>CM028130.1:1063200000-1073200000 GCA_016271365.2 Neoceratodus forsteri
TCCTTCCCTCGAGGCTATACATCTTAAGCTCCTTTAGTCTTCCTTCATATGTCTTCTGGTATAGACCCTGCACCATTTTGGTTACCCTTCTCTGGACAGCCTCCACCCTGTCCATGTCTTTGCAGGGATAGGGTCTCCAGAACTGTACACAGTACTCCAGATGGGGTCTCACCAACTGTCTGTACAGAGGGACAACAACTTCCTGTTTTCTTCTGGTGATGCCTCTCCCTATGCATCCCAGTATCCCCCCAGCCTTCCTTACTGCCTTCTCACATTGCTTGCCCACCTTTAGGTCATTTTTGTTGTTGTCCGTATCGCACCCCCCATTGCGTACATTTCCCCTGGGCTTTACTTTGCACTTATTTGCATTGAATCTAAGCTGCCATACATTTGACCATTCCTCCAATCTTGCCAAGTCCTTTTCATCCTTTCCATTGTACCTTGCCTAACAACCCTGTTGTAGATCTTTGTGTCATCTGCAAAGAGACATACTTTTCCTTCCAGTCCCTCTGCAATGTCACTTATAGAGACATTAAAAAGGACCAGCTCCAGTACTGAACCCTGCAGTACTCTGCTAGTAACCCCCCTTTCTTCACTGTGGACTCCATTTACTATTACCCTATGTGTCCTGTTGTCCAGCCAGTGTTTTACCCTGGCTATCAACCTAGGACCCACTCCCAGACTGGCTAATTTGTTTATTAATCTTTTGTGTGGGACTGTGTCAAATGCCTTGCTAAAGTCTAGGTAGGCCATGTCCACAGCACCTCCATGGTCTACTACTTTGGTCACCCAGTCAAAGAAATCAATTAGATTTGCCTAACATGACCGTCCCACTGTGAATCCATGCTGCCTTGGGTCCTGTGCCCCACTGACCTCTAGGTACTCAACAATCCTTTCCTTCAGAAGTGATTCCATCATTTTCACTACCACTAAATTAGAGTGCTCAATTTAATCTGTGGTACTTCCAGGAATTGGACCAATTAGGACACAGGGGACCACAAGGGGTCCTTAGTTCAGGTGTCTGATGGTAGAAAATGTGAACTCTAAGGTTTGGCACCTAAAGGAATCAATGGGAGCACAAGACTGTGACTGACAGCTCCCACTGACCAATTGGAATGCAATAAAAATGGACCAATCCAAAAACTGATTTCAAACTGTGAGCAGTTCATCCTGTGACTCCATGGAGTGAGGAGCCCTGTTCAAGCATGTGGGTTTCTGGCCTAGGTAAGGCCTAGTTTACTTCAACGTGTGTCCATGGTCCCAAGTTCGGGAACTGGTTGCCAGAGACTGCCTTCTGCAGCTTGAAATGTTTGCTTATCAGAGCAGCTGTAATTGAGAACTGGCCTGAACCTGAACTGAGAAGTAGATGAGTGGATGCTGTTTCCATGTAATGTGCTGAATGCTCAAGGTGGGCAGAGACCTACTAACCAGGGACACCTATTAGCCACCAGGAGACAGTTGCCTTGTTTGGCCAAGTTGTCAGCCAGCTGGAGGCTTTCACGAGCCAAAAGTACTGAACTATGCCAGAAGAGTTTTATCCAACCTTGGACTCATGCCAAATCTGGCCCAAGCTGTCAATTCCTGCACCAGTTACAGTTTTCTCGGTGAGAAACCAGCTTGGGGATCCAGCCGAGAATACAATTAGTCAGGGTCTTTGTGTATGTTTAATCATCTTTTCTTCCCATCAAGGGCCCCAACAACAGCTGCAACCCTGGGCACTGTTCTGGCTATATCCACTAATATCTGGGTAATGATGATCTCTTATGAAAAGATGTTTTCAAACTCCGACAGGGTGTAGTAAACTTCTGAAAGACAGCAAAATCCGGAGTCTGTTATGGCTTCTCAATGCGTTTTCTTTATTAAAACAACGCCTCCACGTCATTGCTAAGAGCTTGATCACGGGCTCTTTTTATACATCTATTATAAAAGACAAAATACATTTTGTAAATCTTCACTCTTATAATTACTGTTAAAAGAACATAAACTTTAGATGCATATATCTACCTTGAAAAAATATATATTTCTATGCCTCCAGGCACATGGGCAATTCAAATTCCAACTCACTCTTCTTCCTAACAAACAATAATGATTTTGTCATATATTCATTTATAAGTACACCCAAATTCAAAGCCGTGCCAAAATGTAACTAAAGTGTGGCCAGCATCACACTCTGAGTACCCAGCAGTTGATAGACCGTACTTAAGGGACTAAAGAAATTGTATGCAAAAAATATCCTGGCTAATACCAGCTCAGCAATCATTTATACAGATTTGCATCCCTCCCTTGTTCACATCCTCTCAATAAATCAGATTCATTGTTTCACTGTTAAGCAAACTCAGGAGCAAATTATTGTTGGGTTAAACTTCACAATGACTTGGGTAAAAGCATTTGAAAGTGTATGCTTGCATGTGATATTGCTTTACATGTGGCTCTAGGGCATTTACCAGAAGACCAGACCCTGGTGGTAAGTGCAAGGGGGTGTGAGCATATTATTACTGTACATTACTAATTGTGTATTCCCTGCTGAAAAGCATTGTATCCGTTGCGTAGGTACTTGGTTACTAGGTGGGCTGGTGGGTGGTTATAGCTTCCCAGAGGACTATACCAAGTTGGATTGACACCCCCACATACCTCATTCTGGATGAAGGCACCAAATCATTATGTTTGCTGATGGAAGGGGAACCCCAGTAATTGTTAATTTGGAACCACCCAGGCCCCTCAACCTTGTCTTAGAAGGACAGACAGGGGTAGTAGCCCTTGGAGTAGTGCCACCAGGGGTTACACAAGAAGTATTCTAATAGTAGGGGAATCTATTATTAGAAAGGTGGAAATGGCAGTGGAGGAAGGCGAAAAGGAAGGGGTGGTCAGATGCTATTCAGTAGCATCAGTAATTCAGAATATGGATAGGACAGGGAGGATGAAAGAGGAGGAGGAGAGGGGGAGCTTGGGGTGTTGGCACACTTGGATACTAATAGTCTGGCAAACCACCCATTGGGGCAGTGAAGCATAATTTTTGAAGGCTGGGTGGCAGATTGAAGGCATAGTCAGTTTTCCTTGCCTTTTCTGTACTCCTCCATGAATGGGGTAGTAGGAATGGGAAGGACAGAGTGAGAAAGGAGGAGACTGAGGAATTTAATGTTTAGCCATGATGTTTGACTGCAGTTGTTTGTGTCACCTGCTAAGGCTTATGGGTGTCTTGTTCTTGTGCCCCTTATGCTGTTTTGGGGTCACCCTGTTCTGGCTCCCTTCTTATTGACATATAGGGAATTGGCCTACATGTTGGTTTGCTTGTATGCCTCCTACTGGCCTTCCCCCATTATCTGGAGTACTGCTTGGAAATTGTTCCATAAATGTGGCTCACTGGAGGGAGGTATTTTTGAAGGAGATAGGACAATTACCTACCAATAATAGAAGGTCTTTATGGGAATCTACTCCAGAGAGCCACAGCACACCCTCCTGCCTTTCCTCTTGGTTAGGTGGGGTTTAGTGTGGATTTTGGGCATCATCATTTTGCTCTGTTTTCCTTTAACTGGGTTTTCTTTTACTGGTGGTTATTACTACCTTTTGGGGATTAAATGTACCTGTCTTTGCCATTTGTCAGTCTGTCACAATATAATTTCTTTATCTCCACTGGACAGGCAGAACTGAGGAATTAGAGCTGCCCACATTATATAGGCATCGACGATGCATGCCATCACTGGCAGCTTGCTAGGCAAAAGTTTATAGCTAGATCTAATGCTGATGGTGTCTGTGTTCATATGTGTGGCTCACTAGAGGAGATTCTCTCAAAGAACTACTGTTATAGAAAAGTAACTGTCCTTTACTCACATGTCACATAGTCTATTGGCCATAAGTTTGCCTGCCAGCAGATGCCTTAATTGTACGTTCTGTTCAATCAATATAAAACACCTAAATGAATTTTAAATATTAAAAATCAAAAAGGAATGTAAAGAAGAAAAAAGCTCAAAATCCATTCATGGTGAAACACTAAGGATGTAAATTTAATGCACTAAATTTACTGCCTTTAAATTTGTGTCCATGTTCTTTGGGCAGGGGGAATTAGAATTTTTGAAAACATATGAAGCCAGTGAGAAAGTAATAACTGGTATGGTGGTAAAACAGAGATTCCAGGGGTTAAGCCTTGAACACAGCAATAACTATTAATAGTTTCTACTACAGATCAGAACTTGGACTCAGTAGTTGTACTCAAACTGTGTCACACCACCAGAAACCTACCAGTCACCTGCACTGACATGCAAACATTACTTGCCACAAGTAAGATAAAACCACCCACTTTCAAGGAATTAGCACAACACTAACTGAGAACAGCATGATCAGATAGGACCATATTCAGATACCCTCAGTGGGTCGCACTGACCTGTTAGAGTGATCATGCAGATCATACTACTGCACCCATGCAAATGAGGGCTCTCCCTTGCATACAAAGTGCAGCAGTACAGTCTGTGGTTTTAGTTATAATAAACATCCTCTGTCACTGCCCTGTTTAATGCTGCCAAAACTCTCCAACTTTTTCTGCACAAAGTAGTGTGTGAACCTCGCCCTGCCAAGTGCTAGGTGGCAGACCAACAGTGTCACCCCTCCAATTGCTGATCCGTAGTATCCATGCTATGAAAACCCATCATTGGTGTTCAGTGGTCCCTCAACTGTCCTGATCTAAGGTACACGATCTGCAAAAATCATCAGGGGTGTTCAGTGGTCCCCACCACCTCAATGTCTGTCTCATTCAACCTACCACCCTGCTGACTCAGGAGTCTCGACTCCATCCCCAGCCCACATTTACTCAAGCCACCACCTATCACCTAAACTGGTGACTGGCATAGCTTCTCCATTCAACACCTCAGGAAGCCACTGTCTGAATGACAGAGATCATTCATGTGACTAGCGTCATTTCTACAGTAGTCATATGTACTCTGTCTGTCATTCAGATGACAGACGGCCAAGGTAGTGAGTGAGGGGGGGCTGTGCCAGTTTCCATCTTGGGTGACAGGTGGTGGCTTGGGTGGGGGAGGAGGTTCTGAGTGGGGGATATATACTGAGTAGGTATTCAGGGGTGGGTATCAGGGAGGTGGGGTGACCACTGAACCCTAATGAGGGATTTTCACAGACTGTGTACTTCATAGCAGTGATTGGGAGGGTGGTGCCAATGAACATCAATTGAGTTTTAACATGGCTGCATGTGATCAGGGGGCTGCACAGCTTTATAAAATGCCACTGTGCAATCTTGTGCAGCAGTGTGCTGCATGCTAATGAGTCCCTAATGTCATGCAAAGAGCCCTTAATACTTTGCATACCCTATGGGGTTATCAGCATGCCAGTACTGAATATAGCTCACAGGAACACTTACGCTGTCCCATTTGGAACATACAATCTGCATGCAAATCCTGTTTGCCATATTCCAGTAGGGGTCTGTGTCAGCACAGTGCATAGTCACTATGTACTGTACCACCACAGCCACATATTTAGACAGTGTGCTCTGGTTGGAGCACACTAACTATGAATATTGCTCCTAGCTGGCCATGCATTCCATGATGCCCAGCACTATAAGTTCACAGCACACACATACGGTTCCAAATGTGGGGCCCATAGTAATTAATATTCACTGCTGAACCCAAGGCTCTTTACCTTACAGAAATATAAGTGTGCTGTGTACATGCAGAATGCATGCCACATGCTTAATTTTTCAATGTTTGCACACAGTTTGCATACACAAAGTGAACCTATGTGAACCAGGTGTAAAAAGCACATTAGGTTCTCATGCTGCAAGCTTGACATATGTGCATCAGATAAGCTGGTGCAAACATCTTCTAAACATCACATCAGATTCACATATTGCATGCTTGTCATGTATGCAGCAACTTTGCTGGTGTAAATCTCATCTAAAAAACATATCAAAACACATCAGTTTCTATTTCTCATACTACTGGTAGCAACTAGAGCCATTAAAATATATTTTCATTGATTTCCCCGTAAGATTAGGTAAACTCATTAATCGTGATCCTTTTGCAAGTTATTTAATGGCTTTTGCTTTTTGTCATTAAATTGCCTTAACTTGTAAAGTATTGTTTGCTTACTGCATTAAATGCTTATGTAACCCCCCTGCAAATGGGGGTTCCCAAAAGACTTCCAGGAGCTTGCTTGAATGCTCCAAGCCTGAATGGTGTTTGGCGTTTAAGCCATTTATCTGTGAGTGTTTTTAGAGCCTCTGGTACTGTCTCTTTAAGAGATGTCTGCTTGCAGACATAATTAGTTTGTATGGGGGGACTGTGTGTTTCTCTGTTTGAGTACCACTCGAGCTGCTGCCAATTCACTCCATTTTTTCAGTCACTAGGAGTGCAAAGGGAACCCATCTGAAAGATGTAACTGTTTGCCAGAAATCATTTAGAGTAATAATGAAAATACAGTTTGTCTAACCTGCTTTCTTTGCAATCAGAACTGTGTTTGCTAGTTCCCCATTCTAGTTTTGAACTACTGAACTGGACCAATCAGTATGGGTTAAGGTAGCTCTAAAATGCTGCCTTGGATGAATCAGAACTTGGACTCGTAATCTGAGCCAGCCACAAGAGGATTGTATGGGCAGTGACTCTGGGAGATGTAGTTTGGACTTCGGGGCCTTTTTGGACCAACAGGGGCGTCTATTGTGAGTGACAGCCAATCCAGCCAAGAACTGGGAGGAACTCAAAGGAAGTGCCGGTTTTGTCTGCTGGAGTTTCAGTTGAGCTCTGGCAGTGAAGAGGGAAGAAGCCCTGTGTTTTTTCGGTGTGCAGTTTTAGTCGGGAAACGCGTGTAAGGCCCCGAGTTCCGGTCTGCAGCTTGTGTAACTGCTTGTTAGGACTGAATCCGTCCTGTGAAGAGAATCAAAGGATATCTGAAGAGTAGAAACCAGGCTCACCCTGTAGAAGACTGGAGAAATTGCTGAATTGCACTCAGTCCGTCAGGAACTGAATCCTGCTGCCATTAAAGGACTTTTGCCTGTTATTGTTTACCATATAAATGTGTGAGGAGGCTTGTGTAGCTCAAGTGAATCCTGCTGCCATTAAAGGACTTTTGCCTGTTACTGTTTACCATATAAATGTGTGAGGAAGCTTGTGTAGCTCAAGTGAATCCTGCTGCCATTAAAGGACTTTTGCCTGTTGCAGTTGGTCATATAAATGTGTGAGGAGTCTCGCGGGGCTCAAGAGTAATCCTGCTGCCATTAAAGGACTTTTGCCTGTTGCAGTTTGTCATATAAATGTGTGAGGAGTCTTGTGGAGCTCAAGAGTAGCCCTGCTGATGTTGAAGGACCCTATCTTGTTTGGAGGTCGTGAGTACTAATTCAGGGTCGCTCCCTGTTGAATTGCCACATTGAATCCAAATGGAATTACTGTACTGCTGACTGTTTAACTAATTTTTCTTTTCTCTATGTGAAAGGGTCCCTACCAGCTGCTACGGTTTGGACTAGCCACTAGGGCTTGGGTACCCAGGGACAGTAACTGGTAGGGATAGGCCTGTGCACAGAGCCATCGGTAGATGAGTAAAGTGATAAGCTAATTAACCTGATTTCCCCCTGTCCTTGTTATATCCCCCTAAATAAATCAGAGCTGCTTGTTTCAGCAAAGTTATACTGCCTGAGGTATTTGTCTATGTTAAAGTATTGTACTGTGATTGTTGCACTGTATCTTCTTATTTTACAGGAGGTCCCAGTGCCTGAACCAGTCCTGGGGGTAAGTGTATACTGTGAAGGTAATTCTGATATACTGTGTGGGCCACTAGTGGGAAGAAAGGGGTTGCAGTGTCCAGAGGGCTGTGACCAAGTTAGTTTAACTATTGCAAACCCTGACCTCTGGGTGGAGGCACCCGCCATTGGATCCAGGCCCTCAACCTGTTAGTGGCAAATCAGGCAGGGTAGTAGCCTGGGATAGCGCCATCTAGGGGTTACATCTTGAAGCTCACCGCTGGGATTGTGTGTCCTCTAGTGGCCATATTTACAAACCACTGTTAAGAAAAAAATGGACCTCGACAGAAGTGGCTGTGCACCGCTGGCGGAGTGATGTACTGGGAGGAGATTGACCCCAAAATGCTATGCTTATCCTGGACATCCCCCTGAGTATCAATACGGACACTGTACAGGGAGTACTTTCCAAGGTGGAAGGTTTACAAAACCCTGTGGTGGTGGGTCGGCATGCTAATCTTCTCACCCACACTTTCCTGGCCCTAGTAGAGTTTAAGGATCCCATAGATAGCTCCAAAGTGCCACAGACCATTACCCCAGAGGGAGCCCTCACTACTTGGAGAGTGATAACTAAGGACAGTAAAGACCGGGGGGAATGAGCCCCCACCACTATCTGAAACTTTTGAGGAGAAATTTGCTAAATGGTTGCTGGGGGAAGGGAAAACTGTGGAGAACTTGAAGAAACTATTCTTGGCACCTGGGAGTGTTCTTCCTCCAACACCGTCTCCCGCTCCAGTACCCGTAATGGTGGCTGAACCAATGCAGACTCCTATTTCTGCACCTGCCATTAGTCACGACTCTTACCGAAGGTTGAGGATCTTCTCTGGCACCCTCCCCACCCCCCAAGGGGAGGATGACTGGGAGACCTGGATAGACTATGTTGCCCCCCTTGTTAACATCACCACCAGTGCACCCATGGAGCTGGTCTGTATTGATTTTCTGAGTTTGGAGTCAGATCAAAGAAATATCAGTAATGTGCTGGTGGTCACTGACCATTTCACGAGATATGCACAAGCTTTCCCCACCAAAGACCAGAAAGCATCCACTGTGGCCAAAGTACTTGTAGAAAACTTTTTGTTCACTATGGGGCTCCACAAAGAATCCATTCTGATCAAGGGAGAGACTTTGAGAGTCATCTGATCAAAGAGATGCTTTCTCTGTGGGAGTACGAAAGTCCAGAACCACTCCTTACCACCCCCAGGGGATCCACAGCCTGAGCGTTTCAACCGCACTTTGCTGGATATGCTGGCACCTGCACCCAAAGGACAAGCCTAGATGGAGCCAACAAATTAGCACCCTGGTACATGCTTATAACTGCACCAAAAGTGATGCCACTGGGTTCTCCCCTACGCCTGATGTTTGGAAGAGAAGCTCGACTACCGGTAGATGTGTGTTTTGGGGTCTCTCCTGATGGGGTTCAAGCTGACAACTATTTACAGTATGTGCAAAAGTTAAAGGCCCAGCTAACTCATGCATACCAACTGGCTCAAACCATGGCTGCCAAAAGAAATCTGGCCAACAAAGAAAGGTATGATAAAAAGGTGAAAGCACAGGAACTCCAGGAGGGAGATTGGGTATTGCTAAGAAATCTGGGACTGCATGGCAAACACAAGATTGCTGACAGATGGCACCATCTCCCTCACATTGTAGTGGGCAAACTAGATGATCTGCCAGTGTACAAAGTAAGGCCTGAGAATAATTCAAAAGATGTAAAAACAATGCATAGAAATCATTTACTGCCCATTGGACAAATCTTGATTGAGTCTGAGCCCCCAGAAGATGCCACCTCTGGACCAGTGACTAGAACTGCTGCTAAGAAAAGATCAAGAAAGTCTGCACCTACAGAAGCAGAGTTAAAGTGTTCCCCTCCACAAGTCCCAGTTAAGCATGACTGTCAGTCCATATCAGAAGAAAGTGAGTGACTTTGAATACTATCCTTCTTACGAACTGAGTCAATTGTTTCGGGGCAATCCCCTAGTCAATACTGGAGATGAAGCTGGGCCTTCTGGACTGTCTAAGCCCCCAGCTTCGTCCCTGGAGCCAAAGCTCCCAGAAAGTGAAGTGCAAAGCATCAGATCAGATGAAATGGAATCATTGTGCCTGGTTGAACTGTTTGAGCTTTCAGGGGAGGAAAATGATGGATTGGGGCAAACTGGTGATACACCAGAACAAGAAGAGTATTTTGAGTGCCCTGACAGTCCACTGCCAGTGTCCGAAAGCTCTCCATGTGAGCCAAATGTTGTGTACTCAGAAACTGTAACTCCTGGAGCTGAAAGTGCCCCAAGTTCTAGCCTCTCTACCCCCATGGAGACTCCCCTGACAGGTGAGGGCAATGCTGAAAATGAGACTCAGAGTGCAGAGACTGTAACAGTTCCCCTTAGAAAGACTGGTCGAGCTGAAAAGCCTGTAGTGCACCTCAGTTATGATTCCCTTGGGAGGCCTGTGGACTTGCCTCTCAATGTTGTCCATAAAGGAATGTATGTGTCCCCGAGCTCATTGCCCAAACTGAGCATCAGTGCTAACTCCAAGTTACTTGTGTTGCCCTCTAAGTATGGTGCCCTTGCCCGTCCAGCCCCAAGGTAACTGATAGGAAGGCCCCTCTCTTCAGGTTTCATGTACAAGAAGTAATAACTGAGTTATGACAATGTGTGTGTAATACTGTGTAAAGAGTGACCTACTGCAATGTTTCAGAAATGTGTTCTTGGTAAATGATATATTGACTGATGATTACATGTGTGAGCCTAATGCAAATGTATATGGTTGCAGTTGAAACTTATAGAGTACTTGCAGCGAGGATGTCAAGCTTTCCCAGGCCAGGAAGGGTGTAACCCCCCCAGCAAATGGGGGTTCCCAAAAGACTTCCAGGAGCTTTCTTGAATGCTCCAAGCCTGAATGGTGTTTGGCGTTTAAGCCATTTATCTGTGAGTGTTTTTAGAGCCTCTGGTACTGTCTCTTTAAGAGCTGTCTGCTTGCAGACATAATTAGTTTGTATGGGGGGACTGTGTGTTTCTCTGTTTGAGTACCACTCGAGCTGCTGCCAATTCACTCCATTTTTGCAGTCACTAGGAGTGCAAAGGGAACCTGTCTGAAAGATGTAACTGTTTGCCAGAAATCATTTAGAGTAATAATGAAAATACAGTTTGTCTAACCTGCTTTCTTTGCAATCAGAACTGTGTTTGCCTAGTTCCCCATTCTAGTTTTGAACTGCTGAACTGGACCAATCAGTGTGGGGTTAAGGTAGCTCTAAAATGGTGCCTTGGATGAATCAGAACTTGGACTCGTAATCTGAGCCAGCCACAAGAGGATTGTATGGGTAGTGACTCTGGAGATGTAGTTTGGACTTGGCGCCTTTTTGGACCAACAGGGCAGTCTATTGTGAGTGACAGCCAATCCAGCCAAGAACTGGGAGGAACTCAAAGGAAGTGCCAGTTTTGTCTGTTGGAGTTTCAGTTGAGCTCTGGCAGTGAAGAGGAAGGAGCCCTGTGCTTTTTCGGTGTGCAGTTTTAGTCGGAAACGTGTGTAAGGCCCCGAGTTCCAGTCTGCAGCTTGTGTAACTGCTTGTTAGGACTGAATCTGTCCTGTGAAGAGAATCAAAGGATATCTGAAGAGTAGAAACCAGGCTCACCCTGTAGAAGACTGGAGAAATTGCTGAATTGAGCTGGGTCTGTCAGGAACTGAATCCTGCTGCCATTAAAGGACTTTTGCCTGTTACTGTTTACCATATAAATGTGTGAGGAGGCTTGTGTAGCTCAAGTGAATCCTGCTGCCATTAAAGGACTTTTGCCTGTTACTGTTTACCATATAAATGTGTAAGGAGGCTTGTGTAGCTCAAATGAATCCTGCTGCCATTAAAGGACTTTTGCCTGTTGCAGTTGGTCATATAAATGTGTGAGAGTCTCGTGGAGCTCAAGAGTAGCTCTGCTGACGTTGAAGGACCCTATCTTGTTTGGAGGTCGTGAGTACTAATTAGGTCGCTCCCTTTGAATTGCCACATTGAATCCAAATGGAATTACTGTACTGCTGTTTAACTAATTTTCTTTTCTCTTTGTGAAAAGGGCCCCTACCAGCTGCCACGGTTTGGACTAGCCACTAGGGCTTGGGTACCCAGGGACAGTAACTGGTAGGGATAGGCCTGTGTCACAGAGCCATAGGTAGATGAGTAAAGTGATAAGCTAATTAACCTGATTTCCCCTGTCCTTGTTATATCCCCTAAATAAATCAGAGCTGCTTGTTTCAGCAGTTATACTGCCTGAGGTATTTGTCTATGTTAAAGTATTGTACTGTGATTGTTGCACTGTATCTTCTTATTTTACAGGGGTCCCAGTGCCTGAACCAGTCCTGGGGTAAGTGTATACTGTGAAGGTAATTCTGATATACTGTGTGGGCCACTAGTGGGAAGAAAGGGGGGTTGCAGTGTCCCAGAGGGCTGTGACCAAGTTAGTTTAACTATTGCAAACCCTGACCTCTGGGTGGAGGCACCCGCCATTGGATCCAGGCCCCTCAACCTGTTAGTGGCAAATCAGGCAGGGGTAGTAGCCCCTGGGATAGTGCCATCTAGGGGTTACACTTAGGATATAGTAAGCCAACAACCTCCATTCCAGACGTGCAAAGAGGCGCCTCTGTCTTGTAAAGCCTGACCTTTTTGTTTTGGGTCATGTAAATTCCCTTATGCATGTTTGGTGCTAGAAATGAGTTTCTTCATGACTGTTATGGCTCACTTATTTTCCCTTTGTCATTCTGCATGGAGCATACACACTATGGCCATGCTCATCACTCTTTGTGTTGAGTAGGGTCTTGGAAACATGCACTATACCTCACATTTTGTCACTGAAATGAGGGACATGGTCACTAAAAATGAGGGACAATGAGAAACACTAACCCTCATGATGATCAGGACACATCCTGAAACATGGAGATACAGTACCTCAGAACACAGTGGAAACTTGAACTGATGTGAGCCCCTGAGAATTAAAGCAGGGGTGCCATTTATGTAGGGCAGAGGGAAGCAATTGCCTCCCTCCACATTTGTGCCTAGGCTGTTCTTATGGTGTGGCAAATATGGTATTAAATTTGGATTTAAACTTTTGCACAGTAAGTGTCCCCATGGCATGCACTGCACTCATGCTGCTGGTGTACTCCTGACTCAACTGTGTCTGTATTGAGTTGTCCACTCTCTCCACCTATTAGCAGCAGCACTGTCACATGTGACGTGGAGGAGTTCTAGCCAAGCAACAGTCCATGAGTCATGTGAGTGGGACATTGCCTTTCCCACCACTGAGTGGACAGGCTGCACACTACAGCTTGGAGGAGTTGGTGAGCACTGATCTCTTGATAGCAGTGTTGTGGTGACATATGTTTGTTGGTCTACTCATAGTGAATCTCTATCTCCCTTGGTGGCTGAAGGGACTGGAGTGAGCAAGAAGCTAACTCAAGACTAGGCTATCTACTTACTGTGCTAGGCTCACCTCGCAAAAACAGCACAGGCCCCCCAGCAGCAGCAGCAAGTTAGGCCTTGCAGCTTGAGTGACAGCAGTGTGAGCAGCCTTCATAGGCCATGATCAGTGCAGTGTGGCAGCATCCACAGCAGCAGCCAAGCAAGAAGCAAGTGGCACAGGTTGGATGTGTTTGGTTGATGAGGTGACTTGGTCACAGATCACATTGGGGACCTGGGATAGTCAGTTCTAGCATCCAGCTATTGGAAGAAGGATAGAGGAGGAGCAGACTGAAAACTGGGCTGGTGGCACACTGGTTTAGGCTTCAGGTTCTGGCCAGATGGCCGGGTAAGTAAAAGTAATTTTTTTTTTTTTTTATGGGGGGATTAGGGAAGGAAGAAGGACTGAAATATTGATGTGTTTTTCATGTTTCTGCACCTTTGGATAGCTTCACAACCCATATGAGGGGGGGCATGGAATAGACTGGAGATGGGGAGAGAACAGCTGGCCTGCCGCTGCAGCAGTTGGATTTCCACTTGTGATGCCGGCAACCTGGGTTCGGGAACAGACCGGGTCATTGGAGGGCTGGTCAGGGGGAGAAGGATTGAGTGTCCCCAGAACTGCTTTCCTTCTCCAGGGGGAAGGGTGGCATGCACTTGGTGCAGGAGTGACACCTGGTGGAGGCTGGGTCCGTCACATAGCACCAATGCCAATTTCACTCTGGGGAGGGGCTGACACTGGCCATCAGTGCACATCCCCACCCCAGCCAATAGGGGATAAAATCCTGCATCGGCCATCTCTGTGAAGCCCTGCCCCAGGGTTCAATTAGTCTCCTAGACAGGCTTTCCCAACCAGTACCAATTTTGCAAAACTAGTAGCCGGAACAAGGTGCCATGAACCCACCCTCTGGGGGGGCAAGCCAGGGGTGACTGGGGGAGCACCGGCAATCTAGGAGATGAAAGCATGAAGGGGCACTGTGACCAGGGTGTATGCACTGATGGCCAAAGCAGCAAAAAAAAGTGTAGTAAATAAAAAAAAAAGGAATGGAGTTGGTGAGAGAAATTGGGACAACGTTTTTTTTGTAGGGGGTTGAAAACTTCAGTAAGGAAAAAAAATGGTTAGTAACTGGGTGGGTTTAAGCCCAAATCTGATACACTGCTCTGGTGCATAGACAGATGAATCTTGTACATTTGAACTTTCCTGATTTGCATATTACTTTTCAGTCACAACAAATCATTTTTACCTTTTAGAGATGTTCCAGACATTCCAGAGCTTGCCACCTAGGGGCTAACTAGCACCTGGCCTCCACTGATTGTTGGCTCTCCCCTGCTGAAATCTGAAATGGCACCCCTGACATAAAGCCTAAATTTACAGGACATCCTCTGTGTGAGCAGCATGTTTTCTATGAGGGATAGATGGGGAGCAGAGAGTATTCAGGTGTAAAGTGAGACTGTCCCTTGCATTCAGGGACAATTGAGTGGTATGGTATGCACAGACTATTGGAGTCCCACTAAAGTCAGGCTTATAGCCCCTCCCCACTGAAGCTAACTTCCACAACCCCACAATCAGGCACATTATGACGTAGGGCAAGGGAAAGTGCAGGGGTGTGCCTCATTGAAATGAATGAGAGTATTTTTTATTATTATTTTATACATTATTGATGGAGAGTTGAAGATTAGTGAAGGCCACCACTTGACTAACAGGGGCCTTGTTTGTAGAACAGTGTTCTTCATTATTCTCCAACTCACCATCATAACATATAGAATAGTAATAAGTGAAAAATAACTCCATTCATTTCAAGGGAGGTAAGCCCCTGCACTCTGACCAATGGATATCATCTCTTAAAGACTCCTATTTCTGGCTCCCTAGTACTCAGGTAAGAGACACTTGACTTGTATCTATACTTTGAGGATTGTCTGTAGCAGCATGGCCGCACTCACTACAGTGTGTATGCATTGGGGGGGTGGACTGGTCATGTGGGTGGGTGTCGAGTTATTGCTACTTTGTGTTTGCCCTTTAAAGTCTGTTTGCGTGGAAGCATTCAAAACTATGCAGAGAAAACAGCAGGAGTACAGACCAGACTGAAGTAATTAAGTAGTTTTGTGGGTAAGGGTGTGTATTGGGGGTGGGAAGAACCACATATGTTTCCATAGGTATGTGTGCTACAGTTCAGCTGTGCAGCTGAGATGAGGGGGGACAAGAAAACTAAAAAGTATATCCATCGCTGTGCAGATGTGTGCAGATTTGTGTTCAAGCACAAGCAAGCCATATGTATGCAGGCTGTACAGATTTAAGGTTGACACTGAACTGCAAAGCAGGAGAACTGGAGACCTGAAGATCTGGGTTTGAATCTCATCAACCCCCACTTGTATACTGTGTGATACTGAGCAAGTCACATAACTTTCATGTGTGCAGCTTTATGTGACAACTTGCTTTTTGCATGCTTGCCCCATGCATGCAGTCTTTTCCAATTGAACATAAAAAACATGCTTTCCACACTTACATGCTGCATGCATGCAATTGGTTCCAATTTAACATTTAAATCATGCTTGCAGCACACATATCACATGAATAATTTTATATGTGCAGCATGAAAACATTTCATATAATTATTTCTGCAAGGGTTTCCCTCTATTTGTACTGTTTTCTTTATTACAATAACTTTATTGGGAGCTGAAGTGGTTAGCTGAATTGAAGAAGCTGAACTGAATTTTTTTGGCCTCAGGTAAATGCAGAACCTATGATGGCTTGACCATCTTCTTTTACCCTTATCTTGAATATGGATAAAACAGAAGTATGGTCCATATATTATAAAGCAGAGCTGGAATGAGGGGTAGTATGCAACCAAAATGGGATGTGAAGAAAATCAAATACCTAGGGGTAAACCTGAAAAAGATGTCCATATTCTCTCTAAAGATAATATCTTACTTTCCACTGCAAACAATACAAATAGTATTTCTAGAAGGCAATTTCTGAACTCATTACTATTAAGCAAAGTAGAAACTGCTATGCTGAATATTGGTGCTGTGCAGAATGTGGAATTCCACCAGCAAAATTAGCAAGGTATGAGCATTCTGCCAGTGATATTTTGACAGGAATTTTGTTGGCTCTTCTGCAGAATTCCCCCTGCTATGATACATGGAGTAATATTCTGTGGAACATACTTTCCACAGAAAATCATTCTGCAACCATTTTCCATGGAAAATGTTGAGATCCCAGAATAATATTATGCAAAACAGCATTTTTTCCATGGAAAATCATTATGCAACCATTTTTGTGGAAAATATTGAGATCTGTGGAATACAATTCTGCAGACATGTTGTGAAAAACTGTATTCCACATTTTACTGCGCGGAATTCTGCCACTCCATTTCTAGTAATATTCAGAAGAATTTTGGCAAAATTTCAAACATTCTGCTAAAAATTTCATTCTTCTGGAATTTGAGAATTCCACACAGCACTATATGTTACCAAGATCTATTTTCTGTTTCAGTGCTTATTAAATTATATACAGTAACTAGAGACATGTTTCAAACCTGGGAGAAATTCTTAAGAAAAATGATCTGGACTGGTGAAAGACCCCATATAATGTCGAAACTGCTTCAAAAGGCTGAGAAAAGGGGAGGTCTTGTTTAAACATTACAAGTCATTTTACAAAACTAAATTCACTTCCTGTTCAAAAAAGCCAGTTTCAGTGAAGAGCTGCTGCTGATGTCATCTCCAGAACTTGGGGCAGGATTCACAAAGCAGATGCACTGGGCACAAATGAGATACATGGGCACAACCTAGAAATGTGCCATGTAGCCATTCACAGACCGCAGAAATGCCCCAGTGCAAGCTGGATGCATTGCGCTGAACAGGACATGCCGGAGACCAAAGTAATAATATGAGGTGCAACATCAGGGGGTGCATAACTGCATCTACAGCACAGAGCCATTCACAGATCAAAATGAATGCACAAATAATGGGCATCCACAGCGCAGCTACCAAATGCGCCATGTGGAGATAAGTATAAAAGAAGTAGACTTGAGTGCAAGCCCCCAGCAGGCTGACCGCAGGATAGTAGCAGCATGCAGGAACATAGAAGCAGCAGAAGTGAAGAATGGATGGAGCACCATTCCTGATGGTGGGCATGTTAATGGGGATGAGAAGATGGGTGAACCAGCACTGTGGTGGCTGAAGGCACCTTAAGCAGCCAGCCCTATGGTGGTATCATGCAAGACTGATGTTTGAACAGCTGATGGACACTGAAACAGTCGGCCGATACCACCTGAACAGTGCTATTCTAAGGCAGCTCTGTGAGCTGTGCCATGACAAAATGCAGGCACCCACAGGAAGAGGTCATGCCATATCAGTGGAGACCAAGGTGACAATAATAATGACCTTCCTGAGGCCAGCTGGAGACACCACTGGCATATCCCAGGCATCCACATCCCGTCTCCTCACACAGTTCCTCACCACACTGCTTCCACATGCTTCGGAATACATCCATTTCTCAAGCAGACAGGCAGAGTGGACAGAAGCCATGTAGCAGTTCCACAGGGTGGCATGCATGTCAGGTGTCATAGGGGCCATTGACTGCACCCATGTGGCAATCTGTGCACCACCTGGTGAGGATGCCATGACATATGTCAACTGCAAGGGCTACCACTCGGTCAACTGCCAGGTGGTGTGGAATGCCACTGGGTGCATCAGCAGTGTCTGCGCCACACACCCTGAGAGTACACATAATGCCTTCATTACACACAATGCCTTCATATGGCACCAGTCCACCCTTTGCCACTGGTTTGAGACTGGGAACATACCCAACATCCAACTCATAGGTGGGTGGGGCAAGCAGAACTGCCCATGAACAGGCCACCATGGTGCAGCACAGGAAGGGAGAGGGAGCAGGTGTGCATGTGGCACGATACAAAATGTGCAGGGAGATGTGCACAGGTGGGACAATGGAGGGGAGGGACAGTGCTGGAACCATGCATACAGGGAGACAGTACAGCAGAACAGTAAAGCATGGGGGTGTGGAGCACTGCAACACCTGACACGAGTGGCAGGGTAGTATACACCACATGCAGCCATATGTGGTAGCCCGCAGGGCAGAAGTGGGCAGACAATGGGGACAGGAACCTGTGCGGGCAATCATGACTGCATGCAAGGGTAGGTACGGGCAGCCATGTGCTGCATGGCCAGGCTGTAGCAGTTGGGAGGAGGATGTAGCCAGCCAGGAACAGTCGACACATGGACCAGGGTGTACAGTTGTCAGTCACAGTCTATCATTGTGAAGGGGGGGGAGGGCATAATGCATAGGTATGCAGTGAAGTAACGGCTGTCCCTTGCTCCCCACAGGTGATGCTGCGTGACATCCCTGACCCTGGCCGCTGACATCCTTCCACCACCTGGAATGTAGGCAGAAGAGTGGTACAACGAGGCACACATTGCTACATGTGCTCTCATCGAGTGTGTCTTTGGCATGCTGAATATGCATGTCTGGTGTCTGGATAGGTCGGGTGGTGCCCTACAATATAGCCCAGAGAAAGCCTGTGGCATGTTCCTGGCCTGTTGTATACTGCACAACATGGCCATTGACCATGGAATAGCTGTCCAGACCAAGGAGGGTGACAGTTCTGAGGAGGATGCTGAGGAGGGAGACAAGGATGCAGTGGTCCAGGGGCATCGTGATGGAGCACCACTGCCATGATGAGACCAACGACTGGTCAACAGGGCCTGGCAGCACAGTGACACCATTGTGGAGAAGCACTTCATGGACCACAGGTGAGTAGCACAGGCAGGTGGGACACAACTGGCACTCCACACCACACACATCCAAGCACCCAGATACACTCCACTGGGCACTGAACCACAGTAGTGCTGCAGTGTAGTGCACCCATGGGGGCAACAATGCTACACACACATACATACACAGCAGGATCAGCATGTCCAGGGGCCACAGTGTATGTGCTGGGGATGGTATGGATCAGTGTACTGCTGCGGACACGTGCACAGCAGACAGAGGACCACACTCATCATGCCCATGCCACACAGCACAACAATGGCACACCCAGACAGGCATCTAGCACTGCACAGGTGACCCACACAAGCAATGCACTGGGCAGGTGCATGCCACCCCGCCACCCCAGGCACAGGTAGTCAGGTGAGTGGCCCACAAAGGGTGCAGGCAATGCAGCCATGTGAGCTGTTACACAGGTGTCAGTGGGAGGCACCATGGCTGCCATGGACACATGGACAACCACACCCATGACTGGTGATCACTGATTTAGCACCACTGGCCATGGGGGGTAGACAACACCCCTGGAGGTGAACTGCAGAGAGACCATGAATGAGTGCTCACCAGTGTGTTGGCCCCATGATCCATGTCAGATATGGGGATGGATAGGTTTGGTGACAGCATCAGCAGCAATAGGTCCACCTCACACCACTGCCTGGGCATGTGTGAGGGACTCCTGGAGGTTTGGCTGGAGGCCCGATGACCACGGTGTGCATTGGTTGAATACGCCACCTCGGCAGCGTGCACAATCCACTCCAGAGCTGCGGTCATGCCCACTTGCAGTAGGCATGTCTTTGCCAACATCTGGGCATGCCACACAGTTCACGACTCATTTTCAACAGCCAGCAGCATGTGAAGGCCCCTGATCGCTGCTCATAGGGATGCCTGCCCCTCCACAGTGGCCTCAGGAGGCATGCATAGCCCTCAATCTCATCTGCAGGTGAAGGCTCATGGGGATGGCACCAACAGGCACTGTATGTGGATGCACCACAGCAGGCCAGGGTGAGGGTGGGGATTGGGCTTGTGAAACCACTGTGTGTCCAGGTATGGCTGCATCATGTGCCACCATCTCCAGCAGCGGAACCATAACACCCTGCTGAACAGTGCTGGTGGTCCACAACATCACAGCAGCACCAGGCACAGAGCCCACAGCAACCACCACCATGGGTGGCTGTGTGGGCCCTGCAGGTGTGCCAGTGGCCACAGTACTACCAACACTTGCTGATACCACCTGTGCATCATGAGCCCCACTGTTGGCCATGTCCCCCCCAAATTTGTGTGGTGTCAGGAACATCATCAACATTGCTGTAAGCACCCTGTGTACTGGATACCAGCACAAGCAGGGCATCAGCAATGTCCACCGCATCCCCTGGGTCATCACCAGTCAAACCCAGGAACCCCTCCAGCCAAGTGGCATCATGCTCGCCAGCCATGGCACCACCTGCCGAGGTGTTGGAAGGCCCTACCACCACAGGTGATGTGTCTGGGGCAGCTGTGGTGTGTGACAGGCCCAGGACAGCACCATCCCCAGATCTGGCCACTGTCCTGTGAGATGGACCAGCATCATCCCCTGCAGTGGCACTCTGCAGTGCACCAGGCATGGCAGCACTCATGAGGTGTAATGGAACAGCAACAGAAAGAAGAGATACCTGCTTACAAACTTATGGGTGACAGTAGTGTTCATACAGGCATGTACAGTTGAACATACATGGGTGCCAGTGGTGTGCCTGACATGCCCTGTTGAAGATGGGCAGCACCCATTCCACTGATGCAACCATGCACTGGCTATAGCTGGACAGGCCCAGTGCCTGTACATGCCCCCTTGTTGGTGTGTGGGACTGTTACAACACCCTTGCCACCACACACTGGGATGGTAGCACTGGTGTGCAGCAGAACACGACACCACGGGTGGACCCCCCACCACATGCTCAGCCCATCATGCAGCTGCACAATACAGTCCATGGATGGTGCATGCAGAACCATGGTTGGTGCACACAGGCACATGGTCAGATATTCTCACACAGCAGGGCTGTCAGGGCACACATGACACACACGCAGACAGGCATGTGTCCTGGCATGCATACTCCCAGTGCTGTGATGGACTGCTGCCTATCTGGAAGCCCCCTCCAGGAACACCCTGCACAGCCACCCAGCCCATGCTGGCCACTGGAAGCTCCTCAGTGGGCTTGAGGGACACACATGTCTATGGCCTACCCCCTGTCCTACTCAGGGAGGCCTCTATGTGTGCCACCTTCTACTTGGCTCTCCTCTTCTCATCATTCTGTGGCATTCTGTCAAATTTCCCAATGGCATTAACATGCCATGCCACAGCCTTCCAGCCCTCATACCACAGCTGACGGCTGCCACCCCTACCAGATAGGATGTCCTTGCACAACATGTATGGCTCGATTAGTGCCCTATCCTCATCACCAGTGAAATTTGGGCATCTGCATCCAGCAGCTGTGTCCTTTGCAGACATGTTGGCCTCTTGGGGGGAGAATGCACAACCATTAGCACAGGACAGGTAGCTCCAAATATGTGTAGGCATGGTATCTGGGCGCTGCAGGGTCATAGACCCTGTCTGCAGAACACACACCCACTTGCTGTGCATTCCTGGAACAGGATCTGGGACCGTCAATGACAGCTGGGCATTGGCAGTTCCAGCCCTGTAGCAGTGGTACATGTAGCTGCAATGGCCTGCACATGTGACCAGCATTGCTTGAAATGCAGCGCTGGATGGTGGTCAGGACTGCAACACACATGTCAGCCTTCTGTGGTGCCATGGTACACCACCCATCAGCATCATCCCTCCCAAAGCCAGACCAAGTATGGACAGTGGGACACTGTGGGGCTCTCACCTGGATGTGTCTGTTGTCCAGGAACAGGCCAAGATCATGGCTGTGTCTCCTAGGCCTCACACTGTGCTCTTGTGCTGCCACACTGCCCTTGGAAGAATATAAACAAACCTACCTTCAGGGATGCAATTCCTTTCAGTCAGCTGAGCTCTGTGGGGGCACATTCTGGAACATTTATGGCTCAGGGCATGCAAATGAGATTGGTAGCATATGTAATGAGATGTTAAACAGGTGAGATGCCCCTGAATTCAGCAATGAGCTGATTTAGGAGCAAAGTCTCTGAACCACATAATTGCCCCCAAGCTCATCTCAATCAGCATGGTGTATCTGCTGCATTGAGCACAACTCCATATGGCACATATCCAGTGCATGCGTGTGGGACAAAGGGCATTTCCTAAATCATAGCCCAGTGCTGTGCATGCACAGTGCCGGGTTAGTGGTATGACCATCATAGTGCTAACCGTCCAGTATCACTGATCATGTGATTGCATCTGGCTGTGCATTCACATCCACATGTACGATGACCACAGTGCTGCCTGTCACGTTGTGTGTGTTAATTATGCAATGGGGTGTTAATGCACACCTGTGGAGTATAGCGCAACACCAGCAATGTGCGCACGATACTGCACTGTGCGAGGCATTGCTTGCCAGTCACAAGATGACAGCTCTGCATGGAGTATGCATACGTAACCCGGCCATGACCCATAACCCTACATTCCTGTCCTGGCCAAGCGCAGTGCACATGCACAATGCTGCACTATTTACAGCTTTTGTGCATTGCCATTCCATGCATGATGCATTCCACCATGGCTATTCGTGCATGTGGCATGACTGTGCCTTTGCAGAACATCACCATTGTCTGTGCACACCTGCCCTGCTGACACTGAGGGTGATCTTGTCATGTGCTCAGAGGAGTGGCCCAAGGGCCATGAACTGGGGTGAGGTTGAGCTTCTCAACCTTGTGGCACTGGTGCTGTGGGTTGAGGAGCAGCTATTTGGGTCAGATGACCTGACACAGCCACGGTCCTCTGTGTGGTCCCAACTTGCTGTGCAGCTGGTGTGCAGAACAGGGGTTGCCCACACTTGGGAGCAATGCAGGCACCATTATGGTGATCTGCAGTGCAGGGACCCAGACAGGCAGTGGAGCCTACCGAACTATGCACACAGAGGTGCAGTGTCACACCTAGGTAAGTCACACTACTGCGCATGCACAGAGGCAGCATGGGGATGAGGGGGAGTGGCCTCACTGCACACCACTACACACATGCAGTACACACGCACACATGTGAGCAGTGCCTACATGCCACAGGGGGTGGGCAGGGCCACTGTGGCATGCCACAACCATTGGCATTGCATGCGTACATCTGCACACTTGGTGGGCATGGGCAGGGGAGCTGTGTGCCAGGGGCACCATCACCGGCCATGCTGCTACAGACAATCCACAAAGTATAGATACAAGTCAAGTGTCTCTTACCTGAGCACCATCACCGGGGCACTGTGTGGTGTTGCCTTCACTGCATGCTGGCACAGGTGTTGTGGCTGGGGGGGTGAATGGACATGTTACACCTCCTGTCTCCTCACGGTGTACTCTGCTTCTGTTTCTCCCACAGGGCTGTCAGGCAGGCAGTGGGCCGCATCTACGGTGCAGTCCAGATGCAATAGGGCCGGTGTCGGTGCCCGTGTACCGGGATGTGCTGGTGCAGGTGAGTGTCTGTGTTATGCAATCACTGTGTGTTCGGAGGGGGTGAATGATGCCCTCAGCTGGCCATTGCAGGTCCATTGTGCATGTCCTTGTGCTGCCGGTTGTGCACACATGTGGGGTGGGAGCATGGTGGCATGTGCTTGGGCCACAGTGCACCTGGCCCCTGTGTTTACATCCACCATGTGTGCATATCATGTGCACCATGGGCACATTGTGGTAATCCAGTGGTGTCCAGACAGGGCCTGCATGCTTGTGAAACCTGCTGGCATGTGCACATGCTGCTTTGGACATGGCGACATGCCCCTCTGCCCACACCTTTTCATGCACATGTGGGACACGTGCTTCTGAAGTAACATTGCATGGCCACAGTGTGACACTGCATGCCTGCCTGTTGCAGGTGTGCAGTGTGCCTGGCAGGCTCTTGACCATTTTTGTGCTGGATGCCTCCAGCACACTCACGGGGGTGGGGGCAGACAGTGTGGAACATGGCACTTAGTATCTGTTGTCTTTGTCCCCAGAGTAGGCCCAAGGGGTGTACGGCCATGTGTTCTCCATCATTGGAGGTGTCAACGTCTTCTGCAGCTGGCAGTACTCCATATCCAGAGGTCTGTACGGAGGATGCTGCAGACACTCTACAGGTGTCAGGGACAGCTGTTGCAGGCAGCAACCAGGCTGGTCAGGTTGCTGTGTTCCAGGGGTCATGGGCATGGATGCTGTGCTGTGGCCCATCCCATATGTTAGGGACATGAACATTTCTGTTTGGACCCCTTCTGTTTTGCATCCCATGCCTTCCGCTTCCTCAGTGTTTATTGCTGTACCCTGTTCTGCTCCACGCACACACCTTCACCCTCCTGCATACCGGTTTTTGTACCTGTACAGTCCTCCATCCTCACCTTCCCTGTTCCTACTGGTTGTTATTGTAAATAGTTTGTTGTGTGCCATTACTGTTAATACACCATTTTATTTAGCAACTGGTGTCTGTGGTCATTCACTGTACAATGTGCATGTGTTCTGTAGTTGTCTGCTGCTGTCCTTTGTTGTCTTGCACACTTATGCACGTCCGTTACTGCATACACGCGCATCCTGCACCGCTGCCATGGTGGCCTCACTTTGTGCCCTCCTTGTTGCTTGTGGCATGTGGGTGGGCACTGTGTCATGCTGCCTTTTTCTGTTCTCCTTTTCTGTGTTTTGTATGTGGCCTGCATCTGTTGCACTGCTGCCATGTTGTTGTGCAGCTCTGCACATTCACGTGGGCTCCGTATACCTGTGTGGTGCAAGACACTCGGCCTGTCTGCCATTGTGCCTGTCCTCTGGTGTGCCCCTGTGTGGTATCCCCTTTCTCCACACCACTGGATTCCTGTGCAGGTGGCCATGTTGTGGGGACACCTCCATGCTGCATGTTGTCCCCAGCAGCTGTGGCACACCTTGACAAGCACCCCTGTGCTTGTCACATGTGCCACTTGGGCTCCTGTGTGGGGTGTGTCAGGTGTTTCTGGATGTTTCTCTGTGTGCTGTGTCTGTTCACCTCTTCAGTGGTGGCCACAGCCAGGCCTCTGGCACTCTGGCTGGTCCCTTCAGGTGTATTTCCCTGCATCCTTGTGCCACTGCAGGTTCCCCCTGTTGCTCCTTCATCCCCTGCTGGCTTGCTACATATTCACAGTTTTGCTGCCATTGGTGCTTTGGTGCATCTCTGTTGCACTGGGGCATCTCAAATTGTGCTGTTCTGCATCTGTGTGATTCACAGTGGGGATGCGCACAGGGCATCTTGCAGCGCATCCTTCTGTGAATCGCACTGTCTTGGCTCCGTATATCCAGGTTGTGCCAGTGCATCTCATTTGCACATCTGCTTTGTGAATCTGGCCCTTAGAGTCTAGACTTCCCTTTCAACAAGCTTATAGAACCTGTTTCTTCAAAGGTTGGAGTTCATGTGTAATAGTTTTCACAAGTAATACAAGCAGCAACATTCAAAAAACCTTGCTATAAAAATTGTGTGTTTCAGGATTTGTAAAAAAAGTTGACAAATGTGTATTCTTTTTTATTTATTTATTTTGGTGCCTTTATGTTGTGGTCCTTTTCTCCAGGGTTGCTGAATGCTGAATCATAGCACACTGCAGTGAGGTCTAGTTTCAGTTTATTTTTTATACTGGAAAGGCATGTGAGTAAAATTTCTTGTTTTCACTGGTGAGGTTTGCAGACTGAATCATTTTCTGATGTGGTGGAAGGCTGTGATCATTCACACCTCATTCAATTGAGATGATTTCTCAGGAGGGCACTTTAAAACAATTAATCTTCCTCCCTGTATATGGGGTGGGAGAGGTAATACTATTTTGAAACCTTACTATGAGTGTCTATATAGTAGCCAACCTAGGGACAGATATTCAAAACTTTAACCTTGGGCAAAATTAGCACTGCACAGTGGACAAAATGAGCTTGGAACCATTTGCACGCTATGTACTGTACACAGGAATAGCCCTGGAGCTAAATGAGTTGAATATAGCATGCAAATGAAGGTGTATAAACAGAGCTGAGAGTGCAGTGCAAAAATAGCCCAGTAAATAAGACAGCACTGAATACAGCAACCAAGAGCAGTGCAAACTGCAACAGCGACCCAGTGCACACAGAGGTGGTGTGAGGTAAGGCTGAACAATGTGGGCAATGTGTGTGCTAGCAAAGCAGTGGAGCACAGCAACAGCAAACAACAGTGCAGGCCAAATTCTGCAGAACCATGTAATGGAACATTACAGTACTGCGCTGTGCTAACACATTTTTGTGGCACTAACACGTTTGCCTGGCACTAAAGTTTGCTATATTCAAAACTGCTATGCAAATGAGCCTTCTCAGGCAATCCATGGGCAAACAGTCACATTAGCATCTCATTACAGCCTGCTTTGCATGTGGATTGCCTGGCACTATAACATGGTGCACACAGCTCCACCTGTAGGTCCAACTGGAATTACCAGTCCGTAGCCATTTTTCTTTCTGTGCTCACAGCTCAGCATGTATTTCCGACTGGTATTACAGGTCAGTTGCCACATTCATTGTGTGCTCACAGCTCACAGAACATAAGCTGCAGACTTGGTTTGGACACAGATGCAAAGACTAATGTGGCCCAGGGGAGTAGCACTACAGGAACAGGTGGTTGTGCTGCATGCCAGAAGCAATTGCTTCTGCCATAGTGTTTATCTGATGGTACAGTGTCATAGTAGGCGACAATGTGAGGTATACAGCAATGTCTATGGTGTGTCAGGCAACAGTGACTGGTGCTATCCACACAGTGACAAGCACAGCTGGAAGGTGTGGTCTAACAGTGGACACCACAGTCATACTGTCCTGTGACCCTCATGTGCTGCACCAGTGGCATGGGATCCTCACACTACCATACAAATGGCTGACCGAGTGTTGGGATCCAAGACAGGTGTAGGGCATGTGCCCTGGGGTAGGGCACATGTACCATCATACTGGCACACTGCTTTCAAGAGCAGTCCCATCAGTGGCACGTGTTCACTGTGTGTATGGCCCCAGCCATGTGGCAGTATCTACTATGTGGTGTAGCAAACCACCTGTACACCCTACCCTCAAACACCCTCCATTCCCCCAGTGCAGCATGTGTCTGATGGACTGTGTTGGTGTACCCCAATGGGGAACTGGAGGTGTATGCTGCATGGATGCACTGCCATGGTGTCCCCTGACTGCTGCAGCACCCACTAATGCCTGGCAGGGTTAGGATCAGTGCCAGATGATGGCGACATGGGTGGCGCCATCTGTGTGCAGTATGTCTCTGCCATGTATGTGTTCTGTTCATTGTTTTTTGTCACCTTGTTCACCAGGTAATCATACTGGGCCAAGGTCCAGTGTCAGGAATGACCCAGAGACACTGTGTAGCTGAGATGCGATGGTGTACAATAAAGACATACAATGCACAACACACAATACACAAATATCACATTAGGTATACATTACAATACCGTACAAATAGTTTGTTGCTACAAGTGGTGTTCTAGCTCAATTGTAACATTTACATCAGTGTTGATTTCACAGCACTGTTGGGGCATTGCATTCCACAGTTTGTGTGCCTGAGTATATGGAGTGGTCCAGGGTGGCCATCCACTGACACAGCCTCCTCATTGGATGCATACAGCCTTGTTCCCTGTTTCTGTGTCCACGCCCCCCATCCTGGGTTTGCCCAGCATTAAGACTACCTTTTGCATGGTGCTATATTTTTGAATATACCATTGCATCTGTATGCATGTCCCCACCCCTCACTTTGCACCATGCATACATTATCTCATAGCATTGATGCTATTATGTTGTGCTGGCACTATTTGACCTTTTGAATATAGCACTCCAGCACAAATGTGGTGCAATAGATTTGCACCAGGCCTAAAGTGTTGAATATCTGGCCCCTAGAATTTTCTCCCTGGCAGGTTGTTACCTACCCTACATTCAGACTAGTCTATATTGTATTCCACAATAAAATGATAATTTTACCAGGGCTAACACTTCCACCACTAGCAGGAATTAACACATATTAGGCCCCTGTTAAAGAGAACCTTTCATCACTGTCCAAAAAGTTACATCTTGTAGTCATTATATATAGTACTAGACCTGAAAGGGTGTATGCATTTGTTATTTTTGGCCAAGGTCTACTCTGCCTTTCATAATTTGGATTTGTTTTTGAGCCCTGCTTTAGCTGTGCTGCACTTGCCTTTGCTGTTCAGCTTTGCTCCCGATGGCACCACTGTAGGGCAGAGGGATGACTCACACTGTGTAATACAGTGCAGTCACAGCAATTTTACAAGGGAACACTACCAGTACACAATGTACATACTATGTCCCCCTTCCTGTAACACACCCTGTTAGCAACGCATTATGCCAAAATCCAAATGCCTTGTCAGTATATTTTTTTTTAATTAACATTCTTCTGCCTCAGTAACAAAGCATGGTGATTGAGAGAAGATAGAGTTGCTGTCAGCATCTTTCCCATTCCTTCTGATGTTCATGCAAAAATTGCCCCACTTTGTGAAAGACAGAACATGAAACTTACAAGAACAGGAGGCTGAGTTTCAACTGCTAGGAAAAGATATAAGACAGAGCAACATTTTGTTGAGAGATAGAAAGAGATTAAGATTTAGGGCACCTTTCACAGTCATTTTGACATCCTTGCATATATTACACTTTCTTGCACCAGTTCTGGAACTGCATTTCATTCATTTTGCAGAATGGAAAAACTAACTGCAGAGGACAGTAATAAAATACAATTCCAGAATCAATGCAAGAAGGGGTACTTTATGCAAGAAAGTCAAAAGGACTGGGAAAGGTGCTCTTTGAAATGTGTTATAAAGCAGACACTGACAACCAGTAGTGAAGTTATCAACATTATGCAATGCTAGTAGTAATACAACTTCTTAACGGATACAGAAGAGTAGCACCACAAATGGTATCTACAGCCTGGAGGCATGCTGACTCAGCAACCCTGGAGAAATGGACCACATCAAAAAGACATTACAAATATGAATTTGTCAACTTTGTTCCAAAACCTGAAACACACATAGTTTTTATAGAAATGTTTTTTTTTATGTTGCTGCCACTTTTAATTGTAAACACCATTGCACATGATTTTTAAACTTTGGAGAAACAGGTCCTGTAAGCTTGCTGACAGGGAAGATTAGACAGTGAGTTCTGGAGATGACATCAGCAGCAGCTCTTCACTGATACAGGCTTTTTTGAATAGGTAGTGAAATCAGGGGCACAAAATAGCTCATAACTTTAAAATAAAGTAACACAGAAACCTAATTTTTGGTATGTAATTTATTGGGGGTATGCTTATTCTAATTCTGCAAAGCAGCACTTTTGGTCGGAGCCTCTCTTTAACA
This sequence comes from Neoceratodus forsteri, assembly GCA_016271365.2. Lineage (NCBI taxonomy): Eukaryota > Metazoa > Chordata > Ceratodontiformes > Ceratodontidae > Neoceratodus > Neoceratodus forsteri. The sequence goes on from CM028130.1 coordinate 1,063,229,373, forward strand.
GCAATAAAGATTCAGTGAGATATTGGAGAAACATTTCTTAAACATTATGACATGGAAAGAAAACTTTTTGGGAACAAAGAGAGAGAGAGAGATGTAGGATTTTTGCTTCTCAGTTTAATTTAGGTTGCAGAGAATTAGAAACAAAGTGTTTTCAATCAATTAAAGAATTACTTGTGACAGGAAATGTATTAATGTTTATTTATGGTAAAGAAGTTTTTGGGTTCCAGCATCAAACTTCTACATAAACTAACCATCAGTTTTAATGGAATTGGAGCACCAATGGCAAAATGCAGTGTATTAGATTAAAAATGCTAAGATTGTTTTTGGTAATCCTTTTAACAGTAATGATATTATTTGTCATAGCATATACTTACTGTCTAGCATGGTTCAAGTCTGTATTAAAATAAAGATAGCCCAAAATGCAGTTACAGTGACTACAAATTGGCAGTAAATAGTATATCACATTTAGAACAGTGCTGTATCCTGAAGTTTGAGGACTTGTTTGCAGCTTTGGCTGGAGGAAACAGTTTTCAAAGTTAGACATGAGTCATACTTACCAAAAATTGGTGCTGGAAGAAGGGTCCAAAAACTATAGTATGTCACTATAGACACACAAAATGACTGTTGAGATATTATTGTGACAGGGTTGGATAAAATGTTGTCCCATTTTTTATGCAGAGAGAGTTAAAAGTAAGGATTTATTTTGTCTTCTCCTATTTTGCAGCTTCTTTGTCTGTTGCCTGTCTAATTGCATGATCAATTTTTCTTTGTGGCACCTAAGCACTGGCCACTCTGCTGGTCCCAAAACTTCCCCAGTTACCGTCCTTCCTTCACTTGCTGATTCTAGTCTTTCTTTATGCCTTGCTTCTCTGTTGTTAAAATCATGTATCTGAATCTTTATGTGAAGCTGGGATCCCTTGGTTTGCATATGTATATAGTATTTATATTGTTGTAATGATCGGCAAATGTTATTTAGGTTTCTTAAAAAGATAACCATCTGTATAACAAGGGGGTTGACCATGAGGTGTAATTTGAACTCCACAAGCTTTGTTTATAGAATTGACAACAGGAGACCGACTCTGGGACAGAATGTTCTATTTTGTTGCACCTGTTAAAGTCTAGATGTGTCTCTCAGGCTGGCTGCAGGAAAGAAATTGACAAAGTCTTGCTACATTTTGTGAGAAACAGGAGATGAGACTTAAAATAATCTGGACGCAACGTTTAAACTGCCAGGAAAAGACATCTTATAAAAAGATAACAATGTGTTATTTAGAGAGAGATAGAAAGATTGAGGTTTAAATTGAGAGTGAGACTCGGAAAAATTATTTTTTTTTGTTGTACTACTTTTTGGAAGAGCTATCCTGTACATTTTTTGTATAGTTATTGATAATAAAACGCTACTTGCAAATTTTATAACATCACCTTTTGCCTATGCATCCTGACCTATGCCTCTATGACAATACTCAATTACCATTTGAAGTGTCATGAGCCTCTGCCATTTTCAAATGAACTATGGAGGGATTGCTTCTTCTGATCCTACAGGTTGTGGTCTATCTAGATGATCTAGTAATCACAGAGACTACAACAATAGTACATTTACAGAATTTATCTCATGTTCTAAGTAATATGATGAAAGCAGATTTATGTTTAAAGGGAGAAAATTCACTGGGTCACAAAGTGAATGCTCCAGGATTTAACCCTGTGAAAGAAAAAGTACAGGCTATTCAGGATGTTTTTGTAGCTCAGACAGTTTCACAACTAATATGTATGTGTGTATAGATATATTATAGGGGCGTGGTCACAACCCTATATTTAGGGTTGAGTAGGCACTTTAATTTTAAATCTCAAATTTTGCACGTTAATAACTTTGCAACTGTTTAACAGATTTGTACGACATTTGGAATGCGCGGTCTGGTATGTTAGATCTCTTGATTTACCAAGTTGCATTTTGGTCGGACATATGGTTTTTGCACAGCAAAGCACCAACGAATGCACTTTTTGCCACTTTTGCACATTTTTTGTCTGTGGTACTGCATGAACACCATGTGGTCTATTGGTTCTAATCTTGGGATGTAGAAACAGCTTTGACCAAGGAACATGCCTTGTTTGGTGAAAAACTATTAATCCATTCAAAAGTTATTACAATTTGAAGTTCCAGTTATATCCTATGGGAAAATTTATATGTATTTTTTTACAGCGTCCATGGGGAAGACCAGATGTCCCTAGGGAAGACCAGATGACCCAAATTGGGACACCCATAACCCCATAACAGATGGTCTTTTTACTTGAAATTTGCAGGGTGTTGAGGGGATGTCCTAGAGATGTGAACTATGCTGTTTAAGTGATGGGGAATTAATTGGTTGCAGAGATATTCAATGACAAAGTTGATGTTTTTTCCCATAGGATTACATTACATTCTGTGTCATGCTTTTCGGTGCTGTTACCTTGGAAATGAAGCCAGATACAGACTTTTCACTACTGGCAGCATAGGTCACCTGGAAAAAGATTTGAAATCACAGAGTAAGCCTGCAATGGAATTTTTTTTTGTACGTTGCATGGTTCATGAGATATTGTGAAATTACTGCCACAAGAGTTCAATGCATGCCAGTCCAGTGCTTTTCAGTGCCCATATCTTGGAAATGATGTGAGATACAGGTTCAGTCATTTGGTGTTGCATGAAGTACTCACTGCCACAATTATGATGATGCTTGAGATATTTTCTAGCTCTTATGGTTTGCAAGATATTTGCAACTTACTATTACAAGTGTTTGGTGTCCTATAGGGCTGCTGTATGGCTCTGTAGCTTTGCATAAGTGGGAGCACAGGCCCAGATGGCCTGCACTCCTGCAGATGCATATTGTTATGCAAAAATTGGCAGCGTGGTGCGCATCCACCAATACATGATTTTTCTTGTCATCTTACACTTTTTCAAAAAGTAAGGAAATTCATGGCAAAAAAATGCATTTAATGCATCATTTAGGGTTAAAGCAAAGCAAATATGAGGAAATGAAACATTAGGGTTGAGCCCCTAACCCAACCACAGACTCCGCACCCCATCCTCCACAGACTGACAGATGCCGGGGTGTGTCATTAGGGTTGCAAGGCCTAAATTTCACCCCATTCCACGTGTAAGCAGGTTGACATGCCACAGTAATGAAGAATGGGGTGATATTTAGGGCCTCACAACCCCAATGGCACACCCCAGCTTCTGTCAGTCTGTGGAGGATGGGGGAGCAGAGTCTGTAGGGGGGGATTAGGGGCTCAATCCTAATGCTTCATTTCCTTGACTTTTTTTGCTTTAACCCTAAATGATGCATTAAATGCAGTTTTTTGCCATATATATATGTATGGGATACGTGAAGGGCCGGAGTGCGAAATGGAAAATATTCTCACTCCTGCAGAGTGAGAATGCACAGCTTACTCTGCAGGACTGAGAATATTTTCTATATCCCATAATCTGCACATCATGTGTGAGATTTGTACCACAGGGGTGACAGCTTTAGGAACATTTTTTTTTGTTTCTGTGTGTTTCCTACTCATTCTGTGTGTGGTTTCAGTGTGTATGTTCTGAATGGACTGGGAGTCAGAAACATAGGTGAGTGTGTTTTGTAAAGCTGACTAAGTTATAGGTTCAGTGAGAAAGACAAACTGCTGCAGGTAGCACTGAGAAAGAGAAACTGTTTTGTAAAAGAGTTTCTTTTAGAATTCAGGTTGTTTTGAAGCTGAGATCAGCACAGGCATATTAGAAACACAGTGGGACACAGGTGAGAGTGTTTTGCAAAGCTAATTGAGTAAGTTGCAGATTCAGTGAGAAAGAGAAATTGTTTTCTGAAGCAGTTTCCTTTAGAATGCAAGATGCAGTGAAGATATTCTCACTCTGGTGAAATCAGCAGAGTGTGGATAAATGTTGATATCTTCACTCTGCTGATGTCATCAGGATTTATCCTCACTCTGGTGGAAATAACACAGTATATCCTACTGAGAAAGCTCTCACCCCCATGGGATATACAGTATATGTGTGTGTGTGTGTGTGTATATATATATATATATGTATAATCACTGGCAAATCCCTCTATTAACCTGTTTTTAGGTTCATTGAGATTGCATAATAACTGGGTGTGATGTCACACCCAGTTATTACAGTGTTTCTGCAATCACACTTTGCTTCTTAGTGCAAGACACATGGTGTGAGCTGTGGTCTCCCTGTCAGCAAACAGCCATTGATTTTCTAGTTGAACAATTTCATACATCAGTAGACTCAAAACCATAAGGTAACACACATTGCCTTTACTCACTAAGATACTTTTAAATGTTCCACTGTTTGATGCTCTTCTGTTGGCAATTTCATTGTGAAATAATGCCTCTCATCTATTCAAGATGCTGTTTTGAGCAATTTCCCTGCTGATTCAGCTTTTTTTTTAAATATTTCCCAGCAATTGTAAAAAAAAAGTGTGCATATGTGTATGGCCTGCTTTTTTCACGCACCCTATGTGTGTGATGTCTAGTTACACAGCTCAAACCTTTCTCCCAGGATTTAAGTGGCATTGCACACCTCAGGTGTGTGAAACAATCTTGTAATACATATCTGCACATACATTGTTTTCTGTGTGTCAGCCTGTGTAACCTCTATGGCAGATTTTAATCATTATTCTACAAGTGGCAGCAATCTGTAGTGCTTGAAAAATGTTGTTTAAACATTTTTTTTTCTCATGAAACAATTTGTAATTTAGTATTGCCCTACATTCTGACCCATTAGTTGTTCTCTGTTTACATGTCAACTAATTCCAATGTTGTCTGACATTCCACCTCACAGTAAATATCAATTAACTTCTGGAAAAAAAAAACACTGCCAAATATAAAAGTCCATAACACCAGTACCTAGAAGAATTTGTACTTTAAAATACAGCTTTCTGGCCGGCCCGGTGGCACTGAGGGTTGAGGCGCTAGACCCCACACCTCGCACCACGCCGGTGACCGGGTTCGAGAACGGACTCGGGTCGCCGAGTCAGACCGAGGAGGAGGATTGAGCATCCCAGCGGATGCTCTCCTCCCTCAGGGTGAATTCTCAACCCTGAGAATGCCAGTGGGAGCACTGGTGCTCAGGGGGGTTGTGGCTCCGTTCTCGGAGTCCGGGGAGGGGGGACGTCGTTAGGCGCTTGAGGGAGGCGTGCGTCAGCACGTCGACCCTCTAGGACGTACGTCCTTGTGTGCCGGCGTCCCAGGGGGCGGTGGTAGTGGGCAGAAAAGCGGAAAAACAGTCTTCAGTGTCCCTAGATGAAGAATGCCCCATCCAGAGACCACCTAGGACAGACCCCACTGTGCAGGAGAAGGAGAGGACAGTAAAAATGGCACTCTAGGGGCAGATCCTGAAAGGGGGCTATGTGGATATGTGCAGTCGGAAGGAGGGGGACACCGAGGGCAGGAAGGAGAATAAAGAAATAAAGCAAAAAAAAAAAAAATACAACCTTCTGGAGCACTATTGATCACATTTCCAGTCTGTGGATATGTGCCTTCAGCTGTTAATTTCCGTGACATGCTACCATTAAATAAATACAGTATTAAATACAATTTTGTCTAAGAAAAATGAGAAGAACTTCATAGACAGAACAGCTGGAAATAGATACATTTATCTGGGGCTCACATCTTGTGTGGCAGCTCTGCTCCATTTTATTGGTTTTTTTAGCTATTTTATTGTAGGCAAGGGTTAATCCCTATGTGGCAGGGCTTACAAACTCAGGGAGGACCCTGTGATACTGGTGGACCAGGAATCACCTGGCTTAGCTGCTGAAATACAGACAGGGGAATCCTGCAAATATAATGAAGGTGCTATTCAATAGATTACTGTTCCAGTGCATCTTCGGTGTGTTTTTAAATGCACAAAATGTGCCTTTGACAGCTAAAAATTGGGCTTTGCAGCAGCTGGAGAACCAGAAATTCATGGAGCGCTGCTTCTGGTCCCCCTACTACTAATACAAGCAGCACCTCACAAGATAATACTTGCATATTTATTTGGGACTCACATCTCTTGGCAGTTCTGCTCCATTTTAATTGTTGTCTTTTTAGCTGTTTTACTGTAGGAAAAGGTTACTCCCTACATATTGGGGTTTGCAAACTCAGGGAGGTCTCTGTGACACTGGTGGATCAAGAAGTACCTCTCTTAGCTGGTGAAATACTGACAGAGGGGGGGGATCCTGCAAAGATAACAAAGGTGCTGTTTAATAAATCTTTGTCCTAATGCATCTGTACTGTGTTTTTAAATGAACAAAAACATGCCTTTGACAGCTAAAAAAGGGACTTTGCAGCAGCAGGAGAACAAGAAGTGAGCAGAGTGCTGCTTTTAGTCTCCCTACTTTGTAGCTAATCTGTAGTGCGAGCATTGGCGAGCACTGCTGAAGCAACATGGCAGAGGCAAATGGTGTGTCTGCCATGTCAGCTGTGTAAGCCTGGTAGCCTGCCAGGAACTTTGGTCCTATTAACTGGGACAGAGGATAATCCTACAAGTAGATGAATTCCTATTATGACATAATGACTGAGGTGGGCATTACAGAATTACAATGGGTTAAATGTAAATCCTGTAGAGTGGGTGAAAAAAATGGGATTCAGAGCTAAATTTCCTTTGTATGAGGTGTGAGCAGATGAATGAGTTAGGAAAGGAGACTTGAAATTCTTAAGAAAAACGCAAACTGTGAACTGAAATTAGAAAAACACAGAACAGGTTGTCCATAGTACAAATCTTTTATTACATTCAAATGAGGACAACAATAATAGCAGAAATAAACAAATCATAGCAGAAGAAGGTAGGGGAAAAGGAAAGCAATGATTAGGGGAGAATGTTTAACTAACTGATGAGATTGTACGTGGTAATGAACAGTGTTTGGTACAAAAGGTCCAAAAAAAAAAAAAAGAAACAGAAGAAGGGAGGACATTACTCCAATTACACTAAGTAGTATTCTTCAACCACTAAATAATTTAGAGGAAAAATTTCAGGATGGGGATAATGTATACACATAAACTGGACAGAATGATGAAGAAATTATAACCACAAGAAGCTGGAGAGGGATAGACAAGGATCTCTGACTCTGGCATAACCATGTGAACAGGACATTGACAAATAGGAACTGTGCACAAAGCAGCAACAATTCAAATACAGTACAGAATAAACAGAATAAGGTAACACAACCAGATTTTAAAAAACAGAGATATAATTATAATAAGAGACTTTGTCCTGAAGTACACCAATAGAATTATATGCTGAAACAGAAAATAAAGCACAACTGTAAGTAGTTTATCTGGGACAGGTATTCAAGATTTAGGTAATAATCTGCATGTTTTTTTTTTAGGTAGAACCAGGGATCCCTTAGTTGTGCAACACGTAGGCACAAATGACATGGGTAGAAAAATGATAAATGAAGTTCAGAGACATTTTGAGCAAGTTGGAAAGTATTGATGGAAAAGAACTGTGATGTGGTAATCTCAGAAACTCTTCCTGTACCTCGGGCTGGTAGGGCTAAAACAATCAAGATTATCAGAATAAATGGATGGCTAAAAAGATAGAGTAACAGGGAGGATTTTTACTTTGCTGTAAATTGGAGAAGGTTTAAAAAAGGGTTTATTTTGTATGCTGTTGATGGTTTGCACTTGAATCGACTGGGATCAAGAGTATTAGTGGGATGAATAAATCAAGAAACTCATAAATGTTTAAACTAAATAGGCAGTGGAAGGAGAAAGAAGGGGCAGAATTCACAAAGAGAGCCAACAATTCTGTAGTTGCAGAAAAAAACCTTTGCAGCACTGTGGAAATTTAGTTGCAGCATATTCACAAAGAAAATGTTCGCAGTTGCTCAAAATCACAAAACAGGCAAGTTGCTAAATTCCACAAGTGCTGAAAATCTGCAGCTTTTTTCCACAGCTCCTAAAAATTCGGACGTGCGGATCCATATCTGATGAAAAGGCTCAGCAGGCACAACAGCAGGTGGTCCATGTTAATTGGAGAAACAGACTTCGACAGTCTTGCCATAGATGCAGCAGAAAGTACTTGCAGAGAGACCAGCAGCCAGCCCCTCAACTGGGACCACTGCAGCACCACTGGTACCAGCAGGACCATGCACCACAGTGGCTGTCTGTAACTGATGGTGGAACTGATGGTTGTGTCTCTTCATGGGGTGCTTATGTTGCCTGCTTCAGTAGCACTCACTGCAGGCTGTTACCAGCTCAGCCTTTACTGTCTATGGGTCTATTTATGGGCTGCACTAGGTCTAGTTGTTGTGGTTTGTTTCCTTTCAATGAAAATGTGTGTTATATTTGTTGTAACAACTGACACTACTGTACACCCACTGGTTTGCTATTACTTGTGCCTGAACCTCTACTATAATTGTATCTTAATTGTTGGTACACTGCACTTTGCTCAGGGACAGTTACGCTACACTCTTCGTGGTGCAGCACGTGTGCAATATTTTTTCCCCAACTGCAGAAAAACACTGGCTGTGAATGGCTTCTAAGGGGATATGCCATACTTTTCAATGGCTTTTTTTCCTCAGGAACATCCGTAGCTGCACTTTTTTTCCACAGTCCTCAGTGTATTTTTTTCTGCAGCTGTAGAAGTTTTGTGTAGCACTCAGAGCAATCTGCCCTTTTTTCTGCAGCTAGGCAACTTTTGGGGACTTAGGGAAGGTTTTGTACCTTTAGAGTTTTTTTGTGAATCCAGACCCATTTACAAAATGTAAATGAAGAAAAAACTAAGAATAGAAACAATCGTAACTTGCAGACTTGGAGGGCACTGGTAATGAATGCAAGGACCATAAGAAATCAGCTTGAATATATTCTTAATAAGGAAAATATAGCATTATGTGAAATTATCAGAACATGGTGGCAAAATGAAACATGAGGACTACTTCTAGAGGGATACCAGCTGTTTCATAGAGTTAGAGAAAACAATAAAGAGGTGGGGTTGCTATATTTATTAAGGATGGAATAGAGGCTGCATTTAAGGAAAATCACAATATTAAGGAAGAAGAACAAATATGGTTAAGATTAACCCCAGCATTCAATGAAAACATAATTATATGGGTATGCTATAGGTTATCTTCCCCAATAGCAAGAAAAAAAGCAGACTTTCTAAGTATAATAAAAATCAGAACATAAGTACCACAGTGATACTAATGGGGACTTCAACTTCCCCAGCATAAAATGGGAAAACAAAACAGCCAGCACATCAGCTGAAACTTAGTTTCTTAATATCCTGGATGCTTTATGTCTTCAAAATTATGTTAAATGTAGTACTAGGAGAGAGCACACATAAGATTTAGTTTTGAGGAAGATGATATATGCAATCGCAAAATTAGGGAACCTCTATTTGGAAATCACTGTTTTATGGTCAATTTTTCAATAAATATTAAAAGATCAACTCAACAGGGAATTATTACAATTAGGGGTTTCAACAGGAACAATTATATATAGAATAAAGTATGGGTTGGGGTGTGTAACGAGATTTTACACACACCCGAGTTGTGGGATGCTACATAAACCCCAAGGGCGAAGCATGAGGGGTTTGTGAAAAGCATCCCACAATGAGGGTGTGTGTAAAATCGAGTTTGACACCCCAACCCATTTTTTAATTTATATAATTGCAGAGTTTCCCTTTTTCACCTCAGCAATTATGTAAAATAAACAGCACCCAGTGTATCCTATGGTCAGTTTCCTTTTAGTCCAGTGCTGAGATTTTCACATTTTAAAACTGTTTTTTCCCTTTCTGCAGGTCTTTGTGTGTTTCCAGGGTATATGGGGGGAAAAATGAAAAGAAAAGAACTTACCGCCGAGTTCTTGTGGCAGTTCTGTTTTGGGCGACACAGAAGCGATGAGCGGTCTAGACTGGTCGTGCTGCTACCTGAGCATGTGCACAGCAAGGGAAATTGTGCATGTGTTTGCCGTTATAAACAATCCTTTATAACAGCAAATTATGCCACGGTTTCTGTATGGGAAAAAGGGAGACCCATTTATTATGATGATATTATACACCACCTTAGTGAACGGAAATGGAAAGAAGAATTTAAGGGGCAAAACCTGGATAAGATTTGGGCAACACTGAAAGAAAAGTTGACTACTTGTGTGGAAGACTTTATCCCGCTAAGGAGGAAGTATAATAAGAGGGGTAAAATTCCTGTATGGTTTACAAAATGAATTAAAAAAGCCATAAGGAATAAAAAAGAGCATACCACCTGGCAAAAAACAAAAGGTTCACAGGGCTCATGGGATCATTACAAAAGAAAGGTAAGAGAATGTGAAAAAACAAAGAGGGCAAAAGGTGATTTTGAGAGAAAACCGAAATCAAATACCAAGGACAATAAAAATCCTTATAAGGGGAGTCACGTGACGCAAGTTGCCGACTAGCAGCCTGATCCAGTAGTTCCAACCTCCTGTCCTTATTTACACGGTGTAATTGTGTGAATCGGGCGAACTCCACCAAATCTTTTCTTCACATCAGCTGTTGGAACACTAGAGAAACTAAATGGAGGTTCTCTGGAGCAAATGGAGGTAGAAATGTGACATTCGAAACCCAGACACACTCCACCTGCTACTCCAGTGAAGGCCCCAAAGAAACCCAGGGCCTCCCCGTCTACTGGAGATGGGGAAACAGAGCTGACTACAGCAGAGAATGAGCCTCTAACCCTAGCACAATTCCTGGTGGAATTTAAACCTTTTCGTATGGAACTGCAGTCAGTCACAGAAGAACTGAATTCTGTTACTCAAGCCTTTGAGGATTTATCCCAAAGAATAGGGGATAGCGAGGAAAGAATCACATCTCTAGAAAACCGTTTTGTAAAATAGGAATTGGATCTGGTCTCCCTGAAACAAAAGCTGTCCAGAATGGAGGTAAAATAGACGATCTAGAGGGAAGAAGCAGGTGCAACAATTTTGTGATTATCAGTCTCCCGGAGAAAGAGGAGAAATCCAATGCAATATTATTTACTCAGAAGTTACATCTGAAACTAGCAAGCCCTATGCCCTTCAATCCCCATTACACTATTGAACGTGCACATAGGGCCTTGAGAGTGATGCACCCCCTGGATCCCCACCACATACATTCATTTTTCCCGTTTCTAAATTATCAAGAGAGATAGTTCTTCTTTACAAAGATAAAGGAGCTTAAATAAATTAGATGGGAGCACTCTAATTTGAGAATCACACAGGACCTTCTGGTCTTAGTTTGGCAAAAATGGGCAGCATATCACCCATTGGTGGTGAAATTAATCACTGCCAGTGTTCAATTCTGGATGATATATCCTTCAAAATTACAAGTTCTTCTATCTGGCATTTGGGTTAGCTATGAAGACACTAATTCTGCAGCGGCTGGATTGAAGGAGGCCTTACCCGACTTATTTAAGCAAGGCTGAATGGTTCTGGACTAAGAATGAGTTTTTCTTGATGGGTAGAGGTACAGGACTTTGATGGTCTAATGGATGGAATCCTGTTTTACCTCAGTGTGCTATTCAGAAAATTGATACCCCTTACTGCAGTGTGTTAAGAGATCATTTGCAGGATGGAAGGGGGGTTGAACTCTTTGGCCCAGATATTCAAAAGAGTTGAGCCATGTGCAATAGGGTTGCACCTGCACAAGTCCGAATTTGCGCCATTCTGCGATATTCAGCAGGAGGCAGTTGCGCCCCCGAAATCATGCTGAGCAACAGTGCAATGATAATGAAGGCATGCGCAACTGAAGGGGGGGAGGAACCATGCATAAATGGTGTAGTGTGATATTCAAAGACTTGCGCAATGTGCTACAGTGGAGTAAGCAGAAGTTGCGCCATAGCAGAAATGAGCCAAAATAAAAAGGAGCAAGGAAGAGGTGCAAGAATGCTATAGGGAAGCCACATGTGTCAGAGGCAGAGGCACACAGACAGGGCAAGTGGCAGGAACAGGGCAGGCCAGGAAAAGGCCACAGCAACAGACAGGCACAGGGAAGGTGTGGGGAGCCACACAGCTCAGATGCCAGCACAGGCAGGTGTACCCGGTGCAGGGGAGGTAGTAGCCAGGACAGCGGGGGGAATAAAGTAATAGCTGCCAGGGGGGGTGAACGCAAGCCAGGGACATGGCCAGTTCCACCTTCCACATGGAGGCTGTAATGAGGGGGGTGAGAAGGTGGGTGGCAGGGGGACGTGGCCGTGGAAGGGCCCGCCGGCGGTATGCCCCCAACAGGCAGTCCCGCGCCCCGCACCAGCTTTGAGCTGTACACAGATACTGAGATTGTGGGCTGGTACTGTCCGAACAGGGCAATACTGAGGCAGCTCTGTGAGCTGTGCAGTGATGTGATGCAGGCACCCACACGATGGAGCCATGCCCTGTCAGTGGAGACCAAGGCAACAGCCTGCATGTGCTTGCTCGCCACGGGTACCTTCCAGAGACCAACCGGGGACACCATAGGCATAACCCAGTCGGCCACATCATGCCACCTCACCCAATTCCTCAGCACACTGCTGCCACATGCAAAGGAGTACATCCATTTCCCCAGCACTGTGATGGAGCGCACAGCAAACATACAGGAGCTCCACAGGGTAGCGCGGTTGCCTGGCATGCTAGAGGCAATAGACTGCACCCATGTGGCCATACGCACACCACCTGGCCACGAGGGGGCCGCATACATGAATCCCAAGGGCTATGCCAGCATCAACTGCCAGGTGGTGTGTGATGCCAGGGGGCGCATCATCAATGTCTGTGTCACCCACCTGGGGGGAGCACATGATTCATTCATCTGGCACCATTCGGCACTGTGCCACAGATTCAAGAGTGAGGACATCCCCACTGGACACCTAGTGGGTGAGTATGCAAACCAAATGGACAAATCTAGGGCCTGGGGGGCATGGCCAGAGGTGCCATGGGTAGTGGTCTACACGGCTTGGGGAAGGGCAGTGCTGATCACCAAACTAACCTCCACCATCTACACACAGGTGACAGTGGACACCCACTCCATCCCTGGCTACTCACACCCTACTGGCGGCCCACGACCCCATCGCAGCAACGCTACAATGAGGCAAACGCCACCACACGCAATGTCATCGAGCAGGTGTTCAGGATGCTGAAGGCATGTTTCTGTTGCCTGGACACCTCTGGCGGTGCCCTACAGTACAGCCCCTCAAAGGCCTGTAGGATATTCCTGGCCTGTTGCATCCTGCACAACATGGCCAATGGATGTGGGATAGCCATTCAAATTGAAGAGGGGGACAGCGATGGGGACAATGGGGACACCGGTGATGGTGATGGGCAGCCCCCCCTTGGCCAACGGGACCTCCGACTGCTCCGGCTGGCACAGCTGCACCAGGACACCATCACAGAGGAGCACTTCAGCGAACCCAGGTAAGTCATGGGGCCATGCGCAACCACCATTGGCCAAGGCACAACCCACAAACACGCAGGAACCCACACTGGGGGTGCATGCCATTGAGGGAAGTGGCAGGGCACAGAGGCACACACAAAGCCAGGGATGGATGAGTATGAACATGCCACGCCGAAGGACACACACACGCACACAATGTAACAAACATGTGCAGAGGCCAGAAGGCACACCGACCCAGAACACACACCCTAGCAACACACATGTCAACAGCCACCACGCCCACTGCCTGTCCATGTGCGTGAGTCAGATGCTGAGCACCATTGCACTTTGGTGTACAGCGCAATGCAGGCATCATCATGCACACATAACTGCGGACAGCAGCCGGGAGGGTGTGCAGGTGGACTGTGTTTCTGTGTGCAGGGCCGGGTACCCACCCGTGCACTGCCCACTGAAACACACAATGCACACAGGGCAGCAGCAGACAGTAGCCATGCTGGGAGACAGGTCAGTCTCGTGACACAGTGCCACAGCTGCCACGGATGCATGGATGGCCCCACTGAGACCCACCAGCACTGGCAGGCTGACCACTGGCCTCATGGGGTGGCACTGATGGTCCCCCAGGGGTTTCACTGCATGAATGTGACTGTGCCTGTGCAGAGGTCTGCAGCACACTGAACATGCCTGCACCAGGAGTGCTCAGGATGCCCACAGCTGAACCCGGCATCGACAAGGTGGGAGTCCCATGACACCAGGAACAGGGGGTGGAGAGTGCACTGCGTGGTGTCCACAATGCATGGGCACCTGACTGTGTGCCCATTGTGGCCATGACAGCAATGAACACCTATGCATGCCTGTCAATGGCAGCGGTCACATCCTCCCACAAACAGTCCATCCATGCCTGGATCCGTTCGGTGTCCCTGCTGCAATGCTCCTCTGCCCGCTCCAGAGCCACACACAGTGCTTCCACAGATGTTGCAAGCCACATCTGCTGCTGGACCGATGCTCGCAGTAGGCGGGTGTGCTTGTCCAAGAGGTCATCAGCCTCCTCAGCATCCTGTCCCTCAGGATGTGCAAGGGCCTGATGTTCACCACCCCTTGAGGGTGGGTGCTGTGCACCAGGACCAGGTCTGGGCATGTCCACAGGCAGTGCACAGATGCTGCCGCTGAACCCTGTACCCCCAGGCCAGGTGGGCGACTGCTGATGCTGCCCCTCTGGCTGCCACACCCCAGGGCTCAGTGGTGCCACTGCAGTGGCTGCAACAGTCCCACTGTCCTGAACAGACACCAGTGCTGCCCCACTGGTACTGACAGGCACAGCCTGGGACTGTGCTGACATGCAGGCCCCCATGGCGGCACCAGCCACAGCCATGGGCATGAATTGCCCTGCTGTGTGTCCATCCTGTGGCACACACGTGTCTCTGCCCATGACGGTCATGTCATCATCACTGGTGCTGGACTCTGCCCCAGCCACAGCGTGCTGGCATCCATGGATGCCAGCATGCTGGGACACAGGCAGGGCTTCCTCCACACCTGTCTCAATGACATCAGTGTGGACAGCTAGGCGGCTTCACTGTCGTACAGATTCATACATACCTGTGGAGGTGGATGGTCCCACCTCTGACTCTGTGCAACTGTCCACAGTGGACAGGCCCACCACCGCTGACCCATGAAGATGCTCAGGATCTGTAAGGGAAAGCGAAGTTACGTTACTGAATGTGACCTACCCGGCCTCACCCAGACAGACCATGACCTACCATGCAGAGATGGGCCACCACCCATCTGGAAGCCACTGCCCGGAACTCCCTCTATGGCATTTCGGTGCATGCTTGCAGCAAGCCTGTCCTCCGCTGGGGTGAGCTGTACCACCTCCGTCTGTCTCCCACCTGTTGCAGCATGTGCCACCCTAATGGCAGCCATCTTCTCCTTTACCCTCCTCCTGTCTGTACCCATCTTCTTCTTATACTCCTGCATGGAGTGCTGGTGGCTGCCATGCAGGTTCATGGCACGTGCCACCTCCTCCCATGCAGCAGCACGGGCCTGAGTGGTGCCCCGTCGTCTACTGAGCAGTGGCTCCTGAGCCAGGTAGGCCTCAAAAAGGGCCTCAGTTTCGGCCTTAGTGAAATTCGACCTCCTCCTCCTCCTCCTCCCCCCACCACTGTTGTCCTCCTCTCCAAGAACATGCTCGGTCATTATGTAGCCTGTAAGAATGGCAGTTGTTACCTGTGACTGTGCATTCCCATGCATGTCCCTGAATCCATAGTCCACACTTCCACACAGCATGCAACTCACCAATAAACTGCAGTAACTGACTATGGCCACTGCAGCACATTGTCACACCTTTATAGCGCAGTCTATGCAAATGAGGTGAGAAGCAACTTTAATTAGATGCAAATTGCAGTGCTGCACCATTGAATGGCTGATTGGATGATTTGCATATGACGGCTGAATATCGTGCTGTTGCGCTTTGTGCAATTGTGTTGAATGTGCTGAGCCAATGGCGCAGTTCTGTGGCATGCGTAGTACACCTCACTGCACATGTCCAGGTTGCTGACACAGGCGTCTGCCACGCTGATGAAGTGCTGTGTGCGGTAGGCAGTGCAGGGCACGGCCATCATTGTGCCAGTGGCGCTATAGCGAAGGTCACTACATGGTGCTGTGGCAATGGGCTTTCATAGGCGCAATGGCCCAACTGCCCGATAGTACGCTGTGGCGCTGGCACACAGGCAGCCAATCGCACTACACACATTGTCTTCCGATGGCGCTGTGTGTGGCCTTGCGCTAGGGACCCTTGACCCTGTGCCCGATCTTTGCCCCCTTGGTGCCATGTGTCAGGCATAGGTGCACCTCTATCGCTCTGTTCGGTAACAGCGCGATAGGGAATGGCAGTGCTGTACCGCGCAGCATCTGCACGTGGGGTACTGCGCTGCAGAGCACCATATTGCCTACTATAGCTAATGCAATGGCACAGAGAAGGGCTGCTCCCTGGATGGCCATCGAACTGGCTAATCTGGTGGCCACAGTCGAGCCACACCATGGGCCTCTCTTTGAGGAGGCCCCCCTGGATAGGGCAAGGTCCCAGGTGTGGCAAGAGGTAGCCACAGCCCTCGAGGAGGTGACAGGCAGGGGCAGAATGGCTGAGCAGTGCAGGCACCGATATGGTGACCTGCAGAGGAGGGAGCCAGAGCTACTGGCCAGACTGAGGTCACATGCCAGGAGGGGCACTGTACCACATCCAGGTAGGGGTTCTGTCAACACACTGTTATCGTCCATATGAGTCACATTGTTGTATGTGTCCAGCACATGGGGAGGGACTGTATGGGGTTGGCCGTGGCAGTGTTCACAGGGTGTGGGGTGGGTGGGTCTCGCTGGGTGGGGGGGCACACTCCTTGGGGCAGGGGGACTTTGCTTTGGGAATGTACTGATGTTCTTCTCTCCTTTTCGTCCCCACAGGCCCAGATGAACTGCGCCGAGTGCATGCGGAGCGGTGGGTGGTGGAAGCCACAGCCAGGCAGGCCGAGGATCAACAACGGCCACCCGACCAGCCCAATGAGGGTGAGTGACAGACATCCATGATTAATATTGCATGCTGTGTGACAAGGTGGGCAGCGGGGCATGGCCACCATTCATTGACATCACTGCCATGCACGCCACTGGTAACAGTCAACACTGTCCAGTGGCAATGCGTTCTGGGTGAGCGCACTGGTGGTGCATGCATGCACCAGGTGCAAGGCTGTGCACTGCCTTTGCACCACATAGCCATGTCACTAGAGCATACGGTGGTGCTGTGCGTGACTTGGCTGGTGGGTGTGTGCAGCATTCCGCATGGCTGTATACACCTGGGTGGACAGGTCCTGTGGACGTGATCACTTCGGCGGGTCACACACCATCACAGTGGTATGTCCCATGGCCATATGCCATGCACAGTGGGCGGGCTGTATGGGGTTGTGCATTCACACCTGTTGACTGTGCTCCCTTGTCCTAGGTGCAAGACATCTGAGGGAAATCAGGGACACCCTGCAGAAGCTCCTCACCCTGGCATGGGAGACAGTCACAATCCTTCAAAGAACAGATGAGTCGGGGGTACTTCGGAGGCACAGAGCAAGGGGGAGCCAGAGCCTGGACTGGCATGGGAGACAATAGTCCCTTGATCCCTGACCTCCCATCCCCCCTGGACCCACCCTCACACCCCTCCTATCCCATCCCATTTGTCCACCGCTTCCCCCTGCCCTCCCCCACCTTTTTTGTGTCCCCCCAAATAACTGTATATAGTTGTTGTTTATGTAAATAGTTGATTTCTTTATTTTTATAATACATATGACTTTTCTGTGAATACCGTGGTGGTCTCTGATTTGCAGTGGGCTATAGGTGCTCAGCTGCAGTGGTGTGCATGGCATCGGGGTGGTGCAATCATGGGTATATGTGTGTGTCCATGTGGAGGTGTCTATGGTGTGGGGGTAGATATCAGTCAGTGTCTGTGTTGTGTGTGTTGTTCTCCGTGCACTGGATGACTATGTGCAGTGGTCCATGGCATGTGCTCTGTGTCCATGGTGCACACATCGGCCCATCCATGGCCTGTGCAGCCAACACACATGCCTGTCTGTGACCTGCATGATCTGCTGGCATGTCAGTGGTGGCATTCCCTGCAGGGTGGACACTGTACCCGTTGCTTTGCTGGGTTGCCCATGTCACTGGTGTGGTGCATGCCTGGCTCAGGTGGCACTGTGGGCAACACAGTCATTGTCCCATCTCCATGCTGTGGCTTGTGTGTGTTGCAGGGGATGTGCCTCACTGTCTGTGGCCTGTGCTCTGGGTGATTAATGGTGGGGTATTGGTCCATGGTGCCTGTGCAGGGTGGTTGGCACTCCAGTGCCATGGTGGACTGCAGGTTGTGTGTACACGGCTTACATAGGCCCATAATGGGGGCTTGCTTGCCCCACCACTGCATCCCTGTGTTGTTGTGCCCTTGGGTATGGGTGGGTGTCTGTCCAGACTCTGTGTGGCATCTGGTGTGGAGCATGCCTCCACGCACCACTGTGGGTGTCTGTGCTGGCTGTTGTGGCCAGTGGTGGGCTGGAGTGTGTTACTGGAATACTGTGCGGAGCGCTGTACCACTGGGGGAGGTGTCAACTACACGACCGTCCAATATGGGGTCACTCTTGTGCCAACGCATGGTCGGTCTCTCAGCAGTACCTTGGGGGACTGTGCGTGGTGGCACTTTGTCTGCCGTTGTTGCATTGCTGTGTGCTGCAACCTGCTGTTGGGTGCTCATGGTGGGGCTGGCTTGCATGGTTCTGTGGTGCACAGGGTTGCATTGACACTATGGGGGTGGTGGCATGCATGGGGATTCCTGCAGTGGTGGTCACTGCTCATGGGGGGGTGTCTGGGGGTCATGGTGCAGGGTGTGCTGTGCACTGGGGGATGGTGTGGCACAGGGTGTTCCGCCCTCCTTGTGTGCCAGTCACAGCTTGCCGGTAGGTGTGATGGGGCACCATGGACAGGCTGTGGGTTGGTTGCTTGTCTCCATGGCCCAGTGGTTATTCCAGCCCTCCCCTGGTTGTGCAGTGCTTGGGGTGTTGGGGGGGCAATGTCTGTTCTGCTGTGTGTTCTTGTGCCCATCTGTGGCATGGGTGGTGGGCCCCTACCTCTCTGATTGTGCAGTTACATTGCTCTGCAGCTGGGAGTCTCCCTGCTTGCACTATGGTGCCTCTGGACTGCTCAGCTGAACATCCCTTGTTGCGCTATAGCGCATCATATCTGCTCAGCTTCCCCTCCCTAGTTGTGCTATGGTGCAGGTTGTGCGATATTCAGACATTGCCTGCAGGCACAATTTGGCCTGCTCCTTTATTGAATATCGCGTCTGTTGTGCATGGGCGCAATAGACTTGCGCTTGCTCCTGCTATTGCACATTTTTTGGGTGCAGTTTGAATATCTAGGCCCTTGTGTTTTCTCTAGGATTAAAGCCAAGGCTTTGCTCATCTTAATACAAGTGAATTTGCCTTAATTGAAGGGGTCTGTTTGACTGCCTTGCTCCCAGGATAGTTATGATTGTACTCCATGGCTCTAATTGAGTCAAAAGCTTGAATATTCAAGCAGTATAAGACACAGCCAAACTTTTGTTGTTTCTGAGTGGCCACAAGAGGGAGCTAACTCAATTGGTCATCCTGAGGAGGAAACCTCTATACTAGTTAACCGTATATCAATATTATGGATTGGGTTTCCATGTTTCAGTTTATTTAGGATTAGGACAGAATCTTTAGTAATTATACAACATTGTAAAAGGTTTTTGACTCTCTGTGCTTGCCCTACCCCCTCTTTTTCTCTTCCCTTTAATGACTATAAAATGATTATTTCCCAGGAACTAGAGGGATGTGAAGCCAGCAGCCTATGGAGAAATGTAATAGGTTTAGGGAGCTAAAGTTCATTAGCTCCTTTAGTATCTTGTTTCTCCCTTGCTCTTTTAGTTTTTATCTCTTTTTTTACCTATGTGTTCTATTAATAATGTATATGTTGAACACAAATGTTTATTCCAATTTATAGGCTCCGAGAGAGAGTATTAAGTTTTTATAGGTTAAGATTAGTTGGGAATTTTCTTGACATAGAGGATTGTGTATGCGCAAGCATACACAACAAGGCAGTTGCGATCGAGAGGTTTCCGTGGTAACCTGAGACCTCGAGCGTAGCTTCGAGGTCCGTTACCACGGAAACCTCAAGATCGCAAAACTGCCTTGTTTGTGTAGTTGCTCATACTAATCTTTATAATTTATGGGCAACCATAAATACCACTCGTGAACACTCGGGAGCTTACTTCTGTGTCTGCAGCCAAAGTGCCGCCTTCCGTGTTGCCGCGCGCCGGCTCTATTGCGCATCTTGCCGAATGTGTTTGATCTTGTTGTGCTGCACCCGGTGACACACTGCGCAGCCAACAAGATCATGACGCACCGAGTGAAGGACAACAACGCTGTTCCAGGCATGGATTTCCATGCGGAACAGCATTCCACCATACACTATAGTTCTATTAGGTACAGGGCTTTGCCCTCTTGCTACCACTTGGAATCTACAGAGGGGTTTAGTGCAGTGATAGATTAGGATCTGGCTGAACAACTGAAAAGCTCTTTCTCTCTTCTCCCATCTAGAAGGAGTTAATTTTATGGTATCTAAATCAAAACCATCTTAAAAGAGGAGAATTATCTTATGGGTCAGCGAAGGGCGCAGATAATGGGGGATCCTCCTATAGAGCAGGGTTCAATAGATGGTAGAGACCATTACTCTGGGGAACTTAGGGGAGGATCTGTGGAAGTCGTCTGTTGGGAATAAGGGGAATGAGGGCGGGGAGGTATGGAGGGGCATCAGAGAGGTTGGAATTCTTGTAATCATGGACCAGGAAGTATTTTGATTGGTAGGGAGGGGGGTAGGGAGTTTTTGATTCTGCTTTGGGGGTTAATATTTTGTTGTTTAGGGGAATGGGATAAAGAAGGGTGGTGGGCAGAGGGAGAAGGAGGGAGGAGGTGTGGGGGTGGAGGGGTGGTCTCGCATATAAAGTCTTAGAGAAGATTAGTGCTCAATTTCCAGAATATTCCTCAATCAGGGAGAGTGAGGAGAGTAAACATTGTTTACATAGGGCAGGGATAAAGGTTTTACTATCGTGTAATGGCTAGTCTCTACATTTGTAGTACGTGGAACATTAAAGGGCCAGAAACAAGACAGAGGGGTATAAAGTCCTCAAACACTTACAAATGCAAAAGGGACAGATTATTTGCTTACAAGAAATGCATATGCTGATTCAGAGGTTATCCTCTTCCGGCATCAATTTTTGGGGCAAGTTTACATGGCTGAAGACAGCACCGCCAGTAGAGGAGTGGCTATTTTATTAGCTAGATCCATTCCCTTTGTCTGTGAACAATGTGTTAAAGACCCAAATGGTAGATATATTTTAATTCAAGGTCTGTTAAATCAAATGAGGGTTATTATTGGTAGTATTTATGGTCCAAATGCAGATTCACCAGGTTTCTTTGTGGATCTATTGAAGGCTCTGTCCCCTTTTTTTCACCTCCAGATTTTATTGGCAGGAGACTGGAATTTACCTTTCTCCTCTGAGATAGATGAGGATGGGAAGAAGAGAATAGGCCTAACTACACCTCAAAGAGCAATAAGGAAATTGATTGATACCATTGGATTATGTGATCCTTGGTGAGTACTACATCCCTTGCAAAAGGAATTTACATTCACATCAGAAGTACATCACTCCAGATCAAGGATTGATTATTTCTTAATGAGCCATTCATTATTGCCAGGCCTTTCTTCTTGTGTAATAACCCCTGGGGTGGTGTTGGACCATTCTATGGTCATCTGTTCTATAGAATTTAACTCCAACCTTCCCAGGTAGACCATCTGGAAACTGAATAATCAATTACTTAAATCACAACAGATAAGAGATAGTATTATCCAGAGCATGGAACAGTTTGACAGGATAAATCTTGAATCTACTGATGGGGGGATATTGAATGGACAGCTCTGAAATGTGTTTTATGGGAGAAGTTAATTAAAATTGCAGCTGGCAGAAAGAGACAGAGACAGAGTACAGCAAAACATCTTTTGAACCAAATTAGAGAGATAGAATGCGCCCTATCAAAGGTTATCCCAATAGAAATCAGGGAAAGGTTGATAGGACTAAGAAGTCAATACAATGAAATATTGAAAGACAAAGTGGAATACGCCATTCTTAAAACTAAAGCAACATATTTGAATCAAGGGGAAAAATCAGGACATTTATTAGCTATAAGATTATGGGCCGAAGAGGCGTCTAAAATCATACAGAGTATCAAGTCCCTGGGAGACGGTACAATAAAATTACTTCCGCTGGATACTGTCTTAGAATTTGAACAGTATTATAGAGACTTATATAGCCCCATGACTTCCCAATCTCAGACAGCAGAAGTGGAGGAATACCTCTCTTCAGTGCAGTTGCCAGTTGTGCTGGAGGAGTTGAAAGAGGGATTATGTTCTCCTATTACTGAGATGGAGATCATGGCTGACATCCACTCTCTCTCACTGGATAAAGCTTCAGGACCAGATGGGTACTTCCACAATTTTTATAAATGCTTCACTAAGCAATTAGTCCCTGGTTTAAAAAGATTGTTTCTCAGCATTTTAAATTCAGACAGTGTTGATAAGCACTCATTTGAGGCCCTTATTATTGTTATCCCCAAGGTGGGAAAGCACCCAGACAAAGTTGCTAGTTACTGCCCTATATCATTAATTAACTATGTTATTAAGATCCTGGCTATAATTCTTGCGACAAGAATTGCCAAAGTTATGCCTTTTATTATACATAATGATCAAGTTGGGTTCATGACCGGGCGTATGGCCTCTGACCATATGCGCAAACTGTTGTGCGTCTTTTCCGCATTCAGGGACTCGAATATTCCATGTGGGTTCGTGTCTCTGGATGAGGAGAAGGCGTTCGACAGGGTAGACTGGCAATTTTTGTCCCTGATAATGGAAACATTTGGGTTTCCTTCATCGTTTATTAAAAGTGTTTTTTCTTTATATAATCACCCTACCACCAGATTATATTGTATCGGGATTTTTTCTTCAGTATTCTCTTTACTCTCAGGGACTAGACAAGGATGCCCCCTTTCACCTCTACTTTTTAATTTATATCTTGAACCTTTGCTTAGCAGCATTAGACAAGAGTCAGGGATACAGGGGGTAACAATAGGAACCCAGGAATTCAAGATCTCCACATATGCGAATGATATACTTCTTCACTTGATCCACCCTCAAAAACCTATCCTGGTAGCTTTGAGAATTATCAAAACATATAGCATATTATCCAGCTATAAAATAAATGTAGAAAAAAACTCTAGTATTCCTAATTAACTCCAGAGTACAGAGATCTGTCACATTAGATTTGGGATTGCAGTGGAATCCTAAGAGTTTTAAATATCTTAGGATTGTACTGGCAAGGAGTGAATCCAAGCTAATTAAACTAAATCATGACACATTACTGACTACTGTTCAACAGGACTTAAGTAGATGGCATAGACTTCCCCTTTCCCTTTGGGCTGAATCAATATAATTAAAATGAATATTTTGCCATGCTTGTTCTATTCTATCAGCATGCTGAATGTATGGTTACCACTGAAGTGGTACAAAAAAGCACACTCTATTATTTCTGAATTTGTATGGCAAGGGAAAACCCCTCATAGGGCCTATGACAAGCTAGCAGCCCCTAAGGATAAAGGGGGTCTAAGGCTACCACACCTAGGCCTATATCATAGGGCTAGCAGTGTGGGGAAATACCTTAAGTGGTTATGAACTCCGGAGGAGGAAGTCGCTCTGCCATATGTTCCCTCCTGGGTTATTTTAGAAAATGAGTTGATTAAGGAGGCAGGATTGGACCCTACTGCTCTTCTTTATTCCACAAATAAAGTTATCCCCCCAAAATTGGTAACTACTCCAAGTAGTGTTTCTCTTAGGATACACTCAGTTATGCTCCTTTTTATGTTACTTGGCCCAAGATGACAGGAATCAACCTTTATGCCCAAATCCTAATCTTAGGCTAGGTGGCAAGATGATATCAGATACTTGGTTACCTCAGCTGAAGGGTTTAAGAGTTAAAGACCTGCTACAATGTGATGACTGCTACCCAGTAGAAACTATTCTTGCTAGATTCCAAATTGGACTAAATAATATTTTTAAGGTGTATCAAGTAAGGCATATGTTGATACAAAAAATGAATGGTTTTAAGGAAAATAGAGTCTCTGGTGTTTTTTGAGACCCTAGCTCAGGTAGTATGGGAACCACATGTAGTGTCTAAACTATATGGTTACTTATTCAATGAAGCATATGTGGAACTTGATGGGAAATCTCATTACTGGACAAACCAACTCCCAGCACGGGAGATGAAATGGGATGTAATATGGAGACATACTTATCGGTATATCTCCCAGGATTGGCTAAGGGTAATGCAGTTCCATTTGTTAAATAACATATTTTGGACCCCTTCTAAATTACATAGAATTGGGCATTTACCCAACCCTTTTTTGTAATAGATGTCATCAAGAAGAGGGAACTCTCTCTCATATATTTTGGGAATGCCCTCCGGTGAAAGAGTTATGGGAAACAATTAAATCTAAATTAGATCCTTTGCTGAGAATTGAATAGTATTTCACCATTGAAGTTTGTGTAGTGGGAGATTATTCCGCTGTTAAAGAGAAATCCAGGAGGTATTACCTAGCCATTTCTTAAAAAGCTAGTACTCAGACACTGGTTGGATGATTTACCGTTGACTTACACGGAATGGTTGAGAGAATTATTGTTTAATTTAAGAGTCAAAAAGCTTGGAGAGAGTATGAAGAATGCTCTTCCTAGGTATGTGGAAAGATGGGAATGATTACACGCCTTATATTTACTCCAAACCCAGGATTCTACCATCTGATCCAGAATGAAAGGGCTGTTTGCAGTTTTGGGAGCAGATCTATCAACTATATTGTATTAAAAAGACATGTTTAGGTAATGTCTTAATATGGAGTTGAGAGGTGGGCAGAGGGAGGAGTGGGTGGGAGGTGGAAGGGAGGGGGTAGAGTAAGATGCGTCTAAGTTGGTCCTGGGTCAGAATGTTTGACTTGTATCCATAAATCTGTTTGAAACACTTCTTGCTCTGTAATGGAAAATTAATAAACTTGAATTAAAAAAAAATCTGCATAATTATAGAGGCAGCCTTAGAAATACAAAAGTTCAGGTGGGCCCTTTAACAGAAGATAACACAGTATTTTACTGTAGAGATATGGCAGAGATTTTTAATAATTTATTCGTTAGTGTACATTAAAAAAGAGAACATAAACAAGATACAGGGAGTATGTAAAAATACTAAGAATATTAAAGTACTGTAGTACCCTCTGATGTTTTGAAAAGACTAAGGAAATTAGATTCAGCTAAGTCATAAGGTCCAAATGGGCTCCACCCCAGGTTTCTGAGGAAACAGCAGCAGTAATAGCTGATCCCTTCGAACACCTTTAATGATGCATTTACTGATCTCAGCAGTGCCCTTCCCCCTGATTTTTTCCTTGACACTACCCACACTATCCCTGATGATCCTCCTACCACTCTCCCGCCTTCTACTTCAAAGAAATTAACCTGCACAATGCCAGAACACACATCACCAAAGCAATTTCAAAGTCAAGATCAAGTGGAGACTCGCTGGATCTAAAACTCCTAACCCTCACTATGGATGAAGTTCTAGTCCCATTAACACAGATTCTCAATCTCTCCCTTAGCACTGGTCAGTTCCTGACAAATGGAAGGCAGCTACAGTTATTTCAGTCCACAAAAGCAGGGATAAGACCTGCCATGTGAACTATCGACTGATTTCGATACTACCACCTCTCTCCAAGGCACTCGAATGCATAGTATCCAATCAACTCACAGACTATCTGGATAAACACAATCTCTTATGCCCACAACAACATGGCTTCAGAAAAGGTCATAACACCTCTTCTGCATTACTGGAGTTCACTGGAGCACTGCACGGCACACTGGATATAGGTCACTTAACCGGGGCAGTATTTGTAGATCTGACCAAGGCCTTCGACACAGTCCACCATCGTCTACTGATCCAACAACTCCAGCTTTAAGGACTCTCTCCTGACACTGTCTCATGGTTCAACAGCTATCTGCAAAACAGATCTCAATGAGTCAAAATTGCTGGGACACTCTCGGACCTCAGACTGATCTGATCTGGAGTCCCTCAGGGATCCATTCTGGGTTCATTACTCTTCAGCCTTTTTCTTAACACACTCCCAAAATCTTGCACTGAACAGATTATCCTTTATGCTGATGATGCTGCTATCTTCTCCTCCCACAAGGACCCTGTACTCCAGCAGATCAATCTTCAGCAAGGCTTTGCCACAGTGGAAAACTGGTTCATTCATCATAAGCTTGTCCTCAATCATAAAAAAAACAAAGTAATGCTCTTCAACAGCTCTCAAAACAAGCATTGATCTCACCCCCTAGCTATCTCTACCAGCAATGGCAACACACAATGAGCAAGTGCAGTCATTCAAATACCTAGGGTTATTTCTGGACTCAAATCTCTCCTATGGGTACACATAGACAATGTTGCCAAATCAGCAAATAGGCCTACTTTACCGACATGGACAACACCTTACTGCAGAAGCACTGAAGATTGCCATCCAAAGCTTGGTGGTCTCCATCATTGATTATGGTCTTATAATCTATGGCTCTGCCTGTGCCACTGCCCTGAGATGAATTTCAACATCACTTAACAAGGCCTGCAGGCTTATCTCTGGTGCTCATCGTCTCACTCATACATGTGACCTGTATGCCAGATCTGGCTGGCTTCAACTTTCAAATCACATAAAATACTAAACCTGCATTATGGCAAAGAAAGTAACCATGGACCCCACTCCGCCGGGAGTCCAAGCACTGCTTAGTTCTAGACTAAAGCCACGTAACACCAAGGGCTCTGAATACCAGCTCCTTCAGATTCCCCACCTTCGCACCTCTCAGGGCCAAAGATCCTTTGCCTTCAGAGCACCTAGCTGGTTAAATGCGCTCAATCCTGACATCTCCTCCACTATCAACCTTAGCTCATTCAAACTTAAACTCCACCTCCACCTTACTAATTCTAGCTCCTGTGAATACTACCTATTATCTCCTCAGCCCTCTCGTTTTTGTTCCCTCCAACTATCACCTACCAAATCTCCACCCCCTCCTTTTCCTCTATGTTCCTTTTTTATTTCTTCTTTCTTTTCACCACTCCTGACTGTCCCCCCTTCACCCCCGCCTCTTCTGAGCCCTCAGTGATCTTTCCCTTTTTGTTGACTAGCTTCAGCTTGCTCCCAGTTGATGACCATGCCCTTTGGCTGCAATTCTTGCCTTCTCCAACTTTGCTCCTCACGTTTATCTTCATCTTCCACCCTCCCTCCTACTTATTCCTCTGTTACTCTGTGTTCCCATGTATACATTCTACTTATTCTAGCTATTGTATTGATCTACCATTGTAACCTAATATGCCGACCTATTTATTGTTTTGTTCCTATTTCTGTAACTTGTATTGTATTTGTTCTCTGACGCGGAACCTTTGTAAAAGAGCCTGGCTCAAAGGTACTTGTAGTCCTAGTTGTAACAAAATTAAAAAAAACATCCTATAGCACTGTTTTTCAAAAATCATTAAAGTAGAAAGGGTAGTGGAGGATTAGAAGGTGGTGCATGTTATTCTCCTTTATAAAAATGGAGATAGGTCAAATTATAGGAATTATAGACCAGTAAGTATAATCTCTTCAATTGGGAAGATATTGGAATCAATAATTAAAGAAGGCTTAGAACAATTTCTGGTAAATACAGGTCAAAATGGTCCTCTACAGCATGGGTTTAGGAAGAATAGATCCCGAATTTCCCTGGTGTCCTTTCCAAATTTCCCCCATTCACTAAACAAAATACCACCAACAGCTTAATCTGGTTCAATTTCAATTGGTTATCATCTGTATCCCCCCCCCCCTCAGTTGCCGCTGAAAAAGGGACTTCTAGTCTTAGTGGGCCTACCCGGTCAACAAAAAAACTTCCACACTTCTTTGAATCTGTTAGCTTGGCTCTGGAGTTAAATATTCCAGTTGATATAATGTACAGTATTTGGATTTTGCCAAAGCTTTTGACTCAGTTTTACATACTGAGTTAATCAAGACATTGATAAGAAATTAGGAATTAACAAAAATATTGCAAGTTGGATTTGTTCTTAGTTGAAGAAAAGAAGGCAGATGATATGATTAAGGGGTTTCTATTTAAATTGGACTGAAGTGACTAGTGTAGTCCATCAGTAATCTGTTTTGGGGCCTGTATTGTTCAACATCTTCATTTCCTCTACAAACTATACAAATATTGCATGGCTTTGTGAATTCACAGATGATGACAAAAATGGGTGCATCTATAAACCATAAGAAGGATGCCATCAAATTACAAAAGAAAATAAATATTGTAGCCAACTAGGCTTTGAGTAAAAAACTTACATTTAATACAGATAAATGCAAGATTATGCACTTAGGTTCCAAGAACATAAAAGCCAGATATTTCCTGAATGGGAGTGAAATAATATCTTCTGAGCCAGACAAGGACCTGGGTGTATTAGTTACAGATAAACTGAAGGTTGATCTTTATTGTAAGAACACAGCAAGCAAAGGGAACAGACTACTTAGCTGCATAAGCATGCATATTATGAATATGGAAAGAGACGTGTTGATGCCCCTCTATGGTGCCCTGGTGAGGCCTCATATGGAGTATTGTGTGACATTTGAGCTCCATAAAGGAAGGGAGACATAAGAAGATTGGAGGGGTACAGAAAAGAGCAACTAAATTTGTCTCCAATATCAAACACATGCCCTTTGAGGAGAGATTGAGGGAGCTGGGGATGTACTCTTTGTAGTATAGAAGATTGGGAGGGGACCTTTGTTTGGTTTATAGAGCACAAAGTAACACTGACCTATTGGAATGTATAGGACTGGTTACCAGACATAACCACAGAAAGATCAGGAGGTATGATTTATTATTAAAAGGAGAACACTACAAAAGAAATACAATGGGAGCATTGATCAACCGGAGAGTTGTATCCATTTGGAACAGTCTACCTAGTAATGTAGTTCATTGCTCCAACATAAGTCAGTTTAAAAAATCACTAGATGTAGTTATGAAAGAAAGAGGACTAGTTGGATACATTTAATACTTAAAACAAGTCACTATGGCTAACGCTAATGGATTTGTAAACATCCTATGAATCCTCTGAATACTTTGACACAAGAGTTTATCAAAGTTGAATTTATTACAACTTTCAAAAACTATGGAGTCATACTTTAAAAAGAATCAATATAAAAGGGAATGGGTAGAACTGGAAATGGACTTAGTGTAGTATAGTCACAGAAGTCTTGGCTTGACACAATCAAGGAGAGACAATTAAGTTTCTGTTTTGCTTGCATGTCTTTTTCATGATAGCCACATACTTACTGTATGTGCAGAGATATTTAGAGCCATAAAGGTATTAATGAATGCTATTGATGAATGCAAATGTAAATGTTTTTTTTTAAATGGCTGATTGAATAGACAGTTTGTACATAGGTAGAGTAACAATGTATAACAATAGCTAAGGAGTTAACAAGTCACCAAGGGGCAGTCCTTTTCTGTAATGGAGAAACAAAGAGATTAAAACCAGGAAACAATAGCTGCAAGAATTTGAAGGAGAGAGTTAAAATGTATACAAACATATGCTGTACTGTGGGTTTTGATTTGTGGTTGTAGCCATATTGTGTTTTTTTACTTTGCCCTTGGGAGCTTTTTCTAAATGTGCCTACTAGTCTTATGCTTTTTATGGCCCCCGTGAAGCTCCATGTTTGATTTTTTATTGCTTTTCTTTTTCCTACAATACCTCCTGTCCTGTGTGACAATAAAACATCAAGAACCATTGGCCAGCCCCAAGGTGAGGAGGGGTGAGGCATCTGTGCCTTATCTCCTGCTATACCGGCGGTCTGTGTTTGTGGTGCAAGCCGGCTGCCAGAGGTCAGCTGGGGAAGGAGAGGATAGAGTATCCACAGGACTGTTCTCCTCTCCTCTCCTGGGGAGGGAGGACTGGCACTCCTGATGAATGACTGCCCCCCGGAGGAGGCCTGAGGGTAGTGCCGAACTGTTAGGTGCCTGAGGAGGGAAGGTGCCACAGGACTTCTGCAGGTGTGTGCACCCCTCCACACATACACGTCTGACACGTGCACCACAGTGACGGGGATGGGAAGGGAAGAAAATGAGGAAAAACACACCACAGGCTGTGAGTGATGACCAGTCCTTCACAGGCTCTGCACCCAGTGAACTGGCACTTCCACAGCCCTGTGGCAGAGGGCATAGGCCAATGTAAGTCCAAGGGCAACTGGGGTGATGGGTTGGGGAGGTAGATCTGAAGGGACAGCCAGGGGAGACCGGTGACAAATACCTATATAGAAAAAAAAGCATCAAGAACCATTGATTCTGTATGTCAGTTTGACTTACACAATGATTTGCACACCTAGGATACCATGCTCTAGGAATGAGGATTGAGATTATGCATCTGGCTTAGAGAAATGCATATAGACTAAACAATTTTGCTATTTCTTCTCTCCTAGCATCTTTCCATGGATCCCGTATTCTGCATTTTTACAAACTGCCTCTCTAGTATGTACACTCTGAGGCCCAGATATTCAAAAGAGTTGAGCCATGTGCAATAGGGTTGCGTCTGCGCAAGTCCGAAAATGCGACATTCTGCGATATTCAGCAGGAGGCAGTTGCGCCCCCCAAATCACGCTGAGCAACAGCGCAATGATAATGAATGCATGTGCAACTGAAGGGGGAGGAACCATGCATAAATGGCGCAGTGCGATATTCAACAACATGGCAATAGGGGAGCCAGCGGAAGTTGCGTCATAGCAGAAATGAGCCAAAATAAAAGGGAGCAAGGGAGAGACGCAAGAACGCTACAGGGAAGCCACATGAGGCCAAAGTCTAGCAGAAAAAACTGGGCAGCAGGGACACACAGGGCAGGCCAGAAAAGGGCACCTGGAATCAACAGACACAGGGGAAGGTATGGGGAGTCACAGTGCAGAAGGGGGAAGTACACCACACAGCAGTGAGGCCAGCACAGGCAGGTGTTCCCGGTGCAGGGGAAGTAGCAGCCAGGACAGCGGGGGGAATACAGAAACAGTTGCCAGGGGGGGTGAACACAAGCCAGGGACATGGCCAGTGCCAGCATCCAGATGGAGGCCTTAATGAGGGAGGTGAGAAGGTGAGCAGCAGGGGGGCATGGCCGTGGAAGGGCACTTCGGCGGTATGCCCCCAACAGGCAGTACCGAGCCCACACCAGCTTCGAGCTGTACAGTGATACTGAGATTGTGGGCCGGTACTGCCCGAATCGGGCAATTCTGAGGTGGCTCTGTGAGCTGTGCAGTGATGTGATGCAGGCACCCACACGATGGAGCCATGCCTTGTCAGTGGAGACGAAAGTGACAGCTTGCATGTGCTTGCTTGCCACGGGTACCTTCCAGAGACCAACTGGGGACCCCACAAGTATAACCCAGTCGGCCACCTCATGCCACCTCACCCAATTCCTCAGCGCACTGCTGCCACATGCTGCGGAGTACATCCATTTCCCCAGCACACTGGTGGAGTGCACAGCAAACATAAAGGAGTTCCACAGGGTAGCACGTATGTCTGGCATGCTAGGGGCAATAGACTGCACCCATGTGGCCATCTGCACACCACCTGGCCCTGAGGGGGCTGCATATATAAATCACAAGGGCTATGCTAGCATCAACTGCCAGGTGGTGTGCGATGCCAGGGGGCGCATAATCAATGTCTGTGCCATGCACCCCTGGGGAGCACATGATGCCTTCATCTGGCACCAGTCGGCACTGTGCCACAGATTTGAGAGTGGGGATATCCCCACTGGCCACCTAGTGGATGAGTATGCAAACCACATGGACAATCATAGGGCCTGGGGGGGCATGGTCAGAGGTGACATGGGTAGTGGCCTACATGGCCCGAGGCAGGGTGATGCTGATCACCAAACTAACCTCCATCCTCTACACACAGGTGACAGTGGATACCCACTCTGTCCCTGGCTGCTCACACCCTACGGTGGCCCGCGACCCCATCGCAGCAATGCTACAATGAGGCACACGCCACCACATGTAATGTCATCGAGCAGGTGTTCGGGATGCTGAAGGCATGTTTCCTTTGCCTGGACACCTCCGGTGGTGCCCTACAGTACAGCCCCTCAAAGGCATATGGGCTATTCCTGGCCTGTTGCATCCTGCACAACATGGCCAATGAATGTGGGATAGCCATACAGGTCGAAGAGGGGGACAGCGATGGGGATGACGAGGACGCCAGTGACAATGGTGATGGGCAGCCCCCCCTTGGCTGACGGGATCCATGACTGCTCCGGCTGGCACAGCTGCACCGGGATACCATCATGGAGGAACACTTCAGCCAACCCAGGTAAGTCATGGGGCAATGTGCATCCAACAGTGGATAAGGCACAACCCACAAACATGCATGGACACACACCAGGGGTGCATGCCATCAAGGGGAAGTGGCTGGGCATGGAACCACACACACAACCAGGGATGGATGAGGTCTAACATGCCATACGGACAGACACACACACACACACAACGCACCAGACATGCACAAAGGGTAGGAGGCACACCGACCCAGAATGCCACCCCTAGCCACACACATGTCCACAGACCACCATGCCCACTGCCTGTCCTTGTGCGTGTGTCAGATGCTGAGCACCATTGCACATTGGTGTACAGCACAATGCAGGCATCATCATTCACACACAACTGCGGACAGCAGCCGGGAGGGTGTGCAGATGGACTATGTGTCCGCGTGCAGGGCCGGGTACTCACCCGTGCAATGCCCGCTGAATGACACAATGCACATAGGGCAGCACCAGTCAGTAGCCGCATTGGGAGACAGGTCAGTCACACACCACAGTGCCCCGGACACCATGGATGTGTGGGCGGCCCCGCTGAGACCCGTCAGCACTGACAGGCTGACCACTGGCCTCTGTGTGAACACGACCGGGCTCACGCAGGGGTCTGCAGCACACCAAACATGCCTGCGCCAGGCGTGCTCGGGATGCCCACAGCTGAACCCAGTGTCGACAAGGAGGGTGTCGCAT
The DNA here is from genome assembly GCA_016271365.2 of Neoceratodus forsteri. NCBI lineage: Eukaryota > Metazoa > Chordata > Ceratodontiformes > Ceratodontidae > Neoceratodus > Neoceratodus forsteri. The sequence goes on from CM028130.1 coordinate 1,063,262,417, forward strand.
CACGCCGGGAATGGGGGATGGACAATGCAGTGCGTGGTGTCTACAACGCATGGGCAAATGACTGTGTGCCCATTGTGGCCATGACAGCAGTGAATGCCTGTGTCTGCCTGTCAATGGCAGTGGTCACATCCTCCCGCAACCGGTCCATCCCTGCCAGAATCAGAGCGGTGTCTCTGCTGCGATGCTCCTCTGCCCGCTTCAGAGCCGCATGCAGTGCATCCACTGAAGTCGCAAGCCTCATCAGCTGGTTGACTGATGCTTGCAGTATGCGGGTGTACTCATCCAAGAGGTCATCTGCCTCCTTGGCATCCTGTCCCGCAGGGTGTGCACAGCCCTGATGCCCAGCACCCCTTGAGGGTGGGCGCTGTATACCAGGACCAGGTCTGGGCATGTCCACAGGCAGTGCACTGACGCCGCCCCCTGACCCTGTACCCCCAAGCCCATTGGCTGACTGCTGATGCTGCCCCTCCAGCTGCTGCTCACCAGGGCTCACTGGTGCCACTGCAGTGGCTGCAACAGTCCCATTGTCCTGTACACACACCAGTGCTGCCCCACTGGTGCTGACAGGCACAGGCTGTGACTGTGATGACACTCAGGCCTCCACAGCGGCACCACCCACAGCCATGGCCGTGATGTTACCTGCTGTGTGGTCATCCCGTGGCATACACATGTCACTGCCCATGCCATTAGTGACATCATCATCGGTGATGGACCCAGCACCAGCCTGAGTCACAGCATGCTGGCATCCATGGACACTGACATGCTGGGACACTGGCAGGGCCTCTGCTGCACCTGTTCCAACATCATCAGTCTGGACAGCCCACTGTCACACTGAGCCATGTATACCTGTGGAGGTGGATGGCCCTCCTCCATCTCCATCTGACTGTTCTCAGTGGACAGGCCCACCACCACTGACCCATGCAGATGCTCAGGATCTGTAAGGGAAAACAAAGTCGCGTTATTGCATGTGACCTACTCTGCCTCCCCCAATAGACAGACCTTGACCTACCATGCAGTGACGGGCTACCACCCGTCTGGAAGCCACCACCCGAAACACCCTCAATGGCACAATGCTGCATGCTTACAGCAACCCTCTCCTCCTGTGGGGTCAGGAGTAGCACCTCCGGCTGTCCCCCACCTGTCGCAGCTCATGCTGCCCTGATGGCAACCACCTTCTCCTTTATCCTCCTCCTGTCTGTGCCCATCTTCTTCTTGCACTCCTGCACAGAGTGCTGGTGGCTGCCATGCAGGTTCACTGCACGTGCTACCTCCTCCCATGCAGCAGCACAGGCCTGTTGTGTTCCCTGCCGTCCACTGAGAAGCGGCTCCTGATCCAGGTAGGCCTCAAACAGGGCATCCATCTCGGACTTGGTGAAATTAGGCCTCTTTCTCCTCCCACCACTGTGTTCCTCCTCTCCCACAACTCGCTCGGTCATTATTTAGCCTGTGAAAATGAAAGTTGTTACCTGTGACTGTGCAGTCCCATGCATGTCCCAAAATCCACAGTCCACACTCCCAAACAGCGTGGATCTCACCAATAGACTGCAGTAACTGACTATGGCCAGTGCAGCCCAATGTCGCACTTTTATAGTGCAACCCATGCAAATGAGGCGAGGTGCAACTTTAAGTGGATGCAAATTGCAGTTCTGCACCATTGAATGGCTGATTAGCTGATTTGCATATGACGACTGACTATCATGCTGTTGCGCTTTGCGCAATTGTGTTGAACGTGCTGAGCCAAGGGTGCAGTTCTGTGACATGCGCAGTACACACTTCATTGCGCATGCCCGGGTTGCTGACGCAGGCGTCTGCCATGCTGCTGACGTGCTGTGCATGGGAGGTAATGCAGGGCATGGCCACCATTGTGCCAGTGGCTCTACAGCGATGTTCACCTATATGGCGCCGTGGCACTGGGGCATCATAGGCGCACTGGGGCAACAGCGCGGTAGTCCGCTATTGGAGGTAGCATGCAGGCACCCAATCGCGCTACATGCATTGGGTTCCAGTGGTACTGTGCCTGTCCGTGTGCCAGAGACCCTTGACCCTGTGCCCGACCTTTGCCCCCTAGGCGCCATCCGTCAGGCATGGGTGCACCACTATCGCGCTGTTCGGTGACAGCACAATAGGGAATGGCAGCACTGAAATGCACAGTATCAGCACGTGGTGGAGCCACGCTGCAGAGCACCATTTTGAACTGACTGAGCAAGTGAGATGGTGTGGAGGAGGGCTGCCCAGTGGACCCAAATTGAACTGGCCAACCTGGTGGCCATTGTTGAGCCACTTTATGGCCCACTGTTTGGGGAGGCACCCCTGGACAGGTGAAGGAGCCAGGTGTGGGAGGAGGTGGCTGACACCCTGGAGGAGGCCACAGGAAGGGGACGGATGGCAGAGCAGTGCCGCCACAGGTATGGCGACCTGAGGAGGAGGGAACCGGACCTGCTTGCCTGCCTGCGGGCACGTGCCAGGAGGGGCACGGTGCCACGGCCAGGTAGGTGTTACGTCCACACACTTTTATCTTCTATATGGGTATCAGAGTTGTATGTGTCCGGAACATGGGGGAGGGACCATCCGGTGTTAGCTGTGGTGGTGTTATCAGGGTGTGGAGTGGGTGGGTCTGGCTGGGTGGGAATGCACACACACATGGGGCAGGGAGACTTTGCTACAGGATTGTACTGATGTTTCTCTTTCCATGTTTGCACCACAGGGCCGGAAGAGAGGTCTCTGGCCAGGGAGCTGAGGCGCCAGCAGGATGACAGGGCCGGTAGGAGGGGCGATGGTCCACAGTGCCAGAGGGACCGGCCTGATGATGGTAAGTGCCATACCTCCATGATTACTATTGCATGCTATGTAACAGGGTGGGCAGCGAGGCATGGCCACCATCAATTGACACCACTGCCGTGCACGCAACTTGTTACAGACAGCACTGTCCAGTGGCACTGCATGTCTGGGAGTGAATCGATGGTGGTCCATGCGTGAACTGGGTACATGGCTGTGCCACTGCCTTCGCACCACATAGCCATGTCATTAAACAGCCATGGTGGTGCTGTGCATGACTTAGCCAGTGGGTGTGTGCAGTGATCCTCATGGCTGTATGCACCTGAGTGGGTAGGTCTTGTGGACATGATCACTGTGGGTGGTCACACACCATCACAGAGGCATGTCCCATGGCCGTATGCCATGCACAGTGAGTGGGCCATATGGGGCTGTGCATTCACACCTATTGACTGTGCTCCCTTGTCCTAGGTGTCCACTAGCTGCAAGATATATGGAAGGCACTGCAGGAGATACTCAATGTGGCATGGGCAACATTGGACATCTTGCAAAGGATTGACCAGCTTGGGGTCTGGAGAAGACACAGGAGGCAGAGCAGCCGGAGCGGAGAGTGGGACTCCCATTGAACATCCTTATGCCCTTGATTTCCCCTACCCCTCTGGACCCACCCTCACACCCCTCCTTTCCTGTCCCATTTGTTCACCCCTGCCCCTTACCCACCCCTACCTTGTTTGTGGCCCTACCCCCACACATTTGTACATAGTTTTATAAATAGTTCTTTTTCATATTTTTGATTACAAATCTTTTGATATGAATACTGTGGTGGTCTGTGATTTGCAGCGGGCTATAGGTGCTCAGCTGCAGTGGTGTGCATGGCGTCAGGGGTGGTGCAGTCATGGGTATGTGTGTGTGTGTGTCCATGGGGAAGTGACTATGGTGAGGGAGTAGCTATCAGTCAGTGTCTGTGGTGTGTGTGTTGTGCCCTGTGCACTGGATGACTGTGTGCAGTGGTCCATGGTGCATGCTCTGTGTCCATGGCACCCCTGTCAGCCCATCCATGGCTTGTGCAACTGACACCCTTGCATGTCTGTGACCTGCACGGTCTGCTAGCATGTCAGTGGTGGCTGTCCATGCAGGGCAGCCACTGTACCCGTCACAATGCTGGGTTGCCTCCTGTCACTGGTGCATGTCTGCCTCGGGTGACACTGTGGCCTCCGCGGTTGTTGTCCCACCTCCATGCTGTGGCTTGTGTGTGTTGCAGGGGATGTGCACCACTGTCTGTGACTTGTGCTCCGGGCAAATTATGGTGGCGTACAGGTCCACAGTGCCTGCGCAGGGTGGCTGGCACTCCTGTGCCATGGAGGACTGCAGGCTGTGTGTACATGGTTTCCATGGGCCCACACTGGGGGCTTGGTTGCCCCGCTATTGCGTCCCTGTGTTGTTGTGCCCTTGGGTATGGGTGGGTGTTTGTCCATGCACTGCGTTGCATCAGGTGTGGTGCATGCTTCCATGCACCACTGTGGGTGTCTGCGCTGGCTGTTGTGGCCAGTGCTGGGTCGGGGTGTGTCCTTGGGAGGGTGTGCAGGGTGCTGTTCCACTGGTGGTGGTGTCCGGGGCATGCCCTGTCATGTGTGGGGTACCTTGTGTGCCAACGCATGGTCGGTCGCTCAGTTGTACCTCGGGGTGCTGTGCATGGTGGCACTGTGTATGCTGTTGTTGCATCACTGTGTGCTGCCACCCGCTGATGGGTGCTCGTGGTGGGGCTGCCTTGCATAATTCTGTGGTGCACAGGGTTGCATTGTCACAGTGGCGGTGGTGGCATGCATGGGGTTTCCTGCAGTGGTGGACGCTGCTCCTGGGCAGGGTGTCTGGGGGTCACAGTGCAGGGTGTGCTCTGCATTGGGGGGATGGTGTGGCATGGGGTTGTCAGCCCTCCTTGTGTGCCGGTCACAGCTTGCCAGGGGCTGTGATGGGGCACCATGGCCCAGCTGTGGGTTGGTTGCTTGTCTCCATGGGCCAGTGGTTATTCCAGTGCTCCCCCAGTTGTGCAGTGCATGGGGTGTAGGGGGACGATGTCTGTTCTGCTGTGTGTTCCTCTGCCCATCTGTGGCATGGGTGGTGGGCCCCTACATCCCTGGTTGTGCAGTTGCATTGCTGCACTGCTGCTGGGGGCATCCCTGGTTGCGCTATGGCACCTCTGGACTACTCAGCTGCACATCCCTTGTTACACTATGGCGCATCAGATCTGCTCAGCTTCCCCTCCCTAGTTGCGCTATGGTGCAGGTGGTGCGATATTCAGTCGTCAGCTGTAGGCGCATCTTGGCCGGCTCAGTTTTTGAATATCGTGCCTCTTGTGCATGGGTGCAATGGACTTGCGCTTGCTCCTGCTATTGCACACTTTTTGGGCACAGTTTGAATATCTGGGCCTGAGTGTTTTACACAGAGTTTGCCTTGGGGTCTGTCAAGGTGCCAGGTTGAGATTATGACTGCAGTACACTAAGGAGCACCAAATAGGTTGAAACACATGTCTCTTCTTTATCATTCTCAGCCTAAGCTGGATCAGACAAATGAGCCTGTTTAAAAGGCAGTGCCTTTTCTGGTGAACCCTCATCACCCCCAAACAACAGAAGGATTTGCATACCTTTAGTACCTTGCTCTGGGAATGAGGCTTGGCAGTTTGCACATGGGTTGCACATATGTACAAACACAATTTCAGTAGTCTCAACTAGAATCCTTATATGAATCCCATATTCTGTTCTACTGCAAATTGCCTCTCTAGTATGCAGACTCAGAATGTTTTAAATTGACAAGACCATTAATTGAGTAATAGCTGCTCCAAGAGCAATCTGCTGCTAGGAGCATGGTGTTCTGACCACAACTAAATAACTCATTCTAATTCAGTCTTTTTGTTTTATGGATATGTGTCTAGCCAGCAGAAGTAAATGTTTTGTTTTTTAAGCTTTTTGTTTCATCAAACTACACACAGCCATAAAAAAGTACACAAATCACACAGGTTATCAATGTTAGAATTAATGCAGCCTAGCAGTTTCCTTACAGAATAGCCCACTCAATTATCCCTCAAAGGTTTTTCAAACTGTGAATGGAGTCTAAATTAGCATTCAGTGGAAAAGGAAAGGCACTTAAAATCGTAGCTGTACCACCGTAAAGTTGACAATAAACCAGCACTTGCTGAATCTGTGGTTGTGGACACATCACTATCATGTGGAACATGAGGCACTGTAGTAAAAAGAAAACCAATAAAAGAAAAAAAGCAAACATGGAGATACACAGGGGACATAAAACTAATATGCAAATTTAAAAATGTTCTTAACAGCAAACAAAACATCACACAGGAACTACACCCACAAATCAAATCACACTGAACAATGTATTTTATTGTAAATTATGATGGCAGTTCTCCTTTAATGTACTTGATTTGAACTTCATGTCATTTCAAAAATTTTAAGATAGTTAGGATTGGATGTTGTTTCATTTTGAAACCAAATCAATTAATAAATTGACCCGTAGTCAACAGACACTTAAATGAACGTAAGAGGCTCACTAAGGAAAATACAAAACTGACATTTGCTTTTTTCAAGACAGATTTTATTTCAGATTGTTAAACTGTACATCACTCATTATTAAACTTTAGCAAGCTGCATATAATACTGGCAACCTGCACTTGCACCACTTGCAGTCAAGGCAATTTTCAAAAATGTCTAACATATATTACTGTAGTATCATCAAAGAATACAATCAGTTGGGAATACATAAAATCAACATCCCCTGCAACTGTATATTCCATTTGATTTTAATAGAAAATGAAGAAAAGGGGAAACATGAAAGTCTGTAATGAGCTGCACAGCTAAATTCTACAGCAAAGCCTTTGTAGTACACATCAAGCCTCATCATGCACTGGTATTAAAGTAAAATAAATCTTATCCTAAAATGGAAATGTTAAAAAGCATGATGCAGTTTTAAACTTTGTTTCTATAGTTCACCTCCAAAAAATATTAATAACCAAGAGTCAGTTCTAAAACTTGGTATCTTTAGTGATAAGGCCTACATGATCATAATTTTTTGGGGGCCTTTTTCCATAGTCTTTAGTAAAAGCCACAAAGTTGTACATTATATTGTACTTAGAATATTGGATGTCACACTTCTCTGAAATGCAACAGTCAGTATTTCTACCTAATGTCCCTAAAAACTATGGTGGCAGAAGTGTACCTAAGATATATGGGGTAGGACCAGTTTTATCCATTACGCTTAAAAACGAAATCTAGAAAAGCTGCTACAATATGTATGGACTTTTATCTCAAATAGCAACATAGCCTTTGATACTACCTGATTTGATTTCCATGGAATGAGGCATTTTCCTTCTCTTGAAATAGCAAGCTAAAACATTCCTGACATTCCTTTGAAAATGAATTCAAGAGATAACATTTGTAAAGAGGTCTTTAGAAAAGAGGTTAGTTAATTCTCTGCAGTTTCAGTGAGGATTAAGCATTCAGTGAACAAATGCTGGAGAGGAAGGTCTGTAAGTAGCAAGTCTTGTTCACCTTGGTTTGTCTGTCAAGGGGTATGAGTCATTCCTTATTCAGAGTGCACCAAGCAGCTATAAGAAAGGAAGAGAACAGAAATAACCATGTTAGTTACAGAAGCAATACTTAATCAAAAATGTAATTTTTTTTGTCAGAAATTTGTCAGTGACATCAGTCTGGCTATCTATCTGGCTGTCTAGCAATCCATTTGCACAAAGATAAATGCATATACTGTGTGTATATATGTAATAGATAACCCACTCTAGGTTGTGCGGTCATGCTCTGATATATGCATGCCTTGGTGTGCGTTGTTACGCATGAGGCCGCATGCCAAGTGCGTCAGCCATCCAAGGCGTGTGTATATCAGAGCATGACCGCACACCTTAGAGTGGGTTATCTTATAAAATGGCAAAATTGTTTTGGAGGGGGGTAAAAGTGCAGGTGTGCGGTTGCGCTCTGATATGCACATGGTCACCTGATGGTGTTTGTCTAATGCTATTGCTTTCTTTATCTAGCCCATTTTATATATATATATATGTATATATATATAATATATATTTATTTATACAGTAGGGGTGAGTGATAAATAAGTAAAATAAAACCGTGTATTTTCCACTGCAGTGTGATATTTTTACCCTCTGCTCTACTGAGATGATATCAGCCATTTACACACACACAGATGAGTGAAGTGGCCCCAATTCACTCCATAAAGTGATTTGTGGAGTGAAAGTGAATTTGTGGAGTGCTCCACAACATGAAGCGCAGTACTTCACGTTATAATGGGTAACGCAAAGTCCATTGAAAGCAATGACTTTGTGTTACTCCACTTTCCCAAACCACTACTCTACAAATTCTTAAGGCAAAGTATATTGAAAACAATGTACTTCGCCTCACTTTGCCTTGTTTTTAAGCTCCAAAGGCAAATTCTGCAGTGATTCATGGGATTTTAGGTCACATGGGCTCTAGATTGTCCTGCACAGCCTCAGTTTGGAGTAGCGTGTGTTGGAAACGTTAGGAGATAATCTCTTCTGAGAGCTCTCTGTGATTCAAACCTTCTAAAAGCTGTTAAAAAAACCTTATTGAATCATCTTTTTTTCAGAAACTTTAGTTCATTGATTATAGGAAACCCTCCTGTGCTCATATCATCGAGCATTTATTGTTTGTGTGTGAATCTTGAATGTTAATGTACAACATTCAGTCTGTGTACTGAGAGACAGTGGAACTGTGCTTTGGGAGGGGTGTATCTGTGGTGTAGGTAGATTAACTTGGAGGAAAAAAACAGTGCTTTCTGTTTTGGTGATATTTTTCTTGTATAACTGTGTTAATGTACACAAAGTAATATTTTCAATAATTCTTGCCATTTTTTTGCTGATTGTTGTGGTGCAGCAGTGCATAATTTTAGTTTGTTTAAAACATGTGGTTATATTACTGAAGTCTTCAATTTGCTGCACATTACTTAGTGTGTGTGTGAGTATGTGTGTGACGTGTGCCATCAAATCAGACACCTTTTATTGTGCCACATAATAATGTCAGCAATGTGAACCTGCTATCCACTGCAGCTGTGTGATTTTTGTACTTTTTTGTGGTATGTTTACTGGTACTAATACTAGTGACTGTTACTGCAGCAGTGCAGTACACTACCCCCTCTCTCGTTGTCTGCCCCAACCAGCAGAGAGATTCTTTTCCAGATTTTAATTTCTGATGGTGAGCACTGGTTAGGTGTTGTGCCTTTGTATGTGCATCTCCTCAGTGCACAGCACAATCTTTCTTAATCTGTCTGTGCCTTTGCATCTCTTTAGGGCCCAATCTCCATCTGTAACTCAAGTCACAGTTCTTTCTTTGGCTTCCCTTCAGATTACTGGACAGGTGTGGTGCATAATTCTGCATGAACATTGTACTCATTAATATGTGTTTTTAAGTCAGGACCATCATCACGAGTCACTCATGATACAAATCACGTTCTTCATCATCACGGTCACAAATGCAGTCACAAATAATGATTCACGATTCATGATCACGTCACGAATCACAACACAAATGTTTTGACTAGTTACTTGGATGTATTGTAAGCATGTTTTGTAGGATCTCTCCAGGCTTCACCACCCCGCCATTGTACTCATTAGTGAGCGTTTTTAAGTCAGGGAGTTTGTGCTACAGCTCAACGGGGAAGTACAGCTGTAGGCATTTGTGTTCCAAATACAGTTCCATATTGGTTATCTCACACCATCAACACCAAATCATGTTATTCAACATCATGATCACAAATGCAGTCACAAATCATGATTCACGATCACGTCACGAATCACAACATTAATTTTTTTACTAGTTACTTGGATGAATTGTAAGCATGTTTTGTAGTATCTTTCCAGGTTTCACCACTCCACCATTGTACTCATCAATAAATGTTTGTAAGTCGGGGAGTTTTGTGCTACAGCTCATCGGTGAAGTACAGCCATAGGCATTCATGTTCCTTCCCATACAGCATGTGAGTTACAGTACTGTTAGTAGTGGTGGGTGAAGTGGCCCCCAATTTGCTCCGTGAAGTGATTCACTGAGTAACGTGGAATCCATGGAGAACTCCACAATGTGAAGCGGAGTACTTCGCTTCATAATGAGGAACATGAAGTCCATTGAATCCAATGACTTTGCATTATTCCGCCTTTCCCAAACCACTTTTCCACCAGTTTTAAAGCAAAGTACATTGAAACCAAAGTAATTCACCTCACTTCACCCTGTAATTGAGCTTCAAATAAAATTCTGCAGTTATTCATTGGATTGCAGGTCACATGGACTCTAGATTGTTTGGAACAGCCTCAGTTCTGGCCTGGGTAGTGTGTGTGCAGTGTTAGCTGGAGACAGTTTATACTCAGAGCTCTGCAGTTCAAAACCTCTAAAAATTGTTTAAAATGCCTTTTTGAGTGATATGTGTTGCTCAAAATTTAGTACATCGATTGTAGGAAATCCTGTGCTCATATCATCGAGTGTTTATTGTTGTGTGTGGATTTTGAATGTTAATTTAGAACAGTCAGTCTGTGTACTGTGAAGCGTGCTCTGGGGAGGGGCGTATTTGTGGTGTAGGTAGATTAACTGGGAGAAAAAGGCAGTGTTTCTGCTTTGGTTATATTTTTCTTGTATAACTGTGTTAATTTACACACAGTAATATTTTCAGTAATTCTTTACATTTTTTCTGATTGTTGTGGTGCAGCAGTGTACAATTTGTCTGTTTAAAACATTTGGTGATGCTACTAAAGGTTTTCAATTTGCTATGCATCACTTGAGTGTGTGTGTGAGTGTGTGCGATGCATGCCATTAAATCAGACACCTTGTATTGTGTTACAGAGTAACTGCAGCAGTGTGAACCTACTATCCACTGCACCTGCATGATTTTTTTATACTGCTTTGTGGTATCTTTACTGGTAAAGGATTGTTACTGCTGTGCACTAATCCCCCAACTGGCAAAATGTATTCCTTTCCAGATTTGGATTTGTAACTTGTGAGCACTGGTTAGGTGGTGTTGTGCCTTATTGTATGCATCCCTTGAGTGTGCAGCACAATCTTAATCTGTCTGTGCATTTGCATGGCATCATAAATTCTGGGAGACTGCATTTCTTGTTACACTCTCATTTCACTTCGTCAACACTGGGGAGTTTTCTGGACACAAGACAATAGAATTTTGGGGATGCACATTAATTCTGGTGATTCTGTGTGTGACCTGACCACTGCACACATGACTGAGTGTGCCATTAATTCTGGGAGACTTTGCATTTCTTGTTACACTCTCATTTCACTTCATCAGCACTGCAGAGTTTTCTGGACCCAAGACCGTAGCACCTTGGGGATACACATTTATTCTGGTGACTGTGTGGGTGGGATGCTGCCAATATTGTTGTCACTCTGTCTTGCTTCACGTTTATGGTAGAATGACAATGCAAAGTAATAATAACACAGTAAAGTGAGCCTTTCCTATGGGGCACTCTGCGTTGTGAAGTGCAAATGCAAAGAGGCCACTTTGAGTTCACTTCACCAGCGGATTTTAAATTCGCTGCATCTCTAGTCACACAAAGGTCACTGATATCATCACTCTAGGCAGCTTTCCCCTCAGCATACAAGAAACACCTGTGCTGTTACCATAGACACAAATGGAGAACTACATGAGAGGTCTCACTGCTGCTTGCAGCTAACTCAATTAGCTTTACAAAACACTCACACCTATTCCCCACTCTAACTTCCAGCTCATTACTATGATACTCTCAGCTTGACTGCAGCCAGAATTCTAAAGATCACAGCTCCACAGAACAGTCTGCAGCTAACTCAATTACCACTGAAAAACACTCTCACTTGTTCCTCAAACTCTGACTCTCAGCCCATTACAATTACTGTGATACTCTCAGCGTGACTGCAGCCAGAATTCTAAAGCACACAGCTTCACAGAACACTCTGTTCCTCACTGATGCCTGCAGCTAACCCAATTACCATTAAAAACACTCAGCTGTTCCTGAAACTCTAACTCTCAGCCCATTACCATTACTGTGATACTCTCAGCTTTACTGCAGCCAGACTTCTAAAGGATACAGCTTCACAAAATAGTCTGTTTCTCACTCCTACCTAAAACTAACTCATTTAGCACTGCAAAACACATTCATCTGTTTCCCAGAGTTCATAACACTGCCAGCCCATTCAGAAAAACTCACACATAGAATGAGCAAACACGTAAACAGGAACAGAACACAAGACAACATAACAATACTTCTGAAACACCTAGCCCTATTGTATAAATTGAATACATGGGGCTAGATTCTAGAAGGGTGTCGCAAGTTGCCGCAGAATGCAACTTGCTCCACCCACAACTGTGACATTGACCCTGCACCTTATTCTATATGGGGCAGGGTCATTGCAGCTAAGTCCTACGACTTATGACATGCAGCCAGGTACGCCAAACTGTGGGTGTACCTGGCAAGCATGTCGGAAGCTGCAACAGTGGGGTGGCATGGTCAACCCCCCACCCATGCCTGACCCACAGTCATCAGCCACATATACGGCATATACCCCAGTAGACTAGTGCCCCTTACCCCAAACTGTACATGAATAATAAACATGAGATCCTATATCCCTGGTTGTCTAGTGCCCTCCCCTGAAATGTACATGAATAATACACATGAGATCCCATTTCCCTGGTAATCTAGTGCCCCCCTGAGCCATACATGAATAAATAAAGAAGAGATCCCATTTCCCTGGTAGTCTAGTGCCCCTCCAAACTGTACATGAATAAATAAAGGAGATCCTGTTTCCCTGGTATTCTAGTGCCCCCCTGAACCATACATGAATAAATAAAGAAGAGATTCCATTTCCCTGGTAGTCTAGTGGCCACCCCCGGACTGTACATGAATAAAAAAAGAAGACATCCTATTTCCCTGGTAGTCTAGTGGCCACCCCCTGAACCGTAAATGAATAAATAAAGAAGATGTCCCATTTCCCTGGTAGTCTAGTGGCCCACCACCCAGCCATGCCAGCCCACACAGCAACCCCCACCCATCCCCAGCAGGCAACTGGCACAGCCCACCTTCACGGCCAGCTGCTGACTGAATGCAGTATTAGCACCACTGCACAGATGCACACAGAAATTAATTTCTGAGTGCGTCTGTGCAATATCTAATACTGCACAGTCAGCAGCTGGCCATGGAGGTGAGAAGTGTGCTGTGCCAGTCGCCGACTGGGGATGGGTGATGGGGTGCTGGGTGGGCTGGCACAGTTGGGTGGGGGGCCACTAAACTACCAGGGAAATGGGATTTCTTCTCTTATTATTCATCTACAGTTTGGTGGGTCCACTAGACTACCAGGGAAATGGGATCTCTTTAGTTTTTATTTTTCAGTTGGGGGGCCACTAGACCACCAGTGCTGGCTTATCACTGCAAATGCGGCTGGAGACTCATGGTTTGTGGCACGAGTGGGGGGAAGGCAGTGTTGCCCTGTAGGGCTCCTTCCAACAGCTGTTTTGGTGGGCTGGGTGTATGTGTAGCCCTGTGAGGCCCTTCTGGGGTGTGCTGGGCATTGGGGGGAGGGAAAACTTGCACTGTCCTCTGGACAGCCGATGGGTCTACGGGACCCCTGGAGGTGTCCGTCAGTTATACCACCTAAATGCTGGTATAACTTACATTGCCAGATCTCCTCTGGGGTTCTTGTAGAATCCCGATGTGGGCACTTTGCAGCTGCCCTTCTAGAAAGGGGCTCAACTGCTGCAGTAAACCCCCTAGCACCATGTTGCAGGGGGTTTATGTGGTGTAACAGCTGTTTGGCACAAGTGGGTCACAGGCCACTTTGTAGAATCATGCATGTTACAACTGCTGGCATAATTTGCTACATGCACCATTCTGCTTGGTGCAACTGCTATTACACCAGGCGTAACCCTTCTAGAATCCTGCCCATTATGTGCAAATTGTGAGCTATGGCAAATATTGTCACTCCTGCAGAGTGAGCTCTGGATATCTCACAACTGCCTTCAGCACTCATGAGATATCCAGAACTCACTCTGCAGGAGTAACAATATTTGCCATATCACACTCTTGCCCATCATGATATATATGCACACACACACACACACACACATAGACACACACAGTGGTATCCCCAGGATGAAGCACAATTCTGCAGCATTTTACAGCACTCTGCAGAATGCTGTAGAAGACCTACTGAGTAAAGCAATGTAATTTTAATGGCAATTATTCCCCTTTGTCATTCAGGAAAATGTGGCACTGCAAGGATGAAGTGAATGCCACAGTTTCCTGCATGACAAAGGGAACTAATTGTCATTGAAATTACATTGCTTTATTCAGTAGGTCTGCTGCAGCATACTGCAGAGTGCATTAAAAGGGTGTTTCATCCAGCTGGACACCACTGTAATCTGTGTGTGTGTGTGTGTGTGTGTGTGTGTGTGTGTGTGTGTGTGTTTAATATGCTAGGAAAGAGAAAGGGTATGAGTAAATATATATATATAGATATGTTTACAGGAGATATCACATAGGTTGAATGCAGAGATCATACCCTTACAGAAACATAAGTGTGCTGCGTACATGCAGAATTTATACCACATGATTAATTATGCAATGCTTGCATGCAGTTCGCATACACAAAATGATCCTAAGCCAACCTGGTCTAAAAAGCAAATCAGGTGTCCGTGCTGCAAGCTTGACATGTGTACAGCAGGTAAGCTGGTGTGAGCATCTTCTAAAAATTACACCTGGTTCATGTGTGGCATGCGTGACATGAGTGCAGCAGTTAAGCTGGTGTGAACATCATTTAAACATCACATCAGGTTCACATGCTGCATGCTTGCCATGTGTGCATCAGCTAAGCTGGTGCAAATCTCATCTAAAAAACACATCAGTTTCTATTTCTTATACTACTGCTAGCAATTAGTTATTAAAATACATTTTTATTTGAATTCCCATAAAAATTAGGTAACTTCATTAATCCTGATCCTTTTGCAATTTGTTTAATGGCTTTTAATCTTTGTCATTAAATCACCATTAATTTGTAAAGTATTGTTTGCTTGCTGCATTAAATGCCTAGGATATAGCCAGTCAACATCCCCCATTACAGATGTATGAAGAGGATCCTCTGTGTTGTGAAGCCTATCCTTTGCAGTATATTTTGGACCATGCAAATCTCTTAAGCATATTTAGTGTTACAAATAATAATTCAATAGGCCCCCTGGTTTGCAACAATAAGACTATAACATCGGACACGGAAATGGCTTCCAAACTAAATAAGTATTTTTCATCTGTTTTTGCACTTGAAACTATAAATACTGTACCCATCATAACAGACTTTAATTTTGAACCATTTGAAATTCTCTTTCAAGACATACAATGGGTCTTTAACACACTAAAACAGCACACTAGCTCCGGACCTGATAATATTAGTTCTAGATTCCTCATGGAAACAAAAGATGCAATAATCCCTCCCCCCCCCAATCATCATCTTTAAAAAATCACTTTATGAGTCTACAGTTCCAATGGACTGGCATACTGCCATTGTTACATCAATCTTTAAACAAGGTTCTCACTCTAAAATCAAAAATTACAGACCTATTAGCCTCACCTCAGTACTATGTAAACTTATGGAAAAAATATTAAAAAAACAGCTGGAAAAAGAAATGTTATCATTGAAAATAAATGACATGTATCAACATGGTTTTTGAACAGGTTTCTCATGCACAACTAACCTGATCACTTTCTACAACTTCATCAGTCTTAATTTAGATAATAAAATACCCACTGATGTTATACTGTTGGACTACAGCAAAGCGTTCGACAAGGTGTCACATAGTATCTTGATTAATAAACTTATCCACCTTGGCTTTTCTGCACTCATTATATCTTGGTAGGAAGTTGGCTGAGTAATATAACTCAGAGGGTAAGGGTAAATGGTGAACTGTCGGATGTGGGAGCTGTGACCAGTGGTGTGCCGCAGGGTACTTACTGTTTTGGGCCCGGTGCTGTTTAATTTGTTTATCAGTGATATGTGTGTTTCACCGAATAACATAATGGTCAAATTTGCAGATGATACCAAACTTGGTGGCAAGGTTAACACTTTTGATAACTGTCATAAGTTGGTACAGGATCTTGCACAAATAGAACAATGGGCTAAGGTAAACAAAATGTACTTCAATGTAGCCAACTGTGCGGTTCTCCATTTTGGAAAGAATAATCCCAACCAAACATATCACTTAAACAATAGTATTATTAGGATATCCTCAGTGGAAAAAGATTTAAGAATTATGATTAACGACAAATTATCTTCATCTTCTCACTGCTCAAAAATTGCGAATCAGACAAATGCACTACTAAGAAGAATAAATAAAACATTCATCTCTAAAACAGAAGAATGTCTTCTAACTCTGTATAGGTCGCACATTAGACCATACCTGGACTGCGGTTCTCCATATTGGAATCCTTATTTAAAAACAGACATAGATAAAATTGAACAAATTCAACACAGAGTCACTAAATTAATACCGCACTTAACACATTTGGACTATAACAGCAGGTTGAGGGAAACCGGATTACACTCTCTTGAACGTAGGCAAGCCAGAGGAGACCTTTTATAACTATTCAAAATTCTTAACACTCCGGAACAAATGGAACAATGTGGCATCATTTATTCTGAAAGAAAAATTGTACCAAGGCTCCATAATAGACAACTTGAAGTACAAAAAGCTAAAAATAATAAAAGGTTAAATTTCTTTACCATTAGATCACCTAGACTATGGAATAAACTGCCTCAAGAAATAATTGATTCTAAAAATAATACAGCATTTAAATACAAACTTGATATATGGATGAACGATTGGGATACAAGTAAATGATCCACAAATGTGGAGGACAATCCCAATGGGCCGCTTGGCCTCCTTTTGTCCTAAAAACCAAGTAAACCAAGTAAATGTGTTTCTCCATGATTGTTTCATCTCACTTACTTTCCCATTGTCATTCTGTATTGAGCATATACACTATGGCCATGCTCAGCTCTCTTTGTGCTGAGCAGGGTCTTGGAAGCATGAACCGTATCTCACATTTTGTCACTGAAATGAGGGACATGGACACTCAAAATGAGGGTCACTATCCCACATGATGATCAGGAAACATCATGAAACATGGAGATACAGTATCTCAGAACACAGTGGAAACCATTGCATTAGCACGAGAGTGAATTTCTACTATTAAGCAGGGGTGCCATTTAGGTAGGGCAGGGGGGGAAGTCCCCCCCCCCACAATTGTGCCTAGGTTGTTCTTATGGTGTGGCAATAATGGCTTTAAATTTGGATTTACTCTTTTGTGCAATAAGTGCAATGTGTGCTCATGTTGCAGGTACTCTCCAGACTCTATCTGAATTATGTTGTCCACTCTCTCAACCTAATAGTGGTGGCACAATCACATGTGATGTGGATGAGCTCCAGCCAAGAAAGAGTGCATGTGTATTGCAAATGCAACACTGTCTTTCCTGTCACAGAGTAGACAGACTGCACATTACAACTTGGAGGCGTCAGTGAGCACTGAACAATCAATAGCAGTACTGTGGCAGCATATTTTTGTTGGTCTACTCTTAGTGAGTCTCCATCTTCCCCAGTGGCTGAGGGGCAGAGGGTGAGCTAGAAGCTAACTCAAGACTAGGCTACCTACTTACTGTACTAGGCTCACCTTACTAAAAAAACAGCACATACCCCCACGGCAGCAAACTAGGCTTAGCAGTAGTGGTGACACGGGTGTGGGTGGCATTCAAAGGCCTTGATCAGTGCAGTGCAGCAGCAACCAAGCAAGAAGCAAGCAACCCAGGTTGGGTGGGTTTGGTTGGTAAGGAGACTTGGTCGTGGACCACACTGGGGACCTGTGATGGCTGGTTCTAGCATCCAGCTTCTGGCAGAAGGACAGAGGGGGAGTGTACTAAAAACTGAGCTAGTGAAACACTATGCCAAGCTGCAGGTTCTGGCCATATGGCCAGGTGAGTAAAAGTAAATACTGTACATTTTTTACAGGGGGATTGGGGAAGGAAGAAGGACTGAAATATTGATGTGTTTTTCAGGTTTCTTCACCTTTCAGTGGCTTCATGACCCATAGGAAATGGGTATTGAATGGAATGGAGTTAGGGAGAA
This sequence comes from Neoceratodus forsteri, assembly GCA_016271365.2. Classification (NCBI taxonomy): domain Eukaryota; kingdom Metazoa; phylum Chordata; order Ceratodontiformes; family Ceratodontidae; genus Neoceratodus; species Neoceratodus forsteri. Next base: position 1,063,280,375 of record CM028130.1, read on the forward strand.
AAATCAGGACAACGCTCTTTTGGGGGGGGGGGGGGGACTTCAGCCAGGAAAAAAATCAGTTGTTAACTGGGTGGGTTTAAGCCCAAATCTGATGCACTGCTCCTGGGTATATACAGATAAATCTTATACATTTGTATTTTTCCTGATTTGCATATCACTTTTCACTCAAAACAAATAAGTTGTATATTTTAGAAATGTTACAGACATTCTAGAACTGTTCCTTGCATTCACGGACAGTTGATGGTATGCACAGACTAGTGGAGCCCCACTATAGTCAGGCTTATCCCCTTCAGTGAAGCTGACCTCCACATTCCCATACTCAAGCACATTATGACAAAGGGCAACGGAGGTTGCAGGGGTGTGCACCATTGAAACGAATGGGGGTATTTTTTATTACTATTTTATACATTATTGATGGAGAGTTGGAAGTTAACGAAGGCCACTGCTTGGCTAACAAGGGCCTTGCTAGTAGAACAGTGGCCTTCATTGCTCTCCAACTCACCATCATAACATATAAAACAGTAATAAAAAATAACTCCATTCATTTCAAGGGGGTACGCCCCAGCACTCTGACCATGGACATCATCTCTTAAAGACTCCTGTCTCTGGCTCCCTAGTACTCAATTAAGAGACTTTTTACTTGAATCTACAGTATACTTGGTAGGTTGCCTGTAACAGCATGGCCATACCCACTACAATGTGTGTGCGGGGGGGGGGGACTGGCCAAATATGTGTATGTGTGTATGTATGTGTGTATGTGCCACGTTATTGCTACGTTTGTGTTGCACCTTAAAGTCTGTTTGCATGGAAGCATTCAAAACTACTGTATGGGGAGAAAATAGTATAAGTACAGTCCAGACAGAAGTAATTAAATGGTTTTGTGGGTAAGTTTGGGTATTGGGGTGGGAAGAACACATGTGTTTCCATTGGTATGTGTGTTACAATTGAACTGTGAAAGAGATGAGTGACAAAACAAAACTGAAAAGCATAACAGTGGCTACAAGCATGCTGCATGCATGCAGATGTATTCAGATACAGTATGTATTGAAGTATAAGTGAGCCATATGTGTACATGCAGTTTGACTTAGTGGTTAAAGGCTCTGAACGGCAAGCCAGAAGACTTGGAAGCATGAAGACATGGGTTTGAATCTCATCACCCCCAACTTGTGTATGGTGTGATGTGTGATCCTGAGCAAGTCATGCAACTTTTATGTTTGCAGCTATCAGTAACCACTTGCTTTTTGCACACATGCCACGTGCATGCAGTCTTTCCCAATTTATTATACAAATCATGGTTTCCACTCTTGCTTGCTGCACGTATACCATATGCATGCAATCGGTGCAAATTTAACTTTTAAATCATACTTGCAGCATGCATATCACTCGGGTAGTTTTATGTGTGCAGCATGAAAACATTTAATGTAATTATTTCTGTAAGGGTATTTATCTTCCTTGGAGGTCTTTGTTATCCTTATCCTCATGCGTGGCAAAGTATCTTATGAAGAAAGGATGGAAAGGACCTCCAGTGAAGATAAATATGATATCTTCACTCAACCTATCTGAAGTGCAATTTATACAACAGATTCATATTCTCATTTAAGTGTACTGTTTAAACTTTGAGGTTTTTTTTTTGGTTTTAGAAAAAAAACACTTTGCCACTCATGAGATACAATATTTTCACCACGGTCATACAAGTCACATTAACCCCACACTTGATAAACACACACTTTACATTGTGGCCTGTACATAATGAAAAGGTCTGATGTACAGTTCTTTTGTTTTTACATTTTGGGGGCATTTGTTTGTTGAGAAAATGAAAACAAATTGAACTGTCTGCTGTTTTTACTGAACAACCTTTGCACTCACAGTACCATGCTGTCATTTTTGGTTTTGATGTTATTCTCATTTGAATATGGTTAGCATTGCCTCTAAGGCCAAGCATTCTAAAATCTTCAGGGAAATGCATCTTTTGCAGTGGATTTTAGCAGTCTAAACATTAAAACTGAACTCTGGTTGGTTCAGTATACATTGTGTGTGATGTACCATACTGTGAAGGTAAATGTGATGACATACAGTACCTTACTAGCTGGACAAAAATGTTTCTAGCTAGTTAGTGCTCTTTTCACAAGATAACATTTTTATTTAGGTGTTGTAAGATTGATGTATGTTGTATATCAGTGGTAGGGTATAAGTAAAACAAAACAAGCTACTGCACCAAAAAGCCAGAGGAAAATTAATCTTATTCACTTATTTGATCACATGATAGATTTGACAAGTGAACTACCTCTTCCCTGTGTTTTTTGTTTTACGTGTGTGTGTGTGTGTGTGTTCCATAGAGAATAATGGACATGCGACTGTGTGTTATGGATTCTTTTTTACACACCTGAGGTGTGTGATGACCCATAAACCTTGAGAGCGAAGCTTGGAAGGTTTATGAGGTCCTCCTTTATCGAGGGTGTGTAAAAAAAATCCTTAACACACAGTTGTATAGTCATTATCTTGCCATATTACACCTGTGCTCCACAGCCTGCTTGGCTGCCTCTTTATTGGCGGATCATCTTCAAGGTCGGGTTACTGACCTATGAGGCCCTACATAGACACAGACTGCATCACTTTCAAAATCTTCTCTGACCCCTCTGCTCACTCCGTTCCTCCAACAAGGGATTACTAGAGGTTCCCAGAGTTCTACTTCACACATCTGGGGCCTGTTCATTTGGTTTTGTGGCCCCCTTCCTGTGGAACTCTCTATCTCATTGGATTAGAGAGTGCCTGACTATTAAGAGTTTTAAATCTGCTCTTAAAATGAATCTTTTTAGTTTGGCTTTTCCTGAACCTGTTTAGTCTGCTGTTTTATTGTATTGTACCAGTTTTAAATATTGATTGTATGTATTTTACTTATTTTAAGGGATTTGGATTTTGTACAAGTGCTTTGATCTGCAAAGGAATTGCACTTTTTATAAATACAATTTAATTTGATTATTTTTTTTATAATTACTGGTGTAGGGAGTTTTTCCCTTTAACACTTGAGTCATGCCAAAGTTTGTGGATCACTGCTGTCAGAGACACACACACAAGCATGGGTACACACACACACCTGTCTTTCCTTCTCCAGTACACACATTCATTTAGTTTTACTTTACTTTTTTTTTATTATAGTATGAACTGCTAGTAAACATGAAAGTAGTTAGCCACGGCCTGCTCCCGATAAAATCGCTGTGTCCCGAAGCCACACCAAAAGGATACAAACAGCAGGATCAGCCAGATAGATTTTTAAACTTGTAAAGGCAGGATTGACCAGATAACTATTTAAAAGGAGTAAAAAGTTTCCTGTGTTGACAGTGACAGACAAACAATAAGTGCGGGTTGTTGAATATGGACAGGAGATGTTTGTTTAGTGGTTCATCCCGCCCATGCACAAATTAAGAGCCAGTGAGGTGGTGCACTACTTATGAGTAAATCAAAGCACCGTAATAACCAGTTCTACCAGTTATTATGGCATTTGAAACAATGGTTCTATACATTAAAGGGGGTCACCAGAAATTATAATACAACTGCTTATTTGAAGATGGCTAGATTTTAAGTTTTTCTAAATGGAGCAAAAAAAATTCCATCAGGGCAGAAGTTAAAGTTTGTTAAGGAGTTTGTTTTGTGTGCTGATTGTTTTTCATTTAATCTTTGTTGAGTAATGACTGTTTTCAAGGTTGCCATGCTTGTTAGTTGCTATTTGTTCATTTTAAGCAGAATAGTAAAGTAATTTAGTATGCAGTTGATGTGCCTGGTAGAGGTGTACAATGTGAGTCAAACCAAGAGGGATACTAAATTTGAATTATGTGATCTGCTGTCTCTAAGTGCTCTCAGATTTTGAGTTTTTTTTTAATACATGTTTTTCTCCCCCGGACTCTGGTTGGCTTAGACATCCCAACCGACCCTCCAGTCCTGACACCCAACATCAGGCTGACCTCCCTGTTCCCCCCATGGATTACTCCCTGTGGTGGGGTGGTCAAGAGTTCCCTCCTTAGCTCAACTCACCCGAGCAGGATCCGGATGAGGAGGCACCATTCAGGTCGGGCTGCGAGGGTTGGCAGTTCATGCTGCCGACCAGAGCCACTTTTTTCCATTTTCCTCCCTGCAGAATGTGGACGTACAATGATGTCTGGGCACAGCATGCTGATGTCTTCCACACTCCGCCCCCCCTTATGGCACAGCTCTAGTATTTCCCGCAGTCACCAGGGGCTGCTACAGAGTGGTGGCTCCCTGAATCCCTCCCCGGGATAGAAGAACAGTCTTCTGGGAGCTCAATCCAATCCCTCCCCTGCCAACCCCTGGTGATCCGGGTCCATGTCTGAACCCAGGTCACCAGCGTGGCGCGAGGTGTGGCGTCCAGCACCTCAACCCTCAGTGCCACTGGGCCGGCCTAGATTTTGAGTTTTAAAGTTACTCTCCATGTTAGAAGCTTTCATTTCTGTCTAAATGTGTTTTGTTGTAAGTAACATTAGTTCTATTGAATTTAAATTTTTATTTTTAGCTTTGATAATGTGTTATACTGGACTAATCAGTTTAAAGATATGGTGTACTGCCTGGAGTTAATAGTAACTTTCAGAAGTAGTCAGTTATCTAAAGTATATTGTTTTCTTTTCAGTTTTGCTAATTAGAAGATGTTCTACAGAGCATGACTAGGTGTGATGTGTGGAACAGCACTCTGCCTGAAAGCTGACCTAATTCTTCATGTACAGTACATCATCAGCATTGTGATCTCTCTGGCTGTGACATCACTAGTACTTGGAGTAATTTTATTCATCTAGTGTCTAATCCCAGGGGGCTCAAAGAGCCTTAAAAATGTTAAAAAATTAAGCAACAACATAGCAGATCTTTAAACAGCATGCATTAATTAATAATACTGTGTATTTCTAAAATATAGTAGAAACAGGTAGCAATCAGATCCAAGAAGCTACTAGATAGTGCCAAAGGCCTCCTGAAAAAAAAGTTCTTCAGGCCCCTCTTAAAAGGCCTCCACTGAAGGCCTTCTCTTAAAGATCTCGGAACATGTTCCACAGGGCTGGGATTGCTGCCTCAAAAGCTTGATCATCAGATGCCTTCAGTCTTGCACTAGGAACAGCCAGTAGGCTTACTTCAGAGGAGCAAAGGGGGCAGGAGGAACGGTAAGGAATCAAGAGGTCTGTCAGGTAACCAAGGCCCAGTTCATATAGGCCTTTATAGGTCGGGAAACTCACCTTCAAGGTGATATGCCACTTCTACCAGCAGTTAGTGCAGTTCACACAGGACCAGGGTTACATGACAAAGACTGTCAGCATCCTGACTGCTGCATTCTATACCAGCTGCAGGCACTGTAGGACACTTTCAAGAACACTGAGGTATAGAACATTACAGTAGTCAGGTCCTGAAGCCACCACAGATGACAGGTCTTCAAGGAGACTAAGGGTTTAATCCAGGTGATGTTCTTGAGATGGTAAATGCCACTCCAGACTACTGGTAATGCATGATCATCAAGTGATAGCCTTTCATCCAGAATGACTCCCAGATTCTTCACCTTGGTAAAGGCCACCAACCTTGTGTGACTGGGCACAAGGATAGTCATCTCCTTGGCAGCCTTGGCACCCCACCTCCGACCAAGGTCAATTACTAATACCTCAATCTTAGCCAGCTGGATTACATTCAGTCCTGGATTTTGGTGAGATACAAATTTAATACATCAACCATATTAAGCATCCCAGGTGCAAATGACAGATACAGCTGGGTATCATCTGCATAGCAGTGGAATCCCAGCCTGTATCATCTAAAGATCCCTCCCAGGGGTAGCATGTACACTGCAACCAACTTTGGACTGACCCCTTGGGTACATCACAGAGCAGGGGCTAAGGAGTGAAAGGAAACTCCCAATCATCACCCTCCGCATCTTATCTCTGAGGAAGGACTCAAACCAGCTGATGACTGTGCCAGTGAGTCCACAGCACTCCCTCCAGTGGTCCAACAACAGTGCATGGTCCATTGTGTCAAACACTGATTACAGATCAAGGAGGACAAGAACTGACTATTCTCCTCTATCTCTCACCCTGAGATGATCATTATTCATCCTGACCAATGCAATATTTGTGCTGTGCCTCAACCTAAATCTGGACTGGAGAGACTCATAAAAGTCAAGGGCCATGAGATAGACCTTAAGCTGCAACACCACCATCTTCTCAGAAAACTTTCCCAAAATAGGGAAGTTAGAAACAGGTCTACAATTCACCAAATAGTCTGAGTCCAGAGATGGTTTCTTCAGAAGAGGCCTCGCCAGCACTTCCTTCAATGCACTCTGATTGGTCCCATCCAGGAGGTACACTGGACTATCTCAGCAAAAACTGGCCCCAGATACCCCACACAACTTACTAGAAGGTGTGTCAGGCCTGGGTCCAGTTCACTAAAGGTGACATGCACCTCCAAGATCACGCCATAAACCTTTCCCACTGAAACTGACCTAAACTCTCCCCAGACCAGAGGAGGGCACCTGTTCACAACTTGCTCAACCCTGCCAGGTTGCTACAACACAGCTGCGGCAATCCCAGCTTGAATGGAGGACACCCTGTCAGAGAAGAACTGAGCAAACTCTTCACACCTAGTGAATGAATTAGGTTTCATTAGCTGTAGGCAGGATGGAGAAGTCTGTCCACAATCCAGAAGAGTTGAGCAGGTCGCATTCTCCCTGCAGCAATCTTCCTGGACAGAAATGCTGCCTTTTTATAGGATATTGCTCTTTGATACTCACCATAATGAGTCCACATGCAAGTTTGTTCTTATTGGTCCCAGATTTTCTCCAACATTGCTCCATCCTCTGACCCTTAGACTTCAACTCCCTGAGCTCCTCGTTGAACCACAGGGGTCTTAGACATGAAGTCTGGGGTTGAATTTGTACCTGTGCATCTGAATCCAAAGCTAAGGAAATGACCTTCCCACAAACAACCATCACAGCCAAGAGATCAATTAGCACCTGGAGGCCTTCTGGGAGACAACCTTCTCAATGGGCAGTAATGGACCATCTCCACTGGAGGCAGACTATGAAGAGGGGCTCTGAATGAGAACTTCAGTGTGCAATGATGCAATCAACTGACAGGATCAATCTTGAGTTTATTAATCTTGAGCTCCAATGAGAAGACTAAGTCCAAGTCATGTCCATTTTGGTGGTTCGAAGAAGTAACTACTTATACTAGATCCAGTGATTCCATTAACTGCGGGAAATCCTTACCAAATTGCAAAAGTTCATAATTGATCCAGGCATTGAAGTCACCCAGAACCAACCAGCTGGGTGATTCCAATACCTTCTCAGTGATGCTTTCTGTGATTTCTTGCAGGAAATCCCTCTCATGTCATGGAGGCTGGTCCACAAGAATGATCCTGCAATCTGCAACTGAACCCCCGCACATGGCGACACATTCAAACAATGATGTTTCTCCTATTGGATGCACAGTAAAGCTGGATCTAAAGCAGATGGCTAATGCCCTGTGATCCCTCTGGGGGCAATGACTCTTAGAAAATCTGGCTGGAACTGTTGCTTCCAAAACTAGACCAGTGTCATTACTCAACCAAGTCTCCACAATGCAAGCCAGATCAAGCAAAGAACTAAACATTAACTCTTCCATAATGGCAGTTTTGTTCTTCATTGATCTAGCATTGCAAAGCACTGCCCTCAGGGAATGGATGGAGACTGCTGGCCTATGGTTACCTGCCCACTGGGTCTGCTGGTGAAGCCCTGGGTAGGGCTGTCTGGCCTCTTTCTAGGTCTTATTTCACCCCTAGGCCTCCTGGTCTTCTCCAGCCCTATGCCGCGCCCCCATTATACTTCCCATACCCTGTTGTCTACCATCCCCCCTCATAATGATGCCCACCTCTGTGTGACACTTGTATTCCACCACTGATGGGGGGGTCATTGAAGGGATGGAGATCTAACAGCAGGAATGGGTAGTAACTACTGTAAGCCTGTGTGCCCTGATCGCTAAGTACATGATGCCACTGATTATAACAAAACCCAATCACACTACAGAACCATAAACCCCAACATGATCCACTAATTACCCACACATATACTCTAACTACCCTTAACAAGCACCTCATACCATTCACACTAAAACTAATACATTAAAAATTCCTACCTACACTCTCCAATATCCAGCACTACCCTAATCACTCATACAAACCCCACTTTCACCATATTAACACAAAATTAACTTATTTTATGGAGAATCCACAAGGTGTGCAGTCTAGGGTATGACCAGTTCACAGATGTACAAACACAACAGAGTTTAACTAAGTTATTGAAACGTGTGTAATCACAGTCTTATATCTGAATAAAACTCTCAGGAAGGTCTCTCACTTCTACATATGAGAGACAAACAATACAGTGGAAAACAGGGACTTGAACCCATAAGTTCTCTCACCTCCTATGGCCCATTATTCTCAACATATCAGATGGAGTTCTCAATCATTTTACAACTCAGGGCCTGCATGAAAGTTCCTGGGGGAAGTTAGATAGAATCCCTCATGGGGATCAATTCAGTAAAAGTTCATGCTGACTGTCTAGTTGCTGCCAGCACAAGGTCTTCTGCACAGCGCACACAGAACAGGCCATGTTCTTTAGTACAGTGGCCGCTCATATACTGTGTGTGTTTCTTTCTCTCTCAAGGACCAGGCCAGTCTGGGAACTCAGCTTCACACCTGGCCCTACTGTGCCCTACTACAGGCTGCTACAGTCCTTCTGGGTCCTCTGAGTCTGCTACCCGGTAGCTTGGAAAATATCTTCTCTGGTTACTCCATCATTCTGTGCTCCAAGATCTGCATATACCAATGCACCAAAACAATGCTGCTAATTCACAAAAAGTGTAATAAAAAAGATGTACTCTGAACTGCACATAAAGGGGAGGCTAACTAACTAATAAATAACAATTATTCTTATTTGAGATCATTTTCAGCCCTCGCTAGCATTGAACCCCTTACTCTTAGGAATGTGCAAAAGTTGCCATTTCTGCCTGAGCAAAACTTTCATGGAAGTTTCTGAGTTTCCACCTGTGGTGGATCAGAAAACTTTCAAATGTTTGTGGCCAGATTTCACCCCGTTCTGCCCAGCCCAATATTAACACCACCCTCCCTCATGGCTAATGGTCCCTTCCCCAATCCAAAGTAACCCCCTCCAGCACTCCCTCCCCCCACCCAATCACCTGCCGTGACGTATTTAAAAAAACACCAAACCCTGGTGGCTAGTGATCCCTACCCCCACCTGACCACCTGTCAGTGTCCCTTCTAGTATAATTAGTCATTATTAGTCAGTTACTCCCACCACCACCACCATCCCCATCCCCCGTATAGCAAAATATTTTTATCCCCAGGTGGTCTATTGGTATTTAGTGAATTCCCCATCCTCCCTATCTCTGAATCCAAATCTCCAGTATTTTATTTTTTTCAACTTATTTCCTAGTAGTCTAGTATCCCTCCACCTGCATGTGCGCATACAGCACGCACTCATTCACTGAAATCTCAGTAGACTGCTGGCTGTGGAGGAAAGCGGAGGGCTGTGCCAGTGGCCTGCTCCATTTTGGGATGGGGGAGCAGGGTGGGACACTATCTGTTGGAGTGGGGAGGGGTACAGGAGAGCCACTAGACCACCAGGAAATATGTTTACAAAATAAAATACTGGGAATCGAGATTAGGGGATAGGGAGGGAATGGAATTCACTAACTATCACTAGACCACCAGGGAAAAAATATAAGGGGGATGGGGATGGTGGTAGGTGGGATAACTGACTAATAATACCAGGAGGGACACTGGCCAGTGGTCGGTTTGGAAATTATTTTCTGAACTTTCATGGAAGCGGAAGTCAGACATCCACTTAAATTCCACCTGTGGAAGTTTTTTCTCGTACACCCCTACTTACTCTAACCTACCAATATCTGTAAAAACACCTAAAACTATGAAAGGCTGAACAGATGAAGTATAAAATACATATAATTTCACAGTGCAAAGAGCTCTAAACAGGGAGCCTGCCAGCCTAGTGGCCATTTTCCTCTAAATTTTCTGTAAGAAGAGCCAACCTCCTGCTGCTTGAGTGGTAACTTTTGACAAATGTTACCAATCAGACAGCAGGGCTTGTGATGTAACAATAAGGGAGATCATATGCTGATGATGAAGTAGGAAGAACAGAATGAGATGTATCTGCTTCCAGGTAAAGCATTGCTTTTCACATCACAATACAGTAAGACAGAAAAACATCTTGTTTTCATTAAATATGCTTTGTTGAAACATATCAATGTTTCATTTTTTTACAAAGACAGTTCAACATAACAAACAAACACTAACCTAAACAAACAAGGACAAATCCTAGAAGCCAAGCTGTATTGAAAACCCTTCAGGACTGCCTGCTGGCCCAACTGGTAAAGGAACCTACCAGACAGAGATACATTCTGGATGTACAGGTAGTTCTCATGAATTCAGAAGCAATAACAGCAGTAAAAATGGGGGAACCACTAGCTAACAGTGACCATAATTCTGTCTGGTTTGAGTTTACCCTGGAGGTTGAAAGAACACACTCAAGGACATAAGTCCTGGACTTTAAGGGGCATAGTCTGACAAAATGAGAATGCTGGTACAGGATACACTAATCAAAGTGAGGGATATAGTATGTGTGGAAGAAACGTGGGAGTTTATAAAAGAGGCCATCCTCACGGAAACAAAAGTATATCTGAAGTCAGTTGTTAAGAGAAATAAGTCCAAGAGAACCATATGGTTCTCAGCAAAGGTTAGGGACGTGGTCAGAGCCAAAAGAAAAGCATTCTATAGGTTTAAAAGGAGTCAAGGTGAGGAAGAGTGGGAGGAATAGATTCAAACAAAAATAGGGAAGCAAGAAAGGCAGTTAGGTCAGCAAAGGCAGACAAAAAGGTGCGGATTGCTGAAGGGATCAAATCCAGAGAAACATTTCTTCTGTTACATTAGGGAAAAGGGAAAGAAGAGAGGGGGGATTGTTAAGTTGGTATGTGAGGAAAGGGTAATTGAGGATGATGGAGAGAAGGCCACCACCCTTGACAACTACTTCTGCTCTATTCTTACCAGGGAAGATGTACACCCCCTACCTGAAAGTGGTATCAATGCAGCCACTAGATGGATCCCAGAGACTGAAACTCCAGTATTCACCAGGGACAGGGTCCAGAAGTGGCTACCAACCCTCATGGCCCCAAGTCCAGATGGGATGCATCTGAGAGTACTAAGGGAGTTGGCAGAAGAACTGACTGATCCTCTAGCATGTCTGTTCTGCAGCTCACTGCAGTAAGGGTTAATACCGAGAGACAGGAGAGTGTCTGACATAGTTTTACTCCATTGGGGGGGTGAATAAGAAAGGCAGGAAACTACAGGCTGATCAGTCTCACATCTATTGTGGGAAAGCTGATCGAGACTCAAATAAAGCAGGATCTCATTGACTACCTGGAAAAGAAGGGTTTCCAGGATAGTAAGCTGCACAGGTTCATATCTGGGAGGTCCTGCTTGACCAGCCTTATTGCCTTCTTTGACTGGGCAACAACGGATCTAGACAGAGGCCATGCAATGGATCTTCTTTTCTTTGATTTCAGTAAGGCATTCAACTCAGTGCTGCATAGATGCCTGCTGAAGAAATTGGAAGACCTTAGGACAGCAAGAGATATAGTCAGATGGGTGGAAAATTGGCTTAAGAATAGGCAGCAGATGCTTGTTGTCAATGGGCTTAAGTCAATGGAGGGGGAATTCACAAGTGGGGTACCACAGCAATCAGTCCTAGGCCTGGTCCTTTCCAACATGTTCATTAATGACATTGGTGAAGGAATCCAAGGCAAGCTGGCCCTCTTTGCTGATGATACTAAACTATGTGGAAGAGTGCATAGTATCAAGGGAGTTAGAGAATGACAACACAACCTCTAAAGGCTAGAGAGATGGTCAAATGTGTGGTAACTGAAGTTCAATGCAAAGAAGTGTAAGGTAACGAACCTGGGAAACAGGAACACCTGGACAAAGTATTGGTTAAATGGAGTTAAACTTAGTACTACTTCAGAAGAGTGGGACCTGATAGTCATTATCTGTGATACCCTAAAACAGTCAGGCCAATGCAACAGAGCCTACAGCAAAGCAAGCAGGATGTTGGGGTGTACAGGAAGAGGTATAGATATTAGGAGGGAGATGATCTTCCCCATTTATCGATCCTTGGTGAGGCCACACCTGGAATACTGTGTCCAGTTCTGGAGCCCTCATCTCAAAAAGGGTAAGGACAGGTGGGAGGTGGTGCAAAGAAGGGTGATGAAGATGATATAGGGCCTGCAGGTGGACTCCTACAAGAAGTGTCTGAGAGCTCTGAACATGTACTTGCTGGAGGCCAGGAGGAGGGGGATATGATTGAGGCTTTCATGTTCCTGAAGGGCATAAATAAAAAAGTGCATCACACTGAGCTATGTACCGGTAATAGGAGCACCAGCGCAGTGACACATAAGCATGAATGGAAACTGAAGGGAGGGAGCTTCAGGAGGGGCTTGAGGAAGTAATACTTTACTGGGAGGGTTGCGGAGCTATGGAACAGTCTGCCTGTTGAGGTGGTGGGTGTCAAGACCATGGAGGGCTTCAAGCATGGGTGGGACAGAGTAAGGGCACAGAGAATGAGCTCTTCTCCTTGTAAAGGGGTGAGACAGGATGAGCTGAAGGGGGGCAGGTACCCGAACTGACACTAGGTCCTGAGCAACTTTGGACAGACTGAATGGATCCTTGGTCAGTTTCTGCCATCACAGTCTATATTTCAATGTTTCTAAACAAGTCACTAACAACTAACCCCAGCATCCTCCCACCACTCCTGGAGTACGATGCCTTTAGAGTTGACTGCAGAGGGAGTGGTTGTCCTAGCCTGATTTGACTAAAATGCAATATGATACTGATATACCTGATAAAGCTATCACATACCTGGCTAGTCAGTGACAGAATCAGTAGACAATAAGGCATATAAAGATTCTCACCTATTTTTAAAGGTATTATCTCTATTATGGAGGGTGGCAATCTGCTTTTCTACATTTTGGGCTTGTAAAATCTCTTGATGCCACTCTCGTCAAGTTGGGGTGGAATCATGTAACCAATGCCTCAGTAAGTTTTGCAGTGATAGCTATCAAGGCCATATACCCCTTCTGAGGCCCTAAAACTTTGTTTTGATATTGCTCCACAAAACAAATTTCAGGGATGAAGGTGTCTACAAGCACTAGAAGAGGATCTAAATGACTCTTAATAGATTCCCAGAAAGGGATTACTTTGACACAATACCACAATTTATGTTTAAGTGTGCCCTCAGCCTGACCACACCTACAACATGTAGGAGAAGCCAGTTTCCCCATAGTATGAAGCCTCTGGGGGCATAAAATGCAAATTATGTAAAAGCTTGAACTGCAGTAATCTGTATCTATCCTGTGTTACGTATTTATATAATGTAGTCCATATGGATTGCCAGTATTTAGGGGTCCAGTTCACTCAAAAGGACCTCTTGCCAATATTAACAAATACCTTGAAGTGTTCTTTGGTCCAGTGATCTTGGAAGGACTTATATAAAACAGAGATAAAGTGAGATTTATTTATTTAAAAGTTGATAACTGGGAAAGGCACCATGAGTAGAAGCTCATTTCTAGGTGTGACCCGGGGGAGAGGGGTACAGGAGTCAGACAGATACCATTTAAATACACAAAATATACAATCAAAACAAAATACAATCTATGTACACGCAACTATTTAAACTATTTAAACAAAGGGAAGACACTGACAAAGGGTTTTAACTTCCTGCATATGCCCCAGGCCAGTGTTCCAGGAATTTAACACATCCTTTGTCTTGTTACCATAGATCAAACAGTTTACTGGTCATTTTCCTGTGGATTTGATTATTTTACATCATTTGGCAATGGGGCAAATCCTCCTCCTGGAGGCACACCACCGAAATTGATCTGTCCCTGCTCATGTGTGAGCCTTGGGTTTACCCATGTAAACCTCCTCCTCTTGTCTTTTCTATCTCTCTCCATTTGTTATCCACTGTGTCAACTTTCTCTCTCCTCCTACCCCACGCAGCCCCCCACTGTAAGCATCTTGACATCCCACCTTCATTATAGAACCATGGCAAATACCCTTTATTTCTATCTGAGGCACCCCATTACTAAGGACTGGGTGCAAATGACCGCCCTGGCTGGAAAAGTCATATTTGAGCACCTGTCGTTAGCAACCCTCCTTTGTTGGGACCCTTGGCCACTGCACTGTATCCAAACCTGCAGCATGCAGAAGAAAGACGTTACATGGTATGAGCTACGGGAGATATCCCTCAAACTGCTGCTCCTCCTACTTCTCATGTCTGGTGGGATCCACCCAAACCCTGGCCCTGGCTCAAACATTAAGATAAAGCCTACAAAAACTGAAAACAGGCTATCCATTGTTACCCTAAATATCTGCAGCCTCCTTCCTAAGCTGGCTTCAAGCCTTTATTGGACAACATAATCCTGACATACTTGTAATTGTTGAGACCTGGCTAACACCTAGCATTCCAGATCATGCAATCTCGCTCCAAGGCTACAACTTCTTCTGACTTGACCAGGTAAAAAGAAAGGGGGGCGGATGTGTTATCTATATAAAGGACTACCTCTTGTGCCACCTTGCCAGTTTCTCCCCAGAAAACACCCTAGCACAACTTCTCCCTGTCAAGCTTCTCCTTGGTGCCCATAACAAAGTGCTTACTGTGGCTGCAGTCTATATCCCCCCTAAAGACCCACGAGCCGGGCTCCAGTCTATCCTTGAATTTGCAAGATTACAACCTCCTCACTCTGAGCTCCTCCTTCTCGGTGATTTCAATATAAATTGGCTTGCCTCAGATATCGGACCCAGCAGGGATACTATCCTAGCAACCAACCTAACACAGATGGTCAACTCTCCTACTAGAAAAAACTACAAGACTGGAACCAGAACTCTCATTGACTAGATTCTTACTAATCGCCCAGACCAGATAAAAAACACCACCATTCTCTCCGACTCCCTCAGTGACCACTCCCCTGTGATCTGTATCTGGACAAATAAATTCCACAAACCACCTCCTAAAACCATCCTAAGCTGAATGCTACTGCACGGAAACCTTGCTAAGCTAAATACCTGCCTCCTACAACAAGACTGGTCCCCTATCTACAATACGCTGGATGTGGACACTGCCCTAACTTCTTCATTAAAACTTTCAACACTGCCTGTGACACCTCGCACCTTTCAAAAAGCGTAAAATCAAAGCCCTCTCTAATCCCTGGCTAACAGCCAAACTACTGGCTCAGCTTAAAGCACGTGACTATCTTTGGGCTATAGCCAGGGCCACAGGCTCCATAACAGACTCACTTAACTATAAAAAGGTGCGCAACCTATGCACTTCACAAATCAGGCAAATGGAGAGCTCCTATTTCAAGAATGCTCTAGAAACCACCTGGGGTGATAGGAGATCCTTCTGGGACAATATACGTAATATTACGGGCAAACAGTCTAAATCCTCTCCCATGGCAATGAACATTGATGGCTCCACTACCCGTGACCCTAAGACTATGGCCGATGTCCTAAATAAAACCTTCACTGACCTCAGTGGTGTTCTCTCACCAGGACTTGTCAGTTCCAAAACTCATGTCTCAAACCACCTCGCCAGACAAACCGCTATTTCACTTTAAAATAGTTGAGACATATGAAGCCTACAGATACATAAAAAAGGCCTGCTCTAAATCTAGAAATAGCAGTGACACCATTGATCTAAAACTTCTGTCCCTCACCTTGGAAGAACTGATCCACCCCCTCACCAAAATTCTCAACCTCTCCCTGTGCCAAAGTCAATTCCCCAACACATGGAAGGCCGCTATAGTCACACCAGTGCATAAAGGGGGCGACAAATCCACACCAGGGAACTATCGGCCCATATCTATACTTCCACCCCTCTCCAAAGCTCTTGAACGGATCGTGGTGGATCAACTATCAGACTACCTGCAAAAGTATGATCTACTCTGCATTCAGCAACACGGATTTAGGAAAAGGACACAGTAAGTGAAAAGCCTTGCCAGATTTCTGCTGAAACTCACAAAGCCCTTGATAAGGAGTTATTGGCGGAGCTGTTTTCATAGACCTCATAAAGGCCTTTGACACTGTTCACCATAGCCTTCTAATCTCTCTTCTGCTCAACATTGGGCTAGCGAGGACCTGGAGCCTGGGTGAAAAGTTACCTGTCACAACGTTCTCAAACAGTAAAAATCTCTGAGGTTCTCTCTGGCTCCAAACCGGTCCTCTCTGGTGTCCCCCAGGGCTCAATTTTAGGTCCTCTCCTCTTCAGCCTATTTCTAAACTTGCTTCCCAAATTCTGCCCTGAAAAATGAATACTCTATGCTGATGACGCTGTAATTCTCTCCTCCCATAAGGATCCAAATCCACTACGACAGAACTTGCAGCTTGCTTTCTCATGTGTTGAAAAGTGGTTCCTTGAGCACAAACTGGTCCTAAATCAAAAAAAAACAAAAGTCATGCTTTTTGCCAGTCATCAAAACAGAAATAGGCATAGTCCACTCGTCATAAAAACTTCCCTTGGAAATACACTAGAACAAGTGAACACCTTCAAATACCTTGGTATCACTTTTGACAAATGTCTTACTTTTGTTGCCCATATCGATAACACTGCAAAAACAGTGCACCAACGCATTGGAATTTTATACTGGAACCGTCAATTTTTCAACCAAGCTGCCTTGAGGATTGCTGTTCAAAGCTCCATCATCTCAATCATAGACTATGGTCTAATTGTTTATGGCTCAGCTACTACCACTGCACTAAAGCGCATCTCAACAGCACTAAAAACCTGTCAACTCCTCACTGGAGCACTGAGATGGATCCACACTTGTGACCTCTACATGGAAACCGGTTGGTTGCATCTTTCCAATCACCTCATGTATCTCACCTGCGTGATGGCAAAAAAAATCAATCTTGGGACTCACTCCTCCATGTATCCGGACCTGCTCTACCTGAACAATGGCACTCGTACCACCAGAAGATCTGACCACCAACCTTTCCTTGTCCCTAGATGCCGGACTGCTCAGGGACAAAGATCTTCTACATACCGTGCCCCTATCAGGTACAATGCCCTTAACCTGCCCTCCCTATCCACCACGACATCGGGAGCTTTCAAATCCATACTTTATACTCACCTCACAGCCTCCGGCTCCTGTGACTGCTTTGACTAAAGTCTCATCCCACTGAGTGCACTTACATTTGTTTCACTCAACCACCATGGTCTCCTCTTTGGCAAAGACAACCTGAGTACCACTAACCTGGTTCTGTCTGCTCCTAAACTTCTTATTTCTCCCTCTCTTCCCTCTCAAGCTCTCCAATCTGTATTCCTTGCCCTTGACACTGCCTCTGAGTTCCTTTTTCTTTTCTGTACATAAATGTTACTGTTTAAGTTGTGGCCTTGTTAAACGGCTTACTGACTGTTTGTAACACTGTCTACTATGTTTTTGTACTTAATGACATGGAACCTTTGTAAAAGAGCCTTGGCTCAAAGGTATTAATTCCTAGAGCAATAAACTTCAAACTTCAAGATACAAAAACACAGGAAAAACTATATACAATAAATACACTTAAGCAGGCAAGATAATATACAGTGAATTTACTATACAGAGGAGTTGATGGCAGGTTGTGGTCAGTGGTGGACTAGATGGGACAGCAGGTGCAGGAGGTGACAGATGTAGGTCTGTATGAGCACTTGAGAGAGGAGAAGGAGAAAGAGACATGGGTTTGGAGGGAAAGGCTATTTCAAAGGGAGGGAAATTTGTAGGAGAAGGAGAACTTGCCAGCTGAGGTGCGGACAAAAGGGAGAGAAAAGGTGCAGGCACAGCTGGACTATGAGTTATAGGGTGAGGGAGTAGCAGGGGAGAGGAGGGTTGCAAGGTATGATGAGAGAGCATGACCCAAACCAATACTTAGCTATGAAGGTGAGGCAGTGAGAGGAATGCCTCTGTGCCAGTGATTGTAGAGAGGGAGAAGTGTAGAGGTCACAGTGGTGGGTAAGTGGGGGGGAATTTGAGGCAAACCTACTGTACAAAAAGTGTGAAACAGGACATCCAACTTTGCAAGGGAGGTGGCTGGGGCAGCATTGAAAACTATGTCAGCATAGTCAAAGGCAGGGAGGATCCATTTGACCAGAAGATCATGTCTTACAGGGAGGGAGAGGCTAGTTTTGTGATGATAGAGCAGCCCAAGTTTAGGGCGTAGTTTGCTGTGAAGCATGCTGAAATGGGAGGAGAAATCAAGGGAAGGGTCAAGCCAGACACAAAGGTACTTGTAAGTGGAGACATTATCAAGGGGGGAGTTAGTGACAGTGAAGAAGACCAGTAGTGAGGGGAGTTTGGTGAGTTTTTGTTTAGACCCAAAGGTAATGGTGACAGTTTGTTTTGCATTAGTCTAAGACAGTTAGCGTCAAACCAGATTGTGACCACAGAGAGGTCATTTTGAAGGGGGGGAAGACTTTGGCAGACTTCCAGACTGTGGGAACTGTGGCAGTAGAGAGTGAGAGATTTACAATGTAGGTTAAAGGGGTAATTATAGAGGGTGCATAGATTTTTAGGAGCCTAGGATGCAGACCACCAGGGCTAGACTTAGAATTGTTTAGGGAGGTAAGAGCTCGCAGTACTTCTGAAGGTAATACTGGTGGCAGTTGAAACCCTGAGAGCTGTGGGAAAAATGGGAGGGTGGGAGGTTGGGGTCCCAAGTGGAATGGTACAGGATGTGAAGTACTTATTTAGGACTTCTGTGACATGGGAGGGGTCAGAGATAAGACAGCCAGCCTCTTGGATTGGGGTAAGAGGGAAACAGATTGGGGATGAAGGAGAGGGGAGAGATCTTAACAGAAGGAAGATGGAGTACTGTTTAAGGGGTGCAGATGGGATTTAAAGAAGTCTGATTTTGCATGGCAGATGCTAAGGGTGCAACTATTACGGAGGACATGAAAGGCTTGGTAGGAGGCTTGGTCGCCTGAAGATTTGAAATGAAGCCAAGCATGGTCATGGTCTCTACACTTTGCCAGGATGTCAGGGGTGATCCAGGGATGGTGGGCACACTTAACTCTAGATGTTTTTAATGGGGCATGGGCATCCCAAATACTGAGGAAGATAGAGGAGAAATGAACAAGGGCATTGTCAACTGATAGGGAGAAAGGACTGGGGACCAGTTTGCTAAGGCCAGATGTTGAAGGAGTTTATTTATGCCAAGGGATTTGAGGGGGTGCTGCTGGATGTATTTGGGAGGGATAGAAGGGGGGTGGCATTTCCTGACACAGAAGGTAGGACAGTGGTCATTGAGCACATCAGGTAGGATACCAGCAGAGCAAATGCAGTGGGGGTGGGAGGAGAGTACCCAGTCGAGAAGACAGTGTAAATGACTTCTTGGGTTGGGATAGGTGGGTTCTTTAACTAGATGTGAAAGGTTTAAGGCTTCAGTTTGCTGGCATGAGCTTCATGATGAAGGGGAGAGCCATTCTAAATTAAAATCGCCAAGAAGAATTAATTCACCTGAGTTTACTGAGGTGGAAATGCAGGATACAAGGGATGAGGGGGGAAGTTTAGGGGCCCCCCATGAAAAGAGGAGACGAGGAAGGAAGGAAAACATTAATTAGGGGAAGTTCATGGGAGTGAGGAATCGCCTCATGGTGGAAGATAGTGCAGTTTAGGGATTTGCGGAAGTAGATGGCCACTCCACCACCTCGTTTACCCGTCTTGCCTGAAGAGGCTGAAAATTGGTATAGCCAGTTGGGAATTGGGGATACGTGAGGACAGCCAAGTTTCTGAAATGCAGAGGATGTCTGGGGAGTGTATAATAGCCCATATTTTCAGGTCATCAAGTTTGGGGAGAAGGCTGCATACATTAGTGTGAAAGATTCAAAGACCTTTCGGGAGAGCCTGGGGAGGGGAAGTATTGGCCCGAAGCGAGGACTAAAGTCTCCAACTCTTCTCCACTCCTCCTTTCCCAGGAGCCTGGATCTATATGGGAAATAACTGAATGAGACAATTGCAAAAACATAAAGCCAGATGTCCTGGGTACATTCTGTCACCCCGGAAGCATCTGGAAAGAAATAACCATATCCTTCTCTAAAAGGGACTCTATTGTTGAGAACTGAATCTGGGACCAGAAATTAGTAGGAATGGGATGCTGATTGATCTGAAAATTAGGGTTCCCCGGTACTAGTTGAGCAATGTCACATCACAGGCTGAGATCCAAATAAGAAGTAATCTGAGAGTGAGCCTTGAGGGGCCAAGAAATTGGGGTATGTTTAAGAGAGGTAGGTAGTTGGGAGGGTTTAATAAAGAGAAGACTCCTAATCTGTAGGTCTGCTGCCCAACAAAGAGCTCTCTCATTAAAGAGCCAATGGGGATATAGACAAGCTCTGCCTCCCTGTCTTCTGATCTTCCCCATTGTAAGTATTTACTTCCATGTAGGGCTCCATAATATAAGAAGAAATTGGGTAACTGTGATCTCCCCATATGTTTAGGGATAGTAAAAGCAGAAATCCCAAGCCCTAACCATCAGAAACTACCTGGGAGTCCCACTTGAACAAATTCAATACATCAAATATCTGGGGGTAACCTTGGACAGCTCCGTATCTTATGCCCAGCACATTGATAAAGTTGCCAGGGCTGTCAATATCAATATACCATTACTCCACAGACATAAGCACTGCCTGATGCCTGAAGCCCTTAAAACTGCAGTGCATAGTTCTGTCATATCTATTGTCGACTACAGCCTGGTAATCTATGGTGCAGCCTCTGCTTCATTTCTTCATAGGATATCCGTGGCACTAAATAAGGCATGCAGACTTCTCATTGGTGCAGCATGCCTCACCCACACATGTGATCTGCATGCTCAAACAGGTTGGCTTCAGCTAAGTGGAAGGCTATAATATCAAACCTGCCCACTAACTGAAAAAGCACTTCTCTGCCTCTTGCCCCCAGTACTGAAAACCTTCTAAGCCCGCACTGCAGTTCTCAGTATACTCGAAGCTCAGCCAAACAATTTCTCCATGTTCCAAGATGCAGGACAACACAAGGACAGCACTTATTTGCCTACAGAGTGCCTCTTTGGTTTAACACACTTTACAGAGATATTTTGACCATACTAAAATTTGATCCTTTCAAACAAATGCTCCGTCAGCATCTCATGGCTAACAGTCATTTGACTGCTACACCAAAGATACCACCACCTGCAGATATAGCCTACCTTTGTGCTCTCACTTTCTCACATTAATAGAAGGACCTTTTATGCCCCTTGCACGACCCCCTAACCCCCAATCCCCATCCCCTCCTTCCTCAGCACCTGCCACCCCTATCTCCCCCCCCCAGCACCCCTTGTCCACCCTACTGCCAGTGCCCCTGCTCATGCAATATCTATTCAGGTTTGACAAGATCTTTTGGCTGCCTCCCCGATTTCCTTGATTCTCTTGATTAACTTCCTCTCTCTGCTACACTTTGTTCACCTTCCAATCTTTTGTTTTACTTTTAGATACAAAGTATGTCATTATTACTTGACTGTTTTGTTCAAAACTCTGTTTTTTTGCCTCCTTTGTATGTTTGTCACCGTTCCCCACTGACGAGGAACCTTTGTAAATGAGTCGCTATGTGCTCAAAGGTATTGTAATCCAGGACTGAATAAATAAATAAATAAGTTTAAAGTAGGACCATCTCACCTCTTTACCCTGCCAGATAAAATCATTGATTAACTGTTGCAACTGTATAAACCAGTGTTTAGGTAAGACTATATTAAACATACCTAGAGGGTAAGGCAACCTGGGGAGAAGGTTCATTTTAACAATACTGATATGACCCCACAGAGTGACAAGGAGAGATGACCACCTATGGATATCAAGTTTAATAGTGCAAAAGAGGGAATCCAGGTTGTTTTTAGCCAATTCTGATGGGTGCCATGCAGTTTTAATACCTAGATATGTTAGCATGTGGGGTTCCCAAAGTAAGTCCAGTTCAGTAATATCCTTTATACAGACCAGATGGTTCAAAGCTCAGGCACTTGTTTTTTCCTATGTTCAGTTTGTAGGCTGAAACATACGTTAATTTTTTTATTGCCTCTAGTGCCACTGGGATAGAGATTATGAGATATTCTACCTGTAGGAGTAGACCATCATTGTATGCTTAAAATTTATACCCAGTAACCCTTCAGGGAGATCCTTTTACTGTGGGGATTGTTTTATAAGCAACATGCCAGCAGTTCAAGGTACAGGCTGAAAAGCTGAGGTGACAATGGACACACCTGCCTTTTTCCCCTCTCTAGTGGGATGTTGGATGAAACAACCTTGTTGTACCAAATTTGAGCAGTAGGGTAATGATAGAGGATTTTAACCCAGGTTATGAACTCTTGTGGCATTCTGAACGTTTTAAGACCCTCAAATAGGTAAGGCCAGGACACAAGGTCAAATGGCTTTTCTGCATCCAGAGAGACAAAGGCGCACGGGGACCCTGCCCCCCCCAGATGCAGAAACCAAGTGATGAAGGTTATGTAATGGCCACTGGAGACCCTCCCCCCCATAAAACGTACCTGTTCTACTCCTATTAACACATTCCACACTTTTATTAGTTGGTTAACAATTTTGGACACTATTTTGAAGTCTGTGTTAATGAGAGTGATAGGTCTATAACTCCATGCAAAGAACTCATTCCTGCCAGGCTTAAGGAGAACAGTAATCCAGGCCTCTGTCAGAGAGCCATCAATCAATCCCTTAGAAAAAATATAATTGAACATTTTGGACAAAAAAGGTACAAGTTCTGTTATACATGCTTTATAAAAATTAGTGGAGAGACCGTCTGGCCCTGGGGCTTTATCAAGGAGGAGCTGATCAGTTGCTACCAAAACTTCCCCAGGGGTGATTGCTTCCTTAAATGACTTCTCTTGCTGGTCTGTCAATGATGGGAGCTCAACATGCTGAAGATAATCGACAACCTTGTACTGAATATGAGGGTCTCACTGTTCATCTTTATATAGAGTCTCATAAAAGCTCCTAAAGATGTTGACTGTTTCTCTAGGTTTAGTAATAGGAGACAGGTTCATTCCTACCCTCAGTCTCTTCACCACCCTAGATGCCTCTTGCTGCTAGAGTTGGAGAGCCAACATTTTCCCTGCACATTCCTTCTGTTCCACATAGTGGACCTTAGCTCTAAAAATGACAAGCTCCTCTGTTTCATTTAACAGATCCACATATAGGGCTGTAAGAGGATTCAAAGTTAGTTAAATATGCTCAGGGGTGTCAGACTTGAGATGTTTTTTCCAACTCTCGAATCTTGCACAGCAAGTTTTCCAGTTTCTCAGAGCATTGCTTATGGCACCTAGTAGCCAAACTGATGCATTCGCTCCATTTAAAGCACTTTGCTGCACCCTACAGAAAATCCATGGGGTCCACCATGCCCTCATTGTGTTAAAAAAAACTGCTGGATGTATTCTTTCAACTTTTTTAGTATATTAGTGACTTTTAACATGAGTGTTAAGCCGCCATACCTTATCTCTTTCATCTCCACCCCTCACACTATGCCTCATGCAAAACCAGTGCATGATCAGAAATTACTAGTGGGCTGATTTCACAAGATAGCTTGAGGGTAGGACTCAATCTGTAAGAATTAGTGATTCCCTATCCCCTCCACTCCTAGTCCGTGCTGGCGTTCCCCCAAGAATCTGTCCTTGGCCCTAGCCTGCTCCTCTACATCAATCCACATGTGATGATAATATATTATTTGCCTCTGGTTCCTCCTCCTCTGATCTCATGGCCAGGCTCCAGCTGGACTCCAACAAAGTTCAGCACTGGTTCCAGTCATATCAGCTATTCCTCAGTGCCAAGAAAACTGTCTCCATAAGGTTTTGCACTAGGTTGAAGCTCTCTAAGCTTACTGCCTTCCCCTCCTTCCACACCTTAGATGGGACCACAGTTGATGATGTTCCCTCATTTAAGTACCTCAGGCCTGGCTCGACTGCCACCTTGACTTTTCAGGGCATGTGCATGCTATCCACAAAAAACTTCACCCTAAACTCAGTGTGGAGAGGAGTTTGAAAAAAAAGGCAGGGGAAGGCGGGGGTGGGAAAGGAGGATGATTAAGTAGGAGGGAGAACTAGGAAGCAGGTGAGAAGCAGTGATACTTAGATAGGAGGACCCTATACAGGGAGATTGTGCAATTGACAGAAGTAAAGTGGAGGAGGAGGGGCAGAAAGGTCAGGAGAGCAGCACAGTGATATGAAGATAGGGGGACCCTAGACAGGCTGATTATGCAAGAGACAGAAGGGCAAGAAGAAGAAGCGCTATATGCAGTAAGCAGAGGCACTGGGTTATGCAAGAGACAGAAGTTTAAGAAGAAGCACAGTGATACAAATACAGGGGGACACTAGATAGGGATATTGTGCAAGAGACAGAAAAGTAAGGAGAGGGGGAGCAGGCAGGAGCACAAAACCAGGGTTGCATAATTTATGTAGTCCCCCCACCACCAATTTGGGGGCTTACCTTATACCCATAGCTCCCGTTTCAGCTTCCTCCAAGCACCTCCTGGTTTGCCTGCTGTTTCTCCCTGTGTTCCCCACTCCTGTTGTGCCCTTCTGCTCCCAAATCATCCCAGTGTGAATCCAGCCCAATTTGAGCTCAACAAACTTAACCCATGCCTCCCCGCTGCTCGTTTCAGCACTCTGGTGCCACGGAGATTGCGCATGCGAATGTTGCACCTTTGATCTCCTGACTGCTCAGTTTTTTGTGGTCGAGTGGGAGAGTGTTCAGTGGTCTTAGTCCCTGTGTTAGCTGGAGTGGGGACCGGTGACCAAAACAAGGGCCATGAGAGCCCTCTTTCCTGAATAAATAAAGAGATCCATGGAGTGTTGGTGCCCGGGGCTCATGAATATTAATGAGCAAGAGCCCCTATGCTTATAAATATTAATGAGGGTCTGTCTGCCCTCGGGGGAGGGGGACTGTATGTTTTGGTGGCTGCTGCAGGAAAAAAAATTGTAAATAAAATAATAGCAGCTGCCAAGAATGTCTAGGGACAGAATGTTCAAAAGAGAAGTGTTGAAAAGGGGGAAACAGAGTAAAATAAATTCTTAATCTTGGCTGCACCAGTGTAACATTGGGACACAGATAATCAGCCTGCCTGCTGCAAGAGGGGGTTACAAAATATTGGCAGCAATGACAGGCTCAGGACTGAATGCACAAGGTTAAGCTGGGCAGCGACTAAAAGGACACACATGGGGCTATTAAACTGTCGGGCAACTGGGCAAATATATTGATTATTCTGGTTGCACCATGACTTTATTTTGGACTGTGTTAAATCTGCTTAAGGGACTGTATATTTAGCAGCCATTACAGAGTAGCAACAGACAATCGAAAAGCTAGGATTTTTAAGCCATGAGTTGTGGGACTTTTGCCAAAGCTCATGGGAAACTTCCAAGTGCTTATGGGGAACCGCAGGGACCTAAATTCAGGCACCAAAACAGCAAACCATCTGTGCATCAAGCTGGCTTCATGAATAATTCATTTTTGAGATTGACAAGCCTTCCAGCCAATCAGAGCGAAATCAATCAATAGCGTCAGCTAATAGGGAGCCTCAAAAGGGACCCATAAAAGACAGTGTTTCAGCAGATTTTTCAGATTCGAGCAGGATCCCCCCTATAGGGGGTGGGGGCTTAGGCCCTCAGCAGACTAAATGGGCTTAGTGATCCGGTGCAAGCCTCTCCACAGGGGGAGAAGGGCTTCTTCTTCTTTGCCAAAAGAAGGCCAAGTGGTTGCCTAAGCTAAACTTTATAGCCTGGGGGTTGCCAGAAAATGTCTTCCAGGGGCTAGCTCAGCCTTTTCATGTCTAGGGAAAACGTGGGTCCTGAAACTTGATGCCAAGCCAGCTGTGAGAGAGCTGCACCTATCTCAGCAGTAGGAATGCTGACATCTTCAGGAACCTCAGATGAAGGAGAACCATTCCGTGAGGATGCCTGAGTGAGTAAACTTGTGCCTGTAAGTGCAACTAAAGAGAAAGCTTCATGGGGCAGCAAAGCCCTGCAGAACTGTTTTGGAACTGTTTGCTGTCTGCACCCTAAGTTTAACCAAAGCATAGAAAGGGTGGACACCTTCCATATGACCAGAGAAGGGTCTTGTTAAAATTATATAAAGGTGTTTGATTTGATTAATGCCTAAAGGACTGGAAGAACAGTACTTAAAGCTGGGGCTCTCTCTAACTTTGCCTGGGTAGTCCAGTATTTTGTATGTGGGAGATGCAAGAGTCAGCAGAAAGCCACAAGGGATTGCTAGTTGAATCTGAGCTTAGAAAGTTCCAGAAACTGTTTGCTGCCAAGTGCAAGTTTGTATTGAAATAGCCAAGGGATCTACAGAAAATCTTTATTGCCAAGAGCAAGGTTTGCATCAAAAGGGGCTACTGCATATGTTTGGTTGCCAATGAAGTCTAGAAGATGGTAGTGGGCTTTGCCATAGCCCAGACAAGTTTCAAGATTCTCAAGTGGCAGTGAGCCAAGCCTTATGCTTAAATCTATTGTGGTCCTAAAATATTGTACTTTAAGCTCCAGCTCTACCTGACCAGGGAAAGGAAAGATGTCTTAGGAATGGATAAATGTGCTGAATGTGTAATGAACACGATATAAATGTGCTGAATATAAACTTCACAAGATATAAATGTGCTGAATGTAAACGTAGCAAGATATAAATGTGCTGAATATAAACTTAGCAAGATATAAATGTGCTGAAAGTAAACTTAGCAAGATATAAATGTGCTTGATGTGGACTTAACAAAACATAAATGTGCTAAATGTAATGTAACCTGCTGGTTACACTGCAAGTGCTTTTAGCCCAGAAAAGGGGCTCAGTCTTCCCAAAGATAGTGTTGTTTCCATTGTCAAGGTTTAAAATCTCTGCAGTCAGTTTAAGCGGTACTGACTGTGTGCTTGCCTGCAGTTTAACCTTCAGGGATTGTGCTCACTTGCTAAGAGCACTCGATCTTAACCAGCTTACAGAAAATCTTGCTGTAAGTAAATGCAGGGCCTCCCCTGCACCATCTAGAGAGGTTGTACATAGTTTAAGAGTTTAATGTTTCAAGCTAAACCTTAACCAAACTAATTAGCTGACCAATGTACAGCTGCACCATCTACCAGTCTTGCACCATCTTATGGACTTTGGTTACAGGGTACCCAGGTTAAGGCTGGAACTGCGAGATCTCAGACCAAATGTATGGGAAATAGTACCAGTGTGGGTGTTAATGAATCCTTGTGTCAGCTGATTTATTGCAGTCAGTTAGATAGCCAGGGCTCTGGTTATCCTAGAGATTAGTGGAAAATGTGATTACTGTGTGATTTCAAATGTAAACTGTTGATCTTAACCAAACATTCAAACCAAATGTAAATATTGTAAATGCATAACCTCTATTCCTCTTTTCACCCATCCTAACCCTCCCCATGTAAATAAACTTTGTTATTGTTGTTTTGCAGATACCTGTGTTGTGAGCATATTATTGGTATCTAGCTTCTAAATGGTAAAATGTATGAAATGTGGGGAAATGCTATTGTGTCATGTTTGGAGTGGCTTATGGTAAATGTGGGTGGGTACAGCATCCCAGAGGGTTGTACCAGGTTCCACTCAGGCCCACTAAAAGCTAAACTCTGGGTGTACTCACTGCGCAAATGTAGTATCTCAGACAAGAACCAGTTTAAAGTTAATATTGGGAACCCAGGCCCCTTAACCTACATCCTAGGTAGTAGGCAGGGGTAGTAGCCCTTGGAGTAGCGCCACCTAGGGGTTACATTTAAAAGGCATCATAAGCAGCTGGCACACTAAAGAAATCTATGCATGGCTATACATCTAATAATGCAGTACTGACTAAAAGCAGTATGCTCAAGTAATGAAGCACTACTGAACTATATGCAGGACACACAGGTTAAACTATCGTATTGACTCGGAGCAGCAAGCACAATTAAAACAGGTACTAATGGACTAAATGCAGTTAACAGTAACTTACAATATGTAGTAAGCAGAAGTTCAATAAAACTGGGTGCTAATGAGCTAAATGCAGGGCTACACAGCTTATACAAAGTATTGACTTGAAGCAGCATGCACAAGTAATCAGTTGGAGGCTTGATATACGAGCAGAGATATCTATAGTTAGGGAAAGGAATCTAGGCATTGGCTGCACATTATTAGTCGAAGATTTCTACCTGGGACCCTACATGAGCTGGCTTGGGAGGGTGACTGATGGGAAGCAGAACATACTAGCAGGCCAACCAGTTGTTTACCAGCAGACACAGGCAGATGATATTCTTAATGCTCTATTCTTTATATTACGGACTGCTTACATTGCAGCATAGAAATGCCTGAAGAGAACAACGCCCCCTCCACTGACTTCAGTCTCCTGATTGGGTCAGGGTTTCACGAGGAGTGCATCGAGCCAAAAATGGAAAATTACACAGCAGATTCACTCACAAAGTTCAAAGTCTTCCCTGGAAAACAGGGCTTGGATGCTTGTGGGGAGGGGGGGAGGCTTTGGATAACTGCTGCCTTCATGCCTCTTGCTGCTCCTTTCACCACTCCTCACCCAGTGGACTGACAAAATTGCTTCACTATCCCCAGCAGCTCTTCCTCCAACTCCAGGCCCAACCAGAATTCTCCTGGGCAGCCGTGGCCTATGCAGCCCCTATACTGTCCCCATATCCTCTGGATTGGATGACCTCCCAGATCCAGCATTGCACCAGCCCAGTGCAGTGGACTGCCACCACCACTTTTCCTGGCTGATGAACTGTGAAGTGTTTGGTTCCTGTTGGGTTTTGTGCTGTAACTGATCTGTCAGCCAGTCCAGGACTCTTTGGAGTTGCACGGTTATGGCAGGCTAACTGATGGGTCTATTTGCATCTTTCAGCCATAAAAAGTAAGTAAAGTCCTCAATATTTTCTTGTTGGGAATGTATGGGTGGCAGGTTGGGTGAGTGAGTTGATGGAAGGTGACCTTGGGGCTCCGCCAGGGGTTCTCTCTCACTCCTTCATCTTTTTCTCCGGAGGGTTTCTAGTATATGACCTTTGTATCCCTCTCCCCCTTTTCCACCTTCACCTCCATCACTTGGCAATTACCTTCCCTTCCCTGTCACTGTCTCATAGTGTAAGACCCGAGGAGAGACTAATCCATGGGAACTAGCACAGCCATGGGTGCACTTTATCTAAATTGTTTACATGATGGAGTGAGTCGAGGGAAGGGAGACATGTTAGCCCTGCCAGTACAGTAGTGTCCTCCCAAAGTTTGCCATTTGACCGTGTGAGCCCATTTTTAGCTGAACTCCCTCCAGATCCCCCCCCCGTGTTCCTTCCCCCATATTCATTCCAGTTGTGCACTTAGTCTCTCCCCTTAGTTCCCATGTTCATGCAGCACTCTAACTATGCAAGAGTGATGGTGCCACAAGCTCATTTTCTGTTATCCCCACCATCTGTCTCACCTACTATTATTTCCCTCACCTTTCTCCATAGTGTGATGTTGCTGGGTCAGTTTTATTGGGTCAGCGGGGTCTGCTGTATGCCCTCATTACCCTCTCCTCAGCTGCCAGTTTGTATAACAGTGCTCATGCTTGAGCATGGCAGCTTTGTGATGAAACGACCAGCATTTTCTGTGCTCCCACTTCACCTATGTGTGACTGGAGGGTGACTTGCTTTCAAGGTCACAGCCCTATAATACTAACTGCTTCCTGGCTTGTGTAGCCATTATACATATTAACTCAGTTATCCGGTGGGGGGTACCCTGTTGCAGTTCAGCTCTGGGAATGCATGTCCGCTTTAGATCATGTGTGGAAGCTGAACTACTCCCATTAACTGCCTCCAGCTCTCTTCCAGTGGAGGTAGCGGTGTAGAAACACCGGAGAAAATTCATCTACACTGCCCCCTGGCAACATAGAAACATAGACTTTGACGGCAGATAAGGACCGCTTGGCCCATCTAGTCTGCCCATTTCCCTACCTACAGGATAGGCCGCAGATCCTAGTTAACCAACAGCCTATTTCTTCCTACCCCTCCACAAGAATT
This sequence comes from Neoceratodus forsteri, assembly GCA_016271365.2. Taxonomy (NCBI): domain Eukaryota; kingdom Metazoa; phylum Chordata; order Ceratodontiformes; family Ceratodontidae; genus Neoceratodus; species Neoceratodus forsteri. The sequence continues at coordinate 1,063,310,474 of CM028130.1, forward strand.
GCCTTATGTCTGTCCCATACATTCTTGAATTCTCCCACAGTTTTAGACCCCACAACCTCCTCAGGAAGGCTGTTCCATGCATCCACTACCCTCTCTGTGAAATAATACTTCCTCACATTGCCCCTGAACCGGCCCCTCCATCTTTAAATTGTGTCCCCTTGTTCTTGCACATCTCTTTTTCTGAAAGTTGCTACCCTCTTGGACTTTGTTGATTTTATTGAGATACTTTAAAGTTTCTATCATGTCCCTCCCTCCCTTCTTTCCTCAAGGGTATACATATTAAGCTCCTTTAGTCTCTCCTCATACGGGTTCTCTTGCAGACCCTGACACATGGGCAATGGCCCTGTCCCTGTTGAATGGGATACCATCCCACATAAGGCTTCCTATATTTATGTTGGTGTTGTCAATGTATCAGGTGATGGTAGGGAGGTCTGCTTCCTCAGCCCCCACCATTAACTCCCCAAAGCCTGGCCTCAGGTCACAAGTACAGACCCAGTTTTCCTTTTCATAACGTGCAACACCCTGTCAGCTCCTAGAGCAAGGGGAATGTACCACTAGTGCTCTGTGCATCATACTAACTTTGGGATCTTTTTTCTTTTCCCTTTTGTGCCTTTCCTGTCTCTGCTACACCATCTGCTCTACATTCCTTATATCTGAGATGCTTTTTCAGAGATGATCTCTCTCTCTGAGTGTTCTGTTTTGCCTGGATGTGTCATCATTACTGCTGAGACATGTAATGAGGACCCACTGAATAGAGTGATGATTTTTCAACTTATTTTCCACTACTTTGGGGCAAATCAAGGGAGAGGATGGGATTTTGTGCTGCATGGTAGGCAATTACTATTTACGAAGGGCAGAGAGGTTTTTTTTTTAAGTAGGGTAGGAGCAGTATTAGGTCTCAGAGCTGATTTGGATGGTTCCTACAGGGTCTTTCTTAGCTGTGTTTTCTTTTCTTCTTTTTCTATTTCTTGTTGGGTCAGAGAACAAGATGTTTATAAATTGAGGTTGGGCGGTATGCTATTTCACCCTAGGGTATCATCCTATGGCCAGTTGGAGCCATCTCTCAGGCATCATGGTACATGGATGATCACTAGAAGATTGAGAGAGGGGAGGGTAAAAGAGTGCTGTCCATGGAGAGTTTTAAATCTACACTCCAGATCCACCTTTTCGATCTTGCTTTTCCTGAGTCTTGATTGACACTGGTTTATACTGACATGTATTTTAATATTTATTAGAAGTTTTAACTTTAGATTTTATAACTTGTGTATGAGCGCTTTGATTATTTTGCAAATTGTGCTTTTCAGAAATTAAAAATATTGATTGATTATTGACTGATTGAGGGTGGGGCAAGGTAATCTGTCTTTATCACTGACCAATGTAAAACAGTTACTGTGTGAATTTAAAATGTATAAAGGTCTTTCAGATTTGTCTGTTTTATGTTTTTTGGATTACTCAGTGCACCGGCTTTTAGTGCAATGTGTTGTCTTGGTACTACTTATGTCATGCAAGTCATGTGAGAGTGAGGGGGGAAGTGCTCAGCCCCCAGGCCAGAACTGGCCAATAACACTACCCATGCCCTCTCACACAGTTCATTTATAATATGGCTGATACTGGTTGTAGCTTCATCTCTTCACCCCACAAAGAGGAAAACTGTCCTTACCCAGCTTCAAAAGCAGTTAGCTACAGTAGCTATTCTACAAGAGACCCTCCTTACCAGAGAAGAGACCTGAAATGAAATGGGAGTGGGTGGATATGAAGCTGCACTCCACTTTTTCTAGATGAAAGAGGAGGGTTTCCATCCTAGTCCACAAATGTCTCCCATGGAACATATTGTCCCACAGGGCGGACCTCCATGGTAGATGGGTGTTGGCCAGAGTTAAAACACTGAATTTAACTTTACTGCTAGGTAGAATATATGGATCTGAGTCAGACCCAGTTTTCATCCATGAACTAGATGAACAACAAGCAGTTTTCAATCAGGTCAAACTTCCTGTCCTCCTGGAAGGAGGTTTCAGTCTTCTGTTGGACTTGGTCCTTGACAAAAATCCTTCAGTAGTCACCCTCCAGTGTGTCAGTTAGGACATGCCACTCCCTGATGAAGGAACTAGCCCTAGTTGATGGACGGCATCTTCTTAGCTCCACGGCCAGAGACTATTCTTTTTTATCCCCAGTACACCAGTCATATAGTCATATTGACTACTGACTGTTACCCCCCCCCCCAGCTCACAAAAAATAATGGATATCTCCATTGGGAACATTGTTCTATCGAACCACGCCATGATGTCAGTGACACTTAAACTGGAGCCCTCCCAGTGGCAACCTCAGAGCTGGAAACTTGACCTATTGTTCCTTTTGGACCCCCTCTTTCACCATCATTTGGCTAAGGAATCCAAGGTATTCTTTGATGCTAATACCACCCTTGATGTGTCCCCTGGGTTTGTATGGGAGGCATACAAAGCCTATCTGAGAGGGTCAATCATTAGTTTCATGACCCATTGACAGAGACAGTGGCAGCATTAGGAGAAAGACCTCCAGGACATATTACAGTGCAAGGAGTCCTCTTCCAAGGATGGGTATGATACCTCTGCTACTAACATGCTGGCAATTACCTGACTAAAGTATAAACTGAACACCCGGTTATCCTGGCAGGCAGAGTTGGCCCAGGTATGCCTTATGTACAAATATAGGAAAGGGGGTGAAAGAACAGGGAAACTGCTTGCCCATCACCTCCGGGTGCAACAAGCCTCTAGACACATCATTACTTGCAAGCACAAATGAGGTCAGTTGCAACATAGCCCTAAAGGAATCAATGAGACATAAAAGATTTCTACTAAGATCTTTACAGTACCTCACAGCATTTTGACAATCACTTGCCCTCCACCTTCCTTTCTGGCCTTCATCTCCTTCACTCAGATGCTGCCAAACAAGCCTCAGTGAACCAAGCCACAACTGCCACTGAAGTAATTAAGGCTATTAAAGCCCTAAATTCCTCCAAGACCTCATAGGATAATGGCATACTGGCCGACCATACCAGCTCATCCCTGACCAAGTAGTTCCTGCAATGGCAGCTATGTTTGCCCAGGCTCCACTGCTGGGAAACTACTTCCCAATCTACAAGGGGCCACCATCACATTTCTTCCAAAAAGGACAAAGACCCCCAAATCTGTGGCAGCTACCACCCCATCTCTCTTATCAGCACAGACTGCAAGGTACTGGTGAACATAATGGCATCTTTCCTGGAATCTTTAATCCCACAACTGATCCAACCTGCTCACATGGATTTATAAAAGGGAGGCTTGGGTTAGATAATCTGATATCTCCCCTAACCTGGTTCCACCACCAGAACATGCCCGCAATCCAGCACTGGGCAATCAGGGTGCCAATTGGCAATGTTACCGATCATGTGTTTTGTGGGGGATGTGCCCCGCACAACACCCCTTGTGGAGAAGTGCACCCCTCATGCCCCCCACTTATAGATTCTAACTGCTAGGGTGGGAGGACCTTGGGTTGGTGCTTCCTGCGTTTGGGACACTGATTGCCTGGCACCATAATGCTGGCACTCTGCATGCTGGAAAGGCCATAACCCAGTAACATGCTATCCCTAAAGCAGCCATGTTGATTGACTTTGAAATGGCATTTGACTTGATGCGCTGGCCTTGTCTCCTCCAGGTTTTGTCTCAGGTTGGCTGTGGTGACAATTTCTCGCACTGGATTCAGGCACTTTATGCCAATGTGGTCACCAGAGTGACCACATACAGCTTCCTTTCAGATCCCTTCCATTTGTAAAAAGGCACATTGCAAGGATGTCCTTTCTCCCTGCTGCTTTTCTTACTGGCCATCAAACCCCAGATCATTGCAATCAGATCACATCTCACTATATCTGGAGTCAGGGTGGACAGCCAAGGGTTCTCCACCCTACTCTATGCAGATGACCTATTGGTTCTTCTGTCTTCCTCAGAGATATACATCCCCACCCTCATGTAGGTTTGCAGCCTTGCTCAGAGGTCTCTGAATTGCATAGTAATCTGCCCAAAATGCAGGTTCTTCCCCTCACCAAATCATGTCCTGCTCCTCCATTCACATCACAGGGACTTGCCTGTTCTCCATCAGGTTTAAACTAGCTGGGCATTCACATTTCCCAGGATCTCCCATCTATCCCAAAAGCCAACCTGCATCTGGTGCTACAAATCTTGACTGGAATTTGATCATTGGCAAACTCTGAATCTATCTTTAGTAGGGAAAATAGAGGCTATATGTGTGATATCGGACACAAAACTTATCTATATCTAGGTCACCTCCCTCTACCAATACCAAATCACTGTTTTTTGAAAATTAACAAGCTCATGGGATCCTTTCTGTGGAAGGGACACCCCTATGGTACATTAAGAATCAAACCCATTGGTCACATGGGAGGTGGGATCTTCCCTGGTTTTAGAGTTATCATATGGCCTTCTTAGAGGAATAGGCTTTACACTGTTTACATGTTAAAAGAAATGGGAATGATTTTTTAATTTTCATTATGTTTATAAATTAGCACAAATAGGGTAATTATGGGTGCAGGGTTATTTAATTAGTGAAAACCCTATTAAAAAAATAACTATTGGGTTAGTATGAAATAATGGTTTATTGTAAATAATGACCATTAAAAAACAAAAAAAAGATGCATGTTTGTATAAAAAAGGTTTTGTATGTAACTAGAAAGTAATGGCTCTATATTATTCATTTTATAGACTTAAGATTTAAACATTGGGTTTGGATTTTGAAGAGTATGTTAGTAAATTACAACAAATTAAATAACTCATACCCCTTATTGGTGTTGAATTGAGAATGTTCATTTAAGAACAGTAAAGGTGATTAAAATAAATCACACAGAGGATGTTAAAGTCAAGTCGGTCTAATGAGAGATGTGACTGATTAATGAGACTGGTTAAAAGACTGACACTTCCTAATGACAGGTAGCTCTGATGATGGAGTGTCTTAGCTCTGAAACGTAAGCATGTAGAAGGTGGGGTTCACAGCATACCAAGGAAGAAGGAGCAGCACAGAAAAAAGCTGCAAGAGTTTCGAATGAAAAGGGAAAAAATCCAAGTAATGAGAAAATGAGTACAGTGCATGTGCTATCTGCTGTATGATAACCCTAGGTCACAGAAGTGAAGAGCAATTGAACCAGTTACGAAAACTGGAAAACAAAGGCAACGCAACACTTTTGGAAATATGGATTAGGCAACAGAGCCATGAAAAAAATGGAGGGAGAGAAAGTAAACTGAAACCTGAATGCAAGTATGGCAATGATAAAAATACTTTCTAAAGAAAAAGCAATAGACAGAATGAATGAGACAGAGCGAAATAAAGCCAGAAAAATAATAAAAACAAATGCATTGAATGTGACTTGTGATGATATTTCTAGTTTTAAAAGAATAAAAAAGTTAGCATCACAAGTGAGGTTTAAAAAAGTTACCCATGGGCTTACATTGAGTGCAACTGCAAATGTGTTTTAGTCAGGTAAATACACCTTTTAAGAGTATTGTATCCCTGGCAGACAGCACCAGAAGAACCACCAGGTCCTGAGAATAAGGGGAACAGCGTAGCAAAATAAGTACTAGGCTTTAAACTAGTTTGAGGAGGTGTCTGAGTGCTCCCCCCTTTTAATCTGTAGCCTGTGATGATAGCGACCGCATATGGGTGACTGTCATAACATCAGCCCATATGACGGTGCTTTCATAGTGGGCGACTGTACCGGGATGGTGAAAGATTCATCCGCGAAGGTAGGATGGGTGACAGGAAGGGAGGGAGGGTGGGTGACAGGATATGGAGGGATGGGGAACAAGGATGTGATCCAAGGGGAGCCTATTTCCACTGAGCCAGCCATGTGGTATGGTAGGTAGAGTGCATGGCTCTGTGGACAGGTCCTGGGTTTGGTACTGGGACGGGTGTTCTTTTTGCACTACCCGCAGCTGTGGGACTTAACATTTTTTGAGCTGGGATGTGCCCCCTCCCGATATGCACCCCCTGGATTTGAGAATCTATATTTAGGGGTGCAGGGGTGAGCACGGCCCCTCCACATGCACAATTCCCGGTAGCCTTTTTCTGCATATCTCTGAAAATGTTTTCGTTGATAATGCAGGTTGCGATAATAGCGATCGCCTTTGTTCGGTTGATATTATCACACAGAACCCTTTTGATCCATATGGAGGTAGGGCTAATTCCTGATTGCTCATTGGGAGCCCTGCTCTACGCACCTACCCAGAGAGAGGTCAACAAATACCCTACGATCTTAGCGATTTGTACCACTTGGGAAACTACACATAAATGCCTTCAAACTGAGATTAACCTACTGGAGCTCATTCCCCCTAGAATAACCCTACTATCTGAATTTATAACAAACCAGTTCAATAGGACTCCTGGAAGGAGCATAGCATCTCAAAGATCAGTAACCTTCTGCTCCCCCTCACACGACGCCTACAGTCCTTCAAGTTTCTCTACCAACAGAAAAGTATACCCCTACAAGATTTCTGGAAATATCTCCAGATTTGCAATGTATTTCTACCCTGTTTAAATCCCCCTAGATACCCACCCTGCCAGGGACCTTCATCCACTATGGCTTGGCTTCACTGACCCAGAGGGAGAGCAGGTCCTATATATAAAGCACTGAGGGAAACTTTGCCTGACAAAAGCCAGGGGGGCCAGGACTTTCTGGGAAGGTGACCTCAGGACCCAGATTACACCAGAGGATTGGCCCCATTGTTAGGCCCTCGCACATCATCAGGCCCACAGAGATGTATAGAGCTTTTTGATCCAAACCAAAATACTCCACTACTGGTACCACATCTAGCGACACTCCACAAACTGAGAGTTCTCCAGTCTAACCACTGGTGGAGGTGTGAGTCAGTGGAGGGAACTCTCCTTCACATTTTGTGGTCCTGTCCCAAACTGCAGGAATTCAGGAATGGTATATAGTACATGACCTATGTCAGAGCATGCTGAACATGCACCTGGAGTTCTCCCCTAGGCTATTCAATCTTAATATGCCTTTTGCGGCTCCACATTTGGCTGTCAGACAACTGAGGTAGCTCACAGTAGTGGCTACAGAAGCCAAAAGACTGCTATTGCAGAGATGGCACTCAGCTGAGTTATCCTCCCTTCAGTCCTGGCAACTATCCCCGGCAATGCTGGCTGAGCGCCTCAGTTACCTGGCCTTATCTAAATCCTCTGTTTATGTGGATCCCTTCTTTGACTATATGGAAAGTCAAGTTACTTAGGCCTCTTGGCTTATTATGTACAGGTTAGATAAGTGATAACCCAGCATTTCAAAAGACAATTAGGTACTCAACTTCCTGGTTAAGTCCTACTCTCTGCCTGGAATTCCCTTATTCACATCATATAACAAATGTAACGACGCATTGTGATTATTCATTGCTTGCCTTTTCAGCCTTACTTGCCTTTGCTGTGTTAATATTTGAGTAGTTTATAGCTCATAGTTAGTGTACAACAATGTTAATAGTTTTTTTTAGTACACATCCAGACATCAGGACTTCCTCTAGCACTGAAGCCTTAAGTCTTGTTTAATATGTGTTGGAGTCTTCCTCCTATCTTCTCTGGAAGGTACATGGATAACAGGAATCCACATAGGTATGTCATGCATTTATATGCATGGTCAGCTCTTTGCAATATTTGCATGTATTGCCTGAGGCACCCTTGTGTATGTTTACTACAGTGCAGATCTTGTTTTGTATTTCTTATTGCAAAGTCTCAATAAAGTTTTTAACAAGAAAGCATGGACAGGTGATGTAACATGTTTCTGAAGCCTTGATGTTTACCCATTTCTTTCTTAAATTAATGCAGTTTGTGTGTATTAAATCATGTGCTGTGGTGTTAAAATGGGTCAGCTTCACTATGAAGTTTTCACATTTTGGGTTGGAATTTGAACTGCTGGTAATGTGTGCTGTCATACTTTTCCAATGTTTTTTAATCTATATCTCCACTAAAATGCAAGATCTTATTTTCACTAGAGTCCTGCTGCGGCAACATATCTCAGCCTATTGTTTCAACTGGGTGGACTGCCGCACTGCAAAGTCAAGTAGGCTGCAAAAGTTGAAACAATGAATATTTAGCAGGATGTTGCAAATATGTAAATGGATATATATTAAAAGTCATAAACCTTTAAGTTGATCCAGTTTTTATGGTATTTCAGAATGAGGATGTCACATTTTTTAATTGTTGTATGTTATGAGACTGGCATGTCTGCAGTTTTCCTAATGGAAAAAAAGCCTAACTATGTAATATAGTCTGTGTATTACAGGGGCATAGACATAGAAACATAGAATTTGATGGCAGATAAGGGCCGCTTGGCCCACCTAGTCTGCCCATTTTCCTACCTAACAGATAAGCTGCAGATCCTAGTTAACCAACAGCTTACTTCCTCCTACCCCCCACTAGGACTGCCTTATGTCTGTCCCATGAATTCTTGAATTCCCCCACTGTTCTTGACTCCATGACCTCCTCAGGGAGGCTGTTCCATGCATCCACAACCCTCTCCGTGAAAAAATACTTCCTCACATTACCTCTGAGCCGTCCCCCTCTATCTTCAAATTGTGCCCCCTTGTTCTTGCACATCTCTTTTTCTGGAAGATGCTACCCTCTTGGACTTTGTTGATTCCCTTGAGGTACTTGAAAGTTTCTATCATATCCCCTCTCTCCCTTCTTTCCTCAAGGGTATACATATTAAGCTCCTTTAGTCTTTCTTCATATGTCTTCTGGTGCAGACCCTGCACCATTTTGGTTGCCCTCCTCTGGACAGCCTCCACTCTGTCTATGTCTTTGCGGAGATGTGGTCTCCAGAACTGCACACAGTACTCCAGATGGGGTCTCACCAACTGTCTGTACAGAGGGATAACAACTTCCTGTTTTCTACTATTGATGCCTCTTCCTATGCATCCCAGTATCCCCCCAGCCTTCCTTACTGCCTTCTCACATTGCTTGCCCACCTTTAGGTCATCTGATATAATTACCCCCAGGTCCCTTTCCATTTTTACTGTTGTCAGTATCTCATCTCCCATTGTGTACTCTTCCCCTGGGTTTTTGTTTCCCATGTGCATTACCTTGCACTTCTTTGCATTGAATCTGAGCTGCCATACATTTGACCATTCCTCAAACCTTGCCAAGTCCCTTCTCATCCTTTCCACTCCATCTTGTGTATCAACCCTTTTGCAGATCTTTGTGTCGTCTGCTAAGAGACATACTTTTCCTTCCAGTTCCTCTGCAATGTCACTTATAAAGACATTAAAAAGGACCGGTCCCAGTACTGAACCCTGCAGTACCCCACTAGTAATCCTCCTTTCTTCACTGCATACTCCATTTACTACTACCCTTTGCGTCCTGTTGTCTAGCCAATTTTTTATCCAGGCTACCACCTTAGGGCCCACTCCAAGGCTGGCTAACTTGTGTATTAATCTTTTGTGTGGGACTGTATCAAATGCCTTGCTAAAATCTAGGAAGGCCATGCCCACGGCCCCTCCCTGGTCTACTACTTTGGTCACCCAGTCAAAGAAATCTATTAGATTCCTCTGACATGACCTTCCCATCGTGAATCCATGCTGCCTTGGGTCCTGTGCCCCTCTGGCCTCTAGGTACTCAACAATTCTTTCCTTCAGAAGTGATTCCATCATTTTCCCTACCACTGAGGTCAAACTAACTGGTTTGTAGTTTCCTTCCTCTGTCTTGCTCCCACTTTTGTGAAGAGGAATCACATCTGCCCTCCTCCAGTCCTCAGGTACCACCCCATCCTCCCGTGATTTGTTAAAGAGAGTAGTCGGCAGTGTCACTAGTTCTACCCTTAGTTCTTTTAGAATTCTTGGGTGAATCCCATCAGGCCCATTGCTTTGTCCACCTTCAATTTTATTAGTTCTTTCAGAACCCTTTCTTCTGTAAATGGACTGGTATCAACCCCCGTCTTCAGAGTGTTTCTCTTGTTTGGTTTAGGTACCTCCCCCTCCTCTTCCTTTGTGAATACTGAGCAGAAATATTCATTCAGTATCCCTGCTTTTTCACTGTCCCCCTCTACCCACATTCCAACCCCTTTATTAAGCCTCAGTATCCCTCCTTTGGTCTTTCTTCGCTCCCTAATGTACCTATAAAAGGTCTTATCCCCCTTCTTAACAGAATTGGCTATCCTTTCCTCAGTTTGGGCCTTTGCTATTCTGACTGCCTTCCCAGCCTCTTTCTGCTTTAACTGATAAAATTATCTGTCCTGCTTCTTCTTCTGTGTTTCCTTATATTTCCTGAATGCTATCCTTTTCTCCTTAACCTTCCCTGCCACCTCTTTTGAGAACCATAAAGGTTTTTTCCTTCGCTGTGTTTTATTGATTTGCTTTACACAAAGGCTTGTTGCCTCTGTGATGGTTGTTTTGACACAGTCGTGTCTTTAGGATTGCAAATGCTGTCATATGTTAAACCCTGATTTTAGCTCCTTAATAAAGCAGCCGTCCCTGGATGGAATAAGCTGAAATCGGCCATACATATTTTCAGAACATATCAAGATACATGGAACTGTAGTCTGAAACTCATTGGTTGAAACTGTGGGGTGTATAGTTTATTCTTCAATAGCCAGCCTGTTGGTACAGTGGTAGCATTACCACTCATAATGCTGTGATACAAGTTTGGGAACAAGCATGAATCATTGGGGGCTGGCTAAGTGGGAGGAGGATTGAGCATCCCAGAGGAAGCTCTCCTCTTCCTCCAGGGAGGGAGGGTTCCACTATGCCACAGCGACAAGAAATTTGTCAACCATTAGCACAGTGACAGCACAACACCACCAACTGGTGTTGTGCCATTACTTGGGGAACGAGTGTTTTCTGTGGGAGGCTTCACCCCCCCCACACCCTCCATGCGGGGGGCTCTGCCCTCTGCACCCCCCACACTTTAGATTACTAACTCCAGTCAGAGTTAGTTTAGGGAGAACGGCAAACACCCCACCAGCAACAGTGTCAGGAATGTGGAGACCATCACAGCAAACTGCCGAAATTGTCACTGTGATGGTCTTCATGGTATTCCCATTATTGTGTGGTCAGTATATCAGGAGAGAAGTAGGGCAGTCATCTCTGCTGTTATATTGTCACATGGGTGACCACAGGTAGTAATGAAGTCAGAGCAGCTAGTGGGTGGGAGGATTTTGGTTAGTGTCACACTGTGCATGCTTGTATGCGCACATGCTGGCACATCCAAGCCGTCAACATCCTAAGGGTACTGGCACAAAAAAAATACAGAAACTGCCCCGACCTGCAGGCTGATGCAATCCACTCCCAGGCAACACACTTGGCTACCTCAGCATCACTTCTAGATTGGATCCATTCCATTGTGGGAGTTTGAGAGCTCTGCTGTCCCCGCCAGAGGGGGCAATCTCTGGGGGAACAAGGAGGTCCAGTACATCAGGGGGATGCCAGGATGATGAGCTGGGGTGGCTGCAAGAAGGAGGCCAGTCGAGAGTTGGGGAAAACAGATAAACACAAAATAGGTTCATTCTTCAAGTGTTTTTCCTTTTTAATTATCACAATTAAATTATTAATTGGGGTGTGTGAGTAACAAATACCATTTTCTGAATACCATGAATACTACATTATTCATTACTTGGGAAGAAAAACAATCAGTGCAGTTTATGGCTATTCGGTGTTTTACTATTCTGTGGTAGTTCAAGATCTCCCAAGACTTCCTGTCCAATCAGATGCCACTTTGGAAGTTCACTGAAGGCAGGTCATGTGACCTAGCACTTGTAGGAGCTTCAGGCAGGAGAGACAGATGATTTGAGCTGCTGCAAAAAAAAATCTACTTCCACACTCTTGTTAAAACTAGACAAAAATCAGAAATCTTGATATTTTGTGTTATGTTTCTAAATCCCAAGCTAGAGAGGGTTTATTTTTTACACTGTAGTTTGAGAATTAGGTTCTTAAGAAAAGAAAACACTAGGGCAGTTTTGTTTTTGCTGAATCAGGCAGGTAGGCCCCAACGGTGTGCATGCACCCACATATACACACACACACACACACACACTTGTGTGCACTCACCAGAGTGACTGCATAACTGCCTGAATAGAAAGCATGCCTGTATTGTGTTATTTTATATTACAGCATAAATATGTTTGCAAGTAAACAACACCACATTAACTCTGGCAAATATTCAATACTGTCATGATTATAGTATAAGGGAGCCCTTGATTGCACATGGTATCAGTATCTGTCTAAATCTTGTTGTAGGCCAGTTCAAAGGTAAAAAAAGTTGTACTTTCGTTCTGGTGACACATCGATAGCACAAAGAACCTTTCTGTCCTTTGAACCAGCGTGTGCTGTCACTAGCTTTTTCAAGCACTCAGAAAGCCACTAATGTGACAGAGCTGCTCTGTAGACACAAGTCACCATAAACCTGGGAAAGCAAAAGCCACGGCCTCAGCAGTCCACTCAAAATTTAAAACCAAAATGCAACATTTTATAGCTGACCAAGAAAATGGCCGCTCTGTACAAAAAAAAAAAGCTGCAGATTTAAACACCTCAATTCTTTTTTTTTTTCTATAAGAATGTATTTTACAAAAAAAAACACACTTCAGAAGCCTGTTAGGTGGGTTTGTATGTATGAGAAGGGTGGGGCAGCTTGATGTCACAGCAGCAGTCCGAGAAAACTCAAAGATGGAACTAATCATTCTCTGTCTCCTTCTCTCTCTTCAGAAATCTGATGAAACAGCCTCTACAACTGCCAACACATCAGTTTTGCAGCTGTATCCTTTCTACAACCTAGCTAAACTACATCTTACTCTCATTTTTCTTGTTTTCTTGGAATGTTTGTTCTAAAATGCTGTGTTATGTGTTCTAAATTGCTCCTTTGCGTTTCCCAATACAGTGATGAAACTCAAACCTGTGTGTCGGTCTATTTCTTTCCCTAATGTAAAAACCACAGGTGCTGAAATCCATGTTTGAGGGCTCCCATATACTATATAAAACAGTGTATGGGCAACCGTACCCCTCAAGGCAATGTTTCCATCTCTAATTTGTGGTGACATAATACGGACCTCTTAAACTGTTTTCTCAAGGTCCGTATGATGGCATCACAAACCCTCAATGGAAACACAGCCTTGTTGTGTATGGTTACCCATACATTATTCTATGTTTCTTGGGAAACTGATGGACACATAATAAAAAAGTGGATCGTTTAATGCTTTCTTGCCATTTGTAAAATGGAGTCCTTAGACTGTAGCTAAGTCAGTAAGTCTACAGTACACAGACCTATAGGAATGCTCAGCAGACACTTTGGTGAACAGTAGTGCTGCGAAGAAGTTTCAAATACCAACACAATGGAATTCCATGGAATTTCCACCTAATTCTGTGGAATTCCATTGGAAGCTGCATTCTGAAATTTTAAAAGCAGATTTTTTTTTTGCAGATTAGTAGTTTGCAGATTACATAAACTGTGGATTCTTTTTCAAATGTCTGTGAAAAATTATTTAGTGGTCTACATGATCCATGGAAAACTGTTCTATGGTTTATGTAGAAATGCTTTTCGTGATTCCTTGAAATTCACAAAGAAATTCTGAAAAGCATTTCAGACGTGGAACTGTCATTCCTTCACAAGTTATACCAGTGGAATTCTGGGAGTTCTATGACTCTTTAAGCTACTTGTCTGCTTAATAAATGGGTCAATGGACTTGCAGCTCTAACCTTATTAGCAGTAGTCTTTATGACCTTTGACATTACCTGGAACAGAAATGGTGGAGAGTGTCTCCGGCTGAGAAAGAGTGTCCACTTTAACATGCTGAAAAACTTTACAGATGGTAGTTTGCAGATGTCTGAAATACAAAAACAAACAATCTCAGTATTCTGTGTATGAGGACCATTAATAGATTCATCTGTTATGAAAGTGAAGTGGTTATCATACAGCAGATGGATTGTGAAAGGAAGGTTGAGAGGTAAACCTCTGGCCAAGGACTGACTTGGTTTCAGTATGAATCTCACATAAGTGATTTTTTTGTCACACTTGCAAGAAAAATCCAATGGTGGGTATATAAAGAGTAACTAACCCCTGAGTATGGAGAACAAGCTGGTTGTTACATCAAGTAGGTACAGTGACATTACAATGCATAAGAGTGAAGTTCGAGTGCTCTATGATGGCACTATACTTATGAGTGTTTTCATTTTTTTATAATGCAAACTGAGCATCTTTTTAAAATGTTTTTTTTTAAGTGGAATAGCATTTGAGATTCCTGCCTCTCTACTGATATTTTGTCTAGATTCAATATCAGCTTCTCTGTTTTCACTTTCACTTTTTAAAGTAGCTAGAGCAAGCAACTCCCACTCGCGGGTGTTTCTAATTAACATTCAAAGTTCTTCTTAATGTTCTAGCTTTGAGAACAACATTTTAGAAACACTGGAAAAACAAGTTCAGTGTGTATTACAGAACAGCACATTTGCCCTAAATACTTTGCAAGAGGATTCGTTGGATAATAGACATCACAAACCTTGAGAAGCTCATTGCTCCCTTTGTGACTAACTGGCACCTGGGAACCAACAAACACAGGTAGGCTATAAAATGTTGTTCAAAATGATCACATGGGATGCACAGTCTGTTGATAATAATGAGCAAAAACTGTGTCTGCCTCCTTATAGCAATATTAATTTTTAAAGTCTTAAAAAAAATGTATGATGTTTGGTAGAACGTTGTTATAGGGTAGAAATCTACGTTTTTATAACAACGTTTTACCATCAATGCGATGTCATGTTGTTGTTAATCCATTGACGGTATGTCACATTGATGGGTTAACAAGGAATAACAGTCTGGGTAAGTGTACAACTGGATTGGATGGTTTGGAAACGGCCATGGTGGTAAGAGCCAAGCGATGGTGATATTACAAAAAACTGCAATAAGGAACTTTCTTTCTTTTTTAAAAAACATAAATGGTACCACACACTATAAAATATAATGTATGCTACATTGATGGTTAGCCAGTTTTTTAACCCATCTCAAGGCTGCCATGGCAATGTAAACCTCTTGAGCTTCACTCTCGAGGTTTACATGGTTGCCCTAGCAACCTCTCGATGGTTAACAAACCGGTTAACCATCGATGACCATACATTATCCTCTATGTTATTAGTGAGTCAGTATAATGGAAAGTCATAATAAAAGTACCAAACCAGTGAACAAAAGCTGTCCAAACAGCGAGTGAAAGGTTACTTAGAGTATGTAATGCTGTTTAATGTTTAAAGACAAAAATCTAGATTTCTTAGGAGACAGGAGAATTTTTTTTAATTAAAATATTCTAGCCTACAAAGGTGTACACAGATTTGTTTGCTCTTGCCGGTTTGGAATTCCATGTGCAGTTGATAGAGGGTAGCATTGGACTCCAGGGAGTGCTTGGACCATGGCTGAAGTGGGTACTGATGCCACAGACACAGTGATACAATGCAGCATTACATGTACCAGACACATAAGGCAATGAGACAGTGTTGTGACTGCAAACCTCAGAGGAATGTTAATAGGTGCATAATAACTGGCTATCCTTTTTTACCTAAGGGAAACCCATCCATAATTTGCTATTATAAAGGAGTGTTTATAATGGCAAACACATGCCAGGTTTCCCTTGTTCTCCCATGCACCAGCCACTGCACTTCCCTTGCTCATGGCCAGATGCCTTGGCTTACCACCAAAGACAACATTGTCACTCCAACTCGGCGCTAGGTTCATTTTAAAAAAACAAAAAATACACTGGGCTTATATGAGGTTACTTTAAAAAAAAAAGGGAAACACATTTAAACCTCTTTCAGCAGCCGCATCGGACCATGGACCCCACTTAAACCCAGTCTAACCGTGGCTGCACAGAGACGTCTGATTATTTTATATAATTGCTGTGTTGAAAAATGATACCCAGCAATTATATAAAATAAAACATGGAGTTGTGTGTAAAACTGAAATTTTACACACACCCTCGGTATTGGATGCTGTAATAAACCCATCAAGCTTCACACTCAGGGTTTATGTTTTTGGATGAGATGTTAAACCAAGATCCCATCTGCCTGTTCTGGTGGTAGTTCAGGTGGATGTTAAAGATCCCATGGCACTTCTCGAAAAGAGAAAGGGTATTTAATGTTTATTGAAAATCACACATATCAAATACAGTTCATAAGAACCCCCCAAAAAACACAAAGACCATTCAGATTACATCATTTAAACGACTTGTAAAGAAAAAAAGAAAGAAATAGAATGGAAACAAGAAAAAAAAACAACCAAAAGAAAAACTGTGGATACATCCGAATATAATACAATGTTCATGTGAATGGTACATCAGAGTCAGTGACCCAAGGAAGATTTCTCCAAGATTGCAACCCTCAAGAATGCATCATAACATGTACTTCCTTCTGAAAAATCGTTTGTAGCTCCCAGACAATTTTTTCCATGAGTTCAGTGAGCTTTACTGTTTTCTGCTGCAAGAAAAACCAGCAACGTGAGTTCCAAATATACCATTTCAACACAGCAATAATGACTTGTAATGTGGACATGTCCCATGATTTTCCAGGAAGAATTAAAATTCCCATACAACAGAACTTCTAGTGAAATACTTTTAAAGTTAGGCATTCCCCACTGTTGAGCTACACAAGATCAAAAGTTTGAAATATAAGAACATGAAAAAAATAAATGGAATGTTGTCTCAATCTGATTATTACATTGATGCCTAGTACAGAGTCTTTCAGAGATTTGCTTGTGTTTTTGGTGTTCTTTCACATTTAGCCTATAGTGGCAACATAGCCAGTGGATGTCCCACATTTTATCAGGGATCCTTGGGTTGTTAAAAAAATCAAGCATAGCCGGTAATACATGAACTGGACAGCTAGGGAAAGAAGTTTGTTCCCTAAACCTATTGGAAAGAATTTGTTTGTAAATAAACTTTCGATGCTGACTAAGAACCATTCCAGTAGACAATTGCCAACTTTTAATTCTGACTAACACCTCTCATACGTACTGAGGACATATGTTAGATTTCTTAACCTGTCGAAGAGAGGCAGCTTCCCACTGGGGAAACCAGGGACTACATGTAAGGGTAAATAAAGGAATCCATGATCTTTTTACGTTGGCCAAGACTGGTCTCAAATTTACAACTACATAAATAACAGTGAACAGCATTACAGGGTTTACCATCCCCAAACCACCCTGACTTTTTGGCAAATATAAAATATTTCTTTTCAAGGGATTCAGTCAACTCCCCCATACAGCCTGGAAAAATACACTGTATAATGAAACTTCAAGCGTCTTAGAAGGAGAGAACAGCCTACTTATGTGCATAAAAGTAGGCAAAAGGGATGTTTTAATGAGATGTATCCTTTTCATTTTACTCATGTGCCATGAGTTCCAAGCCTGTGCCATCCTCTGGGCTTGGATAAGTTTAGTATTCCAGTTAAGGATGTCTAACTCAGCTGAACCAAAGATGATCCCTAAGATAGTAATCGGGTCCCTGGTTAACCTTACCCTTGCTACTGTATCAAGAGGAAGTAGTGGTTTTCCCAGCTGTCTCCCTATACATTTAGCCATATTAAGGGAAGTACCAGATAATGTCCCAAACACCTGACAGATTTCCATCACTTTATGTGCCGAACATAAGTCACCAACTAATATGGTAAGGTCACCCGCATATGCCTGAACCACATGGGGGATAGGTGAAGCATCTACATGTACATGTGTCAAGTCCTTGGTGGAAATTATGACCCGCAATAATGGATCAATACTAAAAACATACAATAGCAGATTGAAAGGGCATGCTTGCCTGACTCCTCTGTTAACAGGAATCATAGGCCCCAGTCACCCATTAATTAGTGGTGTTACTGTTGTAACTTTGTAGAAGGCTTTCAGCCATTGTGTAAAAACTATTGGCATTTCATAAATGGTAAGTATGTCTCACAGATACTGATGCTTTACTGTATCAAAAGCCTGTTTCTGATCTAAGGACAGAATAAAATCTTCTAGACCTTCATTATTGTCTCTTTCTATCAATTCCCATAGGAGAATAAGATGATTACTCATTTTTCTTTCCAGTATAGAACAGGCTTGTGTGGGAGGAATAAGCTGTATGGCAGCTTGTAATAACCATGTTTGTAAAATTTTGGCAAGAATTTTAAAATCAGTATTAAGAAGACTAATGGGTCTCCAATTTGTAATGTCAGTTTTATCACCCTTCTTATAAAAATAATCAAAAGGCCTCGTGCCATATCCAATGGAATCAAATCAGTATTTAGGATGTAAGTAAAGACTGCAGCTAGCTCCTTTGAAATTAAGGGACTCATTACCTTATATAATTCCATGGTTAAGGAGGGGTCAAGTGATGGCATCCTAAGCAGTGACAGCATGCTTCAGTAGCTCTGTTCCCACACAGCAAACAATCTTGATAAAGATCCCTTCTAACTTACAATCTTTACTGGATAAAACACCCATTGCGCATCGGGGACTCAGCTTTTGTCGATAGAATGACCGGAATGGAGGTTTACATGAGGAAAGCTCCTCCACAACATGCGCTGCCTCCTACTCCAGAAAAGGATAAAGTAGTGAAGTGGGCCAAGCAGCAGGCCTCCGTCTTGCCTAAAGTATGACCGGGGCAGACAGCACTTTCAGAGGAGAAGTGATTAGAAATTATGCAGCTCCTTCAAGACGCGATCTTGTCAATGTTGACTGATGTACAACAAATTAAATCTTCAGTCACTTCGCTGCAAATTCGGGTGAGTGACATTGAGACTAGACTTGCATCGATCGAAAACAAACAAGGTAAAGTGGAGCTTAACAATGTTAATATCACCATCCAAATTAAGAAATTAGGGGATAAGTGGGAAGACCTGGAAGGGAGCAGTAGGCACAACAATCTTTTGGTCATAGGAATACCAGAAAAGGAAGAGGGAGCTTCCCCTATTGTAATCTTATAAAAATTCTGTGAGAAGATTGCCAGGCCCTCGCCAAATGGGTCTACTTATATAATTGAAAGAGCCCATCAAGCTTTACGACCTCTACCACCCTTGGGCTCCCCTCCTAGGCCCCTTATACTCAAGCTGCTAAATTTCCTGGACAAGCAGCACATTTTGGCCAAAGTCAGGGAATTGCAAGAAGTTCAATGGGAGGGCAGAAGGATACGTGTAACCCAGGACCTTCCACAGTCAGTTTGTATCAGGAGGCAAGAGCTGCATCCCACGGTTGTCAAACTAATTGCTGCAGGGAAGCCTTTTCATGTGAAATACCCCACGATGTTGCAGGTGAAATATGAAGAGAAGTGGCTGACCTTTGAGACCCCTGAGCTTGTGAGCCAAGAGCTCAAATCTCTGCTACCAGATTTGTTCGAGTGACTGACATGTTGTGCAATTTCATCTTGCGAGACTACTTAGTTCCTAATCTGTTATTCAGTTTTGGTGGTAATGGAAGGGTTTAATACTATGCAGAATCTCTGAATGGAATCATGTTTTTCATCCTCTGAACTGGTTATTCAGGACACCCTGGCCCGATATTTATCCACCTCCTGCTTATACCCATGTGGGTCCTGTGAGGCCCAAGATCCATGAGTGATGTATCCTTAGACAAGACAAGCATTGCCTTGTTGAGATAGACATTTGCCCTTGGTTCATTTTGACAACTTTGACTGCAGAAATTGATTATTCTCTCTACTTTATTCCATTTTTCTTTAACTTTAGAAACCACCTATATGTGACTGGAGATTAAGTCACGAATGTTTCTTATTCTAATTGAGTGATATGACTCATCTACAAAGAGAGAACTTATGTTACCTTAAGTAAAATACTGAGAAACATTTTTTTTTTGTTAGGATCTCCCAGCAGGTACTGATCTTACTTCACCTCACTTTGCATGCTTCGTGTGTTTACAGCCTTTTGCCATTACTTTGACCTTTAAGAAGCAGTTGTTCCTCTATTAATAGTACATAATTCTGGAAGGGAATCTTTACTACAGGTTTAAGTTTGTGTCTTACAAACTAATTATATACGATATGTGATGTTTGCTGTGTGGGGGGGGGAGACGGGTTAGTGCAGTGGGTTGTTCTCTTTAGTGCTGCATTTAACATCACTAGACAGAAGTATATTTGTAGTGCGGTTATTTAGAACTGGGGTAGTTTGTAGATATAGATTCTTATGTTTAGGGGGTTAGTTTATAGAGACCAGGGTTGGAGGGAACTTGAATCTAAATGTATGTTATTTACTGAAAGTAAAAGTTCTTGTTTGGGGGAGAATGCCAAGTGGATTTATGATTTTATAGTCCTTAAATTGCTTTTTAGTCAACTTTTTCTCTAAGTTTGGTCATGGGGTCACCATATAATTTTGCAACCTGGAATGTTAAATGGGCACATGATAGATGCAAGAGACAAATTATACTGCAGCATTTATTTTATCTTAAGACTGGGATTGCTTTCCTGCAAGAAACACCTAAAGAGGGAAGACATTTTGCTTTTAAGGAGAACTTGGGTGGGACAGGCTTTTGGCTCTGGGGTTTCCACTAACTCCGGTGGTGTGGAGATTCTAGTGGCACAGGGGCTCCCATTCAAGCTGATTAAAAAGATCTGGGACTCAAATGGTCATTATATCTTAGTACATGGCATGCTAGAATCTCACCCTGTACTTCTGGGTGTGATTTGTGGTCCAAACTCAGATTCCCCTCAATTTTTTACACAATTGCTGGATTTAGTATCCACTGAGCATTCAAGTTTAATAATCTTGGGAGACGATTGGAATATTACCCCTCAGCTCGAGCTCGACAGGTCAGATGGGAGAAGACATGGCCTCTCTCTGGCACAACTTGCACTGCACAAGCTTATGGATGGGGCCTCTCTCTTGGATGTTTGGAGCATACTGAACCCACATGAAAAGCGATATTCCTTTTTCTCTTACCCCCAACGGTCTTACTCAAGGATTGACTACTTCCTGGTCAGCTCCTTTGCAATGCCGGGTATCACAGATTCGGTCTTTCACCCCAGAGTTATATCCGACCACTCTTCCACTGGTGTCACCTATTTATTGGACCAGGGTCTCAAAAGAGACTCTATATGGCATTTAAATAATCATCTGCTTCAGAAGCCTGAAATGTTGCAACATATCACAGATCTTATTACTAATTTCATTGAGACAAATAAGGGATCAGTGGATAGAGTTGATCTGATTTGGGCAGCCCTGAAATGTACTCTGAGGGGGGAATGTATGCGATTGGCAATGACCAAATCTTGCCAACATAAGGCACGGGTAGAATTACTCCTTAACTCCATCTGAGTTATGGAAGACTCCATTAGTAAGACCTCTACAGTATCAGACTGGGTAAGACTGCATAGCCTTAAAGCTCAATATGCAGAATTGATGGCATGGCAGGCTGACCTCTCACTTCATCGTACTAAGCTTAAGTATTTTGAATCAGGAGAGAGGGCTGGCAAATTCCTTGCGATTAGACTCAAACAGGTAGAAACATCAGGCTATATCTCAAGTATCTGTCCCACACGGAACAGTCCTGTAGTAGTTGATCCAAAGGGGATAACTGAGGCTTTTGGGTTATTCTACCAAAATCTTTACTCTACTGACCACAAAGTACACCCACTGGAGGCGGATATGGTTCAATACCTCAATTTAATTGCTCTTCCTCAGGTCTCCTCTGTACAAGCGGCCCTTTTAGGAGCACGCATAAATGTTAGTGAAATACGATCAGCCATCGAGGCATTGCCTTTGGATAAATCACCCGGCCCCGACGGCATATCTAATAACTTATATAAATCCTGTTGTTCCACCCTTGGCCCACTATTAGAGGGAATATATAATTTTTGGTATAAGAATGGCCGTTCTGAGCCCCATTTTTAGATACACTTATAACTCTGATCCCCAAACCAGGGAAAGAGCCTTTGTATCCTGAGAACTACTGACCTATATCCCTCCTTAACTCTGTTATTAAAATCCTGGCAAAAATACTCGCTAATAGGCTTGCCCTTGTCATGGATAACCTTATTAGTAATAAGCAGGTAGGGTTTATGAGGGGGAGATCTTCAGGGGATCATATGCGGAAATTGCTACACCTAATTCCAGCATCCAGGGACTCAGATATTCCGGCGGCACTTGTTTCCCTGGATGCCGAACAGGCTTTTGACTGTGTCTCTTGGGATTTTCTCTTTCTCACCTTGGCTCATTTTGGTCTACCAGGTGAATTTCTTAAGTGGGTACGATTGTTATACTCATCACCATTAGCCCAAATCGGGTGCAATGGACACCTTTCTACCCCCTTTCCACTCACTCGTGGCACCAGGCAGGGATGCCCTTTACCCTCGCTTTTATTTAACTTTTACCTTGAACCCCAGATTCATAAACTCAAGGCTTCCCAAGATATTTTAGGGCTTCAAATAGGTTGCTCTTGATACGTCATTTCAGCGTATGCAGACAATTTATTTCAGCATGTTGAACACCACCATGATGCCATTCCTGCTATCTTAACAGAAAATGAGGTCTTCTCTAAAGTTTCATATTATAAGCTAAACTGCTCTAAGACCCAAGTCTTCCCTTTAATTTATAAAACCACGAAAGCGGTATTGCCACCTTGTGGTCTGGCCTGGGAAACAAAATATATCACCTATTTAGGTATAAAAGGTTCAAGAAACCTAGCAATTATGCTAAACAAAATTCAACAAATTTACTAAAAGTATTAAAGATAGATATGGAGAGATGGGGTGCTGTACCTCTGTCTCTTTGGGGGGAGGATCAGCACAATTAAAATGAATGTGCTGCCTCAAATTCTATACCCAATGGGTATGTTGGGCTGTTTTCTCCCTAAGATGCGGTTCACCAAATTTCAGAGGATTTTGAATGTCTTTATTTGGAGAGGAAAGGGAATTTGTTGGACCAATTCTAAGTTGACAGGTCCTAAGGCTCAGGGTGGTCTGGCACTCCCTTCATTCTATACATATTATTGTGCCTATCATTTAAGCAAAATAGCATATTGGTCCAAGGACTTAAACACCTCCAACATTTCAGAATATACTCCTCTTTGGTGGGAGATTGAAAGACAATTAGCTTCCAAGTACTCCTGCACTTTAGTGGCTCTTATTTATATACCCCCTAGACTCCTACCCAAATCTCTGAAAAGGACACCTATTGGCTGGTCTTCTAGACCTCTGCAACAGATCCAAAAATCTTATTTACTGAACTGCTATCTATCCTTAGAGCAATCAATCTTAGGTAATCCCAACTTTAAGACTGACAAATAAACCAATCCCTCCCTCCTTTTGACCTATTCTGAAACCTCGTAAATTATCGGACTTCATTAATAATGGGAAATTAATACCCCTTATACAATTACAAGCTTGTTATGAGATCTCAAAATCCAGTAAATTTTAATTCTTACAGATCAGGGAAGCTATTTCTGCCTTCCTGAAGACTATACATAAATTAACTCATTTTTCTACAGAAATAGAGGCTACATTAAAGATTGCTGCTCAACCTCACTCTGTCTCAGCTCTCTATAAGCATCTTCAATCTTTGAACCCCATGTTGCCTACGGGTGTTTATTATTATTGGACCCAAGAGTTGGAAGTCTCTGAAGATGTGGGAGCCTGGGGGAAACTTTGGCAAAACACTTACAGGTGCATTAAGCAAGACAGGCTTCGGCTTGTCCAATATAATATTTTACATAATTTATACCATACCCCAGTCAAACTTCGTAAATTTGGTAAACGGCCTTCTCCTAATTGTTCCAGATGTGGGGAGCACAGGGAACCTTGTATCACATGATTTGGACATGTCCAGTCACACAGGCCTTTTGGTGCTCCATTAAAAACACCCTAGATTCATTACTTGGGATAGATACTTTGTTCATCCCGAAGACATGTCTATTAAATTTGTATACGCAAGGTACACCTAAGAGCAGGAAGGCACATCTTACCCTTGTGGCCTCAGTTGCCAAACTTGTTATCATGCAGCATTGGACAGATGCCACTTTACCCCCAGCTCTTGAATGGTATAGAGAAGTGCTTTTAGCACTACAGCTTGAGAAGTATATTGCATCTATGCGTGATAGGATTAAATCATATCAGCAACTATGGGGCCTCATTGAAGCCTTGCTAACTATATGGAGCCCTTAATTTATATCACAAACACCTCCTTTAAAAGCGGGTAACTCTATGCCCCTATTATGTTAAGGTCACACTTGGTGTTTGGTGGGGGGTATTAGGGAGGGGTAGTGGGTGTAGTAGTATGTTAAGCTTACCTTTTAATTTTCTTTTGTTTGTTGTCTTTGTATGTTATAAAAGCAAACTGTAATTCCTGCTTAAATGTCATCTCTGTTCTGTACCCAGTTTGTTGGAAACATAATAAAGTGTATTGAATAATAATTCTGGGGTTAAACCATCCAGTCCTGGGACTTTATTATTATGTAAGGACCTTATAGCAGTTTCTACTTCAGAGGCTACAATAGTGGTAGTCAGTTCAGTCACCAAAAAGGAGGGGTAAGCAAGGGATTTGCGTTGAGGAAAGAAATTCCGTAACAGTGTTATGCAAAGATTTCTTCTGGAAGAAAAGAGAAGTTGTATGTTGCGACACAATGTGTAGGATGGTATGTCTATCCGTATGCGCCTTGCCTTCTAAATCTTTAAGACAGACCATCTGCTTGTGCTGAATCCTATCTTTACAATGTAAATAGGGACAAATCACATCTACCTTCCCTTTAATGCCAAAACTCTGTTGTTTTTTCAAGTTTTCAGATTGATGCAAATAAAAATTCTGCATGTCTTGTTTCAAAATCTTAATTTGGGTGCCAAAATCATGAGTCTAGACCTAGCCAAGGACTGTAGTTTTTGCAGCTGTTGCCTCTGTTTAAGATACTGCAGATAGGCAGCAGAATGGTTCTGTTTACTTTCATATTGCAAAAAGCATCTCAAATCTAATTTAACATCCTCCCACCAGAGGGCAGGATTATAAAACATTTTAAATACAGAGATTTTGCGAGCCATGAAATACCGAATATTGCAGAGAAGTTCTACCTGGGAAAGAAGGGAAGAGTTAAATTTCCAGTAACCAGGACCATGCAGAAACTCTACTACCAGACCTAACTGCAATTGAAATAGTTTATGATCTGAAAATTCAAAAATCTATCCTGGTGGCTAAAGGACCCTTTTGAAAGGTGGGATGTGCTTTCTGGTGTGTAGACACGAAAGCATCCTTCAGATGAGACGCATACCTCTCAACCTTTTGTCACTGAAATGAGGGACATGGACATTTTTGGACACTCAAAATGAGGGACAATGAGGGACACATACCCTCAGAATGAGGGACACATCCTCAAACATGGAGATACAAGCTCAGAACACTGTGAAAACCACAGTGTTTACTTTTACAAAGGTTATTTTAGATTTAATATTTTAGAATATTAAGTGTTTCTGCATTAAAGTCTGAATTTACAGCACATTCGCTGTGTGGGCTGCACCTTTTCCATGAAGGACAGATGAGGGACAGAGCAATTTTAAGGGGCAAAATGAGGGATGTCCCTCGTAATGAGGGACACTTGAGAGGTATGATGAGATGTGTGTATTACTGATTTCAAAGTAGCCATGTCACAATAAAGTTTACAAATTGTAGTGTGCAAACCCCTGTCTCTTTTATCAAGTCCGCAGTTAAAATCCCCACTAAGAATAACAGCCTGTGAAGACAGCAAAAATGGTTGAACAGCTTTGAATAATGTGACCCTATCAGCCTTCATCTGGGGTGCATATAGATTAATAAAGCGATAGTAAAGATTCATAATTTTTATGTCTAAGATCAAGACCCTCCCAGGTATTAAATCCACCAATTTTATTAAGTGAATTTGGACAGTGGAACAGAACAAAATCCCCATTCCCAAACAAGTTTCAGTGCTTAGGAACCAATAAGATGGACCCACGTGCCAGAGTTTAGTGGTAAGACAAATTTCAGAAATAGTATGTAATCTGGTATCTTGCAGAAAAATAACCTGCAATGAGCTATTTAGAAAATAGGTGAAAGCTGTCTGTTTTTTCCTGCCACTTTTAATGCTATTCACATTAAACGTTTCTAAGTTCAGGGGTATCATGCTGACGAAAAATAAGTGATATTATAAGGGGAAAATAAATCAGGGAGATTTTTTTCCAGCCCTTCTGGATCTATGCTGCTGCTCTTTAGGTTTCTGTGGTTGCTCTTCAGGTTCAGAGGTAGGATCAACCTGTGAGGACCACAAGGAAGAACCATCTGAATCCACATCTAAAATTTCTGAAGTCTGAAGGACACCATACCTGTTGTGTAAAGGTAATTCAGAAGTCCTAGACACTTTTTGGGTCAGCTGTTTAGCCACCTGGATTCGTTTTGATGACCTCTTACTAACTTGGGAGCGGGGGGCATGGTTATTGAAGGACCACCTGCCTGCTCAATACCATTCAGGAGAGAAACAATAGTGTTCTCCACATGCGGTGCAGAGGAAGGGGATGCATCCAACAACTGTAAGACTGTAGAACTTAGAGCAGGAACTGGGGGTGTGCCCTAGAAGTATTAGCCTGCCTAGGTGGAAGGGGAAAGGACTCTCTTTGAGCAACTGCAATCAACAGGCATTGTTCAACATTATCCGAGGAATCAGCCTGATTATGAGCTGCCCAGGTACAGCTTTGATATGTATGCCCTAGTGAGTCACACAAATTGCATTTCAGCTCATTCAGACAATTCCCACTAGTGTGCCCAACTCTTGGCATAGGGTACATTTCACCTGATCACAAAGACTGCTTAAGTGTGCACAGGAGCCCCATTTATAGCAGGCTTTAGGCTGACCTGCATAAAAAAGGACACCCCTATCCCTACCTAGAAAAAAACAGTTAAGGATGTGAATTAAGCCAGCATTTGTAACATGCAACATAACCTTCACTTTCCACCCTCCTGTCCAAATATGCTCTGCATCCAATATTGCTTCAGGTGACCCCAGAACTGAGCAACGTTGTTTTAACCAATAAGTTAAGTCAGTCACACTAACTCCCTCATTGCGAAACAGAACCGTGATATTTTTATATGCTGGTCTTGCAAGGGGAATGGCCTCAAAAGGAGACCACAAAGGAGTAAGCTTCAGTGTGTTATATTGTGCTCAAAAGCTTTGCAATCCAGAATTCAACTTAAAGCTAACATCAAATGTTGTCTCACCAGAGACATGAATGAGTGCATGAATCTCATTAGCAAAATATTTCTTAGACTCCTTTAACATAGTTCTTGCAACAGACACTCTATCAGGAAATACATCCATACCCCCTTTATGTAAAAGTCTGACCGCATTATGC
Organism: Neoceratodus forsteri; assembly: GCA_016271365.2. NCBI lineage: Eukaryota > Metazoa > Chordata > Ceratodontiformes > Ceratodontidae > Neoceratodus > Neoceratodus forsteri. The sequence continues at coordinate 1,063,337,772 of CM028130.1, forward strand.
CGTTTTGCTGGATAGATTGGTTGGTGAAAAAGAGATGCATATGGCCTTTGGGTAGTCCTCTGTATCATGTCCAGTGGTGCTTCTGGGGGCCCCTCCGGTGCAGCTGTGGATGGAGATGCAAGTAAAGCATCTTGGCCATGACCAGGGTGAGCCAAAGTGAGAACTGGGATGCCTGTAAGATGTAATTCTGTGGGCAAATGCAAAGGGGAAGAGATTTCTGAGATAAGCCAGTCTCCTTGTCCTAGTGCAGAGGAAGAAGCTTCAGCAGAACATGCAGGTGTGACTTCTTTCAGTTTAGGTACAGGTGAGGGAGTGATTGGGGTTGGTCCAGACACCCATTGCCCGGCTGCATTCTGAATCCACCCTGCATTAAGAAGTGCCTCATTTATCATGCTGTCTTGCACTGAAGAACTGTCTTTGGGGGAGTGTCTTAGTCAAGATCTGATTGTGCTATGCCTGGTGCTCCCACCACCTTACAATCCACAGTGGCAGCTCTGCAGGAAGCAGTCTCAGGTGAAGCAGAATTTTCCAGACTGTGTAGAACAAGCGCTAGATCCGTTATGGTCTCTGACCACAGCACTGCATTTCAAAACAGGTACTTCTTTCTTGCCATGCAAATGTAAAGATTCCCCACTCGCTGAAGCTGTCAATTGAGCAGCGGAGAAAGCTTGCTGCAGTTTCAGGTGACGGTGAGCATAACGCTCGTCTTCTTCCAAAGCAGCTGTTCTAGAGTTTGAACTGTCTCAGAACTAGGACAACTGTCTGAGGTGTTCAAAGGTGTACATACCAGAGCTTGTTGTTATTCAGTGTTAGAAAGTACTATGGGAACTCCAGAGGCTACATTTTTGCCATTAACATCACTAGGAGAGATATCCTTTTCCAGCATGGTCTCAGGTCAGTGAGAAGCAAGGGAAGAGATCTGTTCCTCAGCTTCAGTTGCATTTATCAGCTCTTCCAACACCTCCTTGGCCTCCATCTTGGTCAAGAACCAAGGTGACAGAGATTCCCCTACTGGAGAGTAGGGGATTTTTTATTAACAGAAACTTCAATACAAAGCAAAAGAAAAGAAACAGTGTTAAATCACACAAGAAAAAAAGAAATAACAAGTAAAGTAAATAATAAATGGAAAGCAAAAGGTAACAAGACAGATAAGCATTAATCGATGCAATGACCATAGAAAATATAGCAAACACAATATAAAAAGAAATCAAGTAATAGGGACATTGTTATCCGTAGTCCATGGTAAATTTCTCCATTTCAGTAATAAAAGACTATGAGCATACTGTTTTGCTTCGCACTAATAAATATGATGAAGCTCTACTGTAACCTACTGAAGAAGTTCAATGTGAGAAAAAACCTTTTGCTGTAATGTAAAAAGACATCGACAGTTCCAAATAAACCATTTAAAGACTGCAAAAATAACATTTAAAGTACTGTTATCCCATTGTGACCAAATCAAAGTATAGAAGCCTTGTATCAAATTTTCATAAGAGACAGTTAAAATGGCAGGCTCCTGCCAGGAATAGGCTACAAACGACCAAAATAAGGAAATACAGGAATAAGAAAAATGTAAATGATGCATAGATTCAAGCTGTTGGAAACATCCAGGGTGAGAACAATTGCATTCATCCAATTGTTTATGATGCTGATTACCCTTAACATTGAGTTTCTCATGACAACATAGCTATGTAACATCGCGTGGTTTAGGAATAATTCATTTCTCAACCAAAAGATTCTGTAATGCTGAAAGGTGCGAGGCAGGACATTTTGAGAAAGTTACTGGTTCCGTAAAATGGGAATCAATCACAGCTTGATAAACTAATTTCTTGGGTTTGGAAATAATCCAATCACTAGAAACTTGCCGCTGTCTTAATTTGACCAAAACCTCATGGAGATAAGGAGCCATCAGGGTGTTAGACTTAAGGAGCCTATTTAGGCCAGCAGTCCACTCCTGAAACTATTGACCAGTAGACTGATTAAAAATACCCATCCATAATTTAGGAATATGCTTTAATAAGGGAGGAAAATTGGTATAAAAAAAATGACAATAAAAAAAATAAGAGGGGGTTCACCATATTAAGGCCACCTCTAGAAACTGGTAAGTACAAAATGTTTCGCTTAAGCAGGTTAAGGCAGCTACCCAACAGAGCCTGAAAAAAATACTAAAAAGAAGAGCTTCTTACTGTTTAGGAGGAGGAAAAACATTACTTAAAAATTTAAAAAAGGGGGCAATAGATATGTCCGGATCATGTAAATATGTTTGGGTTTGGTTAGCTGCCATTTATTCCAATTCTGGACCATAATTCTAACTTTTTCAAGCTGAATGTCCCAATGATATAATGCAGGGGCCAAAATCCCAGAAAAAACCAAAAAACAAAATCTGAATAGGTTCCACAGATAACCGTATACCAGAAATAGAGGCATATGTAGGGAGGGCAACCCCCAATTCATGTCCAACACATTCAAGTTTATTTAGGGAAGTGCCAGAAAGTGCCCCACAAGATTTGCACAAAGAAATTGCAGCCTGAAGAGAAGAAACTGTAGAAGTGCATATGCAAATATCATCTTCATATGCTAAGGAAGAAAAGGGAAGTAAAACTCCAGGGACAGTGATGGGAGGGATTGTCAAATTCAGGGAGCGTAATAGAGGATCTGTACTAAATACATACAACAAAGGGCTGATTGGACAATCTTGTTTCACTCCCTGCTTAACAGGGATGAGTGGTCCAAGATGTCCACTAACCAGAGGGGATACTGTAGCACGTTTATAGATTTTTTGTAGCCATGTGATAAATATAGGGGGTATACCATAATGCTGAAGGGTCAGCCATAAGAAATCATGGCTCACTGAATCAAAGGCTCCCTTCTGATCTAAAGACAAAATAAACTCAGAGTGACCCATAACATGTGTCCTGTCAAAAATTTATCTTAAAAATAACAGTTGGTCAGTAATAGCACGTCCTGGTATAGCGCAAGACTGTGCCGGGGAGATAAGGAACAGGGCTGCCGTTAGAAGACGGCATTGAAAATCTTCATTAGAATTTTCAAATCTACATTCAGGAGACTAATCGGCCTCCAATTAGAAAGCTCCATCTTATCCCCTTTCTAATATGAAAAAATGAGAATGCCTCCCACCATATCTAAAGAAAAATCAGAAAATGATAACAAATCATTAAAGACATCAGCAAGTTCTTGAAAAAACTCATCACTCATCAGTTTATAAAGCTTTGAGGTCAGATCATCCTTCCCAGGAGCCCTACATGACTGTAGAGAGGTGATTGCACTAGTCACTTCCTGTGGGCTAATTGGATCTATTAAATGTAAAAGAGTGGAGGGAGGACAACTGGGAACATTGACATGTTGCAAAAAAGCCTGTGCTGCTACTGAATCAACAGAGCATGCCTGAAAAAGAGACTGTGTGTAATACATCAGTTCAAACATCATGTCAAACTGGAAAATTTTCAACTGACCATCCAGCCCCGTAATACCCTCAAAAACCTTTTTCTGTACCCTGTCCCTACAACTAAGAAAAGGACAGATCATGGCGAAATTGCCCTGTGTGCCATACTATAATTGTGATTTCAAGGTATTAGATTGATTTATGTAGAAGGGCACCACATTATCCTTTAAGGATCTAATTTGAGTAGAAAAGTAATACTTAGTGGTTTGGGCCAAGGACATCACTTGTTGCAGCTGCTGCCTATACTGTAAATAAGAGAAATAATCTTGCTCTCGACAAGTTCTCCCCGTGGATTTCAGGAGACTGATAAGGTCCTTCTTTGTGTCAATCCACCAGTATAAGGGATCCTCATACATGTCATAAAGAGATTTTTGGGCTGAAAAAAGGAGCGCAAATGCTGCAGAATCTCCTGGTGGTTCAGGAGAGCAGAATTCAGTCTCCAGATGCCCCTCCCAATAGTTAATGCACTATCTGGGCCAACTGTAATGCTTAAGGCACAATGATCTGAAAATTCCACCAGGGTTACCGAAGCCAAACTAATGGGCAATGATTTACTAATGAAAAAAAAATCTATCTGAGTGGCCAAGGTACCTTCATGGAAAGTAGGGACCGTATTCCCATGGAGCCGAGCATATGCATCAAATAGGCCAGTGGTTTGCACAACTGTGGCCAAACAGGACATATCACAGAATAGCTTCTTAGTTGTAGTGCCCCTCCCCCTATCTTTGCAGGTTAATCCACAATTAAAATCACCACCCCAAACACTAAAAATACTACCAACAGCTTAATCTGGTTCAAGGTCAGTTGGCATTCATCTGTATCCCCCTCCCCCGGGTCGTGCCTGAAAATAGGCAGAATTTGTCTAGTGCACTTACCCAGTCAACAAAAACTAAATAAATAAAAAAATAAAATAAAACAACATGATACGAGGTATGTAGATAAGGTTGTATAACAAGAAATAAATCTACTCTGGCAGCTTTTGTCTGAGGAACATAAACATTTAGCAGTCGAAAATAAACACCCTGAAATAACACATCCATGATCAAAACAAGACCAGGAACTAAGTCAATTAACTTTAAAACCTTAACATCAGTGTCATGAAATAGAATGGCTACAACAGTACAAGGTTCCAGATCTAGAGACCAATATGATACTCCAGTATGCCACCGCTTTGCAGCATATGAAAGCTCAGTCACAGTATGTAACTGAGCATCCTATAAAAAGAAAACATTGCAAATAGTGGATCTCAAAAATGAAAAAATAGCAACCTGCCCTGTCCTATTCTTGATGCTGTTCACATTAAGTGAACAAAAGGCTAACTGTGGAGACATACAGGAAATACAGGAAAAGACCTTCAAGGAGGCTTTTGTTTACTTGTCTTTCCTTTCCTTATTCCAGGGGCGGTGGGTTTAATAAGAGGGGCTGCCCTTCTTCAGAGTCCACATCTGATAGTCCACCAGGGACCTCTACGCCTGGTAGGGAAGATTCTGACTCAGCATCAGAAACATCTTGGGCGAGCAGGAGAGCATGAACTCGATTAGTTGTAGGGGTACTGGATAGCTTAGGGACTTTGGAAGCAGGTTGAGGATTATACAGCTTTCATGTAGTCATTCAAGACTGAAAGGGCAACTCCTGGGGAAATTGTGGCGGGCCCATGGAAAAGGTATCAGGCAAGGTCGGGGAAGGGGGGGAGGTAAGGTCAGGGAATCACTAGAGACTACTACAACATTTTTCAGAACAGTCTCAGACTCGGAAGGGTGGGAAGGGGGCAATAGGTAAAGACACAGGGGGCACAGGATCAATGAGGGGGTAAGAAGAGGAGGGGGGGAACAGAGGAGGTTAAGCCAGATCTAGTAGAAAGGGACCTCTTAGAAATAGCCACCATTAATCGTTGTTCCTCAGAATCATAAGGGTCTGGTTGCCTATGGGTGGCTTCAGGACAGGTGGCATAGGAATGGCCAAGAACCCCACATAAAGCACAAACTGCAACATTCTTGCATTGCCTACTAGTATGACCAAAAGAGTTGCAAAGTATGCAGCAAAGATGGTCACAAACATTGCTAATGTGACCGGACTTGCCACACCCACAGCATGTCTTAGGCTGCCTGGCGTTAAAGAGAACACCTCTATCCCTACCCAAAAACACACAGTTAGGGAGATGTTGTAACCCATCTTCCGAGGAGCGTAGAATTACCCTGATTCTCCAACCCCCCGTCCAAATATCCTTGGTATCAAAAATCACCTCTGGATGCCCCAATGCAGTACACCAGTGTTTTAACCAAGAAATGAGGTCAGTGACACTCAGTCCCTCATTTCTAAAGAGGACTGTAACTGTTTTGTGAGCTGGCTTAGTTAAGGGCAACACTTCAAAGGGTGACCATAAAGACGTTTGACTAACTTTATGATACGCACTCCAAAACTTATCCAAACCACTACTTAATTTAAATCTAACATCAAATATCTTTTCCCCAGAAACTTGAATTAAGGCATACATTTCAGCCGATGAAAAATGCAAACTCTCCTTCAAAAAGTGCTTGGAAACAAACTTTCAATCAAGAAACGTCTCCATACCCCGTCTATAGATAAATCGAACTGCATTATATTGTTTAGCTGAAAAGTAGGAGTCTGGAAAAAAGAAGCATAAGAACAGAAGTCATTACGAGAACTGTCAGAAGAAGAGCCTGGTGGTGGGCCTTCAGGTTTATCTGCAGGCAGGTGAGCATCCAAATGTTCTGTGGAGAAAAATGGTGACATCCTAGAAGGGGAATTGTCATTGGCTGAACAAGGAGAACCAGAAATGTCAGTGTTCAACCTAAGTATAGGGTTCTGAGCCAATTTTAAATCAGAGGGGAGTGCAAGTGGAGAATCTTGTAGCACAACATCTGAGGGTAAAGTTGAATCAGTACAAGTCCTACTAGAGAGAGTGGGAGGTAAAGTTCCAGGTGAAGCAGTAGCAATAGGGTGTGGAGAGGAAACAGGCACATCCCCACCAGTCATACGAACCCCTGGTATAGATATGGGGGAAAACCCAGAAATCCAGCGACCAGAATCAAGGAGCTGTGCCCATCCAGCCAGCTTTGAAGCAATATCAACAGACCAGAAGGCATCTGCCTCTTCAACCTGATCAGTCCAGGAAGGGGTCTGCTTTAAAGAAGGTTTTGAAACGCTCTTCATGGGTGCTGTTCTTTGCTTGCAGCAAAGAAAAATACTGTAGCTTGGCCATGATCAGAAAAATTGGTAGTGAAAATTGTACTCACTCCTGTAGTCAGAATGTTCAAGTCAGAACATTGTGGAGGAAGATCTGGAACTGTGATGATCGGAGAAGGTAAATGAGCAGATGCAGACGTGGTGGCCTCGGTTTTGCAGGGACAACACAGCTGCTGCTAGAGCCACCTGGAGTTCTTCTTTCTTCTTAAAGAACCTTGCCTCTTCAGAAGCTAGTAGAAGTTGCAAAGCCTCAGGATCCGTACAAGTAACATCCATAGGAAGGTCCCTTTCAGTTGGTGAAAAAGTCGCACCCTGTTGATTCCATGTATTTTTCACTGAAGAAATAGGCAAGGTAACATCCTTAGTAGACCATTTTTCCAGCAGGAGCTCATCAGATTCTATCAAAGCTTCTATTTCAGCAGGATCCTCAAAGACGATCTCTGGTTCCATAATGTCTGAAACAAGAGGAGAAAGCAACTCCTTAGCCTGCAGCACAACCTGCTGCATCACAGCCTGCTCTCCAACTGAGCTAGCCATCCTGACGATCAGAGGTTCCCCCTTCTGATGAGTAGGGGAGTTTCCCAGGTGTCCTGGCCAAATTTCCCCCCATTCACTGAAATACCAGCAACAGCTTAATCTGATTCAAGGTCAGTTGGCATTCATCTGTAGCCGCCTCCCCCAGGTCATGCCTGAAAACAGGCAGAATTTGTCTAGTGCACTTACCCAGTCAACTGAAACCAAATAAATAAAACAATAAATAAATGTAGCATCCAACACCTTGGATGTGTGTAAAAATTCTCATTAAGCTCACAACCCCATATATTATTCTATATTTATGTCATTAACCCCTGCTAAAATCTGGACTGGCAATTTAAGATGAAATGCATAATTTTTTTTAAAAAAGGAAGACTCATTGCCCCCTCCCCCACACACACAGTATTAGTACCCTTTTGTGTATAGTGTAACACAACTGACATGCTTGGAGAAGGCACAATTAGCCCAAGTTCACAACCACTACACTGACAACTAATAATCAGTCCCTTTATTTACAACAGAATATTTACTAGTATTAGATTAACATTTTATCTGTGGCTGTGTCCTTGCTACTTCATAGTCATAGCTTACAACATGTTGTCACACTGAACCCGTAATCTTACAGTATCTACAAAACAGCATGAGAAGAATGTGCAGCTAGTCTGAAACTACATTAGTACACAACAGGCCTGTGATCACACAGGAGGTCCAGAATATGATTGTGGTAAAGTAATTATTAATGCCTGTGTAGAGCACATTTCAAGTAGTTTGCTTTTCCAAACTGAAAATAATAATGTGAAATTTCCAGCACCCAGATAGCCTTATTTAAGTGTATCCCTAGCTACAGGCTGATGTAATCATCATATATCATGAAAGACTAGTATTAATTATGTTCAAAGAGCATGTTGTTCTCCAATAATGATTGCTGTCATTGTGATGTGATTATTTAACAGCTAATAGTGAAAAGTCATGATGTTATGGAAATGATGATTGTAATAAATAATAGTTTCTCATGATCTTAAATCATCATGATTATTTCATGATTCACTATGGTTATGATTACTGCAATAAATGCAGAAAACAAGAAAGTTGATGGGCCCAATCCAGAAACCTGAACTTTGGATGAAAAGTACCTGCGACAATCAGGTTTGATGCAAGTTGGGCCAAAAACTGTGCTGCCACAATTCAGCAAGACTGGCAGAATGTCGGGTCCAATTGTGGCAAACAGGGCCTGCGCCAGACCTGATCCATATCCAGGGGTGCACCATGGTGCTAAGGGCTTGCACAGATACAAATTGCAGTATCCCCTTCAGAGTGATTCAGTATCCCCCAAGGGCACACAGGCCATGACAGTTAAACCAGCCTGAGGCTGGTCTAATGGTCAATGTGCCACCCCAGGAGCCATTGTTGTATGGGATGGACCCTGTGCCACCATCCACCCATGGTATACCATGCCCCTACAGCACTCATTAATGTCCAGAGTGCAGAGCCTGCAGGGTCACCCCCATGGTGCCTGGTATGTGGCACCCCCAGGGAACCACAGGCATGGCTGCAGCCATGCACTGTCCCTAATGAGTAACTGTTGCCACCCATCTGTCCCCTACATGTCCTCCTCTGCTCCTGGTGCTACCTTCATGACCCCACCAGCATCCAGGTGGGTCTCCATCACTGGTCATTGATGCTGGCTGACTTTGCTGCAGCTTGCGGCAAACCTCTCCCCCCGCACCTTACCTTTGGCATATGAAAACATGTGCTGCAAGCTGTGAGAGTTTGGTATCAGGATCCCTCCCAATAGTGAGTCTCATGCAGGGGCCCTGGGCCACCGCTGATCAGTGCAAGCTGCTCTATACCACAGCTTGCAAAGATCTAACTGGACTATTCTGACTTGGGCCTGGTGTATCATATTACTGTACCTTTGGAATTCATCTTGTTAACTACATTATTTATTTATTTATTTATATTGGCATCATCAGTTACAATGCATTTTGTACACAAACACACAGCTCTCATTTATACTTACTCTTAGGGACTTACCTCTGTCTCATGGGTTAGGAAGGCTCACATTGTTTAACCTATATCATTTTACTGTAGATTTATTCCTACAAGTGTTTTTTTTTTATTTCTGCAACCGTTTTCAGGATAAGGAAATGCACACAACTTTCTCATGAAAGGTGAGGGTAGCAGAGATAATTTGTAAAAATAACTTCAAAGTTAAAACTGAGAAAGTTATATCAGACCCCCAGGGCACATACATTTTGTAAACACTGAAACTTGCCTCCCAGTGTCTCACCCTAATAAATATTTATGATCTTAACAAAAAAAAATCTATATCTATTTCTATCTCTTCCAGAACACTTTTAACCCCATCTCCCATATATGATTGGAGGAGACATCAAACTGTCACTCGGCAAGTCACAAGGTGCCAGGGAACATGAACACAGAGTAGCAGGAACAATACTTAGTTTCATTAAGGACTCTAGATTGTTAGACTCATTCAAAACCAAACATCCTCATCCTGTCAGATTGTCATGTACTTGTATGTCCACAAAACATTATCAAGGACTGACGTTTGCCCTATCTCAGAATTATTATTTATTTTATTTTATTTATTGGTATTTCGGATAACATCTTTGAGCCAAGGCTGTTTTATAAAGGTTACATGTCACATGACAATAACAAATGAGAAAAAAAGTACCAACAAAACAGAGCAGGGATAAAGTACAGACATACAAATGGTTACATACTGTACATGGTGCATCCAAAAGCTATGTCCGTAAATACACGAGATTAAAGTAAAGAAAGCAGCTGGAAGAGTTCTCCAGGCATTGAACAATGTATGCCCGGGGCAGATGCTTGTGAGGTGAGATGATTATAAGGGCTTACAGGGCAGTGAGTACCAAAATGTGGGAGCATAGCAATGGGGGGGCAGGATGATGAAAAAATTAAAGTCTAAGGAAAAAATAAAAGGAGAGAGAAAGGTGTCAGTGGGGCAAGTGGGGGGGATTAGGGTATGGGGTGAGGCAGAGAGCAGGTAGGAGAGAGGAGAGCTGGATGAAGGGGAAGGGGTAGAATAGGTAGGGGGAGTAGGTTAGGTAGGGAGAGTGGTGATGATTGGATGATTCTGTCAGGAGTGAAAGGATTTGGGGGAAGGATGAGGCATTGTGGGGAGACGCAGAGTGGGGAGGGAGAATAAAGTGGATCTAAGAATGGTAGGGCAGTCTGAGGTGGGATACAGAAAGTGCTATTGGAGATATTGGTGGGGTAAGGAGAGAGCACTAGGTGGATGGGGCAGGGTAACATTACATAGCAGTTTAAGTGAAGCAGTCACAGTAGGCACTGGCCACAAAATGTTGGCATAGTTTGCATTTAAAGGAGCCAAAATGAGTAGATTTGGTGATTTCTGCCGGGGGAGAGAGAGTTGAACCATTTGTGGGCTCTGACTTTAAAGGTGCGTTGACCTTGTGAGGTTCAGCAGTGGAGAATGGTAAATGATAGACTTTCAGAGCTCCTGGTTAGGCAGGTGGCACAGTGTGGGGTCAATAAAGACTGAACCCCAGGGGGAAAAAGGTCCAGTGAGATCTTCTTTGCAAGGATACAGGTCTGGTACCTTAGCCTGCCTGCTAGCTGGAGCCAGTTGGCCTGTTCACAAATATGGCAAGTGTAGGAAAGCTGAGTGGTTGATTTGAGGAGACAACAGGCCTTGTTGAGGGCTAAAGCAATGCACCAGAGAGCATTGTCAGTGGCTGATCCGTAAACCACAAAGCCATAGTCTATTATTGAGGTGATTGAGCACTGAATTGCAAGATTTAAGTCATTCAATCCACAGGAGCTCTTTGAACGTTCCACCGCTTGCCTTCTGTATACTCTTAACATTGCATCCTGGGTCTTTCTAAGCAAAATCAATCCATAATCAGCATACTACAAACAAATGCTAATATCTCATGAACTGTAAGTGCTAGACACAAAATATGAGTAGCAAAGTTGTTCAGCACAAAATTATCTTTCCAATGGTGCTATGTAATTAATAATAAGGAATTTTGTTTCCTATACTAGTCGAAATAACTATTTTTGTTACACAAAAAAAGGCAATGTAAGCCATTTTTGGTTGGGAAATATGTAACATATCAACACCAAATTAAACATCCATACATTAGATGTAGTTACATTAGTGCATTTGTACAAAAATGCATTTTTTCTAGTATAAAACACTTATTTTTCCCTGTTTTGTGTAAGGTGCTTAGGTGAGGCTTGATTGCCTAAATGTCTGCTATACACACCATGTCATAAACAAATGTAATTAACTCCTAAAATGAACATGATACACTTAAAGTACCAGTGGTAAAGTTGTTCAACACAAGATTACCTTTCTAATGCTGCTATGCAGTCTGCTCTAATCAATTCTGGCTAGCAAGTAATATTAAAAAATGTGAGTGGTCTGACACTTCTCAGAGTATTGTTGTTAAATGTTGACTGTTTGCTCTTAGATTCTTTATGATGCCTGTTTACTAGGATATAAGTGGTAATGTGAGACCAAGGCTGAAGTGAACAATGTGATTGGCTACCATTGCATGTAAAAAACAATACTGCTCAATAAAAAGATTAAGTGCAAAAAAAAATGTGAGTGATATCTCCAGATGTTAGTAGGGCACACAGGAAGTATGTAACTAATGTCTGTAGTTGTTTTGGGACACACTGCAGTACATTTTCTGCCACCTATAGGCATACTCTAGGAGGCAATGAGTTAAGGCATCTGCTGTCAGACTGTGCCTATGCCTGTAGAGCAGACCAATGTGGGCATTTACAGATTTAGCAGTGTTATGAATATGTTTGGTGTATGAGAGCATGCTGTCTAGGGTCACACCCAGGTATCTGAACTGGTCAACCAGTTCCAGTGCTGATCCTCCAAAGTTGTTGATTAGCAGTGGTTGGTCTTTGTGTCTGCTTTGGGAACCATGGAACAGCATTGTTTTGGTTTTAGAGTAGTTTAGGGTAAGCTTATGTGATCTGAACCAGGTATTGACCTCCAAGAAACTACTCTGCAGCTCAAGCTGAAGGAGAGAGGGATCTGAATGGCTCATGTAGATGACTGCCTCATATGCATATAGTAGAATTCTGCTGTGGAAGAAGGTAGGGAAATTGTTCAGGAAGATACTGAAAAGTAATGGTTCAAGGATAGAACCTTGGGGAACTCCAGAGTGGACAGAAAGGGAAGTTGAGAGGTATTCATCTATTCTAACCTGCTGAGAGCGATCACAGATATACCTTTGAAACCAGTGGGTAGCTTCCGGGGAGAGTCCTAGATGAGGTAATTGTTCAATCAGCAGGGGGTGGTTGACGGTATCAAATGCCTTGGTCAGGTTGATAAAGGTTGTGCCAACTAATTGGTTATGATCTAAAGCCTGGTGGATGTAGGAGGTAAATTCAGGGAGTGCAGTGGTGGTGCTGTGCCCCTTTCAAAATCTGTGTTGCTGGGGACATGGCACATTATATTTTTCCAGATATTCAATGAGTTGATGTGCCACTATCAATTCCAATGCTTTGGAGAGGGGGGAAGGATGGAAAGAGGTCTGTAGTGTCTTGTTAGAGTCTTGTCACCGCTTTTGTGGATGTGGATCACCACGGAGGACTTCCATTTCTGGAGGAACTGAGAGAGCATCAGGGAGCAGTAGAGGATTTTGGTAAGATGGGGTAGGACTTCGTTAATGGTGAGGGCGAGGAGTTTCAGGTCCAGGGAGTCAACACTATGTCTGGAGATCTCGAGAACTTTGATAAGGTGTTTTTTTAACTAAGCCTTGAGAGATAACCTTAAAGTAAAATGGTGGGTGAGGTTGAGTTGCCCCTGAGATGTTGGAAGGAGTTGTAGCTGTGGTGGGATCAAAAAGTTAGGGGGGAGCACATGACTAAGATCTGCAAAAGTGGTGTTGAATGCATTGGCAATGTTTCCCTTATCCAAGGTGATAGAGCCATCAATGCTGAGTATTGAAGGGGTAACTTTAGGGTTTTTCCTTCTTACTCGGGAGAGATTGTCCCAGAACTTCCTCCCATCTTTCCAAGTGTTGGTTAGTATGCTCCTGTGGCAGTTGGCTTTTGCAAGGTGTATGGCTCTTCTGCAGGTGTTCCTGGCTGTTTTGTAGGCCTGAGTGTCAGCAGCAGTGCCAGTCACTTTAGTGCTGACATAGAGCTGGTCCCAGGAATTCATTTATTTAAGGAGGTCTAAGGACATCCATGGGTTAATAGTTCCCTTGACCTTACATTTCTTTAAAGGAGCGTGGACATACAGGCTGAGTTAAAGGTATTAATAAAGTATTTGAGGGCTGAGTTCACATCCAGGGCAGTGTCAATTGAAGACTAGTTGAGTTCTCACAGAAGTGATTTAAGGGGCCCTAGGTACCAAGGTGCTAATATTTGGCTGTAAACAGTTTTTGGTGGGGGTCTGTTGAATTTGTTAGTAAAAAAGAGAGACACTACTGGTGAGTGGTCACTTTTGGTGTCCGGTAGGACCTTGGTTTTTGTGATGTGTTCAGGATGATTAGTTAGAACCCAATCCAGAAGAGTACAAGGTCCCATCCTGTAGTTCATCCTGGTGGGTGATCAGACAATTTGTGTAAAGTTAGCAGCAGCAAGATCATCCTTGGAGTTATTAGCACTGGGGGCCAACCAGTTGACATTGAAGTCCCCAATCATGATGACTTCCGAGCTGCAACCAACGAAGTTGATGCAGTCAAGGAGCAAGGGAAGACCCTGACTAGTCAGTTTAGGTGGAATGTAGACTGAAGCAATGGTCAGTACCTTTATTATGAGTGCCAAGCATAACTTTGGATGCAAGTACCTGAATTTTATTCCCAGGGATGGGTAAGTACAGAACATGACCTACAAGTGTATCTTTTAGGTAAAGAGCGCAGCCCCCACCTTTCTTGGAGATCCTGTCTTGCCTGAAGACTGTGTATCTGGGAATAACAATAGCAGAGTCCAGGATCTTGAGGGTTGGGGGTCAGCCAAGTTTCTAGGACAGACAGGATGTCTGGATTGTGTGGGGAGATCCAAGCGGAGAGGGAATCAAGTTTCATGGGGAGGCTGCAGATATTTATGCAAGCCAAAGATTGATTCCCAGGGTTATGGGAATCCTTTGACACAAGCTGTGGGGTTCCTGGGTTGGGGTGGATGTTGCCCGAAATAAGTAGCAGCAGCAGAATTAGGCTGTAGACTTTGTCAGGTGTAGGATGACCATTTGTTCTCCTCTCAAAAACTAACCCCTAGAACACCTATTTAGCATTCTCACATGCAAATCACAGCTGATAACAAAAAATGACAGCCTCCTGAGAGATTCTGGACAATTTCAGACACACATGGAATAGAGATATTGGCAAGAGATTTTCTGACACGGGAGTATTTTGAAAGACCAAAATGCAAAATCCTGAGTTTCAGGAGACCTAAACTGATTGCCTGAAAAATTGCCCGTGGCAGAGTTTGTTCTCTAAAGTAAGGGGTGTGCAGGTGGCAAAGCCCCCTGAAACATAAATAAAACCTCTGCCACAGGCAATTACCGAGTGTTGGGATAATGAGTTTCGGGCACTCAGTCTTGGTCTCCTGAAACTCAGAATTTTGCATTTTGGTCTTTCGTCATATATCCTCTGACACTCAATGGCTGTAGGTAATTAAGTCCACAGTCACTGCTGCTAATAACACCAAAACGAACCAAATTCAGTTTAACATAGTACACTGAATGCATTACACCCCAGCCAAATTTAACAAGGTCAGCTGAACAACATCAGGCAGATGAAGTAGATACCCAAGCAGTAGAGGTTATTTTATACACAAGCTGATCTTCTACCCACAGTTAAAGGTATTCTTGAATCTCATTTTCCACATGCTTGGAGTAATACTTGGCAAATATATACCATTTGATGCTTGATGCGATTTTAGGTCTACCCTGAACTCCCCTCCAGTCTCTTTATAAGAACCCACAATGTTTTTTTTTTTTTTTGTGGCAATCATTGTAGCTAAAAAAAAAAACTTATAGTAGTAGTAGCTTTATTTATAAGGTGCCCTGCTCCACAGGCTCAGGACACTGTACAGAAACTATGGGAAATAAACAGATAAAAGCAAATATACACAGCTTAAATAGTACCCTAAAAGCATATCTACAGTAGCTGAAGAGGTAAAAACAATAATTCTTTCAATCTTCAAATGACTGGTTAAACAGATATGTTTTTACTTCTTTTTTAATGGTCTCTACTGAGGGGGGCTTCCCCCACTGCTCAGGACAGAGCATTCTACAAAAGAGAGTCAGCTACTTCAATTGTATGATCTCTTGATGAGTTTAGCCAGGACCTGAGGACCAAAAGGAGGCCCTCCTTGGAGGAGCAGAGGGGGCATAAGGACTGGACAAGATGCAAGAACTCTACCAGGTAGTCAGAGCCCATTGACGGTAACTCATCACTTCACAAGCAGCCAATGCAGATTTAACAGCACCAGGGTCACATGGCTAGACCTCGGAAGACTAGTCAGCAACCTGGCAGCTGTGTTGTGCACCAGCTGCAAGTATCGTAGGGTACCCACACTCCCCTTGAGGTGGAGTATGTTACAGTAATTGAGTCTACATGTCATGAATGCATTCACTAGAGTCAGAAGGTCTGTTGATATTCCTCAAATGCTAAAAACCACTCTTGACTACAGCTGACACCTGAGCCTCCAGTGTCAACCATTCTTTGAGAATAGCTCCCAGATGTTTCACCTTAGCAGAGGCCAGCAGTCTGGATGACCCAATCTGAAGCCCCATCTCTCCCATGACTATTCCCTGCTCCCCTCCTTTTGACACAGCTTGAGCCCCAGCACATCAGTCTTATCCAGGTTTGGCCTCAGCCAAGTAGATTCCATCCATTTCTGGATATCAGATAGGCACAGATTACAGTAAGCACCTCCACAGAATTAGGCATCCCAGGTGCAAAAGACAAATACACTGGGTGTCATCCTCATAGCACTGAAAACCCAGCTTGTATTGTCAAATGATCCCTCCTAGGAGCAGTATGTACAGTGCAAACAAAATGGGTGAGAGGACTGAGCCATGGGGCACAACAGAGGGCAGGAGCATCAAGGACAATAAGAAAGTACCAATCACCACCTTCTGCATCTTTTCCCTGAGATAAGACTCAAACCATCAGATGACAGTGCCAGGGAGTCCAACATACTCTCTCAGATGATTCAACAGCAACCCATGGTCCACAGCCTCAAATGCTGAAGAAAGATCAAGGGCAATGAGAATTGGCTGTTTTACTTGTCTCCTGCCCTAAGAAGGTCATTATGCACCCTGACTAATGCCATCATAGTGCTATGCCCAGATCTAAAACCAGGCTGAAAGGGATCATAGATGTCATGAGCTGAGAGGTGCACCTCAAGCTACAGTGCCACAATCTTCTCAACAACCTTACATAAAAAGGTAGGTTAAAGGTATAATAATTCACTAGACATTGGAAGAACCATCAGTCTCCTTCAGGTAAGGAATGGCTCAATGTCTTGACAGATTGTTGTAAACCGGAAAGGGTCCACTACTCAATGAACAAATAACAGGATAAGTTCTCTTCAACTTGGAAACCTTTTGGGAGTTTTTTTTTTGTACACTTTATTTAAAATGTCATTCAGCAGTACAGAAAGGCAGCAAATATCCCATTAAAATACATATATGTGCTTCATTGTTTTACACATAATCCATGACAATTAAATCTATTACAGATCCAATCGGGTAATTACTAAATTTATCCCCAAGCTATTATAATAGAAATGAAATATTGAGCTACTTATATTTCAGGAGGTTCATGTCTTATATAGAGTATTAAACATTCCTAAATGGAGGCTTGCCAACGTGATAAGTTTCTCCTTGGTTCAACAACCACATTTCAAAAGACAGAAAACCTAGATTGCGATAGGGTCTCCTCCATCAGAGGTCAGACCTCCTTATAGGTTTCCAGTTGGCCTCTAACTGTATATTGGATCCTCTCATATTTCATGCAGTCCAAGAGGGCATCTACCCACTCAGCTATGGAAGGAATGGACTGAAGCCTCCAATGGAGAGCCAAAACCTTTAGGCCCATCACATTTCCAAGCCTCCATAACATCAGGCTAGATTTTGTGTATTTCTCCTCCCATCCAGCTCACCCGAGGTTAGGCCCAGCAGAATCTCCACGAGATCTAACCTAAGAGGGGTACCAACCAATTTAGAGAGTCTCTCCTGCACCCCCACCAAAACCCCTGAACCTGATCACATTGCCAAATCATGTGGAAAAAAGTTCCATTATGTATCTGGCATTTAGGGCACATGGGGGAATCCTGTCGACTGATTATGTGGCCCAACTACGGAGTATGTTATGTTCTACATAATACATTAAATTGTATGGCTTTGGCTCATTGTTTACTGAACATTTAAAGATATTGTTTAAGATGAAGATCCATTCCCTCCTGTCAAGGCATCTGGTAAGATGTCACACTCCCACTTGGACTTAGTAGCCTCCATATGATCTGGCAAAGCCCCTATTAGTAATTGGTAAGTTCTTCTTAGAGGCCTAAAAGAAGGCTGATCAGATTGTCCCCAAAACAGTTCCTCCAAAGAGGAATGCGATACCCCACATAGGCCCACTCTACTATTTAGTCTCCCATATGTTTCTCTAATTTTGGTATATTGGGAGAGGTGGGATTTACTGACAGCTTTGTTTTTTCAGAAGGTGGTCAAATGAACAACTTTTACCTTCCTGAAAAATGTGCTGGATTTGAGTGATCCCCCCTCCTCAAGACTGGATAATCCCAGATGGAGACACCACCCTCCCTGTTGTAAAAGCCTTCTGAGAGGACTCTCAGGAGACAAACCACCCCTCACCCCTATCATAGTGTGAGCAAGTTTCCACACTTTTATCATATTCCCCGTATAGGGGTTAACCAGGGTGGGCAAGGACTCCACATCTCCACATAGTGCAAGAAATTTATGCTACAGTGAGGACTCCCCCGGGCTTTCTATCCCCACCCAGACCGGTCGAGCCCTTGCATTCTTTAGAGTGTCCTGGATATGGGCCACCTGGGCAGCCACCCAGTAATGTCTTACACTGGGAGGCCCAACCCACCTTTTCTCTGGGGCATGCGCAGGAGTGACTTCTTAATCCTGGGCCTTTTATTATTCCAGAGGAGCTGGGTGATAGCCCCTCAATGCTATTAAAGTATTTTACGGGATGTGGAAAGGGATTACCTGAAAAAAATACAAGAATTGAGGTAGGACTGACATTTTTATTAAGTTTACCTGCCCTAGCAAGGTCAGAGGCAAAGCTCTCCATGCCAGGCAATTATCTTTTGTCTTAGAAACCAGGCTTTTCATGTTTATTTTGACCAGAATGGAGAGCTTAGAGGGTATTTGGATACCCAAGTATTTTAATGATTTAGAAGGTTGAATCAGTTTCTGAGCAATATAGATAGAGCCTTTGTTCTCACCCACCAGCATCTATTCACATTAGTCCCAGTTAACCTTGTGACCAGAGATAGGACCATATTTAGCAAACAGTTGGGACAGCACCTGCAGCGCCTCCTCCGGGGAGTCCAAGAAAAGGAGAACATCCTCAGCAAACAATGAAATTACATGTTCCTGTCCACTCCAGCTATGACCCCTAATACGGGGGTTAGATCTTATGCTTTGAGCAAGAGCTTCGATTGTGAGAACATATATTAATAGGGAAAGGGGACACTCCTGGCTAGTACCTCTTGTCAGGGCAAAGGTGGTTGAAATAATATTATTTATAAGAACCTGAGCTCTCAGGGACCTATATAACACACCCACCCATTTCAACATGGAGGGACCCAGACCAAATTTCCGCAAAACTGCCATCATGAAGGGCCACTCGATGCAGTCAAAGGCCTTCTCTGCATCTAAAGATAGCAGGCCCCCTCCCCCCCTTGGCCATTGATGTTTTAAGTTAAGAACCCTCCTAATGTTATGTTTGGCCTGCCTCCCCTTCACGAACCCCCCTTGATCTGGGGGTACCAAACCGAGGAGAACACTCTCCAACCTATTAGCTAATAGTTTCACTAAGATCTTGTAATCAGCATTGAGTAATGATATTGGGCGATAGGAGGAACACCACAGTGGTTTATTTCCCTCTTTAGGTAATACAGTAATGCTGGCAAGTTCCTGTGATAGGGGAAGTGCACCCTCATCCATGGCTTCCTGAATCATTTCTTTCATTATGGGTCCCAGCTCCTCCCATAATAGCTTGTAGATTTTGGTTGGAATGCCATCTGGCCCTGGTGCCTTCCCTCTTTTACTTTTCCATACCACTGCCTTTAATTCCTCTAAAGAGATTGGGGAGTCTAACTTAACTATATCCATCCAACTCCCCCATCCGTGGGAGACTAATTTCTTTCAAGAATTCCTCCGGGTCTGCTCCCTGAGGGAACTCAGTAGAATACAGCTGAGAGTAATAGACTTCAAAAATGTCATTTATTTTTCATTGGTCGTATGTGACCTCCTTTCCCTCTGCTTCCATCCCCAGAATAGTCTCCTCCACTCTTTGCCTCTTAGCCAGACTCACCAACCACTTCCCAGCTTTATCCCCTTCAAAATAAGACTATGACTTGGTCAGATTTAAGGCTGTATCTATGTGGTATATAGATGTTTAGTTTAATTCATGTTTCAAAGCACCCAATTTTGCATGCTTGAGCAGGTCTGGTGTGGCCATGAGTTCTTTTTCTAGATGGAGGACCTGGGTCTCCAAATCGTGTTCCTTTCTGAGAGCCATTCTCTTTTTGTGGGCCAAATATGAGATGGTCTCCCCTTGGATACTAGCCTTAAGGGCATCCCAAATGGTTCTAATATCTGTGTCTCCTTTTTGGTTGTCTCGGAGGAAAGTTGATATGTGCCATCTCAATTGGTGGACAAACGATGCATCCTCTAAGAGGTTAGGGTCCATACGCCACATGGGGTCCCTCCTGGGTTTCTGCTTTTCCTCCAGAAACACCCTCAGGGAAGCATAGTCTGAAATGAGTAATGGGCCATAATCGGCCTCAACTATATCACCTAACCTAGACTTGGGTAGAAAAATGTAATCCAAACTAGTGTAAAGTTTGTGTGCATATGAGCAAAATGAGTATTCTCTAGAGGTGGGATGATGAAATCTACATGCCTCCAGCAACGACCTCCCCTCCATCATATTGTGGAGGGTTTTTACACTCTTAGGGCATGGGACCTTCCCCACACCAGAGTAGTCTAGGGCAGGATCCCAGTATGCGTTTAGATCTCCCCCTATAATGATGTCATCTGGAAATGGGGTCAAGGTGGTTCCCAGGTGGGTAAAAAAATCTGGAGTGTCTATATTGGGGCCATAGCCTGAAACCAGTGTTGTAGGGGTTCCTCCCAGGTCCACCACTGCCACCACATATATCCCCTGGGGATCGACCACCGTGGAAAGAATCTTATGAGGGAACCCTGGCCTGATCCAAATTGCAACTCCAAGCATTTTAGATGTGAAGGTAGAATCAATCAGGGTGTCTCCCCAGGAATGTTGTAAAGCATCCACCACCTCTCTGGTAGAATGTAGTTCCTGTAGGAACACCACATCCCCCTCATCTTATGCTTGATCTGGGTGTAAACCTTTTTCCTTTTTACCACCATGCGTAGCCCATTAACATTCCAGGAGATTAAAACCAACTTAGCCATGGACATTTTGAAGTTTATCAGCTGGACACCGCCAGCTTCTCACACAGAAAACATTACCTCCCACCCGGCCACTGCCGAAAGAATATTTGAACTTTTTTTTGAAAACTCTGAACACAACTACAACCCCCTATCTCCCCAATCTCCCCATAATAACGTAACTTTAACACAACATGGTGCCCCAATTCCCTCATCCAACCCCCTCCCCACCCATCAACCTTATTAAACATTAGGTATAAAACCTAGTTCCCTCTCAAACCCTTAATTAAATCCCAATCTAACAAAGATTCCCTCTACTTTTCGTGGATGGAGCACCCATCCCTTGCAAACCTTAATACGTAATGATTTACAGAACATTTGACTCGATATACCCTCTTACATATAAAAAGAGAAATTTAAGATCAGCTGGAGTGAGTCCAGGCCTAAATGTTACTTCACAAGTCCAGGCCTGGGCTGCTAGAAAACAAAAAAGTGTGATGTTAAAGGAGGAGGAGGATCTCTGAATATCCTTGCCCCACTATGCATCTAGAATAGGAGCTAGGGACATCAGATCTTATTGAAATTATAGCTTTGTCCCAAGAGCTCTTACTTTAAAGAAAGATGGAGTAACAATCCTCCCCTTCAAGCCCTGGAAATCAGGACTTAAATCACATAACAAGCACAACCCGTTGACCCCCCCCAAGCTTCAATCCATGCTCAAATCCCCATCAGACAAAACAATTAACCTGTGTATAACTTTGGATTATGTTATACTATGCACTAACTCATTAACTTCAATTACTTAACTTCTAAAGTAGTCATATAGACAAATAAGGTAACCATCTAGTTTGTGTAGCTGAGACCTGGTGGTAAAATCAGGTAGCTAGTCGCTATTCCACCATTTCAGTCTGGCAAAGCAGTGACCTCTTAGAGCATTTTTGAGTGTGAGGGGAAGAGGGAACCCCCATATCCAGTCATTATAGGCCTCATGAGGAGTTACAGACTGGAGATTCACTCCCCCGCCCCCCCCAACTCACACTGATGAGGAAACAGTACCTTAGGTCGAGGCCTGTCTTCACGGGGCTTTCTATCTCTCCAAGTCTCTAACAAACTCGAGAGCTGCCGCCAGATCAGTGAAAATTTTCAAGCTGCCTCCCGTAGGGTGAACAGTTAGCTGAGCTGAATAGAGGCATGAAAAAGGACAGTTTATACTGTGGGAAACTCGGCAAACC
Organism: Neoceratodus forsteri; assembly: GCA_016271365.2. Lineage (NCBI taxonomy): Eukaryota > Metazoa > Chordata > Ceratodontiformes > Ceratodontidae > Neoceratodus > Neoceratodus forsteri. The sequence continues at coordinate 1,063,359,868 of CM028130.1, forward strand.
TCCGTGAATGCCTGTTGTTGTTGTTGTTGTAAGAGTCCAGGAAAAGGCTAACATACCTCTGCTGCACTAAAATGACACCAATTTTCCTCATGGCCTCCAGGACCTTCACCCTGTCTTGGTATATCAGGAACTTGACAATTATGTGTCTGGGCTTCTGATCCGGGGGTGGTTTTGGCCCCGGGGCCCTGTGGGCCCATTGAATCTCCAGAGGTGCATCTGGAGGAAGCTGTAGGGTATTTTTAAACCTCTCTAGCAGGTAAGAGATGCAATTTTTCCCCTCGGTTCCTTCTGGGAGGCCTATGATGCGTATATTGCATCACCGCTCTCGATTCTCATGGTCGTCCAGGGAGTGCTTTAGATATTCTATCTCCTTCAGGGCCTTGGCTAGTTTGACTGTTTGAGAAGAGGATCTATCTTCTTGGCTACTGAGGGGCTGTTCTAGTTCTTCCAAGCGCCGCTCATGTGATTCAACTTATTCCGAGGTGGCATTGATGATCTGTTGAAGATGTTGAATTTGGGCCATTACATTCTCAAAGCTGGCCTCCATTCTAGACCTTAGGTCATACTTTAAGTCTTTGATGAGTGTCTCTAGCTATTGATAACCCTCGGCCATTGTCTGGAAGTTAGACGATTCAGGGATCTCTCTCTCGGAGCCACTCTCCAAAGCTTGAGTGCTCTTGTCTGGTTGAGATGTCCATGAATTTCCCGGTGCATGTTCGGGTTGAAGCAGGCCCTTAGCGGTAGAGTCACAGAGAGTGGATTTAAAATATATTTTTGATTGCTTCTTCCCCAATTTTTGGGAGGACAACATCAGCACTACTTGGTTTGGCTTTCTTATCAAAATGATTAAAGATTTGAGGTAAAATAAGAGGGGATTGCAAGGGATGGTTGCAGAGCTCCAACTTCAAGCTGCCATTTCACTCTGCTGCTAGGCCAAGCCCTCTGGGAGGTTTTTAAATTACTAAATCACAGACTGATATAAGAGTTATGATGACGCTGCTGTTAACTACTTCATTTAATGGGATCTCCATTCAATGTCTGAAAAATAACCAGTGTGTGAATCAAAAAGTATATATACAGTATTTCTCAACCTTTTGTAAAAACTATTAAATAAATCACGTTCTTGATGATGATGATGATGATGATAATTAGTAAGTTTTATTTGTCAGGTGCTCAATAGGAAGTACATTCTAAGGGTGTAAACAAAGTCACAGGATGATCACAGTATAATATCCTTTTTATGTATTCAAGGGCTATTTCATGCCTCAGCGTTCTAATAGGGAAACAGTCAGCACAAAGGGCCCTACACTCTAGTGTGGGGCTGGTCCAGTGTACACTATGTGTGCAAAAGCAATTTGGTTTACTTATTGTTTACTGTAGCATAATAGATTGTATAAGACTATGTTTGCTTACTTCTAGGCTGACACCTTCTGGAACTACAAATCCCAGAAACTCCTTCAGCTGATATCAGAGCAGTATTGCAGGAGTGGGAGAATACAATAGCTTGCAGTGCATTTTAGAGTGTTTAGGATCTCTTATCAGATGTTTTCTGGTTCTGCTTTTTCCAGTGTCTATGTACAGTCCTCTGAGACTGTACTTAGCCCTGGGAGGAAAGCAGGACCAGCAAACAAAAGATCAAAGCTTATATAAACTGTAACATGCACTGCAGGCTATTGAATTACCCACTGCTGCAGTACTGCTCTGATGTCAGATGCAGGAGATTCAGAGTTTTCTTTTAGTTATGGAAGATGCCAGCATAGAAGTAAGAAAAATTAGCCTGATACAATTTACTATACTACAGTAAACAGTAAACAAACCAAACTGTTTTTGCACACAAAAATACACGATAGGACAAGCCCCGAACTTGATGTGCAACCACTTGGTGTGATGAGTTCCACTATGCAATAACAGTGATGCCCAGTGCTGAGACAAGTAATAATAAACGATTTTCATACCTTTTCCAAGACTCTTCATTCTCCCAAAACTCATAGACAATGAAGGTAACCCCATCAGGAAGCCTTACTGCAGTGACACTGTAAGCAGACAAAAAATCAATTAGTTTCATCTGTCATTAAGGAGACTAAAGCCATTTTATAATCCCTTGTGTCAAACTTTCAACCAGCCTACAAAGCTCCACAAGCATTGGCTGGAACAAAAATATTTGCAGATGTTTTCTGTCCACAAAATATTTCCTTGCATATGGATGTTTTTTTCCAATCTATTTTTATCAATCCCCAGCAATCATGCCTTCCCCTTCCACTTCTCCCAGCTGTCTGCTTTGTCTAAAGTGCAAGTGAAACTTGTGCTCTTCTAACTCTCCTTCTTTCATGACCCATCCTTCTCTATCAGTTGCTCCATCCAGTCTGGTCTCCAAAACCCACACTCCATTTTCTTACTCACTTCTATGAATCACTGGCTTTGTCATGAATGGCAGGGATCATGGCTTGCTCAATTCTGCTATTTTTGACAATCTTGTGCAAGCATTGCATACCATTTCCCATTCTGTCCTACTCAACAAACTTGCTTGGGTGGATCAATCTGACCTGTCAGTCAGTTTGTTCCGCTCCTTCCTTTTCCACAGACAAAAGCCTGATGAAGAAAGCAATGATCTTCCTGATAGGTTCATAGGTATAGTACATGATTGAAGGACGAGCCCAATTTGATCACGCCACCTAAGCCAGGTCAACTACATATTTTAAGTCATTCATGTGAGAATCAAGCTTCAATTTAAATAGAGCCAAATAATCACAGTGCACTACCCCATTTGGAAGTGAATTCCATATTGGAATTATCCTTTGTGTAAAGAATTTATTTCTCTTTGTAGTTTTATTTATGGATGCAGTTTTCAGATATATTGTATTGAACAAGAGTTCATCTTTAGTAGCCCTATAGAGCAAACAAAGGTCACCTCTCAATGACCTGTATTCCATACCATAAAGTTGTAATTTTTTTAATCTTTCTTCATAGGTCAAAAGACCCATGCCAATAATATGTTTGGTGAATCTCCTTTGAATTCTCTCTCTAGATAATCTATCTCTAATTAATGTTGGAGCACTAAATGAGGAACAGTAATCAAAATTAGATCTTATAATACTAGTAAATAGTGGAAGTAATATAGCTGGTTCTCTGCTTTTTATATTTTTGAAAATACAATTAGTCAATTGAGTACATTTTTGAACAGTAGTATTCAAATGTTCTGTAAATTTTAAGTTATTAGTAATAGTGACACCCAGATCTTTTTCGGAAGTGATTACACTTAACACATGGCTGTTAATATAATAATTAGCACACATGTTATTAAACACAAAATGCATAACTTTACATTTATTATAATTAAAGTTTAATTTATGATTGATAACCCAGTCTGAGATTAAATTCAAGTTATCCTGTAAATTTGAAATGGATTTTGTATTGTTAACAATCCCACCTAGTTTAGCATCATTTGCATACTTTGTTAACCATATACCATCTTTAGTGTTCATACTAGCTATAAGAATATTAAACAATATAGGACCCAGGACAGAGCCCTGAGGAAACCTGCTAGTAACTTCCGTCCATGTAGAAGTATACCCTCGTAATGACACCCGTTGTCTTCTATCAGTCAACCATTGTATAATCCAAGCAGTAATAAATTTATTAAGCTCCATTTGTAATAAACATTCACATAATATACTATGTGAAACAGAGTCAAAAGCCTTTTCAAAATCCAAGTAAATGACATCCACTGGAAGACCCATGTCCAAGGCGTTGCTCACTGGCTCAAAAAAATTTATTCAATTAGTATGACAAGACCTACCAGGTTGAAAACCATGTTGTAATATATCAGTTTGACCTTTATCTATGATATGTTTATTAATCTTATTTGATATAAGTTTTTCCATAATTTTACATACAGAGGATGTTAAGCTTATAGGTCTATAGTTTTTTTAAATCTTGCTTTGAACCATTCTTATGTATTGAGATGACTAAAGCATCTCTCCATTCTTCTACAGCAGAGCCCTTTGCTATAGATTCATTAAAAAGAAATGTTAATATACCAGCTAACTCGTATGAAACATTTTTTAAGAATATTGAAGGGATGTTATCAGGTCCTACAGATGTGGAAGAGCTACATGTATTAATGATGGAATAAGTTTCAGCAACAGTGAACTCAACTACAGGTCCCAGAACAGAGGGACTCTCATTCAATAAAATGTCATTTTTTTAAATAAGCTAGCAAAATATTGATTAAATTTGTTAGCCATTATTTGTTCATTATTTATAATCTCATCATTAATTTTTAAGGGTCTAACTAGATTCGGTGTAGATTTTAAAGAACCAATATAATTGAAGAACTTTTTTTTATTATCACCCTGATTACTAATAAGATTACATTCCAAATCCTTTTTAGCCTTTTTGATTGCATATTTAGATTTTCTTTGTTTTAAGAACAAATTTAGACCAATTGGAATTATATTTATTTTTCTTATATTTATTGAAAGCCCTTTTTTAGTCAATACCAATCTTTTGATTTTTGTGGAATACCATGGTGGAAGCCTTTTCTTTTGAATGTATTTAACTCTGATTGGTACCCACTCAGAAATACAAAAATCTTTTTTTTGTTTTATTCTATGCCATATTTCTTCCACTGATAACCCAAATAATTATTTTTTCCAATTCCACATCATTAGGTACTCTTTAATAGCTACATAATTTGCCATTTTATAGTTTCTAAATTTGGTTATATCATTGGAATTTTTCTTGTAATAATTAATTGACCATTTAACCATTAAATGGTCACTATTACCTATTGGAGCCATAGGGGTGTCAAGGGATGTCAATGCCTTCCTTTATATTAGTAAATATTAGGTCTAAAATGTTATTATATCTTGTTGGAATATTGACAATTTGGTCTAAACCTAGGTGAGTAATTGCACCAATACATTTATTTTCTTGTTTATTAGAGCCTACTCCATTTAACCAGTTTATACCAAGGTAATTGAAATCACCAATCAGAAAGGTATTATTTTTCAAATTGACATTTTCCAAGTAATTACAAAAGTTATCATTATTAACAGAATCCATTGACAGTGACCTATAACGTATCCCTAGTGTAACTGGAAATGATTTGTTATTAAGTTTAATCCATAATATTTTAAAACCTTGTGGTGAACTAGTGTTCATAATAACTTCTGTACACTTAATATCTTCTTTTATATAAAATGCAACATCTCCTCCCCTTGTATATACATGATTATTCTTAAAAAGAGTGTATCCACAAATATTTTGTCCCCATTGTTTGTCATTAAACCAAGTTTCAGTGATTCCACAAATATCAATATTTGCACTATGCAAAATGATTTGGAGTTCATGAATTTTATTGCACAGACTCCTAGCATTTAAAAGAAGTAGATTTAGTTTAGGTGCTTGATTGTTATTTTAAATGCAAAGAGTAGGTTTAACAAGATCCAGGGTTAAGTTCTGTTCATCCACAGTTTTATTAGTAACTAACCCCCCCCAAGCATTGCATAAAATAAGCATCTATTGCTGAGTTAAACTCATTTCCTAGAACTTCTTTACCTTTTTCACTTAAATATAAACCATCCATTGCATAGTAATTACCATTTGGCTGAAACTGTTCCCAATGAGTTAAACACTTTGGGCCAGATATTCAAAGGGTAGCACCGGGTGCAAATCCGTTGTGCTGGATTAGCACCAAATTTGCCCCCGACTGTAATATTCAAAAGGACATTTAGCGTTGGCACTAGGTGTTGGCACTGACGCTAAATCATAATGTATGCAGGGGAGGGACTGAGGGGACGGGACCTGAATGCCTGCGCAACAGCATAATAAAAGGTATAGCGCCACGCTACAGACATTAGCGCAACCTGTAGCACGGCGCTAACTACCACCAAAAAAAGGCTGGCGGTAATGCGGAGGTGCCCCCCCATGAATCACAACCCCCCTTTGACCACACCATAACGGATGTATCCCTGGTAGTCTAGTGGTCCCCCCTTCCCCAAGCACTGCTCCCAACCCCGTTGGAAATGAAAACTCTCATTTTCCCTGGTAGTCTAGTGGTCTCCCCCCAAAGCACCACTCCTGACCCCGTTGGAAATGAAAACTCTCATTTTCCCTGGTAGTCTAGTGGTCCCCCCCCAAGCACCACTCCTGACCCCGGTGTAAATAAACAAACTCATATTCCCTGGTAGTCTAGTGGTCCCACCCCGCAGTGACAACCTGCCCATCCAAAACAGATTCCCAGAATGGAGCCAGTGACCGGCTCAGCCCTTCTCTCACCACCACAGCCAGCCACCGACTGAGGTAGGAAGCTCTCCTACCTCGGTTGGCGGACGACCGTGGTGGTGAGAGAGGGCTGAGCCGGTCGCCGCTCCATCTCTGGGAATCTGTTTTGATGGGTGGGGTTGTCACCGCGGGGGAAACCACTAGACTACCAGGGAAAATGAGTTTGGTTTATTTACACGGTGTCAGGAGCGGTGCTTGAGGGGGGACCACTAGACTACCAGGGAAATACGCGAGTTTATGATTAAACCATGGTCGGGAGCGGTGCTTGGGGGGGACCACTAGACTACCAGGGAAATACGTGGGTTTATGATTAAACCGTGGTCAGGAGCGGTGCTCGGGGGGGAACCACTAGACTACCAGGGAAAATGAGTTTTCTATTTCCAACGGGGTCAGGAGCAGTGCTTTGGGGGGGACCACTGGACTACCAGGGAGTGGAAACAGCACAGGTGGACACAGGGACCATGACGGCTGTGAAGGGCTGCCTGGCCCAGCCTGTCTGCCCAGGTCCCTATATGTTGGCTGGCTGTGCTGCACAGCCCAGTGACCCTACAGCTGACAACTCACCCCCATCCCCAGGAGGTTTGCCTTATGCCTGCCCCATACATACTTGTGTTCCACCCACACCTGCTGTGGGCTGCCTCTGTTGGTGTGGAGTGGGGGCATCATCCAGGGCATGTGTGGCCATTGGTAGTGTGTGTGTCTATAGCTATATATATAGATATATATATATATATATATATGTATATGCATGTGTCTCTGTATCGCTCTATAGTTATAGATCACTACGGATCTATATATCTCATTTTGTGCTGCTTGCAGTGCTACATAGCTATGTTGTATGCACTGCTCGTACCTGCCAGCGCACAGTTCCTGCTGCTTCCAGCTTGTACATATATTCCAACCAACAGGGGATGCTGTGGGCATGCCTTGGCCTGCAGCATCCAGCCTGTACTTCCATTCCAACCAAAAGGGGGAGCTTTTTGCTCCATGCAGTAGCACCGGGCAAACTGCATGGTAATGTATGCTACACAGCACTTAATGAGATGCAAATGTACTTGTTTGCCCAATGGATTACCTAAGTAGGTTGATTTAAATGGGAGCTTTGAATATAGCTTCCTGTTTACTTGGCTAACCAGTTTGCGCTTGGCCAATGTGTTAGCACTGTGCAATCAGGTTAGCCCCGGGCAAACAACCTCACTTCAGCATAGCACAGTTCTGCTGTGTGTGGCTTACATTGTTGTTTGCAGTCATACCTCTCAACTGCCCCTGGTTTTCAGGGACGTCCCTGAATTTACCTCAAATGTTTACTCTGTCCCTCCTACAGCTTGTGTTTCCATGACCAAACAGTGGGGGTTGTAAGCATAACATAATGTCAGACATCACTGTTACAGATGTGTTCTTCCTTAGAAAATGCATTTTATACTACACCACTTATTGTACCAGCTTCCTGAGTAGATACCTCCACCTATAAGGCGGTCCCTGATTTTTAAACCTTTGTCCCTGATTGTTTTAAGCCTTGTCCCTGAGTTATGAGGCAGGAGGTTGAGAGGTGTGTTTGCAGTAGCTGTGTGACATCTCTGTGCAATCACACACAATGTTCTCCACCTGCAACACTGGCTTGCTACAGAGCCTAATAAGCTGCAGCTGCAGTTTGCACTTCCCTGTTGCTATATTCAGTGCTGTCTTAATCATGGACAATATTTGCCCTGCACTCCTGGGCCTGTTTGCCCGGCATCCTTCACTTGCAATATTCAGCTAGTTTTGCACTGGGCTATTCATTTTGAATATGGCTATGTTTTTGCTCTGGGCACAGTTTGCCCGCCGGGCAGTGCTAATTTAGCCCCGGGGCAAAGTTTTGAATATCTGGCCCTTAATATTTTGTTTAAGACACCATGCCCTGAGCCAATCATTTATGTGTTTTATTTTATTTGTTAGAAAATGGTCTGCTCTGGGTACTGGAAGAATCTCCGAAATCATTCTATGGATTCCTATTTCAGCAAGAATATTTGACATACCAACATAAGCCTCTTTAATCTGTTGAACATTTTGATGCCATATGTTATTGACCCCAACATGTATTAAGGCAAGATCATTTTCACAACAATTATGTAGAATCTGTCTACTCATTCTAGCTATGTCATGAATCTGGGCACCACGAAAACAAGATAACATGCGGGTAGCTTTATTGGGGTAACATATTTTCCTATTGAGTTTTGATAACAAGGAGTCCCCTAGTACAAAAATTTGCTGTGGTGCTTTATGAACTGTATTCATAGGCCCAATATCCATATTCTGTCCTTGTCTATTGTTATTCTCTGAAAAATTAATAAGATTGGTTTGGGTATATCTGATATCACTATTTTCTGGTATAATCAAATTTTCAATCTCATTATTTGATAAGGTTAATGCAGTTTCCACTATTGCTCCATCCCCAACCCCCTCTATGTCCAAAGTTATTAATAATGGATCAAATTTATTCTGTAATGGTACGTGAAAATCGTTAGCTTTTCTCCCTGTTTTGAATGTTTTTTTATATTGTACAGTATACCAATCATCATCAGAATCCGATCCATTTCCCTTTTGTCTTGGTCTCTTTCTTGTCACAATATCAGTATGGATAGGTGTGAGGTTAGAACTATCACTGGATTTTGAAATTGGCATTTGTTTTTCAGTTATTTGTAGCCTTTTTGCAGTTTCAATTTGACTAAGTTCAAGTACTCTTAGTCTGTCATCAAATAACTTTATTTCAGGCTCAAGTTCTTGAATCTTAATACATTTACTGCAACTGAAGGATTCAATATTTTGACTGCCTAATTCAAAGTCAAACATGTTGCATAATATGCACATGGTACCTATTCTCCCATCTGCTGCTAATATAACACTAGCCATTTTCTTTATGTACCACACCTATGAAAATACTTCTTACCGAGTTTAAGTAGATGGAGATTTAATTCTTGTTCCTTTTGAACAAAGTCTAAGTGTGGACTTACTAATATTTTACTACAAACGCACAACCGCATACATGCGCTTGATGCGGTGTTCTTTTGTATTGCCTTCGACGCGATGCCACGCTACCGCCCTGCTTGCCATACAGAGCAGTTAAATATAGCCCTAGAGACCTGGAAGTGAATTCACGGGTCGCGCTACACCTCCAAATATTTTTGTAAGCAAAAAGTTTCATTGTGTTTTTAAAAGTACTCTACTGTGCCTCTTTGATTGTTTAAGGTGTTAAATAGGCTCAGTTTCCCCCCAAATAAAATGAAAAATAGCAATTTCAATGAGGTGTAGTCCAGGAAATAGCCTGGTGAACTTCAGCTCCTCCTCCTAGACCAGCGTCGGCTAGGGCTCCAAAATTAGGCGTTAAAATGTCTTAAAATGACAGTAGGCAGTTCATAAAAGTATTATAGCAAGCACACACAATATGCAAGTAATAACACTGAAGTTTCATTTAAACTAAACAAAGCAGAAAGCGCTCACCGCAGGGCAGCTAAATATAGCCCTTAGAGACCCGGAAGTGAATTCATGGCTTGCACTACACCTCCGAATATTTTTGTAAGCAAAAAACTTAATTGTGTTTTTAAAAGCCCTCTACTGTGCCTCCTTGATTGCTTAAGGTGTTAAATAGGCTCAGTTTCCTTCAAATAAAATAAAAAATAGCAATTTCAATGAGGTGTAGTCCAGGAAGTAGCCTGGTGAACTACAGCTCCTCCTCCTAGACCAGTGTCGGCTAGGGCTCCAAAATTAGATGTTAAAACATCTTAAAATGACAGTAGGCAGTTCATAAAAGTATTTCAGCAAGTACACACTATATGCAAGTAATAACACTGAAGTTTCATTTAAACTAAACAAAGCAGCCTTTTTGTCCTATTTCTACAAGAGTGGAGTCCCCAGGACTATATCAATAACCCTGCCCTGTGTTCCAGTTTTACTCAATGACCTTCCTTTAATCTGCATGTCAGCACATATCCACATGTACATGAAGGAGCCTGTACTTTTTTCTTGCAGAGCTCCAACCGCTGAGCTGAAAATAACCTTACAGAATGACTCTGACAATGTCCTCTGCTAGTTCTGCTCCAATCACCGATCACTCTATTCCAAACAAACAGCCTCCATGATATTTGGTAGAAAATAGTGACATGTCAGGTGCCACAAAACCCCTATTCTCATGACTTGGCATGTCTTCCTCCTGCAGGTTCCCTACTTCAAGTACCTTAGTGTGTGACTGAATGAAAACCGTGGTATTTTTTTCCCTCCCTCATTGCATTGGTGCTTCAAGTTTAGTGTTTGGTACTAAAACCGATTCTGTCTTCCACTATTTGGTGTGCAATAAGATCCTCCTCAAGATGATTATTTTGGTGTTTTGCTATGGGACATGACAAACAGTGTTGCTTCCAAAACCACCATAGAAAATCTGGAACCCTTTTTTCATTTCCTTTGCAAATTCACCCAAAACTGTCTCCCAACCCTACCATGGTTCTCTACTCTAAACACTCCCTTCAAACTCTGAACGTCAGACTCCAGTCCCACTAAATCTCCTAATACTATAAAAATTGGTTCTGCTATCTCCCGTCTGACCTGTGCTCCTCTACCATTTCTTCCCTTCCTCCCATTTTCTCTACACATGTAATACCCATTCCTTTATATCCCTTGTTCCAAACCCTCTGCTGAATGAGCTACCTTTTCCTATCATCTCCCTGAACCCTGTAATTACCTTCCCCTTGCCTTCTACCTCTAGCCATATGTGAAATGTAAATTCTGCCAATGAAATTTAGGAACAGGTACCAAGGAAGGTCTTTATGTGACCAAAGAATTTGCAGGGATCATGTGCAGAGCTGGCTAGCAGGTTCTGGCAGTATTTGCTTTTTGCAAGCCTAATTTGCTTTTTGCAGGTGCTTCTGTGTTGCTTGTAGATTAAGTGATCCCTGGGTAGAGCAGTGGTTTTGAAGTGTTTCCATAGATTATCCCTGGTTTTGAGTTGTCGGAGAAGATCTTTATGGAGCCATCTCGTTTGTAGACCCCTGACCCTTCTCTGCACTTTCAGTGCGTGCCTATTCTGTACATCTCTGAACCTGGTCAGGAACACCTCAAGGGCATCTTCAACTTTTGTCGCTTGGCAGATTTCGGACCAGTCGATGTTGGATATGTCTAGGAGAAAGGTGTTTAGATCCATATGTGCAAAGTTGGTGAAAGTGACCAGGCGGGACTGAGGAGAGGGTAGTGGACCAGAGCGCCAGTGGCAGATAGTAGGTGAGTGGTAAGTTATAGCATCAGCCAGGTCGCATGCCTTTGTAATATGATCAGGTCTGTTTGTGAGGATCCAGTCTATCAGCATACCTGATTGGGAGTTAATCATCCTGGTGTTCACAGTTATGAGCTGGTGGAAGTTAAGACCTTGGACAAGAGATGCAAGAAGAGTGCTGTGAGACAGGCCCTGCCAGTTCAGATTTACATCACCAAGTATGATGGCCTCTTTCATGTTAATCACTTGTGATGTTAGCTGGAGTATTTCCTGAAAACTTTCTACCCCACCGGTGGGCAGATTGTAGAGACATATAATGTGCAGATTTTTTGCTCCAAGTGACAAAGTTGCGTATAAGGACTCGCAGAGCCATTGGAGATTATAGACAGGAGCCATTTTTATGGTGAGGAAGGTTTTATGGTAGATTGCAATACCCCCTCCTGTTTAGACCCAGGCCTGTCCTGTCGGATAATAGAGTATCCAGGTAGGTTACACTGGGCATCTGGGATACGAGGTTTAAGCCATGTTTCCGTGAGGCACAGAATGTCAGGACCAACCACTTTGATCCAAGCCTCAAGTTCAGCCAGATGGCCCAGAAGACTTCTTATATTCATGTGAGCAATTAGAAGGCCTTTTTTAGGCTTGCCATGAGAGTTGATCGGGGTGCTGTTGAAGGGAAGGCCAGGATTAAGTTCCACGTCACCTGCCAGCAGTATCAATAGAGAGGCTAGGAATTTAAGCTGAAGCCTGTAGAAAGTATAGGAAGATTTTGTTTTTTTCCTTTGCAGATGGTAGTTGGTGAGAACCAGGTACGTGCATCCTTTTTTAAGAAGAAAGTAGTGCAAGGCAGGTTTACAGTAATATTTGTTGGGGGAGTAGGTTAGAAAAGCCGAAGTCACTGAGTGATGGGGTGTCATGGTATATGACCTGAGGTAGAGACAGAGAGAATGCGTTTAGGCCGAGCAGAAAAAGAAGGCAGAGCATGGGGGTTAGTACCTTTAGTCTTCCACATGGTGGTGGTGGAACCTCATAGAGGAGGAAGATTATAGCGCTTTATTGGAGAGGGAGCAGGGTTAGAAAGTGCAGCAGGAGATAAGGGAGAAGGTTTGAGGGTGAAAACAAGGAAATAAGTAAAGTGGTTTTAAGGAAGGTTCACGTTGAAATATGGCAGGTTTGAGAGAGCCAAGACTAGGTGAGGAAGAGGAGACCAAGTAGGGTGGAAGGATAGAAGTTTAGATGAAAGGGGCCAAGACCAGTCCAGGCAGCTACAACAGAACTGCAGGCAAGCGCTGTCTGGCAGTGTGTAGAACTAATGCCCCCAGTGGTTAGGGAGTATAAGGAGCCAATGGGAAAGTGGACACTTAGCCATATGACCACCAGAAGCCTATATAGCTAAAGGGTTGACCAGGGTGAGTGAGGTGGGGGGAGGATGGGAAGGCGGCGCGAAGCGCCGGCGGGACGAGTGTTCACCGGAGGAGCTGTAACGCTGGCCGTAAATGGCTCACCGCTAGTGGGGAGAGTGGGCTACTCACTGTGGTAAACAGTCCCAGAGCACTTTAAGGCAGCCCAAAGTCCAGATAAACAGGGTGAAACAGCCACTTTCAGTGAAGGGTGGAACCAGCAAGAGCCACCAACCCCAAAGGAGAGAGCCGGTGGGAACAAATCGGTGGGAATATACCTTACGGCTTTAACACCTTTAGCGGCACGAGGTACGAGGGAGTGGCCGAGCTCCTGGTTCCCTTCCTGGGTGAGCGTGTGGTGTGGTGGCCCCTGTCAACAGGCTTCCTGGAGGAGCGTGGCTTTTCTTCAGCGGGGACCACTGGACAAGCGGTGACCCCTGAGGATTCCTTGGGTGCGGCGGTGGGTCCTCGGGTCTGGGAAGGAGCAGATCCAAAGCTCCGGCTGGCTTGGAGAGGTCCTAAGGAGAGTAGCAGGGAGAGGCAGTTAAGTAGGCAAACAAGGTAAAAGCAGGACAAAAGAAAGAGCGGGAGGTGAGAAAAAGGAGGAGATTTAGCTACAGGAGAGACATATTACAGGTTTAGGCAGCTTACTCTTAAGATTTTAGGTTACTATCAGTGCAAAAATAGATTACGAGTTTAAAATAGAAAAGGCGGGAAGAGAGCAGTTTGCAGCAGAGGGCGATTTAGGCCAAAATACAGAATTAAGGTAGCTGGATTAAGACTTTACAATTAAATTGGATCAAGTAGTCACTGATTCTCAGTAAAGCACACCAGGTAAATAGGTCAAAAAGTGTTCACCGGAGGAGCTGTAACACTGGCCGTAAACGGCTCACCTCTAGCGCGGAGAGTGGGCTACTCGCCGCAGTAAACAGTCCCGGAGCATGTTAAGGTAGCCCAAAGTCCAGATAAACAGGGTGAAACAGCTGCTTTCAGTGAAGGGTGGAACCAGCAAGAGCCACCAACTCCTACTGGAGAGAGCCGGTGGGAACAAATCGGTGAGAACGTACCTTACGGCTTTAACGTCTTTAGCGGTGCGAGGTACCAGGGAGTGGCCGAGCTCCTGGTTCCCTTCCTGGGTGAACATGCGGCATGGTGGCCCCTGTCAACAGGCTTACTGGAGAAGCATGGCTTTTCTTCAGCGGGGACCACTGGACAAGCGGTGACCCCTGAGGCTTCCTTGGGTGCAGCGGTGGGTCCTCAGGTCCGGGGAGGAGCAGGTCCAAAGCCCCGGCAGGCTTGGAGAGGTCCTTATGGCTTTAACGCCTTTAGCGGCACGAGGTACCAGGGAGCGGCCGAGCTCCTGGTTCCCTTCCTGGGCGAGTATGCGGCGTGGCGGCCCCTGTCAATAGGCTTCCTGGAAGAGCGTGGCTTTTCTTCAGCAGGGACCACTGGACAAGCGGTGACCCCTGAGGCTTCCTTGGGTGCGGCGGTGGGTCCTCAGGTCTGGGGAGGAGCAGGTCCGAAGCCCCGGCGGGCTTGGAGAGGTTCTTATGGCTTTAACGCCTTTAGCGGCTCAAGATACCAGGGAGCGGCCAAGCTCCTGGTTCCCTTCCTGGGTGAGCATGCGGCGTGGCGGCCCCTGTCAAAACAGTAATATGGGGGGTTACAAAGTAATCACCCAAGGGTATATTGTAGGACAATAAAAAACTCAGCCAGGGAAATTAGGGAGAGCAAAATAAAATTCCACCCATTAAATTGTGGAGGCATGACCAGTTCTGCTTCTCAAATGTTTGAGAAGAGTTTGCTAGTTATTAGTCCATAGTAATGTATTTCCACTGCAAATTTAAAACTACTAAAACAAACTTCTCCAACTTTGTTATTTTCCAGAACATATTGACACTGGATCTGCATAACAAATTGCAGGTCTATATGCACAATGGCAGTGACGTTTTAAGCTTCCAAATTTTCTAATAAATTTCACAAAATTTCTCACATAATTTGTGACATTATAGGCCTTGCAACATGAAATTACGTCACCAAATCATGCAGTATGTAAAAAGGTAATGCATGCAAATCTGTCTCCAAAGTAGGCAACGTTATAAAAAGCAAACTATTTTTACAAAAATTCACAAAGAAATAAAATACCAGATTTTGAAATTCCACAAGTTGAAAATTACTCAAGTGATTGTCATGGTATTCATCAGGCATTTAGTGCCCTTAGCAACAGGTAAGCATTCCAGTTTGCAAGTCTGTAGTTAAAAGGACAGCTGTGTTAGAACCAGATAAAATGTTTTTATAACATTTAAGAAATTTCTCAAATGTCCGTGAAATTCTAGACAAATTTTACAGAAGCCAAAACTGCTCATTTCATCCAGCTCTGTCTTCTTCTGGTATGCAGACACATTGCTAGTAGAGGCAGACCAAGATATTGCAGCAATACCAGAGACTTGGTACACTGCTAATCATGACTGGGATGCTAATGTACCAGGATATGCTCTATTCAGGAAAGATAGAGGCAGTTAAAAGGGGAGGGGGTGCCATGTACGTCAGGGAGGATATTAAGGCAACAAAACTAATGTGAAGACAGGGGGAGGCTGAGGCACTGTGGGTCACCCTTGAGCCAGGCAATGGCACAGCAATCCATGCAGGGGTGATCTACAGGCCTCCAGCACGGGGGTTGGGAGGTAGATAGGGAGCTGAGGGATCAAATTCATGAGATGGCAACAAAAGGTGAGGTATTACTTGATGCTTTCAATATCTCAGAAGTGGCTTGAACCATCCCAGCAGGTGTTTCTACTAGGAGCAGGCCTCAGACAGCTAGTGACTAATCCCACCAGAGATAGGGCAATTCTGGACCTAGTACTAACCAACAGGGACAGAATCACAGACATCCAGGTGGAAGGTCAACTGGGAACGAGCGACCACCACATAATGAGGCTTAGCATAGGAACCAAGACACAGTCTAGTCACACAAAAGCAAAGGTCTTAGACTTCAGGATGGTGGATTTTGCTAAAATGGGAAATTGTATCAGGGAGGCCCTGGCAAGGAGAGAGATAGAATGGGGAGTAGAGGAGTAGTGGGGACACCTGAAGAAAACCATAGAGGATGTGATGAAGCAGTATATCAGGATGGTACACAAAGGCAAGAGAAGGAGGAAACCACTATTGTTCTCGAGAGAGGTGGCAGACAAGGCAAGGGCCAAAAGGGTGGGTTTCAGGAAATATAAGGAGACTCAAAGGTGGAAGACAGGGAGGTGTACCTAAGGAATCTAAAGGAAGCAGGGAAGGTGGTAAGAAGTGCAAAGGTACAGGCTGAGGAAAGGTAGCGCAGGCAGTGAAAAAAAGTGGGCAAGACATTTTATAGGTACATCAATGAAAGAAGGAAATCCAGGGAAGGGATTGTAAGGCTCAGAGGGGATACAAGGGTGTGTAAGGAGGGAGATCTGGAGAAGGCAGAGATATTGAAAAAATTCTCCTGTTCAGTATTTACAGAAGAGGGGGAAGGTCAGAGACCACAGCTGGATAACAGACACAAAGGGGGAAGGGGATATAATCCATTCACAATGGAGGTAGTCCTGGAGGAGCTTACTAAACTGAAGGTGGACAAGGCAATGGGGCCAGATGGCATACACCCATGGATATTAAGGGAGCTGCAAAGAGAGCTAGCAGCTAATCTGGCAGTGATGTTCACAGAGTCACTTAACACAGGGGTGGTTCCAGATGACTGGAGGAGGGCACATGCCCTGATACACAATAGTGGTAGTAAGGAGAAGGCAGGGAACTATAGACCAGTCAGCCTCACCTCAGTAGTGGGTAAGATCATGGTGACACTGCTGAAAGAAACAATAGTGGCATACCTGGAATCCAACAGTGTCTGGGATCTGAGGCAACATGGATTCACAGCAGGAAGGTCATGTCAGATGACTCGAATAGATTTTTTGACTGGGTGATGAAAGAAGTAGATTTGGGGGGGGCCCTGGATGTCGCCTACCTCGATTTCAGCAAGGCCTTCAACACTGTCCCAACACAAAAAGCTGCTCAACAAGATGGGTAGTCTGGACATGGGGCACAAGGTGGTAAACTGAGTTAGGAACTGCCAAACATGCAGGAGGCAGAGGGTGGTGGTAAATGGGATCCAATCTGGGGAAGGGGGATGACCGGTCGGGTATGTCAGGGATCTTTCCTTGGACCAGTCCTGTTTAATGTCTTCATTAGAGGCATTGAAGTAGGGCTGGAGGGAAAGGTCTGCTGTTTGCAGATGACACCAAGATCTGCAACAGGGTGGATACTCCAGACAGGGTGGAGAGAATGAGGAGGGACCTGGGGAGGCTTGAAAAATGGTCTGAGGTGTGACAACTGAGTTTCAATTCAAAGAAATGCAAAGTGCAGGGTTTTATTTAACTCTAAAAATTGATTAGCGCTTTGCTCATAAAAGTGCTAAAACATTGTGAAAATGCATAGCACCTGCCTGACTGTGTTTAACAAACATAACACTTCTAGAAAACCTATATAAATACTTTCTGAACAGTTAGTATTGTCCCAAGAAAAAAACTGCCAATCAATTATTTAAAACCCTGAAGTGATACACCTGGGGGAGGGAAGCCTGGGAAGAGCTACAGGCTGGGAGGGGAGTTGCTGACAGTCACCAAGGAAGAAAGGGATCTGAGAGTTATCATTTCAGATGAACTAAAGGTGTCTAAGCAGAGTACAAAGGTGGCAGGGAGGGCCAGTGGCATGCTGGGGTGCTTGGGCAGGGGTATCACTAGCAGAAGTCGGGAGGTGGGGATGCCATTGTATAAAACACTAGTAAGGCCTCACCTAAAGTACTGTGTGCAGTTCTGGAGGCCGCACCTTCATAAGGACATTGATGGGGTGGAGGCAGTCCAGAGAAGGGTAAATAAGATTTTACAGGGCTTGCACTGGAAGACATACGAGGAGAGATTAAAGGACCTCAATATATACTCACTGGAAGATAGAACGAGTCGGTGGGATATGATAGAAACATTCTAGTACCTTAAGGGCATGAACAAGGTGCATGGAGGGGACATCTTCCAATATAGGAGGTGTACAAGAATGAGGGGGCATGATATGAGGTTGGAGGGTGGCAGGTTGAAGGGAAATGTGAGAAAGTTTTTCTTCATGGAGAGGGTGGTGGATGCATAGAATGGTCTGCCACAAGAGTTAGTGGGAGTGCGCACAGTGGAGGGATTTAAATGTGCCTGGGACAGACATAAGGGAACCTCAGAGGTGGGAAGGAGAGGTGAAAAGCCACTGACCAGGTAGGGTCAGATGTCACAAAGTAGTGCTTACAGGCAGACTAAATGGGCCTTGCTGTCCATATTTGCTGACAATTTCTATGTTTCTATGTTTCTCTTCATCTTCCCTTTTCTTCAAATATCTCCTTTGTGAGCTCTCTTTGTGCATTTCTTTCTGTAATTAGCCACACTTCTTTCCCTGCCCCATCAGTCATTTGCCCATGCTCCTACCGATTTCTACATTGTCAATCCTTTCTTTGCCCTTTACCCTATTCCTGCCTTAGGGTACCCTAGTTAATTTCTATTTTTCTTATGGAAATGGTTTGCATTTATTCTTTTACAACTTGCATTACTATACTTACTGTACTGAATCTTAGACTTATGTTAATGTACATAAATTTTGCTTATTTTACATACTAACTGTAAATACTCTCTATTGCAGAAAACAATGAGCCTTCCATGTGGGAAGGGAACCAGAGAGTTTTTTTTAAAGAATCCCAGTACTTGAACACAAACTGGAAGGTCACTTCTGGCATAACAGCTGAATATAACTTCTTTCATCCTCTAGCAAATTGTTCACACCAGTATGTAAGTACAGTATGAAGCAGGTGGGATGACTTTTTATGTTTATGTCACAATACAGACTTATCCAATCTCCTAAGAAAGACAACACGCAATAGTAAAATATCTATTTTGCCATCCTGTTGATGTTTTGTATCTATTATTATTCATTGTATTTTGTTTTCTGTCATACTTCTGTGTATCTCCTTCCCCCCTTCCCCAGGATGCATCTGGAAATGAGCATTCTTTCCTCAGTATGCCTTTCCTGATGAAATCTTTAAATAAATAAATAGGTACAGAAGGGGTCTCAAGTGCTGTGCAGAATTTTTAAATTCCAACAGAACAAAAATTTTTTTCCCCATATTCTGTTTATCCCGGAGCTGGCAGGTGAGTCTCCACACACACACAACCACCTTTGTGGGGGGGGGGGGCTTGTATCTGTCTATGGCCTGCAACCTCATCACTGGAGTGCAGCTGGGACCACCATGGAGCCTGCCAGCTCCATTTTTCCATTATCTCTCCTCCCCTTGTTGCGGATAAACGTATGTGCATGGAGGTGTGTGCATGCTGTGGTCCTACAACACCTTCTCTTAATGCCGCCTTGCATCCTGCACTGCCACCATGCCTCCACCTGGTGAAGTCACACAGGGGGAGTGACAGAGTCCCTCTCCGGGAGAGGAGAGCTGCCTTGAGACTGCTCAATCCAGCTCCTGCCCTCCCCCCCAGCTGACCCCTGATGACCCAGACTTATTCCTGAACCTGAGTCACTGGTACGGCAGGAGGTGTGGCATCCCGTGCCTCAACCCTCAGCGCCAACAGGCCGGCCTAACAAAACAAAAGTCTGCAGAATTTCTAAAAATCTGGCTTATCCTATGGAATTCAAACAGAATCAGATTGTCAGAATTCTGAAGTGGACTGGCATTTTTACTGTGGACCCTTTGATGAAGGAACCTTGTTCCGAAATGCGTAAGGGCCTTGCACATGGCACCTGAAATAAAATGAAGCACTTTATTGGAAGTTTTTGATGAGCAGTCCCTTATTTTGTCAGCAGAGTGCAGGATTTGTCTGTTTTTTCTTTCTTTCTACTGTGGTACGCATTTTGCAACCAATACATGCCATGGAAGTAAGTGGGTGAATTTAATCAGACATGCACCACTTGCTTCCTACTGGCTCTTACATCCCTGCCTTGGGGTCCATTAAGATGCATTCATAACTGATTGTTTTTAAGTGTTCTCAAATTCCAAAATTTACATTGACTCAGCAATGTGAATCAGAGAATAGTAATCAGCTGCTTAACTGCAAAGCACTTTTGTCTTTGGAAGAAGCGTCAGATATTCTGAGCAATAGGATTTTTGGCTGGAAATGATTCTTCAGATAGTAGTGATACCATGAGAGTGTCCTTCATGCAGAATGCCTACACCATGGGACTCCCTAGCCGTGTTGCAGTGTCACAGAACTCGTGAGGCTTTTTGGAGAGTGGAATCTCGGGAGCTTCTGCATTTTTCTTGAAGCAAACTGACCCCAAATATTGCTCTAGTCTTGCTCATTCCTGCAATATTTCAATTCAGTCTTGTAGTTAAATTGCTAAAGAAATCTTAAATGTTTTGTATTGCATGGAATTTGTATATTTTACTGTGGCAGGCTGTAAATGCTGCAGTGTGGGGGAGGGGAGAGTGTGCAGCTGTCACAGTCTGCACACTCCACAGTAAAGTTATTGGCATCTATATTCAACAGTTAGCACAGCGCTAACCATATTAGCAACCAGCTAATCAAGAGTAGCATGAGCTGATGGGGCCAAAGCCATATCCAATGGCCCCCATTGTGTCACACCGACCTGACAGCATGACCTTGCAGAATATACCACTGTACCCATGCAAATGAGGGATCCCCCATACATAGTGGTTGCAGTGGTATATTCTGAGATTGTAGTAGTGCTAAACAGCGTCCATTGCAGTGCTGCCTAATGCTATTGAAACCCTGCCCTTATCCCCATGTGGAGAAGCCCCCCCATTTCCTGTCCTGTCATACATAATCCCTGGTAGTCTAGTGGTCTCCCTGATCACTTGTCACAATAGTCATATCCATCCCATTGTAGTCTAGTGGTTCCCCTACCACACTGATCATCTGTCCTGACAGTCATATCCACTCCCTCATTGTCTAGAGGTTGATCCCCCATTGCCCATCATAATAGTCATATCCATTCCTTGGTAGTCTAGTGGTCTCCCCATTATCTGCCCTGTAATACAACCACAGTCCTCAGTGGTCTAATGAACCCCCTGCCCCTCCAGGAAAGTGCTACTGACCCCCTCCTGACTCACCTGCTTAGGACCCTGTTCCCCCTGACCCAGTCACCATAGCTGAAATACAGCATTAGTGATGCCGACTGGCACACCAATCTGCTCACAACCTCAGCTGACCACATCAAAATGGAAAACAGCGATCGTACGCTTACTGTAGAAACATCTGTAAGCTTTCTTGAACCTCCAAGAACAACAAGGATGTCCGGAAATAGAGTTATTTTGCAGCCTTCCTGCATCATGTCCTTGCGTTGTCTAGTGGCCTGCAGCAGTGGAATGCGAGCCTCTGGGCTGTACAAAGTCACAATGGCCATTAGTGGATGTGAACTAGGGGTACCTCACGCTCTAGTTCACATGGGGATGGCAAAGGCCTTAATGACAGTTATCCCAGAATCCTCTGGCAGCAGTCTCGGGTCTGAGAAAATTAACCAGGTAACTGCAGCAAGTATCTCCCTGTTCCAGGCAAATTTTGTGGAAACCCCACAATTCGGACCTTAGCTTGCTGCTGCGAGTTTTCCAGGGCCTCTACCTTGGTCTTGTTAAACTGAAGGCCCCATATGAATGTTGCATTTCTTCCTTGCTGTCAATCCCTCTCAGCATTGAGCTGAAAGGCTGATACCCTTCGAGACACACAGAAGGTGAGAGTGTACTCTCCTACATTGTTATCTAACTGGAATGTACACTTCTTTGTAGTCCCAGGCAGTTCAGAGGTAGTGAATGGATAATAGTATTTTACAATACTTTCTATTGATTCTGTACATTTATCCTATGAAGTGCATGTCTTTCATCCTGTGTATAATCTTATGCAAATATGGTATTTGATGTATTTCATAAAATGTTATAAATAAAAAGTTAAAAAGAAAAAGAACAAAAGGACGTAAGTGAATGGCAGCGCTTGGCATACGTGTGTGACCCCCCCCCCCCAACCATTTAAGTTCAACGTCTGCTTACTGGAAGATTTTTCCTGAACTCCCTCTATTCATCATTGTATTTCCCCATAGTACATCTCCTTCAATTTTTCTGAAACATGGAGCTAACCAGCAAATGCCTCAGACAGTTCAATTGAGGTCATCTCTTCACTTATCTACCCTCCCCTTTCTACTCCTAGAAGTTCGGACCATAAGGACCCCTTCTCTCTCTCTTTCTCTGTCTGGATCTACTCTGCATGTGGAGAAGAACACTCCTTCCTGCCCCAAAGGGTAGGGAGCATTCAAGGGCTTCTCTCTCTAACCTGAACTGTACTTGCTGTCAGACTCCTACTTGAAGGCATATTTCGGGAGGAAGTACCTGTGCTAATGATCACTAATTTTCACATACTGCAAACTAGCACATGCTTTGTTAGTCACACTCAACAACCTTGTAGCAGACATGCTGAAGCCCAAGAACTTTCAGAAACTGAATTACTGAAGAACCATTTCTCACTCTTTTGTAACTCATGAAAATAGGACTGCTAGCACAAGGGGGCACAATTTACACCTTTTAGGCAAAAAGTTCAGAACCAATATTAGAAGTACTGTTTTACAGAGAGGGTCATGGACCCATGGAACAGCCTGCCATCGGAGGTGGTGGCAACTAAGCCAGCCAGCAAATTCAAACGGGCATGGGAAAGTTACTGTGGTAATTTCCACAAAAGCAGTAGATAAGGGCGGGGTAGACATCTCAGGCAGACTAGATGGACTGCATGGTCTCCACCTGTCAGTAAATTCTTGTGTTCTTATGTTCTAACTCACCTCAAACTTGTGTGATAATGAGAGGCTGGTTACACTAGCAATTGATTTGGCATTTTTACAGTGTGCTATAGTTAACATTTGTAAAACGTTATGACTAACAGTAATTGCTCTCAGTTTTGGTCCACTTTGTACTGTTTTCTTTATTACCTGCTCCCCCCCCCCCCAAGATTGCACTCAGGAATGAGCCTTATCTCAGCATGCCTGTTTTGATCCTGATATGATGATCCCTTCAACTTCTGATACACAACTTGGGCAACTGGAGCCCCACTCTAGTCACCTTGGTAATTACCCAAAGGCTTATCCTCTAACAGTGTCAACCTAGTTGACAAAGAACTCATTAGGACAACATTGCTAGCTGTAGGTATCCATATCTAAGCTATAGTACCTGCATCTAACGGGAACTCAGTGTTACATCGAGGGCCAGGCATGCGCCATCTATGCAACAAATTTCAATGTTCCACAAAATGTCAAGCTAGAGGTCTGGAAGAGAAGCTCTGCAATGTGAGAGCTCCCTTCCATTCAGAAGTCATAAAGCCGTCTTTCATTCACACCTTTTCTGTCTGGAATACACTCAGTTTTCCTGCCATTCTGACTAGCAGCTTGAGCTCAGAAACATAGAAACATAGAAACATTAAAAGGTAAGGGCAGGTAAAGTCCGTTATGTCTGGCCTGGAATCCTACCTTAAAACTGCTGCCCTTCTCCCCTCCCCATTTCCTCCATTTATCTATCTCTTTGAAACAATCCCAACTAGCTTTGAAACCAGCAATGGTACCTCTACCGACCACTGTTCTTGGCAAACACATCTACTTTTCCACTGCCCTCTTCATGAAGTAGGATGTCCAGAAATCCACCACCAACAATTTTAAAATGTAATATGCTTCATTATTTTAAAACACATACACACATATAGAGTCATGTACAGTGATGGTTTAGGCAGTGACATGGTCCACATACATAAGAATAAACTCATGAGTCTTGTGGGATGTAGGAGCCCACTATAAGGAATACATTAAAACAACACCCACTATTTAGGACAAACACACCCTACTAAGAGTATCTCTCCCCCATCCCTCCCCCACCCATTACCTTCTCCCCCTCCCTCACCACAATCAATTTAAAATGATGCCCACTTGTCATCAAATTCTTATTCACTTGAAAAACCTTGGAAAAGTCTACCCTATTATACCCCTGCAAAAACTTAAAAATATATCATATCTCCTCTCCCTTCTTGTTTCCACTGAGTACATATTTAGGTTTACCAATCTTTCCTCATATGATTGTCCCTATTGCACAGTCATTTTAGTGACCCCCCACTTGATTGTCTCCAGTCTGTCCCTTTCCTTTATTCGGAGTTGGCTCCTGAACTTAATATAATACTCTAAATTTGGCCACACCAGAGACCTGTAAAGTGGCACAACCACCTTCCTGTTACTGGTAAAGCTCTGTGTGATACACCTCTGCATTCAATTGTCCTTCCTGTATGCCTTGTTGCATTGGGAGCTGGCCTTCAGATTGTTACTTATTATTATCCGTAAGTGTCTTCCTTCCCTTGATTGCTCTACCCTCACATCATTGACCCAGCTTTTTAATTTTTGGTTCTTGTAACAAATGTGCATGACCTTGCATTTCCAGGCATTGAATTTCAATTACCATATGCCTGACCATTTTCCAACCACTCTACATTCCATTTCATACAGTTTTACACTTTCCGTGCTACCCACCTTCTAACAGTTTAGAGTCATCCACAAAGAGACACACTTTGCCCTGCAATTCTTCACCTATGTTGCTGATATACTGTACATGTTGAAGTTGTGGGGCTTAAAGCAGTCCCCTGTACTTGTACAGACAAACAAATAGGTGGCACACTGGAAGGAAAACTACAACATTCAAATATACAAAAAACAGGCACAGGGTCATAATGTCCCAGGAAAAACTGCGCACTGCAACAATGCCGCATGCAAAGCAGCATGCAGCAAAATAATGTTGGCACAATATACCAACCAGCACATACAGAGTGCACACCACAGCAACAACTTAGTTTTTGCAGGGGACATTGCCCTCCACACCAACTGAACTAATTATAATCAACTCCATGGGGTCATGGATGTTGGGGGTAAAAAAACTCAGATTGGGAAAAGTTATGTTATTCGGGCCCCCAAAAAAAGCTGCAGCAGAGTGGGATGTGGGGAGAACTGAACTGCAGCCCCAGGTCCCCGATGCCACCAGAGGCAGGTGCTGTAGCTGCTCCACACCACAGGAGCAGCTCGGCCAGGCATTGCCCCAATGGCATCTTTCACCTTTCCTGCTGGCAGCCTGCAGCAACAGGGGTAGCAGTTTCTACCATACACTGTAAAAACCCCTGTTGCTATAGAGACATTAGGGCTTCTTACAGCGTTATATTTCATGCATGGTTTTATCTGCGCTATCTCAACCCAGTATCCAAAAACTAGATGAGTTTATTTAGGACACAAACACTGAACGTTGAACAATGGCCACAGTGCTTTAACCACTTTGATAGTTTCATCTGCAACCCAAAATCTACTACCTTATTTACCAAACTTTTGTGTGGCACATGACCAAAGACCTTATTGAAATCCAGACAAAGGCTATCTACCACCTGGTCTCTGTCCACTGCTTATGTCACCATATTAAAGAAATCTATCAGATTTGTTTGGTATGACCTGCCCTTCACAAACTCATTCTGCCTGTTGTCCTGCAGCCCAAGTTCTTCAAGAAGTCCACTGTATGTTTCTTAACAATAGTTTCTAAAAACCTCCCCACTATGGAAGTTCGACTCAATGGTCTGTAATTCCCTGAGTCCTCTCCATCCCTTCCCACTTGTAGACAAGAACCTCATCAGACACTTTCCAATCTCTAGAAGCCTTTCAGGTTTCTATGGAACTGTTGAGAAATTCTGCTGGTGTGCTGCCAGAGCCAGTCTGGTCTCATTCAGCACTCTTGGATGAATTCCATCTGAGTCAGAGGATTTGTTCATTTTGAGATTTAGCAGACCTTTCTGCAGTCTTTCCACAGAAATAACCCACACTTCTAATTTTTATTCAGAGGGACCCCACATGTTATCCTACTTTTAGATCCAACGAGCAGATAACAGAAAAAAATTGTGCCAGCCCACTGGTGCAGTGGAAAGGCATCAGCTTGCAATGCCGACATCCCAGGTTTGGGGAT
This sequence comes from Neoceratodus forsteri, assembly GCA_016271365.2. Lineage (NCBI taxonomy): Eukaryota > Metazoa > Chordata > Ceratodontiformes > Ceratodontidae > Neoceratodus > Neoceratodus forsteri. The sequence goes on from CM028130.1 coordinate 1,063,385,822, forward strand.
GGACTCGGGATTTGGAGGTCCAGCTGAGGGAGAAGGATTGAGTGTCCTAGAGATGGATCTCCTTCTCCGGGGGGGAGGAGGGTAGAGCAATCAGTGCTTTACAGATCCCTGGCAGAGGCTGGAGGTTTTGCCATGGCTGGCACCATCCATCATGGGGGTCGGGGCAGATGTTGGGCTTTAGCCCCTGTACCTCACTGCGTGCCCTGCCCCTGGGGATGAGCATGCAAAAAATGGCTGGTGATCCTGCCATGATGCCCACCCCTGGTCTCGCCATACCCTTCATGTCTCCCGGTTCCAAGTGGGATGTGTGTGCCATCAGTCTGCTTGCCCTCATGGCCCCACCCAAGGATAAGCCCAGGAAACCCTGCAGATGTCAGTGATGCTGCCGGTAATCTGGACCTGGTTCTGCGGGGGTGGTGCATCTCAGTGGCCCTGCCTTGTGGGGATAAGCCAGGGCAGTTGGCAGCCGTGATAGTTGCAGTGGAGGGCAGAGTCTGGAGTCCAGCAGTATGGGTGGAAGCCAGGGACTCTGGGCTGCCCCCCCAAAAAAGAAAAAAATTGTTGAAGCTATCCTCCCTGCCCACATCATCCTTCATATTTACCCTGTCCTTTCTCATACTTTCAGTGCTCTCCCATGTCTATTTTTTTCTTCTGTATCCAGAAATTCTTTGCTATTATTCTTAACCTTAACCCTTTCTGCAATACGAGAACTTGATGCCAGGTGCCTGCCCCAGATGAATATGATGCAAGAGGCACCTTGTGTCAAAGTTTGTGGCAATCCCGATTTTCTAACACAGACTGCATCAAAATCAAGATGCCCTGTGCCAAAGCAGCTCTGAGCCACCCTTGCAGACGAAGTACCCTTGTGCTTGGTTGCAAGGGGGCTTGCACCACAGTGGGGCTACACCATATCCTTTTTTCAGAATTTTAGAAGACCTGCCATTGACACAACAGGGGGCTCAGGTTAGACCAGCCAGGAGGTGATACTAGGGCCTTGCACCACTGTGAGACAGTATGGCGATGGGGGGGGGGCCTTCCAGGAGGAGGACAGGGGCAGCAGAAGCATGAGGTGCCCTAGGAGGCATTGGGGAGATGGTAGAATAGCAGGGTAGTGATGTGGCACCCAGCGGGGGTGCTTTTTGCAATTCCAGGCAGTTGATCAGCTCACGGTTCATGGAGGGTTGGCTGGGAGGGAAAGTGACCTGGTCCCAGGTGGGCACAGCCCTGACACCTGCCCCAGAGGTGCCATGATCCCTAATCCTTTAGGCGGGAAGCATTGGCTTTAGAGTGAGAGCTGCCATTGTGGAGGGGAATGTTCTTCGGGCACGCAACAGTCCCCTGGTACCCAGCCCCCCCGTGTTGTGGCAGGCTGCCTCCTTACAAATGTTTGTATGTTTTGCTCCTTATTCTGTAACTCAGCCTCTTCTAAAGCTAGAGATCTTTAACTTGGCACACCTATCCATTTTATACTAGATATTCAATGTGCCACATCAGGTGGTATTCAGATAAGTAATTTTAAAATTAGTTGGAACTACCTGAAAGCTAAAATTTTGCAAAGCTTCACAAAAATGTTTGTTGCAATTTTGTGAAATTTCACAGAAGTGGAATGTAATTTCACAAGAATTTTACTGATAGTGTTAAATTTCACCCTACCCTACTCCCAACACTTCTTTGATTCTTTTCACACTATTCTACAAAATCTTCATCATCTTGGCAAACCCTGCTGTCCTAAAGATATGGACCATGGTACTGGAATTTAAGCACTGAGCCTCTGGAGCTATACTATATCTCAGAGTAGTATGATCCCTTTGTCCTCCTAAAGGGTTTTCTTCTCTCAGATCACTTATAATGTCCAGATTGGACAACACATGGCCCACGGTTTCTTTACCAGTTGCTTCTTTTATCCATTAATTCAAAGAGCTGCCATCTGGTGCCTCTAAGAGCCTTTGACTATTATGACCTTTGGTCTCTGGAGTGTCCCAATCCATATCAGGGAGGTTGAAATCCCCTACAAGAAGTATTTTGCTCATATAACCCATTTCCTTGCTTCTCCATGAAACTGTTCATGTACCTGCATGGATTGGTTTGGGGATCTATACATAATACCAGTCCCCCAGCTTCTACTCCCTCCCCCTGGCACTTGAAGCTATAAGGACTCCACCTCTCTTCTGAATTTTATGATCTTATTTTCTATTACCATCATAGAGTCCATGACATATACTATAGCCCTCATCCCCTTTTAGTCTTCCTGCCCCTCCTGGACAGGGCATATTCTGCCTTGTCCTGCCTCCATGCTAGCTTCAAAATGTTGCTCATCTGCAGCTATTTTGACCAGCAGATCTTCCATCCTATTTCCTAAGCTTCTGGCACTTGCAGAGAACCTTCAGTTTCCTCTAATTTCTCCCCCTTATTCTTTCCGTATCATTCCCCATAAACCACTGGTTCTGTATGAACCCTATCATCCTGTATCCTCCTCTTTTACCATGAATTTGCTTTCAGTGATTTATGTGAGTTAGGAGAGTGCCAGCATTCTTGTAAAAATGAGGCCCTCACACCAAGAAGTAAGAGGATCATTAGTTGTTGTATAACATAAACATAAAAATTCATTATTCAGGCTCTGCCAGTTTCTTCAACAAAGAAAATCACATCTGGTAGACATTGGCAGTCCTTGCATAAAGAGTAAGACTAGATGAATGGGTTAAGAACCAGGGTACTATGTCTGTCACTCTTAGCAATAGAGTCTGACGGGGGTTGGCAGGGTGCATGTGCCACCATTGGTGAGGGGTCTGCACCCTATCTGTTAGGGAGCTGGTGGTTGGGGTTGTTGGCCTCTAGGGATCCCCAGGGGATCTCCTTGTTGGTAGGTTTGCTTGGGGACCTGTGTTAGCTGCTGTGGATTAGCACCAGCCGCACACAGATTTTTGGGTGTTTACTCCCAGCCCAGAGTGTTCTATCCTTAGAAGATGCCTTTGTTGGGTTTTCTTCCCTGACTTTCTGGATTATGGTTTAACTGTCTACCTCATCTATTCGATTGGCAGTGAGAGTGCCATTTGTTTATTTCCAAATTACAGTTGGAGAGAGCATCGGAAGTTTGGAGTTCATCCTTTCATTTGTGCATGAAATCTTCAAGATATTTTCATCTGTCTGTTTAGGAGGTGGGAGCTCCTGAAGGTTCTGTCAGTCTCCACTGGTGGTGAGAGACCAGTGGGGCCTGGACAACCAAACTTTTCCCCTAATATTTCAATTTTTCTGTTATAGTGATGTTTATTTGTTGATTTTGATTGATATTGTTTTAAGTGTTATTTTGGATTTTATGATTTAAAGTTTAATACTGTTTATCTCCTGGGGCTGTGGGAGTGCCCCGGGAGGTGAGGATTTTGTTGATTTATTTTGTAGTTTGTTTTATTCTTTAGTTTATTTTTGAATGGTTAACTTTATTTATGGGGGTTGGATTTTTGAGTTTTTGTTTTTTTTTAATAAGTAATTTGTGCAATTTTAATTCTATTTTGTGTGTTGTTTTAGGTTGATAATAAAGTTGTTGAGGGAGTGTTGGTTGACATTTTAGTCACCAGAATGTGTTGGAGCCCTGCTCTCGTGGTTGTGCACTATTCACCCTCTGCTCTCCATGCCCTCCATCCGTTTTTCTCCCCTCCTTTGCATTTTGTAACTTACCAGTACTGTAGGGCCCTGGGTATTGCTCACAGGGGGAGGAGGAGGGCAGGAGGTTGCGAACAGTGGAGGGTGAATGAGTGGAGCCATCATTTCGGGGTTGTGGAATCCAGAAGATGCCCTGGGGCAAAATGAAACCAGGATCGTGGTCCTCATGTCTGATTTCCATACCCAAGAGCACCACCAATTTTGGTGTGTAGGTGGTTCGGCCTGCCCGGGAGGTTCATTCAACTCGGGCGGTGTTATGCAATGCCAGGTCCACTAAAAATAAAACAGCAATTATTGCAGATCTTATTAGAATGGTGGACCTGGCATGCATCACCGAGACCTGGCTGGATGAGAACTCTGGCCCCATTTTGGAGGCCTTAATTCCAGCTGGATACTTGATGATTCACCACTCAAGATTGGATTGTGGGGTGTGGTCTGTTTCAAGACCAAACTTAACCTCACGAATGTACCAGTTGAGGAGGCTGAGTCATTTGAGTGTACCGTGGTAGCAGGTGTAGCTTGGAGGATCGCCCTCATCTACCACCTACCTGGTGATGAAAAGCAGTTCCTTCAGGAAGTTGCAGACTTCGTCATCGGCATGGCATTTGAGTCACCCAGGCTGATGGTCCTGGGTGACTTAAATGCCTGGGTCAATGATGAACTCTCGCAGTTTGGACAACACTTCCTCCAGTTGATGACTTCTCTGGGCCTTACACAAATAGCTTCTACTGCTACCCATAAACACAGTCACTCTCTTGACTTAGTCTTCCTCCTGGGGATCGAGGCCTCTGACTTGGGGGTGGAATCAGTTGGATGGTCTGATCATTACACCATGGGGTTTAGTTTTAGTGCCCCCCCCATAGGCCTACCCTGTGGAGATGGTCAGGTATCTCCCTTTATAAGGTGTGAACTCTGATGGCCTGGCGGTGGTACTTGACCTATCGACCCTCCCAGTGGCAAGCAGTGACCCAGAGACTCTTGTGGTGGTCTATAATTCAGCCATCTCAGCAGCTCTGGATGTCATTGCTCCAGTCCAAGTTCACCTTCTCTCCCTTCGCCCTCGGTCCCCATGGTTTGATGGGACTTTGAGGGAGATGCGGCGACTAGAACAAAGGTTAGAGCGTTGCTGGTGGAAATCCACTCTTGATGCTGACTGCCTTAGATTAATGGATGATTCTTTGCATCTAAGGTGGCCAACATTAGGGTGGTACTCCAGCCAGCATGCTCCATGGGTGGTGCTGTGGATCGGGCCAAGGCCGCTACCCCTTGATTTTCCTGGAGTACATTTAACCGACCGGAGTTCATGGATGTCATGTGGATTGTCCAAGGTGCTCACCCTACATGCTGTAGTTTGGATCCTGGACCCACTTTCCTGATTTTGGGTTGTCTTGATTCTAGTGGTCTGGTTCTAGCATGGATAGTCTGGTGCTCCTTGGAAACAGGTGAGTTTTCTGGCTCCCTGAAGGAGGTGGTGGTAACACCACTCTTATAGAAAGCTTCTTTGGACCCAGACTGCCATGCAAACTACAGACCAATTTCTAACCTTCCCTTTTAAGGGAAGGTAATTGAGAAAGTAGTGGCTGTGCAGCTGGAGAACCATTTGACCATCCATGACATCTATGAACCCCCCTCCAGTCAGGATTTCTGAAGAGACATAGTACTGAGACAGTGTTGGTTCAGGTTCTCAATGATCTCCTGATGGCTAGAGACTGGAAAAAACATTTCATCTTGGTTCTTCTGGATCTCTCATCAGCGTTTGACACTGTGGAGCATGAGGTGCTACTTGATCACCTGAGGTTTATCTGTGGACTGTCAGGGACAGTTCTCAGGTGGTTTTCATCTTTCCTCACTGGAAGAACTCAGAGAGTGGTGTCTAGGGTTTATTCCTCAGACCCAGTTTCTCTGTCTTGTGGGGTTCCTCAGGGTTCAGTGTTGTCCCCCATGTTGTTTGCAGTGTACATGCTGCCCCTCAGAGACATTGTAAGGAGGTATGGGCTGAGGTTTCATTGCTATGCCGATGATACTCAGCTCTACCTATCTTTTGCACCTGACCAAGTTAGAGCTCTTTCAGTTTATAACAGCTGTCTCACAGAAATCCAGGAGTGGATGGATTCCAGCTGGCTAAAGTTGAACTTGGATAAGACCGAGGTGTTGGTTGTAGATCTGGCATGCCAGATTGGGGGGGGGGTCGGGAGTGGGTTCGCCTTCTGGGCTTTTTCTTGAGGGCGTCTCTCTCTCATCCTCAAACAGGTGCAAAACCTGGGGGTAATTGCTGACAAAGGGCTGACTCTGCATTAACAGGTGTCAGCTGTTGTCAGATCCTCCTTTTACCATATAAGGAATATCTCCAGGGTTAAACACCTTGTTCTGTCCAATGATCTTCCTACATTGGTTCATGCCTGTGTGTCTTCACGCCTGGATTACTGCAACTCCCTTTACCTAGGGATACCTGGGGTGGAAATCCACTGCTTGCAGCTAGTGCAGAACTCTGCAGCCCAGCTTTTGATGGGAACTTCTATATCCTGTCATATTACACCGGTGCTGTGCAGACTGCACTGGTTGCCAGTACAGTGGCAGATCACCTTTAAAGTCGGTCTTTCAACTTTTAAAGCCCTACATGGACTTGGCCCAGATTACCTGACAGAACTTCTGGTGCCCTTCTGCCCAGGATGATTGCTTTGCTCAGCCGATGAGGGGTTGCTAGAGATTCTGAGAGTTTGTTTAAAATCTTCCAGGACCCATGCATTTATGCAAGTGGCCCCGACCCTCTGGAATTCTCTACCTCACCGGTTACGGGAATGCAAAACCATGGAGGGATTTAAACAATCCTTAAAAACATATCTGAGGGCCCAGACCTTTGGTAAAGGTTGATTTTGTAAGGGCTTATTCTGTTATATTTATCTTGTATTTTATGATTTGACGACTGATGTGTTTTAAAATTTGTTAGGCGCGTTGACATTTTTGAAAGGCGCCCTAAAAATAAACACATTATTATTATTTTCATTCATGTTCTTATCGCTTGAATAATTACGAACATACGAACATATGAAATTTGCCAGCAGATAGAGGCCTAGAGGTCTATCAAGTCTGCTCGAATGTGCAGCTAGCACCCCTTATTCTGCAGCTGCCCCTCCCTTCCACCCTTCCCCTTCATTAACACTCCCCCTTGTCCTGTCCCATCCTCGTTTGAAGCAGTCCACTGTTCTACTGCATACCACTTCTGCAGGTATCGCATTCCACTCAGCCATCACCCTCTCTGTAAAAAAGTGTCTCCTCATCTCCTACTGAACCTTCCTCGCTCTAGTCTCATATCATGGCCCCTGGTGGCCCTCCCCTCCCTTACTTTGAACAGCCCCTCTGTACCCGTCTTGTTTATTCCTTTCATGTATTTAAAGGTTTCAATCATGTCACCCCTGTGTCTCCTCTCCTCCAGTGAGTACATGTTCAACTCCTTCAACCTCCTCTCGTATGATAAGTCCCCAGCCCCTTGATCATCTTTGTCGCTCTGCGCTGCACCCCCTCCAGTAACTTAATGTCCCTCTTCAGATACGGACGCCAGTACTGCATGCAGTACTCCAGGTGTGGTCTAACTAATGACCCATACAGTGGCAGAATCACCTCCTCCCTCCTCGAGGATATACCCCTTGCAATACAACCCAGCATTTTGTTGGCCTTTGCAGCTGCCTTCCTACATTGTGCCAAGTTGTTCATTGACCCTGTAATGAGCACACCCAGATCCTTCTCCTCCTCTGTCTGGGCTAGCTGCACTCCCCTAGCTGGTAACTCCTCCTTGGGTTCTTCATCCCAAAATGCAGCACCTTGCATCTTTTGGCATTAAACCCCAGTTGCCAGGTATCTGACCAGGTTTCAAACTTTGCCAGATCATCCTGCAACCCCTGCCATCCCCCTAGGTCATCCACCACCGCGCCAACCTTGGTATCATCAGCAAACAGACTGATCTTGCTCTTGATGTCCCATGATATGTCTGCAATGAATATCCCAAACAACACTGGTCCCAACACCGAGCCCTGTGGTCACCACCGTGCCACTGCCCTTGGGTGTGAGAGCTTCCCACCTACCACCACCCTCTCTGTTGCCTTCCTGCAGCCAGTTTCCTACCCATCTCACCAGCTTTGCACCCACCCCTGTGCCTACTAACTTCCTTCCCAGTCTCCCATGTGGCACCGAGTCGAATGCCTTACTGAAGTCCAGATACAGGACATCCACTGCATGGCCCCTGTCCAGCTGCCTAGTTACCCAGTCATAGAACTCGACCAGGTTGGTTTGGCAGGATCTGCCACATATGAAGCCATGCTGTCTGCTGTCCTGTAGTCCTTTGGCCTCTAGGAGGGCCACCAGCCTCTCCTTCAGGATAGTCTCCATTAGCTTACCCAATGGCGGATGTGAGGCTCACTGATCTGTGGTTTCCGGTTCATCCTTGGGGCCACTCTTGTGGAGGGGCACCACATGAGCCATCCTCCAGTCCTGGGGTACACACCCTGAATGTGGTGAGGCATTAAATAGGTCTCACAAAGGTCCTGCAAGGACCTCTGCCAGCTCCTTCAGTACCCTGGGGTGGATGCCATCTGGGCCTGGCGCCTGTCCACCCTCAGTGCCTTCAAACCCTCTCAAACTCTGCCCTCCATGATTTCCCCATCTGTCACCACTTCCCCCCGCTTCTGCCATTTCTCCCACCTTGGGTGTCCCCCCCCTCTTCTCTTTAGTAAATACTGAGCAGAAGTACTCATTTAGTGCTTCCGCCTTATCGTACCCTGCTTCCACCCAACCCCCCTCCTCGTACCCTGCATAATGGAACTTTCTGGATATACTCAGATTTTGCCATTTTGGCAAGAGTTTGTAGGTTAATAGGAGGTCAGCAGGTTTGACAGGGATACATTTGCTTGAGTAGATTCTCACTATCCAGAAACTGTATCTATCTGGTCCAGCACTAGTGACCCCTTACATAGTTCGCTCTGGGTGGATTTCCAGATAATTCAGAAAATATATAAAGATAATGCCAAATATGTCTTGTAATCCTCTTCTGAAAAAACATCTATTCTAGGCTTATATGTCCATTATCTTGGGTTACATGGGTATCTATTTAATAGGCAATGGACCTCGGATACATAAAATGATCACCAAATAATGGCAAATTGACCTGGAGTGGATGTACCACAGAAAAAGTTAACCGTTGAATAACCAAGATGTTTACCTGATTGTGCATAGAGTGGTTAAAGCACTATAGGCTCCATATTTAAAAGATGTGCGGAGTAGCAAGCGGAGGATTTTGTGTTTATGCTGCTTTGTGTGCTGCACAAAATGAGGTATATTAGAAACAGTTCCATGTGATAACGGTGATCGCAAAACTGTGATCGCCGTTAGGGCGAGTGTACATCACCGAAAATAAAAATGGGGATCTGCACACCAAGCAAATGCAACCGAGTGAACAAACATCTCTATTTATGTGGGGGGCTGTGCCCCTGCACCCCCTTACTAAATATTGTCAACTCCAGGGGGGTGCATGTTGGGGAGGGGGTGAAACTTGTAAAAAAAAAAAATACTCCCACCCACAAAATGGTATGCGCCTCCTCAGTCCCGAACCCTGCACCCTCCCCACTGTTGCTAGCCACCCTCACCACCATGCCACCCAGCCAGTTCAGTAGCCTTTCACTGTACTACCTCCCTGATACCTTCCCTCTTCTTCCTGTTCTTCTGTTCACCCTCTCTTCACCCATCGCTACTCTTTCAGGGTTGCTAATATAACTAGAGCTGAACTTGAGTCACTGATATGTGAGTCACTCAAGTGGAGTCACCGTTATGATGGGATAGCAGTAGAAACTGAGCACTAGAATCCCAGGCAGTGCTGACAGATTTTCAATATACACACTGTAAGCACTGTGCAAAGCAAAGTCCTAACCCTAGTGTGTGCGCAAACCAGAGGAGTGATGACCACACAGAATAAGCACCATTCTGGACTGAGCCAGCTGGGCACTTTGTGAAGCAGTAACCCCTTAATACTGAAGCCCCTTATTGCAACATTCATAAATAAAATGCTAATGAACCTACTCTACATGCAAAACCCTAACACCTCACTCAGTGTAGTGATTTAGGTTGTGGCCTAAGAAGTACAACAGAGAAGTCAAGCTCCATATGTGGGAGGAGTGAGACATGAGAATGCAGCACATAATGTGGCACAGTATAATCAGTGCATGGCTGTATTAAGGGAGGTTAGCATGCAAGGTGACATTGCTCAGTCATGGTCTGTTGCATAAATATGCCCCCACCCCTCACCTTTCATCATATAATACGTTCTAGTGACAACCCACCTCCTTCTCCCAGTCTTATTAAATATTTATTTGATGTTCAGTGACACATGCTTCCTCTCTCTGTCCCCATTGATTATCTCCCTGGTGTCCAGTGGCACCACCTCCTTATCGCTGTCCCTATTTAATATTGTATATCATTGCTGTCCAATGGTACCCCTTCCCTCATCCTGTCCCCATTTAATATTTCCCTGGTATCTGGTGACACCTCTTTCCTTCTTCCTATCCCATTTTATAGTGCCCTGGTGTCTGGTAGCAGGTTCCACAACCTAGGACACCCTCTAACTTCTCACCCCAGTCCTTTAAAGGTGCTGGCACTAACCCTTCTCTTTCCCCCTCAGCTGACCACCATATGACTCAACCATAACTTCTATCAATATTCAGTGTGTTTATCAATATTGTAGTTGTGTGATATGCCTGCAAAATCAATGAAGTTCTGTGATTTTCTTTTAGAGATTTCTTACAACTACTGTATCAATATGTTCACTAGTATGTTGATAAAATGGATGTATGAGCCATATATATATAAGCTGGGCAAGGAGGTGAGAGGATGGTTTGAGCCAGCCACCAATCACAGGATTTGGGTCATGGGTTGGTATGCTCTGAGAGGTAATGGGTGCCACCAGGCAGCAGGGGAATACTACATGGGGATGGGAAGAGGGAGGAGGTGCCACTAGGCACCAAAGAAATATGACATGGGAAGAAAGAGAGTGAGGGGTGCTGCTGGATGCCAGAAAAGCATTAAATGGGGACAGGGAGAGGGAGGGGGCGGTGCACACTACCTGTTTACTGTTAACATGCGTCTTTAAGAAGCATTAACTTTAGCCATGAAACAGCCAGTTAATGCTTCCAAAAAGCTTCCAATATTCCAGTGTGCCCTGAATGCAGGTCTCCACCTCTCAGTAGCATGAGCTCAGGCCGTCCATTTTGCTGCATTAACTATGGCTTTGAACATGGCACCTGCTGTGCTTACTACCTCTTCTTTGTGCAAAGCTCACTTTGTGCAGCACAAATCCTGTTAACAAAGTGCTAGCTATTCCAATATGCTGCCCTGTCTAATCAGTTCTAGTCCTTGCATGTAGACCTAATAGAAAAATTATAGATACAAGTTCAGCTGAAGGGGAGGGATGGTATGCATTGAGGAAAAAAAACACTAATCAAGCTGAAGGCTCACAGTCAGCTGCAGGCACAGCAGGATTGGTAACGCATGCAGTCATTTGCACCTCCCATATTCAGAAGAGCTTTTGGTTATGCTCCAATTGTTTCCTTCTGAGCAGTTTAATAAATACTGTTTATCTCTTCATTTGGAAATGGCAGTACCAGGATATCATCACTAGTTTGACATAATTGCAGAGTATCTGTAACACAGATATATCTGAAAATGTCAGGATACTTATGGATACTTCTTGCAAATGATGAGCAACCCTGTCCTTAATTATAAATTAATAAATAATAAATGCATTAAACTCTGAACTTGTATGTTCGTTTTGTGAATGTTATACATAGAGCACATCTCTTTAAATTTTGTAAACCTTTGCAAATGCATTGTTTACTGCAGTGATGTTTGTAGATATATACAGTATGGAAAACTTACGAATGGTTGAATTTTAATTTTAAAATTATTTTATATGCAGGTTGTAGCTGAAAAGGAATTTTTTCAGTTAGTTTGCCAGGCTAATAACATTCAAATTCAAAACAAGAGCAAGTTTGAACAAGTTCTAGAAGATTACTCATCTTCAAAACTCTTTCTAAATCTAATAGTTGGAATTCATTGTCATATAAATTGGACAGGAAATATATGTGTATTGCTGATTTGAATTTTTAACCTTTTTACTCAGTTTTTAAAGTAATGGAGACCTATTCTGTTCAAATATTTGAACTGTCTTGGAGAATCAAAATGGCCTAAGAGGTTCTTTTATATCATTTTTATTCTGCCTTTCATTATTAGTAGGAGAAAAAAAAGATAAACTTGGAGAAATATAACTGAGACAGGTGACTTACTGGAAACAGTCGCCCTCTGCTGAGACGTTCTTTAAGTACTGTTTGAGGGAATCGCAGAACTCGCCCAAATGCTTCTGGGATACAGTGAGCTGCTGGCGTACAAGATGGAAATACTGCAATATAGAGAAAGAAAGCACTATTTTATCAGTCACTTTTGTAATAAACTTTTAGTCATCAAGTCCGTGATGTTTTGTTTTGTTCTATTTAATCATAAACAAGTTTAAACTCTTACAAAGGGCATGCACTTTCTAGTCAGAGGGCTATGTTCAGGATGTAGGCATTGCCAGCATAATTATAGTGCTACCAAAATAGTGATGATAGAGAATCTGCCATATCATTTTGCACGTAACAGGTGCTGGTGTTCCATTTCTTTTTAAGCACAAACAAGAATTTAAAAAAATGTAACATAGTAACACAATAAAAGTACCTCAAGGTTGGAAAGGACTATTGGTCTATTGCATCCACCCCTTGCTTCATATGCAAGAATGAATATGTGCGGCAGTTTAAAGAAGTAGCAGGTTTCAGTTAGCAAAATAATGTCATTGTATTTTTGTCAATAATGCATTAATTTCAAAGGACCATCATCAGTACATTTTCAATTTGTTCAGACATTTTGGAGACAGTTTTTTAACTAGTTTTGTATCTAAAGACTCACATCAGTAAACGTGGCAACCACATAGATAAAGTTTTTTTCTCCAGTTGCAAAGATTTGGCAAAGTTATGAACTTCACCCTTCATGAGGATCCCATGAAGTGACCACACTTCACCAAATATGAGGTGTTGTGATGCACTTGGCAAAATTACATGAGGTGATTTGCTAGTGAAGCCAGCATTACTTCATGAAGCATGAATAGCTGGGCAGTTGCTAAAGTCTAATTACATGAATGCATTGCTGCAAGAAGTATAGTACATGTGATAATTTGCAATCCCAGCCTGTTGGCAGAAGTGGCTGGCTGTGTCTCCACTGTGATACGAAGAAAATCAAACAGAAACAAACTGGATTCTGTGCACTGAAGTTTTGACAGTTTGTGCTCCCAAGTGTGTTTGCAAGTGTGATGGGAGTGAAATGGGTTTAAACAGAAACATTTTATACCACATATGTGTCCAGTTATACTGTCCTTATTTTCAGTGCTAGGACCAGAGTTTCAATGTAAGCTGTGTTTCAAAAAAAAGTATTTTAGCACAGATATAGTTTAAAAATACTGACTGCACACTCTCAGTGCTGAAAGTTGTGATGAGAATTGAACTGGAAGCAAATCATAGTTGGAGTGTACTCCTTGTTTTGGTGTCTGGGTGATACACAGTAGGTTCATACAAGATCCCATGGGTGCACGTAACCACTGTCTTCTGAAGTTATGCTGCCTGTCTGATATGTTTATTCTTGCTACCAGATTGTAAGGTTCATCAGCCCACATGGTAGACTTTTGATGCTTCAAAAAATTATGCCCAACTGTCGTGTTTATTTACTGTTGCTGGCAAAATACCCGCAGTAGTTTAATCAATAGTTTAATTAGTAGGAAGGCACATGCCACTACCATCACCTTACAGGATGGTAATCATCTTGTTAGTGACCCTCGCCAGGTTGCCAATATGTTTAATGACTACTTTGGTAACCTGGCAAGGTACCACTTTAAAATCAAGGCCACGGACAACATTGAATCTATGGAGAGGGACACCAATGTTAGTCATTCCAGATTTTATTTTCATGTTGTTATTCCAGAACAGGTTATTGACCCTGTTTTGAAACATAATCCTAGACCCCAAATTGGACAGGATAAAATAGATGACAGGTTACTGAAGTTGGGAACCAGTGCCTTAGCGAAACCTCTTACAACTATTTTTAATCATTCCCTTTGCTAAGATGTTTTTCCTAAACATTAGAAATCAGCTTGTATAAAGTCTATATTTAAATCTGGGTCTAGGAATGATGTTTCAAACTACAGACCTATATCTCTTTTGGCACCGCTGTCAAAGATCCTTGAAAAACTTGTTTTTGACCAGACTCAGGAGTTTCTTCTGAAGCACAATTTGTTAACAAGTTCTCAAAATGGGTTTAGATTGAATCACAATACAGGGAACGCCTTGCTGGGGTTCACAACCGGCATATGGGGTGCCTTAGATTTGGGGCATTCCATCGCAGGGATGTTTGTGGACCTCACCAAGGCCTTCGATTTGGTCAATCACTCTCTGTTGTTGGAATCATTAAGAGATATTTATTTTTCAGAGGAAGTTATATCACGGCTAGATGGGTACCTACAGTATCTAATAGGGAGCACAGGACCATAATTGACCAGAAATATTCAGACGCTCACCCAATTACCTATGGAGTACCACAGGGTTCTATACTGGCCCTACTTTTGTTTTCCCTGTTTATGAATGCAGCCACATAATCATGTTTGAACTCCAATATGATTTTTTATGCAGATGATGCGGTTATTTATATATCTGGAGCTAACTCAGATCAAGTTTTTACTCTTGTCCAGTAGGACTTTGATTCATTTCAGAAGTGGTTGCTCTCTCGTGAACTGGTTCTAAATTCACAGAAGACAAAAGTCATGGTGTTTACTGGCCCAAGGACAGCTAGGGATATTAATGTCTTAGTTGTTGACCTTAAGGGGGCATAAGATAGAACTTGTAGGAAGCTTTAGTTATCTAGGGGTGACACTTGATTCACTACTTACTTTTGAATTTTCTGTAAGTAAATTAGTTGAAAGAATTCATTAAAGGCTGGAAATGTTATTTAGAGCCAGATCTTATCTTAGTCCTGAATCTTGTAGGTTATTGGCACATAGTTTTGTCCATAGTGCATTTGATTATGGTCTAATTGCTTTTTCTGGTTTAAGTGAAAAAGTGTTACATAAGTTACAAGTAACTTACCATACTATATTGTGATTTATGACTGGTCTTCCTTTGAGAACCCACCATTGTAATCTTTTGAAGGAAGCTAATTGCCCATATTTAATAAATAGGATCAACCTTAAGATGGGCACCTTTGTTTTCAAAAGCATTAAGGGTCTTCTCCCCCCTTCTATTCAATCTTTTTTCATTAAGCTGCAAAATACTCAGGTAACAAGGACACAGACTCGAGGTCTCCTTAGGATTCCTTTCTTTAGGAAAACCATAGGCCAAAGATCAGTTCTTTATAGGCCCTCTACATTCTTTAATACTATTGTTACCAATTGTAAAACTGTTATGTCCTTCAAGTATAGGCTTACCCAGTGGATTAATTCCTTTTCTAACTGTACCTGTTTGTAACAGTAATTGATTTCCATATGTATATCTGCATGTATTCATATTTTGTATGTGCCTACAATTTTGTAATCTGTATTACTAAGTATGTCCTGTTTTGATAATATGCTTTATATGTTAACTTGTCGCATGTGAAAATGGGCTTATAGCTTATTTTGCTAACAAGTATAAAAAATATGAAATAAAACTAAAGCAGGTACAATAGCCCACATGGCAGGCAGCTAGTTTCTCACCAACATTTTCCTGTCTGACATGCTTATTGCTGCTGGAAGAACAACAGTTACAGTAGCCCACATGGAAGCCTACAAGTGTTTCCAAAAATGATGTTTGTCTGACATGTTTATTGCTGCTGGCAGAAATCAGGTATTGCAACCCATATGGCAGGCCACCAGTGTTTCTAAATATCATGCTTGTTTGGCATGTATGGGCCTCATAGATACATCGACAGTGACCACAGAAAAAAGGCCTATCTGCCCATCTATTGTCCACCCTACCTAACTACTCTGCACTGATTCTAGTGGCCATCCTAACCCTTATGATCTGTGACCCCTCCTCTGACTAAGCCCATATGCTTGCCCCATCCTTTCTTAACCCTGTTTATGGATTTGTCCTTTACCACTTCATCTGATAGCTTGTTCCACTTTTTCACCACTCTGTCCATGTAAAAGTGCTTGCAGATATCTTTCTTGAATCTCTCCCTGATAATTTGAGTTTCCACTCGTCCTTGTGATCATGAAAAAAGTTGAGTGTACCTGTTTATCCCATGCAGGAACAGTACTTATATATTTCTGTCATGTCACTCCTTTCCCTTCTCTTCTGAAGGGTGTATATGTTCAAATCCCACAGCCTTTTCTCATATGACTTGTCCCCTAGTCCCAGTATAATATTGTTTGCTCTGTGCTATACTGCTTCCATTTTGTCATAGCTTTTTCTCAGATGAGGACTCCTGTACCTTGTACAGTACTCATGATGTGGTCTTAATGACTTGTTCAGTGGAAGGATCACCTCCCAAATTCTGTGGCTTATCCCCCTCCCTATATATCCTCAAATCATGTTTGCCTTTCCCACAGCTCTAAGTGTTCACAGTTTGGTGACACGCAAACCATTTGGGTGATTCAGATTAAGTGAACAACTTGTAATATTGTAGGTTACCAAACACTCACCCTCTAGACTTTCAAGAGCAAATGACAGTTAACATACAGTAATAATGTGCATCTCTTTATTTCTGGTAAAGTGCAAGACAGCATCTACAACAGACCTCTGCCCTTGACTAGTAATATTTAAACATAGAGGTTTGTTTTAACTCCTGTCTTGCACTTTATCAGAAAAAAAGAGATGCTTTTTATTATCTGTACTGTTATCAGTTCTTGAATGTCTGGAGGGAGAGTGTTTGGTTTCCAAAGATATTGCAAGTTTCTTATATTATGGCCACTAGGTTCTGTTTCCCCACAGTGAATTCCAGGACCACCATCCCAAATTTTGCACTGAACTCTTGGGTTCATTTTCCAAATGTGCATCACCTTACATTAATTTTTACATTGAACTACATCTGTCAGACCTTTGACCAGCTCTCTAACCTAGGTAGATCTTCCCTGAGTTCCCTTCTTCCCCCTTCTGTGTAAACCCTTGCACAACCCCAAAACTGTTGTGGCCTTAATATAAATAGTATATTTGTCTTTATTATTTTTGATATCAATGTATGCCTCTTAACTGACTCACACTTGTATCCACAAAAGCACATTAAAAATCGGATGGAAGATGTAAGTAGCACAACTGGATATTTCTGTTGAAAGACTTCTTTCACAATTTTAACCAACATGCTCTTAATACCAGATAAATATTTACTCAGAATGTGCCACTATGATGTTTTGGGTTTGTGGGTTATGAACATGTTATATGTGGCTCAGTTAGATGCTGGCATTATGAAATCTTACTGCAAGTATGCACTATGTGATCTGCATCTGCTGTCTCACCCCGTCACTGTTTGCAATTGTTTAGACTTAGTTTAATTTGAAGTACAGTCCTTCCCAGTTATCCAAATCCACATCCCTAGACCCATATTCACACTGTACTGTAGTGATCTTTTTGCAGATCCCTGTAAGACAAATGACAGACAGCTGCATAATGTATGGAATCCCTGCTATACGTCAATGCGTGGGATGAGGTTAGTTAAATTAAGCAAATGCAATGATTCACTGGATAGAAAATAATAAAGACATTGTAATATATTTTGCTTAATATTCACTGAAAATCTACTGGTGTACTGAGTGTGATTTTATTATGTGGGGGAGTGGGGTTGAGGGTTGAGGGGGTTGATTTGCACTTCACGAATGACATCAAACCAAACACTGCAAAGCAATGAATTAATTACTTCTATGATCTCCATCCAACTCCAAGAAACCCACTTAAATAGTTCACAACATTCAAACTGCAAAATAAGAAAGAAAAATGTTTTTAAAATATGAACGACTGCTATAATAAAGCATGGTTTTGGTCTATACCGATTTTTGTTTAATATTTTTATTTTTATTTCCTTGACAATACCTGACTATTCATGGACAGCTCTCAGGTGACAAAAAAAAATATCAAATACATACACATGCTTTGTGTCTAGGAGTCATTTAAACTGGATCAAAAACAATCAAGACATCTTGATACATTTTACAACAATGTTCTTTGAAAACCTATTGGTGCACTATGATCTTTTTCCCCTGTGGGGAGTGGGGTTGACGTGTTTGATTTGCACTTTGTGAATGACATCACAACACACAAATGGCAAAATAATGAACAAATGTACTTTTAAAATTTGAAGAGCTGCTATTCTCAACCATGGTGTTGCTCTACTGTATGCTCGTTCTGTGTTTATTTTTATTTTGTTGGCAATAGCCAGTTCTTCATGGATGGCTGTCAGGTGATTAAAAAATACCAAATACATAAACATCCTTTTTGCTTAGTATTCCTCTAAAACTGGATCATGAAATTTAATCAGTCCTATATGACTTTGTTCAGGTACAACACACAGACTTTCTCATAGCCCAGAGCTTTACCATCCTGAGTGAGGCGAGGGCCTAAAATGCATGTAAAATAGCTAAAGTGAAGAAAAACACTTCAGAAATGGCATTGAACATAACACATTTTATAAACAACATTAAGTTAGATTGAGTTTTATTAATGGTTCAATGAGTCTTGATATTTTTTACCTTGTAGGTTTTGATTAAGAATGACAGAAGTGCCTTTACAGATTTCTTTTCACTGCACTTCAAAAAGAGAGCTGTTGTCAACACAGCAGAGGCATGTACACTCGTGGTCAGCCTGTTCTTGGCTGGGGTTTTTAATAAAAGTACAATATAACAAAAAAAGAAACCTCTCTAATATCACGTCTTGTCTGAAGTTTGTACAGCCTAAAAATGCAATCAAGAGTGTGCAGTGGACAGGCTGAGTTTTTCATGTAGATGGAACTTGTTAAGCTAAACAGATTTTGCTCATTAGTCTGCCCGCAGTCTAATACCTTTATCTAGAAGTAAAAGGAAAACCTTTGTCTAGAAACAAAAGAAATAAGAAATGCATGTATCTGAATTTTAATTTCTGTCTAACCATATCTCTCAATTACCCCACCCCTCTTTGCCATTAGCTTCAGTAATGCCTTTGCATAACAGAGGTTGTCATGAAGTTCCATTAATGTACTGCAGAATGAAATTGCAGCAGAACACCAGAATACAACTTTATTAACTTTTCATTATTTGAATGATGTAGTTTTGCATGCAACTAATATTATACTCTGCATGTTTGTCATTGAGCATTATCATGATAGAGGCACCAGTATGACTGCAATCTTTCGTAGTAAATTTTCAGAGTGTGAATTGAGCTTTGCAGTCACTCCCTGACCATGAATGAATGAAATTATGAGTGAAATATATAGAGCACATGGATTGATATGCAGATTTAATCAAGGAAATTAATAGAAAAACAACTGACTAATTTAAGGGCATAGCAAACATTTCTGTTTGATCTCTACTGGGACTGGGAGCCACTGAACTTTTCAAGGCTGACATGAGGAGCCTGTAAGGACAACAGCAGCAGCCCAGATTATTTCAGCTGCAGTGTACATTTCATTTACTTTATTCTCATTTGCTTGTCATTGTGGGTCTGGATTTTAGCAAAGACTCCACAGAGGGTAGCCTGACAGGCTGATTGAGTGCCATTGGCGTACAACCCTCATTCAGAACCAGGTCAGCCAGAGGGAAGAAAAAAACAGGTTACGGTAAGGTAATGCCAGAGTGAGTTGGGGGTGGGGAAACCTTAGCTAGCAATACTAGATAGGTGGTCCACTTCATCCAGGCTCTGGAGTTAGAGCTGCACATTATTCCCCATGCTGAAGTACCATTGACCAGATTTCTTACGAGTAAGAGGTGTAGATATGCTACTGCCCAGTTCCCAGGAGGATCTGAGGGAGTGCAGTGCAGTCGATCAAGTAAAAATCGAGAGCATGTACTCATGCCAGACTTCTGGGAGTGAGTAAATCCTTAAACACCATCTCTTTAGTGTTTTTATTAGGTTTTACATGAAAAAAGTTGTATATTTCCATTACAGTATAAATTGGAAACAAGTGGCCTACAACGCTAGTCAACACTGTGAGTGATGCATCAGAACAGGCAATTTTAAAGTGGCGCTGTCAACCTCCTTAGGCCTCAAAGTATCCCTAGCTTAAAAAACACGTGTTATAACTGTTCACTTTCTGAAGATACAGCTGATGCAGCTGGTTGTTTGATTTTGATTCTTTATTCTTTTAAAAGTGAAAATAGACTGCCCACCATACCAGTGTTACCACACAAAAGATGTTTGTTTACATTCCTTGATCAACTCCCACTGCTTCTTTCCTGGACTTAGGAACATAGTCTAACCACTCATTATGCAGTGGGAGTAGAGTAGACTATTGCTTCATGAGTGACTGCACTGTTTGAGGGTATTTCTAATGTACAGAAAGTATGCAATAAGAATAGATTCAGGATTTGAAACAAAACAAGGTGGGTATAACAGCTTAATCTGGTTCATGGTCAGTTGGCATTCATCTGTATCCCCCTTCCCCAGGTCGTGCCTGAAAATAGGCAGGATTTGTCTAGTGCACTTACCCGGTCAACAAAAGCTAAATAAATAAAAATAAATAAAACTATACATTAGCATGCATTTCAGTTCTACTATGCAAAAAGTCAGATGCATTGGCCAGCAACCTAAATGAATTTTAGAAATGGAAAGCAATCATAAAATGTGAGTTTTTAGCTAGAAATAATATGATGCAAAAACATTGACAGTGTACCTTTAAACTGACATTGAACCTCCCCCGATCAGCTAATAGAGGTAAGCCAGTAACTCTGTTTGAAGATATCTCTTAGGTAATAACTTCACTTCTAATTTAATCTGTAAAAGCACTTAAGAGTGTTGCTTTATTGTGTGGCGCCCTCTCCTACCAGCGCTTGTGCCATCAGCTGACAGGACAGGCAGCAACTGAGTAAAATATCTATTTTGTAAACAATGTTAATAGCACTGTGTGATTCAGCTGCTCACCATCCTAATATGGCCACTTCTAGCTGCTGATCAATGACACTGTGCTGACAAGGTGTCAATCAGCAGTAGCACAATGGGAAGCAGTTGAATGTACAGACAGCAGGGATCGTAGTCTGACTGTCTACCATCTGTTGTTCAAAACTGAAGTATTATTTTCTAGTCTGGTCACTTCCATGTAACATCAATTATGGTGACTCTGTCTCTCTCCCTGGCTACAGCCAAAAAAAACCAGACCAATTTCTGCAGCACTGACCCACTGATACTCTGCAAGTCTACCTGTCTCTGACAGAATAAACTCTGTGGCCCAGATTTTCAAACTGCGCCATTCTGAGGTGCAAGCCCCTTCGCTGCTCAAAATAGTTGCGCAGGGGTGTGGCCGGGGTGATATTCAAAGGAGTTGCGCTGTTGAGCAACTCCTTTGAATATCACCCCCCAGCCACAGCACTTGCACATGGCGCAGTGGAACTTGCGCCACCGCAAGTTGCCAGAGTTGAGCATTAAACTTGTGGTGGTGCAAGTACCATTGTGCCATGCTCAAATTTCCGATATTCAAAAGGTGACATGCAAATGGGGCCATAATTTATGCAAGGCGCAGGGGGGGCCATTTGCATCTATTTATGGCCCCATTTGCATGCCATTTGCATGTAGGTGCGCCGATCCCCGAGGACTTGCTCCTGGCCACCCTGCCAGGCAGCAGCCATCGGGGACCGACGCACAATGCAGCCAGATCGCGGGCATCACAGTTACATGAAACCCCCACACACATAACCCACAGCCCGATCGCGGGCAGTACAGGTACATGAAACCCCCCACACATATCCCACAGCCCGATCGCGGGCAGTACAGAGTGCATAAAACGCCCCAACACATATCCACAGCCCGATCGTGGGCAGCACAGTTACATAAACCCCCCCACATCTCCCACAGCCCGATCGCGGGCAGAGCATATATGAACCCCCAATTGCCCAATCGCAGGCAGAATGTAACCCTCCCCAACCCGAATATCTCCCTGGTGGTCCGGTGGACCGTAAAGCCCGATCGCGGGCAGAATGTCACATCACAACCCCCAAACATCTCCCTGGTGTCTAGTCCCCCACCCATGAAGCCCCTCCACGCTCCCCGCGGCGGTAGGGCGACAGCGGGCCGCAGGCGGGTGGATGCTGTCGCTCCGCCAGCCGCGGGGGAGCGGGTGGAGGGGCTTTGTGGGTGGGTGGGGGACACTAGACACCAGGGAGATGTTTGGGGGTTGTGATGTGACATTCTGCCCACGATCGGGCTTACAGTCCACTGGACCACCA
The DNA here is from genome assembly GCA_016271365.2 of Neoceratodus forsteri. Lineage (NCBI taxonomy): Eukaryota > Metazoa > Chordata > Ceratodontiformes > Ceratodontidae > Neoceratodus > Neoceratodus forsteri. Next base: position 1,063,407,912 of record CM028130.1, read on the forward strand.
AGGAGATATTCAGGTTGGGGAGGGTTACATTCTGCCAGCGATCGGACACTGGGGGTTCATACATGTTCTGCCCATGACCGGCTGTGGGAGATGTGTGTGTGTGGGGTTTCATGTACCTGTACTGCCCGCGATCGGGCTTTGGGATATGTGTGGGGGTTTCTGTAACTGTGATGCCCGCGATCGGGCTGTGGAGATGTGTGGGGGGTTCATGTTACTTCTATGCCCGATCGATCGGCTGGTGGGGGCACAGGGACTGAGTTGGGGCCAGCCAGGGGTGGCAGCTGCTGTGTTGCGCCTCTGCAATACAGCAGCTCACCAGTGGGTGGCCCTCAACCTGATCCTTTTGGCTCAAGGTTGTGCAGGCACAGGTTGGGGGTTGCATGCATAACTTCTGCACAACCCGACTGAATATCGGGTTGCGCAGGTTATGCATGGTTCCTCCCTCCTGTTGAGCATGCATTCATTTGCATTGCTCTTTAGCGCAACCTGTTGCCATGTGGAGCAACTGCCTCCTGCTGAATATCGCAGAATGGCGCAATGTAGGACTTGTGCTTTGCGAACCCTGTTGCGCATGGAGCAACCCTTTTGAATATCTGGGCCTGTATATCAGATATTAGATATCAGGCTTTTTGACAAGAAATTAGAGGAAGTGGCAATGCAAATTTTTGAAAAGATATACACCAAAAATGCATTTTCATGACAAGCAGAAGTACTGAGCAAAAGGCCAGTGTGGAATAAAGTTTCTGCATTGAAATGACAAAACAATGTAAGGAATAGCTAACCATTAAATAATGCACTGGCTACTTGCAAAAATGACAATTAAATGCAAGGAAATATCTAACTATTAAATAGTGCACTTGCTGCTTGCAATTAAAATGACAAATAAATGTAAGGAATAGCTAACTATTAAATAATGCACTGGCTGCTTGCAATTAAAATGACAAAAAATGCAAAGGAATAGATACCCTTAGGCTGCCAATAGAATTAGAACGCATAGTAATTCTGGACTGATATATCAGTCCATGGCACAGCAAGGATTAAATAATGCACTGACTACTTGCAACTAAACTAAAAATAAAAGATGCCCAAAATTACACACATATAAAAGAGAAAAAAGAGTGTCATTAGCGGCTTGACTGTGTAACAAAATATATATGCTCCAATTTGGTCTATCGACTTACAAAACACAACAAGGTAGCTTAAAAATAGAAGGAAAAACTTTCCAAACTTCTCTCAGCCTGACACAAGATGGGAGAGATGATCACAACACACACAACAGGAATGAACGTTACTTGCTAATTGTGACAGTCTGCATCTCACAGCTGCCATTCACATCCTCACATACTGCTTCTGACTCACACATAAGCCAGGACTACATACTGATGTTAATGATGTGCACAAATTTCACATATTACACAGGCATGTCAAGAGACTCCCAGTGAACAGCAGGGTCAAACTTTGGGTCCAGATGAGAAACAAAGATGTGTATATTTTAAATCAGATTATTATTTAGAATAAATTAACAAAACAGTTATACACCATACAGCAACCGTTGGAACCAAAAAGATAAATGTGATGCACATGCTCATAAAATATAAAAATGACAGTTTAGGTGTGTATCTTGCACTGCTGCTTTAACAGTTGTGGCATCAAGCAAGAAGCAAGCCGGGTGGGGGGAGGGGGACAGCAGGACACAGTCTAGAGAGCCAGGTGTGCAAATGCTCAAAGTCTTGGCAATATTATTGCAGACCTAGAGGCCACTATGGCAAATGCAGTCCTGGACATACTGTAGTAGTAATTATTGAATCCAGGTGCAATAAAAACCAGGACTGGGATGTAGCCATACCAGGGTATGATCTGTTCAGAAAGACAGGGTAGGTAAAAGGGGGGAGGAGTGGCTCTTATATCAGGGACAACATGAAAGCTACAGAAATACAGAGAGCAGACATCTACAGACCTCAAGCGCAAGGGAAGAGGTGGATAAAGATATGATGGAAGCAATTGAAATGATGGCATTCTAAGGGAGGTATTGCTGGTAAAGGACTTCAATCTACTGGACATGGATTGCAGCCTATCAGCTGTAGCAACAGTCAGAAGTAGGGACATCCTGGACTCCCTGCAGGGGTGTTCCTCAGGCAACTAGTTAAGGAACCCACCAGAGGAGGCGATACAGGACCTGGTAATGACAAACAGGGACAGTGGTCTTGATGTTTCTGTGGGTGGCCACCTGTGGACCAGTGATCACCATACCGTGTGGCTCAACATAAGGACTGGGTCAGAAACAAGTTGCACTAAGATGAGGGCACTGGACTTCAAGAAGGCCAATGGGAGAATGCCTCGGGACACCATAACAGTGATTGGGAAACTAGGGGAGTTGAGGAACAATGGACAAAATAAAGGGGACATTGAAAAGGCAATAAATCTCTGTATCAGGTGGGTTAATGAAGGCAAAAGAAAAATAACGCTACAGTTCTCTGGACAAGTAGCAGAGAAAGTAAGGGCAAAAATTAGCATTTAGAAGGTACAAGAGGACACAAAGGAGGAGGAGGATAGGAGAGTTACCAGAAGTAACAAAGAGAGGCAGGGAGAGTAGTTAGAGCACAAAGGTCCACACGGAAGGCAATATTGCCCAGTCAGTAAAAAGGGGACACAATTTTTAGTTATATAAGCTAAAAGAGAAAGACAAAAGGAGGACAGTAAGGCTAAAAAGGGAGGGAGGGGTTTGTGAGGAAGAGGACAAAAACCCCAGACATAGTGAACAATTAATTTTATTCAGTATTCACGGAGGAAGGGATAGGTGATGGGCCAAAGATAAGGGACAAGGGCATTAAAGGAAGGGAGGTAGACATTAGTCCTTTTACAGAGGAGAGATTCCTCAAGGAAGTGGTGCCTGGACGGGGTGCACCCTAGGATACTAAGGGAGCTGAAGGAGCTGCTGACAGCACCTCCTCTGACAGTTCTGTTCAACCTATCACTAGAAACAGGAAGGTTCCAAGGGACTGAAGGAGGGCATATGTGGTCCAACTACACAAAAGTGGTAATAGGGAGGAGGCAGGAAATTGCAGACCTGTCAGCCTGACTTCAGGAGTAAAGTAGTGGAATCACTACTGAAGGAAAGGACTGGGGAATACAGTACCTTATAACCAGGGAATTACAGGATCCCAGTCAACATGGTTTCACAGGGGAGGTATTGCCAGACAAACCTGACTGAGTTATTTGATTGGATGACTGGGGAACTGGAACAGGGAGGAGTTGTAGATGTGGCCTACCTGGATTTCAGTAAGACCTTCATCACTGTTCCACATAGAAGACTGATGAGCAACATAGGCGTGAGTCTAAAAGTAGTAAAATGGTAAGAAATTGCCTAAGCAATAGGAGTCAGAGGGTGATGGTAAATGGGGTCCACTCTAAAGAAGGTAAAGTGACCAGCCAAACGGGTCAGTAGTAGGCACAGTCCTGTTCAATGTCTTTATTAGTGACATTGCAGAAGGGCTGTAGGGAAAAGGATGCCTGTTCATGGATGACACAAAAATTTGCAACAGACTGGATACATGGGGATGGGGAGGGTGATGGAAAGAATGAGGGATGATCTGAAAAGAATGGTCAAGGAAATGGCAGCTTGGTTTCAATGCAAAAAGTGTAAAATAATACACATAGCACAAAACCCAGGGCATTGAACTAGTTGAGTGGGGAGATATTAGCAAGCAAAACAGGAAAGTGACCTGGGGTAATTATTTCTGATGACCTGAAGGTAGACAAGCAGTATGATAAGGCAGTGGGAAGGCTAGCAGGATGTTCAGGTGCAAAGGAAGGCATCACCAGCAGAAAGAGGGTTGTAGTATTACCCCTGTAGAGATCACTGGTAAACCCCACCTCAAGTACTGTGTCCAGTTCTGAAGCCCCACCTGGAAGGACATAGATAGGGAGGAGGTGGTACAAATCAGGGTTACCAAAATGTTGCAGGCCCTGCATCAAAAGCCCACGAGAAAAGTCTTAAGGAACTAAATGTGTACTATCTGGAGGGAATGAGGAAAGGAGGGATATGACAGAAACATTCAAAACCACACATGTATTAATAACATACAGGAAGGTATAATTTTCTATAGAAAAAGATGCTCAAGGACAAGGGTTCATGCTATGAAGTTGTGGGGCTCAGAGGAGCTACATGGAAATACCTCTTCATGGAGAGGTGGTGGATGCCTGGAATAGAATCCTGGCAGAGGTGGTGAGTGCTAAACTCATAACAGTATTCAAGCTACATGGGATGGACACAAGGGGACCTTAGAAGTAAGGTGTGGGGAGAAGACCAGAGATTGAGTAGGATCTGCAGTGGCACAGTACTTAGGGAATGTAGGCAGACTAGGTGGGCTAAGAGGTCCTTATCTACTGACAACTTCTACTTTCCATTATTCTATGTGTGTGTGTGGGGGGCACACACTTACACTAGATGCAGAGATAGAAAGGTTGGCATAGTGCTCACCACACAGACTCCCTACTGGATAATGTTTAACATTTTCCTCCAAACTTTGAACATGGCCTTTTGGAACCCCACCTCATGAACAAGACAATCAACATTTTCAAATCTTACCCAGAAGGTGATTTTGCAATCATTCCATGAACTCTCACTTTTGTCAGCTTTTAACAACTTTCACCTACTGGGTTCATGAGGTGGGGACACAAAAGACTGTTGAAAATCTGGTGTAAAAATATGGTAAAATGCTAAGTTATAAGTGAACATTGAAATATTTCTCGTTCACTCTTAACTTCACTAAGTTTCAATATGTTGACTCCAAACCTTCAGCATAGCCCTTTACCATACCACCTCATGAATTTGACAGGTTTCATTTTCAAATCCTGGACAAGACCTGTTTTCACATTTGGGTGTGAAGTGACTTTTCCTTTAGTATTTTATAAATATCAAATATCATGTTTATAAGGTGGAGTCATAAAGTTACTAGCTTGAAAATTTGTAGTCACAATTTAAAAAGATAATAATTATTAAGCAACACTGTGTGTAGTGTCAGCATTTAGTCCAGTGGGTAGTACTTTGTGATCCTGTGCCAGTGAGCTCAGTTTTGAGACAAGCTCAGTGGGTCTATGGATGGACTGTGGCTGGGGTTGCTGTCATGAAACACCAAACCCCCAGACTGGGAAGGGAAGGTGCAGGGTTGCCTGCATGAGCCCAAGTACCATATAATTAAGAAGAACCCTCCTCTTTGCATAGGGGCCTGCATCTCTGCACCTGTGGGTGCCAGAGGGTTTTGTGCTTGGCTGAGAGATAGACTCTGCTTTGTGCATCGATAACTGTGGTCACATGGAAGCACAGGAGTCAGAGGGACCTGTGTTTTCCCAGCTCACTAGACAGCCCATGAATTCTTGGCATCCACTGCTGCACAGAATTACAAGGCCCACAGGGCCCTGCACTTCCATAGGTTGATGGAGTCTTCCATTGGCACAAGGCCCAGTGGGCCTTGTGCATAATCATCTGTTCACAGGACCAGCGTAAATGAGGATACAATTGCACTATCTCAAAAGAAAGAAATTGTTTGCAAAAACTACATTATGCACCAGTTATGGTTCAACTTCATGCAACAAAAGTAGGAAATGTTGTGTTAGGGTTTCTAACCCTAACTCCTACCCCAAGCAGAAAAGGACAAGATCACACAAGCAACCACAGAAAGCCATCATCAGATAAGACAAACAACATACAACTGTCTCCAGAAGACACAAATGCAGTACAGCTCATGTGCTACCTTCATGAATTTGTATTTGTGGCTAAATAAGGGACCCATGCTTATGTAGTCAGCTATGTGTGTATGTCATACAGCATGCATGAGTACATGCGGAGGCAGAAGTGCAAGTCCCCACTTCTACAGACAGACATTCCTGTGGGACCTGCACCTCTGCAGTAGAGTTGGGTTGAAGTTTAAATTAACGAGCAAATTTGCAGTAAAGTGGAAGAAATTCATCTCTGCAAAGCTCCACAAAGTTTTCCCCACCTTCAGAAACTTCAAAATGGTGAAGCTGCACCATGAGGGGCAGAATTTCTACCTCGAACATGGAATTTTGCATGCAAACTACTGAATTTTGGTGAATTTCCATCATTCATGGGTGAAATCCTGCAATTTGTCAGCAAAATGATGCACTTCACGATGATACTTTGCCATAAGAAGTCATGAAATTCCATGCAATTCTAGATTAATTTGCAGAGTGTTACACGAGGTCCCTGCACCCTTATTGGTACCCTCAGAGGTACACCATAGACAACTAGTGCTAGCTATATGTTGTACTAACATATAGGGCTAAGGGCATCTACTGTATAAGAGTAGATGTCAGGATATGTAAGCATGTTATTGTAATACGCTCTGCTTGCTAATACATATATATATTCTTCTATGTATTTTCTGTGCATTTCTTACTTATAAGATGTTAGGACACCTGTGTCCTTGTAATAATATGATATATATAAGTCAGCATTGCCACTTTTCAGTGATTTGTACCACTACACTGAGTTATGTAAGACTCTGTATAAGTACTCTTTGTTTCACAAACTGATGACTACTACAAAATTGTATAATGTTATCTTGGACCGTGGAGCCTTCTCTAATTTAGCCAATAGGGCTCATCTCTGTAACTAGAAATGTTTCTATTTTACAGTAACCATAGTAATTATCATAGATATATAATGTGAGACACTAAGTCTTGTACCTGGAGATCTCAAGAGACACAAAGAAACCTCAAGGTATAGGGAATGATTAGCACTGGTTCCGGTTTGTATTGTAAGAACTGCTTAGGAAACTGTGATTTTATCCTTTTGTAGTAATAAACAAGTTTATTACTCTAATGCAATGTGTCTGTGATTACTTGCATTCCCAATATTGCCAAGAACCTGAGGTGAGGTTTAGACCTCCTGACAATTGCGACCGTGTGCAGGCAATATTTGGTGTTTGTAAGCTTTCACTAGATTGCTACAACTTTTCCTTTCTACAGGGACAGTAGGTGTACATTTCCATATCACCTCTCCCATTTCAAACCACTTTGTAGTCACTTACAAATTCTGGCTGTTTGTTTGGGTGTGGTCGAGTGCCATTCGACCCATCCACAGCAGTTTTGAATTGTAAGCCTACAAATTCCACAGTAGCCAACTGTGTATAATGTGCTCCTGCTGTGGATCAATACATAGCATGGCACCTTTTTTCACAGTTTGATTTTTCATTCCTCTGACACAATGGCCACCGTATCAAATATCTAAGCAGAACTGAGACTCAATGTCTCTAACTTCCTTGCCTCCATGGAGGATGGTCTGACCATGCACGGACGAAGTCAATCCAAAACCCTATACTGGGGATTTCAACCCAGTACACAGAGACGAGACAATCAGTCAATAAGGGCTGCTGGTTGTGGCTCTCACGCTGCTCTGGAAGCCTCTGAAGTGAGGTTTCGAACCCTTGATCTGCATATTTCGTCTCTTAAGCAGGAGATGGGTTTGCAGGAAACAGAATGTATTAGACTGCAGCAGAATTTGGAGTCTGAACTGCAAACACTGCAAAATGAAAAGGATTCACTTTGCATCATTCAGCACAAGCTGGAGAACAGGAACTTTGTATGTTGAAAAAGGAGTGTGAGCGTTTGAGACAGGATAAGGGCAGGCATTGCCTATGAATGACTTATTAAGTACAGCGAACACACAGTTGAATGAGGAGATGGGAGAGCTACAGGACAAGATAAACCAGGTACGTAATGACTTAGAAGTGGCAACTAGGGACAATTGCGAATTGAGCACCGCGATATAGAGTGTTGCAAAAGCAAATGCAAGATGAAGTTGATTCTCAGGTAGAAGGTCACCTGAGGGGCAGTGACCATCACATGGTATGGTTCAATTTGGCTACTACATCTAAATTATCCCATTCCAAGGCAAAAATATGGGACTTCAGAGGAGCTGACTTTGATAAGATGGCCAACAGGTTAAGCTAGCCTGGCAAAAAGAAACACAGGTGAGGGGTACAGGCAAAGTGGGCAAGCATTAAGGACACAGTACCTGAAGCAACATCCCATTGTGTTAGACAGAAAAGGAAGTGCAAAAGAAGAAGGAAACCACTTTGGTTCTCAAATACAGTAGCAGAAAAGGTCAGAGCCAAAAGGCTGACCTTCAGGAAATATAAGGAACACATTGGGATGAAGATAGGGAGGCATACCAAACTGCCCTAAGGGAAGCAGGGAAGGCAGTAAGGCAGGCAAAGTCCCAAACTGAGGAAACACTAGCATGAACAGTAAAAGGCGGTGACAAGACTTTCTATAGATACATTAGTGAAAGGAGAAAGTCAGAGGGGTATTGCTAAGCTTAATGGAGAAAGGAGCATGTGAGGAGGAGGACCCTGTAAAGGCATCTATCCTAAATAGATACTTTGCTCAGTATTTACTGAAGAGAAGGTAGGGCAGGGCCCACAGCTCAGCGTCATGGACACAGGAGGAAGTAGGTGAGCACTACTCCCTTCACAAAAGAAAGGGTCCTACAAGAGCTTGCTAAGCTCAGGTGGATAAGACAATGGGACCTGATGGCATACATCCCAGGGTACTTAAGGAGCTAAAGGTGGAACTAGCAGAGCCATTAGCAGAACTGTTTAGTGAGTCTCTGAGCACAGGAGAGGTCCCAGAAGACTGGAAAAGGGCTCATGTGATCCCGCTCCACAAGAGTGGTAGCAGGAGGAGGCGGGGAACTACAGACCAGTCAGTCTTACCTCAGTAGTGGGCAAGATTATGGAGGCACTCCTTAAGGAAAGGATAGTGCAACACCTGGAATCCATAGGGTCACAGGATCCAAGACAGCATGGGTTTACAAAAGGAAGGTCCTGTCAAACTAATCTCATAGATTTCTTTGACTGGGTAACCAGAGTGGTGGACCAAGGGGAGCAGTTGATGTCGCCTACCTTGACTTCAGCAAAGCTTTGACACTGTTCCACATAGAAGATTGATAAATAAGCCGGGTAGGCTCGGGTGGGTCAGAAGTTGGTCAACTGGGTGGCAAACTGGTTGATGGGCAGAAAACAGAAGTGGTGGTAAATGGTATACAGTCAGAAGAGATGCAAGTCACAAGTGGGGTACCTCAGGGATCAGTTCTGGGGCCAGTCCTCTTCAACATCTTTATTAGTGACCTTGCAGATGGACTAGGGGAAGGCTTGTCTGTTTGCAGATGACACCAAGATCTGCAACAGAGTAGATGATCCAGATGGGGTGGGCAGAATGAGAAGAGATCTGGATAAACTAGCAAAATGGTCAGAAGAGTGGCAACTGGGATTTAATGCAAAGAAGTGCAAAATCATGCACATAGGGAAGAGAAACCTGAAGCCACCTATAGGCTGGGAGGAGTTGCTAGCAGTCACAAAGGAAGAAAGAGACTTGGGCATCATCATCACTGATGACCTGGAATCATCCAAGCAGACCTCTAAAGCAGTAGGTAAGGTTAGGGGATGTTAGGGTGTATTAGTAGGGGTATCACAAGTCGGAAGAGGGAGGTAATAATCCCTCTTTACAAGACACTGGTTAGGCCCCATCTGGAGTACTGCATGCAGTATTGGAGGCCACACCTTCACAAGGACATTAACAAATTAAGGCAGTCCAGAGAAGGGCAACCAAATGGTGCAGGGACTGCATCAGAAGACATATGAGGACAGATTAACAGAGCTCAATATGTATACCTTGCGCAAAAGGAGGAGAGAGGTGATATGATCGAGGCATTCAAACACCTTAAGGGCATTAACAAGGTGAAAGAGTCAACATGTTTAAACATAAAAAAATAGCAGGACAAGAGGACACAGCATGAGATTAGAGGGGGCCGATTAAGGGGCAATGTGAGGAAATTCTTTTTCACAGAAAGGGTGGTGGATGCATGGAATGGCTTACCACAAGAAGTGGTGGCTATGAATACAGTGCAGGGCTTCAAACAGGCATGGGATAGGCATAAGGGAGCAATACAAATGACTATGAATAGAATGGGCCACTGACAGAGCAAATGCCGATGGCACATTTATAAGGTAGAAAAAGAAATGGGCAGACTGGATGGGCCTTGCAGTCCTTATCTGCTGTCAACTTCTATGTTTCTATGTTTCTATGATATGGATCTTGCAACTGTGAGTCATGCTGAATGTAAAAGTCAAGATGGCGAAACTGCGCCATCAGCGGGAAGGTTCTGGCTGGACATGCTAAGGCGATGGGAGGCGTAGCCCCTGCCTTACACACGTCATCAGAGGGGAGGTATCAGATGATGACATCTCTCAGTTCAATGCCCAGTCACACCCCTACTATGGCCCAGAAACCCCTCAGCCATTCACAACATGGCGGGTCCCCACCCCACCACACATCATGTCATCGTCGTCGACGTTGTAGCGCCCATCATGGGAAATGCCAACATGGTGGCCCCGTGATGGGGGAGCAGGCCAAGCCTGGTCCTGACGGCACCACTGATAGCTGTTATTAATGTGGAAGACAGGCAGGAGATAGAAACAATGATTGAAAATGCAGTAGGTAATATACCTATCCTGAGAAAATAAACAGACCATTAAAACCCAAATCAGGCAGCTTCTACAGAGTCTGGTACTCAGGATGGCATTGTTCAAACTGCAGCCGAGGCTGCAGCCCGAGCTGCCTAGGCGGTGCCGGATAACCTACCTCCACCTGATTGGCCCAATAATCCAATACAAATGGCCTACTCTGTTCAGTAAATAGCTAACAGTATTGGTCGGATGAACCCGTCCGACAACCTCAGCTGCCACTTGGAAAGGTGTGTTGGAAATGTGGATGCTTAGCCCGCTGCAGAATATCAGGTCCAGATACTCGCCAGGCCATCAATCCTAGTTTGTGGGCAAACTCCGATGCCATCCACCAGGATGGCAACGCTACCTGATGAGGTTGCAGCTGAGCTCATTTCTGCACACAGCCCAGGTGTAGTAGGAGTGATGCTTGCATACCCTGTAAAACAGAATGCAAAGGAAAGTCCAGTGACTTACCACCAGAGACTCTGGATGGCCTACCGAGCAGGAAAGCACCTTGCCGAAGCTGCAGATGTAGATCTTATTGAGTACAAGACCCTGTTCCTTAGGAACATGATTCCTGCAGTAAGAGAAAAGGTAAAGCCAACCACTTATCCCAACATGGACAGATTTGCCGACATCCTTGGAAAACGAGAGAGTCTACCAACACCTACATCCATGAGCTGGGCTGCAGTTCCAGAAATGGCACATGGAGCCTACTCAAGAGGACCCGTGACGCACTACACAGTGGAAGGGCAGGCCCACAAACAGACCTCTCCCACAGACAACCAACACCCCCAACAGGCCCAAAACAACAGTAACAACCACAAGAGCAACAGCAGCAATGGGGTGGGAACCAAAACTATCATAAGAATAAGAAGCACAAGAATAAGGGCAGCAACAACAATAAAGAACAGGCCCTTTGTATAGGAGATAGCTGAAGAAAATCGGAAATTCCAAGAGCTCCTGGGGCAAGTGCACTCTATGGCAGATGCTGTTCCTGCTTAGCCTGCAGCTGTCACAACCAGTGACCCAAACCCGATGGGCCATGGCGACACTGGAAGTACAGGCCTCAGGTCCATACCAGCCTGAACCCAGAAGCTCCTCCCTAATAGCATCAGTGCAGCATGGTGAAGTGGTTCAAAGGAGCCATGCCCAACCTCTCCATGCTCCCAGCAGTACAGATTGACGATTACAGGCCCCAGTCTGGATTGTAAACAAGCTGGTCTTGGATACAAACAGAAGGTCCTGCACTGAGGCCGAGGTAGGGGACCGCCTACTTATAGTGTTACTAGATACAGGTGTGGCTGTGTCTGTATTACATGATGACCACCTGGACACATCTCCTTGGTCCACTGGATGGAGGACCAACATGTCAGGAGTAGATGGTACTAGATTACCTGCATATCAGTCTCTACCCTTATTTATTTATTTATTTAGTTTTGTTTACGGGTGGTGCGCTAGCCAGCAGGTGACTATTTTCAGGCACACCGGAGAGTACAATACAGCATAACACACGGAAGCAAACAATACAACTGAGGCAACAACCATACAGAGTACATTCCAGACATATAGAGGCAGTTCCAGCTAGTCTAACATGATTTAGGCTATACTAAGCATGACCAGCAGGCCAAAACAAGGAGGTGTTTCATGGGAGTATTGGTACAGGTAGGGGAAGGAAGGAGTATAGAGCCAGAAGGAATGCTTGCTGCTTTACCGGGAATGCATAGGAGACTGCGGGTTTGTGGTTCTCCAACCGGGCAGGATGTTGTGGAGTGACAGGGAAGGGTGTGGGCAACAGGAATAGTGGGAGAGATGGTCGCCAGTGCATCTCAGGAGGGGTGGGCCGTATATGGGAGAACATATGGAGTACCCTGCATCAGGAAAAGACAGGAGATGGGGTAGAAGGAGTGGCTAGCGGCCGGCAACAGCCAGCCTAAGCAGCAGCAGGGTACCCAGGGAAGTAAGAGGATGCCAGAGAACATCCCAGCGGCAGGCTAGAGGACACCAGGTTCATGGCCCCCAGCCAGGGTGAAGAAAAAAGGGAGGGGGTGGGCGGAGAAAAGGTGGCTTGAAATATGGCTATGGCGGTAGGCGGGTAGGTGCAACCGGGCTGGTGGTTCCGAGGCTGGGCATAAGGACCGGTGGTAGTCCCAGGCCTCGGACAAACAGCTACAATGGTAGACAAGAGAAGGGAGGAGGAGGTATGGCCTTATAATACCAGCATACACCTGTGGCAAGTTGGGCAGTGCCCAGGTAGTGCAGAGGATGAGAGACAGAGGAAGGGTGAAAGGTGCATCAAACTGTCAGCCGTCTGCAGCCAGCCGAGGCAGCACTTGGGGTGCCCAGGGAAAGTAGAGAGGATGCCAAGACATCACAGTGGCAGGCTAGAGGACGCCAGGTTCATGTCCCACTGTCAGAGATGAAGAAATGGGAGGGTGGGTGGGAGGTAAAGGCTTAAAATATGGCTTTAGCGGTAGGAGGCGGAAGGTGCAGCTGGCTCGTGGTTCTGAGGCTGGGCATAAGGGCAAGGTGGCAGTCCTGGCGTGGACATCAAGTGGTAATGGAGAACAAGTGAGGGGAGGGAGGAGGTGAGGCCTGCAAGTACCAACATCCACCTGTAGCAAGTTTGGGCAGTGCCCTAGGTAGAGCAGAGGATAAAACAATACATAATACAACAGTAATGTAGGTAGTAGTAAGTAAATGCAAACATTCATAAAAACCCTATGCATAATTATAACGATAAGGGAGTATGAGGGAGAGGGTTGGTTTAGGGAGAGAGAACAAAAGGAGGGTGGTATGGAGACCAGTAGCAGAGGAGGGGGGAGTAGGGGCAGGGAGGATTCGGGGATCGGGTAGGATCCAAAGCAGGTGCATGGATCTGAGGTAGCCAGGTGTAGTCTCAGTCAGCGTTTGAAAGAGGGATGCGAGGTGCATGCCTGAGGTCAGAGGAGCTGGTTCCATAACTGAGGGCTGCATGTTGAAGAGCCTGTTCCTTTGTTGGTGCGGCAGCGGGGAATTTCAGCAGGTCTTTGTCAGCAGATCTGAGCGTGCGTTTGGAATCGCAGGAAAAGGAGCTGCAAGTGCAGCAGGCTGACTTTGTCTTAATATAGAGTTATTTAGGCAAACCAGGAAGTAGCTCCTGACAGCCGAGGGAGAGCCACCAAGGTCCTCATATAGCTGGCGATGATGTAAGTCGTGGGGATTGTGAGGCGTATCAGCATATGTTGTTGTCGTAACATCCCATTTGTGCAGCGCAGATTTGTGGGCAGAGGTAAGTAGGCACAGTAGGTAAGCATTGGTAGCAGGATCCCCTGGCTATGGCAAGCTTAGTGGAGGAGGTAAGCATATAGCTTGTTCTGTAGGCTGCTCCTAACTTGCAGTTAACGTTTATGCAAGTGGCTTGGATATGAAAGGTTTAAGTCATTATTGATCTAGTAGGATGCCCAGGTAATGAAAGGAGGTAACTATCTGCAGAGGATTTCCATTTAAATCTAGGATGCTCAGGGAGTGGAACACATTGGATCTTTTGAGTGTGCCCTAGTAGCATGGCATTAGTTTTGGAGGAATTCAGAGTGAGGCGGTGGGTTTAACCAATCCTGAACACTGGAGTAGGCTCTATTTAGCGAGGTGTTAATGTGCTCTACATTGGGTGAGGTGGCATAGATAACTAAGTCGTCTGCGTGAGAGGAGCGAGGAACAGGCAGGCATTTCATCTGGTAGGTTATTGATGAATAGAGTGAATAGAAGAGGACCCAGAATGAAGCCTTGGAGCACTCAATGTTCATTACCACAGTGGAGGAGATGGCTGAGTTGAATTTAACAGCCTGGGACCTGTTGGTCAGATAGCTCCTGAACCATTCAAGTACAGGGAGGGCAGCCTATTTCCTTAGGGAGGATAGGAGCAGGGGTGGTCAACAAGGTCAAATGCCTTGGTTGGGTCTATAAAGACAGCCCCTGTGAGCTTTCCTAGATCCATGCCAGTGAGGATGTCAGTGGTGAACTTAGCTAGAGCCGCTCGCAGTACTGTGGTTTTTCTGAACCCATGTTGTGCATCATTGAGCTGTTTAGTAGTTTCGAGGAATTCCTGGATCGAATGGCAACCAGTTTTTCAAGGATTTTGCTGAGTGGGGATAGTATTGCAATAGGCCTGTAATTAGAGATATCTTTCTTGTTCCTTTTTGAAGATAGGGAGATCCTGGCCATTTTCCATAGTTCTGGGACTGCACCACTGGTGAGGACAAGGTGAAAATTCTAGCTAGTGGTTTGGAGATAAAATGCGAGCTAGTTTTAAAAAGGCAAGGTTCAAGTTGGTCAGAGCCAGAACTGGTGTATTCCGATAATTTTTAGATGGTACAGAACCTGAGAGCTGGTAATGGCTTTGAAATAGAGGAGGTGTGGTATGGTTTTGAGTCGCTGACGAAGGTGGCAGGGGTCAGTAGAGGCACAGTGTCGGCAGTGGAGGCTGCTGGAGGCAGAGCGCTGGTATGGGGAGAGATCAGAGAACATGCTATTGAAGGCGTTTGCTATGGTGATGAGGTTATTGCAATGGGAGCCACTTATTACCATGTCAGAGGGTGTAACTGATTGAGGTGTCCCCAGGAAGGTTTTTATGTGGTCCCAAAATTTATGTGGGTCATGGGCTGAGTTCTTTAGCAGGTTCTGATAATGCATCACTTTTGCCAGCCTTATGTTCTTCCTGCAAGAATTTCTTACTTGCCTGTAGTTTACGTAATCCCTAGTCAATTTAGAGCCTTTGAAGGTTTTCCAGAGCTTGTCTCTGTATCTTAGTTGTTTTAGGAGATCTTTATGTAGCCATCTAGTTTGTTTACCCTGACTCTTAGCGTGGTTTTGGAGCATGCTTGTTTTGTACAGGAGATAATGCTGTAGAAATGTGTTCAGGGCAGCCTCTACATTCTCCTGCGGTATATATCCGACCAGTCAATGTTTGAGATGTCCCGGAGGAAGAGTCTGTATCAAGTTTGCAAAATTAGTAAAGGTGACCTGCCGGGTGGGGGGTGGCTGCCTGGCGCACCACTGGCAGTAGATAGGGAGTGATCAGTGATGGTATCTGCCAGGATCCCAGAGCAAGTCATGTGTTCAGGTCTGTTTGTCAGGATCAGTCAATAAGTGTACCAGACTGCGGCCCAGACAGTCTAGTGTTTTCCGTTATTTGTTGATGAAAATTTAGGCCTTGCACTAGTGAAGCAGGGAATTGTGAGAAGGACCTAACCAGTTCAAGTTGACATCACCAAGGATGATAGCTTCATTTTTGTTGATGCGTTTTAGGGTGAGCTGGAGTGCTACCCTTGCAGGTAGAGTTAGGCCATTTAAAGGCCTCACACACCTTCCAACTGATGGTATTGCATGATCATCCTAGTATCATAGGAATTGATTTTCTTGCACCACACGGCTGTGTGGTGGATTTAGCTAACATGCTATTGATACAAATTCAGGGTCAATACCACACTATTTTGATCCCTGATTCACATGTTGTGGCAACAATATCTGCTAACAACAAAGAGTATGACTTCATAGATTTGTTCAAAGACAATGAGCTTTTCCCAAAGCTCCCCATCTTGCAAATGCATTGGAAGTGTTTGCAATCAACAAACATGACTGTGGCAGAATGCACACTATCATCAAGTGCCAGGCCCAGCACATGAGAGGCAAAGGCAATATCCTTTTCCAACTGAGGCCTTGCCTTCTCTCAGAGAAACAATAAAATCACTTCTCAAGCAAGGGTAATCAGAACATGCATTTCTACTGCTAATTCCCCAGTGTGGCCCGTGAAAAACCCACAGGTGCCTGGAGATTTACTAATTGACTACAGGAAACTGAACCAGGTCACCCCCAGTTGTACTCCAACTGTGGCATCTGCACCTGATGTGCTACGACTTTTGACCCCTGACCTAAAATGGTTCAGTGCCCTGGATATCTCCAATGGTTTTGGTCACTACCATTGCTCCCAAGAGTCACTATAAGTTCGCCTTCACCTTTGAAGGAAGACAGTATACATGGACTTGCTTACCACAGAGATTCCATAACAGCCATTCCTGTTCCATCTGCATATGATGGATGCCCTTGAGGGTTTCTCTACTCTAATGTCTCTTGCAGTATGTGGATGAACTGTTGCTTGCAACCACCACACAGGAACGACACTTGGATCTCTTGGATGAACTACTAACTCTCATTTAGAAAGCAGGCCTAAAATGCAATCCAGTAAAAGCATAGCTATGCCAGAAAGCAGTACTCTTTCTGGGTCTAAAATAACTGACCAAGGCTGAAGCCCTACCTGGAAGAAGATACAGGATTGCAAGACTTGCCATTACCTATCAGCGTGGCAACTCTTCGACGGTTTCTAGGTATGGTGAACTACTCTAGAGATTTTATCTGTGATTTTGCTCAGAAAGCTGCTCCTCTGTATGAGCTATTAAAGAAGGACATTCCATGGACTTGGGCCCCTATACATACCCAGGCTGTGACGTCACTGAAGCAGGCCTTGGCCTTCGACCCAGCTCTGGTTAACCCCAATCCATCACTACCCGTTCCATGTGGAATGTGCCACCTCTGACATTGCCATGTCAGCAGTGCTCGGCCCAGAAGGTTCATGGTAACCTGGACCTATCGGCGTATGCATCACAGCTCTTGACCCCAGTGGAACAGAAGTACAGTCTTTGTGAAAGGAACCTTCTGGCACCTACTGGGCTGTCAAACACTTTCTGTATATCATTGGGTACTCTCCACTGATTGATTAACACCAACCACACACAAACTACCTTTCTGCTCTCAGACAGAATGAAGGATGGGTCAGTCTCTAATACTAGGCTGACACAATGGTCACTTCTTCTCCAGGATAGAGACATACAGGTGCACCCAACAAAAATTCCATCTATGCTGACTCATGGACTCCTTTTCCAAGGAGAACCCCATGACTGTACACTGCAGTCACCTGATCTTCCAGATCCAGGCCCTTTTCTCCTGCCACACCACAAATACTTGACAACATCTCTTTGTGTCATATTTTTACCAGTGGTTCAGCTTCCTAATATCAGGGAGAACAAATTGCAGGATGGGCATCCTAGTGATTTACCCTTATGGTAACACTGTTAAGATCTCTAACCATTGCAGTATAGCATCATCACAGGATGCAGAGATGGCAGCGATGGCCTGTGCACTCGAGTTCATCCAGCATGGGACTGAGGAGACATCATTTTTACAGACTCTAATTGGGTTTGTTGTTCTCTTACAGAATTCCTTCCTTTCTGGCAGAAAAACTCCCTCCTCTTATGATGGCAGCCCAGTGAAGTACAATGAACTGGTAATATACATACATTCAATGGCACAAAATTTGCACACAAACTCTGTGTACACAAAGTTAAAGCTCATTCCTCCAGTGATCCCTTCCATGCCTTCAATGATACAGCAGATACACTTGCCAAGGAAGGGGCCGAGGTGGGGCCACATGGATGATGGATCATCCAGAGGCCAATGCGCCATACATATTGCAGTCCTCAGGAAAAAACTGAACCCTTTTCCCTTGGACCTCTCCGCAACCCAACAAGTTAATACTGAACTCAAAGAGTGTTCAGATTCCTTGACAAGAGTACCAAGAGAAACTTCCCACACATAACCCCTACCGGAGGCATTAAGGTAAGTTACACTTGTCACCAGATGACAAGCTCATCTGGTACCAGCCAGATGATTTCACCACCACGTTGTGGGTGGTCCCCAGACACCTTAGGTCTAAATTTTTGCACAAGTGCACGATACACCCACTGGTGGGCACCAGGGAGTGGAAAACACCCTCCAGAGGCTTAAGACCACCGCCTGGTGGCCTGGTGTCACCAAAGATGTCAAACAGTACATAGATAACTGCCTTGTTTGTCGCAAAACAACCCCATCCCCGCCAAATGAAATTCCAAACTCTTACCACAATGACAATCTGGCCTTGAAATGCCATACAGATTGATTTTATTGGTCCCTTGACCAATACCAGCAGAAATAACAAGTATGCTCTTGTGGTAACTGACCTCTTCTCTAAGTGGGCTGAAGCTTTCCCCACTAAAACATGCACTGCCAAAACCACTGACAAAATCCTGGTGGAACACATTTTCTCCAGGTGGGTCCTACTCTTAAGGTGGACTGTGACAAAGGAACCAATTTTACATTTGAGTTAATGAAAGAATCCCTTGAACTCCTTGAAGTTCAACAAAGTTCCACATACCCTACCACCCCAATCTTCAGGTCAAGTAGAGAGATCCAACAGATGGATTAAGTAAATGCTTTCCAAATTCATTGAGGACAATCCCAAAACCTTGGATTCCCTACTGCCGTTACTCCTTATGCAATTAGAGGCACACCTCATCCACTACCCAGCTCACACCCTTTGAGGTGATGACTGGAAGACAGATGAGATTACCTGAACACCTGTTATTTGACCTGCCTCCCACTGCAGACCATGTGTCTGTAGCTCAATATGTGAAAAACTCAGAAAACACCTTATACACACACACCTGTATGCTGCTAACTGCATGGGTAAGGCCCAGCAACAATCCAAAATACAGTTTGACAAGCATGCACAAGTGGATTGGCAGGTTGAGATCAGGTAATGGTCCTCTGATTTGCACATCCCACATTCCTTCTCCAATAAATGGGAAGACCCATATCCCATTGTCAACAAGCTCAGTCTGGCAGTCTATCAAATTAGACTCCTGCAAAGTAATAAACTGACTGACGAATGGTTACATGCAAACCAACTGAAACTGTATAAAGGAGCTTAATTACTTTTCCTCACCCCATTGGGTGGAATAGTACTGACTTACTAATGTTTGATTTTGCTTTTCAGATACACTGACAAGATGGCTATCTTGTTCCATTATCTCCTCATCTCAGGAGTTATCCCTGCATCCAAGGCATGGTACCGAACCTCCTACCACACCTTGATCATCCAGCATCTCCTTCAGAGGGAGTATCCATCAAAATACCCGATAGTCTGATTACTGTCCAGGAAGCTTCTGATGCTTACCTCACTGCCTCGGTTGTCACTCCTGATCAATCTACCCTAAAATTGAGTGGCAAACCACATCGCAAGAACAAATTCTCCTGTGGCCAAACTCTCCAAAGGAATGTTCCAGGGTTGGCCTAATGCTAAATTATCCTCAAATGGTTCTCTGTCCTTGCTGCAAACTGCTCTTAGGCATTCTGGTTTGTACAATATTACTGCTTAATTGATCATTCGTATTGGAATTCTTTGTCTAAGGATTCTGCTCACAAATTTTGTGCTGTACACAACATGGCCTCTGCTGCCATGTACCTCTCTGTGCTATCACCCACTGATAAACAGCTTTTGAATGCCCAAAGCACACCCCTGGTCCCTGCAGTGGTCTAACAGCTACTGCCCTCCCTGGTTCATTGATTAACAATTTACAATTTATGCATATACCTGTGAGTTTAATCTTACTTACTGGCATATGAAAGAATTTGGTATGTGTCACAATACTAATACGTCAGTCTTTTATACACGTTATTGCTTGACAGTTTAGCTGCATTTCAGATTCGTACTCAAGACCCTATTGCCGGGTCCATACTACTGAACATAGAGGCAACTACAGGAGAAAACCCAATCCTGAGGATCAAAGTCATAAACGTAATACAAGTGAAGTTAACAGTTCTGATGTCACTGGTGCAACAGGTACTGTCACAGGTCTCTTTGGCATGGCCATGTCTATTTGAAATAAGGCAGACATTGCTGCTATCAAATCTTATTCTGCCAAATTTCAGACTGATTTGGTGAATAATATACTACCCCATTATTGCATGGTGTGGATGGCCTTAGTCAGGAAGAAAGATACACTGTATACAGTATGCATGACATTGCTAAGGCATTTACAGACTCTAAAGAGAAGATTAACACACTTATTGCACAGAATAACAAAGAAGCAGATAAACAATATATTGCTAGAGAAATTCTCTGTTCTGCCTATGGCTCATACATTATCACTACTATCAACAATCTCTTCCGTGATCTAGAATCTGGAAGAATCCCTGATATCATATATGACAGAAGCATTTCCAAATGGTATTTGTCACAGTGTAGAACCCTGGCTGTATTGCTATGTGTATGCAACAATCTCCAACTATCCAACTATTCCTCTCTCTACAGCTAGAAACCTGGGTTTTGTGACCAGACACCCTAATACTGGTCCCTGTTTAACTTTTAAGAAATGTTCTATAAAAGGTACTATGTTTGTTTCTTTACTGTCTCTTTACCACACTTTGATACCACTACAGCTTTGTTTGACAAGCTGGCACTGGTATACTCCATTGGGCACCTTGATGAAGACATCTACAGAGAACGCCTGGATCTACCTCCTCTACTGGTTTTTCATCCTTTCCTGATGCTTGGTCACTCCGCACACAGACTGCTGTGCGTAAGAAACAATATATTTACTTGTGTCGATGTGATGTATTTGATGTTATTCAACCTGTATGTGGTTATTCTCCAGATAGTATTGATTGGACCTTTTCCATGGATGATGACATCAGCACAAATGGCACAGATTTCCAGACTCAACATTGGCTCTGGATAAACTTTACCAATCTTATCGTGAGGAGGTTCATTGCCTGTCAACCCAGATTTCCAAGACTACGTACACCTGCCCAGTATAGTTACAAAGTGGAGACTCCCCACTGTTAGATCTCAGTATAATTCTGATGGAGAGTATTGTGTGGTTACTAATTTCAAAAGCTATACTTATGGATCTGAAACATGTGTTATTGATACCCCTAATTTTAGTTTTTCCACACCAGAAAACTGTTATTGGACATACCATTATAACCCCCATCCCCTTATCGATTCAGACATTATTGATGGCAACCCGATTATCTGCTCACACTTTCTGAATATTTACCAGATTTTAATGTACACATAGATCCACTTACACTTATATTAAAATAACTTTTAGACAGGAAAGCTACCCACCTCATCCACATCAGCGATAATATGACCAAGGCCAATGAAGCTATCCTTTCATTAATTAATGATGGTGATATGAATGATGGATTAACTAACACCTGGTTAGAAATTACTTTTAAAGGTTTTGTTATTATACAAGCATTTTAATATTTTCTTGATTATTATGCTATGTTGCCTATGGTGCACACTGCGCCAACACCGTGAGCAGCTCGAGTTCCTTTACAAAGCTCTAGCGTCGGGTTTGTAAATGGCCACTGCTCCCTGACCTTGCCCTGGATTTGCCTGTGTTGCCTCTTGAGGAAACAAGGGGGAATGTTACACGAGGTCCCTGCATCCTTATTGGTACCCTCAGAGGTACACTGTAGACAGCTAGTGCTTAGGTATATGTTGTACTAACATATAGGGCTAAGGGCATCTACCGTATTAGAGTAGATGTCAGGATATGTACGTATGTTATTGTAATACACTATGCTTGCTAATACATATATATTCTTCTATGTATTTTCTGTGTATTTCTACTTATAAGATGTTAGGACACCTGTGTCCTTGTAATAATTATGATATATAAGCTGGCATTGCCACCTTTGGTGATTTGTACCACTACACTGAGTTATGTAAGACTCTGTATAAGTACTGTTTTGTTTCACAAACTGATGACTACTACAAAATTGTATAATGTTATCTTGGACCGTGGAGACTCCTCTAATTTAGCCAATAGGGCTCATCTCTGTAACTAGAAATGTTTCTAGCTTACACTAACTATAGTAATTATCATAGGTATATAATGTGAGACACTAAGTCTTGTACCTTGGAGATCCCAAGAGACGAAAGAAACCTTGAGGTATAGGAGCATTTAGCACTGGATCCCAGTTTCTATTGGTAAGAACTGCTTAGGGCAACTGTGATTTTATCCTTTGGTAGTAATAAATAAGTTTATTACTCTAATGCAACGTGTATGTGATTACTTGCATTCCCAATATTGCCAAGAACCTGAGAGTGAGGGTTAGACCTCCTGACAGGAGCAAAGTTTGCCAGCTTTGCCCACTCTACTCTGCAGACAGAGGTATTCATACATGCTGTATGAGGTACCTCACTAGACAGCATGATCCGCTTCTCCATGGTTTTCTTTATGCAGCTGCATAATTGAAAAACTGCTACTTTCTTGAAGAGTTTCTAGATCTGCTGTTGAAACCATGGTACTGACATTGCAACAGTACTTTCATCTGCATAGCCTGCCCATCTGGAACAATAGGTCAGTGTGTATGTTTACACCTATGGCTTAAGAGGTGAAGGCCCCTCAGGGGCCTGTGCTTCTGTACACAGAAGTACTGATACGATTTTGCTATCATGGATTTTGTGCCTCCTGTACTTCTGCAGCCATAGGTCAGTGTATATTTCTCACAGCTGTGACTGCAGAAGCACAGACCCATCAAGTGTGTGTATGCCTTATGGTGTGCATGAGTACCTGAAACTATGGAAACACTGGCTCTTATAGGCCTGTATTTCTGCAGACAAAAGAACCCTTGTAATTTGTGTACCATGAATTGGTATCTCTGGCTGTAGGGCCTGTGTTTCTGCACACAGAAGCAGTGTTGTGATTTGTGTAGCATAGGCATCTGTCTGTAGTGATAAGTGAGTGTGTGTGTGTCTTGTGGTGTACAAGCTATGAATACAAATCAATGAAGGTAGCACATCAATGCTACACCATTTGTGTCATCTGGAAACAGTTTTATGTTGTTCATCTTACCTGAGGATAGCTGTCTGTGGTTGTTTGTGTGATCATGTACTTTTACTGCTTGGTGTGTGTGGAGTTAGGGTTGAAACCTTAATGCCACATTTTCCTACTTTTGTGGCATAGTTGAACCCTAACTGTTGCACCGATGCAGCTTTTCTGCAAATAAAATATGTATATATATGTGTGTGTGTGTGTGTGTGTGTGTGTGTATATAGGTATACACACATAAACATACTTTATTTTGTTTCTTATAGACTTCACTTTCTTGTTATTAACCTCTATAAAAGTGTATGAAAGCTGAGGCTCATTTTTAAGACATTAAATAAAAAAATCAGATGTAGTGAGTGAGCATAGAGAACAAATATGAATGTAATTTTGCCATATGTAGTTTTTAAAAGCACAGGTTGGTCATGGTACAAGGCGGACACATACAAATTCAATATGCTCTTGCCCATATATGTGAGCATGCTGTCTAATATAAGCCAATAGTTTCCAGATTAAAACAAAACACAGACAAAGCAGCACTCCAAATGGAAAAAAGACAAAACTGGTGTCAGGAAGTACAAAAAGTAGTTCCGCGGTTTAATCAGCAGAACTCCAAGAGAATATTGGCACTAAAGTCTGAGTCTTGTGGAGATCAGATGCACCAGGGTTTAGTGCCATTGTTCTCTTGGGCTCGCTGATTAAACGTGAGTTACTTATGTACTTGACACTAGTTTTTGTCCTTTCCATTTGGAGTGCGATTTGTCTATGTTTGTTCGGTCATGGTAAAATAACTCTTATTATGCAATTTTTGGAAAATAGTGAAACTAATATCTTTTTGAAAACAGACCAAAATCATGACACCCATGACTTCCATGATAAACTTCTCTCCTTGAGCATGCTGCTTATGCTGTCAGATGACAGTATGAAAGGCAAGCTCTGGGTTGAGTGCCAATTGGCTGGTTGGGATTTGACTATTAGTGCTGAGCTTCTAAATTATGGATTGATTGTCAGGAGGATGAACCCACTTGTAAGAAATGACCCTTTGGGACCAAATGAAATGGAACTGGGCTAGGGCAAAAACATATTTTCAGCTCCTGGTATAACACCAGCAAACTGAAATTTATTTTAGGAACAAGTGTGTGAGGGAATGGTGGAGTGGTGGAAACTGGAAAATTACTGGTGTGGAAGAGATGGTGACCAGGGGCTAACTCTAGAGCAGTAACCTACAGGAAATTTCTTTCTTTCTTTCTTTCTTGACCACAAGTATTAAAATTACTGTTATTAATGATATGGAACATTAAAATTCCACCAGCAGAATTTGTGTGATGCTACCAATTCTGCATCCATTAAATTTCATAACATTTCACCAAAAGTTAATTTTAGTTTTCCATATAATTTTAAAACTTTTCATTGGAATCCCACTAGGGCTGGGCAAAATGTATCTTCTGCCAGTGAAATTCTGACTTTGCTTCCATGAAATGTTGAGAAATGGCCTCAAAATTTCAGAAAATGTCACCAAAATTGCTAATTCAGTTATCTCCATCTAACTGAAAAAATATTTGTCCAAATTACATCATATCTGGTATGGAAACTTTACCAAGGTACATATAGACTTGTACCATGTTTCCAATTTCTCTTTTAAATGTCACTGAGCTACAAGCCTCTGACTTTTCTGAAATTTAAAAATTCCTGTTCACAATTATGTAAACTGCAGAATTTTAAGCTTGTACAACTTTAAAACTTGAGAACTGAATATCATGAATTTTGTTAGGTTCATTGGCCCAGATTTATTAGGCTTTGAGGCCACCCAAGGTCCCAGTAGCAGAGTGTCACGTTGCCTTTCTGAAAAAATGGGATTGGAAGCAAGCCCAGAAAGTCGTGGGGAGGCAGGCCATGTCTGAGACAGCTGCTGCTTGGCAATGCATCTCAGTTAGGGAGGGTTGGCAGTGGGGTCAATCAGCACAGTGTCCCCTGCAGCTGGGCCAGGGAGCTATGGGAGATCAGGCCTTTGCTGCTTGAGCACCTAGGCTCAGGAACTCATTCCCATTATCTGTGCTTTTGTCTCCTATCAGTACATCTTTAGGAGGTCCTTATGGAGCCACTTGAAGACACCTCTCCCAGCACTTGCATGGGGTGACTGGATCTTCCCATATCTAATTTTGTGGGACAAAGTATTCCGCCTGGTCATCCCTATGTGACTAACTGAGCTCCTTCTGCCACAGTACATGTACCTGCTGTTTACTTCAGGTTTTGTGCTGTTACTGTGTAAAATCATTTTTGTTTGCTTCTTCTGACTATTCTAATTTGTATCATATACCATGATGTTACCTCTTTGTAACTAATTATTTTCTGTATTTATCTTATGTATTGTATTCATCTCTTTATACTATCATTATTGTAACCTCCTGGGCCATACCTGAAAATAGACATTTAATTGTCTAGTATGTCTACCTGGTCAATAAAAACTAAATAAATAAATGTTTATAATCATTAGTTTACAAGATGACCAAGTTATAAACAGTAATTATGCTTAAAATGTGTATAAAATTTCACAAGTCAATTGCAAGTTTTAAACCCTTATAACTTTAAGATACACGACACAGTGTTACCAAATTTGGCATGCCTATAGACCCTGATGAAAATGATTGTATGCTAACTTTGTAAACTGCTTAAAACAAAAGTACAAATTAAAATAAGTGCATAAGTTGGAATTTCTTAAGCGTTTCTAACAATTCTTGAATTATTTCATAATTTTGTGAAAAATGTTGTGCATGTAGGTTCCCAGGAAGGCACATGTTTCTTTGGAGAGAAAAGACTTGGATCAGGTTTTGGTTTTGAGGGCAGAGTGTAATTAAGAAGTCCTATCCGACAGCCAACCTGTCAGAACTGGTGTAAGCAGGGTCTATACTGGGACCACTGCTATTCAGTGTTTTCTTAAACAACTTACTGGCCTCTTGCCAATGCTGCATGCTCTTATACACTGATGACGTGGTCATTTTGCCAGCAACCTGCACCCTGAACTCCTTGAAAAGATTTCCAGAGTGGCTCTAACAGCTGAAAAGTGGTTTAAAGAGCAAAAGCTGGTCTTGAATTAAAAAAGACCAAGATCATGCTCTATTCTACAGCTCAAAACAAACTAAAAGCCACCTCTTGACAATACAGAATGACAGTGGTAGCACCCTGGACTTGTCCCACATTTCAAATATCTGGGGATACAATCAACTCATCCCTGTCCTTCACACAGCCTATCAACATCACTGCTAAAGCCATCAACACCAGAATCAGTATCCTCTACTGACAAAGGTACTGTCTCACCCATGAAGCATGGAACCTGGCAATTAACAGCTCAATTGTATCCCTTATAGACTATGAACCAGTAATATATGGATCTTCAGCTGACATGGCACTCAAATGTATCTCCATTGCCCTAAATAAAGCCTGCTGCTTGCTTAAAATGCACGAAACTCACTCACACCTGCAAACTCTATACCCGTGCTGGCTGTCTCCAACATTACAGAATCAGATATCAAACCTGCCTTCTCACCAAAAGGTTGCACTAAACTGGCTTCTTCCTGGGCGCAGAACCTGCTGTCCCTATTGCTAAACACCTGATAAACTAGGAGCACTTCCACACAAATTTTCCATGTGCCCAGATGCCACACAACCATGGCCCAACATGCATTCTCACACGGGCACCATACTGGAGAAATGCACTACCACCTGACATCTCTGGCTCTACAACTCTTGGATCCTTCAAACATAGACTGTGCCAACACCTCATTGACATGAGTACCTGCAGGTGCCCCCACTGAGTCTACCCACACAACTAGAAACTACATCCAGCACTTCCTTCCTCTGTCATCATGATAGGCAAACTTTGGCACTTAGCCCACCACCCTCAGCCTCTTGGGCCACTATCCTTGTCCCTGCCCAACCCCTGCCTCTTCCCATGTAGTCCTGCTGACCCTACCCTCACCTCCCTCTCCCTTAATCTGCCTTCCATTCTTTTGCTCCTTCTCTTGATGTAGGCATACGTTGTACAGTGCTGAAGCTTACCTATTCCTGGTTGGATTTATGTACCCATTATGTATATCATTCAAATTATCTGTATACTGTTTCCTCTATGTATATTATCTATATATTGTCCTCAGTTTTTGCTTTGTTGTATAATTTTATTTACTTATTTATTTAAATGTTTCACTAGGAAAGGCACACTGAACAACAAGTTACTCATCTCACGGTGCATCCTGAGGGAAGGGGTAGTGAAATATATACCTGCATAGACAGCAAACATTATTACAATAATATTGGCAGAGGTGAATAGCAAATAACAGAAAGAACATATTAAATGCAGCAAAAGAGTACAATTGTATACAGAGGTCACGATGGACAGGACAAGTGCATTACAGTAGGATAACACCTTAAATTCATGGTGATGGTGCCATTTAGCCTGAAAGAAGGGGTGGATAGGGAGTAACAGCAGAGGTGGAAAGGTAGCGATGCTGGGACGGAGAAGATGAATAGGAATCAAGGTTATAGATTTAGCGATAGTAGTAGATTCATAGAAGCCTAAAGTCATAGTTATATTGATAGTTATAGATAACTTGAAGGAATGGCCAGGTAGGGATCTCAGCAGGGAAAGAAAATAGTGGGGTTGGAAGGGAGCTGTAATTCAGAATAGTTACTTAATATATTGATAGAGTCTGGGAGCAGGTTAGGAATACCAGGTAGGTTAATTGCAGGTACAATTCACAGAGAGGAAATTATGTAGGGCTGAAGTTATAGAGGAGCAACAAATATCAAATGTTAAGTATAGGAAACCAAATGTGTTTTTTTGTCTGTTTTTTGTCACTCTGTATCTTGAAACAAGGTGCCATCATGAATCTTTTCTTGTATTGCACTATGTGCATCTCTTTGTAGCTAGGATCCTGGGGAGCTTGGCTTTCTCTCACGTATGCCTGTGCTTTCATTGTATGTAAACTGCATTGCCTATGTTTCCCAACCTCCCCACTTCATGTATTCCAGTCATGTTCAATGTTTATGTTTCATTATGTATTATTAAGCTATGAAATATATGAACATGACCATGTTATATTTTATACTCCTTTTCCTCTGTACCTCTCCCGGTCGCCCTGAAAAAGGGACTGCATGGTCTCAGCGGGCTTACCCAGTAACCAAAATTCTAATAAATAAATACAATTGTATTGAGACTCTGGCAATCTGACCACACATGCCAAATTTGGGGCTATTTTGTCAAATGAAGCAAAAGTTATTAATGTGAAAAAATGGGGTTCAACATTAAACAGGCTACTCAACCCCTAACTTTAGCGGTGTGACTTTGCCTATCTATCTATCTATCTATCTATCTATCTATCTATCTATCTATCTATCTATCTATCTATCTATCTATCTATCTTTTTGCGAAAAAAACTGCATTAATGTACCAGCTAGGGTTCAACTAATGCCAGAGTAGGGAAATGAAGGGTTAGGGTTTCCAACCTTAACTCCCACACCCACACCCCAAGCAGTAAAGGAAAAACATTAGGGTTTTGGGACTCTGGAGTCTTGGAAAATCAGTGGCGGGTCTTCTTTGTTGTTTCCAGCCTAATACTCATCCCTCCCAGTCCATAGCATTCTGTACGAGCATGAGAGATATCCAGGCCTCTAATTTGGCTGAATATCTTGCCATGGGGTACGAATATCTTGCCATAGGGTACATTTATGTGCCAATAAAGACCAGGAAATAACATTTTCCTTTGCTAACTATTTACCTAACTAAATCAAGCAGCAATTGGCATTTTCAAAATGAAAAACACCATTTTTTCTGTCTTAACAAATGAACTCCCACCACACACACATCACAACTGTCTCACAATCTCTTTGTCACTCTCAGTGCAATTGCCACAACAACAGCCACAAAAAGAGGAATACCTTGTGCTGTTTATAAGCACCTACACAGCTACACCTTTTTAAAGTATGAGCACCACAGGCAGGGAGCTAGGCAAAACTTCAGCCTGCTAAAGCTAACTATTATATTTCTACTCGAACAAGCTAAAGGTAACCCTCATAAAATATGGAAGACTATCAAAGCTATAGAAGGACAGCCCATGGCCCCTCTGTCCCAACAAAGATAGTTGCAAGTGGCAAGATTGTGGAAAACAAGTCCCTAATCCTGGAGGAACTTAACTCCCACTTTGCCACAGCTGGATTAGCTTTTGACTAGTCACCTTATGCTGGTGCTGCGGTGAGCCAGCATACCCCTCCCCTACATCTAGTCCTGCACCCAGCCCCTTCCAACTGTGCGAGATAACTTATAAAGAAGTAGAAGATTCTCTTCTTAACTTAGACAACAAAAAGCGAGGAAACGAATGGCTTGGAACCCTTTTTCCTAAGGTCAGGCTACGCCATCTCACTGCCCCAATTCTCCACATCTTCAATCTTTCCATTACATCTGCTACTGTGCCGTTCTGCTGGAAATCAGCACATATCCTCCTCTATTTAAATCTGGTGACCCATGTGATGTAAACAACTATAGGCCTATCTCCATATTGCCTATCCTTTCTAAAGTTCTCGAAAAACTGATCCATATTCAGTTAAAATCTCACTTGAAACCTTATCTCTCATTAACCCAGTTCAATCCAGCTTCCAGGCTAATCATAGCACAATCACTGCACTAGCAAAAGTAACCATTGATTGGATCTCTGCTATAGATGCTAAGAAGGTAACTGGCGCAATCTTTTTGGACCTCAGCAAAGCTTTTGATACTGTTGATCACAAACTATTAGTCAATTGCCTTGCAAAGTTGGGTGCCACATACCATACCACCTAGTGGTTCTCTAGCTACCTAACTGGAAGATTCCAAAAGTAAAGGCAGAAGGCTTTTTTCTGCTGCCTTGCCAGTTGCAAGAGGAGTCCCCAAGGATCCATCTTAGGCCCTATCTTGTTTTCTTTGTACATTAATGACTTAGATGCTAACATATCTACGTCCAATCTGTACTTTTTGCAGATGATACTGTGTTGTATACTTCTGGCTCATCGTTATCTGAAGTCAAGGGAGTGCTTCAGCGGACTGCACAACTTGAGCATAATCTAATAAAGGCAAAGCTTCTGCTCAATGCTAAGAAGACTAAAGCGATGATATTCTCCGCAGTGCTGTCACAGGCCCCCCAATACCCTTGCCCAAGACTTCATTGTCACCACGCTAAACTAGCCTCTGGAAGTTGTAACCAAATTTAAATATCTGTAGTATCTGGATCGACACAAATTACCTTTCAATGACCACGTTGAAGATGTCTCTAGAAGGTTAAAAGCAAGGTTAGGTTTCTTCTACAGAAATGGTCCCCTTCCACATGAAACTCGAAACAAGCTTGTACAGGCCACTTTCTCCCCTACTCGACTATGGCGATGTAATCTATTCCTCCACCACTCTTGTAAATCTAAGTAAACTGGACATCCTTTATCACCGGCGTTACGGTTCATTACCAACTCCCTCACTGCCTGCACCACTGTGACTTATATGCAGCTGTTGGTTGGACATCCTCACTACTAGACGCCTGCTCCATGCTGGGCTATGGACTCTAAACTGTTCCTGCAGAAATTGCCAAGCTATCTCTCTTCCCTTATTAGTATCTCATATAGTGCATACTCAGTAAGAAAATCTGACTTTATTATGTTTGACGTACCAAGGATGGACCTCCTTTTGGTAAACATGCTATTGCATATGCCCTTCCCTCCATTTGGAACCAATTACAAACCGTACTGAAACTAACTAGCACAGTTTCAATAAACTTCTACAAATCGCTAAGTTCAGCCAAAATAAAAGACACCTGTAACTGTCATTAGGTCTTCCTTCCCCATGTGTGCCATATTTATCCACTGGTAAGGTATAATTGCTTTGTCATGTTAACTGCTTTCCCTTCCCCTTCTGCTCCTCGCTTTATCTATGCTTACGCTCTGCTACTCTATCAAATCACTCCTCCACCCTCATATCAGTTGTAGTCTGTTGTTTGTTCTAGCTGCCAAAATATATGTATTGCACACACCAGTCATCATGTTTCATTTATCAGTATGCAACCTGTAAGTCGCTTCCTGTATCATATTAATGTTTACCACTTGCGTCACCCCATGTGGTACCCTTGTATGAATATACAGCCTGTATCATGTAACGGATTTCATGTATATACTGTTACTACTCATCTATGTTTCATACTTAAGTGTTTATGTCACAGGACCTCCTCAGAATGAGCTTGCTCAATGGAGTTTTCCTGCAATAAACTTGAACTTCAACTTGAAATCTCCAACACCCCACCAGTTTCACCAAACAAAACAGAAATAATTTTTTTTCTGTTGATTTTACTTTTGGCACAGACATAGAAACATAGAAATTGTCAGCAGATAGGACTGCTAGGCCCATCCAGTCTGCCCGTAGACCCTATACATTGTATGTGACCACTGACCCTATGTGATCAATGGCTTGTCATCACTCCTCCCTTTTCAGGCTTCCTTTGTGCCTGTCCCAAGCATGCTTAAACCCTCCACTGTGTTTGCCCCCACTACCTTCTGTGGTAGACTATTCCATTTGTTGACTACCCTTTCTGTGTAGAAAACTTCCTCACATTACTTCTTAATCTACCCCCGATTTCATATTTTGCCCCTTGTTCTAGTATTTTGTCTACATTGGAAAAGCTCCCACCTGCACCGCCTTTTATGCCCTTAAGGTACTTGAAAGTTCAATCATGACCCCCCCACTGTCTCCTCTCCTCCAGTGAGTACATATTGAGGTCCCTTAATATCTCCTCATATGTTTTGTGGTGTAAACCCTGTACCATCTTTGTTGACCTTCTCTGGATAGTCTCCATCTTATCTATGTCCTTGCGCAGTAATGGTCTCCAGAACTGCATGCAGTACTCCAAGTGAGGCCTCACCAATGTTTTATACAATGGCATCACCACCTCCTGCTTCCTGCTAGTGATACCTTTCCTATGCACCCCAGCAAACCACAGGTGCGTTATTTTGCACTTCTTTACATTGAACCTCAGTTGCCACATCTCTGACCATCTTTCAAGCTTCTCAGGTCCCTCTTCATTTTCTGCACCCCTTCTGGAGTATCCACCCTGTTGCAGATCTTGGTGTCATCTGCAAACAGGCAGACCTTTCCTTCCAGCCCTCTGCAATGTCACTAACAAAGGCATTGAAAGGGACTGGTCCTAGAACTGATCCCTGTGATACCCCACTGGTCACACCTCTCTCCCCAGATTGTACTCCATTTACCACCACCTTCTGTCTCCTGTCTGTTAACCAGTTCCCAACCCAGTTCACCACTTTGTCTCCCATGCCCAGACTACCTGCGTCTTGTTAATCAGCCTTCTGTGTGGACGGTGTCAAGGCTTTGCTGAAATTCAGGTAGGCGACATCTACTTCTCATCCCTGATTAAGTTCCCATGTCACCCAATCAAAAAACTATTACATTTGTTTGACATGACCTTCCTGCTGTGAATACATGTTACCTCAGATCCTGCACACCACTGGATTCCAAATGTGTCACTATCTTTTCATTCAGCAGTGTCTCCATGATCTTTCCCACCACTGAGGTGAGGCTGACTGGCCTGTAGATCCCTGCCTCCTCCCTACTGCCACTTTTGTGCAGTGGGACCACATGTGCCCTCCTTCAGTCCTCTGAATAACACCGTATTGAGTGACTCTGTGAACAGGGCACTCAGAGGCGCCGCTAGTTCCTTTCGCAGCTCCTTTAATATCCTCAGGTGGATGCCGTCTGGCCCCATGGCCTTATCTACCTTCAGCTTTGTGAGTTTTCCAGAACTCTCTCCACTGTGAATGGACTGGTGTTCACTTCTCCCACCCCATTGCCTCAGCAGCCCAACTGTGGTCCTTGATCCACCACCTCCTTAGTGAATACTGAGCAGAAGTATTTGTTCAGTATTTCTGCCTTGTCCAGATCCCTCTCCTTACACTCTCCCTTCTCCCTTTGAGTCTCACAACCCCCATTTTTCTTCTTTCGCTAATGTATCTATAAAATGCCTTATCCCTTTGTTTACAGACTGTGCTAAGCACTCTTCTGTCTGTGTCTTCTCCGTCCTAACAGCCTTCCTGCTTCCCTTAGAGATTCAAGGTATACCTCCTGTCTTCTCCCTTTGGCTCCCTTTTATTTCCTGAAACTCAGCTTTTTAGCCCTGACTTTGTCCTCACCTCTTTGGAGCAGGTCATTAAGGAGCAAGGCTAAGTACTTGTGACTGTTCTGCATCTATTTTATCTGGACGGACCATCGGGTCCATGTATGACTGGTGATGTGCTGCTATTTGGAGGGCCTGGAGGGCTTTTTATTTCATTGAATCCACAAGTGGTTGGAACTTTACTGCGTGCTGCTGCTGCTTTGAATGTGATAATTGTTGCTGCTACGCTAACGAGTTGCTGCTGTTAATTACTTACTGCTGTACTGGGGCTGAAATATCTGCTGAATGAATGCTCGTTGACTCTTTGCTTTAGCCACGAGGAGTTTCCATGACTATCGAGTCAGCTAACCTGTGTTGCCCTCCCTCCTCCCCTTATTGGTGGTGGCAGCCCATTGTGGAGTGGGTTGAGAGGTATAACTGCTGTGCGGGTAAATGCGGTGGTGTTTACAGTGGTGGCAAAGCAAGCATCCATGCAGCGAAGTGCTGCAAAGTGTTAGGAGTTAAAGGTGGGTGGCAGTCTCCCTTTGTCTCTGAGTGTTATCTGCACTATTCTGCACTTCTGTTCCTGCTCCTGGAGTTTGGTGAAAAGGATTTCTACTGCTGATACTGAGCAGGTCATTAAGGAGCAAGGCTAAGTACTTGTGACTGTTCTGCATCTATTTTATCTGGAAGGACCATCGGGTCCATGTATGACTGGTGACTGTGCTGCTATTTGGAGGTCCTGAGGGCTTTTAATTTCCATTGAATCCTCAAGTGGTTGGAACTTTTACTGTGTGCCGCTGCCACTTTGAATGTGATAATTGTTGCTGCTATGCTAACGAGTTGCTGCTGTTAATTGCTTACTGCTGTACTGGGGGTGAAAGATCTGCTGAATGAAAGCTGGTTGACTCCTCCCTTTAGCCACAAGGTGTTTCCATGACTATCGAGTCAGCTAACCTGGTCGCCCTCCTCCTCCCCTATTGGGGTGGCAGCTCATTGGTGTAGTTGAGGAGTATAACTGTTGCACGGTAAATGCTGTGGCATTTACAGTGGTGGCAAAGCGGCATCCATGCAGAGAAGTGCTGCAAAGTCTTATGAGTTCAAGGAGTTCGAGGAGGGAGGTGGATAGAGGGCCTGTGGTTATTGTGTGTTAAATGGGATTAGTTTATAAACCCGTTTGGGGAGCATATATAATGTTTGATTGGTGTGGGTGGTTATATCGCTGTCTGCTGTTGAGTGACACATTAATATCAAGTGATCACTGCAGACAGCTCTATTCCAATGCTCCTTGTGAAGATTTTACCATGTCTCACTTGTTATTAAGGTCCAAGAAGGATATAATCACAGTGCACTTATTGTATTCTGAAAAATATTCTCTTAGGATGGTGGGTTTTATACTGGCCTTGTTAGGAGTTTGTTTAGTTGGCAGGTTGTTAAATGGAAAGTGCATGTTTATTCGATGGTGTGTTTTAGGTTTATTACTAATGATCTTACTTCAAGAGGGTTCCTGCAGGAGGTCTTCACATAAAGGACTGTGCCCTTGGTGTTAGGTTTCAATGGCAAACTTGGAGCTAGCAGTCATTAGCGGGACTGCCCCGACATCAGGTGACGTGACGTCAGACCGACTATAAAAGGTGGTCCGCACCCACCCTCCAGTTCTTTCGTGCCATCGTCTCAGTTTGTTTGGCTCACAGGTAAGAACAGTGATCTAACACCTGTCAATCAAAGTTTTTCTTCATCCATTCATTTTTGTCCAAGGATCTCATCGATTGTATGTCGACTTGCCCAAAAAGAAGTGCTCTAAGTGCGGAGCTCAAATCCCTCATGGGATAACCATTCCAGCTGCCTGTTTTGTCTAGGCCCCAAGCACAACTCAGACGAGTGCCATCTGTCAGGCCTTCAATCAAGCCACACCAGCACTCAGATGCAAGCAGACTCGAGGCCCACCTCCTTACCCAATGGCTGGCATCAATGGAAAAGGAGCTCCAGGGGTTGAGAGAAAGGTCGCTCCGCCCCAAGAAAAAGAAGGATAAGGAGAAGCGCTAGGACAGCAGTCCATCACCACATGGGAGGCCTGCTCCAAAACTGTGAGTACTCCTTCTGGTACCCCATCCATCTCTTTGGGCCGGCACCTTCTCCGCCTCATGCCGAGGTGAGTGGCGGCCGGGGTAGCCTCTATCAAGGTTTCTGTTGTGTCTCCTCCTCTAGCACTGCCGATAAGACACCCCTTGACCCCTTGATGGTTGCATAGCCTCAACCGTTAGCCTAACGGTGGCCTCTCGGCTACCACTAGCCCGGTCAGGTCCAATAAGTCAGACAGCAGTTCTTCCATCGCCCACCCAGACCCTTCCTCTCACCCGTCGGGCTCCGTGAGGCCCCAACGCTGGCTTTCGAGTGTGCTACCAGGAGACTCTTCATCCCTTCAGGTCCTTCGCCCCAGGGATTCACCACACCCAATCCTGCTTTGTCCTTGCTGTCAGGATTGCTTTTTAGACCTTTCATTGGGGTCCCACTCGGAATTACCCTTTGCCTGGTCTCTTGCTGCCTCGACAGGAGTCTGTCGCCGGCCAAGGATCCTTTGATGGAGCCCCCTTCCTCGGGACCTTCAGAGGCCCTCCCAGATCCCACGCCACCTAGTAGCCCTCAGGCACCTCCCTGGTAGGTCCAGTTGGACCCTCCAGGTGGTCTTCCAGGCCAGACCCCATGTTCCACCACAGGCGGTCCGTCATCGGCACCTCATTACCTGACACCAGGCCATTTGAGTTCCTTGCCCCTGACAAGGACTCAAGACAATTGATCAGTTTGGATGGAAGGTTTATTCCTCTTCCTCCTGCACCATATGGTTTCTGAACTATGTTTCACACACGGTGGCCTTCCAGAAGGCCTCCTCTGAGCTGGGCAGGACCTTCAGGAGGTCCAGGATGAGACACTCCATAACAAGTTGTTGGACAAAGTTCAAATGGGTAAGTCTTCCTGTCGTCATGCTTTATAGGCAACATATGACTCAGTGGACTCAGTGGCTAGGGCGGCAGCCACATGGATCTGCATCAAGTAAGCCTTTCTTGGCTCAGGATTGCAGGTTTGGCACAAGGCGTCTAGGTGAACCTGTTGGACGCCCTTATTAGGGTTCCATCCTCTTTGGTGGTGACGCCAAGGATATCATTACTGACTGTAGTAGAGCAGACACTCTTCGGGACGTATGTTCCATGTACTGATGGGGCAGAAGAAGCCTTTTCAGCACCAAAGATGTTGGAATTGAAACCAAGGTAAACATCAGGGCAAGCATTGTGCCCTGGTTTGGGAGCCCAAACCTCCCAGGCCAAATTCCCAAAGCCAGCCTCCTGGGCAAAGCTCCTCTCCCTCGGCATCCTGACTCCTTTCCCTCCTCCCACTACCTCCAGCTGACAAGGAGGGACCAGTAGGAGGAGGTTTGGCCTCCACCTGGTGGGGTGATGTCCATCACCGCAGATCTATGGGTGTTACAACTCATCCAGCAAGGTCACTGGATAGAGTTCAGAGATCCCTGCCCTCATCTTCCAGGATGGTCATTTTATCCAAGGGATCAGATTCCCATAGTCTTCCAGGAGATTCAGGTCCTCCTGTTAAAAGCTGCCATAGAACTCATCCTTCAAAACCAACTAGGAAGGGATTTTATTCCCACTTCTTCCTAGTCCCAAAGAAGACGGGAGATCTGAGACCAAGCCTGGATCTCAGCATGTTCAACAGCTCGGTCAAGTACAAGAGGTTTCGCATGTTGACCCTTCAGGGCTCCTTTCCCTGCTCCAAACAAATTCTTGGCTGTGCTCCCTGGACATGCAGGATGCATACCTGCATATCCCTGTCCTCCTGGCCCACAGGTGCTTCCTCCATTTTTCCTTTCAAGAGAACCATTTTCAATTCCGAGCACTCCCTTGGACTTTCCTTGGCTCCTGGTGTTCACCTAGTGCTTGGTGGTGGTTGTGGCTTTTCTCTGCCACCAGGGCATTTACATGTTCCCATACTTGGATGCCTGGCTCCTCGCAGCACCTCTCTGAACATCCTGAAAGAGTCTATCTCTCTCTTTCACTCTGAACTTGTTTGCTCTTCTGGGTATCATGGTCAATCTGCCCAAGTCCCAGCTAGTACCATCCCAATGACTCCAATTCATTGGATCAGTACTAGACAGAGTTCAGAGCAAGGCTTTTCTGCTATTAGATCAGCCGAGACCTTAGTTTCTCAAGCCACTCTTGTAGCCCAGGCTCGATGGATCCCAGCACATGCTGTGCTCCTCTTTGGGACTGATGGCAGCAGCCATTTCGACTGTTCCCTGGCCAGACTTTATATGAAGGTGACCCAGTAGTCTCTTCGAGTCCAATGGGATCAGAGGATGGACAAAATAAACCAGATGGTCATGATTATCCAACAGCCTACAGAAAGATCTTTGCTGGTGGCAAGATCCCGCCAATCTTTTAGGGGAGTTATTTTTCATTCCCTATCCCTACCCAGATCCTCACGCAGATGCCTCGGACTTGGGCTGGGAGCCCATCTGGGGTTCACAAGATGCAGAGGTCTTGGTCCCGACCAGGAGCTTCTGCTCCACATCAACGTTCTGGGGACAAGAGTCGCACTGTATGTTCTCCAGGCAATCCAGTCCCTTCTTCTACCAGGATCACTTATCCAGATGGACAACATGTCCACAGTCTGATATATCAACAAACAGGGAGGAACTCACTGTACTCCACTCTGCAGAGAGGCAATGAGGGTATGGTACTGGGTGATTCAGCACAGCCTTTTCTTGACAGCAATCCACGTTCCAGGCATCAGCAACATCCTGGCAGACAGTCTCAGTCAATCAGTGGCCAGGGCTCATGAGTGGGAGTTAAAGCTAGAGGTGGTCAAAATTTCTCTCTTCAATGGGGTTTGCCAGATATACATCTGTTTGCCTCCCCATTCAAAGCAAAACTACCCAACTTTTGCTCGCCTGCCCCGGCATGATGCTTTTTGGCGAGATGCACTGTCTCTCTTGGACAGGGAGGTTTCTTTATGCTTTTCCTCCCTTCCTCTCATTCAGAAGGTTCTGGTGAAACTTCAGAGGAAGGGGACATTTGATTCTGATCACCTCTCTGGCCCCACCAAATTTGGTTTTCTTTTGCAACAACTCGCACTAGAACCTCTGGTTCTCCTACTGCTATCCCATGATCTTCTGACTCAAGAGAAGGGCACCCTCATGCATCCAAGCCTTCAATCTCTCCACCTTCATGTGTGGCACCTGTGGACATAGCAGTCTCATGCTATGGTGTTTCCTCCCTGGTTGCTCATATTTTGGTGGAAGCCAGAAAACTTTCTACTAGATCCACCTACGCCATGAAGTGGAAAACATTTTCAATTTGGGCCCAGCCAGGAGCTTGGATCCCTTTTCATGTTCGGCAGCACAGGTGTTAGAGTACCTGCACATCTTTCAGAGATGGACCTTAGCTATTCTTCCATCAAAGTCCATCTCTCTGCAGTGTCAGTCTACCACCTCCTGGTGGAGAGCAAACTGGCTCAATTGGAGGTCACCACAACCTTTTGAAAGGCATCCTCCACTTAAAACCTCCGGTCCAGAATCCCTGTCCCTCCTGGGATCTTAACTTTATATTAGAAAAGCTGACCCTGCCTCCCTTTAAACCAGCTTCTAGCTGTGACATGTGATTCTTTTCCTGGAAGACTTTGTTTTAGTTGCAGTCACTTCTGCCAGAACGGTTTCTGAGCTTCAGGTGTTCGTCTGTAAGGAACCCTATTTGATTTTCCATAGGACAGAGTCATCCTTCGACTAACCCTTCCTTCCCAAGGTAGTTCAGAAACCACACTAACACGAGTGTCAAACTGCCGTCTATTATCTCCAACATTCTAACAGGGGAATATAGTGTGCACACTCTAGACGTGCACAGGATCCTGAGGTATTACACAAACCAGACTAAAGAGGTAATGTAAGACCAATCAGCTTTTTGTGGCATTTACTCCCAGTGCCAGGGCAAGGCCATTTCCAAACAGACCATCTCCAGGTGGTTAGCTAACTGCATCCACTTCATTTACCAAAAGCATGGGAGATCTCTTCGGGTGGTTAAGGGTCACCCACTAGGAGTGTTGCTACTTCTACCACCTTTTTCAGGAATGTGACCACAGCAGAGATCTGCGCAGCAGGCATGTGGTCATCTGTCCACACCTTCATGAAACACTACAGTCTGGACATTGCCTCTAGGCACAGGACTGGTTTCAGCCTTATGTTCTGCAAGGTCTTCTGTCATAACTCACAACTCAGTTGATGATCTCTCTCTTCCGGATGTACCTCTGAATTTTCTTTTGGACTGCTAGGTATTCGGTTCTATATGTGAAGACCTACTGCAGAAACCCTCTCAAGTAATATATTGCAGTTACGTAGAACTTACCATAGCAGTCGATCTTGGAGAGAGGTTCCTGCAGTAGGTTTAGTTTCCACCAACCTTCCCCTACTTCTGCAATGTTTCCTTTATTTTTCATCCTGCCTAGCCCTTGGGTCTAGAGAGGAAGCATAGTCCTAGGAGTTTTCACCCTTCCTTCTACTGACCTTTCTTTAGATCTCCGTGGAAAAGAACTGGAAGGCGGGACGGGACCATCCTTTG
The DNA here is from genome assembly GCA_016271365.2 of Neoceratodus forsteri. NCBI lineage: Eukaryota > Metazoa > Chordata > Ceratodontiformes > Ceratodontidae > Neoceratodus > Neoceratodus forsteri. The sequence continues at coordinate 1,063,447,925 of CM028130.1, forward strand.
ATAGTCAGTCTGACTTCATGTAACCTGACATTGGGGGCAGTCCGCTGATGATTGCTAGCTACAAGTTTGCCGTGTTGGAACCTGATGCCAGGGCACAGTCCTATATGTGAAGACCTACTGCAGGAACCTCTCAAAGATCTACTGTTATGGTAAGTTCTTACGTAACTGCAATTTATCAGGTTATGTTGAATCTAATCCAGGACCTCAGGGTCCTTTGTCTCCCAAGTGGCATTACTTACACAGCCTCAAAATCCTAAATTTAAATGTACAGAGTTGGCTCACGTAGAATTCATAATGTCTGAATATAAACCAGATTTGGTGATCATCACTGAGACTTGGTTAAAACCTACTGTCTCCGACTGTATGTGTGGGTTATCTGCATATAAGATCATAACTCATAAGGTCTGATCATAAGGGTACAAAAGTGGGAGGTGTGTGGCTATTTATTATTTAGAACACCTTGAAGTTAATGTGTTATCCAATAGTTCATCTGCTGAAATACAGAATGATTGGATTCTGTTTGAGTTATTATTAGGAGGTGCTAAACATGTGATCATAGGTGCCCTTTATAACCCCCCAAATGTGGCAAATTGGGGTTGCAAGACTTTTGGATAAGACTTCCCTTTGTTCAAAAATATGATTTTGTGTTTATAGGTGATACTAATCTGAATTGGGTGAATTTAGATGGCACCCTTGAAAACTTGTTAGATGCTCATAAATTATCCCAACTTATTGATGAGCCCACTAGACTTAATTTGAATTCTATGAATCATTACGATCCTGGATTAGTTTGTTATTAACCGAGTAGGTATGGTGTCTTGGTTGGTGTTCTTGAGGATTCTGATTAGGTTACTTTTGCTGTTTTGAGTTTTAGACGGCAAAAATTCTGTCCAGACTCGTGCAGTTTTGCAATTTAAAAATATTGTACATGAGGTCTTGTTTGGTAAATTATCGAATCTGGTCTGGTCATATTTGTCATCAATACCAGATCCAGATTGTGCTGTTGATTTTTTTTGTCACTAGTTGTTAAAAGTCTAGAATAAGTTGTTTCCCTTCAGTATCTCGTGTTCGAGGGGTGTTACATCCATGGTATACTGGTGAGTTGAAAGCTCTTTGAAAAATAAAAAGTCAGCTTGGTTAATTTCTAAAGTGTCCCCAACTATTAGGCATCTGCAGGACTATAGGACAGCTAGGAATTTGTTGTCAAGAAAGGTGAAACAAGCTAAAATTGACTATTTTCAGGTTAAGTTGGAGAATGTATCCAGGAATCCAGGGCAATTTTGGGAAGCTATTAACTATATTGTCTCCCCAATGGTTAAGACATCCTTATTTCACTTAAAATCTCTGACCAAGTGGTTTAGATCCTCTGAGATGGCTAACTTGCTAAATCAGGGTTTTATTAATGTTCCTGTATTGCCTCCTGAGTCTCCAACTACTGACCCTATTGTGCCCAGAAATGGTCTAGCTAATTGTCAATAGTCAATTGAAGAATGGTGTAGAATCTCAATTTGTATTTCGATAGGTTACTGCCATTGAAGTATTGAAATTGTTAAATTCTTTGCCTAATAAGTTTGGCAATTATGGGGATGGGCTTGATGCTAGGTTTATTAAAATGGTTGCCCCACTTATTGTAGAACCTTTGTGTAGTATATACTCTATGCATTTCGCAAATGTCTTTCCTTTATCATGGAAGATAGCCTGGGTTGTACCAGTCCCTAAAAATGCTAGGCCTACTGGGTTGAGGATTATCAACCTATTTCAATTTTAAATCCCGGGGAGGTTTCAAGAGACTGATGATTAGTCATCAGAATAAATTTTATTATGCGTCGAGATCCTTTGTGAAGAGCAGCATGGTTTTTAATGGGCAGGGTATGGGTATGGCCTGGTCAGGTTCATTAACATCCTTCTTAAAGGTTATAAAGATGGACTGTTAACAGGCATGGTTTTGTGGCCCTGTCTAGGGCTTTTGATTTGATAAATCATTCCTGCTTAGTCGAAACTTGCTGCTCTTGGACTGGTTGTTTCCATGAGTTGATCTTGGTTTCTGATTTTTCAGGAGGCGTTCTCAGTTTGTCTCTATTGGTTTGATTACTTCTTCAGTTTGTTATACTACATGTGGTGTACCTCGGGGTCTATTCTTGGACCCTGTTATTTTCCTTATTTATTAATTAAGTCCCCTCAATTGTTGATAATATAAATATTTATTGTATGCTGATGATTTGATTCTCTATTGTTAGGAAAGTCCTTAGATTACATAAACATGATGTTGGAAGTTGAACTTAAGAAATTATGCCACTGACTTACTACCAACTTGATGCTTTTGAATATTTGAAAAAACAAAGCTATGTTGTTTGGTAGTTCTGTCAGACTTGGTAACATCTTTCCTGACTATACACATGACATTCAGGGAATTTACTTGATCAGGTGTTAGAATTTAGGTACTTGGGGTTCCTTTACACCCTCATTGACTTATCTTCCCCAGGTAAAGTCAGTGAAAAGAAAATTCACTGTAGGTTGGGCCAATTATATAAATTCAAATCTTATTTACATAGAAACATAGACTTTGATGGCAGATAAGGACCGCTTGGCCCACCAAGTCTGCCCATTTCCCTACCTAGAGGATAAGCTGCAGATCCTATTTAACCAACAGCCTATTTCTTCCTACCCCCACAAAATTGCCTTATGTCTGTCCCATGCATTCTTGAATTCTCCCACAGTTTTAGATCCCACAACCTCCTCAGGAAGGCTGTTCCATGTGTCCACCACCTCTCTGTGAAAATACTTCCTCACATTGCCCTGAGCCGTCCCCTCTATCTTCAAATTGTGTTCCCTTGTTCTTGCACATCTCTTTTCTGAAAGATGCTACCCTCTTGGACTTTGTAGATTCCACTGAGGTACTTAAACATTTCTATCATGTCCCCTTTCCCTCTTTTCCTCAAGGGTATACATATTAAGCTTCTTTAGTCTCTCCTTGTATGGCTTCTCTTGCAGACCCTGCACCATTTTAGTTGCCCTCCTCTGAACTGCCTCCATCCTGTCTATGTCCTTGCGGAGATGGGGTCTCCAGAACTGGACGTAGTACTCCAGATGGGGTCCCAACAACTGTCTGTACAGGGGATAACAACTTCCTGTTTTCTGCTGGTGATGCCTCTCCCATACATCCCAGTATACCCCAGCCCTCCCTAGCCTTCTCACATTGCTTGCCAACCTTAAGGTCATCTGATATGATTACCCCAGGTCCCTTTCCATTTCTGTTGTTGTTACTACCCCCATTGTGTAATCTTCCCTGGGTTTTGTTTCCCAGGTGCATTACTTTGCACTTCTTTGCATTGAATCCAAGCTTCCATACTTCGACCATTCCTTCAACCTTGCCAAGTCCCTTCTCATCCTTTCCTTGCTTCCTTGTGTATCAAACCTGTTGCAGATCTTTGTGTCATCTGCAAAGAGTATACTTTTCCTTCCAGTCCTCTGCAATGTCACTTATAAAGACATTAAAAGGACTGGACCGATACTGAACTCAGAGGTACCCCAGTAGTAACCCCTCTTTCTTCAGAGTGGACTCCATTTACAATTACCTTCTGTGTCCTGTTGTTTAGCCAATGTTTACCCAGGCTACCACCCTGGGACCCACTCCCAGGCTGGTTAATTTGACTACTAATCTTTGTGTGGGACTGTGTCAAATGCCTTGCTAAAGTCTAGGTAGGCCATGTCCACAGCCCCTCCCTGGTCTACTACTTTGGTCACCCAGTCAAAGAAATCAATTAGATTCACCTGACATGACCTTCCCACTATGAACCCATGCTGCCTTGGGTCCTCAGCCCCACTGGCCTCTAGGTACTCAACAATTCTTTCCTTCAGAAGTGATTTCATCACTTTCCTACCACAGAGGTCAAACTGACTGGTCTGTAGTTTCTTGCCTCTGTCTTGGTCCCACTTTTGTGAAGAGGAATCACATCAGCCTTCTTCCAGTCCTCAGGTACCACACCATCCTTCCATGATTTGTTAAAAAGGTAGTCAGTGGTGTCACTAGTTCTCTGCTTAATTCTTTTAGAATTCTGGGGTGAATTCCATCTGGCCCCATTGCTTTGTCCACCTTCAGTTTTAGGAGTTCTTTCAGAGCCCTTTCTGTGAAAGGACTGGATCGACCTCCTCTCCAGAGTGCTTCTGTTAATTGGATTAGGCACCTCCCACTTCCTCTTTTGTGAATACTGAAGAGAAGTTTTCATTCAGTATCCCTGCTTTTTCACTGTCACCTCTGCCCACCCACCATCCATTCTGTTCAGCCTCACTATCCTCCCTTTGTCTTTCTATGCTCCCTGATATACCTATAATATGTGTTTTATCCCTTCTTAACTGAGTTGGCTATCTTTTCCTCAGTTTGTGCCTTTGCTATTCTGACTACCCTCCTGCTTCCTTCTGCCTTAACTGGTACAGTTCTCTGTCCTGCTCCTTCTGTGTTTCCTTATACTTCCTAAATGCTATCTTTTCTCCTTAATCTTCACCGCCACCTCTTTTGAGAACCATAGTGGCTTTTCTTTCATTTGATTTGTTTATTTGCTTCACACAAAGGCGTGTGCCTCTGTAATGGATTTTTTATATTTTCCATTGTTGCTCCATCCTTTTTCTAGCCTGTTTGCTAGTGCTTTTCTAAGACACCTTACTTTTACCTTATAATTCTCCTTTGAAATTGGCTAATGGAGTCTTAATGCCACATTTGACTATGTCTCCTCGTTGTATGCTAAGTTGGGATCCAAGAGAAACAATTCCTAAGTGTTGTTTATAACAACATTTGTAGGTTTGTCTTGGATGACCCTTTTGACCCACCATTGCCTTTTATATTCTTGTTGAAATAGCTGTCACTCCAGTTTAAATACGAATTTGCTTTATATAAATTGGTTCATCAGGCCATCTATTCAATGGCGTATCTCCATTATCTGATTTGGCTCAGGTTCATGAAGTTCAGGTGAATTTGATTCTATTACAGGGTGTAGTGTTGGTAGTACAAGGTGCTAAAATAATTATGGCCAATGAGTATTTGACCACCAGTCTTCTTTATTATGGAATAGGTTACCAGTTTCATTAAGGTTAATTAAGTCCTATTCATGTTTTAAAGTTAAGTTTAAACAATATTTGTTAGCACAGTCTGATTGTTAATGTTATTTGTAAATTTTGTATGATGTATATTTATTATGTAATGTTTGTTATGTTTTATGTATGGGTCGGTCCTGAAAAGGGCTTCAGCCTAGAGTCATAACTCAGTTAATAAATAAAATGAAAGAAATAAAAACCAGTGGTTTCCTTCTTCTTTTCCCTTTAGTCACTATCCTAATGCATTGGTTTGTTATATCCACTATGGATCCTTTCAGTTTCTTCCATTGTTTTCCACCCCTCTACTTCTCTCCCTTCCCAGGACTGCTTGTATGCATCTACCCATTTCAGTGAAATCTGCCCTCCTGAAATCTAATACTCTTGCCCTTGTATGGCTTGATTGAGTCCATGTCTCCATGCTGAACCATTTATTTATTTATTTAATTTTGTGGATCGGTTAAGTGCACTAGACAAATTCTGCCTGTTTTCAGGCAGGAGGATACAGATGAATGCCAACTGACTTTGAACCAGATTAAGCTGTTGGTGGTACTTGTAGTGAATGGTCACTGGACCCCAGCTACCCTTCCACCTGTATTTTTTTAATCTGTACCCATTGGTCCATACGAGGTCCAGAATTGACTTGTCCCTGGTTGGCTTATGCACCAGCTGTCTGAATCCAATCCCTGCAGGGATTCTAGAATGGCTGTGCTTCTGGCTGAAACAGCCATCTGGTTGGCCAAATCCATGTCTGGCATATTGAAATCTCCCAGTAGCAGAATTTTGCCCTTAGCTGCCATGTCGTGCATGTTCTCCACTAGTTCCTACCTACTTCCTCCATCTGTTCTGGAGGTCTGTAGATCACCCCAGTGTGTATTGGTGTTCCATTCTCTGGCTCCAGGACTCCAGGGTGACCCTCATTACCTCAGCCTCCTCCTGTCTTCCCTGAACTTCTGTAGACTTTATACCATCTCTGATGTACAAGGCCAATCCCTCACCCTTTCTACCCTCCCTGTCCCTCCTGAACAATGCATAGCCTGGTACATTGACTTCCCATCCATGATTAGCAGAGTACCATGTCTCTGTTATTGCTGCTATGTCAAGGTCTGCATCTGCCGGCAAGGTCTCCAGGTCTGGAACCTTATTTCCCAGGCTACAGGCATTTGTTAGCATGACCTTCCATGTTTTACAGTCTGTCCTCCCTCTGCTCTTGTTCTCCTATCCAGCATCTTCCACCCAACCTGGTTTCTTTTCCTGTGTGCTCCTGCCACCCCTATATTACTTATTATACATTCTTCACCTGCCTGCCCCTCCTGCCTATTTCCGCTGTCCCTGTAGTCAACTTATGTTTCCGTAGTTGACTTATGTTCCTGCATGTTCCCTCTTCCAATTAGTTCCTTTGCTGACTGATCAGCTCTTGGTCTAGAAATCAAAACTCTGTCAACCTTGAGTCTCCCACTTTCACTTTCCTGACCCCATCTCAGAGCCACCTATACCTCAAACATCTACCGATCATGCCCACTGTTTGCCGACTGCACTCACAGGCACCTTGCTCTCTACATTGGCAAAACTTGCAAAACAAATGCTACCTTTTATAAATTCTTTTGGTAACCAGATAAGATCCACTAAGCACAAGTGCCTGTTTTCAGGGGTGACCCAGGAGCACTGGGGAGGTTTAATGACTTGCTCAGACTCAAACAGTGTGCAAGTGGTACCAGGGGTGGGCACCCATGTCCACTTTAGTTTAAGAAATCAGGGTCAAACATTGAGTAATCAGTAAAACCAGAGCACAAAGGTTTGCATTTTGCATCCACTTGCCCATGATCTTGAGGATGCTATATTCAGTCAGATAGCACACCACCATTATCTGACTGAATATAGGGCCTTGTTAGGGCAGAGTAGAGCTGAGTAGTGTTACCCAACATGGATCTAGGCTGTATGCAGCCCATAATGAAGTGAACAGAATTGCACCTCCAGACCTGTTAGCACCAGTAGCCCCCATCACAATATAAAGCTGGCAACATATCCATTGGCTATGCAAGGTGCTAAAGGGCAATATGCATGTCCATTATGGGCTCATTTGATTGAGAAGTGGAAGCAGGTATATGTCCTCCTACTGGTCCCCACCTTGATTACTAATTATCATACATGTTTAGTATTCCCTGGTGACAAGTGGCACCCCACCCTCTTATCCCCAAACTCTTACATGTTTAAGTATTCCTGATTTCTAGTGGCACCCCACTCTCCGATCCCTGTTCCCACACATGTTTACATATTCCTGGTATCTAGTGGCACCTCCCACCCTCTGATCCCTGTCCTTGTACTCCATTAAGTATTCCCTGGTGTCTAGTGGCACTCCCCCACCATCTTGTTGCCCACTACCATGTCAGGAAAGCTGTCTAGCAGCCCCTGCACTACCAGCACCAAGAAAACACCCTGCCACCCTCCTACCACTATTGTTGGTGCAGTGCAGATCCAAATGGCAAACAGCACAGTCCTTCATGCACCACCTGAGCCAGCCACTGTGTGGACTGACAGGGGCATGTATCCTGTGTACTGTAAAGGCAGCATGTGCTTGTGTGTGTGTGTGTGTGTGTGTGTGTGTGTGTGGTGTAGTGGAGGAGGAAAACACTGATGCACCACTACTGTAACTGCATTTTGGTTTTGCATGGCTCCACTTCCTTGATGTAAGTGAGCCACAGAGGGCGTCTGTCAGTTAAACAGTGGTAATGCAGTGGTAGTGATGCATCAGTGCTTGTTGCCTTCCCCACCATACCTCCAGCACACACATACAAGCACATGAATAATGTTCTCTAACTTGCACGCAATATACTGGATTGCATATTGCATATACAAGTTTATTGTGCAGCTTACATGTTTTGGACTGGTGTCTGAGGTGGTGGGGATTTGAGCATGTATACATGTGGCTAAGTAAGATTATTGCATACTTTAGTTTGACAGTATACATGCACACAAGTTAACTCTAGCTCCCATCTAAACACTGGTACTATTGGGGCATTTATATAGATTGAATGTTTTAATTGGGGTATGGCCCCAACATACCATTCTAATTAACTGGGGTGTAGTTTGGGGGTGAGGATTAACACATGTTAAATGTGGTTACAATAGATATTGGAATATTTAAATTTGACTATAAGTACACACATTGTGAACTCAGTCTCCCACCACAATCACAATACTGTTGTGCCCTTTATATAAATAGTTCATTAATTATTTTATTTTTGATATCAGTGTATGCCTCTTAACTAACTCACATGTGTATCCACTGAAGCACATTAAAATCTGATGGGTGATGTAAGTAGTGCAATTGGATATTTCTGTTGCAAGACTTCTTTAAAAATTTTTAACAAACATGCTCTAAATACCAGATAAATATTTACTCAGAATGTGCCACTATGGTGTTTTGGGTTTGTGAGGGTTACGAGCATGTTATATGTGGCTCAGTTAGATGCTGGCATAATTGTGAAGGGGTTGTGGCATAACAGATGGACCAGACACTGAACTTCAGGTTCAACGACAATCTCTGTGTGATGTTTATTCAAAATACAAGAAATAAGCTTCTGTAATGCCATATTCCTTCTTCAGTACTTCAGTTTGCAGCAACAGACTATGAATGCCATTTCTCTGCACTTAGCCAGCACCAACTGACACTGATCTGTGATCCAATTCACCAGTTGAGCTGTAGCCATAACCCTTATGCAGGCCTCATTTGCATGTATAGTGGGGGCTCAAAAACAAACAAAAAAAACAAGCTATAAATAAAGAACCTCAATGCAGAGCCACTAAAGGAAGGCCTACCCCAAAGGGCATTGGCAACAAATCAAGTTTCAAAGAAATACTAATGTCATGCATACCTCCATAATGCAATGCATCATGGGGTATATGCAAATCACCATGACATTTCTGGATGGTTACGTTTATAATAATTTACATGCATTTTAAATAGCACAACTAGCTTAATTTTATAATAGTCACCTAGTACTTTTTACCATTATCAAAAACACCAAGTGCCATGGTGTTTTCAACATTTACAGGTTTCATAAACATAAAGTATATACATCAAGGTATTTTATAACATAGTGCCACTACATACTAAATCCAACAACAATAAACACAATTTGTTTTACATACGCTTGGAGTCACCACAATAATCTCCTGTACGAGGACCTAAGAGCGAAAATGAAAATTAAAGAAGACACTGTAGCATAGTCAAGGGAGGCAAAGGGGTGCCCATAGGTGGACAACCTTATGGACTACAAATAGTAAAGGATAGATTAGACTAAGAAATAGAACTGTTGCAACAGATTTAAGGAAAGGTCAGTTCTCACAGTGGCAGGAGCTCCTGGTCACAATAATGAAATCTTACTGCAAGTACGTACTATGTGACCTCCATTTGCTATCTCAATCCCAGTACTGTTTGGAATTGTTTAGACTATGTTTAATTTGAGGTATGGTTCTCTCCCCCAGTTACCTGAATCCACATCCTCCAAACCCATGTTTACACTGTACTGTAGTGCTATTTATATAGCTCCTGTAAGACAAATGACAGACAGCTGCATAATGTATGGGATCCCTGCTATATGTCACTGCATGGGATGAGGTCAGCTAAATTAAGCAAATGCAATGATTCACTGGATAAAAAATAATAGTCATCCTAACAGTCTTTGAAAAATACTGGTGTACTGAGTGTGATTTTTTTCTTTGGGGGTATGGTTGTGGGTTGAGGGAGTTGATTTGCATTTCATTAATGACATCAAACCAAGCACTGTAAAGCAATGAGTTACTTCTATGATCTCCATTCAACCCCAAGACACCCACATAAATGGTCCCCAACATACAAACTACAAAATAATAAACACATGTGCTTTTAAAATATGAAGTGCTGCTATAATCAAGCATGGTTTTGGTTTATACTAATTTTTTGTTTAATTTTTATTTCCTTGACAACAGTCGACCATTCGTGGATGGCTGTCGGTTGACAAAAAAAAAATACATACTCACGCTTTGTGTCTAGTAGTCATTTAGACTGGATCAAAATTATCAAGACATCTTGATACATTTTATAATGTTCTTTGAAAACCAATTTGTGCACTGTGATTTTTTTTGCCATGGGGATAGGGCTGGGGGTATTTGTTTGCACTTCATGAATGACATCAAACCCAACATCGTAAAGCAATGAGTTATTTCTATAATACCCCTACCCCACAAGAAACCCATTTAAATAGCCCCAACGTACAAATGACAAATTAATGAGCAAATGTGCTTTTAAAATTTGAAGAGTTGCTGTTCTCAAGCATGGTTTTAGTCCATGCTTGTTTTGCATTTTTTATTTTTATTTTTATTTCATTGACAATAACTGATTGTCCATGGATGGCTCTCACATGATCAAATAAGTAAATAAATATCAAATACATACACACAATTTGTGCTTAGTATTCATCTAAACTGGATTATATAATTTAATCAGCCCTATATGATTTTGTTCAGGTGCAACACATAGACTTTCTCATTGCCAAGAACTTTACATCCTGAGTGAGGTGTGAGCCTAAAATGCATGTAAAACAGTTACAGCAAACAAAAGCACTTCAGAAATGGCATTGAACATAACATATTTGACAAATAGCATTAAGTTAGAGCGAGTTCTTTTCATGGTGCAATGAGACTTTATATTTGTTACCTTGCAGTTTTGATTTAAGAATGACAGGAGTGACTTTACAGATTTCTTTACTGCCCTTCAATAACACAGCAGAGGCAAGTGCGTTTGTGGTCAGCCTATTCTTGGCTGAGGTTTTTAATAAAAAGTACAACAGGAAATACAAAAACAAGCAACTGCTCTAATGTCATGGGCTATCTGATGTTTGTACAATCTAAAATGTAGTCAGTGTGCAGCGGACAGGCTGAGTTTTTATGTACATGGAACTTGTTAAGCTAAACTGATTTTGCTTATTAGTCTACCAACAGTCCAATACCTTTGTCTAGCAATAAAATAAATAGCAAATGCATGTATCTGAATTTTAATGTATGTCTAACCATATCTTTCAATTACCCCCTCCCATCCCTCTTTCCCTTTGACATTAGCTTTGGTAATGCTTTTTCATAACAGAGGTTGTCTTGAAGATGCATTAATGTGGTGCAGAACAACATTGCAACAGAACCCCAGTACACAGGTTTTTAACTTTTCGTTATTTGAATGATTTCATCACATGCAACTTATTTCATACTCTGCATGTCTGCCATTGAACATAATCATGATAACGGCACCAGTATGACTGCAATCTTTCAACGTAAATTTTTGAGGTGAATTGAGCTTAGTAGCCACTCCTTGACCATGAATAAATGAAATTATAAAGCTGCATTGTATAGAGTGCATGGATTCGTTCACAGATTTAATTTATGAAATTAATAGAAAACACTTAAAGGAGTAGTCCACCCAGAATGTAAAAACATACGTTATATAGAGTTTTTGTACGTATATTTAAATCCTAGTGTGTCCTTCCCTCTGTCTGCTATTTGGAGTTTTCTAAATTGCCTGCTAGCTGTATAGTAGTTTCGACCCTGGGATCTCCATAACAAATAGTTTTATTGGCTTTCTTTCTCCCAGGATGCCCCTGTCTCATGTGACAGTGATGTAGCCATGCTCTTAGATTTAGCATGTGTATTGCTTTAAAATTAGTTTAGCAACAGCAGAGCCTTGTAACTTCTTATCCAGGGAGCACAAATGGCAACAGTTAGTTTAGCAGATACATGAGAGCCAGCTAACTGGGGTTTCTGTAAGACAACAGCTACCAAATAGCTCTAATTCACTATTTCTGTTTTCTCTGCATCAGGTCTAGCTAGCAGGAGTGTTGTAACATCAAAACACAAAATGATGAATTAAAGCTATTTAGTAGCTGTTGTCTTACAGAAACCGAGTTAGCTTGCTCTCATGTATCTGCTAAACTAACTGTTGCCATTTGTGCTCCTGGATAAGAAGTTACAAGGCTCAGCTGTTGCTAAACTAATTTTAAAGCAATACACATGCTAAATCTAAGGGCATGGCTACATCACTGTTACGTGAGACGGGGCATCCTGGGAGAAAGAAAGCCAATAAAACTATTTGTTATGGAGATCCCAGGGTCGTAAAACTACCATACAGCTAGCAGGCAATTTAGAAAAACTCCAAATAGCAGACAGAGGGAAGAACACTCTAGGATTTAACATACATATCAAAAACACTGACATAACATATGTTTTTGCACATTCTGGGTGGACTACTCCTTTAAGTATTTAAGGGCATAGCAAACATTTATGTTTCATCTGTACTGGGACTGGGAGCCACTGTGCCTTTCAAGGCTGACATGAGGGCCTTTGAGGACAACAGCAGCAGCCAGATGATTTCAGCTGCAGTGTACATGTTGTTTACTTTATTCTCATTTGGTTGTCATTGTGGGTCTGGGTTTTGCAAAGAGTCTATAGAGGTAGCCTGACAGGCTGATTGAGTACCATTGGTGTACAACCCTCACTTGCCCCCTCATTCTGAAACCAAGTCAGCCAGAGGGAAGAAAAAGCCAGGTTAAGGTAAGGGAATGCCAGAGTGAGCTGGGGTGGGGAACCTTAATTAGCAGTACTAGACAGGGGGCACTTCCTCCAGGCTCTGGAGTGAGAGCTGCTAAATGATTCTCCATGCTGAAGTACCATTGACCAGATTTCTTACCTAGTAAGAGGTGTAGAGATGCTACTGCTCAGTTCCCAGGTGGGTTTGGGAGTACATTGCAGCCAACCAAGTGAAAATTGAGGACTTATACTCATGCCAGACTTCTGGGGTGAGAAAACCCTCAAACTCCATCTCATTAGTGTTTTTTTAGGTTTTGCATGCATAAAAGTTGTTTATTTCTATTACATTATAAATTAGATATGAGTGGCCGACAGCACTAGTCAGCTGTGAGAGTGATGCACAATAACTGCCAATTTTGAAGGGACACTATCAACCCATTAGGCCTTAAAGTGTCCCTAGTTTAAACAAGCATTTGTCAATGCCAAGTGTTGATTGCTTATATGTGCTGCTTAGGTATTTGGAAGTGAAAGTACCATGCCTAAGAACTGTCATGTGCCCCCAAGACATCCACTGTGTCTTTCTATTCAGTATTCACAGAAGAGGGGAGGGATAGGACCACAGCAGTACAGCAGTTGCAAAGGTGCGAAGAGGTGGACAATAGTCCATTCACAGGTAGAAGAATCCTGCAGAAGATGAGTAAACTGAAGGTGGACAAAGCAATGGGACCAGATGGCATACACCCAAGGATATGAAAAGAACTGTGAATGGAAATAGCAGTACCTGTGGCAGCCATGTTCACTGAGTCATTCAACCGAGGGGTGGTACCAGAGAATTGGAGGAGGACACATGTGGTCCCTCTATAGAAATCCAGCAGTAGGGAGGAGGCGGGGAACTATAGGCTGGTCAGCCTCACCTCAGTAGTGGGGAAGATCATGGAGACATTGCTTAAAGAAAGGATAGTGGGGCATGTAGAAGCCATCGGAGCCCAGGGCCATAGGTAACATGGATTCACAGTGGGAGGTCATGGCAGACAAATCTGGTTGATCTGTTTGGGTGACAAAGGAAGTAAATCAGGGTGGGGCTGTGGACAACACTTGCCTTGATTAAGCACAGCGTTTACACTGTCCCACATAGGAGGCTGATAAACTAGCTGAGTAGGGTGGGCATGGGGAAAGGGGTGGTAAAGTGGGTTAGAAACTAGGTAAGAGACAGGAGGCAGAGAGTGGTGGTAAATGGGGAGCAGTCTGGGAGAGTGGATAACCAGTGGGTGCCCAGGGATTGCTCCTGGGGCTAGTCCTGTTCAATGTCTTCATTAGTGACATTGCAGAAGGGTTGAAGAGAAAGGACTGACTGTTTGCAGATGACACCAAGATCTGTAACACAGTGGATACCCCAGAGGGCGTAAAAATGAGAAGGGACTTGGGGAGGTTGAGAAATGGTCTGAGAATTGGCAACTGAACTGTAATTCAAAAAGTGCAAAAGTATGGAACTGGTACACAGAAACCCTGGGGAAAGGCACAGAATGGGGAAAGGAGTTGGTGACAGTCACAAAGAAGGAAAGGGACCTGGGGTTCTTATCTCAGATGACTTAAAAATGTCAAAGTGGTAAGGCAGCAGGGAGGGCCAGTGACATGCTGGGGTGCATAGGCAGGGTATCACCAGCATAAGGAGGGAGGTAGTGATGCCATTATATAAAACCATGGTCAGGCTTCACATGGAGTACTGTGTGCAGTTCTGGAGGTCACACCTTCATAAGGATATTAACAGGCTGGAGATGGTCCAGAGAAGGGCGAATGAGATGATACAGAGCTTGCAACACAAGACTTAGGAGAAATTAAGGGACCTCAATATGTACTCACTGGAAGAGAGGAGGAAGAGGGATATGACAGAAACATTCAAGTTCGTCAAGAGTATACAGTAAATAGAACTACTGAGCAGGAGTAGACAGCTGCTATAGGCATATGTGCCAGCTTCTGTGTGATATTCTGTTGTTCTTATAAATCTGTAATCTCCAGCATTTGAGTAACCACATGACCACATTGCCTTCTTAAGGCAATTTTATGCTGGTTAATGCCTGGAGTTAAATGGCAGACACAGAGTTCACCAGATTGTGTTGAGATTTGAAAAACTTCATTGAGTGTTCTTTTACTGGTAAGCATTTTGGAAAGCTGGTGAAGGTCTCACAATTTTTATTATGATTTTATCTCCTTATGTCTGTCCCTTATGGTCCCCCCATCCCCACACCCCAACAGTCATCAGTGGCCACAGCTTCAGCCTTCTTCTTGCCAAGATGGTGGGTGAGAAACATAGAAACATACAAGTTGCCGGCACATAAGGACCGCTTGGGCCACCTAGTCTGCCCATTTCCTACCTGATGGATAAGCCGCAGATTCTAGTTAATCAACAGCTTACTTCCTCCTACCCCAAGCAGAATTGCCTTATGTCTGTCCGTAGAGCAGCTGCCTTCACAGTCTGTGAAGTCTGATGTCTTTCAGTGCCGCTTAGTGGTCATCTTCCAACACAGGCAAGGGACTACCAGCCCAAAAGTAACTCAGGACAAGCAGGTTTCTAAGTGGGAAGAAATGGAGTGAGCAAGAATCAAGTACTCATTCAGATGCGTTGTCGATTTTAAGATCAGCATACTGGTGTGGACACTGCAGCTAGAACCCCAGCTTTTACCTAAAGATCTCCTTTGTCCCTACCATCCCCTCCGCTCTCCGATCCTCTGATGAGGGATTGCTAGAGGTTCCTAGGTATGTTTGCAAACATCTGGAGCTAGGGCATTTAGCTTTGCTGCTCCTTCCCTGTGGAACTCTCTACCTCATCGGGTTCGAGATTGCCTAACCGGTCCAGAGTTTTAAAACTGCTTTAAAAACTTATTTTTTAGCCTGGCCTTTGCTGATTGAGGTTCTGTTTTACTTTGTTGTGTTGCTGTTATACTGTTATTTGTTGAATTATATGTTTTTGTAATAATTTATTTTATTTTATGTATTTATTGTACAGGCGCCTTGGTTTTAGAAAGGCACCTTTTTTTAATAAAAACTGACTGATTGATTGATTGATTAAGCAGCCTTATGAAGAGTAAAGGTTTCTCAAAGCACTAGGGTTCTGTTTATTGCACTGTAAGTGGGCTGCATCTAATTCCGTAAGTTACTGTACCTTACATGTGGATGTATGGTATGCCCAACTTTAAACACTGCATCTGAATTAACAGATGATGCGATAGTAACATAGAATTTGTCAGCAGAGAACGACCACTCAGATCACCCAGTCTGGCCAAGTGTTCTCTACCTATGTGTATCTCCTGCCTGTATATGTTAGTGCATGTCTTATCCTACCTGCATCCATCAGGACCTCCTTGTGAATGAGCTGCTTAATGGATTTTTCCTGCAATGAACTTGAACCTACTCCACTTCCATGGCCCTATTGATCTCCGTTGACCCTCCTTCTCCTTTCTGTGATATACCCTTTGTTTATCCCATGCATGCTTAATTCCCCCTACCATTTTAGCTTCCGCCACTTCTCCTGGCAGTTTGTTCAAGGCATCTACCACCCTTTCAGTAAAGAAATATTTCACATCTATCCTGAATGCCCCCAAGCTTCATTGTATGTCCCTTGGTTTGGTGCTCATCCTCATTTGAAGGAAACTCCCCAACTGTACCCTCTTTACCCCTGTGAGGTACTTTGTAGGTCTTGATCATGTCACCTCTTGGCCTCCTCTCCTCCAGAATGTACATGCCGAGATTCTTCAGCCTTTTCTGGAAGGATTCCTGTGAATATTCTGAACCATTTTAGTTACCCTCCTCTGGAAAACCTCCACCTTATGTCCTATGGACTCTAAAACTGGACACAGTAGTCCAGCTGGGGTATACCAGGGAGTGATACAATGGCAGCACAACATCCCTCATCCTCCTACTGGAGATGCCAGTCCTTATGCACCCCAGAATCCAATTTGCCCTGCCCATAGCCTTGTCACACTGTACTGCCATCTTGAGGTCCTCTGATATAATAACCTCAAGGACCCTTTCATGTCTAGTGAGTCTCAGTACTTCCTCCATCGAGTAGCCAGCATCTGGGTTCCTGTGCCTAGGTACATGATTTTACACTGGTTGGCATTGAACCCCAAGTAAGTAAGTAGGAAAATGGAATTGATGTGAATGAATTGCAGGCTTTTATGCAGGTTTTCGGGAGTGCATATGTGTGTGTTTGGGGGCTCTGGTACTGGCAGTACCTCCAAGAATGCCACCGACTTCCCACCCCTCACACTGCCTGCCCAACTACTCAAGCCTCCCCTCACTACTTCCACAGTGTCCCCAAGTCGTTTGTACCCACATGCAACAGTAAATGAGGTTTCTTCCTGCCCCTCTCTGCATGCTTGAGCAGTGCCTGCCTGCCCCTCCTGTACTCAACCTAGGGACAGCTTCAATCCAAATATGGTTGTGCCTTTCTCCTTTCCACCCCATCTCACCCATTTCAGTTTAGAATCCCCAGGATGAGTACCCTCCCACCTCTTACCCCCTTTCCACTTCTAATGCCCCTTCCGCTACCCCAGTATTCATTCTTCCCTTTCCCTTACTCCCGCCAACTGCACCCTCTGTGACTTCTATATCTGTATTCCCTACTTCCACCTCACCCTTTTCTATGCCTTATTCCTCCCATCCCCATTGAACCCCTTCCCAGCTTGACTACTTCCTACTGGACTTCCCGTGTCAACCTCCCTCCTCCCTGCTGATTTCCAACCCTCTTCTATCCCGCTCTGTCGATTTAGAGACCCCATTCCTTCTGCACCGATTGTGATGCTCCTTCCATCCTTCCCCTTCCGTAGCCTTCTCTCCTTCAGTCACCACCCCTCCTTCCTTACTAGCCCCTTCTACCCTTTTGTCCTCGCTATCTCTTCCTCTACCTGTTGCCATCCCTCTCATGCCCCACTTGTCCCCTCCCCTTCAGTATGTTCCTGCTCCCCTCTTTGTCCCATAGCAGAGGTATGAATCTATTCATAATCGATACCTGTCCTACATCTCTTCCCCATTGGTTCCTCCTTCCTACTTGTTCTCCTCTGTGACACCCCTGGTGCCTCCTACCCGCAACCATCTGCCTCTGCCCTGGTTCTCCTCGTGGTGTCTTCCTCCCCATCAGGAGGCAGCCCCACCCTTGCCTCGGCACCCCTCCCTTCTCCTCTCTTCGTGCTAGTGCCTCTGATACTGGGGTCAGTTTCAGTCCATCATTATTCTTCCTTTGTCCCCTTTACCATCCCTATTTCCCCTCAGGATGCCTATCATACTCATCTGCCCTGCCACTTACACTCCTCCTAACCTCCACAGTGCCTGCCCTCAAAGTAGCCAGTCATCTACAAACCATACACCCCTCCTCCAAGCCCAGTCCAGAATCATGGCACCCATCCCTGTACACCCTCCACCCTTCCAACAATGCCCTCCTTAGTGACATATGGCACCTGCCCCATTTTGGCCCCCATCTTATACTAGGGTTGTTACTCCCTGGTTCTGTACCCTACGACAACTGTTAGGCCCCTATTTACTCAAATTTCTGCCCCCACACTAGTCCCCTACTGACCTCTTGCCAATGGGGAAATTCAGGCAGAAATGTCATCCGTTAGACACTGTATTACTGTAGGAATCCTAAAGCCTCCTTGTCCATTTTCACCCTCAGCTACCATACGTTTTGTTCTCGGCTCTCATATAGTTTCACTTAGCACAGTTAGAAATCCTACTGCACTCCAAGTATTACTCAGTTTAGTTAGAGAAATAAACAGAACAAATAAATATGTATTATTACAAGAATCATAACAGTATAGCTCAGTAGTTAGCACAGTTAGAGAAAAAACAGAAGAAGTAAATCGGTATTATTGCAGCCATCCTAAAGCACCCAATCATTGCTTTGTCTCACCCAGAGACCCTGCTATAATAGAGGACCACAGAGGACCCTGGGCGGAAGGGTGGGCAAGTGTAAAGTCCCGGCAGAGCTCCATTGAGCTTGTTCACTCCCTCTCTCTCACTCACTTGTCCTATTTCTCCCGATGCTGCAGGCTGCCCTTTGTACTGGGCTCCTTCCTGCATTAGCACCCTTTCTGCCCACAAAGAAATCTGCAGCAGTCTCAACAGAGCTCCATTGAGTTCGCTCACTCCACCCTCTCTCACTCGCTCGTTCTGTTTCTCCTGGCACTACAGGCTGCCCTTTGTACTGGGCTCCTGTCTGCACTGGCACCTTTTTCTGCCCACAAAGAGTTCACACTGTCCTGACAGAGCTCTGTTGAGGTCGCTCACCCCTCTCTACTCGCTCATCATTCTTTTCTCCTGGCACTGCAGGCTGCCCTTTTGTACTGGGCTCCTGCTTGAGTTGGCACCTTTTCTGCCAACAAAGAAATCGCACCATTCCAGACAGAGCTCAGTTGAGCTGGGTCACTCCAGCTCTCTCACTTGCTCAATCCTAATCTGTCCCAAACACTGATTTCTCCAAGCGACTGTGCTATTCTGCGCTGGAGACGTGAAACATATTTTGGCCAGGATGTGAAAATGACAGCTGTACTGTTCATAAGGAGGTGTGAAAAAATGCCAGTGTTGAAAATCTGGCATGAAAATATTACTGATTTGTGAAGTTACAATAGTGTGTGGAAACTTACTGTACGCCTCGTAACACAGTCATTTTATGGCCTTTCATCGCAGAATTTTCAACAGAGGCATTTTAGGATGTCTGCTCATGAACAGTGTCACTGTGGTTTTTCTTAATGTGTCCCAAACACTGATTTCCCACAGCGAATGCATATTTTGCGTGAAGTGCGAAAACGCATTTCGTCCAGGATGTGAAAATGACAGTTGTACTGTTCATAAGGAGGTGTGGAAAATGCTGATGTTGAAAATCTAAAGTGAACACATTGCAAATTCTCACGTTACGTAGTGTGCTTAGCAACTGCGCAACACACACTCGTAAACAGTCATTTTTGATTTTTCTACCAAATTTTTTACTCAGTTCAGCTAGAGAAATAAACAGAACAAATAAATATTTATTATTACAGCAATCACAACAGTATAGCTCTAGTATTTAGCTCAGTTACAGAAATTAACACAACTTAATCTGTATTATTAGTGCAATCCTAAAAGTATCTAGTCATTGCTTTGTCTCCACCCAGAGACCCTGCTGTAATATAGGACCACAGAGAAACCTGGGTGGGAGGTGGTCAACTCTAAAATTCTGACACAGCTCAATTGAGCTCGCTCACTCCCCTCTCTCACTCCTCATTCTATTTCTTCCGATGCTGCAGGCTGCCCTTTGTACTGGGCTCCTGCTTGCATTGGCACCTTCTGCCCCCAAAGAAATCCACAGCAGTCCAGACACAGCTCCGTTGAGCTCACTCACTCCCCTCTCTCACTCCTCGTTCTGTCTCTCCCGTGCTGCAGGCTGCCCTTTGTACTGGGCTCCTGCCTGTGTTGGTACCTTTTCTGCCCACAGAAGTTCACAGCTGTCCTGACAGAGCTCAGTTGAGGTCGCTCATTCCCCTTCTCTCACTCGCTCATTCTGTTTCTCCTGGCGCTGCAGGCTTCCATTTTGTACTGGGCTCCTGCCTCCATTGGTGCTTTTTCTGCCCACAAAGAAATCTGTAGCAGTCTCAACAGAGCTCCGTTGAGCTCACTCACTCCCCCTCTCACTTGCTCCTTCCATTTCTCCTGGTGTTGCAGGCTGCCCTTTGTACTGGGCTCCTACCTGCATTGACACCTTTTTATGCCCACAAAGAAATCTGCAGCAGTCTCAACAGAGCTCCGTTGAGTTCACTCTCCCCTCCCTCACTCGCTCATACTGTTTCTCCCACCGCTGCAGGCTGTCCCTTTGTACTGGGCCCCTGCCTGCATTGACACCTTTTCTGCCCACAAAGAAATCTGCAGCAGTCTCGACAGAGCTCCGTTTGGTTCGCTCACTCCCCTCCCTCATTTGCTTCTTGTTCTGTTTCTCCCAGCTTTGTAGGCAGCAGTCCCGACAGAGCTCAGTTGAGCCGGTCCTCTCCCTCTCACTCGCTCGATCTTATTCTGTCCCAAACACTGATTTCCCACAGCGACTGTGCCATTCTGTGGCAGGAATGCAAAATCATATTTTGGCCAGGATGTGAAAATGACAGCTGTACTGTTCATAAGGAGGTATGAAAAATGGCAGTGTTGAAAATGGTGAAAATATTACAAATTTACGAGTTACAAGGGTGCGTGAAAACAGTTCAACACATGCTTGTAACATAGTCATTTTATGAACTTTCATCACCAAATTTTCAACACAGGGTTTTGGGACCTCTGCTCATGAACAGTGTCACTGTCATTTTCCTAATCTGTCCCGAACACTGATTTCCCACAGTGACCGCACTATTCTGCGCTGGAAGTGCGAAACAGATTTTGGTCAGGATGAGAAAAATGACAGCTGTACTGTTCATAAGGAGGTGTGAAAAATGCCAGTGTTGAAAATCTGGAGTGACAATATTATAAATCTGCGAAGTTACAGGGTGCGTGGAAACTGCGCAATGCACTGTAACACAGTCATGTAATGGGCTATCATTACCAAATTTTCAACATAGGCATTTGAGGACCTCTGCTCATGAACAGTGTCACTGTCATTTTCTTAATCTGTCCCAAACACTGATTCCCACAGCGACCACATTATTCTGAGCCGGAAGTGTAAAAACACATTTCGGCCAGGATGGGAAAAATGACAGCTATACTGTTCATAAGGAGGTGTGAAAAATGCCAATGTTGAAAGTCTGGCAACAAAATATTGCAAATTCGAGTTACGAGTGTGCGTAGCAACTGCACAATGCACACTCGTAAAACAGGCATTTTTTTATTTTTTCCACCAAATTTGCAAATATAGGCTTTTGAGAGCCCACCCATGAACACTGGCATTGTCATTTTGTTAGTCAGTCCCGAAAGGTGATTCCATGCAGTGACCACAAAATCACCTTCGGGGCTAATAATGCCATGACAGTGGCTGAATTCATGAGGAGGGGTCCCAAAACCCCATGTTGAAAATGTGGTGCCAAAATTCCAAAAATACCTGAGATATGCGCCAGTTGAAAAATCCTGTTTATGCCATTATACAGCTTACCGGCATTTCTTCGGTTCGCAGTCGGCTTTGAAGAGTGCAGGTCCACGTGTTCCCGGTCCACGAAGATCATCACACTGAGCTCCAGGGGCAAGTATGGGGTAAGGGGGTGTGGGCTGTTGGGGTACGCAGTGGGAGAGCGGGTTGGGAGATGGTGTGCAGATGGAGAAGGATCATTTTCTTCTTTCAGGGTTAAAAAAGGACATCATGGGATGTTTTTCCATTTTACCAGGTACTTTTGGCATGCTGGGGTAGGCTCCCAGCATGCTGCCTGTGTGTCTTGGGGTGGGAGGACTGGAGCCGACAGGGATTGGGCACCCTCGTCAACACATACTGGTGGGGCTCATGAGCCGAGGAGGACTGGGCACCCTCGGCACACAAGAACCTGGGGAGAACATGCCAATGGGGATTGGGAAGCCCCATCAGCAAAGAAACAGGGACATGATGCCGAGGGGATTGGACACCCTCGGCAAACAACACAAACCAACAGGGACTAGGCTACCATCTTCAAACTGGTCAGGGAATGCAAGGAGCCCTGCAATGACGGGTTGTTCCCTTTGCAACAGATGATGCTGCAATGACGAGGTGGCCCCTGATTGCAGCAGCTGAAACTTTTCAAGGTTGTGACATGCTGGCTGAACTAGAATCGGCAGCAGCATGCCAAGCATTGAGGGAATAGTGGCCAAGCCTCAAAAGGCTGTGGGGCTTTAGCCACAACAGTGCCATGCCTCCACAACCTGCTTCTGCAGCAAGCTGCCATAACATGTTTCTTGCGATGCATGCTACCAACATAAAACACATGTTATGATTGTTCACATTCTGTAGAGACTACTGCTGTAGCTGATTGTTTGATTATGATTCATTTTTCTTTTAAAGTTGAAAATAGACTACCCACCATAGTGGTGTTACCACACAAAAGATGTTTGTTTACATTCCTTGATCAACTGCCACTGCATCTTTCCTGGACTTAGGAATACTCTCAAAACAGTCTAGCCACTCATTGTGTAGTGGAAGTAGAGGAGACTATTGCATCACAGTGACTGCACTGTTTGGGGGTTCTAATGTTCAGAAAGTATGCAATAAGAATAGGTTCAGGATTTGAAACAAATCAAGGGTGGGTATAACTATACATTATCAAGCATTTCAGGTCTACTAAACAAGGAGTCAGACACAACAACTAGCAAAATTAATGAATTTTGGAGATGAGAAGTAATCATAAAATGTGTTTTTATGTTGCTTGCACCCATGTGCAAGAAACATAGTGCCATCATCTGAGTTTTGGAGTGTGCAGCCCTCTTCCAATTCAGTCAGTGTGTTTGCAGGCGCGGCCGCAGTTCTCCAATGGCTGCTGGAGCTGTCTATGACAGCAGTCGAAAATGCAGTGGAGTACAGTTGAAAGGGGACTACGCTTCAGTGAGCAGCAATAAGATATTGTCTGCTCATGCGCCCACACACACACACACACACACACACACACACACACACACACACACACACACACACCCACACACCGCGCATCTGTAAATATCCTTCTCAAACCAATATGTCTCTCACTGCCATTGCTGTAGAATGCTTTTAAATTCTCTCTAAAGGTGCTGGTTTGTTAAAGTTAGAGCAGTAAAATTAAAACACACAACCATATAAAACAGCATCCCTGCAACACTGGGTTTAGCATGATACGTACATTTAAACTATGTCAACACAAATCAATCATTTATTTTGTCTGATGCTTCTCCTGGTTCCTGCTGATATTTGATGGGATTTTTTTTCAGCCTATTTTCCACAATTCAGCAAAATACAATATGGCAGAGGATTCTGACATCATAAATTATGAGGCGGGGAGGCGGTGAACCCGCTTGAACAGAATAAATGTCAACTGAAACAGATCTTCGGGCTTCCAATGTCCACAGATCCGCCTAGCCTTATAATAAAAAGGATAAAAAATATAAAATTCTTCAAACTGAAATCAATGAGAATGCAACCCAAGCAAGTGCGGACTTTAGGAAGCCCGTTCATAAAAGATATTATATACATATTCTCACCCCATCACACTGGCGTTGTCAAATAACGCAAGCTCATACAGATATAATGCGCCCAGTAACACAAGAATTCATGCCTAAAGAAAAACATTGTGCACATTTATTTTTTATTTACGTTCTGATCTGTGCATATGTGTAAGGATGCACAAAGGGCTAATATAGCATAATTTGCATAACTGTGTGGTTTGTGAGGCACACTGAGCACTTGTCTCATTTGTACAGCACCTGCCAAATGCCACATTGGGTTTTTCCCAGTCCAGTCTGTACCGTTTGCGGTTCTCTCTGCACAACAGCGTCTGCATCATCACTGCCACCTTAAACACATTCCCCTAGCAACTGCTGTTGCTGCTAAACCTGGAGAGCTACTCCAAATCATAGGGTTTGCAAGTTACAGCACCATCGAGGTTTACATACCCCTCCCTCAACTTTCTTTAACCGCACCCCAGCCAACAGGCACCGCATAAATATATATACAGTCCAAAGCCCAGGACCCTTACCAACCATCCTGCCTAGAAAGCCAGCCGTGGATATATGTCCAAGCCAGCTGCCAGAAAGAATGCCTGAATGCTTAGCATGCCAGCCTGCTAGGATGGTATATTTGCATCTACTCTTCAAAATTAAAAAAGTTTTCTGATTCCCAACGGATCCCACTATCATAATCTTTGGGACCACTTACTTTAGTAAGGGGATGTTAGTCATACTGAACCTGCAGCTGCCTGCACTAAGCGACAGTGCCCCGCTACCTGAAAGCCACCTTAAATTACCCTCAGCACAGCTAACAATAGTAGCTGCAGCAGCACCACCACAATCCAGTCCTACAAGTAAAGCTCTAACACTCACCTCATGGTGCTGTAACTTGCAAACCCTTTGTGCATCCATACACATATGCACAGATCGGAATGTAAATAAAAATAAACGTGCACAATGTTTTCTTTAGGCATGAATTCTTGTGTTACTGGGCGGCATTATAATTTATAAGCACTGTGTTTATTTGACAACGCTCAGTGTGATGGGGTGAGAATATGTGTATATATCTTTTATGGATAGGGCTTCCTAAAGTCCGCACTTGTTTGGGTTGCATTCACAATGATTTCAGTTCAGAGAATTTTATATTTTTTATCCTTTTATTATAAGGCTAGGTGTGGATCTGTGGACATTGGAAGCCGGAAGATCTGTTTCATTTGACATTTATTCTGTTCAAGCGGGTTCTCCGCTCCTCCCCACCTCATAATTTATGATGTCAGAATCCTCTGCCATATTGTATTTTTGCTGAATTGTGAAGAATAGGCTGAAAAAAAATCCCATCAAATATCAGGCGGGAACCAGGAGAAGCATCAGACAAAAGAAATGATTGATTTGTGTTGACATAGTTTAAATGTACGTATCATGCTAAACCCAGTGTTGCAGTGATGCTGTTTTATATGGTTGTGTGTTTAATTTTACTGCTCTAACTTTAACAAACCAGCACCTTTAGAGAGAATTTGAAAAGCGTTCTACAACAATGGCAGTGACAGAAGTATTGGTTTGAGAAGGATATTTGTAGATGTTATTCTTTCCCAGAGGTATCATGTATGTACTGCCAGCTTTTTTATTATATGAGAAACCATTTTACAAGGATTTGGTATTCAGTATATATGATTTTTAAGCCATCATTAGCCATGGTTGTAGTTCATGACAGCTGTACATGATGGTAAGAACAGGAGGCATATATAAACAGGTTATGAAAGGTAAACCTGTCTGTTATGGAAGTAGAAGTACCAAAGATTGTTCTTCTGAGGCCCATATCAACTGTTATTAACAAAGATACTATAATTTGCATAAAAGAAAATGTTAACACAAACTGAACCAATACTGTTCCCTTTTCTCTAGTTCATAATACACGTAAGTTTGAGTTATAATATGAAATGTTGGGATTTGGGCTGGAACCATGCAGTGTGTTATATTTAAAATTAAGTTTCTTTGTTCTCTGTGTGGTTTATTTTTAGATTTCTGTCTAATGTAGATATAGTTAGCAGGGTGACTCTGGTTTGGCTATCATTAGAGTTTCCGCCTGCTGCTGTTCTTCGTTGTGTAGGAGCTAATAAGTACATTTCTCAAAACCCAACACCTAAAATATGTGTCATGGTATCTTTTTCCCCACAGCTCCCAACATGGGTTTTGGGACCCCTTCTCATGAATGCTCTCACTGTCATGGCATTAATCGGGCCGAAGGGTGATTTTGCAGTCACTGCGTGAAATCACCTTCGCCACTGATTAATGAAATTACACTGCAAATGTTCATAAGGTGGGCTCTCAAAAAGCTATGTTGAAAAAAGTGGAGTGGAAAAATTCTAAAAATGACTGTTTTGATGCGTTCGCGCGGTTAGTCATGCGTTACATGAGTTCACGATTTTCAATATTTTCACTCCAGATTTTCAACATTGTCATTTTACCACACCTCCTTATGAGCAGTACAGATGTCATTTTTCACATCTCACCCAAAACATGTTTCCGCCATGTAGCACACAATGGCGCAGTTGGTCTGCGAAACCACTGTATGGGACACATTAAAAATCACAGTGACACTGTTCATGAGCAGAGGTCTTAAAATGGCTATGTTGAAAATTTGGTGACAACTTTCCTAAAATTACTGTTTCACGGCGTGCATTACGCAGTTCTCATGCCTCGTAAGTTAGCAAATTTTCAATATTTGCACTCCACTGACTTCAAATACCTACACAGCACATACAAGCAAGCAACATTCGGCATTGACAAATGCTTGTTTTAACTAGAAATAATATGCTGCAAAAAGGCTGACAGTGTACTTCATTATTACTGAGGCGGCCATTTTGTGTCAGGTAAACAATGGAATGGTCAGACTTTATATGAAGCTATTGGATGTAATGAGTTAAATTGACATCAGACCTCCTCCTGATCAACTAACAGAGATAGGCCAGTAACTCTGTATGAAAATGTCCCTTAGGTAATAACTTCACATCAAATTTTATCTTTAAAAGCACTTGCAGTGCTGCTTTATTCGTGACACCCTCTCCTACCAGCACTTGTACCATCAGTTGATGTCAGCAGGCAGAAATGGAATAAAATATCTCTTTCGTAAACATGGTTAATTGCATTGTATGATTCAGCTGCTCACCATCCTAATATGACACTTCCTGCTGCCGACCAATGACACTGTGCTGACAAGGTGTCAGTCAGCAGTAGCACAATGGAAAGCAGTTGAATGTACAGACAGCAGGGATAGTAGTCTGGCTGTCTACCATCTGTTGTTCAGAACTGAAGTATTATTCCTAGTCTGATCACTTCCATGTAACATCAGCTATGGTGGCTCTCTCTCCTGGCCACAGCCAAAGCACCCAGACTAGTTTCTGCAGCATTGACTCACTGATACTCTAACAGTCTACCTATAAAATCTGCATATCAGAAATCAGTTTTTGACAAGAAAATACAGGGAGCAGCATTGCTAACATTTTGAAAAATATATTCAAAAGTGCATTTTCATGATGAGTGGAAGTATTGAGCAAAACAGTCTATGTGAAAATAAAGTCTCTGTGCTGAAATGACAAAAGAAATGCAAGAGCATAGTTAACTTTTAAATAATGCTCTCTGGCTGCTTGCAGCTAAACTAAAAAGGTGCCAGAAAATTACACACATACTAAAGGGAAAACTGTCATTAGCAGATTGTGTAACAAAAGTATATGTTCCCATTTGGTCTATCTACTTTCAAACTTAAGTAGGCAGTATAGTGCAGTGGGTTAAGGCTCTGAGCCACAGATCTGGAGACCTGGGTTTGAATCCCACAGCTGCCTAGGTGCATACTGTGATCCTGAGCAAGTCACTTAACTTCCATCGCCCAGATCACATCTGAAACAAGCTTTGGCTTAGTGTGCTACTCCTGGTTAAACAATGTTCCTTTTCCCAACCACAACAAGGTGTTTACACCCCATTTGTAGTGCATCAACCCATGTGCAGTTTTGATGAACTACAAATGTCACCATGGATACTCATCAGAGCGCCTCAGGATGCCTTTGGATTGGTACAGGAGAGGGTACCCATTTCAGACTGAGCAAATTTTCCCGTATTATAGCGCAGTTATGTACTCGGCCCGATCCACTGCAGTCCTGGTTTCCCAGAATCGGAAACATGCCCCACTGAAGGAACAGCTACTCTTTGGTGCAACATGGGAGCAGCAAGGGGGCTGTGTAAACATGACTTGCCGCATCCACAGGCAGCACAGCTAGTGAGGAGCTAGATATGTTCAATCACTGCCACTGTGTAAACAGGGCTTTTGAAAAAAAAAAGAAAAACTTTCCAAAATGCTCTCAGCTTGACAAGATGGGAGAGATGATCTGTCGCACAACAGCACTGAATGTTTACCACTAATTGTGACAGCCTGCATCTCACAGCTACCATGCTCATCCTCATATACTGCTCCTGATTCACACATGAGCAAGCACTACATACTGATGTTAATGATGTGCACAAATTTCAGATATTACAGGGGCACGTTCAATGACTCCCAGTGAACTGCAGGGTAAAATTCTGGTCCAGGTGAGAAAAAAAGGTGCATGTTTTATTCAGATTATTATTTCAAAAAAAAGAAATTAATTAACAAAATGGTCATACACCATCGGCAACCTTTGGAACCAGAAAAATAAATGTGATGCACATGCTCATAAAAAATAACTGATTTAGGTGTCTGTCTTGCACTGCTGCTTTTACTGGGGGCAGGACAATCTGGAGATTCATGTATGCAATAAGATTGCAGATCTAGAGCCATCATGGCAGATGTATACCTGGAAATTGTAGCAATTACTGAATCCTGGTGCAGTGAAAACCAGGACTGGAGGGTAGTCATACCAGGGTATAATCTGTTCAGAAAAGACAAGGTAGGTAAAAAGAGGAAGGAGTAGCTCTTTATGTCAGGGGCAACATAAAAGCTATGGAAATTCAGGAGAAACAAGGAAGAGCTAAGGTACTGTGGGTCACCCTGGAGAAAGCAGGGGCACTATTCACACATGATTGATCTACAGACCTCCAGCTCAAAGTTGAGAGATGGATGAGGAAAAGACGGACACTATCCAAAGGATGTCATGCATAGGGGAGGTATTGCTGGTAGGGGACTTCAATCTATAGGACATGGTCTGGAGTCTACCAACTACAGCAACAGTCAGAAGTAGGGATATCCTGGACACTCTGCAGGGGGTGTTCCTCAGGCAAATAGTTAAGGAACCCACTCATGGGGGCAATACTGGAGTTGAAACTGACAAACAGGACAGTGTTGCTGACATCACTGTTGGTGACCACCTGAGTGTCAATGATCACCATACGGTATGGCTCAATATAAGAAGTGGGTCAGAATTGAGATTAGAGATATGCTGAAGTTTAATTTCATCTGTGAAGTTCTAGTGAAGCTGACAATTTGGCTGCACAAAATATTTACGTGAATTTTGAGAGAACCGCAAAATATTTTCAGGTGCTAATTTTCAAAATTCCACATTTCATGAAGTGCAGAATTTAGTGTATGAGTGGTGAAATTCCACCATTCGCAGGTGAAATGCTGCTGTTTGTGGGCAAAATTCCACACTTCACAGGTGAAATTCTGCATTTGTGAGTTGGAATTGTGCACCGCATTCTCGAAATATTTCACAAAATGCATGAAATTCATGAAATTAGCAAAATATTTTGCAGAGCGGAGCTTGCTGACCTTTATTTAGTAGACATTGCAATGAAGCAGTAAAAAGACAAACAGAATTATTGGAATAATTAGGAGATCATTTGTAACAAGACATAGAGCCTGTATCCTCCTTTATATAAAACAATGGTTAGGCCCCATTTTGATTATTGTAGCCCCCTATGGAGTCCCTACCTTAGGAGAGATTGTAATGCACTGGAGAGAGTGCAACGAAGACCAACAAAAATTATTTCAGGACTAGAAAATGATACCTATAAAACCAGATTAGCAAAACTAAAATTCTGTCCATTAGAACTAAAACCAGATTAGTAAAACTAAAATTCTATCCATTAGAACTAAAACGTTGAAATGTATAATCTGTTGGAAATGTATAACATTTCTAGAGACCAAACTCAAATGTAAAATCTTGGGATTCATTTTCTGATCATAAATTTATTCTCAAAGCCACAATAAACAACTAATGTTGACACACTCGAATAGGGACAAGAGAAGAATTTTTCACCCAAAGAATAATACATACTTGGAATGTACTTCTTCCTGAAGTTATGGATGTAACAACTTTTAAAAGAAAGTTAGATAAAGAGGGTTGCCCAATTAAAGGGCAGACCCCATTTCACAAGACCCTGACAAGAGGTGTGGGAAGCTCAGGAGAGAGGGGAATGGGAAGGGAGGGAATGAGGAAGGAATGAGGTCACAAAAGGGGTGGGCAAAGGGGAATGGTGGGAATAAAGAATTGGCAACCTGTGAGTGACTGAGAGGAGTCAGGAGGCAGGTCTACAGGGGCAGATATAAGTGGCTGCAGTGCTGCACAGCAAGAGGGCTCACATTTGCTCCAAGAGTTTTTCCTCTGGAAGCACATCAGTTTGGCAGGATTTTGGGAGCCAGTGGGCATTTCATAGTGAGGTATTCTGAGTTTAAAAAAAGGAAGAAAATAATAAATAAATAGCTATATTAAGAGAAGGTAAAGTTAATTAAAATCCTGGTAAGTATACCTGGGAGGAAAAGAACAGAAGCCTGAGGAGCCAATTTGGAGCAGTGAGTAAGCCTACAAGTCACGGCAAGATGTTAAGGTGCAGCTTGTAAGGGAAGAGCAGCAATAATCCTGGAAGTGATGTGGTCTGTGGTATTTTGTTATGTCAATGGGAGAAGCAGTAGAAATGCAGAGGGACATTGGTGTGTAGAGTTAAATGCATTTAAAAGCAGCAAAAATGCTGGAGAGGTGTTTTGTATGGTTGGTTTAAGCAAGAAGTGGATTAGCTAAAATGCTGATGGGGCGTTTCATTAGTTAGTTTAAATGCATTTGGTACAGCAGCTGGAACGCTGGAGGTGGTATTTATGTGATGGATTAAAGGGGTCTGGGGAGCAGCGTGAATGCTGAGGTGGCATTTTGTTTGGTGGCTGGTGAAGTTTAATTGTGGTGGGCTATGAGCTGAAACCTGGCACAGGTGAACAGTGGATGAGTTCTTGGGAGAGGAGTTCCTAAGGGCTGGTAGCCGGCACAGAAGGCGGCTGAACAGTGTGCGTAAGGCGAGGTACGGACTGAAAGAAAAGATGAGCCTTGGAGGCAGACCACGAGTTGGGACAGGGATATTGTTTTAAGGACAGAAGGGGCTGTGTTTTTAGAAAAGGAGCCAGGGA
The DNA here is from genome assembly GCA_016271365.2 of Neoceratodus forsteri. Taxonomy (NCBI): domain Eukaryota; kingdom Metazoa; phylum Chordata; order Ceratodontiformes; family Ceratodontidae; genus Neoceratodus; species Neoceratodus forsteri. Next base: position 1,063,479,027 of record CM028130.1, read on the forward strand.
TGAGGGATAGTGAAAAGGGACTAAAAGTTGAAGGAGGCCTGGGCCCACCACATGGGATGGTGTCTGACGTCATCACCACGCGGTATAGAGCCCAGGGCACAGGAAGTGTGAGGCGAGCTGGTGGGGGCTGGGTTACAAGAGCAAGCAGGGAAAGAGGGCTCATCAATAGAGAATTGGGAACAAATTTGAAGGAAAGAAGGGCAATATAGCAGCAGAAGGGGCATTGAAGAACAGCAAATGAAGGGAAGGAATGAGCATGAAAGGAGGCCTGTGGCCTATCACATGAGATGGAGGGAGTCACAATGCTGTACAGGGCCTAAAGGAAGGGTGAAAATGTTAGCAATGGAAAGGAAGATGGAAGGGTGCCCAGTGGCAATAGGGAGTGTTTCTCCCCTATCTGGCGAGTTTTTGAACAAAGGGACATTTTGTGAAAGGAGAGTGGGTCTGAGGCATCATGTGGCATGGTGTCTGACGTCATTGCCACATGGTGCAGGGCCTGGAAGCACAAGCCAAAGGCGGAAGGAACTAGGGGCGCAGAACAGGTCTGGGACAACGGGCCTCACAAATGATATGGGAAGGCCATGGGCATGGGGCCAAAAGGGGCATAATAGAGGGTATTACACAGGGTCAAAGCTGACCTGTCTTGATTTTATTTTATCAGGTAACACGGAGCAGAAGGATGGAACCAAAGCGGCGAAGCCCAGCAAGGAAGAATGCTACGGGTGGTGATGGACTTTGCAGACAAGGCAAACAGGCTGCTGGAGGTGGTGGAGCCAGATGGGGAGAAAGGCACGAAGTGGAAGGAGAAACAAGGGAAGGGTCAGAAGAAGAATAAGATGGTGCCAAAAGGGCCTGGGGTACTGGATCCCAGGACTGTGGTCCCGATGCGAAGCCAGCTGCTCCTCTGATTCTGCCTCCAAGCGACCCTATCCTGGAACCCACCCTGGACCCTGTGCCAGTGCCAGTGCGGATCCACCAACTCCCGTGTCTCTGCCTCCCTGCCAGAGCAGGGCTGCCACCAGAGGTCCCGCTCACCATACCCAGCTCAGCGGGAGTGCAACCAGTCGGGGCCCAGCATCCCACAGCCAGGCACAACAGGTAATCAGGTGGTGACACTGGAGAACAGTGTCAAAGAATATGTTGATCAGATGTTAAAAAGTATGGGGAAAATGGTTTGGGACAGCTGGAGAAGGCAGAAGGAGAAATCAAAGGGACAGGGGCAGACAGGGGAGGGTGACCCGGTGGTCCCTATGATGGGACGAGATTGGGTCACCAGGGTCCGGCTGGTGGACCCATTCCTCTGACCATGAAGGAGAGATATGGAAGGAATACATTGACATCTTCACCTTGGCAAATGTCGACAACATGGAAATATATGAGGAGAAGAATAGTTTTGAGAAGAAGGACATGGCAGTGATGGTAGTTTTGTTAGGAAAGGAGGGATGACAAATCGTGGAAAGGAAGACCTGGGACAATTGGTCCATGGGTTTTACCTACTCACTGCCATTGTAATTGAGAAACATCTGGAGCTTGCCACCCCACTCTTGACCTAGTCCCTCATCATAAAGAATGCGTATAAAAGGGGGCACAGTTGGCTGAGATATGAGAACTTTAGGAAAAAATGGCACATTGTGGGGACATGAAATGGGATGTCAGGCAAATAGACCTGTGGCTGAAAATTTACACAGGCCCAACTAAGAAGGAGTCAGAGGGAGACAAAAGAGGAGGGCAGCATTGAAAGCCTGTTAGGAATACAACAGGGCTTTCTGCTCATGGCTGAACTGTTGTTTCAGACACGTATGCTGTAAGTGTAGGGGCACCATCCAGCTTCCAAATGCAGGTACAGCTGGGAAAAGGATCCAGAAACCAGGATAACTCATACCAGCAGCCCTTTCGGACCAACCCAGGGTCCTTTAGGGGCAGCAGGGGGTAGGAAAACAGAGGGAGAGCAGTGGGGGAGGACACACCTATCAAACATGACACCAGCACAATTGAAAGCCCAATGGGTGGAGGGTTCCTGCTGGCCCGAGACCCATCGGAGCGGAGGCAATAGAAAGGTGGTTGGGGATTACCCAGACCAGAAGGCAGCCAAGAAATTGCAGTCAGGTTTTCAGGCAGGTTTTAGTTTACAGTTTTGAGGACATAGGAAGGCGATGAGGGCAAAGAACCTCAAATCCACACAGGAAAGGAGGCAACCCTGGCACACAAAATTCTAAAGGAGGTGGCAGCAGGGAGGGTGGAAGGCCCGTTTGCTGAACCTGTGATTTCTCCATTGGGCTTAGTGCCCAAAAACAGCCAGGTGAGTATTGGTTGATACATCACCTTTCTTACCCAGAGGAGTTCAGTCAATGACTGTATTGGGAAGAAGGCAGCAGGGTCACACACGTCACCCTGAAGGAGGTGGTGCGACTCATTAGGTCCAAGCAGAGGGCCTGGTTGGCCAAGACAGACACAGAGTCCACATTCCATCTACTTTCAGTCAGGCCGGAAGACTGGGATTTGCTAGGATTCCAGGTGGAGGGACAGTATTACTTCAACAAAGCCATGACTACGGGATGCTCAACAGCATGTGCCATATTTGAGATGTTCAGTACCGGGCTGCAATGGGTGTTCCAGACACGGTACAGGTATCAGATGGTGGTACACTACCTCGATGATTTCCTGATCATTGGTGAAGGAAAGAGACTGAAGCCATGCTTCAGGATTTCAAGTTGCTATGCCAAGAATTAGGGGTGCCACTAGTGGAGGACAAGATGGAAGGCCCAGTCAGAAGATAGAGTTCTTAGGGCTGGAACTGGACATAATACAGGAGCTGTACCGCTTACCAGGACAAAGGTTAAGAGGTTCACGAGGTTGTTAAAGGCTGTCGGGTGGTACAGGAGGTACAGCTACAACAGGTGCAACAGCTGCTGGGGCACCTGAATTTTGCATGTAGAGTCATTGCTCCAGGGTGCAAGTTTATGCGCTGTGTTTAGCCTGGACAACCCAGGGTGAAACAGTCCCATCACTGGGTAGATCTTAATAAGGGGACCAGGGAGTATATGGCGGTTTGGGAGCATTTCATCCAGGCATATAATGGGCAGATGTTCTGCAGGATGATTGGCTATACAATACTGATTTGCAGCTGTATCACGGATGTTATGGGGAAGTGGCATGGGGGGATATTCCAAGAAAAATGGTTTGCAGAACCATGGCGGAGGACTGGGTGTGGGAAAGGGTGACAAGAGACATCACCTTCCTGGAGCTGTTCCCCATCTGGGTGGCAATGATAGTTTTGGCGGAGCTCAGAAACAGACAGGTCACATTCTGGAGTGATAATTGGGTGGTTGTAGATGTGCTGAACAACAAAAGGATGAATTCAGAAAGGGTTATGATGGTGTTGAGAAGGATGGTGTGTCTAGGTCTGACCTTGAACATGTCATTCAGGGCCAAGCACATTGATGGTGTGGACAATGTGATAGCTGATTGCCTCTCCTGATTGCAGATTGACATTCAGGACCATCGCACCTGGAGCAGAGTTTTGGCAGACCACCATCCCGATGTACATATGGACGATTGGATTGGGAGCTTAAGTACTGTTCCACAACTCCTGGGCCCCCAGGACCCTTAGTGCTTATGAAACCTCTTGGAGGGCATTTCAAAATTCTGGGAACAGTACGATGGACAGGAAAGTGGGGCAGTGACAGGGAGCAGGTGGCTAGATTCACGTAACAGGGTGGAAACAGAACATGGCACATGCAACCATGGGGTGCATTTAGCAGCCATAGGGCAGATCTGTACACTGAGGGGTGGGAGGATCCAACTAAAAGCAACCTGGTCCACAGAATGATGCAGGGCTGGTTACAGGGAGCAGGTAAGAAGCAAGATAGCAGAAAGCCGATATCAGAGGGCCTGATGGTGAGGCTGATGGAGGTTCTACACCACATCTGCACCTCAAGGAGTGAAGCAGTGCTGTTTAGAGCCCTGTACACTACCATGTATAGCAGGGCTTTTAGACTGAGCGAGGTGGTGGGTCATGGCAGGAAGACAGATGAAGGGGACTACAATGGGATGACTTAGAATGGGCGGGTGAAGCAATAGCAGTGCCATTAACTCATTCAGGCCTAGATACGCGGTAGGTGGCATCTGAAAGCATAGCCACTCAGGCCAATAACGCCTATAGATGTACTCAGCTGACTTTCACTCAGGCCAGGAAACGTCTGAGGAAGTCAGCAGTTTGTACCTAAATATTAAACAAACCAAATTGCTTAGAATTGATTACATAGCACCGTTAGAAAAGTAATTTGTGCTGAACAATTTTGCTTCTGATACTGTGTGTCTATCATGTATACTTCAGGAGTTATTCACATTTGTTTAAGGTATGGTGTGCATGGCTGACATTTGTCTCTCAAGCCTCACCTAAGCACCTTGAATAAATCTGAAAAAAAAACAGTTTGCTGTTTCAGCTAGTATAAAATAAAACCTAAATGGATTACAACTGATTGCATAGCACTGTTAGAAAGTTAATTTGTGCTGAACAATTTGCTGCTGATGCTTTGTGTCTATCATGTATACTTTAGGAGTTATTTGCATTTGTTTAAGGTATGGTGTGTATGGCTGACATTTGTCTATGAAGCCTCAACTAAGCACCTTGAAAAATCTAAAAAAACCCAGCTGTTTGGTATTTCAGCTAGTATAAAATAAAAACAAATTGATTACAGTTGATTGCATAGCACCATTGGAAAGGCAATGTTGTGCTGAGCAACTTTTCCACTTGTACTTTATATGTAGCACTTACGGTTCAAGAGATATTCACATTTGTTTGTGGCATGCTGATTATGGTTTGATTTTGCTTAGAAAGGTCCAGGATGCAGTGCTAAGAGCATACAGGGCACAAGTGGCGGAAGTCTCAAAGAGCTCTTGTGGTGTGAATGAGTTAAGGAGGTCAAAGACTGATCAGGCGACAAGGCAGTAGGGTGTGGTTAAGGAAGCATCCTAATTCAACCATTTGCCAAGTGGGGCACTGCACGTATGTGGCAGACCACCCAAAAGTAGGAAGTTCACTGCTGTTCATACATGGGGATGGCAGGCCCATTTCCAGGTACCAGGTGACAGTGGTGCTGCACAAGGGTCTCAGATTTCTGGGGAACCGGAGGAGGGATATTCCTCCCACTCATTTAGGATTGGAGCTGCCTCAATGATGACAGCGAAGGCAACAGGCCCGGGAGATCAAACAGAAGGGCAGGTGGACTTCTGACTGTTATAAGAAGTACATACGCAAGGTACAACAATAACCATATTTCTATTTTGTTTCCCATAGCAGGAGCAAGAGTTAAAGGAAGAAGAAGACGTGAAGGGGGATTTGAGGGGCTGAAGAAGGCACTATACTAAACACTGTGATTCTGGTTATGCAGGTACATCCAGGAAGCTCAAGACATGGTTCCGGGCATTCATTTTCCACTGGGCAGAGAAATGGGCAGCCAGGAGACAATGGGTAAAGCAGCTGTACTTGGATAGCGATACAATCCATTTGTGTGGAAAGGCTGGTGGGGAATGTAGTAGGCATAGCTGGTACCAGAACTCAGGGAGATCAAGAAGGACCATAGGCGGCCAGACTTAATTGTGATACATCTGGGTGGCAATGACCTGGGGCAAGGCCCTGGCTGGACACATATTATCAGATAAAGCATGATGTAGAAAAAATAAAGAGTGGTGGCCAGAGGTTACTCTGGCCTGGTCCAAGATTATGCCTCGAAGGGTGTGGCATCAAGCAGAGAGCCACAAGGGAATGGACAGGGCCGGAAGCACATGAATGTGGGTTGGCAGATTGTTCGAGGGCATGGGAGGATTAGTCATCCACCATGGCATTTTGGAATGGGTAGATGAATACTACTGGGAGATGGGATATACCTTTCAGGTTTGGGCCTGGCCCTGTTAAACACTGAAATAGCGACACCATCGAAGTCTGGCTGAATCAGAGATAAGTTATGGTAAAGGAGAGGATGAAAGGCAAAAGGGAGGGGCTGGGGAATAAGGGAAGTCCATCGACCATCGCAAGCTGGAGGTAGACTAATGGAAAAGGGAGGAGGAGGAGGACAGGAAAGAAAGGGGACAAAATGGAAACACTAAAAGGACACAGGATTGATAAGCAAGAGGCAGGGGCAGGTGTGTACGCTGCTCCCTTTAAAACATAAGAGGAAGAGGTTGGGCCCCCCATGATGTACATCTGGGGGCAGAAAAAAAGCCAAACAAGGCTCTCCACTTCAGCTGAGTGGCCCTGATGCTGCTACCTGCTGGTGGCAGGACCTCTGCATCCAGCCCGCCAACCCCGACCAAGAAAAGCAGGTATGTTTGGTCAGCTCCTAGCTCGGAGCTGTCAGACTTCAATCCCGTAATTGGACTGGCTCCTGGGGACTGTGGCTGCTTCCGATTGGATGCTGCAGATCCCCACTGAGAAAGGAAGTACACAAGGCACCTTTTTCAAAACACAGCTAGGCCACTGCCTTGCTGTACTGCTCTCTGGACAATTTTTCTGCTGAATTTACTGCTCTTGTGAAATATATATATATATTTTTTCTCTCCTCCTGGAATTTTCAGCTGTTTAGCCTGCTGTATTAGCTAGGTCTGACTTCTATATAGCTTATGTCTTGCACTACTGAATATTTCTATTGCTTAAACATTTTACCTTTAAACTATTGCACTGTATATATAGAAATTGCCTAGCAGAGTTGCAGCAAACTTTAACTGACTGCCTGACATTTATATAGCTTACTACTTGCACTACTGAATTTTTCTGCTAATTGCCCAGTATTGCAGAATAGCTAGAACTGACCACTGCCTGCTGTTTGCTCTGCCACACTTTTCCCATCACAGTTCCTCTCATTCATCCTTATTCCCACAATGTTTCTCTGCCACCTATTGGACCACTGATTCCCTCTCCTGACACCCCCTGAACCAGCACATTCTGTAAATAGTGCCTGGCATTTTGGCCATCTTCTCTACCCATTCGGAATACCCTGAGTCCTCTCCACCACATGCCTCCTGCCCAGCTCCCCTGGTCCCATTGAAGGGCCTCCCCCAACCTCCTGAATCAGCCTTTTGTTTTGCTAAATTCCCACCTGGCACCTTTGACCAGACCTCTCTGCAGGAACCTTTCTCTCCCACTATTTGCACCTACTCCTGCCCTGAGCACTAAATTTCTCAGGGCCCTCCCACCAATTTACTTGACCTTTGTCTCTGGCTTTTAACTAACAACCCACCTTTTTTCTGCTCTATTTTAGACACAAGCCCAAACAAGGCTCTCCACTTCAGCTGAGTGGCCCTGGCACTGCTACCTGCTGGTGGCAGGACCTCTGCATCCAGTCCGCCACCCCTGACCAAGGAAAGCAGGTACGTTTGGTCAGGTCCTAGCTCGGAGCTGTCAGGCTTCAATCCCCATAATTGAACTGGCTCCTGTGGACTGTGGCTGCTTCCTGATTGGATGTTGCAGATCCCCACTGAGAAAGGAAGCACACAAGGTGCCTTTTTGAAAACACAGCTCGGCCACTGGTTTGCTGTACTGCTCTCCATTACAATTTTTCACCCATCTCTCTACCCCGTTCTCCCTCCTTTATTAAGTACGCTTCCCCAGTGATCCATGCCCCCTGAGGCCTCACACTAGTCAATTACTGCAACTGCTTAAAGGGGCTCTCCTTTCTGTAACTTCTTAAAGGGTGATCCTCTCTTGAGCTCACTTGTCTCCTCTAAGCAATTTCCGATATTCTTCATGAAGCGTAATCAGTAGGATGCCCTACCTGTTGAAGATAAATCCTTAAGACATCTATGCCGTCAGGCTGTTTCCATGTATCTTTGCGTACCATCGATCCCTATCTCTTTAGCTAGTCTAATACGGAGCAGTGATCCTTGAGACTTATAGAACCTAGCTAGTGAGTCTTGGTGCAACTTGCACCTGTTAACACATTGGACAATCATGGAAGTCCTCATGTGATTTCAATTACTTACTTGCTTATGTATGGTACCCCACGTAACAGACCATTTGAGCAGAATTGACCCCAACAAAGAATCATGCCTACCACTGCTAGACTGCCTTTATTAATACTATGTATAACTTATGCTGCCACCACATGACTTGCACCCTTCTCACTTTGTAGAATCTCCTCGAGGTGGGACCACTACCTTGTTACCAATATGTGGCCCCTCACCCCACCCACCAAAACCCACATGTCTTGGTGCTATACTGGATGGACCATAGGCTATGCATCCCTAGGTCAGCACAAGGGGAAACTTTGGACTCCGGAGCCCCGCACTCAAACTTATACTAGATGCAGAAAGATTTGTGCTTTCAAACTACTCCTCGCTGCCCAAAGGAAAATTGTGTTCCTACTGCTTTTGTGTTCAGGTAATGTTGAACTCAACCCTAGTCCCACAAAAGCTCTCTCATCTCCATCCAACTTTACAGGACTGAAAGGAGTCAACTTTATGCATGCAAATGTTTGCAGTCTTTTAAAGAAATTTACATCAGTCCAGGCATGGATTACTCATACCGCACCAGGCGTACTTGTGCTCTCTGAATTCTGGCTGGGCATCCACCCCAGAGAGAGAGGTTAACATCCTAACTACCTCCTATTTAGAGCTGATAGGCAGACCAGGAGGCAGAGTAGTCATCTACGTCAAAACAAATTTTCAGTGTCCATCCTAGACTCTACCTCTATTGCAGGTGGATTCAAATGTTTGCCCTTAAAGCTGAACTTTCCCCATCAATGACTTTCCATATCATAGGCTGTTACAGACCACCAGCTGTGGGGCCTCAGCTCCTGTCTCATCTGTCATCTATTATGGGATCTGTCCCCATTGAAACAATTATTCTAGGAGACCTTACTTATGATGGGTTGACTAAGGTCTCGTTACTCCTGAAGCAATTCTGTGACTCCCAAGGGTTCACACAACTTATTACTGAGCCAACTCGCATTAACAAGAAAAACCCAATGAACAGCACCCTATTGGATGTCCTTCTCAGAAGCAAACCATATTCCTTTTCCCATGCGGAATTTTTTCAGCTGATGTTAGTGACCACTGCTTTATTGCTAGTATAAGAACTGATGCTAAACCCTCACCAACATCTAAATTTTCCACTAAAAGGTCCAGAAGGAACTTGATCCTCTGCATACTTCAATGAATTAAAAATTCTTTGCACTGGCTGAGTTTTACCTTGCTAAATCGGTGAGTAATGCCTACATCTTCCATGAAATTATAACCAGTGCCCTAAATAACTATGTTCCTCTGGTAAAAGCACATATAAAAGCTAGAACATGTCGTTGGTTCTCAGCAGACCTCAAGACTGCCTTACTAAAAGAGATCAACTCTGGAAAAAGTTCACAAATCACACACAGACGAAGACTGGTGTCTCTTTAGGACAGCTAGAAATGCCTGCACTAAGATGGTCAGAGAGGCCAAGGTCAATTTTACTGATCTGAGCTAGATTCTGTGTCGAAATGCCCTACCAAGTTCTGGTCCACTAAAAGAACTGACTGGTCATTCTCCAGGAAATGTGCTTCCCTCCAAAATTACCACTGACAATGCTATAATCAATGACAAAATGAGATCCTGAGGCCTTCAACAATCATTTTGCCACTGCAGGCCTAGCATTTGATAACGTACCAGTAAGCAGACTACACCCACAGATCAATACTAAGCTCCCAGAACTGAGTAACAATATCGTAACCTTCTCATTCTTACCCACCTCCATAAAGGAAGTTGAAGATCTTCTCCTAAAATTGGACACTAAAAAGGTGCTGTGGCTGACTTCTTTAACCCATATTACTTGAAAATTGCTTATCACATCCTTGCTGCACCTATCTCTCACTTATTCAACCTGTCGCTATTGCAAGGTTCCCTCCTCAGTTATGGAAAGTTGCTCATGTCATCTCCCTGTTTAAATCAGGGTATCCCTGTGACCTAAATAACTATAGGCCGATCTCCCTCCTCCACATACTCTCCAAGCTCCTAGAAAAATTGTGGATACCCAGCGGAGATCTTTCATAGACAACTCAGACTTACTAAACCCTATGCAGTCAGGCTTCAGAGCAAAGCACAGTACCATTATGGCCCTGGCAAAAGTAACTAACGACTAGCAGCGGACTGAGACAACAAAAATTCATCTGTGCAGTTTTCCTGGATCTCAGTAAGGCCTTGACACCGTCGACCACTGTTGTTCCTCTCCACTTTACAAACAATAGGTCTAGACCGAACCTCCTTGTGTTGGTTCCATGACTACCTCACTGGTAGGCAACAGCAAATCAAGGCTGAAGGGGAGCTTTCTTCACTTAAACTGATAAAAAGAGGAGTCCCTCGGGTCCATATTGGGACCATTACTGTTTGCTATCTATATAAACAGCCTGAATGTAGGCATTAAGGAAGCAAGCATTCACCTGTTTGCTGATGACACGGTGCTCTACATAAGCCGTGAATCTCCTGAAGCTGCCTGTGGTGACCTGCAAACCGACTTTAACATCCTGCAGCACCAGCTCCTCAGTAAAACTACTACTTAATGCCAAGAAAACCAAGGCAATGCTATTCTTACCAACTGGCCAGCAGTCATATTCTGCTGCTGCTGGTCCATTATCTTCTATCTCCACCTTAAGGTGAACATCTTGAATACATACTGAAATTCAAGTATTTGGGTGTCTGGATAAACAATAAACTCTCCTTTGTGGAACAGACAGAAGAACTGCTGAAAAAGCTGAGGCAGAGCTTGGACTCTTCTTCAGAATAAATACGCCTCCTGACTGCAGACGCAAAGACAGCTCGTCCAATCCAGTTCCTCTCACTAATTGACTATACTGACTTCATATATGTCCAGTGCCCAGCCTCACACCTTGCTAAATTGGACATACTGTATCATAGAGCTCTGAGATTTATAACAGGCCTCCCTTTTCCACCTACCACTGTTCACTATATGCAGCTGTTGGTTGGTCCTCTCTTCAACACAGTCGGTATAGAAATGCAGCCCTCTGGACACTCTGAGCCATCACCAACAAACTCCTGCATACATTGCTGACTGTCTCCTACTAAGCCTGATTGGGAATTATGCCTTGAGAAGTCACTACTGGTTTCCTGAAAGTACTCTAGGTCGGTACCACTTTGAAGAGCCGCCATAAGCTTTGTCCTGCCCACGCTTTGGAATAGGATACAGAAATTGGTGAGACTTAGCTCCTCTGTTAGTCTTGCTGTGTTCAAGACACTGTATGCCAAAACATTTGTGGAGCTCTGTAACTGTTTCCACCATTCCTAGTTGTCCAGTTGACGTTTCTACTCAATCTAAGTCCTTTCCATTCAAACTAAGTGTTCCCTTACCAAGATCTCCCTCCCTCAGTTCATTCTAGACCCACGGTACTACCAGTTCACCTCAGTCCATTCCAGTCCCACCGGTACTATGTACTCACTGCAACACACCCCCATTGCCCACACTTATGCCCTGATACCACCTGCTTAGTATCCCAGAATATTTCTGCCAGCATCCCTGCCTCCCACGCATGTGCTTTTCCATATCCCAGGCACTCCTTTACAGGCTATGAACATGTTATTGATGGATAGGATTATAAAGGCATCTCTGTATATATTATTTACCTTTATTTCTACACTGTATATATTTTGTTGTACACGCCTTGCTACTGTTGTTTTATGTATATTTTACTTGTACTCTGTTCTGTACCCTCGTCCTTGCAAACTGCAGGTCCACCTTGTAAATGAGCTTGTTCAATGGTGATCACCTGGGTAAATAAAGATTTTGATTGATTGATTGAAAAGAAGAAAGTGCTAGAATGTATTAATTGAATAAGAATGTGGATGTATATACTGTATATAAATATGATTGTAAAGAGTTTGTAAAATGGAAATTGTGGAGATGTACCATGTTATTACCATGTTATTGTAAATAATGAAATCTTGACTATTCAGTAAATTGATTGCCAAACTGAGCAACCACACACAATCTTGTCTATGTCTTTATTGATGGGGTTCTGGGGACAAACATATATTTGAGACTAGTGGACCTTAAAACCCCATGTTATGGGGAGACAGACATTATAGGCTTATAGTCTTGTGTCTGCCTTATTATCCAGTATAGTTCCAAGTATAATGGAACCTCACTGGGTGCACCTTAGGATACTGAGGGAGCTCAAGGAGGTGCTGGCTGCAACTCTGACATCTCTGTTTAACCTATCACTAGAAACAGAGGAAGTTCCAGGGGACTGAGGAGGGCAGATGTAGTCCTCTATACAAAAGTGGAACTAGGAAGGAGGCAGGAAATTACAAACCTGTCAGACTGACTTCAGTAATAGGTGAAGTAATAGAATTTCTACTGAAGAAAAGGATTGGGCAATACCTTGCAACTGGGGATTACAGGATCTGAGGCAATATGGTTTTATGGGGTGGGGGTCTTGCCAGACTAACCTGATTGAGATCTTTGACTGGGTGATTGGGAACTGGATCAGGAGGAGTAGTAGATGTGGCCTTTCTGGATTCCAGTAAAGCCTTTGACACTGTTCCACACAGAAGACTGGTGAGCAAACTGAGCAACCTACTGTAGGAGGGGTTCAAAAGCAGTAAATGGATAAGAAGTTGGCTAAGCAATAGGAGTCAGAAGGTGGGGTACACGGGTCCATTATAGAGAAGGTAAGGTGATCAGTGGGTGCCACAGGGGTCAGTACTAGGCCTGATCCTCTTCAATGTCTTTATTAGCAATATTGTAGAAGAGCTGGAGGGAACGTATGCCTGTTTGTGGATGACACAAAAATGGAAACAGAATGGATAGACTGGGGTGGGTGGGAAGAATGAGGGATGATCTGAAAATCTGGAAGAATAGTCAAGGAAATAGCAGTTGAGTTTAAATGCAAAAAGTGTAAAATCATGCATTTTGAGCACTGAAACCTAGGGCATCATATCAATTGAGCAGGGAGATATTAGCAAACACAAAACAGGAAAGGGACCTAGGGCAATCATTTCTGATCACCTGAAAGTAGCCATGCAGTGTGATAAAGCAGTGGGGAAGGCTGTCTGGATGATCGGGTGCATAGGGAGGCATCACGATCAGAAAGAGGGAGGTAGTATTACCCCTGTAGAGATCACTGATAAGACCCCACCTCAAGTACTGTGTCCAGTTCTGGAGGACCCACCTCTGGAAGGACATAGATAGGGTAGCAGTGGTACAAAGGAGGGCTACCAAAATGGTGCAGCACCTGTATCAAAAGCCCTATTAGGAAAGACTCAAGGAATTAAAATGTACTCTCTAGAGGAAAGGGGATATGATAGAAACTTTGAATACCTTACAGGAAATTTGGAGGGTGACCTCATACTAGATATCTCAGAGTTGATGTGTGAAATAGTTCTTCATGGAGAGGGTGGTGGACACCTGGAACAGCCTCCTGGTGGAGGTGGTGGGCACTAAAATGGTAACAAGTTCAAGCATGCATGGGATAGACACAATGGGACCTTAGAAGCAAGACAAATGGGAGAAGACTCGAGATAGATTAGGGTCTGTGGTGGCACAATAGGTAGGGAATATAGGGCAGACTAGGACTAAGAGGTCCTTATCTGCTGACAACTTCTATGTTATTATGTGTGTGTGGGGGGACACATTTACACAAGATGCAGAGATAAAAGGTTAGCATAGTGCTCACCACACACAGACTTCCTGACTGCATAGTTTCTAATATTTTCCTCCAAGCTTTCAACATGGTCTTTTGGAACACCACCTCATGAACAAGACAGTCAACATTTTTCAAATACTTCCCAAAGGTGATTTTGCAGTCACTGCATAAACTCACATTTTAGGCAAAATATGACAATTTTCACCGACTGGGTTCATTAGATGGGAAACAAAGACTGTGTTAAAATTTGGTGTCAAAATATTGTAAATGACCAAGTTATGGGTGAACATTGAAATATTTCAACATTCACTTATAACTTTGCTAATTTCAATATTTTGACTCCAAACCTTCAGCATAGCCCTTTTCTATACCACCTCATTAATGTGACAGGTTTCATTTTTCAAACCTGGACAAGACCAGTTTTACATTTATGGTGTGAAGTGACTATTCCACCAGTGTTCTATAAATACCAAATATCACGTTCATAAGGTGAGTCATAAAATCACAATCTTGAAAATTTGTGGTCAGAATTGAAAAAAAAATATTATTAAGAAACATTGTGTGTATTGTACTACCATTTACTCCAGTGGGTAGTGCTTTGTGATCTTGTACCAGTGAGCTGAGTTTGGGGAAAGCTCAGTGAACCATTGGATGGGCTGTGGCTGGGCGTCACTGTCATGAAACACCAATTCCCCAGCCTTGGCAGGGAAGGTGCAGGGTTGTTTGCATGAGCCTAAGTACCTTCTACTGAAGAGAACTCTCCTCTTGGCCTGGGGCCTTGCACCTCTGCACCCATGGGAGCCAGGGGTCCTTTGCTTTGGCTGAGAGATGAACTCTTTGCCTTGTGCATCTGTATCTGTATCTGTAGCCACAAGGAAGCACAGGGCACAAAAGGCCCTGCGCTTCCCCAGCTAACCAGCCAGCCCCATGAATTCTTGGCATACACTGCTGCACAGAAGTGCAAGTCTCACAGGGCCCTGCACTTCCATAGCTGGATGGAGTCTTCCATTGGCACAGGGCCCAGTGGGCCCTGTGCAACTTCATCTGTTCACAAGACCTGCATGAATGAGGATATAATTCCACTATCTCCAAAAGAAAGAAAATTCTTGTAAAAAAACTGCATTAATGCACCTGTTAGGGTTCAGCTTAATGCAATGACAGTAGGGAAATGTGGTCTTAGTATTTTCAGTCCTAACTACCCCCAAGCAACAAAAGGATAAGACCACACAGGCAATCAAAGACAGTCATCATCAGCTAAGACAGACAACATACAACTGTTTCCAGAAGACACAAATCCAGTAGCACTGATGTGCTACCTTCATGGATTTGTATATACGGGCTGCATAAGGGGCCCGTGCTTACGTGAGACACCTATGTGTGTATGTTGTACAGCATGCATGAGTACATGTGGCTGCAGAAACACAACCCCTGCACTTCTGCAGACAGAAGACCCTGTGGAACCTGCACCTATGCAGAAAGAGGTATTCATATGTGCTGTATGAGGTACCTCACTAGATAGCATAATCAGCTACCTCATGCATTTCTATATGCAGCTGTGTAACTGTAAAACTACTACCTTCTTGAACAGTTTCTAGATCTGCTCAAAACCATGATACCCACATTGCAACAGTACTTTCATCTGCATTGCCTGCCCTTCTGGAGCAATAGGTCAGTTGTATGTCTACACCTTTGGTTGAAGAGGTGTTGGTCCCTCAGGGGCCTGTGCTTCTGTACCCAAAAGTGCTGTTACAGTTTTGGTACCATGGATTTGTAGGGTCCTGTGCTTCTTCTGCCAGAGGTCAGTGTATATTTCTACACCTGCAACTGCAGAAGCACAGACCCATCAACTGTGTGTATTCTTACGGTGTGCATGAGTACCCGAGCTACAGAAACACTGACCCTTTATGGGCCTGTACATCTGCAGACAAAAGAATCCTTGTAATTTGAGTACCATGAATTTGTATCTGCGGCTGTAGGGGCCTTTGTTTCTGCACACAGAAGTAGTGTTGTAATTTGTGTATCATGGATTTCTATTTGCAGTGACAAGTCAGTGTGTATGTCTTGTGGTGTGCATGCTATAGTTACGAATCCAAGAAGGTAGTACATCAATGTTATTGCATTTGTGTCATCTGAAACAGTGTACAGTAGTAGCGCAGAATTTGTCAAGCAATTTTGTGAGATTCCTATTTATCCTTCACAAAACTTTAGGGGAAACAATCCTCTAAAATCCTTTTTGTTATACCTACTGAAAAAGGCCAGTTCATTTTACAGTAGTTAAGTGCTATCTGGTAGATTTTCAACTACACTATCAGATGAGAGCACTCTTTGGGTAGCAGTGAACACACTAGCAAAAACAAAATCCCTAACAAAAGGTTTCATATTCTCAATAGGGATTTTTAAAAATCCTTAAAAATCCCTTGACTAATTTGGTGCTACTACTGTATGTTGTTTGTCTTACCTGAGGATGGTTTTCTGTGGTTGTTTGTGTGGTCTTGCCCATTTGCTGCTTGGTGGTGTGAGGAGTTAGGGTTGGAAACCCTAACTTCACATGTCCCTACTTTTGTGGCATTAAGTTGAACCTAAGTGTTGCACTGATGTAGTTTTTGCAAAAATATATGTACAGTGGCATCCTCCAGGATGAAACCCAATTCTGCAGCATTTATTAAGCACTCAGACGCTGAAGAGATCTATTGATATAGAATGTAATTTCAATGGCAATTAGTTCATTTTGTCATTCAGGAAAATGTGATACTGCCAGGATGAAGTGAATGTCACAGTTTCCTGCATGACAGAAGGGACCAATTGCCATTGAAATTACATTGCTTTTATTCAGTAGGTCTGCTGCAGCATTACTGCAGAGTGTTTTAAAAGTGGGTTTCATCCTCTGGGATTTCATTGTATATATGTGTATAAATAGATATATATACACACACATACTTTATTCTGTTATTTATATACTTCATTTTTCTTGTTTTGAACCTGTATAAAAGTATATGAAAGCCGAGGCTCATTTTTTTAAGACATTAAATGAAACACCAGATCTAATGAGTAAACATGGAGAACAATTCCAGAGACAAATACATAGTATGGATATAATTTTGCCATGGGTAGTTTTTTTTTAAGTCATAGGTTGGTCATGGTACAAGAGAGGACACACAAATTAAGTATGCTGTGGTCCATATATGTGACCATGCAGTCAAATATAAGCCAATAGCTTCCAGAAAACAAGCACAGAAAAAGCAGCACTCCAAATGGAAATAAAGACAAAAACTAGTGTTGAAGTGCAACAGTAACTCACTGTTTAATCAACAGAACTCCAAGAGAACAGTGGCACTAAAGCCTTGGCACTTGAGTCTCATGTGACCCTTCATCATGAAGTGTCTCGTGGAGACTCGATGCACTGGGTTTAGTGCCATTGTTCTCTTTGAGCTCCGCTGATTAAACTGTGAGTTACTTTTGTACTTTGATACTAGCTTCTGTCTTTTTTTTTCCATTTGGAGTGCTGCTTTGTCTATGTTTGTTTGGTCATGGTAAAAGAACCTTATTATGCAGTTTTTGGAAAACAGTAAAAACAGACCAAAAGTCATGACATCCATGACCTCCATGATAAACATGCATTCTTAAGCATGCTGCTTATGCTATCAGATGACAGTGTGAAAGGCAAGCTGTGGGTTGTAGTGACCAGTTGGTTAGTTGGGATTTAACTATTAGTGCCAGCCTCTAAATTATGGTTTGAGTTTCATGAGGGATGGGCCCACTTGTATGACATGACCCTTTGGGACCAGAGGAAATGGAATTGGGTTATGCAGGGATAGGATGAAAACTCACATTTAACTCCGTACAGTGGCAGCAAACTAGAATGTATTTTAGATATAAGTGTGTGAGGGAATGGTGGAGGGTTGGAGACTGGAAAATTACTGGTGTGGAAGAGGTGGTGGCCATGGGACTATCTCTACAACAATAACTTACAGAGGGAAAGTCTTTTCTTTCTTTCTTTTCTTTCTTTCTTTCTTTCTTTCTTTCTTTCTTTCTTTCTTTCCTTCCTTTACCACAAGTAGTAAAATTACTTTGTATTAGTGATATGGAAAATATAAATTCCACTAGCAGAATTGGTGTGATGCTACAAATGCTGCATCCTTGACATTTCCTAACATTTCACCTAAAGTTAATTTTCTACTATGGCTGGGCAAAGCGTATCTTCTGCCAGTGAAATTCTGGTGAAATTTCAATTTTGCTTCCATCAAATGTTGAGAAATTTCCTCAAAATTTCACAAAACTTCACCAAAATTATTTCAGTTATTTCCACCTAATTGTAAAAGTAGTTGTCCAAATTACATCATATTTGGTATGGGAACTTTACCAAGATACATACAGATGTGTACTATGTTTCCAATTTCTCTTTTTAAATGTCACTGAGCTATAAGCCTCAACCTTTCAGAAATGTTAAAATTTCAGTTCACAATTATATAAACTGCAGAATTGTAAGCCCCCATAACTTTAAAAAATATCAGTTCCCATTATAGCCATGCCCCTAAAAACTTTTTTAATAAATCCCTGCTCCTAGGCTCCTTCTCTGACAAGTGGAAAACTGCCCTAGTGGTTCTATACACAAAATGAGCAGCAAAGCACCTTGTAGAAAACAACAGATGTATCTCTATTTAGCTCATTAGTTAAGGTATAAGAAACATTTATATACACCCAACTCCAACTCCAGGACTACTTGGAGCTACATCAAATACTATCCGAAGGCCAGCATGGTTTTAGAAAGAACCAAACACATCTGAGGTGATATGGACTAGGAACTAGCGACTGGGGCAGTCTTTATAGACCTAGCCAAAGCGTTCAAACTCATAAATCATGAGCTTCTTCTGTCCAAACTTAGGAATATAGGTTTTGATGACCTTGCATGTACAAGGTTCAGTCATTATTGTACCAAAAGAAAACAGTGAGTAAAATGAAGGGACAGTATGTCAGACCTTAAACCAGTTTCTATAGTTCCATCCTAGGCCCATAATTGTTCTCTCTATTTTTCATTGACATGGCTAATGATGAGGTGAAATTTCAACTGTATGCAGACGAGCCGTATTATACCAAAGCTCAAACTGATGTTGCTCAGATCACTACTGGCCTGAATGCAGATATTAGGAACTCGGATGGCTGGCTAAATGACAATAAACATGTCCTTAACCTGAAAAAAGAACAAAAAACTAAAACCATGCTGTTAGGCACTAGACACCAGGCAAAAGAGGCAGTCTTCACATATAACTTCTCTGGATGGTTCTCAGATTGAAGTTACAGATTCCATGACATTTCTTGGGGTCCTTCTTGACCAGGAACTCACACTTAAATCACATGTTGAGGTGGTGATGAAATCCTTACTACAAAAATGGGCCTACTTTCCAGGCCTAGTGGGTACATCACCAACAAAGCATGGTTGGCCATTGGCAAAGGAATACTGCTGCCACAGTTATTCTATGTTGCCCCACTCCTACAACCCCTTCATGGCTCAGGGCTAAATAAGGCTACAGGTACTAAACCACAAAGCAACATGTTTGCGGCAGGTGCATAGCCTATAGCCCACCACACAATGCTAGCTGCCCTCAACTAGCCCTCCCTTGAGGCTTGGTTAGTATATTTGGTCCTGTGTCTTACCTAAAAGTGGCTCAGCATTGCTGCCTCCCTAGTCTCCAAGGCATCTTCCAGCCCAAATTTCACAAAAGGGCACTAGGTCCTCTACCTGTCACCACTGGAGATCCCAAGGCTGGGACTTGTACAGGGGACAATTCCTTTGCAATGTATGCACCAGTCCTATGGAATAGCCTTCCTCTGAGGTCTTAAAATGCTATACTATTCATATATTTAAACCTCCCTCAAGGCACATCTGCTTGGGGTAGCCACTGTAACAGTAACTGGTGACCCCACATAACACTTATGCTGTAGCATCAAATGATGCTATTCTGATATCAGGTATTGCATGGAATGTAAGTATGTAATCAACCCTGTATGCCGTTTGTATTGTGACTGTAAATCAGAGTTGTACTGAATTTAGAGTTTATGTTTTCCAGTGCCTATATCATGTATGTATACCTTTCTGTTTCAGTATTGTATGTGAATTAACTCTGAGTCGACCCTGAAGAAGGGACACTAGTCTCAGTGGGCCTACCTGGTCAACAATTTCCAATAAATAAATAATTTAACATCCTAAACCCTAAATGCCAATGTAAAAATAGGTTTTATGATTTAGTTTAGGTTTTAGGATTTTGGACTGCAAATCTGAAATTTTGAATCCCCATATCAGGTTGGAATCCAATAACTCTGATTCCATTTAGCAGGTCCTGAGCAACCCTAGTACTTAATTTACAATTGTGACTTTTGAATTTCAAGAGAAGAATACAATGTACTCCTTATTCTAAATTTATACTTATATTTCTGTTAAGCCTCAACTATTGACTCTTTTTAGAAAACTTTCAATGAACACTGTGCTGTAATATGGTGTTATTAGCTCATGTGTAGATAAAGGCACTATCTAGAGGACGGACAGCTGTCAAAAAAATATCTTATACAGTTACAATCCAATTCTTTTAAATTCATTTTAAATTTCTGTGCAATAACTTGAAGAGCAGCTGATACTTTCAGGAGAACCTTAATAAAACACAATATCTAGACACTGTTTGGCTTGTTTTTCACATTAGTTCAGTATTTCTTCATCCCGTTATTTAATACTGTGGTCATATGCAGCAAAATGGGATCTTTGCTTCTGAAGAGTTTAACTTTTCCTGTTGATTTCTCCCAACCTGATATCATAATAGAATATTGTGACATCACAGTTACTCCCATGGCAACAGGTTGTGAGGTCACAATAGAGATTATGATTTGAAGTGGGGAGTAAGCTATAGAGGCAGATGAACTATAAGGGATAAAGATCATAAATTCATGCAAATTTCTCAGTAATAAATAATAAAGAGGGAAATCTATAGAATCTATAAGTCTTGCAAGTGGAATTGTACTTAAATATAATGTTTATCAAAGTTTTCTCTGTGGTGTCAGCAGCTCTTTAATAACTGTGTTATTCTCAAATCCTAAAAGGCTCTCAGAGTAAGTTAAAAAGCAAATTGAAAACTGTCAGCTGTTTTTTCTCTCTTCATAATACCCAGTTTTCACTATGCTCTGAAATGCTGTGCAGAATGTTTTAAATTCAAGGAATTCCAAAAGCATTTCTGCATGAGCAGTGGAATAATTGTTTGTGGATCCATAAACTGCTGAATAATTTTCTACAAATTGCAGAAACAGAAGATGTGGTTTATGTAAACTGCAGATTAGTAGGACAAATATTCTAAATGTGCAATGTCAGAATTCTGCTATTGATGGAATTCTACAGATGTTTCTGAAATTCCATGGAATTCTGTTTCTTCAGCATTTAACATTTCACACAGCCAAATCTAGGAGCTAATCTGGAGGTTTATTGCTTCAGTTATTTCTTTCTTCACAGGGCTGGTGGCTAAGGAACAGCTCTTATCCTCTTGTGATTCCTCCTTCTTCCAATGTGGATACAACATATGGGCTAATGTCTTCAAAGACTCTTACACAAGCATAAGTTGTCAAATCAAACACCACATTACATGTCTAACAGCACATGTTATATATGTTCTGTGGTGCCCTGTAATAAAATGAATGTGGCAATTAACAGTTGAATACTGAAGGGATACATGACAGAACATAGAAGTTCAATATGCAGAAAACATTCCATTTCATCAGTAGCAATACTTTTTTGGAACATGGACATGGATTTGCAGACTTCAGATTTTAGGGACTTGAGAAAGTGGAACCCTCACCTAGAAGGGAAGACTGGGAAAAGGGTTTTTGGAGACATGCAGTACATTATATTGGATTCACACCTTTGGCACATTAGAAAAAGCAAAGGTCTAAATCAAGAATGTCAGTAGAATGTTCTTAACTCAAACTGTCTTATGCCTTATATATCCTTGTTAATTTACTCATAAGGAGATAAAATCATATTTAACTACATACCCATTGCCATATTACTGGTCCTAAGCAAAATAATTGAGAAAATTGGTGCCTCCCAACTCATATTTGGATAGTTACAGCCTACTCTGCCCAGCACAGCTTCCATAAATGCCACAGCACAACCATTGCATTACTCACCCTAATAAACCTCATCTATACCTCCCTTGACAATGGAGAATATGCAGGTGCAGTATTCATCGATTAACAAAGGCCTTTGACATGGTCAATCACCAGATACCCTTAATAGGTTAAGTTCCCTGGTGATCCCTAAACACACTCTACCCTGGTTCTCCAGTTACCTCTCTAATAGGACACAGCGGGTTAAGATTAGCTCCTCCTTCTCCAACTATCTCCCCATTGCCCTTGGTGTCCCCCAAGGCTCAATTCTTGGACCACTGCTATTCTCCTTGCACATAAACTCTATCACTGTTTTCAAGCACAGAACTCTTGTCCTCTCCTCTATGCCGACAATCTAGTGTGTATTAGCCATACTGTCGACATAATCAACATCAACAAAGCTTTATCCTCTGATCTCAAGGTAGCCCAATCCTAGCTTAATGAAAATAAACTCTTAATGAACCTCTCCAAATCACAAGCAATGCTCTTTGGTACACCTTCTTGTCTATGAAACTTAACCACTCCTCTTTTAGTGGTCTGCACTAATTACTCTCCTCTGAACACAGTATCATCCTTCATGTATTTAGGGATCACCCTGGACTCCACTGGATTTCACTCAGCACAACTCCTCTACATGTAAGTCCACCAACACTAGTCTTGATAAAGCCTATCGTGCCAGCACCAACCTTTCCCCTGCTGCTAGGATAAACATAGCACACACGCTACTACTTCCTAAAGTTACATATGGCCTTCCAGTTTTTACTAATGCTCCTTGCACTATGATGTGCAGATGCACAGTGAAGTATAACAATATCTGCCACTTTGCTCTTGCATGTAACTTACTCACCCACCCACAATACCTATTGTACAGCAAACTAGGCTGGCCCTCCCTCGTACCCTAATGGACCTTACACTAGGGAAAATTGTCTATAGTATCCTACAGAACAAATGCCCCATTCCCTTGCCTCATACCTTGTGCCATTCATCAGCAGCTACACCATCAGATCCTCAGGTACCGAACAACTTGACCATCCCCAGGTCATGAACTAGATATAGGTGATATGTCCTTCTCATCCATAGCTGCCAAACTTTGGAAAAGCTGGCCTCCACCGCTGCAGCAGCACCAGTTGCCAATACCTTTAGCAGCCATCTCTGATCCTATTTGTTTCAATGCTCCCAATGTGACTGCTCCAACCCTTCATACCCTATAATACCTCCTCTTATACACCCTAGATAAATGGAAGCACTTAATCGCACCAGCCTACAGGCCTCTGAGTCAAGTGCCCTTATTCTGTCCTAGTGTCCTTAATAAGCAACATCTTCTGCTATGTATCTAGTTGTTGCTGCACACTGTACTACCTGTACCCTCTGGTACCAAACCACTTTTGCTTGGATTTATTGTGAAAGCTATGTTTGTCCTACCTCACCGAATTTCTGATTAATTACTCCAGTATTCTCTTATTCACTTTAATCTCACCTGTATCTATTCTACTATTGTAAACCCTTGCCTTATCTAGTGTTTGCTGCTGTTTTCAATGAGTCTTGTACATACCTGCCTTATATTTTGATATCTTGTATTATCCTGCTTTTTAATCTCCTGAGTTGTGCCTGAAAATAGGCATTTGTCTGCCTAGTGCACTGTACCCAGTAAACAAAACATACATAAATAAAAAATAAATAAATAAATACATGAATAAATATGGTGGCCAATAATAAGATGGTCAAAAGAGCTGGTATTGGACTCTAGAGATACAGTATAAAGATTTTTTCTGATACTAAATAATTCCCATGTGTATATGGATACGATAGTCATTACTAGTTGATTATGTATTGATGGTTCTTTGATAGACTTTTAACTATGTAGAAAATGGCCTTTTGTTACTGTAATTGTATTTGTCATTTGAGGATTCATATCTCTTAAAACCTCTTTGTATCCCCTCCATCTTATTTACTGAAAGGTTTAACTTCTCCATTCCTGTTCCATGAGGATGAATGTCACAGACTGCATTGAGATTGGTCCTGTGACACTGTTATAACCTGGAGGTTAGAGCCATTGACTCTATGAATATCACAGTGGCTGTTAAGCAGTTTCTCATCATGGCTCCAGGTGGGCTGCTTGGCACCTTATGTAGTAAGTCTCAGAGACTAAGGGCCTGATTTACAAAAGCTCCAAAATGCTGCAAATGCTGTGTGCACTGAACATATGGCACACTGGGATTGAGGCATTGCCCAGCTGGTGATCAGAGTCTCAATCCTGTGTTCCAGCTGCTGCAAGTCAGACCAGCTTTTTCTGGTCTAGTTGTGGCAATCTTGGGCAGACTTTTACAGGGCTTGTGCCAAATAGTTGCTCAAGCTGCCGTAAAGCAGGAAAGTGCCACAAATGTACTTGATCTTCTTGAATAGGGTGCAGTTTATGGGAAAGATTTCAGCGCAGCTGTGCTGACCACTGATTTCATGCAGGCTTTTTACAAGCCATCTGTCACCCTTTCGTGAATCTGGGCCTGTGTTTCAAACATGGTCTCCTACTAGGGGTGGGTGAAACTTGGCAATTCGCCCCCCATAGAACTTCTGCAGAAATCAGGGAACTTTGCGGAAGTTTCAGAACTTCCGCCTGTGACAAGTGGAAAATTTCCATGAAAATTAGCAAGTTATGGGTGAAATTTTGCCCATTAATAGGCCCTGGAGTCCAGGACTGGCTAGTGGTCCCTCCCCCACCAGCCCATTATGTATAAAAATATCCCTGGTGACTAGTGGTCCCTCCCTCACGCTGGCTGCTGCAAAATTGTCAGTACTCCCATCTCCATATTGTATTCTAATCCTTGGTGGTCTAGTGGTAATTGACAAGTGAAGTAACCCCTTGTCCCCTCCTATCCCCGATACCCAGTCCCATAATTTATAGATATCTATGTTGGTCTAGTGCCCCCCACTCGCAGCAGTGCCCACCACCCGCTCCCCCATTGTAACCCCCAGGCGGGTAGACCCGGCTGACCCTCCTCTCCTCCATGGCCAGCCTGCCAACTAAGCTTAATAAACGAGTGTGTTCTTGGTCCAGGAATGTGCTCATTCATTAAGCCCAGTTGGCGGGCAGGACATGGAGGAGAGGAGAGGGCTGTGCTGCCCGTCTGCTTCGGGGTTAAGTGATGGGGTGGGAGCAGGGTGGTGGGATCTGCTGGGGCACTAGACCACCAGGATAGCTATGAATTGTGGGACTGGGGATCAGGAATGGTGAGGGGACAAGGGGTTACTTTATTACTTGTCAATTACCACTGACCACCAGGATTAGAATACAATATGGAGATGGAGTGGTTTACTGTACACCTCAGCAGCAGCTGGTGGTGGAAAGGAGGGAACTACCAGCCACAAGGGATATTTTACATGTGGGGTGGGTGGGAGGAGGATTACTAGCCACCAGATGATTGGGATGATCGCGTCCACGGAATTTCCGGAGAAGTTCAGAAATCTATTTTCAAACTTCTGAAGCCAAATTCAGACTTTCACTTGAATTCCAGCTGTGGAATTTAATTTTCGCCACCTCTATCTCCTACATATCAGCACCAACACATTCCTCACATCTACCACTGTGCTGCATTTCACTAAGAAAGGGAGTGCATGACATGCAAGCACTTGCTGTTACAAAGGAATTCTTAAGTCCATTAGGAGGACTTGGGTAGTGTAATAAGGACAGTGTTTCAGTTGCAAGCCCTATGAGGAAAAGGATTATTGAAGCAGTACTATTACTATTAGCTCTCAGATCATAGTACAGTGAGACTGTAGAACATACCATAAATGTAAATAAGCAGATACAGTAGCTTGCAAATATAGCTTTTATTTGTATTGAAGAACCTTAATAGGATTCATTTTAAAGAATAGAAATTGTCATACTTTTAAGAGTCTATAGATCAGAGCACAGCTAAAGACAAGCAATACGAGAGACAGAAAAAACCTCAGCAGGCGGTTTGCCACCTTCTTTTGTTAGCTTGCTCTGAGAGTCTTTTAAGATTGAAAATACCTTTGTTACTAAGTTATTGAACAGAACTATAAAATGAATGTCAGAGATTCGATTTTAATCATATAAGATTTTTAACTTTGGATAGTCATCCAGTCCACCAGATATCAACTTTATCTGCACATAACACCATATTAGATGGTTGTGTTCATTGAATGATTCCTTTAAAACAGAAAATAGTTGAGGCTTACAGAAAATATTTGCATAAACAAAGCAGTAGGAGTATCTTGTTTTCTATCTTGAAATTTAAAAGTTACTATTGTAAATTAAATATTCATACACAAGAACATTGATCAATATTATAGATAAAAGTCTTTTCTTTTCTTTATTAAGAAAATGTTCAATAATAACAGTCAAATAGGAAAAACACAAAAACATGATAACTTGAGGTGAAAATTCCAGGTAGATTTAAAAATCTTAAGTACCTGTGCAAAACATTAACAAAACATCTCCCATCTGCCCCCCCACTCATGGGAAGCAGTTTTGCCATCCTAATGTTAAATGTTACTTATTAGTTGAGAAACATCATACAGCAGTTAATACAGTCTTTCCAAGCAAAGGAAACATGAAAAGCTACCTTTATACTGATAGGGTTCCTATCAATCAATAATCAGAGATTGCACTGTTTTAAATAGCTAGCTGGTTATTGAAACTGTAGCATACCAAAGCTATTAAAACTCTTAGGGCATGAGATCCAAATGTAACAACAAGGAAATGACCTCAAATCAACAGAGAACAGTCTAGTTCTTGTCTTGTGCTGCCCATGATAAACAGATATAGGTGATTCTGGCCAAAGCACACACTCAGACAGATAACACCTGATCTGACTATTGTGTAATTATTTATTGAATGGTAGCATTATCATTATGATACACTAGCAATGGACAGAGAATGATCAGGAAGTCAGTTAAATGCTATTATGAAAAAAATTAAAATGACACAGTAGAACACTCATCTAGTATTGTATTGTACTGCTCAATACACACTAACATATTTTACATTTGATGATACAGTATGAGACATAAACAGGAGTTTAAGAAACAATAATTATAACATTTTAAATACTTATGTTACATACTATGTACAGTATGGGTACTCAAAATATTATGAACCTAAACATAACTTGTGTTTCTTGGTCATGCAGGAATTGAGAAAATATTCTCAACCAAATGTTGCAATTAATCTGTAGTAGCAAAAATAATTTAAAAGAATACCAAGGTAAACAGTTGACTTTTGACAGTACTTACATCCATATAATAATGGTGTAGAAATTTATGAATAGAAATGTGGCAATATATAGTGATGATAATAACCATTATATATTTTTAGGATCAGCAGCCTTGATAAGTGACCATACATGATTACAAAACATCAGTAATCAAGTAGCATGTAAACGTCCTATTATAAAAATTATTTTATGAATATTTACTGGTAGGTGTGCAGTTCTTCAAACAGTTTTGCAGATAATTTTGTGAAAACCGTATCTGTGATTTTTTCCCCAGGCATACTGTACACCTGAGCTGTCATTGAGAAAGAAGTAAAGGGTGAGCAGAGGGTAGGGAAGTTGTATTCATTGTGGACTTCATAGTTAGGGATGCAGGTGAGGTGGTAGGGAGCAGGATATTTTGGGACCATGATACTAGTGCAGGAGAGGTGATTTGCCTACCTGCAGAACACATACCAATGAGTGCTATCCAGAGCCAAACGATGCAGCTGGAGGGAGCCATGACTGTTCAAACTGACATACATGACACAGGGAGAAGACATCCTGAGGATGTAAAGAGCTCATTCAAAGAACTAGGAAAGTTCCTAAAGGGAAAAGCATCCAAGGTGACATCTTAGTTCCACACAGCCCTGGATGCTTATCAGGTAAAACAGCTAACAATTAGACAAGTTACGGTGGATTTTCAAAGGGTGACACAGGGCTTGCATCATGCCCTGTGCCAACCCTGTTCCATAAGCACAACTTCACCAAACACCTTTGATTCAACTGCTCCCAATGTTGGTAGTTGCAACACTTTCTACACTTTATGGAGCTTGTGTCAGATATTTGGCCCATAGAATGGTCCATAGCATGCTGAAAGTTAGACCAGAGGGAGCTGGTCTAACGTGGTATGCAGCACACAGGAGTGAAAATCCTGATCAGCACTGGGAGAATGCCACAAACCCCATGTGCCATATAATCAGTGCACTGAGGGCTGCTGTATTCTCGAGCTTTGGAAAATCGCTATCTGTTGCTAAGTATCCACTGCAAGAGGAAGAGGTTTCTTTTCTGGTCAATTGGAGGGCATTCTGAAGCAAGACATGACTGCATTTTTAAGATACTGTTGCAGAAACTGACATAGTCAGATATTTCCTGACATTTCTGTGATATATCTAGAGAAATTCTTTGCCAGCCTGAACTACCACTGTAGGGCCACCAGGGAGAATCTCTTCAGAAATACTGCAAAATATCTAGAAATATCTGACCATATCTATTACCGCGAACTGTATAGTTGCAGCTGAGACCAGATAGTGTTGTGGTACTGGTCTGTAGAATATAAAGGCTGTCAGGAAATTGAAAGAAGTAGATGGGAGAGACAGGAGACACAGGATCATAGAGGTCAGAAGGCAAATAAAATGCATGGGGTCACTGAGGAAAGGACAATAGAGTTAGACAGCACTAGAAAGGAGACCCCAGTTTGAGCAAAGAAGCACAGAGGGACGAAAAGTATCACCTGAATGCAGGCCAATATAGGAATCACAGCTAGCAACATTGATAAGTCTGACAGCCTGATTAATTTTGTAGGCCAGGATTTAGTGGCACTAATAGAAATTTGGTGGGAGAAGAAAGAGACAGGGACAACATGAAGAAGGGATTCCAGCTATTCTGAAGGATTGGTTTAACAGGACAGTGAATACATGGCTATCTTTGTAAGGAAGTGTGTCAATGTGCAGTACAAGTACTGGTGTATCGAAGCTGCAAAACTCATTACATGAAAAAGGTGTCAATTTTGGCAAATTGGTGAAGTTGATGATCGTAATTAGTGTTGCTATTTATTAGGCAAAATAGTCCAAATCGGCGTGTTGAATAACTATGCATGGTCAATTTGTGGGTGAATCCCAGTGCAAACTGCATGCTATACCCTCCCTCACCCAGAAACAATATGTTCATTGATACCCCTCCCAACCCACACTGGTGCCTCCTCCTCCTCCTCTTCCCCCTCCCACTGCCCTTAGCCAAGCAGACTTTACTAGGAACAAAGACATCATTATTCATTTATTTGCATTACAATATGGACACTGAATAGTGCAGACACTTTGCACCAGGATTTTTTTCCTTCTTACAGTTTGTTCTTCTGGGTGTTGGTGAGGAGAGGAGGTGGTGGAGATCAGAGAGGTGTTGAGTGGGGACTGGGGGTTGCTTGATATGACATCTCTTGACAAGAGACTTAGTTGGGTGGACTCAGATGGGGAGGCAGGTAAATGTGTTTGGCATGTGGGTGGGGGAAGACTAGTCTGTAGCCTGCAATTTGCCAGAGTGAGGCAGAAGGGTGCCAGCAAGTGGTGAGGGTATCAATTCAATGAATATAACATTTTGAGTTACAGATGGGGTGGAGTCACAGCACAGTGGGACTTTTTTCATACTGTATATGTTATTCCCCTGGCAGTTTGCTCCAGTGGCTCTCAGCCCTGTTCCTACCTCCGCAACTCCAGCATCTACCAACCCAACCAGCAAACCCCCATAGGGTCAGTGTGGATGGTCTTATGGTGACAAGGGTGCAGGGACAGGCATGAAGGGCTTCACAAAGCTAGAACCATCCCATTTCCATTTTTGTCCATTGTTCCACATGCTGGGGCCGCACATAAATGCAAGCATGTGGAGGCAACGGCACATCATGGAGTCCTGTAGCCTCTTTTCTACTGCCATCCACCTGGTGGCAGTCATTTGGTGGAGCACGCAGGTCCACCCCCAGGGAAAGGAGAGCAGCTGTCAGGTGCTCAATACTTCTCCTCCCCAGCTGACCTCCAGCAACCCACGCTCATGATCAAACACATGTGGCAGGAGGTATGGCACCAGTGCCTCAGTCCTCCACACCACTGGGCCAGCCTACATTCCAGGGATTTTTGACAAAGAATGAAAACAGCGGTGAAGTTGGTGTATCTGCCACGAAATTCAAGAATTTTGCAAATCATGAATTTCTGCAGATTTTGACTGTTGATTAAAATTTTGCAACATCTCTGAGTGCAAGGAGAATGTCAGTGGGCAAACAGTTTTGCAGAGTTCATCTAGTCAAATTAATGGAAAAGGGGTGGTGTCAGAATAGTCACCCCAGGGCAGTGATAAATGACTTCAAGCATCTTAGGGATCTAGATGCTCAGCTGGTTGGCAAAATTAGGAGCATGGCCCAAATGGATGCAATGATGATTAGTGCTAGCAAAATTAAAGATTTCACAGTGGAAATGTGGTGGCATTATTGCTTCTACTTCCATGAATTTTTTTTAATTTCAAGAATGTTTATGTTGTTTTCTCAATAAGCAATCTGCAATGTTTTCCTGCAACTTTAAAAATACATACAGTAGCACAATTTGTCCTTATCTGGCATGTTTTAGGACCCATCAACATTGGAACTGCATGCACAAAAATAGGTCTGTACTTCTAATGACAGTGGGGTTTTAAGCATTTAAGTTATAGTTTTAGAAATGTTCACAAACTGTAAAATTATGAACCTGTGGAACTTAAAAGCAACTTAACTCTTTGAGTGCTGAATATGCTTGATTGTCTATGAAGCACAATGTTGCTACATTTAATGGTTTTCTAGACCTATCTACAGGAAAAAAAGGTTAACCATGCTAATGTTGTTAAAGTATCTAGAAGTAACAATGCTTATGTTAAAAGCAACAATATATATTGGACATTATTGCATAATTACATAGAAAGAAAATAGCCACATGTCTAAGTCCTGATGGTCTAAAACCACAAACCAAATGTCAAGAAACTTGATAGGTTCATAGAGACTTTTCAGGTGACTGGGCATGCCAATAGTTAGTTCTCTAGGTTAAAGTATAGCTGAGCAATAACAAGTGGAACATTCTGGCAAAATCCTTTCACACAAATCACAGAATTTTGCAAAATGTTGCAGAGGCAGAATCTGCTAATTTTCCCAGCTCTACTCTATATTCTGCCTCAATGACTGAAATCCCCATTATTTGATGTAGTCTGAAATTAATATTCATTACTCTCACATCTATAAAAGGCAGTATGACCAGGGCATAGTCTTAGTCTAAGAGGAAGGAGAATACAGGTCAAAGTAAGAAACAACTGTTGAGATTACAGAACAGCTTGTCATAGCACACGATAAAAAGAGTAAAAATGGTGTAGAGGCCTTTAAAGTAAATCTTGACAGGGTCCTACTGAATTATAACAAGTGGTATACGAGATATCAGGAATCTAGGACACAGAGATGGGATCCAAAGAGTTTACAGATTACTTTAGCATACAGTTCTGTACTGTAAAAAGAACATATGAACATATGAAAACTGCCAGCAGAAATAGGCTATAATGGTCTGTCTAGTCTGCTCAAGTGTGCAGCTCATTGTTTATTTTACTGTAGCTGCCCCTTCCCATTTCCTCCCCTAGATCTGTCTTCCCTGCCATCTTCTTCACTCTCCTCAACCCCCAAGACTTCACCTCCCTTTCACCCAGTCCCACTCCCCTTAAACTGCCCACAGTTTCCAGTGAGATCATCTCCTCCAGCAATTTGTTCCACCTTACCACCACCCTTTCTGTGAAATAGTGCCTCCTCGTTTCTCTTTTAAATTTACCCCCCAACTAATTTCAGACTATGTCCCTTTGTGGACTCCTCCCTTTTTAAGGTTAAAATGCCCTCTGCCCTAACCTTATTCATACCTTTGAAGTATTTGAAGGTTTCTACCATACCCCCCACCTCCGTCTATCCTACAGGGAATACATATTAAGCTTCCTCAGTCTCTCCTCATATGGTTTGTCCCCAAGCCAAGGATCATCTTGATCTCCCTTCCTGTACCCTCCATTAATTTGATGTCCTTTTCAAATACGGCAGCAGAATTGCACATAGTACTCTAAGTGTGGTCTCACCAGTGACCTGTACAATGGCTGGATGACTTCCTCTTTCCTTGAGGTAATTCCTCTGTTGCTGCACTCCAGCATTTTGTTTGCTTTGGCTGCCATTTTACAGCACTGCACAGAGTGTCTCATGTCCTCCATGACAATTACCTCGAGATCCTTTTCCTCCTCTGAAATGAATACCTGCACTACCCCCAGTCAGTAGCTTGTCCCAGGGTTTCTGGCTCTGAGGTGCATGACCTTGCACTTCTTAGTGTTGAATCCCAACTGTCAGATGCCTGACCAGTGCTTGAACTTTGCCAGGTCCTCCTGAGCTCTTTCCTCCCTCCTCACTGTCCACTCTTGCACATATCTTTGTGACATCTGCAAATAGGCAGATTTTACTTTGATCCTGTCTGCAATGTCCAAAATAAAGATGCTAAATAGTATTGGTCCAAGTATCGAGCCCTGTGAGACTCCACTGGTTACAGGTCTGGGTTTCGATAGTTCCTTCTACAAGCACCATCTGGTTTCTGTTGTGCAGCCTCAGGGGTCAACCTTAACTTTTTTGTTGCACTAGCCAGCAAGACAAGTTGCTTAAAAATTGCACTAGCCCACAGATGGTTGCACTAGCCCACAATAATAATGGTAAATTTTGATCGGTTATACAGAAAAATACGGCCAAGAAATACTCTGATTATTGCATATTTATCCTGCTCCCATATTGCTTCCTGACCCAGCAAACAAAAAGACTGCAATCCAATCACTCGCAGTGTGTACCCCCACTGTTTTTTACCATGTACCCTTGCTTCCTCTTTCTTCACCCCTCCTACCAAACCAGAGGATACCATAATAGCAAATGTTCAATCAAGCAGTTCTACCTCTGCACACAGAATAGCCATCACCATGCACCTCACCAATGTCCCACCCTGACCTGCAGGGCAATATACAGAGTCAAGCAGAAAGACACTCTCATCCTCCACCCCTGTGATTAACCAGACCTGCACTTCTGAGTTTTTACAATGTGAAGTAAGCCAGGGGCAGTTCTAGGATTTCTTTGGGGAGAGTTAAACAAACACAGGGGCTTGGGATGTAAGAAACTTTGCCATATCTGTTTATATATACCAGGCACAAAAGTATTGATTTAACATGCTCTGCTCTAACAACAACAGATTTTTCATAAAGTGTTCTTTCATCAGCTAAAGGGAAGCAGTATACAGGCATGATGCTGTACTACCTCTCTTTCTATATAGGTTCAGGTACAAGGAGAAACTGAAGCCAAATAAAACCTTCTTGGGGCGGGGCGGAAGACGAGCACCCACTAGGTGGTTAGCTACCGAGCAGACATGACAGACCATTAGGCCTATTCTGCTGGCTTTTAATATGTTAGTATATAGGATGATCTATGCACACCGAGAATATCGATTTAACCTTCAAATTATATATTTTACTAAAGTTTTGCTTTGCACCATACATGTTCCAGAACATTGTTTTAAGATTAAATGACATGCTGGGTGGTGTAAGGATGGGACTGCATGGATGGCATTGACTGGTGTGATCCATTAAGAGGAGCTGTGGACCCCTGCATCAGTCAGTAATGGCAGCTATGAGTGGCAACTAATCTAGTCTGCAGTGGTCAAGGGAAAGTATAGAGTTGACATACCACCTGGCTGGGCAGACCGTGTATACATCATAACATTCTGTCACTGAAGTGCTGGATATAGACACTCAAAAGGTTGGGAAATGAGGCACACTGGTCGTAATATTGTGGGACAAGTTCAGCAAACTGGAAGCTAGTGACTTAACCACTCTACCCTTGATCACAGCGTGCACACTAGCTGAATGTCCTAACAACTGAGTGATAATGACTTACATTGAGTCTTTTGTTGGTTCACCCTCTTGAACTGCTAGATAATTGCAGCTCTTAATGAGCTGTTAATCACACCAGGCCACCTGGAACACTTGGGGAGATTAGCAAAAGTACTACAGCCTGCTAAAGTAGGGTCTTTTCAACTTCATTAACAGCCATGAAAATCTGCACGAAGTCAAGATGGACAAGTAGAGGGTTAG
This sequence comes from Neoceratodus forsteri, assembly GCA_016271365.2. Lineage (NCBI taxonomy): Eukaryota > Metazoa > Chordata > Ceratodontiformes > Ceratodontidae > Neoceratodus > Neoceratodus forsteri. Next base: position 1,063,512,934 of record CM028130.1, read on the forward strand.
CTGCACTAGCCCTGATCAATTTGCACTGGGTCCAGGGCTAGTAAAACCAATGTTAAAATCGAACCCTGTGCAGCCAGCTCCTGACCCACCCCACAAGTGTTTCCATCCCCAAGGTTCCTCACTTTACTGAGCATCCTTCAATGTGACACTGAGTTGAAGGCCTTGCTGAAGTAAAGATACAGGACATCCACAGCATGGCCCCTGTCCAGTGACCTTGTGACCCAAAAATCTATTATGTTGGTCTGGCTGCATCTCCCCAAGACAATTCATGCTACCCTTCATCCTGGATACCAATGGTCTCCAGAAAGTTCACTAGTCTCTGCTTTAGGATGGAGACCAAGGAGGATGCTGGGAACCTCCACAAAGGAGACCCACAGGAGGGTGGCATGGGACCCCACAGCGGAAGGAAACAACTCCTGGTGGGAGACTCTATTGTTAGGAAGGTAGAACTGTGGGAGGAATGGGAGAGGAGGTAAGGTGCCTGCCTGGCACCATGGCTTAGAGGGACAGGGAGCGAATCTTCAGGATCACAGGAGCAGCTGCACAGGGAGGGAGCTGGATGTCATTGTCCACCTAGGGAAATGACCTGGCTAAGAAAGGGATCAGAGCAGTGCAAGAAGCATCGTGGAGAAGGGGGAGGGGCCTTAGACAAACAGCACACACGGTAACCTTCTCGGAGGTGCTGCCTGTCTATGGCAAGGGTGAGGCTAGGGTGCCCACACCATGGGATTCAATCAGTGGTTGAAAACTGGTGCAGAGCCTAGGATTTGGCTTCATTGGGGACTGGGGTCCATCTGGAGGGATGCAGGCCTATACTGGCATGATGGTCTGCATCTGTTCAGGAGGGGAACCAGGATCCTAGGTGATAGGTTTAAATACTTCATTGACAAGCATTTAAACAAGCCAATGGGGAGGCACTGGAAAGGAGCAGGAAAATCCTAGCCTCCCAAAATATCAGGGAACTAAGTGAGGTAGATCAACATAGAGATGTCGATAGGGAGAAGCGCAAGGGTAAATGTGAGAAAGTGACAAATGCAAGGACAGAGATGGGGCAAAGGGGTAAGGCCATCAAGAAATTGAGGGTAATGAGTACCAACGCCTGTAGTCTGGGCAACAAGCCCCTGAACTGGTGGCCTTGATGGAAGAGGGATGCCTGGATATCATAGCAGTCACAGAAACATGATACACAGAGAACCATGACTGGGATGTTAACATACCAGGGTACACAACCCTACAGGAGAGACAGGGAGGGCAGCAGGGGGGAGTAGCTCTTATGTAAGGGAAGGGATAACAGCAACTGAACAAAAGAGTAGACTAGGAGGAGGAGGCACTGTGGGTCACCTTAGAGACTAGAAACGGCACCACAATCTGCACAGGGTCTTATACAGACCCCATGTCAGGGGAGGGAATGGACAAGGATATGATAGAAGGCATACTTAGGATGGCAGAGAAAGGAGATACTGTTGATGGGGGACCTTAATATGCCAGATGTTAACTGAGCAGCTTTTATGGGCAGCTACATCCAAAAGCAGGGCCATTCTTGATGCCCTTCAGGTGGCATGCCTCAGACAGCTAGTTTTGAACCTACTAGGTCAGGGAGCAGTCTTATACCTCATATACTCAAATGGGACAGTGAGAGGATCTCAGATCTAGAAGTGGGTAGACATTTGGGAACAAATGACCACCAAACAGTGTGGTTCATGATAAACTCAGCTACAGAGTCAAGCCATACAAAAGTGAGGGTTCTGGACTTCAGGAGGGCTGACTTTGGCAAGATAGGAGAGTGCCTTAGAAAAGCACTAGCAAACAGGCTAGAAGGAGGCGTGGAAGCAAAACAATGGGAAAATATCAAACTGCCATCACAGAGGCAAGAAGCCTTTGTGTGAAGCAAATAAACAAACCAAAACAAAAGAAAATGCCACTATGGTCCTCAAAAGAGGTGGCGGTGAAGGTTAGGGAGAAAAGATAGCATTTAGAGGTATAAGAAACACAGAAGAAGCAGGACAGAGAACTGTACCAGTTAAGGCAGAAGGAAGCAGGGAGGTAGTCAGAATAGCAAAGGCACAAACTGAGGAAAAGATAGCTAACTCATTTAAGAAGGGGATAAAACCTTTATTGGTATATCAGGAGCATAAAAAGACAAAGGGAGGGATAGTGAGGCTAAATAGAATGGATGGTGGGTGGGCAGAGAGTGACATTGAAAAAGCAGGATACTGAATGAATACTTCTGTTCAGTATTCACAAAAGAGGAAGGGGGAGGTGCCTAATCCAATTAACAGAAGCACTCGGAGAGGTTGATCCCAGTCCTTTCACAGAAGAAAGGATTCTGAAAGAACTCCTAAAACTGAAGGTGGACAAAGCAATGGGGTCAGATGGAATTCACCCAGAATTCTGAAAGATTAAGCAGAGAACTAGTGACACCACTGACTACCCTTTTAACAAATCATGGGAGGATGGTGTGGTACCTGAGGACTGGAAGAAGGTGGGTATGATTCCCCTTCACAAAAGTAGGACCAAGACAGAGGCAGAAAACTACAGACCTGTCCAGTTTGACCTCTGGAAGGGAAAGTGATGGAATCACTCTGAAGGAAAGAATTGTTGAATACCTAGAGGCCAGTGGGGCACAGGACCCAAGGCAGCATGGGTTCACAGCGGAAGGTCATGTCAGATGAATCTAATTGATTTCTTTGACTGGGTGACCAAAGTAGTAGACTAGAGGGGCTGTGGACTTGGCCTACCTAGACTTGAGAGGCATTTGACACAGTCCCACACAAAGATTAGTAGTCAAATTAACCAGACTGGGAGTGGGTCCCAGGGTGGTAGCCTGGTAAAATATTGGCTGAGCAACAGGACACAGAAGGTAATTGTAAATGGAGTCCGCTCTGAAGAAAGAGAGGTTACTAGTGGGTACAGGGTTAAATACTAGGTCCAGTACTTTTAATATCTTTATAAGTGACATTGTAGAGGGACTGGAAGGAAAGTATGCTCTTTGCAGATGACATAAAGATCTGCAACAGGGTTGATACACAAGGAGTGGAAAAGATGAGAAGGGACTTGGCAAGGTAGGAGGAATGGTCAGAAGAATGGCAGCTTGGATTCAATGCAAAGAAATGCAGTAATGCACCTGGGAAACAAAACCCAGGGAAGATCACACAATGGGGGTAGTAACAACAACAAAAATGGAAAGGGACCCGGGGTAATCATATCAGATGACCTTAAGGTTGGCAAGCAATGTGAGAAGGCGGTAGGGGGCTGGGGATACTGGGATGTATAGGGAGAGGTATCATCAGCAGAAAACAGGAAGTTGTTATTCCCTGAACAGACAGTTGGTGAGACCCCATCTGGAGTACTGCATCCAGTTCTGGAGACCCCATCTCCACAAGAACATAGTCAAGATGGAGAGCAGTTCAGAGGAGGGCAAAAAAAATGGTGCAGGGTCTGCAAGAGAAGCCATAGAGGAGAGACTATAGGAGCTTAATATATATACCCTTGAGGAAAGGAGGGAGAGGGGAGGACATGATAGAAATGTTTAAGTACCTCAGTGGAATCAACAAAGTCCAAGAGGTAGCATCTTTCAGAAAAGAGATGTGCAAGAACAAGGGACACAATTTGAAGATAGAGGGGATGGCTCAGGGCAATGTGAGGAAGTATTTTTCACAGAGAGGGTGGTGGACGCATGGAACAGCCTTCCTAAGGAGGTTGTGGGGTCTAAAACTGTGGAGAATTCAAGAATGCATGGAACAGACATAAGGCAATTTTTGTACGGCAGTAGGAAGAAATAGGTTGTTGGTTAAAGCGGATCTGCAGCTTATCCTCTAGGTAGGAAATGGGCAGACTAGGTGGGCCAAGCGGTCCTTATCTGCCGTCAAAGTCTATGTTTCTATGTAGAATGGTTTCCATCAACTTACCCACAATGGAGGTAAGGCTGGTACCGATTCATCCCTGGGTTCACTCTTGTGGAGAGGCATCACATGTAACAATTTCCAGTCCTGAGGCATATACCTGACTCCAGTGAGGTGTTGAACAGGTCCACCAGAGGCCAGCCAGGACCTCCGACAATTCCCTCAGGACTCTTACATGCATGCCGTCTGGTCCCAGAGCCTTATCAACACAAAGGGAGTGAGGAGCCCTTTAAAACCCTGTTGATCAGAATTTCCCCATCAGTTACATCCGCTTTCCCCTTTCTGCCCTATTCTTCCCTGTGGCATAGGCCCATTCATTTCCAAGTGAACACTGAGCAGAAGTACTCATTCAGTACCTCCGCCTGGTTCACACCACTTTCCACCCACCCACTCACCCTCCCTCTTGATTCTGACAATCCCATCCTTACAGTTTTCTCTCTCTTACATACTCAAAGAAATCTTTTCCAATTTCTCTGATTCCTGTGTCAGCCTTAGTTCCTTTGTGGCCTTAGCTGCCTGACCATTTGACTCATCTCTGTATTTTTCTTGAGTACTTCTCCCTGTCTACCTCTCGATAGTTCGCTTGTACCTACAGAAGGCTACTATCTTATCCTCACTTTTCTGCCACCTCCTTGCGAGTCAACTTTATTTTGGTCCTGAACTTCTTACTCTGGGTCTTGCACAATATTAGTGGCTGCAACTAGACCCAGCTTGATAACAGACCATTTCTATTCTGCAACCATCTCTGGGCTCTGGATTGGAAAATATTTTTTTTTATGTAAAATTAGGTCTATGACCACTGGATTACAAAATTACTCTGTTCCAGTGATGAATGCTGCACTTCTTTAAATGTTCTGATTTAAACTGAAACTACAGTATTTCTTTTCAGATTGACTTCCTATATATTTGTAGAAGTGAATGTAAAGTGATACTATTAAGACTTTTTATTTTGCAATTTATTGACCTAGGATGGCCCAGCTAAGATGTGGTATCTCATTTCCAGTAGGATCCTGCTTCTACCCATTTCTGCAGCTTGGTTAGCTAGAGCACAAAGAGGGTAAGTGACCTGACCAAGATCACCAGTGCATATGTGGCTGTAGTTGGATTTGAACCAGTGATCTTTGGTTTCCTTATGAGGTAAAATACTGTAAAGCCATATAAAACCAAAGAAGTTATTCTATTACAAATTAATCCACAACTTAAGATCATGTTAACAGATTATAATATGTATATGTTGCAGAAAGCAGCCAGATGCAAGCATTTTGGATGGGAATCGAATCCAGGAGAACAGGACCATTAAAAATAGAACATGTCCCTGAAACAAATCATGGTTTCTCCCAACTAGTAACAGATAAATAGACAAAAGGTCAATACTCATTTTAGATATTGATTTTAAACCATACTTTTAAGAAACAGGAACAGCATTTATAGACATCAAGGCCTTAATCTCATAATTAAACAATATGTCTCTCCTGAATCTACTGTCAAAGCCTCTGAAGTCTTCCTCTTGAGCTTGAAAAGTGACCTGGGGCAATTATATCCATGGAAATCAACGGGTCAATGCTGCTTGCTAAGGCATCCAAAAATCCTCTTTGAGTAGTACATTACTAAATGCTATTCTTTTCACTGTACAAATCAAAAGGACAGCACAGCAACCTGTCAAGTCACCTAATAACCATTAAAATATATGACCCAGCCTGTGATTTCAGCCAGTACTCCCAAAAGATCACATGGAAGCTGCAGCATGTTGACCTGGTGAAACCCCTTCTGCGAAACCTTGTGGGGGAACAACCCTCCTGCACTAAGAATGAAGGCTGAAATATACTCACTGTGCTGGCCGTGCTCTCACTGTCTGACAGTCTCTGGTGCAGGTCAAACCAGAGGGTCTACAAAGCAAAAAAGAACACATCAAATGGACACACAGGAAGATAAGATGTAATTTTGTCTGCTCTTAGTTCAAAAGAAAATGTGTTCTCCTATACTGATGCCAAAAGAAAGGTCAAGATGAACTCACATTACAAGGCGCTTCTGTAAAGTTAACTTCCTAATACAAAGTTTTATAAAAAGTAGCACGCTTTGCTTACTGTTAAAGCACATTATAATCACTCTCTTCTATGAACACCTTGCATACGGTGATGTACTCTTCAAACACACCTAGTGATCAATTGTGTTGCCATTAGCTAGTCCAGAACTCTGCAGTGAGGCTTAACTTCCATTAACAGGCTGGATCATATCACTCCTCCTTTCAGTGTCATGCTGGCTTCTGGTGAGGTAGAAAATTAAGGTTCTGGCAAGGTTCTGTTGTTAACACATAAGGCCCTGAATAAGCTTAGTAACCAGTTGCTTAGTGACCTCCTGACCCCCTACAATGAATCCAGAGTGATAATGTCCATGGGGTGTGGGCTTTTGAGGATGCCACCTTGGTTAAAGTCCACCGGTGATCTTGCTTTTGTGGTGGCTGCACCAGCCCTATGGAAATTACTCCTAGTGGTGATCCTGTGCTCTCACCCTTGGCCACCATTACTTGTTTTGTTAATCATATTTGATGAAGGAGGCCTTCTGCTCTTTGTACTGAATGATTGTCTCTTCTCTGGACTCAGTAGGAAGTTGTGTGCATTAGGAAGTTTGCCTATATTTTCATTCATTTGTTGTTTTACTGACATATTATTGTGCAGTTTCTTTTGTAAAGTGCTCCAATTTTTAGCAGACACTTTAAACAAATAATCCACTACTACCGTAGTACCTTATTATAGGTCACACCATTTTTTTTTTGTCTCTGGTAACCGGTAAGGCCCACTAGGCACATGTGCCTGTTTTCAGGGGTGACCTGGGAGCACTGGGTGGTTAAATGACTTGCTCAGAGTCACACAGTATGCAAGTGGAGGTTGTGAGAATCAAACCAAGGTCTGGTCTGCTGGATGTACCAAGTGTGTTCACAGCTCATTGTCTATTGTCTGGGTCTCAAGTATAGCTGTGTAAAATGTCTGCCAACACTTTGTATTACTAAATTCAGCTACAGTGCCTGTATAGCACATTCTCAAAAGTACACAGCAACAATCTCGTGAAGCTTAGGTCACTTGAATTTTGTCACCCTGCTAATGTTATTAAGTATCACATCATATGAGGACAATCTTTACATTGCCCTAGGTTCCCCTTTATTTCACACTTTCTGTAATAGATCCAGAAGCAAATGAGTCAAGCACTCGATGTCACCGTATTTGTTCAAATGAGGATGACAGAGATACACATTTGGCTGTCATTTGCTTCTGGATCTATTCTTTGAAGGACCAATATGACAACTACTAAATCTACGCTTCTGTGGGAAGTCAAATCTAAACCAAGTGACCTCAAAGTCATCAACTATAACTGTCTCATTTAAATAATTTAGACAGTGTAACAAGGTCTAGAGAAAGGCAATCAGGGTGTTTGGGTGTATTGGGAGGGGTTTTAGTAGCATGGGAAAAGAGGTATTGCTACCTCTTTTTGGATCACTGGTGAGGCCACACCTGGTGTACTGTGCCCAGTTCTGGAGTTCTCACCTATGGAAGAGACAGGGACAGGCTGGAAACAGTATGGCATAGAGCAACCAAAATTATTCATGGCCTGCAGGACAGCTCCTATGAGGATCAGCTAAGGCACTGAAATTGTACTTGCTGGAGTCTAGAAGGGAGAGAGGTGATATGATAGAGACTTTCAAGCCCTTGAAAATAATGAACGGTAAACTGTGAGGAATTATTTACCAGGAATAGTGAATCCAGATCATGAGGCATGAGTCAAATCATGTGTGTGTGTGGGGGAGTCAGGAGGAGGTGAGGAAATTCTATTGGATAGCCTGTCATCTGAGATGGGATGTGCTAAAACCATCAACTGCTTCAAACACTGTTGGGACTGAGTTAATGGCTTAAAAGTGAGACAGGGTGTAGCAGTAAGGCAAGAAACATGGGAGGCAGTGGTGACAAATAACCCCAGATAAACACTTAGGGCCCAACTCTTGAAAGAGTTAGAATGCTGCAAGCCCCAGGTGCACTGAGCAAATGGCACATGGGGCTTACGGGATCCAGCGACAATCGGGATTCTTGTTCCTGTGACACATGCTGTGAGTTTGACCAGCTTTGCTGGTCTAACTTCACAGAACCTTTTAATGGGGTTTACACCACATGTTGGTGCAAGCCTCTCAAAGGGGTAAAGTGTTGCAAATATGTGGCCCTTGTGAATCAGGCGTATGGTGTGGCACACTGTATTCAGGCACTACAGAGTTTGTTGCAGGACTTGTGAAATCCTTGCATCAGCCATTGAGAATAAAGCCTTTGGTCTCAGAGTAGAAAATGTATTATGAGCAGATTGATGGACCAATGGTCTTTTTCACTGTCATTTTCTATGTTCTATAAAAATTTGTTACATTAAAAGAATGCCTATGTAAAAAATTATCAATGCTGTTTGATTCATCTGAATGAGATGGAACACACTTAGTGATGCTTGGATAGTGCTTTTGGCTATCTGAATGGAATCCTATGGATAATCCACCTATTGGAACTTCAGATTTGCGATCCTGTCTAATATCATTCAGATTTGAGAGGTCAGATAATGGAAATCAAAGGTCATACTGGGATCAGGTCAGATGTGTGTCTCCAGACAAGGGATAGTCACACTGGATAATGGTATCTGATTGGATCCAAGATTATAGATCAGTAGTCAGATACCACTGGTATCTGATGCCATTTGATATCTGAGAAAATCAGTGTCTGATGGTATCCAATTCCATCCGACACTCTCCAGGCAATACTAAGTACAGTCTTTAATTTCTGTTCCATGATGTTCTGAGGAGATCTAAAGGAACTCACCAGCAGTGACTGTACACACTTCTAAAGTGAAAAACATTTAACTTAAAAGCTTCTCATGGTGGTCAAATACAGTAATATAAATTGCAAAAACTTTGTTAATGCTCTAGTTATGGATTAAAATACAAAGTAGGGAAATGTGGCATTAGAGTTTCCAATCCTAACATACCACCCCACACTGCACACACCAACAGGCATTGGGGTATGCCTTTGGGTCATCAGCCCTAATGATCACCCCATTCCATAAGTAAACAAGCTGAGATGGGTACAGTTTAGGAGAAAGGGGTGAGTGTTGGGGCTGATGATCCCAAGACACCCCCACACATGTTGGTGTGCAGCATGGGGTAAAGGTAGGGTTGAAACCCTAATGCCACATTTTCCTACTTTGTGGCTTAAACCCAAATAGAGCATTAATAAAGGTTTTTTTTTGCAATTGTTTCCTACATTTTGAGATAATATATTTGTATCCTTATTTGACTGTGGAGTGCATGGCCTCTGGGCCCTGTGCTCCCATCCTCCATAGATGCATATAGAAGGTATTAACAGGGCCCTCCAGGCCCTATGCTTCCATTTATAGGACAACAGTGACCACATATCAACATAGCCATCATATTACTCCCACCTCATGTACCCAGTACAGAAAGGTTTAGAATCCCGCCAGAACATAATTCTGTGCAACTGCAACACCATTCTGTGCCATAGGTGCAAAACAAATTTTGGCCAGGATTTGAAAAATGACAGCTGTGACATACATGAGATGGGGTAATAAGAAGGCTATGCTGAAAATCTGGGGTCAGAATACTTACAATTTCAAACTTATGAGCGTGCATAGCAAAATTTCAATGAACGGTCATAACTTTGCCATTTACATATTGTGACCCAAAATTTTCTTCATAGCCTTCTTATGACCCCACCTCATGAACCAAGAGCAGGAAAACATTTCAAACCCTGCCCAAAAGGTGAATTTGCCAAATGACTGCAAAATCATCTTTCAGGAGGAGTTGTATAATGACAGTCATATTGTTCAAGAGGTTGGTCCCCAAAAGGCCATGTTGAAAATTTGTGGTCAGAATGTCAAAAATGGCTAAATTATGCATAAAACTTGAATCCCCATTGAAATACATTGAACCACATTTACCTTAGTTTCTCATTGCAGTCGCCAGCTCCAGCAGCAAGACATGTCTTCTATTGGAGAGTAGATCTCAAACCTGGGACTTGTTAAGGTAAGTGAAGATGTGGGGTGTACTGGGAGTGTGGGGTGGTGGGTGCTGAGTGGAAGGTGGGGTGTGGGGTCTGGTCTGCGAGGAACCATCTTCTTTTTACAGGTTTAAAAAAAACACATTAGGAACATGTTTTCTTCATTTCAGGGTTGTGCCTGAAATGGGAGAGTTAAGGTGCCACTAGCCACCAGGAATATATATGTATATATATATATATATACAGTATATATATATATTGATAAGGTGATTGGTGGGTGCAGGGTGCACTAGGCGCCAGGAAATCAGGAATGGTGATCGTAAATGGGGTGCCACTAGACACCAGGAGTATATAAATTCATAATGGGGACAGCGATCGGTGGGTGGGGGTGCCACTGGACACCAGGAAATTGGGAATAGTGATTGATGGGTGCAGCATGCCACAAGAAACCAGGAAATATATAAATTCATAATGGGAACAGCCATCAGCAGGTGGGGTGCCACTAGATAGCAGAGAAATTGGGAATGGCGATCGGCAGGTGGAGGGTACCACTAGACACCAGGGAATAGATTTATTTATTTACAGGAGGATGATAGGTGGGTGGCAGGTGCTACTAGACACCAGGAAATATAGTAATGGGGAACAATGATCGGTGGGTGAGGGGTGCCACTAGACACTATGGAAAGCTTTGATTATGAAGGGACACTGATCAGAAGGGTGGGGGTGCCACTAGTTACAAAGGCAACATGAGACATTGCCAGGATAGAATGGAGTGTGGGGGGCACCTCAAAAACATGGAAATGGCTGCTCTAGCTCACACTGCAGCCAGCAGCAAGAGTTCAGCTGCAGCTGTCAAGTCAAGAGGCTCCCACCGTTTCACAGAGAACATGGGGAGAAATGTTCTCTCGCTAAGCTGGGCATCCATGATTTTGGGTGCCCAGAAAAGGTATTTTGGCCATTGTATTATAAAGAGATTCATCAGAATCTAGCTAAATGGTTCCTATTTAGCTAGGTTCTGGTGTTTATTTTAAAATCCCAGCATTTTTATGTATTTTCCATGTTTGTAAGCGTGTGGAAAAAATTAACAAGATGACGATCGGCAGCACAAAAAATGTTTGGTACCCTGCCAAGTGGTGCGAAAGCAAAATGTGCATTTGCACATCAAATTTTACTGAAAAACGCTACTGCACATGCACAGGTTGGAAAACACTAAAATTTAAACCCTTATAACTCTGGAGACCTTTAATATTTTTCACCAGACCTGTCAAATGCACTACATTAGGACATTCCATATGTGCCCTGAAATTTTAGGAAAAATTCTATTCCATGGCCCAGATATTCAAAAGAGTTGAGTCATGCACAATAGGGTTGCACCTGTGCAAGTCAAAAATGCTCCATTCTGCGATGTTCAGCAGGAGGCAGTTGCTTCCCCAAATCAGCTAACAGCACAATGATAATGAATGCATGCACAACTGAAGGGGAGGAACCATGCATAAATGGCACATGCAATATTCAACAACATGCGCCATGCACAATAGGGAGCCAGTGGAAGTTGTGCTACAGCGGAAACGAGCCAAAATAAAAGGAGCAAGGAGAGGAGCAAGAACGCTACAGGGAAGCCACATGAGGACAAAGTCTAGCAGGAAACAGTGGGCAGCAGGGACACACAGGGAAGGCAGGAAAGGGCACCTGGAATCAACAGGCACAGGGGAAGGTGTGGGAGCCACAGTGCAGAAGGGAAGACCACACAGAAGTGAGGCCAGCACAGGCAGGTGTTCCAGTGCAGGGGAAGTAGCAGCCAGGACAGCGGGGAATACAGAAACAGCTGCACGGGGGTGAACACAAGCCAGGGCATGGCCAGTGCCACCATCCAGATGGAGGCCACAATGAGGGGGTGAGAAGGCAGGGCAGCAGGGGCATGTCCGTGGAAGGATTCCATTGGCGGTATGCCCTCAACAGGCAGTACCGAGCCGCACCAGCTTTGAGCTGTACAGTGATACTGAGATTGTGGGCTGGTACCACCTGAATCAGGCAATTCTGAGGCAGTTCTGTGAGCTGTGCAGTGATGTGATGCAGGCACCACACAATGGAGCCATGCCCAGTCAGTGGAGACGAAAGTGACAGCTTGCATGTGCTTGCTCGCCATGGCTACCTTCAGAGACCAACTGGGGACACCACAGGCATAACCCAGTCGGCACATCATGCCACCTCACCCAATTCCTCAGCACTGCTGCCACATGCTGCGGAGTACATCCATTTCCCCAGCACACATGCAGAGCGCACAGCAAACATACAGGAGTTCCACAGGGTAGCATGTATTCCTGGCATGCTAGGAGCAATAGACTGCACCCATGTGGCCATCCGCACCACCTGGCCCTGAGGGGCTGCATATATAAATCACAAGGGCTATGCCAGCATCAACTGCCAGGTGGTGTGCGATGCCAGGGGTGCATAATCAATGTCTGTGCCACGCACCCTGGGGAGCACATGATGCCTTCATCTGGCACCAGTCAGCACTGTGCCACAGATTTGAGAGTGGGGATATCCCCACTGGCCACCTAGTGGGTGAGTATGCAAACCACATGGACAACCATGGGGCCTGGGGGCATGGTTAGAGGTGACATGGGTAGTGGCCTACATGGCCTGGGGCAGGGTGATGCTGACCACCAAACTAACCTCCACCCTCTACACACAGGTGACAGTGGATACCCACTCCATCTCTGGCTGCTCACTCCCTACCGGTGGCCCGCGACCCCATCGCAGCAACGCTACAGTGAGGCACACGCCACCACCGTAATGTCATCGAGTGGGTGTTCGGGATGCTGAAGGCACGTTTCCATTGCCTGGACACCTCCGGCGGTGCCCTACAGTACAGCCCCTCAAAGGCCTGCAGGCTATTCCTGGCCTGTTGCATCCTGCACAACACGGCCAATGAATGTGGGATAGCCACACAGGTCAAAGAGGGGACAGTGATGGGGACAATGAGGACGCCGGTGACAATGGTGATGGGCAGCTCCCCTGGCCGACGGGACCCCGACTGCTCCGGCTGGCACAGCAGCACCGGGACACCATCATGGAGGAGCACTTCAGCCAACCCAGGTAAGTCATGGGGCCATGTGCAACCAACAGTGGCTAAGGCACAACCCACAAACATGCATGGACACACACCAGGGGTGCATTCCATCAAGGAAGTGGCGGGCATGGAACACACACACAACCAGGGATGGGTGAGGTCTAACATGCCACGGACAGACAGACAGACAGACACACACACACAAACGCACCAGACATGCACAAAGGGTAGGAGGCACACCGACCCAGAACGCCACCCCTAGCCACACACATGTCCACAGATTACCACGCCCACTGCCTGTCCTTGTGTGTGTGTCAGATGCTGAGTACCATTGCAGATTGGTGTACAGTGCAATGCAGGCATCATCATGCACATGCAACTGTGGACAGCAGCTGGAGGGTGTGCAGATGGACTGTGTGTCCGCATGCAGGCTGGGTACCCACCTGTGCAATGCCCGCTGAATGACACAGGGCACAGGGCAGCACCAGACAGTAGCCATGTTGGGAGACAAGTCAGTCACGTGCCACAGTGCCCGGCCACCATGGATGCGTGGGCAGCCCGCGAGACCGCCAGCACTGACAGGCTGACCACTGGCCTCATGGGGTGGCACCGGCGGTCCCCAGGGGTTTCACTGCGTGAACTCGACCGTGCTCTGCGGGGTCTGCAGCACACCAAACATGCTGCGCCAGGCATGCTCGGGATGCCCACAGCTGAACCCGGTGTCGACAAGGAGGGTGTCACACACGCGCCGGAACGGGGTGGAGAGTGCACTGCGTGGTGTCTGCGACGCATGGGCAAATGACTGTGTGCCCATTGTGGCCATGACAGCAGTGAATGCCTGTGTCTGCCTGTCAGTGGCAGCGGTCACATTCTCCGCAACCAGTCCATCCCTGCCAGGATCAGAGCGGTGTCTTTCCTGCGATGCTCCTCTGCCCACTCCAGAGCCACATGCAGTGCATCCACCGACGTCGCAAGCTGCATCTGCTGGTTGACTGATGCTTGCAGTATGCGGGTGTACTCATCCAAGAGGTCATCTGCCTCCTCAGCATTCTGTCCCTCAGGGTGTATGCAGCCCTGATGCCCAGCACCCTTGAGGGTGGGCGCTGCACACCAGGACCAGGTCTGGGCATGTCCACAGGTGGTGCACTGATGCCATCCCTGACCCTGTACCCCCAAGCCCATTGGCAGACTGCTGATGCTGCCCCTCCGGCTGCCACTCACCAGGGCTCACTGGTGCCACTGCAGTGGCCGCAACAGTCCCACTGTCCTGTACACACACCAGTGCTGCCCCACTGGTGCTGACAGGCACAGGCTGGGACTGTGATGACACGCAGGCCTCCATGGTGGCACCACCCACAGCCATGGCCGTGATGTTACCTGCTGTGTGGCCATCCCGTGACACACACGTGTCACTGCCCATGCCGTTAGCAACATCATCATTGGTGACGGACCGGCACCAGCCTGAGTCACAGCATGCTGGCATCCATGGACACTGGCACACTGGGACATGGGCAGGGCCTCCCACACCTGTTCCAACATCATCAGTGTGGACAGCCAGGCGGGCCCACTGTCACACTGAGCAGCGTATACCTGTGGTGGATGGGCCTCCTCCATCTCCATCTGACTGTCCTCAGTGGACAGGCCCACCACCATGACCCATGCAGATGCTCAGGATCTGTAAGGAAAACAAAGTCGCATTACTGCATGTGACCTACCCTGCCCCCCAATAGACAGACCATGACCTGCCATGCAGTGACGAGCTACCATCTGTCTGGAAGCCACCACCCAGAACACCCTCAATGGCACAAAGCTGCATGCTTCCAGCAACCCTCTCCTCCTGTGGGGTCAGGTGTAGCACCTCCGGCTGTCCCCCACCTGTCAGCAGCTCATGCTGCCCTGATGGCAGCCATCTTCTCCCTTTATCCTCCTCCTGTCTGTGCCCATCATCTTTCTTGCACTCCTGCACGGAGCGCTGGTGGCTGCCATGCAGGTTCACTGCACGCCACCTCCTCCCATGCAGCAGCATGGGCCTGTGGTGTTCCCTGCCGCCTGCTGGAGAAGCGGCTCCTGATCCAGGTAGGCCTCAAACAGGGCATCGGTCTCAGCCTTGGTGAAATTAGGCCTCCTCCTCCCACCACTGTGTTCCTCCTCTCCACAACTCACTCAGTCATTATTTAGTCTGTGAGAATGAAATTTGTTACCTGTGACTGTGCAGTCCATGCATGTCCCAAAATCCACAGTCCACACTCCCAAACAGCATATGCAACTCACCAACGGACTGCAGTAACTGACTATGGCCAGTGCAGCCCAATGTCACACTTTTATGGTGCAACCCATGCAAATGAGGCGGGCGCAACTTTAAGTGGATGCAAATTGCAGTGTTGCGGCATTGAATGGCTGATTAGCTGATTTGCATATGACAACTGAATATCGCGCTGTTGCGCTTTGCTAATTGTGTTGAACGTGCTGAGCCAAGGCGCAGTTCTGTGACATGCACAGTACACACCTCAGTGGGTTGCTGATGAGGCATCTGCCGTGCTGCTGACGTGCTGTGCATGAGTGGCAATGCAGGACATGGCCACCATTATGCCAGTGGCACTACAGCGATGATTCACCTATATGGTGCTGTGGCACTGGGGCATCATAGGCGCACTGGGGAAACAGCGCCGTAGGCCGCTACTGAGGTAGCCACAGGCACCTATACACATTTGGTTCCAATGGCGCTGTGCCTATCCGTCGCCACAGACCCTTGACCCTGTGCCCGACTTTTTGCCCCTAGGCGCCATGCATCAGGCATGGGTGCACCACTATCATGCTGTTCGGTGACAGCGATAGGGAATGACAGCGCTGTACCGCAGCATCTGCAAGTGGTGGAGCCGCACTGCAGAGCGCCATTTTGAGCTGACTGAGTAAGTGAGATGGCACGGAGGAGGCTACCCAGTGGACCCAAATTGAACTTGCCAACGTGGTGGCTATTGTTGAGCCACTTCATGGCCCACTGTTTGGGAGGCACCCTGGACAGGTCCAGGAGCCAGGTGTGGAGGAGGTTGCCGACACCCCTGGAGGAGGCCACATGAAGGGGCAGATGGCGGAGCAGTGCCACCACAGGTATGGTGACCTGAGGAGGAGGGAACCAGACCTGCTTGCCTGCTCGCGGGCATGTGCCAGGAGGGGCATGGTGCCACGGGCTAGGTAGGTGTTACGTCCACACACTTTTATCTTCCATATGGGTATCACGGTTGTATGTGTCCGGAACATGGGGTGGGACCATCCGTGTTGGCTGTGGTGGTGTTATCAGGGTGTGGAGTGGGTGGCTCTGGCTGGGTGGGAATGCACACACATGGGGGCAGGGGACTTTGCTACAGGATTGTACTGATGTTCCTTTCTCCATGTTTGCACCACAGGGCTGGAAGAGGTGTCTGGCCAGGGAGATATGGTGCCAGCAGGACGACAGGGCTGGTAGGAGGGCGGCGGTCCACAGCACCAGAGGGACTGGCCTGATGATGGTGAGTGCCATACCTCCATGATTACTATTGCATGCTGTGTAACAGGGTGAGCAGCGGGCATGACCACCATCCATTGACACCACTGCCATGCACACAACTTGTTACAGTCAGCACTTTCCAGTGGCACTGCATGTCTGGGAGTCTTGTGATGGTGGTCCATGTGTGCACGGGTACATGGCTGTGCCACTGCCTTCACACCACATAGCCATGTCACTAAACAGCCATGGTGGTGCTGTGCATGACTTGGCCGGTGGATGTGTGCAGTGGTCCGCGATAGCTGTATGCGCCTGGGTGGGCAGGTCTTGTGGACGTGATCACTGTGGGTGGTCACACACCATCACAGAGGCATGTCCCATGGACGTATGCCATGCATAGTGGTGGGCTGTATGGGGCTGTGCATTCACACCTATTGACTGTGCTCACTTGTCTTAGGTGTCCACCAGCTGCAGGAGATATGGGAGGCACTGCAGGAGATACTCAATGTGTTACAGGCATCATTTGAGATCCTGCAAGGACTGACCAGCTTGGGATCTGGAGAAGACACAGGAGGCAGAGCAGCCGGAGCGGGAGCGGGTCTCCCATTGATCATCCTTCTGGCCCTGATTTCCCTACCCCCTGGACCCACCCTCACACCCTCCTTTCCTGTCCCATTTGTTCATACCTGCCTCTTACCACCCACACCTCGTTTGTGGCCCCCCACATTTGTACATAGTTTTGTATATAGTTCTTTTTGATATTTTGAATACAAATCTTTTGATATGAATACTGTGGTGGTCTCGATTTGCAGCGGCTATGGTGCTCAGCTGCAGTGGTGTGCATGATGTCGGGGTGGTGCAGTCATGGGTATGTGTGTGTGTCCATGGGGAAGTGACTATGGTGTGGGAGTAGCTATCAGGCAGTGTCCGTGGGTGTGTGTTGTGCCCTGTGCACTAGATGACTGTGTGCAGTGGTCCATGGTGCATGCTCTGTGTCCATGGCGCCCTGTCAGCCCGTCCATGGCCTGTGCAGCTGACACCCTTACATGTCTGTGTACCAGTATATCCCCTGTGTAAGCTTCATTTTTGGAGAACACTGTCCCAAAATATGTATTAAATATGTTCGCCTTTTTTTTGACTCTTCAATTTGTTGATTATTTGAATTTGTAGAGCAACTCCTTTATTTGTATCGATTAAGGAATTGACATAACCATAGAACTTTCTCATGTTGTCCTTATTTGCATTCCTTGCCAATCCTATTTCCATTCCATTTTCTGTTTATTTTTCTTATTTTCTGTTTGCATTGCTTTAAAGATATTTATGTTTCCCAATTTTGTTGCATTTCATCCTTCTGATATGCTACATAGTTTACATTTTCATTAGTTTTTTAGACTTTTGTAAGCCACTGCAGTTTTATGCCTCTGTTGTTATACTTTTAATTTTCCTTATATGACAGTCACATACTTGGATAATCTGTTTTTAATGAACTCCCACACTTCTATAGCATCTTTAGTTTTTAGCACCTGTTCCCATTTTATTGCAGCTAGATCTTCCTGAATGTTTTTATGGTTTACTGTTTTAAAATCATAAATCTCTCAACATCTTTTATTTATTGGTGTGTATTCCTCTAGGTCAAAGACCATTATATTGTGATCACTATTTCAAGTGGTGCATTGATCTTGCAATTTGTAATGTTCACATCATCTGTGCTAAGAACTATATCCAACATATTTTCACCCTTCTGTAGGTTTTATAATGTGTTTGTTTAAGGTTTAGCTGTTGTACAGTTTTTAAGAAAATATCACTACTTAATTTTATAGCTTCCATTTTGCTCCAGTTTATATCACTATAATTCAGATCACCCACAAATACTACTCAGCCCAATTTACATTTACTTTTCAATTTATTTTTCTGATATAAGGTTTGCCTTTATATGGTTTGAGATTATATATATATATATATATATATATATATATATATATATATATATGTATATACTGCCACTCCTAATTCTCTTTTGTGTTCTATCTAGATGATACATTTGATATCCATGGATTTCTGTTCCCATTGTTCATTTCTGTCCACCATGTTTCAAGTACAGGGAATGCCTGCTTTTCCATTTGGTTTAATAATATTTCTAGTTCCTCCATTTTATTATTAAGACTCCTAGCATTTATTAAGAGGCAGTGTATGCCTTTTGGGTTATTGGTTTGTTCTTTTGTTGTTTTATATGACCACCCTTCATTTGTGATATGTTGTTTCCCTCCCTCCTTGGTTATTAGTCTAAATTTACTATTGTAATCTTCATGTTTATCATAGTTGCCAGTGTTTTGGTGCCAGAGCTGCTCAAGTGGAGCCCATAGTTTGCATACAAGTGTTTCTTTTATGAAGGGTATCCCATGTATTTATGAAAGTAATCCCTCTTCAGGACATCTGTTTTCTAATCTAATGTGTATTCTCTGTATGGTACAATTTCTTTTCCTCATGGCCCTTTTGAATAGGTAAAATTCTTGAGACTACTGCTTTCTGTCCCAAATGTTATTTTATGTCATCACATAGATCAATTGTTTTGTCAGCTTTATGTTTTCATAATCTTTTCCAACATTATTGGTGTCTATGTGTACCACAACTGTTTGTATAATTTTTGTTGTTCAGTGACTCTTGGTATTATAGTTTTATGTATTTTATCTTGACCCCAGGCAGACAGTTCATCTCCTATTTACCTTGTTATTTCCACATATTATTGCATCTGTTCAGCTTAAGATTGTGTCCCTGATTAGTACTTTGGCTTCTTGAATTTCTTGCTCACACTCCTCAGTCTCATTTAATAGGGCATATCTATTTGTTAATGAAATTTTATTTCCCATTGCTCTGCACCCTTTTTCTTTGGCATAGTTTGCACAGTAGACCACTCCCCTCAGTCACAGTTTGTTCATTCTGCCCTGCTTCTACTATATCTTTTGATTTGTTTATTTCACCATTTATATTTGATTCTCTTTTTCTATTTTCTTTTGGCACTGCACTGATTTCCTTTAGTGTTCTCACATTGACCTGTTCTCTTGAGGTATTAACTTCTGTCAATAACTGTCCCATATCTATACATTTCTGACAGATAAAATCCTCAGAGGATACATTGAAATTGCATGAAGCATACATTAAACAACTACAATATTTTACAATTGTACCATCATTACATAATATGGTAAGAAAATCCTCTAAAGGGTTATAGGCCTCCATTTTGCTCTGTTTGTATGGTGTAGTTTGTAACCTTTATATGATTCCTTTAAATCTGCCACAAATACTGTAATATGCTCAAACAGCCTTTGAGACCTTTGTTATTACTACTATTGGTCCTTGAGGTCAGAGAGCCACAGACTTTAAATCGCTATAATGCTTTAGCTGGGAAGTCCTCCTCTTGGCTATATACAGTATAAGGTTTAGCTCCAGTAGTATTACAGAGACATTAATATTCAATATAAAATAATTTTACTAGTATGCCTTACTTACCTTTCTATATTTTCTGGCCCAAGTCCCTTGTCCATGCAGGACATGCAAGACACGTGCTGACACAGCATGCCTCTTATATAGCAAATGGGTGCACAACTGCTTGCTCTAGCCTCTGTATTTATGATCTGTGACCCAGATGCTAGTCCCTGGGTGTTATGTGACCACCCGCTCCCATTTTACTTTAAGTCACAGAAATATTTATTTTAAGGTCTACTTGTTGTTTTGCAGGGTTAAAGGTTTTTGTGTGCTGCAGTAGATAGAAAACAATACAGAATACAGTATAAAGTGCAGCTCCTTGTAGTCCATTACTACTGTGGATTACTGCTCTCCACCCACTACCTGCTTCCTGCTCCTTAGCCCAGTTGCTAAGCAACAGCCCCAAACACACTCATCAAGTAGTTTTTGCTCCAAAAAATAGAATGCTAGTTTTAGTTTGCAGAAAGGTATTCTCACACAGCCGTAGCTGTCACATAGCCTTGTTCTTGCATTTTAGAACTCTCAACTCACTCTAGCCTCTGTATTTATGGTCGGTGACCTGGATGCTAGTCCCAGAGATCACGTGACTACTCACCCCTGTTTGTACTCTAAGTCACAGAAATATTTATTTTAAGGTCTATATTGTTGTTTTGCAGGTTTAAAGGTTTTGTGTGCTACAGTAGATGAAAACTAATACAGAAAATAGCATAAAGTGCAGCTCCTTGGAGTCCATTACTGCTGCAGACTACTGCTGTCCACTCACTTCCTGCTTTCTGCCCTTAGCCAGTTGCTAAGCAGCAGCCCCAAACACACATGCCTAGAAGTTTTTGCTCCAAATAATAGAACACTAGTTTTAGTTTGCAGAAAGGTACTGTCACACAGCTGTAGCTGTCACACAGCCTTGTTCCTGCTTATTTGTATACATGTGGATGTGTGAGGAGCCACAGGCCTTTGGTAGGTCATTTAAGAAGATGATAAACAGGACAAGTCCAAGGACTGAATTTTGAGTAACCCAGACTTGATAGCAGGAGAAGGTGTTGCCAATGAGAGCAACTTGTTACTTGCCTGCCAGATAAGAGCTGAACCACTTGGTCACATCATCATAAAGTTCAGCAACAACCAGCTTCTGCAAAAGCAGTTGTTAGCAATTGTGCCCAAGGCCTTAGCCAGATTGATATAGATGGCAATGGTTACAAAACCCTGATCCATCCCCTTCAAGATGGATTCGGTGAGTCACAGCAGTGAAGAGATGGTGAAGTGTGATGATCATGTGATGATCTAAACCTAGACAGGAAGGGGCTCATGAAGTTTAAAGAGTAGAGAAAGGTGAGAGCTGAGAGGCAGTGAGAGCAGAGAGAGAGACTGAGAGAGAGAGAGAGAGAGAGAGGGCAAAGAGAGAGAGAGAGAGAACAAGATACACTTGAACCTTTTCCAAAGCAGGGAGGTGGATGTATAGGGTGAATGTTACCTGGGGCAGAGCAGTTTCCACCACTATGTAAAGGGAAGAATTTAGCTCTCTAACAAACACCGTAGGCTCTACCCATACATAAATAAAGGTTAAGGGTCTATAAGATATTAGCAGTGATAGTAGGGGTATCAAGATAAAGAAGTTTAGGGTCCAGCCTGTCTGGACTGTAGTCTATTAAGGGACTGGGATATTATAAAAGCAGAAAAATTATCAGCAGGAGAGGTAAGAGAGAAGGAGAACAAGTGGATTGGGGAAGAGGAGGAAAAGGAATGGGCAGAGGACTGGAAGGAGAGGGGTAAGCAGAGACATGGCACAGGTAGAGAAGAAGTGATTGAGGTAGGCAACAACTTCAGCAGGGTTTGACATGACAGAACTACCTAGCAACAGTGTTTGCAACTGGAAGGATCAAAAGGAGTGTACCACTTTCCAGAATTTAGAGGGCACTTTATGTTATTCTTTAAGTTGGAAGTAAAGTATTCAGACTTGGTGATATGGTGGCCTTGGTGCAAGAGGTTTGGAGGTGCTTAGATCAAATCAAATCAAACTTTATTTTATAGTGCCTTTTAAAAGCCAAGGCTCTGCACATAAAATCAATTATAAATTATAACATTAAAACAGGAAGATAAAACACATTAGTCATTAGGGAAGGCAAAATTAAATAGATACGCTTCTCTTTGCCAATGAGGTAGAGAATTCCACAGGGTTGGAGCCAGAAAGTAAAAGCACAAGCACCTAAAGTTTTTAATCGCATTCTGGGAATTCTAGCAATCCCTCTTCGTGGATCAGAGAGGACGGGGGCAGCAGGGTATCAAGAGGTCTTGCAGGTAACCGGTCCCTGATCATGTAGAGATTTAAAGATTAGCAGACCAACCTTAAAGGTGATCCACTACTGAATAGGCAGCCAGTGCAGTTCGTGGAGCACAGGAGTAATATGACTGGACCTAGAGGTCCCAGTCAAAGCCCCGCTGTCACATTCTGCATTAGCTGCAAGTGGCAGATATCAACGCCAGGAAGCCCTAGGTAGACAGAATTGCAGTAATCAAGGCGGTAATGATGAAGGGTGGACCAATGTTGGAAGGTCATCTGAGGAACCAAGTGTTTCACCCAGGTGAAATTTCTCAGATAATGAAAGGAAGATTTGACAACAGCTGACACCTGAGACCATAGTGTCAGACCATTATCGAAAAATAGCACCAGGTTACGACTTGGTCTGAGGTGCAGTTGTTTGCCATCAATCAAACACCTGATGCCTGGCCAGCTCGCATACCCACCTCCAGATGACCAGGGTCCACAACCAACATTTCAGTCTTATCTGGATTCAGTCTCAGCCAACTAGAACTCATTCAGGTCCTAATCTTGGTAAGGCAGTTGTTTAGCACAGAGAAAGCAGCATCCTGTCCGGGCAGAAAGAACATATACAGTTGAGTATCATCTGCATAGCAGTGAAAACTCAAACTATATCACATGATGATATCTCCCAATGGCAGCATATACACTGCAAACAGCATGGGGCCAGGATGGAGCCCTGTGGTGTGGCACCTGCAAGACAAGAAGTAAGTACCAGAGGAATAAATTCGGTGGTAACTCTCTGAACCCTGTCTGCAAGGAAAGAATGGAACCATTTGAGGACTGTACCAGACAGACCACAAAGCAGCCACAGGTGCTCCAACAGCACACCATGGTCTACAGTGTCAAATGCTGCAGAGGGATCAAGAAGGACCAGAATGGTACACGATTTTGATTTCTAGCCATCAGAAGGTCATTCAGTACCCGGAAAAGTGCAGTCTCAGTGCTATGCTTCTTCCTAAATCTGGACTGAGAGTATCATAGATATTGGGAGTTGAAAGATGATCATCCAGTTGCAACGCAACCACCTTTTCAATAACCTTACCAACAAATGGCAGGTTAGCAATAGGTCAGTAGTTAGCTGGACAGTCTGGGTCCAGGAGGGTTTCTAAAGGAGTGGTCGAATGACCACCTCCTTTAGGGGTTCTGGAAAGACCCCATCTCCAAGGACCTCCAGACATTTCAGCAAGGATCGGCATAACATCAACACATCCCAATGAAAGGGTGTCGGGTCCGGATCCAAACTACAACTGGTTGGGTGCATAATCTGGATGATCGACAAAATATCTGAATTCTGGCTGGCAGAAATCTGACCAGAGAGACTGAGTGTATACCACATCCTGCCGATCACCACAACTTCTCTGAGGAGAGGCTATGTCGATACTAGACCTGATGCTGCCAACCTTATCTGCGAAGAATCACGCAAACTCCTCACATTTCAGCTGAGAAAAGCTTCTCTGAGCTGAAGACAGATTGGATTGCACAATCTGTTGATGGTCCAGAAAAGCTGAGCTGGTCGATTCTGCACAGCAGAAATCTCCCAGACAGGAACTCTGCCTTCTTACAGGTGATTTCTAGCTGATAGCAATCATAATGTGCCATCAGCTTAAGCCTGTCAGCATCAAAGCCAGACTTTCACCAAGCTCTCTCCAGTCTTCGACCAATTCACCTCAATTCCTTCAAGGGTTCCTTGGATGAAGGGTGAGGGTTGAACATGAACAGGAGCAATCTTGTCCAGGGCATCTCCCACAGCCTTATTATAGGCTAGTACAAGATCATCTGGACTCAGGCATTCACCCGACCGACTTGATAGGTCCAGTACTGCCGACAGGTCATTAGGGTAACTCCCTCAAAGGCGGTACTGGACCATCTCTGTAGGGGCAGACCTACTAAGGGGACCCTGAAGCTGAACCTTATGGTGTGATGGTCAGACCAGCCGACTGGTTCTACCCCAAGTCAGCCATCTCCATACCCAAAAGAAAGATCAGATCCAACGAGTGACCCCTACATGGGTTGAGGAGGTAACTACCTGTGTAAAGCCAAGCATCATCATAAGCTGGAGGAGATTTTGACCAGTGCAAGAGTTCATCATTGACCCAGGCATTGAAGTCCCCAGAATTATCCACCTGGGGACCTCAACCCATGCTGATGATGAAGTCCACTATCTCCTGCAGGAATGCTCCACCATCTCCTGGATGGTAGATGAGGAGTATCCCACAACCTACACCCTCACCCAGGATATACTCAAAGGATCTGGTACATCCCAATGGCACCTCCACAAGGCCCAGCTCAGATTTAAATATAATGGCCACACCCCTGCCCCTATGATCCAACCTTGGGCGGTGTATCACAGAGAAACTGGCCAGAACTGCAGAAGCCAAAATAGGGCCTGCATTTTCATCCAACTAGGTCTTGGTGATGCATGCCAGGTCAATGGTTTCAACAAGATCAGCTATAATAGCTGTCCTGTTTTGATAGGTCTGGCATTACACAACACCGCCCAAGTATAATGAGTTGTCGGGAAGACCTTGAGACCTGCCCACAAATATCAGAGTCCTTGGTATGGAGACAAGACAGGAGAACCTCTGTCCTGACTCCATTTTGCCCAGGGTGCCCTCTTGGACCCTACAACTCCTATCCACCCTCCCCTTTCCTCTTCCTCACCAAACCAGTTCTCCCTTTCTTATACGCCTTCTAGTTATCCCCAAAGCATGACACCTAAAATAGGTGTTAGATGTTAAAGGGGACAGTCAAAGGAAGTAATTCCCTATGTCTGGTGGGGAGTACTGCCTGACCATTGCTAAGCCTTCCTGACACATAATACTTCAAAATTAAAAACAAAATATAAAACTAATAACCCACTCCAAACATAAAACTAGTCTTAATGACAAACCCAATCTTAATAAAAATCTCCTATAACCTAAATTAAAAAAACAAAATAGAATAATAAAATCACAATCCAATATATAACCCCAAAGCAATATAAAACAATTTAATAGCTGCAACACCAAGTTAGATTGTCCGTTATGGTCCACTAGAGTTCACTAACTACTATATACCCACCCAAAATAAATAATAAAATACAATTCAAAATAAACCCTGCTTAACACTACATAGATGGTACAATCCAATACTTGGCTCTCAGAAAACACCAGGAAAAATAATAACAGAAATAAAAGTTTCCTGCAACCCCTCTCACTGAGTATGCAGGACGTAATGTTTTGAAGTCCCCAGGCCCTCTCACAGCCTGGGAGATAATCTACTCAGATTAAATCAGAAACAGTTTAGAAATCCAAAGATTGTCATCCAGTAATTAAATAAAAATGAAGTTTGGACACCCAGGTCCTCTCACCACCCAGGATACCAAAATAAGGGCACTCTCACTGTCCAAGATAGAAAAACATGTCTGGCGACAATTCTGGAGCAAAGTAAGGAGTTTGGTGATGAAAACAACCAATAAAATACTGCCAATCCAAATGAAAGAATCCAACTCAGCTAAGGCAGACAGGGGAATGCTGTGTAGAGATAATAATTATTCCAGCAAGGGTGTTCAAAGTCGGCAGTAGAAGCAAGGAACTCATAAAGCTCCAACCCAAAAAACTGCAACCAAAAAGTATTCACTGCTGCAACTTTGATACCCAGGCAGTGGCCATTCAGCAGCCAACCCCCAAGGAACCGGAACACTATAAGCTCATCAGCCAGGTCTCGCCCTTCTCCTCGGCTCAGAGTATCCTGACAGAGCAGGCAGAAGATAATAGAAACTCAAGCAGCCAAAAACAGGGGAATCCTTCCATGAATTCCACTTCAGTGGTGAAACACCAACCTCAACAGGTCTCGCTCCTTCTCCTCTGCTCAGAGTATCCCGACAGAGCAGGCAGAAGAAATAGTAGGTCTGTTTCTTCACACAGGTTTTAGCGGGGAGATCTAAACAGCACAAACCCCTTTCCTGGGTGAGCAGGACTGTTCAAGTGTACGTAATATGCTGCAGGCAGGTCTAGAACTCCTGATTTACACACGGAGACTAACTTCCTCACTGCAAAGCCCTAACTAGCTAATAAATTTGGGCTTGAATAATAAACAAACAAAACAGGGAAACTGCAGGCAAATGAGTAAAAGCAAATAAAACTCTACTGCAGAATACAACTTACGCTTATAGCATGCCCAGCCGCGGCCATCTTGCATAGTCCACTGGAAGCATGAGATAAACACAGCAGAGACTCAGGAGGTGAGAACTTGACTTGGGTCTTTCAGTGTGTGTGTGTGTGTGGGGGTCACATCTCAGATAGTGGAAAAATTGGTGTGAGTATTATCCTCCTGCTGAACATCTCCATACATCCAAGTAAATTTATTACCATTATTATTTGTTGCCCTTATTAATACAGGCATGTTAGTGCCTATATGCTCTAGGGTCAAGTTACTGTTTCTGTCAAAAATGTATTCTTTGATAGTTTATGTCTCAGTGACCTTAGCCTCCAGGACAGCAACATTTGCTGGGTTCATTCTATGACAAATTTAATTAAAATCAGTTTGGCAGTTCAAAAGTTATTAATTTGTTAAATTACTTACAAAATCCCAAAGTGTATTTCTTTTGTGCTATAAATGAAGTCAAACATGAACAAAATATTAAGAAACATATGACTCATCAACTGCTTTATGTAAGGCCTAATAGCAAAGCAAATTAGGAAAATGTATTACAATGCCCAGAGTCTGAAATTCCTGAAGGGAATTTAGACTAATGTCCTATCATGTGCACTGCCCAAAGACCTGCCCATCTTACTTTATACAGAATCTTGCTTCATCAGAGTCAATGGGCTCAGCATGTCCTAGTTTGTACAGGGCCAATGACTCATGTCCTGCACCACATAGGACATGAAGGGTTGTAAAATATTCTGCTTTATGTAAGGCTCAAAGGGCCCTGCATGAAGCAAATTAGAACACATCTTGCTTCATACAGAGCCCAAACTCAGCAAGGCAAGTTAGATGAGTGAAGCAAGTTACAACAATACATTCTCAGACAGTAAGAAAATTCATTGCAAAACAATATGTTAATACATCATTAGAATTCCAAAGCAACAAAATTTGGGAAATTTGGCATTAGTGTTTTCAACCTTAATGTCCACTTCCCTCCTCCAGCCTCTAGTCTTATGACCCAAGGCCAAGTCTGGGCTATGTCCCATGGATGGGTCTGCTTCTTTAAGCTACAGATCCAAGGCCATGTGCAAAGAAATTTACAACTTAGACTTCTGCTTTGTGCACCGCCAGCAGAGCCATGTGCAAAGAAAGTAATGACTGGTCTGTTTTGCAAAGTGCTCACAGTGCCTTGTGCAAAAAAGTTATGACTGGTCTTGTGCTTTGTGCAGTGCCCACAGAGCCCTGCACAAAGGGGTTATTATAACTGATCATGCAGGCCCTATGTTAAAAGCAGCAAACTTGTGGGGCATGGCTCTGGACCTATAGCATAAAGAAACAGATCCAAGGATATGGCCCCATATCTGTAGCTTAGCCTTGGGTCACAAGACAAGGGTCTGGGGTAGGATGGTGGGCATTAGGGCTCACAAATCCTAACACCACTTCTCCCTGCTTTATTTGTCTTTGGAACCTTGACAATACATTATTGTAGTTTCTGCAATGAATTTAGTTAATACATGTCAGTGTCTCAGTGACAGCACTCTCATATCTGGACCAAGATGATTGGTAAAGCACAGGAGGTAGGTTTATTTTCTTATAAAGGACTCTTTCACAGCCAAATGGACTGTACAATATTAGGACAATCATGCCATCAATAGCAGCAAAACCTATTGCACAACATAGAAAACAAATCATTATGTAACATTAAACCATCAATAAACAGCACCTAAAAGCAATGAGTACTAAATAATTTTTTATCATATAAGATTTTTATTATTTTCAACATTCATGTTTACAGAGTAATATACACTCTCACCATCTGTACATACACATTACATAAATATACTTAGTGCATACCCTTAACATAAAGATAGACCTAGACCAATTCATTCCACGGGGTAAGAAAAATTAGAAAAAGGAAATTCAACCAGTACAACCCAAATGACAGTAGCTTTATATAACTTAACATTCCTTATTAAATTTTGTAGTGATATCAGATGCCTTCCCTTCCACACTCCTTTTTTAATTTTAAACTAAACATATTAACCCCATCAGATCAGTCTGTTCAAGCAAAGTAAAGAAAATATTTAAAGCAAAAAGAAAATCCCAATGCCAGCACAGCTACTAACAGCCACTCCACAAGGTAATCATTGATTTGCCAAAATACAGAAAGGAAGCGAGAACTTGCTTTAAGGAGCTATAAGTGCTTCATTTTATTTAAATTCTGCAAACTTCCATGTATGCTGCCCCTCCTACAGCAAACAGCAACAAGTCTATTGCCAGCACCCTCAATTGCACTAACTGATATACCAGAAGCTTATGTGTGTGTGTTAAACTCTCCTGATTAGGATCTTGCAATCCATTTTTTTATATTTGGAGCCCTGTTGCTACAAGCAACCAGAAGAGAGTCCTTCTACATAGCAACTATTGCTATGTGTGCATAACACTGTGCACTGGACTGATTTTAGTGAATTACTTTCTTTTTAAAACTTGTGTATGCTTTGGGGCACAGAGAAGTGTCTAAACAGCTGTTAAACTAAAGAGTTTAACATATTTGGGACAGTCTGTAACGCAGGAGCTGTGACCTCTGGCGATACTTCTGAGTCATGGAGGGATTATTTAAACAAGCCCTGCAGTGAGCGGGTGAGATAAATCTATTGCCAGCACCCTTAATTGCACTAATTGATATACCAGAAGCTTATGTGTGTGTTAAACTCTCCTGATTAGGATCTTGCGATCCATTTTGTATATTGGAGCCCTGTTGCTATGAGCAACCAGAGAGAGTCCTTCTACATAGCAACTGTTGCTATGTGTGCATAGCACTGTGCACTGGACTGATTTTAGTGAATTACTTTCTTTTAAACTTGTGTGTGCTTTGGGCACATAGAAGTGTCTAAACAGCTGTTAAACTAAAGAGTTTAACATATTTGGGACAGTTTGTAACACAAGGAGCTGTGACCCTGGTGATACTTCCAGGTCATGAAGGATTATTTAAACAAGCCCTGCAGCAAGCAGACACACACTTGCACATGCAGAGATGACACAGAGACATGTGAGTCAGCGAGTGCTACACATGTTGTGAGTGGTGTGAGGGGTTAGGAGCCTAAAAGCCATGCAGTGAGTAAAACTCATACTTTGTGATACAAGATCAGTGTAAACACTATCCGGTAGAATGGATTTCAATACATTATGTTTGGGGAAGGCGGGTATTTGTGTATCTCATGTGAAATGCATCTGTTTTCTGAGATACCAATCCTGGAAAACCCTTCACCTGCTTAAAGTGTAAACAGAACGCTGACATGCTTTTAGAAATAACCATGTTTGCTACTCAACTACAGGCTCTTGAATGTAGTCAGCAAAACATGGCATCCAGAATAAACAACAGAGACAGTGATGAATCAAATATACAAAATAAAAATAACCAACCTAGTGAGTATCCAAGCAGTTCCCCATTGCCGCAACATAATGAAACAGAGAATACAGTTAGTAATACACAATTGTTACACAGCAAGACCCTGTCAAAAAGTGAATAAGACTAGAGGAGTTTGATGAATCTAATGATGATAACTGGTACACTATACAGGAGCTAGGCCAGCAAAAAAGGCAGGAAGGCAGAGAGTTTTAAAATACCACTAGTAAATAGTTTTGATCCTTTGATTCAACTCTTAGATGAAGAACCTAATATGGACTTAATTCCTGCCCCCACAGAATATCCCTAAATCAGACTATAAGTGATTCTCCAAACTTTCCACTTTCTTCACTGACGGTAACTACAAATAATTCCACCAAGAATTCCCATCTGGAAAAAGGAAGGGATATCAATACTGTCATTGAATCACAACTGAATGCCTGTAGCAATACGACTGGGAAAAATATTGAAGAGACACAAATACAATCTAATGACTGTGGAAGCATGATGGGTAACTCTATTCAAGATACCGAACCACAACTTAATGACTGTAGAAGTTAGACTAGTAACCAAAATCAAGATATGTTGCCTAACCAAATTTATATACTAGGAGATTCAATTACCCGATACACCGATAGATATACTACTAGAGGGAATAAAGAAAATGTTGCAAGCTGTAGTTACAGTGGAGCAACAATAAAAAAATGTCACCAGTATGTTACCTGGCATATTTCAAAATATCAGAAATCCTAAAACAGCCATATTGCATGTAGGCACAAATAATTTTGGGAAACAGAACGTTGAACAAATAAAAAAAAAGACATGGAGGAAGCGGTACAAACATTAAAAGAGTTAGATGTTATACCAATCATCTCAAGTATTACCAATACCTAGCGCCAGTAATTACAGGACTAAAAATATTAAGGCCTATAATAATTGGCTACAAAGATGGAGTGCAAAAATAATATTAGGTGTATACAAACATGGGAATTATTCAAAGGAAGAAATGATTTGTATTGCTTTGATGGTTTACATCTAAAAAGGGCTCAAGAACACTAGGATGCATTTTGTTTAATACAATAAAACATTTTTAAATCAAAAAACTAAACTCATGGGGCAAGGTGACTTTAAATAAAATCCCAACAAACAATCCAGTCATACAAATAGACAATATCAAAAAATATATAATGAAAAGAAATATGGGTTGACATTTTGCTCACAAATGCAAGAAGCCTCTATACAACAAAACTTGAGTTAGAAATATTGCTTCATAGGGACAGTATAGACATAGCTGCAATCACAGAAACATGGTGGGGTGATAACTCTACTTGGACTACCAATATCAAGTATTATAAGTACTATAAATAAGTAATATAAATATAATATTATGGTTATAATACTATATTTAAAACAGAGACTCAAAAAGGGAGGTGGCATAGCATTGTTTATTAAAAAAACAATATTAAATACAAGTCCATTAATACAACTGAGGATGAAATATCTAGTGAAATCCAGTGGATCAAAATAATAAGAGATAGATAAAAAACTGCTGGTGGGACTCTGTTATAGACCTCCAAATGCTGATCCATTAGAACATCAAGCTATTCTGAATAGTATAGAAAAAAAAGTTGACTCAATCAGACACTATACTGTTAGGGGACTTTAATTTTCCAGGCATCAACTGGAAAATGGCACTACAAATAATAAAATGGAAACTACTTTTATCAAATTATTGGAATCACATGGTATGTCTCAACTAATAAATGTAAGAACAAAAAAAATAACATCCTTGAACTACTAATAGCAGGTATCCTCAGCAAATTTCAAATATTAAAGCCCAAGATCCTCTATTAAACAGTGACCACTGTATAATCATATTTGGTATTAGGCTGACACTAGAACGTAACTGCGGTAAAACAATTTTAAAAACTATGGTAAGGCAAATTTTGCTCAGATTAATAAAGAATTGATTTCATGGGAGTGGGATCTGTGCTCACATCACCAGAGGAGCTATGGCAGTTATTAAAAAAATAGGATAATTGCTTTAGAACAAAAACATGTCCCAAACAAAGTAGGATATAATAATATGGGAAAATTACCATTATGGTTGACCCCAATATACTCTCTCTGATCAAAAAAAGAAGAGCTTGTAGAGCCAAAATAAGATGTAAAATGATTATAACATCATAAAGTACAAGACACTGCTGCAAAATGTAAGAATACAATAAGAAAGGCAAAAAAATTGGAATTTAAGTTGGCTCACATTAACGATGGGGAAAAGTTTTTTTTCCTATGTAAATAACAAAAACAAACTACTAAAACTATTGGCCCTCTGGTAATTAGAGATAATATAATACAAACACCTCAGGAAATGGCCCAAGAATTTAATAATTATTTTGCTCAACATTTAATCCAATAATAAATATTGAACATAATATAAGAAAGGAAAATATTAATAATACAAAAAAACATGAGATATTTGAAATAACTAGATTGGAGATAAAAAAAAATTGGAATCAATTAATATAAACAAATCATAACGCCAGACAATCTCCATCCTCATTTATTGAAATAAATATCTTCCTGGTTGATTGAACCTTTATGCAAACTGTTTAATATGACCTTAAAAACTGGAATAGTTCCAAGTGATTGGAAGATTGCAGTAATAACACCTGTATTTAAAGAAGGAAACAAAGGTGAAGTATCTAACTACAGGCCCATTAGCCTGACTAGTATCCTGGGCAAAATGTTTGAGGGTATCTTTAAGACTAGAATAGAAGAAGATTTAGCTACCACACATCTTGTGGATATGAACCAGCATGGATTTACTAGTAAAAGATAGTGCCTTCCAGTAATTTGGTATTTTATGAAAGAGTAAGTAGCCTACTCCACAAAAAGTACCAGTGGATATTGTTTATCTGGACTTATGTAAAGCATTCGATAAAGTGCCACATCAAACTCTGATAAATAAGATGACAACATTTGGGATACATCCAGTGTTGATAAATTGGATTCATGAATGGTTAAATAACGTACATAGGTAGTATGGATAAGAGGTTACACCTCCACTATAGGCAACATTACTAGTGGGGTACCACAAGGATGCATCTTGGGGCCCACTCTTTTCAATATTTTGTTTCAGACATGACATCAAACCTTAAGAATCTGGCTATAAAATTTGTAGATGATACTAAAATTGTAGCCAAGGTGGGAACACTGGACGAAATAATGCAATTTTCAAAGATCTTCTTAAACTTGAAAACTGGGCTAAAAAACAACATGGTCTTTAATACTATTAAATGTGTAATTATGGATTTAGAGATAATAACCCTAATATTTGATTTTGTATTGAATAATACAAACCTGATATCAGTAAATGAAGAAAAAGATCTGGGAATAATTATTAATGATAATTTTACTTTACCTCACATGTGAACCATATTAGGAAACAAGCCAACAAAATAATAGGATGCATAAAAAGATCTTTTGAGTCTAGAAGTAAAGAATGTATCCTCACACTTTATAGAGCTTATGTACGTCCTCACTTGGATTACTATTCCCTTTATGGAGTCCCTATCTTAGGTGAGACAATAATGCATTGAGGGGTGCAGGAAGAGTGACCAAGATGATAGATGGACTGCAACGTAAAAGCTATGAGGAATGACTTGCAGACTTGGATTTATATTCTTTGGAAATGAGAAGGACAAGGGGTGATATACTCTTGATGTTTAAAATTGTTAATGATAAGAAACTTATGACACAGTTGGGAATGACCTTGATATAAGAGAACATAATCATAGAAGTCACAAATTTCAACTATCCTTAACATACCCCAAATTAGACCATAGACGCTACTTTTATACCCAAAGAATTATACCCATTTGGAATGGACTACCCAAATCATTATTTAATACTGTGAACATAGAAACCTTCAAAACCAACCTTGATAAACTTTTATTAAATAAGGTATAAATGAATTCCAGGATCTGGAGATGTACTTATATGGGCAACGCCTTCTGTGCATCCATTTGTCTTAGTATGTAACTTAGTAAGTGAAGTCCCCAATGAGTTTCACCCCCTGGCACTTAATTATTCCTATGAAACATGTTATGGACTTCACTTGTTTGCTGTTTGCTGAAGGAGGGGCAGCATACATGGAAGCGTTGTGCAATTTAAATAAAACAAAGCACTTATAGCACCTTAAAGCAAGTTCTCGCTTCCTTTCTTCTGTATTTTGGCAAATGAATGATTACCTTGTGAAGTGGCTGTTAGTAGCTTGTGCTGGCATTGGGATTTTCTTTTGCTTTGCATGTATACAGCTGAGAACAGCTCCCAGGTGCAGGTCTCAAAACTTTCTCTGTCTAAAGAAAATATTTACAAGTCCATTTTATCTAAATTCTCTAGAATTTCATGTTCTGAAGAGGTGGGGACTCCGCTGTCTCCTGGGATGAATAATGTGCACGGAGGTAAGAAGTAAGTTGACCCAGATCAAAAAATATGTGCATCTTGCTATCCTTAACAATTTTACCTTTGTTGGCAGCAACAGAGAGAATTGTGCACCAATTTCTAAAATCTCTTGTCGGTAAGACAAAATTTTCTTTTTCGCTGCTTAGTTGCATAACCAAAGTCGGGGTTAATAAAATATTTATGACTGTTATATTCCACAGCCCCTCTAAGCCTGGCTAACTTGAATATATGATCATGATCAGAGTCAAACCAAAAGTTGCCAGGACTGTTGATTTTAGTGGAACTGAAGTATTCCGCTCACATTTAATAACCCGAAATGCCTTGGTAATCAGGAAAGGATTCTTTGTGGCAGTTCAAATGTTTTAATCAATATGTCTTTCACCAAATCTCTTGTACTATCAAAATTAATGTCCAACTGGTCTGGAAACCCTGAAATACGAATATTTTTGTAACAAGCAAATTTTCTGCATTCTCCAGTTTTCTACTTATATTGTAATTGTCCTTCATCAGGCTCACACAGCTGGCTTCTAATGACATTATTTTTGTTGTATGTTTGTCAATTTCAGTTGAGTTTTTCTAAGACAATTCTCTTTGTTTTCTCAACATAGTTTTAATCGTGTTCACTTTGGCCCGTAAAAATTCTTTTTAGTATTGCATCAAACCAACAATCACTCCGTTCAGTCCAAGCTAATATTTTTCCAATGTCATACCTAGCTTTTCCAGCATATACCCCCATCCTCAATAGGGAGGATTGTTGAGGAAACTCAGTTTGTCTCTTCTAGTAATTCAACTGGTAGCTCTGCTTGCTTGATTCAGCTGTCTCCAAGGGTACTTTCTGCAGGGTAACGGTATGCATCTTGTCAGCAGCCTGCAGGGTGGTCAACAGAACTACTAGCTGCCCCACCACCACTCTCTGGGCTGAGTTTGGCTGGAAGAATCCGCTGCTCGAGTGGGGCTGGCATCGGGAAACAAATTCCAACACTGATATCCCCTTGCTCCTCCGTGAATCCATATAAGAAGCTTTACCTAAACTGAAGCAATAAAGCAAGGGGTAAGTTGGAACTTAACTAACAAAACAAGAAAATGCTGCTCTGAATGCTATTTCTCCACCGTCATATAAAGCGATTACACCGACTGCTGCTGCCATCGGCCATCTTGCCCCCTCTCGAATACTAATTTATAGACTATAATATGGTGGTCATGATTGTCCCACACCAGACTCTTGGGCAAATACCCAACTTTGACACTATAGTAACACCAAATTACACCTACCCTCATAATTTATGGTATCATGGGTGATATATGCAAATCATATTGAGGAACTAAGGCTGCCTAGGCTTTAATCAGGATCGTAAGGTAACAAAAGGCCATACAAACAATCTGCAGAGGCTGAAAAAGCAACCCACAGACACGTTTTGCCCTTATTAGGACTTAGTGTTCAATAGTTGTATTAGCCTGGGACATGAGACTGATGAGCCAGATGATCATGTGAATCATGGTGAATCCAAAAGAGGAAGGTCAGTTTTAAACTTTATTCATAGAACTTCAGAACACATGGGTGAGTTGGAGGTTCTTGTGGTTTACATTTCTGATAGCTAAAGATCCCATGGCACTTGTCAAAAGATACGTGAGATTTTCCTGGCATCTTGGAAAACATGAACCCTTCCAATAATACATGTTCTAATGCAATATGGCTGTGTGTTTGGTATTCACATGTGTAGTGACTACTACATGTATACTGCATGCAGTCCTTTGCACTGCCAGTATCCAATTTTTTTTTTAGTAAAGTATTTGATATATATTGTGTATGAATGGTGTTCTATTCTATTCTATTCTAAATTTAGGTAGAACCAGAGTTCAGGCATACCATCACTTAACTCATTATTTCTCCTAGCTCAGTTAGAAGTACACGATGGCAGACAGGGTGAAATAAATTCTGAGTCACTTTTAATCTAACCCTAGTGGCATCCAAGAGCCTAATTCCAAAAGGGTAGCTGAACAAAGACAACTCAACCCTTGAGTACCTTTATCCCACACAAGTGTCATTATTTGCATTAAGTATTGAGCCCAAATATTATTTTATGAACATATGAACATACAACAATGCTAGCAGAAACAGGCCTCACGGTCCATGGAATCTGCTCAAGTGTGCAGCTAGCACCTTATATTGCTGCTGCCATTCTGCATTTCCTTCCTCTCATCCTATTACCCTTACCGTACCCTATTCCAACCCTCTTGAAGCTGTCTACCATCTTGCAGGCCACTAACTCACACGGCAAGGAGTTCCACTTGCCCACCACTCTTTCTGTGAAAAATGTCTTTTCATCTCTCTTCTGAATCTACCCTCCAATCTCAGTTGGTGTCCTCTCATGTCCCTCCCTTTCTCTTCTGGAAAATCCTCTCTGTATTAGTCTTGTTTATTCCCTTCAGGTTAGGGTTGATTACACCCATGCCATTTTAAAGTAAAACTGCTATGACATAGACAATATGCATGGATTACAGTGTGTAACAAGTTTTCTTTACCCACTCAAAGTGTGTGATACAACATAAACTATAAGACAAAAGGCGAATGGTTTATAATGGTATAATTAATCGGTTCCATTTTTTCAATGTAAAAATCCATGTATTAAATACCGTAATACCTGAGGTAGGTATTATGGCAAAGTCATATCAACCCTCCCAAAGCGCATAAATCGGCAATCATGCAAAACCACACAAACTACATAAAACACCAGTAATTATAAAAATAAAAGATAGGCAAGGCGTTAAGGATTTTTTATTACCAGGTGTGATGACTGTAAACCTCTTGAGCCGCCTCAAGTTTACGGTCATCACACACCTCAAGTGTAAAAAAATCTGTAACACACACTTGCCTATCCATTATTCTATATGTCTTACACAGGGTGTAAAACTGAGTTTCCACACTGTAACCCATATCTTATTTTATACAATTACTGGTTTTATTAACAGTGTTTAGTCTTCAGCAATGTAGCAGGAACCAGAATGTTTGTCAATTGCCACTCACAGCTGATGCTATGTGTTTAGATCTGTGAGGAGGATGGGCTGCAGCTGTAGAGCACAAGGTGATCTGTGTTACACCTATTAGGTGTAACAAGGTGTGTGTAATGTTTAAAGCACTTACTGGAGTAGGGATGTAATCAACCGTAACCACTATTAATACACAGTCTGCTTACCTCAAGGGGCCAGAGGTAATCTCCTGACCAACCCCACCTCAACTGGTCATCTCACAGAAATATAGTATTTGTTGGCATAAAGGACTGCTTGGTCCACCCAGTCTTCCCAGATGGTCCCTGCATAGCCTTTCTCCACAGATCTTAACTGGTTTCTGACAACCTCCCTCCTCCCTGCCTATTTACTAATATTCCTCTATATCTATCCCACCCATGTTAGAAGCCCCTATTGTTTTTGTCTCCACCATTTCAGCTAGCAGTCTGTTCTAGATGCATACCACTCTTTCAGTAAAGTAGTACTTCCTCACAGCCCTCTTAAACTCCTCCTCCAGCTTCATCGCATGCGCCGGACCTGGTTCTCTTTCTCATTTAAAAAGAACCCCCCGCACCCTGTTCCTCCATGAGGTACTTGTAGGTCTCTATAATGTCCCCTCTCACTCTCCTCTCTTCCTGGGTGTACATGTTGAGATCCTCAGTCTCTCTTCATTGGGCTTTAACACAACACCCACACCTTCAGTTGCCCTCCTCTGGACTGCATCCACCCTGTCTATGTCCTTTCAAGGTATTACCTCAGAACCGAATACAATACTACAGTTGGGGTCTCACAAGCAAGCAATAGAATGGTAACACCACCTTTCTCTTGCTAGAGTTACCTCTCCCAATGCATTCCATCATCCAACTGGCCCTACCCCTTCATTTGTTACACTGCCCTACCCCTTTGAGGTCATCAGACATGGTAACTCCACTGTCCCTTTCCTGCTTATTGACTGTCTGTATCCCCATCCTATACTCAGCTGCTGGGTTCCTATGCCCTAGGTGCATGATTTTGCACTTTTGGTATTGAACCCCAACTGCCATGCTCTTCACCATTTCTCAAGTTTCCCAAGGTCCCTACACATTCTGCACCCCTTCCTGAGTGTCTGTCCTATTAGATGTTGGTGTCATTTGAAAATGACATACCTTACTTCCAGTTGTTCTGCAATGTCACTTTATGAAGACATTGAAGAGGACCTGTCCCAGTCCCTAGCCCTATGACACCCGCTGGTCAATCTCCTTCATTAGAGTGAGTGCTGTTAACCACCACCCTCTGTCACCTACCCATTAACCAGTTCCTTACCTGGGGGCAGATCACTCAGTAGATGCAGAATGGTCTGCAAACTCAAGCAGACTAAATAACTGGCAAGTCCTTTTCTGCTGGTTATTTTCATATGTTCATAGTTCCCACACCTCCACTAGCCTTCCTGCTTCTCCTATGTCCATATGAACATACAAAGAAGCCAGCAGAAGAAGGCCATTTGGTCTATCAAGTCTGCTCATGTTGCAGGGTCCACATCTTGAACTAATGTCCCTGCCCTTCCTCCCCCTCCTCCCATCCTCCTACCCATGATTCTTACCTTCCCCTATGCCTGTCCCAGCCTCTCTTAAAGCTGCCCATTGTCTTCAATGAGATGACCTCTTCCGGCAGCGAATTCCAAGTGTCCACCATCTCTCTGTGAAGAAGTGCTTCCTGACCTCCCTCCTAAACCTCCCACCCACCAGCTTAAGACTGTGTCCCCTTGTGATATGGTTGCCACTCAGCTTAAGAGACTCTCCTTATCAACCTTATTTATCCTTTCAGCTACTTAAATGTCCCAATCATGTCCCTCTCTCTCTCTCTCCTGTCTTCCAGGAGTACATGTTCAGTGCCCTCAATCTGTCCTCATATGCCTTGCCCTGCTGACCAGCTATCACCTTGTAGCCCTCCTCTGTACCTTATAAGTCCCACCACCAGAATCCATATCTTACACTCCTAACCTCTATAACCTGACCTCATCAACCCTGTATCTTATGGATCTAAGCTCAGGTGGCTGCAGTTTGCACCTCCACAACTCTCACTGGAGAGGGAATTGCTGATGTATTATACACTGACAAGCTCCACTCTGATTCTCTAGTACAGTCTTCTTATCATCACTCAGTGATACTGGGCAGCCACCCTTCATCCATTATGCGTCACTGTGATCTTTACAGTCAGTTGGGTTGGTTGACATTGCACATAATGTAAACATCAGATACGTCTGAAGTCTTGAAACCTTGCTTTACAAAGTATTTTACAAAGTTTTATGAACTTTGCAAAGTGTGAAGTTTTGTGTCATGCAAATCTTTCTGAAGTGAAGTGCCCACTTCACTGAGCAAAATAGCACTTTGCTTGCAAAGACCTACATGAAGTGACGTGACTAATGTGGCTGTTTATTTGTAGAACATTTCCTCCATCCTCTGTACCATTGACAGATATCACTCCCAACACCCAATGTAGTTTTAAACAATATCCCCACCATCGCCCACTAGGCCCAACATCCATCCTTCCTGGCACCCTGCAAAGTTATTACTCACAACAAAACTGACAAGCACGGCTTTTTTCCAACAAGAGCAAGTTCCACCCACCTGCCACCTTCCCCTCCCCTCCCTGTCATAATAAATTCATTATAGAAACCCCCTTTCAATCAACCCTCCTCCCCAAAGCAAACAAATCCCAATTTTTTGTTGAAATACCTGTAAATAAGAAAACTGTCCTCAGGTGGAGCAAGTGTCTTCACTTTTCAGTGTTCAGAATCAGAAAGAATTGTGATAGTAACACCTGATTGACTGACAACCAGTCCATTCATTCATTCATTCATTCATTCATTTGATACTTACTGAATGAAGATGAAGTCTCTGTAACAAATGATTATTTTCTTTTTCAAAGGTAAAAAAGGATTTGGGGGTCTGTTTGGAGGGTAACAGGAGGCAGGAGCCAGAAGGGGAATGCTAAGACAGAATTCAATTACTGATGGTGTCAGGTCAGGTGTGCAGAAGCTGTGGGATTTGGGTTTGATGTGCAGGTGGTGGGGAAGAGCTGTGTATTTATTATTATAATGCTAATTGAAACCCCTCTGGGGTGGGGTGGGGCTTATCTGGATGCAGGTGTGCCATCCTAAACTCTTCAACCAGTCTTTTTGCTCACTGCAGCCCCAGGACTTCTACAGGAAAAGGGGCTGCGGGAGCAGCAGAAACGGACCACCACAATCCACACCGCACTGTGCGAGTTGTTTGCCAGCTCAGATGGTCAGCACTGAAAGTGCCCATCCTCCTGAAGTTCTGAAAGCCACATCAGTGGCAAGATCACATTCCCTGGTACATTATCAGCATCCAGACCCTTGGACTTCTCTCTCAGCTTTAAAGGGGACTGGAGGCACTGAGAGGAGAGGAAGAAGGATTGGGATACTGGCACTCATTGCCTTTAAGAGAGCAGCTCCTTGCCACATGGCCAAAGTGCAACCCAGTTGGGGGAGGTGGAGTAGAGAACAGAGCATCTGGTGGGGAGCACAACAGGTATATATTTGCCACTCTGCCACAGGTATGTCAGGTACCCGTTATGCCTATTAAACCAAGTGGTAGCACACTGATGAGAGCAGTCTAAAACAGAAATAAAGACTTTCGGAGCACAGGGCTCTATTGAATTCAAAAGGTCACCATCTTTGTGACACACGACCCGGACAACAGCCAATCAGAGGGCAACAAGGCAAACAATGGATCATGGGAGGAGGAGGATGCAAGGGGTTCCTCCCATCGGACTGGCAGGTTGTGTTTAAGCCATTCAGAGAGCAGGATGGGCAGAAGAAGTGACAGAATGAGAAGTGGAAGAGAGAAGAGAGTTTTCTGAGCCTGGGAGAAGTAAGGCGCAGTCTTGGGGAGACTTGGTGGAGTGTGGACCTACTGCTTGTGGGATGTGTTTTGGCCTATCCAGGCCTCAGTTCTACAAAGCCCTTTCCAGGGTTTAAAATGTTGATGGGGAAGGGGACCAAGTGCTTCCTGTGTATGTTCCTTTGATTCCTGAGAAGAGCAAAACCTATGAGACTACGGAAGCAAACTTTGGAGTCTGAGTGCTGCTCCTCCTTCAAGCTGCTGCGGAGTCAGATAGGGGCCAACTAGCCCTTACTAAGTGGGGTGAATTGGGGAACTGGAGTCACAGGCATGTGCCTAGAGAATAGGGTACTGTCGATCCTGAGAGGAGTCAGACTGTGGGTTTGCTCCTTGGAAATCGTAAGCCACTGCCTAGTGTTCCAGCTTCATGTTGATCTTCCAGAAGGACTGTTTCCTGAGAAGTTGAGCCAGAGTGGCCAGTTCCAGAGAGGAGCGAGCCAGAGGAGCCTAGCTTTGGATGGCTATTCATGGATACCAGAACCTCAGAACTGATACAGAACCTCAGAACTGCTGCCCTGCTTCTGTGAGCTTCTCCCTGTTTCTTCTGGAACTTCTGCCCTGCTGCTGTGAGCTGCTTCTTGCTTTGTCTGAGCTGCTACCCTGCTCCTGTGTGCGGCATCCAAGGATCACGTGAGTGCTGGCATTGCTGGCAAAGACTTTCTCCTTTCTCTGTTGGATTAAAATTTGGGTTTGCAGTTGTTTAAACCAACCCA
The DNA here is from genome assembly GCA_016271365.2 of Neoceratodus forsteri. Taxonomy (NCBI): domain Eukaryota; kingdom Metazoa; phylum Chordata; order Ceratodontiformes; family Ceratodontidae; genus Neoceratodus; species Neoceratodus forsteri. The sequence goes on from CM028130.1 coordinate 1,063,554,850, forward strand.
AGCAAGTTTGCTTGAATCGAATTCATTATAAAATTTGTGCTAGCACACTGTGGCCTGTTGGGGGGTTGAAATGCAAGCTTGCTGAATTTTTCCCTCAAGTGCACCACCGCAAGATCCCAGGCAACTCTGCATTCAGGCCTGCACCAGGACTGTGGTAATTTCTTGGTCCCCAGAGCCTGTTGTGTACTGTTGTATTTGTACTTATAGTTTTATTATTGGTTCCTGGTAAAAGTGATCACATCCAGTGTACATTAGCCATCTTACAGTATGTGTCCTTGCTTGGGTGGGTGTGTATACACAGTGGGGGTCAAGGGAGATTCCTGTGAGTGATTGTGTGTACAGAAACTTATTACTACTAACCTCTGTGTTTTCTTCACAGTGTCTGGGCCTGTGTGCTGAAATAAATCACAGCTTCATTTGTTGCATTTGATCACTGTGTGGGAATTCAATTTCGCATCCTGACTGAATTATTGATTGGTAGTGATAATAGTTGTTTTGGTTCTCAGGGGTGGTATTGTCCAGGGTAGGGAGGTGGGTAGGTACTGCATCCCAGAGGGCAGTACTGCACACCACATCTGGTGCACTTATTCACTCTGGATGGAGGCACTGTGCTATTTTTATTAATTTTGGACAAACCCCTACTGCAGGAAAATAAACACCCAACCCCTCAACCAGGTGTGCCCCATCACAGTCACTAGGCAGGAGTGTGAACCCGGTTGCTGCATCAGCCATGGGGTCACATAAACATCTGATGGATCAGGCATCAGCAAACATTGCCGGTGGTGGGGATTTGGCAAAGCAGAAGGTGTTTTGGGTGGTGGGCAAAATTTAAAAAGATCTGGGTGGTGGGAGTGAGGCATATATTATGAAACTGGGTGGGTGGAAGGTGGGATTTTTTAATGTTATATTTCAAAACACTTATTATAATTCCACACATGCAAAGTGTTAACTTCACCTGGCAGGAAACTACACAAGTTCCACTTTGCCAGTATTTCACCAACTAAGCAGCACCTCATGTAGTTTTGTCAGGTGAAGTTTGTCACTTCGTGAGGTGAAGGAATTTTGCAAAGTGCTTCACAAAGTCCAGAAACTTTGTAAAGTTCTTGTGGAACAGAATTGTCCCCACTTCACCCATCTCTACAAGTAGGGGGTAAAGGAAGTGGGTTTCTGTAATGAATTTACTGGGAGGAGTAGGAGGTTGGAAGCAACTTGCTTCTGTGGGCAGGGAAGAGCAAAGTTGGTGCTTGTCAGTTTTGTTGTAGAAACCTTTGCAGGGTCGAGGGAATAGGGAAGCATGAGTCTAGCAATGAGATGTTAGGAGACAATGCTTAAAACTATATAGCATTGTGGGAGAGAGGTGGCTGTCAATGGCATAGATGGTGGGGTGATCTTTTTAACAATTTTTAATAAAATAATAATGCTACTGAATTTGGTGCATAGTCTGAGAACTTTGTGAAGCTTTGAGAGGTGGGAAATTCCCCTACTTCACACCAAATTCTCTCGATACAGATGTGTGCAGCATAAAGACCCAAGTTATGTTTCTGAACTGGTATCAGTAAGAAGATCTAGACTAGATCTTAAATCCTACGATCAGTCTCTTTTACAGTACCTCAATATAAATTAAAATTTAGTAAACATTCTTTGGGATTTCAAGGACCAAAATTTGGAACTGCCTAAAAATCTTTGTTTATGTTCTGTTCCTTGGCCCGCACTTGAAAAGTTAAAACAGTGTTTTTGCATAAGTAAATATCACCAAGCCTTGTTGCTTGGTATGACAATATGCACTGTATCGCTTTTCTATAAACTTTGTTGTTTGACATGATAATGTGTATGACATATTTGTATTAAGAGATGTTTGTACAAATTTTTTTTGCTTTATTTCTTTATGCTTCCCCATGCCCTCGACCAGCCACTGCTTCAGGCTGCCTAGGGACCTCCATCATCCACCATCCCTCTCGACCATCATTACTGTCCCCATATGCCATATCCTGAGCATTACTGTCCCCATATGCCATGTCCTGAGCAGTCAGACATATCCTTTCATGGGGAGCACTCAAGGGATCATGGGAGGAAACATGGGATTCACACTAGACCAGTCACATGGCAGGGGATCAGGTAGAAGGTGCTCACCTGGGCTACATGGCGAGAGAACCCAGTGGCCTTCATCCATTCAGCCGAGTGGGTATCTTTTCCATTTTTCCCCAAGCCCACCCACTTCTATTTTGCACCTGCATGCACACAGCATCCTGGGAGGACACACTGTGGCACATGGTCACCCATGCCACAAATGTCACCACTACAGGCTACTGGGAGCCACTATCAAACAGTACAGGCTTGCCTCTCCCTGGGTAGGAGAGTGTCCAGTGGACACTCCTATCCTTTCCACTGGCCTCTGCTCCTGCCATCCCAGGCTTGGGTGTGAATCCAGGTTGACAGCATGCTAAGCGAACCCCTACTGCTTGGTGCCATGGTGCAGGCCATTGTTCAAATTTTAATGTGCAGTGCATCTGAACTGTACAGAACACCACTGAAAATGAGCTTTTACTCAATGGTCTTTTCCTGAATAACAAATTATTTTACCCATACTACAACTACATTTTATTACAGCTAGAACAAGCTGTCTGATATACTACTGCATGGAGTGGAGAACTGGATTGAGCTAGTGAGATTTCAAATATTCTCCCACTGTCTTGTGTCAGTGGTTCAGGAGTTGCTGGAGATGAAGACTGCTGCCATTGGACAATTAGTCCATAAAATACAGAACTGGGGTTTATATTAGGCAGGTAGTGGGAGTGTACTGAACAGTTGGGGCATGGTGATGCTGGCAGGATTCAAGATACTTGTCAACTGGGTGTTGGACTGCTTTTTGCCTCCATTTTGGATTGGTGGCTTTAGGGGTCAAAACATATAAAGGGTCTTTGCCCCTTTAATATGGGATAATGGGTCAGTTAATTGGATGACAAGGTGGCTTTGGGGTGGATAGAGGATGTCAGGCAGCCAGATATTTATTTTAAAGGTACTGTAAATATGAACTGTAAGTGGACCAGTATGGTGGTGAGGGAAGTAATTATTCATACATAGAATCTGTGGTATGTGTGATAGCATGCATTAAAAATTGATACAGTATTACACTCAGGTATTAAATACATTTAATGAAAAATACTCAATTTTGGTTTGTCCAACATGCATATACTGCTGCTCTCCTGGACCAAATGGAGGATCTCCAGCAAAACTGCTCACCATCAAAAGATGTCAACTAAGAGCATTCATTTTGCTTCCTAGTGATTGATATAGACTGATGGTAGTCTATTCTCCAGAGTCAATCTTTAGTTCATTTGTCATCTAAATTGAATCATCTATAGTCAAAGAAGGAGACCAAAGAATTCAAATGTCCCCAAATGATGTTCAGTACTAAATGAACTCCCTCAATAGCTAGGTAAGAAGTTTACTTGGCCAGCCATTGAGTGGTATCAAAATATGTGGGTAGTCACTTTTACCCCACAGAGAAATATCAATAGCCAGAAGTCATAATACCATTAACTGACGTTATAAAATCATAATACCATTGTTTTGATGTTAGATGTTGTATTAAACTTGGTATAGTGTGGCTATGTTTTTTAAATCCTGAGTGTGTCTTTTTCTTGCTTCTTTTGCTCTCCCCATTTCCTGAGGTTGACAAAATAAGAGCTCCATATACAGAAGCATGAACAAGCATGGCGCAATGTTTGCGCTGCACTTACATCAGCGCCACCCCAGTTGCTGCAATAATCAGTCAGACTGCAAGCAGTGCTATCTGACTGAATATTGGGGCTTGTCATGCAGTGCTAAGTGTAACTGTGCTGCCCTGGCATGGACCTGTACATAACCCACATGGAATAACACTGCCCAAATTCTGCCCAAACATGCAAATGAGCACCTTGGGCATCGAGATGCTAAAGGTCCATTTGCATGCCCCTTAGTACCCTTTTAGTGTAAACTAAGCCTGGTGGTATAGTGGTCCCCACCCTCGTGATTGCTCCTCAGAGTATCACACCCTTTTGCTCCTCTTGTGGTTCCCATGCTGGTCAAGCTGCCTTTTCCTTCCACTTTCCTAAACTCTGGAACTCTCTCCCCAACCATCCACTCTGCTTCCTCCAAATGCTCTCTCTCTCTCCATGCTCCAAGCCCATACCTCCTCTTCTGTAACCGCCCCTAACAAAGTGTCCTCCCTCCATTCCACTCTTCCTGCTCCCAGCTATCTGCTGTCTTGTTCACCCTTCCCTCCTCCCCTCCCTCCTCCCTCTCCTCCTGCTCCACCCTTTCTACCCCCACCTTCACCCCTGCCCAGGTACATTTAATACATCTAGTGTGTTGTTTGTTCCTTCTTCATTGTCCCTCTGCTATTTGCACCCAATTGTATTGATATTATTTTAATATTAATGTAAACTTGTTAATTGCTGCACTTCACCTGTACGTTTTTAGACTATTGTTATTCTCTGTGCTGATTCCGCTCCCCCCTGCTCCCAGGACGGATCTGGGAATGAGCTACTGTAAGCTCAATATATATCTCCTGGTGAAACTCTTTAGATAAATATATAAGAAATAAATAAATGTAAATGCTGTTTTTCCTCATGGTCCAGTGTGTCCATCTACCCCCACGATCACTTCTAAAACTAAGCAAATACTTTTTCCCCAGGTGCTCCAATGTGTCCCCACCCACAGAGTCCTTGGTGTCTAGTGGTCCCCACAACAGCCCCCCACCCGACCTACTCACTGATAACCCACCTATCCACACTCCTCCTGTGGCCAGTGCTATTCCTAGCTAGATAAGGTGACCAGCACAACCCTCCTCTCATCTCCATAGCTAGTTGCCATATGAGCTGTCAGTGACTGCAGTCTACTATAGAAATAGCTGTTTCTACAGTATGTGTGCTCACTGACAGCTCATATGGCAGCCGCCGAGGAGGTGAGAGAAAGGCTATGCTGATTACCGTATCTAGCTGAGAGAGCATCAGTCACTGGGGTGACGGGGTGCTGGAGGTGTGATGTCAGTGGGCTACTGAGTGGGACCATTGGACCACCAGGGACTCTGTTAAAACTGTGTGAACAGGCAATCAGGGGGTTGGGGATACACTGGACCACTAGGGAAAACAGCATTTATATAGCTTTAAGGAGCAATCATTGAGGGGGGACATACTGGATCACTAGAAAAACAACATTTACATGACTCAGAAGTGATCAGAGGGTGGAAGGACCACTATGCCACCAGGAATATGTAAGAGAGCTCAAATGGGATAACAAGGATGGGCAGCTGCAGCACAGCTGCTCTTCTTTGGGGCAATGGAGCATGAGCTCAGCTCCCATTTAGACATGGTTTTCAGTGGCAGTAAACAGCTCTGCTTAGGGGCTGTTTACTTCCACAAACCTTGGATGGATTTATTACATGCTACTTAAATGTTAGCACTGTGGATTAGTTGCAGTTGTAAAGAGAGGTTCCCTCAATTTGTTTATAAAAAAATAGGTTGAATTAAATTGATTGATTGCATAGGCACAGGGTCCTTTAGCACTTTGGAACTGACATATTTCAGGGATGCTCCTAGGGCTTCTGAATAATGGGCCATCCAGGAGCACTCATAAACCCAAGTTAGTGCCTTTGCTAACCATTTTAGCACAGGTACTAAACTTTGGATATTAGGGGCCTATAATTCTTTATCTGTAAAATATAATCCACTACCCCTCACCACCCATCTGAGGTTTTCTCTCAAGGTTTATGAGAAGACTAGAATCCCTTGATGGAATTACAGCTCTGAAACAGGTGTTTTTAACTGTAAGGCATGGCAGGGCATGGTTGTTGTGAGATAATGGCACATTTTAGATGGGTTGCAGCACCCAACAAGTTTTGTTATCCCCACACTTCATCTTTGAATGCTTTATTGGAATTATGGAACGGATCTATTAAATCTTATAAAAGTTGTTTAAAAAAGTTGAATTATTTAACAAAAGAAAAAGTGAAAAAGAATGAATAGTGCTATTCAGTTTATGTATTATTGAGTTCGGCCAGCAGGTGGTGCCAATGCTGTATGTTAAGTGCTGTGTTTTCTCTTACAGATAAGGAAAAGTAAGGTTAACAGTGTGGCAGTATCAGCATCAGCAAAAAGCATAAGAGAACCAGTGCACTGAAACAAACCTCTCAGCATTAGGATACAGAGCATTGGCCTTCAAAATTCAAACGAAAATGGCCAAAATGTGTAGCACTTTCTTATTTTGAAGAATAATGGGCTGGATTCATGCATATTTTGGGGACTAAGTCCTCACCTAACTCCAGTTATGGACCAAAATCTCAGCAGATGCAGAGAGTGAATGCACAGCTGCAGCAGTTGTGGAAGATGTTATGGCTGGTCCCAACATTTGTCCGCACCAGCTGGGGATTTCCTAGCAACACCACCTGCATGCTGCCATACATCATGGAGTCTGTCATAATCCAGCTCCACCTTTGTGAGTGCCTGTAACTGTGGAAAAGCTGCAGAAACTTGCAGATCTGCAAGTGGCAACCCACTTGCTCTAGGTTTCTCCCACAGCTGCAGGAATTTCAGAAGTTTTGTGAATCCTGTCCAATATGTCTGCAAATAGTGGGCCCTATATATTAGCATTAAGGAATGTTACTATCGATATAGTTCAACAATATAATAGTTTGTGTGACCAGAAGTAGCTGTAACATTATTAAGTACATCAGTAAACCTTTGCAGATCAAGGGTAAATTTGAGTGTAAAATTCATAGCAGTCGAGAGGTATACACAAAATGAAACTATGTGTGTGCTGACTTGAGGCAAGTGTGAGGAATATTGTGCAGAAGTGGAATATGGAGCTGATAAGGTATGAGCACATAGAGAGCAGAATTTGTGGTAATGGTCAGTGATAATGAACATTAGCAGGATTGGGCATTATGCTGTGGCAATTTAGCAGCATTTTACCTGAAAGGCCTGATCAGGGCCCTGTTTGGGAAGGTACTGCACTGTTGAAGCAATGCCGCTGTTGGAGGAAGACTCATAATGATAGCAAAACTGGTGCAGACCCACATCACTGATTAGAGCAGAGAGTAGACAGAGACAGAGACAGAATAAAGATTGTTGGTTTTGTGGTAGGTGTTGAGAGAATACCCACAGTCAGCAGCAGTTGGAATTTTCCAATGATGGCAGGGCAGCCAAGTTTAGAGTTGACATGGCAGCTCTGGCTTTATGCTGATGACTCCGATGGTGAGTACTCAACCTTTTGCTGGAGGTGTTGTAAGCCAGGCTGTTGTACTGGGATAACAGCCCGACTGAGAATGCCAACTAGTCAGCGGCTGTAATAGTATGTGCTCATTGACAGCTCAGTCAGCTGCTGTCTGTGGTGGAGAGCAGAGGGCTGTGCTAGTCACCAGTTTGGGGTCAAGATGGGAGGGACAGGGTGGTGGGGGCACTACCTGTTGGAGAGGAGTCTGCTAGATACTGGAGAACAGCTTTACTGTCATTTACAGGGCTCAGTAGTAGAGAGGGGTATCTGCTAGACACAAGGGAATGGTTTAACTACCTTATACAGAGGATCAGGATGGGGAGGGACCACTGAATACCAGGGAATAGTAACTTCAACATTAGGCATGGGTGCGGGTGGGGGGGCCACTGGACACCAGAAAAAGTTTATTTGTACATCAGGCCAGTGATCAGTAGAGGGACCACTAGACACCAGAAAAAGTTGCTTTTCTACTTCAGGCCAATATCAGGAAATTTCTTTTCTACATCAGGCCAGTGATCAGCAGAGGGGGACCACTAGGCAACAGGGAAAGTTTATTTTCTACATTGAGCTGGCAATCGGGAGGTCATTAGCACCTGGGATAGTTCCTCTGAGACGGTAAGTGGGTAGGGCAGTGCCACACTAAATTGCCATGCTACTCTATTCAATGAGCTTCCATAATGGGCATGCAGATGGCCGATAGCACCTTGCATGCCCAATGAGCCCATCTGCATTGGTCCATTTGCATATCAGAAATTTAGAGTGGGTGCAAGCCATTGTGGCACCCTATTTCAGGAGCCTTATCTGTCCAGGGCTAAGTGGCCTAGTGCTAGTGCACTATTCCACTGAATATAGCATTTTTGGTCTCCAAGGCACGCACTAAGCGCAGCACAGATCTTGGCACTGTGCTTTGCACCCTCTTGAATATCGGCCCCAGATGTCATAAAAAGTACTTGTAACTTCAAAGCAATTACTATGGTAGCAGACTGCGGCTGTCACAGCAAAAGATTATGACTTCAGCTGAGGCATTAATTATTTTGGCAAATGGAGTCTAAGAGATAAGGCTCTCATGCTTGTGCACATTTCCTCAGAAACAAATAATATACTGAAAAGCTATAGAAGAAATGAGAAATATAGACTAAACTGTGTCTAAATAATTATATTTTCTGAAGTTTTGGAGGCATCAGCATCTTTTTAATATTTTGTCATATACAGCATGTAAATAAAATTCAAAAAAATCAAAAATATTTTGCAGTCTGTTTCTATATTTAGTTTTTGTTTGCTAGGCAAAAGCATGCCTTTGTTAGGCACAACTCAGGGATTACAAAGTAGGACTGAACCAATAATGTAGCAGAATAAGGTAAAGAATCAAGATACAGAACCAGTGAGGAAACAACAGAAAAAGTACAACAAAGTAGATACAGCTAGGTACTGTATATGTACTGACATTTGCTGCAAAAGTTTGTTAGATGTTTTACTGCTTTATTAAATCTTAGAGAAAAAAATAATAAGAGTAATATAATCAAATCTGGGCAAAGGACAATTATAAACACATGCCAAGCCTTGTGTACTACTGTATCTGAAACTATAGGTCTACAGTTTCCTGTCCAGGAATCTCTAGGCTGACAGTTTTATCAGTATGATAAAAAGAATTATGGGTCACTTCTCACATTTGGTAAAAGACTTATTCAGCAAGCAAAACAACTACCACTACATAACCTGAAAGTAAATTAGTGGAATTCCACCTACTACATGTTCGATTGATTCCTGGAATAGCAGCTGACTGCCCATTTTATCTGCTGGCATAAAAATGGCTGGCACAAATATTATACTTTCAGCCAGCAGATGGTAACTTATTAAAACTTGTTGACCAATCATGAATCAACTGAGGTAGTCATTATGCAGGAATTACAGTTCAAGACGGCACACATAAGCCAGAGTCTACCAAACATTTGATTACTATGTGCTGTTTTACAAGATGTCGCAACTAATTTTCGCACGAGAAAGATAACAGTAATGGTGTAAAACTTACTTAGCGCACATAAAACACTGGCAAATAATATGTGGCTGAATGCAATGTTTGAAGGGAAGTAGTGTGTGTGTGTGTGTGTGTGTGTGTGCATGCGGTGTGATTTCATCTTTACCCATGTGTTAGAAACCCCAAAACACATTATCCAAAACACTGAACACAGACATATGGAAGGACATTCTGTTGAAAATGTAAGCAAGAAATATGACACTGGAGAAGGAGAAAACAAATATTTTTAGTGAAAAGAAATGGATAGCCAGGAGATGAACTCCTTGCTAGAAGAACCAGGTCTGCCTGGAAAACTTTGTTCAGGTTCCTCAGGGAAGAAGAAGAAATCTATTCAACTGAGTACCAGCTTTGCATCTTATCAGGCTACTAGAGTGAAGCTCACAAGCATCAGATAGAGTGCATATCAATGTGAGTACTGATAGGGGAGCACTTCATGGAGATGATAGTCCTCCATGTAAGTGAGGACTTAGTTCAATTCTGGAAATGAAAATGACATAGTGGCCTGATTTGGCAGAAGCATCATCTACCATCACACCTGCCCTTGCCTTGGTGTAATCTCAGAGTGAGTCTTTAGTGCTTCTGGGAGCATTGTGACAGACACATGAATGTTATTAAATGCAATTGATGCAGAGTGACTCAACAGCCTAAAAATGTATAACGCAGGAGTTCTAGCTAGCATTACAGAAGACCCTGTAGTTAGCATATGGCCTAAAAACATTACTGAGACAGTAACTGGAAGGAAAAGAAGTAGTAGGAGGAGGAACAGGAAGATCAGTGAATCCCATATTAATCTTTTGTTATTCAGGAAAACTGTAATGAGATCATAACATCAATTCTTACTGTATGTACAATAGAATAAGCATTGTAACAATCACACAGGAGTCTGAGTGCATATTTATGGAACACATACAAACAGAGGTGAGAAAGAAGTAAGTGCCTCAGCTGGGACTTGAACCCAGGCTGCCGTTGTCTCAGTGGCGCAGCTGGTTAGCGCAATCAGAATATTATTCCGGGTGGCCTGGGTTCAAGTCTCAGCTGAGGCACTTACTTCTTTCTCACCTCTGTTTGTGTGCATTCCACAATATAATAAGATCATGGTGGTTTGGAATGCTCATAAAATCATAATCACTGGTGACCCCTTTATCACACAGTTAACATGACTCTTTCAAATGCTATAATAACCTGAAAACCAACTATTATGTCATTCTCAAACCTTTTGTTTCAGTTTCCTTCATTTCCTTATAGAGTGCTGCCTCATTGGCTAACATTCTGTGTCTGGGTGGGCTAAACAGATCTGGAAACATAGCAGCTCTGTAACTCAGGTTGTCATTTAGCGAGAGCCACACTACTCATTTATTACATTTTCTACTTATTTATTTATTTATTTCTTCACTATTTATCTAGTTGATCCTGCCTTTACAACTCAGTTTCAGATGCCAGTATTTGTTGTCTTAGAGACACCAACTGTGATCTGGAACTGGGAATGGCCATTGCTGACTAAGGGGTTCCACTCTGTCAGTTTAAAAAAATCAAAGAAAAGGAAAGAGTGTCCATACTGAAGACAGAGGAGGGAGAAAGTGTGTGTGTGTGTGTGTGTGTATGTAACAGAGGGACTAAGCACACTGCAGAACTGGTTCGGACACTTTCTTTGCCATACACTCCTTGCACCAGTCAGATGACTGTTTGTCTAAAAATTTTTACACACCATGGTGTGTGATGACCTAATAAACCTCTTGAGCTTCGCTCTTGAGGTTTATGGGTCATCACATACCAGATGTAAAAACTTCATAACACACAGTTGCCTATGCATCATTCTCTATATTATGTATGTCTGTTTTGCTTTGATATACTGACTGACTTTAACTTGCTTCCCATTTTTCATTCCTTTGTTTAATAATATGGAAGCTTAGGACTAAACTTGAGAGTCATTAAGCTAGTTGTCCATTTTAAAAGGCGTACAGTAAAATAATAATTACCATGAGACATTGTTATAATATCACTGAAGTTACCGTCAATACGTAATGTAAAATACAAACTTAAAAGTAAACATAAAAACATAAGCAACTACAAGCAGCATTTAATTTAGAGAAAATATTATCATGTTTACAACAGTCTTAATGAGAGAGAATATAGAGCAACAAACCAGGCAGAGATAGAGCAAAATGTAGCAAAGGGACGGTACCTCGGTGCAAGAAAATTGGAAGAATACCTCTCTAATGCCCAGCAGTCTGTTTTGGCCATTATGAAAACATGACATCCCATTGTTTTATAATCTGTCCGGCCTTTACTGTGTCTGCCTTGTATCTTCATCCCAATCACTTATATTTTTGTCACCAAAATAATTTGCACATCATCATGACTACCAGCTGGATTATAATGCTTACCCTGTACAATGCATAATTTCATCATGTACCATGCCCACTTGCCTGTTTTCTATGTCAGCAATGATTAACTAAATTTCCATGTGGTCTGTACACTCTGAGACTTATATCATTGCAAGCATTTCAGGGATAATCAGGAGGATACATGGTGAATAATTATATACAAACTTAAGTTGGAGGATAACATGTTTTGGGGATCATTACTGTATCATATTTCAAAATTAGGTCAGAGTTGGTGGAAGTGATCCCCATAAATTAAATAGAATGTTTTTAGTACTGATGAATCTGCTAGCCTCTTCACCCAGCATTCCTACTCATGTGACCACTGACTTGTACCCTACCTCTCCTAAGTGCTCTATTCTTACTTCATTGAGGCCTTACTGACTTGTTGTATTCTCCACATCATGAAGGTGATGAGCTCATTTATCAAGCTTGCCAGCCATGTGGTCTGCATTGCATAGGCTAAATACAGCCATACTTCACCAGATCATATATAATAATGCCTGCCTGCCAGTGGCAAGATCCTGACAAGTGACATTCCTCTTCCTTTTTGTGGCCTGCCTAGGATGATCTTCATATTTCTAAAGTATGCTATACAGTCCTTGCCATAGCTGCACTGAGATCACATGCACATGAATGGATTCTGCAAGGTAAGTTATATAATGCAGCTACTGGATGGATACTCAATAGGTTGCAGAACTTGTAGGTCTTGGAGATCCAATATGGCCACTGAGGGAGCAAACCATTTGGTATAGTGTTTTAAATGCTGACCTGATTTTATCTAAAATATAATATTTAAAATGGATAGTGCTGAGTTTTTACCTGCTTATTTGGTGCTGGAGTCCTCTATGATGACCATCTCAAAGGAAGACCAAAAGAAACTCAGAAAGCTGCTTAAAAGGAAAACAGTAGAAGATGAAAGTTTCTCCCCACAAAATTTGCATTTCCTCAGAAAAGGAGAAAACAGGCCCATTTGAAAAATAACCAGATTCATTCCAGCTTAGATGTTTAAGAAACACTGACAGCTGAAGTAGACAGCGAGAGAGAGTTGTGCAGCACCCATTGCTGAGAATTTTCAACTGACACAGATGTCTGAATGTCAATGAGGAAAGAAGGAGCCTTTTGAAAAATGAATCTTTGAATGCCATAAGAAATATGGACATGGTAGGAGAACCCCATGATTTGCTGGAGGAGGGGTTCAAAATGAAGTGTATCAAGTATAATCCCCCAAAACTGAATCATTCTCCATAGTAGAATGAAAACTTGAAACTTTGATTATGTGAATCAATCTTTCAGTATTCTGATCAGTATGATACAAAAGCTGGGTGTAAAGCTGCATGGAAGTTTGAAACAATAGAGAAGCAAACAAAAGCAAATGAACTGTCAGCTCAGGAAACCCCCAAAAATGCTTAAAAATTTTGCAAAGGAGAATATGGAACTAAAAGCCTAATTAGAGACATCTGCTCTAGTGACTACTTTAATGCAGGATTCAATAATGTCTGCATGTAAGATGGAGACAATAGAAAACGATCAGTGCTTCTGAACTCATGTTTTCTGGGGTTCCATCTTACAAACTTAAGTATAGAAACACATGGGATTTGCTTAAATAATTTTTGATAGAGCAAATGAACTTTCATAATGGCTATTGCCCCAACATAGTTATGGACTTTAAGGATTTCTGCAAAAGACTGCTTCCTGAAACCTTAGCTAGTACTTTTAAACCTATCACTATTATTGGGACTTTTCATCATTTATAGTCAGAGAACTGATAATAAAAATCAGCCCAAATTAAGGAGATTATTCTTTTAAAGGAGAAGGTATTTATTTATCTGGATGTAGCTATGGTTACTCAGCAGCAAAGACACAGGTTTCTGGCTAACCAAGAAGAAATTGGGAATTTAGGAGGCCAATTGTTCGTGGAACATCCTTGGAAAGCTAAGATAGTATTGGGTGATACAAAATAATATTTTATGATGAATAACAAATTAAAAGTTTCTTCACACATCAACAAACAGCAGAAGCTGCCTGTAATGACTCTGATTTCTGATGAATTTGAATTGAGTGAGTCGTAAAGCATAAACTCTGCATCAATGGATGTATCACTGAATTTGTTAGACATTACTGAGACTGCGGTGACTTCAAAAACAAAAGAAGACATTAAACATATAACTCTGGGTAATAAACAGCAGATTCCTCATGTGACTATATTGGAATTTAGTGATGGTCCTTCTATGTACCAGAAACCTGTTTACTCAATTTAATGATGTTCTTCTCCTAAAAACATCTTCGCATTATACTACAGCTTCTCAAATGGAAGTTTAAATTTTGGGACTCAACTACTATGACGTGTTTTTTAAAATTGAATCCTAACATTTTTATTTAATTTCTTTTTCTTTTAGGATATTTTGACTCAGACAGGTTTACTTTGCTTTTATTTCCAGAAATGCATTATTTTTTGAAACTTTTGAAACTGGATTTCATTCACTACTAATATTTGGGACTTAAGTGGTGCAAAGATATATATATATATATATATATATATATATATATATATATATATATATATATATATTAAGAACACTACTGTACATTACATTTTTATTTAGTTTTCTTTGATATATGTAAATCTGAAATGTATGTATTTCTTGATACATAATGTGCTATTGAATGTATTGGATACATTCAGCATAGAAATACAAAAACATATTTAAATAAATAATATTAAAAGAAATTGTAGGCATTGAGATAACACATCACATATGCTGGGAGATCATAACATCATTCATTATCCCTCAGTAACTGGAATTCTTCAACCAATGACTAGCCGTCTCACACTTCCTTTTTACCTTATCATTTTTATGCATTAACTTGTTTATTTTGTTATCAGTTTCCATGTAGACTTTTTGTCACACCGATCAGACCATCTGCTTAGTGGAAGACTGAGCAGTCAGAGTCTACTAAGAAAACAAGGTAAATTTGAAGAATCAAGATGAGATGACTGCTGCTCACTACCAAAACTGTGCCCTGGGTAGCATATAGAATTCCTTTCTCTCCTGTATATTAACACCTTTAGTGTTCCTTCTAGGCCACTTCAATTACAAAATTTATAATGTCAAGTGGCACTTTAGTGTGAACTTCATATTTTACCATACTACCCAAGGCATGGTTATAAGGGAACACCATCACCAGTAAACAGTAGCAATGAGTATCAGCATCTGGCAGACCATAATAAGGGGGTTGACAGTTGTATGGCACAGGTGGGTTCTGTCCAGGCACCAGGACACCAAACCTACAAGAAAGAAGAAGTGATGACTGGGAGCAGTGGCTTTGACTTAAGACTTGGTGACTCAAAAGTTAGAGCAGTAGTTAATGTAAAGCAGGCAGTACTACAGCTTGCTAGAGGTGATTTATCTGACTGGTGTTTGGGTAGTGTGAGTACCATGCAGGGTCAAGCAATGCAGTTGAGTGGAGGAACAGACATAGGCATCCATGTTGACATGGAGAACATAGGTATCAAGTGTCCTATGGATATGAGGAGTTCATTCACTTACCTAGGGATGTTCCTCAAAGAAATGTATGAGAAGTGATATTTTATGAGATCCTAACTGGTCTAGGGGCTAGTGAGAAGTGGAAAAGACCATTAGACAGGCAGCAATAATGGCTAATAATCACATGCAAGAGGAAGTGTTTCCTTTTCTGGCTCACCTGAATTCCAATAATGGGTTTCTCCCAAACCAGCAAGGAGTGGGGTATGGGCCTGCAGAAGATTATGGCTTTCAGGAAGATTTAAATTAGAGAATAAGGAAAGGGGCTGGTGCAAGGGTTTACAAAGGGAGGTGGCAATTACAGGGGATCACTGTGGGGTACAACAAGAGAGAAGACCCGAATCAGAGTGAATGGGAGTGAGGAAGCCTAGATGGGTAAATATTGCCCTTGCAATGCAGGCCATTATTAGATGCACACCAGCAAAATGGGTGAGCTTGAGGGTCTGACATACTTTGAATGCTAGCATATATTTGAATTCATAGAGAACCGGTGGTAAATGAAATGAGCAGAACACCAACATAGAGGGCTATAACCTATTCCAAAGAGATAAGCATGATGAGAAAGAGTAGTGTGACCCTCATAAAGGAGTCACTGTGAAGAACAAGGAGGACATCATAAGTCCATTTGGCTTACGCCTAGGAATCGGGATCAAAAAGTTGCTTTGGAGGTGTACTTCAGGGTCCAAAACAGTTCAGTGGAGCATGTTTACTGATAGTTGTAGAAATTATGAGAGCAGTCACATATGAAGCAGTGGTGATCATTAGGAACTATAATCTCCCAGACTTCAACTGTTATTGAGAAGGCCAATGGCAGGGCTGAGACTGAGTCCCTGTTCACTTTCAAGGACTGTTTTGTAGAACAACATGCCCAACAAAGACCTAGATTTGCAGTCGCTTTAACCTACTCTTAGCAGCGAGGATAGGGTCATCTCCAGTATGAACATCAAGAAACTGGTTGGAGTGATAGAGCATGGTTGTGTAATCATTGTCTTTTGGACAGGAAGGCTAGACAGGCCTCAGCCAGCAGCACCCTGAACTTTAGAAAGGTGGACATTGCTGAGATAAAGGATCTACCTGGTGGCAGCTCTATGATGCCAGTTCATCAAATATTTTGTTGACTAACGTTACAGTGATGGATTTATGTCAACTGCAATTGCAGTCGGCATACATCCATCTGAGAACATTTTGTTTTCTTTGGCGGGCCCCAAACTTCCCATGCAGGGCTCTCCTTTACACCCAGTAATTAAAATAATCAACTCTGAGTCAGATTTGATTCAAGGAGGGTGCAAGACCCCAAGAAAGCAGTGCTGGGGTCCCACGATGACAGTACAGTGTCCCATCACTGTATCACTGTACTATCATTGTGGTAGAGGTGTGATATGTTTGATCAGTATACCTCTAGTGGTAAAAGGTCCAGAGAGCATGGATGAGGCAGGCAATGCAGAGCACATGAAAGGTTTGTTGAAGAAAGTGCATGAATCAGGTGCAGAGGTCTGCATCTTGTAAAGCAATGAATGACGGGCCAAGATTTGCCGCCATCTCAATATGGACATAAGAAGAAGAAGAAGAAGAAGAAGAATCAGCATTTATGCTTGCTTTCATACATCCAAAGTGCTTTACAAGCAATGCTAGACTGGTAGTGAAGTGACTGAATGTGTGGTGGCGGCCATATCCACATCATCACCCACACACAGCCTGGATAATTGCATGAACCGGTTTATGGGAAGGGAATGTTGGCCAGAACACGGAATGTTCCTACTCTTTCTGAAGAGTGCCCTGGGTTCTTTTACTTCCACCTGGACACCACCAGGACAACACCAGGATGGGCAAGAAGCGACCTCAGTTTAACGTCTCATCGAGGACGGCACACCCAGCAGTACAGCACCCTAATACTGCACCCGGATGCCAGCGATTTTTAGGTGCAAGCCCAATCCCGGTGTGGGATGAGAACCCACAACCTTCTGGTCCAGAGGCGGATGTGCTACCAACTGATCCTGCACAAAAGAGGGTCTATAACTGCTGGAAAGAGATAGATTGCCTCCAGACAAGACAAAAGTTCAAAACAGCACTAAGTGATCTGAAAGACAATAATTAAGGCAGCCAAAGAAGGGCTGGAACCAGGATATGCAGTAGGAGCTTTGCATAACACCAAAGCTGTTTTCCAATACAAAAATAGAAAGAGGAAAGTGAGGGTGAGGATTGGCCCCTGAAAATAAGGAAAGGTGAGGAACCTATCATGAGCTAAGGGTGATGGCTGAGATTCTGAGTAATCACTTCCCTTTACTGATCATCAAAAGCCCCAGGGAGGGTGCTCATTGGGAGAGCCAGTGGCATAAAGGGTAACCATTATGCAACCTGTAGACATTACAACCACCTCAGTAGTTGTGTAACCAAGGGAGTCAAATCCCAAGGGCTAGGTGGGATACACCCAGGTTCATAGTGGAACTAAAGAAACAATTGGTGGGGGCCAGGCGGCAGTAATCTGTCATGAGTCTGTCTGTACAGGTGTCATGCCAGAGAATGGAAGCATCCAATGTAGTCCACATCTTCAAAAAGGAGTCAGTGTCAGATCTGGGCAACTAAAAGCTGATCAGCTTGACATCAGTGCTGAGCAAGGCCTTGGAATCCATTGCCAGGACAGAATAATGGATCTCTTTATTGAGGTCAATTTTCTCCATATATCAGTATGCCTTTGTGAGGAGCAGATCATGTTAAACAAACTAAGTTGATAGGGTAAGATCTGAAGACATAATCTATTTGAACTACAGGAAGGCTTTTGACACTGTGGTGCATGAGAAGCTTTTGGTCACAGTACACCAGTGCAGTACACATGAGGCATTCACAAGGTGGATTGCTAACAGACCTAGGGGTAGGAAGCGACTGCAGCTGTGGCTAATGGGCATTACTTTATAAGGCAGGACTACTCTGCAGCATCCCTCATAATATTAATGCTTGGGACATTGCTGTTCAACATTTCCATCAACAATCTGGGAACTGCAGTCTCCAGTAGGCTGCTTAAAGACAGTTTCCATTTCTAGCAACAAATTCACAGTTGCAATCAATGGAACTCAGTTACTGCATGTACGATTCCTTCAAATGTGAATTCAGAACCTTCCATTTTTATTACTTAAGACATTTTCATTAAAACAGATCTTTTTCTGTTGAACATTATCTATTCATGTTGCTTATTCCTGCTATAAAGTCATAATCCTCCACTCATGAAATCACCACCTGTTGCCATGGTAATGGTTTGATGTCACAGAGGATTATGACTTCAAAAGAACAAGGAGCATTAGAAAATGTGAGAATTGCAAGAGCAGGAACAGGAACAGGTGTGCTTGGACAGAGGACAGCTGGTACCAGACAGGAGCTGTTAACTCCAGGCAAGTCAAAACAACATACACAGGAATAGCAAGGCACTTTCACAGAGGTGATACTATTTGGCTTAAACACACTGAAGCTGAAATCAATGCAGAAATTCAGTTTTTTGTGATGTAGCCAACCAGTACAAAAGGTGTATGGAGTGGGGTCAGTGACCACTAGTCGTCCCAGATCTTCAACTGTAGTCATTGTCAGGTGGCATTCATTGCCCTCTGACAAAGACTACAGTTGGCTTTGCTAATAACATCTAGTGGTCACTGACCTCTCTCTGCCTTTTCTCTTCAACTATCACAATAAAGACTGGGCCCTTACATAAATTTCGAGCTTCAGTGTATTGGTTCAACAGTATTACCTCTGTCAGAGTGAGTGGCTATTCCTATGAAATACAAACATACAAACTTAGTGAAATTGCCAGCAGACATTGACAAAGGCCTTATGGTCTATCAAGTCTGCTCAATTGTGCAGCTAGCAGCACTTATACTGCAGCTGCCCACCTCTCCCTTCCCTCTCCAGTGATCTTCCCCTCCTGTGGACATTAGAAAATTTGAGACCTGCCAAATGCCATTAACAATAGTAGCTATTTTGCATGAGCCTGGCAAATCACTTTAAGGCACAATATTTACTAGTCACCATATCATTTTTCAACAATAATATTTTTCTAGTAAAATGTACTGAGCTATCCATTTCCCTTTTCGTTTTCTTTCATTCCTAAACTGGGATATGGGATTTTGAACTTTTAAAAGTTCCTACTACCATTACAAGTCCACCATGAAAAATATATTGGCACAATGCTGTGCTGTTTGCAATCAGAAACATGTGGTAACACCATCCTAATACATCTGCAGTATGAATCTAGTATGTACATTCAACAGGTAGCCTCTGCAGAATAGATTTTTAAAATTGTGAGTGATAGCCATCTTTCATGACGTGAGTCATTAATTACAAAACTAGCTATAAAAGATGTTTTGAAAATATCTGAAAACACTAAAAATAAGGATGAATCTAAAGATATCAGAATGCATTTTAAAAAAAATCCATATGATGAATTTTTTGCTGACTAACAAATAAGTACTGCTTTAAGGACACTGATGTAATCTAACATACGAACATACAAACATATGAATGTGCCAGAAGAAACAGACTAACCGGTCTATCTAAGTCTGCTCGAGTGTGCAGCCAACACCCCTAGTTTGCAGCTGCCCCACCCTCCCCTTTATCATCCCACTGCCACCCCCAATCTCCCCACCCTCACTCTCCCTGTTCTCTGTCCCATGCCCTTTGAACTGTTCACAGATTTACATGATACCACCCATTCTGGTAGGGCATTCCATTTTGCTACCACCCTCTCTGTGAAATAGTGTCCTCATTTCCTTTCTAAATGTTCCCCCTCTATTCTTAGCCTGTGCCCCTGGTGACCCTTCTTAACTTAAAGACCCCATCTGCCCCATCCTTATTGATTCCCTCAGATACTTGAATATGTCTGACATGTCCCTCCTGTCCCTTCTATCCTCCAGGGTGTACATATTCAGGTCTTCCAGCCTGTTCTCAAAGTCTCTCCTCCATTCCACATATCAACTTTGTTGCCCTCCTCTGCACCTCCTCAAGTAGCCTGATATCACGCTTAGGTATGGCCTCCAAACTGCACACAATACTCTAAATGCGGCCTTACCAGTGACCTGTAGAGGGAAAGATCACCTCTCTTTGCCTGGATGAAAACCCTTGCTATGCACCCCAGCATTTTGTTCACTTTTGCAGCTGCTCTTATGTACTGACAGTGTTGTTCATGTCCCTCTTATCATTAGCCCTAGGTCCTTCTCCTCCTCAATGATCCCCAAGCGTAACCCCACCAGCCAGTATTCTCTCCTTGGGTTCTTCACCCCAAAGTGCATAACCTTACACTTCTTTGCACTGAACCCCAGCTGCCACCTTACTGACCACTCCTCTAGCTTGCGTGGGTCCCTGCAGCTGCTTCACCCTCCTCTCCATCTACCACTGCTCCGATTTTGGTGTTGTCAGAGAACAGACTTACCTTGCTCACCACCCCATGTGCAATGTCTGATATGAAGAGCCCAAATAATACTGGCCCCATCACAGAGCCCTGTAGTACCCCACTCGTCACGGCCTTGGAGTTGAGAGCCCCTCTCACTACCACCCATTGCAGCCTGCCACTCCAGCCAGCTTGTAATCCAGTTCATCATTTTGCCCTACCCCTACACCAGTTAGTTCTAACCAAGCCGCCATGAGGCACGAACTGTAGACCTTGCTGAAGTCCAAGTAAAGAACATCTACCTCATGACCTTTATCTAGCTCACATGTCACCCAGTCATAATATTGTATGAGGCTGGTTTGACAAGACTTCCCTGAAACAAACCCATGCTGCCTCACATCCTGGAGGTCATTTTCCTCCAGGTCACGACACCAGTCTTTCCTTTAGTATCGTTTCCATGAGTTTGCACACTATGGAGCTGAGACTTACGGACGATAATTACCCAGTTCATCCCTTGGCCCACTTTGTGTAATGGTACTACATGTGCCATCCTCCAGTCTAGTGGCACATGTCCGATTCCAGTGAGGTGCTGTACAGATCTGCCAGCAGCTCCGCCAACACCTCCACCATCTCCCTCAGCACCCTGGGTGGATACCATCCAGCCCTGGTGCCTTGACTACCTTTAGTGCCCTCAGTCCCTCTAGGACTCTACTTGCCTCAATTCTTCCATCTCACCTCCTCTCCCTGTCTCCACCCTTCCAGCCCATGCTGGTAGCGGTCCACCCTTTTCTTCCATGAACACTGAGAAAAGTATTCATTCAGTGCTTCTACCTGCTCCTCCCTTTTCCGTCCACTCCCCACCCTTTTTATCCTCACTATTGTCTCCTTGCTTCCTTTTCTCCCTGATGTATCTGAGAAAGTCTTTCTCCTCCCATTAATTCCCTGTGCTAATCTCAACTCCTCTGGGCCTTGGCTTCTCTCACTTTTCTGGTCACCTCCTGGACCATCTTGCATATTCCTCCCTCTCCACTTCCCTTCTTGTCCTCCTAAACCTCTGGTGCACCACTGTTTTGCCCTCAATACCTCCACAACCTCGCTGTTCAACCAGCATGGTTTCATGCTCTGCTCCTCTTACTCTGTGCCTCGGTGCAGGCTTCTGTTGCCACTATAACCCCCATTTAATAATATCCCATTTCTTCTCCACATCCATCTCCTGCTTTATGCCCTCCAGTTTTCCTTCCAGTACTTCCTACCTCCTCCCAAAGTCCACCCCCTGAAGTTTACCACCGAGTAACTGATTTCTCTGGCTCCCCACACATCGTGATATTAAACCCACACCGTTTGGTGATCGCTGTCGGCTAGTGTGTCCTCTACCTTTATTTCCCTCACTGCCTCCCCATCCAACAATACCAGATCTAAAGTGTTCTTTAGTCTAGTAGGTACAGTAACCAACTATGTCAGGAGACCCTCCTGGATCACGTCCAGGAGTACTTGCTCCCTAGCACTGGAGGTTGAAATCCCCATGATGACCACCTTCCCTTTTCTACATATCTTTTTGATTTATCCCACTAACTCCCTGTCAAGATCCTCAGACTGGGAGGGTGGCCTGTATACCACCCCAAACCTCAGTTTCCTACCCTTGAGTCTAGGAGCTGCAGCCAGAGTGCCTCTGTTCTCCTTTCTTCTCCCTTGTCCCTTGTGCACTTGATCCCGCCCAACACACAGACTGTCATCCCACCCACCCTACACTTCTTACAGTCCTTCCTGTCTAATTTGTATCCTAGGATTGTCAGATCCCAGTCCTGGTGCTCAGTTTCCCATGTTTCTGTGACAGCTGCAATATCCACCCGCCACACTGCTAAGAGTGCCTGTAGCTCCAGCGGATTTATTTCTAGGCTTCTTGCATTCAGTGAGACCACCCTCCATAATGCCCCTCCCTTCACTAGCCTCCATCTCTCCCTTCTACTCCTCCTTTTGGCCACCCCAAATCCTTCCCTACTAGCCTGGGGGTGGCTGTGACTCCACTCTATTGATCCCTGCCTATCTGCTGTCCACTTGTCACCCCCTATCTAGTTTAAATCCACCCTTGCCCCAATATACCTCCCCAGTCCTTGCTTTAATACCTCCTTCCCTCCCCACTCAGGTGCAGCCTATTCCTTGCAGATTGTTATTATCCCAGGTACTGCCCCAGCTGCTCACAACCCCATACCCCTTAGTTCGAGCACCATTCTACCAACCATGCATTCAACTCTAATCCTCTCTATCTACCTACTTGATGGATTAAGATGGCGCCACGCTGGTTCAGCCACTGTGAGCTTTCTGAGCTTTCTGTTTCTGGTTGTTTGCTAAGTTTATTTGTTTTGACCTGTTTTACCGCTTTGAGCTCTCATTTATTGGCGTTACTATTTAGCGTTGGTTAGCGCCGCTCTTGTGCATCTCAGTACTGCACTGATTAAACCGTCATTGGCAGTCTGTATGAGTATCTGTTTATTCACCAATTACCTGGATGGTTTGGTCTCATCAACCAATTGTTTGACTGCTTTGGTGTCTATAGCTAGTAGTTAGCAGCCGTGCTGTGGATTTAGGAACTACGAGAGGAGTTGTGGAACTGGGAAGCAGCTGACTGTTTAAACGGTGCTCGAACTTTGGAATGGTGCATCTACGACTTGGATTATTTAACACGAATTGGATTATTTGGATTATTGAATACGAAGAGCTGAAGTGGACCTGGTGTTAGTGTGAGACGAACAGACTGTGTGAGGAGTGATTGTATATCACTCCATAGTCTGTAGTCTATTTTAATCTGTTACAATCCTGGAGCAGCTGTATTGAAATTTGACTGCCTGGCAAAACGATTTACTAGTCTGTGAGTACTGCATAAATTGTGCTGCAGCACGATATTTTGTAAAGAGCACAAAGATCTGCTGACTGTGTTAATACAGGAGTCTTGACTGTTGCTGAGTAAACCTGCTGGACTGCATTTACTATCATATTATGTTTTGATTATTGAGATTATTGGCTCTGGTAATTTGTAGAGTTTATTTCAGGGTGAGCTGCTGTGGTCACGTTGTTCCGGCTGGGTTTGGGATGGGCAGAATTGGTTCTGCCTACGAAGGGTGGGCGCAGAAAATCAGTGCCTCCTAGTCCTGCTGAGGGGTCTGCTGGTGGGTGGTCTCTCCTTTGGAGGTCCGTAGCCTGATCTCGGCTGGGCTCAAGTTCCTTGGTAGTTATTCTTCCCTATTGAACTTTACATTGTTTTTAAATGTGTAGGCCTGAAAGATTATTCTTTTTATTATATTAAATTACCATGAATTTGTTTGTTCTTAAGATTTCTGGTGAGAGCAGTATCTGATAAAATATAATGGACTGGGGAAGTGAGAGGCCCTTAAACCATAAACAAAGACATCTAAAGTGGTAATTTGAGTAATAATGTCTATTTTAGGACTGTTGAAATTTATTGGTTAGAATGGTAAAATGTCTATTTTATTTAAGTTGATTTGTTAAATTGAGTATAGTTAAATAGATTTGTGTAGTTATATTGATTCATATATATTGTTATAATTGAGTTGTTCATTTGTGTATTTTAATTGTATGGTTAATTGTTGCTTACTGAGATGTGGTGGGAGGGCTCTAAGACAGTCAGGCGCTTACTCTCCCACTCTGCTTTGGGACCTCCTCCCTTTACTGTCCCCTTTAGTGGCCAATGTTTATAATAAATGTTGTGCATTGGGGATAGCAAGAAAACGTCTGAGGGGTGGTTAGACTGGGCAAAGTGGGAGAATGGAAAGGAGTCAACCGATAGAGATAGTGGGGACTAGGGAGATGCCCTGGGGCAAATGGGTTCAGGAAAGGTTTTCCTGCCAGATCCCCATACCAAAGGGCTCTGCAAATTGAGGCAGGTACTGCGCTCTCTCATCCAACCATCCAACCTGGTGTTATATGCAATGCCAGGTTAATCAAGAACAAGACCGCTATTATTAGGGATCTTGTTGCAACATCTGACCTGATATGCATCACGAGACCTGATTGGATGAGAATGCAAACCTATTTTGGCATCTGCTGTTCCGACCAGGTTCTCGGTGATACTCCGCCCGAGGCTGGATCATAGGGGGCGGGGTGTAGCTATCTTTTTAGAACAGAGCTGGGTCTTGTGGATGTGCCAGTGGGTATCACCCAGCCCTTTGAGTGTATCCTGGAGGCAGGTGTAGGGTTCAGGATTCTCTCATTTACCGACCACCGGTGATGGCGGTGAATTCCTGAAGGAGTTCGCGGACTTCATTGTCGATTAGGCATTGGAGTCGCTCTGGTGGTTAATACTGGGTGACTTCAATGCCTGGGTTGACGATGAACTGTCGCTGTTTGGGAAAAATCTCCTCCAACTTATGACGATGTTGGGCCTTACACAGGTGGTTACCTCTGCTACCTATATAGGGGTCACTCACTGGACTTGGTGTTCCTGCTTGAGTTGGAAGTTGCGCATTTGGTGGTGGAACCAAATGTGTGGACAGACCACACCATAAGATTCAGCTTCAGGGCACCCCAAATAGGCCTGCCTCTATGGAGATGGTCCAGTATCGCCCTTTAGGGGAGTTACCCACAGAAGGCCTCTTGGCGTACTGGACCCATCGGTATTTCAAGTGAGTGCATGGGTCCAGAGGATCTGGTACTTGTCTATAATAAGGCTGTGGGTGAGGCCCTGGATCAAATTGCACCTGTTCAGATACACACCACTCACTCAGCACCCAAGATCTCCATGGTTTGATGGATCCTAAGGAGCTGAGGAGAGAAGGTGAAGGCTAGAGAGGGCTTGGAGAAAATCTGTCTTAGATGCCGATGGGCTTAGATTGATGGACCATTATAGGGTCTGTCAATCAGCAATCACCCGAAGAAGGCAGAATTTCTGTCCAGGAGATTGCTGCCACGCGAACCGACCTGCTCAACTTATTTCAGACTGTTGACAGATTGTGCAATCCACTCTGTCTACAGTCTGGAAGAAATTTTCACAAATAAAGTATAATGAGCTTGCTCCGATTCTTTTGCAGATAAGATCACGGCATCAGGTCGGTATCGGTCTTGTTCTCTATAGGGAATTGTGGTGATCGGCAAGAGGAAGTGAACTCTTGTGTCACCTGGTCTGACTTTAGTAGGCCAGAATTCATGGATGTTGTGAGGATTATTCAGTCTGTATGACCAACCAGCTGTAGTTTGGATCCGGGCCCTCACGCACTTTTATTAGATTGCGTAGATGTTATCTGCCAGATCCTAGCTGAAATTGTCTGAAAGTCTTTGGAGCAGGGATTTTCCTGGTTCCCTAAAGGAGAGCCATTTGACCACTCCTTAAAAAACCTCTATTGAATCCAGACTGCCCAGCCAACTATAGACCAATTCCTAACCTGCCCTTTGTGGGTAAGGTTATTGAAAAGTGGTTGTATTACAGTTAGATGACCATCTCACAAATCACAATATCTATGATGATCTCAGTCAGGGTTTAGGAAAAGACATAGCACTGAGACTGCGCTCATCGGGTTTTAAATGATCTCTAATTGTGAGAGAGATCAAAAGGCATACTATTCTAGTCCTTCTTGATCTCTCTACGTCATTTGATACTGTGGACCATGATGTGCTGTTGAAGCACCTGTAGCTTCTTTGTGGACTGTCTGGTACAGTCTTACATTGGTTTCAATCTTTCCTCACTGGCCAGACTCAGAGGGTTACATTGAATTTATTCCTCTGATGCCATCTCTCTCTGTCCTGTGGGGTGCCACAGGGCTCCATCTTGGCATCCATGTTGTTACATGATTTATATGCTGCCATTGGAGAATATCATTAGGTGTTACAGTCTGGGTTTTCACTACTATGCAGATGATACCAGCTGTATCTGTCCTTACTCCCAGACAGGATGATGCAGTCTCTCTGCTTAACAGCTGTCTAGCCAGAATCAATGACTGAATGAGTGCCAGCTGGCTGAGGTTAAACCCGTTCGTTGTGAACCCGGGTCGCCTTGAGGTGGTCATAGGGTTGGAATACCATCGGGCTTTTTGGCTTGATGGTGTTCATCTCTGACCTCAGGCCAGGTGCATAATCTGGCTATTATTGAAGACGGTCTGACCTTGAAATCTCAGGTATCAGCTGTTAGGTCCTCTTTTTACCATCTGAGGAATAGCACTGGGTGAAACACCTGGTTCCTCTGGCTGACCTTCCTATTCTGGTTCATGCCCGTGACATCTCTCCTTGATTACTGCAATGTCCTTTACCTGGGGCTACTGGGGTTGATATCTGCTGCCTGCAGCTGGTGCAGAACACAGCAGCCAGGCTTTTTGATCAGGACATCTAGAAATAGTCATATTACGCCTGTTCTTGCGAGGCTGCACTGGCTGCTGGTTCAATGGCGGATTACCTTTAAGATCGGACTACTGACCTATAAAGCCCTACATGAACAGGGACCGTAGTATCTGCAAGATCTCTTACTCCCTACTACCCTCTCGCTCACTCTGATCTGCTGAAGAGGGATTGCTAGAGATTCCCAGGGTTGTTTGAAGACATCTGGGTCATGTGCATTTTCTTATGCTGCCCTGCCCTGTGGAATTCTCTACCTCGCGGATACGAAGCTGCCTGACCATTGAGAGCTTTAAAATGGAATTAAAAACATTTCTATTTTTAAAAGCTTATGGTGATTGATTTTATTGCTGTTTAATGTCTGTTATTTAATTGTTATTTTGTACAGCGCTTTGGTCTTTGGAAAAGTGATTAAAACAAATTTTACTTACTTACTCTCCTTTCTCACTGTGCTTGCGCAGGGTACTGGAGAACACTCGGAGAAGGCCACAGACTCCCAGTCTCCTCCATAACCTTCCACTTCCTCAGTCCTCTTTCTTGTTACCTCCACTGTTCCCTGCTAGGTCATTTGTCCCACATGTACCACAATATGTGGTTTCCTCCTACCCTCTTTATGCACCTTAGGATTGCCTGTCCTGCCATGTCTGCTTTAATCCTGGTATGGACTCCACCCATATCTGACTGTGCCTCTCCCATTGCTGCCCCATCTGATCCCTTGAGTATGGAGTCCCCAACACCAGTACACCCCATCCTCTTTCCTTGTGCCGCTGCCACCCCCACCCAGGTTCTCATTTTAGAGCCACTCAAGACTATGTTTTACAATGTACCCCAGTGTCTTCCCTCCGTCCCTCCCAATTAAGACCCTCCCCCTCCTCCTGTTTGACTGCCAACCCCCACCTCTCCGAGTATTATCCCTCCCCTGCCACACCATGCTCAATCTCTCACTAGTAATGCCCTTCTCCCTCTTCTTTGTGAGTGCTATCCCTGTGCAGTCACCTCCTGCATCCTCTTTCCCATGTGTTGCAGTAAAGCAAACATGTTCCTATCCTGTTTGCTTTACTATGTGCTTTATCCTCCCTCCTGCCTACTGCTGCTCCTCTTTTCTAGGTCCTACTAGAGTCCACCCTTCATCAGCTGGCTTCCTGTCTAGTTTTCCCCATCCCTTCCCTTGACCCACTGTTCCTTTTCTGTGGTGCCCCACAATACTCTCAGATGTCAGCTCTCCTATCAACGCAATCCTCCCTCATCCCTCAACCTCCCCAGCTCCCTGCCAAGCCACTGAACCTCTTCCTCGAGCCTCCTTAGCCTGGGCATATTGGGCACCCTCCCAGCCTCCACAGTATATTCATCTGCATTTGCTGCCCCACAACCACTGCACCCAACAATCCTACCCATGGTCCACACTACCTATATAGCCTCTCCACACTAACTATCCCTACAGCAAGTAGAACTAACTAATCCTAGCCCAGCATCTAACAGAAATTTTACCTAATATA
This sequence comes from Neoceratodus forsteri, assembly GCA_016271365.2. NCBI lineage: Eukaryota > Metazoa > Chordata > Ceratodontiformes > Ceratodontidae > Neoceratodus > Neoceratodus forsteri. The sequence goes on from CM028130.1 coordinate 1,063,583,262, forward strand.
TTTCAGTTGAAGGCCTTCCACAATATCCACCTATCACACTAATCAGCGATTCATTGTGCATGCTGTAGTCCTATTTGAGACCTACCTATGCATTTTCCTGCCCTGTGGCTGCATTATTGGATAGAACTACATGAGCTGCACCTGAAGCGCCTTCCTCCAAATGCAGGGCAGATGTTCCCCAATAAATGAGTAGGGCCCATACCCTGACTCTCACGAGAGTACCAGCCCTGGGTTTGCCCCCTCACTGCACCTCCAAGCACTGCAACCTCCTCTGGAGGAAGGTCCCACACAAACACAAACACTGTATTAAACAAGTCAGCACTACTTGCTAAAGTCCACAGACTGAAAAGAATTTAAAGCTTATCCAGCAAGTAAATCCTTTCCCTAACTGCTCAGCAAAAGAAGGTTCAGACAATCTCTGCCAGACCCCAACTGTTTCTGCAGTACTGCTGTGTGAGAAGCCCTGGTATTTAAGCCCCAATGAGCTGTAAATTAATCCTGGCTGAGGAAGGCAGAAACTTCCAGAAACAGGCCTGGGAGCTGGGTGACTGGTTGTACTCATGGAATCTTAGAGCCAGTTGCAAAGTGCTATATTTGGGGAGGAAAGCAGAGGCAGTACCTGCATGCAGTGGGGAGGTAAAGGACCTGGGAGTCATAAAGAAAAGGATCTGTAGATATCAATGCTCAGCTGCTGTCAAGAAGGCAGGAAGAATGATGAGGTGCATCAAAGGGCATGACGAGCAGGGCAGTAATCCTATTACTTTACGAGATCCAGGATAAACCCCACCTAAAGTACTGGATGCAATGCAGGGCTATCTAGTGTAAAATGGACATTGAGGCCGTTGAGAAGTGGTAATTCAGGGCCACTTAAAAGATTTGGTCTAGAGAGGATAAAAGCTATGAGGAGAGACTGGAGGTCCTTAGCATGGTCACCAAGAGAAATGTAGTCTGAGGAGGGGCATGATTTCAGTCTTCTGCATACTGAAGGGTGATGACAAGGACTGATAGAGGTATTGAATTTATGCTCCAGTAAGATGTGGATATGTGTCCTGAATTTTAGAGGCAGTAAATGCAGGAGTAATTTTAGGAGGCACTTCTCCCATTGGGCAGTGAAACCTCGTGGCATACCCAGGATGAAACCCACTTTTAAAAGCACTCTGCAGTAGCCTGCAGCAGACCTACTAGATAAAATAATGTAATTTCAATGGCAGTTAGTCCCCTTTGTCATGCAGGAAACTGTAGTATCTACTCATCCTAGCAGTGTCACATTTTCCTGAATGACAATATGGACTAATTGCCATTGAAATTACATTGCTTTATTCAGTAGGTCTGCTGCATCATTCTGTACAGTGCTGCAAAATGTTGCAGAATCGGGTTTCATCCTAGGGGATGCCACTGTATACAGAACAGACTACAAGTGGAGATAGCAGGAATAAGACAGTACAGGCCTTTAGTTTATGCCTGGACAAAATTCTATTTAACATAGGGTACCATGGGAGATGGGCAGGATAGGAAATTACAATAAATTAAACCATCTGTACAGCATTCATCTTGGTTCCTACTAATGAAGTGGGCTGTGGGTGAGGTGGAGTTGATGCACCTAGCTCACCTTCTAACCTGTAATCTCTGTTTCAGTGTTACCTCTAGTAGCTGTCAGCTGGCCAACCTGCCTGTGTCAAATCTCCATCAAAACCACCTAATTTTGTGACAGTAGTTACTGTACCTGTTCAGTACAGTACTTTAGCACTGAATGCAACTCATAACTAATCAGATTAGCATATGTTTCACCCATGTGGCTTACTATAGTAGACTAACCAGGACAAAAGTTAATAAACACAAAGTAGCAGAATTTATACAAAAATTCAAACCACAGTGAATATAACTCAGGTATGGCTAACCTCAGCATAAATGAAGAATCTGCTGGAGCATGCATGGCACAGTCAATAAGCCCTCTAAGAAACTCTGAAGAACATCTGCTCTAACAAAATCACATTCCTGATATTAGACAGACTGGCCACTAAGTGGCACTGCTGCTCAACATAATAATCAGCTGAGAAGCAACCACATGAGCTTAACTCTTAGTTCTGCATTCTCAGAGACCTGCAGCTGGTTCACTTAGTATTCTAAATGATTTTATTTCCACTGTGCAACACTGCAGGAAAATGGAACACAGAGGGTTTATGTGGAGAAGAGTCGAAAGTAATGTTATGTTACTGCATCTTAAAAAGAGGGTGCATCTTCTTGATGGAATACATGTCCCCTACTACTTCTGCATACTTGGCCCCAGCTTTTAGGGTATTGCCATTTTTCCATTTTGTTAAAGGATCATTCATGAAATGTTTGAGGCAGAATAGCTACATAGTTAACTTCAGCATAAATGAAGAATCTGAGGCCCCACCTGGAGTACAGTGTACAGTTCTGGAGACCTTACTTACGTAAGGACATAGACAGGGTAGAGAAGGTTCAGAGGAGGGCAACAAAGATGGTACATGGATTGCATCAAAAGTCCCATGAGGACAGGTTGAAGGAACTGAATATGTTATCCCTGGAGGAGAGAGAGAGAGAGAGGGATATGATAGAGACATACAAGTATCTAACAGGGAGGAACAGGGTGCAGGAATACACTATTTTAAGCGAAAATATGTCCCAGGACTACAGGGCATGGGATGACGTTGGAGGAGGATGATTCAGAGGAAATGTGAGGAAGAATTTCTTCACAGAATGGGTGGTGGACAAGTGGAACACCTGCCAGAGGAAGTGGTGGGGTCTGAAACAATCACAGGATTTAAGAATGCAAGGATATACATAAAGGAATTCTGGAGGTCAGGGTTAAGGGCAACAGACTTCTAGGAAAACATAAAGTAAACTTAAAGCTCAAATGGGCAGACTGGATGGGTCAAAGGTCCTTATCTGCCGACACTGTCTATGTCTCTATGTATCTTAAGAATTCATGCATCTACAGCATATATATATATCTCTATACATCAATACACTTGTAACCACAATTTTATGGTTAAAAGTGCATTGATGTGTTGTACAGTATATTGTAAAACAGATCAGAAAGAATTGCTGAAAGTCAGCCACCTCAGCAGTCTAAATTTATCCCATGCTTATTGTACACCACCCAATAAATTACCAGTAACTGTAAGTTAACCCTTTGAGTGCTGAATGTCTGCAATGTATTTACATTCTGACCTACAATATATATATACCTGCTACACTATTTAATGCACAGTCAGGCTTCACAAATACAACTGAAACTGTACTTTAAAACATTTCTGGCATGACTATTCTTTAAAATACTGTATTTTTAAATGACAGTCAAACTCATTCTCCAACCACAGACTCAAATTTAGACATTCAGGACACCAAGCATTTCCCCAAATCAGCTGCTACTCCAACAGTTTCAGAAACAGCCATCACTAACAATCATTTGTCAATGCCAAATTTTATCTTGTTGGCATTGGCATTGTAACGAAGAAGTTAGAGATGCATAATAGGAATGGCAGTGAAGTATTGAACTAGCGCCTACCCCACCACCCGCAGAGACTGACAGGCATTGGGGTGTGCCTTTGGATCATCGGCCATAATGCTCATGCCATTTGGACTCACCCTACTCCTGCAGACACTGACAAGTGCTGCGCGCCTTGGGGGTCTTCAGGCCTTACGCTCACTCCATTCCATAAGGAAATATGCTGAGATGTGTGCAGTATATGAGAATGGGGTGAACTTTGGGGCTGAAGAGTCCAAGGCACACCTCAATGCCTGTCTCTGGCTACAGGGTGGGGGTGGAATCCATGAGCATTACAGCCAACAATCCCAAGTCACACCCTTGATGCCTGTCAGTCTCTACAGGGTGGAGTGTTACAGTTAGAAACTCAAATGCCCTGGGCATTTGTTGGTATTTTCACTACAAATTTTCAACATGGGCTTTTGTGACCCAATCTCATGAACAGTGGCACTATCAGTTCATGTGCCAAAAGGTGATTTTGCAGAGCGACTGCACCATTTGGCATCAGAGGTGCAAAACACATTCTGGGCAGAATGTGAAAATAACAGCTGTACTGTTCATGAGGAGGTGTAAAAATGGCAATGCTGAAAATCTGAAGTGAAAATATGAACAATTGGTGGTCACAAGTTATGTGAGAAACTGTGTAACACATGCCTATAACACAATTAATTGGGGATTTTTTAACAAAATTTTAACACAGGCATTTGGAACCTCTGCTCATGAACAGTGTCACTGATTTTGTTAATCTGTCCGAACATTGATTTCCCACAGTGACTCGCCATTGTGCACACACGATGAAAACATATTTTGGGCAGGATTTGAAAAATGACAGCTCTACTGTTCATAAGGAGGAGGAACAAATGGCAATGTTGAAAATCTGAGTGAAAGTATTAAAATTGTCTAAGCGCAGTATGGAAACTGTGCAATGCATGCTTGTAACACAGTCATTTTTGAATTTTCACCTGATTTGTAACATAGGCTTTTTGGAACCCCACCATGAACAGTGGAACTGTCATTTCATTAATCAGTCCCAAAAGGTGATTCAGCACAGTGACTGCAAAATGACCTTTCTCAAACAAATAATGAGATGACAGTGCATGTGTTCATGAGATGGGTCCCAAGAACCCTGTATTGAAAATTTAGAGGCAAAATTTAAAAAAGCCATTTATGCCATTATACAGTTTACGGCATTTCTTCATTTTGCAGTTCGGCTTTGAAGAGTCAGACATGTTCCGCTCCACGAAGATTGCAGCACCAGACCTCTGGAGGTAAGTATGGGGTGAGGGGTGTGGGGAGGTGGGTGCACAGAGAGTGGGTGCAGGTTGGGGGAGGGGCACTCTGGACAACGAGGGACTGTTTCCTTTTTTCAGGTACAGAAAAAAAAGAGCATTGCAGCACCATTTTCTTTCTTTACAGGTGAAATAAAACAAATGTTGGGCACACTGGGTAGGGCTCCCAGTGTGCCCTATGACTTCTGGGGGGTGATGCTGGCCACACTGGGTTGGGCTCCCAGTATGCCACACAATGGGGGTGGGGCAGGGGCAGGAACACACTGACGTGGTCAGCTTTCTGTGAGTGGTGGCACACTGGGTGGGCTCCCAGTGTGCCACACAATGGAGGGTGGCAGACATGCCAAAATGGATTGTACCATCAATGTTGGCTTTTGGGGATTGTGTAGTGGTGGCAGGAGCCAATGCCATATTTATTGAAATGCTTCATGAGGAAAGGCATATACAGGATGCATGCATGATGCTGCATGACAAGCTTATCTCTGATTGCAGTGACACATTTCTTTCAAGTTGGTGGCACTTTACATAATTCTTGTGTCAAGCCCTAGCATGCTGGCTAATTGGAGAATGAGGGACGCACCTACTAAAACGTGCCCTGCATTCACCAACACTGACACAGCTCTGCATTTCTACTACTACCACAAGATGTTGCCTGGGCACGGGAAAGACAACATAAAAATGACAATGCAGCTATGATAGAACTGGAAACTGACAAGACTGCTACAACAGATCCTCAAATTATTAGTCTTCAGAAAAGTGATCCATTCTGAGATGAAGCATGAACCTACTTTCCACTTGTTCCAGCCATGGCCTATTCCTCCTCTCCATTTCAAATGGACCTTTACTACTTGCACAGTCACACTGCTAATGACATAGAATACCATATATGAACACATGCATAGCAGTTCCCATGATTATGCACAGGAATCACATCGAAGTCCTATTGGTGAAAATAGGGTATAAGAGCATTCTTTAATCTAACAAGCATGTGTCAATGCTGAATGTTGTCTTGCTGACATTGGCATTGGTAGTGCAGGAAGTTGAACAGATGCATGCTAGGAATGGCAGTGAAGTATGAAAGTGATGTCAAACCCCATCACCCTACAGAGACTGACAGGCACTGAGGTGTGCCTTTGGGCATCGCCATAATGTTCATGGCATTTCAGCTCACTTTACCCTGCAGTCACGACAAATATTGTGTTGTGTCTTGGGGTCCTTGGGCCTTGTATGCTCCATTTGGCCATAAGGCTCATGGCACTTTTACCTCACCCTATCCTGAAGACACCGACAAGTGCTGAGGTGTGCCTTGGGGTGTTGCCTTTACAGTCACCCCATTTCATAGGGACATACACTGAAATGGGTACAGCATAGGAGAATGGGGTGAACTGTGGGGCTCAGAGAGTCCAAGGCACACCTCGATGCCTGTCTATGGCTTGAGGGTGGGGGGATGGTATGGCATGAGCATGACAGCCGGCAATGGAAAGACACACCCCTGTCACCTGTCAGTCTGTACAGGGTGGGACATTATGGTTAGAAATCCTAATGCCCGGCCGTTTGTTGGTATTGCAATACAAATTTGCAACATGGCACTTTGTGACCCCACCTCATGAAAGTGTTTGGGACCTCATCTTATGAATAGTGGCACTGTGATTTTGTTAATCTGTCCTGAACGTTGATTTCCTAAAGCAACTGCGCCATTCTGCACCAGATGTGGGAAAACACCATTTGGGCAGGATGTGAAAAATGACAGCTGTACCATTCATAGGTAGGTGTGAAGAGATGGCAGTGTTGAAAATCTTGAGTGAAAATATTAAAATGCTCACATTTACAAGCATAGGTAGAAACTGCGCAATGCACAACTCGTAACACAGTCATTTAGTGGAATTATTTCACCAAATTTTCAACATAGACATTTTGGGACCTCTGCTCATGAACACTGTCACTATGATTTTCTTCATCTGTCCTGATCGTTGATTTCCCACAGTGACCGTGCCATAGTCGCCACTTGTGCAAAAACACATTTCAGGCAGGATCTGAAAAATGACAGATATACTGTTCATAAGGACATGCGTAAAATTGACAATGTTGAAAATGTTGAGTGAAACATTACAAATTGTCAAAGTTATGAGTCGGCGTGGAAACTGCATAGCGCGTAGCTTGTAACATAGTCATTTATGCAAAACAAAATGGTTATATTAAATGCATGCTGAAAGTAGAAAATAGAGTTAAAAATCTACGTTTGACCATAGGTCTTCTTCAGGAAATATCTAAAGAGAAAAAAACAAGTTAGTGTAGACCATAGACCATGTAACATAGTCATTTTATGGACTTTGTCACCAAATTTTCAACATAGGCATTTTAGGATCTCTGTTCATGAACAGTGTTGCTGTGATTTAAGTAATCTGTCCTGAATAATGATTTCCCAGCGCGCACTATTCTGATACCGCAGTGCTGAAAACACATTTCGCCAAGATGTGAAAATGACAGCTGCATTGTCCATAAGGAGGTATGAAAAAATGCCAATGTTGAAAATCTGGAGTGAAAATAATTCAAATTGGTGAAGTTACAAGGTGTGCGTGGAAACGCGAACGACGCCCATAACACAGTCATGTTTTGAATTTTTTCACCAAATTGCAACATAGGCTTTTTGGGAGGCCATGTCATGAACACCAACACTGTCATTTCATTACTTGGTCCCAAAAGGTGATTCCATGCAGTGACTGTAAAATCACCTTTGGGACTGAATAATGCCATGACAATGATTGAATTCATGAGGACGGGTCCCAAGAACCATATGTTGAAAATAAGGTGCCAAAATTCAAAATGCCTGAGATATGCACCAAAGTTGAAAAACCCTATTTATGCCATTATACAGCTTACCAGCATTTCTTCAGTTCACGGTCAGCTTTGAAGAGTGCAGGCGTGTTCCTGGTCCACCAAGTCGTTGCACTGGGCTCTAAGTGAAGTATGGGGTGAGGGGTGTCGGGAGGCAGGGTGTGCAGAGGGTGGGTGTAGGTTGGGGAGGGCCACTGACTCAATGAGGGACCATTTTCGTTTACTGGGTTAAAACAAAACCAAAAAAAATCATGGGACTGTTTTTTTTTCCAGGATATTTGGCATGCTGAGTGGGCTCCCAGCATGCCACCTGTGTGTTTGATGGGAGGAGGGTCTGTAGCCAGCGGGGATTGGGCACCCCCATTAGCACATGCAGAGTTGGAAGTCGCATGAGCCACGGGGATTGGGCACCCCTCAGCACACAAAGAAATGAGGGTACATTATGCAGATGGGGATTGGGTACCCCCATCAGCAAGTTAAATTAGGAGGGCATGCTGACAGGGGATTGAGCACCCTTCGACTCTCAAAGGGACTGTGAAAGGTGATGGCTGTCCCTCAACTTCTGTGTGGACTATGAGAAGCTGGCCAGGAAGTGCTGCCATGTTGCTTGACAGGAACACCAGCTGAGGCAAGCAGTAATTGGCTGCTGCAATCAGGGGACCACCCATGGCGCTCCTGATTGTAGCAGCTAATTCTTCAAAGGTGGTGGTACATTTTCTAAACTGCTGTCATTGACAGCGTGCTATGCCATTGGCCCACAGAGCCCAACCACAAAATCAGTTGTGCCATTGGCTGTTGCAGGACCACACCTCCAAAACCTGCTTCTCCACTGAAGCAACCTACAATATGTTGTCTGCACTGCACATGCAAGACAACATAAAAACATGGCACTTCACTTTATACTGTGCAGAAAATGGCAAGGTTATCAAATACTCAGTAGTGTGTGCACATCTACCAAGGTTACACTTCTTCTGTCTATCTAGGTATGAGAAAGTTTTTGGATACTTTGGCGGTTCTGAATTTGCTAAATAAAACAAAGCTTTAAGCTAGAAATAGAAACAGAGGTTATATATTATTAACTGTCTATGCCTATATGAATAATCATGTTTGCAGACATTCAGTCTCCTCTAATGATATATTGTATATTCATATATGATGCATGGTGCATGCCTACCTGGCTGGTACTTGGGGTGAAGACATCACAGGGAGTGTAGAAAGGCTCATGTTGAGCATGAAAGAAGATTCAGCTGAAATGGTGTATGTAGGCACCAATGTTCTAGGCAGAGGAAGACCTGAGCATCTGTAACACAGACTTAGGGAGCTAGACAGGTGACTTATGCTGAGCACTTCAAGGTAATGCTCTTAGAGATACTACTGGTAACATGCAAAAGGTAGGAAGACAGAAGAAGATTATGAAGTTAATTGCATGGGTATAAGTTTGGTACAGGGAGCAATAATTTAGCTTCTTCACATGGGAAGGCCTACTGGAGCAGGAGAAGCTTGTGCACTACAGACAGGCTTCACCAGTGGGGTCTGGGAGCCCAGGCCTTAAAGCCTTGGGGTTTTAGATACTGTGTGGTGAATTTTTGGGGCTTTCATTGATGATACAATATACTTTTGTTAAATTCTCCCACCCTAATTCATGTAAAACATACTCTGGTAAGAGCCAGTATTGCTGCAGGTAATGAATTTGGGGTAAAACATATTGACAATTACCAAAGTTAGGAGCCTGTATGTGCAAAATGTAATGTAAGTTCATAAATGTGTTGATTTGTAATATTTTATTTTTCTACAGATATAGCGAAATATTAAATATTTTTCTAGATAAAAATGCACATAATATGTAAATATTTCACTATATCTGTAGTGAGCATGGTCTTTTCTGAGTTGCGGACTGCCCTTCCTTCTTTTAATACTTCTCTTGTCTGGGCACCAGATGTTATAGTAGCTGCCCTTTGCAACCATTTGCAACTTTCCATTTATAATATTTTACACCAATGTTTCAACATAGCCTTGTTATTATCCTGGCTCATGCAGATGGGTAGAGAAAATGTTGGCTCCTAGTTTAAATGTGATTTTGCATAGGAACTGAGAAGCCAACTTTGCGATGGAAAAAATACACTTTGGACAGGAGTTGAAAAATGACATCTGCCACATTAGTGAGATGCTCTAAAGAAGACAAGTGGGGACATGATTGAGACCTGTAAGCGACTTAACAAGTAAGTGTGATACAAAGATCCCACTTAGAATCATAAGCTCCATAAAACAAAGATATGCTGACTTGCCAGATACCTGAGGACTGACAGTGTTTTCTTACTATCAGAAATGGGCAGCTATTTAAAAAATTCTGGTCAGAGCCAACACCAAAATGGATAAGCATGACCCCACTGAAAATGAGATACTGTTCTCAGATAGGCTATCCTGTGTCAGTACAATGCAAAGGTGGGTAAAAGTATGACCTCACAGAAAGTGAGACACTGCATCTCAGCAGGGCTATCCTGTCTCAGTACATTGCATGCAGACATAAACATTGATAAAAGTAAGACCCTACTGAAAATGAGATACTGCATCCCATACAGACTATCCTGTGTCAGTACATTGCAAAAATGAGTAAAAGTATGACCCCACTGAAAATGAGATGCTGCATATCAGCCAGACTTATCTTGTGTCAGTACATTGCAAAATGGGTAACAGTATGACCCACTGAAAATGAGATACTGCATCTCAGGTGAGGTATCATGTGTCAGTATATTGCAAAATTGGGAGAAGTATTACCCTACTGAAAATGATATACTACATCTCAGCCAGGCTATCTTGTGTCAGTATATCACAAAAATGGGTAAAAGCAGGCTGCATTGAAAATGAGATATTGTATCTCATCCAGGCTCTCCTGTGTCAGTACATTGCATAAATGGGTAAAGTATGACCCACTGAAAATAAAATACTACATCTGAAGCATTTATTCACATAAATGTATCACAAACAGGATGTAGACAGCTTATATCAGAGGGATGCTGAGGGACTGCTGAATGTTGACCTAGTGGGACTTCATTAATATAATGTACCTTACCTTGCAGCTGGATCAGCTGTCTTCTTTGAGTACCAGCTGCAGAAATGTGTGTGTGTGTGTGTGTGTGTGTGTATGTATCATGTGGCAGAGGGTACTGGGAAGAAAGTGGAATTCAGTTGGAAAGTATTTTGATGATTTGTGATGCAGTGGGTCCATTCTATATTTATTACTGCACTTCTCCTACCACCACCACCCAGCTGACCACATCAGGTGCAATCAGATGCTTCGCTATGCTTCCCTTAGCTCATGCAGCTCTAGCAAATAACACATTTCCCATTTGTCCCTTACTGTATCAAAATAGAGAGCACAGTTCATCTCAGTTTCTGCATTTGAGGAGAGTGAGAGGAGTCCCTTGTTAGCTGTATGCAGAAGTCTGTACTGTAACTGAATGATTGGCAGCACTGTTCCCTCCTCCATGCTATGCCTCACAGAATTTATTACCTATGTCTGCATATATTGGAGGAAGAAAAATACACCTTTTTATCCCTTTTTATTTTATTTGTTTGCCAAGCTCACCCTTACTATTAGAGCCAAATATTGACACGATTAGATAAAAAATAGCTGATGGGTGTGGGTTTTGGGAAGGGGATGCCTAGAGTGTGGATGCAATAGAAATCTCAGTCTAGAGCATTACTTCTTGTAAGCCAAAAAATGGCACATAACGGACAAGAAATATAAAATGCAACGTGTGCCAATGATTGATAACTAAAATACTAGAGCTAAAGGGAGTGAAGAGAGTTTATGAAATTGTGTTACTGTAATCATGCTCCATGGGCACCAGAAAACCCTTGAACAAGTCTAAATTGATAAAGGTAGCGCTTTTTTCATCTCAGGAATACGTCTGAAACATCTGAGGACTACGTCCCAAACTCCCCTGCTCTCTGTTTACATTTCTTTATATTATTTTGCCAAACAGAGGGTATTGTTCATTTTAAAAATACTGGAGCCTTGTCAACTAGTTTGGGAAAAAGTAGTAAGGTAGCTGTCCACTGACGTCCCCACGAGTCAATTGCTGCCAAGGAATTTGTGCTTGTTGCCCAAAAAATCAGATTTGGTTGCAAGTGCTGGAAAACAGGTAGCCAAAAGTCAACTTTTTAAAATCATAGAGTGAGCCCCATTACTGTGTCACTATGTTTTAGATTTGGGAAAACACTACCAATGAAGTACATTTAAATGTTAATGCTCCCCTCAAAATATCTATCACTGTTAAAACACAATCCAAACCTTGGCCATTTTGGTCTTCTAGATACTGAAGCTGTTCGATGTCATCTAAACCTTGTTTTACATAAACACAATGAACATTAAAATAAGGCTGCTTTATAGCATTGCTGTGCCTGATAATCTGCAATATGTGCACTTGCAACCTGTTTCAAGCATTAACAATTCCACCACAGTATAAAAGTACAACATGCCATCTCCTGTCTTATAGCATTGTGTTATATTTGGGTGAATTAATTTTTACCAACAGAACAGTATTGCTTTAAGTTACGATTTGCTTTAATTTCATATTTAGGTATTTTGCATATTTTTCTTCCACGTGGGCTATTGTTTCCATATGCTAGCCTTCATTAAATGAAACATATTACTCAAAACAGACTTTTGTATAGTATATTGAAGTTGACACAGGTGGGATTCCATTCATGGAAGCTAACATTGAATAGGTGTATGAACTGTCCCTTCTGACATATTGACGTGAATGGACTGTATACAGTCCCATTTGTCTCAACTTCAATATACAAAAGACATTGTGCATTAAAATGTCTACGTCCATTTTGGCTTGCATATACAAAGAATAGCCCACTGGGAATGAACACCTGCAAAATACTGTCCATGAAATTATAATAAATTGTGACTTATAGAAACAGTATTCAGTTGGTAAACACTCATTCACATAAATACATGACAAACAGGATGGAGACAGCTTGTATCAGAGTGAATGCTGAGGAATGTTGACCTATTCCTGTCAGGTGACAGTATTAATTTGATGAGCTCCGTACTTTGCAACTCTGGGTCACCTATCTTCTTTGAGTACCAGCTGCAAAAGTGTATGTGTGTGTGTGTGTGTGTGTGTGTGTGGACAGAGGGGACAGGGAAAGAGTAGGATTCAACTGCAAAGTATTTTGGTTTGTGATGCACTTGGTCCCTGCCGGTTTTAACTGTCTTGCAATTCAATTATGAAAGAAATAAACTGCACTCCTTTGATGATCAGACTTCCACTATTACTGTTCACACAATGCAGACTAGTCAGATTTATGCAAAGGAATGTCACAGCACTCACAGCTAGTGACTCTTCTGGTCCTAGGATTTTCTGCTCCCTGCTGTGCTTGATATGTATTTTAACAGCACATCCTACAATAAGTAAAAGTAAGAAGACTATGAGTCTAGGACTGACTGCTAATGTAACTGAACTGGACTTTAACTGAGCTATGAGAATGCCATGATGGACTGACATCTATATATTCAACAATAGAATCTGGCATAGTTTTCATCAATCATTTACTGTCAGTGATCCATGAGATAGCTTGCTTTACACAAAGAACAGCTCAAAAGGACTGGGTGCCAGTGACAATATAAATACTATGCAGCAACCAAAAAGAAAGCCACAGTGTTCACACAGTTCAGTTAAAGTCTAGTTAAACAGTCGATAGACTGGTAGCCTTCTTACTTTGCTTATTGCAGGATGGGATATGCAGGTTACAATACAGGACAACATGGAGCAGAACAATCCTGAGCTGTGACTACCATGGGGTTTTGTTTGTTTCTTTGTTTTTGCATAGATCAGACCAGTTTCCATTGTGTGAAGACCAGTAAGAGGATGTGTTCTCATTATAGGGCACAATATGTCTTGTAAATTGTAAACTACATTTTATTTACGTACAACCACAGTGAGTGTCATTCTGCCATGTAATGTAATTACAAAGAGCTGACTAACTGCATTATAAGGCAGAATGACACTCTGTTTTTATATACACAAAATGTTATTTACTGCTTGCAAGACAAATTGTGCTCTTTGATGAACAGACTTCTACTAGCTTTCACACAATTCAGACAAGTCAGACCCATGCAAATAAAAGTCAGGGTACTCATAGCTCAGGATGTTTCTGCTCCATACTGTGCTATGTTTTACTGCACCTCACGTGCTACTGCTGAAACATAGACTTTAAGGATGTGTTTTTCCATGTGTTTTGAAACAGTTTCATTCATCCAAAGCATTGCTGACCTCTATAAATATTATGTGAGTTTTAAAGCTTAGAGTGTCAGCTTCACTGTAATGAACAACTATTTGTTTCTAAGGGATATGTTTTCCGGTGTTTTACCATAGATTGCAAGCATGCTGGATAGTCCAATGTAAAGAAAGAAGGTTGAGATGGGTGCAGGACCATGGCAAGCAACATGCATCTGAGTCTGGACTGGAGAAGGAATGGTCACTGATCACTCAGTCATGGATGGTCTAGAGAGAGAGAGAGACAGAGATGCTGCTTCTATGCTGAGGGGAGGAGGTTGTTGTTGCTGCTGCGGCCCTGTTTAGTTCTCCACCTGAGTCCCACGTGCCAACACACCGCACCTGCCATATCACCAATAACTATGGGATGATCATATTCTTGGGCAGCAGCTGCACATGCAGCACATTTTTTTAATTGTTTAACCAAGTAAGACACACTAAGCTGAAAGCTTTTTACAGGTGCAACCTGGGAGCACAGGGAAGTTAAGTGACTGCTCATGGGTCAGTATATGCAAGTGGGGGCTGTGGGATTCAAACCCAGTCTCCAGATTTGCAGCTCAGGGCCTTAAACCACTGCGCTATACTGCCTCCCCTATTCTATCTTCTATTCTACATTCTATCTGCACCGTGGGTATCTCTGCGTGCTTAGGGGTGCACTGTTGGCAGTAGGTGGCATGTGGCAGGAGTGATTCAGCATATGGCAGAAGTGGCTTGGTTAGTTCGCTGGCAGCTCTGCTTCTCATCCACCATGGCTCTGTCTCACTGGGGGTGGGGCATCTGTGGACATACCAGACAGGACAGAAACAGACCTGCCCAGGGCACTTCTTCAGTCTTCACTTGTGCTATGATTGGGACAGGAGTTGGGACAGTTCTGCACTGAATGAGCGTCTGGTATTGGTGGTGGTGGTGGAAGGGATGAGTTCTCCACTACTCCTCTATAAGAAGCATGTCATTAAACAAAGCAAACAAGGTAGCACTGCAGGAGCAGACAGAAGCTGTGTCTGTCCTGGCATGCAGATAGTGCTTGCTTTTCTTAGTGATATATTTAAAAGTTAAGCTTCAAGAATGCATGGTACAGATATAAGGCAATTCTAGTGGGGGTAGGAGGAAGTAGGCTATTGGTTAACTAGGATCTTCAGCTTATCATTAGTTAGGAAATGGGCAGACTAGGTGGGCCAAGTGGTCCTTAACTGCCATAAAATTCTATGTTTCTATGTTTGCCTGCAGCCTGCATGGGAGGGGAGAGGAGAAGACCAGACGTTCATGGGTGTTGGTCATTTGCACATTGTGCGAATGTGCCTAATCCCATCTGTTTATAAAAAAAAATACCCTGGGCTAAGGAAATTAATATTAAAAGTAACATTATAATGAACAGGAGCAATTGCTAGCCTGGGATAGGTAACCAAACAAACAAAAAAAGGAGTGCAAGTGCAAATAGTTTTCTCTGTGATGGTACATTTTTTTGTATTATATCCAGGTTTAAAAGGAGGTGTCACTTAAAATCAAACTATGGACATATATACAAGTTATGGACATACTGTATATGCATTTTGACTTTATGCTACAGTAACTTTGCAAATAAATCAGGTGCCACTTATATGTTTACATTATTTGTTAAGAAGTAAGCAAATAAAAATAAACAAAGCATGTCAGAAGCAGAGCCATCACTGAATGGAATATTTTAATAGTGTGTTAATTTGCTCTGTCCCTAGCACAAGCTTTACCTCTTAGTTGAAGCACTCAACCAGCTGGGGCTACAGTTGTTTGTTTGTGATTTTTCCCCTGGTGGCTGACAACAGTAACTGCCCCTTTCTCCCTTGGCTTATGAACAAAATAACCTCTGGTAGGGCTGACACACCTTTTGTTCTTGAACTAGAAGAATGTAAAAACAGACCTACTTGCCCTACTAAACAGATAGACCTGCTTGCCCTGCTGTCCTATTGGATCAATCACCGCATCACAAAGTTAGATTTAAAGAGATCACTGACAGATGTCTCTATGGGGGGTGACTTTTTATTTTCTTGTCTCACCTATGGAAAGTTTGCAAACTGTGACAGAAAGGATAAAGTAATTGAAGCAGCACCTCAGTTGATACCTCTCTCTCTCTCTGTCACACACATTGTCGTTCTCCTGCTGTTTCTCTTACTTGTTTGCTGTCCATTGCAGCAATACATCTGCAAGCATAAGCTGGGGAAGGTACTACTGCCACACAAGTGGTGGAAAATGCACAAAGCTGACCAGAACTCATGAGTACCCAAAATGAAACACTCAAGAAGGCCACCACTTTGGACTACCCCACCCCACTGCCCAGCAGTTTCTCCCAGTACCTCAACTTGCAGAGATCGAGTGTCCTGTTCTGCTACACAAATTCCCAGGTGCCCAAACACCACACAGCTGTGCATCCCTAAATGCTCCTGCAGTGGTTCAGCAGCCCTGCTACCCCAAGCCACTTGCATGTAACTGCTGCTTGAGGACTTCTGCTGCCCACATGCCAGCCCTGCCACCAGCAATTGGCTGAGGAAGCACTGTCCCATGCATGCACCACTAGGTTGAAAGTGCAAGACAAAGACTGCCAGAGGCATTCCTGTTCCCACCTGGGGTGTCATCCTGGCAGCACTAAACCGGACATGGCGAATCAGCGGCGGAGTGCAGCGCCACCGTGATTTAGTCTGGCAATTGGTCAGGTGGGTGTTCATCTTAACAGAGGTGAAAGTGTTCTGGAGAGTCTTAACAATGCAAATTTCAGAATGAAAGATGTTGATGACGTGTTATTTTAATGAATGCAGTTGTCTGCATATACTGTATTTAGGGTTGTAACTTGTCTGAAATCTATTGAGATGTGATGCCTGATTTGTAGTACCACCCTGCAGCTCTGGACAGAGTCCACATCTTTCAGTTCACCTACATGCTGCATCTACAGTGCCAGGGCAGAAGGAGTGGAGTGGGGTGGGGTGGAGCAGGGTCCAGGGAGGGCGGGGACTGGAGAAGCTGGGTAGAGCAGGGGGGGGGGTGGGAACAGGGAGAAGCGGGGAATGGAGAAGCTGGGTGGAGCAGGGATGGGGTGGGGAGAAGCAGGGCAGAGTTGGGGATAATTGCAGAAAAGAGTGCAATGCTCCAGTCAGTTGGGACAACATGGGTGGACTGTTTCATGGCAGAAGAGGCCACTGTGACGCATCAACATGTTGTGAGAATGGAAGAAATGTCCCCTTTCTCAGTGATCATTAAAGTGCTGCAGGGCTCCGTCCCTGCAGCACTAAAATACATTCATGTGTGTGTTTGTGTGTGTGTGTGTGTGTGTGTGTGTGTGTGTGTGTGTGTGTGCACATTACAGTTTACAACATTTGCAGAGCTGCTGGTTTAAGATATTGGATGTAAGGACTGTGAGACCAAAGAGTTGATTAGAATGTGCAAAACAGAAATTTCTCAGATTGCTAGGGATTACTGTCTTCTGTAGCACTATGTAAATAACAAAATGGTATACTATGTAAAATGTTTACTTGCATTTCTTGATTGGCTCATAATGTGTGCATAATCTTTGTTAAATTCATTCCATGTCTATGTCCAAATATATAACCAAATGCACTTTAATCAGCTATATGTTTGGAGCATATCAATCTGATATTTGAGTTGTACATATAATCCTAATATACAACTAATCCTCTCATATACTGTATGTATAATTTTATGTGTACCTTTCATATGTTCACTGAGTAGCTGAGGTAAGTTTAAATGCATGCTACATTCTATCCAATTTACAGAAACGCACAATTTGTATGGCTAATCGGTCTATTGTGAATATCTGTATTGACCTATACGAACTGACATAAAAACTTGGACACAGAATTCAATTTAATTTCTGATGTATGCAAGAAATGAAAGCTAGGAAAGTATCTCAGCAAATAACTGACTGCATACATTTTAAAGACTATTGTATAAGGATTCAAAGCATCTGATGCAAGACATGCTTTGATATTCTTATAAGTCACGTGGAAACTGCAAAGGCCCCTAAGATTTCTCAAAATCTGTTTAAAATTGACTGTCAGAAAGCATTCTCATGGGATTTATAACAAAACTGAGACAGGTAAGGATACAGTATTATACTAAAATCCATGTTTTGAAGAATTATGTTATCAGAGGCAGCACCTTCTATATTCAGAAAGTTTGGCTTTCTTCCATAATATTACACTGGTTTGGGTAACACAGTCACTGTGCATGAACAGTGATGTAGCAATGATGCTGGTGTACACCACTGCAACAAGAACACTACATTTTCAGAATTCATTCCTAAAGTCGAAGACCCCCCACACACACACACAGTCTTTGCCCAAGCAGTCAATTTTTTTTCTGAGTATTCAGTAAGGGTAACTTGCTGGTAAAATCAACACCTGCTTGTCTCGCCTTTCGTTTGCACACTTGTGTATGTGGCTATTTGTGAACATGCCAGCCTTCAAATGGATGCTGGGAACTCATCTGAAATGTGAAGGCTTGATAATTATTATTGCAGAGGCATAATTGTTAAAAGCAACCCTTGTGCATGCCTATGCAGTTTATAAAACTGAATTATATACCTGCTCTAGGACACTGAAGAATAATTATTTATGGTTATGAGGACCATGTCAGTCATCATAGGCAGCAGATCATCATCTGGTTCCGTGACAGGGTGTTCTCTGCTAGAAGGACTTGCTCAGTCCGTCATAATCCCGGAGATATGGTGACTGATAGAGACATTGGCAGCTATTTCCCACAATTTCTGTGATATTTCTAGAAATCTCCTGCTGTCTGCATTTCCACAGTAGGAGCAGCAGAGAGAAACTTAATAGAGATTTCACAAAGTATCTGGAAATAGCCGGCAATGTCAGTGGCTACTACTGTAATCTGTACCAAATACAAACTGCACATTTGCAGTACTAGTACAGTATATGTTTATTGTTAAGTATTGTAGGCTACATCAGGTTTATCATCTGCTTATGCTATTGAAAGATCAGAAGACAAATGGCAACAGCCATAGAATACCACAACTTAGTTCAATGGGAAGAAAAAGTACCCGGTATGCCAAAACAAAATAAGAACAAAGCCAAATAACCTCTCTCGCAACAGTTTATTTTCAAACCCTAGATATTGCTAGTGAAATAATTTGGTAACAAATGATTTCAAGCTGAGCTGGATTGTGTCACACAAAATAAAAATAAATAAAAGAAAACAACCAATCCCTACATTCCACTAGATACGGGTTCAATAAACCAGAGTGTCCAAAACCAGAGTTTGCAGTATAAGACACCACTGGCTGAGAGCTCAGAAAGCACCTCGCTAGTTACAGTATTCACAATCCCTACACTCCTGACCTTAGTTCCTGCCCAGACCAGGATAATCTCACCTCATTGTTAATACCACAGTATACACACATACACCGCAGCGTGCACACCTACACACACACACACACACACACACACACACACACACACACACACACACAAGCAACTGTACTTCAAACCAATTCAAACAAACAGGTGCATTGCAAGCATGTCAGCTGCTCAACATAATCCCTGGCCTCTTGTTGCAAAGCAGGAAAAAAAACTCACGATCTGAGTGAGACGTACTGTCACTGCACGTTGTAGCCTACCTCCAAGTACTGTAGATAAACAGCCAGTAATCTGTCAGTAAAGGAAGTTGTATTCACACTTCAGAGTAATAAACAAACTGCACAGAAAAATTGTGTTTACATTTATTGCATGTGTTTGGCTGAACAAGAAGTATTGCAAAATGTCTAAAGGAGATGAAGTACCTGTGCTGAGAGCTGCTCGGATGTTCATCATGTCCTCCATTGAGAAGTAAACCAAATTGCACTTCATTTTCCAGTAAAAAAACTTTCACTGCCATCACTTAACAATCTTTGTAAATAAAATCTGATCTTTAAAAATGCCAACTGTGCCAAAGTCAGGCTTAAAACTGAAAAGTAAAAAGAAAATCATCTTGTCAACAAAAATGACAAAAAAAAATTGCGGCATTGGAGGATTACATTGACTCGATATTGGGTCAGTCTTTACCCTTGAGTCCTACCCTATCATCTGCTGCTCCACTTATTTTAAAGATTAATGTTCCCAGTACTTCCCTGTCTCCTGTTCAGTTCTCAGAAGATCCAGAACAATAGTCAGTAGTTACTAAAGGTAAAACTAAATGAAGGGGTGGGCAAATAGGTAACAATGAACCATCATTATCTTTATTTAATCATTATGGCATTCTCAATCATGAAACCACTGTGTTTCCTGTTGATGACACCGTTGTCACCCAGGAGTTTACCTATTTCTAGTCCCCTTCCATAAGCCCAGTATTCAAGGCCAGGAATGCTTCCTCTAAGCCACTAAATTCTCAACTTAAATTAGGGACCTCAACCAATGTATCAGATGCATCATCACTCCCTCTTGGTAATATGGATCACCATTCTCCATCAAAACAAATTTTTGTTATTGGAGATTCCCTTATTAAGCACTTGGACCATCCTATCACAACGTGGACAAACTTAATTGTACTTGTTCTAGCTTAAGGGGAACTAGAGTTTCGGGTATTACTTCTGTAGCTAAAGATTATTGGTGGGGCTGGAGAAAATCCTTTGTTTGTAATACAGGCTGGCACTAATGACATAAACAGAACCAGCCTTGAAGAGCTTAAGCACATCATAGCAGTTAATAATGTTTTGGCAGACAAAGACAACTTTGTATGCTTTTCTGAAATTCTTCCTGTACCTAGAGCTACTAATGCTATCAACACTAAGATTAAAGCTTTTAATGATTGGTTAAGAAGATGGTGCCTCCAGCAGGGCATTTTATGTCTTGCACACTGGGAAGCATTCTACATGAAAGATTCACTGTTTTCCTGGGATGGACTCCATCTCAGCTGGGGAGTAGTACTTTACTGGGTAGAAGTGTTAGTTTAGCTATTAATAAACTTTTAAACTAAGAACTGGGGTGAGGATAGGAATGTTTTCTGTTCTCTAAAAAGGCTCAACATTGATTCTACTGGATGTGAGGTCCTTTCTTGTAATGCAGGATCTCTTAACTTGGTTAAAATGGCCAAACTTGAGGCTAAGTGCCTTTTGGTTAACTTTGGACTTATTTCAATCACTGAAACTTGGTGGGACCCTGATACCATCTGGATCCACACCTACCAGGATACAAATTATTTCATAAGGATCATCAAGGCCAGGTCAGGGAGGGTATGTCTTTATGTAAGGAAGGATATAGCCTCATTTCAACTTCCCTTACCACTAACACTGAATCTATTTGGGTGAATATTCAGTTTAAGGGACAACCCCAACTGTTGGTTGGGACATGTTATAGGCCCCCATCAGGTAACACTGACTACACTTTACTCCTACATAAAGAAATCTCAAATATGGCCTCTAAAGGTAACATTCTCATTCTGGGTAATTTTAACAAGCCCTCCATAAATTGGATCACTTTATCTGGTAGTACACAAGCTGAAAATGACTTAATTTAAGCTTATTGTGGATATGGGCCTCGAATAAGTTATAAGCGAACCAACTCGTGGTGAGAACATATAGATTTAGTTATTACTAATATAGGAGTTCCATTACAAATATTCAAGTTGGCGCCCCGTGGGTTCTAGTGATCATTATTCTGTTTCTTTTTACTATTTGCCATCAGATTAGGCATACGGTCTATCGAATCTGCTCGACCTCAGATCCTAGTTGGGTGCTGAGGCCCTTCCCTCCCTTGTGTTCCAGAAACCTATCATCCATCCCCACCCCTGGGATAGGCCATCATCTGATACATCCACTTTCTGTGTCTGTCCCACCCTCTCTTGAAGCTCTCCACTGTGGATCTCTGAATCAGCTCGCCAGGCAGTACATTCCAGGGTCCACCACCCTCTCAGTGAAAACCTCCTCTCCTCTTCCCCTCACCTTCCACCTTCCAACTTCAAACCATGCCCTCTGGTGACACCCTCCTGCTTTAGTCTAAAGATCACCTCCATGTTTACCTATTTATTCTCTTGAGGTACTTGAAGACCTCAATCATGTCCCGTCTCTCCTCTCCTCCAATGAAAACAGACAGAGCTCCTCAAGTCTGTCCTCATACATCAAATCCCTAGCCCTCGTATCATCTTAGTTGCCCTCCTCTGTACCCTCTCCAGGAGCTGTAGTCCCTCTTCAAGTGTGGTCTCCAGTACTGTATACAGTACTCAAGGTGTGGTCTAACCAGTCCATTGTACAGCAGCAGAATCACTTCCTTGCTCCTAGAGGTGATCCCCTACAATGCATCCTAACATCCTGTTTGCCTTGCTAGCCAGCTCTCCTACACTGCTCAGAGTTATTCATACATGCATCCACCATGACCCCTAGGTCTTTTCCCCTATTGAGGCCTCCACGCCTCCCTCCATAACTTATAACTTGTTGAGGCCCATATCCACAATAAGTGAAATTAAGTCATTTTTCATTGCTATTTTTCAGCAAAACTTGAACTTTCAGAATTTAAAATTATAATAATGCTAAATTGACATTATTAATGAACAACTATATTCCATTGCTTGTGATGAAATATTATATTCTCTCTCCTTGAGAAATCTGGAAATATTTGAAATCTTCAATCTATTATTTGGAAGAATTATTTGTCCCTATAAAAATAGTATAATAAAATGGGAAGATTCCTTTGTGGTTCAATAAAATTATTAAACATGTAATTAAACATAAACAAAGGCTTTTTCTCTTGTAAAAAATAGTGAGGAGGACGCTAAAAATTACTACTTTCCAAACCTTAAAACTTTTAAAACAAACTATTATACAATCAAAAAGAAACTGGAGTTTCATCTGGCTCACTCTAAAGATAGCTATAAATCATTATTTTTGTATCTTAATAATAAGAAATTGAATAATAGATATAGGTCCCCTATTTGTAAATAACTCCATTATTTCTACTGACAGTAATATTGCTGATGCATTTAATAATCAGTTTTGTTCAGTCTTTACTAAAAAGAAATCCCTAAACTATTTAGGCACTCAGTTAACAGTAATTTCCACCACACTATCACTGAAGATGATACCTTAGGGGCTATTTATTCTCTAAAACAGAGTTCTAGCCCAGGACCAGATAATATTAATCCTAGATTACTACTAGAAACAGCTGAAGCCATATCTAAACCATTAACCCTAATTTTAATAAATCCTTATTTGAAGGGGTTATTCCTCATGACTGTCAATTGCCACAGTTATTCCAATTTTTAAGAAAGGTAATCACTTCAAACCTGAAAATTACCGACCAATAAGTTTAACTTCAGTTATAAGTAAATTAACGGAGAAAATTATTTTAAAAAAGTTGGAAAATGAATCTATTATAAATAATGTAATTGACTATACTCAACATGGATTTAGACAAGGGTATTCTTGTACCACTAATCTTGTAGCTTTTTATAACTACATTAGTATGAGACTTGATAGAGGTATCTCCATGGATGTTGTCTTTCTTGACTATAGCAGAGCTTTGATAAAGTTCCTCATGATGTATTGCTTGACAAAATGTTGAATTTGGGATTTTCACAGTTTATAATTAATTGGGTATCAGGTTGGTTAAATAATAGACATTATACAATGGCAAAAAGAATCTTGGACTGTGATTGGTCAATTTGGGGCTGGACCCATGGCGTTATCAGCACATTGCCACAGGTCTAGTCTCAGCACTGTGAAGCTATAGATGACCTTGAGCCCATTGACCCATTGAGCCCATTGACTTGATTGTTTCCTCTACTCTTAAAAACAATAAATATTTTCCCACACAAAAACATCTTTAAAATTATTTTTTATTCTGTATAACAGTGAGCCATTGTATAATAGAGTAATGCACTCCAGGGTGTGTATCGTTTGGGATAACGCCACGCCTAGGGCATTGGACACACTCAGCCTCTGACCTCGTACCCAACCCCCAGGCATGGTGTTATCCCAGCACGACACACACCCTGTCATGCATTATTCCTTTAACAACACATTAGAATAAATGACTTTCTCTCTCAGGTTCGGAATGTGACCAGTGGGGTTCCCAGGGTTCGATTCTGAACTACTCTATTTAATATTTTTATTAGTGATCTACAGGTTAGTTCTGATAATTTTATTTCAAAATTTGCTGATGACACCAAGCTAGGAGAGTCTATAAATTCATCATTAAACAGGAACCTATTACTAATAACTTAAAATGATTGAAGATTGGGCAGACTCTAATAGGATGATACTTAATCCAGATAAGTGTCATGTATTACATTTGGAATAAATAATCCCAAACAAACATATTTTTTAAATAATATTCCCCTTCTTGTGTGACTAGTGGAGCGTGATCTTGGAATTCTTGTTAACAACAAATTCTTCTCGGCTGACCACTGTACAAGGATAGCCAAAATATCCAATGCAATGCTTACTCGTGTTCAACTATCTTTGTGTCAAGGACTCAGGAATGTATTATTCCCTTGTTTAGAGCCTATGTAAGGCCACACATTCTGATTATGGGTCTCCTTTTGGAGTCCTTATTTAAGGCAGGACAGGGATAGAATAGAAAAATCCAGAGAAGAGCTGCCAAAATGGTTCCTTACTTGTCCAAACTGGATTATTACGACAGACTTCAGGAAACCAGGTTACACACACTTCAATCAAGATGTACTAGAGCGACCTGCTAGTATTATATAAAATTCAGAATTCTCAGGACCTTATAAACAATGTGGTCTAAATTTTTCTAGCAGAAGAATTAGCCCTCAATTCCATAATAAACAAATTGATGTTGCAAAAGAACACCTAGAGTCTGGAATTTATTACCACAAGATCTGGTGGAAAGTAATTCAATTTTATCCTTTAAAAGGATTGGATCTTTGGATGGAGTCTAACTATTGCAGGGTATAATTTTTCCCACCATGTTGGTGTGGGACAGTCTCGATGGGCAATAGCCTCCTTTGTCCTTATGAACCAAGTAAACCAAGTAAGCTGCAAGAAAAGTTTCACATTGTATTATAACAGTTTAAAAAACAAAAATGGATGTGTTTGGGTTTCAAGGAAAATGGCAACAAAAAAAATCACATCTTTACTTAGCATATTGCACAAATCTTACAAGATCACAGAATCTTGTAAGCACTGCAGTAAAATGCACTGTAAATCCCCAAATCCCATTATAAAAAAATTGAAAAAAGACAAGAAAAACAAGTAGAAACATGCCTTTCTGAGTTCTTTAAAATGCATATATTTGCAAATCCATTTTTCCAAGTAAAAACCAGCTGCATATAATTGTGTGGGACGGCAAGTATTTCCCAGTGACTGTCACCACTGACTCACACAGTACAGTACCTTTATACAGTATAAATTCATGCTCAAAACTTGCATTCAGAAAAGACTCAGATCCATGCTTCATATCTCAGTTCCAACCATAATCAAAGATTGGGTAAAAATGGAAAAAAGACCAAAAAATAAGAAATCTGACAAAAATGCCATTGAAAGGTACTCACTGGGCCAGCCCAGTGGTGCTGAGGGTTGAGGTGCCGATGCCACACCCTCACTACACCGGAGACCTGAGTTCGGGAGTGAACTCAGGCTGCCAGAGGATGGCAGGGCGGGTGAGGATTGAATGCCTGTTGGTCTGCTCTCTCCTGGGGGAGGTGGGGAATCACCCAGCATGCCAGCGGCTCCTGGTGGAGATCTTAATTTTGTGTACCATGCCCAAGCTGGACCATGCATATCACTTAAATGATGCTGGGGCATATCACACGATGCATTATTATAACTCTGCAAAATGTTGGACTTCTTTTTCTTTCTTTTGTTCAGAACCTCCTCTGCTTTTTCGTGTCCTAAAATCTTCTCTCAAATTTGACTTTATCCCCTGATTCGAGTTATATAATGTTTATGTTTTTCTAGTACATTTCCCTGATGAAGTTTTGGAATCTGGTCCAATGTCTAATGTTATATACTACAAAACAAAAGCTATGTTTACATAATTGACAAATTATACAATCAAAAAATCTTTCAAGACACTGTAGAAAACATTTGTATAAGTTTATCTAAAATGAAATAGCCAATACGTTTGAAACGCTGTTTAGTCAGTTTATACTCTGTATGCTGTAAATTAACCATTGTATTACAGCATGCCAATATATTGCGCTGGATATTATATATAACAAATATTACTTTTCAAATCTTTGATGCAACATATTTATGTCAGGTGTTAACTGCCAGGATTACATTTAAACATAACTTTATTGTGGGCAGATGGATTCAAATCACTAGTGCCTGGATCCCCTTATGCCAGTTTGCATGAAATTCTGCAGTGACCTGAAACTGTGCAGAAATAATAAAGCGTTCCTCATCCACATTCACAAATGTGGAGAGATATTAAGCCAAATGAACATTCTTGTGTTCTCTTGAAAGCCCCTCTTGTATGCATTCCCTATGAAGCTGACATCTATTAGCATGCTGTAGGCATCTCGGCATAAATTTCATTTGAATTTCAAATTTAAAAAACAGGAGTTTTAAATCATCCCGGTCTTATTTGTTTGATATTAACATGCTTATTGACGGGGTCTGTTGACCAGTTTGATCATTACAGGACAGCAAAAGTTAATTAAAATGACCACAGCTCCTTAATCATATCATCTGTCTCATCCATGTAGCTTCCTTATTACAGCCTATGATGTATAGTTGCCCAGATTAATTTCTCTGTTTCTTTGATTTGGACAATAGCTTTTGGGATCTAATTTACATCCCAGGAGAAACCCGAGGAAGACATCTTTGTGTGTGTGTGTGTGTGTGTGTGTGTGTGTGTGTGTGTGTGTTTTGAAACCTCAGGAAAGATTCGGGGTCCAGTGGGAGAATGAGAACCTGTTCATTCATTTTTTTCTAAGTACTGCAACTAAAACACCCTATATGGGTCCCTCAAAGTGAGATTCATTAGCTAGAAAAACAACTTTACATTGCCATCAGCCATCTGAAATGTGGAATAATAGTTCTCAATCAATCATTAAAATCTTTGTTTGTTTATTTATTTTAACAAAATGGTGTTGCACAATTATGATTGGCTCGGTATTTATATTAAATACATTCCTAGTTCCAAACTGTTCAAGTATTAAATAACTCTGTGTTTTTGAGTGACTTGATTAACTAAAACATATTAAAGGTTCTTTACGAAGAAAATAGCCATTTCCTTTTATTGTAGGAATATTTTTTCCTCAGTAAAAAGTATTATACACTAAACCGAGGCATTCATGCAATACAGACAGTCCTGCATTGGGGTCCCTCTTTTCTTTTATGTCTTTTATAAAATCTGGAGAAAGACTGGCATAGGCTTTGAGATCGTCCCTCATAATTCTGTACCATTTTTCCTTAAAATGAAAGCACGATCCAACTGCCCCTTACATTCTCGCAGCTCAAGCTAATAAAGTATACCTCCTTTTATCCAGTCAGCCAACTAGACATATCAAAGTGAGATCATCAGAAAATGCTAGACTAGTTTGATATTTCCATCAGCATAGTTGGTACCTAATATACCTATAGATACACCTTACTGACTTGTACCTCCCAACAGCTCTTGATTTTCAGGGACTTTCTACATGCTGCACCCATGGTGCAGCTGGGCAGAAAGAAGCAGGGTGGGGAGGGCAGAAGAGAGAAGCTGAGTGGAGCAGGGGTGAGGTGGGGGCGAGGAGGTGGGGAAGGAGAAGCTGGATGGAGCAGGGGTGGGGTGGGGAGGAGCAGGGCAGAGCTGGGGATGATTGCAGAAAAGAGTGCAGTGCTCCAGTCAGTAGGGACAACATGGGTGGACTGTTTCATGGTGGAAGAGGCCACTGGGATGCAATCCAACATGTTGTGAGGGTGGAAGAAATGTCCCCTTTCTCAGTGATCATTAAAGTGCAGCAGAGATCTGGCCTCTGCAGCACTAAAAATGTAAGTCTCTGTCTGGCTTCAGGTACCTAGAGTCCATAGCTGTAGAGGCACCTAACTGACTGAAAAGCCTGCTGGCCTTTTGTATACTATATTCTGCTGGTGGACACATGTCCACCACACCCCTTTCAGAGACCCAACTCACTATATTTAGAAAACAAAATTCTTCCTGCCCCACCCGAGCCCCAGCAGCTGTGTTCCCAATGATGCAACGAGCTCCCTCCATGGATCCCCTAATGTCCAAGTTTTGTTTTTCACACACTGTCACCACCAAAGAGGCTCAGATCTCTCCTAGTCCTTCATATCCTCTTGCACTTGTCAGTTATGTAATGCCTTTCACACTGAGAGGAGACATTTTCAGTAACTGACATGTCAACAGAGGTGACAGTGGATGCCAAGGTTACATATTTGCATACAGTATATTTATAGCATTCCTGACCAACAATGCCACCACCCACCCCATGGAATTCTTGTAATGTCTTGTGAAAAGATTTTTTCTTCAACAGCAGCTGTCTTCCAAAAACAAAGCCATCTGCATGTACCCTAAACAATACAATAGCAGCAAGGCACAAAAATATTCCCATGACAAAGTGATACAGGTTTAGAACTTTTACTTCCTTGCCAAGTTTATAGAGCTCATGTCATGAGGTCAGTCACTGTTCTGGTGACAGGAACTATAGACTGGGGTGGATGACCAAGTACAAGAGCTAATGATCATGTTTCCAAGGCTTGCCAGTGGACTGGTGAAGACAATTTGGCCCAGTAAAATTATGCTGGCTGAGTTAGGCTATAAGCTGCATCTGCAGGGGTCTTGGACCACTCTGGTAGGTGCATAATGAGAGGCAGGCTGTTGAATAGAGCATTTTTTTTTATTTTGCATATGCTGCCATGCTCTAAGTGTGGCTATAGTGTGGGTGAGACTACCAAGGGCAGAGATGGCAAAGAGGGTGAATCTACCCCAAGTGGGGACAGAATGCTAGCCAGCAGAGTTTACTATAAGCAGGGACAAATAAGAATTGCACAGCACAAATCATCAGCTTATAAGGTGATGTCAGTCCCTGAAAATAGTTAATCTGACATCCATTTTCCCTCTCTGCACCTTGTCTCCTTGGCTGTTAGTCAGCTTCATCATGGACCGGTGTCCACTGCTGTGCTGACATAGTCTCTGACACACTCTTGGGCCATGGCTGCATATGCTGTTCTCATGCTCTAGGGGTCAATCAGCTTGATTCAAGGACATTAGCCACATGCTGATGGGCCAGTTGGAATGACTGGTAGGTGGGTGAATTATGTGAAAGGCACAAGGCAAATGTAATGAATACAAACCACACACAGTCTGCTGGCAGCCTGGCTGGGGTTAAAGGACACATAGGCAAAACAAACAGAAAACAAAAAGGAAAAATTGGAGGATTCTGTCGGGGAGGGGGTCATTCAAAGCTGACAAACCCCAGCTGGCAATGGGCCTGATCAGATTTTTTTTGTAAATATAATACAAAAAGGTGCAGTTCACCAGTGCTCAGAACATTCACCAAACTATCAGGCAGGATTTATCATCACATCACCAGCCTCTGAACCTCACAGCACCAGCAGGTGCAGAGCACCCCTCTACTTCAAGCCAGGGGTGCTGCCACACCCTCAGTCCCAACACCACTGGGCTTCACCTCAGCCCAAAAGCATGGGGGTGCTGGTACTGAGGATAGATTGAGTGGTGGGAGAGGCATTGAACTAGGATAGTGGTGTGTAAGGTACAGCAGTTGTAGGAGAACACCCATGCCTAGCCAAGAACAAGAAGGAGGTAACAAGATCAGATTTTAGTGGCCCAAAGCAAGAAGGAAGAGGATCACAGACATTTGTTGCATGACAGTGCATATAAAGAGAGCAACAAACAAGATGAATGGGCCTTAGGATTAATTTCTTGAGGCAATCTATGACATAGTAGTACTCACTGAGACCTGGTGGAAGAACGGAATGAGCTGAGATACAAGGTTAGAGGAGTACAGTCTTTCAAGATGGGTAGGGAAGGACAGCTTGAGGGATTGCTGCCTATTGCAAGGGTGGGATTGAAGCAAGCAAGAGTGAAAGAATGAGGAGGGTTGGTAGCCTTACAGAAAGCATGTAACTAGAATTGGGATCAAGAGAAGGCAGACAGAATTCTGGCAGTATTTTACAGATTACCAGGTAGTACAGCAGAGCAAGACGTGAGTTGGCAAATAAAATTAAAAGGGCAACAATAATGGTGCCCTTTGATTGTCATGTGTAGATTTCAACCTGTTGACATAGATTGGGAGGTATAAATTGCCCAAGAGAAAGCAGGAAGGACATTTATGTCAGTTATGAAGGACTGTTTCCTTCTTTAGTATGATAGGCATGGAACAAAGGGAATGTGGTACATGATCTGCTGCTGAGTACTGGAGAAGATGTACTCAGTGCAGTATAAGGTGGGGAGTCAGTGGTTAAGAGTTACCATATAGAATTGAATAGGAGGTGATAGGAGGGAGCAGTGTCACCCAAAATAAGACCAGTTCACTAAACTTTAAAAGAGATGATTTTGCTAGGATGGTTATCACCATGAATATACCACTGAGTGGGAATGGGAGTGGGAACAAGCATAAAAAGCAGAAAAAGACTCATGGTCAATTTAGTCTGCCCAGTATCTACCAAAGTACCCTCCAGTCTAGCAGTGGTAGGTCCTATGCAGAGTTCCCATATCATATTTCTGATTTATCATATTGCTCCCATTTGCTTCTTTCTTCTATGTCATTCTTATCAACCCCATGTGTCCATCTTCCTCTTGAAGCTTGTAACTACAGTATCCTGACATTGACCAGCTCCCATGGCAGATGATTCCTCTTCTCCATCACCCTTTCAGTGACTAAGTGCCTTGTCACATCCTTCTTAATCCCTCCTAGCAGTTTATATTTATGGCCCTTGTAACAAACTCCTCATTATACCTAAACAGTTGCTGGATGTCCCCATTTGTATTCTTTCTGGATATCTGAAGGTTTCAATCATGTCCCCTACTCTCTCTGTTGATCTACCAGGAGTACATATTAAGGTTAGCAAGTCATTCTTCATGAGGATTTCCTTAGGAAGCAGCAGTTTGGAGTGAGGAACTGCTGAATCCAAGATGACAAGCTGTGAGCACCAGCAGGACGTCAACTTGGAACCACCCTCTCGATGGACTTTAAACTTGTATTCAAAAAGCTTGTTTTTTATTCATTTCTCTTTGATTTTGTGCCTTGTGAGGAATGAAACTATCATTCATTTGATTTATATCATCTAACACAAGTCTTTCTTCAGGAGGATGTTTAAAATATATATTTAAAACCAAAATGCTTCAGGGTGAAACCTAGAACCAAAAAACTCCAGAAAGTGGCCACCCACTCTAGTGCAGCTGAGGTGGATAGCTTCCCAAATGACTCCTGGTAACAGCAAGAGAAGAACCTGAATACAGCAGTAAAAATAAACTTTTTCAACTTTTCCCTATCACAATTGAGGAACCTCTGCCCCTACCTCTAACACCACTGGCAATAACCAAGAACCAGGATAAAACTGAACATTGAGCCACAAGGGTGAACTTGAAGAACCAACATACCTGACAGTGGACGGAGAGGATTCAGTGCTAGACCCCTGCTTGACCCAGCCTGACAATCTTCAATCAATACCAGCTGTACAACAGGTAGGACATTTTTACTAATACTGTTGATGCTAATGAATTTAATGCTGAATTTGCTGCTAACATTCAGGGACTGTCTGTCTCAGCTTTAGTGAAACATGGGTTGTCTCTGATCAGAAAGGAGACAGTTAGGGGAGACAAGAATGGCAGAAATAGCAAGATCTGCATCAATGAGGGAAGAAACTGAGCTGAGAATGTGGACAAAATGGGGAAGCTCAGCTTACTACTCGAATATAGCCCCAGAAAAATGTACGTACTTGATTTGCTATCTCTGAAGGATGAAATTAGACAAGATATTTGAATGGGCTGGGTATGATCTCTTCTGCAGTGGCAGATATTAATAAGTTGGTAAACAAACTAGATGGTAGATTAGAAGCACTCTCATTAAGAACAACTGAGATAAAGCTACGAGTCAGCACATCAGAAAATAAAAACTACCCAGCAATTATTGCAATTGACAAACACCTCACAACAATGCAAGAATTAAAACAGAAAGTGACTGATTGCAAAGACAGATCAAGAAGAAACAATGTTGAGCTTCAGTCCTGGGGCAACTGTTATTTAAGTTGTTTGTTACCACTATGGAGGTGTCAGAAGGAACATGGCTTTGTAAGTTTGTGGATGATAACAAAGTGAGGCAGTAGTAAATAATTCAGCATCGATAGCTAGCTTTCAGGAACAGTTACACAAGTTGGAAGAGTGGGTGGAGAAACATAAATTGAGTTTCAATATTAGAGTAATGCACTTTGGTTCCAACAATAAGAAAGCCAGCTATGTAATAAACAGTAAGATTATCATAAGCACAGACTCAGAAAATGACTTGGGAGTAATAATATCTGACACCCTAACCTTTGACAAACACAAATTAGAAGTGGTAAAAAGGCAAATAAAATAGTGGGTAATATCTTAAGAAACATCAAAAGTAGAAGTGATAGGGTATTGTTGCTCTGTACAGGTCCCTGGTCAGGCTGGTTCTTGAGTAAGGCATTCCCTTAGTGTACCACAAAGTACAAGTAGTGGAAAATGCATTGAGAGAGTGCAATGAAGATTTACCAAAAATAAACATTGTTAAGAGTAAGGATTATCGTAATAGGTTAATGGACCTAGGTTTGTATTCAATGTCTTATCGAAGAATAAGAGGGACCTATGATATACCTATAATTCCCTTGAATTATATGCTCTGAGAATATCTTGAGGTTAACAAAAAGAAAAGGTCAGACAGGGCAATTAGGCCCACCCCTATCAGTTGTTGGGAGAGAATTACAGAACATGGAAGAGAGGCAGATGGTATAACCAGAGTGTGGTGAATGTGTGCAATTCTCTTTCATCAGTGGTGGTGGGTGCTGATAATATGGCAACATTCAAATGGTTGTTCAATCAATGTATGCAAGAAAGTAAATGGATTATGTATACTGAATGGTGGCAAGTCTGTGTACGGCTCCAGTGGCTGATTGGACTTGTATACAAATCTATGAACCTATGATTTGGAGCCCAGAAGGATCTGAAGGCACAGGGGACCCTATAGCATATTTTGGAAAACTGGTGGCTCAAGCACTCAACAGAGGCTGGCCCAGTGGCGCTGAGGGTTGAGGTGCTGGATGCCACCTCTCGTTACACTGGCAACCTGGGTTTGGGAGCAAGCCCGGCACTGGGGGGTCGGCAGGGAGGGAGATGGATTGAGCATCTGAAGGACTTCTCTCCTCTTCCACGGAGGGATCCAGTGGTTTCCTGGTGCATTAGTGGCTCCTGGTGGAGACCGGAGGTACTAAATGTGGGACTTACAATTGGGGACGAGCATGGAAGACATCTCAGGGATAGCCAGTATGCTGACGCCATTGCACACCACGCTTGTGAGGGGAAAAAATGATGAAAAAGCCTCCTACACCATCGAAGAGATGACAGTGGCCCCAGGGGAATTGTCCACATCCCAAATGCCAGCCCAGATGTGCTCAGATCTCCCTATAGAGCCAATCTGTTGACAGCAGGTAAGGCATTTCACACTTAGGAGCCAGCCACTGAGAGAGGTGGAATCAGCCCCAGAGATGGTACCAGGGGTCGAGCCTGCCTGTGGTCATTCAGGGAGGTGATCAATGGAGATGTAGGTGTTCAGGTTGGGAGTAGGGTGAGTTCCATGTGGGCACTCCTGAAGGATGCCTGGGGGTGTGGGAGAATAAAAAAAAGCACTCAACTTAGAAATTCCCTAAGGAAAAATCCAACTGGATTGAGCTCATGGGGGTAAAATAGGAACCCTTTCATTCGCAATCCTCTACTTCTATATCCCGGTTTCCCATCCAGTGTTCATTAAGCACATAAAATATCAAGACTGGGAGAGGATCTTACAAGCAATAAGGGTTAATAGATGGCTGATGGTGGAAAATGTAAAATTTTCAGCGTACCCTGATTTCAGAGACTAACCACACTAGAAAATCTTTGACCGCATCAAGAACATTCTCTGACAACACAGCATAAGATTTTCACTCCTTCCACCCACTAGATTATGTTTTTCTACATAGGAAAGACCTGTATTATCACCAAACCTAAGCAAGCAGAATTTTTAATGTTGCAACTCGACATTAATACTACATCAGTGGACATTTCATCAAAGAAAAAATCTAATAAGGAATGTGAATAAATTCAGCCAATAGCAACAATGACTCTTCAGGAAGACTAAAACAGTCATCTCACCTTACCAAACGAACTCTTTGAACTCCTCCAATTTTTTCCCTTCTTTTTGTTTTCTGTTCTGTTTTGTTTGATTTTTTGTTCTGTCACTCTCTTTTTACAGGTTGGACTAGAAGATAGCCTTAAATGTATCAATAGCAGAGAAGGGAGGAGGGGAGAGGAAGGAAAGGGGAAGGAAGGAGAAGGATGGAAGGAAGAAGGAAAAGGAAGAGAAGAGGAATAAAAAGGAAAGAAAAAGAAGGTAAAGGAAAAATGGGAAGAATTAATAAAGAAAAGGCAGGGACATAGTGTGGATGGGTGAAAATGAAAGGAATGAAGTGTTACTGATTCTTATAAGGGTTACTCAGCAAATTCTGCTTCAGTAAATGGATTATTGACTCTTGGAAAAGAAGAAGGAAAAGGAAAAGACTGCTAAACAGATGGGCTATATATTTATATCGGGAGGGACACAACTCAACCAGAAGGATGGATCTCAAAGGCTCTCTGATGTCTATCAGGATCAACGGAAGATGGGGAATTGGTTATCTACTGTTTTTCTATATTAGATTGCTGCTGTTTAGTTTTGGGGTAGAGTCCATAGGAGGAGGCAGGGTGAAAGTGAGAATGTACAGGTTACTATATTTGAAACTTATCTTATGGATGGTAAAACACTGATTTATCAGGTAATAAGGGGTAGAAACTGTATTGGAGGGCAGGGTGGGATGGAGTGCACGGGTTATCACATTTAAAGATGTTAATGAGGAAAGTAATTTATATGTAATATTCTGTACAGCAGCAAATAGCATGGTTAAAAACAGTGAAATAAAGGAAGCCAAAATATAGTTCTACAACATTTATATAAATGTCAAAAACTTAATATTTATTACCTGAAACGTCAAGGGCATACAAGATAGAGTCAAAGGCAGAAAAAATTTAACTACATAGAATAAAACTCCATTAAGTGTATCTTTCTTCAAGAAACTCATATGTTACAAGACAATTTTGCATCCTATTGTAAGAAATGGGATATGGACTAAATGCTCCATATACCGCACAGCCAGAAGGGTCCTATTCAAGTGAAACTCATGATTCATTTTAAGGCAGTCAGTATTGGATCAAAATGGAAGATACAAAATATCTGAAATTAATATTCATGGGAATAAATATACACAGGTGAATACATATGGACCAAATCAAAATGATCCAACATTTTTGATGATGCCTTTGGAACTGAGCAATTTCCCATCTCCTTATATTATAGCTGGTGACTTTAACTTAGTGCTGGATCCATACCAGGATAAAATCACATTTAGATTTGATAAAAGGCATCAGCTACAAAAAAACTAGAAACAAATTATGGCTGATTTAGATTTAAAGGACCCATGGCAGGCTCACCACTCTGATACTTTACAGTTCTCATTTTTCTGTAATGTTCTTCAGAATTATTATTTTTTTTGTATGGTATTTCTTTCTGGAGCTCCCGGCTGCAAGCTTGCCATCAGCTGTCACCCCAGTGCCAACCCTGAAGGTCAGACCCCTCCCTTGTGCACCCACAACTTACCCTTCATTGTAGGGTGGTGGGAGTAACTCGACCCACCCCAATGGATCAATGCTTGGAGGTGCCTTCTTGGGGTGGCGCTTGGGGACAACTTCATTCTTCTGGGGCTATTTTCTGCTTTACTCCCTTGTATGTGGAGTGGGCTATGCAACGATGCCTGCGGTGAGTGTGCACACTTCTGCATGAGCTCTCTCCAATCATCAGCCCCATCTCCTCCCTTAGCTGCAGCCCCCAGAAGCTGCTAGAGGCCAGTGGAGCACTGACAACTGAAATCCCCCACCCTGGAAAGGGAAAGCAGTCCACGGAAACTCAATTATTTCTCCTCCCTGCTGACCCCTGATGGCCCGGCTTATTTCCGAACATGGGTCACCAGCGTGGCTTGAGGTAAGGCATCCAGCACCTCAGCCTTCAATGCCACCGACCAGCGCTTCATCAGAACTATTTAAGACAGGATGTTTT
Organism: Neoceratodus forsteri; assembly: GCA_016271365.2. Lineage (NCBI taxonomy): Eukaryota > Metazoa > Chordata > Ceratodontiformes > Ceratodontidae > Neoceratodus > Neoceratodus forsteri. Next base: position 1,063,619,456 of record CM028130.1, read on the forward strand.
CTTGATATCTGGCTCAATTATGTGTAAAATACAGGACACCAATTACAAAAATATAATATTTCAGATCACTTTCCTCTAATTATGGAATTAATTAAAGATAATAACCCACCAGTCAGAGCCTTCAAATTTAATCCTATACTACTTAAAGATATTCAATTTGTAGACTATATACAAAATGAATTACAACAGTTTGTGATGCATAACCCAGGGACAAAACTGATATTAATATTTGGTGGGATGCACTAAAGGCTGACATAAGAGGTACAGTAACTACTGTTACTATAAAATGCAAAACAACAGAGACATAAAAAATTACCAAAAGTGAAAGCTGATTAGGATTAAGATATACCAACATGTACATACAGGGGACCCCAACTTCTATAAGAATTGCTTCAACTCAAAAATGAATATAACAACTTAGCAACAGAGAAAACAGAAGGCCAAACATTGTATAGTAGTGGTAATTAATATATGATGGGAGAAAACAGGAGGATGTTCTTGGGTTACCGGGCTAATATAGTACTGCCAAAACAGCACATGAATAACTGCGCTGCAGAAAGCACAAACGTTTCTACAGTGATGGTGTTTCTCTGCATCTGGTATATCAGCTACTCCTGTCACTGTAAGCTCACATGGGGGAGTGTCAAGGAGGCTGCTGGTGTGGTGCCTGGTTGAGCCACTGCCATGGTGAAGTGGCTAGAGCACCAGTACCTGGTGGTTTCGGGGACCTGGAATATGGTTCAGTCCCCTCCCCGGTCTCATTGTGTTGTGGCTTTTAAAAAAAAAATTTTCCTGCTCATGACTTTTGCCCAATTCTTTAAGTCCACACTGAATTGAATATAGTTATTTATAGTCTAGGCAGTGTGGGGGAATGAACCGCCATGTCAGGGAGTAGAAGGAGGGCAGATCCACCTGCAAAAACAAGGGTAGTGTTGTTATCCCGAATGGCGTGTGCTGTTTCTCTTGTGGTTGGTGTTTTGTCCCAACCTTATTTTATCACACATCATTTTTGTTATGCAAGGTTTTTGCTGTGACATTATGACCCCATGCCAGTTGTTGGCATGGCAACTTAGATCCCAACAGGAGCAATCTAACATTGCTGCCATTTATACCTCAGAGGGCAAGATTACAGAAGACCGAAATTAAATTAACAAAACTTTTACGAATATTACAGATTATTGTATACATCAGAAAAATAAGAAAACAGGGCAGGTAACATAAACTTTCTGTCAGCCATTGCATTCCCAAATTAACACAAGAACAAGCACAGATAGTAGATTATCCTATTCTAATTGATGAAATTAAAATGCTATCACTAACTTAGCTTCAGGTAAATCCCAGGGCCCTGACAGATTACCAATAGATTTCTATAAAATAATATACAGGAAGTATCTACCCTTCTAAAAATGCTTTTTGACCATTTATTGCAATGTTATAATTTACACTACTCCTTTACAGAAGCCAAAATACTTTCACTTAAGAAAAAAGATAAGGACCCTTACATCCGGGTTCTTATAGGCCCATTTCTTTAAAATATGGTCACCAAGATGTTAGCTAAGGTTCTGGTCACCAGGTATGAAAGGGTATTACCCATATGATTCATCATGATCAAAATGCGCTTATCAAGGATCGTATGTTAAAGTCTAATAGCCGTAGAACACTTAACATTATAGATAAATTTAAAATCAGGACCTTTCAATTATATCATTGGATGCCAAAAAGCCTTTGCTAGAACAGAGTGAGAATATATTAAACAAACCATTAAAAATTCAGATTTGGCACAACTTTCAAAAATGGTGGATATACTCTATTCCAACCTGGTGGCCAGAATAAAACTAACTATAATATATTATCTTGTATCTACCTTCAGAGGGTACAAGACAGGGTGTCCTTTATCCCTCTCATATTGGTGCTGGCATTTGAGCCATTGGCCATCATGATTAGAAATAGAGTGACATTCCAAGGAATTAAAATTAATGGAATAAATCATCGCATTAGTGTATATGCAGATGATTCCCTAATATACATGAGAAACTTAAACACAAATTTCCTATTTTACATGATATAATCCATCAGTTTGGTTGCATCTCTGGATATAAAATTAAGTGGACTAAGTCTGAATTTTAGAAACTAACAAACATTCCAAAATGTCTTCCATGCATCAGTGCTCTGTTAGGAAAGTATCCACTGTGAAATGCTTAGGTATCAATATAGATAACGAACTATTGGAACTAAACAAAATAAATTTTGAAACCTTACTAAATTAAAAAGGGATTTAAACCACTAGCAGACAGTCCCATTTACTCTAACTGGTAGAATAACCACTATAAAATGAATGTCCTCCAGAATTTATTTTTTGTTTCTATCTCCCAATAGAATTGAACGAAGGTGTTGTTAAAAGAAATTATATTTACTAAAGAAATTCCTATGGAAGGGTAGAAACCGCACCTAAAATTAACAAAACATTATACCCCACTGGATCAAGGAGGATTAGCTCTCCTAACTGAAGATTATATTATTATATAGCTAATCTTGCAAGAATTTCTGAATGGTTTAAAACTGAAAATTTAAGCACATTGGCAAATATGGAATTATACTGGACACCCTATCAGAAACTTCAACATGTATTGTATGTGAGGAACCACCACAAACAAATTAAGACTTTAACTATCTGTACCAAAGAATCATTTCACATGGCAGAAATCACTAAATTGGACCAAAATTTCAATAAAATGTATAATCTACTCCTCTATATATCTTAATTCATATTTCATTCGATCAATTATGTATCCCCAGTCATCGCTAAACTGAGAGGGCTACTACCCCTGCCTGTGTGGCTAGTGAACAGGTTGAGGGGCCTGAGTCCTCTGATAGCGCCTCCATTTTATAAACTGAAAATTTGGGAGAAAGGTGTCACTCGGCATGGTGATTAGGTTTGTCTACTCTGCACAGGGGCACCCAAAGTAATCCAGAGACAGAAGCAAAAACAATGTCCAATACCAGGAGATGGGTTTCTAAAGTGTGGCTTTATTCAACAACACTGAATGAAAAGCATAGACGGACCCCAAGGGCTACACTACCTGTAATGCAGATAAGATGATGACACAGACACAATCCATTCTTGGATCCTAAACTTCCATATGTCATGGACTCATTAACTAGTGGCACTCTACCACCTCTACTCCATCCCAACATCTGGGCACCCTCTTCAGTTACTGGCCAATACCTGACAGAAAGGTAACTGGTGTTTCAAAGTGAATCCATAGAGGTGAGCCCTGTTATGCCAGGGCGAGTCTCCCACCTTTGTCCATAGACCCATACCTGGCCATTCCTTTGTTTACACACTCCTTGGCTACTGTGTAGACTGTACATGGCTTTATAATGCAGAATGCATAATGTGGTGATTTGCATATGCAGCCCATGATGCTTTGCACTGTGGGGGCATGTGTGATTTTGTATTTTCTTGAAACTTGTCTTCCCAGCCAAATGCCCTTTGAGGTAACCTTGCCTCAGTGTTTACGCAGAGGTTCTTTGTCTTTTAAATGTTTTTTATTTTAATGGGTTCACCACAATATATCCCAGCACACTGCCTTAGGGTAGCTGGTCCATTCCACTGGGGTGTCAAACAGGCGAGGCATACTGATGAGTCCTGGTAGGACGAAACACTGTCTATGTCTTCTGTAAGTACCCTTGCAAACTGTGTGAGAGCCTTTCGGCACCATGCAATTCTGCTTAAAGTTGGACCAGCATAACATTCTGTGGTGATTTGCATATACAGCCCATGATGCTTTGCACTGTGGGGCATGTGTGATTTTGTATTTTATAATGCAGAAACTGTCTTTCCTTGAAGACCCCCACATACAACAGTCATTGCATCTTGCTGTTCCATAAGCCCTGGACTTGGCATCCCGTGACCCACAGCACCAGAGACATTTTTATTCACTGTTTGGTGAATGACACTGGCCTTTGTCAAAGCTTCATCACCCTCTACATTGCAGGTGTCCAAAACTCTGAAGAAATCTCTTTCCTCAAAAACTGGTGCTCCAGCACTCTTCATCAAGCAGCTTCTTCCTTTTCCCAGGCCAGGGGTTGCCCTGGGGTTGGTTCTTTGTGCCTCTCTTATGGTGGAAGCACACACCCTAAGGTAGCTTTGTGTCAAAACTGAGGGCAGAGGGGCCGTCCCTGCAGGGCACCCTCCTCCACTGCACTTCAGGATCTACATCCTTCTCTCTCTTGAGCCTACTTCAGACTTCAACAGACTGATTAAAAAAAAAAAACAATGTTCTAGCCTAACTCCCAGTTGCAACATTCCATTGTGGCTTATGCTGCTGCAGAATTCTAAATGATGTCATAGCCCCAGCTCAGCAGAGACTGAAAACAGAGCAAGACATAGTGAAATTCATGTAACTGGAGTTTCACTAGTTGCCTGCCTCCCACTAGACCTAACTAGGGTTCTAGTAACCCGGGTAACAGTGGGCTTACATATGGATAATACATTTAAAATATGGTATAATAAAGGTCTCAAGAGGAAGAAAATTTCTTGATAAGGATCAAGTTAAGTTTTGCTACACTTAAAAATCAATTTGGATTAAGCAGTAGTCATATCTATGGATTCTTTCAAATCTGCTACTATACACAAAAGATTAATGATACAGTATATAATAATTCACGTTTGGCAGAGTAATTCAAATAATATCTAGGCCTACAACTAGAAAACTGATTTCAGCTTTATACTTTTGCTTCCTTTAAAAATATTTCAGGAGAAGACCCTCATTTGAAAAATAAATGGGAACAGAAAACTAATTAACGTATAAATCCATCCCAGTGGTCTAAAATACCTAATATTAAAAACAGGGATAAAATGGTTAAGTATGCAACAAAATAAATGTTAACATTCTTCAAAGGGTTCATTATACTCCTCACCATGTTAATCTAATGAAGTCTGAGGTGTCAGCCTCATGCCCAAGATGCCACAACCAACGAGGAACATTAGAACATATGCTGGTATTTTGCCCAAGGTTGGATTTATGGTGGAGTGCAATTCTGGACTTTGTATCAAAGGCTGCTAATAGGCAACTACCTAAAAATCTAAACTTGCTTCTATTAGGACAAGATATTTCTATTAGAGGTTTAGAACCAGATCCCCAGAAATTAATTTGACTTGGTATGATAGTAGCCTTTAAATGTCTCTTGCAAAATGGAAAGATGGCATTCCTCCTGAATTCACTCAATGTCTTAGTCAAATGATTGCCACCATAGAATTGAAAAGATCTATTATTCTACTTCAAAATAATACAAGTTTACAATAGTATGTGGACACCATTTGCAAAACTCTAAAATTATGAGAGATTTTGCTCACTTAAACTGAACTGAAAACATAACTAAAGAAGTTTCACACAGATGATGCCCTGCTCCAGGAATAAACTGAGAAACAGATAGTAAAGTCAAATTAAGAGCTACTGATGATGATTGTTGTATTTAATATAGTTATGCTTGCTGTACTAACGTCACAACTCTATGTGATATGATTGGTGCAATATGTAAACTGTAAAATTATTTACATAAACAAAGCTTTATAAAATCAGAAAAAAGCAAGTCTTTCTTCATAGGTCTTCCCTTGTTTCCCATGTATCATTTGGCCACTCTCCATTGTACCTACTCGGTACTTGCCTGTTTCTTTAGGTGAGGTTCCAGAACTGCACACAGTACTTCAGTTGCAGCCTCACCAAGGATCTGTAAAAGGGCAGGTTTACTTCCTTTGGCCCTAGCTACCTGTTGGAACTCCTGAGTCCCAATCAGTCCTCATGTCCTCTTTGCTATTCTGAAGCATGCCTCCTCTTAGCACCCAGGGCCAAACGTAAGTCCTCTGGGTATTGTGCATTCAAGGTGTCTGGCCCTGTGATTTGAAGCACACTGTCTAGAGCACAGAAGGAGTCGCCCTAAATTGAGGCCTTTAAAAGGTGGCTAAAAACATAACTATGTAGTCAAGCCTTTGTAGACTTGGACTGGTCTGTAATAATCCCATGCATTTTAATGCTGCTAATATGTATATTTTATATACAAGAGTTCGATGAAGCCCACCAGGATGACTGCAGTGTCACAGGTTTACTGCATGACAAGGGATTAACTCCCTTTGAAACTGCGTTATTTGCTGCAATAACTCTACCGAAATTCTGCAGCTGCGCTTCGTCCAGGTAGGCTTCTCTGTACCTCTGAATTAGTGTTTACTGATGTTTTATTCTTTCACTATGTAAAACCTACTGCGTGAGAGGCCTTTCAGCACCATGCATTTCTGCCTAAACTTGAACCAGCATAATGTTCTGTGGTGATTTGCATATACATCCCATGATGTTTTGCATTATTGGGGCATGTGTGATTTTGTATTTTTGAAACTTGGCTTCCCCAATGCCCTTTAGGGTAACCATTGCCTCAGTGCTTGCACACTGAGGTTCTTTATCTATATTTTATTGTTTTGTATGTTTGGTGTGGCACCTGAGCCCACAGAGAAGGGTGATAATAAATAAATCTACTTCTGTTTCCTTCCTTAGTTTGAACACACCCTGTCTATGCATCCCAGAATCTTCTAGCCTTCCCACATGCCTTTTACATTGGACCAAAGTCATGAGGTTGGTGCTTCTTATAACTTCCATACTTCAGATGAGAAGTTAAACCAAGGTTCCTTTGCCCATCTCCGGTCACTGACCAGGTGGCAGTAAAAGATCTTAAGGACACTAGTGAAGAAGTGCAGGAGGATTTTTTTATTAAGGTAAGTATCAACATCAAAATAAAAATAGATACAATGAAGTCAGGATTGTGGTATAAAAGATACCAATTAAGATCACAAAGTTCGCTAAAGCAAACCTCATGAAATTCAAAGAAAAGAATCCCTCCAACCTTCAAAACCAATGAGTTATAGCTAAAAGTAAAAGCAATATGTAACATCACCTCTGCATGTTACCTCTTATACCAAAAATATGGAACCTTTATCCAGTATTCTGTGAATAGAGAAACAGGCCAAATTCTGGGCTCATATTCTCTTACCTCCGAATTTCAGTTTCTATCAAATTAAATTAACCAAAGGAATGCTCTTATTCTGAAATGTATACTGACATCTGAATTGCCAGACCCCCACATTTCTGATAGGCACTTGCAATGTTTAAAGTGCTTTTATGAATAAAAATTCCACAGACTTGTTCTGTCTCTAATATAAGAACTTCATAAGACATTCAAGTTCTGGAACCTGCCATCGAGATACCAATATTTTCCAAAATGTGAAGATATAATTACACTGAAACAACAGGTGTACCATGCTCGCTTCCTGAAGTATTCAGTCCTGTCAGATGCAATATCTTTCTTCCTCTGTTTATGCTTTGCATTCCCTTCAACACTGAGTTTGCCAGGTCACTAAGGGACCCATATTCCAGGCAGCATGGATGCGGGCGCAAATCGATGCACACATAAAAAAATTGAGCCAGCCGGCTCTGATGCAATATTCAAACAGAATACATGATCAGAACAGATTGCACACTCTGTTTGAATAGAAACATAGAAACATAGAATTTGATGGCAGATAAGGACCGCTTGGCCCACCCAGTCTGCCATTTCCCTACCTACTGGATAAGCTGCAGATCCTAGTTAACCAGCAGCCTACTTCTTCCTACCCCCACCCCAAATTGCCTTATGACTATCCCATGCGTGCTGAATTCCACCACTGATTTTGACTCCACAACCTCCTCCGGAAGGCCATTCCATGCATCCACAACCCTCTCTGTGGAAAAAAACTTCCTTAAATTACCTCTGAGCCGCCCACCCTCTATCTTCAAATTGTGCCCTCTTGTTCTTACACCTCTTTTTTTGAAAGATGCTACCCTCTTGGACTTTGTTGATTCCCTTGAGGTACTTGAAAGTTTCTATCATGTCCCCCTCTCCCTCCTTTCCTCGAGGCTATACATATTAAGCTCCTTAAGTCTCTCTTCATATGTCCTCCGGTGCAGACCCTGCACCATTTAGTGCCCTCGTCTGGACAGCTTCCATCCTGTCTATGTCTTCTTATGGAGATTGGGTCTCCAGGAACTGCACACAGTACTCCAGATGGGGTCTCACCCAGCTGTCTGTACAGAGGGATAATAACTTCCTGTTTTCTACTGGTGATGCCTCTCCCTATGCATCCCAGTATCCCCCCAACCCTCCTTGCTGCCTTCTCACATTGCTTGACCACCTTTAGGTCATCTGATATGACTACCCCAGGTCCCTTTCCATTTTTGTTGTTGTTAGTATCTCACCCCCATTGTACTCTTCCCTGGGTTTTTGTTTCCCAGGTGCATTACCTTGCACTTCTTAGCATTGAGTCTAAGCTGCCATACATTTGACCATTCCTCTAACCTTGCCAAGTCCTTCTCATCCTTTCCACCCCACCCTGTGCATCAACTCTGTTGCAGATCTTAGTGTCATCTGCAAAGAGACATACTTTCCTTCCAGTCCTTCTGCAATGTAAACATAAAGACATTGAAGAGGACTAGTCTATACTGAACCCTGGTGCCCGCTGGTAACCCTCCTTTCTTCTGAGTGGACTCCATTTACTATTACTCTCTGTGTCCTATTCTCCAGCCAATTCTTTACCAGGCTGTCATCTTGGGACCCACTCCCAGGCTGGCTAACTTATATATTAATCTTTGTGTGGGACTGTGTCAAATGCCTTGCTAAAGTCTAGGTAGGCCATGTCCACAGCCCTCCCTGATCTACTACTTTGGTCACCCAGTCAAAGAAATCTATCAGATTCGTCTGGCATGACCTTCCATGTAGTCCATGCTGCCTATGGTCCTGTGCCCTTCTGGCCTCTAGAATATTAGACCATGGATAGGCAGTGCATAACAGTGGCCTTTCCAGTCCCAATGACTATAAATAAATAAATAAGTATGCCTGATCCCCCAATCCCATAGTATAGTGACCCCCACCCCAGGCCCAATGCCTATAAATAAAGACATCTGCCTGATGGGAGCAAGTGGGACCAAGACAGAGACAGGAAACTACAGACCTGTCAGTCTGACCTCTGTGGTAGGGAAAGTGAAGGAGCCACTTCTGAAGGAAAGAATAGTTGAGCACCTAGAGGCCAGTGGGGCACAGAACCCAAAGCAGCATGGGTTCACAGATGGAAGTCATGTCAGACAGATCTAATAGATTTCTTTGACTGGGTGACCAAAGTAGTAGACCAAGGAGGGGCTGTGGACATGGCCTACCTAGACTTTAGCAAGGCATTTGACACAGTCCCACAGAAAGATTAATAGTCAAATTAACCAGCCTGGAGTGGATCCCAGGGTGGTAGTCTGGGTAAAATATTGGCTGGACAACAGGACACAGAAGGTAATTGTAAGTGGAATCCACTCTGAAGAAAGAGGGGTTACTAGTGGGGTACCGAGGGTTCAGTACTGGGTCCAGTCCTTTTAATGTCTTTATAAGTGACATCGCAGAGGGACTGGAAGGAAAAGTATGCCTTTTGCAGATGACACAAAGATCTGCAGCGGGTTGATACACAAGGAGGTGTGGAAAGGATGAAAAGGGACTTGGCAAGGTTGGAAGAATGGTCAGAAGTATGGCAGCTAGGATTCAATGCAAAGAAATGCAAAGTAATGCACCTGGGAAACAAAACCCAGGGAAGAATACACAATGGGTGGGGAGGTAGTAACAACAACAAAAGGAAGGGACCTGGGGTAATCATATCAGATGACCTTAAGGTTAGCAAGCAATGTGAGAAGGCAGTAGGGAGGGCTAGGGGTATACTTATAGGGAGAGGCATCAGCAGCAGAAAACAGGAAGTTGCTATCCCTCTGTACAGACAGTTGGTGAGACCCCATCTGAGTACTGTGTCCAGTTCTGGAGACCCCATCTCCATGAGAACACAGACAGGATAGAGGCAGTCCAGAGGAGGGCAGCTAAAATGGTGCAGGGTCTGCAAGAGAAGGCATATGAGGAGAGACTAAAGGAGCTTAATACATATACCCTTGAGGAAAGAAGGGAGGGGGACATGATAGAAACTTTTAAGTACCTCAGTGGAATCAACAAAGTCCAAGAGGTAGCATCTTTCAGAAAAGAGACGTACAAGAACAAAGGGACACAATTTAAAGATAGAAGGAGGGTGGTTCAGGGCAATGTGAGGAAGTATTATTTCACAGAGGGTAGTGGATGCATGGAACAGCCTTCCTGAGGAGGATGTGGGGTCTAAAACTGTGGGAGAATTCAAGAATGCATGGGACAGACATAAGGCAATTCTTGTGGGGGTGGAATAAATAGGCTGTTGGTTAACTAGGATCTGTGGCCTATCCTATAGGTAGGAAATGGGCAGACTAGATGGGCCAAGCAGTCCTTATCTGCCATCAATGTCTATGTTTCTGTGTTTCTATGATCCTCCTTTTCCATAGTGTGGCATCCCACCTCAACAGTCCCGATCCCTGATCTATATAAAACTAAATACAAGTTCTCCTTTTCCAAGGTTTAGGGACCCCCAGCCCAGATCCTTGATAGAAAAAACTAAATACAGGTCCCCTTTTCCATAGTGTAGGGATCCCACCTCCCCAGCCCCAATTACTGATAGAAATAAAATGAAATACAGGTATACTGATAGTAAGTCAGTGATGAATACAAAACCCAACATAAATCAATGTTATGTTGTAGTTCTGAAAGACTGGAAAATGAAATGCTGACTTACAACAGTCTCTGGAGTGGTTTTGGAGCAAATAGAGTATTTTAAATATTTGAGAATCCTTCTGGATTACACCAAGCATATAGACCAATTGGTAAAATAAATAAATACAAGATTGAGCTTATTGGATAGAGATAAGAGAAACTTCAACATGGATGCACGAAAATTGTTTGCCCAAAGCGTATTGCATTCAATTATTGACTATGGTATACAGATTTATGACAGAGTTATGGACAGAGTGCTATCCAGATTGACAGTAGCCAACAATAGGTTATGTAGATTTGTTTTGGATGCTAAGGGATGTTCACCACACCACTAATCTCTATACCCAGGTGGACACTGGGACTGGACCACTGAATACGATATTATGATGGAACCTTGTCATGGAAAATATTGAATGGTCAAACTACTGGGCAGATTCACATGATGCTGAATAAGTGTCTGTACTTATCTAAAACCAGATTCACATGTGGTATGCAACTGAATAGCCATAGTTGCTGAAGAAAGTTGGGATAGTTGTTCTTTAGACTCAGGGCAACTAAGGCATCAAATTCATTCCTTACTGAATATAGTAAGTAGCAGACAAATAAGGTATTTTAAATGTTGTTTGAAATTGTATTTGAATGATACTGCAAAATATAACTGTTTTAAATAGTTCATAATAGTTTATATGTTGTTTTCCTATTATATCTGACAAAATATTTTTATACTGTATACTCAGTTGAGTATATTTTATTCACTATTTGACTAGGTCACCTTTGAAAATAGGCACATGTCTAAAGGCTTTCCTCTAAGAATAAATTGAAATTGAGATAGGCCACATCCACTACCCATCCTGATCCATATTCCTGGACACCCAGTCAAATAAATCAATCAGATTTGTCTGCCATGACCCCCACTCCCCTGAGAATACAGCCCATTGGATTCAAGATACTCTACTAGCCTTTCCTTGAGCAGGGTTTCCATTAATATTTCCACAACTGATGTAATACTGTGTGGTCTACAGTTGCTAGCCTTCCCAGCTGCCACTTTTATGTAGAGAGGCCATATCTGCTCTTCTCCAGTCCTATAGAACCACACCTGCTTCATAGACTGTTGAATAAGGCCACACGTGAGGCAGCTAGCACCTCTCTGAGTTCCTTCAGTACCCTTGTGTGTATTCTATCAGTTCCCATAGCTTTGTCTACCTTCAGGTGGTTAGTCCTTTCAGGACTCTCCTCTGAAAATGGACTTGTGTTCTGCCCTCCATTCTTTGTTCCTGTTACTCCCGGTGATCCACCTCCCTCTACTGTGAAGATTGAGCAGAAGTACCTCTTCAGGATGGCAGCTCTTTCTTGGTTCTCTTCTGCACTGTCTCCCCTGTCGCCCTTGTAATCCTCATTATCCATCCCATTGCTTTGCTCTTCTCCTTATGTATCTGAAGAAATTCCTATCCCTTTTAGCTACCCTCTAACTATCCTTTCCTCTGTCTGTGCCTTTCCTTACATTATGGTCTTTCCTGCTTCCTCTGTTTTACTTGGTATACCTCACTATCCTCCTTCCTCTGCATTTCCTTATACTTCCTGAATGCCACACTTTCTTCCTTCACTGTCTTACCCACTTCCCAAGAGAACCATAATGATCTCTTTTTCTGCTTTTAATCACTTCCCTCATGCAGAGGTTGATTGTTTTACATATGCCTTTACTGTTCCTCATTGTGCCTCTACCTACCTCTTGCAATCTCCCCATGTAAGAAAGTTTCTGAGGCATCTCCCATTTCTTTAAAATCCATGATCCTAAAGTTCAGGACCCTCATTTTCATCTGGTTTGCCTCTGCTTCTGTCTTATGTTAAATTATACTGTACAGTGATCACTGGTACCTAAGTGACTGCCTGCTGTGACAAACACAGTGCTGTCCTTGTTTGCAAGCACCAGGTCAGTCAGTGCTCTGTCCTTAGTGGGTTCTTTGACTAACTGTCTGAGAAAAAGCCCTTTGAAGCGAGACAAGGATGGCACTTCTCCTAAACAGAAGCTGCTGTTGCAAGGCTTTACTCTACATCTGGAAAACTAAAGTCATCCAGTTGCAGCACCTCCCTTACTTGCCATTCTGATGATGGCTTCCCCAGAACAAGACTTGGGAGTCATTATTACAAACAAATTCACACCAGATGAACCATGTAGGAAGCAATAAAAATGCAAATAAAATAATAGGTCGCATATCCAGAAACATCAAAGAGTAGGGATAAGAGAGTATTTATACCACTATATTCATCTCTGGCACTCACTTATCTGAGTACTCTGCCCAGTTTTCGGCACCATACTGTAAAAGAATATAAAATGCTAAAAGTAATTCAGAGAAGAGTCCTCAAAATGGTTAAGACCTTATCAAACAGATCATATGATGAAAGGCTGAGGAACTAAACCTGTACTGCTTAGAATATGGAAGAACCAGAGGGACCTTTGCACAGTTTTCAAAGCATTTAATGATGGATATTTAAGAGAATGTATAGGCCTAGATCTAAAAGAGTCAAATAGAGAAAATAGGTTTTACTGTCATCAACTGAAAGGAGAGATTTACAAAACAACAAAAAAGGGAGCATGGTTCAGTCAAAGAGTGGTGGGCACATGGAATAAATTGCCAGAAAATGTGGTAATGGTGAAAGCCTCACATCCTTTAAGAAAGCACTTGATGACTGCATGGGTAGCAAGAACTTTTATTATACATAAATACTATTGGTTTGAGTCACAATGGCATATGGCTACTGACTTGAATTGTTTATGAACCTAAGTGCCTTATGATAACTTCTCTCCCTCACCCAGCCAAAAGATGATGATTTTTAATGATGCATTTTGAATGATCATTATTCATTTATGTTCAAAGATCATGTTTAAGCTTCAAAAACCATCATTGCGATCATCATTAAACAATAGTTAACCATAAGCATTAAATGGCCGCCAATCAAAAACATGAAGTTATGGAGATGGTGATGATTAATGATGCTCTCGTATCATCATGACTTTTCATGATTGCTCATGGTCAAGATTATAGAAATAGATTTAAAAATTCAATTTATCTTTCTCTATACTTTTGGAATTTATGTTGTATTTAGACATCTTTACTAGAACAATTAGTTATGATACCTTTTCCTTAGAAGCCCTGCTTTCAGTTATGCTTACTTTGATACCTCACATCTAAGTGGAGTTAAAAGGCTTATATTGTTTTATATATCACCATTAAGTGGTTCACTTTATGGTTGTGGTGAATTCTAAAAGTACTTCACTTGTGTTCAAAACCTTTCCTAATAGTCTGCAAACTAATACTGTCAATGCTAAATTAATTTGAAAATAAAATTACCATTGTTTTGTTCCATAAACTGTGCTGCTGAAATATGCAAATTTGGTATGCAAATCAGTATCCTATACCAAACATTGCATGTACTCTTCCTAATGGGATTAAAACTTGACTTCACATGATTTTTTATAACTCATAATTAATTTGTCTTTGCTGATATGTGATATTCATATTTTCATAATTAATTAATATAATTATTACTTCTGTGACTTGCAATCTTATAATACTGAACTAATAAAATCACAAGGATCATCACTTGTTCATCCACAGATCATCAGCAACCATCATGCTGCTTTAAGCTTGTAAAATAATCAATAATCACCAGCTGGTGATTTGAAAGTTCATGTTTGATGATTAAATCAAGATCTAGATAATGATCTTAGATCATGATCTCCTTTGATGATCTTATGGTAACATTTGATGATTAACAATAATCAGTCATGATTGACCTTCAAAAATCATGACTGATGATTTCCAATTCTCCTGGGTGTGCTGGATGTCTTACATTAAGTACAGTTAGTAAGCCAGGGTCAGGCTCCTGATGACCCATAGCACTTCCAGGCCTTTCTTTTCTTCTGGGCAGCCCAGTTCCTCCATGGCCTTGAATCCCTCTTCGCATATAGTGCAGTCCCTCCTCCCTGCCCTGCCTCTCCTGAACAGAGACTAGACAGGTACTAAATGGTCATATCTCTGTCATGGTGCTCACTGCACAATGACTTTGTTATAGCCACCAAATTCAGGGTAACCTCTACCATGATGGTCTCCAGGTCTAGAATTTTATTTCCCAGACTCCTTGCATTGGCAATAATTACTCTCCATTCCTTACTCCCACTCTGCCTGCTTCCTTACTTTCCTCTCCCCTACCTGCCTGTGCAACCTGAAGCTCCACCTGACCCACCTCTACCTTTTTACCTTTTCTTTTCCCTGTCTCCTTTACTTCTTTAGTCTTGATATACAGTTATACCCCTGTTTCTCTGCCTTGTCCAAATACTGGTTTGGTTTGTTTTGGGTCCCTTCCTTCCTACCTCTCCTCTCTATTCTCCCCAGTTCCACCTGCCTCCTGCTCTCTCCATGCCATGGGCCATTTGCACTTTTGCAACTCCTCAATCTTGTCCTCAGTTGGGCACTCTGCCTTCTCTTATTGACTTCCCTCACTCTGGAACCTGCTCCCTCCCTCCCTCATCCTCTCCTCCTCCCGTGGCTTTCTCAGGCATCAGTTCAAATTCCCTTACTACCCCACCTGCTCCTGTTACCATTCCTCCTGACACCTCCCCAGCCTGAGCCTGTACCTTCCATCTTTGAGCATCTGACTAGGTCTCCACTATTTCTACTGGTTTCATTTCCACACCACCTCTGTACTTTCTTCCACCACAGGGCTTGGCATACAGTACATATTCCTTACAGGTCTCACACCTGATTAAGTATTATTATTTGCATGCTGTGTATTGCTGCTGTTTTATTTTGCACTTCAACAGATGTTCCACATTGTACTGTGACTACACTTTATTTTGTAGCAGCTTATTTTTGTGCCAACATATTGACCAAGTGTTTGCTCAAATGACTTGTCATTGTTGTATTGTACTTCTGCTTCTCATTTTTCCTTCCTGGGTTGCACCTGAAAACAAATCTTGGCTAAGTGTACCTCTCCCAGTTATCAATTTTCAAATAAATAAATAGCCCCTACCCTGACTTCTTGCACCACTGCTCAGGGAGGCTGATTCATTTTCACCAACCCTTCCTTTTAAGTCCTTTTCACCCTTCCTTTAAGTTTGCTCACCATCCTGTTATAAATTATTTCTAAACAATGTATGGATAACAATGTTTCAATAGATGTAGTGTACTTGGATTTCACCAAAGCATTTGACTCAGTTTCCACAATGAATTATTAAACACTCAGGGCCAATTCACAAAGCCCCTAGAACAATGCAAGCAACCTGCATCAAACTTTAAAGATGTAAGTGGCACATTGCACCAAAAGATGCTCCAGGAGCAATTCAGAAAGTCAGCCTGCATCCAATGCAGGCTGCATACCCTGAGGGGTTTGCACCAGCCTTGACCCTCAAAATGGGCTGCAACATGGTACTAGGGGACTTGCAACAGAGGTAGGCTGCCATATCCCTTTCAGTATTTGAAAGACCTTCAAGAGGGCTACATTCTAAGTACCCTTAGACTAGCCCTGGTTGGTCCAAGGGTATTTAGAATGGCATCTGGGAGGGTTTTGACAGTTGTGACAATGTGCTGCTGCCCCAGCCCTGATCCCTGTACAAAATAGAATAAACATCCCAGGTGGCCTAGTGGTCCTCCGATCATCCATGATGACTGATATAGAAAGTACAATAAAACCTGGTAGTCTAGTGGGTCCCGATTATCCCCAATCCCCAATATATAAAGTAAACATAAAAACTGGTGATCTAAATGACCCCCCCACCCTGGCAGGCAGTGTCCTGCCATCCCTCTGCTCCATGACCCAATACAGAGCTGGCAGCCAGCACAGCCTTCCTTACACCACCATGTCCAGCCACTGACTCAGCTGTCAATAAAGAGTGTGTACTGTATAGTACATGCTCCTTATTGACAGCTCAGTCAGTATCAGACCAGTGGTGTGAGGAGAACTGTTCCAGTCATCAGCTGTGTGCTGGGTTGGGGAAAGAGGGGTGGTGAGCCACTAGATCAGTAAAAAGGTGCACAAGGCTCACACTCTAAGTGCTAGAAATAAATATAGCACCTAGAGTGCAGGCCTTATGCACTTTTACGTATGTTTTTGGCTTACACACCTGTTACCCTTTGGCAGTCCTTGGTTTGTTTGCTGGCTACTAGATCACCAGGTTTTATATGTTTACTCTATATATGGAGGCTCTGGGATGATCGGGAACCACTAGACCACCAGGTTTTATTTTACCTTTATAGTGGGGATCTGGGATGATAAGGTGACCACTAGACCAACCAGGTTGATTTTACTTTATATATTGGGGTTGGGGATGATCGGGAATCTCTAGCCAGTGGGTTTTATTTTACTTTTATATTGGGGATTGGGGATAATCAGGGACCACTAGACCACCAGGTCTTATTTACTTCCTTATTGTGGATCAAGGTTGATATGGGGCCACTAGATCACCAGGCCTTATTTTGCTTCCTATATCGGGGATCTGGGATGATCAAGGGACCACTAGACCACCAAGTTTTTGTTTTACTTTTCATATCGGGGATGGGGATGATCGGGGGACCACAAGCCCACCAGGTTTTGTTTTACTTTCTGTATTGGGGATCAGGGATGATTTGAAACCACTAGTCCACCAGGGAGTTTTCATTTAATACACTCCACTTGGATCAGGGCTGGGGTGGCGATAGCCATAATTGACTGCTGTCTATGGTGCTATTGCCACATGGCTGCCAGCTTCTAGCACACCTTCAGAATATGCCATCTGTTTGGCATAGTGCAAGAGCTAGTGCAAGCCATGGGACTTTGCCACCAGGACCCTACACAGTAGCGAATTAGGCACAGGTCACTGGTGCACTGGTGGTCAGCGCAAGCTGCTGCTAGCACAGCTTGCACCAACCATTGTGAATGGGCCCTCTGTCTCAATTCGGTGCAAACAAAATGTAATAAGTTGAATCAGCTGCTTCAAAAATAGAAAGAAGAGGGTGAGTTTAAGAGGTCATCTTTCAGGCTCATCTGAGGTGACTATTAGGGTGTCTCATGGTTCAGTGTTGGGGATGGTACTATTTAATAAATCTGTATCCTCAATGAATTGTACTAAAATGCATGGATATGCTAATTTGCCAATGACATCAAATTGGGAGCCATTGTGAATAACAAAGAGGAGGTGCAAAAGTTTCCAAAAGAAGTAGATGTGGTATCTAATTGGACAGCTAGTAAAAACTCAGATTCAACATAGATAAATGCAAGGTGATACATTCTGGTCTGAAGACTGTATAGGCCAAGTACTGTCTGAATGGAAGGAATTACAAAAGCTGAAATTAGAAAGGATCAGGGATTGTTGGTTAACAATAAATTGAAACTAGATCATCACTGTAAAGTAATAGCTAGTAAAAGAAATAGAATACTCTGAGGCATAAATAGAAATATAAAGAGTAGGGAAAAGAGGTCCTAATGCCATTGTATGCTACTTTGTGAGGCCTCACATGGATTATTGTCCAGTTCTGGGTGCCACTGGAGGAGGTGTAGAGAAGGACAACCAAGTTGAGGTCATACCATAAAGAATTTGAGCTACAAGGACAGGCAGTAGGGGTGGGTATGTATTCTCTGATTCTCTGCATTATAGGAGGTGGAGGATCAATGCTTAGTACACAGGGCACATAAGAACATGGATTTATAGTAATGTTTGGGACTTGTATCTAAGAAAAAGGTAGGTATCAGGGGACACAAGTTACAACAGAAGGAGAAAATTTAGAAAAAACACAAGGGCAATGGTTTAACAGAGAGTGATCTTAGTTTGGAATAACATACCTAAGCACATTGTTCATAGTACAAATATGTCCCAATTTAAGGGATCAATGGATAGGGTAATGGAAGAAAAGGAGAGGGTGAGATATAACCAACGAGTAAATCAAGTCATAATGGCTAAGGCTAATGGACATGATGCTTCCTATGAATCCTATGAGTTGCAGTGTATATAACTTCACCTTATTTTGCTTAGTCTGCTTATGTACCTGATGAAGGGACATGTTGGGCCCTAAAGCTTGTGTACTATACCATCTTTGTACGAGACATATGTTGGTCTAATAAAACATATCAGACTATCCTGTGACTCCCGTATTTCCACTGTAAATTTTAAACTACCTAACCAAATTTCTCCAGCTTTGTTAGATTCCATGACCTACTAACACTGGATATGCATGCCTAATTTGGTGTGTCAACCTGAAATAGCAGGGGAGATACAAACATTCACTTTTGTAGGAATGTTAAAATTCACAAATAATGAAATTACAAAGGTGAGTTACAAACATCAACATTTACAGATAATGAAATTGTGAAATGAGGAACCCTGTAACTGAAAGTTTATTCGATCAACTCTCGCCACATTTATCAGTTTCTAAGACCTTTCAAACAAAGTTATGCATGCAAATGCTCAGGTATCTAAGCTCCAAAGGTGGCTGAGTTGTGAGCAGAGAAATAGTTTCAGAAATTTAAAAAGATTGCCAGACTTTGATCCATATAAGTTTACACAGCTTAATCAAATGTGATGAAAACTGCCTCTCCTCATGACTTTGTATAAAGATAGCATGCCAGTGTATTTAGGTGCAAGAATGGCTGAGTTATGATGACAAAATTAATTTCATAACATTCATGGAATTTTGTAAATCATCCATGCAAGAGAGAATTTGCTAATTTTGCCCAACCCTCTACTTGTTATTTGAAGGACTGATAAACATTAGTAAACAAATATAGGTTGCTTCAACACCAAAAGACCAACAGCTGCTCATGTGCGCCTGTCTGTTCTTTAGACAGCTGTACATACTGTACAATGAACTATAGTAAATCCTACTGACAGCAACATAAACACAATAATGGTAGAACTGACAGCTGTTGATAAGAAATAGTTTTCAGTGTGTTTTGGCAGATTCTCAGCCAATCAGGTACAACTATAGGACAGAACATCATTATTCATTTTGTGGCAAGCACGAAAGGTAATCTAGTGTGGGGCCATTTATTTAACAGAAGATTTTAATATCCTTCTGAAATTATGGGGATAGTGCAGGAGAGGGCAGTTGAGTGCCATCAGAGGGTGGCTGAGTGGGGGTTATGTTATGCTTATGACTGTTTGTGACTGAGGTGGGTGGGGGTGGTGGGTGGTGGTGATTGGTGCAGGTGAGGAAAAGAACTATTCATGTTGTATTATGCAACCAATTTACAAATTTAACTAGGACTGTGGGGTGGGGGAGCTTGAAGGCTACTGGATGTTGGTGTTAGAATTAAATGGGTATTACGTGTCAGGGTGATGAGAGAAAAGAAACAGTATGCTGCAGTGGGTGGGTGTAGCTTTTAAATGCAATTTTTTAATAAGGATTTCACAACCAAGTTGGGGGTAAAGTCAGGAAACATGAACCTCTCACACTTAATGAATGTTCCTAACTTTGCACCAACTTCACCAGCAAAGTCTAACATCTAGTTGAAGGCCTTAGCCAAACCAATGACAATATTCACCGTGATTTGGCCCTAGTCCATAGCTTTAAGCATGAAGTCAGTGACCCAAAAGGGAGGAATTAGTGTAGCCATGTTTAAGAAAAGTGGACTGGAAGGTGAAAGGAATGAAGAGTCAAGAAAGGAGAAAGGATGAGTGAGGATATGTTTTCCTGCACTATAGCCAGGGCAGGGAGGAGGAGAATGATTGGATGGTAATTTTCAGGGTTGATGAGTCTTCCCTTTAAAAAATGTGGAGGACTTTAGCTTGTTCTGTATCTGTGGGACAGTTTTGAGTTGCAAAGATGATTGAGGAAGGGTGGTAGATACAGCGATAGCAGAACACAGAGCAGTGAAGGAGTTTGGAAGCAACCATTAATGGCTTTCCATTTGTAGGGATTGTAAGAGCATAGAGCAGAGACGATTGTCCCAACAGAGTTGGGAAGAAAGTAAAAGAGGCAGATGGGGCAAGATAAGGGTAGGAGAGTTAGGATGGGATGCTTTGAGAGGTGGAGGGAGAGAAGGAGGTTGCTATGGGAAGGAGAAGAGGTGAGAGGAAGGTCAGATTACAAGAGTGAAGAAGTGATTAAAATCATTAGTGACCTCTAGGGACGTCAGGGATGGGAGAATAACAGAGCTTACAATAAGGAACATATAAAAAAATACCAAGTAGCAAAACTGAAATCAATTACTATATAAGGCAGATGGCAGAGGAACAACAGGGAAAAGCTCTTAAACTGGATTTATGTTACTGGCCTCCAGCTACAGACAAGTCTAATAAGAAACCTTTGTTGGAAAAAATTAAAAAGGCTACACTTAAGTGTTAGAGTTACTTACGCTATTGAGAGATTTTAACCTTAGGGGCATAGGACAGTCAGGTTGTAGGGTGTGAAGCAGGCAAAATTCATTGAAGTACAATACCAAATAACTATTTAACTCAGTGTTCATCTAAGGAATTAAGCACAGGGTGGGGTGGAAAGGATAAGAAGGGACTTGGCAAGGTTAGAGGAATGGTCAAATGTATGGCAGCTTAGATTCAATGCTAAGAAGTGCAAGGTAATGCACCTGGGAAACAAAAACCAGGAAGAGTACACAATGGGGGTGAGATACTAACAACAACAAAAATGGAGAGGGACCTGGGGGTAGTCATATCAGATGACCTAAAGATGGGCAAGCAATGTGAGAGGGCAGCAAGGAGGGCTGGGGGATACTGGGATGCATGAGGAGAGGCACCACCAGTAGAAAAAAGAAGTTATTATCCTCTGTACAGACAGCTGGTGAGACCCCATCTAGAGTACTGTGTGCAGTTCTGGAGACCCAATCTCCGCAAGACATAGACAGGATGGAAGCTGTCCAGAGGAAGGCAACTAAAATGGTGCAGGGTCTGCACGGAAGACATATGAAGAGAGAGACTTAAGGAGCTTAATATGTATAGCCTCGAGGAAAGGAGGGAGGGACATGATAGAAATTTTCAAGTACCTCAAGGAATCAACAAAGTCCAAGAGGGTAGCATCTTTCAAAAAAAGGTGTGCAAGAACAAGAGGGCACAATTTGAAGATGGAGGGTGGGCAGCTCAGAGGTAATTTAGGAAGTATTTTTTCACAGAGAGGTTGTGGATGCATGGAGCGGCCTTCGGAGGAGATTGTGGAGTCAAAATCAGTGGTGGAATTCAAGCATGCATGGGATAGTCATAAGGCAGTTCTGGGGGTGGGGGTAGGAAGAAGTAGGCTGCTGGTTAACTAGGATCTGCAGCTTATCCAGTAGGTAGAGGAATGGGCAGACTGGGTGGGCCAGCGGTCCTTATCTGCCGTCAAATTCTATGTTTCTATGTTTTATGAATTTATTACTGGAATTGGTTTGATGTTCAGAGGTGCAAGGTCAGGAGCTGCCAGAGGTAAGGGACACAATATGTATAATTCTGAATTAAGTAAAACTTGGCAGCAGAGAATGGACATACAGTACCATATGTTTTACAGGGTTGACATTTATGAAATGAAAAGAAAGTAAAAGACTAGAATTTGGGATGGGATGTGCAGGTAAAAGAATCAATGAGAAACAGACAATTTTTTAACTCTGTTTTTACCTCCTGCCCTGCCAGCTGGGGTTGCCTTCAGTTGCACTCCAGTGCCTGCTTCCCTGTCCAGGTAAACCCACCTGCCCAGAGAACTCGACTCCAAATCCACCTATGACACACCTGTTGCCAGACCCCCTCAGTTTATGCCCAGAGGGGTGGGTTACCTTCAGTGCCTCCAGCACACACACACATACCCCACACCATCCAGATGGCCACAGGCTGAGGGTGAAGGACAGGAGAGTCCAGGCCCACATAGGGAAAGTCCATTTGAGGATGTGAGGGTCAGGAGTGGCATCACCCACCCTGCCAACATTCCTTTCTCCCTCAGGTTTCTGTCCACAGAAGGATCAGACATGTGGTGACATCCTCACACTGCCACACATGTCCCTCCACCAGGCACATCAGCATCTGCCCTTTCTGCCCCAGTCTGCATGGTTCCAGACATCCATATCCTCTCACTCCCATCAGGGAGCAGGCAGTTGCCAGGTGCACAGCCCTCCTCCACAAAGGGCGAGAGCAGTCAATTCAATCTTCCTAGCCCATGGCTGGCCATTTCTACACTCCAGGCTTATTCATAAACCCTGATCATTGGCATTACAAGCAATAGGACTCCCATAGAGCTGACAGATTGCTGAAGAGAAACAGACCATTTGTAATGAGATAGTATTAGGAGAGCAAATACAGGAGGATCATGGCCAAATAATTACAACAAAAATGGAAGGAAGCCAGTACGGTTATAGAAAGATAAACAAAAGGTTAAGCAAATGCAAAAGGCTTTTAAAACTTTAAAAAGGTATGCAGGAAGCTAGGGATATAGATAAAATGACACTTCAGGAATGTAAAGGGCACTACGATATAAAAGAAAAGGATAGAAAACAAGGATAACAGGAAGATCAAATAATTTTTATGTGAACAGCAAATATAGGGAAAATAAAACAGTTGGACTACTAATTTGAAATGCAGTAATGCTCAGTGAAGATGCAGCAGACACACTATTACTTCTGCTCAGAGTCTGCATGCCAAGATGACTCGGGTAACAATGGATCAGCAAAGGTTCAGGTGTATGTATGCCCACCAGGAGACTGAGCTTCTGGCTGACTTCAGACATGTAACTGTCTTCAGTTTCTAGGACAGGCAGGCACGACTTACAAAAGTGTCACATCAGGAGGAAAGTGGGGCAAAACATTGCTATGTTAGAACAGATGCAGTCCCTCTGTCTTTATCTTATAATCTAAGTTTTGCAGAAGGTGGCCTATCACTCAACTGAAGGAAAATAACATCACTCAGCTCTAGCCTCTGAACAGAGCAGTGTAAACTCTGCAAAGGTAGGTGTTATTCAGCTTAGGACTTCATGAATTTTGGGTTAACCAGCAATTAAAGGTTGTTTAACTTCTAGTCGTCTGCCACTTAGGGACCTTAAATTGTCTAATCCTTGGGCTAACAGGAGTCCAGAATTTCCCAACAGGGTTAGTTCTAGCAACTGAAGAACAATTCTGCTGAGCCATGCCACCAAGGAAGCAATGAATCTCTGTGCCACAGGTGAATATTTTATTTATTCAAAATATTTAGCAGGAAAGGCATACTGAGCTGGTAGCAGTTTATTTTCAGATGCATCGGGGGTGGGGAGTAGACAATAAAATAGGTGCAAGAGTAAAAATATGTTAGAGTTGAACACACAATAATCACTGCCAAGTAAAACAGTACTGACAAAATGATGTGCAAACAAAATCAATATACGGTGAAAAGTAAAACTGTTCAACAATGTGACTAAGTTAGATAACAATACACTTGGTCAGTAGCAGTGAGCAATCTCATAATCTGGGGGCTCCTGGGGCATAGCACTGCTACTGTGGAAGTCATGGCTGGAGGACTGCACTAAGGTCAGGGGTCAGGAACAATTGCAGGAGGGAGATGTAAAGTCACAAGAGACTTAACTCATTGTACCCTGGGCTAAGCAATGGATGATTCAGACTTAAAACAGAGCTGTTAGACACAGAGAAGGGGTAAGAAGTTGAACAGATGGACAGGGGAAGAGAAGCCCAAAGCTTAGGGAAGCATATGAGGAGGCATTGAACAGCAGTAGATTTCCTGGGGGAGGAAAGGAATGGGAAACTGTCAAGGAGGTGTAAGAGTACAAAGGGAAGATAGGAGACAGAGGAAGGGAGGAAGGGAGGCAGGGAGGAGCAAAACCAAATTTGGATATGAAGGAGGCACATAATAAATAAACAGTGGGTGAGGCTCTTGTCATCATGGGGTGGAGGGAAGAGGAGAGAGAAAAGTAAAGGACAGTAGTGAGATAAAGGAAGGACAGCCCAATGCAAAATGGCAGGAGTGAAAGAGGGGTCCAGTCTGGCCGGGTGGATTTGGGAGTGGCATTGTAGGTGATGTCATTATAGTCAAAGACAGGTAGGCTGTTCTTTGAGATGATCTCATAACAGGTAGGAAGCTGGATACATGCTTTGTTCTTGTTGTGCACTCCCAATTTAGGGTGGACCTTGAGGTGGATGGCATCTATATGTGCCAAGAAATCGAGATGATTATCTAGCTAGACCTGGAGGTGTATATAAAGAGAGGTATCCTCAATTGTAGCACTATCGAGGGTATGGCTAGAAGGGAGAAGCGTTGAGCCTGGTGATCCTCTGTCAGAGCCAAGGTCATCGAGACCATTTCATGGAATTGAGAAACAGTTGGTTCATCTATAACCAATGCTGGACACTGTCAAAGTTCAGCTGGAGCCAGTAGTGAGGTCAGGGGCAGAGGGCACAGAATGGTCTGTGTTCATGTGGATGGAAGCCGAAGAACAGGCAGCAGAGAGGTCATTTAGTAAGATGGATAAGATTGCTGATGATCAACTGTCAGGATACATACAAGACCCTTTGTCAAATTCTCTGGTCACTGGTAGAAGATCACTGAATATCCATAATCCGAATGCAATATCAGGAAATTTTGGCTGAATGCACTGGTCACAAGTAGAAGATCACTTAAAATTGCCAGTCATCAGGCACAAACAAGAATCTTTCATCGAACTGTCGGTCATTCAAATGAAGATCACTGGAATCGCCAGTCAGGATGCACAAACAAGAACTTGACACCCAAATGTGTGGGGAAAAAAACATTTGCATGATGGTTTAATGACTTCAGCAGCTCTACTTTATGTCAGTGTCCAGTCTAATCCAGTGTCTGATGCTTCTCCAACAGGCTTTGTTAACATAATCTTTCCTTTTCTTCAGCTAATTAGCAGTAACCTTTCTATTCCAGTGAAATCCAGAGCATTGAAAAACTTTGCACAGAAATCTTTGCATTGAATTTCATGAGTCCCCTCATGAATATGGACTGAGCATGGATGGGTACCTACCTTTTTCTACTATATGTCTAGGTTATTCCAGGGTCAGGAGAGCTGCATGTTTAAATAGGACCTAAGTCCAAGAAGGGTAATTAGGGTTATACAATGGCAAGGAAAATTCCTCTATTCTGATTGGTTAGTGTGTGCCTGGCACAGTGATGATATTACACAATAACATCACTGTCATTGTTGACATTAGCTTTTTTCTGCTTCTCTTAAGAAACAAAGATATACTGCCTCACTAAAAATGTACTAAAAACATTTTAAAAATTTTTTTTTTATTTTGTATCACAATGAGCCATTGTATATATGCAATAAGGCACTTCCAGGGTGTGTGTTATTGTGTAATAACGTCACTTCTGGGGTGGTGGAAGCACTCGGCTTCACCTCGTAGCTTCAACCCACCCCAGGGTGATGTTATTACATGATAACACACACCTGTCATACCTTATTCTTAATCAGTCGCCTGTCTTACCAGTCTAGATATAGCTAACATTTCTGGTGCTAGTTTCTGGCTGTTTCATATGACTGCCAGAATATATTTAACACATTTATTTAATTGTCCTTCTGCAAGGATGCACCTTTTATTAAACTCCCTGCAGCTTGTAATAGCCTCATGAGTCATGGGCCTCTATATCTTCAGTTTGCAAGCTCTCTAATGAAAAACAGAAATACAGAGAACACTCTTTGTTCAAGTCACTCTTTTATTGCCACCTCATGGCTATGTTGGCACCTCCTGAGTGGTTATGGCAGGCCTCCGAGCATATGCAGCCACCTTGTATCCTAGGTGCACCACATTTCTCTGTCCCCTCTGAACTGGTGTACCATGGTAAAGCATTACAGTGGCTGGTTTGTTTGCCACAACCAGTGAGTATTCCTTTTCAGTTCCTTTGAGACAGGTGTTAATGACCATGTCACAACTGTTTGTATTCAGCCTGCACCTCCCAACAACCTACGGTGCTGGCATGGCTGGGTTCATTTTATTAGTTTGAGCCCTGTACCCTGGGTCCTATGTCCATGACCATGTTAACAGGTTTCCATCACTGTTTATCAAACATAAAGTTTTGTTACCATTGTTGTGATCTATATTGTGAAAGGTACCTTTCAGATTCATAGCTGTCCGAGTGTGGTTCAGTTCTCTGATCAGTACTTCAGTGTAACCTTGCCTTGCTTCTGTTTCTTCTGGAACAATTTGGGAGAATCTCTGGTAATCTTTTTGCTGTTAATGCTGCCAAGGATAATTCCTGAACTCCCTGTGCTATGTGGATGAGGTGGGCTGGGCGGCTTCTTAAATGTAGTTCTGCCATCATGGAGGTTCCTTTTGTCTCCTTGTATGCCATCTGTTTTGTCTGGACATTGAGGCTGACATCACTGTAGATGAAGATGCAATGCTTCTCCCAGTTTACCCTTTTATTTTGTCAGTGCCTGGATTTGTGGTATATCTAAGATATTCAGTAGCCTCAAGATAATTGCCCTGGGGCTCTCCCTCTTTGGTAGGCACAGTGTGAGGGAGTGTGGGCCCAGTCAATTATGCATGTGTCCTCAGGAAGTGATGGGCCTTCAATGTCTGTAAGAGTTTTTACATGACAGAGTATCCATGCCTTCAGCATTCTCCTGTATGCCGAACATTACCAGGTGGTTCTTGTTCCTCCGTTGACCTTCTTGATCTTCTACTCATTATTTCAGTTTGTTCACTTGTTTCCTCAGGAGGACCAATTCCTCATCTTGTTTCATTTGTTTGTCCTCAACAGAGCTTATTCTGGTTCTGCATCTTATACCCTACTTTAGTTTGCTTTTTCCTCCAAAAGTTGTACACTCTCCATAAAGGTCTGTCAAGGCCCTTTGTAGTGTAGCTAACTTGGTGTAGAACAGATCCATCATGTCCTGGTTGTCACTGTCATCTCCAGCAGTGGGCTTTTCACTGGAGAATTTTCTCTGTGCTGCTTTGGTGCTTGGGCCCTTGCTGAGATCAGTGGTGAGAATCTTTCTGGTAGTTATGCCTCAAAATCAAAATCAGCCATCTGCTCTGTTGTAGAGTTTGGGTCTATGGCTGTAAGAAAAGTAATCAATTATCAAAAGTAGAGAAACAAAAGTTTTTAACCGTTTAAATTCTCATTTTCCTCAACACTTCAGAGCTCCGATTTCATGCAGTCATTACCTGAGAGTGTATCACATGATATACCTTGCTACAGACATTTAACGTATTGAACAATCAGACTGGCAAGTTTTTTCAATGAATAAATAAATTAAATAATAGTTTGCAGAGTCATACAGTTCTTTTAAATAAATATTGTAAACCTGCAGCACAACTTTAAATGAGTACTTTTACTTTAAATTGGCATTTTGCTTTAGATAGGCAGTTCACTTTGAACTGGCACATTCACTAAATTAGCACTTTCAAATTAAATAGACATGTTCACTTGTAATTCTGTATCTAGTTCACTTGAAATAGACAGCACACTTTAAATTAGCACAATTACTTTAAATGAGCACAGTTATGCAGCCTGAACTTTATTTATTTATTTTATTTAAATTTAATGACAAGGAAAGGCACACTGAGCCAAAGCTCATTTCCAGGTGCTACCCAGGTACAGTTTGTACAGATAGTTACTATGGATTGAGGGAAAAACAAAACCTGACAGCTGGCACAACATTTTACAAAGCAGTTACAATACATTGTTCTGAGGTGAATTTGGTAACAATAACAGTCCCTCAAATTTAAAGCTTGATTCAAAATGGGCAGCTTTACTACACACTGTTGCCTGTGTTCGCCTACCCTTCTGCAGTGCTTAGTGTCAGAGAAATTCCTTAATTTAAATAAGCTATTAAGGCTATTATGCTAAGACTTTCATTGCCTGTACCCTGCCCTGGGCTTCTCCCACATTTCTTCAGTTCCTCCCTAATGTGGGAGAGATCCTGTTTAGACCTTGCATGGCCCCAGTGCAACTCTTTCTTTTATACTTCCTTTATTGTGGTAGCCCTAATGGTCTTAATACATCATTTCCGAACATATAGATCATTCATCTGTTACATAGGTATATAAGATAAATCTTGTTGACATCACAGTATGTACTCTACACAGTAGCTTTTACTGAATAAAAGCATAGGATGATCTAGTTAAACTACAAGATCTCAGAGATCTACCAAATAAGACTTCAAATGTTCTTATCTATTATAACTCGGAGATATTAACAGACTGTTCAGTGCACTGAATAAAGTAATACAAAAATATGTTTATTTTCATATTTTTTATGAATTCTTGATAAGGGGAGAGAGAGAGGGAAAGGGGACCTAATAGTGCCTGGTTAAGCAACTAGATGCAAGTTAGGCTCATACAAGAGCCATCTAGTCCAATCTGTTTTGGTATAAGTGGGTTAGTTGGTGAAGGCCGAATGTAATCCTCTCCATTAGGTGAATATTGTCTACTATATCCCTCCAGTCTGCTACTAGGGGAAATTCTCTGTGCCCATTTCTTAGTAATGGCCTTCAAAGCAGCTATTGTAAGAACCGACCATAAGTATGTTGCCTCTCTTCCCCATACCTCCTTTGGTCTGAGACCTAGAACCAGATGTTCAGGGTCCAAGGGGACTGAAACTGGAAAATTTCCTTAAGATGGTGTTCTATATCTGTCCAGTACTCCTTAAGTATCTGACATGTCCAAAAATATGAGCCTGTGAAGCTGATGTGAACCCACATCCCTCCAGCAGTTCGAACCAGCTGTTGGTGCATAGTGCACCACCTGTGCAGGAACACAGAAGTACCTAGCTCTCAGCTTCCAGCCATATTCCCTGCAAAGGGGGCCCTGTTGTCTGCCATGTAGTGTGCCACACTCCAGCCCATTGTTTCTCTGGAAGAGTGATCCCCAGGTCAGTATCCATTTAAATTTAAGTCTTTCAATGGGTAGAGTCAGATCTAGTAAATACCTTTGATACAATAAGGATATAGCTCCTCTCCCACCACCTGACAACCAAATGCCACAGAAGGGAGGGTCCACCACCTCCTCCTACAGCTGAGCATAAGCTTTCTGAAGAGTAAGGACATAATCTCTGATCTGGTAGAATCATAGATTATTTTGTGGGAGAAGCCCAAATGTCTGCCTGGCTGCCTTAAGAGAAATAGGGCTATCTGCAGAAAAACCTGATAAGGAGAATGAAATCCTTTCCTGGCCCACAGCTTGAACCACAAATCTGAGTGTACGTGGAAAGAGGGTCATAAACCCACCATCAAAATTTCCACAGCTGATGTCTTATGGGACCTCGGTTTATGCCTCTCTTCCATCCCTCCAGGACAGTCCTCGTCCCGGTATAACAAGTCTCCTGTAGTCTGGCATCATCTTGAAATAAGATGGCAGGAAGAGGAAACTCAGTCCCAACTGCCAGATTCATTCTTTTCCAATGGGATTCAAAGCCAGGGCTGCCCACAGGAGTGCCACCGCATTTGGGCCACAGCCCAGTAGTCCTGTAGTTGGGAAAGCTAGACCACCCTGGGCCCGAGGGGCATATAAAGGCCTCTATAAATCCTAGGATGGTCTTTAGCCCAGAGGAATCTAAAAACATGCCCTGCCATATATTTAACTCTTTCTGAGACACCAGCCAGGAACACATTGAAACAAGTAAAGTAACCTTGGTAGGGCATTCATCTTCAATGCCTGTGTCTTAGAGTATATAGATAGAGGCAGAAGGGTCCATCTCTGAACATCCTTTCTTAGTTGGGTGATCAAGGGGAATAATTGAGTTCCCAAAGCGGTGGTTGCTAATCCCAATCTTAATCCCAAGGTAACTCATCTGATTGAGGTCTCACCTCATGGGGTATCTATTCCTTAAACCCAGGAAAGGGATATAATTGCAGCTAAGTATCTCTGTTTTAGAGCAGCTCAGTTTATATCCAGAGAGGAGGAAAATTCCTCCAACTGCAAAACAAGGCAGGGATAGAAGAGTCAGGTTCTGTAGGATACATAAGTATGTCAGTCAGCATATAAAGCCAGTTTATGCTCAAAAACATTCAGTCTTATTCCTTTATGTTCCCATTCTCCCTAACAGATTGAGCAAGTGGCTCTATGTATAATCAAAAATCAATGGTGATAAAGGACACCTGTCTTGTACCTCTGCAGAGTTTCAGAGGTCTAGAAATGTGGCCATTTGTTCGAACATAAGCTGTTGGGGAGTGATATAATTTGCTTATTAATTGTGTCAATTCTCTGAGGAACCCAATCTGGAAGAGGCCACCCCAAAAGTCCCAATGAACTCTATCAAATGCTTTTCCAGCGTCAAGACTCATTAATAGGGCTGGAATAACTGAATTGTTAATATGGTCAATAAGGTGAGTGATGCATCTCAGGCTATCCTGAGCTTGTCTGCCCAGGACTGATCCATTCTGGTCTAACTGTGTGAGGTGGGAAGATACTGTTGTATTCTTTTAGTCATAATGGATGAAAATATCTTATAATCAGTGTTTAGGAGGAAATTGGGTGATAAGAAGCACATCTGGAGGGTCCTTTCCCGGCTTTGTATCACCGAAATCAATGCTGTGGCCCAGGAGGGTGGATCCAGGCCCCTGCCTCAAGACCTCAGAGAATACTCTCAAAACAAGGGGCTGGAGCAGGTTCCTAAAAGCATTTAAAAATTCCCCAGGAGCCCATCTGTCCCAGGGTATTTCCATGTCTTCAGGGCTCCCATTTCCATTTTAAGTTCCTCCAATGAAATTGGGAGCATCAGCGCTTTTGCCTGAACTGGGGATAGAGTTGAAATTTCAGGTTATGTAGGAAAAATTCAGTCTTCCCATCAGGTGGGGGGTTCCTTTTGATATAATTATTCATAAAACTCCCTAAAAGTCTCAGCTATCTCATTTGTTTTGTGTACCACTTTCTGGCATCCCAGATGCCACAAATTCATGATTGTGGCCCTAGCTCTTTGTGCTCTCAATCTATTGGCTAGTAATCTAAGTGACCTTGGACTACCCTCATAATATTTCTGCTTTAAAAATAACAATTTCTGTTCCCCTGATAATCCAATATCTGGCCCAATTCCATGTACAACAGCTCTAGAGTATTTCTGTTTTTGTTTCCCTCCAGTAATTGGATTTGCTCAGTAAGAGTTGTCCATCCCCTTCTTCCTTACAGCAAGCTGTATAACTTCCCCAGAGAGAACAGCCTTGGCTGCATCCCATAAGGTGGAACATGACATGTCCTGCCCCTCATTTTCTGTTTAAAAACTTTGACATGTGTCTAAAATTTGATCTTTGACTGCCTTGTCCTTAAGCAAGGAGATATTAAGTCTCCAAAAGTGCTTCTTCTGGATTCTTCCAGATCCAAACCCATGAAGAGTGGAGCGTGATCTGAAAGGACAAAGTCCCTATCCAAGTATCTTGTACCCTAGAAATCTGGTCTCTTGGTGGCAGAAGTAGTTCAATCTAGAGTACATATTATTTGTGGCAAACGTTGGTGTAGTCCTTTTGTTTCAGGACAGTAATGCCAAACATCTAAAATACCCAATTCTCAAGCAATTTATAGACCCTTCTTGCCACCTGATGTGACTTTCTTGGGATCTGAGAAGTCATATCTAGGGCAGGGTTAAAAGCTAAATTTAGGTCTCCTCCACATACCAAGACTACCTCCGTCCACTCCTGTAGGAGGATGAAGAATGATCTATAGTACCCATAAGGGGTATCCGGTGGTAAATACACAGAAGCAAGTGTTATTAATTGCCCCTCAAGTCTGCCCTTCATGAGGGCATATCTACCCTCCTTATCCACCTTTTCTTCCAATTTTTCAAAGTGGGACTTATGTGAAATAAGTACCATAGAACCTCTATGTCTACCCTTTTTATACGGAGGCAGCTACCTTCCTAAACCCCAGCTTCAGAAATTTACTGTGCTGTCTCTGAGAGATGTGTTTCCTGTAGAAACACAAATTCTGCTCCAACTTTTAAGCTGAGCTAAGATCTTACTGCATTTAGCTGGACTAGTAAGGCAATTTACATTGTAAGTGCATGCCAACATACCTAAGTTAGTCATTATGTTTAAAACAAAAAGAAATTAAACACCAGTTAAGACAGGTTCCCCAAATCACCCTCTCAAATTCACCCTCCCTTCCCCCAAAACAGTGCATTATGTCTCCATCCTTTAGCAACTTATTAACTAAATAACAATCATCATTGCCAACTGGGCAAAAACTTTTATAATTTAACATAAAATGACTTCCTAGGTAATGTAGAAGATCAGGTTTATAGGATCTTTGTCTGAACTCCCTTCCCCACTGTGGAAAGGGAATTAAGAGGAAATATTTATGCTCTCCTAATGAAGGGGTCCCACCTAGAGCTGCAAATGATGTTAAATATTATTAGCTCCTTGCAGTGAGTGTCAGCAGTTCAGACAACTATTAAAAATCGTGAGCCTAAACTGCCCTTGACACTCCTGTAGAAAGGACACCCTGCCTATACAGTAAGATGTTACTTAATCAGGTTATTTCTATCACTAACCATGAGAAACTGTAGGCCGATTGACTTATGCAATATAAAATGATATGAACATACTCTACTACATCCTGGTCCCTGGGAAGGAAGTAACAGGGAAAGCAGTCACCCCCACCCGTCAGAGGAACTGTTAAGCAGGCCCCATGAGGAGCTCTCATCCACACAAGGTCCGAGCAGGGAAGCCAAATATATGTGAATACTGTGTATCAATCAACTGATAGCCCCGTATTTATGAAGTTTGTAAATTATCAATTTAGTTGGGAGACCTGACAAGACAGCCACAGGCACCTTTAGCAGTTTTTGGGGACCAAACCTCAGCAACACATCCCCAAATTGCCCCGGAGCCAAGCCCCCAAACGGAAAGAAGGTATCTGCCTGTAGTGAGGCTCCAGCCATGAGGACTTCCCAGAGAACATTACCAATAAAGGCCCTATAAGTCCCCTGCAATCTAACTGAAACCTTTGCTCTTTGTGCCCGATGACCACTACTTAAGTCAGATCACCCTATTAGCTGTTACAAAATATATGGGGAAGTACAAAATCTAGGTATGACTTTTCTACCTGCACCCAGCAGAACCAATAAGCCCCCTGGCCCACCTGATCTGCCCAATGAGACAGCCATGCCCCCTCCTCATCCATCAGACCACGGGCTATGTAGATACCAAGAGGTATATTTTAACAAAAGTACATCCTGCCATTATAGAATGTGTCTAATTAAACATTCTGTTCTTTGTTTTAAATGAGGCTATTCTCTGCAACCCGTTAAAGAGTCAGAGCAAGTGAGTAAGGATACTATGCCTGAAAGCAATCAGGTAGTTTGGGAGCTTGTTTCTTCAATGGCAGTGTCCCCTCGATCCGTTCAAACTTCGGCCCTGTGTTGGCTCCTTATTCAGCCCCTCTCAGTGTTTTTTTTACTGCATAGGGTGTCCCATGAGGTGGAAGCGATCATGTTGCCCTTTGTGCCCTGTCTTTTAGTTCCACTGTAGGCCCAGTCCCTGGTCTAAAACTGCTTGCATTGTGGTAGATTGGCCTCCTCACCCTGGGGCTGTATGCCCACCAAAATCAAGAAGTCCACCGCTGCTTGTAGATCTAGAAAATGTCTCATACCTTCATCCAGCTGGACCTTTAGGTATGCTTGGTACTCAACAAAAACCCTGATGTTCTGCTGCTGTAGTTATTTATACTGTGATACTTTTCTCCTTTGGGAGAGCAGCTGTGGTGTAAAATCGTGGTCCAAATACAATTGTGTGTTCCCAAATGAATCACTTTTTTGACCATGCCAATTGTAAAATCTCTCCTTTCACTCTATAGTCCAGGAAAGCCAGAACTACTGAGCATGGTTTTGCCTTCAGGTCCTGGGTTTTGGGATCAGGATCTGTGCACTGAATTATGTTAAGAGCTTTGTCTGAGGGAGATTAAGAATCTCATGAAGAAATGAGTCGATTAAAGTTGTCATTGCACCAGTCTCAGTGTCCTCAGGAAGCCCATGAATCTGGAGGTTATTCTTCCTATTTCTGACCTCTAATTCTTCAAGGAGTGCTTTGAGTTGTTGGGAGCAAAGATGCAAGTCCAGGAAGGCTTTGTTATGTACATCAGTGGTGGTGGTATAGTCTGTTAAGGTTTCCTCAATTTCCCCAGCTACGCTTGGTTTATGTAGCAATTTCTGTACATTGGTCTGAAACCTTAGCTTCTAATCACTGGAGTGTCTGCTTAATTTGTTTCAGGGTTTGGCAAAGTTCTCTAGATGTGATCGTGTATTCAGATTCCTCCTGTGGGCGTCTATGATTTGCCCAGGTGTGAGACATGGGATTCAAGGCCTTCTCGGTGTTGACTGAAACCGGCATTTTGAGCTTTACTTGCTTGATTCTATAGAATTATCCTCCATCGATGTTGGCAGCATCAGATAGTCTGAGATTCTTCTTTTAGTCGAGAGGATGGTGGTTTAGGGTTTGGATGCCCATGGATTGTTAAGTAGATTGGCGGAGCTCGCTGTTTAGGATGCCATTAGATGGGTGTCCTAAATGGAAGTCGGCCTCTCCTTGACTTGGCCCCAGTGCAACTCTTGAGCAGAACCCAGCTGCAGATGGTCTGCCTTTAAAGGTGATCCTTTCCTTGATTCCCTCTCCACAATGCTCCTGACTGGGGAAGCAGAAGGTCTGCTGTGAGAGGCAACTCCATGGCCTCCTGTGCCCTCATTTCTCTTTACTACAACAAGTGCTTAAACTTCACCCTGAGAGGCAATTGTTTGGTACTGGGAGCCATGCCTGCCCTTTCCTGTGTGATTGAGCCTCCTGAGAGAGCCAACTGGAGCTGGAATTAATAAATTAAAATAAACTAACCAGTCAGCACCTGGCCTGCTGCCACTACTACACCACTGTCACCCGGGCAAATTGGGCCTCTACAATAGGGTAGTAGCTGTTGCTGCTCCTGGGACTAGCTGAGCCTCAGCTGTATGCCATCACTACTCCTACTGCTTTGACTGTGGCTGGGATCACTCTGCATTACAATCAATTCATTCAGTTTTCTATGGTCAGCAAATTGAGGGGGACCCTCTTTACAAAATGCAACCAAGAATTCACACAAGCGATAAGTATAAAAGCATATAAACATAATAAATACAACTAATCTTACAGCTCTCAGAGCAGCTGTACACCAGTCTGCAGAACAATGATTTAAAGCTGAAAAAATTCAACAACATTCTGAATCTGCAGCCATGTGTGTGATCAGATCAGCGTAAAGACACAGTGCCAGCCTTCATTCTAGTTTTTAGCATATATGAAAATATCTCATTGATCTTCTGCTTGTGGACAGTATCTCTGGCTATTAACAGGTCAAACAGATTAGAAGGGACTCTGCCACACAACATGCTATATACAAAGGTATACCAATGTAGTAACCTTCTAGCACTCAAAGAATGCCAGCAACTGAATCATACAAAACAAAGTGATGTTTTTGCAATGGGAGCTCTGAGATAAAATGTAGGGCACTGTGATACAGTGTATTAAGATTTCAAGACAGTAGAAGAGGCGATACGATAAATAATATCACCATAATCCAAATGGGACACAAATAGGAATTCACTAATTGTTTCCTTATGAAAATAACAAAAACACTTTGTTTCAGTAAAAGAAAGACAAGGATTTGTTTTAGGTTACCAGACAAACATGACAATGAAATGAAGAGTATCATCCAAGAAAAATTTACAAATACTTATAGATTCTACTAAATCAGTTTTGAATGATCCTTAGCTTTAATAGAAAATCTTGTTTCGCATTAGTCTGTGTAACACTAAAACCACACAAACAGATGATTTGATACCTTTATTGGACTGACAGAGTTGCTGGTTTTCTTCCAAACCAACTGCTATTGATTTCTGATGAACGATTCTATGTAATCCAAAGCCAATAGCACCTGTTTTCTTTTGTAACAACTCTGTTAGCATTAATAGACAAATCAAAGGCTTCTAAGTTTTGTTTTATTAAAAAGTATCCATTAGGTTTTTAGTGTTACAAAATGAGCCTTAGTTGAAATTAAACATCCTGTACCATGTCAAAGCTATTTTAGGCAATATTTAAAACCTTTACAGGATTTGTATGGGACAAATGCAATATGGTATCATCAGCACAAAAGTAAAGTTTGGAATCAAAATTACAAAAGGAAGGTAAATCATTAACATAGAAAATAAGAAAGGGCCTAACATTGAACCTTGGGTACTCCCTTTTGCTAATAACAAATTCAGACAGTAATTCTTCCACACAACACGCTGCATCCTTTTATGAAGGTAGGATATAAGGCAAAGTGCAGATTTATTACTGATTCAAGTATTGACAATCTATTATTATACAATGGGCACAAAAATATAGAGAATCCTGCATTTTGATTGGCTGGCTGGCACCTTTCCAGCATTGTAAATCCTCCAGAGTACCCACTGGAAAGGTGCCAGCCACCACTCAGTGGCATCAGGCACTCCCTGGCAAATCCCTCGTTCCGGAAACACACCACTGCCAAACACACAGATGACAGCGAGATTAACTTGTCTCAACCCGACATCCGATACTCTGTCACTAGCCTCAGAAGTTCAGAAAAACTGCCGCACCATTCCAAAAAACTGAAGCACGGAAGAAAAAAAGAAAGAAAATGCAGTTCATTCTCTCCAAGCAAAGAAGCTGAAAAATTTCAGAACAGTGGCGGTGGAAATCTGCGATCCTCCTGCACATGCGGAACTGCAAAAAAATCTGAACAGTACTGCTGCAATGAAAACAAACGAGGCAGCAACTTTTAAAACAACGGGACATTTTAAATGTTTTTGGGAAAAAAAAAAACAAGCAGAGACCTTTATAATAGCAATATACCCCTCCAGGGAGTGGGTATACCAGTAGATTTACCACTACTGGTGTGGTTAAGTCCCTTGGCTGCGCCGTGACCAAACCACACCAGCCATGGTAAATCCTCCAGTACCCACCCTGTCAGGGCTATATTGCTTTAATTAATAGAATGTGGTCCACAGTATCAAATGTTTTTGATAAATCAGGAAAATTGTGGGAACAACATGTCCATCATCAAATGTGGAGTACATGTTACCTACAACCCATGATACAACATGGGTGGTATTATAATCAAGTCTAAAGCCTAATTGACAGGGAGAGATCAGGGATCAGGTTGTATTTCAAAAGGTAATAAGATAACTGATTGGAAGGAGAGTTTGTCACAGCCATAGGGATGCCCTGGTGTGGAGGGGACTTGGGTGGAGAGGAGAACAATGGAAAAACTAAAAGGAGATATAGTGAAAGGAACAAACCTCTATGTTAGGAAAGTAAAAAACAAGAGGAAAAATTATTGCTATGGTTCTCAAAGGAGGTGGCAGGGAAGGTAAGGCAAAATGTTAGCATTCTGGAGTATAAGGATACTCAGAGGGAGGAGGACAGGAAGTGTATTAGGTGCAGCAGAGGCAGGCATGGAAAGCTGTCACATGTGCAAGGACCAAACAGAGGAGAAAGCAGCCCAGGCGGTAAAGAAAGGCGATACAATAGTTTTCAGGTATGTAAGTAAAGGAGAAAGACCAAGGCAGTGATTGTAAGACTAAGAAGGGAGATGGGGAGTGTGGAGTGAGACCAGGACGATGCAGACATCTTAGATATTTTTGCTCAATATTTGCAGAAGAAGGGGAAAGAAGGACCACAGATAAGTGAAAGGAGCATCAATGGAAGGGAGGTGAACACCAGTCCATTAACAGAGGAGAAAGTCCTTACACAAACTCACAAAACTGAAAGTGGACAAGGCAATGGGGCCAGACCAGATACATCAAAGGATATAAAAGGAACTTAGGGAGGTGCTGGCAACACTATTGACATTCCTGTTCAACTTCTCATTTCATACAGGAGTGGTTCCAGAGGACCGGAGGAGAGAGATGTAGTCCCACTTCACAAAGTAGAAGCAGGGAGGAGGCTGACAACTACTGTCCAGTTAGCCTGACTCTAATGGTGGGGAAATTCATGGAATCGCTGCTGAAGAAAAGGATTGTGGAACATCTCTAATCCACGTCTTACAGCATTGATTCACTGGGGGGTCATGTCGAGCAAATCTGATAGATTTCTTTGACTGGGTGACTGGGGAATTAGATCTGGGTGGAGTGGTGGATGTGGCATACCTAGATTTCAGCAAAGCTTTTGACATCATTCCACATAGGAGACTTGTACACAAGTTGGGCAGCCTGGGAGTGTGTCCTAAGGTGGTAAAATGGGTAAGAAACTGGTTGAGAGATAGGCAACAGATGGTGGTGGTAAATGGCATTCACTCTGAGGAGGAAAAGATGACCAGTGGGATGCCACATGGATCAGTACTGGTGTAAGTCCTCTTTAATGTCTTTATTAT
The DNA here is from genome assembly GCA_016271365.2 of Neoceratodus forsteri. Lineage (NCBI taxonomy): Eukaryota > Metazoa > Chordata > Ceratodontiformes > Ceratodontidae > Neoceratodus > Neoceratodus forsteri. Next base: position 1,063,658,381 of record CM028130.1, read on the forward strand.
TGACATTGCAGAGGGGTCAGAAGGGAAGGTATGCCTTTGCAGATGACACAAAGATCTGCAACAGGGTTGACACTCTGAGGGGTAGAAAAATGAAGGTTCCACTCATTCAGGGCACTGGCAGCAGTGGGCCCAGTCTTTAGGGTGCCTGGTTTCAAAGTCACGCCTCTCTGCAGGGGCTGCACCCCACACACACCTATCAAATATACCAACCGGGGGTGGACCTCAGCGAGAGGGTGGCAGAATTTCAATAGTTGGCTCCCTAATGATGCCTTAATGATGCACACTGCGGTGACACCCTGAAGAGGTGCAGTGAAAAATGAGGAGAGATTTACGTAAGCTAAGGGGTGTCAAGCGTGTGGCAACTATGTTCAGTGTGAAGAAGTGCAAAATCATGCACTTGGGGCACAGAAACCCAGGGGCAGAGTACATGATGGAGGCATAGTACTGATAATCATCAAAGAAGAAAGGGACGGGGTAATCATATCTGATTACCAAAGAGTGGCAAGTAGTGGTGACAAGGCAGTGGGGAGAGCCAGTGGGATGTTGGGGTACATAGGGAGGATATCACCAGCAGAAAGAAGGAGGTGGTGATACCACCCTACAAATCATTGAGACACCTCATCTAGAGTATTTTATCTGGTTCTGGAGGCCACATCTTTGGAAAGACATAGACAGAGCCGGAGGCAGTCCAGAGGAGGACAACTAAAAATGGTGCAGGGTTTGCACTAAAAGCCCTAAAAGCCATATGAGGAGAGACTAAAGGACCTCAATATGTACACCGGAGGAAAGCAGGGGGATGGAGGTATGATACAGACTTTCAGATACCACAAGGGTATAAGGTACAGAGCCGAAGCATTTTTCAGAAAACAAGATGTTCAAGAACAAGAGGTCCTAGCTATGAAGCTGGAGATGGGTGAACTCAGGAAATGTGAGAAAATACTTATTCACTGAAAGTGTAGTGGATGCATGGAACAGCCTCCCATCCCGAGGTGGTGGGGACAAAATAGTAACAAATTCAAAAATGCATGCGATAGGCATAAGGGAACCATAGTGGTTAGGAAAAAGGAGGATAAAGCCAGAGATCAAGTAGGGTCTGCAGTATTCGGTATGTGGGAAAATGGGCAGACTAGGTGGGTCAAGTGGTCCTTATCTGTGGTCAGTTTCTATGTTTCTAAAGGGACAGCTAGGGACATGACATTTGCCCTAATTTGGCAAACATCTATATGGGTTAAGAACCCACCATGTCTCGAACAATGTTCAAAATACTTTTATTTTGGTAAAAAATACAGTATAATCATTTTATCAGTGATATTTGATAATTTAGAAGGGAACTGAAAAGGAGTTCTTCACGTTTATGGGTTATAAAACACAAATATTCACCTTCAATTCACAAATTCAACATGTACAGCAGGGTCAGCTTCTTGGAGCTGAGAATGTAAAGCATGATTGTGAAATTACAGACAACCTTTTCAAGAAATCCATTGTTAAAATAGCTTACTTAGGGGAGAATAGTTGATACTGAGTCTGTTCATGAAAGGGTTATCAAAGAGTGACATGGGAGTGAAATTTTCAAATCCACCATAGAAGAATTGAGTAATACAGGTTAAGTTACTATGACCCATATATGAAAAATCACAATGTTATAAGATAAAACATTTTAAAGTTCCTAAGAAAAATGGGGTCTAGTGTGATGATTGTAACAACACACATCATGATGTGTAACAATACATATAACACACCGTGGTGAGTGTAACAAGACACACCACACATCAGTGTAAGTGTAATAAAGGGTGACCATAGATCAATTGTGTTATACAGGTTAAGATACTATGACCCACATGTTAAAAATCACAATGTTTTAATGTAAAAATTTTAAGGTTCCCAGAAAATTGGGGTCTAGTGTGATGATTGTAACAACACACAGTGATGAGTGTAACAAGGCACTTCACACACTGTGGTGAGTGTAACAAGACACACCACACATCACTGCGAGTGTAATAAAGGGCACCATTCAATTGTTAATGAGTAAAAAGGTTTACTTATGTAGACTGAAGGCTTTTAAACACAACATTACATTAAAACAACATGTTTATTATAATTACACTACTTTAATCTATTCTACATGGCACGGAACACTCAAGACCATTCAACAGGAGAGAACAGAGCACTCAAGGCCATTTGATAGAATGAAAGAGTCTGCATGCACGCCACATGATCCTTCAATCAAGGAGAGGCACGGAACACTTCAGGACAATCTGATGGAACAAAAGATGGGATATTATAAAAGGCTTTCGAAATGCTGCAATCTGATTGGCTGTTAGAGTCCAAAAACCTTATAATAATCCCTGTTACACTGTCATGTGCAGCCTGATCACCATGGCATAATTTTATAATTGTAATAGGAACTCCCAAGAGTTAGATTAACAGTCTGTTAAGTACCCATCAAAGTATCAAAGGCACCAAGAGTACCCTCCCCAACAATAGCCCACTAGCAGGGAAGCTGCATGGTGCTCATGAAGGCTGAACATGAATGCTCACACAGGCCAAGTCAAAAGACTGGCTGGGACACGCTTCCAGGCCAGCATAATAACCACAACATAACTACACCACTTGTTTTATTTAACCAGACACAATGATTTGGACAATCGGAAGTATGAAGGTGGTGTAAGCATTCATATTTGGCCATAATGAGACCAGTGTCAGAGGCACCAAGAGTACCCCCAAACCCACCACCTACCAGCAGGAAGCCACATGATGGTCAGGAAGGCCAAACATGAATGCTCACACAGGCAGAATCAAAACACGTTTTCCTTTTTCTGTATACATTATTACTATATAACATTTATTCCAACATTAAAAATAAAAACAAAGCATTCACAGTTCACAGTACATTAAGCCCCAACCCCACCCTGTACAAAATCGTGGACAGCAATTACAAAATAATTACAAATTGCAATTGTCATTGAAATTGTATTTTCCTATGACTGTGTAGCCTATTGTTAGACACAAGGTCCACATGGACTGTATCTGCACTTTGTATATGAGTATGATGACCTACTCTATGATATATAGTGCAATGCCTGTGTAACTGCTACTTCGTGCTTTATTAGCACTTATAATCTTGCTGTGTCTTATTATATCCTTCTGTGAGTCTTCTAGTATATGTATCATAGGACCTCCTTGTGAATGAGCTTGCTCAATGGAGTTTTCCTACAATAAACTTGAAACTTGAAACAAAGAATGCCCAAACTTTATTTCAATCACTGCCCTCTACACTTACTTGTAATGACAAAACAATGAGACCCTAGCCATAGTCTGATGAACCTTGCACCAGACCATGAGTAAAATGACTCCACTATCCTACACAGCTCAGTTACAAGGAGGTCCTGGGAAGAGATTGTAAACAATACCACAATAAGTATAATACAACAGGACACAGAAGGTACATCAAAATATTGGCAGCAAAACACAAACAAAAACATACCCTGGTAAAATAGAACATCAACTAAATTAATAGTACATTTAAAATGTATTTTATTCTATGGTAACTGGGTAAGGCCCATTAAGTACAGGTGCCTGTGTTCAGAAATGGCCAGGAGCACAGGGGAAGTTTAGGGATTTAGGATTTGCTCAGAGTCATACAATATGCAAGTGGAGGTTGAAGGAATCAAACCCAGGTCTGTCTGTTAGATGTACCAAGCTCATTCACAGCTTCTACCTTCTAGGCTATGCATTGTTGCTGCATTGAGCTCACACAGTTAGCATCACAATGAAATTTATTGCACTAGAACTCTGACATCCAGAACAAAACACCAGAATGCTTGAACAAACATTTAATATTGTTGCTGCCATGCAACCCATGCTTCTGAGTTAAAACTGTCAGAGGAGATCTCACTACTAAACTCTTTCAAAGAGGAACATGTACAAACAAAATGCAGGTAAATGGGCCGGGATCAAACCACAGAGCTTACATACTTGACAATACAGGGACATAATCCTTTCAAAATGTATACTAACTGGCTCCATTTCTAACCTCACTAAAGACACTCAAGAGAGAATGTGATGTGCAATCAGACACACCACAGGTTTTGGTGTGTTTCACTAACTCCAGCAAGTTCAGTCAATGAAATGAAAAGCCCCCATCTCCAGAATCAGAAATTTGCATACTAATGCCACTAGTGAACAATCAATCCTATAGGATTGATCTTGTTGCCCAGTTTGCTAATTGTTACCGTCCGCCATGATGGTTGTAACTCAGTCACTCACCTCATGATGGATGTAACACTGAGTGGTGGCAAAGACACCACTCTTCAACTCTCACTGGATGTGAAGGAAAAGGGAAGACCTGGTAACAAATGTGACTTTTGTACTGCCACCGACTCAAAGTGCTTTTCTGTCACAGACACAAGACAAGTATCACACTGGGCTGCCAGACTGACTCCCCACCTGTGATGTGCAAACATAAGCAAATCTAGGACACCATATCAGGTGAGGATCAAGCGACCACATAAGCGTCGTTGTGCTATGGGCCATGGACAAATCAATGTTTTCTCTAAGAAGCTGAGAGATCCAAGGAGCAAGGAAAAGCGCAAAAATTTTAAATAACTGACTGGAAGTCAGTGTGGATTCACTGTGATGGGTGTAACAAGTAGGATACTACACGTTATACCCATCACAGAAACTATTGAAGCATCTCTGCAGCCAAAGGGAATAAAGTAAAGGGCCAGGACAGTGTGGATATCTTAAAACAAGATGTTTTGAGCAACACAGTAGTTTAGTTTGAATACTGTGAAGTAAAATGAGTTCACAGTAGCAAACAACAAACACGTTGGTTTTGATGTCACAGTTTGAGGCAAGAAAATCAGCAGTAAATTAACTTAAATTGAAAAAATATAAATGTTAGGGATGTAATTGTAAAAAAACATTATGTTACCTATCTCTACTACCAACTACCCTTAAAAAGCACCACTTGTATTAGGAAATCTTTTTTATTTTTGTAACACAATTCAAAGTGATGGGTGCCTTGGTAGCCCTTTTTTGTGAACAGACCATACTGTAAACATCTTATTAGCATTCCAAAACATCAGTAGATCAGATCCAGGAGAAACTTCTCACAGCAAGGAGATTTCAGAGTGTTCATTAAGAGATTGCTAAAATGTTCAGGGATAAGACAAAACAGACAAGGTCCCTGGTCTTGGATGAGATACATCCAAGGGTGCTCAGAGAATTGGAAGATGAACTAGCTGAACCTCTGGAAAGCCTGTTCAATAACTCACTTCAAACAGGGGTCACTTCAAGGGATTGGAGGATGGTGGTCATGGTCCTACTCCATATGGAGGGTGGCAAGGAACAGGCAGGAAACTACAGACTTGTCAGTCCTATCTCTATTGTAGGAAACTGATGGAGTTGCTGGTCAAAGAAGACCTCTTGGACTATCTGGAGGGTAATGTCTCAAAATAATAAACAGCATGACTTTGTGTCAGGAAGTCCTGTCAGACAAACCTAATAATAATCTTCAAATGGGTAACAAGGGAATTGTATAAAGGTCTTGGCTGTGGATCTCCTGTACTTTGACTTCAGAGAGGATTTTGACTCTGTGCCTCACAGACACCTGCTGAAGAAGAGGGGACCCAGGAGTGGCTAGGGATGAAGTTAGATGGGTGGAAAATTGGCTGAAAGGAGACAGCAGTGGGTAGTGGTAAACAGAGTTAAATCAGAGGAGAGGAGGTCATGAGAGGGGTAACACAGGGTCTGTCCTGGTCTAGTCCTCTTCAACATGTTCATCAGTGGCATTGGAGAAGGGATCTGGGGTAGGTTAAGTCTCTTCACAGATTACACTAGGCTCTGTGGAAGGGTGGGCAGTGTCAAGGGACTCTGAGAATTACAGTATGACTTACAAAGGCTAGAGAGGTGGTCAAATGTCTGGCAGTTAAAATTTGATGCCATAAAGTGCAAGGTAATGCACCTAGGAAAAGAACCCCAAGACAAAATACTGGATGGGTGAGGTAAAACTGTACTACAGCTAAAAGCGTGACCTAGGGTCATCATTAGCAACACCTTTAAGGCTAGCCAATGTGACAAGGCTTGTAGCAAGGCAAACATGCTCTGGAGGGTGTTGGGAGGGTATGGATAGTAGGAAGAAAGAAGTGATACTCCTCCTTACCAGATTCTTGGTGAAAATGACACCTGGAGTACTGTATCCAGTTCTGGCACCCTCAGCTTAGAAAGGACAAAGCTAGGCTGGAGGTGGTATAGCATAGGCTTATGAGGATGATTCCGGGCCAACAAGGAAGTTCTATGAGGAATGCCTTAGGGCATTGAGCAGTATTTGTAGGAGAACAGAAGGGAGAGGAGGGATGTGACAGAAACATTCAAATACCTGAAAGGAATAAATAAAGTGAGCTGTGAGGAATTATTTATAGGAACACCAGTTCTACAACACATGGGCATGACTGGAAGCTGACATGTGGAAGGTTCAGAAGTGATGGAGGAAGTATTACTTACAGAAAAGGTGGTGGAACCATGGAACTGTCTGCTGGCTGAAGTGGTGGCAGTTGAAACCATGAGGGTCTTCCAATGATCTTCAGACAGAATGAAAAGATAGTGATCACTAGCAGTGACAAGGAAGGGGAATGGAATTGGAAAACTGATAGGGAAGGTTAAAACCCTGTACTGACGTTAGGTTGCGGGTACTATAGGACTCATGGGCAGGCTGGATGGACTCTTTTATGCTGTCACTATCTATGTTTCTATTTTCTGTAAGAAATAACCTCAACAGGCAATAAATGATGCCAAAATAGAAGTCTCTGACATCGGTCATGAAGCATTACAGTAAGTATAAACATTTAAACAAAGGAAGACTCAGCACATCAGATAACTTTCTTAACTAATATAGCCTGGCACTGGGACAGATTGCACATTATACCTAAACACTGACATCTTATGAGTAGCTAGAAAGTTTGATGTATTGATTGGACCAACATATGTCTTGTAGAAAGATGGTATAATATACAAGCTTTTGGGGCATCACAGGTCCCATCTTCAGGTGAAGAGACCCATGAGGCCCCGAAAGCTTATGTACTATACAATCTTTGTACAAGACATATGTTAGTACACTAAAAGGTGTCAAACCTTCCAGCAACTCCTCCAAAGATCAATATGGCTAAAATCTCTTTTACAGCTCATTAATGAAGATCCAGCAATGTCTCCAGAAATAGGGTCAAAACCAAGGATTACTTATTGATACAGGAGAATATTTTCTTTGGTCAGACCCCCGATCCTCATCAGAGTCAGCTCAATGTGCCTCACCTGCCACCCCCATGCGAGGCTTATCCCCCAGGTGGGGCTGCTGAGAGGACCTCCTCCTCCTCAATGGTCACTATTGGTAAGCCCGCTACTCCCCGGTCAGGGCCATGGGAAGAGGTACCCTCAGCAGACAATGGTGGCAGTGGGGATGGTGGTGGAGTTGGGTATCAAGCACAGGGTGCAGTTTTTATGTGCAGCTGAAACACTGGGGGTGAGGATGTGCAATGATGACCAGTGTCCACCCCACCCCAATAAGTATTAGCACCAGCCTGACACTACCCCAGGCTCTGCCAGGGTCCAGGAAGCAGTGGACACTCTTCCCCTCCCGCCCAAGAAGGAGAGCAGTCACAGGACACTCAATCCTTCTCTTCCCCCAGCCGCCCTCTGACACCTGGGTCCATTCTGGAATCTGGGTCATCAGCATCACAAGTGGAAATCCAACCACTGCACCAGTGGGCCAGACAATGCAGAAGGAATAATAAAGATCAAGTTATGCACAGTGTGATGAAACCACAGAGGCACATCTTATCAAAATCTTGGCCACCAGAATACAAAAGGGAGCTGCCCCAATGGCCATGCAGGTGAACAGTGTCTGGGAACAAAAATCACTTGTGGCATTGCACGGCAGGCTGGGCTGGGCTGTGGGCAGCTATTGAAAGGCAGCAGACCACAGTCAGCAAGGGTTATCAGCAAGCTGAAGTGCACTAGTGTCCCTTTCAGATAGGCCAGGAGGCTTACTCTTCACAGGAGTTTGTTGGTATCGCGAGGCCATCATGACTTTTCTCACACAAGAGTAGGAGGTAGACATAATGGGGAGAAACAAACAATATTTATATTAAAGGTCAAGTTGAGCATAATCTGCTGAAGCCACAAAGCACATCTTTTCCATGTCTTGGCTACCAAGAATACCAAAAGGAGCTGCCCCAATGGCCAACAAAGCACATTACACTGTCATGCAGATGAACAGTGTTTGGGAGTAGATGACATGTACCATTTTGCAGGCAGGCTTGGCTGTAGGCAGCTACAGAAGGGCAGGAGGCCACAATGAGGGAGGGTTATTGGCAGGTTCAAGTGCACTAGCAACCTATTTGGGTGGGCTGGGAAGCTTACGCTTTTCACAGGAGGGATCGCTGGGTGTGCAAGGCCATAATGGCATTTCTCATGCCAGAGGGAGGAGGTGGACATAATGGGGAGAAACCAGGCAATAAACTCATTGTCATCTGCATAATAACTCACAGAGCCTGAACAGGGCATAGCCTTGGTTAGACTGCAGTGGCAAGGAAATAATCTAGACTGAAAAGATTACCAAAATGCAACTACCAATGTGGAAACTGTATCCACAGTGCAAACACCTTCAGCACTAAAAAATTCAAGCACTGAAAGACACAAAAGAAATTTGAAATCAAAAGTTTGATTAACTGTAGCATTTATGAGTCATTATATTGTGTGTCTTTTGACTTGTTCCACACATTCAGAGGTTAGAAGTGTACATTGTCCAGTGTAGGGCCTGGTGCACTAACAGGGACAGTTAGCCTCATAGAGTCACAAGCACAGATAGTTAGTGTAATCATGAACAAAACTTTGTGCTAGAAATAGGGTTGCCTTCCCAGAGTTAATTGGTGCAATATTTTTATTCAGTCAGTGAGGCCATCCTGAGCACAGTTGAAAATACGACATTTTTCTGGCCTCATGGGTAGAGCTCCACAGATGTTATGCCATCATCTTACTAGAGCACTGTGGAAGCACATGACCAGACCACTGTCTGGTGTGCTTCCATGAGCTGTAACTCAATTCCAGTGGTTCTGTTTATGCAGCCCTTCCTCTCCACCACGTATAAACACACCCACTTTGGTAGTAATTATTTTCTTCCACAACAGCTTAGGTGATGGACGCCATGCACAAGATGGCGGCCAAGTCAGACTGTGCATGCACAGCTGTGTTGTCACCACCATCTTGTGCAATAGCGTGACTCCAGCAGCTGTCCTAAAAGCTCTCTGTGTCAGATTTCACTTCCACCCCTAGAGCTGTTTACAACACCCAGGGATGGCATAAAAGCTTTGCACAGCTGTATTAGCACTGACCAGAATTTGTTTACACACACAATGACCAACAATGTTCCAAAGAGCCCTTTTGATCAATCTCATTAGAAAGTTTTCTAAAGTGCATATATGTGCATCCTTTTAGTTTCCACTCTCTTACCAATAAATCCACCCTCTCTTCTTCCTAAGCCCCCAAACCCAAGTTTTATAAGTGAAATAGCTGTAAACAAAATCATCCCAAGGCAGTGCAAGCATCGTTTCACTTCAGTATTTGAAATGAGAATGAATGGTAAGTGACATCTCTCCTAGTAGAAATACCTAATTGGTTGGTTATCGATAAATGATGCTAGTAGGATAGACTTCACGCACCATTCATTTCAATTCTGAACACTGAAAAGTGGGGACACTTGCTCCACCATGGGATTTGTTTTCTTCTTTGTAGCTATTTCACATAGAAACTGGGGTTTGGGGACTTAGGAGAAAGAGGGTGGATTAGTTGACTAGAAAGTAAAGGAAAGGATTTCTGTGATAAAGTCACAGGGATAGGAGGGAATGAGAATTTGCTTTTGCAGGCAGAGAAAGGGCAATCAAATGCTTATTGATGGGTTTGTAATAAATATTTGCAGGGTACAAGGGTGGAGAAAGGAAGTTGGGGCCAAGTGGGAAACAAGTGAAGGGATATGATTAAAAACAGATGGCATCGTTGAGAGAGGGAAGGTGTCAATAACCCAGAGTATAAGTAGTATTTTATTTTATTATTCATTTTACTAACAAAAATAAAAATGCTGATGAAGTTGGTGTGAGGTTGGGGAACTTCAGGAAGCTTAACAAACTGAAAAGTTCCTTCACTTTACCAACTTCACCAGCAAATTAAAAATTCACAGCATGTCTGCCTCTGACCGAGCTTCCTTCAAGTTGCCTTTAACCTCCACATAAATTTGTTGAACATCAGATATCAAACTGTCTGTAACAGTGTAGTGATAGTATAATATGTTGATTATTGTCACTCCATTTTATGCTATTTCATGTAATGTATGTCATTTATACTCCATTTTGTATTGTGTGACTCCATTTTACATGCTGCTTCATTTAATTGGTGTTTTGCTCTTTAGATAGCCTCATTATTATGTTTTGCTTCAGACAGTGTATTTGCTGACTTGAAGGTCGCATATTATCAGGCAACCTGTTTTTGCAGTTTGTTTAAACTTCTGCTTAGCTCATAGTGTTCTAGGCACCCGCCAGTGTTTGGAGCACAGTGACCTAGCAGGTGTGGGGAATTCTGAGCAGTCCTTATCGCGTGAATTCGTGAATCATCCTGGGAGCCCGCCAGCTTCTAGAATGTGGGAAACAACACTATAAAGGCTGCACGGTTATTTTAGCATAGAATAAGATATAAATGTAGCTTTCTCAATGCCTGGTTTGAAGCCTCTCCTGCAGGGTGGACGATCGCTGTGGGGCCAGTTCCCTGTTCAGAGACTCCTAGCCAGGCTGACAAAGGGGCTTCCCAGCCATTGGAAGAGGGCTTGGATGATGCTTTATTGAATCGGTGATGTATAGCTTTTGTATTATATTTGCTATAATAAAGCTTTGGCTTGCTGTACTTATTGTTTTGTTATTGTGTGTAAGTGAGTGTGAATGGCAAATAGCTGCTTGGTTTGAGTTGGCAGAACAAACAGCATTATCCTTTAAGTATGTAGGCAGTAAGCCAGCCCAGTGGCATGTTGGGTTGAGGCATCCACACTTCCCTGCTGCCCTGCAGGCAATCCGGTTCAGAAATATTCTCGGGTCACTCAGAAGCCTGGCCTCAGGGAGGGGATCCCACGATTCACTGTTCAATTGCCAGCTGGCAGAAGTCAAGTGGTGACATGTGTGAATCCTGTAGTTAGAGGAAGGGCCAGCGTTCAGAGTGCTGAAGCACCTCCTCAGAGGCAGAGTGTGCTTTTGCACTCATTGTACGTCTGTTGGGCCCCAGTGAGAAAATCAGGAGGAAAGAATGGAGGTTGGGCAAAATGAAGCCCTCCTGCTAGCACCAGCTGCTTGCTTGGTCTCAGGAGAGATGGAGACTCAGGATGGCTGTGGTGTGCTGGGACAGGGCTGGTATAGCCACCCAGCCTACCAAGGAGTGAGATAAACCTATATGGAAAAAGTATGTAGGAAGTACAGAAGCCAAAGTATTCTTATAACTAAAACAATGCTGCTTGTTTAGAGCTTGTTACCTCCACAGAGCAGTGTACCCAGTTTAAGGTCAGAGTACAAATTACTGTGGTGCATATGAACCTGCACACCAAGCTGGTTAAGGATTCTTTTCAGGGCAATTGAAAGAAAATATCCTCAGGGGTTAAAATCATAGTCGCCTCTTCATTTCTTCTGACAGTAATCAACTAAGGTATTAATAATCAGAAATGGTCAGTGCATGAGTCCAAGGCACACCAGCATCTGTCTGCCACATGCTTCAGTTGGCATTGACTACAGGTAACAAACTCTGTACAGCTGTTCCCATCTTTTGTCTTGATTGTTAAGCAGTGAATGTTTGAAGTAATTAGCAAACCAGCCATTTCAATTTCAGTTTTTTGCATGGATAAGCTATTTCAGCATTTTATAATGTGGAATTCCAAAATTTGATGCAATAATAATGGACTGAATAACAGTCCAAAACTGAAACTTTTGCAGTGCTTGATTCTTTTTATATCAGATACTATGCTACAGTACTGTAGCTTTCTGCTTCTTATGCAAAAGCATTAACTTCCCTTTATTATACCCACTTTTACCAGGCATGATTTTCTCTATTGTTGGTGCATTCTATTTTACAGTGAAAGCTTTACCAGAATACTAGTATTACATGAGAATCAGTAATAATTGACTGACACATTAGAAATTAGAAAAGAAACACTGGGAGTTGAAATGCTGGAGTTTAGTTGAATGTCTCATGGGCATTAAATGTACTAAGACTACCAGATGAGCTAAGGATGCAGTTGCACTAAGTGTGCTTGTACTGTATTGTATGTTTAGTAACACTGTCTGAAAGGCCACTATTAGCTCCTTGTGGCACATCCAGATACTCATAATCTGTTTTCTACTCCATCCTATGGGTGCTCTGTCCATAAAGAGCAGCTCCTTCATTAGACTGCTGAGGACACACATGCCCAGATACTGTATGTTAAGAGTTTAAATTTCTTACCTGAAAAGCACATAGGTACTGTAAATTAAATCCCTGTTTGTGGGAGGAGGTTCCCCACTAGTGTATTAGTGTACTGTTCTGAAGTGTGCGTCATACAATAAGCACAGATGTAGCTCAATATGGAAAAACTGAATTAGGCCATCAACTTAACTGATTGATTTACAAAGAGTGTGCCTAGTTGATATGCATCCATAGTTCCAGTACAGCACTTAAGCATGGTAGAATTCTAATTCCTCTTTACATACTGCAAGCATCCTGAAATTGACATCCCTTTTCATTCTCCTTTAGAAAAGTAACATTTCCCTTTGGAATATTCCCAGGTTATAGACTCAGTGGATCTAAAACCTGGGGCACAAGCTATGTATCCTGGATTTTAGGAGAGCAGATTTTGGGAAAATGGAGAGATGCTAGAAAGAGGAACTAATAGGAATGGGGAGGGATTCGGGTGGAGAAACAGTGGGAAATATTTAAAATAGGGATTACAAGACAACAGAATTATGCATTAAACAGATTAGTAAGGTGAAAAGAAGAGGAGGCCATTATGGTTTTCCAAGGAGGTAGCAGAGAAAGTGAAAGACAAAAGATCGCATTCAGGCAATACAAAAGACACAGGCAGAAGGGGATAGGGAGAAGTATCAGGAGAAGCAAAGGGCAGCAGGGAGGTCAGTGAGGGAAGTCAAAGCTCAGACAGAAGAGCACATTACAAAATCAGTGGGTAGAGGGACAAAATCTTTTACAGGTGCATAAGTGAAAATGAAGGGCAAAGGGAAGGAGAGTGAGGCTGAAGGGGAGGATGGGGGCAGTGTGGAGGATGACAACAGTAAAGTTGACACACTGAACAGATATTTCTGCTCAGTCTTTACTGAGGAAGAGGAGGATAATGGACTTGAAGGGAGTATAGGGGTGGGAACAGTGCAAAATGGAAACAAGTCCCTTTACATGGGAAAAGGGTCCAAAGTAACTGGAAGGATTAAGAGTTAATAAAGCAATGGGGCCAGATGGGTACACCCCAGGGTCCTAAAGGAACTAAGAGAGGTGGTGGCTGATCCGCTGGCAATTCTGTTTAGCTGATCACTGGAAACTGGGAGGTACCCAAAGACTGGAGGATAGCAGATGTAGTCCCCTAATACAAAAGTGGGAACAAAGAGGAAGCGGGAACTACAGACCAGTCAGCCTGTCCTCGATAGTGGGGAAGATCATGGAAGCACTACTGGAGGAGAGATTTGTGGAAGATCTGGTTGCCAAAGGACTACATGACACAAGGCAGCATGGTTTCACTGGGAAGAGGTCATGTCAGACCAACCTCATTGAATTTTTGACTGGGTGACAAGGGAGGTGGATCAGAGGAGGGCAGTGGACATGGCCTATCTGGACTTCAAGCAAGGCCATTGACACTGTACCACATAGAAGGCTATTAAGCAAACTGGAGAATACAGGTGGGCAGGACTGTAGTGTGGTGTGTGAGTATTTGGCTGGGTGGCAGGACACAGAGGGAGGTGGTAAATGGCTGTCACTCTACAGAGAGAAGAGTGCCCAATGCTGGGACTGGTCTTATTCAATGTCTTCATCAGTGACATTGCAGGACGAAGACAGAATGTCCCTGTTCGCTGATGACATGAAGCTTTTAACAGAGTAGACATGCCAGAGGTGTAGACAGAATGAGGAGGGACCTGCAGAAGCTTGAAGAATGGTTAAGGGTTTGGCAGTTGAAATTCAATGCAAAGAAGTGCAAGATAATGCATATGGGGCACAAAAACTCTGGAAAACGTATCAGTTGGGAGGTGAGGATATGCAAGCACCAAGTAGGAAAGGGACCTTGGGGTTATTATCTCTGATGATCTCACGGTAGGGAAACAGTGCAACAAGGCAGCAGGTAAAGCAAATAGGATGCTGGGATGCATAAGCAAGGGCATCACCAGCAGGAAAAGGGAAGTCATAATTCCACTATTCAAGACACTAATGAGGCCCCACCTACAGTACAGTGTACAGTTATGGAGACCTTACCTCGTAGAGGATATAGATAGGGTACAGAAGGTTCAGAGGAGGGCAACAAGATGGTACAGGGATTTCATCACAAGTCCTTTGAGGATAGGCTAAAGGATTTGAATATGTACTCCCTGGAGGAGAGGAAGGAGAGGAAGGAGAAAGGGATAGGATAGGGACATACAAGTACCTTACAGGAAGGAACAGGGTTCAGGAATACACTATTTTCCAAAGAAAGATGTTCCAGTACTAGAGGGCATGGGATGAAGTTGGAGGGAGGGTGATTCAGAGGAAATATGAGGAAGAATTTCTTCACAGAAAGGGTGGTGGACAAGTGGAATACCCTGCCAGAGAAGTGGTGGGGACTAAAACAATCACAGGATTTAAGAATGAATAGGATAGACATAAGGGAATGCTGGCGATCAGAATTAAGGGGCAACAGACTTCTAGAAAAACATCAAGGAACTTACAAGTTCAAATGAGCAGACTGGGTGGGCCATAGGCCCTTATCTGCTGACACTGCCTATGTATCTATGTATCAAAGCAGACTCACCCTGCTTTGCTTTATGTTGCACTGTTTGAGGCAATGCAAAGATTTGCTTCATTCAAAGTTTTAGACTCAGATAGTAGCACTTTGACAACTTTATTTTAAAATTATAATATTGTAAATACTCCTCAAAATGCCATCACATGTACCTAATTATTTTATAATTACTGGTTAGTATTTATAGTAAACACATATCAGCATTGCAATTAAGCAATAAGGCATGACAGGGTGTGCTTTGTGCTGGGATTATGGCGCACCTCAATGGGGTTGAAGCACGACATTGAAGGTGAATTTCTTCCACCAACTGAGAAGTGCATTAGTCCAGCACAAAGCACACCCTGGAGTGCCTTATTGTGATTATGAAATTGGCCATGAAATGACAAAAAGATATCTTTTAAAATAGAATGTTTTAAATTTAAATATGCAAAAATAAAAGTAAACAAGTAAGACATATATAAGAAAAAGTCAGAATCAAAGGTTAAAGTGTTGATTGTTGGCAAGTAGTGTGCATCAACACTAAATTATAAACTTTCTTCTTTCCATTTAAGGTAAAATATTGGTAGCACTAAGTACAGTAAAGCAGCACTGTGCACAGCAGTTTCAATGGTAAAGCTGAACGGTAGCAAGTGGGATAAACTTCATGGGGTAAGCTAGCATGATGGATATTTTGGTGAGAGCACTGTGGCAGTCAATGAACCTGACCTCAGCCTTGTCAGGGTCTTTCATTTATGTCAGATGATCAGAAGCATGGCAGCAACCTGATCTCAGCCCTGTTGAGCATTTGATTTAGAAACATAAAATCTGCAGTGCCTTTGAAGTCCATGGAGCTGAATTTAGCCCTGTCAGGGCCTTCGATTTATTCCCATGATTGGTGGTGTGGTGGCAGGCTAAGGACTTGGATTCAGCAGCACAGCCAGCAGCCTGGTAGCAATCCACAAACCTGTCTTCAGCCCTGTCAGGGCTTTTGATTGACAGTGAACTGGTGGGCTGGAACTGCATGTAAGAGTTGGGGCTGTTTTTCTTGTGTTTGGAGAGCTAACAGTTTAAACACTGTATGCTAATTTTGTTGTTCATACTGGTTTTTATTTATTTATTTTTTTAATAAATAGTAGGTGTACTGACATGTGTTGGTGTTCCCAATGATGCCAGGACAGCCATGATAGGTAATAGTCATTTGCATTCTGTACACCAGGTGGATGGTTTAGAGGAGGGTAAAAGCGGTCTCAGATTTTTTCCAGTGCTGTTTTGTTGGGATAACAGCACTGGATTCCTCAACTTCTTGGCCAAGCAGGTGTCTGGATGTTTTTGCACCCATTTCATAATTATGCATTTAATTGGTACTACTCAGTTGAAAATATGGAAGAAGGCGAAGCCCATCGAGATCACCTTCCCTTGCCATGGGTATCTATTATTTCCATTCTCAAGTAGATAACTATCCAGGCATTTTGAATTGTCTGGATTAATTTATGTTTACTAGATAAGGTGGTAATGCATTCCACATCTTGGTAACCCAATGGTGAAAAATGAGCTCTTTTATTGGTTCTTATTTAGGTACCTTCAAATGGCTGTAGGTAATTGGGAACCTGTCAATTGCTTGCCATTATAAGTTGTGCAGCATAGTCTCACAATCAATTAAAATGCTACCCGGCAATTATAAAAGACAAACATGGCAGTGACACAGAGGGCTGAGACACTTGCTCCTAAACCTCTCCCCATGCCAGTAACTCAGGTTCAGGAATGAGCCTGGGTAATTCAGGGAGTGATTGAGGGAGGAGGACCGAGCATCTCAAAGATGCTCTTCTCCTCCTCCTTCAAGGATGGGGGGTAGCCTGCTCTCCATGCTGCCTCCAGCTACATGACCGTAGGTGGTGGGGCAGGCTAAAAGCAGCAATCCAGGAGGGTGATACTCCCAGTGGTAGATATCAGCGGGTCGCACAGCATCAGACCCCCACACCCAGGAATATCTGAGGGATAGGGACCTTGAAGAGGAAAAACACTCCCTGACTTGCAGGATGACTTCATCTCTTCACAGTCCCCATACCTGCTACTGGGTGCACCGACCCGCACCTGAGCTAAAACCCCTCCTGGGAATGGGGTACCCTGAGAGGCTCTGCCATAGGGGTAATTTGTGGGGCACATTGAACGGGTCAATGGTAAGCCTTGGATGGTGGGCTGATGGGGCTGAAGTTGAGTGCTTAAAGAGGTAGGCTGGGTTACAGAGGATAAAAATGAATAATAAAAAATGTCAGACATGGAATGGTGTGTGCAACCCAGACTTTTATACACACCCTCGATGTATGATGCTTTTATAAACACCTTTGGGCATGTAAAATATTGTTTAAACACACCAACCCATGTATTATTCACTCTGTTTGATCTTGATTGTGGGTGAATGTAGTCTTCTGCCTTTTGCTGTTTGTCCAAAAAGCCCCACCCTATGTTACTAACACATATAGGATTATGTATGGGTCCCTATGAAGGATAAGGTGTCATTTCACTGAGTGAAGCTGGGAAGAATGATAACCCCAGCATTACAGGATGAAATGACCACTGAGTTCTGAGCACAGGAACCCTGCATAATGAGTTGAATAATAATGCTCTGTGGATATTTGCTTGGCATACTGTGTGCATGTGGTAAGCTTAGGAGTATCGCCCACAGTTGCAAGGGACTCTCACAGAATCTTTGCACCTATGATTTTGGGCCAGTTCCTTATCTGTGATCCCCCAAGTTATGAAGAGACGGGCTGCAGCCATTTTCTGTAGAGTCAAGTACTCGCTCAGGACCACAAGGAATGGGTCTGAGGTTACCATGCCGATGGCCAGCCAGATACTAGGCAAAGCATGGTGACCATTACACTGTGTGGTCATGTCTTTGCAGTACTTCCAAACTAGAACTGTGTGGAAAGCAGTTATATAAGGTGTCACAAAAGAGCACCGCAGGGCAAAGGATATGGAGGGATGAAAGAGATGAAAAGCAAAGCTGTGACTCTAGGCTTGTGCATCAACGTTGTCCTGAAATGCATGCTTGAAGTCATGACTTACTGTTCAGACCTTCATTTAACTATGTCATACTGCTGATTTTACATGGGACTCACTATCTAAGGCTCAGCTTACTGCCTACTGTAATTGTAGAAAGAGGGTCCCATTCTAGAATCATTGAGCAAGTCGCCAAAGGCAACTTGACCCAAATGCTCGCAGGACATGGACCCTGTGCCCTATTCAAGAAGGGGCAGGGTCTCCATGGCTAAGTCCCTCAACTTGCAACATGCAGACAGGTATGCCAACTGAAGGGCATACCTGAGGGGCAGTGTCGCACCACACCCCCAGCAAGTGTAAGTGCTCCCAAAGTCTCACAGAGCAGCTGTGTCCCCCATCCATTCCCCAACCCGATATGGTGCCACAACTGTGTAAATATTAGAACCCCTGAGATCCCTGGTAGTTCAGTGGCCCACCACCCACCTCACCCAGCAGTTCCAGTCACCCCTGCCCATCCCCAGCCAGTGACTGGCACAGCCCACCTCTCACCTCCATGGCCAGCCACTGACTGAGCTCCACATAAGTGCTTACTAGTTGATGCTTGGATGCCCACCCTGCCACCAGAGCAGAGCAGAGGACCGGGACATGATGGGTCCCAAAGTCCTTAAAGTGGTACAATTCAGGCAGGCACCCCAAATGTCAACCCCAGTGCTTGCTGCAGGTCTGGAAGGCTTGGGTGTGCAGCGGGAGTTTGCTTACCCTGCCACTGCTGGCCTTTGTGGAACTGAGGGGCTACATAGCAGTTATGGTAGGGTCCCTGCCCAAGTGGCCTCTGCCACCCTCCTTCAGAACTCTGTGCTTTAGTGAATGGTGCAGAGTTTAGCACCAACCCAGCTACTTCACCTGTCCATATGTGCACTCAGAGCTGTGGATGGGCAGAAGATATGTGTACAAGGGTGTGCAACCCCTTTAGTGAGTTTTGCAGGCACACAGGACCCCAGATGCATGGTGGTTGATCATAATGAAGCCTATGTCCACATATATATGGAGTGTAGACTTTACACAAGGGGGACAATATGACAAGACACCAATGAGGACATTGTAACAGTATTGTCAAGACATCTTGTAACATTTAGGAATCTGACACTGGATACCACTGTAGTAACGCCACCTGGTATAAAAACTACCTAATTTGTAGATTACAATAAGTGAAGTCCAATGGAACATTTTCACTTCCTAAACCACCGGAATTCTTGCATGCAAGCCACATGACTCTATATTGTGTCACCCATTACTGTGTTCTCTAAATAGTATCCCACCATTTGCAACAGTACAGACATCAATATTCACCTTTATGTACAGTATATGACATAATCATCTTTGTTAAAGAGGGTTGTCGATTAAAGGTCAGCCTTGATTGTTGGGGTTTCCAAATTAAAATGCAGGGAGTGAGGGAGTGGAGGGCAGAGCTAGTGAGGACAAAGTAGGGGATGGGAAGGGAAATAAGGGCCATGTGTAAGGGGGTAGAAGTGATAGACTGCTGGCTGACTGGCAAAAGAAGGAGGGGTATATAAAGTGCGGCTGCTTGCCAGAACACAGCCTTCTTTTACTATATTTTGAATTGCCCACCAGCCCACCCAGGTGATGGGCAGCGAGGGGGCACAGATGGTAGAAGGGGAGCAGGGGGATGAAAAAAGCAAACAATGGGTCACTGGAAGAGGGTGACAGGGTATGGAAAGGAAGAACAGAGTATTGCCAGAAGAGGGTAACACAGAGGATGGAAACAGCCTCAGGTTGCCAACAAAGAGGACAATGTGAGTGGGGGGATGGTTTGTGAGATGAAGGAGGAAGAGAAAGAAGGGGAGGGGGAAGAGGTGCTGGAGAGGACTAAGGGGTGCAGGGGTATAGGGTGGTAAAGGCTAGGCACTGACTGGTAGACATCCAGTTGTGTCAGGCACCCCGAGGTTGTCACCCCAGGGATCCAGAACTGGGAAATGGGTTAGACTTGAGCCCAGATAAGAAGAAGAATGAGAAGACTGTGTTTTTGCTCAGACACAAGAGAAGTGTCGGGCACACATTCAATCCTGAGAAAGAAGATGAGGAGATGGACTTGGTGGTGGGATATATGAAGGGACTAGTGATTCTTAGGAAGTGAAAATCTATAAATAAATGAATGTATTAAGGATTGATTTGATGGCATGATGATAATGACAGTAAATAAAGTGGAAAGCATTAACGAAATTATGAAGAAGTGGAATGTAAAATAGTGAATGTTTAATAAATATTAAGCAATTGAGCACCCACAATCAACTTTGTAGAGTGGTGTTTCATAGGGTCCTATTGATTGTGCTGGGCTGTCGGCCAAAGGCAACCTTTGATTGTGGGGTTTTCTGAACTGAAATGCAGTTAGTACAGGAGGGAGGGCAGAGCTAGTGAGGACAAAGAGGAGGGGTTGAGATGAAGGGACAAAGAGAGTCATGAGTAATGGGGAAGTGACAGATGATTGGCTGACTGGCAAAAAGGGGTGGGATTAGAGGGGTATATAAAGGGTTGCTTGCCACAGCAGAGCACTACTTTTGCTAAATTTTGGAATTGCCCACCCAGGAAAAGGACAGTGAGGGGCACAGATAATAGAAGGGGAGCAGGGGAAGAAATAAACAAACAGCAGGTCGCCAGAAGAGGGTGATGGGGATGTGGAAAGGAAGAACTGAGGGCTGCTAGCAGAAGGCAACATGAAGGATGGGAAGCAGATCCAGGATGCTGACAGAGGACAATGAGTGAGGGAGGGAAGGAGACTGTAAAGGAAATGGGTTGCCAACAGAGGGCAATGAGTCATCAGGTGAAGGAAGTGGAAGAAGGGGAGGAGGGGAAAGGGTGCTGGGACAGAATGTAGGGGTGCAGGGGTACAGTTGGTAAAGGCCAGGCATGGGCTGGGTTGACATCCAGCAGCGACAGGCACCCTGTGGGGTTGTCACCCCAGGGATCCAGAACTCGGGGTTGGATTAGACATTGGATCTAGATAAGAAGAAGGATGGAGAGACTGGGTTTTTGCTCAGACATCTGAGGGGTGTCAGGCACACATCTGAGCCTGAGAAAGAAGATGAGGAGATGGACTGGTGGTGGGATACAGGTACAGCCAGGTTCTTCTGAGAACCAAACCTGAACTGAACCAGAACTATTCAATTTTGCTTAATTCAAACTGAACTAGAACCCTAAAAATAAAAACAGATGAATCTGAACCAAACCTGAACCCAGACCATGTGAGATGAGGAGAACTCACATGGAAGCAGTAGTCTATCCATGCTGTTCTACACTTCTCCAGCTGTGTGAAGTATTGCCTACAGATTGTAAATGATTTCTTCATTGAAGTCAATAAAGACTGTCAATATCAAAGCAAAATCCAGTAATGATGAGTCACCAGCAAAAGGCCAGAAACTGATGTCAGGACATGCTATCCAGTCTTGGTGGTCCTTCTTCAACAGCAACCAGATCATTGTCATCCAGTCAACTAAAAACAAATTTAGAACATGACAACTATACTGACAACTGCCTTGAATTCTGGACTAAGACAGGAAGACACCTGTTCCCAAAACTAGCAAAGCTTGCACAGAAGTACTTATGCTTGCCAGCTAGCAGCAGTAGCAGTGAGAGAGTGTCCTCATTCTGCAAGCAAGTTCTAGATGGCTAAAGATCTCACCTATCAGTTAACATACTTGCTTGTTCTGTATTTGTTAAATTCTTGAACATTTATACTTTACAATTGAACTTGTACTTGCCATTTTTTAGTTTCTTTTACTCAAAGTAATGTTGATTTGAAAAAGTTAATGTGAAATCAACTGTCTTGTCTCCATGTTTTATATTATATATTCATTGCAAAAACTCCATTAATGCATCAGTTAGGGTTAATAGTACAGCGACAAAAGTTTGGAAATGTGCTGTTAGGGTTCAAAACCTAACTCCGCATCTCCCCACACACACACACACATGCAAGCAGGGAAGAGCCAAGGCAACACAACCAATCAGAGCCAACCAGCATCAGGTAACAGAAGTTCAATGTCCTTACACAACTGAATGAGATAATATGAGATAATGCTTGTGTAACTTGATTTGCTTTGTGGCTTTTCACCTCTCTATCCATGGGATATACCACCCTGTAGAAGTACGATGCAAGGAACCCTAGAGGAGAGTTCCCCTCTATAGGTGCCGGAAATGAATGAGTCGGCAAAAGGTAGGTTAGGAAGAAGCCCACGGGAGAAGAGATGAGCTGCTGGAGGAGGAGGGTGGATGGTGGGCAATGAAAAAGAATTCTGGCAAAGCCCAGGATGTTGTGATGCTTTAAGCTCGATAGGGAGTGACATTTGTTGCTTTGCCCATCAAATCATGGGCTTAAAGCCCTCCCATTCGATGTGCTTATGCAACTGAATGAGATAATATAAGCTGATGCTTGTGTAACTTGATTTGCTTTGTGGCTTTCCATCTCTCTATCCGTGGACATACCACCGTAGGGTATGATGCAAGGAGCCCTAGAGGAGGGATCCCTCTACAGGTATTGGGAATGAATGAGTCAGCTAAAGGTAGGTTAGGAAGAAGCCCAAAAGAATACTCAAAGATGTCAAGTTTTGAAGATGCGAGGATGATGAATGAATTCTGTGAGAAGAAGGGCTAACTTCCTGAGGAGAGAAGGGAAAGCCAGACCACCGTCCTCCTCCATTCAACAGTGAAACCTAACTAACGAGAAGAAAGCACTAACTCTAACTAATATTATGACCATTGGCATGGAGAAGAGGAAAACCCCTTGAGGAGGAAACCTCTGGGGATCCAAGGCCTCAGATCGCCTTCCCTCCAGGCTGACAATGTTTGATTTGAGGGCATATGTTGGTAGAGAGAATGGTTCATAGATGAGGGATATGAGTAAGGAGGATGACAATAGGATAGGGAAAACTCAAAAGAAGCATAGATAAAATAAGGAACATAAGGCAGCAGGGACCCAAAGAGGATACACTAGAGTAGTTGATGAGAGATAGTAGATTAGAGGAGCAAGGCTGGGAGGGAGTAAATCCATGTATGAGACAGATAAGCAGGGGTATCCAGATGTGTTGATGAGATTCCAGATGTGCTGATGAGGAGACAAATGATAATGCAGACTGGCTTGATTGAGCGATGCAAGGAGCATACACTGAGATTGAAGAGGCATGTCTGATTATGCGATGGTTATTAGACTCTGAATGATTAGACCCTGAGGTTGTAGTCGATAAGGTAGTATGGAATTCAATGATAGGAATATTCGAGTAAATGATGTAAAGATATAAACCATGAGGTAATCCTGAGTGAATAATAACTGGATTCATGAACTCAATATGACTGGAGTTATGAACTCAATACATGTGTCAGGATGGCCTGACTGATAGGTTGCATAGGAATTACAGTAGGTACTCCAAAAAGAATAGCGAGAGCAGGCCAAAAGCTGAGGGAAGTGTAGTAAAAAGCAACTCAGTTCTGAATCTGTACAAGCTAAAGGTCAATATTACAAATTCAGAAAAAGCAGCACTAGCATCAGTAAGTTCAAAATGATTTATTCACTCAAACATCACCTCCTATGCCAACCAGGAAGTGAAACAAACAAACTCAAAGGCCCCGACTGGTTTCGCTGTGAGCTTCCTAGGAGGCTGATTCAGGTACTTCCATCATTTAAATATACCATAATGATTACACTCAAGCATTTAAATCAACATTTACTATACACTACTTAAACATATATATACTTGTATATATATATATATATATATATATATATATATATATATATATATATATATATATACATCACTATAAAATGATTGAAAAATGATTGAAAAGCTGGAGTTCTTACAAATGACAAGGATCCGATCAGATGTAACTATCTCTGTCAATAGATATAGCAATCTCATATAATTTTTCTGTTTCTACATATATATCATTATCGCTATATGTTGTCACTTGTCTTTACACAGTGTGAAAACAAAACTCCCTAGAAATGAATTACAAAAGACATAACCATTAATATTTATCCTTCCTCAGTATGGAATAATAAAGGACATACATATATTTCTATCCCTAATAAGGAGGTCACTAAGGTCAATCTAATGACTTGCTCATTCAAAAAAAAATAAAATTTAATTCAATATATTTTTGAAATCTATAATGATACTTAGGGTATGAAAAACAGTTTATGAGATTAAGCTGTCAAAACAAGTAGCACAAAATGATCATACCATATTCATTTCACAAAAGTGATTTACCATGCTGTAACTATTTATTTTTTTCAAAAAGGTATAATGGAAATACCATCATTTAATCCTGGAATCTCAAGGCTCTTAAGGGTGAAAATCCAGAAAGCCTCACGTTCCAATAATGAATTATCCAAATTTCCTCTCACCTACTGTGACCTTTCCTATGCCTGAGAACTGAAAACTATGTTCACCTCTGTTTTGTTCAGTTGTACATGTTTAGCTAATGCATTTTTAAATCAGCATTTTATGGCTCCTATATGTTCACCTATCCGAACTTTAAATGCTCTGCTGGTTTTTATGACATAAAAAGCCCCACAACTGCAGGTTGCCAGGTATATGATACCAGTAGTCAAAAGTTAATGAACTGCTCGACTGTGTATCTTTTGGGCCGTTTATTGATTCGAACATATCCGTTTTTAACCACCCACAGAACTTACAATGTCCACATTTGAATGTTCTTTTGTGGGGTGGGAGAAACCAATTCTGCCCTTGGTGTTGGTTGCAGACTGCTCCCAACCTGTCCCATAGATTACTTGCTTGTTTATGCACCATTCACGGTGGTGTTTGTACTCATTTTGTCAGTAATGGCTCAGTCTGCAACATACTCAAGTGTTTTTCAACAATACTTTTACATGCACTGTCTTCAAGTGTATGTACATACAAAATTAACGACATCAGTATTGGTCCCTCTCTGTTTTTCTACATTGCAATAACTCTTCCCTCTTTGTTCTGGGCCATATTCCAGGCTTGCTGTATGCTGTCAACCCTATCCCTTTCTTTAAATCTCACTTCCATTTCTTGTGCTCTATTGTTGTAATTATCTATTGTTTTTCATACCCTAAGTATTATTATAGATTTGCAAAATATATTGAATTAAATTTTGAAATTTTTTTGAATGGGCAAGTCATTAGATTGACCTTAGTGACCTCCTTATTAGGGATAGAAATATATGTCTGTCACTTTATTATTCCATACTGAGGAAGGATAAATATTAATTGTTATGCCTTTTATAACTGCATTTAGGGAGTTTTGTTTTCACACTGTTTAAAGACAAATGACAACATATATGTATGATATATATGTAGAAACAGAAAAATTATAAGAGATTGCTATATCTATTGACAGAGATAGTTACAGTACATCTGATTGGGTCCTTGTCTTTTGTAAGAACTCCAGTTTTTCAATCATTTTATAGTGATATGTGTGTATATATATATATATATATATATATATATATATATATTTAAGTAGTGTATAGTAAATGTTGATTTAAACACTTGAGTGTAATCACATGGTATGTGGGTTTATTTAAATGATGTGTAGTACCTGAAGCAACCCTCTGAGGAAGCGGCATGTGCAAAACTGGTCAGGGACTTTGAGTTTGTTTGTTTCACTTCCTGGTTGGCATAGGCGGTAATGTTTGAGTGAATAAATCATTTTGAACTTACGGATGCTGGTGTTGCTTTTGCAAGAGCTGAGGGAAGCCTGGATATCTGGAACTGAACTGGAAGAGGAGGATACAGGAAAGAACCAAAATGAACTGGCACTATGGAAGTAAAGGAATTAGGCACCTTGAAAGGAGATAGATTCCAAGGCCAAGAAGGGAGCTCTGGAACCAGAGGCAACTCAGGTGAAGTGATCAAGGATCAAAACTGGGTGAGGTACAATGAGGAGTGAGCAAATTGGATGAAGTATGATGACGAATGAAGTGAAGAGTGGAGGGAAGCCATGATGGCTGAATCCTGAAGAGCTGGTACAGAACTGGAAGAAGAGTAGACAGGAATGAACAGGAAAAGAACTGGAACGAAGGTATCAGGCTCTATAGAGCAATATGAATAATGAGGCTCCTTGAAAGGAGACAGACACTGAGGCCAAGAAGGCTCAGGAACCAGAGGGCAAGCACAGGACAGCAATCAAGGGGAGTCAAATCGGATGAAATACGATGAGGAGGGAAGCCAAGAGTGGAAAGAATCCACGCTGGTAAGAATGAAAATAAGCACTAGGCTGAGGAAGGGAACAGGAACAGATGAGGTATGATGAGCGATGGATGCCATGAAGGCAGGTACTGAGAGTGAGGTATGAATGATAGGGAGGGCAATAGGGTAGCATAGGACCCAGCCGGTATGGGAGGAGAACTGCACGGGGCGAGTCGGAGTAGGCAGTACACTTCCAGGATTGGCATGGCAAGATGGAGCAAGAGAACAGCACAGACTTGGCAGCAAACCATGCTAAGGCATGCCTAAAGAGGGATTGAATGAGATGAGCAGGTCAAAGCCAGGCATCATGGAGCTGAGGGGCTAAGGAGGCAAGGACCACGAAGAAGAGGATGGACGAGCCGGACGACATGGAGCAAGTAGACTCTGTTGTACAAGAGGAAGGCTCTGCAAGGGGCAGGAGGGCAAGCTGGATAAGGTGGCATGTAGGCCAGGCCAATGGAAGGTCAGATGGAGTCAGCCATGGAAGGCCAGAGGATGTGAATGGCAAAGCAAACGGACAGATAAATTGTGGCACGATGAGATAGAAGCCATGACTGGCTTGAAACCAGGATGGCTGAGTTTGCTGAAAGAGCTGAGCAGAGGGAGCAGAACAAGGGCACTCTGAAGCAGGAGTAGTTGATGGGGAATGTGAGGTAGGAAAAATAAAGCTCAGAGTCAATGGAATTAGATGAGCATGGGATGACCAAGCGATTAGCTGCAGAGGAATGAGAGCCATACAAAACACTGGAGATTTACAAATTATCAAATCTAGTAAAGAGAAGGTTGAGGAGAAACATGATCAAAAGGTCTGAACACTACAAGGAATAGACAGGAAGCATACATACCTGTTGAAGCTAGTGAATGCAAGCAGAACTTCAGAGCATATCCTCAGAGCGGGGAGATAAGGAAAACATCAGAAAGCACCAAGATATGCAGAAGGCAATATTCAGCATGTGGAGCAGTCTACTAGGTGAGAGACTAGAAACTAAGAAGGGTTAGACCTGCAGTGCAGAATTAGACAGACTCAAAGGGAGACTAGTACCGAGGATAACACAGAAGGATGCAGCTGGCAGCATTCAGTTTCTAGCATTGCAGGATGATAAGGCAGCAAAAGGGAAGGAAATAGGGACAGCATCCAAAACCTGGCAAGCTGCATGGACAGAAAGATCAGAGAGCGGCTGAGGGAAGACTCCAAGGATTTGAAACAGTTATGTCCAGGAGTAGGCATGCTGGTGCTCAGGGAGTTGCAGAGCCATGCAGCTGCTGGAGGAGCCATGACCACAGCAGCCACCAGTTGGGGCAGCATCAAACCTGAAGCAGGAGCATAAGATAAATTGAGAGGGATGCCTGATTGAGCAAGGTGAGGAAGTAGACACTGAGGCCGATAAGGCATGAACATGCAATATGAACAAATAGATCCGATGTGTGGGTGATGAGGATCAGAGGATTCAATAGAGATGCAAGTAATGAGGCTCCTCGAAAGGAGATATACTCCGAAGCCAAGAAGGCATGTCTGGGACCAGAGGTTATGCGAACTAGAGGACGATACACTTGATAGAGCAATGTGACCAAGTAGACTTCTGAAAGGAGGTAGAGCCAGAAATGAATAGAGGGATGTGATGAGGTAGGCTCCTTGAAATGAGGTAGTTTTGGAAATGCATGTGAAAGAAACTTGAACAATAGTGGATAGCTTCCAGCCAGCGCATAGCAAGGGGCAGCGAGAGGAAGCATGACCAGGAATGGAGACAGAGTTGAATCAAGGTGACTGACACTACAGGCTAGAGGGAGGCAGCAAGGCATATCAATGGAGTGATTGAAAGTGATGAGCAGGTAGAGGCAAGATATGGTGGAATGCAAGCAAATCGGACAATAAGGAGTGAAATCATAACTGGAGTAAATCTGTAACAGCTGATGAGTGAAGGTATCCAGGAAGGAGGCTCAAAGAGATTAGAAATAGGTAATGAGGACCCGAGTCAGGAACCAGATACATGGGCAGGAGGCTGTGGATCAATGAGGTGGCATAGGAGGTGTGATCGGTATGCCCAAAAGAAATATCAAATGCAGGTCAGAAGGAGTTGGTGGAGATGAGAAAAGCACCAGGATGAGGAAGGTAAAATAGGAAGCAGATGAGGTACAATGATGGATGGAAGCCATTGAGGAGGTACTGGAAAGCGAGGCATGAAAGGATGAATGATGGTAGGGAGGTCAATGGGGTAGCATGGACCCAGCTGGCACATGAAGACAGTCTCGATTCAAGGTAGCAGAGGCAGGAGGAGGTAGAAGGAGAGGAGGCAATGGAGAATGATGAAATTGGGTCTGTAATGGGCCAGAGATAGTCGGTGGCAGTGTAGGAGTAGCACACATCTGAATGATAGGCAGACCATTGTGGTGGTAGTATGAGGATTGAGGGACAGCTGGTTGGAGCTGGGTGAAGAGCGAAGCTAGTGCCCCAATGAGCACAGACCAGAAGAGGGAAGCAAGGCCCGGAGGCAGGCAACCATGGAGAAGATAGTTGGCCGAGACAAGAACTGCAGGAGAACAGCCGGAGAGGGCAAGGGGAATTGACAGAGAAAGATGATGCCCTGCATAGTCTTTTTATGACATAAGATACAGAAGCCATTACTGGACGAATCCTGGACGGCACAATGGATGGAATCAGGTGAGTCGGAGTAGGTGGCATAATATTCATGATGGTATGCCCCCAAAATATCGAGCAAGGAAGGATGCCAAAGAGAAGTCTTGATCACAGGCCATATTGAGGCGACTAGAGATGGCACAATGGGAAGGATGTATGGGGTAAGTGTTGGAAATCGATGAACCATGATGTAAGGAAGAGGAATGATGATCGGAATCAGGAATGTGATACATGAGGCAGAAGGGCCACAATTCGAAGAGGTGGCATAGGAGTCAGGATAGGCATGCCCAAAAGAAACATCGATTGCAGGGCAGACAAAGGCAGCCGGACAAAGCTCAGAGCCAAAAACAGAGCCGACGGAGACAAACTGGCAGGTGAAAGCAGGAAGAGGCTGAAGATACGTGCAATAAATTCAGTGGAGAAAGGAGGCCAGACAGGGACAAAGGAGACCTGGTACCATCGAGAGGCAAAAGAGGATTGCAGCATAATCTGGGAATAAACAGAGCACAGCAAAGGGGTACAAAAGGGTCGCAAATCCAGCAAGAAAAAATCTTGCAGCTCAGTCTTGATCACAGGCCATATTGAGGTGGCCAGAGATGGTGCAATGGGAAGGAGGTATGGGGTAAGTGATGAAATCGATGAACCATGAGGTAAGGAAGAGGGAATGATGATCAGAATCAGGAATGTGATATATAAGGGCAGAAGGGCCACAATTCGAAGAGAGTGGCATAGAGTCAGGATAGGCATGCCTAAAAAAAGAAACATCCGATTACAGGGCAGACAAAGGCAGCCGGACAAAGTTCAGAGCCAAAAACAGAGCCGACGGAGACAAACTGGCAGGCAAAAGCAGGAAGAGGTTGTAGATGCATGCAATAAATTTAACGGAGGAAGGAGGCAGACAGGGACAAAGGAGACCTGGCACCATCTAGCAACAAAAGAGGATTGCAGCATAATCTGGAATAAACAGAGCACAGCAAAGGTGCAAAAAGGGTGCGCCATCCAGCAAGAAAAAAATCTTGCAGCTCAGCTTCCCAGGAACATCAGAAGGGCAGCAGCCTAGGGGCATTTGGGGATGGGCAAGATAAGGAATCAGGAAGCCAGACACCAGATGGAGGACACAGAAGGAGACTGACAACATAATGCAGTGACCCAGGTAGTACACATAAACCCATACAGACATAGAAAACAGATGGCACAGATTGAAAAGAGTAGATTTTTTTTTTTGAATATGGAGGACAAGAACAAACTACTACACTGACTGACCTGGTGCCATGAGGAGGTGAAAGCCAGTGCCAGGTACAGAATTCCGAGAGGGTGGAGATGGAGAAACACAATGCAGGAAACAAAGACGAACCTAGGGATGCTGCAGTGAGGGACTTCCCAGTCAGGTCACTGAGAACTGCTGAAACCATATAGAAATGCTAGATGTCTGGCCGGCGATGTTAGTATGACCAGCAGCCCAAGAAGAGCATTTGGATGTTGCAACAAGTGAGCGAGCGGAGGAGTCAGAAAAGCAGCACTAGGAGGCCAGGCGATGTGGTCATGAAGGTGATAGCAGGGGCACCACATACAGCAAAGAAGGCAGAAAGCAGAGATGGAGATCGAAAAGTGCTCCGGGCAGGGGTATAGAAGTGGAAGAAAGCAAACTGTGTGGCGGTAGCAGCAGCGAACCATAAGGACTGAGCAGCTTCAGGGAGTGTGTGAGATTAGGAGGGGAAGCACAGAGGGAGGGGACATGGTGCCCACAGAGCGGCAGCGTAGCTGCAGAAGGGGCAGGAGGCAGTGATAGACAAAATGGCCCAAGAGGACTGATGGGAACAATGTATGCAGGAGATTCGTGAGAAGAAAGGAAGCCATAAGCATGCAGTGCTGAAAGCTCATAACAACTTCAATGCAGCCGCTCATTGCAAAACCTAGAGGCAGCCAGCAGAGGAGGAAGAAGACACCGGGGTTACAAGCAAAGCAGATGGGAGGAACAAACCAGCAACCAGAGGCAGCTGACAGACAGAAACTCCCAACAAAATTCAGATAGGTGCAAAGAGCAACACCTCCAGCTGCAATGAAAAGAATTCTGGCAAAACCCAGGATGTTGTGATGCTTTAAGCTCGATGGGGAGTGACATTTGTTGCTTTGCCCATTGAACCATGGGCTTAAAGCCCTCCCATAATGTACAACTCTCTAAATGTACTGCAAGACACATCCATCATCATGGAGTCACCAACTGTATGAGTTCTGCCACCATCATAGTTCCTTGGGGACAGACCCGCATGCTGGGCTATCATGGGCGATGACCCACAGTAAGCGTTTTGTATTACAAACAGCGATAACAAGATTTAAGCAGATACCTATATTTCAATAGTGAAGAAGTGATGTAACACACAGTATGTTATCCACAGATAGTTTTTTGAAAATGAGAGTTAGTACAAGCCTACCAGCAGTCATTGTATGTTTACATTTATTTTCTGATAGAGTGAGTCAGTCCTAATAACAAACAATAGTAATAATAGAAGTAATTTTGTAGTATAGTTTAAAGTAACATGTTAAAGCAACAGTTGTAACATCCAAAGCTAACAATAACATACTGCTAATGAGTATTTCCAGGTAACACAGCCATATAACAACATGTGATGGTGCTAGTTTCATACTTGAGTAGCATCTTAAAAGTAGTATGTGTCATCTCTATCTGTCCTGCTACCATATGCCCATGTGGTAGCCTGCAGCAACCAATTGTTGAATAGCGATACATAAAATGTAGTATTTTGAAAATGTGTACAGACTACATCTTATTGTATGAAGAAGATATGCCAGCAATAATGTGTCATCCTACTGTGCTGACAGTATAGAGTCGATGATACTATATTTGTTTTCATTACATAGTATTATGTGAAGTAAGTACAGTGTTGTGATCATTGTGGTTACAGATGTGACAGAGTGGTATAATGTCTTACAATCTTGCATGTGTGTGGGGGGTTGAGGGGATGCGGAGTTAGGGTTTTGAATCCTAACAACACATTTCCAAACTTTGTCACTGTACTATTAACCCAAACTAATGCATTAACAGAGTTTTTGCAATGAATTTCCCTTCTTTTTGAGAAAGTGTAATGTAAATGGTGTGTGTTAGTGGGAGCATGGGTCCTCCAGGCCCTAGCTCCTTACATTGTCCATTAGGTGGTGTAATGGTATGGGCATGTGGGAGCGAGGGACTTCAGAGCCATACAGCAGTCCTACAGGGCAAGGAACCCTTGTAAGACTAATTTGCTAATATCTCAGCAACTGTAGCAGCTAGGAAAAAATTCCAGTGTTGGTATAATCATGACAGTGAGTATGTCCCGCAAAATAAATCGACCTAATCCATATCTTGCATCATTTCTGAGATATGGGCACTGAAATGCACTGAAAAGCCACCCTTGGAACATGTTTTGCCAATATCTCTGTAACCATAGCAAGTAGGAAAAAATTTGACTGCAGGTGTCATCTATGATTTTCAAACTTGTTTCTGCAGGTTAAACTGTTAGTAGTGAAAAACTCCATATCTCGCCGTTTTCAAGATACGGGCACTGAAAGGCATCATGGGCACCACAATGTTATCCTATGGGATATTTCTCAATTTCAGAATGCTGTAAATTTTGCCCCTAGAATGATTTGCCACCAAACCACCAAAAAGCACATCTGTGGGAACAGGGCTTGCCACCTACAAATTTCAGCCCAAAAGACCCAACTGTTTTGTTGCAGGAGGATAGCAAAGATTTGCAGTTTTTTTAAACTTTACTTAAGTCATAAAAGTTTCGCAAAAGCAGCATGAAACATTTGCATTTGCAAAAGTATTTCATCTGTTTCTTTCATGATTTGCAAAAGTATTTTTTCCGATGTTTAAAAGGCATTTCTGGGGGTTTACTAAAAAAGATAGAGCTGGCATCTTCAGGACCTAACTAGGTAAACCAACAGTGTTTACCTAGAGGATCCCAAATTTAAACTCAGGCATTTTCTCTCTCACTAACTGAAAACAAGATGGCGAATCACAAAAGTAAAAGGGCCATTTGCGAAAGCAAAAGTGCATTTGCAAAACTTTTGGGATGCACATATTTTTCCCATGACTATAATGGAAATTTGTTTTTGAATAACTTTGGAACAGTTTAATATTTTTACACCAAATCTTCAAAAGGCACATTGAGGACCCAGACTGCATCTTTCCTGAAGACTTTGGACCAAATGGACAAATTATGCAGGCTGTGGAAGCAAACAAAGAAATGCAAAAAGTCAGTGTTTGCATTTTTTGGTGTTCTGTAGCTCTACAACCATACATCTAACAATAGTGCAACTTGCCAGATGCAGAGATCTATGGTTCCAGACCATGCATACAAAATTTCAGGCAAATCCATTGTACGTGGCAAAGTCATTAAGTGCAAAATTTGAGGTTTAACATTAAAGTGCTTATTCAACCCTAACTATACTGGTGCTATCGCTCCAGTATAATATATATATATATATATATATATATATATATATATATATATATATATATATATATACAATTTGCACTATAAAGTGAATTTAGTAACACTTAACTTGATCCAGAACCAGAACTAGAAAATAAACCAAAAGCCTAGAACCCAACTGAACCAGAACCCAAACATGTAATTTTTAAGCAGAACTGAACTGAACCAGAACCCCACACTATAGAACCAGAACCCCCAAAATCTGGAGAACCCAGGCACTAGATACAGGAAGGAGATAGTGATTATAAGGAAATGAAAATCTATAAATAATGGAATGTATTTAAGGGTTTATTTGATGGCATGGTGATAATTATTATAAATAAAGTGGAAAGCATTAACTGATTTTTGAAGAAGTGGAATGTACAAACATTGAATGTTTAATAAATATTAAGCCAATTAAGCACCCAAAATCAAGTTTAAAGACTGGTAATTTCAAGGGAAATCCCACTGACAAAACTACAATTACTGTTGAACTCAAGAAAGAATGAATACTTTTTAATAAGGTACATACACGATTGTTGGGTATGGCCTTCTACAAAACAAATCAAAGACAAAAGTAATATATTTATCTACAAACTGTACTTAAAATTCACTGACTACATCAGCAGTGTTAAAAGCTTACATCAGAAATGCAGACTTTACTACAAACACAGTTTCTTTCACTTTACATAGAAACATAGAACACAGAACATAGAAAGACAGACTTCTAAGGCAGATAAGGACCACTTGGCCTACCCAGTGTGCACATTTCCCTACCTATTGGATAAGCTGCAGATTCTAGTTAACCAACAGCCTACTTCTTCCTCATCTCTAGAACACTTCTACTCAAATGTTTCCTCCTATGTACATTACAATATGCAAGTGATGTATACCAAGCAACAAACCATGATGCTACACCAAATCACTGCAGCATTGAAGGGAACACCTTGCAGAAAACAGTGACTGATTACCTTTCACTTTTTCTGCACTTATCGATTATATGTATTCTACAAGTGTGTGATGAGCATTCATGTGTAATGCAAACATATAACAGTAAGAAAGAAATGTGTACGCTTGGATAAAACATTGGCTGCCTGGAGTACTGCTGTATTGTGCAACCAGCCTAATCACCAGGACAAGTGGATACCTGGACTCCAAGAGACACCACTTTCTCAAATAACCTGGAGATGCACAAATTCTAATTACAGTTAATCCACAAGGGTATGATATTCATATACAATGCACTCCTCTTATAACGGCCACTGTTTTAAAGGACAATCAGTTATAGCAGATAGAAAGTGATGTCCCAGATCAAATATGATAAATCCAATAGATTTTCCCTGGTTACAAAGGACAGAAACGTTTCTTATATCAGGCACTATGAAACTTTTATGGACATTTGTAGTGTTTTTTTTTTTGGTGGGGAGTGCAGAGCTAGTTAGAAGATCTGGCATATGTAGAATTAAGATAGAGTAGCTACAGAGATTTAATTTCTTATCAAATAATTCTTCACAAATTTCAGAAACATTTATTAGTTAACTAATTACAGTAAAAGAAAATGATTTCACATTTCAATGCAAGGCTTACAGTAACATTTGCACATGATCGTATTGTCCTGGAATCCCAACATTCAGCTTCTAGAGTTATTATTTTCTAACTTTTGCAGTACATTTTCTTTAAAAACTAATGTTCCTTGACAGTTTAAATGACTTTAAATAAGGACACAGAATACAGAAACATAGGCAGGATTCTGATTAATCTATTACATTTTATGGACTCTCATTCACTCTGAACCCTTGCTCACAAACACAGACACTGCTAACACAGGCTCCACCTCTTATGGATATAATGGAGCGCTGAGTATCATAGACAAATGTTGTGTGTATGGATACAACCATTATAACATATCTGGTGTAATGAGGTACTATCTTCTCTATTTTACTTGTAATGTGGGACTCGGCAGGGCTGCACACATTCCCCTTTCAGTACTTGGAGCTCCTATTCCAACATCTCCTGCACAATCCAGAAGTGCATGGGATCCATATTGGCGACATCAATACAAATTGTAAGCTTATGCTGATGATTTACTTTATTAGCAAGTAATCTACCATCTCGATCCCTGCAGAACCAGAAGAAATTAATCAGCTTTCTGTTTTCTCTGGTTATAAATTAAATTTGGAAAACTAAAGTATTACTTCTCAATGCGTATGTTAACAAACAGGAGATTTTGGACTTGGGGTTAGTGTGGAACCTAGAATGTTATATTTGGGTCCTGCTTTACTCGTTGTCCTCTGCTTTACTTAAGGAAAAAGTCACCCCTCTTTGCAAGATATTAAATCTGACCTTCAGTGACGGGCAGCCCCATCTCTTTCCTTTGGGGTAGAATCAGTGTGGTCAAGATGAATATCTTGCCCCATTTTATACCCTTTGTTATACTTTGCCTACTTCCCAAGTCTTGGTTTGTGTGACTAAAACAAATGCTCAACTCTTTCCTTTGGAAGGGTGGCACAGTTTGCCATACTCACTATAAACTTACAGTACCGAAGGATCAAGGAGGCCTGTGCTTCCCAAACCTCTTTCTTTATTATTGTGCTTTGCATGCCAATAAGATTTTTCTATGGGGTCACCCAGACTTAACTAGAGTGGAAGCTAAGTATGTTCCCTTATGGTTGACTGTTGAAAAGAGTTATGCCAATGGGCTGGAATACAATTGACAAGTTTGTTTTTCTGAAACCATTTTACCTACCTGTGATACTAAAGGTCACACCTCTCTTGTGGTCCCTGAAGGCCTTTTGGCAACTCTGCAATTATTTTGGTCAGGACTGGTCAAAGTCAGGAGCAGCACATATTGGATAATCCAAATATTCTGATTGGCCATGGTCTAATACCCACCTCCTTTTGTCCACAGCTTTGATATGTTATTCTTTGTTAGAGGCAGGCAAGTTTCTATCCTTATCTGTCATTAAAGAACATTTTCATTATCTCCCTCATATGAGTTCAGATACCTGCAGCTAAAGGAAGCCATTACTGCTCATTAGAGATGTTGCAAAATTAAATTTCACTGGCAAAATTCCTGTGAAATATCTAATTTCACAGAATTCAGCCATTCTGCAAAATATTTTGTGGCGTGAAGTTGTGAAATTCCACCCGCAAAATGCAGACTTTCACCAGAAAATGAAAAATTTCACACACAAGTAACTGATTTTACCATTTTGCCCATCTTAGTCACTGCAATACAGACTACAAAAATCTGTTGTGGTACATTATCGTAAAATCACTGTATGTACTGTATGACTAGTATATATTAATAGAAATGTCATGAAATCTTCTATATTTCAACCCCACTAATATTATCCAATATCCCCTCACTCAAAGCAATCTGAGATTTACCCCTGGTAAACCGGCTATTCTTTTGTGCCATACTGTTTGTTTGCAGACTATCTTATTCAGATCTTTATAAATTAGCATTAAGGCTGGTCAACTGAAATCCACACTTGGTTGACAGTGGCAATAATGTCATCTAATGGCTGTTTAGTGGCAATTATGATATGACCTGCTGTGGTCTTACTACTGTCAATAGCAGACTATTCTCCACATCGCAAAAATCACTGTCATCACAATAAGCTATATGGGATCCTCTTGCTGGCAGCAATGCACAATAGGCCAATGACGGAATGATCATGGAGTCTTAATAATCCTTTACCTACTAGCGGAGAGCAGCAAGTATAAAGCTGAAGCTGATTTTCAGGGCAACATGAAGAAATTTGATTTGTGGTTACCTGACTGTCTTATGTGCCTATGACGAATAAGAAGAGAACTTCAACTGGTGAAAATCTGACATCTTATAAGTGCTACAAAATCTGTATTAATATGTAAGAAAAACTATGGGTTTTGTAGTCCATTCAGGTAATTATGTTTAAATGAGTATACAGCAGAGAAATATTTAACTAGTTTAGTCATTGGTCCTGCAGTACAGGAGTTCCAAAATGTGACTAGTACTGAGAGATCTAATTTGTATCAACATGTATCATGTAGGGATTAACCATGACAGAGCATGGGTCTACTTGAGACTTAATCCACAAGGGTGGGGGTGGGGGTGGGGAGGGCATGAGTGCTCCAACCACCCAGGTGAGGATTAATTCTCATAGACCCATGCTCTGAGTGAGTTAATTTGCTTGTAACACAGCTACAAAAAGGGTTCAGCTCTATTTTATTAGCCATTTTACAATCAGCATTTGACTGTGAAATATGTGAGGCTTTGGGAGATGCTTTCAGAAATGTCTATGTTCAGTAAGACATAAACTGACTGACAAGTTACCTGCATGTGGTAGCTGACAGTGTTTTAAACAAATATCCCCACATACGCAAACACGGCTCTGTTACCCAAGTTACCTGCACGCTGTAGCTGACAATATTACAGGCTACAAATATCCTGAAACACAAGCAAACACAGCTCTATATTGCCCGGGTGTATGACAGCTTTCTGCTGTGTTGTATCTCCACAGACACACATGTGCTCCCTGGGACCCCTCCACTCCTCCAAGTGTTTTCCTGTCCCATATCACTACTTGCACAAACACTGTTGTGTTGACTGTGACATAGCTTTCATCCTGTTGCTGTCACCCTGGCCTCCTGCTCATCTACCTGCTGGGTCTCTGCCTGTCGTTCTCAGGTTGTGCTGTTCACCACTGCTGTGCCTGCCACTGACTTTGCCATCTGTTTCTTCCTGTGTGTCTATCAGGTGCTGTTTTACCATTGGACAGGGGTAATGTCTGGCAGAGGTTTCTGGTTTCTGCTGGTAAGTAGGGTACACTGGAATTATTGCCAGCAGTCGGCTTTGCAACCTCTTTCTTCTAGTATGTCCACCACACCCAGCAGCAACACACACAAAAGCCCAGGGAGCAACATTTTGATAAAGCCTGAGGACATGAGATGGAAGGTCAATAGCTAACAGACTTGAGCCAGTTGAGTGTGTTTGGATTTCGTGCGTGTGTATGGTGCGGTATGGCACTCACCAGCTACTAAAACGAAGGTAAACATACAGAATGTGAGGGGGGCAAGTAACTTGGGATAGGATGGCAACAAACAGCCATGATTGTGGGATATACTGGGGAAGCCAGGTGAGGAGGTGGTACTAATGTATATAAACACATGTCAGGTTACCGGCAACTCAGATCAGTTAACTGGCTGTGATGATGATTTTAAAATTCAAAATGCAATTTACTCACATGTGTTGGGTTCTAAATGGCAGAACTGTAACTTCCCAGGTCCAAATTCTCCAACATGTGGATAGCATAAAAATCACTCCATGGGTGAAATTCTGCATTTCACACTTGCAAAAATTTTATGAAATGGACAAATTCCTCGAGTATGTTGTGGGGTGAATTTGTCGATTTCACCCATTTGGTCAGAGACCTATGTTGGATCAACAAGTTTTAGAACTTCAACTGCTTCTGCCTCTTGTAGTGCAACCCCACTTGATATCTAAATTCTACAAACATTTCAAGATATCGATCCTATGTGCCTCTTGGGCATTTGTGCTGGCAGCAAAGCGCTATCTCTGTCTGAAGAGCGCCTTGGTATGGAGATCAATTTGGTGATCCCTGCAAAATACATTATACAAGATGGCTATCACATCCTCCAATTCAGAGTTTTGCATAATATATATTATACCCTGTGTGACTGCACCAGATGGTAGACTTCCCTGTCTTGTATGTACCAGATGTAATTTAGCTGATGGTCATCTCAAGCATATATTATGGGATTGTATGAAGATTACCCCATTTTGGCATGCTGTTAAAATGTTATTAGATACCTTTTGGGCCTGGATTCTTATTTTACATCTGAAGTTTGTTTAGTAGGCCTTATCCTCCTAGTCTTTTGGCCCACAAAAGCCCACATAACCATGATTTCCATAACTATTAAGTTGATTATAGCACACCATTGGTTGGACGATGGTATTCCCTCATACCAAGATTGGCATCATGAGATCCTCCAGGACCTAACGATAGAAAAACAGCTTTCCTACATGCACCAACAACTTAAATGTTTCTGGGGCAGGTGGCAGACACTGTCGCTATACTGCCCCATATGGAGCAGTCGTGGAGGATTGTATTATATTCTCTTCCGTAGATGCCTGAACTCCTTAGTCTCTTATTCTAAGATGTTGTGTAATTTTTTCCTTCTAGAGTTATCATGGAGTTGGTAATGCCCCAGGCCAGAAGGGAGGCGTGTTGAACTGGGGGGTAGTATAACAGTGCATGGGATAGTTAATGTTTTTCTTCTTTATTTTTTTTGTAACCAGTTTGTTGTAATTGTTATTAAAATTCAATAAAGTGTATTCAATGAAAAAGAACAAAACAACCAAAACAGGCTTGCACTGTATATTTTTTTATTTATTTATTTAGTTTTTGTTGACTAGGTAAGTGCACTAGACAAATCCTGCCTGTTTTCAGGCCACCCAGGGAGGGGATACAGATGAATGCCAACAGACCTTGAACCAGATTAAGCTGTTGGTGGTATTTTTAATGAATGAGGGAAATTGGCCAGACACCAGGGAAATTCTCCACTACCTGCCAGCAGGGTGCTTGACCTCCTGACAGCAGAGTGGAGGAGCACAGTTTGGAGCCGGACAGCAGAGGAGGAAGAAGTGCTGATGTAGGGGAGAGGGCCTCCCCTGTCTTGTATACCACTAGAGGCATGAAATGAGTTCAGACACTTTTATAGATCAAGAAAATTGAAGTGAGGAGCTGGAAAGGAAAAGAAGGAATTGAGAGAGAAAACTTCTTCTGTGGAGATGGAGGAGGAGATGTTGCAAGCGTGAGTAAAAAAAAATGTTTTGGAAAATAATCAGCAAAGAGTAAAGAAACAGGAGGTCTTATAGAACCAGATATTTCTGTTGTGGAAAGACAAGAAAATAGGTCAGACTCCTATCAGGCTAAATTGAGAAGCAATGATGTGGCAGTATCAAAGCAAGCTGTACCTGCTGAGATGGGGAAAAATAAGTGAAAGTGTCAGCACAGAAAGGAAAGGCGAAAGTAAGTCAGAAACGGCTTGGCCTGAAAAGGATTGTAGAAAGCAAGACAGAAAGTAAAGAAAGAGCAAATAAAGAAAACATAGATTTTGAAGATATTGAGGAAGTCACAGAAAAAAGAGCCCATTAGGAAACAGTAAAGGAGAAAAAGGAGGTTTCAGATTCAGGAGAGAACTTTAGAGACTTTGCAGACACACCTGAATGGGTAACAGAAGCCTTATTACAAGCAGGTTGGAAAAGAAAGGATGATGGGTCTGGGTGGGATCCAAACAGGCTCAGTACATCAGGAATTAGTAAAAACAAAAAGAAGACACAAGGGATGTAAAAAGTAAATTTGGGAAAGTGGATGAAGCCAAAACAGAAAGATGTAACATCAGAGGCAGATAAAACAAGAGATAATTTTGATGGACTTGATAGCAATAATGAAGAGTCATCTATGGAGCTTGAGCAGAAAATGATATTAACAGATAAAGAAACACAGGAGGAAGGCGAAGGCCAGAAGGAGAAACCCTGGGGTGGGAATACTAAGAAAGATTATTTCCTAAGATATAAAACCACAGCAAGTTAAAAGAAGAAACACGGACGCTTGAGATTTAGAGGCCCTCTGAGGATGTGTCCAACAGAATTTTATTGGGAAAGAACTCTTAATGAATAAAATGAAGTTTTATCCATATGAAATATATGCCCTTATTCATGTACCGGAAGTACAGAATTTGACATAAGTTTTAAACATGGAGGAGGGTTGGACCGCTTTTGGAAATTATATCAGCAAATGAAATATACAGACTTATGGAATGATTTCTCAGTTATTCCCTTATCAAAACCTGCTTTTAAGAGAGTGACTGTGTTTTTTCGAAATGAAGGCATCAATGTGGTCGAGCATTAGTTTCTGGATCAAACACAGGGTGTAATGCATGGGCCGCGAACCGGATATTGGATGAAAATGGTCTGTGGACAGGTGGATGGAATGTAAACTAACACTTAAACAAGTAGATGGGAAATTCTTTTTTTGCAGTTAATCTTTTTATTGAGGAGTAAGTACAAAGGTAGCAGCAGAGGGCATAAAGCATGAATTGTTTACATATCAATGCATTTTACATTTTTGTAATTTGGCAGACAGAATTTTAAGTCATAGAAACATAACAATGACTTGTATATAAATATCATAATAAAGATACAGGTATATTAGTCCAGACAGTGTAAAGTATCAAGCTGGTTGCCTGGTTCATCCAGGGGGTTTCAATAAGTCCTTCCTATTGAATACCACCGGGGCGGAGTGGATCTAGTGATTTGAGCCATATCACGGAGCCCAGATTTTACAAAAGCTGTGCTTGTCTTTTGGCGAAATAAATAAGATGGGTATGGGAGACTAATGACTCCATTGCTTTTAACCATGCTTGGAAAGATGGAAGGCTTGGTGTCTGCCATTTCATTAGAATAAGTCGGAGAAGTTCCACCAAAGCCTGCGTGAGCCATATCAACTGCTCCTTAGTCATCGGCCCACTATCTGAAACAACACCAAGTAACCAAAAAGAAGGGGAGTGAGGCAAAGTGTATACTGAGGTGTGGGAGCAAAATGGAATCACTTTCCTCCACAACCCTTGAAGTGGTTTGCAGCTCCACAGTATGTGTAGAAATCCGTCCCTGGGGCCAGACACCTCCAGCACTGGTTATTGGGTAATAATCCTATTTTGTGCAACTGGTAAGGGTTCTATACCAGAGGTGTATAACTTTTTTTTAATAAGAAGGCTCCTCTGGTCCACACAGGCCTTGTGTGCAAGCTGCCAACAATTAGACCATTCTGAGGGGTAATTGAAATGCAGAGCATTTTTTCACCTGATTTTAGCTGGCAAAGATGGATCTGGATCAGAGTCTCTAACCCACTTTTGTATCATACCTGCATAACCATTTACTTTGTTTAGACCTTTGGGAGATTGGAAGTGTTTCCTTAGAAGGGCCTAAATGAACCCTGCAACTCATACACTTACAGTTATTTCTGGACCAGACACCATATAAGCGAGCTGCAAATACTGACAGAAACATTCTTTGGGCAAAAATGTTGATCTCTTAGATATTGAAAAGTAACAAAGGTTCTCTTGTCTTCCCTGAACTAAGTCATGAAATGTATTTATCAGGCAAGCACTCCATCTCGGCCAGTAAAAGGACTTCTGGTCTTTGTTAGAAATGGATTATTCCATAGCGGGTGTGGGTCCAAACTCAAGCATCTTTGATTAGCTTTGCCCAGGGATTTCAAGCTAGGTGGCTGTCCTTATAGTCCACCATCCCAGTGCAGTTCTGGGAGAAGATGCCCCAAAAACAAAAGGGGAGATATTACCCATCACAGTGCTTTCCAACTTAACCCACACAGGGATGAATGAGACAACCCTCCAATTCCTTTACAAGTTTTGGCTATCAAAAATACTTGAGAATATCTACTAAGATCCGGAAGATTCCATCTTCCTCTAATCCTGAACTCTTAATTTAGCTCTGCTATACTGAGAGCTTACTGGGACCACATAAAAATCTGCTCATTAAGATGTGAAACTTATGTGCCACACCTTAGAAATCAAAAGGGGAGGTGAGAAACCAGGTAATATGCTTTAGGGTGAACATCAATTTTAAAGTGGCACTCTTCCCTGCTCATGATAAATGTAAATGCTCCCAGCATTTCACATTATTAGCCAGCTGGGTTCATATTGACTAAAATTCTGTCTGCCATAGAGGTTAGATTCTGTGGATAGCCTAATCCCTAGATATTGAATATCAGGATGAACCCACTTGAAACCAGAGGACCGAATCATGTTAATAGACGTATGGAGGTTAAGTGGCAAAATCTCTGATTTAGTTTTATTCATTCGAAGGCCGGATATGTCCCCAAATGTGGCAAGCGTGTCCAGAAGGGGATGTAGACCCCTTGGACGTCACTTGTAAGAATCAGACAATCATCCGCATATGCTTTAGAGTAGTAACTCTGATTTCCCACCTGAATCCCTTGGATATTGGGGTGAGAACACGTAAAACCCAGAACAAAGGTTCCATAGCCAACACGAAAAGTAGGGGCCAAGGGCAGCCTGCCTGGTACCCTATAAAGCTGAAAGGGGACAGTGTGGTGTTAGTGAGCACCTTGCAAACTGGATGTTGATATAAAGTGTGTGTCAAGAAGAAAAGTATGGACCTATGTTAAACCTCTTCAGACTGCCTGCAGAAACTCCCACTCCATTGAATCGAAAGCCTTTTCAAAATCTATCATGATAATGGCTGCAGGAGTAGGGAGTTTTGTCACCACCTGTATCATAGTGACCTGGGCCTCACATGATCTGAACTGTGTCTCCTTTAATGAAGCCCACCTGAGAGGATGGATAATGTAAGGCAGCACTTCTTTTTAATCTAGTTAGCCACTTAACGTAGTATTTTGGCATCCGCATTAATCAGAGATTGGCCGATAATTGCTAGGGTACATCTGGTCCTTGCCTTCTTTTGGTAGTATGTTAATCACCACATCTCTTAGGGAAGGAGGAAGTTCTCTCTTACTCTGAAGCTTCTTAAACATCTCTAAGAGAGAGAGATTATTTCGGGTGTGCAAGTCTATAAAAATCAATGAGACCCATCACTCCCTGGTGCCTTGTGAGGGCCATACTAAGAATTTCCTTATAGTTCGTCCTCAGAGAGTGGAGCATCTAATGCTTGGTTTTGAGCCATAGTCAAAGCTGGCAATGATATTTGATCCATAAAGCTGTGGAACTTTCCCTCATCCCATTTTACCTGAGATGTGTATAGGTTTCATAAAATTGGATATGGTGTCATTTATTTCATTTTGAGAATGGACCAGTTTCCCGGGTCTTGAAGGGTTATTATGTGGCGGTCTGCTTGCCTTTTTAGCCTATAAACACAAGGAGTTTTCTGCCTTCTCCTTCTGCCCAGTACTGATGTTGAGAGCTCCTAATATTCAGTTCTGCCTCCTTCTGTTAACAGTGAGTTAGCTGTATTCTGATCCGAGTCAGTTCTGCCCATAGCAGTTACTCTTAAGCCTTCCTGGATTTCCCTTATACTCCGCTCTAGCAGTGCAACTACTCTCTAATTGTAATACCTCCCCCTCCCTTTGTTTTCTCCGAAATGAGG
This sequence comes from Neoceratodus forsteri, assembly GCA_016271365.2. Taxonomy (NCBI): domain Eukaryota; kingdom Metazoa; phylum Chordata; order Ceratodontiformes; family Ceratodontidae; genus Neoceratodus; species Neoceratodus forsteri. The sequence goes on from CM028130.1 coordinate 1,063,702,916, forward strand.
CAAAACTTATAATTCGACCCTTAGGGTGGCCTTGTATGCTTCCATATATTTGCAGCTTAGGAGGAACCAGGTGGATTTAGTCTAAAAAAGGATTTAGTTTCCTCATTAACTAAGGATTGAAATTCCCTATCATTAAGAAGAAGCGGGTCCAACCTCCAGGAATTAGATTTCCTTTAGTAATTGGGCTCACCATTAGATTTAGCAGCAGCAGAGCATGATCAGATAGGTAGATTATGAGCTATATGTGTATCTGTGGTGCTGGTAACCAAATTTTCAGAAATTAACCAATAGTCCAGTCTACTTACCATTGCTTTAGCTGCGGTAGTATAATCATGATCCACTGGATGCTGCAACCTCCAGATATCAGCTAGGCAGTGCAAGAAAGCAAGTCCTGGAGGGCTATAGGCGAGTTAGTATGGGGTTCCTGCCTGGCATTAGAGTGATTGAGGATGTAGTCTACAGCTAAATTAAGGTCTCCCCAATAATTATCCTCGCTTGTCAGCTGTAGGTTTAGCAATTGTTGAGAAACCTCACTGAAAATGTCAGAGATATCTTCATTGGGGCATATAAATTAATGAGCAAGTGGGCCCATTGGTGTATCCAGCTTAACTATGATCCAGCTCCTTCCTTATCTGTTTTCTGAGCAGTCACTACCCAATTTAATTTTTGTGCAGTAAAAGAGACCCTCTCTTAGCCTTCCCTGAACTACTATGGAATTCCTTCCCACCCACTCTCTAACTAGTTTTTGATTCTGAATGCGTTAGTTTAGTTTCTTGGAGAAACACAATGTGGCTCTTAAGCTACGGACCTCACTAAGATCTTACTCCTTTTATTTGGAGAATTTAGTCCTCTCCATTCCATGATGTAAAACTACCTCGGACAAATTATCCATCCTCCCTGAGGTTAAAGATTGCATTTAGTAATGTGGACATTGGGTAGCTAAACAAACGCCCTTTACAAATGACCTTACCCCTTCCCTGTTCCCAAGCATTCTGTCCTACTTTATTCTCGTGTTTAAATCTGCTTATACACTGCTGTCCACTAGAATACACTTCTGATTCCTCTTTACTCACCGGGAAGCACTTATACTCCCAGTGCCCCTTGCAATCCACTACCTTGTTTGTAAAACACTCCTGACCCATTTGCTAAAGATTCTGGTATGATTTCACAAGCACCAAATGCCTGTTCAAATCTATAATAGAGATAGGCTCTACTACCGTAACAGGGTGACAAAAGTCTTCCAAGCTCCTACAGCCACCCTCTGGGGGTATTAAATGAAGCCTTACACGAGGTATGGTATTGACCTCCGTATGCTGAGTTCTCTGGAGAATCCTACCCGCTTATCCCATCTCTATTGTGCCAGTTTCCATCCCCCAAAAAAGAAAAAGAAAAGGATTATTAAAAACAGAAGGCATCGCATGTAATATCTGCCCTACCTCTACCCTGCTACCATATATCTATGTTACTAATGACCCCAGGCCAGAGCTCACCCAAAGCCATCATCCTACAATAAACTGTAAGCTAATAACAACTGAGAACCACTGCAGAAGAGGGAAGAAAGGAGTAAAGAAAACAGCATATAACATTTCACAATATTCGAGAGACAAAATCTTATCACTCTATGAACTTTTAAACATCCTAGCAACCTGAAAAATCTGAACAGACATTGAGATTAATACCCAAACGCTAACGTATGAACCAGGGTGGCAGACCATGATCATAATCTGACTACGTGCAAGAGTGCATGAGCCTACCCCAGGATCATGGGCGAGGGCAACTAATAACCTGTGAACAATTTAAGCTACATCCCGTTATACCCATGATCTCCTTTGTGCATGAGTCCCAAAGTATCTTCAACTGTTGTATCCTTTTCCATTTAGGGGGACGGATCTGTAACTATGGGATCTTCTGAAATTTTAAACAATGCCTCTAGTCTTTCACTGGAATTCTCTGCATCCTCTTCCTCTCCGATTGGGGTATAATGGCCCAGTCCCCAGGTATTGGAGACCAGTCACCGGAATCTCCTGAACCTCCTTTGTATTCTGAGATTGGAGATAAGTCTAATGCTGTTGGTAGGAGGTCACACTGTGCAGCTCATACCGGTTCCCAAGCTTAATCAGTGTATCCACAGGGAGCAACTGCTGGTGTCTGATTGCAAATATCACCTTTGTCAGCTCCTAGATCTCTCCCTTTTGCAAGTGGTTTGCCACCAGCAGGGGTTTCTTCTTATGTTGGCCCCTCATTACTGCCTGCAACTGTGAACCGTGCTCTTTAACAGGAAGGCCTTGTTCTGGGCCCTGTTTAGAGGTCTTCTGCTTATTTCCATCATACAATTTGAGTTTTCTTGTACCTGACTAGTTTTAAGCTAGAGGAAGGACGTCTAGTCTGTTCATGAAGAAAGGCTTCTGCAGCTGATGGGCTATCAAAAGTTATATACTCTCCTTGATACAGAATCCTAAGTAGCGCGAGGTACCACAACGATGCTGGAATATTTAGCTTGTAAAACTGTTGTTTTACCTCACCATATGCTCTTCTTCTATTGGAGATCCTGGGAAAATCCTGATATATCTGGATACGTGTGCCACCCATTCAAAAGAGCCCTTTTCCTTGCTTTATGTAGATAGTATTCTTTTCTGGGTATCTCAGAAACTTACAAAGGATAGGTCTAGGGCGCCTTCCTTGATTGGGGCGAGGGCCAGGGAATGATGGGCCCTTTCTATTTCTGGGGGCCGCTATTGTTATCCTGAATAATCTCGGTAAAACACTCTCAAAACATGTACATGTCCCTGCCTTCCGCTCCTTCTGGCACCCCCACAATGCCCAATTTTTCCTCCTGGCCCTGTTTTCCATGTCATCTACCTTATGTAGCAAATATGTTATCTTATTCTAATGGTCTTGTATAATTTCCCTTTGCTGCTGTGCATTGTTATAAAGCTTTTGAAAAGAGTGTTCTCGCGCGAGCTACTCGGAGGCCAAAGCAGCTAGATCATGATTTGTTTTCTTTGTCGTTTGCTTCAAATCTGCTGTATCCAATAATAGTTGATCTAATTTGGCCAACATAACTTGTAAGCTAGAGTCCACTGTGCTTTCCATCGTTGAATCCTTGATTTGTGATTTTCTCCGTGACCACTAAGTCGGCACTAGTATCACTGCGATGTTTCCTCCAATTTTGGTTTCTGTTTAGCAACTGCATGCTCCCAAACTGGAAGGCCCAGTTTTACACTGCAGTAGTCCAAACCACAGTTTCTGCGTACATACCATATATATTGCACCGATTCTGATGGTACGGGTGAGAAGCTACTTCATCTTTCAATGCACCGATCGGTAAGTTATTTTTGGCATTGAATATAAGGATCTAAGTAGAATATGACCCTGTTGAACGCAGCCAACAAATTACACGCCACCATCTTGACGCAAACTCCGTCCTCAGATGGGAAATCCAACATTGCCGAACTGTTTCTTTCTAGGCCAAGATAGAGCATTGTTTTTTATGCAGGCCAGTGCAGGCCCTGCTACAAATGTGAAGAGCGAGGTCACTTAAGTAGTGTCTGTGGTAAAGTCAAGTGTGGCCTATGTGGGGTTGTTGGGCATTTTGGGGCAGACTGCACAAACCAAGTTAAATGTAGTTTGTGTAAAAGGAAAGAACACACCTTTGCAAAATGTCCTAGGCTTCCCATAACAGCCCAGAAACTGGAGAAAGAGCAGAGCAAGATGTCTACCTGGCTGTGGTGCAGAAAGAAAGAAAGAAGCAAGATAAGATAATAAGGCAAGCCATTATCAGAGGACATGGAAAAAGGAATAAAGGTACAATCTCAGACTAAAGGGTTGGTAATACCAGAGCAAAAAGAATCAAAAGAAAAACAGGGACTTTTAAAATGGAAGGAAGACAGAAAAGAAACTGGATTTACTATGGTTACAAGATCTAAAAACAAAAGGAAGAGTACAGCAAAACAGATAATTTCATTGGAAAAAGATCATGAAGGTGTAGAGTTAACAAATAAATACACCTTATTACAAGACAAGGAATGGTCCCACTATGGAGGAGGGCTCTGATCAGTCAACACGGATCTTTCTGAAGATGCAGAAGAGGAAGATGGAGACATAACAGACAGGCATGTGTCAAAGAAAAGAAAAAATCTAAAGAGGCAGGGTAAAAGTGAGGGAAAACAAAATGGGACGTTTAAAATGCCTCCTCATAATACAAATAGTATTAAAAATAGAAGGAAGAGGCTGGTAACTTTTAAAATAATATATGACTTGAAAAGTGACTTATATGTATTCTAAGACACAAGGTTACACACTATAGATGAAATTCAACAAACTCAGAAAGACTGGACATGGGGACCATCCTTATGGTCCTTTGGGATAGATAGGTGTATAGGGGTAGCTTTCTCTTCTCATGATGTTCAAATTTTAAAAGTAATAGATTTGGTACCTGGAAGAGCTATGATTATTGATGTTATCTTAAAAAGAATTCTGTGAGAATTATTGTAATTTATAATCCACAAAGGAAAAAGAAAGGAATATGCCAATAGATCAAATAGAGGCTTATTTGCATACTTCAAGACTTGTGGTGTGGGGAGACTTTAACTGTGGGTTATCTAGAGCAGATTGGGGAGGGCAACATCAAAAATTTTTGTGATACGACTCACTTGAAAAAATGTTAGATAAAGCTGGGATGGAGGATGGATATAAGTTAAAAGGGAAAAAAGGAGAACATACATATTTCAAGGGTTCAGTTCTACTTGTACAGATTTCTGGATGGTGCAAAAAAGTGGAGGTAGTTGATATTAGGAGTATACCGATTAAGGCATCAGATCATATGGCAGTAGAAGTTGAAATTAACTTGGGGAATAGGATGAGAATAGGAAAAGGCTATTGGAGGATGAATACAGCTAAGCTACAAGAAGATACTTGTATAGAAAATATTAAAATAATACTGGAAGATAAGTTAACAGTTACAGAATTATATGATAGTGGAACAGAATGGTGGGAAGATACTAAAATGAAATCAAACAATATATGATCAAGAAGGACAGAAAGTAGAGGCAACAAATTATGGAAGTATTTAAAATTAAGGGCTAGATTATATAAACTTATGACAAGGCAGGTGAAAGATAAGGTGGATGAATCTAAACAAATTGAAGAAATTAAGGTTAAAATGAAAGAATACCAATATAATAGGGTCACGTCTTTAATTACGGAAAAAAAAGTGGTACCAGAGAACAAAATATCATACAAATCCTTATGATAGTACTAAAGAAAGAATAGAAAATCGAGTTATGTACAAATTACAGGATGGAAAAGGAGGATACATACAGATATAGAAAATATTAAATGTACAGTACAAAAGTTTTTGAAGGAAAAATACCAGCAACAAAGAAGTAGGAAAAGTGAGGATTTTTTCTGACAATTGAGATGCCAGAGTTGGAGGAAGATGAGGCAGAGACGATAAAGAGGGAAATTAAAGAAGAAGAAGTGAAAGAGGCAATAAAATCTTTGTCAACTAACACGGCACCTGGGGTGGATGGGATTCTGAATATGTTCTATAAAATTTTGGAAAACAAATAGCTCCCATTTTAACAAGGGTATACAATGGTATAATGAATGGAGACAATTTGGCAGAAAGCATGAAAAAGGAATAACGATTTTTGCATAAAAAGGAGAAAAAACACAACTAAAAATCGGAGGCCCATTAGTGTATTGACTTCAGATTACATATTTTTAGCAAGGTAATAACTAATAGGTTAAGGACTTTTCAGAGAAATTGATAATGCAGTCTCAAACATGTGCTATTCCTGAATGAGAGCATACAACAAAATTTAATTTATATTAGAAAGTCATAAATAAAGGACAGGAGGATTCTTTGCAAGGGTATTTGTATGCCTTGGATCAAGAAATGGCATTTGATATTGTAAAGCATCAGTATGTAGGGATACTTTGGAAAAGTTTAAAATTCTGACAGAATTAATTAGTTTAATAAAAGCAATATATAAGGAAATGCAAATTTGTCCTATGATTAATGGGCATCTAGGGACTTCAATGTATATAAGGAATGGGGTTGGCAAGGGTGCCCATTACATCCTCCACTATATGTATTTTGTCTAGACCCACTTCTGAGGAGAATAGAGGTGGAGAAAGAGATTAAACATATTGTATGACAAAATAGGAAACTGAATAAAATAAGTGCTTATGCAGATGATTGCTTAGTTTTAGTAAAAGATCAGAGTTCAGGGATAAGTTTATAGAGACAGTAGAAAGTATAGCCAATATACAGGGATTAAGATAAATAAAGAAAAGTAGAATTTATCCTTGGGCAGTGGAGAAAAAGAAAAGAGGAGATTTGGAGATAGCAGAAGGAAGCATTAAGGTACTGGGAATAAGATTTGGAGGGATGATGTAATACAACAAAACTGGGGAAGAAAAGTATCAAATAGTCAAAAAAAGTACATAAATGGAAACAATGGAGTATGACACAAGAAAAGAATTTACTTATTAAAACGTTTATTGTCCCAATATTTTTATTTTTAGTATACATTTTTCCAGTACTATTTCAAATGCAATCCAAAATTCAAAGTATTTTTTTCAGTTATTGTGGGTAGTAAGTTAAATCCTATAAAAGGGGCTAACGTATAGAACCATAAAAGATAGGGGTTTAAACATGATAAATCCAATTGTTTTTATATTAATATTTTGTGTTTCCAAATATTGTACTATTAGTAAAGGTGAGAACAAAGCTTGGTCTTGGTTAACACAGCAATGGAATGTACCTTTCATTAAATGTATTGGGAAGAAAGGAATATAGTAGGAGGTAAAGTGTGGCCAATATATGGAAATTGGAAGGAAGTATTTAACCCAGTGGGGGTAACAGTGGATGCTCTAATTAGGGGTAACATAAAACGGATGTATAAAGAAATTATGGAGAGGAATTTCTGGGAAAAACAAGTTTTAAGGTAGAAAAGGAATAAACGAGCAGGAAATTTTAGCTGTTACATTAGAAAAACAATTCCGGGAAAAAGAAAGATGTAGTATGGATGTGTAGTCATGGGAAGTTAAACATGAGATGTAACCATAAACATAAAAGAATGGAGGAAAGAATATGTGGAGAAAGAGATTGTGGGGCACAAGAGGAAAGCATGCAGCATTTATTTTTTATTAAGATTTTATTAAACCTTTTTGGGGTATGGTAGCTAGTTATTGGGGATACAAGCTTTTAAAAATATGACATACAAGATTTTGATCTATGGTCAGTTAACAAAGAATGGGAAAAGTTAATAAAAATACAGTCTATGTTATTCTGGCAGTTTTGAAATGGTCTATATGGCAAAACAGATGCTCAAGATTTTTCCAGAATAAGGATTTGACTGTACAGGATGTTTTTTTTAAGTTTCAAGATGAAGTACTGTAGATAAAATTTTTCAAGATGAATGTAAATTATGGGAGAGAGAAAGCAAGAGAGCTATGGAAAAATGTTATTGGAATTGGGTAGATAATATGGATATCATAATGACTGTGTGATTTGTTTTGTTTTGGAAAAAGTGTGTTTTGTTTTAATAAAAACTTCCTACTCTCTTTGATAAGTGCCATGGGATCTTTAACATCCACCTGAACTACCACCAATCCAGGCAGATGGGACCTTGGTTTAACGTTTCATCCAAAAGGCGGCACCTCAGAAGTGCAGCACCCTCTCATGCTGCACTACAGTGTCAGTACTGAGCTAACCCAAGTGCCAGATGAGAACTGAACCCACAGCCCTCTGATCTCCGGCCTCAGGCAGTGTGCTACCTACTGAGCCACTGACACTGTAAATAGAATTGAAACAGGTGGAAGTGAGAATGAAATACAGTGATGCAAGCCAGGATGCAGTACAATAGCTTGAAGGTTACTGCAGAGTGTTGCAGTATGCTATAGTTGCAATTAAGCACCTTTGCTATGAAAAATGGGGTAAAAATATTAAAAACAGTAATGTATGATAGAAACAAGGGCTGTCAAATTTTGAGTCTGAGTCCATTTTTGCACGTAGAATTTTACAACATTTACTCTCCATTCAAATCTATATAGAGGTCTTTTCCATTGAGTAAATGAGAAGTGCAGTAAAATTGTAGGTTGAACAGTGAGTTCAGACTTAAAATGTTACTACACTTTACAATTAAATCAATGGCAAAGACATCAGTGGAGGAAGACAGTCAGGCTGGAAGGTAGTATGGGCTGTTGTTGCCTGGCTGCCCACCATGGGACCACTGTGTGGACATTTCCTGGACAGAGAACTGTGGGGTGGGGGGTTGCTGAGAAGGTGGGAGGGATTGGTGATTACACTTAGGATTAGAAATGGAGCAAGTGCCCTTGAAGGAGGCAGACATGTGGGAAAATGGTAAGAGCTGCTGTTGCCTGGTTTTCTACCATGGGACCATTGTGTAGACATTTCCTGGAGTGCAGTGACTGGGATAGTGGGAGTGGGTGCTGAGTGGCTGGGAGTAGATGGGGATAAGCGAAGGATGGGAGCAGAACAAATGTCCACATTGGATATAAAGGGCTTGATTCTCAAAGCTCCTGGCATGGCACAAGGGGCTTGCACTACAAACATAGAAACATGGAATTTGATGGCAGCTAAGGACCGCTTGGGCCACCTAGTCTGCCATTTTCCTACCTAATTAATAAGCTGCAGATCCTAGTTAACCAACAGCCTGCTTCCTTCTACCCCCACTAAATTGCCTTATGTCTGTCCCATTCATTCTTGAATTCTGTCACTGTTTGTGACTCCATGACCTCCTCAGGAAGGCTGTTTCATGCATCCAAATCCTCTCCATGAAAAAATACTTCCTCCATTACCTCTGAACCATCGCCCTCTATCTTCAAATTGTGCCCCCATGTTCTTGCACATCTCTTTTTCTGAAAGATGCTACCCTCTTGGACTTTGTTGATTCCCTTGAGGTACTTGAAAGTTTCTATCATGTTCCCCTCTCCTCCTTTCCTTGAGGTATACATGTTAAGCTCCTTAGTCTCTCTTTTATGTCTCTAGTGCAGACCCTGCACCATTTTGGTTGCCCTCCTCTGGACAGCCTTCACCCTGTCTATGTCTTTGCAGAGATGGGGTATCCAGAACTGCTAAAGTACTCCAGGTGGGATCTCACCAACTGTCTGTACAGAGGGATAACAACTTCCTGTTTTCTACTGGTGATGCCTCTCCTTTGCATCCCAATATCCCCCAGCCCTCCTTACTGCCTTCTCACATTGTTTGCCCACCTTTAAGTCATCTGATATGATTACCCCAGGTCCCTTTCCATTTTGTTGTTGACATTATCTCAACCCCATTGTGCACTCTTCCCTGGGTTTTGTTTCCAAGGTGCATTACTTTGCACTTCTTTGCATTGCATCTAAGCTGCCATACTTTTGACCATTCCTTCAACCTTGCCAAGTCCCTTCTCATCATTTACAGCCCACCTTGTGTATCAACCCTGTTGCAGACCTTTGTGTCATCTGCAAAGAGACATACTTTTCCTTCCAGTCCTCTGCAATGTCACTTACAAAGACATTAAAAGGACCAGTCCAGTACTGAACCTTGTGGTACCCACTAGTAACCCCCTTTCTTCACTGTGGACAGTGTTTACTATTACCCTCTGTGTCCTGTTGTCCAGCCAATGTTTTACCCAGGCTACCACCCTGGGATCCACTCCCAGGCTGACTAATTTGTTTATTAATCTTTTGTGCAGGACTGTGTCAAATGCTTTGCTAAAGTCTAGGTAGCCATGTCTACAGCCTCCCTGGGTCTAATACTTTGGTCACCCAATCAAAGAAATCAATTAGATTCATCTGACATGACCTTCCCACTGTGAATCCATGCTGCCCTTGTCCTGTTCCCACTGGCCTCTAGGTACTCAACAATTCTTTCCTTCAGAAGTAATTCCATCATTTTCCTATCACTGAGATCAAACTGACAGGTCTGTAGTTTCCTGCCTCTGCCTTGCTCCCACTTTTGTGAAGAGAATCACATCCACCCTACTCCAGTCCTCAAGTACACACCATCCTCCCATGATTTGCAAAAAGGGTAGTTAGTGTTACTAGTTATCCCCTTAGTTTTTTTAGAATTCTGGGGTGAATCCATCAGGCTCCATTGCTTTGTCCACCTTCAGTTTAAGGAGTTCTTTTAGAACCCTTTCTTCTGTGAAAGGATTGATATCAACCCCCATACAGAGTGCTTCTATTGACTGGATTAGGTACCTCCCCTCCTCTTTCTTTGAGAATATTGAGCAGAAGTATTTGTTCAGTATCCTGCTTTTCACTGTCCCTCTCTGCCCACTCACCTTCCTCTTTATTCAGCCTCAGTAACCTCCTTTGCCTTTCTTTGCTCCCTATTGTACCTAAAAGAGGTTTATCTTCCTTCTCAACTGAGTTGGCTATCTTTTCCTCAGTTTGGGCCTTTACTATTCTGACTGCCTTCCCACTTTCTTCTGCTTTAACTGGTACGGTTCTCTGTCCTGCTCCTTCTGTGTTTCCTTATACTTCCTGAATGCTATCTTTTTCTCCTAACATTCCCCACCACCTCTTTTGAAAACCATAGTGTTTTCTTTCATTTTGATTTGTTTATTTGCTTCACACAAAGGCTTGTTACCTCTGTGATGGCAGTTTTGATGTTTCTTCACTGTTTCTCCACCTCTCCTTCTTGCCTGTTTGGAAGTGTTTTCTGAGGTACTCTCCCATTTTGACAAATCAGCCCTCCTGAAATCCAGTACCTTAACTTTTGTATGGCTTGACTCTACAGCTGAGTTTATCATGAACCACACTGTTTGGTGGTCACTTGTTCCCAGATGGCTACCCACTTCTAGATCTGAGATCCTCTCTTCATCCCTATTTGAGAGTACCAGGTCTAGATTGCTCTCTCCTGAGTGGGTTCCAACACTAGCTGTCTGAGGCATGCCCTGAAAGGCATTGAGAATGGTCCTGCTCTTGAATGTGGCTGCAGCAAGGTGCTACAGTTAACATCTGGCATATTCAGGTCCCCATTAGCAATATCTCCCCTTTTTCTGCCATCATAAGGATGCCTTCTATCATTTCCTTGTCTGTTTCCTCCCCTGAGATGGGTGTCTCTATACAACCCCTGTGTGGATTGTGGTGCTACTTCCAGTCTCCAGGGTGACCTACAGTGCCTCCTCTCCTTCCTGTTTACCCTTTAGTTCCATTGCTTTGATCCCTTCCCTTGCAAAGAGCTACTCCTCCTCCTCCTCTTCTACCCTCCTGTCTCCCTGTAGATTGTGTACCCTGGTATGTTGACATTCCAGTCATGGTTCTCTGTATACCATGTTTCTGTGACTGCCATGATATCGAGGCATCCCACTTTCATGAAGGCCACCAGTTCAGGAGTTTGTTACATAGACTATGGGCATTGGTACTCATTACCCTCCATTTTTGATGGCCTTACCCTGTTTGCCCCATCTCTGTCCTTACTGCCTTTGTGTTTTCTCCCCTGCCCTTCTCCCTATTGACTTCTCTATCTTGGTGTTTACCTCACTAACTACCTTAATTTTTTGGGGAGGGCTAGGATTCCCTTCTCCTTTTCAGTGCCTCCCCTTGGCTAGTTTAAATGCTTGTCAAAGAAGAATTTAAACCTATCACTCTAGGATCCTGGTTCCCTCCTGGACAGATGCAGACCATCGCACCAGTATAGGCCTGCATCCCTCCAGGTGGACCCCAGTCCCCAATGAAGCCAAAACCCTGAGCTCTGCACCAATTTTCAACCACTGATTGAATCCCATGATGTGGATCACCCTTGCCTCACCCATACCATAGATGATCAGCACCTCCGAGAAAGTTACCATGCATGCTACTTGTCTAGGCCCTCCCCAACTCCACAAACTCCTCCTGCACTGCCCTGATTCCTTTCCCAGCCAGATCATTTATCCTAGGTGGACAATGACATCCAGCTTCCTCCTCCATGCAGCTGCTCCACGATCCTGAGGTTTCCTCCCTGTCCCACCAAGCCATGGCGCCAGGTGGACTGCCTCCCTCTCCCTCCCTCCCCAGTTTTACCCTCCTAACAATGGAGTCCCCACCAGTTGTTGTTGTTTCCTTTCCCGTGGGGTCCCATGCCACCCTCCTGTGGGTCTCCTTTGTGGAGGTTCCCAGCATCATCCTTGGTCTCCACTGTAGGTGCCTCGATGAGAGAGACCACACTCCTGTAAAATGGCATATGAATTGTGGAGAGGTACAACTGAAGGGATGTACCTCTGTTCCACCACCCTCGCCCTCCCTGAGTCCACTGTGGTCCAACCGCTCCTCTTTCTTGGCAACCTCTGAGGCAGTAATGGTGCCCCTGGGGAAAGGAGGTCACCTGAATCCTTGTCCAACTAGGCCTGGAGATGAGCAACCTCCTCCCTCAGCCCAGAGATGCCTACAGATGGGACAACACTGCATCCTCCAGAATGTCTCCTGGAAGACTGCTGCTCCACAGCCACTGCACCACTGCCGTTGTGCCAAAAGAGGCACTGGGAGTAATTCTCAATGGCAGCCTGTACCAAATGCAGACTGTCTGCCCCAAACAGGGCTTATGCCACCCATGCATCCAAAATGGGCTGTGGCATGGTGCTAGGGGCTTGAGAGGCACATACTGCCATTCTCCTAATGCGTGGTTCTCAGAACTCTCCAGAGGAAGGAATCCTAGACCCTTAGACTAGCCAGGGCTGGTCTAAGGGTACTTAGAAAATTCTCCTCTGGGAGAGTTGGCCTGTTTGCTGCAATGTGTTGCAGTTCCCTCACCAGCCCTGATGTCACCTGTATTCATATGTAATAAAAAAGACATCTTGGTGACGCCTAGTGGCCCCCTGCCCAATCCCCAATCATCGATGTCACCCCATCATAATATTGGTACACACACACCCTTCTTGGTGGTCTAGTGGCCCCTCTCTAATCCCCCGATGTTGCCAGTCACAATATTATCAAATACACCACCCTCCCCAATCCCCAATGTTGCTCATCATAATTATTAAATACAGCTTCTTCCTCGATCTCTGATGTTGCCTGTCATAATATCATTAAATACACCCCTTTCCTTGTGGTCTAGTGGCCCCTCCCTATCCCTGATGTTGTCTGTCATAAAATTGTTAAACACATCCCCCTACCCTGGTGGTCTAGTGGCCCTGCTCCTTGATCCCCAGTGTTACCCATCATAAAATCACTAAATACATCCCCCCTTCTCTGGTGGTCTAGTGGCCCCACCCTCACCCCAGCAGGTAGTGCCCCCACCCATCCCTAAAACAGAGGTGGCAGCTGGCACAGCCTCCTCTCACCTCTGCTGACCACCCACCTACTGAATTGTCATGGAGTGCTAGCCCATGTAGCATACATGCTCATGAAAGACTACTATTCCTTGTGGGCTATTAACAGTCCAATCCATGTCAGGGCAACACAATTCCACTTAGTGCTGCATCAGCATGGTCCAATATTCAGCCAGATAGCACTGCTCACTATCCATTGAGCATCACAGCATCGGGGGCAGGCGCCAGTGCAGCACAATAATTTGTATTGTGCTTATGCAGTTTTCTGAATACTGGACCCTATCAAAGTAGATAAAGGATTATAACAAATAAAGGCTCATGGTGGCATGGAGAAAAGCATCACAGTAAGATCCCTAGGAAAGATATGTACTCTGAGGTTGGTGTCCCATGCTTACAATACATATGGAAGGATTCACGTGTATAAGCAATCCAGAATAGGGCTGAGTGGATGCCATGGCCTTTATTTTCAAACATTTGGATGCAGCACTTGCAGCAGTTTATTGCCACAGTTACATCCCTGTAAACGTGCTAGGATGTTTGCATGCAGTTTTAAAAATCCTGATGCATTCATGGCACTTTGCTCAATTATGAATCTATCTGTCTTGTCACAACTACTGTAAGTGCTGCTAAACTGTGTAGGAACTGGCTGAAAATCCAGCCCATCTGGTTAGTTGTGTATAGTCAGAGTATTATGATTAACTGCAGATCTGGAGCCAATAGTTAATCCATGATCCAAGCTAAATGGATCTGATGCAATTGAAAAGTTTAATATCCAAGCCTTGAATAGTTTACTACCTGCACAGCCCTATATAATCCATATCTAATAATTCACTATATTATTATGATATAGAATTAAGTCTAAATCAGTTAAACTTTAATTTAAAACATGAGTACAACATGAAAGCCATCACAAAAGGTCTTACCTTATTTTCAAGTCGTCCAATGAGATCAACCAGTCTGTTAATTTGTGCTTCTAGACCTTCCTCCTTAATGTCTGGTGGACCTACAGATAAAAGGAATCACACATTTATTATATGCTAGTTTGTATTTCTGTGTGTGAGACAGTGGGGCAGATCACTAGGCTGGTAATGAAGATGCCCTACATAATGTTGTTTTAGAGTAAAGACAGGCCCTTCTGCATACACAGAGTATGGAAGCTATTATACTGTATGTTTATGCAACATGCAAACAAGACTTGTAGATAGTATACATTTGTTCTTAGTCTGTTACTCTTTCAAGGAAGGACTTGTCATTCAAGGCCATCTGTGACTGTCTGGAATTGCATCCTATGCACACGGAAATGCATCAAAGAATCAAGCATTGTGATCTCCATACAATATGACCTTAAACATAAACTGAAACATAATTTTAAGACTTTTTCAGACTTAAATGTTCATTCCTGGCTGGCTATGTCACATGGAGCTATATTTTGCCTAGTTTTCAAAATTTAATTATAAAGAACAAAAGTATCCAAGCAGTGCTTCTGTAGCAAATTAGAGCAGTCTTTCTCAAATTACAGTAGTTCACCATGTCCTTATCACAATTTGTCTTAAGTTGGAAAAAGTTCACATCACTTTCACTAATTCTAGTGTGACAATGTTAAAAGGTGAATGACTCATTGGAACAATTCAGCAGCAGTCCAAAATACCATTAAATCTCCATATTGAGCAAAGGGTAAAACTACAAAAACCCACCTGCAAAAAAATAAAATAAAATAAATTGCTGTAGCTCATACAGCAACGCATGCTCCTCAGTAAATCCAGTCCTGCACCAGTCCCTTTAATTTTCCAATTGTCTTCTGTCTCAATTAGTTTCCAAACAGAGGTTGCAAAAGCTCTCAAGAGAGCTGGTTCTCTCATTGATGACTGTTTCTCTCAGTGAACACAGCAATGCAGCTGCTGATGAACTATGACTCTAGGAAGGTCAATACTGCCTCTTACTGTGACAATTGTAATTCCCACATGCCCAGAGTCCATGGATCCCCAGGTAACTGCTCCAGAAATAAGAATCCAGGTTACCCTGTTGAGGTACCCTCTTTATTTTTTAACCTCTTCCGGTCAAAAGCATTCAATCCAGGGGCACTTGGAAATGTCAACAGAATTTCCCAGCAGCTCTTGTTATTATACTACATCTTTGTACACTAAAGTAACATGGGAGATATATTTCCATGGAAGATTTTCAGGAATCTAATTGACTATATACTTTGAGAAAAGAAGTAATGTAGGGAGGAGGGATTAGTGGAACAATTTGAGGCTATCAACGGGTTCAGTTGACTGCACTTTGAGGCCACCAGGATTTGAGGTTTAAGAATTGACCTAGAATATCTAGGGCAGATATTATTGTTAACCTTTCTAAATATTAACAATACTAGTATATGCTGTCAAGGGTCCCAGATACCCCTTGCAACTTGTTATGTTAAACGTAGGACACCATTATAAATGATACTTTGGCTCAGTTATCTATCCTTAATACAGTAAAAAAATTAAATGACAATCTCACTTTGAGTGGGTAATGCAGATAATGACAGCTCCACACCAGTTTAATTCCAGAAATATTTTTTTGATCAAGTACAGTAACCTTTACTATCCTAAGTTAGAAAATGGTTTGGGTTCTTCTTGAAGAAATATCAAAATTATCTTCCATATACTTGATGCTAACTATTGAGGGAGTTTCAAGGTGCACATTTTGGCTAAGGACACATAAAAAGTTGAACTGGGCATAACTACAAGATGTATGCCATAAGAATAAGTCCTATCAGTGCAGAATGTGTGCCAAGTACTGTATATAAAGAATAAAGGATATGTGATTGTGATGAATGAGGAAATATACATGTACTGTTGAGGTGGCTAATTATCTCAATAACTCATTAGTCCAAAAGAGATTTTAGCTATAATGGTCCTTGAAACAGGAGTCACATTGTAGTTTGGTATCTTTCACTGGACCAACATATGTCTTGTACAAAGAAGGTATAGTACACAAGCTGTTGGGGCCCCAAGGTCCCTTCTTCAGCTGAATGGAGTCAAGGGAGTGGATTATTCAGCTCATTAGTCCCCTGAGATGGCAGGTTTCCCAAACAGGACTTACCTATAATTTATTTTATATAATACATTAGGATGGTCATTTTTATGGCTGTGGGCAGAGCCTACAGCTGTTCTACTTTCTCTGGCTGAAAATGGCCGATTGTGGCACCTTCCATTGGACTTTTGGAAGAATTCTTCTAAAAGTCCAACAGAACTTATAACACTCCACCAGGTTGGCCACTGGAGTAACAGCCACACTATTTTGGGTGTTACTTGCATATTAGGACAAGAATTGGGCATGCATGCCTCATGCATACACAGTTCCGCTGGCACTTCTATCTTGTGAATGGCATATTGCCATTCACCACAACTATGCATGCACGAATGCCATGCATGTGCAGTTGCATTCTGCTACCATCTTGCAGATGGCATTTAGTGGCTCTGGTAGCATTAGCTTTCTAGAGCTTTGGAAGCTCACCACAGCTGTATCTGCTCTGGCTAGACCTTGTTTAATATTAGGTTACATTTGCAACAATTTCATGCCTTTGACTTATTTTGTTTCCATGGTGTAGTGATATTTGTGTGTGTCCCTTTGTTTTTCTCCTGTAGTATTTCTATAGTGTAGGGTCTCCTATAAAGGTCAGTGTGGCTGTGATGGAGAATCCTTTAGTGGTTGTTTAGATGGTGCTGGTGTGTGGCATGGTACATTCAGTCAGTAGGAGCAATCAGGAGCAGCGTGAAGCTGAGAACATTGGTTTAGAACAGCGTTCCTTGTGCAGTTGGGAGCAGATGCTCAGAGCTGCAGTAAGGAAAAAGCTAACAGTCAGAACAGCATGGCATTGTGCTTTTCACTGACTGGGAAGCAAAATGGCATGGCAGTGGTAGTAGTATGGTGTGCCTGGCAGCTAAAGTGAGTGTTAGAGCATTGAGGACATGGCTGTTAGAGAAGTGTGGTTTAAGGGATGTATATTGGTTAGTGATAGAGTTTGGTCTAGGTCAGCTTATGTGGGTAGGTTCTACTTTTTGTGCTGTTTTGTGGGGGCTATACTTGTGAGAGGTAGTAAGATATTTATGGTGGTTGCTGCTTTTGTTAATCAGAAAGCTGTTACAGTCACAACAACATACATGGTCAGATATTTCCTGAAATTTCTGTGGTATCACTAGAAAAACTCCTCACCTGCCTCAGTACCACAGTAGAGCTACCAGAGATACTTTCTTTGGAAATATTGTGAAATATTGGAAATATATGGCCATGTTTTGCTGCAACTGTACTTTCTAACCTTAACAGTTTAAATGTTAGGCATTTTAAATATATATTTTATGTTCTCTTACTAAAGGCATGCAAACATATTTCAATCCTTGGGGTCCTGCCCTCCTCCATCTATTACATTTTCAGTATATTCAATCTTCTTCTAGTTCCAACCACTCTCCACCATTCTCTGCTGACTCACCACCTTTTTCCTTTTAAGTGCTTGTTCAATCACAACACTGGAAACATGCATGGTAGAAATGGGTTTTCTGTGTGCATCTTGTAACTCCTACTTACCTGTGCTGTCTGTTCCACTTTCATAATTCTTTAAAATATAAGAATCTCTACAGATCAGGAGCTGTCTCATTTCAATATCTAACTGAGTTGTCTGGAGCCTATTAGGAACTAACAAAGCTTCCATTTCTAATTCTACCAGGAGGGGTTATTTTGTTTTAGTGTAAGGCTTCAGTCAGCAAACTGGAAATGTAAAACTAGGAACAAAAAGCATTGAAATGTGTCAAAGACAGTTGGCAATTTGCATATCCATAATGCAGTGCACAATCTCTGCCAGAGGGCACCAGAACAGGGTTCCACCATGTTGGTTTGACATCCATTTCATCGACAGACACTACAATGACATGAAAATGCTGGTGGCGACTATGCTGCTGCCAATTTTGCCACCCAACTACTGTTGCTGCCAAAGCACTGGGACACATCCTGGCTGTTTACAGGGGCTTGACCACCACACCCTCCACCAAGGGTGAGCTCTCCCCAGCACACCCAGAAAATAATGTAATCACCTCCAGATTTGACATGTTTGGAGGAAGGAGCAGAACACCCTGGATCAGCAACAATGGCAGGCACTGCAAAATCCCAGTCACCAGAATGACTATTGATTGGGTTGCAGTGCCCACATACCTCCATCAAAATAAGGGTTTTGAAGTACTGTCGGCATACCCCAGAAAGCATGGACTCCAACAAGCTGAACATTTCTTACTGCTCCCAACAGCCTTTAAAGACTAGAGACTTGCTGCCTGCCTGCCTCCCTTCAATTCAGTTCCAGCTTATTTTGTGGCAGCAGCAATCATTATTTGTCTGGGAGATAGCAAGAAGTCAGCAATAAGAGCAGGGTTACTTCCACTACAAAGTGAGGGCCACGTTTTGTCTCCTAGCATAAACTTAACCTAAGGGCACCAGAAAGGCATAGACTCCAACAAGCTGAACAGTCTTATCTGCTCACAACAGCCTTTCCAGCCAAGGGATTTGCTCCCTTCCTCTCTTCTTTCCAGCTCCAGTTTGGTCCTTGGCAGCAGCTATTACAAGTCTGGGAGGGTGACATTAGCAGTAAGGTTGGGTTACTACTAGCTGTAAACTGAAGGCTTCTCTAGCAGTTCTTCACAAACTGGATCTCTGCATAGTGGCTCCCACTGGAGTGGCTGGAGTGCCCAGTGGGAGTCAATGGCAGGAGGCTATGGGAAACTGCATTACATTTCCTTTTTAATGGTATGTTTTAATTTTGATCTAGTGTTTTCTTAACCGGTCTTGTAAATTTGTAAGTTACAAAAATGTTCTTATTAGTTCTGTGTTGCTTTGCCCTGAGAATTTTGCAAGCTGTCTTGCCTACTGTGAAGCAAACACATCACTGCTTAATAATACTGATGTCAGTCACATACGGACTGATTATTTGAGTATTAAACATAATTCTATTACTGAAACAGGTTGTGGCTGTACACGGTTTTCTACAAAGTCTATAATATAGAAGCTTTGTGTGTTCTTCTGGGCTTACTTAGGTTGGATAGGACAAAAGGAGGCCAGGGCCCATGTGATTATCCCCACAAATGCAGGTTATTTTTCCAGATGAGTAACAGAAGAGAACCACTTGTTCAATCCTTCTTTAAAGGAGTTAAAGTTGTCTAGTTCAAATAGGTCATGTGGAAGAGTGTTCCAGAGTTTGGCCACTCTGATTGAATAAAAATGATCCCTTTTAGCAGTATTTGCCCACATTACATCTAATATTTGTTATTGCGACCTCCCCACTAAATGTCTGTCTGCCAGTTTTATATGGTTCATCATATCACTATCTTTCAAAATTTTATGTGAAGAAGGAAATCCTCTACATCTCATATGAAGAGGGAATAAGCCTGTTTCTTTTAATCTTCTGGCATAGTCAAGATTAAATATTCTTGACACCATTTTGGTAGCTCTCCTCTGGACATCCTCCAACATAGCTGTATCTCCTTTTAGGTTCGGGTTCCAAAAGGCATACCATAATCCAGAATAGGTCTAATGTAAGATCTATAGGAATTAGACACTGTTCACCACTAGAAACAAATATCTGCCTGACCCTATTTAGTAATCTATTTGTTTGTTTAGAGATTTTAATACAGTAATCTGTTGAAGTGAGTTTATTGTTTATCATGATACAAAGATCTCTCTCACAAGTAGATTTAGACATCTGGACATTATTAAGGTAGTAATTTCTACACTGATTTTTTTATTCCATAGTGTAAAATCGTGCATTTATCAACAGTATTTGAAAGTTACATTTTAGGCAGTTCTTAGAAGAAGCCATTGTACTATTGCGTTATCTAATTTTAAGCTCTGTGAATCTATGTCTTTTAAAAGCAAGATACCTTCTCATCACACTGTGAGTCCTATAGATTACACTTGTTACTACTTTTATCATATGCATCAATGCATCCCAATCCTGGTCCAGACAATTGTCCAGGTAAGTAAGTGCCTACTTTTATTAGGGGCAGCTAGATCTTAGCTCATATCAATGTAAACAGCATTCTGGCCAAGTGGGCAGTTTTGAAGTTTGTGCATTGAGATTTCATTCTGATATTATTGCCAGTATTGAAACCTTGCTCACAAATAGGTCCTAATTCAATCATCACCCTAATAGGATACACTATTTATAGGAAAGTCAGAGGGGGTGCAGAAAGGAGGGTGTCTCATTTACATTAAAAATGTTCTTACTATCATTTGTGTCAGCAAATGAGTGGCTTCCAAATGACTCAGGACTGGTGCTGCAGCAAAAACAATATATACAATCTCTTCTTGAGAGCTCAGCTATTGCAGTCTCTGTCAAGCCAACGAAACACAAATGCTGTGTTTGAGGCTAATAACTTTTTGTTAAAATTCTATCATTCAGATGCTAGATGCACCATCCTGTAATCTGAATGCTAGCATTTAACAATAAGAGTTAGGGACTGCCATAGCCAAGCTTGTTATAATTCAACTAGACTTTAGTTACAACAAAACTGAAAGTGAGTTTTGCCTGTACTTAGCCTTAGCAGCTGTAAAAGATACCACTTGCAGTGATTTATGGAACCCTGGGTTCTCTGACAATGGCATACAAATCATCAATAATTATTGAGAGAGTCTACCAGCTCCTAGGAATTCATTCTTCTTGGAGATGTTGATATTATTGGTTTGATACAAAAGCCACAAACACATGTGATACAATAGCTAATCTTGGGCATACCCAGATTATTGTCTTCCCACAAGAACCAATTACCAATCTGACACACACTCAATGATTTATAGAATATTAGTCTCCCATCCTTTCAAGTTTTTAATATCAGGAGATACTAACTCTAAGTTATCACACTTCAGTCTTCCATAGCTGGTGTGTCAAGAAGCACAAAGCACTCTACCACCTGTTTTTGTTTATTCACAAGGTTTTAATTCCCTTAATGTATGTTTTATAAGGAATTGGCTGCTGCGGATTGGTAATTCCTTGATGGAGCCAGTGATGTTGATTTGGCTATTTCTATTTTTTGCTCTGTCTTTTCTAAGTTGTGTGATCAATTTTCCCCTTTTGCAAGCTTCTTTTATGAGAGTATAAGCAAACGTGAGTGTCATCTGAGTTGCATAGTAATTTAAAGACAAGGAATATATGCTGGAATGATCACTGAATGAAAAGATGTGAGATTTCCTTAATTTATACAAACAACATAGGATTATATATAAATCCCTTATTAGAGAAGTCAAATAGCAATATTTTCTGAACATGTAAAATCAGTTTAAGGGTAAGAACTTTGCTGTTACTTAGGACCTTAATACTAGGTTGGGCAGCAAATCGAAATCTGAGATTTCCACTATCACCCTGAATAAGCAAGTCTTAATTAGTCCTTAAAGTATTGCCTCAGAATTTAGTACATTATTTTGTAACTTGAATAAATATCTTGAGGAAAGCTTTTGCTGATCCTGCATTACCAGTTGGTCAGGACCTTAGTTTACTCTTTTCCAGATTATATTTCAAATGACTTCAGAAAGAAGTCCTAGAATATATATAAAAAATAATTCCAAAGTTTGATTGCTGAGGACACAATTTATTTTACTTTGTTAAAACTACAGCAGAAGTCACATCAAATCCTCTCTGCAAACTTTTAATCTTTCACTTTGCAGCTGGGTCTTTTCAGTAAATATGAAAAGTGCAGCTGCTATTCCAATCTTCAAATCTGGTGACTGGATGCTACTAAACAACTATCGCCCAATCTCAGTTTTGTCGATTGTCAAAAATTTTGGAACAAACTCTGTTCTATTAACCCACTGCCTATTTTGGAAAATATGAGATACTTACCCCTGTTAAGTATGGCTTTAAGCCAGACCACTGCACCATGATGACCTTGGTGAGGATCACAAATATGGCACACAAACAATTGATGCTGTAAACTATGCTGCAGCTGTTTTGAGGACATCACCAATGCATTTGTCTTGGTGGAGCATAGATCATTAGTATCCTCTTTATCAGAGGTTGACATCTCTAATGATGTGATATCCTGGTTTCCAATTTATCTTGCCAGCAGATCACAGCATACAAAGGTTGCCAATGCCTTTTCTTCTTCATCTAACTTAACATCAGAGTCCCTCAAGGCTCCATCCTCAGTCCCTCCTTTTAGTTTGTTCCCAAATGCACTACCCTCTTGGTGTGATGATGAGGAGGTTGTGAAATTCATATACAGTCCTTATATTCCCATGCTTAAACAAACTTTACAAAATGTTTTCAGTGAACTGCAAAGTTCTGTTTTACAACATAGACCAGTAAAGCATATTACCAGAACTAAAGCCATGGTATTCGGTGGACCCAGGAAGATTCTTTTGGCACTCAAAACTTTAAAAGTTTTGACTTTGGATGGTATGCCCTAGAGAGAGTCACTTCATTTAAGTACTTAGGCTTATATCTAGATAGTGTGCTTTCCTACAATATAAGATCCACATTGCTCAAGTTGTTAAATCAGTGCACCAAAGACTGTGAGTATCTGATTGCTTAAAATTATTGTTTCTCTCAGACACCAGGAAACCTAGGAGAAACCATCAGATAGTTCTCCATAGCTGAAAGCCCCAAACACTGAAACTGAACCAAATTAAGTTGTTGGTGGTATTATTAATGAATTCGGAATTTTTGCCAGGACAGTGGGACATTCCCTACTCACTTTGAGAAATGCTATGTAACATTTAACCTCCACCTAAAATACCAGAAGAGGCAGATGGAACCTCAGATTCATCTCAAATACAGCAGCATATACTGTAAGTACTGCCCCCACCAATGCTGCACTACTGTGTCAGTATTGAATTGTACCCCAAGTTTCTGGTGTGGAGCTAGAACCTAAACCTACTATCTGCCAGCCTCAGAGGTGAGTGTGCAACCTGATGAGCTGCTGAATTTAAAATAAATGATAGGTGCATGTGATATGTAAGGAAATATGCTATACTATTGGGGATTAATTAGCTCAATAACCCATGAGCACAAAGGATGAGTAAGATTATTGAGCTAAATAGTCCCCAAGATTGTAGATTCTCTATGCTGCACTATCCAGTTATTTATTTTTATGATGCATAGGGATGTCTTTGTTTTTCACCTTAAAGCAGCAGTGCAATGAAATTGGGCAAAACATTTTATCCTACCTGTTTCACTATAAAAGGTTCTAGGCATCTTCCAGTCTAATTTGGTGGTATAATTTTCCAATCCCACTAAAATCTGAGTATTTAAAATAATTTCATTTGTTTTGTTTTTCTCAAGAAAAAAGATGGCCACCATCATTTGCTTACAATCTCCTCTGCCCGAATGCATAGTTTCTGTAAAACCATAGCACCACAACTGCGCTTCTGGAATATTCCATTGTTATCCATGCAACCCTGGATGTAAGCCAGATTGCTGGTGCTGTATATATAGATCTTTCCAAAGCATTTGACGCGTCCACCACTCACTTTTCCTAACCTCACTAACCCAAACAGGTTTCTCACAGGATACCACCACTTGGTTCTCAAACTACCTGCCTGACAGAACCCAAGGAGTCAGACTAGGCACACCTTATTGTCTCCCCTCAGGGTTACATCCAGGGTCCCTCAAGGATCAATCCTTGACCCCTACTCTTCACTTTATTCCTTAACTCCCTGCCCAAGGCCTGCTCTGGGAGTCTCCTACTATATGCAGATGATGAGGTTTTATTCAGCACTCACACCAACCCTGCCACCCTCCAAGTAGCCTCCAAAGGTCGTTTAATGAGATCAAATCCTGGTTTGCTGACCATAGGCTTGTTCTAAACTATGAGAAAACAAAGTCCATGCTGTTTTCCCATGCCCAAAACAAGTTCAGTGGCACCCCTGCTCATCCAAAGCTCCCAAAATGAGACTTTGGAACACTTTTCTACCTTTAAATATTTAGGGGTTACTCTAGACTCTGGACTAACCTACCACAAATACATCTGCTGGCTCAATATGGCTGTAAATGTGTGCATTGGTCTGCTCCACCGCTACAAGCACTGTCTCTCCCCTGAAGTCCTACAGCTAGCCATCTCCTCCTCTGTCCTGTCACTCATTGATTATGGAATTCTTTTCTATGGTGCAGCCGACAACACCTCCCTCAACAAAATTAGGATTTCCTGAATAAAGCCTGCAGACTGGCTGCAGGATGTGACCAGCTCACACACACCTGTACACTCTATACCACTACAAACTGGCTTAATTTTGATGATCGCCTAAAGTACCAGACCTGTGTCCTTGCCAAGAAAATCATGCCTGGCCTCATGCCTCCTGCTTTTGTGTCACTGCTCCCCTCTATCAGCACCAGATGCACACACCATGCTGAGAAAGCACCCTACCAGGTTCCCACTGTAAAACCTCCATGGGGCAAAAGAACCTTCAGATATCATGCCCCTGGTTGGCTGAATTCACTGCCTAAACCAGTACTCCAGGCTCCTACCCTGGGACTGTTCAAATTCCTCTCTGTAGCAACATCTTGTGTGACTCCACTTGTGACTGTACCTGACCTTCCCATGACCTAAAACTGTGCCATGACAATGGACCCACTTGGTCCTGCCTCTAGGTGCCTCTCCCTGGCTTCGATCTTACCCTAGCCTCAGACGAGCTGACAATCATTGGACTGCTTTGCTTGCAGAAATCAGTCATACACATTTTCTACATCACCTACTGTACTGTATGATTGCCCTGCTGATAATATATTTATGTTTTTTGCCTCTGTACTGCATTGTCTATGACTGTTGTAATTATCCTGTTCCACATCTACTATACTCTGTATCAATTGTAAGGTGTGTTATTTCCCACACCGCGCTTATACTGTAATGTCTGTACACTGTATGCTCTGTATTGTTTTCTATGATGTGGAGCTTTGTAAAGAGTCACTGACTCAAAGGTATTAATTCCAATTGTTTCAATAAATAAATAAATAAATAAATAGAAATAGCATTGTAGACGGTCAAGGATTAGGATTGAAAAATAAAAATATCCTGGTGTACAGCATAGGAGGTACTTAGACAATGACATTAGCTTTTTGGAAAAACAATGTTCATTGCACTGCTGCTTTAAGATAACATTTGTGATAATTTCTTGGTTTTGCTTTTGAATTTTTGTATGCCATTTTTTGTTGATGTGTTTCTTTTGTCTGCATTAATTTTCTGCACTGTATAGTCCTCCTGTAAAAGGAGGCTTGTCTACAGTAGATCATCCTTTACTTTCACATTCAGGATGGTACTCAGGAGTGGCATAGTGTCTGTGGTCCAGTACAGCATAGTGTGTGTAGTCTGCAGTGATGGTCGAGTGGTAGGTAGTTTGCAGCTGGGAACACTGTGTGCTGTGATCTGGAGCTGGATGCATCAGAATGAAGGAGGCAGCAGCAGCATTGGAGGCTAGGGCAAAGCAGCCTGACATGGTGAACATATTGGGCTGGCTAAATTAGAAACTCCTAGTAAGGTTTCAAAACAGCATTGTTCTCACCCATCCCCATTGACATGGAGATGGAATACTTGTTTAAAGTGCCATCCTTAGAAATTGCCTCAATTGAATGATAGGTGTAAATGATCTCAGCCTTTCACCACATCAGAAACTTATTCAGTCTGCAAACCTCACAACAGTGTGCTATGACCCAGCATCCAGCAACCCTGGAAAAAGGTCCACAACAAAAAGGCAACCCACAAAAATTGTCAGCCTTGTTACAAAACCTGAAACACACATAATTTTAAAGCAGTGTTTATTGAACGTGCTGCCTGTTTTACTTTGAAATCCATTGCACATGATCTTTACAGCTTTGAAGAAACATGTAATATAAGTGTGTTGACGGGAGCACAGTACTAGACTGTGAATTTCTGAGATGAGATCAGCAGAAGCTCTTCACTGAAACAGGCTTTTTGAACAGGTAGCGAAATCTGAGTTTCAAAGTAGCTCATAACTTTAAAATGAAGTAACACAGAAACCTAATTTTTGGTATTAGATTTACTGGGGTATGCTTATTCTAATTCTGCAATGTAGTACTGTTAGCCAGATTGGTGTCAGTTGCTCTTTAGAGGCCAAGTGATCACACTTGCTGCTGACTGAGTGCACAGAGAATGGGTGCCAAAGGGCAGTGTTAATTTGACCAAAATCATAGGGAGGTTTGCTTTTCTTTTTAAGATTTTTTTTCTTCCTGTGTGTGAATTTAATACTCATGAAAGGTGCTGGTTTGTCACCATTGGAAACTGAGGTCATCAACTTGGCCACATGACAGGTACAGCATGGGCAATCACAGTGCATGTTTCCCCACACTGCTCTGCCAATGTGCCTCAACCCTGCCATGCAGGAACTGCCATATGGGTGCAAGGTAGTTCAGATTCCATGCCCATTCAATCCTTGGCCTCTCACATGAGATGGCCAGCAAGGGTGTTGAATTAGTGCCAGTTGTGTTTGTGATTTTGTGATGTGGACCACCGTGCATTGGGAACTGGACTGAGACCACCACAACTTATTTTGCATAGGCCACTGAACACCCTTCACCTATTAATGGCTTTCAGCCACTACCGTCCTGTGCTGGATTTGAACCAGTGAACTAGAGGTGAAAGGATCCTTAATCTGTTAGCAATCTACTGAGCCATCCAGTTCACCAGGAAGTCTGAATTTTGAATAATTGCATTATTTTCTCTCTGTGGTTGAAACTATTGGTGGTCAGTGTGAACTCAAAGGGATTGTTAACAAGTGCTCTGGAGGTCTGTTTTGTGGGTTACTGTAGTTCAAACTGCATTTAGAAGCAGGATCTCACTGGAAATAAGATGTTGCAACCAGTCAGGCTGTCCTGAGTAAACACATTGTAAAATGGATGAAAGCTGGATCCTGGAAGAAACAACATATTTCATCTTAGCTGGGTTATCCTAACTAAAAACTGTAAATAAAACCATTGCTGGCAGCTGCCTTCCCATCTTGGACCCCAAAAAGGTAGCGTGGTGTTACTAATTACAGCACCATTTGGAACTGGAAGATCACAAGTTCAAATTCTACTAGAGTCAAACACTCACTGTGTGACACTGAGCAGTTCACATCACCTCCCACTGCTCCACTCCACCCATTTTCAGAAATCAGTAGTAGCAGGTTTGCACTGGAAATGGGATGTTGCATTCACATAGAAACATAGACTTTGACTGCAGATGAGGACCGCTTGGCCCACCCTGTCTGCCCATTTCCCTACCTATTGGATAAGCTACAGATCCTAGTTAACCAACAGCCTATTTCTTCCTATCCCCACCAGAACTCGCTTTGTCTGTTCCATGCATTCTTGAATTTCCTCACTGTTGTTGACCCATGACCTCCTCAGGAAGGCCATTCCATTTGTCCATCACCCTCTCCATGAAAAATACTTCCTCATGTTGCCCTTGAGCCATCCTCACTCTATCTTCAAATTGTGCCCCTTGTTCTTACACATCTCTTTCTGAAAGATGCTACCTCCCGGACTTTGTTGATTCCCTTGAGGTACTTGGAAAGTTTTCTATCATGCCCCCCATTTCCTTGAGGGTATACATATTAAGTTCTTTTAGTCTCTTCATATGCCTTCTGGTGCAGACCCTACACCATTTTAGTTGCCCTCTTCTGAACTGCCTCCATCCTGTCTATGTCCTTGTGGAAATGGGGTCTCCAGAACTGCATGCAGCACTCCAGATGGGGTGACACCAACTGTCTTTACAGAGGGATAACAACTTCCTGTTTTCTACTGGTGATGCCTCTTCCTATACCCAGGATCCTCCCAGCCTTCCTTACTGCCTTCTCACATTGCTTGCTTACCTTTAGGTCATCTGATATGACTACCCCAGGTTCGTTTCCATTTTTGTTGTTGCTAGTACTTCCCCTCCCCATTGTGTACTCTTCCCTGGTTTTTGTTTCCCAGGTGCATTACTTGCACTTCTTGCATTGAATCTAAGCTGCCTTACTTTTGATCATTCCTCCAACCTTGCCAAGTCCCTTCTCACCCTTTCCACTCCCCTTGTGTATCAGCCCTGTCGCAGATCTTTGTGTCATCAGCTCTTTTAAACTGTAGACAGACTGTGCAACCAGCTTGCCTGCAGATTTGAAGAGCTTTTCACAAGTCAAGTGTGATGAGCTCACTCAATTCTTTGAAGCTAAGGTGGCTGACATCAGGTTGGGACTCCAACCAGCACACTCTATGGGAGACGCCTATTGATTGGCACCCAGTCACTTTTCCTCAGTTCTTCTGGAGTACCTTCAACCTGCCAGAGTTCATCGATGTCATGCAAATTGTTCAGGGCATGCACCCTATGTGCTGTGGTTTGGATACAGGCCCTACCACCTGATTATGGATTGTTGTGACATCATCGGCCCAGTCCTTGCACGGATAGTCTGGTGCTCCCTTGAGTTGGGTGGAGTTTCCAGCTCCCTGAAGGAGGCAGTGGTAACACCCCTCCTGAAGAAACCTTCTCTGGACCCAGACTGCCCTGCCAACACAGACCAATCTCTAACCTCCCTTTGTGGGGAAGGTGATTGAGAAAGTAGTGGTGCTACAACTGGAGAACCATTTGACCATCCATGACATCTATGAACCTCTCCAATCTGGTTTTCAAAGAGGCATAGTACTGAGACTGTACTGGTTTGGGTGCTCAATGATCTCCTGATGGCAGAGACTGGAAAAACCATTCCATCTTGGTTTTCTGGATCTCTCCTCAGCATTTGACACTGTGGACCATGGGGTTCTTCTCAGATGCCTGAGGTTCATCTGTAGCCTGTTGGGTACAGTCCTCAGGTGGTTTAAATCTTTCCTCACTGGCAGAATTCAGAGGGTGGCATCGGGGATCTATTCCTCTGGCCCAACTCTCTCTGTCATGTGGAGTTCCTCAGGGCTCGAATGTTGTCCCCATGTTGTTCATGCAGTGTACATGCTTCTCCTCTGAGACATTGTAAGAGCGGTATGGGCTGAGGTTTCACTGCTATGCTGATGATACCCAGCTCTACCTGTCTTTGCACCAACCAGGATGGAGCTCTCTCAGTTTTAATAACTGCCTCACTGAAATCCAGGGTTGGATGACTTGGAGCTGGCTGAGGTTGAACCGGAGAAGACTGAGGTGATGGTTGTGGACCTGGGTCACCAGATAGCAGGGTTGGGAGCAGGTTTGTCCTCCAGTCTTTTCTCAGAGGCTCCCAGCTACCCACCTCTGAATGGGTGCAAAATCTAGGTGATATTTGATGATGGACTGACACTATGATCACAAGTGAGAGTCATCAAATCTTCTTTATCATCTAGGAACATCACTTGAGTTAAACACCTAGTTCTGCCAGTGATCTTGCAACGTGGTCCATGCCTTTGTGACCTCGTGCCTTGATTATTGGAACTCCCTCTACTTAGGGCTTCCTGGGTTGATATCCACCACTTACAGCTAGTGCAGAATGCTGCAGCCCAGTTATTGACAGGAACTCCCCAGACTTGTCACATCTTTCTGGTGCTGTACAAACTGCACTGTCTGCCAGTTCAGTGGCGGATCACCTTTAAAGTCAGACTTCTGACTTTTAAAGCCCCACATGGACAGGGTCAGACTACCTGAAAGATCTTCTCATTCCTTACCACCTCAGGTGATCACTCCACTCAGCTGATGAGGGTTTGCTAGAGATTCAAGGGTATCTTTAAAATCATCAGGGGCCCATGCATTTATGTCGCAGACCCTGTCCTTTGGAATTCTCTACCCTGCCAGCTTGGGACTACTTGCGACCGTGGAGGGATTTAAATGGGCCCTAAAACCCACTTATGGTGTTTAGCTTACTCTGTCTGATTTTATTGATGCTTTTCCTCTGTAAGTAGTTGTTTTAATTGTGTCAATATTTGGTTTTATTTTTGTAAGGTGCCTTTGTTTTGAAAGGCGTGGTATAAATAAATTTTATTATTGTTATTATTATTTATTATCTGCAAAGAGGCAAACTTTCCTTCCAGTCCCTCACAATGTCACTTACAAAAGACATTAAAAAGGACTGGACCCAGTACTGAACTCCCTCGGTGCCCACTAGTGACACCCCTTTCTTGAGCGTGAACTCCATTTACTATTACCTCTGTGTCCTGTTGCCCAGCTAATTTTTTACCCAGGCTTCCAACCTGGGACCCACTCTCAGGCTGGAGAAATTTGTTTATTAATCTTTTGTGTGGGACTGTGCCAAATGCCTTGCTAAGTCTAGGTATGCCAAGTCCACAGCCCCTCCTTGGTCTACTACTTTGGTCACCCAGTCAAAGAAATCTATTAGATTCATCTGACATGACCATCTCACTGTGAATACATGCTGCCTTGGTTTCTGTGACCTGCTGGCCTCTAGGTACTCAACAATTATTTCTTTCAGAAGTGATTCCATCATCTTTTCCTACCACAGAGGTCAAACTAGCAGGTCTATAGTTTCTTGCCTCTGCTTTCTCCCACTTTTGTGAAGGGGAATTACATCCACCCTCCTCCAGTCCTTAGGTACTACACCATCCTCCCATGATTTGTTAAAAGGGTAGTCAGTGGTGTTACTATTTCTCCCCTTAGTTCTTTTAGAATTCTGGGTGAATCCTATCGAGGGCCAATTGCTTGTCCACCTTCAGTTTTAGGAGTTCTTTTAGAACCCTTTCTGCTATGAATGGACTGATATCGACCCCCATCCAGAGTGCTTCTATTGATTGGATTAGGTACCTCCCCTCCTCTTCTTTTGTGAATACTGAGCAGAAGTATTCATTAAGTATCCATGCTTTTTCACTGTCACCCTCTGCCCACCCACCCTCCCTTTTATTAAGCTCACTATCACTCCCTTGGTCTTTCTTCACTCCTAATGTATCTATATGAGATTTTATCCCCTTCTTAAGTGAATTGGCTATCTTTTCCTTGGTTTGGGCATTTGCTATTCTGACTGCCTTCCTGCTTCCTTCTGCTTTAACGGGAACAGTTCTCTGTCCTGCTCCTTCTGTGTTTCCTTATACTTCCTGAATGCTATCTCTTTCTCCCTAATCTTCCCTGCCACCTCTTTGACTGGGCTATCCTGGGTTGTGGGCATTATTAGTAAGCTGGTGCTCCTGAAGTGAGCAGGAGTCAACCATACTGAAACTGAAAAGTTGAGCACTCACCAACCTCATTAATTAAAATGTTGAGCACTCACCAACCTCATAAATTCAAGGGCACAGGTTTCATAAAAAGGAGAACTTTATTTAAAGGCTTAAAATACAGACATAAAATCACCTGATGCATTTCAGATGGCTGACCACCCTGTTTTCAAAGGTTAATTTCATTTAATTAACAAGATAGTTAAATAGTGCATTCAAAAATGTCACACCAGAGAATACCTTTGATTGTTTAAAATTCATCAAATGAAATGAGACACCACACCACATGTCGATATATTGTAAAGATATTATAGAAATCCATTACACCCAAATACACCACAATATAAATATAGAAACACACACACATATATATATATATATATATATATATATACACACACACACACTATAAATAATAACCTGCATGTATACTTACTAAAAAGGTGGTGGTGAGAGGAAGGAGAACATAGAAAAAAAAAAGGAGATAAAAAAGGAAAAGGGGAAGGAGGAAACGGAGAAAGAAAAGAAAAGAGAAAAGGAGAAAAAGCAAAAAGGAAAAGGGCGGGATGTGGTAGTTAAAGACATGATAAATTTAGAGATATCTATATACACAATACAAAACACATAACGTTCATAACACCATAATGTCATAATGCCATAATATAAAGGGAAGGGAGAATTAGCAGCATAATTAGCACATAGAAGTGATGAATATGCCAAATGATTTCTTATTTTCTTCTGAATGGCTTAAGTTCAAACCCATGATTCAAACCCTGCTCTCTATCAGTATTCAGATTAATAATCCTAAACACATCACGTGTTAAGAGCGGGTCATTGAAATTGCCACCTCTTGGTTTAGGGTGCACTTTATTTATACCCATGAAGCTAAATACATTGTCATTTTGATTCAGAGAATTACCAACATGCGGAGGATAGGTTACCTCAAGCATAAAACCTAGCCCTAGGAGCACTTTATTGGTCTCGTTCTTTAAATAATTTTAATATGTCACTAGAAGCTACCCTGAACATGGCTTTCCCAGGAGATACTCCTGATCCTTTGGGATATATGAATTAACTATTAGATGCTGCAGTTCAAAACAACCCATTTCTGTTGGAAAATAATGGGTCTGCATACATACACCTGGGAACAATCTTTAATGGCAGCCTTTTGGGAGTTAGAAAAGTGCTACACCAATGGAGAAGAACATTTTGTAATTCAACCAACATGGAGGCATATGTGGTGGTGAAGAGGATACCAAGAGGCTTACGCCTGGAGAAAAATCCAGCCTGAGGCCAAGAGAATGAAGCCTTCCTCAAAGCATGGGAAGAGATTCTTGATGAGACAAGTTTTAATTTAATCAACTTAATAATAAAATACAGCAAAGAGAGAGAGAGAGAGGAATGGCTCAAGCAAGAAATAAAAAAAGAGTCAGAAGTTCTTAAATTTCAAAACCATACTGACTTTGAAGTTTTTAATAAAAACTTAGACTCTATATTAAGACTGGATAATGAACTTTAAGCAGCTAACAAATCAAATTTGTCCATGACAAAATTATTATGAACAAGATAGAGTCTTTTAGTTGGAATAAGCACCCCAGGAGTACATTGGAGAAATAGGCATGTGTCCTTTTATTTCAGCAGTGTTAGCGAATCAGAGCCCAAAGAGAATATGATGTACCACTTTCACAGGGAGAGACAGGAAGAGGACCTGCCATACACACCATGGAGGAACCCCAAACTGCAAGGGAATTACAAAGAAGGCAACACCATCACAAAAGAGGACCAGGAGGGAAAGAGATGGAAGAGGATGTGGCAGAGGCCAACCAGACTTACAGGAGCTACAAGAACTGCAGGGCAGGAGATGGTGAATGCTGTGGAAACTGACCTACAATCAACCTCTCCAATTATGAACTAACTAGCTCTGAGACTGAGGTTTTAAATAAAGGTCTTAACTTTGCCCTGACTACATCTGCTACTAAATTACACACAATGGTAGAAATAAACCTGGCTTGCAGAAATTTAAGTTTTAAGTATTTTTTCATAAGAGAAATAGTGAAACAACACCAGACCTATCTCAGCATTTAATCCATCACAAAGTGCAACAATCAAAGTCTTTAAGAACTTAGTGGAAGCTGATCTTGACAAACTGTTCAATAACTCTCCTGCTTTCACTTATAACAACTTGTCACATAATAAGAGATTAGCCATACAATCACTACAACAGAACTCTGATATGAAAATTAAAAGGCTGATAAGGGTGATGTGTCATGATTATGAATAAAGGTGACTACATACGGGCAGCAGAAAGACAATTAAAAATTAGGTGTTTATGCAAAATTAAACTCGGGCCCAATATATGAGTTTAAAACATCAATTGATGAATGCATTAGAAAAGCCTTTATGAATGGGGAAATGAATAATAGGAAATGGTCTTTCTAATTACTGAATCACCCACTACAGCTACTTTCTATCTGCTTCCTAAAATACATAAGTCACTGAATGCCCCTCCTGGTCACCCAATAGTAAGTGGAATTGGTTCTCTGTCTGAAGGTTTGTCACAATTTTGGACTATCATCTCCGTCCTTTTGTGAACACCTTACCATCTTATCTCCAACATACAAATGATGTCTTAAGAACTTTGAAAGACTCACATTTGAGTGATGGTAGTCTTTAGTAACAATGGACATTGAATCTCTCTATTCAAATATGCCTCATGAGGGGGCTATGGAAGCAGCAGATTATTTCTTGAATAATAGGGGAAGGGGAGAAACCAGGGACTGTGTTTTTACTTAAACCTTTGAATTTATTTTAAAATACAATGTATTTCTGTTTAATAAAAACATTTTCTTGCAGACTAAAGGATGATGATCAGGGCCACTTGTGCCCCTCAATTGCAAATATCTAGATGGGAATGTGGAAATTGCTTTTGTCCTGGATAGAATAGAAACCACATTTTGAACAAATCAAATGTGGAAGTGCTACATAGATGATTTTTTTGTGTGGGAGGGCACTGAATTTGAATTAAAACTTTTGTGGAATATTTTGAGGGGACAAATAGAAACCTTAGGTTCACATTCAGGCCTCAAGCACAGACATATGTTTTCTGGACTTCCTCATAAGGAAAGGAATAATGCTGAGATTTCCACTGATTGTACAGGAAAGTTACTGATGGCAGCATGCTATAAAAGCAAGTAGCTGTCATCACAGTATATTACAAAAATATCCCAAAGGACAGTTTCTTCATACTCATAGAAATTGTAGCAGTAATGACAGTTTTGAATCTAGCCAGCAGTTCTTAGTGACCATCTCACACAATGGGGTACAGTAACAAGGACATCAGGGCAGGACATGAATTTGCAGCTAGACAAGATAGGGAAACTCTGCTCAAAGTTCAAGACAGGAACACTACAACGGACACAGAGAGTTCTAGATATAACCTCATTATACCATACTCAACACAAGCAGAAGAAGTTGAAAAGATTATTAAGAGACAATAAAATGTTTTGAACAGTGATCCAGGTTTGAGAGAAACTGCCACAGTATCACCACATATGACTTTTAAAAAGCCCCACATTGGGGACAAATTAGTTAATAGTCATTTTGTGAATAGAAATACTGGAAATGGATATGGCTTCATAATAATGAAAGGGTGCCACTCATGTAAAAGATGTAATGTGTGTGTGTGCGGTTATTAAGAAAGGCAGTTGTTTTGTAAATAGTACTACTGGGCGTGTTTATGATATATGCCAATTGATCACTTGTGACTCAGAGGGTTTGATCGATTTAACAACATGCAGCTATGGCAAGATTTGTTTTGGTAAAACAAAAAGGAGTCCTAGGGCACATATTAGTGAGCATGTTAGAGCTATCAATAAAAGGGACATTACTTATACCACCACAGCGCATGTTGCTAACTCTCAGAGTCAAAACAACCATGTATTTAGCTTCATGGTAATAAATAAAGTGCACACTAAACCAAGAGATGGCAATTTCAATGACCTGCTCTTAACACGTGAAGCATTTTGGATTATTAATCTGAATGCTGATAGAGAGCAGGGTTTGAATCATGGGTTTGAATTTAAGCCATTTCTGAAGAAAAATAAGAAATAATTTGGCATATTCATCAGTTCCAAGTACTCATTATGCTCCTAATTCTCCTTCCCTTTATATTATGGCATTATGACATTATGGTGTTATGAACTTTATGTGTTTTGTATTGTGTATATAGATATGCCTGAATTTATCATCATGTCTTTTAACTACCACGTCCCTCACTCCCATTTTCTCTTTTTCAGCTCCTTCTTTCTCTTTATTTTCATTCCCTCTTTTCTTTTTATCACCTTTCTCTTTTTCCTTCTTTCCTTCTTTGTTCTCCTTTCTTTCTTCCCTCTCCTTTTTGTAAGTATACTTACAGGTTATTATTTATGGTTGTTATGTATATGTTTTATATTTATATTGTGGTGTATTTGGGTGTAATGGATTTCATACATATCTTTAGAGTACATCAACATGTGGTGGGGTGTCTCATTTCATGTGATGAATTTTAACTAATCAAAGGTTTTCTCTGGTGTGATGTTTTTGAATGCACTATTTAACTGCCTTGTTAATTGAATGAAATTAGCCTTTGAAAATGGTGGTCAGCCATCTGAAATGCGTCAGGCAATTTTATGCCTCTATTTAAGCCTTTAAATAAAGTTCTCCATTTTTTCTGAGACCTGTGCCCTTGAATATATGAGGCTGGTGAGTGCTCGACTTCTCAGTTTCAGTATTTGTTTTTTAGTCTTGAAGCACCACCGTTCCTTTGTGGTAATCCAGTCTATTGTTTTGACTCAACAGTACTTTTTTGCAGTTCCACTCAGGACAGCATGATCCATATGTGAAGCCACGGCATGGCTTGTTATAAATTGTTTCCAGTAGCTCTGGAGAGGTCTGCTCTATCAGGGTCCTAAGGAGTGGAAGCCGTAACATGAACTTCTGCTGCCAGGCCCAGCTATCTTGGGCTCCCAAGCAGCAGGAGCCCCAACTCAGCCTTTTGCCACTTGGTACAGTTGTAGAGGGCTTCTAAGAAACAAAAGTCCTGACCCAAGCTTCTACTACCAGGCACAGCTCTATTGTGCCTACTGAGGAGTTGGACAACAATCCAAGCTTCTGATACTTGGTGCAGCTCTGAAGCCATGATATGAACTGTTCTGAAGGGCATGATATGAACTGTTCTAGCCGCCCATCCTAACTTCTGTCACTGGGCATGGTTCTACGGGGACTCAATAGTAATAGAGCCCCCATTCAAACCTTCTGCCACCTGTTGCGGCTCTCTACCCGATATTATCTTCCACAGAGTGTGGCTCACAGATTCTTTTATTGTGGATGTATATTTGTAGAAGCCTGAAATACTATCACAGTTTCAGTTTATTAACTTTCCTCAAAAGAAAGTAAATTCATTGCAAACAACTACATTAATGTACCAGTTGGGGTTCAACTTAATACCACTGCAGTAGGGAAATGTGGTGTTATGGTTTCCAACACTTACTCCCCACACCCCAAGCAGCAACATTACAAGATCACACAAGCAACCACTGACAGTCAGCATTAGGTAAAGCAAACAAAATAAAACTGTTTCTTGGTGACACAAAGGCATCCATCATCAGGGTAGAGTGCTTCTGCAGCCATGGATACACATGCACACTTCAACAAATACACACCACTTCTGGCTACAAAGAGCAGACACTTGCGGAGGTGCTATTTACAGATGACATAAATGCAGTAACATTGATGTGCTACCTTCCAAAAATGTATACAACCGCTTGCACTTAAAACAAATGTTTCATCTCTGCTGTTTGCAAAGTAATGTTTTTGCAGCATGCATGTGCATCTGCATGGGCCTCCATAACTACAGACAGATGTACTGTTGTAATTTGTGTATCGTGAATTTGTATCTTCAGTTAGAAGTGGGTATGTAGATTTTACACTGTGCAAGTGCATCTGTGGTTGTAGAAATGCTGGCCCCACAGGGCCTGTGCTTCTTCACACAGAAGTGCTGTTGTACAGTACAAGTCACATTCATGCAAACCAATCCTAATCACAACTGTGTGCATGATATCAAAACTGACAAAACTGTAAGTTTTGTTAAGCTGAACCCACCAGCCTTGATTTTAACTGTAGAAATGAACATTTTAAAACAGGAACTTTGACTCAGACTATGCACACACTAGCACTGGGCATTGACATCTCTGTGTCCTGAGTCAAAGGCCATAATTGAAAGCATGTTTTAAGATGCAATTTAGAGCAATATAACCAGATTTATTACTACTTTGAACACTTATCATAATCTGACATTGTTTTTCCAATGCATACCGTGTGCATTCAGAATGAGAATTTCACTGCAGTGGAAACTCCTTTCAAAACAAAAAGAAAACAAGTTGCTCAGTGTACTGAACTGAACTGAACTGTACTGTTATCACGCAGAAGGCTGCAATGTAATCTGAAGATTAACTGCAGCTAGAGACAAATGTTAAAAATCATTAATCAACTCAGTCCAGTGAGCAGTGTACACATTAGGCAACCCACTGGAAAATGTTAAGCCACTGAGTTGAATGAATGGTTTAATGTAACTTCTACTGTAATTTGGGTATCATGGTTGTATCTGTGGCTGCAGAAGTGAGTGTGTGTACAGTATGTCATACTGTGCAGGGTGCATCTTATGGCTACAAAAGCATTGGACCCACATGAAGAAATACTGTGTGTATAGCCCAGGAAACTATTTTTCAGTGAAACTGACCTGTGTCATGGGATCAGATTATGGAGCATCTGACTGGATTCCAACTTTTAAAGGAAGATTAACATGGAAAGGTATAGGCAGTATAGCCTAGAGGTTAGTGTAATGAGCTGTGAATGAGTGTGGTACATCCAGCAGGCAGACCTGGGTTTGGTTCCCCTAGCCCCACTTGCATACTGTGTGACTCTCAGCAAGTCACTTAACCTCCACAGTGCTCCCAGGTCACCCCTGAAAACTGGCACCTGTGCCTAGTGGGCCTTATGCAGTTACCAAAGAATAAAAAAAATAAAAATAAAAAGATGGCACTGGAGGGAGCCACATCTTGCTTTCTCTCTCTTTCTAAAGGCCCTGAGCAATTTGTCTTTTTCAGAAATGAGAAAAGATTTTAAATCCTCATGAAAATAAACATGAAAAGAAAGGGCGAGACACCGCTTTAATGGATAAGTATATTCTACCAATAAAAAGATCTGATTGAGAATTTTCTAAGCTTGAAAACAAAAAGCCACTTCTCAGAGACCGTTGGTAGGATTTTCCAACCCTTGAATACCACAAGCCATGGGTATACCATATATATGGTGCAAGGAGCTGACAGCATTCACCCACCGGCAAGCAGGATTTTCCCTCCGTTCGGCAATTGCATAAGGTAAACTGACTTTTGTGGTCTAGCACACAGCCCAAAGGACCTTTTTAAGAGAACTTGCACCAGATATGTGAGTGCAAGCTGCCTTAAATCATAGAGACTGTTGCAATTGTGCCCGAGATTGTAAAATCGGGCACAGTTGTGGGCAAATGAGTTTGCACACTGTAAGATCCTAAGGGCCATGGCATATGTGCTTGCCACAAGCTCCGCACCACACTTTGAGAATCCTGCCCTGTTTGTGACTGGTGAAACAATGGGAACAGCAACAAAACCGGCACTCTACAATGAGGTAATGCAAAAGTGTCAGGTTTATTAAAGTGCAAGTAGTGCATCAGTGCAGCACTAGTGCAAAATACATTAGGAAGTACACAGCAGAGAACAACCTAATATAAAATCGTAGGCAGTGTTACTGGAGCGGTAATACTTATTCCTTACTGGGCGACAGTCTCTGCTAAGCAGCCAACTGTCCAATCTGGAGACTTTACCTGTTTTGCACTGAGATTTTCAAGAGTCCCAGAGCTAGGAAGTTATACCCCTATAAAGCACACATCTTAAAATGACAAGTGTTCACAAAAGTGCATGATAGTGAACTCTAAAAACAGAGACTAACTCCATTACAGAGTAGGTACCAACTTAACATTTCTATACAATACACATGGGGTTGGGAAGAAAAAGTTTATAATCCTAAACTATTATGTCCTTTCAGAGTATGTATTGCTTCTGAGCCCATGGTTTAAAGAAGGAACATACTGCCCCATGTAGTGTTGGCTTGTTAGTTCAATTGTATCTGCCAGTCCTTCTCAAATTAGGATGGCCCATAAATAGCAAGCATTTAGAAGAAAGAAATAACAATTACTTATTTTTGAGCATATTTTAAGACATATTTACATATAAACCTTGTGAAATAACAGTCTAGATAACTTATTTTTCTTCTTTATCAGAGGCATCAGATCACATTTCTCCTTCAGACCAAGATTAGTTGTGTCCCCATAACCAGACCATCCACAGTGCTTCTCATTTTAGAATGAAGGTGCCCAGATTACTGCCAATTTTATCCAGTTTAACTTTCTTTGGCCAACAAAATTTAAAGGTACGATTTCCAACATCCTCCTCTGAGTTATATGCACTGACAGAGCATTGTCCCTTGATACCTGGCCAATAAATCCACAGAAACTTGTTTGTGGGTGCCCAGATTGGCAAACAATATTATTACATAATTTATGCATTATAACATTCTTTGCTCTGTTCATCATCATATTCAATTATATAATTTCCAAATCCAACTTCAAACCTTTTACTTCACATTATTTACAATCCTCTTTCCCATATCCACATTCATCATTGCATTTTATATCTTTTCATTTATTTGTGTATCATTTTCTTCCTTTTCATCTTTCTCACTCCAGATGTACCGTCTTCGGATGAGATGTTAAACAAAGTCCCATCTGCCTGGATTGGTGGTAGTTCAGGTGGATGTTAAAGATCCCTGGCACTTATCGAGAAAAGAGTAGGGAATTCCCGGTGTCTGGCTAAATTACCCTCATTCACTAAAAATACCACCAACAGCTTAATGTGGTTCAAGGTCAGTTGGCATTCATCTGTATCCCCCCCCAGGTTGTGCCTGAAAATAGGCAGGATTTGTCTAGTGCACTTACCCGGTCAACAAAAGCTAAATAAAATATAAAACATCTGGGGGCCGGTCTCCTCCTTTTGTTTTTCTCTTCAAGCACTAGTGAACACCAGTGCCCTTCTTCATTGGTTGTATTTTGTGGCCATCTGTGTCTGCCTGTCCCCTCCCCTTCCCCTCACTTCCTCACCCCATACTGATCTTGCCTTATATTAGCTTGCCTCCAGCTTGTGAAGGATGGTAGACTTTCCCCAATTTTATATGGCTCTCTCCTTTCTCCATCCTTTGATCATTCTTCTATCTCACAAATAAACATGTCGTTAGCCATCCCAGATAAGTGAACCCGTCTCCCCTGTAATATTTGTCATCCCACTCTTCAATCACTGTCCTAATCACCCTCCCCATCACTAGAAATAGGCTCCCACCCTGTGATTCATTTCCTCCTGGCTTTATCAATAGTCTTATGGTTAGGGGCATACCACCATACCCTTCTAGGGACCATGTCTGACGCCACCAGGGTGATCCCAGGCCACCATTTTTATTCTCATGTAGTCATCCTTAATCTGATAGTAAATGTCAAGCCAGGGCCTGGACCCAGCGTAATTTCCACCCAAATGAATGATTATCATATCCTGTTCTGGTAGTGTCTCCCTCATTTCCCAAAGTG
Source organism: Neoceratodus forsteri (assembly GCA_016271365.2). Classification (NCBI taxonomy): domain Eukaryota; kingdom Metazoa; phylum Chordata; order Ceratodontiformes; family Ceratodontidae; genus Neoceratodus; species Neoceratodus forsteri. The sequence goes on from CM028130.1 coordinate 1,063,743,990, forward strand.
GTGGAAGCAGTGGGGTCCATCTCATCCCTCTGACTCCTTTCCATCTTAATTTACACTGCCTGGGATCCTGGTATATTGCCACCCCCGGTCTTCTGATGCTCTCCTTTCTGCTCAGAATATAATGAGTGCCCACAAATCCAGATCTCTAAACTCCTCCATGCCCCATTGATGACAAACACTTGTAATGATAAAAGAAAATGATTGCTACCCCAGTTCCCCTGCCCCTATCTTTTTTGTTTACTTGAATCTGTAAGAGAAACAGAAACATCATTAAACCATCAATCATTTAAAGGCCTCACGTATTGTTTGTAACAGTTTGATGTTCAGTGTCCTAGTACCCTCAAATCTTCTTTTGAACCCCATTTTGCTGTGGCTTTAGAAGCTGCTCCAATGTGAAAAGAGTGTGAAGAAAATCTTGTGGGATCTTACCATGAATCTGATGCCCTTTTTTAGTAGTGACCACCTGTATGCTTGTCACTATTTTCCTATCCCGTGCTTGAATAACAAGCTTGTCCTCCATCTGCACACTGTCTATAACCACAGCGCTTGAACTGGTGTACATTTTGTTCTGACTCTGTCTCAGCACCACCCTAGCCCCTTGCCCCGTCTGATCTATCTTTGTCCTTCTAAGGTGCAATTCTATCTCTGTCTCTCTCTTGACCTAGGTTAAATCCTCCAATTTAAACCCCTCAGATTGTCTCCTTGCCGTACCCACTACCTTGCTCACTCTGAAGCCCCATGCCACATCACTGTGTAAACTGTGGCAAATAACACAACCACATTCTTTGACCTGCAAATCCGTGGCATTGCCTGTACCAGGCCTCCTAGCATAGTCTCTAATATAGGCTGCCTCCTATCCTTCATCTTCCTTTTATCCATAGCCATCCCTGCATCATTATCCTGGATATATGCTTTTGTGGGTCCCCCATCCTTTTATGCTACAGATTAAGTTAATGGCGGACAGGTGTACTCCATTGTTCATGTGCTTTCCTCTTTGCCACCTTGCCACCATGAATTTCCCCTTGGTCCTCAGTAACTATCCTACTATCTCCATCGTTTGTCCCTGTCTGAAGGCTGAAAAACTCACCAAGACCCTTCATATGCCTTTAGAGTCCTAGGTGACCAGGAGTTATGGAACTGCAACTCCGCTTCTTCCAGCCAATTTCTGAAATGAATGCTGATACGGTGTCCGTTGCACCTCTGACTTCAGGCGATGGCCCAGAATCTGTCCAGCTGCAGACAGGAGGCTATCAGCTATATTGTTCTGATGCCCCTCAATGTGCCTAGCCTACACGACTTGTTAGCTTCCAAGGGGCCCTGCAGCACTACTAGTCAAAACTCTCACAGGTCTCAGACATGGCTCCCTCTTTTGTTCTGTACATCCACTACTGCTTTGTTATAGCACCAGAAAATAACTTTCTGGTTCCTTAACTCTTCCCCATAGCACTGTGCTGACCTATATTGGTATGATCTCAAACAGTGTGATGTCCTGTATTAAGCCTACTTTTTTCATTCCTCTGGCCATGCCTCTAAGCACCACTTCCCCTAAAATACACACCATCCCTAACCCCCTGCCACATCTGTGTATAGCTGTAAATACATGTTAAACACCCAGTCTTCTTGCCAGAATGTTTTCCCATTGTAATTTCCAAGAAGACCTCCCATATCTCCAGGTCGGCCCTAGTTCCTTTGAAATGTCTACCCAGTAATGTGGTCTCATAGCCCTTTCATCACCCTGGCCAGGCATTGGGTAAATGCCCATCTGAGCCTGATTGCCCTACAGGCAACATTTAAATGTCCCATCAGATGCTACACTTGCCGTACCTGCACCCTTCTCCTCCCTGGTGGCCTGCAGCTGTTGCCTACATCTCTCTACATTCATGTGTGGTAAGCAAAAGCTCTGCCTCTGCATCTATTTCTATGCCCAGGAATTCTATCTGCAGTCTAGGACCTTCTGTTTTGTCAGGTGCTAGTGGGATGCCCAACTCTTGGCAGAGTTCTTGGAAATATAGTAGCATGTGCTCCATTTCTGCCTTTCCCTTACCTATCAACAGAAAATCATCTTGATGGTGTATTTCTGACCTATTCCTGTACATGTGTTGAAAGATTAATTGCAGCCTACTGCTAAACAGTTCAAATGAGGCACAAGCAATAGAACAACCCCACTAGGCATGGCCTTGTCAAGTAATAATCTTCCCCACCCAAAAACCCAATAAGTCTCAGTCCTCAGAGTGCACTGTCAGGAGCCTAAAGGCTGCCTCAATATCAGTTTTTACTAACACACCCCTTTGGTGGCCTAATAAGTTGTACCACCTCCTCTAAGGTGGCATATGTCACCTGCTGTCGCCTCCCAATGAAGTCATTTAGTGAATCCCCCATCAGGATAGGAAAGGTGGTGTATCACTCTGAATTCCCCTGGTTGTTTCTTTTGGAACCAGATCCAATAGAGACACCCTAAGGTTCTGAAGAGGCACTTCCTTGAATGGTCCTGCTACATCTGCCTGCTTTTACCTCCTTCTGTATTTTTTGTTCTAACAATTCTTTTTTCCCTTAACGGATCCCAAATTCCTTGCTAAACTACTTACCGAGGTCCCTTAAACTGAAATGTAAAACCTTTCTCAAATTTTGGCTGAATTCCTGTCTGAGTATTCCTTAATCCATTGTTCCAATGTGTCTAGTTTTATGGGGTTACTGCCTTTTGGTATGTGTCTGACCTTTTGTGGTCGCCATCGTCTGGGCATGGTCTTTTGACTGCATTCTGCTCCTCCACCATAACCCCTTCGCCCTGTCCCCTGCCCCATTGCTGACCCTGGTAACCCACCTGTCTGCCCCGAAAGGACTGATTATTCTGATTGCTGCTAGCCCCTCATTACCGATATTGAACCAGTTGGTCCTGCACTTGGATGCTGGGTGGCTGCCCCGCATTTCAAAAAAGCATGCCTAAATCTGCATTGTGGCCAGGGCAAAAGCCCTGTTATACCCCAGCAGCATTTTTGTATGTAAACTCACCTTCTTTTCCCATCTCCTCATGGCTCCCATACCCATCAGGCAGTCCAGCCACAAACTGGATTGCCAGGTATCCTGTATGACGTCCCCAAATGCTGCCATTCTTTGGTGAAACTGTTCATTGTATTGTAACCAATTATTCCCTTTCCGCATCTTGGCCTTTCTTATTATCAATGAATACGTGAGCAGTTGTATGGTCAGCTCAGGTTTCTTCTATCACAATTGCGAATAAATCATGAAGCCAAGCAACCAGGCATCCCATGTCTTCTTCTTCTTTTTCATCCTCCCTTTGCCTAAAAGAACCACTGCTGCTGCCATATCCTTCTTACTAATGCTCAACTTTTCATCATATTTCGTTATGGCCTCCTTACTCCCTAACACAAAGATATAAACAAGTTCCTCTTTCCAAATCTTTTCTTTTGTTACTAGAGGCACATGCTCACCTATCCTCATATCCAGCATTCCTATTTCCTTCATACCCAGGCCTTCCCTGCAGCCATCCCTACACTGATCTTGACCACTTCCCCTTTTTCTTTCTTAATTTCAGCCAAAGCCTTTTCAATTGTTCCCCCATCATCCCCATTGCTTCCAACATTTGTTCTACATACTCTTTGATACTACTGCCTATATTAAAGCCTTCATTACCTGTTCTTGGGGATGGCTTCATCACCAAGGCCAGCTCTGGGGCAGCAGGTCCAGCTGGTAGGTTATTGTCTGCAGGTGACGGGGGCATAGGTGGACCTGGGGCAACACAGACTCTGGAGGATTCACTGGCTGTGGGGGCAGTGGAAGAGGCAAGGCATAGTGCCAGCCTCCAGGGTAGGCAGGGGTGTGAGGCTCGGGCTCTGGGGAAGAAGCAAGGGCTCCTCCAGTTCCCTGAGTGCTGGGCATGGGCCTTGCCCATGGTCTTTGTTATCCTTATCCTTCTTCCCATCTCTGCCTTCTGCTTCTCCTCTTGCTTGGCCTCCATGCCTTAGCCAACTCCCATACTTTGTTAGTTTTGTCCGCCCAGTCCACAATAGCCTTATAAGTGTCTGCTTTTGTCATCTTGTTTTCTTTGGAGCCATCTTTAACCTTGCTGCACCACACTGCAACACAAATTCCAACAGTTATTATGCAAGCAATAATTCCTGACAGGGTGGGTGATGGCAGATACCGGACCGCCCAGGGTGTAATGAGGGCCCGACACCGCAGGCGGAGGTCCTTATACCCCTGGCGGTCCAGTATTGCCCATACTACCAATTCTGGAGGCATTATTGCATGAAAATGGGGTCTTGCACAATAAATAGACAGAGTCAAGGTTTGCAGTGTAAATAATAAATAGTTTTTATTTGTTTTAATTTAATGAGTAAAATTGTGTTGAAGAAAAAAATAGTCCCTTTTGGGACACTTCAAATGAACATAAACGCTGGTAAACCACGTTTTAAACTGTTTACTTAATGGTGTGGAAAAACAAGAAATTGGTGAGGGTTTCATTTATTTTTGGTAGGTAATGAACTGGATTGGGCTGTTAAGCGTGCAGTTGGAGGGCTGGAAAAGCGTTGCTTGTTCCTATCGGTATGAGCCGTCTGTAGGTGGCAGCCTGCTGGAAGTGGTCTGGTTTGCTTGCTGATTCGTGTCCTGTTCTGGTGCTTCAGATGAGAGTCTTGGTTGCGATTTCCATTTGGTGCACTTAATATAGAGCTCCACACTTTTCGATCAGATGTGGATGGTGCCCAGTCGTGGCGAGACTTTGCTCTGATCGGTGCCGGTAACTCGCGACGATTTCCTTCATTGTTAGACCTGCTTGTGAGGAGGAGCTGCACTGCTGTGCGCGTATACTATGGTTAGTATACCGCTGAGAGAGGTTTGCTTCTTCACTTAATTTGAGCATCAAGGATCCTAAGTAATTTTTGCCCATTGCTTCTTTGCTGTACCAGTAGGTTAGATGGTTCAGCTTTTCTTGTGGTAGGCGTTTGTGGTGGAGGTGGAAACTTGTATGCCAGGTGGGCATTTTCAAGGTATTTTAAGAACGCGTGACAGGGCAGAGTGGGCTGTTTCTCTGCTCAAAGATGAAACCTCTGGTATTTTCTTTATTTCCTGAGGATTTTTGTGGTTTTGGTTTCCTGGTTGTGGCTTAAGGTGATATAGCGATTGCCTGCTTCATCTTCTTTTACAAGGAAACTTTCTCTGGTTAACTTTTTCACTAAGCTCAGGTGCGGTTTCGGGATCTAGGACTGGACTGGCACGTAACTTGTTTATGTTGGCTTCTGTGATTGCAGGGTAGTGGATTGACTTATCTTTGTGCTGCTTTCGAACTGCTTTAACACCGCTTGCAGGACGCTGTTAGAGGATTTAAACACTGGGTCAGCGATTATGCTTCACGGACCTTCTATTGTCCATGGTGCCTAAGTGGCGGTTTATGCATGCTCGCGGAGCACAGTAGCCGACCACGGAGTACTCAGACCCGCTTTTGTTGTACGGACATCGCGTAGAAGCCTGAGGTATCTGCTCAGGATTTCAAAACTTATTGTTTGCCACTTGATTTTAATTTTTTTTGCGCAGCCCACTGTTCAAAACTGAAATTGCCCACTTGGCATTTTTACTGTGTTAACCTCTTGCCGTTGCTTTCTATGGTGTCTAGCTGTGTGTCACTTAGCACCACAAAATGGTCACTACTTTACTTTTTTTTGTCAGGTTCAGTTATTTTTGGCTCTGGTTGACATTCGTCATCCTCGTTGAGTACCCAGTTTCCTTTTAGGATGTTGAGCAAGTCAAAATTGACAGGATAGTTGTCGGACATTTTGAGGTGCCAGCTGATTTCTCGTCACCTCACCAGGTTTGAATTCTTTTGATGGTGCTGCACTTTGATATCTCAGCTGGTGTTTTGGTCAGCTGACCGGGAGTTTTCCTTGCTGGTCATCTAATGAATGTTAATGTGCCCTTTCTTAGGGTACTGGCCATCAGAGTCCAGCAAGGAAAAACCATTTTCTAACTTGCATTAACATACTGCCTTAGTGTTCCGCTAAAGTCGATACCCACTTACAATTTTTTTATATATATATAAATTAAGGTTTTTATTATTTTTTTATTGTGTATTCTGCCAACTGCCTGTGTAATGTATGGACAAAGAAACTGATTAGTACCTCCCTTCTTATCACAGCCTATCATCTTTTATTGCTCCCATCTTCCGTTTTTATATACAGTAGTTTCTTTTGGAAAAACTCTTGCCTGAGTATCTCCTTGTCTTTTCGTTTCACTTATTATTATTATTATTTTTTTTTAAACAAACTTCATGAGGGTAGATGTAGCTACCCTTTCTGCTCCCAATAGTCCTGCTTGCTCTTTAACTGGCCCATCTTAATGCAGCCTCTTATCCCTTAAATTACTTCCATCTTCCATTTCATATGTAGTGTAGTGGCACTGGTAGTGCTACTATAGTTAGGTTGAATACCCCATTTATGGTTAAATTTGAAATTTTGCACCTTAATAACTTTGTCACCATATGACAGATTTGCCAGAAATTTGGAATGCTCAATTTGGTTCCATAGGTCTCTGAACCTGCCAAGTTTCGTTGTGGTCGGATGTACAGCTGTGGAGCTACAGAGCAACACAAAACTCATAAATTGTGGTTTTTACGTGTTTCTTTGCTCATACCTATAGCCCGCATGGTTTGTGCGATTAGTCCAAACACTTCATGGGACATGCAGTTAGGGTCCCAGATGTGCCTTTCAAAATTTTTGAAAAATATTAAATGGTTCAAAAGTTATTCAAAACACTGAATCCATTATAGGCTATAGGAAAAGTTAAGCTATGCAAAGTGTTGCAAATGCAGTTTTACTGCATAAATTACCCTTTTACTTTCATGATTCAGCTATTTTTTTTTTAGTTGGTGGTCAGAAAAATGCTTGGCATTTAAATTTGGGACCCTCTAGGGACACAATTCTTGTTATGTTCACCTAGTTGAGCCCTGAGGATGCTAGCCATGTGTCTTTTTTGGGGGTAAAACAACCCAGAAATATGTTTATTTAAATTTTTGTAAAAAGTAGTGTCACAAAGTACTTTCATAAATCACACTTTCATGAGTTTTTTACCAAAAGTGTCATGATTTGCAAAAGTAATTTGTGACACTATGCCCAAAACAATAGGAAATCTTTGCCACCCTGCTGCAAAACAACAGTTTAGTCTTTGGGCTGAGATTTGCAGGGAAGAAAGCCAGCATCACACAGATGTGCCTTTTAGTAGTTTGGTGCCAAAATATTCTGTAGCAGGGCTGCAAAAGTTACAGCACTCAAAGTTGACAATTTTCCCATAGGATAACATTACGGCATCTGCTGCGCCTTTCCAGGTGCCGTATCTCCAGCAGTTTGAGATACAGACTTTTCGTCACAACAATTCTTAGCTCCCAAAGGAAGCTAAGCACAAAACTAACCTGGAAAGTTGTAAATAATATGAGAGATTTTATTTTTTTTTATGTTGTATGGTTCCTGAGATATAAGCAATTTAGTATTCCAATTGCTAATTTTTGTCCAAAGGCCACTATTATGCCCACATTCTTTGTATTCAATGTGCTTCTGGATGCACCTCTTTAGAACACAAAGCATGTTCATTTGTATTACTGTTACCATTAGCGATTGCATTTACATTTCCGCTTGCATTTCACGTTACTGTTTGCATTAGCATTTCCATTTGCATCACCATGTGTGTTACCATTTGCATTTGTGTTACTGTTTGTGTTACTGATTCTTTTTCGTCACTGTTGGCATTACTGTTTGAGTTTGTGTTACCATTTGTGTTTCCGTTACCATTTTAGTTAGCATTTCTGTTGGCATCACCATATGCGTTACCGTTTGCATTTCTTACCGTTACCATTTGCGTTTTCATTACTATTTGTTACCATTTCCATTCATGTTTCTCTTACCATATGCATTTGCAATGGCACTTGTGTTTCTGTTGTTGCTTGCGTTACTGTTTCCTTGTGCATACGCCATTGCTGTTGCTGTTACTGTTTGCATTGCGTTACCATTACTGTTTGTGTTTCCATTACCATTTGTGTTAACATTTGTGTCTGTGTTTACGTTTGCCCTTGAGTTTCCATTACCGTTTGCGTTATCATTTCCGTTTGCGTCACCATGTGTGTTACTGTTTTCTTTTGTATTTCGCTTGTGTTTGCATTTCTGTTTAGTTACCGTTACTGTTTGCATTTTCATTTCCATTTGCATTACCATCTGTGTTTGGTTTCACGTTTGCGCTTGCATTTCCATTACCATTTTCATTACGTTTCCTTTCACATCACCATTGGTGCTACCATTTCACTTGCATTTGCATTACCATTACTTTTTGCATTTTGTTACCATTTGCATTACCATTTGCCTGTGCATTTCCGTTACTGTTCTCATTACTGTTACCGTTACCATTTGCGTTACCATTTGTGTTTCCATTACTATTTGCATTTCCATTACTATTTTCATTAGCACTTCTGTTGTGACATCATGTGCATTACCATTTCGTTTGTGTTTTCACTTGCATTTGCGTTTGCGTTACTGTTTCCTTTGTGTCACCATTGTCATTACCGTTACCTTCTGCATTTCAGTTGCATTACCATTACCATTTGTGTTTTGTTACTGCTTGCGTTACCATTTGCATTTCCGTTGCCATTAGTGTTGCATTTGCACTTGTGTTTCCATTGTCGCTTGTGTTACTGTTTCCTTGTTTATCACTGTTGCCATTGCCATTACTGTTTGCTTTGCATTTCCATTTGTGTTACTGTTACTGTTTGTGTTTCCGTTACCATTAGTGTTTGTGTTTACATTTGGCTTGCATTTCCGTTACTGTTTGTGTAATCATTTCCATTTGCGTCACCGTGTGCATTATCATTTGTGCTTACCTTTGCATTATTAATGTTGCTGTTTTCTTTTTGAGTCACCATTGGCATTACTATTTGTGTTTTTGCATTACGATACCATTTGCATTTCGGTACCATTTTCATTAGCAAATTCATTTGCGTCACCGTGTCTTGATATACCATTTCGTTTGTATTTGCATTTGCATTTGCATTACCATTACGTTTTTGTTTTCATTGTCATTTGCATTACCATCTGTGTTTGGGTTCATGTTTGCACTTGCATTTCCATTAATGTTTGCTTTACCATTTCCGTTTGCTTTTCGCTTGCATTTGCATTACTGTTTGTGTTACTGTTTCCTTTCACTGTCAACATTGGCGGTACCATTTCTGCTTGCATTTGCATTACGTTTGCATTTTCTTTACCATTTGCATGTGCATTTCCATTACGTTACTGTTCTTGCTACTGTTACTGCTACTGTTAGCATTGGCGTTACTGTTGAGTGTTAACGTTCCATTAGGATTACCGTTACCATTACTGTTACCATTACTGCATTACTGCTAAGCGTTACCATTACCGTTAGGGTTAATACACACAAATGGGAAGCATGGTGGAACGCAGGGGCCGAAGGCCACCACATACCATTCACTATTCATAGTGCACATTCTCAAAAGAAGGAAATTTATGGCAAAAACTACATTTAATTCATCTGTTGAGGGTTGTTCCACAGCAACAAAAGTGGGAAATTCAGTGTTGGGTTGTCACCTTGTACCCCATGCCCACCCTGCCCCCATCAACAGGCATCGGGGGTGCGTTGAGTTGTGAGGTAAAACTCTCACCCATTCTCCAATACTGCACCACCTCAGCTTATTTTACATGGAATGGGGTGAGAGTTGAGCCAACATCCCAAGCACACTCCATGCCTGTTGGTGGTGGTGGAGGTGTGGGTGCTAGGGTGGCAACCCTAACAATCAATTTCCCCACTTTTGTTGCTGTGGAACAACCCTAAATGATGCTTTAATCAGAGTTTTTTGCCATGAATAAATATATCATATCTATATATATATATATATATATTATATACACACACACACTCTCAAAACAGTGTTTTTGAAAAAACAGCCCTTAACCAAGTGCCTTCCTTTCCTATCCTTTTGTCTGCTATTATTATAATTTTTTGTATAATCTATATTTATTGTATATTTCCTTCTTTCCAATAATTTTTGTGACCCCATTTTAGCTTTGCTGCTGTACTGTAATTTCTGTGAGGGGTGCTTCATCCACTACGAAAGGGCCCTTGCTCTGTCCAATACCCAATTTAAATGTCAGCCACCCACCCTGTCTCAAAATGGTGGCTGCCTCCCTTCTGCTTTGTTCAAAATGACTGTGAAGCCTTTTTCTTGACTGGTGCTGTATGCATGGTCTGTGTACCACCTGGCTCCTGTCCTGTAGTTCTTCCATCCCCTGTGATATCAGGCATTAAAATCATCGATTTGAAACAGCCGCTGCCCCCTTCCCTCACTGCCAGTCTGTGCCAGGCCCTCTTTCGTCTGATTCCTGCCACCAAACCTTTTGTTTGGCCTCCACAGTCCAGAGACAGACTTGATCAATATTTCTTTCTTTTTTGATATATGTTTTAAAAGTTCTAGCCACCTTCCTTCCAGATCCACCGCCATGGGAAAACAACCAGCCACACGTCTGAAGGACACTTCACAGCTCCATCCCACGCTGTGGCATCCTGGCCTGGATCCTACACTCTGCCTCCGTTTCTGGTCTCCTAATGGTAAAAACATGGCCTCCCATCTGAGGACAACATGTGGCTCCATCTCTTTGCCACATGGTGTTTTGTCTGGCTCTGGTCCTTGCTTCCCGAGGTAGGGAAAGAAAAACAGAGGTAAGCTGCTGACTGCTTTTTGTTCTGTGCCACAGCCACCTGCCTGCCAAACAAGGAGCTCTCCATACTCAGGAGAAGCCACTGCTGGCTCCTCCCTGCTTCCTACAGCACCATGTAAATTAACAGAGGACACTGCCACCAGCTTGGGAAAACTTCCCGTGTCAGGACATTTGGCATTACTTGCTGCTTCATTTTATGACCAGTTCAGCCTCCCACAAGGTAAACCTAATATTGTTTTTCCACAGCTCAGCTCAAAATACACAAAGCAAACAATTAGCACTCAAACCCAATTCTCCCAGCTGCTACTTTCTCTTGACTTGCTGCTAAAATAAATTAAAACACCTTACCCTCTTTTTTCTTTGATGCCTCAGCTGCTCACCAATACTGCAACTCATCAGCAAAAACTGATGGCTGGTTAATCTTATTTAATTTATATCCCTACTGTTCTGTAAAATGAAAAAGTTAAATTAGCTATCTAATTCTTAAAAGCCAATTGTTGAAGTAAATTTTTTTTGAAGGTATGCCAATCTGAACATGCTGCTAGATGAATCTATTAGCTACAAATATTGTGAGCTTTGAGACCAGGGAAGCAGTTTATAAACCATATTTTGTCTCCCCATCTCTTGGCCCAATCACCTTCTTTCTTGCATTCTGTACCCTCCTTTTGTGACACCACCACCCCTTTCATCACATATCTCTCTTACTCCACCCCATCCTCTTGCTGTTTCCACTAGGTGATCCCCATTGGCTGAGGCTCTGGGACAACATGGTCTGCCTTTTAAATCTGGCAAACCTCATTAGTGTAATCATGACTCTATATTGCCTGATGTACTCTCTCTTATTCTGATTTTAAAAGCACAAATAGTTTTTCCTACTTAAAATGCACTGCATCCACAGGTTGCCAAGTAAACAATGCAGTTAGAATTACATTTCACAAAATGTCTGATTTCAAATGTTCTGGAAGCATTCACACTAGTAAAGTCCATGCCTTTACAGTACTTACATCTGTCACATGGAAAATTATTGTGTGGCAGTAGAGGAAGCTAATTTTTTCAAGCTTGTCTGGTATGGGTTGCAGGATGTGTACCAGACTGTCTGCTAGATTTGGTGCACATCTAAACACCATTCTAGGGGACCCTGTTTATAGTTGCAGAGGTTAGGGTCCAGCACTGTGATGCCCCAATTTTTTCTCACTATGGGCCTATTCACAAAATTGCGCCCAAAGGTGCATATCCAGGTGTTCAGCTCCACACTCTTGGGACTTTCCACATGTGGGCCACATTCAAAAATACCAACCCCACCTGGCTCCTGTATGGTGCCCCACCCCAGCATACAGGTCTGTGGGGGGCAGGTAGAGTGCAGAGTGGCAGATCCAGACAGGCAGCCAATGGGCTGCCCTGGCAGAAACCCATAGTGGATCCTTTGCACCCATGGGGTGTTGTGTTTTCAGCCGGTGTGCATAGCGCCAACCATACTGATGTGGAGGAGTACCCTGGCTGCCCAATTCCTGACCTCCCAGTGTGCTCTGATGGCAGGGCAACATTATTGTGAGGGCAGTTATCCCCCACCATGTCCACCGCAACTAGCAGCAGCTTCTCAGGAGTGCATAACTGGCATTGGTGGTTTTATGGCTGCCCTGAAAACACAGAGCCAGTAGCTCCCATGCACAGAACCCTTGCATGGTAATGCATGCACAGAGTGCTGGCTCACCCCACAGACCACCCAGGTGGAGCTGCATGATCAGCTGGGGACCAGGTGCATGGGAGGGCATACTGTATGAGCACCATGAATGCGCCGGGGCCAGGCAGGTGCAGAGTAGGCTGTATGCCAGAGTTGTGCAGTGCATAGCCTACTCTGTATCTTGTGAATGGGCTCCTATGTCACTAATGGCTTGGGACTGCCTGCCGTAAGTGATGATGAAGTTCATGGGTTGAGCAGTAGCTACTACCCTTTCTTTCTCTTTGAGAAGGTAAGAATGGTCAGTAGACAATGCCTGTATCTCTGCTTGTTGTATTGTAACCCTTTGCTAGAATTTCTTTTCATCTTATCACATTGTTTCAGAAATTACCCTCTTCACTACATTACTCCTGACCCTAGAGAACTGGAATTTTGGGATGTTTTTCATCATGTGCTGTGGATTGCAGCTAGAAGTTTGTAACAGGGTGTTCTAGGCTATGGCTTTGTGGTACAGATTTGTCCTAATCATGCCATCTTCCCTTTATGGATGCTAAGATCTACAAAGGTCACCTCCATAAGACTGACATGAGTACTAAATCACAGATTCAGATTGGTGCTCTCCAAAACCTCTCTGACTCATTCAGTTCACCTCCTCTGCCCACCCACAGCATTATAATGTTGTTTATATAGCAGCTACAGAGGTCTAGCTCATTATAGAAAGGGTTAGCCTTGATGATATAGGTAATTTCTTTCTCCCAGTAGCCTAGATAAAAGCTGGCATAACTGGGTGCAAAAGAGGTGCCTATAGCTGTACCTTTAATCTGTAGGGAAGAAATTATCCTGGAACACAAAAACATTGGAGCCAAGGACCTTACAGGGTATGTACACATTCACAGACAAAAGTGATGAGTTCTCTAATATAACAAGTTCCAGGTTCTAACCTGTATCTAAGCATATGTATATCATCTTGGCAGAGGATATGCATATATAATGTCTCAATGTCCATCAAGATGTCTTAAGATGGCAGGGTCTGCCAACAGAACTTACTACTCTATGGTGACGATGCAGTCTTGTTCACCAGACACCAAGACATGGTGCTCCTTCAGAAACAACTGCAGCTTGTCTTCATACACATTGAAGAATGGTTCAAGATGCACAAACTGGTCCTGAACTACAGCAAAACAAAGGTGATGTTTTTCTACAATGCTAGGAGCAAGTACAAATTCCATGACCTTACCATCAAAAACCAAGCAGAGAACATGTTCCTGAATTTAAATACCTATGCATTACACTGGACAGTTCCCTCTCCTACCACGGCACACTGAATTTGTCACCAAAGCCACCAATATCCATATGGGCCTGCTCTACAGGCACAAACATTGCATGAATCCGGACACACTCTGGTTGACTATTAACAGCTCTGTCACCTCCATCACTGATTACAGGCTAGCAATCTATGGCCCAGCCTCTGCCACTGCCCTCCACAGAATTACGGTTACACTCAACAAAGCATGCAGGCTTCTAACAGGGGCTGACTGACTCACACACACCTGATCTGTATGCTCAGGCAGGATGGCTTCTCTCATCAGCCGGATCCAGTATCAAACCTGCCTCTTGGCCAAAAAGTCCTCCTTGGGATCATGCCCCCAGGGGTTGAAAAGCTCCTCATAGACATCTATAGCACTCAGCAAACTAGAAGTTCACAACAACAAACCTTCCTTGTCCCCAGATGGTGGACTACTGTGGGACAGACGGCTTTTGCTCACAGAGCTCCACAGTGGTACAATACCCTCAACAAAGAACTCTTACTGCTGGTGCCCTTGGCCCATTTAAAAGCCAACTCCAACATCATCTCAGCTCTACTAGTCAGCGTGACTGCTTCGCCTAATCTGGATCCTCATACTTCACTGCCCACTGCCTTAAACAGGTCTGCCACCCCTCTTACCATACCCTCTCCCCTGCCTCCCCTTGCACACCCCTCACCCCCACTCCCTTCCTCACCCCCTCCCTGGCACTTACAGACAATTATCCTGCTCCTTCCGTTCCCGTGGAGTACTCCTACCACTCACCCTTACCCTATGACAATGGCCTTCCTGCCTGCATACCCTGCCCTCCCTATCTACATGCCAACAGCACTTATTACCAAGTATATTTCTAAGTTTATCTCTAAGTTTGCCCTTGCACATTTTGAGTACTGTAATTAACTATGCCTCAGCCTCTTGTTCTTTTTCTTCATTTTTACTATGTAATTATGTATAATCCTGTTGACCTTTGTATGTATGTTTACCTACCATTTTCTCTATGTGGAACCTTATTAAATGAGCAGTTCTTGCTCAAAGGTATTCGTTATCCTAGATTTCAATAAATAAAATAAAAAGAAAAGAAGAGCCACTAGTCACTTTTATATTTCTAAATCCTCCAGGATGCCCAAGATGTCTGTAGTATCCCTGAAAAGGATAGAAGAGTAGGAATATTGTCTTTGCCATGGACATCAACCATTTGAGAGAGAGCTCCATTAAGCTTCCAATACCCGTGACAATTGGACATCCTGGAGGATCCATTAGTTTCTTATGTACAGTACCTTTGATAGCACACAAATTACTGCTCTATTAAGATTGGGGAACTATGAAAAAGCTGTAAACATCATCTAATATAACCCCATAGATAGTGTTCCTGTGAGAACAGGCCCACTTTCTTTTGGACTCTAGGGCAGGGTCTGACATTAGAGGCTGATAATATTCAGCATTGCTGAGCTGTATATTACATTACACAATACATTTTCTGAGAATCCATAACAATTACTGCACCACTCTTGCTGGCTTTTTTACTGGTGATGGTCCTGTCCATCTCCAATTTCTGTGGCACCTCCCTTTCTGCTGTTATATGGTGTTATAAGTTCCTGTAGGGTATCCCTTCAGTAGCTACCTGAATTGTTCCTCACATGCCTATTCAAAAGCTAGACAATTGTGTTGTATGGTAGGCAGAAATCCCATGGTGCTTAAAACTTGTCCAGGTCAGGATGTTTTCTGCTTTATAGTGGATAGCTTCCTATTTTCATTATCTTCTGCTGTGGAATTTAGCTGCAGCACCCTCAGTGTTCAGAATTCAACCCTGCCTAAACCCATCTCTATTTTAGTCCAAAATGACTTAAAGTTCAGGATCTGGTGAATGTTCCAAAGTTGATGAATAACTCAAAAACTGAAATATTGTGTGTACAGAGAAAGGACAATCCCTTGCTTATAATGGAAATTTTATGTACAGACCAGGTACTTTGTGATAAATTAATTACATCTACTTCAATTTTCTCTGGGTTGACTTCTGTTTTGTAGTCTGATTTTGTAGCTGGCTTGTTCCTCTTATTTTTACCTCCTATCCTTGTTTTCTTGTTCTTTATATTGCTGGCTGTTAGAAACTGACCATCCTGCAGCTCATGTGTGGTCCAGTATCTAACAGTTCTGGGTGAAATACACACCACTCTGCTCAAAGGTGCTCCAATGAATAAAGAGATTAAAGAGCAGGAGGGAACTGAGCACATACTGTACCAGATCAAGGCAATAGATATATTTACACCCTATGTATCAACTCAGATTTCTAAGCCTTCCTCGGGGATGAAAAATCACAAACCAGGACAAGAGGATTAAAGCTATGAAATTAAAAAAATCTGAACACGATAAGAGCAATTAACTCACAGGGCAAATTTTGAGATGGGCCAAACACACATCATAGAAGCAGGAGTCAGAGATGACCCAGGTCCATACTCAAAAGATGACAATCACCAACATACTACACATTGACAAGCAAATCCAAAGCACAAATGCACAAATGCAGGAGGAATTTTTAGAAGAAGGCCTGAGGACACAGATACCAGACAGCGTAAGAGCCGAGGATGGTCAGTTTCAGAAGCTACTTATATAAGATCAAGAAATTATGGAGAGGAGGAGAAAATAGGAGAAACAAGCCAGCTACAAAATCATAAAAGGAAACAGTAGGTGACCAAAAGCTGACCCAAAGTAAAACAAAGTAAATGTAATTCATTTATTACAAGGGCTCTGTCTGTGCACAAAGTTTGCATTTTGAGCAAGGGATTGTCTTTTCTCCTACATCTACACCCAACATTTCACCTTTCAAGTTATTCATTGACTTGAGAAGATTCACTAGAAATTTGAAACTTAAGTAATTTTGGACAAAAATAGAGATGGGTCAAAGCACAGAGTTGGATTCTTGAAGACTGAGGATGTTGCAATCGAATATCACAGTAGTGGATAGCGAACATTAAGAGCAATCCACTATAATATTCCCACCAGGGACTGGCACAGAGAAATCTACACCAGAACTTTGCACATCTGCAGTCAGAAGATACCCTGACCTGGACAAGTTTAAACCACAATCAAATTTCTCCCCACCATAAAACACAAACATTCAGGTTTTTAGGCATGTGAGGAACAATTTAGGGCGCTATTGAAGGACACTCTACAGGGACATATAGCAACATCATGGCAGCAGAAAGGAGGCCACAAACAGCTGGAGACTGGCAGAACCATCACCATGAAAAGAGCTGATGAGGTAAGAGCAGTAATTGTTATGCATTCTAATAACTACAGTATATCACAGAATATAATAGACAGCTTAGCAATGCTGAATACTGCCAGCCTGTAATGTCAGAATCCACCCTAGAGTTCAAAAAGCATATTGACCAGTTCTTATGTGAAGCCCTTTCTATAGGGATTATATCAGATAATATTTACAGCTTTCTCACAGTCACCAACCCAATAAGAAGTATTTTATGTGTTATCAAAGGTACATAACAACCTAACAGATCCTCCAGGATGCCCAAGTGCCATGGGTACTGGTTGCTTAAGGAGCCTCTTTCTCAATTGGTTGATGTTCACATCAAGTACATTTTCCAACTCTTCCATCCTACCTCAGGGATACTACAGACCAGAAATATTGGCCATCCTAGAGGAATAACAAATGGAAAGTGACTGATGGCTCACCTCAGTGGACACTGAAGCATTACATAAAACTATCTCCTACCAAGATGGTATATGTACATTTAGAAACTCGCTAAGACTTTGGTGCTGGTTACAGTAGTGAACTCATCACTTTTCTTTGTGAATATGCATGTATGGTTCATAGCAAAATGTTTTCATGTTCCAGAATCATATTTTCCTACAGGTTAAAGGAATAGCTATGGGTGCCACCTTCACAATCTATTATGATAGCCTTTGTCTAGGATACTGGGAGAAAGAAATTGTCTATATGTCTGAGGCTAACCCCTTCTATCATGGGTTAGACTTCTGGAGGTGCTATACAGTATACACAGCATTATTTATCTATTTATTAAAGCCTTTGGGCTACAACACCTTTAGAGCAAAAGCAGCTCATTTACAAAGGTTCCACGTCAGTGGGGAGAATAATACATACAAAGGAAAATAATTATATATAAAATAATGGATGGGAAGTGTGCTTAATGAGAATTTAATAGTTGCCCAAGGTGTGGGATGCTACATAAACCCCGTAGGCAAAGCCCGAGGGGTTTATTAAGCATCCACACTGAAACAACTCCATTACATTGATTTAAGACACACTTCTCCATCTTTATTTTATAATTGCTGATCAGTAATTTTCCCAGTGTTTCTCAGTGTCTCCCTGTCTCATGTACGCTGTGTCTCACACACACAGATACACACACACACACACACACTTTTCTCCTGTGATTCATGTTTTTACATGCTTTTATACTTTTTTATTTAATTCAGGTTGTTCATTCTTCCGTAATTGTTTAGTTTTCATCTGGTCGCGATCACAGCTACAGCAGTCAGCCAAAGTCAGCGCTCTTCCCAGGTGGCAATTCTTGTCTTCTGCACCTGCTGAATGGTAGGATCAACCAGGTACATTTTGGAGGGTGGTGGAGGGTTAACTGTTTATGTGGTGGCCCATGGAACTGGTTATCAAAGGAAAAAAGAAGAGACCTCTCGGTCTGGTGGCTCTTCACTGTTTGGTTAAGGAGCTGCCATGTTTAAAAAGTCAAATAGCCCACCAAGATGAGATGAACAGACCATGAGGAAGTGGCTGTTTCTGATTGACTGGACACACACTAGCTGGTATAACCTACGAGTTATAATGGGAAATATAACTCGATCAGACAATAAACAATTGCTGACCAGTTCTTATGAAGGTTTTAAGTAAACAGTTTAAAGAACAACTAAATTACAAAGATTTTAAGTAAAGACAATTTTAGGATAAGACTGTACAATGTGCTAAAAATCAGCCGACTTAAGTAGGTTAAGGAAACAAGTTTTAGAGCTATAGGATAGCAAGCTGTTACCCAAAGTGAGGTGGCAGCCTAGGAGGCCTGTCATCCAGGAGAGATTAGACTAAGAGTTCAGGATTATCAAATTGTGAATGGGGTATCGGTGTGGAGATAAGAACAGAGGAGAGCAAGTGGAAGGCGAATGGGAGGAGTGTATAGTGGGACATGAAATAAAAGTGGGGGTGGGGTATGGGCATGGTGGGAGAGTAGGGAAGGGGCTCAGAGGGTTGAGGATGTATGGAAAAAAGAACAGAGAGGAGCAGTAGGTGGGTAAGAGGGAGGGGATGCAGAGGAAGAGTGCAGAGGGGAGAAAAGAAGTGAGAGGTAGTGGGGGGCAATGGCAAGGGTGGAAGCAGGCTCACAATAATGGGAAACCTAGGTCACTGGAGAGTGACAATAGAGGGTGACCCTAGTTAGGAGAAACAGTCACAGTTGCTATTAGACATGAGATATTGCCAAGCAGCAGCTTGAAAGGTACCAGTTTGGGGCAGCCTGGATTTCACTGCTTAAGGCACTGTGTCACAGAGGGACTCTATAAGCAAAGGACCTTTGCCCTGGGTGGTAAAATGGTATGGATAGGAAGCAGAGCAAAACTGGATGAATTAGTGGAGTTTTGGTATAGTGCAAAACTGAATCTGTGATTTAGCACTCATGCCAGTCTTACAGAAAAAATTCCTGAATCTTAGCATCCATAAAAGGAAGACAGTACAATTAAGACAAAACTGTACCTCAAAGCCACAGAGGAACATCCTGTGACACCTCTGGCTGCCAACACAGCACATGATTAAAACATCCAAAATCCCAGTTCCTATGGCCGGGAGTAATTGTGGTGAAGAGGATGATTTTCTGCAACAGAGTGATAGGATGAAAAAGTTCCAGCAGAGGGCTACAATATGCACCTCTTGGACCAAGCAGAGATATGTGCACAGACCATCCCAAATTCTGACAGTGAGAAAAGGGTAGCAGTTTCTGCCCAACCCCAGAACTTCATCACAATTTATGGCAGGCTGTCCCAAGCCATTAGATACATAGTGACAAAACATTGGGGTATTGTTAGTTCTGCCCTATCCTCTGCAGTCAGACACAGGATTCTCCTAGAATGGTAATTAAATTTGCCCCATATCTAGAAGACAAACCAGTACACAGCTTGCAAACCATGCCAGCCAAGCCTGACAAAAACTGACTTCTTTCATTGCCACATGGTGATTTTCTATGGCCCTACAGGGCATGCTGGTGGCTGAGAGGGGTGAGGATGGCATGCCAGGTGGCCAGGGTCGTCACTAGGGTTGCCCTGTGTCTTCTGTTACCCTGTTGGGTCTTTCCTAAAGTATCCCCTCCCACCAAACAGTCCCTGTTCTGGTCCCCTCCCTCACTGTCCCCACCCATCCCCAGCCCCTGCTGTTTCTGTACATGGTTGTTTCAGACATAGCTAGTGTCTGCTTTGCAGGTGGTATGGGGCACCATGCTACATTGGCCCAGTGTCCGTCCATGTTGTGTGCATGTGGGGTGTGCGTGCCGTACTCCCATGGCTCTCTGCTGTGTGCCATGGTCAGTCCTACTGTGGTGGTGTCCATCACCTGGGTCAGTGGCTGTGCCTTGGATGCCCATAGGGCGGTGGTCAGGCATGTGTGGTGGGTGTGTGCTTGGTGGTGGCTCACAGCCATGGTTATTGGTTGGGTATCATCCATATGTTGTGCTGGGGCCCCTGCTTGGCGTTGTGCGGCCTGTCCCATGTGGTCTGCCATGCTACCTGCCACCTGGCACATTCAGTGCCTACTGTGTGGGCTTCCTGTGTGCCTGTGTGGCATGTGCACTTGGCTGCATGGTCCTGGACGTGGTCTGCTATGGTCTGGGGGCACAGCCAGCAGCCTGTGGGGGGCTCCATGGTGGCCCCTTGTTGGTGGTTGGCACCTCCTGTTGCCTGCTTCCACTGCCACTGTTGTGGTCTGGGGTCAGGTGTCTGGGTGCCTGTGGGTGCTCTGCTGTGCCCTGCTGGTGGAGGCCTCCTGTAGCCTGTCACTGTGCGTCCGTGGCTCTGTCCCTGGGTCTGTTCTCTGTGCTGGGACCCCTCTGTTGCTCTGCTGCTCTGCTCTCACAGTTGTGTTTGAGCATCTCTTTCTGCACCATGGTGCAACTGAGGTTACACCATGGGGCGCAGCCTCTGTTTAATATATGGCGCCAACTCTACCAAATTAACCGGATTGCGCTGGCACAGTTTGGCCTGCACAACCTCTGAATATGGCACCTGTTGCACCATGGCACATCGGTTGCTCTGCGCCAGACTTGCGCATGGCCTTGGCGCATTTCTGAATGTCTGGGCCATTGTGTTTCATCTGAAACATGGATGGTTGTTATTTGTGAACATCATACCATTATAAAGATCAGCTTTGTAATCATATTGAAGCTGTGAACTGTTCTTCTTTGAAATTTTTCGCTGTTGCTGTACATTTTCTTCTGTGAAATGGAAACACTCTGAGCTTGAAATGTCTGTAAACAACCTTTGTTGTTTCCTCTATCTCATGAAAACAGACTTGGTTCCCAGTGGGCTTACCGACTAATCAATAAGCATTTGTCAATGCTGAATGTTCACTTGCTTGCACTTGCTATTTTTTAATTGTATTGCCCCTAGGGCAGAGCAAAATTAGCAAATTCTGATTTTGCAGCCTTTTCATGAAATGCTGCCAATTTTCATGATATTCGGTTGAATGTTTTGGAATTTTCAGAAATTTTTAATTGGCCTTAACTCAGTCAGTATGATAGCTAGAGATCTGAAAGTTGGCATGCTTATCATTCTGAAGTGTCCCAGAAAGGATGCTGCATTTCATTACATTTAGATGAGTGGTGGGAAAGTTATAGGGCTCAAACCTGGCAATTTATTATTCATGTAAACATTTCTGAAAATATTTCTATATTTAAGACAACCACCTTTGGAGCAAGGTCATTGAAAATGTATATACATACTTGCTTGTAAGAGTCTGGACTATTTTAAGTCCAAGTTCCTTTTGGTCTGGGACTCCCAAGCCCCTCTCAGACGGACAAGGTTGCAGGGTTATCACCTACCCTGGATCACTGCTGATATCATGATCAAGGCCCCTAGAATTCTGCGGCCGCAGAGTTTTGTATGGGAACTTGCAATCTACCGCAGAACTTCTGCAGTGCCAGTAGAATTCACTCTTCTTGTTGATTTTTTATTAATATTTCAATTTTCCAAAGAATCTGGTTCCCTTCCCTGTTTTTATATCCTAAATCCCCATGTGCTCAGACTGTGATGTTATCATTGCTATAACATCATACATTAGCTAATGAAATGGCTGCAATCTGCAACAGAAATGAACAGTCACTTATCTACCACAGCTCCCACTGCCAGAGGCGGTGGCACAGCACATCAGGCATGGTGATATTTGCTCAACCTGCACTACAGCCTAATACAATTTTCAGTCTTACGTTATTGCACTAGGGCCAACTTAAACAAAACCTTGTCAATAGCACAGACCATTTAAGTCCATACCTCACTTTGTACAAACCTATTTGTGCCTTTAAGGTATAATGATGCCATCTGAAATGAATAACTGGTAAAATGAATTTAACTGTCATTTTAAGAAAAATAAAGTAATTATGCCCAGAAAAGTGAAATATAATAATGTGTAGACCTGTTGAAAGAATAGACCTGTTAAATAAATAATTGCACTGTACGCATTTTTGCTAGGGTTATTGATTACATATTGTCATTGATTGATAGAATCACCTAAAAGTTTGGAGAAATATTGTGTGCAGGGACAGCTGTTGGGCCAGAGGGTAGCATGCTGTGTTTCGTGCGGCAACTCGGGTTCAGAGATTAGCTCTGGGGACTGGCTGGGCAGCACAAGGATTGGTGGAACACATAACGGCTTGGAGCCTGGGAAGGTATGGGTGCAGTGTTCTGTCACATGGTGGACACATTGTGCTGGTCTGGAGAGCTCTATCTCACAATCGGTTCACATGCATGTCATGGCCTGATGGTGTTACGCGGTATGTCAGGGAAAGCAGGCTGACATCAAAAATGAGTTTTGCAATAACTCCTCTATTCCATTTCTAATGGGACCTGTATGAATGAGGATGCAAGTTCATGGAAATTAAAAAACAAATATACACACACACACATACAGTATCTCTGCCTCTCTCCACACACACACACACATTTGTATATATTTATAGATTGCATATAAATATATATATGATACACTGTGGGAACCTCATGAGAGGTGTGTAAGCACATCAAATATATAAGTGATAGTCAGTGGAAACCTCATTAGTGGGATAGATGGCATGCATATAAAAATACCTTATTTATCACATAAGATCCCTCTGCATATGTCATTTATTTAACAGGCTAGGACCTTAAGGAGACATTTGTTTTGCTTTTTAGGCATAAAATATTTTTATAATTCTGTTATTTTTGAACTACTGTTACTGTGCTTTCTACCATCCTGACTGCTATAAAAACTGCCATGAAAGTGAAGTCAGGATGACAAGCTGTCACTGTGGTGTGGTAGTTTGTTAGTGCCACAGAACTTCCATGAAATTACAAACCACTGCCACAAGTTCTCGGCAAATGGTAGTCTTGCCACAGAACTTGGTCCACTGTGCTGCAGAAAAGTAGGGGCCCTGATCATGATCTGCCTCAAAGCTAAGGACCAGGCTTGGAAGGCCCATAAAATTACCAGCTCAGTCTCGGCTTCACAGGATCCTGCTCTCTTAGTAGTGCATGCACAAGACAAATCTGCCAGGCAAAAGCAAACTACTTAAAATCCACCTTCCTATCCAATATTAATCACTCCTCCAAATTCTGGAAGGTGGTACAATCGCTCTTCTCACACCATCTCAGTCCCCCCACCCTTGTCTTAAATGCAGCTGCTCCACAATAGCAGGTCCTCTCTCAGTGGCCACTGAGTTTAATTTCTCCTTCACAAACTGTACCTCATCACTCCTATCCTCTCTCCTCCTACCTCTCTAGCCCACTACCACTCACCCTGCACAAGCCTCCCTCCCTGCATTCTCCTTCCTACATGCTACCCCATCCAATGTTTACAACTCCCTGATTGCGTTATACCCCACCAGGGCAAATGTCCTAATGGGTTGCACTCCAAATCACTCTTCCTGTTAGCCCCTGCCATTGCCATAACCCTGGCCTCCCTCTTCAACCTTTTCTTCTCTCTCACTTCTATCCCAACTGAATTGAAGCATGTCACAGACATCCCCTTCTGAAAGGCAGTGACCTCCTCCTGCCCCAGAAACTATCGCCTATCTCCTCCTCCCTATCCTGGCAAAACTGCAAGAATATCTAGTCCTCTCCCACCTCTCCTTCCTTGACCTCCTCCTTCTTAACTCCATTCCAGTCTGAGTTTAGGAAGTCCCATTCCACCACTACCTCCCTCCTGAGGCTCACTGATTCCATCCTCACCGGCATGGACAAAGGCCTCATCACCTCTGCAATCTTTGTTGACCTCGCAAATGCTTTTGACACTGTTTCTCACCTCTCCTCCTTTCCAGTGCTCCCAAGCAGGCTCTCTTGCATGGCCACCAGTTGGTTTCGCCTATCTCACTGGCAGGACACAGTCGGTCTGAATTGGCAATTCTGTCTCCTCCTCCCTCCTCCCTATTTCGACTGGTGTCCCCAAGGCTTGGTCCTTGGCCCGCTGCTGTTCTTAATTTTTCTCAATGATCTTCCCACAGCCTGCCCACACACATTCATCCATTCACATGTATGTGGATGGTAGTCTTGTATACATCTGGCCCTCAACCTCCGATGTTGCATTGAGACATCAGTGTGACTTCAACAGTGTCCAGCTCTGGTTTCCTCAAATCAGCTCTACCTGAATGCCAAGAAAACTGTCTCCATGTCCTTTGGCACAAGGCAGAGACTCTTTCAACTCCCTCCCTTCCCACTTTCACATCCTGGATGGGACAAAGCTGAAGAGCTGCACCTCCTTCACATACCTTGGGGTTTGGCTGGATCAACACCTCAACTGTTCTGTACATATTGAGGCCATCCACAGAAGCTGCATCCCAAGCTGGGCAATTACAAAATCTTGTATTGCAACCATGGATGTATTCCACTACCCAGCTTGCTGTGCTATTGTACAGAAAATGATTCTCCCAATTTTTGACTATGGTGATGTAGTCTACAGTGCCACTCAAAAACTTCCTAACCAGACTGGATACCCTCTTCCACTCCTTCTGTCATTTTGTTCTTGACTGTCCTCTCAGCACCCATCACTTCATCCTCTATCAAACCCTAGGCCTCCCTCTCTTCAGGATAGGAGGCAGTCCCCTCATGCTAGGCTCACGGCCAAGTACTGGTCCCAATCCCTGCCCCATTACCTCTCCTCAGCCTAAACTGTGGAATTCACTCTCCTTGGTCATTCAACATGCCCCTTCTGCCCACTGCCTCAACTCTCTCCTCAAAGCCCACTTTACTCCATCTGTACTTGCACCTAACCCTCCCTATGTTCAGACTTAGGCCTGAGCAGTTAAACCTGACTGTGCATGGCTGGCAGTCCCTGCTGCCTGATTAATTCACTGATTGTGTTACATTATCTCACCATTAACATCAGCGATTGTATTAAATTGTACTATATATTTTTTATTTTGTAATAAGTGTTCTGTATAGCTGCTTTGTTTCCCCTATCGTATGTATTGTAATTTTATGTACATTGTATTTAATCGCTGTTTCTTACACTGTTGTTGTATCTTGCTGCACCGTCTCCTACTCCCGGATGCATCTGGAATCAAGCAGCTGCCTGCTCAGTATGCCTTTCTTGGTAAAACTTTTAAATATATAAATAAAAGTCACAGAAATTGCTGTAGAGATAATTGGTTATGAACATTTTTAAGTTACAGGAGTTCAGAATTTCACAGTTTAATTATTTGTTAAATTGTGTGTAAATATTCAAAATATTTGGAAGTTTATAGCTCCACTGCTTTTGCACATATACATTCAAGAGGTCATGCACTCAAAGTAAATATGTCCTGGAATCTAATTAATTTGAATAAATGTGGTTTAGCAATTTAAAATGTATTGTGGATACTTTAGAAATTAAAATGTTCTCAAAATGCATGGACACATAATAGGTAATGCCACTAGAATTCCACTTGTGAAATTTTGTTTTGCACCATCTGTTCCATATTATCAGCCCTACATCCTGGACCACTGCCCCCAGTAACCTATCCCCGATTTGCCCAGGCTTATCCTCAAGATGGGGCCACTGAGAATACCCTGCAGGTGGGTGGAACACAGTTGGGAGGCGGGGAATGGGACTTCATCAACTCAACATCTAGCACAAAAAAACTACAAACATACAGCCAGTCCTGAATTCCGGTCCGCCAGACACAGAGGCGATGTCTCTAGCTACTACACCAGCAGCCAGCTTGGGACTGGCCCAACTAATACAGCCCTATATTCTGCATACAACACCTACTATCTATGGACACAATATTGCTGAACTTGCTATGTGCTATTAAGTGCACATAGGCCATTTACTTGCTATTTTATATCATTCATTTTGCCTCGTTTAAATTGATTCATGCATATCAGGATACCATGCACATTGATGTCCATAACTATTCCTCATGATTCGTCAGTCAAGATAGTGACCTAACACTTTTCACCACTATACTTTTACTATGGAGCCTCCTAGGAATGCTACCTTATGCCCTTACTCAGCCATTTCTTCCTCTACAATGGCAACTCAAATGAAGACTGGGTAAAATACATGGACATGGCTTCAACAAAAGTATCACAACATTCCACAATTTAACAAAAGCATGAAATTCAACTTTAGCTACTGATGCTATTTTGGAATCTTCGGCTGCTGATAACTAGAGCCAGCCTTTAAGTAAGAGATTAGAGTTGACACACACAGACATTTTCTCCCAGCTGGCAGCTCATCTCTCAGGGATATACCATGTTCACAGGGATATTATTCATTTTATTTATTTGAATTTTGATGACTGGTAAGCCCACTGGGACATGCATATCCTTTTTCAGGGGTGACCCAGGAAATACATTCCAACAGGAGTAGTATTGAGCAATGGTTACAGGAAGACAGGGTAATAATAAGTTACAAGGAACAGACATACAGTAATAAGTAGATTACACACTAGGCCAGGGAGACATAATATGCAAATTATTTACACATAAACAATGTATTTACAGGTATAAATAAATATGTATGTACAAATATACAATGGATTGAGTAGAAGTTGAGGCAGAGCGAGAGAGAGAGAGAGAGAGAGAGAGAGAAATGGCGAGTTCACGCCAGATGTGAAGTCGAAGGTTGGCCAGATTTGCAGGGGAGGGAGGGACTGTTTTGGTGAAGGTTGCTTAATTACAGGATGCAGTTAGGAAGGGAAAAGAAGATTTCTTTGAAGTAGTTTTTGAATTGGGAGAGATTTACAGGAAAGTAATTGCTCAGGAAGGTTATTCCATCTCTAAGATGCTAAGAAGACAAGGATCCCCTGCCAATGGCTAACCGCATTTTGGGAAGTACAAGTATTGGGAGGTGAAAGGGTGCAGGGTCCTTGAGAAAGGTATCAACATTAACAGGTTGGAGAGGACTGGTGGGCAGGAGAAGGATGAGTTTGAATGTAGTGCAGTGTAAGGCGTAAGTCAAGCTTTGTTTCAAGGCGGCCAGTCTAGGGCTTGGACCACCTTGCAATGATGCAAACAAGCAGAAATAATAGCTGTGAATCAGGCAATCAAGTGGTAGGCTTGTACTAATTTGGACAGGATAGTTTGCTTAGTTGAGAGAAGTAGGGAGCTCCATAGAAAAGGCCAGGGAGAAGAGTGGCCAAAGCAATTGTTCTCCGGTATTGGAGTGTCAGGTAAGGGTAGTTTGGTAAAGTAGGCCCAACTTTTGATGGGTAGCATTTACTACTCTATCAGCATGTGCTTTGAATGAGAGATGTTCAGCCAGTGTTCTCCTAAGTATTTAAAGGAGTTCACTCCTTCAGTGCCAACCTGCAGAGGTGTTGACTACTAGGGGTTGCTGGTTACTCAAGTCAAAGAAGTGTGATGGAACAGCATTGTTTTCGTTTTCTTGGTGTTGAGCACCAGTAAGTTTTCATGGAACCAGGATTCCAACAATTGGAAATCCTTCTCTAGGTAGGACTTGATGGAGGAGACAATGATACCCTGGTCAGGTTGAACCCAGCCATCATTTTGTTAGCTACTGTGTTATTCTCTACCATTTCTAACCTCCATCTCCCTGGTGAGAGCAGTGCCTCTGTCAGCCTTCCACAACCAAAGCTTTCCTGCAGCAGGATCAAGCTCCCTGCCCCAGTCACAGGAGTCACTCTGTTGGTGGAACTCACTGCCAGTCCTCCCCAACCAAGATGCACTGCCGAGTGACAGCTGCCTCAGCCATGGCCTGTCTCCTGGCGTGACTTCCTGGGCTCTTTTCCAAACCCAGGTCATCAGAATGGAAACATGATGTTCTGCAGGAATGGATGTGGCCTCAAAGCCTTATATTTAGGGTCACTGGCCCTAACAAAATTAGTGATATTCCGTTACTAAGTTTTAAACTTATAGGGATTAAAATTCTGCTGTTTACATAATAATGAAATCTATTTAAAATTTTCTGAATGTTTGGAGTCTCATAACTCAGACACCTTTAAAGATTGAGATCTGGAAACTTGGTTCTCATCTGTATGGCTCTTGGTAAAGTCGTTATACCACATGTTGTGCAAGTTGGTCTAATACTTGCTAAACAAAACAGAAATAACTGAAACTACAAATTTGGTGAAATTTTGCAAAATCTTATGGAAGTGAAATCAACATTTGCAAGGATTTTGTTGGTGGAAGGTAAAATTTGCCCAGCCCTTATAATTTCATGTCCCAAAATTCAACATTGTTTTCTCTGTTTGAACCTCCTGAAATGTGAATGACTTTAAAACTGAACACGCACATTTAGGAAATTCCTGGAAAGACTGGGGTAAAAGGGCACCTGACAGTTTAGGCGTTCTACTGAGATACTATTTCTCTTTGCCTTCTTTGTGAAATGATTTTTAAATACTTTGCTGTTTCTTCCTTTTCACTGCTCATCCTAGGAAGTGATGATTAGCTGCAGTCTGTGTGTGTGTGGGGGGGCATAGGCTGCAGCTCTATTACAGAAGTCAGGATGATTAAAAAAGTATTTTAAGCAAAAGGATCCAGAATAAGGTTGGAGTTAAAGTTGGGTTGTTGATATAATTTCTTTGGCACTAATTTAAACCATATAAAGCCCAATGCAGCCAGTGACTTCTAGTTTGGGCATCTGCCAGGTAGGCTGGCTGGCAGATGCAGAATTATATATTTGACAGCTACCAGCTGGAGCAGACGATGTGAACCTGACACTTGACAAAGCCCTGGTAAGGACCCACATGGAATTCTGGAACAGTTGTTGTCTCCTCAATACAAAAATATATTGAGACAGTTGGAAGGATGACACAGAGGGCCACCAAAATGATGTATGGTGGACAACAGCTATGAGGAGAGGCTGGAGGCCTTTCACATGCTCACCTGGAGAAAAAGAGGTTGTAAGGGGACATGATCCCAGTCTTTAGCATTCTCCAGCATACTGAAAACATCAAATGGACAGGGATGTTTGTTCTGGTGTCCTCCAGCAAGATATGGAGACATGCCCTGAAGGTCAGAGGTAGTAAATTCAGGGTAATGTTAGGAAACAACTTTTTCCCCAGTGGGAGGTGAATCATTGGAACAACCTACCAGCAGATACACTGGACCTGAAAACAGTACAGGCCTTCAAGGTAAGCCAGAAAACTTTTTGCTTTGCAAGGAATCACCAGGAACACTGGATGGAAGTGTATGGGAATCCCTTTAAATTGGTATGTGTTTTCACAGCATTTATTTAGTTATTTATTTGCTTATTTAGTTATAATTTAGTGACCAGGAGGTACATTGAGTCAAGGCTCATTTCCAAGTGTGAACACGGTGGGGGGGTACAAGGAGAAATTTCATCAGCAGGCATACTTGTTTTATCCCTACTTGTGAATGAAGGTGATGGGGACATGATGGACTTCAAGCCCGTACATTCTTATATTACTGTGTTATTATATTACCATACTTGGGAACTTCTAAACAAACAAAAAGCTTTTACAGCTGGTATTAGGTTTTTAATCACACAATATGACATTTATCATGGTGGTTTATGAACTCATGATGACCATTTTATATGAATTTCATGATATTTAAGTATGCTTTTATATTTGTAAATTTAATTTCATATTAAATAGACTGTATATTCAGAAAGCACCTACAAACATGATCACTGTGAAAACATACTGCTATTTAAATATTACTGGGATAGTTGAATATTTTAAGATATTGCTAAGACATCTGATATTTTCAGAACTCATAGCAATGTATACATATGCATATCTGAATTCTAGCTAATCGCGTCTGCTTGTGGCATTGAAGTACTGTACAATGACTTTAAGTACTTCACATTTTTAAAGTGCTTCATGAGATCACTCAGCATTTAGTAGAAAATCTAACAAAAATAAATTACTGTTTTAAAGAAATGTGGGTTCTGGATATACTGACCCCTCAGTAGCATTGTGCAAAATTGGAATATTTCACCCAGCAAAATATTTTGCATAATTAATGCATTCGTGAAATATTTCACTGGGTGAAATGCAGAATTTCACCAGTGGTGAGCAAATTTCACCCCAAACTGGCAGAATTTCCTTAGGCGACATTTCGCCACCATGGGTGAAATTCCACCACTGCTGGTGAAATTATGTTCCATGGGCAAAATTCTTCCAGAAGCAGTGGACTGGTGAATGAGTGAAATTGAGGGCAAAATTGCAAAATTCTGCTGCATTTTCATGAAAACTTCACATGGCAAAATTGCCAATTTCACAGCAATTGTGCCAGTGAAATTTAATTCGCTGCATCTCTGCCCTTCAGGCTGTGATATTGACTGAGTCTAACAAAGCCAATATACTCTCAGTACTGTATGTTGTATGTTACTGTATGTTACTTGTATATTGGTTTTAAAGTGGTTACATTTAACAGTGGGCACAGTGACCATATTGG
This sequence comes from Neoceratodus forsteri, assembly GCA_016271365.2. Taxonomy (NCBI): domain Eukaryota; kingdom Metazoa; phylum Chordata; order Ceratodontiformes; family Ceratodontidae; genus Neoceratodus; species Neoceratodus forsteri. The sequence continues at coordinate 1,063,774,778 of CM028130.1, forward strand.
TAACATCTAGTCATTGGTTTACCAAAAGAATCATTTTGCTGATTTTCAGCTACCAGATTTCTATATATTGTGTGGTCTTTCAAATTGTTGCCTCATTTGAAGGAAAACAAAGATAACAAATACATACAGTAGTGATCTAATAGCTGAAAGTCAGCAAGAACCCCTAAAATACAGTCATGTACTGTTTGTTTGCTGACTGCTCCCTCCCCTCCCTCCCCAAACTGACTAGCTGTCAAGTAAATTAAAATAAAAATAAATAAAAGAGCTCTTTGTGTTTTCTTGTGTGGCAGTTAAATAAAGTTCTCCCAATTCCCATCATTTGCAGTTCTGAAATGATTTCCTCTAATTTTGTTTGCTAGTTGTCTCCTCCCACTTGGCCAGACTCCAGATCAAACCTCTTACTGGGGCACGCCATATGGTCAGCGTGGCGCAGGAGAAGGCTGGATCACTGACTGGTAAAGGTTAGCAGCAGGAATGCAGAAAGGTTCCTGCTACCAGAGCCATGTGAACACACACGTGCATCACTAACAGATTCAGGAAGCTGCAGCCAAGGATCACCTGCCCCCACCCACCGGGGCCAGCCAGCAGCTGTGTTAGTCTAGTCTGAGTTTTTGGGAAAAGGACCATCTGTGTTTCTTGAAAGAACAAGCTGCCCCCATGCCAAAACCAAACTCCATCACTACAGTGCATATGAAGTCCATTCTTTGCTTTACTCACTGTGTAATTACTCTGTATCTTGGTCAGCGAGTTTATCTGCCACCATTGGTGAGCCAGCTGTGCTCTGTACAGCCTGTTTGTCTCTCTTTGAGAGAGTTTCTGAGAATGCTGATAAGCAGCCCTGACCATGAGCTACTGTGTTTAAACAAGTTCTAGCCAGAGCTGATATGGCTATGGCAAGCTTAAAAGCTCGAGGAACTGGCACCTCCAACAGAACTGGAAAAGGTAAAACAAAGATAGTATGGAAAGGATTAGGAAAGATGGAGAAAACACTGAGGAGGATGAAGGGAGGTGAATATATGAGTCTTTAATTCAGTGTTCACCATTGAGACTACAGGACCAGTCTTAGACAGCAAGATAACATTTAGGAGTATAGCAATAAATATGAATAAGAATTTATCAGTACCTATGGAGAAAGCACTGAAGAGTCTTCAGGAACTGAACATCATCAGTTTCCCTGGGCAGATGGGCTACACTCATGGCTGCTCATGTATATGAGACAGGCCCTGGCAGAACCCTTGGCAGACAAATTAAATGAGTCACTGGCAATAGGAAAAGTCCAGTTGATTTCTTCTGAATAAGGGTGGTGATAAGGAGAACTCAGGATATTACAAGCCAGCGAGGTCTTACAGCTATTGTAAACAATAGTAATAACCAAACTGATATGTAATTTTCTAGAAAAAACAGGATCATGGACAGGAATCAACATAGTCCAGAAAAGGCAGGTTTTGTGTCAAATCAGCTTGACTGATTTTAGATGACATAGATGGTGAATAGAGGTCAGGCAGTTGGTTTCCTGTTGTACCTAGATTTGAGAAAGGCATTTGACTCCAGTGCCCCATAGGCTATAATAATCCAGAGTGTTGGCAGGCAATAGCAGAAAGCCAAGGATTACTTTGTCTGCTAACAAATTTGTCATACTAAAATATTTGTTAATACAAAGTATTGAGTCCTTCTAAGTATCCTATCACAACTGCACCAGATAACTTCTGTCCCATGAGGTCAGATAAATGAACACCACTGACAACTCAGCTGCGATTGACAGGAGAACTTAAATACACAGAATGGAACCACCTTCCAGAATCAGGTGATTCATTCAGACTTTCTCATGTGAGCAATGGTATGTGTTTAAGGAAAGCCTGGTTCTGTGCTGCTGCTGTCAGCAACCACTCACTCTGCACCTCAGACTGCTAAAACCACTGCCGGATGAAGGGACAGGCAGGCAGGCACACACACACACTCTCTCTCTCTCTCTCTCTTTCTTATGGTTAGCTCTAATTATCACGAGCCTTCACTTACCATTCTCTTCACCATTCTGACTCAGTGAGACCTCTTTGTTGGCTTTTAGCCATCTATCGGTACTGTTTGTTGGTTTGCTGTGAAAGGAAACCTGGTGAATCTGGTAAATAACTGCCTCCATTCCAGCCCCAGCGGAAAGTGGATTTTTCATAATTGTGCGACTCAGTGACACCTGCTGAGCGGAGTAAAGCATAGTAGTAATCAACTGTGGCCAACATCAGATGCAGCCATGCAGTGTGTGACAGTTATTGTAGAATCCAAATCATGTGGAGTTCTAATCAAGTCCCTGATGGGCACCGAAGGGTTGTTAACCAAACTTTATTTTTAAATATTACTTTTATGTCCTTCAAATAACCTGAAGGAGCTGAATGCTGGCAGTTCATTGCAGTTGGCTGTGTTATGTAAAGCGCTTTCATTGTAGGCATAGTAGGCAAGAGTATTAATAGACAGCCTGTAGTGAGTGACCATTGCAGACTGTTTAAAGCTCCTTTAGACTGTTGGAAGAATACTTCCAGAAGTCTAGCAGGGCGTGCCATGGTTGTTCCTTTTCAGAGCTATTGAGCAATCCCAAAACAGCTGCAAGGTCCACCTACAGCTGTAAAAGCAACTGAGTATGAAAAGTGAAGTGTGTCTCATTATTTTATATAGCACTTTTCATATTGTAGTAGTAGTAGTAGTAGTAGCTTTATTTATGTGGTGCCCTTCCCCAATAGGCTTTGGATGACATGCAGAGAACACATAAGAAAAACATAAAAATACCATAAATAACAGATATAAATATATAATACAAATGAAATACATAATACTTAATAGCAGCAGATAAAAGGGTAGCAGATCAATCCTCAAAAGCCTGGTTATCTTTTAATCCCAGTTTAAAGGCCTCAACTGAGGGCCTCCCTCAGTCCCCAAGGCGAGTTCCACAAAGAGGGCTAGCCAATTTAAATGTCTGATCACCATCAGATTTTAGCCAGGCCCTCGGGATCAACAGGAGGTCATCCTCAGAAGAGCAGAAGGATGTATGGACTGAACAGGGTGCAGGACCTCTAACAGGTAGTCAGGACCCAACCCATGTAGGGCTTTATTGGTTAAAAGCAAAGCAAATTTTATTTATGAAACGCTATTCTGAATCAATCATAGCATTGTATAAACATGAATAAAACACCAATAAAAACCTTAAAGGTCAGATGCCACTTTACTGGCAGCCAGTGCAGATCACACATCATTGTGCACCAGCTGCAGACACCACAGGGTACCTCCACTAACCTCAAGGTAGTGCACATTACAAGAATTGAGCCTGCACATCACAAATGCATGTACCAGAGTCAGCATGTCTTCCAGAGGGATAAGGGACTTAATCTGGGAGATGTTTCTTACATGATAAAAGAGACTTTGATTATGGCCAATGCCTGAGCCTCCATTGTCAGCAGTTCACCAAAAATGAGTCCCAGGTTTTTCACTTTGGCAGAGGACAACAATCTAGATGTCGTGAGCTGGAGCCCTAGCTCATCTGGAATGATCTCCCACTCCCTTTCTGACCAGCTCGATCACTAGTACCTCAGTCTTGTCTGGGTTAAGCCTCAGACAACAAGATTCCATCCACATCTGGATTTCAGCAAGGCATCAATTTAGCACATCGAGTCCGATGGCCCTGGTGCAAAGACAAGTACAGCTATCACAAAATATTTTCTATAGCACAATGAAACAGGTATGAGGGAAAAGAGCAGAGTTTCAGTTTCAGATACAGAGGTATGTCAGTTAAAATGCATCACATAAATGTGTACCTTAATAAACAATAAATAAGTCATTCACTGATTAGAGTTAACACTCAGAGGTGTGGTACATGAAATAAAAGACCTAACCTCGGCAGACTTGTGGGCATTAGAAAAGATTGTTTTCAGAAAGGAATTGGAATGGGTAAGGTAACAGATTATTGAATTTCAGTGTGGGAGGCATGCCATATGGTCAGCGTAGTGCTGGAGAAGGCTGAACCACTGACTGGTAAAGGTTAACAGCAGGAATGCAGAGGAGGGTCCTGCTGGCAGACCCATATGGGTACATATTTGCATCACTAAAAGATTCAGGAAGCTGCAGCCAAGGATCACATGCTCCCCACCCCACTGGGGCCAGCCAGCAGCAGCTGTGTCAGTCTAGTCTGAGTTTTTGGAAAAGCCCAGCTATGTTTCTTGAAAGAATATGCTGCCTCCCACCCCAGACCTAACAAACTCCATCACTGCCATGCATGATAAGTCCATTCTCTTGTTTTACTCACCATCATTACCCCATATCCCAATCAGTGAGTTTACCTGCTGCCATCAGTAGGGTAGCTGTGCTCTGTGCAGCCTACTTGTCTCTTTGCAAGATAGTTTTTCAGAATGGTGATAAGCAGCTCTGACCACCAGCTACTGAGTTTTAAAAAGCAACTGAGTATGAAAACTGAACTGTGACTCAAAGCAGCCTTTGGATGGGGTGGGTAGAAACCACAGGAGCAGCAATTAGTTTTGTACACTGGGTTGGGGAACCGAGGGAGCAGCACTAGTTTCTACACTGGGAGGAGGTGAGGAAGTCATAGTGGCGGCAATAGTTTCCACACCACATGGGAGGAAGAAAGAGCGTAGGGAGCAGCAGTTAGTTTCTACACCAGTTCATGGGGGTGAAGCCTTAGGGAGCAACAGTTAGTGTTGCGGAGGCAGGAAGCCATATGGATAACAAACTGATAGCTTGTTGTTAGTGGGGGAGGGTCTTCTGAAATGACAGCAACTGTTGAGTGTCATAATAATTTTTATGTAGATGAAAGCATCCAACTTCTATGTAAGTGGAGTAGTCAGCTCCACTGAACTGCAAGCAGTTTATGCCCCACAAAAGAAAATGAATCATAATCATCCTTGCTGATCACTGGACTGTCACTGGCTAGTCTATTGCAACCTGAGCTACCTTGGACCCAACAGTGATACACCTCTGAAATGCTGTTCTTGTAACAAAATGTTTACTCTGCATGCAAACATAAAACTGCCTAACTACAGTTCAGTTAACATAGTGTATTTCTCTCACTGAAGTTTTTCTAATTTTCTATTAAGTAAAACAGTTGGATTTTCTGATCATTTTCCATTTAGGAAAAAACTCAAATCCTTGGCATTATTTATAATATGTTTATAATAACTAGGAGCACTTTTTCCCATTGTGAAACCCAATTATAATTTGATGTTATAATCAGCTGGTTATAGTGGTGAACATGCTATGGGTTTCTCTTGCTGTACACATACGCACTTCCCTACTTTACATACTACAATCATCTCACAGTAAATGGACTCATCTCTGAGTAAGTGTTTTCACAAGCTTCTTGAAAAATATAGTTGCTTTTCAGTTCCTAAAACTCTAGTTTTAGGGTAATATATAAAAAGGAAGAAAAAGTAAACAGTTATTTAAACTGCCCTCCAGCCTGACTGCGTTACCAGGATTACTGTTTTCTATGATTACTGGGTAGCGTTTACAAGGCAAGAAAATTATACCCAGCAATTATATAAAACAAGACTAGGAGTAGTGTATAAAACACAGATTTACACACACCCTCAGTGTTGGATGCTTGCATAAAGCCCTCAAGCTTCACTCTTGGGGTTTGTGTAGCATCCAGCAGTTAGGTGTGCATACAATTCTCATTATGCACACTACCCATGTATTATTCTGTATATAATTACTGGAGAGTGTTTTCAATACTTGGATTACAGGCCTCTAAAAAACATTACAACCATCCGGTTGTAATAATGCTTACAACCGGGCAGTTGTAACCTCCCTACCAATCAAGCATAGCTGTTTGTGAAGTCACCAATAACAGGTGGAGCAAGATGGCTTTTTAAAAGCATATGGTGACAGGTTTCAGTAAGTGGGTGGCAGCACATGATTGCTGGCATCAGCTCTGTGTCAAGAAGCTGGCATTGCTGAGTTGTGCTCCATGTGTTTTTTAAATATGCCTTTTCTTTCTTCTTCTTGGTAGCCTGCCCAGACCAGCCCATTTCCCACCATCTCGTGATCTTACCTGTGCTCCCTTGTTTGCCCTATGGCTTTCACCCCTTAACAGGGCATGCAAGACCCCTGGGACAAAGTGTGCTATGCATCTTGGTAGTGCTGCCTTCAACTGCAGGTTAGCCAACCCAAAGTCAAAATAGCTAGGACAAGAATCACCACACTCTGTCACCACATTTCATGACACAAATGGATTGCATTAACATTTAAACACAGAAACATAGAATGTGATGGTAGAAGGAGAGCAAGGGTCTTTCTAGTCTGCCCGTGAGTTCCCAGGCTTTTTAGACCACAGGACCTAACTCTTCCACTATTTAATGTCTCCTACTGCTCCCACTGTTTTTTTACTTGAGCTCTTGCGCTATCCACCCCAACTTGAATGATGTCACTGTCTTTGCTCCCCTGCTTCAAGGGCAGCCTATTCCATGGTTCCACTATCCTTTCCATAAAATAGTGTTTCCTGAGCTTCCTCCTGAAGTTCCCACTCCTGAACTTCCACTCAAGTCCTTTGGAACTGGAGTTGTCTACCCTGATGAACAGATCTGAGGAGGGCACCTTGTTTATTCCTCTGAGAAACTTGTATACCTCTATCATGTCCCTGCTCTCCTCCTAGTCTCGGTGAGAACATATTTGAAGCTTCTAAGCGCCCTTCATAAGAGGCCCCTGGAGGCTCTGGATTATCTTAGTTGCTCTTCTCTGGACAGTTTCCAGCCTGTTCCTATCCTTCTTAAGATGTGGACTCCAAAACTGGATACAGCACTCTAGATGAGGCCTTACCAGGGACCTGTATAGTGGTAGAATCACCTCCTTGCTCCTGCTGTCAAATACTCTCCTATGCACCCTAGCATTCTGTTAGCCTTGCTGTAAGCTGTGTTGCATTGACTGACCTGTTTGAGATATGGAAATGATGACTCCTAGGTCTCTTTCTTACTGTGAGATACTGAGCTGAACCCCGTTAAGCCAATATGTTGTCCTCAGATTCCCTTTACCTAGATGCATCACTTTTGCACTTTTGAGTTGAACCTAGCCACCAGATTTTGGACCAATTTTACAGCATCTGCAGGTCTTTCTAAAGGTCCCTAAACACCTCTTTGCAGGCCACCTTTCCACCTAGCTTAGTATCACCTTTGAATATGGCAGTTTGATTTATTCTTGCATATTGCAAAACATACAAATGTGGTGCAGCTGGTGAGAGCACAGGCCACGTACCACATATCCCAATGTTTCACCTTGGTGAGCATTATCAGGGCCCTCAACTGTCACTACACAGGATCTGGGTCTGGGGCACTTTTCCACATCACCAGAGTGGAGCCTTTGAGGTGCTGATTTATCACTCTGCCCTGAGCCTACCACTTTTCCTCCTTTTCTTCCATGCCCATTGAGATGCTGGCCTGGCAAATGATGCAAGCATGCATGCAAATGTGATGCACATCTTGTACCAGCATCTCCCCTTCCACTGAACCACTCCCTCTTAAGACTCCTCCCTGGCTGGCCTCCGATGACTCGGGCTCACATCTGAGCCCAGATCACATGCTTCATTAGTGGTAGTGCTACCACTTTGCAGAAGAGGCAGATCAATTAAATATATCTTTTGAAACAGATTTTTTGACCATTTATACCTATGGAAAGAGCAAGGGTATGAGGTAGGAGAGGAATCAAGGGATCAGTCAGACAGAAGAGGGTGGGGAGACACCACATTTATTAAAATGCTCATCACTAATTATAAAAAACAAAACATGGGCAGGTGTGTGCTAACTAGAATTACATACCCTCCACATGGAATGCTTTTATAAACCCCACTAGCTGTACTCTCTGGGTTAATATTGCATCTCATAGCTCGTGTGTGAAAATCCTGGTTACACACACTGACTCATGTATTATTCTCTATACACTGTATGTATAGTTCACATGTCTCTTATGATTCTACAAGTTTCTTCTCAAGTGCTTTGAATGTCAGAAATGTTCAGCCTTACTTTGCAGTTCAGTGCAGTTCACATTAAACTGTCATGTGAATGAGATGGTTTATATAATTTACATCTTCATAGGGAGAGCTATGCTGACATATTTCTATTACATAGTAAAAAGGGGCTCTGGAAGCATGTGACTGGACACCTATCACACCACAGCCTGTCTCATTCCATTAAGTGGAGTTGAATCACATCTCTCTGTATGCCCTCCATTCAGTACACTACAGTTGCTTCCCCCTACCTCCACCACACTATTTTCTTGCTCCTGAAGAGAGTCAGTAGAAGATGTGTTGGATGCTTGATTTAAACACTAGATTAAATGCTGGATCTAAATGGAGCTCCATGGCCATATTGCTGTATGCTGGATTTAAATGCTGATTTAAATGGGAGCTCCATGGGCCATATTGCTGTCTGCTACTTCTTCATATGTTAGTTCATTAGAAACATATTGGGGTGTACTCAATTCATACCAGTACCAGCAATTATGGGGTGTACCCAATTCATACCAGTACCAGCAATTAGTGTAATTTTCTTCCTCTTACATCATGTCATACATATTCAAGAAAATATGTGGCTTTCATTACAAAAGGCATTGATGATGAAAAATTGTGAAATAAATGCTAAATGAAGGAAGGGGATTAAAGACTTTAGGCATATATTGAAACAGATATGTGTTTAAATCCAGCATCCAGCAAATCTTCCAGCAAGAGGAAGAGATGTGCTCTCACTGTTGGTGGGAATTAAAATACATTCCCTATATGTTTACTAATGAACTGACATTTGGGAAGTTGCAGACAGCAATATGACTCTCAGAGCTCCTGTCAGAATCTTGAGCTGATTTCTTTTAGTCCTACAAAAACTGGATTAATTGATGTTGGTTTAGACACTGTTGATGCTTGTGAGGACTGTGGCTACATACTCAGACATTATTTTTAACTCTGAACACTTCAGCTAATAGGTGTTGTGCTAGATGTTCAATGTAAACACTAATTTAAATGTTGGATTGAGCAGAGTTTCAGGGCTGTATTGCTGTCTGCTGGATTTCAATGCTGACTTGTAAAGGAGCTCAGAGGTCTGTATAACTGTCTGCTATTTCCTCATCGTCAGTTCATCAATAAACATATTTGGGGTGGGGGTTCTCAATTCATACCAGTACCAACTATAAGTGCAGTTCTCTTCCTCTTGTGTCATGTCATACATATTCAATAAAATAGGTGGCTTTAATTAGAAATGGCATTGACACTGAAAGAATTGTGAAATAAATGCTAAACAAATGAAGAGGATTTAAGTCTTAAGAGGAAGAGATGTGTATTCATTGCTGGTAGGAACTGACCCCCCCACCCATACATTTATTAATGAACTTATGTTTGGGGTTGCAGCAGACATCAATACAGCCCTTGGAGCACCTGTCTAAATCTCAAGGGATTTGTTTTCATCCTACAAAAATGGGATTAATTAATATTGGCTTAGACCCTGTTGATGTTCGTGAGGACTGTGGGTACATACTCTGACACTATTTTTTAACTTTGCATACTTTGGAGATGAGTTTTGGAGATGAGAAGCTATAACCGCTTCAATAGCTTCTACATATAAATGAAGGTGTAAATGTAACCATGCCAGCAGTATTTGGTGGGAATCAATACTGAGAATTTTAATAATGTGCTTTGTACATACAACACTATGATGTTTTGATAAAGGATTGTGTTGATTTTAAAATATTCACATCTGTCAAGTGATGTGAATATGTATGAGATGATGCTTTTAAGATCATATGGTTCTTCCACAAGCCAGACCCCCTGAATGCTTTTCAGTCAAACACTGGGGTGAGTGACAAGCAGCTCTCCTAGCAGGGGACTACCTATGCAAGATTGTTATTTTATTCCTTTTGTAAGCACTTGAATTAGTAGATTTGCACCTCGAGTGAGTAAGAAATAAGATTTTTTCATTTGCAATAACTTGGAAGTCCTGCCTTAATATGTTTAACTTGTTCTTAAACACTATAGTACCTGTTTTCTTCCTGCACCAGCTACTTTGCTTATTTAGGTCCTTGAACTTAATACAGACATCCAACCCTTCCACACCCAAGGTTTTTATCCTTTTCCTTATCCTAGTTACGTGTTTTTTACAGTGAAACACAGGCACTGATGTTGACGTTTCCGTGTGTACAGCTGCAGAAACTGCCCTCCAAGAATGCCTCCAGCCTGCAAAAGCCTACCCATGTCTCAGAGTGGAGGAAATTAGATCAAGATGGACTCAAAAGCTCTCTGTACTTACTGTTTGGATAGGAACACTGCACAGAAAGCATAGAAAGAGGAAGGAATACATTGTCAAAGCTGTTATGAATAAACTTCAAGTCATCTTTCTAAGGTTTCAGATGGGGTGTGACAGGTTCTCTACACTGAGACATTATCCAAAAGTTTATTTGCAGTGACCAGATTGTGTGTTCTTACTTGAGCATCTCCATTACCTCCCAGGTGTGCAACCACATCTCTTTCCTACAAATCAGCAAGTCCATGTTTGCATCAGTGTGATGCTAGAAGCAGGCAATGGCACTCACCGATGTTCACCTGGCCATGCCCCTTGATGCTTCCCAGTGCACATCACCACAGTGGTTTAGGATAGCAAAACCTTGAAGCAGCCACATGGGGGTTCTTTGCAAATGTCTGTTGATGGGGAGTGAACCTAAATCAAAATTGTCCCCAGAGTTCCCAAATCAGAAATTGTTCTCATATATATGAATTGGTTATACAGGAAAATGGAGCAATTCAGTTCCATAAAAATAGAACAGAATGAGTGTTTATTTTACACCAAACAAACACTAATACCTTCTGACAATTTCACAAAAATTATTTATCTTATTTACAATGCTTAAAATTAGATTTACAAATTTGTAATTTTGAACTGTAGGAACAGAAACTTACATTTTTTAATGAAAGCCTGGAGCATGATTATCGTGAATAGATCCATAGTCAATCAATATGAATAGCTCCCATAAATTGAGTTATAATTTTTACAGTGGGTAGCAATTTTACAGCTGCTAAAACTGTGCACTGGTCCAGTAACAGAAACTCCCTCCTCGCTAGTATCCCAAGTATCCCCCACCTTCCGGTTCTGCTCACCATGCCACCATCCATTCAAAGTCTTTCCCACTGCCAGGTATCCCCCACCTCCCAGTTTTCTCTCCATGTCCCAGTCTATTCAGACAAAAGTCCCTGTCACTGCCAAGTATTCTCCCACTTTACAGTTCGTACCTCCGTCCATTCACACAAAGTCCCTCCACTGCCAAATATCCCCACACCTACTTGTTCTTCCCTCCATGTCCCTGTCTTCTCCCCAAAGTCCCCTGAAATAAAGAACATTTACATCCACTGTCTCCTTAAATCCCCAATCTGAGCCCCAATCAGCACCACCACCCTCACCTCCCTAAACCCCTCACTCACTAGGTTTGACCCATGTCGTAGATCCACTCTCCAGCCCAAAACACATCCTCATCCTGGAAAAAAGATGACGTAGCTCTCCCTTCTCAGATTAATGCAATACTGGCCATTTGGCTCTTCCAGAACTTGCTTTTTAACAAGGCATTGGCAAATCATGTTATGCTATGTTGTAGCCTTTTACCAGCTTTAGAGCAACGTTTATGAAATATTTTGTAACTCAATTGTAATGCATCTGAAGTTGTGTCACCCAATGCAACTGCAAAAGGAGTTGCAACTCTTTCAGTAGATACTAGTGTTTGTAAGACTTTGTGTGGATTAAGCAACACTTATGTAACTCATTCTAAAATGCAAAAGCAGCTCATTAGTGTGGCAGTTTACTGTGAACTGTATTGTATCTAACCTAAACAGCTTGAGAATGCACTCCATAACAATATGGGGCAAAAGTAACGTACAAGGTGTACAGTATAAACATATTTGTCATTTTAGATAAAACATAGACAATGATGACAGAAAAGATCAAAGGTCCATCTAATCTGCCTGGAGTTCCCTATCTGACCCAGGACCTTTTGTCCATGTGGGATTTTATCCCTCGCAATCCACCCTCCTGCTCTCCTCCCTACTGCTGCTAACCTGAGCAACCACTAAACCCTTCACTCAATCCCAGCCATGCTTGAAACCATTTATGGTCTTGGCACCCATTACCTCTGGTAGACTGTTCCACAGCTCCACCACCATTTCTGCAAAATAGAACTTCCTCACATCCCAGTTAACCTTACCCTGGACAGTTTCCACTCATGAACTTGGGTTTCTGACTCTGTACTCCTGCTAAATAGTTCCCCACAGTTCACCTTGTTTATTCCCTTCAGGAAGTTGAAGGTCACTATCATATCCCCTCCCCATTGCCTGATCTCCACTGAGTATATGTTCAGTCTCTTGATCGATCTTTATAAGATCTGCCCTGTTGGCTTTGAATCATCTTAGTCAACCTGCATTGCTCCATCTCTAGCCTGTCCCTATCCTTTCTTAGGTGAGAGCTCTAGAACAGAACACAGTATTCCAGGTGCAGCCTCACCAGTGACCTATATAGAGGTTGTTGTACATAATTTTTCCTTCTGTAAATACCCGTTCCGATACACCCCAGCATCCTATTAGCCATACTATAGGCTTTGTTACACTGACTTGATTGTTAGAGGTAGCCACTAATGATGACTCCCAGGTCTCTTTCTTTCATGGTAGTGCTCAGTTTAACCCTTCTCGTCCAGTACTCTATAGGCCTTGTTTCACTGGCTTGATTGTTTAAGGAGTCACTAATGATAACTCCCAGGTCTCTTTCCTCTTCTATAGTGCTCAGTTTAATCTCTCCTATCCAATACTCTGCCTTGTTTTTCCACAGGTGCATAACCTTGCATTTTCTTGGATCCATGATGGGTGGTCAACAAATTTCCGTCGACCACCCGACAGTGAAACCGGAGGTTGACCACATTTTCAGTCAGCTGCTGGTTTCTTGGTGCTGGCTGTGTTTTCTTCGAGGGCCCCACGCAGGGACTGTGCCCCCACCCCCACTTAAGGATTCTCAACTCTGAGTCAGAGTTGATTCAGAAGTGCAGGACCCCCAACAGACAGTGCCTGGTTCCAGTGGGTCCCCAACAGCTGCATGGTGCTGTAGTCACTGTGGGGACCTCAATGTTGAAATGTCGCTGTCGGGTGGGTAAATGCATATTCTTGTCTTGAATTTCAGCAGCCAAACCTTAGGTCACCTCTGTAGCCTTTGAAAGTCCATCTGCATCTTCCTAATTCCTTTGTTGCTACCCTACAGCAGTGCTTGATGTCATCTGTGAAAAGACACAACTTGCCTGGATGCCCTCTCCAGTGTCGCTGATGAACAGGACAGTACCCATAACAGATATGTGCAGCACTCCACTTGTGACCTCTCTCTCTTCTGATTTCACTGCTTGTACCACCACCATTCTCTACTGTCTCTCCTTGAACCAGTTTCCTACCCACCTAGCTATGTTCCTAGCCACACCCAGGTCATCCTGATTCTTCTGCAATCTTCTGTGTGGCATAAAGTTAAAAGTCTTGCTGAAATCTAAGTAGAGTAACTTGACAGTGTGGATCTCTTATAATGGTGTTATTGCAGTATATTCCTAAAATTATTATAAATCACTCACATGATTTCAGCCAATCAATGCACAGATCCACTACACAGTAAATCTTTGCACTATATAGTGGTCTTTGTTCAGGAGCATTAGAAGTGGAGCCCTTCACTTCACAGCCAAGGGAGAACTGCTATGAAAGCTTTGAAATGTAACAAAATACTTAAAACTCATTATAAATCCCTGCAGTTAACTAGCATGATTTATTGTAAGTTAATAGGGCCTCTGTGCATGACTCTTGTTGCATATGAGACTTATAAGGCTTGGGCAAACAGAATCGTTCTGATTTGCTTTGCAGTCCTCTCACCCAAACCTGATGCTCAGAGTCTCTTATACTATAAGAAGCATCCCTGAGAGACCTTATCAATTTATAATAACAAGCCAGCCTGGTGGCACTTAGAGCTTGAGGTGCTGGATGCCTTATGTCATGCCGCGCCAGTGACCCGTGTTCGGGGAATGAGCACGGGTTGCCTGGGGTCAACAGAAAAAGAAGGATTGAGTGTCCGATGGACTGCTCTCCTACTCTGGGGAGGGGTTGCCAGTATTCAGCGCAGTACTGGCCCCTGGTGGTGGCTGGGGCAGGGGCACTGATGCTGTAGATAAGGGCAGAGAGGGGGCAGACATCTGGAGAAGTGCATGTGGACATGTGCACACTCCTCTGCTGGTATCCTGCACGCCTCCTCTCTGCAAGGGAAGAAACAAGGAAAAACAAAGCCCTGACTGTGCTGCTGATGGCCATTTGTTGACTGCATGTCTCCGAGGACATCGCGCAATACTGGATCTGGACTTGGAGGGAAGATGAAGGCTCCTCATCACCCGCCTCGGGGGTAAACCATGGGGTGAGCAGCGATGGTCCATAATGTGGAGGTGCAGTGACAAATGGAAGCTAGAGATGAGGATGCCTGGAAAAGAAATGCCAACCAGGGGCCAGGAGAGAGAAAAACAAGACTAACAAAAAATAAAATAAATTATAACAATAACATATTTCTGTTGTCCTACGATTTTTTTGATATTTTATGTTTTAATGATGTCCTGAGTTTTCCTTACTTTAACTGATGAATTTACCTGAGACTCGCTGGCATTACCTCTTCAGTGTCCACATGCTTTGTAAAAGAGCTGCTATGTGTTCAAAGGTATTGTAATCCAAGAATTAATAAATAAATAAATAAAATCCTCAACCCATTGTATTCTTCATAGACTGAAAAAGACCCTTGTAAAAAAACTGTGAAAGTAAATATTAGCCATTTTATTATAATTATTTATTTAGTTTGTGTTTTATGTGGTATGGAGGGCTAGGAAATAGTAATTTTAGCATCATCCCTGGTTGGGGGTACAGATGTAAACTGACTGATACTGAACATTTATCTGTTTGGTGGAGTAGTAAATGGGGTAAACCTGGTCAGGACAGTGGTGACATTTCTCTACTCATTTCAAGAAGTGCCATGGGATCTCTATCGTCCACCTGAACAACCACCAGAAAAGGTAGATTAGACCTCTGTTAAGTGTTCCATCCAAAAATGAAAGGTAGATATAGGTGGTATTAGTCTGAAAAGTAACTGAGAAATGGAAAGTAACTGTAATGTACCTACTTGATACAATGCTTTATTATAAAAAACACATAGAAATAATGCATTTTTATATATCTGAAACAATAAAGAAGAACGTCTTCTACTAGGGCTATCCACAAGTTTTCATAAGTGTTCTCACCTGTTTATGAGCAATCAGCCCCATAAGTCCTAGTCCATCTTTGTCACAAGAAAAGTGATGCCAAATGACAGATGTTCAAAGTGGTGAAAATATGGGGCAAGACAACATTAAATGGAAAGTCCCCTCAACCGATTTTCTGTATACTTGTGTAGTTTGTAGGCATGAACAATGATTCCTCTCTTGCCTCCCCAATTTAAAAATAAATGAGGTTGCTTCACTCCATTTTGCCCTGGTGTGAAAACCTGTTTGTCTATACTGCAGAGGTTATGACCCTACTCATGCAAGGCAGCATGGGAATTGATGATGCATACCTACACAAGCTAGCAGAAATTATACTCTCTTTTAGTTATGTTACATGACTTGTGAAGTCCCTGTATTCTCTAAATGCATTCTTTTCTAACTCAGATACACTTTAAACTATAGAAAACAGCAGGGCACTAACTATGCCTTGAAAAGTTTCATAGCCAGCATAATACAAGTACATAGCAACTGCAGAGGCAGCAACAGCACTAACTAATACAGTGTAATTACTGCAGGCTTTAGCACTTAAACATCATAAAATTCCAGGATGTCTTACTAGTCAGGTCTGCAGTGGAGTTAAGCAGGTTTTCACACTAGATTTAAGTACCTTCATTTACATTTAAATCCTGATGAAATAAGAAGGGTACTGGAGAAGCAATCATTGTTTCCTACAAACTACACAGGAAAACAGAATAAAAGGCTGAGGGACCTTCCCTTTAAAAGGTACTCCTTTTAATTATTTGAAATGTAAAAACAAATGCTATGCAGACTCAAAAGGGAACGAATGGCTTCATACAAGACAAGAAAACTGGGGAGCTCTTAAACACCTAAATGGTATAGATTAATATTTGTAACCATAACATGTACTGTTGCTTTAACCAGTAATCATTTTATAATTAATGCTTATCATTTTAATACACATATAAGCATGTTGTAATTATGCATTACAGCTAGCTGAGCGTAACTGGTACCTATCAATCAAGCACACAGTTCAAAATCACGTGGCATGGTCTCACAATTCAATTAAAAATGCTTCCCTGTAATTATGTATGATAAACCATGGATTGGTGCAAGTAACCCAGACTTTTATACACATTCTCGGTGTGTGATGCTTTTATGTACCCTTAAGCTTCACTCTTGGTGATTGCACAATATCACACGCCTCATGTGCATATCAAATTCTGGTCACACACCAACCTACTGTACAGTATGCATATTATTTTCTATATATTATTTACTGATTTGTTCTACTGTTTGTCATGAACATTCTGTTTGGTCAGTGGTTGGTTATTCAGTAGGATAATCCTTTGGAGCTACACATGGGCAGTAATTGGGGTTTACTAGTTTTCAAAGTTAATTCAAACACGTCCTTACATAAAAAACATCCTGTCGGATCTAATGGTTCGGGGACCTGTCCCCGATGGAATTATATTCAAATTATTATATATATTTGGGCATTAGATTATTAAATGATTCCTTATGCTTGTGAATGTGGATACATCATTTTTTCCTGCTAGACATAAGAAGTTAATTGAAATTTGAAGCACATTTAACTGTTTTTAAGCAGCAATGGATAAAATTATGACACACTGTCTAGATTGAGCTTGGCAAATGATAATGACTTTGTCATTGGACTCCACATTAAATGTCAACTCTTATGGTATAAACCGCTCCACAATTTCACATTAGGACATAAACAAGACTTACTTTGAAAGTTTGACTTACTGTTCTAAGAAAGGTAGAAAAGAGAAGGAATAAGCTAAAGGTCTTGCTTCTTCCTAGCATGGGATTTTAGTAAGATGGACCAATATCACTTGGAACTGTGAAATTCTGTTTAAGAAAAGTACAACTCAGTAGCTCTCAAGGAGAAACATGACAAGGCTGGCTCACAGAATATTGTTCAGTATAGAGCTTTATTGTAGAATCACAATAACAGCTGCTTAGGGTTCACCCATATCAGTGCAACAGTAATTTTGTTGATACTGATATGGGCACAGGTAATATGCCACCTGGCATTACTGTGCCTGGCATTGCAGATCCTGGGAGAGACAGCAACAAAGCCCCATCCCAGGAAATAGTCATGATTTATGAGGGGCTTTGCAATGTACCCCCAATGCAGGTGCTTTGCCCCTGCATCCCCACAACTAAATATAACCTCCTCTGGGCAGGCATGCCTAGGAGGGGGGTAAATTGTGTGGGCACAAAGGGTGGCATGACTGAGGAGGTTCCATGTCCATGGCTGTGACCGCCAAAGGTGATCATTGTCAGGCGGCGTCACATCGCCCGAAAATCAATTTTGGCGATGTGACTTCACTGCACACAACAAATGGTACTGGGAACTTACAATTTTACATTTTATGTGGGAGGCTTTGCCCCCCCACACCCCTACTTTAGGATTTCTAACTCTGGGAGGGTGCATGTTGGGGGTGCAAACCGTGAAAGATATATATGGGCTGGGCGCAATAAAACATACCTGCACCCAGACCCAGACCCAGCACCCTGTCTGCCCAAGCCTGGAACCCACCCACCACACCACAGGGCCAACTCGGCAGCTCACTGCAGCACCACCCTCAAAACCCTCACACCCCTTGCTGAGCATGTTTGCTCCCCACCACGTGCACATACATGTAGTGACATCCTGTCACTATATGCATGAACCCACCCCATCCAGTCACCCTATATAACCTGTAGCCCCCATGACATGCACCATGATTGAGTCGCTGTTTTTGTTTGTGCTCAATCACAGTCGCCATGTCATCAGGACACCCTGAGGAGCAATCTAAAATCAGGATCACCCTGTCATCATCACCCTATTGTGGCACATTAATTGCAGTGACAAATTCAGTCACCGTTCTAATATTATACACTGCTACCAGCAGACACACAGACAGGAATAAATACCAATTGGTGAAAAGTAGTGATATTGAAAGGAACAGCCAGAGCTGCTGACATCAAGGCCCCAGTTTTCAGCCTTCAATAGTATTTGTCAGAGGGCACCCCTGATGAAAACTCTGTAGAAGTACCTGGGATCTGAGGCAGCAGCTCTGGCTGTTCTGTTAGTAGCACTATTTTTTACCAGTTGGCATATATTGTCTTCTACAGTCTTCTGGCAGCTGTTATTTGTGATTCTACAAAGAAATCTCTGTACTGCACAGCATACTGTGAGCCTTCTCTTCATGTTTCTTCTTGAGTGCTACTGGCTTGTGCTTGTCTGGATGTTCAGGGCTGGCCACCCTTTTCTGTAGTACTAGCCTGGAACTGCTTGTATCATGGTACCACCTTTGTGGATCTTGACTAATTAAATTAAGGCATGTATAGTAAGAAGGTGCATTTTTTTAACCAGCATTTCTCAGAAAGTGCCATCAGAGTCTGACAGATATACAGAATTCATCAGTAGGTTTCTGTCTCCTACACAAACAGTATCTTATATGTGGCATAGATGGCATGACATTTCAATGGATTTATACTCTTTACAAAACATATATTCATTATGTCAGCCATTTTAAGCAGTTCAGTGGACTATGTCAAAGCATAATCCTGAGATCCCAGAATAGTGCATATTTAATTCATATTTAACAAAGTCAGTTATTATATCAACTAAAATAATTTTAATTGCACCACTGAAGCTGACTTTCCACATAGCTTGTTCAGTGCAACTTTACCTTGACAGGACTGTGAATACCTTTTTGTTACAATTGATTTACTCTGAAAAGTCCAACTGAGATGCAACATCTTGTTTATTTAATTTTTCATCTTTCTGTGCATTCCACTTAATTTTATAGCTTGAAGAAAGAAACCATATGGAGGGTAAGGGGGATATGTGAGTAATGAACAGTATTTCCTGAATACCATGATTAATAGCTTATTTGTTATTCAGGAAGAAAAATAAATAATAGGCACTATGCATGGTATTCGGCTTTGGCAGTTACTTTAAAAATGTTAAAACATGTTTTCCCAACCCACCTCCCACTGTCCCAAGAGCCCCAGAGATCATGTATTGAATTGTTGGCCCTAGCACCCTGCCATGAGCAAATAGAGTCTTTCACCCCCTGCCACCTTAGTCCAACTTTCTGTTCTTTAAATGTATATTTTTATTTTCAGTTCAGTCCCCCATGACCTCTTACCGTGATTGGGGGCTAGCGACATCAGTATCAGGCTAGTCAGTTGGACCACTCCTCCACCATGTCCCTCTCCTCAGTTTACTGCAGGGTGCTTTTGTTGAAGCGTCCATCCTAGCAGTAAATCACACTACTAGCCATTAAAATAAATTGCCATGTGTTGTTTTGTAAGGCTAACTAAACCTGAGTCTGGACAGAGGATTGGAGTGAGCATTAGCAAGGGCATGCAATCTTCAGGAGGGGCAAAGAGTTGTCATAATGTTGTTATGCTCAACCAATACTCATTACATCACTATGACAACTGCCCCACCTCTTCCATGATTGCATGCCCTCACTGATACTCACTCTACTCTCTGTCCACATCTGGGTTCAGTTTAGCCTTATCAAGAGACAGCAGTACTTTATTTAATGGCCAGTATCTGTGACTATATCAGTGGGAGGGACACTACAACAAAAAGCATTATTGCAGCAAACTGGATGAAAGGGATACAGTTGAAGTTGGTTCTGACTGATTAGCCTGGATACTGGTGCCATTAGCCCCCATTCAAGGTAAGAGGGCAAGGAGGGCAAGATTAAAAAACAAAATATAACATTTAAAGAATGGAAAGTCAGGGTAAGGTGGGGGTGGTCAAGTTTGAAAAGATGCATTTGGCTCTTGGCAGGGTTCCAGCCAGGAGCTTATTATTTAAATATTTAACTCTGGTACCTTCTCTGGGGCATTGGGAAAGGAGGGGTGGAAATGATTGGAGAGGGCTGGGCTGGTGGCCAGGAGGTAAGCACTGGCTATCAGAAGAAGGGATAGGGTACAGAATACCTGAATGTTTGGGGACCTGAATATTCAAAACAAGGTATTCACACACTCCTTAGAGGTTATAGTGACTTGCTTAAGGTCATAAAGTGAATAGCCAAACTGATTAGATTTGACCCTGGGTGTTCTTGAAATCAGGCATGTGCTTGACCACATATAGAAACATAGAATCTGATGGCAGATAAGGACCGCTTGGCTTACCTAGTTCCCCATTTGTCCCTGCCTATACTGTCATCATAGATCCTACTCAATCACTGGCTCCCTCCTCCATGCTTTACACTAAGATTCTCTTGTGCCAATTCCATGCATGCTTGAAGCCCATCACTGTTTTTTTCCCCACTACCCCACTATGTCTGTTCCAGGCATCCACCAGTCTTTCACTGAAGAAGTACTTCATCGCATCTCTTCTACATTCTGTCTTCTAGCTTAATTGCATGTCCCCTAGTTCTTGTACACTTTTTCCACTGAAAAAACTCCCTGCTGTGCCTTTGTTCAACCTCATGAGGTATTTATAGGTCTCTGTCACTTCCACCCTCTCCTCCCTCTTCCAAGGTGTAAATATTGAGGTCCCTCTGTCTCTCCTCATAGGGCTTCTGATGCAGCCCCTGCACCATATTAGTTCCCTCCTCTGACAGCCTCCACCCTGCACTTCTACCCTGTCTATGTTCTTCCTCAGATGTGGTCTCCAGAACTGGACACAGTATTTCAGTTGGGGTCTCACCAATGATCTATACAGTGGCAACATCACCTCTTTTTTCTTTTAATACCCCTCCCTGTACACCCCAGCATCCCACTGGCACTACAGCCTTGCCACCTTGAGATCACCAGATAAGATTAAGTCAAGGTCCCTTTCCTGTTTGGTGACTGTTAACACCTTTTCCTCATTTTGTACTTTGCTTCTGGGTTTCTGTGCCCTAGATGCATGAGTTTGTACTTTCACATTGATACTCAGCTGTCATACCTGACCACTCCTCGGGTTTTCTCAGGTCTCTGTACATTCTCGGCCACCCCTCTGGAGTGTTCACCCTATTGCAGATTTTGGTGTCATCTGCAAGAGGCATATCTTTCCTTCCAGACCATCTGCAATGTCACTTACAAAGACATAAAAGAGAACCAGTCCCAATACTGAACCCTGAGGTACTCCACTGGTCACCTTTCTTCTCCTGAGTGAGTTCTGTTTACCACCACCCTCTGTATCCTATCCATTAAATTTTATTTACCCAGTTTGCCAACTTTAGACCCACCCATAGCTGCCCAGTTTTCTTATGAACCTCCTGTCTGGTATGGTGTCAAAGAGCTTCTGAAGTCCAAGTATGCTATGTCCAACTCCCCACATTATATATTTCCTGGTCACCCAGTCATAGAAATCTATCAGTTTGTCTGAGATGACCTCCATCCCCTACGTGAATCTGTGTTGCCTTCAGTCTTTTAACTTACTGGATTCAATATACTTCAATGCTTTCCTTTAGCAGTGACTCCATTAACTTCCCACCACTGATGTCAGACTGATTGATCTATAGTTGCTAGCCTTCTTTCTACTACTGCTATTATAAAGCAGGACTACATCTGCCCTCCTCCAGTCCTCTTGAACCACTCCTGTTTCCAGTGAGTTACTGAATAGGGTTTTCAGAGGTGCAACCAGTACCTCTCTGATCTACCTCAACACTGTTGGTGTACCCTGCCAGCCACTTTGTCCACTTTCAAATTTACTGCAATCGTCATGTTATCATTTTCAACGTTTTTAGTTTACAGACAAATCTTTTAGTCATTTATTTATTCATTAGATATCGGCAAGGCCACTGTTTTTCGGTTTTACTGGAAAATCCGGTAAAATTCGAATTAGGGCTGCCTGAAAACCGTAAAATGAAGATTTCATGGA
Source organism: Neoceratodus forsteri (assembly GCA_016271365.2). NCBI lineage: Eukaryota > Metazoa > Chordata > Ceratodontiformes > Ceratodontidae > Neoceratodus > Neoceratodus forsteri. The sequence goes on from CM028130.1 coordinate 1,063,796,904, forward strand.
ATCTGGCATTTTCTATCAGATCAGTAAATCTATAAAAGTGTGTTTTTCTTTTAATTCCTTCCTGTACTATTTTCAGTTTGCTTCATTTAATGCTCTGTATATTAAGCCTTCTTTAATTCTGATTATTTATGCACATACTAAAATGATAAAAGAATCCCAGTAAAATCCGGAAATTAGAGTAACAATCACCGTGAAATTCTGGAATCTTAAGTCTTGAAAATGGAATTTAATTGTTTTAATCACAGTAAATCAGTGGCCTTGGATATCGGTGATTATAAAATGGCAAAAATGTCTCAGATCGTGACTGACTGAACGCGTTTTCAGCCATGTCCTTATCAGGACATAACCTTCCTACTGGATCTAATTGTGCCAGCCTGAGCTGCACAACAAAAGTATCAGTGTGCCCATGGGTCCTCCCAATTTAAAACAACAAGCTGCAACTCGTGCCTCTGCAAGATAACTGTCCCCCATCCTACACACACACACACACACACACACACACAGAGGAGGAAGCCAACTGCAGTGGCACCAGCAGTAAAAGCAGATGAAAGCCTGCAGTGAATGAAAACTCCCACAGAAGTCGTAAACATTCTCTCCTTTAGATGTTCTACTCACTGGTCATTCCTTTGTCGCAGCTCCTGCTCTCGCTCCAGTTGCCCAACTCTTACCGCACACAGTGACCATTACCAGCATCTCCGAACACGATCCCCCCACTCCCCATCCTCCCCTGGAGCTGCAACAGTCGAGAAACAAAGAAAATGCACCACATTACTCTCTATGATTACTGTCGGCTCAAAACTGAAAGGAGTTTGTTTATACTACCCGGACCATTGCCATTTTGGAACCACAAAGCAGGAAGGTGACTATGGCGGCAGTGAGGACCGCTGGATTCCACTCAACCCAGCTGTTTAATGAAAATAAAACAAAACAAAATAGTGATGGAAACAAAGGTTGAAAAAATTAAATTAAATTAAAAAATGGTTTATGATCGGGCGGGGAGGAGGCAAATAAACACATAAGTAAATCTGGGCCACTATAATCGAAACAGGTGGGCAATGGGCAAAGTAACAAATATGAAAAAATAAAAAAACATGCTTTTGAGTCTTTGGGTGGCTGGAGAGTGGACACACAGACATACACCAAACTCTTCTAGTAAATTTTTATTAAAGAACCCCACTTCAAGTCAATGACAAGGACCACTTTTTTTCTCTGCTTATCACAATTTTTACTGTAGTTTATGTACACTTTGTATACCCATTTTCTAATTCACTTCTTTATAGGGGCCCATTTTATAAGCATAATAAGACACTTGAGGGTTGTAGGTTATGGCTTAATAAGAGCACTTCTCAGATCCTAAAGGCACTCAGTGCAAGCACCTCATGCCTCATAACGCACCTGGGGTGTACGCTATCAGGTCATAACCCACACCTCGTCATGCCTTATTGCTGGCTTGGGTAAGCTCACTGTGACAAAGTCCTTTCAGGGGTGATCTAGGATTAATTACAAAATACAACAGACAAGGAAACATAATAATAACATGATACTATTATCGTCAGAAAACAGTGCAATACACTTATAAACAGGTTGACAATACAATCGTTAGGAATATAAAGGCATAAGACATAACAGTTTGGAACAGGTTACATAGAAAAATAGATTTTGTCAGCAGAAGGACCTTTAGACCCATTCAGTCTGCCCTTGTACCTGCCTATTCAGTCACCACTGACTTTAGTTGGACATAGAAACATAGAAATTTTTGGCAGATAAGGACTTGGCCCATCCAGTCCAACTGTAGGCCCTATACATTGTATGTGGCCACTGACCCTATGTGATCAATGGCTTTCATCGCTCTCTCCCTCTCAAGGTTCCCTTGTGCCTGTCCCAGGTAGGCTTAAATCCCTTCACTGTGCTTGCCCCCACTACCTCCCCTGTGGCAGACTACTCCAAGTATCAAGTACGCTTTCTGTGTAAAAAGTGTCCTCACATTATCTCTTAATCCACCCCTTCAATTTCATATTGTGTCCCCTTGTTCTAGTACTTTTTCTACATTGGAAGAGGTCCCCTACCTGCACCTTGTTTATGCCCTTGAGGTACTTGAAGTTTGAATCATGTCCCCTGCTCTCTGCTCTCCTCCAGTGAGTATACATTGCAGTCCCTAGTCTCTCCTCATATGTTTTGTGGTGCAAGCCCCCCACCACCTTTGTCGCCTTTTTTCTGGATAGTCTTCACCTTGTTTATGTCTTTGCACAGGTGTGGCCTCCAGAACTGCATGCAGTACTCAGGTGAGGCCTTACCAATGTTTTTACAATGGAATCACCACCTCACCCTCCTGCTAGTGATACCCCTGCCTATGTACCCAAGCATGCCACTGGCCCTCCCCACCACCTTTGCGCATCAGCTTGATACCTCTAAGGTCATCAGAGATGATAACCCCTAGGTCCTTTTCTCCTTGGTGACAGCCAGCTTCCCCCAAACCTGTATCTCTCCCCAGGATTCCTCTACCCAGATGCATTATTTTGCACTGTTTTGCATTGAACCTCAGTTGCCAGCTCCAACCATCTTTCAAGCTTCTCCAGGTCCCTCTTCCTTTTCTGCACCCCTTCTGGAGTATCCACCCTGTTGCAGATCTTGGTGTCATCTGCAAACATGCAAACCTTTCCTTCCAGCCCCTCTGCAATGTCACTAACGAAGACATTGAACAGGACTGGTCCCAGTATAGGTGTCACTCCATCCTCTGCTATCTACTTAATATGCTCCTTGCTCATTCTATGCATGCTTGAGTTCCCCACAGTCTTTGCCCCATTACATCCTCTAACAGGCTGTTCCAGTCATCCACCACCATTTCTGTGAAGAAGTATTCCTGCACATCTCTCTTAAACTTTTCCTCTTAGCTTCATTGCATGCCATGTCATTCTAGTGCCTTTTCTTTTCTCTGAAATAAACCCTCTACTTTCACCTTGTTCACTCCTATGAGGTACTCGTGAGGTTTTCAATTATGTACCCTCTCATTCTCCTCTCTTCCAGGGTACGATGTTGAGTTCTTGTAGCCTCTTCCCTATGGCTTCTCACTGCAATCCTCTCACTATTTGTGGCTGCCTTCCTCTGTACTGCTTCCATCTTTCAATGTCCTTGCAGAGGTGTGGCCTCCAGAACTGGACACAGTACTCCAGGTGGGACCTCATCAGTGAGCAATACAACAGCAGCAAAACCACCTTCTTCCTGCTAGAAATCCCTCCCAAAGCACCCCAACATCCTGCTAGCCTTTCCAACTGCTTTGTCACACTGCCCAGCTACCCTAAGGTCATCATATATGATGATCCTAGGTCTCTTTCTTCTTGGTGACTGTAAGCTCTACTCCCCTATCTTATACACAGCCTCTTAGTTCCACAGCCCTATGTGCATAATCTTGCATTTTTGGCGTGAAACCCAGCTGCCACTCCTAGACCATTCCTATAGTTTCCTCAGATTCCTTTGCATTCTCTCCACTCCTTTCTGAGTGTCAACTCTGTTGCAGACTTTTCATCATCCACAAAGAGGCACCTTACCCTAGTTGCTCCAAAATGTCTCTTATGAAGACATTGAAGAGAACCAGTCCCAGCATCAAACCCTGTAGCACCCCACTAATCACTCTCCCATCAGCTGACTGGCTACCATTTAGTATCACCCTTTGTCTCCTATTCCTTAACTAGTTTGAAAACCACCTATGTCATTTTCTCCCCCACTCCCAGGCTTCTTAGTTTATTAACTAACCTCCTGTGCTGCACAGTTTTGAAAAGCCTTACTGAAGCCTTGAGAGGTCACATCCATGGCTCTACCATGCTCCACATCCCTGGTAACTGAAATCTGTGAGATTAGTTTGACATGACCTCCCTTCTGTAGAAACAATACTACTGATGGTCCTGCAGGTGCTCCACAAGCCTCTCCTTCAGTAATGCCTCTATTAAGTTCCCCACCACTGATGCAAGACTGATTGGCCCATAGTTGCTAGCATCCTGCCTACTACTGCTTTTATGCGGAGGGACCACATTGACCCTCTAACAGTTCTCTTGAACTTCCTCCATCTTCAGTGAGGTGCTAAAACCATATGTTTGCAAATAACAATGGCATAGATATACAGTGCATTTATATACATAAAACACTGAATGTAATTTCAAATACAGTTGAAACAGGCTGCCCAATATCTCGTCAGTAGTGGACACATTGCCAAGCAAATGACCCAGGTTTGGTTATGGACTTGGGATGGTTCAGTGCCCTCAGCCTGAGTGGGAAGCTAAGGCAGGTGGAATATTACATAGAAACAGTGACATTTTCCAGCAGAAGAAAGTCTTGTGGTCTATCAGTCTGCCTGAAGAGAAACACAAGTAACTTCTTTTTACATGCCATGTGCTCCCTCCTAGGATGTTATTACTTTCCACTTTACCTTACTCCACCTTCTCTTGAAGCTGTCTGTGGATTTATTTATTTATTATTCAGATTACACCTTTGAGTAAGGCTCTTTTACATAGGTTGCACATCAGATAACAATGAACAAGAACAAATAAGAATGGAGAATAAAGAACTAACAACAAGTGGATTATAAAAGATGACCACACAACACAACATTAGATACATTGCAAATAGAATTAGTCCTATACAAAATGAAAAATGCTATCAAATGATATTCAGAACAATTATGAGCTCATTACTAGTGCTACATGAGTAAGTTCCCTGATCACTAAGTGCTGGGAATGGAGTATGAGGCGAAGGGAGGCAACTGGTGGAAGGAACTGGAATCAGCCAAGAGGCCTCATTAGATAGCAACATAGTAGAGGGGAGACAGTTCAGATGTGGGCAGTCCCAATGAGATAGTTAAGTGAAGTCAGGATATATATTTGAGAGGTGGGGTACAGAAGGGTGGTAGAGTGGGAATTCAGCCAAGGGTCCTAGTCAAATAGCAAGGTAGTGGAGGAGAAAATTGACCATTGAAACTGTCACCAGGAGATCTTTCTTGGGTGAGAAGTCAAGATACAGGAGGTCTGGAGGGAGTTATCTGGGGTGAGTAGACCCAATAGTACAAAGAAGTGATGGGGGAATGGGGTGAGTGGGATGGCAGATACATAGATACATAGACAGTGTCAGCAGATAAGGGCCTATGGCCCACCCAGTCTGCCCAGTTGAGCTTGTAAGTTCACTTCATGTTTTCCTAGAAGTCTGTTGCCCTTACCCCTGACCTCCAGTATTCCTTTATGTCTATTCCATGCATTCTTAAATCCCATGATTGTTTCAGCCCCACCACTTCCTCTGGCAGGGTGTTCCACTTGTCCACCACCCGTTCTGTGAAGAAATTCTTCCTCATGTTTCCTCTGAATCATCCTCCTCCAACTTCATCCCATGCCCTCTAGTCCTGGAACATCTTTTTCACTTAAAAATAATGTATTCCTGCACTGTTCCTCCCTGTAAGATACTTGTATGTCTCTCATCAAATCCCCTCTCTCCTTCCTCTCCTCCAGGGAGTACATGTTGTTCCTTCAACCTGTTCTCATAGGACTTGTGATGCAATCCATGTACCATTTTTGTTGCCCTCCTCTGAACCTTCTCTACCCTGCCTATGTCCTTACGTAGGTAAGGTCTCCAGAACTGTACACTGTACTCCAGGTGGGGCCTAACTAGTGTCTTGTATAGTGGAATTATGACCTCCCTTTTTCCTGCTGGTGATGCCCCAGCCTATGCATCCCAGCATCCTATTTGCTTTACCTTCTGCTTTGTCACACTGTTTCCCTACCTTGAGGTCATCAGAGATGATAACCCCAAGATCCCTTTCCTGCTTGGTGCATGCTATATCCTCACCCCCAACTGATATATTGTGCCAGGTTTTTGTGCCCCATATGCATTATCTTGCACTTCTTTGCATTGAATTTCAACTGCCAAACCCCTGACCATTCTTCAAGTTTCTGCAGGTCCCTTCTCATTCTGTCTACACCCTCTGGTGTGTCTACTCTGTTACAGAGCTTTGTGTCATCAGTGAACAGTGAAATTCTGCCTCTAGGTCCTGCGTAATGTCACTGATGAAGATGTTGAATAGGACCGGTCCCAGCACTGATCCCTGTGGTACCCCACTGGTCACACTTCCCTTTGTGGAGTGACAGCCATTTACCACCACGCCTGTGTCCTGCCGCCCAGCCAGTTACCTACCCACCACACTACTGTCCTGCCCACACCCATATTCCCAGTTTGTGCAATAGTCTTCTATGTGGCACAGTGTCAAAGGCCCTCATGAAGTCCAGATAGGCTATGTCCACTGCCCTCCCTGATCCATCTCCCTAGTCACCCAGTCAAAAAATTCAACGAGGTTGGTCTGACATGACTCCCTATGGTAACCATGCTGCCTTGGGTCCTGTAGTCCATTGACAACCAGATGTTCCACCAATCTATCCTTCAGTAGTGCTTCCATGATCTTCCCCACTACGAGTAAGGCTGACTGGTCTGTAGGTTCCCGCTTCCTCTTTGTTCCCACTTTTGTATAAGGGACTACATCTGTCCTCCAGTCTTTGGGTACCTCCTGTTTCCAGTGATCGGCTAAATAGGATAGCCAGAGGTTCAGCCACCACCTCTCTTAGTTCTTTAAGGACCCTGGGTGCACCCATCTGGCCCCATTGCTTTATCAGCTCTTATTACTTCCAGTTCCTTCAGGACCCTTTCGTGTAAAGGGACTTGTGTCCATTTCTGCATCATTCTCACCCCTTGTACTCCCTTCAGACCCATTACCCTCCTCTTCCTCTGTAAAGACTGAGCAGAAATACCTGTTCAATATGTCAGCTTTACTGTTGTCATCCTCCACGCGACCCCATCCTCCCCTTCAGTCTCAGTATCCTCCTTTGCCTTTCTTTTTCACTTATGTACCTGTAAAGGTTTTGTTCCCTCTACCCACTGATTTTGCAATGTGTTCTTCTGTCTGAGCTTTGGCGTCCCTTACTGACCTCCCTGCCTCCCTTTGCTTCTCCTGGTACTTCTCACTATCCCTTCTGCCTGTGTCTTTTTGTATTGCCTAGAAACAGAATTTGACGGCAGATAAGGACCGCTTGGCCCACCTAGTCTGTCCATTTTCTACCTAACAGATAAGCTGCAGATCCTAGTTAACTAACAGCTTACTTCTCCTACCCCCACTAGGACTGCCTTATGCCTGTCCCATGCATTCTTGAATTTCCCACTGTTCTTGACTCCACGATCTCCTCAGGGAGGTTGTTCCATGCATCCACAACCCTCTCTGTGAAAAATACTTCCTCACATTACCTCTGAGCCATCCCCTCTATCTTCAAATTGTGCCCCTTGTTCTTGCACATCTCTTTTCTGAAAGATGCACTGCTTGGACTTTGTTGATTCCCTGAGGTACTTGAAAGTTTCTATCATGTCCCTCTCTCCCTTCTTTCCTCAAGGGTATATATATTAAGCTCCTTTAGCCTTTCTTCAGATGTCTTCTGGTGCAGACCCTGCACCATTTTGTTGCCCTCCTCTGGACAGCCTCCACTCTGTCTATGTCTTTATGGAGATGGGGTCTCCAGAACTGCACACAGTACTCCAGATGGGGTCTCACCAACTGTCTGTACAGAGGGATAACAACTTCCCGTTTTCTACTATTGATGCCTCTTCCTATGCATCCCAGTATCCCCCAGCCTTCCTTACTGCCTTTTCACATTGCTTGCCCACCTTTAGGTCATCTGATATAATTACCCCCAGGTCCCTTTCCATTTTACTATTGTCAGTATCTCACCCCCCATTGTGCACGCCCTGGGTTTTGTTTCCCATGTGCATTACCTTGCACTTCTTTGCATTGAATCTGAGCTGCCATATATTTGACCATTCCTCCAACTTGCCAAGTCCCTTTTCGTCCTTTCTGCTCCATCTTGTGTATCAACCCTGTTGCAGATCTTTGTGTTGTCTGCAAAAGACATATTTTCCTTCCAGTTCCTCTGCAATGTCACTTATAAAGACATTAAAATGACCGATCCAGGACTGAACCCTGCAGTACCCCACCAGTAACCTCCTTTCTTCACTGTGTACTCCATTTACTACTACCCTTTGCGTCCTGTTGTCTAGCCAATTTTTTATCCAGACTACCACCTTGGGACCCACTCCAATGAATGAATGCAATCTTTTCGGCTTTCACTTTCTTTGCTACCTCTTTGGAAAATCATAATGGTCTCCTCTTCCTTTTCCTTTTGCTAACCTGCTTAATGCATAATTCTGTTGCTCTTGTAATCCCCATTTTAAATACTGCCCACTGTTACTCAACCCCTGATTCCTGCCCCATTCCCCTAATGCCTCTTTCAAGTATCTCCCCATTTTCCCAAAGTCTGCCCCCTAAAATCCAGGATACGTGTTTTTGTGTGGTTTGGTTCTGCTCTTTCTGTGATTTCAAACCACTATGACTTGCGGTCACTGTTTCCCAGGTGCTCTCCACTGTTACCCCATCACACTGTCCCTGTTCGTGAGCACAAGGTCCAGTATTACCTTCTGCTGAGTTGGTTCCATGACCAGTTGCTTGAGGAAGGCACCCTGAAGGGAGTCCAGGATAAATCTGCTCCTGTTGCTGCTGCTGCTGGGATGCTCCAGTCCACATCTGGAATATTGAAGTCTCCAACCAGTACTACCTCACCCTGTGTGCCATCCTTTGAATGGCTAGCATCAGCTCCCTATTGTTTCTTCCTCCTGGGCTGGTGGTCCATAGACCACACCTGTGCGGATGGCTGGCCCCATTTTCCTTTCCAGCTTAACCCACAGTATCTCTCCCCATTTTTCCTCCTGGATCTCTGTGGCCCTTCTGTCATTTTCACATACATGTGTGTAGAGTGGAGTTGACAGAAAAATAACAAGTATTGTTAATTCTGAATAATAGTTAGCGATAGCAATCGCAGCTGGACATAGGGACCAGATCATCTTTTAGCATTCTTTGAAGATTCCTATGGTCTTGGCAGATAAAATGTCACCTGCAATTGAGTTGAGCCAGGTGGGGCTCCAGTAGGCAAAGACCTTTGTCCCTGTCAGTGCAACAGCGTGGGATATTAAAGAGGAGCAATTAGAGTTTCTGGAGTGTAATATCATTGTTGGTGTCGGTTTTCGTGTGCACCCCAGGGCATTAGGCCACAGCTGATTTGCTTGGTTAGCAGACAGGTCTGGTATGTGAGTCTGCTGCTGAATTGTAGCCAATTGGCCTGTAGTACAGGTCACAGGTATGGGTCAAACGTTCAGCGCCAGTGAGAAGCTAGCAGGCCTTGTTAAGTGCTGTTTTATGCACTTGAGGGATTTTTCAGTAGCTGACCCATAGATGGTGAGTCCATAGTCAACCAGTGATACCACTGAGCTGTGGATGGCCATACTTACAGCTGCGGTTGTCAGGCAATGCTTGTGTCTGTGTAGAAGCCCTATTCACTTATTGATTGCCTTCAATATAATATCAATAAGCTTGGTGTGTGAAAGGGTGTTGTCCATCATGATCCCAAGGTATTTAAAGTTAGGTGCCAACTCCAGGAGGCACCAACATCATTTACTATTGAGAAGGTGGTAGTGTCTATGTTTGCTTTGTGGGTTGGAAAGCAACACAGTTTTGTTTTCTTGTACTTTAAGACTAATTTGTGGTTGCTGAACCATCTTTCAGCAGCAGCAACATTTTTTTGGGGCTCTGATTCGAGAGCCCTGGGGTTATCAGCCACTAGTAAAGAGGCAACATTATCTGCATGAAGAAGGATGTGCCCTTTATGGAGAGTGGCAGTGTATTCAGGAACACACTGAACAGGAGGGGCCAAAAATAGAACCTTGAGGGACCCCTGACAGGACAGGTTGACTGTTCAAGAGGACGTTGCCTATCTTTACTTGCTGTGAGCAGTTTTGAAGGTAACTGCTGAACCAGGTAACAGCCTTAGGTGAGAACCCTAGAAAGGCTAACTGTTCAGCCAGGAGGACATGATTAACTGTATCAAATGCCTTGGTTAAATCAATGTATACAGCACCATTGAGTTGACCTTGGTTGAAGAATTTATGAATGAAGCCTGTGAATCTGAGCAAGGGCAATGGTGGTACTGTGCCCAGTCCTGAAACCATGCTGTTGAGGGAAGAGTAGTTGGTATTTACCCAGATAGTCAACAAGCTGGTTGGCAACTATTTTCTCCAGGGCTTTGGAGAGAGGGGCTAGGATGGAAATGGGCCTGTAGCTACTGTGAGAGGCACGATCACCACTCTTGTGGACAGGGTAATTACTACAAACTTCCATTTTTGAGGAAAATGTAAGTATCTTACGGAAAAGTTCAGGATATGAGTTAAGGGTACAAGTACTTCCTCCAGGGTTAAGGGAAAGAACTTGAGATCCAAAGTTTCCTACTGTACAACCCTTTACCCAGGACCTTGAAGAGATATTTCCTGGCCTCATGTACTTTGATCTAAAATAAAAAGGAGGGTGAGCTGGGCGCATTCTGATTTTTCAGAACAGGAACTGGGAGTGGAGTGTTGAAGTAATCATGGGAAGCACCCCATTGAGGTTAGTGAATGCATTATTAAATAGAATTTGCAATGAGTTTGGGGTCGAGGAGGGGACCCCATCGATGTTGAGCATGGTGGGAGCAGTTTTGGGGTCCTTACCAGTAACATCCTTGAGTTTGCTCCAAATAGTCTGTTGTCATCCAGGCATGCTCAAGGGCTCCTTATTATATGTACTTTTAGCTACCCTTATTTTCCTGGTGCAATCGTTTCTGGCCTTCTTGTAAGCCTGTATATCTGATTGTTTACAGACTTGAGGAGTTCGATTATGTCACAAGTGAGCCAAGGATTAATGAGGCCCTTGACTTTCCATTTCTTAAGAGGAATGCTTGTCACACACAGCATTGAAAAGGAGATAAACTGCTCTAGTGCATGATCAACATCCTTGGTGTAGTAGATTACAGACCAGTCCATGTGACAAAGGTCAGCTTTCAGTGATTCATGGTAGCCTGTGAGTAGAACCCTGTTTGTTAATGTTTTGGCTGGGGTTTAGAGAATTTGTTAGTCTACGGGAATAGGACAGGAGAGTGGTCACTTAGGCAATCCAGAAGGATGGTGGTATCCAAGATATGGCCAGGTCAATCTGAGAGAACCCAGTCCAGCAGGGTGCTGGTACCAGTCCTATTGTTCATGCATGTGGGGATTTGACCAACTGAGTGAAGTCCAGAGTAATGAGAGCATCAATGTGAGGACCTGCTTTGGGAGAGAGCCAGTTGTTGTTGAGGTCACCAAGCAGAATGACCTCAGTGTTAAGGCTTAAATAGCTAAGGCAGCTGATGAGTGCCTCAAACTCAGTGGCAGTGTGTCTGGGTGGGATGTATGCTGATAGGATAGTAATGGCTTTGTTGCGTGTGCCAAGAAGGACTCTAACTGTGATAGCATGCATACAGTCACCAGTACTAGGTAAGGACACAGTACAGCCTTGCAAGCAATCCCTGATGTAAATTGCACAGCCAGCCCCATGCTTGGAGAGCCTATCTTACAGAGAACTGAGTAACCAGATATCATGATGGAGGCATCAGGCACTTTGAGTGACAACCAAGTTTCTATATGGATAACACATCAGGCTGTGTTGTGAGACTAAAACTTGAGGAATCAAGCTTTGCAAGGAGGCTGCAAATGTTGACAGATGCAAAAGTTAAAGAGCCAGCCTTCCTTTGGCATAGAGATATTCCTGGAGGGAGGGCCAGGATTGTGATGTATGTTCCTTAAAGCAAGAGTAATGATAGGGCTATTCTACAGAGGTATTCCTTAAGGAGTCTGCTGTTGACTTTGAGGCGTCTGCTTTTGGCGTGATGTCCCTTACTTTTACCTGATGAGAGAAGAACACTGGAAGGGCTATGAGGAATTGACCCATTGAGGTGGGTCCTCTCAGCACTATGCAGTCAGGTAGTGGAGGTCCCCATGCCTAAGGTGCCTCCATGGAATAGACTGAGATTAGATGTGACAGTCCTATAGGCACTGAGGACATTAGTATCACAGATCAGGTTGGTGGGTGTAAGGACTTTGGAGGATGAGCAATCCTGTTGGACTGGTATAAAGAGAATAGAAACATAGAAACATAGAGGTTGACGGCAGATGAGGACCATAAGGCCCATCCAGTCTGCCCATTTATTTTTCTACCTTATAAATGTGCCATCGGCCTTTGCTCTGTCAATGGCCTATCTTTTCATACTCATCTGTATTGCTCCTTATGCCTATCCCACGCCTGTTTGCAGCCCTGCACTGTATTCATATCCACCATATCTTGAGGTAGGCCATTCCATGCATCCACCACCCTTTCTGTGAAAAAAGAACTTCCACACATTCCCTTAATTGGCCCCTCTAATTTCATGCTGTGTCCCTTGTCCTGCTATTTTTCTTATACTGAAACATGTTAGACTCTTTTCACCTTGTTAATGTCCTTAAGGCGCTTGAATGTTTCGATCATATCACCTCTCTCCCTCCTTTGCTCTAGGGTATACATATTGAGCTCTGCTAATCTGTCCTCATATGTTTTCTAATACAGTCCCTGCACCATTTTGGTTGCCCTTCTCTGGACTGCCTCAATTTGGTTGATTTCCTTGTGAAGGTGTGGCCTCCAGTACTGCGCAGTACTCCAGATGGAGCCTAACCGGTGTCTTGAAAGAGGGATTATTACCTCCCTTCTTCCAACTTGTGATACCACTACTAATACACCCTAACATCCCCTAGCCTTACCTACTGCTTTAGTGGTCTGCTTGGATGATTTCAGGTCATTAGAGATGATGATGCCCAAGAGTCTTTCTTCCCTTGTGACTGCCAGCAACTCCTCCCAGCCTATAGGTGGTTTCAGGTTTCTCTCTTCCTATGTGCATGATTTTGCACTTCTTTGCTTTAAACCCCAGATGCCACTCTTCCAACCATTTTGCTAGTTTATCCAGATCTCTTCTCAGTCTGTCCACCCCATCTGGACCATCTACTTTGCTGCAGATCTTGGTGTCATCTGCAAACAGACAAACCTTACCCTCTAGTCCATCTGCAATGTCACTGATGAAGATATTGCAGAGGACTGGCCCTAGGACTGATCCCTGAGGTACCCCACTTGTGACTTGCATCTCTTCTGACTGTATACCTGTAACCCCTGTTACCTGGGGTTACCAGAATCCCAGTAAGACCTAGTGGTAGTCAGGGAAGGCAGCTTGTAAAACTCCAGTTAATTGGATTTCACACTGTCTCATCTCTGTTCTCAGTCTCAGCTGAGACTGAGGGATGACATCATTTTAGAACTTTGCAGCTGCATAAGCCACACTGGAATGTTGCAGTTGGAGGTTAGAGAGAACGTTGAGTCAGTAATTCAGTAGAGTCTGTGCAGTCTGTAGTAGAGGTGCTCTGCTGTAGGCAGGCCCTCAGAGCTCTAAGCTCTGTCAAAGAGCTATTTTTTGGTATAGGTGTGTGTTCTCACCAGAAGAGGAACACAACAAGAGCACATTGAAGTGGTGGAGACCGCTTTCAGTGAGTTCAGGGCCCCATCCCTGGGGATGGGAGGAAGAATCAGCCTGCTTCCAGGGGCAACCCCTGGTCTGGTTAGGGGAAAAGAAGCTGCCTGATTTAAGTTTGTGCTGAGGCACCAGAAGTTCTGGACGAGATTTCTTTTGAGGAGAAAATACCTGTGGGGCACCTGCAACCAAGGGGTGAGTTGGCTCTGAAGAAAGGCCAATGTGTTTTCACCTGAATTAAGATGAAACTAAAGTGACTGTTACTGTGGGGTGAGCAAGAGACAGCCAAGTACAGTTTGGAAGATGTGGGATTGGACTGCTTAAATCTGTGGGGGTCTAGAGTAATGACACATCCACTTATTAAGTATGTTCAAGTTCAGCACAACTGGGATGTAAAGATGGTAGATTGAATGTGAATACATTTAAAAGAATCTACACAGCAAAGTGTTTTAAAGGATGAGGTGTTACAGTCCAGAGAAATGGCCAGGTATGAATTATGGGAGCGAGAGGTGGAGACCCCCAATCAGTAGTAACCAAATTCACCTATATGGGTTTACTTTGGGACACCTGTTGCTTTCTCTCAGGTACTTGGCCAGTGCCTGAGGAAAGTACCCAGACTTGGGATTGATGAGGAATATTCCCTGATGGAGCAGAAGTGCTCATAGGTGGTTTAGACAGCCACCAGTAAATGTTTCCATGCTATATGGAAAGTGTCCAAAGGGCTGGCAAGGAAGCCAAGCCAGGCAAAACCTAGAGCAACGTACAATTTCAGGTTGTGTGCCCAGTGTGTTTCAGAGCATGAGGGCTAAAGTGAATAAGGATGTGTTCTGATCTCCATAAATCTGCATTACCAGGAGTGTAGCCCCGTAGGGCCATCTATGCTCTGTTTATTCTTTTGGACGTGAATAAAAGCCACACTTTAGAATCCCACTTCTGGTATTGGACATTACAGTTATTGCTTCCTGTGTCCAGAGTTACTTGGGTGCCCCTGTTGCAGAGTAGCCAAACCTAGCCAATGTGCCGAGCGACATATTTCTCCCTGAACCCAGCCCACCAGGTATTGCTGTCAAGATGGAAACAGCATACCTGAGTAGGGGTTATATACCATTACCACCACTCTCTGTTTCTGCCCATCAACTAGTTTGCCACCCAGTTGACTAACTTCTGACCCACCCCAAGCCTACCCAGCTTATTAATTAATCTTCTATGTGGAACAGGATTGAAAGCTTTGCTGTAGTCGAAGTAGGTGACATCAACTGCTCCCTTGGTCCACCACTCTGGTTACCCAGTCAAAGAAATCTATGGGATTAGTTTGACAGGACCTTCCTTTTGTAAATCCATGCTGTCTGTGCTCCTATGGATTCCAGGTGTTGCACTATCCTTTCCTTAAGGAGTGTCTCCATAATCTTGCCCACTACTGAGGTAAGACTGACTGGTCTGTAGTTCCCTGCCTCCTCCCTGCTACCATTCTTGGGGAGCGGGATCACATGAGCCCTTCTCCAGCCTTCTGGGACCTCTCCTGTGCTCAGAGACTCACTAAACAGTTCTGATAATGGCTCTGCTAGTTCCGCCCTTAGCTCCTTTAGTACCCTGGGATGTATGCCATCAGGTTCCATTGCCTTGTCCACCCTGAGCTTATGAGCTCTTGTAGGACCCTTTCTTTTGTGAATGGGCTGGTGCCTGCCTCCCTCCCCTGTGTCCATGGTGCTGAGCTGTGGGCTATTAATACCTTCTCTTCAGTAAATACTGAGCAGAAGTATCTATTTAGGATAAATGCTTTTACATGGTCCTCCTCCTCCACACGCCCCTTATCTCCTTTGAAATTAGCAATACCCCTCTGGACTTTCTCCTTTCACTAATGTATCTATAGAAAGTCTTGTTACCTTCTTTACTGTCTGTGCTAGTGTTTCCTTGGTTTGGGCCTTTGCCTGCCTTACCTGCCTTCCCTGCTTCCTTAGAGGAAGTTTGGTATGCCTCTCTATCATCATCCCACTACATTCCCTTATATTTCCTAAAGGCCAGCCTTTTGGCTCTGACCTTTTCTGCTACTGTTTTTGAGAACCAAAGTGGTTTCCTTCTTTTTGCACTTTTTCTCTCTAACACAATGGGATGTTGCTTCAAGTACTGCATCTTTAATGATTGCCCACTTTGCCTATACCCCTCACATGTGTTTCTTTTGCTAGGGCTAGCTTAACTCTGTTGGCCATCTTATAAAAGTCAGCTCCTCTGCAGTCCCATATTTTTGCCTTGGAATGAGATGATTTAGTTGTAGTGGCCAAACTGAACCATACCATGTGATGGTCACTAGCCCCATGTGACCTACTACCTGAAGATCTGTGATCCTTTCCTGTTAGTCAGTACTAGATCTAGGATAGCCCTGTCTCTTGTGGGTTGTTGTACCAGTTGTTTGAGGCCCTCCCTGCAGGGAATCCACCATGTGTCTAGTTCTGGCAGATGTTCCTGCTGGTATTGACCAATCTGTATCTGGCATGTTGAAGTCTCCTATTATCGGAGCCTCCTTTAGCTGTCATGTTTGTATATCTTCTAACAGTAATGTGTCCATGTCCTCCTCCTGGTATGGGGACCTGTAGACAACCCCAGTTCTTATGGCTGTCCCATTTCCTGTTTCCAGGGTGACCCACAGTTCTTCTGGCTCCTTACGTGCATTCTGAATTTCTGTAGCTTTGATATTTTCTTTGACATATAGGGCCACTCCACCCCCTTTTGCAGCTTTCTGATCTCTGAACAGTACATAGCTAGTACTGAAGTCTCCCTAAGTGTGGTTACTGGTAAACCATGTCTCGCTAATTGCTACTATGTCCAGTTTAGCCTCTGTCATTATTGCCTGCAGGTCTGGGATCTTGTTTCCAGACTGCAGCATTTGTGTACGTGATTTTCCATTGGCCAGATTTCAACATGTTAGTTGTTGGGTGAGGTCTGGCATTTCCCTGTGCTCATATAGGGAGCTGGACCTTTTGCTTACGTGGTGATGCAAATGAACTGCAAACATGTTGAACTCCTATTTGACCACTAGCTGAGGGGAGGTGTGTACTTCCTATTCGACGATGGGGTGCTGCACCCTCTCCCCATTTGCTAAGTTTAAATATTCTGCAAAGATGTCAAACTTCTGCCCCAATGCACTGACTCCTCCTTAGTCAGATGCAGTCCACCAAATTTAAAGCACTTCTCCCCAAAACTGTTGCCAGTTCCCTACAAATGTGTCCTTTTTCTCCTGGCACCAGCTCTTGAGCCACATGTTTAGCTCCTCTATCTCCCTTCTCTGACCTTCCGTCCATCTGCACCACTCTCCCAGACTGGCAGGATCTCAGAGAAGGAGATGCCAGATGAAATGGATGACAGTTTGTGACCCAGCCTGGTCAGGTGTTCCTTGGTCTCCACAACTGACCAGCTGGTGAGCTCATTAGTCCCTATGTGTACCAGGACATCAGTGTTTTCCCTGCTTCTGAACAATTTTAGCAATGCAGTCAGTATCTCCACACTGATGTGCGGGAGACATCTGACCATTACCCATGGCTGGGGATAGGCATCAACTCCCCAAATCGTGGAGTCTCCTATGATCAGAAGTTTTTGATTTCCTTTTGCTTTTTTTGTTTTGGGTGACTTTTGTTGTGCTAGCACCTGTGCTGCAGTGTCCTGCTCTGCAGTGTCCTCTGCCCTTTGTTTGATTTCAGAGATAGAGGCAGACACCTGTTTGTAGTTTTGATATGGTTTGTGGAGGTAATTTGTTGGAGAGCACTGAGTGATGGGGCACCCAATTTGTCCCTCCTAACCACCTGCCAACCTCCTGGACCAACTACCTCTGTGGTTGAGGTGCTTCTATTGGATGTTGGGGAAATGGTGGTGGTTCTTATAATATGTTTCTCTTGAATATGAAATTTGAGGTGCACGATCTCTTCCCATGCTGCCTGGAGCTGAGCCCTAAGATCTCCAATGGCCCAGCACGTACAACAGTGTCCTAAATCCTGTAAAACTGCCATTCTGAAAAGTGTTCCACAGTGCCTGCAGTTAATTATATCCATTCCAGATAATTTGCTGGGTTTATAACCTGGTCAGAGTAATTAGAAGGAAGAAAATGCAAGCACAAGTTTGATTTTGTGTTCTGTTTATTTTGTTTTTGTATAACTTGTTATAACAAGTTAAATTACTAGTGACCCTGTAAATGAGGTCACCTGTGGATACCCCACTGATCCACCGTCCTGCTTTGCAACAGGAAATGTCACGACTGTGCTACCCTATAAAAGGAGTGCAGAGTGGGGTGGTTGGGGATGGGGTGGGTGACTGGGCCCTTTCCTGCCAAAAAGAAGCACCACGGACGAAAGAAACAAGGAGGTAAGATCAGAAACAGTCAGCCACAAATGCAGTAGCCCTGAAAGCTTATCCTAATGCTAAATAAAACTGTAAAACCTGCAAAGCACCACCTGTAATAATTTCACAGAAGATATGCCCTGTAAGAAACACTTTGCTACAGAGAAAATAAAGCAGTAACCGAAGATATACCTTGCAAAAGACAATTTGAATCAGAAGATTACAGCAGTAATCTGTTAGCACCCTGCAGGCACACCTTGTAATAATGCTGCAAAGGTATACCCAACAACAGCAATTTGAATCAGAGAAAAATAAAAGCAATAAAATGTTAGCAACAAACAGTAAATAATCCCTGTGAGTACAAAATAAAAACAACCACTCACAGTAAATCTGCTAGCCAGAAGAAGTCTTAATATTTTCCTTACTCTGGTAAGGTTCTTTGTTCTGTCCTTTCAAGCAAGCTAGAAGGAAAGAGCTCAGGTGAAGCTATGCCTTGGCCAGCAAACCTAGTATTCCACCCCTTGTGTAATAGGTTTATAATATAATAAAACATGTTTGTGTCACTTATTTGTATACACCACTATATATTTGCAATACATTGTTATTGCATTCCAAAATGTACTGAACATATCTCGAAATGTATTCATAAATATATTCTCACGTTATCTTATATGGTTATGAAAATACATCAAATGCATTTATAAATGTGTGTAATACATTGCACAATGTTCAAGGTATATCAAAAAACATTTCCCAATACATTTTAATACATTTATGAAATAAAAATATATGTAATATGAGTCAACATATATTGCACATGTATATTCATAAATACTTGTCAATATATTGTTATAGAGACATAGAAACATAGAAGTTGATGACAGATAAGGATCACAAGGTCCATCCAGTCTGCCCATTTCTGCCCATATACTCTTGTTATATGTTTTGCAATATATGCCACACACATTGATAGTCAAAACCTCAGTATATTGTACATATATTGATCCTGATTGAAAATGCATATGAAATATATTGATGAATGTATTTACTAAAAGCCTTACATACATTTGAATTGTATGCACATTATGCTACTAGTATGTTGTAATATGTGCAGATTATATATTCATACATAGGTATATATTTATTGCACATATAGTATCAACATATTCATGTATATATTGTTCAGTACATTACATAAGTACTATTTATGCATGTCCCATATATCGACTAAATGTATTGCATATATTTTTTACTATGCCCCATATAATATTAGTCTATGTCCAATATATAAAGTGCATGTATTTAATTTCTATTATTCAATATGTTCTACATATTGGAAAATATATTAATTACATTCAAATATATTGAAATAAGGATTACAAATATATGTTATTGTTATATTGATTAATTTCCAAATACACTGAAACAAGGTATCACAAACAGATACATACATTGAAATTATTGTTTTTAATGTATCTTTATCTATACAACTGTAGTTCATTTTGTTAGTCACCATGGAACTATATTCATTGGAATTATTGGTTTACAGTACAGCTTCAACTCAAACATACATTTCATACATTTATATTTATACATTAGCTTACCTCACAAGCTCATGCTTCTTAAGGGCTCAGATCAGTATTTATGCCACCTCATTTGTTTTAAGGGCTCAGATCAGTATTTATATCACTCCATTTTGTTTCTCTTTCAGGTCACGGTGAGATCCTACATGTACTTGCTTTATAACTTGTACCTTTCCTTTCAGTATGCAAGCTAATGTGAATTTGAAATTATTGTAGTACTAGTAATTATCATGATTTTGGCTACTAAACTACATTTTCAAAACATGCAAATTAGTTATGCAAGTGTACATGGGACCAAACTAAACATTTTGAAATATATGTCACATATATAAACAATATACATAATATGTATAAAAATACATGTAACATATATAACAATATATGTAACAAGTATAAACATATATGTGATATATATATATATATATATATATATATATATATATATATAATATATAGGTAACATATAAAATATATGTAACATATATAAAATATACATGCAACATGTATAAATATATATAACATATAATGGCCCAGATAATCAAAAGTGTTGCGCCATGCAATAGGGATGTGCCAGCGCAAGTCTGAAAATGTGCCATTCTGAGATATTCAGTGGGAGGCAGATGTGCCCCCAAATCACACTGTGCAAGAGTGCAATGATAATGAATGCATGCGCAACTGAAGGGGAGGAACCATGCATAAATGGCGGTCACGATATTCAACAACATCGCCATGCGCAATAGAAACAAGCTGAAGTTGTGCGATAGCAGAAATGAGCCAAAATAAAAGGAACAAGAGAGAGGTGCAAGAACGCTACAGGAAGGCACATGTTGCTGAACCATAGCCAGCCACACAGGCACACACACACACACACAGGGCAGGACAGAGACAGAGCACCTGGAACCCCCAGGAACTGGGAAGGAGTGGGAGCCACAGCCACAGTGTAGTGCAAGGGGAAGTGCCACACAGCACTGAGGCCACCACAGGAAGGTGTTCCCAGTGTGGGTGAAGTAGCAGCAAGGACAGCGGCTGGAACACAGAAACAGCTGCTGGGGGAGGACACAAGCCAGGGACATGGCCAGTGTCACCATCCAGATGGAGGCAGTTATGAGGGGGGTGAAGGCAGGCAGCAGGGGGCACAGCCGTGGAAGGGCCCATCAGCGGTATGCCCCCAACCGGCAGTACCGAGCCCGCACCAGCTTTGAGCTGTACACTGATACCAAGATTGTGGGCCGGTACTGCCTGAACTGGGCAATTCTGAGGTGGCTCTGTGAGCTGTGCAGTGATGAGATGCAGGCACCCACTGAACGAGCCATACTCTGTCAGTGGAGACAAAAGTGACGGCTTGCATGTGCCTGCTCACCATGGGTACCTTCAAGAGACCAACAGGGGACACGACAGGGCATAACCCAGTTGGCTGCATCATGCCACCTCAACTAATTCCTCAGCGCACTGCTGCCACATGCTGTGGAGTACATTAATTTCCACAACACACTGACATAGCACACAGCAAGCATACAGGAGTTCCACAGGGTAGCACGTATGCCTGGCATGCTCGGGCAATAGACTGCACCCATGTGGCCATCCACACACCACCTGGCCCGAAATGGCCACATACATGAATCGAAGGGGTATGCAAGCATCAACTGCCAGGTGGTGTGCGATGCCAGGGCACATAATCAATGTCTGTGCCACGCACCCTGGGGAGCACATGATGCCTTCATCTGGCACCAGTCAGCACTGTGCCACAGATTCAAGAGTGGGGACATCCCCACTGGCCACTTAGTGGGTCAGTATGCAAACCACGCATGAAAGACATGGAGCTTGGGGAGCATAGTCAGAGGTGACATGGGTATTGGCCTAGATGGCCCAAGGCAGGCAACGCTGATCACCAAACTAACTTCCACCCTCTACACACAGGTGACAGTGGATACCCACTCTGTCCCTGGCTGCTCACACCATACCGGTGGCCCTGCGACCCCATCGCAGCAACACTACAATGAGGCACATGCCACCACATGCAATGTCATTGAGTGGGTGTTCGGGATGCTGAAGGCACATTTCCATTGCCTGGACACATCTGGCGGTGCCTACAGTACAGCCCCTCAAAGGCCTATGGGCTATTTCTGGCCTGTTGGCATCCTGCCATGCAGCCCAATGACTTGGGATAGCGGTACAGGTCAAAGAGGGGACAGTGATGGGGACGATGAGGCGCTGGTGAAGATGGTGATGGGAAGCCCCCTTGGGCGAAGGGACCCCCGACTGATCCGGCTGGCACAGCTGTACCGGGACACCATCACAGAGGGCACTTCAGCCAACCCAGGTAAGTCATGGGGCCATGTGCAACCACCAGTGACAAAGGCACAACCCTCAAACCGCATGGACAAACACCAGGGTGCATGTCGTTAAGGGAATTGGCCGAGCATGGAACTTCACATGCTGCCAGGGATGGGCAAGGTCTAACACAGCACGTGGTCACACACACACACACCTCACAAGACATGCACAAAGGGTAGGAGACCGCCAACCCCGACCACCACGCCTAGCCACACACACATCCACAGACCACCACGCCCAGTGCCTGTCATTGTGCATGTGTCACACGCTGGGCACCATTGCACAGTGGTGGACAGCACAATGCAGGCATCATCATGCACACACCACAGTGAACAGCAGCCGGGAGGGTGTGCAGATGGAAGCGTGTAGTGCAGCAGGGCCGGGTACCCCACCCTTGCATTGCATGCTGAACAACACAATGCACATAGGCAGCATCAGACAGTAGCCATGCTGGGAGACAGGTCAGTCCAGCGCCACAGTGCCACAGCCACCACGGATGCATGGGTGGCCTCACTGGAGACCCGCCAGCAGTGACAGGCTGACTAATGGCCTCATGGGTGGCACCGATGGTCCCCAGGGTTCCACTGCGTGACGTGACTGTGCTTGCACGAGGTCTGCAACACACTGAACATGCCTGCACCAGGCATGCTCGGGATGCCCACAGCTGAACCTAGTGTCAACAGGAGGGTGTCACAAGCGCCGGGAATGGTGGGTGGACATTATACTGCGTTGTGCCTGCGGCGCATGGGCAAATAACTGTGTGCCCATTTTGGCCATGACAGCTGTGATTACTTGTGTGTGCCTGTCAATGGCAGTGGTCACATCCTCCTGCAACCGATTCATCCCTGCCAGGAGCAGAGCGGTGTCTCTGCTGTGCTGCTCCTCTGCCTGGTGCAGAGCCACACTGAGTGCATCCACTGCCATCACAAGCTGCACCTGCTGATTGACTGATGCTTGGAGTATGCGGGTGTGCTCATCTAAGAGGTCATCTGCCTGATCGGCATGCTGTCCCTCATGGTGTTCATGGTCCTGATGGTCAGCATCCCTGAGGGTGGGTGCTGCACACCAGGGCCAGGCCTGGGCATGTCCACAGGCATGCACTGACACTGCCCCTGACACTGTACCCCATGGCCATTGGCTGACTGCTGACACTGCCCCTCCGGCTGCCACTCTCCAGGGCTCAACTGTGCCGCCGCAGTGGCCACAACAGCCCCACTGTCCTGAACACACACACCAGTGCTGCCCCACTGGTGCAGACAGGCACAGGTTGGAACTGTGATGTCACACAGGCCTCCATGGTGGCACCACCCACAGCCATGCCCGTGATGTCACCTGCTGTGTGTCCATCCTGTGGCCCACATGTATCACTGCCCATGATGTTAGCTCCATCATCATCAGTGATGAATCCAGCACCAGCCGAGTCTCAGCATGCTAGCATCCATGGACACTGGAATGCTGGGACACGGGCAGGTCCTCCTCCACACCTGCTCCACCAACATCAGTCCAGACGTCCAGGTGGGCCCAATGTTGCCCTGACCCTCGTGATGCCTGTGGAGTTGGACGGTCCTCCTCTATTTCCATACTACCACCCTCAGTAGAGAAGCCTACCACTGCTAACCCATGTAGATGCTCAGGAGCTGTAGGGGAAAAACAGTAGCATTAATGTATGTGACCCTACCCTGTCCCACCCCATTGACAGACCAGGACCTACCATGCAGTGACAGGCTACCACCCATCTGGAATCCACCACCGGAACACCTCGATGGCTGCAGCTGCATGCTGCCAGCAACCCCGCTCTTCTTGTGGGGTCAGGCATTGCCGTCCGGCTGTCCCCACTGGTCACAGACCATGCTGCCCTGATGGCAGCCACCTTCTTCTTAATCCTCCGCCTGTCCATGCCCATCTTCTTTCTGCACTCCTGCATGGACCACTGGTCACTGCCATGTAGGTTGATGGCACATGCCACCTCTTCCCATGCAGCAGCATGGGCCTGTGGTGTTCCCTGGCATCTGCTGAGCAACGGCTCCTGGTCGAGGTAGGCCTCAAACAGGGCATCTGTTTCTGCCTTGGTGAAGTTAGGCCTCCTCTTCCACCCACATCTCTGTTCCTCTTCCACCACCTCACGATCGGTCATTATTCCTCCTGTGAGAATGACAGGTGTTACCTGTGACTGTGCAGTCCCATGCATGTCCCAAACACCACAATCCACACTCCCAAACAGCATGCAACTCACCACAATAGACTGCAGTAACCGACTATGGCCAGTGCAGCCCAATGTTGCATTTTATAGTGCAACGCATGCAAATGAGGTGAGGCACATTTTAAGTGGATGCAAATGCAGTGTCTGCACCATTGAATGGCTGATTAGCTGATTTGCATATGCCGGCTGAATATCACGCTGTTGCTCTTTGCACAATTGTGTTGAACGTGCTCAGCCATGGCGCAGTTCTGTGACATGCGCAGTACACACCCAACTCACATGCCCGGGTGATGATGCAGGCACCTGCTGCGCTGCTGACATGCTCTCTGTGTGAGGCAATGCAGGGCATGGCCACCATTGAGCCAGTGGCACTACTGCACTGTTCACATATATGACGCCTGTGGCACTGGGGGCTCGTGAGGCACACTAAGGCCATAGTGCTGTAGGCCACTACAGGAGGTGGCACACAGGCACCCAATCCACTACATGCATTGGGTTCCACATTGCGCTGTGGCTGTCCATGCACGAGGGACCTTGATCCTGTGCCCGACCATTGCCCCTAGGGCGCCATGCATCCGCATGGGTGCACCTCTATCACACTGTTTGGTGACAGCACAATGGGAATGGCAGCACAGTTCCATGCAACATCAGCACACGGTGGGCGTGCACTAGGGAGCGCCATTTTGAATCTGAATCGGTGGAAGATGGCGCGGAGGCGCATCTATCTGCAGCCAGGTGGAACTGGCTAACCTTGTCTCCTAATTGAGCCCCAAGTTGGTGCTCTCTTAGGTGAGCACCCCTGGACAGGGCCAGGAGTGCCATGTGGGAGGAGGTGGCAGTGGCCCTGGAGGAGGTGAAAGGATCCAGAGAACCACAAGCACTGCAGGCACCAGCATGGGACCTCCAGCGGAGGGACCGGACAGGCTTGCCTGCCTGCAGGTATGAGCTAGGAGGCACGGTTCCACGGGCCAGGTAGGTGCCCCATCCATACACTGGTTACGTCCGTATGGGTATCACGGTGGCATGTGTCCACCACACGAGGGTGGTCTGTCCAGTGTGGGTAGTGGTGGTGGTGGTAGTATGGGGGTGGAGGGCTGAATGATTTGGCTATGTGGGATCACACGCAACTGGGGTGGGGGCCTTTTCTACTGGATTGTACTAATGTTCCTCTCTCCATGTTTGCACCCTAGGACTTGAGGACAGCGCCATACAGGGAGGACCCTTAGTGGCTCAGTGCAAGGACCAGCCTGATGATGGTGAGTGCCTTCATCCAGGATTTTCTGTGCATGCTGTGTAGCAGGGCGGCGGAGCATGGCACTATCCATTGACACCACTGCCGTGCACACCACATAGTACAGTCAGCACTGTCCAGTGGCAATGCATGTGTGGAGTGCATCACTTGTGGTCCATGCATGCACTGGGTACATGGCTGTGCCACTGCCTCGCACCACAAAGCCATGTCACTGTACAGTCACAGTGGTGCTGTGCGGGACTTGGGCGGTGGTGTGTGCAGTGGTCCACATGGCTGTGTGTGTCTGCGTGGGCAGGTCTCATGGACACGATCACTGTAGGTGGTTGCACACCATCACGGGGCATGTCCTACAGCTGTATGTCATGCACAATGGGGTCTGCAGGGGCTGTGCATTCATGCCTATTGACTCTGCTCCTTGTCCTAAGTGGATGGAGGATGGACCGCATAGAGAGGCACTGCAGGAGCTGCTCAGGTGGCCAGGGCCTCTCTGGCCATTCTAGAGAGGGTGGTTCAACATGGCATGAGTAGAAGACATCACCGGAGGTGCCATAGGAGCAGGGAGCAGGGCTCCCACTGAGACTGTCCACATGGACCACTACAAACCCCTGGACCCACCCTCACACCCTCCTTCCCTCTCCCATTTGTTCACCCTGCCCCATACCCACCTCCACCCAGTTTGTGGCCTCACACCTTTTTTACTGTAAATATATACATAGTTTTGATTTTAATTCCAATACATTTGTTTAGTTATGCCTACTGTGGTGGTCTCTGATTTTCAGTCGCTAATGGTGCTTAGCTGCAGTGGTGTGCATGGTGTCGTGTGGTGCTATCATGTGTGTGTGTGTGTGTGTGTGTGTGTGTGTGTGTCCATAGGGAGGCAAGTTTGGTGTGGGCATAGCTCTCAGTCACTGTCTGTGGCTTGTGTGTTGTTCCCTGTCACTGGATGACTGTGTGCAGTGGTACATGGTGCATCGCTGTGTCCATGGTGTACCTGTCAGACCATCCATGGCCTGTGCAGCTGCCACCCTTGCATGTCTGTGGCCTGCACAGTTCCACTGGCATGTCGGTGGTGGCTGCCCATGCTGGACTGCCACTGTACCCAGCGCGATGCTGGGTTGCCTCCTGTCACTGGTGGGGTGCATGTCTGCCTCGGGTGGCACTGCTGCCTCCACTGTTGTTGTCCCCTCCGATGCTGTCACTTGTGTCTGTTGCAGGATGTTCTCACTGTCTGTCACTTGTGCTCCAGCTACATGCTGGTGGCATACAGCATTGTGGTGCCTGCACAGAGGTTGCTGGCACACCTGTGCCATGGAGGGTTCTAACCATGTGCACATAGCTGCCGTGGCCACATGCCAGGGCTTGGTTGACCTGCTACTGTGCCCCTGTGTTGGTGTGCCTTGGGTATGGGTGGCTGTTTGTCTGTGCACTGTGTTGCATCCTGTGTGGTGCATGCTTCCATTCAATACTGTGTGTGTTTGTGCTAGCTGTTGTGGCCAGTGCTGGGACAGGATGTGTCCTTGGGAGGGTATGCAGGGTGCTGTACCGCTGGTGGTGGGGTCTGGGGCATGTCCTGTCGCATGTTGGGTACCTCGCGTGCCCGGCGCATGGTCAGTCTCTCAGCTGTACCTCGAGGGAGATGTGCAGGGTGGCACTGTGTATGCTGTTGTTGCATTGCTGTCTGCTGCCACCCGCTGCAGGGTGCACATGGGTCTGCCTTGCATGGCAACATGGTGTACAGGGTTGCATTGTCACAGTGGGGGTGGTGGCATGCATGGGTGTCCTGCACTGTTGGGCGCTACTCCTGGGAAGGGTGTATGTGATCATGGTGCAGGGTGTGCTCTGCATTGGTGGGATGGTGTGACATGGGGTGGTTGGCCCTCCTTGTGTGCCAGTCACAGCTTGCCAGGAGGTGTGCTGGGCACCATGGCCCAGCCATGGGTTGGTTGCTGGAATCCATGGGCCAGTGGTTATTCCAGCTCTCCCTGGTTGTGCAGTGCATGGGGTGTGGGGACAATGTCTGTTCTGCTGTGTGCTCCTCTGCCCATCTGTGGCATGGGTGGTGGGCCCCTGCATCCCTGGTTGTGCTGTTGCATTGCTGCCCTGCTCCACCGGGCATCCCTGGTTGTGCTATGGCACATCTGGACTGCTCCACTGAACATCCCTTGTTGTGCTATGGTGCATCAGAAATTCACAACTGCATCCCTGATTGCGCTATGGTGCAGATGTGCGATATTCAGTCATGTACCATAGGCACATCTTGGCCTGTGCAGTTTTTGAATATCACGCTTCTTGTGCATGGCGCAGTGGACTTGCACTTGCTCCTGCTGTTGTGCACTTTTGGGAGTAGTTTGAATATCTGAGCCAATATATATATATATATATATATATATATATATATATATATATATATTTTATATATAAAACATATATATAAATACACGCAGCATATATAAAATGTATGTAACATATATAAAAATACATGCAACATAAATAAAATATATGTAATATATAAACATTTTCATTTCATTTCATTTTTATACTGGTGGGTTTGTGGGACATGCCCATTTTCACAAATGTCCAGTAGAAATATAAGTAACATATATAAAGTATATGTGACATGTATACAATATATGACATATATAACTACATTTAACATGTATACAATATATGTAACATATATAAACAATACATGTAATGTACAAAAATATAGGTAACATATACAATATATGTAACATATATAAACATATATGTAACATATAGAAATATAAGTAACATTTATAAAATATATGTAACATGTATACAATATATGTGACATATATAATTATATTTAGCATGCATAAAATATGTGTAACTATATATATAAAATATATGTAACATAAATATACAATTTATTATCATATAAAAGATATATGTAACATTTAAAAATATGTATTATGTATAATAATAAATATATATACAATATATGTAACATGTATAAAATATTTGTAACATATATAAGAAATAAAAGTAGCATATATAAATATATATGTAAATAGATATAAAATATATGTAATATATATACAATAAATATGTAGCATGTATACAATATGTGACATATATAACTATATTTAACATGTAAAAATATATGTAATATATATATTAAATATGTTTAATATATATAAAACATGTATCATATATCATATATAAAAATATATATAACATGCATAAAATATATGTAATATGCATAAACATATATATATATAATATATGTAACATGTACACAATATATGTACATATAAATATATGTAACATATATAAAAATAGATAACATGCATAAAAATGTATGTAATCATGTATAAACGTGTATATATACCCACATACACACACACACACACACATACACACACATACAGATATATATATATATGATATACAGTGAAGTCACCCAGTATGAAGCTCAGTTCTGCAAAATTTACAATAGAGTTACTGCAGTAAGCAATGGAATTTCAATGGGAGTTAATCCCTTTTGTCATGCAGTAAACCTGTGAACTGTGCTTCATCCTTGCTGACTTATCTGTATGTAACATATGAAATATATATGTAACATATTAAAAATATATGTAACATATATATCAAATACATGTAATAAATACATGTATGTATGTATAAACATAATATGTAACATGTATACATTTATATATACATTTATATATAACATTTATATAAAATATACAGCATGCATAAAATGTATGACATGTATAAACATATGTTATATATAATATATGTAACATATATACCATATATATATATATATATATATATGAAATATATATTATATATATAAATTATATACAGTATGTAACATCTAAACATATATGTAACATATATAAAATATATGTAACATATTCAAAGAATACAGTATATATTTTAATAGTACTAATAATATATATCAGACAGTGTATTACTAAATAGATTGACATGCTTTCACACAAAGCATGTGGCTGAAATACCTTATGATTATATATTTCTGAAATATATCGGTTTATGTATTTCATCAATTTAGTGTACTGACATATTTAACATAATTTCCAGTATATTGAAATGTATTTCATTTTGCAATACAATGTATTCTTTCAATACATTTAACAAAAATAAGATAATTTGCAATTTCTTTAATTACAAATGCATGGTTTTAATTTATGTGGAAATATACTGTGTATTACATTTGATTGTCAATGTATTTCTCAATATATTGAAATATATTTTTGCATACTATGAGTTAGTAATATATTACATCAGTATATTTAAAATATATTTAATAAAGTATTATATAATATATTACATTGGGCCAATGTATTTCTCAGTGTATGCACATACATTAACTCATATTTTCAATACATTGCAATATATTCCATTTTCATAAGGGTAGTCCAACTGTGAGCAGTTGAGGTATGGGTGGCATGCTTGTTTTAGTTTTATTTATGTATAATAATTCCAGCAATTGTGTTGTGCACTGCACTCTGTTCAATTTGGAGCAGGGACGGAAAGTGAGCAGGGCCAGGGGATAGGGGGAAGGTAGAGATCTGATTAAAAGAAAAAGATAAAGACAAGTTATCGGGCAAGAGGTAATTTGGATGTATGGGGATGTAGGCAACTGTGGAGCCATCTAGGGATATTGGTGGTATTCCTTTAATGGGATGGACTGTCGATGGCAAGTTCACCAACCAACCAGATAAGAGGTTGAGTGGGGAGAAGGTGTATTTAACAGTGGTCAGGGGTGGGGAGGCCAAAATCCGAATCAAAGTTAGGCGAGAACAATGCTGAGCCAGGATTTGAAAAGCTGGCTCTGCAGCAAGGAAAACAGAAAATTAAAGTCCACCAATAACGGACAGAGCTGCAGGTTCAGTAACATAGAAACATAGACTGACAGCAGATAGGACCACTTGGCCCACCTAGTCTGCCCATTTCCCTACCTACAGGATAAGCTGCAGATCCGAGTTAACCAATAGCCTATTTCTTCCTATCCCCATAAGAATTGTCTTATGTCTGTCCCATGTATTCTTGAATTCTCCCACAGTTTTAGACCCCACAACCTCCTCAGGAAGGCTGTTCCATGCATCCACTACCCTCTCTCTAAAAAATACTTCCTCACATTGACCTGAACCACCCCACCTCTATCTTTAAATTGTGTCCCTTGTTCTTGCATATCTCTTTTCTGAAAGATGCTACCCTCTTGGACTTTGTTGATTCCACTGAGGTTCTTAAACATTTCTATCATGTCCCCCTCTCCCTCCATTCCTCAAGGGTATACATATTAAGCTCTTTTAGTCTCTCCTCATATGGCTTACCTTGCAGACCCTGCACCATTCTAGTTGCCCTCCTGGACTGCCTCTATCCTGTCTATGTCCTTGCAGAGATGGGGTCTCCAGAACTGGATGCAGTACTCCAGATGGGGTCTCACCAACTGTCTGTACAGAGGATAACAACTTCCTGTTTTCTGCTGGTGATGCCTCTTCCTATGCATCCCAGTATACCCCAGCTCTACCTACTGCCCTCTCACATTGCTTGCTAATCTTAAGGTCATCTGATTTGATTACCCCAGGTCCCTTTCCTTTTTGTTTTTGTTACTACCCCTGTGTAATCTTCCCTGGGTTTTTGTTTCCTAGGTGCATTATTTTGCACTCCTTTGCACTGAATCCTAGCTGCCATACTTCTGACCATTCCTCCAACCTTGCCAAGTCCTTTTCTCATCCTTTCCATGTCTCCTTGTGTATCAACCCTGTTGTAGATCTTTGTGTCATCTGTAAAGAGGCATACTTTTCCTTCAAGTCCCTCTGCAATGTCACTTATAAAGACATTAAGAAGGACTGGACCCAGTACTGAACCCTGTGGATTTTGCACTAGTAATCCTCTTTCTTCAGAGTGGACTCCATTTACAATTACCTTCTGTGTCCTGTTGTTCAGCCAATGTTTTACCCAGGCTACCACCCTGGGACCCACTCCCAGACTGGTTAATCTGACTATTAATCTTTTGTGTGGGACTGTGTCAAATGCCTTGCTAAAGTCTAGGTAGGCCATGTTCACAGCCCTCCCTGGTCTACTACTTTGGTCACCCAGTCAAAGAAATCAATTAGATTCATCTGACATGACCTTTCTGCTGTGAACCCATGCTGCCTTGGGTCCTGTGCCTCACTGGCCTCTAGGTACTCAACAATTCTTTCCTTCAGAGTGATTCCATCACTTTCCCTACCACTGAGGTCAAACTGACAGGTCTATAGTTTCCTGCTTCTGTCTTGGTTCCACTTTTGTAAGGGGAATCACATCAGCCTTCCTCCAGTCCTTGGGTACCACCATCCTCCCATGATTTGTTAAAAGAGTAGTCAGTGGTTTCACTAGTTCTCCCTTAATTCTTTTAGAATTCTGGGTGAATTCCATCTGGCCCCATTGCTTTGTCCACCTTCAGTTTTAGGAGTTCTTTCAGAATCCATTCTTCTGTCAAAGGACTGGGATCAACCCCCTATCCAGAGTGCTTCTATTAATTGGATTAGGCACCTCCCCTCCTCTTTTGTGAATACTGAGCAGACATATTCATTCAGCATCCTGCTTTTTCACTATCCCCTCTGCCCACCCACCATTCATTCTGTTCAGCCTCACTATCCTCCTTTGTCTTTCTATGCTCCCTGATGTACCTATAAAGGTTTTATCCCCTTCTTAGCAGTTGGCTATCCTTTCCTCAGTTTGGGCCTTTGCTATTCTGACTTCCCTCCCTGCTTCCTTCTGCCTTAACTGGTACAGCTCTGTTCTGCCCTTCTATATTTCCTTTACTTCCTGAATGCTATCTTTCTCCCTGACTTTCCCTCCACCTTTTTGAGAACCATAGTAGCTTTTTCTTTTGTTTTGATTTGTTTATTTGCTTCACACAAAGGCTTGTTGCCTCTGTGATGGCAGTTTTGATGAATTCCCCATTGTTGCTCCACCTTCCTTCTAGCCTGTTTGCTGGTGCTTTTCTGAGGCACTCTCCCATCTTGCCAAAGTCATCCCTCCTGAAGTCCAGTACCCTCACTTTTGCATGGCTTGACTCTGTAGCTAAGTTTGCGTGAACTACACTGTTTGATGGCCACTTGTTCCCAGATGGCAACCCACTTCTAGGTCTGAGATCCTCTCACTGTCCCCATTTGAGAGTAGAGGTCTAAGATTGCTCCCTCATGGAGTGGGTTCCAAAACTAGCTGTCTGAGGCATGCCACCTGTAGGGCATCGAGAATGGCTCTGCTCTTGGATGTGGCTGCAGCAAGTGTGCTCCAGTTAAAATCTGGCATATTCAGGTCTCCCATCAACAGTATCTCCCTTTCTCTGCCATCCTAAGAATGTCTTCTATCATATCCTTGTCCATTCCCTCCCCTGACCTGGGGTCTGTATACAACCCCTGTGTGGATTGTGATGCCACTTCCAGTCTCCAAGGTGACACGTGCCTCCTCTCCTCCCTGTTTACTCTTTTGTTCAGTTGCTTTTATCCCTTCCTTTACATAGAGATCAACTCCTCCCCTCTTCTCCCTCCCTGTCTCCTTTAGGTTACATACCCTGGTATGTTAACATCCCAGTCATGATTCTCTGTGATACCATGTTTCTGTGACTGCTATGATATCCAGGCATCCCTCTTCCATCAAGGCCACCATTTCAGGAGCTTGTTGCCCAGGCTACGGGCATTGGTATTCATTATCCTACATTTCCTGATGGCCTTACTCCTTTTGCCCCATCCCTGTCCTTCTTGCCTTTGTCACTTTCTCCATTTACCCCTGCTCTTCTCCCTATCGACATCTCTCTGTTGGTGTTTACTGCACTTACTACCATAACTTTTGGGGGCTAGATTTCCCTACTCTTTTCAGTGCTCTCTCCTTGGCTAGTTTAAATACTTGCCAATGAAGCATTTAAACCTATCACCTAGGATCCTGGTTCCCTCCTGGACAGGTGCAACCCGTCATGCAAGTATAGGCTTTATCACTCCAGGTGGACCTCAGTCCCCAATGAAGCCAAATCCCTGAGCTCTGCACCAGTTTCTCAACCACTGATTGAATACCATGATGTGGAGCACCCTAACCTCTCATCGCCATAGACAGGCAGCATCTCCAAGAAGGTTACCGTGTGTGCTACTTGTCTAAGGCCCCTCCCCAATTCCACAAACTCTTCCTGCAAGCTCTGATCCTTTCTTAACCAGGTCATTTGCCCCTAGGCAGACAATGAAATCCAGCTCTCTCCCTGTGCAGCTGCTCTGGAAATCCTGAGGATTCTCTCCTGTCCCTCAAGCCATGGTGCCAAGCAGGCACCTTACCTCCCTCTCCTTCCTCCCCAGTTCTACACCTTCCTAACAATGGAGTCCCCACCAGGAGTTGTTTCCTTTCCTGTGGTCCCATGCCACCCTCCTGTGGGTCTCCTTTGTGGAGGTTCCCAACATCCTCTTTGGTCTCCACTGTAGGTGCCTCCATAGAGGAACCACACTTTCCCAGAATGGCATAGAAATTGTGAAGAGTACAACTGGAGGATGCATCTCTGTTCACCACCCTCACCTCCCTGAGCCAACTGTGGTCCAACCACTCCTCATTCTTGGCAACTTCTGAGGCAAAGGCAGTGGCCCTGGTGGTCCCTGGATGGAAGAGGAGGTCCCACAAATCCTGGCCATCTCAGCCTGAGATGAGCAACCTCCCCCCTCAGCCCAGAGAGGTGCCTGCAGATGGGACATCGCATCCTCCAGAATGTCTCCTGGAAGACTGCTGCTCCCACAGCCACTGCACTATACCACTTCCATCATGTCTTATTTCTGGCCCCTCCACTATTGTTTGGAATCCTTACTCTTTCCTCTGTTTTTTTCCCTTCTCTCTACTTCCTTACTGCCTCTGTGACCTTTAAGCTCCTGATTGTCCTGTTCTGAGACAAGAAGATCCTATATTTCTCAGTAGACCCCTTACTTGCTTAGAGGCAGACCTGCAGCAGCTAGAGAGGGCCAGAGAGCTACTCTTGCTGTTCTAGGATGGTGCATCTTTGGTGGCTCTGTGATCACTCACTTCCTGCTCCCAAACAGGAAGTTCCTGTTGTCAGTCAAATCCTGTGCCTATAAAAGTAGAACTAGCTTTGGGTGGGAGGGTGGAGGGGGAAGGTGGGCAATATAGTTTTTAGAAGAGTTCTACTCCTTTAGTCCCAGTAGAGAAGTCCAGTCACACAGCACTCCTTCCTTCTGGTGTCCTCTGCCAAGCCTCTGACAGAATCTTTCTAAGGCAGTGTTTAAATCTAGTTTCCTTCTAGCTAAGCCACTCCCCCTACTTACTAGATCTTTCTGCAAGTAATTTAAACTGCACATCAATCAAGCCCCTTCAGCCAGCTGAGATTTACACCTAGATAACTGTTCAGATAACCACTTTAGCTAACTGAGACAAACACACTCATTTTTTGTTTGTTTTTAACCCTAAATTAAAGGTCCCAGTAGAAGAGTTCTACTTCTTTAGTCCCAGTAAGAAGTCCAGTCACACAGCACTCCTTCCTTCTGGTGTCCTCTGCCAAGCCTCTGACAGAATCTTTCTAAGGCAGTGTTTAAATCTAGTTTCCTTCTAGCTAAGCCACTCCCCTACTTACTAGATCTTTCTACAAGTAATTTAAACTGCACATCAATCAAGCCCCTTCAGCCAGCTGAGATTTACACCTAGATAACTGTTCAGATAACCACTTTAGCTAACTGAGACAAACACACTCATTTTTGTTTTTGTTTTTAACCCTAAATTAAAGGTCCCAGTAGAAGAGTTCTACTTCTTTGAGTCCCAGTAGAAGTCCAGTCACACAGCACTCCTTCCTTCTGGTGTCCTCTGACAAGCCTCTGACAGAATCTTTCTAAGGCAGTGTTTAAATCTAGTTTCCTTCTAGCTAAGCCACTCCCCCTACTTACTAGATCTTTCTACAAGTAATTTAAACTGCACATCAATCAAGCCCCTTCAGCCAGCTGAGATTTACACCTAGATAACTGTTCAGATAACCACTTTAGCTAACTGAGACAAACACACTAATTTTTTTGTAGCCAATCAAAATGCTACGCTTGGATCCGTGGCTGTACCTTAGCTTCTGATGCAGTGGGGAGACATCTCCTGGTGTGGCCTGGATAGGAAAGCTGAGCTATGGCCAAAACTGGCACTGGTTAGCCTTGTTCATGGGTGCTGCAGACTTAGCTGCTGATGCGGTGGTGAGATGTCTCCTGGTACAGCCTCAATGGGAAGCCAAGCCACACAAGAAGACATCTTTCCCACTACCTTCCCAGGAAGTCTGTTCCACTTCTCTACTACTTTCTCCATGAAGGAGTATTTCTTGGTGTCCCTTCTGAATTTGTCTTCTGCCAGCTTACAGCTTTCCTCCTCATATTTTTGTAGCCACTTATTCAGAATATTTCATTGGGGTCTACTGTACTGATGCACTTCAGATATTTAAAGGTCTCTGTCATGTCTCCCTCTTCCTCCTATTCTCCAGTAAATACATTATCAGGCTCTCCATCCTCTGTTTGTACAAGTGCTCTGCTACCCTGAATCTTTTGATGGCCCATTAGTGGTGCATCCAATACTACAGAGACCTCTGTGGCTGGCTAGGGAGCTTGACCCCCTTCTGGTGTAGCTGCAATACACACTCATTGCATCTGCGGCTACTGCTACTTCTCATCTGCTTATAAGCTGCATGGAGGAGATGGGAGACTTGGGTTGACAACGTAGGTATACAAGGCTGTCCACCATCTGGATGACTACCAAAGTGCACTTAAACTGCACTGCATGGGCAGCCTGCTGCTAGCCCAGATCCTTTGATGTCTAGTAGGAGCTCAGCCTCTCAAAATCCTGCTATTGCAGTGCAACTGTTTGAGACAGTGGCAGTAGTTTAGCGGAGTATGGCACTGACTAGTTCCATGTGGTCATAGATGGGCACATGTGTGGCTGGAGGAGAAAAAAACAGTTGAAGCTAGGTTTACAGTCACAACAATTGTATGATTTAGTGCAATGCTTCAGCAGCACACTTCGATATTGTTCCCCTACTGTACTTTCAACTAAGTCAAAATGAGCACCTTAACAACTTCATAGAAAAACTGAAGAACTATAGTGTTTTTAAGATGCCTGTAAGTGAGTATCTTTCACTGTCGGGGATAAGTGCAGAAACAGCAAGGACTTGATGGAGCAATTTGGAATATGACATTAAATTATGTATCATGCTGACATTGCATTGGCTCTGGATATATTTATCTTTGTGCAGGCATTTATGGAAGCCCACACAGGGATAAATACTAGGCAGACCCCAGTCAATCATCCAAAACAACCATCCTGTTCAAGATTTTGACAAATACTAGTTGAAAGTGGGAGGACTATTGATTCTTTCTTCTCTATATATTTTTTCTTCTATGATTTGACATTTCTGAATTTTGAAATAAGTAAGGAACAAAATATAACTAAAGTGGTAAAGTATATGGAGTAAAATCCTTAATTCCTTCTCTGCCACAGGATATAGAAGACCACATATTCAGCCATGGCTGTTTATGCTATGCAAAAATAGGACAGCATAAAACACAGTATGCAGCTGTCCCATATTCATGCACTACCCAACATGCACTGCCTGTATGAGACATTGGGCTGTGTTAGTGCAGCAAAATGTATATATGCGTAACACTTCCACAGCCCTCTGCTTTCAACAGACAACCAGCAGCATAGAGGATAGCGCATCCTAAACAGGATTGTGCCCTTGCTTTTGGGTGCCTTATTGAGCAGCTGGCATGCTAATGACTGCATATGGCATGCAATGCAATAAGAGCTATTGCATTCCATTATGTGGCCTTTATCTACTTTGTGCAATGCATTTATGCATACATGCACAGAGGAAATGAGCAGTGCCTCAGACTTTGACCCTATCCTCATCCTATCCCCATACACCAAACAATAACTCCTGGTAGTCTAGTGGTATTCTCTCCACCTGATCCCCAATGACACTAACAAATTCCTGTTTGTCTAGTAGTACCTCCTTCCATCTGATCTTTGAAGAAATTGACAAATTCTCTGGTAGTCAAGTGGTCCCCTCCCACACAAACCCCATTTTACTATAATAATAATAATAAGTTTAATAATAATAATAATAAGTTTATTTATAGCACCTTTCAGCATACCAAGGCACTGAGCGCATTAAAACCACAACATCAAATATAAATCAGTAATACATATAAATAAAATCATATCATAGTAACATCAAATATTAAAATCAATTAATAAATACAAAATAAGATCTCAGCAGAATAAAATTAACCTAACATCCAAGAAGGCCATTTGCCACAAATAAGTTTTCAAATTCTTCTTGAATTCCTCCACGGAGGTGCACTCCCATAACCGGTGTGGTACAGAATTCAGAGAGTGGGAGCAGCATGAGAAAATGCTCTGCTGCCAGAAGACTTTAAACTCACTCTCAGAATCTCTAGCAACCCCTTGTCGGCTGAGCGGAGTGATCGGCCGGGTAATGAGCACCAGAAGTTCTTTCAGATAGGCGGGCCCTGATCGTGAAGGGCTTTAAAAGTCAATAAAATTACTTTAAAGGTGATCCACTACCATATAGGAAGCCAGTGCAGTTTCGCATCACGGGGTAATATGACAGGACCTACTTGTCCCAGTCAGAACCCAGGCTGCAGCATTCTGCACCAGCTGTAAGCGGCAGATTCCAACCCCAAGCCCAAAGTAAAGGGCGTTGCAGTAGTCCAAGCCGAGGACACAAAGGCGTGGACCAACATTGGCAAAGAGTCAGGACGGAACAAGGTGCCTAACCCTGGTGATATTCCTAAGATGGTAAAGAAGTCTGACAACGGCCGACACTTGAGACTGTAATGTCAGCCTGCTGTCTAGGACAACCCCAAGGCTACGCACCCGTTCAGAGGTCAGAGTGACACCACCAAGAAATATTCCAGAGGGTGTGCCATCACACAGCCTCTCTATCTGACCTCCCAGGTCCACAACCAGAACCTCTGCCTTCTCTGAGTTCAACTCTAACCAACTAGAATCCATCCAACCATGGATATCTTCCAGACAGTTGTTAAACACCATGAGAGCTCCATCCTGGTCAGGTGCAAAGACAGGTACTGCTGGGTATCATCTGCATAGCGGTGAAACCTCAGCCCATACCTCTATAATGTCTCTGAGGGGTAGCATATACACTGCAAATAACATGGGTGACAGCACGGAACCCTGAGGCACCCCACACAACAAAGGAGTTGGGCCAGAGGAAAGACTACTGACACATCTCTTTGTGATCTCCCAGTGAGGAATGAGGTGAACCATTGTAAAACAGTTCCCGACATTCTACAAATTTACCTCAGCAGCATGCTATCAACACCAGATGATCCACAGCATCAAAAGCTAATGAGAGATCAAGGAGAACCAGAATGGAACATCTCTTCTGATCTCTCACCCTCAGAAGATCATTAAGCACCGAACTAGCTCAGTCTCAGTGCTATGTCTTTTACAAAAACCATATTGGAAGGATTCGTAGATATTATGGATGGTTAAATGGTCTTCCAATTTGGCAGTCACTACCTTCTCAATAACCTTCCCAATAAAGGGAAGGTTAGAGATAGGTCTGTAGTTTAAGAAACAGTCTGGGTCCAAGGTAGCTTTCTTCAAGAGAGGTGTCACCACTACCTCTTTCAGGGAGCTAGGAAACTCACCTGACTCCAAGGGCTCCAGACTATTTCACCAGGACTGGACCAATGAGATCAATACAACCCAAAATTAGGGGTCGGTCCAGGATCCAAACTACAGCTTGTGGGGCGCTTACTATGGATGATCCTCATAATATCCACGAACTCAGGTCAACCAAAGGAACTCCAAGAGGATAGAGGTACTGTGAACTCACACTGTTCTACAACATCACCCTTAGAGACTGCGGGGACAGAAGTCTGCCCTGATGTCGGCCACTTTAGTTGCAATGTAGAGTGAGCTCCTCACACTCTAATTGCGAAAAGGTT
Organism: Neoceratodus forsteri; assembly: GCA_016271365.2. Taxonomy (NCBI): domain Eukaryota; kingdom Metazoa; phylum Chordata; order Ceratodontiformes; family Ceratodontidae; genus Neoceratodus; species Neoceratodus forsteri. Next base: position 1,063,836,050 of record CM028130.1, read on the forward strand.
TCTGAACTTGCAGACAGGCTGGGTTGCACAGTCTGTCTACAGTCTGAAACTGCTGAGCTGGTCAATTCAAGCAACTGCAATCTCCCTGGACAGAAATTCTGCCTTCTTATGGGTGATTGCAGATTGATAGATAGAATAATGTTCCATCAATCTAAGGCGGTTAACATCAAGGGTGGACTTGCACCAACAACACTATAACCTTACGCCCCTGTCTCCGCATCTCCTCAGTGTCCTATCAAACCAAGGGGACCTGGGGTGAAGGGATAAGGGCATTCATGAACATGAGCAATAAAATCCAGAGCCGTCATAATGGCCACATTATAGGCCGCCACCAATGTCTCCAGATTACTGCTCGCCAACATGGGGATAATAGGTCAAAGACCACTGCAAGGTCTTGGGAAGTAATATTCCATAATGGGTGGTACCTGACCATCTCCACAGGAAGGCCTTCTCAGAGGGTGAAAAATTGAACCTCATGGTGTAGTGGTCTGACCAGGTGACTGGTTCCACCCCACACCAGATGCATCAATCCCTAAGAAGATTAGGTCCAGAGGCACCCAGATTTATGAGTAGCAGTGGAAATTACCTGTAAGGCCAAAGAAGACATTAATTGGAGGAAGTGATTACCAAATTGCGAGAGTTCATCATCAACCCAGCATTGAAGTCACCCAGAACCATCAATCTGGGTGACTCAAAAGACTATGTCGATGAGGAAGTCTGCTACTTCCAGTAAGAAGTATTTCCCATCTCCGGGTGGATGGTAGATAGGAGAACAATTAAATGCGCCTACACCTGCTACAACTGTGCACTCAAAGGACTCAGCCTCACCCACTACTACATTAGTGAGGCCCAATTCAGTCTTGAAACAGACTGCAACCCCTCCCCTGCAGTCCAATCTCGTGTGGTGTATCACCGAGTACCGGCAGTGTCATGGCCTCCACTATGGGGCCTGAATTTTCATCCAGCCAGGTCTTGGTGATGCAAGCCAGGTCAAGCCGAGCCAACAAGATCGGCAATAATGGCGGTCTTATTCCAGACGGACCTGGCATTAAATAACACCAGCCGAGTTGGACAAACCTTGAGGCTGTCAGGCCTATCTGCCTACTAGATTCAGTAGTGCCCTTGGGTATGAGCACCAGACATGGTAAACCACAGTCTGGGTTCCATTTGCCCAGGGTGCCTTCTGGAGTTAATAACCCTGATCGGTGGCTCCCTCATTCATTCTCTCCTGTTAGCATACCCCCACCCTTCTCACTCCCCTCAGAACAATCCCCAATACTCTACAGCACTGGTAAATATCAATTGTAGGGAGGAGTATAAAAAGGTGGAGGTGCGAAAGAAAGGAAGGATGAATAAGCGCACCAACATGGGGACTAAAGGCCAGCACATATCACTGCTTAAACAAAACAACAAACCTCAAACACAAAATAATCAATCTTAACAGCAAAAGTTAACCAAATAATCCCAAACGTAACCTACATAAATAAACAGAATAAAATAAACAAAAACCTCATCTCATAGAAAACCCAATCTGGACTGGACTGAGGACTCACAGATAAAATAAAATAAGATAAAATAAATAAACAAAAATAAAATATAAATAAATATAAATATAAATAAAATAAATGTAAGGGTTCTCTCACCACCCCTACAAAATGTTAATTACACCCCCAGCTCTCTCACAGCCAGGAAGAGAGAAAGAAAAAGAATACCTTAGCACTCTCACTGCAAGATATAAAATAATAACAGATCAACAGCAATTTAAACTTTAAGCAAATAATAACACGTCTCTTCCCCAGTCCTCTCCACGACCCAGGGAGAGAGTACAGTCAAATTAAAATAATGGACACAAGGTCCTCTCGCCACCTCGAATGTCCAAAGAAAGGAGTCTTCAAATTACCAGCACAGAAATGGATTAATAAGAGGATTTAACATCACTGTCAGTAGATAAGTACAATGAAGACACTCTGGCTGAATTCAAAAACATGAACGGGAGAAAAGAAATCCAGAAGTACCAAAATGCTTTCTTCAGGACAGCTCTTCAGTGCCAGACACCACTCTAGGACCAGGAGAGCCCGATCAAACTAACCAGACGGACATCCGCTAGTCACAGTAGCTACCATAGAGCACCCTGGTGACACCCACCAAACAATAGGCCCCAGGAGCCCCAGGGTTCAACCCTTCAACACCGGCTCCCTGGTGAGCGAGAGCTAGAACCCGTGCCACTACTACCAGTGCACCAACCACCTGACAAATGGAACAACTCCACCAGGCCCCAAATCAAGTATCCGCTACCCCTAAATCCACCGAATAATCCAAAGAGATTTTCCATGCTGTAGAAAATGCTTTTGAAGAAGAAATAGCACTGCAAGCAAATACTTCCTCCTTGGTTCTCACTCCAACTCATCAGCTCCAGCTCACTGGTTCCTCCTCCCAGTTTAACCTTCTTTCCCCACCAGAATAGTTTCACCATGTAGGAGCCAGTTCTAAGCGCTATGTCCAACACTTCTCAATATTTTCCGGTCACATTTCTCAGCAGATAGCAAAGTCATTAAATCCACTTAGTAGTGGTGGCTCTTGGAGTAGATTACCACCCAAAACCTTCTCAAAAGACTCCAGCAAATCTACATGCCCTCAACGGGCAGGCAATCCCCAAAACGCAAAACTTGATGTCCGGCTCCCAAAAGACCCAACACTCTGTTCTTCACTCGTCTTGCAAAGAACCCCTTTAACAGTACAAGCCCCAGCAATCAAAACTAAACATGGTTCAGGCTCTAATTACATGCTCCACAGATCTTAAGATATGTAGTTAGGTCCACAGCTCTTATAGCAGAAGCCGATGCCAAGATTAGGGCAAAACAGGCTCGGTCTCGGTATTGAAACACCGAAATACCTCTGAGAACTACTGCACAAAATATTGCTTTTAGCCAGTCCGACATCCACAGTTACTAATTCATGGTTCTTGCTACCACTACTGTTGAATAAAATAAAATAAGATAAACTATTACTAAAAACAACACAAGATAGAGCTGAAGTTAAGGCTGACCCAGTGTAGTCGCCATCTTGGATGAAGTAGTGACAATCCCCCTTCACTGGTCTACCCAATCAGCACCCACCACCCCTTATCCAGCACTGACTCACCCTATCCTGCAAAAGTTCATCCAAGACCATGTGTAGAGCAGTAGATGGTAACCAGCACAGACCCTCCTCTCATCACTCAACTGGCCACAGTCTGAATGACAGAGACCAAGGTCACACATACTGTAGAAACAGCTGCTTCTATAGCACACACATGCTCAGTCCCTGTCATTCTGACAGTGGCCAATAAAGGTGATGAGAGGCAGGTTGGTGCCATTCACTCTGCACATGGTTGTGGATGGCCTTTCATAGGGCGAATCGATGCATAGGATGCTAAGTGGATGGGCTTGGAAAGGGTGTACATCATAAGCTTCTAGGCATTGGGCAGGAGGGAGGTACCACTAGATTACCAGGTAATTTATTAGTTTAATTAGGGTCAGGCAGAAGGGTGTACCACTAGACAACAAGGAAATTTGTCACATTCTTCAGGGTTCAGGCATGAGTGCCACTCACTGCCAGAGAATTTGCCAACTTTATCGGGCCTAAGTTGAGAGGAGGGTATTATATTACCAGACTACCAGGAGTTTATCCATGTAACACTGGGGAGCAGAGCAGGTAGGGAAGGGTGTTGCTGGCACCAGTGTTGGAGGGATGAGGGGTCATACACCACTTTAAGATAAGAGCAGGGATTAATAAAAATTAAGTAGTGTTGCCTCAGTAGCCTTTTAGCACTTCCAAAGACTGAATATACCACTGCCACCTGAATGTGAGGAGGCTCCTTCATTTACTTCTGCACAGTGGTATAATAAAACAATAATTCAACATTGGTCTACAATTAGTTTTACAGGTTACATTTAATGTTTGCCATAATTAATAAATTGCTGCAGTGGAGTTGACAAAAATCCCAGAATTCACTGTAGTTCTGCTGCTTGCTTGTTTCAGTTTGAATGTGGTGGAATCACTATGTAAATTCTGCCAGTGTAATTCATCTCAAGAACACTGACAGTGACCTTGGGAATACAGGAACAGCAAGACCTGTCAATAGCAACTTGTGGTTTCAGGCTGCGTAATGTTATCCTTGTGACAGCACACTGTAGAACATGGAGGGGTTAAGAGTGGGTTGGAGCATCAGTACAGTTCTCTGGGAGAATACTCAATGAAATTCTTTATTATCTGTCTGAAAGGCCAAATAAATTCCTAATCACAGCCTAACCGCTGTCGGTGATAGGAAGGTTCTTTTGAACAGCAAATTTCTATTTCAGAAACAATATCAGAACTGTTTGTTTTAAAATATCTAAATAGTGGGACTGTGACTGACAAGCCTTGTTAATAAATAGTGAAACTAAAATGTCTCACTTAGTCATACTGTTTCTGGTAAATATGTCTCCTTATTTCAGTCATGTTGTTACTGGTGCAATGTTATTGGTTACTTAGGCAAGTGGCATCTGATGTGTATCCATCATGTGCAGCCTCTAGCCAAGTCAGCCATGATGCAGCAGAGTACCTCACAATATTTCTGCAAAGTGCTGCACTGTGCTGCAGGAATAGTGCAATTCAATGGCAATTAACTTTTTTGTCATGCAGGAATTTGAGCAATCTCTTTAACTTTACTCTTTTGTATCCAGACTGAGTTCCTGTATTTGATCTGAATTACATATAACAGTCTTTTCAACCCTTCCCTAATCTTTCTAAATTGTACTGTTTCCATTACAATTTTGGTGTTTATAGGGAGTTAGGTTATGGTCTGCATGACTTAGATGCACATTCATCATGAGCATTCTGTTTGGTCATATTAAGGCTCAATCCACATAGGTGACCGTGATGCACTCAAATCTAGTTTCTCCCAGCCACAGCTCTGTTCCTACTGATGCCTGTCTGCAATGGCTGGCATCCACAGCCCAACTATCCCCACTTTGGGTAACCCATGAGGTGGGCGCATGAGGAAAGGTGCCGTCCGTTATGGTGACTCCTTCCGGCGCAATCCCTCACAGCGATGGGAGGGTAGGCGGACCGGATGAGACTGTGGGCAAACTGGGCAACAGGATGTCGCTATGCGTCTTACGTGAGGAGGGAGCTAGCACAGTGAGCATGGGCTGGGAGGGGTGGAGAGGCTGTAGGGGTGGTGCTGTGGTGGCTGCCTGAGCTGTGTCATGGCGTCGGGGATTGGAAAGTGGATGCGGTGGGAGAGGTACCAGGTTCAAGGTCCGGCTGGTGCAATTTTATTGCACCAGGCCCAGACTACCCCAATATTTCCTGCTTTCACCCCAACATGCACCCCCTGGAGTTGAGAATCCTTAATTGAGGGTGTGGGGTGTGATGCCCTCTGAGGGGTGGGGCACAGCCCCCTCAGAAAGCAGTAAATAGTGTCCTGGTGCCATTGCTCTGAGGTGGCGGTGGTTGTCAGAGTGCTGAAAATGTTTTCAGCACTCTGACTGAGTGATAACAGTAATCACCTTTAGGCATTCGCCGTTATCACATAAACCCCCCACTTTGTTAGTGCAGAGCAGCACATGGGGGCAGGGGGCATTAAGAGTGGGTGGGGCCCATCCAGAACATGGGCATCCAATCAAATGTCCTTATCAATTAACCAGCAGATCCCTGCCTGCACAGAGGGCAGAACATGTTGATGAGACAACAGTTCTCCAAGGACTGCCATAGCGGTGGCACTCAAATCCATGTATCCCCTTAACTGGCTTTTTGCCAGTATGGCCATCACTCCTCTCTATCAGTCCAGTGGACTGGCGCGGAGTGGTGTGGCCAATGATCAGAACCTGCATGTTGTATGATGGACAGGTGGATAGGCCATGTAAGTGCTACTACAGCCACAAAGGCTGGCATAGCATCTTCCACCTCTGCCTGCCATATCAGCTGTGGTACTAGCACTGTAGATAAGGTGCATCCTTCCCACCCTCCCTGCCCATTGCAATCTCATCTGCCAGTGCAGCTCCCTTCCCCAGACAGAATCGAGAGTGGAGGGAGTGTGGGAACAGCTATCAGGATGCCATGAAGTGCTCTCCAGGTGTGTTCCTTGCGTGACCTGGACCCTTTGTGGCTTTTCCTGGCCATCTGCACATGTCAAAGAGCCAGAAGAGGTTTGTGGATTGGGCCTGTATATCTTAAAGACCGTCTTCTCTCAAACAGCCTCCCAATATCTCTAAGTTGTGATTTCCTGCCACCGTGTTGATGATTATGCAAGTAGAGGCATGATCTGCTTGACTAAGACATGTGGTCACCCACATGCATCCTATTTTGTCTCACAAAATTTTATTAGACAAGTGAGTGCAGACCATGGACAGTGTTACTGAGCTATGCAGTGCACTTGTGTATCCTACTGTATATGGTCTTCTTTAAATTTAACAGACTAACATTTTGTGAACACCATGGGCTGGAGACATTTTGCTATGTTTTTTGTGCAATTGTGCTACTTGAGACATGTCACAAAATGGGTAAGCCTAACTTCATACCACAAGTGCCACAAACTGCATATTGAAAATGACTTGTGTCATTTTGTGCACATAAATCGTCACATGTGCATCAAAACACTTGAAAGTAGCCTGCAAATGTTTTGCCACATTTACCATGATCAAGCTCTCCCAAAACTGGAACTCACTCTGTGTCATGAAGTTTAAAAAAATCTAGCCCCATATCATTAAATCATGCTGCTCCTGTTTACTCTTTCTCAGTGGGAATGTTAGGGCTATCCAGTCACTAGAACACATCATCAGCATGAAAATGCCAGGTGGAATTTGTTTTTCATCATATGGTGCAATTGAGCAATTTACTTATAATTTACATTAAGCAGAAAAAATTGGCATTTCCCAGTCATAGCCAAGCAATCATTCAGCATAAAAAGTAACACTAGCAAAATCCTAGAGGGAATGGAAAGGCAGCTGTCAGCAGTTGCACTAAGGAGCATCACCAAATAAAGAAGAAACAGCAATAAATTTCAAGAGTCAAGGACTGTGACTACTGCTAGATATACAAGAGAATCAAAGTGTTCTCTCTCTTCTCTCTTCTCTCTTCTCTCTTCTCTCCTCTCCCCTCTCTCTCTCTCTCTCTTTCTCATTCTGCACTGGAAGCCTGAACAATGACAGTTTCAAAAAGCTTACTGAGTAGGCTATCCCACATGTTAACTACCCTCTGTGTGACTGAATACTTTTGAATGTTTATCCTTATTCTTGCCCTCCACACTGTCTATCCCTTTAGTATTTGGAAAACATGGTCTTCTGACCTCTCAGTCTTCTCTTTTCCATGGTAAACATTCTGAATATGTTCAAGCTTTTCTTATACAGAAGCTCTTGCCTCATAATTCTAACCAAATAATCAGCTTAGTGGCCCAGTGCTGACTCTTCTCAATATCTTTACTGTTCTTTCTGTACTGTAGTGACCAGATCTGGACACAGTACTTCAGGCAGGATGAAACAAGAGCCTTGTTAGAGGGTTGGTCTAGCAGGTGTAGGAACAGGTGCTTTTATACATGGGCCTGATTCTCAAAAGACTTAGATTGACACAGTGGACTTGTATCATAAGAGTTTAAGGCAAGTAGTGACTTGCATCAAAATTTGCATCAAGCAGCGATTCTGTAAAGCAGCCTGTGGCAAATCTAACACATCTGTACCAAAGCCACCTTGCACCAGGGTTATGGCAACCAACCAGGTGTGCAAGCATGCAAGGAGGCTTACTACATGGTGAGGCTACAATATCCCCTTTTTGGGGATTCCAAAGCCTACCGTGTCAGAGGGATGAGGGCACCACTTAGACCAGCCAGGAGGTGGTCCACGTGTTGCGCCAGTGGGGCAGGATAGACTTTGGGCTGCTGGGGGCATAAGGGACAGGAGTGACAGGGATGAGTCTGGGGACACCTATAAATGACTATGATAGATGTGGCACCTGATGGGGTGCATGAAGCATTATGAATCACATAAAAGCCAGCATGGCCACATACTGTACTACATGTTACAGTGACTGGTACCCATACAGTGTGGTCATTTGCAGCCCTACAGTAACAAATGCATGGCTGGAGCAGTGATGACTGAGCAGAATGTGGCAGCATATTCCATCATAACACAGCAGACCGTACAATTGTATACTCCGTATGTGTTGTGCTTGGTGGGGGTGGTCCTTGCAGCATGTCCCTCAGGTGCTCCAACACTTGGATGCAGGTTGTGTCTTGTGGCAACCCCTGGGAGTTTGGCACCAGGACCCTGATTCTTCACGAACCAGGTGCAAGGCCCTGGAACACCCAGAGTTTGCCAATCCATGGAGTGATGCAACTTGTGTCGCCCAAGGCACCTTTTGAGAATCAGGCCCATATATAGGATTTAAAGGTGTGCTACCACTAATAACAGTGCCCATCAATATCATACATGAGTGAAAATTGGGAGCAGAGCTTGCAATTCAAAATGGTGGCAACTTAAACCTTTAAGAGGCAACCACCAGAGATCCTATCTTGCATCCTAAGTCCTGCCTGAGAATTCTGCTTTAAAATTGCATCTGCTACCGCTACTTCTCAGCTTCTAAAAGATATCTTTTTCAGCTCCGAGGGCTGTGGCATTCCTGAGTTACATGGCAGAGAACTGCTGATCACCCACCCTCATGGACCAGCTTCAAGCTAAGGCTGACATCCGCTGGCACCAGTGATCACCACTGGGTGGCGGGACAACTGAACAATGATGGCACAGCTGGCACAAAACACGGGTCCACTGGCAACCTTCATGGACACATGTGAACTAGGCAAAAATCACTGCCCTGCTTAACAGACTACTTACAGATACTACTGAATTCAAAGAAACTACTGCAAGAACTAATGCTGAATTACTGGGTTTAGTGGGATGGGTAGCTCACACAGTGGACAGTCAATGGGCATGAAGAAATTTTGCATATGCATCAGGGTTACATCCATGAACACAATAATCAGATCCAATATTTGCTGCAAAGGTGGAAGACCTGGAGAACAGGTCCAGGTGAAACAACCTTCGGATCGCTAGGGTGCCAGAAGGGACTGAGGGCAAAGCAATGCTGCCATTCTTACAAACATTCCTTCCAACGATTTTAAAACTTAACAACTTGCTACCTCTGGAATTAAAAGGGCACATAGATCCCTTGCTCCTAAAACTAAAAAGGGAAAGATCACAACCTATTTGGTGCAGACTCTTGAAATAGCCCACCAAAGACTTGTACCTACACACTGCCAGGGACAGAAAGGAGCTGCTATGGAAGACCACTGCATCCAGATTTACCAGGACTACTCACAGGAGCTCTCCGTAGAGAAAGGTCTATGCTGGGGTAAATCAGGAGCTATATATTGTCTGAATATTCCAGCCTCTCTCTGATACCCCTCAATGCTGAGGATCTGGTACATAGAAGAATATATGATATTTAATACACCACCAGAGGTCGAACACGTTCTAACACAAATTCATAAGGGTGAGCAAGTATCACCCTGAGTCCACTGACACTGTGTGGAGCTTCTTGGCAGCTGCAGCAACAGACTCCAATGAAAACAATGTCAGAACAAGAATTCCAACGAGGGATCTGAATCCACAGGAGAAGTGGTATCACATTCAGAGATGTTGGCTGAAAAAAGGAACAAGACCACATCAACTCCAAGTACTCCATCGACCCGAAGACCCAAAGACTGAGAAGCTGAGCCAGGTCCCACAGCCACCAGAGCCACCAGAATCTATCACATCTGAGCAGTGACTCAGCCAGTGTCACCCTAATAAAACCTTAAACAGATTGGATCCACTAAGAGTATCGCCTCCAGCTGCACTAGGTTTTCCATTGAAACTGAAATGAACATGACAGGGGAATGCCTGACAGATAAAACTGACAAAGACTGGGCCCACCTGTCAGGCTTGGACGGACTGTGTAGGAGCTGAAGAGGCAGCTGAGACTTTCTTCAGTACACAGAAGGAGCTGAAAAAGCCTCCAGAAGCAGACAAATTCCAGTAACTCCTTCAGAGACAGTGAGTACATGATTCTGATGTTTTGCTTCCTCCCTTCCCCAACACTGCTTCTACCTGTCAGTCCAATGGATCTCTACTAATTATGGAACTGAGGGTTGGATCTTTCCCCTTGAGGACAGGCCTGAGCTCTGCCATGCGGCTGTTTCTCACATGTAGCGAGCTACCTGAGCAATTACATAGAATAATTTTTCATCTTACTGTACAAACAAGTCCTGTAATCTGATTTATAGATTGGGGTAATCAAGAGCCCCTTCTAGCCAGGACCCTGAAATTGGTCAGGAGCAAACATCTGATGTGTGGCACTTGTAGGAAGAGGTTGTTGCCTTACAGACATAAGCACCACACAGTGCCATGGATAGGTCCCATTAAGAACACAGGGCTGGACCAATTTGTGCATTTTTCTTCCTAGTGAGGAAGTTCCGTTTACTTGACAAGTCTTAGGTGTGAGAAAGTCCACTGTCTGACCATGGCTAGCCCTCTGTAAAGGGCACTCCATCAGCCTTACACCTACATAGTTTTCTTGTGAAGTTGCATGTTGTATTTTTCTCTGTTTAGAGGTGAGGTTAGCCAATACAGGTGACAAATGAGTTGGATGGAACAGCGACTCAAAAGGGAAAAGGTTGGGAAAACAGAGCGGGGTGAGTGATTGAACAAGCTGGGGAACAGTTTGCTCAATGGCCACGGTAGCACTCGCCCAAAGGGGAAGAAGGGTGCGGGGACTAGTGAGATATGATCTCACTAAATAGACTGTATAAAAGACAAAAGAGCCACTAATCATAGGCATACCCTCCTCTGACTTTACAGAAAGCTCTTAAGGGTGATCCCATAGGGCAGTGACTGCCACAATCTTTATCTCTCCCCAGGTTTAGATATCTGCTAATATACGGACTAGGTCAGCGACACTGAAAGACATGGCTCAGAACTCAGCTGTCTCCCATCCTCTCCTTCTCCTAGCCCCCTTGCAAGGGCAGAGGGGCTGTGGGGGTGGGGACATGGTGGAATACATGGAGGAATTCGCTGCTTAACCCTAACTCTGGAAAACACAGTGCCTAACCAAGGCTCACTCATGGGTTTGCAGCAGCATGCGGTGCCACCATTGCTACTAGGGGTAGCCGACAGATTTGAAGGCAGGCTTAAATCAGACTGCTCACCACAAAGGGCTAAGGAAGACCCTTCCCCAGCCTTGAGCAGAATTATAGAACTGGTAAACGCTACAAACCACGTGGTAGAAATGAGCAAGCATAAGATGGCAACTATTCTAAACTCCCCCAAGGGCCCCTGGGGTCAATTGTTAGTCAATGGAAGGCCACCGGCAGCAACTGAGGGGCCCGAATACAATTAAAGATCATTTGCATAATAACTTGTTCAATTATCTAATGTTACAGTTTATAGTTGTGATGTTAATTAACCTAGCACATGTGAAGAGTGATACAGTATGTACCTGCAGCACACTGGTTGGGGACTCTTGAATAGGCAGAATAGTTACACTAGGTGGCTGCAAGAGCAACTGAAAATGGAATGCTGTAATTATAGAAGTCATAAAGTACAGAGTATTGTTGCTACACTAGTAGAAGGCTGTTTTTGGGCTACAGTGGGCATAGCCCTGCAGCACTTTAACATTCACTGAGAAAGGGGCGTTTCTTCCATCCTTACAACATATTGGATTGTGTCACAGTGGTCTCTTCCACCATGAAACAGTCCTCCATGTTCTCCTACCAACTGCAGCACTGCACTCTTTTCTGCAATCATCCCCAGCTCTGCCCTGTTCCTCCCTGCCCCTGCTCCACCCTGGCTTTCCTTCCCTCTCTTCGCACCCTACTCTGCCCACCTCCTCTGCCCCAGCCATCATTTCTGAATTCATTGAAGGTTTTTCCCTCCAGAGTACTTTTCTATGGAGATTTGCATGTTTGAACTGAGAGACTGTTGTAGCAGTGGGGACTGGAATGCTTTTACTTTAACTAGAGTAAGTTTCCTGTTCTGTCCTGTGTTACACCTTTACTTCTGTCCTGAGTTGTAAATTTCAGCTGGCAGTCAAATTAGCAGTGTGATATGTCGAACTGCTGTTCTGCAGTTCTTCTTTGTAGAAAGTATGGACATGGACTTGGTATGATATGCTTTTTCAGTTCAATACATTTACATTTAAAAACATTTTACACATTAAGCAGTGTTGTCTTTCTATGTAAGTACTGACTATATAGATAGATAGGTATTTCTTTATCAGGTGCAGGTCTAGCGCTGAAGTAGGATATGCCTGTGTTGGTGTGCAACCTTATCCTGCAAGGGATCTAAAATACAACCATGTATAGTTCGGCAATCCAGTACTATGTGGGATACTACTAACAGCTTGGATGATGAATGCAAAGTGGCTCAAGGGATACGAGAAGTTCTAGAGGGTGTGATCTCTAGAGGTTAATGGGGTCCTCCATTTCGGATTTGACTGGGCTTTGTGACAGAACCTGGAGTCCAAGAAGGGCTGCCAACAAAGCTATGTATTTGGACATGGTGCCTGTTGCGAAGCTTGGGAGAGTCTTTTATGCGTGGCCACCTACGCCAAGGACTGAAGAAGTTCCAAGAGAGTTGGGCATTCTGTGGTGCGCCATCTCCTCAGAATCAGTCTCTTGGCAGATGCTCCTACTACTGTAGCTCACTTCTCACCAGGGCTTCTTTGGGGAGGCCTGTCCTCTCATATCCAGTAGCAGCAAGGGTGTTCTAGGGATACTCCTGAGATTTCTTGGCACGGATTGTATGTCTGCCCAGTAATTATGTAGCAGTGGGCATTCCAGAGGATGTGATACAGCTGGGCATCTGGTTGCCCACATCTCCAGCACCGATCATCTGAGCTGAGTCACAGGTGTTTGAGGTTGACTGGGTGTGATACCATCATAGCAGGATCTTGTTCATGATGAGATGAGTACTCCCATCTCTACATGATGAGTGAATTCTCGACCAGCTATGTGACCATTGTTGGTCAGAATTAGCATTTTAACTGAAAATATCTATTTAAGAAATAATGCCATAGGAGTGCTTATAGCCCACTAGCCCTGTAGGGAAATTTTTCTCAGATAACAAAATATGTGAATCTCTGTACATGTTTGCATGTAAATAAGCATGCAGATTAAAAGAGCCAAAAGGGACTTCAAAGAGTGATTTTTTTTTTCTTTCTTTCTTTTTGAGGGAGGGGTTGTTGTTGCTATTAGTAAAACAGCCAGGAGACAACTAAACATGATAACATGAAAACTGGATGAATTAAAGCTGAGAGACTTCTTACTTAACTATGATCTGCAGCTTATCCATTAGGTAGGAAATGGGCAGACTAGGTGGGACAAGCGGTCCTTATCTGCAATCAAATTTATGTTTCTTTCTTTCTTGTATCACTTCTTTGTTATTTGTTATAATATGGCATGTGGATCCAATCAAACCCCATCCACTAAAAAGGTGATACAAGAAAGAACAATCTCAGCTTTAATTCATCACATTTTCATGTTTTCATATTTGTCTCCTGGCTGTTTTATTAAAAACAAAACAAAAAATCTCAGTGATTAATTTAAAATGAAACATTTACCCTAAACATCTAAAACTATGTTTAAATATAAAATAACTTAATTTTACCCATATTCAAACTGTAACCACTGAAAGCATTAAGCCAACCCTTCAGATCTGTTTCTTTCTCTTCTACTGTTCATGGTATGGACATTTCAAGTGTAAAACATTTAGGCTGGGATCTGTCTATAAGAAATATCATATACCATACTTTCTCATTAATAATTATCATTCATGCCACATCCTGCCATTGTGGATCTGTCCCGATGCCAGGCTATTTTAACCATGTCCCTTGCTCTCTGCTCATGAAGCCTTTCCTGTCTCAATCTCATTGCAATCCTCCATTTCCAGAACCTCTCCCATCTCCACTTTGTGCTCTTTCCAGGTTCTCACCCCACTGCCAAGCCTCCAGACTTGAGTTACTCTTCCATCTTTGAAGCCACTAATCCTGTCTCCTCCATGACACACACCTTGCAGGGTTTTAACTGTTTACTCTTTCTGTGTGTTACTACTGATCTTATCAAAGTCTTTTCAAACATGCCTCCTTTCCAGAAGGGATGTCTGTAAGTATCCAGTTCTACTAAGAAAGGAAGCAGATTCAATGACCAGCAACATTAATGAATTTAAGAGAAGGTAAGCAACCATAACACACAGATTTTCAAATAGAAATAATATAATGCAAAAAAGAGCGGCAGTGTCCCTTTAAAGCAGCCTTATTTGTTAGGTGGCAAAAATATGACTGTCACCAGCAATATAAGGGTATTGCAAAGCCAAATGTGATGGCCAACTTTTTTTCTTGATAACAACTACATTAAAAGATTTATACTATACTCACATGTTGGTGGTACTGGAAACTTTTACCACCAAATAAAACTGGAAATTATCTTGAACCTTTTATAGTGACAAAAGGTAGGGTCACATTTTGGCCCAGTTTCATTGCACTGCTGCTTTAATTTTACTTTCTGAACCACACTACAAAGTTCTAAGACTGAAAATAAGAAGTCATTTTATAATCACAATTAAGCTTATTTTTTCTGAATTAGGATTCCCAGGTTATCCCTTTGGGTAAAGGGCAAGCCTCAAATGGGACTATATGGCTCTCTTGGCCTGTACAAAACCTATGAAATCTAAGAAAGCACTGCAGGCTGTATACAACTGTGGGATAACACACTTCACAAGTGTGTATAGCACTCTTCTTTGCCTCATGCCTCACTTCCCAAGGCATGGTAATAACAACAATAATTCACATGCTGTCATGCCTAACTGCTTAACTGAAATAAGCAAGCAATAACACATGACTGGGTATGGGTTCATAGGCATTTAATGCATGCCTGGGTGCATTGTGAGGCACAAGGCCACCATGGTAATTGTCCCAATTGAATACAACAGTGCTGAGACCACTTGTTGTACAGACAGAGAGTGCCAGCTCCCTTACTCTGCCTCAAAGCTCTACTTTTTCAAAGGTGCTATTGATTCTATTAAACTATTTTTCATTAGCTAATAGCACCTCATTTTTATGTTGATCACGCTATGGCCAGCCAACATATATTGCATTAGGTGGCAGATTTGGAGGCTTGTCACTGTTGGGCAAATGTGGGCACTCATCAGTAGGTACGTCCCTCATTCCCCAATAAGCCAGCATGCAGGCACCACACCAGGAATACATAATGTGGCAAGCACATCAAACAAAAGGTCTGCTGCAATGACAGTCAAGCTCATCATGCAGTGGCACCAAAACACTCACCCCACATGCCTTTCCTGGTGAAGCCCTTCAGCAAAACATGGCGGCACTGACTGCCGCGGGAGAGCCGACTTCAGGAGTGCCCAATCCCCTGTCAGCATTCCATAACTCAGTTCATGTGCCAATAGGGGAGCCCATTCCCCATTTGTTCTGTGCGGGGGTGCCCAATCCCCTCAGCTCTTGCCCCCCTTCACTATGTGCTGATAAGGGTGCCCAATCCCTGTCAGCTAGCCCCCAACACTCAGGTGATACACTGGGAGCCCACCCCAGCGTGCCAATGGCTCTGTAAAAAAAAGTCCAGCAATGTTTTTTTTTGTTTGTTTCCCTGTTAAAGAAGAAACGGTCCCTCAGAGTCTGTCCTGCTCCCTCCCCAACTAGTGCCCACCCTCTGCACAGCCTGCCTCCCAACACACCCCTCCACTCCATACTTACCTCTGGCAGCTGGCGTAATGATCTTTGGTAGACCGGGATCGGCCTGCACTCTTCAAAGCTGTCTGCGAACTGAAGAAATGATGGTAAGCTGCATAATGGCATAAATAGGGTTTTTTTCAACTTTGGCGCATATCTCAGGCATGTTTGGAACTTTGGCACCAAATTTCCAACATGGTTCTTGCACCCTCCTCATGAATTCAGTCACTGTCATGGCATTATTCCATCCTGAAAGGTGATTTTGTGGTCACTCGTGGAATCACCTTTTGGGACTGATTAACGAAATGACAGCGCCACTGTTAATGAGGAGGGCTCTCAAAAAGCCTATGTTGCAAATTTGGTGAAAAAATCAAAAAATTACTGTTTTCGAGCGTGCATTGCACAGTTTCCATGCACACTTGTAACTTCGTGAATTTGTAATATTTTCACTCCAGATTTTCAAAATTGGCATTTTCCACACTCGTTATGAACAGTATAGTTGTCATTTTACATATCCTGGCCAAAATGTGTTTTGCACATCTGGCCAGAATAAGCGTGGTTGCTGTGCGAAATCAGTTTTTGGGACAGTTTGAAAAATGACAGTGACACTGTTCATGAGCAGAGGCCCTAAAATGCCTATGTTGAAAATTGGTGACAACGTCCATAAAATGACTGTGTTACAAGCGCATTGCACAGTTTCCACACACCCTGTAACTTCACAAATTTGCAATATTTTCATGTCAGATTTTCAACACTGGCATTTTTCACACCTCTTATGAGCAGCACAGCTGTCATTTTCACAGCATGTCCAAAATGTGTTTCCACGCTTGTGGCACACAATGGCGTGGTCACTGCGGAAATCAACTTTTGGGACAGATTAACCAAATCACAGCACCACTGTTCATGAGGGAGGTCCCAAATGCCTATGTTGAAAATGTGGCTAAAAAATCCCAAAATACTTGGGTTACGGACATGTGTTGCGCAGTTCCTATGCATGCTCATGACTTCATCAATTGTTCATATTCTCACTCCAGATTTTCAACGTTGCTATTTCTTTACACCTCCTCATGAACAATATAGTTGTCATTTTCACTTCCTGCCCAAAATTTATTTTCGTCCCTGTGTCACCAAATGGCATAACTGCTGTGCAAAACCACCTTTCAGCTAACAAACTGATTGTACGCTCTTCATGAGGTGGGGTCCAAAAGCCTATGTTGAAAATTTGGAGTGAAAATACCAACAAATGCCTACAACGTTAGGTTTTCCAACTGTAACACCCACCCTGTAGAGACTGACAGGTGTCAGGGCTGTGACTTGGGATCACTGGCTGTAATGCTCATGCCATTCCACCCTTACCCCACCCTGCAGTCACTGACAGGCATCAAGGTGTGCCTTGGAGTGTTTGGCCCTAAAGTTCACCCCATTATCCAATGCTGCTCCCATCTCAGTGTATTTCCTTATGGAATGGGGTAAGTATAAGGCCCAAAGACCCCAAAGCACACCATGACACTGTCAGTGACTACAGGGTAGGGTGAGGTAAAATGGCATGAGCGTTATAGCTGAGGGGCCCAAAGGCACACCCTAATGCCTGTCAAGCTCTTCAGAGTGGAGGTGGGGTTGGCATCAGTTCAATACTTCACTGCCATTCCTATTATGCCTCTAACTCCTGCACTAGCAATGCCAATGCCAGTGAGACAACATTCGCATTGACAAATGCTTGTTTTTTTGCCTGCATGTCCTAATTATATCAATTAGTTACATCAGTACTGAGGGCTCTTGCTGCATGGAGTGCTATCTCCTTTGGTCTAGCACAAAACCAGGAGTATCAGAACCTGGGTGTGATATGAGCCCTGTTTCTGTCTTTATTTATTTATTTGTTTCATTAGCGATGTTAACTAAGAACCGCACTCCAGGTCAACATCCACTGCAACAGTCAAAAAGCTGTGAATTTGTTTCTCCATAGAAATACCTTATCATTTTAAAACAGATTTATGCATTTACCTTTAGTTGCAAAATTTTGTTTCTTGACAACATCAGTTCGTACAACTATTATTTTAAGAACCCAGTGCCAATATGTTGTATAACATTATAACCTTGTGCAAGTTTTGTGACACCCTTAAGCTAAATGCAGAGCACCAGCTCCTTTGTCTGCCACAAAGATGCATTTTCTTGAAGCTGTTATTATTACAAAGTAATGTAACAGAGGACCTTAATAATAAAACTGTGTAGAGGAGGATGCAAAATGTCAATGTAAGGATAAAATTCTCTCACTGCATGGAGCACTATCTCCTCCTCTGCCACAAAACTATACTTTTTCAAAGCTACGATTGACTGTATTAATTTTTTAATTATTATTTAACTGATACCCATGCTAGTTGTCCCAATTAAATGCATCAGTGCTGAGAGCTCTTGCTGCAGAGTAGCTAGCTGCTGACTCTGCCACAAAGCTCTATTTTTTCAAAGGTGCTATTGTTTCTATTCAATTATTTTTGTTAGCTAATAGCACCTCATTGCTTTTTGCCTGCAGGTCCTAATTATATCAGTTAAGTAAATCAGTACCGAGAGCTCTAGCTTCATGGAGAGCTATCTCCATTGATCTGGCACAAAATCAGGAGTCTGACACAATCCTGTCGCAGGCTTATTGGGGCTCATCTTAAAATTTATGAAAAAAAAACACTTCAGGCACAGTATTTTTAAAAATAATCTCCCTCCTAACTATTCCCACCATGCTTCACCTGTTGTGAAAAGTTTTTTATTAACATTTTCAAGAAATGCAGTATGTTAGACTATGCAGGATGCTCCTAAGCATAGTTTATGTAGACACTGACAGTGATAAATCGTCTTCTCACCCAAACCCTCTTCTAAACCAACATTCTCATTTCATGTCAGGGTGTTGTGCATATTATAATTATTCATACTTGATCTAAAAAGAGATGTCGAGAGAATATATTGCAATACTTTTGCATGTTTTTTCAGGCTTGCTTTGCTCCATTTTATAAGAAATCATAAAATATCCCTTGCACTCTGTTATAGATCATCTGTCAGAATGCACCCCTCCCCAAACACCCCTGCCCATTAACAAATATGACTTATGGGTAAGGAGAAAAAGCTTTCACAGTTCTAGGTATGCTTTTTATTGTAATGACCAAATGGATAGAGAAGTTTTGTGTGTGTAGCCCCAAATATATGCTCCAGGAAATGTTCTCTATATCCCCATCCCACACACATATCAACATCATGCATGACTCAATAAAAGTGTTTATTTGTTGCTTTCTCTAGTTTTTCCTACAGCAGCTCTCAGTTGGCCTGTCACTGACCCTTGCTTTTCATAGCAGATCATTCACCGCTATTTGCTTCCTACATTGGCAATCAGCACTGTCATGGAACACGTTCTCTATCTCTCCTCCTCTTTCCCGCCAACACAGTCCTTTGCTACTCCTTTTATAAATAAATATTTTATAGCTGATATCCAAACATCTATATCCAGTTGTCTAAAACAGTGAAGAAGTAAATAGATATACTGAACACATAGCACAAAATGTTTTTCAACTACATACATGAATAGTGCTACTTTCATGGCTGCACAGAAAAATAGTGAAACTGATTCCCTTATAAAAATTAAATGCACTATGCTATATTTAACCAAAGCTGTTAATATTTATCATAATCCATATGACAGGCACAGCTGTAAGTAACACTAAGATCCTTATTCAACATGCCATTATGAGTACTAAATATGGTCTCACAGTGCCTTATCATGTAAAATGAATGTGCATGTGAGCATATTATTATAGCCCAGTGACCCATGTAACCTTCCACTGTATATGCTCTAGCACTGAATTCTTATAAGAAATACAATTTCACTGCTTTTTGGTGCAACCACTAGTAGTAGTAACTCGTATATGAGTTAAGATAAATATTAAACGCTTTGGTTATATATGGCATATTGCATGAATTTTTATAGCAGAGTCAATTTCATCTCTCTTCTGTTCAATCTTAAGTAGGGTTATTCATATATGGATTATGATAAATAATTAGGGCTATGGTTATGACATGTTTGGTGTGTCAGTTAACTTCTCCACCGGTTTTTATACAGCTAGATATAGTGGTTTGGCAACACAATCACATGTTCCAGTAACATTAACTGCACTCATGGTGCCTTATCAATCAAAACTTTTAACACATGACCATATAAATGCATATATCACCCTACAAGAAAGTTATACAATAACCTTACATGGTATTAAGGATCATGTCTTTTGGATCTATATTCAGTAACCCTTTTATTCCACTGATTTTTAATGCAGTTGAAAGTAGGGCTAATTTACATGAATTTTGCTACGTTAATATGGACTCACTCCTGGTATACATTCCTTCTTTAATATGCTATGATGAGTACTAACTTCCTTCTTGTGGTGCCTTATTATGCAGAATTTATTGTATTTTTGACATGCGTGCAAATTAGTACCCACAGTAACCTCTGTGACTTCCTAGTCTCTATATATGACATACAGTAACATTGATTTTATAGAAGAGGAACAGTCATAACCTAATTGGAAATTATGAAATAGCCTAATATGAGGTTGTGAGTTATTTTGTATGGCATGGGTCTCCCTGGATAATGATATGTACTGTAATAATTAACTGTGGAGAAATAGAACTGCATGCAGTATTTCCAAATGAAGAAATATATCATCAGTTTGTGAGTATGGGGAGAAACTGCCCAAAGAGAATGCCAGTGATCAAGTGGTGCAGGTAGCCAAATGACATGTAAAGCAAAGTTTTTATTGTAGATTTACGATTGCCTTCCATGTTAACTGGCAATCTTAGTGAACCTGTTGGAACAACATACAACTGTACTATTATGCAATGAGCTAAAATATACTGGCTTGTGGTGGGTTGACTGCCATGATTTACAACATGTAAATCTTGCCATCACCTCATGGAAAGAAGTGCCAGTCAATCACTGGTACCAAACTTTAAAGCTGCCGGCTGCCATATTTTTCTTACAGTAACCAGAAGGCGTGAAACTCATAATTAAAAAAGCTTCTCTTTCCTACTTTCCTACATTGTATAATCACAATATTCCACTCAAAGGTGTGGTTGATCCTAAGATTTACCCACTTCTGGAGTTGTTTCCTCACTCGCCAGCTGCCTCATGAGCAAACCACACCAGGTGTGGTAAATCCTGTTATCACCAAAACCCTCTCATGGTATATTGCTTAATTTTACACTTGCCTATATTGATTGTTCCCTATTTTCTTTGGGTAGCTTTAAGCTCTGTTACTGACCCTGGCTTTTCATAGCAGATCACATGCTGCAGTTTGCATCATATGGTGGCTCTCAGCTCTGTTCTAGAACACGTTTCTCTATCTCTCCTCCCATCCGCCGAGACATACCTTTGCTACTGTTCTATAAATAAATATTTTACAGCTTATTTATCAAAATCATTATATCTAGCTGTATAAAAACAGTGGAAAAGTAAACTGACACACCCAACATTAATAAACATAGTGTAAAAGGTTCATATAACTCCATACATGAATACCACTACTTGCTGCTGCAGAAAAGTAATAAAACTGACTCCCTTAGAAAATGAAATGCCACATGCTATATATCTATAACCAAAGCTCTTAATATTTATTATAAATAAATGACTGGCACAGCTGTAAGTGCCACTTTTCGTATGGACTGGGTAAAGCACAAAGATCCTTATTCAACATGCCAATATGAATACTAAATATGGTCTTACAGTGCCTTATCTTGTAAAAATGGTTTGGCATGTGAGCATATTAGTTCTTTCCAGTAACTCTTATGACCTCCACTGTATATGACATAGCACTGAATTTTTATAAGGGTGGCAATTTCAGCACTTTTCCATGCAGCCATAAGTAGGGCCACTTGCATATGGATTAAGATAAATATTAAATGCTTTGGTTATAGTATAGTATATTATATTCTAATATTATTCTATGCAATATTATGAACTGAGGATCATAAATAGAGAAACTGATTGGCCAGATCTCTTTGAAGCCGTGATGATATCGGGCTATATCATCACGCTTCAAAATGTTCTGGCACCACCAGCCTCCTTGCTGTCTACTGTCTGAGAACTATTTTCTCAAAATGTACTTTTACACCACCCAAAACTGATTCATAAAATGTTTTAAAACCTGTTTTTTATTGTATTATTCATAAAACTTCAAACTCAGTTCATAATAGCAATAAGTCACTCCAGGGTGTGGTATGTCATGGGATATCATCACTTCTGGTGATTGATGCACTCCCCACCACCAGGCGTGACAATATCCCATGATATACCACACCCTGTCATGCCTTATTGATTAATTATACAATGGCAAGAAAGATTGCTGTCATCTGATTGGTCAGTCTGGGACTAGACCAGGGATGTCATCCCAGCATAACATCCTGGCTCTAGTCTCAGCACTGTGAACCTATTGACTGATTTGTTGGATTGCTGTTTCCATTTCCATTGTTTGCATCTTCTCTTAAGGAACAAAATTATTTTTTCACACTAACAAAAACGTTCTTTAAAATTATTTTTTCACTCTTTATATAACAACAAGCCATTGTATAATTACTTGGTATTACTTGGTACAAAAGAACAGAAGAAGGCCGAGGCCCATCAAGACTGTTCCCTACACAATGTGGGACATTATTTAGTTGTTATCCTGAATTCAAACATCTAGTTTATTTTGAAAGTTGTGGTACTAGGAGCCTTAACTAGATCTTGTGGCAGGGTGTTCCATACACTAGAAGCCCTTATTGAAAAAAATGTCCCTCTTACTAGTTCTATAGCTTTTGACCTCAAACTGTTTATTATGCAGTCTTGGGACATGTCTCCTTTAGAGAAAGTTAGACCACATTTTTCCATGAGATCTGGTGAATTTATTAAATTAAACACCATGAGCATATCACCTCTTAGTCTTCTATTTTGAAGAAGAAGAGACCAGTAGCTTTCAATCTGGCCTGATAGTCCAAATTTGTTAGTCTGGGAATCATTCTGGTTGCTCTCCTCTGGACTTGTTCAAGTATGGCAATATCTTTTTAGGCTTGGATTCCTAAAGAGGAGCTGTAGTCCAGATATGGTCTAATATATGCCCTGTACAGTGGGATAAGGGATTGTTTAGTGTGGTTAATAAAGGTGCGTTTTATTTGCCTCAAAGTCTATTGGTCATACAAGCGGTTCTAACACAGTGCTCTCCTGATGTAAGTTTATTGTTGATATAAATACCTAGATCTTTTTCACAGTTTGATGAGTGAAGTGGAAGTCCATTTACTGTATATGATATACTGTTTTAGGATTATTTGTACCAAAATGTACAGTACCACCAAGAATTTGTCTTGATTAAACTGCATATGATTATGATTTGCCCAAACTATTAATTTTCCCAAGTCCTCCTTTAATGAGAGATATTTTCTTGATTATTAACCTTGCCACCCAGTTTAGTATCATCTGTGAATTTAACCATGAAATTGTTAGGCCCTGTTTGTAAATCACTAATGAAGAGATTAAATAATGTTGGTCCCAGGACTGACCCCTAAGGCACATCACTTGTCACTCTGCCCAGATCAGACAAAGCGTCATTAATTCTAACTTTCTGGGATACGTATAATGCCCTCCAGGGTGGGTGTTATGCTGGGATAACATCCTTCTTGAGCTTTGGACACCCTTGGCCTGCAGCCTCAGGCCCAACCACCCAAGGCGGGATGTTATACCAGCATAACACCAACCCTGTTGGACATTATTCTCTATTACCTGACCTTATGGTATCTTATCAATCAAAGCTTTTGACACTTGAGCATATAAGTGCCACACATTACCCTGTGTTGCCTCCGTTTTTCACTAGAGAGTCAAACTGTAAACTTGGATGGTATTAGGAGTCAAATCTTTTGGATCTATATTCAGTAAGCCCACAGGTTGGGGCTGGTAGTATAGCCTTGAGGTTAGAGTAACAAGCTATGAATAGGCTTGGTACATCCAGCAGACCTGGTTTTGATTCCACAACATCTACTTGCATTTTGTGTGACTCTGAGCAAGTCACTTAAACCCCAGTGCTCCTGGGTTGCCCTGGAAAACAGGCACTTATGTCTAGTGGGCCTTACCCGGTTACCAAAAGAATAAAACTTAAATTCAAAATTCCGAAGATTTTTATGCAGTTGACAGTAGGCTTATTAACATGAATTTTGCTATGTAAATGTTCCTTGCACTACTTGTTTAGTACCGATGAGTACTAAATTTCTTCTCATGGTGCCTTGGAATACAGAATTTTTTTTGAGAGAATGTGAGCATTCATAGTGACCTCTGTGACCTCCCAGTCTCTATATACAACATAACATTGATTTTTATAAGAGCAGCAGAGGAATAGCCTAATTAGAGTTTATGTCGTTATTCAAATCCTGGTCAAAATTTGTTTTTCATCTCGAAGGTGATTTCAGGATCCCTGCACAAAATTAAATTTTGGGCAGGAGCTGAACATTTTCTCTGCTCTCATTCATGAGGTGGGGTCATAAGAAAGCTATGCTGAGAATGTATTTATTTATTTATTTTATTTATTAAAATCTCAGAATTTCAGATCTTTGAGTCAGGGATTCATTTACAAAGGCTGCACATTATAAAAAAATCACAGTAAACAATGCAAGACAACAAGACAGCGCAAATACAGAAGGTGTACAGTGGGAGGCAGAAAACATAGAAAATCAAAACTAAAACCACACAGAGCAAAATAACAGTGTAGCACTGAAGCAGAGCAGTACAAAGGCAACAACAGTGCTGTATACAGGTTTGCATGAAGAAATAAATGACCAGTAAGGAAGGGTGAGAAACACAGGAATGAATAGAAAAGGTGTAGTAAGGAGCCAATATTGCTGGGAATGATTTTAGGAGAGGAATAGTAAGATAACTAAGGGAGGCAAGAGTATAAATAAAGAGGCAGGAATGGGGATGAGAGTGTCCAGACATCAGAGGTAGTCCATGGGACATTATCAAACATTTTAGCAGGAGGACACAAAAAGTAAAGGTGAAGGAAAACCAAATATACAAAGGAGTAGAGAAGAAAATGATTGAAGGGTGGAACAAGGGTAGAAAGAAAGTGGAAAGGAGGATAAGTGAAATAAAGGGGTAGAAGGAGGCAGGGATGAGAGGGCAGGGTAAGCAGGGTAGAGGGAGGTACAGTTAGAGGGAATTAGGCGGTTAGTGGGCAAGAGGAGGATTGCTAGGAACAGTCACAACTGTTTAATGTAAGAAGATGCTGCTGAAGTTTAAGTTTAAAGGGCACAACTTCCTTTCAAAAGAACCTTAGTAGGTAGACTATGTAGCCAGACAGGGGCCCTAAACATAAAGGTGTAAAACATTAAACAACAACAAAGTTAAGAGCTTACGTTGAATTTTTGAACACAGGATCCTAAGTTTGGTAATATTCAATATTTTACCCCACATTTTCAACATAGCCATTTCTTTACAGCATTTCATGAATGTGACAGCTGTCATTTTTGACTCCTGCTCAAAATGTGTTTTGCCTCCTGAAGGTTGATTTTGCAGTCCCTGCACAAAATCACCTTTTAGCCAGGAGTTGATATTTTCTCTGTCCATCTTCCCTATGTTACATTTTGCAAAGACAGGCTTGTAACTTTGGTATATTAACAATATTTGTACCACAAATTCCTCAGTTGCAGCCCTATCGGCTCTGGATAGATTTTTTGTACTGTGGGGCTGGAGTTATTTAGAAAGACTAGTAGGGAGGGACTTGGAAAGTGGGCCAAAGGGACTCTCTCACTGTGTGGATTCTTAGATGGGCAGCACTTGCAATGCAATCTCCTCACTCCTACCACCACAAATATGGATAACAAGACAGATGTGATAGCCACCTCAAGGAATGTGAGGGGTTAATTTCCCTATCAAGAGGAAAAAGGTGCTGTCTCACCTAAAGAAACTGAACACACAGATTGCTTTCATTCAAGAAACTAAACTAATTGAAGGAAAGACCCTGAAGCTTAAGAGGAAATGGGAGGGCTGTTATGTGCATAGTGTATCTGCATCGGCTAAAGAGAGATTTCAATACTGAGCCATAAAAGTGTCCATTGGAATATAGCCAATACCAAGAGGGATGACCAACGGCACTGGGTTGTGGTCAAAGTAGCAACTCCTAATGACTCCCTACTTCTACTGAATGCATACGCCCTAATGAGGACTGTCTATATTTCATGGGGAGACCTAATCCTTATGCTTGACTATATATCCTAGAAAGGTCAAACTCTAGGCCTGAACATCACATACCTCCCTGGCAGCTCTGAAAACCTTATGGCACTTCATCAACTGGCTGGCGCCAGGAGAGCGACCCACCCTGCAGACCATAATTGCACATATTTTTCTGGCACTAGTGCTATGGCAAGTAGGTTGGCCTATTGACTGACCTCCTCTGGGATTTTTCAGCCCTCCAGGAGACCTGCATTACCTCAATCTATATATATTAGATCACTCCTGATTGTCCTAAAATTTCCAGTAGGCCCCCACACCCAGGGCCACACAATGGTGCTTGGACCCTCTGCTATTGCAGGAGAAAGGATTCCATAACTGGCTGATTACAGAAACCCAGAATTATTTCAGTGACAATCCCTAAGAATCAGCATTACTGGCCAGGATATGGGAGGCCTACAAAGCAACATTGAATGGGAAGATCATTAGTTATGTCTCACACAGGTGGAGGTAAGGGAAAAGGAGGTCAAGACCCTAGAGAAACAGCTGGTGGAAAGAGAGGCCCTATACAAAAAGATGCTAAGCAGCTCCAAAACCCTAACCTAATTTATGAAATCATTGCACTAAGATTCAAATTAAACTCACTGGCCACTAGGAAAGCAGAGCTGCACTTACAAAGAACTAAATTCAAATACTGGGCTAGTGGAGAGAAGAATTGCACACTCTTAGCTTTTTGATTAAGTAAGCAGCAGGGGATAGGTATATAATGCAGCTGGGAGATTAGAAAGATAAAATGCCACATCCTCAGCTGACATAAATAGGACAATGGTGGCCTTTCATAGAGAGTTGTATGAGTCTCATATAAGCTGGGATAAGCAGGCTTTCGAAAAGTTCATGAGGGACCTTCCATTACCCAACTTGACTTAAGCTCAAAGGAAACGCTAGACGCCTCTCGAAAACTGAAGTTCGTAAGGCTTTCTGAGCTATGGCTCCACATAAATCGCCAGGCAGCGATGGTTTTCCAGTGGATGTCTACCAGATAACCCTGGATCCAATAGCCGCCCAATGCTAGACATGCTGCAACATGCTCAGGTGCAAAGAGGGCTGCCCCACACTCCAGGAGGCCATAATTACAGTTCTCCCTAAGGAGGGAAGGACCACACTAAACCTGCCAGCTTCCACCCATTTTCTTGATCAATGCAGATGTTAAAGTGCTGGCAAAAATCCTGGCAACCTGACTAGACCAAATTCTACCCACCCCAATTCATCCTGCTTGAGTAGGCTTAGTGAAGGGTAGAGTGGGCTCGGACCATATAAGGGCATTAATCACTTTAATACAGGCTGTGGCATACATTCCCACTCCAGAAGCTGCTATAGCAGTAGATTTTGAAAAAGTATTTGATTCCATGGTGTGGTAATATCTGCACGCAGTACTGGAATATGGCAACTTTAGAGGAAACTTCTGTCTTGGATCCACACCCTGTACAAAGCCCCTCAGGAAGCCTACTAATGAATGCACATTATTAGAGCCCTTTCTATTACATAGAGGACATTGCAAGGTGCCCCTCTCCCGTTGTTGTTTGTTATAGCCATGAAGCCCTTGACAGTAGCCATCAGACCTCACCCACAAATCAGGGGCATATGATGGGAAGAGAGGTTTTTAGTGCTAAATTATACGCTGATGATTGTCTCATACTCATACAGGATATAGGGAAGGACCTACCAGGTGTCTTAGACCTCCTGCAGTCCTTTGCAAAACTTTCAGGCCCTAAAATAAAGATTGCCAAATCTGAAATTCTCACTCTCAACTTGATAAAGTGGCCTCAAAGGTGAGCACACCAGGCGTAGCCTGCCCTAAAGGAATAAAATATCTGGTGATACAGATCCCAAGGGAACAGCATAGGCTGGTGCACATCAACCTCACCCCTCATTCAGAAACTGAAAATCAAAGTGGACAGGTGGATGCCCTTGAACCTAACACTGGTAGGTAAGATTGAGTCAGTGAAAAGATGCTTGCACCAAGGGTTTACTATCTCCTCTCCCACCTTCCAGTGGTAATACAAGATATATGGTTTCAGAAACTAAATGGCATAATTCAAAATTTTCATGGGGCCCAGCCAGACCTAGATTTAGCTGGTCTAAACTAAGGGCTCAAAAAGAAAGAGGAGAATGGAACTTGCCAAATTTTCAAAAATAGGCCTTTACATGCCTTACAGCTATGTCGTGCAGATGTTTAATGGACGAAGTCTCTGCCCCAGCATTGGTGCACATTGAATCTGTTATTAAAAGGGACCCACCCAGCAGTCTTCCTCAGCTCCCTTTTCCCAGGCATGTCCAACCCTGGGTCCCATCCAAGCAGCCCATAAGGCTTGGCAGAAAGTGGGAAGGCAAAACAGAAGCTGCTTACACTCTGGTGAGTTCACACCAATTTGGAACAACCTCTACTTACAAACAGGGAATAAAATATTAATGTAGGAAGGGTGGAAAAGAAGAGGATTAACTTTATTAAGGATATCCTAGGGATGTGGATGTGCACAGACCACTTTCCAAGCCCTACAGGAACAATATAGCCTACCTTAAAGCGATCTCTGGAGATACTTCCAACTGAGAAGCCAGTACTCAACTTGGCAGAAAAAGAAATGTGGGAGCACTACTTGTAAAAATTCCCAAGGGAGAGCATGCTAAGCTTCCCATAAATAAATGGACCCAAAACCCTAAAGGCCTAGCAGGCAGGATCCAAGTAATGATCAAACTGGCAGGACCAGACTCCTCTCAATCAGCCAAGGCCAGATGGCAGGCTAAGTTAAAAAAGACATCAGTGAAGTGACCTGGAAAGGCTGCTGGAGGCTAGCAGCTGAGGCTTGCAGGATCAGGAAGCGTGCTGATCCAGAAGAAAATTCTGCATCTGTGGTACCACACTCCTTCTGTGTTATATAAAATGGGGCTATCCCTACTGATGAGTGCTGGAGATGCAGGGCTACAGGAGCAAACCTGCTTCACATAATGTGGGACTGCCCTAGAATTGTCACCTTCTGGGAACAGGTAGTATGGGCCTGCTCAGAGAGTCTCAAGATTAGAATAGGCTGCAATGCCCCCTTTGGCTTTTAGGTATTCCCAAGGAGGAGACCCTACTCACAAGAGCATAATGCAATGGCTCCTACAGGTCTCAGTAGAAGCCAAAAGACTAAGTTAAATGGAGAACTGCTACACCCCTACATATGGGGAATGGTACAAGGCCCTAGAAAACCTGGCAACTAACGCAAGGTTGCTATTCTTCTCTATACAGAGACCCCACAAGTATCAGGTGATATGGGCCCCTACATTGGTTTCTTAGCAAAGCATATCCAAACACTCTCAAATGACTGGATGAAAGATGTCCTGAAGCCACCATAAACTGCAACAGACAAACTCACTGAATAGGTGAAAGGGGTACAGTGGACCCCACTAGATTTCTGAGGTCCCCCACATTCCACCCTTCCTTGAAAATTTAAGCCAGAAGAGCTGTGTGAAATCTCACTGGTAAAACAAATAAC
The DNA here is from genome assembly GCA_016271365.2 of Neoceratodus forsteri. Classification (NCBI taxonomy): domain Eukaryota; kingdom Metazoa; phylum Chordata; order Ceratodontiformes; family Ceratodontidae; genus Neoceratodus; species Neoceratodus forsteri. The sequence continues at coordinate 1,063,865,534 of CM028130.1, forward strand.
ACTAAGCACTGTAATTGTCATTGTTCTTTTGCACAGTAAAAGGAATTAGACTAAGACTTTATGTGTCTGTTTTTCCTTTACAAGAGTGCTGCTCAAACTAGCAACTATTTAGGTGGCTAGCAATTTTGTAGATTTAATTGAACACAAATATGTGTGTGTGTGTGTGTATATATATATATATATATATATATGGATAGTTAAAATAACACTACCAAAAAGCATATGAAAATTTTCTTGTAATACACTGGAGCCAAAGTCATAATACCATCATTTTTAGGTGATAATAGTATTGTTCAGAGCCTGTAATACTATCGTTCCGAGCTCTGAACAATACTATTATCACAAAATCTAAACAAGCATAGCGCAAGCTCTCCCACTCCATTCAATGGTTGCCATGCCCCCAATTGTCAATCAGACAGCAGCGTGCACACGCTTTGAATCACAGCTCGCGGGATTGGGTCAATTCTGGTCTGTGGGTGGGCAAAACATTTTAAATAACATGGCTGCCATCTCTTGCTTAGCTAGAGAGTATTTTGTCTTCGCAATATTTTTTTTCTAAACAAAGCCATTTTTTCCGTGGATCCTGCCTTCCTGCACATCAAAACAACAAAAAGGTAGGGTCCCCACGAAAGTTAAACACACTCACAGAAGTACAGAGACAGATGACGGGGATGGGGGCAGTTGTTGAACACACACTGAGCAAGTCCTCAGTGCAGCAGCGAACACGCAGTGAGCAAGTCTTCAAAGCAGCAGCGGCTGCACAAGTTTAAAATCGGATCAATATATTACAAAAAAAAAAAATAGGTGAGAGTGTATTACTCGGAAGTAATATCATCTGAAGGTTCTGGGGACAAGGGAACCTTTCGAGCTTTCACTCGAAGGTTCCCTTGTCCCCAGAACTCTCGATGGTATTACTCCCTTGTATTTCACTCTCACCTATCTATTATTCTATTTATATATAATTACTGGTCATCAATTTTTTAATGGGATGACCGAGTTGATATTGCTGTAATAACCCGCTGGTTATTACAACATTCAGAGTGCTGTGTCTGTCAGAATGTTGCACTCCCTCATTGGCTCTCTGCTTTCTATGTGGGCGGGCTTAAAATTTCAAAAACATGGTGGCTCCATCTCCCAGTTACCGAGGTGCCACCAGCACCCACCAAACACGTCTTGCTTGGTAATTTGTGTTCGTTTTAACATTTTACTAAGTAACTACCTCTGTATTTAAAATAACGATGTATCCGTTGATCCTGCACTTCGCCCACGTTGGACAGAGCCAATGCAAGCATGCAAGTTCCATGGGTGACTTGGGGATCCGAACTGCAAACTGTAAGTAAAACAAACAAGCATAGAAATGGCAATAAATAAATAAAAGGCTAACAAAGGGGAAGTAGGGAGGAGAGACTGACTGAGTGAGTGAATGAGTGTGTGTGTGTGTGTGTGTGTGCACGCTCTTTAACAGTGACAGTTCAGAAGGCTGTGAAAAAATTGCTGACCAACAATTATATAAAATAAAAGGCAGAAAGTATGTCAAACTCAAATTTAATGTATACCCTCGGTGTGGGATGCTTTAATAAAACCCTCGGGCTTCGCCCTCGGGGTTTGTAGCATCCCACACCTCGTGTACATTAAATTCCGTATCACCACTTTCCCATCCATTATTCTCTTTCTCTCTCTCTCTCTCTCTCTCTCTCTCTCTCTCTCTCTCTATATATATATATATAGATAGACACATACACAGTGAAGTCCTCCAGGATGAAGTGCAGTGCTGCAGAATTCTGCAGTAGAGTTACTGCAGTAAACAATGCAGTTTCAGAGGAAGTTAATCTCTTTGTCTTGCAGTAAATCTGTGACACTGTGCTTCACCCTGGAGGGGTTATCTGTATGTGTGTATCCTCTCTCTCTCTCTCTCTCTCTCTATATATATATATATATATATATATATATATTTCTATACATATATTTATATATCTCATTGCAAAAACTATGTTATTGCATCAGTTAGGGTTGATGTCACAGTGACAAAAGTTTGGAAATTCAATGTTAGGGTTACCACCCACCCTACAGGCACCAACCCCACCCACCTCCCACCCCACCCACAGGCACCAACAGGCATCGGGTGTGCCATGGGGTCATCAGGCCCAACTCTCACCCCATTCCATTTGTAAACAAGTTCACACTCTACATTATGGAGAATAGGGTGAGAGTTGGTCTGATGACCCATAGCACACCAATGTCTATTGGTGAGTGAGGTGGGGGTGTTAGATGTAACTCCTAACATCACATTTCTATACTTTTGTCGCTTTGCTATCAACCCTAACTGATACATTAACAGAGTTTTTGCAATTAATTTTCCTTCTTTTGAGAAAGTGCAATGTAACTGGTATGCGGTTATGAGAGCACAAGCCCTCTGGGCCTGCACTCCCCTCACACTGCCCATTTTTGCATACTAATAGAGTGTAATGTAACTGGAATGTGTCAGTGGAAGCGTGGGCCCTCTAGGACCTGCCCTCCCTTCACATTGCCCATTTTTGCTTAATGGTATGCAGATGTGGGAGTGTGGGCCCTCCAGGCCCTGAGCTTCCACTTATACATAAGTACAGAGTCATACAGCAGTGCCATAGTACTTGAAAGGAACCTTGTAACATGTTTTGGCAATATCTCCGTAACCATAGCAAGTAGGGAAAAAATTCCACTGCGGGTGTAATCTATGACTTGAAACTTCCTTGCAAGCTTAGTCCACCTAAAGGTGGACTAAGCTAAATAGCATAATATCCATATCTCGAATTGTTTTCAAAATTCGGTGCGAAGAGCGTCGATGGTGCCGCAATGTTAGCCTATGGCAAATTGCTCAGCTTTGGAGCACTGTAAGTATGGGCTTGTTGCATGTTTTGGGACTAAACCACCAAAAGGCACATCTGAGGGACCAGGGCTTGCCACTCTGCAAATTTCAGGCCAAAAGCCCCAACTGTTTTGCTACAGTGGGATGGCAAACAATTGCTTTTGGGGCATTGTTCTGTCGCAAATTGTGACAGTTTCACAAAATAGGCATGACACTTTCATGATTTACTAAAAGTGTTCTGTCCATTTCTGTCACAATTTGCAACACTACTGGGGTCCAATCTTTAAAAGGCATTTCTGTTTTGTTCCACCAAAAAGGTAGAGCTGTGATCCTTAGGGACCCAACTAGGTAAACAAAACAGTTAGTGTTTACCTAGAGGGGCCCCAAATTTAAATGCCAGGCATTTTTCTCTCTCTGCTAACTGAGAACAAGACAGCCACCACACAACAGTAAACAGGCCATTTGCAACAGTAAAATGTAGTGGCGGCAGCTTTCAAGAGACACATATATTTTTTCCCATTGACTGTAAAGGAAACTTGTTTTGAATAATTTTGAGCGGTTCAATATGTTTTCACCAAATCTTAGAAAGGCACATCAGTGACCCAGACTGCATCTTTCCTGAAGATTTCAGACCAAAAGGACAAATCATGCAGGCTATAGACATGAGCAAAGAAACGGCAGACCTCCATTTTTGTTTTTCTTGGCACATTTCAGTTCCACAAATGCTTATCTGACCATGACGCAACTTGCCAGATCCAGAGAACTATGGTACTAGACCATGCATGCACAATTTCAGGCAATCTGTCACATGGTGGCAAAGTTATTAAAGTGCAAAATTTGGGGGTTAACATAGAAGTGGACATGCAACCCTAACTATACTGCAACTATCGTGCCAGTATTTTATTTATTTATTGCAAAAACTTTGTTAATGCATCAATTAGTGTTGATGTCACTGAGACAAAAGTTTGGAAATTCGATGTTAAGGTTACCCCCACAACACACCACCTCGCCCCATCCTCCACACACCAATAGACATTGGGGTATGCCATGTGGTTATCAGGCCTAACTCTAACTTCCATGTAAGCCTAAGGCCTAACTTCCATGTGTAAGCAAGCTGACATGCTACAGTATCGGAGAATAGGGTGAGATTTAGAACTGACAACCCCATGGCACAACCTGACATTTGTTGGTGTGTGGAGGGTGGGGTGGGGTGGTAGGGGTAACCCTAACATTGAATTTCCAAACTATTGTCACTGTGGCATCAACCCTAACTGATGCTTTAATGACGTTTTGCAATGAATTTCCTTACTTTTGAAAAAGTGTATGTAACTAGTAAATGGTATGTGTTTGGTTGCCCCGTTCTCCCATCAAACTGGCCGTTTGTGCATAATGATATCGTCTGTGGGAGTGTGGGCCTGTGGGACCTGCGCTCCCACTTACACATAGCAACAGAACCATACAGTAGCCATACAGTCCTGAAAAGGAATGCTTTCATCACTAATTTGCCAATATCTCAGTAACTGTAATAACCTATGAAAAAATTCCACTGCAGGTGTAATCTATGACTTTGAAACTTCTTGCATGCTTAGTCCACATAAAGGGGGACTAAGCTGCGGTAGCGAAAAATCTGTATCTCATACCATTTCCAAGATACTGGCACTGAAAAGTGCCGCAATGTTATCCTATGGGACATTTCTCACCTTCAGAACACTGTAACTATGGACCGTTGAATGTTTTTGGACCAAACCACCAAAAGGCACATCTGTGGGACCAGGTCTTGACACCTACTAATTTCAGCTCAAAAGCACAATTCACCTTGGCACAATGAAGTGACAAAGAAGACAACACATGGGAAAATGCATTCGCAGTGTTTTTGTGCTAACTTTAATGTGCTCGTGGTACTCTTATCTCTATAATGGGAATGTTGTCGCATTATTGAAAATGTTGAGGTTCCTTTTTATCACAATCATTGCTGCAACAACAAAATATGTTGTGACAACAAAACAGCAGAATGGTGGAAAAAATTTGAAAAACATATTTCCAGACCACCTGCTGAAGGACTAATGCCAGGGTCATGTTCTAAGGGGTTCTATTAGGTAAACACAACTGTTAGTGTTTACCAAAGGGCATTATTTTTGAGTTACAAAAGTTTTGTCTCTCACTAGCTGAAAACAAGATGGTGGCAGCATGAAAACAAATTTAGGCAGCACAACAAAATGTGATTGAATGTTTTCACAGTCCACATATAAATTTTCCCATAGGCTACAATAGGACACGGAAAAACTTGCTTAACTTTTGAACAGATTAAGATTTTTCACCAAATCTTCAAAAGGCACCAGTTTAACCCAGGCCACAAATAGTCAAGCAAATTTTAATCCACTCAGACGCATTCTTCAGTCCATTATGCCCAAATCAAAAATTTGCAAAAGTTGGGTCATTTTCATTTTTTAGACACTCTATGGTTCCACAACCACACATCCGACTAGAACGAAACTTTTCAGATCCAGAGATCTATAGCTGGATGCCATGCATGCAAATGTTCAGGCATATCAGACAAATGGTTGCAAAGTTATTAAAGTGCAAACTCTGGGGTTTAACATAGAAATGGCGGTGCAACCATATTTATACTAGCCCTACGGGCCAGTATAATATGTGTGTGTGTATATGTATATATATATATATATATATATATATGTATGTATATATATATATATGAGAGTGAATTATGGTAGTACGTAGTGCTACCATAGTTAAGTTGAGGAGTCATTTACATGTTAAACCTAAAATTTTGCACCTTAATAACTTTGCAACTGTTCAACGGATTTGCCTGAAATTTGGAATACATGATCAAGAACAATACATCTGCCAACTTTTGTACTGTTTGGATATAATGGCTGCAGGAGTTATTACATGATCTGCACACGGCTTACACTTTTTTGAATTCTTTGCTCATCTCTACAGGTCGCATGGTTTGTGCGATTGGTCCAAATCTTCAGGGAACGCGGTGACCAGGGTCCCCAATGTGCCTTTTGAAGATTTCGTGAAAATATTAAACGGTTCAAAAGTTATTCAAAAACAATTTACCGTTATAAGTCAATGGGAAAAGTTAACAAAAGTTGACAGTGTCACAAAACAGTTTTACTTTTGCAAATGGCCCTTTTACTGTTGCAAATCCACCATTTTTTTCGGTTGGTGATCAGAAAAATGCTTGGCATTTAAATTTGGGACCCTCTAGCAACCTAATTCTTTTTGTATTCACCTAGTCAGACCCGAGGATCCTAGGCATGTCTTTATTTTGGGGCAAAACACCCAGAAATATATTTTCAAATTTCTGGAAAAAGTACTTTCACAAAGTACTTTCACATTTCTTGACACTTGTCGCGTGAATTTGAAAAGCTTGCAGTTTGACAGTACTTTTCCAGGCTGTGGGAAAATGACAGCAATTCTTTGCCACCCTGCTGCAAAAGAACGGTTTGGTGTTTTGGGCTGAAATTTGGAGGGAGCACAGCCTACATCTCACAGATGTGCCTTTCAGTATTTCAGTGCAAAAATATTACAGGGCGGCAAAGTTACGGCACTCCAAAGTTTACACTTTTCCCATAGGATAACTTACGCGTCGCGCCGCATTACAGGAATCCTTTGCCGCACTGCTGAAAATAACGGCTTGGTCTTTCGGGCTGAAATTTGAGGAAGAAAGCCAACATCCTACAGATGTGCCTTTGAGTAATTTGGTGAAAAAATATTACAGGAGCCAAAGTTAGGCACTCAAACTTCTCCTTTTTCCTATAGGATAACATTACGGTGTTCGTTGTGCTTTCAAGGCCCGTATCTCGGAACGGTGTGAGATACATGGATGTTTTGTTGGAATGGGGGCTAAGTATAAAACTAGCCAGAAAAGTCATAAATCATACGACTTTTAAATTTTTTTCTACATTGTAACGGTTCCTGAGATATAAGCAATTTAGTAGTCCAACTCCTCATTTTCTGCTCCAAGACCCATTATTATGCACACATTCTTTGTACTCACTGTCTTCCTCTATGCAGCTTTTGGAAAACCAGCCTGTGTGCTTACATTACTGTTACACTTACTGCTTCTGCTTGCAGTTCCATACCCGTTTCACTTACTGTTCCGCTCACGACACCATGTCGTTACCCTTTGCATTTTCATTTGCGCTTGTGTCAGCGTTATTTTAACCATTTGTGTCTACAGTACTGTTTATCTTTGTGTTTCAGCTTGCATCACCATATGCATTACCATTTGTATTCTGGGCACCGTGTTACTATGTGACAAGACATCACATGGCGGAAGTGTGGGGCCCGAAGGTCAGCGCTCCGCCGCTGCATTACATTCACTATTTCTCATTATCATTCTCAAAGAAAGGAAATTAGAAGCAAAAATTCTGTTTAATGCATTAGTTAGGGTTGTTCCACAGCGACAAAAGTGAGAAATTTGGTGTGGGTTGGCCCCAGGCTAACACACATCCCAACTGGCATCGGGGTGCAGTGGGGTTGTTGGTCCTAACTATCCTGCATTCTCCTATACCTCTGCTTCTTCACACATCTGATGGGGTGAGAGTTAGGGCTGGCAACCCGAATGTGCACCCGATGCCGGTTGGGGGTGTGGGCAGGGGGTCCAAGGGGTCTTTCAACCCTAATTTCCTCATTTTGTCACTGAGGAACAACCCTAACTAATACATTAAATGTAGTTTTTGCCTCTAATATATATATATATATATATATATATAATATATATATACACACACACACACACACACATATATATATATATATATATATATATATCTATATATATATATATATATATTATATATATAGTGAGCAGGATATTCAAACTGTGCATTGAAAGGGTGCAAGTGGCTGCTTGTGCAACTGAGATGTGCCTGAGCACAAACTTGATATATTCAAACGAGATGCGCTATGTGCATCTTATCTGAATATATCAAATTATGTGTGCAGTGCAAATGAGGGCCACCAATGATGCACCAGTGCATCCCCCTGCCAGGTGTGTGAATACTTGTAATGGGAATGCACGGCACACCCTGCGGATGCACTGAGCGCACATTCCAGATATTCAGACCGAAACATACAAATGTGGCCATTAGTCATGCAAGGCACAAATGTCACTATGGCCCCATTTGCATATCCTGTGCAGGGATGCATCCAGCTGGATGCACAGAGTGCCCTGAATGAAGGAGTGGAGGCCATAGTCACTGGTGGACAAGTGGACCCCTCTTCCCTGTGCCCCCATTTGCAAATGTAATTATTATTACCTGCCTATCCCTGGTAGTTTAGTGGTGCTCCTCCTTCCCAGATACATGATCAGGCATTATTAATACATTTCCAACCCTGGTGATCGGTGGTACCCCTCCTCCCTGAACTCCATTGATATTGCACATAATTCCACCATTCATCCCTGGTAGTCTAGTAGTACCCCCTACCGACCCAAACATGATCATGGTGTAATGGCAGACCCCAATAACTCTGGTAGTCCGTGGACCCCACCCACTGAGGGTAGCAACACACTACCATGCTCCACCCATTCCAGCATAGGCATGGCAGCCAGCAGGCAACAAATCCACCAGCACACCTCCAGGCTGGCGCCAACTGCACTGTCACTGAATGACAGCTTACAATAAGCTCTGCAATACCATTGGTTGATATCATTGACCAACGGGCTTGCAGTGAGTACTGTAAGCATTCATTCACAACTTTGTGAATGATGCTGGGTTGTAAATGAATGCCTAAAGTACTCACTGCAAGCCCATTGGTCAGATGTTGACCAATGGTATTGCAGAACTTACTGTAAGCTGTCATTCAGTGACAGTGAAGTTGGTGGCAGCTGTGGAGGTATGTGGGTGGTTTTGCCACCCGCTGGCTGCCATACCCATGCTGGACAGGGGAGCAAGAGGTGTGTGGTTGCCTCAGTGGGTGGGGGGTAGTCAACTGGACCAATAGGGTTACTGGGGGTCTGCCATTATACTGTGATCATGTTTGGGTAGGGAGGGGATACCACAAGACTACTAGGGATGAATGAAGGAATTATGTGCACACCGACGGAGTTCAGGGAGGGAGGGGGTACCACTAGATTACCAGGGCTGAATGGGGATATCTGCATATATGGATAGGGTTCAGAACAGGAGGGGGTATGCTAGACTACCACAGAAATGAGGAGGGTTACCTTCTGTCTATTCATGGAGGGGTTTGGGGGTAGCCACCATGGTTGGCAGCTGCTGTGTTGCACTATGCACATACAGCAGCCCACCTGTGGGTGGCTAGGGCTTAGGCATGGTATTTCCATGCCTAACTTTGTGTGGACATCTCTGAGATGTGTGGGCAGCTGTGCCGCATATCTCTGCTGAATATGGAGATATTCCACATATGCAGGAGAACATCCCTCCAGATGCACCACATACATTATCTTTGCACTGTGGCACTTCTGGACTTGCATGGTGCCTCACCCTTGTTGAATATGGCCTTAAGGAAGCAGTTTGGGGATGCACCGTGTAACTTTGTTGTGCACTCGCATCCCTTTGAATATCCAGGCCAGTATGTTAAAGAGATCAGAGGACCCAAAATAAAGGGTAGTAATAATAACAATGTAAAATGATAATGAGTACAAATAAAGGAATATGACAGAAATAAAGGGGGTAGAGAGTAGGAATGGGGAAGGTGGAAGACCTCACTTATAGTTGGAGTCCTACCAGCACAGATATTAGTTTTCTTTGTATGAGCAGGCTGGCCGCCTTACTATGCACTGCCTATTAGTTGTTGCGCATCATTGTTGTGTCTTTTTGTCCTGAACCATATTTTCATTGTAACCAGAATTCCACTTGGCATTTAGGAAGGAGGGATCTAGCTGGTCTTCATAGAAGATAAATACATTTGCAAACATTTTTGTCTGTATTGGCTGAAACTTCATCTTCAAAGTTTATCCCTCACAAAGATGAATGACTTGAGTCATACACCTATACTACCATTTAATTCTGAACATTCAGTAGTTGATATAAACTTTGTTTTCAGGACACTGGTTGATTAGACAACGAAGGAACATGCCAAACATACCTTATTTCAAGAAACTGAATCCAATGAAACAACGAGGATTTGAATGTGCTCTTTATTAAATTAAAAAGACTGAGAATCACTGAGTTAAACCATTATTATAATAGAGTTACTCTTGAACAATACATAGAACAGGATGGTCTCTGAGAAGCCTCTGACTGAATAAAACACCATCATTTGGATTTGATAATGATGATTTGAAAAATGAATTGAGGAAGCACTAACACATTCATTAATAAACTGATGACAGCATTACTTTAACTGGGCTCCAAGTGGCAAGCAGAAGCTAATGAAGTAAAATGAAACCCAGAATTTATTACTAGTCTTCAGTGGTAAGCCAGCTTTGGACACGTATGCTAAGGCTTACATTAATAAAGTGAGAAAATATGAAAAATAATTAATTTGCAGAAAAAATGAGCAAACTGACAAGGGCAGTGGAGATTAAGAGAGACATGAAGTATTTCTCTAGGAACACAGGAAGACATCACTGAACAGGGGACAATCCTGCTCATGCTTCCAGACTGAGAAATTGGCAAAGGGCATAAAATAAAATAACAAGTGTAAATTAGTTAACATATGAGAATCTGCTACTAGGTCAGTGATTGTGGAAGAGGATTCTCTTCAAGCCCCCCCCCAGCACAATCCTGGCAATTGTTTTAGACAGTGGGGAGTAACTAAAAAGTAGAACAAACAACAACCAAAAATACTACCACAAAATGCAAAGGGCAGAAAAGGAAAGCACAAATGGGGCAACAAACGACAGAGAAATTGAGAAACATGATATTGCCATAATTAACATAATGCATTTAGAGCTGAGATCTAGGAAAGAGTCTTGAATTGAGGGTTCTCATTTGTTCCAACAAGTAAAACAGATATGTTTGAATACAAGATAAAAGCCTTTAAACTTATGTGCAAGTTGAAAGTAAGACTTTTTGATAAATCACAAGGTACTTCATCAGAAATCGAGATGGGACTTGATGAACAAACCATGGGGACTTCTAATGAATTTCAACCATCTGAAGGAATTACATTGCCACTAGTGGGAAACACTGTATTCCTATGGAATAATTGGGACTCACAAGTAATGAATTTAACATCTGAATCAGAAACAGTTCTTTCTCAAGCGTACATAGTTCCTCTGAACCTACAGACATTTTGGATATCATATATCAGTATGATCTTCAGGATTTATTCTCTGTAGCTGAGCACTTATGCAGTGAGAATATGAGAATAGGTATATGGTAATGTTAATTGTAAAATAGTAAATTAAAAAAAAATCTGTATTTTCCCCACAGTATTTAGTCCCACAATATCAACTTTTGAAAACTATTAATTCAGGAACTTGTCAAAATTGATGAAAATCTGGAGGTAGAATGGGATCTCAATTTGCCAATGGAAGCTTGAAGGAGGAAGTGCTTAAAACATCAGATACATGAGAGAATGTTGTTATTATAAGGAGAATGACTATTAATGACAAGTTTTGAATCTTTTATCTGTTCAGGATAATTACGCAAGTTACCCAGATATTCTACAAAAAGTTTTCATCAAAACTTTCTGAACTAGTAGATCTAGAGGTGCAATGTAACTGAATAAGAGGAGATTTATTAGAGTTATTTGCTAATGCTTTCCTTTGATATCATACATTTAGTGACCTAGACCGGTCATGTACTGTTGTTGTTTAAGTTCGCTTTCATAATTTTGTGTACATTTTAGAAAAGTTCAATAAAGATTTTGGCCTAGATATTGAAAAGCCCCTATGCAAACTTGCACAAGTGCTTACGCTGTGAATCTGAGATGTGCCATCCAAAATAATGAGATATTCAGGCTATGTGCCATGAGATAAGCTCGCGCATGTCTGGCTGAATATCCTGAAATGTACACTCACGCAGTGAGAGATGCACACAGTGCAGTGGGTGACCTGATCCTTATGTGAAGCATGGGGAAATGTGCAATGCAAACAAATTGCACAGTGCGCAAAACTGCAATATTCTGGCAGGATATGCAAATGATCTCATTGCACATTCCAAGCCCATCTCCCACATTTGTATTACATTACTGGAATGCATTCAGTCCATTTGCATACCCTGGACATGCTCAATTCCAGCTTTGCAGGGCTGACCCACCACTCCACAAGGATGAACAGGAGGTACTGCAGTCTAGCAGACAGGTGTGATGAAAGGTATGTGTGTGGGTGGGTGTACTGCCTTAGCCTGGATACAGTGCAATTACCCATAGCCATGCACAGTGAAGCAGAAAGAACTGGCACTGACCACCAACTATAGTATGCTCCTCTTGTAATGTTTTATGTCACCAAATTCTGACAACACAGCACAGCACAACTACAATGGAGAGGATACTTACACCTGGTAGACTAGCTCCCCCATAGCCATGTACAGGGTCAGACAGGGTACAGGTGGCCCACCTGAACAGTGGCCACTGGGGCTACCTGGACATGCAACAGGGGTGGGTACAGGGTGACACAGACTGCTAGGACTACCACATGTATATGAAACACCAGCTCCATATACTGCATACCATTACTTGCACTGGGCACTGCAAGGGATGGCAGTGTGCAGACTGTGACTGGCTGCTGGGTGGCTATATCCAGAAAGAGAGATGGGGTGTGGCTCCTGGATGGTGCCAGTGGCTCAGGTTCATACATCTGGCATGACTGCTATGTGTGGGTGCCTGGAGCATATCCTGTTATACCTCCAATGACTGTATTCAGACAGCCTGCCTGCAGTTCTGTGGCCTGCCTGTGGGTGGCTAGCCATTTAGGCATGCTTTTGCATGCCTAACTTTGGGTGACTCATCTCTCAGATGCACTGTACATGAGCCGCACATTTCAGCTGAATATAGGTATGTGCAGCACATTCATGGGAATGCCCCTCTGCACTGCATACATTATGGATGCATGATGGTGCATCCAGAGATGCAGATACATCTCCTCTTTGATATCACAGTTCTGCCCATCTTCTGAGATCATGTGGCACATCTCCACTTTGTGCCATGCATCTGCTTTGAATATCTAGGCCTTTAACCTTAAGAAAAGTAGCTTAACCAGTAATACCAACGTTTTACATGTTGCCAGAAATCCATAAAATTGCAGGGATCCCCTGGGAGTCCATTAGGTTTGGTGTGGGATCTCTGACCTTGAAGCTTTCCACCTTTAGTGATGCATTTTACAGCTGTCAGTTCTGGGTCTGAGATCCCACATTAGGGACGCATGGATCTATTGCAAAACTAAATGGATTGATTTAGAATATGGACTTTACCTGGCTTATGATAGATGTGTCTTGCTTCTACACATCTATTCTCCACTGTCAAGATTTAGAAGCAGTTTAATTTTTTCTTTCCTACTGAGTAAGTCAGGAAGAAATTCCCTACATTTCTGTTCTAATCAATAAAATTTATTCTAACACACAAGTTCTTCTTGTTTGATAAAGACTTTTATCAGTAGAAATGTGGTATGGCTATGGGGGTGCAGCAGCCCCTCATACATCATTCTCTTCATGGGACATTGGGAAGAAAATACATATTTGATCCCAATTGTAATCAATATCTGAGCCATATAAAATCATGGCTCAGATTCATTGATAATGTTGCATACAGGTAGAGAGCGTTTTTACTGTGGGAGACTGACACACAGTTGCCCGACACCTGTTAGCCGACACCAACTGCCCTACACCAAAAATCCAGACATTGGTACTGAGCCTGTGGCAGACTTTTTCTTGTTTCGGGCTGTGCCCCTGCCCATCCCATAACTATTATAACCAACTCTGCCATGGGCAAAATCCCACCGTCGTGATTTTCGTGTTGGGCAATTGGTGTCGGGCTAATGGGTATCAGGCAAATGAGTGTTGGTATTATGAAGTGATATTGTAGAGAATGTTTCTACTATGTAGGATTTCATGACATACAGTAACCAAAATGACAGGAAGTTGTTGTTTACTTTGAAACTAACAGACACACGATCAGAGTTTTAGATTTGAAATTGATTGATTGTCCAGGTCAGGCAATCAAGTCTATGGGTTATTGTAAGGACACTGCAGCAAATTCTATGCTTCATGCACACAGTGCCCACCCTAGAAAGCTGATTAGTTCAATACTACATGGAGCACTTATCCATTTGAGATGAAACTGTTATGATCAGGATACTTTTCACAAGCAGGCAGGTGAGATGATGGCTCAGTTAGAACAACTGGCCTTGAGAAGACAGTATTAGAAAAGGCATGTCAAAAAGTATTTCAGCTCAATAGAACTGACCTTCTGACATTTATAAACAAGAGGATAAACACTTTGAAGAGCCCAGACTCCCCAGTTGCTACAGTTGTTACTGAACAGGGACCTTTGGCTGCATGAATGGGCAATACTGTACATAGATTATGGCCTATATCATACTCATGGATCCTCTCCCACAAAACAACATTACCCCTAAGTTGGATATCACCTTAGTAAGCAACATAGTAGAGGATATAAACTGGTTAATTCCCATTTTGTTGCCTCCCAGAGGCAAATTGAACATCTCAATTGCTATCTAGGAAGCCTAATGGCTCTTTAAATGCAACAGTTGTAGTGTGTGCAAACAGCTAATGTGAGCAGTTCACTGAATGTCTCAAGTAAATATGTGGACACCAAACAGTTTATGACACGACTACTGCTTTTGTTGTTTACACTTATTGGTGTCCATGCATTTTGCATTATACAGTGGCAAAAACATTTCCTGGACTCTGATTGGTCAGTGTGTGTCTGTTGCAATGAGATTATCTGAGCACAACCTCATACCATTAAGTCCAGACATTCACAAGACTATATAGCAAACAAATTATTCTGACATTGAATAACCAGTCATAGTCTTTCTTACCAAAACAGTTTTATGTCTTGCATTTGACGTAGGACAAGCTTAATTTCATATAAAAACCTTATTTACTTATATTTTGGGGACCAAAATAATTGTCATGGCTAAAACATTTCTTAGTTAGGCAGAGAACAAGTGTCAGTACATCTCCTTCATAATGTGGGAGCATCTGTTTAATAGTATCAGTTTTAGTTTTATTTTTATGAGGGAACAAACCATATGGAATACACTGCATCATGGGTATGCAAATGCTTAATTGCCTGGTATCACATTACACATTACAGTGATACCAGACAATTGATTATTTCTATACCCATGATGCAGTGCTTTCACAAGGGAGTGCTTCCTCAAAAACAAAAATAATTAAAAATAAAACTGTACACCTGATACTATAAAATAGATGTCCCTACACATATAAGGGATGTTCCAACACTAGTTCTCAACCTAATAACCATCTACATGTGATCATTTGTGTCCCCACAATATTAATAAATAAGAGCCATTGTATAATAGAAATAATGCAATCCAGAGTGTGCTGTGCTGGGATAACCTCACTTCTGGAGTTTTGGATGCACTTGGCCTGCAGTCTCATGCCCAACCACCTCATGTGTGAAGTTATCCCAGCACAACCTACACCCTGTTGTGCATTATTGCTTAATCATATTAGCTGGACTGTTCATGTAATAAAGGTCTACACTTAAAAGCACCTCAGAGGGATTACTAAATGAACTAAAGGTACTTGTGAGGAGCCATTATCTCAAATCCTCCACTTTGATGGCAATCAATTTAGATTTATGGGATTAGAGCACATTGTATCTCCCACTAGGGATGGTAACAGGCTTGTACTTTCCTTCAAAGAAGATGAAATGGATTGTTATATTACAAAGTCAATTTCACTCCATATCTCTGATTAGAGATGTTGAAATTGGAAAATTTTGCCCAGCTAAATATTTTGAGTAATTAGTACATTTCACAAAATACTTTTGCTGGGCAAAAGCAAAATTTCCTCAAGCAGGTGGAATTTCACTCCTGGGCTAAATTCTCACATACATGCAGGAAATGTCTCACCATGGCAACATTTCATCTCCTATGAAAGTACTTCATCTCCATGGTGAAATTTAGTGGCCACTGACCACTGGCCAAAGTTCTCCCTGGTGCCTAGTGGTTCCCCCTGGCCACTGACTGGGACAAATTGTTTCCCTGGTGTCCAGTGGTCCCACCTGCTGATCACCATATGTAATTTAGTTAGATAGGCACCCCCAAGTTATCTTGGCTCCCAGCCATTTGTTTTATTTAAAAAAATCAACCCCAACTCCCTGATGTCTAGTGGACCCCCCACCCCAGCATTAGCTAGCAGTATTTGACCCCCCTAGCTCCCCCCAGCACTCAGATCGGCCACCGGCACAGCTCTCCTATACTTCCACAGCACAGCAGACTGACTGAGCATGATTGAGTGCTTGAATGAACACATTCAAGTTCTCAGTCACACTCAGTTGGGCTGTAGGCTGAGGAGGTGTGGAAGGCTGTGCTGGTGGCTCAGTCAGGTTACTGGGGAGCTGATTAGTGCTGCTGGCTAATGATGGGGTGGAGTGAGGGGTCCACTAGACACCAGGGAGTTGGTGTTGAATTTTTATTTTTTTAAATAAAATAAATGGTTGGGGCCAAGGTAACTTGGGGTGCTAAATTATGGTTGGTGATCGCTGGGGGACCACTAGACACCAGAGAGTTGGGGTTGAATTTTTTAATAAAACAAATGGCAAGGCCAAGGTAATTTGTGGGTGCCTATCTAATTAAATTATGGCCTGTGATCAGCGGAGTGGGACCACTAGATACCAACGAGTTGGAGTTGAATTTAGTTTTTTGTTTTTAAAATAAAACGAATAACCAGGGTCAAGGTAACTTGGTGGTGCCTATCTTAGTAATTTACGGCTTGTGATCAGTGGGGGGACCACTAGACACCAGGGAGTTGGGCTTGATTTGTGTGTGTGTGTGGGGGTGCTTACTGCCATTTGCAGTGGTTGGCAGTGGCAGGCAAAATTTAAGGTGAAATTAAAAATTTCACTACAATTTCACAAAACATTCCTCCTTGGCAAAATTGCAGATTTTGCCGATGAAATTTTATTTCACTGCATCTCTATCTCTGACACATACAGGATAATGCATGGTCCTCTATGGGCAACGGTCTGTTAACTGTCGAGTAGTCACTAGGGCGACCGTAGAGCAAAGCTCTGAGAGGTTTTTACATCGCCATGGCAAACCAAGAGATGGTTAACAGTAAACTGGTTAGTTGATAGAAGGACCACACATTATTTTTATAGTGTATGGTCCCAAGAAAAAATGAAAATGGCTCCTTACTTTGGAAAATATAGTCACCGCAGCAGCCACTTAGTCTTTCCCTTACCACTGCGTGCATCTGTACATAGCCAGTGAATAAAAGGCGTGCATATCGCCAGACCGGTCCCATTGTTAACCCTATCGATGTGACATAGCATCAATAGGTGAACAACATTTCTACGTCTAGCGATAGTATAACAACCTTAGGAAATGATGATTTCCTAAGGTTAACAGCGTTCTACCATACATTATATAGATTTTATACTAACTAAAGATGGTTTTCTAACATTGTAGAATTGTATATCCATACTTTTATTCTTTTTCAGATTATCATACTCATGGAATTTTCAGTGGAGAATGATCATGCCTCCTGTTGACTGCAACACTACTTTATTTGTTTATTTTTTCTAAAATGCTGATCTTACTGTACAGTATATTAGAGTATCTCATTTGACCACATTGTGTGTTTTTCTTTATATTACAAGCATTTAGCACATTACTGGTTTTGTCTTTATACAGGCATCTGTCCCAGTGTTAATTTGCTTTTAATTGTGATTGTTTATTCTTTTTCATTCTTTGTTTTTATTAGTGAAGATATCCTTTTGATCCTCAACCTCCCCTCCTACCTTCTCTACCCCTTTCTTTATCTTGCAATCAATTATTTTGGATGTGTTTTCATTTTACATTGTTGTAATTACTACCCTTTATCTTTGGTCCTCTGATGTCTATTACATCATGTAGATAGACAGATGGATAGATATATAGATAGACAGACAAACATACTTGTCTATTTCATTTGTTTTATTTTCTCACTAATAGTTGGAGTTCCATGAAAGCAGATATATGTTTCCTATGCATGAGCAGGCTAGCCACATTACTCTGCACTGCTTCCTGTTATTGTACCTGTGTGCATCATTTTCTGTTTCTTTTTATGATCAAAACCAGGTCATGTACAAGAGAGGATCCTCTTCCTTGTCCTGCTCCTCACTGGACTCCTAACAGATCCTGTCATTGCATTTGCTTTGTTTACTGTGGCAGCACACTATTTGTCTAGCTTCAGCTCATACTATGTGGTTCCAAATGTTTGTGTGTGAAACCCACACACTTCTAGATGCTCTTGTATCATAGTTCTGATGTTAGAATGCTGTTGTGCCACAGTAACAATATTGCTGCCGTGATACAAAACATAAGATCTTGTACCTATTAAGATTCCTCATGGTTACTGCAGAGCCCTGATAGTACTGATATCGGCAAGACTGAAACACCAGGTTAACTGTTTGTTAAAAGATGACGTACTAGAAATGTTGACACTTCATGTAGCTACTACTTAAATCATATTTAATGCTTTTAATAGTATCTGATTGTTTACTATTTTCTGTTTATTTAACTATAGTTTAAGACATACTTTGTTGAAAGCAGGTAAATTAATTAAAGCGACCATGTACAATACTATACAAAATAATGTATGGGTAACCATACATAACAAGGTTGATGTTTCCCTTTGGCATAAGAAGGCATCATAGAGACCTCTTGAGCCTCACTCTCAAGGTCTATGATGTCACCTAACCCCTCAGTGAAAACACACCCTTGTGTGTATGATGCTCAAGCATATATGTGGTTGACAATTAGCTTTAGATCCTTTTCCTTAGTTGTGCTGTAAAGTGTTGCACCACACAATGTATATGTGTAATCAACATTTCTCACCCCAGAGTAGTACCTTGCAGTTTCCTTCATTAAGTCACTTCCCATTTCTCAGTTAAAGGTGACCAGCAAGGTAAATGGTGAAGGACTGCCCTGATAATATAACACCACTGCCAGCTGAGGGCTTTATAAGAGTAAAAGAAGTAGGACAGAGCCACTGGAGATGGACAAAGTGGATAAAATGTGTAAAGCTGGCACAATTTGTGAAGCACAATGTGCCAACTTGTGAAAGTTTTACCTGGAGAAGTGGCCATTTTCTATGATAACTGGTCAAAATTCACTCAAGTTGCCACTTTGCAAAGAAATGAACCACTCTGCAGTGAAAACTTCATAAAACAGCAACGTTTGAAGTAAGTGATGTTAGTGGGAACTTTGCCAAGCTTTGCAAAGGTGAATGTCAGCCACTTCTTGGCAACTTTGCCAGCAAAGTTTAAATTTGCTGCATCTCTAGAGAGAATATCAGTTGTGCATGAAGTTCAGTTTTTCCTCAAAAAGTGGAATGGTGCTGCATGAAAAGAATAGACATCCAAAATTGGAGGCTGCTACATCAAAAATGTATTGCTGAAAAAATATAAAATGATGGCTGATTACCCCGTGTTTCAGCTCACGCTGAAGTGCGGGGAATCCAGCCATCATTGTGCTGTTTCTTTTATGTTTTTAGAGATCTACATTTTTGATGCAGTAGCCTCCCATTCTCAAAGCTTATTCTTTTCTGCTGTGCCACCCCTTTGTGGTGAGGATGCCGGCATCTCAGGCTTGCAGGAGGTTGGCCGCAGTGTGGCACCTAGAATCACATTTCACATTTTAGGTACTGCATCAGTTTTGGGTTTGAAAATGTTTGACTACAAATGCTGTAATTGGCTTAGGATAAATGGGGGGCATTGAGGTCAGCAATGAATATGAGTTACTTTAGATTAATTTTGCAGCTGGTGTTAGCAATCATGCATCTGCCAAGAATTTCTGTTTGTGGTGTTGTAACAGAATCTGGAGAACCCACTTAGATGGCTACCCTGTGTGAGTCACAGTAATGCTGTAGTTTATATTCATTACTGACCTGGCTAGGAGGAGCTGGGAGGCTAGACCAGAGGGTGGAGCAGCAAGATGGCCACAACATTGCTCCACCCCTCACAGAACTGAGTTTTCTTTGGTGTTCTTGATAAACTTACTGCTAATGGTATTTTACCTGACCGCACTGTGCTAAAGAGTTTTAATATGTGTTAAATGAAGCTCTGCTAATATTTAAGCTTTAGTGGTGAACGCTTTCAGCTGTCTGTTAAAAACTGAGCAGTTGTATGTTTTGGAGACATGTTATCTCCTGTTGCATTTTATATTTGAGGTTTGCCATTTGCCCCAACAATTTATTTTGAAATGGAAATTAGTTTTCTTAGGAGTTGTCATCAGACTCGCTAAGAATTTTAAAATTCTTGAACTCAACTGACGTTAGCATTCTCTGAGGACTAGTTAAATTTCATTTTAGAACCATTCATGGATACCTTCTAAGGAGGAGTGAATACAAGTTTTGGAATCCTGGCAGGAAGGAGAAGGTATTTTGTAACCTCAGCAACAGTGGAGAGATTTCAAGCAGTACAAATGCTGAAAGGCTTTTGAAAATTAAATGAGGTATGACACCTTTGCCCATCAGGGTTATGGAGGGCTCTTGTAACCTGAAGTTACTAAGCTCAGAGGAGCATCTCTTTTCTCTTTTTTCTCATTTAGGTAATGCAGTCCTGGTGCAGTTAACTTTATTGGATCTGCTGACCTATGAGGAGAACTACAGTTATCTACAAATAATTTACTTCATTTCTGACAAATAAATCTTGAGACAGGGATAACCCCCCTTCAGGTGTAGACAAAACGTCCTTAATAAACACGCCAAACCTTTTGATTGTGAAGTGGATCAGGTGCACCTGAGGCTAAGCATTTGAAAACAGTAGTTTTAAAAATTTGGAAAAGAAGAATGGCTGCTCTATATATGGAGAAATTGTGTTTAAAGATAGTGCTGATTTTGCTTTGAATCCCAATCTTCTTGCACCTTTTGTGGCTGAGAATCAGCCCAACAAGGATATAGGGAATAAGTTGATGGTGGCCAGTTTTCAGCATAAGATTTAGTTATTTGTCTAGAATGGAGAATTAATTTAATAACTTTTTGAAATCTGAATTGAATACTCTACAGCATACAAGTGCTTTCTTTTAAGTGAGCTTATCATTACTGATATGTTATTGTATCATCTTGCAAGCAGCGTCTGAAAAGACAGAGAATATATACTGATTGATCTGAAAACTCTCTTATTTAATAGGACAGACTGATCTCCATAGATCATTTATTTATTTATTTGCTTTTGGTAACTGGGTAAGTGCACTAGGCACAAAAGATGCCTATTTTCAGGCACGACCCAGGAAAGCACATTTTAGAAATACAGAAATTGTGTATGTGATGGTCTAACTGATCAACTGGCCCTCTAGAGGGACTGTTCTGGAGTTATAGTAATATTATTATTTTCTCCCTTTTATATGTTATATGCTTGCTAAATGTCTGCTTAATGACTGCCTCTTGTTCTAAATTAGAATTTGCTATTTGTGAGAATGCTTAAGTGCACTTTTATAAGAAAGTATTATAATAGCTTTAAGGAGCCTCTGATGAGCCCTTTTACAGCTGCAGTGGAGTAGCTCCCATGGACGTTTTGCTTTGAGAAAATGACTCCTGCATAAAATACCTTACAAACAACATGATAGAGTGATAAAAATAGTGTGCTCTGCTGAAGCCTCATTATTACTCTGCCTGTGTGTATGACAGCTGGAGAGCACAATTTTTCCTCTGGCTTAGGAGTTAATTAAGCCCTCCCCAGTACTGCCTTTTTTGCAAGTTGAAACCTCCTCCAACAATTGAGCCCTCCCCAGTACTGCCTATTTTAGCAAGTTGAAACCTCTTCCAACAATTGAGCCCTCCCCAGTACTGCCTTTTTTGCAAGCTGAAACCTTCTCCAAAAGTGCTTTATGGGCCTTTTCTTTAAGTTTCAGTGCTTAATTTACTACCTTTTGCAAACTAAGAAACCTTGCTTTGCTGTATCCCTCCCCACTCATCCAGAGGTGTGAGATTCCTTTGTTAGCCATTGGATGACCACAGCTGCAGAATGATTACATTTGTCTACAAGCACTGTCTTCTATGCAAGACACAAGCAACTGAAGCAATGCACACACACACACACACACACACACACACACACACACACACGCAATACTCTAAGCAGAACACAGTTGGATATGGTACCAGTATTTAAGAAACTTATTACACTTACTCAAAGACTAGCAGTGTGACTCCTGGCTGCTGTGTTCGTCTGCTGTGGCTGAGCTGTGATAAAGACCCTGTAACAAGACACT
The DNA here is from genome assembly GCA_016271365.2 of Neoceratodus forsteri. Lineage (NCBI taxonomy): Eukaryota > Metazoa > Chordata > Ceratodontiformes > Ceratodontidae > Neoceratodus > Neoceratodus forsteri. The sequence continues at coordinate 1,063,887,730 of CM028130.1, forward strand.
GACCTCCTGCAGGGGCTATTAGAGATCAGAGCAAAAGGCAGTCTGGGAAGAATCTCAGGGACAAGATGCAATAAAAGAAACCTGAATGGTAGCCCCAGGGGCCATAAAACAGCCAGGGAAAGTTAGAAAAAATCCTCTCATAGCCTGAACAGAAAAAAAAAAGCACTGGGATGAAGTAAGAACACAAAAAGGTATATCATTTCCTGATTTTAACATGCAATTTTCCTTTAACAATCCACAAGGTGTGGGTTGGGCTGGGATTTACCCACACCTGACATGTGACCAACAATGCCAGGTGTGCATATGTCCCAGTGCACTCTACACTGTTCAGTGGATTACTGTGACTGTACAACTGGTAGGAAGTAAAGAATTAAAAAGGTATTAAAATACTCAATTTCTAGAGTGGAGCATAGGTACATAGGGGATGAGGTATTGGGCTTACCTTTAGATGTCAGTTGTCCAGGCATATCTCTTTCTAAATCTATCTTATCTTGAATCAAGGCAGTAGTCATTTCATAGAACCATGAGACTGAAACTGATTCTGCAATTGATAAAGCTGTGCTGGGAAGCATATAGCTAGCTAAACTCTGGCATCAATTTCTGTCTCGAGGTTTTGTGAAATGTCTTCTGCCTTTCTTTATTGCTTTGTTGCAGAGATGTCAAAATTTATATTGCTGGACAGCTGATAGTTAGGTAGCCCTTCACACCTACATAGAAAATAATTTATAAGACATTACCTCCAGACTTATAGGGTTGTTATTCCTTTGGTTTCTTCCAAACACTTTGCTCTTCATCTTAACAAATTTAAATTGAATAGATCAGAATCTTGGTCTAATTTAAAGCAATTGTATGACACAGGTTTATTACTTAGAAATCCTCAGTGCAGCACTAAATATAGAGAATATTGGATGGACAACTATGCACAACCAGTGTCTTCTGCCACAGAGGTTTTCTGATTCCCTCTGACAGGAAAGTGGAGCTTGAGAGGTCAATGGGAATCAGAACCCTGATGTGACAGAACACATTGGTTTTGCATAATGTTGCTCATTCTATATTTTTATAATGTATAGTAGTATTATGTGAAATGTGTCAATTGTGTTTTTTCTCTTTCATAATGAAACTGACTTGTGAAGTCTCTAGAGGTTCCATCACCCTTTCTGTGAAGAAGTACTTCCTCCACGATCCCTTTAGTCTACCCTTGTAACCTCATGTCATGATCCCTTGTTCCTAGACATCTCTTTTTCTGAAAGATGCTACCCTCCAGCACCCTATTTATGCCTTTTAGATATTTTAAAGTTTCAGTCATATCACGCCTGTCTCTTCTCTTCTCCAGAGTATATATATTGAAGTCTCCCAGTCTCTTCTCATATGACTTTTAGTGCAGGCCCTGCACCATCTTTGTGGCCCTTCTTACTGCCTCCACTCTATCTACTGACTTACAGAGATGCGGCCTCTAGAACTGGACACCGTATTCCAAATGAGGTCTCACAAGTGATCTGCACAGTGGCATCACCACCTCCTTCCTTCTACTGGTGATACCTCTCCCTATGTACCCCAGCATCCCACTGGCTGTCCCCATAGCCTTGGTACATTGTTTAGCCACCTTTAGGTCATCTAGTATGATTACTCCCAAATCCCTTTCCTGCTTGGTGACCATCAGTTTCTCCCCTCCCCCACCACTGTAATCCTCTCCTGGGTTCCTGAAACCTAAATGCATGATTTTGCACTTTTTTGCATTAAATCTCAGCTGCCACACTTCAGACCATTCCTCCAGTTTACCTAGGTCCCTCCTCATTTTTTCCTCCTTCCCGAGTGTCCACCCTGTTGCAGATCTTAGTGTCATTCACAAAGAGACACACTTTCCCTCTAGCCCTCCAAAATTTCACTTAAGAAGACATTAAACAGGACTGGGCCCAGGACTGATCCCTGTGGCACCCTGCTGGTCACATTCCTTTCCTTACATTGAGCACCATTTACCATGGCTCTCTATCTTCTATCATTCAACCTGTTCCTAACCCAGTTTACCACCTTGTGACCCACTCTCAGGCTGCCCAGCTTGTTCAATGCCATTTGTGGAATGGTTTTGTAGGCCTTACTAAATGCAATTCATGTTTATGTTTAAGCTCATGAAGCACCCTTATCTATTTAATGCATTTGTGGCCGTAGTGGCCAGAACTTGTTATAAGAGCAATTGAATGAGGGTAGCAGGTATAACTTGGGGGCAGGACATGATTGAATCTGTGGTTGAGTATGCCTTAGACCTCTTGGGAATTGGTTAGGCATTGCTTAGTATTGCCTGCTGGTGGTTTGGGGGTCTAGAAGTGGCAAAAGTGCTCAAGGGCAGAAGCAGGTGTATGTCCAGAGTCCAGAGAGGAATGACAGGTAGCTGCTAAACCAGACTCTGGTAATTAGGTGCCATGGTGTCCCAAAAAGGCCTTCAATGGATATGATGTTCCACTGTGGAAAGTAATTGGACCCAGAATGCAACAGCATTGCTAGGGGTGGATGCATTGCTATTAAGACAGGTCTCTAGAAAGCTTAAAGTGACTAGGAACAGTTTGATATAACCCACTGGGCACTGTATTCCTCTTGGACAAGTTGTGACCTGGCTGGTCATTGTCTAGTACAGCCCATTGTTGGTCATCGAGTCCAAAAATGGTAATAGTGCTTAAGGGTAGAATCAGGTGTACAACCCCAGAAGGTTGGTGAGAGGGAATCATTGGTGGTTGTGAGACCAGTGTTTGGTAATTAGATGCTTACGGTGGTCCAATGAAAGCCTTCACTGGTCTTGTATCTGTATGGTTAGTAACTGGACCCAGGATGTAGCACTATTGCTAAGGGTGGACATGTTATTGTCAATACAGGCCTCCAGACATTCCAAATGGGATAGGTACATCTTTGATATAGCTTACAGGGCACCAGCCCCACTTGGACAGGTTGTGACCCACGAGGGGCTTGAACCACTATAGCCTGAGCTGAGCAGGGGAGATCATAGGGGTCCCACCTAGAATGAGTGAACTCTCCTTGTTAACTTCTGTTATAAATGGGAAAACAGAAAGTATGACATTAAGATTTTCAAATTTTAATGGCAATTTTACAAAAGTTAATTATGGTCAGGCAAGGGATTATATACATATTAGCAAGCTCAAAGTGCCATGATATAGCTTGAATGATGGGTAATTAACTGACCTACAAAAGGACCTAGATGTTTTAAATAATCTAAGATGCACAAAAGGGAGTGTATTTAACTGCTGCTCACCATTAATATTTTAATGGTTGTTTTGTATTGACTTTGGATATTTTATTGAATATTTAATTTGCTTTGTCAAAATTGCAATGACTCGAATGGTCAAACAATACAGACTTGAACTGAACATTACTGACCTCAATGCATATGCCATCCTGTGGTCTTTGATTCTACATTTTAAATCATGCCAGTTGCTAAATTCTCCTTGCAGCACACTGATTTTACAATAACATTGTTATATGATGATGATTATTTCATATTATCTCTACTATTATTTGTTCTGTTATGTTATTTTTATGCTATGTGTGTTCTGTATTAGACAAATAGTAATATGGTGATGAATGTACTGTAATATAAAATGTATTTTTAATTAATTTTTATACAATTTTTATATGACAAAGGAAATGATTTGTGATACTGAATAATTGTTCTGGTTCAAGAACTAGTCAACTTCTGTGTTTTTATGTAAGCAATAAGACTCAAAGGGATGTGCACTGTGCTGAGACAACAGCAAGCCCAAGAGTGAAGGAAAGTATAAGGCTGCAGGCCAAGTGCCTTTAGACCCTGGAAGTGCAGGTAACTCAGCACAATACACACCCTGGAGTGTCTTATTACACTTATAAAATGGGCATTTATTTTTAAGGTTAATTTAATTATCAGAATAAACAGTTGTTACTGTGTAAAACCAGAAATAAATGTGTTTTACTAGCTAAAATAGTCCTTCCACCTAGTGGCACTAGATTCAGTTTACTGCTTTGATTAGGTCTTTTGACCTATTTCAAATGCTGTAGTTGAAATTTTGTAGTTTCCCTGCCCCCACCACTACCAATAATTGTACAGTTAAGTACTTGTTAAACATAAAATAAACATTTGTATTGAACATTTTAGGGCTCTCATTTTTGTTTTAAATGTAAGGCAAACACAGCTTTTACATGTGCTGTAAGACAAACACATCAAGTGGGTGCTGTGAGGGATACAGTACAGAGGAGAGACACAGAGCAGGACATGTTTCTCCAGACTGTTTTTCTCTTGACTGCCTGTAAGTATGCAGACAATAGCAAAGAAAATAGCTCAATTTATAAAAAAAAAAAAAAAAATTCATGATAAATGAGGGTGCCATCCTAAAGAAGAAACTTATGTGACAGCTGACAGTGCTGTTTGAAATGAGCGCATTGTTCACACACACATCTCTCCCTGCCCTCCCCTGTATGCTATGATGTCAGTAATGAAAGAGGGCTGTGTTTCAAAATTAATATAAAGTGATTGTACATGGCTGGTGCAGCTTGGGAACGAGGGTGGATACTGATTTACTGTGATAATCACAACATCCAAAATTGGTCAGTAACTTTCAGATTTGTAAGCCAGCAAGTAAAGGTTCAGGTGGATGGGGATTGAGAGCAACAGACTGGACAGGATAGCTTTAGAGACATTGGGCAGCATTTTAAAGACTTCTTCTATCTCATGGGTTGAAGGCAGCAAGAATTTTACTTCAAGAATGCCTGCCATTGTGTTTTATGCTTTGCAAGTTATGTGGGGTTAAACACAAAGGGAAGGAAAAAAAGTGACCTGAAAATTGTTTTAAATTCTAAATAGCATGCCAGAATAGGGAATCGAAGGGCAAAATTCTCTGATCCGCATTTTTAGTGGGACTAGTTATTTACTGTGCATTGTACTCCACATTGCACTATAAATAACCAATCAGGATTTAGTATTTATGCCTGCCATTTTATGATATAATGTGGAAGTAGTAACATTTTTATTTATAGTCATTGTTACATGAGGTGAACATGGTTAGACCCCAGTTGAGCCAAGACACATTTTCAATGGGTACCATATGCACTAAATAAAAGCATCTACATTACTGTATGATCAACAGCAGCAATTGCAAATTAGGATCTAGATTATGCAATGTCATAACAGATAGTATAAAATAAGATAACTCTAAGTATACAAGTGCAAAATCTGAGAGAAACCTTTGAACCTCATGATACCATAGTAAGAGACTAGGATACCATATTCTGTGTGTAATTATCCTTTATCATAGTCCAGACAACAAATTAATGGTTTCATGGCTTCAAGCATTATTCACCTTTTGATAGGGTCAGGTCTTATTGGTTTTGTCTTCCATACAGAGTTGAATAGGCAAGGAATTCCAAACTGTACGGTCCCTAAACAAAAATGATGACCTGCCAGTGTTTATCATCTGCTTAGTTTTGTATTCCATGCCATCTCCAGATCTCAGAGCAGACCTGGTATTCTTTTTTAAAGATCAATGGCAACCATTTTACATTGTTAAAAAGAAAGCCTGAATTCAAGGCCCTTTGTCATGAGTAGTGTTTCCTGAAAATGTCATGCTATTTGGTTTTGTGGTTTTCTTTAAATCAGCATTTGTTAATTTGTTCTGCACTAACTGGAAACAGTCTGGCTATTTCTGCCCTTCTGACAGAGCCTTGGAGGTGATGACATCTCATTGTAGAAGGCTATAGCTTTGGCAGTGCAAGGCCCTGCTTGACTGAAGAGCTAAAGAGCTATTAACTTCCTAATTAGGTAGTCTGTAGATTTAATTGTTTGCTGTCCAGGGTTTTACTAACTCAGTCTCTGGTTTATGTTCAGGTGAATTAGCTGAAAATCTATCATTCTGTTCTTACAAAAGCTGATAATTGGAGTTTCAGTGCTGAATTGAAGTGGTATGCATTTGAAAAATCAGTGTGTCTGTATCATAGCTGTAAGTTCTTTCCATCAATACTCTGTGTTTTTTTCTATCTATTTAACACTGGGCTGTTTATTTATTGGATATAAAATAAATCTAACAATTGTTAATTCATACAAGTAGTTTGTGTTTGATGTAGCCTCAATAAATAGGTTCAGGTAAAACGACTGTTTTCCTCTTAGATTGACAAACAGGTGCCTGCCACACTCTGCTATATTAGGCACACATACTCTATGAACTTATGGGCTTTTATTGCCTGCTACCTACTTCCATTTTCCAAATGGGCAGGGCTGCTACACCATGCACATGCCATCCCATCCCACAGTCATGGCTGCTGTGCTCTGATGCCCACCAAGTGATGCCCCCACAATCAGGAAACTTCTGCATCATGCTGTAGTCTGTCCTCTGCCACCATAGCTGGAGCTGCTGCTCCTGTTCTTGTCTACACAGTCAGGGCTGGTGTGCTCTGCTGCACCTTATAGCCCCATGCCTCCACTGCCCAATGACTCCACAGATAGGGATGCTGCACCATGCCACCAAAGTTGGATTTTTACCACACTGCTCAAAGAAAAGAAAAAGAAAATACTTTCATCTTGTGTTATGGGGTGAAGGACACAAGGCAGTAAGGTGCAGAAGTCTTGACAGTTTGACAAGGAGATAAAGGAAGCATTAGGGTACAGCAGCCCAAACTGTGGGACAGGTGCAGCAGCCACAATGGGGTGGAACTGACACAGCTATGGGGGAAAAGAACAGGGTGCAGAAAATGCCATAACTCTTGCAGCAAGTAGCATCATGGTGCAGCAGCCCAAACTGTGGAGCCAAGGGGCTCTAGGGCCAACAGGCCCCAGCAGCTCACCGTAGGCAGGAGCTGGGTGCAGCAGCCCTTGCTGCAGTGGCAGGGGACTATGGACAGGATGGTGCAGAAGCCTTCACTGTGGGGAGGACATGGGGAGCATCAGGGTTCAGCAGCCCCGACTGTGGGATGGGGTGTGCATGGTGCAGCAGCTCTTACTGTTCAGCCAGATTATAGGGCAACAGGGTGCAGCAACTCCAACTGTGTGGGAAAAACAGTGGGCAGGAAGGTGCAGCAGCCTCAAATGTGCAGGGGACAGGGCTTCAGAGTGCAGCTGCCTCACCGATGGTGCAGGAGACAATGGGCACCAGGATGCTCTATACTGTTCCTAGTTATACACTATATATTTTCACTCAGAAACCATCAAAATCTTACATTTGTGAGTTCATATAGCACATGTGCCTGAAATAGCAAAGTGTGGCAGGCACTGTTAGCATCGGTGGGCACCTCAATCACGGGCGCCATCTGAAATGGTGATGGATATGGGCAAAAGCCCAAAAGCAAGGGGGCAGGGAGGGCGACTGGATGTGGTGGGGTTTGCAACCCCAGTGACAGGATGTCACTACATGTACACACACATGGGGGAGAGCATGGCCTGGGAGGTGGAAGGGATGTAGGGGTGGCACTGTGGCGGCTGCTGAGCAGCACTGTGACATCAGGGGTTGGCCTCCACTTGTGGTGCTGGGTTCCAGGTTCGGGTCTGGGTCCGGCACTACTATGCTTTTCTTGTGCCTGGCCCAAACCTTATTTGTTTGCTTTCACACCCCACCGACATGCACACTCCTGGAGTTGAGAAACCTTCTTGGAAGGGTGTGGGGTGTGCATCCTCCACAGAAATCAAGTATTTTCAGTCCCTGGCACCATTTTTCCATGCAACCGAGGGTTGTCAGGGTGGTGAAATTGTTTTAAGCACCCTGATCGCCGCTTCTTCTGTGGTCGCCTTCAGCGGTCACCCATATCACAAAGAACTGCAGGCACCTGTTTGTCAACCTATGAGAAAAAGAATTGTTCTTACATGGACCTGTTTATTGAGGCTACATCAAAGACAAACTACTTGTATGACTTTACACACTTTAGATTTATTTTATATCCATTACATAAACAGCCCAGTGTTATGTAGCTAGAAAAAACACAGAGTTTTGATGAGGAAGAATTCATAGCTGTGATACAGACAAGCTGATTTCTCAAATGTATACCACTTCAATTCAGCATTGAAACTCAAATGATCAGCTTTTCAGAAGAACAAAATGATAGATTTTAGCTAATTAATCTGAGCACATACGAGAGACTGAGTTAGTAAAACCCTGGACAGCAAACAATTAATTCTACAGACTACTCTACTTAGGACATTTACAGCTCTTCAGTCAAGCAGAATTTACACTGCTGAAGCAGTAGCTCTCCAAAATGATGTCATCCCTCGAGGCTGCAGTTATAGAGACAGAAGCAGTCTGACCATTTCTAGTTGGTACAGAACAAGTTAACAAATGCTGATTAAAAGAAAACCACAAAATCAAATAGCATGAAAGTTTCAGAGAACACTACTCCTAGAACAGGGTTTTGAATTCAGGCTTTTTTAACAATGTGTAAAATGGTTGCCATTGATCTTTAATTCCAATTTATCTAAAATCGCTTTGAAGTTTTGCTTGTGTAACTTTTTCCTAACCTCAAGCTTGTCCATAATAATTCCTGTATAATAAATAGTGGTGTCTTGTCTGCAGTGCCCCAGTATGCATCTTGCAAACTTTTGTAAAGTATATCAGTTTTATTCATTTCAGTACTGGATGCACAACCATACAGGACATCACCTTAATCCACAACAGGCAGTACCATTGTCTCTACTATCTTAATTCTTGCTTCTCTTGGTATTTCATTTCAAACTTGATAAAGTGCCCATAGTTTCTTATTTAAGTATGGGCTTCAACCTCCATCTAGTTAGGTGGATTAAAACTGGTTGAAAGACAGAACACAAAGAGTATGGGTCAATGGAGATCTCTCAAAGTGTGGCATGGTCAGTAGCGGGGAACCATAGGGATTGGTGCTCAGACAAACCTTATTTAACTTGTTTATTTTAGACATATATACTAACATCACCAACTCTCTTTCCAAGTTTGCTGATGACACAAAACTGGAGAGAGAGGTAGATTGATTGTATAAGTAATCTACAATGGTGCATGACCTAAAAATCATTGACAATTGGACTATAACTGATAAAAAGAAACTCAACCATGAGAAGTATGTAATGCTTCCTTTTAGAACCCATCATATACATACACTATCAATAATGGGATTTCAAAGTCAGTTGAAAAAGAATGAGATCTAGGAATACTAGTCAACAAGAGATTAACGGCATCAGATCACTGCATAAAGTTGTCTCAGACAGCTACCAGAATCTTGAACTGTGTCAAATGCACTTTTGTTAATAGAAATGAGCACTGCATTATTCCCCTGTACAGGACTTATATCCACCCCATCTAGACTCCTGTTCACCCTTTGGAACCCCTATTTGAAACAAGATATTGAACTGGTGGAAAGGGTTCAGCAGAACCACAAAAATCATTCTAAATTTTAAACATCTTAATTACCCAAATAGACTTCACACAAAAGGTCTGGTTAGTATAGAGAATAGGAGAAATAGGGGACTTGTTACAACTGTGAAAATCCTACAGTATTTAAAATCACAGTGTGGCATCCATTTTAATAATTGTATACCCAATTTAAGAAGTCATAATAGACAACTGATAGTCCCTCAAGTCAATTCATGCAAAAGTGACAACTTCACCATCAAGGTTGCCAAGGCTTGCAAGGCACAGGGTCATTCTGCCTAAAACAAAACCATGCGGCAAGCAATACCACAAGCAAAAGGTGTGCACTGCAATATCATTGGGAAAAGCACTGACCTGACACATACAGTGCATGCCCTTTAAAATAAAGGGCTTCCTTTGTTTTTGTGGGGGCTTAGCACCATCTGATGCCCTCACATGTTTAGACCCTTTATAGGAAAAACCCAGCAAGTGTTTGTTATGTAAACTAAGAAGTGATGATCTGATCAAATGCATGGAATTGTAAACAGCAGAAACTCTTAATTTTTCCTAATATGGCATCTGCATTTGTGGTTGTTGTCCAAGTCAGGGATGTGGTTGTTTCACACACTAGTTGTCTAGCCAGTAAAAATGTAACAGTACTTGTCATCAATAGTTGCTGGACATTTTACTTTTATTTTGGGTAATCAGTTATGTTAACAGTCTCACAGACTGTAAGCTTATGGTGGGGCAGGGTTTATTGTCAGCATCAACCAATGCATACATGTCCTTTTCAGGAAGCTGTGCTACATTTAAAAGCCAGATAAAGAAAGGGGATTGGCTATCGATTTAGCCAGTCTGGGGAGTTAGCCTGAATATGAAGCCCCATGGGGAATACGACCACAATAGCCATTTGGCCACAGGTCAGTAACACTTAAGTATGGCAGCGGGTTGGTGGGTTCCAACAGCCCTCTCCTCCTGTCCCTTGTAGACAGCTTCAGAAAGAGGACATGGGAAAAGGTACACGATAAAAGATATTGCCACTAGTTCTAATTTAACCATTAGAACAGTGATTTCTTGTGTTTGAAGCCTTACATTGGCACTGACCATAAAGCCTCTGTTTTCATGCCTTTGTTTTTCAGCTACACTTTAATACAGGAGCAGGTTTAATTTAAAAGGCATAGGTGATCTAAGAAAAAGCCAGCCAACATTTTCTTCCCACTTATTCATTCATTTATTTATTCAAAATTGGTAACTGAGAGAGACACTCTGATCAAAGGCTCACTTCAGGTGTGACCCAGGGAGGGAAGATGGAACAAGGAAAATATAAAACAAATGTCCAAAACATCTGGTCAAACATAAGGTACAATACGATACAAAATATAATAAATACTAAAGAATGCATATACAGAAATAAAGTGCAGAAAACACCAACTAGTACATGAAAACAAAACTGGCAGCAATAAATAGTACCCAGAAGAAATAGGCCAGATGGATTAAGGTTTAGCAAAGGAGGTATCAGGAGGAAGGTAACAGGAACAGGTAGGTAGGGGTTGAAGTTTCAACTGACACCTGAGGGGACCAGGGGATGGGGAAGAATGGAGGGAAGAGGGGAGTTTACTCCAGAGCGATGGATTTTGATGGGAGAAGGCAGATTGGAAAGCAAAGGAATGGGGTGAGAAGTGACAAAAGTGCAATGGTCCCTGGAACAGAGGGAGAAGGAAGTGGGGAAGTGGGATAGAAGAGAGGAGAGGTAACATGGAAGGGAAACAAACTAGTATTCGGATATGAAAGAGGTACAGTGAACCTGGTGATGAGAGGTCAGGGGAAGGATGGATAAGAATGAGTACAGCCAACACTGATGTGTCCGAGAGGGATGTTTTGCTGCAAATGGCAGGAGTTACAAAATGTGTACAGTTTCATGAGGAAGTGGACGAGGCAGTGTCATAGATCACATCCACGTAGTCGAAGACAAGAAGAGCAATTTTGATAACAAGCTCCCTGCAGACATGTAGCGATAAACAGTACTTGTTATGGTATTGGGCACCAAGCTTGAGATGGAACTTAGCATGGATAGCATCAATGTGGGTTGAGATGTCAAGCTTATTGTCTATTCAACAAACACAACCCAAGCAGCTCTTATCTCAAGCTTATTGTCTATTCAACAAACACAACCCAAGCAACTCTCATAAACAATAAAAAGTATCCAGAAAAAGATTTATGTTTCTTTTCTTTTGTATTCACTTTTATTTCTGTCATCTCATATCAGTGTATAACTTAGTAATGTTTCAGAACACAATAGTTCATTCATCAGACATAATTGAGCTTTTTAAATCATATTCATAGTCCATATAATATAGGTAGCACCATCTGTGGATACATAAATATAAAAATTGAGCTTGTTACATATTCATAATTGCTCAAACACTTACTGAGTTAAGAAATAATTTTATTTTTACTTCATTTAGTAAGTCAGGGGAACTAACCTGACTAATTCTCCTAGAAAATGCTCAGTACCTTCTTAGGTGGAGAGATTCTGGAAAAGGGGTGGCAGAGCAGGGTAGACTAAGGCAGAAAGAAAAAATTTCAGCTTATTTTCATTGTCACTGCCAAATTAAACAGTCCCAAATTACTCCATATTTAAATTTTAGTTCTTTCTAAATTGTGCTTGAAGGAATAAACTGCTTGAAGAGGGTGCCATCCAAAGTGGTGAAGACAAGTGGGGCAGTGAGTCTGTCCAGTTTCTGACTGGTTACAAAGTTCATGGACACTGTCTTTTAGTGTCTGAGGTGGTTTGATTGGAACCAGTGCAGAACATTGCTGAAGTCCCACTGGAGCAGGTCTCTCACAGCTGCAGCAGATGGACGGAAGTAATATGACTGTGTCATCTGCATGCATGTGGATATGTAAGTTGGCACAGGCAGTGGGAGGTCATTGAGGAAGAGGGAGAAAAGGATGTGACCCAGGATGGAGGCCTGTGGGACCCCAGAATGGACAGGAAGGGGAGGTGACAGGGCACCAAAAACCTGCACAGATTGTTGTTGGACCATTCGGTAGGAATTGAATCAAGCAATAGTGGGGACTGAGAGACCAGCAGAAGACTGATTTTCCAGGAGGAATGGATGGACTTGATGTGGATTCCTATGGATGTCACTTCATGGTTTGTAGCACAGCACAGTCAGGAGAGGTACTTATGCAATTGTTAGGCAATACTAGTAGAGGTACAAATGGTTTTATATTTATATTACAACATAACTAACAAACAATTTTAAAACAGTTCACCCTGTGGTACAGTGATGACAGAGGCAAGTACCACAGGCAAGAGTTTTGTTTTATTTGTGCTTGTATCTCTATAGTTACTGGACCCAGGATGATAGGAAAGGATAAGCCGATGGGGAGGACTTCAAGCAACAGCTTGTATCCCTAGTGAGAAGAAAGTGAAAGGCTTGGTGGGACACTCTGTTCCAAATCCCAGATGACCCAGATTCAGCAGGTCCTTCAAACCTGGAACCTCAGCTAAGCTGCAGACTCCAGCAGTTCCAATTACAGAGGATCCTGTACCAGCTCCTGGCTAAGAGAAGCAGGACCAAGAATCCAGGCAAGCACCTGCAGTGCTAGTAAGTTCTCAATCAGGTAGGCCAGACTTTGAGAACATGTTTGAGAAATTAGTTGAGAGAGAAATTGAGGCAGACATTTAGGATTTCATCAACAGGGATGCCAATGTGGCCATGATGACTTGGGGAAGGGTGGTGGTTCTGGAGGGCCTAATGGAAATCTTCCCTTGTCTAGTGGGTCCTGCATCTCTTGAAACAGCCTCACTGGGAACACTGCTCCCAGGGCCCCCAACCCCAGAATCAGGGACTGCCCATTACACTGGGTCCAGTGCTCCCATCACCAGTTCAGTGATTCCACTACCCTAACCTCTGGCCCTGGTCCTCCCTTTCACTGGCCCCAGCATTCCTGCAGCCAGCCAAGTGGCTGCCATTAGGTGTCTGGATTCACAGCTCCCAGCTCTCTTCCATCCAGCAGATTCTTTAGTTCCCAAGCAAAAGCTCAATAAGGTCCTGGCATTCATAGCAGCACAGGAGCAAAATTGTGGGACTCCATATGGTCAGGCAAGAAGCCTGGGGCAAACCAGTCCATAGGGCTACACCTAGGCCCCTCTCCCTCAGCAAGAGGTATCTCAACTGCCATATAGTATGTGGACTTTGTGAGCCTGGGAAAGCCCATAGGTTCCCATTTGCAGAAGGTCTGACAGCAAATTGCAAATGGTGACTACATGGATGTGTTCAAATTGCTCAATAGGCCAAGACGGTCAGAAGAGGAAAAAGAAAAGAAAAGAAAAAAAGGGGTGGGAAGAAGGGCAAAGTTACAATTTGGCACACTTTGGGATATTGGTTGTCCAAATTTGCAATATTTGTGTGGGAAGGCAAGGCAAATTTTATTTAAAAGATGTCCAATCCTGGAGGCTCTAGGTGCCATACATTAAAGTCAACCACAAAATAATCATCAACAATAAACATATTCATAAAGACTATAGTAATATTTAAATACAGTTCGACAAAAAAAAAAAAGATTCTAAAAATTTGGGACAAATATTATGACAGGTCAGAACAGGACAAAATTTACAAAACTGTGTCAGGGAAAGCCTGTACAAACAAGAAGGCCTTGAGGCATGCCTTGAATACCTCCACTGAGGGGACCTCCCTTATAGATGGAGAAAGCGAATTCCACAGAATGGGGCTGATGACACTGAAAGCTCTGTCACTGGCAGTTTTCAACCTCATCCTGGTAATTGCAAGGAGGCCCCTTGAGGAGGAACAGAGGGAGTGGACTGATACAGCAGGCATAAGAAAATCTACCAGGTAACCAGGGCCCAGGCCGTGTAGGGCCTTAAAAGTGAGCAAGCCCATCTTGAAGAGGATCCTTCACCTGACTAGGAGCCAGTGTAGTTCACGCAGCACTGGGGTGATATGGCAGTACTTGACTGCCCAATCAATAGCCTGGTGAAGAGAATTCGCACCAGCTGAAGCTGGCGGAGAGTACCTCTGAGATCCCAAGGTACAGCGATCACAGTAATCAAGCCTCAGAGTCATGAAGGCATGCACTAAGGTAGGAAGATCCATGGGTGGAACCAGGGGCCTAATCCTGGTGATATTGCTCAGATGGTAAAACTGGTATGGACCATGGCCGAGCTGAAGACAGAGGTTATTCCAACAAATGCAGCTGGGATGTGGATTTACTACACTCGGATTATGTCTATGTATACCAGTAGACTTGACTGGGGTTGCCTGGAGAATGATGAAGAATTTTGAAGGTGAAGCAGAATGAGCCAGGCAGGGCACTGGCCACATTGGGCATTCAAGCCTGGGAATTAACGGGTGTCCAAAAATGTGCTGATTTATTCATAGGAAATACCTTGATGTCATTTATATAACTTCAGACTAAATATGATATTTATAGCTATCAGGGGTTGGATTTTCAAATTATGTGGGAACTAAGCCCCATGCCACAGCCACAGCCATGGGATGAAATCTCTGCACTTTCAGAGTTTCAGCTGGTGCAATAGTCAAAACTTTTTCCTCACAGCTGCACAGAAAGAATGGCTACAAGCTGCCATAAATCATGGAGCTGGTCACAAACCAGCTACACGTTTGAAAATACTGCAGCTGTGGAAAACTGCAGCTCTGCAAGTGGAGACATACTTGTGCCAGTGTTTTACTGCAGCTGTGAGATTTTGGGAGCTTTGAAAATCTAGCCCCAGTTCTTTAGATATGTACAAGTCCATCACTAGGTTACAACCTCCAGGTTTCTCAAATTCCTTCGCCATCAATGATATATTAATTTCTCAGAACCCAAAACCAAAAGCATATTCCACTCTATATTACTTATTACAAAATTCAAGCCCCTTTAATCTTGGCCACCTAAAGGCCAGATGGGAACACTCCTGGTAATGAACTTACCTAATGAAAATTGGGATGACATATTGATATATCACTTATTAGTATGTCATTCCTCAAAATTACAGCAGATCCAGTTTAATAATATGCATATAGTTTATTTCAGTCCTTCCAGACTACATACATTTAACCCTAATCTCTTTAATAATTGCACTAGATGCCTTCAAAACCCAAGTTCACTCATCCATATTTCTCAACATGTAAGAAACTCACTAAATTTGGGGACTTGGTTTTTGAGGTTCTGGAAAAATCATCTACTAATAAATTAACTCCTTAACCATTGTCAGTCTTGTTTGAGTGGAATTTAAGAGATTATAATGTATGGTAGAATGTTGTTAACCTTAGGAAATCATCATTTCCTAAGGTTGTTATACCATCAGTGTGACATAGTATGTTGTTAACCTATCGATGCTATGTCACATTGATAGGTTAACAACGGAGATCGGTTCATGATGTGTGCACCTTTTAGTCTTGGGAACCAACGGATGCACACAGCAGTAAGGAAAGGACTGAACGGCAGTGGTGGTAACTCTATTTTGTAATGTAAGGAGCTGTTTTCCTTTTTCTTGGGACCATACACTATAAAAACAATGTGGTCCTTCTAACAACGGTGAATGTTAACCATCTCAAGATTGCCATGGCGATCTCCGCTCGAGCTTCACTCTCAAAGGTTTACAGTCGCCCTGAGCAACCTCTCGACGGTTAACGGATTGGTTACCATAGAGGACCATACATTATCCTCTATATTATTGTCTCAAAGAGCAAAGAAAACATATATCTCTTTGGGCTTCAATGGATAAAAATGTATATTGATGTCTTGGAAGGACAATAGCCCCCATCAGTTAGAGTATGCTTTAACCTTATATTTGACCTTTATAAAGTGGAAAAAGTTCATCATTACTTAGTTAAAAGATCAAGCTGGAACATTTGAGTTACTTTGGGAATTATTTAAGAAAACTATGGGGACATTCCTGGGTTATCAGGAGGTGGATCAGGGAGGAGCGGTGGATGTGGCATACTGTGCTTGGATTTCAGTAAGGCCTTCAATGTTGTTCCACACAGAAGACTGGTAAACAAGCTGGGGAGTCTGGGAGGTCCAAAGGTAGCTAAGGAGTAAAAGTTAGCTAAGTAACAGAGGTCAGAGGGTGGTAGTAAATGGAGTTCACTTGGAAGAAGGCACGGTGACTAGCAGCATGTCACAGGGGTCAGTAGTGGGATTGATCTTCTTATTTGTTTTATTAGCAACATTGCAGAAGGGCTAGAAGGAAAGTATGCCTGTTCATGCATGACACAAAAATCTGGAACACAGTGGACACACCGGTGGGGTGGAAAAATGAGGGAAGAGACTTCAACACCAAAAGAACAAAATTATGCATATGGGACCCAGAAATCCAATGGCAATGTATCATTTAGGGGTGAGAGGTGGTAACAACCACAAGACAGAAAGGGATCTGAGGATCATCATAGCTGATGATGTGAAGGTAGCAAAGCAGTGTGATAAGGCAATGGGAAAGGTTAATAGAATGCTGGGGTGCATAGGGAGGGGTATCACCAGCAGAAAGATGGAGGCACTGTAGTGTTAGCCCTGTACAGATTGATGGTGAGACCCCACCTAGAGCAGTGTGTTCAGTACTGGATGTCCCATCTCCAAAAGACATAGATCTGGTGGAGGTGGTACAAAGAAGGGTAACAAAAATAGTACATGGCCTATATCAGAAGCCCTATGAGGAAAGATTCAAGTAATTAAATATGTACTCCCTAGAGGAAAGGAGGAGAAGGGGAGACATGATCAAAATGTTCAGATACCTCAAAGGTATTAATAAGGTACGGGAGGGGACATTTTTCACAGACAGAGATGCTCAAGGACAAGGGGACATGATATGAAGCTGGAAGGGGAAGACTTAGAGAGGATATGAGGAAATACTTCTTCACAGAATTGGTGGCAGACATCTGGAACAGCCTCCCTGCAGAGGTGGTGGGTACTGAATAGGTAGCAGGATTCAAACATGCATGAGATAGACACTGGGGACCTTAGTAACAGGGTTGGGCGGGGTAAAGCTGGAGATCAAATAGGATCTATGGTAACAAAGTAGGTAGGAGCTTTAGGTAGACTAGGTGGGTCTAGAGATCCTTTTCTGCTGACAGCTTCTATGTTTCTATGTTTATGTTCTTATTGTAACTCTGTTGTGTTCCACTAGTGAATATTTTCCATATCAAGATTTTTCTTTGCCTAATGTTTGGTGTTAAAGTTCAGGTATTACTGCCAGAATAATAGGCAAGTAGTTCATTTTTCGCTCTTTTCATATATTAGTTAAGTTAGTATGAAAACTGTGGTGTTGAATCAATTTGTTTGATTGTAAGCTCATCAGGTTGGTCTGATTAATTTGTACTGTATGTGTGTGCCTTCTAGCATAATAAAAAGAAAAAAAAAGAGTAAGGTGCTTCTGGGAGTCCAAGGTTTCAGTTGCCTTTATGGAACAGCTATTAGTGCAAACCAGAATGGTATTCTGGGTAGCTCTGGCTCAAATTCCAGCTAAGGCACTTATGTCTTTCTCTCTCTGTTTGTTTAGGTTGCATATATTTGCACACCACACCCTTGTGCATGAAAATGTAGTATCTATGCAGAACCAGCTTGTCCCTTAGAGAAGCAGTAATGTACTTCTGGGAGTCCCAGGCTTCCAGTTGCCTTGGTGACACAGCTGATCAAACAACTGGAACAGTATTCTGGACAGCCTGGGTTCAAATCCTGACTAAGGCACTTGTTTCTGTTTCTTTTTCTCTCTTTGTTTGTTTGGGTTCCACATATGTGTACCTACACCCTAGGAATGGAAATATTAAATTAAAAAACTTTACTGGGAATTATCTGTTTAGTCACAGTGCAAGATACACAAAAGGGCATATTTGTTAATGTGTTTGTTTCAGTTCTGTATATAGTTAAAATAGAAGAAAATATCTCAGAACTGTCATCATGGTACTTTGTGGTTATGTTTCTCCTTCTTTTCAGATGGGGAGAGTAAGAAGCCACATAGAGCTAAAACCCAGGTTGTGCCAGATGCCATGGCAATAGATCAGACTTTATTCCTTCAGAGTGATTTAGCTCCTCCCTCTAGACGTCATGGTATGTACCTTTCATGTCATATACATTGGTGGATATATCTTTAGGATAACAGTAAAAATTACTTTGTGTTAATACTTTGGGCAGTGACCTGAAAAGTACTGATGGGTTAATTTCCTGCTTTTTTGGTTCCTGTATGTAACACCATGTATCCTGATTATTTGAGATGTATACATACTTGTACAGTGCAATTTAATAATAAAAAATGTTGAACTTAAGAAAAGGTCATATTTTATACAATGTTTTTTTCAATAAGTGAAGGTCGAACAGTGAGAAAGCACTATGATTGAATATGCGTGAGGCTAACTGTTGCACCTGCAGAAGTTCTGCCAAAATAGAGGGTTCACCTATAAAAGTGACCTGAGAATAATAATATTAAGGAACAAACCAGTGAGACAAATAGTTAATTTTCAATGGTATTCTCCATTTCAGAATATATAAAAAATTAAGACATAAAAATTATGAACACCACATATAGAAACATTGATTTTGCTGTCAGAAAAGGACCTTTAGGCTCATCCAGTCTGCCCCTTGCCCATGCATATTCAGTCACCACTGACCCTAGTTGGTCATAGGTGTCACTCTCACCCCATTCCTCTCCTAATATGCCCTGTGCCTATTCCATGCATGCTTGAAGCTCCTCACAGTCTTTGTATCCTCACGTCCTCTGGCAAGCTGTTCCTTATCTACCACCCTTTCCATAAAAGTATTTCTGTACATCTCTCCTAAGCTTCCCTGTCTTAGCTTCATTGCATGCCCACTTGCCCTAGTGCATTCCTTTCTATGACATAGACCCTCCACTGCACCTTGTTCTCTCTTTTAGGTTTCAATCATGTCCCTTCTTGCTCTTTCTCTGAGAGTACATGTTGAGTTCCTGCAGCCTTTCCTTGTATTGCTTCTCATGCAACCCCTTGCCATTTTTTTTGCTCTCCCTGTAGTGTGCCTCCACCCTTTTAATGTCCTTGCAGAAGTGTGGCCTCCAGAACTGGACACAGTACTTTAGGTGGGCTACACCAGTGAGTGACAGCAGCCACACCATCTCCTTCGTCCTGCTAGAAATCCTCTACCAGTGCACCCCAGCATCCTGCTAGCCTTTCCGACTGCTTTGTCTCACATCCCAGCTATCTTGATGTCATCAGATATTATGACCCAAGGTCTCTTTCTTGCTTGATGACTAGGTGCTCCCCGGTCTTATACCTAATCCCTGGGTTCCACAGCCCTAAGTGCATAACCTGGTACTTTGGCATTGAAATACAGCTGCCACCCCCCAGACCATTCTCCTCTAGTTTTCTCTGATCCCATTGCATTCTCTCCATGCCTTTCTGAGTGGCAACCTTGTTGCAGATTTTTGCTGACTCTAGACAGAAAGAATTAAAATCCTCCCTTGCAGATATCAATCTTGCTCAACTAATTGTTGAACCCACCAGAATAAATATTAAATCTGGAAATCACAACTTCTGGATTGGGTCTTGGTCACCGTGGTGACCAAATTAGATCATCAGGGATCCTCCCACACTCCCTTAGTGACCACTCACCTGTGCTGCATTTGGAAAACTACTTTCCCAAACCTCCTCCTCCTAAAATCATAGCAGCCAGAGACATACTCTTGTTTTGATGAGACTGCTTTCATTGATAGTCCAAAAGCAATTACTTAGAGGTCGGTATATGACCTGCCAGACATTGACCATGCCCTTGACTGCCCTATTAACAACTTTAACAATGTAGTCAACAAACATGCCCCATAAAAAATAGTAGGGCCAAATTATTTTGTGGCAAATGGCTCACTAGTGACTTCAAGAAAGGCATGAGACTTCAAGACAGAGCCTGGGAACTGTACAAGAAGACTAGTCAAATGTCTGACTGGCACATCTACCAGACCCAGAGAAATGCCTGTAAAAATAATCTTAAAAGTTCATGCCTTAAAGAAGGCACTAGATAATCAGGAAGTGATTATCAAAATTCTGTTTTTTTTTAGTGGGAAGCATGCAGTCATTGTTCTGGTTTCCATATATGTAAATATATTTTTTGGCAGTCTTTAGTTTTTAGATATTTAAAATGTATTTCCATTGTTGTGGATCCACAGTAAATATGGCTGCTGCCTAATTTGCAGCTGAGCTCTGCACATACATTGCATCATGTCTTTTGTTTACTTCCATGGGACCCTGTGCTATGCATTCCTGCTGTAACTGCATAGTACTGTAAGTCATGCACATGACGGTTGGTAGCACAGGGTTCCAATTCAACAAGTCAGATGTAGAAATGTAAACAAAACAAAGAAAACAGGAGAAAATTATAGGGTAAAAACACAGCAAAACCAGAAAGATTACCAGGTAAGTGCTCAATAGAGCACAGGAAACAAACTGTTGCAAAAGATCTGATTTTTTAATCTACTACTGCTGCTTTATGACACTTCAGGTCAAAACCTGTTGAAGCCTCAAGAGTTTTGGACTTAAATAAAACCAACTTCTCAAAGGGCAGTCTAATGTTTCTGTTAAAGACATATGAGCAAATGGATAAGTCCTGTCTGACCCCATAGCTGTTGCCTCGAGGTTTAACAACTACTTTACAGACCTTGATAGGTTTAAGTTCACTTCAATTGGAAATCCAATACTCCTTGCCTCCTCTCCAGGCACCTGTCTCAACAACTGAACCTGAGGTCCACTTTAAAAAGGTAACTAGAAATGAATTTCTTAAGCTTATCAAAGGCTTAAGAGGTGCTCTTTCCTGTCTTTGACTCCTAGAAACTAAATTCCAAAGGTGCCCCTGTTATTGCCACTCCTGTGCTGCATCCTCATCAATAAATGTCTTCTTCTGGGTGCAGTTCAAGAAATGAAAAGTGGCACTTGTGCCGGTCCACAAAGGTGGGTGAAAATAATTAATTGAAAACTATCTTCCAATCTCTTTGCTCTGTACATCAGCAACAATTCAGAAGAGGATGGTATATGACCAGTTACAAGCCTTCCTTGACCATAACAAGTCCTTGTACAATGTCCAACACGGTTTCTGTAAAACCATGGAACAGACACAGCCCTGGTAAGGGTTACCTCTGACATTCTTAACACCGTGGATGATGGAATAGCTACTGGTGCAGTCTTTGTTGACCTTACAAAGGCATTTGACTTAGTCAGTCATGACCTCCTCCTAACTAAACTGAGGTGTTCTAGTCTGGATGTCCTCTCCTACCTCTGGTTTAACAATTACCTGACAGTGAGGAAATAATGCGTGAAGTGGAAGGGCATGACCTCTGCATGTAGGGAAATCTCTGCTGGGGTGCCCCAAGGCTCAATACCTGGCTCCCTCCTGTTCTCCTTATTTATCATTGACATGCCCCAAACTGTGGTGGTACCTCAGTGCAACTATATGCAGATGATGCCATCGTTTATAGGTCATAACTGGACATAAATTGGATTATTACTCAACTAGGTAAAGACGTCCACATTCTAGAAAATTGGTTTCAGGAGAACAAACTTGTTCTCAATGCAAAGAAAACCAACATTATGCTATTTGGTAGCATGAAACTTGGCACAGAAAGAAACCACCTCAGTCTATCCATCATTAATGGGGTAGGCCTTGAAGTTGTGAAAACATTCAAAGCGCTCAAAGAACTAGGAGTGGCTTTAGATCAAAATTTGTCCTTTGAACCTCAGGCAGAGGTCTTGACCAAATCCCTAAACCAAAAGCTTGTCCTCTTTATAGGTTCACCTCCTACATCTTTATCCCCGATTGTGTGACAATAGCAAACTGTGCCCTGCTGCTAGTCCTATTTTATGGTGCCTGGTTATGCAGTCTGCCCATGAATCTGTTTTATCAAAACTAAAAGTCTACATAATAGAATTGCATGTTTGCTGCTGGTGTCCAACCCAGGGACCACAACTGTGATATGCTCACCTTGATGGCGTGGCCTTTATTTGAAGCTAGACTGTACTATCCTCTGCACTGTATGACTTTCAAGCTGCTGAAACCTAATGCTCCTCCCAGCCTTGCTTCCTTAATCTAGCCTAAAAACATGCTAGGCCACTGAAATCAGCTAACAGTCTCTTGTTTGACATTCCTAGGGTTCATACTGCTGTTGATAGTAGATCCTTCTTCTCAGCTCCCTCTCTGTGGAACTCCTTACCTCCAAAGCTATGTGCCTCCCCAACAAACCCAATTTAAGAAGAGACTCAAAGCCCTCTTCTGGGCCTCAAGCCTTGCCACTGTAAATGTTGAACAAATTCATTACTGGATCCTATTTCCAGAATTTTTAATTGCTGTTCCAGTCTTCCTTATTGAAATCATTGTATAACTATTCCATGAACACTTAAGTAATAGCACTTATTCCATTGTAGGTAGTCAACTATTCTGAATGTCCTTAATTTGTTTTGCTTTGTATATGATGTACTTCTTCCTAGCTTTGAACAAGTCCTTAGTGAATACCTATGTAATTTGTATGTAACTAATTCCATTTTTCTCCTCTGGACCTGCTTTCTGTATCTGATCTAATGTAATATACACTACTACTATATATAACTAATTACGGGTCACCACTGAAAAAGGGACTCCATTGTCTCAAGCAGGCTAACCCAGTCACCAAAATTCAAATCAATTAATCAACAAACAAATCATCCACAAAGAGACACATCTTGCCCTCAAGCTCCTCCACAATGTTGCTAATGAAGACATTGAAGAGGACTAGTCCCAGCACCAAACCAAGTGGCACTTCCCTAGTCACTCTTCTGTTGCCTGAGTGGCTACCATTAACCACTACCCATTGCCTCCTTTCTCTTAACCAGTTTAATACCCAGTTTGTCACTTTCTCCCCACCACCAGACTGCTTAGTTCCTTAACTATCCTCCAGTGCAGCACAGTGCTGAAAGCCATACTGAAGTCCAGATAGGCCACGCCCGCTGCTCTCCCTTGATCCACCACCCTGGTAATCCAGTCAAATAAATCTATGAGAACAGTTTGACTTGATCTTCCCCTGTGAAACCATTTTCCAGTGGTCCTACAGCCTTTGTCTCCAGGTGCTCACAAACCTCTCCTTCAATTGTGTCTCCATTAACTTCCCCACTACTGATGTGAGACTGACTGGCCTTTAATTGCTAGCATCCTCCCTACTGCCACTTTTATGCAGAGGGACCACATCGGCCCTCCTCCAGTCCTTTGAAGATCCCCATCTCCACTGAGATGCTAACAAGCCCTGTCAGACCGATGGCCAGCACTGTACTCAGTTCTTGTAGGACCCTGGATGAATCCCATCTGGCCCCATTGTCTTATTCTGCTTTAATGCTTCCAGTGCCTTCCAGGCATTCTCCACTGAGAATGGACTTGTGTCCCTCCCCACCATTTAACAAAATATAAAACAGGAAATATACATCAAAACCTAAAGGGGGTGTGGTGATCTATGTAAGGGAGGATATATGGTGTTTTT
The DNA here is from genome assembly GCA_016271365.2 of Neoceratodus forsteri. Classification (NCBI taxonomy): domain Eukaryota; kingdom Metazoa; phylum Chordata; order Ceratodontiformes; family Ceratodontidae; genus Neoceratodus; species Neoceratodus forsteri. The sequence goes on from CM028130.1 coordinate 1,063,911,544, forward strand.
TTCCAATTGTTTAACCAGGTGAGATACACTGAGCTGAAAGCTTGTTTACCGTGCAACCTGGGAGCACAGGAAGTTAAGTGACTTGCTCAGGGTCACACAGTATGCAAGTGGGGGCTGTGGGATTCAAACCTAGGTTTCCAGATTTGCAACTTAGAGCCTTAAACCACTGTGCTATACTGCCTCCTAGTGTGCAAGGGAAGAGGAGGAGGAGGTAGGACAGAGACCCTATGGATGCATTTTCAGGACTCAAAAGGCAGGACACTGAGGATGGGGTAGTTTACAGACCACCAGCTCAACTGGAGGACCTGGACAGGAAGTTATCTGAGCTAATCCAAAGGGTCAGCAGGAAGGGGAACATGGTGGTGGTGTGGGACTTCAACCTACCTGGGTGGACTGGAGTACCCCACCACAAGTGCAAGGGAGCAAGTCCTGTTAGGGTATCAGGACAGCTTCTGCTGCAGCTGGTCCATGGGCAACCTCAGATAGGGAAATACTGGACCTTGTACTGTCCAATGGGGAGATGGTAAGGGATCTGGAGGTGGAGGACCCACTGACAGGGAGCGATCACTATTTGGTGTGGTCTCACACAACATGGGAGGAAAGCTGGGGTACAGGTACCAGGGAGATTGATTTTAGGTGGTGGACTTTAAAAGATGGGGAAAATTCTGGTGGAGTACCTGGAGGATTCAGCCAGGCTAGGACACAAGTCAGAAGTGGATGGTCATAAAAGGGACAGCGGAGGCTACAGAGGCATGTACTAGAACACAGAGCAAGAAAGGGAGGGCAAAGAAGCACAGTTGGATGACTCAGGAGGTCAGGAGGGGTGAGGGTCAAGAGAAACGCATTCTGGAGGTTCAAAAGTCAGGAGGGGAGAAGACAAGAGATGTGCACTAGAAACCAGAGAGCTACCGAACTAGTCAGAGCAGCCAAGGCTTCCAGGGACCTGAGGCTGGCACAGGGTATTAAAACAGAAAAGGAGTTCTTCAGATACATGAGGGAAAGAAGGAAGGAACAACAAGGACCAAATAGTGAGGATAAAAAGGATGGAGGGTGGGTGGAGAGGGAGGATCAGGCAGAGGCATTAAATAGAATACTTTTTCAAGAAATTCACGCAAGAGAAAGGGAGAAGGTACCACAGGGAGGGTGAGGTAGGCAGGGGGTTACAGATGTGAGGATTACTGAGGATAGGGTACTGGAAGGACTGAGTTCATTGAGGGTGGACAAGGCACCAGGGCCAGATGACATTCGCCCTAGGGTACTCAAGGAGCTGTCTGAGGTCCTGGCAGGGCCACTGGCTGACCTGTTCAATACCTTTCTTGACACAAGATGCATACCACAGGACAGGAGGATGGCCCATGTGGTGCCCATCCACAAAGGTGGCCTCAAAGGATGAACTGAAACTACAGGCCAGTGAGCCTCACATCAATCGTGGGAAGCTCATGGAGACAATCCTGAAAGAGAGGCTGGTGATTCATTTGGAGGGCAATGGACTCCAGGGTGAGCATCAGCACAGGTTTGTCTTGGGCAGATCCTGCCAGAGCAGCACCATTGAGTACTATGGGTGACAAGGAACTAGACAAGGCCATGCAGTGGATGTCCTATATTTGACTTCAGCAAGGCCTTTGACTCTGTGCTGCATGGGAGGCTAGGTGGAAAGCTGGAATCTGTGGGGTGGTGGGGGGGCAAGGATGGAGAAATGGATGAAGAATTGGCTAAGGGGTAGGCAGCAGAGGGTGGTAGTGGGAGGGAACTCTCAGCTCCGAGGGCAATGATGAGTGGGGCACCACAGGGATTGGTGCTGGGCCCAGTGTTGTTTGGGTTATTCATAGCTGCTATCTCAGATGGGATCTGAAGTAAGATTAGTCTGTTTACAGATGACACCAAAATGGGGGCAATGGTTGATGACATTGAGGGATGGAAGGGACTGCAGGATGACATGACTAAACTGCAGGAATGGTCAGAAACATTGCAGCTGGGGTTCAATGCCAAGAAGTGCAAGGTGTGCTTCAGAGCAAAGAACCAAGAGAGGAACTATCAGCTGGGAGGGGTACAGTTGGGAAGCACTATGGAGGAAAAGGACCTGGGGTACTTATAACAGGGAGCATGAACAACTCTGCTCAGTGTAGGAAGGTGGCAGTGAAGGCCAGCAAAATGCTGGGGTGCATAGCAAGGAATCTCCTCCAGAAATAGGGAGGTAATCCTCCCTGTACAGGTCACTGGTCAGACTGCAGCTGGAGTACTGCATGCAGTTCTGGTGCCCATACCTGAAGAAGGATGTCAGACTGTTGGAGGGTGCAGCATAGAGCAACAAAGATGATCCAGGGATTGGTGGGCAAGCCGTACAAGGAAAGGCTGAGTGAGATAGGTATGTACTCCTTGGAGGAGAGGAGGGATGGGGGACATGATTGAGACCTTTAAGTACTTAAAAGGATAAACAAGACTTGAACAGAGGGATCTTCCAATTAAGGAGAGGAAGGGACGTGAGGAGGCACAGTCTCAGACTGGACAGGGGAGATTCAGGAGGGAGGTAAGGAGACAGTTCTTCACAAAAGGGTGGTAAGCAAGTAGAACGTTCTATCACAGATGATGGTGGCCTGCAAGATGGTGGGCAGTTTCAAGAGGGATGGGACAGGGTGAGGGGAGGGTAAATGTAAGGAGGGAGGTGGGAGGGGCAGCTGCGAGATGAGGGGCTAGCTGTGCAATTGAGCAGCCTTGACAGACCGTGAGGCCTATTTCTGCTGGCATTTTCATATGTTCATAACAAACAATGTGAACACGAGAGAGAAGTGAAGAGTCTGTGACCAAAGGCAGTGCCACATGATGTAAAATTGACATGGGAGGCAAACCTAGAACCCAAAATTAATTCAAGAAGCTTTCCAGATTACTAGGAAGGGGTTGATTTTGGCCATTTTCTGAAATCTTCTGATATGTTGTGTGGGCAGTTTAAAGTAGACAGGGCTTTTTGGATAACTTGCTTCCTGCCTTAAAAGCATTGCCATAATGAATGATGCAGATTGCACAGACTATGCTGAAGTGAAAATTTTTTTTAATGTTTTGAAATGACTTTGAGGCATATAGGATTACATTTACGTGGCTAAAGAAAGCACCAGAGGACAGCTACAGAGAAATGTACAGCATGTTCAATTGTGCAATATTTTAAAAATATGATGGATGGTGATGAAGCAGCTGCTGCTGAACAAGAAAAAGATGTGTTTTCATGGAGCAATTTTTCTAGGATTTGCACAAGGAGCAGCAGCTGTGGTTTTGGACTGAATGCTCAGCACTACCGACAAGGCAGCTGAAAAGCTGATCAGTTTACATCCAACAGGCCATACCTCCAGAGCAAATACAATGGGGAAGGCACACAGGAGGTTTTACAGAAACCCTGGTGGGGCAAACTAAGGTAAAACAGCATCAGCCTAAACCAGAACACAAGGAAAAAATAATGCTCCTAAAACTAAGGAATTGGTAGTGGAACTGTCATACAGTATATGCCAGAAGCCAATGCCTTTATCATATAATTGCCAAAGAATAAAAATAAGGGGTAGGGAACAGACAGAGGGAATAACCTAAGAAGCTAGCAATTAGAGGCCTCTGCTGAGCATGCAGTCCTTGCCAATTTAACAGCTGATATGCGCCCTGTCTTTATGAACTGAAAAATCACACAGGGTTATAAGATACAGGCTCTTCCACTTCTGTGTTGAAGTAGAATTTAATAAATGAGGAACAGATACCCGATATCAGTTCTCAAACATTTTAGGACTGACTGGCCTGTGGTCTCGTGTCAATGGCAAATGTTCTTCCTGAGCTGGAAGGTGGTCATGGAATACAGGAGTTGGTAGTGATACCAGATCACCCTTTGGATGTCATTATCAGCAATTATTTAGATAGGAGAAAATATTGTCTATGTTACTACCCACAGTTAAGCAAAAGACAGGCTACTGAAGTAGCTAGTAGGAAGTGCAGCTGGAGGCTACTCCTACCACAGCAGGAGAGGAAGTATCCAGGGTGGCTGACAAACTAGCTGGGAGCAGCTGTTATGTGTCAGACTTACAGACAGTGGAGATCCCAGATCTGAACAGGTCTCCTACTGAAGGAGGCAACGGTAGGGAGGCTCAAGCATGAGTAGTTTAGCAGTGCTCAAGAAGCAGATTGCCTGAAAAACTAAGAGAATGGGCAGCCAGGGCTGACTGTTACCTTACACAAAACAATAAAAGGAAGTGTTCTGGAAGACTGGGTTAATGTATACCGAGTAAGGACCTAAGGGAATGCCATAGGAAATAGTGCTATGGAAGCTAGTGGTCCATGAAGTGTACAGGAAGTAGCTCCTGGCCCTAGCCCATGACACTCATTTTGCTGGACCTCTTACAATTAGCCAAGCAAAAGAAGCTTATATGATATTTCTGTTTAGAGAGATAGCAGACTACTTCTGGGCTTGTCTGCAGTGCCAGAGGGAGAATGGCTGGGCACATGGCTCAAGTGGTTTTTATTCACCACCTTTTCCAAAAGCTTTTTAGAATGCAGCTGTGGACACTGGGTGGGGGCACCTAAGTTGCATAAGCAAGAGGGTCATGACAAAGTTTTTCTCTGATGCAGAAGAAATGGTCCTAGCAGTGTGTAGCTACCCAGAGGAATGGAATGAGATGGATCTACAAATAGATCTCATTAATGAGGTTTGAAAGGCTCTTCAGTTGATGCCCTTGTCCTCTTTATATAGTGGATCCTGGCCAAAGCAGCACAAGTGAGTGAGGTACTGCAGTTGTCTATGGAAATGTACAGAGAGAAACCAGAGTGTACTATACTGGGAAGGCACCATGTGAACATGGGGTGTGACACCATTTCAGGGACACAGATGCCATTGAGGCAACCAGCCTACTGGTTTCCTGAGGAGGTGAAATAGGCTGAGAGCAGAGGTCTAGGGTCCTCAACAAAAGAGACGAAGAAAAGAAAAATGGGCTACCCAGATAAGTTGAACCCAGACAGTAGAAGAGAGAAGAAATACATGGCTTAACTGGGTCCCACCTAAGGCATTTATTTCTTTCTCACTTCTGTTTGTTGGGGTTCCATAAATGTGGACACTGCACCCTTTAGGACTAAAAATGCCCAGACAGGTGGCCTGAGGGCATTGTGAAAACGAGAGTGGTATGAAAACTCAGGTGAAGGGATTTCTAATAGGCAGTAATTGATTGCCCAGATGAATATGTTCTTTCAATGTGCCAAACAGATGTTCTTTCATATTCTTATTTTGGTGTGGGATGTGATGGTTATAAAGTAGAATGTACCTGAATTTCTTTTTTTTTAATTGACTACATTTTACAGTGTCTGCTTTTGGGGACATGCTGCTTACAGTAACTATGCTAACATTTTGTTCTCTAATAGGATCTTTCCACTGATGAGCTATTTCTGTTCTAAATAGAACACCTGAGTAGTTTAGAGTTGGTGCCATTATGTCTGGGAAACAAGTGGAGACAAAAAGGCTACCTCCTGTGTCTGGAGTTAGGTCTCACAAAAAGTGGTTGTCAAAGTAATGGACTTCAGCAAACAGCCATTAAAGAGCAACTGCATATATATTATAAACATATTATACACTTTACCCTTTCTACATTACCATAAGGACAACCAGGTCATACTTATTACATATGAAATGAAGATATTGCCATTTGTCATGTACAGATACTATTTTAATGCTCTCCTAATTGATGGTTTCACAGAAAATCCCTCAGACACTTTTAGATTTTTAGACCAGTTAGTGGAATCTTGGGTGAGTGCTGATGTGATTCTGGCAACAATGACGTAATTTTCCTCAAGGTCCTGGCAGCTTAGTACACAGAGACACAGACACACACAAAATGCGCGACACACACACACACACACACACACACAAAATACTGTACATTTGATTGTAAATGGCAAGAACTCATGTTTACTGCCAATTGTCTGAAGACCTTTGCCTATTGACTTTTTATCAATACAGCATTACAGATAAATGCTTAGTTATATTCCCTGATTAATAATTTCTAGGGGCACTACTTTGTTTGAAATAAGGAAGCTGTGGGGCTTCATTCAGGGCTCTATGTACATATTAAGAGCCTGACAGATTGTTAATTTCTGTAGGGAGGAGGCGGTGATACTGAGTACATAGTGTCGGTGATCATCTTAGGGAAACTGCCAGAAATTTACTCATGGGACCAGATATTCAAAGCCCTATGTCTGACTTAAGTGGTTGCATCAAGCAGAGTGACACAACTTGTACCTTGCTTGATTATTTGTGGCATTGCCAATTTAGAAATGTGGTCTGCATAACCAAATCAGGAGCCACTGCACCCTTGGGTTTCTGTACCACCCTTGTGGCCAAAATAAGGGGTGCCATGCCACAAGGGTGCCTGCACCAGGAAGGGGCTACAACATCCTCTTGTATGGGATTCAAGATGCCCTGCTATGCCGCAACAAGCAGTGTGAGATAAACCAGCAAACTACAGTGAAGAGATAACCCCCACTGCTCCCAATTCCTAATCACAATAAAACTGACCACTGATAGCTTTTCCATAATGTAGTGGCCCCCACCCATCAGGACCAGACCCCTGACCACCTCCTCCCACGAACCCACCAGAGCCAGTAACTGGCTCAGCCCTCTCACACCACCATGGCCAGCCGCTGACTGAACTGTTCAATGAACATGTACTGTATGGGGTATTCGCTCATTGGTTCATCCGATGAGCACATACTCTGTACAGTAAGCATTCATTGACAGTTCAGTTGGCAGCTGACTGTGGTGGTGTGTGGAGGCTGAGACAGTCACCAACTCCAGTTGGGTTGAGAGGAATGGGGTTTGTGGTCCGTTTTGCAGGTGGGGCCACTACATTATGGAACGCATTCAGTAGATAGTTTGTATTGCGATCAGAGATCGGGAACAGGTGGGGTGCCTTTAACTGTGGTAATGGGATCAGGGCATAATTCTACTTTGATCAGGGTCAAGCATGGGGAGTCCCTGCACTATGGAAAAGGGTCAGGATGATCATATTTTGTACAGGGTTTGGGCATGGGATGGGGTGTGTATCTGTTTTGAGCGGGGATTGGGACAGGGTGGAGGTATGTCTGTACTATCGATAGGGTGCGTGGATGGTAGTGGGGGCCTACACTATGGAAAAGGGGTTGGGAGGGCATTATAGTTTGAATGGGGATGGAGGGAGTACCACTAGCATCCCAGGGCTTGCAGGCTGCTGGCAGCTGCCTGCAGTTCAGCTGCCTGCCTGTGGGTGACTGGCCATGCTACTGGACATGCCCCGGGTACTGCTGTAGACCTGCTGCTTTGGGAGGAGGGAGGGCAGAGGGAAAAAAGGAAAGGCCCTGACTGACCATGCTGGATGGTGCCATCCTGTTGGCCAATGCCACCAGACCTCTTTGTGTATGACAGCAACCCACCCCCAGCTAACATTCACCCAGTATCAGTGTTCCCCTGGCTCCTTATGAACTGTGTACAGTTCTGGGTTTCCTACTACAGGTGCACTAAATTACTTGGTCAGATATTTCCTAAAATGTCTTAGATATCTTCAGAGAAATTCCTGCCTGCTTGAAGTACCACGTAGGGGCCACAAGAGAGAATATCTTTAGAAATATTGCAAACATATCTGACCACATCAATTGCTGCAACTGTACTAAGATAATTTTGAGCTAGGTAAAAGTGTGCAACTAGGGCTAGGTGAACTTTAATTTCTGCTAGAGAGTTCAGGCAAAATTATGATTCTAACTGCATGAAATTTCACTAAATTTCCATAAAACATATGTGAAATTTAGCCAGAATTTTAATGTTGATTAATTCTTTCTTATTAAATTTAAAACTGCTTGTCCAAATTGCACCAGTGTTGGTATGTTTGAAGTTTTCTACCTCATAAATATGTTCCAAGTTTATTTAGTTATTTATTTTTTGCATTTTTTTTTATTTATAGTATTTTATAGCGCATAAAACAGAGATTACCTGAACAGATATACAATTAATTAACAAATCAAAGTACATTACTAAGAATGGTGATTACTTGTTCAACTGGTACAGCAGTGAGGGCTGCCTACAACGGTGTAATACAAAGTAAATTGCTAAACAAGTCAGGAGCTATTTTGCAGCCAATGCCCCAAAGAACTAGACCTAATTTAAACAAAACTAATATCACGAAACTGACCCTTTATATGTCCTCTGAAAAATTACCAGCATAATAAAGAAACTATTCTCCCATTCCAGAGCTCCTAAAAGCCCACATCAGAAGGGAACAATACTGCAAATGAACTGAACTTGAGCCACAGAAACAGTATATACTGTATAAATGTATAATACTAAAAACGAGGGGTATCCTACCTTTATTCCCACAAAATACTGTAGACTTGCTGCAGTTTTGATGTTTATTATCTAGTGCAGGTAGGAGTGGGTCTCTGCCTGTGCTATGTTCCAAGTTTTAGATTTACGTCATTAAAAGGGGCTGAAGTGTAAGCAGCCAATCATTTAGAAATGTTTTAATGGTGGGCGTGACTTACTGCTGAATCTAATGGATGCCTGAGCCCTGATCTCTCTGAATCCTCACCGTATTCTCTGCTTAATCCGTTTCATTTCTGCCTTTCGATGTGAGTGAAGCCGTCGGTACCTTCGTAGTACTCACTCATCTGAGGCTCCGTGTCCTTCCTTTTTCTCCTACTGGCGAAAGCAGCTTTTACACCCACTGCTTATGCTCCAGTCTCGCGGTCTAGTCATCGCCAAGATGGAGTCTGCCCTACCATCCTCGTGAGCGGAGGGCAACTTGGCAGAGAGTCGGCAAATGTTTGCCAAAATTCTACATCGTATGGACAACTTGGATGTGGATACAAAAAGAATACGGTTGATATTGTGGACCTCTCACAATGGGCTTGCATCTCCGAGCATAAACTTGCAGAAGCGGAGAATGGCTGGCACAAGGTCGGGCAAAATACAAGAGCAAGACCGTATGATTCATTTACTTTGGACCAGAGTGAGGATTTAGAGAATCATAGCTGTCGGAATAACTTAGGTTCGTGGGCTTCCCAGAAGGAAGCGATGGGAGCGACGCTATCTCATTCCTGCAAAATTATTTACCCTCACTACTGGACTAGTACTGCGATGCTCCTTCTGAGATAGACAGAGCCCACAGAACACTGGCTCCCTGCCCAGCTCCCGAGGATCTCTCTTGTACCATTCTTGCTCATTTTCTCTGGTTCCAGGACCGGATTCTATTACTAGACTGGCTCGCCAAAAAAGAGCTCATCTGGAGAGGGCACAAAATTCAAATCTTTGAAGACTATTCCAAGGACCTAATAGCACACCACAGGGCCTTCACAGCTTCATGCACAGCCTGTGCTGAACTGGGGTTGGAATAGTCCCTACGATATCCTACCTCCTTACGGATTATGTTGAACAGTTCTCCACAGTTATTTGACAGTCCGTCAGCTGCAGAAAAGTTCCTGGTAGCTCAGGCCTCCAAGCTAAACTGGGGTACAATAAAAGAAACCAGCAAGTCTGGGGCCTATCCCAATGGAGACATCACTGCAACAGCCAATTGCTTCAACTCCTCCGCTACAACATTGTGCTCCACAACCACGGACCCCGGTCCACCCTGTCTCTCAGAAATCCCCAGAAGCAAGAAAAGAACAGGAGGAGAGCCGGATTGAAGGAGCACACATTGATAAGACTGCTTTGATCTCGGAGCCGTAGTGCGAGCCCTGACTCAATTGCTTCACACTCTTCCGTAACCCTGACATGAGCAACAATAAATACAGGGCCTTGATGGATCTCCTGATGGACGGCTCACTGCAAGATTCCCTTGCCCCCAGGCAATCTCATCACAGGGACAATAAATCCCACACAGCAAGGGCCCTTTCCTGGGTGGAAGACACAGAGCTTGTTTCTCCTGAGTCCCTCACTTCCACTAAAGCTGTGCCCTCTGAGCCACCACCTGTTTGTTCGGTGGCCGCCCTCCACTTCTGCTTCAGTGGGGTGACTATGATGGAGATATGTCTATTTGGTGGTAAATATTTTCCCAGGTCCCTATTAACGACGTCCACTGACAAGTCCTCTCTTTCCTGCTTGATGGACTATACACTCAAACTGCATGATTTGTTCGGGTAATCTGTTATTTCATATGTGTATCTTGGCTCCTAGATGGACTTTTAGGTCGGAAGAAGGGCCTGGAGAATTCGAATAATGCTGTCCCTGCTTGGGCCCCACCCATGCTTACTCAGCCAGCCTTTTTTTACTTGCAGGCTATGCAAGGCAACCACGCAATGTGGGAGGTACTGTGGGGACCCTCCTCGTTGTTACCTCAGTGGCCCCTATTTGCTATCCACCCCTTGGAGGGAATAGTAAGGACCGGGAGGCTGGCATTGCAGTTGATCAGTGTGCTTACATCTTCGGGTGTCAGTTCAGTACACGGTGTATGCAGAAATGTTTTCTTTTTTCTTTCTCTGTGTAGGTGGGGATGACATGCAGGAGACTGCAGGACACGCCAGTGTCCTATCTCTGCATCATAATTAATCAACATCTACCTCCCAGCAACCTCCACTGGTATCTTGGCCATGAGTTGGCTGATGCATGTAGTGGAAGGTGGTCTGACAAAGGGAAGAGTTTTTGGGGTGGGGGAGAGGGACATTCGTGTTTGTTGTTTGATATTGTTACTGTTGCTGTTTTTTTTTCTTTTCAGGCACAACACTGTGACAATAGGAAATGTGCATGGTTGTATAAAGTTAGAAGTTTCTAAATTAAATACATACACAGTCATACACTTACGAGTGTGGCACCAACTTAATAAAATATAATGAGATGCAACTTCTGGCATGGACCTTGTCTCTGGCTAGAGACTCTAACTGCCTCCTTCATTGAACTGACCCATTTCTGAGAACCTGGCAACAACTCAGCCTCAGGTACCTACACTAATTTCTGGACTCCAGTGGTGTTAAGTCTTTTGAGATCTACAAGGACAGTGCAACTTACAACATCTATCCTTTATCATGACCCTTTGTTACAAGGTGCAGCATCTCCTGGAGAAACCTTAGGGTTCATAGGCATAATCCTGTGGCACCAAAAGGGAAATGTATCCTAATATTTTCAGAGTGCAATACTAAGGGCTACTGTATCTGAACAGAGTATCCTCGAGTAGAAAACTAACCAAATGGAACAAAGAACTGAACACAACACACACTGAGTAAATTTGGCTTAAACATGCTTTTTTGGCATACAAAGTTACCATGGCCCCATACCTATGGGAATTCTCCTGGAGTTGCCTCATGAGGCACTTTAGAATGCCTGTAGTTCATCTGCACTTCATAGGAACAATGGCAGGCCAGTGCTGGAGACAGTGTGGGGTAAGCAAAGTAGACCAATTCCATATTTTCTGGTCCTGCCCTAAAATCAGAGATATTGCATAGAGGTGGGTCAGACATTGGAATACATATTTGATACTCCAGGTCTTATTATGGCCTCTATGGCACTTCTGTATATTCCTTCATCCTCCTATAGACTAAGAGATCACACTTATAAAATTTGTTGATCTTGCTCACTTGGCAAGAATGTCCTCATGAATTTATGGCTGTTCTCCACTGCACCAACACTGTGGAAATAGCATGACATGTGTTTTTATTTTATTTATTTTACAGTTTTGGCTGGGAAAGACACACTAAGATATGGCTTGTTTCCAGGTGCATCCTGGGAGCACAGTGAAGTTAAATAACATGATCATGGCTGCACAGTTGATAATATATATAACTTAGAAAAACTTGCCTACGCCTCATGGATAAAACAAATCAAGTCGTCAGTCATTTTTATTTATAAAAAGCGCTTTTCAGAATATCAAAGCACTTGTACACATAATTAAAACAGATCGTAATAAATAATAAAACAGTAGTCAAATTAAAAAGGCAGCCTTCCACTTAAAAAAACTCTGCAAAAGCTAATTCAAATAAATACATTTTTAAGGCAATCTTAAAAGTCTCAGTGGACAGGCAATCTCTAACCTGATGAGGTAGAGAGTTCCACAGAGTTGGGGCAATAAATGCAAAAGATCTCACCCGTGAGGTCTTTAAATGGACCCTGGGAACTTCTAGCAATCCCTCAGCAATATTTGAAGAGACCTGGGACAAATGGTGTAACTATAAACTGGAGGCCTATCCTTCTCTTGTCCCTTGAATGGTATAAATTTTTTTTTTTTACATAGATACATAGACAGTGTCGGCAGATAATGGTCTATGGCCCACCCAGTCTGCCCATTTGAGCTTGTAAGTTCAGTTTATGTTTTGCTAGAAGTCTGTTGCCCTTACCCCTGACCTCCAGAATTCCTTTTATGTCTATCCCATGCATTCTTAAATCCCGTGATTGTTTCAGCCCCCACAACTTCCTCTGGCAGGGTGTTCCACTTGTCCACCACCCGTTCTGTGAAGAAATTCTTCCTCATGTTTCCTCTGAATCGTCCCTCCCTCCAACTTCATCCCATGCCCTCTAGTCCTGGAACATCTTTTTTCGCTTAAAAATAGTGTATTCCTGCACCCTGTTCCTCCCTGTGAGATACTTGTATGTCTCTATCATATCCCCGCCTCCCTCCTCTCCTCCAGGGAGTACATGTTCAGTTCCTTCAACCTGTCTTCTTAGGACTTGTGATGCAATCCATGCACCATCTTTGTTGCTCTCCTCTGAACCTTCTCTACCCTGACTATGTCCTTACGTAGGTATGGTCTCCAGAACTGTACACTGTACTCCAGGTGGGGCCTCACTAGTGTCTTGTATAGCGGAATTATGACCTCCTTTTCCTGCTGGTGATGCTCCTGCCTATACATCCCAGCATCCTATTTGCTTTACCTGCTGCCTTGTCACACTGTTTCTACCTTGAGGTCATCAGAGATGATAACCTAAGATCCCTTTCCTGCTTGGTGCATGCTATATCCTCACCCCCAACTGATATATTGTGCCAGGGTTTTGTGCCCCATATGCATTATCTTGCACTTCTTGCATTGAATTTCAACTGCCAAACCCTGACCATTCTTCAAGTTTCTGCAGGTCCTTCTCATTCTGTCTACACCTCTGGTGTGTCTACTCTGCTACAGAGCTTTGTGTCATTGCTAACAGTGAAATTCTGCCTTCTAGGTCCTGTGCAATGTCACTGATGAAGATGTTGAATAGGACCAGTCCCATCACTGATCCCTGTGGTACCCCACTGGTCACTCTTCCTCTGTGGAGTGACAGCCATTTACCACCACCCTCTGTGTCCTGCCACCCCGCCAGTTACCTACCCACCACACTACTGTCCTGCCCACATCCATATTCCCTAGTTTGTGTAATAGTCTTCTATGTGGCACAGTGTCAAAGGCCTTGCTGAAGTCCAGATAGACCATGTCCACTGCCCTCCCCTGATCCACCTCCCTAGTCACCCAGTCAAAAAATTCAACGAGGTTGGTCTGACATAACCTCCCCTGGTGAAACCATGCTGCTTTGGTCCTGTAGTCCATTGACAACCAGATGTTCCACCAATCTCTCCTTCAGTAGTGCTTCCATGATCTTCCCCACTACCGAGGTGAGGCTGACTGGTCTGTAGTTCCCTGCTTCCTCTTTGTTCCCGCTTTTGTATAAGGGACTACATCTGCTGTCCTCCAGTCTTTGGGTACCTCCCTGTTTCCAGTGATCGGCTAAACAGGATAGCCAGAGGTTCAGCCACCATCTCTTAGTTCTTTAAGGACCCTGTGCACCTCATCTGGCCCCATTGCTTTATCAACTCTTATTACTTCCAGTTCCTTCAGGACCCTTTCTCATGTAAAGGGACTTGTGTCCATTTCTGCACCATTCTCACCCTTGTACTCCTTCAGACCCATTACCTCCTCTTCCTCAGTAAAGACTGAGCAGAAATACCGTCCAATATGTCAGCTTTACTGTTGTCATCCTCCAAGCGGCCCCATCCTCCCCTTCAGTCTCACTATCCTCCCTTTGTCTTTCTTTTTTTCACTTATGTACCTGTAAAAGGTTTTGTCCCTCTACCCACTGATTTTGCAATGTGTTCTTCCATCTGAGCTTTGGCTTCCTTACTGACCTCCTGCCTCCCTTTGCTTCTCCTGGTACTTCTCCTATCCCCTTCTGCCTGTGTCTTTTGTATTGCCTGAATGAAATCTTTTGGCTTTCACTTCTTTGCTACCTCTTTGAAAACCATAATGGTCTCCTCTTCATTTTCCTTTTGCTAACCTGCTTAATGCATAATTCTGTTGTTCTTGTAATCCCCATTTTAAATACTACCCACTGTTCTTCAACCTCTGATTCCTGTCCCATTCCCTTAATGCCTCTTTCAAGTATCTCCCCATTTTCCCAAAGTCTGCCCCCTAAAATCCAGGATACGTGTTTTGTGTGGTTTGGTTCTGCTCTTTCTGTGATTTCAAACCACAATGACTGGTGGTCACTGTTCCCCAGGTGCTCCCCACTGTTAGTCCCATCACACTGTCCCTGTTTGTGAGCACAAGGTCCAGTATTGCCTTCTGCGAGTTGGTTCCATGACCAGTTGCTTGAAGAAGGCACCTCAAGGAGTCCAGGATAAATCTGCTCTTAGTTGATGCTGCTGCTGGAATGCTCCAGTCCACGTCTGGAATATTGAAGTCTCCAACCAGTACTACCTCACCTTGTCTGCCATCCTTTGGATGGCTAGCATCAGCTCCATCTGTTTCTTCCTCCTGAGCTGGTGGTCTATAGACCACACCTGTGTGGATGGCTGTCCCATTTTCCTTTCCAGCTTAACCCACAGTATCTCTCCCCATTTTGTTCCTCCTGGATCTCTGTGGCCCTTATGTCATTTTTCACATACAGTGCTCCTCCTCCTTCCTGCCTTCTCTGTCTCTTCTGAATATGTTGTAGCCAGGTATGGCCATCTCCCAGTCGTGGTTATCATTACACCAGGTTTCAGTGATGGCCACAATGTCCAGGTCTGACTGCACCATGACAGCCTCCAGATCTTCCATCTTGTTGCTAAGGCTCCTGGCATTTTCACACATGGCTTTCCATGATTTGTCTTCCCTAGACTGTTTTGCTGTTCTGCTCCAGCCCTTCCTTGGTTGTCCTTTATCCCTGGTTCTCCTTGCTGTCTGCCCTTCTGCTGAATTTTGCCCCTTTCTGCCTATCCACCTCTTGGGCACTAATCTCCATCTTTGCACACTGCTTTGCAGAGATAGCCACCTCTGGTTCACTGGTTCCACTGCTAGCTGTGGGGGTGAGCAAGTAGGTACCCTCCTTGCTGGCCTGCCACCCCTTTGCTAGTTTAAATGCTTGTCAATGTAGCATTTAAACTTTTCATTGAGTGCTTGATTCCCCTCCAGGATGGATGCAGGTCATCAGGCTTGAACAAACCTCCATCCCTCCAGGTGGGTCCCCAGTTACCAATGAATCAAACCCTTCCTCACAGCACCAGTTCTTCAACCATGAGTTAAAGTTCCTGTGCATGCACCTATGTTTTCCTTGCCTCGCAGGTAATACTTCTGAGAAAGTGACAAGTAGCTACTTGCTTGAGACCCTCCCAATGTCCTAAACTCTTCCTGAACTTCCTTTGGCTCCCCATTTGCCAGGTCATTAGTACCTAGGTGGATAATGACATCCAGCTCACCCTCCGTCTTGCCTTCCCAGTGATCCCCAGGATCTTCCTTCCATCCCTCCATGCCGTGGCACCTGGTAGGCACCTCACCTCCCTGTCCTACCCTCATGTGTTCCTAGCTGATCCTCTTATGATGGAGTCCCCCACCAGGATTCACTCTCCTCCTCTGGGGTCCACTGCTTTCCCGCTGAGGTCACCTCCTTGGCTAACCTCCACATCCTTTCCTTCTACTTCTCTGTGTACCTCTATTTGGTTGTCCCCATTTGCCAGTGTGGTATATGAGTTCTTGAGTGGAATAGGATCTGGGATGTGCCTCTGCCTGACCGCCTAACCCTCCCTGAGCCCACTGTCATCCAAGAGCTCCTCGTTATTGGCATCCTTTGAGGCAGTTGCATTGGACTGGGTGGTCTCTGGATAGGGGTGATGGTACTCCAGACCCAGTTTACTTCTGCTCTGAGTCTGGCTACCTCACCCCACAGTCCAGAGAGATGCATGCAGATAGGGCAGCACCTCAGTGTCCAGAAGATCTGCCTGAATATGGCTGCCCTCAGCCACTGCATTACACCACTTCCCACATTATACCGCAATTATACTGCTATTCCACTACTTGTCTGCTACTAAAGTTCTCCTAGTTCCTTTATTAATTTACTGTCCTAAAAATCCTGCCACTGATCCTCAGATTTTTTAAAGAAAATTAAGAAAAGAAACCAATAAATAAATAAATGAGTCAAAACACTTGTTGTGCTGATGGTGGGCTTCTTCCTTATGCCCCTCCTACTTCACACCCTTACTATGCCCTGTGTTTAGCCCTGTCTATCAGATTTAACAGGGCATATAATTAAGAGTTGGGGAAGGGGAGGAGTGTCACTAAAGCCCACAATCTAAGTTTAAAAAAAAATAGCAATTACCAGTTACTCTAAAGCACTGAATTGAATATGTTTCCTTCCTTCCCTTCTGGCTTCTTCTGAGGAAATAAAACTCTACTTGCTACCTCAACTCTGACTAAGCCCCACCTCCAGTATCACGTAGCTGAGGTCAGAGGCAGACAATTAACACCCTTCACCCAACTACAGGGCAGTCAGACAAGCCAAGATAAAATTTGCAGCAATTAAAGACAGCACAGAATTACACATTTTAATTTTATTATTTATCCTCCCTGAGCCGCCAGCCACCGATACTTTCGGCCTGGTTACAGGCCATGGATTTCCACCCTCATATCGGCCGCGAGCCATCCAATACCCTGGGCTTTCCCCATGGTGAGGCTGTGGCACTCCCCACACCCGCGATCTTCAGGATAGGTTGGAGGGCTGGCCTAGAGGGCTAGTTGAAGCCGTGGTGGGCTTCATTGAAGGCAACTGGTAGCTGTCCCTTTTTCCTGGTTTTCTGGGGGCAGTGGATGCAATGGCGTCAGCATCCATCCCACCTCCTGTGCATGCTAGTGCCAGTAGCTGTGTGACTCGGCCTCCGCCAGAGGTCATCGATGCACGGACACTTCCCACCCTCCTCCCTCCCTCCCAGAGAAGGAGAGCAGTCCTTGGGATGCTCTATTCTTCTCCCTGGCAGCTCTCCAGTGACCCTGGTCCGCTCCTAAACCCGGTCGCCGCATCATAAGAATGGTATAAATTCTATGTATGTCATATAGGTTACTTTATCCAGCCCTACTCAGCCAAAAATGATGATTTAATAATGATGTGTCATGAATCATTATTATTTAATTAATTATGTTTGAAGATCATATTCAAACTTCAAAAACATCATTATGATCATGACTAACAATGATTAGACAAGAACGTTAAATGGACGCAAATCAAAAACCACAATGTTATAGAAATAATGATTGTGCTTAATGACGATCTGATATTATCATGATTTTTCATGATTGGCCATGGCCAAGATTACTACAATAAATTAAAAGAAAAATAATGTACCCTTCTTCTATTATTTACGGAATGCATCATACCTTCTAATTAGACATGTTCATTCAATCATCAGTTATGACACATCTTCTACACAAACACACTGCTTTCAATTATACTTACTCTGACTCCTCACTTCCTACTATTGTTGTAAAGGCTTAGATTGGTTTACATAGCTCTGCAGTGGTTTCCTTTAGAGTTGTGGTGAGTTCCTACAAGTACCTGGTCTGTGCTCAGAACCTTTCCTAACAGTCTGCAAACTAATACTGTCAAGGCAAAAATATTTTAACAGTAAAACTTACTACTGTATTATTCCATAAACTGTGCTTTGAAATTTGCAGAAATATTCAAATTAGTTATGCAACTATGCATACTATACCTCACATCTCATGTACTCTTCCTAAAGGGATTAACACTTGACTTCAGATGATTTACATTATAATGTGCATCTTCTGATAGTTGACATTCATATTTTCATTTTAGTAACAAAACTTTGTTAAGTATTACTAATATGGAGGCCAGCCGGTGGCACTGAGGGTTGGCGCTGGATGCCACATCTCTGCGTCACGCCAATGAGTTGAGTTCAGGATCAAACTCGGGAGTCAGGGGTTGGCAGGGAGGAGATGGATCAGGTGCCCACGGGCTGCTCTCCTCTCTGGGTAGGAGAGCATGGGTTGTCTGGAGACTGGAGGTACACCTCGAGCTCCCGGCTGCAGTAGGGAGCGTGGCTGATGCAGGCAGGGTTGCCATGCGCCACAGCATCAGATGTACACCACGCATGGGGAGGTCTAGGGCTCACTCCACCACAAGAATCACCCTCCAGCCCTGGATAGATGAAGGACCTGCTAGAGCCACTGCCACACACCCAATGCTGGTTCCCCGCCACTACCTCCCATGGTTTCCTGGATTGTAGTTCCCTGAACCGAGAACCATAACAAATTTGAAGATGGCTGGGAACACAGTGGGCGGTAGAGCAAGTTGGTGAGTGCAGTGGTCTGAGAGAGTTCCAGGCTGGAGGGCTACAAACAGAATTGAAAAAAAAAGTATTACTAATATGACTTACAATTGTTTACTACAGAACTAATATAATCATATATGATCATCAATGATAATCTCTTGATCATCCTCGGATCAGCAAAAGCCATCATGCTGATTTAAGCTTAGGTATAATCAACAATCATCAGTTGGGGATTTAAAAGTTATATGTTTGATGATCAAATCATGATCTTAGATCACAATCTGCCTTGATGATCGTATGGTAACATTTGATGATTAACAAGGATCAGTCATGACTGACTTTCAAAAATGGGATTGATGATTTACCAGTTCACCTGGGAACTCAGCTTACTTGAATGCTGTAGATCTGGCCTCTATGCCAACTCAGTGTTTTATATCTGAATGATTACCATCAATTATGTTTTTGTTTATCTTTTACTGTTGCTTCCTATCTGTTATCTGTCAGAATGTGAAAATCTTTGATAACATTTTAATTATAAAAAAGAACAGATTGCAAAATAAATTAATTGCCAGATATTGAGCCCCTCTGGGTTAAAAAAAACTCATCCAAATGTCATGAAACTTAGAATCCTTTAGAACTCTTTACAACAATTATGCATGCCAATGTTTAGATCTCTATCTATAACAGCTGAGTTATGACTCAGTGAAACATTTTGCAAAATGTTACAAAATTCTGCAAAAGTTCAAGAAATGCACAGAATTGCACCCAGCAACACAGGGCCACTAAAATGATTAGGGATACTAAGGACAAAAGCCATGAGGAGAGACTGGAGACCCTTAACACCTTCAGCCTGTAAAAAGGAGGCTGATGGAATGATCTGTGTCATCTGCATTCTCAGGCTATCAACAATATCAAACAGAAGGATATCTTTGATGTGGTGTGCTACAACAGGATATGGGAACACCACCTGAATTCAGAGGTGGTAAATACAGAGTTAATGATAGGAGAAGTTTCTTCTTCCAGAAAGTTCTGAACTTATGGAACAGCCTACCAGCAAAGACAGTGGGCAGGAAGACAATACAGGCCTTCAAGTTAAGCCTGGACAAATTTCTGCTTACTAAGGGAATCAAAGGGTACCCTGATAGTGGGATGTCTGGAGAATCACTGTGAACTGCTGCATATTGCACACATTCTCATTGGTCCTTGCCATTGAAGTGATGGTGATTGTACCTGATGGACCTGGAGTTTCTACCATGAACTCCTATGTGCACACAATAAGATGTGACAGGAGTGTTGGTTGTCTGTAGTTAATGCATGCTCAGTTGCATAATGAGGCATAAGGCCCCTGTGCTGAGTGCCTTTAGCACTAGGAAGTGTATTAACCACAGACAACCAACACCCTGAAGTGTCTTATTGTGCTTATGTAATGGATCCCCCAGAAGAATTTGAAAATAAAAAATAAAGGATACCATCTAATTAAAAGACATTTTTAGTATAGATAAAAATAATCACTATTGCTGCTTTGAAACACTGTGTGGTGCTGTAGTAAGCAGTTTGCTGCCTATATTATGTCACTTGTTTTCTCGAATATATTATCCCATTAACTTTTCTTAGCTCCAGATATAACTTTTTTCATTGTCTATTTTTTTGTCCTCCCTTCCAAAAACCCACAGCTTTTATCTGTTGAGAGAGTGCCGCATCTGAGAGGAGTTACGGGAGAGAGCAAGAGAGACAGCAGTGTGGCCTAGATAGGAAGTGATATTCTGTTAAACTGCAATCTGCTTCTGACTGGGCTCTAACAGAGTGCAGCTTAGTCTGTATGTGAATGGCGAGTGTCAGCAATGGTGATCGGTATATTGAAATGTTGTTTGACTAAAAACAAATAACTGAAAGAGGAGAATTGGTAGTGGCTGATTAGGCAATGTGGGTCAGGGACTGAATCCCTTCTGGCTGGCTATGAGGGCAGTGGGCAGAGTGGGCTGGGTGGGCATGCAGGAGCATGTAATTCTACTTGGAACCCTTGGCAAGGTATTCCATTTAGATAAAACAGCTGCTCTTGTCCAGCTTAAGTGAGGAAGATATTTCTCAGTTAGAAAAGATAACAGCAGCAATGAGAATGTAGAACATGACAAAGTCTCAGATTCAGCTGTGTGGATATATGCATATCTGGATAATAGCCAAATCATGGCTACTCCTGGCTAATAGCCAGGATCTGAGACTTTGTCATGGCTATTAGCCAGATAAACAAGAACATAAGTGAATTTTAAAATGATGTCGGGGGAACAGAGGAGGTAGAGGAGAAGAAGAGCAGAAGGAAAAAGCTAAGGTAAAAAGGCCCTGGAATCCAAGCAATGCTAAAAAGGGGAAACGAGATTTATCAGTTGCTCTAATATGAGAAAGTCAGCTGAACAAAACAATACAAAAGAAACATGGAAGAAATGATAAAGGTGAGAGGGAAGAACAGCAAGAAATGTTAAAACCAGGAAACTGCAGATATACAGTACAACAAAGTAACAGCATCCTAATTAGTACAGAGTTTTTTACAGTACATCACAGTAAGAAGTGTACAGTATTGTCACTTGCTGCCTAAATCACGTTAAACCTAACCGAGGGAAGGATATGGCTCAACATCTGGAGAAAGAATTTTCTTAAAAATAATCACACAGTAGTATAGAGTGGATAATTCAGCAATGTAGAGTAAAGCAGCGGGCAACCTCCACTGTTGTGTCAATTGTATGAGGCTAGAGGAAGAGCCACCAGATGCAGAATTTCAGAGATCTCCAAATGATCAGCACACCAAGGGCTTGCAGCATTCTTGAGCTTTGAAACTCCGACCCAGGAGTTAGCCTCTTCCTAGGGAAAACAGATCATGTTGGACTACTTGGCCTGCAGAGATCGGGAACGGATCCTTAAAAAGCCAAAGGTAAGAGCAATTAATTTAAAGAACACTAATGTAAATTAAATTTTGTGTTGTGTACTCCGGTAGCTACAGTAGGTGTATTGTTGTTGTTTGAGGATAATTTCAATAATTTCAAATTAGAGAAAGTGCAATGATTGATGTTTTCAGAAGGTCATTTTTCTGCCTGTGTTCTCTGAATTTGATGGGTAAAAGAGAGGAGGAATAGATGTTGCAGGACTGTGGGTAACAGAGAAATACAATGGAGGACAATCTTATTTAAATGAATAAGGTTCTTGTGGTTATGAAGGGAGTCCTTTATCTGCTGTTGTTCTCTGACTTCGATGCTGTAACATTTTCTGCTTGTGTTATCTTACTTTTATGAACTAAACAACAGGGAGGAAAATTGATAGCTTCAGAGTATAATAAAAAGGGTGAAAGATTGGGAGAATAAAACAGTAACCCTATTTGGCTGGGAGACTGAAGAGGGTCAATCCATAGACGTGGTCAAAAGAGATATTGATACATTTCTGTCATGTGCCTTAGGAATGAACATCAATAGAAGTTTTATTAAATATATCTATGCACCAAACAATATCAAAATGTCCACAAATAGATATTGCAGTCTATTCAAGTAAATTGGCAGTGTTGATTTTGCAGGCTTCCTATACATTGCATAAGTATGCGGGTTATCTAACTAACAGTGAGTCAATTTTGGTGATAACATTCAAGGTAGGAGAGTTACAACTGGGAGAACTCAACTTTCGCAAAACTGATTTTCCACCTTGAGCATCTTAAAATAGATTGACAAAACTGGAGGCAAGGTTTAGAGTCTAGAATGACACTACTGACATGGAACATAGAAGAGTTGATATCGAAGCTAGCACATCATGAATTTAAAAACTTCCTGATGAATACAGACATTATGGGCCTGATTCTCAAAGCGCTGCATCTGATGCAAGGTGCTTGCACCAAACAGATATGGTGCAAGGTGCACCTTGCATCCAGGGCATCTTCCACACACCACAAAGGTTGCCTGTGTCAACCGTGAGGCTGCCTGCCCCAAACAGGGCTTGCTCCTGCCCTGCACCCTGCACTGCCCTGCGACATGGCACTAGGTGGACTGTGCTGACATAAACTGCAGCTTGTTATTCACAGACAGCACCCAGTGGGAGAAATTCTAGTGCCCTTAGACCAGCCAGGGCTGGTGTGAGGGACTTAGACATAGCTCCCTGGATGAGCTGTCCTATTGGTAGTGGCAGTGTGCCCACCTCCAACCCCACTGTGCCTCACATGTGCCACATACTGGACCCCCATCCACATCATGCCACCATAGGGCATCCAGAGCAGGAGCACCAAGCTGATCCTTGATGTGCCCCTCAGCATGTATAGATATAGTAGTGCCCCCAGATCTAAGTTGTCCCAGTTAGTACCATGACAAATGTCCCAACCTTCCCACTGGTGCCCAGTGCCCCCACCATGTAGGTGTGCCCCTCTCCATCCCCAGACAGAGTAGGGGATCAGCACAGCCCTGCACACCTCTCGGCTGGTCCCATCTGAACAGACTGTGCAGCGGACCGCACAGTGTACACGCTAATTGCTATCTATGAGCACACACACTGTATGGTCAGCCGCATCTGCTCAGCTGGGGACCAGCCACAGAGGTGTGTGTGGAGGGCTGTGCAGTCCCCTGCTCTGTCTGGGGATGGGGAGCAGCACTACCTACATAGGTGGGGGCACGGGCACCAGTGGGATGGTTGGTGGCATTTGTCATGGTACTAACTGGGTCACCGGGATCTGGAGGAGGGCACTACTATATCTATACATGCTGGGGGCCATCATGGATTGGTGGGCGCCCCTGCCTTGATGCCCTATGGGCACATTGTGGTCGGGCTCGGGACTTCCACCCAGTGCTGCATGAGGCTTGTGTCATCCCTCCTGTGCACCAAGTGTTTGCCGCATGGTGGTGTTGGTGCAAGTGTGGAGACTTAGGCACAGGGACCACTCCCATACCTGAGTCAGGTGAAGGGTCCCTGGTGTAGGGGCTTTGCAGCAAGCTGAAGTTTGCTGCAGTTTGTGCCGAACACAGCCCCTTTGAGAATCAGGCCCTAGATGTCTACAAGAGACCTGGATGATGGAGGATAACTCCCAGTACTCCCAGACTATTCAAGTTTGGTATTTCAGCTGCAAAATATAATAAAATGGAAGATCTATGGCTGGCCTGGCTATCTTTATCAATACCACACTTAACTGTGTGATTACAGTAATTAAGACAAAATAGAGAATTGTCAGGTGCTCAAAATAATAAATGACAGCATCAAGTTGATATTAGTTAATATGTATGTCTCGCTTAAATGAAGATTAATAGAGAAGAATATTAGATTCAGTTTGGTTAATGTTAGAGGAAGTAACTGGTTCTTTTGAACAATTTTCAAGTGTTACACAAGGGACTTTAATGCTAGATGTTTCAAAGGTAATTTGAGGACATTATCAGATAATGATTATAGAAAGGGAATCAACACAATAAATAATAATCTGTCTAGCCTGGAAATCACTCAACAGGATAACTAATCAAATGGAACGATACTGTCAAAAACATGAAAGGTTTAAATTGTTGTTTATACAATGGTAGAACACATAGTGATACAGAGGAGACTATACTTATGTAGGCCCATCAGGTTCATCACGTATAGACCTGGTATGGGAAATCTTGATGCAAGAGCTGTCATAATAGATCTTGAAATTAAAAAAGAACAGAATTGGCTCACTTGCTGGTAATTACTACATGGGCCTGGGGAACTTGTAATGAAAATGAATTTATGGCCACTCCAGGTATGAAGAGTATAAACATTAAATGATTACGATGGCAAAGTACTGAAATCATGATGTTTTCCGGGATACTAGATGCAAATCACTTACATACTCTTAAAAATAAATTAATATTGACTGATTATAGAAACATAATAGGGCTTTGGTAGGATATATGTTTTACATAAAACCTTTTTATCTGACTTCTATTCATGAAAGAAGAATAACACCTGGTTTAATTACAAATGTACTAGCACTAAAAGGAAGCTGAACAATATAATTTGTCAGAATGAGAAAACTGGATCAAAAGTTACCAATAAAATACTAAATAATGCTAGAAGAAAATATTAAAATTACTTGAAAAGAAAGTTTAATATATCATATTAAAATGTGGGAAAAATTAAGAATAGCAATCATAAAGAATGATACAAAATAGTTCTGGACTCTTGTTAGTAAAGGATATGACAAATATGCTAATAAGATTGAAGCAGCAATCACCCCTCAAATATGGTAAGATCATTTTAGAAGTCTTTAAGGTCGTCGAGTCTGGACAACCTTGAGACTCGCGCCACTGGCTTTCAAATTTGGCACCTTTTATTGAACTCGCTCACTGGAAATTCCTGTCCTGTCCTATGCTTTAAGCTTGGACTGCGAGGCACATTATCTTTATTTATATAACTCTGGTCCTGTAATTAGAGCCTTATGTCCTTTAATTGCTTAAAGTTTGGTATTTCCAGGATAATTGCTCAAAGTTTTAGGCTAAACCACACAGGAGCATTAACTCTGAACTTGATTCTCCTCCTGCTCCCTGAGCTTTCATTATTTAAGGCAAGCTAAAATAGCATAGATCTTTAAAAAGAAAACCTGTTAAACTACTAAATTCAGGCTGTACTAAGCTGAGCTGAGAGCCCTGGCTGCTCAATCCCTGGGGGTTTTGTCCCCCCAACATCCCTGGCCTT
The DNA here is from genome assembly GCA_016271365.2 of Neoceratodus forsteri. NCBI lineage: Eukaryota > Metazoa > Chordata > Ceratodontiformes > Ceratodontidae > Neoceratodus > Neoceratodus forsteri. The sequence continues at coordinate 1,063,936,683 of CM028130.1, forward strand.
AATTAAATACACTACTTAACACACCTCTCTGAGCCTTAAATAGGTAAGCACCCTCCCCAGCACTTAAAGGACAAGTACCTTAAACTGAATACAATTCTTCTACCTCATTGGAATTAGACATCTGACACTATTACAAACCTCCTGCTCATATTATAAAGCTCCTGCCACCTAGGGGTTGTACCGATTTAAAGAGGCAGCATTAGGATACACTTCAAACTTGTTTTGAGTACACTAAATCGTACACCTCTTTTTTCAGCCAGTGTCTCCCAAAACCTAACCTGGCTAACCAAGCTGTGCTTTTATCAACAAGCCGACTGTGAAACTTGTGCTACTATCCCACTGGCATAGTTCTGTGTACTCTGATATGATGGCATATATACAGTCCTTCCTCCTTTATGGTTGCCTGTTCCTCCTCTTGCCTCACCCCATCCATCAAACCTTAGCAACTTCCTCTAAACATGGAATGTTGAACGTAACACTCCTAGGGACACAACTACTTCAGAACATACTGGAACAGACTTCTTAACACTCACCATGCCTTTTAACAGCCTACGCCAATATATTTCTTCCAGGCACCCTTTTCAATATCTGCTAGAATGGTGCTGTATGCAATGTCACTTTTAGGCATTCATCTATTCCTATAAGCCTAATTCAAAACCCCACCTACAAAACAGCATAACACATGCATTATTAAGGGAATTATAACCAGACTTAGGAAATTGTTAGTCCTCTTACTGTTATGTTCTGGGAATGTTGAGCTAAACCCTGGTCCCCCTATGATTCTAGATGCCCCTTCAGAGGTACCTCAGCATAAGGGCATTAGCTTCCTTTATCTAAATATCTGCAGCATGCTAAAAATAGATTTAATACAGACTTGGGCATTTCATGCATCCCCAGATATATTTGTAATCTCAGAACTTGGCTTAGAGTTCCACTCTGACCACAGCATCAATATCCCTGGCTTCAATGTATTCAGGTCAGATAGACCAACTGGGGTGGGGTTTGCTATCTTTATGAAAAGGATCACCATAACAGTTATTGACATCTCCTCCACCCCTAAGGAGTTTGAGAGCATTACTGTGAAGCTAAAACTTTCCTCTGAGGAAACCATAGCAATAACTGCCTGCTATAGACCTCCATCTGCTGGCTTCGGAATACTAGACCACCTGCACAATCATTTGGAGAAGGCTAACTCTGAATGCTTATTATAGGGACCTTAATCTCAATTGAAGGATGAATGCTCTAAAACTCTGAAGACGTTTTGTGACAAGCATGGCCTGTTGCAAATGACCCCTCATGTCACCCGCCCTAATAGCAAAACCCAAACTGCAGCTCACTTTGAACTTACTTCTTTTAACAAGCCTCACAATATATCCCATGCAGGGGTATTCCATAATGATGTAAGCATCATAGCGCTATAGCCTGAGTAAGGTGTACCAAGCTTAACTCAACCTCTATCTTCAAAGCCCAAAGATGCCTAAGGAATTTTAGCCAGGCTGCCTTCCTATCAGACCTAGACAAGATTAGATGGCAGCTCTTTTATTTAGCTACATTAATTACTCAGGCTTACAACATCTTCCAAAACCTAGTCAGGAATGTGAATGATAAACATGCCCCCTACCAAAAGTAAGTCCAGAAAAGGGTCATGCCCTGGTTTATGCCTGCCATGGAAGCAGTTCTAAAGGGCAGAGACAGGTTGTGGAGGAAAGATAGAAAACAAAAGCTGATTCTGACTGGCTTGCTTTCCGCATTGCTAAAAACACCTGCACTAAACTTATTAGAGCTGAGAAAGGTCTTTATTTCCAATCTGCCCTTGAAGAGAACAGAAATAATTTGCAAATTCTGGAATATCCTATAGGAGGTCAAGGTTCGATCATCTTCCTCTCCCCTGCCTGCCAAGATAGTGGTAGGAGACATCACATACTGTATACTGACAAGGCTGACATCCTGGAGCAACTCAATAATTACTTGGCCATGGCAGGACTAGCTCGATGCCTCACCTGTCAGTAGGCTAGCTGTATAGTTTCTGTCTGATGATGCCCTTGCTCTGCCAGCACAATGAATCAGAAGATCTCCTTTGTTTTAGCCCTGTAACCTTTAAGCAGGTTGAGGATCTATTGTTGGCACTGGATACTAAGAAAAGCACCAGGGCAGACCTTTCAGAGCCCTTTTTTCTGAAATTAGGACAGTTTCACTTAACCGCTCATCACACATCTTTTCAATCTTTTCCTTTCATTAGGGACCACCCACCAATCTGGAAAATGGCACACATTATACCCCTTTTCAAGTCTGGGAATACATGTGACCTAAACAATTACAGGCCAATTTCCTACTCATCATCCTATCAAAACTGCTAGAGATGCTAGTTAACCATCAGCTAAGAGACTTACTGGAAGGAAGGACCTATTAAACCCCATACAGTTGGGTTTCAGACCAAAGCACAGCACTGAATCCTCCTCGCCAAAGTTTCTAGTGACTGGCTAAATGCAATGGATGCAAAGAAGCATATCAATGCCTTATTTTTAGATCTAAGCAAGGCCTCTGATACCATTGAACATAGCCTGCTATTGGCCACTTTGAGCCACCTTGAACTTTACGATACCTTCATGAAATGGTTCAACTGTTACCTTACCAACAGAATGCATCAAATCAAAGACCAAGAAGATCTCTCACTGCTTATAATTCTACCGCATGGAGTATTGCAAGGCTCCATACTGGGTCTCATACTCATTGTGATCTATATTAATAACATTGACTCTCAAATACACAAGGCACGTGTGCATCTATCTGCAGATAACATGGTGATACACACAGCGTGTTTTCCCTTAGCTTGCATTCGAGAAGCTGCAACATGAATTTGACATCCTGCAAAAATTTTACTGCAGCTGAAGTTCCTTCTTAATGCAAGCAAACAAAAGCTATGGTTATCTCCCTAAATCCCACTCTTCAGCAACAACCGTGACATCATCATAGGATACCACCTTACTTGACGGTCCAATTGAAATTGTTGACAACTTTAGGTAACTAGGTTTTTGGTTAGACAGCAAGCTTAACTTTATGGTACATTTGCAAGAACTAGCAAACATCTGAGACATCACCTGGGCATATTCTGTCATATTAGATATCTTCTCACCTGTGAGGCAAAAAGACACTGGTCCAAACAGCCTTTCTACACTCTTTCTATACTATGGACATCCTCTATAGCCACTGCCCTGTATCAGTTCTAAGTAAATTAGACACCCTACACCACCATGCCCCGAGATTCATATCTAGCACTCCTTTAATCACCCTCCACTGTCTGCTCTATGAGATGCTTGGCAGGTCTTCTTTACTATCAGGACTAAGAGGAATGCAGCTCTTTGTTTTAACAGGGTAATTATAAATAAACTTTCTTCCTATATCTCCAGTCTACAGGTATTTCATCAAAATACAGGGACCTACTGTTTGAGAAGCTATACATTTGTTATGTTCGATGTCCTCAAGATCCATACATGATTTGACACTGCCACTGTTAACTTTGCTCTTCCGTCTCTTTGGAACTCCTTGCAGAAGGCACTTAAGATTGTTACGTACCAGGGATATCCATCTTCAAGTCTCTTTTACAGCTGTCTCAAAAGAAGCTTGCTCATGTTGTAGATAATTGCTCAAGACTTTGCTTTCCCAATCCCGCTTTTGTTTGCCAGGTCAATCTAGCACTTTCTTCTCCTTTCCCCTACCTCTATCCATTCTTCTCAACCACCCCACCCTCCCCTTTTCATCTCTCCTCCCTTTTTTCCTCTTTAGCACATACTTAATATCAGTTGTTTTGTTGCACTATTACAGGTTACTATAGTTTTGTCATATTATTCCATGTTATCCTTTGTATGTGTGATCTGTATATATTAACATATTTAAAATGTATCATTGACTATATTTAAATTATATATATGTTGTGTACCGGTATATCTGTGCCATTGTACTATTGTCCCTTGTACTTGTTGTCCAGTACCACCTTGCAAACAAGCTCGCTCAAAGGTGTAAAGCCTGGTTAAATGAAGTTTGATTGATTGATTGATTGATTGAGTTAGGTCAGTTTCCTTTAAGCACCATGGCTATGGAAAGAAGAAGAATATTTACATTATGATCGTTCTTCTTCAAGAAAACAGAATCCTAAGATGTGTCTTCAAGAACAGATAAAATATTACAGTCTGGCTTCACTGCAGACATATTTAAAACCATACACGATTTTATTCTTCTTAGGGTCTGGGAAATATTTTGTATGAAATATTTATACAAGGTCCCTTTCCTGAAATTAAAGAAATGGTAAAGAAAAGATTAAGAGATGTAATTGTTCAAAATGATCTGGAAAAATTGCTAAAATACGGCATTATAAATGGTATAAAATAATCAAAGGACATCTAAATTAGGACTATATTAACTATACATAGAAATAGAAACATAGAAACATAGATTCTGAGGCAGATAAGGACCGCTTGGCCCACCCAGTCAGCCCATTTCCAACTTAATGGATAAGCTGCAGATCCTAGTTAACCAGCAGCCTACTTCTTCCTACCCCCACCCCTAGAATTGCCTTATGACTGTCCCATGCATGCTTGAATTCCACCACTGTTATTGACTCCACAACCTCTCCGGAAGGCCATTCCATGCATCCACAACCCTCTCTGTGAAAAATACTTCCCACATTCCTCTGAGCCACCCCCATCTTCAAATTGTGCCCCTTGTTCTTGCACACCTCTTTTTTGAAAGATGTTACTCTCTTGGACTATGTTGATTCCTTAAGGTACTTGAAAGTTTCTATCATGTCCCCTCCCTCCTTTCCTCGAGGCTATACATATTAAGCTCCTTAAGTCTCTCTTCATATGTCTTCCGATGCAGACCCTGCACCATTTTAGTTGCCCTCCTCTGGACAGCTCCATCCTGTCTATGTCTTTGTGGAGATTGGGTCTCCAGAACAGCACGCAGTACTCAGATGGGGTCTCACCAGCTGTCTGTACAGAGGGATAATAATTCCTGTTTTTTACTGGCGATGCTCTCCCTATGCATCCCAGTATCCCCCAGCCCTCTTGTTGCCCTCTCACATTGCTTGCCCACCTTTAGGTCATCTGATATGACTACCCCAGATCCCTTCCATTTTTGTTGTTGTTAGTATCTCACCCCCATTGTGTACTCTTTCCTTGGTTTTGTTTCCCAGGTGCATTACCTTGCACTTAGCATTGAATCTAAGCTGCCATACATTTGACCATTCCTCTAACCTTGACAAGTCCCTTCTCATCCTTTCCACCCACTGTGCATCAACTCTGTTGCAGATCTTGTGTCATCTGCAAAGAGAAATACTTTTCCTTCCAGTCCCTCTGCAATGTCGCTTATAAAGACGCTGAAGAGGACCGTCCTAATACTGAACCCTCATGTACCCTAGTTGTAACTCCCTCTTCAGAGTGACTCCCATTTACTATTACTTCTGTGTCCTATTCTCCAGTCAATTCTTTTACCCAGGCTATCATCTTGGGACCCACTCCCAGGCTGGCTATCTTGTATATTAATCTTTGTGTGGGACTGTGTCAAATGCCTTCTAAAGTCTAGGTAGGCCATGTTCACAGCCCCTCCCTGATCTACTACTTTGGTCACCCAGTCAAAGAAATCTGTCAGATTTGTCTGGCATGACCTTCCCACTGTGAATCCATGCTGCCTTGGGTCCTGTGCCCTCTGGCCTCTAGATACTCAACAATCTTTCCTTCAGAAGTGATTCCATCATTTTCCTACCACTGAGGTTAAACTAACAGGTCTGTAGTTTCCTGCTTCTGCCTTGCTCCCACTTTTGTGAAGGGAATTACATCTGCCCTCCTCCAGTCCTCAGGTACCACCCCATCCTCCCATGATTTGTTAAAGAGGGTAGTCAGTGGTGTCACTAGTTCTACCCTTAGTTCTTTTAAATTCTGGGTTGAATCCCATCAGGCCCCATTGCTTTGTCCACCTTCAGTTTTAAGAGTTCTTTCAGAAACCTTTCTTCTGTAAATGGGCTGGTATCAACTTCTGTATCCAGAGTGTTTCTACTGTTTTTTTAGGTACCTCCTCTTCCTTTGTAAATACTGAGCAAAAATATTTGTTTAGTATCTCTGCCTTTTCACAGTCACCTCTGCCCACCCTCCCTCCCCATTATTAAGCCTCACTAACCTCCCTTGGTCTTCCTTGTTCCCTGATGTACCTATAAAAGGTTTTATCCCCTTCTTAACTGAGTTGGCTATCTTTTCCTCGGTTTGGGCCTTTGCTGTTCTGACTGCCTTCCCAGCTTCCTTTGCTTTAACTGATACAGTTCTCTGTCCTGCTCCTTCTGCGATTCCTTCTACTTCCTGAATGCTTTCTTTTCTCTTGAACCTTCACTGCCACTTCCTTTGAGAACCATAGTGGTTTCTTACATCATTTTGTTTTGTTTATTTGCTTCACACAAAGGCTACTTACCTCTGTGATGGCAGTTTTATTATTCCCCATTGTTCTTCCACCCTCCTTCCTGCCCATTTGCTAGTGCATTCCTTAGGCATTCACCCATTTTGGCAAAGTCACGCCCTAAAGTCCAGTACTTTTGCCTTTGTATGGCTTGACTCTATTGTTGTGTTTATTGTGAACCATACTGTTCGATGGTTGCTAGTTCCCAGATGGCTACCCACCTCTACATCTGTGACCTCTCTTCATCCCCATTTGAGAGAACCAGGTCTAAGATTGCTCCTCTTGAGAGGGCTCCACTACTAGTTGTCTAAGGGATGCCCCGTAGGGTATCTAGAATAACCCACTCTTTGAAGTGGCTGCTGCAACTTCACTCTAGTTAACATCTCGCATATTCAGATCACCCATCAGCAATATCTCCCTTTTTCTGCCATTCTAAGTATTCTTTCTATCATTTCCTTGTCCATTTCCTCCCCTGAGAAGGGGTTCGTATACAACCCCTGTGCGGATTGTGGTGCCATTGCCAGTCTCCAAATTTACCCACAGTGCTTCTTCTCCTCCCTGTTTTCTTTTGTTCTGTTGCTTTGATTCCTTCCTTATGTAAAGAGCTACTCCTCCTCCTCCTCTTTACCCTCCTGTCCCTCCTGTGGATAGTGTATCCTGGTATGTTTATGTCCCAGTCATGGTTTTATGTGTACCATGTTTCTGTGACTGCCACAATATCCAGATGTTCCTCCTCCATCAAGGCCACTAATTCAGGAAGCTTGTTACTTAGACTACAGGCATTGATACTCATTGCTCTCCATTTTTGATGGCTTTACCTTCTTTTGCAGCATCCCCACTGACCTTTCTACCTCGGTCCTTTTCTCATTTAGTACCCTGTTTTGTAGGCAGAGGCTGGGATTTTCCTGCTGCTTATCAGTACCTCCCCTTGGCTAGTTTAAAAGCTTGCCAATGAAGCATTTAAATCAATTGCTCAAAGACTTGTTCCTTCCTGGACAGATGCAGACCATCCTGCCAGTATAGGCTGGTGTCCCTCCAGGTGGAACCCCAGTCCCCAATGAAGCTAAACCCTGTGCTCCACACCATTATTTCAACCATTCATTAAACTGCATGGTGCAAAGTACCTCACCTTACTCATGCCATTGACAGGCAGCACCTCAGAGAAGGATATTGTGTGTGCTACTTGTCTTAGGTCCTCCCCAATTCTACAAAGTCCTTCTGCACTGCTCTAATCTCATGATGAGCCAAGTCATTTGTCCCTAGGTGGACAATGACGTCCAGCTCAGACTCCCATGCAGCTGTTCTCGTGATCCTGAGGATGCACTTCCTGTCCCTCCAAGCGATGGCAACAGGCAGGCATCTTACTTTAGTTTTCCTGCTCCTCCAGTTCTATCCCTAATAATTGAGTCCCCACCAGGAGCTGCTTCCTTTCCTTGTGGTATCCTCTGCCTCCTTCCTGTGGGCCTCCCTTGTGACAGTTGTCCTCAGCCTCCTTATTCTCCTTTGTGGGTGCATCCATAGGGGAGCTATGCTGCCCCAGAATGGTGTATGGATTGTGGAGTGGAACAACTGACTGGGTGTGCCTCTGTTCCACCATCCTCACCCTCCCTGAGCCCACTGTGGTCCAACTGCTGTGCTTTCTTTGCAACCTCTGAGGTAGTGGTGGTAGCTCTGGTGCTTCCTGGATGGGGCGGTTCCTTCCTACCATCCAGTGTGGCCTGGGGAAAGGTTACCTACTACTGTCCAGTGTAGCCTGAGATGCAACTTCCTCCCTCAGCGCAGAGAGTTGTCTGCAAATAGGGCAGCATCTCAGCCTCCAGAAAGACTCCCAGAAGACTGCTGCCCCACAGCCATTACATTGCACTACCCCCATTTTTTTGTGCGTGTTTGTGTGTGTGATTGGTTTGTTATATAGAAATATATATTATACAATGTGTATGCTTATATTGTCAGTGCAGTGTGCTAGAGAGGATATGACAGTGATATGCACCTTGCAGTCTTGAGGAAATGATGTCAGAACCTCAGGTATAAAGGAACTATTTCCAGGGGTGGTGGGGTGGAGAGTGGGAAGGGGTTGGGCCTAAACTGTGCCCTCACAAAACAATCAGCTAAAAGCTCTGACCCACCACTGTGATGAGTGCCTTCCTGTCAGCAAGATGCCCTACACAACAATTTGACAGAGAAAATACCCTGCTAATCAAACAGAGAAAATGCACACATCCACATCAGACACAGGTAAACCTCCCAGCCCCAAAACAGGCCTGGTGGTTTGTTCTCCAAAAGCAGTCAGCCCCAAAATAAGTCAGCTGTGCTTTAAACTCTTCCTGCACTGAAAATCTTAAAATTGTAACAAACAAATGTAAACCCAGATCCACCTCACTCTGTTGCTTGAAATACTGTCTTTTCCTGTTTCACACTGCAGGTTTTGCTATGACAACTCCTTAACCACAGTAACTTATTTAAAAATAGTTTAACTATCACAAACTTCTACACACCAGTAAATTATTTAAAATAGTTTCTGTCTCAAAATCCTAGTAGTCAATCCAGCTACCCCTCAGGGACAACCAAATGCAATATTCAAACACTTGTGAAGTTACTTCCAAGATAAGCAGAGTTTGCAAGCTCCTTTTAACTCCTCAGCCACCTGTAATTTATTTAAAAATAGTTTAACTGTCAGAAAATCCTAGTAGATAATCTAGCTGCCCAAGGGTCTACCCAAATGCAGTATTTAAATCCTTCTGGAGTTACTCACAAGATAAACAGAGTTTGCAAGCCTCTCCTTGGTTAAACACTAAATAAATATGTGAATAAAAGCAATTACCAAAGGTAGTTAGTTTCACCTCCCACAGAATTAAGCAAAGTGCACGTTGTTGCAGATATCAAGTGCAATATAGAATTTCTCACACAGCTCACAACTGAATAAAGAAGTAGTGTCCTTCCAGGTCAAAAGATGTGCATTGTGTCTCTAAATATTGCAGCCTCCAGTAACTTATAGTAATCTGATCTAGTCTGGATATCTCACCCAGGGCAATTTGTTGACAATGGTTATGATGCAACCTTTCCTGTTCCAATACAACACTTTGTGGTCTGAAAACAATTTCCTGCACCTGAGGCTGTCTGTGTTTCAATTCAGACTGCAGGTTTTGCTATGACAACTCCTTAACCACAGTAACTTATTTAAAAATAGTTTAACTATCACAAACTTCTACGCACCAGTAAATTATTTAAAATAGTTTCTGTCCCAAAATCTTAGTAGTCAATCCAGCTACCCCTAAGGACAACCAAAATGCAGTATTCAAACACTGTGAAGTTACTTCCAAGATAAGCAGAGTTTGCAAGCTCTTTTTCAACTCCTCAGCCACCTGTAATTTATTTAAAAATAGTTTAACTGTCAGAAAATCCTAGTAGACAATCCAGCTACCTCCAAGGGTCTACCCAAATGCAGTATTTAAATCCTTCTTGAGTTACTCACAAGATAAACAGAGTTTGCAAGCCCCTTCTTGGTTAAACACTAAATAAATATGTGAATAAAAAGCAATTACCAAAGGTAGTTAGTTTCACCTCCCACAGAATTAAGCAAAAGTGCGCTTGTTGCAGATATCAAGTGCAATATAGAATTTCTCACACAGCTCACAGCTGAATAAGAAGTAATGTCCTTCCAGGTCAAGAAGAAAGAAGAATCATAACCAGGTATAGGTATGAACTTTATAAAGCAAGATATATTTTTCATGGTCAAAGAAGAATAAGCATAACAGATCCAAACTGTGTCTACCAAACAGGAGTGGTGGATGATCTTAAGCATGTAGTATTACATTGTCCACATTATGAAATAAAAAAGGAGATGGTTGGTTTCAGTATTGGCTACCCTTGATCTTCCTCTGACCAACTTATACTTTATTTGTTTAATAGTAATGATCCATAAATACCTGATAGATTATACAGTTTCTTGAAGTCATTAAATTTGTAGATAGACTGTTTGGATGAGGATCCCTACAAGTTACATGTGAAATGTATGTGATAAATGAATGCAATTTTATAGTATATGTGCAATAACTTAAACATTATGACATTTTATATAAGGTATATGTAACATTCTATATGAAGATATGTGAATGTAAAACTTTGTAATGACTTATGTCAATCAAATAAAATTTACCTACCTAGTGTCAAAGTAGGTAAATATGTAATTTAAATAGCTGATGATCACAGTTAGGTAAAAAAAAGGAAAAGCTCAGACCAAAATAAAACAAAATAAAAAGTAGAACCTGAATTTCTGCAGTTTTAACAAAAAGACCACCTCTTCTCTGACTAAAAACTAAAAAAATGAGAAAGCAAGGCAGATATGTCCGCAGATGGAGAGCGGGACACACAAGAACCATATGTTGTTCATCTGGGAATACATAGGTGTCTGCCTACTTACAATGCTTTTTCTTCAGCATTATCAACTCACTTGATTGAATTATCTAAATGTATATGTTTCTAATACTTTGTATCAAATGTTGCACTGTTTAATTGATGTGAACTTTATTGTCCCTATTCATTATGGTTTGTTGAAGTAACTCTGAATCTGACCCAGGTCATGCCTGTAAACTGAACTGTATTCCAGTGTACTTACCTGAACGACACAATACAATTAAATGAAATAAGATTATGGAAAAGGCAATATAACAGCTAATGCAGGGGATGCTTCAGAAGATATTATGGCAAAGGTGATCAAATTCATAATTACTGTGGATTTACCATCATTGAAAATAGGTTGATTGTAGTAAAAGCACAGAGTTGATGGGCTAGATTTGTAAATTCATGTTCTCCCTACTGCAATAAACTTGCTCTCATTGGTACCTATGCACAAAGCAGTGCAGGGTATATGTGGGAGGTGTGTACTCTGGCTGTGCAGGTCCTCCCAATGGACAAGCATGTGGTGGCCGGCATGCATGTATGTGTGCCACAGCATGATAGATGTCTACAGCCCCATCCCCAGCACACTGCTGTGCAGGGACAGCTAGAAGGACACTGCAGGCATCCATTCAGATGCCTCTTCTGGATCCCAAATGGATCACTTGTGCCAAGCAAACAGGGATTCTGGGTAGTGTGTGAGGGTAGTCTTTTTTTTGTTTTCATATAGGTTTTTATAGTCCATGCCATGGCAAGGTATAATCCTGTCAACCATATCCACCACCCTCTCAGTTGTCCACCATCTCCTAGCTTACTTGATGGCATGATAACCCCATGGATCTCCCATGGAAGGGTCAGGTGAGGGAGGCCCTCCTCCACCTGAAGTATAATCCAGTAGTCACTACAAGTGACAGTGATAGAGCAGATGGAGGTGAGGTGAGTGGGCGCCATATGCCCTGCCGTGCAATCTTTCTCATCTTCATATTTTCTCCTGACCTCAGTCTGTGGCTATGGAGGATGCAAGCTACATAGGCACACATGCACTCCTGCCTGCTTTCTCCTCCACCCACCCTGACATGTTGTCATTCTCCAGCTGTCCATGCTCTGATACCTAGCCACCATTGGGTGTCAGGCAAGACAGGGATGACTTGGGAACCCTCCCAGGAGAGGAGAGCTGCCTTGTGGCATGCTCAGTGCTGCTCTTATCCTCCCCAACCAGCCCCCAATAACCCAGCCTCATCAGAGCCTGGGTTTCCAGCTTAGCATGTGGTAAAGCACTATAACAGTGCCTCACCCTGAGCACCACTGGGCTGGCTGAGGATAATGTTTTAAAAGACTGGTGAATGCCTGATTCACTACCCTAATCCCTCCCTTTCTAACCAGAGGGATGGGGCAGCATGTGTGGGGGTTGATGTCCTTCAGTTTGTAGAGTTTTTCTAGGGGCATTCAATGGATATGGCAGGGTCTCTGATGCCATATTCTGTGCCCCTTCCCTGGCAGTCCATACCTTTGTGAAGGGTGTGGAGGAAGACATGCCCCAGCACACACAGAGACCATCTGTAGAGGCAGGGATGTGCCACCAACTGTAAGAGCCCTCCTACAAAATATTTTGTGGGTCCAGCCTCCCCACCAATAAGTCAAAATAACCATTAGCACATATAAAATGAAATTAAGTTTTTGTATCAGTCCTGCTGAGCATCTGTAGCATGCTCATGATGCCCCTTCCTCTTTGTTGGCATAATGATCAAGGAACTGAACAATGTAGTTTTTCACTACTGGGTACACCAGCATCAAGATCATATGTTTTGAGTAATGGACCCTATCACTTCTTTGTTCTGTGCTCCAATCCAGGAAACTGCAGTTGGAATCTGCAGCCCACACCCCACTGCTGCCACTGCTGACAAACCCAATTTCAAATGGAAAAGTAAATTAGAAAAGTTGCAAGTTTGTCTGAGACAAATGTTTTATTTTTAATGCTGATCTCTGAGGCAGTGGCCCCTGACAGTATGGGCCTACTACAACTGCACCTCTTGCACTCCCTTGTCATGACCCTATATACAGGTACTGTGAGCTGTGCAAATGGTCAGGATCTAGTGTGGAAGGGACATACATTCCTTCCATGATGGCTCCAGGGGTCCATGGGACCCCTGATGCACAGCACAGTGCCTTAGGATTGCCTTAGGTACTGTGGATCCACACTGCCTTTGGGTATAGGCGCCATTGACTTTATAAGGGTCTGTTCATGAAAAAGGTTACCAAAGTGTGACATGGGAGTGACATTTTCAAATCAACCATAGAAGAATTGTCTAATACAGGTTAAGATACTATGACCCATATATGAAAAAATCACAATGTTTTAAGATAAAAATTTTAAGATTCCTAAGAAAAATGGGGTCTAGTGGATGATTGTAACAATACGCATCACACACCATGGTGAGAGCAACAAGACACACCACATATCACTGCAAGTGTAATAAAGGGTGACCATAGATTAATTGTGTAATACAGGCTAAGATACTATGATCCACATGTGAAAAAATCACAATGTTGTAATGTAAAAATTGTAAGATTCTCAAGAAAATTGGGGTCTAGTGTGACGATTGTAACAACACACCGTGATGAGTGTAACAAGACACCACACATCACTGTGAGTGTAATAAAGGGCACCACAAAACTGTTAATGAGTAAAAGGTTTACTTATGTAGACTGAAGGCTTTTTAAACACATTACATTAAAAAACATGTTTATTATAATTATACTACTTTAAACTATTCTACATGGCACGGAACACTCAAGACCATTCGCAGGACAGGAACAGAGCACTCAAGGCCATTTGATGGTACAAAGAGTCAGCATGCACACTCCACATGATCCTTCAATCAAGGGAGAGGCATGGAACACTCAGGACAATTTGATGGAACAAAGATGGGATATTATAAAAGGCTTTCAGAAATGCTCCAATCTGATTGGCTGTTAGAGTCCAAAAGTCTTACAATAATCCCTGTTACACTGTCCGTATAGCCTGATCACCCTAGCATACATTTTTATATTTGCAATGAGGCACTCCCAAGAGTTAGATTGACAGTCTGTTAAGTATCCCACCAGGTCAAAGGCACCAAGAGTACCCTCAACCACAGCTCACTAGCAGGAAGCTGCATGGTGCTCATGCAGGGTTTTAAATAACTGATTAGCAGATTTTTTCTTGGGACTATACTAACTGTACAGAAAGTATTTATATAGATTTTCTAGAAGTGCTGTGTTTATGAAGCACAGTGAGACAAGAGCTACATATTTTCACAAAGATTTAGCACTTTTATAAGCAAAACACTAATCAATTTTTAGAGTTAAATAAATCCCTGTCATGAAGGCTAAATATGAATGCTCACACAGGCCAAGTCAAAGACTGGCAGGGACATGCTCCCAGGCCAGCATAATAACCACAGCATAACTACACCACTTTTGTTATTTTACCCAGACACAATTATTCAGACATTCAGAAGCATCAAGGTTGTGTGAGTATTCATATTTGGCCATGATGAGACCTGCGTCAAAGGCACCAAGTGTACCCTCCCCAAACCACCACCGCTTAGCAGGTAAGCTACATGGTGCTCAGGAAGACCAAATATGAATGCTCACACAGGCAGAGTCAAAACATGTTTTCACTTTTTCTGTATACATTATTACTGTATAACATTTATTCCAACATTAAAATAAAAAACAAAGCATTCACAGTTCACAGTACATTAAGCCCCCAGCCCTGTACAAAATGTGTGGACAGCAATTACAAGAATGCCCACAATTTTTATTTCAGTCACTGTCCCTCTCAAACTTAATTGTAATGACAAAACAATGAGACCTAGCCTTCATCTGATGAACCCTTGCACCAGACAATGAGTAAAATGACTCCACTACCTACACAACTCAGTTACAATGAGGTCCTGGGAAGGAGATTGTAAACAATACCAAAATAAAAATAATACAACAGGACACAGAAGATACATCAAAATATTTGGCAGCAAAAACAGAAACAAAAACATACCCTGGTAAAATAGAACATCAACTAAATTAATAGCACATTTAACATTTTTTTATTCTATGGTCACCAGGTAAGGCCCACTAGGTACAGGTGCCTGTGTTCAGGAATGACCATTGAGCACAGGGAAGTTTAGGATTTAGGGATTTGCTCAAAGTCTTACAATATGCAAGTGGAGGCTGAAGGAATCAAACCCAGGTCTGTCTGTTAGATGTACCAAGCTCATTCACAGCTTCTACCTTCTAGGCTGTGCATTGTTGCTGCATTGGAGCTCACACAGTTAACATCACAATGAAATGTATTGCACTAGAACTCTGACATCCAGAACAAAACACCATGCCATGCAACCTATGCCTCCAAGTTAAAATTGTCCAGAGGAGATCTCCACTATTAAACTCTCTCAAAAGGGAACATGTACAAACAAAATGCAGGTAAATGGGCTGGGATCAAACCACAGAGCTTACATACTTGACAATACAGGGACACAGTCCTTTTAAATGTATACTAACTGGCTCCATTTCTAACCTCACTAAAGATACTCATGCGAGAACATGATGGTGATCAGACACACACCACAGGTTTTGGTGTGTTTCACTAACTCCAGCAAGTTCAGTTAGTGAAATGAAAAGCCCTCATCTCCAAAATCAGAGAACTTGCATACTAATGCCACTAGTGAACAAGCAATCCTATAGGATTGATCTTGGTTGCCCAGTTCGCTAACTGTTACTCATCCGCCATGATGGTTGTAGCTAGTCACTCACCTCGTGATGGGTATAACACTGAGAAGTGGCAAAGACACGCCTTTAACTCTCCCTGGATGTCAAGGAAAAGAGGAAGATCTGGTCACAAATGTAACTTTTATACTGCCACCAACTCACACTGCTTTTCTGGCACAGACACAAGACAGGTATCACACTGGGCTACCAGGCTGACTCCCCACCTGTGATGTGCAAACATAAGCAAATCTAGGACACCAAGTCAGGTGGGGATCAAACAGCCACATAACTTCGTTGTGCTAGGGGCCATGGACAAATCAATGTTTTCTCAAAGAAGCTGAGAGATCCAGGGAGCAAGGAAAAGTGCAAGAATTTTAAATAACTGACTGGAAGTCAGTGTGGATCACTGTGATGAGTGTAACAAAGTAGGACACTACACATTACACTCATCATGGAAACTATTGAGCATCTCTGCAGCCAAAGGGAATAAAGTAAAGGGCCAGGACAGTGTGGATATCTTAAAACAAAATGTTTTGAACAGCACAGTACTATAGTCTGAATACTGTGAAGTAAATGAGTTCACAGTAGGAAACAACAAACATGTTGGTTTTGATGTCACATTTTGAGGCAAGAAAATCAGCAGTAAATTAACTTAAATTGAAAAAAATATAAATGTTAGAGATGTAATTGCAAAAACATTATGTTACCTATCTCTACTACCAACTACCCTTAAAAAGCACCACTTGTATTAGGGAAATCTTGTTTTATTTTTGTAACACAATTCAATCAAAGTCATGCATGCCTTGGTAACTCCTTTTGTGAACAGACCCATAACACAGAAGAGGAGGTGGTGGCTAAGAGCAAAGGGAAGGGAGCCAAAAGCTGGAAACCTGATGAACATCCAAGTACTGTAGCTCAGCTACACCATCCAGATTCACAAGAACTGCCCAATATCTTGGTGTGGTTAAAAGCAATTTTATTTAGCTATATACAACAACTCCAGAGAAGCACCCCACCCTGGTGCAAAATCTGCATCAACTTTTCTCATTACACTGGCACTTTATCAAGATCATACCAAGACATTTTGCAGTTATTTTAAATCTGGATGGTGTAGACAGGCTACAGTATTTGGAAGCAGTCCATTGACCGCATTTGATTTGTAATACTTTGTTGTTGAGGTTTTAGAGAGACTGTCCTTCCTCTTCACATTTTTATGTGCTAACTGCTTGTGAAGGGCATCACTTCACCTTGCAACAGCAGCACTGTCTGTGCATTACCCTGTTACCCAGATACATAGACAATGATGACAGAAAAGGCCTGTCATCCTATCCAGTATATCTATTTGTTGTGCAGTATAGTAGACCTGGTTAAGGGAATTATAATAAATTGTATCCCTTATATGGACTCACTTCATGCACGTGGAGCTTTTCATGACACACAGTGTTCACACATGTCAGACATATACACACATAGTCAAATAAATTAGAGGGACATTGAATGGTGACTTTAGAACATTTTCAAGTTTGCATTAAACTGTGATAAAATGATACATTATAGCCAACTTTATAGTAACCTACTGTGTAGTAAGTTTACCTTTCCAGAAAAACAGGGACAACCTAAAATAGACTCCTCTGCTTTATAAATGTGTGCATGGTCAAATCCTGACCTACTGATTCTGAGCAGCCTTCTCAACATGATCTTTCAGCTTTATTTCAAGCTTATAATCTGTACCAAGTATCAGAGATAAAGAAATAGGAGAGAAGCTCTTTGCTTTTGCTACACCCTTACAGAAATAATTATATGAAATGTTTCATGCTGCACACATAAAACTACCCAAGCTATATGCATGCTGCAAGTATGATTTAAATGTTAAATTGGAACCGATTGCATGCATATGGCATGAGTGGCATAAGTGCAGCAAGCAAGTGGAAACCATGATTTTTTAGGTTAAATTGAAAACTGCATGCATGTGGCATGCGCAGAAAGCAAGTGGTCACAGATAACTGCACAAGTAAAAGTAAAGCTAAGTGAATTGCTCAGGATCACATCATAGACAAGGGGTTGATGGGATTCAAACCCAGGCCTTCATGCCTCCAAGTCTCCTGGCTTGCAGTTCAGTGCCTTTAACTACTAAGCCATATATTCTGTACACATACTGTATGGCTCACTTGTACTTCAATACATACTGTATCTGACTCACATCTGCATGCATGCATGCTTGTAGCCACTGTTATGCTTTTCAGTTTTCTTTCTTACTCATCTCAGTTTCACAGTTGAACTGTAGCACACATACCAATGAAAATACATGCTTTCCCACCCCAATACACAAATCTACCCACAAAACCACTTAACTACTTCTGTCTGTCCTGTACTCCTACTATTTTCTCTCCATAGTTTTGAATGTTTACACTAAACAGACTTTAAAGTGCAAACACAAAAGTAATAATAACTTGACACTCACCTACATGGCCAGTCCCCTCCCATGCACACACTGTAGAGGGTACAGCCATGCTGCAGACAACCTACCATATATAGATATAAGTAAAAAGTTCTTACTTGAGTACTAGAGAGCCAGAGTCAGGAGTCTGTAAAGATGATGTCCATGGGTCAGAGTGTTGGGACATATCCCTTGAAATGAATAGAGCTATTTTTGTTCCTATTTTATTCATTATGATGGTGATTTGGAGAATAATGAGGCAACTGCCCTCCTAACAAGATCCATGTTAGTCGAGCGGTGGTGTTCATTAATCTCCAACTCTCCATCAATAATGTATTAAATAATAAAAATACCCCATTTCTTTCAATGGTGCATGCCCTGCAGTCTCCTTTACCCTTTGTCTTAATGTGCCTGAGCATGGGTATGTGGAGTTCAGCTTCATGGGTGGGGGCATCAGCCTGACTATAGTGAGGCAACAATAGTCTGTGCATACCATACCACTGAACTGTTCATGAATGCAAGGACAGCTCTAGAATATCTGTAACTTCTAAAGGTGAAACTTATTTCTTTTGACTGAAAAGTGATATGAAACTCAGGAAAAATTAAAATGTACTGTATAAGATTCATCTGTATATACCCTGAAACAGTGCATCAGATTTGGGCTTAATCCCACCCAGTTACTAACCATTTTTTCTTGGCTGAAGTTCTGCTCCCCTACCCAAAAAGTTACTTTGTTATTATTGTTTTCCTGACTCCAGTCCATTCAATATCCATACCCTATGGGTCATAAAGCTGCTCAAAGGTGAGGAAACATGAACAACACATCAATATTTCAGCCCATCCTCCTTCCCCAACCCCATGTAAAACAATATTTACTTTTACTTACCTGTCCATATGGCCAGAATCTGCTGCCTGACACAGTGTGCCACCAGCACAGTTTTCAGTCCACTCCCCCTTCCTCCAGAAGCTGGATGCAAGAACCAGCCATCACAGGTCCCCAACATGGTCCTCAACTGTTACCTCACCAATCAACCCAACCCAACCTGGGTTGCTTGCTTCTGCTTGGTTGTTGTTGTGGCTGCTGCTACACTGCATTGATCAAGGCCTATGAAGGCCACCCACATTGTTGTCACTACTACTGCTAAGCTTAGCTTGCTGCTGTGGGGTCTGTGCTGTTTTTTTGCAAGGTGAGCTAACAGAGTAAATAGGTTGACTAGTCTTGAGTTAGTTTAGCTCACCCTCTGCCCCTTCAGCCATCAGGGAGATGGAGACTCACTAAGAATAGACAAACAAAATATGCTACCACAACACTGCTATTGAGAGTTCAGTGCCTCTGACCCTCCAAGCTGTACTGTTCAGTCTGTCTACTTTGTAGCAGGAAAGGCAGTGTTGCACTTGCAAGACTCATGTGCTCTTTCTTGGCTGGAGATCATCCACATCACATGTGAGTGTGCTGCTGCTAATAGGTGGAGAGAATGGACAACACAATATAGACACAGTCAAGTCTGGAGAGTACATGTAGCATGAGCACACTCAGGCCAGGTGGGCACGTATTGTGCAAAAGATTAAATCCAAATTTAATGCCATTCTTGCCACACCATGAGAACAACCTAGGCACAAATACAGGGGTGGAGAACTGCCCCTCTGCCCTACCTAAATGGCACCCCTGCTTAATGGTAGAAATTCATTCTCAGGTGCTAATGCAATTATTTCCACTGTGTTCTGAGGTACTGTATCTCCATGTTTCATGATGTGTCATGATCATCATGTGGGTTAGTGTCCTCATTTTGAGTGCCCATGTCCCTCATTTCAGTGACAAATGTGAGATGTAGCACACTTCCAAGACCCTGCTTAGCACAAAGAGAGCTGAGCATGGCCATGGTGTATATGCTCAATACAGAATGACAAAGGGAAAGTAAGTGAGATGAAACAGTCATGGAGAAACACATTTGTAACACTAAATATGCATTAGGGATTTGTATGGTCTAAAACAAATAGGATAGGCTACACAACACAGAGGCCCCTCTTAAACATTTGGAATGGGGAATGTTGTATAGCTATATCCTAGGCATTTAATGTAGTAAGCAAACAGTACTTTACAAATTAATGATGATTTAATGACAAAATCAAAAGCCATTAAACAACTTGCAAAATTATCAGAATTAATTAGTTTACCTAATTTTTATGGAAATTCAAATAAAATGTATTTTAGTAACTCTAATAGTTAACAGTAGTATAAGAAATAGAAATTGATGTGTTTTTTAGGTGAGATTTGCACCAGCTTAGCTGCTGCACACAGGCAAGCTGCAGCATGTGAACCTGATGTGATGTATAAGGATGTTCACACCAGCTTAACTGCTGCACTAATTTCAAGAGTCCAACATGCAACCTGATGTAATTTTTAGAAGATGTTCACACCAGCTTACCTGCTGTACACATCAAGCTTGCAGCATGCAAACCTGATTTGTTTTTAGACCTGGTTCACATAGGTCCACTTTATGTACGTGAACTGCATGCAAACATTGCACAATTATATGTGGCATGCATTCTGCATGTACACAACACACCTATATTTCTGCAAGGGTCTTGAAACAGAATTCCTCTGAAATATTATGAAGGCAGCCAGGAACACAGCACAGTTTAAACAGGGAATGTACAATTACCTTTCTACTCCCTGTGTTTGCCCTTAGCCCACCACTGTAATAAGTTCAACACCACCACTCTTTTGCATTATCAAGTTTGTCATTTGCCTTTGCTACTAATTTATGCATGGGATTTTAAACATACCCAACCCTTGTACTGTGTCTATATGAAATCTGTACGGTCTATTGGTCTTGTAAATGTATTTATGAATGTGGATATTTGTTTTCTTAAAATGTTTCAACTCTGCTACTGCTAAGCACCCTCAGGACCCTCTTGTGAGTTACACAGTTCACCTAAATTAGACTGTGGTGGTGCATGAATTAAATAAATAAAAATACTAAAATACATCAACCTGACTGGTCTTCAGAATGACACGTCAGATATTGTAGATGGAATAGGTACTTTGTTGAATGCAGTTTCTTTACTCTACACACTGTACCAATGAAGGTTACAAAAGCAACTGGCTAAGGTAAACAAGAACCCATGTAGCTAAGTCATTTTATACTTTGTATTTTTCTTGGATCATTGACAACAGTTAGGTATCAGTAGACATCTTAGACAATACATGATACAGCATTTCACTTTTATTAGATTTTTAATAAGCAGAAGGCACCTGACAGCCCCAGGCTGAGCTCCCATCACTCAAATTGCTTTTATATCTTGTCTGAAAAGGACCACAGGTCAGCACACCATGCAGCAGAGAATTGAGTTTCCTTAGAAAAGCATATGGCAACTCAACAACTTCAGTTCCATTCCTTTATTGGAACATTATCTATGCAGATAACACATGAATGTACTCTATATTTATTGTTTATCTGACAATGCTCGTTTCTCCCTGACTGTATACCTGAATGCTAATATGCAGAAACATCCATTAAAGTTTGCCCTCACCAATGAAATGAAAATAATAATATATTTCTTCAGCCTCTATGTACTTGTGAATTTTAAAGGCATTGTTTGGTTCAGCTGACACTGCTTTACATGGAAATTTATTCAACAAATTCAACAAACCCACCACTTTTTCTGTGAAATAATATTTCCGAATACTCTTTCCATATTTTCTCAATAATTGCTCACTTTAATCTCAAGCATAATAATATTTTGATGCATTTACTGGCTTTATCTAATCAGATGAAATTAGATACCAGTGTGAAGACTGTTACATTTCTTCTTAATCTTTCCTCATAAGTTTAAATCCTCCATATTGTCCACAATTTTTGTTGTTCTCTGATGTCTTTCTAGTATGTGTGTGTGTTTATGTATGTATGTATACATTTATTTAAAACATTTTCCATGAGGCATATGGAATTTGCAATAGCTTGCTTCCTGGTGTGTCCTGGAGGAAGGGGCTGGAGGACATCAGTAGCAGTGCAATAAGGTGCAATAAGTACAGTAATGACATTAACAGGTACAATAAGTATATTTATAGCCATGGAAAACTAAAGTATTAGGTGCAGGTAAATCTAATACAAAAGGTGCTAAAAGAATATACATTTTCAATTGTGCAAAAGGCAAGTGTACAGTTAAGAGTAGGTTTGATGGCTGAATTTTGGTAGGGTGAATACCCAAAGGACGCCTCAAAAGGACCTCAGATCCTCCCGCCTTCCTATCTTAAGCTTATCTAGGACATGACTAGCCAATGGTAGAAGATCCTTCTCTTTGCAGCACTCCCAAAATGGAACAACCACTCACAATTGCGACTCATATAAGCCTCACCCTTATTCAAACAACGGTATAAGGAAATTCTTCTTGCAGCCTGTCTGCCACCTATCTGCAATGGAAACTGCCACTAAAATGTCTTCTGACTACCAAATTCCCTTGCCCAACTGGGCAGTCCATCCTGACTTCTACCCCTTCCTTCCCTTTGAAACCTCTCTCTCAACCCTTTAATTTCACTATGCTTCTCCTTACTTATTCTCTCATGTCTCTGCTTTCATTCCTATATGAACAAGTATAAATGTCATGACTGTTAACCCTACCATGCATTGTACCTTATATATACAATGTAATCTATTGTAGAAATATGCTATATATTACTATTTTTGTTTTTCGAATGATGCCTTCACCTGTATGGTCTTTAAACTGTACTCTCCTGTAAATTGTTTTTCTGAAAATTGTATCACTATGTATTATAATGCCTGCTCAAGATATGTATGGAATGTACTGTTTCCTGGGTCACCCTGAAAAAGGGACTTGTTTGTCTCAGTTGGGATCACCCAGTCATCAAAATTCTAATAAATTATAAATAAAATAGAGGGGTCTGCACTAGTGTGTGAAGCATAGGAAAGCAGCGGCAGGAGTGTGGTGGAAAGCACTCATGACGTAGGATCAGGAGCAACTGTAGCAGACAGTAGTGAAGTGATAGATAGCTAGCTAGATAGACAGACAGACAGACAGACAGATACAGACAGACAGACAGATAGAAAGATAAACTTTATTTATAAAGTGCCCTTCCTAGGGGCTCGGAGCACTGTACAATCCATAAAATCTAATGTAAATAAAGTATTCATTTTAACATACATAATAAACACTATATTACAGAGCATAAACATTGGTCAAATTCAAGTCACAATATTAATAGATAAAATGGCAGTTTATGCCACAAAATATTTAATGTATTAATAGGTTACATGCTTGTTCAAATAAAAATGTCTTGAGCCCCTACTAAAGGCTTCCACTGAGGGACCCTCTCTAAGATACCCTGGGAGTGATTTTCACAGGGCAGGTGCAGCCAAGAAAAGCACAATCTCTCAAAAGCCGTAGCCTTGCCCTGGGAACCACTCAAGAGGCCACCCTCGAGGAATGGAGAGGGTGAACTGGGCAGCGGGAACCAGGAAGTCTTGCAGATTGTCAGGTCCCTGATCATGTAGGGCTTTATGGGTAGTAATCTGACCTTAAAGGAAATCCTCCACCTTATCTGCAGCCAGCAGCCTGCAATGAACCAGTGTAATATGCTCAAATCTAGGTACACCTGTCAATAACCTGGCTGCTGCATTCTGCACCATCTGAATATGGTGGAGATTGCCTCCCAAGCCCCTAGGTACAAGGCATTGCAGTAGTCCAACCTCAACATGATAAAGGCATGTTATCAGGAAAGCAAGGTCATTAGGCGGTACCAGGAAATGGATCCAGGTAATGTTTCTTAGATGGTAGAAACCACTTTGGACAATGGCTGACACCTGAAGTGTCAGGCCACCGTTAAGTACTACATCCAGATCCCTAACATGTGTGGAAGGGGTCAGGGATGAACCATCCAGTCTAAGACCCAGGTCACCACCCAGCACCCCTCCACCTCGCCAATGACCCAGCTCCACCACCAATATCTCTGCCTTGTCTGGATTGAGTCATAACCAGTTTCAAGTCATCCAGTCCTGGATCTTGGCTAGGCAGGTGTTAAACACAGAGACCACTATCTGGCTCCCAGGCACACAAGACAGATATAGCTTGGTGTCATTGGCATAGCAACCAAAATGTAAGCCATACTGACTGATTACATCTCCCAAGGCAGCATATACACCATGAAAGAAAGAGGTGACAGGAACAAACCTTGCGAAACTCTACAGTGCAGGGGCATCAGGCTGGATGAGGATAACCCCATCACCACCCTTTGCACTCTGTCCATAAGTGTTCACAGAGGGAGAAGGGAAGGGGCCACAACAAAGTAACAAAAGCTTTGCAGGGAGGAGATGAACACTAGTTCTTTTTGGATGAGAAAGTCCTGAAGGGACTTGATAATCTAAAGGTAGACAAAGCAGTAGGGACAGATGGGGAGCATCCAAGGGTATCAAGGGAGCTCAGGGAAATACCGGCTGCACCTTTATTAGTTCTACTTAACAGCTGGCTGGAAAGAGGAGTGGCTTCAGAGGACTGCAGGAGGGCAGATGTTGTCCCACTATGCAAAAGTGGTAGCAGGTGGTCAGCCCGGTGGCTCTGAAGGTTGAGGCACAGGATGCCACACCTTGCACCACGCTGATGACCCAGTTTTGGGAATGGACTCAAGCCATCTGGGTCAGCTGGGAGGTAAGGATTGAGTGTCCAGAGGACTGCCTCCTCCGGGTGGGGGGTTTGTGTTGCATGCATCAGCACAACAGAAGGAGCTTGGCCCATGCCAGGATGCTTGGCTGCCTCTGCAGAGGTGGAGACAGCTGCTGCACCCATTGCATGGGAATGGGCATGGGGAGAAAAACAGAGGAAAATACCGGGACCTGGCAGGACCCATGATGGCCCTGATGGGCTGAAGGATGTACCCTGTGGGGGCGGGGTCATAGCCCCGCCAGGTCTGTGGGGAAGGTGACAACAATGTCATGATTAAAGAAAGGGTAGCAGGGAAGAGGTTGGCAATTATAGGCCAATAAGCCTGACATCAGTGGTGTAAGAGTTAATGGAATCACTGCAGAAGAAATTATTGTGGAATATCTTGAATCCAGTGTTCACAAGACCCAAGGGCATAGTTACATAAAGAGAATTCATGTTAAATGAATCTGATAGATTTCTTTGACTAGGTGACCAAGCAACTTGATCAGGGTGGAGCAGTGGAAATGGCCTACCTAGATTTCAGTAAGGCGTTCAACACTATTCACACAGGAGACTAGTAAGCAAGCTGGGGAGCTTAAGAGTGGGTCTAAAAGTGGTAAACTAGATAAGAAATTGGTTAGGAGATAGGCGACAGAGGGTGGTGGTAAATGGAGTTCACTCCAATTAAGGAGGGTTACCATAGGGGTACCGCAGGGGTCAGTGCTGTGACCAGCCCTCTTTAATGTCTTCATAAGTGACATTGCAAAGGAGCTAGAAGCAAGGTCTGCCTCTTTGCAGATGACACCAAATCAACTATAGGGTGGACACTTTGGGGGTGGAAAGGATGAGCAGAGACATATGAAAACTAGAGGAGTAGTCAAGGGTATGGCAGGTGTGTTTCACTGTGAAAAGTACAAAATAATGCACATAGGGCACAGAAACTCAGGGGTGAGTACAAAATGGGTGGAGTGGTATGATGACTACCAAGCAGGAAAGAGACCTGGGGTAATCATACTGGATGATCTAAAGGTAGCTAGGCAGTGTGACAAAGCAACAGGGAGGGCAAGTGGGTGCTGGAGTGGATAGGGAGGGACATCACCAGCAGAACAAGGAGGTGGTGTTGTTTCTGTATAGATCACTGGTTAGACACTGCCTAGATTGTTGTGTCCTGTTCTGGAGACCACATCTCTGAAAGAACATGGATAGAGTGGAGACAGTCCAGAGGAGGGCAATTAAAATGGTGCAGTGTTTGCATCAAAAGCCATATGAGGGAGACTAAAGGACCTCAATATGTACACCCTGGAACAGAGATGGGGGAGATGATATAGACCTTCAAATATCTCATGGCAGCCGGCTCGTGGTGTTGAGTGAAGGGTTCGCTGGCATGCTGGTGACCCGGATTTCACCCCGAGCCCAGATACCAGGAGTGAGACCAGCAGGGGAAGTTCATATCATCATTCAGAGGCTTCTCTCCTGGGAAGGGTGGGCAGGCCACTGGCACCTGTCAGTGGCTTGAGTGATGTACTAGGAGGCATAGTGCCTCAACACGCCACCATAGGTCCCACCCCAGGACACTAATGTAACCAGGCCCATCATGGGAGGAGGGAGGGAGTGGGAGGGTAAAAAGTGAAAAGTGCCACAAAGCCTGAACTGTCCGAGCAGACCCCACCATGACCTAGATACATATCTGCACCTATGAGGTACTTCTCATTCGGAAGGGGGGACCCACCTGATGAAGGGTTATGTCCAGTTACCCAGGGAAGTGGCACTAAGGGGCAGAGTATGGTGATTGGGTGATTGGTGTCAGGCCCATGTGGCCTGAATGATCGACCAGCCAGGGGAACCTGGGAAGGAGCAAAAAAAAAAACTCATGGGGATAAATAAGGTGCAGGAGGGGAGTATTTTTCAGAAGAAAAGGTGCTCAAAACAAGAGGACATGCTATGAAGCTGGAGAGGGTAGATTCAGGAAAAATGTGAGGAAGTACTTTTCACAGAAAGAGTGGTGGATTCCTGGAACAGCCTTCCAGCGGAGGTGGTGGGATTCACGAATTCATGGATAAGCACAAAAGAATCATAGTGGAAAAGAATGGGGAGGGAGAAAGAGTGGTAGAGCAGGCATGGTCTGATGTAATAGTGTAGATAGGGAGAAATGGGCAGACTGATTTGACCAAGATGTTCTTATCTGCCACCAAATTCTATGTTTTGGGGCACTAGAGAGTCGATCTCCAGGCAGGAAACATTCTTTGAGTGCTCTGCTTTTCAGCTGTAAGAAAGTGCTAATTTGGATGAATACAACCAAACAAATTCAAAAATCATACATAGTTTGGCTTCCTGAGACTACTAGCTACTGAATGATTCTAAACTTGACATGGGGAAACAAAGAAGCTCAGCTTCATGGCCACTAAATCAAATGCTGTGAAACTAGGAAGGTCATGAGCCCACGTGTTCTACTTGAGATCTGCGACAGAATCTTCCTCAGCTTCACCTTGGCAGAAAATGCTGGCAACAATGCAATCTATTGACACTAAAATGGAAAAACACTAACAAGCTTGGAGAAACATGGATGGGCATTAATGGAGCTGACTACCGCAGTAACTGACTGTGATAAGAGATCAGCAGTACCCAGGTTGCAGTTGTAACCTGACCCAAGAAAATATGTGGCTCCGAGGCAGGCTTGAGGCCTTAGAGAATGAAATAAGGACTGGGAACCTCCCATTTATTGGTATACCAGAGGGATCTGAGGGATTAAACCTATTCATGTTTGTGGTGGAATGGCTACAACATTGCTCTCAATATCCAGGGATTTCGACTACAGTACCCTGAGAAGAGCATACCAATAAACCCAGAGTGTAGCCTTCCAATACAGATACAACTCAGAAAGTTTTGTGTGTACAGCGGGTGCAGAGATTCAGGACTTGATCCGTCTGCATTGGGTGTGTGTACCCGCTTTCTATAATGGTTCTGATGTGAAATGTTTCCCGACCTTTCCTATCAAACCCAGGCACGTCGAAAGAGATTTGATGGAGTTCAGCAGAAACTTTGTGTGCTTGGGATAATATACCCTTTCTTCTACCAGCTCACCTGAGGTTTGTATATGCAGGGAAATCCTTGCAGTTCATGGACCCAAAAGACACTGGTCGATGGGTAGAGAAGATTGAGAAGGAATTTGCCACCAGGGAGACTGCCATCGAGAATGAAGAGGTGACCAGAGCTGAATCTGAAGAGGAAGATTGATCCTGTTTAAAAGGATTTATTTCTCTAAGTTTGAGTTTAACAAGTGAGACTCTCAGGACTATAAAACGTAACTTAAACTTTTATGCAAGTGTTATCTATTAGTGGTAAAATACTGGATATACATTGTTCCTTCAGTTAAAACAAGGCAGGAATCTTTACTTGTTTATGGGTGGGAGGGTCTTATGCATGTCTCTTAGGCTCTGATGCAGAATTCCATTTTTGAACATTTCAGCCTGCTTAGGCTGTGGAAGGAAACATGATGACCTGATCACTGGGCTAAGTCTATTAGAACGGTTGTTTATATCTCAGGTTACCAGTTGCCCTGATAGTTTGTAAATTAAAAGTTTTGAACTGTTGTAATAGATAATATTTGATGCTGTTTGCAATGTTACTTTATAGAAAGCATAAATATTCCTACTGTTTAGCAATAATATGTAAATGGATAGATAGCAGTCTATGGGGACTGCAGTTAATCTGCCTTAGTAAATTCTACCTAATTTGGAGTTTTCCATAGCCATTGAGATAGTTAGTAATACTTGTTAATTTTCTAGGTGAAATTTATAGGATACCCCAACTCCTACTCTAAAAGATTACAGTGAATTTATCAATGATTATCAAATATGTGGATTTGATGTGATGTACATTACTTTTATTACCCTGTATGAGGTATTATGTGCTTGTTTTTCTTAATCAAACAATAAACAATGAGTTAAAAACAATCTATGTTTCCATGTTTCTATGTTTCTATATTTACAAATGATCAAGGTATGAGTACAAGTTCAAACGCACTTACCTGATTTCCTCAGTTCCCAGTCCAGCATTTAAGAGTTAACACATGTCTCTGGTCCAGAGAGTATTATGTTGTTGGACCCCTGGCAGGTAAATATGGAGTAGGGGTTTGTGGGATAGTGGGTACTGAGTGTGGGGTTCAGGTGGGTGGGATGCGTAACAGCAGCAGAGTGGCGCAGATATCACTGACCATTTTCTCTTTACAAGTTTTAAAACATGAGTAAGACCCAGTTCTAGTTACATGTAGTATTCATTGAAATATGTTTACTAAAATTGGATGTGTTAGAAATACTCTAGCAATGTAACAAGTTTATGTGAAGTAGGGACAGGGATCCTTCCAGGATGTGGTGGGATGATTGCCAGTGGGCGTGTTTGTTTTGTGAAGAAGGGATGGGGATTTCTTTGGGAGAGAGGGATGATTGGCAGTGTGGGTATGTTTTTTTGTTAAATGGGATGGGGATTCCTTCAGGAGGGTGGAATGATTGGCAGCAGGTGTTTTTGTTTTGTGAAGGAAGAGTGGTCATTCCTTTGGGAGGGGTGGGGTGATTGAATAATGGGCAGGTTTGTTTGTTTTGTGAAGTGGGTATTCGTTGGGAGGAGGATGACTGAAAGGGGTGGATTTCTTTTTGTGAAGCAGGGATGGGGATTGCTTTAAGAGGGGTCAAATGATTGATGGTAGGTAGTTTTTTGGTCAAAATGAGGCACTTTATTTAAAACCTCAGCCAACTGCGATATGGGGAGGTGGGGATGAGGTAGGCTGATCATGACACCAGTCAGCTCTGCTGCTGGGTGGTGTCATGCAGACCTAAGTAAAGAGTCATCCTGTGATTTGGGCAACTGTTTTCATTGAACTTCACAAAATTTCTGCAGAGCAAGTCCAGAAAAATGTCATTACATAGAAACATATAAACACAGACTTTGACGCAGATAAGGACCGCTGGCCCACCTAGTCTGCCCATTTCCCTACTTAGAGGATAAGCTGCAGATCCTATTTAACCAACAGCCTATTTCTTCCTACCCCCACAAAATTGCCTTATGTCTGTCCCATGCATTCTTGAACTCTCCACAGTTTTAGACCCCACAACTCCTCAGGAAGGCTGTTCCATGCGTCCACCACCTCTCTGTGAAAAAATACTTCCTCACATTGCCCTGGAGCCTCCCCTCTATCTTTAAATTGTGTCCCTTGTTCTTGCACATCTCTTTTCTGAAAGATGCTACCCTCTTGGGCTTTGTTGATTCCACTGAGGTACTTAAATGTTTCTATCATGTCCCCTCTCCTCCTTTCCTCAAGGGTATACATATTAAGCTCCTTTAGTCTCTCCTCGTATGGCTTCTCTTGCAGACCCTACACCATTTTAGTTGCCCTCCTCTGAACTGCCTCCATCCTGTCTATGTCCTATGGAGATGGGGTCTCCAGAACTGGACGCAGTACTTGGATGGGGTCTCACCAACTGTCTGTACAGGGGATAACAACTTCCTGTTTTCTGCTGGTGATACCTCTCCCTATACATCCCAGTATCCCCCAGCCCTCCTACCGCCTGCATTGCTTGCCAACCTTAAGGTCATCTGATATGATTACCCTAGGTCTCTTTCCATTTTTGTTGTTGTTACTACCTCCCCATGTAGTAATCTGCCCTGGGTTTTTGTTTCCCAGGTGCATTATTTTTGCACTTTTTGCATTGAATCAAGCTGCCATATTTTGACCATTCCTCCAACCTTACTAAGTCCCTTCTCATCCTTTCCACGCCTCCTGTGTATCAACCCTGTTGCAGATCTTTGTGTCATCTGCAAAGAGGCATACTTTTCCTTCAGTCCCTCTGCAATGTCACTTATAAAGACATTAAAAAGGACTGGACCCAGTACTGAACCCTGTGTACCCACTAGTAACCCCTCTTTCTTCAGAGTGGACTCCATTTACAATTACCTTCTGTGTCCTGTTGTTCAGCCAATATTTTACCCAGGCTACCACCTTGGGACCCACTCCCAGGCTGGTTAATTTGACTACTAATCTTTGTGTGGGACTGTGTCAAATGCCTTGCTAAAGTCTAGTAGGCCATGTCCACAGCCCCTCCCTGCTCTACTACTTTGGTCACCCAGTCAAAGAAATCAATTAGATTCGTCTGACATGACCTTCCCGCTGTGAACCCATGCTGCCTTGGGTCCTGTGCCCCACTGGCCTCTAGGTACTCAACAATTCTTTCCTTCAGAAGTGATTCCATCACTTTCCCTACTACAGAGGTCAAACTGACAGGTCTGTAGTTTCTGCCTCCTTCTTGGTCCCACTTTTGTGAAGGGAATCACATCCGCCTTCTTCCAGTCCTCAGGTACCACACCATCCTCCCATGATTTGTTAAAAGCGTAGTCAGTGGTGTCACTAGTTCTCTGCTTAATTCTTTAGAATTCTGGGGTGAATTCCATCTGGCCCCATTGCTTTGTCCACCTTCAGTTTTAGGAGTTCTTTCAGAACCCTTTCTTCTGTGAAAGGACTGGGATCAACCCCTCTCCAGAGTGCTTCTGTTAATTGGATTAGGCACCTCCCACTTCCTCTTTTGTGAATAATGAACAGAAGTATTCATTCAGTATCCCTGCTTTATCACGGTCACTCTCTGCCCACCCACCATCCATTCTATTCAGCCTCACTATCCCTCCCTTTGTCTTTTCTCGCTCCTGATATACCTATAAAGGGTTTTATCCCCCTTCTTAACCGAGTTAGCTATCTTTTCCTCAGTTTGTGCCTTTGCTATTCTGACTACCTTCCTGCTTCTTCTGCCTTAACTGGTATAGTTCTCTGTCCTGCTTCTTCTGTGTTTCTTATACTTCCTAAATGCTATCTTTTACTCCTAACCTTCACCGCCACCTCTTTGAGAACCATAGTGGCTTTTCTTTCATTTTGATTTGAGTATTTGCTTGACACAAAGGCTTGTTGCCTCTGTGATGGCAGTTTTGATATTTGCCCATTGTTGCTCCACCTCCTTCTAGTCTGTTTACTAGTGCTTTTCTAAGGCACTCTCCCATCTTGCCAAAGTCAGCCCTCCTGAAGTCCAGAACCCTCACTTTGCATGACTTGACTCTGTAGCATAGTTTATCGTGAACCACACTGTTTGGTGGTCACTTGTTCTCAAATGGCTATCCAATTCTAGATCTGAGATCCTCTCACTATCCCCATTTGAGAGTATGAGGTGTGAGATTGCTCCCTCACGAGTGGGTTCCAAAACTGGCTGTTTGAGGCATGCCACCTGAAGAACATCAAGAATGGCCTTGCTTTTAGATGTGGGTGTCAGAAGGTGCTCCAGTTAACATCTGGCATGTTAAGGTCCCCATCAACAGTATCTCCTTTCTCTGCCATCCTAAGTATGCCTTCTATCATTTCCTTGTCCATTTCCTCCCTGACATGGGGGTCTATATACAACCCTGTGCAGATTGTGGTGCCATTTCCAGTCTCTAAAGTGACCAACAGTGTCTCCTCTCCTCCTGTTTACTTCTTTTGTTCAGTTGCTTTTATCCCTTCCCTTACATAAAGAGCTACTCCCACCTTCAGCCCTCCCTGTCTCTCCTGTGGTTGTGTACCCTGGTATGTTAACATCCCAGTCATGGTTCTCTGTACCATGTTTCTGTGACTGCTACAATATCCAGGCATCCTCTTCATCAAGGCCACTAGTTCAGGGAGCTTGTTGCCCAGACTACAGGCATTGGTACTCATTACCTCCATTTCTTGATGGCCTTACCCCTTGCCCCATCCCTGTCCTTACTGCATTTGTCACTTTCTCCATTTACCCTGCACTTCTCCCTATTGACATCTCTATGCTGGCGCCTACCTCTACTTAGTACCTTGATATTTTGGGGTGCTAGGATTTCCTGCTCTTTTCCAGTGCCTTCCCTTGGCTAGTTTAAATACTTGTCAATGAAGTATTTAAACCTATCACCTAGGATTCTGATCCCTCCTGGACAGATGCAGACCATCATGCCAGTATAGGCCTGCATCCTCCAGGTGAACCACCAGTCTCCAATGAAGCCAAATCCTGAGCTCTGCACCAGTTTTTCAACCACTGATTGAATCCCATGGTGTGGAGCACCTAGCCTCACCCATGCCATAGACAGGCAGCACCTCCAAGAAGGTTACCATGTGTGCTATTTGTCATTATCAGCCTAGCTAATGATTGGTCTGACACTGTTGAGCCCATTGCAGACTACCCTGCACTGGATCAACAGTGACAGATCTCTCAAATCTACTATCACAGCAGCATGTTCACTTTGGGCCATGTAACACAAACATAAAATTAATATTCCAAGGACAACTGGATTTTGTGTTAACTGTTTAATTGAAAGTGATTTTCACATTGGAAATACAGACCCTCCCATCCTTAAACCCCACCCTTCAATGTAGCTGGATAGTTGGTGCCCAATCCCACCACCGTATCCCTCCACCTACCACATTTCACTATTATTAGATGGCAGGTGTCTAATCCCACCTTCCTCCTTATCCACATTTTAACACAGAAATTCCTGGCAGGTGCCTAGTTCCTCTGCTGTTATACATTTGTGTTATATCACTACTGGGGTATCCACCCTTGGTGCCAGCTAAGATCCCTTACCCCTCTGAATTAGATGCAGACTGGGGTACACCCCAGAACTGTTGTACATTATGGTCCCTCCCTCCAGTTTGACTGCCTTAACCCAAAGCTGACAACATGGGGTTTGCCTACCACCAGTGATGTTGAGCAATCTACTGACAGTAGGGTGTCCAATTCCTTGTCATTCCACTGAAACAAAAATAAAAGGCAACTGTCCCTTGAAAATCTTTTTTTTCCATTTACAAAACCTGAGATGAAAATAAGGTCTTCATTAATCCTGACCCCAACCTTCCCACTCTAATCCCCAGCTTAGCACCCACCACTACAACCCCCACACACACATCCACACACACATCCATCCCCATTCACCTACAGAGGCTTCACCACTATAGACCCACTCTGTGAAGGAAGATGTCCTCCTCCTTCAACTGAAACTTGTAACTGAAAGAAACAAGGCAACTGTGATCAATGTATTTTGTTTTCAGTTTGCCCTTTGAGCTCCTTACTGCTGACCTGTCCCACTATGGACCAGTTCCCCAGACCCATCACCCAGCTTCCCTGAAACTTACCATTGTTCTTCTGTTCTCTGCTAGAGGACTTGGAGAGACCAGTCACTGGTGGAGGCTCAAGAGAGACCAGGCCATCCTGCCATGGTCGGGGTTTCTATATTTCTCCCTGTTCACGGAGCAAGCAATGACCCATTGTTTGAGTTCTGCATCTGTGAAGATGCCCACCTGGTGTCAAGTGGGCAGGATTCCTTCCTGATGTTCAGCTGCACTGCCATCTAGATCCTCCAGGTGGCAGTTGCCTAGCAGGATGCATATACCCCCATGAGGGAGGATAGCTCTCATGGGGTGCCCAATCCTCCCTTCCTCCCTGGCCTGTCCCTGAGCAACCTGCAACTACTCCTGGACCTGGTTCACTAGTATGGCTGGAGGTGAGGTGTCCAGCACCTCAACAATGTGCTTTGAACTTTACTCATACCTTCACCATTTTTAATATTATTTCACCACATTTTCAACATGGACTTTTTGAGACCCAGCCCTCATGAACAAGTGAGGTGACATTTTCAGATCTGGGCTGAAAGCTGACTGCTTTTGGGTGGGATTTGAAAATATTGCCTACCAGGTTAATGAGGTGGGGTCATAAGAAGACTAAGTTGAAATATTTGGTGACAAAATATGTTAATGATTAGAGTTATGAGTGAACATTGAACTTTTTCAATGTTCACTCATAACTTTGGTAAATATTTTGACCCCAGATTTTCAACATGTGGCACTTTTTTCAAAGTACTACTCTATATGTGACAAGCGCCATTTTCAAATTCTTCCCAAAATGTGTTTTGCACTTGTGGGGTGAAATGATGGTTCAGTCAGTATTTTATAAATGTCACCTGTCATGTTCAGAAGAGGGGTCATAAAACACAATGTTGAAAATTATGGGTCAGTAACAAACACCAGTGGTTAGCATGTTTAGATTCTGAGTTGGTTAGCTCTAGTTCAGGGCAAGTCCAGTGAGCCAGGTGAATAGGCCAAGGCTGAGGGAAGGTGCTGACATTAGCAACAGGTAACAATATAGTGAAGAGACCTCTTCTTTGGCATATGGACTTTGCATCTGTAGTTGCATGGAAGTGCTGGGCCTAGAGGGCCCTGCACTTCTGTAGCCCATATCCTTTTTATCCATAGCCACATGGAAGTGCAGGGCCTGGAGGGCCTGTGCTTCACAGCAGGGTGGACTGTTCACATAGTGAAGGGAAAGGAGAGCCTTGGCATAAATGAGATATGATTTCACTATTACAGAATGAAATTCATTGCCAAAATCTACATTAATGCGGGCATTAGGTTGAAGAACATGAAGTGGACAACGAGGTGAATGCAAAATATTAGGATTTAGAGTATCAAAAGTCTTAGTAAATCAGTGGTGTGGTGTTCCTTGGGGTTGTCAACCCTAATGCCTACATCATCCCTAGAGAAAACAAACTGATATTAACTTATACATGATCTCAGGGCCCTGTATGAAGAAAGTTTTGACTGCTTTGTTGGCCACATGTGGCAAGCCATATTCTCTAATTCCAAAATCATATCCCTATGAGGCACTGGCTTGGAGCTGTACCTTATGATTTGGACAGAAGACTACAGGCTGTGGTGGGTATTAGGATTTACAACTGCAAAGAACACCACACCACCGATTTACTAAGGCTTTGAAACTCCATGCCCTAATGGTTTGCATTGCCTTACTTTTGTCGGTTTTGAATTTTTCAACTATCATGTCCATATAACAATAGTTTCATTTTAATGAATATCTTGTTTGTTTTACCTGATGATGACTGTCTGTGGTTACTTAGGTGGTTTTGTCCTTCTGTTGCTGGGCAGAGTATGGAGTTAGGGTTGGAAACCCTAATGCCACTTTTCCCTACTTTCTCATTGTTTCTGGATCTCAGAATCTGAAATGGAACCACACATAAAACCTCCAAAGTCCTTCAAACTTGCATCAGTAACACAAATGCAAAGTTTTATGTAGTTTTGTTGAACAGTGATAAAGTTATTAAGGTGCATATATATGGGTTTAACATTGAACAGCCTGCAGAATCTTAACTACAGTTGCACTTCCCTGCAAGTATAATATACAGTATATTCTCAAATCTGGACATTTAAAAGCCTATAAAATGCATTTTTTGCTTTCCTCACCTGTGAAGCAAACACAGTCTGCAATTTTGTTCTGAAATTTTAGGTATAGAAGCTTGGCCCAAGGGTATGCCTCTCAAAGATTTTGAGCATAAAATCAATTGGTTCTCATTTATAAGATTTTAAAATGTGGCTTCTGAGTGTACTGAGTAGAGTTTCTGATTATTGACTGGTGCAAACAAAGAGTTTATGTTTGCAAGACAGTTTTATTTGTGAGAATGACCATAAAAATTAACAACTTTGATACTATTTGATGAAATTACAGAATTTTTGCATACGTGGTCAGGGACGGCAGGTACTTGTGATTTTGCAAGTTTCATGATGACTGCTTGTCCAGATTCTGATATCCGAGAGTGTAAAAATAAGAAAAATTATCTTTTTTTACTTTTTTGCTTGCATTTAGAACAACAGATGGTCTGGAATTGTTTCTGACAGTTGCAGGATAGAAGCAGTTTGCCTCAGCCTAAGGAGGTACCTTTGAAAATGTCATGAAAAATATTATTGATTCTTGATTCATGAGGCTTTTAAAATTTGACTTCTGAGCACAGGTTAGTTGGCACTTTAATATTAAACTCCAATTTCTGCATCTTCATAACTTTGACTTTGTACTACAAAATGTGAAATTTGGCATGCATCATCTGAGTTGCAAGCTCTCAAGATGTGGGATGTTTTGTAATTGGCATTCAAGCAGTTTCTGAGATCTGGAAATGTCAACATTGCATGCAAAGTACAGTGTTTGGCCTTTGTTTGCTCTCACTACAGCCAAGACAGTACAGAATTGTGTTGTAAAACTTTCTGGACTGAAGGGGTTTGTGCCAAGGGTGCACCATTCAAAGGCTTACTGAAACAATATTAATCACTTGTAAAGTTATAATGTTTTGAAATTTGACATCTGAAATTTTCAGTAGGATTTTGAGATAAACCTCTGATACAACCCAAACATTCTTCTTTGAGGAGCATTTTTAGGTCATGAGTAATTGTGTTTGGGAGTGAGAATTTTTTAGGTCCTGACACCGCCATCTTGTTTTTTTTTTTCCTGAGCAAACAAAATTTGAAAATACATAAAACAAGTTATTTGAGAAAATAAACAAATCCTAAATGGGGCATAACCTTGAGTCTGGTGTTTGTTTTACAAACGATGGGCCAGACATACCTTACAGGACTTTGTCTTGGGGTTTTTAAGCTGTCAGTTTACTGAGATGGCTGGTTCTTGTGTTGCAAACCACAATTCTTGGCAGCACATGTAGTTATCCAAAAAAATTTTCAACCATTCTAATATGGAATTTTGGATAGCACTTAAATATGTACTCCAAGAATTCAATTGTTGGTGTGCACAAAATACATTGAGCACACTTAAATGTGCAGTCCAAGAATTCCATGTTTGTACACACAGAATGTTTTTGTATTTCACATACTTTAAACATAACTTGGCAGTTTTACAGTACTGTGGTCTCAAATTCTGAATATACAGTTTACATGACCCTATCTCATGAACAAGGATGGTGATAATTTTCAAACATAGGTCAAAAGATGATTTTACAGTTACTATGCAAAATAACCTTTGGCCAGGATCTAATGACTAAGTTCATGATGTGGGGTAAAATATCTAAAAAAAATTATGAAGGGATGTTGTGTGCAAAGCCAGCCCTTGGCCCAGCAGGTAGTGTGTTATGATCCCATGTCTGTGAGATGAGTTCAGGGGTAAGTTCAGTGAGTCAGATGAATGGGCTAAGGATGGACTAAGGCCATGCAGAAACAACTAAGTCTGGGGGTGGTTGATGCAGTATTGGCCACATAGTAAAAAAATAACCATATAGTGAAAATAAGTTTTCTTGGTATAGTGACCAGAAGGCCCTGCACCTTTGCACTTGTAGCTACACTGAGGGACCTGCATCCTCCAGGACTCTTGGCCCTGAGCATATGCATCTAGCTACCCAAGGTCCTTGTGCATCCACAACCTCCGAGACAGGCTGACAAATTATCTGCATCCATAGCCACTTGAAACTGCACAGTTCAGAGGCCCTGCTCTTCTGCAGCCATACAACTCTCTTCTTGACACATGGCCTGAAGGGCTATGCTCATCTGCATCTGTAGCTGCACTGAATGGTAGGTCCACAGTGCTCTGTGCTTCTGCAGCTTCTGAATCTCGAGTCCACTATCACAAAAAAAAAGTAATTCATTGCAAAAAACTGCATTAATGCAGAGGTGGGGGTCAAAAAAGTCACACGCATGCTAAAGTAGGGAAATGAAAACATATAAGGCTTGGAGTATTAGGAGTCTTGGAAAATAGGTGGTGTGGTGTTCCTGGAGGTTGTCAACCCTAATGCTCACCCCTGCAGAGCAAAAAAAAGTAATACATGATCTCTTGCTTCACAGAGGCCAGCATGGTCCTGCATGGAGAAAATCATGACTTATTATAGTGGCCACAAGTGACAAGCCATACTTCTCTACCTTCTCTACCACCAAACAGTATATGACTATGAGGCATGGGCTTGGACCGGATGTTGTGTTCAGGCAACAAGCTAAGGGATTGGGGTGGGAGGTGAGCATTAGGGTTGATAACCCCATGGAACACTACACCACTGATTCACCAAGACTCCTGAGACTCCAAATCCTAATGTTTTAATTCCTACTTTGTGTGCTTTGACTCTTTGGGAGCCCTAATCTTTGCATTTTTCATAGTTTGTTGTAATGGAGAGAGAGAGAGAGCGAGATAAACAGATAGTTAACTAGCTAGCTAGCTAGCTAGCTAGATAGATAGATAGATAGGTGGATCAAGACCAAGACAACCCACATCCAGGTACAATAGAACAAAGAACAGCAATAAATCAAAGGATAGTGCTACAACTAAAGACACATGAGAGGAAAGTGAACCTGTGGATTTAATGGACGGTAATCTGAGGAACAGTTCTTTAAGCATAGCTGCATCATCCAGTAAATTGGTGTCTTTCTCCATAAAGGTTCCAGTAATGAAAGCCAAAGAAAAAGGAAACAAAACAAAAGGAAAAGTACCAGACATGGCAGAAGGAGGAAGAGCAGTCTCAAACCGGCAACGAGAATTTAAGGCAGATAAGGAGTGGCAAATCATTAATTTGACATCTCTACTACTAACCAAACCTCAAGAAATGTTATTGACAAAGGACTTTCATTTGTTCCTACCTCAGGACCAAATGAGTTCACGTATTATTGACCTGCAGAAATTCTTTGAAAATTACATTTAAAGGATTACTTTTAAGAAATACAGACAGAGGAGACAAAATCTGAACTTGCTATTGGATACCTGTAATGATGACGCCACGCCTGATACCTCAATACACAACTTCAGTATGTATGGCAATGTGGACACTCACAAGATGGTGGGACACACTGGTCATGTGGACACAGAAGACTGTACTACAACAGATTTAGAGAGTTTAGAGTCCATGGGAGCATTATGGTATGAATGTTATGTTGATCCCAGGAATATTGGGAATCAGGGTTTAACAAATGTAACAGACAGAAATGAATTTATAATGAATAGAATCAGAAATTTAGACCCAAATCTGACTTTATACCCACAACTCAGAACAGTACAATAACAGCTTACAGTAATGTGATTTGGAAATAAATTAAAAAGTATAAGAAAAACAACCATCACATTGTGCCAACTTAACAAGAAATAAGAAACAAGCTTTGCAAGAACTTCAGAAAAATGACAGTATAGTAATTAAGCTCGTTGACAAAGGGAAATATTGTCATAATGACGAGGATTTTATAAAACTAAAGTCTTGGAGCATTTAAATGGCGGTAACAGTTATAGATTGTTACAGGGGACCCATTACCAATATTTAAAACACAAATCAACTTCTTTTCTCAGTGCAGTTAGCCACTGCAAGGCAAATCATTAAGGAAATGTGAAAGGAAAATGTGTGTCCTCTGCTGGGATATGAACCCATGGCCTAGGTTCAAATCCCAGTAGAGAAACACATTGATTTTAAAACTAAATTATTGCTGTTACTGGAACATGTAAAAGAGCATAGACTCATTACTGAAAAAGGGTTCCAGTACCTATGGCCAAAATTTACAATAACCTCTGTGGTATATATCTTGCCAAAGATTCACTAATGATGCAGAAAATCCGCCAGGTCAAACGATAGTATCTGGAGTAAGCTCCCTGTTAAATAATTTGTGTACCTTTGTAGATTTTTTCCTACAAAATTCAGTACAAACACTAAAATCACATATCAGAGATACAATGCATCTTTTGAAACAATTTGAGGATTTTGAATGGGAACCAGACTTTGTATGGATAGGAATAGACATAGAAAGTCTATACACATCCATTAGACATCAGGATGGCATAAGGCATGTGACTATTTCATTGACATGGATCCTTTGAGGAATGTATTCCAAAAGAGCTAGTAGTGGAGGTTTTGCCATTTATCCAGACACACAGCTGTTTCATGTTTGCAGATGATTTTTAACTACAATGGTGTGGCATAGTGATTGGGACTGCAATTGTGCCCTCATATGCAAACTTATTTCTGGGATTGTGGGAAGAGGAAATTGTCCATAATGAAAACCTTAACTCCTTCTTTAGCAATATTATGAAATGGGGCCACTGTATAGATGCTATAGTGTGTGTCTGGAAGGGAGTGAAACTGAAGCATTGGAATCTGCCAAATGGCTCAATGTAAACAATTTAAATTTATGATTTATGAGCACTGTAAGTAAAGAGAAACTGGACTTCTTAAATGTAACACTGATCACTAATGCAAATAATAAGGTGACTAGTACATCTCATAGGAAACAAAATGCAACATACAGTTTAATGCATGAGAAACATTTTCACCCACTGTGGTTGAAAAACTCTATACCTTATAGGCAATTTCTGAGACTTAGAAAAATTGCCAGGTGGACTCTGACTTCATAGCATAGGGTGAGGGTTTAAGAGAGACATTTTGGATAGAGGTTACAGCATATATACTGGGTAGTACATTACAATAAGCAAACAAATCCATAAGATCTGACCTTCTGATGCTTAAAAGGCAAAATAATAGTGAGCAGCAGATTACATTTGATACTGATTACAGTCAAGCTGCAAGAGAACTTGGGAATGTTTTGGACAAAATTCTGGCAATACGATCCGTATTGCTACCCTCTTCAATAATGTTGGGGAGAAACAGAGAATAACTTCAGAAGAAATACAAACCTTACAGACTGTCTTGTCTCTAGTCAATACAGGAGCACACCCCACCCAGAGATTTAGTACATGGTCACCCATAAAA
This sequence comes from Neoceratodus forsteri, assembly GCA_016271365.2. Taxonomy (NCBI): domain Eukaryota; kingdom Metazoa; phylum Chordata; order Ceratodontiformes; family Ceratodontidae; genus Neoceratodus; species Neoceratodus forsteri. The sequence goes on from CM028130.1 coordinate 1,063,977,907, forward strand.
CAAGCAGGTATACTCCAGTGTAGAAATTGTAACATTTACAAACATTGTGTACTAGGTAAAACATTTGCACTAGATGGGAATCATAGGGTTGTACTGTACATATAAAATAATTTATTACTTGCATGAGTTCACTTGTGGTGTATATTATCTGGTACTCCTGCTTAAAAATAAATGTGGGAAGAACAACACAGTTACTGACAATCTATGTGCAGAAGCATGTAAGGGATATTAGGAACAGGGATATGACTAGCCCTGTAGCAGGTCATTTCTGAATAGTCGCAATAGTGACCCAGTGGACTTATGTTTATAGGTTTTGAACAAATTTGTATGGACAAAATAGACAAACTCTCTCAACATAAGAGTTTTATGATATTCACTTTGAGAATTTAAATCCTATGGTTCTCAACAATAAGTTAGATATTAAACCCACTCATAATTTGTGCTAAAACCACAGCTCTCCTCTTTTTCCTTCCTAGTTCCATGGAGCTTGTTGAATGCAGTTTGAAATTATGGAAAACATTTCTGTCCTGCTTCCTTGTGGATTGGACTTACAAACACTTGGATTTGTTCCCTTACACCTTACCTCCAGTAGCTAACTAATAGGTCCAATAATTTTGGATGAAATAAGTATTGATATCAAATAAAAATAAACTTGTTTAAAGGCTTTGAGATTGTTATAAATACCTACCTTTCTGCCCCCACCTATGACTTTTCTAATTTATTTTACTTTATGTTTCTATTTTACTTAATCTGATTTTGAATTAATGGCTAAAAGAAATAACAGATAGGAATTATGGAGACAGCATAAAGAAATGTGTTATGTGTTAAAAGTTAAAAGATATCATATGATTCCATCAAATATCAAAGCTACAGAAATTCAGAATACACATAAGGAGCCAGAAGAACTGTGGGTCACCCTGGAAACAGGAAATGGGACAGCCATAAGAACTGGGGTTGTCTACAGGCCCCCAGACCAGGGGAGGACATAGATACACTACTGTTAGAAGATATACAAAACATGACAGCTAAAGGGAGGTTCTAATAATGGGAGACTTCAACATGCCGGATACAGATTGGTCAATACCAGCAGGAACATCTGCCAGAACTAGACACATAGTGCATTCCCTGTAGGGGAGGGCCTCAAACAACTGGTACAACAACCCACAAGAGACAGGGCTATCCTAGATCTAGTACTGACTAACAGGGAAGGGATCACAGATCTCCAGGTAGAAGGTCACCTGGGGCCAGTGACCATCACATGGTATGGTTCAATTTGGCTACTACATCTAAATCATCCCATTCCAAGGCAAAATATGGGACTTCAGAGGAGCTGACTTTGATAAGATGGCCAACAGAGTTAAGCTAGCCCTGGCAAAAAGAAACACAGGTGAGGGGTTACAGGCAAAGTGGGCAAGCATTAAGGATGCAATACTTGAAGCAACATCCCATTGTGTTAGACAGAAAAGAAGTGCAAAAGAAGAAGGAAACCACTTTGGTTCTCAAATACAGTATCAGAAAGGTCAGAGCCAAAGGCTGGCCTTCAGGAAATATAAGGGAACACAGCGGATGAAGATAGGAGGCATACCAAACTGCCCTAAGGAAGCAGGGAAGGCAGTAAGGCAGGCAAAGTCCCAAACTGAGGAAACACTAGCACGAACAGTAAAAGAAGGTGACAAGACTTTCTATAGATACATTAGTGAAAGGAGAAAGTCAGAGGGGTATTACTAAGCTTAATGGAGAAAAGGGAGCATGTGAGAGGAGGACCATGTAAAGCATCTATCCTAAATAGATACTTTGCTCAGTATTTACTGAAGAGAAGGTAGGGCAGGGCCCACAGCCTAGCACCATGGACACAGGGGAGGGAGGTGAGCACTACTCCTTCACAAAAAGAAAGGGTCCTACAAGAGCTTGCTAAGCTCAGGTGGATAAGGCAATGGGACCTGATGGCATACATCCCAGGGTACTTAAGGAGCTAAAGGTGGAACTAGCAGAGCCATTAGCAGAACTGTTTAGTGAGTCTCTGAGCACAGGAGAGGTCCCAGAAGACTGGAGAAGGGCTCATGTGATCCTGCTGCACAAGAGTGGTAGCAGGGAGGAGGCAGGAACTACAGACCAGTCAGTCTTACCCAGTAGTGGGCAAGATTATGGAGGCATCCTTAAGGAAAGGATAGCAACACCTGGAATCCATAGGGCACAGGATCCAAGACAGCATGGGTTTACAAAGGAAGGTCCTGTCAAACTAATCTCATAGATTTCTTTGACTGGGTAACCAGGTGGTGGACCAAGGGGAGCAGTTGATATCGCCTACCTTGACTTCAGCAAAGCTTTTGACACTGTTCCACATAGAAGATTGATAAATAAGCTGGGTAGGCTCAGGGTGGGTCAGAAGTTGGTCAACTGGGTGGCAAACTGGTTGACGGGCAGAACACAGAGAGTGGTAAATGGTATACAGTCAGAAGAGATGCAAGTCACAAGTGGGGTACCTCTGGGATCAGTCCTGGGGCCAGTCCTTCAATATCTTCATTAGTGACCTTGCAGATGGACTAGAGGGTAAGCTTGTCTGTTTGCAGATGACACCAAGATCTGCAACAGAATAGATGATCCAGATGGGGTGGGCAGAATGAGAAGAGATCTGGATAAACTAGCAAAATGGTCAGAAGAGTGGCAACTGGGATTTAATGCAAAGAGCAAGATCATGCACATAGGGAAGAGAAAACCTGAAGCCACCTATAGGCTGGGAGGGAGTTGCTATCAGTCACAAAGGAAGAAAGAGACTTGGGCATCATCATCACTGATGACCTGAAATCATCAAACAGACCTCTAAAGCAGTAGGTAAGGCTGGGGGTGTTAGGGTGTATTAGTAGGGTATCACAAGTCGTAAGGAGGTAATAATCCCTCTTTACAAGACACTGGTTAGGCCCCATCTGGAAGTACTGTGTGCAGTATTGGAGGCCACACCTTCACAAGGACATTAACCAAATTGGAGGCAGTCCAGAGAAGGGCAACCAAAATGGTGCAGGGACTGCATCAGAAGACATATGAGGACAGATTAATAGAGCTCAATATGTATACTCTTGAGCAAAGGAGGGAGAGAGGGATATGATCGAGGCATTCAAACACCTTAAGGGCATTAACAAGGTGAAAGAGTCTAACATGTTTAAATATAAGAAAAATAGCAGGACAAGAGGACACAGCATGAGATTAGAGGGGGCGATTAAGGGGAATGGAGATATCTTTTCACAGAAAGGGTGGTGGATGCATGGAATGGCCTACCTCAAGAAGTGGTGGCTATGAATACAGTGCAGGGCTTCAAACAGGCATGGGATAGGCATAAGGAGCAATACAAATGAGCAAGAATAGATAGGCCACTGACAGAGAAAAGGCAGATGGCACATTTATAAGGTAGAAAAGAAATGGGCAGACTGGATGGGCCTTAGTCCTTATCTGCCATCAACTTTATGTTTCTATGTTTCTATGTTACTTGTTTGATTTCCTTTCAAGGTATAACAAGTGTCTTTGTTTGTATAGTGCATGCATATGCACTAATTATGGTATTAGAATTTTCATAGTGAACTAACTGATTCTGCACTGCTATTGGTTAAAATGAATTTCAAAAACTTTTGAAGTAATCACATGATCATTGATGTCATAGCTCACAGGGTTCTTAAACACACTAACAGCATCCAGACTTTAGTCCCCTAAGGAAGACCTAAGTGGTTGAATCATAGGGGTTCTGTGAGGCATCTGTAACCTGTACAATTTATTTTGACAAAGTTTGTTCACTTTGTTATTTGGAACTTTGAACCTACAATAAAAGGTTTGATTATTACCTGCAATATTGTTTGGATATTCTTCCTGTTTGGAGTGTTACCTTGCTGGTGAATTTGACTGAATTAGGGCTAGCGGACCTGGTGTGAGCACCCAACCTGATTTAGGAGTAGCACAGGCTACACTTTGACATAACAAATGGTCTACTGAGTCTGTGCGAATGTGCAGCTAATCAGTCCTTTACACTGCAGCTGTCCCTTCCACTCCTACCCTTCTATCTGAATTTATTCCCATGCTTGCTGATACTCCTCCCCCAATATCCCATTTGTGACCTTTCCCCTGACTTTATCCCATCCTCTAAAGCTGTCCACCAACCTTATGAATATCACCTTCGGCAGTGCAATCCACCCTGACTCCACCCTTTCCATGAATTATTTTCATTTCCTCCTGAACCTTCCTCTCTCCAATCTCAGACTGTGCCCCTTGTGTCCCTCCCATCCTTTAACTTTAGAAATCCCTCCATATCAGTCTTGTTTAAGCCTTTCACATACTTAAAGGTTTCTATCATGTCCCTCTATCCCTTCTCTCCTCCAGAGAGTACATGTTTAGCTTCCTCAGTCTCTCCTCATAGGGTTTATCTTCCAGTCCTAGGATCATCCTGGTTGCCCTGCGTTGGACCCCTCCAGCAATTTAACATCCTTCTTTAAGTAAGGGCACCAGAACTGCATGCAGTACTCCAGGTACAGCCTCACCAATGACCTGTACAGTAGCAGGATCACCTCACCAGTCCTGGAGGTGATTCCCCTGGCTATACACCCCAGCATTTTGTTGGCATTTGCTGCCAAGTTCCAGCACTGGGCTGAATGTTTCATTTGCCCTGTTATTATCACCCCAAGGTCTTTCTCCTTTTCTGTAGTTGCTAAATGTACCCCCTAAGTTCATAACAAACCCTGGGTTCCTTGCTCCCAAGTGCATGACATTGCATTGCTTTGGCATTGAACCCCAGTTGTCATGTGTCAGACCAGTGTTCAAGCTTTTGCAGATCATCCTTTAGCCCCTGTCACCCATCTGTGTCATCCACTACTGTACTGATTTTGGTGTCATCTACAAAAGGCTGGTCTTATTCTTAATTCCATTCTGGATATTGGCAAGAAAATGCGTAACAACACTAGAACCAGTACAAAGTCTTGTGGTACTTCACAGGTTATAGCTCTTGAGATGAGAGTCCCTCCCCACCTCCAACTACCCTCTGCTGCCTGTCCTGCAGCCAGTTCCTGACCTAATCCACCATCTTCTTATTCAGATATATATATATATATATATGCAATAAGCATGGAACTAGTCAGTCTAGCTAAATCATTTATCTCACTGTAAAACAGTGAGCAGGAAATAAATGCAGTTATCTAAACTAGTGCATGTATCTAAATAGTTAACATGACATCAACCTCCTCGTCTGTCTAGCTGGTACTACTTAGACAAAGTTTAACTTTTGGCTCCTCTACTGAGCCACTCGTGCAGCTCACCTACCAGTGTTTCTTTTTCACCCTATACTTCTATGCTGACTACAAACTGCCACCTACAAAATCAGATTCCAAAATTTAAAAAAATCATTTTACCTCTTTCACACATAGAATTCTTCTGTCATTTCTACTCATCACCCAGCCACCCACCAGTCACATGCTTACAGCCATGAGCTTTACTGACACCACCATCCATTAAGTAACTGAACCACCGACTACAATGTGAACTTCTACATGGCCGTGAAATCTCCTTCTCCACCAGAATACAACTACAGCTGCCTCTGGCTCAGGAGCTCTCGGTGCTCACTAAGAAGTGTCGACATTATCTGTATGTATTTTAGAAAATGGCTCACTACACAAATCAGTGCTGGTGTCAGTATGTCAACATGATGTCCACACAGCACATCCATGAAAACAGCCATGGAAACCACACTACAGAAAAGCACACAAGTCCAAAAGGTAAAAGAAACTTACACACTTACAAAATTATTTTTATTAAACAAGAAAACTGAAAAACAAATACACAAGGTCAACACCTGTGGCATAAGTGAAATATGCAGTACATAAGTGTGACTGTTATGTTGTGTCAGCTACTGAACATTTATGTGGATACATAAGTGATTTCAAGAATACAGAGCACAAGGGTAGGTGGGACCAACTGGACCAGGAATAAATCAAAATTAGTGATGTTTTCATTCATAAACAAGTAGATATTTATGAGAATTATGTGACATTTTGATGATTTATAAGGCAGCAACCCAAGGAGAATACAAGAGGGGCTGATCCGGTCACTAAAGAAGGAGGCGAGTTTTCAGTTGAGCTTTCACAGTTATACTTTATTGCAGGACTGAAAATGGAAATGGTCCAACTGAGATCATTCAAACAGGTTGCCATATTCCCACTCCCACATCCACAGACCATGCATAAATCGCCAGCTATGGATAACATAGAGGATCATGGATGGCCATCAGACAGTAACCACACTATAATCACTTCAAGGGTTTCAATGACAACTTGGCAAACCTCGAGCATAACTCGAGGGGTTTACTGTCGCCATGGAAACTCTCGGTGAAGTGATTGATCGAGGTTACTGTCCGATGGCCATCCATTATGTTTTATAGTGTATGGGAATAAGTTATGAATAAAGTGTCCTTATTTCTTTTATTTTCTTTCTTTGTACTCTTTTCTTTGCTGCTGTAAGCTTCCACCGCCATGTCCGCTTCGTGTCCTAGAGATATGCAAGTGCTAGACAGCACGTAAACCTCTGACCTCCTGAACAACCAAGATTATGTTTTGATGTGCTCGGAGATTGCTGTACATAGAACTAGAGGGAGTTCTGTCTGTCTTTAAGCACTGCAAGCCCCAGTAAGTAACAAGGAGAGGGATGAGTCAAAACCACCTCAGGAAAGAGGGCACATGGGCAAAGCAGCTAAAGTTGTTATGGTATCATTGCGACATAGTCAAGAGGGGTTAACAACCTCGTGACGCCACAACGATACCACAACAACGTTATAAACTTGCCGATTTCAGACAGTAATCACCCTCTCCTATACATTATAAAATCATTAATTTTCTATTGATTCAGGACTGGAATTGAAGCATATGGAATTGCAAGGGGTTCTCATTTATATATCGTGCCACTATCTAGATGTGTAATTCAACTTTGTAAACACAGTAATATCTTTGATTACCTCTGTCCCCAGCCTCATCACATTGCAACAGCCAGTACAATCTTCAGCACACACGTGAGATGAGAAACCACTAAGAATGAAATTGTTGTTAATCCACCTCACATCCTGGGCAGCACTTCTGATCCTGATGCTCAGCACAACATAGTGATACCTCTGTTTCAAACCCTACCTCCAGTGTCTTCTTTTCCCAAATAATGACCATGTTATCTATTACTACAAGGTGAACTATTCACAGCAGTACTGTATTTCTCTTCAGCCTCAGGTTTGAACATCAAGGAGTCTTGGAAGCAACAAGCACATCCTTTGATCCCTCCTGTTAGGGGTGAACACAGATAATGGTATATTATGGTCACTAGCTTAGACTTCTGGGACAGGTGTAAGGGGGTACACCACTGTTAATATAGGTGTGACTTATTGATGTTGTTTCATAGTCCCTAAAAGTTGCCTTGAATTTTTTTGTGTGAAAACTAAGTGAAAAGTAAGTTCATCGACGTTATGCTTCAATTTGAATATTAATACCTTTTTATGTTAATGAGGTTACTTTCTATGGAGAGATCATTTTTTCAGTGGTTACTGGGCTAGAGCTATGTGCCTCCCATTTCATTAGAACAGAGGGGACATCACCTTGGATGGCCTTTTCCCAGTTCATGCCAGAGGGCTTCCAGTAGTGCCTTGTGGATATATCAAAAAGGAGAATGTGACCCACAAATTGGAGCTATGTTGTACACCTTGGACCAAGTCAACAGTGATCCAGACCCTGTATAACATCACTTTGGCAGTGAGGAGCTTGGACACCTGTTCATTTCATTGTACCAATTATTCACTTTTGTCCAGACTTTCATCCAAAAAGAATACCTTAGATGTTCTGTGCACCAAGAGGGACCCCCTCATACTTCATTAAACCAGAGAAAGTAGTTGGAGTGATTGGAGAATCTGCAAGTTATGTTTCCATCATTGTTGCATATATTGTAAGACTCTTCGAGGTAAACTTGAAGGTGTTTCTTAATCTTCATTGTATATGCTAACTGAGTGATCTGCAGTCCCTCAAATAAGTGACTTGTTGTCATTCTTTAAGAAACTTGGTTTTATTTTTGTAATAAAATGTATTTTCATTTATAACACAGTCATATAATATAACCTAACTCTGGGCCCTATGCAAGAATGTGGTGGCTACTACGCTGCATATCTGCAGCATGTATCCACTCCTACTACACCCTGCGCTGGATGCATGAAAAGGGTTGGATCCCATACACACTGATTCCCCCACTGCATGACTTCTGAATATGCTGGGGCAGACTGAGAGCATGTCTGCACTATGCACCATTCATAAAGGATAGCACTGCAACATGCAGGGCGGCATAGGTGCATGAGCTATGCCAGGGGAGACAATGACATGATGATGTTAAGTGGCCAGTCCCATGCACCCACAGAGTTCCCCCTCAGTCCTGGCAACCTGTCTGAAACACAACTACCAACACATGGGCCTCCCCAGTCCCTGCAGTGCAGAGAGAACCCCCATGCAGCAGATCCAGGATCCGGGCAGCAATGCAGGTACACCCCCCTCCCCAGCACATGTTGACCTGGCCAGGTGTAGATGAAGCTGCCCCAAGGCAGCCCATCTCTGATGTGGTGTGCAAACCCCACCCTGGCACAAATCCACCCTGTCAATGTATTGGCAGGTACACCCCTCCAAAAGATAACAGCCCTAGTGTAGCACAGGTACCCCCACTCACCCACACCTGCTGTACTGGCTAGGGGGGTTGGCTCCACTGCATGGATGGGGCATGAACATGTGCAGGGGTACTGCTGTCATGGAGCTGGAGCCACAATGTCTGTTGAGGGGTCAGTAATGATGGGGATGGTGCACTGATGTGTTTGGGGTCAGTGAACAGGCATCAGGGACTGGGGCTGGTGCTGTTTAGGGGTGGACAGCTGTGCCTGGGCAGTGGGGGATGTCAATGGGGCAGACTTTGGGTAGGGGGCTCTCCCACCAATGGGGATTGTCTGCTCATTCTGTGGGTGCCTGTGTGTCATGCACTAACCAGGTCCTGCACAGACCCCCACAAGTAATCCACCTGGGACCCAGGATGGCTATATCCCATTGGATGCCTGCCTGGATCCACAACTCCATCTCTGGTTGCCCTGTAGAGTCCTGCATGCCAGGGGGTAGAGCAATGGACAGGTAGTGGCCAGTAGTGCAGTAATGTCCTGTGTGCTCCTGTCTGCTGGTGCGAGCTATGGTGGCGGGTAATGCACCTCCGGTGCATATTTCCTGCCCATTTGTGCGTAGACACCTCTTACATTAGCTTTTAGCATGCCTTATTTTCCTCACTGACCCTCTCTTTTCATTGATTTTTTTTCCCTCCTACCGCTGTCGGCCCCGACCCTTCAGGGTATCCAAGGGTCATCCTCCTACCATCTACTCACCGATACTTAACCTCACAGTCCCCATGAAGCTTTGGCTTACCCCTGAATGGGGATGAGGTGGGCAGACCCCGTAAATCATTCTTTCATTGGGTCTGGAGGTAGTTGGTGAGCAGGGCAGATCAGTGGCATGTCCGGGAAGCCCGTCTTCCCAGAGCTGACAGGTGTTTTCCACTTTTCTCCTCCCCTATGCAGCTTCAGCCTAGATGTCATGGCTTTCGCCACTGACATCCACTGTGTGTGCCTGGGCTACCTATATCTCCCTTCTATTGGAGCTTGCAATCCCCAAGCCTCTGCCTGAAGTCACGCAAGTCCGATGGGCAATAACCCACCCACCCAGCCCTCCCCTGAGATGGCGAACTGTCATGGGATGCTCAGCTGTACCCCCAGCCGACCCACCAGCGACCTGAGTCTGCTCCTGAACCTGGGTCAGAGTGAAGAGAGGTGTGGTGTCCAGCACCTCAACCCTCAGTGCCACTGGGCTGGTGTTCTTTTCATTGATTTCTAAGTCACCCCTCCTCCAGTTCTCCTTTCCCTTCTCTGACCCTACCTCTGCTGCTGTTTCATCCCTTGTGTCCTTCAATCTTGCCTGGCCATTTCTGAATTTATTGCTCCATTTACAAGACACAGTCCGTGAAAAACAAGAAAATGATTACAGTCATTTGGCATTAAGGTGAAATAGTGCTAATAAAACATGCCTGAAAAATGTGGTGGGCAGTATTGCGGCAGCAGCATCTAAATCCCAAACATGAGAAGGAAAGGGCAACAGCAAGAACTTCTGTAACTTCAAAGTAAGAGGACCCACATTCTTGGGAAATGTGTGATATATGTTATGTATTTGTATTTAATGGGTTCCATTCATATGTTGCACTCTCTCCTTCACCTCAACTTTATTTGAATTAAATTATGTAATGTAATCCAAGATGTATAACTTCATTCTGCAAGTGTTCAGTTTAGCTCTCTTCATTGATCAACAATTTTGTCTCTACAACATAAAATCATTCATTCACAAGTACAAGTTTCACATTACAAAATATTCATTCCACAAGTGAACGTAATACTACAGTAGCATGGGAAATGAGAGCAGAGGGTTATTTCAGTGGATTCTGCCTCTGTACAATGTATTAATATTCTTGAAGTGAAATTTTAATGTACTGCTCAACAATAAACAGTAATACTACTTTTGTTTTGGGTTGTGCAAACCTAACCAGCTCTTGCTGTTTTCACTTCAAAGAAGAATAAATGAATGAGGGAATAACAGTGTCTCCATCCTAAGAGAAATTGCTAAAGGGTTGCCATTAATTCTGTCTTGATATTAGAAATGCCTAATTGTTATGGCTATAATGAGTTCTAATAAAATTGATGTGGTTTATGAATAATAATTACTGTTTACTCTTACTTGCTGGGTATTCTGGTAACATACAACTTGAAAAGCCTTGTCTTGCAAAGTAAAACACTGCACACATTTTAATGTCTATATATTTATAGTTTTACAATGCATTGACTGAGATAAGATTTCTGAGTATTAAATATGTGGTTCGTGGCTAATTCATTTTAAATAAAGTAAATGCCTTTAGGATTTTAAAAGGCTCCCATTAACATTATGATCCATTAATAATATGAAATATACTTTGCATATTTCAAAGCAATCGTAATCCTGATATCCGTGTCAGTGCATGTGAAATAAACCTTATTTATGCAACAAGTGTCAGGATAAAAACCAGCACATAACTCCATTTATCTGAGTCACTGTGTGGATAAACTGCTATGATTAATCATTATGGGAATAATCTCAAGTTATTCCCATAGGCCCTAATGTAGTAATGGGCAGGTAAATGTGCCATCATGCATTACTGCCCCATGGAGTTTGCACCTGCAGACAGGTGCACAGTGGCTGGTATGAATTACTGGCCACCACCTGTCTATGCCCCCCAGTGCACGGACACCCCAGGGTGACTGGGGCAGAGTTGCAGATCTGGCTGGGCATCCAATCAAATGCCTGGACTGGGTCACAGAGTGGATCCCCTATGTGATGGGGTGCACAATGGCAGCCTGCCCTGTGGATGTCTGAGGGCTGGCAGCTGTGGAAGTAAGTGGAAAACAATGCCATCACCCCGTGATGCTTCACAGAGCGTTCCACCAGTATGGGGTGGGGCTGGTGTCTGTTGGCAGTGCCAGGGGGTGAATGTACCCCACCATATGCCCAGAGGGTTGGGCCAGTGCCTTGTAGAGGCCACATCCCTGGCCTGATGCCCCAGTTTAGGGTGTGTGTTGGGGGCACCTGGTAGGGGCTGCCCACCAGCGTGTGTAGGGTGGGTGGCACCAGGTGGCCATGGGAGGTATGGCCACAGTGGTCCTGATGGATGGGTGGGCTATCTGCCCTGTCAGTGTGTGTCCTGCTGTGTGTGCAGGGCACATGGCAGCTTATGGCAGGGTTCTCCTCACCATACCCTGCACCCCCTTCTGCACCCCATGGCTAGCACTATGTGCCTTAGTGTATGGTACATTGTGCTGGTATGCCCTCACCCACCCTGGCACTTTGCAGTCCATGCAACAGGGGATCGGGTGTGTTGCAGCTGTCTTCCCTACCTTGGTGCATCCTGTGTGGGGTCACAATGGGTGTGGAGGGTTACACACCCCAGCTGTGTGGTGCGAGCCACCCTGCCCATTAGTGCATAGGTCCAATGATTACATCATCCCCATTTATCCACACAGAGACATCACTCCCCCATCAGCCAGCACTACTTCCAATAAAGCTGTACCATTTAACAAATACCCACATAACCTAGAAACTGCCAGAGTGAAACACAACCATTCCTCCCTGCAGCACATCTCCAAATATCTCCACATGATCCCCAAGTAACTATAAACCATTTTGTTTTTAAACCAAAACTTCTTCCTCACACTAAACCCTATGGTGTCATGCAAGCCCCCAGCACTCATCTTCAAAGCTCCCTACATCCCAATGGCTTCCCAGCTCCACTGTTACATTTAGGACCCAAACTCCAGATGTCCACTTCAATATTTAAAGAAATGTACCTGCATTTTTGCAGTTTAAAATCCTATCCTGCATCAACCAATCTATGCAGCCTCCTGATCCTTTTGTGCAGTTCACCACCCGCCTCACACCACCACCACCAAATCCACCTGCAGAATAATTACATGCTCTTTTAAATACATTTTTGTAAATAAAACAAGTCTATAAAACAAAGATCACTGGCGCCAGCACCAAAATACTCGGTCCCGCTCACTAAACCTGCTGCCATACTGCTCCTTCCAAATTCTGGGCAAATGGACCAATCAGTGAACATGACCAGCTAGTCATGGCATAACATGACACCAGACTCCTTAGCAACCACATTTGCAACTGATAAAACTCGAGGCGGAATACTGCTTCTCAAAAAACTAAACCAACAGGTCGCTATAACTTAAAACAAAAATAAAAATAAATTAAAGTATATTAGCACAGCCCACAGGATCCCTGCCTGTTGTACAAATACAATCTGCTTCACCACTTGAGAGGTTACTCGAGGTCAAGGCTACTGTAGGGATAACTTGGTTATCCAACAGGTGCCCCTACAGATCCCTTTATATTCGCCAACAGCTGCACGACTGCCTTCTGTTCTTGCTATTTCATATTCATCTTCCTGCTGGATTGTGAATAGTTCATGAGAGATTGTTGTAGGAAGATGTATTCCAAGTTGCTCTTTAACATTCAAATGGAGAAGAATATATCAGACCAGGCCAGATTAATTAAATGGAAGTTTATACAAATCAGTTGGCAAATTATTACTATTTGGGCTTGAGAATACACATTTTCTTACAAGTGCACATTGCTTTTTACCCTTTCCATCTTTCCTAGAGGCAGGGTTTCAATTTCTCAGTTCACAGATAGCAATGAAGTACACTGCCAGGTAGAGTAGTCAAGGGCTGTAACGGTTTAACAAATAATTAGGATACTATTGCCTTTGATAACCTGGATTAAGATACAGTTGAATAAATCATGTTGATGAACTTTGTTTGAAGTAGCTGCTTGACAAGATCACAGTGTATGTATATTACACTCAGACAACACCACTTGATGTATACCCATGTTTATGGATTCTGCTTCAGAAAATTCCAGAATTTTCCTTGATACCATATATTGACTAAGTACTAACCTAGGAATCTGACATTTAAACCTCTAGTGTAAGTGACTGAAAATGTCATCCAGAACCATGGAACATGGTAACAATCTACTTGTCATTTTGTTGGTTTTGGGGTGTGTGTGGGTAAAATAAGTGGTTTGCAGTGTGAACCAATGATTGTACATTACAAACTGTAAACCAGAAGCTTTCATGTTCGAACAAAATACTTCACCACTAGTTCATGCTTGTGACCCTAAGCAAATCTCTCAACTTATTGTGCTACATTTCTCCAGTGTTGCATTATACAGCCTTCCCCAATCTAGAAACTGTATCACTGCTATCCTATATCAATACATTCTCAAATACATTAGGAAAAGTAAAGACCGTGGCCAGAAGTGGCTATGCATTTCTTTCACTGTGAATGTGTAGCTGTGACTGCAGAAGTGCTACGCCACAGAGGGCCCATGTTTCTGCAGTCAGAAGTGGCTATGTACAGTATTTCTTCTACTGTAAATGTGTATCTCTGGCTCCAGATCTTCTGCATTTGGAAGTACTGTTGCAATTTCAGTTTATTGACTTTCTCAAAAAGTAAGGACATTCATTGCAAAAAACTGCATTAATGCACCACATAGAGTTCAATATAATACTATAAAAGTAGAGAAATGTGATATTAGGGTTCCACCCTAACTCATCCCCAGCAGCAAATGGACAAGACCACACAGGCAACCACAGACAGCCATCATCAGGCAAGATAAACAACATACAACTGTTTCTAGATGACACAAAGACATCCAACAAAGGACCAGCACTTCTGCAGCTATGGATATACATGCACACTTCAACACATACACCTACTTCTTTTTGCAGATACAAATCTACAAAACCCAAATTGCAATAGTACTTCTGACTGTAAGCAGTGTTGTTTCCAGATAACACAAATGCAGTAGCACTGATGTGTTACAATACCTTTGAATTAAAATGCATACAGCATTCTGCACTGTAACAGAGTTGCTATGTATCTTTGCAGTGTGTATCCGTGTCTGCAGAGGCCTGCACTTTTTCCAGGCAGACATAATGTTGTAATATATGTACTGCTGATTAATATCTTTAGACAGAAGTGGATGTAAATATATTACAATGTGCATGTGTATTTGTGGCTGTAGATGCACTGGCTCCAGAAGGCCTGCAAGTATGCAGTGAGAAGTAGTGTTGTAATTTGAGTATTGTAGATTTATAACTCTAGCTGCAGAAGCACAATTAGTGCAGGGTCCTGCATTTCTTCAGAAAGAAGTGGGTGTCTATGTCTTACTCAGTGCATTTATATCTGTGTCTGCACAAGCACTGGCCCCACAGGGACCTGCACATCTGCAGATACAACTACTCTTGCTATTTTGGGTGCAGGAGGTGTAGCTCCACAGAAGACATTGATGGATGGTTTTCTTTGTTTCAGGTAAAGAAAAAAGAAATTTAAACCATGAGGGATAGTTTTGTTCTTTTACAAGTACTGACACTGGGGACTGGACATGTTCATGTCAGCAATGTCTTTGATGGCAGCAGAGATGGGCACTTTGGTGTCTTACTATATCAGGGGCTATAAAGCAAGGAGGGTTGGGTTGGCAAGGAGAGTAAAATTGTGGCACCATGGGTGGGCACCCAGTTGCAATATATTATCATAAGCGGGTTGTTGTTTTTTGTTTTTTTGTTTATTTCCCGTTGCTCCATGAAGCTTCTCTCAGGCATCCAAATCCTTTGTCCTGCCCAGCCTGAAGCCTCCCTGATCTGTTCCTCCTCTTTCCCCCCACAGCCAGCACCTCAGTTTAACCCACCTGGGTGGGTCACCCTCTCCTCTTGGGCACGCTTACTAGTCAGACTCTGGCCGCAGGGTAGAGCGCCTGGTGGAGGACCTGGAAGGTCAGTCGGAGCTGGTCCATGGTGGGGCATAAGTGACAGGTGCCATCGCCCCCATGGCACCATTATCTTCCCTGTTCTGTGTGCTACCTCCTCCTCCTGGTGGTGCACATTGACACCCCTGGTGCACGGCAACCCTGCCGGCATTGACCACGCTGGTCTATGTGCATGTCTGGCTTGCTGTGGTGCCCCAGCCTCCACCTAGGATATCAGCACACCCGGACATCCTCCCTCCTACCCGGGAGAAGAGCACCACAAGGGCACTCATCCTCAACCCTCCCCAGCCAACACCCGTGGCCTGAGCTTGCTCCTGAACCGGGTCACCAGCATGGTGCAGAAGTGTGGCATCCAGTGCCTCAACCCTCAGCACCACTGGGCCAGCCTACCATAAGCGGGGTTGTTTACACTGTAACTGGCATAGGTGGTGGTCACCACGGTGTCAGTAATTATTAGTGGAGTTGAGAGTTTGTGTCCACTTCACTGTGTGTACAGCATATTAGTGGCAAATTTGAGCATTCACTGCTGGTTATGCAGTAAGTGTTGTGTACATGGGGGATATGGATGGTAGAATTGGGCACCTGCTACTATTTGCAAAAATTAGAAAGATTGAGGGTGGGAAACAGTGATACTGGTGGCCAGACAGAGTGAAAACCCAGGATTCTAAGAACTTTCCAGTAAATTATGTAGAGCTTGTAGTTCTAAAGCTGATGGACTATCATTGGATGAAAGACAGAATGAAACTTAACAATTTGCTCAACCTCTATCAAAGATCTGACTCAGGTTAAATATTTATGTTTTATAAAATGCAGATGATAGGAAAGCATTAAGTAAACTACAATTGGGCATAATCCAAAAATCAGGAGCTTGGTGGACTTTCTGACTGTTGAAGTTAAACTATCACTAATACAGGAACGTATAATTTCCAAGATGCAAGAGATAAATGGTTAGCACCAACAGTAAGTAAAGTCCCTGATCAGGATAGGATCAATATTAATACAAACAAATTGTTACATTTCAAGACTGAACCAGTCATCTACTCTATTGCAAAATTTGCATTAACAATTTATTTGAAGGGTTTTAAAGAAAGAAAATGTATGCTGAGGATTCAAAGTGTAATATTCTACTGGTTTTACTTGTTTTTAATGATGGTGACAATGTGAATTTTATATGGATTTTTTATCCTTGTACTGTAGTGCTGTGTGGTATTTTCAGATTCCAATGGAACAAAATTTTGCAGAATTTCACCAGAAATGGAGTGCTGGAATTCCATGGCAGAAAATGATTGTGGAATGATTTATTGTGGAAAAAATGTTCCACACAATATTCTTCTGTGAATCTCAATATTTTCTGTGGAAATGGCTGCAGAATGATTTTCTATGGAAACAAATGTGGTTCTCTGAATATTATTCTGCAGATCGCAGCAGGCATAATGCGAATCTGCAAAGAACCAGTGACATTCCGTGAAATTCCACCTGTGGAATGGTCATTCTGTGCTAATTTCACCTAGCAGAAAATATGTATATACATATACATACATACATACATCTATATACATATCTATATATCTATATATATATATATATATATATATATATATATATATAATATATTATGGTAGCATGGTAGTTAGGTTGAGTAGCACTTTTAAGGTTAAAGGGTCAAATTTTGCACCTTAATAACTTTGCTACTGTTGAACGGATTTGCCTGGGATTTGGTATGCTCAATTGGACATGGTAGATCTTAGGATCTGCCAAGTTTTGTGTCAGTTGGATATACAACTGCAGAGTTATTAACAACAACCAATTGCACAATTAAGCTTTTTGTGATTTCTTTGCTCTCACCTACAGGTTGCACAGTTTGTATACTGGTCCAAAAACTTCCAGGAGCATGCATCAGGTTCCTGATGTGCCTTTAGATTTTGTGAAAATATATTGAGCGGTTCAAAGTTATTCAAAAACAAGTTCCCATTATCGTCAATGGGAAAAGTTAACAAAAGTTCAACACTTTTGCAAATGCAGTTTTTATTTTCGCAAATGGCCCTTTTACTTTCGCAATTCACCATTTTGTTTTCAGTTGGTGATCAGAAAAATGCTTGGCATTTAAATTTGGGACCCTCTAGCAACACAACTCTTTTGTGTTTACCTAGTCGGACCCTGAGGATGCTAGGCATGTCTTTATTTTGAGGTTAAACACCCTAGAAATATGTTTTCAAGTTTCTGGAAAAGTACTTT
This sequence comes from Neoceratodus forsteri, assembly GCA_016271365.2. NCBI lineage: Eukaryota > Metazoa > Chordata > Ceratodontiformes > Ceratodontidae > Neoceratodus > Neoceratodus forsteri. Next base: position 1,063,995,576 of record CM028130.1, read on the forward strand.
CATAAAGAATAGTCTTGCACCTCATGAAAGCGTCCAAAATGTTTATGAGTTTTCACAAATTGCGACACTACTTTTCCAGGCTATGGCAAATGACAGCAATTCTTTGCCACCCTGCTGCAAAAATGGTCTTTTGGGCTGTAATTTGGAGGAACGCAGCCAACATCTCACAGATGTGTCTTTCAGTGTTTTGGTGAAAAGGTATTACAGGGAGGCAAAGTTCTGCACTCCAAATTTGATGCTTTTCCCATAGGATAACATTATGGCATCTGCAGCATTACAGGAATCCTTTGCCGTCCTGCTACAAAATAATGTTTTGGTCATTTGGGCTGGAATTTGGAGGAAGAAAGCCAACATCACACTGATGTGCCTTTTGGTGGTTTGGTTAAAAGATGTTACAGGCACAGGTGATGGCACTCGAGTTAACGCTTTCCCATTGGATAACATTCGGTGCCGATACGCACCTTTCGGGGCCGTATCTTGGAAATAGGTGCGAGATACGACTTCCTCATCATAAAAATACTTATCCCCTACATGGGGGCTAAGTAAAACTAGCCAGGAAAGTCTTAATTCATATGAAATTTACATTTTTTCTACATCGTACAGTTCCTGAGATATAAGCAGTTTAATATTCCAAGTACTCATTTTCTGCTCCAAGGCCCATTGTTATGTATACGTTCTTTGTTTTCACTATGTTTTCCAATGCATTTTTGGGGAAAGAAGGATGTGCCCTTTCGTTACTGTGCCAGTTAGCATTTCCAGTTGCATTTCTGTTACTGTTTGTGGCATCATTACCGCTATGCCACCGTCTGCGTTACGGTTTGCATTTTGGCTCTGCTTTCTGTGTCGTTTGCATTATTGTTGCTGTTACCATTACCAGTTTCATTTGCAACTGCGGTACCATCCACATGTCTTATGGTTTTGCTTTTCATAGCGCTTGCATTTCTGTTTCATTTCTGTTTCCTTTGGCATCATTTTGCTGTTGCTGTTACCATTTGCATTTACAATTGCAGTACCATGACCCGTGCATGTAACGGTTTGTGTTTCTGTACTCACTTGCATTTGCATTTCTCTTTCCTTTAGCGTTATTGTTGCTGTTACCGTTACCATTTGCGTTAACAATTGCGGTTCCATGACCATGCGCGTTACGGTTTGCGTTTCCATATGCCCTCCATTCCGTTTCCATTTCTGTTTCCTTTGGCATTATTCTTCATGTTAACTTTACCATTTGCATTTACTATTGCAATACCGTGGCTGTGCATGTCACAGTTTGCGTTTACGTGTCGCCGTTGCATTTCCATTTCTGTTCATTTTGTGTTCTTTTGCTGTGACACTTCACATTTCCATTTAAAATACTGCTGCCATCACTGTTCACATAACCAGTTGTGTTTTGTACGTGCTTCAATGTCATTTCGCTCACTGTTAGCTTTGGCATCACTTTGTGCTTGCGTTTCTGTTAACGTTGCTTTGCTATTTACGTTTCCGTTACTTATGCGCCACTGTTGGCACTTCTGTTTGTGTTGCTGTTCCTGTTACTATGTCACAAGACATCACATGGTGGGAGAGCGGTGCCCAAAGGGCCCCACTCTCCTGCCGCTGCATTACTTTCTACTATTTGTCGTCATCATTCTCAAAAGAAGGGAAATTAGAGGCAACAAACTCCATTTAATGCATCAGTTAGGGTAGTTCCACAGCAACAAAAGTGAGGAAATTCAGTGTTAGGGGTTGAAAACCCCTTGGACTCAAGCCCACCCCCCAACGGCATCGGGTGCGTTAGGGGTCACTGTGTGTGTTTCTTATGCAGCTGTTGGAGGAAACCAGGGGTGTGCTCAGTTACTGTTACCTTAGCACTTCCACTTATGTTTCCATACCCGTTTGCACTACCGTTCCGTGGCCACGCCACTGTGTGCGTTCTTTTGCATTTTATTTTGCGCTTGCATTTGCATTACTGTTATCATTTTGCAACTCCACTACTGTTTCTTCAGTATTTCTTGTTTAGTCACAATGCGCATTACCATTTGCATTTCGCGTCGCGCTTTTGTTTGCTTTGTTTGTTTCTGCTCATCTTTACATTTTATTTCCACTCATGAATGCTCCTGTGTTGTTATTGTTTGTATTTGCACGCGACTTGCATTAGCTTGTATTCTGCTTTTGCTTATTGTTGCTGTTACTGCTAACATTTGTGTTTACAATTACAGTACCATGACCGTGCCTTCGCTTTGCGTTTCTGTATGTGCTTGTGTTCACGTTTCTGTTTCTGTTTCTTTTGGCGTTATTTTTGCTGTTACCATTCCCATTTGCATTTCCAATTGCAGTACCATGACTGTACATGTTGTCTTTGCGTTTCTGTATGCGCTTGCTTAGCTTTCGCGTTTCTGTTTCCTTTGGTGTTATTGTTGCTGTTACAGTTACCATTTGCATTTACAATAGTGGTGCCGTGACCGTGCACATTACCAGTTGCCTTTCTGTATGCGCTTCTGTCTCTGTTTATCACTGTTGTTTGGCATCACTTTGCTGCATGTGTTTCTATTAACATTTGCTTTACCATTTACTTTTGCATCACCATGTGTGTAACTGTTAGCACTTGTGTTTGCAGTCCAAATACCATTACTATGCCAGAAGACATCATGTGGTGGGAGCATGGGGACCAAAAGGCCTGCAATCCCACCACTGTATTCCATTCACTATTTATAGTCCTCATTCTCAAAAAGAAGGTAAATTCATGGCAAAACTCTGTTTCATGCATCAGTTAGGGTTGTTCCACAATGACAAAATGGAAATTCAATGTGGGTTGAAAGCCCCCTTCACCCCTAGCCCTCACCCCCAACTGGTATTGGTGTGCACTGGGATCATCGGTCTTAACTCTCACCCCATTCTCCTATACCGCAGCTTTTTACACATGTGATTGGTGAGAGTTAGGCTGATGACCCCAATGCACACTCGCATGCCGGTTGGGGTGCAGGGGCTTAACCCTAACACCAAATTTCCTAGCTTTTTGCTGTGGAATAACCCTAACTGATGCATTAAATGGAGTTTTTTGACCTGAATATATATATATATATATATATATATATATATATATATATATACACATGTATTATAGTCAGGGTCAACCTTAACTTTTTTTGCACTAGCCAGCCAGACAAGTTGATTAAAATTGCACTAGCCCACAGATGGTTACACTAGCCTACAATAATAATGATCACTTTTGATCGGTTATACAGGCAAAATACAAGCCAAGAAATACTCTGATTATTGCATATTTATCCTGCTCCCACATTGCTTCCTGTCCCAGCAAAAAGACTGCAGTCCAATCACATGCAGTGTGTACTTTCTTTACCATGTGCCTCTTTCTCTTTCTTCACCCCTCCCCACCAAACCTGAGAATACCATAATAGCAAATGTTCAATCAGGCAGTTCTAGCTCTGCACACAATAGCCAACATCATCATGCACGTGATATAGTCTACAATGCAGCTTCCAAGTCTATTTTATCAACACTGACTCCTCTTAATGCTTTCTGCCGCTTCACCCTCAATGCATCCCCACACCCATCACTGTGATCTCTACCATTGTCTTGCATTCCCTTCTCTTGAAAATCACTGCCAACTGCACTGTATCAAGTTTGTCTTAAAATTCTGGCTCTGGTCCTTCCGCCTTACCTCTCCTCCTCCTTGCTATCACCACCCCCCGACCCATGCCCTTAGATCCTACAACTCCTTCAATTACTAATCACTAGAGGAGGTCCTCCATGGGACAAGCAGCCTTCTCACACTGGCTCCTAAACTCTGGAATGAACTCCTTCCCAAATTTGTCACTCCTCCTCCACTAACTCCCTTCCTACCGCCATGGCTAAATTTTACCTGCACATGATTGTCCTCCTGTGCCCACCCCTCTTACCCCATACCCTGACTGCTTGGCCAACGGCACCCATCATACACCACTAAGCTGGGTTATTAAACCAACTATTGCACTTATTACACTCCTGCTGCCTTACTGCACTTCCAGTTCATATAATCTGCACCATGCTTGGATCAGCGTGTCTTGTGCCTTTAACTGTTCCCTGCCTGCAACCCATTACTAAGCTGTAATTCCTATTATGCGCATATATTAATGTAATGTATAAATGTAATGTTATATGTGTCCTATTGGAAAACCTGCACATTTTCCTCTCCAATGCACAAACTGTAATGTTAATGTTTCACCAGTGATAACCTGCATGTTATCCTCTTCTATGTAGCCCTCCCCAGGTCGCACCGGAGATGAGCATCACTTTGCTCAGTGTGCCTTTCCTGGTGAAACAATTCAATAAATAAATAAATGCACGCCACCACAGTCCCCCCTGACCTGCAGGGCAATGTACAGAATCAGGCAGAGAAAGACACTCTCATCCCCACCCTGTGATTAATGAGAACTGCACTTCTGGAAGTTTTCTTACACTGGGAAGTGAGCTAGAGGCAGTTCTATGATATCTTTGAGAGAGTTAAACAAACACAGGGGTTTGGGATGTAAGAAACTTTGACATATCTGTTTATATATAACAGGTACAAAAATATTGATTTAACATGCTCTGCCCTAACAAAAACATATTTTTCATAAGTGTCCTTTCATCAGTCAAAGGGGATCAGTATACAGGTATGATGCTGTCTACTTCTCTTTCTATATAAGATGATCTATACACACCAGGAATACCTTTTTAACCTTTCAAATTATATATTTTACTAAGGTTTTGCTTTGTACCATACATGCTCCAAAGCATTTTTTTAGGATGAAATGACATACTGGGTGGTGCTGCATTGATGGCATTGACTGGTGTGATCCATTAAGAGTTGCTGTGGACCTCTACACAGTTAGTAATGACGTTATGGATGGCTACTTCAGAGCCTAGTCTGCAGTGGTGTCCAGAGAAAGTATAGAGTGGACAGACCACCTGGCTGGGCAGACTGTGTATTGCTGTAAAGTTGCTACCTGCATTGTCACATTACTGTATTTAGCTTGTATTATTGTATGACCTACCTATATAACTTATTATGACAGCTGTGTTCTTGTCTACTGTCATGTCTCCAGTTCTCCTTATGTTGTACCATTCTTAAACTGTCAATGCCTTGGAAAGTGTAATACTGCCCTGTACTCTTCTGTTATGATTATGTTTTACCATTTAACTCCCTGCATCAATGTACATTGTATTGCCACCTAAAAGTTTAAGGTTTGTTTCACATAATGTTACAAATGTGCTGTACTTGTTTTCACCATTGTTCTGTACTCTCCTGGGTCATGCCTGAAATAATCATATTGTTGGCTAGTGAACCTACCCGTAAACAAAAATTAAATAAAAAATAAAACATGATAGCATTCTATCACTGCAGTGTTGGATACAGACACTCAAAGGTTGGGAAATGAGGCACACTGGTCTTAATATTGTGGGAAAAATCAAAGACAAGTTCAGCAGACTGGAAGCTAGTGACTTAGCCACTCCACCCTTGATCACAGCATGCACACTAGTTGAATCTCTAACAACTGAGTGATAATGACTCACAGTGAGACTTTTGGTGGATCCTCTCTTGAACTGCTAGATAATTGCAGCTCTTAATGAGCTGCTAATCACACCAGACCACCTGGAATACTGAGGAATTAACAAAGGACTACAGCCTGCTAAAAGCAGGGACTTTTCAACTTCATTAACAGCCATGAAAAACCTGCACTAGTCAAGATGGACAAGTAGATGGTTAGCTGCACTAGCCCTGGCCAATTTGCACTAGGTTCAGGGCTAGTAAAACAATGTTAGTTGAATCTTGATTATAGTGGCATGGTTGCACCACTATAGTTAGGGTTCAGTGGTCACTTACATACGAAAGTCAAAAGTTTGGCGTTAATAACTTTGGACCCATTCAATGGATTTGCCTGACATTTGGAATGTGCAGTGGGCATGGAAGATCCCTTGATTTGCCAAATTGCTTTCAGTCAGACTTACAGTCTTTTCATACTGAAAATGCTGAAAATGCAAAATTATCCATTTTTGAGGCAGCTTTTGAATTTTGAACATGGCCCTGCACAGCCATTGTGTGGTCTGCCACTCTGCAAGATGACTTGTTTGACAGAGTTTTGGTGGCCAAACATGCAGCTTTTCATTTGGTGAAAAATATTAAGGCATTCAAAGTTATGACACTTTTAAGTTTCCATTATAAGTCAAAGGAAAATTTATATGTATGTTTTGAGAACAAAGAATGGGTTCTGGCCATCTCATCCCACCTGGTGATCAAAAATTTGCAGCCTCGCGGTTCAAGAATCTTTGTCCCAAGAATTTTAAAAATTCTTTGATCATGAGGTCCACCATTATGTTTTTGATTTTCCGATCAGAAAACACAAATATCTCAGCTCAGGGGTCACTTCTGAAGTAAAACTTGGATGGGTTTTACCTAGGGGTTCTGATCTATCGAACCATGCCTTTGGTTTGATCAAAATCAGTCTAAAATAGAGTTCTGAGCTTTTAAAATCTTAATTGCGGCTCTCTAATGATCTTTGATCATGAGCCTGTAAATTCTTTGATCACGATCGTGCATCATGAGTGAGGGACAAGATGGCCAGATTTAAAAATGTTTTGTCTCAGCCCGGAAGTGCCCTAGAAAGTTAAATGAGGGTGGGTTTTCTCAGGGGCTTCATTCTGCCCCATCTGAATAAAAAATCATGTTTTACATATCCCTAGTAGTTTATTGGCCCCCATCATGATAAAATTTATAACGATCTCTAGTGGCCCCCAATGTTCATAAATATTGTTTTTATATCCCTGGTAGTCTAGTGGCCCTCCCATTCTGTATAAAATAATAATTGTAATTCATATCCCTGGTAGTCTAGCGCCTCATCATAATAAAATATATAACCATCTGCAATTTCCTGGTAGTCTAGTGGCCCCCTAATGTGTATTTGATAAATATTGTTTTTAGATCCCTGGTAGTCTAGTGGCCCCGGATATGTATTAGACATTATAATTATTGTTCATATCCCTGGTAGTCTACTGGCCCCTCTCCATCATAATAAAATAGATAAGATTTCCAATTTCCTGGTAGTCTAGTGGCCCCACCCACCCAGCCATGCCAGCCCAACCAGCACCTCCCCACCCTTCCCCAGCCAGTGACTGGCACAGCCTATCTCTCACCTCCACGGCCAGCCGACTGTGTGTATTATGATCGCTAATGCAAAGGGGCACTAGAAATAATTTCAGAGTGCATCTTGCATTAGTGCCAGGGATATGAATTACAATTATTATTTTATACAGATCAGAGGGCCACTAGACTACCAGGGATATAAAAAGCAATATTTATGACATAGACATTGGGGCACTTAGAGATCGTTATCTATTTCATTATGCTGGGGGGTGCTAGACTACCAGAGATATTTAAAACATGATTTTTTTCATTCAGATGGGGAGAACAAAGCCCCTTGAGCAAAACACAGCCTCTTTTAACTTTATAGGGCACTTCTGGGCTGAGAAAATACATTTTTAAATCTGACATCTTGTCCCTCGCTCTTTGTTCATGAGCTTAGCAATTTCTTTGATCACAACCCTGCAAATTTTTTTGATCACGAGAGTCTTTGATTGTGGTCATGCATCACAGTGAGGGACATGATGTCCAGATTAAAAATCAATTTTCTCAGCCCAGGGTGTCCTAGAAGACACATGAGGGTGGGTTGTACTCAGGGGCTTCTGCTCTGATGAACCAATCACAATTCTTTGATTTTTAAATTTGAAAAGTTTTTATTCTTTGGTTGTGACCCTGCAAATTCTTTGATTGTGATCATGCATCGCGGCGAGGATGAGATGGCCAGATAAAAAATACATTTTCTCAGCTCAGGGTGTCCTAGAAAGACAAATGAGGTGGGTTTTACTCAGGGGCTTTGTTCTGATGAACCATGGCAGTGGTTTACTGCAATTCTTTGAATTTATTTAATTAGAACAGTTTTTATTCTTTGGTCATAACCTGCAAATTCTTTGATCATGAGCCTGCAAATTCTTTAATCGTGAGATTCTTTGATTGCCATCTTTGATTACTGAGGAGGGACAAGATGGTCAGATTTTTATAATGGAATAGATAGGGAACTTTTACCAATCTTTAAGATTGAATATCTCGCAATGGTTAGGTCTTTTACTTGAAATTTGGAGGTGTTTATGGCATGTCCTGTAGATGTGAATTATGGTGTTTACATGTTGGAGAAATTTTGTTTTGTGGAGATATTGTGACACACCTTACATGTTATGGACAGTATTTTGATCATGCTGGTGGCTTGAAATTGATAGGGTGCCTAGCCTTAGTGTCATGGATGTAGTTTTCTGTTGTTGTGTATGTTAAATGTTAACAGGTGTGGAACTGTGTCACTCGACAAATGAAAATTTCAAATTTTAACATGTTATATCTCAGACAGGTCTTGGTCTTTTACTTGAAATTTGGAGGCTGTTGACGACATGTCCTGTAGGTGTCAGTAGCAGTGTTTATGTGTCAGACATTGTATTTTTGTGGAAATATTGTGGCACAGTTTATGTTTTCTAGACAGCGTTTTGTATTGCTCTACTAGATTAACATTTGTTTGGTGGCTGGCCTTGCTGTTGTCAATGTACTTTTTAGTCATTGGGTGTAATGTGGCCTGACACTTACTGGATTAGTGGGCCCTAAACTCCATCAACTTAGCATGACTTTCTACTTTCTATTCTTTCTTAAAAGTAAAGAAATTCTAATACAAAAAACTTTGTTAATGCATCAGTTAGGGTTCTTCTACAGTGAAAAAGTGAGAAATTTGATTTTAGGGTTCCCACCCTTGCCCCACCCCCAGCCCACCCCACCAACAGGCATTGGGGTGTGCATTGAGTCATTAGCCATAACTCTCACCCCATTCTCCTACACTGCACCACCTCAGCTTGTTTACACATGGGATAGGGTGAAAGTTAGGTGACGTGTAATGTCTCTAATAGAGGCTGAGGGGATTCAGAAGGGATGGGAAATGTAAAATCAAGTTCCTCACTTTTTTCACTGTAGAAGAACCCTAACTGATGCATTAACAAAGTTTTGCATATATATATATATATATATATATATACACACACACACACATATATATACACACACACACACACATACATATATTCTATGCAAAACTTAGTTAATGCATCATCAGGGTTCCATATGATTATACTTTCCCAAAAAGTAGGAAATGCTCTGCAAAAAACTTCATTAAGGGACCATTAGAGTTCCAGCATCAAAAGTAGGAAATTACATCTTAGGGTTCCCAACCTAGACCCCACCCCTCGACTTCCAACCCCAATACCACCATGACCCTGCATGCAGGAACAGGTGTGATGGCGTGCCTTGGGGTTGCAAGTCCCAATGCACACCCCATTCCAAGAGTAAGTAAGCTAAGATGGGTACAAAATTAGAGAATGTGATGAGCATTAAGGGTCTCAACCCCAATGCACACCCTCACACCTGTTTCTGCATGCAGGGTAGGGGTGGGGTGTTAGAGCTGGAAGCGAGGTGGTATCCATATATTCATGGGGAGCACAGGGCCGTCTGGGCCCTGTGCTCCCTTGCATGTATATTGCAAGTGTCCTCATTTACATGTAGGCAAAGCAGTACAGATGTCGTGGTTTGAATAGAAACATAGAATTGGATGACAGATAAGGACCGCTGGCCCACCTAGTCTGCCGATTTCCCTACCTAATGGATAAGCTGCAGATCCTAGTTAACCAACAGCCTACTTCCTCCTACCTTCCACTAGAATTGCCTTATGTCTGTCCCATGCTTTCTTGAATTCCCCCACTGTTTTTGACTCTACGACCTCCTCAGGAAAGCTGTTCCATATATCCATAACCCTCTCTGTGCGTGCATGGATGGCATAGTATCACAGTCACCTTAGTCCCATTCATTACAATTCACCCACAGATTTAAATAAGGCCTGAAACATGCAAAATGGCTTACTACATCCAAAGAAAGCTGTGAGTCCATATTTTGAAGCATGTTTGAGGTATAGCTGCCAAAATGCTCCCTCTCCATTATAATGTTAGCCTAAGGAAATGATGAAACTTCAAGGTCTTATAACTATGGAACATATGAAAATTTTCTCACCAAACTAGCAAAGGCACAGCTGTGGGCCAATCCTTTGTATCCTGACAATTTAAACCCCAAATAGCTAAGCATTTATTCACAGCAGTGACAAAGAAATGACTATGCACAACTACCATTACAATGTAATCCTATGGGAAATTAAGTAAACTTTAAATCCTGAGAGGAGAGTTCCTCTAAACACAGGGATAGCACAAAAGATGGCGTTACACTGGGCTAGCCTCCAGAAACAGGAGCCGAAGTTTGAGTTTTATCGTAGCGTTAGTTATCCTTTTGAGCCTAATTTTAGTTATTTTGTTTCGTTATTTCATTATCTTGTTTCGTTTTATCTCCGGTTGCGTTTGCATTTGCGTCATCATTTTGGATCGTGGTTTGGATTCATGAACTGTGCTTGGATAACTTGAGCTGGGTACTGGATACTGAGGAATATTTATCTGTGGAACTTCTGACACTGTATGTGTGCGATAAGCAGATTTTGGAGCCCAGAGGTGGATTAAGGTGAGCGTGGTGCTACCTGAAGCGTGGAGTACTTTGGGGTGAGCAGAGAGTGGTTGGCCAGTGCGAAGTCGGAAGTTAAAGTTGAGGTCGGAAGAGTTTAGGCGGTTGTCAGGAGAAAGACTTTCCTGGTCCTGTCCTCGAACCAACAGTGTGCTGTTGTGCCACTGCCGTGAGGCAGCTGTATGTGCAACTCTTCCATTTTCCACTGCTCAGTAGCCGGTGGGCTGCCATAGCAGGGAGCGGGGTTGGAAAGAGGTATCAGGAGTTAGTGAGGACTCTCCTGAAGCCGTCTTTTAGGTGGAATCGGAATGCTGAAGAACTACTGCCTACCTGTCAACTATCTAATAGAGTGAAGGAACTGAACATTTGGTTCCTAGGTGCTCTGGATTAACTCTGCATTGCCTCCTGGTCTCCGACTTGGTCTGATCGTGAGTTTTACAGTTTGCTTAGCCTGAGATTTTTATTTTGGGGCTTGCCGTTTTCATTTGAAGGTGAGAGCTCATTTGGGAACTGGAATATTATCATCAGCATCTGGAGAGACAAGCTTTTGGATTGATTTTTAATGAGCAAACTGCAGTATGTTTACTCTTTGAATTATTTCACCCGTGAGAGGTAACACATTTGCCCTGATCTACCTGTTTTCTGGAAAACTGACTGTTTGAGCTTGGTCCTTGAAGTACAGTAGCTGCTGGATTTGTGGACTCCTTCAGGTTCCTTTGTTGGGATTGGATTTGGATCCCTATTATTGGACTTTTGTGTGTAATATTATTTATTTGGACTTATTTGACTTTTATTTTGCTTTGAACATTCTGAAAATTGATTTCTTTGCTCTTTTATGAATTTTTGAAGGTGGTGAGAGGGATATATATTTTATATTATTTTAATTTTAGTGTGTATAATTATTAATTTGATTTAGTAATTTGGTCCCCTGCTATGTGAGAGGTAGTTCTGGGAGATTTTATAACATCTATTGCACTGCTGCATGTGGGAGGTGCTTCAGTGTTTAAAAATACAAATTGTTTTAGGTATTTTATTGTTTAGGGTTAGTTTTGAGTTGGGATTTATTTTAGTTTCATGTATATTTTTGCCTCCTTTTTGTGAGAGAAAAAGGAGAACTTATTTGATAGGTGTGTTTATTTGAGTTAGTTTATTAGATAATTGTTGTTAAAAATGTGTTTAATGGGGTTTACAATGGTCAGGCGCTATTCCCCACTCTGCTCTGGGACCTCCGTCCCTTTTACTGTCCCCAGTTGTCTAATGATGTCCTTAATAACTGCTGCATAGCAGGTAAGCCTAAGCTAAGGGATGGGTGGGCGGACAGAGTGGGAGATTGTAGGGGTGGGCAGACAGGGGTAGTTGGGTCGAGGAGACACCCTGGGGTGAAATGGGATCAGAAGAGGGGTCCTTCTTGCCTGATTCCCATAGCCCAAGGGCTCCACAGATTGTGGGCAGGTACTGCGTTCCTCTCCAAAACCCATCCAACTCGGGCGGTGCTATGTAATGCCAGGTCTATTGGAACAAGACTGCTATTATCGCAGATCTTGTTGCAACATCTGACCTGGCATGTATCACCGAGACCTGGCTGGATGAGAATGCAGGTCCTATTTTAGACTCTGCTGCTCGGCTGGGTTCTCGGTGATGCACCGTCCCAGATTGGATCATAGGGGCGGGGGTGGCCATCTTTTAGATCAGATCTGAGTCTTGTGGAGGTGCCAGTGGGTAACACCAGGTCTTTGAGTGTATCCTGGCAGCAGGTGCAGAGTTTAGGATTCTCCTCATCTACCGTCCACCCGGCGATTGTGGAGAATTCCTGAAGGAATCCATGGACTTCATCGTTGACATGGCGTTGGAGTCACCCAGATGGTTAATACTGGGTGACTTCAATGCCTGGTCGACGATGAATTCTCACACTTTGGAAAGAATTTCCTCCAACTCATGTCTATGTTGGGCCTGTCACAGGTAGTTACCTCTGCTACCCATATAGGGGACACTCTTTAGACCTGGTGTTCCTACTGGATTTGGATATTACGCATCTGGGGGTGGAACCAAATGTGTGGACAGACCATCACACCATAAGATTCAGTTTTGGGGCACCCCTAATAAGCCTGCCTCTATGGAATTGTCAGTATTGCCCTTTAAGGGGAGTAAACCCAGAGGCTCTGTCAGCGGTACTGGACCTGATCGGTGTTTTGGGTGAGAGCATGAGTCAGAAGACCTTGTTCTTGCCTATAATAAGGCAGTGAGCAGGCCTTGGACAAATTGCTCCTGTTCATGTTAGCCCACTCACCCAGTGCCCAAAGACTCCATGATTTGATGAGTCTTTGAAGGAACTGAGGAGAGCAGGGCGAAGGCTAGAAGAGAGCCTGGCGGAAATCTGGCTTGGATGCTGACAAACTTAGATTGATGGATCATTACGTTATCTATCAATCGGCAATAATCCATAAGAAGGCAAAATTCCTGTCCAGGGAGTTATTGCTGCACGGAACTGACCAGCTCAACTCTTTCAGACTGTTGACAGACTGTGCAATCCACTCTGTCTACAGTCTGGAAGAGATTTTTCACAAATAAAGTGTGATGAGCTTGCTCGGTTTTCGCTGATAAGATTGCCAGCATTAGGGTCGGATATCGCCAGGCTCACTCTTCAAGGGTTTGCAGTGATCGGCAGGGAAACAAACACCTGTGTTACCTGGTTTGACTTTGGTAGGCCGAATTCATGGATATTGTGAGGATTGTCCAGACTGTACATCCAACCAGTTGTAGTTTGGATCCGGGCCTATGCCTCTATTATTAAGTTGCATAGATACTATCTGTACGACCACTGATGAAATCATTTGAAATCTCTGGAGCAGGGAATCTTTCCTGATCCCTAAAGGAGCAGTCGTTTGACCACTCCTAAAAACCTTCATTGAACCCGAACTGCCCAGCTAACTACAGACCTGTCCCTAACCTACCCTTCTTGGGCAAGGTTATTGAAAAGGTGGTTGCACTGCAACTGGATGACCATATTACAAATCACAATGTCTATGATACTCTCAATCAGGATTTAGGAAAGACATAGTACTGAGACTGCCCTTGTCCGGGTTCTAAATGATCTCCTGATAGCGAGAGATCAAAAGGCTTGTACTATTGTAGTCCTTCTTGATCTCTCTGCAGCATTCAACACTGTGGACCATGGTGTGCTTTTGGAATGCCTGCGGTTCTACTGTGGACTGTCTGGTACAGTTCTGCAGTGGTTTCAATCTTTTCTCACAGGGCGGAGACAGAAGGTTATCACCGAATTTATTCCTCTGATACCTTCCTCTTGCCCTGTGGGGTTCCATAGGGCTCCATTTTAGCACCCATGTTGTTCGCTGTCTATATGCTGCCATTGGGAGACATTATTAGGCAATACAGCTTGGGTTTTCACTGCTATGCAGATGATACCCAGCTGTATTTGTCTTTAGTCCCGGACAGGAAGATGCAGTCTCTACACTTAACAGCTGTCTATCCGAGATCAAGGATTGGATGAGTGCCAGCTGGCTAAGGTTAAACCTGGATAAGACTGAGGTGTTGGTGGTGGACCCAGGTCGCCTTGAGGTGGGTTGTAGGGCTGGGCTTCCCGGGCATATGGATCGATGGTGCCCAGCTCTCAACCTCAGACTGGGTGCGTAACCTGGGCGTTATTATTGACGATGGTTTGACCCTGAAATTTCAGGTGTCATCCATTGTCAAATCTTCCTTTATCATCTTAGGAATATTGCTCAGGTGAAACACCTAGTTCCTCCGGCTGACCTTCTGGTATTGGTCCATGCCTTTGTTACCTCTCGCCTTGATTACTGCAATGCCCTGTACCTAGGACTACCAGAGGTTGATATCTGCCGCTTGCAGCTGGTGCAGAATGCAGCAGCCAGGCTTTGACTGGGACATCTATGAGAAGTCATATTACGCCTGTGCTTTCGTGAACCCTACAAATATAAAGCCCTACATGAACAGGGACGTGGTATCTTCAAGATCTCCTTATTCCCTACTGTCCCTCTCGCTCACTCACTCCGCCGATGAGGGATTGCTAGAGGTTCCCAGGGTATGCTTAAAACTTCTGGAGCTCGGGCATTTTCTTATGCAGCCCTACCCTGTGGAATTCTCTACCTCATCGGATCTGACTGCTGCCTGACCGTTGAGAGTTTTAAGTTAGAATTAAAAACTTATTTATTTAAACAGGCATATGGAGTGATTTTATTGTGATTATATTATTATTGCTGTTGTTTTATGTTATATGTATGTATTTTAATTGTTTTTATTTCTACAGCGCTGGTTTTGAAAAGGCGCTTAAAATAAATTTACTTACTTACTTACTTTAGAGAACTCAGAGCAAAGTAATATACAGTATATTCACTGAAACCAGCAAAAGCATATCTCTGAGACAAGCTGTTTGTACCCTGAAAATTTTAGCCCAAAGTGAAATTTCTTTGCAATGAAATGACAAGAAACAGAAATATAAAACAAAGTAATGTTGCAAACTGTGGCAACCCCATTGTTTTCAAAACAGTGCCTACAATTTGCAACAAAAGACCCCGTTATTTCATGAAACAGTGCTGCAATTTGCAACAAAACTCAGTAGTTTCACAAAGTACTTTCACAAATTGTGGCAATACTAGCTAATTTATGAAAACAAAAAGCCACAATTAAAATAAACATACTTCTGGCCATTTTGGGCAAACTAACCACAGAATCTGATTCCTAGGGTCCTTATTAGGTAAACACAAGTGTTGGTGTTTACCATCTAACAGTATTTTAAAGATGTTTAAATTTTTCTGTGTCACTAACTGAAACCAAGATGGCAGAATCTCAATAGTACATTCTGCATTTGCAACAATAAATACAGTTTTCCTGACAACAAAACAGTACTTTTGCTTGGCACATCTAATTGTTCCCATAGGAAATAATGGATAACTTTAAACTTTAATAACTTTTGAACAGATTAATCTTGTTTCACCAACCTTCAAAAGGCACATCTGTGAAACAAACCCCATATACCCTAACCTTTTCAGACTAAACTACCAAGCTCTTTCTGAGAAAAGTGTGAAAAATAATTTACACAAAAATGCAAATGTTCACATTTATTGACATTCCACATCTCTGCACATCCAACCAGAATGAAACTGACTACATCAAGAGACGTTTGGTCCCCAATGGTGCATGCAACAGTTCATGCAAATTGGTCTAACAGTTGCAAACTTCCTAAAGTGCAAAATGTTGGTCTTACATAGAGTGACCACTGAACCCTGAATATAAGGGCATTGCCATATATATATATATATATATATATATATATATATATATATATATATATATATATCACACACACACACACACACACACACACACACACATACATATATAGCGTATATATATATATTAGAGCAAAAACTCTGTTTAATGCATCAGTTAGGTTTGTTCCACAGCGACAAAAGCGAGAAATTCGGTGTTAGGATGAAACCCCCTTGGACCCCTCAGCCCACCCACCCAACCAGCATCGGGTGCATATTGAGTCATCAGCCCTAACTCTCATCCCATCACATGTGTAAAGAAGCTGAGGAATAGGAAAATGGGGTGATAGTGGGACCAACGACTAGCATGCACCCGATGCCAGTTGGGGGTGAGCTGGAGGGTTCAAGGGGTTTAAACCCTAACACTGAATTTCCTCACTTTTGTCACTGTGGAACAACCCTAACTGATGCATTAAACAGAGCATTTAACTCTAATATCCTACTTTGAGAATGATGATGAGAAATAGTGAAAGTAATGCAGCGGCGGAGGCGCGGGGCCCAAGGTGCAGCTACTGCCACATGATGTCTTGTGACACAGTAACAGGAACAGCAATGCAAACAGAAGTGCCAACAGTGGTGCACATGGTAGCGGAAATGTAAATGGTAAAGGAAATGTCATAGAAAGCAAAGCGCAAAGTGACGCAAGCGATCGGGTGACGCAAAACAGACATTGAAGTGCATAGGAAAGCGGAACTGGTAATGCAAACAGTGATGGTAACAGTATTTTAAATGGAAATGTTAAATGTCACAGCAAAAAGAACGTGAAAGGGAACAAGCAGGAACACACAGCATAGCGCACGTAAGCGTAACCGTAACACGCAGCACGCACAGTACCGCAATAGTAAATGCAAATGAAGTTAACATGAAGAATAATGCCAAAGGGAAACAGAAAATGGAAACAGGAATGGGCGTATATAGAGCATAGGCCGTAGCGATACCGCAGTCCGCGGAACTGCAATTATTCGCATGATAGTAGTAACAGCAACAATAACACCAAAGGAAAAGAAATGCAAATGCAAGTGAGTACAGAAATGCAAACCGTTATGTGCACAGTCATGGTACCACAATTGTAAATGCAAATGGTAACAGTAACAGCTAAAATAATGCCAAAGGAAACAGAAACACAAGCTCGTATGGAAAGCAAACCGTAGTGCACGTGGATGGTACACGCAATTGCAAATGAACTGGTAATGGTAACAGCAACAATAACACCTAATGACACAGAAATGCAAATGCAAGCACAAGGAAAAGTGCAAACCGTAACGCACAGTGGCATAGAAGGTAATGGTGCATAAGCGGTAACAGAAACACAACTGGAAACGCTAACTGGCACAGTAACGAAAGGCACACCTTCTTTTCCCCAAAATGCATTGGAAAACACAGTGAAAACAAAGAATGTATACATAACAATGGGCCTCAGAGCAGAAAATGAGGACTTTGAATATTAAATTGCTTATATCTCAGGAACCGTACAATGTAGAAAAAATGCAATTTCATATGAATTATGACTTTCCTGGCTAGTTTGCACTTAGCCCCCAGTAGGTGAGCTAAGCATTTTATGATGAAAAGTCCAAGTATCTGCACCATTTCTGAGATACGGTCTCCAAAGGCGAAGACGGCATAATGTTATCCAAAGGGAAAAAGCATTAACTTCAGAGTGCTGTCACTGTGCCGCCCTGTAATATATTTTCACCAAACCACCAAAAGGCACATCAGTGGGATGTTGGCTTTCTTCCCTCAAATTTCAGCAGGGTGGCAAAGGATTCTGTAATGCGGCAGACACCGTAATGTTATCCTATGGGAAAACCGTCAACTTTGGAGTGCTGTAACTTTGTCACCCTGTAATATTTTTCACCAAAACACTGAAAGGTACATCTGTGAGATGTTGGCTGCTTTTCTGCCAATTTTCCGCCAAAAGACAAAACTGTTCTTTTAGCAGGGTGGCAAAGAATCGCTGTCATTTTGCCATAGCCTGGAAAAGTAGTGTTGTAGTGATTTGCTTAAAGCTTTCGCAAAAATTTGTAACACTTCGTGAGTGCACACTATTTTGTGACACTTTTTTCAGAAATTTGAAAACATATTTCTAGGGTATTTAACTTTAAAATAAAGACAGAGCATCCTCAGGGTCCGACCAGGTAAACACAAAAAGAATTGTGTTGCTAGAGGTCCCACATTTAAATGCTAAACATTTTTCTGATCACCAACTGAAAACAAAATGGTGGATTTCGAAAGTAAAGGGGCCATTTGTGAAAGTAAAAACTGCATTTTGAAAAGTGTCAAACTTTTGTTAACTTTTCTCATTGATGTATAATGGGAACTTGTTTTTGAATAACTTTTGAACCGTTTAATATTTTTCATGAAATCTTCAAAAGCTACATCAGAGACCCTGGCTGCATGTTCCCTGAAGTTTTCAGACTGATTGCACAAACCGGCAACCTATAGGCACGAAGCAAAGAATTCACCAGAAAGCGAACTCACTCAAGTAGATCACACTTAATAACTCCACAGTCATAAATCCGACCAGTACAAAAGTTGGCAGATCCCAAGATGTATAGTTCTTGATCATGCATTACAAATTTCAGGCAAATCCATTGAACGTTGTAAAGTTATTAGGTGCAAATTTGACCCTTTAACCTTAAAGGGCTCACGCAACCTAACTATGGTAGCACTGCGTGCTACTATAATATATATAATGTAAATATATATATATATATATATATATATATATATATATATATATATATATATATACACACTACCGTGCTACTATATATATATATATATATATATATATATATATATTCTTGGCAAAAACTGCATTAATACACCCATTAGGTTTTAATTGGTATTATTTTTTTTATACTTGAAAGGCATGTGAGCAAGACTGCCTATTTTCACATGCTTTCAGTTAGTGATACATAGATAAGCAGTGGTATACATAGACAGGCAGTGGTACACTGAAGATACATAATTTCAAAGACAATGCAGTGTACAATAAATGTAGTTGTGTTTTACAGAGGTCATGGAACAAATATAATAATTAATATGACAAATGTAAGGAACTGTAGAGTTAGGGTTTCCAACCCGAATTCCCCTACACCTAACCCCAAGCACCAAAAGAAAAAAAATTATGGTTTTACTGTTGTTAGTTTTGGCGAATCAGGAGTAGGGTTTTGCTTGGAGTTCTCAACCCTAATGCTAACCCCATTCCATGCTCAAATAAGGTCAGATGTGATCTGTTTTCTTCATGCAGGGCTTATAGGTTGTTGGCAACATGTGGGTACACACAGTTCTGTACGTTTGAAGACTATATTAGAATGTGGTGAGTGGTAGGTAGGGTTGAGAACCCAAAGGATCAACCCTCCCTAGTTCACCAAGATTGTCAACAGCAATCACTGTAATGTTTTTTCCTTTTGGTGCTTGGGTGGGGACACAGGGTTGGAAACCCTAATGCTGCATTCCCTACTTTTGCTGCTTTAACGTGAACCTTAACTATGCATTAATTCAGTTTTCTTTGCAAAGAATTTCCTTACTTTTGAGATAGTAGGTGCATTTATCATTCATGTAGGTCCCTTTGGGACCTGCATAGTTCTACATTCATGTGATTACAGAAGCAAAGGGGCCTATGAGCCATGCACTTATGCCTCCATTCAAGCACACATGTATGTGGGAGTGGAAGTGCAGGGCCTTCCAGTCCTGTACTTCTCTTCCTCCAGAAATGGAATTTATTCACTTTGTTGTGATTGATGGATTGATTGATTTGTGTGGATTGAATTAAGCTTATAAATCTGCAATGTTATGCGATGGAATTTTCATTTTAAATTTTAATGCTTTTTATATATTTGTTTTCAGTTGGTATTTCGTGGTGGCTTACTGTTGTAGTACCCATTGAGACCTTTATTTTTGATACATAGATTGTCTGTTAACTCTAAAAGATTGACAGAGTTACAGCTCATTACAGTTGCAATGTCATTCTTAGGGAATTTAGATTTTTGAATTTTTATGTTTTTGTATGCCTCCTGAATGATTTGAAGGGTATTATGTGCTAGTGTTGTAGTACTAATTAAACACTATCTTTTGATATATAGATTGCCCCATAACTGAAAATATTGCTAGAGTTATGGCTTGTTAAAATTGAAATGTGAAAAAGCCCTAAGTCCAAATTCTTGTTTTGTATGAACAAATCTTGTTTTATGAGAGTGTGTTGTTCTCAATAAACAGGATTGGTTCATACTGAAACAAGAATGTGAAGAAAACATTAAGACTAATTTCTTGTTTAGTATGAAACTAATCTTGTTTCATAAAGTCCTAGTCCTGCTTTGTGAGGTGATATGAAACAAGAATCATCTCATGAAACAAGATTATTAAAATGTTTTAAAAGGGTCCTTTTCCAAAAATTAACTGTAGAATTTAGCTAATGGGATCCTGTTTAGCAAGATACATGTGCTGGTGTCTCTTCAGGACATGATTTTTATGAGTTTTCAAAAAAAAAAAAATATATATATATATATATATATATATATATATATATATATATACCGTGCTACCATAGTTAGGGTTGAGGAGCCATTTTAAGGTTAAAGGGTCAAACCTTGCACCTTAATAACTTTGCCACCATTCAACTGATTTGTCTGCAATTTGGTGTGCATGATTGGGCATTGTAGATCTTGGGATCTGCCAAGTTTTGTATCAGTCAGAGATACAGCTGAAGAGTTATAAGCACCAACGAAATGTGCATTTATGCTTTTGCTAATTCTTTGCTCTCACCTACAGGTTGCACGGTTTGTGCGACAGGTCCAAAACTTTAGGAATGTGCAGCTGGGGTCCCCAATGTGCCTTTTGAAGATTTCATGAAGCGATATTAAACAGTTCAAAAGTTATTCAAAAACAAGTTCCCATTATAAGTCAATGGGAAAAGTTAACAAAAAGTCCGAAAGTGTCGTACATGCAGTTTTTAATGTTGCAAATCACCCCAGTAGTGTTGTGAGTCAGCCATTTTTTCAGTTAGTGATCATAGAAATGCTTGGCATTTAAATTTGAGACCCTCTAGGGACACAATTATTTTTGTGTTCAACTAGTCGGACCCTGAGGATGCTAGCCATGTCTTTATTTTGGGGTTAAATACCCCAGAAATATATTTTTCAAATTTCTGGAAAAAGTAGTGTCTCAAAGTAGTGTTGCACTCATGGCACTTTTGCAAAATTGCGAAAGGTGTCACAAATTGTGACACTACTTTCAAGGATATGACCAAAATGACAACACTTCTTTGCGCCCTGCTGCAAAAGAAACGGTTTGGTCTTTTTGAGATGAAGTTTGGAGGAAACGCAGCCAACATCTCACAGATGTGCCTTTGTTGGTTTGGTGAAAAAATATTGCACAGCTGCCAAGTTACGGTACTCCAAAGTTGGCATTTTTTCCTATAGACTAACATGGTGACGTATGCCACGCCTTTCGGGCTCATATCTGGAAAATGGTGTGAGATACAGATTTTAGTCATGAGTTACATAACCCTATACAATGGTAGCCAGGAAAATAATGATTTCTGTGAAATTGTAATTTTTTTCTCGATCATGCGGTTGCTGAGATATTACCTATTAAGTACTTCCAATGCTTGTTTTAAGCTTCGATACCCATTACAATGCATACATTCTTTGTACACACTGTTTTTCTGTATGCACCTGTTTGGAAAACACAGGGTATGCACTTCCATTACTGTTACAGTTAATGTTTCTTGCGTTTATATCCCCCTTGGCGTTACCGTTACCGTCTATGCCACCATGTGCGTTACCCTTTACATTCTCATTAGCTCTTGCATTACCATGTGCACCACTGTTAGCACTTCTGTTTGTGTTACTGTTCCTGTTACTATGTCACAAGACATCATGTGGCGGGAGCTCCGCCCATACATTACATTCACTATTTCTCGTCATCATTCTCAAAAGAAAGGGAAATTAGAGGCAAAAGCTCAGTTTAATGCATTAGTTAGGTTGTTCCACAGCGACAAAAGTGAGGAAATTTGGTGTAGGTTTGAAGCCCCTTGGACCCCCCTGCCCACACCCCAACTGGCATCAGGCGCATTGGGTTGTTGGTCCTAACTCTCACCCCATTCTGCTATACCTCTGCTTCTTCACACATCTGATGGGGTGAGAGTTAGGGCTGGCAACCTCAATGTGCACCCCAATGCTGGTTGGGGTGTGGAGGGGGTCCAAGGGGCTTTCAACCCTAACACTGAATTTCCTCACTTTTGTTGCTGTGGAACAACCTAACTGATGCATTAAATGGAATTTTGCCTCTAATATATATATATATATATATATATATATATATATATATATATATATATTCAATGCAAAAACTTTGTTAATCGTCAGTTGGGTTCATAGTACACTGACAAAAGTTTGGAAATTCAGTGTTAGGGCTATCAACACCTACCACCCCACCATCCTCACACTAACAGGTGTCAGGGTGTGCATTGGGGACATCAGCCTAACTCTCATCCCATTCCATGTGTAAACAAGCTGAGGTGGTGCAGTATAGGAGAATGGGGTGAGAGTTAGGCCCGATGACTTAATGCACGCCCAACACCTGATGGTGTGAGGCTAAGGAGGGTGAGGATGGGGTGGTGGGGTTGTAACCCTAACACTGAATTTCCAAACTTTTGTTGGTACTATCAACCCTAACTGATGCATTAATGAAGTTTTTGCAATGAATTCCTTCTTTTTGAGAAAGTGCAATTAACTGGTAGCGATTGTGGGAGAAGGGGCCCTCTGAGCATTGTGCTCCCTTCACACTGCTCATTTTTGCATACTGATCACCATGATTTGTGAAAGTTGGGGGCATAGTCCCTCCAGGCCCTGTGCTCCCACTACACACATAGAAATGAGGAACATACCACACCCATATAGTCATGAAAGGGAACCATTGCAACACTAATTTAACAATATCTCAGTAACCATAGCAACCAATGAGGAAATCCCACTGCAAATGTAATAATGACTTCAAAACCTCCATGGGGGTTTAGTCCACCTACTGTAAAGGTGTACTAAAAGTCACCATAATGAAAAATCCATATTTTGAACCATTTTCAAGATATGGGTGCCATAAGATGCGTGGGCACATGATGTTATCTATGGAAAATTTGGCAATTTTGGAGCACTGTAACTATTGAACCATTATCAGTTTGTGACCAAACCTCAAAAGGCACATCTGTGTGGTCAGGGCTTGCTACACTGCAAATTTCAGTCAAAAGCCCTAACCATTTTTTGCTATGAAATGGCAAAGAAACTGGCTCATTTGGGGCTTTAATCTGTGAAATTCCACAACTTTCACAAAACTCCCATAGGTCAACATAGGGTACTTTCACAAAACTAAAAAGTAGTGTTGCAACACTACTGGTACTTTCACAAAACTAAAGGAAATGTTGCAACACTACTGGTACTTTCACAAAACTAAAGGTAGGATCGCAACACTATTGGTACTTTTAGCAAAACTAAAGGTAGTGTTGAAACACTACTGGTACTTTCACAAAAATAAAGGTAGTGTCACAACACTACTGGTACTTTAATGAAACTAAAGGTAGTGTTGTAACACTACTGGTACTTTCGCAAAACTAAAGGTAGTGTTGCAACGCTAAAGTACCTTGGTGAAACTAAAGGTAGTGTCACAACACTACTGGTGCTTTCACAAAACTAAAGGTAGTGTCACAACACTACTGGTACTTTTAATGAAACTAAAGGTAGTGTCACAACACCATTATCAGTTTTGTGACTAAACCTCCAAAAGGCATATCTATGCGGTCAGGGCTTGCTACACTGCAAATTTCAGTCAAAAAGCCTAGCCATTTTTTGCTATGAAATGGCAAAGAAACTGGCTCATTTGGGGCTTTAATCTGTGAAATTCCACAACTTTCACAAAACTCCCATAGGTCAACATAGGGTACTTTCAGAAACTAAAAGTAGTGTTACAACATTACTGGTACTTTTGCAAAACTAAAGGTAGTGTTGCAACACTACTGGTACTTTCAAAACTAAAGGTAGTGTTGCAACACTACTGGTGCTTTCCTCACCCACTTTTGAGATAAGAGCGCGAAAGGTGGCACAGATGCCGATATCTCGGAAATGTTTTCCATAGATGCCTTTTGCTGATTTACTGGAAAAATTTACATCCGTTCCATTGAAAATGTAGTGTAATATAACTCTTATGTGGTTGTGGGAGCACGGACCTACTCTAACACTGAAAAGTTTTATATAATGGTATGCAAATGTGAGAGCACAGGCCCTCTAGGCCCTGCACTCCCACTTACATATAAGTACTGGGACATAGCAGCCCTACAGACATGATAATGAAGTCTTGTAACACTAATTTGCCAATATCTTAGTAACCATAGCAGCTATGAAATAAATTCCAATTCAGTGGTTTTCATGACTTTGAAACATCCACCCAAGCTTAGTTGACCTAAAGGGAGACTAAGCTTCAAAATAGTGAAAATTCCATATATCGAATCTTTTTCACGATATGGGTGTCGGCGCCATGGGCATACATAATTATATACTATGAGAATTTCGCAAAACACTTGTGCAACAGACACTTGTAACACAGTGAATTTTATTCATTTTGAACTAAATTTTCAACAAGGACTTTTGGGACCTCCCATCATGTACACTGGCACTGTGATTTCATTAATCTATCCGAAAGTTGATTTCACGCGGGACCAGGCCATTCTGTGGTACAGGTGTGACAACATGTTTTGGAAAGGATGTAAAAATGACAGCTGTACTGTTCATAAGGAGGTGTGAAAAATGGCAATGTTGAAAATCTGTAGTGAAAATTTTACAAATTAGCAATTTTGCGTGTGCATAGGAACAGTGCAATGCACTCTAGTAACATGGTAATTTTTAGAATTTTTAACAAATTTTCAACATGGGCATTTAGAAATCGCCTCATGAACAGTGGCACTGTGATTTTGTTAATCCATCCCAAAAGTTGCTTTCACACAGCGACTGTGCCATTACGTGCCACAGGTCTGAAAACACATTTCAGGAGGGATGTGAAAATGACAGCTGCACAGTTCATATGGACATGTGAAAAATGCCAATGCTGAAAATTGGGAGTAAAAATATAAAGAAATTGGTAGAAGTTACGGTACATGCAAACTGCACAACGTACACTTAAGCAGACATTTTGGGGATTTTTGCACAAATGTTTAACATGGGCCTTTGGAACCCCATCTCATGAACACAGGCACTGTTATTTCATTAATCAGTTCCAAAAGGTGAGTCTGAGTACCACCACAAAATCACCTTTTGGGACTGAGTAACGAAATGACAGTGGCTGTGTTCATGAGGTGGGTTCCAAAGACCCCATGTTGAATATTTGGGGCCAAAATCCTAAAATTGGCCGAGATATCAACATAAGTTGACCCCCATAGACTCCCATTATACACTTACCTTGATTCCTCAGATTGCAGTTTAGCTTTGAGGAGTGCAGACATGTCCCTAGTCCAGAGAAGATCACTGATCCCAACCTCCGGAGGGTAGAAATGGGTGAGGGGTACAGGAAGGTGGGTGCAGAAGAGGGATGGTGGGGATGGGGAGGAGCACTGGGGTGATGAGGGCAGTTTTTTGTAGGTTAAAAAAGACATTGTGGGATGGTTTTGTTTATCTACAGCTTAAATTTATTTAAAAATTTGGCATACTGGGGTGGGCTCCCAGTGTGCCACACTAGTAGGGGGTGGGGAGAACACTACCTGACTCAGGGATTGGGCACCCGATGTGGGATGAAAAGAATGGGCTTTGGCGGGAGGGCATCTGACACCAGGGGTAATCCCGGTGTTGGAAACATAACATATTAATAAATTGGCACACTGTGGTGAGCTCCCAGTGTGCCACATAGTTTTCTGGGATGCATGCTGCCAACAGGGGATTGGGCACCCTGTTGGCAAAGAAAGTTGGCTTTGGGGAACATCCAGTGCTGGGAGTGATCATCCTGGTGTTGGAAAACAACACAAAAAGTAAGCAAAAACAATCTGGGCACAATGGGGTGGGCTCCCAATGGGCCACATAAGTGTTTGGAGGGTGGGGGAGATATAATGGCACGAGGATTGGGCACCCATTGCCAGTGACTGTTTGCCCATGTTCAATGTAGGATTCTGCATCGAAGCTAAAAGATGTCAGGGATGGTTTTCTTCATTTATTGTCCCTAAGTTAACACTGTCAGTTGTGTTTACCTATGAGGGGGCTCAGGAACACACTTGGGGCATCAGATTATCAATCTGACCCCCAGAAATACCATTTTCACAATCTTAATGTTGGAACTTGTAGAAGAAGAGGGTGTCACACTTTTGCGAATGTGCCAGATCCATTTTTCTGCAATTTCCAACACTATAGGGAACTGATCATGAAAATGCATTTCTGGGGTCAGATTGAAACTCTGATGCCCCAGTGTATTCCTCAGCCCCAATTAGGTAAACACAACTGACAGTGTTTACCTAGGGGAAGTAATTATTGAATTTTGGTTGTTTTGTCTGCCACCAACTGAAAACAAGATGGTGGCAGCTAACTAACACACTGGCATAGCTTAAAATCTTTTAAAAGCAAAATTGTGCAGCAGTGTGAAAACAACATTTTGCCATTTCACTACCAAGAACCACATATCTGACAGAAGCAAGAATTGTTAAAAGAAGACATGTACCATAGCACACTGTGTGCCCAGAATTGTGTGCACATCTGTTCAGCAGTCACACAGTGCCACAAGCAAACAATGTAACATGCACAGTTCAGCAACTGTAAGAGCCAGTGACCTGAAAATTGTCACTGTCAGAGATCTATTATGAATCTTTGTACATTCCAAATGCCAGGCAAATCGGAAACATGGTTCAGAAGTTATTGAAGCGCAATGAACCAAATTTTCATTTGTCGGAGTGGCATAATTCCACATCTGTTAATGTTTTACACACCAAACCATTGCAAAGCACCTCTGTTCCACTACCTATGCTATAAATTTCAAGCCAGTAGCACCATGCAGAATGCTATGTGCAAAATGTTAACTTCGTCACACAGTATCTCCATAACATTGTTTTCCAACATGTAAACAGCATTGTTCACATCTCCAGGACATCCACTCAACACCCTCCAAATTTCATGTGAAAAGACCAAACCGATCCAGAGATATTCAGTTGTTATTTTCTGCTCCTTTAGAAGTCTTCCACCACAAAATGGTGGAAATTGTAGCGAAAATGTGCTAAAATGGTGGACCTGGTGACTGAAAAATCTGTAACTGTAGAGAGGCCAACTTCAAATGGCAATAACTCTGGAACAGGAACAACATGTTTTCACCAAACAAAAGCTGACATGTTCCTTGAACAAAGGTCTTTCTATGTGGCAAGTTTCAGATCAATCAACCACTCACTGGCTGCACTATGTGTCATGGAAGACAGTGCAGAAAAAGCAAAAACATAATGTTTTGCACTGCATTACACAAATGCAAAAACACAAAGATAACGTTAATGCAAACAATGATGGAAACAGGGAGGTAAAGAAAAAAAATGCTATCGTAATGCAATCGCAAGAGCAAATGGTAACACACGGTGATGCAAATGGAAATGATACTGTAAGCGTAAGAGAAATGCAATTACAAAATGTAAATGAAAACAGAAAATGGAACGCTTAACGCAACAGAACGCTAAATAACGAAAACGGTAATGAAAATGCAAATGGTAACACAAATGCAAACAGACATGCAATGGTAATGGCAACGGTGATGCAGAAGGAAACAGTAACACACTGACAACAGAAACGTGACTGAAAATGCAAATGCCAAGGCCAACGGAAACACAACGCAAACGGTAATGAACAAGCAAGTTGTACGGTAACACAATTGAAATGCAAATGGTTATGGTAACACCAACGATGACGCCAAAGGAAACAGTAAGGGAAAAGCAAGTGCATACACAAACGGAAATGGTAATGCACACTGACACAAAAGTAAATGCAAACAAAACAATAATGGGAATGCAAATGGTAACAGTAATGCAAACACAAGTGCAAATGCAAACGTAAATGGTAACACACATGGTGAAGCAAAAATAAACACAAACAGAAATGGTAACAGAAATGCAAATGGTAACAGTAACACAAATGCAAGCACAAATGCAAATGCAAATGCAAAGGGTAAGGCACAGGTGACATAAACAGAAACGCTAATACAAGACGGTAATGGAAATGCAAGCAGAAACGCTTCAACGATAATAGTAACGAATGCACACCATTTTTTTCCCCAAGACAGTGCATTCAGAAGCATAGTGAATACAAAGAATGTTTGCATACTTAATGGCCCTCAGAGCAGAAAATGAGCACTTGGAATACTAAATTTCTTATATCTCAGGAACCGTTGAATGAAAAAAAATTAAAAGTATCATATTATTTATGACTTTCCAGGCTAGTTTTGTACTTAGCTCCCTAATGGGTAACTAAGCATTCTTCTGACAAAGCGTCTGATCTTTGAATTGTTTTTGAGATACGGGTCCTGAAAAAGGCGGATGCTTTAATATTAGCCTATGGAAAAATTGTCAACTTTGGAGTGCCAAAACTTTGTAGCCCTCTAATATTTTGTCACCAAACCACCACAAGGCACATCTGAGGATCTTGGCTTTCTTCCCTCAAATTTTAGCCCAAAAAGACCAAACCGTTCTTTTGCAGCAGGAGTAGCAAGATTCCCTATTGTTTGTAGCCATAGTGTTGCAAAGTACTTTTGCAAATCATGACACTTCATAAAATGAAATCATGAAAGTGTTGCATATGCAAAAGTACTTTGTAACACTATTTTTACAAAATCTGAAAAACAATTCTGGGGTGTTTTACCCCCAAAAAAAAGACATAGTCTAGCATCTGCAGGGCTCGACTAGGTGAACACAACAAAAATTGTGTCCTAGAGGGTCCCAAATTTAAATGCCTTACTTCTGTGACCACCAACTGAAAACAAGATGGCCAATTTGCAACACTACAAGGGTCATTTGAGAAAGTAAAAGTGCATTTGTGACACTTTTGCATATTTTGTTAACTTTTCCCATTGACTAGAATGGGAAAATTGTTTTGAATAACTTTTGAACCGTTTGATATTTTTTCACAAAATCTCTGAAAGACACATCGGGGACCCTGGCTGCATGTTCCCTGAAGGTTTTAGACTGGTCACACAAACCGTGCAATCTGTAGACATGAGCAAAGAATGTGCAAAAATCGTAAACCATGCATTTTCTGCACTCAGTAGTATCTGCAACCGTACATCTGACTGTAACAAAACTTGGCTGGTCAGAGATCTATGATACCAGACTGTGCATGCCAAATTTCAGGCAAATCCACCATACAGTGGTAAAAGTTATTAAGCTGCAAATTTCAGATTAAACCTTAAATGGGGTACTCAACTCTAACTATAGTGGCACTAGCATGCCACTATAATATATATATATATTTTAAAACAGGAACAAGATGGCACCATACAAAACAAGAATTTTCTCATGAAACAGGATTATGGCCAAATTCTTGTCTAGTATGAAACAGCTACCCAAAGACCATACCGAGCATGCTCAGAACCAACATTTCAAATCCATATAACTGTGGAATGGATTAATATTTTTCCTACCAAACTAATGAATAGCACCATTCTGGGGCAAGCCCTTTCTACCCTGAACATTTCAGACCAAAATTCTAAACCATCTGGGCACTAGGCGATGACAAAAAACAACAAAAAATCAGCAAAACCCCACTTTTTCACTTTTGATTATCCAGATTTCAGAATCTTCCGTGCAACTAGATCAAAACTTCGTACATCAAGAGATCTTGCTTCTGAGACCATGCAAGCAGAATATTTTGCAATTCATCTGAACGAGGAGAAGCTAATAAATTACAAAGTTAGGGGTTTAACATTAAACAGCCTACTTAATCCTAACTATAGTGGCACTACCGCCACTATAATATATACATATATATATATGTACCCTGGTCACTTTGCTGATTTGGACAAAGCCTCAGTACTATTGTCTGCCCCTTATTCTTGACGTGTTTCAGGTGGCTGAACTCTTTACCTCCTTAGTCAGTTGGTTACTCTCCCACCTTAAGGGCAGGTCTCAAGCTATCTCCATTGGAAACCTCTAAACACCACCACCACCTACTCCCTATCTGCTAAGATATGCCCTATGGGTCCAATTCTTTTCTAAAGTTTACTAAATGCCCCCCCACTGCCTGTTCCTTTGTGTCCCTTCACACATATGCTGATGACACAGTGCTATATGCCCCAGGCACCTCAATCCCTGACTTCCCAGCCCATCTCCAATTGGATTTTGAAAATATCCTGCAATGAGTCCTGGCAAATCAATTGTCCTCAATACCAAGAAAATGGTCTCCATGACCTTTGGCACCAAACAGAGGGCTTTCAGGCTTTCCCCTACATACCCTTAATGGTATAGTTATTGAAGACATCTCCTCCTTTAAGTACTTTGGGGTTTTGCTGGATTATTTTTTCAATCTCTCTGTGCATGCAGATACAATCAATCAGAGCTCCACCCTAAACATGTTGTGCTTTCAGTTGATTTTACTATACTTGCATACTCCTTACATTCAGACAGCAGCCAACTGAGCTGGTGCAGATTTGTGTCAGTTGCAGTCCTCCTTTGCTTCTGAGTTTATTACTTTGGTTCAGGTGTGAATGGGGTGGAAGATCGTGGGTGCTGTGCGTGGGTTTGTCTGTTTTGTTGGCTGGGGAAGATGGTAGGTGCACTGCCATTTACTGAGTGGGTGAGCCATAGAGGGGTTATCAATTTCAAATTCATCCTTCAAGGGGTGAGGAAGGATGGAGAGTGCATGAGTGCTGAGCAGCTAGGGGAAAGGGGTAGTACTACATGAATGTCTGGCTGGATCTAACTTGGGATGGAGGGTGGATTTTTGGTTCTACAGAGGAAGGAACCTTTGTGTTTTTCAGGCAGCCAGACACTGTGAAATGGCACTTTATGAATGAAGTGTCACTTCCTCAAGTCTTTTCAGGTAAAGTGCTATGTTGACACTTCATGGATGAAGTGTCACTTTGCATAGAGTTCACTGGGCAAAGTTAGCACTCTACACAAGGGGCCACATGAACTAGCAGTATTTCACATAGTGCTATGTTAGCAATGTTTCAAGACTTTGCCTGCTGCTACCTGTTTACCAGAGAAATCTCTGCTGCCTACCATGCCACAAATAACATTAAGGCTCTGGCTCCCCATAAGGCCTTTATCGTGGGTGTATATTGGGAAATAAACATTCTAACAGTGGAACTATGCAACATTTGGAAATACTGTATTCCTTGGTAAACATGTTGAATGTGAGGAAAGACAGAAAAAAGAAACAGAGCAAGAAAAGTAGACAGTAACATGAAAAAAGAAAGGAAAATGGGAACACACAGTTAAATGGGCAGCAGCAGACCCAATCTGCATAATAAAAGAGTCTTGAATATCTTTATGGCATACAGTACTGTTTACATTTAAGTCAGGGATGGGTGAACCCATACAGGAGAAATTGACATCACCTCCCATAGGTTCAACCATTTTTAATACATTTCTGTTAAAACAAATACCTATACGGGATCAAAATACCAAATCAAGTAACTAATGTGTTTTTGTGAGAAATTAGTGCTATGCAGGGCTTTCATTTTCTTTCACTGTTTCTAGTTGCCATGTCCTCCCAGTTACCAGTATATGAACTTTGTTTTGTCTTCAAGGTCAAAATAGAAGCATATTTCAATGAAAAGTTTTCATGTTTTTAAAAATAATTTTTGCTTATTTTTATTAATTTAAGGCCAGCATAATTAAAGGCATTTTATAAGCACAGTAAGACACTTCAGGGTTCACAATTGCGGTGGAAATAATTGCCCTTCTCACTTGAAATTAACAGCACTCGGCTGTGCCTGATGCTAACAATGCACCAGAGGTGTGTTATATTGCTATCATGCACACTCTGTCATGTCTTCTTGTCTACATGGCTCTCTTTTCCTGTGGGCTACCCTGCTTACTGGGACTTGTTGAGGGAGGATTCATGTCAGAAAATTACCTGACATGGGGCAGAGGTGGCAGTACACTGAAGGGCTTGCACTTAAATCAGTTTAAACCCAAGCAATAATATGTTTGTTTGCAATGTAAAATCATGATCAGCAGTGTATCACTTTATTTTAAAGCTCCACACTAATGGTGGGCGAAAGTGGCGAAATCCGGCTCTGTGGTGATTAGCGGATGCTTGGAATCCATGGAAGTATTCTGCAGTGCGAACTGGAGTGCTTCATGTGTCATGATGACTTTGCATTATTCCACCTTCCCCAAACCACTTCTCCACCAATTTTAAGGCAAAATACATTGAAATCAATGTACTTCACATCACTTTGCCTTGTGATTGAGCTCCATGGTGAATTTTGCAGTGCTTCATGAGATTGCAGGTCACATGAGCTCTAAATTGTTCTGCACAGCCTCAGTTCTGTGTAGTGTATGTGTAGTGGAAGATGGAGACAGTTTATTCTCAGAGCTCTGCGATTCAAATCCTCTAAAAGCTGTTAAAAAAGCCTTTTGTGCCATTTTTTGTTCAAAATTTAGTACATTGATTGTAGGAAACCCTCCTGTGCTGATATTAAGTGTTTATTGTTTGTGTGTGGATTTTAAAAGTTAATTTAGAACAGTCAGTCTGTGTACTGTGAAGTGTGTTTGGGGAGGGACATATCTGTGGTGTAGGTAGATTAACTGGGAGAAAAAGACAGTCTTTCTGGTTTGGTTATCTTTTCTTGTATAACTGTGTTAATGTACACACAGCAATATTTTAGTTATTCTTGACATTTTACTGATTGTTGTGGTGCAGCAGGGTATAATTTCAGTTTGTTTAAAACATTTAGTTATATTACTAAAGGTTTTCAATTTAGTACACATTACTTGTAGTGTGTGTGTGTGATGTTAGTATGCGATGCGTGACATTAAATCAGACACCTTTTATTGTGCCACAGAGTAATTGCAACAATGTGAACCTGCCATCCACCACACCTGCATGAATTTTTTATACTGCTCTATGTTATCTTTACTGCTAGTGGACTGTTACTGCTGTGCACTACCCCCAACTAGAAAAGGTATTCTTTCCAGAGGTGGATTGTGACTTATGAGCACTGGTTAGGTGTTGTTGTTCCTTTGCATCTGCAACTCTTGAGTGCACAGCACAGTATTAATCTGTCTGTTCATTTGCAGTACACCATTAATTCTGGGAGACTTTGCATTTCTTGTTATGCTCTCATTTCACTTCATCAGCACTGGGGAATTTTCTGGACACAAGACAGTAGCATTTGGGGATGCACATTAATTCTGGTGACTGTGTGACCTGCGTGCATGACAGAGTATACCATTAATTCTGGGAGACTTTGCATTTTTGTTATACTCTCATTTCACTTCATCAGCACTGAGAAGTTCTCTGGACACAAGACAATAGCATTTTGGGGATGCACATTCATTTTGGTGACTGTGTGTGACCACTGCACACATGAATGAGTGCACCATTAATTCTGGGAGACTTTGCATTTCTTGTTATACTCTCATTTCACTTCATCAGCACTGGGGAGTTTTCTGGACACAAGACAGTAGCATTTTGGGGATGCACGTTAATTCCTAGTCACTGTGTGTGTGAGGAGCTGCCAATATTGTTGTCACTTTGCCTTACTTTGAGTTAAGGTGGAATGATAACACCAGTAATAATTACAAAGACCAAGAGGCCTTTTGTATTGGGCACTCTGCATAGCAGTGACAGCATAAAGTGCCCACTTCATGTTCACTTTGCTGGGAAATTTAAACTCATTGCATCTCTACTCCACACATCTCTGTCATTATCAGCAGTTAAAAATGCAGTTTCCAGAACTCTTACAGCGACAAACTTGCCACAGTCATGTATATTACAAAGCCCATATTGAAACTGTCAACAATTTTCTTAGATTGTTTTCTGTTAATTTACAGTACATAGTCAGAGTGCTGCTATGATTTTTACTGTCAGCCCCTCTACCACCTGTATGTCACTTTAATGAACATATCTGGGGCTTGATTTTCTAAAGCCAGCTAGATTAGTGCAAGGGTGTGCCACTCCATGGCTGTGGCAAGCTTTAGTGTGTCAGGGATCCTGTGCCTTATTTTAGAAAAATGGGGTCCTTATGCCCAAAGTCTTGAGAGTGGCTGCATCTTCAGGGTTGCATCAAACCTTTGGCACACCTGAGAGGGTTTGACAGAGGGTCTCGTCAAGACCCCCAACCTGGCACAACCCTGGTGGAACATGAAAGTGTTGTGGGGAGAGATATGCCTGCAATGTTGGGAACAGGGGCAAAGGGACCAGTAGGGGTTCTGAAAGGGAGTTGGAGGAATGACAGCAGTGGGAGGATTCAGAGGTGGCGCCGGCAGAGGGTCATGTACATAGGGACAGTGCTGATTTGCCTGGTATGGGGGTCAGCACAGATGGACCTGTCCACGCAAGGCCCCAGGTGGCAACAGCCCTGGCTCCTTCCCCAGAGGTGCCACAGTTCCCTACTTGTGGCGGGTGGCATTGGCTGCAGGGTACAGGGTGAAGTTGATAGTCGGGAATGTTCCCTGGGCATTGCAGCATTCCCTGATATCCACTGTGTAGAGGCAGGCTAATGCCCAACTACACAGTCAGGACTACATTTCATCTGGGGCAGGAACAAGGGCTGTTGCCACCTAGGGTCTGGTACATGGTCTGTCTGTGCTGACCCCCATGTACATGGGCCAATCTCTCTCTCCTTGTGGGCTTGGCACTTCTGCTGAGTACCAGCTCTGAATCCTCCAACTCCACCATTCCCGCATCACCCCTTTGGCACCCCACTGATCCCTCTATGCCAGTCCAAACCTTGCAGCACCCCCCACTCACTTCCTCTGAGGCAGTGGTGCAGGGTCCCTAGACCATCTCATGACTGGTTTAAACTCATTTCCTCTTGTGACTACAGCAGGGCTTTTTAAATTCCAAATAAGGGAATGCTACAACCCCGTCATGGCACTAGCCCCCTTTGACCTGCTGACCGGCACTTCTACCACAAGGGGTGGCATAGGGCAACTTTGACACAAGGCATCCCAATTTGACACAGCTTGTGTTCAAACATCTGGATAACTGCAAAATTTGGTACAAGGTGGCACTTGCATCAAATCCTTTTGCACAGGTACATTGTGCCAAATTTTGGGCTTTAAAAAATCAAGCCCTGAATATAAACTGGTAAATGTTGTTCATCCTTACGTTTTCTGTTTATCAGTTATATGTGCAACCTGTACATTGTCTGTCTATATAATTGTTGGCTATTGCTTCATATGTTTTCCTATTTTTGTTCCCTCCCAAGTCTCATCTGTATAATTCTGTAATCACATCAAAAGATATTATGGGGATAAGCACAACCACTCTACAAATGATACGGTGCTTGACAGCAATTACTGTAACAACCCTGCCACCATTGCCAATGTTTTAGCTGACACTTTTCTGACCTTTTCAAATATACCCATCTGCCCTTGACACTCCCTGCATCCACCCTCTTCATCCCCTAAGGACACTCTGATATTAACCCCTGTTTCTATCAACGTACAGTCACAAACCTGGAGGTACATCGGCTACTTGACTCCGTCTCTGCCTGCTGAAGGGTAGGCTCGATGGCCTTTAGCTTAGGTTACTAAAACTGGCTGCCCTTACCTTGCCTCCCCTCTAGCTAGAATTTATAATCTGTCCTTATGCTCTGTGGTTGTTCCTGATATATGGAAGGTTACTAAGATTGTCCCGGTTTTCAAGAAAGATGATACCAAATCCATCTCCAATCATTGTCCCATAGCTATCATTTCAGTTCTGAGTAAACTGCTAGAAAATTGTTTCTTCCTAAACCATTAAATATCTCCGTGGACTCAACATCCTCTCTGATGCCCAGCATGGCTTTAGGAAAGGCCACAGAACCACCATTGCTCTACTCAAATTCATGAATGGCATCAAAGTTGTCATGGATAATGGACTACTCACAGGCACAGTATTCATTGACCTTACAAAGGCCTTTGATCTAGTTGACCATTCTCTACTAAAGTCTAAAATGTTATCCCTTGGTATCTCCTCTGACGTAGTTTTCTGGTAAGACAGCTACCTCACTGATAAGACAATAGTTTGTTAAGTATAACTCAGCTGTTTCTGATTGCTCCACCATTAACACTGGGTTTGCACAAGGATCTATCTAGGTCCCTCCTTTTCACTATCTTTATCAATGATCTCTCCCTAAACGCTGTATCCTGCTTCTCTCTGGTCTATGCTAATGACCTCATGCTCTACACTAGCTCTAAATATCTGGCTGAAATAAACTCCAACTTTTCCTCTGATTTCCACAACATCCACTCTTGACTCTCCCAAAACAAACTAATACTCGGTGCTAGCAAAACTCACTCAAGGTTATTTGGCTGTGCCCCAGACTAAGAAAGTGTGCTGGGCATCTATCTGTCTCCAGTAATGATGCCTCCTTCTTGAAAATGTTAACTATTTCAAATACCTTGATATAACCTTGACCCTTCTCTGGGCTTTGCCCAGCACATCTCAATACTTGTTAAGCTGTCAACACCAAGCTCAGTCTGGCTTTTAAAATTAGATGTGCCTCATACCTTCTGCCAGAATTGCCATTGCACAGGCCATCCTTCTTTCTATCCTCCCGATGGCTCTATTACCTTCTCATGTGCTGCCAGAGCTAACATCCACAAATGAGACTCCACCAAAAATAACATCTGTCATTTCTCTGGCATTAAACCGTCTTTCCTACCAGTCAGCTTTACTCGGCTCTAAACTGACGGTCTCCTGAGGCTAACCACTCCTATGCCCTTGGCATCTAACTGACAAAATTATTAGAGCTGTGGTTCCCTCCTCATTATCCTGTATTTTGACTCTCCTGATCTTGCCTTCCCCTCCGATCTGGTTATTAGTCCCTACTAGCTGCTCCTAGGTGTATGACCTATATGGGACTTCAGGCTTTCTCCCACTTTGCCTCAGGTTTCTGGAACTCCCTGCCTGTAGCCCTCGCTCTCCCCTCCTATGCCTTGCTTTAAAGAGAGCTATATAACTATATCTCTCTCTGTCTCTGACACCAGTACCTGTTTCTTGCCTCCTTGACCACCCAACCCATGTTATATGATTAGTGCTTGTTTACAACTGCTTAATTTGATGCACTTACTGCATATAAGATGCAATCTGTTTTTAAACTGTTTTGTGAAACTGCTCTATTTCTCGATTTGCTGCTATTGTACTGATTTCTCCTTGCTACAACAAATTCCCCACTCTGTCACAATTCTTCAACTGCTCATGTATTGTATCTGTCTCCCTAAATTGTAACTGAACAGCTTGCCTCACGGCTTCCCTGCCCGCTGACGTTTGAAACTTGGATATCAGTCCTGATATTTCTTTGCTTGCAGGACTTGAATTTTATCAGCCTGACTAATTTGTGCATCCTGCTCCCTGGCATCTGACCAGTGTGGGCCTGCATTTTCCTGAAATTCAGCTGAATTAATTTGGATATGTTGCTAGATTATTTGTTCCTTGTTGGGATTAATTAGTCTGAGGATTTTCTATGATATTTCAGCTTTGATTTTGGCAGTGTGTCATACACTTCCAGCTCCTGGCTCAGTTCAGTGTGCAGCTTGCAGTCTGTCTGCTAAAATCAACTAAAACTGAATACTTGCTGTGTGGGCATACATTGCTTTATTCAAACTGCACTGTATTTGTTTGCTTAAGGGAAAAGTATAAAATCTGTTGTTAGTTAGCCTGAGGGAATAGTGTAAAATCTTGTTATTAGTTAGCCTATGCACAGACTGAACTGGTTTGAATAACTGTGTCTCTGCCTCTGAATCCTAAACTCCATCTAAACACCTTTCTCACTTTTTCTTATTTGTTCTTCTTCCTTCCCTTCCTCCTGGTTTCAGTTTCTCCCCTGCCTAACCCCCAACACCCCATCTGACCTGGCCCTGAACTTGGCGCCAAGGATCAGACATCTCCTGCCAGCTCCCCATTGTTCTCCCTACTGCTGTAATCTGTGCTTTCACCTGTCCTCCCCTTTTAACTTAATGGGCAATCCTTTTGGAAAGCTTAATATAACAGCTCCTGCCTCTTTCTCACTTAGGCTCAGCCCCTGAACCAGGCTAACTCTCCAAGACCCTCCCACAGCTGTGCAGGCTTCCTTGCTGCTGCCACACCCAGAAGCCCAAGGACCCAACAGCCAGCCAGCATCTACATCTAGGTAGGAGCCTTTTCTCTTCCCTCGGCTCTCTAGCAGACTGCAGAATTGTGAGCCACAATTTTGATTGGCCACTGGACTACTGCAGGAACACACCCATTGGGCAACTCCACTCGGCCTGTTTCTCAATTGGACAGCCTGCCTCATGGCTTCCTGCCTGCCAACTTTTGAAACTCAGATCTCGGTCCTGATATTTCTTTGCTTGTAGGACTTGGATTCTCTCCCATTCACCCACCCCGTGCCCGGCACTCTTTAAATCCACTAAGTGCCATTTTTGACTGCCCAACTCCCTTCTGCCCCTTTTACTATTGGTGGACTCTTTGGTCATAAACTCTGTACCACAAACTGGTGCTAGATATTACTGCACCTCCCTCTTGTGCAGAATTAGCATTTCTAGGGTTTATCTGAGTTCATACCACAACTTATCTGACCATAAGTTAGTATGAACAATTACTAGGAACTAGAAATGACAAGCACCACAATGCCTACATCCCTCCTTCTATCTCGCTACTTAATGCTCCTCATACTCTGCCCTGGGCTAATGATAGAACACAGGATAACAGTTGTGTAAAATCTGACTACCTTCCTAAGTCAGAGTCTGAGGGCAACACATATAAGGGGACCCTAGTAATCCCTCCTATAGCTCCCATCCATCAACTCTCACTTTGGCCACCCATTCACTACCCACTACCAGTGATATCTCCTGCCTCACTGCTACACTACTGTGCTCTGCTACACCAAAGAGTGCATAAGCACATGTGCAAGCATGCTTCCTTTTCATGAGCATACCTCAATTGATATATCAGGAAACTATTAATAGTTATGCTCCTAATCTCTGGAAATATGCACCCAAACCTGGGTCCAACCGAATGGACAAAGCTAAGGCAATTGGTGACCTAATGATTGTGTCATTAAACATTGGGAGCCTTCTGTCTAAACTACCAGTTTCAGGCATGGGTTGCACAGCTCAAACCAGACATTATGGCACTAACAGAGACCTGGCTCTCACCTAAAACCTCTGATGCCACAATATCCCTGAGGGCTACACTACCTACTGCCAAGAACAACTTTCCAAGCAGGGGGTGGCTGTCTGGCCTACTTCCACAAAACTATCAAGAGGCAGGTCCTACCTAATAGCCTACGATCAAGTGAAATGCAGGTTCTCAACATTAAGCTCACTGTCAGACTACAAAATAAGATGCTGGTACTCTCCAAAGTATACATACCACTGGGCAAGCAAACTACTGCTTTGGGACAGTTTATTGACAGTCAAAAGAAACTAAAATGGAATTGGAAACAAATTGTGGTTGGAAATTTCAACACAAATTGGTTATCTAATACACTGTCACTTCTAAAGATCTAATCTCAGGCCTCTATCTCACCCAGATGGTAGCAGCAATCTACAAGGCACAACTACAAAACAGGCATGAGTATGCTCATAGATTGGCTGCTCACAAACTGCCCTGAGCACATCTCTGAGGTGTCAGTCCTCCCAGACTCCTCAGCGCACCATTCTCCAGTGATGTTCACCTGGTCAAACAAGTTTACTAAGTCCACAATGATACTCACTAAGAATCGCTGTCTCAGAAAGGGTATGCTGGACTTGTTTAGCAATACCTTAGGATGATAGACTGGACCATATTAAACAGGTCCCAGGATGTAAACCAAGCCCTGGATTACTTTTGCTCCTTCTTCACTAAGGCGTGATATTTTCACCCCTAACAAGACTAAGAAAAGTAAAGGAAACCCAATGCAGTGGCTCAATTGTTCTCTCTCCTTGTGCTTATGCACAACAGTGACAACCAATGGCATAAAGTTTAAGCCACTGGGAAACCAACTGATCATCATAGCCTACAAGGCAGCCAGAAACCTATGCACAAAACTAATCAGAAGGCCAAAGCAAATACTACAAAAACTTCTGGACAATACCTGGAACAATAGTCAGGACATCTGGAACACAGTGAAATCCTAATAGGGAAGGAGTCCTAAACTCCACCGGACCTGATAATTACTACATCTGGTACTCTGCACGAGCCAGTGGACATCACCAATGTCTTCAACTCTGTGTTCACAGACCTTAGCATTGTATTACCAAGCAACTATCTAACTTCTCTACCACCCAAATGACCTCCCAATCCAAGCCTGCCCAGCAGACAGATAACAATACACCACCCTTCTCTTTTAGACAGATCAACAGAAAACACAGTTAGGTATGTCACGAGGGTACTAGGCAAGACAAGGATGGGACATGATCAACTAGACATAAAGCTGCTATTCCTCAGTCTGAGGAGGTATCTTTACCACTTACTATAATCTTTAACAAATCACTGAATACTGGGGTCTTCCTAACAAATGGAAGTCGGCACTCATGACCCTGTATTTAAAAATGGTGACAGAACTAGTCTATCTAATTACAGGTTGATATCCATTCTACCACCACTATCAAAGCTGCTAGAGAGGGTTGTTTTGGACCTATTAACCGAATACCTGAGAAATACAATATTCTATGTTCACAACAGCATAGCTTCCATAAAAGCATAGTACACTAACAGTACTGGTTGACTACACCAGTCTACTTTATGATGCACTGAACACAGGCATGGCAGTGGAATCTATCTTTATAGATCTCACAAAGGTGTTCACACTGTCAATCATCAGCTCCTCCTCAACAACTTGCTCTATTGGCCCTCCCAGACATGGTTGCCTGGTTAGCAAACTACCTCTCATGCAGAACACAATGCATAAGAATCAGCTGTCATCTCTTGAAACCAAAGGAAGTTACCCTTGGCATACCCCAGGTATCCATACTCAGCCCATTGCTATTGAGTCTGTTCATAAACTTTCTTCTCCATATGCCGCTCACATGGTACTCTATGCAGATGATGCGGTAATCTTGGTAACTGGTAACGAACTGTCAAAATCAACTCTGATCTCCAAACCAACTTCAAAAGGCTGAAATCATGGTTCGAGCAAGAATCAGCTCCTGCTTAACTATAAAAAAATAAGGACATGCTTTTCACTCTGCCCCACAACAAGAAGAAGTATGATCCTTATTAATCAAGAGCCACAAAGGTGACTGAATTAAACATGTTTCTACTTTCCAATACCTGGGAATACAGATTAATGATACCTTGACATTCACCTCTCATATTGAGCATGTCATCAAATCTGCTAACACCTAATTAGAGTACTCTTCCGACATAGGCAGGCAATATCTCCAGAAGCCCTGAAACTGGTCACCAGCAGCTCAATACTATCCATTATAGATTATGGGCTGGTG
Organism: Neoceratodus forsteri; assembly: GCA_016271365.2. Lineage (NCBI taxonomy): Eukaryota > Metazoa > Chordata > Ceratodontiformes > Ceratodontidae > Neoceratodus > Neoceratodus forsteri. The sequence continues at coordinate 1,064,037,046 of CM028130.1, forward strand.
ATCTATGGGGCAGGCACAGAAACTGCTTTGAAGAGGACCAAAGCCCTCCTAACAAGGCCTGCAGACTAGCTCTTGGGGCGACAACATGACCCATAGATACTTGCTCTACATGGAAACTGGGTGGCTCCCACTTCAGCAAAGACTAAAGTACCAGGCATGTCTGTTAGGAAGAAATCATTTCTTGGCCAAACGCCCAACTCCACCAGTGAGCTTTTTAAACATGTAGTGCAGCCAAGAACACCAGAAAAACTGCAAAGGGAGTGATACAGGTGCCTTGTATGTGACACTACATTTGCCAATCTAAAGTATAGCATTCCGTGATCCCAAGTGGCTAAATGACCTCCGGTGACCTTCCTTGATATTAGAAAGCTGGGCCTGTTTAAAAGGCTCTCTCCTATCTTCCCTTGTAAATAGCTGCTACTGTTTACCCTCAACCCTAGCCATTACTGTAACTTCAGAATGTAGCAAGCTGGGCCCACTCAAAGGTCCTTCCTCCTGTATCCTCGCTGATAACATTTCCTCCTGCTCACATCAACAACATTCCACTACTATAATTCTTCCTAGCCTGACATGGCTCCCTGACCCAAAAACTTCCTCCCACCCTTCTACATGTCCCCACTAATACCTCATCTTTACCCTACACCAAGAAACTACCACCCCCACAATCCTACACATCACTTCTGACACCTCATCCCTACTGCACCCCAATCCTACTAAGCTGCTGCACCTTAATGCTTCTTTTGACAATGCCTCCTCTGGCTGAGTATAAGTCCAACACAAATTTGCAATGCCTTCCCTGACTGAGAATTAGTCCTTAGACCCCACTCTAGATACTCATCTACCACCCTCTACCATAAATGCACTTTTCTGCCTTGTCTAATCCCTGAACCACACTCATCAAGTGCCTCTAAATGCTTATCACCACTTAGTAACAGCAACCTTTGTGTTATTCTAGTCTGTGGCATTCTATGTCTTAAAACTGTTCTTCAAATCAACCCTGTATATATTGTGCACTGCTCAAGCATGTAACACAACATATTTTATGTATTTTGTCATGTTCTGTTCCTTGACTTGGAGCCTTCAAAAAGAGCCATCTCGGCTCAAAGGCTGTAATTCAAACTTTCAATAAATAAATAAATAAATATTGTTTCACTGTACTGTGTTTCATTATTGTAATTTGTACTCTTCCAGGTCATGCCTGAAAATAGTCATGTTATTGTCTACTGCACCTACCCGGTAATCAAAACCAAATAAAATACTTCAAATAAATAAATGAGATTATTGTGCATCTCTCCGTCCTTACCTGAGAAAACCATTTCAATAAATAAATGCATCAATAAATAAAAATATATATTTTCTTTAGTTTGGTAACCAGAACTGTGCATTGCTCTCTATATCATACCAAGCCAGGATGCATACATTAGCTTTATTGTATCTCTTGGCTTTCTAATGTCTACTTCGCTATAAGCAATAACTTAATTTGCTTTATTTTCTGTACCTCCACACTGTATCTGCCTTTTGGTTTCTTACTTACATGAGTGTCAATATATTTTCTTGAACACACATAGTAATTTATATATTCTAAAATGCCCAGCCAGGGCAAGATATACATGGGCAGCACTGCAGACTACATCTGCATAATACAACACTGGGAGGATCATCTTAAGGACAACCCAGGGCAGAGCAGAAATGGAAGGCAGGTCTTAGGTACAGTGTGTCAAGCTCAGGGAAGAGTTAATTGTGGGTGACATCGATAAGGGAGGATAACTCAAAGTATCAATTCAGCCATGCACCAAGGTTCGTGAAAGGGAGGGCTACTATTTGGGTTGGAGCCACAAGAGTCCTGAAGACAGGGATACCGTGTAATCTAACAAATCTCTGCTGAGTGCCAAAGCTAATAAGTATTGGTTATTTTGGCATTAAGAGAAAGTTGGTTTGAGGGACCCAATCTGTCCATCTGATAAAATGTTAAACTGAGGTATCTTCTGCTAATCACTGGTCACTGTCCAGGCAAAGTTAAAGATCCCATGACACTTAGCAAATAAGAGCAGAGGAGGTCCTTTGGTGTAATGGCCAAAATTCCCCTCAGTAAAACAGGTCCACTTTTTTTCTATATAAGATGTTTTGCGTTTTCTCCCATTTTTCACCTGTCTTCATTCTCAGCTAGGCAAGCACATGTGGAGGCATGTGCATGCCAAGCTCGAGACACCCTTCCATAACTTGCCACCCCTCCCACCTAAGCTAGCCAACAGACCTCTACCTGGTGGCAGCGGAACTAGGGGTGACGACCTCCCAAGAGAGGAGAGCTGCCCTACGGCTGCTCCATCCTGCTCTCACTGCCCCATGCTGACTAAAACAGGTCAGTTTAACGCCCCCGGACTTACTTGAAAACAACTTGTCACAGCTTAGTGTGCCTTTCTTGTTCAAGTATTAAAAAAAATAAAAAGTAAAAATGTTGCCCAGAAAATACACACAATAAAATGTTACTAAACATATTTTACAGCTTTGGAATTATTTGAAACAACCTCCTGAGGCAGCTGGCATCCATAGAATAATATTTCAAATGTATGATATTTAAGTGGGCACCCATGTGATTCAGATCTTGAATTTAAATGTACAGGATGGTGAGAAAGCTCATTTTGTATTTTTTCCAGAGAAGTAACAAGAAAAATAGCCCTCAAACTACAAACTCATAGGGAACCGTGATAAGCTTCAAAAGATTTACAAATCTTATCCCATCAACACTAGCAATACCAGCAAAACAACCAATCTCAAAACTACATACTGGACCATACTGTACTGTGGTGTATTGTAGTGTGATGTACTGTACTGTATTGTATCATTGCTGCACTGTGTGCACCAGTGCAGTGTGACATATTTTATCATACTACTAAAGTAATCAGAATGACTGATAATTGTAAAACAAATATGACCAGCATGAAGCATACTCCTCAATGAGAGACAGTAATTAGAAAAGCAATACGTTATGTTGGGTATTTTCATTTTGACTTTCCATGATATGATGTGTGTTCACCTGTTACACTCTAACTTTAGTAAAACTTTACTCCTCCAAAGAAACTCATCAATACTGTGAATGAAATTTCAAGAACTCATTAAAAAAAAGAGTCTATTGATATTTTAGAGGTTACCTTGATGGCAGAGTTTGTGAGGCTTGCAACAACCAAGTGGCATGACTTGTTTCAAAGAAGCAGTAATTGTGCTCCTAAATTGGGATCTACCTGTCTGAATGTTCTTCTTCTTCTGCTCTTTGGCAGAGATTCTGTTGTTTGAGGGTACTCTGGAACAGGGTTCCATACCAAGAATCCATGATTCCATGGCTTGACTTTGAGTGATAATGCCTGCATGACAAAAATAAGGAATTCAATTTAGTGGGACCACAATACTTATAGATACTGAAACAGGAACCCTATTGGGTGTGTCAAAACAGAAATGGACTTTGCTGGAGAGTCCCTACTCCAGGAAGGGATGTTGATGTTTTGGGGCACTTCAGCACTTCAGTCTATGAATTGTTGAATTGTTGTTGAAGCAATCTGTAGCCCTCCCAGGAGGTCAGGGTTTGTTCTGTGGCCATCCCTCCCTCACCAGTGATGTCCAGCCCTCTACCCCTCCCACATTCTCCCACACACTTAAAAAATATCAGCCTCTGACAATATGTTTGGAGCGAATTATGTATTTTTGAAGTACCCTCCTAGCTCAGTCCTATAGATCCCAAAATAGGTGTATGTCATAGTGGGTCCTGCTCCTGATCCCAGTCCTTGATTTGTGGAGCATTAGTCTTTAAAATCCAGTCTAATCCAGTCATCTCCACTTGCAAAGCATCTCTCTCTCTCACACAATTATATGTATGAGTAGGCACAAGATAGACACAGTTGGAGGTTATGGTGGCCTTCAGCACTGATCCTAGTTAGACTGACCAGACAGTGTGAATAACATCACCAATGATGTGCACCCCACTCCTACAGTCATATAAACCTGCAGGAAGGGTGACTGAAGTAACCTGAATGTTGGAGATATTGACCACCACAAAATCATGGGCTAGGGGTCAGGAAGGTAAGAAAATGCACTTTTGGAGACTGGGTAATCAAACTAGGAGAAGGTATCTTGTAAGCTGTCATTGGCTCCTGTCAGAGTGCCAGAGCTAGCATACTGCATGGATTTTTAAACAGGTGTGGGAGAATGAGAAAGAGATGTGGTGGGAAATTACTTGGATAGGGTGGGGGTTCATACACCTATTTGTAATCTGCCTTACCTCCATGCCAATTACTGCAATGCAAATCCAAGTTTTTGTCTGAATTACAGATGTCAAAACAAAGAAAAGGGCCCCAAATTGAATCTGTACCAAATGTGCTACTTGCCACCTTTTGTCACCTTACCCTATACTTAACACATGTCCATAATGTCTGTCAAAGAGTTGGTGAGGTAATGTACCCAGATGCCAGTCACATGTTAAAAACAGGAATCCAGACACATGCTACACACACAGGCAGGAATCCAAACATTTGCAATTCATTTATAGTGTATGGTAGAATGTAGTTATGGATAGTAATCCGTAACTAGAATGGAGTTGTTAAGCTGCAGTAGCTATGTCATCACAGCTGTTATGCTACACTAGCTATGTCACTACTGCAGCATAACAACTTGGAATGCTGCCACATAGTTGCTTTCCTCAATCCTGTTAAGTTGAAGTTGCATTTTTTAAACTTGAACTTGCAGAAACATCTGCAGCACACTGTCAGTAAAAAAAAAAGAAAATGTTAAAGTTTCTATTCTCTGTTGTCTTCTCCAGCTGGTTTTGTGTGATTTTCTATGCTGTGACTGCCCATACACTGTAAAAGATTGTGTAGCGAGCAGTCATAACAAACAAGGACATTTTGAATCTTGAGAGTTTCCCTTGGTGAGAGAGTACCTCTCGAGCTGTGCTCTCGAGGTCATCTGTTACCAAGGAAACCTCTCGACTAAATATATCCTTGTTATGCATAACTGCTCATACACAATCCTCTATGCGCAGGTACTCCATTGTGTATCACAAACATGAGCAGGAACCCTGAGGTCTGTTGCATTCTACGGCAGGAACCCTAATGGCTGTCATTGTCTGACAGGAACCTTGATGCTGCTTTGACATTATCAGTCAGGAACCCTGAAGACTCATATTATCAGTCAGGAACTTTGACAGCTGTTACATTATCAAGCAGGAATTCTGATTACTGTCACAGTCTAAAGCAGGAATCCTGATGGCTGTCATAATTTCAGTCAGGAAACCATAATGGCTGTCACATTCTCTGACAAATGGTGTCACATTTCCTGACAGGAACTCTAATGGCTGTCACATTATCAGTCAGCAACTCTGATGACTGTCACATTCTCAGGATGGAACTCTGATGACTGTCAAATTCTCAGCCAGAAACTCTGATGGCTTTCACTTTTCAGGGTGGAACTCTGATGCCTATCACATTCATATGCAGGAACACAGATAGCTGTCACATTTGTTTAGTCAGGGAACCCGGATGGCTCTCATTCTCTGACAGGAACCCTGATAACTGGCAGATCTTCATTTAGAGGAACTTCAAAAGTCATTGCCATCTCAGTCAGAAATATCAGTGGCTGTCATGTACTGAGGCAAAAACCTGATGACTGCCACATACATCAACAGAAATGCATGACGACCTAAACTCTGCTTTACTTATTTTGCTATAATTGAAAATCAGGGTATATGTTTTGCTCCTAAATCTCCTTAATGCACTTTTTCTTTTGTTCTCATTGAAATACTCATGTTTCCTTTTTAAGTGTCCCTTGTTGAGACTGCCTTTTCATGCCTGATATTCATTTTGATAATTACTGATCAGTTCAGAACCTGATGACACCAGTTGAGTGGAATTCCTACAGTGAAACTTGTGCTCTGAGCTTCAGCTCAACTGATGTCACTGGGTACCAGAGCTGATCAGTAACTATAACAAGGAATATCAGGTGGGTGTCACAGGCTGCACATACTGTACACAACTGCACCAGTGCCCTTCTCACACTGACTGGTCAAAGAATTCCAGCCTAGTTTGACCAGCTATGTGTTCTGCACCAACACTTGCCCCTTTACATAGCTGCATACCCCAGACATCTAGACCTGTATTTTGCTCCCACACTTATCCTTTCACAGCAGCCATGCTCCAAACTATCAGACTCATGAAACGCATCACCTGTCCCCTTCATCAGGCCTAGGCTGACTGCCTGAACATCAATTGGAATGTAGTATTGTTTTCTACTCTTTATGTTATTGCCTTCCAGTATTAGGAATGATTACTTAGCTCTGACCAGCTGATAGTGACTGTTTTGGTGTGACGGACACCCTAAAACCATTAAATGCTCCTTTCATCATGCATCTCAGTCACTTACAGTATATCATAATTACTAGCTGCATTTAGTTACAAGATATAATAAAATAAACAAGGTCTAATAATGTATTACATACTCCCTTCAGTATCTCCGTTACACTCTGCAGTTGCTCTACTCCAGCTCCAGGAAGCCAACTAACCCTTCTAGTCATTGTATCCTCCTTACAGGCCGTATCTATGAATCTGACTACAGAATTCTCCACAATCACTAGATGCCAAGGCCTGAACCTTCATCATTTCCTACTGCCTCATCCATTGCCCTTGCAATCTGTGCCTCTTCAGCTATCTGTCATCACCTCAGAACTGTTGCTAAGACTCATAGAAACACAAAAACATGGAATCTGTCAATAGACAAAGGCCAGTTAGCTTATCATGTTTGCCCATTCCTACCTAACTAATGCTGAATAAGGAAACCCAAGAAGCTCCTCACACCTCACATCCTCCTTTCTTTCTGGTGTAGTTTTTACACGGTTCTTGTATCTGTCTACACTCTTTTGAATCCCCCACACACTGATTTTGCACAGACCACCTTCTCTGACAGTCTGTTTCACCCTTGCACCATCCTCCTTATGCAAAATACTTCCTAGTATTTCATTATAACGTCTTCTCCACCAGCACATCTGGAAACAAGCTTTGACTTAGTGGGCGGATTTTCGAATGGGGACGAGGGCTTGCAACAAGCCTTACATCCCTGCAAAGTTGCTGCACTGCATCCAAGGGTTTGTCACAACTTGCAAATTTTATAACCTTGGGCGCAAAGTTCGACAAGCGCCCTCACTTTATGGCAGCTTGCACCAAAGCTGAGGCCCCAAATTCTGTAAACCGGCTCCGCCCATGGAGAAAAGTTATATAGGGGGAGCTGGCGCAACTCTGTTGCTTTGCCTCAGGGACTTGTGAGGGGTTTGTGGCAAGCAGCTTACAAAATCATGCTTGCCACAAAGTTTGCTGCCAGTTGCATTTCTGGTAAACCCTCTGCCACCAAGTCCCTTGCAGAGGATGCACAGCATTTGAAAATCAGGACCAGTGTGTCTTATCTGGCCAGAAAATGCAAACTAAATATATGTGCTTCTGTACTGCCTGTACCTAGTCTGGGTCTATGACACTCCAGCTCCTGACTACTGCTTTCTCCACAACCGCTTCCCCGGCTGACACGCCTGTGTCAATCTGCCTCCATGCACATGCTCCTGACCACCCGCTCCTCAGACTGCAACTACTCACTCCTGAACCAGCTGCTACTACTCGCTCCTGAACTAAAGTTACCTGCAACTGTAAATATTACCTCATGACAGTTTCAGACTGCAGACTGCAGAGACTGACTCACAACTAGCTGTGCACTTGCTTGTTGTAATTTGATTTGCAGCATAACAATGGACCTGCACTACTATCATAGGGATCAGGGTTAACTAAAGCTGTACCTTTCATCCAATGGAACTGCAACAGTATTTGCCAGCTTTCATGCAAAGTTCTCCAGATGCAGACTACAAAATGCACATAGTGAAGCCAAGTCACTGACATGTATAGTGCCAGCAATGACTCCTTTCTCCTGCTGGTAATCCTTACCCTGTGTACCTCAGCATCCTGTTTGCCCTGCACACACCCAGACTGCTTTGTGATAACGCCTTCAGGCTGTCTGACATTATTGTTACCATCCTTTGGATAAGAAATTAAACAGAAGTCCTGTCTGCCTTTTCTGGTGGTTGTTCGGGTGGATATTAAAGATCCATGGCCCTTTCAAAAAGATTAGGAATTTCCCCAGTGTCCAGGCCAACTTAGCCTCATTCACTAACACCAACTGCATAATGCAGTTCAGTTTCAGTTGTTTGCTTCTGTATGTTAATGCCCCGACAAGGCTGAAAATAGGCAGCATCGTCTAGTCCTGCTTTCCTGGTCAACAAAAGCAAATTAAATAAATAAACAAACAAACAAGCAACTTAATAAAATAAGCCCTTTCCTCCCTAGTTCATTCCACTACTACCTCCCCATCAGTACTAGCATTTTTACCCCATGTGCATCACCGTACATTTTTTTGACGATAAATTTTTACTCAAAAGATGTGATGATAACCACCAGTGAAACAGCGTACTGTTTAGTAGTTTCAATCACATAATTATTTATTCATGCTTCATCAGCCTTAAACCCCAACAAGTTTGTTGGCTCCTGTCAACTTTATCAAGGAAAGGTAGTCCTAAGGTAAGAAAAAGATATATAATAAGTAAGTATATTTTTGCACAGGGCAATCACAGGCATTTACTGAAATACACTCCACAAAGATTCTGTACATTTCATTCAGATTAATATAAAGTACAATTTTAAGCTCACCAATTAATTTGCAGGCTAATTCACAATAACTTTGCCAGGAAGCACACGTTAGAGTGTACACACAGGAACAATCACCAGAGAAGTACACTAGACCAGCAGTATGTTACTGGCTCCATTTTGAATGAGTGTTACTGCCACCACATGCATCATGGCGAGCCATAGGCAGAACACCAGAGGGTGCAAAGCATGCTCCATAAGTGTTGGTGATGGATTACCTAGGCAACCTGCTGGGAAAACAACCTCCCACAGTCTCAGGCTGAGAAAGCGTAAAAAGTTACAAAAGTAGCATCACACATTCTTTATGTAGACAAATTAAAACATTTTAAACAGCATCACTTGACCCTAAACATGTGTGTTTCATGCTTCTAAGACAAGACCCTGGGTCACCCCTCCCTCCTTCTCAAACTTAAAACACGGGACAACCTCTGGCACATTACGGTGGAATCTGGAAAGCAGCAGACAGGCAAGCGTGCCACACTGAAGCGAAACAAGTGTTACCTGGGCCATTTGGCAAGCCAAAGCCCAGTATTACCAATCCACCCTTGCCTCTTCCTGGGGTTCAGCCAGAAATTTTTGGAATAATGTAAAAGAGCTGAATGGAAAATCCACCCCTCCATCCCAACTCTCCATCAGTGGTACTGTCTGCTCTGACCCCCTTGGAATTCGGACTGCCTAAACCACACTTCTCAGATCTAAGTTCCGTTCTACCTAATACTTTTTTCAACCCTGTCCTGTCCCATCGCCCACCCTCCACTTTCTCCCTTCTACCTATGTACCATCTCCCACTGGAGGCCAGACCCTTCATCCTTAAAGCCGTCAATAGTAATAGCCCTGGCTCCAACCCAATGGACACTAAGTTCTTCGACTGACCATGGACATAATCCTGGTCCCCTCATTGAACTGCTTAACCATTCCCTGTGCTGGGGAGTTCCCAGCACCTGGAAAACTGCCATCATCACCTCCATTCTAAAAGCAGTGACTGATCCACCCCTAGTAACTACCGACCCATCTCCATCCTCCCCCACTTTCTAAGGCCCTGGAAAAATAGTAGCCAGCCAACTCACAGAATACATGGCCAAGCACACCATCCTATGCCCTGAACAACATGGCTTTTATGCTTGCCACAGCACTACTACAGCCTTACTTGAATTCTCTAACATACTGCACTCTGCCCTTGACACCGCCACCCACGCTGGGCAGTGTTCATTGACCCTCCAAGACCTTTGACATGGTCTGTCACCCCTTCTGCTTGACTACCTCAGATGCCTTGGTTTCTCTCCTGGTCCCTCACCTGGTTCACCAGCTACCTCTCTGGCAGAACACAGTGCATTAAAATCAACTGCACCCAATCTGACATGTGCCCTGTCCTCTCTGGTGTTCCCCAGGGCTCCATCTTAGAGCCCCCTCCTCTTTAGCCTATATCTTAACTCACTCTCTTCCATGTGCCCTAGTAAAATCCTCCTCTGCTGCGGATGATGCAGTGCTTTTGCATCAGACCCCCCCACCACCACACCCAGGCCACCCTCCAACACACATTTCAGAAGGCAGAGCACTGGTTCAGCTGCCAAGACTGGTACTAAACTTAAAAAGACCAAGGCTATGCTCTTCACACACCGTCAAAGTAAAACCAATGGGGCCCCTCACAATACTCCTAACACTCTACACCCCATAGAGCAGGTTTCCTCCTACAAGTACCTGGGTATCACCTTTGATGCAGCCCTCACCTTTCATTCCCACATCAGCACCCTCTTCACAGCTACCAATGTTCAGATTGGGTTGTTATACTGGCACAGGGACTGCCTTCCACAAGATGTTCTTAGGCTAGCAATTACCTCCTTAGTCCTGTCGCTAGTTGACTATGGTCTGCCTATCTATGCTGCTGCTGACAATACTGCCCTTACAAAAATCCAGCTCTCAAAAATAAGGCCTGCTGGCTCCTTACAGGTGCGCCAAGGTGCACCCACACCTGGCTGTTATACTCTTCCACCGACCTGCTCAACCTAGAAGAAAGGCTTCTCTACCAAACCTGCCTCCTTGTAAAAATACACTGCTAGGACTCTCCCCGGGTGTCTGCCTCCTCCAATGGACATCCCACTTAGTGTCCACCCATAGCACCGACAAGACCTCACTGACTGTCCCAAGGGCCAGGACAACTTTGGCCCAGAGATCATTCAGTTCAGAGCCCCTCCTGGTTCAATGCACTCCCAGCTAATATAGCTGACTGTGCCAAACTAGGCCCATTCAAGACTGCCCTCAGAAGCCACCTGACCAACTCCCACTGCTGCAAATGCACACAGTCCCCACCTCTCAGGACCATGACCCCTTGCATGGCAAGATCTCCAGCTACTGTAACCCCTGCAAATGGGGGTTCCAAAAGACTTCCAGGAGCTTGCTTGAATGCTCCAAGCCTGAATGGTGTTTGGCATTTAAGCCATTTATCAGTGAGTGTTTTAGAGCCTCTGGTACTGTCTCTTTAAGAGCTGTCTGCTTGCAGACATAATTAGTTTGTATGGGGGACTGTGTGCTTCTCTGAGTACCACTCGAGCTGCTGCCAATTCACTTCATTTTTGCAGTCACTAGAGTGCAAAGGGAACCTATCTGAAAGATGTAACTGTTTGCCAGAAATTATTTAGAGTAATAATGAAATTACAGTTTGTCTAACCTGCTTTCTTTGCAGTCAGAACTGTGTCTGCTAGTTCCCATTCTAGTTTTGAACTGCTGAACTGGACCAATCAGTGTGGGGTAAGCTAGCTCTAAAATGGTGCCTGATCGAATCAGAACTTGGACTCATAATCTGAGCCAGCCACAAGAGGATTGTATGGGCAGTGACTCTGGGAGATGTAGTTTAGACTTCAGTGCCTTTTGGACCAACAGCAGCAGTCTATTGTGAGTGACAGCCAATCCAGTCAAGAACTGGGAGGAACTCAAAGGAAGTGCCCGGTTTTGTCTGTTGGGAGTTTCAGTTGAGCTTTGGCAGTGAAGAAGGAAGGAGCCCTGTGCTTTTTCAGTGTGCAGTTTTAGTCAAAACGTGTAAGGCCCAGAGTTCCGTCTGCAGCTTGTTAGGACTGAACCCGTCCTGTGAAAAGAATCAAAGGATCTCTGAAGGTAGAAACCAGGCTCACCCTGTAGAAGACTGGAGGAATTGCTGAAAATTGCACTCGGTCTGTCAGGAACTGAATCTGCTGTGTGTTCTCCCGGTATTGTGCAGTAATTGCGATCGGGATACAGATGCAGCCTGCCTGGTATAGTGCTTTCTTTATATGGATGTGTGAAGAGGTTTGTGTACCTCAAGTGAGACCTGCTGACATTGAAGGACCCTATCTTATTTGGAGGTCGTGAGTACTAATTCAGGGTCGCTCCCTGTTGAATTGCCACATTAAATCCAAATGGAATTACTGTACTGCTGACTGTTTAATTCTCCTTTTCTCTGTGTGAAAGGGCCCTACCAGCTGCCACGGTTTGGACTAGCTACTAGGGCTTGGGTACCCAGGGACAGTAACTGATAGGGATAGGCCTGTGCACAGAGCCATAGGTAGATTATTAGAGTGATAAGCTAATTAACCTGATTTCCCCTGTCCTTATTATATCCCCTAAATAAATCAGAGCTGCTTGTTTCAGCAAAGTTATACTGCCTGAGGTATTTGTCTATGTTAAAGTACTGTACTGTGATTGTTGCACTGTTTCTCATTTCTAGGAGGTCCCAGTGCGGAACCAGACCTGGGGGTAAGTGTATACTGTGAAGGTAATTCTGATATATTGTGTGGGCCACTAGTGGGAAGAAAGGGGGTTGCAGTGTCCCAGAGGGCTGTGACCAAGTTAGTTTAACTATTGCAAACCCTGACCTCTGGGTGGAGGCACCCATTGGATCCAGGCCCTCAACCTGTTAGTGGCAAATCAGGCAGGGGTAGTAGCCCCGGATAGCGCCATCTAGGGGTTACATCTTGGAGGCTCACCGCTGGGATTGTGTGTCCTCTAGTGGCCATATTCACGAACCACTGTTAAGAAAAAATGGGTACCCGACAGAAGTGGCTGTGCACCGGCTGGTGGAGTGGTGTACTGGGAGGAGATCGACCCCAAAATGCTATGCTTATCCTGGACATCCCCTGAGTATCAATACGGACACTGTGCAGGAGTACTTTCCAAGGTGGAAGGTTTACAAACCCTGTGGTGGTGGGTCGGCATGCTAATCTGCTCACCCACACTTTCCTGGCCCTAGTAGAGTTTAAGGATCCCATAGATAGCTCCAAAGTGCCACAGACCATTACCCCAGAGGAGCCCTCACTGCTTGGAGAGTGATAACTAAGGACAGTAAGACCGGGGAATCAGCCCCCACCACTATCTGAAACTTTTGAGGAGAAATTTGCTGAATGGTTGCTGGGAGAGGGAAAACTGTGGAGGACTTGAAGAAACTATTCTTGCCACCTGGGTGTTCCTCCCCAACACCCTCTCCTGCTCCAGTGCCCGTAATGGTGGCTGAACCAATGCAGACTCCTATTTCTGCACCTGCCATTAGTCACGACTCTTACCGAAGGTTGAGGATCTTCTCTGGCACCCTCCCACCCCCAAGGGGAGGATGACTGGGAGACCTGGATAGACTATGTTGCCCCCAAGTGCTAGAATGGCAATGCTCAGAAGGCAAGCGAAAGAGGGTTAGTGAGAGCCTCCGAGGTCCTGCCCTGGCTACCATCCGTGCTAAACGGGCCAGTAACCCTGAAGCGACTGCACAGGCCTATCTTGAGGCCTTGGAGAATGTGTATGGAGCCCAGATTCTGATGAGGACCTATGGTGGAGAGTAAGAAATGCACAACAGTACCAAGGGAGTTGTTGTCTGTGTATGTCTCTCGGCTGGAAAAATTGTTGCAAGAATGCCTCAGAAAGGGTAGTTGCCAGCGATTGAACTGGACGAACCAGACTGGACAGAATCCTTAAGTCTGCCCCTTCTCAGAACTGCTGTTGCTTCAGTTAAATACCAATCGTACTGGAACTCCCACCTCCTATGATGAGTTAATGAGAGAATTCGAGGAGTTGAGAAAGGGCGACCTCGGGAGGTACCTGCACCAACAGCTGTGGCTACGACCAGTGACTGAGGGTGACCCATCAGTGAAGTTCAGGGGCAGAGGTTGACAGTCAATGTGTGCTCTGACAAGGAAAAGATATGCCACAATGGGACGAACTGTTGAGAGAGATCCGAATTCAAAAACAGTCCCTTTATGAAGGCCATGCCTGCAAGTACAGGCCCTGACCTATATCCGACTGCATCTGCTATGGGGGTGGGGTACCCACCATGTATCTCCTGCTGATAACAGCTCCAAACTCAATTCCTTGACCATGGAAGTGGAGAAACTGACGAGATGTCTCCAAATGCTTATCACGCCACAGACAGAGATGGCACCCAGGTTTCCAGTTAGTAATACCCTGCCCTGGCTCCCAGTGTGCGCCTCGGCCAGCTCAAACTCCAGAAAGTATGTTTTGCTATAATTGTGGGAAAGATGGGCACATGAAAGGGAATGCCAGTCCCCAAAAGACACTGACAAAGTTGCATATAGGCTACAAGGAGAGCTTCGGAGAAGAAATCAGTGGTTAAGAGGTGCACGACATGATCCCAGTGAGGGCACCAAAATGCTAATTACGTCCTTTGTGGCAAGGTCAGTTGCCCAGGCCCCTCACTATCGCCTCTCCAGACTGGTCCAGAATAGTGGGTCCCTCCATGGAGACCACTGTAAAGGTGAATGGAGTGTCTACAAGAGCTGTATTAGACAGTGGCTCCCAAGTGACAATTATGTTCCAGGATTGGTATCAGAAGCATTTGTCAGATGTACCCTTACAACCATTAGAAGGACTGCATGTATGGGGGTTAAGTGAGAAGGCCTACCCTTATTCCGGGTATATCCGAATTTGGCTGTCTTTCCCCACCTCCGTGGCTGGAGTGGCGAACAAGTGAGACCCTAGCCTTAGTGTGTCCCCCACTGGACTGTATGATGGTGTCCCTTTGTTGATTGGAACAAATGCTCATATGTTCGAAGGCTGGCACAGTTGTGTTATGAAAACAGGGGTCAAAGACTAGTAGAGCTTTAAGAGTTCGGCTTTAATTAAGAAAGCCTATGAGGCACAGAGAGATGCTGAAAAAACAGAACCAGAGGAACCGTTGGAATTGTATGGAAGAAGGATCCTGAGTCTCTGATCCTGGCGCCAAATGCCCAGTGTACCTTACAGGGAGAGGTCCGTATCAGAAAGGATGTTAAGAATAAAATATTAATGTTGGATGCACCAGGCGATGGAAAATTGCCAGAGGGACTGCTGGTCAAGCCTAGTATTTTGCCCGCTAGAGCCCATGCTTATGCCAGAAGGGTAATGGTCCAAGTTCATAATGTGTCTGAAAGAGACATTCGAGTAAACAGAGGTTGCATCCTGGCTAATGTGCATTGTGCAGACACTGCAGTGCTACCCAGCAGCAAGAGTTCAAGGAAGAATGACAGAGTAACGCCTGACTTGTTTGATTTCGCGACTCGCTGCCAGCTGAATGGAAAGTGAGGATCAGTGAGAAGCTTGCCCAGAGAGACCAGGTGTTTTCTTTAAAGGAATGGGATGTAGGATGCGTGCAAGGAGCTGAGCAAATATCCAGCTGCATGACGAAAAGACCATTTCTTGAGAGGTCTCGACGCCTGGCACCTGCTGACATAGATGATGTGAGACGGCATCTGCAAAAGATGTTAGCTGCTGGTGTAATACAAGAATCCAGAAGCCCTTATGCTTCCCCATTGTGGTAGTGAGGAAAAGAATGGAACAGTAAGGATGTGTGTGGATTATCGCACCTTAAACCGGGCGGACTATCCCTGATCAGTACACAATGCCCGCATTCAGGATGCTTTGACTGCCTAAGCGGGAGCAAGTGGTTCTCTGTGCTGGATCTCCCTGTGGGTACTACCAGATCCCATGGCCCCAGAGGACCCGTGAGGAGAGACGGCCTTTATCTGTCCGGCTTGGCTTCTATGAATTCATGAGGATGCCTCAAGGGATTTCAGGTGCCCCAGCCACTTTTCAACGATTGATGGGCGTGCAGTGGGGACATGAACTTACTAGAGTGCCTGGTATACCTAGATGATGTTATTGTGTTTGGCAGCTCACTGGAGGAACATGAGAGCAGATTATTTAAGGTATTGGACGACTGGAGGACTTTGGCCTTAAACTGTCCATTGATAAGTGTCAATTCTTTCAAACATCAGTAAGTATGTGGGACATAGTATCCACGAGGAATAGAGACCGACCCAAGTAAAGTTGAGGCCTTGACCACCTGGCCACAGCCCAAAAATCTAAAAAGAACTGCAAAGATTCCTGGGATTCTGTGGTAATTATCGGCGCTTCATCAAGGACTATTCAAGAGTGATCCGCCTTTACTTAACCTTACTCAAGGGTATCCCCAACCCACAAAAATACCAAAGTCAGCGTCCCTCAAGACTGAAAGAGTGTATTTTCATCCGAGTGAAGTATTTGGGGCCCGCTGGACTCCTGATTGTGAGACTGCTTTTCATGAGATCATATATCAACTTACCCATGCTCCAGTGCTGGCCTATGCCGATCCAAGAAAACCTTCGTCCTGCACACTGATGCTAGCTTGCAAGGGTTGGGGGCTGTGTTGTACCAAGAGCACGAGAATGGCCTGAGACCAGTGGCCTTTGCCAGTAGAAGCCTGACCCCATCCGAAAAGAACTATCCTGTACATAAGTTAGAGTTCCTAGCTTTGAAGTGGGCTATTGTTGACCAATTCCATGAGTACTTGTATGGGGCTAAAATACTAGTAAAACTGACAATAATCCTTTGACCTATGTGCAGACCTCAGCTAAGTTGGATGCCACTGGCCATAGGTGGCTTTCTGCATTATCTACATATGACTATGCTCGAATACCGAGCAGGTCTGAACCACATAGATGCTGATGCTCTCTCTCGGAGGCCTGTTCCCCAGAATGATTGGGTCCGATTGGCAGAACCTGACATTCAGGCACTCTGCCGGAAGTTTGACAGGGAGGAACAAATGTCCCACGGACGCAGTGGACTGCATGATGGATTGCTTGGAGCCTCTGAGAATTGCATACCTGCTGCTTATTGCCACTTTTCTGCAATAGACATTGGTGCACTGCCTCAGCTGGACAATGACAGTATTCGGCGGGCTCAATCCGCGATCCCATGATCAAAGCAGCTTTAGAAGCCCTCTATGCAGGAAAAGATGTGTCCAAATTACGCTCCACTGATTTGAGAACTGCACTGTTATACAGAGAAACAGTAGACAGAGGGGACAAGTAGACAAACAACAACTAGTGCTGCCCACTGCCTTCGAGACTCAGTACTGAGGTCCTTGCACAACCACATGGGGCACCTTGGTATAGACAGAACACTTGACTTGGTGAGATCCAGATTCTATTGGCCTAAGATGGGGGCTGATGTGGAGCAACACATTCGAACTTGTAGTCGCTGCCTTACAGAGGAAAGCTTTCCCCAGAGGGCTGCCCCCTTGTTAACATCACCACCAGTGCACCCATGGAGCTGGTCTGTATTGATTTTCTGAGTTTGGAGTCAGATCAAAGAAATATCAGTAAAGTGCTGGTGGTCACTGACCATTTCACGAGATATGCCCAAGCTTTCCCCACCAAAGACCAGAAAGCATCCACTGTGGCCAAAGTACTTGTAGAAACTTTTGTTCACTATGGGGCTCCACAAAGAATCCATTCTGATCAAGGGAGAGACTTTGAGAGTCGTCTGATCAAGAGATGCTTTCTCTGTGGGGGTGTGAAAGTCCAGAACCACCTTACCACCCCAGGGGGCCCACAGCCTGAACGCTTTCAACCGCACTTTGCTAGATATGCTAGGCACCTGCACCCAAAGGACAAGCCTAGATGGAGCCAACAAATTAGCACCCTGGTACATGCTTATAACTGTACCAAAGTGATGCCACTGGATTCTCCCCTACCGCCTGATGTTTGGAAGAGAAGCTCGACTACCAGTAGATGTGTGTTTTGGGGTCTCTCTGATGGGGTTCAAGCTGACAACTATTTACAGTATGTGCAAAGTTAAAGGCCCAGCTAACTCATGCGTACCAACTGGCTCAAACCATGGCTGCCAAAAGAAATCTGGCCAACAAAGAAAGGTATGATAAAAGGTGAAAGCACAGGAACTCCAGGAGGGAGATCGGTATTGCTAAGAAATCTGGGACTGCATGGCAAGCACAAGATTGCTGACAGATGGCACCATCTCCTCACATTGTAGTGGGCAAACTAGATGATCTGCCAGTGTACAAAGTAAGGCCTGAGAATAATTCAAAAGATGTAAAAACAATGCATAGAAATCATTTACTGCCCATTGGACAAATCTTAATTGAGTTTGAGCCCCTAGAAGATGCCCCTCTGGACCAGTGACTAGAGCTGCTGCTAAGAAAAGATCAAGAAAGTCTGCACCTACAGAAGCAAAGTTAAAGTGTTCCCTCCACAAGTCCCAGTTGAGCATGACTGTCAGTCCATATCGGAAGAAAGGAGAGTGACTTTGAATACTATCCTTCTTACGAACTGAGTCAATTGTTTGGGCAATCCCTAGTCAATACTGGAGATGAAGCTGGGCCTTCTGGACTGTCTAAGCCCCAAGCTTCATCCCTGGAGCCAATGCTCCCAGAAAGTGAAGTGCAAAGCATCAGATCAGATGAAATGGAATCATTGTGCATGGTTGAACTGTTTGAGCTTTCAGGGAGGAAAATGATAGATTGGGGCAGACTGGTGATACACCCGAACAAGAAGAGTATTTTGAGTGCCCTGACAGTCCACTGCCAGTGTCCGAAAGCTCTCCATGCGAGCCAAATGTTGTGGACTCAGAAACTGTAACTCCTGGAGCTGAAAGTGCCCCAAGTTCTAGCCTCTCTACCCCATGGAGACTCCCTGACAAGTGAGGACAATGCTGAAAATGAGGCTCAGAGTGCAGAGACTATAACAGTTCCCCTAGAAAGACTGGTCGAGCTGTAAAGCCTGTGGTGCACCTCAGTTATGATTCACTTGGGAGGCCTGTGGACTTGCCTCTCAATGTTGTCCATAAAGGAGTGTATGTGTCCCGAGCTCATTGCCCAAACTGAGCATCAGTGCTAACTCCAAGTTACTTGTGTTGCCCTCTAAGTATGGTGCCCTTGCCCCATCCAGCCCCAAGGTAACTGATAGGGAAGGGCCCCCTCTCTTCAGGTTTCATGTACAAGAGGTAATAACTTGAGTTATGGTACAATGTGTATGTAATACTGTGTAAAGAGGACGCATTGCAATGTTTCAGAAATGTGTTCTTGGTAAAATGATATATTGACTGATGATTACATGTGCGAGCCTAATTCAAATGTATATGGTTGCAGTTGAAACTTATGGTACTTGCTTGACGTGGACGTCAAGCTTTCCCAGGACAGGAAGGTGTAACCCCCTGCAAATGGGGTTCCCAAAAGACTTCAGGAGCTTGCTTGAATGCTCCAAGCCTGAATGGTGTTTGGCACTTAAGCCATTTATCAGTGAGTGTTTTAGAGCCTCTGGTACTGTCTCTTTAAGAGCTGTCTGCTTGCAGACATAATTAGTTTGTATGGGGGACTGTGTGCTTCTCTGAGTACCACTCGAGCTGCTGCCAATTCACTTCATTTTGCAGTCACTAGAGTGCAAAGGGAACCTATCTGAAAGATGTAACTGTTTGCCAGAAATTATTTAGAGTAATAATGAAATTACAGTTTGTCTAACCTGCTTTCTTTGCAGTCAGAACTGTGTCTGCTAGTTCCCATTCTAGTTTTGAACTGCTGAACTGGACCAATCAGTGTGGGGTAAGCTAGCTCTAAAATGGTGCCTTGGACAATCAGAACTTGGACTCATAATCTGAGCCAGCCACAAGAGGATTGTATGGGCAGTGACTCTGGGAGATGTAGTTTAGACTTCAGTGCCTTTTGGACCAACAGCAGCAGTCTATTGTGAGTGACAGCCAATCCAGTCAAGAACTGGGAGGAACTCAAAGGAAGTGCCGGTTTGTCTGTTGGGAGTTTCAGTTGAGCTTTGGCAGTGAAGAGGAAGGAGCCCTGTGCTTTTTCAGTGTGCAGTTTTAGTCAAAAACGTGTGTAAGGCCCAGAGTTCGGTCTGCAGCTTGTTAGGACTGAACCCGTCCTGTGAAAAGAATCAAAGGATCTCTGAAGAGTAGAAACCAGGCTCACCCTGTAGAAGACTGGAGGAATTGCTGAAAATTGCACTCGGTCTGTCAGGAACTGAATCTGCTGTGTGTTCTCCCGGGTATTGTGCAGTAATTGCGATCGGGATACAGATGCAGCCTGCCTGGTATAGTGCTTTCTTTTATATGGATGTGTGAAGAGGTTTGTGTACCTCAAGTGAGACCTGCTGACATTGAAGGACCCTATCTTATTTGGAGGTCGTGAGTACTAATTCAGGGTCGCTCCCTGTTGAATTGCCACATTAAATCCAAATGGAATTACTGTACTGCTGACTGTTTAATTCTCCTTTTCTCTGTGTGAAAGGGCCCCTACCAGCTGCCACAGTTTGGACTAGCCACTAGGGCTTGGGTACCCAGGGACAGTAACTGATAGGGATAGGCCTGTACACAGAGCCATGGAAATGAATTATTAGAGTGATAAGCTAATTAACCTGATTTCCCCTGTCCTTGTTATATCCCCTAAATAAATCAGAGCTGCTTGTTTCAGCAAAGTTATACTGCCTGAGGTATTTGTCTATGTTAAAGTACTGTACTGTGATTGTTGCACTGTTTCTCATTTCACAGGAGGTCCCAGTGCCGGAACCAGACCTGGGGTAAGTGTATACTGTGAAGGTAATTCTGATATATTGTGTGGGCCACTAGTGGAAGAAAGAGGGGTTGCAGTGTCCCAGAGGGCTGTGACCAAGTTAGTTTAACTATTGCAAACCCTGACCTCTGGGTGGAGGCACCATCTTGGATCCAGGCCCCTCAACCTGTTAGTGGCAAATCAGGCAGGGGTAGTAGCCCCTGGGATAGCGCCATCTAGGGGTTACACCTTTAGCCTTCATGGGAATTATGTGTGGGTTTCACTCTGAATCCTGTGACAAACAACTTTTGCCATTGATTACTGTAATAAAATATGTCTCTTACTTCACCTGACATGGTACCCATGTTCCTACGATATGCCAGCTTGTTTGCACTATTGAAACCTTTGTACCACCAGTGAATGTTTGTCACACTGGTTGCTCTTTAAACTCTAATGTGTTACTGTGTACTGTTCTTGTTTTGTCTCTCTTGATGAGGTGCCTTTGTAAATGAGTCCTTGACTCAAAGGTCTGTAAATCCAATACTCAAAATAAATAAATAAAAATAAATAAATACATTTTAACCTCAGCACAGAGTGAGCTGGGGGTCAGTCTCATTGCTTGGGGTAACCTCTGACGTGCCTCCAAAGAGATGCAGACAGAGTGCTTGGCAACCAGTTGGATGCCCCACAGTGCTTTGTATAATGCTTGAAAACAAATGATAAAATACAAAACTATAACAATAATATGAAAAATTGCTCACATGGACAATCACAATGATTTATACAAAATATTGTGGATGTGTTCAAAGCAGTAATGCTAATGATACAAAAGAAATCATAAGTAACATAAAGTACGTAAGAGCCAAGCAGACAAATGCCCATAGCAGCTCGCCACTAAGTTTGATAACCCTTGATCTTCATTGTAGTGCAATACTCATCTAGTCTATTTTTAAATCTCCAAGGTCCCACTGCTGACCACCCTACATGGCAGGGAATTCCACAGGCTGATAACTCTCTGACCGAACCATGATGCCCTTTTTTAGTATTAGCAGTTTCTCCTTGCAGCTGAAGTATGTGTGCCCTGGTATTATACCTATTTTCTCTCATCTTCAAGTCCAAACAATCCCATAATTCTGTGTCATTAAAAGCCTTATATACCAAGCATAAATCTCCACATAGCCAACAATATTCCAAAGTGTACAACCCAAGTTCACCTAAATGGCTTCATAGCTCAAATGCTTTACTGCATCACTCATTTTAGTCACCCTGTGCTGAACCCTCTCCAAAGCCATAACCTCCAACCTATTATAGGGCGACCAGTACTGTGCACAGTATTCCAAACCTGACCTCACCAGAGACAGATACAGAAGAAATATCACATTTCATAGAAACATAGAATTTGACAGCAGATAAGGACTGCTTGGCCCATCCAGTCTGCCCATTTCCTACCTAATGGATAAGCTGCAGATCCTAGTTAACCAACAGACTACTTCTTCCTACCCCACTCCCTAGAATTGCCTTATGTCTGTCCACGCATTCTTGAATTCCACCACTATTTTTGACTCCACAACCTCCTCAGGAAGGCTGTTCCACACATCCACAGCCCTCTCCGTTAAAGCCTTATACACCAAGCATAGATCTCCACATAGCCAACATTTCTGTCCCTGCTCTGTATATTCCTTCTTATATTCCCCAGTATGGAGTTCACCATTTTGCTAAGATATAGCAATGATTTCCAGTCTCTAATCTGTTTATCTGTATTCCCAAATATTTTTCTTCCTTATTTTCTCTAAGGTCCTTACCAGCCAATGTATATCCAAAACACTTATTATTTTTCTCCAAATGCATAACTGCACATTTCTCAATGCTCAGTTCAAATTTTTTCATTATTCCAATTTTCAATTTTTGTTAGTGCTTCCTGAAATTGAGCTGCATCTACTGCATTCTCAATGATCCTTCCGACTTTTATATCATCAGCAAATTTAATAGCTATGATCCTTCTGCCATGGGCACAGATGCTGCATATATTTTAAATAAACATGAGCCCAGGACCGATCCCTTGGTACCCCGCTAGTAACAGCACTCCAGTTAGAAGTATACCCTCTTATGCCCACACACTGCCTCCTATCAGAGAGCCATGAATCAGTCCATGCTACTAAAGTGCTGTTTATACCTGTGTTATATAGGACCTGCACTAACTGATCATGCGAGGACCTTGTAAAAGGCCTTACTCCAGTCCAAAAAGACCAACTCCATTGCCTGTCCTCATCCAGCGCCCTACTCACTTTGCTGCAAAATGTAAGCATATTACTACATACTACAATACTAATACTACAAGTCTCAAAATACTACAAATACTACAAGTCTCAATGGCTGAGAGGGACCTGGGGTGGTGGTGGATGTCAAGATGAACAACTCTGAGACTTGTAGGAGGGCAGCAGCCAAGGCCAAGAGGATGCTGGGATGCATCACTAGGGGATCACCTCCAGAAGGAGGGAAGTGATACTCCCTCTGTATAACTGCTTGGTGAGGCCGCACCTGGAGTACTGCGTGCAGTTTTGGAGGCCACACTTAAAGAGGTACATTAACCTCCTGGAGAGGGTCCAGAGGAGGGCAACCAAAATGATTTGGGGCTTGGGGACAGGACCTAGAGGAGAGGCTCGAAGAGCTAAATATGTACACATTGGAAGAGAAGAAGGACCGGGGGACATGATAGAGGTCTTCAGGTACATGAAGAGGGTAAATAGGGAGGAACAGTCAGGGTGCTTCGAAGGAAGGAGGAAGGGGCCACTAGAGGGCATGGGTGGAAGCTGGAGGGAAGATTCAGGGAGAAAAGGAGGAGGTGCTACTTCACTGAGAGGGTGGTGGAGCCATGGAATGCACTACCTAGGGGGCTGGTGGAGAGCAGAGACAGTGGAGGGTTCAAGAGGGTGGGACAGGTACAGGGAAGGGTTCAGGAAGCAAAATCCAATGCAGCAAGAATATCCGAACTGGAAGGGAGAAGCCAGAGAAGGCGAGGGGACAGCAAGGTCAGCACCCAGGGTGGGGCTGACCAAGCAGCAGACACGAAGACCGTTAGGCCTATTCTGCTGGCATTTTAGTATGTTAGTATGTTAGTATGTAGTCTGAGTAGATCGTCCTGCTGTAAACCCATGTTGAGTTTTATCCCCAAGTTAGAATCTATTAAATAATTTTCAATGTATTCTTTGATGCCCCTCCAGTATTTTCCCAGAACCAATGTCAAACTCACTGGTCTGTAGCTCTTACTGTCCTTCCTAGATCCTTTCTTGTAAATGGGTGTTACAAGAGTGTCCCTCAAGCAGTTACAACTACCCTGTATCAATGGATCTTTGGAATATCAAAGTAACAGGCCCAGACAGTTCATTTGCCAATTCCCTTAGACCTCTAGGTGTAATCCATCAGGCCCTGTGATTTATTTGGTTTAATTTTTTGTAATCTATCTCGTATGTCCTTGATGTCAAATTTTATAACTTGAGCACCTGAGCCTGCATAACTAGAATTAGCAGATATTGGTTTATCACCAAAACAGAAACAAAACACTCATTAAGCATATTGGCCATCTCTGTATCCTCTGTCACCAGGTTACCTGTCTTATCCACAAGTGATCCACCTGCCCTTACTGCCCTTCATGGTGTTTACATATTTATAGAAGGCCTTATAATCATCCTTAGTTCTCGGACAAGTTTCACCTTGTAATCAGCCTTTGCTTTTCTAATGTTTGATTTTACCACCCTGGCTTCATTTCTCTTTTTAACATTCCCATACTGGTATTTATGATCCAAGGTTTCCTGTTCTTGATATTCTTGTATTTATTTCTAGTAGGTATATATCTAGAGCCTAGTCTGTTTATCTTTAACAAAAGTTGCTGCCACATTTCCTCAAGGTTTAGATCTTTAAGCTCAGTGTACCAATCCCACCTCTTCAACTCCCATCGCATGGCCTGAAAATTTGCTCTAGCAAAACACTTAACTTTTATGAGCCCTGTGTTATTTGATGTCCTGTTTGTATAGTAAAATGACCTTCATATGATCAATGATAATAAATGGCGCTCAGTCTCCCTGATGACTGTCAAATTATTTCTAGGGAAATGGAAGGGGAGGGCATTTTTTTTGGGGGAGGTTGGGTGGACTTAGAACAGACTCAAACTTCAAATCAGCTTGTGATGGATGGAGGACATTATACAAAATCACCCTACAAAATTCTAATGGTTACAGATTCATTCATAATAGAATCAAAAAGGGCAGTCAATCTATTTTCTCATTTAAACCTATGTTACTGTTAAGAGTCCCAAAGCAGTAAGCACTCAATTCAACAGGCCTCCCTATGGAGGAGATTTTGCTCCCTATCACCCCTCTAGATGATGGCTCAACCCATTCAATACCAAAAACAGTAGTGATATAATTTGGTGCCTCTCACTCATAAAGTGTCTAGCAAGGCTAGAAGTGTAGTCTTTGTGACAAATTATGGATTTATGCTCAGACATGAGTAATGCAATTTCCTTCTTGTTTGCATAGTACACAGTACATTTCATAACAATTGCATTTTATGCTGTAGATAATGAAAAACTATATATAAACCTGTTTTATTTTTACCTTTTCAAACCTGTATGGGTTATCCTATGAGTTTTACTACACTGGGGACAATGCCCACAAGGGTAGTTCCCAACTGGCTATGGGTCAAATGTGAAACCACTTGGCTCTTCTCATAGTGTGTGAAAATCAGAATGTATCAGTTTGTCCTTTAAGGTATCATTACATTTAACTACCACTAGGAGAGGATTTGAAAATGCCCTTTCATCCCTGTCAGTGGTTTTCAACCTGTGTCAATTATGCTGAATGATGGATTTAATATGTCCAAATGCCAAAATATATGGCATTGAAAAACTGTGCTATGTGTTGGTGCATCTCTATTGATATTGCTTTCAAAAGACTCTCCTTCGTGATTTCTACTGCCCTCGTTTTGGCATCTGATATCAACCTTTATCATAGCCTTGATTCACAAACCTATTTTCTAAGTTTTCTGCTACCATTGTAAACTCTCTTTCTTTTGAACAGTTTGTTCCATAATCAAAACTAACCATGAGGTATGTTTTAAGACACTTTGGGATGAGCAGTGTCTCTCAAAGGAAAGTGTTCTTATTAGTAGATTTCCTGTAAAGCCTGCTGGCAAGAACCACTAACCTTAAAGATCTCAATGTCCAGGCATGGTATACACTCAAAGTTGTACTGAAGGGTTAACTGGATGTTGCTATTAATCCCATGTATGGAACTCCAAGAGTGCGCTTCAGTACCTCACTGCAAGGAAAACAGATCATCCTTGAAATGCCTATTCAAGAATATCTTGTTCATAAAAATGTTGCTTATGTTGTAAATAAAGTCTAATTTAATTGGAAACATAAATAAGTTTACAAAGGATGGGGCCATAGTGGACCCCATCACAGTTCCCCTGATTTGCAAGTAAAGGAGTCATCAAATCAAAAATAATTTTCATGAGAACCAGACTAGCTAGCTCCAACAAAAAACAGCACTTGATCTCTATTTCAGAGTTCTCAGACTTAAATGACACCTAGTACTTGCAGACCTTGATCTTGTGGCATTGAAGTACATTTAATCGACAACATCCATGATGACTAAAATCACCTGGTTCAAATCCAACTGCTGTTTATTAATGTCCTCCAGTAACTCAGCTCAACTCAACTCATTTTATTTCTTTAAAAGCAAATCAAAATATCTAAGCAACTGTACAAAAGAAAAACACAGCAGAAAAACACATCTGTCAAAATAAAACACGTAAAATAGCAAATGTTCATTAGAATAAATTATCAGCATTCCAGAAAGACAAGTCTGAACAGATAAATCTTCAATGTCAACTTAAAGCTCTCCACAGTCTGGCACTCCCTTACCGAACAAGGTAGAATTCCACAGGGTTGGGTCAGCAAATGAAAAACCCTAGCATAGGATGACTTCAAACTGACCCTGGGAATCTCCAGTAATCCCTCATCAGCAGGACAAAGTGGGCATGGGGGTAATAAGAGTGCAGGAGTTCATGCAGATAAGCAGACCCTGTTCATGTAGGGCATTATAGGTCAGCAAACTGACCTTGAAGGTGGCTCGCCACTGAACTGGAAGCCAGTGCAGGTCAAGAGCACAGGTGTGACATGGCAAGATTGAGGTAAGCCAGTCAACAACCTAATCACCACACCTGCACCAGCTGCAAACAACGAATGTCAACCCCAGAAGCCCTAGGTATATGGAGTTACAGTAATCAAGGCACAAGGTCACAAAGGCATGGACCAAAGTTGGGAGGTCATCGGTTGGGACCAGATGTTTTACCCAGGTGATATTCCTCAGATGGTAAAAGAGGTTTTGAAGATGGCTGACACCTGTGATTTAAATGTCAGCTCTTCATCAAAATAACACCAAGATTATACACCTGGCCTGAGGTCAATAGCTGGCTGCCCCAAGCCAAAGCCCAGAAGGCTGTCCAGCCAGTTGTCCCTCAACCTAATGACCCAGGTCCACAACCAACAGCTCGGTCTTGTCTGGATTCATCTTCAACAAGTTGGCACTCATCCAGTCTTGGATTCTCAAGGCAGTTTTTAAACACAGAGAAAGCATCATCCTGCCCAGGAACAAAGGACATGAAGAGGTGAGTATCGTCTGTATAGCAGTGGAAACTCAGCCTATACCACCTCACAATGTCTTCCAACAGCAGCATATACCACAAACAACATGGGCAGCAACACAGAACCCTGAGGGACCCCACAAGGCAAGAAGACTGGGTCAGAGGAATAAATCCCCAACACCACTTTTTGAAACCTTCCACTGGGGAATGAGTGGAACCACCTGAGGACTGTACCAAACAGTCCACAGATAAACCTCAAGTGCTCAAGAAGCACACCATGGTCCACAGTGGCAAATGCTGCAGAGAGATCAGAGAGCCAAGATTGAATTGGTCCTCCAGTCTCTTGCTATAAGGAGATCATTGAGTACCCGGACAAGTGCCGTTTTGGTGCTATGCCTCTTCCAGAAACCTGACTGGAGAAGATTTTTAGATCTTGTTGATGGTAAGATGACCATCCAGCTGCAGCACTACTGCCTTCTCAATAACCTTCCCTACAAAGGAAAGTTAGAGACAGGCCTGTAGTTTACAAGACAGTCAGGGTCAAGAAGATTTCTTAAAAGGGGTGTCACCATTGCCTTCTTTGGGGTGTCCAGAAACACACCTGTCTATAAAGAACACCCAACTATCTCTGCTAGGACCAGGCCAATGACCTCAACACACCCCACAAGGAGGAGTTGGACCAGGTCCAAACTACAGCAAGTCGGTCGCAAACTCTGGATGATCCTCATGACATTTGAAATCACCAACCGCTCAAAATCTGACCAGAAAAATCAAGGAACAGTGACCTCCCACCAACCACTGCAATCCCCATTGGAGCTAGTTGCACAGATATTCGCTCTGATTCCAGCAACCTTATCTGCAAAGAACCGAGCAAACTCATCACATTTTCCTTGTGATAATGCTCTCTGTGGCTGGAGACAGGCGGATTGCACAATCTGTCCACAGTCCGGAAGAGCTGAGCTGGTCGGTTCTGTGCAGCAGCTATCTCCCTGGACAGGAATTCTGCCTTCTTATGGAGATAGCTGACTGATAATCTTTACAATGGGACATCAGTCTATGTCTGTCAGCATCAAGGCAGGACTTCTGCCAGGATCCTCCAGTCTTTGTCCCACTCGCTCAACTCCCTCAAGGTCCCATTGAACCAAGGGGACTGAGGATGGATAGTGAGTGGCGCAACAATAGGGCATCTCATGTATCTTGTAAATATGATGGTATCTGTTATACATAATCTCTTAAGAAATTGTCCACATAACAAGAAAAGAGTTCCAGGCAGACCAGCCCAGAGACTATGGGTCTGCAGGTAGTAACTGTTGAGGCTTGTACAATTTAGGCAAATGGTAAAACACAGGATTAATGGGACTGTTGTGGTTTAATGCATCACCTATTCAGCCAGGGATCTAAACCCCTATTGACTGTTTCTGAGATCTCAGCTACCAGTTCCTTCACTGGGTCATGTGACGGCAACTGATACTTTTGTCTGTTACTAAGCTGCTTCTCACATTCAGTTCGTAGTCCTTTGCATTCATGATCACTACCCCACCCCTTTATCAACTTGTTTAATAACTGATTTATCTGACTCAATGTGTAAAGCTTCTCTCTCTGCCCTTGTATTTTGTTTTCTACTTGTAAAGTTTTGAACTAATGTCTCCACATCTTTATTTAATCCTTTGATAAAATGTTCAATAAGAGTAGGTATGGGGCCCCATGGAATCTTTTGACATAATGAATGTGTTATGTT
This sequence comes from Neoceratodus forsteri, assembly GCA_016271365.2. Lineage (NCBI taxonomy): Eukaryota > Metazoa > Chordata > Ceratodontiformes > Ceratodontidae > Neoceratodus > Neoceratodus forsteri. Next base: position 1,064,065,934 of record CM028130.1, read on the forward strand.
ACTTTTGTAACTTTTTATTTTACTCAGTTTGGGACTATGGGAGGTCATTGTCTGAGTAGGTTGCTTAGGTAACCCATCAACAATGTTCCTTGGAGCGTATATTTGTGTTATCTGTTGTCCTGCCTCTGGGCGATGTTATGACAGATGTGGTTGTGGCAACACTTCTTCAAAAGGGATCTGGGAACATACTGCCAGTCTAGTGCACTTCTCTGGTGGCTGTTCCTGTGAGCACACTCTTACATGTGCTCTTCTGGCAAAGTCATGTGAATTAGCCTGCAAATTAATTGGTGAGCTTAAAATTGTACTTTATATTAATGTGAATGAAATGTACAGAATCTTTGTGGGGTGAGTTTCAGTAAATGCCTGTGATTGCCCTGTGCAAAAATATGGGTGTGTTTCAATAAGTGTCTATTAGTGCCCTGCTTTAAAATATGACTATTTAGCATATACATTTTTCTTACATTAGGCTCCCCCCTTCATAAAGTTGGCAGGAGAGGACAAAACCGTTGAGGTTTAAAAGTAGCCAAGCATGCATAAATGATTACATGAATGAAGCTATTGAACAGTGTTCTGATTTCCCTGGTTGATATCATTACTTCTTTTCTGAGTTTATCCTGTCTATTGGATATCTCAGTGGAGCCTTCCTGACAAGGAACTTTGAGTCTATTTCTGATCCCCACCTCCTTTTGCATTAAATTTTTTCTGCCATATCTTTGTCCAACTTTCCAATCTGCCCAAGTCCTCCTTCACAATTTTGACCTCTCCTCCATATCCACCCATCATGCAGATCTTGGAATCCTCTTTACAAAGTGCCTTGCCCAGGATCCCTACCTCTTAGTTGTAGAGAAAAGGGTGGATAGGAATGATCCCAAGACCAATTTCTGTGATATCAATTTCCCACATACCTAGTCATTACATCCCTTACTCCAAGGTCCTGGTCCATGTGGGATGGTATCAATGGCTTCCTGTATTCAAGGTACAGTATATTCATTGCTTCTCCCTTGTTCACTGCCTTTGTCAACAAACTAAATAAAGTAATTAGGGTTTACCTGATATACCCTCCCTCCTGTGATCCCATGTTGTTTTTATTCCTAGTACATTTGCTTCTAGGAAAGTTACTATCCTTCCCCACATTATGGTCTCTAGTAGATTACCCACAGTAAATGTTAGACAGACAGTCTGTAGTTCCCTGGTTCATCCTTGTTCTTGCTCTTGCACAAGGGAACTACATTCATCATCTTCTAGTCACTGGGCATTATCCTCTCTCAGGAAGCTATTGAATAGCTCACCTAGCAGGACCTGCCCCATCTCCTTAATATCATGGTGATGTAGCCCATCAAGGCTCATAAACTTATGCAAAGTTAGTGTGCCTAAGTCCTTAGGTACCTTTTTGCTCAAATGGGATCAACATTAACCCCATTTCCTCCGTCCTTTGCCCAGATACCACAGTCAGACATTGGTATCTTGCCATCCACTATGAATACCTAGCAGAAATATTTGTTTAGAATGTTTACATTTCCTTTATCTTCCCTCTCCACTCTTCTCCATACACCAGCTTGACTATTATTTCATCTCTCTTCTCCCTTATGTAACAAAGAAGGTTTTAACTCCCTCCTCCTCCCTTAATTCTCAGTTCTGCATCAGCCTTAGCCTTCCTCACTATCATGTTGACCTGCTTTATCCTACTGTGAAACTTCTCTCTGTCCCCCTCTGCTTGGCTTGCTCTGTATTTTTAAATGCCTGTTTTAGCCCTCATCCCCCCCATTCTTTCCTCAAGCACATAATGTTTTTCTACCTCTTTTCATCTAGCAGAATGCCATAAACAGACATCTGTGACCTCTGTTATCTCATTTTTTATCAAGCCCTGTTTTGCTTCCATGACCTCTATTTCTCTCTCTTAGTTAAATAATTTATCTTGCTAAAACTGCCAGATTCTTCCAAAATCAGCCCTCCTGAAGTCCAAGACTTTAGTTTGGGACTAATTGTCTTTGCTTCCTGTTTAATGTTGAACCAAACAGCTTGATGCCCACTAGTACCCAGTGGGTCCAGCACTCTCATGTCCCCAAACTGTCTCTATTGGTAAGCACTAAGTCAAGGATGGCGGACTCCCTAGTGGATTGTATGTTCTGCACCCTCTTTCTACCTACCTTCTAACACTGTTATCTACTTTCCTCCAGCTCATCACCCTCCTTCTGCCTTTTGTTCTATCCATCTGATATCTCTGTACACTCTACCAGTAATTTCTGATGCTGTATAACTGACTCCTCATCCACCCTGCATACTTCCATGAAGTGGTCCACAGTGTTTTCTAATTTCTTGATCTTGTGTATCTTACCAAGTCTAGTGTCTGTCTCCTTTTCCTCCATTTCCAACTTCTAACCAGGATACAAATCATGCAAACAAAATCCACCTCCTCCTTCCCCATCTTCACAATGGCACATTCTGCAATGCCTACATCTAATTAACATAGAAACACTGAACACAGAAACATGAGACAATGACAGCAGTAAAGACCAACAGTCCATCCAGTCTGTCCAAGCTCTCTATTAAGCCATGGGACCTGCTCTCCCTCAGGGTCTATCCTACCCCCCAAATCTCCACCCTGGTCCTGTTTCCCCTGAGCAACCACTATACCCTTCATTTTGTCCCAACTGTGCTTGCATCTACTAACGATTTTCACACTCACCGCCTCAGCTGCCAGACTGTTCCATGACTCCAGCACCCTCTTTTAATATAGTACTTCTTCACATCTCTCCACCCTCCTTCCTATAAGTTTCCACTCATGTCCCAGTGACCACAAGCTAGTACTCAAGCTAAAAGTTCCTCACAGTTCACCTTGTTAATTCATTTTAGGAACTAAAGGTCTCTATCATATCTTCCCTCTCCTTTCTGGTCTCCAGTGGTGCATGTTCAGTGCCTTGAGGTGCTCCTCAGAGACCTGCCTTGTTAGTCCTAAATCATTTTTATTACCATGAGCTGGACTCTCTGCAGCCTATCCCTATCCTTCTTGAGGTGAGGACTTCAGAAGTGGGTGCAGTACTCAGGGTGTGGCCTCGGCAAGAATCTATACTGGGGAAATATTGTCTCTACCTATCTGCTAGCAGTAGACTTTAATACATCCCAGCATCCTACTAACCTTGCTATATGCCTTGTTGCACTGATTCAATTGCTTTAGAGATTTACTGATGCTGACTTAAAGGTCTTGTTCCTCAGCCATAGTACTAAGTCTCACTCCCATCCAGTATTCTGTCCTGGGATTCTTGTTAACTAGGCATATTACCTTGCACTTTTGGCATTGACTTTCAACTCAGAGCATGTTATGAAGAATTCAATCAATCAGTGTACCACACTGCAACATTAAATCCAATTCATTATGAATTCTTTATTTTCAAAATCCTGTATGCACATCTGCCAAACTGCTGCCTCAGATATTTCAGGACAGATACCAGAAATTACTCCTCTGTTGGGCTTTCTGAACCAAAGGTTTGGCACACTACATGGCAGTCATGGTTTAAATGAAGAAATTGGTTAGATACAGCTTTGAAAAAATAAGAAAGTATATGGTGTGGGTTGCTTCTTAGATATTCCCACTTTCACCATATTATTCATGTACTCTCATCACATACAAGAGGCAATGATTTCCCACAATATCTCTATTAAGGCCTGCATGAAGTTGATCTCTTTGGTATGTAGATTTGCTTCAGGGTGTCTGCTTTTGGAAGTGCTCAATTCCTTTGGATGATCCGCTTCTTCAATGGGTTATTTGCTGAACACCATGCCTTCACTGTGTCCATGACCAGCTAATTTCTTGCAACAGATGATTTGGCTGCAGATTTGAAATTGCTGGTTAGGGTCACTTGCTATTTGATTTACTTCCCTAGCACCTCATTCGTAATTCCTTGTGTGTTTCTGGCTGAACAAATGATCCTTCAATGTATCCTTTCTTGTATGATCCAGGACATGGTTGCAGTATGGGCAGAAAAGTTTCCTCCATCCTCATAAAGTCCTTCAGACTTGAACTGAAGGGCATGCTCCTTAGCAGAGGTGTAGAAAATCTTGGTCCTGTTATTGATTGGTGTGGTAGACATCATACAGGCACTGCTATGAAGTCTGCAAAACACTGAAATCACAACCAAAGGTACAAAATTTTTAGGCTGCTCCAATCTTCATAATGAGATCATTTCAGTGAAAAAATGGAAGACCAAGGTGTAACACTCCATGACTTTTATCCTCCAGGTATTATGTCAAGATTCTACAACTCCTATCCTCCAGATACAAAAGCAGAAGCAGTCTATGACCCCATCCTACAGGTATGATGGAAGCAGTAGTCTACGACTCCCATCCCTGGGTATGATGACTTACAGACACCATTCTCTAGAAGAAATGGCAGCAGCAGCTTAGAGCCACCATTTTCCAGGTGAGATGGCAGCAGCAGTCTATGACTCCCATTCTCAAGGTATGATGGCAGCAGCAGTCCATGACTCCCATAAGACATCAGCAGCATACTACAACAGCCATTCTCCATGGTCTATGACTCCCATCCTTCAGGTATGACAGTGGCAGCAGTCTATGACTCCCATCATTCAGATACAATGGCAACAGCAGTCTACGACTCCTATCCCCAGGTATGACAGCAACAGTTTACAACTCCGTCCTTCCGCCAGATGGCATCAGCAGTCTAACTCCCATCCTCCTAGTACAATGGCAGTATCAGCCAATGGCCACCAGTCTCTAGGTGAGATGGTAACAGTGGTTTATGACTACTGTCCTACATGTACGATGACAGCAGCATTCTATGACCCCAATCCTCCAGGTACAATGGCAGTAGTAATCTACAACTCCCATCCTCTAGGTACAATGGCAACAGTAGTCTATGACCCCGACTCTCTGGATAAGAAGGCAACAGCAACCCACAGCCACCATTCTCTAGGTGAGATGGCAGCAGTGGTCTATGACTCCCATCCTCCAGTTATGATGGCAGCAACAGTCTACAACTTCCATCCTCCATGTATGATGGCAGCAGCAGTCTACAATCCTCATTCTACAGGTATGATGACAGCAAGGCAGCCTACAGCCACCATATTCCAGGTACAATGGCAGCAGCAAGTAAGTCCCCTACTTGTCAACAACCATATGGCAAGTAACCCTCCTCTGACTTGCCAACAACCACACAAGCAATACTGAGACTTACCTGGTACAATATAACTAGGAACCCTATTTGCCCACAGCTAGACAGAAAATATCCTACACCATGAGTTGTCCAAACACACACTGCACAAGTATGCTTCCACAACTTACTGACAACCACAGTAAGCACAACACAGTATGGAATCCAATGCAAAGATACACAGCAACATGTCAGTATCAGTCCAAACCATATCCCTTTATGGTGGCAACAGGAAGATGTTGAACACCCACCCAGCCAGGACCACTGTGGCAAACAGCCCCATACCATCTGCAGCTATGTATTAGAATCAGAAGCCACCAGTCAGTTAGTGGCATTGGGATCAGCAGCTTCCTGCCACAACTCCTCTGTCCATTTGCAGCGTATCAGCAGCCCACCCATCCTCAAGCGAGTATCCTGGCTCCCTTGGACTACTACAAGGTCACAGGGCTAGATTTTCAATGGCTAGCACAGGGCCTGTCAAGCCCTGCACCACGACACTGAAATTGCTGGTAGGCTAATTCCTTTTTGCCACAACTGTACCCAATTTCAAAGATCGGGTGCAGCTGGGACAATTTCCTACTTCACAGTAGCTACACCTCATCTCTGGCACCTGCTTCACAAAAAAGGTACCTAAGAATGAAGCAAGCTAAACCACAAAAGATGGTCTAACTTGCATCAATTGCTGCAGGGATGGAAAATCCCATTAGATTGCTGCAAGTCTGGTGCACCATATCATTGGCTCATCTGGGACTTAAAGCAATCTAAAACCTTTGGAAATCTGGCCCGGCTCAATGAAGATTCTGTCCTAAACAGAGGCACACTGATGTCAACTCCCCAACTTGCCCCTGGTTAACTTGCTCTGTGGCATACAACAATAAAAGAGATCCTGGACTTGTTCAGCTTGCTTGCTCAGGGACACACACTTTGTAAGACCCCCATTTCAAACCTGTCTGGGTGCACAGAAATCAACACAGTCTGAGAGGTTGTGTTGCTTTCTGTGTGTCCAAGGCAAGTTTCTGGGTGTGGGTTGTCTTACACACTGTGTGCCCCTAGGCAAGTCCAAGGATCTTTTGATTGTTGAACACCACAAAATAAGTTAACCAGGGTGAGGGGGTGTAGGAGATAGCATCCGCATGTACCTGAGCATGTTCTAGGGGCTGTGTCGTTTGATGTGAGCCCAGAGCATGTTTGTTGAGGGCCCTCAGACTTTCTCAGGTATACATCCACCACCCCAACACCCCAACATGCCCATTGTTAACGCTTTGTACCACAGCAATTAAGAGATCCTGGACTTGCTCAGAGAAACAGTGTGTAAGACAACCCTGTAAACATGCTCGGACTGTGTTGTTTCCTGTGTGCCAAGAGCATATTTGTCTTACACACTGTGTATCCTGAGCAATAACTAGGATCTCTTGATTGTGTGCCAGAACAAGATAACCAGGGGTAAAAGTTGGGATGGATGAAAGTCTGGGAGTTGGCATCTTTGTGTACCTGAGCATATCTGAGGGGATGTGTTGCTTGTTGTGTGCCAAGAGAATGTTTGCTGGGGTCCTTGGACTTGCTTAGGTATTCGCCAATGCCAACTCCTTCCCCAACTTTTTGTAAATTGTCTTTATTCATTATGCATAAAACATTACAGCTATTAACTTGTAGGCCAATATATATATATATATTTATAAGTAACATCATCTTATTATGATAGGTACGTAATCTATTCCCTACATGTGATACATCAGTAGGGAGATAAGCAGTATAATATTTAAACTATCTATATAATATTAACCCAGGTCAATCTGCCATCAGGTGCATGGGTAAAGTTCACGTTAATAAAAATGGTGTGTGGTGTAACAGATATCATTTGCTAACCTAAGAAATACCCACGTAACTTTGGTCTCTCTCCTATTTCATCATAGAAACACAAAGTCCCTGCATAGATATTTAATGACCATTAAAACTACAGAATAACATAGGGGAACAAGGTAACCTGCCCAACTACCCATATTAAGAAGATTCAAGGGGAAGCTAGAGCTAGGAAAATACCATTTTACAATTGGCAGACTAAATGATGTTCAAAGAGTCCCGATATGAGTATAGAGTGACCCATATTAGTGTCTGAGCACTGACACAGGAATGTTTACTGCACCATCATAAACTCACATGGGAGCTCAACATTAATGGGACATGGAGAAAGATGCAAACAAATATATTTTACCTATTCAGCATCAAAACCCTTCCAGTATAAATTATGTTATTATAGTCTAATAAATGATCTCAGCATAATCAATCACTCAATCAATCAACCAATCAGTCTTTATTTTACCAGAAGAAAAACACCATTGAGAGGACTCATTTACAAGGTGGTCCTGGACTACATGAGTACACAGAAGCACATCATTACAGCAACATAGAAAGTTAACAAAAGCAGAAATACAGTATGCACAAGATACATGGTATACACTAGTTAAATAGCTTGACAAGGCTTGGTGGTGCAGGTACACAAGTAATGAGAACAATAAACATCATCTAACACCTACTTAAAGCCAGACTGCTAGATAAGTACAAAGTGGAAATATGACACAGCCATAGTCGACTTACAACTTAGGTTAAGTGCAACGCTAATCAAACAGTGGATAGGTACAGATGATTATTAATAATGATAATTAAGATATATTTAACAAGGTATTGCTCACCCAAGGTTCCATTGTCCCATTCCCCACAGTTGAAAATGAATTAGAAGTCATCACATGTATAGCACTCATGAGCATTAAACAAGTGGGTAATAGGGGAACTTTGATACATACAAAATAAAGTCCTTACAGAGAGTCAAAATGTTCAGTTTAAGTTCTTTCCGCTTCTGGATCTTCACCCATTTCCTCAGCTTCTCCACTCACCTGTACTTGTCTGGCATCTCTGGACTGCTTCATCCACTCCAGCAATCATATTATTTCTTTAGGATCTGAAAGAAATATGCCCTATTTTGGATTGTAAGATGTAGCAGAGAAGGAGGCTAGGCAAAGTGTATTTGTTTTAGTCTATATTCTTTTTAATCTTGTCAAATGCCTCACATCTCTGCTGGGTTGAGTAAGCCCAGTCCTGGAAAAAAAGGATTTTTGCCCATCCACAGTCACATTTGATCTTTTGCAGCCACAAAAATGTTTCCTTATCTCTAACTGATAGAAAACTGATGAGTATAGCTCTGGGATGCTGATTTTGAGATACTGCTCTGTGTAGGGTGATGCAGTAGGCCCAGTTGAGACAAGGGGCTCAGTGTAGCTGTAGTATAAGGAGCCCCTGCTCCATAAACTCGAGCATGTTGTCCCATTACATAGGCTTCCGTATGCCCAGTATATGGATATTTTGGGCCCAAAGGAGATTCTCAGAATTTTCAAGGTGATTTTTCAGGTATGTATTTTCTTTAACCAGAGTGTCAGCTATGGTTAAAGCTCGATCTGGAGTTTTGTTGGCTTCTGCCATGTTAAACTTTAATGCACCCATTGTCTGTTCAACAGTAGTAATTCTACTGGTTATGGAGTCCAGCTTCATATCCATTGTGGCAATTGATGAGCAGAGCTATGCAACCATTCTTTCTAGTGCCTCCAGTGCTGCCCCAGTACATTCCTCTTGAGTATGAGATCCTGAGGCCTTAGCTGTGTCCTATGCGGTTCTATGTGATGATGGCAAAGGGCGGAATGGCGGCTTCGCATTATCCGCGATGTCAGGCGGTGAAAACAATTTCTCCACCCTGACATCCTCAGCGCACAGAAGAACGGCGCCAGACTGAAAACACTTGCTGTCTGTGGGGGCTGTCCCCCACCCCCAAGTGGGGGCTTAGCCTCTGCACCTCCCTACTTAAGAATTCTCAACTCCAGGGGTGCATGTCAGGGAAGGTGCGAAAAAAAAACAAGTTCTGGGCTGGGAGCAAGAAAAGCACCGTGGCGCCCAGACCCAGACCCGAACAGTACCCCAGCAATGTGAGCGGAGGCCAACCCCTGACACCTCAGTGCAGCTCAGCAGCCGACCTCAGCACCACCCCTACTTCCCTCCACCCTCTCCCAGGCCACGCTCACCGTGCTCGCTCCCCCAAATGCATGTACATGTAGCGACATCCTGTCACTAGGGTCGCCCACCTCACCACATCCAGTCACCCTCCCTGCCCCTCGCCTTTTGGTCTTTCACCCATTCGTGTTGCCATTTGGACAGCACCATGATTGGTGCCCACCTCATGCTACAGTCTCATGCTGTGCCAGGAGGTTTAAATTAATTTGGGCTCCTGAATTTGAGTCATCACTTTCCCTCGTTCCCCATAGTGGAGAAAGATGGATCTGGTCTCAAAAAATCCTACCAATCTTGACTACCAGGATATGAAGTTATTTTGCCAGTATCTGCAGTTTTGAAGGCTATGAATTAAGTAATATATAAGATCTGTAATGGAGCTCTGTAAAATGCCACTAAGCATGATGGTAGCCACACACCCCACCCTACCAATTTGCCCCTGCTACAGAGCAAGTTAAGCAGGGACAAGTTGTGGTGCTGGGAGTTGGCATTAGTGTGTACCTGAGCAACTTCAAAGGCTGTGTTGATTTCTGTGTGCCACAGAGCAAGTTTGCTGGTAATGGGTTTTACACAATATGCTCTCTCACAACTTGCCCCAGGATAGTGTGCAATGTGCCCCATCCCCAGCTTCCTCTGTAGCATGCAACAATCAAGAGATCTTTGGACTTGCTCAGGCACCCATGATTGCTGGGGTCTTACACATTGTGTGTCCCTGTGCAGGTACATGGATATCTTTATGGCTGTGTGCTACAGAGCAAGTTGGGGTGGGGAGGTAGCAGTACATACTAACCAGGAGCAAGCTGGATTTAGGGAAGTTAGTGTTCAATGCTGGCACCATTACACAGTGTATATAGCCCAACCCTGCAAATCTGCTCTGTGACACAAAACTGAACACACAAGTCCATGTGCTCAGGACTGGAGAGCTGGCCCAGGACAGAATGCAGTGAATGAAGCAGAGGAGGGCACAGGAGGTCAGGTCCTGGCACTCACAACAAAGGTTAAAAAAAAAAAAAAAAGAATAGAGAGGTTTCAAACATTAAAACTGCTTAATTCCACAGAAAATCAACACAGCTTGCTAAAGGGACAGTGTTTAAAGACTCCCCTGCAAAGTTTGAAAGGCTGGTTCGATTTCTGCATCTTTGCATTTATCTCAATAGTGGCCTGAGACGTTTCTGTCATAATATCAAAACACACAAAAATATTTAGTAAAGCAGCAGTATGCAGGAAAAGTTTTTTTTTTTCTACTTTTACCCAGATGTACTTTATTTAGCTCAGGAGCATACATGAACAAATTTGAGAACAGTATAGGTTCACTTTTCCCAGCTGCACAGCAATTGCATTTTAACCAGCATAAGTAAGATACAGAAAAGCATGTAAAATAGCAGAACTTTCCCAAGCTGCACTTTTACCTGATTTTCTGTACTACAAAGTTGTGCTCTACCATTATCTTTATTAATTTGGGACTGTACCTGGGTGTCTCAGAGTGGCGTGGTAGGTAGGTAGGGCAAGGCAGGGTCACGTGGGGATCTCAGGGCTCCAGCTTTTCCACAGATGCAGGGTAACTGTATTTTAACCAGCATAAAAGTAAAATTCAGAAAAATCATATAGAAGTGCAGAATCTTCACCAAGCTGCACTTTTACAAGATTTTCTGCACTTTGAAAACAAGGGTGCGATTATGATTGCATGTGGCACTGAATCTGGGCATCTATTTGCTTCCATAGAGTAAGTTTATGGGAGGGGAGTGCACACTGCAAAGTGGGCAGTGTCTAACGTGAACCACCCACCACCCCACAACTTGCTCTGGGGCATGTACAAGCAACAAAAGATCCTCAGATTTGCTCAGGGCACACTGATGCCACAGTCGTGCCATCTTGGTTTGGGGCTTGCAGCAAGCATCAAGTAACAGAGACCCTCAGACTTGTACAGGTACACAGTAATAAGAGACCCCACACTGCAAACCTGCTCCAGGGTGCACAAAAGCAACACAGTTCATGAGCATGGTTGCTGGGGACTTTACACACTGCATTTTCCTGAGGATGTCTGGGGTCTCTGCTGCTTGCCTCACAGCAAATGTGTGTGGGGTTGGTATGGGTGTGTTCAGAGTACGTCTGAGGTCTCTGTCATTAGTTGCTTCCACAGAGCAAGTTTACAGGGGCTGTGCACACCGTAATGTAGGCAGTGTGTAACACAACCCCCACCACCCCACAACTTGCTCTGGTGCATGCTACAAGCAACAACAGACCCTCAGACTTGCTAAAGGACAAACTGATGATACCCCACACATCAACTTGGTTTGTGGCATGAAGCAAAAAGAAACAGAGCTCCTCAAACTTGCTCAGAGATGCAGTGTGTAAAGCACCCAGAGCAAACTTGCTCTAGACTACACAGAAAGCAATGCATCCCCACAGGAAGTGTACAAGGGGACTTTACACACTGCATTTCCCTGAACAAGTCTGAAGGTCTCTATTGCTTGCCTCAGAGCAAGTTTGGAAACTGGAGCCACTTCTTTCCTGGGGCCAATGAAACAAACAACTGGTCAGATTTTCTGAAAGGGCAGGTGTGGTCCAAATAAAATGAATTTCCCATTGGCGCTGTATTCCTCCTCCCCATTATATATTACTGAGGTCATTTCTATGAAAACAGGATTTTGATCCTGAAGAGCTATCTAATCCTGCTCCTTTCTCCTACCTGAAATCAGAGAACACTGCTTGTGACATCACAGTTACTCCCATGGCAACAGACTGTGATGTCACAACAGAGGAGCACGACTTAAAGTAGGGAATAAGCTATAGAGGCAGACATACTCTAAAGAAACTCTAAAGAATAAAGATCATATATTCATGCAAATTGTCTTAGTAATAAATGATGGGGAGGAGAAATATACAAAATATAAATGGAATGCAGGCAGAATTGTACCTAATTATGTTTTTTAAAGTTTTTAGAGGCATCAGTAGCTCTTTAAAATCTACCTGACGGCTGCCTAAGTACAGCAAGTTGCAGGGCATGATTCAGGCTGGGTTTCAGTCAGGCTGAAGTAGCACTCCTGGTGGGGTCTTCAGGTGAAATATTATTTTCCTCTGGTCAAGGGAGACTTGCAGTGGCAGATGCGGGAAGGACGTCCACATAGAAGACTTGTGGTTTCTCTGGGTAGTGTGGAGCAAAATGATTGGGCTTCTCAGAACAGCATCTTAGGGCAGCATGGTCTGATGTCTCAGGGTAACATTGTCAATGATCAGCAATGTGTTGCAAGGGATCTGCTTCCTGTTTTGGTTTCTCCTTGCTCTGCTCTCATGTTATAGTAAAGATTGATGGCTACACAACAGCTTTAAAGAGACGTAGTTTGTGAATGCTCGCATTGGCAGTGTGATTTCCATCAGGCACTGGTGGGACATTTGAAATTCCACCAACCTATCCTGATTCCATGATCTCATCCATGATCACAGAAAGATGGAAAACCAGTGCCCTTGCCAATAGTATATTTGCAGTCTGTATTATCATAGCCCAGTGCCAATTATTGAGTTAGACAAAACTAAACCTCAATTTTCAGGCCAAAGTTGAAACCCAACCAAAGATGGCTTATTAGTAGCATATAGTATTATGGGCTTATTAGTACCAAAACAGGAGGGTCCCCAAGACCAGTTAGAGTCTTCAGAGATAGGTCGGGGACCCTTGGGCAGGCTGGGTGGGCCTAACAATCCTTTCTGCTGACAAATTCTATGTCTCTATGTTTCTATAGATCTGGCCAACTTCTCTTATCCTTAGTCCCTCCCAGCAAGATGAAACACACTGCTGTACTTTGTCATTCTCAGCCAATACAGTATGAACTGTACAAGCCTGTTTAAAAGGCAATGGGTAGCATACTGAACATTTTGTAATGTTCAGACTGTGTTTACTAGTACAAACACATCCGTGACCAGTTGTATGCACAGAGTAACCCAGTTACACTGTTGTGCAAAGGCAGTAGTTTGCATGGACAAACAAGGGTGGAGTTCTGCATACCATATGCAAACACATAATGGAAACAGGTTTGATGTACACAGTGCCTGCAAGCATGGGCAATATAAGGAGTGCAAAAGCTCCTTTTGAGAGTGCACGTAGTATGGAGTAGAAGCAGAAAGGGATATTGAAAAGCCAAAACATTTTGGTTATGGCCTTCTACCTAGTCCATTGTGATGGAACATATGTTTGCCATGCTCTGGACACCTGTCAACCCCATCAAAGCCCACAGCACCACAGGTTGTTGGCAAGGGCTGGGAGTGGATTTGAACCAAGCCCCTCTTGCTTTAGAGTTGGCTACATTTAGATCTCATTGTTTTGCATGCTCTAAATGTTGTCTGTCCCTTACTGTGAGGGGAGTGTTAACAAGCAACACCTGAGTCCAATAAAGGGTGAGGGTAAATAAGGGAAAATTAAGAGGTTTCTTTTTGATTTTAAAGAGCCACCAATGCTTTAAGAAGAACTTTGAAGAACATAATATTTGGACACAAAGCAGCTTATATTTCTTATTAGCTCTGTATTCCTTACCTCTATTATTTCCTACTGAGGTCAGATGTATGAAAACAGAAGAGTTGTTCCTTGAGGGTTCATCAGCTCCTATCGTTCATCCCAACTTCTTGATGTCATAATACTCTACTTATGACATCACAGTTATACCATAGCAACAGACTGTGATGTCACAACAGAGCATTATGTGTCAAGTAGGAAGTAAGTTATTGAGGCAGATGAACTCTAAGGATAAAGATCCTGTTTTTGTGGGAATTTCTTCAGTAACAAATAATGAAGAAAAAAATCTATACAAGAAATGAAATACAAGCTGAATTGTGTCCAACTAGTATGTTTTTCAACGTTTTTTTCAAAGGTGTCAGCTGCTCTTTAAAAAAGCCAGAGACTGAACAACAAGGACCATTTAAAATGTTGAATGCAATCTTTTGAGTTTTTGTTTGTTGCTGAAAGTAGAGCAATTTTCAGTTGATTTAAACTGGTGTCCAGAGTGTTCTCTCCATGAGTGTTCCCGAGAAGCCATCTGGTTCGCTACCCTGTCATGCTTAGGTTGTACACTGTTTAGCTTTGCTTCCTTAGTGTTGTATTAAGTTCTGTTATACGTGACAGCACTGACAGCATCTATTCCATGTGGGCTGCACCTTTTCCATGTGGGGCAGATGTGAGATGGATCACTTATATGGGAGACAATGAGGGATGCCCATCATAAAAGGAACGTTGAGAAGTATGGTACTGTATTGTGTGCTGTGTCCTTTGTTGGACCATTACCACTGTTGACCACAGGCTGCAGTGTGAAACACTTGGCCAGTGCTGGTGTAGAGGAGAAAATGTTTGCTTCTCATATTACAATGAGATTATAATGGCCCCATCCATGGTGAAAGTTGTCATTTGCATATTTATTTATTTAAAATTGGTAATCAGGAGAGGTACACTTAGCCAAGGCTCAGTTCCATATGTGACCTGGGAAACACTGTGATTCCATTATGGGGCTATGTGTCTGAGGAGCAAATAGCTTTGCCCTGTGCAAACATTTGTTTGCTCCTGTGACTGTAAGACATATTTATGCCTTTCCAGAAGCTGTCTCTCCTTTCTATGCCAACAGAGGGCTCTGGATGCACTTTGTTTCTTCATTGCCCTGTGCTCCAATGGCAGTATAATTAAGCAATAAACCATGACAGGGTGTGGGTTATGCGGGGATTTACACACCTGGCATGGTGGTCGTCATGAGGCCACAGGGTGAGTGACTAAACCTCCAGGCATGGGTAATTCCAGCATAACCACACTCTGGAATGGTTTATTGCAATTATACAATGGTCCCCACCAGTAAAATGCAAAGCTTTTGCTGGTAAACATTTTATTTTGTTTAAATATTGAAAGAAAATAGTGTAGATATTCCTCTGTGGGAAAAATAGTTCCAGACCTGTATTGGTTTCTAAGAAATGTAACAATGTATGTGGGTTAACTCTTTTATTTTTGGGGTCTATGTAAATGTAGTTACAAGAGCTAGATAATGGATTGTATTGAAGTGAGAACATTAAAGAAAGAAATGTAGTTAAGGTTTTTGATCATTACAAACAGTACTAAAATGATTTCTATTTAATTCAGAACATGGAAGAAATGCAGTTAACTGGTTTTGTTCATTGGAAGCACAATGATAATGAATTTTATACAACTGAGAACATTATCAGGAAACACAATTGAGTGCTAAATGCTTAGCATCTTTAGGAGTTGATGTTTACTGTGGGCCCCAGTAGGGTTAACTGTTCCGTAGTTAACAAAGTTGCCTAGAGCTCGGTTGCAGGGCACGATTTCAGCTTTTGATTGGTTGCGATCTTGCTTCAACTGTTGTGCATAATGCTTTGAACTGCTTTTGCTATGTAAATGTCTCCTTGGAAATATTTCTGTTGAATTAATAAGTTCTCTTTATTTCCTGGTTGACATGCAGCTTCAGTTTGCCCATCAATTGCTGCTTGAAGTGTCTGACTGCAGATCACTGTTGTTCTGGTTAGCAATGCAGCTTGCTTTGGGGACGGAAGGCAGTCTATGCTGTACTGGTGGCTAATGCACATTTTTCTGCAGGCTACATTTGTTCTGTTGCTGGTGGGTTCTCTGTCTGTGCCTGGTTTTGTTGTGTATCGGTAGCTTCTGTGGCATTTCTGGATATGACTGAGCCCCATTTTTGAAGGCAGACATATCTGACTTCCAGTAGTTATAAGGAGGACTCGTTCTTGTGACCTGTGATAGCCATTATTTGATGAGTCTCCATGCCAGCTTTGCTCAGGAGGGTTACAGCAGTGGCTCTTAGAGAATGATTTGTGTAAATAGTAGGCTTTCCTGTGTCTCTACAGATTTGGAGCAGCATGTCCCAGAGATAATTAATACCCATTGGTTCATGAGTATACCAAACTTCCATTTTGTCCAGGACATCCTGTGGCAGTCTTTTCTGGTGGCAGAATAGGGAGGGTGGGTTGGGAGGTAGTTTTGATATGTATTTTACATAACTGTCAATGGGTCATTGGTGCATAAGGGATCACCAGGCTGTTCAAACATTAGCCCTATTGAATTTTGTCTGGTAGGGACATTAGGTTTCTTACTTTTTTGTTTCCTTATTGAAACTTTTGTTAGGTACCTCAGTGTGACAGGGAGCTCCTGCCACTCTTGAAGTCTGACCTTTTCTTAAATCTGTTGCAACACTTCTTCTATTTTCTTATCCTAATCTATCCTTTACAATTTCTAGTCCATAAGGTTGGCCACCTATGGGCACCTCCTTCCTTTTTATGTTTGCTTGCATGCATGTGCAAGAAACATAGTGCCATCATCTGAGTTGTCCAGAGGTTGTCAGCCTCTTCCAATTCAGTCAGTGTGTTTGCAGGCACGGTCGCAGTTTGCCAATCACTGCTCCAGCTGTCTATGACAGCTGAAAATTCAGTGGCATACAGTTGAAAGGAGAGCTCCGCTTCAGTGAGCAGAGCTCCACCCCTCAACATGCATGCACACATATTGCGTGCTGGCGTCCCCTCCACACATGCACATACAGTATAGCCGACGGGTGCCTTAATCCCCCGTCGGCTCCAGACCCCAAAACAGTGGGCAGTTACAGCTGCCACGCTGGGAGCCCACTCCAGTGTGGCACATGTCGGTATATGGCTGACGGGGTGCCTAATCCCCATTGGCTGTAGGCCCCAAACAGCTTTCAGCTGCCACGCTAGAGCCCACCCCAGTGTGGCACTAGCTCAAGAGTGAGCTGACAGGGTGCCCAATCCCCTGTCGGCCCAGCCCCCCAAACATCTCTTATAGCTGCCACACTGGGAGCCCACCCCAGCGTGGCAAACGTCCCGTCATCTTAATCATTAAAAAAACCTGTAAATAAAAAACGGTCCCTCGTAGTCTCTCTGCCTCCACCCGCACTCCACCCACTGTGCACCCTGCCTCACACCCCCACCCCACTTACTCTCTGGAGTCCGGCGACGATCTTCGTGGACCGGAATAGCCTGCACTCTTCAAAGCCGCTGAACTGATGAAATGCCAATAAGCTGTATAATGTAATAGATAGGGTTTTTCAACTTTGCTGCATATCTCGGGCATTTTTGGAATTTTGCACCAAATTTTCAACATGGGGTTTTTGGGACCCCTTCTCATGAATGCTGTCACTGTCATGGCATTATTCGGGCCCAAGGGTGATTTTGCAGTCACTGCGCAAAATCACCTTTCAGGACCGATTAATGAAATGACACTGCTAGTGTTCATAAGGTGGGCTCTCAAGAAGCCTATTTTGAAAATTTGGTGAAAAATTCCAAAAATGACCTGTTTTACGAGCATGCGTTATGCAGTTCCTACGCATGTCAGGTAAGTTCACTAATTTTTAATATTTTCACTCCAGATTTTCAATATTGCCATTTTACCACACCTCCTTATGAGCAGTACAGCTGTCATTTTCACATCTCACCCAAATGTGTTTCCGCTTCATGTAGCGTACAAAGGCGCAGTCAGTGTGCAAAATTAATGTATGAGACATATTAAGAAAATCAAAGTGATACTGTTTATGAGCAGAGGTCTTAAAATGGCTATGTTGAAAATTTGCAAAAAATTCCTAAAATGACTGTTTCTGAGCATGCGTTGCAGGTTCTACTGCACGTCGTAAGTTCACAAATTTTCAATATTTTCACTCCAGATTTTCAACATTGCCATTTTACCACCTCCTTATGAGCAGTACAGCTGTCATTTTTCACATCTCACCAAAATGTGTTTCCGCCCATGAAGCGCATAATGGCGCAGTCGTTAAAGCAAATCAATGTATGAGACACATTAAGAAAATCACAGTGACACTGATCATGAGCAGAGGTGTTAAAATGGCTATGTTGAAAATTTGGAAAAATTCAAAAATGACTGTTTTAGGAGCATATCATGCAGTTCCCACGCACGCTGGCAAGTTTGCGAATTTGTAATATTTGCACACCAGATTTTCAACAGTGCCATTTTACCACACTTCCTTATGAGCAGTACAGCTACCATTTTTCACATCTCGCCCAAAATTTGTTTCCGCATTACGTAGCGCACAATGGTACAGTCGGTGTGAAAACAATGTTTGGGACAGATTAAGAAAATCACAGTGACACTGGTCATGAGCAGAGTCTTAAAATGGCTATGATGAAACTTTGGTGACAAACTCCATAAAATGACTGTGTTATAGTGAGTACTATGCAGTTTCCACGCACCCTCAGTAAGTTCATGAATTTGTAATATTTTCAGTCCAGATTTTCACCAGTGGCATTTTTCCACACTCTCATGAACAGTACGGCTGTCATTTTCTACAACATGGCCAAACGTGTTTTCTCACTTTCAGCGCAAATGCATGGTCGCTGTGGGAAATCATTGTTCGGGACAGATAAAGAAAATCACACTGACACTGTTCATGATCAGAGGTCCCAAAATGCCTGTGTTAACATAATCTGCAGAAAAAATCCGCAAACTAGTTACATTACGGGTGTGCGTTGCTCAGTTTCAATGCACGCCGCGGATCACCAGTTTTTAAGATTATTCAGATTTTCAACATTGCCATTTTTACACCTCCACCTAACAGTACCACTGTCATTTTCACATCCTGTTCGAATGTGTTTTTGCACCTGTGGTGCCAAATGCCATAGTCACTGTGCAAAAGCAGTTTTCGCTAACAAACTGATATTGCCACTGTTCATGAGGTGGGGTCACAAAACCATGTTGAAAATTTGGAGTGAAAATACCAACAAATGCCTAAGGCGCTAGGGGTTTCCAACCATAACGCCCCACACTGAGAGAATGACAGGCAGCAGGGGTGTGACTTGGGATTTTTGCCTGTAATGCTCATACCATTCATTCCCCCACACCCTGCAGCCAGTGAGAGGCATCAAGTGTGCCTTTGGACTCTTCGGCCAAACGTTACCCCATTCTCCTATACCACACCATCTCACCGTGATTTCTGATGGAATGGGTGCGCATAAGGGCCAAAGACCCCAAGCACACTGTGACACTTGTCAGTGTCTGCAGGGTAGGGTGTGTGAAATGGCCTGGTCGTTATGTCTGATGACCCAAAGGCACACTCCAATGCCTGTCACTCTCTGCAGGGTGGTGGTGGGGTTGGCTTCAGTTCAATACTTCGCTGCCATTCCCTATTATGCAGCTCTGTAACTTCTACACTACCAATGCCAATGCCAGCAAGCAAACATTCAGCATTGACAAATGCTTGTTTGACTATACTATACTATAGTGTTCTCTTTAATTTTCCTTTCCTCTCAGGTCCTCATAGAGGGAGCTTATTGTGGTTACCTCTGAACATACGTAAAACAGGTTATGTTTATCATTGTTGGATTTAGTATGCATAGCACTATGTCATAAAATACCTTGATGTATATACAGTACCTTATGTTTATGAAACCTGTAAGTATTGAAATATCATGGCACTAGGTGTTTTGATAATGGTAAAGTACTACGGACTATTACAGAAATTAAGTTA
The DNA here is from genome assembly GCA_016271365.2 of Neoceratodus forsteri. NCBI lineage: Eukaryota > Metazoa > Chordata > Ceratodontiformes > Ceratodontidae > Neoceratodus > Neoceratodus forsteri. The sequence goes on from CM028130.1 coordinate 1,064,085,644, forward strand.
GTTGTGCTATTTAAAATGCATATAAATTGCTGTAAGTTGAACAAGTCTGAAATTTCATGGTGATTTGCAAGTATCCCATGATGCTTTGCATTATGGAAGTATGTATGATATTGTATTTCTTTGAAACTAGACTTGTTGCCAATGCCGTTGAGCAACCCTTTTTAGTACTTCTGTACTGAGGTTCTTTGTTTTTACCTTGTTTTGTTTTTTCTTATTTGAGCCCCCACTACCCAAGCAAACAAGGCCAGCATAGGGTCTAGGGCTGAATCTCAACTGCTAAGTTAGATCAGAGATCAGTGTCAGTAGGTGCTGGCTAAGTGCAAAGAAAGGACATACATATCTATTGCTGCAACTAATTTACTGCACCATTGACCCATTGACAGTTATGTAAAATACATATCGAAACTACCTCCCAACCCACCCTCCCTATTCTGCCACCAGTAGAAAACAGGAAGTTATTATACCTCTGTACAGACAGCTGGTGAGACCCCATCTGAGTACTGTGTGCAGTTCTGGAGACCCAATCTCCACAAAGACAGACAGAATGGAAGCTGTCCAGAGGAGGGCAACTAAAATGGTGCAGGGTCTGCATCAGAAGACATATGAAGAGAGACTTAAGGAGCTTAATATGTATAGCCTCGAGGAAAGGAGGGAGAGGGGGACATGATAGAAACTTTCAAGTACCTCAAGGGAATCAACAAAGTCCAAGAGGGTAGCATCTTTCAAAAAAAAGAGGTGTGCAAGAACAAGGGGCACAATTTGAAGATGGAGAAGTAGCTCAGAGGTAATGGAAGTATTTTTCACAGAGAGGTTGTGGATGCATGGAACGGCCTTCCGAGGAGGTTGTGGAGTCAAAACAGTGGTGGAAGTCAAGCATGCATGGGACAGTCATAAGGCAATTCTAGGGGTTGGGGTAGGAAGAAGTAGGCTGCTGGTTAACTAGGATCTGCAGCTTATCCATTAGTAGGGAAATGGGCAGACTGGGTGGGCCAAGCGGTCATCTGCCATCAAATTCTATGTTTCTATGGGATATGCCATTACTTAGGTTATCTCCTGTATTTTGAATAAACATCACACTGAGATTGTGTGTTGAACTTGAAGTTCAGTGTGTGGTCCATCTGTTATCACACAACCCCTCCACACCCAGTCCATTTTAGCTTGTTTTAACTTAAATGAGTCCACATTAAAAGCTCTCACCCCTTATTTCCCCATCTGGCAAAATAAAGTTGAATGTCCAGCCAGACTTTTCTAACTAGGGCTACTGGCTGTTTTGGGGACACTGCATCAGAATGACTTATTGTTGTCAGTTCTTTAATGCTTAAGGCAGAGTAATGAGCTGTCTTTTCCCTCCCTGTAGTACTTTTTCCACCACCCCTTGAACCCATTATTAGCTGTACTGAATGCTGGATCATTCATTAGATTAAGTGATCAACTAATGGAGAGATTATTTATGTGTCTGTTGACACCACACCTGAGGCTGACAAAGCAACTTAATATGTACTCTTTCCTGAACTGTTTCTCACTGAACTATAGAGTTTCTTTGGATACTGTTTAGTTCTGGGACTGGTATTTTTGCAAGTTTATTGTTATGTTTTTTGCCTGCACCAGTCTTGGAAAACGTTAACTGCCCACCTTGTCTGTTTTGAGTTGTTTCTTCATTTCTTTGCATTTCCAGCTGTATGATTTCTTCTTCTTCTGTCACGTCAAGATGGCGTTTATCATTTTCCTTTCTGGATTGGTCTGGCCTTCTGAGGTGTCACTAGATGCAGACATAGTGTTGTGCTCATCAGCAGCAGTGAGGTCACCTTCTCAGACAGCAGTGGTTTGTGTCCAGTCACTGAAGTGCCTGGCCATGAGGAATCATCTCGCCATTAGGAGCACTACATGAGCAGCCAGTCTGAGGTACATATTTTTTGAGAACTGTTTGCAGTTTCTGTGACATTTTCACTGAGGGAGCTGAAAATGGCATCCAGATCATCAGGCTCTATTATATTGAAGCTGGTTTCCATGTTTGCCATTTACAATGTTTTGACTGATGGTGTTTAGTGGTAGCTAAATATGGTGGATTTGCGGCTCACCTTTGGGGCATCAGAGACATACTGTGTTGTGATGCTTCTAACTACAGGCTGACGGTACCTTTTGCATGGGTAATGCTGGAATTTACCATGCTGCAAAAGTGCCAGTCAGCTTGTCAGATTGCTTAATTTAAAGACCACATTGTATAATGAAACACAATTTGTTGGGAAACTTGACTCTGCACCTGTTCCATTATACCACTTTGTCCATGTCAAGTAACTTTGCTGTCAGTAGGGGACATTGCCCTTTGCTTTGCTCCGATTTCAAAAATGCTGCCCAATGTCTCTTTTGGTAAGACTTGAAAGCCAACCTTGCACAAAGATTTCCATATCTATGATGTCTTGCACTGGGATTGAGGCTTTAGTGTGTGTATGTGGTTTGGATTGATGCACAAAATTAAACATCTGGAATTGTGTATGGAAGCTCATACACAACAATGCTATTCTTACACCATGTTTACCATGATGACAATCACTTGTTTGTTGTGTTTACTACAATAGTCTTTACACTCCACCATGCACTTCACCACCATCCACTCACCGGCCAGCTCATGCCATGGCCTTCACATCCGCTGTCCTATGAACAGCACTGATGGGGATGCTTGCATTGTGATGTAGCTACTAAAGCAGAATGAAAGTCATTATGCTGCAGTAGCTATGTCAAACTGCAGCAGAACAACTTTTCAGGTGTATGGATCTCCATACACAACTAGCTCTACTATACACTATAGTCTGGATATTTTGTCTCCCAACATTCTTTTAATGGATCCTTTGCAATGCTCTTTCTACAGACTTTCTCTTAGTATGCTAACTATAAATGTACTAAATGCCAGGTTCCTTCATGTCAGGTCATGTCCATCAGCATCTTGAGTGGAGAACTGTTGAGAATAGTCAAGGCCATCACATTGCACTTGCATGCCTTTTGCAGTTTGCCAACTGATAACTGGAGTCTGCACCCTAAAGGGCTTGTGGAGGAAAACATATGCACAGTGCTGCATGTATGCAGTGCTACCTGCTGAATCTTTAACAGCCCTGAAGATAATTAGGTATTTTGATAGCATATAAAGATAATGACACCAAGTGTTATGACTCTTGTTAATAAGTCACCATGATAGTACATCAGGGTATTTTTAGAAATCATGGAATCTGATGCTTGGCACCACTGTACAAGTATGTCCTAGCAACACAAACTGAAAATGTAATAACTGGACTAACCCCATGAAGTAGGGTTTGCTGCCATCTGTTGGTTAATACATTTGCAGACAGCAAAGCCAAGCTTTACTCATGGGACCTTTGGAGTTGTCATTTTCTTTTTCTGTGGAGCTGTGGTGAGTATGGACAAAACACAATTTGTTCAAGAAGCAGAAAACAAACAACTCTCATATATAAAATTCTACTCCTTGTTGAAAGAGGACCAAATCAAAGAATGTATGTATTTACTGGCTTTTGGTAAACAGGTGGGCCAACTGGAACTGAAAGTCCCATTATCAGGGTAACCTAAAATTAGTAAAAAATTGTGATACTCTACATACAGGATTCCAACATTGAAGGAACATACTACAGCATTAAGTTGTGCAGAACATGTGTGCAAATTGGGACAAAAGACTAGACTTGCAACAGTTCCTGTCAGTTTGGTCACCAGACACAAGGGAACATTAATTATAGGTAGGTTACAAAAGGTAGGAACAGTACAAAACTTAGTTTAACTACAGTAGCTAAAATATGTACCCAAAGACAAATACAGGTAAATTTAGTAGTTGCTATGCATTTGACAAAACTGCACTAAAGAGCTTAGGAAACTTATTAAAAATATCCACCTACATTAAAACATGCTTACAAAAGCATTTTTCTATCCTAAACCAAGAATATTCTATACACTTCCAAAACACAAAAGCAAGAAACTGTAGGTGCTCCATAACATCAAGCATAGAAACTCTAACAGAGGGATTTCTGGTGATGTGGAGGAGATCCTAAAGCCAGGACGCACTTACAACTTTCTGTTTTCTTAGGCACAAACTGATTTCTTCAAAAATTACAGCAGATAACACCAGTATTCAGCAATACCATCCTAGTCTCTTTTGATGTGAAAGCACTCTATACAAATATATACTCTCTATATGCTCTCATTCTCACTCTCTCTACATGTATGTATATAAATATCTCATATATAAATAAGATAATATATAAATATTATATATGATAATATATCTTATATAAATATGATATTGTGATATATAAATATAGGCACTCTATATAAATATATCAACCTGCAAGACTTTCCTTGAACAGATCCATCAACCTATTACAGAAAAAGAACAGAGCCTTACTGAATTTTTCCCAATCCATATTTATTTCAGATACTGTTGCAATCTGCACTTACAAAAAATGGGCACTGCTATGGATACTAGTATGACACCTCAGTATATCAATCTATTTATGGCAATCCTAGAAACTAACTTCCTTTCCCAATACCCGATCACACCTTGCTGTACTATAGGTACACTGAAATTTTTTCACATCTCAGCAAACAGTGAGGAAAGACTCCTGGAATTCCACCAAAGGTTTCACAACCCATGCCACCATTTAGCTTAAAATGGAGAAGAAAAGAAAACATAACCTTCTCAGACACCACCATCAAACTGAAACAGTGAAAATGTACACATCAGTTTACAGAAAACCCACAGACTGCTTAAATTATCTCCACTACTCCAGCTTCCACTCAACCTTATTAAAGAATGGAGAATCTTCAGCGTATTCATATAGTACCAAAGGATCTGAACTGAAGAGATAGAAAGGGACAATAATCTAGATGAACTAGAAGGTGCCTTGGCTAAACAAAAATACACCCCTGCACTATTGAACACAGATTGCAATGACCACTCAAGTGCCATGGGAGAACCTCTTAGGATACAAAGAAACAGAACACCATTGTATGCAACTGTTTATCACATGAAACCTCACCTTAGTATTATCCAGACTATTTAAAGGACTTATTTATTTATGTATTGAGAACTTTAGAGGAGTTTTGAGCATGCCTGTTGTTTACAAATGTTCCATGTCAGTTGTACAGGCACAAAAAGGCAATACAAGTACTGTAAGCAATTCAAGAGGAATGTAGTCAAACTGGGTACATAGTAAACAGGATAGTAGCAACTGCATACAGAAATGTGCAAATAAAGACAGGAGCATTATGCAAACAAAATCACAGGATAAATATAAATGAAAAATGAATATAAAAGTTAATTGGTACAGCTGCATTGGCCTGCAAAGGTGGACTTCAGAGATTTCTTGAACTGCTAGAGAATAACATGATCTTTTTTTTCTGTTGATTAGGACCAGTTTGTTATTGGAGAACCAGTTTTCCAAGGTTTTGACATTACTTTGAAGAGTGGTAGTGAGGCTATGAAGGTCAGGATTTTGGGATATAAATGACAGCATCACTAGAGTAGAGATAAACATTGGCTGTCTGACATGCAGCAGGCAATTTGTTTATGATGAGGCCAGATAGGAGTGGGCCCAAGATAGAACCCTGGGGCACCAATTGATACACCCCTAATGTCAGACAAGGAGCCATCAATCTTCACACTCTGAGTGCAGTTCATGAAATAACTTGGAACCAGTCCACTGTGTTCTGGGACAGACCCAGGCCAAGGATTTTGTTGAGTAGGAGTTCATAGTTGACCATGTCGAAAGCTTTCTTTTATAGAAGTACCTTACCAATATATTTTGAGGTTTTCTTGACTGTCACAGTCTTAAAGCAGAATTTAGGTTAAACTGGTTCAGGACCCAGCAACTGGGAGCTTTAGGACCAGGTCCCCACAAGGTGTCTGGGCAGACTCAGGGGAATGACGGAACTTAGGTCAGTGAAGGCTGAACTGAAATAATTGGGAATTTCAGAAGGCTCAAGTACCTCTCAGCCTTCACCCAAGAGCATTTTATGTGAAAATATACAGTATCATCCTTACCAAGGAGCTTTGAGAAGTTTTCCCAGAATCTTCTGCCATCACTCCAGTTTTGGGTCTGTTGGTACTTGTAGAAGTCAGATTTGGCCTTCTAATCATAATGGAGCACTTATTGCCAGCTTCATTGTACCCTTGCAGGTGGACGGAGGACCCTGTTTCAGAGGAGTGCCCACAGAGTGTACTTCTCTCTGCAGGCCAGAAGTTCAGGGGTGATGCATATAGACGGTGTTCCTCTTCCCTTGCACTTCTTGATGAGTGTAAATTTATTGCAGGCATGTATGAACTCAGAGACAAATAATTCTGGGACCAAATCAATATTGGAAATGACTTTAATGAAGCTCCAATCAATGTGGGCCAAGTGGGCTTTGAATTCAGTCACTATCTTTTGTATAGGACCCAGCTGGTTTATGGTCCTGGGGTGGCCTGGGCTGTTTAACTGCCCATAGATGTTGTACCAGGAATGGTCACTTTGTGTACGTGGCAAAACTTTGATAACTTTAACCCTGTCTGGGTGTGTGACCAGTACCCAGTCAAGTAGTGTCATAGTTCCTGTTTTACAATTGGTCCTGGTGTAATCAGTGTCCATTTGTCTGTGGAACAGTCTGGACATCTTGGTCTCAATTTCAAAAAGCCCTAAAATCACCGCAAGTTGCTGCAATCCAGGGCTACATGCACCTTGGGTGCATCAGCGATGATGCGCCCGATTCTGCAATATTGGGGGTCCCTGTGCTGAAAACCCAGGAGTTGCTGCAACTGCAGAGCTGCTCCAAATAATGGGTGCAATTATGATGTTTAACACAGGGATCCATCATTCCTCTCTCTGTGCAAGCAGATGGGACCCCAAGAGGTGGAGATGAGTGAACCCCTGGCTGGAATTTGGTGGATAGGAGCTGCAGGGGCACTGAGGGTGCCATAGGGTATTTGGGGGCACTGCAGCAGGTATGGGGAGCAGAGGAGGCCCTATGGCACCTCTGCCAGGTGCCACCTTCATTCCTTATGCCAGCTGCAGTGCCCCCTCATGACATATGGCACCCTCTGTGCCCCAGTGGCCTCCATTCACCACCTGCCCATTACCCTAGCTCACCCCTGCCCTGCCACCTCCTGGCTGGTGTAACTTCAGCCCCTGTTGGGCCACAGCAGGCTTACAGAATCCCTCATAAGGGATGTTACAGCTTCATTGTGGCACAAGCCCACTTGTGACCTGGCGCTGGGGCACATTTTCAGCAAGGACAGCACAGGGGGCTTTGCCTCAGGTGACCAATTTCATCCCAACTGCTGTTGCAAAATCAGGATCAGTGCATTATATGATGCAAGGTGCCACTGCGTCATACACGTTGATGCAAACACTTTACATAATAGAATTTGTTTTGAAAATTGAGCCCCTTATCTCTATGACCTGTGCTTGACTAGCATTCCAGTTAATGTTAAAGTCACTGGTAGCAATACTGCTTGAGGTGTTGTAATTAGTGAGTGAGTGCTATTATGCCCTGGTGATGTTAACTAAGTGGGATACATACAGACAGACAGGGTGACAAGAGATTTGTGTCTGCAACCTATCAATAGCTTTATTACTGTGCATTCACAGTCCCTGGTTAGATCCTTAATCACAATTTTGGAGACTTGCATGCCTGATCTGAGGTAGATAAGGCAGCCCCACCCTGCTTACCTATTCTATCCTACCTGAATATATTGAAACCTGGCGATAAAACTTATAACTCCTTCTTGCCAATGGCTCCTATCTATCTGAAATCTGTGAACCACCAGTGTTGACATCTTGACAGCCTCCAAACCTACAAATGAACTTGTCAGCTACAAATTTATTTATAAGCTTTTACTGACCAGGTAAGTACACTGCCTATTTTCAGCTACTGTCCGGGTCAGTAGCACAACAAGCAAAACAGTACAAGTCAACAGACAAAACAATGGGTGCAAAGCTTGGCAAAACTGCATAAAACAGTTACAATGACCCTTTCAGACTAAAATATGGGTTGGTGTAAGATCCTTTGATAAAGCATAACTGCATGAAACACATCAGGTGACGTGGTGAGATCCAGAGGGATCTAGTGAGTGAGGAGGGGACACCAAGATATGAGCAACTGTTTACTTGTGATATGACTGCTGATTTTGTTTGTTTATTTGAACATATCAGAATTACTACCCTTTGAGTCAGAGACTCCTTTACAAAGGCTCCACATCAGGAGAAAAGTAAACATACATAGGCACAAATGACATTCAGGTCAACAGGGCATATTGAGATATGCTCAGTTAGTAGCAAGGCATGATGGTAAAATATAAATAGAACAGTATATTGTGATGACATCAATGAATCATGAAACAGGGAGTGAAGAAAACAAATTAAGCAGTAGGACCACATGGCCTGAAAATACAGAGCCAGAGGAAGAGTAATTTAAACAATGACAATCAAAAGTGGGACTAGCAAGGGTGCCAGTCCTTTGTCATAGTGGACAGAGAGACCACAGCAGAGATGTGGGGGTGGTCAGAGGCAATCACAGACTCCCTCCTTGGATGTGATATTTAAGCAGGGATTTGAATTGGCCAAGTTTAGTTTCAGAAAGCAGGGCCTTGGGAGAGAGAGTTCATGTAGCAGGGCCTGTAGCAGAAGGTACATTGCCCCAGTGACATTTTACAGAGGGGACTTGGTATTGGGGTTTCTCTGTGCCCGAGTGCATAGTGACCTTGGTGGTAGTAGTAATGGTGTGAGGCCAGAGGAGTAAGATCAGCAGTGATTTTTTGGCAAGGAGACAGGTCTGAATTTCAGTCGCCCATCAAGATTGAGCCAATCAGTACAGGTACAGAGAGTGCAGGTGTGCGCTCAACCGCTCACAACCTAGGGCCAAGTGACAGGCTTTATTTAGGGATATCCTGATTCTGTTTAGCCCTGTGTTGTCAGCGGCTCCCCTAGATCAGAATTCCATAATCAATTAGAGACAGGATTGAAGAGGAGATTGCCAGGATGCAGGCATCGGGGAGGGAGACAGTGCTTATAGCAGTGCAGGAGGTAAATCCGTGTGTTGACAGCTGAAGTAAGCAGGCGGACATGTTCATGGTAGGTTAGGGCAGAGTCCAGGGTGACACCTAGGTATTTGAATTGCCAACTTGGTCAAGGGGTCGTGCCATGAATTAAATATCAGCATAGAGTGGGCACTATGATTATTCTGGGTGTGGGCAAACACCATAGTTTTGGTGTTTTAATAGTTCACTACTAGCCTTTGGGTAGAGAACCAACACTCAGCCTCAGAGAAGGATTTTTGAAGGGTCTGTTGGAGAGTAAAGGGTCTGGATGGCTGCTGTAAAGTACAGTATCATCCGCATAGAGCAGTAGTTTTCAGAGCACACTTTAGGAGTGAGTTAAGGAATATACTAAATAGCAGGGGGCCCAGTATTGAGCCCTGATGAACCCCTGAGGAGACTGGGAGGGAGGAAGTTAGGGTCTGACCTATTTGCATTTTTGTGATCTGCCAGATAGGTAATTGGTGAACCATCCTATGGCCTCCTGCAAGATACCCAATTCAATGAGAACAGACAGTAGGGAGTGGTGGACCGTGGGCAAATGCTTTAGATAGGAAAGTAAGAAGCATGTTGTTAAGCACTGAATAAAGCAGAATTACAAACTGTTAAAACTACCTCAGGTATGCTCATTTTATGGCTATGGTGGAGCCTGCAGCTGTGTTACGATCGCTAGCTCTGAATACGTGTGATTGTGAAAAGCTTCCTGTTGGAGTTCTGAGGCATCCTTTGAAACCTAAACAAAACTGAAAACAGTTCACCACGGTCGCCGCTTTCAGAGCTGTAGCGCATAATTATTTTGGCTGCTACTTCTGCATGTTGGCACAAGAACTGTGCATGCATGTTACGTGCATGTGTGGTTCCACTGGCACTTCTATCTTGGGAATGGCATTATGCCATTCCATGCAACTGCACATGCACAAGTGCTACATGCGCATTGACATCGTTGTCACCATCTGGGGATGGCATCAGCGGTGCTCATGGTGCTCGTACTTCACAGCTTTCGCAAGCTAGCCACAGCCATATTGGCTCTGGCTAGAACTTGTTCTTTATGTTACAGAAAGCAGTGTTTATTGTTAAATACAAGTCTGGACAGTGAGCAGGTGCCAGCTACCATTTACTCCACAGTAACATAAGCAGTACAAAACAGTTGACTTGGCATATATAACATATGTGTGTTACATCAAGTGCAAGCACAGCTTAAGTTTGCTTTTAGGTAGCCCCACAGGGATCTTTTGAAGTGTGAGTGAGTGAGAGAGCTTTGAATAGGGGACTGGAGAGATTCTACAGTCTTGGGGCAGTAACAGTAAGGGCTTGGTCCCCCATATTGGTGAGGGTTTTGGGGCTAGCTAATAGGGACTTCTCATTAGATCTTGGAGGGACATGCATTAGGTGAGAGAACAGTATGCTGAGCTATAAGAGGGCAGAGGAGCCAGTCCTGATTTTTGTCGATGAAGGATTCCAGTGCAGAAAGGTGATTGTTTAAGGAAATAGCCATCAGAGGTAATGGTAGAGGCCAGAATGGTGGGTAATTTGGTTAAGAGAAAGGAAAACCTGCAGATATTGTTGTAGGCAACATCTCATTTGGACAGTAAGGACTAATCATATGGAAGAAGGAGATAATCATATAGTTATGGGGTGGGGAAAAGGATTCTTCCATCAAGGCCATGATGGGCATACAGCATTAGACTTGGCTCAGTAGACCATTCAAAGATTAGAATTTACTGCCCTGCAAGTGCACAGGATGTGTGGGGAAAACTGAGATGAAGATCCAGGGTGACCCTAAATACTTAAAAGAGGGTGCATCATTTAAGGTGGTCCCATTATGAACAACTGGTCCAGGCAGACTCTGATTTTATCTGGAGACCTCAAAAGCATGGTTTTTGTTTTCTTAGCATTCATGACAAGTTTATTGTTAATGATCCATGCCTGCAGTCTATAGAAATCAATGGTGTTAGTGGTGGTGTGCCTTGATAGTAGATTATATGATCAGCTGGTTTTACTCACGAAGTGCATGAGCACTTTCATTCATAAGAAAGCAGCCGCCCATGGAAGGGAGCAGGTTGTGCCGCCACCTTCTTGCAACGAGAATTGGGGTGCTGGGGGTGGGGAAGAGAGTGGGAGTAGGGTGTTGCTAGTGAGGGGTGGGAGGATATATTGAATATTTTTAAAAGTGCAAATGGCAATATTACTTTTAAAGGTGGCAGCCAGTCAGTGAGGCAGGCGACAGTTGGTCTCCATCAGGGATTTTATTTTAAATAATAAATTAAATATAACAAAACTGTGGGTGAGGTGGGAAGGAGGGTGGCATTGGGCTGCTGATAGAGTGTGTAGGATGTGGGTTACATTTTACTTGATTTTGGCCTGGGGACAAGGGTGCAGCTTTTTTTAACAGGTCACCCAAATCCTCAATACCCAAATAGTCACCTATTTGGAAAGGGTTTCTGAATATTCAAAAGCTCTACTATTCATGGTATTTGAAACAATGTTCAGCCCTGCACACCCTAGTGAGGGAGGAGGCTAGATCCACTGTGGTTCACCCCAGAAGTAAAACATGTAGTGAGGGGTGGCGTGGTGGGAAAAAAGCATTCAGAAAACAGGGAAAGTCAAAGGAGGAAAACAGATAGTCATACCTGAGGGCAGCTCTAATAGACCAGCAAGATGGTCACAAATGCAAATGCAAAGGCCAGGGCAGAGATGAGAATAGAGGAAGGGGCAAAGCAGGAACAAAGTATTCTTCCAATCCTGTACATTCAGGAGAAATGCAAAGTAAAGAAGGGTATAGTGAGGCTGGGGAGGGAGTAGGATAGTACTAAGGGATAATGAAAAGGCTGAGATAATGAACCACATTTTTGTTTGGTATTCATCAAGGAGAAAGAGGGTTCACTAATGGATTGTGGAGTGGGACAAAAAGGAGGTGAGGGGCGCTAACAGTGACCCTCATGTCATGGAGGAAAGCATGCTAGAAGAGCTGAGGGCATTAAGAGTAAATAAAACCAACAGGGCTGGATGAATGCACTCAAGGATGTTTAAGGAAACAGTGGGGCGATAGCAGCAACTCTGGCTGAACATTTCTACTATTCTCTAAACACTGAGTGGTCCCCACGGATTGGAGTACTGCCAATGCGGTCCACTGCAAAAAAGTGGCAGGAAAGACAAGCTGCAACTATAGACCTGTTAGCCTAATGTTTATACAGTGGTAATCACACAAAAATTAACATTATCTTGAAATGCTGCATAGTGAGGTATATATGCTGCATCAACGCCACTGTCTTCAATAGAAATTTGATTCCAAAATTTTCAAGGCACCATAAGGTATACTGCAAAGTACTGTATACGCAGTAGAAGTCAACCTTTCATGACTACTAAGAGAGAGAGAGACTGGGAGACTTTCTCAAGGTAAACTGGCTACAGGTGGGCAAGCAGCATGGGTTCACACATGGAGGTCAAGACAGATGAAATGACAAACCTGATCCAGTTCTTGACTGATTGACTAGAGTGGCCAAGAAATAACAGGCAGTTGATATACAGTACTGTACCTGAACTTCAGCATAGTCTTTGATACAGCCTCACATAGGAGACTGGTCAAGGAACTGAGGGATCGATGGGTAGAAGAAAAGGATAGTGACATTGATGAAAAGCTGGCTGAGGGAGGGAGGTAGAGGGTGGTGGTGAACAGGGAATAATCTGATGCTATTGAGGTAATGAGTGGGTACAACAGGCTCAGTCCTGGGGCCATCTTCTTTAACATATTTGTCTGATCTGTCTCTATAGATGATACAAAAATCTGAGGAAGGGTGGACAGTGAAAATGGGATCAGGGCACTGAGAAAGGACCTGGGAATGCTGGAGAGATGGTCCAAGATTTGGCAACTGAATTTTAATGGTAACAAATGCATGCAATGAAATGCAGATCAGGAACAAATACACCAAACACAATACCTGATGGGTGACTACTGAAAGAAAGCACAGCATAGGAAAAGGATCTGGAAGTGATAATATCAGACAGTTCAAAATCTACGGCACAGTATGAAAAGGCAGTAGGGAAGGCAAACAGGATGCTGGGTTGCACAGAAAGGAGAATCAGCAGTAGACACAGGGACATGATACTTCCCTGTGCAGATCCTTGGTGCGCATGTATCTGGAGAACTGTAAAAGGTTCTGGAGTCTATATCTATGGAAGGACTGTGAAAGGGTGGAGGCTATACAGAGAAGGCAAACAAGATGATCCAGGGAAGGGGAGAAGACATATTGAGAAGATACTAAAGACCTCACTATGTATACCCTTCAGGCTAGGAGGGAGAGGGGCATGATAGAGACATAGAATGCCTAGAAGAAATAAACAGGGTGTCCTATAAAGAACTATTCTTAAACATAAAGAAAAGCATGGAGAATTCAATAAAACTGACAGAGGGAAGATTCACGATTATACCATTATATGGGCACTCTAATTAGGGCACTGCAAACCAGTTCGCCCGTCATGCAGGTGAGCTGGATTTGTGGCATGCTGCAAGAAAGGTGCTGTCCAGATGTTGAATCCTATGCACCATTCACCTCTGACCTGGAGGTGAGTGTATTTTTTTATCATTTAACATTTTATTCCTCCTTCGCTGCGGAGGGCTCCAATAACCGCCGTCACGCTGGTCACGCAAGCCCCGGACCAGATCCGCATACGACACAGGCATCTGACTCACATAGGCCCTAATGAAATTAACAGACACCCCTGGGGACCATGACCAGGAACCAGGTGGCCACGCCTCTCATGTCTGGGGGCTCGGAGCTCCCGCCATGAGCTGCCGTGAGTCACCCCACAATTTTCCACTGTTACTTGCCCTAGGAGCCAGATGTGCAGTGATGCCTACTGCACCCACGGCAGATGTCTGCCACGCCCTCCCCTTGAATGCATGCCGCTGACAGTGCACCTAGCCTCTGCTAGGTGCCACTGCAGTGCACCACATACCCCATACCCATGCCAGAGGGAGGACAGCAGTCATGGGATGCTCAATCCTTCCTCTCCCTAGCCCCTGGTGCCCCGAGTCCATTCCTCGAACCTCTGTCACCAGTGTGGGTGCGAGGTGTATGCCAGCGCCAACCCTTAGCACCATCGGGCTGGCAGTGAGTGCATTTAAGTATGGGAGAGTGGGGGTATGAGGGTGCAGCCCTCTTAAACAGACAGAATGTGCCACCAGGGTGTTGGGCATGCTGGGGTGGGTGGCACTATTGCCATGCATGATGTCTGCCATCAGCATTGTGTTTGCACCTTAATGATGGTTCGATTTTTCCTGCTGCCATGACATGGTGGAACCAGATTCAAGAAGGATGCCGCAAGCACTTTTTCACAGAAAGAGGGTGAAAGTGGAACGATTGCCAAAGGAAGTGGTATATTCCAAAACAGTGAGGGGAGGATTAAAAATTAGGGAACAGGAACAAGGCATTAGTAAGGGAAGGGTTATGGGGTGGAAAGGACAAAGGTAATGGAGAAGGATGGCCATTTAGTCCAACCAGGAAAATTCTGGATGGTGGGCAGACTGGATCGACTTTTTACCATCAGATTCTATGTTTCTATGTATTAATGCCTTCTTTTTCCTGTTAATGTAACATACACTGCAAACTTTCCATTGAACTTTCTCTTCAGCTTCACAGTACTGTTAGCTTAAACCTCACTCATGTAAAATGTGCTATGATGAAATGGTATAAGAATAGAGTGCTTGGTAATCTATAAAAACCATTAGCACAGTCCTCACAAATAAGATTTGCTGTTACTGTATACAAAAATGATGAGCCCCATTGTGCATTATTGCATAATCATGCATCTCCTAAACTTTAATATAATTTCATAATGTGTAGAAAAACACACAATGGCTAAAAACATGGGGCTAAAATGTGAATTTTAATATATCAGTTAATCTGAACCAAAACATCCGAGTCTGTTTAAATTTAGAAAATGTACTGTGGAAAAGCTGTGAACATTCCCTCACAATCATTCTTTCCTATCATGTGACCAACACCAGAGATCAATAGCAAAGTTCTACTTGAATTCACAAATCCCAATTAAAAGTTGCTCAAGAAAGTAAACACACACCAGTCATATCATTTTCAATTGCAGTAAATTGTGCAGTGAAAAATAAAACTTCTGCTTTGATCTCTCAACACTTACGTAATCAGCATATAACAGACAGAATAATATCTAACCATGGAAATGGCTGTTAATGGCCAGTGGAAATCTGGGGACACAGATGTTTTCACAGACACAGACTATTTATTCTTTATCAAAGATAATGAGAGAGAGAGAGAGAGGAGAAGTATTTTCTATAAATATCCTTGAGCCTTTTACATTTGGAATAATCATGGAATATCCGGTAAAAGAAATTCTATTAACACCCAAATTGAATTTGCCCTTGGCAGACTGTTAAACAACGCTATATGTGAAACCTCTTCTCAAAAAGTTAGCTTGAAACAACAATTCTTTGGGCTTTGGTATGCCAGGCATATGACTTGTTATTCTCATTTATAAAATGGACCATATAAGTCCTGTAGCCTAGCTGACCCAGCAAGAAGCAGTGAGTTACTGCCGCCATGCTGGTGACCCAGGATCAGGTGTGATCTTGGGTTGCTGAGGGCTGGCTGGGGAGAGAACTGAGCATCTGACAGACTGCTCTCCTCTCTCAGGGTGGAGGCCTGGTGGTAGTGTGGGACACGAGTGGCAACATGGGAGGCAGCTGCAGGATCTACAGCATGAGTGTGCCTCCACGTGCCCCAGCACTGGGTGGGAGTAAAACTAGGAGGAAAATGGCAGTGAAGCAGGTGTGAATGAAGCTCTGTGCTTTGTCATCTACCCCACTCTGTTGCCAGATTCTCAGGCTGACTCTGGCTATGAATCTTGGGGGTGACCTCTCCTGACCTCGTCATTGAAGGCAATCTGTGGGCATAGTCCAGACTGCAAGTGGAACTGGAGAGGTGATACACAGTGGGGAAAAACAGGGACAGCATAAAGGAACCAGTATACCTATGCTGGGAAAGATAAAACCTGTATAAAAAAGAAAATTGTAGCCTCATAGGTCAAATCACATCACATGACCATTGATTACTCTCTGACATCTGCACACCTCACCTAAGCTACATATTTTTTCAACAAATAAAAGCCCATTTATAAGTGGGATTGTACACTCCTGGATGTGTGGTCGTAAGGGAATAATGCACTTCTCGGGTGTTTATTGCACTCAGGTATGCTTGTGTCTAATATAGAATCTGTCGGCAGATAACAGCCACCAGAAGCATGCAGTATTCCTTTATAACTGCACACTCCTTCATGCTTTATGCCTTACTAAAAGCTCCAACTGTGGGATGAAAAACAAACAAAAGGCCTGAGTTGGGTTTTGTGGATAGTGTACTATCAAGCCAACAGGATATCCAATGAAAAATATCGGCTCTTTCTAAATGCATCCAAATCCTTCAGCCCATAATTTTACTTGGACACTGCATTTAGATCATACAGCCTAAAATATCCCAAACTATTGGGGCAATCCTTAAGAGGACTACCATTATCCCTTGAGTCTTCTCAGTTATGACTAAGCTTGAGCTCAGTTCTAACTTGCTGCACCTCCCACTGGACAAGGATTGTTCTCAATATCTTCCATTTGTTGACCAAAGTTTGATCTCCTGAGACCTTAAGCCTTAAGTGCTGGTCATCTCAGAATCCTTGTTTTATCAAGGATCTATTGCATGGCCATCTCCTTTCTCTGATACACTGTCTCCAGTTGTGAGAATGGTGGTGGTGAGCCATGTATGTTACCTTCAACCACAGGTTTGATGTTGTACAATGCTTTTCCTTCCCTTTATCACATGACTATCTGGTAGACAAACTTTTCATTCCCATTTCTCTTTCTCTGTAACTCTATAGTGCCTAATGTCTCACTGAGTCCAGTCCTGACTCAATCCTTGACCTCCTGCCTCTGTCACCTCCCTTACTACCTCTGCTGAATTTTTAGTGTTGGGTAACTTTTAACCAAGCCTCACCCACCTCAAAAGTCATGCTCTGCACATTTTATCTCTTCACCTCATGCAGCATATCTTAGATCCAACTCAGCATAAGATATATAACTTAAGCTATGCTCAAATTGACTGGTTCTCTCCCCCAATACATTATGGAAGCAGGCATCTCCCGAGATACACTTAACCACCATCATATGGTCTACTGTATGCATAAGCTTCACTACCCAAAGCCCACCCAAGATGATATTGCTCAAGTCCTTCGGGTCACATGACTTGTCTGCCCTCTTGTTTAATCAGTATGCCACTTACATGTCATTGATCTCTATTGCCACTGATACAGACAATGTCATCAGCAAATTTTGTGCCAAATTCACAGCAGCTTGACACATGCATTCCCTCCAGAGAGGCCACATGAAATATTCTTATCTCCTCTGAAATTATCTGCTGAGTTCATCACATTTCTCAAAGGTTGAGATTCTGCTTGGCATCTTTACAGGGCATCTGGTTCCCCACAGAATCTGGTGAAGTACTGTAGAACCGGTTTTGTGACACACTGCCTACTTTCTCTCCAGTCTTCCCTCTTGTACTTTTTCCTTTTCCCCTACCACTTTGTCGGCTACCCTTTTAGATCTATTGGCTGTTAATTCTACCAAGGTCAATAGCCCTGACTGCATTAATTTCAAACTTTTCTATTACTTGCTCACATCCACATGCTTGAAGAGGGCTGCAGTCTTCCATCTCCCTAAGAACTATAACCACATCTCTTACCCTTCTCTAGGAAAATGTTAAAAACATTTGATTTTCTCCCAACTGTCCCCTTTATGGACTCTTCCTTCTTCTGTGGCCTTCTCTAGTCTGTCTTCAGGAAAACCTCCTCCGCTATGTCTCACTGACATCATACTGAAAGGGATAAATCAGTACATGTATAATCAGTACCTGATCATGCCTGCTGTCCTTGCTGACCTTGCTAAGGCTTTCAGTGCTTTTGCATATTCCATCCTAGTGGACCTTTCTGGCAAATGATTCAGCCTCTATTTGGCAGCTAGGTACTAAACTGGCATGACAAGCGATTCCTCCCTCCCAAATGGGTCAGGTGTTGACATGTAGCATCATGATACCTTAGACTCTAAACTGGTTGAATAGCTCCTGCATGATTTTAATAACATTCAGCACTGGTTCTGTGCAATCAGCTTACCCTCAATGCTGAAAAAGATTTTCATGGCCTTTAGCACCAGGCAGCAACTGGCCCAAATCCGCCCCCCCCATTCTTATGATCTGAGATTACACAGTTGGGGGAGTTCCCTCCTTTAAATATTTGGACGTCTGGTTGGAGTGTCATCTTGCCTTCTCCAGCCATATTAACACCATCCACAAGAAAATAATTTCTGACAGCTCAATGGAGTAGCAGCAGTGCTATCTCGTGGTGCTGGTGATCCGATTCAGGAACATGACAAAGTGGCCACAGGGCTGGCAAGGAAGGAAGGATTAAGTGCCCCAGGATTCTCTCCTTCCTTGGGGAGGAGGGAGGGTTGCAGTCCATGCTAATGTACTGCAGCATGGGTGACCACCAGTGGTAGTGCAGTAGGGGTGTATTCGAGATGGGGGTGGATACCAGGATAGTGTCATGCCACAGCACGCATTGGCATGCAGATGCACCTAGATGCCTCTAGTATGCTGGCATCTGTGTGATAGGGGAGGAGAACAAAGGAAATACCCCAGGATGGCAGAGCCTGGACACTAATAACTAGCTTCATCCTTACCTTGGAGGTCCTAAAACAGAGGATCAACTGTTCTCCTGATCTAGGCCATTTCCAGTGGCCACATAGGGGTTAAGTTGGGGGTGTTAAGGGAGGTAAGTGCTAGTGAAGCTGGGGTGTGGGACTGAGTGGATGTCTCCAGTCTCCAATGGGGAATCCTGAGGGTATAACATATGAATTAAAATAAACAAACTCGTCCCTAAATGTGCTGCACTATTTATGCACAAAGCTTTTATCCTGTTCCCAGATATATGTTGTCTGCTGGTAACTACTTAATTTGTAATATCAGGAGGAAAAATCAAATAAAAATAAAAACGGCTTCATCTAGGGAATGCACAGGAGCATACTATTACAACAGAATGTGTCTAACTTATCGGTGTCATGGTTGTATAAACCCCTTGATAAATCATATTATCTATAATGATTGCTGGACACTAAATTACATTTTTCTTTTTTCTAATAAGCTGTTCTTACAAAATGTATTATAGTGTAATGTTGTTATAGTCACAGTCCAGTATGTCTATGTCTGAATGTGATGTTTTGATCATGATTATTATTTTATTTTTAGTCTAATATTTTTATTTATTTGTGTCTAAGCTTACTAAATACCTTTGAGCCAAGGCTCTTTTACAAAGGTTCCATGTCATAAGTAAAGGCAATCATCATCAGGCTGGTTACAGGGTAACAGACACTAAACATAAAAGAGTTTACACGGTACATGGGATAGTAACTTTGGTTGACATAATCAGACTAAGCAATGTGTTACCCAAAAACAATAGGAGGAAGAGGGCATGAAGGGAAAAGACTAAGAGTAGGGGATGGCATAGGCACAGAGGGGCAGAGTGAGGCAGCTGAGGGGCCTTGTCAGGACAGACACAGTGTAAGTGCTTTAGGGTTGCAGTGGACAGGTAAGTGCAAGAAGAGAGACAAAACAGACACCTCACGAGGTCAGACACAGCATAGGGGACAATGATGTTATGTGGCGCAAACACAGGTGTTGGTGCCATTTAGGGAGAGGCAGAGCTTTGTTTTGAACACTTCAAGCATTGCTGCGGATGAGGTGTCCCTAGAGATTGTTCCAGCCAACTTGGAGCCCTATAAGCAAACAACCTTTGGCCTTGGAACATGCAGCAGCGAGGATTTGAAGGATTTGGGGCTTAGAGCTCCTGGTGTTGCAGTTGTTGATTTTGGGTTTAAGAAGGGTGCTGACTCCTGGTGGATTCACAATGTATCAGATCAGGAGATCTGGGTGAACAGAGGTTGCACACTAGCTACGGTACACTGCACAGACACTGCAGTGTTATCCAGCAACAAGCACCCTGGTGAGACTGATAGTGACTCTTGACTTGTTTGACTTTGGTGACTCCCCTTGCCTGCTGAATGGAAGACTAGAATCAGTGAGAAACTAGCCCAGAGAGACCAAGTGTTTTCATTGAAGGAATGGGACGTGGGATGTGTCCAGGGTGCTGAGCATCACATATGCCTGCACAATGAACAGCCGTCTTGAGAGAGGTCTCGGCACTTAGCTCCTGCCGACATAGATGATGTAAGAAGACACCTCATGAATGCTTGCGGCTGTGTGATACAAGAATCCAGGAGCCCCTATGCTTCACCCATTGTGGTTGTCTGTAAGAAGAGTGGGTCAGTGAGAATGTGCGTGATTATCAAACCCTGAACCGGCGGACCATTCCTGATCAATACACCATGGCCCCATATACAAGATGCTCTGGACAGTTTGAATGGGAGCAAATGGTTCTCGTGTTGGATCTTCACAGTGGGTACTTCCAGATCCCCATGGCCCCGGAAGACCATGAGAAAACAGCCTTCATCTGTCCATTGGGGTTCTATGAGTTTCTGAGGATGCCACAGAGAATATCGGTGCCCTGGCCACTTTTCAGCGATTGATGGAGCGTGAGGTGGGAGATGTGAATTTGTTGGAATGCCTGGTCTACTTGGACGGCGTCATTGTATTCGGAAGTTCATTGGAGGAGCATGAAGTCGACTCTTTAAAGCATTAGACTGACTGGAGGATTTCGGCCTCAAGCTGTCCATCGACAAGTGCCAGTTTTCCAGACCTCTGTGAAGTATGTGGGGCACATAGCATCCACAGAGGGATAGAGATTGATCCCAGTAAAGTTGAGGCCCTGACCATCTGGCCCCAGCCCACAATCTGAAAGAATTACAACACTTCCTGGGGTTCTGTGGCTACTACTGCAGGTTCATAAAGGACTATTCCAAGGTGATTCGCCCACTCCTGAATCTTAACCAGGGTTACCTTCCCACGAATCATAAATACAAGAAAGAGCCACCCCAGGAACAGAAAGAGTATACTTCCACCCATGTGAACTTTTCAGGCCTCGCTGGACACCTGACTGTGAAGCAGCTTTCCACAAAATCATATACCAAGCTCACCCATGCCCTCATCCTCGCCTATGCTGATCCTACCAAACCCTATGTGCTACATACCGATGCTAGTCTACAAGGTTTGGGAGTTGTGCTGTATCAAGACCATGAGGATGGTTTAAGACCAATGGCCATCGCTAGTAGGAGTTTGACCCCATCAAAGCAAAACTACCCTGTGTATAAGTTGGAATTCCTGACATTAAAGTGGCCATCATTGACCAGTTCCATGAATATCTATAAGAGGCAAAGATACTGGTGAAGACTGACAATAACCCATTGACCTATGTACAGACTTCAGCTAAGTCAGATGCCACAGGCATCGGTGGATTTCTGCATTGTCTACCTAAGATTATGCTGTTGAATACAGATCAGGCCTGAATCACATCGATGCTAATGCCTATCCTGAAGGCCCGCTCCCAAGAGTGACTGGGTCAGGTTATCTGAACCTGGCATTCGAGCTTTGTGCCAAAAGTTTGATAAAGATGAACAGATGTCTGCAGACACAGTGGACTGTTTAGTAGATCGCTTGGGCCCTTCTGATACATGCATACCAGCTGCATACTGTCACTTCTCTGTTCTAGATATTAGTGCACTACCTCAATTTGACAAAGACAGCATTCAGTGGGCTCAATCCCAGGATCCCATGATTCAGCCAGCCCTTGATGCCCTCCATGCAGGAAAGATGTGTCCAAGTTGCGTTCCTCTGACTTACGAACGGCGTTATTGTTTAAAATAGGCCTCAAGTTGAAGCTGATTAATCAAGTTGTTGTATAGAGAGACAGTAGATGGGGTGGCCAAGTAGACAAGCAACAATTTGTTCTGCCCACAGCCTTCTGAGATTTGGTGCTGAGGTCTCTCCATAATCATATGGGCCACCTGGTGTCGGCCGAACCCTTCATCTAGTATGATCTCGATTTTACTGGCCCAAGATGGGGCGGATGTTGAGCATCATGTATGGACTTGCAGTCACTGCTTGCAGAGAAAGACCCTGCCTCAGAGGGCTGCCCTTTTGTTAACATTACCAGCACCCCAATGGAACTAGTCTGCATAGACTTTTGAGTTTGGAGCCTGACCAGTGGAACATTGGTAATGTGTTAGTGGTTACGGATCATTTCACACGGTATGCACAAGTGTTTCCACCAAAGATCAAAAGGCATCCACTTAGCCAAGGTGCTAGTGGAAAATTTCTTCATCCACTACTGGCCCCAGCGTAATTCATTCTGATCAAGGTAGAGACTTTGAGAGTCGCTTAATCAAATAAATGCTCTCTTTATGGGGTGCAGAAGTCAAGAACCACCCTTATCACCTGCAGGGGATCCTCAACCAGAACATTTTAACTACACCTACTAGACATGGTAGCACCCTTCACCAAAAGACAAGCATAAATGGAGCCAGCAAATTAGCACCTTGGTACACGCCTATAACTGCACAAAAAATTATTCTACCAGGTTCTCTCCCTACCGCCTCATGTTCGGGAGAGAGGCTCGATTGCCTGTGGATGTCTGTTTTGTGGTCTCTCCAGATGGGGTCCAAGCCGAAAATTATCTGCAGTATCTACAAAAACTGAAATCTCAATCAAATCATGCCTACCAACTGGCCCAGACAATGACTGCCAAGAGAAATTTAGCCAACAAAGAGAGGCATGATAAAAGGGTAAAAGCTCAAGAACTTGACCTGGAGACCATGTGTTGTTGCAAATTCGGGACTGCATGGTAAATATAAAACTGTTGACTGATGGCAACCATCTCCCCATATAGTAGTAGGCAAGCTGGATGATTTACCTGTGTACAAGGTGCGCCTGAAAACAAATCCAAAGCTGTCAAGACCATGCACCGTAACCACTTTCTGCCTATCGGCCAAGTCATGATTGAGGCTGAGTCCCGAGACTGTTCCCCTGGACCGGTGACTCAGGCTGTTGCAAAACAAAGGCAGAGTCAACCTACCTCAGTGGTCACAGACTTAAAGTTTTCACACAGCAAGCCCAGAATGATAGTGACTGTCAGTCCACTTCTGATGAGTGAGTGCAACATGCCTATTACCTCTTATGAACGTGAGTCAGCTGTTTCGAGGTAACCCCATGATTAATTGTGGGGATGAAGCTGGTCCCTCTGGACTGCCTAACCCCCAGCTTTGTCCTTGGGGCCAATGCCCCTGAAAGTAAAGTGCAAAGTATCACATCTGAAGATGCTGAGTCCCTGTGTATGGTGGAACTGTATGATTTGCCTGAGGTGAGGGCAGATGATATGAGTCATTCTGGGATATGCCAGAACCTGAGGAGTACTTTGAGGTGTGATGATAATTCCTTTTGGTGCTAGAGTGCCTTACAAGTGAGCCAAGTGTCGAGAAACAGAACTTACAGAGCCTGGGGCTGACCGTGCTCCAAGTTTGAACTTTCCTACCCAGGCAGAGGTCCCCTCACAAGTGATGAAGGCCCCAAGGCTATAGCTAAAAATACAGAGACTGTGGTTGTTCCTCCCAGAAAAGACTGGCCGAGCCATCAAGCCTGTGGTGTGCTTTAGTTATGATTCTCCTGGGAGGCCAGTGGATTTGCCTCTCAGTGTGGTCCATAAAGGGTTTATGCTTCCCAGAGCTCACTGCCCAAACTGAGCCTAAGTACCAATTCCGGTTGATTGTCCTGCCCTCTAGGTATGGTGCCCTGCCCCATCTAGCCGAGGTTAGCTGATAGGAAAGGGCCCTCTCACATTGTTCAATGTACAGGAAGTTATTACCTGATTCAGTATAGTAATGTGTAAATTACCTGTGTGAAAAATGCATAATGTAATTCAGAATGGATATCATACTGTGAAATGCAGAGAATGTGTATAGTAAAGGTTAAATATGTTGACTGATGCCTTAGAAGTCACAGGCCTAACCTGCTAATGGTATAGATGTACAGTATAATTTGCAACTGCAATTATTGTGATGGTACCGACTTGATGTGGACACCAAGTTTTCTCCAGGCAGGAAGGGTCTACCCCCACAAATGGGGTTCGAAAAGTCTTCTCGAGCTTGCCTAAATGCTCACTGCCAGGCTGGTGTTCTCGTCTAGCAGTTTAAATGGTATTGCTAAAGAGTGCCTGTGTCGCTTCTATGTGCTGTCGCTTAAGATCTGCCTAGTATGCAGAAATAGTTAATCTGAAAGGGGGCAGAGTGTTGGCATGCTCGGAGTCCCAGCTTCGACTGGTAAACGTTCCATTTCTGCCATCGCCAATTGTGCAGGGTAGCTCTGTTGAAAGATGTAACTAATACTGAGAATCATTTACAGTGATAAAGATATTGTTGTTTGTTCTAACTCGCCTTCTTTTGCAGCGAGGAATTTCTGTCTATCTCCACCATTTGGTCCCGAACTGATGGATTGGACCAGTCAGTACTTGGGACTCTAAATGGAGCCTGCTATAGGGGCTGAGTGGATTATAACTTGGGATTTTGTAGTTTGGACTGTTGGGCGCTTTATGTAACTGAAGGGGCACTCTGTGACTGACAGCTGAACTGACCAACCAAACCTTTTGGATCTAGGAAATCCCTGAGCTGTCTGCTGGCAAGCCAGATCTACGTTGCAAGTTGAGAGAGGAGCAGCTCAGGATAGTCAAGCAGTGATCTGCATAGTTTCAAGCAGGACAGCTGTGGGAAGGCCTGAGTTGAGGCCTGCAAGTCTGCCTGTTGTCCTGAAGGGGGAAGAGAAAGTTCCTTCAGACTAAATCCGAGATGGTAGGATCGAATTAAGTCTCTTAGATATCCCACCACCACGACTTCACCTTTACTGTGTCTCCTTATGGCCATCTCCTGTATCTCCCTAACCAACTCTCTATCCACTTCCTCCCTGATTTGGTGGTCTGTGACCACACCCACCCTCACTGCCCCCCATTTTGCTTAAAGTGACCCATAGAGTCTCTGCTGATCCATCCTCACTCCCACTCACCATCGGCATATCCCTCCTTCACGTAAAGGGCAACTCCTCCCCTTTTCCTGTCCTGTCCCATGTGTAGAGTCCATACCCTGGTATTTCTACTCCCAACTGTGGTTTTCAGTCCACCAGGTCTCTGTAACTGAAATTAGATCCAGGTCATCCGCCGCCACCACCGCCTGCAGGTCTCCATCTTATTTACTACACTCCTGGCATTATTAGCAATCCTTCCACCAGCCCCGCCTTTCTCCCTTTCCCCCCCAGTGCCTCTGTCCCCAGTTGGGGAGAGGGAAATTAGGTAAGTTCCACCTTCCATTCTCACTGTGCTACACCTAGCTTCACACCCTCCTCTCCTAGTTTAAAGTGCGCCTAGTATTATATCTTTGTATCCCAGCAGTTTCCCCTCAATGTTTACCCTCATCATTTATATGCAACCTGTCCCTTGCATACAGCTGCTGGTCCACCCACGTGTCCTCCCAATCACCTATACAGTCATAGCCCTCCCTCCTACACCATTGCCTAAGCCAGTGGTTGAAATCCTTGATTCTCAATTGTCTAGCTGTACTGGCAGAACTTCTGAAAAAGCTATGGATTTACCATCCTCTTGCACCCTCTTGCTAGTTCCATAAATCTCTTCTGCACTTCTTCACCTCTTCCCTAGCCAGGTCATTTGTACCAAGGTGTAAGATCAGGTGAGGCCCCCCAGTTAGCCTAATGCACTCCTTAATTTTCGAAGTGCCCTGCTTGCCTCCATCCCTGGCTCACAAAAACTAACCTCCCTTAAAAGCCACTCCTTTCCTTTATCAGTGGATCCCTTTATCATAGAGTCTCCATAAACTATCACCAATTTTTCATGCACTTAACCCCAAGGCTGCCTCCACAGCTCTTACTTGGCTTTTCTTGCATTCCTCCAACTCCCTCCCAGCCACCCTTTCTCCACTCCTGCCCCCCATCCCTTTATCCTCCTGCCCTCCTGGATGGTTCCCCAACTCACCCCTCCCTCTGCCTCCTCCAGTCCTAGTCTGTTCCATTACCCATTACCCTCCTCCTTGCAATCCATCATCTACCTGGTTGCCTGCTCTCTGTCTCCTTCCCTGCTTTCCCTTGGATGCCCCTGCTTCTTCCTTCCCAATCCCATATCCACCCCTGTCTGTTACATGCTGTCCCTCCATGTTATTTCTTCTTTCCTTTCTTCAAAGTATCACCCTTCTGTTCTTAGCTTTTACCCATTGCCTGATCTGCCCTTTCCTCTGACTTTGTCTACCTATCCTGGCATGGCTTCTTGTTAACCTTAGCTTCCTTCCCATCTGCTTCCTCCTGTTCCATCATCTCCATTAAGGGCCAATACCTTTTTGATCCTGTGGTGTATCTATGCTTATATACATTGGCACTCATGACCATTGTGCCCCTGTCTCCTGTCCTGGTCCCTCCTCCAGCCCCAGTGTGGCCTGTTCCCTCCACCTCCTGTCCCTGCTGTCATTCTGTCTTCTGTCCCCTACCTGGTTGCCTTCTGTGGTTCTCCTAACCATTTCTCTTTATGTCCAGGACAATTCCCTTTTAGCCATGTTAGCACAGCCTCCAGTTTTGCTAGCCTTTGACAAACTGGGCACTGCCTACCCACCACAGAGTGCTCATGAACAATGCTGCGCCACAGGTATTACACACCATGATCCTCCCACCTCCATGTCCCCCTATCCCCTCCCTCCACTGGTCCATCCTCCCTTATGCTGCCACTGACCTCTCCCAGGCGTGCCCCTCTATACTGTTCCTTCCACCAACTGCGAGTTCCTTCCCCTGGTCCATTCCCTCCTCTCTCCCTTTGCCCCTCTAGCGCCATGCTCCCAAGTAAGCAGTTACCCTCCTCAACCCAATCTTGTCTGTTTCCAAGTTTTTAACAATTTAACTATTAAACTTTAAGAGATAAGCTTTCAACAATTTAGCTATTAAACCTCAAGTGATAAGCAAAAGCAAAAACTTTTAAGAGATAAGTTTTAACAATTTAACTATTAAGCCTCAAGAGATAACAAGCAAAAGCAAAAACTTTAAGAGATAAGTTTTTAACAATTTAATGATTAAACCTCAAGAGATAACAAGCAAAAGCAAAAACTTTAAGAGATAAGCTTTTAACAATTTAACTACTTAAACCCCAAGAGATAACAAGCAAAAGTTTTAAATTGCTAAATCAGTTTGTAGCTTTAAGATCTTCTTGCTTCCTGAGAACCTCCCCAAAGCCTTCAAGCCTAACTCCCTGTGGCTGTGGCTGTTTGAGTATTTAATAAAGGTTGGTAGAGGGGGTGTGGGGGACTTTTAATCCACAGAGCAGTCAAATCCTACAGCTGGGCACTGGCTTTTATAGTTCAGCTGCACTGTTCAAACTTTGCACCCTTTCTTTTGATTGGCCCCTTGGCCACTGAAGTCACCTGAGCCACCACTTGTGGCTCCTCCTCTTTGGTGACACCAATTGCTGCCACCAAATCCACCTCTTCTGGGCCACTGATGTAGTCCTTCTCCTTTGGTGCTGCCAATTGTGGCCACTAAATCGGCCACTCCTGGGCTGCTGATGCAGTCTCTCCATGAGCCAAAGCTTGCGACTCCTCCTCCCTTGTGGTACCACTGATTGCAGCTGAAAAACAGAGCAATTAAATCCTGCAGCTGGGTGCTGGTTTTATAGCCCAACCGCACTGTTCAAACTTTGTGCCTTCTCTTTTGATTGGCCTCTTGGCAGCTGAAGTCACCCGAGCCACGATTACAGCTCCCTCCTCTTTGGTGCCGCCGATTAGGCCACCAAATCCACCTCCCAAGCCACCAATGCAGTCCTTCTCCATTTTAGTGCAGCGGATTGTGGCCACCAAATCTGCCTCTTCCAGGCCTCTGATGCAGCCTCTTCTCCTTTCAGTGCCACCGACTGTGGCCACTAAATTGGCTCTCCCAGGCCACCGATGCAGTCTCTCCAACAGCTGCTGCTTGCAGCTCCCTCCTCCTGCGGTGCCACTGATTGCAGCAAAAACAGAGCATGGTAAGGTTTTATGGCCTTCATTTGGCATTTCTTATGACTTTCTTTCTTTATATCAAAAGAAATTCTCTTCTGTGAGGTGTAGTGGTGGATTAAAAATGTTCTTTAAAAGTGTTATTTAAGAGATAGGAAACATTTGCATCATATTACCCTTCTGGAATGTGGGGAATAAGCTATTTATGCTTAAATCCCAAATAGTATAGAGGATAATGTATGGTCTCTATCATTAACCAGTCAGTTAACAGTGAGGTTGCCAGGCGACCGTGTAAACCTCGAGGCGGAACTTGAGAGGTGTCGCCATGGCAACCTGAGACAGTTAAAATTGACGGTTGCAATAGAGGACCATACATTATTTTTTATAGTGTATGGTCCCACATAAAAAGGCTGTTTGCTTTTTGATTACTAGTCACCACCGCGTCGCTCAGTCCTTCCCCTAACCGCTGCTGTCCAAAAGGCCGGTTCCCCATTGAAAAAAAAGCACAGGCACATGCGAGATCATCGCTATTAACCTATCGATGACATAGCATCAATAGGTTAACAACATATCTACGCTCACATCGATAGTTAACAACCTTAGAAATGATGATTTCTAAGGTTAATAGCGTTCTACCATACATTATAAAGTTCTAATCTCTCTCATTTCCTTTTGAGGATTCCTCATAATTTGGAATAGTTCAGCTTATCTGCCAGGTCATCATTATTTTTTTTTTTTTTTTTTTGTGTGTGTGCTCCTATGATTTAGACATTTAACATTTACATTTGGAACCAACTACAAGCCATGCTGAAGCTAACCAGCATTGTATCAATTAACTCCTACAAAACACTAGCTATCTCTAAATTAAAAGACATATGTAGGTGCTACTAGGCCCCCAATGCCAAGTCAACTTCCTAGGTACCAACTGGCCTCTACTTATTAAGCTGAAATGTGTTGCATAATTTAGGGCAAGGTTAAAGCTGGAATGTACTGCATATATAGCATAAGGACTTCTATTGTGTATACCTCTTGTATTATATATTTTTCTTTGTTGTTCTACATTTTATATCTCCTGTCTATGTAATTGTGAACTGTATGTGTATGTGCCTCAGGACCTCCTAGTGAATGAACTTGCTCAACGGAGTCTTTCCTGCAATAAACTTGAATAATTTAGATATTACTGTTCAAGTCTTTTTTTTCTCTTTTAAAAAGGGGTAATGAAGTGGGAAAAATGAATCTCTTTTTGTTTGTAATTTCAATTTGTATGAGGTTATATATCATACCTTGATGTGGGGATGAATTGTTCTTTTGTTGTAGTGTATTTCATGGTATACATTGTCTTTTGAGTTTCTTTTCATAAACGTTCACTATTTCTTACAAATGTTAACATGGTGTCTTTAACGTCCACCTGAACATTCACCAGGACAGCACCAGAGATGGACAGAAAATACCTTAGTTTAAAGGGGAACAGTCAGCACTAAGTGCTCCATACCCAGGTGTGGGGCTGGTTCCAATTTGCAGTCAGTGTGCAATTTTTTTTTTACATACTGTTCACTGCAGGATAGTAGATTATTTATCAGGCTGATTCTGTTGCCTTGCACAACCAATATTGGTTACTACAAATCCCAGAATTCCATGCAGCTGACATCAGAGGAGGGCCTCAGCTGGGGTAGTCAATAGCCTGAATTGCATGTTTAGGGTTTTTATAAAGTTGGATCTTTTTGTTTGCTGGTCCCACTGTCCTCCCGGGCTAAGTACAGTCCCAATGAACTGTAAGTAGCCCCAGAAAAGAGTGGGACTGACAATATCTGATCAAAGCTTATAAAAGCTTTAACATGTACTACAGGCTATTGAATTCCACTGCTGCAGTCCTCCTCTGATGTCAGCTGTAGGGATTTTAGGATTTGTAGTTACAGACAATGTCAGCTTGTAAGTCGGCAGAATCAGTCTGACACAGTATACTATACTGCAGAAAACAATAAGTAAATGTTTTTTGCATTAATAAAGTAAGTGCAAGTAGGGACCAGTTGCACACTTTGGTGTGGGTTTTAGTGTTGGACTGGTCCTCTTTAATACCACATCTGAAGTATGGCACACTTTGGCAATGTAGCACCCAAACTACTGCACTAGAGTGCCAATGTCTGGCTCTAAGTGCAAGTCCTGGTGCAGGACTAGAGCCCATAACCTTCTGGCCTAGCAATGGATGTGTTGCTCACTCAGCCACATTGACACCTCCTGAAATATGATGCAATGAGTGTACAGGAAGGAACACTAATGAATCGGGAGCAAAATGCTAAATATGTGGAAACATAATGTCAGAATACAGTAGCCAAGGACCATATTACAAAAACTAATGTGCAACATAGCAAATTTATAGACAGATATAAGTAAGCATTAAGCCACTACTAGGAATTAATGCATGATTTGGGTGTAATTCCTGGTAGAAGCCTCCTTTTGAGTACGCTTGTAACATGGCAAGCATTGGTTAGGAAATATTGCTATATTAGAAACATATAGTAAGAAACAGAGACATTTGTTGACGTTTTGAACATTTTTAGTTTAGAAAACTGAATATGGCTTTTATATTACAAAGGGATACATTATTATGTGTGCAGGCAACACACGCTGCACAGTGGAGATCTATTAATATAGTGGGCTGGCAGTATAGCCTAGAGGTTAGAAGAATGAGGGTGTAAACAAGCTTGGTACATCCAGCAGACCAGAACCTGAGTTTGATTCTCACAGCCTCCTCTTGCATACTGTGTTACTCTGAGCAAGTCACCTAACCGCCCAGTGCTCCCAGGTCACCCTGAAAACAGGCACTTGTGTCTAGTGGGACTTACCGGTTACCAAAGACTAAAAAAAAAAAAATCGTGACTTGACAAATTAAATAGGTTTTAGTTTCTATGATACATATTTCAATATTTTAAGGAAAAGCATTTCAAGCTGTGTTGATATAAATGGATGTTTGTAGCATTCAATTAAATATTGAATTCATAGATGAGGAGTGTTGCATTGTGGGTAAACTACAGAGATTTGCATATCTACCTCATTTATGGCCTGTTAAGTATTATATACTGATGTAGATATGCAAATTTATGTGCTTTATCTAAATGCACAATTACTCATCCGTGAATTGGATGTTTTAAAGAGTGTTATGACAGTAAATAAATCCATTTTTATTATGACATGTACAACTGTTTAGAATTACCAGCATTCTAATAATCAAACATAAGAAAGATAGATTGGTGACAGTGACAGTGATCACCCGATTCTCTGAGGCCCATCAGGTGGGTGGGTGGGTATGAAATATGGTGACTGAAAATACAGCAAGCTAATTCGACACATAGATACAAAGACAAAGTAAATATACAGAAACTGTTTTTAATGCCACAGAGACTTATTGTTACGTGTGGTTTTGTCTCTGTTTGAGAGATCAATTCTGTTAAGTTTGACAGTATGATTTGATGACAATAACATTGAGGGCGTTTTCCTCTCTGTCTAGGTGTGACAACATGAACTGAGCGCCATTTATAAGGCGACCGAGACACAGGAAGAATGGCTACAAACACATGTGGGAGAGGCAGTGCTTATTTTGTGTTTCTGTCTCTCTCTCACTGACTAAGCGCACCCTGATGGGAAGAGGCATTATTAGGGAATTAATGCATGGTTCATCTTTGGTCACATGTTGTTGATTGTCCAGTGAAAAGTGTTACTTTAAGTGTAACATTTATTGCCATGTTACAAGTACAAACATCTGATGTGCACTTACAGAGTAAGGATTTCAGAAGGGGCAGAAGGGAAGGGAAAGAATAGATTGAGGGAAGCTAGATTAGAGCTGAGGGAGCCTGGTAGAAAACAGACTGGCCAGCAGACTACTTAAGGTGGTGGTTGGGGTGGGAGAAGAAATGAAGTGCAAGGGTCAGAAGAAGGTGAGAGGACAAGAGAGGAGAACTGATGTAGCAGAGGAAGGAACCTAGCCAGTTGTTGCAGATGAAGGATATGCAGTGTGTGTAAAGTGTCTGCCCTGCCCTCAAACAAGTGGAGAGAGGGAAGGAGTACATTTAGGAAAAAGTGATAGCAGAGTGGCTGAAGGAATGAGAAAAGATGCGTATAATGGTAGGGTGGATTTGTGGGCTGCACTATATACCACTATATATCTGATTTATTAAATGCCAGGGAATACATTTCCACACCAATCTTGCAGTAGGCTGTAATGTAGTAGTAGTAGTAGTAATATATTTTATTCATATTCATAAAAACATGAACAGGATAAAAAAAAAAAAACAATTGAGCAGAGCTCTTTTCAATTAGGTCCAATTGCACTTATACCAGTTACAATTTACAAAGAAATTTAAATACACACGATTATACATCTATCCTGCCCTGTACAGCTCCTTCTCTACGCTGATGATGCTGTCATCCTGGCATCACACCATGATCCAGTGCATCTACTAGAAACCTCCAGCAGACCTTCTCTCTCTCCCTTTAGGCAACGGCAGACTTGCAGGCCTTAATTCAGGCCTTCCCACAGCTCTCCAGCTCAAAGCTACGCAGATCACTGCTCGACTATCACGAGCTGCTCTCCTCTCAACTTCCAACGTAGATCTGGCTTGCCAACAGACAACTTGTGGGATTTCCTCAGAACCAAAAGGTTCAGTTGGTCAGTTCAGCTGTCAGTCACAGCAAGAGCTCCCTTCAGTTACAAAAGGTGCCAACAGTCCAAAACTATAAATCCCAAGCTTGTAATCCACTCAGCCTATAAGCAGGCTCCATTTGGAGTCCCCAAGTACTGATTGGTCCAATCTGGCAGTTCGAGACCAAAATGGTGGAGATAGACAGAAACCCTCACTGCAAAGAAGGCATAAAACAAACAACAATATCTTTATCACTCAAATGATTCTCAGCAATTAGTTACATCTTTCAACAGAGCTCCTCTGCACAATTAGCGATGGCAGAAACGGAGCGATTTTCTGGCAGCCCTGGGTGGGACCTCGAGCATGCTAACACTTTGTTCCCCTTTCAGATTAACTATTTCTGCATACTAGGCAGATCTTAAAGTGACAGTACATAAAGGTGATACAGGCACTCTTTAGCAATACCATTTAAACTGCTAAATGCAGAACACCAGCCTGGCAGTGAGCATGTAGGCAAGCTCGGGAAGACTTTCAGGAACTCCCATTTGTAGGGGTTACATATGACACCGATGTAAGATAAGTAACAAAATGTATTGGTGAGCGCTGCCCACTAAACTTTAGTCAGAAACCAACTTTTCCACAACTTAATGTTACTTTGACATACAGAAAGTTTTTCTAACCAATTAGAAGAAGTAGCTGGGTTTGACCACCAAACGTAATGCCCCAAATAAGGAATGGATGTATGCTAAAGAGGATACTTCTGATCTCTTCTGTTAACTGACACTGGCTTTCATTGCCCAGAATATATCTCTTACTTTTTGAGAGATTCACTGCTGCACCTGAATAACTGGGGAAAAACAACTTAAAGGTACTTAAACGTTCTAATACTTAAGCTTCATCTCTTACAAACAGGCAAGTGTCTTTGGCATAAGCCAAAATTTAAAAAGCAGGACATCTCACTGGAATATGCCACCAATCCATGCCCAATACCAGAATAAGGATAACAGATCTACAGGATCTACATAATGAAACTACACAGCATTACCTCAATGCACAAGCTCACACTGAACTTGTCTAGAAAAATATTCAGGGAAGGTTTTAGGTTTGACTACTGGTCAGACAGGCTCATACGGGCATAGGTGGGATGCGCCTGAACTTGTGAACCCCTGCCCTTAAATCAATCAATCAATCAATAACCAAATCTTTATTTATCCAGGTGGGCACCATTGAGCAAGGCTCATTTGCAAGATGGACCTGGTCATAACAAAATCATATGACAGTAACACGGTAAAACAAGGTGCAGTGTCAGAGAAGTAAAAATATCCATATGTACAGAATAGAGTCATTCATACATATAATCAAGATATCTACATTAATGTTGAGCAGAGTGGCCTTTTCAATGGATAGGCTCGAAAAGTGGATGTAGCTGGCAAGTTCACTGGAGAGTACCTGATTGGGAAGATATTTATGGGGACGGTGAAGTTAACTGGAATACATCAGGAGGAAGTGGTACCTGGCCAATGCCAAGGCAGCAACTGATGGATCCAGGGAGAGTCTGTAAGGGACCAAGACAGGGAGAGACAGAGAGAGGCAGAATGCCAGGTAAAAGGGAGGTAAGGTTGGATAGGAGAGAGACAGGAAGGGAGGTGAACTAGCGATGTGGGAAACATTGCAGGATTCCTTCACGGAGCGGTCATAAAGTATTCGCAGTCATTGGACCATCCACACCTGGTGAAGAATCTTCAGAAAGTATATTTTGAATCCCTGCATCTTCTCCAATACCTTTTCCATCTTTGTGGTCCTTGTCTGAAAGAAAGTAGAAATCTGAACTCTACTGTTATACCTCATTAATCTTCACTGCAGGAGGTAGCCCCTTATTGTAATCCACTCCGTAATTCATAGGAGTCATGCCATCTTCTGAGGAGCCCTGATAGCTGTACCCAGGACCTCCAGCAATGCCTCTTGTATGGCTGTATGGCTTGGGACCCTGCACTGCCTAAGGGTGCCATAACTGAAGACTTGGCCAAGATGGGCTCAAAGCACCAATGCCAGCCACCCCCCATGTGGCCCAGAGACTCTGTTACTAAACTTTTCAACTGACTTGATGCGTTAACTGGTCTTTAATAAAGTCAGCTGGGCTGAACTTTCAAGAAAGGCATACAAGGGCCTCCTGCCAGATCCAGACTGCAGGCACACTTAGTGAGGTCTCCCTGCTCCAAATGAGGGGCACTGCTGCCCTCAGAACAACTGGCTCCCTTGCTCAACATTGTTCTCCTTCATTGCTACTAACAGTCATCACATTTCTCTAGCATACTTGGCTTACTCAAATGGAGAAGCTTCTTACAAATGGCCATTTTGCACCCCTGAATTATATCTCCTTGAGGAGCACCAAGAGGTGCAATTTCCATTGTTCCATTTCACTGCAGAGCTGGTGTACCACTTGATCACAAGTGAGCATTACTTGTGAGTTAGAAATCTCACCACCAGGGTCCAGAAGAGTAGCCATGCTCAATGAGCCAGGACCTCTACCCAAATCCGACTCCAGCCTCAATGAACAACATCAAAACAAGAAGAGATGGGGAATTTCCTAGTGTACTGACCAACATTTTCCTTCCTATAAAACTGGTTTAGGCAAGTGTTCATACTTCCTACAGTAGAAGTGTGTGGATGTTGATGAAAAGAATGACTGAGACAACATGTTTACAATCACTTCACTACCAGGAAGCGACCCCGCACACTGGCAGTTGGAATTTAAGCATGACCTGGGTTCAGGAATGGACCGAGGGAGCTGGAAGGCTAGCCTGGGGAGAAGGATGGAGCACCCCAGGGTTGCTCTCCTTCTCCGGGGAAGGGTTGTGGAGAGTGCCTGGTGCGTGCACGACTCCTGGTGGAGGCCGGGGAATCGCTGAGCACTGGTGCCAAATTCCAAGAGAGGCGGGGTGGACACGGACATCATTGCATGTCCCCACCTCTGGGGAACCTAGAAAAATCAGTTCACAGCCACCATGAATGAAGCCACCCCTGGCCCTGATTGGCTTCCAGACCGACTCCCAATCCAAGTCCCACGATTGTGGCATAGCCCCAGTGCCAACCCCCACCCTGGGGAAAGCCGGGGTGTTGGGGAGCCACGGATGATATGGAAGTGGGGCTCAGGGGTCCCGTGACTGAGCAGATGTGCCAGAGGCCGTGGGCAGGAAAAAGAAAATTTAGAAAAAGAATCACTTCACTACCAGTCTGTTTCATTGCTTGTAAAGCACATTAAGATACAATGTGCGTGAAAAGCCTTCTATAAATGCGAATTCTTCTTCCTCTTGTATATTGCAGATTACCCTAAATAAAGGGCTGTCAATGCTTCTGACACTGAGGACCCCTGCCCTGACTATGCCCAGACATGCCCAAGGACCCCTGACCATGACCAGGCCTTTCCAAAGACCCTCTTTTCACAGGCAGGCTACTTTAGCAGCATTTCACTTCATATAGCATGAAGAATGAATAGGAATGTTATAAACAGACAATATTTATGTATACTAAAATATTATGTTTTCTTTTTAAATAACTTTTACTAGAACAGAATTCCTATTAAATGTTATTTAATAGAAATATGGTGCCTACTTTATTGTGCATTACCTGCCCGAGGACCTCAAGTGAAGGTTTGAAGCCCTCCATGGGCCACACACCCCAGTTAAGAAACCCTACCCTAAACACTTTTCCTAAGGACACATGTGGAAATTGTTGTTCACAGCTCAAAATGCCTTCCTGAAAACTTTTAAAATAAATTTTACTCCCCTATGTACATATGTCAATGAATGATACAAAACCAGCATTTCCCAGACAACAGTCAGATAATTTTAAATTATACAACGTGTCTGCTGATTCTGACTGTGCAAGTAACAGATGCTAATTCCTAAAATACCACAAACATCAGAGTACTTGACAGCTGGGATTGAATATTAAAACTCACAGCCCTCCTGGGTAGCCAGAGCTAGTCGCAGAGCCACCGTCATCCAACACTGGTTGGCTCCATCCCTTCATTCCCTATCTTACCATGTAGTCATCTTAAAAAGAAAGGTTGTTGGGTGCTGGCATTGTGCCAAGACCTGACACCATCTTTAAATTCATTCCCCATTCCTGTCTGTCTTGACCCAAAGGGCAATTTATAACAAGTATACCCCTCCTGAGCACCGATCAATGATATGGTTACCTAGAATTATCTATGAGACAGGGCCACACCTGCTCCCACTCTCAGGAGTGCTGCAGCTGATAGTTGCCAGTCTGACCTAGACATTGAAGAGCTCAATGTGGGTAGGGAAGAGGGATGCTGAGTTAGCTTGGAATTGTTATAACTGCTGGCCCCAAAATCATGGATCATGGGTCAGAAGAGGGTCAACTGTTATAAGTGATGCTTGGGCTACAAAGGGTTGAGTTAAAGAGGAGGAGTGAATTAAAAGACAGTGTTAGGTCCATGCACAGTGCCAGCACCCAACAACTTTGTATAAGATGATAATTACAAGATGGGTGGGATGTATACCTCTCAACCTCCTGCTCGTAAATCAGGGACAAGGCTTAAAAAATCAGGGACAAAAGACCAAAATCAGGAACACATCATCAAAATTAAAGATATCTACCCAGAAAGCTGGTAGAATATGGGGCTTAGTGCATAATGCATTTTCTAAAAAAAGTAGTCTGTAACTTTAATGCTTGACATTGTTTTGTGCTTACAGTCCACACTGTTTAGCCACAAAACACAAATTTTAGGAGGGACAAAGTAAAATTCTGAGGCAAAATCAGGGGCGTCCCTGAAAATCAGGACACTTGAGAGGTATGGTGGGATGGAGGACGACAGATGACAGAAAATGAGGAATGGTGTAGCCAGGGGCTAGTTCTCACCATCTGGAGAAGGACTGAATTTTTGTACCTTTTGTTTTCCATTTGTAGCTGAATAACAAATGACAAATAGCTGAATATTTTGTCTGCTGGCTATAAATACTCAAAGAGTATTTGAGAAAGGTTTTCACAAAGCTCAAGTGCTGATGTGTTTAAAGAACCAGTTATTTGGAGGAAATGCACATTTTCCATTAAAGTAGTATATTACAGATATTTTAGTCCAGTTCTATTGTACTTTATTGTATGCATGATATTGTAGGTCTGACAAAGTATTAGAAAATGGGTTAAGAAAATTTTGTCTTTGATTAGCTGATCTCACTTATCACCTGGGCAAGTATCTGGCAAAGAGACAAGGTCATAACTAGTCCCAGTGCCAGCATGCCTTTTACAAACTGTACCACTGTGCTAAATAGAATCTTACAAAACTATGTGGCAGCCATTTTCTTTTCTTTTTGCTTAGCCAGATCATGTTCAGGACAACTTCATGTACTCAACAGTCCTTCTCCTGACCAGGCTCAAACTGACACTCATAACTACAGTCACATTTGGTATCAGATCTCACTACATTCCTGGGTAGGTCGATTGTAGTCCAACAATGCCTATCCTGTCATTTACTATTGCTAACATAGCCATGGCCCTAAGGTAATACAGGTATAATTAGGATACTGCAAATTGTTGGTGTATTATGAAAAGAAAATATTTTACCAGAATTCCCAGAATAATATATAATTGAGCCCTTTGCCTTGACTCTCCTCCAATCAGTGACTGATTTACCTCCCCATACTATAGCAGCAGTGGAAGTGCTGCTGCTGCTACAGGAGGGGTGAGCTCCTTTATAAATCGTGTGCCTTATGGAGCTGGTGATAGAGTGGTGGCAACAGAGTGATGAGACTCAGTGTGAGATTCTTCAGGAGTGTGGCAGGCTCCCTTGCAGTACCTTTCTGTCTCCTATAGATATCAGTGTTGCTAGTCATACATTCAAAAAGTAACTCTTTTATCCATCCAGGTCCAACCGATTGTTATAATCTGACCCCTTGCCACAACTATCCTCCAATTAGTGACTGCCTGGCCTCCCCTACCATATAGCATCAGTGGAAACACTGCTGTGGAAGAGGCCAGCTCCTTTTAAATTCTGTACTACTAGGAGCTGTGGCAGCAGAGCAGCTATGATGGAGTGACGAGACTGAGTGAGAGAGTCTGCTGAAGTCGCGGGAGATCTCTTGCAGCATCTTTGTCTCCCGTTAATGCCAGATACACCACTCAGCAGCTAAAAGTAAATCTTTTATCCAAATCTTCCTTATTGTTATAATCCAGTCATTTGCCTTGATTCTATCCCAATCAGTGACTACCTTGCCTTCCCTTATCCTATAACGTCAGTGCCCTATGCTACAGCAAGAGTGGAGCAATGCTTTAGGAGGAAGCTACGCTAAAAGTGTGTGCCACCCAGGAGCTGCAGCAACAGTTTTAGGTGACTGAGCAAGGGAGTCTACAGGGCAAATGATCTGTTTTCTAGATCGTGGTGGGCCTTCTTTTTAAGCTATCGTTGGCTTTAATTTATTTTTCATTTGGTTCTCTATAGTTTTGCTTTTCTTTACATAAAAGTTGGGGAGAGCAGGCAGCACACCT
Source organism: Neoceratodus forsteri (assembly GCA_016271365.2). Lineage (NCBI taxonomy): Eukaryota > Metazoa > Chordata > Ceratodontiformes > Ceratodontidae > Neoceratodus > Neoceratodus forsteri. Next base: position 1,064,124,897 of record CM028130.1, read on the forward strand.
CACTGAAGTCAAATACTAAATTTAGTACTAAAGCGGTCATTAATTTGTCTTCAAATACTACTTTAGCTATTTCTAATCATCTTTAATCATCATCAGAATACAACCTGTAAGAATACTAAATTCTAAGAAGTATTCAACAGACTACTTGTTTAAGAATGAATGATTACTATTATAAAGTACTGATACTGCCTCAACCAATCACAGTGCAGCATCACTGTGCCGCTTACTGAGCATACATTTGCCTCTTGCTGCTCTACACAGCTGAGTCCACCGCCATGACTCCTTCTTGTCAGAGTTTTACTCACAGAGTCACCAGGGCAGATCAACTTTGAGTACTCTGTATGATACAGAAAAGGAAACTCTTGTTGAAACAGTAACAGTTCCATGAACTCCCAATGCCTGACAAAAATCAGAACTATTTAAAACATATGAGTGACTGAAAAGAATAATGAATTGACTGAAAAATCCTTCTATTCATTCACAAGAGCTCCTGAGAAAAGACAGCACCTCATAAAATGATCCTCCCCTTCAGCCACAGAAGTGATCTATGGATATGTTTGAGGCACAAAAGTTAAAGTAATTCTCACTGACTGCAATAAAGAGCACTTCAGGCAGCAAACGGATAAACCGAATCCATGGAACTTGCCACAAGGAGAAGAAACAGCAGGGACACCAGAAAAATGAACAGAAATAAAAACACAATTCTCAACAGAATTTATACTGTGCTGTAGTGGACACTCGTTTCACTTCTTTATAAGATTTTAATACATTGAGTTACTGGTGTCTATTACGAGATGAGAAGGTTATCTTGAGGTAATCATGTGCTGTTTTGGGCTGACAGAACTGCTCGTGAGAGACACCCGTAACTCAATTTATTTATATATATATATAAGAGAGAGAGAGAGAGAGTGTATATATAGAATATAATATATATAGAGTAGTCAAACTGCCTCCACAATCACAATGCAGCATCACTGTGCCTTTTATCAAGTGTACAGTTGCTGGCACCTCACACTGCTCTATACTGTTTCTCACTGCCATGATGCCCTCTTTCAGAGTTTTCCTGTCAGAGTTGCCATAGCAGAGTATCATACAATACAGAAAAAACCTCTTGTTGAAATGGTAACAGTTCCTGAAGAACTCTCAATGCCTAACAAAAATCAGAACTGCTTCAAACATAGGAGTGACTGATTAGAATATCGAATTGGCCCCATAAAAATCATTCTATTCAGTCATAAGAGCCCCAAGAAACATAGACACCACCTCATGAAACAATCACTCCCCTTCAGCCACAGAAGTGATCTGAAAATATCTTTTGAGGCACAGAAGTTAAAGTAATTCTCATTGACTGCAATAAAGGAGCACTTCAGGCAGGAAACAGACATAAACAGCACCCATGGAACATTCCACAAGGAGGGAAAACCACAGGGACACCACAAAAGCGAGCAGAAATAAAAACACAATTCTCAATGAGATTTATACTGCATTATAATGGAGGCAGTTCACTACTTTTAATATATTAATATGTTGAGTTCACGGTGTCTCTTACGAGATAAGAAGGTTTTTCATGTTGTTTTGGGATCACAAAACTGCCTAGCTTCACTTTGCGTCCTCTCTGCCCAAAACAGCAAGGGATAACCTCTTATTTCATAGGAGACATCCATAACTCAACTTAATATAAAATGAAGATTAGAAATAGACCTGTAATGGTCTTCAAAGTACCATTTTTAGAACACTTACAGAATCGTGGGCCAGATATTTAAAACTTTGCCCGGGGCTAAATTAGCCCAGAACCAATAGCCGCTGCGTATTAAAATGGATAGCCCGGTGCTAAACCTGCTGAATATAGCATGCTAAGGAAGCCAGGCAACTGGCTAAGAGTGCAGTAAAAAAATAGCCTGGGAATAAGACAGCTCTGAATATAGTAACCAGGAAGTGCAAACCACAACAGCATCCTAGTTCACAGTGACGTGAAGGAAGGTAAGGTGAACTATGTTGCCAATGTGTGTGTTCAAGCAGTGGAGTCAGTAAAGCTGCACGCAGCAGCACATGTGAAACTACATTGTGCAGAAATGTACAATGTTTCTGAATTGTTTGAGCAGCTAAACACATTTACCCGGGGCAAAACTTTGCTATATAAAAGTGACATGCAAATGAGCCTACTTAGGTAGTCTGTGGGCAAACATCCAAATTAGCATCTCATTATGACCTGATTTTACATGCAGTTTGCCCAGCAATATTGCAGGGTCCCACAGCTCCTCCTGTAGGTCAGTCTGGAAGTACAGGGCTGGCTGGGTCTGCCCACAGCTCTACCTGAAGGTCAGTCTGGCAGTGCATGGTGGAAGCTGCAGGCTACATTGTTACAGTACAGCATAGAATATTGTGCCCCAAGGGACTACACAGCACAGGCACAGGTGGTGGTGCTGCATGCAATTGTCAAACTGAGTTTGTGCTGCAGTGCACAGCAGACACTACAGTACTGCAGCAAGGGGGTCAGTAGTGTGAGAGACACAGCAACACCTATGGAGTGTAGGACAGTGATGACCACTGCACTGTACACAGTGACAGGCCCAACTTGCAGGTTTTACTGACAGAGAATATCACTATTATGCTGTTGTTTGACCCACAGATGCTGCACCATGGCATGGGATGTTCACAGTGACATATACATGGCTGCCTGTATGTGCTGTGGTGTCTGTACAGATGTGCGGTATGTGGCTGGGGGAATGCACATACCATCAGACAGAGCACACTGGTGTTGGCGTATTCCCAACACTGGCCTGTGTGCACTGCATGGCTTGTCTAAGCCTTGTGGCTGCACCAGTCTGTGGTGCAGCCTGGCCACTTGTACACCTCCCTCAACACCCCCATGCCCACAGTACTGCATGTGTGTGCTGGTGTCTCGTTAGTGTCCATCAAGGTGGTCTACAGGTGTGTGCTGTATGGTCAGACTGCCATGGTGTCCACAGGAGACAGGTCACCACTTCCTGCATGGCATGGTTGGGACTGGTGACAGATGATGGATCATAGGGATGCCATCCGTGAGCAGCATGTTTCATCTCTGTCTGGCATATTTCTATGTGTCATACTTACTGGTTAGGGTCACGCAAAGCTGCACAAAAGTCACACAAAGTCACACAAAGCTGGTTTGCCCAGAGTTAAGATTACCTTTTCCTGGGTGGTAATATGCTCTGTGCAAAGTGTTAGCTAAGTTACAAAAACACTTCAGACAGCGTGATTCGCTGAATATAGCATTGTGCCTGTATTCATGTACATGCCCCTCAGTTTGCCACTTGCATACATTATTATTTTGCCCAGCGCTAATGCAGTTTACATGTGCTATTTGACCTTTGAATATAGCAGACCCACGCTAACCCTGCACAAATGGTCTGTGCCAGCACAAAGGTTTGAATATCTGGCCCCATATCTAGAGTTGCAGGAATTTAAAATCCCCGACAAAGTGAGCGAAGTGGCCTACTGCGCTGCCACTTTGTTACCATGGAGTGCCTCATAGGAAAGGCTCACTTCTTCTTGATACTATTATCATGCTGTCATTCCACCCTAAATGTGAAGTAAGGCAGAGTGACAACAATATTGGCAGCATCCCACCCACACAGTCACCAAAATTAATCTGCATCCCCAAAGTGCTACTGTCTTGTGTCCAGAAAACTCCCCAGTGCTGATGAAGTGAAATGAGAGTGTAAAAGAAATGCAAAGTCTCCCAGAATTAATGACGCAATCAGCCATGCGTGCAGTGGTCAGGTGGTCACACACAGAGTCACCAGAATTAATGTGCATCCGCAAAATGCTACTGGCTTGTGTCCAGAAAGTTCCCCAGTGCTGACAAAGTGAAATGAAAGTGTAACAACAAATGCAGTCTCCCAGAATTAATGGTGCCATACAAACGCTCAGACAGATTAAGATTGCTGCACTCAAGGGATGCATACAAAAGGCACAACACTAACCAGTGCTCACAAGTCACAAATCCAAATCTGGAAAGGAATACATTTTGCCAGTTGGTGGATTAGTGCACGGCAGTAACAATCCACTACCTGTAAAGATACCACAAAGCAGTATAAAAATGCATGCAGGTGCGGTGGATAGCAGGTTCACCTTCTGCATACTCTGTAACACAATAAAAGGTGTCTGATTTAAATGGCATGCAATACACACACTCACACGCACACTCAAGTAATACATAGACAATTGAAAACCTTTATTAATGCAACCAAATATTTTAATCAGACAAATTGTACACTGCTGCACCACAACAATCAGTAAAAAAATGTCGAGAATTTCTGAAAATATTACTGTGTGTGTACATTAACATAGTTATACAAGAAAAATATAACCAAAACAGAAAGACTGCCTTTTTCTCCCAGTTAATCTACCTATACCACAAATATGCCCCGCCTCAAAGCACACTTCACAGTACACAGACTGTTCTAAATTAATATTTAAAATCCACACACACAACAATAAACACTCGGTGATATTAGCACAGAAGGATTCCTACAATCGATGTACTAAATTTTGAGCAAAAATATTACTCAAAAAGGCACTTTAAACAGCTTTTAGAGGTTTTGAATCATAGAGCTCTGAGAGCAAACTGTCTCCAGCTACCACTGCACACACACACTACCCAGGCCAGAACTGAGGCTGTGCAGGACAATCTAGAGCCCATGTGACCTGTAATTCCATGAATAACTGCAGAATTTCATTTGGAGCTCAATTACAGGGTGATGAGATGAATTACATTGATTTCAATGTACTTCACCTTAAAATTGTGGAGAAGTGGTTTGGGGAAGCGGAATACATTAAAGTCATTGGTTTCAATGGACTTTTGTGTTCCCAATCGTGTAAACGAGGTACTCCACTTCACATTGTGGAGTTCTCCGTGAATTCCGTTACTCAGTGAATCACTTCATGGAGCAAATTTGGGCTACTTCACACACCACAACTTACAGTACTGTAACTCACATGCTGCATGTAGGAACACTCTAATGCCTATGGCTGTACTTCCCAATGAGCTCTAGCACAAAACTCCCTGACTTAAAAATGCTTATTAGTGAGTACAATGGTGGACTGGTGAAGCCTGAAGAGATACTACAAAACATGCTTACAATACATTCAAGTAACTAGTAAAAAATTAATGTGATTCGTGGCGTGATCATGAATCGTGATTTGTGACTGCATTTGTGACCGTGATGATGAAGAAAGTGATTTGTATCATGAGTGACTCATGATGATGGTCCTGACTTAAAAACACATATCAATGAGTACAATGTTCATGCAGAATTATGTACCACATCTGTCCAGTACTCTGAAAGGAAGCCAAAGAAACAACAGATGGAGATTGGGCCTAAAGAGATGCAAATGCACAGACAGATTAAGATTGCACTGCGCACTGAAGAGATGCAGACTCAAAGGCACAACACCTAACCAGTGCTCGCCATCAGAAATTCAAATCTGAAAAGAATACCTTTGCCGGTTTTGGCTGGCTGTGGAGGTCAGTGTACTGCACTGATGCAGTAACAGTCACTAGTACTAGTACCAGTAAAGATACGCAAAGAAGTGCAAAATCACACAGCTGCAGTGGATAGCAGGTTCACATTGCTGAAATTATTATGTGGCACAATAAAAGATGTCTGATTTAATGACACGCACACACACATACTCACACACACACTAAGTAATGCGTAGTAAATTGAAAACTTGTAATATAACCACATATTTTAAACAAACTAAAATTATGCACTGCTGCACCACAACAATCAGCAAAAAATGCAAGAATTATTGAAAATATTACTGTGTGAACATTAACACCATTATACAAGAAAATATATCTCAAAACAGAAAGCACTGTCTTTTTCTCCAAGTTAATCTACCTACACCACAATACGCCTCCCAAAGCACACTTCCACTGTCTATCAGTACACAGACTGAATGTCGTACATTTAACATTCAAAATCCACACATAAACAATAAGCGCTCGATGATATGAGCACAGGAGGTTCCTATAATCAATGAACTAAAGTTTCAGCAAAAAAATTACTCAAAAGGCTTTTTAACAGCTTTTAGAAGGTTTGAATTGCGGAGAGCTCTCAGAGCAGATTGTCTCCTACAGCTTCCTCACACACTACCCCAAACTGAGGCTGGCAGAGACAGTCTAGAGCTCATGTGACCTGAAATCCTATGAATCACTGCAAAATTCACCTTTGTAGCCTGAAAACAAAGGCAAAGTGAGTGAAATACATTGTCTTCAATGTATTTCACATGAGAATAATTGGAGTAGTGGTTTGGGAAGGTGGAGTAATGCAGAAGTCATTGTTTCAATGGACTTCACATTACCCGTTATAACATGAAGTACTCCGCTTCACACTGCGGAGCATTCCACTAATTTCCTCTCCGCCGAATCACTTTGAGGAGCGAATTGGTGCCACTCGCCCATCTCTACCCATATCTGTAGACTGTAATCAGCTGCCTCTCCCAGTTTTCCCTATAAGAAATGGAAACCACCATGCTCCTTCCTTCCTGTTTAGTTTGAATCCTTCAGCAGTTATTTTTAAGTTACTTTCACATATATGCAAAAAGCATTCTATATGGATTAACTGTGTTTCCCTTCTTCCAACAAGTTAAGTATAACTAGAAACTGGGGCATGGTTTAGCCACCAACACAGTGGCAGCATAAAACCTTGAGCTTGCTCTGGGCCAGGTGATATCGAACTCCGGTGTCAGACCCACGGGATATTCCAATCCCACTTACCCGAATCTGATGGGGTAACCTCCTTACCTGCCAACGCTATTAAAATTAAAATTGGACGTGTTTTCATGGCAGTGGAAAGCATCGGTCCCTGGGTATTGCTTCACCACTAGTCGCACAGGCTCCACCAATACTGCATTGCGGTAACAATGAGGGAATGGCTGGAGCGCTGGATCCTCCTAGGTACCTCTGGCATACGCTGACTGCAACGATTCCTCTCCTACTCTTGTTCTTGGGCTGGGACTGTGGCTTCACAAAGAGAAAATAGCCCATCAGGCTTGCTAACTCACCCACCTGCACAGTTGCATTCAGTTGATGAATCTCTTCAGTATATTATGCGCATGTTGGAGACAGTGCTAAATCGGTGGAAGACATCAACGCCACATTATCAGGCACCGTGGCTGATGTTAGGAACTTACAGGACCGCATGAATGTATCCGAGCAATGGGTGGAGTCTTGTGAGCAGCAACAATCTAAATTATTACATCTCTTACAGTTACAAGAGGAGAAAATTGTAGTATTGTGGGACAGAATAGAGGACCAAGAAAACAGAGCCAGATGAAACAATCTGCATATAATAGGTATTCAGAAGGGCAGGGGCAGAACATGGAGAGATTTTGAATGAGACCTTGCCCACCATGCTGGGTGATAGATGGAGGAGAAATATGGATGTGGAGGGCGCATAGAATAACTGCCAGAAGGGACAGGAACTCTACAATGCCAAGGCCAATAATCACATATTTTCTATGCTACACAACAAAAGAAAAATGCTCAGGGCTGCAAGAGATTTGGGAGAGGTGCTCTGGCAGGGAACTCCTGTCTCATTCCATAGAGACTGCTCTGATGAACTGCAAACAAGCGACGAGCCTTTGGACCTCTCAAAAATTTTTGTACCATTTTAATTTCTACTTTAAATTTAGAGGGCTTACCAGCTTACTTGTGGTGAAAGATGGCGGGAGCTGGTGGCAGACCATCCATCAGACATAGAAAGGTGGCTTGCTAAATTTTGGCCTGAATTACCCATTCTGACTACATCTCCCAGGAAGCTTTGGGAGCCTAACACTCCGAAGGGAACCGTTTGGAAGGCATAGGAATCGGAGGACAGCAAAGCGGGCGGACATGCAGCACCAAGAAACAGTTCCCAGTAATTACGGCCCTCCTGATCATACTCGGCCGTGCCTGTCATAGCTCCACATTCCCCATTCAAAGACAACACTGCTGTGCTCCACGGTTGACAACTCCTTCTTCTCGGCAACGACAGAGGTCTAGAAGCGGAAATAGACAAACACAAGATGTTGTTATGTCGGCCCTCCTGCAAAGTTTCTCAGGAAGACAGAACCGCCCTTCTTTTGGTGCTCAGTCCTACCTCATTACTCCCCAAATATGGATACTTCTACAATCCAAATTGGACAGATATCTCAGAAACCTCACTGGTGGAGGATGTGGACGCTTTGACTCCTGTCACACCTGGATTGATCTCTTATGCTGCGGCGGTGGCCAAGGACAGTTCTGAGCCTGTATCCTCCCCCAATGAGCACTGAGTGAGCTGAAGATCTTCCTGGTTGAAAATTTGAACTGTTTTGGTTTAGATTGCATTTACCAGCCTTTTCGAATATAAGTTGTAGGTTTGATGTTGATATACCATTTACTGCGCCTATACCCTGATAGTTGCCTGGGTGGCGGTTTTCAAAGCCACGGATGCCTCAGATTAAGTGGTATAACTCTCCCTGCTCCCCATTAGCTGGATAAGGGCATGAGACTCTATTCGTATACAGAGAGCATGTGGCTCTCTCCAACCTATCTGTGATTCTGGCTCAGTTGTGCAATAGTTATGCAACAGAAGGTGCATATGGTCAGTACAGAGAAAATGGAGTTAAGGTATGGCAGCAACCTTCTCCTCCTGTTACATTACCCTAATGTCTATATGGGACCTCTACCTTGCAGGTAAGGTGGTTCCTCCTCCCTCCCTTAAATCTCCCCGGCACCCTTATGGTCCCTCCCTCAGGGGACCTCCACCCCTCCCTTTTTCTCCTTCCTTCCGTGGTTCAGATGCCCGACCTTGGGTATAGTATCAACCCAGAGGTCTCAATTCAGTGGGATATAACCACCTCCTACTTATTAGGACTCGAGTGCTAGTGTAACTGAGGCTAACAGTATTAAGTTAGCCTCTTTCACCTGTGGCCTCGATCCTACAGAGCTATTAATGCACTGTTACTTTATAGTCTATTAGTGTTTGTTACAAGAATTATTTCTTGAATTTGGGGCAGATACTTCTGTTGTCTGCCTTTAGATTAAATTGCATCTATTGTATATTGATTGGGTTTGATCACAATTTCTGTTTTGTGTTTATTCTATTGCAGCTACTCATCCAAGGTGTGTATATCACTTCTTCCTCCTGAGTCTCTCTTCCTCTCATCTGGCAGCCCAGGTTGATACCCCAGTTTGTTTTTCCAAGTACAGGTAGGGGTGAATTACTCTCTAGATTGCTAACTATACATTTGGGGTAAGTACACATTGTCCGTTACAAAGCCCTTATGTGTCCCTCAATAGTTTTGGTCTAGCTCCACCAGCTCCCCAAGTGTACTGATATCCTGAATGTCAATGGTTTGAATCACCCTATCAAACATACTAAGGTGCTTCAATACCTGCACTCTTTACATATAGATATTGCCTGCTTCAGAAACACACCATCTGAAGAGGGCAGTCCCTGGTTGAATAAATCGTGGCTGGGCACCGTCTTTCAAGGTAAGAGGTAGCCATTTTAATCTGAAGTTCTCTCCTGGGTCCTGGAGAAGCTAGACATGATTCGCATGGCAGATGGGTGGTCGTTAAGCTATCCTTCCCAGAGGGGAAATTGATTCTCTGCAACTTGTATGCCCCAAATACTGACCATGCAGAATTCTTCCCTCGATTAGCCAGGCCATTTCTTCCCTTTCCTGGAAGATGGGCTATCTCTATCATAGTAGGAGGAGGCTATAATATGGTTTCAGAGTTTTCTGGACAAATCAAAGCCTACTCACAGGCCAGAACCAAGGTAAATTTGGCTTCTCATGAGCTGCAAGTGGAATGGGGCTTAAAGACGTGTGGCGAGAGACAATCCTTCTGGATGGGATTATACTTTCTACTCCCAGAACATTCTACCCATAGTCATATAGACTTCTTTTAGCCTAACACGGCTGTGGGGCAGAATGCTCTCAACACCAAAATTGGGAATATTATTATTTCTGACCATGCCCCAGTGCTAATCTCCCTATACAGTAGGAGGGCAACCCAAGCAATTTTCGTTGGAGATGCAACCCATTGTTATTTAAAGATCAGAATTTCACAGCCATTTCCCAAGCTCGAAGGATTATTTTGCTATTAATGCACAATGTGGGGTCTCCTCAGGCACGATGGGAAGCATTCAAGGCAGTCCTCAGAGTCGGAGATAATTGCCTCTCAGCCGCTAAGAATAAAACATGTAAAAGCTAACCTGGCTCAGTGGCAAACAGATCTTGCTACATTAGAGTCTCCTTAAAAGCTCCCATGCTTCTAGGTGAGACATTCCCTTATACAGCGTATTGTGGGCCTTAAGTATCAAATTAATGCCACTTTGCACCAGAAGGCCAAGTGGTTATTGATGTGGTGTAAACACGATACTGGGATGGGGTGAAAAGAGTGGCAGATTGTTAGCATTCCGACTTTGGAAATTACAAGCTTCCTCTCAGATACATGCTCCTTCAGAATCCCTCTGGTAAGATCGCATATACCTCACAAGATATCAACGACACATGCAGGGCTTTCTATCAGACTTTATAAGTCACAGTCCTGCTCTCTTGCCAAACTTAGAGCAAGAGATTGATAAGTTTTCCATAGGTTCGACAGACTGGGACTTACCTACAAGTTACCACCATAGATGCCCCAATCACCCAAACAGAGTTACTTCAAGCTCTGTTCCAAATGGTCAAAGGCAAGGCCCCTGGCCCAGATGCTATGACGGTCGAAGTTATGCCAAGCACTGGTGGAGGACATATCACAGCCCCTGCTCCAGGCTCTTCGAGAATCCCATATAGCTGGCTCATTTCCTGTCTATGAGAGAAGCCCTTATCACCCTTAACTCAAAAAGTCTAACGACCCACTGGACTGTGCAAATTACTGCCCGATCTCTGCTTTCCTGTGGATACTAAAATCTTGGCCAAAATTCAGCCATCAGGATGCTGAAGTGTTACCAACTATCCATCCACCCAGCTCAAGTCGGCTTTATGAGAGGTAGATCAGGTTCAGATAACACCAGGCTCCTCCTTAATTTAAAAATGGATAGCCTCTCGCTCTCTTGATCTATGGCTGCACTGGCAATAGACTTTATTAGAAGCCTTTGACTCTGTTGAATGACATACCTACACCAGGTCTTAAGATTGTATGGCTTTAGCCCTGTTTTTGTCAGTGGATATCTACACTGCACTGCTCCCTCGATGGCTAGAGTCTTGACCAACGCTATTATCTCCACATCTTTTCCCCTACATAGCACCAGGCAGGGCTGCCTCTATCCCTCTCCTTTTCTTAGTAGCCTTAGACCCTCTCATATGGGCCTTTATTGCATCAAAGGATATCTCCAGCATTGAATTCACTTGGAAATCCTATCTAGTAGCAGCATATGCCGACGATCTGTTATTAACCCTCTCCCAACTGGTGCAGGCATTACGGCATGTCCTACTCCTTTGCAGATCTTCTCAACTTTCTCAGGCCAATCAGAAAAAAACACTCCTGGCCCCTGTAGATACAGCTTGTACAAGAAGTTGTCTACAGGTAACTGAGCTCCTAAGGGCTGTACAGGTTTTCCTACCTTGGTATAACCATTCCCTTTAAATGGTTGGATCTAGAGCCGCCAGTTTCGCACACTGCTTATTCAAATGTCTGCAGAGATAGAGATAGAAGAGTCTTCAACTATCTCTGCTCGGGAAGGTGGCAGCCATTCGCGTACTTTTGCCACCAATCATGTACCTTTTTAAAATCTCCCAATACGTCTTTCCTCCAAGCTCTTTGCCTCATTGAAACCCAGGTGTCTCACTTCTTGTGAGAAGGGAAATCTCCCAGATGGAACAAGCACAAATTAAGAGTACTGGTCCAAGGGGACTAGGATCTCCTTGTTTTTTGTTTTTTATACTTCATCTTTATTTTCATCATATATAGTTACAGTTATATCATCGTTTCTATTTTATATAACTTAATAAACTTAAGCCCATATTCAACAAGCTCATTCCTCTTCTTATCTTTCTAATGATTATTTATCTACACTTATGAATGCATTGTGCCCTCCGATAACCTCATGTTGCCTTTATATTACATTTCCATTTCCTTCCTCATCTACCTCCCACCTCAACCATCTGTTTTGATATGGGGTGCATTTTGTCTCAAAGAAAATGTAATCCTCTCAAACACTTTTATTTTCTCAACTATCTCTCTCCATTCCATCACTGTGGGGGGTTCAACGAACCATCTTTAGTTATGACTTTTCCGCCGCCTATCAACACTTTCCAGATATTTGGCTTCATACCCTTTTAGCTCCGGTGGATAGACCCCAGTACCATATGCTCTGGCCCCAGTGTTTTAACTATGTTAAACCTTGTTCTCATATCCCTCGAATCCCCTCCCAGTATGCCTTTAACACAGGACATTCCTAAAAGACATGAGTTTGGTTGGCCTCCAGACCCCGCACCCCTCCAGCAACTAGCCACCTTATCTTTGTGCCACTTGGCCAGTTGCATTGGGACTCTAAAAATATAGATCTCACCTTCCATACGTAAGTCCTCCACTCTGGGAGGATGGTGCTCCAAGTGTTCTGCCAAACTGCTGTCCAATCCCTGTCATCTAGCTTTATCTGTAGTTCTTGTTCCCATTTATTTGATGTACTGAGTTGTGTACTGTAGATCCTTGATATAATTTTGATACAACATTGATATAGCCCCTTCTCCTCTATTTGAATTCCATATTGCTTCAATACGTCCTGGATCTCAGATCCTCAATCTTTTAATTGAATTATTCATCTGCTTCCTATATAGTCTCTTATCTGATAATATCGTATCAGGGTCTTTCCTGTCCATTTAAACTTTCTTGCACTGGCAAATGCCATTATATTTTCCCCAAGGAGCTGCCAGGGTGCTTTACATCCAGTCCCTCCTGTTTTTATACCAAGGATCTTCAGCTGCTGGATTATTGCCCCTGTCTACAGTCCACCATGTGTACTTCCACTGATATATTCTGGTATATCCCTTGGACAGTCCCAGTCTGTATCCCTGCATTGCAGTGGCGGTCCCCACATATGGCGTGCATGTCCATCCCTCTCTATTATGCGATGCTGAGCATTGTGCTAATAATGGTGGTGTCATATCCGTCTCTAGATCTATCTCTTTCCATCTTGCTATATAATCCATGTGTTGTAGCATCAGTATTACTCTAGTCTGCACTGCTATCCAGTACCCCATTAACAGAGGAACTGCCAGTCCTCCCATCCTCTTGGGTAGGTACAGAGTTTGTTTTCTAATTCTGGGTCTTTTATTTAACCAGATAAAACCCCTATCATCTTTTGCCATTTTCCTAATTGCCTGGTGGTTATTGGAGCGCGTACACAGCGAAACAAAAAAAAGATGGGACTATATTCATTTTGACTACCTGTATCCTCGTAAATAGTGTCATGGGGAAAAGCCTCCATCTCTGTATATCTTTTGTACCTGCTCTATCAGTATAGGGTAATTTATCTGTGGCAATTGGTAGTTTCTTTGTCCAATTTTATTCCTAGATACTTCAAATAAGGGAGGTCCCATCTCATAGGGTATAAACTTTTTATCTGTGCAGTCGGTTCATAGTTTAGTTTCAATACCTCTGTCTTGGTCTCATTTAAAGTATATCCCATATTCAGAGAAAGTTTTAAGTGCTCAAAAAGGTGCACCACCGATTCTTCTGGATTAATTAAGTATAACAGTATATCATCAGCATATAGGGCCAGTTTTGCTGCCTTCCCCCAGTAATACCCTTTAATATCTTGGTTATCTCTAACTCCTTGAGCTAAGGGCTCTAAATAAAAGGCAAACAATAATGGTGAAAGTGGGCATCCCTGCCTAGTTCCCTTTCTAGTTTAAATGAATTGGAGTGGTGTCCATTTGCTCTCACATAGGCTTTAGGTGTTTTGTAGATTTTTCCAATCAGATCATTAAATTGCTTAGGAATCAAACTTTCCCAAGACTGCTTTTAAGAATTCCCAAGAAACTTTATCAAAAGGCTTTTCGAGCATCTAGGCTCAGAAGAATTGCTGGTTGTTTAGTGCAGTTCAGATGGTCTATTATATGTGCAGTTCGCCTCAAGTTGTCCTGTGCCTGCCTCCCTGGAATAAATACAGTTTGGTCTGCTTGTACTAACTTTGGGAGTATTTGTTGTAGCCTATGAGACAACACTGCCATAAATAATTTATAATCCATTATGAAGGAAATCGGCCTATAAGAGGGCATAGTTGCAGGGTCTTTACCTCCCTTAGGAATTACTGAAATAATGGCCTGTGACCACGATTCTGGTGGGCTCCGCTCTATTAAAAGAGTTTCATTAAAAACTTTTAATAGCACCGGGACAAACTGCTTCTTAAAATGTTTATACATTTCGGCGGGTATCCATCCGATCCAGGACATTTATTCGTTTTAAGCTTGTTTATTTCTCCTATCAGTTCCTCACTAGATATCGGTTTCATCAACTGTCTTTGTTCCTTTCCGAAACTCTGGGTAATGATATGTTTCTTAAGTATCTGGCTAAATCTAGCTCTTTTTGCACGGGCTGTATATAAATCCTTATAATACAACTTGAGAGCTTCTACAATTTCTGGAGTGTTTTGCAAGCTTCCTCTTGTTCTGCAGATGTATTAACTTGCTTATGTGAGCCTTTGCTTTTTGTGTACGCAGTTTTACTGCTAAAAGTCTAGTAGCTTGGACCTCCCTCATAGTACCTTTGCTTTATAAACAGTAATTTTGTTCAACGTAGTCCAGTTCTCTATTTAAATCCTGCTTAATTTTGTTTAGCTTCTTAAAACTCTCTGTATTATATTTCTTCTTCAGTTGGGTTTCAAGATAGTCTATTTCTCCCCTTAGAGTTTCTATTCTCTTTTCCCTTTGCTTCTTTCTATATGCCGCTATTGATATTAGCTTCCCTCTCATTATTGCCTTTAATGTATCCCATAACAATGCTGATGTTACTTCTAGTGTAGTTTCTCTTCTATAGCCTTTTTATAGTATCTACCATTTCTTGCTTAATGTCCTTATCTTGCAACAGCAAGATATTCAGTCTCAGAATGTTCTCTTCTGGAAGTCCCCTAATTTGATTTGTAAGAATATTGGGAATGATCTGATAGAACTGTATTTCCTATCCAGCTATCCTTCACCTCAGACATTGTTTCTTTTGGCAGGAGAAAGTAATCTAATCTTGAAAAACTTTTATGTGGAGGAGAAAGAAAGTATAGTTCCGCTGTCTAGGGTGCCCTGTTCTCCATGCATCATGTATCCATCTCCCTCACAGCTTTACCAACCTCTTGAGTTCCTCTCTCATTCGTCCTGCCATAGTCGAACTGTCCAGGTGCGGATCTAATACCATGTGAGGTCTCCCCAAGTATAATTTGTCCTTCTGCCCATTCTTGTAGTTTCAATAATATGGTTCTATATACCTGGTAATTTGAACCTGGTGGCATGTAAACCGATGTCAATGTTAACATCCTCCCTTGAAATTTACCTTTAAGGAATACATATCTCCCTTCTATGCTTATCTATTACTTCAAATATTGTTTTCCTAGGTATTAATATAGAAACTCCCGTCTTCTTCCCGACCATAAGATGCACTAACCTCAAAATTAAACCCCATTTTCCCCAGTTTGCTATGTTCTGCATGAGTTAGGTGGGTTTCTTGGAGCAGGATAAAATCAGGCCCTCCTTTCTCAGTGCTGCTAGTATCTTGTTTCTTTTAATAGGGTTGGTCAGCCCATTAACATTAAATGAGCAGATTAATGTTGACTTATCCATTGTCACAGTCCCCAACCTTTCTTCCTTTTCCCTCTACACTATCTTTTGCCTTTCTCTCCCTTTTCACTAACTTAGTACCTTTTAGGCAACTTTGGCACTTTGCATTCATTTCATACTCTTTTCCATAAATTTTAGGCTTAATAAACTTGAAAACATAACAAACTAGTTCCCATTTTAACAGTAGCTCTAATCATTCCTGTCTCTAAACTCTGTGTAAGTTTACTATGCATTTCTACAAAACTGTAATTTTAAACAGGAGAAACACAAATAATCCACTAATAAGAAAAGAAAAAACAACAACTTATCCCCCCTTTCTCCAAGGGTAAATGAAACTTCAAGGCAGGGGAACCAACCTCGTAATTCCTTTCTCTGCCCTCCCACGGTGTTATTAGGGACAGAATCGAGTGGAGCTAATCCCTTAAACCTAGGGTGTTCCCTCGAAGAGCACTTTCTACTAAGCAATCTTTATAAAGTTTGTTATTCTCAGACGCCAGGCAGCTCAATTGTGTTCTTATTCCAAAGATCCTTCTGCTCCCAGCCCCCCGCTCCTTTCCTTTATGTTTTCCCCATATTCTCTCCCCTCCAGCATCAAGGTCCCCATATCACACAATTCCTTCTTTCCCTTGTCTTTTTATTTAGTATGTTCATTTTCAGGTACTCATCTCAGTGTCTGTGTTAGAGACTTATGTTCAATTCTACTTAATCTATGTTCTTCCAGGTCGCGGGTCCAAATTCCCCTTTGTCGCTTCATCTGACTCCATCCAGCCATCTCACCCTCTCAAAACTTCCCCAGAGTAATCCATTCATCTTTATTTCTCAGACCCGACCAAGTATGCTTGCCAACCTTATTTTTCCCTCTGCACTGCGCCACTCAGCTTACAGTCTATGTTTCATCTCGATCTTCCCTCTGCGGTTTCTCCATTCCAGCTTCTGTAGCTTCTCAGGTGTTTCTAAGGCGTTTCATTGGTGGCGTCCCTCTCGTTGCATTGTTTGCAGAAAACTGTCCAATGTGAGCCTCTGTGTCTTACAGATTCATTCCCTGTCTTCTGCCGCTACTGGATTCCTTTCCGTACTAGCATATCCATTGCTTTATTTGGGGTGTTGTACACTTGTACCCCTCCTGTAATGAACCTTCAGCTCGCGGAAGGGTGTCTGGAATCTGATGCCCCTTTTCTTCAGTATTCTCAAAATCGGCAAGTATTGTTGTCTTGCCTGCTGAATTTCTATAGGGTAATCGTGGTCCATCTGAGCCTTGAAGTTAGATAGCTTAATTCTTTTTTTGCCCAGGCTCTTGAAGCAGATCCTCCTTTGTTTGATAGCTGGATACCAAAAGTATTATTGATGTGGTAGCGCCTTTGGTCTTAGGGGTTTCTGCCCAAGTGATCGATGGGCCGGTCTACCGTCAGAGTCGTAGGTTGGGGGCATTCAATACATCTCTCAGGAGGTTTTCAATAAATGCTGTCCATCGGAGTTGTCTCCGCACCTCAGTAGCCCATGCAGCCTCAGATTATTCCAACGCGATCTGCTTTCAAGGTCCATGCTTTTTGCTTGTAACCACATCGTTTGCTGAATGAAAGCGACCCCACTGCTTGACTCAGGCAGGCTGATACCTCTTCATCAACCACTCTGGCTTCCACCTCTTCAATTCAGCTGTCCAACTGAGATCTGTTGAGATAGCCCCTGTATATTTTTTGTCTCAGCCTCGAGCTTCTTATTTCTTTTAGGATTGTTTTGAGCGTGTTCTCAATAATATATCTTGCTCCCCTTCTGTAAGTAGTCTGATCCCAGATACTTGGACAGCGGCTCTCGACTCTGTGGCTGTGTCCACTTCAATCCTTTTCCATCATTGGATCTGGCCAAATGCTTATTCCTCGGGGTGCCCCTCTATCTCTTTTCCTAATTTCTTTCACATTACCAGGGGTATTTTGTTTCCTGGAGACACTCGATGTGGGGTTTTATCTTTTATTTTAAAGGCTGGGGAGAGGGCTCCTTTGCCGACTGCTTAGCTATCTGTGGCGAACCGAAGTCCAGGATCTCCTTGGTTTTAAGGATACCACCTGTCCTGCACAACCACCATGGCCACTAAGTGGTTTGTCCCAAGTCCATTACCTCCCTACATTTTGGGTACAGCTGGAATCTGATCTAGTGGGATGCTAACACTTGCTACATCCTCAAGTCAGAACCAGTGCACCCTGGCTCCATTACTAGCTGAGACCAAATGGGCTTGGCACTCGCTTATGATCTTGTCTCACACCCCTTTGTGGCATAACAAGGTTTTTAGATCGGTGATACTGCCTTGTATTGGCCCATGTGGGAGGCTCAGGGCATCCATTATATACAGGATCTGTGCATTTCTGACTCCTCTGTTTTGATGTCCTTTGAACAAATACAGCACAAATTCCATCTCCCGAGTAGTGATTTCTGATGATATCTTCAACTCCGCCAGTGCTGTACAAGCTGACAGGTTCCCTTGCCCCAGCCTAAATGGAACTGGTTAGCACACAGACATAAAACACCCTCTTCTGGAGGCCTTATTGGATGCTTTTATAGGACTTGGCGAGATGCACAGGTAGATCCCTCAACTACATGCCAGTTGAAATGGATGTCTATCCTTAATGCCCATATTTGTGAGGACTCCTGGAACCACTATCTCCGTGAATGTCACTATACCTACACAGATACCAAGAGCCGCTTCAAGCAGCTTAAAATACTGCTGTTCTGGTATCGTACACCAGTGTCCCTACATTCTCATGGCCTCTTAAAACACTCTAACTGCTGGCACTGTCAGCAACCTGGACCCATCTGCTCCACATTTTGTGGATGTGCCCTCTGCTGTCACCCTTCTGGGCATGTATAACTCAGGACTGTTCTAAGATATTAGGCTCCCAGATACTCCTCTCTGATCCCAAGCTCCCTAAGGGACACCACCTCCTTAGCTGCTCTATCTCAACCTCAGAAGCAATGGGTAGTACTTGCACTTATGGAGCTAAACGACTCATACTTATGCATTGGCGCCAACCAATCCCTCCGCCCCCACGCTAACTGGCATGCTGCTCTTGCCAGATTATCCATACTAGAATGCCTGTCCTGCATGCACCTAGGTCATATGGATCAATACACTGTCAGATGGGTTGCTTATCTCCATTCACCTCTGTGTAAGACTCCAATCCTCTATTGCAACCCCCCACCTAGACTGTATGATACCTCATTTCTATGCCTATCACTCTTGCTCTTCTACCTCTTAGTACTTGATGTTATTAGGTGGCCTCTGTTGTTTACTGTCTAGCTTTAGGTTATATTTTAGATTGGATCATGTGCTAATATAGTAAGATATCTGCTATGATATTGTTCATACACACCACCATATCATTCTTATTGTTTATGGTTGAATCCTGCTGCACGTGGAATATGTTATTTATGAGTATTACTGTAATGTGATGATGTACTATTGTACGAAACTCAATAAAAATTATTCTAGGATAAAAAATGTATAACTAGAAACATTTGTATTTACTTTATCTCCCTGTAATTTTGCTGTCTTGCAAACATAATTGAAAGGCTTCAATGTGCTGAAGCAACCAACTTTGCACCCTGTCAGAGCTATTTAAACTCCGTCCTTCCTGCTTCACTCAGAATCATTTTCGTTTCCCACCATCCTCCTTCCTCCTCCAGTGACTCACCTCTCTCCTGGGGCTCCTTCCTAAGGCACCTTTAGCCTAAGGAATCCTCCCCATGGCACCTCTAGGTGGCACCCCTTCTTCAGAGTTTCTTGCCTTTGGCATCTCTACAGGATGGTATTCCCTGAGGAATGAGAGGCAAACAGCTACAAAGGTTTACTCAACATGTTGCATAAGCACTAGGGGTGGGTGGACTGTTCCATGGGAGATCCGGATCCCCAGATTGAACCCACAATCCACGGACCCAGATAATACACGGACTTCACTGTAGAAGTCCGGGTCTGGAAGTCCATGGAGATGCCACGTCTGCGATTTTGTTGTCTGTTGCCTGGGAGATGTCATGGGACATACAGGCAGCCAGCAGCATCCAATCAGGCAACAGAAGGTCATGTGATGCACTTACTATAAGGCTGGTGAGTGCACCACACGCAGAAGGAGGAGGATCACAGTAGAAGAATGAGAGATTAGAGACAGAGAGACCAGAGAGAGAGAGGCAAAGTGCCAAAACACAAAAGCAGTGCACTACAGTTAGGGAGGAGGGAGATTCCCGATCGTGGAGGATGTGGGGTGGCGAAGTCGGTCAGATGGGAGGAAGCATCGTGAGTAAGCGGGGAACCCATGAATGATTACAGAAAATCCCAAATGAAACTTTTCTCGGCCTCAGACATTAGTAGCTGTGTGTACAAAAGAGCAGGCTGGCCATTGGCTAAATCTGACTCGTGCTATTCCAGCTCAGAGAGGAGAGAGTACTGGTGGTGGTGGCCCAGAGATTATACAGTTACAGGAAATCCCAAATAAAAGGTTTTTCTTGGCCTCAGACAGTGTAGCTGTGTGTACAAAAGAGGCAGGCTGGCAAAATCTGACTTGTGCCATTCCAGATTCAAACTCCAGAGTACTGAGGGGTCCCCAGAGATTATAGTTACAGAAAATCGCAAATGAAAGTTATTTTTTCTTGGCCTCAGACAGTGTAGCTGTGTGTACAAAAGGGCAGACTGGCAAAATCTGACTTGTGCCATTCCAGATCCACAGTATGGGGGCACTATCCCAGAGATTACAGTTACAGAAAATCCCAAATGAAACTTTGTCTTGGCCTCAGACAGTGGCTGCCGTATGTACAAAACGACAGGCTGGCAAAATCTGACTATGCCATTCCAGATCAGAGGAGAGACTACTGGTGGCCCAGAGATTACAGTAACAGAAAATCCCAAATTAAAGTTTTTTTCTTGGCAGTAGGGTGGCAAAATAAATCTTTGTGACGTGAAAGAGGTGAGAGGAAGGAGACTGAAGGGTGGCCCAGAATAAATGCGACATCCCAGAAATCCTGAATAATTTTTCCTGGCATCAGTGCAGCTGTGTTTACAGAGCAAGGGCATTAGGGTGGCAAAATAAATCTTTGTGACGTAAAGAGATGAGGGAAGGAGACTGTAGGGTGGCCCACAATAAATGTGACAGTCCCAGAATTCCCAAATAATGTTTGTTTCCTGACTTCAGTGCGGCTGTGTGTACAATCAATCATGAATACCGATCATCATCACCTACGCTCAATCATGATTTTATGTATTAAAAAATACTGTTCAAACAACATACAAATTCATGCGCCTGCCCTGTGCTGCTGGCTGGAGGCCCAGGGATAATCTGACTGCAAGTTGTAGCAGGCTGAGTGTTTACAGTACAACATACAAGTAAAGCACAAGTACTACACACAAGTGTCATCATCATCACTATTCCCCATTATTCCCTATTATCATTAGTTTCATAGTATATCGCATTACAAACTTACATTACGTATAACCATTAACCAACCCCTAGTGTGGGACTATGCTGGTGTGCTAATGCACCAGATTGTCTGCATCTCCAATTCAAATTCTGAGGCACACCTAACAGTTGCTGAATTGGGTCACTTTCACTTAACAGTAAGTTTTATAGAAGCCAGTCTGGCAGTCTTGGAAGGAAGTGGTAATGGACTGTTGTGCTGTCTGTGTGCTGTGTACAGTCATGAGTCACAACAGTAAATTTGTCCCTGGTCTGTATGGGTGGGAGTCATCAGAAGGACATCATGTTTCACGTTAGCGGGATCTTTTGTCCCAAAATGGATCAAAGTGTTGATGAGGCACGTTCTACTGGTTCTCAGGTAGGCAGTGGCACTGCAAAAAACAGGAATCAGCCTGAAAGGAAAGCAAAATCAATCCCCAAAAGGGATTTTTCACATCTAATATGGTTTTGTCTTCCAAGCTAATGCTTGAATCAAAAAGGTGAATGTCTCAGATCATCATCATCTTCATTAGTCCCAAGTAAAAAAAAGTTATGTAGTTAAAAATGAAAGATGTGGTGGGTACCACCCACAGAGGCACTCAACAGTATGGAACAATTACATACTATGCTACTGCCAGTCCCTCATCCGATTCTTCTGAGGTTGAACCCAATGAGGGTAATACTGATGATAATAAAGAAGATGAAAAGAATGCTCAGGCAGCAGACGGTTTACTAGAGGGATGGAAATTGCATATGAGGAAGGAACAGGCAGAAATGTTTCAGTTGTGGAGGAGGGGCAATGGGAATAAACCAGAACAGGAACAGGCCCAGGACAAATCTGGGGGGCCTTGAAAAATATGACCAAGGTGCCATGCCTTCCTGGGAAAAAACTAAAAGATATAATCTTTTGTTTGGTCATACTTCTCCATCAGTGCTTCCAATGAGTTGATAGCAACATATGCTATTTGTAAATGGCCAGTCAGCAGGGATAAAAGAAAGGAGCATTGGGAACTTCAGCACTGAAAGGCACCTAGACAGATGTCATAACATTAGTGATAGTGAGAAAGTCAGTTGTGAGTCTCTCAAGAGAAAGTGATAGTGATAACATACTACACTTGGGGTAACACCTATAGATGAAAGCAGTGGCAGGCCCTCGCAGCACTACACCTCAACCACCACTTGCTGCCATTCAAAGGACTCTCTGACTGTTACTGAAAGTGACCAATGTGTTCAAAAGCCCTCCTCCTTCAAGGAGACAGCTTACCATCTCAGAAACATATGAAGCGTAAGGCCAAATATACCTCCACTCACCTGGTTGCTGTTACAATAACCCAAAAATTTCCAAAATGATAGCTGTTGATTTGCTACCATATAACATGGTTGAACATATAGGATTCAGGTGGCTGCCTGAGTACCTCAAACCTCGATATAGTACATCATCGCTGAAATACTTCTTGGCAACAGGGATTCCTGATCTTTACAATGTTGTATGTAAAACATTAAGATCGTCTTGTGCAGTGCTGTTGGGAGGGTGGTGCATCTCACAACAGACAGCTGTCAGCCTGAACCCTTCATGTCTGTCACAGCCCATTGCACATGTTTCGATAATTCACGTGGGAGTGAGGACAGTGAAGCATCACAGTTAAGCTGTTCTAAGAATGTTTTAATTTCCATCTGAGCATATCCCATACAACATCAATCAAGAGCTCCAAAAACCAATACAGCAATAGTTGCAAATAATGGGTCCAACATAAGGAAGGCTTTGGAAGAGGGTGCTTTGTTTATATCCGCTTCTTTGATTGCTTAAATTTAATAGGTTGTGGTTTTCTAGATGATGACAGGGAGATTAAAGCTGTCTTTAGCACTGGTATAAGAATATGCACTCATTTCAGTCACTCAAGCAAAGCCCATCACTTGTTTGAAAAAATACAGCAGGAGCACAGTTTACCTTTGTACAGACTGATCTAAGACATTTCTACTCAATGGAATTCGATCTTGTATATGTTCCAAAGGCTGCTGGAACAATAGAAAGCTGTCAGGCAGTACATCTTAGAAAATAAAATTGGTGATGCAGACATCTGTATCACTCCACCACAGTGGGCCATGCTGGAGTTTCTCATTTTTTTATTTTATTTATTTGAATCTTGGATTGAGACCTTTGAGCCACGGGTTCATCTACAAAGGCTCCACGTCAGTAAATGTATGGTGCAAAAGATAAAAAGTAAAAAGTACACTGCGTTGGATAAAATAACAGAGGATAACTTGACAACAAACTATAGTACTAAACATGGCATAATATGCTAGGAGCTATACATATAAATAGACTGAACAACAAACTAACACATTAGTCTTAGAAATATCTTAAGTGCTGTAATTGTGGAAATACAAAGGCTAAAATAGGAGGGACTGGGGAGGAGGAAGGTTTGACAGTAATTTAAGAGGTTGTGGGAAAGGAGGAGGAGGAGTTTGGTGGGCAATGGGGGCTGTAAAGCCAGAGAGGGCTCCAGGTAGAGGACAGTGGTAGCAATTAAAGACTAGTAAGGGAAGGAAGAGGGCGACCAGAAAGTTTGGAGGGATCAAGAGAAGCAGCCTCAGGGCCTTGTCAAGTGGGGATAGTAAAGTGATATACAGAGGGCCATAGTGTTAAGTGTGACAATCACAGCTACTAAGGTTAACTAGGTGTTGTTGAGGACAGTTTTTGAAGGGCCAATATTGGGAGTGGATTGAATATGTGCCGGAAGGCTGTTGAACCAGAGAGGGCTCTATACATGAATGCATTTTGTCTGTGGGATGTCCTGCATAATGGAATCTGGAGAGCTTGATTTGGGGAGCTTCTAGTGTATCACATGTTAGCAGGGCCCTCTTTAGAAGGTGCTGGATAGATGAGGGGGATAGTCCTAGGAGGATCCTTTTGATCAAGAGGAAAGTGTGATAGTGGATTCTATTTTGAAGGTTGAGCCACTTGAGCTGAGCATAAAGGTTGCAGGTGTGAGTGTCGCTGCTTTCCAGTAAGTAACCCGGCAGGCTTGATTGAGAGACCACAATCCTTCTGAGGGCAGTGGCGGAGGCTGCACCATAGAATACAAGGTCATAGTCAATGATTGACATGATGGAGCTGGTCAGTCAATGCGTAGAGTCTTGGGTCATGCAGTGCCTGTAGAGTAGCCTATGTCTGAGATTGGTGGTTTTGGAGATATTGAAATGTACTCTGGGAAGGAGAGTGTGTTGTCAAGTGGAATCCCAAAATACTTAAAACAGGAAACCTGCTCAAGATTTGTGCCGATGTTTTTGTGGATGAGTAGTTGGGCTGTTTTATATTTGTTATGTGGTCCAGCAAAGATCATGGATTTGGTCTTCTTATAGTTTATGATAAGTCTCTGTTCCTCAACCAAGTTTCTATTGAGGCAAAACTACGCTGTAATTTCAGGTGAGGGTCCAGGATCAGGCTGGCTTGCATAAATCATAGCATCTAAATCTTCTTCTTCACCACCAGCCAAGCATGATAGCACAGTCCCACAATCACTTGGTTCAGCTTCATGTCTCTGGAGTCACTTAGAAGATGTTATGTAACATCTTCACCTGCCTCTTGTAACACAACCTCAGCCGATCATTGTTGAAATGTACCTAGCAAAGCCCAATATCAGCTGGAATGCTGATCCTTTGAAATACTGTAAATCCAAACAAAATAGGTGGCCTGCTCCAACCATTTTAAGAAATCACTAAGGAGGTTAGTGCAAACACAGCAACTCTGAGCCAGCTGATACCCCTAATAAAATGTTAAAATTCAGATTGAATCTGATTAGGGAAAAGTTAGAGAAGCAAGTTAGTTCCATGGTCACAAAGCTGCCAGTGGCACTGACACATGCAGGTTGTCCTCCAGAATACAACAAGATCTACACGAGACGATGATCAAAACGTTGAAGAAGATGACAAACTATGCAAAATGTTTCATTCTGATTACTACATTAAAGCAACAATCTTGGACCCACGATACAAATCAAAGCAACTAATGAGTGATGATGATGACACTTGTTTGAGAGAAACAAACAAGAAATAATTGACGAGGTGCATGCTGTCATGGAACAGAGTACAACAGCATCACAACATTCAGAATCTTCTTCATGACTCAAGCACAGCATCAGGTGGCCCATCCTCTACTGTTGTGTCATTTCTCCTCTTCCTCCTCAGCCACTGCAGCCGATCTTCTCCTTCACCACCAGCCAAGCATGATAGCACTTTGTCTCATAGTCACTTGGTTCAACTTCATGTCTTAAGTCACTTAGAAGATGTTACTGTAACATCTTCATCTGCTTCTTGTAACACAGCAATCAGCACAGACCATTGTTAAAATGTACCTGGCAGAGCCCAATATCATCTGGAATGCTGATCCTTTGAAATACGAAATCCAAATAAAATATGTGACCTGCTTTAGTAAACATTGCAGTGAAGTACATGAAGTGCTCTCCCACTAGTGTCTGTTCAGAATGACTGTTCAGTTTAGCTGGTAATGTCATTATTGACACATGATCCCATTGACATCAGAAAATGCTGGCGCCTCACGTTTCTCAAAGTCAACATTCCTCACTTTAATTTCAAATATAATACCTGAAAAAACATACACTGACTGCTCCGAGCAGGCCCTATGCACAAAACACTTTCAAGAAGTTGTGCCTGTGGTGAAAATCTTTTGTGAATAAGGTCTACTACAAGAGGTAGCAATTAATTCATTTCAGGGACTGAGGGCTGGCGTCTCCAGCTCTCCCAGCTCTTGCATGAGTCGCCACTAAAAGCCCAGATCAGAGTCTGAGGCTGACTTTTCCAGGTCTCTCAGCCCTTTCATCAGTCACCACCAAACGCCCACATCAGGGTCTGAGGCTGACTTCTCCAGCTCTCCCCAGCCGTTGCATCAGTCACTACCGAAAAAGCCCACATCAGGGTCTGAGGGCTGACTTCTCCAGCTCTCCCCAGCCCTTGCATCAATCGCCATAAAAGCCCACATCAGGGTCTGAGCACTGACTTCTCCAGCTCTCCCCAGCCCTTGCTTCAGTCGCCACCAAAGCCCACATCAGGAGCCTGAGGCTGACTTCTCCAACTCTCTCCTGCCCTTGCATCAGTGGCCGCCAAAAAGCCCACAACAGGGTCAAGGGCTGACTTCTCCAGCTCTCCCAGCCCTTGCCAGTTGCCGTCAAAAGCTCACATCAGGGTCTGAGGCTGACTTCTCCAGCTCTCCCAGCACCTCATCAGTCGCCACGAAAAAGCCCACATCAGGTATGGGTCCTGGTCTCGGTGAAGCCGCAGTGCTCTGCTTGCTGAGGAGTCTATTTGATTCTTGATGCCTTTTCCTGAGCTGCTTGTTTAAAAACCTTAGCTGCTTTTCCTGTGCTCCGGCTCTCTGCTGCTTGGGATTTTCTTACTTACTGCATCTTTAATTTTGTTTAATATATAATCTTATGGTTTAATGTACTTCCAGTTAGCCCTGTATTACTTCCTGTTTAAATAATGTATTTTGCCAGAATTAATTCAAGATTATTGTAGAACTCTGTGGCTGTCCCTAATTGCTGCTCAATTATCTAATTCTCCCTTTCTCTCTCTTTGTAACCCCCTCCCTACCTACTGTCCCACCCTGTCTCTACTTACTAATCCCCAGTGTTTCTTTTCTTCTTCATTTCAGGGTTTGAAGGCTGACTTCTCCAGTTCTCCCCAGCACTTGCATCAGTCGCTGCCGAAAAAACCTACATCAGGTCTGGTCCTGGTCTCGGTGAAGCACAGTGCTCTGCTCACTGAGGAGTCAATTGATTCTTAGCACTTTTTTTCTTGAGCTGCTTGTTTAAAAACTTAAGCTGCTTTTCCTATGCTCGGCTCTCTGCTGCTTGGGGTTTTCAGTTTGCCCCCCCCCTACCTTTATTAAATACACCTTTGCTCCCACCCACTGGTATTACTGACTAATCCCTGCAGTTGGGGTGGGATCAATCTCTGTGAATTTGACCTCCACTGCTATTCTTCAGTCCCCTGCCCTTCACCAGGCTCTCTCTCTCTCTCTCTCTCTCTCTCTGTCTCTCCTCCTTTGTCCCTTCTCATCTTGCCTGATCTCTCAGTTCATCATGTAGCCTTCCCCCTATTTCCTAGCCCTCCCAGCCCCTATCTGCTGTATTATCGCACTGGACTGCTTTACCCTTCAACTTATCATTCCCTTGGCCCTGTAACCAACCTGACAGACTTTTCATTCTCCAACTTGCTGTCTCTTCCACAGCGCCTCCTGTCACCGCCCCATATCCACACCCTAAACTGGGCTTCTACCTCTGCATGTACCTTGATCCGATCTAAATGTACCACTGGAGCCAGGACCACCTTTGCCTTCCAGGTTGTGGCTACATGGATTATGATCCTCTCTTTATCACTTTCAGGTGATATTGAGACCAACCTAGGTCCAGCAGTATTTTAGGTTCCCACTCCTTCAGGCTAGTTTTTCAGTGGGCCCCAACCCAGTGGCCTCCAGATTGCCCAACTAAACATAAGAAGCCTTGTGGCAAATCATGCCGACCTGGTGGCTTGGGCTGCCACCTATAAGTCTGACCTCCTAGGAATAACAGAATCCAGGCTTAGGCCTTCTCTTCCTGACTCTCTGTTGCCCTGGCTACAATATGATTCGAGAGTTGATCGGGCCTCATCAAAAGGGGGTGGAGGCCTGGCACTTTCTAAGTCCCACCTAAATCTGACCCTTCAATCTTGCCCCACTTGCATGCTGCAAGGGTGCTTCATGCCCTGCTTCTATTAGGTAATACCAAGTAGCTGCACATTGTATGTGCTCTACATTTCTCTCCTGCATCCAGTAAACAGGGACTTGAGGAATTTCTACCCCATGCCAACAAAACAGTGAAGTACTTTGCCTAGGTGACTTCAGACAGGATTGACTTGGCCCAAGCTCCCATCCTCAACACTAACATGGCCAAAACCAATCTAACTCAACTTGTCACTGAACCTACCGGGCACTCCAGCAGTGGCACTAGTCACACCCTGCTCGACTGGGTCCTCACCAATATGCCAGACAGGATCTCCTCAGTTATTGCGTTGCTTGGCTCCATGCGACCATTCTCCAGTAACCTGTGTCTGGGATACCTGCCCTGCCTTCATACCTGCCTAAAATTATATCTGTGGCTGACTTCTCTGCCTTTGATCCTTGTCTTTCTATCTGATCTCCAGCAGGTTGACTGGTCTCCCTTTTCACCACAGACAACACTGACCTGGTGGTGGAGTATTTCTCCACACACTGCACTCACTGCAGTCCAAGCACATTCCTTACATTATGCACAGGTTTAGGGCTTTCCCACCAAATGATTTGACCAGCCCACTTCTCCACTTGCTTAAATCTCATGACAAGCTCAGGGCTGGGTGGAAAGCTTCCTCCCTTCTTTCCGACTTTGTTGCCTTTTGCTTCCTTAGAAACTCATGCAAGAAAGCGATCCATGCTGCCAAAGCAGTTACTATAGAGGTCTTCTCCAAGCAGCTGCCCATTACCTGAAAAGGTATAAGGCACATATCAACCAAATTCTGGTGCAATGCTTCTCAAGCCCCTCATGACATGCTAATTGACAATGTCTCTTGTAACAACTCCAACACCATAGCCAATGCCTTTAACTCACTCTCTTACCTCCCTCCTTCCTCGACCTCCAGCAGCCATTCATTCTGTTCCTCCTCCACTCCTCTGCCTCTCCTCTGCCCCATCCCCCTTATTCTCAGCACTGTCTCTAGAACTGATGTCCTACAGATCCTCAACACTATGTCTCCTCATGACAGCACTGGTCCTGATGGTCTGGAACCTAGAATTCTCAAACTTGGCACCTCCATTCTTGCCTCCCTATCTTGCACCTCTTCAACCTCTCCATTAGCTCTGGCATTTGTGCCCTGATCCTGTAAAACAAGTCAGGGTCATACCTGTCTTTAAAAGGGTGACCTAAAACCCTATACTGAACTACCGCCCTATAGCACTCCTGTCTACCCTTAGTAAACTTCTGGAGAAACTTATTCATCGTCAGGTGTCAGACTTTGTAGCCAACTATGACCTGCTATCTCCTGCTCAGTATGACTTCAGACCAGGCACAGCATCTTGACTGCCCTAAGCGCAATTCAGTAATGACACCTCAACCACCATGGATAGAGGCCAATTCACGGGGACTGATTTTATTGACTTACGAAGGCTTTCGACTCGGTCAACCATTCACTACTCTTGAATCAGCTAGGTTCACTGGGTGCCTCCCAGTCCACTATTGCCTGGTTCTCCAGCTACCTACCACAATCGCACCCAGTCTGTCTCCTACTGTAGAGTCCTCTCCCACCCTGCCCTCTATTCACTGGTGTTCCACAAGGTTTCCATCCTTGGGCCCCTGCTCTTTTCTATATTTATAAACAATCTACCTACCATTCCGCCCCACTGTCACACCTCACTTTTTGCTGATGACTTGGTCCTCTATACTTCCTCTAGCTCCATCTCTGACATTAATTCCCACCTCTCTTCCGACCTACACCTTGAATCCAAACATGGCTCACATCTCACCACCTCGTTTTAAATGTTGCCAAGACCAGGTCATGCTCTTTGGGTCTCACAGGTAGCTCAGTGCCCTAAACCCCTATTTCTGGTCTCTTGTCTCGATGGCTCCCCAGTACAAGTTATCAACTCCTTCAGATACTTAAGGGTCACTCTGGATCCATGTCTCAGTTTCTCTCCATGTCAATGCGGTATGCAAGTCTGTCAATGCCAAAACTGGGTTGGCTTATCCATGTCCACCGTGCCCCTGACCCCTGCTGCTAGGATCTCCGTTGCCCAAGGACTTCTGTCCCTTGTCTTTGCTATGCACTGTTAGTCTTTGTCTCAGTGCAGGCAAATGTCCTTCAAGCGTGGATGTTGCTTATAACAATGTTTGCAGATTTGCCTTGTCTGCCCATAGGCTTAAAACACTGCTGCACACTTTACTCTGACCTCCACTGGTCATCCCTCCTCCCAGCATTTATATTCCATAGGATGCCTGACCAACAATATAATTTGTTCTTCTCTCCTCTCCTCCCTTGCAGCCATGTTCACCCCAGTTGACTGCCCCTGACTCCTGCATTCCTCAACTTCAGCTCTGGTCACTGTCCCTAATTGTTCCACCAAATGGGTGAACTTGCCTTCTCCGCCTATGCTCCCAAATTATTGAACTCCCTTCTGTTTTCCCTTAGAAGCTCCAGTTCTCACCCTGCCTTCCAGCATGCACTCTTTAAATACCTCACCTCCCTACACCTCCCTAGATGCATGTAAATGTCTTTAGTTCATGTATTACACCTCATTACTTGCTTTAGTTCATGGAACATACCTCTTTGCTTGCCGTTTACTGCCGTGCCCTTCCCTGTCCCATACCCTCATCCTATACTACCAGCACTGCTGTTATGCACTTATGTTACTGATCTCTACAAGCCATTTTATCTCTTTGTACCGTAATGCTTATGCTATGTATGCCATCACTTTCGTACAAGTAATTCTACTGTCATGCAAGGTTGTTGATCTCTTTATGTGCTGCATGTATCAGATCCTCCTTGTACTATTGTTTGTAACTTGTTTGAACTGTAATCTCCTGGGTCATGCTTAAAATAGGCAGTCCTGTCTAGTGCACTTACCCGGTTACCAAAGCAAATAAATAAATAATTGCAACAAGTCAGGTCAGGATGGACTAGGCAGGCCACTATGATCACATGATCAGCCATTAATAGAAAAAATAACATCAGTGGGTTCAGAGTCCAAATACAGCAAGCAACTGCATTTCATGTCACAGACTTACTTGGTGGTACCTGGTACCACTATCTGATCTGAAGTAGGGTACTGCTGTCTACTACTACTACTATCAGTTTTGCCCTCACAAGTCATGACTACTACTTATTTATCACTTTTGTGCTTACTCAGTCTTACTCCTTACAACTACTAGTTGTCATTTTTTGCCCTCATTAACTGATCCTGAGTCCTGACTGTACTGTTTTAATGTTGTACAGTCATGGCTTAGCAGATGCCTGAAAGTTCAGAAACTGAATACTCTTTGCATATTTCTCACATCCCTAATATTTGGCTGCAAGTACTTACAGAAAAATGCTACTAAATTGATAATTCATATAATTTTTATTGTTTGTGTGTGTGTGTGATATGCTAGCCTGGTTACATCTCATTTACAGTAACTGGGCTGAGATTATTATATTACTATATTTTATTTGTGATACTTAAATTACTTGGCAGTGGCTGGCAGCAAGCAACTGTGGAACTAGGAAGGATGTCATTGTGTTGTGTTGTGTTCTGTGTCATTGGGTCTTCACCAAGTGGCAGTGGCAAATTTTTATGACTGCTCTGCGCTTGACCAATGCGATGTGTGACTGGCTGCCTGCCTGGGTGGTGATCACTATTTCTTTCAGTTATCTTCTTTAAGGATTTAGCATCCTCAGCATGTTGATCAGATTTAGTAGAAGTAGTCATAGTACAGTATAACCTCATTTATCCAAAGGTGCTTGGGAGCAGTACAATTGCTTGGATAAATGGGGTTTCTGATGAGTGAGGAACTTTACAATTAAGTCTATTAAGCTGGAAACACACCACAGTTTGGATAACTGAGAGTTTGTGGTAACTGGGGTTTACCATACTAGAAAACATTGCCACCTCTTGGAACAGGTAGTGCACCATATACCACAGTATACTGGGGCATAAAAGCAGTTCGTCATTCACATGGATACGGTGGGTGGGTTTTCTTAGTGCTGCTCATTTGATCATTTATTTCCATTTCTTTGGCTTGTTCAGCTCTGACTGGAACACCCATCAAAATAACACCCACACAGCACCATTAATAAAAAGAAATCTTAGCTGCCTGGCAGTGCCTGCAGTGCTTGGTGGTGCTATCATATAGTGTAGGTAATGACATTTGCATCAGTCTGCCTGTCTCTTTCTCCATCTTTCCCAGCATACTCATGTCACAGGCCCGAGCATGATGCATACCATTATAGGCCATCCATGAAGGGGCTAGTAGTGACATATTGTTGTTTATTTAGCAGTTTTACTTTATGTTTTATACAAATAATACATTACATTATTTCCTTTGGGCCTCTGTGTCAAATGTGAGTGACTTTAGCCAGTTTATGCATTTTTATCACATTTTTCAAATATTGGTCAATAAATCAGAACTAATCAGGATAAATTAGGACTTCACCGTATTCTGGTTCTTATTTAATAAGGGTCAGAGCTTCACCAAGTTCTCCCATCCCTAATAAGCACAACACTACACCAAGCTGCATAAGTGGAATGAATTATAATTTGGCTCTAATTTTTTAATTGAAATGCCAAGTTCTGTAGTTTTCATTTGTTTTTCAACTACCATTTTGTACAAGACATGGCAGGAATGGAACCAATCACATTGAGAATTATTTTGTAACTGCATGTATTTCTGTAAAATGGATGAGGGCAGGGCAGCATTTGATGTTTTGTTCAGCTATTTTTCCTACTGCATTTTTCCACCAGAAGTAAAAATTGTGGTTGTCCAATAACTAACCATGTTTGTAATTTTTGACTCAAGCATTTTGATACAGTTATTGCTGTAATTATAGAAATTATACATAAGATATAGCATCTGCATATATTTCCCCATGTTTCTAAGAAGATTTTCTAATACCATTTGCAAGTTCCAGCTCAAGAAATCTGTTGTTCTTATTTAGCCATTTGTTCCAGGAAATACCTGACACCTAGTACTCTTAACCTTATGGTGTGGCATATGTTTTAGGACCTGTAAATTGATTTTGTTAGAGGTAGTCCAAACTTTTTCTATATGAATTGTAAACATAATGAAAGATGAATTTAATAAGTAGGTTTAGTGCAATGCCATATATTAAAATCATATCGGTATATGGTGGAACACTGTTCTGTATAGAAATCCATGTCTAGAACAGCATTGCTGTGCTGCAGTAGTGATTTCAGGATGTTGTTGTGTTGCATTAGACATCACTACTGCAGCACAACAACTTGGAATGCTACCATGTGGCTGCATCCTTTAAAGTGTGGCTAGGATCGCCTCATTTTATTGCCTTTAGTTGGCTGTTAGCATGACCACGGGAGGAAAGCAAACATTGTATTCTTGTTTGTTTTCTTTTATACAGTCTGTGCAGTACTGGTCAAACTCAACAACTGGATTGTGTTCACTGAGGGTTCCTCCACAAAAGTAGGAATGTTCCTACCATAGTCTGAAATGTGGCGTTGTGGTAAATTTGAAAAAGTTCACTAGACTGAGTACTGTGGTTGCCAGAACCAGGACTTTTCAAACAAAAAAATTTTTTTTATTTATGGTTGCCCATACACTATAAAATATTGTGTATGGGCAACCAACATAGACAAGCATGTATATGAAACTGGGTATCCATGGCAACTGGGAGACCTCTTGAGCTTCACCCTGAGGTTCCTGGTTGCCATGGATATCTCTCAATTCATACACATGCTTGTTGTGTATGGTTAACCATACACAATCCTCTGTTCTGAAGTACAATTGAAAAGGGTGACTGCAAGATGTTGCCTATAGAACATTCTCAGCCTTTTTTCTAGCAAAAGAATAATTTATTTGGATTTACTATATTTATATTAGGGTACAAGGAACAAAATCTATTGTTTTAAGAAGCAATTTCTTCTTAAATAACAATGTTTTAAAATAATATTAAGAAATCCTTTCTTTTGAATAATATAATTTTTATATTAATATTGGTTAACAGATACCTTTGTGATTTCAAAAGCAAAATCAATCAAGACATTTAATGAAAGAATCTCCATGGTACTGAACCCATTGGTGCAGCAATAGGGCTACCAACTCATGTTGCTAGTGACCTGGGTTTGGGAATGAGTCTAGATGGACTGGGGTAGGATTAATGCAGGATACTCTCTTTGGGGAGAGAGATCCTCTCTCCACATTGCTTTGCTGCTATCTGGGTAAACACAGGTAGCAGAAGAGTTGATAGGTAGAATAGGAGGGTGGACACCAGCTGGGGACCAATGCATACACATGTATTGGTCCCACAGTGCATCTAACATCAACTGGGGAGAGGGAAGGACCAAAGAAAAAATTGCACATATTGGCTCCAGAGTAGAAGCCCTGATATGTCCATATTGGCACCTCCACCTCTGTCCATGGAGCCTGACACATGGCAATATTGAGGTACATCCCCTATACATAGCCCACATGGTGTGGTAAAGCATGGGTTTGTGGGGGTCAGAGGACACATGAGGTAGAGGCTGGGGTGATGCTGGGGAAGCCTTCAGAGAGCAGAACTGAGAGTGCAAGGGCATGAAATGCATATTGTAAAAACAAGAACCTCCCAAGTAGTAAGTGTTCTTTGTCTATTGACAGCCTGTTTATTAGAATTTGGGTTGATGGACTTGACCTGTCCACATAATTTTAAACATTACACTATTAGTACTTTATGTGTAACATTTTATTTGCAGAAGTTGTGACCCTGAAGATGCAACAAGTGTGCTGTGGGAGTGTAGAGTAATGAATAGTATTTTCCAAATACTAATGGGTAATGTACTATTCATTATTAGGATATGAATAATAGGTATGCAGTCACTATGATGACAACTTTACTGTGACCGCTACTACAGTGACAACAGGGCTGCTGTGCAGTGTCGGTACAGGACATCTGCACTGCTTTCTATGTGGTGGCTGAATCCTCCCAAAGCAACTCTGACTCAGAGCTGATTAATTTAATAGCAGGGATGCCCCCAAGAAAACACAGTCTGAAGTGTCTCCCTTTATGCGGACCACAAATGTGGTCAACATAAAGGAGTTGCTATAATGTCGGTCGACAATGTCATAGATCCATATCAATGAATAGTGGCACTGTGCATGCCTCTTTCCTGTTTGAGAAATACTACTTAAAAAAAATTAAAAAGAAAAAGAAACAGTTAACATCATCCACAGTCCAAATCCTCAAATTCAAAACCCTATCTCTCCACCTCTGTTAGAAACCCAGTCCCACCTTTCTCTCTCCTCAGCACCCACAATTGTAAACTTAAGAAGTTACAACTGCCATGAAAGGCAACTGGCACAACCTGCCCAACTCCATGGCCAGCCACCAGCGAAGCACTCATTTGCACTAAAAGAAAAGTAATTTTAACCTCCTGCAGTACTCTCTTACCACCCTCCTCCCACCAGCACCAATTCTTGAATTAGGTGAGAGATGACCGTTGTAAACCTACACTCCTCCACGGACAGCTGCCATCTGAAATGAAAGCACTCTTGTGCATGCCTCTGAGTGGAGGGATGTGCTGGTTGTTATCAATGTGGTACCAATCAGTGTCCAGGTGGGGGTAGCGAGAGCTCTGCATCCTGAGTGGTTGGGTCAGGTAGTGGTTTGACAACCATTCAGGGATGGGGATCCACTAGACTATAAGGAGGTTGCACTTTTCAAACAGGAACTGGTGATTGGTGGGGCACCACTAGATACCAGCAAATAAATGTTGCACCAGAGCATATATGTTTCAAAAGTCCAGCATGGGCAATCAGGGGAGACCACTTGACACAAGAAATTCATGTTTCACAAGCTAACTATGGAATATCATGGCATGCTAATGAGCCCAAGTAGGGCATACTACTGGCTCTTTAGCATCATGACAGGATGAATGTGGCCCTACGGACCCTTGGTGCTATCCTGTTTAGACAGTGCTATCTCCAGTGGGCTCCCCTGGAACTATTTTTAGCTATGGTTTGTGCCAGAGCAGCACATAGTTGCTATGCACTGCTGCACTGACCATGTTCAGACAGTTTGCATGCTTCATCAGCCATGTACTACTTACCATTCAGTGCATCTGTCTTCATGGTATACACAGCCAGCTCTGAATATGGGTGCCATAGTGTTGAATTAGTGTTCATGTACTAAACTGAATAATCATTATGATTCCTATGCTATGGGTAATAATTAGTGTGCCCTAAAGGCACCTACCCAGTATGTGTCAGCCTGCACCTCAGACAGGCATACACCGCACATCCCTCGTCCCTGTCGCCTGTCCATGGCCTCTCCCACATGTATGTAGGAATATAGTGGGGACAGAGGGCGGGATGTGAGCAATGTAAAAGACACCAATGGGCATCCAATCAGAGGCCCATCCTGCCAGTGGACTGAATCCTCTGCTCTGTGTGAAGAGGGAATTGTGGAGTACTGGTACTGCAGTACCTTACCTTAAATGAATTATGCACTATGGGAATGTACCATCCAGTAGCCCTATACATCACTGCACATTGGAAGGACTAGGGGTCACAGGATAGGGGTGACCACATGCCCCTGTTAAGCTGCCATCTGCAGACTGTAGTGGCTGCATAGCATATGGCAAGCTACTTGCAGGCATAGCAAGCACCCCCATACAACACTATGCACTGTCATACATGGCGTGTAGTCAAGCCCCATCCTTGAGCACTCCCGCTGCATGCTGGCATGTAGCACTACCCTCCTAGGGCATTGAGCACAGCTTTTAACACAGTGCCACCTACATGCCACATATAATTAGAATGTATTACAGTCCTAAACCAATAGGTTTTACTAGAAGCAAAGATGTCAACATTCATTCATGTACCAGCACCATTACCAAATGAACATTAAACAGAGGAGAAGCTCTGCACCAGGAGGCCATTTTTTTATTACAGGGTGCATTTTGTCTGGGTGCTGGTGGGGGAAGAGGTGGTGGGGGCCAGATGGAGGTTTGGTGGGTGGTGTATGATGACTAATGGACCTGGTGTGGGACTCAGCTGGGGAGGCTGGGGAAGTGTGTTTAGTGCATGGATGGGGGAAGGGTGTACTGTACTTATTTGATGTGCTTGTTTATATAAATTTGAGTTGAAATTCATTGGGATGAGGATGGAGGAGGGTGCCAGCAGAGGATGGAATGAGGGTATTACGACTACAAAGTTTTGGGAGGTGGGAGAGGCAGTATTACAGCACAGTAGGTGGAGGATTTTGTTACAGTTAGAGATGCAATTTATTTAATTTTTCACTGGTAAATTGGCCAAATTAGCACTAGAACTATGTGAACTGCGAATTCACCTGCAAATTGGAAAGTCTCATAGATTGTCCCTAGAATTTTGCAAAATGGCAAATTCACCCAGCAAATAACTACATGAACTGCAATCCTTGGCAATTTGAATCTGATGAAACTTGCAAATTATTGCATGGAACAAATGTAATAACTTTGCACACCTCTATTACTACGTTAAGTCTTCAGACGTTTAAATTTAAATATTTATGCTCATGGACAGACTCTTTAATACTAGTGAATGCTATGTCAAAATGACAAGTAATGAAGATGAAATTAAGACAAAAGTAGTATTCAGACTACGTCGAGGATAACAAGCTTGCAGCTATACAGGAGATAAGAGTGCATTTTATTTGGCCGTGCTCTATGAGAGGGAGTTGCAGATATTCTGAAAGCACATGGATCTGTTTAGAACCCAAGGAAGGCTGGCACCAGTACTTAGGTTGCTGCATGCAAATGTCAATAATTGTTTTACATTAAGTTTTTTTATCTACATTTTTATTTAATAATAATAATTTTATTTGTAGGGTGCCTTTCAAAATATCAAGGCGCCTAACAAATTTAAAAGCACATCAAACATCCAAATCATTAAAATAATATAAACAGGAGCCAGCTATAAAATTATCTATTCACCAAAAGCTTGAGCCCACAGATGTGTTTTCAAGGTTTGCTTAAATCCCTCCATGGTCAGGCACTCCTGTATCTGACAAGATGGAGAATTCAGAGGTTGAGGCTGCATGCATAAATGCACGGCCCCAGAAGATTTCAGGCAAACCGTTGGAATCTCTAGCAATCCCTTGTTGACTGAGTGGAGCAATCGTCCAGGGCAGTAGGAGACAAGAAGCTCCTTCAGGTAGTCTGGGCCTAGTCTGTATAGGGCTTTAAAAGTCAAAGACCGACTTTAAAGGTGATCAGCCACTGTGCCGGCAGCCAGTGCAGTCTGCGCAGAACCGGCATAATATGACATAATCTAGAAGTTCCCATCAAAAGCCGCACTGCAGTGTTCTGCACTGGCTGTAAGCGGTGGATTTCCACCCCAGGTAGCCCTAGGTAGATGAAGCTGCAATAATCAAGGCTGAGGACACAAGGCGTGGACCATCATAGGAAGATCACGGATGGAACAAGTGTTTAATCCTGGAATATTCCTAAGATGGTAAAGGAGGATGATGATGACCGACACCTGCGAGTGCAGAGTCAGCCCTTCATCAAAAATGACCTCAGGTTTCGTACCCATTCAGAGGTTGGGGTGATACACCCGAGAGAGAGAGAGTCCTGAGGGTGAACCCACCCTCCAACCCCCTATCCAGTGCACCGGATCCATGACCAACACCTCAGTCTTTTCTGAGTTCAACTTTAGCCAACTGGAATCCATCCACTCCTGGATTTCTATGAGACAGCTATTAAAGACAGAGAGCTCCATCTTGGTTGGGTGCAAAAGAAAGGTAGAGCTGGGTATCATCAGCATAGCAGGAAACCTCAGCCCATACCTTCTTACAATGTCTCCGAGGGCAGCATGTACACTGCAAACAACACGGGGACAGCACTGAACCCTGAGGGACCCCACAAGACAGAGAAACTGGGTCTGAGGAATAAACCCGACACCACTGTCTGAGTTCTTCCAGTGAGGAAAGATGTAAACCACCTGAGGGCTGTACCTGACAGTCCACAGATGAACCTCAGATGGTCAAGCAGAACCCCATGGTCCACAGTGTCAAATGCTGAGAGAGATCAAGAAGAACCAAGATGGAATGTTTTTCTGATCTCTAGCCATCATGAATCATTGAGCACCCGAACCAGTGCAGTCTCAGTACTATGTCTCTTTCGAAATCCGTACTGGAGGGTTCATAGATGTCATGGATGTCAAATGGTTCTCCAGCTGCACAGCCATTACTTTCTCAATCACCTTCACTAGAAAGGAAGGTTAGAGATTGGTCTGTAGTTTGCATGGCAGTCTGGGTCCAAAGAAACTTTCTTTAAGAGGTGTTACCACCGCCTCCTTCAGGGACTAGGAAACTCACCTGTTTCCAAGGAGCACTAGATTATCCATGCTAGGAACGGACTGATGGAATCAATACAACCCAAAATCAGG
The DNA here is from genome assembly GCA_016271365.2 of Neoceratodus forsteri. Classification (NCBI taxonomy): domain Eukaryota; kingdom Metazoa; phylum Chordata; order Ceratodontiformes; family Ceratodontidae; genus Neoceratodus; species Neoceratodus forsteri. The sequence goes on from CM028130.1 coordinate 1,064,164,273, forward strand.
AAGTTGGTCCTGGGTCCAAACTACAGCCGTGGGTCGAGCACTCTGGACAATTAGCATGAAATTCATGAACTCCGGTTGGTCAAGAGGTACTCAGGAAAGCTGAGAGGTAGTGGCCTCGAGCCGATCCATAGCAACACCCCTAGAGTGTGCTGGTTGGAGCACTGCCCTGATGTCAGACACAAAGAATTGAGCAAGTTCATCACACTCTATTTGCGAAAAGGCTTTTCAAACTTGTAGAACAAGCTGGGTTGTATAGTCTGTCTACTGTTCGAAAAGCTGAGCTGGTTGATTCTGAGCGGCTACAATCTTGTGGACAGGAACTCTGCCTTTTACGGTGATTGCAGATGATAGACTTGATAATGATCCGTCAATCTGAGGCGCTCGGCTCAAGGGCGGATTTCTACCAGCAGCATTCTAACTTTGCGTCCTAGTCGCAGCATCTCCCTCAAAGTCCTGTCAAACCATGGGGACCGAGGCGAGGGAGAGAGGATGAATGCGGACAGGAGTGATGACATCCAGAACCACTGAGATGGCCAAGTTATGAGCCACCATGAGGGTCTCCAGATCATTGCTTGCCACTGGGAGGGAGGATAGGTCGAGTACCACTGCCAGGCCTTCAGAGCTTATACCTCGTAAGGCGGTACCTGGCCATCTCCACAGGTGCAGGCCTACAAAGGGGACACTAAAACTAAACCCAACAGTGTAGTGATCGGACCATCTGACTGGTTCCACCTTCAAATCAGGCCTCGATCCCAGGAGGAAGACTAGGTCAACAGAGTGACCATGTTTATGAATAGCAGTGGTAACTATCTGTGTAAGGCCCAGAGATGTCATCAACTGGAGGAACTGTTATCCAAACTGCGATAGTTCGTCATCGATCCAGGTGTTGAAGTCACCCAGGATCATCAGCCTGGGTGACTCAAACACCATGTCGATGAAGAAGTCCGTGACTTCCTGAAGGAACAACCTCTCATTTCGGGTGGACGATGTAAATGAGGCCAATCCTACAACCTACACCTGCTACCACGGTACACTCAAATGACTCAGTCTCCTCAACTGGTACATTTGGAGGTTGAGTTGGTCTTAACACAGACCGCAACTGGGGACGGGCTTACCCAGTGATCAAGACAGTGCCTTAAGTGATTCGTCCGCTTTACCAGAGCACTAGATCCGCCTGATACCCATCCTTTTGCAGAGCCAAATCCTGAATTTTGGACCGAAACTGTAGGAAGACCTGTGATACCCAACAAACATTTTGGGGCTAAACAACGCATCCTCCTTTCTTGTGCTCTCCATCACACAGAGCTGCAACCGTGACCACATGGCGCACCTTATGAAGTGGGGGACTCTCATTAAGGAGATGTTTTCATCAATAATACAAAGCATTGATGCCCTCACATTAGCCACCAATACCACTTCTAGTGTAATTCAGCAGCTAGACACTAGATTGGGGACAGTAGAGCAAAACATGGAAGACCACGACACACCTTATGCCGGGCACTGCGCCACATTACGAGAGCAGGCGGCCAAATTAACAACTCAGGATAAAATGGATGATCTCAAAAAAAGGAGCCATCAGAACAATCTCCAGCTCATGGGCTTTCCAGAGGGCTGCAGGAGGACAAACCTGTCAATTCCTTCAACAGGCCCTACTGAGATTCTATGGCTGCCTCCCAGCACATGCATTGTTATTGAACATGCTCACCAATCTTTGCAACAGAAGCCATTGCCAGGAAATAAGTCCAGACCAATTCTGCCCAGATTCTCAACTTCGCAGAAAGAGGCCATATAAGCCCATGCCCAGGAACTGGGCTGCTGACCTGGCAGGGCACCGGTATGATTTTCAAGATTACGACAGATTTGGCCACTAAAAGGAAGGCCTACACTGAGGTGAGGCATCGCCTCCATGATCTAAACATCCCATTCTCTCTGATACCCAGCTGTCCTGAGAATTATTCATAATGGTACCCCACAGCAGTTTTTTACCGCAGTCAGCCATGGAATTTATCGGTGCAACCTAGCCTATCACGAACAACTGGAGTCTCAGCCTGTGCGGACACAGATCTCTCTCGTGCTTCCTATCTCGATTGCAGGTCTCCCCTGAAGAAAGACAATGACTCAAGCACAGAGCGGGTTGGAGTCCTCCAAGGGAACCACAGAGAATTTGCACCCAGACACCCTAAGGTCCGAAAATGACTGCCAATGGTGGCCCATGCTAAATGTGATCACCCACAAGACCAAGGCAAGGCCAGAGTCACACTGGAGCTTGTCTCAAACACAAGCCCACTCTCAACCAGCAATGGAGCCTATCTACTTGAGTCCCTACTTCTTGCAGAACCACTTTGCCCTACTGGATCTCACAGAACAAACTTGGAGGCTGCACTCCTACAGAGATGGAACTCTGGCCCCTGTCTTGCAAGAGCAACACCCAGAAGAAGCACTGAGCTCATGGGCTGATGCCACTGACAAGGCCTTACGATCAGATCCAGGACACTTTCATCTCAGGACTGGGGCCCAGTGGTAGGAGTGTCATAATGCCAGGATGAGGACACCGAAGAGAAGACAACCCACAACATGCTCCCCGGATGAGCAATTGCCAGATAAGTGTCCATAGGGTTTAGTGTCTAGGGAGTAAAGGTGGGATAATTCAGGTAGGGGCTGAAGAGAGGATTGCTGCGTCATTCTCTCTAACCCTAGGTATACGGGTTATAAAGACTGGCAACGTGGCTTCTGCCTGCCCCCCACCTGGCACTTCTCTTAATGGGACATAAGTCCACACTGATATATACTGTGATTTGTGAAATGTACTGGATTCTGGTCACTGTGAATGGATAGAGGGGGGGGGTTACGGGATATGAGGTTGGTGGTGGGGGTCTGGCCTTGCCAGATTAACTGGCCCCGAGTTGTGCCCCTTCTGTGTCCTTTGGACTACTCCCCATGGGGCCTATACCACCCAACTCCCTGCAGCTCCAGGTTTCTGGCCACCGAATGGAGGAGAACCCTTAAGCTACATGTTAGGTCTCCCATGAGGGTCTCACCCTCCACCTCCACCCAGACTCCTGTGATGACATATAACCTTCTCCCAGTATTTCACAGGTCTTTCCTTTCCAGGGGTTACATCCCTGCCTGAGCTCTTAAGGAACCTGTGCCTCTTATGCTTTGCAGGCATTCACAATGACAGGTTGAATTGCCCTCTGTGTCAGACAATACATTGGAACCTGAGTTTATTGTTTGGTTTTAATACCTAAGTGTCTGACATGGGCAGTTAGCCTGAAGTTTTGCCTAAGTCACACCCACAGGTGAGGCAGCACATGCCATTGGCTGGGGATCCAGCCTGCTAAGTACTACCTTCTTCCTCATAATAGCTTTTTCCTTCTGTAGTAGATTCCACAAGACTTCACTGATGTGTATAGTGTCTTAGTGTTTATAGTTATACTTTTGAACATTACTTGGTATAGACTGTCTATTAGGTAGCAGGGACCTGATCACTGATTTCACAGCTACCTGCTGAATCTGCCCAGCCGTGGTACACCTTAAGTGGTCACCTAGCCTCTCCCCTCCCTACCCAGACCAGGCATTATAGGGGCCCTGCCTCCTACTACTCTCTCTCCCTGAGACGCACCATCTTTCGCCCACACCTCCTTTTTAGTAGCTACTACTAAGGGCTCACTGTAGGGTCAGAACACGGTGCCCCCCACCACAGTAATATGGTGGGCTCCTCTTCCACACATGGAATGTATGGGGCTCAACTCCCCATAAAAAAAAAAAGTCCTCTCCACTTTAAACATTTGAAATCTAAAGTGGCCTTCTTACAAGAAACTAAATTGACTGGTCAGGACCAGAGTATGATGCTGAAAGACTGGGTCGGTCAAATGATATACTCTCATGCCCCCACAAGGAAACATGGTGTACTAATTCTTTACATAAGTCACTGCAATGGACCCTCCATACCTCCACCAAGGATGCAGATGCAGGTGGATATTGGAATTGTACAATACTCCAACTGGTCCGATTGTATTATGTAACGTCTATGCCCCAAATAATGATGACCAACAATTCTTTCATACTCTGGTTGATTCCATCAGTACCTTTCTACCCGCCCACTGCCCACTCCCTCTGGGAGGTGACTTTAATGTAACACTTGTTCTGGCCCTTGACAGAAATGACAACGGCAAGGAGGGACACAGTTGGGTGCTTGGGCTCTACACCAGCTAATGACAGACCAAGGCCTCAGGGATGTATGGAGGCTATTCCACCCCTAGAACTAGGGATTACACTTTTCATTCTGAACCCCATGCCTCATACAGTAGGTTGGACTATTGGCTTCCGTCACCTTCCCTCTTGCACAGTACCCTTGATGTTGCTATTCTCTCTCGTGTGATTTCGGATCATGCCCGAATGCAACTGTTACTGTAGTGGGGTAATGCGTCCCTCCCTACCGCTGCTGGAGACTGGATCCCTCCTTACTAGAGATCCAGATTTTATCCCATGGGCAAGCAGGGAAGCCTCCTTGTTCCTCACCCTTAACCCTCCCCAAGATACCTCGCCTGGGACCACTTGGAGGCCTTCAAGCCACCATGCAGGGCAATATCATGGGATATGCAACTGGCAAATGCAGAGAATGTGAACAACATCTCAAGGACTAGGAGGACCAATTGGCCTCAGCAAAGCTGCATTTAAGGCCATGCCTCCCCTCCTCCCCATTGGGAGATCCATTCTTGGCCTTCGTCTCGAAATCAGTTAACTCCTTAACAGGAAAGCTGGAGGTGGTTATCCTCCATCTCCAACTTACTTTCTGGGAGGGCGATAAAGGTGGAAAAGTATTGGCTTACCAACTAAGCATACCAAGCTAGCAGGCTTATCCCGGGCTTAAAGAATGACCAGGGAGGCATGGACAACAGCCCGCAAGGCATGAACAGGATCATGGCTGCCTTTTATGATAAGCTATATTCCACCACACATTTTGTACCCACCTCAGGCACTTGATCCTTCCTTCAAAACTTTCATCTTCACACTCTCCTACAACAGTAGCTTGTCTTGAGGCCCTAATCACTGAGGTGGAAGTGGCCACTGCCATTAAAAATCTCTGGGTAGGTAAATCTCCAGGGAGTGATGGATACACTGCAGATTTCTACCAGGCCTTAGCCTCAGTGATTACGCCACTCCTCGCTGAAGTGTTCCAAGAAGCAGGAACTGGTCAGCCCTCCCACCCTCCCTTAGGGAAGCAACTATTGTGGTCACTCCCAAGAAAGGGAAAGACCTCACCAGCCCCTGTAACTATCGTCCGATCTCTTTCATTAATTTGGACAGTAAAATCTATGCCAAGATACTGGCCATGAGACTGAGCCCCTGTTACACACCTTATTCACCCTTCCCAGGTGGGATTTGTCCCCAGTCATCACAGCACCGATCATCTGCGGACACTGATCAACCTTATGCACTTAGCCCGCCATTTGGATATAAGCCCACAGTAGCCATAGTAGTAGATTTCGAGAAAGCCTTTGACTCTCTCGAATGGGACTACCTTTATCAGGTCTTATCCCACCTGGGGCTGGGTAAAGGGTTTATAATTAAAGTGCAAGCTATATATCAGAGCCCTACAGCCTGGATTGCCACAAATGCCATGGTTTCCCCACAGTTCCCACTTGCCCGTGGCACTACACAGGGTGTCCCCTATCACCGCTCCTCTTTGTTCTGGCAGTGGAACCACTTACTGTTGCCATACACCAGCACCCAGCAATTCTAGGAATTCAAGCAGGAAATACAGAGTACTCCACCTTGATGTATGCAGATGATTTGCTCCTCCCTGGCAGATGGCCCTTTTCTGTTCCATTGGTATTGGCACTGCTAGACTAATTTGCCACTTACTCAGGCATGAAGCTTAATCAGAATAAAACTGAACTGCTTCCCTTTAATGAACACTGCTTACAACACATAGCACTGACCTAAAAGCTTCTTTGGGCCCCCATGGAAATCACCTACCTGGGTATCAAGCTCACCCCAAACTAGAGGATATATGGACCGCTAACTTGCACCCACTGCTTACCACTACCAAATGGAATCTGACAGATGGAAGCTGCTAAACCTTACCCTTGCTGGTAAGTTAGCAGCTATTAAGATGGTAACCACACCCAAGTTTCTTTATCTGTTAGCCCACTTACCCATCTCCTCCCAAACAGTGGTTTAAACCCATAGCTACCCTGATAGGGACTTCTTTAGGAGGGCTCAAAGCCCCTGCTTCAGCCGCCTCCAAACTTCGGCACACTGGACAACTGAGGGTGAATCTCCCTTGGCTGGAGGGATATAAATGGGCTTTCCAGATAGCACAAACTGTTCATTGGTTTAGGTCTGACTCCACCCTTAATCCACAATGGGTCAGTATTGAAATGGGCATGGCCAACACCGCCTGTTCTTCCTCCTTCTCTATCCCCCAGAAGAGCCTGGCCCCACATCCTTCTCCTGTACCTATGACCACATCGTCACCCACCATAGATGCATCCAGGAAGGTCTGGTACTATGTGCATAACAGACTATTCATAGATCCTCTCCCCTTTCTATGATGCCTCTCTGGCAAAACCAATCAATTACCATTGATAGGCAAATACTCTTCTGGAAATCCTGGCTGGAGAAAGGTATATACAAGATGGAAGATTTGAGTGACCTGGGTCTGGGAGGAATTGCCACCTTTCAGGCTGTTCAGGAGAAATGGATCTTCCAAGCAAGGATTTTGGAAGTACCTCCAAGTCTGGCTGCACTTAAACCCTTTGGGGACACACGTAGAATATACACCAACCCAACGATCTTACAAGCCTGGATGCTCCACCCCAAAGGCCTAGCAGGTAAGATCTATGCCCAGGTCTGGAACTCCTTACCCTCCCAATCTGAGGAATCCAAACTGAAATTGGAGAAAATGTTAACTGCATCATCCCCGCCTACTGGACCCAAGCCTGGAAAGATGCTATAAATGATACCACGGTGCCAGATCTGTCTAATCCAGAATAAGATTTCCCATTCTTGGTACAAAACCCTGGCTGTCTTGTATAAAGCTAAACTTCTGGATTCTGACTGCTGTTGGTGACGCTAAGCTAAGGGAGGAGACCTGCACATATCTCTGGTCTTGTCCTAAGGTGCAAAAGCTCTATCGGAGATTTGTACCTCGCCTCACAAGTCCTCCACAAATGAATTCCAAAGGTCCCTTATTTTTTCCCCTTGGGATACGAGCAGCACTCCTACAAATGACTCAGCCTGAATGTAGATGGCTTAGCCTTACTGGCCCTCCAAACCAAAGGCCCTGGTGTGCAATCATGACAGCCATTGCCCCTCTTTCTGAACTGGAGGCCTCATTGGCAGCTTTAGCAAAACCTGACAGGCTGTCACACCTGCGCTAACCAGATGATTGGATTCGGCTCTGCTGGGCCCCATACCTGAGTTATGCCAACCCACCTGTAGGGGTGGAATGAGCACCCACAGGCTGGCTGGACTCAGCTCTTGTTTTTCCCTCAGTGTGCTTAGTAATAATGAGTTGGACCAGACTGACAATTTCCATGGCTCCCAGACTACCCCCAACCCCTGACCCGAGAAAGTAGGAACTAACTTGCCACATGACTTAAAGGGCACTTCAGGAAGGTTTCAATATCAGCCTCATGGTATATATGTTAGACATGTACTGTTTGCCAGTCTATTGCTGTTGAATAGAACTAGCTACTTGAATGTATGACCGGCTCAAAATCTCTATAGTAGTGCATGCAGATTCTTTGTGTATATTTCTTTCTGTTTTAGAGGGCATCCTTCCTGGTCTGGTCTGAGACTTTACCAAATGGATACTGGATACAATTTAGGCCCTGACCTTGGTAGAGGTAGAAGTACCGGGATGTCTGACCCTGTTCACTGTGCCGTTATAGCCATGATTGCCCCTGATGCATGAGTAAGGTCAGGCATCCTTCCTGGTCTGGTCTGAGACTTTACCAAATGGATACTGGGATACAATTTAGGCCCTGACCTTGGTAGAGGTAGGAGTACCTGGATGTCTGCCCAGTCCACTATGCTGTTAGAGCCATGATTGCCCCTGATGCTTGAGTAGCCTAATTTTCCTTTTATGATTCTTTGGAAGTGCCAACTTGTCGCCACTTCCTATGCTCTTGGGACCCTCCTCCATGTGTGGGTCAGGGCCCATATGAAGGACCACATTCAGACATAACTAGAAGTCACATGGGTACTAGACCAAATCAGGTGTATATAGATGTGAGATCCTGGCAGATCCTTCTTACTACTACTGTACTCAAGTCTATATCCTGTGCACAGACAATTATATGTTTTGTTGTCACTCATCGCTTCCTTGAGCCATTCCTGACCTCCCACCTCCCTCCCTTCCTTATCCATCCTCTCCCTCCCCTTTTGTTTGTTTCACACCAGCTATGTACTTGCCTATACGGTCTGTATAATGTTCTTTTGACCCCCACCCCGCTATCCAATCTCGGTGATTGAATCAGTAACCAGCTAGAGTTAAAGCTTCCAAAATGGGACCAGAATTCTCGTCCAGCCAGGATCTGTGATGCAAGTCAGGTCCACTGTATCAACAAGATCTGCAGTTATTGCAGTCTTGTTTTTAGCTGACCTGGCATTGCATAGCATCACCCGAGATGGATGAACCTCCCGGTCAGCCTCAATCCCCTGCCCACCAACATTGGCAGTGCCCTTTGGGTAATGGAAACCAGACATGGTGGACCACAATCCTGGTTCCATTTCACCCCAGGGCATCTTCTGGATCCCACAACCCTGATCGATGGCCGTGTTCACTGCGCCTCCATTGTTCATGCCGCCCCCTCTCCTCACCCTACGGCAATATTGGTGCCCTACAGTGCTGGTACATTATAAACTGCAGAGGGGAGGAAAAAGGGCAGAGGGCACGAAGAGTGGAGGGTGAATAGTGCGCAAGCCATGGGGGCAGGGCTCCAACACATTCTGGCGATAAAATATCAAAACTCCCTTAGCTAAGTCAGTTATCTACCTAAAAGCAGCATACAAATATCTTAAAAATGAGATGAAAATAAAATTACACAAACCACTTTCTATGGCATCCACCCCAAAATAAAAATATGGATAGATTTTGTTCAAGAATGGGCTCTCACCACCACCTTACTGTCCAGTGTCTGTGGTACTCTCACTACCACTAGCCAGAATTGTTAATTGCAATCTCCAAACAGATTCTAAAGAACAATATAAAATAATTTCAATTACAAAGTATAAGAGTATTTAGGTAGCAGAAAGTTACACAGAATTCTCCAAATTAAATAATTATTTCCTGATGGAGCGCTCCACCTCTCCAGAAATGAAAACTATTTTAGTCCCCTGCCCCTGACACTATCTCCCACATAGGCCAGGAGAGCAGTTAACAAAGTAACTGGAGAGCAGATTAAACAGGGCCCTTTCACTGCCCAACAAAATCGGTATTATAATGAAAGCAGAAATCTGATCATCACCCAACAGATCAAATATAATCCAAAAGATCTTCAAAACTTCTTCAGCATGGCTGTCTTCCCAGGATTCTGAAAACACCCTTCAAACCAGGCTGGTCGACCACCCGACCATCCCCAAGGAGACGCAGCGAAAGTTCTAGGCCGTGAACAAGTCCCCAGCCGAAACCGGCTCTTCAGCCGGCCTCAACCAGGAGCCACAGAGCACCGGCCCAGAGGCACACTCGCCAGTGGCCCCCAGACTGGACGCCACACGAACCAACTACCCTGGTGAACCCTCCCCTGGGTTCAGGTCAAGAACACCGACAACTCACCAGAAGGCCCCAGCACTGCTCTCACCAACTACTGGGACCCCTAAGGAAAGTACCAGAGTTTGTTGATCTTAGGGCCCCAATCGATAAATCCATGGGGCCCAATAATTCCAGGAACAGTTCCTCGACTCGAACAGGCCACCACTCAGATCTGCGAGGCAACCCAAAAGTTCCCCACACAACTCGACAAAGCCGCCGGGCAGTACATCCAACAGTGCACTTCCTTGCCCCAGGGTCAATAGTGCAAAACACCTTGGCATTCACAGACCCTGGAAAATAGTCCAACCAGACGATGGATCAAGATAACAACGCTGGCCCTCTCATCAAATTTGTATTGTTATTTACAGTTTACTTGTATTTTGTATATATAGGATGCTCTAGTTACTGAGACGTTTGTCTCACTGAGCATATCCTTTACTATGAACTTTCAAGACTGTCAGTAAATAAATAAAACTAGGACTTGAATACAGGGAAGATGCTCCAAGAGATTTGTTGACAGGCCCCAATCAAGATATTGAGAATAGGAAAACGATGCCACAGTTTATACAGCTGGATGGTAGGGGTTTGCTGGGGCAACACATGAATCAGGGATGGACAGTGGGAGACTGTTGGAGGAAATTAAAAAATAAATGAAGTGAACAGTGATCACGTAGACTGGAGTTTGCCAGTGTGCATTGGTATGACACTGTCAGGCTTTGGCCATTAACCAAACATCTACCACCTGCATTCACCCCAATATGCCTGGTCCACAAACAGTCAGACATGTAGAATCTAACATGCCTGTTTCTCTTTTGAAACCTATATTTGCAACTCTTGTTTCATAATGTGTTTATATGCTGGTGTATGTATAAACAGAAATGCACTATACAAACTGAAAATAGCACATGTTAAGTTCAGCAGTTGGATATGGCATACTAAGAGTAAATGACACCTACTGTAATATTCTATTTTCATTGTGCAATAATGTTATGCTAATTAGCATGTAATGCACTGTTCAGCCCACCAACAGATCCTTGATCAGACTCCATCATGAATACAGTGTACAGTTCTGGTACCCATATCTGAGGAAGGATATTGGAATGATTGAGAACGTACAGAAGAAGAGCAATCAAGATGACTGACAGCATGGAAAACATGGGCTATGAGGACCAACTGGCAGAACTGTGTCTGTTCTCCATTTAAAAGAGAAGATTAAGGGATACATGATTACAGTACTCAAGTGTCTAAAAGGTATAAAACCTTCAGACCAAGTGCAAATTTTAAGATGTGCTAAGATGAAAGAACATGGGGTCCCTGAATATCACTGAAGGATGGAAAATTTAGGAAACATTAGGAAGAACTCATTTTCAGAATGAGTGGTGAACATGTCCATCATATTTAGTATCATGTAATACTGTAATATCCTCCAAGCTCAGATTCACTAAGTATTTTGAAGAAAATTGTGTGGCAGCAGGGTGTTACTACTGAGCTGATGGGAGGGAGGAGCTAGATGAACCAGTGGTTTTCTTCCTATCCAAAATACAGTGGTGCTCAGTTGCGTCTATTGCCCACCATAGCAGTGCTCCATGATGCACTCAGGAGCTCCAGTAATGTATGTGTTCACTACTGGCACTGCTCTGCAGTAGTATTCCTGCCACATCACAATGGGCAGGCAGGGTACTCCCAACACTCGGCACAGTGAGAAGAGTAATCAAGGACAGTACACAGATACCATCAGGAGGTGGCCCTCGGGAGGCAAGTGCAGACAGAGAGGTAGATTAGGTAGGGACATGGGGTACACCCGTGGTGTGTGCCTGCAGCTGTCAGGTTACTGTGGTATGGAGGCATCCCAGTATTGCAGCCTACACCAGTGCTCCACACTGCCATGTGCATATGTCCTGGCAGCCTCCGATCTCCTGCATGAGTAAAACAGTGCTGCAATGCGTGCATGTATAGTGGGAGATTGGAGGCTACATGGTGGAGCATTTAGACACAATTGCAAATAAAACTGATAAAGGTGTAAAGCTGTAAATAAGAGTGAAATAACCATGTTGGTATGCACACCACAAGTGGTTCTTGAAGGATACAGATTGGGGATGGCTCAATTAAGTGAGTAGTCCACCCAGAATTTACAAAAACATATCTTATGCAGAGTGTTTTGATTTGTATGTAAATTCTAGTGTGTCCTTCCTCTGTCTGCTATTAGAGTTTTTCCTAAATTAGGCTGCTAGCTTTAGGGTAGTTTTATGACCCCTGGGGATCTCCATCACAAATAGGTTTATTGCCTTCTGCCTCCTACAATGCACTGTCTCATGTGACAGTGACATAGCCAGGCCCATAGATTTAGCATATGCAGTGCTTTTAAAATCAGTTCACGACAGCAGAGCTTTGTAACTGTTCTTATCCAGTGAGCACAAATGGCAACAGTTATAATTTAGCAGATGCCCGAGAGCAACCTAACTGGGGTTTCTGTAAGAAAACAGCTACTAAATAGCTCTAATTCACTATTTGTGTTTTTGGGTGTGTCATGTCTAGCTAGCAGTAATGTGTGTTTCCATTTTAAAATTTAATTTCATCAAACTACGCACAACAATAAAAGCAGAGAATTGCCCGATCATCACTGCTATAATTAGTAAAGACTATAGCAGTTTTTCTTACAGAAAACTCACTCAGCTAGCTCTAAAGTATTTGCTAAACTGTAAATGTAGATACCAGCATTCTTTCTTTTTTTTAGCAGGAGAGACACAATAAAGCTTGTTTACAGGTGTGACCGGAGCACAAGGAAGTTAAGTGATTTGCTCAGGGACACGCAATGTGCATGTGGAGGCTGTGGGATTCAAACCCAGGACACCAGGTTTGCACCTCAGAGCCTTAGACCACCGCACTATACTGTCCTCTATTCTAATAGGTAGAACTGTCAGTTAGTGCTGATTTTGCTCTGTGACATGATTTTCAATTTTTTTTTTTGGTTACAAATGTGAAGTATCTTTTAATAAAGTATAAAATATGTATATGTGAGTTATTTAGGTTGGCGAATATTTGTTTTATTATTTGAAAAATGCGATACACTAAATGTATAGTGCAATGAACCATTGTAAAATGGAATCAAGTGTGTAGCTGAAATAGTCACTGTCATCCATCCTGTTTTCATTCTACACCACACTCAGGAAAAAGTGACTTTAAAGTATTTTGCAGTTTCTAGGCTGCAGCTTCATACCATACACTTCATTTGTAAAAAAAAAATGAAAATCATGTCAAGAGCAAAATCAGCACTAAATGTTAGTACTGCCTAATAGAATGCTGGTACCTACAGTTATAGTTTAACAATACTTGAAATCTAACTGAGTGGGTTTTCTGTAAGAAAACAGCTAGAGTCTTAACTAATTATAACACTATTGATCTGGGCAATTTCTATGCTTTTATGGTTGCGTATAGCTTGATGAAATTAAAGTTTTAAAATTAAAACATTCCTGTAAGCTAGACCTGACACAATAGAAAACAACAATAGTGAATTAGAGCTTAATTTAGTAGCAGTTTTCTTACAGAAACCCCGGTTAGCTAGCTCTCAGGTGTCTGCTAATAGGCTAATTTAGGAAAAACTCTAATAGCAGACAGAGGGAAGGACACACTAGGACTTAACATACAAATCAAAACACTCTGCATAACATATGTATTTTCAAATTCTGACTGGACTACTTCTCTAAAACTGCAAGCCCAGTAAAACTATACAATGCAGCCTCTTGCTATACTGACATGCTTCAGCTGATGCAAAATACAGAGTAAGGTGGTGGGGGCAGGGTTGGAGGACAGGTCTGAATAACACCATATACCACCGAGGACTTTCCATCTCATGAAATGTACTTGTGAAAATGTGTGACCAGGAGAGGAATGTATGCTACTAAATGGTAGTGCAATAAACCATTGTAAAATGGGATCAAATGTGTAGCTGAAATATTCACTGTCATCCTGTTGTGTTCATGCTATACCACACACGAGAAAAAGTGACTTTAAAGTATTTTGCAGTTTCTAGGCTGCAGCTTCATACCATACACTTAATTTGTAAAAAAATGAAAATCATGCCACAGACCAAAATCCATACTAAATGCTAGTTCTACCTAATAGAATGCTGGTATCTACATTTATAGTTTAGCAAATACTTGAAATCTAACTGAGTCGATTTTCTGTAAGAAAACAGCTAGAGTCTTAACTAATTATAGTGCTAATGATCTGGGCAATTTCTGTGCTTTTATGGTTGTGTATAGTTTGATGAAATTAAAAGTTTTAAAATTAAAACATTCCTCTAAGCTAGACCTGACACACATAGAAAACAACAATAGTGAATTAGAGCTTAATTTAGTAGCAGTTTTCTTATAGAAACCCCAGTTAACTAGCTCTCATGTATCTGCTAATAGCTATGAGACAGAGGAAGGGACACACTAGGACTTAACATACAAATCAAAACACTCTGCATAACATGTTTTGCAAATTCTGAGTGGACTGTGGACTACTCCTTTAAAACTGCAAGCTCAGTAAAAATATACACTGGAGCCTCTTGCTATACTGACATGCTTCAGCTGATGCAAAATACAGAGTAAGGTGGTGGGGCAGGGTTGGAGGACAGGTTTGAATAACACCATATACCCACCAGGAGAGACTTTCCATCTCTTAGAATGTATTTGTGAAATGTGTGACCAGGAGAGGAATGTAAGCTGAGACAATGCTGTTTAAACAAGTGCTGTATAGGGATGCAGTTTCAGGCTTTTCCTTCTGAAGCTTAAGCTCTAATGCCCCAGGCAGCTCTGATAGTCAATTGTTCCAGCATGATAGATCCACCTCATGTCCCTCCACATGAACCAAAAAAGGTGTGGTGGATCTTTAGGAGCTTCTTGGGTAGAGGTGGGAGCTAATCTTACTCCCCAAAAACTAATGCTGCCTCCCACTACTCAGGTTCCAGTTCTTGTACCTCCCACTAAGAAGAAAATAGTGCACTGCAACCATTGACTAACATGAAAGTGTATTTATTTGAGGGCGGAAACATTTCTTGGAGGAGGGTGAGGAGAAGGACTATTTACATCTTCAGTCAGTTCCACGGACAGAAAATATGACATTGCTCCTTTTATACATGCAAAACATCTGCAGGCTCCGCCTACTGCAGCTGCAAAAGGAGCCTGACACTGAGTACCACTGTAGGTACAGCAGAGTCAGCCAGGATGCCACACTCTGTGATGCACAAGTCACACTTTTCTGCATAACAAATTGGAGTAATTGCTATTGAATTGCATTGTGTTCAGCAGTATCCTTGGATATTCTGAAGTGACTGTATAACTGATCGCAAGAAAGGGAGAATATTAATTTATCTTGTAGAGTCTGTCCAGTTTTCGGACCCTTAGAAAAATTACCATTTTTCATACATTTTATTCCTTCCATTTAAAATACAAATTTTCTTTAAAATAGGGTTTCTTCACTAAGCTGGTGGGAAAGCCCTATGATTCAGATGATACTGGTCTTTTTTTCTAAAAGAATGGATGATGGCAACCCAAGTCACTACTGTGAGTGTTCAGCTGTCTCACAGTGTAGCTTCTCTACTATGCTTTCTCAGAACAAACTAAGATATAAAAAATATTGATTCACTAAAATCCTCAATCTTTTCTCCATGGAGAGTCCATTTCCATCTTTGGGAGTTCTCTAGTCCCTGTCCCCACATTTCCACATATTCTCCAAGTTTCTTGATGATCTCAGTTCTTTGCTGGTTTCTCTTGCAACTGTTGCAGCATTGCAACACCTCCTAACACCAACCCCTAGGAGTTCAAAGGGCATGGATGTTGCAAAATCAGCTGGTGTTACAATGAGGGTCACCATGCTTGGAGAATAGAACTTCAAACCATTTTCATGCTGCCCCTTCTGGCCCTCATTACTTGGTCAGAGAGTGATGAGTGACTGTAGAGAAAAGGCTTTTCCCAATGTGGCATGGCATGAAGGGGCAAAGATTGATACTATACTGGTATTATACAATGGGTATAAAAAATCTTTTATAGGGACAGATTAAGAAAGGACAGTGACACTGTTCATGAGCAGAGGTCCTAAAATGCCTATGTTGTAAATTTGGTGATGAAAGTCCATAAAATGACTGTGTTACAAGCATGCATTGCGCAGTTCCATGCACCCTTGTAACTTCACAAATTTGCAACATTTTTACGCCAGATTTTCAACACTGGTATTTTCACATCTTCTTATGAACAGTACAGCTGTCATTTTCACATCCTGCCCAAAATGTGTTTTGCACCTCTGACGTGAGAATGGCATGGTCGCTGTGGGAAATCAACTTTTGGGACAGATTAACAAAATCACAGTGCCACTGTTCATGAGGGAGGTCCCAAAATGCCTATGCTGAAAATGTGATTAAAAATCCCAAAAATAATTGAGTTACGGTCATCGTTGTGCAGTTTCTATGCATGCTCATGACTTCAATTTTTCATATTTTCACTCCAGATTTACAATGTTGCCATATTTTACACCTCCTCATGAACAATATAGTTGTCATTTTTCGTCCTGCCCAAAATGTGTTTTTAGTGCCTGTGGCAGCAAATGGCGCTGATCACTGTCCAAAATCACCTTTTGGCTAACAAACTGATAGTGCCGCTCTTCATGAGGTGGGATCACAAAAGCCCATGTTGAAAATTTGGGTGAAAATATAACAACGTCTACAGCATTAGGGCTTCCAACTGTAACACCCACCCTGTAGACACTGACAGGCATCACGGGTGTGACTTGGGAACATCAGCTGTAATGCTCACGCCATTCCACCCCACCCCCAACCTGCAGCCAGTGACCGGCACGAGGCGTGCCTTGGAGTTTTCAGCCCCAACGTTCACCCCATTCTCCTATACTGCACTCATCTCAGCATATTTCTTATGGAATGTGAGAAGTATAAGGCCAAAGACCTAAAGCACACCACAACACTTGTCAGTGTCTACAGGGTAGCGTGAGGTGAAATGGCATGAACATTACAGCTGACAACCCAAAGGCACACCCCAATGCCTGTCACTCTCTGCAGGGTGGGGTCGAGGTTGGCGTCAGTTCAATACTTCACTGCCATTCCTATTATGCATCTTTAAGTCCTGCACTACCAATACCAATGCCAGTGAGACAACATTTGGCATTGACAAATGCTGTTTTGCACGTTATGAATTTGTCAATGGCCTATCTATTCATATTCATCTGTTTTGCTTCCTATGCCTATCCATGCCTGATTGAAGCCCTGCACTGTATTCATATCTACCACTTCCTGAGGTAGGCCATTTCCATGCATATACCACCTTTTCTGTGAAAAAGAACTTCCTCACATTACCCTTAATCAGCCTTCCTCTAATCTCATGCTGTGTCCTCTTGTCCTGCTATTTTTCTTATATTGAAACATGTTAGACTCTTTTACCTTGTTAATGCCCTGAAGATGTTTGAATGTTTTGATCTATCACCTCTCTACCTCCTTTGCTCTAGGGTATACATATTGAGCTCCAAACAGCTTAATCTGGTTCAAGGTCAGTTGGCATTCATCTGTCTCCCTCCCACGGTCGTGCCTAAAAATAGGCAGGATTAGTCTAGTGCACTTACCCGGTCAACAAAAACTAAATAAAAATTAATCTGTCCTCATATGTTTTCTGATGCAGTCCATGCACCATTTGTTGCCCTTCTCTGGAGTGCCTCCATTTCGTTAATGTCCTTGTGAAGGAGCAGCCTCCAGTACTGCATGTAGTACTCCAGATGGGGCCTAACAAAGTCTTGTAAAGAGGGATTATTACCCACCTCTTACGACTTGTGATACCCCTACTAATACCCCAACATCACCCTAGCCTTATCTACTGCTTTAGTGGTCTGCTTGGATGATTTCAGGTCATCTGTGATGATGATGCAAGTCTCTTTCTTCCCTTGTGATTGCCAGCAACTCCCTTCACAACCTATAGATGGTTTCAGAGTTTCTCTTCCCTATGTGCATGATCTTGCACTTCTTTGCATTATACCCCAGTTGCCACTTTTTGACCATTTTGCCAGTTTATCTAGATCTCTTCTCATTCTTCCCACCCCATCTGGATCATCTACTCTATTGCAGATCTTGGTGTCATCTGAAAAGAGACAAACCTTACCCTCCAGTCCATCTGCAATGTCACTGATGAAGATATTGAGAGGACTGGCCCTATAGGATTCAGGTGTTGCAGTGTCCTTTCCTTAAGGTGCCTCCATAATCATGCCCACTACTGAGGTAAGACTGATTGGTCTGTAGTTCCTGCCTCCTCCTGCTACCACTCTTGTGGAGTGAGGTCGCATGAGCCCTTTTCAGTCTTCTGGGACCTCTCCTGTGCTCAGAGGCTCACTAAACAGTTTTGATAATGGCCTCTAGTTCCACCTTTAGCTCCTTTAGTACCATGGGATGCATGCCATCAGGTCCCATTGCCTTGTCCACTCTGAGCTTAGTGAGCTCTTGTATGACCCTTTCTTTTGTGAAGGGACTTGTGCACACCTCCTTCCCCCTGTGTCCATGGTGCTGAGCTGTGGGACCTGCCCTGCCTTCTCCTCAGTAAATACTGAGCAGAAGTATCTATTTAGGATAGATGCTTTCCTTGGTTCTCTTCCACACTCCCCTTATCCCTTTGATCTTAGCAATACCTCCTTTGGACTTTCTCCTTTCACTAATGTATTTATAGAAAGTCTTGTCCCCTTCTTTACTGTTCATGCTGGTGTTTCCTAGGTTTGGGCCTTTGCCTGCTTTACTGCCTTCCCTGCTTCCTTAGGGAAGTTTGGTATGCCTCCCTATCTTCATCCCTGCATTCCCTTATATTTCCCTGAAGCCCAGTCTTGGTTCCAGACCTTTTCTGCTACTGTTTTTGAGAACCAAAGTGGTTTCCTCTTTTTTTGCTCTTGCTTTTCTCCCTAACACAATGGGATGTTGCTTCAAGTATTGCATCCTTAATGCTCGTCCACTTTGCCTATACCCCCTCACCTGTATGTCTTCTTGTCAGGGCTAGCTTAACTCTGTTGGCCATGTTATCAAAGTCAGCTCCTCTGAAGTCCCATATTTTGCCTTGGAACATGATGATTTAGTTCTAGTGGCCAAATTGAACCATACTATGTGATGGTCATTGGCCCCCAGGTGACCTTCTACCTGGAGTTCTGTGATCCTTTCCCAGTTAGTCATTACTAGATCTAGGCTAGCCCTGTCTGTTGTGGGTTGTTGTACCAGTTGTTTGAGCCCTCCCCAGCAGGGAATCCACTATGTGTCTAGTTCTGGTGAATGTTCCTGCTGGTATTGACCTATCTGTATCTGGCATGTTGAAGTCTCCCATTATCAGAGCCTCCTTTAGCTGTCATGTTTTGTATATCTTCTAACAGTAATGTGTCTATGTCCTTTCCCTGATCTGAGGCCTGTAGACAACCCCAGTTCATATGGCTGTCCCATTTCCTGTTTCCAAGGTGACCCACAGTTCTTCTGGCTCTTTTGTGTATTCTGAATTTCTGTAGCTTTGATATTATCATTGACATAAAGGGCTACTTCCCCTTTTGCACCTCATCTCTTCTGAACAGTACATAGCCAGGTACTGAAGTCTTCCAAGTGTGGTTACTGGTGAACCATGTCTCGCTAATGACTACTATGTCCAGTTTAGCCTTTGTCATTGTTGCCTGCAGGTCTAGGATCTTGTTTCCCAGACTGTGGGCATTTATGTACATGATTTTCCATTGGCCAGATTTTGGTGCATTAATTGTTGGGTGAGGTCCGCATTTCCCTGCGTGTAGTATGAGCCGGACCTATACCATGGCTGACAAAGGGCAATAACAAAAAAAAAAACAAAACAAAACACATGTTTTAAATATATTTTACAAATGGGTCTGTTGTATCATTACAATAAGGCTGTCCAAGATGTGGGTAATTGGGAGATAACTTACTTCTTGTGGATAGTTTACTCAGATGTGCTTCATGACACACCACACAAGAGAAAGAAGGAATAAAGCTATTACTGACCTAATCTGGTTGGTCTGCTCATCGATGGCATCAACAGCACTCTCCACAGAGTTAAGCAGGGACTGAATCTGATTGGCTGTCTCCTTCAATAGGAAGCGAGTCACAAACTGGTCCCGTTGGTTCCCCTTCATACACCTGAGCATGGTAAGAAAGAAAATAGATGAGTGCAGTGAAACATTTAAATGCATTGAATTTTTTTCTTGAGAGTATATGCAATGCAAAACTACAAACTTATTATGACACAGTGGGTTAGCTGGTGGGAGCAAGTAAGCAAGTTAATGTGGTGTACTGCCCATCCTCCAAACCCAGCAATGGTAGGGAGAGAAATTTATTGTTATTTGTTTCACCAGGTAAACCTACAGAGATACAACAATAATCGTGTTTACATATGTTTATGGGGAAGAGGAAGAATAGTAATAAACAGCAGCATAAATAAATATTTGCCATATCAGCACACAGTAATAAATATATAGGCATGATCAACGAAGAAAGGAGCATGAAGAGTAGAGGTACAACATGAGACAAATACATTAGCAGGTGTTTACCTGAGTAAGATAAGAAAAGCATAATTTCAAATCAAAATTCTCCAGTCCTATCTGAAATATCACTCCTCCATCACAAGCTCCAGGAATCTTTCAATATATTGCGCCCAATACCTGCTTATCGGTGATTGGTCACTTTATGGTGAAGCTCATCCTGATTGGCTCCTAGAACGAGCTCAATGGACTTCTGCCATAATTTTGATTCCCTAGCTTCTAAAAAACTTTCCTCTTTTACCTGCTAATATTAAGCTAAATTTTCAAGTTTAATTTATCTAACTCATTATTACCTGGGCAGCCATTTTGTGCCAGGTAAACAATGGATATTCGGACTTCATATGGAGCTATTGGAGTAATAGGCTAAACTACAGAAACTTGATTGTTCATTTTACTTATGGTTATTTCTGGCTGCTTTAAACTCTGCTGCAGTTTTTGCCTTAATTTGCTAACTGTTGTGAACTGTTTTTATATATTGTGCTTTTCTGAGCAGCTGCAGGGCTTTCAGCTACCTCCTTTTTATTTCTTTATTTAGCTCTGAAACTGTGACCTTTCCTGTGTGACTTTTCCTGCAACCACTGTTTCTCTCATCTGCCTTTCACCTAAAAGCTCCACCCGCATGCTCACCTCCATTGCCTTTTACTATCTAAACTTTCCCCGTGCTGAGCTGACCCACCCTGCCCCTCCACCTGCTTTGTCTCTCATCATTCTGTGCTTTTCCTGCCCTGTTTCCAGCTTCTCCCTACTCCTGATTTAGCTAATCCTCTCCAGAAGCCTCAGCCCCTGCTGCTCTATTGTCTGAGTATCTGCCTCTGCCCTCGAGACCTTCCTAATAATACCTAGCTCTGCTCTCTCTTTCTTTCTGTACAGGAGTGAGGCCCCTCTGACCTGAGGCGCTCCCAGATGGTGCAGCTTTAGCTATGATGCCCGCCTCACCTTCTACAGCCACAAGGACAACCAAAATGCGGCTGCTGCAAGCTCCAGGAATCTTTCAATATCTGGCACCCGATACCTGCTTACTGGTGATTGTCCACTTTGTGGTGAAGCTCCTCCTGATTGGCTCCCAGAATGGACTTCTGCCATAATTTTGATTCCCTAGCTTCTAAACAACTTTTCTACTTTTACCTGCTAATATTCAGCTAAATGTTCTCCGCCCACCCCCCTGGCACTCTTTAAATCTTCTTGCTGCACCTGACTTCTCCCTTTAGTGCAGCTCATCCAATTGAATCTCCTACAGCATTTTCCTCCTGGTTTCTACCTCATTTCCTCTCCCGTATTCACCCATACAGTGTCTGCTTACTAATATAAGCAAGTTGCTAAGTCCTCTGTCTATTCCTAGCAGTTTCACTCCCACCTCCCTGCTGCTCCCTCTCTCTTCCGTCCTAACTTTGCTTTCTCACTTCCACCTCACCTCGTCTGAGGACTCTCTCTCATGACCATGTCACCCACCCTCCTATCCTCCCTCATCCCCTCCTAACTCTCTTGCTTACTACCATCCCTTCCCCAGCATCCCTCCTTCTTACTCCCTCTGCCCACTGCTGCACCTGCCCTATTGCACTCCAGTGGCTGCCTCCCCATCCTACCCCCATGGCATGTCCCCACTCTCCTATCCCTACCCTCCCTCCCACATCTTTTCCCTCTTCCCCTCTACTCCTTGTCTCCCACCATCCACCCCTGCTGCTCCCTCCCAGCTCCTAAACCTCGAGGGCTCTCTACCACTGCCTAAACCTCTCCTCCACCCTCCGCACACAGTTCTGACAAATCCAATACCCCCTTTCCTTCCCCTCTCCTCCTCCTCCTGCTCCCTCTCTGGTGATATCCAACCCAACCCCTGCCCCCCATGCCTCAACCCACCTCCATCTCATGCAATACTCTTCCAGGCTTGCCCTGTCTCTGACCTCATCTTTCCTACCCAAGGGCCTCCGCATATTTCATCTAAATGCCAGGAGCCTCCTCCCCAAAATGGATGCCCTAAATGTATGGTTTACCCAATACCACCATGATATACTCAGAAACTTGGCTATCTACCAGAATCCCAAAGTCCTATCTTGCCATTTACAACTTCAACTTATTCTGCCAGGATAGAGGAAAGCGTGGTGGGGAAGTAGATTTATACATCAAGCAATCCATCTCAAGCTCTATCATCTTTAAAGAATCCAGTCCTTCCTCCCACAAACTAATTATTGCCCACCTATCCCTTTCTTCCTCCACCCCCTCTTTATTGGTGCTCTGCATGCCCTGCCCAAGGCTTTGCCCAACTCCATCATCAAAGCCATCTCCTCTATATCTGTCCTCAACTCCAAGGTGAATTTTTTGCTCCTATGGGACTTCAGCCTTAACTGGCTTTCCTCATCTGCCAAGCCTACCATCCTAATGGTTGAAGCTCTCAGCCTCTCTCAATGTATCCAGGAACCTGCGCCTAAACCCTCAGTCCCAAACCACACCCTCCATGATTGAATAATAACCTCCACCCCCACTGCATCTCTGCTGTGGGCATCCTCTCTGATGCCCTCAGTGATCACTGTATTACATACTGCATTCTCAAAATCCACATTCCTCACTCCCTGCCAGATTCATATGGTCCTGCCCTCCACTCTCTCAATGAAACTGCCCTGCAGCACGAAACACAGAACATAGACATACTGCCAATAAGTCCCGTACTGATTACAGCTTTTGACTCTCCCCTCCTAACCTCTATGGTTCCCCTATGCCTGTCCCATGCATGTTTAAATCCAACCACAGTGCTTGCTCACACACCTCCTGTGGCAGACCATTCCATGCATCCACCACTCTCTCCATGAAGAAAACCCTCACATTCCCTCTTAACGTGGCACCTTCCAATTTCATTGAATGCCCCTAGTTTTGTACTCCTCCTGTATTGGAAGATTCCCCCCACACACCCTGTTTATGCCTCTGAGGGTACTTGATAGTTTCTATATATCCCTCTCTCCTCCTTTCCTCCTGAGAGTACATATTAGGGTCCTTAATCTCTCCTTGTAAGTCTTGTGGTGCAAGCCCTGTACCATATTAGCACCGTTCTCTGGACCGCCTCCAGCCTGTTAATGTCCTTTCAAAGATATAGCCTCCAGAGACTGTATACAGTACTCCATGTGAGGTCTGACCAGGGTTTTGTATAATGGCATTACTACCTCACACCTTCTGCTGGTGATACCCCTTGCTATGCATCCCAGCATGCCACTTGCCCTCCTGCTGTCTTTGTGCTCTTCTTTGACATTTCATGTGATCTGAAATAGTAACCCCTAGGTCTCT
Organism: Neoceratodus forsteri; assembly: GCA_016271365.2. Taxonomy (NCBI): domain Eukaryota; kingdom Metazoa; phylum Chordata; order Ceratodontiformes; family Ceratodontidae; genus Neoceratodus; species Neoceratodus forsteri. The sequence continues at coordinate 1,064,187,854 of CM028130.1, forward strand.
TTCCTTTTGGTGACTGTCAGCAACCCCCCCACCACCAATTCTGTTGCTCTCCCAGGGTTACCATGTCCCAGGTGCATAATTTTGCACTTTTAAAGTAAACCTCAGTTGCCACTCTGCAGACCATTTCTTAAGCTTCCCCAGGTCCCTCCTCATTTTCCCTACCCCTTCAGGAGTATCCACCCTGTTTCAGACCTTCGTGTCATCCATAAACAGGCAGACCTTTCCTTCCAGCCCTTCTGCAATGCCACTGGTGAAGACATTGAAGAGAACTGGTCCAAGTTGATTCCTGGGGTACTCTGCTAGTCACTCTCCTCTTCCCAGATTGTACTCCATTTACCACCACCCTCTGTCTCGTGTCCATTAGCCAGTTCAAACCAAGTTCACCTTGTCTCCCATGCCCAGACTACCCATCTTGTTAACCAGCTTCCTAATGGGACAGTATCAAGGCTTTGATGAAACTGAGATAGGCTACATCCACAGTGCCCCCGACGATTTCCCTTCCATCACCCAATGAAGAAGTCTATGAGATTTGCCCGACATGACTCTAGTCAGCTAGAACCCATGTTGCCTAGGGTCCTGGGCACTGATGGCTTCTAGATGTCCCACTATTCTTTACTTAAGTAGTGTCTCCATGATCTTCTGAACTACCAAGGTGAGGCTGATTGGCCTATAGTTGTCTGCTTCCTCCCTACTGCCTGATTTGTGTAGAGGGATGACATGTGCCTCCTCCACTCCTCTGGCACCACTCCTGTGTTAAATGACTCAGTGAACAATGTTGCCAGAGGTTCTGCTAGCTCTCTTCGCAGCTCCCATAGTATCCTTGGGTGTATACCATCTGGTCCAATTGCTTTGTCCACCTTCAGTTTAGTGAGTTCCTTCAGGAGTCTGTACCCATGAATGGACTGTTGTCCTCCTCTGTCCCCCCCTTGGCATCTGATACTCGGCTGTGGTCCCTGTCCTTCCCCTCTTCTGTGAATACTGAACAGAGTATTTATTCAATATTTCTGCCTTAGTCATGTCTCCCCTTACACTCCCCTTCCTCCCCTTTAAGTCTTACAATCCCCCGGTTTACCTGATCTCTGGCAAACTGACTAGCAACCAATCTTTTCTTCCCTGGATGTCGACCTTGCCTTATCCTACTTCTACAAAATCTTTAATCACATCTGGAACCTCCATGCACCCTTAGAAAGTCCAGGGTGAAATGTTACCACCATTCCTACATTACCTCTGACCTCATTGCCATGTGTCACTCTAGGGACAACGCCTGGAAATAGAATAAGGTTCCCAAGCCCCCAAATGACCTCCATTATTACAAAAACATAGAAACAGGTGCACCAAGGTCATTCATCACTCCAAGGTTTTCTTATTCAAATCCAGCTTGATCAGAGCCAAAACTCCCTGCCTCTTTCTGGAGGATCCCTCCCTCCTAGATACCCCTCCCAACATGAATGCCCAGTCCTTAAAATCGATGGCTGCCCTGTCTGTGACCCAGTCTTTGTTGTCAAGGCTTTCAACAAATTCTTCATCTCTTGTGCCTGCCTGACTTCCCCTCCCCTCACCTGTCTCTTCTCCCTGTCCTCCTAAATCTCTCCCACCATCTGTCGGTTTCCTATTTCCTCCCTTCTCTCCTCTCAAAGTTTGCTCTGTAATCATTCTCTCTCTACCCTCAAAATCCAGCCCTGATGGCCTACACCCTAGTCTGCTCCACATCTCCAGCCCTGCAATACTTGCCCTCTGACACATATACTAAATCTCTATCTCTACAGCCTCTGTTCCCAAAGCCTGAAATTGGCCAAAGTCTTCCCACCCTTGCCAAAGTCCAGGAATCCCTCATTCTGTAAAGCTCTCTGGCTTTCTCACCTCCAAAACTCCCTATCATCCATGCAATCTGGCTTTGGAGGCAACATTCCCACTATCACCTCCTTGCTGCGTGTGCGTGCCGGATCATAATGTGTACGCATGATGCTTAAACATTATGGCTGAGCCTGGACCTGTAAGCTGTCCAGTTGGACCCCGGTTGAGACTCTATAGTAGGGGGTCCAGAAATTACCTAGCGATGATTGTGCATGCGGCATTCTGCCGTGCAACATAACGACCGATGCTGCTGCGTGTCACCGACTCCATCTTCGCTGCAATGGACCACAGCCAAAGCACTGCAGCTATCGTCATTGATTTGGCTAAAGCTTTCAACTTCAGCTCTCACCACTCCTTCTTCATAAACTTAATTCATTCAGTCTTGCTAAACTTACTGTTGACTGGTTTTGTTCATACCTCCAAAACCGACAAGTCAGTCTAATTGGTGACACTCTCTACCCCTCTCCCTATCCTATCTAGGGTTCCTCAAAGCTTTATCCTTGGACGCATCCTCTTTTCTCTTTTCATAAATGATCTTCCTCAATCTGCCACTCCTCTAACATACACATGTATGCAGATGACATAGTCATCTATGCCTCTAGCCCATCTCATGACTGCATTCTCCCCAGTCTCCAAAATGACTGACAGAGTACAATCCTGGTTCAAGTCAAACCAGCTAAAGCTCTATGCCAAGAAGACAGTTACTATGTTCTTTGACACCAGACAGAAGCAGAACTCCCACCTGCCTCCCCAGCTATCACAACTCTGGATGACTCACCCTTGAGATGGTCCTGCCTTCAAGTACCTGGGTATCTGGTTGGACAGCCACCTTCATTTCGCCACACACATCGATGTCATCTGCTCCAGACTCTGGCCCAAACTAGCAGTCCTCTATTACCATAAAGCCAGCCTCTCTCTTCCCACTTGAGGTGAACTTATACTCTAAACAATTTTGCCACTGTTGGATTATGCTGATGTAGTCCATGGGCCCACCCCAGCCTCTTCCCTCTCTAAACTAGATACCCTTCTTAACTCTTTCTGTCACTTTGCCACTGCCCCCTTACCCATCACTCATCGCTCTGCCTGCTGCACTCTCCTTACCCTGCTTTCTCATGGGAGAACTATCCACTGTGCCTCTCTCATTGCTAACTACTGGTTTGGCTCCCTTCCCCTCTGTTTCTCATCCCACCTAACACCTGCCAAATCTACAACCTACTTTGTTCACAACAGGGACTCATGCTTATTCTCCATTCCCCATCCTCATTTTACTATGGGTCAGTCCGCTTTCTCGTGCCCACTTCCTCTCCTCTGGAATAACCTACCCTCTGACCTTTGTCTTGCCTCCCTTTCTTGTCCTTAAAAGCCTCCTCAGACTCCTCCCCTCCACTTATGTGCCCCACTGCTCCTAACCCCCACTCCATCTCCCTCCCTATCCCCACTGGCTCTCCTTCTCAAGCCTCCCAAGCTATGTCCACAGGTCTCTGTTGGCCTGGGTTGTCTACCCTTCTGATCTTTAGCTCAGTCTCTGCCTCACCCCATATCCCCTCACATAGGCGCCTCAAGGGTCGTAGTATATGTATTCCCTTATTTTCTTTTTGTGACCTACATTTGTTTGTGTTGAAATATGAAGTTATGCAAAGTTTCAGCAGCTAGATTTATCATTTTGGATTCATCCACTGTTGGTTTTATTGTGCCTATATTTTATTTAGCTTCTTGTAGATTTTGTAAATTTTGTAAATTCTCATATATTTTGTACCACTGTTTCCTCATGTATTTACCTTGTACCAGGGTGCACCTGGAAATGAGCCTCGGCTCAGTGGGCCTTTCCTGGTCACCAATTTTAAATAAATAAATAAATTATGTACAGAAACTTTTTGTTTAACTGAAGCATGTACTTCAAATTATTTCCTGATTTTGACTGCACTGGGATTTTTATTTTGCTTCATTTGTTTTGATTTTGGGCAGGCATTAGATTCTGTGCTTTCAAATGGCTGTAAAATTTCCATTTTTGATTTTCTTTAATAGTTGTATTTGGTGATGCAATTCTTATGATAAACATTTTATTGGGCAAACAAACTCGTACCAGACTATTTTCAGATTTAATAATAGCAATCAAGAGCCATCTTTTTAATGTATTTATTCAGGGAAGCCCAAGATGCAACATCTTCTTTATGTGGGGGCTCCTTCTACACAATAGCTGAAAAGATAGAAGGGCAAGGATATTAGGCATTTTGCTGATGCTTTCAAGCATAGATGTTAAGATAGTTCAGGAGTTTCTAGCTACTCCCAGGATTTCACAATTCTTCAATTGTTTGGGGCAATAGGAACTCTGAACTGGTTTAGGCACAAGTAAATGTTTCAGAGCAGATTCTCACTTTTGGAAAATGTATCTCTTTTTATTGGTGATGGGTACATTAGAAAAATCAGTTTAGTGTACTTTTCATGAAATGTTACCAATTGTATATGTATTTCATGCAATTTCATGAGCTAGAGCAATTTTAAAACGGCACTTTTACTTGAAACTTCACTTTTGTTGACAAATTACATTTTAATAATGCACAGTTTGGCACATAAATGCTGCTATTTACTGAAATTGAACATTTCAGAGCTCACATTTAAAAAATGCACAGCTTGGGGAAATGGTACTATGTAAAGAAAAAAGCGTTGGAGAATGTTGCCACATTTTTGTGCAGTTTTGTGAAAATTGAGTAAGCGTGAAATTTTGCACTTTTGCACAGTTTCACAAGCAAAATAAACATTTCACCTAGTATTACCTTGTACTAGTGATCTGAATAAAAGCAATTTTTTGCAGGACATGCTAACAAACTCTAATATTGTATTATGATATAAGAACTACAATACTACATTCTCTCTGGACTAACACACTGGGCTTAAAATATCCATTCTTGTGGAATATGGACAGTATCTTAAATGGAACACAGATGTGAATATTACACTTTGAGTACCAAAAAGTTGTCTTAAAATATGGCCTGCAGTGGATGTACCCAGCCATGGTTAACTGCCTGATACTCAAGGTACCTGTTGGAGCATGCATGAAGCAGCAAAGGCACAGGTGAACAGCTCCAGTTACAAACATGTTTTTAAATGTGCAGCCTCCTAGTGCACAGCTTCATAGTCAAAATCACGTGATCATTGTATGTTCTTTTATCTTTAATTTAAATTGTTTTAAACATGGTTTCTCCTACCCAAGCAGTGAATATATCCGACCACTGACAAATGCTACTTGATTGTTCAAGCAGTAAGACATACACTTCCTCTAAGGCAGGATGAACAACTGATTTGCTTCACTTGCCATAAACTTCCTATAACTAAGTTGTAAGGCACGGCAGGAGTGGCTAACCAATCAGAAACCCACATCCTGCAGTCATTTTTTCGCATTAATGAAAAATGATAATGTGACTCAGCTGTTCAAAATGTTAAGAATAAAAAAATAGAGCAGCTCCACTACACACACTTCAGCACACAATAGCAGTGTACAAGCAACCTTTGTGACTATTGTTTGGTAGTCTCATAGTTATTAAACAATCAGGAGGTTGAATTTCTGAGAGAGTTTTATAATAGCAGGTATTTTTCCTGTTAAATACTTTGACTTTCTCACAAATGTTGGAGCAAGTGAGCATGCTGAAGTATCAGTGTTGTGCTAATTTGTTTTATAGTAGCAATATTCATTAATTCATTCATTCATTCATTCATTCATTCATTCATTCATTCATCCATCCATCCATCCATCCATCCATTCATTCATTCATTTCAAAGGTTTTACCAGGGTAGACATACTAAGCCGGTAACAGCTAATTTCTAGATGCATTCTTATCATAGCTATTACTAGCCAATAGTTAGCTTAGCTACTAAGCTATTAGTTATGCATAGGATAACTCATCTGGTAGCCAGAAACTCAGCGGTCCAGCTGGCTAACTGTCTAGTGGAACTAAACCAAACCAGCAAGAGGTCAGTAAAATAACTAAAGAGGTTGTAAAGTTCAACCAGTTCTAATCTAATTCCATAGCCAAGAACTCAAATAACAATACTAGGCAACATCCTGTGTTGGGCAAACTGGACTAGTGAAAGGAAAACAAGTACAATCATGAAGCCATCAGTAGCTCACCCAGTGCTAACCAATCAGTAAACAAAAGCTCAAGCAACACACAAAGCCAACAGATCTCTGTGGTGTCAGGCTATCTCAGTCTATGAATATATATATATATATATATATATTAGTCAATCTCAAGAAGACTTATCCATCATGTAAAAACTCTTGGTGTACCTTATTAATAAAAATACATTTGCTCCTCCATTAGGGAGGGACAGAACAACAGGAAAATAATGTACGGTAACAGAATGAAGTGTGACTGTCTTGGGGCCATACTGCCAGCTGGGCAGTCTGACATTGCCTCTGGAATAAGTCACTGGAGAGCCCTTCCCACCCCAATGGCTCTGCCATAGGGCTGAGCCATAGAGGTATCTGGGAGAAGGTACAATACATAAAAGGTGATTGGTGATGCTGGTAGGTTGCTCTGAAGGGGGACATGACTGCAGAGATCACGAGAAATAAAAGTAATAAGAAAATAATTAATAAAAACTTAAATGCAACAGTGGAGATTTCTAATCAAGAGCATTGCTTCAAGATTTCTTAGCATAGCTAGCAGAATTGTTCACCTGCACAGTTCCTGAACTACAAGAACTCACGGACCAACTCTCTTGAATAACCAATAAACATCTCTGTTGTGCAATTTTCATGAAACACATGCTTAACATCTCTTCCATAGAAATCTGCAGGATCCAAAAGTCATAATAATATTGTTCTGACATCAGGAAGTCATACTACCATCAATCTAGTGTCAATATGATGCTATTACAATTTAGAACACAATTGTACCATGCACTCTTGTCACTACTTCACAAGTCAAAAGTACCTATCAAAATTCTTGACCAAATCACGGTATAGTAGTGACTCCCTAGACCTCAAGCTCCTACATCTTACTCTTGATGAAGTCCTCCTCCCCAACTAAAATTCTTAACAAGTCCCTCTGCTTAGGCCAATTCCCATCCCCCTGGAAGCAAGCTGTCATAACCCCTATCCTAATGAATGGTGACAAAACCTCCCCTAATAACTACAGGTCCATATCCATACTGCCCCTCCATCTAAGGCATTAGAAAAATAGTAACCAATCAATTCATGCATTACCTATCTGAACATGATCTTCTCTGCCCTGAACAACATGGCTTCCATAGGGGCCATAGTACCACAACTGCCCTCATTGAGTATACATTCTATATCCATCAATTCCTTGACCATGGACTCATGGTGGATTCTATCTACATTGACCTCTCACAGGCCTTTCACACGGTCAATCATGCCCTCCTCCTGCACTATCTGCCTGCCCTTGACCTCCTGGGAAACCATATCCTGGTTCTCAGATTACCTAACTGGAAGGACCCAATGTGTCAAAATCGGGTCCACCCTATCTGATTACTGCCTGGTCCTACCTGGTGTCCCTCAAGGCTCAATCTTGGGCCCCTCCTTTTCACCACTTTCTTGAACTCATTACCAAAGTCCTGCTCTGGTAGGCTCCTCTTACATGCTAATGATGTGTTATCTTCAGTAGCCACCACCCCTCCTCCCTCCAATGCTTTCTCAAAAGTACTTCTCAGAAGTAGAATCCTGGTTTCATGACCACAGGCTTATACTTAACCATAAAAATGAAATCAAAGTTACTTGGAGAACCGGTCTCAAAGAGTAAAAATTGCAGATATCTCTCTGATACCAGGCCTGTTCACTCAGGTGTCCCACAGGGATACATTCTGGACACCATACTATTCAGCTTGTTCCTGAACTCCCTTCCAAATTCTTGCTCTAAAAATCATCTTCTATGCAGATGATTCTGTAATTCTTGCCTCCCACAAGGATCCTAAGCCACTACAAGAAAAACTTCAGCTTGGCTTCACATCTGTTGAAAACTGGTTCTCAAATCACAATCTGGTCCTCAATAATAAGAAAACAAAGTCTATGATGTTCAGCAGCTCTCATAACAAGCATAAGCTGCACCCCCTATCCATCAAAACCAGTCATGGAGTCACCCTGGAACAGGTTCAAGCATTTAAGTACCTTGGGATCACTCTAGAGACCCCACCCTCACCTCCAAAAAGGCATCTAATAAAATCACCCTCCAGATGTTATAATTGCCCTATATAGCTAGCACTATGAACTTTTATATGAGCTGATTTACAGCATTGGAATAATTTACTTACTGGGAGTATAGAATGAGACAGCCAGACAGCCAGAAAGCAGCAGAAGGAGAGACTCAACTCACAGCCTGCAGCATTTTTGCACAATGAGATGGAATGCTCAGTCAGCGGTCTTTAGTTTGAGATTTAATTCTCCGGCATCCTTGCAGTGGGGTATCAGACAAATGAGAGAAAAGACACATTTTGATACTAAAAATTTGGAACTGTGCCTGGGGAATGTCCCGAACAAAGCATCAAACTAACTCCTCAAGGTCAGAACAACAGGCTGTGAGTACAGCAAGCGATAGTCAAAGTGGAAAGGGCTGCCATTGGAGGAGCAGGAACTGTGAATCATAAAAGGAAACTGAATTTGTGACTTCTATTTCTGGCAAACTTATGCAAGTCTACAGTGGTAGAAACTTATGCAAGTCTCCTACAATGAGACTGAACACTCAGTCAGCTGTCTTTCATTTGGGAATGCTGTTTTAAACAGAAATCATTACCGCAATGAAGAAAAAAAACACCTTGATTTCAGACATCACGTGAGCAACGAGAATGGTTTGGCTAGCAACATGCCAGCGCACAAGCATTGGATAGCCCTGCTCTAGACCCCATCTAACTCTACAGTGCCCCACATTGACTCTGTAGCCAAAGCAGCAAATACTCATCTTGGCTTTCTCTTCTGGCACAGGCAACATCTTACCCTGGAAGCCCTGACTGTCGCTGTTCAGGGCTCTGTTGTTCCATTATTGACTATGGGCTTATCAGCTATGGCTTTGCCTCCACTACTGCTCTTAGATGCATATCCACCTCCCTCAATAAGGCTGCCAACACTCACTGGATCCCAGCACCACACACACGGCGCTCTATGCACAAACTGGATGGCTGCAACTCACTAATCGGATAAAGTACCTAACCTGCACCATGGCTGAAGAAATAACTATGGGCCTTGTGCCCTTGGAATGTGCACCCTGCACACCTAATAACCCTCACTCAACCAGGGGTTCTGAATCACAGCTCCTGCAGGTTCCACATTGTAGTACCTCACATGGTCAAAGATCTTTTGCCTACAGGGGACCCAGCTGGCTAAATGGTCTAAACAGTTACATCTCCTCCACTCCTACCATTGGTGCATTGAATCAAGACTCCACCTCTCTCTCACTGCCTCTAGCTCCTATGACTGTCTCAACTAGCTGACCCAATGAATATTTTGCTTGGTTACCCCTTAGAACGATTTCCCTTGTTATGTCTATGACAATGCCTCTGGCCACGCTCTCCTCTATAGCCTCCTCGCCTCTACTCTTCCTCTTTCTTGTCCTCCATCCTCTCTGCACCTCATCCGCTATCTCCTTGTAACCTAGCCTACAAAACTTGTTTTGTTTCTCTGATGCTTTGTAACTCTGTTTAGCTTACACTGTTGTAACCTTGTCCTATGTATTGAATTTGTAATCAGACTTACCGTCTTATGTTTTGAATTGTAACCTGACGTGAAACCTTTGTAAAAGAGCCCTGACTCAAAGGCATTGTAATCCTAGACCTAATAAATAAATAAATATATATATATATATATATATATATATATATATATATATATATATATATATATAAATTATCTTTGCTCACTGTCAAATCCCATCTCTGGATCAACACTTTCTATTTTAAACTTGCTGGGTGATACATAAGAACAGGTTGACACCTTCAAATACCTGGGCATAACCCTTGATGCATCCCTTTCTTTTCATAAACACATCCAGCTCCTATCTACCTCACTGCACACTAGACTTGATCTCCTTTACTGTCTCAAACACTAGCTCCACTAGAAGCTATCCGTGTTGCTGTATCCTTCTCAATACTCTCCATTATGGATTACGGTATTGTTATTTATGGTGCGGCCGATCATACAGCCCTAAGCTGCCTCAAAATCACTCTAAACAAAGCCTGTCATCTTATCACAAACCATGACAGACTACCCATTCTTGTGTAATATATCAGGAGGCACAGTTGTTAAACTTCAACTCATGGCTTAAATATCATACCTGCCTCCTGGCAAAGAAAGTCCTTCTCAACCTTGCTCCCCCAGGGCCTGTCTGCCTTATCCAATCAGCCCCAACAAACAGATTCACCAGAAGTACTGCCCTAGTCACTTGTGGCTGTCCCCCACTGTAGAACCTCCCTTGGCCAAAGGGCTTTCCACTATTGGACACCTAAATGGCTCAATGAGCTCCCCACACCCATCCTACATGATCTAAAACTGGATTCCTTCAAGACTCATCTCAAAAATCTGCTCTTGTCACAGTCCTCTTGTGACTGTCCCTAATTCCTCTCCCTCCACTCCCTATTAGCTTCCCTACTTTCCACCTAGTCTCTCCCCTCCCCCACTATGACGTTCTCGCAAATTATCCATTGACTATATGATTTTTGCTCTTATGTGTCTGATACCTGCAAATGATCTAATACTGCAAATTATCTAAAACTACTGAATCTCCTGGCTTGTTTAATTTTTGGACGATGGGCCTGTTTTTGCCAAAATGATCTCTGCTGCTTACCTTGTACTGTATGTCTTATTCCCAAGTATTCTTGTTCTAAATTTCTATGTAACTGCTAATGTACCTATAATGTGGATCCTTGGCAAAGGATTCCTGACTCAAAGGTGTATTTCCAGAAACAGAAATAAATAAATAAATAAAATACTTCAAACTGCTAATTTAATCCATGACAGGAGCCACAGAGGCAGTTGTTGTGGAGGGCATCTTTTTGAAAGCAGCAAATGATGCTAGACTGTGGTTAGCTGAAATGCACTGTAGCTCTCAGTGAGTGTGAGTGAAGGAGTTGGCCCATAAGTGAGTGAAAGTACAGTTGTTGTGTCAGTTGACACTGATTGAATCTTCCTTATTTCTGCGTTTTTAAAGCATATAAATTAAGATATGTGTAGAGGGTTTTGAGGGAGGGGAGGCTGTGCTCTGATAGTTTTGTTGGGTAGGCTTTCTGTGTGCACGACTGTGGGTGAAGCAAGTGGGCCGTGGACTAGTGAGTGGTAATACAGTTGGCAATTGATTGAAATTTAATTGTGGTGGCTGAGGAACAGAATTACAGCTTAGAAAAATGGGTTGGTAAACTTGAAGCAGACTGGCTTAGGCCACCAACCAGCTTGTCCAGTATTAGGCAACAGAGACTGGGCAATACGGAATCCCCTCTGCTGCCTGCCTGTGTTCCAAATCCTTGTGCCACTGGAATTTTTAGTTTTAAATTCTGTCATGTTTTTTTCTCCGATTAAAGAGACAGCCCCACCACCATGAAATGATCAGTTAGCCTCTTTAAAATGGAATGCTGCTCTCAATTAAATTACAGAAAAGGTCAGGTTTAGTAGGAAATTGAAGCACAATGTTGTATATTTAATTCCATTTGAAAAAAAGAGTTTCAACATGCAAATTGTAGCGGTAGTATGTCCTGTCTCACCATTACTCTGAGATACCCGCATCACCCTGACTGCAGCCTCTCTTGGCCAAAAACAAAACAAAGAATCTTTTTTTAAAGTCAAAAATAAAACTGCCTCATTACAACATCCTATGGCTTGTTGGTAGCAGAGCTACCATGTTCACATCTCCTGGCTACCATGACCAATCTCACTGAGAGCTACGCCTCACCTGATCCCACTGAGAGCTACATCATTCCGATCCCACTTCTGTTCTCCTCATGTCCCTATCTGATAGGACTGAAAAAAGACATTATCAGCCATGGTATCAAATGTTAAACTGAAACCGACAGTCACACGGAGCACAGGCGAGGGTCTTTTTGGGGGTCGCTCAACAAGCAACTGGATGGGTAGAATAAGACAGTAGCATAATATGTAAAAGATGTCCAAGACACTGCATTGTCCTCTACTGACAAGTACATCATATACCAGTAAAGGGACAATTGTACCCCTCCCCAAAATAAGAAACTTTCAATTAATTTGCTGTCTTATTTTGTTTTACTTTTTAAAGTGTCTACAATATTCCTAAAATGTCACATTACCCATTTTGTAAGCACAGTTATACCCACCGGGGACATTTTGTACTATACTGGACCTTCCAAGGGCTATAAGGTCCTTTGCCTATGGTGTTGGGTCCAATATGCCCACCCTGTTGGGTATGATTGCTTTCTTAGCAGACAGGAAGCCATGTATTAAAAAAACAGCAGATGGCTATCTGTTATGAAGCAAGTAACTCCATCTCAGGATTTTAATGACATCATAAACTTGTTGTGCTTCGCAATCGAGGTTTATGATGTCATTGAACTCCCTCAGTGGAGTTACAGCTCCACAACAGATAGAGAGACATCTATCATTTTCTTTATACCTTGAACAAATCACCTGTCCTCATTGTGCTGGATATTGTTAGGAATGCCATTTCATGAGCACTTGGGGGGGCACAAAGTGTTATCTTGCAAGAACATTAAAGATACTTTCTGCTGCCTTCCTCAGCCCACAAATCACTACTTGGATAAAAATGTCCCTATAGGCTTAAAGGGACACTGTCAACCTTTTTGCATCATACTATTTCTAGTTGAAAACCCATATTTTATGATTGCTTACCTTCTTTAATATTCAGTGGTGTTTCTGGCTGTTTAATCTGGCTCTTTTTTAGTAGAACAAACATGCATGCTAATGCTGGAATTATATTCAACCTGTTTTGTTTCAAATACTTGATCTACTTTATACATACTTCCTGAACATTAGAACACCCCCAAAGAGAGCAGTCACTCATAATGCAATAGCCTCCTAAACACCCACTGCATAATGAGTGAGCTAGACTGTGTTGAGGGTGCTCCCAAGTCCAGAAAAGATACAGTTGGAGTTGATTAAAACATTTACACAAAAACATTTTGGTGTGGTAACACTAGTACAGTGGGAAGTCTGTTTTTCACTTTTAAAAGAAAAAAGAAAGAATAGAATCAAACTACCAGCTACATCAGCACATTCCATTACATGTGAACAATCATAAAATGTGTTTTCATGGCTAGGGTGGAGCCTACAGTCATATCACTTTAGCTTGAAAAGGGGTTTCCATGGAACACATTTTCAGTAGTTTTCAGTGTATCCTTCCATAATACTGCAAATTCCTATTGCAGTTAAAACATACTTCCTTCATTCTTTTTAGAATGATGGACACAGAACCCAAGCTGCTTTTCTCTCAGAACAAATGTGCACACCTTCCAAACAAATCTAATTATCTTTAAAACTATTAAAGGTGAAAAAAGAAAAAAACAGTTGAAAGTTGTTCAGGGCAAAAAGATCTTTCACATGAGGGTAGCCACTAATCTGAATTCTTTATATTTTGTAAAATATGGTCTTTCAAATAACCTCGTTTTTTTTTTCTCTCTGAGTGAACATGGTAGAGTCATGCCAAACAAATGTAAATATCTTGAAAGTATACAAGTTACCAATATACAAGCAACATGAATGTTGTTCAGGACAAAATTACCTTTCAAATGAGGGTAGTCACTAATCTGAATTTATTAGATTGTTTTAAATATAGCTATCCGAAGGTGAAAATTGTGACAAAAATGAAAATTCAGGTAATCAGATGGCCATAGTTTAAAAATATAATTAGTATGGCTTAATGAATATGCTCATTTGAAAGGTATTTTTGTCCTGAACAACTTTCATACTGATGGGTTATGAGTAACTCCTATACTTTAGAGATATTTACATTTGTTTGGGATAACTCCTATTGCATTTCTGACAGCCTGATTTCTGAAACCACTATGCTGAGACAAGAACATATGGTTTATCTCTTGTCATGCCTAATTTAACAGCAGATACTATGTTATTCTAGCAATGTATAGCACTTCAATGACATTTTGTAGTTCTTAATACGAAGAAAAAACATCTTGAAACAAAATGATCTGCATATTGGGGCACATTAGATCTTTTCAGGATAGGATCATGTTAAATCTTTTCAGGAAAAAGTAGCATATTAATTGTATAATTATTAGCCAGCAATCTCTATATGTGAAGCTGACACTGACCAGAAAGGGGAAGAAGGAAGTCACAGAAGAAAAGAATGCTCACACACATAAAGAAGGCCTGGCTGTCTGTGAAACTTTTAGAAGGAATGGTTTGATACCTTTTAGGTATCCATACTGCACCACTGATATTTTATTTTATAATGTCATATTTGGCAACTTCTATTATTAAAACACATTAAATGTATAGTTTACTAAATAGTGACCTTGGGATACCACTTGAATGACTCCCAATTAAGTTTTAAGCCATTCCTTTATGGGAGGTCAAGACCTGTGCAAAAGGTCAAGTGTTATTTTTTCATATTTTTTTTACAAATCTCCAAAGTAAAAGTTTGGAGAAATAGAAGAGTATGTACAGCTAATCTCCTATGCATTTTCAGCTCTGAGAGAAATTAATATTTGTGCAAAATCAATCCCAAAGTGAATACAGTTTTGTTCTAAAGTTATTTTATTCTAAATCTTATTGGACTGTTGGGTGTTATTTTAATTTTTTTTTGTTTACAAATTTCTGAAGTAAAATGTGGAGAAATGAAAAGTATTTACAACTAATCTCCTATGCATTATTAACTCAGAGAGAAGGTAATATTTGTGCAAAACAAAACCAAAGTTTATACAGTTTTGTTCTAAAGTTATTTTATTCTAAATCTTATTGGACCATTGAGAAACTGAGCAAAGACATGTTTAGATAAAACACATTAATGACTCCAGGATTGAGAGGTTATTAAAATTGCAAAAGGTCAGATTATGAAACCTTAAATGAACTGATTAAGATCATTCTTCTTAGTGCGTAATTATAATGAATTAAAGACATTTGAAAGGATAGTGACAAAAGGTACACTTGTTATGAATATAGACCTACAATTATTCAACCATTGTGATACATATTTTAGAATCAGAGAGATGGTGCAAGGCTGCTGAAATTATACTGATCTGACTGCTTCAATGCTTCAGTGTGCATGGTTCAAACCAAAAAGAGCCATAATAAAAGCTTCTATCTTCTCAAAAAGACAATTATATTTTATTTTATTTAACCTGAAAATACAAAATAGCAACAAGAAAGTAAAACAATTAAGATGAGATTTCAGCATTCTCCAACCATACATAAAGGCTTCTATCTTCTTCAAAGCAATTACATTTTATTTTGATATATTTAATATTCTGTATCTAAGCAGACACTGAAAAAGTTTATTGGGTGTTTGAAACAGGTAAATGCAACCAGAAACAGAAGGATGTCAAAATAGAGTATTGGTTGCAGGGGCTAGTAACAAGACAATGAGCTCACTTGACTCACTCTAATGGGGGCCACCCATCAACACTACTGATCAGTGGTGGGCACTGGTAGCAGAATAGTAGCTGGGCAAGTGCTGCAAGCAGTCAGTGTAGGAGGAGGAGGAGGAGGAGGAAAGGGATGGCAGGCTGCCTGCCATAGTTCAGTTCTTGCTTTAAATCCTCCATGGTGTCTGAGTGGCTATAGCGATCATCTATGCAGCAGCCTCCATCTGTATGGATTAAGGGAACTCAGTTTAGCTGTCCGGTTGTATTCAGGTAGGCTCAAGCTCCATTACAGCCAAAGGTCTGACTGGAGCCCAGACCCCCAACTCTGCTACTTGTACAGGACTAACCACAGAGATGTCCTTCCCACCACCACCACCCTTTGATGCCTCCCTCTAGCCAATTTGGATCCATTTCACCATTTGTGGTCCTGCCCCCACATATTTGAGTTCCCCACCCCAACCTCCCATGCGGCACTGGATCAAAGGCCTTGATGAAGTCCAAATACAGGAGTTCCACTGCATGGTCCTTGTCCAGTTCCTATGTCACCCAGTTGTAGTACTCTACAAGGTTTGTCTGGCAGGATCTGCTGAAGCAGGAGGTAGATGAAAGGAGAAAATGCTTCACATGTGCAGAGATGGGGAATGGTGTGTAGGGTGCCAATGACCCTGGCCACCAAATGGATCTGGACTGCAACACCTTTTCCACTCCACCTGGAGCCCACCAGGCTAGATAGAACTAGGTGTGTGGTGGCAAATGTGCAACTCACATTTCTGTCTCTGGCTGGGGCAGCCAATGTGCAGTGGTGGGATGGTTGTGGAGGGGCACAAATCACCTACTTCTGCCAGGCCACATACCACTACTTGCCTTGGGCTGCCCACCTGGAGGTCACCATGACACTGTACCAACCTGTGTGGAGTGGGATAGGTGGAGGGAAGATGAGTAACCTACATCAGTCTCCGGCTACTGCAGATTATTTCATATGTGCTAATGTGAGATGGAGATGTAGGGGCAGCAACTGCCCAAGGGTGCCCATCAAGTTCCCACCCCACACTGTGCTAATCAATGTGAAGTGACAGATATGTGACCCACATATTTGTCTCTGGCTCTGTCTGGCTGCTCCTCTTGTGCAGTGGTGGAATAGATGCACCAAGTCTGATTTACACTGTCTCTCCCTGATCTCTCTCTCGGTCTCTCTCTCTCTCTCTCTCTCTGACATCCGCTTCCCCATGCAAAAGGAAATTTTGCAGCACTGCTCTCTGTTTTGGTCACAGCACTTTGTTGCCACTTTCTCGGCCTCTCTGTATGTGCTGTCCACTTGCACTGGGCTTCAGAAAGACAAACAGAGAGTCAAACTGACAGCAAGGTGCTGGAACAGTGAATGGCAATAAAATGGATGGCAACTGAGCCCAGGCACACTGTACTCCACTTCTCTGTTTTGGGGAGGGGTTGACACCATCTCTGACTGGAATGCATTTGATCTGCACATATATGCCGCACTGGAAGTGGCTCTCACTGTTGCTGTGTCTGTCTCGGGAGTGGGGTGGGGGAAGGGAGTTGACACTACTGGGGACAGACCACTCATTGAAATACAAGTTTGTTTAGGTGCAGGTCTGGGAGCCACCAGTCATCATGATTATGGTCACTACATTGTACTACCCCAACCTCTCACACTGCCAAGGTAGTGCTGTAATAATGACAGCCTGTCACCTGGTGAGCACTCTCATTGTGCTTACTTGCCACATCTTAACATGTTACTGTCACTGTTTGGGGTCTCTCTCTTCCACTCTGTCCCTGACACTGGTGCCACTCACCACCTCTTTTCAATCCTGAGCTCTCTTTCAGGAAGGCCTGCTGCCTCTCCTTCTCGGTGTCTGTCCCTGCGGCCTGAGTCTCTCTCTCTCCCACTGCCCAGCATTAAACTACAGCTCTGCAAGCAATGCTGCCTCACTTCTCAGCACTCTCGCTCCTTGTACTGTGTGGCGGGTGGGGGCACACTGAAGTAGCATGGACACTAGGAGATCCATGGGGCAGGACAGTGGTACCATCACAGAGAGCAATGCTCAGGCTGGGTCTTGTGGCTCACATAAACCACTGGAGAATGAGGAGCTCAGGGACAAGAACATACACTGTCATTCACACAGAGACATAAACAAGTTCAGCGCGGATGTCTGTTGGAGGAAAGATAAATAATAATTATTTGTTCTTTACTGCTAGGACTGTTTACTGCTTATGGCACAGAGTGTGGGGATAGAATATATGGCTGGGTACCCAGAGATCTGCAGGGTGGGAGGGAGATAAACAATAAGATCAGTAAGGGCACAAATGAATGGTGACAGGTATTTGTCTGTAGTAAACATGGTTTGCTGAGACTCAGCAAATCAGGTCTTACTATAGGCAAATACATCGCTATTCATTCATGCCCTTACTGTTATTGAACACTGAACCATTCGGAGACGCTCTGCACTAAGGGACTGGCAGCCACTAACTGGCTTAAAACAAATCTATTTGGGTTGCAGCCGGGTGGGGAATATGTTAAGCATCATCACTGGGATCTCTGGTTCAGTGGAGTGAGGCAGGTGGAGTGTCTTTGGTATGCAGGGTATGGGAAGGGTATAAAGCTCCACAGACATCAGGGCAGCATTATGTAAATGAAAGAAATGAAGCACTGCTAAAGCTTTCCACAGCCATATTGGCTCTGACCAGAGTTTGTTTAAACTAGGGACAGTTTGAGTCCTAAGAGGGACTGACAGTGTCCCTTTAATAGACCTAAATATCACTTCTCTCATTCTTCTTGAGCTTTTGTTACATAGAAATATAAAACTATATAGATGTTGTGGCAGAAAAGGGCCCTATGGCCCACTGAGTCTGCAAGACCTTCCTATCTACTATAAGTTTGTGAGGGCCCCATGGCCCTACTTCTCCCTTCCTCCTCTCCAGTGTTGATACTGTCTTGCCCAGCCCCATTGCTCTATCACAATTATGTTTGAATATCCCCACTGATTTTGCACAGACTATTTCTCTCAGTAGCCTATTCCACCCTTCCACCACCTACTCCATGAAGAAAGGATTTCGATGTTCCTCTTAAATTCCCTTCCCTACCAGCTGCAGTGAGATTCCCACTGGTGATTGTGTCCCACTCAGTGTAAGCAGCTCCCAACTATCTACATTGTTAATTTCATTAATGAAGGATGAAACCATTGAGTTGAAGTTAATGTACAATGGTGCCCCACAGCAGTTATCACAATTGCATTTAATATGGATCAAATTGCAACAATATAAGCAAATAATTATAAATTATTGATTAATAAAAGTTTGTTTTTATGTAGGACATAGGCATTAGAGCAAAATGCTCTATTTTCAAGTTTAAGCCTTTGACCACAGCTATCACAAAATTGCAGAGTTCAAGAAACAAATTACAATAAACATTGTAAACAGACAAAGACTATACACAGATAATATACAAACAACACAGTTCTACAGAAAACAATTATTTTAATAATTACAAATATGTCAATTCCTGAGACATTTATCTTTGAATAGAACAAGAGAGTCCGAGTTTCAAATTGTAACTGTTATCCCATTCCATAGTATGGTGGCACTGGCACTTTGTTTTGAGCAGGCATTCCGCTCAGGACTGGTACTGAACAGGGTTGAGTACTGGCAATGGTGTTTCCTTTTTCCACCATGAAGCTGAGTGCTGACATATGTCAGTACATCAAATACTGCCAGCCATCTCCCCAGACCTCTGCACACAGGTGATTTAGCATGCCCTGGATGTCCTAATTTTGTGACTGCTGGTACTTGTTTTATTCCAGCATTGTGGTGGAGTGGTCTCTGTGTTGGTAATTTTAGTTAGCATTTCTGCACTGGTACGTTCAAAGTATTTCAACTTTTATATGGTGAGTTGAAGGGGAAGTCTGTGGGCAAAGAGAAGTATGCATGGATAAGCAGTGTCAGTGGCTCATCAGGCTGCCAGTCTCCTTGGCTGGAAGATCAGAAGGTTATGAGTTCTAACCTACTCCAGGAACTTGTGGTAAAACCTAATGCTGACACTGCAGTGCAGCATGAGGTAATATTGCACCCTGAGGTGCCATAATTTGATGAGACATTAAACCGAGAGCCTGTCTGCTTGTTCTAATGGTTGTTCAGTTGGACATTAATGATCAGATGGCATTTCTTGAAAAGCAAGGAATTTCCTTTGTGTCTTGGACACATTTTCTCCAGTCACTAAAAATATTACTAAAAGCTTAATAAGGTTCAATTTCAGTTGGTTTCCGCCTGTATTCTCCCGAATGATGCTGAAAAATAGACAGAATTGCTTTGTCCTCCTTTCCTGTTCAACAGAAATAAAATAAATATGGCCCTGTACCTGTCTGTATTGGTGTTGCACAAGGTGTTTCATCTCTTTCTATGGTGGAGTCAAGGGGAAATCTGCAGGCATGGAGGAGTGTGCATGAATCTAGCCCTTTACCTGTCTACTTCACTCTGCTCATACCTATGAACATACTGGCCCATTACACCATCAATCTGGATTTGACCAGGTGCACAGTTGCTGCATGCTACAAATGTGCACTCATGACTTCCATGTTTTTACCATGTATCTCAGACATCTTTATGAATCAGCAGTTAAATGTATGTTATAGTTATCTCACAAATTATAGTAAGAAAGAAATAATATGACCCACTGGGGTATGCCAATTGAACAGCAGCAATTTTACAATGAACATTACAGTGGCAATCCGATGTTACTGCTGTAATGTACCCACAGGACCCCAGCACTGCTTTTTCTGGGTATTGCATCTCTGAATCAACTCTGACTCAGAGTTGATAATCCCAAAGTACAGGGTGCTGGGGGCTTAGCCCTCCCACAGTGGGAGTTTGGGGAAGGAAGTCCCATTAAAAAGCAGACAGTTAACCTGACAGATTTATGCCAACCACAACTTGAGGTCATCATAAATCCACTGCTGTAACATTGGTCGACAAAATTTTTATTGAACAAGCATTGTAGACCCACCTGCTGGTAACTGGAGCCCAGGCCCCTACAATTCTGTCCCGGTGCTCTAACCACTGAATTACAGGCTCACATGGTTGGACCTGAGATTCCCCGACACTTCCTTTCTCTGATATTGCACATCCTGCAACTACTGAAGGAATAATCAAGAAGACTATTATCTGTAATTTTGTTTTAACCTATGCTAAGTTTATTAGAGGAAAAAATCTGGAACAAAAATAATGACAAAACGTGTATAGGGTCTTACCACAATGAGCAGAATCTCCATTATTATACTAACACATACATTTCATGAGACCTAAGTATCCTTTTCTTGTGTTCATTAACAAAAGTGTCTGGCAGACCCATAGTGCATTTGTCTTTATTCTATAGTCCCTATCATTGGTAGAACATAATAACTAAGCAATTAGTTCTGCTCTGAAATAAAGGAGAGTGGAAGGTTTGCTTAGCCTCTTTGATATGTGCCTGGTAGTAAACCAGGCTTTAGAGCTTTTCAGTACATACTGTACTATGACTTTGTTGATCAATGGCTTCTATGTTATATTATATTATTGGGTTAATACAGTGTGTAAATTGGATTGGTGTTACTCCAGTTCTGAGTAGTGAAATGTAATGATAATTTAAACAATTTGCTGCATATGCACACACAATAAAAGCTGATGTATTACTTCTACCCTTTTCAAAGTGTGGTAAATAAATCTCTTTCCAACAGAGGAAAGAGAAAGACAGAATAGACCCTACAGGCCATTAACCTGTCAGATAAGGAAAAGGGCATTTTGTCATGGAATGAAACTGCTGACAGAGCAGAGCACAGTCTCTCACTGTCATCTTTATCAGGGTTTCCTGAATCTGGTTTATGCTCTGATTATATTGAGGTGGGCTGCTAACAGTTAATCACCAGCAGTTCCTTAGCACCTATATCTGCGGTCTCTGTAATCCATTCAGTTCCCAATGAATAGCAATCCCAGTCACAAAGCTACCACAAATAGATTGATATGCTCAGTGACATTTTCATCGTCTTCACAAAATGGTCACATGATTTGGCCAGTTGGTGGCAGCACCTGATCACGGTTATAAAGCCACCACATGTACAATAATTGGACAGAGTTGGTGGGATTTCCTTTCTATAAAATAATGTGTCACTTGGAAGAATTGGCTGGCTTTCCTTGCTATGAAAAAATCACATCATTTGGCAAAGTTGGTGGTATCTGTTTGCCATCACAAACTCACCACTAATTTGTTAAGAACATGGTCAAGTACATGACAAGTCATATTCCATTACTTCTGGCATACGCATATATCAGAAAAAAAAAATATATATATATATATGGTAAATGGTGAAACCTTCTACATAGGGCTGTAGTTAATACTGAAATGGGTATAGGCTTCAAGAGAAGGTGGACAGACACATTGGTATGAAGGGAGAAGAGGGGTCAAGTGAGGGTCAACTTACAAAGCACAGATATAAGAGGGGAGCATTGCATATGCCCTGCCAATACTATAGTGCTAAACTGGTAGGGAAAGGAACATTGTTTAACCAGGGTAGAACACTAAGCTAAAACTTGTTTCCAGATGTGACCTGGGAGCACAAAGTTAAGTGACTTGCTCAGGATTACACAGTATGTACCTAGGCAGCTGTGGGATTCAAACCTAGGCCTCTAGATCTTTCATTTTTAACCTAGAGTAGGGTAGGGACTAAGTTAGGGACAGGGAGGTCTCGATGGACTGAAAATTTGTTTCTACCTGTAAAATTCTATGTTTCTACTCATAAAATAAATACACAGTGATTAGAAAACGGTGAGAATCAATAACTGTGTAACATCCACAGATATCTAGCTCAGCTTTAGTTACATTAATACAGTAACTGAACACATTTAAAAGAAAACTATGAAGAAGGAGGAGGAGGAGGAGGAGGAAGAAGAATCTTTATTTATATAGCATTTTTCATACACATTGCATCCCAAAGTGCTTTACAAGCAGTGACAGACTAGTACTGAAGTGACTGTAAACATTCAGTAGCAGCCATTTTGCACACCAGCCACCACACACAGCCTTGGACAATTGCATGAACTGTTTTAATATGAAGGGGAATATTGGACAGGACATCATACAAAATCTTCATCTCTTACAAAAAAATGCCTTGGGTTCTTCTACGTCTATCTGGACACTGGCAAGGACAACACCAAAGATTGTCAAAGGGGCCATGCCTTTAACAACTCATCTAAATGATGGTACACCCTGGCAATGTAGCATTCCCTAGTAATGCAGTTGGGTGCCAGTGTTTATAGTATGAGCCTAATCCTGGTGTGGGACTTGAATCCATGACCTTTTAGCTAGAGATGGATGTGCTCCAAACTGAGTCATGCTGACATCTACTGTAATGTAGTTAGTACTTAATATGAACCTTATATGATACATGCAGCCATATTATTGAGTCATGGTGGAGTCACTATAGTTAGGGTTGTGAAGGCATTTCCTTGCAAAAGCCTGTGTTCATCTGCTTATAACTCCAACATGCTTTGATGCAGAGACCTATAAACTGGCATTCACAATCTTTGGGGCAAGATGACAAGACTTGTCAGGCTCAATTTTCAAAGAATCGTTGACTGATGCAAGCTGCCGCCAAAGGCAGCATGGGTAAAGCCTGGTGCGCCATGGACCCTGTGCCTGATTCTTTATTGGGCAGGGTCCCGGTAGTGAAGTCCCACTGCTTGTGGCAACCCTGGCAGTGCTCCAAACAGATGGTGGATTCTGAGGGTCTGCCTCAAGCTGTGGGGTGGCTGTACACCATTCTAGCTAGTCTCTGGTGGCTAGTGTCTTCCCTCCTCGATTCTGATGTCCCCAAAATTACTGTAGTAAAACCCTGTGGTGGTATAGTAGACCCCCAATCCTTGATGTCCCCAAAATTATTGTAGTAAAAAACTCCACGGTGGTATAATGGCCCCTCCTGATCCCTGACATCCCTGAAATTAATGTATGCAAAAAAAAACCTGGTGGTCTAGTGAACCCCCACCCAGCAGTGCACTAGCACCCCATCCCCATCCCATAGCCCAGCTGGCGACTGGCACAGCGGCACTGCTCACCACCATAGCCAGTCACTGACTGAGCTCTGAATGAGAGTGTACTGTTTATAGTATGCACTCAGCTCACTGTTCAGACGTCAGTTCAAGTATAGACACTGTTTATTGCTGCAAAAGAAAAACGAGCATACCCAAAGATGTTCACCAAATAATGATCTACTTGATTTAATTTTATGCTTCAAACATTGCTTCTGACATTTCAAAACAAGATTTGCAGGAACTAAAACACATAACTATACAATAAAGTAGGAAAAGTTCTTGGAGATGCAACTAGGAGAAGCAGTTATTTGAAACAGTAAGAAGCACTATTTGAAGCACAAAATGAAATAAAACAAACACACTTTTGGTGAACATCTTCAGGTATGCTTGTTTTTCTTTTGCAACTAGAAGCAGTGTCTATACTTGAATTGAAGTCAAACTTGAATTGAAGTCAAACAGTGAGCAGGAGCCGCTACCTTTTACTTTCAATTACTGTTTCAAATAGCACAGCACTGCTTATCCCAGGTGCAGCTCCAAGAGCCTGTTCCTAATTTATTGTATAGTTATGTGTTTTAGTTCTTGCTATCCTTGTCATTGCACAAATGTTATTTATGACGCTTATTCACCAATTATTGTATTATTGTTCTTAGTGTTTCTCATTGTCCTCCCTTTAACCTTTCCCCAGGACACATCTGGAAATGAACAGATACTAGCTGAGTAGGTCATTTGTGGTGAAACTTTTGAAATAAAAAAAACAGAGTAGTAAGTACCTCTGGTGGGTTTTGAACCACGGTATCCTGGTTCACAGTTTTGTGTTTTGAGGTATACCAATGC
The DNA here is from genome assembly GCA_016271365.2 of Neoceratodus forsteri. NCBI lineage: Eukaryota > Metazoa > Chordata > Ceratodontiformes > Ceratodontidae > Neoceratodus > Neoceratodus forsteri. The sequence continues at coordinate 1,064,212,139 of CM028130.1, forward strand.
TACACTGAAAATACTACAGAGATCAGTTGTTTACAGTAACAAAATGACAGGTCGGTGTAGGTCACCATAAAGGCTGTGCTACAGCGGCAGGACCCCGTCACAGCTGCTCTGGTGTTGTGCACCCTCCCCAAAACATCTCTGCCATGGAGGTGATTATAGTAAGATCTGGGGTGTGTGGGGTGCACTACTGTTCCTGATGACACAATGTGGACTGCAATCACGGTTGAAATTTGTGTCATCGCTGTAAAGTCAATCGACAGGTGGTTACCACTTGTGTCTGTAAGTGGTACTATGAGTGGTATTTATCAAGCCAAGAGTAACTTCATTTAGCAATGCATCTGGATCTGGACTTGTTTAGCAATCAAAGAAGACATAGAAAACAAAATCTGACAATGACAGCTGTGCTAGTATTGCATAAGCTCATAACCAGTAACTATTTTTGCTCAAAAAGTTTAACTTCAGTGTTGTTTTAAGTTCCATTAAAACATGCTTCTTCACCACTTCACTTTTAGGTAACCACTGATATGTTTATGGTTGCAAGAGTCTTAATCACATTAAGCCACATTATGACATTCTCTTTATAATACACCTGCCACTATAAGGCTACACCTGATGTATGTATATAGTACCCAGAGGTGTGTCTAATCAACAGAGAATAACACATGGACAGTAGTGCATTACAAATACAATAAAGTATGGGGTGGTGTGTAACAAGAATTTTACATACACCTGGGTGTTGGATGCCACATGAATCCTGAGAGCAAAGACTGAGGGGTTTATTGGGTATCCAACACCAAGGAGTGTGTATAATAAATCGAGTTACACCACCCATATTTATTTTATACAGTTGGTGGGTTTAGCTTTCATCGCAGCAATTATATAAAATAAATGATATTCTGGTGTGACTGCAGTCTGGTTTGCTTTCAGAGCAGTCTGCGTCGCTTTGTAGTAATTACATTTTATTTTTTTTTTGCTGTTTTGTTTTGTCCTGTCTGGACATTACTTTTTAGAGAGTTGTTTTTCTGTGACTTATTGCTGGTGATGCAGTCTCAGAGGTAGAGTTGGGAGTGGATGAAAACCCAAAGAGTTGAGACCTGCTCATGCACAGAGCCAGGGAATCCGTGTGTGTTTGCTGTTATAAACACTCCTTTGTAACAGCAAATTACATGACAGGTTTCTTATAGAAGAAGATAAACCCATTAATTATAATCTTTTGTTTACACATCCAAGGTATGTATTTTTCAAAAATGATGCTAGAGTGGTTTATAAAGAAAAATACAATCTAAGTGAGTGGAAACAATTTACAATTGTGTGAGGAAATGTTGAGATAGGAGCTGTGGCTCATTTTCAGCTGTGTCCCAGGAGCACAGGGTGGTTAAGTGACTTGTGTGTGCCACACAGTTTGCAAGTGACAGCTGTGGGTTTCTAACCAGATCTGCTTGGTCTTCAAGTTAACAGCTTGGTGCTTTAACCCTCTAGGCTATATGGCCTCAGAAAATCTACTGTTCTTAATTTATGTTTTACAATTACTGGTTGAGAACTCAAACGTGTTGTCCTGAGTTGAATTTGTTGGGTATGTGAAACTATGTTCTGCAGTGATGCTATGGTTAGTCTAGCATGGGAGAGGAGAAAACTGTGATAAACTTTGTAATGCATCGATCATAATACATGCTTGTGCCTCTTGATGTTTTAAAGCATTTAGCTTTAGGGAAGTATTTACATTAACTAGTAATTATAGCTCCATTTTAGGTATGTTATAAATTAACAGTTGCAGCTAATTGTGGGAAATTTGCATGCTTTAGCTATGCAGAATATTCATGTAGTGTGCACTATGCAATTGACCAGCTTGCATGAACTGATGTAATTCACACTTTGCAGCACATTTTGATGCCTAGGTCATCATAAATTATCTACAAAGTGATGAACTATAGCAATTAGTGTACTAAAATTCATGCAGTTGTAGCAAACTGTGCAGTGCAAATTGAAGCAATTCACATTGAACTCCATTAGTAGTGGAGTTTTTTTAATTCATGGAGCTACTCCATTGTCATCTACCTCTTCGAACATACAGTTCCTATAACATACAGAATGGTAAGTTTCCAAAGTAACAGATATAAACATATATAAACATAGAACATAAAAATACAGAATTTGACGGCAGATAAGGACCACTTGGCCCATCCAGTCTGCCCATTTCTTTTACCTACATTATTGCCACAAACCATACCTGATCTACAGCTCTTGGTCCCTCCTCCTTCCTTCTGAACCCCACCACTGTTTCACTCTGCTGGAAAGCTATTCCAGGAATCCACCACTGTTTCTGTGAAGAACTACTTCCTCACATCTCTCCCAAATCTACCCCCCCAGCATCATACATGCCCTTGTTCTTGAACACCTTTTCTTCAAAAAATACTTGCTCTTGTAACTTACAGTATATCCTCCCTGAGGTGTTTAAATTTCTCTATCATATTCCCTCTCTTGCTCCTCTGTTCCAGAGTGTACATACTGATGTAATTTAGCCTCTCCTCCTAGGGCTTTTGATGCAGACCCTGCACCATTTTAGTTGCCCTCTGTTGAACTGCTCCACTCTATGTCCTTCTGGAGATGTGGTCTCCAGAGCTGGACACAGTACTCTAGGTGGGGTCTTACCAGTGATCTATACAGAGGCAACACCACCTCCCTCTTTCTGCTTGTGATACCCCTCACTTTGTATTCCAGCATCCTACCAGCCATCCTTAATGCCTTATTGCACTGCCTGGCCACCTTTTAGTCATCCATTATGATTACCTCAGGTCTCTTTTCCTGCTTGGTGATCATCAATACCACTCCACCCATTTTGTACTCCCCGGGTTTCTTTGCCTTTAAGACGTAAGACTACAATGTTTTGCATTTAGACAGGCATTGAAAACAGAAACATTGAACTCATCATCATCATTAAAAGGGAAACCTTTTACAATTTATAGTTAAAAGGTTAAGTAGAGTGAACTAGTTAAGTTAATTTGTGCTGATCATTATTAACCATGTGTTCTGAAGACTGACAAGGTCAGCTTCCTTTCTATGAGTCTACACCTCTGTGAAGATAAACCTGTACTCTTCCAGAAGTCTTTTAGGCTGTGGACAGAGCCTACAGCCCTACTGGGATTGCAGATCTGAAAACAGCGCTTGTGGAACCTTCCATTGGACATTTGAAAGTATCCTTCTGAATGCCCAGCAGAGCTTGAAACCCTCCACCATGAATGGCCACTATGGAATAACAGCTGCATTATTTTGGCTGTTACTTCCGCATTCCATGGCATGAACTGTGCATGCACGACTCATGCATATGCACAGTTATGCTGGCAGCAGCATGTGTGCAAGATACCATTCATTGCAACTGCACATGCAGCGAGTGTCGCACATGCTCAGTTGCATCACCACCACCAGCTCTACTGCCCAAAGTTTTTGTTCTGCCTGCTGTCATTGGGGTCTCTATCCTGTGTCAGCCACTGCCAGCATTCAGTGCCCCCAAACTCATGTGGCACACTGAGAGCCCACCCCAGTGTACTAATTTGTTTCCTCCCCTCCACCACCACCACCAACAACATCGGTGCCCAATCCCCACGTGTACACCCCAGCCATGTGGTACAGGGCCCACCCCAGTGTGCCCAAGTGTCTCTTTTTTCTGTAAAACTGAAAACGGTCCCTCGTTGTCGCCCAGTCTTTTTTTTATTTTGTTCTCCTTTAAACAAGAAAGTGCCCTCATTGTTGCTGCAGTCTCCCTCCCCATCCCCACCCTCCTCTGAGCATCCATCTCCCCATACCCTCCTTACCCCGTGCACCTCCGGATGTCAGCGCTGTCATCTTCTCTGGACTGGGTCACATCTGCACTCTTCAAAGCTGAACCGCAAGTTGAAGACTCAAAGATAAGCATGCTATAATGCCATTCAATGGAGTTTTCAACTTATGCTGATATCTCAGCCATTTTTAGAATGTCTTCCCCAAATTTTCAACATGGGGTTCTTGGGACCCCAGCTCATGAAATATGTCACTGTCATTTTGTTACTCGGTCCCAAGAGATGATTTCACAGTTGCTGCATGGAATCACCTATCAGGACCGATTCATGAAATGACAGTGCCACTGTTCATGAAGTGGGGTCTCAAAAGCCCATGTTGCAAATTTGTTGAATACATTCCAAAAATGACTGCATTACAAATGTGCATTGTGCAGTTTCTTATGCACACTCTTAACCATCAGTTTTTTTATTTTCACTCCACATTTTCAACATTCCCATTTTGCACACCTCCCTACAGCTGTCATTTTCCACAACCTGCTCAAATGTGTTTTGCACCTGTGGTGCAGAAGAGCATGTTTGCTCTGCAAAATCACCTTGCAGGACAAGTGAACAAAATGACACTGACACTGTTCATGAGGAGGGTCCAAAAAGGCCATGTTGAAAACTGGTGCAACACCTCAAAAACTAGAGTTACACCTAGACGTTGAATAATTGCTATGCCGTTTAACTTTAGTCATTTGTTAGCTCTTCACAGCCCTATCTGCTCTGGTTAGAGTTTGCTATAGTATGTGGTTACCTCTTGCTGTGCATGGATTTCCATCCAAACTATAAATCTGTTACACCACAGTTCAAATGCCATAGCATGCTGTTTTAAAAATAGAAACCTATCCCTCCACCGTGTGGGTTATGAGCAGCTGTGTGAGAGTGTATCTTTAAGTAAAAAAAAATTAAACTCATGATTCTTTGAGAATCTTCAGTCAATCTTCAGTTAGAGCGGAATGGGGAAGAAGCTTCTAGCTGGATGTCGGGAGATAAAGGAGACTTGAAAGATTTTCTGAGCTGGTTTTCTTTGTGTTTACAGCATACAATTTGGTGTTTGTGTGTGTTTAAAGATGGAGGCAAGGAGAGTAAGTAGACTTGAAAGATTTTCTTAGCTGGTTTTCTGTGTGTTTCTAGCAGACTGTTTGGTGTTTGAGGGTGTTTAAAAGTTGCTATCTAGTCTGTAAGTGCAGGCATCATATTACAGGAGATTAGTGCTGTTTGAAAGTAAGGTGGGACTCCAACTCAGTCAGTCTTCAGTTAGAGGGAATGGGAAAAAGCTTCTAGCTGGATGCTGGGACTGTGAGACTTCAAAGATTTTCTTAGCTGGTAGTGCTTGGAGGTGCAGTGAGAGGCAGACACAGGGCTGATACACTCTCGTTAGAATCTGGTCTGGGCTCCTAATCTGACCCTCCCCAGAGTTTGGCTCCTTTATAGGGGAACACCTGCCTGCAATTGGAGGAAAAGGCTTCAGGTGCTGCTCATGTAGTTCTAGCCACTGGGGTTTGGGTTTAAGGGCTGGGAGAGAGGAGCTAGAGAGTTGTACACTTATCCTATAAGTTTACTGTGTAATACTGCACCTAATAACGGGTACCCTGTTTACTGTGGGACTGTATCTAGGATTAGTGGATGACCTGATTAGTGGGTGGGGTGTATCTTGGACTAGTGGGGAACCTGGTGGTTCACCCAAGGAATCCTACTTGGGCGGGCATGGGACCACCGTCATTGAGGGCCGGCATCTTTGGGAGGGTGGTGGGGTGCACAGGATGTGGGGTGGCCATGATACTGGACGGGCTTGGAAGTTCTGTGGTTGCCCAGTGCGCTACCAGCTGGCACAGCTTAGGGAGGAGGTTGAGGATTAGCAGACAGCTGAAGGAGGGGGAATGGTTGGGGATTAGGGCAGGGCTCTCCCACGGGGTTGCACCAAGCACTAGGGTGGGGGGCATAGGAAAGGAGTGCAGGAGAGTACTCTGGGGTCACATAGGGACAGAGGGGACCCAAAAGGAGGACACTACCAAGGAAGCAGGCAGGTATCTGGGGACCTCACAGAGGGGGGGCCAAAGGAGGACATTCTCAGGAAGAAGGCAGATGGCTGGGGCTGGACAGAAGGAAGCAAGGGGAGAGGGTGGATCAGACCTTAAGCTCAGTAACCGCTTCAATTCTCTTCTTCTGCTTGAGGATGAGGGGTGATGTAGCATGACAGGGGAGGTTAGAGATGGAAAGGAGTGGGAGGCAGTAGGCAGGGGCTAGATAGCAGGAAAAACAGTGGGGGAACTTGGAATGCGGGAAAATGGGGAGTGGTGTATCAGAGCAGGAGGAGGAGGAGGGGTAGAGGGAGGGAAGCGCAAGGAGAAGGACCAGCTGGGAAGACAGGCAAGGAGAGGGACCAGAAGTACAAGGAGGATACAGTAAAGGCAGCTGAGGGTTTATGCGGGGAGCACGACAGGCAAGGAGGGGCTGAACGGAGACAGGAAGGAAGGGAGGATGAGCCAGGCAAGTTTAGCAGATGGGGAAAGGACCAGTTTTGAGCAGTGACGGTGGATAGCGGGTACAAAAGGATACTCGGGAGGAGGAGAGACACAGGATCACAGGAGAGGGGCTAGGAAAATAAGGAAGGGAGGCAGGGGCACCCAGATAGGGGAGGAGCAAGGATCCTGCTGTGGGAGGCTAGTAGAAAGGATGAGGACATGGAAGAGGGGAAATGGAAAAGGGGTGATCAGAGTACTGGTCCAGCTGAGAACCAATGACACTGAGGAAAAAGTGAGCTAGAGGTTCAGGCAGCTTGCCATGGTCTGTCATGACATAGGATCGCGATTTCCTTCTTGTAAATCCTGCGGTGCCAAGGGCTAGTGGAAACACAAGAAGAGATTAGGAGATAAACTAGTGGCTCAGGGGGTGGTGATGGGCCAGATGGTATGGGTTGATGGGGGATTGGGGAGACCTGGGAGGATGAGGGCTGTATGTTAGAGATAGGCTCCACCTCAATTTGGGGGTGGAATCTTAAGTTGAAAATAGAGAGGTTCGTTGGTGAAGGTGGGGTTTAAACTTGTGAAGGGGAGGATGGGAGAAAAGTCTGTCAAGGGGATCCGATAAAGGAGGGAATCTGTCTCCACCCCCTGGGGAGCTGGAGGAATGGAAAAGGCTGACTGGTAAGGTGCTGACTGGGGAAGACGGAATTCCCATGGGAACACGAGCAGGAAATGAAAGTACAGGAACGGTGGAAGGTTGTCCTGCTAAATGTCAGGAGCTTGGGCAATAAATGCCTGAGCTCCAGACGATGCTAACTGAGGGAGAGGTGGATGTGGCAATGGTCACTGAGACCTGGGCCACTGCAGGGCACGACTGGGACCTGAACCTGGAGGGTTACACCATGTTCAGGAAGGACAGGGAGAGGAAGGAGAGGAGGGTAGCAATAATAGTCAAAACTGCATTGGAAGGGAGGAGTGGAGGAGGCGGAGGGAAACTATGGGAGGCGATTTGGGTCACCTTGATACAAGTGGGGGGCAAGCAGCAAATAGGAGTGGTGGCAGACCCCCACGCTGGTGGAGGAGCTGGAGGAGAGCCTGGTGGCAGATGCTGGTAGGCACTGCAGATTGGGCAGGGAAGGGTGATGGTGTTGGGGACTTAAACATGCCAGGAATGGACTGGGAGACTATGGCATCCTCGGTGGCCAGGGAAAAGAGGTTGTTGGATGTCTTTCAGGACCCATTCCTAACTCAGCAGGTGGGGGAACCCGACCAGGAGGCATGGATACTGGATGTGGTCCTGGCACACAGTGACCAGATTGGGGGCCTGAGGTAAGGGACCCATTGGTGAGGAGCGACCATGCTACAGTCTTGTCTCATTCTGGATTTAGAGTAGTAGAAGGCTGCACAAAGACAGAGGTAACTGACTTCAGGGGTGGATTTCAATGAAATGGGAAGAATCCTTAAGAAGCATTTGATGGGATTGGGCCTGACATGGACGCTGACAGTAGGTGGGAAATCATCAGGAGGGGCAGGATGCTACCAGAACCTCAAGAGTAAGACAAAAATGCGGTAGGGTCAGTGAACCCGCTGGTGGACCAGGAGGTTCAGGAGGTGGTGAGGGAAAGAAGGCAGCTTATAGGCATTTAATTGCTCAAGGAGTGAAAGGGATCGAGGGGAGCACGAGCTGATGGCCAGAAGGGTCACTAGGGTGGTGAGGGTGGCTAAGGCAAGGAAGGAGCAGAACCTGGCCAGGGAAATTAAAAGAGGAAACAAGGGTTGTTTGATACACTGGAAAAAACGAAGGGTGAAGGGGCAGATTAGCAGGATTAAAACAGGGAGGGATGGGCAAAAAACCGGGGAGCAGGCTGAGGTACTAATGAGTACTTTCACCTCAGTTTTCACCACGGAAAATGAGGGAGGGCTGCATCATACATGGAAGGAGATGGTGAAACTGAGGAGGGGACCCTGCCGATCGGGCGGGTCTGGGGAGAGAAGGCCATCACTGGCAGGAGGAGGGTAGGCAAAGCAGGGGATGAGGTAGAGAGGTGGAAATCATGGCAGAGAGAGTGAGGGAAGCCTCAGGTCCCTTAAGATGGAGAAAGCACCGGGCTGGATAAATTACATCCCAATGTGCTGAAGGAACTGGTGGATGTCCTGGCGAAACCTCTGGCGGAGCTTTTCAGCATCTCTCTGAGGACAGAGTGGGTGCCCCAGGACTGGAAGGTGGTACATATAGTGCCTATCCACAAGAGGGATCAAGGAAGGTGGCAGGGAACTACAGGCCCATCAGCCTGACATCAGTGGTGGACAAGGTGATGGAAGGCATTGTCAAGGAGAGGCTGGGGGACCTGAAACGCTGGGTGCCCAGGACGATAGACATCATGGATTCATCCCAGGAAATTGTGTCAGACAAGCCTTGTGGAGTTCTATGACTGGGTATGAGTGCCTTGGTCCTGGATAGACCGGTGGATGTCCTCGTTTTGACTTCAGCAAGGCGTTTGACTCTGTTTCTCATGGAGCCTGTTGAATAAGCTGGAAGAAATGGGGTGGGGAACCAGATGATCAGGATGGCTAGGCAATTGGCTCCAGAACTGGACTCAGAGGGTCGTGGTTGACGTGATAGTCTCATCCCAAGGAAGGTCATTAGTGGGGTCCCTCAGGGATTGGTCCTTGGTCCCTCCTGTTCAATACCTACATCTCTGACATAAGGAAGGGTATCAGGAGTGAGATAAGTCTCTTTACAGATGACTCAAAGCTGGGGAGGTGGTGGATGGGAGAATGGAGAGGATGGCCTACAGGGGGACCTGGAGGCTCTGGGAAGGTGGTCTAGAAAGTGAAAGCTGAGGTTCAGTGCAGGAAAATGCAAGGTACTGCATCTGGGAGCCAGAAACCCGGCCAAGTTTACACCCTGGGGGTAATGCTACAAGGCTCAGTGGATGAGAGGGACCTGGGGGTGGTGGTGGATGTCAAGATGAACAACTCTGAGACTTGTAGGGAGCAGCAGCCAGGGCCAACAGGATACTGGAAGGCATCGCTAGGGGATCACCTCCAGAAGGAGGGAAGTGATACCCCTCTGTATAACTGCTTGGTGAGGCTGCACCTCAAGTACTGCATGCAGTTTTGGAGGCCACACTTAAAGAGGGACATTGAACTCCTGAAGAGGGTCCAGAGGAGGGCAACCAAAGTAATCTGGGGCTTGGGGACAGGAACCTATGGGAGAGGCTCAAGAGCTAAATATATACACATTGGAAGACAGAAGGACTGGGTGGACATGATTGAGGTCTTCAGGTGCATGAAGGGGTTAAATAGGGGAGGAGCAGTCAGGGTGCTTCAAGGAAAAGGGAGGCACCTAGAGGGCCTGGGGTGGAAGCTGAAGGAGGGGAGAGTCTAGGGAGAAAGGAGAAGGTGCTACTTCACTGAGAGGGTGGTGGAGCAATGGAATGCACTGCCCAGGGGCTGGTGGAGGCAGAGATGGTGGAGGGTTCAAGAGGGAGGGACAGGTACAGGGAAGGGTTCTGGAAGCAAAGTTCTGTGCAGGAGTATCTGGGACTGGGAAGGGAGAAGCCAGAGAGGGTGATGGGGCTGTAAGGTCAGCTCCCAGGGTGGGCTCACCAAACAAGCAAACACGAAAGACCGTTTCCTATTCTGCTGGCATGTTAGTATGTAATAAAAAAATAATTTTTTTATTTTGTGTTTTAAACCATATTCCATACAAAATAGCACATGGACAACCATGAACTTTCGGCTGATTTTCCTTCTCAGGGTTATGATGATATCTGGGAGCTTTCAAGCTTTGCACTTGGGGTCCCTATGGGTCATCAGAACTCCTCAATGAAAACAGACTCTTGTTTTGCACAGTTGTCCATACATTATTCTCTATACTGTAAAGTGAATCCATTGTTACGCTTTTCAATTTGATTCATTATGTAATTGTTTTTCCAGAATAGGACATGCCCACATAGCTTTAAATATTACTGTATCTGTGTTACTAGTGTTTGACATCATTTACAGAGCAACAGTTTCCACATGAATACAGATGCCTGATACATTACCTTCTCATTCTTACACAAGGACCACAACCAATTTTGACTTAGCACAGCCTCCCATAAAGAAGTGCAGCAGCCAGACCATTCCCCATGTACAGTTCTGCACAAGAAAGGTAGTAACTAGTAGCAGAAAGCAAAAATAGCTGTTAATTTTTTATAGGTTATGGTGGGCTTGCTGCACAATATTTCTCAAATGTTTAGTAATAACTAGTGACCTTGAGGACTACATACCTAAAGAGCAACAGGCTCCAGGATAGTAAACAACACAGTTCTGTGGTGGGAAGGTCTTGTTAGACTAACTTGATTTTTTTTTTGACTGGGTGACCAAGGAAATAGACAAAGGCCACATTGTGGATCTGTTTTACTTGACTCCAGCAAGGCTTTTGATTCGGTACCGACAAGAGGTTACTCAAAAGATGGAAGACCAGGTGTGGCTAAAACTGTAGTGAATTGGGTGGGTAGTTGGCTGGAATGGAGGCAGCAGAGGATGGTGGTCAATGGGATTAAATCAGAAGAAGTACAGGTTATGAGTGGGGTACTATGGGGATCTGTCCTGGGTCTGGTCTTCTTCAACATGTTCACTAGTGACATTGGTGAGAGAATCCATGGCAGGCTGTGTCTCTTTGCAGATGACACAAAACTATGGGGAAGGGTAGATAGTGATGAGGGAATAAGAGATATGCAGAGGAACCTACAAAACTATAAGGGTGGTCAAAGATCTGTCAATTAAAAATTCAATGCCAAAAGTGCAAGATAATGCACCTAGGGCAAAGAAACCTCAAGGCACAGTACAGGATGGGTGGGTGAGACTTAGCACTGCAGAAGATGAATGGGATCTAGGAGTTATCATAAATAACTCACAAACAATTGAGCCAGTGCAACAAGACCTATAGCAAGGCTAACAGGATGTTGGGATGTATCAGGAGGAGTACTGATAGCAGAAGAAAGAGTAATATTTCCCCTATACAGATCCTTGTGACACCTCACCTGGAGTACAGTGTCCAGTTCTGGTGTCACCTCAGAAAGGACAGGGATAGGTTGGAAACAGTGTAGCGCAGAGTAACAAAATGTTTCGGGGCAGCAGGGCAGATCCTATGAAGAGTGCCTCAAGGAACTACTGTAACATACTCACTGGAAACTGAAGGAGGTAAGATACAGACCTTCAAGTTTCTTAAAGGAATTAACAAGTTAATCTGGGGAATAACTTGCCCTGAATACCAACCTCGTGGTCAAGTGGTCATGAGTGGAAATTAGCAGGAGGGAGGCTCAGGAGGACGTGAGGAAGTACTTCTTGTGGAAAGTGTGCTGGAACCTTAGAACAGCATGTTGGCCAAGGTGGTGGGTGCAAACACAGTCAGGGAATTCAAGCAGGCAAGGAACAGAATGAAGGGAATAGCGGTAGCTGAGGGCAACAAGACCAGGGAAGAGAATGGGGATAGGACAGGGTGGGTTTGCACCCTGGAGGAACAGTAGGTTCCAGGGATTATAGGAAATATAGGCAGACTGGACAGACCTCTAGTATTTTTCTGCTGTCATGGTCTATGTTTCTAGGACTAGGCATTGCCCTATGATATGTCAGTTGTATACTATTATTTCTTTGTTACTGTTAATCTTTTTATTGAGTGATTTCATAATTATTACAATACTGGAGCTTTTACACATATGACTGAGTGGTTTACAACATCACCACCATATATCCACTTAGTACAGCAGTAATGTCAACATGAGGAGAGCTTAAGACGATACTATTATTTCAAAATACATCTTAGTAATGTGTCACAAATGTAAAGTAATTTTTTAAATAATTAATTACGTCAATGACTATGGAGGACAGTGACCAAATGCTTTATTTACACTGATCTTATTGTCATTTTCGTGATGCTATACATGGGGGTTCAAAATGATCTGCCAAGGATCATCTGGTCACTATTTTCAACATGGGCATCCATCCAAACTGTCAGATGATCTATGATATGGCCAAATTGTATAAAAAATGCTTTTGTGGCAAATATTGAGGGTGGTTTACATAAGCCTGACACCTGTTAACAAGTGATCTCCAGCAGTACAGCATCACAGCTGTGATGGTCACAAACAATTCCGTCTTTTTGGATATCTGAACTCAGCGGTGGTAGGCAGCAGATAATGTTGCAGCCCAAGGACTCTGCATGTAGACTGTGTGGCCATTTACAAGTCCATGACACACCTTGCCATTGGGAAGCCACTGACTGTTCATCACAAGACCTGCAATGAGCACTTGCAGCTGTTGCAAATATGGTCGGTGCCAGCACCATGGGGGGCATGGCCACATGGACTGACCATGCTTTGAAAGGGCATGGTGTGCATAGCCCATCCACAGCTGGCCATAGTGGAATGCAAACCTGGCACATGTACTGTGTGTGTGTGTGTTGCAGGGGTTATGGCTAAGGGCTCCATGTGAATTCAGTGATGTTTTTATAGCGACCGCAAATGAGCAAAAACATTTGAGTGACTGCAGTTACAGTGATATTACATTTCTGCAGCACATTACAGCAACGTATTTCTACATCAGTCACCACTGTGGCACGTTAGTGGTAGGGAATCTTTTCTAGTGCTACATAGCACTGCTCCGAGGAACTCCACCCACATGACAGCAACCCATGTAATGACTATACCTGCTAAACCTGGCTAACACCCCGGCGCTGTACCTTTTATCCTTCCAGTTGCACCTGTTGCACACTTTAGCAGCAACAGGTGCAACCAAGCAAAGGTGATTGTCTCTGTTTTGCAGGAGGGCTCTGCCCCCGGCACACTCCATGGGGGCTATGCCCCCAAACTCCCCTATCTTAAGGATTACTACTCCGAGTCACACATTGCCTTGGAGGATCGCTCAAATGTTGGAGTCATGCAAAGTGGTACTGGCTATCATTACATGGTCACTCAATAGTCTTTCACTATAATCGAGTTATTGAAATTAACTCACTTAATTGACTTTGTGGTAATATCGCATACCAAGGCTAAGTGTTGCACACTGTCTCTATGTGCCACATGGCAGGTCACTGGAAGCACAATGGACATACGCCATCCACCTGACCTGGCACCAATATTGGTATGCATGTACAGGTGCCAGCTGCTATCCATCCAGTAGAAGGACCCGCCATGCTCCTTCTTGCCACGGTGCACTCCTATGGTAAGTCTGCACCAAGGATGGGGCAGGATATACTGGATTTGTGTGGTTGGAGGGACCAGATGGGAGGTACTGGTTCTGTGAGGCACAGGGACTGACCTTGCTTGATGGAAGATGGTGGCCCAGGGTACAGGGTGGATAGAGTGGAGATACTGAGAGGTCTTTTCTGCCATCATCTCCTATTTTTCTATCACAACAAAAGGGGTAGTAGGGTAGGCATAGACCGAACAGAAACATTAGGTCCCCAGGTATGATATGGTAATAGTAGCAGACTAGATTAATGGTCAGTCTTTTCTGAGATCATCATCTATATTCCAATGTTTCTATGAGTCTGTTCATGTCTGCAGGGAAGCCCATTTGGGCAAGTGCAAGAACCTGTCTGCTCAAGCTGGTAGCCCCAGGAGATTGCCCATGGCACACTGGTCCCCAGCCTGTAACAGTGCAGGCAGTGCAGCAGTACAGGTTACCCAATAAGATGGGATGGCAGGACATGAATGGCACACTCAACATGTGTAGGGTCATACTATGGAGCGAAAGGTGTGAGCCCATTGTAGCTCCTATCTCTTATACCTAATATTGTGTCAGTAACCATTCATCCAGCCTCCTTCAAACACATATTTAGTCTCACTTACCACTATATGTATTGGTAATGCATTCCACATGCCAATTACTCTTTCTGTATAAAAGTTTTTCCTGCGTGTGGTCTTAAATTGAGAGCATTTTAATAGCAGCGGGTGACCCTAGTGAGAATAACATCTTGTTTATAATCAAAACCTATTTCAGTAAACAAGCAGTTATCTGTAATGATGGCCCAGAGAAAAGCAAATCTTCTCTGTGTTTTCTCACCTCAAGGGGTATTAGATGCAATGTAACGGAGTCTAGTATTATAGCTTTTATCTTTCAATTGTTATATATTTTGTGAATTTTCTTTGAGGTATTTCTATATCTCGGATTTCTCTGGATTTGTACAGGGACTATAATTGGGAACAGAAGTTGAGGTGAGGGCCTCATAGGACCTATACAGAGGTAACATTATAGAAGTATCTCTTGAATTGATATTATTTTAATTGTCCATATTAGTTTATTGTCCATACAGATAGTTTCATTTATGCAAAGGTTAAAACTTAGACTCTCAGTGATAAACATCCCAAGGTCTTTATCACATGAAGCAACTCTTAATAAATTGTGTCCTATGTAGTCTGAGTGCCTGGTGTTATTATATCCAAAATGCATAACACAGCATCTGTCTATGTTGAAAGTCATGCCCACTTGTTTGAACAGGAAACGTTTTGCCCAAATCTTCCTGTAAACAAGTTCTGCTATCAGGAGTTTTTGAACATCCCCAACCTTTAAAGCAGCAGCATATTTGACTATCCATGAGGTCAGATTACATGCAATGTCCAAAATGAATATATAAAAATGTATGGTCCCAGTACCATCCCCTGTGTATGCCACTGGTCATCTCTCCTATATCAGACATCATCCCATCAATGACCACTCTCACTTTCTGTGTTCTAGCCAACCTTTGATCCAATTTATTAACCTAGGATTAATTCTTGTTGATGTAATTTGTTTATAATGACATGATATGGCACTATCAAATGCTTTGTTGAAGTCAATATAAACAACATCGCATGGTGTTTTTCATCCAGTGATTTACTGATTTTGCTATAAAACATACTAGGTTTGTAAGGCAGGATCTTCCTTTACAAAATCTATGTTGTTCTTTATCATGATTTTACTCATTTGCATTATGATATTTCTGACAATCCCTTCAAGTATTTTACAGAGGATGCATGTTAAACTAATTGGCCTGTAATTTTATTTAAATTGTTTACAACCCTTTTGAATAATGGGATGACATGTGCCATGCTCCATTCTGCAGGTAATTCTCCAGAATTAATATTCGTTTCAAAGAGTTTTTAAGGGGTTTTACTAAATGAGGTGCCAATAATTTAATAATTTTGCCCCAATCATATTGGGCCCTGGAGAGCTTCTTCTTTGATTGTTTAAATACCGTTTAAAATGTAATTTTTCATCAATGGTTTATAATGTCAATAGTGGATGAATGTTGTTTCTGAGAAGATCAGTCCCATAAATTGAACAAAAGTAATGATTAAAACTACTTTCCATTTCCAGTGGGTTATTTGTTACAGTGTTTCCTATCAACAGTGGGCCAAAGTTTACTTTTGGTTTTTGAATAAATTAATATAAGCAAAAATTATTTAACATTCTTTTAGTTACATTACTTGCCAATGATGTTTCCTTGTAGCCCACTGGCTACCCGTACCCGTGGGTCTCCTTCTGCATGCCTGGACACCCACTCTGCACCTCTCAGTGCCAAGGAGCCTGCTGCCACCAGCCCCTGAATAAAGCACCAGGTGTCCTTGTAGCCCACTGGGATACCTACTGCACCTGCGGTTCACCTCCTGCATGCCTGGACACCACTCTGCACCTCTCTCAGTGCCAAGGAGCCTGCTGTACCTAGCCCCTGGAATCAAGCATCAGGCATCCTTGTAGCCCACTGGGCTACCTACCACACGCATGGTTCACCTTCTGACACCACTCTGCATCTCTCTCAGCGCCAAGGAGCCTGCTGCCACCAGTCCACTGGAATCAAGCATCAGGCATCCTTGTAGCCCACTGGGCTACCTACCACACCCGTGGTTCACCTCCTGCATGCCTGGACACCATTCTGCACCTCTCAGTGCCAAAGAGCCTGCTGCCACCAGCCTCCCTGGAATCAAGCATCAGGTACGGCATATAAACAGCCCCGGCTGCTGCCCTGCTGCCAAATGTTTCAAAACCAGTGCCTTTCTCTGAAAAGTCCTCATTGGTTGTTCCTGAGCAGGAGCATCTGACTGTCTGCCCAATGGACTGGCTATTTGCCTCCTGGTACCGGACACCAACTCTTAGATATTAAGCCAGTGAATTAATTTGGGCTGCCTCTGTTCAAACACTCTGGAACTAGTAAAGAAATAGATTTGTTTTTTTCTCCCTCCAGCAGCTAAAACCCTGCACTCACAGGGACCCGTATCCCAGCAAGTGCAATTTTCAGTTTTAGCACCAAGCCGTTCTTACAGCTTCCTCTACTGATTTTTCCCGTGCTTCTGCCCGCAGTCATTTTTTGTATTGTATTTAACCTGTCACCTCAGTTGCTGTGTCTATGTTTATGACTGTACAGAATTTAGAGTCAGGATTCAGAGTTAATGATTTCTTTGCTGAAAGTCTGCATAGCATTCTGAATTGTTGTATTTTGATCCAGTGCAGCTACCATTTTAATTTCTCTTCTTGGCCCCCAAACTGTTCTACAAATCTCAGTTACAGAGCTGGTGCCTATCTGTCTGCTTCCTCATCCATTATTTGTCTGTCTTTTAGTAAATTGCAGCTCTTTTGTCTCTGTGCTAATCTTAGTTTCACTCACACCCGCTTGGAGTGTTATAAATCCCTGTTCTGTCCCTTTAACAACAGATGTCCTTGAGCCCCTGGGCTACCACCACACCTGCGGTTTGCCTTCTGCACACCTGGACACAACTCTGCACCTCTCAGCGCCAAGAAGCCTGCTGCCACCAGCCCCTGGAATCAAACATCAGGTACAGCCTATACACATCCCCGCTGCTGCCCCTGCTGCCAAATTTTTCTCAGTCCCTTCCTCCCAGGCCACCCTTAAATACACGTTAGCTCCTCCTTCCCCTACCCCATCCTGCACCATTGGCTCTCAATGTAGTGCTCTGAGCTTAAAGCTTCTGTCTCCTCACCTCTTTGCTGATCTGCTACACACCATATCTACAGTAGGATAGATGTTCTTTGCTGCAAATATTTTGTTGGTGATTTCTGTACTCTGTAATCTATATCCTGAATTAGCCCCAGCCTGCTCTGAGTCTACTTTTACCCTGAGTGGACCAGGCTGGGTTGATGTTTCAACACTATTATTCCCAGTTGACTGTAATTTACAAAGTGGGTGTTTATAATCTCAAGATATTTCTGCCTGCCTAATAGAATGTTTAATCAGTCTTAGTTAGGGCATGCCTTTGCTAGCTTGTTAGTGTATTGAGCTCACTAGCTATCCTGACTTGACTCGCCTCTAGTTGAGGCTTACTCAACGGAACCTGGTGACCCTCCCAACAGTGGGTGGGGTGTCACTATATGAGGAGGGTTTGATTTTTGTCCGATCATTCTGTCATGGAGGCCTCTAAGCTCCCAGGGCGGGTGTTCAGCCCTTCCCACTTAGCACTTCCCTCATTGTTGGTCTTTTCACTGCCTATGCCTCTCTCTTGTGTTTGCTGGCCACTATCCTTCCTCTGGGGCTGTTGGGATACTTTTGTCCAGCATGAGGTGTTTCACTTCACCTTCTCCAGTCTATTAGCCCATGGCAGACAACCCTTTGGCCTATCTGCTGCCTTGACCTCAGGTGCCTTCTGTATCAGGCCACAGTGGTCAGGCATCCTGCTCACAGGCAGGTGGTGGCTCCCCATAAGACATCTCCTGTGGCTCTTTCTGGTGATCCTAGTCCAGGCTGGGACATTGATCAAAACCCTGGTCCTGCCTATTAGGCCTTTTCACTTCCTGTGGGCTGGCTATCAGGCAAGGGATGAAAATAGCTTACCTCAACATCCATAGCCTCTTGCCCAATCAGGATGAACTCTCTGCCTGGGCTCCTTTTCACAAGCCTGCTATTCTGGGTATCACTGAGACTTGGCTGAAACCTTTCTCCCCTGACTCGGCACTCCCTGACTCTGGTCTCAGACAGGATCGGCTGGGGAAAAGCGAGGGTATCTTGATTTACTACAAAAGTCACCTTAATTTGTCTGTGGTGTCTCGTCAGCAGTCCTCTCCTGTCTTTTGTGTGGAGCTGTCACTCTGTCCTATTACTTGGGAGAATACTAAGAAGCTGCACATCATCTGTGCATACAACTTCCCAAGGAGGCCTGCCTGTGTTATCCTATCTCTTTGATACTATTGGTGCTAAGACTGGAGATAATGAGCTAATGATTTTCGGAGATCTTAATTTAAACTGGCGAGGAGGAGAAATTCTAAGATGTTTGAACCTCTGCTTGCTGGCCTCTCCTTGTCTCAACTTATTCGGCAGCCCACTAGGGTGGTCTACCAATGGTGGTACTAGCTCCCTCCTGGACTGGGTCCTGTCCAATTGGCCAGAGATGATCAGTTCTGCTGGTACCCCTTACTAACTCTATCTCCAACCATACCCCTGTGTACTGTGTATGGAAGATCTCCTCCCGAATCCCCAACAAAATCATTCAAGTAAGGGATTTTCCAGATTTGACCTGTAGTCATTTCACGTGGATCTGAGGCTCACTGACTGTTCTGTAGTGCTTAATGCTCAGGACCCTTCCACTGCTGTTAGTCAGTTTCTTAGCACCTTTGGCGCTCTGCAGAACAAGCATGCCCCTTTTCAGGAGGAGTAGGGGTGTGCCACAAAATGGTTACATGGGAGTCTCCCAGCCCTCATGAAATCTAGGGACAAGTGTTGGACCAACTTCAAGGCCACGATGGGCCACGTCATAGTTCAGCAAACAGGAGGCTCAGAAATGAATGCAAAAGCAATCAGGGCAGCCAAACGTGAATACTGTAAAACTGCCTTACTCAACTCAGCTAAGGACCCTAGAAATTTCTGAGGAACATTAAAAATATAGTTAGTGGTTCCTCCAATTGTGGGGTCTCTGACCTGCTCGTGGGTGGGTCTAATTGTAACAATACACTATTGCCAATGCATTCAACTCCCACTTCTCTGAACTGCCTGCTTTCACCTCCCTATTCTCTGCTGATGGGAGTGATAGCTGTCTCCTGACCTCCACCTCACAGGTGGCCATCACCTCCGTCCGTTATTTTACTTTAAGGCTGTGACAGCACTGGAGATGCAGAAGTTCTCTCTGGTCTCTCCCACATTCTAGTACTGGCCATGATGGCGTGGAACCTAAGCTCCTCTATCTTTGTGCCGCTTTTATAGCCTTCCCAGTGGCCCATATCTTCAATATGTCCCTTGCCTCTGGTGCCATCCCTGTCATCTGGAAGGTGGAAGAATTGTCCCTGTTCTCAAACAGGGCAACCCTAAGATCCTTGACAATTACTGACCGATTAGCCATCTTATCGGCTATCAGTAAACTTCTAGAGAAAGTTGTGGCTGGGCAACTCACGGATTATATACAGGCCCATGAGCTACTACCCTCTGCACAGCATGGCTTTCGAAAAGGGCACAGTACATCCTCGGCCCTTGTCACTGTCTCCTGTGGAATCCAGGCTGCCATGGACCAAGGCAAACTCACAGGTGCCACATTCAATGACCTATCCAAGGCCTTCAACCTAGTTGACCATGTCTTACTTTGCTGTCAAATTTGGTCCTCGGTCTGTCCCCACCTATCCTGAGTTGGTTCAGTAATTACTTCCAGGGCAGGCAGCAACTTCAAATTCAGCAAGGTCCTCTCGGGCACCTCCTATGACCTCAGGTGTTCCCCAGGGATCAGTCCTGGGGCCCCTTCTCTTCTCTATATTTGTCAACAATCTACCAGCTACTGCAACCAACTGTAGTACTAGCCTATGTCTCGGATGACCTGGTCATCTTCACCAGTTCCGGTCATTGGGGTCATCAACCATCAGCTGGTGAGGATTTAGAAATATCCAGTCCTGGGTAATGGCTCCCAAGTTGGTCCTCAATCTAAAACAAACTCAGGTCATGCTTTTTGTCCTGGCCAAGACTAAGTCCTCCTGCCCTCTGTGTGTTACTGGTATCAGTGGTACTCTCTTCTAACCACTAACAAGTGTACCTGGGCTATGAGAATAGCCAAATCCAGCTACTACAGATCCACCCTGGCCTCATCCTGGGGAATGCTAGGTTTTTGGGACAACCTAAAGGAGCTGAATGGAAAATTCAGGATGCCTCCCTTCCCAACTAACAATCAACAATCACATCACCTCAAACCCACTCATGATAGCCAGCAGTCTAAATGAAGCCTTTTCTGACCTGAACACAGTTCTCCTAACAACTTCATCGACCCACACCTATGAGCGCTGAACCAGCAATGCCACCTCCTTCTACACCCAGGTTATTATTATGAGCTGAGCAAAATCTTACCTTAAAAAGCCTTAGCGGGTTCAAACTACTGCAAAGACTCCTTTGATATGAAAATCATGAACCTGGTACTGGACTATGTGCCCTTCACTGACTGATCTCCTTAACCTCTCCATATGCCTAGGGTAATTCTCAACCGCCTGTAATGTAGCCACCATCACACCAATACTAAAGAGTGGGACCCCACTTTACCTAATAATTACAGACCGATCTCCATAATGCCTCCTCTCAAAAGCCCTGGAAAAATCATTGCCACACAACTCACAGACTATCTGTCTGAGCATGACATCCTATGTAGGGAACAACATGGCTTTAAAACTGGTCTCAGCACAACTACTGCCCTCATAGAGTTCTCCAACTTGCTGCACAATGCCCTTGATAAGAAGATGCTAACGGAGCTGTATTCATAGACCTGTCAAAAGCGTTCGACATTGTCTCCCACCCCTGCTCCTAAATACTCTCTGCCCGCCTGCCTGTCCCCTGGACCCTTAGCTTGGTTCACTAGCTACCTCACAGATAGGTACCAATGTGTGAAGATAAACAGCACCCTCTCACCCACCCTACCTGTCTGCTCAGGGTCCCACAGGGCTCCATTTTGGTCCACGCGTATGAGCATCTTCCTTAATACCCTGCCTAAATCCTGTCCATGTAACCTACTACTATATGTAGATGATGCAGTAAGGTATGCCTCCCACCTAGACCCCACAAATCTTCAAGTCACCCTACAACTTGCCTTCAACCATGCTGAAAACTGGTTTACTGACCACAGACTCGTCAGTTAACATAAAAAGACAGAAACAATGCTCTTCTCCCATCGCCAATGTAAGGACTATAATGCCCAGCTAACAATCATTTCCAAAACCCAGCTACCACTGGAACAGGTCCACACATATAAATATCTAGGCATTGCCTTCTATCCTAATCTATCATTCCATAGCCACATTAGTAACCTTTCCTCTGTCATAAATATGTGCACAGGTCTTTTGTACCAGCACAAAGCCTGCCTACTGCCAGAGGCCCTACACCTTGCGCCCTCTTCTGTCCTCTCCTTTGTAGACTATGGGTTACCTATCTACTCAGCTGCAGACCACACTGCACTAAATAAAATCCACCTAGCCATTAATAAAACCTGTAGACTCCTTGTTGGGTGGATAAGCATACCCACAGCTGTACCCTGTATGAGCTAACTAAAATCCTCACCCTAGACAAAAGAGTGCGCTACCAAACATGTCTCTTTATGAAGAAAATCAAATAGGCCTCACTCCCTCTGGAGTCTCTGCCTCCCTCCACGCTGCCCATACCTCAGCAAACATCCACGCAGCAGATAAGCTTACATGGGCTGTTTCTAGGGTCACAACCACCCTGCACAACGGTCCTTGTCTCACAGAGCGCCATTGTGGTACAATGAGCTCCCTCGGGCCATCACATCGATTCCCAGATTAGGCCCTTTCAAAGCAGCCCTCAAAACCACATAATCCCATCCCGCCACTGTCACTGTCCCCTATAAATGAAGGAACCTGCCTATGGATGATGACATGCCGGGTTTTATATATACTCCTCGCTCTGCTTTTGTGTGTCAATGACAAAGTTGGTTTCCCAGCTGCATACTCTACCTACTAGCATACAGACCACACCATTTTGCTGTTTGGTCTGCTCACTTACAGTCACAGCCCCACTCAGGACTTGTATGGCTTCCTACTGTATAGAGCTAGCAGCACTGCTCTTACCCTGTTGCCATCTTAGCTACGTCCTCACTGTTATACTGCTAACTTAATGTATGCCAATTCCATGTCTGTAGTCTCCTTCTGTACTATCACTGTATTACTGTATTTGAATACCTGTTGTTGTGTACTGTACCTGACGTGGAGCCTTTGGAAATGAGTCCTTGACTCAAGGTTTGTAATCTGATACTCTCGATAAATAAATAAATAAATAAATAAATAAATACCTTGGTGTGATAATGGACCCCAACTTGACCTTGGGTTGCCATATCCAAAATGTATGCAGAGCTGTCAACGGCAAACTGAACTGGCCTAGAGGCGAAGAAAAATCTTACATCTGCTGCTCACCTTGCATTTTGCCAGAGGAGTGTTGCTTCCTCTTTGCTATGGACATCTCCTGTTTGCATGCATCTCCAAAGTTCACCTCACTAGATGGAACACAACCTACAATAACATTTGCTGCTTTGCACTTGCCGCCCTCACCTCACCTACCACTGTGACCTATATGACAAACTTGTGTGGCTTTCCCCACCCAACCACATGAACTTTGTCCTGGGCTACTTCATGGCAAGGTGCTCAGTACTGGCACCTCCCAGGGCTGGCTGAGCTTCTCAAACTGGCTGTCTCTTCTACCTACTCCTCAGGTCTCTGGGCCTGGTGTTCTTAAAGTCCCTATCACCCACATGCAAGTGGGGACAGGGATTTTGCCTCACGTGCCCTAGGCTATGGAACTCCTTTCCTGCTCAAGTCCACTCCTCCTCCCAGTCGTGCCTCCAGAGCTCCTGTGGTATCACTTGAAGCTCTTTCTGCATGTGGGTGTCCTAGAACCCCATAGCTAGCATCACAAACCTACTCGGCAGGTCAACCCTCTACTCCCAAAGTGCCAACCTCCGAGTGAGTCTTGAGAACAGTTAACAGAACAAGGTAACCCTCTTGTCTGTTTTGTGGATTTGAGTCAACCTTTGGTCTCAAGTCTTGAGGATTCAAACTGTGAACCTCTTTGTTAGCTGCACCAATATACAGGCTCAGATAATTATGTCTTCAGGGGCCAGATATCTTTGCCTACAGGCACCTAACCAGGAGTACAGAAATGAACCCTTAAAACTGTAATAAAAGACCTCAGCCTTTAAACACTTACCTTTTTCCAGTTTAGTATCACCATTCAAGCTTATACCAAGTGTCAGCTATAACCATATACTGTACTTGCAAAGGAAAGAAATCAAAGACAGACCCAGTATGCTCTAAAAAGAATTTTACTAAAAATAGATGAAAACATGTAAAACATACAATACAGAACTATTATATCACAAGACATACAAATCTTTTAACAGAACAAGGTTTTAAACAGTGCAATTCCTACTATAGTAATTAGATTTGTCTCTCTCTCTCTCTCTCTAAATACCTGCTTAAAGTGCTCCAAAGATGTTTCTTTGTCAGAGTCTAGATATAAGTGTCTCTGAAAGAAAACAGAATAATATTTAAAAGCTGGTTTTCCCACCTATTGCATGAGGTCACCTTGCTCCTCCTGTCAGAATATATAAAACATATATCTATATAAAACAGGATGTCTTTTCCAAGAATTAAATTCTGCAACCTCAGCATAACTCATGTTCTTCAAATGACTCTCTTTGATCTTTAACTGCATCCTTTCTGCATCCTCTATCACACAGACTTCAAAGGAACATTTACAACTTCGCACCCGTGTGTAATAAACCTGGTTTCCTCCTCTATGCATTACAAAAGTTTATGATTTTCCTCTTTGCAACTACTGCTATAATTAACTTAAAAATAGGAGATCCTTGATCAAGGCCTGTTCTACTCTGTAATTAGCTTCTGGCCTTCCACGTAACACCTTGTATCTAAAACCTGTGTGTGTGTGTGTGTGTGTGTGTGTGTGTGTGATCTCACATGTTGTTTCAGCATTTCTCATGGGAGACAGTCCATGCATATTTTATATTACAAAAATAATCATATAGCACTCAGAATTGGCTATCCATGTCACAGCTAGTTCCAGTCCCCTGCACTGGACTAATGTATTTCCTGGCACCCTCTTGCAGCTCCTGAATATGCAGCCTGTCTAACTGGACTCTGAGGTGCATATAATGTATTTTTCTCTGTTTCAGGAGGTACTCAGACTGTGGCTCTGTTTGTGGCTCGGAGCCGTGTATACCTTTGTAAAATTGTACTGTTCTTAGCCTTGGTGTCTCTATGTATATAGATTCCTGTACATATCTTAACTGTGCTTACTGTCTACTAGTTATGTTCACATGGTTCTATTTTGACTCTGTATACTGCCTAACATGTGTCATGTTATCCTCTGTATGAACCTGTGTCTCACTGTATCTGTATAAAAACATAGAATTTGATGGCAGATAAGACTGCTTGGCCCACCTAGTCTGCCCATTTTCCTACCTAACAGATAAGTTGCAGATCCTAGTTAACCAACAGCTTACTTCCTCCTACCCCCACTAGGACTGTCTTATGTCTGTCCCATGCATTCATGAATTCCCACTGTTCTTGACTCCACGACCTCCTCAGGGAGGCTGTTCCATGCATCCACAACCCTCTCCGTGAAAAATACTTCCCCACATTACCTCTGAGCCATCCCCTCTATCTTCAAATTGTGCCCCTTGTTCTTGCACATCTCTTTTCTGAAAGATGCTACCCTCTTGGACTTTGTTGATTCCTTGAGGTACCTGAAAGTTTCTATCATGTCCCTCTCTCCCTTCTTTCCTCAAGGGTATACATATTAAGCTCCTTTAGTCTTTCTTCAGATGTCTTCTGGTGCAGACCCTGCACCATTTTGTTGCCCTCCTCTGGACAGCCTCCACTCTGTCTATGTCTTTATGAGATAGGGTCTCCAGAACTGCACACACAGTACTCCAGATGGGGTCTCACCAACTGTCTGTACAGAGGATAACAACTTCCTGTTTTCTACTATTGATGCCTCTTCCTATGCATCCCAGTATCCCCCAGCCTTCCTTACTGCCTTCTCACATTGCTTGCCCACCTTTAGGTCATCTGATATAATTACCCCCAGGTCCCTTTTCATCTCAGTATCTCATTGTACTCTCCCGGATCGTACCTGAAAATAAGCATATAACTTGTCTAGTGTACTTACTTGGTCAACAAAAGCTAAATAAATAAATAAATAAATATGTTGTTTTGCCAACTTAATCTCATACTCACATGTTTTAAGTCACTGTTTATATATCTTGTGATAATAGTTAGCACCATTCTTATATTTATAAAAATCCTTTGTTTTTTCTTAAGCATTTTTGTTTAATCATGTAGTGATTTTGACCTCTATGTTGATTTTTGTGTACCTGGGTTTGAGCTTATTACAGGTGTTTATAATGATATTTTTATGGTATTCTACATTCCTCTGTATTCATATTCTTTAATGTTTGCTCCCAAACAATCTCAGCAAAAGAGGAATGTATTTGTTCAATATTTGCCTTTTTATAATAAAAGAGGGACTTTGAAACTGATGTATTGTATTACAACTTGATGTTAAAAGTAATTGATCTGTGATCACTGTTTCCCAAGGGTGATCCTTTGACACACCGTGAGATATCAATGAGTTAGAGCAAAGTGCAATATCAAGAATATTGCCCCCTCTGGTTGCTTCATTTACATGTTGGTGTAAAGCGTTTTGTTCACATGCAGCAACACATAATTTAGATTGAATGTTGATGGTTGTCTTATCAGGCCATCTAATATCACTGTAGTTCAAATCACTCATGAGTATAGTTTTCCCAATACTACAGGCTTGTTGCAATTTTTAATAATGTCATTTGATTTCACATGGTGAGTCTGGGGTTTATAACCAATGTCTAATATAACAGAGTCAGAAAAGTAAGGAAATAATTTAACCCAGATAGTCTCTAAGTCTTTGTTTAATTTAATTGTATTGTTGCTTATATTAATAGGTTTCAGATCTTGGTGTCTATTTAAAAGCACCCAGCTGTCTTTTTGTTCTTTCTAACATGACTAAATAATACATAATCTGAAATATTCTTCTCCCAAAGATTTTGTTTGTGCCACCATGTTTCTGTTATGCCTAAGACATTATAATTGTTTAAAGTAACCAAGGCAGACAATTCATCAAACTTATTATTTAAACTATGGGTGTTAAATAGAATGTTTTTTATGATATTACTGTAACTTTGTGTATAGGTTGTTGCTTTTGTTTTTGTTTAGTACCATGGACACATCTTATGATAATTTCTGCTAGGTTTTTCCTCCGTAGCATCTAGTTTAAAGTATCTGATCAAAGTGCTTTCAGGAAGGTCTTCCTAGTTATTTTGCTCCTTTTTATTTAAATGGAGACTATCCCTTGAATATAAATCTGTTTTTCTTGAGAATAAGTACCAGTAATTTAAAAAGGAACATTTTCTTGTTTGTACCAATTTTGAAGTCTAGAATTAATTCTCATGATTGTTCTATTCTTTTCAATATTATTCTTGGGAACTGGCAAGATGTTGGAGGTTGTCACACTGCCCCTTTTTCTTTATATATCTACCTAGATCCAATAGGTCAAAGCAAATTTCTTTCTCATGTGACCTACAGTACCTATGTCATTTGTTCCTGCATGAGTGATAACGTCAGACTCTCATCACATATTTAATTTGTGCACACATTGGATACATCATGAATCTTAGCTCCTGGTAGACACATTACTATGTTTTTCATCTTTACAAATATGTCAGTCTGTAAACCGGACAATTGAGTCTCCAATCACCATTTTTTTTTGCATCATATGTTTATTCAGTTTTCCAAATACACAAACAGGCAGACCAGACAGATCCACCAGGACAGTCACAATACGCATAAACAGGTACATCCAGTACGAAACTTATATACATAGAGATCCAAGTTCATGATTTTGAGAAATTCTGTAGTTAATACAAAGACAATGCACTTAAGAAAAAGGAGATAAAATAAAATAAAATACGAGTAAGGAGCTACTTGGTATAGTTAATAGGAGGCTTATCCAGAATAGGTCATCTGCTTGCCCTTCATTTTAAAACATAATTTACTGTTCCTCCCCCATCTCTTATATTCATCCTTCACCCAGAGGCAAGCATTTTGCCGTGTTAGTGCATTTAAATATGACTGCCAAGTGTTATAAAATTGCTCTCCCCTGTCTTGCAGTATATAGGTTAGTCTTTCTAGGGTAAGGGCCTGTAAGATCAGTGTTTTCCACTGTTGTAAATTAGGTTTAACTGCCATTACCCATGTATTCAAAATGCAGTGTCTGGCCATTACCAGGATGACCCTGAGCCATCGGGTGGGGAGCCCAGTCATCCTTATCCACCTCCTCCTTTCCAAATAGCAACACTAGGGGTGAATGTGGATACCGTTTGCCTGCCATTACTTGTACCTCCTTCATCACCTCTCTCCAAAATTCTTGCAGGATGGGACAGGACCAGTAGTAATGATAATAAGAGGCTAATCCTATATTATATCGAGGGCAGACTGGTGAAACCAGAGGGTTATATTTTCTGATCGCCAATGGTAGGCGATACAGCCTGTGACAAAACTTATAAAAGATTCTTTATGCTTATTACAAATCAATATACCTTGGTGCAGTTGTCATCACCTTTCTGGTATCCTCTGTGATAGGGACTTTCATATCCTGCTCCCAGAGTTGTTTAGTTTTCTGTGTTATATCTGCTGACAGCTGCTTTCCTTTCTAGCTAATCTACGATAGTACCTTTGGGGTTATGCCTTCCTCCTGTATCAGCTGTTCTAGTGGTTCCCATACCATATCATTATTCTGCTTTCTCCCAAGGAGTTACAGTATGCTCACAGTTGCAGATATCGAAAAGTGTCTATGCCCCAACCCTGTCTTGTCCTTAAATGATCAACTGTGTCTAACCCTTCTTTGGTGTATAGGTCCCTTATGCACATTATCCCAGCTTTTTCCCACTCCTTAAACCTTAAATCCTCCAGCCCTGGATGAAAAAGGGATTCCTGCAATTGGGAGGAGAAGGGTCTCTCCTGCTTTTATCCCTGTGTGTCTAATCAACTTCCCCACCCTCCAATGTTGCTTTAACCAAAGGATTTGGTCTGGGTAGGTTTACATATGCTTTATGGTCTTTCCCTGTCAGGTAAGCCATCACCTGGCCTGGGCAACCCTCTCCTCCAAGTCAAGCCACCTGCCTCTCGCGCCTACCCACCCAGTCCTGCAATACTGACATTGAATGGCAAGATAATAATTTAAGGTCTGGGAATTGTGCCACCCTTATCTAGTGGTGATTTCAAGCATGCCAGGCTTGTGTGCGGTCTTTACCTTGCCACAGAAAGTCTGAGAATGCTCCTTCCAAGTGCTTCAAATCTATTTGTGTCAAACCCATGGAGCATCTGCATGCAATATTATGACCATGGCAGTGCATTCATTTTGAACAAGTTTATTCTGCCTAGCCATGCTATGGGCAATTTGTCCCATCTCCAGGTCAGCTATAATTGCACGCAGCAGGAGGTATAGTTTAATTCATATAATGCACTTATATTTTCACAATCCTAATGCCCAGGTAAACAAAATGAACTGCTTATCCTACAAAATCCCAGTCCTTCACCTCCTTTCCTCCTCTTCCACTCTCTCTTTTCTAGTCTAAGTTCCTCAGACTTATCCAGATTTAATTTGTATCCAGAGAATTGAGAAAATTGATCTATTAACTGAAGAAGTGATGGCATTGACTGGTTTTGGTTTAGTAACATATTGGAGCATGTCACAGCATTCAGTAAGAGTTTACATGCCTCTTCCGATCAACCCAGCACCCCAGATATTTCCAGGTGTTCCTATGGTGGTGGGCTGAAGGTTTCAGTGCCAGAGCAAACAGAAGGGCAATAGTGCGCACCCCTGTCTAGTCCTCTATGCAGCCAGAATCTATCTGTGAGAGAGCCATTAACCAGTACCCTAGCCGTGATGTATTATAAACTAGCCGGCTATCCCTTACTAATGTGTCACCCAGACAAAACCGTTAGAACCTCCATTAGATATGGCCTACTCCACCCGATCAAATGCTTTTTCAGCATCCATTGATAGTATATGAACTGGGCCATATCCATGCGTGGCTCCCAGATAACATTCAATAAGGTTCTCAGGTTGTGGTAGGAGTACTGGTTCTGTATAAACCCGATCTGGTCTGGTGAACTAGCTCTGGTAGCAGCTTGTCCAGTCGATTGCCAACAACTTAGTAAGGATCTTAGAGTCACAATTTAATAATGATATTGGCCTAAAGGAGGCACATTCCAATGGGTCTTACCATCCTTTTGAATTAGGCAGATGACCGCCTCCTGCCATGTCTGGGGCAATGGTCTTTCCTCTTCCTTGCTTCAATCAGTATCATCCTAGATGTTTGACCAGGTGTAGCTTCATGATTTTATAATATTCTATGGAAAAGCCATCTGAGCCACTAGCTTTGTCCCTCTTTAGCCCCACAATAGCAGTGTTTATTTCCTCCTCCATAATTTTAGCACCTAACCAATTCTGTTGTATGTTGGTTAATTTGGGTAGCTTTTCCCCACCTAAGAATGAGTGCATATTCGCCATTCCCATCCTGTCCGCTTTATAAAGCTCTTCATAAATGACCTTGAATCTTTCCCATATAAGTTTCTTCTCTGTCACTAGTCTACCATCTAGCCCCTTGATCGCTGTGATCAGATGTGTGTTCCTTTTCCCTCTAATGAGATTTGCCAGCATAGTGCTGGACTTATTCCCCACCTTATAAAATGTTTACGTGAACAAGCATGTTTTCCATGCTTCCCAATAATAAATTATTAAGAACTTCCCTAGTCACTGTTAGGAGTCTGGGCACAGTATCTCCTGTCTCTCCTCTTGCTACTCATCCTTCCAGTATCCCAAGACGTTGCTCATCTCTTCCTGTACCCTCCGCTTATGATGTGTTACGAGCTAATGACTGCACCCCTCATATGCTTCCTGCATCCCAAAACACAGCCTTTGAGGAAGCAGTTCGAAATTATTCTGGACATATTGCTTCCATTGGTCCTATAAGTACTCCTTAAACCCCTTGTTAGCTAATAAGTAGTTGGTGAATCTCCCGCGCTGGGGTTCAGCCTCCAGACCTCACAGTGTCAAAGACACGAGCACCATGGCATTATCAGAAATGTGTATAGACCATGTTTGGTCTGGAGAAGCTTACAGTACCAGGCCTCTCAGAATATAAATATAATCCAGCCTCGACCACATCATATGAGGGTGGAGTAGAATGTATGCTCCCATATACTGGGATTGGCTGTTATCCAGACATCTACTAGGTCCAAATCTGCCATCCCTGTGATCCATGCCCATGTAGTTCCCCACATACCCCTCTCCCTTCTGAGTGGTCCAGCCTGAGATTAGTCAAACAGTTTAAATCCCATAGAAACATAGAAACATAGAATTTGACGGCAAAGATAAGGACCGCTTTGGCCCACCCAGTCTGCTCATTTTCCTACTCTACTGGATAAGCTGCAGATCCTAGTTAACCAGCAGCCTACTTCTTCCTACCCCACCCCTAGAATTGCCTTTATGACTGTCCCATGCATGCTTGATTTTCACCACTGTTTTTGACTCCACAACCTCCTCCAGAAGGCTGTTCCACGCATCCACAACCCTCTCTGTGAATAAATACTCCTTAAATTACCTCTGAGCTGCCCCTCTATCTTCAAATTGTGCCCCTTGTTTTGCACACCTCTTTTTGAAAGATGCTACCCTCTTGGACTTTGTTGATTCCTTGAGGTACTTGAAAGTTTCTATCATGTCCCCCTCTCCCTCCTTTCTCTCGAGGCTATACATATTAGCGCTTTAAGTCTGTCTTCATATGTCTCTCGGTGCAGACCCTGCACCATTTTAGTTGCCCTCCTCTGGACAGCTTCCATCCTGTCTATGTCTTTGTGGAGACTGGATCTCCAGAACTGCATGCAGTACTCCAGATGGGGTCTCGCCAGCTGTCTGTACAGAGGGATAACAACTTCCTGTTTTCTACTGGTGATGCCTCTCCCTATGCATCCCAGTATCCCCCAGCCCTCCTTGCTGCCCCTCTCACATTGCTTGCCCACCTTTAGGTCATCTGATATGACTACCCCTAGGTCCCTTTCCATTTTGTTGTTGTTAGTATCTCACCCCCATTGTGTACTCTTTCCCTGGGTTTTGTTTCCAGGTGCATTACCTTGCACTTCTTAGCATTGAATCTAAGCTGCCACATTTGACCATTCCTCTAACTTTGCCAAGTCCCTTCTCATCCTTTCCACCCCACCTTGTGCATCAACTCTGTTGCAGATCTTTGTGTCATCTGTAAAGAGACATTTTTCTCTCTTCCAGTCCTCTGCAATGTCGCTTAAAGACATTGAAGAGGACCGTCCTAATACTGAACCCTAGTACCCCACTAGTAACCCCACTTCTTCAGAGTGGACTCTATTTACTATTACCTCTGTGTCCTATTCTCCAGCCAATTCTTTACCCAGGCTGTCATCTTGGGACCCACTCCCAGGCTGGCTAACTTGTATATTAATCTTTGTGGGACTGTGTCAAATGCCTTGCTAAAGTCTAGGTAGGCCATGTCCACAGCCCTCCCTGATCTACTACTTTGGTCACCCAGTCAAAGAAATCTATCAGATTTGTCTGGCATGACCTTCCGCTGTGAATCCATGCTGCCTTGGGTCCTGTCCCCACCAAATCAATCCTGGGAACTGCTCCTCCATTAACAGTGTAGTAAGGACTTATAAAATGTAGGATCATGCACTGCAGCTGCATATACACTCCCAAAGGTTAATTTTTTCCCAAAGTTCCCTACTACACATACATACCGGCCATGTTCAGGGTCAGCCACTACCCTATGCATCTGAAATGGTAATGCATGCTACAATAGCATCGACACCATGCTTATGAGCAGAAAAGGATGCTGCCCAGCATTCCCCCACCCACCTCTTTTAAGTTTGGCATGCTCTTTTTAATGAGGTGAGTCTCCTGTAACAACGCAACTCTCACTTGCTGGATTTCAAAGCAGTTAACAGCATGGTGCATTTAATTGGTGGAAATCCACCCTAACGTTCCAGGACGCTATAGTTAATCCTCTGATCAGCCTTGGTGCCAGTGCCATTTTCCCTCCAGTAGTCATCCTCCCTCCTCTAAGTTCTCCTTCAGCATATCATTTTGCACAGCCAAACTCTATATTCATGTTTGGATCTCATAACTAACATATAACAGTACAACATGTAACAGATATGAACTA
Organism: Neoceratodus forsteri; assembly: GCA_016271365.2. Classification (NCBI taxonomy): domain Eukaryota; kingdom Metazoa; phylum Chordata; order Ceratodontiformes; family Ceratodontidae; genus Neoceratodus; species Neoceratodus forsteri. Next base: position 1,064,244,677 of record CM028130.1, read on the forward strand.
TATACAATGCAAACCTCCCTTCTCCCCTCCACCCTTCCCTTGAAAAACTTTGTTATAACAAATAACCCCCTTTTGTAACCAGAATTGCATATAGCAAAATTACAATCCCTCCCAAACATTTAGTAAGAGTGCGTCTCACACTCCACTCCCCACCAACAACATAATTGTAAGAAAAGCCCTCACTTTATCTTATATGCAATATATTGAGAAATAATAGATAACACAGATCCTCTGTATTCCACCTCATTCTCCGTAATTTAATTTCCCCAGACTGGCCCTCCTCCAGCATCCACCTTCCTCCATCCCATAACCTCTCCCTTCCTCTGTCGCCCTGATTCCTTTTCTTGACATCTCTATACCCTTATTATTATCCTTTCCCAGTCTCCCCAGAACAAAGACCAAAAGGAAACATATATAAATGTCCATGAGGTCTAAGTTACAGCAAATAATAGTCTCAGGATGATTAATTCTTGCTTATTGTTCCAGGTTGACCGACTTTCAGTCCGTCAGAACATGTAAGGTCATGTACCATAGATATAGGGGAAAGGAAGGGGACAATCAAGAGCCAAAAAGAAGCAGAAACAAGGAGAGGTCCTCCATTCTGGCACCATATTTCTATCATAACTTAGGAGGCAGCCATTCCACATGTATATATTCAGAGGGTTAATCTCAGTTTCTAATATAAAACAGTCCCAACATAAAATGAGATAAGGTCCACAAGGATAATCTGTGGTGCTACCCTCGCTGCTTGTCCGCAATTGCAGGCCCAATGAAACAGACATCTAAACAAAACCTTAAGTCCCATATTAACCCAGAGTTCGATCCAGATGGGGGTCAGACTGTACCCCAGTACAGATGACAAGCTGTGACACTCCACTAAGCTTCGATCTGTTTCACCCATTTTCTTCTTCAGATCTTTCATGAACACTTCTGCCTTCTGCACCTCCCAAAAGAGTAGGTAGCCCTTCATGTTTGATCTTTAGAGTAGCTGGATACAGCAGAAAACAATCCACCTTGGCCTCTCACAGTTGTGACATTACTGAGTTGAAAGCTCATGCTTTCTTCAGTAGGTGAGCTGAGTAATCTTGGAACAAATTGAGCTTATGCCCTTGTACTTAAGGGTAGGTATATTCCTATAGGCCTCAGCACTGTTTCTCTATTTTGGTAATTGTGGAAGCGATCACTATCTGACGTGGAGGTTGGTCTGCTGGAGGCCTATGGAACACCACCCAGTGAGCTCTCTCCAATTTTATTTTGCCATTTTTGGGATAGTCCTAATATCTCAGGCAGGGTTCATGCACAAAATTCTAGGATATCATTGCCTTCAAGTCCCTCTGGAAGGCCCGGAGATATAGATTTAGCCACCTCTGATAATTCTCCTGATAGTCAAACTGGTCCTGAAAGTCTGCAAGTTCTTTCTGTAGTCAGCAATTTGTTCGGGACTGGAGCCGTGGCATCCTCGACATCTGAAATTCTTTGCTCCATCTCAGTCAGTCTTGTTGCATGCAATGCATGCAGATCTACAAGTTCCTGAAGCTTACAGTCAAAATTAGATGCCAGGCTAGTAAGACAAGGCTCTAAGGCAGCCAGGACCTGTTGGTGCTACTTCTCGCCCACCACACAGACCTCAGCCGCTGAAAGTTATATATGCCCTGCATTTTCCACCTGTGCCACTGGCGGTTGCTTCCTGATTTTTGCCTGCAGTACGGGAGCTTTTAGATGCCTGGGAGGTAAATATTCATCCATGGTCCTTCCGACACAAGTACAAGTGCTCTTCTTATAGTTTTAGCAAGGAGAAAGTAGTTTTAAAGTTATATTTCTTGTTGTTTGTGAGCGCGAGGAAGAAGCGCCCTTACTCAACTGTTCTCATTAGTGCCCCCACCAACTTATTTTTAAATGGAACACTAGTGGAAGGTTCAGAGGATGCACAGGATGATTCCTGATTGATCTCCATGTTCTCTAATACTGAAAAGCTGTTTGATAAGGTAATGTCATTATGAATGGCAGCTCTACGACTTTTTGAGTTTTTAGTTACTAGAGTCCATTCACTATTATTCTTAGTGGAATCAGTTAATTTCAGTTGTTTGGGACAATCTCAATTTCAGTTCCATCAGAGTTATTATTGGCATATTCATAGACTCTTTTCCTATTGACAGCTATACTAATGTTCATGTTACAATCACCCTTAGTGTTTCCTTTTTTCAGATTTTGTCATTCATTTTTCAGCTGCTCTAATTCTTAACCACTTTGCTAAAAGATGTACATTTTATGCATTCAAATTTTACTTCTCAATGGGAGGTTATATCCTCATATGTTTCAGGTGTGGTGGCATACATTAAGCAGTTATTGCATCTTATAACTTAGCCCTCGTTATGCAGAATATCTAAAATGTTTTCCATGAATGCATCTGCTACTGCCATTGTAGCATTTTCTGCTGTTCAAATTGTGACTCTTAAATGGCTTAGTCATTTACCACACAACTATATATGCCCTAGATATACTGATATTTTCATTTGTCACTTGTAATCTTTCATAAAACAAACAAATGGAGCATGTGTTTAGGATCTCTTACTTTTACAGAATAGAAGCCTTCCTGGCCCTGTTCCCCTGCTTCCCATTGCCTCCAATAACTGAAGCTAGACTTTTATAGCTGCTCAACCTGAAGTACCTCTCCGGTACTTTTGGTAGATCGTAAGGTTTAAAACTTTCCTTTTATTAATAAAAGTTTAAATGCTAAGCTGCTAAAGTAGTTTTGCTCTTAAAAGAGCAAACTAGTCTTTCCTAAGGCTCACAACAAGCACCCCAAGAAGCACTGATGTCAGAGGCCTTCTCTTGCCCTGCCTCGTACACCCAGGGAGGTCAAGGGTCAAGAAACAGTTTAGACAATGAAAAGGTGCTTGGTAATATTAAAATATACCCCTCATGCGCGTTTGTAATAAAAATGTTATATTCACCACAGTAGTGGCCACATCAACATTGTGCCACTGCCCTGTCATCATTTTTGTGGCATCCTAACACCTTGTTGTCATTGCTGCCAGTCATTGTAGTTACATTGTGCATACGGTAAACCAGCCATACTGCAATGCAATAACTTGCAGTAAATGAAGTCACAAAATACTGCAGTAAAAAGGAGTTTAATTGCCATTTATTTGCACTGTTCCCTGCAGCATACTGAAGCATTTTATGATATACTGCTGTGCTGCACTGCATCCTGGCTGGTACTGTAGTATTTTTGCAATTGTTGCTCTTTATGTCACCCTAAGTTGACCCCATCATCAAGGACTAAACCCCTCAGCCCCATTACCCCAGTCCAACATGGACTCATCATCCAACTTCCATCATCCCCATAGCTTATTCCACATGGAGGGAACTCCTCAACAGCAAACTGGATCCTCAGATAGGAACTGCCATAGATCTGGGTGAGAAGCCTGCAAGGGTCAGTCATGTCATGCTGGCCAGCCATGATTTCTCCTCCAGTTATGTTCACTAGGGAGTGCAATATAGATGTGTAATGCTGCCTAGATGCACCCACATACACTTCAACACATAGGACATTAACAATTGTTGCTCCTCTCCCCAGACTGCTGTGCCTCAGTGTCTGACCCCAGCTGCTGTGAGGGGTCAGTAATACACCAGGCACAGCAGCCTCCACCTTGGATGAGGAGAGCAGTTATGGAGGCTCAATCCTCCTTTCCCCAGCTTTGTAAATGGATGTGCAGGAACATATCTTTGTGTGTTGGCAGGCAGCGTTTCTTGGAAGCAGTTGACTACATCCATCAACACTGCACTGGTCATCCCAGCATTATGTGGCAATCATATGGAAGCCGCTTCACTAATAAGTGTCAAATTTTGTCACAAAGTGTGAGTTTTTGTTGAAACTGGGTGTATCATTTAAAAATATTAGCAGTGCTGACCAAAAGCAATTGGCCAGTTAAAGATAGAAACAAAGGCATACTGTAGCTTGCATTTGAGTCCGTATCTAAACTATTTATTTACTCTCACACACACAAACACACACACACACACAGTGCTTTTTTTCATTTGTAATATTGTTTATGTTCAGAAATATACACTATTTATATATATATACAATATTGTACTTGTACTGCTTCAATCAGATGATTTTTTTCCACAGGCAGACTGTAAATGTAATAAACTAGCACTTGATGTTTACTGAAGGAGTTCCTCAGGGCTGATCTAGTACATGGCTCAGACAGTGATGGCAACAAAACTAAGGAGTCCCAGCTGGATGAAACATGCTTGATGTTTGGTGTTTGTAGTCCATACTGGAAACAGTGTAAAAGCCTTTTTTCTGATAAAGCCTTGTCAACCTGCCCCATATAAACATTTTCCATACCGTAATACTTTTGCACTGTGTTTGAGGCTTCATGTTTATATGTGTGGCTTGGAGCGATAGGAACCAAGCAAAATAAGTAACACTACATAGTAATAAGAAAAGGCACAACAACAAATGATTGCTGCATGCCACTCAGCTGGCTATCAGTGGGGCAACTCACAAAATTAGTTATTATTGTATGTGAAAAAGGCAAAGCGGCTAAGCTTCACCATGCAACACTTAATCTGCTATGTGTACCACTTACAAAATAAATGACTCATTGTACACAGCACCCTATGGTAAAGCACTGCAGTCAGCAGTCCCTCCCACAACAACAAATGAAAACTCACATTTCTAAGCAAAAAAGGTATAAAGAAATTGATTTGGTTATGCTGAGGCGCATGCATGCCAGTTGGTTGTAAAACGGAAACATAACTGAGTGGTTTCCTCCAACTGGGGTGTGTGTTATTCTAGCAAACCCACAAACCCTTGCATCAGTTATGGTACTTATAATAAAATAGGTATCAAAGTTTGAAACAAAGTGTAAAAACAGAGAACCAAAAAGGGACATAATGAGACACATGCCTGTTTTAAAATGGAACGTGAAACTGTTTTTGCAACCATGGGTTGTGCTGATATACACACTTCTTTTGGATACCAACAGCCAATGACAGTGATGATTTTACCACGCCATTTTATTAAACAGTCATTAAATTACTAGATACCAGTGTGGTACATTTTTAAATGTGGTGTTGATTGTTTTTCAGCAGATATAGTTTGGTAAAGTCAATCTAACACCCTAAAGAATTTTCTCCTTTAGAAACATAATGACTAGCAGCTCTCTCATACTGAGGATTTATACAGACTGATAGTTAAACAGTGTACACAAGAAGGCATTTTAGAGCACAGAAACCAAATGTGGGATTCCATAAAAAGCCAACTAATAATGAACCAATCCCAAATGGACGTGTTGCTGCAATTTAAAAAGAAAAAATAGTTTCCATGTGAGGGATTCAGCTGATTGCCAAAGTGTGTTTATTCAAACACCAGCACAAGAGAGCACAGCGATAAAGAAAACCTCAGTGCTTTGCATCTCAGCAGGGAGGTTTCATCAGGTCCCCATACAAAACTTCCCTGCTGAGAGGTGAAGTGCTGTGGTTTTCTTTACCCTCTGCTCATGTATGCTGTTACTTGATAAACTCACATTTAGCAATCAACTGAATCATCAGGCTGGATATTTGTTTCTTTTATGTTTTATGACTATATCCATCTGGGATACTTTTAGTGTACAGGACTGTTCCTCAAAGGTCATCCTTCATTCTCTTCCTCACACCCTGTGATTGTTTACTATTAAATGGATAGTAAAAGGATAGCAGCAAATGATTGATTAGTAACTGTCCAATCCTACCCATAGTAAAAGGACATTTGGATGAAGAATATTCCCCATATCATTTTTACATCGATTGTGCCACTATCTGAACTATTTAAAATTGATAACAATCTGTCTTCCGAACCCTAGTAATTATTGCCAAATAATGAAGAGCAGAGAGAAAGGGAGAGAGGCAATATTTCCACAGCTGTAAAAGTTGTCTCTGAGAAGAACTGTGAAGGTTAACTCATAGCCCGAATAGCAGGCAATGGATATGTATCCTTTTGCTGAATGTTAGAATTGTCATCTTTAGGATTCAGAATCTGTGGTTTGATTCCCATGAAGCATTGTTGCTAAATAACATCCTGCAATAAGATACTGCTGTGTACCAAACATACATTGCAACAAGAATGGTCTGACCTGGCACCAAAATCTGGAACACAATGTTGTAGCTGTCAAAGGAGCCCAGATAAGAGTGACTTAGTAGTACAGTTGCTGTCAAAGACATTTGTGATATCTGTGATATCTCTAGAGAAATTCCATGCCTGCACTACTATTGTAGGCCACAAGAGAGACTCTCTTTAGATATACTGCAAAATGTTTGGAAATATCTGACCATTTTGTTATGGCTGCAACTTTAAGAGGCAACAATAGAAGTTTCCTTTAGTGTGAGAAGCTGCAATGATTGAAAAGATAAAGAGCACCTGCTGTTAGACATACATTAGTTCAGCTTATATTTTCGATACTGTCTGTATTCAGATTCCCTGTCTGTATAAAAAGCATATAAACAGGAACATAGGGTCCTCATTCTCAGGACCTTATCTACAGTACTCTGACTAATTGGCTATACCTGTTATCAAACTCATTCAATGTGCTGGTGATCCAAGCACAGGACAAGATAGGCTTTAAAATGTCAGGGGTACATTAAAATCATCCGTTGCATTAAAAATGATGATAACAGCAAGTAATCACATGGCTTCTATATTTGGAATGCCTACATAGTACTAGCAAAGTAATAGCAGAACTATAACACAGCAACTGGAAGGTTGAGGAGCACTAAACAGACATGCAGCTAATGGGAAAATCTGGCCAGATATCAATAGAATGGCAATACAGATGGCAATGTAGAAGGAGGACAGGAAGTGCGGTTGGGCAAATTGATAGCTTAATGACTGCTGCACTGGAATGAGCAATCAAAGAACACTTAAGTATGTGCAGGTTAAGTACTGCTCAATGGGAGTCTGTGTGTGTTACCTGCTGCTCCATCAGTCCATGTGCAATAGCCCTTTCATTTTGAAAACAGAAGAGAGTGGAAGCTCCTGAATGTAAGTGGCGCTACGCAGAATAATGAACCAGTCCAAAACCACAGACCACAGACCCAAGCGCCTAAACTCCAAAATGGATTACAAGTAGACCATGCAATATTTAGGTCCAATTTATTCATATCTGATAACAAAATCAGCTCCAGATGAAAGAACACCAGACCTCACCCATACAGCCAACAGTTTTGCACCTCTCGCGCCTTGAAACATTTCTGTGGTTGTGAACTACCCTTTCATTCTGCCTATCACCAAAAAACTCCATGTATTTTTAACTGTTTTATCTTTCAAATCAACCTACATCAGTAAATAAGTCCACATTTTACAATCATTGTTCCATTCCTCCCTCTCAGTCCATTAGTCCATTAACTAACACAGTGCATATAGCCATCTATTAACTATTCATAATGATTAACTAAAGATGTGTCATCTTCCCCATAACCCTTCATCCTCCCCAACCTACCTACATATTCAGTTGATCTGGTTTAGACTACCTTATTACCAAAACTTATATTGTATATCCCAGAGTCTATCTTACTGATAAGATCAATATACATATTTCCAATATTAGATATTTTTAAATTTTTATTAATAGAGGAACTATTGTAATCAATTATATCTATGCAGTGACAGTAGCAACTTTCAAATGGTCACATTTATGCCATTGTTTTTCAAACAGAAGAGTTTCAAATGTGTCAACATTTTTGTTCAATAGTGGCTGAAAGGTTTGGATGGTTCAAGAATTTCAAAATAATTCTTTTAGTGGCTATTGTACATAAATTTAATGTTTTGATCAGATTAAAAGAAAGGTTTAATTCAGCTAAGTCATTCGGAAAAGAATGTCTGAATTACATGATATATTGCTTCCAATATATTTGATATAAGTTCAGTGTCATTTGCCACTATTTCTTGATTTGTGGACAAAACCATAAGTCATGCAATAAATTGATTTCCAAACCACATCCACGCCAACATTTAGTACTGTTAAAATGGATTCATTTTATTCAACAAGACTGAAGTAATATAGTCTCTAGTCCAAATCTTCATTTGAATAGATTTAATTGATGCTATATAATTCTTGTTTCATTAGCTCATATATTCATTCCTCCATTGTATATCATTTAGATTTATTCCCAGCTTTTCATTCCATTTCCTATTGACATGTGATCTATTATCTTAATGAACATTTAATAGGGACATATACTATACATTAATTTTGTACAGAGGATCCCATTAATAATTGTTTCCTCAGAAATCCTTCTATTATAATTTGGTCTCCATTTTCTCCCATCTCCAGTATATAAGATTTACATTTATTAAACCATGCATTGTAAATCAGAAAATTCCTTGCCAAAGGACAGTTAACCATGTTCATAAATTACATGTAAGACAGCAATATCTGTCCCCTTAATAATACCTCTCTTGCTCAGGGCCTTCATAAGAATGTTATCCACCCCAATGAATTTTTAAAATCATTCTTATGTCCACATGCACCTAAAGAATTTTCTTGTTTCACAACTTACTCCTAATATGTCTAAAGTGGTTACAACAGGAAACAACTATCTAGCTTCTTTAAAAACTTCCAAGTTATGGTCAAATAAAGATATCCTTTAATTCAGTGTCAATTCTTTCTTTTACTAGAATACTTTCTATGATGTTATGTTCTGGTTGATGAAAAGGGACCATTCCTAAACATTTGCCAAAATATTACTTAGAAAATATGAGTATGGATCTAGCTAGCTAAAACCACAACTGTTCCATAGAGCTATCATTTGACTGCAAACAATTCTGTATTTCCTCCCTTTCCATCTGAATTGTATAACAATACGTAATAGGACAGAAAACCATGCAGTAGACAGTCCTCCTATTACAGCCTGTGTAAAATAAATAAGGCAAGGAAGGATCTCCATTTTAATTACTTCTGTTCTATCCTAGAGTGACAGTGATATATTTGTCAGTATTCAGTTTATGCTTGATTCTTTTATTTTACAATTCCAAAGTTTAAACCTATATTATTCCAAAATGATTAGCTAACACTATCATCAGATACTTAATTCTATCATTTTTGTAAAAGATCTAGATTTTCACGTGCTCCATTCTTGTCACCATGTGATAGCTTCACAGCAGTAGACTTTTGCTGATTCAATCTGCATCCTGCAAATCCTGAAAAACATTTACATCTTCAAAGCTACTGGGTATTAGTTATTATAAATCTTGAAACATTAACATATTATCATCTGCAAATATACTGAGCTTCCCTTCTCCTGACCTAGTTTTATTCCTTTGATTTTCATATTGAACCTAAATATCTGCAGTAATGATGCCAAACTTAAAAATAAAATTGGTGACAAGAGGCTTGCTCTACCTTACTCAATTTAACATGCCTAGTTTCTTAGTAATTGAGCCATAGACTAGAAAGTTAGCTGTTGTTTTCTATTAAGTAAATTAGTAATATGTACCAATGCTTCCAGTATACACCATTCTCTTATAACCTGAAACATATTATTTCTATTTATGAAAATGAATGCCTTGTTTGCATCCAATTTCAAAGCAAAATGTCTCTTCTCTAAATCTTGGACACATTGGAAAATGGACAAAACTTCTTTATTGCCCCAGCAATTAAACAATTTTGTTCTTGATGAATGGTGTTGGAAAGGCTTGTTTGAAGTCAGTTTATCTATGACCAATATGATTCATGTTTGTTTCTGTTTTTGAGGGCTATCCTAATACTGCACGCATATGGAACCTGTAGTCAAGTAATGAAATTCCAAGTGAAATCATGCATGAAAATTCAAAATTCAATTACTACCAGTGGACTGACTATTAGTGGTAACAACCCTCTATTTTAATACCAAGCATACACATAAAAGAGATATGGGACCATTGCACATTTAAAAAAAAGCTGATTTGTATTATCCTGCCTAGAATGCAATAACCTGGTTCTCAACATTACAACAGGTATACAGAATGTAATATACATTGAGATAACAATGTTTGAATAATAGCAGGAATGGTGCATTGCTCTATGAATCTTTTAAATCCTAAGTCTCTGTTTTGTATGTCTTCTGCTATTTATATTGTTGCACTTTTCACATTTCACACTGTCACTTAAATGCCTGACTACTTAACAGTATTCCATCTCTTGACTTGTCATTCCTATGATTAAGAGCTGGGGGTGAAATGCGTTAGGAGGACTTCCTGTTCTGTCAGCATGGAAGGGCCTGCTTGAAGGAGTCTTTCATGTGTGTCTGCACTTTTGAAAAGAATAAAGAAAGCACTTCTGGACACAAAAGCAATTGACTCAAAGTAAGTTCTTTCACACTAACATTATACAGAGTGAAATATTTGCCTTGAGTGCCAGTTATCCTTGTGTCTTGAAGTGTCTAATACTTTTACCAGGCACTGCTACCCAGGTGCAGACCTACCCAGACTGCCTTACAATATTAATTTAGAGAACATTGCATAGTCCACATTAACCAGTGCAATAGGTGTATAACTTTCTGAAAGATCCTTAGTCTTCCCTTTTTAAGTAATGATACAATTTATGCCTCACTCATAGATTAGGAATCTTCTCCATTCCATCCATCATTTCTTGAGGCAATCTCAACAAACATGGTGCTAGATCATCCAAAACACTAGAAGAAATTAATTAGCAAAGCAGTCTATTCCCAGGCTTTTGTTCTTTTGTAGTGTAACAGGAATCTGGCCAACGTTAATGTAACCCCTTTGTACTATAATTATGTTCTTTTCTACTTATTTTCATAAGTTCTTTCTGTGATCAGAATGGCATGGAGGAACAAAATGGAGCTCAGGTCACATGTAAAGTCAAGTTTTATTTATAAAAAGCACTTTTCCAAAACCAAAATGCCTGTAGAATATAATAACAACATTTAAAAATTAAAATACCCATTATTAAAATTACAATTCAAATTTAAAATCAACTAATGTCAGAAAATGCTTGTTGAAATAAATAGTTTTTTTATGCAGCCTTAAATGATTCAGTGGACAGGCACTCTCTCACATGATGGGTAGAGATTCCACAAGGTCAGGAACATATATATAAATGCTCAGCCCTGAGGTCTTCAGACAGACCCTGGGAACCCAGCAATCCCTCATTGGCAGAACAGAGTGGGCGAGGGGACGGTAGGACCGAGGAGATCTTGCAGATAACATGGTCCCTGTTCATGTAGGGCCTTATAGGTCAGCAACATGACCTTGAAGATGATTCTCCACCATACTGGCAGCCAGTGCAGTTCACGGAGTTGGATAATATAACTGGCCTCTAGATAAGCCAGTCAATAGCCTGGCTGCCACATTCTGCACCAGCTGCAGACAGCAGATATCCACCCATGGGAGCCCTAGGTAGAGAGCATTGCAGTAGTCAAGGTTGTTGGATGCAAAGGCATGGGCCAACATTTGAAGGTCCTCAGGAAGAACAAGATGTTTCAACTGGGTGATATTTCTCAGATGGTAAAATGAGGTTTTGACCACAGCTGACACTAGAACTTTCAGTGTCAGCTCACAGTCAGTCTCTCTGGGTTCAGTCTCAACCAGCTAGCACTCATCCAATTCTCAATCTTGGTGAGGCAGTTGTTAAAGATCAAGATAGCATCACTCTGCTCAGGCACAAAGGACATTTACAGCTGAATATCATCTGCATAACAGAGAAAACTCAGCCTGTAATTCCTCATGATATCACCCAATGGCAGCATATACATCATGAACAGCATGGAGCTAAAACAGAGCCCTGTGGAACCTCACAAGACCGAGGAAGATGTGTCAAGAAAAATCCAAGACACCACTATTTGAGACCTGCCTGTGAGAAAAAATGGAACCATTTGAAACTGTTCCCAACAGTCCACAGATTGATCACAGGCACTCCAGTAATACCCCATGGTCCACAGTGTCAAACACTACTAAGAGATCAAGGTGAACTAAAATCAAATGGCTCTTCTGATGTCTCGCTATTAGGGGATCATTTTGTACCTGAACAAGAGCCATCTCAGTACTATGCCTCTTCCAGAAACTGAATTGAGAGGATCATAGACCTCGTGGGTGGTTAGGTAGTCTTCAAACTACAGTGCAGCTACCTTCTCAATAACCTTGCCCATGAAGGGCAGGTTAGAGACAGGTCTGTAGCACCAGACAGTTTGGGTTGAGGAGGATTTTTCAATGGGTGTTACCACCACCTCCTTCAAGAGGTCCTGGAACACCCTTATCCAATAAACACCAGAAAATCTCACCCAGGACTGGTCCTATGACATCCAAACACTCCACAAGGAGGAGGGTAGACCAGGGTCCAAACCACAGCAAGCTGGCCACAAGCCCTGGACCACCTTCATGATATCAGTGATTGCTGGCTGGTCAAAATTGCCCAGACTGACTGGGTGCCTATGCTCTTCACCGACAGTCACAACACTCAACAGAAATTGCTAGCTGGATCTCTGACCAAATGGAGGCAACCTTATCTGCAAAAATTGAGCAAACTCCTCACATTTCAGTTGTCAAAGTTCTCTGATTCTGTAGGCAAGCTGGCTTGCACAGCTTGTCCACAGTATAGAAGACCAGAGCTGGTCAATTCTTGCTGCAGAAATCTCTTTGGACAGGAACTCTGCCTTCTTATGAGAGATTTCTGACTGATAGTCCAAATAATGGTCAATCAATCTAATCTTGTCACCCACCAGGCTGGATTTCACCAGCATCATTCTAACCTTCACCCCACTCACCAACTCTCTCAGATCCCCATCAAACCACGGAAACTGAGGGTGAAGAGTGAGGGTGAACATGAACAGGAGCTATAGAATCCAGGGCCCAGACATTGCACTATAATAGTACCATACTAGTTTCTCCTGGTTCCAAGCATTCCAACAGCCTACTTGATAGGTCCCATGCCACCATCAGCCCCTTTGAGGTCACACTTCTTAAAGGGCGGCACCGGACCATCTCCAAAAGGGCAGATCTATTGGGGAGCTGTGAAACTGAACCTTATGGTATGATGGTCAGACCACCTGACCGCTCACCACCAGATGAGTGACCGCCATCCCCAGAAGGAACACCAGATTCAGGAATGACCATGATTATAGGTTGCAATGGAAACATCATGTGTGAAGCCCAACAGAAGCATCAGTTGGAGGAAGTCCTGTCCAAACCAAGTAGAGTTCATCATTGACCCAGGGTTGAAATCTCCAGAACCAACCAACTGGGGACTCTAACACATGTTGATAACGAAGTCCATGACTTCATGCAGAAATACTTTCCCATCTCTGGGTGGATGGTAGATGAGAAGTATCCTGCACCCGTGATACATTCAAAGGATCTGTTGGCCCCACTGATATCTCCATAAGGCCCAGTTCCATCTTTGAAACAGATGGCTACACCCACACCTACGATCCAATCTCAGACAGTGCATCACTGAATACCCAGCTGTAACTGCTGATTCCTAATACAGGACCTGCATTCTTATCCAGCCAGGTCTTGGTGATGCAAGCTAGGTTGATGTTCCAACAAGATCAGCAATTAATGCTGTCTTGTTCTTTATTTCCTGGCACTTTAGTTGGATGAGCGCCACAGAAGACCACGCTTATTTGCCCACCATTGATGGAGCACTTCGGAATGGGAACCAGACAGGAAGTCCCTTTCCTGGCCCCATTTCATGCCAGGGCAACTCCTTGTGCCCACCACCACCACCACCCCAATATGTCCATCCTGCTCCTCTCCCTCTCTTGGCTGAGGGCTCACACCCCTTTGACCCGTCTGAGCCATCCCCAAAGCTCAACAATGCCTATAGACCTGAGGTGGCAATTGAGGACAGTCAAAAGGGTGCAGGTCCCTAAGCCTGGAGGGGGAGTAGTGCCTGTCCACAGAAGATAACTGCCAACACATACTTTCCACGCTAAAACTAGCAGCAGTAGTCCCACCAACCACACAAAAACCTACACTAATAAAATAACCCCAACTAAATCACCCTCCTTAACTCATACAACCCCCAAATTTTGCTACAAACTCACATCCACAACACCCTATGCAACAATCACTAAATATCATAAAACATAAAAAATGTTTAAATAACAGCAGAGATTATGGTTTTGAAGTTGAATAAAACTATAAAATAGTTGCTGCGCTCTCAAGATAAAAGTTCCAATAAGTGTCCCAACGATCTCTTACACCAGCAAGACAATAAACCAGAAAATCTCCATATAAGTCCTGCTCCCACTAGTGCTCAGATGGAAATAGCAGATTCAATAAACAATGAACCAGTTCCAGGCACTGTCACTGCCTTAGACTATACAGAACTAAATCAATGTTGCACCGTAGCAATGGAAGAGTGGAAACTTCCAAGATGGCAGATGGATCAGCAGTACTGAGGCAGTAATTCAACCAGAACTTGAGGCAATAGTCTATGGACACAACCCTGGCTCAGTCCCCCCACTCATAGCAGGCCTTCCCCAGGCAGTAGATACTGCCACTGACTAGACTATTCTTGGCAAGCAGGGTGGGGTATTGCAGACAGGCAATGACCCCTTGAGGCCCCAAAGATGCTGGTACAGTCAAGGGCACACAAATCTGAATATCTCCGGTCAGCTGGAGCAGTGCCCACCCACCGGAGACCACCCGGCAGACATGATAGCCCCAGCAATGGACAGGCCCTTTAGCCTGCTAAAAACTGGGCCACTCTAGAGACCAGGCAGCGAATCTCCCACCTCCCACAATGGATCCCCAATAGCCACAAGTTTAGCTCACCAAAAGATCTTCCACAGTCTGATCTGGCCAGTCACTGTGCAGTCCCATCAACAATGTGCCCATTGATGTTCTGGCATGGTTCCAACCACTTTCTCTTCCCATCAATGTTGTACTCTGTTGGCCTCCCTATAATGGGATTCTTCTTCCCAACAGCTGATCCACTGCTCCTGTATCGGTGCAGTCTCCTCTTCAGTGCTCGGTCACATCCTCCCACTAAATCCCAAAGCACTGGTGGGTAAGTGATACTAATGGCACATACAAAAGTTTTGGATTTACTGACTCAGTGAACAGTGTGTATAAGTTCACCTAAAGTGATAAAAGTACAATCAGGCTTTGGTGCAGCAAACCAGAACACTCAGGCAAACTGTTTCACTAACCTATTCCTGAGAAGGCCATCTACGCTAACTAACTCACTGACAGCCCTGACTATACTGTCACTTCTCTAACCTCTCTTGGTTAAACAAGCAAAGTAGAACACTAAAACACTAAAAATACTACGGACAAATTAAAATAATGCTGGTCTGGTTCCCGCTGCTGATAGCTAACCCACTACAGCCGCCATCTTAGCTGATATGGCCCAGCAGCTATCCTGGGAAACTTACAAGGGAAAGAGGTGCCAAGTGATGGTGTTACATTTCCACAGAGGTACAGTAGTAGCCAGAGACATTGCCAGCTATTTCCAGATATTTCACAAAATTTCTGAAGAGTTCTTTCTGCTGTTCCTACTGTGGAAATGCAGAAAGCAGGAGATATTTCTGGAAATATCACAGAAATTTCAGGAAATATCTGGCAGTGTCTGTGGCTGCTACTATATCTAAGCAAATAAGAAGTAAAAAAAATAATAAAGAATGTGAGGAACTTGCAAGGATGGGGTTCTCACACTCAGCAGTAAGACAAGAGGATGTCATAAAACCTTAGGGATGGGTTTCAGAAGTGTGACCATGCAGTGAGGATGTGTTGCTAGATGGGAAAGGCAAATCAGCTTATCAGTTATAAACACACACACACACACACACACTCATGTGGGTGGGGAATACTAGAGGGGCTGTCACACTAGGGAGGTCCAATCCTACTGCCCTGAGTACATAAATAGAAGAAAGTAAGCACAGCACCTCTCTCTGACTTCCTACAATCTTTGAAGAGGGCCTGGGGTCTGTTGTTGATGAATGTCCCTAGAGGAAGGAGTGCCCTTCTTTCATAGGTAGCTCATCTGCATGAGGAATGATCAGGCTTAGTGAATGTTTTATCCATGTTAGCTGGCAGGTAAATATAGATCCTACTGTGAAACTAGATCATGATTTTTTTCTATAAGCCATCTATCTGTTTAAAATGCTTTATTTTCCTTTTCTGTAAATGTGTATATCTTTTTGTTTGCTGTACATATCCTGTTTGTAATATGTTGTAGCATGATAATAGTAAAGATCTATTTTTATAGAACCAGTGGCAGAGCATCCTTATTGCACAGGTGCATTTAATATTTCTGCTGGGAAAATGAACATTCTCTGTTTAAAGTCCACCATCTGAAGTGCAGTCACCAAATATTACTGTGTTTGACCTTCCAATTCCTAAGCAGTACAGAGGTATTGTTCTGGTATAACCAAGTGGTGGCAGTGAGAGAAATGAATCAGACAAAAACTCCCTAGAAGCTGGTACATCCCAAATGTTTTTTTGTCACAGGTAATGACTTCCTTGAGCTCATTCAATGAAAAACATGTTTACCAGAATGCGTAATTTTGGAATTTTGGTGTTCATTAAAAATGTCCATGAAGCCAGCCTGGTGGCATAGAGGGTTGAGATGCTGGCGCCTTACCTAGATCCACCCCAGTGACCCTGGTTTGGGAATGGACCTGGTTGCTGAGGGTCGGCAGGGAGGATAAGGATTGAACTTCCGAGGGACTGCTGTCCTATCCTGGGGTGGGTTAGGGATTGGCCCCACTTGGTCGCAGCCCCAGTGGAGACTGGAGGCACTACAAGAGCGGTGTGCAGGGGAATCTAGAAAAGTGGAAACACCGCTCACTTGGCACTGGATGATGGCTCTCTGCTCCCGACACCTCCAGTGCCTTCCGGGACCTCCTTCTCCTCGGCAGCATCCCTGGGCCCCAACGGAGTGTGCTGGGGCTGTTCTTCCCAGTGCCTTCCCCTCGGAGGAGAGGGACCTGCCCGGTGAAGGGATATGCTGGGATATCCCAGGGACTGGATGCAAATGTGAGAAGCCAGAGGAGGCTCAGGTAAGGACAGTGGGCTTGAAGGGACTTGTGGGGCCTGAAGAAATGGGTGTCACCAAGCATGATGGGGCAAATAAAGACGATAATACAAAAAAAAATGTCCATTATCTTGCCTGTAATTTTGAAATATTCTCTAAAACTGTTTAGTATAAAACCAGTTGGGCTGGATTTTCAAAGGATGGTGCAAGGCTTCCGTCAAGCCCTGCATCAGTCCCTGACATTGCCACATTGCCACAGCTGTGGCATTCCGTTGCCACAACTGCACCCAATTTTACAATCCAGGCTTATGCTGCAACAGTTTACCTGCTTTACGGCAGCCTGTGCCACATCCTGGGTGCAAGCTCCATGTAAAGGTTCCAAAACAATGATGCATGCTAGACCACAAAAAGATGAGCTAGTGGGCACTGAATGGACACAAGGGATGGAAAATCATATTAGATTGCCCCAAGCCTAGTTTGCCACATCTTTGGTGTACCATGAACTTGGCATTCTGAAAATTCAGCATACTATATTATTGTATCTCTTCAGGATCTGTTGTATGGACATCATTTTCCTTTAGTGGTGTAATAGGTTCTGTTATTTTTGTTTCGTCAACACATTAGCCTGTAATTGACCTGTTTTATCATCCTGTAAATAACAAGCTTTCCTGCCCAATTTATATGGCATTCACTTCACTATTTTAACTTTTGTTGTGATTTCAGTCTATACTCCATCTATTCTTTACAATATTTGTTGTAATCCTGCAGCACTAATGTATCTAGTTCTTTTAATTTGTCATGAATACATTTTCTTCTCTTAGTTTTATTTTTTTAACCACAACTGGAAGGAACTGATTGCTCCTCAGCACAGGGTTTAAGGGATCTATAATGAAATTATAACATTTTGTCTTGAATAACTATAGTACCAATATTCAGTAATAATGTGTTTGATTTTACCTGTGAAGTCCTTATCTTTCAACAGATCATTATTATATGTTATTAATGTATGTAATTGTTTTGTTTCTCTTTTATTCTAATTTCCAATTCCACTACAGCATGGTCAGACAATATGTTTGCCCTTATTGAGGACTTTTCATATCAGTTCATTAATGATTAAGATATTAAAATAAAGCTAATTCTGGAAAAGGAATTTATTTTGTACAGTACGACTGGTTGTGTCTAAATAGATTTTCTCTTACGTTTCCCCACTGTGTCTGATTGAGACTGATTCCACCTTCAGATTCTTAGCATTCCTAGTACTGTATGTTTAAGTGATATGCTTGATGAGTATGGGTAACCAACAGATTGGGAGAAATTTTACAAGTGAAATTGTTCGCTTTTTGTGAATTTCCACACATGGACTGTGAATGAATGCGATCATATTAGGAATGTTTTACCAAGGTGGGATTGAATCATCTGTATGCACTGAGTGGGAGATCCTCTGTAGGCTGACCACTTTGCTGTGGTACAGAGGCTTATCAACCCATAAGATTTTTACTACGAGGCAGTCAGTTTCTATACATACTGGTTAGACAGCAATGCATTTCTTGCTTCCATTATCTGGTTATTTTATGACAAACAATGACCAACCTATGACACTTTAGGTGCCAACATTGCAACTAGAGCCACACAAATTACACTGTGGCACTTTACATTATCTAAAACATGTCAGAATCTATACATCATAACTGTTTACTGCCTCACGACATATTGTTAGATGGTGCAAATGCAAAATACTGTGCTCTAGATACTCAGATTCATGTGCAACCTTACAACTACCGTATATAACAAATCTGATAAATGTTGCGATGTATAAAACCTAATACCACTAGGTTCTTCCAGCTTGTTGAGATACATTTGTTTTGTTTTGGAGGTTGATCAAATAAAATTAAACATTTTCAAGCTGTTTTTCCAAACGTGGCACTTGGTAAGCCATGATGCTCTAGATGTGTGCTTTGTAAACATTTTGCATCATGCAGTTATGTGCATTTTAAGCACTAAAGGTTTCAAATTACACAATTCTATTGTTCAGCCTGCACTTCATTGGGGTGTTGAGATTAAAATGCATATCTGCAGTGACTGTCTGCCTTTGCACACACATGCATAAACATATGTGCGTGCACACACGGACACACACACACGTAGAAAAGAATAAGTAATAATTCATGACAAGGTGGGCTGTGATGCTAAGGTGTCATTACACCTAAGGGTGCATTCTGTATGTTAATACAACACAGATACAACTATTATGGTTGTAAGAATGGTCACACAAGTATTCTTAAGGTATTAATATATCATTGATCAGTACTGATCAGTAAGATAATACATTTAAACAAGATGTCTTGAATGTGCCCATTCCAGGACAGCAGTGCATCAAACACTATCCATAGAATAAAAGTGTTTCATGCAGACGAAAGGAACACTCCAAATGGTCAGGAGCACTCCCTTGATCTATAATAATGGTTTATAGCAAATACTAGTACCCTGCACTCCTCCACTGTTGGTGTACTGATAGCTCATGGGAATAGAACATGTCCTTGTGTCTAGTCACATTGCTCAACTAGATACATTCAGAATGATTATTCATTCAATTTTAAGTACAGTGTATTGATATACTGTGCAGAAACCATTTATTAAAAATACCAGCTTTAACCAGAGATTAAATTATTGGACAGACATTTGTTTTCTCATGCTACTGAACAGGTATATTTTAAATTAATTTACTTATCTTACTCAGATATTACTTAATGTTTTGTTTTTGATAGGACACTCAAGGTTCCTTGCAATCACAAGTAGAAAACACAAATGCTAAAGAAAGGTGTCACCAGCTCAGCAAGCATCAGAAGCAGCAGAAAACCAAAATGTATATGTCAACTTTGGCCATATTAACCTTAGGTTCCCTAACCTTCTCCTCTTCCTAGCATATTCCACAGTATAAGTATTACCTCACTATCAGAGAAAACATTAAAATTCATTGTATTTAACTTGTACTAGCTTTTAAGATATGATTAATGAATTATTAGCCTGACATTTTTCAGCCCCCAAACCCCTGAGAGAGCTCATTTCAAGAAGCAGCCAGCCATGCTGTCTTGGCCCGGAATTGAACAGACCTCTTTTTCTCAAGGGACACCAGATCTAGACAGAGTCTCCTTTCCAAGACCCTCATTTTATTAAAAGAACTCATGCAAGGAGATTCCTCCCGGTCTTATTACAGCATTCATCAGCCTGTCTGTGGAGATTTAATGAGGTGTGCTGTGATTAATTCTATCCTGTGTAGTTGTTTTCTTTCTGTATTTTTGTATCCTGTGGGACTAAAAACATGAGTACAGTTGGCTGGATAGTTACTGAATAATTATGCATCTTCCTAATGGACAGCTGGGGGTACTCCTGGAGTGACCATAAATCACAATTTTACTTTTATCTAATCAGCTACTCTTTTAACTCATTACTTCCAAAGCTTCATATGAAGTCTGAACTATCCATTGTTTACCTGACACAGAATGGCCGCCCCAGTAATAATGAGTTAATTATCCCAGATTCTCTGTAAAGGCTCTCTACCATATTCACAGTGATACTGTTTGGTGGCAGCAGATTATGGTCCCTCCTTGTAGCAGCCTATCAGTACTACATAGGTTTTAACAAACTGAGCACTGGCCCAGTGCTGCTTCATCAGTAATTGCCCACCATTTCTTCAGGCTTTCAGGGTAATGCATCTTTGATGTTGCCACCTGAAACCCTGAGATTCTGTAGAAATTAGAATAGTCTGTTTGCTGCATAACTACAATTTGGAAAACTAGGTAATTGCTTGTGTCCTGATGAAGAATGGAATTCCTGGTTACATGGCTATGCTGTGATTAACTTTCAGACTCCATTATGTTGTAGGCTCAAGCGGTCCAATTATCCTTCAGTGCCCTAGAATCCCCAGAATCCTTAGTATGGAGAGGTTGTGGCCATATTGGTCCTTTGAAAAGGAGTAGATAGATAGTTTGATACCTATTAGTGAACCGACATATGCTTTGCACAAAGTTAGTTTAGAATACAATCTTGTGGGTCACTTTATCAGGTTGTACCTGATTGCACTGGATGAAGGGACCTGTGTGTCCCAAACATTTGTGTATTATACCAAATTTATAAAGGCATATGCTGGTCTGATAAAGGTATCAGACTATCAGTGTTTCCTAAAACTCTTAAAATCTATTCTCAGTGCCACTGCCTGGAGACTAACCTATTGTCATCATTACAACAGGTCACCTGCTGGCACTAGCTCAGTCAGCACAATAAGGTAATGCTTCAGCTAATGTGGTATGCTGAATGATACTATGTTGAGGGAGTGCTGTAATTCAGTACCTTAATGTGGTAAACATTTTCTATGATAAACCAGAAGATTAGGATTGCTGCCACGTCAACTCCTATGTTCCATGATATAATTTCACAACCTTATTGTGTATGGTTGCTCATATGTAATTTTATATATTGGCAATAACATTTTAAATGTTTTAGACAGATTACACAAAATGTGTTATTCATATGCCAATGTGCCAGACTACAACACATAGAATTGTGACTCTAGGCATTTGTATTTGAATGGTGCATAGCATTTTTCTTTTTCTGCATATGCAGTGAAAAATATTATTATTGTGCTGAGGCAGCAAGACTTTCTTATCAGATTTTCTCCTGTCTGTATTCTCTGTAATTTTCTCCAGTCTTATAGACACAAGAGTTCAAGTTCTAAAGATGATTACAACCAGAGACCTATTTGAAAAGTTCTAGACCAGAACCAGAACCCAGAACTTCAGTGGGTTATGAGAACCTTAGTACATAAAATACACCCTGAAGCATGGAAGCTTATGTGCATCCTTGATCCCACCCTTATGGAGGGTAGCTCCTGATCTGATCAGTGGAACTATTCAGGCAGAAGATGAAGGGTCATCAGGAAGGGGGTCAGTCAGGGTCGACTCTAAAGTAATGAATACAAACACATGTACACACACAGATACAGAACACACATATAATAGATACTTTTGCCCTAAAATACAGGACTTTAAACTACATGTGATATGTGCTGGTTGTAAACCCTGAACAGTGCATGTAAAGTAGAATAATCCAGAAAATTATTTTTGATCATCCTATCTGCCACTATCCAGTTGACAAATGGAGAGGAAAGTTGGACTATATAGATAAAGTTAACAAAGACATATCTTTTC
Organism: Neoceratodus forsteri; assembly: GCA_016271365.2. Taxonomy (NCBI): domain Eukaryota; kingdom Metazoa; phylum Chordata; order Ceratodontiformes; family Ceratodontidae; genus Neoceratodus; species Neoceratodus forsteri. The sequence continues at coordinate 1,064,266,848 of CM028130.1, forward strand.
AATATAACATGGATTGAATACAGAGCAGGTGGTTGAATCAGGGAGGAGACTCATAATGCCACTTGAAGCAGAAAAAAGGAAGATAGGGATTTCAGGAGGGAGGATAATTCAAAGGATATTTGACAAAAGGATGAGGCAGAAAACCTATATGGGCAAACAGAATGGATCCTAGATCTTTATCTGTGGCAGTGTCTATGAATCAGATAGTTAAAGAGCTAGTGCACGCCACTCTACTCTGCTCTTTCTCTTGCCTCTCTTGATGCCCGGGCCTTTCCCACCATGCCTCATTTATATCTAAATTCTGGTTTGCTTACCTCCTTCCTAAATTACCTCACTTTTATCCTCCCTCAGCTCCTGCTATCCTTTATGTAATATTGCTTCTCATTCCCTTGCAATTCCTCTAGAATATCTACTGTTGGTCAATCTGATTCCTCTTACTGCTTTCTAAACTGTGGTCCTCCCTTCCCTTGTCTGTTCGCTCTGACTAGAAACATAGAAACATAGAATTTGATGGCAGATAAGAACGGCTTGGCCCACCTAGTCTGCCCATTTTCCTACCTAACAGATAAGCTGCAGATGCTAGTTAACCAACAGCCTACTTCTTCCTACCCCCCACTAGGATTGCCTTATGTCTGTCCCATGCATTCTTGAATTCCCACTATTCTTGACTCCACTACCTCCTCAGGGAGGCTGTTCCATGCATCCACATCCCTCTTTGTGAAAAAATACTTCCTCACATTACCTCTGAGCCATCCCCTCTATCTTCAAATTGTACCCCTTGGTTTTGCACATTTCTTTTCTGAAGATGCTACCCTCTTGGACTTTGTTGATTCCTTGAGATACTTGAAAGTTTCTATCATGCCCCTCTCACCCTTCTTTCCTCAAGGGTATACATATTAAGCTCCTTTAGTCTTTCTTCAGTATGTTTTAGTTTATTAGTCTAGGAATTAATACCTTTGAGCCAGGGCTCTTTTTACAAAGGTTCCACGTCACAAAGAACATTTAACAAAGCACGATACACATTACAGGTAAAACCAGACAGGAAAGTTACATCATAAATTTGCTATTAACAGTTTAAGGCAGTAACGTTTTTAAGTTTCATAGAAAAACAAGCTATAACAGGTTCAAGTGAGTAGACAATTTCGAGGTTAAGGAAACTTCCAGGGAGAGGGTGATCATTAGGCGTCAAAAGGAGGCTAGAGAGGAGGGAAAGGTGGTGAGCAGGAGAGTAAGTGAGAGGACAGGAAAAAGGGGGAGTGAGTTTGGTGGGAGACAGGATGTAGTAGAGGTACCAGAGGGTTCATTAGTCAGGGAGGAAGAGGCCTCAGATGTGAGGATGGACATGAGGAGTAGTAGTCTTTATCTAAGCGCAATCACAGTTGCTAGTGGTGGTGAGGTGGGCATAGAGCATGGATTTGAAAGCTTAAAGCGAGGTTGAGGATAGAGTAGGCGAACTAAGCGCATTGAACCATGTCGGGGCCCTGTATGTCTTCTGGTGCAGACCCTGCACCATTTTGGTTGCCCTCCTCTGGACAGCCTCCACTCTGTCTATGTCTTTGCTAGATAGTTAGATAGATGGGGTCTCCAGAACTGCACACAGTACTCCAGGTGGAGTCTCACCAACTGTCTGCACAGAGGGATAACAACTTCCTGTTTTCTACTATTGATGCCTCTCCCTATGCATCCCAGTATCCCCCATCCTTCCTTACTGCCTTCTCACATTGCTTGCCCACCTTTAGGTCACCTGATATAATTACCCCCAGGTCCCTTTCCATTTTACTGTTGTCAGTATCTCACCCCATTGTGTACTCTTCCCTGGGTTTTTGTTTCCCAGGTGCATTACCTTGCACTTCTTTGCATTGAATCTGAGCTGCCATACTTTGACCATTCCTCCAACCTTGCCAAGTCCCTTCTCATCCTTTCCACTCCATCTTGTGTATCAACCCTGTTGCAGATCTTTGTGTCATCTGCAAAGAGACATACTTTTCCTTCCAATTCCTCTGCAATGTCACTTATAAAGACAATAAAAGGACCGGTCCCAGTACTGAACCCTCGGTACCCGCTAGTAACCCTCCTTCTTCACTGTGGACTCCATTTACTACTACCTTTGCATCCTGTTGTCTAGCCAATTTTTATCCAGGCTACCACCTTGGGACCCTCCAAGGCTGGCTAACTGTGTAATAATCTTTTGTTGGGACTATATCAAATGCCTTGCTAAAATCTAGGTAGGCCATGTCAACAGCCCCTAAGACCAGAGTCCACAGACTCTTTGGCTTTCTCATTAAAGTCTCTTCTTTATTACTATTTTTCCTCCTCCTGTAACTGTACGTAATGCTCTTCCTTTGCTCCCTCACTAGCTTTGCCCTGGCTATTAATTTTCCCTTTCCTGTGCATATGTCTTTCAGATTTGTATATAATTTTAAGATTTCTTCATTTAAATAGTATTTGTTATATTCTATTTACTGTATTGCTTTTATGATGTCCCCTCCACTTCCCCAGGACGCATCTGGAAATGAGCTGTTACCGCTCAGTATGTCTTTCCCATGGACGCCATTTAGATAGGTCAGAGTGGTTCAGTTGCCCCCTGCAAATCTAAAATTAGTTATTAGTTTGTGCCTTGTGGGTTGTGGTGGTATTATTTTACTTTGTACCCTCTATGATTTACCCAGTGTGTGTGCTCATGCTGTGGCTGCACGCTACCAAGTTGTCTCCACCTATTAGCAGCAGCACCAGTGCAGTCAAATCATCAATGACATTAGTATATAAAAGTGTGAGTCACATGAGGTGAGACTTTCCTGCCACAGGCTACAGCTCAGTGAGCTTTCAGTAATGCTTGGCATACAGAGATTTAGTGGTTCCTCCTGAACTTTAACTAGCTCCATGAGCTAGCTCACACTAAAAACACAGTGCAGGCTGCAGCAAGCAGAATACAGATTCTGCGGTTCCTCCATCAGCCAGCAGGTTGTTGAACATGAACTAGCTCAGATGGTGAGCTTGCCAATGCACAGACAGTGACACCAAAATGTTGCGTAGGGCCCGGCATGGCAGCAAGCAGCAGCATTAAGGTTCAGAACTTTGGGTTCGGTTGCCGTCAGGTTTCAGGTTGAATTGAAATTGAAAACTGGGCTGGTGGCACTGGGAGGTTCTGTACAGATGGCCTGGTAAGTAAGTTAATCAATCATTTTACTGTGGCATATGATGGCTTAGGTCTCAGTGTTGGATTGAAGACCAGCTTTTCTGATATAGCTAAAGCAAGTGGGCACACTGAGTCTGGGCTTAACCGGCACCTGCTCCCCACTTGTTTCCCCTTCAATTCTGAAATGGTGACCCTGGTCTTTCCTGTTGAGTCTTTTGAAATAAAAAATAAATAATACCTTAGAGGGATAAACAAAGTACAAGAGGGAGGTATTTTCAGAAAAAAGGTGCACACCCAAGGACAAGGGACATGATAAGAAACTGGAGGGGTAGATTCAGGAGAGATGTGAAGAAGTATTCTTCACAGAAAGAGTGGTGGATTGCTGGAACAGTCTTCTAGTAGAGGTGGTGGGGCAAAACAGTGGTGGGGTCAGGAATGCATGAGAAAGCATAAGGAAATCTTAGGAAAAGGGAAGGTGTGGGTGAATGGGCTAGAGATCAAGTAGAATCTGCAGGGTACTTTAGGCAGGGAAAATGGGCACACTAGGGGATCAAGCAGTCCTTATATGCTAGCAAATTCTATGATTCTATTACTCTACAATTCTTTTCCTTTTGATAATTACAGTAAATTATTAACCTGATCATACCTTGTGTCATGTGTGGAAATGTACTGTACTTGGAGTACACATACAGACTCTAGTTCCATTCCCTTAATACCTCATCAGGATTGTTGATCCTGTCATGGCTGACCAAGAAGAGTCAGCTGATGCTAGATTGGTCACTTGTGATCACCAAATTGGTGAGAGCAAGTGCTGATATGGTATGAAGAGGAACAGAACTAAGTATGTTAGCCTGCAAGTAAAGTTTCCCATCATATCTAGTACTGTCAGGAAGTACAAAGAACCTTTTACGAAAAAAGGAAAAGAAAATACTTCTGAAATAAACGTACCAACTCGCTACTTTTACAAATTAGCTACATTCTCTGTCTGCTGTTTTTGTGCTATGAGCTCTTTAATTATGTAATGTAACTGTTTGACACTGCTGCAGTACTGTCCCTCCAGGATCCTCTTGGAAACTAGGTGATTCACCTAACTGAGGCAATCTTGAGTACAGCAATCCTAGATAAAATAAAAAGACTGACCTTTTAGTATGTGTCTCATCCAGACATTTTGTTTGACCATTGTGTATTTTGTATAGGTTTTTATCCCTGCTATTGCTGATCACCTCTCTTTGGGCCCTAAGGCAACTCCCTGCCCCATTAACAAGTGGACCATTGCCATCTCAGCTGCCATGGGATTTATGTGGTATTTATTTGTATTTGGGTAAAGCACTATAAGCTGTGGAAAAGTGCTATATAAAATAAAGGTCTACTCTGACTACTGTCTCAGTAATATTCAGTGGTGGGATCCATGAGTACTATTACCCATGTAATATACTAGCTTTTATTTTATTTTCACTTATTAGTTCCTAGTACTTCTATACACCTGTGAATATATATAATGTACTTCTATACACCTGTATATATAATGTACTTACTTTGTTGTATGTTGTAGGTAGTTCATTGTATGTCCTATGTATTCCATTGGCCTATGTATTTGTTCATCTGTTGTATTTCCTACACTGACGCTTGTGAAAATGAGCATTTTGCTCACACACTTTCCAGTATACAAATAAAATTGATTGAAATAAAACTGATGAGTAGGAGCTCAGCTGTACCCTGGCCATCACTCAGATGGTACCAGGGTTCTCTTCAGGTATTTTCTCTCCTCCCACCACCCTGCACCAACATGATGGCACTGCATACTTCAAATTTAGCCTCAACTCTGGGGTGCAAGCTCCCGGCCCTCCAAAGGCATTACCGCACACTGTACACCATACTGTCCCCTTCCTAGGCTGACAAACCACTCCCTAGAACAAAACCAACAAAACTGCACATTGCATGCACAATTACATTGACATTTCTTCATGATGCTTTTGTAGAATTTTTTGACTGTTTAATAAATGATTCTTAATGAAGTGCAGCACTAGCACTTGTCACAATATTTGTATCTGGGTGCACTGACAGGTGCTGGTGACCACTCATTAAGAAACATGAGTTTATTGTGTATACACACCAAAATAAAACACCTAAAGCCTGACAGCATTTTGGGATGTCTAAATTTCCTTCCTCAGGGTGGAAGGTGATTCTAAATACAAAAATGTTTTATATATAATCACTTATTGCATTTCTATACTACATTTTAAACACCCAACAAAAATAGTGCTTCAAAACCAAGTCTAAAATTGTTGTATACCTAATGGCTATGTGGACTACACTCACTCCTGTGTAAACAAAATTGTTATAGTCAGTACAACTATTTTTATTCATCTTATGTTGCATTTATTATAGATCTACCAATAAGAAAACAGAGTACTACTTATTTTCTGTTTGCTTCTATTTATACAACTGTATTCAAATAAAAAATGCCTATTAAGTAGTCAAGTCTAAAAAAAATTCTCCACAAATCATATAATAGTGCTCACGAACATCATATTTTTCAAATTCCTTGCTTTGTTTTAGCAGCTTAAAATATTACATTCTTAATGGCTTTGAAAAAGAGTACAGGTAAATGGCCACTCATATGCCCAGTCTCTATTAAATTCATCCTTGTATGCATAGTTTGCAAATCAACCTTTGTTAATTTTGTTGTCTGTTAAGTAGCAGCTTATCATTATTGTGTTAAACTACATAGCCAGGTGCACATATTGACTTTGCCTATGTAGCATGATAGTTATCCACTGTAGTAGCCAGTAAAATGTAATGAAACCTGACTGCAGTTGTAGACCTTACCGATAGTACCATCATGTTTCCTGGCTCCTCATATCCCTTTTCAAGTAAGCATTAAATCCTGCTGCCTGAAGTGTATTTAATGACTCCTATTGAGGAGCATGTTCTATCATTTTAGTGGATACACCGGTAAGTATCCCATTATATAGGCTAAGTCAATTGCACACCTGGCTATGTAGTTTAATATAATAAAGATGAGTTGTGATTTAAAAGACAATGAAGATTGACAAAGTTTAACAAAGATTGTTTAAAAAACTATGCAGATGATGATAATTTAATAGATAATAGACATATGATTGACTACTGTACCGGTTTTCACAGCGATTAAGAATGTAAAAGTTAAGTTGCTAAAACAAAATAAGGAACGTGAAAGAAATATAATGTATGTTAGAACGCTGTTAACCTTAGAAAATCATCATTTCTAAGGTTGTTAACTCTCGATGTGGTTAGATATGTTGTTAACCCATCGATCCTACGCCACATCGATAGGTTAACAACAGCTAGTGGTCCGCGAGCAAGCGTGCTTTTTTTCGACGGGAACTGACGGAAGGAAACTGACGGAGAAGGACTGAAGGGTCACAGACGGTGACTTTTAAAAATGTAAGCTGCTTAATTTTTGATAGTGGGACCATACACTATAAAAAATAATGTATGGTCCTCTATCGGCAGCCAGTCAATTTTAACCGTCTCGAGGTTGCCATGGCGACTTAAACCTCCGAGCTCACTCGAGGTTTACAGGTCGCCTGGCAACCTCTCGACTGTTAACTGACTGGTTAACAATAGAGGACCATACATTATCCTCTATGTAATGTTTGTGGGCACTATTATGCAGTTTGTGGTGAAAGTGTTTTTTAGGTTTGACCACTTAACAGACATTTGTTATCTTTTATTTGATTACAGAGTAATATAAACAGGAGCAAAAAAGAAAGTATCACCCTGTTTGCTCACTGATAGATATATAATAAATATAGCATAAGAGGAATATAAAATAGATGTATGGACTATACTATTAATTTGTTTTACATATGAGTCCCAACCCCATCAGTTACTTTCTCCAGTTCCCTACCCACATCCATGCTATCACCCCCCATTTGAAATATGGTCTCACTCTACCACTTTTTCTCATGCAGCTTTGATAACGGTGTCCACTTTCACTGTGGTTCTTCACCTTCTTCTTCCTCACTCATCCACCCTTCTCCTCAAATCTACCAACCTCCTCACCAGCCACTTCAAACTCTCCTAACTACCCTAAGCTCCACTTCCTCATACTCATGCTCCTCTTATTCTCCGCTGGGGATATCCACCCAAACCCAGGCCCTATTGCTTCTAGCTCCTCTGGTACTTCCTCCTCTACTATCTCCCCTGCTCTCTTCTGACAGCCCTCCCAAAGGGCTTAAAGATCCTACATCTAAACACCCGCAGCTTGTTGCAAAAATAGACGAGATTCAGACCATAGCATGCACTCTAAAACCAGACATTCTAATCATCTCAGAAACTTGGCTAAAGAGCACTATCCCTGGCCACTGGTCTCCATTCCTGGCTACTCACTGCTAAGGCAAGACTGTGCTGGCAGGGTGGTGATGTGGCCATTTATGTCCTAGCCTCCATCCAATATTCTATCATTTACTCATCCTCCAATCCTGAGATCCATGATGCCCTAGCTATCCATGTGACCCTTCCCTTCACTCTTCCAATCTTCATAGCTCGCATTTACTGCCACCCAAATGTCCATCCTTCAGTTGCACTAGACCTCCTAACCTCCATCACTTCCCTTGCTCTCTCTGGGGAATTATTCATCTGAGGTGACTTCAATATAATTTGGTTGTCACCTAAAACTACCAAAACTAAAATGAAATTTGAGCCCTAAACCTGTCCCAACTGATCTCTGAACCCACCCACCCAAACCACAAGACACAACAACACTCCCTACTGACTGGGCCCTTACCTCCCACCCCACCGTGTCACCACCTCTGGCATCCTCCCTGATGCTCTCAGTGACCATAACCCAATCTTCATAGTTAGGAAAGTCTACAGAACTAAATCACCGCACAAACCATACAGCTACGCCTATCAAGTCTCTTGAACTTTGACCTCTCCTGTGTAACTCTGACACTTCTGACTGGTCCCCCTAACCTCCTTCCATAAGTTGATAAGGCCCTGCCTACCTCAAAAATCTTTCTTGTAAACTGGAACACCTTTTCCCCACTAAAACAAACCAGAGTAAGAGCTAACTACTTACCTTGATAACCCTTGAACTTCTGGCCTGTCTCAGGGCTAGAGATCAGGCCTGAAAGCATCATAATGCTACCCAGCATCCTAGTGACTTCACAAACCACGATACTCCAAAATGCTTGCACCAGGGCTACAAGGTTAGCCAAGTCCAAATATTTCAAATCTGCCTTCATCACCAACATAAATTCCCTTCTAGGTTCTGGAAGGTGGTCAATGCCCTATTTACCCCGTCATCTTGCCCCCCTGGTACTTAAACATAGAAACATAGAAACATAGACTTTGGATTGCAGATAAGGACCGCTAGGCCCATCTAGTCTGCCCATTTTCCTACCTACAGGATAGGCCGCAGATCCTAGTTAACCAACAGCCTATATCTTCCTGCCCCCCACAAGAATTGCCTTATGTCTGTCCCATGCATTCTTGAATTCTCCCACAGTTTTAGACCCCACAACTTCTCAGGAAGGTGTTCCATGCATCCACTACCCTCTCTGTGAAATAATACTTCTTCACATTGCCCTGAACCACCCTCCTTCTATCTTTAAATTGTGTCCCCTTGTTCTTGCAAGTCTCTTTTCTGAAAGATGCTACCTCTTGGACTTTGTTGATTCCTTGAGGTACTTGAAAGTTTCTATCATGTCCTCCCTCTCCTTCTTTCCTCAAGGGTATACATATTAAGCTCCTTTAGTCTCTCCTCATACGCTCTCTTGCAGACCCTGCACCATTTTGTTGCCCTCCTCTGACTGCCTCTATCCTGTCTATGTCCTTGCGGAGATGGGGTCTCCAGAACTGGACACAGTATTCCAGATGGGGTCTCACCAACTGTCTGTACAGAGGGATAACAACTTCCTGTTTTCTGCTGCTGATGCCTCCCTATACATCCCAGTATACCCCGGCCCTCCCTACTGCCTTCTCACATTGCTTGCTAACCTTAAGGTCATCTGATATGATTACCCCAGGTCCCTTTCCTGTTTTTTTGTTGTTACTACCTCACCCATTGTGTATTCTTCCCTGGGTTCTTGTTTCCCAGGTGCATTATTTTGCACTTTTTGCATTGAATCCTAGCTGCCATACGTCTGACCATTCCTCCAACCTTGCCAAGTCCCTTTTCATCCTTTCCACGCCTCCTTGTGTATCAACCCTGTTGCAGATCTTTGTGTCATCTGCAAAAGGCATACTTTCCTTCCAGTCCCTCTGCAATGTCACTGATGAAGACATTAAAAGGACTGGACCCAATATACTGAACCCTCATGTACCCCACTGGTAACCGCCCCCTTTCTTCAGAGTGGACTCCGCTTATAATTACCTTCTGTGTCCTGTTGTCCAGCCAATGTTTTACCAGGCTACCACCCTGGGACCCACTCCCAGGCTGGTTAATTTGGCTAATAATCTTTGTGTGGGACTGTGTCAAATGCCTTGCTAAAGTCTAGGTAGGCCATGTCCACAGCCCCTCCCTGGTCTACTACTTGGTCACCCAGTCAAAGAAATCTAGATTCATCTGACATGACCTTCCGCTCAGAACCCATGCTGCCTTGGATCCTGTGCTCCACTGACCTCTAGGTACTCAATTATTCTTTCCTTCAGAAGTGACTCATCACTTTCCCTACCACGGAGTCAGACTGGCAGGTCTGTAGTTTCCTGCCTCTGTCTTGGTCCCACTTTTGTGAAGGGAATCACATCCGCCTTCCTCCAGTCCTCGGTACCACACCATCCTCCCATGATTTATTAAAAAGAGTAGCCAGTGGTTTCACTAGTTCCTTCCTTAATTCTTTTAGAATTCTGGGGTGAATTCCATCAGGACCCATTGCTTTGTCCACCTTGAGTTTAGGAGTTCTTGTAGAACCCTTTCTTCTGTGAAAGGACTGGGATCGACCCCCTATCAAGAGTGCTTCTGTTAATTGGATTAGGCACTTCCCTCCTCTTTGTAGAATACTGAGCAGAAATATTCGTTAAGTATTCCTGCTTTTTCACTGTCCCCTCTGCCCACCCACCGCTCATTCTATTCAGCCTCACTATCCCTCCTTTGTCTTTCACGCCGCTGATGTACCTATAAAAGGTTTTATCCTTCTTAACCGAGTTGGCTATCTTTCCTCAGTTTGGGCCTTTGCTATTCTGACTTCCTCCCTGCTTCTTTCTGCCTTAACTGGTACAGCTCTCTGTCCTGCTCCTTCTGTGTTTCCTTATACTTCCGAATGCTATCTTTTTCTTCCTGTTTCACAGCCACCTCTCTTGAGAACCATAGTGCTTTTCTTTCGTTTTGATTTGTTTATTTGCTTCACACAAAGGCTTGTTGCCTCTGTGATGGCAGTTTTGATAATTCCCCCATTGTTGCTAGTGCTTTCTGAGGCACTCTCCCATCTTGCCAAAGTCATTCCCTCCTAAAGTCCAGTACCTCACTTTTACATGGCTTGACTCTGTAGCTGAGTTTAAAGTGAACCACACTGTTTGATGGTCACTTGTCCCCAGATGGCAACCCACTTCTAGATCTGAGATCCTCTCACTGCCCCCATTTGAGAGTATGAGGTCTAAGATTGCTCCCTCACAGTGGGTTCTGAAACTAGCTGTCTAATGCCTGCCACCTGTAGGGTGTCAAGAATGCCCTGCTCTTGGATGTGGCTGCAGAAAATGTGCTCCAGTTAACATCTGGCATATTCAGGTCTCCATCAGCAGTATCTCCCCTTTCTCTGCCATTCTAAGAATGCCTTCCATCATATCCTTGTCCATTTCTTCCCCTGACATGGGGTCTGCACAACCCTGTGTGGATTAGTGTGCCTTTTCCAGTCTCCAAGGTGACCCACAGTGCCTCCTCTCCCTCCTGTTTACTCTTTTGTTCAGTTGTTTTATCCTTCCTTTACATGAGAGCTACTCCTCCTCCTAAAATACATAGCTCACTAGTGTCTGACCCACCAGCTGTAGCAGTGGAATTTAACCCCTACTATACCTCCCACACCACTGAGCTGCTGAAATCCCTCCCTCCTACCCATCACCCTTCCCACCCTCTACTGGTGTGCCCCTCCACCATCCTCCCACCTCCCCTTCTTCACTACTGTAACCCAAAACAATGCCATACTTCCTCCTCACCATCAACCCTCTGAAGGTGCCTCCTGATGACTTTGACCCAAAACTCCTCTCCCTCTCTGCTCCGCCATTGCCTACTCACTCATTAATCCTCATCTCTCATTCTCTGCCTGCCTCCCCTCTTCATGAAAACATGCAGTGGCCCTCCTCTACCCAAAGTGGGTGATCTCTCATCCTTGAAATTATCTCCCATTTCTCCTCCCTACCCATGCCAAGCTTTAAGAACACATTGTCCTCTCCCAAGTCACCTCTTTTCTATCTGACACCTCCTTTTCACCTCTCCAGTCTGGTTTCAGGAAAACACTCAGTCACCACCACCTCTCCCACAGCTCACAGACTCCATCCTAACTGGGGTAGACAATGGCCAAATTACCTCTGCCATTTTGTCGACCTGGTCAAGGCCTTTGACACCATCTGTCACTCCTTCTCTCCTCTACTCACCTCAGCAGCTGGCCTATCTCTCTCTGCCACAAACTGTTTCAAGGTCTACCTTATTGGCATAACCCAATCAGTTAAATCTTGGCTGCCACTTCACCTACCCACCAATTAGCACTGATGTCCCTTGCAGGGCTCTGTATTAGGGCCCCTCCTACTCTTCATCTTCTTAAATGACCTTCCCTCTATTTGCTCCCTCTCTACCGCTATACATATGTATGCCAATGATATAGTTCTGTATGCATCTGGCTCCTGTCCTGCTGGAGGTTACAGCCAGCCTTACAGCAAGACTTCGACAAGGTTCAGCTCTGGTTTGAGGGACATTAGCTCAAGCTGTGGACCCTGCAATATGAGCAGACTTGATAGACCAAATGGACTTCTTCTGCTGGCTTGTTCATATGTTCATAAGAAGACTGTCTCCATGACCTTTGGCACAAGGCAGAGACTCTAGGCTTCCCTCCTAGCCACTTTCCACACCCTTGATGGGACTTTACTTGAGGACACATCCTCCTTCAGGTACTTAGGTGTTTGGTTGGAACAACACTAAACTTCTCTGGACATATTGACACCATCCAGAAAAACTGCGCCTCAAGCTTGGTGGCCTGCTCAGGAATTATAGTTGCATCCCTCCTATGGCTATGTGTGAACTTGTTCAGAAGATGATACTGCCCATTTTCGACTACTATGATGTAGCCTATGGTGCTGCCCTAAGTCCTCCATGGCCAGACTGGACACCCTCTTCAATTCCTTCTGCCAGTTTGCCCTGGATGCCCCCCACATGCACCACTGCAATCTTTATCATGTCTTATCCTTCCCTCTCTTACAAATAGGAGACTCTCCCACTGTGCTAAATTCACGTCCAAGCACTGGTTGGGTGAGCTCCTTCCTACCTAACCTCCTCTTTTATAACAACCTCCCATCCTCCCATTCCATTAGATCAACTGACTCCTGCACCATGGTAGTTCCCCAGATCCACCCTAATCAGCCAATCTGTTACTCTCATTGCCTCCCAAAAATTTGGAATTCAGTCCCTCCTCAAATCCGCACTCATCCTCTGCCTACTCCATCAGCTCTGCCCTCAAAATTACTTTGCGCCTAGCTGTTCCTGCCATGTCCCTCCCTAATTCCTTCCTATAAGCCCTGGATAAACCCTACCCCTCTACCATCACCTTCATTTTACTCTATGCACCCCAACCCCAAATTTCTAGCTCTCCTCCCTTCCTCCAAATTGCTCCCCTTACTGGCCTTCCATGATCTCTCACAGAATGTAAGGGATGCCAAATGCTGTCCATTGGTCCCTCTCCACCCCCAGGGGCTTGTATCCCTCATCTAATCCTTCCTACTTACATCTCACCTCTCCCTTCCCTCTCCTTCACCCTTTTCTTTCATATAAGCACTTGTTTACTTACTAACCCGACACTTATTATTGTTCACTTTTTCTAGATATTATGCACAACTCTGTTTTAACACTGTTTGTAACACCTGATTTACAACTGTATGTTAATGTTCATCTTGCAACTTAAATGTAACTTGAACATGACTCTTCCCCTCCCACCTCACCCTCCCTCTCCTTTCCCCCTCTCACTGCTCCCCTTTCTTTTCTTTCAGGTAAGCACTTGTTTACTTATTAACTCAGCACTTATTGTTGTCCACTCTTTCCACCTATTATGCGCAACACTGTTGTACCACTGTTTGTAACACCTGCCTTAGAACTGTATGTTACTGTTGATCTTGTAACTGGATGTTTAATGTTTCACTCCCATTGTACCACTCCCCAAGTCACACTGGGAGATGAGTGACTTGTCACTCAGTGTGCCTTCCTGGTGAACCCTTCAATAAATAAAAATAAATAAATAAATGAGTGAGTGTAGTCCACATAGCTATTGTGTATGCAATGGTTTTAGACTTGGTTTACAACACACTTTTTATTGGGTGTTACAAATGTGGTATAGAAATGCAATAAGAGACTATATGTAAAGCATTTTATTTATTTTACCAGGAAAAGGCTCCATTGAGCAAACTCATTCACAAGAAGGTCCTGGATAGGGCAGGAAAACAGATAAAAATACAGTGACATAATCACGTCAATAAAATACACAATCGCTGTAAGTATTTAGAATCATCTTCCACCCTGAAGAAGGGATATTGACATCCCAAAATGTTGGTGGATTTTAGGTGTTTTACTTTAGTTTAGCATGTGTACACAGCAAACTTGTACAGTATTCTTAAAGCATCAGTGGTGAGTGGTCACTAGCTCCTGAAAACTTTGTCTACATGCTTGCAGACTTCACAGAACAGACTACTCCTCATTTGAGTTTGTTTGTGCCTAGGGAGGATCTGGGTGCTCCTTCCACAGTCAAAATTTGCAAGCTTAAAAATAAATTTGTAATGCAACTGAGCATGGCACCTTTGATTAATGGAGTATAAAGCTGTGAAGCTCTGACTTGGGCCCAACCCCTGAGGAAGTGATAGTGGAGCACAAAATAATGGGGGTTGCCTATGCTGTCTTTGCAATAGCTTGTATGTTGTACCATGTTTACTGATTTCTGTATACTTTGCACTAGAGCACTTCAATAACTGATAAAGCAATTTTGTAGCTTCCGAGTGCACCTTTTTATTCATTTGGTTTCCTGTATGAGTATGTCTCATTTTATGGCAGCCAGTGCACAACACACAGCTTATACTTTGGGTATTCTGCACTATTTCACAGCCTAACATCTAGCCCACACACGAGCCCACTCCTTAATCCAGGTCACTGGCATGGAAGTGCAAATGGCTTCTGCTGGGCCAATGGGCAATGCTAGGCATTTATAAAACATGTCAAAGAGATGCTGTGTCCCTAGGTCTATGATTTCTACCAATGGACTTTCATTAAACCCTTTTAATCTTTTGTGATGCAACAAGATTGGATGTCTGCTTTTCCTTTATTAATTTTAGAACCTCCCCATTGTAGATGGAGTTAATGTTTCATAATCTAAGTTCTCCCTTGAGGGATGAGTGACTACAGAATGTTCTGAACTGTGTATAAATAATAAAATATGCCCAGGATATGAAAGGGATTGAAGTGACTCAGAGGTGTGTAAATAGGAAGTCTGGGAAACAGAAGAGAGTTCCAGTTAGTAGCCAGAGTAGCTAGTTGTTCAAGCATTCTGGGCACAGGTGTCCTTGATGGGTCCCCAGGTCATTGGGTGAAATGGGGTCCCAGCCTCCATTTTGCTGGTGGAATCCTCTGCCAGACTAACTGCACAAGGGTGCCCACAGTTGAGAGATACATGGTTGAGGGGTGGCTCAATGCTGAAGTAAAGGGAGACCTCCATTATCATAGGTCAAGCTACTCTCTGCTGGTGCCAGTCTCTGTGGAACCTTGTTGTCACTAATCTGCCTAATAAGTTAGGAGTGAGTCTTGTTCTACCAATAAGGAGTCCAGTTTTTGTCTACCAAACAGGAAAATAGTTAAGGCTGCTAGTCCCAAGTGAACTCTGGGTGCCATTGGAGGGCATTGAGGTGCTACTTAGAGGAAGAGAGGCCAGAAGAACTTAATATACTTTATTGAAATTCCTATGAGAAACAAACACTTCAAATATCAACTAATTGGCATGAATCATATACATATGGTTCACAATATAGATTGTACAATAAACATTTTACAAACATATACTTAAAACTCCTAACATTCCCCTTCCTCCCCACATCCCATGCCCCACCCTTAATTCCACTGGATATATTTTTATAAAACTACAAAAGGGTGTGTTCCTTTAAATTATAATAAGAGGTAACCTGATTGTTGTTTAGACCAGAGTACTCTATGTATTGTGCTGTTACCTTTGAGAGTGCTTGCTTTGTAATAGTCCCTCTGACCTACTGTATTAACAGGAGGGTACACAGAGACCCCAGATGCAATTGTACTTCGACATTTTGTTGGATATACTCATTATTGTTTGTTCTGCCTGTAGGGCAAACATTACTTCTTTGTACCATTTAACATAGTTTGGAGCAATCTGATCCTTCCAGTGTCTGAGTATAACCTTTTTGGCGCAGGCTAATATCAGAGCCATATGTGTTCTCTGATTACCCACTAGTTGTTCTGTATACTCTCCATAATACAGGCTGTAGGTTCAAATTTTGGACAGACCTAACAAGGGTCTAATCTGTTTTGTATGGAGGACCAGAAAGGGAAATTGTCTCACATGGCCATAGCATGTGTAAAAGCATACCAATTTCTTTACCACATTTCATGCAAAGGTCCGATGGTAAACAGACCATTTTATGCAATCTATAGGGAGTATAGTAGAGGTCATGGTTAATTTGGAATTGCATAAATCGGTAGTGGTCCCAGCATATCATCTTATACAAACGTATCCATATTCGGGGCCAGTTTCTTGATGGAGAAGTGGGAGGAGAACCCTATCCCACCAGTAGAATCTTGCCATATCACTCACGGTCAAGAATGACTGTAGATAGTGATATGAATGTGAGGTCAGATGAGCTTTAGAAATTGAGTTCAGATGGGGAGACTACATTGTAAAGAGCTGAATCCCATAGACTTCTGCATAGTGCAGCATGTAACTTATGAGTGATCTGAAAATACTTAAAAGGCAGAGCGGTGCTCCAACCATAGGTGGTTCTAGCTTCCCAAAATGGCATTCGTTTTGGTGAACTGTTATGTCTTTCACCCTGCCTACTTTCATATTTGGCCAGCATTTATCTCTGGAAGAATCTGGCCTGAAATCCTAAATTGGGATTTCAAATAGTGGTTGGGAGATATCTTGCTTTGGATTGTGTTGCAGTTTACTAAGCTGTATTGGGACATTAGAGAATCTCCTAGGGAGGTGTCCTGTAGTTGAGTAGGCAAGTTTTTTTCAAAAGAAAAGGTAGCGCCACTATATCTATTCCATAGTGGAACTTAAAGTAGCTTCAATTTCCACCCATAGAGGGTATATGGACCTGTCGGTGTGGTCTGGGAATACTTGTACTAATGTAAAGACCTTTCTCTAAATGAATTGCAAGGTAATAAAGTACAAATTGGGAGCTTGTAATCCCCATCTCGCTTGTGGTGCATTGGTTTGGTGTATGCCCTTCTAGTCTTCTTGCCCTGCCAGAGAAAAGAGTTAGAATTTTATTAATTTGGGAGAACCAACTTTGAGGTATAAAACTATTGAACATCTGAAGAGGATATAATATGTTGGGTAAGATGTTCATTTTAATAATACTGAGCCTACCCCATAGTGTTAGGGGTGACAGTTTCCATCTGTTTATGTCCACCTTAATACTGGTCACCACCTTGTCCAGATTATTATATCTGATCTTCTGGGGTGAGGTACAGAGTATTATGCCTAAGTATTTCAAATTATATTTTACCCAGAAGAAGCCCAGGTGTTGCAGGTCTGATTTGGTAGTATATTTATAAAGTGGTATAATCTCCATTTTGTGTAAATTCAACTTGTAATTGGAGATCATGCAAAACTGTGATGTGAGCTGTAGGGCAGCAGGGAGTGACATGGTGGGAAAAAAATATGCATTAATATATCATCTGCATAGACGGACAATTTATTTTCCTTCTCATCTATTCCTATTCCAGTAATGTGAGGTAAGCTATTAAGCATGCGGATGAGGGGTTCTAAAAATAAATTAAATAGATATGGGAAGAGTGGGCACCTTGCCTTGTTCCTGATGTAGGGAAAAGGAAGAGGATAGGGATCCATTAAAGGAAACTCTTGCTGCTGGTGATGAATAGAATACTTTTATCCAGCGAATAAATATTTTGGGGATATGAGATTTGGGTAAGATAGAAAATAGGTAATCCCATGAAACCCTATCAAATGCTTTTCTGCATCTAGGGATACCAAGGCAGCAGCTACCGAGGAGTACCTGGATACAGAGTAAAGGTCAGATAACTTCATAAAATGGTCTGCTGAGAGTCTACCTCTGTCGAACCCGACTTGCTCTCTACTAATCAGTGAGTCCCAGATCATGTTTAGCCTGTTTTCCATGATTTGTGGCTAAGATCATAATATCTACATTAATAAGTGAGATTGGTCTGTAATTTGTGACTCTAAGGGGTCTTGGCCTGATTTAGGGAGTACCACAATTGTTGTGGTAGTCATGGAGAGATCTGACAACCCCCGTCAAAAATATACCTGAAGGTGTTTAAGAGTATTGGGGAGAGCTGATCTTAAACTCTCTATAAAAATTAGATGTGAAGCCATCCAGGCCAGGAGATTTATCTATTGGTAATCCCTCTATGGCTGCATAAATGTTGTTGATAATTAAAGGACCATCTAGTATCTCAACCTGGGGGTCAGTAAGTTGGGGAAGGTCAATGTCCTGAAGAAATTAAGCCAATTGTGTGGTTGAGAAGGGTTTTGGGTGGGGCATACAGTGCCTGATAGTAGTTTTAAAAGTTTCAGCTATTTCCTGTGGGGAGGTGCAAAGTTGCTCCTTATGTGTTAAAATGGAAGGGACTATTCTGTCCATTTCTTGTGAGCATAGTCTCAAGGCTAGCAGCTTCCCTGCCTTTACCCTTGGTCAAAGTAGATAACTTTGGAACAAAGTAATAAGTGTTCTGCTTTTTCCCAATTAATTTGTTATATTGAGCCCTCAAAATTCCAGTTGCTCCCAATCTTCTAATGGTGAGGTAGGAGATAGTTGAGATTCCCCATCTTGAATATGTTCCAATAGTGAAGAGATGGAGGCCTCCATCTGTTTTTGTGTTTTGTGGCCCAACAAATAATTTCCCTCTAAGACCACAGTTTAAGGATCCCCATAAAATGATGTCTCATTTAGCCATAGAATGTGCATTGTTTTCCATGAAATGTGTTATTGTACACAATCTACAGGAGGGACAAGAAGGGAAGAAGAGGTGGAGGAGTAGCTCTTCAGGTAAAGAAAGGATCAAAGCAACAGAACTAAAGGGTAGACAGGAGGAGAGGAGGCACTGTGGGTCACCTTGGAGACAGAAAATGGCTCCACAATCCACAGGGGTTGTATACAGACCCCTGTCTCAGAGGGAGAAAAGACAGGAAATGATAGAAGGCACCCTTGGGATGGCAGAGAAGGGAAGATATTGCTGATGGGGACCTGAATATGCCAGATGTTAACTGGAGCACCTTTGCTGCAGCCACATCCAAGAGCAGGGTCATTCTTGATGCCCTACAGGGTGCATGCATCAGACAGATAGTTTTGAACCCACTCAGGAAGGAGCAGTCTTAGACCTGGTACTCTTAAATGGGAACAGAGAAAGGATCTCTGATCTTGAAGTGGGTAGCCATCTGGGAACAAGAGACCACCAAACAGTGTGGTTCATGATAAACTTAGGTGTAGAGTCAAGCCACACAAAGTGAAGGTACTGGACTTCAGGAGGGCTGATTTTGTCAAAATGGGAGAGTGCCTCAGAAAGCACTAGCAAACAGGCAAGAAGGTGGGTGGAGCAAACAATGGGAAACATCAAACTGCCATCACAGAAGCAACAAGCCTCTGTGTGAAGCAAATAAACAAATCACAAAGAAAGAAAAACACTATAGTTCTCAAAAGAAGTGGCAGGGAAGGTAAGGTAGAAAAGATAGCATCCAGGAAGTATATGGAAACACAGAAGGAGCAGGACAGAGAACTGTACCAGTTAAAGCAGAAGGAAGCAGAGAAGTCGGTCAGAATAGCAAAGGCCCAACCGAGGAAAAGATAGCCAACTCCAGTTAAGAAGGGGGATAAACCTTTAATAGGTACATTAGGGAGCAAAGAAAGACTAAGGCAGGGATACTGAGGCTGAATAAAGAGGAAGGTGGTTGGGTAGAGAGCAACAGTGAAAAAGCAGTGATACTGAATGAATACTTCTTCTCAGTATTCTAATGAAAAGGAGGGGAGATACCTAACCTGGTCAATAGAAGCACTCTGGATAAGGGGTTGATATCAGTCCTTTCACAGAAGAATGGGTTCTTAAAACTGAAGGTGGATAAAGAAATGGGGCCTGATGGGATTCACCCTAGAATTCTAAAGAACTAAGGGAAGAACTAGTAACACCACTGACTACCCTTTTAATAAATCATGGGAGGATGTTGTGGTACCTGAGGACTGGAGAATGGCAGATGTGATTCCCTGTCACTAAACTGGGAGCAAGATAGAGCAGGAAACTACAGACCTGTCAGTTTGACCTCAGTGTAGGGAAAATGATGGAATCACTTCTGAAGGAAAGAATTGTTGAGTACCTAGAGACCAGTGGGGCACAGGACCCAAGGCAAGGGATTCACAGCAGGAAGGTCATGTCAGACAAATCAAGTTGATTTCTTTGACTGGGTGACCAAAGTAGTAGACCAGGAGGGCTGTGGACATGGCCTACCTAGACTTACTCAAAGGCATTTGCCACAGTCCTGCACTAAGATTAATAAACAAATTAGCCAGCTTGGGAGTGGGTCCCAGGGTGGTAGCCTGGTAAAACACTGGCTGGACAAAAGGATACAGCGTGTAACAGTAAATGGAGTCCACAATGAAGAAAGGAGGGTTACTAGTGGGGTACCGTGGGGTTCAGTATTGGGCCGTCCTTTTTAATGTCTTTATAAGTGACATTGCAGAGGGACTGGAAGGAAAGTATGTCTCTTTGCAGATGACACAAAATCTGCAACAGAGTTGATACACAAGGTGGGGTGGAAAGGATGAAAGGGACTTGACAGGCTGGAGGAATGGTAAAATGTGGCAGCTTAGATTCAATGTAAGAAGTGCAAAGTAATGCACCTGGAAAACAAAACCAGGAAAGAGTACACAATGGAGAGTGAGATGCCGACAACAATAACAAAGGAAAGGGACCTGGGGGTAGTCATATCAGAGAATGTAAGGTGGGCCAGCAATGTGAGAAGGCAGTAAGGAGGGCTGGGGGATACTGGGATGCATAGGGAGAGGTATCACCAATAAAAACAGGAAGTTGTACAGACAGTTGGTGAGACCACATCCAGAGTACTGTGTACAGTTCTGGAGACCCCATCTGCTCAAAGACATAGACAGGGTGGAGGCTGTCAGAGGAGGCAACCAAAATGGTGCAGGATCTGCACCAGAAAATATGAAGAAAGACTAAAGGAGCTTAAGATGTATAGTGAGGAAAGGAGGAAAAGGGGGACATGATAGAAACTTTCAAATACCTCAGTGGAATCAACAAAGTCCAAGAGGTAGCATCTTTCAGAAAAAGATGTGCAAGAACAAGGGCACAATTTGAAGATAGAGGGTAGCGGCTCAGAGGTAATGTGAAATGTTTCTTCTGAGAGGGTTGTAGATGCATGGAAGCCTTCCTGAGAGGTCGTGGAGTCAAAAAAGTGGAGGAATTCAAGAATGCATGGGACAGACATAAAGGCAATTCTAGTGGGGGTAGGAGAAGTAGGCTGTTGGTTAACTAGGAACTGCAGCTTATCCGTTAGGTAGAAATGGGCAGACTAGGTGGGCCAAGCGGTCCTTATCTGCCTGTCACCCCATGTTTCTATGTTATAACGGTATTGAGATGTTCTTAGAAACATAGAATTGACAGCAGATAAGGACCACTTGGCCCACCTAGTCTGCCCATTTTCCTACCTAACAGATAAGCTGCAGATCCCAGTTAACCAACAGCTTACTTCCTCCTACTCCCCCACTAGGACTGCCTTATGTCTGTCCCATGCATTCTGAATTCTCCCACTGTTCCTGACTCCACGACCTCCTCAGGGAGGCTGTTCCATGCATCCACAACCCTCTCTGTGAAAAATACTTCCTCACATTACCTCTGAGCTGTCCCCTCTATCTTCAAATTGTGCCCCTTGTTCTTGCACATCTCTTTTCTGAAAGATGCCACCCTTTTGGACTTTGTTGATTTCCTTCAGGTACTTGAAAGTTTCTATCATGTCCCTCTCTCTCCTCCTTTCCTCAAGGGTATACATATTAAGCTCCTTAGTCTTTCTTCAGAGTGCCTTCTGGTGCAGACCTCACCATTTTGGTTGCCCTCCTCTGGACAGCCTCCACTCTGTCTATGTCTTTGTATGATGGGGTCTCCAGAACTGCACACAGTACTCCAGATGGGGTCTCACCAACTGTCTGTACAGAGGGATAATAACTTCCTGTTTTCTACTATTGATGCCTCTCCTATGCATCCCAGTATCCCCCAGCCTTCTTACTGCTCTTCTCACATTGCTTGCCCACCTTTAGGTCATCTGATATAATTACCCCAGGTCCCTTTCCATTTTTACTGTTGTCAGTATCTCACCCCCATTGTGTACTCTTCCCCGGTTTTTGTTTCCGGTGCATTACCTTGCACTTTTTGCATTGAATCTGAGCTGCCATACATTTGACCATTCCTCCAACCTTGCCAAGTCCCTTCTCATCCTTTCCACTCCATCTGGTGTATCAACCCAGTGGCAGATCTTTGTGTCGCCTGCAAAGAGACATACTTTTCCTCCAGTTCCCTGCAATATCATTTATAAAGGCATTAAAAAGGACCGGTCCCACTACTGAACCTCTGCGTACCCCGCTAGTAGCCCTCCTTCTTCATCACTGTGGACTCCATTTACTACTACCCTTTGCGTCCTGTTGTCTAGCCAATTTTTATCCAGGCTACCACCTTGGGACCCACTCCAAGGCTAGCTAACTTGTGTATTAATCTTTGTGTGGACTGTATCAAATGCCTTGTTAAAATCTAGGTAGGCCATGTCCACAGCCCTCCCTGGTCTACTACTTTGGTCACCCAGTCAAAGAAATCTATTAGATTCGTCTAACACAACCTTCCCATTGTGGATCCATGCTGCCTTGGGTCCTGTGCCCCACTGGCCTCTAGGTACTCGACAATTCTTTCCTTCAGAAGTGATTCCATCATTTTCCCTACCACTGAGGTCAAACTAACTGGTCTGTAGTTTCCTGCCTCTGTCCTGCTCCCACTTTCCTGCCTCTGTGCTGCTCCCACACCTTTAAATTCTTTTGATTTAAGGAGTTGATTATTGAATTTCCAAGTCCTGTCTCTGACTAGTGAGGGAGCCAGATTGATTCTAGTTATTACAGGATGATGGTCTGATATGACCATTGGTGAGCAGGAACAGTAGTCTATCCCTTGAAGGTGTTTCACCCCTATCAAAAAGTAGTCTATCCTAGAATGGGTGCGATGGGATATAGAGTAGAAGGAGTACTCTACCCTCTGGGTTCAGGATTCTCCAGGGTTCGACAAGCCCCAGAGAGTGCATTAATTCCTCTAATGCCTTTTGACCTGGGATGGAACTTGCTTCAAATATCCTGTTCTATCCAGTTGATTATTCAACACTAAGTTCCAGTTCCCTTCCAATATCATAGGCAGTGAGGACCAGGATGAAAGTGCTGTCATTATGGTAGAGAAGAAGGAAGGGTCATCGCTATTTGGTCCGGAACAGAACCTCAGCACTATTTCTAGGTGATCCAAATGTGCTCTAAGTAAATGTATCTGCCTCACAATTTCATGAAGTAAACGGAATGGTAACCTTTGTGCAATTATAATAGCCACCCCTCTTTTGTGAGTCTATTCCTGAACCATATACAGTACCTGCCCCACCCAGGCCCTTCTTAACTGAAAAACCTGGGAGGGTGGGAGGTGATTTCTTGCAGGAAGGCAATATCCGTATGCAGTTTTTGTAAATGTAACAACACTTTTTTCTTTTATTGGGTGACTGCACCCCTTGATATTCCAGGAGCAGAAGTTATAAGTTGCCATTACCACTTTTAGCTATTAGGAATGCCTTCAGTGCAGTCCTTGCACAACAAGGCGTAAGACAATAGAGATGAAGAAAATAGGAACAGATGAAATTCAAACCCTTGTCTCTGGTGGAATGCCCTGCCCACTCCTTATTACCTTTCTAACTACCCTATACCTACCCCCACCGCTACAGGTTTAGTTCCTTTAAACTCTTTAACCATTAACTTTAACCCACTCCCCATAGGAACCTCATAGGTGGCAATAGTACTGTTAAAGCAGTATAGTCCGTTAGGACTGTGTCCTGCGGAGGTCCCAAACCCAGAAACCGATGCATGATCGCTTTCCACCAGTAACCTTACGCCTCCTCCCACCCCCACCCAATTGATTATCCTGACTATCTAATTAACTACATATAATATAACCAAACAGTCCTTTAACCTTAATAATAGGTCTGTCTACCTTCAACTATATATTTTTGCTTACTAAATCAGAATTGTCACATATGACAGAAACAAAGAAAGAACATCTTTACTCCATTTTGCTTTTGGTAAATCGGAATGGAAATGGACTGTAACACCATAGATTAATATTGGTGAAAATTTCTGTTTTCCCAAACCATATAGCTGAGTCTCTGCACTCTTCAGGTTACAAAAAGGCAAGGGAAGATGGAAGGAACCTGCTAAAGTTAACGTGGATAAAAGTTTGTAGTGTATGCCACATTAGCTAAATACAATCTGGGTATGTATCAGGTCATGGCATGCCGATTTACACTTGCCCTTACTTGGTAAAATTAAATCTCAGCCATGGTTATTCAGCCCCAAAACTTATACTATGTGCCACTTTGGCTGTATGCTAACAGAATATGTATCAGGCCATGGCACACCCGATGTACACTATAGCCTCTAAACAGTGAAATTAAAGGCCATCCATTGTTATTCAGCTCAGGTCTACATTGATTGGCATATAGGACCTTTAGGATCTGTATATAATGTTTAAGTAAAGGAAAGAAAAGTAAAGATGCAAGTCCTCCTGTTACAGTTCACTTGTTTAACCTGTGTGTTACGCAGCCAAAAACAAGAAAGAAATGAAAAGAAAAAGAAAAATGGGAGAAATGAACAAGAGTCTAGCAAGGCAAATAAAGTTTGCTGAACAGTCTCTCTTCTTTCGAAGAGAGCTGGAGGGGCGGACTGCTACTGCCCAAAGTCTGACCCTGATGGATTTGAAGTGGGGAATCTCCGTTCTGGATCCGACAAGTATGCTCACCTTCGGAGTGTAGATTGAGCTTGCACGGTCATTCAGGGGCGATAGTGCATGATCACAAATGAAAATGTTCAACCTAGGATTGGGTCATCTTGTGCATTTTGTGAAGTTAGGAGAGCTAGCAAGGAGGAAAGACACATAAGGTGTCTTCTCAACAACAACAACTAAGGGGACCAGGTTTTTCTGAAGAGTCTAATATAGATTTGCACAGGTAACTTCTTACACAGCATACTCAGTCTTCTTTTCCCAGTTCAGTTACTTGAGTGCTTTTCCAGCACCTCCTCTAGTGCTGATCAGTTTGCTTCAAGAGGAGCTGAAAAGGTCGGGAAGAGGATGGGAAGATCCTTAGCCACTTGTTCAGCCATCTCAAAGGTTTTCTGAGCCCCATTATGTGTAACCAACAACTGAGCTGGATATAACATGTGTAACCTTGTGCCTGCTGATATCAATTTTGTTACTGAAGCATGTTAAGCCACTCTTTTCTGGCAGACTGCAGCAGGAGGTCCTAGGTGATCCAGAGTGTTGAATTTTCCCATTGAATGGCTTGAAGTTCTTTAATTTTCGTTAGTATGTGTTGCCTGTCTACATAGTTTAACAGCTGAAGAATGAAGGGCCTGGGCTGAGCTCCAGGCAGTGATCTAGGCCTCAGTGACCTATGGGATCTCTACAATATAACTCGGGAGTGCATAGGGGTCCTGCCACCTTAGTAAGTAGTTTCTTGGTGAATAAGATGGGTGTTGAGCCCTCCTCTTCTTCTGGAAGGCTGAAGATTACCAAATTGTTGTGTCTGCTTCGGCCTTCCAGGTCTTCCAATTTTAACTCCATTTCAGAGATTTTGTGCCACAGCAATGTTAGCTCTGGGTCTACTCTGGACTGCCAAGCTTCCAGGAATGATGTACAGGCCAAGATATCTGCCAACTTTTTATTTGTCTCCTTCAGATCGGCCTTGATAGTTTTTAGGTCTGAAGAAAAGTACAGAAATGCAAACTTGAGTGGTGCCAGCTCCTTTAAGAATTTGTCCTCTGAGAGAGGCGTTGCAGCACTTGTTGGCGGATTGCCCTTGCCCAACATGGCACCTTAGTTCTTGGGTCACTTTGAGGGTTTGTCTAGCATCTGGGCGGCGGTGCGCAGGAGGGCCTGCTTCATTTTAGCCTCCATTCAGAACAGTTGCTTGCTGAAATGGCTTAAAATTAGTTGTCAGATGGTTCTCTTCGCAGCAGGAATCCAGGTAATTAACTTTGTGCTAATACTTCACCAAAACCAGCAAAATAAACTATATTTATTTGAGTTGAAGTGGGAGGGAGGGCAGCGACGCCTATCTAGCTAGATGGCATCACGTGATTCGGCCAGGAGAACTTGATGTGTCTAGATGGGTGACAATTGACCTCATGTCCTGGTGTGGCACAGGTCCACACTGGTCCTTGGTATGCACCGAATCTAAGAGAAATCAGGTGGACAGTGGGAGTTTGGTGTTCCTGAGGAGGTTGGAGGTTCAAGGCTCAAGTGGCTAGATAGTACCATGAAAGATTTTCGATGTTGAGCTGGTGGCACTGTGTTCTAAAACAGCATTAGGTACAGGCTGCAGTTGTGATGTAACAGAGGAACAGTCATTTAGCCACAACGTGTTGTGGACTGCTTTTCTTTTAATTGCTCAGGATATATATTGAGTTTGTACCTTGATATTGAGTCTTTGGATTCCTCCTCCCATAAGAAAACTTACTCTGACCTGCTGGAGTGTTTCTTCTGGCTGCAGGGCAGAACTCTGCAGACATTTTGCTAGGACAGTAGTAATAAGGAGCTCACCTGATACATAACAGACTTCATTTAATTGCTTTTCATAGCAATCCTCTGCTTAGCAGTATGTTTACTGCACTATTTTTTTTTTCTGTTAGTCAGTGTTTCCAATGAGGAATGAGGTTCTTATTTCTCTGATCGACACAGAAACACAGCTTTAGGCAGTAATTGCTCTGAATCATTTTGGGGACATATAGGATAAATAAGTTTATGGATAGTGCTAACTTCACTGATTTTCACAATAGAAGTGTTTTATTCAAACAAGGGCTGTTTTATAAAGATATCTGCATTGGAAAAAATGTAGCATGAAACAGAATGTGTCCACTACAGAGCTCACTGCATTACTGCCAGCTGTAACTTGAGCTGTCTGTTGTCCTTGTCTGCATTTAACCCTCTGCAGTTCTAGTCCCAGCTCTAGGGTTGGCTAATTGTCAGAGCATCTTAGAAACAGAGACTATAAGAAGTCCTTTGTTTGTCAGCTGCTACTACTTTTTGACCTCTTTTTATGCACACTGAGCTCTTTTTGAAAAAAAAAAAAGACACAAGTGCAATAACCAGAGAAAGTGTTGCCTGACTTTTTAAAAGTGAGATTTCCTATCTGCCCCTCCAACTTAGTTTGCATCTTATGAACTGAGCATAATATTTGCTGATTACAGCACATCATAGATTATTGTGAATGTATGCTTTAAAATCTCATTGAGCAATGTGGAATATTGCCTCTCCATGTGGGACAGAGAGTTTCTGAGAGGTAAAATGAGTGATGTACCTTGTAATGTGACAGTTGAGGTATGCTGAGCTGTGCTATTAAGGTAAATAATTACCCACTAAAATATCCAAAATAAGTCCTATGCATTTAATTAAAAGGGGGTCATTGGTGATGCTGGGACACTGTGCAATTTCTATTGCAAAATGGTGAACCTGGAGTCAATAAATGTGGGGGTTTTAGGTTTGAATCCCACCACTACCCCTGGTTAACTGTGCGACTTTCAGCAAGGCACTGGACCTACCAAGGCTTCCTGTGGATTCTGTGAACTTAGCTTCATGGCAAGCCATGCCTCACAATCTTCTGTCACTCATTGAAATGTGGGCAGATTGAATATCTGAAATGTGAGACGATGTCCTTCAACATATGGGACACATGATTAAATGAAGCTACAAGCTCAGATGGGAGGTATGGAACATGCCTCAACTACAGTTGGAGAAGAAAAGGAGGGGAATCAGCATTGACACCAACTGGAGTTAGACGACTGTCTGCAAGTTAACCCCATGCAGTCCTGGTCCCATCTCTGCTACAAAAATAATAATAACAAAGAAATAAAACACAGACCCCTTTGACAGCCCACCCAATCTGCCCTAATCACCCTGATCCACTGAAGTTAGCCAACTGTCTACAAGTTAACCCCTTGCAGTCCTGCTTCCAGCTCTGCCACTCAGCAGTGCCACCTCTTCCTTTGCAAAGGTGCAGCTGGCTTGTCAGAGCAACTTCACAATAAACCCTAATAATTCAGGCATCCTGCCCCTTGCCAAACTTTGATGTCTCAAACTTCTCAAGTCCTGGGCAAAATGTATTTTCTCAACTGTGGTGCTAAATGATGCTTCAGCTGAGATTTGAACATTTTACCTACCTGGTTCAGTTCATGAGTGTGGTGATAAGAAGTCCATGTTGAAAATTTGAGGTTAAAATCTCAAAAACAAGAAAGTCATGAAGCAATGTTGAAATTCTTCAATGTTTTCTTACAAATTTACTACTGGTATTTTTCCACATTCAGACCCCATATTTTCAATAACGCTTTTTAAACCCACATCATGAACAAGGCAAGTGTAATTTTTTCAAACCTCCTACAAAATATATTTTTTGACTACACAGAGAGCAGCTTGAAAGCAATTTGATAAGTATGAAAGAATCTGCAATGCTGCTGAACCCAGGACCTCAGGGCAGCAAAACATTGTGCCACAAGTGAGTGAATGCAGTACTCATTATTTTATATGGACCACTTACATCACAGAAAAGCAACAATAATTGGGGAAAAGATCTGAAACAGAATCCACAGCTTTTGAGTGCTTATAAGGGAATGTTTATGTTTTGCCTTACAGTTAGTGGATATTGCGTACTGGGTGTTGTCAAGGAAGCAGACACACCTCCCCCATGTTCTCTGCTAGGCTGTTTTGATCTAGCTGTATAGATAGGTTCTTCATCCCCACCCCATGTTCTGTGCTAGGGCTGTTTTGATCTGGCTGTATAGGTAGGTGGTCGCCCTCCCATGTTCTGTGCTAGAGATGTTTTGATCTGGCTTTATAGGTAGACCCCTCCAGTGTTCTGTGCTAGGGCTGTTTTGATCTGGCTGTATAGGTAGGCTCTTCATCTCCCCTTGTTCTGTGCTAGAGCTGTTTTGATCTGCATATATAAGTAGGTCGCCCCACCCCGTGTTCTGTGCTAGGGCTGTTTTGTTCTGGCTGTATAAGTATTCCTCCCATGTTCTGTGCTAGGGCTGTTTTGATCTGGCTGTGTAAGTAGTTTCTTGTATTACACTAACACACCTGACAGTTTATGTGTAAACCTTTCAAATACCATTGAGTTTTACAGACATGCTGGACTCTGCACAGGATAGTCTTATTAAACTACCTTCACATGTGTTGTATTTTAAGTATCTATTCATTATTATTAGCTATGATATGTCAGTGAGGTCCAGTTGCTAGCACTCTCGTTTAAGAGTCACTCACAGTAATCATGTATCAAAATCTTACACATAGAACTTGATTTTTTAATACAGCCTTGGTTGTGGATTTGCATTTGTGCATTACATTACCCAATTGAACTGTATGGCCACAGTCTACCCTGAATGCTCTCCACACTTGGATTTTTGTGATTATTTTGAATTTTACCAGCCTCCAAAGAGCACCACCCCTGCATCACAGTGCAAAAGCCTTCTTTTCTTTTTGGTGGACATAACACCATTTATGTAAAAGTACTATGATTTAGAACACACGCACACTGACAAAATCAAAATGAAAATATCAGTAGAATCAGTGTGTGACAGGGGTGATTTTTAATCACAGTGACAATTGATGACTATTTCAGAGGCATTACAGGGTGAACAAGTTTTGTAAAAAAAAGCAGCAGTCCCTATTTTATTTGATTTTTTATTACATATGTTTGTGCTCATGAAACAGAATACTTTTACATATACAGCCCACATGGCTATACTGTATGAGGAGAAGGGATTCACCTCCTGGAAAGCTCAACTAATCTCCTTGCTAATTTAATTCGTGTTTACCTGACAGGGATATGCACAACTGGCTGAACAATCTGACATGCAGATGCCACTTTTTGTTAGGCAGTTAAACCACGAATCAAAGTGCCATTTTTTGTTTTAAAACTGCAGATGTTATCACTCAAGCCCCCTTATTCCACTGTGGGGAGATGCGCGGTGCAGCCAGATGCACCACCCAACAAGATGTGCCGCACAACTGACTGCAATATTCAAACAATATGCATGATCCAAGCAGATCGCGATCCTGTATGAATATTGAAGACAAGGCGGGCGGTGCAAAAGGAGGCGGCTGCTAATGCGCTTGGTGCATCCAGGGATGGGCTGAATACTGTCTATGGTGACTGCTCCAGGGCATCCCAGATGCACCAGTCCCCAAAGGCGATATTCAGCCAGGGTATGCAAATGAGTCCATTAGGCATGCATGGTGCAAACGGCCTCATGCATGCCCATTATGGGCTCATCTGCATGCCTGCACCCAGCCGGATACACCGGGCAAGGTACCCCCCCCCGTACAACAGACAGGCTGCAACTGCAGTAAAACACTGCAGAAAGTCAAGTACACCATCCCCCGCCCAATCCACATTCACGTTATAGGCACAAAATGACTCCCACCGGTGTCAAGACACCCACTCTCTGCACGATCCACAGCCCTGACACAAATATCCCCCATCACGGAAGCATAAGGACCTCCCTGTCACACAGCAAGAGCCCCATCAACACACCCCTGCCCCTCATTCCAGAGTGTAGTGTCCCTCACCCCCCAGTAGGCAGGACACTTCCGCACCCTCCTCCTCCTGTTAGTGATTATATCGCCTTCTTCACCACCACAGCCAGTTGCTTGACTGCACAGTCTGGGAACTGCACTGTTCTGAATACATGCTCATTGGTTGAGCACATATTCTGTGCAATGCAGTTCCTGGACTGTTCAGTTGGCATGGTGGTGAGCAGAGGGCTGTGCCATTCATCAGCTCTGGATGGGAGGGGGTATGGGGATCGGGGTCCAGTCCTGATGGGCCAGGGGGACCGCTACACTATGGGTATGGGGGCATCATTAACTACAGTCATTGGGGTTGGGGCATGGTGGTGTGTGTGTGCCCCTTGTGTTTGGGGATTGGGGCCAGGTGGGGTATCTCACACAGAAGGACTGTGATCAAGCATGAATGGGTGTCCCTATGCTGTGGGACAGGATTGGATGATTCCTTGCCATTGATTGGGGCTCGAAGTAGGTACAGGGATGGGGAGGGAATGCCACTAGACTGCCATGGCAGGCAGGCTGCCATGCACCAGCCTGCACTTGAGCAGTCTGTCTGTGGGTGGCTGGCCGATTTAGGCCATATTTTTGCCGCCCTATCTCTGCATGGCACATTTTCAGCCATTGCAGGGCACACCCACTGAATTTGCCGATGCACGGCATATTCATGGGAACACCCCTACTTGGGCTGACTACATTATGTTTAGGCCATGACCCATCTGCTTTTGGGTGGCCCATCTCCCTCACTGAATATCACACTGCAGTGCTTTGTTGGGGTGCGTGCATCTCCCTTTTCGCTGGGATGCGCCACACATCTCTTTGAATATGGGGCCTTAGCCTATTATGCGAGATCCAGCTGTCTTACAGAGAAAACACTTTTCGTGCTCCAGTGAACATGCCTCCTATGCAGAACAGCTGATTGTTTTTGCCAGTGTTTATGTGCAGTCAAATATAGAAGAAATTCCCATTCTAGTCTCGATCTCTTCTGTGTTTGGCTACACATTAACCCTGACACAAAAGCACATATGTATAAGCCCCATAGCTGCACACTAGTCTAGAACTGGGACCGGACTTGTTAAAAGGTAAGCAGACTCACCTCAGGAGAGGTATCCATGTTCAAGTTCATCCTCTGATCAACCCTCACAGTTATCCTCAGCAGGCACCCAGATAAGCCTTTCCAGGACTAATGTTATCAGTAGTCCACATTCCACTGACCTGTCTGCTCAATGGACTCAGTAGATTCCTTTGGGCTGTTTCTTGCTTCCCTGGCACTTTGGAACAAAGACCACATTGATAGGTACTTACAGAAGCTTAGGGAAAATACAAAATATAAAAACCTAGGACATTTTGATCATGTGTGCACCCAGTGTGTGCCCATCATGCCATTACAGAACTGGAAGTCTCTATAAAGTTTATCTTTTGCTGTTTTGAGGTATTCTAGCAGCCTGTGTTTGTGATGCATTTGCATATTTTTCCCATGTATCAGTCTTCTTTCGAATTTCACACTCGGCTGAGTTGTCACTCTGTCATTGAGCATCTGCTCCTCATCTGAGAAGTATTAGGTGACCCCAACACAGAGCTCATCCTTCCGATGCCAGTGAGGTCCCCTGTGGCAGCTCTATGGGGTCCTCCATGGACCATTCACTATAATTTAGGGAGGTGATCTGATCCAGTTGATCTCCATCAATGACACGACATACCTGTAAGGGAGGTCAGAAGGAGGCAGCCAATCTAGAATCTTAATGTACAAAATGCTTTAAGCCTGATACACTGGAGTGTTGTGTTTGGTTTATCAACTGCAGCCAGAGCACTTACAACTTCAAAGAGCCACAGCCCCTAGGATTATTACTATAAGGACCATGTGGGCAAGGGCAAGGAGGTCAAATTGCCAGTGCATGCACAAAGCAGGGTAACCCTTGGAAGCCTTGGCACAGACTTTTGTGACACCCTGAACTGTTACAGGCAGGTGATAAGGGTGTCTCAGAAGCAGTGAATGATAACAGAGGAGCTGTTAGGGTAACAGGACCATCTCTGGACAGTGTGATGTGATACATTTTAGGTGTCCAACCCCAGAGCTATTGTTCCAGTATGTATAGGTTTAGGTGCAATGCCACTTGGTTACTGATGTTTTGCAGGGCTTGACCTCTGATGGTAAATTGTGTATACATCAGTGTATGACTATTATAATATTGTATATGGGGAATTGAAGGAGGCAGATTTGCAAATGTGTCTGAGGGTGTGGGTTTATGTTGCTGCTGTTGTAAAGCTGTGGATATCCCACATATGATATAACAGTAGTCACAGATTGATGCATGCATGATTTACTGTCAGAGGTCAAGCCCTGCATAACATCGATAAACAGGTGGTGTTGTACCAAACCTATGCATAATGGACAAAATAGCTTTGCAATTGCACTCTGAAATGTAACACATCACTCTTCAACAACAAAATCAGCCAAAGTAGACTATATCAATTAAAGTATTACATTTTTGAAGGACTTCTGTAACAAAAGAAAAAAAATTAAAACTTTGTTTCATGTTGATGCACAGCAGCTGTGTTGGCTCTGACCAGACTTTGTTTTATACATATATTTTTTTTGTTATGGTATTTCTCCTGTGGTGCTGGCCAGCACTCCTGTTCCTATCCACTGTCCCCAGGGCCATTCCCCGAGGATCAGACCCCGCCTTAAGTCACCATGACTTACTCCTTCATGGCAGGGTGGGGGAGCGACTCAACCCACCTGATGGTTCCGACCAGGAGACACCTTCCAGGGCAGCACCTGTAGGAACAGCTTCATTCAGCCTGGCCAGCACCTGTTTCTGCTTTTCTTCCCTAGGAGGTGGGGCATGCAGTGATGCCAGCGGAGAGAACGTGCACACATCCGCACGCACTTCTCCAGGTGTCTGCCTCAACTCCTCCCTTTTCTGAGCTCTTGGCGACTGCCCCCAGCCACTGCCAGGAGCCAGTAGGACACTGAGAGCTAGTGATCCCCTCCCAGAGAAGGAGAGTCCATTGGACGCTTCAATCCTTCTTTTTCCCTGTTGAGCCCCAGTGGCCCATGTTCGTTCCTGAACACAGGTGGCTGGTGTGGAGCGAGGTAAGACGTCCAGTGCCTCAGTCTTCAGTGCCACTGGGCGGTATTGTTTTTATGTTTTGAGCTTTATCATTTGTGGGAGCACCCAGATTTATCAGTGGCATGCCCATCTGCTTTTGAACCTTGCATTGTGTTGTAAGCTGAAAATAATGCTTTGAGTGAGTGAGACACATATGGGGTAAATCCTTAAATTACCAGTGTACCAATGTGGCAGGCAATGATGCAGAGTGTATGGAAAGTGCCCATAGTTTGTCATCAGCTCCATGACTGGAAGGATACTGTTCACAGGAGGAAAATGTTCAAGCCCCTTTGCACTGCTGAAGAAAGTAACATCTAAGCATCATCAACCTTTAAGAGGGTGAGAAGCTCTAAGAGGGAGAGAGTAAAGGAGAGGTAGGTGAAATTAGGCAGAAGGCCCAGTGCAGCAGTTATTTCAGAAATCTGTGGAATTGCCACCCAAAGACAGGAGGGATTTGCAGCTGAGATCGCCTATAATTTCATAGCATCACTCAGGATGAGGCTAAAACCAGGAAGAATTTCCTAGCCCTTCCATCCCAATCTAGAAAAACAAAATGAATAAATAAACACTTGGCCAGGGAATTACCACCAACAGGAAAAACTGGTAAAGTTGTGAAGCCCAAGTGTTTCTGTTATTGCCCAGAAGGCTGGGAGATAAAGATCCACTATCCTGGAACCAGGTACAGCACAAACTGCATTTAAATAACTTTGCACTGCATTCACAACTCATTTATAGCCTGTGGAGACAATTTCACAGCTCATTACCAGCATAATTAGTTAAATGTAATCTGCACTGTACTGGTCCATGCACAGACTTATTATTGTGGCTACTGTAACAGCTAAGCACATGAAGTATGTGACAAAATGAAACCGCTATGCTTAGCTCAATTTTCTGCCAAGAATATGTGTTTGTCGTTTAAGTGGACTCGTTCAAAATGGATCTCTTCTCAGTTTGTTTGATGCTAGGTGTGCAGGAAAGGAGGCTCAAAGAGGAGGCGAATTTATTATTACTTTGGTTATGAATGTGATGTCAAAACTTCCGGCCCTATACCATTAGCTTGGTTCAATAAATTACAAACCCTGACAGTTATGATATGAGCCCAACATGGCATATAACTTCCTCACTATTTTATTGTTACCCCTACTTAGCAAATTGCTAGCAGTGAAAATGGAATTATAGAATCATTTTTATAAAGATACAGGGAGCAGTGAATAATTGTCATCACCTCCAAAGATCTGTGAAACATTCTGTGTACCTTAGTGATTCTCGACCTATATAGAACAATCCCAACCATTCATCTGAAATTAAAGTGCTAAAACATCCCTGTGGCAAAATAAAGGAATATGGTAAGTGTCTCAACAACTGCATGCTAGAGGGTTTCTGGTAAAGCACGTTAGAGATTATTTGTTTTTTGTTTGTTTTATTTATATAGTTTGTGAATTTTTCTGTGCTTGTTTTCCCCCTCTTCCTGGGGCCCCAGCACATGGGTGTCATGTGGGCATGGAGGTGCATGCACACCTGCAATGCCAGCACAGCACCTTGTACCCCACCCATGGCTAACAGTGGAGCCCCGGTTGGCGTCGCCATCTGTCCTCCAATGGGTGGCTGCCAGTCCCTCCTAGTAGGAGAGCTGTCTTACAATGGCTTGCTCTTCTCCTTGCCCCCCGCCGACCCCCAACACCCGGCTCATTCCTGAACTCAACATCAGTGGGAGGCATGTTAGAGATTCTTATGGAATGGCAGGTCCTGGTGAAGCATTTTACCACAGTATATGCAGTTAAAGCATTCCAATATAAGTTACCACTTCTCACTCCTGTATGATTATACCCTAAATTCATTACATAAAAGTTTTTGGATGATGGAGCATATATAGCTTTGTGCCCTCATGGTATACTGTACTGGCATGTGGTCATAATGTCACAAGACATTATGTCGCCATAATATACCACGTTGCCAATACAGTGCAATATATTGCAGCAGCATACGTCTTTGTTTGCAGGGGGCTATTCCCCACACCCCCCATTTTGAGGGGCTACACCCCCACACCCCTACTAATATATCTAACTCCAGGGGGTATCATTTAAATTGCACAATGTGCAAAAATAACATTTCTTGCATCTGGGACCAGGAATCGATACCCGGTCCCCAAGCACTGCCCTTGCTGCTCATGGCTCATCCCGTCGAGGCCACGGCAGCATCTATAACCGTCCCAGCAGAGGTCTTATCCTCTTCGTGGAAACAAAGGGAGGTGGACTACGTGCATACTTCCTTAGCAGTATTGCACCCTCTCGCTGTTCACTGCCATGCTGTTCCTGTTGCGCTGGTGTGTCATACACTATTAAGCATGCAACATATTGACCCAGTAGGTACTGTACCATATTCATTTTAAACCCTTGTGGTAAAGCAAAGGAAGTTTGTGCATGTTGACAGAAGGTTTTAAAGTCACCCTACAATAGAAATGTGGGAGAAATGTGATTATGTGTTAAATCAATTACATCTGTAGTGGATTACAGAATCATAGTTTTTATGTAGCATGACAATTACAGTAAATGCCCCAGAAACTTAGAAAATGTGTTCTTACCACCAGAAAGTGCTGTTAGTGTAAAATAATTGCCAGCATTTACTCAGTTGGTGGCAGATCCAGCTCTGGGCCACATGGTCATGGGTTCCAGTCCCAAATCAGGATCAGGCTCATATCATAAACACTGACACCTGAGTACAACACTAAGGGTTTGCCATCCTATGAATGAGATGTTACAGAAGGTCCTTCTGCCCATCTCTGGTGCTGCCCTGGTGGGTATTCAGCTGGAAGTAAGAGAACACAAGGCATTTATTACAAGTGGAGGATTCACCACAGTGTCCTGGTCAGTTTCCTCTCGTCCCATAAAACCGGTTCATTCAATTGTGCAAGGCTATGTGTAGGTTTTGATGTGTAATATGACAATCATTGCACAGTTTTTCAGTCACTTTACTACCAATCTCTTGTTGCTTGTAATGTGCTTTGGGGTACAATGTGTAATACTAGTGCTACATAAATGCTAATCTTTCTTCTTCTTCATCTTCTTCTCTCCATGATGACTCATTAATTCACATAGTGTGTGAATCCCCTCATATTCACACATTATAGGATTTTTATTATACTGTAGCTGAATCCCCAAGCAGAATCCAATGATTTAGTACATCCTCAATTTGGGAGTTAGGGACATGTTTTCCACCCCAGTGTTCCGTGAAAGTAGGTTTATCATTATTCTTGTGGTAGAAAACATGTTTCTAAGAGTATGGCTAAACAATAGGGATGTGTGGAATGGCAATTCCACTTTCAAAATGCTTTTCAGAATTTCTTATTGAATTCTGCAGAATTCTGAAAATTCTGAAAAACATTTCTATGTAAACCTTGAAATAACCTTTCTCCCCACATCTAAATAAAAGCTAACAGAAATCATTGCATTTCTCCACTTTGAGAAAAGATTCAAGGGCTGAGAAATGACAGTGCTGCATATCGTAACAAATAAAACCAGTTAGAAGATTGCTGTTACTAAACACATAGGCCCAGATATTCAGAGCAGCTGTGCATGGCACAACTGAGTTGTGCCAGCACAAGTATGGAGATGCGCCAAGGAGCGATATTCAGCGGGAGCCATGGCGCAGTACAAAACCCATTGTGCCAATGTGCAACTATAATATATTCAGCGCAAGTGCAGGGGCGGTCCCATGAATATGCAGTGCCATGGTATATTCAACCGTGAAGCCATGGCGCATGTGTGGAGCAACTCAAGATGCACCGACCAGACTTGTTCCAATGAAAATAGGGTGCAAACACACAGACAGCAGTTGCACCAAGAGTGTGAGAGAGAGAGGGAGAGATAGTAAGAGAGACAGACAGACACAAGAACAGACACAGAGGGAGAGAGAGAGAGAGGTGGTGTGGTAGAAGGAGAGGGGCAGAGAGAGAGAGAGAGAAAGAGACACACACACACACAGAAAACACTGTACCAGTGTGGCACACAGACAGCAGCGAACCACCCAGGGGTACACGACTGAAGGAGTGATGTAGACTGCGCTGTTCCTGATGGAGGCGGTAATGAGGGGTGTGAGGAGGCAGGAGGAACAGCTACTTGGCCGACAAAGTGCCAGTTGGCGGTATGCCAGACACAGGTGGTACTGTGCCTGCATCACCTTTGAGAACTACAGTGACACAGAGGTTGTGGGCAGGTACCATCTGAAAATGGCCATTCTGAGGCTGCTCTGTGAGCTGTGCAGTGAGGAGATGCAGACACCCACCAGACGGCACCATGCCAGATCCATGAAGACCAAGGTGACCGCTGTCATGTGCCTGCTCACCAAGGGCACCTTCCAACAACCAACAGGGGACACCACAGGCATCACCCAGTTGGCCACATTCCACCTCCTCACACAGTTCCTCAATGCTCTGCTGCCACATGCTTCAGAATTCATCCATTTCTCCAGGACACAGGTGGAGCATACAGCAAACATGCAGCACTTCAACAGGGTGACACGCATGCCTGGCGTAATTGGGGCCATTAACTGAACACCGTGGGCATCTGCATGCCACCTGACCCCAAGGAACGGTGTACATCAACAGGAAGGGGAGCCCGAGCATCAACTGCTAGGTGGTATGTGATGCCACGGGGTGCATCATCAATGACTGTGCCACACATCTTGGGAGTGCACATGGCGCATTCTTCTTGCACAGCTCTGCGCTGTGCCACAGGTTTGAATGTGGGGACATCCCCATGGGCCACCTGTGGGTGAGTATGGCATGGGCAAGGGCACTGGTGTAGCACACCTGTGGATGGGTTGGGCAGGGTGTGCATGGTGGTGTGGGCACCAGGGACAGGCAAGAGGCACAGCACAGAATAGCATAGGGCTAACCATGTCATTCTCCACACAGGTGACAGCATGTACCTGCTGAGGCCCTGGTTGCTCACCCCTACTGGTGACCATCATCCCCAGCAGAGGAAAGGTACAACAAGACACATGCTAGCACGTGCAACATCATCAAGCATGTCTTTGGCATACTGAAGGCACAATTCCATTGCCTAGACAGGTCAGGCAGTGCCCTACAGTACAGCCCCTTGAAAGCCTGTGGCCTATTCCTGGCCTGCTGCATACTGCACAACATGGCCATTGACCATGGGATAGCTGTCGATGCAGATGAGGGCAACAGTAGTGGGACAATGGAGACAATGGGCCAGAGGTGACCTGCCATGCTGCACAGTCCCCTCTCCAGTGGACGCTGCACAGTGGGGTATGCAGGGGTAATGGGTATGGCAGGCGCACGGTGGGGTCCCTGTGTCTGGCTGCCCAGTTGCACCTGCAGCCTGCTGCTATCTCCCTTCCAGCCACTGTCACTGCCCTGTACCTGCACGGCCACACCACCACCAACACAGGGCACATCCGTGGCAATGCACACCATTGCACCCGCAGTGGTGGCGGGCAGCTGTGCCGCCACTGGCATCACACTGGGTGCAGCAACTGGCTGTGATGCCAGCAGGGCGACATGCACACAACATTGCCCATGCTGTCCAGGAGGTGTTTGAAGTCATCATCAGAGTCGGACCCCACCCCAATCTGTGTCTCTGCACACAGGACACCTAGGCTGGCATCCTGCAGGATCACATTCAGGGCCTCGTCCAACCATAGGCCAAGGACACCCACAGGCACTGTGGTGCTGATCTGCTGCCTGTCAGGCCCCTGGATGCTGGTGGATGTTGATGGTTTGTCCTCCAGGGCCATGCTGACATCCACGGTGCTGCAGCCACTGCTGGCACCCCATCCTCTGCACGGAGGCAGCGGGTGCTGCAAGAGAAGGATGGCGTGTCAGTGATGTATTGCCCACATGTGCCCCCCCACTGCTGCTGCATTTGTACTGCAGTATGGCAGCACATGGTGTGCACATGCACATGACATGCAGGACAGCTGCATGCATGACAGCACGCCTGTGTATACACCCTCCGGGACACCAGCTGTGCATGGTTGACATACATACCATGCAGTGATGGGCTGCCACCTGTCTGGAAGCCTCCTCCAGGTACACCCTCCACCAAGGTGCAGGTGGATGGTGACTGCCACCAACTCCTCTGTTTGTGTCAGTGTGGTGCATCCTCTGGCCCTCCTCCAGTGGCACTATGGGATGCTCTGATGGCTGCCACTTTCTCCTTTATGCGCCACCTCTCAGTCCTGATCTTCTTGTGGCACTCCTGCACTGACCACTGGTGGCTGCCGGTGCTCATTGACATAGGTCACCACCTCCTCCCTATCCAGCAGCCCTGTCCTGTGGTGTGCCCATGCCACCACACAGCAGGGCCTCCCTGTTGAGGTAGGCCTTGAACAGGGCATCCATCTCTCTCTCTCTCTCTCTCTCTCCGTGAAGTTAGGCCTGCACTTCCATGCAGGTCCCCACCTCGCCCTCCTCCTGTGCCGACATGTTGCCTCCTGTGAACATGGGCGGCAATAGTGTGTCAGTGGCAACATCTTCCTGGTCCGTCCCACCTTGCAGTGCTGTCTGCTCCCAGTGTTCTGCTGTGGCATCCACCACTGACCTGTCATGGCTGCAATACTGGTACATGGCCTGAGCTGTTCCGTGGTGCTTATGAGATGTAACGCATGCAAATGAGGTTGTGCTTAATGGTAATGATATGCTAATGCACCCACTGTGCCCACATTGGCTGATGACTTATTTGCAGTGGCATCTGAATATCGAGATATTGCACTGTGCACAATGGTATTGTGCTAGAGCAGGCCATGGCGCAATGCCCATGCATGCGCGGGCACGCTGGCCTGCAATGCGCATGCATGCCGCGCCTGTCATGGTATCGTCGCACAACACTCGCACCAGCATGATGTATCAGCACTGCAACAAGCTGCGCATGGCCAGCTACATACATGGCGCACATGATGGTATGTGCCCCATCGCACATGCACACGCTGTACTGGTCACTGACTCCTGACCCCTGGGTCACACCAATGTCCCCGTGATCCCACTGGGCCATGCCTACTGTGCATTCCCAGCACTGCACGATGAGCGGGCACTGTGCATACTCCTACACATCACAGATCTGGCACCTGTGGCAGCCACGTGCACCTGTTCCTGCCATTTGCACTGCCGTACCCATTCGAGAGCCATGGGGCAGGGTAGGGGATGCTGTTCCCTTAATTGGAGTGACCTGGAGGTGGTCAGCCTCATCGCTTGTGTCGAGTCCTACAATGCACAGCTGTTCATCCAGGTGCCCTGCAGCAGGCATGGGGCAGTGCATGGCAGGACATTTCTGTCAGCCTGGGAGGAGGACAAGGGTTCCAAGAATGGCAGAACAGTGCAGGCACCGGTATGGTGACCTGAGACGGAGTGACCCTGATCAGCTCAGGAGGTTACAGGCATGCGTCAGGCATGTTGCAGTGCCACAGCCAGGTAAGTCTGCCCATGTTGCATGTCTACCCCGGTGCTGCACTGTGGTGTTGGCTTTGCTGCCTTGCATGCCCTGCGGTGGTGTACACTGTCATCATGTGCATCACTGAGTGGCATTGCCAGCTGCCGCATGCATTACGATGCAGACATGCTGGCGTGTGGGACATAATAGGCAGGAGCTCGCCCTGTGCACAGAGGGCTTGGGGGCAGCTGGTGTGGTCAGATGCTGATGTGCACCTGTCTTCTTTCCTTTCCCAGGGCCAGAGTACCACAGGCAGGCCAGGGCAGCGGTGGATCACAACTGGGTGGTGCACCCTGATGGGGTGCACCTGCACAAGCAGCACCGCAGAGGGCAGGTAAGCACTGTCATGGTCCTTCTCACTGTACATGGGAGTGGTGGTGGGGAGTGGGTGCAGGCATGGCTGCCTGTGCCATGTGCCATGCCAGCTGTGTGTCGCACTGTGTGTGGTGCATGCCACTGTGCCATGTCCATTGGACACGTGTGCCGGCTGTTGGTGGGGTAGGCGTGCACCTGGATACAACCGTTGTTGCTGCTGTGCTGCTGGTGCAGTGTGCCATGTGACTTTCACTGTGCAGTCATGTGGCCATTGTGCAGCAGAGACTAATTCTAAGCAATGCCGGGGTGTGCCGTGTGTCTGGCTGGCGTGGCCCACCCCTGCAGGTGTCTGTTCTGGGCCTCAGGGTGTGTGGTCCCACTGCCCATTGTGCACTGCAGGTGGCATGGTTCCTTGAACCATTGCACTGATCATCTGTCCTGTCCCTGCAATAGGTGTCCAGTGTACTGGAATGGAGAGTGCCCCGCATGATGCTGAGTCATCTGATGTGGTAGACACCAATGGTGGTCCCCAGTATCCTGGAGGTGGTCATCACCATCCGGCGGATGTTGGCAGCAGAGTGGAGAGAGCAATGGCTTGATGGCGCAGCTGGAGGGGCTGCCACTGATGTTACTGTTCTTTGTCCCTGTTATCCCTGTTGCACCTTCCCTACAGTCCTCCTCTCCTGCTGTACAGTCCCTGTTCCCTGTCCCTTCCTCACTGTACCTACCCTTTCCCTACCCTGTTATATTTGTATAGTTACCTGTTACATAAATATTTTCTAACATACCTGTCTGTGTCCATGTCTGCTTTGCAGGTGGCATGTGGAGCCATGCTGCATTAGCCCAGTGTCTGTCCATGTTGTGTGCATGTGTGGGGTGCGTGTTGTTCTTCTGGGGTTCCCTGCTGTTTGCTGTGGTGTGTTCCACTGTGGTGATGTCCATCCCCTGGGTCAGTGGCTGTGCATTGGGGTGTCCATGGGGTGGCAGACAGGGGTGTGTAGCACCAGTGTGCGTGGTGGTGGCATGGCCATGGGCATTGTTCCAGTACTGTCTGCACACTGTGTTGGGGTCCTCTGTTTGGCACTGTGCGACCTGTCCCATGAGGTCTGCCATGCTGCCTGCATCCTGGCCCATTCCATGCCCACTGTGTGGGCTCCTGTGTGCCTGTGTGGCATGTGTGTGCTTGGCTGCATGGCCCTGGGTGTGGCCTGCTATGGTCTCTTGGGGGCATAGCCAGTAGCCTGCCTGGGAGGGTGGGGGCCCCTTGGTGGCTCTCCATTGGCCTTTGGCACCTTCTGTCACCTGCTATCCATGCCACCATTGTGTTCTGGGGTCCAGTGTCTGGGTGCCTGTGTGTGCCCTGCTGGTGGAGGCCACCTGTGGCCACTCACTGTGCTTCCATGGCTCTGTCCCTGGGTCTATTCTCTGTGCCCTGGCCCCTCTGTCACTGTGCTGCTCTGAGCTGCCACGGTTGCGCTTGGAGCATCTCTGTTTGCACAATGGCACAACTCTGCCTTATTCAGCCACGTTGTGCTGGCACTATTTGGCCCTGCAACCTCTGAATATGACTCCATTTGTACCATGGCGCATTGGATTTGTGTTGCACCAGACTTGTGCCAGACTTTGGCACATTTCTGAATATCCAGGCCTTAAAGGACACCTAAACCATCTTTTTCACATTTTATTTTTTATTAAATTACTCCATAGGCTTGTAAAGGAGAGGCTGTTTTTATATATAGCTGAAGCTGCATTTATTAAAGTAGGATAAATGCAGTTTCTTAGTATTGAAAATTGTAAACACAGCCTTTCCTGATTCAAAAATCCTGCTCTAAGACATTTAACATAGCTGCTTTGAAAGCGCCGATCATGAAAGAGATGCCAGCTGTGCAGATGCATTCTAGCTTCACAAACTGTATTCAAATGTAAATAACTTTAAAATGAAAAATGATAGCATGGTACTGTGAGCATAAACATTGTTCAGCAAAAAAACATATATGCAAAATGAGTGGTGTTTCATTAATAGATACCTTTTACTTTTTTTTAATTAGCAAAAAGCAGCAGATAATTCAATTTTTGTCACTTTTCAACAAACAAATGCAAATAACTTTAAAACAAAACATAAT
This sequence comes from Neoceratodus forsteri, assembly GCA_016271365.2. Lineage (NCBI taxonomy): Eukaryota > Metazoa > Chordata > Ceratodontiformes > Ceratodontidae > Neoceratodus > Neoceratodus forsteri. The sequence continues at coordinate 1,064,310,287 of CM028130.1, forward strand.
AGCATGGTACTGTAAGCATGACACCTGTTCAGCACAAAAATATCTACAAAATGAGTGGTGTTTTATATATTTATATATATATATATATATATATATATATATATATATATATATATATAACACACACACACACCTTTTAGTTTTTTTTATAATTAGCAAAAACAGCAGAAACATTTTTGTTTTCATTTTTGCAACAAACAAATGCAAATAGCTTTAAAACGAAATATGATAGCATGGTACTTTGAGCTCAAAAGTTGCTCAGCACAAAAATATCTACCAAATGAGTGGTGCTTCAATACCTTTCAGATTTTCTATAATCAGCAAAAAATGGCAGTAAATTCAATTTATTTGCACTTTTTGGTGGTTTTATAAATTGAATATGCTACCTCCCTACTGGAAATATTGTTGATACTGTTCTTCACCACTTGTGATGTCATCAGGTCAATTGGCACTCAACAAAAAATATCAACAACATTTCCAGTAGAGGGGTAGCATATCCCTTATATATTCTTTGCACAAAACTCAGTTAATGCATACATTTGAGCTGCTATTAAAATGGCAAAAGTATGGAAATGTGATGTTAGGGTTTTCAACACTAACACCGCATCCCCAACCACAGACATCCATCGTCAGGCAAGACAAACAACATATAACTCTTTCCAAATGACATAAGAGGCATCCATAATCATGGTCCAGCACTTCTGTAACCATGGATACACTTGGAAACCACCTGGGAAGTGTGGTAAAATTCCATAGGATCACCTTGTAAATTGCAAGTAAGGAATAACACATGACAGGCTGTGTGCCATGCTAAATTACCACACACCTAAGGTGGGTTGTGAGGCATGAGGTGCAGCTGAATGCCTTCAACCACCTGGGAAGTGCATTATATGATTCTCATAAGATCATACTGTAAATTGTAAGAAAACAATAACACATGGCAGGGAGTGCAACAATACTAAATTGCTGTATGCCCCAGGTGGTTTGTGAGGCATGAAGTCTAGCTGGGTGCTTTCAACCACCTGGGAAGTGCTGATGTCTTCTCTCAGGTGCCAAAGACATGTGTGCTGCCATGAAAGAGCATGCTAAGGATTTGGGAGAGTCAGCAGGTGGCTGCTCTGAGTAGCACCAGATGTCTGACTTCTTTGCCTGGAAACAGAGGTAACATTCTAATAAATGACACACAGCTGAATGACACAAAATAAAACCAAAAAGGGAAACAGCAGCAGAGCAAGATGGGCTCTGGGTAATATGGAGAAGACAGTTTTCATGTGCACTGACTAAATGCATGGAAGAAAAGGGAGGGTCAGAGGGTGACTGCAGAAATGCAATGTGCCCCAGATCACTTTGCCTGATAATGTAAAGTGGGAATATGAGAATTTGTGGCTCACACTGTCTCGGCATGGCAGCATTCACAGAACAGGGAAAATAGAAATGGAAACATTACATACAACAGTTTGCACCCTTGTCTTCCTGTTTGGAAGGCAGGAGGTGGAAGCCATTTGAAAAGAAAATTGCAGTTTGGTTAATTGGAGGAGGGCATGAGAACAAAAAGTATTAACTATATTTTCAGTTGGGTGGTGGCATATTCAATTTATGCCATACCTCCAAAAAGGTGAAAACATTGAATTTCCTGCCATTTGTTGCTGATTATAAAAAAAAAATCTATCACGGTATCTATAAATGAAACATCATTCATTTGATAGATATTTTTGTGTTGAACAACTTTTGTGCTCAAAGTACCATGCTATTCTCTTTTTCCTTTAAAGCTAATTGCATTTGTTTGTTGTAGAAAGTGAAAAATGGAATTTTTTTGTTGTTTTTGCTAATTATAAAAATAACTAAAAAGTATATGTAAATAAAACACCACCCATGTTATAGATATTTTGTGCTGAACAAATATCATGCTCCCAGTGCCATGCTATCATTTTCTGTTTGAAAGTTATTTGCATTTGTTTGTTGAAAACGTACAAACAATTGAATTTGCTGCTGCTTTTTACTAAATTTTAAAAACTAAAAGGTATCTATAAATGAAACATCACTCATTTTGTAGCTATTTTTATGCTGAACAACTTTTATGCTTATAGTATCATGCTGTACTTTTTCATATTAAAGTTATTCACATTTGAATGTGGTTAATAAAGCTAAAATACATCTGCACAGCTAGCATCTCTTTCATGATCGACACCATCAAAGCAGCCATCTTATAATTCTTAAAGCAGGATTTTTAAATCAGGAAAGGCTGTGTTTACAATTTTCAAATGCTATGAAAATGCATTTATCCTACTTTATAAAATGGGTCTGGAGAATTTTGCATTCTGATTGGCTGAGAGGTGCCTCTGGCGTGTCCTGATCAGGTCATATTGTGCCAACCGGCACCTCTTCAGCCAGTCATGATGCTTCACAGTGTAAATCACTGTTCCTCACACTACGAACATCTGCATTTCAAAAGTACCTGGACCTGCCTGAGTCTAACTGAGCTGAGTAACAGTCACCCCCACCTCCTCATACTGTAAACACAACCCAATGCACTGCATAATCCTACCTAGTCAAGTACAGTAAAGCACTGTATATGAAAATTTATGACATCTGCTACCATGCAAGTTAGAAGAACCCACAGAGGAAATAAAACAAGCCACCTGGGATCCTCTGAGCGTCGTTGTCGTGCTGATGAGAAACGGCTTTCAAATTAAAGCCAACAGTCGTATTCTCCAGGGTCTTTCATAGCAGTGTAAACAAACTGACCAAAATGCCTTAAATAAATTGTTTTACCTTTCACCAATTTTGCCATTATTTACCTTTTGAAAACCACATCGTAAAAAGGAAGTGGCGCTCTATGGCGCCACAAATGGACACGCTCACTCAGAGTCAAGCAGGATACTGAAAGTAAATGAAACGGCACTAGTAAAAGATGAAAAAATAACAAAAAAGATTAGTGAATCTTGGGGGCAGAAATATCACACGGCATCCAGTGTTGGAAACGCTCAGTTCTGCCTCACTTGAAACATCACATAGCATCCAATGTTGGAACATTGGCACAAGTGCCTCGGGGCTAACAACGCACCTGGACAAGCTCTTATCAGGAGATAACCCACACCTCATCATGTTTTATTGCTTGCTTAATAGATGCAGTTTCAGCAAAATGTAAACAACAGCTCTCCTTTACAAGCCTATGGAGTCATTTAAAAAAATGTGTAAAGATGGTTTAGGTATCCTTTAAAAGTTAGTCTGAGCTGCAGGTTATTTTGCAATTGCACTTCGGATCATAGCTTGAATCATGCCTCAGGTTCATTTATAATATTGTGTAACATGGCCACTTATTTTTCTGCATGCTTTAATGCTTTTTGATATCCATGTAGTAATGTATTGATTTATGCAGTATGTGTAGCAGTCAATGATCTACTGAATTCTGTATTTTTATGATCTGTAGTTTAACCTTTGCTGCAAAGGCCAAGTTGAAGGAATATTTTGAGCCCTGCTGACCTGTCAAAATTGCTTTCAAGTGACATAAAATAAATTCTGTCAAGTTGTCCAAAGTGTGTTGCCTGGTCCTGTGCCACCCTGATCTAACTTATGTTGTAGTCCCTCCTACTCCTTGTGTTATTTCTTTCTTTACTTCCTTCAGAATCTTTGAAACTGTTGGCTTTGCTACTTGGCAAATTGACTCTGCTATTTAGCTTGTTAATTTGTTCTCAGCAACATTCTTGGGCATTTTACTTTCATTTGTATTCTGTGCAGTCTGTAAGTGTTCTTGTTTATTGTTGTATAATTAATGAGAAATTATCTACACCCACAAAGGCAGGTTAATCTCCACTATACCATTTCATGTTTGTTATTGTTTGTTTATTGTAACACTGTTTATTTGTTGATTCATTATTGTACTTTTTGCCATAATGGAATTTTGTCTATATTGGAATTAATTGTATTATGTCTCCAGATAGTTCCACTTCCCTCCCCTAGGTCACAGCTAGAGATGTTGTGAAATAAAATTTCACTTGTGAAATCAGCAGTTTCATTGCACAAAATATTTCATGAAATTGTGAAATTTTACTGGTAATTTTGCAGCTAAATGCCCTAATGCCCTTATTCATATCAAAGTCTCTGGTGTCTAGTAGTCCCACCCCTTCCCAGTCAATTATCAGCCCAAATTCAACAATTCCCTGCACCCCCCACCGAGCTTTACATTCCTGGTGTCTAGTAGGCCCCCGGCCTATCAATGGCCCAAATTGAATAATTTTCCCTGCCCCATGGATTAGGTATAAAAATAAAAAAAAAAACTCCCTGGTGTCTAATGGACCCCAGCACCCTATCATCAGATAGTTCCCTCCCCACCCTCAGTACCCCTAGTGGGCCACCAGTACAACCCTTCACTCACCTCCATGGCTGGTTGTCTGACTGAGCACTTCAGTGAAACAGCATGTGCATGTAAGTACTCATTCATTGAAGTGCTCAGTCAGGCTGCAGGCCATGGAGGTAGTGAAAACTGTGTCACTGGCCCACGTGGGTACTGGAGGGAGCGGTGGGGGACTATATAATGAGAAGGTGGGGGTAGGGGTCCACTAGTCACCAGGAGTTTTGTTTATTTTATACTGAATCAATCGAGGAGCATAGAAAATTATTCAATTTAGGATAGTGACTGGAAAGGGGTGGGGTCACTAGACACCAGGGATGTACAGCTGGCGGGGGTGAATTGTTGAATTTAGGCCAGTGATCAGCCAGGGGTGGGATTCACTCAGACTGAATTCCCTTCAGGGTAGGCCAGAGTGCAACCATTCAAAGTAATTAAGTCATAAGATTCAAGTAAAGATTATAGCTTAAGGCCATTACCATTTTATGTACGTTTGCATTTTCTATCTATATTTACATGTAGGGGAATATATAAAATGTGTTCAATTTGTGTTATGTGCTGCCATTCTAGAGTTAAAAGCCCCAACTATTTGTATGACAATATTTTCACTTCTGTCTGAAACTTCTACAATACTGTATTTGTTTCCAACATCTTCCATATATCCTCTTTAAAATAATTTTATGATTTTTGTTGGACTCTAAACATTCAAATTAAGATTGAAGAGTTCCCAGGCAGGGATAATTCTACCATAGCAAAATTTCACCCATGAGCAGCGAATTTTGCCCTTTTATGGAGTGAAATTCCCCAGTAAAATTTCACATTTGTACTTCACAAAATATTTGAAATCATAGATTACACAAAATATTTTTCAGAATGTAATTTTCAGTTTGCACAACACTAGTCACAGCTGGAAATGAGCCCTATAGACTCTGCTTGCTCACCAGGTAAAATATGCTATAAATAAAAATAAAAATTGTGAATAAATTGATGTACTGTATGTGTTTTATGCAATGTGCGTGGCAGTCAAAGACCTACTGAGTTTTTATTTTTATTGTCTGTAGTTTAACCTTTGTTTATTTAAATAACATTTCCATTACAAGAAAACTACAGTGTAGAAGTTGGCTTAGTGGTATGGCAGTAACACAGAGAAGAATGCATGGGCAACTGTACACATTGAGGCTGTATTTCTATCAAGAAGGTGAAATGACATCAAATGGATCTCAAGAGCGAAGCTAAGAGGTCCATGATGTCATCTCAGTTCAAGCTGGAAGTATGACTGAGTTGAACAATGTGACCAGTTTTTTATTTTTAAAGACTACAATTTCACTGTATGTCAAAATTGAAAGTTCAGTTTACATACAGAAGTAAGAGGACCCATCCACTCCTCCTCCCACCTCACGTACCTTTCAACCTTCATAGTCAGTAACTGTATTAAAGATGAAAAATTATGTTGACATGGCTTAACAGAAGATAACTATACACAATAACCTTTGTGACCTTTAGACTGTGCACAACAGCTTTTATGACCTTTGGACTATGCACCACTTTTGCCCATGAAAACAAAGATTTTTTATGTATGGTAATCCATCCACATGATTATTTAATAATTTACTATGAAACAGTGTCATCTGGGAGACTCTGTCTTAGTGACTGAGCCTCAGAATCATACCCTAGGACTGGCAGGGGACCTTTCATATCTTGAAGATAAGGCATTTGATTCCTTGGGGGGAATGGCTTTGCACTCATGTATACCTGCCAGCCAACTACAGAGTATCTGCACTTGCCTACCCTTCTGGCTAGATTCAAAGGTGTGGCTGTGGTTGCCCTGTGTGTCAGGAAAAGGGTAAACAAATTGAAAATGGGGGACTTAAGGAAAATATGCAAAGCTAGTGTACTATCTGGAAAACTCATTAGAATGTTCAAATTCAGCTTCTGCTGGAATTCCATGGAATTTTGGAAATTCCACAAGATTCCACTGAATCACATCAGAGTGGAATTCCAAAGCAGAATGAAAAAACTGTGGACTGGTAATCCTCACTTTACATAAACTGTGGAGAAGTATTGTGCAGTTTACCTAAACCATGGATTCTTTTTCCATAATTTGCAGAATAATAGTTTACAGACTACATAATCTGTGGAATATTAATCTGCAGTTTACATACAAATGCTTGTCAAAATCCACGGGATTGCAAAAGAAATTCTTTAAAGGATTTCCAAAGCAGGTAGGCCCATTACTGCAGTAGGGGTGCTGCTCATGACACTGGTGACATTAGTTCAGGAATGAGCTCAAGTCATCAAAGACCAGCCAGATGGAGGAGGATCAAGCATCCCAGAAGATGTGCTCTTGCCCTGGGGAGGAGGGCAGTTGTCTCAACTACCATACTGTCACCTGAGTGACCACAGGTGGCCATGCAGCTTGGAGCTGCTCGAAAGAAGGAAGCTCTTGGCTGGTGTTGCATCATACTGTCATACATGCTTGCACATTTTCATAGCTGCACATCTAGGTGGCAAGAGCACTGAAAAGGTGGAAATGCTCTACTGGGCAGGATGAATGGAGCCTCTCACAGGCCCTTCACCAATGCAGGCTCTGTACTAGTGACTCAGGCACCATCCCTACCAGGAGTCATCCCATGGTTGGGAAATCCCATCTATCCAGCAGGGGGCAAACTCTGGGGAACAAGGGTATGCCCCAAGAAAAGCTTGTGATGGGACTGGAAGGCTCACAGGATTGGGGTTGATTGGAGAAGCAGAAATAAAATAAGTAAAAAAAATTTGGAAGCAGAATTGAAAATTCGACAAATTCTGCCATCGGAATTTTGTATTCTGCTCAGCTCTACAATAGTATCAAGTAGATATCAAACAGAGCAGTTCACTATGATCAGTTGTACTCAGAACATGAACAACTAAGAAATGTGATTCTGAAACCACACAACAGCTATAACAATTAATTCACAGCATTAAGTAACCTGCTTTACCCTTTTTTGTTCATTTTGTTTAGCAGGCTTTAGTCATTGGACACTGATTTCCAGGGCTAGGACCAACTTCAGGTTCCCAAGCCGCTTGTTTCTCTCGTGCCCCCTCCCCAATAATCTTATCCTGCTACACTATTGCCAAAGATGCCTACAGAAAACAGGAGAAAGAATCATTAATTAGTTTTTGTTTTAAAAAGAACATTGTCTGTCACACGTGAGCACCCTGCTCTCACAAAGCACTATGATTGAGAATCTGAAAGTGATTAGCTATAAAGTCGCCAAAAGGGAACACCCAGATCTGCTTACACAGTTCATTCCCCTGGTGTGTGCTATTGCATACTTTGGGTACATGCTTCTCCTGAAATAGGCATGCCTGACTGATGCCTCTTGCCATGAGGAAATTGCCATGTTGCAGGGGTCACTGTGCCAGAAGCTACTTTTCTCCCACATCCAGTCAAGAACTTCAGCAATTTCAACAAGTAGCAGAGGCTGCTTCAACAGAAACTGTTTTGCATGCCCAGTTAGAGCACTGAGCACTCACTCCGAGTGGGTCTTAACCCATCTGGACTGCTGATTTCACTCCTCGCACCCCGGGTCCTCAGTCACCAACCAGCCTATATGGGTGTGACCTGCATCCCGCTCTGAATTATCTCTATGACTCATTTCATCTGGATGAAGCCTGCATTCACCCTAATTGTTCATCTAGTAACCGATTTTACAATCTAGGCTTCCACCATATCTAGGTGTAGCCCATCACTGCCCCCAACTGATTTATCCAGGTATGTCCTTTTGGGTGAAACTCAAGTCTGGGAGAGCTACAGGATGGGGGGATTGCTGGACGATCACCAAGGAAGAAAGGGACCTGGGGTTATCATTTTAGAAAACCTAAAGGTGATTAAGCAGAGTACAAAGGCTGCAGGAAGGGCCAGTGGCATGCTGTGGTGCACAGGCAGAGATATGACAAGCAGAAGGAGAGAGGTAGTGATGCTCTTATATAAAACACTGGTGATGCCACACCTGGAGTACTCTGTGCAGTTCTGGAGGCTATACCTTCATAAGAACATTAACAGGGTGGAGGCAGTCAGAGGAGGGTGATAAAGATGGTGCAGGGCTTGCACCAGAAAACATATGATGAGAGATTGAAGGACCTCAATATGTACTCACTGGAGGAGAGAATGTATCGGGGGAACATGACAGAAATATTCAAGTGCCTCAAGGGCATAAACAAGGTGCAGTGGGAGACATCTTCCAGTATAGAAGTACAAGAATGAAGGGGCATGATATAAAAATGAAAGATGGCAGATTGAGGGAAATGAAAGGAAGGTTTCCTTCATGGAGAGGTGGTAGACATATGGAATAGACTGCTACAGGAGGTGGTGGGAGTGGGCACGGTGGATGGATTTAGACATGCCTGGGACAGGCATAAGGAACTTTAGAGGTGGGAAGAAGTGGTGAAAAGCTGATGACCAGGTAGGGTCAGAGGACACAAACAAGTGTAAGACTTATGGGCAGACTAGATGGGCCTAGCAGTCCTTATCTGCTGACAATTTCTGTTTCTCTGTTTCCATTTGAGTCAGAACTCTGCTTCCTCTAGACACCTTCTGGTCTGATCAGCCCTCCTTCATGCCCCATCATGCACTGTTCACACACTGCTATAATCTTCCACCATGTTGCACCACATCCTGGCTATGCTCCCGTCCTCATTCTCCTCTCCTCTCTTCCTCTATCCACTGCCCTTCCTTCCTTCCTCTCTCCTACTTCCTCCACTCCCTCACCTGCAAATACTCCTCCTTCCCTCCCTTCTCCACTCCCATGGCATCATGCATGCTGATTTTACCTGATCCTTGATTCCATTTGAATGCTCTATGGGTCTCCTGCACCTCCCTTCTACTGTCCCCCTTTATCATCCCCCTCCCAAGCAGCTCCATGGATCCACTAAGCTTCTTGTATTCTTGCTACTCCTTGTGGCAGGATATCAAGCTTAATCCTGGTCCTGCCTCACCTTTTTCCCAAAGCCTTAACATCAGTAGCCTCCTCCCAAAGCTGTATCTGTTGCAGCCCTTCATGGTTAATCTCTAACCAGATATTCTTGTTATCTTGGAGTCTTGGCTCTCCATAAGGTCAAAGACCCTGCAGTGTCCATACCTGGTCACTCCTTACCTAAGAAGGATCACTGCAAGACAGGCAGAGGGATGCAGTCTACATCTTCTCTGGCATCCAATTTGTGCCTGTGCTATTGGTCTCTTCCCTCTCTACCTATGAGCTGCTCCTCACCAAACTCTTCATCCCATACACAGTCCCACTTTGCGCTGCAGGAATGTACTACTGCCCTGGCATATTCTCTGCCTGGTCATTGAACTCCTCTTCTCCATCTGCTCCCACTCCTCATCTGGTGAGTTGCTAATAGTTGGGGTTTAACACTAATTGATTCCCTCTGAGCACAAACTTTGTCAGAACATTAAATCCTTCCAGCTATCTCAACTCATTTTGGACTCCACCTTAATCATAAATCTTGACCCACACTCTGCTGGACCAGGTACTCTCTTCTCACCCCAATATATTTTGGATGCAGGTATCTCTCCTATGCACTCAGTGGCCATCATATGGTGTACTGTGTGCAGAAGATCCATCACCCTAAAACCATCCTGCTGCAGTCCTTCTGGTCACTGGATTTATCTTCCCTACATGCAGATCTGTCAGCCGCTGACTGGTCCCACATCTCTAAAGCCACTTATATCAACCCACCCTGACTCTTTCTATAACAAACTTATGGCTGCCTGGGACCACCATACCCCCAAGGAAAACCAGGGTCTGCGGTTCTCATCTTCTCTATATTACTGTTGAGCTGCTGGCCTGCCTTCAAGATGTGATCTAGCCCGGTGATTCTACAAGATCATTGGTTCCCCTGCTGCCCTGTTCAATTATTATACCTTCACAATTCTTGCACCAAAGCCATTGGGCTTATAAAATTAGTTACTTCACATCCACACTCCAGAACAACCTAAATCACCCCTGCAAATGTTGGCAAATTATACTGTACATTCCTTTTCTCCCTTCATCCAGTCCTCCCACCCATCCTTAAGTTTGGCAGCTCCCACATCATTAACCATGAAGCTGTTGCTGTCTCTTTCAATTCCTTCTTCACCCCTGCTCCCTCCCTTCTCTCCCCTCCCTTCCTCATTTCCCTTACATTCCTTCCTCTTTTCTCCTACCAATCCCTTATCCTCTCCTAAGGCCCCTCTAGCACTTAACCCCCAAAGGGTATGAGTCAAGATGTTCTTGACCCCAATCTTCTGTACCCCCTACTTCTTGTGCACCTCTGTCTCCAATGCCTGAAAATGGGCTACGGTCATCCACCTGCCAAAGGGAGTGATCCTTCCATTTCTGAAAGCTAGCATCCCATTTCTCTCCTCACCACACTGACCAAGCTCCAGAAACATCTTGTCTTCATACAGCTCACTCCATTCATCGACTCCTCCTCCTGTTTCACTCCTTTCTAGTCTGGTTTCTAGAACTTCTACTCCACATGTACATCCCTCCTCTGGCTCACTGACTACATCCATTCTGGTATGGATGAGGACATTACATCTATCATTTTGTTGACCTTGCTAAAGCCTTAAACATTGTGTCCTTACCCCCTTCTCCTGGATATGCTTAAAGCAGCGGGGCTTTCTGCCTTCTCATCAGCTGATTCCACTCCTACAGTAGTAGCCAGAGACATGGTCAGATATTTCCAGATGTTTCACAAAATTTATAAAGTTTCTCTCTGCCCTACTGTGGAACTGGAGAAAGCAGGAGATTTCTCTAGAAATATCACAGGAATTTCAGGAAATATCCAACCATGGCTTTGGCTGTGACTGTACCTTGAGGACATAAGCTATCCATATTGGAAACATCAATTCCCTCTACTCCCAATCTGCTCAGTCATCCCTCAAGGATCTGCCTTAGGTCCAGTTCTTCTTACCATATTCATTAATGATCTTACATGTAGGGGTGTAGCCAGATAATATACAAATGTACACCAGGACCATGTTTGTTACTTCATTTGGCACAATAAATACAATGTTTGTGTCTCATGACAATGGTTGTTGCCATGCATGGGTAAATATAAATGCCATGCATTTGCTCCCTAAGACACCCACGTACCAGCCCAGAGCCTGTAAAGTTGTACTTGGGATGCAAAGACAGTATTAGTGGCCAGTCCTTTTAGTTTTGACTCCTATGAATAAAATTACAGGAAGGTTCAGCATTTTCTTTGTTAGTTTTCCTGGAAAAAGGAAGCAGTTCAGAGCCTATTTGCTACCCTCTTAAATAAAATTGCACACCATGGAGTACTTGGAGTATGCCTGGCTACACCCATGCTTACATGTGACTGTTCCTCTGCATCCATCCACAGGTAGACAGATGACACTGTGCTGTTTGCTTCTGGTTTCTCTGCTGCTGACCATGCTGTCCATCTCCAACAGGATGTTCACAGTGATTAGCATTGATTCCATTCAAACCTTCTGTCCCTCACCGCCAAGAAAACTGTCTCCATGATGGTACTATGCTTGCTGATATTCCTCCTTTAGGTACTTTAGCATCTTACTGGACATGCAACTCAACTTCTCAGTGCACATTGATGCAATCCACCACAAGCTACACCCCAAACTGGGTGTACTGTATAAAAACAAAGCCAGTATCCCTCTCACAGGAACTATTCATAAAGATGATCCTTCCCATCTTTGACTACTGGTGACATTGTTTACAACACCACTCCCAAGTCCACCCTTGTCAGACTGGACCCTCTCTTCCACTTTTTTCTGCCATTTGCCTTGGATTACTCAACTCAGACACACCTCTGATTTCTCTGCTCCTCCCCTCTCCTTCCATCCCTTGATGTGAGACGCCTCACACTGTGCCACCTTCATCTCCAAATTCTGGTTTGGCTTCCCTCCCCACCCTCCTGTCTTTCCTTTTCTTCCTCCTACCCTTCCTTAACACTGCTTTCCATTCCTCTCTATCACCCTAGGAAAACTTTCTTGGCACAAACTGCCTTCTTGTATAATTTTCCTATATTCTGGTTCACACTCCTCCTTTTATCCGCTCAGCCCTATCTTTCACTTCCTCACATTCCTTCTTGTGACAATGCTAAGCCCTCATGCAACTGTTCCTGACACCTGCATTCCCTCTTTCCTTGTTGTTAATGCCCTCTTGCCTTCCCCACCCCGACTGTGAGTAACTTCTACCCCAAGGCTTACTGACCCTTAATCAGTTAATCTATCTGGAATTAGTGTGCCTCTCAGTCAGACTACCTCCTGCACTGATTTTGTAAGCTCACATTAGCAGTTCAGGGTGGTGATAACCCTGCTACTGTACTGTCAATGTTCCCTGTACTGTATAGCACTTGTATCAAAATTTGCATTATATCTCATCTTTATTTTTGTAGCCCTGAATATTCTGTTTACAAATTGTGACTGTGCATTGGTAGTTGCTTTACTCTATTTTATTGTGTGCATTTTACTTATTTTTATTATTGCTACACCTCACATTGAAATAAATAAATAAATAAGGTAACACAAGGATTGTGATGCTGTTTGAGGGTACTGGGGTTAGTAAGAGAGATGGGTGTGGCTCAAAAGTCAATATTCCTTTATTATTTTTGTTCTTTCAAAATGCAGTAAAACAACTTATTCAATGCCCTCCATATATACAAATATGTATGAATGCAGAAAGAGTTCTTACTTAACTCTATGGAGCATGTTCACCAAGAATCAAAATCAAGGGGCCATAAATCTGCCTTATATGTCATGACCAAAGGCACAATGGCAAAAATAAATGGTTCTGTAGCCTTAATTGGGACTGCAGATATATGGGATGTGTACCTTTCCTAGCCTGCCTATTTGACCCTTTAAAGCAATATTCTGATGGGCATTGTTACATTTTAGGAGGCTGGCTAATGGATTTTATGTTTGTTTGTGCATGTGAATGAAACAACCATATTGTAAGAGTAGAGCAGAGGACTTCAGGAGGCATGTCACTGTCACATTCAATGCAGCTCAGGCTGCAGGAAGCTTGACAGTGGCAGGCCACTGATCAGTGAGGCTGATCATTATGCTGTTCTGCTGGGTCAGGGAGGAAACTTTGTGTAGCTGAAAGGAGGCAGCCACACCTATCAGACAGCAGCTGCATCCTTTCATCTACATGACACTACCCAGCAACCAGCTGAGCAGTGTCATTATCAGCCTGCTTTGTTTCATAGTCATTGAGTGCCCCTCTGTTCAGGGCAGTGCATTCTTTCCCTCCCTCCCTCATCCCCCACAAACCAGTCACTGACCAGCATTCTTTCCTCTCCTCCTCTCTCTCTATAAACAAGTGTCAATGCTGTTTTCCCACCCCTGCACCCACAAAAAGGCACTCATTGGCAATTGTTTTTGTTTCTCCCTACCTCCATGCATGTAACAATAAACATTACCGTAACAGTAGTTGAGTGCATGACAAACACAGAGGTTCCAGAAAGAAAGCTTTGAATGGCAGCTGTTTTCATTCTTTCCCCACTCCCCATGTAACAATAAACGCTACACAGAAAAGCTGCATGGTGACAGTTGTTTCAATGAGTTCCAAATGTGGTCTGTTTAAATTAGTCCCACACTCCAAAACAGGTCCCAGTGTAGCTGCACAGCTGACCATTTCTTTTTGATCCTGGATTTCAAGCAGGTTACTTTTAGGTGGGCTGATAAAATGGTCAAAAATGCCTTGAATTGGATATGAAATAACATTTTTATGTTGGCAGCTTGCACGACCAACATCTTGCTGACAAATGGAGATTTGGAGGTGTGTCGCTGTTGGCGAATGCAGGGCACGCACCAGTAGGTGCGTCCCTCATTCCCAATCAGTCTGCATGCCGGGCGCCACACCACCTGGTGAGCACATCTAAGGAAAGGTTCACTGCAATGCAGCAAAGCTCGTCACATGCAGAGGACCTTCCTATGTGCTTCCCCAGCATCAAACATGGTGGCACAGTGGCCACAAAACTGCCGACTTGGGGTGCCCATTCCTCCAGTCAGCTTACCCTTCCCCTCTTGTATGTGCGATTGGGGAGCCCACTCCCTGTCAGCATAATGTGTCCCCCTCCTTTTGGTTGCTGAGGGGTGCCCAATCCCCTTGGCTCATGCACCCCCGCTTTTGTTGTTTGCTGACAGGTGCCCAATCTCCATCGGCATCTGTCCCCACACTTGTAGCTGACGGGGTGCCCAACTTCCATCGCTACTGTACCCCCAAAAACACCTGTAAAAAGAAAACTATCCGCGATGTTTTTTTAACATCTGTAAACAGAAATGGTCCTCGTAGTCTCCCTACCACCCGCACCCACCCACCACCCACCCACTGTGCACCCTGCCTCCCACACCCCCACTCACCCCATACTTACCTCCGGAGTCCAGCTAATGATCTTTAGTGGACTGGGAACATGTCTGCACTCTTCAAAGCCGACCGTGAACTGAGGAAATGCTGGTAAGCTGTGTAATGGAATAAATAGGGTTTTTCAACTTTGATGCATATCTCAGGCGTTTATTGGAATTTGTGCACCAAATTTTCAACATGGGTTTGGGACCCCTCCTCATGAATTCTGTCACTGTTGTGACTTTAATCAGTCCCAAAGGTGATTTCACAGTCACTGCATGGAATCACCTTTTGGGACCGATTAGCAAGGACAGTGGCAGTGTTCATGAGGTGGGCTCAAAAGCCTATGTTGCAAATCTGGTGAAGAAATCAAAAGAAATGGCTGTTTTACTTAGCATGCATTGAGCAGTAGCTACTAAGCTTGTAACTTCACGACCGCAATATTTTCACCAGATTTTCAACATTGTCATTTTTCTACACCTCCTTGTGAACAGTACAGCTGTCATTTTTACATCCTGGCCAAAATGTGTTTCGCACTTCCGGCACACAATAGCGTGATCGCTGTGGAAATCAGTGTTTGGGTAGATTACAAAATGACAGTGACACTGTTCATGAGCAGAAGTCCTAAAATGCCTATGTTGAAAATTTGGTGACGATACTCCATAAAATGACTGTGTTATGGGTGTTCATTTGTAATATTTTCACTCTGGATTTTCACCATTGGCATTTTTCCACACCTCTTGATGAACAGTACAGTTGTCATTTTGCATATTCAGCCCAAAATGTGTTTTCACACATCCGGTGCAGAATATACGGTCACTGTGCAAAATCACTTTTGGGACAGTTTGAGGAAATGACAGTGACACTGTACATGAGCAGAGGTGCTAAAATGCCTATGTTGAAAATCTGGTGCCAAAAGTCCATAAAATGACTGTGTTACAAGTGTCGTTGGGCATTTCATGCACCCTTGTAACTGCAAATTTGCAATATTTACGTGCCACATTTTCAACACTGCCATTTTTACACCTCCTTATGAACAGTACAGCTGTCATTTTTCACATCCTGCCCAAATGTGTTTCCACACTGCACTACCAAAGCCAATGCCAGCGCGACAACATTTGGCATTGACAAATGCTTGTTTTATGATGAAGCTGTAGTAAACCCATGTACCGACCTGAATAATCAGTGTATCAAACAATTGGACCTTACTAATATAATCCTCAATTTATCAGCTTCTCTGATTCATTTGTTACTATAGCAGCACAAGACTGGGAACTTTTATAACCTTCAAAATCCTGCATCTTGCTTCAGAAATGAAAATACATAAGCAAACACTACTTACTACATTACTACTCTGCCTTCATCATTCTGTAAACACAGCCAAATCTTATCAGACACAACATGCAAGCAAACATTCAGCTTTGACAAATGCTTATTTATATCTTCATCCATGTTTCTAAATTTCTTGGAATTGGTCTAAATTATGGACATCATTTTAAACGGAGTGTATCTAGTGGATGAATGTTCACCATAGCTAAGTCAGTGGTGGTGGAAATGACTGTGGCATCACAAAAGGCAATATGACTTCCATTTCAGAATAACCTTTCACTGTATATTAACTGTATGGGGAAAAGTGTTTTATATGTTTAGATGCACAGTTGCAGTGTCTTTTGTGCTTTTTTTTATTTATTTATTTCAAAAGTTTTACCAGAAAGACCCACTGAGCTGGTGATAGTTAATTTCCATATGTGTCCAGGGGTGAGGGAGGAACAGAGGTACACACACAAGAAGCAATACAAATACAACGAAATACAATTAATTCAAATAAGCAATTAAGAATTTTAAAGAACAGTTGTGCAAGGACACAGATTCTGTGTAAGTAAAATACACTACAAGGCAATAACATGCTATGCAATGTGCAAAAGGCAATACTGAATTTAGGGATGGAGGACAAGGGGACTGTACTAGGGCTGATGCAAGGCAAAAGCTAGAGTGAAGGGAACAAGGGTAAGGAGGATGAGTACAGCAGCCCTGAGTCCAGTGTCAGGTGCAACTGCAGGAGTCATAGCTATCATGGATGAAAGAGGAGAATAAGTAGTGGGAAGGGGCAGAGTGGATGGCAGGAGGTGAGAACCCCAAAGTCTGGGAGAACCAGAAGGAGAGACAGCTTGACCAGCAGTGGATTTTTGTGAGGGAGTGTGAGAAAGTGAGAAACAGGGCTGCTAAGGGGTAGGAAGTGGTAAGGGGAAGTGAGGAGGAAAGCAATGTAGTGTGGAGGAGCCAAGCAAGTAGTTAGAGATAGATAGATAGATAGATAGATAGATAGATAGATAGATAGATATTTTAGCCCAGATATTCAAAGCAGTTGCATGGTACAACTGAGTTGTGCTAGTGCAAATCCGGACTTTCAAGGAGGCGATATTCAGTGGAAGCCGGTGTGCAGTGCAAATCTCATTGTGCCAATGCAACTATAATGGATGCAGGTGCAAGTGCAGGGGCGTGCCATGAATATCCAACACAGTGCGATATTCAACTGTGGAACCATGGCGCAGAGTGGAGCAAAGCAGAGATGCACCGAGCAGACTTGTTCCTACAATGGGGCACAAGCACACAGAAAGCACTTGCGCCAGGTGAGAGGGTAGAGAGAGAGAGAGAGAGACAAAACAAAGAAAGACAGACAGAAAGACAAAGAGAGACAGAGCAAGAGACAGACAGACAGACTGGAGGCAGACACAGAGGAGAGGACAGAGGAGGCAGTGGGCGGGAGAGACACAGGCAGACACACAGCCAGGCAGTGCACCAGGGTGGCACAAGCCCACAGCAGCCAACTGCCCAGGGCATATTGGACATCAGGGGCCATGGATAGTGCACCCTTCATGATGGAGGCTGTAATGAGGGGTGTGAGGGGCAGGAGGAACAGTGACATGGCCAAAGAAGGGCCCATCAGTGGTATGCCTAACACAAGTGGTACCTTGCCAGCATCACCTTCAAGAACTACAGTGACATGGAAATAGTTGAGCTGGTACTGCCTGAACAGGGCTATTCTGAGGCAGCTCTGTGAGCTGTAAAGTGAGGAGATGCAGGCACCCACATGGCGGAGCCACACCATGTCTGTGGAGATGAAGATGACAGCCGCCATGTGCCTGCTTGCCCCAAGCACCTTCCAGAGACCAACAGGGGACACCACAGGCATAACCCAGTTGTCCACATCCTGCCTTCTCACTCAGTTCCTCAATGCCTGCTGCCACGTGCTTGGAATACATCTGTTTCCCCAGCACACAGGTGAAGCATACAGCAACCATGCAGGACTTCCACAGGGTAGCACATATGCCTGGCATGATTGGGGCCATTGACTGCACCCACATGGGCATCCGCATGCCACCTGGCCCTGAAGGTGTGGTGTGACATCAATAGGAAGGGAGCACAAGTGTCAACTGCCAGGTGGTGTGCAATGCCACGGGCACATCACCAAAGTCTGTGCCACACATCCTGGGAGTGCACATGATGCATTGGTCTTGCACAGCTCTGCACTGTGCCAGAGGTTTGAATGTGGGACATCCCCACAGGCCACCTACTGGGTGAGTATGGCATGGGCAAGGATTGCAGGCAGAGCAGGCCATGGGATGGGGAGGGCAGGGTGGTCATGCTGGTGTGGTGCCAGGGATAGGCAAGGAGCACAGAAAAGGATGGCAGAGAGCCAACCATGTCATTATCCACACAGGATACAGCGCCCAGCCACTGAGGCCCTGGCTGCTCACCCCTACTGGTGCCCATCTTCCCAGCAGAGGAATCATTATAACAAGGCACATGCCAGCACACGCAACATCACTGAGCATGTATTTGGCATGCTGAAGGCATGGTTTCGTTACTCACACAAGTCTGGTGGTGCCCTACAGTACAGCCCCTCAAAAGCCTGTGGCCTATTCCTGGCCTGCTACATACTGCACAACATGGCCATTGACCATGGAATAGCTGTCAAGGCTGATGAGGACAACAGTAGTGGGGACAGTGGAGGCAATGGGCCGGAGGGTGGTGGACAGCACCCCACTGGGCAGAGGGATCCCAGGCTGCAACGGCAGGCATGCCAGCATTGGGACACCATTGCACAGGAGCACTTTGTGCACACAGGTAGGTGGTGCACAAACCATGCATGGGCCCCACACAGGTACAGTACATGCAGGAGCATGCATGACAATGGGCATGCACACGGAGGTGTGGTGCAGGGGAGTCAGTGGCACATAACCACAAACAGCAACACACAGCAACACACACACATATGCACCCACGCACCACACACCCAGGTGTTGGCATGTGGTGGGATCAGATACATTGCACGGTGCACAGGCGCAACCTGTGGTGAACTGCCTTAATCATGCCCACACCACATGGTCCAGTGGCTGGGAAAGCACACACACACGCAGGCAGCATGTGGCATGGCACACAGTCACCACACCAATGGTATACTCACACACACACGATGCCCAAGTACACACAGGGCAGCAGCTGCAGATTGCGGTCAGGGCGGCACGCACATCAGGGCTGCTGCAAGCAACTATGGCCACCGCAACCACAGAGTCGGCCACACTGGGGTTGATCAGCAGCCACAGGCTGCACATCAGCCACAGGGGTGTTAGCAACAGCCCCAGGGGTTGAACTGTGGGACCATGACCGAGTCGGCATGGGGTGTGTAGGCACTCAAACAGGCCTGCCCAGGTGTGCCTGGGATGCCAACATCAGAGCCCAGCATCGACAGTGTGGGTGTCGCCTGATGCTGGGAGTGTGGTGGACAGTGCACTGTGTGGGGTCAACGGTGCCTAGCCATGCCCTGTGGCAGCCAGCATCACAAAGCCATCCATGATCACATTGGCAATGCGATCTAGAGATGCAGTCATGGCCTCCTGCATGTGCTGCATCCCTGCCAGGAGCTACGCAGTGCCCCCATGCTGCTTTGCCAACTGGTGCACCTCCGCACACAGTGAATGCACCCCAGCAGCAAACAGCACCTGTTGCTCTATGGAGGCCAGCAGCAAATGGGTGTGCTCAGCCAGTGGGTTGGTGTCCTGGGATCCCAGGCGGAATGCCAACCCTCCTGTGGTGACCAGCCACCTATGTAGACCCCTCTCTGGTGGATGCTGCATGTGACACTTGGGCAGCTGGTTATGAGTGTTCTATGATTTTTGTAATATAGAATGCGGTATGTGAGTGTCTCCATGAGACATCCTGTGTGCTCATGGATGCCCCCCCAGGTTTCAGTAAAATTACAGGATATATAGAAAACCAGGAGGTCTCTGTAATGTAATTAACTTCCTTGAGAAGTTGCATTTTATGTCTTTCTTTATGACCTCCTGCCTCTGAAGCTGGGAAACTAAAATATCGTTGTATGACTTCAGATAAGCTGATTCTTGTGAAGCTATATTGCACCTAAGTGAGGTTTGGCATAGTTGTATAAAACCTTTGATGTCCTTGGGAAAATCGGAAGCCAGCCTCCAGTTCAAAGGAAAGGGTTGATTAAAGACTGTCATAATTCGGAAAATTAGTATTTGCTGAAGTCACAGTATTTAAAATATCTCCTGACAGGAAGATCATTGTTTGTATATTTTTATATTCTAAAAGGAGGAGCTAGATTACATCATAGAAGGGTGTGTGAGAGAGACACAGTTTAACTAGGACTTGTGTCTGATCTTTGAAACATATCTCTTTGGGCTCTTAAGAAACAAGATCTAACCTAAGCACTGTACATAGGTAATACATTAGAAAAGATCTAATGGTATTGGTAGGAGTTTTCTGTAGTTTTCCTTGTTTTCTTTATGTGATTGTATGCTCTTTGGTATATTGTTCTGTGTTTACATTTTCATATTTTTATCCATTTTAAGTAAACCTATTATTTTGAAAGACTGCCTGGGTCTGCAAGTTCTTTCTTTTGCATGTGACGTTTAGAGGTTAGGACTGACACAACTGTTCAAGAACTTGATACCTAAGGTCTTTTATAGAGTTTTAAGGGTTCATTTTGGAAGCCTGGCTTGGTGCCCATGGCGTGAGATTGTATCGCAATCCTCGAAGAGGGTACGAATCTGCACCTGTACATTTGGGTATGCTAGCATAAGGTTCACAGTTTGAATCCCCAGAACTTGAGACTAAAGGTGATTTGGACCTGCAAGCAGACAGGAGGGTTACCTCTGCCAGTTACCTGTTCGCACTCTTGCGCTCGGAGGTTGGCACTGTGGGAGCAGAGTGCCTGACCTGCTGAGTGCATTTGTGACACTGCACAGTGGGGTCCCTCATGAGGAGTGTCCCTAGCCGGTGCCCCAGTGTCAGACCCAGCATCTGGCTGCCCTGTGGCACACACAGCCTGCTGCCATTGCCCATCCGGCTGCTGAACTCTGCCCAGCGCCTGTGCTGCCACACCACCACCACAGGGCACAGCCTTGACACTGCACACAGCTGCACCGCAGTGGTGGCAGGCAGCTGTTCCCCGCCGGCAGGTCGCTGAGTGTACTGCCTGTGTTGGTGGCTGGCATGGGGTCTCCCCTCAACATCACCCATGCTGTCCAGGATGATGGTGATGCCGCATCGGTGTCGGACCCGCCCGATCGGTGTCTCCATTCAGAGGACACCAAGATTGGCATCCCACAGGAACACATCCAGGACTTCAACCGACCCCATGCCCAGGACATCCACCTGGACTCTGGTGGGTGCTGCTACCTATCAGGCCCCGGATGCCTGTGGAGGTGGAAGGCTGGTCCTCCGGGCTGGTCCTGCATCCATGGCCACTGCTGGTGCCCCATCCTCCACACGCAGGCATGCTGGGATGAAAGAGAAGAAAGTAGCGTGTCAGTGATGCATTGCCAACATGTGCCCCCAAACTGCCACTGCATGTGTCTGGCGGCATAGCATGCATGTTGTTGAGCACACATGCACAGGACATGCATGCCAGCAGCATGCCTGTGACACACCCTCTGTGCCACCAGCTGTTTGTGGCTGACATACTACCATGCAGTGATAGGCTGTCACCCATCTGGAATCCTCCTCCAGGCACACCCTCCACCATGCTGCGGTGCATGATGGATGCCACCAACTCCTCCTGAGCCGTGGTGGTGGGCGCATCAGGAGGCCCCTCTCCGGTGGCCATCCAGGAGACTTGGATGGCTGCCACCTTCTCCTTTATGCACCTCCTGTCTGTGCCCACCTTTACAGCACTCCTTCACCAACCACTGGTGGATGCCATGCTGGTTAACATAGCCAGCCACCTCCTCCTAGGCCCCAGGCCTGGCCTGTGGTGTGGCTGTGGCACCACTCAACAGTGGCTCCCTGTCCAGGTAGGCATCAAACTGGGCCTCTGTCTCATCCTTAGTGAAATTGGGCCTGCACTTGCGAGCAGGCCTCGCTTCTCATGCTCCTCACCCTCCTCACGTCCAGACATGTCACCTCCTGTGGACATAGACAGCAAAGTGTTAGTGGCAGCATCCCTGTAACATCCTACCCTGCTGTGCCATCTGCTCCCAGGGAGCTGTAACGCATGCACAACCCACATCAAAGGATGCAATATGGTCCATTGCCTGTGCTTTTCTGTGGTGCTTATATGGTGCATTGCATGCAAATGTACCTTGGCGCAATGGTAATGACAAGTTAATTCCCCAGTCGCCATGCATTGACTGATGAGCTCATTTGCATGTGGCAGCTGAATATCGCAGTTTTGCTCCTTGTGCAATGAGAGTGCTCTGGAGCAAGTTGCGGCATAATGCGATGCATGCGCAGTTGTGCAGACCGCAGTGTGCTTGTGCTGGATGGTATCATGTCACCAATCACACACTGTGCACTGACTGTGTGATGGGGCCATGGCGCATGGTGTGCCCTGACCCCTGCTGTACCTCTGCCCCTGGGTGACCCCCCGACCTGTGACCCACCCAGCCATGCCCATGTCATGCATCCCGAGACTGCTTGATGGGTGGACACAGTGCATGTCCCCTCAGATCATGCATTTGGCACATGCTGTGGCCATGCGCTTACCACCACCATTTGCTCACTGGCTCTGATTCACAGCATGGCGCAGCAAAGGCACAAGGACAGCAAACTGGGCGCAGGTGGAACTGGTTAACCCTGATTACCTGCGTCCAGCTCCAGGCACCCCAAATCTTTGGCCAGGTGCCCTGCAGCTGCCTCAGGTGCGGTGTGGCAGGGCATTGCTGCCACACTGTAGCAGCACACAGGGGTGGCCAGGATGGGGCAGCATGTTGCCACCCTATGGAGACCTGGTAAGGAGGGACCCAGAGTGCCTCTGGGAGGTTGGAGGTGTGAGTCAGGCATGGGGCTGTGCCACAGCCAGGTGAGTATGTGTGCCCTAGTGCTGTACTGTGGTGCTGGTTCGGGTGCCTGGCATGCCCTGCAGAGTGGTGCACTTCCATCTTGCGCATCACGGGTGGCATCACCCACCGCCGCTTGCATTGCACTGCTGCTATGTGGGACGTGTCAGCAGGGCTCACCCTTGTACAGGGGTGGGGTGGTGGTGGTGGTGGGCAGCTGCTGTGGCTGGTTACTGATGTGTACCTGTCTATGTTCCATTCCCAGGGCTTAAAAATAGGATCAGAGTGGCAGCAGCGGTGGTGGCAGCGGTAGGACGGCAGGCCACAGCGGGCTAGGGGTGGCAGTGCAGGAGCAGCTCCAGCACCAGTGGAGCCACAGAGGGCAGGTAGGCACTGTCTTGGTCCTTGCACTGTACATGGGGGTGTCAGAGGCATGGGTGCAGGCACGGCCACCTGTGCCGTGCTGCCATGGCAGCTTGTGTGTCACACTGTGCGTGGAGCCTGCCACTGTGGTGCATCCATTGGACACATGTGCCAGCTGTTGGTGGGCTGGGTGTGTGCCCGGCCTCCAATGACAGTGCTGAGGTGCTGTCAGTGCACAGTGCCATGTGACTGCCACTGTGCAGTTGGGGGTCACTGTGCAGTGGAGATCACTGGTGTGTACTGTCGTAGTGTCCGGGCTGTGCAGCAGACATTGGCCCACCCTCTGCAGGTGGCCGGTATGGGCCATCCTGGGGTGTGTGATCCTGCTGCCCATTGCGCACTGGATGTGGGCATGGTTCCTCGAACATTGCACTGATCACCTGCCCTGTCCCTTGTCCTAGGTGTCTGGTGGAGGTAAAGGATGCTCCTTTACTGCTGGCTGCTCCGGCAGCTAATATTGATTGCCTCAACCACCATGGAGGCAATGCTGCAGGTGTGCAGAATGCTGTTGGCTGACTGAAAGCAGCAAAGATGGCAAGGGTGGCAGGGCATGGCTGCTACTAGTTGGGACCCTGCATTCCCCTGTTTCTCCAGCTGTTCCTCCTCCTACAGTCCCCCTTCCCACTGTACAGCCCCTGTTCCCTATCCCCTTCCCTTGCTTTCCTACCCTCTCCCACACCCTTGTGTTGTACATAGTTCAGTTCTTTAATATATATATCTTTTGACATACCTGCCTGTGTCTGTGTCTGCTTTGCAGGTGGCATGAGGAGCCATGCTGCAGTGGGCCAGTGCCTATCAGTGTGGTGTGCATGTGTAGGTGTTGTGTTGTGCTTCTGTGGTTCACTGCTGTGTGCTGTGGTGTGTCCCACTGTGGTGGAGTCCCTCCCCTCGGTTGGTGGCTGTGTCTTGGGGTGCCCATGGGGTGGCTGTCAGGGGTGTGTGGTGGGTTGATGTGCTTGTCTGCATGGTCCTGGGTGTGGCCTGCTCTGGTCTGGGTGTGAGGGGACATGGTCTGCAGCCTGCTGGAGGCTGGCCATTGGCACCTCCTGTTGCCTACTATCTGTGCCAATGTTGGTTCTGGGGTGGGGGTCTGGGTGCCTGTGTGACCCTGTTGTGCCTTGCTGGTGGTGGCCTCCTGTGGCCTGTTACTGTGCTTCCCTGGCTCTGTTCCTGGGTCATTTCTCTGTGCCGTGCCCCCTCTGTTGCTCTGCTGCTCTGCTCTCACGGTTGCACTGGGGCATCTCTTTCTGTGCCATGGAGCAACTGTGTTTGTGCCATGGCTCACCTCTTGTTGCACCATGGCACAACTTTGCTATATTCAGCTGGGTTGTGCTGGTGCACTGCAGCATGCGCAACCTCTGAATATTGCTCCTGTTGTGCCAGGGTGCATTGGATCTATGCTAGCCAGACTTGTGCCAGCTCTTCATGATTCTGAATATCTAGGCCTTTATTTATAAAGTGCCCAATTCCTAGGACTCTGAGCACTGTACAAAACAACAATACAACAATCAAAATGTTAAAATCTTACAAATAAACACACAAACAAAATAACAGATCATTATAAATACAGATTATCATTCCATCTACACTTCATAATTAATAATCAATTTAAGAACACCTGTTGGAACAGATGCCTTCTTAACTCCTTTTTGAAGGCTTCACCAAGGAACCCTCCTCAAATACTCTGTTAAGGAGTTCCACAGGATAGGTGAGGCCTCCACAAATGCCCTATCTCCAGAATGCCATAACCTAATCCTGGGAACCGCAAGGAGGCCTCCCTCAGCAGAATGGAGTGTCAAGCTGGGCAGTAAGGAACAAGGAGATCTTCCAGGTAGACAGGACCCCTTCCATGTAGGGTCTTATAAGTAAGGAGCCCTATCTTGAAGACAATCGTCCACCTCACAGGCAGCCAGTGCAGCTTATGGAGGACCGGCAATATGCTCACACCTTCTTGCCCTGGTCAAGAATCTTGCCGCCGCATTCTGTCCCAGCTGCAGCCTGTGGAGGTTGCCTCAGAGAACCCAAGGTACAGAGCATTACAGTAATCCAGCCTGGAAGTGACAAACACATGCACCAGTGTGGCCAGGTCCTCAGGAAGGATTAGGACTCAGATTCAGGCAATGTTCCTAAGATGGTAAATCCATTTTGACCACGGACGACACCTGAGCATCAAGCGTCAGGCCATTGTCTAGTATCATGTGCAAATCTTTCACCTGTCTAGACGGACAGAGGGAACACCCCCAACACTAGGTTGGAGGGTGACCCACCATTCCCTCCTCCACAATGACCCGGACACACCATCAGTACCTCAGTCTTGTCTGGGTTAGTTTAACTAGTTTTGAGTCATCCATGACTGGATTTTCTAGAGGCAGCTATTAAAATGGAGTCTGAAACCTGAATATCAGGTGCACAGGACAGGTACAGCTGGGCATCATCTGCATAACAGTGAAACCCATCCTGTACTGCCTGATAATGTCAGCATATACACTGTGAACAACAAGGGTGACAAGACCAAACCCTGCAGAACCCCACAGCTCAGAGGCTTTGGGTTAGATGAGAAAATTCCATTTTCACCCTTTGCACTCTGCGTGTCAGGTATGGCCTAAATCAGTTGATGACATTACCAGACAGGCCATACCAAAACTGCAGACAGTCAAGCAGCACCTCATGGTACATAGTGTCAAATGCTGCAGAGAGGTCCAGGAGAACCAAGATGGTACAGGCTGTCCTGTCCCTCGCCATCAGGAGATCATTTAGTACCTTTATCAGGGCATTCTCCATGCTGTCCCACCCAAAATCCAGACTGGAAAGGCTCATAGGTAGAGGAAGAGGTGAGCTGTCTCTCAAGCTGCAGAGCCACCACCTTTTCTATAACCTTCCCTAAAATGGAAGGTTTGAGACTGGCCTGTAATTGCTGAGGCAGTCCGGTCCAAAGAGGGCTTCTTCATGAGGGGTCTAACCAAAGTCTTTTCAAGGAAAATGGAAAGACCCTGCTCCTCAAGGAACTCCAGACACTCTCAGCAACCAGAGGTCCAATCAGGTCCAGACACTCAACCAAAGGTGGGTTGAACCTGAGTCCAGATCACACAGTGTAGGCCGTAACTTAGAAATAATCCTCACCACTTCCTCCACCATGACCAGCTCAAACTCATCCCAGATAGGAGGAATGTTTCGGCACAATTCAGGCCGAACACTGCATCCCTTTCAAGAGATACTCAAGAGACCTCAGCCCTGATGGAGGACACCTTGTCAGTGAAGAATAAGGCCAGCTCCTCACACCTAGTGTTTGAACCTGCTCCCCAGCATGGAGACAGACAGGATGTAAAGCCTGTCTACAATGCAGAAGAGCTGAGCTGGTCTACTTTTCATCACAGCAATCTCCCTTGACAGAAATTCCACCTTCTTTCAGGAGATTGCAACTTGATAGTCAACATAATGTGACTTCAGGACCAATTTGTCCTCCACCAGCACCTCTCTAACCCTCCTAATCTTTAAACTCGGAGATCCTCATCAAACCAAGGAGGTGTCTGGAGAGTAGACAAGGGTGGACACGAATGGGCATGATTGAGTCGAAGGCCGCAGTAACAGCCCCATTATAGGCTGCCACTGCTTCCTCTGGCCAGTCGCACAAGCTGCCTCAACATTTGATAGGTCCAACAGCACTGACAGTCCCATCGAGGAAACTCCACTTAACAAGTGGTACCAGACTGTCTCCACAGGGCGGGACCATTTGGGAGGACCCTGAACTTGAACCCACAGTGCTATGGTCCAACCAAACCACCTGATCAACACTGAGGTCAGTAATTTCAAAACCTACAGAGAAACCAAGTCCAGTGTGTGGCCAACCGAGTGCATCGTTGATGTTACACTCTGTGTCAGGCCCAGGTCCTCCATGCTCCTAAGGAGATCATTCCCAAGTTTGAGAGCCCTCCATTGATCCAAACATTGAAATCTCCCAGAATCAACCACCTGGGGATTCCAACACTAGGCCAACGACAATCTCTTTGAACTCCTCCAAAGTCTCCATCCATTCCTGGTGGATAATAGAGCAGGAGGACCTGAGCCCACCCAGTGCCTCCTTGGGTAGCCACACACACTCAAAGGACCATGTAGAACCTACAGGTAGCACTGTGAGGTTCAAGCTAGATTTTAAAACAAATGGCCACAGCCCTCTGCCCCTGCGATCCTCCCTCGGGGTATATCACAAAGTACATGGCCAGCACTGCCGCCTCCAAAATAGGAGCGGCATTTTGATCACCCAGGTCTCTGTGATGCAAACTAGGTTGACCAAAGGAAACCAAGTCTGCTATTATAGCAGTCTTGTTCCTCATCGACCTGGCATTGCATAACACAACCCGAGTGGGATGAGGTGAGGCAGCCGCCCGGTCACCTGCCCACACTGTAAGGTGGAGCCTTGGGTATGGGAATTAAACATGGCAACCCCTCTCAAATTCCCATTTGCCCCAGGGTGTCTCCTTGTTTTCACCACCTGAATCTCAGACACCTTGGCAGCCACTCCAGGTATAGCCCCTCCAGGGCCCCTCCCTTGAGCCATCCCCAAGGCCCTACACCTCCTGTAGACTTCTACTGAAAGTACTGGAAGCTCAAGGGATGTAGGTCTCAGAGGTATTCCTCTGAGTAGCTATGCCTTAAAAGTCTGTGCCCCAAACACATTCCCTGAAAAATCCCACCATAGTAAACAGGACCTCAACTACACCCACTTCTCTCAAACAATCCCAAAATAAACCCTTCAACTAAAATCCTCCCTCCCCGGTCATGCCTGAAAATAGGCAGGATTTGTCTAGTGCACTTACCGGTCAACAAAAACTAAATAAAAAAAAAAATACAACCCTTACAATTACCATCCTCAACCTTCCTTCCACAACAAATTCCCACAGCCACACACCAGTCACACTACAATCACACACTCAATGACTCATCAAACACTAATTTAAATTAACTAACAATAATACAAACCAGCAACAGTTTAACATGTTTCTTTCCTCTTAAATAGTTGCTGTTTATAATAATTCCAGAAAGTTTAGGTCAAAACAGTCTTCAGTAACACACCAGAACCCCACCACAGATCTAAAAGTACTGGAGAGTAAGCTCTCACCATCACCTTCTCAGATTGTTCATTTCTGTAGCACTCTCACTGCCACAACACTGTTTCTTAAATAAAATTAAATTAAATGTCAACTGAGGTACTCACTGCCTCATCAATTTAATATTGACTAGTACAATACCGTTTTATAGTTCCGTGGGTGCAGTTCTTTAAATGAGTTCCAGATCTCCAAACAGATGCAGCCCAGAGCCCCAAACTCACATTTCGACCTGAAGAATCCTCAGCCAGTTGAGCCCAAGAAAACAAGTTCTTTCCCTTCATTTTCAAAGCCAGGCCAGCCAGCTATCCAGACTCAGAGCAGGCTCCCCACCCAATCATCCCCCCAACACGGCCACTGAAAACACGCCCGATGCTAATCAGGCAGTCCTCATGTCCTCCAGGGCAGCCAGATATATGCCCACCCTCCAGCCAGCATCTGTCAACCCTCGGGAAGAACACTCAGGCCAGGTGCCCACCCCAAGAAAGGCTGGTCTAGCCAATCGTTCTAACAGTTCTTTCCAGAGGCAGAGTCAGTCCTGCTCGGGCAACAACCCAGTCCTTCTCGGTCACCACGACTGGCAAAAAAATAGGAATTCCTCTAGCAGAGTAGCAACCAGCTGACCCTGGTAATTCCTTAGTCACTCTGTGGCCACAACTCAAACATGCTATGGCAGCAGCACCAGTCCAGTGCAGAGTTCACCCAAAGATTAGCTCCTCACCGCTGGTCAGCTTCTCCACCTCATGAACACTCCAGGAAACTCCTGAAGCATACCTGAAATGCCTCCACCATCTACCACCATTGCTTCATGGAACCACAGCCAGCCAGATCAGCACAGCAGACAGAGAAGGTAGAAGGTAGAAGACATGAAAATTCTAAAATGTTAAGTGTCCCAAACAATGCTAATACACGAACCAGAATGTATCAAATGGACTAAAAACATACTCGATAAGAGGACTGAAAATGGACTGAAAATGTACTAGTACTCACTAACTTACTCACTTACTGCTCTAAACTATTCTAAACTGTTGCTAAAAACAAAACAATTTAAATCTTTGAAAAGAAGACTTTTAAATGGGCTTGGTTACACAGCAGTTATACAAGCAAGTAAAGGCTGACCCAGCATGGTCGCCATCCTCATATAATGAATCTTCAGATAATGGAAGCAAAATGGGCAAGACATCTGGACTCAAGGGAGAGGAAGGAAAGGGAGGAGTACAGGGAGCAGTGGTGGGTGCAGGTGGGGGACAGTCCAGGTCAAAGCTGCAAAAGGAGTGAAAGATGGGATCCTGTCTGGCCAGAGAGGGCTTGGGGAACAGCACTGTAAACAATGTCATCATTTTTTATTCTTTTGGTAAATGGGGCAAAACTGCTTGTATTCAGGATTGACCCAGGGCACTAAGGGATTCAATGACTTGCTCAGAGTCACTCAGTATGCAAGTGAAGCTTATGGAATCAAACTCAGGTCTGCTGGATGTACCAAGCTCATTTACAGCTTAGCCAAGTCAACAAAGATAGTGGAGGTGGCCAGGCCCTGATCCATGCCAGATAATATATCATCAGTAAGTCAATGGAGGGAACTGGAGGTGTAAAGAAATGTCCAGAAGCCAGATTGGTAAGGAGGAAGAAGGCAGAAGAATTAACAAAGGCACTGCTGGATAACATGAGGTGTTCCTGGAGCTTGGGCAGGGTGGGGAGGAGGGAAAAAGGGTGGTAATTGCCAGGAGAGGTGGGAATCAACTCCTTTGGGGAAGGGGGGATAATCTGTAGCTTGTTTCCAAGAAACAAGGATAAAGGCAATGGAGAAGGAGAGGTTGAGAAGGGAGGTAATAGGTAGAGTAATAATAGGGGTTGAGAGGCATAGGGTCTTGAGTGTAGATGATCAGATCTTACACCCTTGGGGGGTTAGAGACAAAGGACCTTAAGGATTATAACAGTGCATCCTTGAGTTCTCTAGGTGAGAGAACTGCAAAGCAAACCCTGAGCAGTTCTAGCACAGAAAGGACTTTAGATTGCACTATTATAACACTATTATAAGCACAAGAGACAAAGGAACTGTAAATGTAAGCATATTACAAATCATATTGAAGATTTGTTTTTAAAAATGGAATCTGAATTTAAAATCAAATGTCTTACTTTGTAGAAAATAAAAACTCCTGTTTGTGAAATGGACTATGCCAACTGAACTTGAAAGTTTAGAGTTTTAAAATTATTTGCATGAATCACCCTCTGGTTATAAGAGTACCTGAAATGTTTAGAAATAAATAATCCTAATGATATGATTTATAAGATAAGGTTATATGTGTTATGTGAGATGTTTCTTGTGGTACAAAAAATGTAATTTTGTGCAGTTAGGGGAGAGTATGGCAAAGGTGAGTCCATCTGTCTGCCCAAATTCTTGAGAGGATGCTTTTATTATACCATAAGTAATCTCACACAGCACATATAAACTTATATATCACTGAGTTGGCTATAGTGATTTATAAAAGTTTCACATTAAACATAGAAACATAGAATTTGCTGGCAATAAGGACCAACAGGCCCACCCAGTCTGCCCCTCCATTCTTTTTTATTTTGAATAAGCACATGCAGTGCTGCTCTTTGATTCTTAAGTGGATTGTTCCAGTTAACATTACTGCCCAAGATGACAGCTATATGCATATGCAGGATAAGAGGCCCTGAGGCTGTGAGCATTGATTGGCTGATATCACATATCACCTATACAATCATGCAAATACCTCAACATATAGAATAGTGTATGGGTGACCATACACAACAAGGTTGTGTTGCCATTGAGGGATGTGAAGATGTCATATAAACCTTAAGAGCGATGTGAAGTAGGGGAAGATATGATGGACCTTGTGTCTCCTCTGACTAGAGCTGTGCAGAATATAAAATTCCTCCTGCAGAATGCCCATGGAATTACTTTTCCTATTCTGCAGACTTTTGTGAAATTGTACAAAGGTTCTGCAGAATGTTACAAAATGTTAAGTTTCAGTTATTTTGGTTTAGTTGTTAAAGTACGCATCCAGATGATACCAAATGTGACAGTAATAAGGTACAGGGGCATCCATAAGTGTACCAAATTGCAGTGTCCTTGATTAAAAAAGAGCTGACTTATAGGTGGCCAAAGATTTAAGCAAAATTTAATTTTGTTTTTTCCATCTAATTTTACAATTTCTAATCCAAATTTCTCCATAGTTTCTGAACTTAGAGAAACATGCAACATGATTATGTGCACCAACTTTTAAATCTAAAGCTTTAAAGGGGTTGTGCTACAGGCAGCAAACATTTTGCCAAAATGTAGATTTTAATTTAGTATAATTTTGAAATCATTCATCAAAATTTTATAAAATGTTGTGTGTGTGGGCTGCTACTATATTTATATATGTGCCCTGTTTCAGGTGTCTAGCTACAAAGGTGTCTGAGTTATATGCAGATAAAAATGTTCATGACCTTTCCCACAAAATAAAATGACAGACTTGACGTCCATGATTTTGAGACAATGCATTCTCATGTCATTATATTAGGCACACATTAGAACTCCTATCGGCAATAGATTATGCCAAATGTCTTATCTCTATCTCAGTAGAAGGCTGAGTCATGACCAAATTAATAAATTCCAAAACTCCACTGAATTTGGTCAAATTTTAAATGTCAGTAATTTTGGTCTGGTTTTCAAAGTACATATTAAAATGAGATCACATTTGGCAGGTATACAGATACTGATGGTGTTCATAAGTGTGCCAAATTCAGAGTCCTAGATTGAAAGGTGGGAGTTGTGGGTGACCAAACATTTAATCAAAATGTAATTTTCAGTTATTTCCATCTAATTTTAAACTTTGTATCCAGATTTCTCCTCAGTGTTGAGAGTTTGAGAAATGTGCAACATGGGTACATGCATCAAGTTTTAAGTCTTGGCTAGGAGCTCTGCTATAGGTAGTTGAACATTTTGCGAAAATTTCAATTTTAGTTATTTTAGTATAATTTTAAAAGCATTCATCAAAATGTTATAAACATTTGCAGGTACAAGGGCTATTACTACATTTGTATATGTATCAAGTTTCAGATTTCTAGCTCTGAAGGTGCCTGAGTTACTTGCAGATATAAAATTTCATGAAATTTCCACAAAAAATAAATGACAGAATTTGAGCACTTATAATTTTGAGATGACGCATCCTAATGTCAATATATTCGATATGCTGTTAAAGCACGTATCAACAAGTAATCATATCATATGTCAGGTCTCTAGCTCACATGACAGCTGCGTTATTACCAAACAAATACATTTCAAAATTCTGCAAAATTCCAATGAAATTCCAAGGAATTTCACAGAATCTGTAAAATTCTGCACATTCTGAATTTCCTCATTCTGCGAGGTCTATTGCTGGCCTTAAATTACTAGGTTACTGTGTTAAGGGATTTTAGAATGCAGTACAATTGAGTTGTGCTGCCAAATGGGAGTATTTTGTTAGTAGATACCCTTTTCAAAGCGAGCTGATGATTGCCACTGAAAGGGCATCAGCAGTCATTTTAAGACATCTCAAAATAGAAATAAAATGAGGATTCTTCTGGTTCTGGTAACTGAGCAGCAACATTTTCACAGAGCTCCCATGAAGAAGTTTTACTTTTTTTTTGCATTATCTATTTATGTTCTGTGCTGCTCAGCTGTCCATTCCTACGGACTGCCTAGGGCCCCAACCAGCCAAGTCATTCCCTCCTGCCATACTGCTGCTGATCCCAATTTTGACCCATGTGCAGGATGCACTCGATATATCCCTTCAATGGGGGGCCCTTCTCCCCAGGCAGCAGGAGAGAGGTGATAGACTGAGTTCAACCTTGACCCAGGCATGGAGGCAGCCTGCCGGGTACATGGCAGAGGGGATCTGGCAACCATCATCTGGTTGACTGAGCTGCCATTTTCAGTTTTCCTGGTCCCCCACCCACAATGCAGCCAACACATGAGGTGTCCTGATATGACACACTGTGGCATGTGGTCACTCACGCTGCAAATGCACCACCGCTACAGGCCACCAGAAGCCACTCAAGAGTGGTGCAGGCTCACATCACCCCGGGAAGAGTGTCCAACGGATGTTCCAAAATCTCCCTGCCAGCCTCCGCTGCTGCTGTCCTAGGCTCGGTCATAAACCTGGGTTGCCAGCATGCCTAGCAATCCCCCATAGCTTGGCACCACAGAGCTGGACAAGAAGTTTTACTTTTATCCCAAATTAGCATGATTAATGCACTTAAAACTCTAAACTACTACCACAGTATCTGACTTGAGTTATCGAACTCAGCTAAGCTTTCACTAGTCTTTATTTTTCAGACCTACGGTTAATTTTTTAGATGCAATGTTCTTGGCCAGAATGGTGGGCAGGGTGACCCCAAGTCCAACTCCTATAGGAGTCATAGAGTTGGAGAACCCGCTTCCTATAGTATGCACTAGCTTGGAGATCAGAGCAAAGCCAAAAGAAGTCAAGGAGAAGATTACTATGGTGTCCCTATATAATCACCTGTCTGATTTTTAAGACAAAACAAGAGTTATTAACAGGGATTTAAAATCTCAGATATCTGAGTTTTTGCTCAAGTTACTACTTTATAACAGAAGAAGGATTCCACGGAAGAACAGCTAACTACATCAAAAACTGCCAAAGCTGCACAAAATCAAAGATTATTGACTGTTGAGGCTGTGGTAACAGCTCTCCTGCACAACAATATTGCTTTAAATAATAAGAATGAAAATCTGGAGAACACTCTGCTCTCTAAAACCTTACACTTAATTGACTTATCTCCAGAGATATCTTATACCCCTTCTCTGAAAAACTTAGCTATGGGTGCTGCAGTCTGTTTTCTCACTAACCGAGTCCTCTGATCCGGAATCTATCAGGTAAAATGTAAGAGGATGCAACTACTAAGAGTCCATTGACTCTGGTGTCAGAGAATGTTGATGCAATTGTTCCCATCATAATATTGACTTTTGTGTTAATGTCTGAAAGAAATAGGATTCTTAAACTTGCCAGAAATAAAAAGACAACGGGGCCTATTCACGAAAGTGTGGATAGGCTACATGTCGCGATCCATGATGCATAGCCCACCCACAGCCATGCACACCCACCGCAGCATTTCTGATGCAGTTATGCCTCTTCCACATCAGATCCCCAGCCAAGCACTGAGCTAGGTGCATGGGAGGGCTGGGGTCTCTGCAGGGAAGCATTCTTGTACATGGTAAATGTGCAGAGTACCTTATGCGGGATGCCTGTGGCTATGCATCTGGAGGTAGCCATAACAGCTACACACCCCTTCAGTCACCGCAGATGGTGGGGGGTCTTCAGACCCCTGCAGGAAGGTGCCCTGTGGTCAGAGGACAGAGATCGGGTTGGGGAGGGGTGGCCTGCACATGCCCCCTCGCTGCATTGCCAGCACTCTATGCACTCCTGGCAAGATGGCGCCATACTGGCACAAGGGATCCACTGCTGACCCATGTACGGCAGCCAATTGGCTGCTGCCCGGCCTGCAACCCCGCCCCACACACCTCCATGCTTGGGGGCAGGGGATGTGGAAGGAGCCAGGCGGGGACTACTGTGTCGTGAATGCAGTTCCCGTGTGGATCTCCCATGGGTGCGGGGCTGGTGGCCTTTGCCTGCTCCACACCCATCGTGAATAGGTCCCAATAAGAGAATACACCTGTACCTAGATGTCAGCCTTTCCACACAGAAGCAGAGGAAAAGACTCTAGACAATGCAATCTGAGTTTAGGGAGGCTGAAGTGGTCTGTTCAACATTGTTCCCTGCCCCAACAGTAAATTTTCAATTGAAGCTACATTACTTTGATGATCCTGATACGGCAACACTTTTCTTTGGCAAAATGTGCTGCTCCTTCCAGTTGAATTCCAAAGGTGATCAGGAGGATGTGGATATAACTGAATACTTGGCAGTTAATCCTGTGGAGAGTTACAGTAACTTAACCATCTTGTTCTCATATATAACCCTATGATAAACTTACAAAACAGGGCATTTCTTTCCTAAATTGAATTAGTACTTTAATAATGTTTCTGTCAACAGGGGTATAAAAGGGGCCTTGTAAATATATTGCACTGAATTTTCTTCCATTTGTCTTAAAGGTATAAACATAGCATAGGCCATAAAAGCAATGGAACATGTGAATGCAAAACTTACTATTTTTATTGTAACTGGTTCTAGATTAATGCTGCTGTTTCATTTTTCTTTCTGAACCTCAAAAATATATATTTAAATACTTTTTCACAGTCTGATTACAATTGTACTGAGTGTTTTCATTTAATGAAAATTATAAGTACAAAAATAGAAATTATGCATGCAAAATCCCTTAATGCAATTTTTTTAAATAGAAACATAGAAACATAGAAGTTGGACAGCAGATAAGGACCGCAAGGCACATCCAGTCTGCCCATTTTTCTATCTTATGAATGTGCCATAGGTCTTTACTCTGTCAATGGCCTATCTAGTCATACTCATCTGTTGCTCCCTTATGCCTATCCCATGTCTGTTGAAGCCCTGCACTGTATTCATATCTACCACTTCCTGAAGTAGGCCGTTCCATGCATCCATTACCCTTTCTGTGAAAAATAACTTCCTCACATTACCCCTTAATTGGCCACCCTCTAATCTCATGTTGAGTCCTCTTGTCCTGCTATTTTTCTTACATTGAAACATGTTAAACTCTTTCACCTTGTTAATGTCCTTAAGATGCTTGAATGTTTTGACTATTTCACCTCTCCATCCTTTGCTCTAGGGTATACATATTGAGCTCTGTTATTCTGTTCTCATATGTTTTCTGATGCAGTCCCTGCACCATTTTGGTTGCCAGTTCTCTGGACTGCCTTCATTTTGTTAATGTCCTTGTGCAGGTGTGGCTCCAGTACTGCACGCAGTACTCCAGTTGGGGCCTAACCAGTGTCTTGTAAAGAGGGATTATTACCTTCCTCTTACAACTTGTGATACCTCTACTAATACACCCCAACATCCCTCTAGCCTTACCTACTGCTTTAGTGGTCTGCTTGGATGATTTCAGGTCATCTGTGATGATGTTGTCCAAGTCTCTTTCTTCCCTTGATCACCAGCAACTCCCTCCCAATCTATAGGTGGCTTCAGGGTTTCTCTTCCCTATGTGCATGATCTTACACTTTTGCATTAAACTCCAGTTGCCAGTCTTCCAACCATTTTGCCAGTTTATCCAGATCTCTTCTTATTCTGCCCACCCCATCTGAATCATCTACTCTGTTGCAGATATTGAAGTAATCAGCAAACAGACAAACCTCTCTTTTCAGTCCATCTGCAATGTCACTAATGAAGACATTGAAGAGGGATTGCCCCAGGACTGATCCCTGAGGTACCCCACTTGTGACTTGCATCTCTTCTGACTGTACACCGTTTACCACCACTCTCTGTTTTCTGTCCACCAACCTGTTTGCCACCTAGTAGACCAACTTCTGACCCACCCTGAGCCCTACCCAACGTATTAATCAATCTTCTATGTGGAACAGTATCAAAGCTTTGCTGAAGTCAAGGTAGGTGACATCAACTGCACCACACTGATCCACCACCCGGGTTACCCAGACAAAGAAATCTATAAGATTAGTTTGACAGGACCTTCCTGTTGTAAACCTATGCTGGCTTGGATCCTGTGCTCTATAGATTCCAGGTGTTGCACTATCCTTTCCGTAAGGAGTGCCTCAATACACTTGCCCACTACTGAGGTAAGACTGACTGGTCTGTAGTTCCCTGCATCCTCCCTTCTACCACTCATGTGGAGTAGGATCACATGAGCCTCTCTCAGTCTTCTGGGACCTCACCTGTGTTCAGAGGCTTACTAAACAGTTGTGATAATGTCTCTGCTTGTTTTACCCTAGTTCCTTTAGTACCCTGGGATGTATGCCATCAGATCCACTGCCTTGTCCACCCAAGCTTAATGAGCTGTTGTAGGACCCTTTCTTTTGTGAAGGGACTTGTACACCTCCCTCCCCTATGTCCATGGTGTTGAGCTGTGGGCCCTGCCCTACCTTCTCCTCAGAAAATAACCAGCAGAAGTATCTATTTAGGATAGATGCCTTTCCTTGGTCCTCCTCCACAAATTTCCCCTTGTCCCCTTTGCTCTTAGCAATACTCACTGGACTTTCTCCTTTCACTAATGTATCTATAGAAAGTTTTGTCTCCTTCTTTACTGTCCATGCTAGTGTTTCCTTGGTTTGGGACTTTGTCTGCCTTACTGCCTTCCCTACTTCCCTTAGGGAACTTTGGTATGCCTCCCTATCTTCATCCCACTGCATTCCCTTATATTTCCTGAAGACCAACCTTTGGCTCTGACCTTTTCTTCTACTGTTTTTGAGAACCAAAGTGGTTTCCTCCTTCTCCCTAACACAATGGGATGTTGCTTCAAGTATTACATCCTTAATGCTTGCCCACTTTACTTGTACCCCTCACCTGTATTTCTTCTGCCAGGGATAGCTTAACTCTGTTGGCTATCATATCAAAGTCAGCTGCTCTGAAATC
The DNA here is from genome assembly GCA_016271365.2 of Neoceratodus forsteri. Lineage (NCBI taxonomy): Eukaryota > Metazoa > Chordata > Ceratodontiformes > Ceratodontidae > Neoceratodus > Neoceratodus forsteri. Next base: position 1,064,348,339 of record CM028130.1, read on the forward strand.
CCATATCTTTGCCTTGGAATGGGATGATTTAGTTCTAGTGGCCAAATTGAACCATACCATGTGATGGTCATTGGTCCCCAGGTGACCTTTTACCTGGATATTTGTGATCATTTCCCATTAGTCAGTACTATATCTAGGATAGCTCTGTCTCTTGTGGGTTCTTGTACCAGTTGTTTGAGGCCCCCACAGGGAATTCAGTATGTGCCTAGTTCTGGTGGATGTTCCTGCTGGTATTGACCAATCTGTAGCTGGCATGTTGAAGTCTCCCTTATCAGAACCTCCCCTTTAGCTGTCATGTTTTGTATATCTTCTAGCAGTAATAGTCTATGTCCTCCCTTGGTCTGGAGGCCTGTACACAACCCCAGTTCATATGGCTGTCCCATTTCCTGTTTCCAGGGTGACTCACAGTTCTTCTGGCTCCTTATGTGTATTCTGAATTTCTGTAGCTTTGATATTGTCATTGACATAAAGGCCACCCCCCCACTTTTTCTTGCACCTTGGTCTCTTCTGAACAGTACATAGCCAGGTACTAAAGTCTCCCAAAAGTGGTTACTGGTGAACCATGTCTCGTGATGACTACTATGTCCAGTTAAGCCTCTGTCATTTGTAGCCTGCAGGTCTGGGATCTTGTTTCCCAGACTGATGCATACATGATTTTCCATTGGCCATATTTCAGTGTGTTAGTTGTTGGCGAGGTCCATGCTTCCTGTGTGTCGTATGGGGAGCCAGAACTTTTTCTTACCTGTAGGATGCAAATGAACTACAAACATGCTGAACTCCTGTTTGATCACTAGCTGAGGGGAGGGTGTTCTTCCTGTTCGATGTAGCGGTGCTGCACCCCTCTCTCCAACTGCTAGTTTAAATATTCTGCATAGATATCAAACATCTACCCCAATGCACTGACTCGTCCTTAGTCAAATGCAGCCCATCAAATTTAAATAACCTTCACTTCTCAAACTATTGCCAGTTACTTACAAATGTGTGTCCTTGTTTTTGGCACCAGCCCTTGATCCACATGTTTAGCTCCCTATCTCCCTTCTCTGACCATCCACTCATCTGCCCCTCTCCCAGACCAGCAGGATCTCAGAGAAGGAGATGCCAGATGAAATGGATGACAGTTTGTTTCCCAGCCTGGTCTGGTGTTCCTGGTCTCCATAACTGACAGTCTGGTGAGATCGTTATTCCCTATGTGTACCAGGACATCAATGTTTTCTCCTGCTTCCTGCATGATTTTAGCAATGCGGTCAGTGTCTCTCCATGCTGATGTACCTAGGAGACATCTGACCATTACCCACAGCTGGAGGTAGGTATTAACTTCCTGAATTATGGAGTCTCCTATGATCAGAAGTGTTTTGGATTTCCTTTTGCTTTTTGTTTTGGTCCTCTTTTGGTAGGGTTTTGTAGCTCTAGCTTCTGTGCAGCAGTGTCCTATTCTGCAGTGTCCTCTGCCCTTTGTTTCATTTTTGAGATAGAGTCAGAATCCTGTTTGTAGTTTTTATATGGTTTGTGGAGGTGATACACTGGAGAACATTGAGTGATGGAGCACCCAATTTGCTCCTCCTAACCACCTGCCAACCTCCTGGACCAACTACCCTCTGCAGTCAAGGTGCTTCAGTTGGATGTTGGGAAACTGGCAGGTGGTTCTTATAATGTATTTCCCTGAATATGCGATATGAGGCATGCCCTTGCTGCCTGGAACTGAGCCCTTAGATGTCCAATGGTCCAGCATGTAGGACAGCATCCTAAATCCTGTATAACTTGACCTATTGAAAAGTGTCCCACAGTACCTGCAGTTAATAATATCCATTTCATTTGAGTTACTGTGTTTATAACCTGGTCCAAGTAATTAGAAGGAGGAAAATGAAAGCAAAAGTTTTTTCTTGTCTATTTTTTTGTATAACTTTTATAACAAGTTAAATTACTTGTGCCCCTGTAAGTGAGATCACTGTGGGATTCCTCTGATCCTCGCCTTCCTGCTTTGCTACAGGAAATGTCACAACGGTGCTACTCTATAAAAGGAGTGTAGCATGGGATGGTTGGGATGGAGTGGGTGGCTAGGTCCTTCCCTGCCAAAAGAAGAACCACAGATGAAAGAAATAAGGTGGTAAGAGCAGAAACAATCAACCAACAGCAAATGCAGTAGCCCTGAAAGTTTAGCCTAAAGACAGATAAAAAGTTACAAAAATGTAAGCAACACCTGTAACAATTTCACAGAAGATATACCCTGCAAAAACACTTTGCTACAGAGAAACATAAAGCAGTAACAGAAGAAATACTTTGCAAAAACTGTTTGAATCAGAGAAGATTACAGCAGTAATATGTAAGCACAAAACAGTAACAAATCTGTAGACACATCCTGTAATAATGCAGAAGAAAGTATAGCCTGCATCGGCAGTTTGAATCAGAGAAGATTACAGCAGTAAAACATAAGTAAAAAACAGTAACAAACCCTGTAAGCACAAAAGAAAATAGTAACACACAGTAAATCTGCTAGCCAAAAGAAGCCTTAATAGTTTCCCTTGCTCTGGTAATGTTGTTCCTTGCTCTGTCCTTACAAGCAAACCTATAAGACAAAGAGATCAGGTGAAGCCAGGTGCCTTTGCCAGCAAACCTAGTCTTCCACCCCAAAATCACAAACTAACCTGGCCTTCTAACTCTTCCTTCTGTTGAAAGTTACCAAGACTTTGTCAGCCCCCACTACCACCCAGTTACACTCCTAATCCCCTGGAAGAGATGTGGAGGAAAGCAATTAGTTCCTTCAATGTAAGAAGGAGACTGCAACACCTTTGAGATCAAACAGAAAACCTTTCAGCAAAATAAAATAGTAGCAAGCAGTAATTTTGCTTAGCCTAATGATAGATAAAAAAGTAACAAAAATATGAGCACCACCTGTAACAATTTTACAGAAGATACACCCTGCAAAAACACTCTGTTACAGAGAAAAATAAAACAGTAACAGAAATCATACATTGCAAAAAACAGTTTGAATCAGAGAAGATTACAGCAGTAATCTGTACGCACAAAACAGTAACAAACTTGTAGGCACACCCTGTAATAATGCATCAGAAAGTATAGCCTGCAACAGCAATTTGAATCAGAGAAGATTGCCAGCAAACCTAGTCTTCCATAAGTTACACTTTTGTTAGGTAATAGGATATTCTTAGACCCTCTCCTCATCTAAAGCACATTAATCCTTGATAGATTTGAAGGGCTCCAAAGCTTGTAATTCTTCCTGCAAGTTCTGTGATGCTCTTACATCAACCGTTGACAATCTGAAAGGAACATGGATGTTGACATGTGCTCCAGAAAGCTACATCACCAAATATTAATTCCTCAGTAAGGTAAAATGCAACAGGAAATATAAAATGTATTAACTTCATTTTGATTATAAAGTGCATTTGTAGCAAAATACTCCTATGTACTAGGGCTATTGTTGCAGACTGTGGAAAGGAAATCAGCTGTCATAGACATAGAGAAATGTTACAATTATTGGGAGGAGCCATCTCTCAATCACATTGAAGCTATATGAGGAATAAGCATTTATCAATACCAAATGTTCACCACTGGTTTTGCTATTGTATTGATCTTGCTTGTACATTTTTATTATATATTTACCCAGGAAAGAGCAGAAGAGATGCAGGCCCAGATATTCAAATCTTGCCCTGGGGCTAAAGTAGCACTGCCTGGCAGGCAAATTTAGCTCCAGAGCAAAAGCAAGCTATATTCAAAAGGAATAGCCTGGGGCAAACAGCTTCTCAATATAGCATGGGAATGAGGCTGGATAATCTGGTTCAGGAGTGCAGGGCAAATTTAGCTCTGTAATAAGGCAGCTCTGAATATAGCAACCTGGAAATGCAGACCACAACAGCAACACAGTGCACAGCGACGTGAAGGTAGGTAGAAGTGACCCATGGCCAATGTGTGTGCCAGCAAATGCGTGGATCCAGCACAGCTGCAGGAGCAGCGCATGAAAGCACAGTGTGCAAAACTGTATAATAGTCGCCTGACCCATTTGCACAGTGCTACATGTTTGCATGGGTTTAGTGCGGAGTTTGCTTATTTGCCCTGTGCAAACACGCTTGTCTGGTGCCAAACTTGCCATATCTAAAAGTGACATGCAAATGGAGCCTACTTAGGTAGGCCCTGGGCAAACATCCATATTAGAATCTCATTATGCCCTGATTTGCATGCAGTTTGCCCAGCTACTACAGGGTCCAACAGCACCACCTGTAGGTCAGTCTGGCAGACAGGGGCTGGCTGGATCTGCCCTCAGCACCACCTGTAGGTCAGTCTGGCAATGCATGATGATAACTGCAGGCTACAGAGGGTTACTCCTGAAGAGGGAGGGGTGACCCATGGTCAGAGGGTTGGGATTGACAGTGATCCTGAGGTCCCTGATGTTAGTGCTAGGGACTCTAGTTTAGTGACTGAAGGGGACCTGTCCCAGGCCTTGGGAATGTGTGAGGGGTTTACAGCTGCTCAGAGGGTGTCCCTAGTTTAGAGAAGGTGAGGGCTTGGGCAGACTCTGATGGAGCACAGGAGGTGATGGCCGACATAAGATTTATTGGGAAAATGGACTTATGTATACTCAGGCAGTACAGACAGAGGGAGGGATGCTAGGCAGGCAACTTGTCATTCCTCAGGGGTATAGTGAGCAGTTACTCAAAATTGCACATGATATTCCCCTTTTCTGGTCATCTGGGAATCGCGTGCACTACACAGTGGTTGGTCCACAATTTCTATTGGACTAACTTCACCCAGCAGGTGAAGGAGTATTGCAGGTCTTGTCACCGTGCCAGGAAATAGGAAGGCGGCAAGAAAACCTAAGCTGCCCTGATTCCCTGCCAATAGTGGAGGAGCCATTCCAGAGGGTGGGAATGGATATTGTGGGGCCTTTAAATACCCCCCAGCTCCTCAGAGAAGAGATTCATCCTGACTGTGGTGGATTATGCCACCCAGTGCCCAGAGGCAGTCGCCCCATCCTCACTGAGAACAGACAGTGGCAGGTGCCTTACTTGGGATTTCTCTCCTATGTTGGGTTTCCGAGGAGGTAATCACCAATTAAGGGGTTCCTTCCATGTCAGAAATTATGAAATGTTTATGGCAGAAGTGTGGGGTGGTGCAAAGATGCACGACATCAGATCATCCACAAGCCAATGGGCTTGTGGAACTATTCAATGGTACCCCTAAAGTCAATGTCTGGGATTTGCTGAACAGCATGGGAGGGACTGTTAAAAATACCTTCCCACCTGTTGTTTGCATACAGGAGGTGCCCCAAGAGTCAACAGGATTCTCCTCTTGAACTCTTAAATGGACGCGGGTACAAGGCCCCTAGACTTGATCCGGGAGGGACTGGGAAGGCAAGCATGCCACCCAGGAAACTCCCATTGTGGATTACGTCCTTAGATTTAGGGAAAGGCTGAAGGAGCTTATGAAGACAGCCCAGAGCAACCTGGCAGCTGCCCAACCGAAACAAAAAGTGTGGTACGTACTACAGAGCCAGAGCTTCTCTACATGGTGGGTCAGGAAGTCATGGTCCTTATTCCGTCCGAAAGACAAGCTGCAAGCTGAGTGGACAGGACCGCATAAAGTGGTTAGGAAGGTAAATGACATGAGCTACATTGTGGAGTTACCTGACAGAAGGCAGACAGAAAGGATATACCATGTCAACATGATGAAGCCATATGCAAAAAGGGCTGACATGGTGTTTGCAGAGTGTAGTCATGGGGAGGGGACAGACAAAGGAGACCCCTTCTGGACTTGGTGGAGGAAAGCAAGGGAGTCCTCTGTGGAGGCAGTAAAATTGTCTCCCCAGCTGACCCCAGGACAGATCCAGAAACTGAGGGAGGTTTAAGCAGACTTTGCCCCTTGTTTAGCCAAGCCTGAACTAACCCCCTTAGTGACACATGATGTAGAGACAGGGACACAGACACCCATACGGTGGACAGCATATCAGGTGTCAGAGGCTGTCCAAAAGGACATTAAGAGGGAAGTGGAGGAGATGCTGGATTTAGGGATAATCCAGAGATCCCACAGCCCCTGGCCTTACCTGTAGTCCTTGTGCCCAAGCCAGATGACTCAACTCATTTCTGTGTGGACTATCATGGACTAAATGCAGTCACAAAGTCTGACAGCCACCCGATGCCCTGGATGGACAAACTCCTGGACAAGTTGGGAGGGGTGACCTACCTTATGACTACTGACCTGACCAAGGGGTATTGGCAGGTAGAATTGACAGACAGAGCTAGGAGAGGTTGGCTTTCATCACTCTGATAAGCTTATTTGAGTTTAAAGTAATGCCTTTCAGAATGAAGAATGCCCTGCCCCTTTCCAAAGGTTGGTGAACCAGGTGTTAAATGGTGCTGAGGAGTACGCCATGGCATACCTGGATGACACTGCCATCTTTAGTACCAGCTGGGAGGAACACCAATCCCACCTTAGGGAAGTGCTGGGCAGGATACAGAGGGTCGGGCTCACTGTTAAAGCTGAGAAGTGCCAGGTGGCCATGGAGAAGTGGCACACCTTGGGCATGTGGTAGGCTGGGGACAGCTCCGTCCTAACTAAATAAAGATAGAGGGTGATCCAGGCATGGCCCAGACCAGAAACCCAGAAGCAGGTCAGAGTTTTCTAGGAACAGCAGGGTACTACAGGAAATTTGTACCCAATTACAGTGCCCTGGCTGCCCCCATCTGACCTGACAAAGAAAAAGATGCCAAAAAATTACCTGGGGCCCAGCCTTTGAGGAAGCCTTTACCAGACTAAAGGAGGCACTGTGCAGTGCTCCTGTTTTGACAAGTCCTGACTAAAGCAAAACCTTTATAGTTCAGATGGACACCTCAGACATGGGTATTGGGGCAGTAGTGAGTCAGATGTCCAGCCAAGGGACAGATCACCCAGTAGTGTACCTGGTAGGAAGCTGGTTCCCAGGGAGCAAACATACCTCACGGTGGAAAAGGAGTGTCTTGCCATAGTGTGGGCCCTAAAGAAATTAGAGCCATACTTGTATGGACAACATTTTGTGGTGCAGACTGACCATAGCCCCCTGGTTTGGCTAATGCAGATGGGGAAGAACAATGGGAGCCTGCTAAGATGGAGTCTTGCTTTATAAGGGTATGATCTAAAAATCACACATAGGGCTGGAGCAAAGAACCAGAACTCAGATGGGCTGTCTAGGGTCTATGGAGTGAACTGATTTGGGAAGCCTCATCCCATGTAGGGGATAGAACCCCAAATTCAGTCTAGGTGGGAGGAATTGTGACGTGGACAGACAGTTCTGAGTGCTGTATCATTTTGTTTTAAATATAAAATGTATTACTGGTTGTCTCTGCTGAAAAATCTGGTGCTCTTAGAATGACCTCACTCATCCCCCCCACCAGGTTTCAGCTGAGAGATGAAAGCCATGAGAAAATGCTGAAAACAGCATGTGAGATCACACACACAGTTTTAGAGACAATGTGTTACATGGAAGGCCTTAATCAAGGACCTCCTGTTTTTTCTGAGTTAATTACAGCTGTAGTTGCTAAGATGGAAGATCATATCCATTTTATGACATTGGAGTGAAAACCAGCTTATGACACAAGAGTGCAAAATCATAAAGATGCTTTCATGTCCTGAAAGGGGGAAGCTTGTCATGAGATCAAAGAGATGTCATTTGAAGAACATATGAGTCATGCTGAGGATTGCAAAATTAATACTTTGAAAAGACTTCCTGTTTTTATTATTAGACATATTTTTATATGTAATCTGACAGAGGAGGAGCTAGATGACCTCACACAAAAGGGATTGGCAAATTCTAGTTTACTTTAAGGAATAACTCTGTTTTACTTAGAGACGTTTTATCTAGACTCTGACAAGGAAAGATTGTGAGCACTTGTAAACAAGTATTTAAAAAGAGAGTCAAATCTAAGTACTGTAAGTAGGAATGTGCACTGTTTAAACTCTTGTTCTTTTAAAATATTTGTATGTCTTGTGATATAACAGTTCTGTATTTTGGTGTTTTACATATTTTTATCTATTTTTAGTAAAACTCTTTTAGAACATATTTGGTCTGTCTTTGAATTTCTTTAGTTGTAAGAAAAGTATATATGGTTAAAGCAGACAATAGACATAAGCTTGAATGGTGGTACCAAACTGGAAAGAGAAGGCTTTTAAACCTGAGGTCTTTATTAAAGTTTTAAGGGTTCCTCTCTGTATACCTGGTTAGGTGCCCATAGACAAAGATATCTGGCCCCTGAAGACAGAAATATCTGAGCTTGTACATTGGGTACGCTTAGCAAGAGGTTCACAGTTTGAGTCCTCCAAGACTTGAGACCAAAGGGTGATCCAACTCACAAAACAAACAAGAAGGTTACCTTGTTCTGTTAAACTGTTCACAAGACTGCGCTCAGAGGTTGGCACTTTGGGAGTAGAGGGCCTGACCTGCTGAGTGGGTTTGTGACAGAAGAAATGCTCAATCAATCCCAAAAGGTGATTTCACACTACAAGTTCAAAAACACATTTTGGGCAGGATTTGAAACGGGACAGTTGTCACATTCATGAGGTGGTGTTAATAAATGGCTATATTGAAAAGTTGAGGTCAAATATTCAAAATTACCACACTTATGAGTGTGCATTGAAAATGTGAACATAGGCTCATAACTTTGTTGTATTTTCATATTTTGACCCCACATTTTCAACATAGTCATTTATGAAGGGTGCAGACAATTTTAAAATCCTGCCAAAGGCAGGATTTTGTGCCACAAGTGTGGAAACACATTTTGGCCAGGATTTTAATAATGACATTTATCACATTTATGAGGTGGTGTGAAAAACAGGTATGTAGAAATTTGGGGTCAAAATATTGAAAATTACCAAAGTTACAAGTGTGTGTTCATAAATTTCAACACAGGCTCATAACTTTATTTTATATATATTTTGCCCCAAATTTCCAAGTTAGCCATCTCATGACCCCTCCTCATGAACAAGGGTGGAGACATTTTCAAACCTGCCCGAAAGCAGATTATTTTTGCAGCAACCCCAACATCATCTTTCAGGACTGAGTTGAATAACTTCACTGTCATTGTTCATGAGGTGGGTCCCACAAAAGCGGGAGCTGAAAATGTGGGGAAAAATATTCAAAAGTGACCGAGGTATGATGATAAGTTCAAAACCCATTGAAATATATTGAACAGCATATCTTATTTCCTGAGTATGCAGTCCAGTGTTGAAAGAGTGCAGACATGTCTCCAGTACAGAAAGGATTATGGTGTTGGACTCCCAGTAGGTAAGTAAGGGCTTGGGGTGGGAGGGTGGGTACTGAATGGGAGGATCAGGTGGGGAGACAGTAACAGCAGTGGTGGCAACAGCCATCAATGGATGTTTTTCTTTTACAGGGTGTATTTAAATAAAAAACTATGAGGGACAGTTTTTTTTTATTTCAAGGTACCAACACTGGAGATAGGGCACCCCAGTGTCAGTGTTATGTCTGGCAAGACCAGGGGTGGGCCCCCAGTGTCACAAAATGAGAATGGGCGTGGAGGGGGGTAGCAGTTGGTACTGAGGATTGGGCACCATGGTGTCACAAAAACTAACATGAAAGGGGTGATAGTAATTGTAGGAGGGTTTTCATTATGTTTGGTGGCACCAGGGTGGGATCCCAGTGTTGCACAATGAAAATGGGGAGTGGAGGGTTATAGCCAGCACTGGAGATTGCGCACCCCTCGTTGTAAAACATAAAAAGACAGTTTAGTTATGTTTGGCAGCATCAGAGGTGGGCTCCCAGTGTTGCTTAGTGAAAAGTGGTGGGGTGTTGGTAGTCAGTCCTGAAAACAGGCACTTGTGCCTAATGGGCCTTACCAGTTACCAAAGACTAAAATAAAATAAATAAATAAATTTAAAAAAATGGCACTGGGGATTAGGCACCCCAGTGTCAGAGAACTAAGAAGGAAGGGGTGGGAGAGATCAAGGGCAGGGACCCTGGTTTTCCATTTTACCGGTAACACGGTAACAATCACGGAATCCTGCTTTATATGCGGATTTTGAATTCTTGTACCGTGCCTCACGGAAATTGTATGTCACTGCACAGAATCTCAAAGATTTCAGCATCTTTTAAATTTTTTATTTTCTCTTTCTATGTCTGCTTCTCACAGCATCAGTCTCCACTTTTCAGAGATCCCTAGGCTGGGTATCCCCTAGCTTCACCCCAGGTAATGCTCAGGAGCTCCTGTGGGCCTGCCCATCCTGCTTGGATTGTACCCCCCAGGTGGGAGGGGAGAGAACCCCAGGTCACCCCTTCACATTCCGTTAGTGTGTGGCGGGCAGCTCAGTGGGTCCCTCTTGGTGCCTGGTTATGAAGTCTGGGGCACCTGGGTCCCTTCTGCCAGTGACCGATGTACAGTGATTGTTCCTGGTTTTCTGTTCTCTGTCCCTGAGGGCATCTGCACTAGAGGAGTTCCAAGGAGGTAGGTCACATAGAGACATGCCACTGCTCCAGATCCTGGCTAGCGCCCCCTCCTGATCACTCTGCAGCACCATTGCACCACCATCCGGTGGGTCACACAGGTGGTGGTAAAGCAGCAGGACCTGCAGCCCACCCTTCCTGGAGGAGGAGAGCATTCCCCGGTGCTTGATCCTACCCCTGGCCAGACCTCCAGCAAACTGAGTTCACGCCTGATCCTGGGTCACTGGCATTGCAAGCAATAGTTACTGCAGTGCCAGTGGGCCAACCCAGATTTCAGCATCTTAAAATGAATGCTGATGTGCTTTGCATTCTTTCTGCTTTGCTGCATAAAGAGTCAGTAAGGAAATTATCTGCATTGCTTTGTTGTAATCAGCCATTCAGTTTAATCACCCATGCCTAGTGGTTAGAGTAACAAACAGTGATTGAACTGGTACATCCAGCAGTCTTGGTTTGATTCTCACAACCTCCACTTGCATACTGTGCGACTCCAAGCAAGTCACTTAACCTCCCCAGTGCTTCTAGGTCACTCCTGAAAACAGACAGTTCTGCCTAGTGGGCCTTACCTCCTTTACAAAGAATATAAAAAATACCAATATATGTTTATTATATCATAGAACAGTAGTCAGGGTACCATTAAATTTGCTCATGCTTTTACTTGTACTGCAATGATTTTGTATAGGTAAAGGTAAATGTGCAGATACATTTATGTGTTTTATAAGCTTGTTTTTAGATTTTAGTTAGGTTTTCATTGTATTGTTTGCATATGAGCATCTAGATTGTAGATTGCTAAACATAGGATCACTGTTACCAACTAGCTTATTCAAGTTTATACTGTAATCAGTAGGGCCATCCAAAATCCTCAGTTGTTTGAATGAAAACTAGTCTGAATGAAAATATGTTTACAAAGAAGAAACTGCCTTACTACTTATGAAAAGACTTCACAGTCAGCACCCCATTTAGGTGAATTGGATGATTTGCCCTTTTCTCCCACCTGCTGTTTCAGTCTCTGTGACAACAAAAGTTTTCCGATGACTGCTTCAACAAAAGCAAAAGTTAAGTATTTAAGTGTAAATATGTTTGGCCAGTGGATTTTGAAAGCACAGTCAATGACACATAGAAGGTAAGACCCCAGGGGCTGTATGATGCTGGTGGGCAGAGTGGTGTTCAATTCACATCTGAACAAAGACATGAAAACTGGGAGACACCCTTTAATGGACACCAAATAAAAACAAATCATCCACATGTCTGGGAGATGCATGAATCCATTTGAAGGTCCTCCACTAATCACTTGTGGATTTTTAGGTGAAGACACTTTATTTCAAAAAGCAAATTCAAGCAGTTTTGTTTATCTCCTCCTATTCCCTGGCCATCCACTCCTTCAGGCCTGCCTAGGCCCCTTTCCGAACCACCATCCACTGCCCTTTAGTGCTGTGCTACCAGTAACCCAAAGTAACCTTCATTGAGTGGGCCCTACACCCTGTGGGAGGCTACCAGGGAAGGAGAATTATCCCAAAGAGCTTCTGTGTATCCTTAGCATGGCAGGGGTCAGAACGGACACACATCTGGGGCTTCCAGTTTATGGAGGGACCTACAGCTGTCCTTGGTTTGGCCAGCGGTGTTTCCCATTTCTTGACAGGCCACATGATGTCAAGGCACAAGCCGATGTCAGTCATGCTCCTCCTGCAGTGAGGGCTGTCATGTTGTTGTGCCTCTGGCCTCCACCAGGGGCCAGCAAATGCTGAGCGTGAACCCACCCTCCCTCCCAGGAGAAGGTGCGGGTCGCTGGACAATCAAGCCTTCACCCAACAGCTGGCCCTCCAACACCCAAGTCTGTTCCCTAACCCTGGTCAGCGGTGTCACAGGCAGAAATCCAATTCAGGGAGTTAAATTATAGATAGGAAAACAAAGGTAGTCCACCTTAGTGGTGATGGTTCAGATTAATTCACAGCTGAGTTCTAACAAGCAAAGAGACCAAGTCATTTGTAACTTGTGCATGTGGGTGTGGGTGCTGAAGAAAGGGGATCATAGTGCTGTCACTACTGCCATCACCCCTGAGGGATGCGGACTGCATTGTTGCTACTGCCATCACACCGAAGGGTGGGGGCTGTAGTGATCTGCCATCACCACTGGTGGATGGGGAAAGTAGTACTGCTGCCATCACACCTAAGGGATGGGGACCACAGTGCTACTGCTTCTATCACGCCTGAGGAGGGAGGTCATAGTGATGTTGCTGCTGCCATCACCCCAGAAGGATGGGGCAAGTGCTGTTGGTGCTGCCATCACACCTGAGGGATGGGGCATAGTGCCGTGTTGGTGCTGCCATCGCATCTGAGGGATGGGGCTGTAGTGCTGCTGCTTCCATCACACCTTAGGGATGGGGCTCTAGTGCTGTTGCTGCCATCACATCTTGTACCTAAAATAACTTTACATTGGTACAAGGATGGAAGGATGTGCAACAGTGGAGGTCAAAATTGCTAAAATGCATGTTAACAGAGTTACAAATTGTTAAATAAAGTACAGAGAACCAAATACCGTAAACCAGATTTTGGCTTAGCAGACACCGTGACAATACCGCTTTTTACAATGTGCAAATGGAATATGCCCTTTCTCAATCCCGTAAACCAGTGTCCCTGATCAAGGGTTCTTTATTTCGTGTAAGGTTGTGGGGAGGTACCACAACAGGCAGATCTTGACAAATCAGCTATGCTTGCTGGCAGCATAGATCAAAAAGAGAGAGCACCCTATGATTGGCCAGCTCCTTCCTTTGAACTACACAAAGTTTCTGCCAACAAGCCAGAACAGTGCCCTGATAAGCCTGGCTGGTAACAGACGTGTCACTGATCAGCCCTTGCAGACTGCTCTGTATTGGACCACAATGACACACCTCTCAAAACCCAACATGATAACAGTATGTTCGCTCATGTGTGCACATGGTGAACTTAAAACAAAGTAGCCACTTACCAAAAGTATATTAGTTATTTATTCATTAATGTGATTTTAGAGATGATTACTAAATAAAGATTATTTGGTGTCAGCAGGACTAAAATTAAGGGGAACAGGCAGCATTAAAAGCCCCACAGCAAGTGTGGGTTGGTTCCAAATTGCCCTTTGTGTACAAAAACATTTTGACTTACTTTTTTCCGTAGTATAGTAGATTACTTCAGACTGTTTCTGTTGTGATGCAATCTATTATATTGCAGTAAACAGTAACTAAAAAAAACAATTAAGCACAGTGTGGAACTTTAAGGCCAGCCCAACACTTGGGTAGGGGCCCTTAGTGCTTACTGTTCGTTAAATCATATTACAAAAATATAAATCTTAGGACATTCTATTCTTTAGCACTAAAACATTTGCATAAATCAGGCTCTTTACTCTTAGACCTATATCTGTTTTGTTACTTTTTCTGCACTGAAGTCATAATTTCTGCTTATGACATCAGAATGATTTCTGGGGTAACAGGTTGTGATTAGAATGATGCCAAATGTGGAATTCAGCTAGCAGAACTCATGCAGAATGGCAATTTCACTTCCAAAATGCTTTTCAGAATTTCATCTATAATTCTGTGGAATTCCAAAAGCATTTCTATGTAAATCACTCAATAATGTTCACAGATCATGCAATTTACTTGTAAGAGTAGTTTCCGTCACCTAACTTATATCAGTTTTATTTGCTACACATATCTGTTGTACTGATTTGCTTTTAATATTTTTGATTGCTCTTTTGATATACCATATTTGCTGTATATGACTTCTGTTGTCATTACTGCTGTAGTTATTCCTCCACCTACTGATCTTCTTCATATCCCTTCCCCAAGACGATTTGGAAATGAGCTGTTAGCAGCTCAGTATGTCTTTCTTGGTGAAACTTTTGAAATAAATAATTTAATTAATTTATGGAATAATATTCTGTGGTTTGCAGAAAATGAATCCACATTTTACATTTCTAAGTTAACATTCTGATTTCAGAGTTTTGAATCCCGATCTGACAGAATTGCATTAAAATTAGGCAGAATTTCCAAGATCTTACCAAATTCAAGCAGAAGTGAATTTAGAAAATTTCACACAGATTTAGTGATATCATAAATAAAATATTATGATGTACTGGCAGGCAAAAACAATGTGAACTCATGAGGACTTAGGGACATATCCTTTAATTTCACATTTTGCAGGACATTTGGTATACTGTAACTGAATCTGCTGATGACAACTCTAACTTGCTTGCTGGGAATCAAAATATCTTTTCAGCAACTAGAGTGGCTGGTCATGGTATATCACCTAAATATTTATGGCAATCACAGCTTCTTTAGGGCAGTGATCCAGGTGTAAAAGACACTTGTCTAAATTTCCCTAAATAAATAGGAAAACTGTTTCAGTTCCCAGCTGACCCTTATTCACAGATTGTTCCCAATAATCAATTATAAAGGGGATAAATAGATTATACATGAGCTGTGGAACCAGCCCTTGAAGCACTTTTTCACCCTGCCTATATTTGAGGATTTGAAGTACCTTTGAGTCAAGGACTCATTTACAAAGGTTCCACATTACAAAGAGGCACATTACAGCATTATTACAGCGTTATTACAACATTATAAGTTTCATTTAGGATATAAACAAACAGATACACAGAAGAATACAGTAATCAGTGTAAAAGGGGGATAAACAGATTAATATAAGCATTGAGTACTAGTATAGATACCATATGCTCAACTTGTACTGGTTACAGAATTGATAAGCAGTTGGTGGATATGGGAAAATTGTGTACTGATGACAGGTTTTCCTATTGATTTAGAGATGGGGCTACTCCCCAAGACCACAGCCCTAAACAAGAGACCTTTGCCATGAAATGTTTGTGATGACATGCAGTGACAAGCCAATCTGGTTGTTGCTGTAATAAATAAATAATTAATTGCTATACTCTTGGCGAGTGAGTGGCTACTATTTTTCTTCATATTATATTAACCACAATATTGAAATGCACAGTAGCACTGTGTTATGGATTTGTTGCTGCTGCAGCTGTCATAAGATAGAGCTACAATATTCTATAACAGCAGTATAATTTTGTTATGACATGGTTGTTCTCGTTAACTGCTACAACTGGACCTATTCTAACAAGTCAGTCTTTGTCTATACATTCATATACCAATACTTGTTAGAGAATAACTTTTCATTTACTGTCGGACAGGAAGAGAATAAATAAGATATCCATGACTAAAATGACATAACAGGAATTTTCTGTACCTGAGAACCCAGGCAATGTACAGTAAAGCAAATAAGAAAGTCTGTTGGTAAGTCCTGTGCCACTGTCAATCTAATGTTATATGTTGAAGATATTTTTCAAGGTAATAAGAATGTCTCTGAGTTGTTTATCAACATGTTCCTTTCGCAAAAATGCTTCTCTTGTACTTTGTAGATTCTGGTTTCTTGTCCTTTGTATGCAACCAAGACATAGCAGTCTGCTGTGGTGACATTGAAGACCCACTGGGTAGCCTATTCAAAGCCTTTGCACTACACAAACAAGATTTGCATGCACACTATAAGGTTTGCACAAGTGAGAATGTGAAATCCACAGTGGAAACCTCACTGTGTACAATATTTTTGCAAAAGGAGCACAAAGGCACTCTAGACAAACATTTAAATAAGATCTCATTAATACTGTATTTATATACTGAAATAATGGAACTTTTGTATGTGCTAATAGCCTGCCTAAGCAGTGCAATTAAGATGTGCAAATGAAGCCCTTAATAGAGCATAAAGCACCATTACCTGCACCTGATCCCCATCAGGTCAGAGTCAGAGTTAGGCACAGTGAGCTAAGCAATCACATGAGATGCAAGCACGCATGGAGTGCACTAAAGAAGAAAATGTATGCAGAGATCAGTGTGAAATGCAAAAGTGTTGCAAAAGTGTCAGTATATACAACAAACTTGCTATCTGTCACATTTCTATTCAAAGACTCGTATCATGTTTTGGGTGAAGAGTGGGAAGAAGAGGAAGAAGGGATGGTGGGTGTCATGAAGGAGGTGCTACAAGTATTTTTCCTTCAGGACCATTAGATCTAAAACCAATCCTGTGATGGGTGAGGGCAGAGTTCTTTGCACTCTGTTAACCCCAAACCCCCGTACCAGTAAACTGAAGCAGTAAAGTTCAAGCCCTGGTCCCTAGTGGTCCCCTAATCCCCATTTGTCATAGTGTCACTTCCTGATGTGTAGTGCTTCTACCCTCCCTCACCCACTCTCCATTGGCATTTGAAACATTTTCAATGTTGTCCACTGGTACCCTCTGTCACCCAATCCCTGTTAAAATAGGGAAAAGAATACAACTGAATACCAGTTTTAAATGCCAATGGAGATTGGTGAGGTGTGGGTGGGGGAACAAAGAGCAAAGAAGCTACTCAAATTGTACTGAGGCTATATAAGATGCAGATGACTCCTTGGCACCTTGTCAGGGCAAAGTAGTCATTTGCATGAGTAGTCCAATATCTGTAGCATTGTGGGTCTCAAGAGCAACAGGTGTGCCCATACAGATGCTCCCATGCATGTGTATAATGACTATCCTTAACCCCAGCTGTCTGTCCTTTATTGGCCTGAAAAGGGCCTTCATTGCACTGCACTCACAAGGGATTATTTTGTAACACCATTGCACAGGCAAGCTTTGCCCTGAGCATGTTCGAATATACCACTCTGAGCACATCTGGTTACTTTGCACACTGGTAGGGGTTTGCCTGGGTCTTTGCTTTCACGACTAAAACTGACTGACCACTGTTCTAAAGATGGATGTCACTGTAAAGTTCTGTTGACAATAATAAAATAATTGTGCTTTCTGTAAAGATGTATGGCTCTTCATACAGAGCCATATTTTGTAACCAGGTCAAACAGAAGCAAGTTAAGAAAAATTATACTTTCTGGAAACAAGTCAGACTTGAGCTTTGATGGAGAGTAGATATAAATTCTCAAATTAAGGAAACAAAGAATAGCAATTTCTGAACTGACTTTGGCTATTCTGTACTAACAACAATTAAAAATATATTTATAAATATTAAAAAAGCAGTAATTACTTGTGTATGAATTTAGCAAAGAATTAAATAACCTATATTTTTTAAATGCAATGATCTTTAAAGGGCTTGCAAACTGAGGGGAAATTCTGCAAACAGCAAACAAGGTTAGCAACACAATTATGGTGAGTTGTTAGCAAGCTTCATAAAAATCTTCATTTTCAGTGGATTAATTTATTTTGAGGAACACATTGAGCTATCAGCTGGCGAGACATGAGCAAATCTACCCCAAACCCCATGGAAACAGGAAAGTATACTGTGGCAAGTAGCAACGGCTACTAGAACTGGCACATGTCACAAAGACAGGCTAGTATTAAATAGAGAAGCCTCTTCAAAATTCTAGTGCATCTTGCCTTAAAATTTCTGTGAGATTGTCACACACCAGAAAAGCCAAAGCAACAACAAAAGCATTCAAATGCTTACACATAAATGAAAGATATTATCTATTGAAACCACAGGAATGCTTGACCTAGTTAGCCTGCCTTCTGTTGAAAGTTCAGGAAGAATGCCTCATTATCTGACCTGTCATTCTTGTATAGGAATTGTGCTTTTGTTGTGTTTACTTATGCATGTACCACTGCCTCAGGGCTTCCTCAACAACATGCACATTTTACCCAAGGCACAATAAAGAATATTTGTTTTTAGTTTAAACTGAGTAAAGGCCAAAAAGGCATTGTGCAGAATTCTGAAGTTTGAAAGCATATTCAAGGAGCAAAAAGAAACATGACTGAAGTAGTCCAACATCACCATAACTATATTTGAAGACTAAGATCTTGACAAGTATCCCACTGTGTGCCAAAGGATTTAAGGTGATTTTCTAGTTTTCAGCAAAATATTCACAGTTGGCACCATCAGAACTCCATTACACAGAACCTCCCATTTAAATTTTCAGACTTTCCTTTTCTTCCAGGCGCATTAAAACAAGATCCGCTTTACTGTTGCTTGATCCACTAGTTTTGTTTATTCATGTTTTGAATTCATAATCCTCTGCCTGTGACATCATGAGGTGTTGCCATGGAAATGGTCCTGATGTCACGAAGCAGAGTAATATGACTTCAGAACAGGTAAAACAGCAGGAACAGATGAAGTCTTTGGGGCAACCAGCCTGTTTCTATGCAAATATGTTTAGCAACAGAGAGTGTAATATTCTGAAACTCCATTTTTTGGAAAGTTTTGAGATTTGAGTCCTGCTTATGCCATCTGTCAGTTATGCAGGATACTGCAGCATCACTTCAAGCATTTGGTACTAGTTTACCCTGATTTCAGCTACTGACTACACAATATAGCCCTTCCTCATCATACCAAATATATTTATATAAGCACTTAGAGCTGACCCTTCTACTGGGGTTCTGTATATAGTATACTATCCTCTGAAGATCAAATAATTTGACTAGTGTGCACTATCCATGGGTTCTGAGAAGATGTAAAAGGAGAGTTCACTGCCAAAATCATTTGTCTAGTAAAGACATTGGATACATTTGTATATTTACAATAACTAGAGCCATGCAGAATGTGAAATTCCATTGGCAGAATGTGGAATTCCATCAGTGGAATGTAGAATTCCACTGGCAGAATCCAGCTTGAAAGGATACACAGATACTGTCAACAGATGTTTGGCGGCTCCACCCAGTCTGCCCATTTGAACTCATAAGATTGTGGTGAGGTTTCTGGATGCGGTGTGGCTTCGACTCAGAATAACACCAGTTGTAACTAAACCAGATACCCGCTAACACAAATATTTTGAGGCTTATGGGTCAGGAAGTATGAGCAGTCCAGGAGAAGTTGTAGAAAACCACAAGTGGCGATTTTTTGTACACAAAACAAAAACAAATAAACTAATTGGAAAATATCAGCGCTCTCATCTAGTGTCTCCAGATGAATCTCCAACCAGGAGGAAATAAGCAGCCTGTCCCTCTGCTGAAAATCTCTCTCCTTCTCCTCACTGGCTGCAGGCGGTCTCCACACAGACACAAACTCAGGCACACACTGTGACAGACTCAGGCATATACAGACTAATTCAGTTCAGGACATCAGATTATGCAGATAGCATGATGCCTCCATTAGTATGACATCACAACCAGCATTATTACAGCCACAGCTGCTGGTTGCCAGGCATGTGACCAGTTTGTTGCTAGGCCAGCACTGTGATCGATTACATCAGTCTGCTGATGTCACACTCTGTCATAGCTGCCTGTCTCAGCCATCATTTCACTATCTCTGTGTTATGTAGCAGGGAACCAGCAAGTAAGAAATTAGAAAATTAGGAGTTAGTACAGTAGAGGTAATGACATGATCTAATAGAAGTTAGAAAAGATAGATAGAAATAGTAATAGAATCCTTGCTTCTGGTTTCCTTCATATAACACACATGGGACAGGGCCTAATATGAGCCCTGTCATATACTTCCCTCACTAAGAGGAACCTGCTTCCTTTTCTCTTTAAAACAGGTTTCCAAAACCTTCACTCTTTTTCTGCATTTTACCTGTGATAGATCACCCACTGACTCTATCACAAAGATCAATTTAAGTTTTCTAAGTCTGTCTCTCACCCCTGACCTCCAGGATTCCATTATGTCTATCCATGCATTCTTAAATCCTATTTGCTTTACCTGCCATCTTGTCGCACTGCTTCCTACACCTTGAGGTCATCAGGATTATAACCCCAAGGTCCCTTTCCTGCTCGGTGCATGCTATATCCTCACCCCACAACTGATATGTTGTTCCAGGGTTTTTGTGCCCCATATGCATTATTTTGAACCTTTTTGTGATAAATATCAACTGCCAACCCTTGACCATTCTTTAATCTTCTGCTGGTCCCTCCTTATTCTGTCTACACCATCTGGCATATCCACTCTGTTAGAGAGTTTTATGTCTTCAGCGAACAGGGAAATTCTGCATTCTGCCTGTACAATGTTACTGATGAAGATGTTGAATAGAACTAGTCTCAGCACTGATCCCTGCAGCACACCACTGGTCACTCTTCCCTCTAGTGACAGTCATTTACTACCACCCTCTGTGTCCTGTCAACCAGCCATTACCCAGCCACTGCACTACTGTCCTACCAACTCCCATAATCCCCAGTTTGTTTAACAACCTTCTATGTGGCACAGTGTCAAAGGCCTTGCTTGAAGTCCAGAGGCCACGCCCACTGCCCTCCCTGATCCACCTCCCTTATCACCCAGTTGAAAATTCAATGAGATTGGTCTAGCATGACCCCCTTGAAGAAACCATGCTGCCTTGGGTCTTGTAGTCTGTTGGCAACCAGACATTCCACCAATCTCTCCTTCAGTAGTGCTTCCATGATCTTCCCACTACCGAGGTCATGCTGACTGGTCTGTAGTTCCCGCCTTTTGTTCCTGCTTTTGTATAAGGGGACTACCTCTGCAGCCCTCTAGTCTTTGGGTACCGCCTGTTTCCAATGATTGGTAAACAGGATTGCCAGAGGTTCAGCCACCGCCTCTCTTAGTTCTTTTAGGACCCTGGGGTGCACCCCATCTGGTGCCATTGCTTTATTGACTCTTATTCCTTCCAATTCCTTTAGGGTCCTCTTCCCGTGTAAAGGCCTTGTGTCCATTTCCTTGCCCTTCCACCCCATTACCCTCCCTTTTCTCAGTAAAGATTGAGAAATATTTGTTCAGTATGTCAACTTTACTGTTGTCATCCTCCATGCTGCCCCATCCTCCCCTTCAGTCTCACTATCCTCCTGTTCACCCTTCTTTTTCACTTACGTACCTGTAAAAGTTTTTGTCCTCTAACCACTGATTTTGCAATGCACTCTTCTGTCTGAGCTTTGGCTTCCTTACTAACCTCCCTGCCTCCCTTTACTCCTCCTGGTACTTCTCCCTAGCCTCTTCTGCCTGTGTTTTGTATTGCCTGAATGCAACCTTTTTGTGTTCACTTTCTCCACTACCTTATTGGAAACCATAATGGCCTCCCTTCTTCTTTTCCGCTTGGTAACCTGCTTAATGCATATTGTGTAGCTCTTGTAATCCCTGTTTTAAATATTGTCAACTGTTCCTCCAACCCTGATTCCCTCCCCATTCCTATTAGTGTCTCTTTCAAGCATGTCCCCATTTTGCCCAAATCTGCCCTCCTTAAACCCAGGATGTGTTTTGTGCAGTTTGGTTCGCTCCTTCTGTGATTTCAAACAACAGTGACCAGTGTTCACTATTCCCCAGGTGCGCCCCACTGTTACCCTATAACACTATCCTTTTTGTGAGCATGAGGTCCAGTATTGCCTTCTGCTGAGTTGGTTCCATGACCAGTTGGTTAAGGAAGGCACCCTGAAGGTAGTCCAGGATAAAGCTGCTCTAGTTGATGCTGCTGCTGAGAGGCTCCAGTCCTCATCTGGAATATTAAAGTCTCCAACCAGCACCACCTCCCCTTGTATGCCATCCTTTGGATGACTAACATTAAATCCCTATCTGTCTCTTCCTCCTGTGTTGGTGGTCTGTAGACCACCCTGTGCAGATGGCTGACCCCATTTTCCTTTCCAGTTTAAACCACAGTATCCCTCCCCATTTTGTTCCTCCTGGATCTCTGTGGCCTTTATGCCATCTTAGACAGAATGTGCTAGTCCTCCTCCCTTCCTGCCTGCCCTGTCTCTTCTGAATATGTTGTAGCCTGGTATGGTCATCTCCCAGTCATGGTTATCAATACACCAGGTCTCTGTAATGGCCACAATGTCCAGGTATGACTGCACCATGGCAGCCCCAGATCATCCATCTTGTTGCTAAGATTTCTGCATAGGCACATGGCTTTCCATGATGTGGCCTCCCTATTCTGTTTTGCTGTTCTACTCCAGTCCCGTCCCTGGCTGTCCTTTATCCCTGGTTCTCCCTGCTGTCTGCCCTTCTGCTGTATTTTGTCCTTTTCTGCCTATCTACCCCTTGGGTGCCTGTCTCCATCTTTGCGCACTGCTTTGTAGTGATATCTCCTCCTCCTCCTGTTCTCTGGTTCCACTGCTAGCTGGGGGCAATTAGTTACCCTCATTGCTGACCTGCCCCTCCCTTGGCTAGTTTAAATGCTTGTCCATGTAGCATTTAAACTGTTCATTGTGTGCTTGATTCCCTCCAGGATAGATGCAGGCCATCAGACTTGAACAAAGCCCCATACCTCCAGGTGGGTCCCCAGTCACCAGTGAATCTGAACCCTTCCTCACAGTACCAGTTCTTCAACCATGTGCTAAGTTCCTGGTGCATGCGCCCCTACTCTCCCATTCCTCTCACAGGTAGTACTTCTGAGAGGTGACAGATGGAGCTACTCACTTTAGACCCTCCCCATTTTCTAAGCGCTTCCTAAACTTACTCAGGCTCCCTGTTTGCCAGGTCATTAGTTCCTAGGTGGATAATGACATCCAGCTCTCCCTCCCATCTTGCCTTCCTGGTGATCCCCAGGATCTTCCTCCCATCCCTCCATGATGTGGCACCTGGTAGGCACCTCACCTCCCTGTCATCCCTCACATGTTCCTAACTTGATCCCCGTATGATAGAGTCCCCACCAGGATTCACTTCCTCCTCCTCTGGGATCCACTGCTCCCCACTGAGGTCACCTCCTCAGCTGAACTCTACATCCTTCCATTTCACTTCTCTGGGTGCCTCTGTCTGGTTGTCCCCATTTGCCAGTGTGGCATATGAGTTCTGGAGGAACAGGATTTGGGATGTGCCTCTGTTGATCATCCTAACCTCCCTAAGCCCACCATTGTCCAAGTGCTCCTCATTCTTGGCATCCTTTGAGGCAGTGGTGTTGACTGGGTGGTATCTGGATGGGGATAAGGTACTCCTGACCCAGTTTACCTCCGCTCTGAGTCTGGCTAACTCATCCTGCAGTCCAGAGAGATGCCTGCAGAAAGGGCAACACTCAGCATCCAGAAGGTCTGCCTGAATACTGCTGCCCTGCATCCACTGCATTGCACTACTCCCACATTATTCTGCACTTATACAGCTTTTATACTATTAGTGTAATTACACAATTACATTATTTGTCTGTTAGCTCTTACACTAGCTGTCTGTTTCTGAAGCCCTCCTTCTAGTTCCCCTAAATGTGTAGTTTTCCTTCTAGGTCCCTGTGTTAGTTTTTTGGAAGTATTTTTACTTGGTATCAAGGTTTATTTTGTAATTTATACTACAGTAGTCATTGAGTAGATTGCACTTCCACATTATTGCAACTTGTTGTGCCAAGGGTGGCTTGCTCAACCTTATGTCCCTCTACTCCACAGCCCTGCTATTCCCTGTGCTTGTTTCTTGTCAATCAGATTTAACAGGAATTTAATTAATAGTAGGACGTGGATGGAGGTGAAAATTTGTAAGTAAAAACAGCAAGGAAATAACAACCCCACTTATATCACACCAAAATAGGTTTCACATTTTCAACAGCAAGGAAATAGACTATTTAAATCACACCAATATAGGTTTAAAATTTTCAGCAAGAAATAACAGCCACTTAAATCACACTGAAATAAGTTTAAAATTTTAAACCACAAGTAAAACAGCAAGGAAATAACAGCCACACTTAACTCACACTGAAAAAGGTTTCAGATTTTCAACAGCAAGTACAAACAGCAAGGAAATAACAGCCCTACTTAAACCACACCAAAATAGGTATCAAATTTTCAACAGCAAGTAAAAACAGCAAGGAAACAACAGCCATACTTAAATCACACCAACATATGTTTCAAATTTTCAACAGCAGTAAAAATAGCAAAGAAATAACAACCCAACTCAAATCACACCAAAATAGGTTTCAAATTTTCAACAAGCAAGTAAAACAGCGAGAAAATAACAGTCTCACTAAAAGCATACACAAAATAGGTTTCACATTTTAACAGCAAGTAAGGACAACAAAGAAATAACAGCCCCACTTAAAATCACACCAAATAGATTTGAAATTAGAAGAAATAGGCTTCTAATTCCAAGAAATAAAAGCCTCTCTTAAATCAAACCAAAATAGGTTTTAAATTGTCAACAGCAAGTAAAAACTGCAAGGAAATAACAGTCTCACTTAAATCACACCAAATAGGTATCACATTTTCAATGGCCCCAAAACAATTCCCGTTAGCCCTTATAAGACTTCAAAAATGAGCCTGCTACCTAAAAGAATTCAACAATAAGCAATAAAAGAAGCAGTAAAAGCAATAAAGAAGCAATACAAGCAGCAATGAGCTGGTACTGCTTGAAAAGACTTTTGGGGGAATTTTGTATTCATTTTATATATACTACAAAACAGCTTTCTGAGGATTACAGAAGCCACAGAATAATTTTCCATGGATTTTGAAAAGGAAACCACAGTTTATTTAACCCATGGATTACAGGCTGGCCTGCTAGTATAGTAGTAGTTGTGCCACTCGTGACACCAACAACCAGGTTTGGGAATTAGCCTGGGCTTTCAGAGAGCTGGCCAGGAGAGGAGGCTTAAGCATCCCACAGGGTGTTCTCCTCCTCCATGGAGGGAAGGTCCTGCTGCTTTACCACTACCTGGATGACAAGAGGTGGTGGTGCATGGAATAAGCAACTTGTAGGATGTGACCATTGGAGCATGTCCATGGGTTGGCTGCACATCAGGCCTGCGCTGGCAGCCAACACTGACATGTGCTCTTGTGGGGTGGAGGTGGGGAGAACAGCAGCAAATGGTGCAGGAGTAGGAGAATGAAACCTCTGCCAGATCACCATGTCCAACACTGGACTCATGATACCATCACCAGGGGACACCATCAGTCTTCACCACTGCTGAGTGGCTGGATTGATGCAGGGAAGAAATGTGGAGCTCAAGGCATACCCAGCCCTGGTGGGTAAGCCAAGAGAGCTGCACAGCAGTGTATCATAGGTGAGCTGATGGTCCCAAGAGGATAGGTGGCAGAGTCTCAGCTGAATGGGAACTGGGTATCTGTTGGTAGGTGGAAGAAGGTCCTTCCTGTGCCGGGAGGATAAAATAAATTAAAACAAAATGGATTACTAATTTGCAAAGGCCATTCTACCCATCACCCTTCACATGTACTCACCAATCAGCCATTCCTCACAACCTCCATGGGTCACAAACAGTGCCTGCAGATGTGACTGTTCGAGTATGTGAACATCATGGCAGGAGTCTGGGTACTTCACCAGCATCACATGTCACTGACAAATTAATGCCTATGGAATCCCTTCCTGTTGTGGTATGCCTAATCATTCTGTGTTTAGGATAGTGAGCTATGTGTGTGTCAGTCTATGCCTTAGCACATTTGGGAAGCAATGCAGTCCATTGAAGCCCAACTTGGTGGCCCACATAGCCTGCTCAGTGGCCAGGAATCATATAGCTAGATGAATGGCAGACAAGGGCCTCCCAGCCACTCGATGCAGTACAGGGACACTGTGGACTAACTGATGCCCATCACATCCACAGCCACCTTCTGAATGAGCCCAAGGCATAGTATGCTAGTAAAAAGGACCTTCTGCTCCACAGTTAGTGCACAGGACCAGCCCATGGTGGATACAATCTTGGCACCTATCAGAAGGTTTGTGTCCTGAATGGTGTTATGAACCAGGCAGAAATGAATAATGCACTATGTATGTGTGAAGGTGGCTGCCTGCAGATGTGGATGATACAGCTGTGGCATATGCCACCTTCACACTCCTGCTCCAGCAACAGTCCTCTTCCAGCACGAGTATGTCTAGGAGGTACTGGCATAAGAAGCACATTATAGTCCAGCCAGAGGCATGGCCTCATACTGTAGTTCATGGAAAGTTCAGTCAGTCTGATGCCTGGATGTATCACTCTTTATGTACCCTTGTGGGCTGGCATAGGCCACTGGTTGCTTCCCTGTCCTGCCTATGTCTGGGTGTGCTTCCCAAAAGAGGAGTGTGGGCACACATCCCTAGGACTTTGGCATCTCTGTGGGGCACAGTAAGCAGGAGGACTGAATATGGGGATCCAAAAGCAAGGACAATGCAGGTGGTATAACAGGTAGCTGTTTGATGTGGTGGTGTCTAACCCATTCCTGGTTGCCCTTGCCTGCCATGTAGTCTTATTTAGGCTCGCATGATGGCACACTAGGACAATATGGGTGGTTAGGAACATCACATGATCCCTACAGGTGAGAATCATGTTGTGGGACTGGGGGTAGCTCTCATGTATGTGCACACTGTGAGTTGATGTATATTCTTCTTCTAAACTATGCAGGGTTGTTCTGGCAGACCAGTGAGGCTGTCACTGCAGCTGGAAGAGCCAGTGTCCATGATTGTGGCAACCAGTAGGGCACAGTCACTGATGTAATTACTGCAGGGCCTGTGGGGAGGGGCCATGTGTACAGGGATGACTACATGATCCTGTGGCAGAACATTGAGCCATCACCAGTAAGTGTATGACTGCATGCCTGAAGGAGGTACAGTCATGGACAAGGATATCATGTCATGGGAGATAAGTGGTGAGGGATGGGAAACCACAGGTAGCCCACATTACCATTCTGTGGTGAAGAATGATCTATTGCTTATGGGGCCCTTCACTGGGCCCCTGCAGCTATGTGTATGGTATATCTGGTTCCACTGCCACCTCTGACCACCCAGTTGTAACAGGCATGTGTTGCTTGGGTGTGTGGCATGTTAGGGCATGGTAGTGATGCAGTGTCCCCATTAGTGTCATTCCAGGCTTTTTGAGGACCTTTGCGCAGGCTCTATCTGAGGGCTGTGGATCCATTTGAACCATGTGCCATCACCCTCTATCCTCAAACCTGTCTGGGAGCAATTAGGAGTCAGATGACATTGTGCTTCAGGGAGGATGTGGCCTCATTCTGGAGATGGACTAGTCATATCATGTATGACTGATGTGCTGCAGGGTGTGGCTGCCCACTGAGCAAGCAAAGTGGGCACAGTTGTACATGTTCCACTGATGGCCCATGGGCATCCTGTGGTAACAGGATGCATGCCTCTGGATCTGGGGCTGAGTGTAGAATCCTGTATAGATGTGTCCAACATAGGGACCTGTCATGGAGGACATTCATGCCCTGTGGCATTACGTGAACTGTATCACCATGTTCTTGCATGCTCAGCGCTAGTATATTCATATGGGTTTCAGGTATATGCACATGGGGTGCTGTTAGAATAAATTGCATGCACTGCACTGCACTGTACTTTGTCTGCATGACCTGTGGGGATGTTATGTGGGTTGCATGTGTGCTGGGTGGTTGGTGGGCATTGCCAGACTGGTCAGAGTGGTGGGGCCCCACTCTTGCTGTGGTTGGGTGACTGGGACCAATCATGGTGCCATGGCATACAAGGAAGCAGAGGATTATTGGACCTCTATTGTGGATATTTGGAGGAGACTGTCATATAAGCACATAAGATGTATTGTGACCATGTACCTGTGTTCACCTACACAATATGGTGCCTATGCATATGGCACAGGACTGCCTTGCTGTCCGGGCGCAGGGTGTTGCTGTGTAACTTGCATTCAGTTGGTGTACGGGTAGGATCCACTGGAGCCAGGGGGCATGACATGCTCAGGCACACACACTGTATTTCAGCAGTGGTGGGATCCATTCTCGGTACAGGGATGCATAGGATTTGGAAGCAGCTGGGGAATAGCATCTCATGGTGGACCCTAGTCCATTGGGAATGCATCGCCCATCAGGGTCACATCGTACTATGGTGTTCTCCCTGTTCAGTCACTGTTACTTCATGTTCCATCCTGGCATTCCCATGGAAGCGGTTCTGTAATGGAACCCCCAGCACTAGGACAAGTATGCTGTTTGATACTACATCCCTCAGCAACTAGGACTTGTGTTACACACATGTGGGTGGCTGGGCCTGTCTGCATTGTTCATTCAGGACTATCCTGTGTGGCAGGGTTCATGTTCAACTTTAGGGCATGGGTCTCTTTGACATAAATGTGCCAAGGACTGTGTATATTCCTTTTTGGCATAAACTGCATTGTACATATGTGCTATGCCACACATGTGATGCATTTCCATCCAACACACCCCTGCACACAGCTTCCCTGGGGTGTGTACACACCATGCTTACACACACACTGCGGTGCCCAGCTATGCATCCCACTTAGATGGAATGTGCACATAATTCCTTGTACAGCCCTCTGTGGGGTAGTTATATGGTGCCTAGTGTGTTATGCACATTGCTGAACAGAGATTTATTTATCTACTTTATATGTGACATTTGAAATGTACAGCCCTCTCTGGGACAGTTACATGATGCATAGTATGCTATGCACATTGCTGAACAGAGGCCTTGATTATATATATATATATATATATATATATATATATATAAGCAATAAGGCATGACATGACTTAACCACACAAGAAGTGGATAATCCCTCAATAACCCGCACTGGAGTGCCTTATTGCGATTATACAATGGACCCATGTGTAAAATAAATTTAAAATGTGTTTAAGCATGTTTTTTATAAATGCCATTTCTCAGCCGTGGTTATTGCAGGATATACCATGGTCATGTGATGTGTTTTGACCAATGAGGTTACATGATTTTCATATGCCATTGTATAAGTAATAGATATACCACTCTGGGGTGTCGCGGTCAGCTCTGATATCACAGCATGCCTTGGTATGCGTCCAACCACCCAGGCGTAGGTGATATCAGAGCGCCGACTCGCACACCTCAGAGTGGTTTATCTATCTTATAAAATGTCAAAATTGTTTTGGAGGGGGTAAAAGTGCAGCTGTGTGGTCGCTGCTGATATACGCACGGTCATGTGATGCTCATCATCCAATAGAACAACAACAATTTCCTACCCATTTTATAAATATATATATATAATATTCTCTGCAAAAATCTTTGTTAATGGACCATTAAGATTCCAGCATCATAAGTAGGGGATTGACATCTTAGGTTCCCAACCTAAGACCCCTCTCCACCACCCCTAGGTTTCCAACCTTAACTCCTAACACCCCACTTCTAGCCTGCATGCAGGAACAGTGAGGGGTGTGCCTTTGGGTTGCGAACTCCTGACTCCACCCCATTCCAAGAGTAAGTAAGCTAAGATGGTTACAGAATGAGAGAATGTGGTGAGCATTGGGGTTTGTAGGCTCAAGGCACACCCTCACAGCTGTTCCTGCATGCAGAGTGGGGGTAGGATGTTACAGTTGGAAACCAAGGGTGGGGTGGGGTCTAGGTTTAGGAACCTTAAGATGTAATTTCCTACTTTTGACCCTGGAACGCTAATGGTCCATTAACAAAGTTTTTGCTGAGAATTTCCTACTTTTGAGAAAGTATAATCATAAGGAACCCTGATGGTGCATTAATGAAGTTTTTGCAGAGAATTTCCTTACTTTTTGAGAAAATATAATCAAAAGCTCCCAACCCTCCATAATGTTTTTAAGAGATTGTTATTGTACCTTATTTCTCTGTGGGATCACAGGGCCCTTTGGGTCCTGGGCCCCATCACTTCATACTCCTCTGCATATTTG
This sequence comes from Neoceratodus forsteri, assembly GCA_016271365.2. Taxonomy (NCBI): domain Eukaryota; kingdom Metazoa; phylum Chordata; order Ceratodontiformes; family Ceratodontidae; genus Neoceratodus; species Neoceratodus forsteri. Next base: position 1,064,378,237 of record CM028130.1, read on the forward strand.
TGTGTGGGAGAGAGGGCCCACTAGGCCCTGCACTGTCATCCAGGCATCAGTCCCTAGTAGTATTCATATTTCTTTCGGAGGTGCAGCAGTCCTTAGTAGTATTTGTACCCTAAGTCACAAATGTCTTTGTAACACTAACCCAAGCAGCTATCTTTAACTCTAACTCTGGAACAAGTCATATTTAATGGGAGGCACACATGACAGAAAGTATACCTCAGCACCCTGAACAATATCAGGTATATGCCCCTTTAACTCCAACAGACACATAACCTAACCCTAACCTAACTCCAGAACAAGTAATATTTATGGGGCAATACCACGACAGGTGTACCTTTGGCACCCTGAACAATATCAGATGTGTGCCCCTTAACTCCTACAGGCATATTACCTAACCTACACCAACCTGAATGCTAACTCCTGAATGGGCAAACATGACAGAAACTGTACCTCAGCACCTTGAACAATCACATATGTACCTCGGCACCTGAACAATATCACTACGTGCCCACAATTAACTCCAACAGATACATAACTAACCCTAACCTAACTCCAGAATAAGTTATATTTAATGGGGCACACACAGCAGAAGATGTACCTCGTACCCTGAACAATATCAGATATGTGCCCCACATTAACTCCAGCAGAAATATAACCTAACCCTAACTCAAACCATCGTGAACAAAAAAATTATTTTCAGATAAAATTAGAACTTTCACATACCATAGCTCACTCAATATTTGAAGTTAACTGTAACACTATATATGAAATGAAAGATCTCACAGAGTACAACAACATTAATACATCATACCAAGGATAGTCATCTTTGGGCATTCCACAGCACTCCAATATTTCCACCAAAATTAAACATGGTGCCAAATGAAGAATTCAAGGCTGAGCTTCACCACACTTGTGTACCTCTTCTTGGACTACATGTTCACTAAGTTTCAGACAACTTCCTGTACAATTGACGGTTATACCCTAAAACCCCAATTCAGATTTTTACTCATAATTTCTAAACCACTGGGAGTTAAGTATAAACCTAAATTTATAGCTTACTCTGTGGGGCAAGCCCCATAGACTGGAGGGTCAAATCTACCTTTCCTGAATGTACATTTCTTAACCACAACAGAAATGTAACCAACCCTAACCCTGACTCCTAAACTACTGGAGCTAAGTGTCAGTCAACATATATGTTACCTGAGCATCAAGTCAAGACAAGGTGGAGGGGGTCAAGTCCTCTCTAAGCTTTCCGTGAATGTACACATTTCCTTAACCCTTAATTTTTAAGAGATTACAATTGTTTACTTATTTCTCTGTGGAAGTTCAAGCCCTGTGCTCGCATCACTCCATACTCCTCTGCATATTTGTGTGTGGATCCCTCAGCTGCTATCCATCCATAAGTCCATGGTACTATCTGCATTTCTTTTTAGGAGTGTAGGGCCCTCTGGGCCCTGCACTGCCATCCATGCATTACTCCTTAATAGTGTTCCTTTGTGTGTGGGAGTGCAGTACCTGGAGGGCCTTGCACTCCCATGCATGAAGTAACAAAGAAAATGCTTGTGTACACCTCACATTACAATATTATCCTATGGCAAATTAAGCAAAATGCAAAGCAGCAGAACTCTACAGCAAAGTAATATATTTTCACCAAACCATCAAAGGCACATCTGTGAGGAAAGCCCTCAGTATCCAGAAAATTCAGAGCAAAATTGCAGACCATTTCTTAACACCATAGTGACAAAGAAACAGCTCTGTAAACTTCCCAGTACAATGTTATCCTATGGGAAATAAACCAAAATTCAAACTGCAGAACGCCAAACCAAAGTAATATATTTGCACAAAACCAACAAAAGGCACATCTGTGGAGGTAGCTCTTTCTACTCTGAAAATTTCAGTCCAAAATTCCAAATTGTTTCTTTGATATGAGGTGAAAAGAAACAGCTATACAAAATGCCTTTTTCCAGACTGCAATCAAGAATCCTGTTTCACAAGCCAGAATCCTGTTTTGCAATCAAATAATCTTGTTTCAAGCCTCACATCTTAGCCCCACCTCAGCTCAGTTCAAGCAGCCTCTGGAGCGACGAATCAGACTGTGGCCAGTTATGAATGGTGCCATGCTTTGTGGCAACAGAGTGTATTATCCCATCCTCCTCCCCAGCCACCCTCCACCCTAAGCTAGTTTTTAGTTTTATAGCATTTTGAACAATCAGCCCTATTCTGCCCTCCACTTCACGGTGTTGTCTTTGCTCATCTCCTCCTCACCCATTTGTACCATCCTCCATCTATCCCTACACGCTGGCACTCCATTACACCTGACTCTCCACCTGCTATCCTCTTCCTAGGAAATGCATGATGGTGGGATGACTATTCAATAGGAGGCTCCATTGGCTCTATTTGTTTAGCCATGGTATGTTGGTTACTTTGTACTAAACTGGTATTACTGTTTCATGGTTGAACATCTACTTACTAATTAGTTTTAACTAGTCATTTACTTTAATATATACTAAATTGATTTTGATGTTCATTGTTGTATTATTGATAACCATTTTATTTATAACCCCTGAGATGCCCTGTCTTTTGGTTGTTCTTAATTGTTATGTAGGCATCAGTAGTACTCAGTTTTGTCAGGTTACACAATTGTACTATGCTGCACAATGGTATTGCCCAATTATAACTTTATTCTGTCCCTCACTCCACATGTTCATTTGCTGTGTAGTCTTCTCCTTCTACTAGTGTTTTCCACTCTCTCCACTAATGGTTACTCACTTTCTATCATCCATATATTCCTTTGTTTTAACTGGAGCATTCTTCTGACATGCTCCCCATCACCCCTACCTTCCTCCCCTTTTTCTTCTCCCTCACCTCAATCCCCCCACCACACTTCCTCCCTACCCTCCACCTATCTCATTCCCAGTCTCCCTCCCCTACCTCTCCATCTTCCTCCCACTTCCCTCTCCCACTCCCCTGGGTTCCTGGTCCCTCTCTCTCTCTTGCCTGCCCCTTGCCTCCATCTAGCATCACTTGATCCTTGCTCCACACCCCCACCAGCCACTGTACATCCTCCTCTTACTCTCTTCGTAGACGAATGTCTGTTATACTGCTTCTCTTATCTTGCTGCTGCTTTTGAGGGCAGAGGATATCAAGTCCAACCCTGGCCCACCTCCCTCCCATCCTCCCCACATATAAGCCCCTCCCTCCTTGCCTCGCCTAAAGGTCTGCATATCATCCACCTCAATATCAGAGTCTCCTCCCTAAGACTGACCTCTTTCAACCAGTTATTGCAAACCTCAAGCCCAATATATGTATCATCTCCGAATCATGGCTGTCCACTAAAATCCAGGATAATGCCATTTCCATTCCTGGTACTGCCTTACCAGCAGGATAGGCCCAGAAGGGGGGTATCTCACCTATATCTCCTTCTTCTCAATCCAATTCACCACTGCCTCCTCAGTCTCTCTCCCATCTGCCTTTGAATTTGTCCTCCTAAAACTCTCCCTCCCTTTCTCCCTTCCCATCTACTTAGCAGGTGTCTACTGCTACCCCTAGCCTCACCTCTTCCTCTATCTCAGACCTCCTTACCACCATCTCCTCCCATTCTCTTTGATTTGGCTTTCTTCTCCCAACCCAGGGTCCATCATGACACCATGTCTCTAAGCCTTATTCAGCTGATCACTGAACCTACCCATCTCAACTATAAATCTCTCAAGTATACCCTGTTAGACTAGGCCTCACCTCTAACCCCTACCACATTACTGCCAATAACATTCTCCTGATGCCCTCAGTAACCCCCATATGGTTTATTGTGTTTGTAAAACTGCCATCCCAAAGCCCTTCCCAAACTTCTTCTGATCTGAACCTTTAGATCCCTGGATCTGTCTCCTCCACAAGGATCTAGTTACAACCATTTGGTCACCTCTATCAGCCTCCAGCTCTGTTGACAATGCCCTTGATTACTTCAAACCAAATTTCTCCATCTGGGACTGACATGCCCCTCTAAGAAAAAAACAGGGTCAGAGGCTCCCACCTCCTAGGAACTCTGCTGAACTCCTAGCTTGCCTCGTGTTAGAGAGACTTAGCTTGAAGGAGCAAGTCCTAGGGGGCTTCCTGGGACATACATAAATATCGAGCTCCCTTGGCAATGCCTGCACCAGAGCCACTAGTTAGTAAAAGGAGCACTTCTCCTCCACCTTTCAGAACAATATCAACCACCCTCAAAGTTCTGAAAGGTCATCCATGCCCTATTCTCTCCCAAGCCCCAGCCCACTATCCCAGTACTCAAGGCAAGTGACTCCTCCATTACTGACCCACTCTCAGTGGCCAGTCAACTCAACACTTCTTTCACCTCCTGTGCCTCTTCCCTCCTCTCATCCTTCCCTCCAGTGTCACCACCTCCACCTCCCTACACCTTCCGCCAAACCACCCAATTCTCCTTTACTCCAATCACACCTGTTGCCACCATCAATGCCCTACTTGCTGTCAACCAAGACAAGAGTAATACAGCCTGATGGACGGACCCAAAACTTCTATACCTTGCTGCCCCTGCCATTGATCATCCTATCTCTGCCCTTCTAAACCTCTCCTTCCTATAGCCTTTGTCTCTGGTATCTGAAAGCATGCTACAGTTATTCTCTCCCAAAGGTGGTGATCCTTCTGTTCCTGGTAACTATCATCCCATTTGCCTCCCTCCTATCTTTGCTAAACTCCAAGAACACTTGGTGCTATCTCAACTGTCCCCTTTCCTTGATTCTTCCTCATTCTTCACCCTTTACCAGTCTGGTTTCTGGAAAACCCACTCCACCTCCTCCTCCTCCTCTGGTTAACTGATGCCTTACAGGAATGGACCAGGCCAAGTCACATCAGCCATCTTGTGGACTTGGCCAAAGCCTTCGACACTGTAGCCCATCACCTCTTTCCTCACTAAGCTCTCTGCAGCAGAACTCTCCACCTGGCCACTGACTGGTTCCACTCCTGCTTCAAAGGTAAGTCCCAAACAGTTCATACTGGTGGCTCCTCTCCTCCCTCCCAATCTGCACTGGGGTACCTTAGGGCCCGCCCCTAGGTCCAGTCTTATTCTCAGTCTTCTAAATGACCTTCCTGTTGCTCGCACATCAGCATTCATTCACATGTATGCTGGGATGACACAGTCCTATTTGCCTCTGGCTACTTCTGCTGGGACTTGATGACCAGGCTTTAACGGGACTTTGACAATGTCCAGCTCTGGTTCTGATCAAATCAGTTGGCCCTTAACACCAAAAAAAATTGTCTCTATGATCTTTGGCACAAGGCAAAACTATCTAGGATTGGTAGTCTCCTCCTTCTACACCTGGATGGATCCACCATTGAGAATGTACTATCTTTCAAGTACCTCGGTTTGGCTTGACAACCACCCTCAACTTCTCTGAACATGTTAATGCCATACATAAAAACTACATCCTAAATTGGGGATTCCACTGCCACCGCTGACAGCATCTCACCCCGTCCCACAGAGCTGTCTTACAAAAAATGATCCTCCCATTTTTGACTATGGTGACATACTGTACAGTTCTACCCCTAACTCTGCCCTCTCCAGACTGGATTCTCTCTTTCACTCATTCTGTCGCCTCCTCTGGACTGCTCTCTGTACTCATCACTGTACTCTCTATACATCCCTCTCCTTTCCTTCCCTTCCTTCAAGAACTGAACTGTGCTTAAAATCTAAACTGTTTGCTTGCTCCTGGATGATGTTATCAGTTTGCATCCTTACATACCTGATGCCCAGCTTTACCTTTGTTGTCCAGACCAGCTTCGCCAGAGCCTGATGCTGACCCAGGAGGTCCCCAGCCCATCCGCATCTGCAGCAGAATCACCTCCAGTGATGTCAGCCCTGTTTCAAAGTTCTGCCACAAGTGCTCCAGCATCAGTCCTGTGATGGTAAGTGGCAGAGAGCAGCTAGTGAGGTACCCAGAAGCAAGTCAGCTTAGGAGCTGCCCTGGCTCAAGTGTGAGGGACCATAGTTAACATCGTGTATGCTCCTCTTATTTTTCCCGGCCATCTGTAAGTGCGCTGTGCCCTTGATGCTCCATTGAGGCCACCAGAGGGTCACATCACCAGCAGTCTTCTTCTTGGGAGGTGTCCTGGGTGCCAGGACCTGTCAGTAGTCATTGCTGTGGATTGTCCAGAGAACTAACGGCTGACCAGAAGTCTTCAACTTTGTCCGGAGCTGCAGAGGATCACCGCATTCTTCCTTGTCCAGCCAGTGGTGTTCTTGTTTGTGTTTTGTTCATCCAGGGATACCCCATTATGGCCTGTTTGTAACAAGTGTTTTCAGGGGTCAATGCCCACCTGCCGATCAGCCGACGCTAGAAAGGCCAAGCTTGGTTGGTCAGTAGTTTCATCACCTGGCCAAGTGCACGAGGGTGGGAGTAAAGAGGTTAACCCCTGTTCTTGGTTTGACCAGTTGTTGGTCCCAATCACATTGTTTTGTTGTTTATCTTTATTATCCTGTAGCATTGTAGAGAATAGTTATCTTGTTTTTATGGTACCTGGTAAATAAACCTCTTGCATCTTGGTCACTGAGTAAGTTTCCTGCCTCTCCTTCCAGATTCATCTGACCTGTCCTGACATTGTCAGGGGAACCTTCTGGCCTGCCGCACTTGCTTCATACTACTGCTTACTGAATGTTTTTACAAGCACCATTCTGACTGAGAGTGCACTCAACATTGGCTCTACATGCACCACAGTTTTCCAGCTCTGCACACACACACACACACACACACACACACACACACACTCTTCAATCTCTATGCACACAGCAGCATGGTTTTGTAAACATCACAATTTCAATGGCTAGAATCTTGGTTCTCCCATCATAAACTGTTACTCAACTACAAAAACCATGTGCATGATTTTCACGGTGCCACAAAACAGGAAAAAGAATGGGCCCTTTCACATAATGAACCAAAAGGTGAGCTGCTAGAGCAGGTCAGCACCTTCACGTATCTTGAGTACACCTTGGTGACATGCTCTCCTTCTCAACACATATTGAACATGTCATCAAAACAGCTAACACCAAACTCGGAGTTCTTTACTGACATAGACACTCTATGCCCCCAGAGGCCCTGAAACTGGTTGCTTGCAGCTCTGTGTCATCTACCATTGACTATGGTCTGTTGATCTATGGTGCTGGTTCTGACACTGCTCTGAAGAGGATCAAAACCCTCCTCAACAAGGCCTGCCGCCTGGTCCTTGGTGCTGACTCCCTGACGATACATGCACCTTGTATACTGAGACCAGATGGCTCCCTTCCATCTCAGAATCAAATACCAGGCTTGTCTTATTGGGAAAGCATTGCTTGGCCTTATGCCCTAGTCCACCTCAAGACTTTTCAACTACACTCGACTGACCATAAATACCAGAAGTGCATCCAAAGGAGTGTTCCAAGTGCCATTTAAGGTACCACACTGCACAATGATCCTCTCCTTCAGGGGTCCTAGATGACTTAATGACTCTCCTTCTGAACTCCTTAGTTCCAGCAAAATCAGCATTTCAAATCCGGATTCCGCAACCTGCTGGGACGATGACCACCTGCCACTGTTAACTCCTAACCCTGCCCCTGGAGGCCTTCTACCTTCCTCAGCTCCCCATACTGCACAGTCTCACCTTCCCCATCCCCACCCTCACCCACCCCACCAACCCTCCATTTGACAATGCCTACCTGGCTGCACCCCACCACTAAAATTTCCTGTCCTGTACCTGTCCCTGACCCACTAGTTCCTTAGTTTGTAATCCTCACTACTGCAGTGTTGTTCTTGCTATTCCCTGCACTTTCTGATTGTACATAGTAATCTGTCATTTTGTTTGTGTAGCCACTGACTGTTAACTGCCTTACATATATTGTGTCTATTTGCACCCCTTTTCCTCTCTCTGTACATTGTTCACCGATTTAATTCTATGCCTCTGTATATTGCTATCTGACTTAAAACTTTGTAAATGAGCCTATGGCTCAAAGGTATTAAATCTGAATCTAAATAAATAAATAAAACACACACACACACACACACACACACACACACACACACACACACACCCTCCATAGCACAGGAGCCTGCAGCCTGCCAGCTCCACAGACACACATGCACACTTCCACAACTCATGAATTGGCATCCTGCCAGCTCCACACACGTACCAGCAGCCTGCAAGCTTTGCAAACATGCATACTTACAGCTGGCCAACCTCACATGTTTTACTCAATATTCATGTATTACAGTACTAGTGAGCACTGCTTTATGTCGGAGGGCTTATTTTCACTTTACTAGTTATGTAAATACCTCTATCATAGCCTTACAGCTCCATTCTACTCACAGCTGTCCAAGTTCCATACACCCTGCCCTTGCTTCCTGCCACCTGTCATCTACAAATAATAAATAAATTATGTTACAGTTAAATCATTTTCCTAAGTTCAGGATGGAGAGCAGTTTTGTAACAAAACACCCACTTTAAAGTAAGTCTTCAAAAGATCCCAAATCTCCATCCCAAGCCACAATACCACTAAAATGCTACTTTTCAGAATGAAAGCAACAGAGCGCATAGCCCCAGCCAGTAAGACAGACACACACACACACACACACACGATCATCAGCATTCTATCCTTCCAGCAGTTTGATTGTGGCACACATTCAGATACAGTAGTGGTCCCAGTCCACCCACCCAAGATGTCAGCAGCAGTCTTTCCACCCAAGTCCAGTCATAATAGCCACTCTGTGTGGGTGTTCTTAAGAGCCAGTTGGCCCCAGCGTGAGGTGCAGCTTGTGTGGATGTACTGGGAGGTCTAATTAGTGCTGCAGTGAGAAGTCACTTTCTGAGATTGCTTGGGGCACAATGCTGATCCCCAATCCCCCACCATCCTTCTCTTAGTAGCTTTCTCTCCTTCTACCCAATGCATTGTGGTGGGAGGGCTGATCAGGCCCAGGTAAAGGAATCACTCCATATGGCTGTTCTGGGGGCAGGTGCCGCAGCCACACACACACACACACACACACACACACACACACACACACACACACCAGCAGTTCTCCCTGCTATCTCTGGATTATGGCACATATTAAAATAAAGATCCCCACTGGCACAGTCCAGTAGCTATATTTGTACAAGGCCACTGTACTGAGAGGCAGGGTCAGGACCAAGTAAGCATTACCAGCAGCACACACCTCCGAAGGTAATGCAACCAAACCTCAGTGGAAGAGCAGGGTAGTTTGAAACACTGGGGTCTGTTTTTTTTCTGAGATCATTTGGTATAGCTAGCACTAATGTTGCTGTATTAATTTACATATTTATGCCTTTCTTGAACTTCAAATAAATTATTTGCATTACCTTCAGAATGTTTGTTCTGTTGATGATTGTTCTGCTGATGGACAGCTTGTGGGTATATGCAAGACTGCACTAGTAAAGGAGAATGTCCTGAGACACCTCTGAATCCCAGTCTTGTGTCCGGGACCAGATAAAGGAGCCGACCACAAAATCATACTTTGGAGGCCTGAAAGGCCAAGATAAATGAGCTCCCCCATGTAGCTGTACTTTGTGGTTTGATTGGGCAGAGACAAAGGCGTTGCTGTGCACAGCTGTACTGGGAGACCCAAAACAGATAAAGGAGCTGCTCTGCATGACAGTAACTGCAGGTAATAGACATGCTCCATGCAGCTGTAGCGGAGGCACAGTAGGTGCCAGATAAAGGAGCTGCTCTGCATGACAGTAACTGCAGGTAACAGACATGCTCCATGCAGTAGTAGCGGAGGCACAGTGGTGCCTGATAAAGGAGCTGCTCTGATGACAGCATGCAAGTAACAGATGTACTCCATGCAGCTGTAGCGGAGGCACAATGGGTGCCAGATAAAGGAGCTCTCTGCATGACAGTAACTGCAAGTAACAGACATGCTCCATGCAGCTGTAGCGGAGGCACAATGGGTGTCAGATTAAGGAGCACCTCTGCATGACAGTAACTGCAAGTAACAGACGTGCTCCATGCAGCTGTAGTGTAGGCACAATGGGTGCCAGACAAAGGAGCTGCTCTGCATGACAGTAACTGCAAGTAACAGACATGCCCATGCAGTTGTAGCGGAGGCACAATGGGTGCCAGATAAAGGAGCTGCTCTGCATTACAGTAACTGCAAGTAATAGACATGCTCCATGCAGCTGTAGAGAAGGCACAATGGGCGCCAGATAAAGGAGCTGCTCTGCATGACAGTAACTGCAAGTAACAGACATGCTCCATGCAGCTGTAGCGAAGGCACAATGGGTGTCAGATAAAGGAGCTGCTCTGCATGACAGTAACTGCAAGTAACAGACATGCTCCATGCAGCTGTAGCGAGGTAATGATGGGTGCCAGATAAAGTAGCTGCTCACATTTCATCGTCAGAATCAGACCCTGACATCCTCACACTGCAACAAACTCTAGCTTCTTCAAACCAAACTGAATATCTCATACCAGTAACATGGAAACCCCGCTGACAATGATAAGAACAGACTTGAACAAATCTGTAGCATCCCTGCATGTCAGCTTTATTCTCTAACCAGATGTGACCCTGTGTCCCACGAAAGTAGACCGCGAGTCCAAACACTGGAAAAATGGTAGCTGGCCTTTATTCTCTTGACTGGGCCTAGAAAAGGAACCATTCTCTGTGGTTGTACTGGGAGGCCATGTCAGATAATGAAGACATACTATTTGTGGATAGGACCTAAAAATATAAGTCTACTTGAGAGTCTAGCAATAGGCTATGCAAACATAACATATACATTTTTCAGTGGTCTGTTTTATTTACTTCTCTAACAGTCATATAATTTTACTCACTATTTCATCTGAGATTATAGCAAGTTATTACATGCCAAACTCTTTAACCCTCACAGGGCCATAGACTGATATATCTGTCTAGAACTCAAATAAGTTCAAATTCTGTTGGCAGTCTAAGAGTTAAATGTTAGCATCTCTTTTAAGGAACAATAATGTTGTCCTGAACCACTTTATTGTGTAAAAATAGTTTGGGTGGGCTTTACATTATAAGATGGTTTGGTACAACAGTATGTTTCCTTAAAACAGAAGCACAGCATTTAAAGAGTTTGGCAGGTAATAATTTGAAGTAAATACAGAATGTATTGCCAAAGCAGACCTGTCACAGAAATACCATAAACCCTCAATATTGATGCTATACACTGGACTGCCTATGGGGGTACTGAGACACAGGCAAATTTGAAAGGAGAATTGCCCCAATTGCACTGTTCCTGCCTATGAGTCTTAATCATTTGCAAAATGAATTTTTCCCTGAACTCTGATAATCAAGTTACTACAAGCAGGATAGGGTGTGGTTGTTTCCATTCCCTAACATTGTCAACTCCTGCATCTTGTTTTGTACACACATTTTCTGTTGAGAAGCAACAGCAGGACCAACTTTATTGAGCCATACTGGTTAGGTAAAGAATTGTTTTGTTTGGCAATGTCACAGTGTGTGGTGGGAGAAAATGAGAATCAGGCTAATCACGCGCCACTCAGCTGGCTGCTGGGCAGTGTCTTGTAAATGAAAGGATGGAGCTCCACTATGATAGATGCAGATTCATCCTTTCAACTACATGACATTTCACCCATCAGCCAGTCTGAACACCATCACTGTCAGCCTGATCCTCCCTGAGCTGTAATAGGTGAGCCTCCTGCAGCCAGCTCTTCATTGGATGCTACAGTGACACGCCTCTGTAGCCCCTCTTTCCCTAGTAGACACAAGGGACCAGATTTTCAGCCCTCCCAGGACTACATCCTCTCTGTAGTGGACAGTTCAGACTGGGATCTCTGCACCTGCAGACATCCATATTTTAATCCATGCCACTGTGGGAGATGGTATGCCTGGTTCCGCTAGACATACGATTTTGGGGGCAGCTGTGGTGAAAAACCATCTGCAAGCTACTATAAATCAGGGAATCAGTCATAAACCGATTCTGCTGGGAAAATACAGTGCCTGTGGGAAAACTGCAGCTCTGCAAGTGAAGCCCTACTCACAGCATTTTTCCTCTCAGCTCGTCACATTCAGATGGGCTCAAAATCCAGCCCCTTGGCTGCAGACCTCACGTAAGACTTCATTACCCCATTATGTAGGATTACTCACTTACATTTAACAGTAGCAACTACAACAAGAGCTAGCTAGGGCCAACAAAGGCTGTCTGGGAGCAATAATTAAGGTCTTTTTTATCTGTTATATCACTGTAATGTGCATGTAGCAAATGTAGCTGTATTATGAGTGTTGCACTTCACACTTATACTCCCACTCATTTTTGCATTACCCCATGCTTATATCACTATAATACAACACGTTAGATAAAGCTTTACATCAGGCTAATGCAGAATGGTTTTGCAATAATTTGATGCATAAGTTTTGATTTTATCTCTTTGTTAAAAATTAAGTCCTGATCTTGGTAATATCTTTTACTCTAGTAACAGAGCTGTATAAAATATGCATGGTTCTTACTAGCTCGGCATGAACTATAAATGATTAATATTACTGTATAAAATGATAATAATAGGTACATATGGCCCAAAGCATTAATTAGTTATGAAAACCTGATTCCAGAGTTTGCTAATGAAAAGACAATGATTAGTATATCACCCATATTGAGGCACAAATGTAGAAAATGTTTTATTTTCGTTTGGATAGTAAAATGTAATATTTCCCTCGTAGGATCAAAGATAAGCAATAAACCTATCTGTCAAAAACTGCGGGAAAACAAAAGTACAGTTTGTTAATGTTTTGTATGATTGTTTCATTTACATTGGAGCCTTCTCCTCTGCATATGCTTGGACTCCCATGCTACATAAACTAACCGCCACCACCCTACATAAGTTGCATCCTCACTCTACATTTTTATGCTGTAGCTCTCTCCTGTTTCAACACTTTGACGCTTATAGTAATTGGTTTACCTAGTATCTGCAGCAGCTGGAAAACTCTATTCTGGAAGCATCACACTGGTATCAACTACTCAGGGAAGTGCAGGAGGTAAAGACACATGCCGTGCCATAGTCTTCAGACTGGAGGCATTATGCACTGTAGCATAAAGACTCCTACAAGCTTTTGGTACATTTGCCTGAAAAGAGGATCTTTTCCACTGGACTTCATCTGTTTTTACTGCTCATGTGCACCTGATGTTCTGCTTGTGAGATCAGTCTCTGCTTACTGGAGTATGATTATGATATCACAAGCGTGTGGGTTACATCATTTGTAGGCAAGCAGCAGGGCAGATTAATGTCAGGGGCAAAGATCCTGTGTTCATGCAGATTTTCTTTAGTATCAAAAGGAAAGACAGATAAATAATGAAAACATGTAATATTCAGACAAATTTTAGCTTATAGTTTGTATATCTTCTGAGCAGGATTCCAGAGGTGTACCCTGATTTTTGCATAATTGTGTGAAATAGCAAATGTTTTGATGCTTCTGTTTCAAGTTAATGAACTTAGTTGCTATTAAAATGAAAACCAAATACAGAGAATATGTAAAATATATAAGCTAAAACATGTCTAAAATTACAGGTCTTACTCTTAGTCTCAAAGGATCATTGCAAGCTCACTGCACTGCTGTGTTTGTGGCAGTTCCTTGTATGTGGGAGTGGAAGGGGACAGAGTCACCATGTAAGTGGCATGCTATGCCACTCACAAAAGCATAGTGACCCCATCTCACTAGTTGTAGAGTTCAGTGACAGAACCTGCCCTAAGAATTGTTCATGGCAGGCAGCAGGGATGTCAAAACTCTTATGCCCATTGCACAGGCACATTAGAGAACCAAGACTGCAAGACACCAGAATTGTCAAAACACTCACATTTACAGCTGAGGATTGTGAAGGGAATGCAGTGGGCTTCCCAGGACAATTTGATACTGCAGCAAGGTTTGGGACCACTGGACTACCAAGGCAACACCATGGGACACTACATGAGTTGATCTCCAGGACACAAGCAGCACTAAAGTATAGTGTGTGTGGTGTGTGTGTTTGGGGGCCGGTGAGATTTCATGTTGTGCTACCACACACATATGTGTACAAGGCATTACACTATAAGCATACTTGTATATTGTGGTATTTTACACCTTTTCTGAGAACACATGGAAAAAACATGCAAAGCTGCATATCAGTCAAGACCAGAAGTTACTCACATCAACTGTAGCCCGATCTGTTGCTTTTGTCTACAGGTTGGCTGGAAAGAAATAAGGGTTCAAATGTTGCAACTATATCTAGTTTATGACACTGGACTGGAGAATAAAGGGAGAATACCTTAACCTACCTCATCAGTAGCATAGCACACCAGGATCACACTCAAAATGAGCTACAACTCAGTGTGACTTTTCATGTGACTTTAAAATGAGTAAATAAAAATAAGTTGCCAAAAATTTTATTTTGACTTTTACATAGTAATGATCTTTTGAGTTTTACATACTTTGTTTCAAGTGATTAGAAAGGGTCAACCTCCAAATACCCTGTAAGAAAAGGGACTGTGGCAGTAGTGCAAAGTACATACAGACCTACCCCCAAAGAAAACATCCCTTTTGAGACAAAATATAGTTAAAAATGTATACAAAATACCATACTTAGGACTCAAATTAGCACAAGCCAGCTGCAGCTCTTGGGGTTGATGCTAGATAAATACAGTACTTTTTTTTTTGGGGGGATTTTGAGCCCTCTGTTCTCAGTCAATCCATGATAAGTCCTTTCAGAAATGAACTCGCATCTGTAAATCCAGTGAACACAACACTCCCCAAAAAAATATACATGGGAGGGGGTCACCATCACTTTGTTCACTTCAGTTCATCATTGACAAAGACAGCAAATACTCTCACCTGTTCAGCTCATGCAGGGCTATAAGTATATGTCCCACAACCAGGTGACATTTCCTAGTTCACACAGGTGCACTGCTCAGCAACATTTCCACTAAAAGTATTATGACTCACAATGTTAGGCTACAAACCTGGAATTTGTTCCTTAAAATGGATGAATCTCATGTACTTGTGACTGAATGAACAGCACTGGCAAAGGGTGACAGACTGCCAGGCCATCTTGTGATGGTAGATGGATTTTGTTACTGAATTAGTCACTTGTCTACCATGCAGAAGCCAATAAAGGCATACGTTCCATCAAAGCATGACCGGTAAAACCAAAACTATGGACCTGCACTTTAAGTAATAAAAGCAATTTGGGACAAGTGCAAGATCATCACTGTACAGTACTGATACAAAGTAATGTTTCTGACTGAGAGCAAACTAAAAACACACACAGACTAGTCCCTATATCAATAATATCCATCACCAAACTAATGTAACCATTCAAATGTGTGGTGGTGTGGTCATGTGGTAAATGTTGTTGTGCAGCACTTTGCCCAGTAACAGCCCTCTGCACTTAATCTCACTCACTTGTGATGGTGGGAGGACCCTAAAACATCTGTGCAACTGCTGCTCTGGGCTAAGCACAGCAGACCTCTGCCCCACTGACAGCTCACTGACAGCACCCACTGGGAAATTGTGGCTCTGTTGTTTGCCCCCACTGAGGGGTAAACAGAGCAGCAGCTTCTGATCACAACTTTGTGGTGTGTCCTCCTCACCGGGTGCACTAGAGAGCTGTGCCAGTGGCTGTCATCCCAGCATACTCTACACTGTCACCACAACCACCCCAGCTTCATCTTCCTATAGTTGGGGGATGGTGGGATGAGCAGGCCCTGCTGAATGTTGCCCCTGTATGTTTCATGCCAGAAGCGGACTCTACAAGAAGAACAATGTGGTGGGCATAGCTTATGTTTTTTCATTGCTTTGTTTACTCTGGTTCTCCTCCACCTGTTTCCCAGATTAATAATAGTAGTCCCATCCATCCATCCATCCTGGTTACACAGAAACATAGAAATTGACGGCAGATAAGGATCGCTGGGCCCATCCATTCTGTCAGTATACTCTGCTCGTATTAGCGTCTGCTGAACCTTCTTAGTCATCGGATTTAGCCTCTCCTTCTCCTCTAGCATTCCTTATGCCTATCCCATGCATGTTTAAATCCCACCACTGTGCTCACTCCCACCACCTCCTGTGGTAGGTTATTCCATGCATCCACCACCTTCCATGAAAAGAACTTCCTCACATTTCCCCTTATCCTGCCCCTCCAATCTCATATTGTTTCCCTCCTTCTTACCTCTCCTGTATTGAAAGATGTCACCCTCACCTGGTTTATGCCCTTAAGGTACTTGAACGTTTCTATCATATCTCCCATTCTCTCCTCTCTTCCAGTGTCTACATATTAAGATTTTTCAGTCTTTCCTCATATGTCTTCTGGTGCAAGCCCTGCACCATCTTAGTCACCCTTCTCTGAACTGCCTCCACCCTGTCTACGTATTTATGAAGATGTGGCCTCCAGAACTGTACACACTATTCCAGATGAGGCCTCACCAGTGTTTTGTACAGAGGTAACACCACCTCCTGTCTTCTGCTCATGATACCCCTACTTATGCATCCCAACCTGCCACTGGCTCTTCCCACAGCCTTTGTGTTCTGCTTGGCCAACTTTAGGTCATCTGAGATGATAATCCCAAATCCCTTTCTTCCCTGGTGACTGTCAGCAACTCCTCCTCCCCCCATCCTGTAGCCCTCTGTGGGTTCCTGGGCCCCAGGTGCATGATTTTGCACTTCTTTGCATTGAACCACAGTTGCCACACCTCAGACCATTTGTACAGCTTTCTAGGTCTCTTCTCATTTCTCTACCCCATCTGGGGTTTCTATCCTATTGCATATTGTGGTGTCATCTGCAAACAAGCAAACCTTCCCTTGCAGTCCTTCAGCAATGTCACTAATGAAAACATTGAAAAGGACTGGTCCAAGGACTGATCCCTGAGGTACCCCACTGGTCACCCTACTTTCCTCAGATTGGATCCCATTTACCACCACCTCTGCTTCCTGTCCCTAACCAGTTTCTAACCCAGTTCATCACCTTATGGCCCCAGCCTGGCTACAAACTTGTTTAACAGCCTTCTATGAGGAGCAGTGTTGAAGGCTTTGCTGAAATGGAGGTAGGGGACTCTCCCAATCCACTTCCTTCATCACCTAGTCAAAAAATCTATCAGATTTATTTAACATGACCTTCCTGCTGTGAATCCATGCTGTCACTGATCCATTGCACCACTCTCTTCCAAGTGTTTCACTATCCTTTCTTTAATCAGTGCCTCCATAATCTTACCCATTATTGAGGTGAGGTCTATAGTTTTCTGCCTCCTCACTGATTCCAGTTTTGTGAAGAGGGACTACATGTGTCCTCCTCCAGTCCTCTGGAACCATACCTGTATTGAGCAACTCACTGAACATGGCTGCCAGTGGTGCTACTAGTTCCATCCAAAATTCCTTTAATATCTTGGGATGTATGCCATCTGGTCCCATTGCCTTGTCCACCCTCAGTTTTGTGAGCCCCTCTAGGACTCTCTCTTCTGTAAATGGACTGGTGTTCCTCTCTCCACCCTTTGTTTTGATGCCTAGTAGTGGTTCCTGTCCTTCTCCTATTCAGTGAATACTGAACAGAGTATTTATTCAGTACTGACACTTTGTCCAGGGCCCCTCCATACCCCTTCAATCCCTCTGAGCCTTATAATCCCACCCTGGACTTCCTTCTTTCACTGATGTACCTGCAGAACATCTTGTCCCCTTTCTTCCCCATCAGTGCTAATCTTACCTCTGTTTGCACCTTTGCACTCCTAACAGTTTTCTTGCTTCCCTCAGACAGTTCAGGTACACTGCCCTATCCTCCTTTTTCTGTTTCTCCTTATATTTTCTGAAAGCCAACCTTTTGGCCCTCCATCAATAGTACATCTTTTGAGAACCATAGTGGTCTGCTATTTCTCTTGCCTTTGTTTCTCAGCCTAATGCACTGGTTTGTCGCCTCTACTATGGCTACCTTTAGGTGTACCCCTGCTCCTCAACCCCACCTCTTGCCCTTCCTTGCCAGGCTTCTTTGATACATATACCCATCCTAGCAAAGTCTGCCTTTTGAAATCTAAGACCCTCGTCTTTGTGTGGCTTGACTGTGACCCTGTACCCATGTTAAACCACACTGTGTGGTGGTTGCTGGACCCCAGGTGACCTTCCACCTGACTACTGTTTCTGTCACCATTGGTCAATAGTAGGTGCAGAATCGCCCTGTCATGTGAGTTCTAACACTATGACTATGAAGAGATGTAGAGCTCGCTGCTAAATTAAGATCCTTAATAGTATTAATCCTTTTGTTGTCTGGAGACATCCATTTAAACCCAGGACCAGGTGAAAATAATCTTTATATGGTGGTCATTTTGAAGGGCAATAAACTTAACTTTATTCACTTCAATGCTAGAAATGTGCTACCAAAGATTGATGTTCTCTGGGAATGGGTTATAGACTATAAACTGGATGTAATAATTATAACAGAATCCTGGTTAAGTAAGAATATATCAGACAAAGTTGTTCAAATCCCTGATTTACAAACTATGGAGCACAATCATGGAAAAAGGTGAGGGGATTCTGGCATATGGGGCAGTAGCTCTGAAAATCAAAATTTGGAATGAAATATACTACCACCAGGTATGGAAAGAGGTATCTTTAGAAATAAAGTCCCATACTGTAAACCTATGTTGTTAATGGGATGTTATCTTTCCCCAAAGGAGATGACCATAACCTCTTTGTCTTACAGGATTTTGATGCCTTTAGGGATAGCCATGAACTCATTGTTTTGGGGATTTAAATATGGATTGGGCTAAGGTATCACCTACTAGCAAATTAAAGGATTTTCAATATCCTTGGGGCTGTCTCAATTAATTACTTCTTTATAAGACTCAGTCCTAACATCCCAAGTTTTCTACCATTTTACATGTAATATTTACTTCAGTTCCAGTTAATTGTTCATTTACGGTGTATTACCAGACACTTTAGTGACCATTATGTCATTTTTTTGTATTAGAGAAAAGATAAGAAACCCAGCTTATTACAAGACAAAACTTATCGACACTTGAAAGATTTGGATTATACATCCTTCATGGTAGCGTTGGAAGGAAGGAATTGGGATAAACTGGCATTATTCCCTGATATGGACAGTGCCTGGCAATACTTTCAAATTGAATTCTTGACTGTGTATAATATCTTTGCCCCAATCCGAGTAAAATGTAAAACAGTAACTCCCTGGTATATAGCTGATTTAAGAACATACCACAAAGCAAGGGATGTGACATGAAGTCTAGCAAAAGAAAACAATGAAAGAGTATCATGGGATACTTACCATGTTGTATGTAACCTCTACATTAAAAAATAAGGAAGGCAAAGGCAGACTATTTTTGTCTGGCTTTAGGTCAGAAATGGCTGATAACCCTAGGGATTTTGGAGCATGCTAAAAAACTGTAGGGTAATAAAACCTCTGAATTACCAAGTGTCTTTATGGTGAATGGTATGTCTCATAACACCACAGATAAATTAGCCTATATGTTTAATGAGATGTATATAGACATAGCCTCCCTAGTGCCAGTGCTCCTTCTGCCCCAGGAAGCAGAAACACAAATGGCTCAAGAGGAAAGGGAAGAACATAAGCCCCACTTTTCCTTTAAAAGTATAACTGTAAGCCTGGTTTCTAAGGAACTATTAAAAATAAATGCTAACAAAGTCCAAGGTTCAGATGAGATTCCATCTTATTTACTTAAAATTGCTGCTCCTGGGGCTGCCTTTATTAGCAGATATTTTTAATCTTTCTCTGGAAACTGGTGTCTATCCTTTAACCTGAAACAGGCTGAGGTGATACCAGTTTTCAAGAGTGGACAGAAGAGTGATATGGGAATTATAGGCCTATGTCTCTGCTTCCGGTTATCTCTAAGATTTTGAAAAAATTGTAGTACCTCAACTAAACAGTTACTTAGAAGCTCAGAAAATATATAATAGTCACCAATTGGGCTTTAGGGTACAGCACAGTACTACTACAGCACTAGTTAAAGTAGTGTCAGATATTCAGGTGGCCATGGATAATGGCCTCATGGTTGAGGGTTGCATTTATAGACTTATCAAAAGCATTTGACACCCTGAATCATGAGAAGATGATTGAAAATCTAAGATCTGTTGGCCTCAGCCAGAACACATGTCTGATTCCACGGCTACTTGACAGGGAGACAGCAGTGAGTCATACTGAATACTAATTACAAATCATATACTTGAATATTAAATCTAGGGTACCTCAAGGGTTTGTATTAGGACCTGTGCTTGTTCAACAAGTATACAAATGGTGTCAGGCATCTACTGAGTGATGTCCAGCACTATTTGTACGCAAATGATACAGTGCCTTGTGGTCCTTATCTGCCGTCAACTTCTATGTTTCTATGCTTTATATAGAAGGTAGGTCTGTTAGTCAAATACAAGAAAATTAAAAGACTTCAATAAACTACAAAGCTATTTCCAAGATCATTGGTTGGTTTTAAGTTCTTCAAAGTCACAAGTTATGTTGTTTTCAAATAAACAACTACAAAATCAATCAATTTTGAATATAAAAACTTTTGATGCTTGTAGCCTAACCCTTGTTGACTCCTATAAATACTTGAGGGTCTGGATAGATTCGCATTGTAAATGGGATATACATTGATTTATTGACTAGGAAACAACAGTAAACTAAGGGCCCTGTATAAATATAAAACTATATACCACCAGATATTCGATTAAAATAGTGAATTCCATGGTAATCCCATTGTTTAACTTTGGTGGTGTTATTTTGGAGGTGCTGCTGGAGGTGTTTTGCACAGACTAGATGTATTATACAACAGGACTGAGTGATATGCCTAGATGCACCCTGAAACATGCACCACTGCCCCTTTATAGAGCCTTGGATTGGATAGATTTGACAGAATGATGAAATCTACATATGTTACACTTGATGAAGCATTGCCAACTTAAAAAGAAATGACTGACTATATGTTAGATCTAACAAGAGAATGGAGTGTTAGGGAGGGCTTATGTACAGCAGGAGCAATAGAGTGTAATGTGCCAGTTATGAAAACTGTATGAGGTAATTCTAGCTTTGTGCATATGGGCCTCGGGCAATGGAATAGCTTACCAGGCCACTTGAGGCAACATAAAAGTGTATTATTTTGGAATGCCGTAAGATTCTGGTTTGTTGGTGCAGCTAAATTTCCCAAAATTTGCTGTGGCTGGAGCTACGTATGCTTATTTATTGTTAAATGTGAGATCTCATTGTTATTCTGTACTGTATGTTTTTATTGTATATTTTGTAAATTTTCTTGTGAAATTGATAGTGTTGTACTATTGGACCCCATTGAAAATGAGCTTCAGCTAAATTGGATTATCCTTTTCTGATGTTCAGAATCAAATTTTTACTACTATTAGCTGCCAGAATGCCCTTACTGCAGGAGTCCAAGATGTCTGGACTCCTGGCTGAGGCTTTACCGCTGGGAGGTCAATCCACATCTGGCATAGGAAAATCAACCAGCAGCAGTACCTCCCCTTTATAGCCTTCTCATGTATTTCCTCCACTAGCACCCTATCCACCTCCTCCACCTGAGCTGAAGGCATGTAGATCACCCTGTGTGAATTGCTGTGCTATTACCTGGCCTAAGGGTGACCCACAATGCTCGGATTCCCGCTCACTCCTGTAGCAGAGTTGTCTTATACCTTCCCCAATGTACAGGGCCACCCTCCCCCCATTTTTTTCCTCTCTATCCCTCCTGAAAAGATCATAAACTGGTACACTGTTAAATAGACAGTCCATTTCACAAAGCCATTCATTGGTCAGTCCAGTGTGGAGGCTGGAGGCTGGCTGTGAGAGATTGAACAGTCAGTCAAAGGGAGGTTTGCATTCTTTTTAGGACTGCAGTGGTGGAACCCTGCAGTCCTATTGCTTTCAGAAAAAGGGGACTCTGCATTCTTTCCTGCCTAACAAAAGTTGCATCACATTTCCTTACATGATCTGTGAAACCCTCTGTTGTGTCAATGCATTCTTCTCATAGGCACTATTTTTGTTATGTGGGATGAGGGTGGGGGGCAGTGTAGTTTGATATCACACTGACTCACATTATTAAGATTCCTAGCTTTCTTTCATGTTAGATGTCTGCATCAGTGGGGGTGGGGGTGGGGCCTGGGCTGTTTAGTGTGAAATTACTCACCTTACAGACATTCCCAGCTTTCTTACACCTTTGATGTCAAGTGTGTGTCGTGTGTTGGGGGGAGTAATAACTATCTGATCTCAGTTTCAAGGGTGAAGTTTGGTGCTATTGTAATATGATCTATGCTTGCACTGTCTCAATACACATACATATATAAGTAAAAACATATACATAAAAGGTTAAAAAAATAAAAAGAGAGCCATTCAAACATTGACTCGGTGCTAGATTCTATCACTGTTAAAAACTCTCATATTGTACAGAAGCAGAAGCATGCATTTTCTGTATCCATTTTATCCTGGAGCATAACGTGTTTTTAAATAGTTCCTACATCTGGAAGAATGGAATGGTCCTGGTTAGCTTTTGCTTACAGACATTCAACACCAGATCCCATGGACTTGAATCATTTATAAATTCCTGCATCATTTATAAAGACAAAAGTAAAACCTGTTTGGCAAAACAAGTTCTTAGTTTTGAAGTTTTATTGCCATTGTTACTTATTTTTCTATATTCAGTAGGAGTGAAGATTATTTTAATGTTAATTACATTTGGGAGAACTTAAAGACGTCAGAGAACAACACAGCAGGTGGTATTTTCAAAAGAATAAAATGGTACAGTTGTGTCAAGACAACTAAATTTGCATCATGCAGATGCAGCATATAATTGCACCATATTTTCATGGCTGCATCAAAACAACATTGCATCATAATTGTAGCATATTTGCAATATATTTGTGGCATGCATCACTACTGCATCATGTCCCTGTCACTTTTGCATCACTAATCTACAGTAGATGCAAGTGCAGGGCAGCAGATTGTGGTGCATCCATCTTCTGATGGTAGTGCACTCTTCTAATGCAGACACAGCTGTGATCTGTGATACAAAAGTGATGTAACTTACTGCTGCATCTGCAGCAAATCTTTGAAAATACAGGCCTGTATATTTTGAAAATACAGGCCTGTATATTTACCCTCCCCATAGAAACATATAGAAACATAGACTTTGA
This sequence comes from Neoceratodus forsteri, assembly GCA_016271365.2. Classification (NCBI taxonomy): domain Eukaryota; kingdom Metazoa; phylum Chordata; order Ceratodontiformes; family Ceratodontidae; genus Neoceratodus; species Neoceratodus forsteri. The sequence continues at coordinate 1,064,401,378 of CM028130.1, forward strand.
TCGCAGATAAGGGACGCCATTCACTTAGTCTGCCCATTTCCTACCCACAGGATAATCTGCAGATCCTAGTTAACCAACAGCCAAACAGTCAACTATAGATAATGGGTATGGAATCAAGCACATACCTTGCAATACAGATTTGCAACAAATAGAGGAAAATAAGATGAGGGCCCATGTCTTGCAGCATCTTTCTTTTCCTCCTCAAGTTCAAGAATAGGATAATTACAGCACAGAAGATGCTCCATTCCTAGCCAGTTCCACCTGTTAACTGAAACCACTGACTGCTGCCAATATATACACATGTGTGCTATTAACCTCACCTTTCCTGAAAATTATACTTTTACCAACTGCCTTACAATGAGAAGGAAAGTCATGCTGCTGACTCCACCATTTTTGAAACATTACACCTGTACCATCTGCCCTAAGATATTTAAATTAGCTGGCACTGAGGGTTGAAGGTGCTGCACACACCTCATGCCATGCCGGCAACCCAGGTTCAGGATCGAGCTCAGGCCACCAGGGGTTGGCAGAGGGAGAGGATTGAGGGTCTGATGACAGCTCCTCTTCCAGGGGTGGGTGGGCATGTCATCCCACTCCTTGGCTACCTCCTGGTGAAGGATCTAGGCAGCACCAGAGTTAAAGGAGACAAGTAACATGGCTACATGCGCACACGTGCCTCCATGTGTACATGATCACAGCCACAAGGGGAGGGACAGAAAAGAGTCAAACTCATGGCTGCAGTCTCCATGAAGCCCCTCCAGCATGCCAGAGCTCCTGCCTCAGCCACAACCCATAATTGCTCACTTCTGATATGTGCATGAGGGTGGGAGGACCACCCCTCCCACCTCACCATGGGGGTAAGGCAAGGCAAGGCAAATTTTATTTAAAAGACACTCAATCCCAGAGGCTCTGGGCACTGTGCACAAATCAAAAGAGTAATAATTTAATAAAAATAACAATACAATAAACACTATAATAAATAAGACTAGATTAAATCGCACAATTATAAAATTTAAAATAGATAGATCAGAAAAAATAACTAAATAAATAACTAAATAAGTGGCCAGGGACAAAGCTGGATAACAGAAGTCAAGCGGACAAAATTATAAGACAAAGTCTGAGAAAGCCTGATTGTACAGGAAGGCCTTGAGGTGGGCTTTGAATACCTCTACTGAATGGGGCCTCCTTACAACTGGAAGTAGCGAATTCCACAGGAAGGGCTGGTGACACTGAAAGCTCTGTCGCCAGCCATTTTTAACCTTGTCCTGGAATTGCAAGGAAGCCCCTAGAGAAGGAGCAGAGGGAGGGGACCAAGACAGCATGTGTAAGAAGGTCCACTAGGTAACCAGGGTCCAGGCTGTGTAGGGCCTTAAAGGTAAGCAAGCCCACCTTAAAGAGGACCCTCCACCTGATCAGCAGCTGGTGCAGTTCATGCAGCACTGGGATGATGTTGCAGTACTTAGACTGCCCTGTCAGCAGCCTGGCAGCTGCATTCCTGCATCAGTTGCAGCCAGCAGAGGTATCTCCAGAGACTCCAAGGTAGGGTGCATTACAGTAATCAAGCCTTGATGTCACAAAGTCATGTACCAAGGTGGGAGGTCCAGGAGTGGAACAAGGGCTTTATCCTGGTGATATTCCTCAGATGGTAAAAACTGGTACGGACAACAGACAACATCTGAGATTCAAGCAACAGTCCGCTGTCTAGAATAATGTCAAGATCACACACCCAGAGGAGGCCTTCAATGGTACAGATCCAAGAAAGAGCCATGTGTCTGCACCAGAGGCCTTCCTATCATGCCCTTTGTTCAACTCCATCACCAGTACCTACGTCTTGAAGTGGTTCAGTCGCAACCAGCTGGAGGTCATCCTGTCACTGATCTCAGCAAGGCAGGGTGTTTGCTACATCACGCTGAGTTGGATGTCCCAAGGCAAGGAGAGGTTCAGCTGGGTATCATCAGCATAGCAATGAAAACCCAGGCCATATTTCCTAATGAGCTCCAGGGCAGCATGTACATGGCGTAACAACATCGACGGCCAAGACCAAACCCTTGAGTATCTGACAACAGGAGGCCAGGGAGGAGAAGAAATTCAATCACTACCCTTGCCTCCCATTTGTGAGCAAAGCCTTGAGAAAAGCCTCAAATCAGCAGATTACAGTGCCGGTGAGTCCACAGAACCCCTCAGGTGATCGAGTAACACACAATGGTCCAACTGGTCAAATGCTGAGGAGAGATCAAGGAGAACAAGAATTGTCCCTCTCCTTGATCTCTTGCCTTAGGAAGGTCATTATGCAACTGAACTAATGCAGTTTCTGTGCTATATTTTGCACAAACCCAGACTGGAGAGGTTCATATAGATCACTAGGCTATGAAGTGCTCCTCAAGCTGTAGTGCCACAACTTTCTCTAGCCTTGCCAGAAATGGAAGGTTGGCGATGGACAGTAATTTGCCTTGACATCAGGTCTAAAGATGGTTTCTTCAGAAGGGGTCTCACAATGCTTCCTTCAAGGCATTGGGAAAGACCCCCTCTGACAAAGAAGACGGACAATCAAGGCAAACACCAGGCCAATGGATCAACACATCCCATCAAGAAATGTGTTGACACTGGGTCCAATTCACAATAGGTGTGCCTCAGTTTGGAAGCAACCTCAATGACCTCAGCCACCTCCACCAGTTTAAAATCACCCAACTAGGCGGAGTGCTTTCTGGACACCCACGGTGACCACTGTTGGCCACACTCAGACTCACTGGCCGAATTCCTAGCTAGATGGCAGACACCATGTCCAAGAAGAATCGAGCAAACTAATCACATAAAGTATCAGAAAAAGATTTTTCAGCTGCAGACAGGCTGGATGAGCGCCTGTCTACAGTCTGAAAAGCATGATTAGTCCAATTCTTCCGGAAGCAATCTCCTGGACAGGAACTCTGCCTTCTTACAGGTTGATTGCCCCTGGTAAACACCATAATATGTACACTGGGTATGCCTCTAGCCCAGTCTTCTACCAGCAGTGCTCTAACCTCAGACCCATATCTTCATCGCCTTGAGCTCCCATCAAACCATGGGGACCTCAAGTGAGAGGATTAGAGTCGACATGGACAGGTGCTAGGGAGTCGAGCACATTAGACATCACCTATTGTAGGCTGCAACTGCCACAAACATTCCCCCAGTGCATGCACTGCCCACACTAGATAGATCAGCCACTGATAGAAGACCTCAGGATCAAACCCCTCAAGGGCAGTAGCTTACCATCTCAGCAGGTGGAGGGATCTCGGGGGTCCAAACAGGAACTCCACCATGCAATGATCGGACCAAGTGACCCATAATCCATGAGGGAACTAGGGCTGGGGGTGCCAGGGACTGGACAGAGGCAGATGTACTGTATGCCTGCAGGCCGAGGAGGATAAACAGTATGCAAAAAATAAGCTACTTAAACTAATTTCCTAATAATTTTAAAGATAAAGCACCTTAGTATCTAAACTGGAAAATGAGGTGATTCTTCACAGATGCCCTTCTATAAAAAAAGTTCCCATCATTATGACAAGAAAAGCAGTTTAAAATTTCCCCTCCTGGTAAAAGATGCATCTAGCCAGGACTATGAAGGTGATTGTGGGCAGCAGGGTAAATCATACAAGGAGAGACTGAGGGTCCGAAATATCTATTCCTGGAGGACAGAAGGGAGAGGTGAGACATGGTTGAGACCTTCAAGTACTTGAAAGACATTAATAAGGTGAACAGGGAGGGTACCTTCAGGCTAAGCTGCAGTAAAACCCGAAGAGGCACAGCCTAAAGTTGCAGGGTGGGTGTTTAAGAGGGATATTAGAAGACTTTCTTCACAGAAAGGGTGGTGAGCAAATGGAATGCGCTGCAAGAAGAGGTGATCTCACTAAGGACAGTGGGCAGCTTCAAAGAGACTGGGATAGATATGGGGAAAGATAAAGGTAATGGAAGGAGGGAGGGAGGAAGATAGTAAAATGGAAGGAGAGGAACAGGGACACCAGCCTGAGCTAAGAACCCTGGTCAACGAGCAGACTAGACAGAGCAAAAAGCCTAATTCTGTTGGCTTCTTCATATGTTCACATGTTTGTATGAGATTGCAGCCTTAAGTAAAAATGTTAGTTCTTTCAGGAAACAGCCTACTATTCTGTGTGATAATCCATTCTTTTAACTATATAATATGAATAAATAAGAGATTATACCTTATAGCTGCTGTTTCATATATTTTCTTGAGTTGCTAATCAATACAAACCATGATCCTGCAAGGGCACAATAAATGCTTTTGTTTATTGCACTGTCATATTTATTCTGATTCTTTTGAACTAGTTATACTCTTACAGTAAACACTATATACTCTCAGAACTCACTTCTATTCTCATGTCCTTATGTTTGTTTAATAGAGATTTTTTGTCAGCCCACCCACCGGCACAGCTATAAGGCATCTGCTTGTGGTGCCGACATCCCGGGTTTGGTGGGGGACTCGGGAGTCATAGGATAGCTGGTGGGAGAAGGATCAAACATCTGGGGACTGCTGTCTTCTGGGGGATGGGGAAAGAGTGCCAGATGCTTTACAGATGCCTGGCAGATGCTGGGGAAACTGCTGCAGCGATGCCATCACCTTAAGGGGTAGGGTGGATGCTGGACATCATTGTACGTCCCTGACCCAGGGATCAGCATTCAGAAAGACAGCCAACCCTTGGGCATGATGCCCTGCTCTGCCACCATCTCCTTTGCCACCAATGTTCTGCCAGGGGGTCCCACTCTTGTGGCTCAACCCAGGAGGTACACTGTGGCTTGCCAACAGTGTATCTAGGGGCACACTCCCTGTGGCCCCTCAAGGGAGTAATCTTGGGCATGGGGGGACAGTAGGCAGGGCAGGGCTAGCTCCAGTAAGGATCAGAGGCTCAACCACCAAAAAGTTGATGGTTTCTTCCTTTCACTTCTTAATACATGTCTGTAGATGTTCTGCTCCTCTCACTCCATAAGCTGTGCCTGTTATGTTTGTTAAAACAGTAAAATAATGGTCCCCAAATTAGTCATGTTCTAATATAACTGTTCATAATAATATAAATGATTCAGTTAGTAACTAGCACACCATTATTATTTTGTCACTGTATGACATCTTTAATATTGGTGGTTCAGTGTTGCTAGTACACTTCCCTAAAGTAAAAAATCAAATAACCTCATTAGCCTGTATCAGCGTCACATCTGTAACACTGCTGCACTCAATGCACTAAACTCTTGCCCTGAAAGGGCTCCCTGCTACTGACCACTTCCTCAGCAGGTACATACAGGCACTACCCGCCTGCCCAGACGAAGCACAGCCAAAGCTGCAAGGCAGTTGGATCTTGCCCTGAATGGGCGCCCTACTGCGGACCATTTCCCCAGTGGCTCTACCACAGACCGAAGCCCAGCCAAAGCCACAATGCAGTTGGATCTTGCCCTGAACAGGTGCCATACCGTGGACCTCTTCCTTAGTGGCTTCACCACAGACACTACCTGCCCACCCAGACTGAAGCCCAGCCAAAGCTGCAAGGCAGTTGAAATTGCCCTGAATGGGCACCCTGATGTGGACGCTTCCTCAGTGGCTCTACCACAGACATTACCTGCCTACAGACCAAAGCCCAGACAAAGCCCCAGGGCAGTTGGATCTTTCCCTGAATGGGTACCCCGCCAGGACCTGCCTCTGTGGCTCCACCACAGATACTACCCACCCACCCAGACTTAAGCCCAGCCAAAGCCACAAGGCAGTTGGATCTTGCCCTGCATGAGTGCCCAGTCACAGACCACTTCCTCAGTGGCTCCACCACATACATTACCTGTCTGCACAGACCAAGGCCCAGACAAAGCCACAGGGCAGTTGGATCTTTCCTGAACAGGTGCCCCACCATGGACTGCTTCCTCAGTGGCTCCACCACAGACACTACCTACCTGCCCAGACCGAAGCCCAGCCAAAGCTGCAAGGCAGTTGGTTCTTGCCCGAATGGGTGCCCGCCATGGACGCTTCTTCAGTGGCTCTGCAACAGACACTACCCACCACTCAGACTGAAGCAAAGCCAAAGCCGCAAGGTACAGACCTGATCTGCTTCCTGCTGCTCTCCCTGCAGTGAGCGCCATTCGATTTTGATGCTTTTTTCTTCCTGCTACTATTTGGCTATCTTCTAGGAGCAAGGATTAATCAAGTATATTGGGTCTAGCTTAGCATTTTACTGTATAGCACTAGACATGCTTGCTCTGTATTGTTAAACTGTGATAGCCTTCTATGTATTTTTTGTATTTTTCCTTCCTTGATCCTGTGACTTAGTAATTGCAGTTATTTATTAGTGCAGGCACCAGACTGTGCTAACTGCATTTTCCTCCCGCTTGATTTTCTACTGAACTCCACTAATTTTTTATTCTTTGCCTGCTCCAACCCCTACCTTTTTCTTTTTCTGAATTGCCTCTCTTGTGTCTGTGCTTCAGACCCTTCTCCCCGTCTGCCTACTGTCTCCACCTCCGCTGATAGCAACCTCCCACCGATTAAACCTGCATCTCCCTTTGCCCCAGGCACTTTAAGTTAACTGCCTCCTCTCTTCTTTCAGGCTGTTGGACCTTGCCCTGAACAGGAGCCCGCTGTGGACCACTTCCTCAGCGACTGTACCACGACACTACCACCGTCCTCACCAAAGCCCAGCCAAAGTCACAAGGTATGGACCCAATCAAATTCGCTGCTTTCCTGCACTTTCCGCGGTGCTTTGCGCCAGCTCCCCTGCTGTATCTGGGACATTTCTTTATAGCCATGTGTTGTCACACAATAAGATTGGGATAGAATTTTTTAAGTATCCACTCTCCATTTGCCCTGTTATACAAAGTGACCACCACAAGGACCAAGTCCCTGCTATAACAGGCTCTGGCAGCTCAGGATCCCTTAATTTGTTAACTGTCCTGCCACATTCTTTTTTTATCTTCCATCACTAGGCGTATACCTCACCTTCTCTCTTTTCTTGATTCTCTTCATTTATCATATAGGACAGTCATAATGAGTATACCAGTAATATTAGTTTCTCCATGTTTTGCACTCTATTCCTTGTTGGTATGTTTATTGCTGTTAAGCACGTTCCATACTATCAGCACATTTATGCCAGCTCTTGGGACCCAAAATTTTAAGTTAGGAACATTACCTGCCCAGCAGGTTGTTTCTTTTCTCCTGCATATGGTTTGGTGAACCCATCTGCTTGTTTTCACCATCTAATAGGCACAAATGTTTCTGGGTCTTAAGGTCAGTCACCTATACCCTATGCCTGCAACCGATGACGTAACACCATTAAGAGTTCTAACAAGTGTGGAAATCTATGCATTGTCAATATCTTGTTTCACTCCCATTAAACATGGACCAGCTAGTAGTCCTGTGTCCCACAAAAGGGATGGTTACCTCTTATCAAAGTCATCATTTGTAGCCTTAAGAGGCTTTTTCTTCTTCTTCTTTGTTCTGGGAACGTTAAACTCAACCCTGGGCCTTTCTTACCCATTGCAACCCCTCTCTGATATGGACGGCCTCAAAGGTATCAAACTTTTACATGTCAACACCTGCAGCATCCTGAAAAATTAGACTTGATCCAAGCCTTGGCTTTAAACACTATCCGTGACAAGACAGTAATTTCTGAATCTTGGCTCAGCACTTCCACTTCAAATCATGACATTGGCATTCCTGACTATAGTGTTTTCAGGGCCGTTAGGGCATACCAGAGGGAGGTGGTTGCTATCTATGTGTCCGACAAGTTTCACGGTCTCTGCCATTGATTCAATTTCTATGCCTAAGAAGTCTGAAAGTCTCACCTTAAAGGTCTCATTATCTTCTAATGAGACTCTGTATATAACAGGGTGTTATAGACTGCCGTCTGGGGGCCTTGCACTACTACCCCATCTACACAAAGTATTACATTCCATCAACTCAGACGCTATTATTATGGGTGACTTTAACTTAGACTGGTGTTTCCTTTGTTCCAAACCTTTAAAAACCTTTGTGATGATCTCGGCCTATCTCAGCTCATTTTGGATGTTACCCATCCTAATGCTAAAAATCCGTTGCATGGTACTGTTCTGGATCTTATTCTTGTTAACAAACCCTACAAAATTTCACATATTGGGATTTTCACAATGATATTAGTGATCATAAGGCTGTTGCATGCATACAGTTATTCCCAAACCCATCTCCTCCACTAGTTTTATTTACAAAGGAGCTTTCAGAACTTCAACACCCATGACTTCCTAGTTGATTTAGGCAGGCTGTGATGGCAGGGACCTCTACCTCGCCTTGTCAGTCTCCAAGACCTATGATCTATTCCACATTGCATTCTAAAAGTCATTAACCATCACACCCTCTGATCAAAATGAGAACCAGAAAAGATCCTGCCCCTAGTTCAATAGTGTGTTAAAATCTGCTTTGCAGAACAGATGTTCTATAGAAGAAAGCACGAAATCAAAAGAGCCACCAGATTGGGTGGCCTACAGAGCAGACAGGAACAAATGTACAAAACTAATTCATGAAGAAAAGAGTAAACTATTTCAAGTCAGCGCTGGACTCCTCCAAAAACCATGACGCTAAAGTCTGGCAAATACTGAAAGAAATTGAAGGGCACAGCTCCTCTTTGGCCTTACCTAATAAAATAATTACCAAAGACTGCACTTATACTGGGAAACATAGCATCCTCGCCCAACTAAATAATCATTTTGCCACCGCTGGACTTGCCTTGACGTCTCCCCAGTAAGCATTCTGTTACACCAACTGGACAACAATAGCCCAGGTTATACCCCTTCCTGAATGCCACTTCCCATTTATCTACATTTTCCTTTATTACTATCACCCTTAAGCAGGAGGAAGATTTTCTAATTACTCTTGGCACTAAGAAAAGTGCAGGTGCTGACCATGAACCTCTTTTCTAAAGCTTGGTGTCTTACTTCTGGTGCCTTCTAATACTCAACTCTTCATTCTCTCACTCGCAAGGGGCTCTTCCTTCTATGTGAAAACAGCACATATTCTCCCTCTTTTAAATCTGAGACCCCTGTGACCTCAGCAATTGCAGGCCAATCTCAATGCTTCCTATCTTATCCAAAATGCTTGAAAAATCATTAACTCTCAGCAGAGAGAATATCTGAGTCCACTAATCGCTCAACCTGCTACAGTCCAGTTTTAAGCCTAAACACAGTACTGCAACTGCTCTGGCCAAAGTCTCTAATGATTGACAAGTTGCCCTGATGCTAAAATCACTTATGCACATTGTTCCTTGATCTAAGCAAGGCCTTTGATACTGTAGATCATGATCTACTATTGCGTATGTTACAGAACATTGGTCTTGATGAAACTGCCATGAAGTGATTCTCCAGCTACCTCACAGATTGCAATCAGCAGGTTAAAGCCCAGGGTGATCTCTCCCCTTAAAATGTGTGCTGAGAGGTGTGCCTCAGGGTTCCATCCTGGGGCCCCTACTTTGCTATTTATATCAATAAGACTGATTTTAATATTAGGTCAGCAAGTGTCCATCTCTTTGCAGATGACACTATGCTGTACATTGACCAGCCTCCTGAAGCCTGCAGGCCTGGAGCTACAGCAGAAATTCTACTTACTTCAGAATAATCTCATTCACCTAAAACTTTGCTTAATGCCAAAAAGGCAAAAGTAATGTTTATTTCTCTGTACACTAAAAATTATTATCTACCCCCAGCTAATCTTCCACAGATTAAGAGAACCTAGGGATGTCTTCGCAAATGGGGACAAATTCAAATACCTACTGTAGGTTTCTAGATTGACTGCAAGTTTTCCTTTTCTGCTCACATAGAGAAGCTAGCCAAAAGTTAAGACAAAAGCTGGGTCTATTTATTCATATTAAGCACTTTCTTACCCAGGATACAAAATTAAGGCTGGTACAGATGACATTTCTGCCCCTACTCGATTCCACCGACTTCCTCTTCAGTCATAGTTCTAAATCAGCACTATCAAAGTTGGACACATTGTACCACAGGGCTATTAGATTTATAGCTAACGTTCCTTTCAACACCCATCATTGCTCACTGTATTCTCTTATTGGCTGGATGTCAATTGCTACCAGAAGATCATGGAAAGCTTCCCTTTGGGCCTACAGAGGCATCACTAATAAACTTCTCACCTATATCTCTATACTTTTAAATGTACACTTTGTACTTACCGTCTCAGAAGATATGATTACATCACTCTTGATGTTCCTAGGGTAAGATCACATTTGGTTCAGTGTTACTGTGCTATGCCATTCCTACTTTATGGAACTCACTCCAAAACTCCCTAAAATTATCTTACTGGGTTGGGATATTTAACTTTAAAGCCTTGCTAAAATGACATGTGAACATTTGTCACCGTTTTATATAATCTAGTATTACTACATGTGAATCCCCGCATTTCTCTCCTTCTCCAAACAATTACTTTACCTTCCCTAACCTTGTCCTCTTTTTCCTCTTTACTTACTCCCCGTGCATTTTACTCTGCCCTCCTCTATCTTTCCCCTTAGTCTATTCTATCCTCCTGTAATTTTAGCTTTTCTTGCACCCTTTTCTCTACCCATTGTCCTTAACCTATTTTTTTTGCTTCTGGTTGTATGTAATCTTTGTATAAAGTACATGGCATTATTTTATATAATATTGTTCTTCTCATGTAATTTTATGATTGTTTACCCTTTCCTTGTGTACTAGTCCTTTCAGGACCACCTTGTAAATGAGTTTTCTCAATGGTGTCTTTCCTTGTAAAATACATAATGAATTGACTTGAACTAAAGATTCTAAATGACACCTTTATACTGTAGCAAGGCTATTCCCTGGGGAAGATGGTCAGGCTGACGGTGGACTCAGGGGATGGGGCTTGGGCTCCTTCCTACGTGGCCCACCAGAGACAGGGTAGAAAAAGTAATTAAAAAAAAATATTAAAAGGAAATGTACTTCATCTGAATCATATGACTGACAAGCTAATGTACTGGAGATGAGATTTCTCAATAGGGGTTATAACAAAACATTACTGAGAAGGCTAGAGATAAAGCTGATTTACTGAAAAAAGAACAATGAAAAGCCACCAGAAGACTTAAATTTATGAACATGGTCCTCTTACTTTTGTCAGTAAATTCAATCATTTGGCAGGTAAAATTGACAATATAAGTAATTTATTGTAACTGCCCTATCCTGTTTGGTGACAATGATGTGACTTCAGCAGTGGATGATACTACATGCATTAATTTAAGTAGAGCAAACAGTCTGAGACAAGTTAGTCCATAGCCAATTTGAGACAAATCAAGCAGCTTTCATTAACCAATGGTTACCATACAAACCAAAAGGTTTCTTCAAATGCTACAACTGTAATGTCTGCACATATGCACAACCTGGTAAAGAGTTTGCATACACCCTTCAGGCAGATTTAAAGTTGGAGACGTAATTTATTAATTGCAGTACTGACTTTGTCACATATGTTCTATGACGTAACTGCAATAAGATATATGTGTGGAGAACAGTGCCCAGCTTGAAAACTAGCACACAAGACCATTGAGCAGTATTATTAATAGGAGACTTGACACTCCACTTGGTAGTCATTTGTTTGATTACCATAATTCACATCCTAAAATTAGGCATTGAGAGAGTGGGTCCATTGGGGGGGCAGAACAAGTGAATAAACTACTGCGGAAAAAATCAACTTAGATTTATGAATTACAAAGCGTTACACCTGTTGGTTTAAACAAGCAATGGGATTTGAAATCTTTTTTAAAAGATTAACTAGCCACGCACTCTGAGGAAGACTGCGTCCAGAGTCGAACTGCTGGGTTTCCTACAGCCTTACATACTTTTTTTCCTGTAGCTGTACCTTTACATCGAGCATTTACTGCATTTTTCAGCTTTCTTGCTTGTATCAGATTATATTTGTACTTGAAGCTTTCTTGATATTACTGCCATTAAAAATTTTCAGCATTATGCTGTGCCTGGCTACTAGTTTCCTTTATGAGTTCTCAGGACTTTTGGATTCTTTGCTTCTGCATTTGATAGCTGGCTGCCCTACTTCACTGAGCACTGGCACTGTACGTGTATCATGCCCCTCTTTTAGAACCAGAAACACAGAAACAAAGATTGCGTGCAGATAAGGACCGTTGCCCCCACCCTAGTCTGCCCATTTTTCCCTGCCTACAGTAACACGCAGATCTACATGAGCTCAGGTCAGTTCTCTCTCCCCTTTTCACTGAAATTCCCTTGTGCCTATCCATGCATTCTGGAACCCCACAACTGTTTTTGCCTCACCACCTCCAATGAAATGCTGTTCCAGGAATCCACCACTCTCTCTTGAAGAAGTACTTCTCACATCTCCTGTAATTACCCCTCCAGCTTCATATCATGTCCCCTTGTTCCAGAGTGTATTTTTTCTGAAAAATACTTCCCTCCTCTACTTATTTTGTATCTTTTTATAATAAGGCTATGTTGAAAATTTATTGTAACCATATTACAAAATAACACATTATGAGCCTATGTTACATTTTGCAAACTCAGACTCCTAACATTGAGACATTTCAATATTTTACCCCCAAATTCCTCACCTGCAGCCCTATTGGTTCTGGCCAGAGTTTGTTTGAATCAAGTCTGCACTGGCAAGCTGCCTATTTTTCTGGTCAAGCAGAGGTCTAAGGCCCTGTCCACACTGCACTGTAAACTCCCTCTGTAATGTTACAGAGGGTCCAAACTATTACCACAACGGTTTGCATTTACACCTGTAACATTACAGGAGGCATTTTCATAACCGTTGTTGAAACCACTTATGAGGTGGTTTCAACAATGGTTACGAAAACGTTCTGACTCTGTAACATTACCAGTTGTAGTGTGGATGCGTGAACATGTAGCCCCAGCATTGCCCTCAGTGGAGCACGAACTGCATTGTGGGATAGGGTGCCAACCGTAATGGTCACCAGTCACCCACAATGTGGACCAGCTATACGGTTCCAAACCGTTATGATAGTTCACTGGCAGTGTGGACATACTGTAATGTTTACTGTCTGTAACGGTTTGAAACCATTACAGGGTTTTAGTGGTGTAGTGTGGACAGGGCCTAAAAGTAAGTAGTAATTATAAAACTTGTGTGTGTGGGGAAGGGTGAGGCACATTGATCATGATGCAGCTCAGCTGGCAGTTGGGTGGCATCTTGTAATTGAAAGGATGGAGCGCACTATGAATAGTTCAGCTTTATTCTTTCAACTACACAAGGTTTACCCAGCCCAGCCTGGCTGAACAGCATTATCATCAGCCTGCTCCTGGTTGTTTTGTCACTGTTGAGCCACTGTAGCCTGAGCTGCACTGGACCTGATAGTTATACACCTCTGAAATGTCACTCTGATAACAAGATCTTTGCTGTGCATGCATGCACACAAACATACAGAAAATGACTTTCAGGTTCAGTGCAGGTCTCCTTTAAATGTTGTTGCCTCCATACTGCCTGTTGACTGCAGAACCTAACTCAAAGGCATATAAAGCACTTTGAGATAGCTAGCATGTGAAAGAGGTTTGCCTAGGACAATGATGGTAACTAAATATAGGCAGTCCACGCCTAGCACTACAGTAGCACTTGTGGTGACCATAGCCACAGGGTTAACTATGCTGGCTTTCTTTTACATTACCTACAAGTTTGCAAATTAGTTTTACTTGATCTGCCAAGATTCTTAGGCATTTGGTTTTGCAAATTTCCATATGCTGAAATGCATTTTGCATCACTTATGTTCTTTATTGGTAGGTTTCACCACAGTAAAATATTTACAATTACACAATGTGTTTTATCTCAGTTTACATTTCATATGTTTATTTCAATATACTAATCACATGCCTTGTCCTAATCATTTTTTTTTTTGTCATTGTGTCTTCTCCAGCTTTCTATTTCTCCCAGGTGTCTTCTGTGTATAGTTATTTTCATAAATAACAAACTGAATTGCCTTTGGAGTGATAAATACCTCTTATAGTATTCATTATTGTCATTTACATCCTTCTACAGTCTCACAATGGGTATCAAGTGCCATATCTGAGAAATCTCATTCACTGGCCCATCACTGGTCCCATGCGTTGGAAATTTTAATAATTTTTATTGAATGGGCCACCAGCCGGGGACTCCTCATTACTTCTATTAATAAAACTAACTCAAAACAACATTCAAAGCATATTAGATACAAAAATGGAACTGGCCCTACAGTATTTGAAACAGAAGTAGTACAATGGCTAGACACAAAATTATTAGCATTTGGCTGTGCCAGCACAAAGTCTGGGTGACCATATTAAAGCTAAAATACCATACTTCAAAATGAGAGGTTCTTAAAACCCTCACAAATGTTGTAGGTCTTATACAATTATTTTGCCTCCCTCTATGCCCGAGACCCAGAACTGGAAATTCCAGTCTATAGACATTATTTTAATGTAGTACAGCTCCCAGCAGTGACAGAGGTGCAGAATCAATGACTAATTTTGCCAATCACTTAGTCTGAACTGGAGGCTGCATTAATTCATAGAAAATCTGGAAAATGTTTGACCAGATGGCTACCCAACATAGCTATACAAAGTTGATAAAGAGATGCTATTGCCCTCATTATTGCAGGCCTATATCATTCATTCATATCTTTATTTATAAAAGCAGCTTTATAAAACCAAGGCACTTGTACATAAGCTAAACAGAAAATAACAATTAAAAACAATCATGACAATCAAAAATGTTAAAATCCATATACTACAGTTCAATAAGTATCAAGTTCAGCAAGAATCTGAACATGCTAGGCTAAATAAATATGTTTTTATTGCTGTTTTGATTCTCTGGATGGTCAGGCACTCTCGTACCCAATGAAGTAGAGAATTCCACAGGGTCAGGGCCACAAAACAAAAACAGGGCCCCGATGTCTTCAAATGGACCCTGGGAACCTCCAGCAATCCCTCATCAGTGGATCAGAGAGGACGGAGGGGCAGTAAGGGTGAGCAGATCTTGCAAGTAAAGGGGTCCCTGGTTATGTAGGGCTTTATAGGTCAGTAACCGACCTTGAAGGTGATCTGCCACTGTACTGGTAGAAATGCAGTCCACAAAGCACAGGTGTTATATGTCTCGTCCCTAGAAGTACTTGTTAATAGCCTGGCTGCCGCATTCTGAACCAGCTGCAGGTAGCAAATATCAGCCCCCAGTAGCCCTAGGTAAAGGTTATTGCAGTAGTCATGGTGGGAGGTAATGAAGGCATGGACCAACATTGGAAGATCATCAGGAGGAACCAGATGCTTCACCAAGGCAATATTCCTCAGATGATAAAAGAGGACTGGACAATGGCCAACACCTGAGACTGAAGGGTCAGACCATCATCAAAATAACTCCCAGGTTCCGTACCTGATCTGGGGTAGTCAGCTGAACACCCCGAGCCAAAGCCCAGAAGATTGCCCCGCTGACAAACCCGCCTCCCGACAATCTGGGTCCACAGCCAACACCTCAGTCTTAACCAGGTTCAGCCATAGCCAGCTGGCCCTCATCCATTCCTGGATCTCAGATAGACAGTTGTTAAATATCAAGAGGATTCAATCCTGTCTGGGCACAAAGGACATGTACAGCTGAGTATCATCTGCATAGCAGTGAAAACTCAGTCCACACGGCCTAATGATCTCTCCTAATGGCAGCACATACACTGTGAACAACACAACACAATACAGCATGGTAAGGATCATCCCCTTCGTAGCAGCCTATGATAATATCAGCAATTCTGAAACCCAATAAACCCTTATTTGGCTGGAGTCATATGAACCAATTTTGATAAAGAATTTAGAATATAAATATTATATGTCCATTTAGCTAAATGAGTAGAAAAAATCCTTCCAGACTTAATCCACAAAGATCAAACTGGCTTCATAACAAAATGACAAACACAGGACAACATTAAGAGAACCATTACCCACACAGTGTGGTTTTCACTAAATATGGACAAGGAAGCTACAGGAACAGGAACAAGGGTGTTAGACTTCAGGCAAGTGGACTTTGGCAAGGTGAGGATTTAGTGGCAGACCACCTGGTCAGCATCGCCACACATGGATGCTAACCAGAAGTGGAAATTATTAAGCTAGGACTTACAGAGGCCACTAGCTCTTGTACAAGGACACAAAGCAAAAAGGCTAGGACCAAGAAACCAAGCTGGATAAACAGAGAGGTATTGGAATTGGTGTGGGTAAAAGAGCTGCCTTCAAAAGATTCAAGCGATCAATTAGGGAAAGATGGGAGGAGTACCTGAAGAAATCAGAGAGGTGACCAGAGCAGTCAGGGCAGCTAAGGCTTCGATAGAGCTTAGGCTGGCTCAGGGTATAAAGGAAGGGAAAATGACTTCTTCAGCTATATAAGGGAAAGGAGGAGCAGCAAAGCCCAAATTGTAAGGATCAGGAAAGATGGGGGTGGTCAAGAAGGGGCAGACCAGGCTGAGCGCTCATTGAATACTTCTGTTTTATTAAGTAAAAGGATGGGTCACTACCAGAGGACTGGGAGGTTAGTATAGGCAGGAAAATATAACAGATGAGAAATCCTTGTGGGCAGAGTACTGGAGGCCCTGGGGCCCTGTGGGTGAATGAGGTGCTGGGCCCAGATGGCATACCTCCAGGTACTGAAAGAGTTGGCGGAGGTACTGGCAGAACCAATTACAGACTTGTTCAATACCTCCTGGGAACTGGGTGCATACCCCAGGACTGAAAGATGGTGCACATTGTGCCCCATCCACAGAAGTGGACCCAAGGATAAACCAGGCAACTATAGACCAGTCAGCCTTATTTCCATTGTTGGGAATCTAATGGAGATGATCCTTAAGGAAAGGTTGGTAACCTTTCTAGAAGATAATGGTCTCCAGGATGGAAGGCAGCATGGGGTTGTCTCTGGCAGATCCTGTCAAACCAACCTCATTGATTTTTATGACTGGGTGACTAGGGCACTCGACAGGGGCCATGCAGTGGATGTTCTGTATCTGGATTTCAGCAAGGTCTTCTATTCAGTGCCACATGGGAGGCTGATTGGGTACATGGCATAACAGTGAGCGGGGCAAAAGTTGTGAAGTGGGTCAAGAACCGGTTGCATGGCAGGCAGCAGAGGGTAGTGAGGGGGATTCTCATCTCAAAGGGCTGTAACTAGTGGTGTACCTCAAGGGTCAGTACTGGGCCCAGTGTTGTTTTGCATTTTCATGCCGACATCTCACATGGCATTAGAAACAAGATTAGTCTTTTGCAGACACAAAATTGGTGTGGTGGGGATGACACAGAAGGGTGGCAGGGGATGCAGGATGATCTGGCCAAACTTGAGTACTGGTCAAGTACATGGCAACTGGGGTTCAATGCAAGAATTGCAAAGTCATGCACCTGGGGCAAGGGACCCAAGAAACAGTTATCAGTTGGAGGGGTTACAGATAGTCACTACAGAGGAGGAGGAGAAGGAGGAGAAGGATCTCTGGGTGATAATAACTGGAAAATGAACCACACAGCACTGTGCAGAAAAGCAGCAGCAAAGCTAAATAGGATGCTGGGGCGTATTCAAAGAATCACATCCAGGAGATGTGAGGTGATCCTGCCACTGTACAGGTCATTGGTGAAGCTGCACCTGGAGTACTGCATGCAGTTCTGTACCTAAAAAGGATTTTAAATTGTTGGAGGTGGTACAGCGTACAGCAACCAATATGATCCTGGGATTGGCTGACAAAACCGATGAGGAGAGGTTGAGGAGCTTAACATGTACTCCCTGGAGGAGAGGAGGGATAGAGGGATATGATAGAGACATTTAAATATATGAGAGGACTAAACAAGACTGGTATGGATGGAATTCTTAAGTTGGGGGAGGGATACTAGGGGCCATGGTCTGAGACTTGAGGGTGGAAGATTCAGAAGGGAAATGAGGAGGCACTATTTCACAGAAAGGGTGGTAGCTGAGTGAAATCGCTGCCTGAAGAGGTGGTATACTGCAAATCAGTGGACAGCTTTAAGAGGGGTTGGGATAAAGTGAGGGAAAGTCACAGTTAAGCAGGTAGGAGAAGGAAATTTACAGGTTCCTTTGGGCCAGGTACTATGCCCAGAATCACATATCAAAACCTGCAACTAGCTAAAATGTAGGGAGGCCTGACCTCTCCAAATTTGAAACTATATTACTGGGTGGCCCAGTTCGACACATACAACCAGGCTGGCTCAATCCTGTGAAGCCAGATGGAAAGACTTAGAGATCCATGAGCTCCAGTTCTTGTTAGTCAAAACTCTTTTCTCTAAACCTCTTTCCTCCAGAGCAGCTGACAGATAATATTGATACATGACTGGTCTTTACAGAATGGGGTAAGATGCTGACTGATTAATAGCTCCAGAAAGTGATTGCACCAATACATATGAACATATGAACATACAAATATACAAACTTGCCAGCAGATACAGGCCTAACGGTCTATCAAGTGTGCTTAAGTGCAGTTGGGTTAATACCTCAGCTGCCCACCACCCTTACCCCTCCTGGGGTTCATTTGTCCTAATCCATCCATATGATGCTGCCTTTATACCTAGTTGAGTAGATCCACATTTAAACAATGGGAAGACAAGATCTTCATATATAACAGCTATATGACAAGGGTCACCCACATCCATTCACATATATGCAACAACACTTTGTCCTTGCAAATTTGGATCATTATCATTTTTGTAAATCTGTCATTGTCTGACTACTAAACTAGGGCAGCTTCCTAATTATATAGAGCCTCACCTAGTTCTAAAATTATTTCAGGAGACTCAAAACCAAGAATTCCTTCTCATTTTATTTAGCATGCAAAGCAACTATTATCCCTACAGAATTGACATTTGACACTGCAGAAATCAAGTGGGGAGAGAACTAAATATTCAAATACACCCAAATGTTGGCCCCAAATATACCAACAACAGCATAAAGTCTCTTCTTCCAATAGCTGGAAAAAGTCACCTGGAAAACAGTGGTTCAATATTTTGAACACCAGTAATTACAGCAACATTGACACAGGGTTTCAGGACAGAGTGCTGGAGATGATGTGGTGAATCTTTGGCTCATCGCTCAAATATATTTTGGCTATGTCCTCATCTCCAGCAATTCTGGTCAGACTTACTACGGACTTTTAAAACTCTGCCTGCATTCCCAAACCTAACACCAAATCTAGTATTATTATTGGATTGCCCATCAAAACATTAGAACTGACATCAGTAATACCTGTTTAATATAGTCTTCACCACTGCTAAGAAGGCTATCATGAAACTGTATATTACAACAACCCCAGATATAGAGCAGTGGAGGACCTCGTGATTGCAGTATATCTTATGGAAAAAATAACTCATAAGATCTGTAATCAAACTGAATTATTTAACAATAGGTGAAATGGATGGCTCTTCTAATAATGAATAACAGACAGGACATTGTCCCTGAGGAGAGTTATTAAATCACATACAGAATCAGATAACTTAGACAACATGAGATAAAGAAAGACTAGAGACTCTACAGGAGAACAGTATACAGAAAAGAGGATGAGACGTTGGGGGATACAATTAGAAGTTACTTCATTGTTCAGTTCTGATTAACAAGAAAACTAGGTGGGAAAACAACATATTGTTTTGATTAATACCACAATGCTCAATGTTAATAATATGCATAAGTGCTATGATGGAAACAATTGCAACCATCTTAAAATATACTGCTGCTGTGAATTGTGGACTATGTAAGATTGCTTAATAAAAATAAAGCTAAAAAAATCATTTTATTGGGCTGTGTAAGCAACAAGACATGATGGGCTGTATAGTACTCTGGTAACTGCACTCCCAAAGGTGTAGTTAGGTACAAGGCCACAGGCGATCTCTGGATACCCCTTGAAATGCAGTTATCATAGCATAATGAACATACCAGGAATGCCTTATTGAGCTTTTAAATGGGTATCTAGATATATTTAAAATATAAACGGGTATCTTCCTATATTTAAAAAACAGGAAAATTCAAAAGAAATCAGAAAACAATTTAATAAAATATTTTTATGCATGTTAGTTGATCTATTAACAGGTGCCACTGAGGGACATTGGCTTACAAAGGACTTTGCTGAACTTCTGTGACCCACTTTATTTTTCCTCTCGCCTTCCTCATTTAACAGTGTGGGTCATTTTACATTTATTTAGTGCTTTTCTTTTCTGGTATTGTTTAATGGAATGAATAGTGAATGGTAAACCAATGCCACAAGAGTTACAAAGATAGTGCATCTATATTACATGTACATGTAGTCAGTAGTTGTCTCTTATTTATTAATTTTTAAAAACATATGTATCCCAATTACTAGAAGGAAGTTGTTAATGAAGAACATAAATTACAGTATATATAAATATATGTTCTTCATTAACAACTTAAATTATATATTATATATATAAACAATATAAATTATATATAAATATATGTTCTTCATTAACAACTTTCTAGTAATTGGGATCATATATTTAAAAAATAAATATATTTCAATGGGCTTGTGAACTAGATGAGATGCATGCTTGTGTAACTTCGAGACATTCTGTCTGTTCACCTCTCTATCCATGGAATATACCACCCTGTAGGGGTACATAGCAAGGAATCTTGAGGATGGTTTCCTCCCATAGGTGCCATGGGAATAATTCCTTGGCTAAAGGTAGCTTAGGAAGAAGCCCACAGGAAAGAAAGATGAGCAGCTGGAGGAGGTGGGGTGGATGGTGGGCAATGAAGAAAATGAATGAGGACTGGCCTGGAGGAGGGCCTTTAAAGGCCTGGTTGGGGTGTGGTCTGTGCATGCACCCACTGAACTCTGGCCAGCCCTCAGCCATCAATTTCAATGGGCTTGCACAACTGGATGTGATGTATGCCTGTATGACTTTGATACATTGTGGCTGTTCACCTCTGTGTCCATGGGATATACCACCCTCTAGGGGTATGATGCAAGGAACCCTAGAGGAGGGCCCCCATAGGTGTCGTTGGAATAATTCCCTTTGCTAAAGATAGCTAGGAAGAAGCCCAAAAGAATATCAAAAGGGTGTTGAGCATCAAGAGGTGAGAAATCCGAATATATTGAAAACTGGAAATTAAGGTGATAGGTCTAGATGGCAAGGGCAGAAGAATAACAAGATATGACAGGGACAATGAATAATGAAAGCTGACAAGATGCAGAAGGGTGGACTTCTTAGGAGAGAGGGAACAGCTGGGGCCACCACCGACTCCTTCCACAGTGGCACTCAAATCACGGAACCTAAGGAAACTCCAGCCCTATCTAATATATGACTATTGGCACAGAGGAGATGAAAAACCCCTTTGAGGAGGAAACCTCTGGGGATCCAAGGCTTAGGTCACCTTCTCTCCAGGCTGAAACATGTTTTGATTAGAGAGGCTCAGCTACTGCAATTTAGAGTCGAGAATGAGGGAGGAGGAAAATATTCCAATTTAGAGGAAACTCTGACTCTGTCCTTCTAAATGGACTGCTGTTGAGGGTTGCAAGTGATGTCTCTATGACTAGACACTAAAATGCAAGAGGAGAACAATGACTGCTAAGGCACTCAGCTGGCCAATGCGAGCCTATGAAACAGACCAGGTGAACCAGAGGCAGTCTTGATGGAGAATAGTGTAGAGGTGTATCTGAATCCGCTTGGGCAGCCAACATGGCTCTGATGATGACAGAACCACCCCTTGCAGCTGGAAGTTGTAAATTCTACATCCAGAGGTGTCGCTAAGATGAGGGACGACTGAAGGTCCACCTGGAGTGAAGACATTCTCACTATGGGCCAGGCAGAAGGACCCCACTCTGAGCTTAACATTCTATAGATGGGGACTTCATGGGTGCAGAATGAGACCATTGGCTACAGGCTAGCCCTAAGCCAAGAAGCAATGGACATGGAAGGCATGTCTCCGTATGGAGAGCAGTTTGATGAGGTAGCATAAAACCCAATGAGAGGTATGCTCAATTAATCGATGTGAATGAGTAGACCCTGAGGTTGGACTGAGTGAAGGAGAACCCAGGCTCATAACATTGTCTTAAGGAGTGTAGAAGGGAGAAGTTGAGGTCAATATTTCAGTCTTGGAGATGTTTATGACATACCCCAAGAGCGCATAAAGCCTGGAAAATGTGTCATATCTTGGGAATGGATTCCTCAGGGTTCAATGCTGTCAGCAGAATGTTATCCTTGTATAAGGAGATGAAAATTAAGAACATTTCTTAATGGGCTGTCCTTTCATCATTGCATTTTGGAATTTTCTTGCAAACAGATGGTGTTTACAATTGATCCAGAGGTTAACATACGGAATCTGGTATTAGGGATTTGCTATCCGCATGGAAGTCATACAATACAAGCACACTGGCAGTAATCCCCACCTGCCTGAAATTCTATCTATGGCAGGAAAGGTAATATATGTTGCAACAGTTACAGCCTATGTATGTATCCATAGCAGAGTGTGTGGAATCTACCCTTTGGGAGCTTAAACTGAAGGAGCAGGCTACATTACCTAGGCATCTCTATGTGAAACGTGGGTTAATATTAAATGAAAGTGAATATGATTACAAATGACTAAGTTTTGGGTTTAAACAATTGCCCTTTTTGTTTGTGTGAAACATTTTGAAATTTTTCTGGATGTTCATTTGTTTATGTTACAGGGTGAGCAAGTCTGGTAGGTTGATAGCGGGTATTCTGTTTGTTATTAATGGGAAGTTGTAAACTATATACTTTCTTTTCTTCTGCTGTTTGTTTTTCTTCTTGTATGTGTTTTGTTTTTATCATTTCATTTCTTTTATGATTGTATAACTTGTTTTAGTTTCTTTCAGTAAAAGTTCCCCTGCTTATGGAAGGGGCAATGTTGGCCCTAGAAACTAAGATGATGGACCCTGGAGAGTTGGAGAAGGATGGTGTGCTGTTGCAGGCTGGAGGTGTGTCCTCTACTCTAGACTGTTTTACCCCTAAGGACAAAGATCCTCCAACTTTGGTGGAAACTGTAATAGATTTGAATAAATTTGAAAAAGTGGTTTTGTTCCCTATGGAAGTTACAGATGAAGCTGAAATACTTTTGGCTGCAGAAAAAACTGGAGGCAGAAATGCAGGCACAGAAAAGACATTGCTGAGAATGCTTGCTGAAGATGAGGAAAGATACATCAAGAAAAGTCTCCTTAAATGCAAACAGAAGCCTGCATAGTTTGGAAATACTGTTACCAAACAAACAGATTTAGATCCCAGGCCACCTCAAGGCCAGCTGCACCTCTGAGTGACAAGCAGCTTCATTTGACAATGCCTGACACACAGCTGAAACAGACTGAAGTTTTGAGAGCAAGACAGATGATTAATGTCTTCAGAATACCAGGACAATCCTCCCAGTCATCAGAATGGTCTCCCCAGAAGGCCTTGACAGGTACGGAGTGTATGCAGGATGAGAGTGGCAAATGGATACCAGACCCTGAATGGGATGCCAGAATGATTTCGGGGTCCTCTCGTAAGCACGGCTGTCAGTAGCTCCAGCGGTGGCCCTAATGCCATGGGATGGCATTACCCCAAACACAACTGAAAGCAATAATTGCATCAATGAAACTGGTATACTGTACATTCTAGCTCTACAAGGCATGTTGTAACAGAATCCTACCATGCACTGGTTTCTGTGCAGACCTGAATCTCCCCTGCTGTTGGCATAGATAGTAAGGAGGCTACAACGTGCTCTGAACAGACCCAGATGGGGACAACAGGACAGGGAAGATTGGAGTAGTGGTAGTCATGGCTTGTGCTGTCATTGCACAAACAACATATACTGAAAACTTGTCTTCCCAGGATCATATTGGGAGTTTGAATGAGGATGTTTTAGTGGGTTTTGCAGCAGAAATTATCTTTGGTGCAGCTCAGCCAGCAGGTACACTGAAACATTTACAAGCACTGACCCAAATTCTGCTATACATTTCGCAGGTAGCAAACCTTATTCCGTTAACCCTGACCCAGGGATTCTTGCAGAAAGAACTAGTACTGTACAGACAGTGTTAGTGAACCAAGTAGAGATACGAGATGTGACTAACGAGTCAAATGATCCTACTAAATCTCTACCCTCAGAGATTGCTGGGGAGTATCTGAATACAGTGATTGTGGGACTTTCTTCTGCTCAGCAGAAGGGAGTGCAGCTAGCACTTCTTGAGAATGCCAGCACTGCCAGTTCCTCTCAAACAGACATCTGTTGTGGGGGTCAGATGAGTGAAACCCGCTCCTGATAGAAATAATATGGATCCAGGCACTCCACTGTGAATAATTAAACTGGCCCATTTTCTGAAATGCTGAACTTGGCCCATCCACTGCAGACCTTGGATGTTCTAATGCCGAGCCTAGGTACTCAGGCTTTTAAACATTGAACTGAACTTGCCCCAGATTAAATGCTGTGAGGCTTAAGTACAGAGGTGGTTTAATAGAACATCCCAAGAGGATTTATGTGGCTCGCCAACTATAAATTTACACCTTACTCACATCTTAGAATAAGCAATTTTGATATTAGTTTTAAATTGGCTAAAGGACTGACTGTGACTGGACAAAAACCGTCAGCTAAAGACCTCATTATTATGAATCCTTTTGTGGTAATTCTGCTGATCAAACCTTTGGTCATGAATACGCCATCATGTTCTCAATGAGGATGTCAGTGTCACTGACATCCACTACTATGGCTAATCTGAACGTTGAATAACACCCTGATATGTTGTGTATGTTTTTCTTTCTGTTTAAATGCTGAAAATCAATAAACTCTTATTTACAAAAAGAGAAGTGCTGTGACCTCCTCAGCTAGGCAGAAGACATCCTGATGTAGAAAACATTTGGACTGACAATTGGTGGTTCAAGGTTAAACTGAGGCAGTCCAATTCCAGCATTGATCATCAATCAGACAGTATTTGTATTGGCAGAGACAGTGGGTCTGCTCTTAGCAGGCAAACCTAAATCATGTTACAAGTGTGGGGCCCTCACACATCTAAGAAGCACCTGAAATCAGCTACACTGCAGTTTGTGTGAAAAGTTTGGCTATGTGGTGATTGCCTGCAGGAATTTGATGACATTCAACATTTGTGAAGCGATGAGACATATTTACCAGCCATGCCCTTAGGCTGCCAGAAACAAGGATTATGGTTTAGACTTGAAGCATCTGGTCAGGAAGACTCAGACATCTAGTGCTAACAGCCTGGTGACCAGTGCCAGGGTTGGAGATGGAGAAAGATGTGCGTCTTCAGACAACCAGGTCATCAGCAAAAACACTCCGCAGGTCCACATAACCAGTTTTGTCAGCAGGCCCACAAGCTGGCATACTAACCCACCCCCACACACACACACTCAAAGTGTGGCTTTGATGGTAGCTGACAATACAGAGTGAAGACAGCTGCCAGAAGCAGATGTGAAGCAACCATCTCCTGAACCATTGGATTCAAAGGATCAGCAAATCATTATGCCCCTTCCCTCATGGTACGATTATGGAACATATGAGTTGTGAGGTCAGCAGTCAAGCAAAACCTCCACAACTGACTCTACAGAATAGGTATGATGTTCTACAACACCAAAAAGACTGGGGTGAACTTGGATGTTTAATCTGATTGTTTTCAAAGTTTCAGATAACATCAGAAATGGAAGAGGAAGTAGATAGGACAAAATAAAAACTTAAAAGATGGAAACTAACAGCCTCTCAACAGAGAAGTGATATGGTTGAATAACATCCTGTCCTATTTGTTATGCAGAAAGAGGTACATGCAAGGATCTGTTCTATCCTCTCCTTTCTGTCACTTGTCTGTCTAGTTGCATAATCAAATATTCTCACGAAACCTAGGAACTGATCACTCTGACAGTCTTGTGATTCTCTGCCTCTTGCTATCTGTCTGCCTTCACTTGTTGTTTCTGTCTTGTCTTCCTCCTTGCATATCTGTGGTTATAAAACTATGTGTGAATCTTTGTGTGAAACTATAAGAGATACTGGGATCCCTTGGTTTGAAATCGTGATAGCTATACTGTTGAAATGATTGCAAAAGCTATTTGGAATTTAGGGGTTAACCTGAGATGCAGTTTGAGCTCCTCTCAGGCATGTTTGCAAAATCTTTTCAACACTGTCAGCAGGAGGCCAGCTTAGGACATTGTTCTATTTGCAAGCCTGCTTTGCAAGGAAACCGACAAGAACTCATGCATTTTGTGAGAAAAAGGATGTCTACTAACAAGCACTTGTAAATTGTAATAAATTATGTAGTTCATTTGTTCTGTACTGTGTAAAAAATGTTGGTGAACTATTTGTAAGGAATGTTTTATGTTATTTGTAACCACTTGTTGCTTGTGAAAATGGGCAGTATTGCTCACCTAGCTTACAAGCACAAAAATAAAATGAAATGAAATGAAAAGGATGAAAAAGTTAATTGTCAGGCAAAGACTGGTTATAAAAGAGCAGCAATACTTTTGTTAGGGGACAGACTAAAACTTAAAATTAGAGATGCCTTCAGACAAAGACCTTTGTTTTCTCTGTTTGTTCTGCCTTTGTAAATAGTTATACTGAACAAGTTTTATTAATTTTACTGTTATTAAAAATAATAAAAGCTGCTTGCAAATTTTATAACTACTCCTGGTTTTCCTATGCTCTTGACCTGTACCTCAATGACAAGAGGGATGTTACCTCAATGTTCTTTTCAAATGTTGGTTGATTTTCTAACACCTTAATAATTTCCATGGCCAAATGAATATAGCATCTCTTATGTGCAATATAAAAATTATTAAAAATATCAAGATGCTTTTTCTCTTTTAATAACTACAATTCTGATATTTATACTGTTATAAGGGACACATCTGTTGTCTGTTTTTGATATTGCACAAGTTAAGAGAGCATGGACTTTGAATCAGTCTTTTGGTTGATAGAGGAAGCTAGAACTGATGGTTTGGGACTCTTTTCAAGTCTACTAAATTTAATATCACAAGGCTGGTAGCTATTAAACATGGCATGGCATTATTATTTGATTTTAAATATGATTCTTCCCTATTTGGGGTAATTGATGTGTACGCACCTCAGCTGAAATCAGCCAAGGTAGCCCTGTTTGAAAAAATTAAGGCCCGATATTCACACTGCCAGGAATGTCATTTGAGGAGAGAGTTCAGTTGTGAGGTGGATGTCAAAACACAGGGTGCTGAACTAAAAAGATTTACTGTGATATGGTTGCTTTTAAAAATGTGTCAGTTGCAGGCCTTGCAGATGTGCATTGCAATGTGTATCCTAGTGGGCTAAGTATGTATTTTCAGAATGCACTTTCTACTAGGATATAATATTTTTGTCTCTCCTCTATCTTCAGTTGTATTCACCCTATATCCAGTGGAGTTTTCTGATCATCTGCTTTTAAATAATAGCTGCACTACTTACCTACTCTCCCCATTGGTAGTTCAGCCAGATGGTGCTTTAATATTTTCTTGTTGGAACTCCCTAATATCAAACTGCAATTGCAACAGTTGTTACAGACTAGAGCCACGGGCTGGATTTTCAAAGGCCATAGTATGATGCATGGTGTTTGCCTCAAACAAGTCTGGGTAAAGAGGCACCTTGTGCCAAGAATGCGCCAAGTGCTATTTTCAAAAGGCAGCCTCGTTACCAGCAGGCTACCCATGCTCAAAGTGTGCTAGTGGCCACCTTGTGCCATGAAAGTGGCCGCGGCATGGCGCTGGGGCTTGCGACAGACCCTAGAGTGCTGTGGCCCTCAAATCCCAATTTTCAAAGACCTCCCCAGGAACTAAGTGCCAAGTACCATTAGACCAGCAAAGGACTGGTCTAACAGTATAGACATCTCCTGGGAGGGTTGTCTGGTATGTGCCACTGTGTGGCCTGCCCCAGTCTATCCCCAAAGGGTGATCCCTGGTGGACTAGTGGCCCCCTCCCGCCCTGACTGCCCAATGTTAAAAGCCACCCTGGTGATCTAGTGGTCCCCACTCCCTGCCCTAACTGTGCCTGTATATAGCCTCCCTGGTGCTCTAGTGGCCCCCACAAACCTGCCCCCAATCCATACCCAAGATTCAGCGACTGGCATAGCTTGGCTCCACACACCACCACAGCCAGCCACTGAATTAACCGTCAGAGTGTGTACTGTATACAGTTGATACACAAGGTGGGGTGGAAAGGATGAGAAGGGACTTGGCAAGGTTGGAGGAATGAACTATTGTGTGGCAGCTTAGATTTAATGCTAAGAAGTGCAAAGTAATGCACCTGCGAAACAAAAACCCAGGGAAGAGTACACAATGGGGGTGAGATACTAACAACAACAAAATGAAAAGGACCTGGGGTAGTCATATCAGATGACCTAAAGGTGGGCAAGCAATGTGAGAGGGCAGTAAGGAGGGCTGGGGATACTGGGATGTATAGGAGAGGCATTACCAGTAGAAAACAGGAAGTTGCTATCCTCTGTACAGACAGCTGGTGAGGTCCCATCTGGAGTACTACGTGCAGTTCTGGAGACCCAATCTCTGCAAGAACATAGACAGGATGGAGGCAGTCCAGAGGAGGGCAACTAAAATGGTGCAGGGTCTGCACCAGAAGACATATGAAGAGAGACTTAAGGAGCTAATATGTATACCCTCAAGGAAAGGAGGAATGGGGACATGACAGAAACTTCCAAGTACCTCAAGGGAATCAACAAAGTACAAGAGGTAGCATCTTTCAGAAAAGGAGGTGTGCAAGAACAAGGGACACAATTTGAAGATGGGGGATGGCTCAGAGGTAATGTGAGGAAGTATTTTTCATGGAGAGGATTGTGGATGCATGGAACAGCCTTCCTGAAGAGGTTGTGGAGTCAAAAACAGTGGGGAATTCAAGAATGCATTGGACAGACATAAGGCAATTCTAGGGGCTGGGGAAGGAGGAAGTAGGCTGTTGGTTAACTGGGATCTGCAGCTTATCCATTAGGTAGAAAAATGGGCAGACTGGGTGGGCCAAGCAGTCCTTATCTGCCATCAAATTCTATGTATGTTTCTATGCCCATAAACAATGGGAGATTAAACATGATTAATTCCATTGTATTTTGTTTTTCATTCCACTTTGAAGCAAGGTCTACTACCCAGCACCTTGACTTGGCATGCATGTTTGCACTGGGACTTAAGAACCTTTGTTTAGCCGGCCCGCCTGCACAATGGTAGTGCTACCGCTCATGATGCCAGCGATTCGGGTTTGGGAATGAGCCTGAGAAGCTGGATGGTTGTGCCAGAAGAAGGCTTGAGCATTCCAGGGACTGCTCACCTTCTCCGAGGGAGGAGACCAAGGTTTGGCGCTTGGCTGACCCCGGTAGAGACCTGAGAATACAAGCCCAGCCAGTAGTAAGGGAGGTATGTGGTGGACGCCGGTGTTCAGTGCCTTGATGTCAGGGCACATGCCAGTACACCACATGAGGAGAAAACAAGAAAATGGCAGGCAGCACCTCTGGTAGACGGAGCACCAGCCCCTATCCCCAATGCCTCCTGCCGGCCTTGGAACTGGCATCCCACTGAAACTAGGAATACAGGGTGTATGGATCCCCACCTGACCCCACCTGGGGGTAAAACCAAGGCTCCGTGGGAGATGGACCACTCTGGGAACAGGTAGGAGAGCAGGGACTGAAGGCAGATGACAACTCCCAAAGAGTGGAGTGCCACAGGCCAGAAGAAGTATAAACAGAAAGTAAAAAAAAAATCTTTTGTTTGCATTATGAATGGGAGGCCCTCAAACTATTAAAGTCCTTTTGTACACCTAAGTATGCTAAACACAGTTGGAGAAAGCTGCATTAGTGGGAAATGTCCAGTTCATCCATATTGTCTAATACCAGATTACAATTGTACCAGGAAGTGATGAGTCATGCATGTCTCTAACAATTTGAGTTCCTGTTTGTCAGCCAACAAAAGCACTTTTGGTACTAGCACAATTGCAGGATGCCATGGTAGCACAGGAAATGTGGGACGTTCTTTGGATCAGCTTTCAGGGACTGATGGGGTGCAGGATAATCTGAAACATAAAAGTTTGGATGACAGATTTGGTCTTAGAGCAGGAATGTGCTCAGCAAGTCGAAATCCAGAACATTTTCTGCTAGACTGTCCATTTGTTGTTGCTTTCTGGAAGTTTCTTGCTAACAGTTGGCTGCAGTACCATGAATCCAGAGGATAACATATGTGAATTTAGAGTTAGGAGATTATCCGGAACAATGGAAGTGGAACAATACAAGCACACTGACAGTAATTCTCACCTGTCTGAAATTCTACCTGTGGCAGGTGAGGTGAATGTGTTGTATCATTTAACATATGGGAATTTGGTGTTGGAGATTATCCAACACAACGGAAGCAGTACAATACAAGCACACTGATAGTTATCTTCACAGTCTGAAATTTAGCCTATCATAGGGTGTAGTTTGTTATTTTTACAGGGGCAAAGTAACAAAAGTCCTGATTTCACAGAGACGACAGTGAAGAGGGCGCAGTGGCTTATGTGAATGCAACAAATCAACCAGCATCAAATAATGCCCCAAAACATTTAAGACTACAGCTGAATAACTCCTGGGAAGGACCAGCCCAGGCCAAGTCAGAGCACCCCCAGTTTTACTGCAGCCTACTTCGGACCAACTCCTCCTGAGACCAGAGTTGAAAAACTGACCGAGATCTGTTTTGTATTCAGTTCTTCGTTCTTCTGCCTTGGGAGTGAGAACTTACTTGTAAAGTTGAAAATATGTAAGGAAATTAACTTCCTTCTCAAGAGGACAGGACCTCCCTCAGCTTCAATTCAAATCAGTCTTGGCCTAATTTTGCCCCACCTCAACCTCCAGGTGGATAGCTCACTAGTCTCTCACCCCACTTTGCTGCTTACATAACCCTTCCAAGTCCAGCCCTGATAGGTGGATCCTGAACTTTGAAATGTCTGCTTGAGCTAGCCTCCCACCCTTGAGGAGTGCAAAAGCATGTTTCAAGGAAGTGCAGCAAATGGCTGTGCCACCTCAGTGTACCTATAAACATGGATGGTATGGGAAACATCCCAGCATGTGCATCCTCACAGCATGAGCCCTTATTTAAATATATTACATAAAAATGTGATTATACAATGACAAGAATGAATGCTGGCCTCTGATTGGTCAGTCTTGGGCTAGACTCATGTTGTTATCCCAGTACATCATCACAGATCTAGTCTCAGCCTCTCCGTGAACCTCTTGATGATTGTTAGCATTAGTGTGGTTTTTTGTATCTTCTCTTAAAATATTTTCCACACCAAATAAAACATCTTTAAAATTATTTTTTAATTCTGTATAATAACCGCCATTGTATAATAGTAATAATGCCCTCCAGGGTATGTGTCATGATCGATAACATCACGCCTTACGTATTGGATGCACTCGTGCCCAACCACCTGAAGCGTGACGTTATCCCAGCATGACACACACCCTGTCGGCATTATTAGCTACTTGCACCCAGTGATAACACTTTTCTTTGTTATAACCAAGTTAATTCATTAGTCTCCCATCCCATATTATTCAATGTCACATGCCTGAATCTGGTTAGGTAAGGTAAGCAAAGAGGATAATACTCTCATCAAGCAAGCAAGCATTGCATACACAAGCATGGGACTTGCTGATATCCCTCGGGCAGTGCTCTTTACAAGCTTGCTGATGTACCTGGGACAGTGCAACAGAACAATGTAAATCCCTAATTGTTCAAGATGATCATGGGCATGGTGTGGTCACACTACAACCCCTACCACCTCCTCCTCCCCATGGGCACCTAAGGAATATGCATCTCTGCCCATGCTCAGGGTTACACAACCCCATCCAAGCAAACACGGACTGCCCTGCATACCTCTCAACCTTTTGTCCCCCAAATGTGGAACATTGTATCTCAAAATGTGGAACAAATGAGCAAAATGTGGAACACTTAATCAAATCTTTACCTAAGTACTCAGAACACTGTTAACATGTTTGCATTTATGTTCTGAAAGTCTGTTATTAATTGAATAATATATTTGTTGCATCATTTACTAAAGATTTTTGCTTTCAAATGTTGACACTGAATGTGGGACAAGTCCTCACAATGTGGAACAGGGAGCTTTTGTGAGTAAATGAGGAACGTCCTCGCAATGAGGTACAGTTGAGAGGTATGCTGCCCTGGCACAAAAGTGGTCGCATCACATAACCTAAGAGAACAGATGCCACAGGAAGTTTGCTGAAACGACAACTCCAGATACCTGTGCACAGCCGCAGGAGCCACCCTGAAAGGTAAGTACATGGTTGGTGGTTTTATTAGCATCACCTATGACAGTGTGTGGTGGGCCGGTTGTGGAAGCCCAGGTTGCCGCGGATGCTCCTCCCCACAGACTACTTCAAAATCTCATCTGACAGTTTTGAAGGGCACAAATGAAACATGGATGCTTCAGTTTGATGTGGTTTAATAAAGTTTTTTGTCAGGTGTGTGTCTCTGTTCTTCTACACACAGACACAGACAGACACACACCCACCAAAAATGAACTTTTTATACCATGTTTACATTCAGTATAGAGACAGGGTAAAGCAGGTCCAGGCAGTACAACACAGTAATTAAACAATGCATTTTACAATGCCCAATAAACCACCAAAGACCACAAAACAATGGACCTTCCCCTGCCCAGGGGAATTGCTGAGGTCACAGGTCAGGCTGCTAAATGAGGAGGAGAGACCAGAACATCTTGTCGACCACACAGTAAGGTAAAACTACATAAACATGCACAATTTTTATACTGTAGGATTTCATACTTCCCAACAGTTCCTAATTTTGACACAGAAACTTATCTTTAGTGCTCAGAAGCCCCTTAAACAAGGGAGTAAGCATGGCATGGACACAGCAGACTGGCATACATGTTGAAAAAATATTTCTGTGCCAGTATGCCCATCCACCCTCCCTCCTCCATCACCAGTGGCCAGAACCATTTTTTCAGCATGTGTACCAGTCCGCCCTGGTCAGCACAGCAGCAATTGGCAGAGCAGCAGAAGGCACAGCAAGCAACAGTGAATTTAAATGTCCATGCAAAAGCTACAGCCCACCCTCCCACCCCAGACCTGCAAGGCCACTATCTCCACCCAGACTGGCCAGCTCGGCTACTCTCTGCACCATGATGGACTTGCACAGCCACTCTCCACACTCTG
The DNA here is from genome assembly GCA_016271365.2 of Neoceratodus forsteri. Classification (NCBI taxonomy): domain Eukaryota; kingdom Metazoa; phylum Chordata; order Ceratodontiformes; family Ceratodontidae; genus Neoceratodus; species Neoceratodus forsteri. The sequence continues at coordinate 1,064,434,500 of CM028130.1, forward strand.
TGTCCACCCCAGCAGCACAGCCACTCTCCCCACCGCACCAGCACAGCCACTCTCCCATCTAACTAACACCAGTTCCAGCTCCATTTATCTGGTATCCGCTCCAGGCATCCAGGTCTGTGCCTCCCATCACAGACACACAAAAATGAATAAAACCATATTTTATACTGCATTTTGTTTGTTTCTTTCTTTGTCTGGAAAGAGATATTGAGCTACTGGTCAGCTCAGTTTGCCTGGTATGCAATTACAACCCCACCCACCGACATAATGCCAGTGCCCCCACCCACCCACACAACAGTGCCCCCACCCAACCCACAGAATGCCTGTATCCTCAACCACACCCACACAAATGACCAGTGTCCGCAACACACACATTACGACCAGCAGTGTCCCCAACCCCACCCCACACACACTCCACCAGCAGTGCTCTCAACCCCACCCACAAACGACCAGCAGTGTCCCCAACCCCACCCACACACACACACGACCAGCAGTGTCCCCAACCCCACCCACACACACGACTAATGTCCCCAACCCAACCCACACAACCACAAACACACACGGTCAGTATCCCAAACCCCACACACACACACCGACCAGTGTCCACAACCACACACACACACACACACACACACACACACACATGACCAGTGTCCACAACCCCACCCACACACACACTACCAGTGTTCCATCCCCTGAAAAAATCATGGCCAGTAAGTAGTCACTATAACAATAGCCAGGTAGTAGAATAATCATTTCTTTAGGGTGCATGTTTTAGTGCAAGATTTTTTGCTAGTCTTGTAACACTGTCAGGGGAGAACACAAAAATCTACCCCTTTGGTTGTGTTTGCCAAGCAATGAAGACAAAGACAGCAAGGCCAAGGAATCTGTCTGTTTCACCCCTCCACAGTGGACGATAAGAGAAATCAAAAAGTGAAAGATTGGTTTTACAGCCAGGTAAAGGATGAGGGAAATAATGTTTTAACATTTGCTAATGTTCAGTATGCTAGCTGCGGGCACAGGTCAGTGAGATACATCCCTTGACAGGTAAAGGATGAGAATTAATACGTTTTAACATTTACTTATGTTTATGTGCTAAGACCCAGTCAGCAAGCACAGAATGCCCCCTCCAAACCAAAATGGACAGTCCACAGAAACCCAGTCAGCAAACATGGACAGTCCCCCACCCCATCTACAAGGACAGTCCCCAGACACCTGAACAGTCTCCCCCACCTGACACGGGCCAGTGAGCATAGAATGCCCCCTCCCAACCGACAAGGACAGTCCCACCAGACACCCAGGCAGCCAGCAAACATGGATGGTCCCCCCATGCCCCCAAGGACAGTCCCACCCCCGACACATAGCTAGCAAACACAGAATTTCCCCGCCCACCAACATGAACAATCCCCACAAACACCTGGCTAGAAACGGAGTGTTTCCCTCCTAACAACATTGATAGTCCTTCCTAGACACCTGATCAGCAATCACAGACATTCACCCCCAATAAGCCAACATGGAAAGATCCCCCACAGACACCCAACCAGCAAATAGTCACCCCCCACAAGACACCCAGCAGGCAAACATGGATAGTCCCCTTTTCCACCATCATGGACAGTCCCCAGACAAATGGCCAGCCAAGTCCACCAAACAATGGCTAGTGTCACCACCCCACCATCACAGCCCACATCACCATGGCCTGTGTCCACCCCACCAGACCCCAGAATAGAAAACAGACTGTCCCCCAGTCCCTTCAAACACTGATCGCCCTCCCAATCCCACACACTAACCACCCCAGCCCCAAACACTGACTGTCCCCTCAGCCCCACCAAATGCAGGCCCTCCCAGCACCAAACACTGACCATCCTCTCAGTGAGTCAGCCCCAAAACGCACAGACTGTCCCCTGACCCCAACCCCACAAAACAGACCATCCCCCAGCCCCACCAAACACAGACCATCCAGTGAGTTTCAACAAACCCCACCACACCAGCAGCACATTCAGTGAGTGTCCCCACCCCACCAACATGACCAGTGTCCTAACCATACCAAACAAATAGGCCCCCACCGCACCAACATGGACAGCCTCAACAGCCAGCAAATCCCCCGCCACCAAAGAAACACAGGCTGACAGCAAACCTTCCACCCAACCCCCAGACAGATGGCTAGTGGCCAAGAATCTCCCCCAAAAGACACATTTCTGGGATGTGAATGGTACTAATTTCCAACAACTAGCTTGCAGCACAGTTACTCACCAAATCAATAAGGGCACAGCCAGAGAAGCATGCAGCAGGGCACAGCAAGGCCAAGAAGGCAGGTCAGGTAGCGAGTCTCTCCAACAGTCCGTTCCTCTCCGATTAATCCCAACAAGACAGTAACTCATTTTTTCTGAAACCAGATGAACGTGTGCGCATCGTGGGTCTGCTACAGTCTGCATGACCGCTGGCTTCTTCACTGTTCTGAATCTGGTCTGGGTCTGGCTGTTCACTGGACCCAATAATCCTCTCAGTGGGCCGTGGAACTGGCGGGCAATGGGCGTGGTGTGGGACCGCCGACAATCCTTTTCTGGCCTGCCAGACACAGTTGCTGGGTGTGCAGACAAGCCTGACCATGGCTTAGACTCATTGTAATTGTACTACTGCTCCTCCACCTGGTCTGTCTGGTGGTAGAGAATTTGCAGCCACAAGCCTCCTAGGCTCTCGGGGATGGGAGGCTCAGTTGGCTGCACTGAGAAACAGAGAGTAGGTAGTCAGAGGACTCCGGTGAGGTATATTTAAACTGGGCTGTTCAGAGCGGGGGACACTAGACTGTCTGAGACACTGGTGACCCTGACCGACAACCAACGACTGCTGCTCAACATCCTCGAATAGCTATCTCCTCAGCCCTACGCTATATGGATGCTGCTGCTGCTCTTCGTGGAAGGCACATGGACAACTATGGTTGCAGGCTTGCAGCCAATCGGAAAAGTGGATAGTTTTTTAAGAGACACGGCGCTCGCCCCTCCTCTGGAGAGCTGCAGGCAGTCTGGGCATAGCCCTGAGCCCATTCAATATTAAAAAAAAAAAAACGATAACCGGAGAAGCGGTGGCGGGCTCATAAAGTCGATCCTAATTTCGCAGTGGGGCAGCCTTGCCCCCTGCCCCCACAATCCACGCCACTGTGCCTATGGCGGGAGGTAACAATATGTGTTGCAACAGTTACAGCCAGTGTTCGTACTGTACCTATAGTGGAGAGAATGGAATCTGTCCTCAGAGAGATCAAACTAAAGGGGCACACTGACTTGTCTGCAAGACATTTTTAGCAGCTGTGGGGTAACATTAAATGGATATACCACTAGTTGAGGAAAGGTGATTCGATGCTTTACATGATCTGGTGGATTTTTTCTGTTCTTTCATACTGCTTTGATTTTTATTATGTTTTCTTTGTTGCACCAGCATTGCTAGTAGGGCTGAGCAAGTTTGACTTTGGTGGTTGATTAACTTTTTTTTTTGCAATTGTCTAACCAGGTTAGACACTAAATTGAAAGCTTGTTTACAGGTGCAACCTGGGAGCACAGGAAGTTATGTGACTTGCTTAGGTCACACAGTATGCAAGTTGTACCTATGACTGTGGGACTTGTTAACTGGTCCATGGTTTTGTTTTTCTTTTCTTGTATGTATCTTGTTTGTACTTTATTTTTGCCTTGATTGCTTTTAGTTTCTGTATTATTGAATGATTCTATTTGTTTTCTTTTAATAAAAAGTTCCCTTGCCCTTTGTCCATAAGTGCCATGGGTTCTTTTACTTCTACCAGGACTGTGACCAGAAATGGGAAGAAGGGACCTCAGTTTAATGTCTCATCAAAGGACAGCACTTCAAGCAGTGCAGCACCCAACAAATTGCGATATAGTGTCAGTTATAGGTGTTACCCCAAGTGCGTGGTGTGGGGCTAGAACAAATGAAAGCTGTGGGAGTGAGCGAACAAGGGTGGAAAAGGGATGGGTCTGGCTGTTGCGTAATGCTGCTTAGTTTTCAAGAAGACTGAAGACTAAACACTTGTGAGGATCACACCATTTGTCTTTTCTCTGTTCACTGAAGAGGTACAATATTTGGTTAGCATGTGTGTAGCAGAGGCAGAAAAAGAAATGAAAAGGCAGAAAACACTATTTGTGATGGCTGGAAAATGTGAAAGAGAGAGAATGTTTAGTGCTGAGTGTTTAGTAGTGCTGTGGAATGTGGAATTCTACTGGTGGAATTAGCATGGAATGACCATTCTGCTGGCAGAATTTCAGCCTAAATTTAACTGGTCATTCTGTGGAATTCTGCCTGCTGTGATCTGCAGAATTATATTCTGTGGAACAGCTTTTTCCATGAAAATCATTCCACAGCCATTTTCATAGAAAATATTGAGATTCACCAAATAGAATTCTGCAGAAATGTAGCAGAAAACCCATCCTGAATTTCTCTGCTGCAGAATTTTGCTTTTTGTTATGACGAAATTCAGTGGAATTTCAGCAGAATTTGAAAATTCCACAAATTTCCGTATGGCCTGAATCTGAAAATTTTACACACCACTAATGTTTAAAAACTGAGGTGGACATAGAAAAAAAAAAAGCACTTGGAGAGTTTGAAGTCTCGAGTCAATAAAATGAAGTCAGTAATGGAGATAATGAAAACAAAACAAAAATGTAAGCTTTTTAAAAGTAAACATATTTACCATCCAGCTGATGTTTATGTTTTAAATGTTTTTATTTTTAATGGCAAAACAAATGGCTGCCAAAGTAAAATGAAAATTCCAAATGACTGGCAAGTGATTTTTATGTTGGCCTTGTGCAGCCAACATCTTGCAATAGTGGAGATTTGGAGGCTTGGTCGCTGTTGGCGAATGAGGCACACACCAGTAGGTGTGTCCTCATTTCCAACCAGCCTGCATGCCGCGCCACACCATGCATACTAATGAGGTGATCACATCTAAGGAAAGGTTCCACTGCAAAGTGAGCAAAGCTCGTCACATGCAGCGGACCTTCCTACATGCTCGCCAGCTACAAACATGGTGGCACAGTGACGCTAAACTGCTAACTTCGGGGGTGCCCAATCTCCTGTCGACACCCTGCACCTCATGTATGAAGCCAATGGGGAGCCCACTCCCCATCAGTATAATGTGTCCCCCTCCTTTTTGCTTGCCAAGGGGTGCCCAATCCCTTGATTCATGCGCCTCGCTTCGTTGTTTGCCGATGTGGTGCCCAATCCCTTCAGCATCCATCCTCCCCTTTCCCACTTTAATGTGCCGATGGGGAGCCTACTCCCCATCGGCATGATGTCCTCCCTTCTTCTGTGCTGAGGGGTGCCCAATCCCCTCAGCTAGTGTCTCCCCTCCTATGTGCTGAAGGGGTGCCCAATCCCCCATCGGCTACTGTATCCCCAAAAACACCTGTAAAAAGAAAACCAACCGTGATGTTTTTTTAAACACCTGTAAACAGAAAATGGTCCTCGTAGTCTCCCTACCCCCGCACCCACTACTGCTCACCCTGCCTCCACAACCCCCCACCCCCCACTTACCTCCGGAGCTCGCTCGACGATCTTGATTAGTTACGGGAACACATCTGCACTCTTCAAAGCTGACCGTGAACTGAGGAAATGCCGTAAGCTGTATAATGGAACAAATAGTTTTTTTCAACTTTGATGCATATCTCGGGCATTTTTGATTTTACCAAATTTTCAACATGGGGTTTTTGGGACACCTCCTCATGAATTCTGGTACTGTTATGATGTTAATCAGTCCCAAAGGTGATTTCCAGTCACTGTGTGGAATCACCTTTCAGGACTGATCAACGCAAATATAGTGGCAGTGTTCATGAGGTGGCTCTCAAAAGCTGATGTTGCAAATTGGTGGAAAAAAAAAAAATAGCTGTTTTATAAGTGTGAGTTGTATTGTTGTTACGACGCTCATAACTTTGCAATTCGGCTATATTTTCAGGTTAGATTTTCAACATTGTCATTTTCTACACCTCCTTGTGAACAGTACAGCTGTCATTTTTCACATCCTGGCGAAATGTGTTTCCGCGCTTCCAAAGCACAACAGAGCCGTGATCACTGTGGGAAATCAGTGTTTGGGGCAGATTACAAAATGACAATGACATTGTTCATGAGCAAAGGTCCTAAAATGCCTCACGTTGACAATTTGGTGATGATACTCCATAAAATGACTGTGTTACGAGTGTGCATTGTGCATTTGCTATGCTCGTTCAGAATTAGCGAATTCACAATATTTTCATGCCAGATTTTCAACATTGTAATTTTACTACACCTCCTTGTGAACAGTACAGCTGTCATTTTTCACATCCTGGCCAAAATGTGTTTCTGCACTTCTGGCGCACAATAGTGTGATCGCTCTGGGAAATCAGTGTTCGGGCAGACTATGAAAACGACAGTGATATTGTTCATGAGCAGAGGTCCTAAAATGCCTATGTTGAAAATTTTGTGACAATACTCCATAAAATGACTGTGTTACAAGCATGCGTTGCGAGTTTGCACACACACACTTGTAACATTGTACATTTGTAATATTTTCACTCTGGATTTTCACAATTGGCATTTCACACCTCTTGATGAACAGTACAGCTGTCATTTTATAAATCCTGCCCAAAATGTGTTTTGCATGTCCGTGCAGAATAGCATGGTCACTGTAGAAATTACTTTTGGGACAGTTTGAGGAAATGACAGTGACACTGTACATGAGCAGAGGTGCTAAAATGCCTATGTTGAAAATTTGGTGCGAAAGTCCATAAATGATCAGGTTACAGTGTAAGCACATTTCCAATGGACCTTGTAACTTCACAAATTTTCAATATTTACGCGCTACATTTTCACCACTGCCATTTTTTACACCTCCTTGTGAACAGTACAGCTGTCATTTTTCACGTCCTGCCTAAATGTGTTTCCACTGCACTACCAAAGCCAGTGCCAGCGACAACATTCGGCATTGACAAATGCTTGTTTTGGGTAACTGCTTTCCTCGTTGCAAGGACTTGTGCTTTACAGTACCTTATGCTGCTATAATGCACTGGTCCTAGCCAGTAAGGATGCACAATTTTCTACCCATTTTATAATCTATCATTGGCACTGCTGTTTATAATGGAGGACCACTGACAGCAACCCAGTATGCATGTGAAAACTGCAGGAAATCTACATCCACAAATCTGAACCAATCCTACATTTCACTCACCTACCGACATCTTCTATTTAACCTGAATATAGTATGCTTCAACACTGCAGTTTGTATGTTTCTTTGGTCATCAGTAGCTGGTTAAAACTGTTAGCCTCTCATAAATAAATTATTTGTAAGAAATATGTAAGAATATAGAGTTTGATGGCATAAAGCAACTGAGGGTCTAACAAGTCTACCCATACTACACTACCTCACCCAACTGACTTCCTGTACTGGTGGATTGTCTCCGCCTCTTCCCTGCTCCTTCATCCCTTGATCCCACGTCCCCCCAGGGACAATGAGTCACCTTGACCTTGATTAAAACTGTTTAGAGTAGCTACCCAAAGCATTTCAACTGGCAGTCTGTTCCACAGTTTTGCCACCCTTTCTGTGAAGTGAAACTTCCTCACATCTGTCATGAACTTGCCCTCCAAACAACTTCCAATCATGACCCTGGTAACTGCTTCCCTATTCCTTACAAATAGGTCCTTGCTATTCTACCTGTTTATACCTCTTAGAAACTTATGTCACCTAGCTGTTGTCATAGCAGGTTACCAGGTCTCACATAATGGGTACCAACATTCAAAGCAATGCTATAGGGCCAGTAACTAAAAAGTTGTTAGTACAAGCACTTATATGGTTAAGTTTAAACCTGCTCTCAAGGTTCTGAAATGTGTTTCTGAAATACGGTCTTCAAATGTTAATGAGATGTTTCATATGTATACTGTTATGCAATGTGTCCTGCTTATGACAGTTAGTCTAGGTTCAAGTCAGGCACGTTTAATTGCCTGTTGGTTGGAAGGGTTCCTGGGCAATAGTCCTGCCAACTAGGGGAACTATAAGTAGGGGCTCTGGCTCCCAAAAGGAGGTCTTGCTGTGCATCCAAAGTTGGAGTTCCTGCATGCAGCAGTTTAGTCTTAGCACCTACTGGTGTGCTTTTATGTCAGTGACCAGATGGAGGGACCTTTGTGCACAGTGATGGTGGCAGGGTCCCTGGGTTATGACAGCACTGATCTCTGGTGCTTGTCTCTGAAGCTTGTGTCCTAGCCAAGTACTTTGTTCAAGCACAATGAAGCCTGTTGAGGACATGCCCTCAAGAAGGATCACCTGATGGCATCTGAACCATCAGTCCTGGGGTTCTATATGGGAAATGTATGGCAGGTGATAGTACTGCAAAGGACTCTGGCTTGAAGTGAGAGGCCTAGCTGTTCAAATGACAGCAAATCAGAGGAGCTGGTGAGTTTGGGCAAACCACTGTTTGGTGAGACCATACATTATCTGTCTCTGACCCCCATGGGCACAGGCTCAAGGCAGACCACAGAGGTAACTGCCTAAATACATCACTGTGTCCATCTCTCCTCCCTGCCACCTCTGAAAAGCAGAACCATGTAATCTGTATAGGTACTGTATTGCTAAGTAATAAAGTGAGACCAGATGAGAAAAGCCTTGCTCAAGTATTTCTGTTTTGAGTGGTTATTGCAAACTTAGTCTTGGTCATACAGCACCCAGGAGCTCGCACAAAAGCGTGTTTACTTGGGTCTCCTCTGTAGTCTCATCTGGGTAGGGGCCTTGCACACTGAACATCTGTGGGGTCCACTCTGTTGAGTCCTGCCTAAGTGGGAAAGGTGGGAGCAGGCCAAGGAAAACACAGCTGTCCAAAAGCTATTAACTACCACGTGTGTTGAGGAAACCCAGTCACCAGTTGGACTTCTCCCCTGCAGGCTGGTCACCCCACTAAGCTTATACTGTGGCATCCAGCCCAGCCACCCAACCTGACCAAGAGCCAACCCCTGTGAGCAGAACATCTAGCAAGTCATGGATAAGACAACATTCAAAGTGCTTTACCTATAAACATACACTACCTCCCATGAAAGTAGCCAATTCTTTAGCGAGCATTTCAGTTGTAATAACATGTTAAGGAAACAGCACTCGAGTACTGCAGATAAAGGACTGAGAGCAGAGTGAGCTGTAAATAAGGAGCACATCAGCAGTACCATCTTATACCTGCCCTTAAGTCAGTTAATCCAGTGTCTGTAGTGGTGCAGCAAAAATAAATACTCTGTTCATCCTTGAACCAAAATAAATATGCAGACTCACCACAGGGCACTGAGAGGAACTGGAAAGAGTATAGGGTACTTATCAAAAGAGCAAAAGTACTTGCATGTGACCAGTTTAAATGTTCATAGCATCTGTTGAGGTGCTGTCATGAGTATTCTGCAGGGTCTGAAGCATACAACAAATCTATTGAATGGCTCACGGTGCAGCAAGTTGCCCGACATTCGAGCTTTCTATGTTCACATCACTTGGCAGTCCATTGGGAGGCTTTTCATTTCAAAGACAGGTCTTCTGATGGTGGAGGCAGCTGGATGCCATTAGCCTGCAGAGCTTTGTTACTGCCTTTGGGTAGAATAGACAGTAACCTCATAGTAACAAAGAGGGAGCTTGGCTGGAAACATGGTATGGAATTTAATTCACTTCTCTCACACTACTTTAAGAATAAGTCCATACTCCAGCCACTGACATTGTATTTGGGGAGATAGTCATGATGAAAGAGGATCAGAGTTCCCAAGTACTTTCTTTTCCTGACAGGCATGTTTGAGGATGTGTTCTTTTGTCTTGAAACTGTTAAATTTTAGTATAATTGACCTAGGTCCAGCTCATGGGCCACTGGAGTGAGGAAGGAGCACCCCATGTGTCTTTCAATATTTAAAAGCATAGGCAGCCAACAACTTCAGGATATCTTTGAGGAGATCTGTAAGAAAGTACATTAGGGGAGCAGTTGATGTTGCCTACCTTGACCTCAGCAAAGCTTTGATACTGTTCCACATAGAAGATTGATTAATAAGCTGGGTAGGTTCAGAGTGGATCAGAAGTTGGTCAACTGTGTGGCAATATGGTTGACAGGCAGAAAACAGAGGTGGTGGTAAATGGTATACAGTCAGAAGAGATGCAAGTCACAAGTGGGGTACCTCAGGGATTAGTCCTGGGGCCAGTCCTCTTCAATATCTTTATCAGTGACATTGCAGATGGACTGGAGGGTAAGGTTTGTCTGTTTGCAGATGACACCAAGATCTGCAACAAAGTAGATGATTCAGATGGGGTGGGCAGAATGAGAAGAGATCTGGATAAACTAGCAAAATGGTTGGAAGAGTGGCAACTGCAGTTTAATGCAAAGAAGTGCAAGATCATGCACATAGGGAAGAGAAACACTGAAGCCACCTATAGGCTGGGAGGGGTTGCTGGCAGTCACAAGGAAGAAAGAGACTTGGGCATCATCATCACGGATGACCTGAAATCATAGAAGCAGACCACTAAAGCAGTAGCTAAGGCTAGGGGATGCTGGGGTGTATTAGTAGGGGTATCACAAGTCAGAAGAGGAGGTAATAATCCCTCTTTGCAAGACACTAGTTAGGCCCCATCTGGGTACTACGTGCAGTACTGGAGGCCACCCTCACAAGGACATTAACCAAATTGAGGCAGTCCAGAAGGGCAACCAAATGGTGCAGGATCTGCATCAGAAAACATATGAGAACAGATTAACGGAGCTCAATATGTATACCCTAGAGCAAAGGAGGAAGAGAGGTGATATGATCAAAACTTTCAAACACCTTAAGGGCATTAACAAGGTGAAAGAGTCTAACATGTTTCAATTTAAGAAAAATAGCAGGACAAGAGGACACAGCATGAGATTAGAGGGAGGCCGATTAAGGGGTGTGAGGAAGTTCTTTTCACAGAAAGGGTGGTAGATGCATGGAACGGCCTACCTCAGGAAGTGGTGGATATGAATATAGTGCAGAGCTTCAAACAGGCATGGGATAGGCATGAGGGAGCAATACAGATGAGTATGAATAGATAGTGCCATTGACAGAGCAAAGGCAGATGGCACATTTATAAAGTAGAAAAAGAAATGGTCAGACTGGATGGGCCTTGGTCCTTATCTGCCAGTCAACTTCTATGTTTCTATGTTTCTATTTGACTGATGACTGAGCCTCAGGAAGCCCATAAAGGTGCAAGTTACAGTTTCTTACCATGATCTACTCTCCAGGTCATTACATTTGTCTTGTAATGGGGCCATATGTTGTAGAAGGGCCTCCACTTTCTTCCCCAGTTGTATGGCATCATCTTCAATTATAGTTCTCTCTCATCAGTGGCTTCCATCATGTGCTCTACTTTCACTAGCTTTTGGTGGAGCTTTCTTAATCCTTTTTATTGTCTATACAAGTATCTTTTATTTCCTGGAGGAGAATTTTAAAGTGGTTCCTCATCAAGGTTTCAGCCTTCTGATCAGTGTTGTACTCCTGTTCCCTGGTACTGGCCAGAGATGGACTGTGGCTGCCGTCTGCACTCCTTGACTGTAATCCATCTGCATCCTGTTCTATGGGCAGAAATCTCTGCCACAACCTGGTTAACTGCTTTTCTTTTTGACCTCCACTAGCCATATTGAACAAAATACAGTGAAAAACCTAGGGATTTCCGGGGAGAATATGGAGCTGTTCTATCAACCTCCTAGCTAGTTTGTAAAGTCACCAGAAGTCAAGAGCTAATAATTTCTAAAGGATAAAAGTACACACTGAAGATTTTGATCCACAAATCTGACAAAACAGAGTAGGCACAGAGTCTTGTTAACTTACTGTTTGTTAGCCTATATGGAATTGATCTTAAACAGTATTTTGGTGCAATTAAATTAAGTTTTCTGTGCGTTAATGCAGTGTAACACTCCATAATGGCAGTAAACGATGATGTATTAAAAATGTGTATATTTTAGTAGGACACCATTTTTCCCTGATGAAGCTGTATACTGGGTGAAATGTTGGATTTTTGAAGATGGTCCTTAATGGTGATGTTTTCCTGAATAAAAATGCTGAAGTACTACATTTGGTGTATGAGGCTGACTTTCATGTTTGGATGTACTGAATCTCAACAACCAGAACTTTGACCATCTCCCCATCTTCCCCACTGTAGGTCTACCTGAAGCTCTTGCACCCTTTCTCATGATATACACTGCCACAGAGCTTTATGTCATCATCAAAGAATTACACTTTTCCTGGATACCTACCCCAATGTCACTGATGCACATATTGAATTGGACAGATCCCTGAGCCAATCACTGTTGCACCCCTTTCACACGTATGGCACCATTCACTATCACCTTTTGTTGCCACCCCAAACCAATTTTCTACTCAACAAGTTAAACACAGTTCTACTCCCAAGTCTTCCAACCTCTTCAGGATATATTCTGCATATACAGCAGATATTGGACAGAATTTTCAAAGCAGATCTATCACAGATACATCAGTCCCATTTTCAAAGTAGACTTATGTCTGTACAGTTATACCATCCATTGGATAAAAAGGCCCAATTGACCTCCCCACCTCTCTAGATAACTAGACAAAGATACTTCTGAAGTTAAATGGCTACAGCTATATGTTTATTAAGCACCCCATCTTATCACATGCTGTTCAGAGTGAAGTGTGCATATGAGAGTCATATCCCTTGCCCAATGGCCTTCTTCCACCTGGGGAAGGTCCTTCAAATCTGAAAAGGGTCTGGTGCTCTTTTGGCACATCCCTGGCAAGGGATGATGGCCAATTATAGTGATCCTTCCTTCAACAAATGGGGGGATACTGGGCTGACAGTAGACCTCTTGCCCAGTCAGGTAGAGCTCACTATTTTGTGGTAAATACCTGACAGGGGTGGCTGTGGCTTTTCTAGCAGGATGTGAACCTTCTGGCCTTGTCTGTATATGCCAACACAAAGTACATTGTCTGGGCTGGGCACAGGTTCCTTTTCCTCCTGGCACCCTGTCTTCAGGAGACTCCCCAGTTGCACTAAGATAACAATGGCTGTGGCATTTCAATACTAACTTGTTTCAAACCTACCCTGTATTTACCCTTTTCCTTCAGAGGAGGTGAAAATTATAAACAACTCTCTTAAAAGGAAGACCCAGGAAAATCTCTCAATCCCTGAGGTGATCCCAATACTGCACTGAAGGATTCCTTACTGTCACCTTCCCTGCTATCCCCTGCTTTTAAAAGAATGGGCTGTTGGGATTGCATTCTGGACCAGAAAGAAAGAAAAAGGAAATCTAGGCAATCTCTCAGAATTTAAGCCTTTCTTTCTCTTCTTGGTCCAGTCTCCTCCTTTCTAGTTTCCTAAGTGGCCACATTTGTCCCCTTCCTCCATCCCTCTTCAGTGTTCTATCTGCCCCTTTCTTGCCCCTCCACTAAGTGGAGATGGAGGGTGGAACCCATTCCTAGGCCTTAGAACATGGAGGAGAGGACCTAGTTCTGTGGAAGGGCTGAGGGCCATCCTCCAAACCCCACTTAACTGCAGTGTTATTGCACATTGGCAATGAGATGGCCTTAGCATAAGGAACCTACTGTAGATGCAATAGTATCTACAACGTCAGTACATAAAGTATGTCAGATCAATGACATACTAGTCACTATTTTGATGCAAGCTGCAGTAAAACAATAAAAGTGTCAAAAAGCAGGATGTCCTTTAAAAATAGGTTTTCTATGTTTGGATGCTTTTGGACTAACATTGATGTGGACAGATCTTGCTCCATTGTCTGTGGGCTAGCACCCTTTGAAAATCAAGGCCACTGCCTCTACTATTTACCATAAGAAATATATTTCCATAAAGGCTTAGACTTCTTTTCCATAGGAATGTTAGTATATTATGTTTCACTACCCATTTTTTCTTGGGAGGAGGGACATTCAGTTATTTCACAGAAGAATCAGAGGCTATTTTCAGATAGCTTTTTGGGGGTAATGACTGAGGAAGTTTGTATATACAGTACTGTTCATAAAATTGCCAGTTGCTGAGGAAGAAAATGTATTTGTTGGCAGTCACTGATCCGCTTACTGATGTTTGGGGTCCTGACACTAGCAGTATTGGCTTAGAAAGAATATGGAAATTGAAAATACGTATTCAAAAGATCAAAATGGCAAACATTTTTAAATTCATCCATGGTCAAATTAGATGATCAAACATGAAACTTTGGCTTTCTTTTAAAAGGAAGTAGATATTGTACATTTTTGCAAATCAGCTGCTTCCTTTAGAATGCCTTGTATGCAAATTAGACAGTTGGCGTAACATCACATACTGACATACAGCTATCGTTTTTCTTCACCTAGTGCTGATCAAGGAGTGCCTTGAGATGGATCAGCTGGGATGAGCTGGAATCAAAGTGACTCTACAGATGAGCTGGAACATGGCAGCAGCTGTTTTAGCATTTTGATAAAGCAAAGTAAAATATAAATGGCCTAAATCTAAACAGGAGTGCTGACAAAGGAACTGATAAAAACTACAATTAAATAACTATTATGGGGTTGGCAGTCTGACAAAGCAGTGAACAAAAGGATAGAGGTAAACTGTGGTGTTGAATCTCTTTTTAGAAATAGTAGTCCTCTATTGAAAATGTACATATAATAGATAAGCTATGATTTCACAGAACTGGGTATCCATTACATTTGTGTACTCCACTAGAACTCAATTTGCTCTATATTTGCATTTTACTGATAATAGTTAATGCAAAAATATTTTCACATGAAGGCAATTTATTATAATTAATAGTATAATTATTATTACTTTGTATGGCACCGTCTTGGAATAAAACTAATATTATATAAAGAGTGTATCTTTTTATAAGTATCTATTTTATGCTATATACCTGTGTAACTTGTATCATCTTTTGAACTTGGTACCCACTGCAAATGAACAGTGCTTAACGGGTTTCAAACCTAAAATGAAAAAGAAAAGAAAAACTGAATGAAATGAAAATCAATAGAAGTTTTTAAAGAAAATCTACATGCAAAATTTTAAAACACAAGTGCATTTTCTTTTGTTTTTCCTCATGGTCCTTGGCATTCTATTCCATGTGTCTATGACAAGTTTTTTTTCCATGTCAGTTTTATGGCCCCTGAGGGTAGCAATTCAGGCTTCCTTTTTGCTTTGATCTGTTGGAATTTTCCCATACGCCTCTGGGAATTATGTGAATTAGACCTAAATCCTTCAAAGGAGTATTGGCTCTATTATCATCTAGAGATAGCACTTTACAAACAAAATTGCCACATCCAGAATAAGAAGAGTTGGCACTTTGAAATATCTGACTTTGGCTGTGGAGGGAGGGCAAACTCTTTTAAGAGCAGTTAACTTTCACAAGCTGTTGCATGGTTTGACTAGATTAAAACTAAGCTCCATTCTGGTCTTCAGCAGGTGTTGGGGAGTCCTGCTGGCCCGCTGGGGAGGGAAGCCCTGGGATATGGTCAGTGCCGGCTGGTGGACATTGGGGATGGACTGGGGGCACCCTTCAGAGAGATAGGGCAGGAGCAATCAAGCAGAAAAAAATAAGATCCAGGGCTCTTAGTACTAATGCAAGGTCTAATGCATATCATTCCTACAGGCATTTTGTGAAAATTCAAATAGATCAAAGGCAACTTGAATGGCTACCCCTTGAGGCCATAAAACTTTCAGAGAAAAGAAAAAAAACTTGCTGCAGTCACAGGTAACAGAATGCTAGGGATATCAGAGAAATAAAACCCAATACACTACATGTGTTTTGTATAATTTTTGCACGTAGTTTTCCTTTAAGTTATAAATTGCGGAGTGCTCCTGACCAATCAAAGCACTCTTTTCCCCTGCACATTAAACACTCTTATTTTGTAAAATGTGTCTGACGTGTAGCTGCCCTGGAAACAGGCACAGTCTGGGAAGGTTTTAAAACTTTTATACATTATTGCTTAACCAATGATACATTAATACCACCACTGAGACCACTGTTATAGATGAAGAGTGGTCTCACTTACACTCTTAAAGTATAAGAACCACTCACCCTTGATTTTTGGTTCTCATACTCCAAGAATGCATGAAAGACCACTCTAACAACTGTAACAGTGGTCTCAGCAGTGGTGTTAACATATATTAATTTTCTGAAAAAGATTTGATCCTAAGGGTTCTATTTTTTTCATGCAAAGATTGACTGGTGTGTGGAACACTACGACAGGGAGGTCTGCCCTTTGCCCTCCCCACACTTTCATGACAAGAAGGGTTTTGTCAGTGGCTGTAGTGGGAGCGGAGCCAGATTTGGAAAAGATGCCTTTTGGAGTTGGTCTTTGAGAATACTGTGCAGAGAGACCTGCAAACTGACAATGAGCCCTTAATTAGATAATTGGGAGCACCTGCAGACTGAAGAGCTGAATAAAAATAACATACCCCAGTTTGGAGTTTTGTTTTATTTTAGCTGGAATCTAGAGGAAGAGAGAGATAAACTCTACAAAACACAGAGCTGCAGGACAGCTCTGAAAGATATTGGGGCTGAAGGTAGAGATAGTGAAAGTTGCAAATTCCACTTTAGCTGAACTTCTGCATGAAATTTCACAACTTTACTTAGAAGTTTCTGAACTTCCACCTTGACAAAATCAGAAATATTCTGGCTGTCTAGTGGCTGTGGCACCAAATAAATGTTTCCCCTGGTGTCTAGCAGATCCCCTCCTCTATCCGATCACTGGTATAGTTATGCAATCAAAGATCTTTTCATTCCTGGTGTTTTGGACCCCCCCATCCCTGAGAGTGCCCTATATTTATTTCCTGGTGTCCACTGGACCCCTCCCTATCCAGCAGCATCCATGTACTAATTCCTCTGGTGTTTAGGGACCCCTCCCTATCCCCAACAGCACTGTATATAATTTCAATGGTGTCTTCTAGATCCCTCATCCCCGAGCACCCGCATTAAAATTAAATAGGTTCTCCCTGGTGTCTGCAGACCCCTCCTCCCCAACTTGGTAGTGCCCCACCACCTACTACCCCCATCCCTGAGCCAGTGACTGACACAGCCCTCCACTCTCCACCATAGCTGGTCTCTCAACTCAGCTGTCAATGAATGAGTGCATACATGTAAGAGCACATGCTCATTCATTGACAGCTCAGTAAGTGGCCAGCCATTGTGGAGAGTGGTGGGCTGTGTTGTTTGCCAGCTTAGGGATGTGGGGAGGGGATGGTGGGGTACTACCTGCAGGGGTAGGGGGTCCATTAGACAACTAGGGAAAACCTATTTGATGTTAATGGGGTGCTTGGGATAGAAGGTCCACTAGACACCAGGGAAATTAATATATGGGTGCTTATGGATAGTGTGGGGGTCTGCTAGAGACCAGGGAACTTAATATATTGGTGCTCTTAGAATAGTGAGGGGGCTCTGCTAGACACCAGGGAAATTAATGTGCAGGAGTTCTCAGGATAGGCCGGGGTCCACCAGACACCAGGAAAATTAATATATGGGCACTCTCAGGGATGGGGGATCCATTAGACACCAGTGAAATTAATATATGGGTACTGTGGGGATGGAGGTTGCTAGACACCAGGAAATTAATACACGGGCACTCTCAGGGATAGGGAGGGGTCTGCTAGGCATCAGAGAATTAAAGGATCTACAATTTTATGACTATACTGGCCACCAGGGACAGGGAAGTGGGTCTGTTAGACACCAGGAAAGACAACTGAAGTCAATTCATTCCACAGTTCCCTGCAGAATGAATGTATGAATTGCCTACTGTGCTAAGTCAGAAATTCCATGACTGTTGGCAAAATGATTTACAAACTTTTGCAAAAGTGAAATCCCACTTTGTACAAATTCCATCTTCGGAAGAATTTTTCTCATAGTACTAGTTAAAGGTATGGGGTGTCAACTCTATAAATCAGAGATAGGCAGAGTTGGGAAGTGTGCCTGAAGGCATGATTGAAAGCAGGGAGAGCTGATGAAAGCTTTGATAGAGAGAGAGATCAATTCATTACGGGCTGAACTGGGCCCTAGAGTCAGTGTTCAGAAAAGGTAAGGAAAGCCCCGAGAGAGAATCAATTCAGTATGCTGTAAAATATCTGTTATTATATTATGCTAGGATAATTACTAAAGCCTCTGTAAGTACCCATTATCCTGCAATGTAATGCTGCATCTGTACTT
This sequence comes from Neoceratodus forsteri, assembly GCA_016271365.2. Classification (NCBI taxonomy): domain Eukaryota; kingdom Metazoa; phylum Chordata; order Ceratodontiformes; family Ceratodontidae; genus Neoceratodus; species Neoceratodus forsteri. The sequence continues at coordinate 1,064,452,634 of CM028130.1, forward strand.
GTTTTGTAAGTAGTTAGTCCCTACATCCTCTTCCCCAGGTCACACCTGAAACGAGCCTCAGCTCAGTGTGCCTTTCCTTACCAACTTTTAAAAATATAAATTAACTGAAGTGAGGCCCTAAATGTAGTGGCCAGAAAACTTAAAGAAAGTCCGGAGAGAGTGAATCAAATTGGTATAGAGTTAATTGGGGTCCTAGAGTTAGTGACCGGAAAATATAAAGAAAGCCCTGAGACAGAGACAGAGACAGAGAGAGAGAGAGACAGAGACAGAGACAGAGACAGAGACAGAGACAGAGAGAGAATCAATTCATATAAGCTGAATTGGGGCCCTAGAGTTAAGGACCAGAAAAATCAGGGAGAGGCTGTATAAAGAAGGAAAATCACTGAAGAGAGTTTTTTTTGAGGGGGAATTATGGAAAATTAAAAATGCAAACTAATTTTGAACTGCTAGAACAAGTGTAAAATAAGAGTTTAGGTGTTTAAACTTTGGAACCTGTTTGACCTATCATTTGGAATGTTCCTGAACAACTTAGGCAACACGGATACACGCTGTGGGTCGCAAACAACCTGATGCAATACATGCTGGAGGCTGAACACTATAAGGCTTTTAAAAATCAACTATATATCTGCATGAAAGAAGGCAATCTAGTGTTATTACCATTGAAAGGTAGGGAGATGGTCACAATATGGAAAAACCAGTATTCCTCGATCTCTAGATACAGTGCTTTAGTAAGTAATGTGGTAAGTGAAAGTGGTAAACCAAACATTTATGATACTAAAAAATGAAATAACCTATTTAGCACCAGAAGAAACAAGAACCTTGTACTAATAATTTTGCTAATTGATTTCATTCACAGGAAAAGCATTTCTGAATTTTTTCAGACCTGCTGCTCCATTGTCAAGCCTCTTTTAAATGTACATCGTTGAGCTACTGCAATGCTGACCAGTGGTTTAATTGGAAATGTTCAGGTGAGGCAGCTGTCACTTCTAGATTTGTAGTTTGTGGAACTGACCTTTAGTGTTCAATGGTGAAAACTGACAGGTGCTGGAACTCTCCTAAAATTTTGTAAAAGCTGAGGGAAATGAGTTCCTATGGGATCTTGCTAATTTACCCTCTGATGCTGACAATCATCATGAACACGATTATACTGAACCAACATCAGGGACCTAAATCAAAGCTGAACAGAAGTTGACTATTTCCCATTTGCTCTCCTTACTGAACATTCCCTGTGGATGTACACAACTAACCGTTATCTAGCTCACGTGCAAAAGTGGGTAATTCCCTGTCTCATGTGCAAAGATGGGTATTGACCAGTTGAGAAATGTCATGGTATTTTGAAAGGACAGGAAAAGCCAAATCTTGGGATTAGAGACAAAAGTTTACTAAAATCATCACTGTCAAGCACAGGGATTTGTTTGTAGCTGTATAGTGATTTGATACCTTTGATTGAACCAAGAGTCCCCAGAAAAATGTATACCTTGTATTGGATAAACATATGTCTTGTACAAAGATGGTATAGTACAAAGATTTCAGGGCCCCACAGGTCCCATCTTCAGGTGAATAGCAAACTGAGCAAAATAAGCAGCTTTTATATATGCTGTGATGCATTGTTATGGTAGAATAGGTAAGAAGAACTTAACAGGATGGGTGGGGAGAGGCAATGAATAGGGACAGATTTATAGCTGTGAGGGGATGATTAGCAGGAAGTGGTAAGAGAGGTTGAATGGGTGCCTTGAAGTGTTAATTTGAAAGGTATCCTGACAGGAGCACAGAATAATAAAGATCCAGAGCTACACAGAGTATGGGGGAGGAGGGAGGTCAGAGAAAGAAAAAACATATTTGTAAAAGTAACATACAGCATCAAAGGTTTCCATTGTGTGTCACAATTCCAATGTTCCAATTAAATCCATTAAAGTTTTTAGTAAATTGTTTGATATATTTTAGTTCCTGTGTCCTTCTCTCTGTGTGCTTTTGAAGTGGCCTGTTAGTATTAGGACAGACAGGTCCAAGATGTAATGGTGTGGCTGAGAAAAGGTTGTCCTACTGGTGTGCGGATAATCTGGTTTACTATTATGTGTCTGGTGGTGGTCCATATGGGTTTGCAGTGGTTGTCTTGCCTCCCTATAAAGCATCCATTTGTGTACTTTTTGCACTGCATCAGGTAAAATACATTGCTTGATTGACATGTGCAGGATCCATTTTTTTCATGATGCTGTTCTGGTCTGGTTTGATGGTGGTCTGTGTGCACATGTGGGTGCAGGTCTCACATCTTGCATTGTTGCATGGTGTTGTTCCTCTCATTCCACAGCTATTTTTATCTGCTGGGAGTTTGTCATGAATTATTATGTTAGAAAGGTTAGGGTCTGGTTCAAAGCAATGACAGGTGGTTCAGGAAGATGTCTCTTAGCCTGTTTACCTGCTGACTTTGCCAGCACATCAACCCATGCACATGGGTTGATGTGCTAACGTCCTTTGATATAAACACTGTCAGGAGAGGTGTATGTGACCGCTGGATAATTTTTTTTGATCCGACTCAGTTGTAGGATCAGTAGTGGAGCGAGTGCATTAAATGGCAATGTAAACACTTTGCTGCACTAGTTTGCCACAAAGGCTGTTTTAAAATCAGCCTCTGAGAATTCACAGCCCCTCCTTGGAGCAACCTGCAGCACTGTGAGGGTGGGCTGTGTAAACGGACTGCAGATGGTGCATTGGGAAGGGAGCGCCATACATACCACAGTGCTGCCGCCATGTAACCACGGCTTAAGTCTTTCTATTTTCGCCAGCACGGTTTATACTTTGATCATTTGCTGAAGGGGTATTAGCATGGGGCTGTATGTAACAACTAAGGGTGTGCAATCAGTTTGATTGTTTTGCCTGTATTCCTGTAGAGTTCCTTTTGGTATTTGTATAGCAGGTTCCATTTCTCTGGCAATGTGTCTTTGGGAAAGGCCCTGCTGGATAAAGGATTTATGAAGTGAGGAGAGCTGTCTGTTTCTTGTTATGTCATTTGAGCTGTTCTGCTAGTATCAAATTGCTTGACTATAAACCACAGATCTTTGTGTGCCTTGTGGAAGTTGGAATTACGCAGGTGACAGTGTTTGCCAGTTAGTTTTCTGTAAATGGCAGTTTGTATATTTCCATCATTAATGATTCTGACTGTGGTTTACAGATAATTTGTCCTGGTGTGGAGTATTCCATCGTGAATTTTATAGAGTGTTGAAATATTTGATGGAACCTTTTAAGAACCTGTTCACCTTCTGTCCAAACAAGGAATGTGGCATCTATATATTGGAGGTGGACTAGTGGTTTATAAGGGTGGTGTTGAAAAATGTTTTTAGACAGCCCATGAAAAGATGATCATATTGTGGTGCCACCATTTTAGGTCTATTGCTGTTCCCATAATCTGTAAAACTGCCTGCCATTAAATGTGAAGTTGTGTGTTATGATGAATTTTATTAGGGTACTGATAGTGGTTCCTGGAATGTCTCTTGTGGATGTGTCATCATGTAAAGCCTCTGACACACTGATATGCCATCTTCATGTAGGATATTAGTATAGAGGGTACTGGCATCCACTGTGGTGAGGATAAGGTAGTTATTCAGCTTGCTTCAGTTTCCTGAGAAAATCTGTGGTGTCCTGAATGAAACTGCTTGTAGTTGTCACTAATGTTTTAAAATGGATTCACTGAGTTCTGGAATGTTCTCAGTAAGTTTGACAATTCCAGTGATAATGGATTGACCTGGGTTTCCAAGTTTGTGTATCTTAGGCAGCATGTAGAATGTTTCTGGAGTTGGTTTGTTCAGAATTAGTTTATTTAACTTTTCTTGGCTGTTGTCAGGGACAGAATTAATGATATAAGTTCTTCTGCATATTGCATAGTGGGGTCCTCTGTGAGTTCTCTGTAAAAGTTCTGGCAGCTGTCAGTGCCTCTTTGATGTAGTATTCTGTATTCAACACCTCTGTCAGCTTGTGTTATTAGGATGTTATGGGATTGCTCTTCAGTATTTGTATTGCAGTCTTTTCAGATGTGGGATATTATACAAAAGTTTCTGCTGTTTGATTAGAATCTATGATTTTATTTTTTCTCAGAAGAATTGAACCAACAAGAAATTTTCAGCACACAAGCCTAGGCTTACAAGCACCTCTTTTTCAGGCAACACAAATGCATTACCTATACTCAGTACAGTACATAGGATTGTGCTACCAAATTTAAACAATTAATATCTTCACACAAATAGTCATTCGCAAGAATATATTTTACACACAATTTTGAAACATAAATAAAATTGTAAAAATTATTACCAGTTCTTACTCTCTCGGTTCATATCCCAGTAGCCTTAACTTAATTTTGATGTACAAATGATACAATACATTTAAAGAGCTAGAAGTGCCAAAACCAAGCAGGCAGAACAAATAGTCATTTTTGAAAGTAGTTCTTCATTACTTTTTATTTTGAAGTGCTTTTCTTTTCCTATTTGCTCATTAAATGGTTTATACTTAACAGTATTGGGTGTGATGTGAAAAGCAGTACTTTACCTAGATGCAGGCACATCCTGTTCTATTCCTCCCACTTCATCATAAGCATGTGACCTCACTCATCTACCAATCAAGCAGCAGGAGACTGACTCTTCTTGGTTACAAATGAAGTCACAGTCAAAGAGGTCACAATACAAAAGATGTACAGGGAGGAACAGAATTGACCATGTCAGGTTCCAGGTAGAGTGCTATTCCACATTTCACACCTAGTACAGTCAGATAGAAAATATTTTAATTAGCACAACAAAAAACACATATAAGAAGTAAAAGCTGATTACTTCTAAAAGATAATTAATTCCAGGCATTACACTAGGGGCCCGATATTCAAATGCTTGGGAGGCGCTAACTGGTGTTTGCCTGCACAAACCAAGTTTTGTGCTGAGCCCAATATTCAAAAGGCTCGTTGCACGGCAAACAGGGTTAGCAACCATGCAAACCAAAATGGGTGGGTATGCAAATGGAGGGGCAGGGACAGGGATATCAGTGCAAGCCAATATTCAGCAAATCTACACCATGCAAAATGGTTTAGCATGGTCCTTCTGCACTGTGCAAATACCACCAAACAAAATCTCATCTTACTCTGTGCAACCTTGGTGGCTGCTGGAGGTAATGCAGACAGCTAGCCAGTTGGCCACTGGGGAAGTGCACTTACCCCTTTGGTCCATGGCACCTCCATCTCCAGACCGTAATGTACAAAAAAATGCCTTGTGCTAGTATTCCACCCCTCCAATCACCAGTCCATAATGTTACAATTAAATCCCTGATGCTAGTTGTCCCCCCGATTGCAGGTGCATAATGTTACAAATAAATCCCTGGTGCTAGTGCCCCCCAAGTCACCCAGCCTCTAATGTTGCAAATAAATCTCTGGTGCTAGTGGTCCCCTGATCGCCAGCCCATAATGTTACAAACAAATCTTTGTGTTAGTGTTCCCTCCATCACCAGCCCATAGTGCAACTTACAACTCTCACTGGTGGCCAGCAACCCCCAGCACCAATCCATGGAACCGCTGCTCACAATTTCCAAACCCCTGGTGTCTCGCCCTCCACTGCAACACTGAAAACCAACCCACCCCCATCACCATACCAGTATCCATGGTGCCACGTGTGCATACAGTGCCAGGTGCAGCCTCCTCACATCCTCACACCTCCTCAGCTGGCCACCGTATATCCGCAGGCAGTGCACCTCCTATTCATAGAACAGGGTTGTAAGTTGTACTAAGGGCTGGCAAGGGGGGATCAAAGCACCAGGGATTTGACTGTAACATTCATGGCTGGCAATCAGAGGAGGGAGACCACTAGCACCAGAGATTTTTCTTTCTTTCTTTTTTTTTTTTTATTTCAAAGTTTATTCATTTTTCCATAGAGCCTTACATTATGTTATTTTCAACAGTAAGGTAACATTTTCATTCCATCTTTTGTTTGAAAATATAGCATAATTCAAGATCTTTACATTTCTTCTGTGGTTGCACAAAGAAAAGATTAAGAATTTACAAGTACTAAGGTTCGCTCTATATATACTTATATAATTCCAATTAATCACTTTCAGACAGTTTTTGTAGTCCTAGGGCTAGATATTCAGACTGTGCCAGGCAGGGGCACAAGCCTGGGTGCAGCGCAACTGGGAAGAGCCAGGGCATGGACCTGGCGATATTCAGTGGTGTTGCGCCATGGCTCAGCACCATTGAATATGGCACTGAGGGTGCACCCATCTTGCAGTGGCACTGCACCAGCGCAAGTGGCAGCAGGGGAGCAGGGCTGTGCCAGCGCAAGTGCAGTTGCGCCTAGGTGAAGCAACAGTGATATTCAGCCGTGAGCATGCAAATGAGGCCATTATGCATGCAGGGTGCAAATGGGTCCATTTGCATGTCATTATGCTCCATTTGCATGCAGGTTGCCAATCTCTGGCGACTTGCACCTGGCACCCTGCCAGGCTGCAGCCATTGTGGACCGATGCCCCCGCTCCTCGGCGGGCTCCGCGCCCTTCGCCCAATCACAGCATGTAAAGGAGAAGCTCTGGTGGTTCTGTGGACCAAACCCTGTCTCTCGATTGTAGGCATGAATTGGAATACTCCCTGGTGGTCCAGTGGACTGCATTCCGTGCCCGATTGTGGGCATGTAAAGAATCACTCCCTGGTGGTCCAGTGGACTGATCACCCTCACCCGCTTGTGGGCAGTCATCAAACCCGGTGGTCCAGTGGTATCCCCATCCCACCTGCCCAAGTAGTCCCAGCTACCCTGCATCCCGGTCAGGCGGCAGGCAGCTCACACCCTGCATGCGCCTGGCCACCCACCACCCTGACAGCATACAGTGGGGCTGTACCTATTGGTCCACTGTGTGGGCCAATGGGTGTGCAGCCCATACTGTACTACACGGTTCTGACTTGTGAATGACTGTTCTTTTTACAGGTCAGGACTGTGTAATACAATATAGTTGCTACGCCTATTGGCCCACAGTGGACCAATAGGCGTGGCAGCCCTACTGGCGTTGTCAGTCCAGAGGCGTGGGCTGCATGCAGGCAGGAGCTGCCACCCACCCTGGACTTGGGGTGCATGGTGGTGGGGGACTATGTGGGGGGGGGAGGGTGGTACCGCTGGACCACCAGGGGTTTGATGAATGCCCGCAAGTGGGTGAAGGTGATTGGTCTGCTGGACCACCAGGGAGTAATCTTTACATGCCCATGATCAGGCAAGGGAATGCAGTCCACTGGACCACCAGGGATTACTTCTATATGCCCATGTTTGGCACTGGGATCGGTCCACTGGACCACCAGGGATTACTTCTTACATGCCCATGATCGCACTGGGGATCGGTCCAGTGGACCACCAGGAGATGTTACATGTGCCCACAATCAGGTGATGGGGTATGGTCCACTGGACCACCAGGTATTCCTTTACAGAAGCCGCAATCGGCGATGGGGTGGGGGCCACAATGCTCCCTGGGCAGGGGGCATGAGGTCTGGTGTTTTGGGAGGTCGGGTGGCCACCACGGCAGGCGGCTGCTGTGTTGCACCCAACAATTCAGCAGCCTGCCTTTAGGTGTCTCCAACTTGTACCCTGTTTGTAAGGGGGAACATTTGCGCCCTCCTGAGCAGCGCAAAGCGGGTTGTGCCTGCATATGCACTGCACATCCCTGGCTGAATATTGGGATTGCTGCATATGTATGGGCACGCCCTGCACTTGCACCTCATACATTACAGGTGCACCCGGCAGATCAGGGGTTGCGAACAACCCACCCAATTAAATATAGCATCGGGTGCATTGGTGGGTTGGCGATGATGCAACCCTGTTGCACCATGTGCAACACCTTTGAATATCCCACCCTAGTGTTTCTTCTTTGTCTTTTAGTAAATATTTATGGATTCAATAATGCAATATACATAAGGGACAGGTTTGAGTCTCAACAAGTTAACAAAAAGATGTTTTCACTAAGATAAAAAGGAATTACAGTTAGCATGAGGGTGGTTTAAGTTGGAGAGAAGACAGCATAAGAGAAAAGAAAGGAAGAGGAAAAAGGAAGAGAGGAGGGGGTTCATCTCTCTAGCAGCCTTATGGCATGTTATACATTCTGGTTTAGCTATGATAAGAGCAATTATGGTACAAAGTCTTGGTAGTGGTCTAGCTTGAAAAGGACCCATTTATCCCATTTTTCATCAAAGAGGAAGTGTGGCCTTATAGCCTGGCCGATATTTTCTCTCAATTATATACTTCATATAATGCTTGTCTCCATTTTTCTTTTGGGGGATGTGTACCATAGTCTTGTTATTACTTTCTTAGCCACCAATATGAGGAGTGCCGTTTGTCTATATACATGTTTTACTTATCCTTACTCCTCAGGAGGAGTCGCTGTGAGTAGATACGACTTGGTTAGGAGTTGGGTTTTCATATATATCGGTAAGTTCAGTTATTATTTCTTGCCAGTACTGCATTAGCACTGGGCAGGACCAGATGATATGCTCCAAAACAGCCAAGGGCATCTCTACACCATCTCCAGTAAACACCTTGATTCGGTCCCACAATTTGGCAGTCACCTCAGGCATCCTGAAAAATGAATCGTAGATTTCAGGTGTATTCCTCCAATAAGTGGAGGAGGACATTTTGGGAAGGTAGAGCACTAGCCTCCCACAAATCTAAGTCTAGCTCAACTCCAAGTTCCTTAGATCAATGTTGTCAGATGTAATCAGTGTTATCTGGGAGTGTTGTTTAAGAGCTTTATATAGTCTGCTTACCAATTGGTCCTGTTGTCCCTTTAAGACATGTGATCACCAAAGTCACAAATTCTGAGGGGCTTGCTGTGTTAGATATTAGATAGTGCCTCCTCAGATGGCCTCAAGTAATCTTTATGTGAAGGTAGTTAGTGAATTCAGCCACTGGAAGCTTGTATATGACTTGAAGTGTTGTAAAGGCTGAAATACCTGTAGGGGTAATGATCTGGTGTACAATGCCAAGACGGTAAAGTGACCATCTTGAAGTGTTGTATGTAGTGGGTCAGGATGATATTCAAATTGTAGGCCAAGGCCCTCAAATAAAGGCATTCAGTTGAGGAAAGGGCTTTCTTTATGACAAGTAGCCACTGAGTAAAGGATTTGGCAATGAACCATGGGTATTGGGTGAGGATTTGGCATGTTGGAGGATCCCTAGGAGGTAGGAGATAGGTCAGTAGAATTATGAGTACTTGCTCAATCTGTTTCAGTGGGCTTGGAAGTTACCTGTAAGTCTATGAAAGAGGGTTTGAATTTGTGTTGCTTGTGCATATAGGCTCATAACAGGAAGGTTGAGTCTTCCTATGTCTCGAGATAATTGTAGGAAAAGTATCATATCTGAGGTGCTTTGCTTGCCCATTTATAAAATTCAAGATGATTTATTCCATGACTGAAAATAAGTTTTGGATGGGACTAGAGGGAGTATATGTAGAAGTCATGGGAGAACGTTTTGTTGAATAGTCTCTACCAATTCAAAAGACTTAAAGTTTGTTGAGCTCAACGAGACATGTCTGAGGTTATTTGCTGAGTGAGAGGCTCAAGTTAACCAGTTCTAAGTGGAGCAAATTAAAAGGGAGTTTAATCCGTAAGTAGCGCATAACTATTTTATTCCGTTTAAAAGGAAAGCAAAGTTTTAGGGTGGTTGGGAGGAGGAGAAATTTAATACTTCAGTTTTGAACTGTTTAATTTATATCCTACTAAGCATCCAAAGTTTTCAACCTCTTTCCATACTGCAGGTATTGACTTTTGGGGTATGTGAGGGTTAACAGACTATCATCTGCAAATAAATATATGTTATGGGATCGCTCACGATATTTATACCCTCCACTGTGAGAGTGTTGAAAAGGTTAAGGGTAGGGGTTCCAAGTAGTGGGCAAGCAGAAGATGAGATAGTGGACACCCCTGATGTTTGCCCGAGAAAGAGGAAAGGGGAAATAGAGGCATCCAGTTTGATATATGCTTGGGGGTATGATACATAGTTTGTATGTGTTTACAAATTTTTCTGAGAACCAAAGTATCTCAAGGTAGCCCAAAAGAAGGGCCATGATTCCCTATCAAATGCTTTCTCAGCATGAAGTCCAAGAAACACTAGGTGTAGGTTATTATGATTAGCGTATTCTGTTAAAAGCAGAACTCATCTCACCTCATCCTGGGCCTGCCTTTTTTAATAAATCCTAATTGGTTTCATTTGTAAGGAGCAGGAGGAGATTGTCTATTCCATGGGCTAGGACTGACATTAAAAATTTTTGTAATCACAGTTCAGTTTTGAGACAGGGCGATATAACACTGGATAGGTAGCACCCTAGAGCACTGATTACTGAGTGCAGCACTTTGAGCAACTCAATAATAGTGCTCTAAAAGACAGCAGTGGTGCAATATGGCACTATATCCTGTATAGTGAGTACAACAAGGAGCTTTTACTCGCTATTGCAGGATATAGTATCCTCTGAGGCCGATTCCTCCCGAGCTGCTTGCACAGCATAGTGGTGTCACCACCTCTTGCAATGCAAGCAGTCCCAGGTTTGGGTCCAGCTAGAGGCAGAATAAATGTTTTTCAGAATCCAATAACTTGCCCGTGATCCACCCCCTCAGAGTTGATTATTTAAGTTTGGGGTCCAGAGGGCTTGCCCCCACAAGGGGAGGGTGTAAGGCAGCCCCAGCATAAAAAAATATTTTTGTATGGTTTTGTTAAGTATTGTAGCTATTGTCGCTATTTGCAATGGTTGGTACAATATCTCTGCTGCTCTTTGACCGAGGGGTTGAGTTTGTTTGCTCTATGTGATAGACAGTCTTTCAGACTCTCCTTTATCACATAGAACCCACTGGATATCTAGGGTCTTTCTGGGGTTTTGAGATTGACGCTCTTTCAGCATAACACCAGGAAGGTGGGGGTGCTTTTCATGCTTGTATATCTACAAATGCCTTTACCAGGGTGGGAAGAAGTATTTTTGAAATTTTTATAAAATTCTGCTTGGTAACCATCAGATCCAGGGGCTTTAAGTGATTTGGATTGTTTAATTGTGGCTAATATCTCATCTCCATAATCGTGGTTATAGAGTTTGCACTTGTTGCTCAGTTTGGGGAGGGGATGTTTGTTAGGTAGGTTTCTATATGATGTTAGGAGGGAAGGTATCCTCAGTATACATTTGCTTATAGTAGTTGCCATGGCTTGTCTGATATCTTTGGGTGGTGTAAAGGCGTCTGTCTTTAGGGTCATAGAAACACAGAAACATAGAATCTGATGGCAGATAAGGCCCGCTTTGGCCCACCAAGTCTGCCCATTTCCCTACCTAATGGTAAAGCTGCAGATCCTAGTTAACCAGCAGCCTACTGCCTTCTACTCACCCAAATAGAATTGCCTTATGTCTGTCCCATGCATTCTTGAATTCTCCCACTTTGTTTTGATTCTACGACCTCCTCAGGAAGGCTGTTTCATGCATCTACAACCCTCTCTGTGAAGAAATACTTCCTCACATTACCTCTGAGCCATCCTCCCTCTATCTTCAAATTGTGCCCCATGTTGTTGCACATCTCTTTTCTGAAAGGTGCTACCTTCTTGGACTTTGTTGAATCCCTTGAGGTATTTGAAAGTATCTATCATGCCCCCTTTCCTTGAGGCTATACATCTTAAGCTCCTTTAGTCTTTCTTCATATGTCTTCTAGTGCAGACCCTGCACCATTTTGTTGCCCTCCTCTGACAGCCTCCACCCTGTCTATGACTTTGCAGAGATGGGGTCTCCAGAACTGTACACAATACTCCAGATATAGTCTTACCAATTGTCTGTACAGAGGGCCAACAACTTCCTGTTTTCTACTGGTGATGCTCTCCTGTGAATCCCAGCATCCTCCCAGCCTTCCTTACTGCCTTCTCACATTGCTGGCCCACCTTAGGTCATCTGATATGACTACCCCAGGTCCCTTTCCGTTTTGTTGTTGTCAGTATCTCACCCCAATTGTGTACTCTTTCCTGGGTTTTTGTTTCCAGGTACATTGCTTTGTACTTCTTTGTGTTAAATCTAAGCTGCCATACATTTGACCATTCCTCCAACCTTGTCAAGTCCCTTTTCATCCATTCCACCCCACTTTGCGTATCAACCCTGTTGCAGATCTTTGTGTCATCTACAAAGAGACATACTTTTCCTTCCAGTCCTCTGCAATGTCACTTATAAAGACAATAAAAAGGACCGGTCCCATACTGAACCCTGCAAGTGCCCCCTAGTAACCACCCTTTCTTCACTGTGGACTCTATTTACTATTACCTCTGTGTCCTGTTGTCCAGCCAGTGTTTTACCCAGGCTAACACCCTGGGACCCACTCCCAGGCTGGCTAATTTGTTTATTAATCTTTGTGTGGGACTGTGTGAAATGTCTTCTAAAGTCTAGGTAGGCCATGTCCACAGCCCTCCCTGGTCTACACTTTGGTCACCCAGTCAAAGAAATCAATTAGATTTGTCTGACATGACCTTCCTGCTGTGAATCCATGCTGCCTTGGTTCCTGTGCCCCACTGGCCTCTAGGTACTCAACAATTCTTTCCTTCAGAAGTGATTACATCATTTTCCCTATCACTGAGGTCAAAATGATAGGTCTGTAGTTTCCTGCCTCTGTCTTGCTCCCACTTTTGTGAAGGGAATCACATCCACCCACCTCCAGTCCTCAGGTACCACACCATCCTCCCATGATTTATTAAAAGGGTAGTCAGTGGTATTACTAGTTCTTCCTTAGTTCTTTTTAGAATGTGGGGTGAATCCCATCAGGCCCCATTGCTTTATCCACCTTCAGTTTTAAGAGTTCTTGCAGAACCCTTTCTTCTGTGAAAGGACTAACATCAATCCCCTATCCAGAGTGCTTCGATTGACTGGATTAGGTATCTCCCCCTGCTCTTCTATTGTGAATACTGAGCAGAAGTATTCATTCAGTATCCTGCTTTTTCACTGTCGCTCTCTGTCCAACCGCCTTCCCTTTATTCAGCCTCAGTATCCCTGCCTTAGTATTTCTTTTGCTCCCTAATGTACCTATAAAAGGTTTTACCCCTTCTTAACTGAGTTGGCTATCTTTTCTTTGGTTTGGGCCTCTGCCATTCTGCCTGCCTTCCCTGCTTTAACTGGTACAGTTCTCTGTTCTGCTCCTTCTGTGTTTCCTTATACTTCCTGAATGCCATCTTTTTTCCCTAACCTTCCCTACCACTTCTTTTGAGAACCATAGTGTTTTTTTCTTTTGTTTTGATTTGTTTATTTGCTTCACACAAAGGCTTGTTGCCTCTGTGATGGCGGTTTTGATGTTTCCCCATTGTTGCTCCACCCACCTTCTTGCCTGTTTGCTGGTGCTTTCTGAAGCACTCTCCCATTTTGACAAAATCAGCTCTCCTGAAGTCCAGTACCTTTACTTTTGTATTGCTTCAAATAAGTTAGTGACATTTGCCTGTACTCTGGCCCAATTGAGCCTCTAGCTAGATTCCTCACCCTCAGGGATCTCCTTCAGTATAGTTAAGTTTTAAATATTGTAATTGTTGTTTGATCTGCTGGTCAGTTACTAATAATTTTCAGTTGAGAACATACAGATCTGTCCTCTTGTTGCAAGGCATTTTGTAAGTCTGGAAGTTTATTTTTTACAGTAGTTCAGTTTGGGTTTTGTCACATTCTTTTTCTTTCTGGCCGTGTATTCAAGAAGATCCCCTTAAGACTGTTTTAAAGTATCCCAGCATATGGTGTTAGAGAGGTTGGGAGAGGCATTGTCAGCTAGTATCATGGGATTGTGTCCTTATCTAGTGCAATGAATTTAAGGTCCTGTAAATGCATTATATTAAGATGCCAAAATGCATTGTGGTGGGACTTGCCTAAGTTAAATTTGGCATATACTGGGGTATGGTCCAATAGAATGGTTGTCCCATGGTAGATGTCCAGAACAGATTCCAGGTGCTCTTTTGAGCTAAAGAGATAGTCTAGATTTGACAGGGTGTGCATTTTGGAGAATAGTAAGTGTATGCTTTGCACATTGGAAGAAATGTTGCCAAAGGTATACAATGCCTAAAGAGGTAATGTTTGGCGGAGGAATTTTGTAAGGGTGATACCTGTGTCTAGATGAAAGTGCTGCATCTAGAGTGGGATCTAAGGTAATATTGAGATCACCTTCATGATCAGCTTACCTTGCATAGCTGACAGTAAGTCATTTCAGAACTTCTGGGCCACCCCTCTCTTAGTACTAGGAGGCAAGTAAACAGAGGCCAGGGTCACTTGGGTGGAAAAAGTTTTCCCATAGCTATAATATATCTGCCTTCCTTGTCAGCGGTCTGATTTTGAAGGAAAACTGTACCCCCATGGAATCAGTATTGTCATCCTCCTTCATTGTCCAGAGTCATGTGAGGAGGCCAGTACCATCTGATAGCCTGAGGAGGAGAATTTAGCATATTCTTCTCAGGATAGATGTGTTTCCTGCAAATATATTAAGTCTGGTTTGCCCTGTTTCAGAAACTTTAATAATCTGGATCACTTTATGGGGCTATAGATTCCATTAATATCTAGGAAAGACCAGCGATCGTTAGCCATTTTTATATTGTAGTTGTAAGCTATTAGGTAGAGATGACGCCACTCTGAGAGAAATGGGATATTTAGATAGATAGAGGGGAAGGGAAGAATATCTAGGTACATTCAATTCTAGCATTTTATTTATCAGGTCACTGCAGCTAATATGCTGTTTGCTAAAGTTATTGCCATTGCCAAGGTAAATTCAGTTACAGTGAGTAGGAATACCTGGTGCCTGAAGGAAAAGGCTTCTAGATAGACTTCTAAAAATTAAGCAACCACACCACTAGGGCTTTTATTTTACCTGCACTTCTTAACAGAAAAGTGTTGATAAATGGAGTGCTGGCTAACTGGGCCCAACTGTAAACATAAACCACCATAACAATAGTTTAAACATATAAAATAAACAGAGTTTTACTTCTATTAAATGTCCCTTGATCAATGGGGTTAACTGTGACTTCCAAGGTAGGAGAAGGCACAATGGTGTTCCTATATTACCCAAAAGGTCTGAGGTGAAATTATCAAGCCATTTGGGATAGGGGTGTGCCCAGAGTTTTCCTTACTCTGGGCCCCTTGAGACCAACATGGTCCCAACTGAAGTAGTTCAAGAGGATTAAAAGAAAAAGAAAGGGTGGGTAGACAACATTCAATAGCAGCTCCATCAGTATGGCTATTGTAAATACCCCCCAAAACATTCAGATGCGATAAATAAATATGAGTTATTTGGGTAGTGTACATGTCATACAAGGTGTCATATTAACATAGTCATTTCTTTCCGAACATTCTTGGGAGCATTCTGAGGACATCCAAGCAGAGACTCTCTTAGTGAGGGTGCTTGTCTTAAGCCTCCTACATCAGCAGCACCCGGGGAGATTTTAATGTCCTGGGTATGTAGCAAGAGTCTCCTTGCTTTTTCCTGGTGGGTCTAGTTAAGATAATTTGAGGTAGGGGTAGCGGGTTCTATGGGTCAAGCAGGGATAAATCAGGGGAGATAATGCGCACACTTCACCATGCTGACAGGTGACCACTTCTGACCCAATTATAGAGAGCCTATATATCATGGCCTAGGGTCCAGGCCTGGTGTGACAACCAGGGATGCTATTCAATACTTTCCCCCCTCCCAGTAACTGGTTCCCGGCCTAGCTGTTTCCAAGCAGTTTGACCAAGTAATGTCCCCAGGTAGCATGGAGGTGGTTAGAGGCACATCCGATCTTTGGAAAGCTGCAAGGCATTGCTTCAGGTCTGGAGTCACTTGTCACCCAGCCTGTTGATTCTGTTGTGTTTTAGAGGCAGCTGCCATCGTTGGGAGTTAGATGTGGAGCCTTGGGGTGCATTGGTATGGTCAGGGAATTTAAAGCCTTTACCTGAGAGATCAACCCTGGCTTCCTGCACAGTAGAATATTCTTTTGCCATCTGGTAGCATCACTACTGGTTTTGCGGGTAGGGGTGGTGAATTTGATCCCTATGGCCTTCAATATTGGAAGCACTGGAAGGTAAGCCCTATATAGCCTCATTGTCTTGTGGGCATAGTCGTGGTTGATGTAAAATCTTTTCTGGCCGTAAAATATTTTTGCTTTCTCCAGGCCCCTGGTAAGTATTTGTTCTTTTATTGCATAGCTATAAAACCTGGCAATGATTGAGCAGAGAGTGGCTGCAGGAGAGGTGAGCTGGCTGCTAATGCTCGGTATACTCTCTTAAACTCTAGGTCCATGTCTGGCAGAAGTTCTAGTCCCATTCAAAGCAAAACAGATACAAATTCTTTCATATCCGAGCCCTCCACACCTCTCAGGTATGCAACAGACCTGGATATTCTTCTGGCAGGCTATTTTCTGTGTCCTCCTGATGCGCTTCTAGGAACTCTTGTTCATCTTGCAATTGTTGCATTAGGCCCTTGAGCTTGTTGACCCTGTTTTTGGTGAGCGTGAGATTCTTTTCCCGTGTCTATTTGCCCTGCTCTAACTGAGCAATGTCCTCTATGGAGCTCACCAAGAGCTGTTTAACCTCCACCAGAAATGAGCAGAGCTCATTATAAATGGTGTCTAGCTTTACTTTTTAGTTTTGTTTTTGGTCACATCTAGAGGCTAGTGGGTTTTACCAGCAGGGCCATGGGGAGCGAGGATCCATTTTCTGTGTCAAAGGCCCCAGAATAAGACATCTCAGGATCATCAGCTTTGTTCTCCATTTTCTGGTAATGCGTGCCAACTCATTTCCCTTTGTTGCCCATCTTCATAATTTTAGGCATGTATTGAGTGGATTATTTTGCTGCATGAGGGTTTCTTTTAGGAGGTTGTGAGAAGCTCATTCTCTATGCTGCCATTACTTTGGAGCAGAACCGAAATCCCAGAGATTTAGTTCTAAATTTATGGGCTGGCCGATTAGAGTGGGGACCACTAGTGCCAGGGATTTATGTCTAACATCTGAGCTGGTGATTGGAGAAAGGGGACCACTAGCACCAAGGATTTATTTATAACATTATGGGCAAGTGATCATGGGGAGGACCACTAGTCCTATAGATTTATTTGTAACATTACTGGCTGATGATCTGTGGGGGGCAGTATCACCAGGGATTTATTTCTAACATTACGTGCTGGTGATCAGAGGGAGGAACCACTAGCACCAGATATTTATTTCTAACATTACATGCTGGCGATCAGAGGAGGAAACCACTAGCACCAGAGATTATTTGTAACATTACAGGCTGGTGACTGGAGGAGAGGACCACTAGCAACACGGATTTATTTGTAACATTAAGGGCTGGTGATTGGAGGAAGAGAACCAATAGCCCCAGGGATAGCTTCAGTCTTTGACCAGGAAGGGGTGGCACTGTACTATCTGCCTCTGCTACCTATGCAAATGAGCCCAAATGGGCATGTAAATGGACCCTTGGCACCTTGCATGCCCAATGGACTCATTTGCTTGGGTCCTTTGAATAATGTAGCTAGCACTCCGGCTTTCCACTCTTGTGGCCTCTTAGTCAGCTATGTCCAGACAGCACTACTTCACTCAGGGCTGTGCCAACAGGCCCTATATTCAGTTGGATAGTGCCAGTGTGCTGTCCAATAGCAGGGAAATGGGCAGACTGGGCAGGTCAAGCAGTCATTATCTGTCGTCAAAATCTGTTTTATGTTTCTGTCCATCTGCATATAGAAACAAATCAATAATTATTGGTGATCTGAATCTAGATTGGCTTAGCTCAAAATCAAACATGCTAAAAATCTCTGCAATGATCTGGGTCTAAGTCACATAATTACAGAAATTACTAGGCCAAACAGTATAAACCAACTCACCAGCTCACTCATTGACCTTGTCATTACCAATACACAACACAAAATAATACAACAAGCTGTATTCAACAATGATCTTAGTGTCCATAATATAGTAGTGTGTGTTAGAAATCCATTAATGCCTACCCCATAGCAAATTTGTTATTAAGAGGAAACTCAGGAAGTTTAACCTGATCCACAACTGGTCATCGACACATTTTTGTTGAGCGACCAGACAGCAAAACCGGCAGATCGACTGCATTTTGCAGTCGGCTGCTGGTTTTATGGAAAAACAAGTGTTTTCTTCAGAGGCTTTGCCCCTCAAAACCCCATGCAGGGGCTGCGCCCCCCACACACCCCACATAGGATTCTCAACTTTGAGTTGGAGCTGATTTGGGGGTGCAGGACCCTGACAGACAGTGCTGGGTTTCAGCAGGTTTCTACAGTGATGTGGCGTTGTTGTCACTGTAGGGGACCACACACTGTCAAAATGTCGCTGGTAGAGCGGCATACCAGTTTAACCAAGCCAGCTTTCTGACTAACCTAGGGACCCCTAACTGACAAAGCTTTTACTTAGCACATAGCATCAATGAGGTCATGCAAGTCTTTAATTCCAGTCTTAGATGTGATATTTATTTATTTATTGAAAATGTTTCACGAGGAAAGGCACACTGAGCAAAAAGATGCTCGTCTCATGTTGTGACCTGGGGGGTTAGAGGAGGCTAGTAAACATATAAATGGTTGATCTTAGCAATAATACAATCAGATGCAGAGCATAGTTGGAAGGGATTACAACTGAGCATGTACATAGGGAGAACAGATAAATGCATACAAAATCAAACAATAACTAAGTAAACAGGATCTTGGTTGCACAGCAATTAGGAACAGAACTGAACATGAGCAATAGGGTTAGGAATATAAAACATGGTACACATTGAGGCAGCGTGAGGTTCATAAGTGCAAGTTTCATAACAGATGTGACAGCAGAGCTTGAGTGCAAGTAGCAGAAGTTGAGCTAGGGAGATGTAACAGGCTAGGCGAGGGGAATAGGAGGGCAAGGTGGGAGTAGGGAAAGGAGGGTAAGGGCGATGAGCTGTGAAGGAGGGAGGTTAGGTGAGAAGGGGAGGGGATGGGGAAGCGGGTTGAAGGGGAAGGGGAGGGAGAATTGACAGTGGGGAGTGAGTAGAGAGAGTAGTGCGAGGGCAGTATATAGGCCAGTCAATTAGGCGATATTGACAAGCATGCCCTGTTGGTAAAATATAGAATAAAAAAGCCTTGTGTGCATGGTTCTATGGGGACATTAAAAAGCTTTATTAAAGAAGGACCAGCTCTGGGCAACTGCTAGACTCCGAAATCTCCTCAGAATTGGACAACCTTTGTGGCTTGCTGCAATGCCTGTACTAGACTGATAAGAAGCACCAAAGAAAAGTACTACTTGGGCATTCTCGAATCTGCAAAGGAATCCCTCACAAATCAAGCACTTTTAAATCAGTGGAAGGTCAGAAAGAACCACTTATTCTACCCAATAAAATTAATTATCATGGCTCCATCATCACTGACAAATCTTCGATTCTTGATAAATTTAATGCTCATTTTGTAACAGCTGGCCTTGCTTCGACTCTTCCCAGGAAGTAACCCATGCCCTCTATCTCATAAAAGCAACGTGTAACCAGTTCTTTCACTTAGGTTGCCTTCACCTTCTCTACCGTCACATTCAAACAAGTCAAAGATCAACTAATCAAACTAGGTACCAAAAAGCGCTGGTGCAGATTACATTGATCCCTTCTTGCTGAAGCTAGGTTACCACTACCTGACAGCCCCGTTACTCATCTTTTCAATCTGTCACTAACACAGGGCATCATACCCTCTGAATGGAAGGCAGCTCACATACTACCCCTCTTCAAGTCCAGAGATCCTAGCAATATGAACAATTACAGGCCTATCTCAATTTTGCCAGTTCTTTCTAAACGTCTGGAAAAATTGGTTAGTATCTCAGTTAAGGAGTTTCTTGATAAGCACCAGTTGATCATCCCCCTACAATCTGGCTTTAGAAGTCATCATAGCACTATATCTGCTTTGTCTAAAGTAACACATGATTGGTTGGAGGCCATAGATAATAAGCAGGTCATGGGGCTGTACTGTTAGACCTTAGTAGGCCTTTGATACAGCTGATCATGACCTTCTCCTGGACAACCTTAAGGATCATGGGATTGAAAACTCCATAGTAAATTGGTTTACCAGCTATCTGATGGATCGGCAGCAGCAAATTAAAGTCAATGGGACTTTCTCTCTTTACTTCCCCTTTCAAGATGGGTCCCACAGAGCTCCATTCTGGGACCACTGCTCTTCATGTTATATGTTAATAACCACGAGCAATAACACTGTGCACTGCAAAATCCACCTCTTTGCTGTGTGACGATGTGTATCCCCAAACCTTTGTTAGCCCAAGTCTGCTCTGTGATTCAGTCTGACTTTAACCAGGCACAATACAACTTAATCAATCTAAACTTTTACTGAATGCCAAAAAAACAAAGTAGTGTTCTTCCATCCAAACTATACCTTAAGTTCTCACACTAACTGTTGCCCCCAGCCTATCACTACCCTTCTTGGTGATACGATTAAAGCAGTGGATAGATTCACATATTTGGGCTTTTGTTAGATTCTCACCTCTCCTTTCTTTCAACCAGATGACTTGGCTAAAAATTGAGACAGCAGCTCGGTTTCTTCTTCCAAAACAAAGCCCTGTTTTCCCAGACCTCCAGATGGAGATTAGTACAGGCCATCTTTCTGCTTCTCTTGGATTATGCAGATACCATATATAATAACTGTGCAATCACCTACCTCCACAAATTGGATACATGATATCATTGTGCTATCTGCTTCATCACCAATGCTCCAGCCAGAACCCATCATCCCACCTTGTACAAAGAGGTGAAGTGGACCTCCTTGGCTACGAGGAGACTTGTGCAAACATATATATGGAATTATAAAGCTCTAGTAAACAAACTGCCTCCTTATATTACTACACTCCTACATCACTCCACATAGTTCATTTCACTAAGAAAGATCACATATATTTCCTTGAAGTCCCCAAAGCTTGCACACATTACGGTAAAGCAGCCATTCACTATGTACTCCTTGCAGTCTAGAATAAACTCCAATTATCAATAAACATAGAAACATAGACTTTGATGGCAGATAAGAACCACTTGGTCGACCTAGTCTGCCCATTTCCCTACCTACAAGATAAGCTGCAAATCCTAGTTAACAACAGACTATTTCTTTTCAACCCCCACAAGAATTGCTCTTACGCCTGTCCCATGCATTCTTGAATTCTCCACAGTTTTAGACCCCACAACCTGCTAAGGAAGGCTGTGCCATGCATCCATCACCCTCTCAGTGAAAAAATACTTCCTCACATTGCCTGATCCATCCCCCTCTATTTTCAAATGGTGTCCCTTGTTCTTGCACATCTCTTTTCTGAAAGATGCTAACCTCTTGGACTTTGTTGATTCCACTGAGATACTTAAACGTTTCTATCATGTCCTCCCTCTCCCTCCTTTCCTCAAGGATATACATATTAAGCTACTTTAGTCTCTCCTCATATGGCTTCTCTTGCAGAGCCTGCACCATTTTAGTTGCCCTTCTCTGGACTGCTTCCATCCAGTCTATGTCCTTGCAGAGATGGGGTTTCCAGAACAGGACGTAGTACTCAGAGGGGTCTCAACAACTGTCTGTACAGAGGAAAACAACTTCCTGTTTTCTGCTGGTGATGCTCCTCCTATACATCCCAGTATCCTCCCAGCCCTCCCTACTGCCTTCTCACATTATTTGCTAACATTAAGGTCATCTGATATGATTACCCCCAGGTCCCTTTCCATTTTTGTTGTTGTTACTACCTCCCCATTGTGTAATCTTCCCTGGGTTTTGTTTTCAAGGTGCAGTATTTTGCACTTCTTTGCACTGAATCCAAGCTGCCATACCTCTGACCATTCCTCCAACCTTGCCAAGTCCTTCTCATCCTTTCCATACCTCCTTGTGTATCAACCCTGTTGCAGATCTTTGTGTCATCTGCAAAGAGGCATAGTTTTCCTTCCAGTCCCTCTGCCAATGTCACTTATAAAGACATTAAAGCTACAAACCTTAATCCCTTTAAAAGCATTTTAAACCATTGTTTACAAATTCACTACTGACACCCGTCACTGCTATTAACCTCGTATCCTACCACCTATTTTCTTCCCTTGTCTTACTTAGCATCGCTTATGCTCGGGTCATAAGTTATTCCTGCACCTGTTTTGTTTATATAATTGTACTGGCCTGTTTTTCTTTGTGTTTTCTGTTGAATGCATCAACACAGATGTCAATATTGTAAATACCTTATATTTTAGAAAATGTTTCTATTATCATGTCAAACCATGTTGTCCTTGTTTACCATGATTCTGTATTGCTTCATATATTATTTTGTTGTAATTTTTGTACAAGGGACCTCTTTGCAAAATGAGCTTGCTCAATGGAATTTACCCCTTCACAATAACATGAACTTGATATAGCACCCTCGGACCTCTGGACAATCTAAAGAGGAATGCAAACCTTTGCATTCCGCTTGGCGCTTTACTGAATATCGGGCCCCAGCTCTTCAAATCAGCAGTTCATTTTAACAATGATCTTTTATTATTGCCTCCTTTTCAACTCCCAATGTTGATTTCCGGTGTTCAGATTTGTTTCCAAATCCACTTATATAGTGCCGCATGATAGTTTATGTTTACCATGTTAAAGTTTTCATGTTGCAGTCTGGTGTTAGTCCTGATGTTCCGAGTGTCCCAAGTGGTTACAGAAGTTTCTTTCACATAACTGTTTGTGTTACTGATGTTAAAGTAAATATGAGCTGAGGCCAAATTTGTGTTCTGTGGATGTGCCAAAATTCTGCACTTTTACCTTTCAGTCACCCAGTTGAGCTATGCCATTTCAAAATCACTTCAGCCTTTGGCCTATTTAATTAAAGTGACACTGTCACTTTAATTAAGGCCCGCTGGCCTCAAATTGTCCTTGGTTCCAAAACAAATTTTATAATTTCTCACATTCTGTAGACATTACTGATGAAGCTGGTAGTTTGATTCAGATATCTTGTTTCTTTTAAAAATGAAAACAGACTGCCCACAATAATGGTGCTACCACAAAAATTGTGTTTGTTGACACCTCTTGACCCACTCCTAGTGCATCTTTCCTGGACTTGGGAACACCCTTAATATAGTTTAGCCACTTAAGATGCAGTGGGAGGAGAGGGACTATTACATCATGAATGGCTGCACTGTTTGGGGTGTTTTTTAATGTTTATGAAGTATGCAAAAGAGTAGATCAATAATTTGAAACAAAACAAGGTTTTGAATAAATATACTGCTAGCATGCATTTCCATTCTATTAAGAAAAGAAAGCAGATTAAACAACCAACATCAATGAATTTTAACATAAGCAATCTTACAATGTGGGTTTTCAACTAGAAATAATATAATGAAAACATTTGACAGTGTCCCTTTAAAAAGCCATTCCCAGATGGCTAGTGCTAGTTCAAGACCACTATTCCTCACACACTACAAAGTCTGAACTGACATTCCCCCAAGCTCCTTCCCACACATTTTTATTATAAAACATATTTCTTACTTCTGGTACTTGAAGGTGCTGACAGAATTATTTTTTTCCAATCTGATTAGATGACCAGTGGAGGGTGACTGGAGTGGAAGAAGGGTGAAAAGGAATGTCACTTACCCTTATTTGAAGCCTGCTAAACCCCAATACAAGGGACCTGGAGTGTCTTTGGCTAAATTGTCAAAGCTGAACCAAAGACAGGAGGTTTGAATCGAAGCTGAACCGAGGTTGTTAATTATCACATTACCTTAAAGTTAACAAGCAATAAGGCATGACCAGGGTTTAGATGAATAGTCAATTAACCCCACCCCAGTAGTATAATGAACACTGAACACACAAAGTTTACTGGTGGAAGGGGATTATACATCATCGTGTCCACCAGCCACTTTTCAATGGTGATATTTGTCTATTCTCTGAGTATCGATAAATATATCTAGCTTAAATTTAAAGGACTAGCTTTAATGTAAAGGTTGAATGGTGGCATGAGGCAGAGCCAAGTGCCATATTGCTCCTATGTTGTGATTAACTGATGGTTAATTTTACTTCTGTGTGCCTTATTACTAATATAAAAATTATTCAAAAGAAAAGTGTTAGAAGTGCACCTTTGGAATGTTTTCCTCAATAAGATGGAGATTTGAAATAAATTACTTCATCCAGCAACTGTTTAAGAATGCTGGGTCTGAATCAGAATATATAATTCCAGTTACTGAGCAGTGGAAGAGGATGCTGACAGGAACAATTCATGTGCCATAGTGATCAGGCTGTACATGACATTTTAAATCTTGGTAGTATCATGTGACACCCCAAGCAATCATAACACTTCTTTCAGTTATGTGATATACTCTTATTTCCATAAGAGTATCTCGTACACTATGCCAAACTAACAGGCTTCTCATAGCTTCTCATGCTCGTACACACAGTAAAAGACTGTTGCACAGCAAAAGATAATAAAAAAATTAGGACACGATCTATAATAAAAATAAAGAGTGATTGATAATACGTTTATAGGGATGCTAGGAAGGCCTTCTTATGGATATAAGAGTGTCACCCTACCTCCTTAGGGTACCAGAAGTGCTTAACTTTGAGAGGAGTTCTATGAATGCATGAGGTGACACTCTTATGTCCATAAAAGGCCCTCCAAGCATCCCTATAGACTTATAGTATAAAGAGATCAATGTAAGGGTCTCAGAATGCTGACAGTAAATCAGACTGCAGAATTTCTACAACCCTTTCTATTATGTTAAAGAAGAACTGGATGGAACCTGTAAGCCACTTTTTTCCCATTGAGGCTGTTTTTTTTAATATTGGTTTAAATTCTGTCACTAATCCTTCTTTACTGGCATTTAAATAAACTGATTGTCTCAAAGCCAGTACATAGTTGGGCTTAGAACCATTTGAGCTCTATAACAGAGTTGATGACCCTTTCTTATTTTTTTCTTTTTGATATTCTATTTATTCTCCCAGCCGCAGTAGGCTTGGCTCCCATCTGCCCTGCTCCACCATCCCTACCATTCACCATCTTCCCAGACTTACCTGC
This sequence comes from Neoceratodus forsteri, assembly GCA_016271365.2. Classification (NCBI taxonomy): domain Eukaryota; kingdom Metazoa; phylum Chordata; order Ceratodontiformes; family Ceratodontidae; genus Neoceratodus; species Neoceratodus forsteri. Next base: position 1,064,477,609 of record CM028130.1, read on the forward strand.
TTGGCTAGTACACTCACAGGAGGAAGGCCATCCCTCCCCAAAGCCTGAGTCCATCTGACAATAGGTCCCTCAGTGATGGGGCAGTGGAGACAGTGTGGGTGTCATTAATGCCTGCCATGCCATAGTTCCTGCTTGTTTTCCTCCACAACCCCAGCTGCAGCATACTTCTGCTTGCACATGCATGTGGAGGTGCCTATGCATCTCAGGACTGCTGCTCCCCCCCTCACCCCTGACTAATGTTTGCTGCTCATGCTTCCATAGGCTACCACCAGGCCTCCATCTGCTGGTATCCAAGAGCCAAGATGGCACATCACCCAAATCTGGAAGAGGACAGCTGCCAGGCAGCTGCTCAGTCTTCTCGCAACCCACCCCACCATCTGACCCCAGCAATCCATTCTTGTTCCAAAACCATGGTCACGGAATGGCAGGAGGTAAGACATTCAATTCCTTAGCCCTCTACATCACCAGGCCAGCTATAGTTTAAGGCCCTTTAAACAATGGAATTCCATATTAGAGCTGGCCCACCAGTGCAACAGTTGGATTTCCACTTGCAACACTGCGACCTGGGTTGGGAATGGACCAGGGTCATTGGAGGGCCATCCAGGGGAGATGGACTGAGCATCTTCTGGACAGTTCTCCTTCTCCATGGGGAGGTAGCATGCATTTGGTGCAGAAGCGACACCTGGCAGAGGCTGGGTTCGTCACATTGCACCAATGCCAGTTTCTCTGGGGCATATGCTGGTCATCATTGCATGTTCCTGCCTCAAATTAAGAGGAGAAAATCCTGCTCCGGCCATCTCTGGGAAACTCTACCCCAGGCTTCAATTAGCCTTCTAGCTGGGCTCTCCTGATCAGTCCCAGTTTTGTAGCACTGCTAGCCAGGAAGATGCAGTGACTCCACCCTCTGGGGCAAGCCAGGGGTGACTGGGGAGCTCCAGTGATCTAGGAGGTGAAACGTGAAGGGGTGCCATGACCAGGGCGGATGATCTGATGGTCCTGAGCAGCCAAAAGTATAGTAAATTAAAAAAAAGAATTCTATATTAGAACAAACATGCACTGTACCAACAATCTAAAATCTTAAAACGCACATAATCTGCCACTCTCTATGTTGCAGGCCTGGGTTCATAAACATGCCTAGGTGCTCAGACCGTGGTGGTGAAGGGAAGGATTAGACAACAGAGAGGACAGACTCCTTCTCTGGAGAAGGCTCATGCCAAGTTCCACTGTAGCACCACCTTATGAGTGAGCACTGATGGAAGAATAGGAGAGCAGCTGCACAGGAAGACAATTTTCTGGTTCTGTTTGTCAGATTTCAGCTGTGTGCACGAGTGTGCATTAGAATCTTGTTTTCTAATGCCTTGAGGAAAAAGAAACAGTTGGAAAAATATCCTTGCCTGCAGGAAGAGCTCAGCGCAGTAGGGCTCCATGAGCCTCCAGTACTCCTCTTGAAAGAAAAAAAAAAAAGTGCAAGAACAAGGGGACACAATTTAAAGATAGAGGGGTGTGGTTCAGAGGCAATGTGAGGAAGTATTTTTCACAGAGAGGGTAGTGAATGCATGGAACAGCCTTCCTGAGGAGGTTCTGGGGTCTAAAACTGTGGGAGAATTCAAGGAGACATGGACAGACATAAGGCAATTCCTGTGGGGGGTAAGAAGAAATAGGCTGTTGGTTAACTAGGATCTGCAGCTTATCCTGTAGGTAGGGAAATGGGCAGACTAGGTGGGCCAAGCAGTCCTTATTTGCCATCAAAGTCTATGTTTCTATGTTTCTATGAACCCATGTGTGCTCCAAGTGGGCGGACTTGACTCTCCCACTCACCCAGTTCAGGGACACACTGGGATGGTTGGAATCAGGAAGGGCTGCAGGCAGCAGTAACAGAGTTGGGTTTAGGGTGCAAGGGGCATGGCCAGAGAATAAAAACATGCAGATATAAAGAACAAGGGCATAACTTATATCATGTGGTTTTAAATTTGCATTTAGCACCAGTGTGTAAGTCAGAAACACCCACTGACTTTAATGAATGGCAAGCAAAGATGAAATCAAATGCTGCTACAGAAAAACAGACTTGCAGGTCTAGTGCAGTTCTCCTTTAAACAGAAGGGCCCCATTCTTAGTTGCAAGTAGGTGCTAAACAATCCATGCAACCACTTAGGACCAGCACTGATATTTCAACACCATAATCTTGTGCTCAACAGGGTCACAACCAATTCCCAAGCACCTACCATACCAAAGGCATGCATCACTCTACAGGCCTTGTCACAACTTACCATTGTCCATCTGGTTAGCTACCTCCTGTTAAAAGCAGTGGTGATGGGTACAGTGCTGTGACTGGTGCACAAGCCCCTTAGTTTCATTATGTAAGGGGAGGGCACAATATCACCATGCGAAATACTGGGTAAAGGGATTATGTAACCATTGACCACAATGGCAAATGCTGGCTCGGGACTAGGTAAAGTTTCACTAGACTACTAGGGACTCATAGTGAGTCATGGAAGGAAGGACCAATGGACCACCATGGCTGGTTAATGATGGTGAGTTCTGGAACATGGACTTGCAATATATCATACACATAGCCACTGTTCCTGTGCAACAATTAACATATGAACTGGCAATATACACTGCATCTCAGTTGCATAGGGGACTCCCTTCCGTTATATGTGTCTCCTTCTGTGTAGGATGCTGTCAGATGGTGACACAATGGTATGGCTGAGATGCACCCATTTGGTGTAACCTAGTATCGACTGAGAGTTGCAGCGTTTGTGTTCAAATAAAGTTTTACATATTGAAGAAAACCTCACAGTCAGATTTAATGGGGATCTCATTATTTATTTTTAATACTGTACATCTATATAAAGTAGAAATGCTAAAGTAGACTTAAACAGTAGAGAGAGAGAGCTTATTACAGGACAGGAGAAAAGGACAATATCAAATGGATTACTAAGATATGTGTGTAAAATGTTTGCAGGAATGTGAAATTATCATGTAAAATGTGCTGTGAAGCCAAAGAAAATAGTTTGGTTTGCAGCCTGTCAAAATTGTTTGAAATGACACCATGGGCTATATAGTTTAGCTAAATGTGTCTTATAGAGCTGTAATAACTGGGTACTGTTTGTTTTCCATAAGAAAAGCTGATTATAATTTACTGTTATAACCCGCAGGTTATAATGGTGGACACATGACAGCGTTCCCACGGAAAGTGAATATGACAGCTCTTGCTCACTTTACTGCACTGCTGTCACAGAACTCAGACTGCGTTTTCCTCAGAATTGTTTCAGGTGAAAAACTCAACTCAGGACAGCACACCTTCAGAATTATCGCCACAAGATCTGAATAGGAATAGCAGCAAGATTCCAGGTTGGTGACCTAAGTGAAAGAAATATTGATCTATCTCTCTCACTCCATAGAAACCAGTAACTTCTGAACCTGCCTTATTAGAATATTGCCATGGAAGCCATTATTCGGAGCTGGGCCTAATGACCTTTTCATACTTCCTGGACTTCATTTCACAGCTATGTTTTTCAATAAAACAAGCAGCATCTATCTGTGAAAAAAGGATATTAAATAAACCACACTTCACACTAGTCTCCTGTTTTTCAAACAATTTATTTCAACAGAACTGGTATGGCAAAACAACAGTGCCAGCAATTACATAAAACAACACATGGGAGGAGTGTCAACCTGAATTAGATGCACACCCTTGGTGTAGGATGCTGATAAATCCCTCAGGTTTGCCCTCGAGTTTATGTAGCATCCACACCTCAGATGTGCACAAAGTTCTTATAATTACTGATCCTTTCCCATAGGAAAACCCGGTTGTAATTTCACCATTATTACCAGCTGGTTATAATAGCGAACATGCACCAGGTTTCTCTGGGTCTGCGTGTGCCAGCCACAGTGTTTTAATTCCTTGACACTGGTCACCTTTCCATCACTCAGCACTTCACCACCAGTATGACTCGGTGGTAAGTACATTTAAAAAAAAATAACTGGGCTACAGAAATGCTTTTGGATAGGGCTGCTTTTGAAAAAAGAAAATGAAAAGGTTCCTTCCCCATTCCAGACTGCAGACTACATTGAAACCAGACTGGTCCAGGGCTCCACAGTTGATGTCTGTTTATTTTATATAATTGCTGTGGTAGAAAAACTGATCCCCAGAAATTATATAAAATATTGGCGAGTAGGTGTGTATAACTCGAATTTTACACACACCTTTCAGTATGGGATGCCTTTATAATTAGCTCGAGGGTTTATAGGCATCCCACACCTTGGGGTGTGTGTAAAATTTTCCTTATAACCCCTACTCAGCCATTACTTGTTATGTTATACCTCCTCCATGCATTATTTTATATGTAATAACTGGCATCAGTTTTACCATAGAGAAACCTGATTATAATGGTGAACACGTGCAGTGTTTCCTTCACTGTCTGCATGTGCTCAACAATCCCAAGAGGGACAACTCCACAGAGCACAACTAAACCCTACAGTTTTCTCAACATGGCAGTGGGTACTAACTACACTTGCCACACCACAAATTAATCTTCACACTTTCAAAAGACATTGGGCTGGATTTTGAAACCTCAAGACTGCCACAAACCCCTGATGCACTGAATATATAGTGCATGGGAGCTTCTGACATTCTCCTAACCAGTGATCGTGATTTCGATCCATGCACCATGCCACAAGCTAGAACAATTTTTCTGGTCTATCTTGTGGCAATCCTGAGGACCTTTATTATAGAGTGCATGCCAGAAATTTGGCCCAAGCTGCTGTAAATCATGGAAACTGTTGCAACTGCATCCAAGATTGCAAAGTAAGGTGCAGTTGTGGCAAAAGGTTTGGCGCACCGCAGAACCTAAATATTGATGGTGCAGGGCTTGACCCAAGCCCTGTGCCACTCTTTAAAAATCAACCCAATTTTCTTCTTCCCAAGTTTGTTTAAAAAAAAAAGACCTTTCCCATTTATGGTTCTGTAAACCTGATCCTCAGCCCAACTGCAACTGCCGTTACTGTGCGGCTATTCTCCTCACTGCCTCAATGACTCCAGCTACTGAGACCCATTTAAATCATTTCAATAAAAACAAAACAATACAAAGTAAATGTTGAAACAACCAAGAACAGTAATAAAATAAATAAAGAGTGAGGTCTCCACAACTAAGGATAGTCTGCAGGGCAACACTATCTAGTGGCCAGACAGAATTGCAAATAAAATAAAACCTAAGCACAAATTACAACACAGAACAACACATTGGGTGGGAGTGCAGAACTTGAATTGAATGTACACCCTCAGTGTGGGGTGCTTTGATAAACCTCAGGCTTCACTCTTGGGGTTTATGTGTACACCACATATGGCACTGATTAAAAGCAATGACCAACACAAAATTTGCAGACAATTCAGTTTGAGCGCTGTTGTTAAGATTCATAAATTGGATTTATGGGGATGCATACATAACTGTTCGGACTGATCAGTGCAAGCAGAGATAGAAGACAGGCTCTCAAACTGGAAGTGTTGGGAAGCATAAGTGAAAATATTATAAAGCATTGCTTTTCACAGATGGTGATGAACTTGTAGAATAACCTACCCAGTGAGGAAGTATACTGGAAGCAAGTACAGCACAGGCTTTGACAAAGGATTCACTAGAGGTGAATAGCATTGAGGTTACACAGCAAGAGATAGGGGTAACATTCTGGTTTTGGGCGATGCATAGCTGAAATAAATGATTGTCTGGTCCCAGATAGCTGAGCCTCATGTTGGGCAAGATTATGTTGCTGCTGCTCAAACTGAGCTCCCACAGGTCAGATATAGAAGCACATAAACATAGAATGCTAAGGATAGAAAAGGCTGAAGGACATATATTCTTTCCCCACTCTACCTATTGACCCAAATACACCAGTTAGCTACTACAGATTTGGTTTCTCTGAACCACCCAACACACCCCTGAGTCTATCCTACCCTGCCTTAAGCCCTCCTGCACTGCAGTATTTACCACCTCGATGGGCAAGCTGTTCCATTCCTCCACCACTCCCTCTGTGAAGCTACTGTAAACTTCACGTCTTTGTTAATCTTACCCCTGTCAATTTATAGTCATGCCTCCTTGTGACTATGTATTTTTAATTACAAACAGCCCTGCTGTGTCCACCTATTACAACTGTGTAGAAATTATGTTTCTGTTATGCCCCCGGTCTCCAGGGAGGACATGATCAAGGTCTTTAACTTTTTATCATATGCACTATACCAAAGACCACTGATAAGCTTTGTCACTCTCCTCTGGACTGGTTTCAACCTTTTCCTGTCTGTTTTAAGATAAGAGGACCATAGCTAAACAATGTACTCCAAGTGAAATCTTACCAGTGAGCTATACAGAAGTAGGATCACTTCCCTCCTTTGTCTAGTGATGCCCTCTTTCTACAATCCATAATTCCACCAGCCCTCCCATATGCAGTAAATTATGCATCTACCAGGTTCTGATTCTTGAGCAGACTTGCTAGACCTTAGGCCTACTCTGCTGGCATGTTAGTATATGCTTTATTGCATTGAACATTTGATTTTAGGCTGTCACTAATGATAACCCTCAAGTTTCTCTCTCTCCTCTGTTCTCTGTGTCACCCTTACTCTATCTACTGAGTACTCTGTTTCAAGATACTTCCTCACTAATGTGCATGACCATGCATTTTTGCCATTAAGCTTGAGTTACCAAGTGTTTGACCAACTTTAAGCCCCTCCATATCCCTGACCATATCCCATACTTCCTCTGAATTGTCCACTCTCCACTGAGTTTGGTGTTGTCAGCAAACAGCACACCTCTGTTGACCCTTTCTTTATGTCTGAGATGTTCATGTTGCATGAAGCAGGTACCAGGACAGAGCCATAGGAAACCCTACTAGTGAATAAACTAACTTCTGAACATTTGCCATATGACCACAGTTGTGCCCTCCTTTCCAACCAGCTCCGTATCCACCTAGCCAGTTCCCCAATCACTAGGTCCCCACTTTTCTAACCAGTCTCTGGTGTGGCACAGAGTCAAAGGTCTTGGTGAAATCCAGATAAAGGACATCCACTGCCAGTCCTCTGTCCACCATCCATATTAAGCATATAGTGGCCACTCTGCCATCTATGGATGCCACCAGTTCAGAATGTGCCTGGGGCAAAGAATCTGGGGTAATTTTGTACTGCAAACTGACACTAGGCTGTCACGTGCTGGCAGTAATCTGGAAGAGCTTTTTCTATCTATGTAACATCCTCTAGATCAAATCCTATCTGACAAATGAGGACCTGGTTTCATTGGTACATGTCTTTGTGATGTCCAAGCTTGACTACTGTAATGCTCTTTACCTAGGGCTATATGAGTATTTGATGAACCACTGGTAGTTAATGCAGAGTGCAGCGTCCAGCTGATAATTGGAACACCTTGTTGGAGCATATCATATTGGTCTTGTGACTTCCAGTGCAGTGGCATACCACCTTCAGTGTTGGATAATTAACATACAAGGCCCTGCATGGTTTGGATCCAGGCTACCAAAGATCTCCTGACCTGATATGCTTTGTTCTGTTCTCTCTGCTCGACCAAGGCAGGTATGCTGATAGTCTTCAGATCACAGCTAAAGCAATCATGGAAAAGGTTTTGCCCTGGTTGCCCCTGTTTTAGGAATTCTTTGCCTGGCCACCTGTGGCCAGTCCCTTTTCAGTTGTCCTATGGTGATAGCCTCCGAGTTTATCTGATATCTTGGATTGCAATTTTCTTCTGTCTTATATACAGTTTAGTACCATATATTAACTAAACCTGCTGTACTATTGAAACATGTATGGCTTCAATTTTATATTGCTTAGTGAAACCCTTGAGCCTCTGGGAAAGTTCCCTAAAAATGAAGTTGGTTTGCCCTTTGAAGCTTGGAGGCGAGCCATTACTTAAAATCGGTTATAACCACTATGTGTGGAGAGGTGTACAAGATAGACCATAGGTTGATTCTGCTATGACAATATTATGTTATGCTGCTGTTTAATAAGATCTTGCAATATCTTTTGGCATAAATATTTATGTGATGTTTACTGTCATTATAGATGTAGCCAATGAAGACAGTTGCAACTGTGCAAAATGTTTAAAGCCCTATTACACTTAAAATGCACTATAATTTAATAGTACATTCATAAATATTTATTCATTTATTCAAATCATTTACAATTTTGGTAGACAAACAAATGAATAGTCATAATTAATCACCGATGGGGTATCTGCATATTTTTTACAGGGTATACTACCTTCATTTTGCTGCATCTGCTGACTGTGACATTTCATTTAATTTGGCCTGGAATCCTCAAAGCCCTGAAGGCAGTAATGGGAATCCTTGCAGAAATCTCACAGAGACAACATGCTGGGCTTCTGCAACTTTAATGAGGCCAGAAAAAGATATTGAGGGAGAGTAGAGAGGAGAAAAAAGGTGGTCCCTTCACTAGTTTCATGTCTTCTAATAACTCTGGAACTGTCATTCAACTTGAGGTCACATGCTTCTGTAGTCAGAAGAATTCCTATTGTTTATTCATGCAAAGAAAGAAGTGTGTAACTGCAGGAACATTGGCACTTAAAATGACACATGCTGTGTTCTGAAAGTAGCTCTTCTCTTTATGTTCAGTTAGCATTTACACACGTGGCCCCTGTGACCTCTGGGTGGCAGCTGACCTGTATCAAGTGATATACCAGTTTACTTATTCCTCTGGGGTGGCGTGATGGGCATAGTGTCTGTTCTGACTGTGAATTACCAATGTATGTTACCATGTTATTTTAAATAGTTGTCTTTCTTATATCACTGAATACAGATTTACTACAGGGCATTAAGGCTCTTGCACAGGTCCATGTTGTGAGATTAAATGTGATCAAATCAAATACATTAATTAACATTTAATTCTCTTATGATTTCAATACATCAGTAAGCACTGTTTATTTACTGTATCCAAGAGTAAATAACTCAGATGATTTGTTTTGCAATGGCTACAAAGGCATGTTTTGTCTGTTAATTTAACAGATAACCACCATGTTACAATTAAAACTTTATGATCCCCATAGACAGAGATTGATATAAGTCTATTAATGGTAAATACCTGGACCTCAACTGTCAAGACTGGGTATATTTGTCAGCCATTGGTTTCGTCACATAACCTTGACTTGTGCTAAGTGTTAAAGACAATGAATTAGAACAAGTCTGGGTTATGGCAGTGACACCAAGAAATTATCTAATCATCCGCTTGTTAGAGTAAGAGGCTTGCTGGATGATAGGCTTGATCAAGGTAACATGCAGACCTAAGCTCACACAGATGCATCAGTAGCTCCAAGACAGAAAATTATGGTGAAATCTAAAACGATTTGTAGTAACTGAGATAACTATATTCTAAACATAGAGGTGGTCAGGATGCCATTATTAGAAATAGATGACTGCAATGTAAAGATCTGCAACAGTTTTGAGGCTACAGTATGGGCCAGATCTTCAAAGATCCCAATAATGCCATAAGCCCCTGGTGTGCCGATCATATGGTGCACAGGGCGTGCAGCATTCTCCAGCTGGCAATCAGTTTTCCTCCCATGCACCAAGTACTGCAAGTTATTATGCCCCCGGTCTAGTTTGTGACAGTCAGGGGACCATTTTTACAGGGCTTGTAACAAATATTTGGTACAAGCTGCCGTGAATTGTACAAACTGTCACAACTGTGCCCAAGTTACTAAAATTGTGCGGTTGTGGCAAAGGTGGCTGCCAGCTGCACCAAAAATGGGGTAGGTGCAGGGCTTGATCCAAGCTCTGTGTCACTGTTTGAAAATCCAGCCCCATATGTGTCTCTCTCGCTCTCCAAGTGGTTAGGATGTATTCCTAAATTGGCAGGACAGCCCTAGGATGGTCTATTTAGCAATACTGTACATCCATTTGTATTTGTAAAGGCATTTATAGTACTTGAAAAACCTCTTTGTACTGTATGTGTTTTTAAAATATATATATTTAATAATGCTGTGGTTGGTTTGTTCTTTCAAGCTGAATTGGTGTCATGGGATTATTATTTTTATATGTGCTTCCATAGTGAAGAGGAGCTAAAGAATGGGACATGATATGTTTTAAGCCCCTTCCCCAAGGAAGCAATGGGGATGAAACTATATTATGTATGCCTTTACCATTCCTTCTCTGCCCTCCTTGGGGTTCATCTGTACAAACAGAGAATTAGTGTACCCCTTCCATGGCACATCCTTTAAATATCAGAATATTCTTTCTGTCTCAGTTGGCTACTTACTTATTTTATCTCATATGAGAGGGAGTGGGATCTCTTGGTGTCCATAATACATATATAGATATACAGTATATACAATATATATATATATATATATATATAGAGAGAGAGAGAGAGAGAGAGAGAGAGATAAATCTCCCAAGCATTAAACAATCACATTAGCAACTCAACTCTTGCTCATTAACAAGCAGACTCCTTACCAGTAACCTACACAATGCATAATAATTAAAGGATGCCAATGTAGACAGTGCACCTTATATAAAGAAACAAATTCAGGCAGTTACATTTTAGAATATGGGTGCAACTGATGAGTGGTCCACTGTGATGTTTGGTAGCTGGGCTTATTTAACAACAGAACTCTGATATGAACACTAAGACACCCACTTCTATTTCAGGTAAATGTGTAAGCTGCCAGTTAAGGCAGAAAGAATATTAAGATATTTGAAAGATTTGCCATGGGGGTGGCACTAAATGTTCTGTTTTAACTGATGTATTCCATTAGCAGTAGCACCCCTAATGAAACAAGCATTTGTCAATGCCGAATGTTTGCTTGCTGGCATTGGCATTGATAAGTCTAGAAGTTACAGAGCTGCATAATAGGAATGGCAGTGAAGTATTGAACTGAAACAACCCCACCACCACCCTGCAGAGTGACAGGCATTGGGGTGTGCCTTTGGGTCATCAGGCATAAGGCCATGCCATTTCACCACCCCTGCCCTGCAGACACTGACAAGTGTCACGGTGTGCCTTGGGGTCTTTGGCCCTTATCGCACCCCATTCCATCAGGAAATATGGTGAGATGGGTGTGGTATAGGAGAATGGGGTGAACTTTGGGGCCGAAGAGTCCAAGGCATACCTCGATGCCTCACACTGGCTGCAGGGTGTGGAATGATATGGCGTTACAGGCAAGAATCCCAAGTCACACCCCTGATGCCTGTCATTCTCTACAGGGTGGGGTGTTATGGTTGGAAACCCTAACACCTCAGGCATTCGTTAGTATTTTCACTCCAAACTTTCAACATGGTTTTTGTGACCCCCACCTCATGAACAGTTGCAATATCAGTTTGTTAGCTGAAAGCTGCTTATGCATAGCGACTACGGCATTTAGCACCACAGGTACAATAACACATTCTGAACAGGATGTGAAAATGACAGCTGTACTGTTCATGGGGAGGTGTAAAAATAGCAATGTTGCAAATCTACAGTAAAATATTAAAAAACTGGTGAAGTCACGTGCGTGCAAAGAAACTGTGCAATGCACACCCGTAATGTAATTAGTTTGGGAATTTTTTACAGCAGATTGTCAACACAGGCATTTTGGGACCTCTGATCATGAACAGTGTCACTGTGATTTTCTTTGTCTGTCCCAAACAATGATTTCCACAGCGACCATGCATCTCTGCGCTGAAAGTGTAAAACACATTTTGGCCATGTTGTGAAAAATGACAGCTGTACTGTTCATAAGGAAGTGTGAAAATGCCACTGGTGAAAATCTGGACTGAAAATATTACAAAGTCATGAGCTTACGGGTGTGTGGAAACTGTGCAATGCTCACTAGTAATACAGTCATTTTATGGAATTTTGTCACCAAATTTTCAACATAGCCATTTAAGACCTCTGCTCATGAACAGTGTAACTGTGATTTTCTTAATCTGTCTCAAACATTGCTTTCAAGACACTGACCGCGCCTTGTGCGCTACATGGCAGAAACACATTTTGGGCAAGATGTGCCAAATGACAGCTGTACTGCTCATAAGGAAGTGTAATAAATGGCAATGTTGAAAATCTGGATTGAAAATATTGAAAATTGCAAACATATGAACGTACGTAGGAACCGCAATGCACATCGTAAAACAGTCATTTTAGGAATTTTTTCACCAATTTTCAACATAGTCATTTTAAGACCTCTGCTCATTAACAGTTTCACTGTGATTTTCTTAATGTGTCCATACATTGATTTTGCACACCAACTGCGCCATTGTGTGCTACATGGGCGGAAACACATTTTGAGCAAGATGTGAAAAATGACAGCTATACTAACTCATAAGGAGGTATGGTAAAATGGCAATGTTGAAAATCTGGAGTGAAAATATTGAAAATTCTTGAGAACTTATGAGCGTGCGTAGGAAGTGCATAGCGCATGCCCGTGAAACAGTCATTTTTGGAATTTTTCACCAAATTTTCAACATAGGCTTTTGAGAGCCCACCTTAGGAACAGTGGCAGTGTCATTTCATTACTTGGTCCCGTAGGTGATTTCCCACAGTGACTGCGAAATCACCCTTCAGGCCGAGTAACGCCATGACAGTGAGAGCATTCATGAGAAAGGGTCCCAAAAACCCCATGAAGAAAATTTGGTGCAAAAATTCCAAAAATGCCTGAGGTATGCAGCAAAGTTAAAAACCCTGTCTATCCCATTATACAGCTTACGGCATTTCTCAGTTAGCGGTCGGCTTTGAAGAGTGCAGACATGTTCCTGGTCCACGAAGATCATCGTGCCAGAGTCCAGAGGTAAGTATGGGGTGAGTGGGGCTGTGGGGAGGTAGGGTGCGCAGTGGGTGGGCGCGGGTGGAGGCACAGACAGTGAGGGACCGTTTATTTCTGCTTTTTTTTTTAACCAAGGAGGAGATGATGCGGGATCGCTTGCCACTTGGGTGGCTCCCAGCGTGGCACAAGGATGGCTTTTTGGGGGCGTGAGCTGACTGGGGATTGGGCACCCCATCGGTGACTGCATCTGTTGCCATGCTGGGGTGGGCTCCCCAGGCGTGGCACAAGAACGACTGCTTGAGGCGTGGAGCTGATGGGGATTGGGCACCCCATAGCGACAGCATCTGTTGCCATGCTGGGGTGGGCTCCCAGCATGGCACCTACTCTGGGGGAGACAGTGGAGCCGGAGGGGACTGGGCACCCCGTCGGCTATACAGTGTGTGCGTGGGTGGAAGCAAGCATGCAGTATGCATGCGTGTGTGTGTGTGTGTGTGTGTGTGTGTGTGTGTGTGTGTAGGGGGAGCGCCCAGAGCAGGCGATATCTTATCACTGCTCACTGAAGTGTGGCTCCACCTTTCAACTGTACTCCACTGTATTTTTGACTGCTGTCATAGACAGCTCCGCAGCTCATTGGAGAACTGCCCACGCCTGCAAACACACTGACTGAATTGAAGAGGGCTGCCACACCTCCAAAAACTCGGATGATGGCACTATGTTTCTTGCACATGCATGCAAGCAAACATAAAAAGTAATTTAAAGTCTGTGAATGAGTAAGGGTTGAGCTACTTGTTTTGTATTTCTTGGGTTCATCTGTAACCTTGAGTAGGTTAATCAGTTGACTCCTAAATGGGTGGTGGTGGTGGTGGTGGTGGTGGTGGTGGTGGGGGTGCTAGGAAGATTATGGATAGTCTGAGGGTGAAGATAACAAAAATAACCAAAAACACCCAGGCAAAAGTAGAGGATGGGCCAATCTGATGTGTCTCATTGCTTCTGGGGCCAATGTATTTGGGGTGCTTTCAACCCTCCCTGCTCTTTGTTAGAGAACTGAAATGAAGGCCTCAATGACAACATTGCTCAATGTTATTTACATTAGCATGCCTTAGCCAGCAGTGTGGGCTTTAGCAGGTGATATGATTGCAAACTGAAGCAGCCTCTAGTTGCCTGGAATGTTAATTTCTGATTGACTCGATACTCTGATTATTCCCATGTATTTTCAGAAATAAACTGCTTGTAAAGATCAATGTCATATTCATTTTAGAAATACATCTTGATAATTTATGCTTTGTAAACAATCGTTTAGCCAATATGTTTAATTTGATTTGTGTCTTGGTATTGTTTGGGGTAAGATTATTGTTTCTGAAGATGAGAGGAATGGAAAATGCCTCACCAATGTCTGTAGTTGGCAAAAGGTTCAGTAAAAGACAAACAAAAGATGGCTACCTCTGGCAATTTGTAAACACACTTGTGACACCAGGAAAACTAAACCACTTTCCCAGTATATTTTTAACTTCTGCCAATTGATGAACTAACAGTGGATAGATTTTAAATCTTCAATTCCATTTCAATAAATGGACATTATGAAATGGATTATAATACTGAACTGTGATAGTCTTGGAGTACTTATACCCCTTCTGTTATCCCAACACAACAGCACCGCTAGCTGACTCTCTAACAAAAAAGGTTTAACGCTTGTCTCAGACACATGCCCACATCAGAAAAGGCTGTCCTGGCATACCTGTTAGGACCCAATACTCAAAAACTGGGCTGTAGATAACTACCACCATTATGCAAGGTCCCTGATACTCAAATGTCTTTCCTGGCAAATCTCTTGAAATCAGTCAATCAATCAAGCAAGCAATCAATCAGTAAATGTTTCTTTTGGCTACCTGTGGCTCCTGTTTGCTCCCTGATCCTACTGTTTGTAAACAGGTATCAACTTCACAGCCCCACACCTCCAGTCCCATTGTCTCATATCACTGAACTTTGCTGTCACTGCCAAGGACTGCTGCTCTCTTACTTGTTCTTGATGTCCCTCATTACTCTCAGTGCCTTTGACAGACTTCTGCTGAATGTTCCTATTTTTTTAATTTCATTTAAATGTTGTTAATTGGGTAATAAAAGTACTGGGCCACATGGCCCTTTACAGACTTGACCCCAATACAAACATATCACAAAACACTTACATTACAGTATAGTTATTATAGTCTGTAAAACCTAAGCATGGAAAAGCAAACATACAATATCCAATCACAGTCTAGTCCATTTACAATATGTACAAATGTTATGTCTAAAACTAGACTAAAACAGAGCATCGAGCTGCAGTCAGTAAGCCGCTTTTGTACTGTGCTTGGAAATGCATATTTAATGCTTGTCTCATCACAAAATCTATATTGTTCCACCAGTGTACTTGAAAAAATGTTTGAGTTTTGAGGATTTATTTATTTATTTAGCTTATTTAGCTAATTAGCTTATTATTTGCAAAATGGCAATGATAAAGTTACTGAATCATCAGATCTCAAACGCTTGTACATTTTTTTTTTTTAGGAAAGACCTTCCAGCTTGATAATTTTAAACATGAAACAGCTTTTGTACAGTTTATCTCTGTTTGATTGGTAGCCAGTTTAGCTTCTGACATAATTTACAGTGATTTTGTCGGTGCCTAGCTCTCGGGGCAAACTTAGTGCTGCATTATACATACAGATATATTTAATATATCTTTTCTGATAGCCTCCTCCTAAAATAAACTCCCATACTCTGCTGCAGGTAATAGACAGCTTTGAGGCAGCATTTTCTGGTGTCATCAGTTAAGAAATTTTTAACTGAGTACAAAGTCCTCAATTTCTTGTTCAACTGTGTTGAAGTATGCTCAACTTGCCTTTCAAAATTTAGATACGAGTCCAATAATACATCTAGGTATTTGAATTCAGTAACCACATTCAATCTTTCCCCTCTTCTAAATATATCTGAAGCGTGTCTGCAGAAAATCCTTTTTCTGGGCCATGCAGAACACCATAGATTTTTTCTTTTTAACTGTAAGTTTATTTTTCTGAACCAAGTTGCCATTCTCTTATATTCAGATTCCAAGGTTTTACTAAGAGAAAGTATGTCCTTCTGTGCTACATGCAACACAGCATCATCTGCATATAAGATCATCTTTCTGTGCTGCATACTTGTGGGAGGTCATCTATAAATAATAATAATAATAGTGGTCCTAATATGGACCCCTATGGAGCCCACACTCTACTTTATGAAGGTCCAACAGGATTCCACTGAATCTAACTTGCTGGTGTCTGTTTTTTAAATAATGCAACCCAGTTCACAACTGGTTCACCAAAACCAATTTTGCTTGGCTGTGACTTCAGGAGGAATGATCCATCAGGTTGAATGCCTTGGTCAGGTCCATATACAGCACCCCTTTAAACAGGCCCCATCCATGTTTTCCTGCAGATCATTCATGAACCTGACCAAGGCAATTGCCGTACTACAATCCCCTAAAGCCATGCTGAGCTGCAGCTTATAGTTAGCAGTTTTTAAGTTTTCTGTTATTTGAACATGTAATTGTTTCCTGCATTTTGTCTATCAAGGATAATAATGATATAGGCCTATAGTTATTTACTAGATTTATTTGTCCTCCTTTATGCACTGGAACATATCGCTTTATTCCATAGGTCAGGGACATTTTGTACACAGGGATATATTAAGATTTTTTCCTAAAGGCAACAACAATCCAACCACAGCTGCCTTCAAGATTTTGCCTTTGCTTGGTCTAGTCCTGGCTCTTTAGACTCATCTAGGCTTCTCAATTGTTTATAGACCTCTCCTCTCTTAATTTGTTTAAAATTTAGTATTATTTGTTCAGGTACTTCTCTTTGACGTCAATGTACAACCCTCCACCACATAATTAGATAGGTCTGATAAAGTTTCTTTTAAAGAATTAGCTATGTCCAAGCTTCAGGTTATTTCAGTTCTCCTTTGATAATATGTAATATGTTATCTTTCTCTTTTTGCTTGGGTTTTGTTAGATTATTTAACCTCTTCCAGAATGATATCTTATTTTCAAAATGTGATAATTTGTTTATTTTTATGAAAGTCCACCTTTGCCTTCTGTATTACTCTTTTACAATTATTTCTTTCTTTTCTATAAATAATACCATCTGCAATTTTATTTGTGCATTTAAAATTTACCAATGCTGCATCTCTTGCTTTTATGCACTCAGTTACATTCCTCCTCTGCCATTACTTGTTGCACTTCTTATTACACTGTTCTTTTTAATGGAGCTCTTTTGTCTAAAATATTATTGTATTTTCCCAAAAATATTCTAATGCCCTATTAGGATCATCTACAGTGTCTATTACATCCCAGTTCACATGCTTAAAATCTGCCATTATTTTAATTAATGTCTCATTATTTATTAGCCTTGTTCATATCACCATATTGTGTTGTTTTTGACTCTCGTTGCTCCATACACACTACACTGGCATGTAGATGCTGATCAAGTCAGGCATTGTCCCTACACTCAAAATATTCTGTATGTTATTTACCATAACCCACCTGATTAGAGAATCTGGGCATGTTTTACCATTTTTCCTTGTTGCTTCTGTTATTATCTGTTCTAACTTAACATTCTGAAGTACAGTTTTCAATTTATTTGCATCTGGTCCAATCCAATTTATGTTTAAATCCCCAGTAGGACAATTTCCTATTTTTAAGAATGCCTATTCCATTTATTAGTTCATCCAAGCCCAGGAATTTTGTCTTAAGGTTTATAAATAAAATTTACAATAACCTTTTTTTGTTTTACTCAGTGTTAAGCTCAATAAATGAGCTCTCACAACCTGAGGAGAGAGTTTCTCTTTCTAGCTTATTAACACTGACTGACTCCCTTGCATAAATAATGAGCCCCCAACTTTTTCACTACCTAGTCTTGAATAACTAACTTATACACCTCTGTCTTTTTAAAATTGTCTACCACGTTTCATTTCAGCCAGGACTCAGTAACCCTTACATCAGGGGCAGATGTAAGCAGAACACTTCTAAATCATACTTTTTGTAATTAGGCTGTACATATTTTAATGCGCTAGTTTTAGGCCTTTGGCTTGAAACCAATTGTGTAAGTCAAACCATTGATTAAGTGAATTGTCATGTGTACGAGATTTTCTTCACATCCCCTGCTAATAGTTTAGTGAACAGAAACAAATAAGTTTATTTCTAAAATATGATGTGCTATATACTGTATATATGATCATTGCAAAAAGACTCATTAATGTATCAATTAGGGTTACAGCAACAAAAGTTGGGAAATGTGGTGTTAGGGTTTCCAGCTCTAACACCCACCCCACCCTCCACACACCAATGAGTGTCAGTGGTGTGACTTGGGGTGGTCAGACCTAATGCTATACATATAATATCAAAAAAAAAACTAAACCTATATTGTCTCTTCTAGCAATAATCCCAAACATCACATTCCATGTTTAAAACAATCATTCCGTACAGTGATTGGTAAAATATTCACATCATTATAAGTACCATTTCTTTCAATCAGGGTTATCCTTTTTATCAAAAAATCCAACCCGCTTAGCACAGTAACTCAAAGCAGACAAATGAAGAATTCCAAGTTAATCACTTTGTAGCACATGGTGGGACCCTGCTAACTTAACCACAATTTTACAGAGTGTTAAATATTAATTTGCTTTAATGTGGGTTCCAAAATGAAAAAATGTTTAGCAACCTCCCTCCTGAACCTCCCTTTTAAGTCTGCTGCTGAGGCTCCCACCACCCAGTGGGAGCCACTCATGCAAACAGCTGCTCCAAGGGTAGCTACTGGAATAGCTACACTGAAATAGTGTAAGGTCCTCAGCCTCCAGATGATGTCATCAGCTGCACCTACTATCCACCAACAGCTCCTCTGCTTACTGGTACTGGGCTTCTTAGTGTTATGGGACTGGGAGCCTGTGCTAGACAGGAGGCAGGTTTAATGCAGAGTGTCTAATTAAAGCAGATTATTGCAGAATTCATACAGCAGCTAGGCAGAATAGGCAGCCTTTCAACTGACAAGATGTTAGATGCTGCTGATGAGGCTAACAAATCCGATGCCAACCATGGCTTTTGCCAATGGTTCTGAGTGGGCTGATGGAAATGCCAGTGACTCTGATGCTTCCTCCACACATACTTCAGTGAAGCCACTAGAGATGCAGTGATATTAAATTTTCCTGTGAAGCTGGGAAATCTGCCTTCATGGAGCAATCTGCAAAGTTTTGCTCCTAGACTAAAAATTTGGCTACCAGACTTTGTTGTTTTTCCTCAAAATGTTTGAGGTGAACTGCAGAATTTTGCCTGCAAATGGCAGAATTTCACCCATGAGTAGTAAAATGTCACCAATGAATGGTGAAATTCCACTGTTTGGGGCACAATTCCACCATTCATGGGTGAAATTCCACACTTCACAGCCGAAAAACACTTTGTGGGTGGAACTTTGCAATTTGTGGATTAATTCACAGGTGAAGTTTCCCAACTTTGCCCATCTCTAGAAGCCAGAGAAGATTGTGGAGACAAAAATCTTCAGCCAACCCACTGCCGTGTACAGCCCTACCCTTATATTGTTCAGAGATGGCCTAAATTTCCTTAAAACAGCTTACCTGCAGTGTTGGGGTTACCTACTAGCCATCACCAACACTGTGATGGCTGAATGAGCTGAATAAGACTAATTTTTTTTTACTAACTTAAAAACATGTTTTAAGTAATTTCTTTACTAATGATGTGGGATCAATCTATAATTGTAATAAGGCACTACGGAGTTTGCACTATGTGGGACAATGGTACAATACTTTTTAAGTGGTGGAAGGACTTGACTATGCTAAATGCTAATGCTTCAACCCACATGAGGCATGCCTTTATCAAACAATAACACACTCTTTAATGAAATATTGTGTAAATATCATTATATCTAACAAGTGGAACACTGATATGGTACTTGCAGAGCCTGTAAGCAATAACCCACAATAGGGTGTGTGGTTATTGAGGATTTATCAATACCTGCATGCGCGGTGAGGAGGTAGCCACAAGCCAAGTGTCCTTGCAGCACCCAGGGTGTTGTATAAAAACAGACTATGGGGTGGTGTGTGTAACAGAACTTTACACACACCCGAGGGTTAGAGGCTACAAAAACCCAAGAGCAAAGCTCGGGGGTTTATGAAACATCTAACCTCGAGGTGTGTGCAGACTCAAGTTTAAACAAACTATCCCATATTTTATTTTATATAATTGCTGGGGTTTCTTTTCACCACAGCAATTACATAAAATAAAGAGACATCCCTAGTGGCCACTGTAAGGTTGGGTTTGAGCACACGATCAGCTGTATTTATTTATTTATTAAGACATTTTTCAGTGGGCAGCAACCAAGTTAGTTCCTCCCCAAAAGAAGCTATTTTCTATCACTTACCACCAGGTCTGAGTGGCGGTTTTTCCTGGAGAAAGAGAAGGCGGCCACTGGTGAGTGGTAAGGAGTGGAATGCTGTGGCATGCACATGTGCAGAGCCAGGAAACCATGCGCATGTTTGCTGTATTAAACACTCCTTTATTACCTGCAAATTATGCCATGGTTTCCCTACAGATAAAGGAAACCCATTAATATTCCCCAATAACCACACACCCTGGACTTGGTTATTGTATCTATAACATGGGGTTACCCCAAAGTGAAAAACGAAAGGAAAGTCATGTAAAATTAAGAAAAGTATGGATTTGGGGATGTATCATTCCCCACTCCAAGTAGTGCTAATTGTGCAATACCCTGATATATCCAGCACAATAGCTGTACAATAAAACAGCAACAACTGAACAGAGAGTGACACACTGACAGGACTCAACCATTTTTCTCACTTTCACTTTTTGTGTCGCTCTGTCTGTCTGCTGTGTCCCGCAGTGGCTGATGTGCATATCACTCCACAAGTGCTGTTGACAAATGTAGAGACACAGAGAAACGTCCTGGTCCCATTGCTCAGTATCTCTCTCCCTCCCCGCTTTGTTGCTAGATGACTGCATTTGTCCTCGCTATGGTCCAGAAAGAGAGAAAGAGATGTCCGATCCTGGTGGTCTGTGTCTGTCTGTCTCTCTCTCTCTCTCTGTCCGGTGCTCATTGCAGCTCATTCACCCTCGTCGGTCTTGCTACCTCCCAGGGTCGAAAAAGAACAGCAAAGTAAGACTGTCTGTTGCTCTCCTCTCAAAGTACAGCGCTATGTACATGAACTCAATGGAAAGAGAGAGAGAGAGCAGTGCAGTCAGTCTGAACAGTGCAGCCAGTTTGTGTGTCAGAGTGTGTCTCTCTCTCTCTTGCTTTGAATGCAACATCATTTTCTCTCTATCTACGGTGGTAGCTGTATACAGACAACATTGTGACTAGTCATTGTTAGGGGGCAACACCTAACATACCACAGCCTACTGTGCCAGAAGTCCAGGGATAATGGAGGTGGCACCAGCAGTGGACATCACCACGGCGGGGGGCAATTTCACAGGAATGGAAGTATGGATCATACTGTTGGTGGCATTACAGAACTGAGCAGCTCAGACATTCAACTGTGTGGTATTTTGCACATTTCCATCTACAGTCCTGTGATGCATTCAGTGCCTACTAAGTGTCTCTTGTGCTCCCCACATAACTAACAGAGAGAGAGAGACACACACACAGAGATTGCCCTACCTTCCTCTTCCCCATGTCTAGCTCTCGGCCACTCAGTGTCACAGAAAACACTGCACCAGAGACAGGGAAATGTGGTTTGATGACTGTACACATGTCCTGTTGCAGCATGACTAGGGTTTACATCTGTGGCTCAAAGCCAGCTACATAGGACATTGGTGGTCTTCTGATACTTTCTGTATGGACAGCATGATGTTGTTGGATCCACTGTCTCTACCTGCACCCCACAAGCAATGGAGAAACACAGTGATAGTGGGTCATGGTGTCAGAGATCATTGTGGGGGGAGAACAGAGCACAGGCACCTAGTTTACTCCCGAGCACAATGGGACAGGTGGGAAGAAATGCAACAGGAGGAGATGAGAGATATATGAGGCAGCAACCAGCATGGCAGGCACAACTGTCTCACTGCTGAGTACAGCATGGTTCACTCACATCCATCCTGCTGCTTGTTGTACAGCTCTCGCTGTCTTAGTGAGTGTATTAATGGCTGCCCCTCAGAGTGAGTTTCTGGCAAAATAACAAGATTGGGACCTCTGACTGATCTGTCACCATGGTTGCTTCACTGTACTTGCAGAGCCTAACGATTTATTGCATAAGTATAAATGAGTTGTGTTTCTCTAATAATCAACCACATTACTAAATCCACAGATTTACTAGCCTAACAAAGTGAGATAACACAGATTAATAAAATCCTCCAAACACACTGCACTTATACTGTAAATGACCATTTCTGACTGACAGAGAACATTTCCAAGTCATGATGAAATACCAGCACAATGCCATCGGGTAAATACATAGAGAATACAGGTTGGGCACCACATGCACAGCCAGCCTGTCTGCCACCATAGGTTCCAGATTACAGCAGACCTCAGGAGTGAAGCTCGAGAGGTCCATTGTAATCTGAACCTTGAGAAGGCAGCACAGGCTGGTATCGTATGGTTTGCCTAATCAATATTTTGTATTGTGTATAGAGATTAAAAAAAGAGTTTTTTAAACTGCTGAAAAATTGTGTCCCGTTCATGTCTGTTCTGCCACTGTCATGTCCTGTTTTGGGCCATTCTTCTACTGTGAATTATAACTGACAGCTAATACAGAGAAATGGCTGCTTTTTCTTTAAAAATTAAGTTAATGTTGATAGAAAAGTTAGCTTAATTGTTCAAACTTTGAGCAAAACAGAACAAACTAGCAAAGGTTCATATTCTTGTGTTTGTCTTTTGGTATCTTTTAGGAGGGTGGTGCTTTTTTCTTTTCAGCACTTTTTCATTAAAGATGCTTGTACAAACATTGTTTGTATCTGTCTAGAATGTTGTTGTATAACAGAAGGGTACAACCACTTTCCATGACCTTTGCTCTGTGGTACAAAATGTTCTGCTTAGGATGAAAATCCATTCAGAACAAGCTTCTTCTATACATAATATATATATTTTTCAACTTTCTTTATCTGCCGCAGCAGATCGCTGCTGTCCTCTGCCACCGTTACCTGCCTTGGGGTCTTTCGGGATCTTCCATGCACTATGTGCATCCCAGGGGATCTCCCAAGCTGGCCCAGAGGTTTCTTCATGTGGGGACCCTGACTTTTTCCACCTGTGCTTCCCACCCTCTGTTTTACCTGGGACTCCAGAAGTAGTGTCACGTGTGTAGAGGTGCACATGCATGACACAGCTCCCGACCAACCCATTTACCCTCCCATGGTCTAGCACTGAGCCCTTGAGGTGGCACTGCCACCCAGCCTCCACTAGTTGGTAGTCAAGCACAGAGAGGACCTCTTACACCCTCCTGAGGATGAGAGCTGCCAGTTGCCAGCCCACGCAATGTCCTGTCCCTCCCCTGCCAGCCCCTGCCGATCCAAACTCATTCCTAAACATGAGTCGCTGGTGTGGCACAAGGTGTGGTGTCCAATGCCTTAACCCTCTATGGCAGTGGGCTAGCTCTCTATACACAATTTAAGTAATATGGTATAGGTGCCCATACACAGTGAGCCTGCATTTCCATCAAGGGGTTGAGATACCAGTGTATGGACCTTGAGGTGAAAGGCCCATACTGGTGTCTCAACCCTGAGATGGAAACACAGGGTGAGTTGTGAATGGTTGCCCATACTTTGTTTTTATAGTATATGGTTCCTAGACATTACCAAATGAATTTAAATTTCAGAACTTTTGAGTTTGACAAAGTGTCATACCTTGTATTGGCACTCCACTTGTTGTTGACAGCTGTCTGCTGCAAAGTCCATTGTTGTGGTTCTGTTTTCTGCCCTGTATGTTTACAGATTTGAGCCAGCAGTTTGTTTGAAAAAAGAAAGTGACATTAGTATGGTTTGGAAACACAGAGGCGATTACAGTGCTCCGTGTCCACACTGTCTCGGTGAATCCTGTAACTGGCGCTGCCATGTTTGGTACTTGAACAGTGTTGTTTGCTCCAACCAGGTGGTGAGGAGTACAGCGATTAATGGATATTAATGATGGAACATACACAATAGCTTTTAGAATGTGCACAACAACATTGGAGTAGCCACTGATTTTTATACATAATAAGGAGAAACCATATACTATAATACTTTATTATTCCATCAACACTCATATTTGCTGAAAAATGGATACAATATACCCATTAAAAGCATATATTTTCTGCAGTCATGAAAAGTGAAAACAACTGCTTTAGACATCTTTTATTTGGTATTATGACAATGAAAAACATCGTTCTGGCTTTCAAATCTTCCATGTCACTACTACTCGTATGAGGTAGAGCTCCTGATTTTAACCACTAAAATCAGGAGATTTCCATAGGGCCATAATATATATGCCTAGCGGTCTAATACAGTAAAATGAATTGTTAAAGTCAAATAAAGACAGGAGGAAGAGTTTGGTATTTGATTCTGATGACTTTAGAGCCATGGATGTTAGAGTCATGGACTGGGGCCATAAAAGCATGAGGGTGGGGGATTTCAATAAAGGGCAAAATTAGGGAGACTCCCAGAAAATAGGGAGACATGGAAGGCATGGATTTTGCTGCTCTCAGAATTGTCTTTGGTAAAGCAGGTGTTACAAAATGAAAGCAAGTCTAAATCCACGGTCTCTGGTACTCTCTGAAAGCTTAGAATTCCTAAGCACTGGCATGTGCCCTATTTACAGAGTTGGTACCAAACTGCACAATGTCACAAACTACAAATATTTAAGGGCACTGCATGACCAAAGCATGTCCATGTTTAACCATATTTCTAAATAGACCACAACAGTGAACACTAGTGCCGTACATGGTTTTCAAATTCCAGTGGAAAGAATTCCATGCAAAATTCTTACTAATTCCTCAGAATTCTATTAAAAAGCAGAATGTTAGAATTCCTTGATGGAATATTTTGTATATTAATACATCCCTGGAGCCACTCATTGCAGGATAAGAGTGGTTTCACACATGTCTTGATTGAGCGGAACAGCAAAGCAAAGCTGAGCTGTTCTAGCTTGAACAAAAAAGCAAGTGACACCACTCTTATCCCGCAATGAGTGGTGATGAGGATGTTAAAAATATTATAGATCAAGGAGTGCTCACTGTAATTAAAAAAAAAAACTGTTCCAGAATGTGCCTGTTTCCAGGGTATTTGTGAGTGAGATGCTTGTCACAGAATAAGAGTCTCACGTGCAGGGAAAGAGTGCTCGATTGGTGGGAGCTCTCCCTCAATCTATAATGACATTATACAGTTGTACCCCAAAATTCTACCTTTCCTTTTTTTCTGAACACATTTCCAGGACAACTGTATGTTAACTTCATTGAAGCCAGTGGGTGACTTTTATCAGAAATGCACCTACAGTACTTGTGTTCTGATGGCCCTTAGACAGCTGCCTCAACTTTCCATCTGATGTTTTGATGGTCAGCTGTCTGTTTAAAAGTGTCCTCAAATTCCACAGTTTACATTGATTCTTCTATGTAAACTGTGGAAAACTAATCTTCCATTAAAACTACAGGCAAAATAACAAGTCAGTGGTTTAAATAACTTGTCAGTTGTCAATGATTGTTATACCTTATTATCTATCGTAACATGTGATGTCATGAGTTTCAGTGTATGTTTGCGAATTGTTTACCATGGGTCACCATTTCAAATAAGCTTGTTTAATGGTTTAACCCATAATAAAATGAATTGAAAACTGAAATGAAATAAAACACTTCTGAAATTTACATAGAATTCACCAAAAAGCATTTAGGAAAATGATTTGTCAATCTGACAGAATTCTGCTGGCAGCTTCTTCTTTCTACACAGGTCTTGTGAACACCAAACCTGCATATTGTATAAGGTCAAAAGACAATGTCTAGCAAGGTAAGTAAAGTTGTTGGTCTCCACTCACTAATGCCAAAACCAGACTATGGTAGCATCTTATGTTTTGTTTTTAATTTCAGTTGAGCATGCTGACTATATCCTACTATATATCAAAATGTGTAGATTTGCACTTGGTACCCCAACAGTTAACTTATCATGTATTTTGTTTAACATTAAGTTGCTGGGATAAGAACATTTAGCACAAACCTATCTCCAGGAGCAGCTAGGGGATGGGGAGCAAGGTAGATAACATAGAATCGCACCACACTCCAAACAAAAGGAACTGGTCAGCACTCCATAGAAGTTCAAAAATATTTTCTTTTCTTTTAATATTTAAAATCTTGTAGCAGAAGCAGAGCCATTCACAAGAATGTTGGCAACAGGCACTCTGTTAAGATTCATAGTCCCATAGCAGTTTAACTAATACATTTTGTAAAACTTTTAATTAAATTACCCACGGACTTTTCGGCCAGCCAAACATTTGAGTAATACACGTTCCATTTCTGCATCACAACTAACACCTTCCTCAGAACATGTGTTGCCACTAAAGCACTATTATTTTTAAATCATTGTCTTAAAGAAACATACATACATTAAAGTGCAAAACTACATTTACATTTAAAGTGCCATCACATTAGAACGACAATACGCCTACACATACCAGAATACTGAAAACATATAAACAGATAAAATTAATTTCAGATTTATGCAAAAAGCAATAAACCAGAGAAAGTTAATTTTAAATTGTGCAAAGAGACAGAGACTTTCAGTCCATTTGGCTTTATAGTATCTAGTGTTGTAATCCAAAAGGCTTCCCTCAATAAAAATTTATTTTTCAGACTTCCCCTCTTTGATCCAAAGTCACCTTTTCCAATCCGAAAATTTTAGCACTGCAGAGAAGTATGTCTAGCAGCAAAAATGTCTGGCAATAGCATAGGACTCATTATTTGTGCAATGCATTTTTGTTTAGCTACACACAGCTTAAGTGCTCTTTTAGTCGGCCAATATAATCAATTCCACATGGGCATGTCAATGCATAAACAACACCTTGAGTACTACAATTGATAAATTGTCTAATTGTAAGCCTCTTCCCAGTACACACATGCATAAATGAAACCATGTCTCTAGTGTTGTTACACTGTGAACAGTGCCCACATCTAAAGTTGCCAAGTGGAGGTTTAGGTAGCCAAGTTTCTATATCATGTTTTGGCAACAGGCTATGGAAGTGAGTCTCTTAAATTTTGACCCCTTTATATGTCAGTCTTGGAACATCTTTACTGATCTCATCAAAACGTTTATCATCTCTTAAAATTGGCCATTGTTTTCTTTTATTATATGTGTCACATCAGAGACTTTGGAAAATACTGTGTTACAAATTACACTTTTGATTTCTTTTCTGTATCTTCTTTATTTCCACTTTTGAGTTCAACACAGTTTTACTTTTGCATTCATATAAGCACCTTGTATACATTCTTTAGAATATTTTCTCCCCTCAAACTGCTTCTCCATTGCCACCTTTGTGTTTCAAAATCAGCATCTTTTGAGCACATCCATTTTGCTCACAAAACTGTTCTTTTGGAATATTTCTGATCAAACTCTTAGGATGGCAACTTGTACCTTCAAGAATAGTGTTACGTGCAGTTGGTTTTCTGTACATTTTACATTACTACTTAGTTTCTGATTTGAAAATTGTTAGATCAAGAAAATTAACTGCAGCCATGTCCCATTCAGATGTAAATTTCAAATTAGAATTAGTAGAATTAATATATTCAAAAACAGCTGCAGATCCTCCACTGTTCCCTTCCACCAAAAACAGTGATCAATAAAGTGTTTTCAACTTAAGATGTTTGCAACAAATGGATTATTGTTATCAAAATAACAATAATCCATTTAATTACAAACTGATATAAGTTGAAACACTTTATCGATAACTGTTTTTGGTGTGGAGGGAACAGTGGAGGATCTGCAGCTGTTTTTGAATATATTAATTCTACTAATTCTAATTTGAAATTTACATCTGAATGGGACATGGCAGCAGTTAATTTTCTTGATCTAACAATTTTCAAATCAGAAACTAAGTTGTAATGTAAAATGTACAGAAAACCAACTGCACGTAACACTATTCTTGAAGGTACAAGTTGTCATCCTAAGAGTTTGATCAGAAATATTCAAAAGACAGTTTTTGAGGAAAACGGACATGCTCAAAAGATGCTGATTTTGAAACTCAAAGTGTGGCAATGGTGAGCAGTTTGAGGTGAGAAAATATTCTAAAGAATGTATACAAGGTGCCTATATGAATGCAAAAAGTAAAACCATGTTGAACTCATAAGTGGAAATAAAGAAGATACAGAAAAGAAGTCAAAGTGTCATTTGTTACACAGTATTTTCCAAAAGTCTCTGATGTGACACATATAATAAAAAACACTGGCCAATTTTAAGAGGTGATAAAAGTTTTGATGACATCAGAACAGATGTTCCAAGAATGACATATAAAATGGGTCAAAATTTAAGAGATTCACTTCTCCATAGCCTGTTGCCAAAACATGATATAGAAATGTGGCTACCTAAACCTCCACTTGGCAACTTTAGATGTGGGCACTGTTCACAGTATAGCAACACTAGAGACATGGATTCATTTACACATCCGATACTGGGAAGAGGTTTACAACTAGACAATTTATCAATTGTAGTCTCGAAGGGGTAGTGTATGCATTGACATGCCCATGTGGAATTTACTATATTGGCCAGACTAAAAGAGCACTTAAGCTGCTGGTAGCCAAACACAAAATGCCATTTGCACAAATAATGAGTCCTATGCTATTGCCAGGCATTTTTTGCTGCTAGACATATTTCCTCTGCAGTGCTAAAATTTTCGATTGGAAAAGGTGACTTTGGATCAAAGAGGGGAAGTCTGAAAACAAATTTTTATTGAGGGAAGCTTTTGGATTATAACACTAGATACTATGAAGCCAAATGGGCTAAATGTCTCTGTCTCCTTGCACAAGTTAAAATATACTTTCTCTGGTTTATTGCTTTTTGCATAAATCTAAAATGAATTTTATCTGTTTATATGTTTTTCAGTATTCTGGTATGTGTAGCATATTGTCATTGTAATGTGATGGCACTTTATGTGTAAATGTAGTTTTGAACTTTAAGGTATATGTGTTACTTTAAGACAGTGATTTAAAAATAATAGTATTTTAGTGGCAACACATGTTCTGAGGGAAGGCATCAGTTGTGATGCAGAAACATAAACGTGTGGCTACTAGAATGTTTGGCTGGCCAAAGTCAGCGGGTAATTTAATTAAAAGTTTTACTGAAATGTGTTAGTTAAACTGCCATGGAACTATGAATCTTAATGAAGTGCCTGTTGCCAACATTCTTGTGAATGGCTCTGCTTCTGCTACAAGATTTTAAACATTTAAAGAAAAGAAAAATATTTTTGAATTTCTATGGAGTGCTGACCAGTTCCTTTTGTTTGCAGCATGGTGCGAGTCACAGTCTCGGTAAGGCACCCTGTTTTATTTACTGGAAACATTTTAAAGAAAATGAATGAGCAGTGCTTTTGTGTGAAAAAGTGTTGTTGATTTTCACCCAGTGAGACCGAGTGATTAAGCATGATTTGCTCCAGTATGGTGGCAGCAGCAAATATAAACACTTAGCATTTCAGATGCTGAAGGTGAACAGATTCTATTTACGTTGGAACAGAATGAATCTTTTTCAAGAAACCAGTATGCCAAGTATGAATAAAATGATGCCTATAAGTTGGAAGATTTAAAAGAAGTATATAAGATTTCCCATGCATGCTCTCATTATCACAGTATTGGCATGACAAATGGCATACCATGAGGTTTGAGAATTCAAAACCACCTTGCTTGGATTAGATGAGAAGGACTTTATGCTTGAGGGAAAAGTGATAAATAACAGAGCTTATGACTTAATGTTGCTGATTGCAAAAATCTAAGAAAGAATGTGAGAGTATGTCAAAAGAAATACATGATTTAGAAAGGAAAATGGCTATTGGATTGACAGCTGAACAACTTCAAGAATTAAAAATAAAATTGATAGCCAATTGTAAAATATAAAACAGAACTGAGGTTTTATAAACAACAGAAGCGATGAGCGAGATATGGGGACTATGTTGATGGTATCATTTACAACAAGCATTGTAAATTATGAAAATTTAGAATAAGAAAATTTGAACAAGGTGACAGTGTGATATCCTCAGGAGCTGAAAGTGATTCATCGAGTTCTACTTCTATAAATGTGTACAGTAGACCTTTTTAGGAAGAACCAATATGGTGGGAGGTCAAGCTATAATGCAAGGTCAAAGTGGACCAGACGAGGAAGGGGCAAAAGAGAAGGGAGAAATGTGCAAACAACAGAGGGAGAGGGAGAAGATGTGGGAGATGGAACAGAGGAATCAGCCATGGAGGTCTCCATGGAACAGGACCTCTTAGAACTAAATGCAGAAGTCATGAATTTAACAACAAAGAGTTTAACAGAAGCTCAAAATCGAGTATTGCAGCATGGCTTGTCCGTTATACCCACAAATACCCCAAATGATTTTGCAATTAAAACAGATGTGCAAAAGTTTTTCAACAACTTAAGCTAAAAGAGTATTTTTCAGATAATGTCCAACCACCGTTGATCTAAGCAATAATGTAACACATGAAAATTCAGGTTTAAAGAAAAAATCACACTTCTGTCCCCTTGCAGTAAGTCCCACTCTCAAGCATATATGAAGCTTGTGGAGGTGAAATCGATGAATTATTAAAAAGCCATTATTGGAATCAGAGTCAAAATATATCAGTGGCAGAAAGTAAAGCTCTAACTAAATTTGAAAGCATGATGGATATTGTTGTTCATCCAGCAGATAAAGGCAGAGCCATAGTTGTTTGGGACACTCAAGATATATTGCAGAAGCAAATAAGCAGTTACAAAATAAAATGTTTTATCTTCCACTTGAAAATGATCCAACCCCATGCATTATGAAATGAGACAAAATGCTAGTAAATACAGCAGTAGATGCAAAATGGATAACAGAACAAGAAGCAGGTTGTTTGATTGTAGAAGCCACGAAAACCATGTTTATATTTATTACCTAAACTGCATAAACAAACAAGACCAGTACCAGAACGTCCAATAGTGTCATCAATTGGAGCAGCAACTGAAACAGTTTCCCAATTTGTAGATGTACATATTCTGAAATACACCCTTGTTTAAAATATTATATAAAGGACACTAATCACATGTGCAGTATAATTACAGAAATAATAGTACAAAATGATGATATACTTGTTAGTATAGATGTAGAAAGCCTCTATACTAACATACCTCATGAGGGTGGATTGGAGCAATATCAAAAGCCCTGAGTGAGAGACCTAATGATGCTATGCCACCAACAGCATTTATAGTAAACTGTGCCAGAACTGTACTTGAGTCTCATTTTTCATTTTCAATAATAAATATTATACACAGATTAAAGGTACTAGCATGGGCACTACATTTGCCCCGAATCTAGCAAATTAGTACATGGGACAGTGGAAAAATTCATTTATTTTGATAACAGTAGTACATTTGTTGTAAACATCGTAAGTTGGAAACACTTTATTGATCACTGTTTTATGGTGTGGAGGGGAACATTGCAGGATCTGCAGCTGTTTTTGAATATATTAATTCTACTAATTCTAATTTGAAATTTACATCTGAATGGGACATGGCAGCAGTTAATTTTCTTGATCTAACAATTTTCAAATCAGAAACTAAGTTGGAATGTAAAATGTACAGAAAACCAACTGCAAGTAACACTATTCTTGAAGGTACAAGTTGTCACCCTTAGAGTTTGATCAGAAATGTTCTAAAGGACAGTTTTTGCAAGCAAACGGACATGCCCAAAAGATGATGATTTTGAAACTCAAAGTGTGGCAATGGTAAAGTGGTTTGAGGTGAGACAATATTTTAAAGAGTGCATACAAGGTGCCTATATGAATGCAAAAAATAAGTGGAAATAAAGAAGATACAGAAAAGAAATCAAAAGTGTCATTTGTAAAACAGTATTTTCCAAAAGTCCCTGATGTGACACATATTATTAAAAAACACTGGCCAATTTTAAGAGGTGATAAACGTTTTGATGAGATTAGTAAAGATGTTCCAAGAATGACATATAAAAGGTCAAAATTTAAGAGACTCATCTTCCATAGCCTGTTGCCAAAACATGATATAGAAACTTGGCTACCTAAACCTCCACTTGGCAACTTTAGATGTAGGCACTGTTCAGTGTAACAACACTAGAAACATGGATTCATTTACACATCTGTGGACTGGGAAAAGGTTTACAACTAGACAATTTATCAGTTGTAGTACCAAAGGGGTAGTGGATGCATTGACATGCCCATGTGGAATTTACTATATTGGCCAGACTAAAAGAGCACTTAAGCTGCAGGTAGCTGAACACAAAAATGCAATTCGCACAAATAATGAGTCCTATGCTATTGCCAGAAATATTTCTGCTGCTAGACATACTTCCTCTGCAGTGCTAAAATTTTTCAGACTGGAAAATGTGACTTTGGATCAAAGAGGGAAGTCTGAAAATAAATTATTATTGAGGGAGCCATTTGGATTACAACACTAGATACTATAAAGCCAAATGAACTGAATGACTCTGTCTCCTTGCACAATTTAAAATGAACTTTCTCTGGTTTATTGCTTTTTGCATAAATCTAAAATTAATTTTATCTGTTTATATGTTTTCAGTATTCTGGTATGTGTATGCATATTGCCAATCTAATGTGATGGCACTTTATATGTAAATGTAGTTTTGCACTTTAAGGTATGTGTGTTTCTTTAAGACAATGATTTAAAAATAATAGTGCTTTAGTGGCAACACATCTTCTGAGGCAGGCATCAGTTGTGATGCAGAAACATAAACATGTGGCTACTCGAATGTTTGGCTAGCCAAAAGTCAGCGGGTAATTTAATTAAAAGTTTTCACAAAATGTATTAGTTAAACCGCTATGGGTCTACGAATCTTAATAGATTGCCTGTTGCCAAAATTCTTGTGAATGGCTCTGCTTCTGTTACAAGATTTTGAATAGTAAAAGAAAATAAAATATTTTTGAACTTCTATGAAGTGCTGACCAGTTCCTTTTGTTTGGAGTATAGTGCAATTCACAGTCTCCATAGGTGCACCCTGCTTTATTTATTGGAAACATTTAAAGAAAATGAATGAGCAGTGCTTGTGTGAAAAATAGATAACATAGGATTCATACAGATGCAGAAAAAAGTACTGCGGTGTGGTAAAACATGAGTGTGCATGACAAAGTATCATTGACAAAGTATCATAAATTTGCTGACAAAGTTAACCAAAAAATTTGTAAATATTTCAAAGTGTAACAAAAGTAAAAATGTAACAACAAACTATAAGCATGAAGAATGGGCCAGTGAAACTGTGTAAAATCGGAATTTATTTTTCAAAGCCTTTTATAAAATATTTATTTAATGAAACAGAAAATATTATCCAGGCCAGGATCACAAAAGGAGGTAGATGGGGAGGTAAACAGAGAGGAGGTCTGGACACAAAAGAGCAGAAGAGACACTGAAGCAGAGGAAAAGTGATCAAAATGATACTGTAGAACATAGGCTGGGTGAGAAAAGGAGAGAAGAAGTGCAGGGGAATAGAAAGGCAGCATGGGACTAGTGGCTAGCTGCAACTGCAGTAAGAGGAATAATAATTATGTAGTGGAGACCTACTAGAAAGAATGAAGAAGGAGAAATAGATAAGTTGATGGAGGTTATTTTATAGAGGAAGGCGGAACATAAAGAAGACAAAGTGACCAGTGAGATTTACAGTAAGGGGTGGAACAGGAGCAGGCATCTGAGAGTAGAGAACATAGTAGTTTAGTTTATTGTATTCAGAAGGCGTTTAACTCAGGAGCTGTTTTCAAAGGTGACCAAGTAAGAGGCATTACACAGTGATAAATACAAATGATAAGGCAGATAGTAGGACAAGATGGAGAAAAGGGAAATTATAAGTAGAAGAGGAAGAGGTGAACCAGTATTTAAAACAAAAGAAAGAGCAGTTGGGATGAGAGAGAGAGAGAGAGAGAGAGAGACAGATGAGAAAGAACAGTGATGAGTAGAAGGGAGACATTTCATGTGAAGCAACAAAAGGAATGAAAAAGGGGATCCAGTCTGGTGTTTGGGGTTGTAGTGTCCTTTGCACCATGCCACATAGACAAACACAGGCAGGATCATCTTGAGGTGAACAGAAGAGGAAGGCAGGCCTTGTGCCTTTAAAGAACACCAAACCTAGGATGCAGTTTTGTATGCAAGGTATGGAATTGGGTGGCAAAAGTGAAAGTTTTATCCAACCATACATTTAGGTACTTGAAGGAGAACTTATTTAAGGTGGGCACCATCAATGTTCTTGAAAATTTAGTTCATGTGAAGTCTAACCATCTTCTGTTTAGAGGCAAATGTCACAGAACCAGTCTTTTGGAATTCAGAGCACAGGTTTGAGCAGAACCAATGGTGGACTTTACCAAAGTCATGCTACATCAAAACTTCCATCTCAAGGACTGAGAGTCCCAAAGGAAAAACAACAGTGTCACCTGCATAAATATAGATCTCCTAAGAGACTCAGCAAGAATCATCCAATTTATGTGCCAACTGAATTGGCACATGAGTTTACACCATCAGGACTGGTTCAGGATATGCAACTCTATTCAGACACTGTACATTGTGTTAATCATGACTTTTTTTGAAAATGTCATCATGACTACAATCCAGCAGCCATGTTGCCATGCTTTGGCCTGTCTGGGCATGGTGATGGTATCAAAAGGTAGTGTGACAGCCAGCCAGAACCATTTGCTAATGAATAGAGCTACACATTCATGGACTGTGAAATGGACTTAATTCATTCAGGCACTTTTACCACTTCAATTGGCTGTCATGTGACAGACCTCCAGGACTGCCTGTCATGACTGATGGCCCAATGGACCAGTCAGCTTGCTGTGTGCCACTGTGAACAGGAGAGGATGTTTAGAACCCCATTGCAGTTTAGCTTGGATACAGAGGAGAGCAGGCCTACTGCTGTCTGATAAAACTATGCCTTGACAGAGTTCATGTCTGCATTGATAAACTGAGTGCTATGCATATATTTCCTGATTTAAGAAAATTAGGTATTATCATGCTAGCTAAGCACTTCTGCAACCTGATCAACTTTCTTGTGAGTGTGAGCCAGTACCCACTGACTACCCAAGATGCTGTGAAGTCTGCTCAGTTGATATCATAACCCAGCACCAGCCTATCTCCACCCCATGGGACAGGATGACTCCAAGTGGAGGGTGGCATGGATCCTCTTAGCTAAACTTCCAAACTATATCACTTTTCAGATGTATAGTGAGAGGGAAAGATTATGACACTGAGAGACCATATAGACCATATTGACAAGAGGGTTTTCCTGCAAGCTGAGAAAATATGAGAGAGAGAGAGAGAGAGGAGTTCACCTCGGGCTGCGTCAACGAGAGCACTACATAGGGAGTGAGATCTGATCGCATTGGAACTGTGAGTAAATTCAGGTCTTGTCCTGCATCTATACACAAGAAAATAGTTTGGGAAACCATTTACTGGATTTTGCCTGCAAGCCAAGAGTTTACAAATACCTCCTGTTGAGGCTTGGGGTATGCACTTTGCAATTGCATGACCTTTGGGCTTTGTTACAAATACCTCTTTTGAGGCTTGGGGTATGCTCTTTGTAATTGCATGACCTTTGGGCTTTTAAGATTTATAGTTTTTAGTGCACTGCTCCTTTATTTATCTATTTATTTATTGAAAGGTTTCACCAGGAAAAGCACACTGAACAATGAAATTGCTCATCTCCCAGTGTGTCCTGGGGAGAGGGTAAGCCACCAACTACTCATGAGCAACAGTGAGCCTACACCAACTCCATGGCTGGCAACCTTGTGCATTTGGGAGCTCCTGTAAAGGTTTTTAAAGAGCTAAGAATTGGCACCAGTAGGAAGAGGAGGTGTCTCCAATACAGAAGAGTGAGAGATCACACTGTGTTATGCACTGTGGTGTGTGGAGTGGGCTGAGTTGGATAGCTTCACCAGGAAGGGCCGTATTTTAGTTACAGCCAGGAAAGCAAGTGTTTTGGCAGTAACTGTGCA
This sequence comes from Neoceratodus forsteri, assembly GCA_016271365.2. NCBI lineage: Eukaryota > Metazoa > Chordata > Ceratodontiformes > Ceratodontidae > Neoceratodus > Neoceratodus forsteri. Next base: position 1,064,513,524 of record CM028130.1, read on the forward strand.
GGGCAAGTGAAAAGTGGCCAAATGTGTGACATGGACTGGATCCATGTTTGCCACTGGAAGACCAAGCAGAAATATTGTCTACCTCATACAGCCATTACCTCTTTTTAACTTTTACAATATTCTGCCCTGATAAAGCTGCTATTCCTATGTCTAAATTTATTGTCCACTGAAAATCATTATATAGTTTGTGCATGCTTACTGGGAGCTGTACAACTATTGTATGGGCCCATGGGAGGCATGCCCAGAATGGGTGGGTGAGTAGGTACAGCACCCAGGGGACTGTATTGTCACCAGGCTCTCTTTATTCTTTCTCTGGGTGGAGAAATCACACTACTTATTTTTTTATCAGTAGATACAAACTCATCTCACAACAGATCAGAGACATAATTTTACCCAAGAGATACAGTACATACAGTGAACCAGTGGCATTGTAAGGTAGTAGTGCCCACCATGTCTGAGGTATCTGGGAGGGTACTCATCTCAGAAGACACTCCACTACTAAGCGCATATTATAAAGTTGAAGCAAATTATCTAAAGACTTGGAAAATTGTACCTGTAGGTGGAATAGAAAATAGTCATGTACTATGGAAATGCTCATGGTATAGGAAAGAGAAAAATAAACTGGTTGGGCCCATTCTTGAATTACAGATACCTGTTACCTGTTGAAAGAGGAACTCTTAACTACAATACTGATACATAACTTTTGATAACTGTACTGTAAACAGACCAGCAAAGTACTTCTGTTCAATTAATAAAATTAAAAGAAAGCTTTTAATGACTGAAGTATAATCTGAACCTTATGTTGCTGAAACTAACACATTCTGGGTGAAATGAAGTTTTAGACAAGCCTATACCATTTTAGCCTGTTGTATGATATGAAAATATTGAAGTATGCTATGTTATGTGGCAGTTTTAATTTTTGTGTAGTGTACATTGTGCATTTTATATTTGCTGTTTTATATTTTTGTTGATGGCTTTTAAAGCTAAACAATAAATACAGGATGCAGGACTGACCCATGCTACCTTGAAAAATTGGAAAATTGGCTGCTCACACAATGCCATTCTAGGAAGTGGAAGACTGGTGCAAAGTGGAGGCATTGAATGCAAAGAAGGTGGTTTTGGTAAAGAATATCCTGTAAGGATGGAGCAAGAATTACATCATAGAGATGTTGATAAAAATGCAAAGCTAATGGAAGCTGAAGGTTTAGTTAGTGATACTGTATATGATGTAGGCACCAAAACTATCAGTCTAACTGTGGAAAGTTGATACAAAAGTATATCCAGGTATGTTGCCTAGCAACCTGGCCCCAGAAGACACTGAGGGATGTATGGCAGATAGTAGGGGAGCCACTAGTTAGTGATTTTGATCCTACCCCAGGACATATGGAAGAAACAAGTTTGGAAGTGGATCAGGCAAGAGGGCAAGATTGTCAAGGACCTGAAGGACATATCAAAGTCCTAAGGATAGGATGTGGCTTCTGCAAAGGCTTTTTTGGGCACTATGGGACATCTAATTGAGAAGATGCTGTGCCCAACAAGTGAAGTATAAGGAGTACTGGAGGCTATTATTTTCTCAAGACTCAAGCAAATCTCCCTTAAGGACAAGGACTTTATACCTGGATTGTGAAAGATCTGACAATGAGAAAAGAACATAGCTTGGTGAGTGTTTGACAGATCAGCATTTAGTGACATATATACCCTCAAGAACTTAAGGAAGGATTCCACTGCTAAAGTATCTAACTGCACTAGATACATGTATAAGAGTGTAGAAAGCCCAGGAAAACTGTCATGCAACTGTTCCACCTCATGCAGGGAGAAGGAGAACAGTTATCTGAGTTTTGGTGCAGGTGGGACAGATCATTTGTGTGAGCTCATCAAAGGGAAAATTGCTACTGCTGTAGATCAGGCCTGAGTGGAGCAAGTGATTAAAGGAGCAGTCTACTCAGACCAGATACAGACTAATTCATGTCTGCACAACAACAAGCCACTTTGGTTTGGAGAGTTGATTGGAAAAGTGAGAGCAGGAAGAACAAATGTGGCCAGTGACCACACACACAACACAGACTGCTGCAGGCTGTCAATGACTTATATGAATGGGGTGTTCTGATAGCTGCCAAGAAGCCACTGGGGTGCTAGAGTTAATAACTCAAGTAGAGAAACTAACACAGCTGGTGATAGGACTTCCGAAGGATTGACACCCCAAATGGTGGAGGACCATGGGTGCAAGCTACTGTGTCACTGACTCATAAGGATGGAACTGAACACTGAATTTTCCAGCAGCATTGCAGAAAGACTAAGGAAGAATGTTGGCTACCAGGTCATGCTGATTGATGTGTTAGAGGAACATGAAGCATGTCTGATGGTTGTTACCAAAACCAGTTGTGTTAACTGTGCATGTACATGCCACTGTGCACCAGTTCACTAGAAATGTGACAGAATAGAGCATTATCTCATGGAAGGAAGGACTCTAGGTAAAGTGTACTGTGCAAACACTTAGTACAGCTCAAACCTGGTATGTGCATGACCAGCTTGGAATCAACCACACACCTTTGAATTTATGAACTCATTTCTGTGGAGAGTGGAAAGCTTGAGTAAGTAGGAAACTGGCAAAAAGAATTAATGGGTTTGCACTGAGAGAATGGGATATTTGTAGTGTAACCAGTGAGGAACATCAACATCTGCCTGCACGACCATCACACATTTAGAAAGGTCTCAAAGTCTGATGTGCTCAGACATTGACAATATATGAAGATATCTGCAAGAGCTGCTTACAGCATGCCTCGAACTTCAAAATAAATTTACCTTGTTACAAAATAATCTTCTACATTTAAAACTATTACTCAATGCCAAAAACTAAAGTTATGTTTCCCTCACCCCACTGACAATCTGGGCAACCTAAAATCTCCTCCTCATAACCTTTCAATCACAACCATCCTGGCGAAACTACTGAAGCTGTTGACAAGTTTAACTATCTTGGCTTCTGGCTGGATCACAGACTCTTCTTTTCCATCCACATTGAGGAACTTTATAAAAAACTGAAGCAAAGACTTGGACTCTTCCTCAGGATCAGACATATGCTAACTTTCAGCTAAATTGAGGCTTGTCATGACAACTTTCTTGCCTCTCCTGGACTACGCTGACATCATATATCACCATCGTACTAAATCTGCCCTTGCAAAACTAGATATCCTCTACCATAGGGCAATAAGGTTTGTCACTAATACCACACCCAACACTCATCACTGCAGGCTCTACGCTCAACTAGTTTGGCTGTTCTAACTGTTTTCAGATGCCATAATGCTTCCCTTTTGGCCTACAGAGCACTCTCCTTGAAATTACCTACCTATATCCTTGATCTTTTAGAACTTCCTGTGTGCATACTCTCTTAGATGCTATGACTGTATTTGACTTGATATCCTTAGAATCAGGTCAAGCTTTGCTTTTCATCCTTCAGCTACTCTAACCCATCCTTGTGGAATAATATCCAGGATTCACTAAAACTTACCCATCTGGTTGGTCCAAACTTCTTTAAATCAATGTTACAAGCTGAACTGGCAGAAAAATGTCAATGCTATATCTAGTCTACTGTTGGACACTCTAGCTTTATTTGCCCCAGCCACAGCACTACCTTTATTCTTAGCCTTTATTGCGCTTCCCTCCTATCCCAACCTTTTCCATCTACACACTTCTTCAATATTCTTGCTGCTCTTCCACTTCCCACTATTCCTTTACTCATACTTGCTATGTCCCCTCATGTTGCTTCCTCCTCTTTTTCTCTTCCTCTTACCTCTCACCTCTTTTTCTCTTTGTTTACTCCTCTTCTAATACTTCCTTCTTGTCCTATGTTCAGAACTACCATATTGCCTTTTATGTACCTAGTAGTTATAGTTATTGTGTATTGTTTACTTTGTTCCTATGTTTTCTCCTGAAGCGAAATCCACGATTAGTCTTATCTGCTCTTATCATCCATTATTAATACCACCCACTCAGTGTAATCCTAGTTTTGCATTTATGTCATGTCTCTTGATATAGTTGTTTTACAATTTTTATATTGTGAATCATGAATTGTTTGATTGTCCCCAAGACCACATTGTAAATGAGTCTCACCCAACAGTGTATTTCCTGGTAAAATAAAAATGAATTGAATTGAATTACAGCTGGGATCATTTAGAGTACAGAAGTTCATACATATCTCCAGTCATAGCAGTTTACAAAATATAAATGGAACCATGCACATAACAAATGGACAATACCTGACAAATATATGATGCCTGGAAACCAGGATCTGTAGGACTGTCTTAATGGATATCATTGGTTTTAAGTATTGGATGAGAAGTGGGTATTATCAAATCCTGATGGCCCATGACAACAGGAAAAAGACTGCATTCATTTACTTTCTTGGGTTTCATGTGTTTCCACAATATTGTGAATGACAGGCGTAAAATTACACACTGCAAGCCCATTGGTTGACAGTGTCAACAAATGGGATGCGGTGTATACTATACACTGCCATTGACATTTCAGTCAGTGAGCAGCCATGGAGGTGACAGGAGGACTGTGCTGCTCACCAACTGGTGGGAGGTGCTGTGCTCGGGGTGGGGTGGAATTGATTCCCAAGTGGGTGGCAGGTTGGGGGACCACTATACTATGGAAAATGGGTACTTTTTCCTATAATGGGATTAGGCCTGGGGTGGGGAGAGGACCACTAACACTAATGAATGAGGATTTGTTCTCTTTTATTTAAATGGGATCTGGGACTGGGTGGAGGGAGGGTCCACTATAATAAGGAAAGGGATTATTTTTATTATTACAGGGATCAGGGAGGAAGGAGGGTCCACTATACTATGGAAAAGTGATTTTTTTATTATTATGGGGATCAGGGACTGGGGTGTGGGGGCTGCAGTACCTCTACAACCCTCTAGGGTTTGTGGGCAGTACTGTCAGGTTTTTCCAGTGATAATTTGCTCCAGGCAATGGCTTTTGCAAATGCATTGCATAAAGCAAATGTTTGTGAATAGGATGCGAGGATGCGGGTCCCCTTCCGCTCATTTGCATTGTAGCCCTCCCGTCACTGCTTTGCCCAGGTGCAAAGCCAGTTTGCAGAGGCCAACTGGGTTTTGTGAGATGGCAGCTATTCACAAAGCCTAGTTTGCCCTGGGAAAACTGGTTTGTGCCAGGACAAAGCTTTGTAAATTCTGCACCAGCATAACAATAAGATAACTAAGGTGAATACATGGCTAAAGGAGAAAGGAAAAAATCACAAAAACACTACAAACAGGCCTACCCGCCTCTCTCACTCTTATTACCCCTCCCATCCCTGCAGCCCTATTGATATGAGTGGAGCCAACTCTCAGTGGTGCTCTCAATGGTTATTTCTTCCTTTTGTATTACCTGTTTTTGTGTACCTTGTTCTGTTTATATGATATGTCATGTGATAATTTATTGTCCAAGGTCCTCTCTATTCATTGCATAGGTAGGCACCTGTGAACTTATGAAATGGTCTACTCTATATGTCTCTGATATATTGTGTCCACTTTAACTCATTGTATGTAAAGTGCTTTACTTTGTATGTTCTGATATATTGTATCCTCTTTAACTCATTGTATGTAAGCACTTATAAATTGTTATTCTGTTAAGTTTCTGCATGTCTGTACTCTCCCGGGTCATGCCTGAAATAGTCATTTATAGCTGGTACACCCCGGTTAACAAAGCTAAATAAATACAACAACTAACTGTTTGGTAAAAGCAGAGTATTTAAGGTTTCCTATTTGGACTTATACACATGAAATAATATAAAAACAAGCTACAAATTTCTAAAAATTTTTTATTATTCTATTTTTGTGCCCTGGAGCCTGGCTGGTAACTATGGCTCTCCCATGGAAGGACTCATCCTCTGGCCCAGCGTGTCCCCACTCATGCTGACCCTGGGAGTTCCCCGTGATGGGGTCAGGAGGAGAGCGCTGGCCATCTCTCCCCTTCAGAGCACAATCCAGAATCCGGGGGTAGCACAGGGATGTGGGGCCATCATGGAGCCCACCAGCTCCCTTTTCCACCTTTTTACTTCTGCCCTGGCATTATTTCCACCCCTCCCTGCCAATGTAGAGATGCCAGTACATGCCACTCGATCTGTACTGCCCTCCAGTCACTGCCAGAGGGCAGTCAATGAGTGGACGACAAACTCACCCCCGAGAGGAGAGCAGTCCTCTGAATGCTTGATTCTCTCTCACCCCTGCTGACCACTAGTAGTCCGGGATCATTCCTGAACCGGGCTGTCGGCATGGCACAAGGTGAAGCAACAAGCACCTCGACCTCCAGCACCACGGGCTAGCTAGATTTCTCAATGTTTAAGGATAAGAGGATTTCAGTGAGCCATTTGGGCCAGAAGGAGAGCAAAGTCAAGCCAATGTCTCAAAATTAATAGTTTAGTAACAGCAGATATTAAAGCCATAAGTGCTTTATGAGCGGTCCCCGTGAGTGAAGTTTAATCCTCAAACTTCAAACTTCTGGAGTAAAGGCATCTTTGAGACCTAATATAGGGTCCAATTTATATTGTATAAGATGCAGAATGAAGCAATTTGTGGGCAAGACCACAACATATGATGCAGAGAACCTTCAGTATAGGTTACAATAGGGCAAGTAGGCATCTCAGCCTCTCCCATTCTATATAGCATAGTAGGAGACAGATAAAATCCATGTAAAATATTGACTTGCTGTAGGCAAAATCTATCTTGCTTAACATATTTATATAAGTGTGTCCAAATAGAAACCAGTACTCATTATTATGCTAGAGATGAAGCATATTAGACCAATAAAAGGCTACTGGGGATATCGAATCCCAAAGTATTTGACCTATAGTTGCATATAGTAAAAAGAAATTGGGTGGTCTTGTTGTACTATATTCACTAAGTTTGTAAAAGAGAGCTAGAACTAGTAGACCATTGAGAAGGACCTAAAAAATTACTGAGGCAATGAGAAAATTGTCAGAACTGAAAAAATGGGATGCAGGAGCCCCAAACTTCATCTGGTATTGGTCAAAATAAATAAATGTCCTCATCCACTATGAAGTCAGAAGTATTGGAATATTCAAGTGTGACCGATGATGACTACTCAAAGGTTTTTATCAATAGTAATATTAAGGTTATTGAGGAGTGATTGAGCTAGTTCTTTAACATAAGAAAATTTAAGATGTTTGCAAAGTTGGCGTGTGCTTGGAGGGACAAAAACAGTGGTGTAGATTTAAGAGGTCGAGGAAGTTTATGCAGGGATAAAAATAATAAAGATTTAGGGTCAATTTGATATTGAGAACATAAATCCTTTTCAATTATAAATCAAGAAGGAAGGTAGGTGGGTGGGATCAGAGTATCAGAGGGACCCCAGAAAATATTTGGCTCCATGTGAAGAAATAATATCTTAAACAATGGGGTAGTTGAAGCCCACCAAACTTCTTAGGATGCACCAGTTTGTCATAGGAATGGCGTGGTGGTTTGTGTGCCTGCAGAAACCTGAAATCATCCTGTGTAAACCCTTAAACCCACTAATCGGAAAAACAATATTCAGCATACCTAAGGGGTATAAATGTCGAGGAAGAAAATTCATTGTTATGACATTAGACCTACCCCTTAAGGTAAGAGGCAATGATTTTCACTTGTCCAGGTCTTGAGCAATTTGCTTTATTAAGGGTCTAAGTTCAATGATTTTAATAAGGATTTGTCGGAAGATATTTGAATACCCAAGTAGGTTAACCTTTTTGTTTCCTATTGTAAACCAAATGTGTCAAAATCCCAACAACAGTCTTGGATAAATTAAGTTTATAGCTAGAGAATGCCCCAAATTGTTGAATAACCAATAAATCAGTTTGGAGAGAGATAACTGGGTTTGATAAGTGAAATAAAATATTGTCTGCATAGGTAGAGATGTTCTTTCTTGGGTACCCACAGTTATACTGTTAATGCTAGAAAGAGCATTACTTTTTGGGTTAGGGGCTCAAGATACAAATTGAAAAGATAAGAGGCAGCCTTTGCAGGTGCCCCACGAAATGGGGAAAGAAAGCACTCCATTACACAGAACTCTGGCAGTGGGGTGGGAATAGAGCATTTGCACTATTCAAGTAAGGAATCTGGAAACCAAATTGTTGTAAAATCCACAACAAGCAGGGCCAGACCCTATCAAAGGCCTTTTCTGCACCCAGGAGACCAGAACTTAATCTAGTCCTTCCTCCTGGATGTGGAAATTAAATGAAACAATTTACAAAAGTGGTCACTGAAAGCCTCCCTTCATAAAGCCCACCTGCTCTGGACCAATCAGATCACTCCAAACCTGGTCAAGATGGAGAGCTAGGATTCTGGCTAAAATTTTACATCTACATTAATGAGGGAATAGGTCTATAATTTTCAGGGTGTGGCTCATCATTACTGGTTTGGGTAATACAACAATATGGGCTTCTAGCAGTAAAGTCTCCAAGATGTCGGAGGTGTAAATAGTTAAAGAGAGAGGTCAAAGTGGGGCAAGATCGTCAATGAAAAGTTTATAAAAGTTCAGGCAAATCCATCAGGACCTGAGGCTTTGTCTAGAGCAAAGGAAGCAATAGCAGTCCTGACTTCTGCCTCTGAGATAGGGCACCCTGGATTCAGAGCAGCTAATGTAGAAAAACATGGTAGTGAGATGCCTTTCAAAAATGAGATGTGCCATACTGATCTCCGTCACTGAGTCTATAGAGTATAATTTCAAGTAGTAATTTATTTATTTATTTATTTGAATATTGATGACCGTGTAGGGCCACTGAGATGTAGTTGTCCCTTTTCAGGGGACCCAGGAACATACACATTCCAGGCAATTTACAATATGTTACAGTGTTTATTCACATTAAATTCCTGTGTACAGAAATAAAACTTACAATGTATTGATATCGGATCAGATAAGAACATAGTTTACAAAACAGAGAAGAGTAACATACATTATAGAGATTATTGTTATTGGGCAGTAGCAGTACATTAATTTGATAGGAAGGTAAGACTGTACAGTATTTACATATTTCAAAAATGCTGCATAAAGTGAAGTCAAAGTAAGCGAAGCAGTAGGAATGGGTAGAGACATGTAGCTCTTTTAATTTTAAAGATATGTGACATTTCCCTTGCCTTAACAGTGGGGGAGAGAGTTATGGGGTTGTGGAGAAGTTTAATCCAGCGAGCTGCTGCTCTTGTCTCATCTGATAGTTAATAATTTGTTAGCCTTTTCCCCACACCCACATATATGGCTTCCCCCCTCCTGCCACCCCTGGCAGAGCCACTCCTCTGGTCTCTCAATGTCCCGACTCGCGCACTCTCCCTCATCCCCAGCTACCGCTCACCTCATATAGCTACCCCCAGGTGACGGCGTATCCCTTTGCTGGATGGGTCCCTCTCGTCAAGGGGAAGAAGGCACCAGTGGGGTAGGCCCAGCTCATCTGTATTGGCCGGGGTGTCGCTGAGGCAGCGGTGCCAGTTAGGAGGCCTGGCGGCAGTCAGGGGCGGAGAGACCATTATCCAGTTGACCAGGGCAGTTTTCCTGGTTTTCTCCCTGGGGAGTGGCATGCCACTGACATCAAAGCGCCACGTCGGCGTCCGCCACTCCCCTAGTACTTCCATCTCAGGCATCTGTGCTGTGCCCCGGTCTCCACCATGGGCCAGCATGCACCGAGGTGCATCCCCACTCTCTCCCCGGAGAAGGCGAGCCATCCTGGGATGCTTCTTTCCTTATCCCAGCCAGCCCTCCAGTGACCCACATCCGGTTCCCAAACCCGGGTCGCCAGCGTCACAAGCAGAAATCCAACCACTGTGCTGGCGGGCGGCATATCTGGCTTTAAAGCTTTCAAGGACCATTGTGCTTGTTCTGTTCTGTTCTCAGGGTGGCTGGTGAGAGATTTTTTCAATATCTCTAATAGAAATAAGTAATGAATTGGCCCAGGAGGAAGCTTCTTTCTTACGCTTTGTGCAAGGCATATGAGTTTACCACACTATTGACATTTAAGGGCTCCCCAGGCCTGATCCAGGGCAGGTATATAAAGCAAATTGGTTTCAATAGAGGCCTTAATATAGTCCCTCAAGCAGGTAAATATTTGGGGATCGGATAGAAGGTGGGAGTTCAGAGACCAGATACAGTATTGGTCAGACTGGAATATAATGTCTAATATAAGTTTAACTGGGAGTGGTCCAAGAGGACCATGGCTTCTATTGACAGCCATAAACTGTGGTAAGCATTGAACTGGTAATTAAAAATAATCCAGTCTAGAATAAGAGTTGCAGGGATGAGAGTAAAAGTGTATTCCAATTTAGTAGGATGTAGAACGCACACGGGTCAGCCAGGCAGGCCTGAGCTATCAATAAAATTCCCAAGGCCTCACTGAGCCAGTGATAAGCCTGAACCTAGCTAATAAGTTCTATCCACATTATTACATATAGCTGATTCCAGTCCCCAAAAAATCAGGGTAAGTGTAAGTAGGGAGCTAAGGTAATAGTTAAATCAGAAACAAAAGAGGGTGTTGCTGTTAAGGCCATAGACTGAACCCAAAGTGAGTTCCGTAGAGTCCCAAATTGCAATGTACAAAATATACCATCCCTCTTTGTCCCTTACTTTGGACAAGAAAAAGAAGGTGACTGATCTATGCAGTAAGATAATTACTCCTTTCTGACTATTACTATTACCAGCACCAAATGGCTGATCCACCAGGTCCTCCTAAATAGAAAGCTTGATTAACTACAATGTGGATCTCCTGCAAGAAAGCACTATGGGTTTGCAAGAGTTTCAGATGTTTTAATATAGCTTGTTATTTTATCCAGGATTGACAATCTTTAATATTCCATGTAAGAATATTCTATGGGATTGCTATTATGAAGGGAAAAAAAGCTGGCAGTTAGGAGATGGCTCCAATGGCATACAAACTTAACTTGAAACAGACTGCAGGGATTGCTCCCCCTAAAGTTTTCCAGAGATCTATATATATATATATATCAGTCCCCACTCCACAACAAAGCAAGGACAGACAGTAACACAGACTCTATAGCCTAACCCTCCAAAGCCCCCATCGAGGGCAAGTACCCATCTCCAAGACACGGCTCATGAATGCCAACAGGCTGGTAGCTCCCCAGGTTTCTAACAGGAGGCTCAAAAACACATCTCTAGAAGGTTCCAATCCCCAATAAAATAAAAAATCTAGGTCTCTCCTACACCCCAAAGATGGAGGAGAAGAAAGACAGAGCAGGGGATGGAAGTCAATCAGTTTAGTCTTAACCATTCCATAGACATAGTAGACCCACCCCCATCTGTTCATTGCTAAGTCCCTGAGTATAGTATCTACACTGCCAAGCATTATGCTAGCATGAATCATATGTCCACCAGATATCGATTAAAAAAATATTATTCTCTCATTTTGTATTCCCCTTTTCTTCTCTTGTCACCTGTATTAAAGCTAATTTGTGTCCCACTGGGTATATTAGAACAAACAATAACAACTATTTAAGTATGTATTAGGAGCCATTAGGTGTATAAAGACTAAAGGCAAGAGCATGTCTTCCTGGAGAAAGGAAAGAAAAATATGTGATTGTAAATATAAAATATTTCTGTGGTATAGGGCCATTTTGTCAAGCCACCAATCATCAGAAAAGAATCCGAAACTAAAATGCTACATCCCCAAAAGGGAAAGGAAATTCTTGCCAAGAGTAAGTTATTTATCGGAAGGACTTAAACCATGTACTATCAAAGGCATCAATATATTTGCAAGATGGAACAAAAAGGCTCCCACAATATCAGATCACATCAGTTCTGGCATGCATCACTGAGACCTGGCTGGGCGAGAATGCAGGTCCCATACTGGCTTCTGCTGTTCCAGCTGGGTTCTCGGTGATACACTACCTGAAACTGGATCATAAGGGTTGGGGTTGTAGCCATTATTTTTAAGATGGAATTAGGTCTTGTGGATGTGCCAGTGGGGTCCACAGATCCTTTGAGTGTATCCTGGGAGTGAGTGTAGGGTACAGGATACTCCTCATCTACTGTCCACCTGGCAATGGTGGAAAATTTCTGAAGGAGATTGCAGACTTCATTGTCGAGTGCATTGGAGTCCCCGAATTAATCATCTGGGGACTTCAATGCTTGGGTCGATGATGAACTCTTGCAATTTGGTAAAATCTCCTCCAGCTTATGACTATGCTGGGCCTGACACAGGTGGTTACATCCACTACCCATATGGGGGTCACTCGCTGGACCTCATGTTCCTCCTGGGGATGGAGATCATGGATCTGGGGTGGAACTAGTCAGTTGGTCAGACCATCACACCATAAGGTTCAGTTTCAGGGCTCGTTCCAATGGGCCTGCCCCTACAGAGATGGTCCAATACCTCCCTTTGGAGGAGTTACCCTAGAGACTCTATTGGCTGTACTGGATCTATCAGGCTTGTCAAGTAAATACAGAAGTCCAGGGGATCTGGTACATGTCTATAATAAGGCAGTGGGGATGCCTGGACTCAATTGCTCCTGTTCATGTTTGACCACTCACCCTTTGCAAAAGGACCACCTGGTTTGATGGGTCCTTGAAGGAGCTGAGGAGAGTAGGTTAAAGGCAGAGAGAGCCTGGTGGAGATCTGGCCTGGAGGCTGACAGGCTTAGATTGATGGAACATTATAAGAGCTATCAATCAGCAATCACCCATAAGAAGGCATAATTCCTGTCTGGGGAAGATTGCTGCAGTGCAGAATCGACCAGATCCACTCTTCCAGACTGTAGACAGCTTGTGCAATCCAGTCTGTCACTAGTCTGGAAGAGATTTTCACAGATGAAGTGTGATGAGCTTGCTCAGTTCTTTGCAGAAAAGGTTGCCAGCATCAGGTTGGGTATAGGCCCAACTCTCCTTATGAGGGTTGTGGAGATCAGCAGGAGGTACGAGCACCCATTCTGTCTAGATTGACTTGAGCCAGCCAAAATTCATGGACATTGTGAGGATTGTCCAGACTTTGTGACCAACCAGCTGTAGTCTGGATCTGTGCCTATGCCCCTCTTGGTAGGTTGCATAGATGTCATCTGCCGATCCTTTCTGAAACTGTTTGGAGTTCTTGGAGAAGGGTCTTTCCTGATCTCCTTAAGGAGGCAGTTGTATGACCACTCCTAAAAATCCTCTTTGGATCCAGACTGTCTAGCTAACTACAGGCCTGTCTCTAACCTACCCTTTGTGGGTAAGGTTATAGAGAAGGTAGTTGCGTTGCAGCTGGATGACCACCTTGTAACCCACAATGTCTATGATGCTGTCCAGTCTGGGTTTAGGAAAAGACATAGCACTGAGACTGCCCTCGTCCGTGTTTAAATGACCTCCTAATTAGAGAGATCAAAAGACTCGTACTGTCTAAGTCCTTCTTGATCTTTCGGCTGCATTTGACTCTGTGGACCATGGCTTGCTTTTGGAGTGCCTGCAGTTCCTCTGTGGACTGTCTGGGACAGTCATAAGATGGTTTGATCATTCCTTGGGGCAGGTCTCAGAGGGTTGTCACTGGATTTTATTCATCTGATGCCACCCCTGCCCTCGGGTGCCACAGGGCTCCATATTGTCACCCATGTTGTTTGCAGTGTAAATGATGCCATTGGGAGACATCATTAGGTGATACAGTTTGAGTTTTCACTGCTATGTAGATGATACTCAACAGTATATCTCCCTTATATCCAGACAGGATGATGCAGTCTCCATGCTTAATAACTGTCTAGCCAAGATCAAGAACTGGATGAGCACCAGCTGGCTGAGGTTGAATCCGGATAAGATTGAGGTGTTAGTTGTGGACCTGGGTTGTCGGAGGCAGATTTGGAGGCTGGACAGGCCTCAAGCTTATGGCTCGATGGCATCCAGCTCACAGCGTCAGACTGGGTGCATAACCAGGGTGTTATTTTGACAATGGTTTAACCCTGAAATCTCAGATGTCTGCCGTTGTCAAATGCTCGTTCTGTCATCTGAGAATATTGCCGAGTGAAACACCTGGTTCCTCCAGCTGACCTTCCTACACTGGTCCATGCCTTCTTGACCACCTGCCTTGATTACTGCAATGCCCTCTACCTAGGGGTTCTGGAGTTGACATCTGTCGCTTGCAGCTAGTGCAAAATGCAGCAGCCAGGCTTTTGACTGGTACATCTAGGACCAGTCATATTAGTCCTGTGCTGTGTGAACTGCACTGGCTGCCTGTACAGTGGCAGATCACCTTTAAGGTCAGTTTACTGACCTATAAAGCCACACAAACAGGGACCCCGGTACCTGCAGGATCTTCTGACTCCCTACTCCCCCCACCTACTCCGGTCTACCCGATGAGGGATTGCTGGAGATTCCCAGGGTTCATTTATAACATCTATAAAACATCGGCACACATGCTTTTCACTTGGTGCCTCTACCTTGTGGAAGTCTCTACTCGGTTAAGGGAACACCTGACAGTCTCAAGTTTTAAGTCTGAGTTTAAAACCTTTTTCATTTAGCTTTTCCTGATGGTTTTAAAGTCTGCAGCTGCCTATGGATGTTGCTACTTGTTTCAAACTGTATTAAGGGGATATGATTTTATGATTGTAAAGTGCCTTGATTTTAGAAGCGCGCTCTATAAATAAAGTTTTACTTACTTTTACTTACTTCATCAAATACAGACTGAGCTCCTTAAAATAGTTATTGTGACAACTATGCAATTAGAGTGAGCAGTCGGAAGAGCTGAAAATGTGGATACTATACAGAAAGGCTAATTACGTAGAGAGCCATTCAAAATAAAATTAACTATGCAAAATTAACTAAGGTGCAAGTCTAAGTCAAACCGCTGCAGTTCAGAATAAACTAGTGACCCAGTATCAGTTAACCGTATCACAAAAACAAATCAAAACTGCTGAAGAGAAAAAAGAAAAAAAAAGAAACCCACAATGGTTAAACAAATTTAACAGTCTAAAGCAAAGCAGTTAAACATAGTTTGAGTATTGTCAGTAGCGATATCTGGAACATTCCAGAAGAACTTGGTTTCATAAACAATGACAGTTAGAAGTTCCATACATTACTAAAAGCAAGTGATAGTAACAAACTTTGGGCCCTATGTGCATATGGGCATAAGTAATAAGCCAAGACAAGTAACCCCGTTACCTGTGGACAGATGTGCAACAGCGGCATTACCATTGCCGGACACCTGTCTGCAGCTCCGGCCCCTCCTGACCCACAGGTTCATGCAGGGCAGGTGCAGGCGAAGTCACAGACTCAGCCAGGCATCCAATCAGAGCCTGGCATGGGTCCAACAGTTGATCCCTTACAGCGGAGTGCTGCGTTGGCAGCGAGCCGCAGATATCCGAGGGCTGGTGGCTGTGGTGGGTTGTAGGAGAGGCAATGCTGTTGGCCCTTCCTATGGCACTGATGTGGTGCAGTGGGATGGGGCATGCTTGGTGGTGGGGGGACATTCCACTGGAAGCGGTGGGGTTGACATGCGGTGCCGCTGGGCATGGGGGTGGCAGCCTTGTGCCAGTGCCCCTGTGAGGGGGTAAGGGTGTTGTGGGGACACCACACTCACTGCTGTATGCTGGGGTGGGTAGGTGGCATCAGGCAGCCATTTCCTGAGGCTCTGGAGGGTTGGTGGGCTATTGCCCTGTCCTGCAGGGTGTGTATGATGCGTGTAGGGGTTTATAGCAGGGTCCTCCTGGTGTACCCTGTGCCCCCTATGCATCCTGTGGCCAGCACTACACACCATAGAGCATGGCACATAGTGCTGGCCTGCCCGGTATGTTGCTTCTTGTGTGGCGGGAATCAGATGCATCGTGCTGCATGCCCCTTCGAGCATCCTGCATGGGCGTGTAGGGTGTGGAGTAGTTGCATGCCCAGATATGCATGTAGCCACTCCACCCCATTAGTGCATAGGGTCCAGAATTCTGAATAAGGCAGCCCCAAAGTCAGTCATAAATAAAGTGTCAACCAGCAGACTTGCTCTAAAAAGGTTGGGGAAAATCTTCAGTAGTTCCTGAGCTGCCTGGGCCACCAATTCAAAGCATCACCCTGTTCACTGGTTTATTTATTATTTATTTATTTGCTTTTGGTAACTGGGTGAGTGCACTAGGCATAGCAATGCCTATTTTCAGGCACGACCTGGGAGAAGACAGTTTAAACATGCAAAATGAGCATACATGTGACGCAGCACATGAGATTGGTGAACACAGTGAGGATGTAAGCAGCAACATTCAACTGAACAGTTAATTCAAAGAGTAAGCCACATTGGAATATCAGAAATAATGTAACAGTCAGAGGCAAAAACAGGAAAACACTTAGGTAAAATACACAACTAAAGTTAAAACCGTAAATGAAACAGGCATTTGCAAATAAAGGTTTATACAGCAAAGTACAGTAAGTGCCAAAACTGAGTATGAGATGAGAGAGGAGATGAAGAGAGACAGTGAGGGGAGGAGAGAAAAAAGGTGGGGATGAGAGAAACAGAACATGAGAGAAAGGTAGTTAGAGAGGTGGGGAAAGTGGTGTACAAGAGGAAGATAGTATAATGAAAGAGAGGGAGGGAGATGATGTAGTCTAAGGTGGATTAAAGCAGGTACATTGACTGATTGTTTGCACATGTTCCGGTGGCGTGTTTTTAAGCTAGCATGGGTAGGTGCTCCATGAATATTCGGAGATACTTGAGTTCCAGTATTTTGGGGCCATATGTGCAAAGCGAGTGTACCCATATTAGTTTTACATCTGGGAATGTGGAAGGGGCTTGGTCAGCAGATTGGAGTAATTGCCAAAGCATTATTATTTCTTAATGATTCCAGTGCTTGATACCAGGAGGTGGTGCAGTTCACAAAATGGGTATTTTAAACGGCTTTAGACATTTCTTCAAGCTGTTGTACACAGAAACATTCAAAGATTTGAACAGATGGAATGGGGGATAAAATGTTGAATTTGTTTTAAAAGGTTGTATGTAACATTGCCTCCAGTGATGACCCCACCATGTCACTTGCATAATGTAAATAGATAGTCCCCACCATGTCACTTGCATAATGTAAATAGATAACCCCAGTGTTATCAGGCATAATGACTGTGCCAGTGTTAGTTTTTTCAAAGAGCTTTGAGATTCAAGGTCCTGATGAACTTTTGTATACCAACAAACAGTTCAAAACATTTCCTAGCAAGTTGGAAAAACAAACAAACTTCAAATTATGCACTTGTAGAAGTATAGTTTGAAATGTTAACAGCATTTGTCTTCTGAAGTGTGGTGTCCCTCTGTAGTTCCTTGTGCCTCTATGCTGATACCCTTGATTCCATCATCTCTCCTGATTCCTCTGCTGCCTCTGTCAGTTGTTGCTTCTGCCACTGCCCGCGGATCCTCCTCATCCTTTTATTTCAAACTTGAAGCATGAAACTATGTTGCTGCAGCATAGAAGGGTCCGATATGGGGACGAGTACGGGGAACTCTCCCCTAAAAGCTGTATTGCCTACGGATTCTGTACAGTGGCCCTCGTTCCTTCCATAGTTCAATGGGTGGCTTCAGTGTAGATCTGAGCCACTGATCCTTCTTCTTGCTCCAGTCAAAAATGTGGCCATGTAGCTAATCTTCCTGTAGTGTTCAAATTTCCTTTGTTTCATTGCCTTTATCCTAGCATCAGATTTAATAATAGTGCCCTTCAATTTGTTTTGATAGTCCTCATATTCTCTTGATGTAGAAAAGAATTAAGATCAAATTCTTTCTGTTTCAGTAGTTCACTGACCTCCTGTGTGACGTTCATGGAGTCTTCAATACAAGGCGAATCAATACTGTTGGGGCCTCCAGTAGTGCCACCCTCCAGCAGTTCATAAACCACTACCACTCCTGTCTGAATGCAGGTGGTTTAATGATTCTTAAACCATGTCTGACATGGCCTACCTCCAGGTGAGGCCTCTATATTAACCTTCCTCCAATGGAGGCATCTGGCCTTCAAGGCTACTCATTTGTACTGTATGAAGGCTTCCTTAATTATTATGGGTGCTTCTGTCCCATGCTCTGCAGTCGTGTAGCCCTGTCAATACCCCTCAGGAGGGCTCATCCTCCTTAGAGAATAAAGTGTCCAACAATCCTCACCAGTGACTGTATCTGTTGTAGAAATCATGGAGGTCCTGGCTTTCAATGTACCACTCATTCTATGCTGGTGGTGATGTACAAATCCAAAGGCAGGAGCATCAGCTCCAAGCTACCAGGCACAATTCAAAGCAGAAAGGAGCACTCAAAGACAAATGGTGTACACAGTAAAACCACACAGAAAATGCTGGAGTACATAAGAAGGAGGATTTATTTATTTGTTTTGTTAACGGGTAAGGCACACTAGACAGCCAAGTGCCTATTTTCAGAGCTGCGACCAGGGAGGGTTACAAGGGTAGAGACATAAATAACAGTGGAGGAGTCAATTACATACATGCATACCATAGAAGTGAAGAGTCAGTTACATACAGATGGTACAAAAACAACTTAAGAAAGCAGCTAACATAGTAGGTAAAAAGAAAACAATTTGGCAAACAAGAAAATAATAGACATAACTTTGGCGAATAAGGCAGCAATACATCATAAGAGTTCAGTGGAACATGATACATCCAGGAATAGGACATGAGGCGTTGCTGGACAATTTTGGAGGGCTTGGGGAGGCAGCAGGAATAATGGTGGGTGACCACTACCAATTCGGAGAAAGTAAGTGCAGGGGCACTGAGGGCCCACAGTGTACAGGTTGATTAGAGTGCTACAAGTTACAGGGACATATGGTGGGAGGGTCAGAAGTTCAGAGAGGTTTGAAGCGATGATGGGAGGAGGAGGACGGATAGGGACAGGAAGTGAGTTCCAGATTTTTTGGGCATAGGTGGTGAAGACCCGATCACCTGTGAGGCAGGATTCGGAACCAGACAATCTAGTGCTGCCCTTGACCTGAGATGATAGGAAGGGGGCAGGGTTGAGGAAGAGGCGAGGGCAGAGGGGTGGCCAATCTGATGATGTTGTCAATGAAATTTCCAAGCACGAAGGTGAGGTTCTTTTCTGGAGGGAGCCACTGCAGCCGGGTGTAGCGATCCTGGCGTGAGTGAGGAGGGGCGGAGAGGGCAAAGCGGCAGATGTTATTGTAGGCTGAGTCCCATTTCAGGAGGCTGGATGTGGGTACAGGGCAAAAGTAACCAGCCCATAGCAGACAGTAGGGAGGAGGACCCCTCTGGCAAGGGCCAAGCGTGCAGCTGGGGTTAGGCAGGTTTTGGCTCTGTAGGCGAGGCCAAGCTTACAGTTTGTAGCCTTGCAGACATTTTGAATGTGCAGGGTAAGATCAAGCTGCGGATCAGGGTGACACCCAGGTACTTTACTGCAGCCACTGTCTGCAGGCGGAGCTATCCGCGCATATTTGAAGGGGGATGAGGCAGGATTTTATCTTGTTCTGTGACCCAAACAGCATTGCTTGGGTTTTCTTTAGGTTGATGGTGAGTCTATGTTCCACCAGCCAGGATTGAATGCATGTGAAGTCCTCATTTAGTTGAGAGTTTATGGTGGCAGTGTCGGGCACTGGCCAGGATGACAAGGTCATCCGCATACAGAGTGGTATGCCCATGTACCATGGTGGATGGAAGATCGTGATGAAGAAGGAGAGAAGAGGTTGGGCCAAGGACGGAGCCCTGGGGACCCCAGCGAACAGGAGAGAAGGTGGAGAAGGTGTGATTAAAGTTGGTGTACTGCTGCCTACCAGACAGATAGTTGAGAAACCATGCATGGGCAGGGGAGAAGCCAAGGGATAGGGCGTGGAGCTAAGAGAGGGTGATCCACCCGACCGAAGGCTTTGGAGAGATCCACAAAGATGGCACCAGTGAGGTTGCCCAGGTCGGCAGCAGTTTTGATGGTAGAGGTGACTACAGCAAGGACAGTGGCCATGCTATGTCCTTTTCTGAACCCATGCTGAGCCAGTGAGAGGGTTGTAGTTCTGTATGTACTGAGATAACTGGGAGGCCACAATTTTCTCAAGAATTTTGGAGGCGGCAGATAGTATGGCAATGGGTCGATAGTTCTGGGGATCCTTGGGGTTGCCTTGTTTTAGGACTGGGACAACCTTCGCTACTTTCCAGATATCCAGGATGATCCAGGAGTTAGGGAGGCATTGAAAATGTGAGTAAGGGCCAGGCAAGGAGGTGGCCCCTAGTCTGAGCAGTCTCAGCTCAAGGCTGTCATGCTCTGCACTGTGTGAGGGAGAGGCTAGCAAGGAGCTTCTGGGTCTTGTAAATAGACACTTGTTGGAGGTAGAGTGGGGGCCGGAGTTTGTACCAGGAGGAGGTGGTCAGCGGGCTTTTGGTCAGTGGGCTTTGGGGCAGTGGACTGAGACAGGAGGCAGATATTTTGGAGAAGAGGAGTTAAAGGCATTGGAGATAGTATGAGGTTGTTACAGCTGACCCGCCTATGAGTAGGTCAGTGACTTGCACTCTGGCAGACTCACCTACCGTGCTTCTGATAGTCTGCCAGAAACTCCTCGGGTTGTTTGCTGAGGAGAGCAGGGCGGATTGGCAGTACTCGCCGCAGAGCGGATGGCTTTTGCATGAGTTTTGAGGGTCCTGTACGCAAGGAGATCAGTGTTGCTATGGGAGGCCTTAAGGACATTCAACTTTTGTCCCTGAGTTTCATAGGGAGAAAAGGCCCCCATGAAGCCATCTGGCAACAGTGCCCCTCACCCATCTCCTGGTGAAGGGGGCGTGTTTGTTCTGCACGGGATGAATTTAGTGAGGAATGCATCCAGTGCTCAGGCTGGGTCATCTAGGCAGTGATCCCTGACCAGTCCACTAGTGTGAGGTCAGAGAGGAAGTGATGGGAATTAAACTTGGAGTAATCTCATCTGGATTACTTTACTGGGTATTTTAGTCCTGAAATGCCCCATATGCAGAAGATAGTAGAATGGTCAGAGATGGCATTGGGAGGATACCAGAGGATGTGATCCTGTCAGGTCTGTTTGTCAGGATCAGCCAATTAGGGGCCTTTGGCCCCGAGTGAGGGCTTGGTAGGCTCGGTTGTGATCTGGCTCAGGGCATGACCCGAGGCAGAGGCTCGTATACTTCATGGCTGGGTGCCAGCCAGTCTAAATTGAAATCTCCTATGACAAGAATTCATTTGTACCCACTAAGTCACTGGTACTGTGGAGAGGGAGGAGAGTCCAGGCAGTCCGCCCTTGGGAGGATATAAGTACACATCAGGTATAATTTCTTTGTTTGCCCAAGTAAGAGAGGGCATGTAGGAACTCACTGGGGGAGGAGTTTGGAGGGTGTTCGACAGTGGACATATCAAGTGTGCTCTGTAATATAATAGCACTCCGCCACCCGTTTGTTGCTCACACGATCACGTCTGATATGACTGTATCCTGGGAGGGAGCACGTGGCATCTGGGATCTGGGGCTTCAGCCAAGTTTCCGAGATACCAGGATATCTGGCTTGTAGTGGGCGACCCAAGCCGTAAGTTCGGCCAGGTTGGCTAGAAGACTGCGAACATTTGGGTGGGCAATTTTAGCCCTTTTGTTGAGAGCCAGGCAGGGGTGAGTTAAGGGATGGCAGGGGAGTGGGCTGGCTTGAGTGATTGCCCGCACCCTGGGAGCAGAGGAGGGAAGGAAAGCAGACATGGTGGAAGGAGGAGAGAAAGAACTGCCTGTTTGGGCAGGCGGAGTGCCAGGACAGGCAGGAGGGTAGCCACGAGGAAAGGAGGAGGGTGGGGGCGCAGGTGGCAATGTGAGGCAGGGGAAGTTAGGAATTAGGGGTGTGAGGGTGTGAGAGAAAGAGCAAACAGAGCAGGGCGTTGCACGTTGCAGGAGAGTCACAAGAGAGAAAGAGAGACCAGAGATAGGATGATTGAAAGTGCCCACTAGGTGGCAGCAGCATCTTGAATGAGAACAGAAAACAAGCCCTGTAGAGTAACAGGAGAGAAGTTACTAGGGAGGAGTGGAACAGGCTAGGGTGGAAGGCGGCCACTAGTGTTTGCAGAAGATAACCTGCAGATGGAGAACTGGGCTGATAGGTTTTTCAGCCTCACGTGATCACCACAAGCCTATAAGGGAGAGCACACCAAGGGTGGTGGTGGGGCGTGGGAGCGAGAGCGTGGCTTGGAATCCAATGTGAAACCCAGCCAGACACACAGAGGCCCAAGTTATGCAGGTAGGAGGCTTGCTTTTGGCTTCAAGTCCGTGGCTGAGCTGCAGTCCAACTTCTTGATGCGGTTGTCGGTTTGAAAAAAGCAGGCGCCAAACAGGAAACAGTCTAAGCACTATAGGAGGGCAGGGCAGTGTTTTACCTTAGAGAGTGATCTGCGGGGTCCTGGCAATGGTGTGGGGAGGGCCGTGGGCGCCCTCGCGACCTCCGCTCTCAGGGGACCAGAACCTGTGAGAGAACAAACAAGGGGTGAGTTTAAATAGCCAGGAGAGTGGAGGGAGGAGGGGCGACACAATGGACCTGAGGGACACAGAACAGTGATAGGCGACTAGGTTCAATGGCGCTGTATGAAAACTCAGCGATCTCACCACAGTATGTGAGGCAAAAGCATTGGTGATTACTAGCAGGAGAAGGAATTGATATTGTTTCTGCATAGATCTCCATGAGATCATACCTGGAATAATGTATTCAGCTCAGTGGCTCACATCTAGGGAAGGCAGGGATACAGTAGATTATACACACTGCAAATGTACTGTAGGGCTACAAGATGATCCATGGTCAGCAGGACAAGTTGTGTGATGAGGCTGAAAAGCATCAGCATGTATTCACTGGAGGGCAGAAGTGCAAAGGCAAGATGAGACTTTAAAGAGGCAGGTTTGGCTTTACAAACTTCTCCCCTCCAACATAGGGTAACTTACCCTCCAGTTTACACATTAATCCAAAATGATAATTTTTTCTTGCTGTATTTCCCCAAAAACACTTTTAAATTAGCTCCATGGGGCTGTTATTCAAATGCTCATTTCTTACTTGAAGCCGAGCCCTAAGCTTGCACATTTTGTGACATCAGTATTAGAATGGTGCAGGGGCATGCTCCGTAGACTTCAATGGCTATTTTCATGCTGTTTTTATACTTTCAAATGCCAAAATTGAGAAAGAAATGCCACCACCCACCAACCGGGACTTGCTAGCTGAGTGGTGGTCTTCCTTCTCAAATTTGGCATTTGAAAGTATAAAAACAGCATGTGAAAATGGCCCCCATTAAAGTCTATGGAGTGCGCCCTGCACCATTCTAGTACTGACGCCACAAATGTGCAAGCGTGGGGCTCGCCCAAGTAAGGAAATGGCATTTTGAATAACAGCCCACAGAGCTAATTTAAAAAGTGTTCTGGGAGAACAGAAAAGAAACAAATTATCATTTTTGGATTAATGTGTTAACCGTGGGTAAGCTACCTCATGTGTGGAGGAGGGAGAAGTTTGTAAAGCTGAAACCTGCTTTTAAAGTTCATGAAGAGTTTAATATAGTGCATACAACAAATCTGCTCAAATTAAGAAACAGTGCATCCAACAGAAGGATTGTGCTTACATCAGAGAGGGTAAGGATAAAAAGAGCATTAAGGAGTATTACTTCAGATAAAGGGTGGAGGTAGGTGGAAAAAACTTCCTGACTAGGTTGTCCTACATGCTGAGCCATTGGTGATCTAAGGGCTCAGCTCCAGGCAACATGGGCAGACTGCATGCCTCAAATTGCATATTCAAGAGGAAATATATTATAAGAACCGCACGCATTTCCCAACATCCAACAGAAGTACCTCGACCACAGAGGTAGCTGGTCCAGGAGGTTGGCAGGTGGTCAGGAGGGCAAATCGGTGCCCCCACTCTGGTGCTCTCCAGCATATCACCTCCACAAGCCATATAAAACTACAAACAGGTATCTGCCTCTATCTCCAAAATCAAACAAAGGGCAGAGGACACTGTAGAGCAGGACACTGCAGCACAGGAGCTAGCACAACAAAATCACCCAAAACAGGAACCAAAACAAAAAAAAGCAAAAGGAAATCCAAAAACATCTGATCATAGGAGACTCCATGATTCGGGAGTTGATACATATCTCCAGACAGGGTAATGGTCAGATGTCTCCAAGGTACATCAGAGTGGAGAGACACTGACTGCATTGCTAAAATTGTTCAGGAAGCATGAGAAAACATTGATGTCCTGGTCACACATAGGGACTAATGATCTCGCCAGTCGGTCAGTTGTGGAGACCAAGGAACACCTGACCAGGTTGAGTGACAAACTATCATCCTTTTCATCGGCATCTCCTTTCTGAGATGCTGCCAGTCTGGAAAGGGGACAGATGGACAGAAGGTCAGAGAAGGGAGATAGGGGAGCTAAACATGTGGTTCAAGGGCTGGTGCCAGGAAAAAGGACACAAATTTGTAGGAGCTGGCAACAGTTTTGGGGGCGAATTTTCTTTAAATTTGATGGACTGCATCTGACTAAGGAGGAGTCAGTGCATTGGGGCAGAAGTTTGACGTCTTTGCAGAATATTTAAACTAGCAAATGGGAAGGGGTGCAGCACCCTTATATTGAATGGGAAGACACCCCTCCCCTCAGCTAATGGTCAAACAGGAGTTCAGCATGTTTGTAGCTCATTTGCATCACCAGGTAAAGAAAAGGTTTGGTTCCCCATCGATGCACAGGAAACATCAGACCTCGCCCAACAACTAACACACCCGAAATCTGGCCAATGGAAAATCATGTACACAAATACTCACAGTCTGGGAAACAAGATCCCAGACCTGCAAGCAATAATGACAGAGGCTAAACTGGACATAGTAGCCATTAGCGAGACATGGTTTACCAGTAACCACACTTGGGAGACTTCAGTACCTGGCTATGCACTGTTCAGAAGAGACTGAGGTGCAAAAGGGGGTGGAGTGGCCCTTTATGTCAATGAAATATCAAAGCTAAAGAAATTCAGAATACACATGAGGAGCCAGAAGAACTGTGGGTCACCCTGGAAACAGGAAATGGGACTGCCATATGAACTGGGGTTGTGTACAGGCATCCAGACCAGGGGAGGACATAGACACATTACTGTTAGAAGATATACAAAACATAATAGCTAAAGGGAGGTTATGATAATGAGAGACTTCAACATGCCAGATACAGATTGGTCAATACCAGCAGGGACATCTGCCAGAACTAGACACATGGTGGATTCCGTGCAGGGAAGGGCCTCAAACAACTGGTACAACAACCCACAAGAGACAGGGCTATCCTAGATCTAGTACTGACTAACAGGAAAGGATCACAGATCTCCAGGCAGAAGGTCACCTGGGTGCCAGTGGCCATCACATGGTATGGTATGGTTCAATTTGGCCACTAGAACAAAATCATCCCATTCCAAGGCAAAAATATGGGACTTTAGAGGAGCTGACTTTGATAAGATGGCCAACAGAGTTAAGCTAGCCCTGGCAAAAGAAATACAGGTGAGGGGTACAGGCAAAGTGGGCAAGCATTAAAGATGCAATACTTGAAGCAGCATCCCATTGTTTTAGTGAGAAAAGGAAGTGCAAAAGAAGAAGGAGACCACTTTGGTTCTCAAACATAGTAGCAGGAAGGTCAGAGCCAAAAGGCTGGCCTTTAGGAAATATAAGGAACACAGCAGGATGAAGATAGGGAGGCACAAACTTCCCTAAGAGAGCAGGGAGGTGTAAGGCAGTGAAAGCCCAAACAGAGGAAACACTACCACGAATAGTAAAGAAGGTGACAAGACTTTCTATAGATATGTTAGTGAAAGGAGAAAGCCTAGAGGGTATTGCTAAGATCAAAGGGATAAGGAGATAAGGGGATAAGGACTCCTTAAGGAAAGGATAGTGCAACACCTGGAATCAATAGGTGCACAGGATCTCGTGTGAGGAGGAGGACCACGTAAAAGCATCTTTACTAAATAGATACTTTTGCTCAGTATTTACTGAAGAGAAGGTAGGGCAGGCCCCACAGCTCAGCACCATGGACAAAGGGGAAGGAGGTGTGCACTAGTCCCTTCACAAAAGAAAGGGTCCTACAAGAGCTCGATAAGCTCAGGGTGGACAAGGCAATGGGACCTGATGGCATACATCCCAGGGTACTAAAGGAGCTAAGGGTAGAACTAGCAGAGCCATTATCAGAACTGTTTAGTGAGTCTGAGCACAGGAGAGGTCCCAGAGACTGGAGAAGGGCTCATGTGATCCCGCTCCACAAGAGTGGTAGCAGGGAGGAGGCAGGGAACTACAGACCAGACAGTCTTACCTCAGTAGTGGGCAAGATTTGGAACTCCTTAAGGAAAGGATAGTGCAACACCTGGAATCCATAGGTGCACAGGATCCTAGACAGCATAGGTTTACAAAGGAAAGTCCTGTCAAACTAATCTAATAGATCTCTTTGACTGGGTAACCAGAGTGCTGGACCAAGAGGGCAGCTGATGTCACCTACCTTGACTTCAGCAAAGCTTTCAATACTGTTCCACATAGAAGATTGATTAATAGGCTGGGTAGGCTCAGGTGGGTCAGACATTGTTCAACTGGGTGGCAAACTGGTTGACAGGCAGAAAACAGAGAATGGTGGTAAAAGATATACAGTAAGAAGAGATTCAAGTCACAAGTGGGGTACCTCAGGGATCAGTCCTGGGGCCAGTCAGTGACATTGCAAATGGACTGGAGGGTAACGTTTGTCTGCAGATGACACAAGATCTGCAACAGGGTAGATGATCCAGATGGGGTGGGCAGAATGAGAAGAGATCTGGATAAACTAGTAAACTGGTCGGAAGAGTGGCCTCAGGGTTTAATGCAAAGAAGTGCAAGATCATGCATATGGGAAGAGAAACCCTGAAGCCACCTATAGGCTGGGACAGGAGTTGCTGGCAGTCACAAGGAAGAAAGAGACTTAGGTGTCATCATCACCAATGACCTGAAATCATCCAAGCAGACCACTAAAGCAGTAGGTAAGGCTAGTGGGACTTTGGGGTGTATTAGTAGGGTATCACAAGTCAGAAGGAGGTAATAATCCCTCTTTACAAGACACTAGTTAGGCCCCATCTGGAGTACTGCATGCAGTACTGCAGGCCTCACCTTCACAAGGACATTAACCAAATTGAGGCAGTCCAGAGAGGGCAGCAAAATGGTGCAGGAACTGCATCAGAAAACATATGAGGACAGATTAAGTGAGCTCAATATGTATACTACACTATTTGCCAGCAGATTAGGCCTCACGGTCTACTCGAGTCTGCTCGAACCTCAGATCCTAGTTGGGTGCCGAGGCCCTCCCATCCCTTGTGCTCCAGAAACCCCTATCATCCATCCTCACCCCCTGGGACAGACCATCATCTGATACATCCACTTTCTGTGTCTGTCCCACCCTCTCTTGAAGCCCTCCACTGTGGATCTCTGAACCAGCTCATGGGCAGTGCATTCCAAGGGTCCACCACCCTCTCAGTGAAAAACCTCCTCTTCTTTCCTCCCTCACCCTTCCACCTTTCAACTTCAAACCATGCCCTCTGGTGATATCTCCTGCTTTAGTCCTAAAGATCCCTCCATGTTTACCCTATTTATTCCTTGAGGTGACTGAAGACCTCAATCATGTCCCCGTCTCTCCTCTCCTCCAGTGAAAACAGGCAGAGCTCCTCAAGTCTGTCCTCATCGTCAAATCCCCTAGCCCTCGTATCATCTTAGTTGCCCTCCTCTGTACCCCTCTCCAGGAGCTGTATGTCCCTCTTCAAGTGTGGTCTCCAGTACTGTACACAGTACTCAAGGTGTGGTCTAACCAGTCCATTGTACAGCGGCAGAATCACTTCCTTGCTCCTAGAGGTGATCCCCTTATGATGCATCCCAACATCCTGTTTGCCTTGCTAGCCGCTCTCCTGCAGTGCTCAGAGTTATTCATACATGCATCCACCATGACCCCTAGGTCTTTTCCCCTATTGAGGCCTCCAGCACCTCCCTTCTCAAGGTGTACCTGTGTATAGGGTTTCCCAACCAAGATGCAACACCTTGCACTTGGTGTTATTTAAATTTAATTTCCATGTGTGAGCCCAGCTTTCCAGGGTGTCAGGTCCTTGCAGGGCCAACCTGCCTTCTTCTCCCTCAACTACTGCTCCCATCTTGGAGTCATCTGCGAAGAGACTCATTTCACACCTATACCCTCCCTGATGTCCGATATGTATGCATTAAACAGGATCGGACCCAGGACCGAAACCCTCAGGTACCCCACTATCAACCTCTCTAGGGTTCAAGAGCTCCCCACAGACCACTACTCTCTGGGTGCGTCCAGCTAGCCAGTTTTCAATCCATCTGACCATCAAAGGGCCTACTCCTAACCCCATCAGTTTATCCACCAGACCATTGTGGGGACAGAGTCAAGCCTTGCTGAAGTCCAAGAATAATACATCACAGGCTTTCCCCTGTCCAGTTCTGATGTTACCCATTCGTAGAACTCCACAAGATTGGTTTGACATGATCTACTGGCACAAACCCATGTGCCGACTATCCAGACCTCCCACCTCCTCCAAGTACACCCCAATCGTTCCTTTAGTATACTCTCCATTAATTTTCCCACCACGAGGGTCAAACTGATGGGTCTGTAGTTACCTGGTACTTCCCTCGACCCCCTTTATGGATTGGCACCATTTGCCTCTGCCAATCCCCAGGTACCCTCCCTGTCTCAGGTGACCTGTTGAAGAGCTCCGCCAGGGTGCAGCCAGTATGTCCGCCAATTCCCATAGTACTCTCAGATGAATGCCATCCAGCCCAGGAGATTTGTTTTTCTTTAGGGCCTTGAGGGCTAACCACACCATTTTGGAGAGATAGCATCATCCATCCCTCCACCTTACTGGCCTTTTATCCTTATCCAGATGTGACACCCTGGGGTACCTCTCCCTCCCTCTTGCTTCATTTCTGTTGCTCCCTGATCCCTCACTGCAGCTTCTATCCCCTTCGTGCATTGCTTTGTAGATATCCCATCCCTCCCTAGTGAACACAGAGGCAAAGTACTCATTAAATACCTCTGCCTGGTCCTCGCCTCTTCCACCCACCCTCCTTCTGATCTCAATCTGCTGAGATGGCCCTTAGTTTTCTCCACTCCCCAATGTACCAGAAGAACCCCTTTTCCCTCCATGTATCCCCTGTGCCAGCCACTGCTCTTTACTGGACTTTGCTCCCCTCACCATCGGGTGAATTTTCTAGATGCAAGATGGTACATTTCCTTATCCCTATCCCCTCTTGTTGTTTTATATTTTTGTAGGCCGCTTCTTTTCTCTGACCGCTACCTATCCCTCACTGGACCACCAGCATGGTTTATGTGACCTTGCTCCCTACGTTTCAACTTAGCGCAGATCCTGACTGCCTCATGAAGTCCCCGCTTTATGACCTCTCATCTCCTTTCCACACTTGTCATTGATGTAATCCCTTCAAGTGATCCTTGAGAATATTTCCCATGCCCACAAAGTCTGCCCCCTAAGTCCACTGCCAGTGTCCTAGATCTCACCCCTCCCCCATACTTATTTGAAACCA
The DNA here is from genome assembly GCA_016271365.2 of Neoceratodus forsteri. NCBI lineage: Eukaryota > Metazoa > Chordata > Ceratodontiformes > Ceratodontidae > Neoceratodus > Neoceratodus forsteri. Next base: position 1,064,542,974 of record CM028130.1, read on the forward strand.
GACAGTATTGTGGTCACTCCCAGTAAGGGGGTCCTGTACAACCAGGTCCCTTACAGATCCCCATCTGCCAGAACCACGTCCAGGACATGCCCCTCCTTGTGGGCTCCATCACATGCTGTGTTAAGAACACATCCTGGAAGCCGTCCAGCAGCCTCTGCTCCTTGGCCACCTTAGGACATGGTTCCCCAGTTTGTACCTGGCATATTAAGGTCCCCATCAACACCACTCCTTCCCTTTGGTCCACACTGGGCAATGATGTTGTCCAGCAAACCATCCTCTAGAACATCACTCATCCCGGTGGGCCTATATACTACACCCAAGCTTGACCTTATCTCCTGGTGGGGATTGTAAGGTGACCCATAAGGCCTCCACGTTTCCCTCTGCCTCTTCTACCCTAGCAATTTCTATGTCATCTCTAATGAGCATAGCCACTCCACCCCCTGCCCTCCTTCCGATCCTTCCTAATCATAGTGTAACCCTGCACATTTAGGTCCCAGTCATGGTTTTGTTGGCCCACGTCTCCGTGACCACCCACATCCACCCCCAAACAGCATGGCCTGGATCTCTGGCATCTTGTTTCCCAAGCTCCTGGCATTTACTAACACCAACACCACCCCTTATCCCTGATCCTCTTTGTCAGACCCCACCCAGATTCCTTATACTTCCATCCTCCCTCTGCTCCTCCTGAAACCTCCACCCCAGTCTGTTCCCCTCCCCTTGGGCTTAAGGCTACACCCTCATCTGGAGAAGAGGCTTCTGGCCAACCCTCCTTATCCCTTCCCCCTCACAAGTTTAAACCCCACCTTTCTTGAATGTAGTCAGCCATCCCTGTTTAAGGACTTCCTTCCCTAATGGGGCAAGATGAAGCCTGTCCTTGGCATACAGTCCCTTATCCTCTCAAACTCCTTTCCAGTTCCCTAACACCCCAATCCACTCTCTTCACTCCACTTCCTGAGCCAGTCATTAACCTCTGTGAGTCTTCATTTTTTCTCCACTGAGGCCTTTGGTACTGGCAATATCTCCGAAAATGAAATGTTGCATCCATTATCCCGACAGACTCTGGCAAGTTCTTGGAACCTTGCTTGGATTTCAAAATGCTATTTCCCTCTAGATCGTTAGTTCCCAAATGCACCAGGAAATCCAGTTTCCTCCACTATCCCTAACCATTTCATACACCATGAACTTTGTTCTGTGCACTGTCAGCCAGAGATACTCACTACCTTCACTTGGCTATGGCATCCACCCCCATGTCCCTCCCACTGGATACCCCTAATCATCAGTCTCCCAATAACAGAACCTTAACACCGCCATCATCCTTATGGTTACCTCCACTAGCCCTCTCAGCCCCCATCCCCTTTATTCATGATCTCAATTCCATGGGAGTCTTCCTGCCTTATTAGAGACCCCTTGTCACCTCTCCTTTCTGCCTCCTCATTATTTTACCCACTTAAGTCAAACCCCTGAATAGGTGTCCCTTTAACCTCTCTTATCCGAACCATTTATCCTGGCCCTGATGGTTCCCCTTCCCACACCGCCATCCTCCCCTTGTAATAGTACCCTGCCTCCTGAGGCTCTCTGTGGGTCCCCTTTAGCTAGGGCCTCATCCTTGGTACTGACCCCTGTGCTGAAGGGGGCTCCTCTCCACCTCCTTGTCTCCCAGTTTCTCTCAGTCATGCTCTCCTCCTCATGTCTGCAATATGTTGCATCTCCCCATTGCTTAACATTTATGTTTCCCTTCTCCTCTGGGACTATTTCTATCCTTTCCATTGCCGGTCTGTGATGCCCTATGGGTATCGACTCCCTCCCCGGCCTCTGTATCAGTTTCCTCATTTTCACAGCCCCTTCCTCCCCTCTAGGTTGCTTAGTAGCTCAAATTTATTGTGACACTCTATGTCAGCCTCCATCAAGTAACCCGAGTTTCCCTGACTGCACCTCTAAACTGCCCTCTTCTTCCCCTCTTGCTCTGTTCACCTTAGAAGCTCCCTTCCCACAGTCTGCTGTTTTAGGCTTCCGCACAACAGCCCCTCCTGACTCTTCCCCTCCACTCTCTTGTATTCAGAATGTTCACCCTGCACGCTTTCCCTTGCGTCAACATCCCTATCTAAGTGTCCTCTGTCCCCAATACCCCCTCCTGCTTGCTGTAACATAATGTTCTGTAATTTCAGAGCGTTGTCCCAGCCTCCCTCAGCCCCACCTTCTGCTGCCCATATCCACACCCTCATCCTTGGACACCCCCAGCTCCCCAGCTTGCTCCTTAACCAATATACCTCACTCCTGATACAAGATAGCTGTCTACAGGTGGGCAGCCTCCCTCTCTCAGGCCCAATTGAGAATTATGCCATCCCACAGCCTGTGCAGCCTACAACCCTTCCAAAGATGCCTGCCATGGTGGAACATGGCCACCCTGTTTATCCCCTCTGTTTATAATGGCACCCCCTTTTCTCAGTCCCTTTCCCTGAATACAGTTTCTCTCTATACTGACTGCAGTTATTTACAAACCCAATTCCAACCCCACCAATAAAGTTCCCAAGTCTCACAAACACATACAGTCCAGTGTGTGTCCAGTCCCACTAACAGTGTGTATGCAGACATCAGGAACCGTATGATGTCACAGGCCCACCAGTTCCTGTTGCTTGAATTTCAGTCCCAAACAGAAATACTCAGCCCTTCAATCCCAACCCCAGTGGCTTTTCAGTATTTATGAAAGCCTACAAAACAGAGTGGGTGGCAGGGGCTCTTACCAGACAAACAACACATTTAAACTTCACTCTAATTATCACTGCCAAACAAGTGTTCCCAAGCCTCAAAAGTTACAATATCACAGCCAAGTAACAGTTTTAACTCAATGTGAATTTTAACACATATAACTAATTTCACGTACAAAACTATTCAAATATTTTAGTTAAAACAGAATATAACCCCAGACCTCTGTCCTTACCAGCCTCCTGCTTATGTTCCCAAGTGAACAATGAAGGACAAGGTAATTCCTGTTAACGTCCCTCCCCCAACACCAGGCAAACAACACATTTAAACTTCACTCTAATTATCACTGCCAAACAAGTGTTCCCAAGCCTCAAAGTTACAATATCACACCCGAGTAACAGTTTTAACTCAAGGTAGTAATTTTCAACACAAATAACTAATTTCACATACAAAACTATTCAAATATTTTAGTTAAAACAGAATATAACCCCAAACCTCTGTCCTACCAGCCTCCTGCTTATGTTCCCAAGTGAACCCTAGAGCAAATTAAGGAGTGAGGTGATATGATTGAAATATTCAAACACCTAAGGGCATTAAGAAGGTGAAAGTGTCTAACATGTTTCACTATACTGAAAATAGCAGGACAATAGGACACAGCATGAGATTAGAGGAGGCTGATTAAGGGTAATGTGAGGAAGTTCTTTTCACAGAAAAGGGTGGTGGATGCATGGAATGGCCTACCTCATAAAATGGTGGATTTGAATACATTGCAGGGCTTCAAACAGGCATGGGATAGGCATAAGGGAGCAATACAGATGAGTATGAATAAATAGTCCATTGACAGAGCAAAGGCCGATGGCACATTCATAAAGGTAGAAAAGAAATGGGCAGACTGGATGGGCCTTGCAATCCTTCTCTGCCATCAACTTCTATGTTTCTATGTTTCTAAATTGAAGGGGAATAGGGTGACTGCGAAGGGTGGAGACTAGAGCATCTGTAAGAGGGAATTTTGAAACAGACTAGAGGAGCTGTTCAGGTCCTTTTCTGTCCTTTTACTGTTTTCTCTGTTTCTATATCCATATTGACATAAACAGGAAGAATATAAGATGGCGGGCACTGGTTTAATTCTTTAATCAGCTCAGAGAAGTTTAATTGCTCATGTCAATAAATATATAATCCTAATGAACCTTCTATGTATCAACCCTTGAGTACACATTGACCAAAATATTTATAAAGTAGTCTTAAATAAGCATGAAAACTGGAATGACCAAAACATCATCATTAGTTACGGTCAAGCAGGATTTTGTAAATGCCATTCAGCAATGACCATTGTTTAACCTTCCTACATTTATTTGAAAAACATGTCTTTATACGAAAGTAAAACATCTACTGCGTTATACCTATGAAGGAAGCATTTGATTTTTTCCCAATAAAATTCTCTGGAAATAGTGTTAGCCCTTTAAATAAATAAAGAACTAATTTTCGTAATAGTCAACATGTACAACGAAACATGGTGAAAAATAAATACATTGAACCGTTCTGTAACTGACAGTTTTGCAACTCACAGGAGTCAAGCAGATGTGCACTTTAGCACCAACCTTATTCATTCTGTGCGTCAATAGATTACTAAACAGCCTACATGATGGCAAACATAACTCCTCAGTAATTATAGGAATGACAAGGGCATTCCAGCATTTGCTGATGACGTGGTACTATGCTCACTTTTATAGACTGGCTTACAATGCAAGCTGAATACATCTTCAGATATATGTAAATCTCTAAAGTTAATGTTAACAATAATTAATTCCTACTCCAAAATATTAAAATGGATAATAGAAATAAAGATATCCATTTTAATGCAATCTCAAAAAATGCAAAATACGAGTTGGGCAAAATAGATTTAATCACAAATATGGACAAAACTCTCTTAAGGCTACATTACAAGTTGTACTGTAAATGCCAAGACCACAGCCAAAGCACTATACATGGCTAAAATCTGGGGCAGAACAACTACAGTAACTGTGCTTATAGGACATTACTAGGCCTACCATTAAACTCCTTTTACTGGACAGTGTCATTACTAGAAATGGTTAAAATCTGACTCCTTATATACTGGCTGAAAATGAATCTGATGAAGAACTGTAGATTTTCCAAAATCTGTTTATTAGAAAAATTACATATGAGGAGAAGCTTTTTAACCCAGTGGCACACATTTGTAGAAAATATATTTTCTGTAACAGGATTCTCAATTTATGGAATAACCCACACATAGTACAAAAGAAACTAGTGTGTCTCATAAATTAAGACTAGAGTCAAAGAAATAGGCCGGATATTCAGAAACCACGCCAAAGTCTGGTACAAGTCTGGTGCAGCGTAAATCCAATGTGCCATAAGCGCAACTGGAGCCATATTCAGAGGTTTGCGAGGCCGAACAGCACCAGCTTAACGTGTTGAATATGGCAGAGTTGCACTATTGTGCAAGCAGAGATGCTCCAGCCAACCGAGGCAGCGAGAGCAGCACAGCAACAGAGGGGGCAGGGCACAGAGAACAGACCCAGGGACAGAGCCATGGAAGTACAGTGACAGCGGCCACAGGAGGCCTCCACAAGCAGGGCACAGCAGGGCACACACAAGCACTCAGACACTGGACCCCAGAACACAACGGTGGCATGGATAGCAGATGACAGGAGGTGCCAATGGCGGGCTGCCAAGGGGCCCTCCACCCCCCAGGCAGGCTGCTGGCCATGCCCCCCACAAGACCATAGTAGGCCACACCCAGAACCATGCAGCAAGCACATACATGCCACACAGGCATGCAGGAGCCTTCACAGTGGGCACTGAATGGGCCAGGATACAGGCAGCATGGCAGACCATGGCACAGGCCATTCAACTTATAAGCAGAGGACCCAAACACAGTTTGCAGACAGTACTCAAACAATGACCATGGCGTGTACCACCACCACACACACACACCACCACACATCCCTGACTACCGTCCCCTGACTGACCTAGGGGATGGACACTATCCTGATGGGACACACCACATCACACAGCAGGGAACCAAAGAAGCAAAATGCACCCTCTCATTCACACAACACAGACAGATACTGGTCCACTGCAGCATGGCTCCACACTCCACCTGCAAAGCAGACACGAACACAGGTAGGTATTTATATAACAGGTGACTATTTACAAATATAACAGGTGCTTAGAAAGGGTTGGTACAGTGAGGGAAGGGACAGGGAACAGGGACTGCACAGTGGGGCGGGGACTGTAGGGAAGATGCAACAGGAAAGGCAAAAACAGCAACATCAGTGGCAGCCCTTCCAGTCACTCCACTAAGCTGTCACTCCCTCCACTCTGCTGCCAACATTCTCTGTATGGCAAAGACCACCTGCAGGATACATGAGACCACCAGCAGTGTCTGCCACATAAGATGGCTCAGCATTCTTTGCAGTGCTTTTCGTGCCAGATGCTGGACACCAATTGCAAGGGACAGGACAGGTGATCAGTGCTGTGGCCCAAGGAACCATGCCCATCCACAGTGAGCAATGAGCAATGGGACCACCCCCCAGAGGGCCCAGAACAGACACCGTGGGGTGGGCCAACACCAGCCAGCAACATGGCACACAACAGCATTCAATAGTGGTGTTCCCCACTGCACAATGGCCACACAACTGTACAGTGACAGTCACATGGCACACTGCACTGGCAGCACACAATGGTGGCAGCCAGGTGCGCCACCCCACCAACAGCCGGAACACGTGTCCAATGGACATGCCACAGTGGCATGCACCATGCACAGTCGCGACACACAGCTGCCATGAAACATGGCACAGACAGCCATGCCGCACCCACTCCCCACCACCACCCCCATGTACAGTGGGAAGGACCATGACAGTGCTTACCTGCCCCCTGCGGTGCTGCTGGCGCAGGTCCACCACCATCAGGGTGCACTGCCAGATTGCGCTCGCTGCTGCCTGGCATGCCTGTGGTCCTCAGCCTGTGAATGGAAAGAAGACAGGTGCACACAGTACTCAAACACACCAGCTGCCCCTCCACAACCCTCCGTGCATAGGTCATGCCCTGCCTGACATGTGCCATATGCCAGCATGGCTGCATCACAACGCGGCAGCTGGCAATGCCACTCAGTGATGCACATGATGACAGTGTACCCCACTACAGGGCATGCCAGGCAGCAAGCCAACACCACAGTACAGCACCAGGGCAGACATGCAACATGGGTAGACTTACCTGGCTGTGGCACTGAACCATGCCTAACAAGTGCCTGTAACCTCCAGAGCTGATCAGGGTCCCTCTGCCTCATGTCATCATAGTGGTGCCTGCACTGCTCTGCTGTCCTTGGAACCCCGTTCTCCTCTCCAGACTGACAGAAATGGCCTGCCACACACTCTGCCCTAGCCTGCTGAGGGCACCTGACCGAACAGCTGTTGGCTGTGAGGTCTTGACACAGATAGACAAGGCTGATGACCTCCAGGTTTACTCCAATTACAAGCATGGCATCCCGACCCTGTGCCATGGCTCTCACTTGGTTCAGTGGTGAAATGGCGGGTACAGGCGCCGCGTAGCCACCACAGGTGCTAGATGCGTGATGCTCAGGAAAATGCACAGTACTCAGCCATCACGCAGTACTGGACATGTACAGTATGCGTGGCCTGAGTGGGCCAGGGTCACAGAAGCAACCTAGGGTCAGAGGTCACCTACCAGTGCACAGTGTGCATGTGTACAATAAGGTATGTGCCATCATGCATGACCATGCACATAGCCAGCCATGCACAGTGGTGGTGCATCGTGCTGTCCACATATGGTGTGTGATTTACAGCATGACAGCATTCTGCAGCAACACTGCAGGCTCTGCATACCACACATGCGTACATGGTGACACCTGGCTTGCACCACCGCGAATCCCATTGCACATGGTGCAATTTCTCGATATTCAGATGCAAATGAGCTCATCAGCCAATGTGTGGCACAGAGGGTGCATTAGCATGTTATTACAGTTGCACACAACCTCATTTGCATGCATTGTGCCTCATAAGCACCACGGAACAGCTGAGGCCATGTACTGGTATTGCAACCTTGATAGGTAAGTGGTGGATGCCGCAGCAGCACACTGGGAGCAGACAACACTGCAAGGTGGGACAGACCAGGGAGATGTTGCCACTGACATTGTGCTGTCCATGTTCACAGTAGGCAACATGTCGGCACAGGAGGAGGGTGAGGGCAGGGACCTGCAGGCAGCACAGGCTCAACTTCACGAAGGGAGATGGATACCCTGTTTGAGGCCAACCTTGCCAGGGGGTCCTGTTGAGTGGTGCCACGGCACACCACAGGACAGGGCAGATGCATTGGAGGAGGTGGCGACCTCATGTCAACCAGCACGGCAGCCACCAGCGGTCAGTGCAGGAATGCCACAAGAAGGTCAGGACTGACAGGTGACGCATAAAGAGAAGGTGGCAGCCATCAGAGAATCCTGTAATGCCACCAGAGGAGGCCAGTGGATGCACCCACACTGGGGCCAACGGAGGAGTTGGTGGTAGCCACCATCCACTGCACCTTGGTGGAGGGTGTGCCTGGAGGGGCTTCCAGATGGGTGGCAGCCCATCTCTGCATGGTATATGTCAGCCATACACAGCTGGTGGCCCAGAGGGTGCATACATGGGCATGCTGCCATGCATGTGGCCGTTCTGCATGTCATGTGCACATGTGCGCTCCCACGCACATGCCATGCTGCAGGACACATGCAGCAGGTACAGTGGTCACATCTGGGCAATGCATCACTGACATGCCATCCTTCCCTTTGTAGCACCAGCACACCTCCATGCAGAGGATGGGGTGCCGCAGTGGCAGAGGCACCCATGGATGATGGCATGGCCCGAGGACAAACCATCAACATCCACCGACATCCGGGAGCCCGACAGGCCACAGATCAGCACCACAGTGCCTGTGGGTGTCCTTGGCCTAGGGTTGAAAGAGGCCTCGGATGTGATCCTGCAGAATGCCAGCCTTGGTGTCCTGTGTGCAGAGACACAGATCAGGTTAGGGTCCTACTCCAATGATGACTTCACACATCTTCTGGACAGCATAGGCGATGTTGTGGGCATGTTGTCCCTGCTGGCAGCACAGTCAGTTACCACACCCAGCACAATGCCAGTGGTGGAACAGCTGCCTGGCACCACTGCAGATGTGGCAGTGTGCATTGCCATGGATGTGCCCTGCGTTGGTGGTGGTGTGGCCATGTAGGCACAGGGTGACACACAGTGGTTGGACAGGTGACAGCAGCAGGATGCCAGTGCCACCGGGCAGCCGGACACAGGGTCTGCAGCCGGTGCACCTGCGTACCCATTCCCCTGCAGACTCCACTGTGCAGCATCCACCAGAGACGGGGCTGTGAGTGTGACAGGTCACCCCAGATGATCAGTGTCCCACCTGGGAGCCCCAGGATGTGAACCATCTGGCTGAGCACACTCGGCTGCTGCGGGCTTCCATTCAACAACAGCTGCTGCTCACCACTGGGGTGCATGCACTGTGTGTGGATGCTTTCCAGTTAGCCGAGCAGTAGGACAGGGACACTCTGCAGATCCTGGCGGGATGCAATGCATGCAGGAGGCCACAACTGCATCCTTGGATCACATTGCCAGTGCAATTGCAGATGACTTTGCGTTGCTGGCTGCCACAGGGCATGGCCATGTACAGGAGACCCCCAGTGTGCTGTCACCCACAGACCTGGCATCAGGTGACCCCAACACAGTGGACACCGGGCTCAGATGAAGGCAACCAGGCATTCCATGGGCTGGCCTGTTTGGGTGCCTGCACACCCCGTCAGACACGGTCGCAGTCCCATGCTTCCACCCCTGGGGGTTGTTGGACACCCCCAGCTGGATGCACAGCCTGTGGCTGCTGATCAACCCCAGCACAGCCACCCCTGTGGCCATGGTGGTCATGGTACCATGTGGCTGCCCTAAACTGCAGGCTGCCTGACCTCAGTCTGCAGCTGATGCCCTGGGCACACATGGATGGTGTGTGCACCATACCAATAGTAGCGAGCTTGTGTGTCATGCGCTTGCTGCCTGTGTGCATGCACGGCTGCTGGACCATGTGGTGTGGGTGTGATGAGGACAGTCTAGCAATGGTTGCGCCTGTGCACCAGTGCCATGCGTCTGATCCATGCCACATTCCAACGCCTGGGTGTGTGTGTATTTCTGTGTGTGGTTGTGTGCCACTGACTCCCCTACCCCTGCATCATGCCTCTGTGTGTGCATGCCTTGCCATGCACGTCCCTGCATGTGTGCTGTACTTGTCTGTGTACCACACCACCTACCTGCATTCGCCAAAGTGTTCCTGTGCGACAGTGTTACGGTGGCATCATGCCTGCTGCTGGAGTCAGGGGTCCCTCTGCCCAGGGGTGGCTGTCCACCACCCTCCAGCCCATTGTCTCCATTGTCCCTACTACTGTTGCCCTCATCAACCTCGACAGCTATCCCATGGTCAATGGCCATGTTGTGCAGTATACAGCAGGCCAGGAATAGGCCACATGCTTTCAAGGGGCTATACTGTAGGGATCGCCTGATCTGTCTAGGCAATAGAATCATGCCTTCAGCATGCCAATGACATGCTTGATGATGTTGTGCATGCTGGCGTACCATTACTCATTATACCATTCCTCTGCTGAGGACGATGGTCTCCGGTAGTGGGTTAGCAGCTAGGGCCTCATGGTACGCTCTGTCACCTGTGTGGAATGACATGGTTAGCCATATGCTATTCTGTGCTGCACCTCTGCCTGTCCCTGGCAACCACACCACCATGCACACGTGCCCACCCCATCCCCAGGTCTGCTCTGCCCATCGCCCTTGCCCATGCCATATTCACCCACTAGGTGGCCTGTGGGGATGTCCCCATGTTCAAACCTGTGGCATAGCACAGAGCTGTGCCAGATGAATAAATCATGTGCACTCCCAGGGTGTGTGGCGCACACATTGATGATCGCCCCATGGCATCATACACCACCTGGCAGTTGATGATCAGGCTCCCTTCCTGTTGATGTACGCCATTCCCTCAAGGTCAGGTGGCATGCAGATGCCCATGTGGGTGCAGTCAATGGCCCCAATCACACTGGGCATGCGTGCCACCCTGTGGACGTCCTGCATGTTTGCTGTATGCTCTGCCTGTGTGCTGGGGAAATGGATAAATTCAAAGCACATGGCAGCAGAGCTCTGAGGAACTGTGTGAGGAGGTGGGACGTGGCCAACTGGGTGATGCCTGTGGTGTCCCCTGTTGGTCATTAGAAGGTGCCTGTGGCAAGCAGGCACATGACAGTGGTCACCTTGGTCTCCCACAGACATGACGTGGCTCTGTCTGGTGGGTGCCTGCATCTTCTCACTGCACAGCTCACAGAGCTGTCTCAGAATGGCCCTGTTCAGGCAGTACTGGCCCACGATCTCTATGTCACTATAGTTCCTAAAGGTGATGCAGAAACCATACCACCTGTGTCAGGCATACCGCTGAAGGCCTTTGTCAGCCACGTAGCTGTTTCTCCTGCCTCCTCATACCCCTCATTACTGCCTCCATCAGGAACAGCGCACTCTCCATCACTCCTTCAGTCCAATGTCCCCTTGGCGATTCACTGCTGTCTGTGTGCCACACAGGTACACTATTTTTCTGAACGTGTGTGTCTCTCTCTCTCTCTCTCTCTGCTCCTCTCTCCTCTCCCTCTCCCATGCCACCTCAGTCTCTCTCCCTCTGTGTCTGTTCTTGTGTCTATCTGTCTGTCTCTCTCACCATCTCGCCTCTCCTCTCACTCTCACTCTCACTCTTGGTGCAGCTGCTGTCTGTGTGTTTGTGCCCTGTTGTTATAGGAACAAGTCTGGTCAGTGCATCTTGGTTTGCTCCACACTTGCGCATGTCTTCACAGCTGAATATACCATTGCACTGCATATTCATGGAATGCCCCTGCACTTGCGTGGCATATATTGTAGTTGTGCATTGGCACAATGGGTTTTGCGCTGTGCCATGGCTCCTGCTGAATATCGCTTCTCAGCACATCTCCGTACTTGTGCTGGTGCAACTCAGTTGCCCATGCGCAACTACTCTGACTATCCGGTCCATACAGTACAGTAGCAAGACAGATATGGTTTGAGTTAGCATTGCACGGTATAACTCCTGGTATAGTAAATTAAAAGTGATACACACCTGAAAATATTTCATAATAATAACTGCTTTAGATCATGTATAAAGTAACATTTTGCCAAAGTACCACTTTGAAATATTCAGCAGTAATGTCCTAAAAGCAATACATGACACTACAAACACCATTGATCCCAGTAAGGTCTGAGACATCAAAGATAGGGAAGACCAAAAACATGTGATCTTCCTTTGACTCTTGTATAAGACAGAACATGATTTCTGCCTAGGCAATATATGCAGGAGATGTATTTAACAACTGAAAGGTTAGTAACCTTTTGATTTAAAAGGAACATAAACAATGTTGTTTACATTTTAATATAGTTGTAAATTTGGGCAGGTGTGAAGTCTGTTTTATCACCTCACTGTATTGCTTGGTGTTTTTGTTTGAAATAGTCCTAGATTTCTTTATTTATGCCCCATATTAATGCAGTGTTTTCCTGCCAAGTATTCATTTTAAATTACCTATTAGTTCCAAAGCCCAGTAACATCAAATGAGATAAGACTAAAATGAACCAAGCCCAATGTTATAAGCTCAGGTGATGTCACTACCCAGTGGGCTCATCAAGTTATGAAAATCAGTAAGTAATGATTATCCAAAAGATAAGCGTGTGCTGTGACTGTATTCTGTGTACATACTAGGTGATAATCTCTTAGAAATGTCCAGTACAGATTAACTATGTTAATGCTGTGCAGAATGTTCAAATTCTGGCTGAACAAAGTTCCACAGAATATTCAAAATTCACGAATTCCACGAATCCGCTGGAAATGGAATGGCAGAATTCTACAGCATAAAATAGTTGTAGAATGATTTTCCATGGAAAAATTACTGTTCTGTGGAAAATTATTCCACAGATCTCATTATTTTCCATGGAAATTGTTGCAGAACAATTTTCCGTTGAAAAACTATTGTGCCAAGGAATATTATTCCTTGATCACAGTAGACAGAATTCTGCAGGTGAACAAGTGCAATTCTGTTGAAATTACGCCGGTGGAATGGTCATTCCGCACTAATTCCACTGGCAGAATTCTGCATTCCATACAGCACTGCTATGTGTGTTTGTGTAATATGTATTGTTTTTACTTATTTTTAAATAATGCAATTAGAGTTATAATTTGACTAGCACCATCACAAACAGACATTCAGAAGGCATGACCACACAATCTAAGGTTAGTGACCCTTGATAAAATTAACACTGACCAGTAGGGCATTAATTTATGCACTGGAAATAGCCACATGTTTGGGCATTATTGCTTTAGCAGTGTAGCGATCACTTGAGGTTATTGGAGGCAGTGACTGACAGGAAAACAGGAGGGCACAAGTTATTCCTAATGTGGGAAATATCAAAAGAGATGTCAGGAAGACTGAGACAAGAATGCAGCTCTCACCAGTCCATGTCCCTTTCCGATTTCAAGCTCCCAGATGAAAACAACCAATACTTTCATCTAAGATTCAGTGACACTTAACCCAAAGTTACTTCCTGGCTCTCTACTGAACATGAAGTGGATAGAAGCAACGTTTTTGCTTCAATTTGGGCCCCTCAATTAAGTCTTAAATAACAGCCCATCACAGCACCCAGCATTATCAGCAGAAGCTCTTGGAGAATCCCACTTCAACACTGTCCCTGACAACAGTATCTGTTAACAACCATGGTTTCAAATATGTCTCCACAAGGCACCTGAGAAATGCATTTACATCATTCGAAAGATGCCTTGCCTATGCCAACTGTAGCATAGCCATCTTGAAAGTTTAGTTTCAGCTTATTGTTTCAGCTAATTGTTTTATAAAAGTGAAGCTTTTCTTAACCCAGTGATACTTATTTAGTTTTTTGTTTATCCCTCAGTACACTAGACAAAAATGCCTATTCTCAGGCATGACCTGGGAGAATAACAAAGAATTAACAAAGTTATAGGTATACAAAATAACAAAATTGTAAAAGAAAAGAAAATACAGCAAAGCTCACAGATTTACAGCATACAGGCAAAGCACAAGCATCATATAAATATGATATCATATGAATATGATGTCACCAGAGTCAAACTGTCAACTGACATATTACTGGTCCTTAATCTTTAATATTTATAGGCCACTGGGATTCTGAGGCATGCGACCCTTGGCGGAGCATTATAAGGATGCAGAAAGGTCAGAGGAAGAAATCATGATCGAAGGGACACATTACTGTTCTAAGCCAAGTGTTCAGGACGTCAGAATCAGATTAATGAAAAGTTCATGTTCCATAATGATCTACTGCTGTACCTACCTGCCTGAAATCATAAAACAGTCAACAATACATGGAGCTGTGCACTAATAAATCAAGTAAGAAAGAAAAAAAAACAGCTCACTTATCACTCCATGTTCAGTATAACAGCAATAACATATTTCATACTGTGAATTGTGAATGGCATTATGGAGTATTTTATCCTATGGACTATGAACTGCACATCAGGCAAGTTAGCTCAACTGTTCCATAATACATAGAATAGTGATCACGAAATGAGTAGGGAAGTTCCTGCATCCTGATTAACTGAGAAGATTCTAAAGCAGTATGGCTCAGGATGGGAACCACACTGATTCATAGTTCTTCTGGCAAACAGGATACAGCACACACAGGAATCGATGCCTCAAAGATTTTTCTGGTAGCCAACATTGTATAGTAAAATAGAACTAAACCTACGTAGTTGCCACAATATTAAAAACAAGCATTTGTCAATGCCGAATTTTGTCGCACTGACATTGACTTTTGTAGTGCAGTGCGGAAACACATTTTGGGCAGGATGTGAAAACGACAGCTGTACTGTTCATAAGGAGGTGTAAAAAATGGTAGTGGTGAAAATGTGGCGTGTAAATATTGCAACTTTGCAAAGTTACAAGGGTGCATGGGAAATGTCAACCTGCGCTTGTAACACAGTCATTTATGGACTTTCGGCACAAATTTTCAACATAGGCATTTCGCACCTCTGCTCATATACAGTGTCACTGTCATTTCCTCAAAGTGTCCCAAAAAGTGATTTCACACAGTGACCACGCTATTCTGCACTGGACGTGTGAAAACACATTTCAGGCAGGATATGTAAAATGACAGCTCTACTGTTAGTCAAGAGGTGTGGAAAAATACCAATGGTGAAAATCCAGAGAAAAATATTACAAATGCACAACATTATGAGTGTGCATGCAAACTGTGCAATGAGCCATCCCAGTGGCGCTGAAGGTTGCGCTGGATGCCACACCTCGTGCCATGCTGGCGAGCCAGGTTTGGGAGCAGCCGGGAAGCCGGGGGCGGCAGGGAGGGAGAGAGTGAGCATCCAGAGGACTGCTCTCTCTTCCTGGGGGTGGGATCAGGTGCGCCACCCGGAGCAACCTCTGGTGGTGGCTGAAGGATTGCTGATTGTAACGATGTGGCGCTCACCTAGGGGCAGAGCCACGGCAATCCATTGCCTTGCTGGCTGGGCTCCACTGAGAGGGGGACTAAAAAGTAAAAATCTCCAGCTCCCTGGGGAGATCACGAGGGCCCTAGGGATCTCTCCTCTCATATCTAATGCTGGGTCAGGCCACACGGGGATCTCGGCCGACCTCCCAGAGGATGGACCCTCTATCTTCAGAAAGAGCCACCACAGGTGAGCAGGCCCTGTTCGGGAGTGATCCAGAGTGCTGGGAAGTTCCTCTGGGAGGGTGAACTGGTGATGGCTGGCCATGGTGGGGAGTAGAAGGAGCAGATTGTGGGCACCTCTGAAGGATGCCAAGGAGAGTACTGGTGCCTAAAAAAACTGCGAATGCACGCTTGTAACAAAGTCATTTTATGGAGTATCGTCACCAAATTTTTAACATAGGCATTTTAGGATGTCTGCTCATGAACAGTGTCACTGTCATTTTGTAATCTTCCCGAACACTGATTTCCTACAGCAGCAGCATTGTGAGCCAAGTGCGGAACTACATTTTGGCCAGGATGTGAAAATGACAGCTATACTGTTCACATAGAGATGTCAAAAATTGCAATGTTAAAATCTGTGAAAATATTGCGACCAGGAAGTTATATAAAAAGCGTAGCTACTGCATAATGCACACTAGTAACACAGTCATTTTATGGAGTATTGTCACCAAATTGTCAACGTAGGCATTTTAGGACCTCTGCTCATGAACAGTGTCACTGTCATTTTTGTAATCTGCCCCAAACATTGATTTCCCAGCAACCAGCTTATTGTGTGCCGGAAGTGCGGAAACACATTTCGCCAGGATGTGAAAATGGCAGCTGTACTGTCTACAAGGAGGTGTAGAAATGACAATGTTGAAAATCTGGCATGAAAATATGGCAAATTTATGAGTTACATGCATGTAGCAAGTGTGCAACTCACGCTATAAAACAGCTATTTTTTATTTTTCCACCAATTTGCAACATCGGCTTTTTGAGAGCCGGATATGAAAAATGGCAGCTATACTGTTCACAAGAAGGTGTAGAAAAATGACAATGTTGAAAATCTGGTGTGAAAATATTGCAAATTCGTGAAGTCTGACGTGCGTAGCAACTGTGCAAGGCAACGCTTGTAAAACAATATTTTTTTGATTTTTCCACTAAATTTGCAACACAGGCTTTTGGAGCCCACATCGTGAACACCGCCACTGTCCCAGACATCGAAAGATTCCACGCGGCTACCACGAAATCACCTTTCGGGACAGATTAATATCATAACAGTGCCAGAATTCATGAGGAAGGGTCCCAACAACCCCATGTTGAAAATTTGGTGCAAAATTCCAAAAGCAATGCCCGAAATATCGTCCAAAGTTGAAAAACCCTATTTATTCCATTATACAGCTTACGGAATTTCCTCAGTTCGCAGTCGGCTTTGAAGAGTGCAACGTGTTCCCGGTCCACCGGAGATCATTGCGCTGAGTTCTGGAGGGAGTATGGGGTGGGGAGGCAGGATGCACAGTGGGTCAGTGTGGGGGGTTAGGAAGACTATGATGGACCGTTTCTGTTTACAGGTGTTAAAAAGAAACATTGCAAATGGTTTTCTTTTTACAGTTTTGGGGAGATACAGTAGCCGATGGGGTTGGACACACCCATTGGGACGTAGGCATGGAGGACACTAGCTGAGGGTGATTGGGCACCCCTCAGCACAGAAGAAGGGGGATATCATGCTGAGTGGCTCCCCGTCAGCACATAAAGTGGGAAGGGGGGTCGGATGCCGACAGGGTCTGGGCACCCCATCAGCAAACAACAAAAAAGCGGGCGCATGAGCCAAGAGGGATTGGCGCAACCCTTGGCAAGCAAAAAGGAGGGGGGACACAGTATGCTGATGGGGAGCGAGCAGGGTAAGCTGACCAGAGGATTAGGCATCCCCAAAGTCGGCAGTTTAGCGACTACTGTGCCACATGTTTGTAGCTGGTGAAGACATAGAGTTGTCCAAGGCATGTGACGGCTTTGCTCGCATTGCAGCGGATCTTTCCTTTGATGTGATCACCACATTAGTATGTATGGTGTCGTGCCTGCATGCAGGTTGATTGGGGAATGAGGACGCACCTACTGGTGCATGCCCTGCTTAGCCCAACAGCGACTGCGCCTCCAAATCTCCACTACCACAAGATGTTGGCTGCGCAAGCACCTACATAAAAATAATACAAATTTTCATATGCCACAGACTTACAGTACATTATTTCAAAATATACATTCAACCCCATCTCTTTCCTTCCTTCTGTTGTTTTTTTCTTGAAATTCTCAAAATGGCCTGTTCACACGAACAAAAATTTATTACAGTGTCCCTGACTGCAGAATACTTTCCTCACTGTAATTTCTTCTTCTCTCTTAACATCTCCCACTTGCACTGATGTCATGCCTCTGCCCACTTTTCACAAACACTTGGTCCCTCAAAATTTAAAGGCAACATCTACAACTCCCTCAAATAGTGTCAAACAGGCCTGTCAGACTACTGGTTGATAATATGCCTCACAGTTCAGTGAACAGATCACTTCAACCATTTAGCACCAAAGTGGCCAGGGTACTTCTTTCTCTGCCAAATGTTTGTCTCCTCAATCTACTGATAATCAAAATCTTTTGTGCTAATGACAAGATGTGTGGCAATTAAATACAGTGAGACATTCAAACCTCCAGACAGAAGGACAATTAAGGGCAAATAAAACCAAAGTTCTAAGCACCCCTACAGTTCATAAAATAGAAATTTAGGCAAACACCAGGAAATCAAATATCAAGACTATATAGCCTTTTTTCCTCAAAAACGCTCTCTTTTCTCTTCAGCAACCCGTCTTGGGGAGTCCTCCTCTAATGCCTATCAGCATTCCTATACCACTGCACCCATGATACCTGTCCCAGTAATGCCTACTGTACATCATCATTATTTGCATCTTCCATGACAGTAGTAACTGTTTTTCGACAAGGAAATGCATCTCTTTAGCTGGCCTGATCCATTGCCACAAATGGGTGGGCAAAACTAGGAAGGGATCAGGAGTAGCAGGAATGTCTCAGGTGCACTAACAACTGGTGAGTGAAATATTGTGAGGGAGAAACAAAGACAGCGCATGCATGAACAGTACAGCTGTCCTTCTGGCAGTAGGCCATACTACATTCTTTATAATTACAGCTGTTCAAGCTGCTTAAACAAAAGTTTTTAAAAACCCTTTATCTTGCTTTTTCAAATCTTCTTCATCTTGTGTGACAGGAAAAGTGGTTGGGGTGGAAATAAGTTAAATGCACTCAGAAACAAATGTCCCACACCTAGTGCTTGGCAGGTTGAGACTACTTTTTACTATTCCTCATCTTTACTTGAAATGTTTAAAACTGCATAATTTTACAAAATGTATCCCTTATGCCTCTCAACACATCTGTGTATGCAGTTCAGGAACAGAAGGCACCACCCTGTCATTTCTTATTGTGTACATAATACATAGTGAGGGTGTATAGCAAGCAAGCATGCAAGCAAACTTTATTTATATAACACCTTTCAAAATCAAGGCACTGTACGTGATATAAATTACAATATTAAAACAGCTGACATAATAAATTAGTTAAAATCAATCAATCAGGGAAGGCCAGAGAGAATAAATATGTTTTCAGCATAGATTTAGAACTACTGATG
Organism: Neoceratodus forsteri; assembly: GCA_016271365.2. NCBI lineage: Eukaryota > Metazoa > Chordata > Ceratodontiformes > Ceratodontidae > Neoceratodus > Neoceratodus forsteri. The sequence goes on from CM028130.1 coordinate 1,064,561,964, forward strand.
GTCAGGCACTCTCAACCGATGAGGTAGAGAATTCCACAGGGTTGGTGCTGCAAATGAAAAGCATGAGCTCCAGATGCTTTAAGATGAACTCTGGGAATCTCTAGCAATCACTTGTCAGCAGATTGAAGTCGCTGATTGGGAGAGACCTTTCAGATAGTCAGTCCCTGTTCATGTAGGGCTTAAAGGTCAGCAAGCCTACCTTATGGGTAATCCACCACTGAACTGGCAGCCAGTGCAGTTAGGTACAAGACATGCGTAATGTGACTGGTCCTGTAGTACCAGTCAACAGCCTAGGCTGCTGCATTCTGCACTAGCTGTAAGCAGCAGATATGAACCCCAGACTGCCCAAGGAAGAGGGCATTGCAGTAGTCAAGATGGCTGGTAATGAAGGCATTGACCAATGTTGGAAGGTCACCTGGTGGAACCATGTGCTTCACCTGGGTGCTATTACTTGGGTGGTAAAATGAGGATTTAACCACAGCTGACACCTGAGACTTCAGGGTCAAGCTATTGTCAAAATGATGTCCAGGTTACACACCCAATCTGAGGTAATGAGCTGGGCACCAACAAGCCATAGACCTGACACATGCCCACCCCAGAACCTGCCCCTGGGTAACTTGGATCCACAACCAACACCTCAGTCTTATCAGATTCAGTCTCCACCAACTCAAGCTCATCCAGTCTTTGATCTCAGAGAGGCAGCTGTTTAGCATAGAGATCACATCAACCTGTCTGGGCACAAAGGACATATACAGTTGAGTATCATCTGCATAGCAGTGAAAACTCAAGCTGTTTCACCTGATGATATCTCCCAATGACAGCATATACACTACGAACAACATGAGCACCAATATGAGCCCTGTGTCACCCGGCAGGACAGGGAAGGGCATCAGAGGAATAAATTCCAGTGACCACCTTCTGAGACCTGCCAACAAGGAATGGACTAAACCATTTGAGGACTATACCTGACAGTCCACAAAGGAACTGCAGGGTCTCCAAAAGCACCTCATGGTCCACAGTGTCAAAAACTGCTTAGAGATCAAGAAGGGCCAAGATGAAACGAGCCTTCGATCTCTTGCCATTAGGAGATCATTTAGTACCGAACAAGGGCAGTCTCTGTGCTATGCCTCTTTCTGAAACCAGACTGGAGAGCTTCATAGACATTAGGAGTTACAAAGTGATTGTCCAGTTGCAACACAACCACCTTCTCAATAACCTTCCCACAAAGTTCAGGTTAGAGACATGTCGGTGTTAGCTGGAACAATGGGATCCAAGGAGGGTTTTAAGGAGTGGACAAACACCCTCCTTTAGGGGTCTGAAAAGATTCCCTCTTCAAGGATCTCCATACAATTTCAGCTAGGCTCAAGCAGAAAACATCTACACATCCCACTTAAGAGGGTAGGGCCCAGAACCAAACTACAACAGGCTGGGTGCAGAGTCTGGTCAATCTTCACAATGTCCATGAATGTCAGCTCAAATCTGTCCAGACAGACTGGGTGCTCACTACCTCTTATTGACCTCTTCAAATCTTAATGGAGAGAGTCGGGCTAATTTTGGACCTGATACTGGCAACCTTATCTGCAAAAACTGAGCTAGTTCATCCCACTCAATTTGTGAAAAACTCTTCCAGACTGGAGACAGATTGGACTGCATAATCTGTCAATGGTTTGAAAAGTTAAGCCAGTCAGTTCTGCACATCAGAGATCTCCCTGGACAGGAACTCTGCCTTCTTATAGGTGATTTCTGATTGATAGCCCTTATAATGGTCCATGAATCTAAGCCTGTCAGCATCCAGGCCAGACTTCTACCATGCTCTCTCCAGCCTTCAACCAACCCTCCTCAGCTCCTTCAAAGACCCATCATACCAAAGGGACCTTGAGCGAAGAGTGAGTGGTCGAACATGAACAGGAGCAATCAAGTCAAGGCATCTCCCACTGCCTTATTATAGGCTAGTACAAGGTCCCACTGTACTTGCGCTTTCACCTAGCAGTCCCAATAGGTCCAGCACTGTTGATAGACCATCTGGGAAGCTCCCTTAAAGGGCAGTGCTGGACCATCTCCAAGGGTAGGTCTATTGGGGGCCCCAAAACTGAATCTATGGTGTGATGGTCAGACCAACTGACTGGTTCCACCCCAAGTCAGTGATCCCCATCCCCAGGAGGAACAGCAGATCCAATGAGTGACCTCCTGTATGGGTAGGATGTAACTACCTGTGCGAGGCCCAGCATTATTATTATCTGGAGGAGTAATAAGATTTTAAAGATTCAATGTGTGTGATACCACTAAACGTTTAGAACAAAGCAGAAGTGGTTTAATCAAGACTTCACACACTGAAGGTGTGTATAAAATGAGTTGCCATTCTCACTGTGACACCAACACAATGTTTTAATCTATTTTTCTATAAAGATTTTACCTGATGTGGGAGGAAAAGGAGAACTGGGAATGCATTTCATTTCCTTTAAAGCCCCAGGCTTGAGGCATTCAACTGGGAGGGATAACTGGATTCCTTTGATCTAAAAGATGCTAGTTGTCTATTGTAAACAAATAGCTAGTCTGTCAGATGCACCCTGCCAAGCCATGAGACACAGGGACAATAGAAAGTAGTCTGAATCTCATGACCATTTTTAACCAATTCTGCCTTGAAGGTGAGCTTACAGATCAAAGAACTGTCCAGCGTGTAATGTAAGAGAGGTAGGGCAGATGATGCAGATAAAAGATGAACACTGAGGCACACATGTGGAAAATGGGAACCACAGCATTCTAAAACTTAAGAAGATTTAACTTAAAGTTGCATAAATAAAACAAAAATGGTGTCTATAAACTTAGCCCACAATGCTAAAGAAAGGGGATAACATTTTGAGATATGACACAGTTTAAGGTGAAAATTTATTCTAGAACATGGTAAAATAATCTAAATGCTTGAGTTTGAAGTCATCAAACTATAAGACCTTGTTCTGTCCTGAGGAAGCAATTACTTACACTACAAAACATTGACTATGCATGAATTTGAGTCTGTAGTGTTCTGGTGGCAACACTATACTTATCAAAAAAGAAAGAAAATCAATTACCTTTTTCATCAATGAGTCTTTGCTGTCCAGACCAATATGACAGTTGAAAGCGCTGGCCTGACTGGGGATTTTAAATGAGGGTACAATCCAGGGAAGAAGGGGTGATAAGTGGGGTCCCAGAGGTTCGTGCTGGGTCCATCCTGTTCAACATCTATATCAACAACATAGTGGAGGGGCTGCAGGAAGGTCTGCCTATTTGCAGATGATTCAAAGACCTGCAATAGGTTGGACACCCCAAGAGGAGTGGAGCCTATGAGGAGGATTTAAGATTTCTGGAGGGGTGGCTGGAAACCTGGCAGCTGAAATTCAATGCCAGAAAGTGCACAGTGATGCACATGGGAAAAATAACTCACAAGAAATTACACACTGAGGGGTGTAATTAAGGCAACTGAGCAGGAGAGGGATCTGTGGATCATAATTTCAGATAACCTTAAGAGGGACACAATGTAGCAAGGTGATGGGCAAAGTGAATGGAATGGCATGCATAGGGAGAGGTATAACGAGCAGAAGGAGGAGGTGCTGATACCATTTTGCAAATCCATGGTGAGGCCTTACCTGGGTCAGGTCAGTTCTGGATAACTCACCTATGCAGCAACACAAATGGGATTGAAGGAGTTCAAGAAGGGCAACCAAGATGGTGCATGAGTTGAATGGGAATTCCTACCAGGAGAGGTTGAGTGAGCTGGATCTTTACCTGCTGGAGACCAGAAGGGAGAGGGGACATGATAGAAACATTTAAGTTCATGAAGGGATTAGTAAGGTAGGGGAGCTTATTCACTAGGAAATTAGGTGCTATAACTAGGGGTCATAGTCTACAATTAGAAGGAGGGAAGGAGGAGGGACGTTTAGGGGCAATGTGAGGGATGTTACTTCATGGAGAGGGTGGTGGAGTCCTGGAACGGGCTTCTGGAGGAGGTGGGGGTTGAAACAGTAGAAGGATTCATGAGGGCATGGGACAGACTCAAGGGGCTGACTAGTGGGTGAAGGGGATCTCTGGACAAGGGGATCAAGTGGGGGTATGGGGCAAACTCAGTGGATCATAGGGTCCTATTCTACTGATACATTTCTATGATTTTATTATTTCTGTCCATGTATTCTCCTATTTAAAGTCAGTCACATTTTGAGACTGGAGTTTGCAACACCTTTAGTCAGTCTGCTATGACACAACAGATCCGGGTAGGAGTAAGCTGAAACTATATAATTCTGCTTAGAATTTAATTAGCACTAGTGAGTATTATTCTGTGTGAATTTTATCTGTTCAAATGTTTGTTTCACATTTCTGTAGTGTACTGTTACTGCATTCCCCATAGTCTTTAGTGTATATAATCCAGTATCATATGTAAATATTGTAGAGTAGTACATATTATTTTATTATAGGGTGTGGTAGTGCCCTATAGTTAGGAGTTGAGCAGGAGTTTCTATGTTAAACCTCAAATTTGCACTTTAATAACTTTGTGACTGTTCAATGGATTTCTACGAAATCTTGCATGTGTGGTCTCTTGGGGTTGATCTCATGATATGCTAAGTTTCATTCCAGTCGGATTTGCAGATTCTGCAATCTGGATAGCAAAAACAACATAAAAGTCACCACTTTTTGGCAGATAGTTTCTTGTTGCACTGTGCAGGGATGGTGTTGCATTTGGGTCTAAACATTTTGTGGTAGAAAGAGCTTTGGTCATCGAATAGACCAGCATTGATTTGGTGAAAAATATTGATCAGTTCAAAAGTTATAGCATTTTAAATTCCATTATTTTCAATGGGACTTTTATTTTCAGGATAGCTACACAGTACAGACAAGGATCCTTGCCCATGAGGGCCAATCCTTGTCCTTCATTTCCAATCCTTGCCCATGGAAAAAATATTTTTCAGTGAGTCGCCATCTTGTTTTTATTTTGCCCTGAAAAAGAGTCATAGCTGCCCTGGGGCATCTGTGCCACACATCTAAGTGTGATTTCTGCTCATCGGAATGGATGAGCTGTGTTGTGTCTTTTGTGGTGTGTTTATGCCCTTAAAATTTTTTTTTAATAAATAAAATCCTTGTTCATGGCTACTTCTTTCTTGTCCATCAGTCTTTGTTCACCTTGACGAACAAGGAAATGGCTGATGGACAAGGATTCTCGATCTGGCTATCTGGTCATGAAATTTGGATGATCAGATCCTTTCCATCAGCCATTTTCCTTGTCCACCAGCATGGACAAGAGTGGTGGATAAAAATTTGGCTGACAGACAATGATTCATTTCTGGCCATCTGGTCATCCAAATTTCATGACCAGAGAGCCAGACCAGGAATCCTTGCCTGTCAGTCATTTTCCTAGTCTGCCATGATGGACAAAGACTGATGGGCAAGGAATTGTGTCCCTTGAACAAGGATTTTATGTTTTTTAAATGTTCTTTATTATTTTTTTATTTAGTTTTAATTATTTATGTTGCTTTCTTGCCTCATCTCTCTGGTGCCCAGTGGTACCCCTCCTTCCATTGCCTCCAGGCATCTTTGGTGGCAGTAGGTCCAGTATCTGAGCACATTTAATTTTTTATTTTCCTGTAAAAAGTAGAAAACCATCTGTCATTCCTTATCTCAGTAACTCACCAATGTTCTTGGTTGTGCCAAACCATTATGGGTAGAATGCCACTACTGCTCTGAATCAATGACAGAAACTGTAACTATTGAACCTGTGTGTGCTCTGATACCTGTCTACTACCTGTATCTCTCCATGTAATGTCTCTCTGGGTCACCCGAAAAAGGGACCTTCTGGGCTCAGTGGACCTACTCAGTCATCAAAATTTAATAAATAAATAAATAAAATTGTCTTTTATGGCCATTTGCCATCCACTGGTATCCCTTACCCTCCATTGCCCCAAATATCATTGGTGGTTAAAGGTCCCATATCTGTGCCCCTTTACTCTTTTTATTTTCCTTATAAAAAAAAAAAAAATCCCTCATTGTTTTCTGTGGCTGTTTGCCCTGGCAATAAGAAACCCATCCAACATGATTGCGCCTATACCTCCCACCTGACCCCCACTGCACCCACCTTCCCACACCTCGATGTCACCCCAAACCACCACTCACCTGAGGAGGTCCTGGTTTGGCACCCACTCCCATGACCGAAGACATGTCTTGTTGCTGGAACCGTGACTGCAGTGTGAACTAAGGTAAATGTGGTTCTATGTATTTCAATGGGGCTCAACTTTCATCAATAACCTGGCCATTTGTAAGATTTTCAACTTGGGGACCCCACCTTTGAACGAAAATGACTGTCATTAGGCAACTCTCACCAGAAAGATGATTTTGCAGTTGCTTGGCAGAATCACTTTTCCGTGGGATGTGCATAATGACAGTCACATTGTTCATCAGGTGGGGCGTAAAGAAACTATGTTGAAAATCTGGGTCAGAATCTTGAAAAATGGCTGTGTTATGGGCATTTGGTGCAATCTCACTAAGCATGCTTGTAACTTAGTAAATTTCAATATTTTCACCCCATATTTTCAACATACTCTTCTTATTACCCCACCTGATGTGTGTCACAACTGTCATTTCTCAAATTCTGTCCAAGATGTGTCTTCACACATGTGGCATAGAATGGCTTGCAGTTGCGAGAATTACATTAAGGCTATGTTGAAAATATGGGCTCAAATAAGGATGCTGTTATACTACCTCAATGAAGGAATGGAGTACAGCATTTGAAGGATCCTGTGCTCCCACTGTAACATGTGAATACTGTTATACTATGTCGATGGAGGGATGGAAGTGCAGGATCTGAAGGACCCTGAGCTCCCAACATAACATATGGATACTGTTGTACTATCTTGATGATCCTGTGCTCCCACCTAACATATGGATACCGTTGTACTATCTCAATGGAGGGATGGGCACACAGGGTCCCAGACCCTCGGTCCCACAGTAAAATGAGGATATTATTATGCTACCTCAAAAGTAAGGGAATTAGTTGCAAAAATTTGTTACTGCATCAGTTAGAGTTTCCCAACAGAAGTAGTGAAATGAGGAATGATGGTTTCACTCTACACCCCACCCTGCCCTGCAAAGACCAAGCGTGTGTCTGGAGGGAGGGGATAGCACTAGGATTGCCAACCGTAACACTCACCCCATTCTCCTATACTGTTGCCACCCAGCATATTTTACAATTGAATGGGGTGAGTGTTAGGTTTAGCAACAATGCCACCCCTCCCTGACACCTCCATAGTCTCCATAGAGCAGGGTGGGGTGTTAAGTGAAACCAAATGCCTCATTTCCCTACTTTTGTTGTGGCAACCTAATGGATGCATTAATGCAGTTTTATAACTATTTGTATATACGTAATTAGTAGTGGGCTATGGGCTGAACCGCTCTCGAAGCATTTCATGAGCACAGGCGGATTTGCAGAGTGCTCCGCAATGTGAAGTGGAGTACTTTGCATTATAATGAGGAAGGCTAAGTGCATTAAAAACAGTGACTTCAGCATTACTCTGCCTCCACTGGTCACTACTCTTTCAATTTTAAGGCAAAGTACATTGATGGCAGTTCACTTTGCATCACTTTGCCTTGTTTTGAGCTCTGAAGGCGGATTTTGCAGTGATTCATGGGAGTTCAGGTCACATGGGCTCTACATTGATCTGCACAGGCCTCAGTTCGGGGTAGTATGAGTAGGAAGGAGTAGGAGACAGTGTGCTCTGACAGCTGTCTGTAGGAATCTTTTAAAAGCTGTTCAAAAGCATTTTGCTTTTTGAGGATCAACTGTAGTTCATCAATTTTAGGAAACCCTCCTCTGCCCACATCATTGAGCTTTTTGTTTGTGTGTGAGTTTGAATGTAAATTTACAACATTGAGTGTGTGTGGTGAAAGACAGTGAAGTGTGCTATATGGGAGGGGCATATCTGTGTGTAGGTAGATTTAAGTCAGAGAACTAGTGATTTCTTTGTGTTTTGGTTATATTTTGTTATATAACTGACTGTGTTACTGTACACATAGTAAAATTGTCAGTAATAGTACAAGTTTTCTTGCTGTTTTTGTGTGAATGTGGTGCAGCACTTCATAAGGTCAGTTTATAAATTACAAATTTATATTATGTAGCAGTACACAGAACTTTTGCATTTGCATCGCATTCCTCATTGAGCATTGTACACAAAGTGTTCTGTGTTGTGTGTGCAGTGTTCGTGCATCAAATATAATACACCTTTTAAAGTTTGTGACACAGATTAGTGTAAGTGCAACTAAGTGCAGCAGTGTGAACCTGCTATCCACTGCAGCTGCCTGATTTTGTACTGCGATTGTGTTCTCTGTTCGTAGTTTTGCTGCTTATAGTGCCGTAAAATCAGCACTGTCTGTATTCAGTGCCCCTCCACCCCCACGTTGAAAAGGCATTTTTACCAGACTGGATTGTTTGTGACCCCATCAGCACCACTGGTTACTGAAGATGTTTTAATTCCATGACAGTGTCACAACACAGTAGTCTCTTTATCTGTTGCTGAAGCCACAGTTGTTTATTTTGCTTCACATCCAGCCAGCGTCCTCCAGTCAGAAAGCAAATGTATCAAAATCTGAATTTGGTAATAATATTTGTGGTTGATCCCCAAAATGCCTGAAAAGAGGCGTGCAAGTAAAGCTGTTTCTGGCCATGGCAATCTTGGCAGTAAGAGGGTCTTGGGGTGTGGTAGTAGAATCGGACGGAAAAGTGCATTGCTGATGTGAGTAAAGGTATTTCTCCTGCAATGTTTCTACAGCCCAATCAGTAGCTTCACTGATACTTGGAGGAGATTATGATTTCCCAGCTGGTGATGTTAGTGTTACTGGTGTTAGTGGTGGTGGAGGTAGCATTAGCATTGTTGCATCAAGTTCTAATTCCGACCAGTGTACTTTATTCAAACATATTGAGTGTGAAGCCATGCAAGTGAGTGACATCATAGATGATGTCATACTTCCCAGTAACATCCCATTAACTGAACCTGATTATGATGATCATGTCAGCGATAGCATACAATGTGATATTCCATCACCGTGGCATAACATCACGCATTTTCCATGCAGTGATCACAGTGTGGTGAAAAATATCAGGTGATGGTGGTGTAGATGCTGATGATGATGTGATGATGCTGATGATGATGATGTTGCTGTTGTTGCAACATGCAGTCCATGTTAGCATCCAAGCAGAAGATGTGGATGTGTGTGACAGTGGCGTTGATGAATATGATAGTGATGTAATTGACCCCAGTTGGGAACCGGAGAAAAGAAATTAAAATGGCTATGTCTGAATCTATTTGCAGGAATTCCCCATAAAAAAGTGATTTAGTGGTTTTAGTGGATGATGATGATGATGACCCAGTAATCAATATGATATGTAGTTGTGGTGGTCAGTTGCAGTCCAGGTGTGCAGTGCCAGAAACATCACATGCTCCCCACTTCAGTGCTTAAAATAACAGACTTAAATAAGCCACATCATCATGGACATGTTAAAGAAAAGCATCACAGTCTCTTGTTTGGATTTTTTGTTCTAGATGCAAATGATGATTCAGTTGCAATCTGCCAGGTTTGCCATGTGCGTGTGAGTCGAGGTAAAGGGGAGCCATCTTGGGACAGGAGGACAGCATACACATCTTAAAAATAGGCACTTGGCTCTGTGGACCCAGCACAAGCTGGCAGCTGGTACCACAGTGGGGCATTTACCCATGTCACTGGCAACCATAGCCAGCATGTTATCCCTTCCATGACTGTTAAGACCAGTAGGAAATTAAACATGTGCAGTAGTCGGTAATAAGAGAAGAGGATTACTACAGACATGATGAGGTGGAGGACCATAATGACTTTGAAATGTTGTCCAGTGCTGGTGAGAGTAGCAGTTTTGTGGTGGTGGTGGTGGTGGTGGTGGTGAATGCTGTATGTCTAGTGCAAGTGGTACATCAACCCCGCTTGGCAAATCTGGAAAAATAACATAATTTCTGGGTTTGTCATCATCACCTGTGCAACTGTTTTCATCAAATGTCCACACTCCACCCCTACCAATGCCAATCATCACAGAGCACAACCATTTGTGACCAACAACACACCCCATGTAAAATGTTTGTCAGCCCACGTTACAGAGTGTTTTTGCGCATAAGCTGAAGTACCCCCAATCATACAGTGTCACGTGAACTTAATGCTGCTGTAATGGAAATACTGGTAATTGATCTTTTGCCCTTCTCCTTTGTGGAGAATTATGGGTTCCAGTGGTTTGCTGCCCGTGCCAGTCAAAATGGAAAGTCCCATCCAGGACATACTTTTCTACCCGTGCTGTTCCCGAGTTGTTCACACTGTCTCAGACTCAGAAAGACATGCCCTTCAACATTCCTCCTCTCATTCATCCATTTAAGTATGGATATGTGGACAAGTGGCAAAACAGGAAGGGGTTCATATCTGTGTATAACTGCACACTAGGCGCAGGTGATGGGGTTGTTTGTGATGCTGGCAGTGTGAATAATCAGTGCAGGAAGGTGGATTGTCGAGGTAGCAATCTTCCTGGAATTTGCCAGCATGCAACAATTGCTATGCGCAGTGTGACCTGTTCACACACTGGTGAGAACATGTTGGACATGGTACTAACTGAAATTGACAGATGGCTAAACCATCTGTCCCTGAGAGCTGGTTCATAGCAAGTGGCAATGGGTCAAATCTGATGAAATGCATCACGAATGGTGTTTTTTTTCATGTTCCATGCATGGCCCACTGTTTAAATCTTGTGGTTCAGGAGTTTCTGCAGCACCCTGACATAAAGGAAATACTGACCATTGCACAATATATCTGCTCTCACTTTTCAAGATCTGGAAAGGCCTGTGAATAACTGCGGCAGTTGCAGATACAAAGCAGCCTGCCTCAGCACCGCTTTAAGCTGACGTTGTCACCGGATGGAACTCCACATTATACATGGCAGAGAGGTTGTATGAACAATACAAAGCCATCTCAGAATATCTTGTTATGCACACTAGCCGTGACAGTTCTGGGGCCTCCATGTTTATAGCGACTGAACAGTGGAGCCTCATGGACTCTGTAATAACAATTTTGTTGCCTTTTGAACATGCCACACAGGCAGTGAGTGGCGAGTCTGCTTCCATTAGCCAATCAATTCCACTGCTGCAGGTGCTGAGACAGACATTGGTGAATGTACAGCATAGCCTTGATGTTGCGGAGGCGGTGGTAGCAGTATGTTGCTGCAACATATGCTGACAGTATTCGACCAGAATCATCACATTGTGAGCATTCAGCGTAGTGACAACTTTGCCATGGCAACAATGCTGGACCCACAATACAAACGTGGAATTGTATCAGTACTGGAGGGAGGGCCTGAACAGGTAAAAATATCAGTGGTTAACTGGTTCGCTTGGTTCATGGGGCACAGAAGTCACATGCGAAGGTTTGCAAACCTCAGCAGCATAATCCAGTTGAAGGTGTAGCTGGAGGACCAGCAAGCATATCATGCAAGGGTAGGGGACTGTAGTTCCTGGTGGTCTGTCATCCAAAGTGGTTGGCATCAACCCACTTTGGGATGCTTTGTCCAAGTGGGTTTGTGAAATCAATGATTCCAGGGAATTGGCTGATGCATCAACAATTGGACTTAGTCTGGCACAGAGAATGGTTGAGTCATATTTGTCTGAAAACAGGCATCTGACAACAAGTGAAGATCCTCTTTTGTATTGGAGTGGAAAGGTCAGTGAATGGCCAGAGCTGACTGCAGTGGCACTGAAGTACCTCACATGCCCACCCTCCAGTGTAAGTGTTGAGAGGGTATTCAGCTCAGCAGGTGCAATAGTCAGGGATCGTCGGACAAACCTGTCTCCTGTAAATGTTAGTTTGATAACATTCATTAAAATGAATGAGAGGCACATACCATTACAGACTGCAACCTCGGTATTCGCACCCGGCCTAGTTATGGTGGTCTTGCTGATGTAGAAATGGAGCATCCTGGTGGCACTGCCAGTGGCTGACTGAAACGGCCCACCACTGATGTACATGATGACACAATGGAGAAAGAATTTCCAGTGCTCAGACTTCAGACATCAATGACTGTGAGGGCAGTTTTCTTTATGAGGATGATGATGTGGTTAATGTTGGCAGGTTTTTCTGCAGTATTTAAAAGGCGTGTGTGCCCCCAACCCCGACCACCACCACCACTGGGACTGATGTTATCCAACTCTGCTGCCACCATGAGTCTGTCTGCCCCCACAGACCACCACCACCACTGGGACTGATGTTATCAAGTCTGTTGCCACCATAAGTCTGTCTGCCCCCACGGACCACCACCACCACTGGGACTGATGTTATCAATTCTGCTGCCACCATAAGTCTGTCTGCCCCCACAGATCACCACCACCACAGGGACTGGTGTTATTCAACTCTGCTGCCACCATGAGTCTGTCTGCCCCCACTGACCACCACCACGACTGGAACTGATGTTATCCAAGTCGGCTGCCACCATGAGTCTATCTGCCCCCCACGGACCACCACCACCACTGGGACTGATGTTATCAATTCTGCTGCCACCATGAGTCTGTCTGCCCCCACAGACCACCACCGCCACGGGACTGACGTTATGCAAGTCTGCCACCATAAGTCTGTCTGCCCCCATGGACCACCAGTCCACCTGTGCACCACCACCACCAACTTCTTAATATTTAAACCATAAAGTGAGTATGTGCACTCATGTTTGTTATGCTGCCTCAATTCCTTAAGTTGTCTGTTTTGTTTTCTGTAGCTTTTCAGAGCCGCAGTGGCAAAACACATATAGTACACTTCTTTTGTTTCTTTTAAGGAGAACAAAAACAGGATCCATCGCTATTACTCATCGGGAAAGATGCTGTAGCTATACCTGCATAGAGAGGAACCGATGTAATGTCCATGTGAAATCCATTCTGGTAAGTATGAAGATTTTATTTAATCCATTTCATTGCTTTGTAAAGACTGCTGCAAATATTGCAGACAACAGGTTGTCTTACTAGTTGACAAGATGTGTCTCTGAAATGTAACTTGACAATAGGGATTGATTTGAGAACCAGGGAGGGACACATAACAAAGAAGTTGTAACTTTTAAGAAGTCATTCATTTCTTTTTTAGGAATATTCGTGATACTTTGTTGTTCTGTAAAAGTGGTCTATCAAAAACTTCTTCAACATCAGGCACACCTTCCCCAACCTGAGCTTGGGCACACATGCAACACACAGAAGTCGTTTCATTCGATGACCATGACCATCATTAACAACCGGACTCCAGAAGGATGCTGATTAAATCTGTGAAGAAGAAAAACAATAAGAAACCATTACAGACAAAACTGAAAATATGATCCCCCAGCCAAAAAAGAAATACTTACCTTCATGTGCTTGAGAGTTATCAGTTTCCATTTAAGTGCAAAAATTCTCATTGAGCACTGGAATGTGCACAGCAACAGTATGGAGTCACCTGTGTGATGCAGAACAATAGCATGAGTACATGTCCATGTCAAGTTCAACCCCTCATCATCACCTACAAAATACACACATATATCTTTATATATATATATATATATATATATATATATATATATACTGTATACTCACCAAGGCTACTATTAGTGTACAGCCAAAGGGCACCTTTCAATCCAGTTGAGATGATCACATTTCATTTGGTGGAATAGTCTCGCACAACACATTGGACAAGCAACACAAACCTCACAGTCATCATTTTATACTGGGGACAGGGTATGTGCTGAAACAGTCTCATTTCACTTTGTCACCACTTGTCAATTTTCTGCACACAAAGAGGACACATTGTGGGCCTGCAGAAAAATCTGGGGACTCTGTTCCACCATCATATGACTGAGCGTGCCATTAATTCTGGGGACTTTGTGTGCTGAAACAGTCTCTTTTCATTTCGTTACCACTTGTCAATTTTCTGCACACAAGAAGGACACATTGTGGGCCTGCAGAAAAAATCTGGGGACTCTGTGCCACTTTAGTGTGTTCTGTGATTGTTGCTGTGAGCTCATAGTCATGATGTCATAGTGACATTTTACAATTAAAGCAGCATTGCAAGAATGTCCTCACAGTTCTGAACTGTACTTTTTATGCTACTTTAAATTGCCACAGCAACCACTACTTACATGTGAGTCGTCAGTGACTTGAATGATATGATTCTTCTCACAATTTATGTCTGCTTCTCTTACTCCTACTTTTTCATGTATGAACAAAATGAGCATGTCTTCAATATTGTTCTGACCAGCTTTGTATTTATTTGCAGCTGCTTTTCAATAACTATTGTTCCGTGGTGTCATATAAAACACTGACTGATGCATAACTGTTAGTTAACAACAGAAGTGATATAGACAACTACTTGATGTGATGGAGAAAAGCAGGGAAAACAATGACAAATACCTGGTCACACTCACTGTCAGCAGCACCAATTTAAAAGGAATGCTCCTTCCATTATTTCACACATGAGAAAAGGTAGTACAGCACCTCAGCTACTACAATTATCGTATCATTCCAGTCAGTCAGGATGTAAGTAAAGGAAGTTGTAACATAGCATTAAAAATATAGGTCAGAGTTCTCAACAGATTGTTGCACTGCTGCTTTACAGACAGTCACCACATTACATAGTTATGGTGATGCACATAAATTAATATGTGGGGCATTACTACCCTGGAATATTTCTTGCTCCACAGAGTTACAATACATGTCTGTGAAAATCACCCATGATTTCATTATAGTGAGTCACATGATGGAGGAATTAACAATCTGAAAAGCAACCCACATTGTGCCACACTTCCTCAGCAACGTTAAGACGTGATGGCAGGGGAGCGCAGTGCATGCTCCACTATACTGAATGTCCAGCAGCTATCCCAAGCTATGTTTCCTAATGTTATAAGGTTCACTTTGTGGTGAAACGTGGGATGTTTCCACTACCATGGCTCTTCTTACTGGAAACATGGGCACAATTTCACAACAAACTGACCATTAACATAAAAGAAACATTCGCAAACCTGCACATTCCGATATTCACTGTAAGGAGTACGCACGCGCCTCCATGCCATCATGTCCTAATATTGCTGAGAAGGGAGGCAAAATGTGGCAGATTTTCAGAATGGAATGCTCTGTCACATGACTCACTGTAATGCATTTACACATTGTTTTCAAAAAATGTATTGCACTATGTGGTGTAAGAAAGATTCCCTGGAAGGAAAATGTGCATGATTTAATAATAACAAACAAAAACACACAACAAAAGTACAACACAGTAGTGGGGTGGGGTCAGGAGGGTGGGGTTGGGTGTGGGGGCAGAAAACAATACCTGGACTTACTATGGCTGTAGGATGCTGTAGTGGTCCAGCAGCAGGTGCAGCACTAAAGTATTTGCTGCTGTTGTGCTTCCACTCTGGTAACCTGCTGCTCCAAATTAATGAAACGCTTGTTGTTTTCTCCAGTGCTGCCCACACCAGAAGGAGGTCAGACTGGCTAACAGAAACTGTGCCAGAGTCCACTAAAGCAGGTAATCCAGGTAATGGGGCTGATGGTGGACAGGGTGGTGCTGGTGGCTGTGGTGCGGTGGTGGTGGAGCACCTGATGTAGCCCTCCTCCTTCTGCTGCAGTGGTGACTGCTGTGAGGCACATCTCCCCCCAGCAGCACCCTCAGCCACTGCCATGGAAGGGCCAGCAGGTGGACACTGGCCCCTTCCATGGCAGCCTGCCACTCTGCCCTGTGGTGATTCATCATGTGGGTGCACTGGCCACGGTCCCCTAATGTGTCCCAGGGGATCACGGCGCAGCAACACACACACACACATGGCACTGCAGCACTGTGGTGTCTCTCCCCACAGTTAAAAACTGTATACTGGGGAGCTGCAGGGGGACCAAACACAGTACACACTTGGCGGGAGACGAGACCCACCACCACCCTATTACCGGGCCACCTCCTGTGGCTGTGGGTGGTGCTGCTGGAGCCCCAACAGCTTCTGCTAGTGGTGGTGGTGGAGAAGGTGGACAAGCAACAGCCACCAGTGGCATTGGTGCTGCTGCTGCTCCTGTTGCTTTCATGGGGAAGCAGCTGACCAGGAGTTTGGAGCAGTCCAACGTATTAACAACCGGCGTGCCCCCATGGGTCTGTGACTTCTCCCTCCTAATGCCCCACGTGCCAGTGACTCGCCTTCCTTGACTTCAACCTGACCCTCCATCCTCCTGGGTCCACGGAACAACACACACGTACACACACACACACGCACACAGTCAGTCACACACACAAAACAAAAACAAAACTTATACAAAAATTAACTAACCAAAAAACACTAACACAATACAAAGACTAAATAAAATAGTTTTTAAAAAAGCTGTTTGAATTGGATTGGCAAGTAGGACTGCAAGAAGCCAAGCAAACTCCTCTCAAAACAATTTTGCTTTCTCCTGTACAAATACAAAGGAGAAAGTGAAAGTGCTTCTCTGACTCACTTTCTTCCTGCCCGGCTAAAGCATGTGACTTACAGTACTGCAGGCCATGTGATGTGTGCCTATTTTCTTCTCACTTCGCCTTACTTGGCGTTAAGGCATAATGAGAAGCGTGAAATGGTAATGATAACGCCAAGTGAGCACTTTACAGGGTCCACTTCACGTTAGTGCCCGTCAGACGGAAGTGGTCACTTAGCGCCCACTTCATGGGCGGATTTATAATTCGCTGCATCTCTATACATAATGCCTCTCTCTGACGATGTTTTTAAAGGTATAGATTACCTGGGGTAAATGGCAAGTCTGTGATACATTTATGGAGAGATAGGCTAATAAACTGTCCAAAGCATACCTGTGCCTCACACAGGGTAGATGAACAAGTGGTCTCAGCTGTGATAAATGGGATGTATCATTCCATTGATAAAGGCCACTATACTGAGTGAGCAGTGTCTGTGGTGGGATTCTGACAAAATGATACCCTGAGTGATATTCAAGCTGGGACTTAGCAACATATCGAGGTGACCATGGTTGTGAAAACTGATAGCACAGTGCAGACTGTGTTCTGGTAGGACCAGTCTGTGAAACCATGTTTTATTTTTTATAATTGGTGGTTTTGAAAGTGGCAGAGTTGTAGGATCAGTTTACATTTTCAAAGCTGTGTGCTCTAGCAGGTGTATGAAGAGAAATGAAAAGTGCTTTCCTTGAAAGGGTGCAGCTGTTTGTTACTGTGAGACAAACATATATAATAGAATATTACAATCCAGTTTTTGAGTGGTAAAAACACAACATCAGTAATTATAACTCTTTTGTAATTGACTTGACTGCTTACTTATCTAGCCATTCTAAAGTTTCTCCCAAGCCATGCAATCACTGTATTCTCACAACATGGCTAAAAATTGTGTATAGCTAATGTTCCACTGCCTAACACCATTTTAAATCCCATAATAATGCCAAAGTCAGATATGGACCTAGTGGGTTAGTTTTATTTAAAATAATACAATACTTGTATTTTCAAACATTTATATTTAAGTGCTGTTTATGCTGGCCCTGTGGCTCTGAGGGTTGAGGCGCTGGACATCGACTGCCATTGCTGACGACCAGTGTTCAGGAATGAGCACGGGTCAGCAGGCAGAGATGGATCAAGCTTCCTAAGACTGCTCTCCTTCTTCAGGGAGGGAGGACATCAGCAGTCGGTGAATGCCAGACCCTACTGGAGGCTGAAGGCAGCATGTGGACGGGTAAGTAGGGGTGGGGAAGGAGCAGACATCTAGAGAGCACGATGGAAGTGTGGGTGCTACCCTGCCAGTGTCATTGCACACCCGGCCCCAAGAGGAAGCAGAGAATGGAAAAAGGGGGCACTCAGTTGTGGCGGCTTGATGGCTATGCCTCCATGACCACAGACCCAGAGGATCCGCTCCACCCAAAGCTCAGATCTGGACCCGGTGGGAGGTAGGGCCCCCCACAGGTACTGAGTGTATGCTGGCCCGGGAAGCATGTGAAGCCCTAGTGGAGTCTGAGTGGGCATGTAAGGATGGCAGTCGGATGACCTGCAGACTGAAAAGAAAGAAAAATTGTAAAAAAAGTAAGTGCTCTTTATAAGTGGATACTATGAATAATGTCACTGCTGTACATTTTAAACTGAACCTGTGACTCAAATTAACCACCTCCTGTGAGTGAAACTTAAGACAATGCAACCTCAGCACTAACTATGTATAGTATTTCTCAGAGAGTGAGGGAGATGGAAGAAGAGAGAACAATTACCTGTACTAGCATATAGTAACGAAATTGCTGCTTCAAACTAAAACACTGAGAATCAATTTTAATACAGTCATGCCTTACACTTAGTTTGATCAGCAAAATCACATCAGCAACTAATCAATACAGTATTTAAATACATATTTAACTTACTGCCTGTGTCTGAAGGAAACTTGGAAGTATGTGTGTACTGCAGAAGGGTAAGAGAACCATTTGCTTTCTGGCACTGAAATTGGAGGGGATGGCAGTTAATACAGTATTGCTAAACAGATTAAGAATATATTTATTTATTTATGGTCTAGGAATTGCAACCCTTTGAGTCAGAGACTCATTTGCAAAGTTTCCATGTCTTACATAAATAAAGACTGGTACACATTATAACACAGATACATAAGTATAACACAGATACATAATACAGACTATTGCTCAAATACAGCATATGGTGCTAACTACAGGGGTGAGCAAACACATAATACACACATGTGGAACATTAGTAATGTGAATTCATGATGCATATACAGGAACAAATACTGCAGTAAAACTGTATAGGGTTTTATAGCGAAGTTTCATCTGCAGTCACAGTGGGAGTTGGACTTAATGTGGCTCAGTAACTCAGGTTTAAAAGGCCCTAGCCTGTGGATAGATAAGATAGTGTCAGGGATTGAGTTCATCCAGAGTGGGGCCCTGTAGCAGAAGGACCTTTGGCCAGTAGTGGTCTACACAAAGGGGATGGAATGCTGCAGTGTCAGAGCGTCTAGTGGTGCAAGCGGCAGGCTCTTTTGGAAAGAGCTGGAGACAGCCAGGGGGCTAGGCCCAACTGGATTTTTTGCATAAGCAGGTCTGGTAAAAAAAAAAACCCTGGAAGTTTAGCCATGATGACCATAGGTAGAGGTCACAGGTATGCATGAGCGATCACAGCCTGTGGCCAATCTGCAGGCTTTGTTTAGGTGCGTTTAATGCTGGTCAGTGCCATGTCAAATCGTCATAGATGATTATGCCATAGTCTGCCAGGGAAAGGATGGAGCTAGAGATTACTAATCGTAGAGCCTCAGGAGGGAGACATGGACTAAGCCTATATAAGAGACAGATTCTCCCTATTTATTTCAGTGCAAGTCAATGCAGTATGCTCCACGATAGGTAAAGCGAGTCAAGGGTAACCCCTAGATATTTAAAAGTGGAAACAGGTTCCAACATGGTGCCCAACGCATTATGTATAGATATTTTGGATGTGCTGTGTTTATGTTGTGGGTGGGCGAATAGCATAACTTTCATCTTTTGTGTTGAGTACAAGTTTGTGGGAGAAAACCAGGCTTCAATTTGTGTAAGGAGCCCTGCAAGGATTTCTGGAGCTGTGTAGGGTCAGGTAGTGACTTAAATATAGACACTTGAATATTAAACTAGCTATTGTGTATCTAAGGACTGCAGGCATTTTCAACCCTGGAATGTCATCTAGTCCCCTTTAACCCTCCCTATCCTGTCATCCTTCCCATCCTCAAGCTGGGAAGTACACCAATCATTCACCATCATGAAGTTGCCAGTGCTTCCAATCAGGCGCTCTCTCCCTCACCCAATCTCCTCCCTCCTCAATTTCCTCCTGGTCCCCATCACTCCTTTGTCTCTTTACCTTCTCCCCACCTCCATGCTGTTTTTACAGAACATGTGTTAATGTTCCTGTCATTCAGGTGGTGGCCAGCTACAATGGTGACAGGTCTGTGCTGGTCATTATCTGCAGATGTGAAGGCAGACCTGGGATGTCTATTGATGGGTGAGTCAAGAGTGAATGGGGTGGAGGATGACTGGTGCTGAGCCGGTGGGCTGCAAAGGGACATGGGGTTATGACTACTATCATAATGATAATGGAGGAGGGTGTAGCACATCACCTGGGGCGCATCTTTATTCAAGTCACAGATCAGTGGAAGGGGTGTAGCACTGGACTATCAAGGATGATTATTATTAACTCAGGGATCAGGCACTACTGGACTAACAGGGATGATCTTTGTCCAGTCAATGATCGGGCAGAAGGAGGAGCAGCTTGACTGCCAGAAATGGTAATGCCAGTGTCTCAGTGATCAGGGCAGGAGAAGAGACCACTAGAATGCTATGGATAGCAGTGTCAGTATTTCAAGCAATCGAGGTGGGAGAAAGAGCATGTCACTGGCACCATTGCTAGCAGGGGTGCAGGAGTTGCATCACTGTGCATGCTGAGGGTACAGTTTTGGAAATAGTAACTACTGTAGCTCTGGTGGGGATGCCTCTTGCCACTTCCAAAATCCTCTGAATTTACCACTGTGCTGGAAAGCAAGAGGTTTCCCTTATTTCTAACAATCACACAGGAGTGTAGTGTGCATATTTTATGGAACACATACAAACAAGGGTGAAAAAGAATAAGTACCTCAGCTGGGTGCAGTGGTGTATTTATCATGATCGCACTATCTTCGAGTGTCACCAGCCAGGGCCCTTTGAATATGGACCCCACTCTGTTTGGATGTACCATGTCAGGTTAGCACTATTAATGTTAGTGCAATGCTAATCCCCGATTGATGGAGTTATAGAATGATAGCTTTCAAACAATGTGGTTGAGAGAGAAGGTTCAGAGGACACCTAGAGAGGTAAATTCTTTAATGTGCGGATAATTGAGCACTCACCAGCAAATGATAAAAGATCATTGAACATCTGAAAATGGTTCTAGATAAACTGAACATTTTATTTTTCAACTCAGGGAGTGATGATGCTAAAAGATTTTAACAGAGTCCCAGCAGAATCCTGTAAATCATCTCATGGTTTAATACAGGTACAGTAGAAGAGCAACCAACTAGAAATGGGGCTATGTTATAATACTTTTTATGGGCCAGGACCATTTATGTTGTACACCACCAATTATGGATCCAGTGGGATTGTCAGATCGCAGTTTAGTGGTATGGGAATAGGTTGGCTGAAATCCTTGTGAGTAAATGGATAAATGGATAGTGCAGAACATTAAAAAGCAACGTAGATAAAAATAACTATGGTAGTACAAAAAATTATTCAGCTACTATTTTACTTGTTAAATACTGTATCTCCATCATTTACATTTAGAAACTGAAGAAATTCTACAGATGTGGCCTCAACAGACTTATTAAGGCATGTGATTTGATTGATGAAACATCATCATAATAAAATTATGTATTTAAATGTAGATCCTGTATAGATAAGAAAGGTAGGTTCCTTTTCATAAAAAGCAGAGGATAAAGATGGGTTGTGTGGAGGTTTTAGTGGAAAATAACTGTGGGGTGTTTGGGACACCAAACTGTGATCCTTGTTTTTATGGCTGCATAGCACAGGTATGCATGATGCCTTGCTGTTACACAGAGAAAGAAGGAGCTCTGGAAGCATGTCACTAGATTACTAATGAAGTACAACATTTTGGAGCTGAAGAACAATCATTCCTCCACTTAAAGCACTCCACCGTCTCCATTCAGTACTGCCTCCCCCATGTTGTGGCCAAGCCCGCTGCCTGCTTGCAACTCTATGGCACAACTCCTTTTACATGAACACATTGCAGATGTGACAAGTGGCGACTGGTGGAGTAGCTGCAAGAGATAAAAAAGCAGTTAAAACGTAATTCACTTGCATGTTCCAGATGGTTTTTCTGAGACACCCTCCACTGCTGTTTCTTTGTGACTCTCCCCTCCCTCCAGCACTGCACTGTTTTCATGTACTGCCACCAGTGACACTGGCCCTCATTATTTACTCTCAGGTGCAGAGCTGTTTTAACTCTATAAAGTTAGCTACACTCAACTCCACTGTCACATTGGCACAGCAAACCTGATGCGTTGGTAGCCACAAAACCAATTTTGCCAGGATACTGGGGAGCATGACATTCTTTCTTGTTGATACTTCTATCAGGTGATGGTGTGCCCAGCTTTTGTTTATCTCTTGCAGCTACTCTGCTTGAACATCTCCAGTCAGATATGCAATAAATGCAAATCCTTTTGTAAACAGTCCCCCTTTTACAGCTACTCTGTCAGTACAAAACCAGTAATGCCTGCAGTGAAGTGCAGCATGTGGTACAATATCATACATCTTTCAGCTACTATGCTGACAAACTGTCGTTTCTAATCTCAGACACCATAAATTTACTAAGGTGCATATAATTCAAACTAAAAAAAGAGAGTTGTTTCCATCTCCTTAAATGCCACGAGTGGGAAATACAAACAACTGTTCTTTTTTCCAGTTTGAAGTACTATATATGCAACCTTAGTAAATGTAAGGCATCTGAGCTTGTAAACCTAAGTTAGTATATAATAACTGTATGCTGCACTTTAACAGCTAAGTGTATAGTGCTGCAAACATGACTGGCATTGTATCGGCACAGTAGCTGAAAGATGTATGGTATTGAACAGCAGACTGCACTTTACTGTAGGCATGACCAGTGTTGTCCCAGTGGAGTAGTATTGTTTCCCCTAGTGTCTAGTGGCCCTCCACCCTCTGATCACCATTCCCATAATGTGTTATTGTTTCCTGGTGTCTAGTGGCATCCTTTAAACTCCAGTCACCATCCCGTATTGTTGTACCCTCATTCTGATCATGGTCCCCATAATGGTATATTGTTTCCCTGGTGTCTAGTGGCACAGCACCATCTGATCACTGTCCCTGTGTCATTGTACTGTTTCTCTGGTGTCTTGTGCCCTCCACCCCAATCACTGTCCCCATAATAAAGTACTGTTTCTTTGTGTCTAGTGGCCCCCCAACATGTGATTGCTGTCCCCATAATCTGGTATTGTTTCCCCATGTCTAGTGGCCTCCACCCTCCGATCACCATCCCGTAATGAAGTACTGTATCTTTGGTGTCCAGTGGATCCACCCTCTGATCACCATCCCTGTAATGAAGTACTGTTTCCTGGTGTCTAGTGACCCCACCCTCAGATCACCATTCCCTTAATGCACTATTGTTTCCTGGTGTCTACTGGCACCATCACCCCCAATTGCCATTCCAGTATTGTTGCACCTCCGATCATGATCTCCTGTAATACTGTATTGTTTCCTGGTGTCTAGTGGCACCTACACCTTCTGATCACCATCCTCTATAGTTATACTGATTCCCTGATGTCTAGTGTCCCCCATCACAATCCCTGTGATTATATTTGTTTCACTTGTGTCTAGTGGCACCACTGATCACCATCCCTGTGTCGAGGTACTTGTTTCCCTGGTGTCTAGTGGCACTCCACTCCCCAATCACCATCCCCATAATGATATATTGTTTTCCTGGTGCTTAGTGGCCTCCGCCACCCTCTGATTGCCATCCCCATAATGTTCATTGTTTCCTGGCCTCTAGTGGCAGCCCCCAATCACCATCCCCATACTGTGCCACTTTCACCTGTAAAAGGAAAACCAATCCTTGATTATTTTTTAACCTGTAAAAAGAAAATGGCCTCACTGATCTGAGTCCCCTACCCCAACATCCCACTCAGGAGTCACTACACCGCACACCCTCACTCACCTGAACAGGTCCCAGGCTGAAGATCCACTCTCTGATCGAAGACACGACTTGCTGCTAGAACCACCAATTGCAGTATGAGAAACAAAGTATGTGCATTTCAGTGGGGTTGTGAACTTTGATGCATAAATTTGTCATGTTTGCATATTGTGGCCCCAAATTTATTTTCAACATGGCCTTTTGGGGACTCCAACTCATGATCAATGCTGCTGGAGTTATGCAAATCAGGCCAGAAGGATGATTTTTGCTGAATGTTGCAAAATCACCTTTTGGGTGTGATTTGAACATTTCCACCACCCTTGTTCATCAACAAAGGTTATAAGAAGGCTATGTTGAAAATTTGGGGTTACAGTGTGTAAAATAACAAACTTACGAGCTCATCTTGAAATCTTTCTACGCTTGCTCATAACTTCAGTAATTTTCAATATTTTCACCCCAAATTTTCAGATAGCCAACTTTTCACAACACCTCATAAATGTGACAGCTGTCATGTTTGAAATCCTGGCTAAAATGTGTTTTCACACATGTGGCACAGAATGACGTTTTGCAGCGTGGAATCACATTTTGGTGGCGATTTCAAAACTTTCTCCTATGGGGATCATGAGGTAGGGTGAAGCAGCTTCTCACTTTTCTTGGCTGTATCATTACTAGCACTTTGTTTGCAGCCATATTGGTACTGACCAGAGCTGTTCTTATTAAGATTAATAATATTGAAGCAAAAGGAAATTTGTTAATTTACATAGATGACACTGTGATACAGCATAATAATAAAAAGGAAGAGTGAAATAAATGATAGCAAAGTTAGAATGATGTGGTTAATTGAATGAAGTCCAACCATAGGAGCAGCTTAAAACAGACATGGGAGTGCGTTTATGTAGCGTTTTGTCCACTAGACCCATGTCTGTTTTATGCTGCTGCTATATATGACCTCTTTTCCAATAAATTACCAGTTATTTATGTAATACTCTGTCCTGGCCTCAGTTCATTGCAATTGGTGCTGTTAATTTTTCTGGTTGGACTTGTTTGACTGTTACAGCACCATTGCCATCTTCCTAGTGTTCTTTCCTTCTTTTGCTGTCTTTCTTTTTGTTAACTTTGTTTATCTCCATCGACTCCAGAACTCCCTTGGGCCTCTTTGCTGGCGGTGCCGCTCTACCGCCCTGTGAACCCCACCATCCTCAAGGATGTCACTTTCTCCCAGGTACCTTGAGGGTACAAAGGGTCCCAAGGAGATTGAGGGAGTGGTGGCGGGACTCCAGTGTTGGGCGTGTGGTGGCAAGGCTCTGGAAGGGCCATCACCTAACTGAGCTAGTGGGGTATTTTGCATTGTTATGCCCCGGCGTGGGAGGTGCAATGCCACCCAGCCCGGCGTGAGTCTCCCACTCCATCCGGGCAACCGCCCAACATCTGCCCCAAGCTTGTAAGCCCCTGTGCATAGCAGTGCCACGGTCTCCACCGAGGGCTGCTGCTGCACTGGGCTATCCTGGATCCCTCCCAAGAGAGAAAGCAGTCCCTTGGATGCTCGATCCTCTCTCCCTGCCGACTCCGGCGGACGGGCTCATTCCCGAACCCAGGTCACCAGTGTGGTGCAAGGTGTGGCGCCCAGCGCCTCAACCCTCAGCACCACCGGGTCAGCCATTTTGCTGTCTTAACTGAATGAACTCAATAATGGGAGAATTAATGACAAGTAAACTTAGGTTCTAAGACTGAATATGTTGAATGGGATGCTGAATCATAAGATTAATAATATTAAAGCAAAAGGAAATGTGTTAATTTACACAGATGACACTGTGATAGAGAATAATAATAAAAGGAAGAGTCAAGTAAATTATACCAAAGTTTGAATGATGTGGTTAACTGGATGAATTCAACAGTGGGAGAATTAATGAAAAGAAAACTCAGTTTCTAATACTGAATATTTTGAACAGCATGGTGAGTCACAATTTTAAGGAGAATGGAGTAGAAATAGAAATGATTACTCAAGTAAAAGTGTTGGTGTGTGTAATATAAGAGGATTTAAAATAGAAACACCAGGTAGAAACAAATGACAATCATATATTGAGGAAATAATACCAAACTGTGAATTTTATCATTACACCAGACAAGAACAGTTTTGAATTGTAAACAGTTGTTAACAGTTTATTAATCAGTCATCAGACCTATTCTATAACATGCAGCCTGATATGGCCCTTAAGTCACACTGTTGACGATATAGTGAGACTGGAGGCTGCATAAAAAAAGGATTCTGTAAAATACCATAATGATCTCCATGTTCTTCTGTAGTGTTCTTCTCCCTACCTTACCATCCACTGCTGCTCCCAGTTTAGAGTTGTCAGTGAAAAGGCTCAATCTGCTCCTAACTCCTTCCCCAATGTCTGCTATGAATGCGTTAAATAGGAGTGGGCCCAATACTGACCCCTGAGGGACCCCACTGATGATCATTCTGGGAAAGCGAAACCTCCGCCCACCAACACTCCTCTGCAGCGGCTCACTCAGCCAATCCTCCACCATACCATTTTTCCCCCACCCCTAAGCTTACCAACACTCTCCCGTATTCACCGAGTCAAAGCCTTGCTGAAGTCCGGTACAGGACATCAACTGGCATTCCACTGTACAGTGATCTTGTCACCCAGCCATAAAATCTGACTAGGTTGGTTCAACATGATCTCCTCTAGACGAACCTGTGTTGGCGTTCATCCTGAAGGCCATTTGCCTCCAGGAACTCCACCATCCTCTCCTTCAGGATGGTCTCCAAACATTCCCCACCACAGACATCAAGCTGACTGGTCTGTAGTTTCCCAGCTCATCCCTGTGTTCCATTCTCGTGCCCAGTCCTGAGGAAGACATCCTGATTGGAGGGAGGAACTGAATAGTTCCACAATAGGTGCAGCCAGGACATCTGTCAGTTCCTAAGCACCCTGGGATAGATTCCATCTGGGCCTGGAGCCTTGTCAGTCCTCAGGGACTTGAGAGCCTCCTTACCCTCCCCACTGGGATCTCATCATCTGTGAGTGCCTCCCTCCCACAGCCCAATTTTGCCTCCCACTGCAGAATTGGTCCCTCCTCTTCTTTTAGAGACTGAGCAGAAGTACTGCTAAGTACCTCTGCTTGCTCTACAGCTTCCTCTGCCCATCCACCCTCTTTCTTTAACCTGCTTATCTGACCCCCACCCTTCCTTCTTTTCCTAATGTATCTGAAGAAACCTTTTCCCCTCCCTGATCCCTGCGCCAACCTCAGATCCTTGTCTGCCTTGGCCGATCTAACCACCCTACTCACCACCTTGGAGATCTAAGGTACTCCTCCCTGTCCTTTAACCCTTAAGAGCACTTTTATCTATGGTAGGTTATAATTTTTCCCTGATCCCTCCTGTACTTCCCTGGTCCACCAACTAGGTTTTCTTGTCCTTGCATTCTTGTAGTAGGCCTTAATGTAGGATTTTGTGGCCTCCAGAAGACCCATCTTCAGGATCTCCCACCTACTTTCTGTGCTTATGTCCAGCATAATCTTCTCTGGCAGCTGAGGTTTAATGCCAGGACGTGTACTACAATTGGGTGTTAAGAATCCTGGGTATGACTAGTACCGGGGGGTAGTGTACCATCCCCAATGGGGAAAAATATCTTGGAGTGGTAATAGATGCCAGGCTGAACTGGCAAAGGCAAATATAATCCATGGGTGTATTGCTAGGGGATAACATTGAGAAGGAGGGAGGTTTTGCTGCCCTGTACAATTACATAGTGAGGCCACACCTGGAGTACTGTGTGCAGTTTTGGCACCCTTATATGATGAGGGCTATTCTTCTGGAAAAGTCCAGAGGAGAGCATCAAAGATGATTCATGGTCGGGGAGCAGTCCTATGGAGAGACTGCAGGAGTTGAACATATACACCCTGGAAGATAGAAGGGACAGAGGAGATATGACTGAGGTCTTTAAATACTTGAAGGAATGAATAGGGTAAACAGTAAGGGACTGTTCAAATTGAAGGTGGAAGGAACCATGAGAGGACATAGCCTAAAACTGGTGGGGTACACAGGAGAGGTGAAGTGACACTACTTCATGGAAAGGGTGGTGGCACCTTGGAATGTGCTGCCTGAAGAGCTGGTGGTGGTGAAATCAGTTGGTTTACTCAAGAGGGGCTGGGACATATACATGGGAAAGGTGCAGGAGGGAGGCTAAGGAACAAGTGGGATGCTCAGTGGGTGGAACCTGTGAAGGAGGGAAACAAAAGGGAGAGGGGCAAAGAGACATAACTGTGAGCTGCATCTCAAGCAGACGAGATAGACCATTAGGCCTAATCTGTTGGCATCTTAGTATGTTAGTATTTTAGTTTGGGATGTATCATACCAATCTTTTCTTCAGGAATGGAATTCTGAAACACTGAAAAAGAGGCATATGGAAATGGGTAAATAGCTTTCGGTTTCATGATGAATCTAGATTGTAAACTAAGTAATTATCCAGAAACAAATACGGGTTCTGTGCACCAGCCTTCTTCTCTTGGCTAATGTGCAATTGGTGCACTGAAAGAAAATGTATCTTACACACTGAAATTGGTGCAAAACCCATTTATTAAATACACTAAAAATGCGGTAAAAAGCATTACATACAAATTTCCTTAGACGTTGATACATACATCAAAATAGAGTGCAAAAATTCATGCAGTGTTTTAAAGCTTTGAAAAGTGCTGGCTTCTTACAGACTTCACCATGGCAAATCATGGTGACTAAGACTGACATTTTGCCCTTCGTCATAGGACTTTGACAGAGTTATTGCACTAAGGTATTGTCAACCTTAACTAGTGATAACTTTTAATCATTGCCATAGCAACCATTCCAATTACATGTGCAAAACAAAGTCAGTGTTTAGGACAATTGAGCAAGTTCATATTAGGTATCCATGGCAATTATAACATTTGGACAATGGAAATATGAATAAGCACTTAAAACAGCATCATTATACCTGATACTATTATTAAACCATGTACAACAGTGGCATAACATTCATTAGTAACAACTGTTATACCGATGTTCCTTATGTTACTTATGTTAACTGTATTCTTAGTGGTTACTAGGGGCAATGGGGTCAAGAAGAAGAATAGAGAGAGGACAGGAGGTTAGTAACCTGGGGAACAGTCAGTTCCAGGGATATAGGCACTTGGGCAGACTGCATGGACCTCTGGTCTTTTTCTGCCATCATTGTCTATGTTTCTATGTGATTTACAGTTGAAGGCACTACTTAATATTTTGACCTGACATATGGCTGAACATATCAAGTGTTGCTAATTTATATTTTTAGGTATCATAATTTAAAACATCTATAATGACATAAAATGAGCAAAACTAATATATATATATATATATATATATGTATTTTTTGTTGTTTTTGGTCAATTCTATTTATCTCCTCCTGTAATGCTGGAACTCTCTCTAGCTCCCAGCTCACCCACCTCTCTACCACCTCTGTGACCCATGCCTTCTTCAAGGATGTTACTTTCTCCCCATGGGACCCCACCCCAAAGGTCCACAAGGAGATTGAAGGGTAGAGGTGGAGGTCCAGAGCTGGACTTGTGGCAGCCAGGCACTGTGGGGCCATCACCTATCTAGGCTGAAGGGACTTTCCTTTTTGGTTCCCCGTGAGATCCCTCCTCCCCTGAGTGTGGTATGCAGTGGCGCCATGGTGCATGGCAATCCTGCCGGCGTCTGCTATGCTCACCCACACGCTTGGTCCTACATCCTGCAGTGCCCCTGATCTCCATCAGGGGTTGCTGGGACACCAAGTAGCCCTAATGCCCTCCCCGAGAGAGGACAGCAGTCCGTCAAAAGCTCAATCCTCTCCTTCCCTGCCGACCCCAGTGCCAGAGCTCATTCCCGAACTCAGGTTGCCGGGCGGCATGAGGTGTGGCGTCCAGTGCCTCAACCCTCAGCACCACCAGGCCGGCCCAAAAAATATATATTTTTAACAGGTCTATGGTAGTCACATTGCTAGTCATGTGCTACCTACTTATTAGTAGCCATATTTTAGTATTGTAGTCTTCAAAACTCAAACACTGGTTTTACAGAGATGCTTTTGAGATTTTATGATAAACTGAGTAATTTAAACTGGACAAATACTGAACAAAGGTATCAGACTAGATTTAAGAAGACATGGTGTACATGTACACACAGTTGTTATATCAGGAGGATTATGAAAAGTTTTATCCCATGGGCTATGCAAGAATTTGGATAGGATCATGATTTGAAATTTTGGTTTCCAACAGATTTACAGTATTTTATTTCCTGTTATAATTGGAATGTCAAGGAGTGTTTGGTCAAGCTTTGCATTTGTTGTCCTTAAGATGAGGAACTTTATGAGTAATATTTAATGCAGCAGTGCAACAGAATTGGGGGAACTGATTACATTTTCGCTATAAAAGATGTCATGCATCTTTGAGTTTTAATTAGTGGTAAAATTATCTACTTTTACCAAAATTTAAGTATTTTGTAAATGTTTTAATTTAGTTTTTCTCAGGAAAAAGATGACTGCACATTTGGTTTAAAAATACCATTGTAAACCTGTTAGGTTAATATTAGAAATAAAAAAACCTGTGGTGTACAGCATAGGAGACACCTAGAAAAGTACATTTGACAGGTATGCTAATATTTGTATCAATTGTAGCTGAAACTAGCTTTTTTTGGGGACAGCATGTTCATTGCACTCTGATTTAATTGTACGAATAAAAAGAAGGAAAATGGAATGTACTGAAATTCCTGGTTGTCTTACTGCTGTTTTCTCCTTGCTCTTCTCTTCTCTTGACACATGGGCCCAGATATTCAAAAGGGTTGCGCCATGCAACAGGGTTGTGCATGCATGAAGTCAAATCGCCATTCTGCGATATTCCAGCAGGAGGCAGTTCGCCACTGACAACAGGTTGCTAACAGCGCAATGCAAATGAATGCATGCTCAACAGGAGGAGGAACCATGCATAAACTGCGCAACCCGATATTCAGTCGGGTTGCAGAGTTGTGCATCGCGCAATCCCAACCTGCGCCTGCACAACCTTGATCAAAAAAAGGATCAAGTTGAGGGCCACCACAGGTGAGCTGCTGTGTTGCAGGCGCAACACAGCAGCTGCCACCCGTGGCTGGCCCCAACTCGGTCCCTGTGCCCCCACCAGCCCGATCGCAGGCAGAACGTAAAACAACCCCACCCACACATCTCCCGAAGCCCAATCCGGGCATACAGTAACATGACCCCCACCCACATCTCCCGAAGCCCGATCGCGGGCATACAGTAACTATGACCCCCTGCCCACATCTCCGAAGCCTGATCGTGGGCATACAGTAACTATGACCCCGCCACACATCTCCGAAGCCCGATGGTGGGCATACATCTTTATGCCCCCGCCCACACATCTCCCAAAGCCCGATCGCGGGCAGAGCGATATATCAACCCCCAGTGCCCGATCGCGGGCAGAATGTAAAAGCCCCCCAACCGAATATCTCCCTGGTGGTCAGTGGACGTAATGCCCGATCGCGGGCAGAATGTCAGATTACAACCCCCAAACATCTCCTGGTGTCTAGTGTCCCTCCACCCACCCGAAGCCCCTCCACCTGCCCCCCAGCAGCGGTGGGCGGCAGCATATCATTCACAAATCTGGACTGTCATATACGGTATGGGCTGCGCCCATTGGCTACTCTGCACCAATGGGTGTGCAGCCCT
The DNA here is from genome assembly GCA_016271365.2 of Neoceratodus forsteri. Classification (NCBI taxonomy): domain Eukaryota; kingdom Metazoa; phylum Chordata; order Ceratodontiformes; family Ceratodontidae; genus Neoceratodus; species Neoceratodus forsteri. The sequence goes on from CM028130.1 coordinate 1,064,593,379, forward strand.
ACGGACAGTCAGTCGGCGGGCGGCGAGGGTGGCAGGTGGGTGGATACTGCCGCCCGCCGGCTGCTGCGGGGAGCGGGTGGAGGGCTTCGTGGTGGGTGGGGGAACACTAGACACCAGGGAGATGTTTGGGGTTGTAACCTGACATTCTGCCCGCGATCGGGCATTACGTCCACTGGACCACCAGGGAGATATTCGGGTTGGGGGGCTTTACATTCTGCCCACGATCGGGCACTGAGGGGTTGATACGTTCTGCCTGATCGGGCTTGGGAGATGTGTGGGCGGTCATCATTACTGTATGCCAGATCGGGCTTGGAGATGTGTGTATGGGGGAATGTACACTGATACTGCCAGCGATCGGGCTGCAGGTGCGTCGGTCCCACGGCGCTGCTGCCTGGCAGGGCCAGGCGCAAGTCCTCGGGATCGGCGCACCTACATGCTAATGGCATGCAAATGGGCTATAAATAGATGCAAATGGCCCCACCTGCACCTTGCATAAATTATGGCCCCATTTGCATGTCACCTTTTGAATATCGGAAATTTGCGCATGGCGCAATGGTACTCGCCACACGCAAGTTTAATGCTCAACTCCTGGCAACGCGGTGGGCGCCAAGTTCCACTGCGCCATCTTGCAGTGGCTGTGGCTGGGGGTGATATTCAAGGAGTTGCTCAATAGCGCAACTCCTTTGAATATCGCCTCGCCACATCCGCGCGCAACTATTTTGAGTAGCTTAGGCTTGCGCCTCAGAATGGCGCAGTTTGAATATCTGGGCCATGATGTTTAATGTTTGACTCAGTACTCTGAGTTTTAATGAGAAGCCTTAGTGACTGTTACATGTTTGTACATTTACAGTGTATAAATATTTGATGTAGCATTTGTTTTTGATTTATTGTATTAACCTTAATCTAGCCATACACTTGACTGCAAAAATAAAAGAATATTTAAAACCTCCAGAGTCATACTCTCTGAGTCTGCAGTGCAAAACCTGCTACACTCACCAAAGCATGTGACTCAATCAAAGCTAAAGCCTTCTTAGTCGCCACACTTACCCCTGGAATGCACCTCCAATCACATAAAGCCCTCTTCTACTGTCCAAGTCACCAAAAATATATAATTACCAACTTTAAAGTTGCATGTACCTGAAAATATCTTCTGCCATCAATTAACACTGCACTATGGTATGTCTTTAATGTTTCCCTCTTATCTATCTATCCAGCTCAAATGTATGTTATTCTTCTGTATACCTCCTTCTCTTAGCTACCCAGATCTAATTAACATCACTTTGCTGTATCTCACTAAGTCGTTCTTAACTAGATTTGACTAACAAATATTGCATTACTTTGTATGTCTTTTCTATTGAGTTTGTTGTACTATTTATCCCTCATGCTTGTAATTGATTATTAGTTACCTCCTGCTGCTGCCGCTGTAACTTTTCCCCAGGGCCCACTTGAAACCTAGGCACCTGCCAACTGTATATGCAGATACTGAGGAGTGCAAATATTTTTATAAATTTAGGTTCACCATAGTAGTTTTAGAAGCAGTGTAATCTAGTGGTTAGAGCACCAGTTTTGGAACAAGGAGAGCACTGGTTCAAATTTCAATAGTGTGTGACCTGACCAACTCACTGAACCTCTCAGTGTGCAGTCCATCCAGTTACAGAAATGGGCAGAAGCACAACACCACTAGGAAATGAAATGTTGCATCTCACCCGGACTATCCTGGGTAAAACATTTTAAACAAAGTTTATATTACATTTGTTTTTCAATGGACATGCAAGTGATATGTAGCAAATGAGCAAAAGATAATGGAGTAGTTAGCAGCATGTAAAATAGCACTTCAGCAGGATCAGGACTAAAAGAATGTATTGGATAGTAGAGTCTGTGCTAGCATACTGTTGGTTGGTTAGGGTTGGGCTATAAGGGCAGGTATGCCACAACAGAAATGACAGTGCTCTATGCCCACTATTATTGCATAGGAATATACATTATAATGAAAAACATTTCTTTCTCATTTGTGAAAGAGTACTGATGACCCTCAGGAAACCTGATTTTTGTATTTGTCTAAGTCTGCTGCAGTAGCCCTGTTTCCTTTCCTTTAGCCTTTATGTTTCCTCTTTTCCTCCTTCTTTCTGGCAGGCCAACTGCAAAAGGTCCTTTCAGATATCTCTGTATCCTATTCTCTCCAGGTTACCATGTAGAGTCTCAGTCTGCTGTCCACCCTCCCGGAAGAGGTACCTGTTATTCAAATAGTTGTTAAGTATGTTATGTGTCAACTCCTCAGGAACAGTCTGTCTGGCATTGTATAGTGAAGTACAGAGGCATTTTGGGGTTTGCCTGTTTGAAAATATTCCAACAAATGAGTGTTTCTGTAGCTGCTCAATAGTAGCAGTATGCCTGTCAGCACCTTACTGCTTTTGAGTGTGAACCCCCATAGGTCACTCCATTTCTGAGCGAAAAGGAAAAGGGACAGAGACCCAGAGGTGCTGTATTATCCTTGAGTGTCCTTCTCACAAATGCAAGGTGCAAGTGAAGGCAGACTGTTACTGTTTTCCAGGGAAGATATGTTGTTATTGGGACTACGGTAGACAGGGGAATGTGCTTGCGATTGTCTACCCGTTGCCCAATCCCTGGAAGTTACATTACACAGTAGGGACATAGTATGCATGGTAACATTCCATCCAAAGAATATTAAAGTTGTTGTATTATATTATATTTCTCATTTTCTTTGTGCATAACAGCCTTAAAAACTTGTGTAATAAACAAAGAAACAGAAGGTGTTAAGCGGGTAATGTATGTGTGGTTTGTCTGTTCAGCACTGTGCTGCTTTGAATGAAATTGCCTATAAAGTGGGAATTCTGGAATTAAGTGCACAGATATTTCAAATGCTTCTGGAACTAAATAGTTTTTCTTGTAATGTGCTCAGTGTAGAGCTAGTAATGGTAGTGCAGGCATGCAGGAAGGGTCCAGTACTCAGGTGTCTGCTGAGATAATCTCCTGGGCTTTCCAATATTTCCCTAAGAGTCAGCCAGTCCTCTCTTTGCCTTATTTATTCTCTGAATAAGTAAGGGGAGAATAACACCGAACTGTTGCTATACACAAAAATGAGCTATTTTTTATTTCTAAACCTGTAAGTGAACATTGCTACACTTGTAAGTAATAGTTTTATGTATGGGCAATATTAAAATGCAATTCAGAGATGTCTTTCTGTTACAAGTCCATTATGAGCGGAGTCTGAGGTGGTCACCTGATGAATCCCAAGTATAAAGGAGTTCATCTGGGTGTCCAAATCAGATCGGTTGTGGGATCAGCCTGGTACTGATCCAAGTTGGAAGGTCTGTGAAGTCCCATTCAGACCATAAGGATAGTGGCCTACTGTTCTTAAGCAACTATCAGGACTCTAGCATATTTCTGGAGCAATCCTGTGTTGCTGTTATGTCTTGGAAGAAAACTACTATTGTTTATTTCATTTTTTTATTTTTTTGTCGAATGAAGTCCGCTATTTTTGTTTATAGAAATAAAGACTCAGCTTAGCATTTTAGTCAATCTTCAACTGAACTCTGTGTCTGTGTCCATCCATTTTCCACTGCCTCCAACATCATTTTGCAATTTTAGCTTCATGAAAAGCTTAGCTACTACCAGACCAATAAATCTTTTCACAGTCAAAAGAAAATGGTGCATGATTAAGCACAAAGGTTAACCATGGAGGAGGCTTTACCCAATAACAGAGCTGTTGTAGGAAACTATTAATGTAGAAAACAGAATTTGATTGCAGATAAGGACTGCTTTGCCCTCTAGTCTGCCAGTTTTTCCTGCCTATACTGTCGCTACAGACACTACTTGGTCTCCTGCTCTGCACCCCCGCTTTGCATTAAGATTTCCTTGTGACTGTTCCATGCATGCTTGAAGCCCACCTCTATTTTTCCCCACCTCCTCTAGAAGACTATTCCAGACATTCACTCTTTCAGTGAAGAAGTGCTTCCTCACAGCTCTTGATTAGGTGTGGGTGAAAGTTGTGAATTCTGATTTTGTGGAACTTCCACAACATTTCTGAAATTTCATGGAAATTTCATAACTTTACCATTGACAAAACTGTGATTTTCAGTGGATTTTCACCCAGTTCTGTGGACTTCTTTGTGAACTGTTGAATAATACATATAAACTGCAGAATTTATTCTATCCACAGTTTAATGTATTATTTCACATTTACATCCTAACTAGTAACACAGCCCCCACCTGTCTAGTGACCCCTACGCCTGCCGATCACAGGTCCCAGTAAAAATAAAAAAACTCTGATCCAAACCACTGATCCTTGGTGTCTAGTGACCCCGCCAGCTGCGATCGCGAGTCTTAAGTAAAAAGCCTGAATCCTGGGGCCAGATTTTCAAAGGGCCCTTAGATCCACAAGCTCAGCCAAACAACCAGCTTGAATCAGATCTTGGTGCACCAAATACCGTGCGCCGCATTTTGCAAGAAAAGTGGTCTGTGTGACAAAGTCCCCAAACTGAAGCAAGAGGTCCACTGTGTCAACACAATGGTGTAAGGGTGGAGTGACACAAGCTGCATCAAATAAATGGTGCAAGATGTCAAAAATGGTGCATGTTAAGTTAGAAAAATTACTCAAGGAATGAAAATGACACAAACCGAATACACAAATGGTGCAAACTGAGTACAAAATGGTGCAAACTGAGTAACAATGGTGCAAACTAAGTAAAAATGGTGCAAGCTGAGTAACCAAAATGGTGCCAGTTGAGTCAAACAAATGACGCAAAGGATGAGAATGATGCAAGCTAAGTAAACAAAATGGCAGATGAAATGGCCAAAATTAAGCCCCAAAATGTTCTAAACTAGTACTGCAGGAGAATACTGGCCTTAATATTAGCATAGCAAGGTCTGACCACCCGCTTTGGGTCTCTTTATATGCTCTAGTGTCCCTTAGACCAGCTCTGGCTGGTCTAGCAGCTGACAGTACTTTGACATGTTTTGAGTCAGTGTTGCAGCTTTGAAATTCCACAGGTGCAGTCTTGCACTATTTTTGTGGCCAAGACAGCTTGCGTCATGGTGATGCCATTTGTATGGCATAAGGCTGGCGCAGCCACCTTGACACAGGGCAGACTGCCTTTGATGCAGTGCTCCTTTGAAAACCGGGTGTAGCGAATGTTTGACGCTAGACTCCTTTGTGCTACTATTGTTTGGTGCACATCCCTTGTGTCATACCTGGGGCTTTGAAAATCTGGCCCTTGGTGTCTAGTGGCCCCTCCCAATCCTGGATTCCTTAATCCACAAAAACAGCCGTCAGTTCACTGACTCATCCCCTCTATTCCCAGTATTCCCTGATGTCTAGTGGACCCACACACCACCACCCCAACAGTTCATCCGCCACCACCCCACTCTCCATCCACCCTTCCCCAAGCAGGCCACTGGTGCAACCTCTCTCTCCTCCACAGCCGATGGCCCAGTGAACTTGATGAATGAATGTCTACTTGCTTGTACAAGCACCTGCTCATTCATTGCAGCTCCTGATCATTACAGCACAGTTCAGTGGTGTAGAGAAGGGAGGGGCTGTTCCAGTGGTACACGGGTGAGCAGGATGTGAGAATGCCATTGTGAACCCTGGAGGGTACATAATGCCATTCCCCTTACTGCTACTCCGCAGGTGATGGGAACAGCCCTCCTCCTCTACCACTGAAAACTGTGCTGTACATGACCAGGAGCTGCAATGGATGAGTGCATGCTTGTACAAGAAAGCACGTGTTCATTCATTGAGCTCAGTGGGCGCGCCGTGGAAGAGAGAGGATGGCTGTGCGGTGGCCCACTCAGGGAAGGGTGAGTGGGGAGGCCGGTGATACCATGTACATATTCAGTTGTTGCCCTCAGAATATATCTCAGAATGTTGTATAACTAACTAGAGGATTGGGAGCTTGGGGCCAGAGCTCGCATTGGTGGGGCAGAATCTGAACCAGTTGGGTTATTTATGCTGGGAGAGGGCTTCCCTCCTGGATGGTTTGAGGGTGTGAGGAGGCTTTTGCTGTTTGCTGTTTGCTGTTCAATGTTCATAGTTGTTGTTTGCTGTAAATTATTTGTTGGTTTTGGTCTGTTCAAGGGTATGGATGGTTATTGGGGTGGGTGGGAGGGTCCCAATGCATACATTCAGGCAAATGTGCATGCACTTTCTTTTCAGTAAACAGGGATATCAGACAGGTTTATTCTATAGTTTTTATATTTTTAATGACCATGCCTAGTAAATATTATACTTGGAATATAAAAGGTACCCATACTAATTGCCAGTATTATCAGGTTTTAAAATATCTTAAACAACTTCAGATAGATATCTATTTTCTTTAGGAAACTCATCTCTGAGCTGACCAAATTACTCTTCTTGAGAGGAAATGGGTGGGACATGTTTTCAGTGCTGGGACTGATATCCATAAGAAATGGGTGGCAATTCTAGTGGCTTGGTGGGTTCCTTTCCATTTCTTACTAAGGACTTGCAGACCTGACAAGATGTTATGTTTTTGTCAGAGGGTTACTAGGGCAGATGGAATTCTCCTAGGCCCAATCTGGCTCTACTCAGGATGACCCCTGTTTTATTCTAGGCTTTTGACCCTTTTATCTCCCTGGGTAGCTCTCCCTATCATTCTGGCAGGAGATTGGAACATGGTTTATACTAGTGAGCTGGATAGGTCAGATTATAGGAGGGCGTTGACACCAGCCAACAGATGTTTTAAGGACTTGACAGATACTCTGGGTCTCACGGACCCATGGAGACTACTGTATACTTTTTATTCCTTGCTTCATAAAACTTTTCTATATTTGTTTTTGTTTTCTGGGGCAGACACCATCCATGGGATTCATTGGTGTGAGCATTTTCAAGGTAGTTCCTGATCATTGCCAATTTTTCTTCAACATAGTTTTAAGCAGGCTCCAGAGGTACATAAAATTTGGAGACTGAACAATCAGCTGCTTAAGTCAGTTGAAACATGTGACATGATTTGGAACTTTATAGAACACTTTCTGTCTCAGCATACCCAGTCTATGCCTAACTAGGATTTACCATGGGCAGCTTTGAAATGTAGTCGGGGGTATTCACCTTGTGTCCAACTGGAAAAACTTAGGAGCAGGAAGCCACCAATTTATTATCTGAGATCAGGGATATTGATACATTTGTGAGTTAATGTTATGTGCACTGTGTTAAAAGCTGCTGATTGCATTAGCAAAACTTTGAAAAAAAGTAAGATTTATATTCAGCTCCATCCCATATCCTTTAGTACTTCAAATATTTTCAGTAATTAATTCCCTATTTTCTTTATTACTAAAAACAGTTGCATGAAAACAAGATCGGTGTTCCTAGACTCTCTTCTCTGGCTGCTTCTCTACACATGACATACCATCTCCTGTTTATGACATCATAATTATCTCCACAGCAACATATTTTGATGTCATAAACAGAATATAATGTCAGGTGTAGGCAGGCAGCCAGAGCTCAAAGAGCAGAGATAATGTATTGATGCAAATACCCTAGAATAAGGAAATAAGGGTGAGGATTACAGAATAAAATACAAAATATAAGCTACAGTTATGTCTGAATAGTACATGTTTTCAGAGTGATCTTAACTGTGTCAGGAGCTCTTTAAACAATGATTTACACTTACAGTATAAAACAGTATCCCTTCATGTTTTAGAGTGTTGATATTGAACAACACCTTTGTACATGGCATAGCTATTACTTCCTTTCTTCATATCCCTCCCTTGAGTTTGCCATGAACCCTCAAATTACTCCTTTAGAGGTTTCTGTAAGAGTTCATATGCAGTTAGGTTGACTTCTTCATTTGGACCTACAAAGATATATGGCAACCCTAACTGGTAATCCCAATTTTAAAATAGATGGTCGGATCATCATAGCCCTTTTCTGGGTCTCTAAACAGATAAAGAGCAGGACTAACTGACTCCCCATGGTAACTTCATTACTTATGCCATCTTTAAACAAAGATATGCCATCTCCAATAAATAATGTTTTAAATTTCTTCAAGTTGTGCATGTGCTCACACATCATTTTGGGCTGCACCAGTGGTCTAATGAACATGTCACCCAAATCCTTTTGCTGGCAGACTGAGCACCACTTCTGCATTCTTTTCTAGACTTTATTCAGGTATCTATAACCTCCTACCCAATAAAGTAGATAGTTCATCCTTGTATTGATGTCATGCTCTGCCCCACAAGAGAGTACTTATAACTGGAATACTATTTGATCCAATCTGTATAAGTGCCTTAAATAGATATCGTTGGATAGGCATGTCACAAGTATGATAGTCAGTTTTTAAAGCAATGAAGTGACAGAATCTAGATAAAGTAAATGCAAGTGAATTAGGGAAATATTTTCAGCCTTTTTGTGCAATTACAAGAAATCCTATATAAACAGGTATTAATTAGCAGGAAATGTAATAAACAGATAGGCTGGTTTAAAAAGGAAGTTAAGAAAAATAGCAAGAAAGACAAAAGGAAAAAGGACAGAAAATCATTTAAAGCCCCAAACATTGAAGAAGAAACTCTAACAAATTTTAAAGAGAAAAAAACAGCATATCAACATAAGATGTAGGGAAATGTTGAAAGCAATAACAGAAAATGATAACAAAGGTTTTGACAAATGGTTTCTAAAAAGTAACAAAAGTAAGATAGACACGTATTTAACAGAAGAGGAACGGCTAGATTATTTAAAAATATATTTTCTTTGATCTAGAATTGAAAAGTCAAGAAACAGGGCATCAAAATATTCATAACTGTTTATTAACAACAAATAAAGATGTATGTTTTTGCAATTAAACCATTAAAAATAATAAGCCTCAGGTCCTGATAGGATACCTTTGGAAGTATATATCTGTAATACTCCAGCCATCTGTAGTCCCTTGCCATATTTTATAATAAATGCATTCAAGACAATTTCATTCCAAATTCATGGAGAGGGCTGAAATAGTCCCTATTCATAAGAAAGGAACCTATCTGATCCAACTATCTACAGGCCAATAAGCTTGTTAAATACAAACTTAAAAATGTTCTCAAAAATTATATTGGAACATCTTCTTATTCAACTTAGTAATACCGGGGCTTACACAAATCTCAGGCTTGATTCAGATATGGTTATTCAACAATAAATACCTGTTATATACTAACTCATCTTATTGAAAAATATGTCAAGCTAAGAAATCAAAAATTGTATGTGGCCTATATTGATCTATCAGCAGCATTTGACACGGTTTCCAGAAATGTACTATGGAATATTATGAATAAATAGGGCATAGATATCAAAATAATAAGAATAATTGCAGCATTATATAGTAATACATGGGCCAAAATAAGAATTGGAACATTTAACGAAGGAGTTCATTGGGGCTGTATTTTAGCCCCAATGCTTTTAACTTTACATTGATCAGATAGTTAAAGAATTAGAACAAAAGAATCTAGATGCCACAAAGATTGGAGGATCTCTATGCCCAGTACTTGCTTATGCAGATGATATTATTCTGGCAGCTTTAACAAGAAGCAGTCTGCAAAAGAATTAGATCTAATAGAATGCAATATGCAAAACTTAAATTTAAAATGAATTATAATAAAACAAAAAGAATGGTATTAGCAAAAATAAAATTTAAAATTATTGGCACATTGGTGAAAACATATTAGAAAGTGCTAAAATTATACTTATTTAGGCGTCACTTTTAAATCGAAAGGTAACAGGACTAATCACATTCAAGCAATTATAATAAATACAAAAAACTGCAGCTGGGCTGAGAAAATTCAACTTTCATTATGGAGAACACTCAATCAGACCCCTTATAACTGCATTGAGGCCAAATATCTTGCTCAGATATTATATGCATCAGAAATCTGAAACAAATAAACCAGCAAAAATACTAATTCCTGCAAATAAATTAATAAGAATAATCCTGGGAGTTACTCCATCTTGCACCATAGAATATCTCAGGGCCAAACTAGGATTAGTGAATATTAATGCAGATATAGATAACAGAAAAATTAATTATTGGCTACACTCACAAGATTACCTCACAATAAGCTGCACAAAAATGCCTTAAGGAAAGGGAGAAATGGATGCAAAATAGGTGCAATTTAACAGGTTGGTTAAAGAAAGTTTATGGTAAAACAGAGCACTAAGGGTTAAATATACTTAAATATTACATTAGTAAGAACATCAATCTTAGTTTAAACTATAAACTGTACATCAAAGGAAAATCTTTAAACGACTTGAAAAGGATATCTCTTTCAAGATATTCAGTATAATAGGCGAAATTAACTCCTATTATTAATATAAACATTGTCCCTAGACCCTTCCCAGGAATGATGGACACTACAACTTATTTCACTTTTAGTTGCTTGTTGGCAATATTTATTTTGGCACAAAGAATATTTATATCATCAATGTTAGTACTTCAATATCACATATAATGATACATTCAAAGTTTTCTTTGTTCTGGCCTCTTCCTTGCTCTGGTTGTTCATTCATCTTGACTTTTCAGGGTCCGGACACTGTGAATCCAGCCACCTCCTCTACACCAGAACCAGGCTGGTTCCACCTACTGGATCTTCACCCTCAAGCCCAGACACCTCTGAATCAGGCACCTGGACCTATCCCCCCTCCCCGCTTTAACACCATGTCTTGGTTCCTTGACCCAGTCCATGTATCCTCCCCTCCCCTTTTCCTTCCTTCTGCTCCTCCTTTCCTTCTTCCACCATATCTCCACTTGCCTTTGGGCCTCATGCCCCCCAGGGGTTATGACCCAACCCCTTGGGCCTGTAGCTGCCTCCTCACAGCAAACCACATCAGCCCCATGCCCAGGGCCCCAGGCACACACACTGCCTGACCACCTATCTTTGTGCCAACCTTACCCCCCAACACCTTCCTTAATAAGGGTGGGTGGGTGGGTGAAAAATTCCCAACAAAAGAGGTTGTCCTGGAGGTGTCCTGGGCTGATATACCCTCAAGACCCTGGCTAGGACCCCGAGGCTCTGTCCCCCAGCCAATCCCTGGGGCTCAGGCATTGCCTTGTCAGATTACCCTTCCACCTCTACTGATGATGTCATTAGCTCCTCCCTTCTACCTGATCTTTCCCACCCTCCCCTTTATGCTCCTTCCTGGCAGGGGTCATCAAACAACCTGGCCTGCCTTTTATTGCAACCCCATTGTCCCTGAACTCCTCCCAGGAATGATAGATGCTACAACTTATTTCACTTTTGGTTGCTCATTGGCAATACTTATTTTGGCACAAATAATATTTACATCGGGAGGCAGTATAGCACAGTGGTTTAAGGCTCTGAGCTGCAAATCTGGTGACATCCAGCAGACCAGACCTGGGTTTGAATCCCACAGCTTCCACTTGCATACTGTGTGACCCTGAGCAAGTCACTTAACTTCCCTGTGCTCCCAGGTCGCTCCTGTAAAAAGCTTTCAGCTTAGTGTGCTACTCCTGGTTAAACAACTAAATTACAAAATAAATAACATCATCAATGTTACTACTTCAATATTCACACTTAACAATTCATTCAAAGTTTTCTTGGTTCTGGCCTTTTCCTTCCTCTGGTTGTTCATCCATTTTGACTTTTCAGGGTCCGGACACTGAATTTGGACTCCTCCTCACACAGAACCAGGCCAGTTCCAACTACCCAGACCTTCACCCTCAGGCTCAGTCACTGCTGAATCTGGTGCCTGGACATATCCCCTCCCTGCTTTAACACCATTTCTGGGTTCCTTGACCCCAGTCCATGTATCTACCCCTCTCTTCCCTTTTCCTTCCCCCACTCCTCCTTTCCTTCTTCCACTGCCCCATCTCAGCTTGAGATGGGCGGAGAGCTCCCCTTGAGGCTAGTATCTCAAACCTTTTTGGCTATTGCCTCCAATAGCTCCCTAATCGGCCTCAGGAATAAGCACATGCCAAACTACAAAAGTACCCCATCAGACCTGTACACTGCAGCCTGGTCAAAAATATCCCTGTGCTGCAGGTGCATGCCCCATTCAATTACTGCCTTGCTGCCCTCCTATTCAGACACTTCCTGACTTCCTCAATCAGCTGGATATCCTTGACCCCTCTCCAAACCCTCTGGGAGATGATGTTGAACCAGCTGATTGTCACCTAACCACCACCCTTTGATACTCTCAAATCCCCAGGAAGTTCCACCCCAGTTCTCCCCAAGGCAGGCACCCAAGACATTGCCCCTAAGTGTATGATAATGCAGTCAGGCATGCCCATTGCACCCTTAACTCCTCCATCAGTGGCAGAAGCTGTGCCCACCTCATGCCCCTAATGTCCTTCCAAAGCACCCTGCTCAGTATTGTATCTCAATTCTGCTCCTATGGATGTGGCAACCTCAAACCTTTCTGCCCAATAGATGAAGGTGCCCCACTATCAAACCTTCCTCTTGAAACCTGCCATGGAGACAAGATAAACAGTGTGAGTCTTTGTTATAAACATCTGACATATTTCTTGTAGCAGCTGGACTTCCAGCTCCCAACCTTCTTACCTCCTCCACTGCAGCCCCATTTTCTGCTGCCTCTGTGGCTACCCAATCCAAAAGGAATGTGGGGCAAATTCCCAGGATCCTCGCCAGTGAAAGTCAGGACCCTCTTGAGTACCGTCCCCACCTGAAAACTGGTGATGGGGCAACCATCTCCATGATAGAACAAAGCCCTCTCAGCCTGCCCTCGGGTGCTCACATACGCTTCCAGTACACCCACTGCTCAGCTGGCGGACTGCGGCTGCCTCGACAATGACACCTTGGTCCCCTCCCCCTTTGGTCTGTTTTGGACCTGGCCAGATTAATGACCACTCCATCCTGCCCCACTAGACATCCTTGTGCTGCAAGGCCTGTCCAGCAGCTGCTTTCATGGGGCCACTACATCCCCTACTCGGAAAGCCCTGCTGCCATGACCGCAAAAACTGCCCAGAATAGGACCGCCTCCTGAGCAGAGGTCCACACCTGCTGTTTGCCCTAAAACTTTTCCAGCAACTGCCCTCTTATGGGGCACCTCCCATATGTCCTGGCAACCAAACCCCATTGCCAGCCTGTGACCATCCTCTTTATTGACCTGCTGGCTGCCACATCGGGCCAGCTCCTATCCTGGCATACTCAACTGATGCCTGTCAGCTGCACCACCATTGTGGCATGGGCCAGCCCTTCTCCCATTTTTCCACTATAAATCTCCTACTCGCTCATCCTGAGCAGTTCGTCCCTGACCCATCCATGCTTTCTTCTAAATTCTGAAATCTTGCCCACCCTGCTTGTAGGCCCTTAATATGTTGCCTGACCAAGAATCCCAGTACAGCACCCTGGCTGTGTCCCTCCAGCCTCCCATAACCAGCCCAGGATCCTGGTCCTGTCTGTCACTGCTAGCAACCTCAGCTCAAGGAACCTGCCGAGGCTGCAAATGGGAAAGACTGTCAGCCACCTCTTCTTCAACCCTTCAATATGTTGCACTTTGACAGACAGGTTCAGCCGCAGCCCTAACAAAACCATGCACCTGTGTAGCCAGCCCACAGTCTCTGTCCTCCTCTTGCCTATTAATAACCCTCCAGCACCCTTTTTATTATTGCAGCAGAACAGATGCTCTTCCCCTCATCCTATTGCCACACACTTCCATCGCAAACCATATTGGGAATATCTCTAGAAATGTGATGTCCTTCAATATCCCCTATTCTTTCCACTGCACTGGCCAGGCTTCGACATCCATTCTCCTCAGAAGTATGCCCCCATCCCTAGGGCACCTGAGGGCATCTGTGAACAACTCCAGGTCCGTATTTTATTCCCACTCATCTTGCCAGAAAGTCACTCCATTAAAGTCGTCAAGGAACTGCACCCATATTTGGAAGTCCTCCACACCCTTTTGATACATCTACCTAATGGTGCGAGGCTTAGCCTTCCCTGTGGCCCTTCCTAGCCTCCTTGTAAATGCCCTGCCTGGACTGATGGCCATGCAGGCAAAATTAAGGTGCCCCAGCAGTCGTTGCATTTGTACCAGCAGCACCCTCCTCCCCCTCACTTGGGCCAGCAGGCCCCTAAGGTGTGCCACTTTTACTCCAGGAAGCCTAAAACAGCCCTTTTCTGTGCCCACCTCTTATGCCCAAGAACTCTAATCATGGGCTGGATCCTCCATCTTGCCTGCACCAGCAGTATCCCAATACACTGGCACATTTCCTTGAAATCCTGTAACATTCCCTGTGCCTCCTCTCTTGATTCTCTGATGAGGAGGAAATCATCCAGGTGATGCACCACCCTTTGTGCCCATACCTGGCTCTGAATATCCACTGTACCCAAGTGCTGAATGCTTCAAAGGTGGAATAGGCCACTGACCACCCCATTGGCATGGCCTTGTAGTAAATAGATGTTCCTTGGAATTCGAAGCCCAACAGATCCCAATCTGCTGGCCTGATGGGCAAGAGTCAAAATACCAACTCGATGTCTGTCTTCACCAACCATGCCCTTTGATTTCCCTGATCAGTGTTATGGCCTGTTCCAGCGAGGCATAGGACACTGCCCTAAGGTGGTTCGGTATGCCCTCATTCACTGACTAGCCCTTGAGGTATAAGTGGTGTATCAGGTGGAATTCACCTTCCACCTTCTTGGTATGATGCCCAATGGGAAACTGCACATAGAGGCCCCAGTGGCCCTCCACCCTACCAGCATTGATTTCCTGTTCAGTCTTGGCCCTACTATCCCTCCTTCCCTTCACTGACCCGAGGTTCTTAGACCACATCCGCCCACCACCCCTTGAAACCCAGTGGAAAACCCTTTCAGAAACCTTCCCTGAGCAGCTCCGCTGCCTGTTGGGTAGTCAGTGGTCACTCCTCTATCACTGGTAGGAGATTGGTGTAGGTGCCAGTGTGTAACCCCACCACCCTCTCCTGGCTATTCACTAATGCCAGCCATTGGGGCATATTGCTGCCCCTGTGATTGCCCCTTGCCCTACCCCTGGGGGTGCCCTGAAAGGACTGCCCATAGTGCTGCCCCCCATTTGGCCCCTCCTTTTCACCACCTTGTCGGCAGCTAGAGACCAGGTGCGACCCTCTGCATTTTGAACAGGCATGCCTGAACTTACAGCTGCCTCAGGTGCAGGTGGCCTTGTTAAAACCCCAACAGGTCTCGGACCCTGTGGCAGGAGGGTCTTCCTCAGCTGCTCAGCCCCAGTCCCACTCCCTCCCAGAAGGGTCCTCACCCACAACTCTGAGTGGGTGCAATCCCACCTCAGATCCCTTTTGCTGCCATTCTCTTTTGAAAGCCTCGTCATATTTGAGCCACCTGTACCCTACTTTGCCTAATACGCATCCCTAATGATGGACATGTATGTCAGCAAGGGGATGGCTAGCTCTAGCTGCTTCTTTAGCACCAATGTGTTATAAATGATGAACCCCCTTGCCAAACATCAATGGTCTTTCCCTTGTACTTCACCTCCTTGGTCTTGTGTCCTACCACTGCTAGAGCCACCGCCATCTCTGACTTCCCCATTGACTCTCTCTGTTCATATTTGGTGGCTGTGTCCTCATCCACTAGCTCAAACATGTCAGCGTATTCCCTTTCCAAATTTTTTCCTTGATTGAGGCCAGGACATGATCCACAACCAAGCAGCCCAGAGGCCTATCGTATAGCTTCCTGCCATTTGACTTGCCCCCACTTCCTGCCCCAGCCCCTTTTCCTTTTAAGGCGTGCATGCCCCTCCATCTTCTCGATCCTGGTGTCCCCTTGCTGTCTAGCAGCCCTTCTAAATAATCCTTCAAACCATTTTTCATCAGTGAGATCCATGTCATTCGTACCCCCATCCGAACTCTCCTCATCCAGTTCTGATGCTGGCAGAGGTGCTGGGATGGGCGCAGAACATAGCACATCCGTCTGGGTCTCGTGACCCCTTCCCCTGCCTGGACATTCCTCCACTTCTTCCATTTCTTCTGTGCCTCTTCCTCCACCTCTCACTGTTTTGCCACTGACACCAGCTCGGACATCTTCCACATTAATTTTGTTGCTTCCTGCATCATCTTTTCGCTGGCCGTCAGGGTTTGCTTGGATGCCATTGCTGTTCCTTCTGTCACTGCATGCAGATGGGTGAAAACAGGTGCTCAAACTTGTGCCTGAAATCCCTTAAAACCTGAGGTTGTAAAGTTACCTCTTATGCCCGTCCCAAAATCCCTCCCCTTTTTTGCATGGTCCACCCCACAGCCTCATCGACCTCCTGGTCCCACCTGCCTGGGCCTCTTGGCCACTCTTCCAGGCCCTGATCCACTTGATGCTTAGCCCATCAAGACCATCATGCCATGTGTTCTGTCTTGCTATGTCCCATGCCCACCTGAGCTGGGCCTACCCTCCCAGCATTCCTCGCTGCCCTGCCACCCAATTATCCTGCTGGTATATTTACATTCATTGTCCTTTCTTGTTTAGCCTCCATGCCTGAGTCTTTTGTGCTTCTCCCACTCCCACATAGGTCTTGAAACCCTGACCACTTAGGTCACATCCTGCTGGTGTAATTATATTCATTTTATTCTTTCCTCTTGTTTTTTGTTTTACTAGCCACCAGGCCTGTGCATTTGCACTCCTCTCCCGCCTGAGCAGGCCTTGCACCCCTGACCGCTTCCAGTCACCAGAACAAAATGGATCACATTTGGGACAGCCTCGCCCCCATCCCGTCAGTCAGGTGTCCTGCCTTTGGGCCCCGCTGCAGCTCCACCGCCTCCCCTGACTCTCACCAGTGCTAGGCCCTTTATGCTCTGGGCCTGCCCAGATCTACAACTCCTTTCATCTTCCCACAGCCTCTGGACCCATCACCTGAAACATCCCCCACCCCTGCCCCCGACATAGCTGGATGGCACTCATGTTTTTGATTTTTTTTTTTTCTTTAGTGGCCCATGCGCTGTCTAATCTGGGCCCCCATGATCCAAAAACACCACCTGCTCTACCCCCTACTCCCAGTGGCCACCTACCAGCATGCTGGTTCACTCCTGCATGGCCTGAGCACTTCCATGTCTAGTAGGCCTTGTTCACATTTTCATGGCTCCAACCATCTGCTGCCACATAAACAATCCCTCTCCCCTGACACAGCATAGCTCACGAAAGTGCCCTACTGAAATCAACGCAGCATGAGCTTTACTTTGGCGCGATGCCCTGGCCTTCCCCAATGAAGGCCGCCTAGCACCACTGTGCCTGCATGTACAGCCACAGAACACAGAGCAGCTGCATACTTTACCTCTGGTATCTCCTCTTGCCACTTTATTTTGCACCACAAATTCCAGAGATTTTTGAGCCAAGACCCTTCCACTGCACCCATATACTGCGATTAGGTGCCGGAACAAGCTAATCCCCAAAACTGGGCTACACAAAACTACATGGCCTCCCAGGCCTAGCTGGGTACCTTGAAAGCCAACAAGCCAAAATGAGAAGAGGCTCCCTCTCACGCCATGGTCTCCACCTGCACCACACCTCCAAACAACTCTCTAAACCCACTGGCTCCATTTGCTGGCCTTTTCTCTCTTCTCTGCTTTTTTTAATTAAACAAAAGCCTGCCTGGTGATCATGGGTTCTCATTTGCCTCTAAATCGCACACCATGGTAAAACCAACAAAACTCTCCAGCACACTGCATTCATGCCCCACAACTGAGTGTGACAGCTTCAAACCCAGGAAGGCCTCCCCATAAACCATGCAGTCTCCACCTGCCCAACCAAAAACAAACTCCCTAATAACCACTGGCTCTTCCTTTCAGCTCGTTACAAAAACTCAAAACCTGCCTGGTGACCACAAGCTCTCGTTTGTCCCCAACTTACCATGCAATGAAACAAACAACACTCCTGGCACTCTGCACTCATGCCCCACAGCTGAACAACAGATGGGTATCCATGCTGAAAAACTTTGCTCTGTACCTCACCCCCCAAGCTTTCTGCACATAACAACGCATATAAGATAACAAAAAACACTCTCTAGGAGCTCCGCCTTCCTAAACTCAGATAAATCCAAATCAAATAAGCCTTTCCAGTAGCAGCACATTATTTTTATTTACCCCAAGCTCTTCTTCCAGATCACACCGTAAACAAACAGCCCCATGGAGCTCTGCCTTTTAGTCATAACTACCAAACAAACAAATGGGCATGCACAGTAAACATGTTATTATATTTCTTTCTTTTTTTTAAGCTTTCTCTAAGTCTTCAATGAAATGAGATAAAACACACCAACAACAATGAGCTAGCCACCCAGGCCACATGGCCCACAAGTCCTAGCTGCCCCAAGTGCCTTACCTGATGCTTGCCAATGATGTGTTGAGTTCTCAGTCTGAAAATTCCCAGCAAAAGAGATCATCCTGGAGGTGTCCTGGGCTGATATACCCCATAGGACCCTGACTAGGACCCCTGAGGCTCCGCCCCCAGCCAATCCCTGGGGCTCCGGCATTGCCTTCTCAGATTACCCTTCCACCTGTCCTGGTGATGTCATTAGCTCCTCCCTTCTACCTGATCTTTCCTCCTCCTCCTCCCCACCCTCCCCTTATGCTCCTTCCTGGCAGGGTCATCTGATAACCTGGTCTGCCTTTACTTGGCAAGCCCCATTATCTGGACACCCTTGAAGATCCTATACAATGGAAAGCTTACATTAAAGCAAAACTGGAACTATATGATAGCAATATACTTAAAATTAGATATAATAACTGATCAAAGTCTACTGAAACCTGTTTATGTATCTCAGGTGGGAAGAAGATCTAAACCATATAATGTAAGTTTGCCCTTGGCATTAATAAACAAGAAGATACTGGCGTGGCCCTTTATGAACTGGCCAAATACAAATCAGGATGATTTAACTTATATTCTGCTCAACACAGAGGATGACTGCACAATTAAAAAGTTGCTAAATATCTACATTTTATATTTAAAATAAGAGAAACAGATTAAAGAAGGCCTTATATGAGAAATTGAATTGAAATTATATGACTGTATTTGTCCCTTAGATGTTTGAAATGCATATATTGTACTGTATTGAGAGGATAATGTTGTTTTATGATGATATATATACAAATATATTTATATTACGTGTAACTATATTCTATTTATAATGTGTATTTTCTTTTTATTTGTTAAAGACTGATTTTATAAGTTCAATAATAAATTCTACTAGATATTGTCTTATGCTGTTGAAACTTCTCCATAACTCCTACTATGTCTAAACTCTTTAAGATGGGAAAATTACCTTCTGATGTTTGTATCAGATGTTTCAAGGGTCAAGGTACTCTTTTAAATATTCTAAGGGAGTATGAAAGGGTCAAACCATTTTGGGATATCTTAAAGAATAAGCTAGAACCTCTTCTGGGCTTATAGCATTCATTTCATCTGTATATTTGTCTTATATGTAATTACTAAGGTAAATTTTGAGGTACACAGAAATACCATATTTGCTGTCTGTGCAAAAAATAATTATAATACTGAGGCACTGGCTTGATACAAATGTTCCTACCTATGCTGAGTGGCTTAAAGAAATTATTTCAGCTTTACATGCATGTATGAATAATCGTTGCCTCATACAGAAAGAAATGGAAAGCATTGCATACTTTACTATTGGTATCTACATGAATTACTGTCCATGTATAGGTGGAGGTTGGTCTTTGTCTTTTTGCAGTCTGATAGTTCCTTTGTAGACTTATCATTTATATTAGTTATTTTGAGAGCATGTGTATTTTAATACACATTCTTTTATTTTCTTTATTATCAGGCTGCACTGAGGTATAGGAATTTGTTTGTATTGCTCGCTTTGTTGTTGTGATGTATTGTATGGTGTAATATGAACAAAATCAATAAAGTATATTAAATTTAAAATAAAAAATAATTACTGAGCTTTTTACCTCAGGCTTCCAACCTGGTAGCCCCTGTGTGCACAAACTTCAGACTGTGAGTGCCCCATTTGGAACAGTGGGATAATCCCTGATGCGCCAGAGGAGTGATTTTGATATTCTGTCTTTTGGAGAATAGGGGGAACTTTTGTTGGGAGTACCTTATTTTAGTGTTGATTAAGGACTTGCCTCACTTCACCCTTTCCTCCTTGAAACCTGTTCATTTTCCTCTCTAATAAAGTCCTGTTATGTTGTTACTACCATAGGTCTGATACCATTGCTATCTGGGAGTTGTGTCATTTACTGCATTCGTATTATATTGCATATTGTAACGGGAAACTGAGCATATTTTTGGGGTCACTTGTCACTGTGGGGAAAAATGTTATTTCTAGTGGTGAAGCACCCTGGCAGATGCTGTTGTAGGGATTTCCATAGGTGGAGGCACTGTGCCACATCTCTGACTCCATGCCACTCCAAACTTAAGCACATTGCACCTGAATGCCAAAGACTTAACCACTCCTTCCAACTATCAGCTTTGCCACTCACCTTAAGGGTGGGATGGTGGTCACATATGACAGCCAAATCCAACTCTTAACACCACAGTTTTCTTGTACAGATTTACATAATGGTGATTTCAGTTCTTGGAAGTTAATATCAATCAGGAACTGAATGAGAATGGAAAATAAATTATCCTTCATAGAAGTGGTTACATGAGAAGCCCCATGAGGAGAGATTAGAGATCTCAACATGTACACCCTGGAAGAGAGGAAAGTGCAGGTGACATGTTAGAGACCTATAAGAACTTTATAGGAGTGAACAGGGTGCAGAGGTGGAGTTTATTTCACAGGAATAAGAGCACTAGGACCAGGAGGCATGCTGAAGCTGGGGGGTTAAGAAAATGTGAGGCAATACCTTTTCATTGAAAGGGTGGGAGATGCCAGGAACAGACTGCCAGCAGAAGTGGTGGAGTTGAAAATGTTGGGGGACAGCCAGAGGCGCTGTGCTGAAGATGGCTGCTTGATTCTTCATCTCCCTGGATTCACCAAATATCATCATCCATCCTACAGATTCCAGACTTCCTACCTTCACCAACATCTGAGATCTTACTATATGTACATCACAGAACAGCACTGGTACAGTATTTTTATTGCCTCATAATTACTGAACGAGTTATCTACAGCTTTTCAATTTCTCTATTAAGGCCTACAATAATGGCAGACCAATCTCCACATAACAGTTCTCTTAATAGAGTGGAGGCAATATTTCAGCAACTAATAAGTGAAATCAATGTATTAAAATTGCATCTCAACAAAATATCAATAATATGCAGGCACTTGATCAAAAATCAAGCGCTACTGATGATAAAGCATCTCAAAATGAAGATTCCATTAACACATTACAGGCTACCATCAGGGAGCAGAACAGAGTTATTAGGAACCTTCAGGACAAAATAGATGATATTGAAAATAGAAACAGGCGTAACAACCTTAGATTTCTCAGATTTCCTGAAGGTGTTGAACTAGGAGACACCAGTGCTCTTCTAACTCATGTACTTCCTTCTTTGCTTAAATTACCAGCCGCCAAGACCTAATCATCGAGAGATCTCACCGCACCTTAAATCCGAGGCTTGGACCTGACCAGAAACCCAGGCCCATCATTGCCAGATTTCTAAACCACGACATACTGAACTGATTCTTCAAAAGAGAGCAATTAGGTGCACTTACTTGGAAAGAAAACAGAATCCTAATTTCAGAGACTATTCTAAAGAATTATCTAACAAACAAAAGCTTACAACCCCATTAAAACAATCCTTCATCAGCGTGGAATTAAGTTTGCACTCGTTACCCTGCAACAATGCGCCTTTTTTGAATGATTCTACCAGAGATTTCAGTACCCCAGAATCTCTCTCTGAATTTCTGAATTGGACACAGCCGCACCTACATTGCCTTGCGATGCTAATGCAGCTCGTTCCTGCTCCAGCACAAGCACTCGCAATTACAATGTCTTGCCCTTCCTGCTGAAACTGTCCTTCAGGTCCCTGAAATCTGCAGCCATCATATCTGCCACTGTAGCTCCTGCCAGAAGCTCTGCACATACAAGAAAAAAAAAGCATCTGGTTCTTCTCTAAATAATAATACCTGCTGTTTAAATAATATTTCCACCTCTCCAGCTTCCCATGTGGAACATCACATCAGTTTTCTACTCCTCTTACCTTGTCTAACAAATTCTCCTCACTCCAAGAAGATCTGCTCCAAGAAGATCTGCACTCATCTACGGAGAATCTGAGACAGACTGTATCCAACCCTTTACTCAAGACCAGAAGAAGCTCTCAATGGGTAATGACTCTCCCGATTCTTCCTGGGCTGATCTTATGTCCAGCTCTCCCTTTAAATCATCTGAGCCACCCAAAAGAAAAGGAGAAGAAAATCGAAAGCAAGGCTACCTGAGGCTTTTCCACTAAAAAAAAATTTGTAATAAATACTGTGGCCCATAATTAGATGTGATATAGCAGTTTCTCACCAGAATCCTCCTCTTCACACCACCTCACTCGATTCCTTCAGTACATTTACCGCAAAGTGCAGTCTCTATCGCACCCAACAGGTTTAGAGCACTTAAATGCAGTAAATCACTATCGCTGCTGAGAAGCCTGTATCTGTCTGTGGAGGTGAGCCAATTGACACTGGAGGTATTTAATCCATGTGGGAGTTACTCTCAATGTATTCAATGGAAAAAAAATAAATGAGAGAAAGAATAAATATTACAATGTTTGTAAGATCTCTTCTATTTAATCCTTGTGTGGTGCCAGACATTAGTATATATAATTGCTATTTACACTCTAATTTTTCATAAGCTTTGGCGCCACCATGTGGTCGACGCATACATACATATATATAGAGTTCTGTATTTCATATCAGTGTGCCCTTAACCCCTACTATTATAGCATTTTTCCAAATAAATCCTATCATTTGGAATGTGGAGGATGATTAGACAAATACTCTAAAATCATTTACTTATTTAATATTTATTTTGCATCACTTCTGGTATGTAGTGCATCAGGTGCATTCCCATTATATCTCACAGATTTTGCACCAAGTATGCTTCAATTGTATTTCTATACATTGAGTTTTTCCGCCTTTCACATTATTCTTCATCTCATTTTCTTCCAAATCATTGGAACTTATAAAATGATTTCAAATACACTGATGCACTATGAACCTATAGTATATACTGAATTCCTAACCTAGCTTATGTGGATTAATACACATCGGTCATCCTTTTATCTGGCTCACACTGTTTCAGCATTATCTGCCATCATGTTGGTATACTTTATTTAATATTGGACTTATTGCTAGGTCCAAGCTAATTCATTATGTTTGGAATTTAACACTATTACATAATTATCCTTTTATTTGGTAGAATGATGTTTTGTTTTTTCCAGGGTAATGCTTTAATTACCTCAGCACAAATCTCAATTACACTTCATTAATATACTGTTATATAAAGTTTAGTATCTTAAGATTATAGGGTAAACCGTATCTTGAGATTCACTAATTACTCTACGCCTAGTAGTGTAGAATGAGAGTCCTGGTATATTTACCGACTCTTATTGCTCTGCATTTCATAAAAGTTTCAAATTAATATTCTTGTTACTGAGTTTACACTAACGTTTGTTGGTTCTAATGTTTAATTACTTGATATTCTTATCTCTACTCTCCCTCTCGAGACAAAATGAATACAAATACTCAATCATCTCGAACCCATACAAGTTAAGGGCACTGCATACATTTGTTTATTATATATATTTACCTTTGAATTTGTGACATCCTCCAAATTAATGGTATTGAGTCCCTCATTCCTATTTGTAACTAATTACCTTATATCCTAGTACCATGAGTGATCTAATCTTACATTCATGGAATGTCAAGGGACTCAACTCGCCTTGTAAACGTAAGCAAGCACTTACCTATCTTAAAAAGCATAAAACACATATTGCTTTCTTACAAGAAACTAAACTTTTATCAGAGGATGTCGACAGACTTAAAGGGACTAGGTCGGTCAAGCATATCGTCATCTTCTCCATCCAAAAACATAGGGTTGCTATCTTAATACATAAATCTCTTAATTGGCCCCCATAAAATCATTAGAGACTCGGATGGTAGGTGGATTATAACCCTATTAAACACCACAGCAGGTCCGCTTATGTTTGTGAATGTATATGCACCCAACTTTGATTCACCCATTTTCTTCCATAATCTATCCCAACAAATTATGATTAATAATAAAAATAATTCACCTATTCTTATTGGTGGTGACTTTAACTTAGCACTACAAGCTATTTAGACAGAAGTAACTCATCACATGATGCCCATCCCGTAGTATTAATGCTCTATCAATGCTTATGAAGGATTTAGTCTCTCTGACATTTGGAGACTACATCATCCCAGACAACGAGATTACACTTTTATTCCTCTTTACATAAATCATATAGTAGGATTGATTATTGGTTCTCTTCTCCCTCATTACTGAAAAAATTATTGATACATCGATTCTCTATTGTTATATCTGATCATTTCCCTATCAGTTTGCATTTACTCTGGGGTCCACCTTCTTCTAAATCCCCATCTTGGCGTTTGACCCACTTTTACTCAGAGACCCTGAATTCACTCCTGGGATTAAAACCCAGATTCAAGATTTTCTTTCTATTAACGATACTCCAGATATGTCTCAAGGTACTATCTGGGAAGCATTAAAAGCCACTATTAGAGGTAAAATTATTAGTTATGCAGCGCATGAAAGAAATTAAGAGAACAACAATTAGCTAATTTAGAAAAATCGCTTAAGAAAAAAACCCAATACTATAAATTAAATAAACCCAATCATAATTCACAGCTTCATCTGGAAATTCTACAATTAAGAATTAAAATTAACGAGTTGATATCCAGGAAAGCTGAACTTGCCCTTTGGATTAAACACGGTTATTGGGAACAAGGGATAAATGCGGAAAGTTGCTCTCTTACCAGCTAAAAACTCAACAGATGCAGAGACATATAGCAGGTCTAAAAGATCCATCAGGTCAGACACACACAGACAACCTTTCAATCAATCGTATTATGCAATCATTTTACCATCAACTATACTGCAACCTAATACTACAAATCCCAACCTAATACAACATTTTCTGGAAAAATTGAATCTACCCACCTATCCCTTCAGGACAAAGCTGTGCTTGATAAACCAATCACTTTACAGGAAATCCAAACTGCTTATCATCATTAAAAGCGGTAAAGCACCTGGCAGTGATGGGTTCCTATTGATTTTATAAAACCTATCTGACACTCTTTGTGCTGTATTAGTCAATGTATTCCAAGAAGCAACCTTAATAAAGAAACTCCTGTGCACAATGACCAAGCCATCATAACAGTCTTACCAAAAAGACAAAGACCCTTTACTTCCTTCAAACTATAGACCGATCTCACTTCATAATACTGATGGAAAATCTTTGCCAAATTATTAACTCTTTGCTTAGAATCTTTAATGACTAAACTCATCCATACTTCTCAATCAGGATTTATCAAAAATAGAAACAGTTCCGATCATCTTCGCTCATTACTCAATTTAATTCACAAAGCAAAACTCTTAAAACCCCT
Source organism: Neoceratodus forsteri (assembly GCA_016271365.2). Taxonomy (NCBI): domain Eukaryota; kingdom Metazoa; phylum Chordata; order Ceratodontiformes; family Ceratodontidae; genus Neoceratodus; species Neoceratodus forsteri. Next base: position 1,064,618,871 of record CM028130.1, read on the forward strand.
GCAGCTGCAATAGCCATTGACTTTGAGAAAGCATTTGACTCTCTCAATTGGGAATATCTATATCAGGTGCTATCTCATTTGGCTTTACAAATAATTTTTGTGCTTGGATTCAATTATTGTATACCTCCATTCAGCTCGAGTTCTCACGAACTCTATTTTGTCCCCTCCTTTTACTTAGCAAGAGGCACCAGACAAGGATGCCTTATCGCCTTCATTGTTTATACTTGCCATGGAACCTCTTTCTGCATCCCTCGTCAATCCGGTACAATTAAAGGCATTACTATTGGTAACTCTCACTATACTTCACTCTCATATGCAGATGATCTCCTTATTTTACTTGAAAACCTCGAAAGTTCTGGGCAACCTTTAGTTAAACTACTGAATGACTTCACCTCCCACTCGGACTAGCTCTAAACCTTAACAAATCTGAAATGCTACCACTGAATACCCTTTGTAGTCCCTCATGAACAACTCATTAGCTTTGGTTGGGCCCCCAAGGTATATAGCTTATCTTGGCATTCGGATCACTTGACATTGAATAAATTATGGATGCTAATCTTTCCCTCTGTTAACCAGAATCCAAACAACACTTGATAGATGGAAGCTACTTAAACTTTCTTTTAATGGTAAAATTTCCGCCATTAAAATGTCAATAACTCTAAAATATTATACCTATTTTCCAATATCCCTTTGATACTTCCCTCTAGTTTTCTTACCAAAATAGACAAAATTATCAGCAGCTTCATTTGGGAAGGCAAAATACCTAGATTTAGTCATAATAAACTTAGATCCCATTGGTCAAAGGTGGCTTTGGCCTTCCTTGGTTCCAAGCCTACTTATGGGCTTTCAGTACATCTCAAACAAATAAATGGTTTAACAAACCCAACATCCAGTCTCCTTTATGGGTCAATATGGAAACATCCTTATGTCCTGGTAATGTGGCTACTTCTTTCCTTTATAACACCTTACCTCTTCTTTAAAGTCCCACCCTACCATAGCTGCTTCTATATTCTATTGGAAAATCATTCACAAGCATATTAAATCTAACCCCAAACCCTTAGCTTACACCCCATCTGGGGTAACCACCATATATCTCTTGATAATCACCCCATTTTATCGTACCTGGAAAAATAAAGGTATTCTCTTTACAGGATATACTTGAACCCAAGTCATTAAAGTTAAAATCTTACACTGACCTACGAGGCATATGAATCTTCCCCATCAGGATTTTGAAATATCTACAGCTTCGACCTACATGCAACTCTTACCTCACACCCTTCTATCAATTCTCTGTATGATAAGCACATCTCTAAATGGATAAAACAACATCCAATTTAAATAGCACTGTTTACAAAGATATTTGTGATATCCTTCCTGACTACTCTGTCAATGCTAAAAACAGATGGAGTACTTTGCTACAATATATTATCACCAATGCACAATGGTCCAGATGTTGGCTCTCCTGTCACAAATCTTTTTAATGATAAGCATAGTTCCCTCATTCAAACCAAGATCCTTCATTTGTGGTACAGAACTCCTGTTGTATTACAAAAATGGGTTTATTGAACAATAACTATTGCTGGTGCTGCAGTTCCCCAATGGGAGTTATTGCATATCTTATGGCACTGTCCCATACAAAAGATTTGGCACTGTACTCACAGATTTGCAATGAAAGTGGTAGGTCAACCTTTACACTAGACCCTAAACATTGCATTCTTGGTATTTTTAATCACCGTTCTTATAAAATTTCATATTCACAGAGGAGATGGTTAAATATACTCTTCCTTCAAGTTAAGCGCACAATCCTCATGCATTGGAGATCCAACATAATCCCTACCCTTCCGGTATCATTAACCAACTATTGCAATATGCCTCCCTGAACCGTATGACATATATCTTGTCTGACTGACTCATGTTATATAACAATTGTTGGCAGGGCTTTTTAATTTTTGGAATCAACTAAATCTTCCAACACCAATGTATGGACTTAATATATATGAATTTTCCCCTTTTACTGATACATCATTGTAGTCTCGCTTTTTCCCCTTTTTATAGTTTCCTCTCTCTCTTCTTAACTTTCTTATATCTTTTCTTTCCTATACTCTGTTCTCAATCATTCTTTATTACTCCACAATCCTTTACTGAATGTACTTTTTCCCTTTTGCAGCATCATATATAATTATGTAACATTTTAATATAAACCGTATCTAATCATACTATCCGCTTTAAGTTCACTACAAATGTCAAGTATATGCTAATTACATGACCTGTATTGTTTACTATATTTTAAACCAAAGCTCCTTGTATTATTGTAGCAATGTTCTTATTATATGCTGCCTCAATTTCTTTAAAAAAAATCCTCACATTGTACTGTACTGTAAAAGGTTTGTCTATATATCTTATGAAAAATTAATAAAAAGTTTAACTGCAAAAAAAAAAAAAGAAAATGTTGGGGGTTTCAAGCATGCATGAAATAAACATAGGGTATATATTCATGCCCTGCAGTGACTCTCTGCTGTTATACATGTATTTAGTCATAATCAGACTGAGCTGTCTGATGTATTAGAGCATATTTGTGCACTGTATGAAATGAGGCTATGCTCTCATGTTGTTTGTTTGATTTTGTAGTATGGTTTATGTTTTATTTCAATAAAATAATTATCATTAAATAAAATAGGGGTATATTAGAAAATGGGCAGGGAGGAGGAAGAGTCACCAGAGACTAGATAGGGACTGCAAAGACCAATGAGGCAGAGAACATCTGGGCAGACAAGGTGGGCCAAGCAGTCCTTTGTTGCCAACAAATTCTAAGAACATTATTATGTATGTTACAGTACGACTGCAGAAAAATGTAGTGCTTAAGATCTGAATGCCATCAAATCAATATGAACAGAAGCACTGGCACTTTACAGATTCACAGCATTTTCATAGTTATAAACCTTTATCTTTATTTAACTCTTGGACAGATCCAGAATGAGTGATTTTCTTATTATCAAATTACATCCCACTGGAAAAATAAATTTAGGACATGCAGATGTGGCATGCACCTCAATTAATTACTCCATTCTTAATATTTAACATGTTCATAATTATAAACTTTCATCCTTATTTTACTCTCTGACAGAGCGGAATGAGTTATTTTCATTTTATCTAATTAAAGCCCACTGGAAAACCAAATTCAGAAGATTAAGATGTTAAGATTGCACCCCAATTAATTAACCCATTATTAATATTCAATAAGCTGCCCATGGGCTCATAGGAGTGGGTGTTCTTCAAAGTTTCAACACAGATTACAGTGCTGTCAGCCTACTTCTTCACAATGTGCTTGTGCCAGTGGCATATTATGGAGAGGCAAGTTTCACAAAAGTGACAAATAATAGTGATTAAGTAAATTAAACTCCTCTTCTGAAGCCGCTCTCTCAGTTTAATGTTCCATAAAATTGTCTGAAATGTGTGTCATTGGCTACTGGTGAAGTACTTCTGGTCACTACAATGGGAAGCTACACATGTTCCAAGAGGAGATCAATACAAGAATGTTGTCAATGTCAGATAAGCAATGCATTTGTGAGTAGTTTAAAAGAAGACATTTTAAAACCTTTTTCTTAACTAGGAAGTGCTACTGTGATCAAATTATTTGATACACATGTCATAGTCATGAAGGCCTTGATGAGAAACCTTTAAGGTAAGAAAACATTAACAAGTATTTACATGTACAGATATTAATCTTGCTCTCTCTCTCTCTCTCTCTCTCTCTCTCTTTCTCTGAAACATCAGTAAAAAGTTTAACAACTAAGTTAAGATCACCAGAGCTTAACCAAAAGGTGTTAAATTCAGTGAAACATCATAAGGCATTTCTTCTCCCAGACAGAAGTAAACCTATTGATGAGCCCAACAGTAGTGGCAGTGGGCATGAAGAGAGTACAGGTTTTAAAGTAAAGCATCAACACATTTCTTCTTACCAAGGGAAGCACAGGGTACCCTGGCTCTGTAGTATGGTCGATAGGAGATTCCATAAATTAGTATATGTGAGTATAGCACAGTTGTTAGTCTCTGCTTATAAAGTGGTCAGGGGTGAACTTTTGGAACTAGTTTTCCTCCCAGCTATTTAATACTATGTATGTAACAGCAGATACTTGTAATGAAAAAATCCATTATCTAATTGGTGCATTCTCTCTATGCCTAATGACAACAAATTATTTATCTATTGATTGAATGATTTCAAAATATTCAAACTGGGATAACTCAATTAAATGTCATCTCATCTTCATAGGGGTTCCAGGGAAGATAGCAGCAGTCAGCAGGTTATCATAGTCCAAGTTAATAACATCCAATCAGTATTCAAAGCAAGCTAACAAAGTGGTGTCACAGCAGATAAAGAGCATGAGCAATGGCATGCGACATGACCATGGTCTGTGGGGGTATACTCACCAAAACAAATACAGGGAGTTCTAAAGTCACTGGAAGGACTGGACCTGAACCCTTGCAAACTAATTGCACCTCAGCTGGAAAGGGGTTTGTTCCAAATATCTGGTTCTGCAATTTTAAAGGCCTTTCTACCAAATTAATGCTTCATCCTTTTTATTTAGTTGTTTAACCAGGTATAGCACACTAAGCTGAAAGCTTTTACAGGAGTGACCTGGGAGCACAAGGAGGTTAAGTGACTTGCTCAGGGTCACACAGTATGCAAGTGGAGCTGTGGGATTCAAACCCAGGTCAGGTCTGCTGGATGTCACCAAATTTGCAGCTCAGAGCCTTAGACCACTGCGCTATACTGCCTCCTTGGAACTGGGGAGCTAGTATTAAATGGAGTACATTGGTACTGTTTGATTGTGTGAGATGGGCTAGGATGTAATCAGGATCTTTTCCTTGTGTACAGTTGTACAATGAAGATAGCCAGTGGGAGTCATGTCTGCTTGAGGCACGTGGCTAATTAAGCTGGTCATACAGCAGACAATGATGGGTAGACCATTAACACGAAAGAATGGACCTGCACAACTTGTACAAATGATCTCACGGCAGCAAAGTGATTTTATTTGCACAGTGGTATATGATATCTCCATAGATGATCAAAGGAGGAGAAAAGTAAGAGGCTATCTGCTTCCTCAGTGCACTGAGACAGTGTTTAGACATGTAGAAAAGTTGAGCTTGTGCCCTATGGTTGAAAAGATGTGATTGATGTGCTTGTGGTATGTAAGAAATACATCAAGCAGGATCTCTAAATATTTGAATATGCTGACTTGCTCAATAGTGTTGTCATCTGACATGATGATTACAAGTAGATCAGCTAATTGAGTTAGCAAGATCTGGAATCCAGACAGCATAGACTTAGTTTTGGTAGCATTAAAGATAAGGTGGTTGTTAGCGAATCAGTAGGAGATTGTGCTGAAATCAAATTGAAATACAACCACATTATCTTCAGATATTGTCGTTGCACTGTAGTAGAGTATCATGTAGTCTGCACATATGTAGATGATGCCTCCTATTGTGCTTAATGAGGTCAAAAAGAAAAATGGAGAACAGCAGAGGTCCAGGTTTGAAACGTGAGGAACCACAAGATTTAAGATCGCAAGATTTGAACTAATGCCTTGTATGGATAGTAGCTGGATTTGGTCTTCAGGTAGTTTGAGAACCATTTAATGAAATAATCTTTCATCAGTCTACCTGGACATGTGGGGTGCCAGAGGACTGGAAGTTGACCAATTTGGTTCTCATGTTCAGGAAGGGAGCAAGGCTGGACCTGGATAACTTCAGGCGGTTAGTCTAGCATCAATGCTGGCAAAGTCCTTGCAGTCATCATGAAGTATAGAATAATGGAGGTCAAGTTTCTAACTCCCTTTATGCATGAGCTCTCACTGTTTTGTTTTCCCAGAGGCCCTTAATTAGAGGTGACTGTTGTAAATTTTGTATAGAAAGTTTTTATGCTTGTACTATATGTCTCTTATACTTAGTCTCTGTAACTGGGGACTGCCCAATTGTGGATATCCTGCTGTGCAAAAATTGTAAACAAAATCATTTTTGTATATCAAATTTCAACAAATATGTTGCAAAATATTTAACAAAAAAGTTACATAATGCAGGCTGCATCTGAAGGTTGGCCCATCAAGTACAGCACTAGGGCTACTGTTCACGACGCTGATAACCCAGGTTCAGAAATGAGCCTGGGTCACTGGGGGCTGGCTTCAGAGGAAGAGGAGGAGGAGAATTGAGTATCACAGAAGATGCTCTCCTCTCCAGGAGGAAGGTCACCATCCTCGCTGTGATATTGCCATCTGGGTGACCACAAATGGCAATACAGCAGAGGCAAGCCATGTGGGAGGGGAAGGTGTCATCCTGACCTGGACATGCATTGTTCCCTCTCATACACTGGTGCTTTCCAGGAGAATAGAAAGGAATTACAAAGGAAAAGGCCACAGTTCTGGCTTCCTGCAAGTCCCTGGTACATCAGGGCTGGCCCCGCTGCCCTAGTCCATTGCCCAATGTATAGCTCACTTGGGATATAGCCCCCACCATACCTAGAGATGTAGCAAATTTGAATTCCGCCGGTGAAGTGAGCGTGAAGTGGGCATTTCACGTTGCGAGCTGGCAATGTAAAGTGCTCACTCTGCCTTGTCATTAACACTTCGAGTTAAGGCAGACTGGCAATGCAGTAAGAGGCAAAGTCATTGTTTTTAATGGACTTCGCATTCCTCATTATGATTAAGTGATCCACTTTGTGTTTCAGATTTGGCAGCCCTCACACACATCACATGGCTTACAGTACTGTAAGTCACATGCTCTTCTACAGTGGTGGCTCAGTTTCTGTTGATTACCAAGGCACTGGGTGGGGCACCACAGTTGGGAGCCAGGGCACCTATAGAAACTGAAGCGTAATCATGCATGTATATTCCTGCGTGCCCACCATTTACAGTTTGAAAAAATTAATGTTATGTTTCTGACATAAAAATGCCATTTCTATTTTATGTTTTAGAGCTTTTATTTTACATTTGCAAGGCAGCATGAGTTGATGATTGATTGCTGCAATTCACAAATAAAATAAATATGTTAATTATCTTGCTGTCTTGACTCTTGCTTTGCCTTCAGTGACTATGGGAAAGAAGGATGAGAGGTACAGAGTACAGAGGAGAGATCCATAAAGCAATTCCATTCTGCCTCTCAATCTGTAGACTGAAGTACAGAAGGGTAGGGTTCTCTGACTTTGCCAAGGTGTGCCTCCCCTATGGTACAGGGAAAATCTCAGGCCTTCCCAAGTCTCAAGCACCATGGCAAACACACCAAACAGATAATGAATGATGTGGGGATGGCCCCATTCCTAAGCAACACCACTGGACACTTCAGAACCCATCCACCCTCCATTGCTGACCCATCTTTCCAGAACAAACCCAACCATGGAAAAAAAACTCCCACTTCAACCCTTCACAATGCAGACAGGCAGCATAAATGACAGCCCATTTAAACAGCTCACAGACTCAGTATATCCTCCCCAGACACAGGCCCATCTTTGAAACACATCCAAACATAAAATTCTGCACAGTGCACACCAGAGGCATCATGTATGTGCCCCTCCCAACACAGGTTCATCTTTGAAACAACCCCAACTATAAATAAAATGCTGGGCAGTCAAAAGGCATGTATCCTCCCCTAGACACAGGCCCATTTTCAAACACCCCCAACCATTGGCAATATGCTGCACAGACTATAGTCAGAGGCATCATGTATGTCCCCCAGACTCAGGCCATCACTGAAAAGACCCAGTGAAAGAATTTTATTTTTTATTTTTATTTATTTAGTTTTGTTGACTGGGTAAGTGCACTAGACAAATCCTGCCTATTTTCAGGCACGACCCGGGACGGGGATACAGATGAATGCCAACTGATCTTGAACCAGATTAAGCTGTTGGTGGTATTTTCAGTGAATGAGGAAATTTGGCCAGGACACGGGAAATTCCCCTACTCTGACAGAGGAATACTCTGTCCAAGATGGCGAACCCTCCTCTATCTGCTGTGGAGGTGTCTGGAGAGAAGGAGACTTGGTCTCGACTCCTGTCTCTGGTTGTTTGGAGACCGTGTTGGAAAATACAATGTCTGTGAATGGCTTTACTGCTGCTGCTGTTCTCCTTCAGGGCGCACCTATTTCTCGAGATACAGCTCTTTTGGACCTATCCCTACGGATAGCCCGGTTACACTGGATGTTTCTGGCGGTTGAACAGTCTCTCCCTACTACTGCAGGTGCGTTGCCTGAGAAGGATACTGAACAGCGTCTGGTAGACACAGAACAATGTGATTCTTTTCCTATCTGTGCTTTGAAAGCTGACTCCTCTGTTCATCCCGCTACTGCCCAAGCTGCCTGTCTCTGCCTCTTCTTCTGTTAGTGGAAAGAGGGACCTACTTGCTTTACTCCGGTGGCCTTACTTGGCTCTGTGCTTGCACTGCCTCTGCCTTTGGAGGATCACCCTTCTCTGTTGCTGCCGACTGGCCTGTATCACCGAACGTTCTGTTATTTTGACATCCCCTCTGAAACCAATCCTCCACCGTTGCATGCACATCGATATTCTCCGGAGGAGCCTACCTGGTTGGTGGAGAAAACATTACGGGATGCTGGCTGGTTCGGGAACCGGACAGGGACAGTGGGTTTCCGGTCCGTCCCTATTCGGTCCCCCATCCGAAGACTTCCTGGAACCATCACAGAATCTGTCTGCTGCCTGCAGCTCCCCAGACCGTTAAAGCGTCCGATGGAGCTAAGCGCTCACCCAGAACCCTGTACTGGTCCTCCGCGAGGATCTGAGCTGCATATCTCTCCTCCTCCTCGCAGTTCAATGGGGACTGTTCAGGATTTTGCTGTTCGGTAAGCCACCCCTGAACAGGTAAGGAATACTCGTTCTTTTTCCTCCTTGTTTCACTCTCCAGTCTTGGCAGCTAAGAGACATAATGCTGTCCGATTGGTCTATAGGGCGGACTACGTGACCCTCCGACTGTGTCTTCATAGCCAGGACACTGTTGAAGACTCTCTTAAATTCTTTGCTCATGAGATTTATGCCCTTATTCATGTCTCCGGGAATCCACGTTTGTTGTCAGCTTTCAGACATCTCGTGGGTTAGACCGTTTTGGACCAGATACCATGCATTGAAATCTACTGCTTTATGGACTTCCTTTCAGGCCATTCCCTTTCAAAACCTACTTTTAAGACTGTTACGGTGATGTTCGGAATGAGGGGTTGATGTGTCGGATATTGTATATTGGCTGGGGCAGCGTTATGCGGTACAAGGCCACCCTGAGGCTATCCTGGACACTGAAAATATTTGGACAGGAGGATGGAAGTTTAAAATACTGTTACGCACCAATGACCATGGCCCAATCCACTTGCCTAACTCTTTTTTCTAGGTCGTGATCGAGGGGTGCTGTTTTACCGGGACAGCCTAAGGCATGTTATAGGTGGAAATCCCTCGCACCTAAGTAATGTCTGTGATACTGTGAGATGCAACAATTGTGGGGTACTGGGACATGTGGGGATCGATGCCAGAATGTTAGCAAGTGTAATCTTTGTGAGGAGGTGGGCATACATTCCAATCCTGTCCCTGGTCTGCCCATGCCAAGGCAAATCATGGCAGTGAGGTAGATCAGCTTTGTGATAGCAGGCACAAAAGGCGCGATCTAGCGTACCACTACTGCTGCTCCCTTACGGCTGTGGTAGATCCTGCCCTGCCTGATCCTGTACCTGTGCCCCCCAGGTTGCTACCCCTTCCGGCAGTGGTAGAAGCTGCACCCCAACCTGTAGAACCCCTCTTCCCACTTGCCATGGCCAAGCAGTGCGCTCGGATCACACCACTGGCCCAAGTGTTATGCCACCTCCCAGTGAGTCTGCTACTGTTGCATGACGGTCACCGAGGACAGGTCCTTCTGCTCCCTCACCTTCTATACTAACTGTGACACCCCACCAATTGCCCTGTCTAATACCTATGAGATTCTTCAGCTGACTTGGAAGATGCAGGCAGTGAGTCTGACTCTTCTTCTATTGCATCCTCGCTCTGATGGCTCCACTGACTCAGAACTCCAACTGGGCTCTGGGCTATCACAGAAATGTAAGGCTAAGGTTAGACTTAAAGGTAAGAATGTAGTTGGGGAAAGAAAGTCTTGAGGTTAGCTCACATTGTATACCTGGTACTGTGGCGCCCTTTGTTTGCCACACTGTTAATGTCAATAGTATGAAACAGTGGAGAAGCGTAGAATAGTGTTTTCCTTTCTTCGTTTATTACCGTTAGGTATTTTTTCTTGCAGGATACCAGACTCCACTCAGTGCAGAAGTTAGACCTGCAAAGCAGGACTGGCTTTGGGCCCTTCATTTTGGTCCATAGGACAGGATCCCTGTTCGAGCCTGGGCATATTGGTCTCTGTTCCAGGATTCCGTTTATTGAAATTGTTTAATTTGGCTCCTGGTAGGGCCCTTGTTTTGGATTTTGTTATAAGTAACTGCCCGTACCATGCTATTAACATTTATGCCCCCAGGTTAAATCTGTTCGCATAGCCTTGCTTTCTTTGATTAGCCCCTACTTGCATACTTCTTTCCAAGTAATATTTTTGGGTGATTTTAACTGTGGTCTTAGTTTACTTGATAAGAGTTCATTTGCCACCACTAAAGATCTTTTGTGACTCCCATGAATTGGATAATCTGATTCAGACTGCACGTTTGACTGATGCTTACCTTTCTTTCACAAATTTACATACTCCCACTTTTCAAAAAGGAAAGCTGGCGACACGTATTGATTTTGTTTTTTATCACGCACATTACCAATTAGTTCAGCTCAGGTAGGGCAGTTGCCTTTTCTGATCATAAAATACTATTGATCGGTGTTGGTCCGATGGCCCTTTTAGGAAAGGGCCAGGCTTTTGGAAGTTTAATACTTCTTCATTGCAGGATGTGATGTTCCAGGAATTCCTCTTGTCTTTTATTTCTGCTCGTAAATCTGTGTTTATTCTTTATGTGACCCCATCTGTTGGTGGATAGACATGAAACACGCTTTAATTGTTTATTTGAAAACTTATAGTCGACAGAAGTGTAGGACTGATTATTTGGATTATTTACAGAGACGGACACACCTACAGTCATTGTTTTCTATAGCACATGTGACAGGACAGAATTTGTCCTCCAAATCCATTCCGTCTGGAAAGACATGTTGAGCTTTCTGTCTAGACAATCTCACCAATTGTACCATCAACACAAGTTCCATATGTCAGGACCTCGGGTTGAGGTATGTCCTTTGAGTCCAATTCACGACAAGTTTCTCAGAGGACTGTGTTGTGTCTTGCCAATTCTGGTGGAACACTTTGCACTACATGCTCTGATATTCAGCAAATTGTGACGGACCACATGGCTGCTTTTATTTTCCCACTTTCTGAATGTCAGGAAGACCCAGCACTTCTGTACCAAGATTTAGATATTCCACTCCCTTGGCGCAGAGTGTAACTATAGCCTGTGCGACTTTGTCAGAGACAGAGTTGTCTTGGCAATTTCTTCTTTACCTATGCATAAAACTCCGGGTCCGGACAGTCTCCGGCTGCTTTGTATAAAGTATTACATGACCATTTCCTCACGGAACTGACTGGTTGTGTTTAATGCCCTGCTCAATTGTGAGACTGTACCTCTGGACTTTACCAAAGGGTACTTTAATTTATGTCTATAAACAAAAAGGTGAAATTTACCTTTTGGAGAATTGGCCCTCTTTGCATGCTTATACGGATTTTAAGTTATTGATGAAAATTATTGCAAACGATTATCTGGGATTGCGGAATCTGTCCTGCACCCGCCCAGTCCTGTTCCATACCTACCAGACGGATAGCAGATCATCTGATTCTCCTTCTGAAACTGTTTTCCATGGATTTGCAGGAAGTCCTCTTGTATTATTGTTTCGGTAGATCAGAAGGCAGCATTTGACTCAGTTGATCATGATTTTTGTGGAATGCATTACGTTTCTTACATATACGGATACCATGATCTGATGGATACAAAGTTCTACAGAACGGCCACGGTGATTCAGTTGTGAATGGTTGGGTTGGACCTCTGATTCCTGTTAAGCGAGGTGTCCGCCAGGGCTGCCCTACGAGCCCTCTATTATATGTTCTATTCTTAGATGTTCTGCTCGCAGACTGAATGCTCACCCTCACAACAAGCCATTTCTTGGTCTGAGATGTTGGCACCATATAAAGCCATTGCATATGCTGATGATATGTGCCTCCTACTGGCTGATCTAGCCTTGGTGGAGACTTCACTACAAAATTTTCATTGTTTGGACATTTCTCAGGAGTTTGTCTGAACTTGAAAAAGCATGGGTATCGGTTGGGATCCATAGTGGCCCCGATGCCATGTATTGGCCCTCTACGTTTGGCAGGCAGGCCTATTCATATTTAGGCATCCATTTGGAATCACGACCCGATATCTATAATTGGGAAATGAAACTACGTCAGGAAACTGACAGTTGCCTCCTGGAACAGGGAACTATTGGGAAGAAGAAAGAGTATACTTGATTAAGACCTTTTATTGCCTCTATTTCTTTATTTGAGTTACGTATTCCCTATCCCAAAATGTCTGGAAACTGCAGTTTTCAGTTTGTTTTTCAGGCATTGTGGGTAGCAGGCTGAATCCCGATCAAACATAATGTTACGTATTTACCCGTAACAGAGGGTGGTGTGGGTATGATTAATCCTTGTTATTTTACTCTAGTATTTTTCTTATAGCCAATCTCCGGCCGCTTCTGATTAATACTCAGAAGGGCTGGGAAATAATAGTTCTCGAATCTTGTGGGGTTTGGTTCCACCAGTAGAACACAACTCCTTGTGTCTTCTGTCTTCCATGTGGCACACCTTTGTATGTGAAACACGTTTGCCTAAAACAATGGCGTAGGCCTCAGTTGCTCATTGCTCACTCACATAAAACTCTTTATAAATTGCTCCTTGCCTCTGTGTGTAAAACTCAACCTCCTTTGTTAAATGTCCGTTCAACATCTTTCCTCCTTCTCTTTTTGTTACAGTGCAAAAGAATCCCTTTATATGTGGGATTTTCATTGGTTGTCGTGCCATGAACAGATTAATGTTAAAGCCAACCACAAACACAAGCAGCTTCAGGACAGGTTATGTTCTAGACCATTGTGTAATGCAGTACAAGAAACATTATCTCATTTATTTTTGTATGTTCATTTATCCAACACTGGTGGGCCTTTTGGCGAACAAATGGGCCTCTCTCTATATTCCAGACTGTGTCTTTTGAAACGTTAATGTATGGTGTTTTTCTCCTCGATGGTCTTTATGGCATACGGACACTCTAAATCTTATTCTAGTAGTGATCAAGTGGCATATTTGGATGGCTAGATGTCATTTTTCCTTACAAAAAAGGACTGCACTTTTTGGAACTTGAACGGAAGGCTGTGAAGGACTTGAAAGCCATATATGAGTATGAACAAACATTGCACTCCGCTCCAAGTTTGCTTGCCTTATGGACTGCCCTTCCCTGGATTACTGATTCAGACTCGGCGTGACTTGATGACTCCTACTTGATGCCTTTTGTTATGTTTTTCTTTTCAGGTGTAGCTTTTATTACCTGGTACTTTGCTTTTATGTTGATTTTCTTTTCTGTATATGTTGTTATGCATTATGTTAAACTGTATATCACCACGATTTCTTGTTTCAATAAAACTTTCCCTACTCTTTTCGATAAGTGCCATGGGATTTTTAACATCCACCTGAACTACCACCAATCCAGGCAGATGGGACCTCGGTTTAACATCTCATCGAAAACGGCACCTCAGAAGTGCAGCACCCTCTCATGCTGCACTACAGTGTCAGTACTAGGATATTAACCCAAGTGCCAGATGTGGGAACTAAACCCACAGCCCTCTGATCTCCCAGCCTCAGAGGCGAGTGTGCTACCTACTGAGCCACTGACACTGCTGTGTCAAACACCGCCAGCCATAAACACCCCCAGCTTCGAGACATGTATGTCCCCCACCGATACAGTCTCATCTTATGCACACACCCAGCCTGGAGGCATGCATGTCTCCCCTCACCAGACTCCCTCTGGTGAAACACAGGCCAGCATTAATTTACAGCAAAATTCAGCGTGCTTCTTACCAGCCCAGAAGAGGTCTAGGAAAGGTTCACTAGCAAGAGGCTCTGAAGCAAGTTGCTGAGCGGTTGCAGTCGGCAGCTTGAAGAGCTCCAAATTAGCAGCCTCAAGGGACTGAAAGTCCATGTTAGCATTAGCGGCAACAGAGTTCGCAACAGCAACCTCAGTCCAGCATCAGAAGCCAGGCAGGCAGCTTCAGCAAACAAGAGGAGAGCGGTGGCATTAGCAGGCAGGAGAGTGGTTTCACTAGCTAGTCCGAGGAAGCGGCAGCAGGAAACTCTGGAAACTGGCAGGCACTCCAGGCAGCTTCAGCAAACAGAAGGAAGCGGTGGCCTTAGCAGGCAGGAGAAGCGGCTTCACTGGCCAGTCAGAGAAGTCAAGGATGTGGCAGCAGGGAACTCTGGCAATCACTATCACAGTAGCAGGTGCAGCAGTTTGAAGAAGCGATTCCGTCGGTACACATGGCAGGCTATTTTATTTCCAGGATGAAAGCTAAGAAAGTTCAAACAACACACCTCATTGGATGAGGAAGCCTTGTGCTGATTGGCAGAGTTTTGCAGCCATCAAATGGCTGCAGCCAACTCCCTGCTATTGGGCAGAATTCTCCCCATTGCAACTGGCCTGTTAAAGACCTTGTGCTGCACTCCAATTGGCTGACTCAGGATCAGTAGCTAGCCCTCCCAAGCTCTGCAGTTCCAGCATTAAAGTTAGGAGTCCCAGGGCTCAGCATGGATCGAGATCTGCCTGAGCTAATCCAAGTTACTGCTGGCTTGATGCAGACACCCCCCTGATGCCCCCTGCCCAAACCCAGAAAGGCATTAGTCGATCTTAGCTCTAGCTTGCAGGACGGAGGCTAGCAATGCCAACAGAAAAAAAGGTTATCCGTTTTCGGACTCGAGCACTGGGGCATGAACTAGGGCACAGCATTTTTGACCAGGGCATGTGCCCTGGTGTGCCCCGTGTAGCGCTGCCAGTGGCTCTTTAGCTAGGCAGGAAGGAAGTGAGTCATACAAGCAGACACTTTTACTTTCTCCTGTGCAGACAGAGAGAGAGTGTGTTTTGTGACTGCTAATACTTTGAGATCAGAGCAAGGAGGAGATTTAAACTTTGATTCAGACCCAACAGCTTTTTAAAGCTACATTTTTGTCTTTTCTATCTGTACTCTTTTTACTTAATTTGTTCTTTCTGTAAATTGTATTTTTCTTACCTTTATAAGTAGTTGGTTGTTTGTCTGTGTGACTGTGTGTGTGTGTTGTGTGACAGTGTGAGTAGTGATTGCTCAGACTGAGGAGCTCAGTGGAGAGATGGACAAGGGTGAAGAAATGTCTTGGGTGGGGGCAGTTCTGGGAGAGCATTGTAGTGGTAGCGTTGTACCATGCGCATGCATGGGGGCATGGGTACCCATTCCTGTTGGACCACTCGAAACCTGTGAGTGTCTCCCCAGAAGCAGGACCAGCACCACCTCCTGTTCTGACTCGGAGGCAGTTGAACCACCACCACCACCAAGTCCAGCACCAGGTCCTCTGGAGCAGGATGTGCCTGTTCCCCAAGGCCCAAGTGTGATCCCATCTCTGTTCAGCATTGTGACCAGCCAGCAGCCAGTTCATCTGGCCTCCCCTGCCTGCCTGGTCCTCCCCGCACCTCCATTGTTTGACAGTTTTTGACTGTGTTGGGGGGACAGCAGTGTGGTCAATGCCACCTATGGGAGGTGGTGGTGCCGTGGACCCTAGGGGACTCACCTGGAGACTGGGGCCAGCACACCCATATGATCAATCATCACCAGTTGGAGTGGCAGGCTGCCACAGAATGGACCATGCCTGCACCTGCTGGCTGTTCTGTGACAGAGGGTGCAGCTGTGCATGGTGGCATCCCTAAGAAGAGGAGGGCCACAGCAGCATCTTCTGCTCCAAGCATCCCACCCCAACCACCACCACCATCAGCAGGTCAGCCTATAGAACATGTGGACCCCAGAGAACTGCATGTAACACAGGCTGACTTGGAAGCTCTCTGGAGTGCTGTCGAGGAGAACAACAAGAGGGTGAGTGCTGTGGAACAGCGGCTGGATCACATAGAGGGACATCAGTTGCAAATTATGTCCATGCTGGAACTGCTGCTGGATCACCATAGGATCCTGCATTAGTTTTTTTTCTTCACACCATGTACCCCTCACACCTTCCTTGCTGTGTTGTAAAATGTATTCATCCACCATCCCGACCCTTGTATGTAATTATGCCTTTTTATGTTGTCTTCCATATGTATTCTGAGCAGTGCAAGTATACTGTGCTAAACTCCATGGGTGCAGTCTTCGTTCCAGTCTGTGTATGTACTGCAGACACTGTCTAACTCCCTGACTTAAAAAAAACTTATTAATGAGTACAATGGTGGGATGGTGAAGCATGGAGAGATACTATAAAACAGGCTTACAATACATCCAAGTAACTAGTAAAAAATTTAATGATGTGATTCATGACCTAATCGTACATCATGATTTGTGACTGCATTTGTGACTGTGATGAAGAAATGTGAAAACCTATGGCTGTACTTCCCCGGCCCCGATAAGGTGTGGCACAAAACTCTCTGACTTAAAACACTCATTAATGAGTACAATGGTGGGGTGGTGAAGCATGGAGAGATACTGCAAAACAGGCTTACAATACATTTTTTAGTTGTTTAACCAGGTATAGCACACTAAGCTTTTTCAGGAGTGACCTAGGAGCACAAGGAGGTTAAGTGACTTGCTCAGGATCACACAGTATGCAAGTTGTGGGATTCAAACCCAGGTCTGGTCTGCTGGATGTCACCAGATTTGCAGCTCAGAGCCTTAGACCACTGCGCTATACGCCTCTTACATCCAATACATCCAAGTAACTAGTAAAAAAAATTAATGTTGTGATTCATGACATGATTGTAAATCATAATTTGTGACTGCATTTGTGACTGTGATGATGAAGAATGTGATTTGTTTCACGAGTGACTCGTGATGATGGTCCTGACTTAAAAGCATATTAATGAGTACAATGCTCATGCAGAATTATGCACCACACCTGTCTAGTACTCTGAAGGAAGCCAAAGAAACAACTGTGACTTAAGTTAGAGAAGGAGATTGGGCCCTAAAGAGATGCAAATGCACAAACAGATTAAGATTGGCTAGCACTGAAGAGATGCAGATGCAAAGGCACAACACCTAACTAGTGCTCACCATCAGAAATTCAAATCTGGAAAAGAATACCTTTGTCAGTTGGGTGGGCCTGGGGACAGTGTACTGCACAGCTGCAGTAACAGTCACTAGTACTAGTACCAGTAAAGATACCACAAAGAAGTACAAAATTACACAGCTGCAGTGGATAGCAGGTTCACATTGCTGAAATTATGTGGCACAATAAAAGGTGTCTGATTTGATGACACGTGTCTTGGCAGCACACACACACACACACACACACACACTAAGCAATGCGTAGCAAATTGAAAACTTCAGTAATATAACCACATATTTTAAACAAACTAAAATTATGTATTGCTGCACCACAACAATCAACAAAAAATGGTAAGAATTATTGAAAATAATACTGTGTGACATTAACACAGTAATACAAAAAAAATCACCAAAACAGAAATCACTGTCTTTATTCCAAGTTAATCTACCTACACCACAGATACACTCCTCCCCAAAGCAAACTTCCACTGTCTCTCAGTACACAAACTGAATGTTGTATATTAACAGTCAAATCCACACACAAACAATAAACGCTTGATGATATGAGCACAGGAGGGTTTCCTATAATCGATGAACTAAAGTTTCAGCAAAAAAGTCTCAAAAGGCTTTTTTAACAGCTTTTAGAAGGTTTGAATCGCAGAGAGCTCTCAGAACAGATTGTCTCCTACAGCTTCCTACACACACTACCCCAAACTGAGGCTGTACAGAACAATCTAGAGCCCATGTGACCTGAAATCGCATGAATCACTGCAAAATTTACCTTCAGAGCTTAAAAACATAGAAACATAGAATTTGACAGCAGATAAGGACTGCTTGGCCCACCTAGTCTGCCCATTTCCTACCTAACGGATAAGCTGCAGATCCTAGTTGACCAACAGCCTACTTCCTCCTACCCCCACTAGAATTGTCTTATGTTTATCCCATGCATTCTTGAATTCCCCACTGTTTTTGACTCTATGACCTCCTCAGGAAGGCTGTTACATGCATCTACAACCCCATCTGTGAAGAAATACTTCCTCACATTACCTCTGAGCCATCCCCTCTATCTTCAAATTATGTCCCCTTGTTCTTGCACATCTCTTTTTGAAAGATGCTACCCTCTTGGACTTTGTTGATTCCCTTGAGGTATTTGAAAGTTTCTATCATGTCACCCTCTCCCTTCTTTTCTCGAGGCTATACATCTTAAGCTCCTTTAGTCTTTCTTCATATGTCTTCTGGTGCAGACCCTGCACTATTTTGTTGCCTCCTCTGGACAACCTCCATCCTGTCTATGTCTTTGCAGAGATGGGGTCTCAGGACTGTACACAGTACTCAAGATGTGGCCTTACCAACTGTCTGTACAGAGGGCCAACAACTTCCTGTTTTCTACTGGTGATGCCTCTCCCTATGCATCAGTATACTCCCAACCCTCCTTATTGCCTTCTCACATTGCTGTGCCCACATTTTGGTCATCTGACATGACTATCCCCAGGTCCCTTTCCATTTTTGTTATTGTCAGTATCTAGCCCTAATTGTGTACTCTTGCCCTGGGTTTTGTTTCCCAGGTGCATTACTTGCACTTCTTTGCGTTGAATCTAACAAGATGAAGTGAGTGAAGTACATCGTTTTCAATGTACTTCACCTTAAGAATTGGTGGAGTAGTGGTTTGGGAAGCTGCAGTAATGCAAAGTCATTGTTTTCAATGGACTTTGCATTTACCCATTATAATGCAGTACTCCGGCTTCACATGCGGAGCACTCCACGAATTCACTTTCACTCTCGTTCCACTTCATGGGTGAATTGAGGCCACTTCACACATCTCTACTCATACCCCAGCTGGGGTAATCCATGATCTTGGGGCAGAATGGATAGCAAGATACGGGGGATACTGGAGATGTGCCAAAGAGCTCCAACAAGAGCTGAACCCAATTGAGGGGCATAAACAATTAAAAAACACAAATAATGTGGGATACATCTATTAATGAATGAACATTTAAAGAAATGTCAGAATAATGGGAAATGAAATATAAAGGAGAAACAAACAAAAGTTAATGACCAATATACTAATATTTATTATTAATATTCCAAAAATGTCACACACATTTTAACCACCTTTATATGATCCATATATTCCTTGAATTTACAAAGCATTGCTAGATAAAATACAATGCATTTCCCAACTGAAGAAGTATCCAATATCTCAAAAGTTCATATTTATTTTTCACTCTAGGCCCTTTGTAGCCCATATGATGCAAGTTCAAAAACTGAAATTTGTCACGTATATACCTCAGGGCCTCTGTCTTTCTCCATAGGAAAATATTTAATGCTCCTTTCAGATTCATTTTTAAAGGGTGTACAGTATACAGAGGGTTATGTATGGGTGCCTGTGAAGAACAAGATATTAATTCCACTGGTGGCCTTGGGAGCATGATAAGCCCAAGGGATAAAGGCTGAGAGTCTTTTTCTACTCCAGGCTCACAAGATGAATTTACCTTGAGTTTGTTACAGGCACCGATGTCTTTTTTTTTAATAATAATTCTTTGTTTATTGTGCACCTTTCAAAACAAGGTGCATTACAAAAGAGTTAAATAAACAACAATACCATAAATGCAGTTGTAAAATACAAATAAAATCAAAATAAATCATATAAAGTATGCTTGGTTCGATAAAAAAAGGTTTTTGGGGCCTGTTTAAATTCCTCCGTTCATGCACTCCATTACCTGATGGGGTAGAAATTTCAAAGGGTTGTGACCACAGGCCCCAGAAGATTTTAAACAAACCCTTGGAATCTCTAGCAACCCCTTGTCAGTTGAGCAGAGTGATCACCAAGGGCAGTAACGAACCAGGAGTTCTTTCAGGTAATCTGGGCCCAGTCCATGGGTTTTATAAGTCAGAAATTAGACTTTAAAGGTGATCCACACCATACTGGCAGCCAGTGCAGTTTGCGCAGCACCGAAGAAATATGACAGGACCGAGGAGTCCCTGTCAATAACTGGGCTGCAGAGTTTGCACCAGCTGCAAGCAGCATATATTAACTCAGGTAGCCCTAGGTAGAGAGAATTACAGTAATCCAGGCACAAGGACACAAGGCATGGACTAGCGAGGGAAGATCGCGGAACGGAACAAAGTGCCTAACTTAAATGAAGTACACTTTATTGAATTTTTAACACAATGCAACACATAGTGTACAATACAGTTACAAAACAACAGACAAGACTGCTCCCTCCCCTCAGATAGGTGCTCATCGTAATTGAAGCGATTTGGTTACAGAAAATCAAACAGTGTTAAAAAATTAATGTTCAAATTACCATAGACATATCTTATTTCAGCAATGCCTGGGAGTTCATAGTATCATAGTAAAAGCCAGCAGAATAGGACCCATGGTCTATCATGTCTGCTCAGAAGCTAGCCCCTACTGGGAGCTCGCTCTTCCACCCCCAGCCCCAGAGGTGGCCGTCCCTGGCTCAGCTTCCCCTGTACCTGTCCCAACCCTTCTTGAATCCTTCCACTGTGGTCTCTTCCACCAGACTCCTGGGCAGTGCATTCCATGGTTCCACCACCCTCTCTGTGAAGAAGTGTCTCCTGTGCTCCCCTCTGCTCCCCACCATCTTCCACTCATAGAAACATAGAATTTGATTGCAGATAAGGGACCGCTTGGCCCACCCAGTCTGCACATTTCCTGCCTACTGGATAAGCTGTAGATCCTAGTTAACCAGCAGCCTACTTCTTCCTACCCCCACCCCTAGAATTGCCTTATGACTGTCCCATGCATGCTTGAATTGCACCACTGTTTTTGACTCCACCGACCTCCTCCAGAAGGCCGTTCCATGCATCCACAACCCTCTCTGTGAAAAAATACTTCCTTAAATTACCTCTGAGCCGCCCCTCTATCTTCAAATTGTGCCCCTTGTTCTTGCACACCTCTTTTTGAAAGATGCTACCCTCTTGGACTTTGTTGATTCCCTTGAGGTACTTGAAAGTTTCTATCATGTCCTCCCTCTCCTCCTTTCCTCCAGGCTATACATATTAAGCTCCTTAAGTCTCTCTTCATATGTCTTCCGGTGCAGACCCTGCACCATTTTAGTTGCCCTCCTCTGGACAGCTTCCATCCTGTCTATGTCTTTGCGAAGACTGGGTCTCCAGAACTGCACGCAGTACTCCAGATGGGGTCTGACCAGCTGTCTGTAAAGAGGGATAATATCTTCCTGTTTTCTACTCTGTGATGCCTCCCTATGCATCCCAGTATTCCCCAGCCTTCCTTGCTGCCCTCTCACATTGCTTTCCACCTTTAGGTCATCTGATATGACTACCCCAGGTCCCTTTCCATTTTGTTGTTGTTAGTATCTCACCCTCCATTGTGTACTCTTCCCTGGGTTTTGTTTCCCAGGTGCATAACCTTGCACTTAGGCATTGAATCTAGATGCCATACATTTGACCATTCCTCTAACCTTGCCAAGTCCCTTTTCATCCTTTCCACCCCACCTTGTGCATCAACTCTGTTGCAGATCTTTGTGTCATCTGCAAAGAGACATACTTTTCCTTCCAGTCCCTCTGCAATGTACATCATAAAGACATTGAAGAGGACCGTCCTAATATTGAACCCTAGGTACCCCACTAGTAACCCCTTTCTTCAGAGTGGACTCCATTTACTATTACTCTCTGTGTCCTATTCTCCAGCCAATTTTTACCAGGCTGTCATCTTGGGACCCACTCCCAGGCTAGCTAACTTGTATATTAATCTTTGTGTGGGACTGTGTCAAATGCCTTGCTAAAGTCTAGGTAGGCCATGTCCACAGCCCCTCCCTGATCTACTACTTTGGTCACCCAGTCAAAGAAATCTATCAGATTTGTCTGGCATGACCTTCCTGCTGTGAATCCATGCTGCCTTGGGTCCTGTGCCCTTCTGGCCTCTAGATACTCGACAATTCTTTCCTTCAGAAGTGATTCCATCATTTTCCCTACCACTGAGGTTAAACTAACAGGTCTGTAGTTTCCTGCTTCTGCTTGCTCCACTTTTGTGAGGGAATCACATCTGCCCTCCTCCAGTCCTTGGGTACCACCCCATCCTCCCATGATTTGTTAAACAGGGTAGTCAGTGGTGTCACTAATTCTACCCTTAGTTCTTTCAGAATTCTGTGATGAATCCCATCAGGCCCCATTGCTTTGTCCACCTTCAGTTTTAAGAGTTCTTTCAGAACCCTTTCTTCTGTAAATGGGCTGGTATCAACTTCTGTATCCAGAGTGTTTCTACTGTTTGTTTTAGGTACCTCCCCTCTTCCTTAGTAAATACTGAGCAAAAATATTTGTTTAGTATCTCTGCCTTTTCACAGTCACCCTCTGCCCCCTTTATTAAGCCTCACTATCCTCCCTTGGTCTTCTTCTGCTCCCTGATGTACCTATAAAGGTTTTATCCCCTTCTTAACTGAGTTGGCTATCTTTCCTCAGTTTGGGCCTTTGCTGTTCTGACTGCCTTCCCAGCATTCTTTTGCTTTTAACTGATACAGTTCTCTGTCCTGCTCCTTCTGTGATTCCTTGTACTTCCTGAAAGCTTTCTTTTCTCTTGAACCTTCACTGCCACTTCCTTTGAGAACCATAGTGGTTTCTTACATCGTTTAGTTTTGTTTATTTGCTTCACACAGAGGCTTGTTACCTCTGTGATGGCAGTTTATTATTCCCATTGTTCTTCCACCCTCCTTCCTGCCCATTTGCTAGTGCATTCCTTAGGCACTCACCCATTTTGGCAAAGTCAGCCTCCTAAAGTCCAGTACCTTTGCCATTGAATGGCTTGACTCTATTGCTGTGTTTATTGTGAACCATACTGTTCAATGGTCGCTAGTTCCCAGATGGCACTCATGCCCCTGATGTTCATATAGGCTTTGCTACACCTTTGGAAAGTGTGGTATCTGTGCTTCATTGTTGCAAGCATTTTATTTCCAGTCTTAAGGTCTGCATACCCTTACAATGTCATTCTACTGATGTAGGGACCTCCTGGTCTAACCAATGGTGCAGGATTATTTTCACTATTGCCATTGTAATCAAGGTGAAATGGAACTTTCTCCATCGCATAGGGAAATTATGTCTATGCCTAGCAATCATCTTTCTCTGGTGAATGTTCATTCTAAGCCCAGCATAGGGTTGAGTATTTCTGGACAGTTTGTCATAAAAGTGCTTTAGCACATAAAATATGCTTTAGAGTATCAGCTTCTAGATTACAATGTTTACACAGTGGAGATCCTAGTAACTTCCATTTATATAGTTTCTCTGGTGTATGGTACATATTCTGCAGGATCTAATACTGTACAAGATGGTAATTGCTTAGTTTGATGTATCTGTGAGTATCTGACCAGACTGTATCCCATTGCTTTTGTGTCAGAGTCCAAGTTAGTGCCTCAGGCCAGTATGCTTATGGAAATCTGAGCCTGTGTGGTATAGAGCTTGGCTAAGTTGGTACAGTTTGGATAAGGCACTCTCTGTTGTGACAGTTCTCCAAATGTTTGTGATGTTTGACAAAGTATCTGTGATGCTGAGAAATGCCCAATTGCTTTGGTAATCATGTGCTGGATTTGCATAAATGTAAATATATTTCTGTTATATATGTTAAACTGGGACAGTAAATGGTGAAACATAGCCCAACTCCTCAAGTGTACAAAGTAATTAACCTGGTGATACCCTGTCCTGCCAAGATTTCTTAAACACAGTTTTGCCATCTATATTGACGTTTGGATTATATCTTACAGGTTGATTCAGTATCCCACCTGGGCAAAACTTTGGTACCATACAGAAGTGGCAATATATGGAAACTGAGGTGCCAATTGGTATGTTGACCAATGATTTGATCAATTTGGCTTTATTAACATAAAACAGATTCTAGACTGATGTCCTGGGGCTTACAAATGTGGTTTCTATCTCCGCCATTGTGGGGTATATTTTAGGTCAGAAAGCCCGAATCGTCTTCCTTCTGAAATATTTAGTCCCTTGAGTGATATGAAAGTATTTGAGAAAGTCTGGTAGATTCAACGCACCTCTGGAGTTGGTGCTTCTAATTTTGTGTATGCTTTCTGGGCTTCCTACCTTGCCAGAGGAAGGTAAAAATTATTGTGTGCAATTTCTGGAGCCAAGATAAAGTGAGGTTTACAGTGAACATACCAGTGAGTACATATTCCTAAGCAAAATGTTCATTTTAATCACACTGATACATCCCTAATGTGAGAGGTGAGAACTGGTCCATCTGTAGAGATCCTGCTTGATGATGAGGTGAAGGAAAGTGTTCCAGGACAAACTGGCCACACAGAAATATTGAAATTCAGAAGTTCTCTTCTGTTTATTTTCATCATCATTTGCCCTCTATGCCTGGCTGAATTTTTTGTCCCTATGGGGTTCTTTCATAAATTTAAATTTGTGCCCTCTCCCTGAAGCCTATCGGGAGAAATGATAGACCTGGATTGAAAGGCATATGGTGATGAAAATAAACCTAAGAGAACTTTGATTGTGTTGTGGTTGGTTTGTCTTGGGACACTTTCCTGAACTGTAGTGCTGCCCACTGTCCCCATAACCTACCTAATCTAAAAGAATTGAAGGATACCTGTCTGGACCTCTTGCTTCCTGCCTGATTATGCACACAAGTTCTGAGATGCTTTTTTTTTATCAGTTTTGACATCGACATTGATACCTTTGTGCCTAAATAAAAGATTTGTATCAGACCATCTTAGTCCAAGATGCTCAAGGTTTTGTCATCTGGCAAGGTGGTTTATGGACAGGATGGTGGTTTTGCTGATGTTCAATTTGTACAGAGATAGAAGGGCTGTTTGTATTGACACTGCGGGATTGCTCATACTGTATGTAGCAGACTGTCATCTGTGTATAAGGAGAGCTTGTAACTCTTTCCTCAAAAGTGACTCACTGTAAGTCCTGGTTTTGATTAATTTTGATTGCCAGTGGTTCTAAGTGCAATTAAATAGGAAGGGGACAAGGGGCATCCTGGAGCATACCATTAGTCAGTTGGAATCCTGACAACAAGACTTTGTTACAGATAGTCTGTCTGTAGGCTCTGAATACAGTGATCACACCCAGTTGATGAATTTATCGGAATAGCATATCTTATAACCTTGAACAAGTATCATCATCATAGTTTATTTATAAAAGCGCCTTTCTGCAACTAAGGCACTTGTACATAACACAACCAATCCAATAAATAATTCAATGTATACATACAATATTATATTTAAAATCAACAGTCAAGATCCTATAAATTAAAACCACCATATGCTGCTTCAAATATAAAAGTTTTAAGAGCAGTTTTAAACTCCTGGACATTCAGGCAATCTAGTACCTGATGAGGTAGAGAATTCCACAGGGTTGGGGTCACAAAACTAGAGGAGGCGAGCCCCAGATGTCTTTAAGGCGAATCCTGGGAATCTCTAGCAATTCCTCGTCAGTGGATCAGAGAGGGTGGAGGGGCAGTAAGGTGAAGGAAATTTTGCAGGTAACTGGGTCCCTGCTAAGTACTGCCAAGAGACTCTACCGAAAGTTTTTCCATGTCCAGAGGCCAACACCACAGGTGTGGCTGCCTCTTTAGTCACAGAAATGATGTGCAACAGCTTTCTGAGGTGGTCTGAGGAGACCCTTCCTATAAACCCCACTTATTTTGCACTTATCAAGGATGTCCAGACCTTTCTATACCTGGACAGCTGGAACCTTAGCTAGAATCTTCAGATCTATATTTTAAAGAGATATTTGTCTAAAATTAGAAACTTGGCTATCCTCTTTCCTCAGTTTTGCCAGTACTGATAAAAGACTTCCTGCATGTTGCTTTCTAGCTTCACTCATTCATAAGCCTCTGAGTATAAGTCCTTCAGGGTTTCAAAAGCACTCCTTCAGAGCTTTTAGAAGTTGGTTGACAGCCTACATGGCCCCATTGCTTTGTCCAGGGCCAGAGTATCCACTGCAGCCCCAACTACTCTACTGTCAAGAGCTGATTGAGGATTTCCTGACTTTCTTCACTCAGTGTGGGGAGTGGTACATGGCCAAGGTATTCAACTAAGCAGTTTTAGTATCTGTTGTCCCAATGGTGTAAAGCAGTTTGTAATAATTCTGGACTTTTTCTACAATATTTCTAGGTTTAGTGAGGTTTTCCTGTGTCTATCTTTAATTAGTCTCACTGTTCTAGCTGCCTCCTGTTTTCTATGTTGGAGAGCAAGCAGTCACCCGCCTTTGCTCTTGTGCAGTATGTCCCACTTTTGATTAAAACAGAGCCCTTTCCACAATGCTCTTGATTCATGATATTGTTCCCACAGGACAGTAAACTGTTGCTTGAGTTTGCCAGTACAGCTATTCGAAAGTTTTCTCTTGGATTCTAATCTGCTGCAATATATAAGTGGTCATAGACTGTTCCCGTTTTCTTGGCCTTTAGGTAATGAATTTGATCCCTCTTACAGCGCAATATTATGTGCACCATAGGGTGTCTGTCCTAGGCACTGTTCCATTGTTTCCTAATGAACTCTCTGAAAATTATATCAGGTGTGCTACAGTTTTACTGTCTTTAAAGTGATTTTAAAACATTGTGCAGATCAATACTACTCACATTTATGGTAGCTTATGCTGGCAATAGTCATTACATGCACTTTTTACAATATTATTTACAGTCAGTATCTCTGTCACTCGACACGTGTGTGTGTGGCCAGGAGAGTGTAGGCACTTACTGAAGTTGTGAGGGGTAAATTCGGTGACATTTAATACATAATATTGGCCAGCTGGAGATTGATTAAGGACACTGCTTGACTAACACAGGCCTTGTTATTCAAGTGGTTGTATTCATTAATCTCCAACTAGCCATAATATATATTAAAATGCCATTGAATTTGACCCCTATTGACTTCAATGGGGCATGCTATCATGCTCTCCTTGGCCACATGTCATTGAGTGGTTGAAAAAAGGTATATTCCTCAAGGTACAATGAAATGTCCTCCAAGGCTCAATTAGACTAAGAGAAACTTGGAGCTCTAGTATAGGCTTGTTGGGTTGGGGATAACCCTGTGCTAGTTTACCTGATTTGTTTAGGTCTGCATCTAGGATAACATTCCAATCTTCTGATACCATCACTAGTGTGTCTGGCCAGGTTACAAAATACATCATAAGTTTAGTGAAAATCTGGGATCTTCTCTATTTGGACCATAAACATTGGCCAGCACTATCTTACATCTGTCCAGTATGCCCTTTAGTAGAAGAATCTTCCCTCTGGATCCTTAATCTCTTTCTGTATTATGAAGGGTGAGTTTCTAGCAAAAGAATAGCTACTGTGCTTGTTTGATATCAATTCCTGGCTCACACACTTGCTCTACCAGGCCCTCCAGAGTAAGTGTATCTGTGTTTTCAACCAGGTAGGTCTCTGTAAGAAATTACAGATGGGGTGCATCTAGAAACATAGAAACATAGAAGTTGACAGCAGATAAGACCCAAAGCCCATCCAGTCTACCCATTTCTTTTCTACCTTATATATGTGCAATCGGCCTTTGCTCTGTCAGTGGCCTATCTATTCTTACTCATCTGTATTGCTCCCTTATGCCTATCCATGCCTGTTTGAAGCCCTGCACTGTATTCATAGCCACCACTTCCTGAGGTAGACCATTCCATGCATCCACCACCCTTTCTGTGAAAAGAATTTCCTCACATTACCCCTTAATCGGCCTCCCTCTAATCTCATGCTGTGTCCTCTTGTCTTGCTATTTTTCTTACATTTAAACATGTTAGACTCTTTCACCTTGTTAATGCCCTTAAGATGTTTGAATGTTTTGATCATATCACCTCTCTCCTCCTTTGCTCAAGGGTATACATATTGAGCTCTGTTAATCTGTCCTCATATGTCTTCTGATGCAGTCCCTGCACCATTTTGGTTGCCCTTCTCGGACTGCCTCAATTTGGTTAATGTCTTGGGAAGGTGAGGCCTCCAGTATTGCACGCAGTACTCAGATGGGGCCTAACCAGTGTCTTGTAAAGAAGGATTATTACCTCCTCTTACAACTTATGATACCCTACTATACACCCTAACATCCTCCTCTAGCCTTACCTACTGCTTTAGAGGTCTGCTTGGATGATTTCAGTTCATCGGTGTGATGATGATGCCCAAGTCTCTTTCTCCTTTGTGACTGCCAGCACCCCCCACAGCCTATAGGTGGCTTCACGGGTTTCTCTTCCCTATGTGCATGATCTTGCACTTCTTTGCATTAAATCCCAGTTGCCACTCTTCTGACCATTTTGCTAGTTTATCCAGATCTCTTCTCATTCTGTCCACCCCATCTGGATCATCTACTCTGTTGTAGATCTTGGTGTCATCTGCAAACAGACAAGCCTTACCCTCTAGTCCATCTGCAATGTCATTAATGAAGATATTGAAGAGGACTGGCCCCAGGACTGATCCTGATGTACCCCCTTGTGACTTGCATCTCTTCTGATTGTATACCATTTACCACCACTCTCTGTTTTCTGCCCGTCAACCAGTTTGCCACCCAGTTGACCAACTTCTAACCCACCCCAAGCCTACCCAGCTTATTTATCAATCTTCTATGTGGAACAGTGTCAAAGCTTTGCTGAAGTCAAGGTGGCGACATCAACTGCTCCCTCTTGGTCCACCACTCTGGTTATCCAGTCAAAGAAATCAATGAGATTAGTTGGACAGGACCTTCCTTTTGTAAACCCATGCTGTCTTGGATCCTGTGCCCTATGGATTCCAGGTGTCACACTATCCTTTCTTAAGGAGTGCCTCAATAATCTTGCCCACTACTGAGGTAAGACTGACTGGTCTGTAGTTCCCTGACTCCTCTCTGCTGCCACTCTTGTGGAGTGGGATCACATGAGCCCTTCTCCAGTCTTCTGGGACCTCTCCTGTGCTCAGAGACTCACTAAACAGTTCTGCTAATGGCTCTGCTAGTTCCACCCTTAGCTTCTTAAGTACCCTGGGATGCATGCCATCAGGTCCCATTGCCTTGTCCACCCTGAGCTTAGCGAGCTCTTGTAGGACCCTTTCTTTTGAAGGGTGTAGTGCTTACCTCCCTCCCCTGTGTCCATGGTGCTGAGCTGCGGGCCGTGCCCTACCTTCTCTTCAGTAAATACTGAACAAAGTATCTATTTAGGATAGATGCTTTACAGGGTCCTCCTCCTCACATGCCCTTTTCTCCTTTGAGCTTAGTGATACCCCTCTGGACTTTCCCTTTCACTAATGTATCTATAGAAAGTCTTGTCACCTTTACTGTTCGTGCTAGTGTTTCCTCAGTTTGGGACTTTGCCTGCTTTACTGCCTTCCCTGCTTCCCTTAGGGCAGTTTGGTATGCCTCCCTATCTTCATCCTGCTGTGTTCCCTTATATTTCCTGAAGGCCAGCCTTTTGGCTCTGACCTTTTCTGCTACTTATTTGAGAACCAAAGTGGTTTCCTTCTTCTTTGCACTTCCTTTTCTGTCTAACACAATAGGATGTTTCTCCAAGTATTGCATCCTTAATGCTTGCCCACTTTGCCTGTACCCCTCACCTGTATTTCTTTTTGCCAGGGCTTGCTTAACTCTGTTGGCCATTTTATCAAAGTCAGCTCCTCTGAAGTCCCATGTTTGTGCCTTGAAATGGGATGATTTAGATGTAGTGGCCAAATTGAACCATACCATGTGATGGTCACTGGCCCCAGGTGACCTTCTATCTGGAGATCTGTGATCCCTTCCTGTTAGTCAGTACTAGATCTAGGAGAGCCCTGTCTCTTGTGGGTCATTGTATCAGTTGTTTGAGGCCCTCCCCTGCAGGAAATCCACCATGTGTCTAGTTCTGGCAGATGTTCCTGCTGGTGTTGACCAATCTGTATCTGGCATGTTGAAGTCTCCCATTATCAGAACCTCCCTTTAGCTGTCATGTTTTGTATATCTTCTAACAATAATGTGTCTATGTCTTCCCCTGGTCTGGGGCTTGTAGACAACCCAGTTCATATGGCTGTCCCATTTCCTGTTTCCAGTATGACCCACAGTTCTTCTGGCTCCTTATGTGTATTCTGAATTTCTGTAGCTTTGATATTTTCTTTGACATACAGGGCCACTCCACCTCCCTTTTGCACCTCGGTCTCTTCTGAACAGTACATAGCCAGGTACTGAAGTCTCCCAAGTGTGGTAACTGGTAAACCACGTCTCACTAATTGCAACTATGTCCAGTTTAGCCTCTGACATTATTGCCTTCAGGTCTGGGATCTTATTTCCCAGGCTGTGAGCATTGTGTACATGATTTTCCATTGGCCAGATTTCGGTGTGTTAGTTGTATGGTGAGGGTTTGGCATTTCCCTGTGTGTCATGTATGGGGAGACGGAACTTTTTCTTACCTGGTGATGCAAATGAACTGCAAACATGCTGAATCCCTGTTTTACCACTAGCTGAGGGGAGGTGTTCTTCCCAGCCGACGTATGGGGTGCTGCACCCTCTCCCCATTTGCTAGTTTAAATATTCTGCAAAGAAGTCAAACTTCTGCCCCAATGCACTGACTCCTCCTTAGTCAGATACAGTCCATCAAATTTAAAGAACTTTTGCTCCTAGAACTGTTGCCAGTTCCTACAAATCTCTGTCCTTTTCCTGGCACCAGCCCTCGAGTCACATGTTTAACTCCCCTATCTCCCTTCTCTGACCTTTAGAGTGGTCAGATGAAAATGTTGATTCAGTTGTAGGACCTAGCATCACCACGTTTGTCAGACTAGTTGCATGACATATGTTTCCTTGGGATGGCTTCCAAAAACTGATTTAAAATTAAAAGCTGAAACCTGGTGGTAATATTGTGCAGAAATGCAGTCCAGGAGACTTTCAAAGATGTTGTGTGCAAGAATGGCATAGGTATTGCAAGCAGAAAAACATGTAAATTAACAAAACTAACCTACAGCCCCAGACAAGCATAAATAGCCACCCACACAGCCCAGGAAGCTAAATGTCTTGTGCTCCTAGGCCACCAATAAGATCAACTATCAGCTGCCATTATCCAGTGATGTAAGAAATGTACAATTTGAAACCATTTTAAAATTCCAATTTGGCTACTTTTTAGCTTTTTGTGGAAAATGACTTATGATAGCACTTGGGCCCTCTGACACTTGATCTTGTCATTATGATTCTACCTTTAATACGATCCATTAAATTATGGTAATGTTCATGTGGAGGGATTTACTGCTTAAGTGAGATCTCCTCAATGATATTCCAATGTTAAGTATTACTGACACTCCATTGCACCATACACTGCATTGCAAAGCATCTAAAAAGCACTGGGGCAACACTGTCCTTTAATATGTTTTACAGGGAATGTGTCAGAATTACAGGATTAGGCCTTAAACATTGATTTGAGAAGCAGCAGGTAAGGGACGTGTGGCAGGTTCCTGTCACCAGATGAAGTGAACGTGTTTAGCTGCAAGTGAGGCTGCCACTGGGCTCACTGTGGGAATAATCAAATACATTACAAGCAATGTGAGTCAGAATAACATTTCTTAGACACCGGTGAAATTGGTTCACTGTTTTTCATGCTGTGCTGTATTATCTGACCAATTCCTCCCATGTGTCAAAAATAGGATTTTCAACAACAGATACACATGTTCCTGAGACAAAGCTTCAGGTGTGTGTTTAATGGAGATTAACCCACTGGTTACACACACTGTCACAAAGAGTGAGGACCACCACAGTGCTTAACAAATAGATGTAGAGCTTTAGGTTTGCAGACAGCCACAGTCTTACAGATCCAGACTACATAAGTGCAAGAAAATTACCAGAAACCTTAGCAGTTCAACACTTAAACTGTCTTACTGAACATATTGGCATTGTCTGCTCAGTAATTTATCATGCTTTGAGCCTTGACTCAGTTCTACCCATTATACTAGCAGCCAGCATTGCTGTTAATATAACCCTGTCCCACTCATTTTACTGACAATCAATCAGCAGCACTTTTAAATAATGTATAGAGTCCTGTGTAAATTGACATGAACAGCTGTCGTTTCTTTAAAGTGTTATGAATGAAACATACCAAGCAACCTTTAGAGTGTTGTGTGGTAGACACTAAACCCAATTCAACTAATTATGAAAGAATTAGACCTCAGAATTGCATCAAATCTGCATGTTTGGCAACCTATGCAGATAAGAAAATGCCTACTATGTGTGCCACAAGGAAGGAAAGCTTATGGCCCATCTTAAGCATATCTAGATGGGATCTCAAAGTCATGGATCGAGCTAAACAAGCTGGTTGCAGCAATGGAGCATCCTAATTTGTATATGTGTCATTCCCCACTTGTGATGTGACTAATAACTAGCATGCTTCCTGACCTTATGGGGCACTTGTCACATCAGGACTCATGGCTATGTATCTAAAGATCTAATAGGGTGGACACAAATTGAATTAAAAAAGCACCAATGGATAAGGAAACAATAATGAGAGCAGGGTCAAAATCAGGGGTTCTGAAGACGTGCATAATGAAGTACAGTACATAAAATGTTTTACAATTACTGGTTGACAGTGTTAATGCACTGATTTTGAAATATTCAAATCCCATAACACACAGGTAATGATAGACATACACGTATTATCATCCATGTATTATGGGGTTTACCTCACTCACACTGTAAACTCAGCTGATGAACAAACTGTTAATTTCCCACATGCTTTGCACCTTGCTTACTCACAATTCTCAAAATTAAACAGTACTTGGTGCTACACAGGAAAATGTCTATCATACAAATCATGACTATAAAACACTTTTAAAGTAATTAATATATTTTCTTATTGTTTCTGAGACTTTTGCTAGCATGGCACTCACTCCAACTGTACCAGAAATGTCAAGCTTCAAAACTTAGGCACAAACTGTTAAGTCTTTTACAGCTCTGTTGAGCTGAATGAACTGTGTTTAAGCTCCATTGTGCTGTAAGATGTTGATAAACTTTATATTCTTATACATATTTTCTTCAAAAAGTTTCAAGAAATGAAACTACTGATACAATATACTCTTCAAATAGTAGTCTGTCCTCATAGTAATATGTGTTAATTTCTCTGACACACACACACACACACACACACACACACAAAAACACAGTACTAACCAGTAATTATAAAAATAAAACATGGTGGCTAGTGCATTATGAAAACCTTTTACACACCCTCGGTGTATGCTTTATATAGAAAAAACTCTCAAGCTTCTTTCTCCGGGTTTATGGACAGCTCAAGGTTTATGGACAGTGTACAAAATTTCATAATGCACCAGTCCCCTATATGTATTCTCAATTTAAATCATGAACTGCTTGTTCTAGATAAAGGTTTTGAAGTTTAGTGATCTATAGTTTGGCCATAGAGAAAAAAGTTTTGATATTTTTATGAAGTCCACAAAATGTAAACATATTTTTGTGAACTAAAGGATTTTATGGTTATTCATTTTGTAAACAGAATGATCTAAGCAACATTATACTCTTTGGAAAAAACATGATCAAATATATTTTGCCCAATGATTAAAGGTAGGAAGTTTGAAGGAAAATATTGACTTTTGGCAAAAAGGTGCTTTGTATACAGAATAAGTTAGTAGTTTGAAAAAGGCATTTTGTCTACATAGTTTGAAAGAAAGGCATTTTGTTAGTTATAAAGTTAGCGGTTTGCCAAACAATATATATACTGTATTTTTCTAAATAATGAAATAAGGAGTATGACAACAACAATGTGTTGGTCAGTTAATTTTTTTTTTATTTTGCTATTTATTTACACAGCAGAGAACAGCTGAGATGAAAGCTTTTGTTTCCTATAGAGTCTTGCTTCTCCTCAAGGCCGCAGCTGGGTGGACTGAGGCACTGGAAGGGTAAATGATTTGCCCACAGTCTAACTCAAACTATTTGGCTCTAGCAAGGTTGAAACCTGAGATCTTCTGGTTTCCAAGTTGGTTCCCTAAACACTAGACTACACTGCCTCCATATCATTATGCCTCTAGATATTGGTAAAGGAGTGAGCGATATAAAGCAAATACTGGATTATGAGGTGATCGTGTGGTAGAAATTGGGCAGTGGAGTTGTTTATTTTATTTATTTATTGCTAGGATTACAAATACCTTTGAACCAAGGGTTCTTTTACAAAGGTTCCATGTCAGCAATGGGTACAAGAAAAACGGGTGGTAAGATACAATACAAGGTCAGGAGGTTAACATAGAAGTAAGCAGAGGTAAGATACAATACAGGTCAGGAGGATAACTTAGTAGCAAAAGACAGTACATGTGTATAGACTAGCACAGTAGCAAACAATCAGTGGCAAATAACAATGCACAGTTAACAATAAGAGTGTATATATGGCAAGACACAGATACAAATGAAAACCATCCTAGGGGTGACATAAGTGGAGCAAGGGTGGGGATAATAGGGGAGGGTGGGGAAAAGGGGGTAGGCAGTAAAGGATTTGACATTGTCATAAGTGCAAGAACAGAAAGATAAGTGCTAGAGAGTCTGGGGTGGAGCAATAAGAGATAGGGTGATAGTGAGAGGGAGACAGGAGGAGAGAAGTGGGAGAGGGGGTGGAATGGTAGGTGGGAGGTGAGAGGGTAGAATGGTAGAATGGTAGGTGGAGGTGGGAGAGATGGGGAGTAGCAGGGGATGGAGGGGTGAGAGAAGTGGGAGAGTAGCAAGGAGGAGAAGAGGAGGAAGAGGAGGGAGAGGTGAAACAAAGCCATAAGCCTAAGGCAAAGCAGTCACAACTGCTGAGGTCAGTGAGGTGCTGGCAGAGTTTACGTTTGAATGGGCCAAGATTGTTTTCAGCTGCAATTTCAGGGAAGGTTGTTTAGCAGCAGGGGAGCCCTGGTGCGGAAAGCACATTGAGCCTGGTTGGTACAGCAGAATGGAACTATAAATGTTGATTTGAAGGAACTGCACGTAAAATGTGCTGTGACTACGGGCAACAGATAAAGCATAAGTTGCAAGGGGTGTGAGGTTAAGACACATTTTCTTAGCCTGTAGGCAGGTCTGGTAGGCGAGTCTACTATTAGATTGAGCCAGTTGGTTTGCCTGTAGAGATCACAAAGTAGGCGTATGCTTCCTTGTGCCAGTAAGAAATCTATAGCATTTATTAAGTGCTGTCTTGACCCGTTTAGGGTGGTATCAACAGCAGCCCCATAGAAGACAAGCCCGTAATCAATGACGGGTAGACAGTTATGAGACAGTTATGGCTGCCATAGCTTCTTTGGTAAGACAGCGATGGTGGTGGTAGAGGACCCCAATTCTTGAGTTGACTGATTTTGAGATGTGTTGAACATGTGAGCTGAAAGATATTGTGCAATCAAGGGTAATACCAAGGTATATAAACTCCTGCACTTGCTCAAGTGGCTGTTCAAGTTCATTATGTATGGTGAAGTTTATGAATCTGTATTTGCTGAGAGAGCCAAGGAACAGCATGGACTTTATTTTTGTAATTCATCAACAGCTTATGTTGGAGAAGCCAGGTTTCAACTAGGTTGAAGTTCGTCTGTAGCAGCTTGGAGGGAGGCGAGGCGGGTCAGTATGGGGAAAAGAGGACTGCATCATTGGCATAGAGTATTAAGTTATTATTGCAAGCTGCAGGAAGAGTATTGATGAAAAGGCTGAAAAACAGAGGGCCAAGAATGGAACCTGGGGTACACCAGAGTGGACAGGAAGGGCACTGAGAGAGAGTCAATGATTTTGACTTTTGGCTCCTTGCCGAGGGTAGCTTTCAAACCATTTGGTTACATCACTAGATAGTTCAAGGTAGGAGTAGAGTGAAGCAGGAGCTGGTGGTTCACAGTGTCAAATACCTTGGTCAAATCAATGAACACCACACCCAGTAGGTGGCCAGTGTCAATCGTCTTATGAATATGGCTGGTGAAGTCAAGCAGGGTGGTGGTAGTACTATGGGCTTTTCTAAAGCCATGTTGTTGCAGGGAGAGTAAGTTATATTTGTTGAGGTGTTCAGACAACTGGTCAGCTACCATTTGTTCCAACGCCTTGGAGAGTGGTGGGATGATACAGATAGGGCAGTAGTTAGAGAGAAGAGACGTATCATCACTTTTATGAATGGGCGTGGACCACTGCTGATTTCCAGAGCTGGGGAATTGTTTATGAGAGAGTGAATGATTCAGAAGTTTAGTGAGAGGTTGTAGGACAACATGAAGAGAGAGAGGAGTTTGAGGTCAAGGGTATCGCTGCTGAAACTGGGTTTGCTTAGCACTTTGTTAAGATATCTTTTAGCTTCAGACATGGATACCCTCTTAAAGTAGAACGGGGGTATTACTGTGGATATTGATTTTATTATTGAGGCAGTGCAGGGCAGAGTTGTTAAAGTAGGGGGGGGCACTGTTAAGAACAGTGAATGAGAGATTAAAGGATTCTGCTATTTCTTTTGGGGTCCTGTAAAGTGGAGCCGTTAACTTCATTCATAGTTAGGGAGGATTTGCTTGATTTACCCGAGGCTCTTGATGTTCTCCCAGAAGGGTTTGCTATTTTCCAGGAGTTAGTAAGTTCCTGGATGTAGAAGACTTGCTTGGCTCTGCGTGATAGCTATTGTGCACTGGTTTCTAGCCACCTTATAGAGCTGCATATCATGTGGTTTCCCTGAGTCCATGGCTCGATGCCATAGGTTATCTAGGTTTCGCATCATGGAGATGAGTTTGGAGTTAATCCAGTGATTAGTGGTAGATTGAATTTGCATTTATGTACGGGGCAAAACTGTTACAAACTTTGTTAAACTGGGCAATGAAGAAGTCAAGAGTTTGGTCAACACTGCTCAAGGAGTCAAGGGTGTCCAGTCAACCATTGACAGGGCAGTATGGAATTGTGGAAGCTTTCCTTTGTTAAGATTTTTTATATGAGAAAGACTTAGGTTTAGGTGCCTTGTTTGACTAGTGGCAAATAACTGGGAGTGATCACTGAGAGTATAAATCAGGTAGCAAGAATAAAGGAGTATGGGGGAAAATATTTGCAACATGGTGTTGCTGCAGGGCAGATACTGGGCTATATGGTTGCTGTGGGGCAGATAGTGATTAAGTAAGTGAAGTTTATTTTTAGTTGTGCCCTTTCCTGGGGCCAAGGGGCCTTCAATAAAAGCAGGAATGGGCTATCAATATGAGATAAATGCACAAATAAATACATACATATAAATTCAAAACATTAATTAGCTAAAACATAGTTGGGAATATAGCCTGTCATGAGACTCCTTCAGTCCCCAAAGCTTGATGGCAAAGGTGCTAGCCTGTGCCATAATGGACTCTAGGTCAGGCATTTTATTTTCTAGACTCCTTGCATTGGCACACATGCCTCTCTGTACCTTATTCATTCCCTGTCTGCTTCTTTACTTCCCCTTTCCTGTCTGTGCTGTTCCCTGATGCTCACCTGACCCACCTTTCCCTTTTCACCTTGTCCATTTCCTGTCTCCTTTACTCCTTGAGTCTTGTTACCTGATTTATACCCATCTTTTACTCTGCCTTGTCACCACCCCTGTCTTTTGTACCCCTGCCTAGGGCGTACTCCACTCGGGCCCTTCCTCCCTAATGCTCCATCATCCATGAGGGGGCAATTGTTGCCTCCCTTGGTTTTACTGCCACACCCTGGTTAGTTTTAATGCTCATCAAAGTAGCATTTAAACCTTCCACTAAGGCCTGTAGTCCCTTCCTTGAAGCATACAGGCCATCTCCTCCATACAGACCCACATCCTTCCAGGTTGGGCCCAAATCGCCAGTGTACCTGAAGTCCTCCTCTATGCACCATTCCTTCAACCAACTGTTAAATGCCCTAGTGCAGAATAACATTTCTCTCCCCAGTCATACAGGTAATACCTTGGCAAACGTCGCCATGCATGCCACCTGCTTGAGGCCCTCCCCAGTTTCCAGCAATTATCCTGCACTATACCTTTGCTGTCCCTTTCCAGGTAATTAGTCCCCAACTGGACAATGATATTCAGCTCCCTCCATCTCCAACTGCCCTAGAGATCCTCTGGATACACTCTCCATCCCTTCAAGCTGAAGCACCTCTCAGACACTTCATCTCTATCTCTCCCTCTCTTCCTCCCCAGCAATAGATTGCCTCACCAGCAACTGCTTCCTCTCAGCTTGGGGCCTCTTAGTCCCTCCTTGGGACCTCCCTTCTAAGAACCCCAATTCCTCCCTTCCCACTGCTACAGGTGCCTCCTTTCAGCTACCTCCTCCTGCTAGTATGGCAAAGGAATTCTGCAGTGGTACAGGCTGAAGTGTGTGCGCCCTTCCTCCACTTCTACCCTTCCAGAGTCCACCAAGGTCCAACCCCTCTGTCTGATTAAATCTTTGCATTAGTTATTTTTGTAAAACTCAAGCATTTTGCATGCCTTTGTCCTAGTCTGAATAGCAAAGAATACCAAAATGTACTCCAGTTATTCTTTACTATACAGCTGTCCAAGCTTCTCATGTTTTGTTTCAGAATACTAACACTTGTCAGCTGTGCTTACCTACATGTTCTTGATAAGTCTCTTATCAATATAGCATTTCTCTGCATTTTCACATTTTATGAAATATATACAGTAGTTAGAACCTTAGTTACATTTATAATCCAAACAAGAACCTCATCTGTCTATAGCTTTTGCTTGCACCTGATAATAGAAATCTTCATATAGTATCCTAATTTCTCTTCTCGTTGTGAAACTATTACTTGTCCAGTGATCAGCATTTCTCATTTATGGCCTTAAGTAAGTAAATGGTGTAATGATTGCAGTCCATTGCATTTTATTGTTTCTTACTGCGGAAATGTTTGGCTTCTCCAGCTCTTTGGACAAGCGGTAGCTAAAACAAGTCTTTGATCTAGCCTACCTTTCCAAGTGAACCAATCATATAAATAAATGAGTTAATTAATCTATTTTTTAATTTATTTTAAAAATCACAACAGAATAGTATCATTTGAGATGAAAATCTACTTTTCATGGGAGTCCTGGGAAGCAGCCAGGTAAAGTAGGTTACAAGATCAATCATACATCATTTAAATACCCCAAATAGTCAATATAAAATGTATAATAAATGGCAAACATACATGATGTGTACATACATTTTAAGAGTAGCTAGCCAGGCTATTGTTACTTCTTGTGCTCCAAGAATGACACAAATTTTGATTTTATTAACCATTGGGACAGGAACAAGGTTAGTTTGTTTATATATTCAATTTATTACAACAAAACTACAATTAAGTATAAGTTAAATTGGCCCAGTGGCTCGGCAGTAAAGCTGCAGCCCATCACACCTGCAACCCGGGTTTGGGAGCAGAACTGGGTCTCTGGAAGTCAGCTGGGTGAAAGTATCATGCATCCCAAGGACTGCTTTCCATTATCAGGGAGGGAAGACAAGCCATCTTGGCCTTGGACTGCCACCAAGTGGAGAGCCTGGTGGTGAGTGCAGGACAAAGCAATTTAGTTGGAAGGGCCTTGATACCATAGTGCATGCGTGCCTTCACATGAATGTACATATGTGTCACCGCTAACTAGGGCTGGAGGAGAACATGGAAAACTGAACAATGTAGGCTTTATGAAGACCTGCCAGCTCCCTTCCAGCTTGCGCCATTGCCTGGTCACTGCAGACATCTGAATTATGTGCATGGGAGGAGGGCAGTCCTCCTCCTCCTCCTGGCCCTGCACAGGAAGCACAAATTGAGGGGACAAGCTCGTAAGTAAGCTCTGGTAAGTATCAGGAAAGGAATACCATTTCAGAGGAGCGGGGACAGCTCTGAGAGCCTGTCCACATGGAGCTGCGCTGCTGGGGAAAAAGGCTTTATGAAAAAAGCAGCATTAATTAGGGTTGAAGATGAAAGCCTCAAAAATAAGGAACTGCAATGCTAGGGTTTATAATCTTCAGAGGTGGTGAATCTGTGGCCTGGCATTCTCAAGGATTTGAATCATCTCACAACACAGTGATGGAACTGCTCAAAGTTCGGCACCCAGTTTCCAAGCTTCCATGTGTCATTATTTTTGTGTAAGTAGACAAACAGTTCTGAAGTTAGGGCAATGCCTACACTGTGTCATAAAACTTTTCAAACCTTGAGGAATGTCAGGCCACAGATTCACTACGACTCAGGTTGCATTTCCTTACTTTTGTGGCTGTGCTTTTCAAGCCTGATTCTTTAATATAGTTTTTTCAATTAATTTCCTTACTTAAAGAAAAAGACAAATAAAGTGCCAGACCTATAGTATGCTTTGTGAAGAGCCCTGTGAGCCATTCACTAGGCATACAACTAAATATGTGGAGTTGCTAAAAATTTACAAAGCGCCATTTTGTACACCACTTCATGGGAACAAGTGGCCACTTCAGGGTGAAACTTTGCAAATTTTGCAAAGTCAAAGTGGCAGAGGCCAAAGGAAACTTACAGAAACTTCACAAAGGTGAATTTCAGCCACTGTGTGCAACTTCACTGGCGTGAGTCACATTTTGCATCTCTGCACACAATCCATCCTACATATCCCTGGACCTTTTGCATGTTTTGCAAATGATCTAGTGAGGACCACAAGCAAAGTAGCAGACCATTCTGGCAAAGCACCAGACCGCCAGCTTGCTTTGCATAGGGTCCTGCAGGCCCTGCAAAGCAGCGGACCCATTAGGGATGGTGCTGGATCGTAGCATGTTTCACACTGGTCCTGTGAGCCCTCTGTGAGGCAGCAGACCCATTTATCATGGCATGGAACTGTAGCTTTTTTCATGCAGGGTCCTGTGGGCCCTGTGCAAAGCCATGGACCTATCAGGCAGGTTTGAATGTTGCAAGTTGGGTGGTATTGAGAGGTACAGCCTGCTGTTTCTCAAGTCTGTTTAAAATGTTTTAAGAAATGTAAAAGTTATGAGTGATAGAAAAACATGAAAAATACCTACTGTAACTTCAAAAAAGCAAACTATGTTTGCCCATGGCTTGCTTTTTTTACATCTTTGTCTAGGCCCCAAAAATATGATGTGAAAAGAGATTAGACTGAGACATGAATGGTTCTCCTTTGGGACAGTTTACATTTTATTTTATCACCCATAACTTTATTTTTTAACTTTTCTTTTGCTGAATCTGAGGGCCAGTGTGCTTATCCCCCACTCCCCACGACCAGCCTACAGCCAATTGACACTTTTGAATTTGGCCTGAAAACAGCACATTTTCAGTGACACTAAATTCAGCCCTTTTTCCAAAAAACCTAATTCCATGTGCATAGAAACATAGAAACATAGACTTTGATGGCAGATAAGGACCACTTGGCCCACCCAGTCTTCCCATTTCCCTACCCACAGGATAAGCTGCAGATTCTAGTTAACCAACAGCCTACTTCCTGCAACCCCCTACTATAATTGCCTTATGTCTGCCCGTGCATGTTTGAATTCCCCACTGTTTTAGACCTTACAACCTCCCCAGGAAGGCGGTTCCATCGTTCACCACTCTCTCTGTGAAAAGAATTTCCTCACATTACCCTGAGTCATCCCCTCTATCTTTAAATTGTGCCCTTGTTCTTGCACATCTCTTTTTCTGAAAGATGCTACCCTCCTGGACTTTTGTAGATTCCCTTGAGGTACTTGGAAAGTTTCTATCATGTCCCCTGTCCCTCCTTTTATCAAGGTATACATATTAAGCTCTCAGTCTCTCTTCATATGGTTTCTGATGCAGACTTTGCACCATTTTAGTTGCCCTCCTCTGGACTGCGTTTCATCCTGTCTATGTCCTTGCGTAGATGGGGTCTACAAAACTGCATGCAGTACTCCAGATGGGGTCTCACCAACTGTCTGTACAGAGGGATAACCACTTCCATTTTTCTACTTGTAATGCCCTCCCTATGCATCCCAGTATCCCCAGCTCTCCTTACTGATTTTTCACATTGCTTACCCACCTTTAGGTCATCTGATATGACTACCCCAGGTCCCTTTCCATTATTGTTGTTTTAGTACCTCCCTGCCATTGTGTACTCTTCTCCTGGGTTTTTGTTTCCCAGGTGCATTACTTTGCACTTCTTTGCATTGAATCTAAGTTGCCATACATCTGACCATTCCTCCAACTTTGCCAAGTCCCTTCTCATCCTTTCTTCCCTCTGTGTATCAACTCTGCTACAGATCTTGTGTCATCTGCAAAGAGGCATACCTTTCCTTCCAGAACCTCTGCAATGTCACCTATAAAGACGTTAAAGAGGACTGGACCCAGTTTTGAGCCCTGAGGTACTCCACTAGTAACCTCCCTTTCTTCAGAATGAGTTCCATTCACTATTACCTTCTGTGTCCTGTTGTGCAGCCAGTTTGCTACC
This sequence comes from Neoceratodus forsteri, assembly GCA_016271365.2. Lineage (NCBI taxonomy): Eukaryota > Metazoa > Chordata > Ceratodontiformes > Ceratodontidae > Neoceratodus > Neoceratodus forsteri. Next base: position 1,064,661,400 of record CM028130.1, read on the forward strand.
CAGGCTACCACCCTGGGACCCACTCCCAGGCTGGCTAACTTGATTATTAATCTTTGTGTGGGACTGTGTCATATGCCTTGCTAAAGTCTTGGTAGGCCACATCCACAGCCCTTCCTGGTCTATTACTTTGGTCACCAGTCAAAGAAATCAATGAAATTTGTCTGACATGACCTTCCTGCTGTGAATCCATGCTGCTTTGTGTCCTGTGCCCTGCTAGCCTCTAGGTACTCAACAATTCTTTCTTTCAAGTGATGCCATCATTTTCCCTACACGAGGTCAAACTAACAGGTCTGTAGTTTTCTGCTTCTGCCTTGCTCCCACTTTTGTGAAGGAAATCACATCTGCCCTGCTCCAGTCCTTGGGTACCACCCAATCCTCCCATGATTTGTTAAAAAGTGTGTCAGTGGTGTCACTAGGTCCCCCTTAGTTCTTTTAGGATTCTAGGTGAATCCGTCAGCCCCATTGCTTTTCCCACCTTGAGTTTTAGGAGTTCTTTCAGGACTCTTTCTTCTGTAAATGGACTGGTGTCAACCCCTACCCAGAGTGCTTCTATTGTTTGGTTTAGTAATTCCTCCTCTTCTTGTTTTGTGAATACTGAGCAAAAGTATTCATTCAGTATCTCTGCCTTTTCACTGTCACCTTCTGCCCACCTCCCTCTCCTTTATTAATCTTCACTATCCCTCCTTAACCTTTCTATGCTCCTAATGTACCTATAAAGGTTTTATCTCCCTTCTTAACTGAGTTGACTATCTTTTCCTCGGTTTGGGCCTTTGCTATTTTGACTGCCTTTCCACTTCTTTCTGCTTTAATAGATACAGTTCCCTGTCATGCTCCTTCTGTGATTCCTTATACTTTTGAAGGCAACCTTTTCTCCTTAAACTTCCTTGCCACCTCTTTTGAGAACCATAGTGTTTTTACTCCACTTTGTTTTCTTTATTTGTTTCACTTATAGGCTTGTTGCCTTAATGATGGCAGTTTTGATTTTTCTCCATTGTTCTTCCACCCTCCTTTCTGGCCATTTTGCTAGTGCATTCCTCAGGTATTCACCCATTTTGCCAAAGTCAGCCCTTCTAAAGTCCAATATTCTTGTTTTTGTATGGCTTGTCTCCATGGTTGTGCTTATTGTGAAGCACACTGTGTAGTGGTTGCTTGTTCCCAGATGTCTACTGACTTCTAAATATGTGATCCTGTCTCCATTTGAGAGTACCAGGTCTAATATTGCTCCCTCGAGTCAGTTCAACACTAGCTGTCTAAGACATGCCCCTGTAGGGCATTGAGAATGGCCTTGCTCTTGGATGTGGCTGCAGTACATGTCATCCAATTAACATCTGGCTTATTCAGGTCCCCATCAATAGCATCTCCCTTTTCAGCCATTTGAGAATGTCCTCTGTCATTTTCTTGTCCATTTCCTCCACTTGAGATGGGGGTCTTTATACAACCCCTGTGCAGATTGTGATGCCATTCCCTGTCTCCAAGGTGACCCACAGTGCCTCTTGCCCTCCCCTTTACTTTTTAGTTCTGTAGCTTTGATCCTTCCCTTCCCTTATGTAGAGAGCTACTCCACCTCCTCTTTTACCCTCCCTGTCCCTTCTGTAGATTGTGTACCCTGGTATGTTGACATCCCAGTCATGGTTCTCCATGTACCATGTTTCCATGACTGTCACAATATCCAAGTGTTCCTCTTCCATCAGGGCTACTAGCTCAGGAAGCTTGTTTCCCAGACTTCAGGCATTGGTACTCATTGCCTTCCATTTAATGTTGGCTTTATCCTTTTTCCCCACCCTGCTCTTGTTGCCTTTGTCTTTTTCTCCATTTACCCCTGTCCAGCCCTCTGTCAACCTCTGTACCTCAGTGTTTACCTTACTACCTGCCATGTTTTTATTTATTTATTTTATTTTATTTATTTTATTTCAGAGATCAGAAATACCTTTGAGTCAAGGACTCCTTTACAAAGGTTCACGTCACATATAATATATACAGAATATACAATACAGTTAGGACAGTTACACAGTGCAGTACTTGTTACAGAGTAGAGCTATGTTAATAACAGGAGCAGTTAAGCTAACATACAAGAACTAGAACAGTTGAGGCAGTTGAGAGAAAAACTGGACTTAACAACCCTGGGAGGAGATTAAGAGCTGTAAGGAGAGGCAGGCCAGAGGCCACTGTCAGTAGTAGACGGAAAGGTGTCATCGAATCATGTACAGTTGCAGTTATTTGTGATCTAAGATGAGCCCAGAGGTGCATTTTAAAATAACCAATTCTTTGATCAGAATGCAAAGAGGAGGGCAGGTTATTCATCCACTGGGTGCCCTGTAACAAAAGGATCTTTGGAACTGAGGTGTGCGGCAGGAAGGGATGGAGAAAGCGATGGGTGTCAGAACTACGGGTGTGCTAACTTTTGCGTCATTAGTGATTAAGGGGTGAGGGCAGTGGGGAGAGGCCAAGGGTAATTTTTTGCCAAGACACAAGTGTGGAATTTGATTCTGTTGTCTAGGTTAAGCCAATTGGTATCCTTATATAGGGCACAGGTATGGGTAAGTCTGTCACATCCTAATATAAGATGACATGCCTTGTTAAGAATGAGTCTGAGGCTAACAAGGGCTGAGGAGCTAGCTCCTCCAAAAGTCAGGAGACCATAGTCTAGCAGGAGAGTACCGAGGAGGATATAGCAAGCTTAAGGGCCTCCGGGTAAGGCAATTTTATAGCGTGCAGGAGCCCTAGCCTGATATTTAGGGCCTTAGATAACTGGTGTATATGCTCGTGATAGGTAAGGCCAGTGTCCAGATTGATACCCAGGTATTTGAACCAATGCACAAAATCCAGGGAGTCTGGGACATTGATAGTATTTGGAAGAGCCCAGTCCTGGAATTCTGTGGTGTGCTGAATAGCATACCTTAGTTTTATAGTTGATAATGAGGCATTTGAGGAGAACCAACTTTCAACTGTATTAAGGAGGACTGGAGGGAGTGGTGGAGTAGGGAGGGTCCGGGCTGGAGGAGAATATGACAGCATCATCTGCATATAGTAGTAAGTTGGAGGTGCAGGATGCGGGAGGAATTTAGGAAAAGGCTGAATAGAGTGGACCAAATGGACCCTTGTGGGACCCCTGAGAGGACAGGAGATTTAGGTGATAGGGTATTGCCAATTTTAACTTGAAGGGTCCGGTTGGTAAGATAGTCAGCAAACCACCCACTGCTTTCTGTGAGATCCAGGTTGAGCAAAGAGGTTTGGAGTAGTGAATGATGGACTGTATCAAATGCCTTGGTGAGGTCAATGAAGATCGCACCTGTGATGTGACCTTTATCCAGTGCAGTGTGGATGTGAGATGTTAGTTCAAGCAGGGCAGTAGTAGTGCTGTGGCATTTACGGAAACCATGTTGTTGTTTGCAGAGTAAGTTATATTTATTGAGGTGGTCAGTGAGCTGATCGAAACTATCCTCTCTAAGGCATTGGAGGGGGTAAGATGGAGATAGGGCGGTAGTTGTTAACAGAGAGCAGTCCCCACCTATATATATGGGCGTGATATAGGCGGATTTCAGATGGCAGGAATTTTCCCAGGGAGAGGAGAGGTTTAAGATGTGGGTGAGAGGCAATGACTTCCTTAAAGGAAAGCCAAGAATTCTGAGGTCGAGGGAGTCAGGATTGGAGGAGGCGTGACATAAGGCATTAAGATATGGTTCAGCTGACTTGGGAGAGATGTAGTGAAGGTAAGGGGCACCAAGGTGCGGATGGGTGAGCTAGGAGCAGGAGGGTCATAGAAATTCGGGGAGAACATGGCTAAGGTTAGAGAAGGCATCACTGAAAACTGCAGCGATGGAGTAGGGTCAGAGGTCAGGACCCATTAGACATGATTTGGGAGGGACCCGGTTGGGGACCTTACCACATATTTCCTTGATGTTGTTCCAAAACTTGTGGCCAGAGCACCAGGACGAGGTTAAAGTGGTTATAGTAATCTGCTTTTGCCCTCTGAATGGCCCAAGTGCACTTATTCCTAACGTTCTATAATTCTGTCTATCTTGGGGAGGCCGGACTTGATGGAGGTACCATAACGAGTCTCTGGTTCGCATTAAGGTCTTGAGGCGTTCAGTGAACCAAGGTACATGTTGCCTTTAACCATTCTTTTCGTGAATGGTGCATAGAGATCACAGATATTATTGAAGGATCGGGTAAATAGGTCCAAGGCCCTGTCAAGGTTTACAGTATTAAAAATGGAGGACCAATCCACGACACTGAGGTGAGCTTTCAGTTGTGCCAATTTACCAGGACCAAGTTTACGTTGCACAATTATTTTGGGAGGAGCTCTTGGGATTTTACAGGACCAGGAGCAGAGAACTGAGAATGGTCACTGAGGGTGTCTGGAAGGACAGTGGCGTTTACAATCTTGCCGGGTGATTGGAAAAGATGAGATCCAGTAGAGGGAGGATCCAGTGAGGATCCAAACAGGTAGGAGAAGTGACCAGTTGAGTTAGGTCTTGGGCTGTGGTGAGATCAATTTGAGGGATGGCATCCTTACATAGCCAATTGATATTAAAATCACCAAGCACAAGTTGTTCTGACTGTGATGGTAATGTGTCCAGATATGACAAAACTGCTTGGAAAGCTGATTTTGGTCCCTTGGGGAATGTAGACTGTCATAATGAACAGTGGGTTTGGGCTCTTCCAGACCCAGCTTGACAGTGAGGCCTGTGTGCCTGCCCCAGATGAGGGGAGTGAGTAGGTGACCTTGAATGGTGTCCTTAGTATGAGGGCAATCCACCCTCACATACCCTGATGATCTGGTAAGGGTGAACCTGGGCAAAGATATGGAGGAATCCGGGGTCCGAGGGTGAGCCAGGTTTCACACACTGCAATGACATCCGGTTGATGTTGATGTACCCAGGCCTGGAAGGAGTCCCACTTTTCAGGATGCTACAGATGTTGAGAGAGGTAATGTGCAACTGACCCAAAGTACGTTGGGGTGGCATCATGTCAATTGGTGGTCCAGGATTAGGATGGATATTCCCAGATAAAAGGAGGAGAAGGAGGAATCTTGAGGAGGTGTACCTGGAACACTTCATCTTTTGTATCGGATGTCAGGAATGTGGTATAGTAGTGGAGCGGTAGGAATGGGTATTGCATGTGCCTTAGGTAAGTCCTGAAGGAGGTAATGAAAGTCTAGAGTGGATGACGGTGTTGTATGTTGAGGTTTCTGGGTGAGGTCAGCCCCAGAGGTGTAGCAAGGGTTGTTTGATAATGCAGGCCTGCATAGAAAGTAAGAGGAGTGTGAGCAAACTGCAAGCCCTATAGCAGATGTAGGGGGGCTGGTGGTTACCCAAAATAGGACTAGCTGCCAGGCGTCAGACTGCAGCCAAATGGGGGTCTGGGGTACATCAGGGTACGACAGGAGGGGACTGAGCAGGGGAGCAAAAGGCAGAGCGATATAATTATAGTAATCATCCTGACATTAAGAGTTGGAGGAACAAGGACTGTCAGTGAAAACAGGAGTTCAGGCAGTAGAGCAGCCTCTAGTGGTTTAACAATATAAGCTGCTAATGGGAAAATTGGCTGATTGGTTACAGCTCCTATAAAGGAGTGTTCACCAAGGTAGTGGTGGGGGTGGTGGGAGCTGATGCCCTGCCAGGCGGGTCAAACTCCAGCAGCACAGCACAATCCTGAGAAGAGGCAACAGCTCGGTGGTTTACTGCCAGAAAATATCCCATACCTTTATCTTATGGAGTCGGGGGTGGAGGACGGGCCGTAGACACTGACCCTCACGACCGCACTGAGGTGTCTGTGGAAAAAGCAGAGGATAGGGTAAGGTTTTATGTGGGCAGAGTTGGGAAACAAGGGGAGGGAATACAGTAGGAGAGCGTTAATAGGACATCAATTTAAAATATTTGCTGTAAGATATAAGCAGGAAGCCTCAGTAAAATAATAGCAATTAAACTAGCATAACCTTGCAAATACAGCCTAGGGCACTCGCTCTATATGTAACAGTAAATCACTGACCAGAGTTGCTAGGGCACATGGAGCAATCCAAAATAGAGTTAAGATGCTAGCGATCGCTGCATTTAGACCTGACACATGTCTTTAGGCATCGATAGTATTTGTTAGTCAAAATAGGCAATTATTAAACAGTTTCAGCCTGCAAGGTGCTTATTGCAACTCCGACCGGGATTTTAGTGAAAGCATTATATTAAACCCAGAGCAAGTCTTAAGGCACCAGTAAAATTCAAAAAGGCGCCAAGGATACAAAGCCGCAGCTCTTAAGGCACCAGTCAATAAAGTGGAATTATAGGAAATTCTGTAGTAGAGCCCTGAACGAGACTATCTCCACATATCGCCGACTAAAAATGGTGCCAAGATTCAAATGAACTACAGCAATGCAGCACAATCCTTGAGAAGAGGCAACAACTGGTGGTTTACTGCCAGAAAATATCCGTACCATTATCTTATGGAGTCGGGGGTGGGGAGGGCGCCTTGAGACATTGACCCTCACGACCGCACTGAGGCTGCCTTTATCTTATGGGAGTCGGGGGTGGGGGGAGGCGCGTGAGACACTGACCCTCACGACCGCACTAAGGCGCCTTTATCTATGGAGTTGGGGTGGGGAGGGCGCCCGAGACACTGACCCTGTTTTGTGGGGAAACTTGAAATTTCCTTCTTCCTATCAGCACCTCCCCTTGGCTAGTTTAAAAGCTTGCCAAGGAAGTATTTAAACCTATCACTTAGAGCTTGGTTCCTTCCTGGTCATATTCAGACCATCGTGCCAGTATAGACCTTCATCTCTCCAGTTGGACCACCAGTCCCCAATGAAGCCAAAGCACTGTGCTCTGCACCAGTTTTGCAACCATCCATTAAACTGCATGGTGTGCAGTACCTAGCCTCACCCCTGCCATAGACTGGCAGCACCTCTGAGAAGGTTACCGTGCTTGCTACCTGTCTGAGCCCCTCCCCAACTCCACAAACTCATCCTGCACTGCACTGATCTCATGCCTAGCTAGGTCATTTGTCCCAAGATGGACAATGATATCTAGTTCCTCTCCTGTGATGCTGCTTCTGCAGTTCTGAGAATCACTTCCTGTCCCTCAAGCCATGGCGCAAGGCAGGCACCTTACTTCCCTCTCCCACCCTTCCCCAGTTCTACACCCTAACACTGAGTGCCCTACCAGAAGCTGTTTCTTCCCCTATGGTGTCCCTTGCCACCCTTTGTGGGTCTCCCTTGTGGATGTCCCCAGCATTCTTCTTGGTGTCCACTGATGGTGCCATCATAGAGGAACCTTGCTCTGCCAGACTGGAATATGATTTGTGTAGAAGTACAACTAGAGGGATTCACCTCTGTTCCACCACTCTCACCCTCCCAGAACCCACTGTGGTCCAACTGCTCCTCATACTTGGCAACCTCTGAGGCAGTGGTTGTAGCACTGGTCCTCTTTGGGTGGGGAGACCTCCATAGTCCTTTCCAGTTGAGACTGGAGATGGGCAACCTCCTCCCTCAGAGCTGATAGTTGCCTGCAAATAGGGCAACAACACAGTTTCCTGAATGTCTCCTGGAAAACTGCTTCCCCACAGCCAGTGCATTGTACCACTCCCACATGTCTCTCTCCTTACAATATGTAATATATAATTCTTTTGTGTGTGTGTGTGTGTGTAATTACCCTTTATACACTTGCTGGGTTATCAAGAATATGACAGTTCTGTCCCAAGACTTGTTGAGGAAGTGATGTAAGAACTTTGGCTATAAGGAAATGCCATGCCTGGGGCAGTGGGGTGAGGGAAGGGTGGGTGGTGTCCACCACCACCAGTGGCTGTTAGAAACAAACACACCACTGCTCCACCACCCTGGTGTGTAGTGCCCTTCTTTACAGTAATTCAACCAACACCACAATTTACTAGAACCACTGCTCCTACCAAAACCACTCTACTGAGTCCAGGGATAAAAATGAACTTGCTCCTCAGCCAGCAAGACACTTCTAAAATGTTGAAAACATCTTTCCAAATCCTAGGTCTCAAACCACAAGAATCAAGCAAATTCAGCTGCATTTTACTCCCTCTGGTTATAAAATTACTACACTTTAATGGAATCCTGCAATTCTCTTCTTAATGCCAATAAGCAAAAATGAAACTTTCAGTAAAAAGCGTAGCTCACCTTCCTAACAAGTCCCAAACAATATTATGTTATACCAGGTTCTCAATTCCTAAAATGAGTTTTAGTTTGTTCTCTGTAGCATAACAAGTCTTTCTCAGCCTCAAACAGAAGTAGCCAAGTCTGTCTGACTGGTTTCTCACTGTGTAGGTTGCCTAAGACAGGTCAATGATGAAAACCCCATCCAGAACCAATTGATTGACTAGTGACACCTGTGATATAAGCAGGCCTTTCAATGTAGACACTCTGCTATGTCTGATTCTAATACACAAACCCTTCACTGAAACCAGGGATAAAATTCACCCTCAGCCAGCAAGACACTTCTAAAATGTTGCAAAATACCCTTCCAAATCCTAGGTCTCATACCACAGGAATCAAGAAAATTCAGTTGTATTTCACTCCCTCTGGTTATAAAATTACTGCACTTTAATGGAATCCTGCAATTCTCTTCTTAATGCCAATAAGCAAAAATAAAACTTTCAGTAAAAGTGTAGCTCACCTTCCTAACCAGTCCCAAACAATATTATGTCTTACCAGGTTCTCAGCTCCCAAAATGAGTTATAATTTGTTCTCTGCAGTATAGCAAGTCTTCGCAGCCTCAAACAGAAGTAGCCAAGTCTGTCTGACAGCACAGTTAAGTTTTTTCTCAATCCCACATGTCCCCCACCCAGCCAGCAGTACACAGGCTTAGATGAAGGAGGGCTCTGCTGGTCAGCCACTGTGGGACCAAACAGAGTGTATGTTGAGTAGCCATCAGTAGTGATTTTGGTGACAGAAGGTGTGAAGGTTACAGTAATTTATTGTATGGGCTGTGCATGGGGAGGCATTTGGCACAGTGGGTGGGGAAAAGGGTAACAATTTATTAATGTCCAGTACTAGATTTGGGCACTCAGTGTCAGACCAGACTGGCACCGGGATTGGGCTCCCAGTGATGGCATATTTTGGGGATAGTTTACTGTCTGATACTGGAGCAGAGCACCTAGTATCAGAATGGGATGGATGGGTGGGGACTGGTCAGTGGTACTGGGGTTTAACTCCTAGTGACAGCTTTTTTAAACTTTAGTGTCCAACATTGGGTTGGGCACCTGGTATAAGAATGGAGGCAGTTAGCGGCTGGTTGGCAGCACAAGGGTTTGGCTCTAAGTGACTGCTTAGATTTTGTTAATAATGGCAGCTTTAACTTTTCAAGCAGAAGTCAAAATGATGCACCTCTGACTGTTCTGTGCAGGTAAGAGGCAGTGGCACATGAACTGATCTAATGTTTGAAAGAGTTGGTCTTTTTCACTTTCTTTGCTCATCTCTTGCTAATACACCACTGACTCAAACGTCACTCAAATGGGCAGATCAAGAAATCCTGTGCCAAAATACATGGTTTTGAAAATGTTGTGAGACTTAAGTGGCTGAAAATTGTGAATTAACATTAAAGTGCCTACTTAACCCTACCTGTAGTAACTCTACCGTGCCACTATAATGACCTTATTTTTAAATGCTTTATTATTCTGTAGACCACTGATAGATTTTGGCAGTCTATTACACATAATTTCTGCAGCCTCAAAAAGAATAAAAGAAGGATGAACAAATGAATAGAATAAATGAATGAATGAATGAAGCCCTTCTCCCGTTGTAGTTACCTTGGTCCATTCTAGGGATGGGAAAATTAGTTCTAATACAGATCTGCCACCCCATCTTATCCCTGACAGGCTGTTTTAGATTAATATTGATCATCCAGGTGAAATTCCTGGAGATTCAGCATATACACTAAACTGTATCGCTGAGGGATTGCCGAATATACTTTAATATTTAGTCTAGTTTGGATTCAGAATAGTTCCATCCTCCTTGGATTAACTCTTATCATCTGGGTCAGATTCAAAGAGATCTGGGCTGCAGGCCACAGCTCCTTACTTGTCCCTAGCACATGCACCCTGATACCAATAATTACAAGGTCTTTGCACAACAATATACACAAATGAGGCACTAAAATAACAGCACCAATTATTAGCATCATTTTCTTTAGCAGTAGCAAAGTCCTTTAAAATATAAACTGGCATTTGTATAATAGGTGCCTGTAGGCTGACATATTTATGCATCACAATGAAAACATGGTGTGGCAATGTCATAATAAAAGGAGATCATAGCCATATGCACGGCATTGACACATAGTCAAAAACAAGGTTGTATAGAGCTGGTCCGTCAGTGCTGTAGTAGTGCTACCACTCATGACACTGGTAGCCTTGGTTCAGAAATGAGCCTAGGTCATTAGGGTACTGGATGGAGGGAGAAAAATAACCATCCCACAGTATATTCTCCTTCCCTGGGTGGGTGGGATGCAGGGTCCACTGCAAACCCACCAGCTGGGTGATTACAGGTGATGGCATAGATGGAGAGGTGCAGGGTGGGTGGATGTTGATTGCATAAGAGTGTAGACATGCCTTGCATGTATTATATGTATGTATGCTCATTGATGACATTTCTACTGAAGTCCTAGGGAGATAATGGATGGAAAAGAACCGCTGATGTGCAACATGTTGTTGGCACCCTTGTGGCTCTGCTGACATGACAAGCCATGCTCTCACACAAATAAGATGGGTTGGATGGGGAGACCTGCTGAACATTCCCTAACTGGATCCCACTCAAGCTGCATGAACAGCCTGGGACTCCTGGAAACCTGAGGTAAGCATTATAGAAGGAATGATGGGGCTGGGTGGCTAAACAGAGGTGGGCCACACCAGTTAGGTGGGTGAAGAATATAAAAAAGAGTACATCTGAAAATGAAGAAAATTAACACTCACCACAAACTGTAGAGTAAAATACAGCTTCTGACAGCTCTGGGAAAACTCTGAGAATTGTGATATTTGAACACAATTCAGCTTGAATTTTATATATCCTCTATAGATAATTTCCTCACTGTTATTTCCTGCATTACTGAGGAAATTTGTACAAACACAGAGGCTGAATTTTTAAAACACAGGATGCAAAGCATAATTCCCAGTTTTGGGTATAACGTGTCCATGACAGAAGTGCCAATAAGTTGGCAATTTTCAGAAGTTTTGATGCATTTGTTACAATTTGCACCTTTGGGAAAAAAGTTGTGCATGACTCATTATTTTGATGCATATGTAATTTTTTGTGTTCAACTTGCAGCACTTGCAGAAACGTTAAGCCCATTTTTATGGTCAAACAGTTATATCCCAAATAGCATAATTGCACAAAAACATAATACATATGTTTGAAAATCCAGCCCTCTTTGGGCTGAATTTTCAAAACATGTGATACTGAGCCTGGTTCCTGATTTTGGGTGCAGCCTGCACAGTGTTAAATGCATCAAAATGTTTGCAGCGATTTTCAAACATTTTAAAGCATTTGCTACAATTTCTGCACTTTAATGAAAAAAATGATACATGCATCATTGATCTGACAAATGCTTTATTTGTTTATGTGTAACTTGCAGTAAAATGTTGAACTACCTTTTATGTGCTTAAAACACGATGCAAAACTTTGAAATTGCAGCCTAGAATCATTATCCCTTTGAGTTCATCTGTCCACAGCTTGTTCCTTGCCTTAAGGCATAATGTTCTGTTGTGACATCACACTCTGTTGCTATGATAATGACTGTGATGGCACACAAAGAGTAGTAGGACCTCATGTGAGAATCAGCAACAAGAATAGATGAGACGCTTAAGGGCCAAAGATATTGCTTTTATGTAGATGACCTCAGTAACACATAGGGGATAACAGAACTTGTGTACAAAATAAGCTGGGTTATGTCTAACTATTATGTTTTTCAAAGTTCTCCTGGAGGCACAAGCTGCTCAATAAAAAAAACATGTACGTAGAGTCAGTTGCCCCACCTCAGTCATGTGAATTTATTTATTTATGTAATTGATAACTGGTAGGAACACTACTGAGAGGAACTGTTGTCAGGTAGGTCCATGTGACAATGGCAATCGCAAAACCTGATCACCATTAGAGGCGAGTGTACATCACCGAAACCAGAATGGTGATGTACACTGCCAGAAAGACAAGCAGGGCGACACTGCCTTACATTTTTTATATGGGGCACCTCCCTTAAAAATAACCAACTCTGGGGGAGTGCATGTCAGGAAGGGAAGAAACTTACAAAAAAAATGATTTCCCACTTGCAAAAAGCACAAAATATTGTGCTCCTCCCCAGCCACAAACCCTGCACTCTCCCACTGTAGCCAGCCACCCTCACCACCATGCCACACATCCAGCTCAGTAGCCTCTCACTGCACTACCTCACGCATACCTTCCTCCTCTTCTATTCTCATCCTGTGGTTCCAGTCGCCTTCCTCTTCACTCATCGCTACCCTCTTAGGGTGGCTTGCATTCCAGGTGCTGCGACTGAGCCACTCTTATTTGAGTCGCCAATCTCAGTTGCCGTATTCACAGTACACCTTGTCAGGGTACTAACTGGGCCATCAAGATAGCATGTAAACGGTAGAGTCAAAGCAACACACAGAACAAAAGGTACATACAGCACAGGCAGAACATTATACATAACAGTTTGTGCATGTACAAGCCATACAAAACACAATAAGCAACAAACAGCAGATGAGGCCCCAAGAATAGATTGAAGCCAGTGATGCAGTAAGCTACAATGTTACAGCTGAGCCCACAGTTTGAAAGCCCAGGAGAAGCACAGATAATATGTATCAGTGCAGTCTAAAGATAAACCAGAGAATCAACTAAACAGACAAATGCATTGGGAACATGACCAGCAGATTGAGGTCAGGTGAAGAAATCTCCACCCTCCCCAGGTCAGGTGGGGCACTTGCATACCACGGTGGTTAAAAGGGAATTTTTGAAGGGGAGTGTCCAGTAAGTGAAGTGAGGCAGGCAATCCATTCCAAAGCCTAGGAGCATTGAAGAGAAGGCTTTCTGACCTATCTCTGATTTGGGTTGAGGATGTCCAAAGAGACATTGAGAGGAGGATGTGAGAGTCCATGTGCTAGACCTAAGACTAAGGAGGATTGATGAGGGAGTTCTCCCAATCCCAAGAGACTTATCAATTAGGGTGCCCATAAGAAAGTCACAGTGAGCCCGCGGGATAGCTAGTCAAGCATGGAATATTGGAGCAATGGTAGGTGCTGAAAGGGTCAGTGAGGAAACCTGCAGACAGTGTTATAGGTGGAGTTGAGTCTGGCAAGGTTGCAACTGGAGGTTTGAGTATTAACAGGAGAGCAGTAGTCCAGGAGGGTAGAGTGTGCCTTCTGAAAAGGCCAGCCACCCTTCTGGGGTCATGGGGTTCTTTAGCATAAAATAAACTCCCAGTTTCTGGTTCACAAGCTTTACAACTTGCCTGATGTGATCTGTCAGATATGTGTTCAAAGCAGGATCTGTCTGGAACCCTGCATTCGGAGGGAAGGGTATTTGTTACCACTAACCATTTTGTGAGTCTTGGTTTAGACCCAAAAGCATTGCCTTTACTTTTTGGAACTAACAAGCAACCTGTATGCAGTGAATCACTGGTGAGTGGCACTGAACTCCTGGTGAGGGAAGGGACATGTCACTTGGGCTCTTGTCACTCGGTAAAGAATCAGATTGTCTGCATACATAATATTTGTCAACCCATGCTATTCCAAAGGAGGGGTTCACAAACATGGGGAACAGGATGGGTCCCAGTATGGACCCTTTGGCACCCCACTATTAATGCCCATGATGCTAGAGGTGGCTCCCACAATACAGACCACTTGTTATCTGCCAGTGAGGTAGTTACCAAACCAGGCCATAGTAGCTGTGGATAAACTGTGAGGTGCAGTTTCTCTAAGAATGTCATGATCCACAAAGTCAAATGCCTTTGATAGGTCAACAAAATGGCACCGTGAGCTTCCTTCATCCAGGCTCCTGAAGACATGATAAGTGAAACAGACCAATGCGGTGGCGGTACTGTGGCCCTTTGAAAGCCATGCTGGTGAGGGAAGAGCAGATTGTACAGTGATACATTGTCTGAGATTTGCTGGAAGACTATTTTCTCCTCAACTTTACTTAAATGGGAGAGAATTAGACACTGACTGGTAATTGCCAAGGAGTTTTGGGTCACCTAATTTACACATAGGGACAACCCTAGCTTGTTTGCAAATCATAGGGATGGTTGAGGAGATTAGTGACAGATTATATAGAGTGGCTAGGGTCTTGGCAATGAGATCATCTGTAAGCCTTTGAAACCATAGGCAGAGATCATCACTACTCGACATCACTGTAGTTGGGGAGGGCCATGAGAAGCTGATGGACTTCACTGAGAGAAGTGGTCCTAAAGTGGAATGGAGGGTTACCAGGCTAACACATATGCCTGTCACTGTGGGCAAGTGAAGAATCTTAGCTTGAAGCTTAGCCAGGTACTTAGGTTGGTGAATTTACTGTTCAGGGCCTCAGCGACCTGAAGGGGTTTGGTTAGTATTCCAACTCAGTGTATAGACTGGTGGGGCTTTGCTTGGTATCTGGCTTAGGAGTTCACTGACACCCAGAACTTATGAGGGTCACCCAAGGCATAGACTTGTTGATATGTAAGGTTACCAGCCTTAAGGGATTTAGTTTCCTGCTTACTGAGGTTGCTGAGCCTTCTGTAGTTGTTCCAGGAGGTAGAGGATGGGAGGATTTATTGGCAGCCTGTAGAGCATCCTTCTGTTTCATCTTTCCTAGGTACTCTTTGTTAGCCACCTGAATTCCTCTCCCACTCTCCTGGTGGTGATCGGGAAGTAATTGTCCTGAATGGAGGACAGAGCAGCAAGAAGGAACCCCAGGCTGAGCTCACATCAGGTAGGGTGTGGAAGAGAGACCAGTTAACAGCCCTAATGTCCTAGTCCAGTTTAGCCATGTCACATTTGGAGAAGTCCCTGAAAGTCAAAACTTGGGTATGGAATGACGATGCTTGCATGACCAGGTACAAAAAGTTGGGAAATGGTCGCCAAGGGAATCTGACAGTATTTCAGCTGAAGAAGCCTGTCCTCCCAGTTTGTTAGAATCCAGTCAAAGAGGGAGTGGTTGGAGGACTTGAGACTGAGATAAGTGGGGAAGAGATAATTTGGGAGAGATCATGTTGTTTAGCAAATCTGCCCATTCAGGGTGTTGGCCAGTTAACTAGTTAATGATAAAATCCCCTACCATGATGAACTCCTGCATGAGAGAGCAGTGCCAATATACTGAGTAATTTGTGAGAGACATTTCAGACCACCCTTGGGGTTGCAACAACAGCCTATAAATAATTTCTGGGCAGAATCAAGGGTCAATTCTGTTATGACCCATTCACTAATTGAATCTTTACAGGCATTACATAATGTCAGGGTGGCATTTAGGATTCTTAAAATATAATAGTACACCTAGCCAGCCTATCGGGTGCAGTAGTAGAGCTTATCGCGACATGATGCTGGCAACCTGGGTTCAGGAATGAGCCTGGTTTTGTTGACAGCCAGCCAGGAGGAGGTGGACTGAGCATCCCATAGGAAGCTCTCCTTCTCCAGGGAGGAGGTGCCATGTCCCACAGCAGCACTTCCACCCACAGATGTGTTAGTGGTAGGGCACATGGACACAGAGAGGGAAGGGACATGCTGCGCTGCATATCGCTATGAACATGCCACCGCACACCCACATCGGGATGTAGTCTGAAATGCTGGCATTCCTGTGGGGAAGGGTAGAGCGTAAGTGCATGGGAATGGAAGAGTGGAAAACACCCAGGCTGGCAGGATGATGGCCTATCTCTGCAGCCATGCACCCAGTTACTCTGGCTCCTCCTGGATCTGGATCCAGACTTTGCAGGTTGAGGGACTCACCACCACCCTGCCATGGAGGGTAAGCCAGGGGACTCAGGAGAGGTAAGTCCTGGGAGAAGCTGGGGTGATGGGCTGGGAGGGTCAGCAGGAAGGAGGCCAGCCACAGAGGCAGGTGGAGGAAAACTGTAAATAAAGAAAATATATAATAGTAGTACACTTCCTCCTTTTTGCCACCTTGTCTATCCTGCTGATCAGATAATAGCCCTTTATGTAGCAGCTGGAGTCAAGAATAGAGGGTTTCAGCCATGTTTTGGTGATACCAAGGATGTCTGTATTGTAGAGGCAATCTAGGCTACCAACTCAAAATTTGGTATAGGAGACTGCACACATTAAGGTGAGCTATCTTAATCCCCATAGCTGTTTGCCTAGAGGGAATTGTGATCTAGCCAGGAAGTTACAGGCCTGGGATTCCGTTCAATATTACCACCCAGTAGCAGGAGTAGAAGTGTCAAAGGTTCTGATAGCTCCTTAAAGGTAGCTGGCACATAGGTAAAATCAGGGAGTAAACATAAGCACCAATGAGGAGACCAAGCCTCCACTTCATGAGTACCAGATGCAATAATGGGTGGATTGGGTAGGCATGATGAAAAGAATGGGGCTGACTGATGGATGTGCTAGAAAAGTGCTCTCATGCAGCTTGATCCAGGGACAAAAACATATGCACAGTCACTCAGTAATGAGGCCCAGCAGGAGTGAGCACGCTAGTGCTGTAGTTCTACGAATTCACTGCAGGTGAATTCTGGGGTGTACAATGGCAAACCTTACACTGGCAAACCTGATAAAGATGAAACCTTAGCTAGGAGATATACTATATGAGAGTGAAGCGGACCAGGTTGATTACTGATCGAGGATAGGAATAAAGAGTGCTCCAGATGTGGAGACCCAGATTGGTACTGTGAATCTGGGTAAGACCTATAACAAGACATAGAAGTTAGTCATGACACAACGGTAGGTTGCTGGTTAAACCAGTGAAATATCTGGGCCACCCAGCTAAGGATGAAGCAGGAGTACTGGTGATTACCATCAACCAAATGGGGAAAACAAAAATTATCATAAAGCAGTTGAGACCCCAAAGCATAGGCCATACTATTAGGCTCCAGAAATAGGAAATGACAGGGTAAGTGTGCAGAGGAGCAACATAAATTTGAATCTTCCAAAACAACCCCAAATCAATTGCAACAAAATACCCTGGGCCAGGCATGGCAACAAGTAACATAGAAACATCAAGTTGACAGCAGAAGGAGACTGCTAGGTCCATCTAGTCTGTCCATTTGTTTTACACTATTTTGACACTCTAGTTGCCCTTTGTAGCTCTCTTGTGTCTATCCCATGCATTCTTGAAGTATATCAAATACTATTCACCCCATCACCAAAACAGCGCAGAGACAAAACAGGCGATAGTTTTTAGTTTGCAGCAACAGTTAAAACAATACTAGTGGACTTAGCATCAGGAAGGATACATGACATATATATAGCTCCTGGTGACCCAGAGACCTAGTGGATTACTAGGCTGAGTGTGGGAAGACCCTACCAGTGACTATGACCCATGGAGTTGGCAATCCAATGTCCATATTCACAGATTCAAGAAGTTTAGACTGTGACTAACAGGCACAGCTGTGGGAGACAGAGTCTTCTGCTCACTGCTGCCCACACTGACACCTACAGTATGACACCCTTAGCACTGTGGCCCTTTGTATTCCAGACTGCAGCACTCCCAGACCATTAAACAAGTACTGTTTTAATAGCGAGGCAGTCCCAACTCTCATGACCCTGTTGGTTCAAACTACTCCTTCCTGGTCCTGGTGCTCCAGTGGTGATTCAGTGGGAAGGAGCAGGAGTCCAGTGGTGTCCACAGGCCCCTCACAACCCTAGTGTTACTGTCCTAGCTGCAGTGGTGTTTAGGTACCCAAAAACACAGACAGGGCTAGTTTAGTATTCCCAAATTGGAGGACAGGATTCCACTGATTGATGTGGTCTCATCTGATTGCTGGTCACATTAGAGACTGCCTGCCTTTTCACAACCTGATTGGTTACAGGCTGCTCCTCTCAGTACTGGTGCTCTAGCACTGATTTGGTGGCGGGAGGGAAGTCCAATGATGTCAACAGGCCCTTGTGACCCCAGTTTTACTGTCTATAGGGTTGTGGCAGCATTTGGGTACCAAATAAACACAGTCTGGCTAGTTTAGTATTCTAAAATGGGAGGACAGGATTCAAAAGATTGGTACTGTCTTATCCAGTTGGTGACCATGTTAGAGACTGCCCACCCTCCTCGCAACCCAACTGGTTACAGGCTGCTCCTTCCCAGTCTTGGTGCTCCAGTGGCAATTTGGTGGGAAGAAGGGGAGCCCAGTGATGTCCATAGACCCCTCACAACCCCAATGTTACTGTCCTGGGCTGCAGTGGCATTTGGGTGGAAGACTATTGAATGTAAACTGAGTTAATTTATGCTTTGCATTCACCATACCACCACGTAACAACAAATATACCACATTATTACATTTTCTTCTGCTTCTACCCTCAAAACATGTTTTCTGTTCTAATCTATCTACTGAAAATCATAAGATGTCCATATTCCAGAGTTAGGTCTTCCTCATGTTCTTGTATATACATATCTACTTCTTTTTGAAGTCCATGTTGTTGGCAGCTGTGTAGAATTCTGCTTAGTCCTACCTTGTTATTTGACTTTCAAAACCAAACAGCCATTGTTGCAATTGCAAATACCCAAACCTATTTTTATTTCCCTACCAACACCCACGTTAGACTTGTCAAGATGCTTGAAATGCAGATGACAAGAAGGAGCCATTGGGGAAAAAAAATAATACCTACAGAGAGGCTTGTCATATCAAAGAAGATGTGCTGCAGAAATTGAAATATGAAAGGGAAGCTACAGAAATCTTCCCTGATTACCTGGGAAATGAATATGGGTGTAACTTCTAATGATGGCATTGTTCTGCCACCCTTCTGTGTCTGTGAAAGAAAATTACCTGAACTACAATGAATAAGCATCAGAGAATGCTTCAGCAGCAGCTATGAACTAAATTACCTTACCCTCATCTGAAAACTGTCAGTATAAGATGAATTAAATGAATAATTTGCCATTTTGACCAGGAAAAGCACACTGAGTTGTGATAGCTTGTTTCTAGGTGTGCCCTGGAGGGTAAGTTGCATGCACCTGTTTTAGTGATGGGGATTGTTGGCTATTACACTGGGAAAACTCCCTACAGTTCTTCGATAAGTGCCTTGGGATCTTTAACTTCCACCTGGGCAGTGACCACAGATGGGAAGAAGGACCTTGGTTTAATGTCTCATCAAAGGATGACACCTCAACAGTGCAGTACCCACGCATTGTTATTTATGTGTATTACCCCAAGCACCTAGTGTGGGTCTAGAACCCATGACCTTCTTATCTTTCAGCCTCAGAGGCAAGCGTGCTACCTACTGAGCCACTGTCACCAAAGACCTACAGTTCATGAAGGATGGTGCTTGCTGAAGACTTGTTTGCTCCCACAGAGACCTGGGTCTGACTTCAAACTACTACAGCACAGTTTTCTGTAACTGCACTAGTGAAAATAGACTGTTAGACCACAAAAAGTGGCCTAACTTTTGATATAATTACAAGATGCACGGTCATTTTTGTGCCATAATGTGAGAAAAGTTTCAGACATGTGTCAGGATGCTTGTAAGTCAGCTGCAAATGTGTCAGAATGCTTGTAAGTCAGCTGCAAATAGTCTGTCACATTCACAGGATGCAGCTACGATAATAAAACTGCCAAAAGTGCTGCATCCAAAATTCTGAAGATCTAGGCCCTGGTCTGAATATAATACAAAGATGCATCACTTTGTGGAAATGTTACAGACTACAAACTTACAGTATCTCAATTAGTCAATAAAGCAACAAAGGGTGGAAACATATTAGACCTGATTATAACCAACAGAGAGGAAATGGTTAATCAACTCAATATCAGAGATACCCTAGGTAATAGTGATCATAATATTGTTGAATTTGTAGTAAAAGGAATTTACTATTCTAAAGATTCAACTGTAGTTAAAACTACAATAAAGCAGATTTCAAAATGATTAAACAAGAATTGAGTAGATGGAATTGGGAGTATGAGTTTGGGGTATGAATGTAAGGGAGAAATAGAATATATTAAAACTAAACTGAAACAGATGGAAGAACATTATATCCCAAACAAAAAAATGTGCACAAAGAGGGAAAAAGACAGGATGGTGTACAAATAAAGTACTCAAAATGATAATAAATAAAAAGAAAGCATATTTAAGAATGAAAAATGTGGTACATTGGAGGAAAGATGTAAATATAAAATTGCATTAAGAAGGGTAAAAACAACAGTAAGATCAGAAAGAAGTAAATTAGAATGCAATTGTATACACAAGAAGGATAATGGAAAAATGTTTATGCTTACACCAGTAGACAGAGGCATAGCAACAACCAGGTGGGTCCATTAAAAGTAAATGATAAAGAAATAACAGCACCTAGAGAAATGTCTGAACAATTTATTACAAACTTTAGTTCAGTATATGAATATGTACGAATATTAACAATGGGGTAACAACAGAACAATACCCATGATTAGTTTTAACAACAGATAGAGTGTACTGGATAAACTAAATAAATTAAAAGTACATAAATTGGCTGGGCCAGACACTCTTCACCCCAGATTATTGAAAGAAATACTGAAATTATATAGTGGAACCCTTGGTAAATATATTTAGTGATTCCTTCTTAACTGGGAAGATACCTGAGGATTGGAGGTTGGCAACAGTTGTTCCCTATACAAAGGGTGATAGATTGAAACCTCAAATTATAGGCCCATAAGCCTGACTGCAATACTGTGTAAGATTGCAGAAAGCATTCTTAAAAACGCTAGAAGAAAACTTGTGTTATCTAGGATATGAGGACAGAAGGCAGCATGGTTTCAAAAAAACACTAACATGCTGAGTTTCTATCAGTATATAAACAAAATCTAAACAATGGTGTAGCAATGGATGTTCTGTACCTAGATTTCTCTAAAACTCTATAAAGTACCACACAGTAAATTGGTGGATAAGCTTAATAAAATAAAAATCGACAGAAGGATAATAAGATGGATCCAGAATTGGTTGGAAGGAAGAAGGCAGAGGTGCGTATTAGAGGAGAGTATTCAGGGCTGGTGGATGTGACCAGTGGCATGCCACAGGAACTGGTGCTAGGGCAGTTCTGTTTGCATTATACATACGTGATCTTCATGACAATATAGATGACATGTTGGTGAAGTTTGTCGATAGTATTAGTTGGGAGGAACAGTGAGAACAGCAGAACAAAAAATCAAGTATTACAGAGGACTTGAAAAGAATTGAGGATTGGTCAAGCAGAAATGGAATGCCCTTTAGTGTTGAGAGTGCACAGTGATGCACTTGGGCATACAGAGCAGGCCACAGTCATAGTTGTTAAATGGAAATAAGCTAAAACATCATCTTATGAAAAGACTACAAAAATTGCAGTTTAAACAACATAGGACTAATGTGATAAAAAATACTTAATAAACATAAATATGAGTTTTTAAACAAATCAGTAGGCTGTATGATGCGAATTTATAGAACTTATGTGAGGCCACATTTAGATTACGGTTCCCAATATGAGTCCTTATACATCTGGTGAAATTAAAAGATTGAAAAACCGCGGAGGAGATTTACAAGAATGATGGGTTCGCTCAAGAAATATGACTATGGTGAAAGTTAGGATTATTCTCACTCCAACAAAGAGTGAGGGGACCACCTAATTACGTATAAAATGATGAAAGATGTCAAGTTAATGGAAGAAATGGGGTATCTATTTAAGAAAAAACGTCATATTTGAGAGGTCACAATAAGCAAATTAAAGTTAATGTAGCAAGAAATCATAGTCGGCAATATACCTTTATAAACAAAACAGGCAGAATATGGAACATTCTGCTAAAGGAACTGGCTCAGGCCAAACTCTGCTATGTTTTAAGAAGGTATTGATGTTTGGCTAACATAAAGCGAATACAAATGGTCCCACTAACGTGGGGAATGGTATAATGGGCTGTGACTGCCTTCTTCCATTCTTACCCAGTATAAGCACCCAGTATAATCTCCTAGGAGATTATCTAGTACTCTTGCTTCTGTTGTTCACCTGACTGACTTACTGAATCTGAGTTTCTAGTTTTAAACTATATTTCTTTGTCTTTCAAGCTATAAAGTTAAAACATAGTAACTGATAGATCCTTAAGTAGGTCCAGTTGGGACCCATCTTCAATCGACCCACTTGACTCCATTAACCAGAACTGGTATGGTGACAAGCTGTCTCTAGCCTGTCATTCATATACATGTAGCTAACATTTAATGTATAATTTAGTGCACCCTAAAACTGTTTTAGGTAGGGCAAACTTGAGCCAACTGATGCCAACAGCTCTGCCGAAGATACAGTGCAGCTTCCCATGCACTGTGTATGTCCAGTATGAGATGTACTCAGTGCATTGGGACTACACAGTGTATGTCTCACTGGGCATGAGACATGCTCAGTGCATTGCAACTACACAGTGTATGTCCCACTGGGCAGTTTGCATGGTGATCCCCTGCACCTTTCCCTACATGGTCACAATGTAACCAGCAATGGCACCGGAAAAGACTTGCATAGTCTACCATGAAGGACTGGCACTAAAGGTCATTGGGAGCCCTCCCATTGCAAGCTCTGATCCAGCAAGGAGTATTTCCGGCTGTTCTGAGGGCATGACTTAAACTATCTGGTGATAGGGCATCCACAATGGTGCTCACTTATTTGAAACTCCTAACTTATTTATTTTTATTTATTTTATTTTAGTCTTTGGTAACGGGTAAGGCCCACTAGGCACAAGTGCCTGTTTTCAGGGTGACCTGGGAGCACTGGGCGGTTAAATGACTTGCTCAGAGTCACACAGCATACAAGTGGAGGTTGTTAGAATCAAACTCAGGTCTGGTCTGCTGGATGTATCAAGCTTGTTCACACCTAAATTGTTCACACCTCATTCCTGTAACCTCTAGGCTATACTGCCAGCCCAACTTGTCATCCTAGGAGTTCCTTCTTGGTGGAGGCATTTAAAAGATGCTGAATGTCATCTACTTAAATTAGAATTCAACCTGGAGCCTTAATGAAGGCTACTGACTCAGTGTTTTAGTATTGTATTATGTATTAATGTATGTAATTTATGTTGTGCTTTGTGGAAATGTATTTTCATTTTTGTTTTGATTTGTACATCACTCTGTGCCCTTAAACAGGGCACTGCACAAAATACAATGGACTTGCCTTACCTTAGTGAAAGTCTTTTGTGAGTGTAGTAATTAACTGTGCTTATAGTGCTACACTGTCAATCCATATGAAAGCCAAGCCTGTACATTGCACCTAGCCACTTCATCACCCCAGTCAGTGACGCAACTTGGCAGCTAAAGAGGGTGTCAAGGCTAGCCCTGATACAACACAGGAGTAGGAATGTTTACTGTAGCTTGTGAATGGGGGCAACAGGATTACTAGATATATTTAATCAAAAGACATAATTGAAGCTGTAGGGGTGGGGAGGAAGTATCGTGTCATTATATTATTGGGAGTGGGGTTTGTCCCTGGGTCCACCCAAGCCATTCTGTAATCATTAAAGCCCTTTCAATTGATTCAAGTTGAATTATTCAAACATGGGTTGTTCTAAGAGGGGTTAACTCATGGGGAGGGTAAGACAGTCACTAAATAATTTACCTGAATGCTGTTCCAAATATTACAATATTTAGGGTATGGAAGAATGTAGATTTGGTGTACACCACTAGCTGCTGGTATGGTATGAACCTCTGCTAAGTACTGGGATCACAAACTATAATAAAATGGAACAATGTATGTTAATATGTAAAAATAATTTAATACACTACCAGGTGAGCCCCAGGCCAACTAGTTAGCATGAAGCTTTTCATTCACTTTTTATTCTCATATTGGAAATCCTTCACCTATGAACACTTGAGAGAAGCACGTTGCTGGTAGGTGTTTAATGACAATAGCCATAATTTTGAATTTCTTATTAAGTCTGTATGTGCAATACTGCTACTATAATAGCTTTATTGTGGAGGCAAAAGTTACAGTGTCCTTGGACCCATGTTTCAAAACTGCCCAAAAGCGTAGGCCTGCATTTTCAAAAAATGTAACAGCAAGTCGTACCATATTTACAGTGCCTGCTCACGCATCCAGAAAAGGATGCAAAAGTGACCAACTATGATGTAAAAGTGACTTGTGTCATAGCTGGATTACTTTGGCATCATGTTTGCATCACTTTCTAGATGCAAATGCAGGCATAGCAAAAGTGACACAACTTGCTGCTGCATCTAGTCACAGCTCTTTGAAAATACAGGCCAGATAATTTATCTTTTATACATGTAAATATTTTAATTTTAAACTTAAGGATCTGTGAAATTTATCGATGTCACATCATTAGAGCTTCTCAATTGTGGAAAATATCTTTGAAATGTTTGCAGTTCTGAACATAGGAAATGCCTGGAAAAGTGCAAAATGTGCCATTTGGACACTTTTTCAGCCTGATGCAACAACCATGTGTGGTTCTTATGTGGGGTTTACAAAGTCTTTTGCTTGTACCAGCTTTCTATTTTATAAGTGAGTGCAATTTGAGAATTTGACCCACCATACAGGGAACTGCACCTGTAGCTTGATTCATAGAAGGTCCTGTATATCCAATACAGGGTAGCATACCTGTCGGGCACAGTGCCAGATCTGCAGTTTGCAAAGTGCAGGACCCTGTGGGCCATTCATGAAGTTAAAGACCAGTTAGGTAGGCTGTAAGTTGCAACCTGGGTGGTCATGAGAGAGATTGTACATAAAAAGTTAAAAAGTTCATGTTTTGTTTGATTTAGACATTTTGGGGTGTTTTTAATCATCCATAACTTTAATTGTTAACTTTTTCTCATATTTGAGGTTGGGGTGCTAATCACCTCCTCACAACCACATCAGTGTGGTTATTGAATATGGCCTCAAAATACATTTCTGGGGACACCAAATTCAAGGCTCTTTTAGATTAAATAAATAAAGTCCCTGCACATACATAGTAGTTTTTGGGGAGGTTGGGGGCTTTTAAGCATTTGTTTTCTATTAGATTGGTGATCAGTGGTATGGGACCAAAGCATAAGATGGCAATCAGTCGAGGTGGAAGGAGGGCTGTGCCTGTAAGCCACTGTAGGGCCATGGAACTGGTATGTATACAAGGTTGGCTGTGGGAGGCAGAAGGATGGCATGGGTGCTATATGATGGTTGAGGATGGGAGTTTGTTTTGACTAAGGGTGTGGAGGAGGATTTTTTTAGGGTGGGTGGAGGGTGGCCTGGGTGCTAGAGGGTGTTTTTTTATCTGTTTTTACAGGTCCATGATTGCTGGGTATGGCGGAGAACAAGACAGTGACCATGCGAGTTGGAGGCATGGCAGTGCTGATTACCTACTTTGGGACCTATATGTACATACCAGGGTAGTTGTGGAGAGGAGGAGGTTAGTATGAGGAACAGAGGGTGGGAGAGGTGTTTTTGGCATCTGGCTAATGATCATTGCTAGTCTGACTGGAATCCTGACCTGCTTCAACTGTTCAAGACATCTTCATGGGGTCAGCATACTATAGCTGCAGATGTGTGAACAACAAATACCATCACCAATTACAAAGGCACAAATGGCCTTTTCTTACAGAGCATAGATTATCAATGCATTCAGCTAGCCTCATTAAAAGACATACTGAGATTTTAGCACGGAAAAAGATAATATTGTTACTTTCAACCAAAAGCATCATATTTGGAAATGCAGTTACCTTTAATCCAAACTTGTTTTCCTTCACTGAAAAAAGTTGATTAAATACGACAAATCTACATAGAGCATAAAGATAAATCAAGTGCCTTGATAAAAAAAAACATTTCATTACTAAAAATCCAGTTCCATTTAAATGTGATTTTGTCTACAACCTCATTTATCCTTTAATTTGTTTATATTTGGCTTCGCTCTTGAGGTTTATGGGTCATCACACACCTCAGGTGTGTGAAAAATCCATAACACACACTCACCTATCCATTATTCTCTATATTCAACATATTACATAAATTGGAATAATACATTATGCATGCCATTTAGTGAGGTTAACCATAATACCCATATCCATGCCTGACTTACTTTTCTCCACACAGAATTAAGGGTCTTGCATCTTCATAGGTGGCATGCAGTCATGTGCTTACTCTCAGATGGAAATTTTCTACCCATTACATATTCCTCAATTTTTTTTATTGCATTGCCATTTTCCATTACTTTATTTTTTGCTATCATTTGAAAATGAGATTTTTATTTTTCTTCAAACAGTTCTGATCATCTGCTTGTAATTAGACTGATCAGAACCAGATACTGTTGAGAAGAACAAGGTACAGTAAACAACTTCAGACTCACAAGCATGTCAACTATCCAAGCATTTACCACTCCCCTGCATGTCTATTTCTTCTCACTGTTTATAATACAACCACATTCTCCAGAAATGTCTCATTGACATAACTGATGAATCATGCTGTGCACCACCAACACAGAATAACACTTTTTCCAATATACTCTTCTTCCTCTTCCAAGTCAATTTTAGAACTCTATTTCTCCACCTTCCAGGTTGCTTTGCCTGTGCACAAAATTCCACTGACAAAAGCATTGTCATCGCACTACATTACTACACCAGTCTGCCTGCTTGTCTGCATGTCTGGATTTGTATCATATGAACTTGCATATTACTTCATCATAGATGATTTAATTTTGTGGCAGCTTGTACAGAGGTCGGTACTGTACCATCAAATTACTCACTAATAATCACTTTAGCACATTTTACAGACCATACAGAAGACAAGAACAAAACAAGGATAATAGATAATAAAGCAAGCGTGATGAAAACACTATCCTAAATGTATGGCATGGAGTGGATGTACCTCAGATAAGTTAATGTCTAGATAACGAGAAATTCACTGGAGGGTGCACAGAGCAGTTAATGCACCTTTCAAGTAACTCTTTCTAACTTCCATCTATCAGTAGTGAAGGGAGCCTGACATGCCTACAATTTACTCAGTCTGCCTTCTACAACTGACACAATAAAGAGTGATTAAGCTTTTTAAAGATACAAATGCATACAAGGAAAGGAACATAGCACAATTAATAGCATTCTCATAACTTGCTACTAAACAAGGAGTACACCCCATCATGGTACCTTCACGTGTGTTGTCCCATCATCATGAAGTGTGAAATTTTACTGTAAACATTCTATTGCTCACCCTTTTGGTGTAGTCCATGGCTTTAAGAATGGAAAGGTTAAGAGTCTCGAGGGATGCCAGAACGTCTTCATAATCTCCCATGTGAGAAGCAAAGTAATCTGTAGAAATTGATGCAAAGAAAGACAAATAAAGTTGCCATACTATTTCAGGTAAAAGTCTGTGACAATACTAGTATCTTAAATGCCTCTATCTTAAAAGGGAACAGTCACTATAAGGACCGCACACTCAAGTGTGAGACTGGTCCCAATGTGCACTTGTTGGAATAATATTTTGGTTTACTTACTGTTTACTGAGTAGTCTTGATTATATCAGACTAATTTTGCTTACTTGTGGGGACATCTCCTTTTACTACAAATCCCAGAATCCCTGCAGCTAACAGAGCAGTAGGCAGCAGTGGGAGATTTAATAAGCAAACAATGCATGTCAGAGCTTTTATAATCACTGGTCAGATGTTTTTGGGACTGCTTTTCTCCAGAAGCTAAAAGTTGTAGAGTTTTACTTTATAAACATAGAAGCTGATGGCAGATAAGGACTGTATGGCCCATCTAGTCTGCCCATTTGTCTACCTATTGCAGAAACCACAGATCCTAGTTGATCTGCAGCTCACCCTTTTTCTCTGCCTCTTGGGTACCTTATGTCTATCCCATGCATTCTTGAATTCCACAACTGTTTTCCCTCCCACCTCTGCAGGGAGGGTGCTTCCCATCCACCACCCTTTCAGAGAAAAAGTACTTTTTACATTGCCCTGAACCTCCCCTTCCAGCTTCATGCCATGGCCCCTGTTCTTGTACATCTTCTTTTGTGAAAGATGGTACCCTCTTGCACCTTGTTTACACCCTTGAGGTACTTGAATATTTCTGTCATATCCCCTCTGCCTCTTCTCCTCCATGGAATAGATATTGAGTTTCCCCAGCCTCTCCTCATAGGGCTTTCAATGCAGACCTGCATCATCTTGGTAGACCACCTCTGGACCACTTCCAATCTGTCAATGTCCTTCTGAAGATGTGGTCTCTTTGCTGGTATAGTTCTGACAAAGTTGCAATTGTCTAAGTCACCACTGTGCTAGTTTGCATTGAGTTTTCTTAAAGATATGCCATCTTTCAGTTGAAGTCACGTGAAGTTAAGGTGAACTTGCAGTTCAGGTGATAACATCACCAACAATAACATCGCTGCACACAACACTGCAACCAAATATCTAAACCAAATTACAATGTTGGTGAAAACACAGAGGCGACACACCGCAAAAACTAACAGAAAAACAGCAGGAGTTCTTTGTTTGCAGTGGGTCCCCACATCCCGACTTGGGGGCTTCTCCTCAGACCACCTGGAATTAATTTAATCAACTCCTAGGGGTGTGGACCTCAGGGATGGGGAGAAACTTGGGGGGTCAAATGTCTTTGCATAAAAAAGCAAAAAAAAAACAACTTTAGTTCTGGGGACAGGGAACCAAACCCTGGTCCCCAGATCTCCTCTGCCCCAGGAGTGGGTACTTTAACCATTCCACCATGGGAGTAGCAAGGTCAGGCACCACAACTCCTGCTCTCTAATGCCTTCCTAGCTGCTGCTTTCCCTTCCCTGCCTACACATACAGTGACAGGGTAGGCATAACTCTGTAACCATGTCATGTCCCCTCTCCTCCTTTTCTCAAGGGTATACATATTAAGCTCCTTTAGTCTCTGTTCATATTGCTTCTGGTGCAGATCCTGCACCATTTAGATGCCCTCCTCTGGACTGCCTCCATTCTGTCTATGTTCTTGTGGAGATGAGGTCTCCAGAACTGCATACAGTACTCCAGATGGGGTCTCACCATCTGTCTGTACAGAGGGATAACAACTTTTTTTCTCTGGTGATGCCTCTCCCTATACATCCCAGTATCCCTCCAGCCCTCCTTACTGCCTTCTCACATTGCTTGCTTACCTTTAGGTCATCAGATATAATTACCCCAGGTTCCATTCCATTTTGGTTGTTGTTGTTACCTCCCTCTCCCCTCATTGTGTACTCTTCCCTTGGTTTTTGTTTCCCAGGTGCATTACTTGCACTGAATTTAAGCTGCCATACTTTGACCATTCCCCAACCTTGCCAAGTCTGTTCTCATCCTTTCCACCCCCGGTATCAACCCTGTTGCAGATCTTTGTGTCGTCTGCAAAGGGCAAATTTTTCTTCCAGTCCCTCTGCAATGTCACTTATAAAGACTTTAAAAGGACTGGACCCAGTACTGAACCCTGCGGTGCCCACTAGTAACCCACCCTTTCTTCAAAGTGGACTCAGTTTATTATTACCTCTGTGTCCAGTTGTGCAGCCAATTTTTACCCAGGCTACCACCCTGGGACCCACCCCAGGCTAGCTAACTTGTTTATTAATCTTTTGTGTGGGACTATGTTAAATGCCTTGCTAAAAGTCTAGGTAGGCCAAGACCACAGCCCCTCCTGGTTTACTATTCTGGTCACCCATCAAAGAAATCTATTAAATTCATCTGACATGACCTTCCTGCTGTGAATCCATGCTGCCTTGGGTCCTGTGCCCCACTGGCCTCTAGGTACTCAACAATTCTTTCTTTCAGAAGTGACTGCATCATTTTCCCTACATCTGAGGTCAAACTAACAGGTCTGTAGTTTCCTGCCTCTGCTTTAATCTCACTTTGTGAAGGGAATCACATCCACCCTCCTCAGTCCTCAGGTACCATAACAACCTCCATGATTTGATAAAAGGGTAGTCAGTGGTGTTACTAATGTTGTTCTCCTTAGTTCTTTTAGAATTCTGGGGTCAATCCCGTCAGGTCCCATTGATTTGTCTACCTTCAGTTTTAGGAGTTCTTTCAGAACTTTTTCTTCTATGAATAGACTAGTATCAACCCCCTATCCAGAGTGCTTTTATTGATTGGATTAGGTACCACCCCTCCTCTTCATTTGTGAATACTGAGCAAAAGTATTCATTCAGTATCCCTGCTCTTTCACTTTTACCTGTGCCACCAACCCTCCCCTTTATTAAGCCTCTTATCCTCCCTTGGTCTTTTTCACTTCCTAATATACCTATAAAGGTTTTATCCCCTTCTTAACTGAGTTAGCTATCTTTTCTTCAGTTTGGGCTTTGCTATTCTAACTGCCTTCCCACTTTCTTCTGCTTTAACTGGTACAGTTCTCTGTCCCTACTCCTTCTGTGTTTCCTTATACTTCCTGAATGCTGTCTTTTCTCCTTAACCTTCCTACCACCTCTTTTAAGAACCATAGTGTTTTTCCTTCATTTGATATGTTTATTTGCTTCACACAAAGGCTTATTGCTTCTGTGATGGCAGTTTTGATGTTTCCTCATTGTTCCTCCACCCTCCTTCTTGCCGGTTACTAGTGCTTTTCTGAGGCACTCTCCTGATTTGTCAAAGTCAGCCCTCCTAAAGTCCAGTACCCTCACACTTGTAAACTTGACTCTATGGCTGTGTTTATCATGAACCACACTATTTGGTGGTCACTTGTTCCCAGATGGCTACCCACTTCTAAATCTGAGATCTCTCTCAGTCCCTG
Source organism: Neoceratodus forsteri (assembly GCA_016271365.2). NCBI lineage: Eukaryota > Metazoa > Chordata > Ceratodontiformes > Ceratodontidae > Neoceratodus > Neoceratodus forsteri. The sequence goes on from CM028130.1 coordinate 1,064,692,147, forward strand.
TTTGAGAGTACCAGGTCTAAGATTGCTGCCTCCTGAGTGGGTTCCATTACTAGCTGCCTGAGGCATGCCCCCTGTAGGGTAACAAGAATCACCCTGGTTTTAGATGTGCTGCAACAAAGGTGCTCCAGTTAAAATCTGGCATATTCAGATCCCTCATCAATAATATCTCCCTTTTTCTGCCATCCTAAGGATGCCTTCTATCATTCCTTGTCCATTTCATCCCCATGCAGATTGTGGTGCCATTTCTGTCTCCAGGGTGACCCACAGTGTCTCCTTTCCTTCCTCCCCTTTAGTTCTATTGCTTTGATCCCTTCCCTTCCCTTATGTAGACAGCTCCTCCTCCTCCTCTCTTCTACCCTCCTGTCCCTCCTGTAGATTGTGTACCCTGTTATGTTGACATCCCAGTCATGGTTCTCTGTGTACCATGTTTCTTTGACTGCCACGATATTCAGGCTTCCTCTTCCATCAATGACACTAGTTTAGGGAGCTAGTTTCACAGACTGCAGGTGTTGGTACTCATTGCCCTCCATTTTTGATGGCCTTACCCCTTTTAGCCTCATCCCTGTCCTTACTGCCTTTGCCTTTTCTCCACTTACCCTGCCCTTCTCCCCATCGACTTCTTTATTTTGGTGTTTACTTCTCTAACTACCCTGTTTTGTTGGGAGGGGCTGGTATTTTCCTGCTCCTTTTCAGTGCCTCCCCAATTGGATAGTTTAAATGCTTGCAAATGAAGCATTCAAGACTATCACCTAAGATCCTGGTTTCCTCCTGGACAGATGCAGACCATCCTGCCAGTATAGGCCAGTATCCTCAGGTGGACCTCCAGTCACCAATCAAGCCAAAACTCTGAGCTCTGCACCAGTTTTTCAACCATTGATTGAATACAATGGTGCAGAGCGCCCTAGCCTCACCCATACCATAGACAGGCAGCACCTTTGAGAAGGTTACCATGCATGCTACTTGTCTGAGGCCCTCCCAACTCCATAAATCTCCCCTGCACTGCTCTGATCCCAGTCCCTGCCAGGTCATTTGTCCCTAGGTACTAATGATGTCCAGCTACCTCCCATGCAGCTACTCCCACGATCCTGAGACTTGCTCCCTGTCCCTCAAGCTATGGGGCCGGGCATCATGCTTACCTCCCTCCCCAGTTCTACCATCTAACAATTGAGTCCCCCACCAGGAGTTGTTTCCTTCCCTGTGGGGTCCTGTGTCACCCTCCTGAGGGTCTCCTTTCTGGAGGTTCCCAGCATTCTCCTTGGGCTCCACTGCAGGTGCCTCCATAGAGGAACCACTCTGTGCCAGAACAGTGTATGAACTGTGGAGAGGTACAACCGGAGGGATGCACCTCTATTCCACCACCTTCACCCCAAGACCACTTTGGTCCAACCGCTCCTTTCTTAGCAACCTCTGAGGAAGCAGTGGTGGCGGCCCTGGTGGTCCCTGGGTGGGAGAGGAGTCCCTGAATCCTGGCCAACTCAGCCTGGGGACAAAAACCTCTCCCTCAGCCCAGAGATGTGCCTGCAGATGGCACAACACTGCATCCTCAGAATGTTTGCTGGAAGACTGCTGCTTCACACCACTGCACTGCACCACTCCCATCATGTCTTATTTGTGGCCCCTCAGCTGTTGTTTTGCATGCTACTCTTTCTTCTCTCTGTTTTCTATTTTTTTTTTTTTCTCCCTACTTTCCTACTGCCTATGTGCCCTTACAGCTCCTGCCTTTCCTGTTCTGTGACAGGAAGTTCCTGTATTCCTCAGTAGTCTCCTTCTTACTTGCTCAGAGACAGACCTCCGGCTAGCCCTTTTGTTTTCGTTCTCCTTCTCTCCTCCTCTTGTATGTGCCCTTGTGGACCTAGTTGCTAGCTATACCCTTTGTAATTATGCCTATATACCAGCTAGGGGTGGTTGGGGAATGGGGTGGGTGTGTGGGTGGGGGTTGAGCCTTTGGCACTTGGTGTCTACAAAACAATCAATAATCTGGTAAAAAGATGTTCTTCTGTAACCTACAGGGCAAAACACAGCTCTAGTTTGAGGTAGCTGGGAGCTGCTCTCCTTTCAGCTTCTACAGCAAACAGAGTCCACAGTCAACTCCTGTTTGTAATCCCACAGTCCCTCAAGCCTTCTTCAGCTCCTCCCTTATCAGACACCTCTTTCACAGAGTTTCAGTAACAGCTCTAGTCACAAGTGACTACAGTCACACTACAGACACAGACTGCAGATATTCTCCCAGCGGATTACTCCATGGCAAATTAAAGTTATACTAAGTAAAGACAACCCCAAAACAGAGAACCAAAACACTGACTTTTACTTACTATTACAGGCCCCTGAATTAAGAATTCAGTTTAATGTACTCACTAAATCACCTCCTTGATGTAGGGTAGCTGCTCTCCTCTCTCATCTTATGCAGCATACAGTACAATACAATACAATACAATACAATACAGTACAATACAATACAAGACAAGACAAGACAACAAGATTCAAGGCACTTAGTATCATACTGGGCAAAGAATGGAGACATATTGCAATTACTTTGAACAAAGGACAAGCAAATAGTGCAGGCCATAGCAGCCTGAGGAGTAAACAGCAAAATTACAAGCCACACAGAACATCAGTTTTGTAAAGTGAAACTGCCAAGCATAGGAAAGGTAAGCGGACTCATGTACAATTCGTTCCACCAGGGGAACAGGAGCATTTGATTGTTGCTATTAGGTTCATTTTGTGGGAGATTTGAACTGAAGCTGGGATTTAATGGATCTGAGGAAAGCTGGAAGGCCATTCCACAGGTGAGGAGCAGTAGAGAAGAGGCTTTTTGCCCATAGAAGTGGAGAGCTGGGGCATTCCAACAGAAAGTTAGAGGTCATGGAGGCAGGTTTTGGGATGAAGGAGAGAAGAGAGCGGAATCCAACCATATCTATGACAGCCTTATTGACTGTACAACCTAGCAAGAAGTTGTGGTGGGCCTGTGGTAGGACATCCAAGTGTCTGGCAGAAGGTGCAGTGATGGGTAAGGGTGGGTGCTTGAAGGGCAAACCTACAAATATTATTAGAGGTTGAGTTTAGCCCAGCAAGTCTGAAGGAAAAGGTGAGTGCATAAATAGGGAGCCATAGTCCATTAGTGAGAGGAGGGTGCCATGGGCAATGGTGAGCCAGGCATCAGTGGTGAGGTAGTTGATTATCTGGTATACAGCCCCAAATTTCTGATTTATAAATCAGGTAGTGATCTCAATGTGGTCAGAGAAGGCAAGCATTGGATCAAGTGTGACATCAAGGTATGTAAAGGAGCTCACAGTCTCCAGGGACATACCATTGAGCTGCTTCTTGTATGACTAATATGAATACTGTGAGTCTTTTCACTATTTCTCTCCATAATCTGCATGTGTTAATGTATACTTTGTGTGTCTTACTTTTGTTGATTCCCTGTTTTACTTGATGTGGAACCTTTGTAAAGAGCTCTGCTCTAAGGTATTTATAATCTGAAACTTTAAACAAATAAAGCCATCAGGGGATAGGACAGTCAGGGGATTACTAATGTTGGCTAGCTTGAATAGCCTGGGTTTAGAACTGAAGAACATAGCTTTGGTCTTCTTGGCATTGACCAGTCACCTATTGCTCAGGAACCACCCATAGGTGGCATAGTAGTTTTCAGAAAGTGTAGAGGAGGGGCTAGCCAGGGACCAGCCACTGTAAAATAGTATGAGGTTGTCCAAATACGGTAATGATTAACATGAGAGAATATGCTTGGGAAAGGAATTTACAGAGAAGGAGAATAAAAGGGTCCCAGGATTGAGCCTTGGGGAACCTCGGTGGTAACAGACATGGCGGAGAAGGTGACACCCCAAGACAGGCTGTTGTCAGAGAGGTAATCTTGGAACCAGGCAATGGATGTAGGGGAACAACTAATGCTGTGCAGTTTGTCAAGGAGGATGCAGTGGTTAACTAAGTTGAAGGCTTTTGAGAAGTCCACAGAGATGGCATCTGTGATGTTACCAATGTCTATATTTTGGAATACGTGGTCCATGAAACAGGCCAGGGTTGTGGTGGTGCTATGACCTTTCCTGAAACTATACTGTTGGGGGTAGAAGGAGGTTGTATTTTGTAACATGGTCTGAGAGCTGCTGGTGGAAAACTTTCTCTAAAGTTACTTAAGTGAAAGAATGGCGGATAAGGCAGTAGTTTCATTTCCCTGCTGGTTAGTGGCACACCTCCCTCCATTCAGAGGGTGGGGTGTCACTAGACACCTGGGAAATTAGTCATAATATGCTGCCTGTCCATCAGAGGGTAGAGGATGTCACTGGACACCAAGGACATCAGCTGAATGACAAAATGGGTGATTGAAGGGTGATGGGTATCTCTGGATACCAAGGCATTCACTGGTCCATTGTATGGGGTTCTGGGAATGAGTGGTGCTGGCAGTTGCAGTGCCACTACCCTCCACCAAGACCTTGTGCCCTGATAAGTTGGGGTTTGGCAAGGCAGTAGCTTGTGTATGTTTGGGTGGCAGTTACCACCTGTGCAAACCTTTGAATTTACCATGTACCCATATACAAGGTGGACCCCTCATTTGCATGGGTGGAGCAATAAGTTAGTGCTTGGGTGCTAACAGGTTTTCTCATGCTGTGGCAAGCTCTGAATATAGACCCCATCCATGAATTGGGTGAAAAACCCAATTAGTGTGGGCAAACACCCCTTGGCGCCTGTGCTAACTATTGAATGTCTGGCCCAGAGCTTAAATAAACTCTAACATGCACTGCAGGCTATTAAATTTTCTCACTGCTGTTTACTGCTCTGATGTTATCTATACGGGATATTGGGATTTGTAATAACAGAATATGTCAGCCTACAAGTAAGCAAAATTAGTCTGATACAATCTACATACTACTGCAAACAGTAAATAAACCAAAATGTTTTACACACAAAATGCACATTTGGAATATCCCCATACTTGAGTGTTGGGGCCTTTGGTGGTGACGGTTTCCCTTTAAAAGTTTCACCTAGGATATGCCATTGTGTTTTAATACTGCAAGCTTTTACTACTCCATATTGATAAAACAATACATAGTTGGATTCATGCCTCTTAATTGTTTGATTTCAGGTGGGACTCATACATTTGCTGTTCTAGTTCTCTGATATACCATGTGTATGGGGTTGCTATCTGCTAATATTTAAAAACAGAAAATGTAAAACCTGAAGAAATGTTCACCATCTAATCATGTAGTACCATAGATAATTACCATCTCTAATAAAGACAGATTATTGTTTTATTGAACTCATTGAAGATTTAAAACTAATAAACTGGAATGATATCTTTAATTAAAATATTAATGTATTGTACCATAATTAAATTTATTGAAAGAGATGTTAGGACTGACTGGAACATTTACAGTCTCTGGGCCAGATAGTCAAAACTTTGCCCAGGGCTAAATTAGCACTGCCCAGTGGACAAACTTAGCCTAGAGTAAAAACCAAGCTATACTCAAAAGAATAGCCCTGGGCAAAGAGCTTTGAATACAGCATGGGAATGAGACTGGGCAAACTGGGCTGGGAGTGCAGAGCAAACTTAACCCTGGAATAAGACAGCTCTGAATATAGCAACCAGGAAGTGCAAACCACAACAGCAACACAGTGCATGGCAACGTGAAGCTAGGTAGAGGTGAACTATGTGGCCAATGTGTGAGCCAGCAAATGTGTGGACCCAGTACAGCTGCAGGCAGCAGCACATGTGAAAGTACAGTGTGCAAAACTGTATAATATTCCCGAACCATCAGCGCCGTGCTAACTACGTTTGCTCGGGTTTAGTGTGGAGCTCAGCTGTTTGCCTGGTGCAAACCGTTTGCCGGACCTAAACTTTGCCATATTCAAAAGCAACATGCAAATGAGCCTACTTAGGTACGCCATGGGCAAACAGGCACATTTGCATCTCATTACTGCTGCTTAGCATACATTACCATGCAGTTTGCCTGGTGCTACTGCATGGTGCACACAACTCCTCCTTTTGGTCGGAATGGAAGTACAGGCTGGATGCTGCAGGCCAAGGCATGCCCACATCATGCAGTACAGCTCATTCATTCTGCAATTAGTGGCAGCCATGGTGGTGTGAGGAGGGCTGAGATGGTTGCTGGCTCACTTCGTGGCAGATGGGTGGGCTGAGCGGGGGTACCACTAGATTACCAGGGAAAGGGTTTATTTGTAATTGAAATGGTGGTTGGGATATGTACTGGGGGTTGGGGGAACCACTAGACTGCCAGGGAAATTATCTATTTTATGGGGAATGGGGGTCGGGATATGTGCTGGGGGTGGGAGGTACCACTAGGCGACCAGGAAATTATCTATTTCTATGGGAGCAGGGGTCAGGATCCACGCTGGAGGGAGGAGAACCACTAGACTACCAGAGAATTTATCTATTTCTATGGGGACCGGGGGTCAGGATACGTGTTGGGGGTACAACTAGACTACCAGGGTGATTCTTGCTACCGCAGCTACGGGTGTCTACGATGGGGCACAGCCACATTACCGCCAGTTTTGTTCCAACAGTATCCAGCGCCATGCTACAGGTCATGCTAATGCCTGTAGTGCAATGCTATACCTTTGAATATACCGTGCTGCTGGCATTCATGGGTGCTCCCTGTCCTCACCCTTGCATACCATTATCTATTAGCTGGCGTACCACACAACTCTGGCACTAATGGGGCTTTTCAATGTGCAGCCTCGCTCAAATCCAGCACTGTTCCAGTGCTACAGATTTGTGCTAAGCGCAAGGTTTGAATATCTGGCCCTCTGTATTTTAAAATTCACGTAACCAAAAACTCAAAAGATACTCTGGGAAAAATATTGATAGTTTATTTATGAAGTTACTTAATTTTGAAAGATGGGATGTATTGTAAATGGGAATTTCTAATAGAACAGAATCCAATAACATTCAAATTGATTATAATTTTTCCAATTACAACAAATTCAACTGAAATGACAAAAATAGTTTGCCAAATTACTTCCTGACATACCTTTACTGACACATATTTTGGGCATGTAGGAAGCTGGGGAAAATTTGAAGGAGCTGCTGGTGCTTAACTCTGAGTGCAGAATACGTTTGGAATATGTTTAGATTCTATATCTGTCTGTCTGTCTGTCTATCTATCTAGGATATGAGAAGAGCTAATGTACAATACCAGAACTCTCTTCTTGACATGCACTTGAGTATAAAGCTATGAGTGAGATTTCAAGAGTTCAAGTACAATGACAGATATTTCTGATATTGTATATTAGCTCATCTCATATCTGATGTATAAAGCAAGCCATGAACGTTTCATAAATAAAGCTGCAAATGAGTGGTTTTCTTTTTCAGTCACTCTTTTTATGCTTTTTTCTATGAACAAAACATCTCTGAAGAATATGCAAAGTACTGTGATATTTGTCAAGTTAACATTGTCAAAAGGTAATGTGGTATGTCCTGTTGCCATTGGTCAATTATCAATAGGTCAGTTGTGATGTATGTAAAGGTGACATCTTGGTACTTAACAGGTGATCTCTTAAAACTTAGCCTGAAGATATCACTAGTTATCTTTATAAATTTATATCCACACCTGATGTGTATATATACAGTTTACTAGATAATCTTTTGTTTGATTTGTGATGCCGCTCCACAAGATTGTGTCTAAAATACAGAAATATCTATATTTATACAATTTATACTGTATCGAAAGGACATGTTGTAGTATCCAACTTACAAAATAAGCCATTATCTTTTTATTGTAGACCATGTCTGTAGAAATCATATCTTGTTACTAATTTTTATTGTTTTTGTTTTGCTCATTGCTTCATGTATGTTTGAATGTACACTATGTTGCCAACATAATTATATATGTATTCATGTATACTATACTGCTACTATGTCTGTGCTCCTGTTATATGTCTCAGGACTTCCTTGTAAATGAGCTTGCTTAATGACGTTATTCCTGCAATAAACATGAACTTGAACTTGAAAGCTGAGTATGTCACAAAGGCTACTGAGTCAATAAGAGAAAAGTTTTACAATGCTGATGGCATTATAATAACATTGAAGTTAGTAGCTTATATCAAAGAGAATGATTAAATCTTCACACAGACAGCTGATTTAAACTTTTAACTAGTAAGCTGATCTTGTATAAACCAAATACACAATGACCTGACACACAATACAATACAGTAGGATTAGAAAATTAGTTAAAACAAGTTCTAATCATTTGGGTTGGGAGCCAGGCAGTTAGTTTTGTACTGAATTCTCTGAAATTGGCATGTACAGTAAGACGTAGATTCAAAAGGTGCAATTAAATAATAAGACTTGACATGGGTGATTATTTATTTATTTATTGAAAATGTTTGGTGGCGGGAAAGGCACACTGGTTGTAGTGGTATTACAGAATTCTTTGGTGTGTTGTGAGATCAAGGCATATCTGAGTACCTTCACCCCCACAGAAGTGCCATTTTCCGAGATTATACTGAAAAGAAGCTTTCAGCCAATCATAACACAGAACTCTTGTCCCATTTATTGCATGTTAGCCTGATAGTAGGCTCAATAATGGTCTATATGCTAATCTCTGTATTATAATTGGCTAAGACTAGCACTATAGTACGTCTGTGAGAAACCACTGAACACTTCTGTTTTTTTCCACAGACACACTCTAGTGATAAAGCACATTTAATTTTGTGCTCTATTTAAATAACAAATAGTTTTCAATATAATAGTTACAATGGTATAGTTGTCAGGGTTCTACATATTAACCATACTGTAGTGTTCTGAAACACCTCAGCCTCCAGTCTTGGTGTTTAATCATCCTGGTCTGGATATTACTTTATAACCCCAACCACTATGCCATTAATGCTACCACAATGCACACCCTCTGATTATAAAATAGGTTCAAATTTAACAATATGCCAAAGAAAATTTTTTGGCTAAAAACTATTTTGTTGTTGTAACTTTAGAATGTATCCTTATACCACGAAGAAAAAGGCCGTCCAATGTTTTGTAAGCAAACTTGACCTAGAATGTTTGGATTCCATAGCCTATACAAATTAACATTTCTACTTTATTCCACAGTGAGAATGTTCGACACAACACAGAGACAAACACCAGAAAGCCTTGTATGGAGCCATTGCCTCTGTTTTATCTGTGGCAGGTAACCAACAAAGATTTTCCTGGGAAGCTGGTAAGGATTGAGCATTGTGATGTCACTGATGAACAAACTCTGCCTAACTGCATTGACTTTAGCACAGCTTGCTCATCACAGACATCACAAGATTCTAGAAATGGTTGTAATGTAGTATCAAAATTGAACAGACTCAGTCATCTATATCTCAGGACTGCTTGCAGCTACAGATGAGTCAATACCTTGTTTGAAAGAGCTTTTCATGGGCTTTCAGACTATGATGCTCACTGGGCATGAATGTGTCCCTTTAATGTTGTCCCTCACATAAGGGTTGCTCATCCCCCTTTCCACTTACCCTATCCTTCAGAACAGAACAGAACCCTGGTATGGCTATATCCCAGTCCTGATTTTCACTGTACCAGTTCTCTAGAATGGTGACTAGATCCAGGTCTGCTTCCACCATGGTGGCCTCTAGGTCCACAGTCTTGATGCCAAGACTATGAACATTCATGTACCGGCTTTCCAGAATGTGCTGCCACTCCCCACCTCCTTTTTCCATTTGCATTCCCTTATTTCACTCACACATTATCTTGGCCTCATTTATTTCTTCTACCACTTGATTTTATTATTTTTATTTTTTCTCCTCCAGATTCCCATAGTTGACCTCTTTAACTTTGGGGGACAGTTTATTTCTCTCTGCCTTATTCCACTCCCCTCTTGACTAGTTTAAATGCTTGCCAATGTAGCATTTAAACCACTCACTAGGACTCACGGTTCCCCTCCTGAATGGATGCAGGCTGTCACCCCTGTACAGGACCTTATCCTCCAGGTACCAAACCCTCCTTTCTGCAACATTTCTTCAACCATGTGTTGAAGTTCCTGGTGCTGAGAATCCTGTCAGCCCCCTTATCATAGACTGGCAACACTTCTGAGAAGGTCACAGATTTTGCTACTTGAAGACCCCTCCCAACTCCTGAACTCTTCCTCCACTACAGCTGGTTTCATCCCTAGCTAGGCCATTTGTCTCCAGATGGACAATGACATCTAGCTCTCCTCCCTTCCTGCTGCCCAGCAGTCTTTGGATTCTGTTCCCATCCTTGCATGCTTTGTTGCTGGAAAGGTTGCGAACCTCCTCTTCTCATCTCTACCTACTCCCAACTCACTTCTTTTGAAGGGAATAGTTATTGGCTTGCCCTTCCTCTTTCTTTTCCTTTTCTGTCAGGTAATGTCCTCTTGCAGGGTTCTCAGCATCCTGAAGGGAATAGTTCTTGGCTTGCCCTCCTCTCTCCCTCTTAGCCTCCCCCTCCACTCTTCTTCTTTTCTGCGGGTCCAGTCCCTTGCAGGGTTCTCAGCACCCTGAGGGGAATAATTAATAGCTTGCCCCTCCTCCCTCCCTCCAACCCCTTCCTTCCCCCATCCCCACCACCACTTGTGTTATAATCCCTTTCTTCAAAAGCCATATTAGCACTTAGGGACCTTCTAGACCTAAATCAGCACTTAGTAACCCTGTGCTCAGCCTGCTACTTTTGTTCTCCATCCGGCCTATACCTTATGGGTTACCAGTTCCTGGTTTACTTCTATGTTATATCTGTATACTGTTCTGTGTACCCGGTATGTCTCATCCTATGTTTCTGACTTTTACGTGTTGTCTACCACTTTCTTCTTATACGATAGTGTCTGTTGTCTAAGATTGAAATGTATTGTATTATTATTACACTTTATGTATTTGAATTGCACTCTGTGTATTTTATTTTATTATGTTTTGCTTGATCCCCATTTTGTAATCCCCTCCCCCAGGATCCTTCTGAAATTAGCTGTTTACAGCTCATGTTGTCTTTCCTGGTGAAACCTTTTCAAATAAATAAAATAAATAAATTAACTCTATCCCCTTACTTTGGAGTTCCCCACCAGGGTTTGCTTCCTCCTTCTCTGGGGTCCTCTGTCACTCCTTTGGGGTCTCCACTGTAGAGGACACCAACACCACCCCTAGTCTCTACTATGGGTGCTTGATGGGACATTCCTGCTCCACCAGGGTGGCACTGGAATTTTGTAGTGGAACTGGTAGGGGATGTTCTACACTCCGCCATCCTAAACCTCCCTAAGCCACTTTTATCCAGTGGTTCCTCTTACTGAGCAACTTTGGACATAGTGGCAGTGGACTAGGTGGTCCCTGGGTAGAGGAAGGTCCTCTGAACCAAAAGCCAACTCGACCTTGAGTGTTGCTACCTCCTCCCTCACCCAAGTGAGCTGCATGCAGACAGGGCAGCAATGTATCCTCAGGAAGTCTCTCTGAAGACTACCACCCCACAGCCACTGCCACTGCACCACTCCCAACATAACTACCCATGTTGCTAGACTTTACCCACTAAGCAACCTACTACCCCTTTCTCTCTCTCTCTCTCTCTCTCTCTCTCTCTCTCTCTGCCTCTTTCCTTCTCTCCCCCTTACAGACTCAGGATAATACCAGTGGAATCAGACATATTTCAGTCTCCCAATCTCATATTCACAATCACACACCCAGGATAATAACCTCTGTAACAGATGCAATTTTTTTAACTCTGTTATTTATCCCACCTTCCTACCTCGGTGTCCTCCTTCGGACTGTTCATACCCTCTGGACCACTGCTCCAGAATCTGCCCCTAGAGTGCTTCTTTCCTCCCTTATGTCCTGCACAGTGGGGTCTGTCCCGGTGGTGGTCTTGGGTGGAGCAGTCGTCATCTAGGACCACCAAGGATTATCCATTTTCTGTGCTCCCCTCAACCCTGCCCCATGGGATGCCGGTGCAAGGGCGTATGTCAGAGGCGTGTGCTGATGCACATCTCTCTCAAGCACCAATAGTGTCCCCCTCCTGAATCTATGAATGGAGCCGCCAGCCCCTCGAGCCCGTGTGTTTCCACTGGCTGTCCAGGAAGTCGGGTGCCTATTGCACCCCTGGATCCCACCCTTGAGGAGGACAGCATCGGTTGGGATGCTCTATCCTCCCTCTCCTGGCCGACCCCCAGTGACCCAAGTCCGTTCCTGAATCCAGGTCGCTGGCATGGCGCGGTGTGGCGTCCAGTGCCTTAACCCTCAGCGCCACCAGGCGGCCAACAGATGCAATTTTAACTCACAATCCTTACTTCAAAATCACAGCCCCAGGATAATAACCTCTGTAAAATGTACTATTAATTCACAAGTGCTATTTCACAATCACAACTCCATGAAAATAAAGTAACCCCTGTAAAGATGCAATATCAGTTTCACATCTGTAGGATATTCCCCTAGTAATTTGGATATAGAGTGCAGTACTTATCTGATGGATTGCCTCTGGCACTCCTGTTTCCTCTCCTGTTTTGCTCCAAATTCAGCTAGAACAGGGTCCCTGGTTGTGGCTGTCTCCTGGGCAGGCTCCGCTCATCGCTGACCTTGGCGCGGGTTCTTATCTTTGGAGTTGGTCCTTAGCATGAGGGGTCACAAGCAGATGTTCAAGTGGTGGTTCCATCTCTAAGTACTGCCTGGCCAGCTTCATGAAGAACCAGGCAGTGCTTGGCAGTAGGCTGTTTTGCAGGATCTGGGGCAAAGCCTTGCTCCTGACTGGCCCTCCTGGGAGTCTTTATGAGCTTCTAGCTTGGCTATCATGTTTGCGCCTGGTGTTCTGGTGCTGACGTTGTCTTAGAGGAGTGGGCTCATGAGTCTCAGTGACCTTTTCCCAACTCATTCGCTGCTTCCAAGGTATAAGTTCATCCTTCCAAGAATGAGATTGATTTTGATTTCTGGATCTCAAGGATGCAAAGTACATTTCACATCCCCATCAGACTATTCCACCAAAAACATTTAAGCTTCTGAATGGTGTAGCCAACATACCAGCACAGTCTTGCCAGTTGGACTCTCCTATAGTTCTGCCAAATGTTGGTCACTTGTGTTCTACCTCTGCAGGAAGACATTGGCAGTGTATCCATGTCTAAATGACTGGCTGATTAAACCCAGATTCTCTGAGTCTGTTGTTAGGGCTCAGATTTCAATGTGTATAGATTTCAGTATTGGGGTTCCTACAAAATCTAGAGAGGACTGCCATAATCCTAGTTCAAAGCATCACATTCTGTTCACTGACCTATGTAGCCAGTATAGTGTTATGCTTGTGCAACTGTGCTATTTTGGTTTTGGCTGTTTGCACTCTCTATTCCAGAGGCATTACCACCCTGTGAGAATGCGATGACAAGGAACTCTCGGAGGGTTTCCACCTAAGGTGCCAGGACAGTTCCGTGGCTAAAGGTACCTAGGAATCCTCCCCAAAGGAAAGTGTGCTGCACTAGAGGATGACGGGAGGATGGTGTGGCAAAGAAAAATGCTTCACAGTGAGGCTTAGAGGAGCTGCTTATATAGCTCAGGAAGTGGGAGTGGCTGGCTGCTTGGCCACTGAACTCCAGGCATAGCCTCACATTTCACTGACCTCGCAGCCAGTATAGTGTTATGCTTGTGCGACTGTGTTAGTTTGGTTTTGGCCTTTTGCACTCTCTATTCCAAAGGAATTACCACCCTGTAGGGGTAGGATGACAAGGAACTCTTGGAGGGTTTCACCCCTAGAGGTGCCATGGGATGGTTCCCATGGCTAAAGGTACCTAGGAATCCCCAAAATGTAGTATCATCCCCAAAAGGAGGCAACATGAAGCATTATGAAAGCAGTAACAGTGACATAGAAGTAGTAACTGTAACATAGTAGTAGAGAAGCATAGGCAGTTTGATAATGCAATGATATGCTTAGTTGTCATAATAACTGCCCATGTTTGCGTAGCATGATACTGATGGCCTGCTTTGAGAGTAGGGGATCCCCTAAGAAGAGAGGGAATGGCAGGGCATCCTCCACCTCCATCCTACAATGGAATCTACCTAAAGAAACTAGGAAAACAACTATGTTAACTAAGAGTTAAGACCTGAGGCAACAGAGAGAAAAAACCCTATAAGGAGGAAATCTCTGGGCATCCAAGGCATAGGTCACCTTCCTCCAGGCTTGGGAAAATGTATTTAGTGACGGCTCTGCAGCTGCAATTTGGAAAACCCAATTAAAGGGAGGTGGAAAATATTCCAATTTGGAGAAGGATCTCACTCAAACCCTCTAGAGGAACGTTCGTGGAAGGTTTGAGAAACTCTGCAACAATACGTGCATCCAAGGCACAGGAGGAGAGTAACAACTGCTGAGGCACTCACCTGGCCTACCCTTCCTAAATCAAACCAGGTGAACCAGAGGCAGTTGTGGGAGAATGCATTGAAGGTACCTTGCTAGAAACCACTAAATCAATGGTCAACTGTTATAGTGGAAAGAAGATTGTAGTAACCACCCATCACCGCTTGTCTTAAATTCTACACAGGAGCTGCTGTCACGTAGCAGGCAGCTAAAGAAGCAATTTGAGAGACATTTCCAGCTACGGTCCAGGTGAAAGGATCCTGCCCCAAGTTGGACACGCTCGATGATGTGGACTAATTGCAGAGTGAGACCGTCAGCTGCAGGAACCCTCGCCAGAATAGAATGGCTGACATGCCCCAGAATTGATTGAGAGCTGAAAGCAGGTGAGCTGAATGAGCATGGCATGCTGAGATTGTAATGAGCATTGAGCACTGAGATCTGCAACGTCGAATGCATATTGAGAGCAGTAGAACTTCCATGAAGCCGTGGGGGTGAGACAGTGTAGGCATGAAGCAATGGTTTGCGTAAGCAAGGAGCAATGGTTACATAAGCAAGTGTGGACCTGATAGGTCAGTAAGCAGTAGTAGTAATAGTGGACCTGCATAACAACTGTATAGCAAGTAAACAGCACTGAATAAGGGGCAAGTCAGCCAGACATGAATAGCCAAATCAAGGTGACAAACTCTGAGGATTTTCAGCTGCAAAGACAGGATTTAGAACAGAATTAATTAACTACATAGGCCACAACCCCAAACACCTCCAGTCCCACCATAGGACAAACAAGGAAGTGATGAAGGCCGAGAACCACATGCAGACATAGAAGCTAATTTAATAGCCTCAGCAGAGCTTCAGCTAACCTCAGAGTAAACAAGGTACAATAGGAATGGGTGTAAACAATGCAGCAGCAGGAAGCAAGTGAGCCTGTACAGCAGTAGTAAACAAATGAGTACACCGAGTTATAAGTGCAAATAAAGGAGGCATAATGCTCTTAAGCATTGTCAAACAGGCAGTGCAATGAGATTGCAGCAATGAGGTAAGTAGAACAAGCATGAGTAAACTGTATACAGACATAGAAGCTAATTTAATAGCCTCAGCAGGAGCTTCAGCTGTATAGCTAGGTTCAAGTAAATCTGAGTCAGGTGAAAGTAATAAAATATGCCACATGGACCAGCCATAGTTGAGTTACTGAAAGCTAGCAGTATAAGCTCTGAATAGCAGTATGCTATGAGCCTAGAAAAGCCCCAAAAAGGAAGGAAACATACACAGCCGAAGGCAAAATATAAACTAATGCAAGAAAACAAACACAGAAGCCCTGCAGAGACAAGCGGGGTGGGGGCAGCCAGGGATGCCCACCAGCTCAAGAGCAAACCAGCAGAGCCGTCTGCAAAGAAAAAATGCTTCACAGTGAGGGTTAGAGGAACTGCTAATATAGCTCAGAAGTAGGAGTAGCTGGCTGCTTGGCCACTGAACTCCAGGCATAGCCTCACATTCGTTTGCTCAGAACAATTCTTCATAGAAACATAGAAACATAGAAGTTGACAGCAGATAAGGACCACAAGGCCTATCCAGTCTGCCCATTTCTTTTCTGCCTTATAAATGTGCCATCTGCCTTTGCTCTGTCAGTGGTCTATCTATTCATAGTCATTTGTATTGCTCCCTTATGCCTATCCCATGCCTGTTTGAAGCCCTGCACTGTATTCATAGCCACCACTTCTTGTGGTAAGCCATTCCATGCATCCACCACCCTTTCTGTGAAAAAGAATTTCTCACATTCCCCTTAATCGGCCCCTCTCTAATCTCATGCTGCTCCTCTTGTCCTGCTATTTTTCTTATATTTAAACATGTTAGACTCTTTCACCTTGTTAATGCCCTTAAGGTGTTTGAATGCCTCGATCATATCACCTCTCTCCTCCTTTGCTCAAGGGTATACATATTGAGCTCTGTTAATCAGTCTTCATATGTCTTCTGATGCAGTCCCTGCACCATTTTGGTTGCCCTTCTCTGGACTGCCTCAATTTGGTTAATGTCCTTGTGAAGGTGTGGCCTCCAATACTGCATGCAGTACTCCAGATGGGGCCTAACCAGTGTCTTGTAAAGAGGGATTATTACCTCCTCTACGACTTGTGATACCCTTACTAATACACAACACCCCTAGCCTTACCTACTGCTTTAGAGGTCTGCTTGGATGATTTCAGGTCATCAGTGATGATGATGCCCAAGTCTCTTTCTTCCTTTGTGACTGCTAGCAACTCCCTCCCAGCCTATAGGTGGCTTCAGGGTTTGTCTTCCCTATTGCATGATTTTGCACTTCTTTGCATTAAATCCCAGTTGCCTCTTCTGACCATTTTGCTAATTTATCCAGATCTCTTGTCATTCTGCCCACCCCATCTGGATCATCTACTCTGTTGCAGATCTTGGTGTCATCTGCAAACAGACAAGCCTTACCCTCTAGTCCATCTGCAAGGTCACTAATGAAGATGTTGAAGAGGACTGGCCCCAGAACTGATCCCTGAGGTACCCCACTTGTGACTTGCATCTCTTCTGACTGTATACCATTTACCACCACTCTCTTTTTTCTGCCCGTCAACCAGTTTGCCACCCAGTTGACCAACTTCTGACCCACCCGAGCCTACCCAGCTTATTTATCAATCTTCTATACGGAACAGTGTCAAAAGCTTTGCTGAAGTCAAGGTAGGCGACATAAACTGCTCCCCTTGGTCCACCACTCTGGTTACCCAGTCAAAGAAATCTATGAGATTAGTTTGACAGGACCTTCCTTTGTAAACCCATGCTGTCTTGGATCCTGTGCCCTATGGATTCCAGGTGTTGCACTATCCTTTCCTTATGGAGTGCCTCCATAATCTTGCTCACTACTGAGGTAAGACTGACTGGTCTGTAGTTCCCCGCCTCCTTCATTCCTGCTTATAGGCGCAGGCAGGAAGGAATGATGGACCTAATGTTGCTTTCAGCCTTAAATAACTATGATGTTATGTTCACTAGCTTCCCTACTCTCATAATATGATTATTTAATTGTGATTAAGATGTAATTTACTAGCCTTTGAGAAAGCATTGCTGATGATGCATGCAAAATGCATCAGGCATTGTTTTCTGATGAGTATGATTTACTGTCACCAGCTTGCACAAATAAGGAAACTGTTTTGCTACATATCTGTGGTGTTGTGAGTCAATGAGTGAAAATTTCAAAGCCCTGAGCATGACCTAAGGTGCCTGCATCAAACATAATTGACATAAGTTGTACCTTGCATCAAAGATGTGTCAATCCGATTTTCGAATGCAATTTGCTTGAAAAGGGAGCTATTCCACCAAATTGACACTGCGCCAGCAGTGTGACAGAAATCAGGATGTGCCAGGTTGCAAGGGAGTTTGTGCCACAGCAGAGCTGCAAAATCCCCTTTTTCAAATTTGGAAGCCCTGCCATGGCTGCAGCAAGGGGCTCTACTTTGACTAGCCAGGAGGTTGTCTGAGTTATTTGCACCAGTGCACACACTGTGGCAAAATGGGTTGAGGGGCTGAAGACTTGGCTGCTGGGGGCAGACAGGGCACAGTGGTGCCATGAAGGGTTGAAAAGACTGGGGCATAGCAGGTTGTGATATTAAGCACCCATGCAGGGGTGCCATTTCTTCAGATCACTTGGGGGGAGTTCCGGACAGGTATTGACATGGCCCAAGGTAGGCACAGCCCTGGCAGCTGCCCCATAGGTAGCCAACTCGCATAAGCCTCTAGACAGTAAAATGGAGGTAAAGGCTGAGGGATGCCAGTGGTGGGGTAACATTCTCTGAGCACCACCACATTTTCCTCTAGCCACCCTCCCATGTTGTGGCAGGCTGCCACTCACCTACAGGCTTATGAGGTGGCTACTATGGGAACTCTGAGCTGTGCCCACCTGGGGCCATGTCAATGTCTTTCTCTGGAACTCCCAATAGTGATCCCATTCCTTGGGCAGTATGACTCAGCAAACGGCACCCCATTTGGGTGCCACATCACAACCTGCTATGCCCACAGTCTCTCAATACCCCCTATAGAACCCCATGTTCTTCTTCCCATGGTCCCTCCTGGTATGCAGCTTCAGCTCCCCCAACCATCCTAGCCCCTCTAGTGTTGCACCAGGCGGGGGCTGGAATCCTATGGCAGTTCCCATACTTGTGCCAAATGTTTGGCACTAGCCTGCTGCTGAAGCAACTTTGTTTTTGGTGCAGGGACCATAAAAATAAAAATGGGTGCAGGGCCACTGACACACCTGGAGTTTACTGCTGCCCTAGAGTGATGCAACTTGCATTGCTCTAATGGCTCTTGAAAATCAAGCCCAGTATTTCAGTTTGTGAGCTCATCTTGTCCTTGATTGTAATTCATCAGAATGCATATTGCTGAGACCTTTTTCAAGAAAAAATTACTGAAGTGCAGATATTGTATGTCTATCTTCTGTTCTAAGCAGAAAAGAAATGTAGTTGTAAAAATGTATTTTTACACAGGATTAGACTATTAGGTGGGCGTGCAGAATGTGGGTTTCTGCCACCAGAATTTGTGCAACATTTCAATTCTTCTTACAAATAGCTTTTGGAATTTCTGTTTAAATTCCTTGGAATTCAGATAGTCATTTCTATGTAAACCTATGAGAAATTTTAAATAGATCACATAAACTGCACAAGGCTAGGCGAAATTGAAAAAAAATCTGCTTTCACAGAATTTTCATGAAACTCTGCAAATTTCACAGACTTTCATGATTTAAAAAATTATTTAATTGGTCATAGTTCATTAATTCTTGTAGCTTGTGAGCTGACATTTGGCATAGCTGTATTTTGTAGAGGGCACTAAAGGGATTCCAAATTTCATGGTATTTAGATAAGGGGCATGGAACTTATAGGGCTCAAAACCTGGCAATTTATTACTTTTGTGAACATTTCTGAAAATTTCTCTCAGTACAATTTTGCCACCTTTGGAGCTAGATAACGGAAAATGTTATGCATACTTTCTTTGAAGAATGTTAGAAACTACTGAATAGGGAGGTACTGTAGTTGATTAACTAAAGTGTAACTTACAGGAGTTCATAATTTAACAATTTAATTATTATTTAAAGTGTGTGCAAACTGTGCCGCCCAGTGGCAAGGAGTGCTGAGGCCCGGATACCTTACCTTCAGCCATGCCAGTGACCCAGATTTGGGAACAGACCAGTGTCTCAGAGGGCTGCCAGGGAAGGAGGACTGAATGTCTGTTGATAGATCTCCTCCTTTAGGGACGGGGTGGCACGCACCATTGATTGGCTGCCACCAGCTACAGAGATAAGATGGCACAGCAGTGGTCATGTACCTAGCTGACTGAGAACATGTGCATCTTAAAGCTGTTTGAGCACATCATAGCAGCTGTTCCAGCCACAGTGGGAGAAAAAGAGAAAAAACACTGACACCAGCAGAATGATTCCAGCAACTCTGCAGCCCCTGTGGCACCTCCCAAGGTACCACCTCACCCATGGTGGAGAGAGCAGTACATGGGTTCTGGGTTAGGTGGGTTATTGGGCTGGGGGTCACCAGATAGAAGAGGGCTGATGAGGAAGAGGGAGATAAAATGTGAAACTTTTCAAAATATGTTGATGTTTGTACTGTAGCTCTTGCTATTGCAGTATATATACATTATATATATATATATATATATATATATATATATATATCTCCAATATTTGGCATGCATACCCAGTGTACATTGGTCCTGGAACTTAATAAAGCTGGATAAATGTGGTTTACTAGGCTAAAATATAGTGTGGAAATTTCATAAATTACTAATCGGCAAAATGTGCTAAAAATTCAGACACATAGGGCAGGATTCACAAAGGGATGTGTCAGCGCATCCCCAAATTTCACACTGGCACAATTCTGGCAGAGGGATGATGCACCAATGCATCCCCGATGTGCCATAGCATTACAGATGCGCTGCATACCACCCATAATGATATGTGGGGCATATGGTGCGCAGCTCCATTCACAGCCTGACCAGGAGGCACATCCCTGGGCAAGTCTGAAATGTGCCCCAAAAGATATGTCTACAAAAAGTAGACTTAAGTTGCATGCCCCAAAAGGCAGGCTGCCTACTGCAGACAGCAGCATCCTGCCCACTCTGGTAGTCCAGTGTGCCTCCCTCCATGCACATGTCCCAGGAGTAATGCTGCACACTGTGGCGGTAGTGGAATGTACACAGCCCCCATCCATGTCCATGTAACCATGCCATACACTGTGGTGGTAGCCCTGTGTGCAGAAAGCCCCATCCTGCCTGAAATCCCAGTTCCATTCCCAGACTGCCGCAGTGGAGTGGCATGCACAGTAAAACCCCCTCCCTTCCTCGACCTGATAGCAGAGGCCCAGATCCCCGATAACTTCCCTGGTGGTCCAGTGGATCCCCAACCTCCACACCCACTCAGACACCCCTCTCCCACCCTGCTCCCCCTGTCCTTACAGATCCAGCATTCAACAGGCAGCACACAACCCCACCTGCACGCCATGTCTGCCTGCTGACAAATCTCTCTGTATATGACAGCTACTGTACTGTAAGTGCATTGGTGGACCCCTTCTGACCAATGAGCTTGCAGTGAGTACTATACCCTGTCATTCACAACTTGTGAATGACAGAGTACAGCACACACTGCAAACCCATTGGTCAACAGGGTCCACCAATGGGCTTACAGCACTACTGTAGCTGTCATACATAGCTCTGTCGGGCGTTGTACGTGGTGGTGTGCAGGGGTTGTGCCGCCCACTGGAACACTGGGATATGCAAGTATGGGGAAAGCGGGGTGTGGAGAGGGTGCCTTAGTGGATGGGGAGGATCCACTGGACCACCAGGGAGTTATCGGGGCTCTGGTCTCTGCAATCAGTTCAGGGTGAGGAGGAGGTTTTACTGTGTATGGCACTCTACTGCTGCAGTATTTGGCATATCAATGGGGCCTCAGATAGGGAGGAGGAAAGGGTGGCACTGGCCTGATGGGGTGCTAGGACTGTGGCTGTACTGCTGTCCATGCAGGGCACCCAGTACATTCCTTCGGTGCAGCCTGCATGGTGCATGCCAATGGGGCCATAATGGCATGCACATGGCCCTATTGTGCCGTACATGCCTAATGGCCCCATTTGCATGTCTGTGGCTTGAATGGCAGCTTTCAGCACATCAGGAGATGTGCTGCCTCGTGTTGTTCCCAGCCCAGCCAGGGGTTGCACTGGAGCATTCCGTGCTGGGCGCAACTGTAGTATTCACAGAGGGATATGTCAGGGCATTCCTGGCACATCTTGGTGTATACCACAGTTTGCACTCTGCACATCTCATTTGAGCTGGGGCAACCAAGATGCACCGACTGCAACCTTTGTGAATCCTGCCCTTAATTGGTAATGCAACTAGAATTGCCTTGTGGAATTCAACTTTCACAAAGCAATAATCACAACTGATACCATGTAGTTTAGCTGAGCTGTTTGCATTCCTGCAGTTCCTTTCTAGGTGACTATTTTGCCCTCCCACACAAACTTTTTCTTTTCATTAAGCTTGAGCAGACGGACTCTGTGGACATGCTTGTCATAATTATTTACTCCTAGTTTTTCACAGGCAAGCTATCTTCAAAGAAGCCACCTACTCCTTTCCTGTAGGACTTATCCAATTAAAATAGCCAAAATTTCTCCTTTTTGATTCCTTAGTCACTTTCTTCTCCATCTATGTCTCTTTGAGTTCCTCTAAGTTCTGGACTTCTAAATGCATTTGGTGCTTAGACCAGTCAATTTTTCCAGGTGTGATTCTCATATGTCCTTCTTTCAAGTGAGATTTGTCCTTTTATGCTTTTTGCATCAAATGGTGGTCTACTACTCCTTTGCTGCTTAACAGCTGCCATTCCTTGGTGACCCCATGCATCAAGCTCTGGCCAGTGGTGACCTGCCTTACACTAGCTAGCTCCTATCCTATACTTTAAATCCCTTGATGTCCCTTTTCATTGACTTGGTCATTCCACTTCCCTTGCAGAACATCAGTCAATTTTGGCTTGGTTATTGATCACATTTGTTTCTCTTACTACAGGCAGGTAAAACACCTTGCATGTGAAAGCCCCAGTGCTCCCTCCTGCCTGTGAGTGGGACTCCACCAGCCTGTGAGTAGGACTCCACACCTGTGGCAGGAGGTGGGATGGGGCTGTGGATCATGCCCATCCCTGCTTGGTCCAAGCATAGGCAGCTCCTAGGCCATGATATGCTTGATAAGAATATCACAGCCTCCTTTGTGGATCAAGCCTTAAATCATTGTGGAAACATTTGGATTAAACTGGTTATCTACAGGCTAGATGACTCAGTTTGTATTACTTATTTGCAATGCCATAATAATATCAAAATCAACTAGTTACTGCATATTTACAAAATGTAGATGTACTTTCTGTTTAGAATAATACATTTTATAACTTGTTTAACCCTTACCTAGGTCACCTGAAGACTCATTAGAAGCACGTTGCCCTTCCGTGCTGGCAATCTGGGTTTGACTGGACACAGAAAGCCAGGCTTAGTGCAGTCAGGGCTCAGGAGTACTGCCAAGCACAGCAAGAGCCCTCCTGGGGAGGCAGACATCTGAGTTCTGGCAAAGCTGTGGCCCCTTATGGTGAGTTGCGGAACATGCTCCTCATGAATGCTGGTATCAGCCCATTGTGAGTTGTTACATCTGAGGCCATGGAAGGCAGAGCTTGATATCAGGGAGGTAGGAGTGACTTGGAAGGCAGGGAAAAACATTAAGAAATGTGTCTCTAGCTAGCTACATGATAGTTGCTGGCTTCATCTGGCACCATTCCATGCAGAATCCCATTGGCCTGATGGTGGAGTGATTGGATGATGGGGCTAGAAGATTGTGAAACCAAGTGAGGAGCTGGTGTTGGTTTGAGGGCAAAAACTAACAAAAAAAAGAAGAAACTCTTCCTTTTTTTGGGGACAATATGTTTCCCATTGTGCTTCTAATTAAAATATATTTTCACATATTTTACTGTCATTACCATTTGTGAATTGCATAGAGGGTGATTTCATCTACCAAGGCCCCAGGTAGGCAAAGATCACGGTTACTGTGAACAAAAATACTCTGTTTAAACACAAATAGAAATGAAGAGACACACAGATTTAGGTTTCTTGGCCAGCAACTGGCAAATCAGACTGCCAGAAAATATATCCCTTCACCGAGGAGAATCTTACTTGGATATACTGTAACTTATTGTTTTCAGCTACAAAGTTGTCTGTACTGCATAAAGGAAAACATTTTGTTTGGTCTGTTCATGAACACTTTTTATACTCACCACAAAGTTCCTTGGTGTCCACATTGCTGTAACATCACAGGTGAAGCATTAGAGGAAAGGGAATAAAACAGAAATGGCCAGTTAGTTTTATAAAATAAAGGTAAGAAGAACGTGTTTTTCTTTTTAGCATATGATTGAAATCAGTTATCATTAGTTTTTTTTTTTAATTTGTACTCTTAAGTTGCCAACTGCTGGTGCAGACTTGTTTATTATTGGGATTATCTGGGGCTCTGCTGTTACTAGATGGGATCAAAAGCAGAAGCATGTTGAAACAAATGGTTTGCGTTTCAGAATAACATGAAGGATAGCAGCTATAAGTCTGGATGTTAAACCACAGGAAACAATAAATTCCTTAACTGTTATAGAAATACAGTATATACAAATGCCTTTCTGATGACACAGTACAGGCATTCCCTCAAAATGGGAAGTTTCAAGTTGGTCTATTGGCACAGTGCTAGGGTTGCTACTTCTGGTGCGGGTGACCTGGGTTCAGGAATGAGTCTAGGATATTAGGGTCTAGCCAGGGAGAAGGAGGATAGAGCACCCATGGAGATGATTTTGCTGAGATACCACCGCCTGGGTTACTGCAGGTGGCAGAGCAGTCAGATGGGCATGGTGAGGGAGGATGACAACTAACATAAGAGCACTAGCATGCCAAGCATGCATGATCACTCCATGACACCTGCACTGTCAGTGTCTAGTTGGGTGACCTAAGAAGAAAATCATCAGAGCGAACAGCATGATGTCAGTGGCCATGAGCACTGCCAATCTCGCTGTCACTTCCACCTTAAAACACTGGATGGATCAGAGTGGTCAACTGTAAAACTCCAAAGGAATCCACCAGAGATATAGGAGTTGAACTATGGAACCCCTTGAGGCAGGGACGTAAGCACCAGAGAAGGGAAGGATGGGACTGGAAGGTGCCATAGCAGATGTTAGGATGTTAGGATTGTCCCTCAGACAAACAATATGGTAACATTTTTAATTTCATCCATAATTACCTAATACATTGCAACACTAATGTAAACCTTCACATTACCCATATTGTTTTAACATCCACTAACATCCATAATACATTTACTACTACTACTACTACTACTAATACTAATAGTAATAATAATAATCATAATATAAGGAATGCCTGGTATACCCACGTGTACTTGATAAGGCTGTAATGCAATGGAGGGTTCTGGTGTAATTTATAAACAAGGGAAGCATGGGGCTGGGAGGTGCCTCGCAGACTCAGGCAGCATCAATGATGGGGTTAAACAATATAGAAAAATTGGCAGTTTCACCAGTAATTACCTAATATGCTGCAACACTGGGTGACTAACCAAACCTTCATATATGTCGATGCTAACCTGCTTACCCTGGATGAAACGGCTCCGATACCAGACCTGTCTCCTCACCAAAAACCCTACTCGGCTCTCCCCTGGGGTAACAGCATCCATCCACCAGAGCCCTCCCACCATTGCAACATGGTCTTCCTACAAGACCACTCTAAAGGTCCCCAGAACAAGAACCAGCCATGGCCAGAGGTCCTTCAGCTATAGAGCCCCAACCTGGTTTAACTCTCTCCCTGCCACCATCACCAATGCCATCACCATCTCCACATTCAAAACCGCACTTGAACCACATCTTCAGCACTATGAACTGCTCCTGTCTCTGAACATAGCCTCCACCTCTTTTTTCTCCTGACAATGCCCCGGGCAGCTCTCCACCCAACCATCCCTCCACCACTTCCATGTCCACCATGCCTAGGTTTAACCTGGCCAGTGCCAGCTGTTTCAATGTTTATCTACCAGAATTGCTCACTTGATACCAACTTGTTTAATACCTGCTATCGATTACATGTACCCTGTACCCAATTGTATCTGTCTGACCACAATGTGACGTGGCACCTCTGGTGAATGCCTACTGATTTTGGCAAATCTTTGCTATGTAACTGAAAGCATAAAGTATGTCTTTATATGGACGAAGCTAAACGAGCCTCTGGCTCAAAGGTTGTAAACTGATTCTTAAATAAATAAAAAAAAAATAAAATTCATATTGCCCATGGTAGGCCTTACCATTTACTAACATCCATAACACACTTCCCACTACTGCTACTACTACTACTACTACTACTACTAATAATAATAATAATAATAATAATAATTGTAATATAAAGAATGCTTAGTACAACTAGAGATGTGTGAATTCCTTGAAATTTGCTCTGTGAATGAATTTGTGAATTTCATGAAATCCGTGGGAGCGATTTTTGTGCTTTTCAGGCAATTTGCAGTCCACAAATTGCACAAATTTGCAAGCAGATCATGCAATTTCTCCTCACAAATTTTGTGCTTTGCATGTAGATTGTTCATTTGGCACAAACAAACTCTGAAATAGCACAAATTTCATAAACCATACAAAGTGAATTTGGGGGATCAGCCAGAACTCCGAATTTTGTGAAGTGCAAATTTTGGTGCTTCATGCAAAATTCACGGGTGAATTTAACTACGTAACACCTCTTGGTACAAACACACACATAATAAGGCTGTAATGACATGGAGGGTTCTGGCGCCATGTCTAAATTTGGCTGGTTTATATTTGTCACCAGAACCATGAGCTGCCATCACAGCCTTATTTGAACACATAGGCCCGATTCAGCAAGAAGGCACAAGTCACTGCTAAAGTGACTTGCACAATCCCATTACGCAAGGACCTTGCCCTATTCTGGAAGGGCAGGATCCCCATGGCTAAGTCCTGTGATTTGCAACAATCCCACAGGTACACCAAACATAGGGATACCTGTAGGGATTGCTAAGCCGCATCTCCGGACCTGACTTGTGCAAGTGCCCTCCCATGCCCACTCCCTCTTGCATACTGGAAGCCCTCAGGAGTTAGCATTGTCCTCTCTCCATGCACACCCCAAAGTGCCAGTCATAGCCCTGCAGGGCTATCCCTGTCCCTCACTGAGTGCCCCACCCCCAGTACAAGACATAATCACCCCTCAGGGCTATCATGCCCCCTCCCAATGCCCAAATCCCTGTCTGCCACCACCCACAAACCACAGCCACCGTACTTGTTCAGGTGCACCCATAACCCTGGTAGTCTAGTGGTCCCTACCCGGCAGTGGAAGATCACCCCACTTCCTAACTGGCATAGACCCACCTTCACCACCTCAGCCAGCCTCCCACTGAGCTTTGTATGAGTGTGTACTATTGTAAATAGTATGCGGCAATGAATGATAGTTCATTTATTGAGTGCGCATTACTTACAGTAGTACACACTCATGGAGCCCAGTCAGTGGCTGGCCGTGGTGGTGAGAGTGGACTGTGCCAGTCACCGGATAGGGGCAGCGGGTGGTCTGGCACTGCCAGGTGGAGCATGAGGGTCCACTAGACTACCAGGAATAATGGGGATATGATTATCTTCTTTACATTTTACAGTACCACAAAGACTTGGGTTCAGGGATCGGGGCACGGGGTGCTAGCCCTGTGGGGCTTCTACTTTGGTGATTGGGCCTGGGGTATAGACAGCCCTGTGGGGGTTTTTGACTGTTTTGGGATCAGGCATGGGGAATACATAGACCTGTGGGGCATTTTTAATAAATGTTGGGGGTGGGGTTGGGCATGGGGAATACATAGCCTGTGTGGCTTTTTATTGTATTCTGGGGATCAGTGCATGGGTGGGTGGCTTCATGTACTGGGGTTGTGGAGCAGGTACTTGGTTCAACTCCTGGAGGTGTGGGTACAGTTACACCAGCTAAAAGCTGGTGTAACTGTGCCCTAGTAGATGTCTATGGGGTTGTTTGAGAATAGCGCCCTGGATACTTGGTTGCTGCCCTTCCAGAATAGGGTGCACTGCTACCATAAACCCCCTAGCTCCATGTCTGGGTGTTTCAGGGTGTAACTGGTGGTGAATGTCCACTTTGGCACAAGAAGCCTGTGATATGTTGCAGGCTGCTGTGCAAAATACCGTGTGCAGCTACTGGTGTAACTTGCTACTTGCACTATTTATTTTGGTGCAAGTCAAGTTACACCAGGGGTAACCCTTTGAGAATCAGGCCCATTAAAGTATATTTTATTTGCAATTTTTTTTTATTTCTGTCTACCCACGCCTGCTCCTGTGCTGATTGACTTTCACTGTTGGTACTTGAGGCTGGTGATGTAGTAACTCACTGCCTGCAAGCTTAATATTAGTGAGCTTATCATAACTGTGATGTAAGAACTAACCAATAATAAGGCTTCAAATACCTGGGATTTCTATGGAAATTCATATAACAGAATATTAATCATAATAATGCTTATGGTATGGTAAAAGTCTAAGACAGTAGTCATGGGTACTAGCAGAAATAATGTCACCTATATCAGCATATCAAAGAAACTGCTCAGTTTTCAACTGCTGCATTAATCTGGTTATGTATAGCAATTATTTTAATTACATCAGAGTCCCTAAAACTCTCAGTAGAGATAGTTCAGTTAAGGTCATCACTGACAAAATGCACCTGCAAAATGCTACATACAGTATAGTACTGCTTTATAAATTTAGCTTTGCATTATTGCAATATCTATGCAAACATTAGATTGTTTCCTAGTGGTTAAGCATTCTTTTTGCTGAGCTCTTGTTCCCTATTTGTTACACTTTATGTTAGTTGATTCTATCTGTACCCTAGTATTCCTGATCTTTAGTTTGCTGCTTCTCCAGATTATTTCTGGGTTGCATCAAGCTATTAGGTACTACACACCATGTAGGTGTATTGTTTCACCTAATTGTAATTTGAGGACTATCATATCTCAGGTTGCCCTCTTCTAGTGGAGTTATCTGTGTAATTCAAGTATGGCTCTGAAGGGGACTGCTGCTGCCTCCCTTTATATCATATTGGTTCTCTGCATGGACCATGTAATCTTGGATTCTGGCACTCCTGTAGATAATCATCAAGGAGTGCAGTCCAACCCTTTGCAATATTCCTAGTCACTAAGGTACAATCCTTGTACTTGTACTTCATGGGCTGTACAGTAACAGTAATTGTTACAAGACTGTCTATCTCCTACAGGAATCTGAGGTGAGGCCTACACTGGCTGACCCTAGACCTCTAAGTAGTCTTCTGCCTTCTCTACTGCGCTCCAATCTGAGACAGAACTTAACCCAGGTTCGGCTTCTGCCAACTGCAGGGTTTTTTTCTCCCTCCCATCCATGATGGTCCAAAACAAGAGGCATAAAAAGGTTCACATGAATGTCAACAGCCTTAGGCCCAAACTCCATGAACTCAAAAGCTGGGAGGACCTTTACACTCCATATATAATAGCCATCACTGAGACCTGACTCATGCTTTTCATGCAAACTCAGAAGACGGAACTCCTTGGGTTCATTGTCTTCAGGAAAGATACATTTAGAAAAAAGGAGAGGCACCCTAATGTATGTTATGTCTACCCTAAATGCCACTCTGGCTTGTATCTCTGACCTAGAGAAATCACCTGACCTGTGAGGCTTTGCTTGTCAAGTTACTCTTAGGAGGTATAAAACCACTTTGTCTGGGGTGTGTCTATAGTCCCCTTGTGGTGATCATCCTTAGATTCCCTCACAAGGACTGAAAAATTCTAAGAGAATGAATAGTCTTTGGTGACTTTAAAGGAAACGTCCCTCATCTTGTTTTTTGTATAGCTGTGTAGTTTGTAGGCATGAACTATGATTCCTCTCTTGCATCTCCCTAATTTCATCACAAATGGGAGGGGGAGGAATTCAAGAATGCATGGGACAGACATAAGGCAATTCTGGTAGGGGAAGGAAGAAGTAGGTTGTTGGTTAACCAGGATCTCGGCCTATCCTGTAGGTAGGAAATGGGCAGACGGTGGGGTCCAAGTGGTCCTTATCTGCCATCCAAGTCTATGTTTCTGTGTTTCTAATTTAAATATAAATGAGGTTGCTTCACTCTGTTTTGCCCTGGTGTGAAAACCTGTTAAGATCATGAGCCTACTCATGCAAGCCATCATAATGCATACCTGCACAAACCAACAGAAGTTATGCACTAATCAGTTCTGTTATGTGTCTTGTAAAGTCCCTACATTCTCTAACAGCATCTTCTTCTATCTCAGATACACTTTAAACTATAGAAAAGAGTAGGGCATCTTACTATGCCATGAAAAGTTTCATGGCCAGCATGAGACAAGAACATAGGGACTGTGGAGGACAGCAACAGCATTGACTAATACAGTGTAACTACCACAGGCTTTAGCACTAAAACATCATAAAATTCCAGGATAACTTAACATGAGTCGGGGAATGCCCTTTGCAATGGGGTCAAGCAGGTTTTCACACCAGACTTCAGTTCCTTCATTTACATTTAAATACTGGAAATTTGTAGGGCACTATAGAGACATTCATTGTTCATGCCTACAAATTACACAGGTAAACAGAATAAAAGGCTGAGGGACCTTCCTTTTAATATGAACTGGACCAGTGATGTGGTTAGTGGCTATAAGTTTGCCTTGCTTGATGCAATCTCACACAAATTATTAGTGAGCCCACTAGAATGAATAATAAATCAGGTAACCATTCTCTCTTTGACTCTAGACAACAAACCTAACAGAATCAGAGCTGCAGGTGTATTTGCTGATTACCTCAGTGACCACTCACTGATTTTTGTATTTGGAAGAATAACATCCTGAAACCTCCACTCAGAGTTATTCTGGCATGGGATTATTCCAAATTTAAACAGTCTGTCTGAAATCCACTGGGACACTGTGTAAGAAGTCTTCCTAATGCCAACTCTGCTCTTGATTTCTTCATTAATAGCTGCCTGTCAGTAGTTAACAAATGTCCTCCCCTTAAGCAGTTAAGAGTAAAGGATTATTGTTCAAAATGGATGGGTAGTGAACTAAGGAAGCTCATGGGGCAAAGAGAAAGGCATAGTGGAATCTTAAATCTACTGGTCTCATGTCTGACTGCCACAGGTACAGTGAATTAAGGAATACCTGCAAAATTAACTTCCAAAATGCTAAAATATACCAGCAAACTACAGAAAAAAGCCTATCTGAGCCTAACAAATTCTGTGCATAGATTAATTCTCTATTAAAGGGTCATTATGGTCCACTCAAGCAAGATATAGCAGCTGATTGTCAGTTATACAGTGATACTTCAGCTTCAAGAATGTATGGGTAGGCACAAGGGAGCCCTAGAGGTAGGAAAGAGAGGGTAAAAGACAGAGATCAAGAAGAATCTGCAGTGGCCAGCCAAGTGATGCTGAGGGTTGAGGCACTGGATGCCACCCTCATGCCACACTGGTGACCCATGTTCAGTAATGAGCACAAGCTGTCGGGTTGGCATGGGAAGGGAGAGGATTGAGTGTCTGACAAATGCTTTCCTCTCTCCAGGGAAGAGTGGGCATGTCATCCCACTCATTGACTGCCCCCGTGGAGGCTGGGTGGTAGTGCCAGAGTTAAGGGAGACAAGTAAACGTGGCTTTGTGATGTGCACATACCTCCACGCACAAGTGTTCATGGTCACAAGGGTGGGGACAAAAACAAGAAATGCTGCTGCCGGCCTCATGAAGCCCTCCAGTACTCCAGCACTGCTGCCTTGAGGAACTCCTCAGTCCTCTTTGGATGTGTGTACTCAGGAGGGGAGGATAGCCCTCCCCCTTCTGCCCCATCATGGGGGTAATCCGAGGGGATACAGGGCTTGGGAGATGCCAAGGGTGAGGCAATGACTGGGTGCTGGAGGAGGAGAAGCATGCCAGCAGGCTGAGGAGAAAAATACAATACTTAAAGAAAAAAAAAAAAGAAGGAAAAAGAATGCTCAACAATATTGCAGTAGGTAGGGAAAATGGGCAGATCAGGTGGGTGAGCGGTCCTTATCTTCTGTCAGTTTCTATGTTTCTACGTATCTACTGCCAATGCTTTTAACAACTTTTATTGCTCTAGAAAGATTTAAACCTTGTACTGTTCCTCTGGGCATCCTTCTCACCCCTTCCCCAGATCAGCTTGAAATTAGAAGCTTATTCCAGGAAAGTTAAAATTAATGACTCAACTGGCTATGACAAACTTGAACATAAATTTCAAAATTAGCTGCCCCAGTCATTGCCTCCCTCTCAAATTGCTCTTTAATGAGTCATTAATGGAGGTGTTTATCCAAGAAAGATGGAAAGCGGCCCTGCTAGTACCAGTACATAAAGGCACAGAAGAAGTGGAGAACTACTGCACCATCTCACTTCTGATCTCCCTAGCTAAAGTACCGAAGGATTAGTTTGTACTTGAATCCATGAGTACTTCAAGCAACATCACCTTCTGACTGACAAGCAGCATAACTTTATGAAACACCATGGGACCTAGGATACACACAGCCCTGGTAAAACTGTCCTCTGATGTACTGGTGCTATGGATAATGGGCTTATGACTGGTGCAGTCTTTATAGACCTCATCAAAGAATTTGATTTGCCATCCTGTTAGCCAGGTTGCAGCATTCAGATCTTGAAAGTCTTTCCTGTCACTGGTTTAAACACTACGTAATGAGCAGGAAACAGTAGGTAAAGTGGAAGGGTGTCCTATTAATGCAAAGTCCCATCACTAATGGTGTACATAAAACTCAATACCAGGTCATTTACTTTTCTCCCTATTTGTAAATGTCATGCCAGGCAAACGTGATGGGGTCAAACTGCAGCTGCTCGCTGATCATGCTGTCTTGTATAGAAGCTCAAATGACACCAATCTAATCTGCAATCAGCTTTCAAATGACTTCAGGGAGCTAGAGGAATTGTTTCTTGCTATTAAGCTGGTTCTGAATGCAAAAGACAAAGCTATACTATTTGGCTCCAAACACAAGGAAATGGCAAGTCAGCACTTACTGAACTTGACCACTTCCTCAGGATCTCAAATCAAACTTATTGAGTTCATAAAATATGTTGGTGTGTACTTGGATCAGGAATTCTATCTCAGAACTCACATGGATAACATGACTAAATCTTTACACCAAAGTTGGTCTCCTCTATCGTTTAAGTACCTACCTCATTAAGGATGAACAGCTAGACACCACAAATAATACTCTTATTCCTTTACTACTGTTTGCTGCCCTAATCCTCCATGCTCTCAGGAGCTCTGAAATAAACAAACACTTAATTCCAGTATAATAAAATTGAGCACTTTGACTCTGGTGCTCTACCCAGGGAATCTCACTGTGATGTCATCTCTACACTAAGCTGGACCTCTTAGAGGGAGGCTAACTCATCTCCTCTCTGCCTTGTTAAAATGGTCAAGAGTCCACATCCTCAAAGTCACCAAGGTGTTCTTGTTGTTAAATCATTTAGGTGGGTGCTATGACCCCTCACCTGCCCTCTACTTGAGGTGCCCAGGTTTAAATAGGCTTAGGTAAGAGGTCCTTGCTACCTTTGCTCCATCCTTGGAACATTCTCCCAACAGTATTATAAAACTGTTCCTCCCTTTGAGGCTTTAAGAAATGGTTAAAGACTCATTTACAGGCCACTGGAAAATTGTGGGAAAAGTTACTCAAAATTGAGGAGATTTTTGCAAAAATTGTAGAGAAATTGTGGGTGTTCTACTATAGACCATGAGTACCTCACAAATAAATAATTTACTGTTTTCTGCAGCATATAATAGTAAGCATAAACTGCTAAATGAATACACCACCACTTGAACATGTTTTTAAACATAAAGAAAAGCTTGTGCTCCTAAAATGAGTACTAAACTGATATATGTGTTGCCCATCTTCCAAAATGTAAAACCATCTGCCTCATACAGTGCTAAATAAATTCTATTTAGTGAGCCACAGCATATCAATATTAAATCCAGAATAAACAATTTTATTTCTGTTTCTGGATGTAGAATGATGATGCCTGATCAACTGCTGTTTACTGTGCTCTTTCAACTATTCACCCACTCTGATGCAAGAAAAAATATGCAGATAGAGAGGTGAATAACTGAGTTTTAGTAAAATGTTGTTAAAGTGTTTAATGTTCATAATTTGCACTGTAGGTACTGTACACTATTTATGAAATCACATATTAGAACATTAAATCTGGGAGTTACTGTGGCTAGCAGTATACTCTAGAGGTTGGAGTAACAAACTGTGAATGAGCTGAGTTCTGTACATCTAGCAGACATGGGCAGGGCCGCAGTAATGGGAGGAAAAGTGGGGAAGTTATCTGGGGCCCTGAGCTCAGGAGGGGCCCACCTGAGGAGCTGGCATTAGCTGGTTTAGGAAATAGGGGCACATTTCAACTGACTTGTCCTGGGCCCCAAAATTCATAGCTGCAGCCCTGGACATGGGTTTGATTCCATAACCTTCACTTGCACACTGTGTAACTCTGAACAAGTCACTTAACCTCCCAGTGCTCCTGGGCTGCCCCTGAAAATAGACATGTGTGACTAGTGGGCCTTACCTGGTTACCAAAGAATACATATAAAAAATGCCAATCTATTTTTACTGCATCACACAGTACTCAGGGTACCTTGCAATTTACCTTTGTTTTACTCTGGCTACAATGATTTTGTTTAGTTAAAGATAAATGTTCAGATACATTTTATGTGTTTTATAAGCTTGTTTTCAGACTTTAGTCAGGTTTTATTGTAGTCTTTGCATGTGAGCATCTAGGCTGTAGATTGCTAAGAGCAAGATGACTGCTACCAACTAGCTTATTCAAGTTTATAATCAGCAGGGCCATCCAAAATCCACAACTGTTTGAATCAAAACTTGTATGAATGAAAGCATATGCTCACAAGAAAAAAGTGCCCTACCACTTACAAAAGGCTTCATAGTTAGTGCCCCATTTAGGTGAATGGGATAAATTGCACCTTTTCTCCCATCTGCGGTTTCAGTCTCTGTGGCAACAAAAGTTTTCAGATAGACTGCTTCAACACTAAACAAATGTTAAATGTTTATGTGTACTTATGCTTAGCCAGTGGATTTTGAAACCAAACAAGGCAAGGGTTCAAAAGAAAGCAGTGTCACATAGAACCCTTCCCCCATCTTGCATTACATTGTTTTGGCAAAACCAAGTCTGCATGTACAATGGTCAATATATTTGAGTGTATTTTATTAAAATGTTAATACTTTTTACACAGTTCAAAGTAAAGCCTCAAAAATTGCAAGAAATTGCAGAACATGTCAATTTTGTGGATAATGGTGAAAATTGCAGATTCTGCAATAAAGAATGTGGATGCAATTTTCCAGTGACCCTGTTCATTTACTAAAATGCAGCCAATGCTCCTTTTATTGCTAATTGTGCCTACAAACTGGTAATGATTGTTTCCTTGCCTAGAGTTGACCTAGTATTTTACCTGTTCTTATACTGCTGTGAATTCTTAAAAATAGATCTAACCTATAGCTAAGAATCAAGTGTAATTTTTTACTAGACTGTTCATAACTACACTTCTTGTGCAACGTCTTCTATGTAATTTTTCTGGGTCATCCATGAATACAGGACTTCTAGTCTCAGTAGGCCTACCCAGTTAACAAAATTCAATAAAATCAATAAAAATACAGTTCTGAATAAAGGTTTCCTTTGCTCTTACTGAGTTAAGTGAGTAATACTGATTGACAAAGTAGCCAATAATTTTATGATATTATCTAATAACAGTCAAATTTGCAAGACATGTTGCTTATGGATCTTATTTAAAAGAGAAATGATAGCATAGTGGTTAAGGTCATTGACCTGCAAATGTGGAGATCTGGGTTTGAATCTAATGAGCCCCACTTGCATACTGTATGATCCTGCACAAGTCACTTAACTTTCATGTGATCCAAGGTCACACCTGGAAACAAGCTCTGTCTCAGTTTGCCTTTTCTGGGTAAACATTTCCCCTTCCCCTTAAAAATATGTATCATAGTTCAGTTTGATAAGACATTACAAATTCTTAAATGCACAGTAAACACAACTGTGAAGAGTAATAAAATGTTTTGTAACTTCCACATTATAATATCTTAATTTAATACATGAGGAAAGTTACAATAATATTTTTGTATGTGTACTGGGGCTGTGTGTTGGGAAAGGGAGATCTTGTATAGCAAAGTGGTCTGTATTGATGACCAGCTATTTTAAAAGTTATAATTTCTCCTTTCTTACCAGTCAGAACTGCTAAAAAGTAGTGCACATTTCTCTGGTCTCCATGACAACTCACTTTGCGCAGTGGGTTAGCAACAATCAACTGTGTGCAAGTAATGTATTTTACTGCACTAGATTAGAGGGAGAGTTGCTTCAAGGAGCACAATGCCACAAGGGACATGTTAATCCCAATTTCAGAATGAAATAGTGTCATACTAGATGGCTCATGAAGTTAGTGTTCAACCCCTCACCAGGCAGCAAAGCTAGAGAAGGTAAATCACATTGATCCTCCCTTTATTACATCGTACATCAGCACTGATTAGATCAGAGTCGTGACTGTCATGCCTTGGTTTCCCCAGGTTTATTGGGACAGTTCTTCACTAGAGCAGAAGGCAGCATTTTTATGCAGCCACTGCATGGTAGTAATGAAGTCTTCAGAATGTAGCAAAATAGAAAAAATATAAAACACTTCAGGGATGTTGCTGTGCACAGTGCATAACAAGAGTCAAATGTAAAAAAGCATGGCACCAGCATATCCTTATCAAAGCAGAGAAGCAGGACAACTTCCTGACTACATGTATTGGTGAATTAATCCAAAAAGCATGGAACTGCTCACAGTGCCATACAAGGATATCCTTTCCCACAAACACACCACTGTTGTATGCTTATGCATTTCACTGGGAGCCCCAGTACCAGCCAACACAGTAGCAGTGACAGCAGCAGAATGTGGACTGGTCTCTGAAGCAGAGCTTATGAGCACATGCATATTCGTGTAAACCATTATAATTGAACTGGGTAGGCCTCATAAAACAATCTTTTGTCTGAGGTACAGCAAAGTATAACAACCTCTGGACAGAGCCACAGTTGCTGCTAATGCATTAATATGGTAAGAGATTTATTTAAAGGTTTTACAAGGAAACACATACTGAGCTAGTAACAGCTTTGTTTTCAGATGTCCTAGGTGAAAGGGAAAGGAGAAAGATAACAGATACAAAATACAGAATATAAAATTCATAGAAATGAAATAGATGTAACAAAGATAAAGAGGGCAATTGTGTCTAAGAATAAATTGACAAAAATAAGTTACCAAGCAAAAGTTGTGGAACTGACCAAAGATCAATTAAATAGTTATTAATTATCAACATAAAAACTAGAGGAATGACTGATACTGGGGACAAATATAGAATTCATGTGTGACTTAGTTGTACTACTGTGATGTAAATCCTTCGCTGGTCAGGCTGCCTTCTCATTTGGCTTTCCTAAACTTTGGAACTCTCTCCTAACCATTTCTTCCACCTCTTCCACACTCTCGCTCTCTCTCTCTCCTCTGTCTCCATGACCACACTGCTCCCCTGTGGCTGCCCTTGAGTCATTGCCATTTCCTGCTCCTCAGTTTACCCTCTTCCCTCTTTCTCCATGACCACTGCTCCCCTGTGGCTGCCCTTGAGTCATTGCCCTTTCCTGCTCCTCAGTTTACCCTCTTCCTCTCTCTCCATGACCACACTGCTCCCCCTGTGGCTGCCCTTGAGTCATTGCCCTTTCCTGCTCCTCAGTTTACCCTCTTCCCTCTCTCTCCATGACCACGCTCCCTCCTGTGGCTGCCCTGAATCATTGCCTTTCCTGCTCCTCAGTTTACCTCTTCCCTCTCTCTCCATGACCACACTGCTCCCCCATGGCTGCCCTTGAGTCATTGCCTTTCCTGCTCCTCAGTTTACCCTCTTCCCTCTCTCTCCATGACCACTGCTCCCCTGTGCCTGCCCTTGAGTCATTGCCCTTTCCTGCTCCTCAGTTTACCCTCTTCCCTCTCTCTCCATGACCACTGCTCCCTCCTGTGGCTGCCCTTGAGTCATTGCCCTTTCCTGCTCCTCAGTTTACCCTCTTCCTCTCTCTCCATGACCACTGCTCCCCCGTGGCTGCCCTTGAGTCATTGCCCTTTCCTGCTCCTCAGTTTACCCTCTTCCTCTCTCTCCATGACCACACTGCTCCTCCTGTGGCTGCCCTTGAATCATTGCCTTTTCCTGCTCCTCAGTTTACCCTCTTCCCTCTCTCTCCATGACCACACTGCTCCCCCGTGGCTGCCCTTGAGTCATTGCCCTTTCCTGCTCCTCAGTTTACCCTCTTCCCTCTCTCTCCATGACCACACTGCTCCCCCTGTGGCTGCCCTTGAGTCATTGCCCTTTCCTGCTCCTCAGTTTACCCTCTTCCCTCTCTCTCCATGACCACCTGCTCCCTCCTGTGGCTGCTCTTGAGTCATAACCCTTGCCCACTCCTCAATCTACCGGTTTCTCTCTTTCTGTTTCTCTGCCCTCCACCTACATCACCAACCTGCCTTACACTCTTCTCCCCCTCTTGTCTGCATTTTCCCTTTCCCCTATTTACGCTCCTTCTTTCAGTGCTCTATCCCCTGGTGCCCTCACCACTGAAAATTACTATTGCTTGTACCCATGGGACAGATTCTCCACCATGTCCTTGTAAAATCTTTGCCTATAATTTTACCTGTTTGAGAAACCTGTGCATTTTCATTTTGTACTGCTTAACTGATATCTCTATATGATGTTTTATTGTATAAGTATTTGCTCTCGTTGTTCTTACACCTCTCTTCCCTTGCCCAGGATGTATCTGAAATGAGCTATATTTCAGCTTAGTATGTCTTTCCTGGTGAAACTTTTGAAATAAATAAATACGTAATGAAAGTCCCACAAGTACACCACAATAGCAGAAAAACAAAACATAAACATCATGGTAATGCAGTGAAAAGTGTTTTGTTTCTGAACATACACACCCTCTTGAAAATGCATAGAACACACATGCACAGATAACTGTTACAACAGTAGTGCACACACACAGGGTGTGAGTGTCATTAGCAGATTATGCAGCTACAATATTTCATGTTCGGTGGGGTCCGGCTTTGACACATTTTCCAGTGTATTGAGTAGAGTTAACACAGGTAAAATGCAGAATCTCATTTTACTGGGGTCCTGCTTTTATACAGTTTTACAATGTAGTTACCATGGATAGGTCAGTTAACATGCAGTATCTCATTTTCAGTCAGGTCCGTATTGTACCTATTGTAACACTAACAGGTCTAGGATGCCCTAAATGAGTTGGTTCCATCACAGCCTGTATGTTTTCAGTGACCAGATACTGTATCTCTTTTGGCCAGAAAAGGGATGTGAATTGTGCTAGTGCACATTTTAGTGCCTTGTTTTTGCTTTGATGGGCTATATTCAAACATGCTTGGGGCACTCACACTTTGCTCTAAACATGTTTAAGTACAGGAAATTCAGTGAACTGTGCTAATGAGCACTCAAGAAATGGACTTTACAAGGGGCAGCCAGATACCTTTTAATATGGGACAATTACTCCATGTAGTTCTGGTTTCCAGTTCTAGGTTTGTCTACCTATTTCTGTTTCAAGCTTTTAGCCACTGACTATATTGCTTTTAGCCATCGACTGCTATGCCAGCAACCTGGGTTCAAGAACAAACCTGGGTCATTTGGGGGCTTGTCTGGGAGGAGGGAGGATGGACATCTGTAGGACAGGGTGAGGAATCTAGGTGGCAGCACCATGGGAGAGCATTGGAAAGGACCCCATACCTAAATTCTTGAGGTGTCTCCATGGGGATGAGTACCGCATGTCTGGGCCCAATAGGGAGAATAAAGGAGGAAAAGTCCTCTGACTCTAGAAGAGTGATGGCCTTCTTTCTAGCAGGCCCCACACCAATGACTAGGCACCTCTGATCCAAGGTCCTGTGGAAAGACCACCAGAAAAGGTAAGTCCCAGAGAGGTGGATGATGGGGCTGGGGAGACAGGCACAGATGGTGGCCAGTCAGGGTGCTGAAGGACATAAACAGCTTTGTAGAAAAAAGTATTATAATTTATTATGCATTCCTAATGCATGTAAAATGTATTCTCTCTCTCTCTCTCTCTCTACATATATATATATATATATATATATATATATACATATATATATATATACACACACACACATACATACCCTTCTCAGTCTCTCCTCTTTCATTTCACCTCCTACTAAAATACTTTATTTAGGTCTATCCATGTAGACAAATGAGACTTTAAACATATTACTGAAAAATGCTATCCATACCCCAGAAGCCTGTGACATATCTAAGCTCCATTTGTGCAAGGCATAATTGGATTGGATTGCATTCTGTCTGATTACAGTCCATTAAAGATAAATGTCAAATACATTTTGGTGAAATTGAGTTACAATGATAGGAACCTTTCCAGTGGGATACAAACCATTTGAAAAAGTGCTGTACTTTCCATTTTTCTCATTTTTTTTCAACATTTAGCTGTAAAACTTTATTTTAAGTGTCAATAACTATGCTGTAACTATTGTATAACTACATGTAACTGCACTATAACTACTGTGATGTTACATGTAACTACTATGTAGTTGTTAACTGGCTTCACATTTGCATGTTGTGTAGTTGTATGAAGTAATTACACTAACTGTATTACACTGGGTATCAGACTGGGTTTATAGACAGAAAAAGGCTATAGTTACCCATTTAATCTGTCCACCCACATCATTGGATCCAGCCATCCCATTTATCTAGAAGGTAGTAATCCAGTTTTGTTTGACTGTATATTTATTTTGCTCAGTACTATCTCTTCTGGTAGAGAATTCCACTGTCTGCCAATTCTGCTTAACTACTATGTAGCTGTTAACTTTTTTCACCAGAAGAGATACACTAAACTGAAAGCTTGTTTATAGGTGTGACCTAGGAGTACAAGAAAGTTAAGTGACTTGCTCAGGATCACACAGTATGCAAGTGGGGGCTGTGGGTTCAAACCCAGATTTCCAGGTTTGCAGCTCAGAGCCTTAAACCACTGCACTATACTGCCTCCTAAACTTGTTTCACATTTGCGTGTTGTGTACTTACACAACTTGCATTAAATAATACTTACTGTGCAACCACTACTGTCTCCCTTTCAGCACAAATCAATTCATTTTGACAAGTGTAATTACACATTTAATAGCTGTTGCAAAGTGTGACAGAAAATCTCAATGTAACTCCCTGTATATCTTCTGGCATTGTGTAATTTGTTCTTTCAAATCAAATCAAATCATCTTTATTTCTAAAAGTGCCTTTCAGAACCAAGGCACTGTACAAAGAGATCATACATACATATAAGCTAAAAACAGACATAAATTAATCAACTATAACTAGTATATGCTAAACTAAATAAATAAGTCTTAAGCTCCATTTTGAATCTCTCGATGGTTGGGCATTCTCTTAACCAACGAGTAGAGAATTCCACAGGTCGGTGCTGAGAAAGCAAAAGCATGAGATCCTGATGTGTTTAATCAAACCCTTGAATTTCCAGCAATCCCTCATTGGCAGAGCGGAGAGGACAGAGGGGCAATAGGGTACCAAGAGATTTTCAGGTAGCCAGGTCCCTGATCATGTAGGGCTTTAAGGTTAGTAAACCAACATTATAGGTGATCCATACCTAACAGGCAGCCAGTGCAGTTCACGGAGCACAGGCTTAATATGGCTGGATCTAGAAGTCCTAGTCAAAAGCCTGGCCGCCATGCTCTGCACCAGCTACAGGTGGTGGATGTTAACTAGTAGCCCTAGGTACAGGAATTACAGTAATCAAGACGGGTAGTGATAAAGGCATGGACCAATGTTGGTAGATCACCGGTGGGATCAGGTGTTTCACCCAGGCGATATTCCTCAGATGATAAAGAGTATTTGACTACAGCTGATACCTGAGATTTTTAAGGTCAAGCCATCATCAAAAATAATGCCCAGGTTTCGTACCCGATCAGAGTGTAGCGCGACATACCACGGAGCAATAAGCCCAATGGTTGTCCAGCCCCAAACCCATCACCGGATGACCTGGGTCCACCCAACACCTCAGTCTTATCGATTCAGTCTCAGCCAGCTAGAACTCATCCATAATCTGATTTCAGCAAGGCAATTATTTAGCACGGAGAGAGCATCATCTTGCCCAGGCGGAAAAGACAAATACAGCTGAGTATCATCTGCATAGCAGTGAAAACTCAGACTGTATCGCCTGATGATATCTCCCAATGGCAGGATATACACTGCAAACAACAT
The DNA here is from genome assembly GCA_016271365.2 of Neoceratodus forsteri. Lineage (NCBI taxonomy): Eukaryota > Metazoa > Chordata > Ceratodontiformes > Ceratodontidae > Neoceratodus > Neoceratodus forsteri. Next base: position 1,064,733,870 of record CM028130.1, read on the forward strand.
GAGTGCTAGAATGGAACCTGTGGTACCCCACAAGGTAGGGAGTGAGTGCCAGAGGAATAAATTCCAGTGGCAACTCTCTGAAACCTGTCTGAGGTAAGACTGGAACCATTTGAGGACTGTTCAGACAGCCCACAATAGATCCATGAGCACTCAACAACACGCCATGGTCTACAGTGTCAAATGCGCAGAGAGATCAAGAAGGACCAGAATGGTACATGCCTTTTGATCTCTAGCCATTAGGAGATCATTCAACACCCGGACAAGAGCAGTCTCCATGCTATGTTTCTTCCTAAAGCCAGATTGAGAGTATCATAGACATTGTGAGTTGTAAGATGATCATCCAATTGTAATGCAACCGCCTTTTCAGTAACCTTACCAACAAAAGGCAGGTTAGAGATGAGCCAGCAGTTAGCTAGACAATCTGGATCCAAGGAGGTTTTTAAGGAGTGGTGAACTACCGCCTCCTTGAGGGTCAGGAAAAAACCTCTCAAGGATTTCCAGACAATGTCAGCAAAAATCGGGCTGATAACTTCAACACATCCTACTAAAAGCTGTGTAGGACCCGGATCCAAACTACAACTGGTTGGTCGTAATGTTTGGATGATCTTCACAATGTCAGTGAACTCCAGCGGTGAAAATCTGACCAGACAGACCAGGTGCATAACACTTCCAGTAGAGCCACTGCAATCCCTCAAAGGAGAGGTTAGACCAATACCAGACCTGATGCTGGCAACATTATCTGCAGAAATTCAGGTGAACTCCTTTCATCTTAGCTGACAAAAGCTTCTCTGGGCTGGAGACAGATTGGATTGCACAATCTGCCAACAGTCCAGAAAAGCTGAGCCGGTCAATTCTGTGCAGCAGAAATCTCCCTGGACAGAATTCTGCCTTCTTACGGGTGATTTCTGATTGATAGCCATCATAATGTGCCATCAACCTAAGCCTGTCAACATCACTACCAGACCTCCGCCAGGTCTCTCTCCAACCTTCGCCAGCTCTCCTTAACTCCTTCAAGGAGCCATCAAACCAAGGGCTCCTTGAGCGGAGGGTGAGAGGCCGAACACAAACAGAGCAATCTTGTCCAGAGCATCTCCCACAGCCTTATTATAGGCTAACATGAGATCATCTGGAGTCATGCATTCACCAAACAAGCTCTATAGATCCAGTACCGCCATTAGGTCACCAGGATTAATACCTTAAAGGAGGTACTGAACCATCTGTAGGAGCAGACTATTAGGGTGAGCTCTGAAACTGAACCTTATGGTGTGATGGTCAGACCAGCTGACTGGTTCCACCCTCAAATCAGCAATCTCCATACCCAGAAGAAAGATCAGATCCAATGAATGACCCTTTATATGGGTTGAGAGGTAACTACCTGTGTTAGGCCCAGTGACATCATCAACTGGAGGAGATTTTGACAAAATGTTCATCATCGACCCAGGCATTGAAGTCTCCCAGAACTATCAATCTGGGGACACAACACCACGTCGACGATGAAGTCTGCTATCTCCTGCAGAATTCTCCACCATCTCCTGGTGGACAGTAGATGAGAAGAATTCCACAACCTACACCCTCACCCAAGATATATTCAAAGGATCTGGTACTTCAATGGCACATCCACAAGGCCCAGCTCAGTCTTAAACATAATGGCTACACCCCACCCTACAATCCAACCTTGGATGGTGTGTCACGAGAACCCGGCTGGTGTTGCAGGAAGCCAATATGAGGCGAGTTTTCATCCAGCCAGGTCTCGTGATGCAAAAGCAGATCAGTTGACCCAACAAGATCAGCTATAATAGCTGTCTTGTTTTCATAGATCTGGCATTGCATAACACTACCAAGGCTGGATAGACTGTCTGGGAAGACCTCGGCTCCTGCCTACTAAAATCGAACCCTTGGGTATGGGAACAAAACAAGAATAACCTCTATCTTGGCCCCATTTCACCCCAGGTTGTCTCCTGGACCCTACCACCCAATCCGCCACCCCTCCTGTCCCCACCAGATTCAGCTCTCCACCTTCTTTTACATTTCCTCAGAATGCCCAAAGCTTGACACCTAAAATAGGTGTCAGATGATAATAGTGGACATTTGAAGGACACAATTCCCTGAGTCTGGTGGGGAATAATGCTCAACCGTCGCTAAATCACCGCAACACATTATAATAAATAATTCAAAAGAAAACAATATTTGATGAACAAAATTCAAATACAAAACAAATAATATATAATCAAACACTTATACAAAATAAAATGGAGCATTAATATATACATAATCCCAACTATCCAGCATTTCCCAGATATAGGCAACTAAAAACTGTTTCCTTTAATATAGCTAATTAAAACAATCCAAAAATAAATCTTATAAATCAAACAAAAGAAACAAAAGAAACCCCATATAGAGTCCACTCTAAAGAGTTCAATTCCCAAGGAAAAATTAAAATAAATAGACTTACATAAATAATAAATACAATTAATTTTCAACCCTGTACTCTCACTACCCTGGGAATCAGTACATATAATAAAATAAATAATTAAGTTTCCAAGGCACTCACACTACCTGGAAATAAAATAATAATAATTTGGGCACTCTCACTGCCCAAACAACTAAAAATTCAAACCAAAATATAAAAGAATCAAATAGCAGGAAATGTTCTCTCCAGAGGGTGTCTTAATGGTTTAAATCTTCTTTGAACTCAACAATCTATGGTCCCAAATCTTAATGAAATTAAGCTTCAAATCTCCTAAATCGAGTCAGCAGTCAGTCCGATGATTTAATCAACCATTAAATTCCATTCTGTAATCTTCCGTCATAGAAAGGGTTTTCTGGAAGGCCAGAATGTGCAAACCTTACCAAAAGTAAAGGGATATCTCATTCCTCCCCTCATCACCCCAAACTAATCAAATTCCCACCACCTGTGACCCCCAACTACAGACACCTTAAGGGTAAACAATAAAGTATACCCCAGGGCAACCTAGGAGAACCCCAGATCCTCCTCTGACTCCCCAGAGGCAAGTGAGCAACTCCAGCTTGGTCAGAGGCAGTGCAATGGGAAAACAGCCCAAGATGTGGGGAGGAAGGTTCCCCACCCAGCACCATTCAGTGACCCCCAGCACCCATAAACTCCAGAGAACAGCAACTGCAAGTTCACCACAAAAACATTTGGCAGTTCAGACCATCCACAAACACCTCCTGTCAGTACTTTCAGACGCCTTTCCCAATCACCACCACTTGAGACCACTGGCTCCACAGAGATTTCTGAGCTTCAACACTGCCTATTTTGGTTATCGTAATCAAGTAACAACTTCCTGCAATAAGCAGTCATATACAACCGAACAGCCACACATAGCGATTTAATTTCACATAAATGCGCAGAATGCACTCTCACCACACCGCTGCTTGCTTGTAGATGTAGTCCTCTAATCCAGGTGATTCCCTCAAATTGACAGCAGATTTTAGTTATGGGCCAGTCTTTCCAATTCGAGCAGGCAGCAACTCAAGGCAACAGCCCCACAGATCACGGGTTTTAAATTAGGATTTGGGTTTAATTTGAGTCTGTCACGGCTTTACTAAAAATACAGCCGTGGCATAAGTCAACTTCAGAACTTAAAACTACTGCATAAATAAAATGAAAATAATTAAAATACATGCTATTTCAGCTGTTGCAACAGCCTGTAACAATAATGACTAAAACTCCTGTATATCAGGAGAACAGCCAACCTAACTACAGACCCAAAAATACGCTCAGGAATGCTAATTTAACTCACTAAAACAGCCCTAACTAAGCTAAAATTACTAACTAAGAAAAATAAAAATAATAATAAACAAAACACACTTAAAATAAGAAAAATAAATAAAACTTAAGCAGACTTCCAAGCTCAAGCCTCAGGCAGCTCACACATAGCCGACATCTTGGATCTAACATTTCCTTTCAAAGGCAATGACACATGTAATAGCTATTGCAAATGTAACAGCAAATCTATTGTATAACTACTATGTTACTATTTTGGCATTATTAAATTTGTTCTTATATGTGTAACTACATATGAATGTAGGTCTTGTGCACTGTTTCAACAGTCTATGTCTATCTGACATTTATTTAAAGGGTGATCACACAGAAAAACTTAAAAGTGTAATCAGAATGGTAAGGAAAATATGATTACACTGTAACTCATCTGCTACCCTGAAATGCACTGACTGGCATCTCTATGGGTGGTAGTAATACAGGGCATAATATATTTAATAATATATTTTCCTGGAGTCAGTGTTACCCCGCTCTCTGATTGTTGTCACTGGAACATTTATTTCCCTGGTGTCTAGTGGCACAACCCATCCTTCAATTCCCGTGCATGCAAATAATTTATGTATCCCTGGTGTTTAATGGTGCTCCTCATCCTTCCATGTGGACCCCATAATACTGCACGTTATCTTTTTTATAATTTAAAATTTATTGAATGTTTCACAATATACAATGGACAGGGTCAAAACATCCACAGTGTAAAACTTGAGACAAAACAGATTTATTGACCCTCCTCCTCCCCAACACCCAAACCCCCGACACAGTCCAAAAGCTTGACAGTCCATTACATCAGAGATTAAGATTAAATATAAAAATTAGATAGGATTTAATGTATGAAGTGAGGCCCAGATCCGTTCATATTTGGAATTATTATTATTGATACACCGGACCGTCTTTTCCACTCAGAGATTAAATAATAGCTCATTTAGCCATTCAGAATAAGAGATAACCTCAGAACTCCTCCAATACTGAAGTACCAGTTTTTAACAGACATGGAAATTAAAGCAATATGAAATTTATGCTTATTAGCAGAAATCTGTGAATAATCCTGAGAATACAAACCTCTGGAGTGAACAAGTCTCTCAGCCAAAGGAGTGGGTCGGCCTTGTCCCTTATAGCCTCCCATAGGGGTGATATCTTAGAACATTCCCAAAAATGTGGAGCAAAGAACCTTCTGCTTGAGTACACCTAGTACAAACATTAGAATTTATTCCCCATTTAGCAAGTTTCTGAGGAAAGTGGTAGAGATTATGGAGAAACGAAATTGCATCAACCGTAGCCTATCTTGTGTTACAAAATGATGGCAGATATTCCTTATAGTCGTCCAGTCCCTAAGCACTTTATCTCTTATGTCTAGTGGCACCCCCACTTTCTATGGCCATCTTCCTTGATAGTTATGTTTGCCCTGGTGTCAAGTGGCATCCCCACCCCCACCCTCTGATGTCCCTCGGAGCCTGAAAAAGAACATCTGTGAAGAACATTGCTGAACATCACATTTAAATCAGCAATGACATACCTAAGGCTGAAACTAATCTAGATAGCGGAGGAATGTAGACTAGCAATTTTTACACTAACCACTGAGCCACCTAACTGCATTTTTTAACTGTGATACACACAAACACTGACTAGTACAAATACACATATATGCCTATATATTGCAGTATAACATAGAGCGTACTACCTACACGCACTGAACATTGCCAGACAACAATTTTGTACAGAGGCCTAAACTCTGGAATTCCATCCCAATGCACCTCAGACCAATAGACAATTTTTTAGTTTGTATAACATCCACAAATAGCACTAGAACAGTCAAAAATTGATGTCTTGTTTTGTAACCATCAGACACAGGATGATAATGTTATTAAGCTAATTGATTAAAGTAAATTATATTACTGTATCAATGCCTTTGATAGCATATTTTAGTGTCTGTACTGTTATAAAACAGCTTCCTCTTTTCTATCTTTGTAACACTGTAAGAAATTCTGACAACCTTTGTAATTGTCTTTACTATGTGTGAGTGTTAGGGACCTCTCTGAAAATGAGCTTTTGCTCAACCGAGCATCCAATTCATGTAATGAATAAAATATTTTAATAACACTACTACTACTACTACTGCTATTACTACACACATACAGTACCACACATACACTGCCTTATATGGCATTTATTCATTTATACATCAAACTTTAGCTTTTATTGAATTTAGGATAAGCACTGTGACACACTGATACCCATGCACTTTGTCATGTTCTGAACAGTGCACACCAATACAGAATAGCATTACTGCCCATTTGCAAACTGATCAGGGAAAGGTTAATGCATGAGGAAAGGGTTAACAGAGTGCCACACAGGCGCACACACACACACACATATTCCCATATGGAGAAACACACACAGAGTCCTTTGTCTCTGCACATGCAACATCCATTTCGTAGACGTCTTTGTTGTACTTACTTTCACCAAGTAATTTCAAAATATTAACAAAACCAGAATAACCAATATAAAAACATCATTAAGTGATTTACATAAGTTAGTGTGTTATGTAGTGCTGTCTTTTTAACTCTTGCAGATCTCCTGATCTGGTAGCAACACTTTATTCTGTGTTCTGAAACCTGAATCTCATTCATAATCTCAGTTATAGTTTATGGCTGGGAAACACTGATAAGTTGACATGCTTACCAATGCCCAAAAGTTATGGATAGTTCGTAGAAAATACTGCTCAGATTGAAGCTAGTAACCATGTCATCACACAAGTCCTGTTATACACAAAGTAAGATTGAAATACATGTACTGTTAGTGACCATTATTTCCCATCAAAACTTAAAAAACACAGAGTGAAAGAAAAAGTGCTTCTTTTTTTCAGACAGAGAAGAAAATAGTGCACAGTAAGGACATACCAGACTGCTCTAGCAGAGTGATTGTAATGCAACTCAATTTTATGAAGTCCCTGATGAACTCCATTTTTACTGTGATAGCAAAATGTCTGTATAGCTCCATCCTGCAGTCATTAAAATTATTACAGGCAGGGTAATGAGGACTGAGCAGAGAGCACAGAAGACAGAGGAATGAATAAGGAGCCTAACAAATAAAAACATTAGAGCACAAAAATAACACTATAAATTAAAAGAACAGGTTGATGACCTGCAAAACAGAGTCATCCACTTACATGACTGGGTACTGGAAGGTCATACTTCCTCCAACACTGACTTTAGTATTGAATGTTAAACTACGCATTAATCAAGTGTACAGGGCACTGAGAGTAAAACCAAGCAAAAAGTCAGACAAGTTGTTGTCAGGTGTTTGGAAGTTTTAAAATTCTCTACATAACAGTTAAGGAGTAGTGCTGTGCAGAATTTGTCAAATTTTAATGCAATGAAATTCTGTGGAATTTCAGAAAGTTCCACCAGTTCCACAGAATTCTGTCAGTAGCAGAATTCCATAATTTCAAAAGGAATAATTTACATGGATTAGTAATCAACAGCTTAAATGAATAGTGGATTCCTTTTACACAGTCTGTGGAATAAATCCATGTGGAAGTTATTCTGCAGTTTACATAGAAATTCTTTTGGAATTCAAAAGAATTAAAAATATTGTAAAGCACTCTGGATGCAGAATTGCTAGTCTGCATGCATTCTGCCATAAATTCTGCATTCCACACAGTTTTATTAAAGAACAATTGTGTCACATTTAATAGTTGAGCTAATATATATACATACAGTGTCCCTGTTAACTAAACCAAGGGAACAGTAGCAACTAAGTTTGGAAATAAGGGTGATAACACCCTTTATACAATATTTGAAATGCTACAATGAGCCAGCTCCTCTTCCAACTTTGTAGCTGCAGAACTCAGGTGGAGACACTTGCTTCCCTCTTACAGAATGTCTGAAGGGGATGGGAAGTTGAGGAACTGGGAAGTGCTTTATAATGGAAGTGGATACATGTTTGCATTATAATGGAGTCTGTAATACAATTTTTTGATTTTATGGTAAAATTAAAACATGTATTGTGTGACAAGCATTGTATAAAACTATTTCCTTCCTTTACTAAGCATGAGTCATGTTCCAGTCACATAACTATGTTCTTCTCTTGCCTGTATCAATTAGCCATGTCCTCCTAGCCACAGCACTAATATAATAACCACGTTCAAGTAACATTCTTCATTAAGCCAATTACTGTATTTCAGATCTCTTTGTTGTATAAGATCAATGACCAGTTGCCACTGCACCTCTGTACTATGAACTATACTGAACATTTAATAGGTTTTATGTTCCTGATAAAATGCATTGGTGTAGCTGTTTTGGCATTAAATCACCCACTGTAGCTATTTCTTTGCTTATCTTTACTTCTATAATAGGTTCAGCTCCCACATACCACATTAAAAGGATTCACCATCTCCTGACAAGTTCTGTGCACTACTACAAGATTGCCAATGCCAGTACATTTAATTTTCTCACTTTGTCTTGTGCTTTTATTAGGCCATTTTCATACTTTTAAAGACTTCTAGACAATTTATTTGTACCCCTCCCCCATACACACACTCAAGAAAATATAAATCAATAGATATGGTTGGCCCAGAAGGAAATTGCTGGCCATCTGCCCTATTGCTCCTTTACTCCTCTCCACTGCACAGGTGATTATTTAGTAAAGACTGGCTGCACTCTATGCCCAACACTGGAGAGTGAAGCCACTCTCCCCTCTTGCTACTTCTCTTGCTAAAAGAAACACTTTACTCTCTGGAAAATATAGGCGTGTGTAGTGATTCAAAATAAGGAAACCAACTGATGATATTCCAAAACAGCAGACATAATGGCTGGATTATCAAAGATCCAAATGCAAGTAAAGGGATCTATGATGCTGGTTTGACAACAATTTCGTCAACGGCATCACAGCAATGGAATTTATATCGACTGCAAGTTGCGGTTGACATAAATCCTGATGGACTCCCAGTCCATTTGTCTATCTGGGGCTTTGTCCCTGAACCCCCATTCTAAATATAATTAACTCTGAGTCAAAGTTGATCCTGGAAGGGGTGCAGGACCGGGGACGATGTTCCCCTGTCTCTGGTGCACCAATACAGTGACTTGTCGATGAACTGTTGATTTTGTTGGCATCGACAAAGGTTGCTGTATTGGTGTCGCTGCCGGGGTATACCCAGGTGGAGTGCCCAATGTTGTTGTTCAGCTGAGGCTGGATAAATGCAGAATGTTTAAATGTTTGTTTCAAACATTGTGCCACATTACAGCACCTGACGCTACTTTATGTTAAAAAATGATGCAGTTGTCAAATATTGATGCATGCATCATTGTAAGGCATCTGTTCAACTAAAACATGCTACATACGTGCATGATATATTGTTCACCTTTTAGATGGGCTATAAGTATTGATGTGAGCTTTGGGGTACAGCACAATCATAGAACAAGTGACTACATGCAGCTGAAATTCCAGCACAGTGAGTTTATCTAATTTTAGTGCCCCTATACAATACACCAGGTATCTTTACAGCAAAAATAGCCTAACATTTGTGCTCATGTCAAGGATGGTCCTGATGCCAAACACTGCAAACAAACAGAAGATGCTTCTTTTATTTTAACTGCTAATATAGTAACACTTGTACAATTGTCGACACACTTTTCATATAATACCATGTACCATGTTGTATGTATCTGACTGCTGTGAATCACTGTTCCTTCAGATTTCTGTATTGTCTCCTCCTGTAAGCAATTCTCTACAGTGACTGTTTTTATGTTTGTCTGCAGATGTGTGCACAGCAAAATGTTGTTACAAAGAGCTCCATTTCAGAGTATGTCACTGTGAGGGCCAATGCAGCAGAAGATGCAGTGGGCTGGACAGTGAAAATCAGTGATCAGTCAGGCTGATCATGACACTGGTCACTGCTTATTGGGTCCAAACTTTCTGTAATTGAAGGATCAAAGCACTTCTATGAGAGAGCACACTGATGCTTTCATCTTCATGAAGCAGGTCAGCAAGCAGCTGAGTGATGTCACAGTAAAGCGCTGAGTTCCCCCTACCACAGTTGGAGGCAGCCAAAACAGCTCCTTCTACTGTGAAATATCCCCACCTGATTGTCCCTTGGTGCCCCATCCATGGAAAGCAACTCCCTCGCACTGTCATACAGTATATCCCTCCACCTCCTGATTGTCCCACAGTGCCCTGTCCATGAAAAACAACTCCTCCCAGTGCCAAGTATCCTGCCCACCTCAAAATTGTTCCCCAATGTTACATCCATGAAAAATTAACTCCTCTTTAACATTGTAGTATCCCAGCCACCTCCTGATTGTCCATCTTGCTGCATCCATGCAAAGCAGCTCTCTCGCTATCAAGTATTCCGTCCACCTCCTAAATGTTCCCCAATGACTCATTCATGAAAAGCAACTCCCTCACACTGTTAAGTATCTAACCCACCCCTGATTGTCCCTCAGATGTAACAACTGTAAAAGTAATTCTTTCATACCGCCAAGTAGCTCCACCCACCTACCTGTCACTTCCATGACCCTTAAAATGCCTGAAATAAAGAAAACTGTCCTCACTGTCTTTTTCTTTTTCTACACCCTGTAAAAAGAAAATGGTCCATCAATATCTGTTGCTGCCATGCTCTGCCATTACCCTCCTCCTGACTCCATCATCCCACACCCCATCTGACCTTTACCCACCTCCAGGTGTCCCATGCTGTAATTCTCTCTGGATCAGTGGCATGCATTCCATGCATTGGCAGACCTGTTCAACACCTCTTTAAAACAGGATGTGTGCCTCAGGACTGGAGAATGGCACATGTGGTGCCCTCCATAACAGTGGGCCCAGGGATGAGCCAGGTAACTACAGACTGGTCAGCCTTACCTCAATTGTGGAGAAGCTAATGGAGTCTATTCTCAAGGAGAGATCGGTGATCTTTATGGAGTAGAATGGGCTCCAGGATGATAGGCAACATGGATTTGTTGCAGGTAGATCCTGCCAGACCAATCTGATTGACTTTTATGATTGGGTGACAAGGGCACTTGATAAGGGCCATGCAGTGGATGTCTTGTATTTGGGCTTTAGCAAGGCCTATGACTCAATACCTCATGGAAGGTTGAAATGTAAACTGATGGCCCTGGGAGCCAGGAGAAGTTGGTAGGATGGGTTAGGAGCTAGCAACAGGATAGGCAACAAAGGGAAAGTGTTGAGAGCGCTCATTCTCTGAGATATCACCAGTAGGGTCGCTGGAGGCTCCAGTACTCAGGCCAGTGTTATTCAGCGTCTTCATTGTATACATAGTAGACAGGATCAAGAGTAAATTAGTCTGTGTGCTGATGAGACTAAGATTTGTGAGGTAGTGGACAGTGAGGAAGGAAGCAGGATCGACAAGATGATATGGCAAAGCTTGAGCACTGATCTGATAGCTGGCAGATGAGAGTTAATGCTAAGAAGTGCAAGGCCACTTGGGAGTTAGAAACCTTATGGTTACTGGCTTGGGGGGTGCAGTTATCCAAGTTATTCACCTCAGTGGGGAGAAAGATCTAAGGGTACTAATTACAGGGACATGAATCATTCTGTGCAGTGCAGAAAGGTGGCAGCTAAAGCTGATAAGATGCTGAGGTGCATTGCCAGAGGGATCACCTCTTGAAGGAAGGAAGGAAGGAAGGAAGTCATCCTGTCATTGTACAGATCACTGGTGAGACTGCACTAAGAGTACAGTGTACAGTTCTGGTGCCCATACTTAAAGAAAGGCATCAACCTACCGGAGGGGTACAGTGTACAGTGACAAAATGATCCTAGCCTGGGGTACATGCATGAGGAAAGACTAAGGGAGCTCAACACTGTATTCCTGGAGGGAGAGGTGATATGATTGAGACATTTAAATATCTAAAAGGCATAAATAGGATAAGTTCTGAGGACATATTCAGACTAAGGGGAGGAATACAAGAGGGCGTAGTATGAAATTGGAGGGGTAGATTCAAGAAAGAAATGAGGAGGCACTATTTCACAGAAAGGGTGGTGGCAAGTGTAACCAACTGCCAGAGGAGGTGATTTCACTGGCAACTGTGGTCATTTTAAGAGGGGTGGACAGGTCAGAACTGAGGGAAACTATGAAGGGGAGAAGGTGGTCTGGAGGTAACACAGATTTTTGGGGGCAGCTGCAGTAGAGAAGACTGGGAGCTGCATATCTGAGCAGACTCAATAGACTGTATAGCCTGTATCTGCTGCCATTTTCATATGTTCGTATGCATTCACTCTTCAGTGATAGACTGGGAACTGAGGAAATCAGGTATTGCGCTGTGAATGTATTTCAATGCGTTTTGAACCTGTGCTCATAACTTGGTTATTTTAAATATTTTCTCTACAGGTTTTAACAAGGCCTTTTAGGATCTCAGCTGATGAACATGGTAGGTGAAATGTTTCAAATCCAGCCTGAAAGGTCAAATGGTATTTGAAAATTTCCACCTAACAGGTTCATGAGGTGTGGGTCATAAGAAGACTATATTGAAAATTTGTGGTCAAAATATTTAAAAACAACAAAATTATGAAGGGACATTGACATTTTTAAACCTCATTTATAACTTTGGTAATTTTCAGTATTTTGACCCCAAATGTTCAACATAGCATTTTTCCACCACCTCATGAACATGGCAGGTGTCATTTTCAAATCTAACCAAAAACATGTTTTTGCATTAGTGGTATGAAATGATGTTTTGGCCAATGTTTTATAAAAACACCTGCAATGTTCAGAAGGAGGAGTCATGAAAGACTATAATGAAAATTTGGGGTCAAAATGTCACAAAAAAATGAAGTTATGAAGAAATGTTTAATTGTTTCAATGTTTACTCATAACAGTCCAATGTGTGCAGATTTTGGCCCCAATTTTCAACATAGCCCTCTAACAGATGCCATTTTTAAATTTTGTCCAAAACATGTTTTCGCATTTGCTGTGAAGTCACCTTTCTAACTGAATGTCAATTTCACCTGCTCCTGCTGTGATCATAAGATGGAGTGATAAATAGATTGTGTTAAAAATCTAGGGTCAGAATGTCAAAAACAACAAATTTATGAAGAAACAATGAATTTTGTAAATATGTATTCATAACTTTGTGAATTTTGTAGATTTTGGCCCTCCAAATGTCACATAGCACTTTCTTTACACCACCTGATGAATGTGACATCTAATTTTCAAATTACTTATAAACATACAGTATTTTCACAGTCACACTGGAAAATCACCTTTCAGATGGGTTTTAAAATTCCACTTGTCTTGATGATAACATCAGGTCATAAAAAGACAATGTTGGACATTTGGGGTTAAAATGTGGAAGACCACTGAAAATAAGACATTACCTCTCGGCTGGGCTATCCTGGATAAATATGATCTAAAATGTAAAAGGAGGACACTACTGAAAATGAGATACTGCATCTCATCTGACTATCCTGGTAAATATATCATAAACAAGTATAAAATCAGAACATCAGTACAACAGACCCCCACTGAACTATGCATCTATGCAGCTCTATTCTAGGTAAAAATACATTGTAAAAGCTGATCCCTACTGAAAATTTAACTTGCCATTCAGCTGGGCTATCCTGGGTAAATACATTATAAAATGGACAACAGCAGGACCTAATCAAAAATTAGATATGCATCTTGACTGTGCTATACTGGCTAAATACAGTGTAAAATTGGGAAAAGCAGGATCCCACTGAAAACAAGATTGCATATAAGCCATGATATCCTGGGTTAATACCTTACAAAATGCGTCAAAACAGGAGCTAACTGAAAATGAGATTCTGAATCTCAACTGAGTTATCTTAGATGACTATATTGCAAAACTGTGTAAAACAGGACCCTATAGCAGAATCCCACTGAAAAGGAGATGTTGCATCTAAGATGATCTGTCCTAGAAAAATACATTATAAAGCAGGAACATGATAAACATGAGATACTGTAGCACATCTATCTCTACTGTCCTGGGTAAATGCAGTATAAAAATGTATAAAATCAGGACCCTATTGCAAATTACATATTAAATCTCATCCGTACAGTATATCTTAAGTAAATACATAGTAAGAATGTGTACAGTAAAACCTAGTACAACAGCATGCAAGCAAACATTCAACATTGGCAAATATTTGTTCCTACATAGATACATAGATACATAGACAGTGTCGGCAGATAAGGGCCTATGGCCCACCCAGTCTGCCCATTTGAGCTTGTAAGTTCAGTTTGTTTTCCTAGAAGTCTGTTGCCCTTACCCCGACCTCCAAAATTCCTTTATGTCTATCCCATGCATTCTTAAATCCGTCATTGTTTCAGCCCCACCACTTCCTCTGGCAGGGTGTTCCACTTGTCCATCACCCGTCTCTGTGAAGAAATTCTTTCTCATGTTTCCTCTGAATCGTCCTCCTCCAACTTCATCCCATGCCCTCTAGTCCTGGAACATCTTTTCACTTAAAATAGTGTTTTCCTGCACCCTGTTCCTCCCTGTAAGATACTTGTATGTCTCTATCATATCCCCTCTCTCCTCTCTCCTCCAGGAGTACATGTTCAGTTCCTTCAACCTGTCTTCATAGGACTTGTGATGCAATCCATGCACCATCTTTGTTGCTCCTCTGAACCTTCTCACCCTGTCTATGTCCTTACGTAGGTATGGTCTCCAGAACTGTACACTGTACTCCAGGTGGGGCCTCACTAGTGTCTTGTATAGCGGAATTATGACCACTCTTTTCCTGCTGGTGATGCCCCTGCCTATACATCCCAGCATCCTATTTGCTTTACCTGCTGCCTTCTCACACTGTTTCCCTACCTTGAGGTCATCAGAGATGATAACCCCAAGATCCCTTTCCTGCTTGGTGCATGCTATATCCTCACCCCCAACTGATATATTGTGCCAGGGTTTTGTGCCCCATATGCATTATCTTGCACTTCTTTGCATTGAATTTCAACTGCCAAACCCTGACCATTCTTCAAGTTTCTGCAGGTCGCCTTCATTCTGTCTACACCCTCTGGTGTGTCTACTCTGTTACAGAGCTTTGTGTCATCAGCGAACAGTGAAATTCTGCCTTCTAGGACCTGCTAATGTCACTGATGAAGATGTTGAATAGGACCGGTCCCAGCACTGATCCCTGCAGTACCCCACTGGTCACTCTTCCCTCTGTGGAATGACAGCCATTACCACCACCCTCTGTGTCCTGCCACCCAGCCAGTTACCTACCCACCACACTACTGTCCTGCCCACACCCATATTCCCCAGTTTGTGTAATAGTCTTCTATGTGGCACAGTATCAAAGGCCTTGCTGAAGTCCAGATAGGCCATGTCCACCGCCTCCCTGATCCACCTCCCTAGTCACCCAGTCAAAAATTCAACAAGGTTGGTCTGACATGACCTCCCTGGTGAAACCATGCTGCCTTGGATACTGTAGTCCATTGACAACCAGATGTTCTACCAATCTCTCCTTCAGTAGTGCTTCCATGATCTTCCCCACTACCGAGGTAAGGCTGACTGGTCTGTAGTTCCCTGCTTCCTCTTTGTTCCACTTTGTATAAGGGGACTACATCTGCTGTCCTCAGTCTTTGGGTACCTCCTGTTTCTAGTGATCGGCTAAACAGGATAGCCAGAGGTTCAGCCACCACCTCTCTTAGTTCTTAAGGACCCTGGGTGCACCCATCTGGCCCCATTGCTTTATCAACTCTTATTACTCCAGTTCCTTCAGGACCCTTTCTCGTGTAAAGGGACTTGTGTCCATTTCTGCACCATTCTCACCCTTGTACTCCCTTCAGACCCATTACCTCCTCTTCCTCAGTAAAGACTGAGCAGAAATACCTGTTCAATATGTCAGCTTTACTGTTGTCATCCTCCACGTAGGCCCCATCCTCCCCCTTCAGTCTCACTATCCTCCTTGTCTTTCTTTTTCACTTATGTACCTGTAAAAGGTTTTGTCCCTCTACCCACTGATTTTGCAATGTGCTCTTCTGTCTGAGCTTTGGCTTCTCTTGACCTCTCTGCCTCCCTTTGCTTCTCCTGGTACTTCTCCCTATCCCTTCTGCCTGTGTCTTTTTGTATTGCCTGAATGCAATCTTTTAGCTTTCACTTTTTCTACCTCTTTGGAAAACCATAATGGTCTCCTCTTCCTTTCCTCTGCTAACCTGCTTAATGCATAATTCTGTTGTTCTTGTAATCCCATTTTAAATACTGCCCACTGTTCCTCAATCCCTGATTCCTGTCCCATTCCCTTAATGCCTCTTTCAAGTTATCTCCCATTTTCCCAAAGTCTGCCCTGCTAAAATCCAGGATACGTGGTTTTGTGTGGTTTGGTTCTGCTCTTTCTGTGATTTCAAACCACAATGACTGGTGGTCACTGTTTCCCAGGTGCTCCCCCACTGTTACCCCCATCACACTGTTTGTGAGCACAAGGTCCAGTATTGCCTTCTGCTGAGTTGGTTCCATGACCAGTTGCTTGAGGAAGGCACCCTGAAGGAGTCCAGGATAAATCTGCTCCTTGTTGATGCTGCTGCTGGGATTCTCCAGTCCACATCTGGAATACTGAAGTCTCCAACCAGTACTACCTCACCCTTGTCTGCCATCCTTTGGATGGCTAGCATCAGCTCCCTATCTGTTTCTTCCTCCTGTGCTGGTGGTCTATAGACCACACCTGTGTGGATAGCTGTCCCCATTTTTCTTTCCAGCTAACCCACAGTATCTGTCCCCATTTTGTTCCTCCTGGATCTCTGTGGCCCTTATGTCATTTTTTCACATACAGTGCCACTCCTCCTCCTTCCTGCCTGCTCTGTCTCTTCTGAATATGTTGTAGCCAGGTATGGCCATCTCCCAATCGTGGTTATCATTACACCAGGCTTCAGTGATGGCCACAATGTCCAGGTCTGACTGCACCATGACAGCTCCAGATCTTCCATCTTGTTACTAAGGCTCCTGGCATTTGCACACATATTTCCATGATTTGACCTCCTAGACTGTTTCACAGTTCTACTCCAGCCCCTTCCTTGGGTTGTCATTTATCCCTGGTTCTCCTTGTTGTCTGCCCGTCTGCTGAATTTTGCCCCTTTTCTGCTTATCCACCTCTTGGGCACTAATCTCCATCTTTGCACAATGCTTTGCAGAGATAGCCACTCCTCTGGTTCATTGGTTCCACTGCTAGCTGTGGGGGTGAGCAAGTAGGTACCTCCTTGCTGGCCTGCCACCCCTTTGCTAGTTTAAATGCTTGTCAATGTAGCATTTAAACTTATCATTGAGTGCTTGGATTCCTCCAGGATGGATGCAGGCCGTCAGGCTTGAACAAACCTCCATCCTCCAGGTGGGTCCCCAGTCACCAATGAATCAAACCCTTCCTCACAGCACCAGTTCTTCAACCATGAGTTAAAGTTCCTGGTGCATGCACTCTATGCTCTCCCTGCTCTCTCACAGGTAGTACTTCTGAGAAAGTGACAGAAGTAGCTACTTGCTTGAGACCCCTCCCAGTTTCCTAAACTCTTCCTGAACTTCCTTTGCTCCCCATTTGCCAGGTCATTAGTACCTAGGTGGATAATGACATCCAGCTCACCCTCCCGTCTTGCCTTCCCAGTGATCCCCAGGATCTTCCTTCCATCCCTCCATGCCGTGGCACCTGGTAGGCACCTCACCTCCCTGTCCTCCCCTCCTGTGTCCTAGCTGGATCCCTCTTATGATGGAGTCCCCACCATGATTCGCTTCCTCCTCCTCTGGGGTCCACTGCTTTCCCGCTGAGTTCACCTCCTGGCTAACCTCCACATCCTTTCCTTCCACTTCTCTGGGTAGCTCTATTTGGTTGTCCTCATTTGCCAGTGTGGCATATGAGTTCTTGAGTGGAATAGGATCTGGGATGTGCCTCTGCCTGACCACTCTAACCTCCCTGAGCCACTGTCATCCAAGTGCTCCTCGCTCGGCATCCTCTGAGGCAGTTGCATTGGACTTGGTGGTCCCTGGATAGGGGTGATGGTACTCTGACCCAGTTTACTTCCGCTCCTGAGTCTGGCTACCTCCTCCGCAGTCCAGAGAGAGGCATGCCGATAGGGCAGCACCTCAGTGTCCAGAAGGTCTGCCTGAATATTGCTGCCCACAGCCACTGCATTGCACCACTCCCCACATTATACTGCAATTCCACTACTTGTCTGCTACTGAAGCTCTCCTAGTTCCCTTTTATTAATTTACTGTCCTAAAAATCCTGCCACTGGTCCTCAGATAATTTTTTTTAAAAGAAAAACAATAAATAAATAAATGAATCAAAACACTTGTCGTGCTAAGGGTGGGCTTCTTCCCTTATGCCCTCCTACTCACACCCTTACTATACCCTGTGTTTAGCTCCTGTCAATCAGATTTAACAGGGCATATAATTAAGAGTTGGGGAAGGGAGGGAGGGGAAAACATTTGCAGCAATTAAAGACAGCACAGAATTACACCACCACTATGTTTTAAATTTTCAACAGCCCAAAAACAATTATAAGTAAAGACAACAAAAGAAATTATAGTGTCACTAAAAGCCCTCAATCTAAGTTTAAAAGAAAAATAGCAATTACCAGTTACTCTAAAGCACTGAATTGAATGTGTTTCCTTCCTTCCCTTCTGGCTTCTTCTGAGAAAATGAACTCTACTTGCTACTTCAGCTCTGACTAAGCCCCACCCCAGTTATCACGTAGCTGAGGTCAGAGGCCAGACAATTAACACCCTTCACCCAACTACAGGGCAGTCAGACAAGCCAAGATAAAATTTGCAGAATTAAAGACAGCACAGAATTACACCACCACTATGTTTTAAATTTTCAACAGCCCCAAAACAATTATAAGTAAAGACAACAAAGAAATTATAGTGTCACTAAAGCCCTCAATCTAAGTTTAAAGAAAAATAGCAATTACCAGTTACTCTAAGCACTAAATTGAATATGTTTCCTTCCTTCCCTTCTGCTTCTTTCTGAGAAAATTTACATGTGCTAGTGCTCTGTACCTGATCAAATGTATGCAGTTTGTTTACTGTCTGACATTCCTCTAAATAGGTACTGTTACCCAGTGTACTTAAATGGTAACAAAACAAACTAATAAAAGAAATAGAATTAGCACTGCCAATAAGAAAGTATACAATGAAAGGAAAAATCTAAAACTACAAATTCAAATGAAAGCAGCCACTATGTCTTGCATGAATTGTACAGGTGTAAGTGAGTCTAACACAGGATATTAAGTTTGTCTGCATGGAATAACTAGGGTGGGCATCAATGACTTCTTTTCTTGAGTTCACATGCAGGGATGAGAGGAATTCAAAATTTGGCAGGTGGGAATTCAAAAGGACATCCTTAAGGATCAACTGCAGCTATATTAAAAGATATTACAAACTGTACTCCTTTCCCTTGCATAAGGACAACCAGACCTTATTTATTACGTGTAAATGAAGAAATTGCCATTTGGCATGCTCAGATACTATTTTAATACTTTCTTATTTGATGGTTTTGCAGAAAATCTCTCAGACATTTTTGACCAGCTAGCGGAACCTTAGGTGAGTGCTGATTCCATTCAAGCAAGAATGACATCATTTGACATATGAGGACAGACTTGAGGAGCTCTGCCTGTTTTCATTGGAGGAGAGGAGAGACAGGGGGACATGATTGAGGTCTTCAAGTACCTCAAGAGAATAAATAGGGTAAACACGGAGGGATCTTTAGACTAAAGCAGGGGGTATCGCCAGAGGGCATGGTTTGAAGTTGGAAGGTGGAAGGGTGAGGGGAAAGAGAAGGAGGTTTTTCACTGAGAGGGTGGTGGATCCTTGGAACGTGCTGCCTGGTGAACTGTTTCAGATATCCACAGTGTAGGGCTTCAAAACAGGGTGGAACAGACACAGAAAGTGGATGTATCAGATGATGGTCTGGCCCAAGGGGTGGGGATGGATGATAAGGGTTTCTTGAACACAAGGGCAGGGAGGGCCTAGGTACCCAACTAGGGATCTGAGGTTCAAGCAGACTCGATAGACCGTAAGGCTTAATCTGCTGGCAATTAATATGTTTAGTATGTTCTTCATGGAGAGGTGTAGACAGTGGATAATTTATCAGAGGAAGTGGCAAGACCAAATCAATCAGATGCTTCAAGTAGGATTGGACAGACATGTGGATTTAGTTTAAATGGGGGTAAAACAAAGAGGGATTGCTGTTAGGACAAGGCATATTAGTTAGGCAGATAGGATGGGCCAAGAGCCTTTCTCTGCTGTCAGAGACAATATAACTATATCACATGAAATGCAATAAAAAGAATAATAAAAAGCAATCTGGATAGAGTCTACTGACAGCAATCATTCTAAACAGTATAGTTACTGTACTATCAGTTTATAAAATTGTGGAATGCCACATAGAAAAGCAAGCTCTATAACTTATGCTGGAATGCCACCAGTTGCACAAATTTGCTTGTAGGCTGTCAGATACAGAAGCCCATGTAATCAAAGGAAATGAATATTTGAGGCACATTGGATATATGGGCCTCAAATACTGTAGACCACAGGCAGCTTAACCATTTTGTGGTCAGTATGGTCACCATATCCTTGATACTTAAGAATTAGAAATCTCGGAAGCCTCTCATCAAATACAGGTAAGTAAAGAAACTTGCTGCACTAGCAGAGCTGGAAAAATTTTCAGTATGCAGAAGGAAGAATAATACATGGACGTTTGGTGCCCTTTTTCAGATCCTAAAAAAAAAAGAGTAGCAGGAGTAAGATATCATTGTAGTTTGATTACTTAATGGTCTTTAGCCCTCCACATTTTCCTCGGTAAGATATGAAACTTTAAAGACACTCAAATTTGACTTGAAGTATATAGGATAAGTGTATGCTGCATTTAGATCACCACCCTGCACCCACTGTTAATTTATTACTGACATAAATGTATGCACCCTTGAACATAACCACTATCTGCTGCCTGCATGATTCTTGGCTCCTGTATCTACATAGCATGTTTTTTCTGCATGTCTATATGCACATCTGCATGTCTTTCATATCCATTGTTCTGCATTTTCCTGTGTATCATATGCAAATAGGGAGTCAGGAGACAGAATCAGACTGTCTCATCCAGCTGGTCCATACCCTCTCCTAATGTCATTTACATTCTAAAGTTAGTTCAGATATTTCAGTTGTGCACAAAGTGATATTTTACTTTTCTGTTTTGGGTCTTGGATCTGAGGAGAAGAACTATTTCTGTGTTTCTGAGACCCCACACTTGCCTATTCTTCCCAAATATAATAGCCAATGACATGCTTCAGAATGCCCAGATATATTTATTTTAACTTTTTGGAATTGTTTAACTGGGTAGGCAATACAGAGAACAACAGTCTCATTTAGAGATGCAACCTCGGGATGGGGAAGAGAAGACAGGAGGATGAAAGACAGGTATAAAATAAAGTAACAGCAGTAACAAAAAAACAGCTATAACAATTCAAACATCAAATAGTATGAGATTACACACAAGAAGTATAACATACAATAAAGTGCAAAAACATCACCAGTAAATTTGGGCTAGTATATGAGGAGATAATTTGTTGCCTACAACCTATGTCCTGCGCTCGGCTGGAATATCCCTCCCTATGTGTCCTGAAAAGCAACACCATGAAAGGCACCAGGAACTCCCTCCCATTAGCAATTTGACAAGTACCCTCACATAACACTTTTAAAAGGGCTCCGTAGCTACCTCAAATTGATGTCCCTGTTTCAACCCCCATAGCACCACTCCTAATTTTCTACAGTGCGCTATATAGAAACATAGAATTTGACAGCAGATAAGGACCGCTTGGCTCCACCCAGTTTGCCCATTTCCTTACCTAATGGATAAGCCCTCCCTGATCTACTACTTTGTCACCCAGTCAAAGAAATCTATTAGATTCGCCTGGCATGACCTTCCTGTCGTGAATCCATGCTGCCTAGCATCCTGTGCCCTCTGGCCTCTAGGTACTTGACAATTTTTTCCTTCAGAAGTGATTCCATCATTTTCCCCATCACTGAGATTAAACTAACAGGTCTGTAGTTTCCTGCTTCTGCCCTGCTCCCACTTTGTGAAGGGGAATCACTTGATCTCTCTACCTAATGCATGCACTTACTTTCCCCTGCCTATCTTCTTGTCTCCCTCCCTACTTGATGCATTTTCTCCTCCTTGACCTGCTACTCTCAATAATCCTCTGCCCTGCCCTACGTTAACTAATTCCATAACTAATTCTAAAACTCCTTAGGTCCCTCTTATCACTACCCAAAACCTTCCTGTAATACTCAGTACCCTATCTCGAAACCATGTGAATATGTTTTTCTTTCCACGGATCTGCCTACCCTATTGTAAAAACAAGCATTCCCGCTGGCTTAAGTCCGACCTTTCTCAAAACTATAACTGCGTGACAAATGTTGGCTCCACTACAAAAGACTGGGCTACCAGCTGACCTTAATTCCTATCGGCACTCTGAAATTCCTGCAAAATGGATATCAAAAGGGCAAAGAGTACCTACTGTAAGGATCTTTAACTGAATCATATGGTCCCACGATAAGTGCTTCCTGTTGAAATCTGACCCCACCCCAGCTGACATGTCTCTCAATGATGTCCACTGCAATAATCCTCTACTATCGCAAACTTTTTCAATGCTTAGCTTTCAGGCCTTACCAATTATATCTCATCCTTCCCAGCTACACTGAACTCAAATTTTCAACCCGATGCCTCTGGGCCTAAATTTAATTTCAAGTCTGTCATCCACCGGGATGTACATAGACTGCTCAACAACATCTCTGACCTCACTGTAGTTGGATCTGACAATATAGAACCTAAGCTCCTAAAACTTGATGCCCTTTACATCGCAGTGCCTCTTGCTGGGATCTTTACCCTCTCCCTGTGTCACAGCTATGTTCCTGACCTCTGGAAGGCTGCCAGGTTACCCTATCTTCAAAGAGGGACCACATAAAACACTACAATTTTAGGCCTATTGCCATTTTACCTGTCCTTAGCAAAATCCTTGAGAAGCTCAGCCACCCAAACCTTAGACTTTCTTCTCAGAAACATGGCCTCTTACCACCATGCAGCATGGTTTTTACAAGGTCACAACACCACCACTGCATTACTCAAATTTACATGTGATACCCTATCAGCCATGGACTCTGGTCTCCTAATGGGGCAATTTTATAGACATGACTAAAGCTTTTGACCTGGTCAACCAT
Source organism: Neoceratodus forsteri (assembly GCA_016271365.2). Taxonomy (NCBI): domain Eukaryota; kingdom Metazoa; phylum Chordata; order Ceratodontiformes; family Ceratodontidae; genus Neoceratodus; species Neoceratodus forsteri. Next base: position 1,064,756,841 of record CM028130.1, read on the forward strand.
CCCATCCTCCTAACTGCTTTCAGATCCCTAGGCTTCTCATCAAATGTCACTGCATGGTTTGGCAGCTACCTATTGTATCGCACCCAACAATCAACTCCACATTGTCTGATTATGCTACCATAAACATTGGCATGCCACAAGGTTCTATTCTTGGTCCCCTGCTCTTCTCCATTTATATAAATGATATTACCACTAACATTCTCCAGATTGCCTCCTGTTATACACTGATGATATTGTCCTTCACACTAGTGTGAAAAATATTACAGAAATAAACCAATGACTTTCCCTAGACTTTCAATGGATTCAGCAGTAGCTATTCAGACATAAACTTGTCTTGAATGTATCTAAGACTCAAGCCATGCTGTTTGGTTCTAATGCCAAACTCAAACTCTCTGCTTACTTTCAATGTCACTACCATAAATGGGTCCTCTGTTGGAGTGGTACCATCATTTAAATACCTTGGTCTCACACTTGATCCAGTTCTTACTTTGATCTCCATATTCAACAAACCTGAAAGCTGGCAAACATAAAACTTGGTATTTCTTACCATTCCAGCTATATGCTCTTACCCTCAGCGAGGCTTTCCATAGCTCGTGGCATACTCCTTCTGTCACTTACCTATGGGGTTGCAGTGTATGCCTCAGTGGGTAAAACTAGTCTTCAAAAGTGGGATGTCACTTACAATAATATCTGTAGATATGCATCCTCCTTACATCGGATGAAACACCTCTGCCTACTATACCGAACTAGGGAGGCATTCTCCAGATGCCTCCAGAAACTTTGCATAAGGTTCGATCATAGATCATATCATCCGTAACCAAACACAGAAGCCCTTGGTGAAACTATTTCATCCAGACATCCAGATATGGTCTCGCCAACTGCAAAGGCCCCCATACTCATCTCTTGACACCACTCTCCTCCAAAGGTGCTAGCACCTTCTCATGTTATGCCCCATCACTGGAATTCCATCCCTCTAGTTATATAGCTAGCACCATCCCATGCCTCTTTCAAGAAATTGTTACATGACCATCTCGCTGATTCCTGCTCCTGCTTCAAACCCCAAGCCCATTATTTTCTCCTGATCCATGCACCCCTCACCTCAACAATTAGTACTGTATTTTCCTCCAGTCACCTCCTTGCCCTACTTTTAATATATCTAGTACTCATCCCTTGCCTTGCCTTTGCCTTATTTTCCTATCCTAGCCTATCCTCTCCCACCTTCTTTATTGCATTCCCATCCCATTCAATTTCTGACTCTCCTATATCCATCCAATATGGCTATTATAATGGTATTTGTTCTTATAATACCTCACCCCACTTTCGCTTCCTGAATTGCTGCCGACTGGCTTTATTTATTGTATTTGCTCTCTTATCATTCTATGTTATACATTATTGTTGAATCAATTGTACTTATAGTATTGTCTTTCTCCTGCCTACACTGTATTACTATTGTCTAACATTTTACTGTTTAGGATTGTTCTGCCTTTGTTAAACAAATGTTTTGTTTCTGTAAACTCCTGGATCATGCCTGAAAATAGTCATTGCTATGGCTAGAGCACCTTACCCGTCAACAAAAACTAAATAAATACATTACTTTGTAAATGTTCCTATCGGATAGCTCCTTACAAGTATGTGGATGTTTTGTATTTCAATGAATTACAGTGAACCTCTCACCTAACCTGTATCTTGAAATTCCTTGTAAATATGTTGATCTATGTCCTGCACAGGCCAACAAATGGTGTTCAATATATTTTGTTATGCATCATGTGTATCACATTGTGTTGTACCTTTACTGTAAAACCTTGTTATGTTTATTATGTTACTATGTCATTCCACTTTGTAACCTCCCGGTCATGCCTGAAAATAGTCATTTCTATGGCTAGAGCACCTACCTGGTAAACAAAAACTAAATAAATAATTCTCAACTTAAACATGTAGAAATTTGGGGAGCAAATTAAGCCAATGGGCAAATTGTTCTATAGTAGAAGAACTGAAACTCAACTGCAGATTGCTTAAATTTCAGCCAATTATCAAGTTCAAACGTTAGCAGGTAGGCAGGGTTACTGGCCAGGGTAAAAAAATTATTTGTGTTGGCAGAAAGTTTATTAATCCAGAATGTAGCACCTAAAAGGGTAGTATGGCTTGAAGGTCTAAGGTTCAGACTAGTCCAGCCCTGTCTAATACATTGTGCTGTGGTGAATTCCAGGAGTGCAGCTCAAGATAAACCTATGAGGTGCATAACTGAGGCAGTCCAGTTCAATGAGGACTGATCTGGGGCAACCCCATACACAACATCACCGTAGTCCAAAGTTGGTAGAATCACTTGCTTAACAGTACATTTCCTTTTAAAAGGGAGAGACTAACACTCCATCTGTAAAGAGCATCCACCTTAGCATTACTTGGCAATGATTGATTTAAGATGTACAGTAAAGTTCATGATATATCACAATATACAATATCACAGGAAATTCCATTTAATTTCAATTGGATTTCTTGTAATATTTCCTGATATATTAGCATATAGTGCATCTTGCCACAGGCACCAACAATACTTACTGCAATGTTACCAGTCAGATACTGGAGACTATCATCCCCTATCCCATATTACTCAGAACTCATGTTTCACTGGGTTATTGTCCAATAGAACTAAATTCTCCTGCTAATATAATCTTGCCTCAAGATCAAGGAGACAGGATTTTCTAAAGCACATGACTTGAGAGCATAATTCTTACTTATTTCTTCATCAGAAACCTCTCAGTACAGTATATTTAAACATGCTCTGTCTTACTGGAGCTATTGTTTGAACATATTAGTATATCCAACATTACAACTTTCTTTATGGTAGTGTACATCCAGTTGTTGATACAAATTGCCAAAACTGGCTGAAATGTTAGAACAGGTTAACCCTAGTGTAGAATTTCTCCACACACAAACAATTCTGATTTTGAAAACTGAACATAACTAAGTTGGAGATCTGAAAACTGGATATGACTACAGTACATTCTAACATTGAAAGGAAGTTATATCTTGATATAAAGTATGCAGCCTATTTGAATCTTCATTGTTGTGACTAATCTGAATAATATTTCTTTGCTACTATGTTGTGATATCTCTTCCTAGACTGTGTAGGTTTTCTCTGCCTAAAAATTCTATGTGAATTGCATTGATTGTTGACCTATGCTATTGTAATTTCATTGTACTCATGCTATGTACCTGTCTTTGATTGTTGTACTGTCCGGGTTGTGCCTGAAAATAGTTATTTCATGGCTAGTGCACCTACCTGGTTAACAAAATTAATAAAAATAAATAAATATCAGTAGGGCAAGCAGCCTTCATACACCATATGCCCAAATTGTGAACTCCCTCCCTGCATGCACCAACTAATAACCTCCTCCAACAACCTCAGTCACCTCATATTAACATTTTGCCACACCATGTGAGTGTGGAGAAGTGCATGAGAACAGTATTGATTCCTGTTCCTGGATTGTCTTCTGTCTCTACCATATCTCAAGTGCTGCTATATACAAATTAATGTATGTATTCTAGTTAACTTATGTTAGCATAGCCATGTTTGTACATATGTCCTTTAACTGTGTTGCAAATGCACTGTATGTATTATACATCTGTTCCTATGTTCCCCATCCCCAGGACGCACCTGGAATTGAACAGTTCTCTGCTCAGTGTGCCCTCCTGGTAAAACTTTTAATAAATAAATACATGTTTTGAAAATCATCCCCAGTCTGTATTTCACTTCCTCATTCACTGAAATAGCATCTCAGAAGTGCTGGCCTCCTTCTAAATGTCATTAGAGCAATCATGCACCATGTAAACTGGTTGCTCCCTACCAACAGCTTGTCAATCCACAAAATAAGATCTGCATCCCAAGCACCTGAGACGCAATAAGCCATGCTGCCTTCCCTGTCCCAGCTGTATAGCACCTTATAAACCAAAGGCTGACTACTCCACTGACATTCAACTGGATGTAAGACAAATGTTTGGAGGCAATTTTCTACTGTACCTGACTGCAAGGGAGATTTGATGCAGAAGTTGAGTTAGATGGACAAGTAAAAATCAACACTTTTGATTCCAGAAAAGAGGATTTGAAGTTTACTGTCTTGTAAATGATGATGGTGCACCGCAGTCTTGGGTCCAGAGCAGCTAGACTTGAATCATAGGTGGTGGAGATCATTGGGAAGGAAGGAGGTAGGCTAAGTGTTGTGATGCATGTAGTCACAAATGACCTGGCTAGGGAAAGTATGGAAAGGAGGCAGGGAGGTTCCACACTCTAGGTAGATTCCTAAAGGTAATGGAAAGTTTAATAACCTTTACCGCATTCTACCGATGTCATGTAACTGAGAGACATTGCAGTTTAGAATATTTAAATTTAATGTGTGGCTAAAGGATGGTGTTGAATGGAGGGTTTCAGTACCTGGGGGTACTAATGGAGGAGATAGTTTTTTAGGATGGATGGTTTACCTTCTATTGAGGAGGCCACCAGGCTGCTATGTCAGAACTATGTCTTACATTCCTCTCTTCTAATTTTTCTTTTCTTTTCCTTTTATCCCTTTGTCTACTTATTTTATTCCTTTGATTTTAATACACTTCTTATCCCTTGGCTTAGATGTTTATCTACTCAGACCTCCTTTTCTGGCCCTCAGCCTACCCTAGTGCTCTGAGATCAATGGGGATTTCCATATTTAAAGAGGTTTCAGGGTCCAAAATGGGCTACAAGTAGGAAAACAGTTTTAAGTAAAATATTATTTATTTATTTATATATGTTTCAGAATTACAAATCTTTGAGTCAGAGAATAAAGGCTCCACATCGAGCAATGAAATATCATAAACATGAAATACAATTTTAGCATGCAGTACAGTAATCATAAGTACAGGCGTTGATACTTGAATAGTCACAGAAGTAACAACATGGTATGGAGAGATAAGCTTTGTACAAATTAAGCAAATTACGATGCAGTTTCTGCATGGGATACAAAGCATATGGGAGAAGCTAATAACAATACTAGGATCCATGGAAATAACAAGGTAGCTAGTTAATAACAAACAGGTGACCCACAATAACCTGTGGGAATTTACAAACAAAGATGAAAGAAGCAAATGGGTAACAGTCTGAAATAGACATAGTCAAGTATGTACAAATATGGGAAACATGGCTAGGTAGGGGTAAGGGTAGGTGACAGATAGATTAAGTGCAATCACAGGAACTGACAGTACAGGAGGTGTAGTCATAGCTGAGATTTAAAGGGACCCAGTTTATGTTCAGACAAAAGTGTGGGAGGAAGGCTGTTTAGCAGCACTGGGGCTCTAGACATGAATGCATGCTGGCAAAGAGATGTCCTGCAGTGAGGACTGTGAAGGACTAATTAGCTGAGGCTCCTTGTGTTTCTTATTGTGGCAGCTGTGGTAAGAAGTGATTGCAAGGAGGGTGGAGAGAGGCAAGGGTGATCTTTAGCTAGGAGACAGGATTGGTAGGCAATCCTTCCTGGAGGTTTAGCTAGTCAGCGCTTGAGTAAAGGTTGCAGGTGTGGGTGAGTCTAGGTGTGCCAGTCACCAGGCGACAAGCTGTATTGAGAGCAACCTTTATACGAATAAGGACGGTGTTAGTGGCAGAGCCATAGAGTACTAGATCATAGTCAATGATCAATAGTATAGAACTTGTCACAGCCAGTTAAAGGGCAATGCATGTCATACAAATCCTATCCTGATGTTGACCACTTTGCAGACAAGATCTACATGCTCCCTTAATGATAGGAGCTGTCAAGGGTCACCCTAATTATTTAAAGCTGCTGACCTGACCAAGTGGCTGATGGAGATTATTAAGAATACTGAGGCAAGATGATTTGTGTCTATTGGACTTTGCAAATAAAATTAATTTGCTCTTTTGTAATTGATAATAAGCTTTATGATCAGCGAACCAGGATTCAACTTCAGTAAAACATTTGTGTAGGGCATTCAAAGTGGAAGGGGTCAGGGTGACAAGAAAAGATGACTGTATCATCCACATAAAAGAGCAGGTTGCTAGAGCATACAAGGGGAGGGAGATAAGAAAGAGACTGAAAAGTGTGGCCCCAAAATTGAGCCTTGGGGACACCAGAGTGTACTAGTAGGCTGGAGGAGAGGGTATCCTGGATTTTGACCACCCACCAAGGTGGTTAGAAACCATCTAGTGGTATCAGGTGATAGGCTGATACTAGGGAGGCAGCGATAAGTAGGGTGTGGTTGATAGTGTCAAATGCTTTGGATAGGTCTATGTACACAGACCCAACCAGATGGCCACAGTCAAGGGCTTTGTGGGTATAGTCTGTTAATTCCAGTAGGGCGTAGGTTGTGCTGTGGCCTTTTCTGAATCCAAGTTGATACTGGCATTCCAGATAGTACTTTGCAAGGTAGTCCAATAACTAATCAGAGACGATCTTTTCAAGGTCTTTAGATGGGAGGGTGAGGACAGAGATTGGGTGGTATTTGGAGCTTGAGGTTCTGTCACCACTCTTGAGGATCTGTGTCACCATGGCAGCCTTCCACAGTTTGGGGAATTATCTGAGACAGAGAAGCGGTTCAATAAACTGGTGAGAGTAGTAAGACAGGTGTCTAAGGCCTGGAGAAGGAGTTTAAAATCGAGTGTCACTACTGTATCGTGACTTGTCCAGGACTCGCAGCAGGTAGGTTTTAGCCTCCTGGAGTAGATTATCCTAAAATGGAAAGTGACTGGGGCTGTATATCGTTAGGTGGGGGTATTATCGAATAAATCAGGGAAGGATTGTACTAAGTTCCATGAATGCAGCATTGAATGAGTCAGCAATGAGTTGATGGTCATGGGTAATGGAGCCACTAATGTTAAGCAAGGAGGGGAGAGGTATTGGGTTTCCCAGTAATGTCCTTAATATCATTCCAGAATTTACTTCAATCTCCCCAGGATGATGAGAGACTTTCCTAGAAGTGAGCAGTTTTAGTCAGGTGGATCTCATGAGTGTACAAGTTTCTAGCCATCTTATACCTCTGCCAGTCAGCTGGCTAACCGGAAGCATGTGCAATGTGCCAAAGGTTATCCCTAGCAGCCATGAATTTAAGCAGAGCACGAGTGTTACAGGGAGGAGATTTGCCTTTGTAATAGACTTGGTGTAAGGGAAAAATATCACAGGCCTTGTTGAAGGTGGAGATTAAGTGGGTTAGGGCCTAGTCAATGTCAGAGGTGGTAACAATCGGGGACCAGTACAGCTAGACAGTTAGGCCAGAAATTGCATGAGCATACCTTTTTAAGGGTCCAGCAGTAGGTTATCTTAGGCAGGAGTTTGGGGAATGGTTAGACCAACAGCAAGTGACAGCAGAGTGGTCGCTGAGTGAGTCAGGTAAGACCGCTACATCAGTGAACCTCTTAGGGTGGTTAGTGAGTATGAGGTCAATGAGGAACTGTAACCAGTTCTGTAGTTGGTTCTGGTGGGGAAGGAGACTGTGAGAGCTCTAAGGCTGCAGCAGCATCATGTAATGGCGCTGACTTGGAGGCCGGCCAGTTGATGTTGAAGTCACCCAACAAGACAACAAGACAACCTCAGATCCACAGAGTAGGTTAGAGACCCAATCAAGGATAATATTGAAGATTACGGAGAGGAATACAGCCAGACAGGGCTATAATTGGCGTACCCTGTGGCCAGGGTCTGGGCGTCAGTTCCAGTGACTATTTATGGCAGGACAAGGCCTCGGAGGAGTTAATCAACAGATAGCACAGCCCCCCTCCTCTTTCCCCAACCGATCAACCCTGTAAAGGGTGTAACCATCCAGGGTGACAGCAGAGTCAAGCACCTTGGGAGAGTCCAGGGCTCGACCACTGCAAGTACATCCAGATGGTGTTGCATGACCCAGGCCTGTAGAAGGGTGAATTTGGGCACAAGGCTGCAAATGTTAATTGAGGCAAAGGTGGTACCCTAGTCACTTTCTTGGTGGTGAGGGGTTTAGTCCAGAACCTGGGTTGGGGTGGATGTTACTGAAGAGTAGGAGTAGGAGAAGGCAATGCCTGGTGACTGGGAATCTAAGAGGCTTATGCCTGGCCTGGGACCAATGATGGAAGGATGTGCAGCTATAAATAGGGAGAGGCAGACAGGGATTTGAATAGCTAAGGCCAGGAAGGGTAGTTAAACAGGTGATTTACATGAATTGGAGGGTGCAGGAGGTGTGTGGTCAATCACAGGCAGTGCTAGTGGTACCAATGGCCCAGATCAATGAGACAGTAATGGGTAAGGATGGATAGGCAGGGGTTAGGAATAGGGATGGAGGAATAGGTCAGTAGGACAAGTAACAGAGTTAGGAGATATTGTGCAGTGGGATCCATTGGTCGGAGAGATGCAAGAGAAAGGGATAAAACAGGAGGATACTGCCAAGGTAGCATACTGCATATGGGAGAAATTTCTGGCCAAGACTTTTCCCTACCAAAATGCATGCTAGCAGTCTTGGAGACTATTAAGATGGCTGCTGAGAATGAGAGCAATCACTGATATGTTGTGATTTCTGTAAGCTACTGTTCATGTGTCCATCATGTGCTCTCCTTGTACCCTGATAGTCAGGATTACATTAATTTTGTGGTTGCTTGTGGATTTAACTAGCCTGTGCTAGACAATTGATCTTTTGTGCAATCACATTGAGGAGACCAGAAGACTGCTTCCAGGAGCTTGAAGAGACTAGCCTGCCTGAGATATCATCCAGTCAAAGCCACATTAAACAAGGAGTACATTTTCACCTTAGCAGTGTGTCAGTGCGTCATTCACACAAGTAGGCATTGAACTGCTAAAGAGAGGCGTGAGAGTCAGGATAGAGAAGATGATCATGTGGACTGGGCAGCAAAAGCAGTGTCCATGACTGGAGACCTGAGGGAGTGGTAAGAAAGCAGCTCACCTTTCAGCAGAATTACAGACCTGGAGGAACTCCCAAACAGACCTGCTGGCATTCCAACTGTGCAGAAACAAAATGACCAGGAGAACTTAGAACTTTTGAGCAGCCACATACACTACTAACTTTACAAAACCAGGACAGGATACTACAGTATATATTCCTGTCTGAAGTCAGTGCAAGTAAATGAGAGTCAGGAGGTTTAAATGTGACCTCACTGTTTAAAAATGCACTGCATTGGACCAGCCCGGTGGCACTGAGGGTTGAGCGCTGGACGCCACACCACCGCCACACTGGTGACCCAGATTCAGTAACGGACCTGGACTACTGGAGGTCAGCAGGGAAGAGACGGATTGAGTGCCCAGAGGCAGCTATCCCTCTCTGGGTGGGTTCTATGCTATGGCCCCTGTTATACTGCCATCTCCTAGATGAACCTGGATTTGACATTGCAGTCGGGGACAAGCAGTGGGGAAGGTCAGACATCAGCCGAGAGCCCTGGGAGAAGCTGTGTCTTTACCCACACCCCAATTGGCTCTCTTGAGCACCAGCGACTGTGGGGTACGGAACATGGAAAATGGACTCACGTCCTCTAGGTGACAATCCTCTGAAGCCAACAGTGCATCCTCCAGTTGTCTCCGAGGGCAGACTCTGTTGTGCACCAACTGCTCACACCATGGTTTGAGAAGGTAAGGAAGGCCTTCTCACCCTACCTGGGGAGTTATCTGGGGTATTAAGAGTCCTTCAAGCAACTGGTAGCACTCTAGGGCAGACTCCTGGGGCAATATGGGAGATGCAGTGAGGCTTGAAGAGATCTGATTGAGTGGAAGGACTGGGTTAGTAAGGAGGATAAATAGAAAGATAGAAAAAAGTACACTGCATCCAGTGACCAATGGAGAGATTTAAGTTGCAAACAAGTTGGGGGGCAGGGAGATGGGACTGACTTTTGAATGTGCAAAACAAAATTAAATCACTCTGGTATTTCAGACTAATCATTATTTTCAATAAATTGTATTTAGCCTGGAATCTTGAGATGAACTAGTGCAAAATGAAATATTAAGTAATGTTCACAATGAATGGCATGTAAGTGATAACTCTAAAATGTTAATAAAAACAAAATTAGGAAAAAAGAATCAAATTAAAGTGTAAGATCAGCTGCAAAAAACTTGGTCTGGGACTGTACTGTCTGCTCAAATGAAAAATAAATCTAAAAATGTCCTTGCTTGCTACCTATAGTGCTCTGTTGCATTTATTTAAGAGCTGGACAGCTTTCTGCTTCTGCATTATGATGTTAGCAATAGCCTAAGGCAACAGAATGTTCTTTTTATTCAGAACATTAAATTGTGATCAGATCATGCTGTTCTGGATAGGTGCTTGGAGGTCAAACAGTCTAATATTATTTGTGGTCAAATCATGAGTTCCTGTGCATAATGTCATTGTAATTTCAATGCAACCATTTGCTAGGCACCTGTACTGTATTTCACAGCCAGGATAACAGTTTTCAGTTAGTAGATATGAAAGGCTTTCTTACCAGTGACTCTGAGAAGAGAAACAAGCTAAAATGGGACATGGTTGTCAACTTTACTTTGGACTTCAGAAATATGGTCGAACACTGGAAGTGTCTTTGATGTCAGGGCTGCTGGCTAACACAAACATTACTGTAGGGGCTCACATTAATGATCTCTCAGACCGGCACAAACTGGTTTCCAACAGCCGCCCAGACAACAGATTTCATATCTGTGATGTCAAGTGACATACTGGATGTTGTGTCATGGGAGGCATCTAGAGGTTTCAGTATGACAGGTCCTCACAGAGTCAGTCAGGCTTGGGACTATGGATAAGCCTCCTCTAAGAGTTCATGTCTGCCTTGACTCAATGGGCTCGATTTCCAAAGGTTGATGCAGGGCTTGCATCAAGCACTGCATCAACCCCATTCTTGGCACAGCTGTGCCAATCTTTGACACAACTGCATCTGATATTAGTACAACAGGCACAGTTGCAACACTTTCTATGATTTACAGCAGCTTGTTCCAAATATTTGGTGCAGGGCCTGTAAAACAGGTTCCTCAAATGGTACAAGTTAGATCAATGTGAACCTGGTCTAATTTGTGGCATTTGCTCTCGATGGATAAATCCCAATCACCGGCTGGGTAGATGTCACAGGCCCAGTGCATCAGGGGCTTGCAGCATTCACAGGGCTTTGAAAATTGAGCCCAGTGTGGGGTACACGATGGGCACATGAATAGCAGCTGACAGCTTGTGGTACGCTAGTCTACCTTGCACAGAGAGAGACAGAGAGAAGTTAGAGTTATTCTGTTTGTACCCTACTGTTTAATACTAGTTTCATTTCTGTAGAATTACTGTTCCTTATAGTTTTGTTGTAATATCCTATACAATCTGTGTAATTATCCTGAAATATTAAAAATATCATTTATACAGTATATTTCATGTTTCCATGACTGAATCCTTTGAGGTACTGCTAATCAATTTATAACTGACATTAACTGTATTTCATGACTGATGAGAAGGCTAGTTACCATATACTATTTCTAAAATAAGTTGTTCTCAGTTGTGACAGAGAGGGATGGATCATGTGGTCATGTAACCTGGAACACAGAGCACTGTACTGTGTGAGCAGTGGCTCTGATGGGACATAAACCTGAAGATTCTCATCCCCAGCAGAGTATCTATGCTGAGTGATTGTAGCTACTAGGGGTTGAGAAAGCTGGTAACAGTGACACCAGCTGAGCATGGAAGGACCAGTTAGTCACAAACTGGAGATAACATGTGGGTCTGAAAGAGTTTGTCAGTATAAAGTTTACCTGTTCAGTCACGGAACAGGATATACAAAGGGGGCTGCATATTCTACTAGTTTTGTTTCTTTGTATGTACTATGTTTCCCTGACAAGATAACAAGTTGAAGTTAATAGAGACTGGATGGTTTCATATCAGTGATTCTGAGAAGAGAAACAGACTAAAATGAGGCCTGGTTGTCAATTTTACTTTGGACCTCTGAAAGGTGGTTGATCAGTTGAAGTGTCTTTGATGTCAAGGCTGCTGGCTAACAATCATTCCTGTAGGGTACACAGTAATGATCTTTCAGGCTGGCATAGACTGGTTCCCAACGCAGCTCCAGACAAAGTATTTGAATCTGTGATGTCAGGTGACATATTGGATGATGTGTCACAAGGTGGCATCAAAGGTTTTAGGTGTGACAGGGTGTTACAGAATCAATCAGGTTTAGGACTACAGACAAACTGCCATCTAAAAATTCATGTCTACCCTGACTTAACATGCCTCATGGTAAGCTAATTTACCTTGTAGAGAGAGAAAGAAGTTGCAGTTATTCTGTTTGTACCCTACTGTTTACATACATACACACAAAGAAGCCAGCAGAAGGCCGTTTGTTCTATCAAGTCTGCTCATATTGCAGGGTCCATAGTTTGAGCTAATGTCCCTGCTCTCCTCCCACTCCTCCATCCTCCTACCCATGATTCTTACCTTCCCACGCCTATCCCAGCCTCTTTTAAAACTGCCCACTGTCTTCAATGAGAGGACCACTTCTGGCAGCGATTCAAGTGTCCACCACCATCTCTTGGAAGAAGTGCTTCCTGACCCCTTCTAATCCTCCCACCCTCCAGCTTAAGATTGTGCCCCCACGTGTTATGGTTGCTACTCAGCTTAAAGGGACTCTCCTTATCAACCTTTTATCTATTTCAAGTACTTGAAGGTCCCACATGTCCCCGCCTCTCTCTCCTGTCTTCCAGGAGAACATGTTCAGTGCCCTCAACCTCTCCTCGTATGCCTTACCCTGCAGACCCGCTATCATCCTTGTAGCCCTCCTCTGGACCTTCTCCAGCATGTTATGTCCTTTTGAGGTGTGTGGGCAGCAGTACTGAACTCCATACTCCAGATGCGGCCTTACAAGTGACCTGTACAAGGGAGTATAACTGCCTCTCTCCTACTACTGATCCCCTAGATATGCATCCCAGCATCTTGTTCTTTGCATTTCTTAGCATTGAAGCAGCTTTTCCAGATCTTCCTGTTTCAGTTCCAGTTTCTTTTCTTTTCTGTAAAATTACTGTTCCTATAGTTTTGTTGTAACCTCCCGTATAATCTGTGTAATTATCCTGAAATATTAAAATATCATTTATATATCTCATGTTTCCATGACTGAATCTTTTGAGGTACAGCTAATCAATTTATAACTGACAATAAATGCATTTCTGCTATTGTGGAGAAGGCTACAGTTACCATATCCTATTTCTAAAGCAAGGTGTTCATAGCTGTAAAGAGAGCAGTGGGTTATGTTTCTTTGAGCAAGGAGCACTGTATTTTGTGAGCAGTGGATCTGAAGGGACACAAACCTGGAGATTCCCCAAAGAGTGTCTAAGCTGAGTGGTAGCAGCTACTGAGGTATTGAGAAAGCTGGTAACAGTGATACAGGCTGGTTCTGGGAAGGACCAGTCTGTCTCAGTCATCATGAAATGATCAGAACTTTAATGCAGCATATTCAATTTCTGATAATTTTTTATACAGAACTATGCATGGAAACACTGCATAATGCTGGGAGTAGGCCACCATCAGGATTAAGGCACATAACAGATGATTTTTGTTTTGCAAAAATGTTTTGCGTTAGGACTGTGTGTACTGGATTACAATAGATCTAAGAGTGATAATTTTGTGTGTACCTTCTCCATCTCCTTTCTACTATACAGTATTCAGTTGTAGCCTAAGATCTCGTGTTTTCTTTTGCTGTATTTGCAAGTAAGTGGATGGCTAAGAGTGCAGGCTCTGTGCTGGCTCTCATAGCAGCAATGTGATGCTAGTTTACTTTGAGTCATCATATAGTAGGTAATCCTTTTAAGGTGTACTGCAAGTATTATTTATTAATTTCAGTTTGATTCACATGGAAAGGAGGGCTAGGCAAGTCTGCCTCATGTGAAAAATGCATACTTAAATCAGTTGGTGTATACAAGAAAACCTACAGGAATTTCACTATCATTTTACAAGGAAAATACAGGAAAAGAGAGTGGATTATAGGAAAATGCTTTAAATTCTCACCACCTTCCCATTAATCACTCACCCTCCTCCTCTCTCAAATTGCACCCATGTGCCTCTCATTTTACTCAACACTCCTCCTGTTTCTAACCACCTTCCAACTATTACCCTCTGCACCAACTCCTTGCTGCTCATCACTTTGCTCACTATAATTCTTCTTTGTTCTGTTTAGCACTGCTATCTTGGTGCTTTGATTTGTTTGCCTTGCTCAGCATAAAATGATTTACTCTATTTCTGCATTTATTCATGTGTTGCATGTTTATTGCTGTTTTTCTTACGTCATTTTTAAATGTTTTGCACATTCTTTGTAACCCTCCTCCTTGGGTCACACCTGAAAATGAGTTTCAGCTCAGTGTACCTCTTCATCAACAAATTATAAATACATAAATGATTCTGAGGAGTTGAGTCAATCTGACTTCTCAGAGTTTGTAAATCAATGGTTAAGTAAAACACATTTTAGTAAAAATGCTGATACCTTGTTGAGACATTTTGCGAATTCCTTCTCATGATGTATTCAAAGATAATATATGTGAAAATTATGAACAGTGTCAGTCATGCAGAATGTCTTTATGCAGCATTCTCACTGTACCACTTAGCTAAAGTGTTACCTTACTGCACTTAGTCAAGCAGATGCAGATTTACTAAGTGTCTGTTATGTGTGTTTCTCAACGAGATAAAGATGTGTTATCACTGTTATACAGTAACCATGTGGTAACACTTGTTCTGTCAAGGCAGAAGATTAGGTGAGGTGCTCCTGTAGATACTCAAGCAAAACACTGTACCTAGGACCCCATATTCAACTACAGCCATTTGAACAGTTGAAAAACAGCACAGTGATGTTTAGCAATCATGTGCACAGTGTTGACTTTAATTTTATATCAGTACTGTCTTCTCAGACACAGTAAATATAGCGACCCAGTAATGCTTGCAGAAGGTACCAATATTAGGGTAATGCCAACAGTGTGTCACATGAGATTCCAAACTTGAGTAACAACATGACACAGATTTGCCAAAGTTCCATGGACGTTTAACTTTAATGGTTCATTTTCTGTTAACACTTAGTACTTCAGCCCTAATAGATGCATTATGGTATTTTTTCCAGTGTATTTCCTTACATAATTGAAAAAGGTGTATAACAACTGACACTTCTAGCTTTTGCTTTTATTACACCCATGATGAACTCTGCACAGTGACATTCACTTTGCCAGAACTGTAGATTGCTTCAATAGGAGGCTTACACTACTTAGTGATGCACAGTGTACCAGATCTATAACTTGATTCATGAGTGGCCCTGCAAGCCACTCAAAAAGTAGCAACATTGTCAGACGCACTGCATCTCACCTGTACCAGCAGAGTCAGAATTAAGAGGGCTTGCCAGGGCTCACCCACCCAGTTCTGAAGTGAACCCCAGTAGCTCACACATCACTGCCATTGACTTATAATGGAAAGTGGGCTCAATTTAAAGATAGCACTCTTTATGGGCCCACCTAGCTCACAAAGTTTATAAAGTGTAATTCCTCACTGTGTACGACTTTGTAACCCTGCGGGCCCTACATGAAGCAGCAGACCTGTTGGTCATGATGCTGGATCTGTAGCTTGCTTGCACAGGACCCTTTGGGTCCTGCATAAAACAACAGATTCAGTCTGCAGGGGTATAGACCTGTAGCTTGCTGAGCAAAGGACCTACGGGCCCTACATGAAGCAGCAGACACATTGGGCAGGGGGCAGACCTGCAGCTTGTTTCTGAGGGCCTACGGGCCTACATGATGTAGCTGATGTATCGGTATGGTGCTGGACATATGTATTGCTTCACACAGGTCCTGGGGTCTACAGGTAGCAGCAGACACATAGTAAACTGCACCAGATTTTAGGGCTGTGTGAAATTTATCTTCCTCCAGTGGAATTCTGGCAAATGCTGATTTTGCTTCTGTGAAATTTAGTGAAAACTTGCCAGAATTGCAATTTTGATTATTTCCAACTATTTTAAAAATCACTTATGTCCAAATTGCACTAAATGTGGTATGGTGACTGTGCTAATGTCTATACAGATGTTATCAATTTTAGATATCTATCTTTAAAGATAACCACGTTATAAGCCTCCAAATGTTTGAAATTGATAAAATTACAGTAAACAACTATGTAAACTAAAGTCTTTGTTCACACTTCATCACATTTGGTATGGTGACTTTAACAAGGACCATACCTATGTGTCTCAAGTGTCAAATTTCTAGCTTTAAAGGTGACTGAGGTACAATCTTCCAAACATTTGGACATTTTTAAATTACATTTCACAGATGTGTAAACTGCTGAATTCTAAGCCCTATAAGTTTAAAATTAGAGAACGTAATATCACCAGTGTTGTTAGGTTCATTGACCCTAAATATTAGGCTTTACAGAGCAACTTTGCACTTCAACATGTGCTTTCACAAATAAGATGTTTTGGCTGTTATAATTTACTAGAAAATACATTTTATTTATTTTCGATGTTCCTTTCCAAGATTTATAGCACATCTTGGTAGTGCAGCTAAAACATCTGTATAGGAAACATTTGAAAACTTTTGCCTCTCCTCTGATAACCTCACAGTGCCTTTGTTTATGGCATCATAATGCTCAACATACCAGACTGTGATGTCACAAACAGCAATTGTGTGGTGAGCAGGAGAATCCGATACATTTTGAGAGACTCAGTGAAATAATTAATGCATTATCTACAATATTTAGCAGACCAACAGCAGGGAAGTAAATAAATTACAAATTATGTAAATCTAGTGTTTGTAAGCTTTTTATTATAATAAAGAGTTGCTCTTTAAACTACTTCATGGCCCAGCATCCAAGCATCATACTGCTAGCTGACATGCGGGTTGAAGTAAGCCAAGGAAGCTGTGTCAGGAGGCTGGCCATGGTTAAAACTTATAATTTACATAACCAGTACATCTCTATTTGGTAGTTTCTATGACTCTTCCAAGAAAATATGCAACTAAGTTTTCAATTATCTAGATAGCAAGGTGGCTAAGTTGTAAGCATATAAATAGTTTCAGAAATTGTTAAATGAATAGTAAATTGCCAGAATTTGAGCACTTATAATGTCTTCACTTTTCACTCAAATGTTATGACTCTTGTGCACATTTAGGTCACATAGACAATGCTATGCATGTCAAACTGCAGACATCTAGCTGTAAAACAAACTGATTTATGGCCAAATAAAGAAGTTTGGAAAAGTCCAAAAGTTTCACCAAATTTCAAAAATTTCACAAAAATCCTGTGAATTCAGAATTTGCTAATTTTCCCAGCTGTACCCAGTATGTAAGTTGCTTCATGCAGAGCCCTGCATTCTCTATGCAAATTGAAAGATCCACTGAGAATGTCTAAACGTTGCCACCTGGGTGGTCATGAGGGTGATGGAGGTAAGTAGATCATGTCCACAGTTTGGGCTTGAAATGTTAAATATATGGATGCAGAAAAAACATGAAAAGCAAAACACTACATTCATGTGCATGCAGTTCATGTTTTTTGACTTAAGATTATTTGGTGTTTTCACAATTTATTTATTTAGTTTTTGTTGACCAGATAAGTGTGCTAAACAATAAAATGCTTATTTTCAGAAATGGTCTGTAAGATTGCAAAACAGCAGGTTTAACAATAAATGCTATAAGCCAGGAAAACATGGTAGAATGTACAAGAAAAGCCTATAGAAAGAATTTACAAAACAGCAACCATAATGGAAAAAACAGTGATAATAGTATAAACAACTGATACAGACATAAAAATAATAGCCATGAACAGGCATATGAGCAAAATGACCCAGCAATAGGTAGAGCTTGATTAATAAATGAGTAGAATCGGGAATGGTAACAAGTGACGGACCATCAAAACAGTAAGACATAGTACATCATTTCATTACTGGCAGAAACATCCAAATAACCAAAGAAGGCATAAGAGTTAAATGAACAAACAAATGTAAGACAAAAATAGCATCCATTAGCGGATGTAGGGACAGGAACGGATGTCAAATATAGCATTAGGAATAAGTCAGGAGCAGGAGCATACTTCAAAGGAGCTAAGATAATTGAGTAATTATCTTTAGAAGTGAGGTGAGACTGGCAGACCTGAAGAAGACAAGGTGGAGAGTTGGCAGACAGCCCTAGGGGCAAATGGCAAACATCTGCTCATCCATTTGGAGGAGCACTTGGGCATGTTGAGGAAGGCCTGATCTTTAGAGTGCAGGGGTAGGCAGTGTCAGCAGGAGTGAATATAAAGGCCAGTCATAGGTACTCTATGGATAATCACCAATAACTTTTTATTTTGTAACTTATGTATCAAATTTTAAGGCCAGAATGCCTGCCTTCATGACCATATATTTTCAGGTTTTAATTTGGGCATGAAATACATTTTTGTTATGCCAGATTCAACACTGTAAAAATCCCTGTGCATGCACAGTATAGTTTTTCAAGAGTTGGAGTTTTTTTTTTTTGCATTTGTTTTGGTATCAAGCAGAGTGGACACAATAGAGAAGAAAACAGTGGCAGATGAGGTGGAGGGAGTTCTGTGTTGGTCACCCACCATGGGAATCATGATTCCAGTATGTACTGGGGTGGCTGTAGGGGGAGAGTGCTAGAGGCAGGGTGAGAGGGTGAATATATGCAAATGAACTAGGTGGGTGAAGTTTTACACAGTGAGAGGGAGAAGGGATTTACCTGAGTGTGGGAGGGGCATAGGTAACACAGTTTGGGTAAGGATGGGGGTGCAGTTTATCCTTTGAGAGGTAATGTTAGCGAGCCACTGGTGCTGGGCACCAGTGACCACAAACTGTACTGTGAAACATTTTTAAATAGCATGCACTCAATACTATGACTGGGCACACACTGTGATTTGGGTTTTCTGACACTATGATTGGGCACCTGGTGTCAGAAAGAAGTGTAGAAATGCCAGGCTTTGTTTTCCTCATGACTGACTTTAGACATATGCACCTCTCCAAAAAAGGGCCATATTTTTTGAGTTTAATGTACCCACTCTACACACACACCCACATCACACATCATTTGAAAGCTTATTTTATGTATGTTAAGATGAGATATGATGTGGAGCTGTCAAGTAGAGCCGTAAGCCAGTTGGCGAGGTTAAACAATGGTATCCAAAATGAGAAAGTGTCATTTTTGCACAGTTCCAGAAACACTGCAACATGACTATGACTCCAGTTTTTACTGTTTAAGTTCATTTCAACTCCTTAATGTGGTGTTTATTGGTCAACGCTACCAAATGACAATGTATTAAATGAGTTTTATTGGTTTTGCATTGTCTAGTGTTTTTTCAGAAATAATGAAGCTGATTAGCAAGTGACAAAATGGTGAATATCAACATTTTACAATATACTAAAATGAAATGTTTTCACATCACAGATTCTTAATCATCAACATGTCTCACAAGTGATTATAATAGTTGTCTATATTTTCAACTGAAATTTGCTGTCCAGATTAGTCTCACTCTGAAGGTTGTGTACCAGTAGCAATAGATTGAGCGCTCATAGTTTGTATTGCATAGTGGTAGGTATAAATGTAAGAGAATTCCTAATGTAATACTTCTCCATTTCTAAGCTTCTGACATGCAATATAACATCTAGTCTGCCTGGGAGAAGGTTTTAATTTGTAATTGCATATGCATACAGTACTAGCATTTGAAATATTCTAGAAACTAGCTTTTTAATTCAGTGACACCTATGCACAGATCAGTATTAGTGTTAGAAATGACAATAGACAGCTTCATAGTAGGCTTCTATCAAAGTGCTCGCTAAACAGAAATGGCAGTTTTGATACTAACATATAGATGTAATTTATATCTAATTTAGCACAAGTCTGTATACTTGTACAAAATGAAAAATGATGGTAGTGGTAGTGATAACGCTAACAATACACTTTTTGAATTTTACCTCCACAAGGAAGTTACAGTATATGAAGACATGGCAGGTACAAGCCCCTTAAAGCTTACATCAAAGAGAAAATGACTCTCCACAAACTATGAAAATGTGTTATCTGTCAAGAAAATCAACAGAATGCAAAAGTGTCAAAAGTCACCAGTGCTGGACAGAATGCAGTGATGCTGGCAGAAGCCAGGAGAGATGAATTGTATTGGTGGCTTCTGGATGAGTTTTCTAGTTCACATGATGTGCCACCAATACTCTATCATAGGGGTTGCTTTCACAAATACACAAGCAAGTAGAATTTGGCACATGTCAGAGTTATATTCAATCCAGAAAAGAAAACAGACTCGAATCTGATCAGACAGCCTCATGTTCACCTACTTTATAGCCACCAGAGCAAGCACAATTCTCCAACGATTGGTACAGCTGCACTGTTTGCTTGATAAAACACACATGAAAGACAAGAAACTTCATAAAATTAAAACATTTGAGCGAGCACCCACTCTAAGGGAGGCAGAGAATGATCTTATGTACAAAAAGAAGGCTCCTCTCCTGTCCAAGCAGCTACAAAATATAAAGCCCTACTTCCCTCAGGTGTAGAAACTGAAAGCTGGTACAGTAGCAAATTACAGGCAACATCAGAAAAACACTATGGTTCTGCAATTTCATTCTATGCTAAGCACGTAACAAGGCAAGTCTACCATTGTTCTATGCAGAACTTTAACATTAGCTGATGTTATCCAAGCTGCTAGTAATCTGAAGCAGAAACTTACATAGAAACATAGTCTTTGATGTCAGATAAGGACCGCTGGACCCACCTACTGTAGTCTGCCCATTTCCTACCTATTGGATAAACTGCAGATCCTAGTTAACCAGCAGCCTACTTCCTCCTGCACCCCCACTATAATTGCCTTATGCCGGTCCCATGCATTCTTGAATTCCCTCACTGTTTTTGACCCCACGACCTCCTCAGGAAGGCTGTTCCACACATCCATCACCCTCTTTGTGAAAAAGTACTTCCTCACGTTGTCCCTGAGCTGCCCTCATCTTCACATTGTGCCCTTTGTTCTTGTGCATCTCTTTTCTGAAATATGCTACACTCCTGGACTTTGTTAATTCCTTGAGGTACTTCCAAGTTTCTATCATGTCCTCCCTTACCCTCCTTTCCTCAAGGGTATACATATTAAGCTCTTTTAGTCTCTCTTCATATGGCTTCTGGTGCAGACCCTGCACTATTCTGGTTTCCCTCCTCTGGGTTGCCTCCATCCTGTCTCTGTCCTTGCAGAGATGGGGGTCTCCAGAACTGCACACAGTACTCCAGATGGGATCTCACCAACTGTCTGTACAGAGGGATGACAGCTTCTTGCTTTCTACTGGTAATGCCTCTCCTATGCATCCCAGAATCTCCCCAGCCCTCCTTACTGCCTTTCTCACATTGCTTGCCTACTGCACCTTAAGGTCAACTGATATAAGAACCCACAAGTCCTTTCCATTTCTGTTGCTGTTAGTACCTCCCCTTCCTTGTGTACTCTTCCCCTGGGTTTTGTTTCCAGGTGCATTACTTTGCACTTCTTTGCATTGAAACTAAGCTGCCATACTCTTGACCATTGCTCCAATCTTACCAAGTCACTTCTCATCTTTTCCACCTCCTCCTTGTGTATTACCTCTGTTGAAGATCTTTGTGTTGTTGGCAAAGAGGTATACTTTTCTTTCCAGTCCCTCCACAATGTCACCTATAAAGACATTAAAGAGTACCAGTCCCAGTACCGAACCCTGCAGTACCCCACTAGTAATTCCCCTTTCTTCAGGTTGTGCTCTGTTTACTATTACCCTCTGCATCCTGTTGTCCAGCCAATTTGTTACCCAGGCTACCAACTTGGGACCCACTCCCAGGCTGGCTAACATATTTATTAATCTTTGTGTAGTACTGTGTCAAAGGCCTCACTAAAGTCTAAATAAACCATATCTACAGCCCCTCCCTGGTTCACTACTATGGTCGCCCAGTCAAAAAATCTATTAGATTGGTCTGATATGACCTTAAGTCATTCAAATATTTTGTGGATGTTCTTCTGGTGAGTGAGCCTGATGAACAACTTTCAAATGAACACGGGTTTTGTATAATGCCACTTCAATACTTCAATCTGAAATAACAAAATGAAACCCTCAGTATATTATCCAAGCCCAGGGGATTGTAGTTGCACAGTTACACCATGAGTTTGGGTCTCACAATTTAATTGATGTACTACACCTTCATGGATTCTGCATCAATTATGATGAACTGAGGTGGTGCATGACTAGTGCTGCAAAACTGAAAATAGAAAGACTCCAAGGAGGTGCATTCATTCCAAATGGAATTGTACCACTTCATGCTGGTGGAAATCTCATCCATGAAGGAAATGATAATATGGACATCAACATAGAGACCGTTGATGGAAAGAATACCTTCCATGCAATTGCTGGAGTTGATTTGAAGAACAGTCTGCAGAAAGTCCAGCATCACAAGAAATATCACTGAAGCATGGGAAAGAAAAGTCACTTAATCTACCCGAGCAATCAGAGTCTCTTATGCAGTGTGCAGCATTTGAAAACCTAGAACACATCCAGAACCAACTTGCCATGAAAAGTACTTGGAAAAATAAACTCCTGTCACCTACAAGTGAAAGCTGTCCAAGATCTTTCCTGGTGTTTTTAATACTACTACCTCATGATGTCCTACCAATATCAAATGACATTGATATTGTTCACACTCAGGTGATTCCATTTTGGACTGGTTTCAACCACAAGCTAGCCACAAAGAAGAGTACCTACACAGCTGTTGCATATGCAGCGTTGTGATGCCAAACCAGCTGACAAGGCCACAGTCTAAACTACAATGCTGAAATGTAAGGAAATGTAAGAGCTCAAGGCCAGCAGCAGGCCATTCAGACCATGGATCATCAGCTGTATGCTGTTGCTCAGCAAGTAAAATGGACTCTCCCAAATTAACTCAGCACCAATTTGATTCACCTGGGGAAATTTGCTGTGCATCACTTCCTGGTTCTTTCAATGGAATTTGGAGTTACATGAGAACAGAGCAAACTGTCATGAAAGACTCAAAGGGCAGCAATGGGATTGTAGGTCTGATAAGAAAGAAGCCAGCCCTTGTCAGATGGGCCCTTACAAGACATGTCCTGAGTGAATATGCAAAATCTAGGAGAGAAAGAAATGGCCTATCCACAAGTAGTGAAGACAAAGTCCACAAACAAAACCTTGCCTCTGCACTGAAGAGGGATGAAGAACATGTTACAGCCCTTACCAAACATGTCATCAACAATATGATATCCCATTTGACCCTGAATTACATTCAGAGGTTCTTATCAACATATCTACTGGACTGCATGTAACATCAGATGTACAAGAGTCTCTACTGAAAATAACAAATGTTGGTGAAGAACAAATGAAGAGATTTGTGAGAGGTGCACTTGATTCTGATGGGACTCTAACTCCTTCATCCCCATCAAGAAATCTAGCATCAAAACATTTGTTGACATGGCCAAGAAGACCAAACTTAAGTCTGGCAAGGAGAGATAATCACGGCAGCTATCTGTCCTAAAATAGTCCTCTGCAGAGGCCTGTCGATAGCAAGATGTAGAGATGATGTTTCAATGGTAACTGTTCTTAGTCATCCAATAGGACCTGTGCCTGTGTCCTCTTCCATTCTGATGGAACAATGAGAAAAAGGACAGCTGAATTAGGGCATCAGCTGGAAGCTCATGCTGAAAGCATCCATGAGCTATGAGGATGCAACAAAAATCACAGTGTATATCAGAGATGCCATGGCTGTCATTCAAATGATGGCTGGAGACAAATTCCACACAATCAATTAATTGACTGCTGAGACTTGAGGCAGGTCATAAAAGAATTTGACAAAGCTAATTATGTATTCAAAGTCTTTGACAGATATAACAGTTACTCTGTGAAAACTGCAGGAAGACAGTGATTGACAGGGTCTAAGGTCAGATGCACGCAATATCAGGTGATTGGAGGACACCCTGTGCCTCCATGGAAGAATTTTCTAAATGTAGCATCTGACAAGCAGTCACTTGTAAAATTTCTCTGTGAATATATGATTCAAAATGCACCTGAGAGTACATGAGCATACCCAACATAAACACTGCATCTTGCTGGAGGCTTTTCCAATGGAAAGGTAGCAAAGTCCATCATCAGAAGTGGTGTTGAAGAAGCCCAAGACATGTACAGTACTCAACAGGAAGCTGACACAAGGATGCTTCGCATGCTGTATGTGCCAATATGGCTTTTGGGTCTCTTGGTGTCAAAGGAATCATAGTAACTAGGTCACCTGATACAGATATTTTAGTCCTTGCTGTTCACTACTTTCCAAAATGGAACACATACTGTACAGTAGATAACATGTGGATAGAAACAGGCACCATTATCAGCACAACTGATAAGTGTTGTGCCATACCTGTGCATGCAATCTGTGATGTACTCACTCCTGACTTCTGCAACATACTTCCTGCTGTGCATGCATTAACAGGATGTGACTCTGTGCCATCCCTATTTGGTATTGGGGAAAAAACCTGTGTTTAATGTTGTCAAAACAAAGGTAGCTTACCAATTCACAGATCTTGCCAAATTGGGAGAGAGGGACGAACAAGCCGCAATTTTTGCAGCAAGGAAGATAGCAGTGCTGTATGACCAGAGCCAGAAAGAAAAGGAGATCCAGAGACTTGAATTGCCTGTAGCCTCAGTCTAGCCATCAAAAGGATAAGTCACTGGCAAAACTCCCACCATGTGAAGATAGTTTTGAAGAATATGTCAAAAGAGCATCTTGGCAAACAAAGATTTGGATGTCTTTGCACACAAGTAAACCAGATATTGGATCACCATTGCAACATGGATGGAAAATGTGGATGATGAATTAATTTCTGTATTCTTCAAGGGTCCAATGGCATCTGAACTTCTACAAGATCTTATTTATGCCGGTATCAGTAGGGTATCATTACACAATCAACTGTGTCTGTAGTCAGAACAATCTTGCCTGCACAGAAATGTGTACGTGCCAAGGCAATGAAGACTGTGGTAGCTGATGCACACTCAACAGAAATCATGATGATGAATAGGATGATGATAATGATGTTGACTAGAAATGTCACCAGCACTATTACATTTCAATGATACCTGTACAAATTTATTAATAGAGTTTTACACGTTGGATTGTTGTTGTGATGCTTTGAGGTCACAGAGAAATCCTATTCAATGTCTTGAAATAATACATAGAGTCATTAAACTAACAGAAATGAATGCAAATATTTCAAAGTGGTCATTCTAACATCTTGAGGGTGTCATTGTTTATCCCTATTTCTATGGTAATGGCACCACTTGACAGCTCCACATCATATCTCATCTTAAAGTAGACATATTACGCTTTCAAATGATGTATGATGTGCGTGTGTAGAGAGGGTACATTAAGTCGAATAAATCAGTGATGTCTGCCGCTCTATAAGATGTCAATCACAGAGGAAGAAAGATAAATGTTTATGTTTTATGGCAAGGTAATGGCAACAGGCAAGAGAATCATGTTTTATGTTTTCTTTTTATTTAGGATTCATATATTATTTCAGTGTTTTTATGGTTGCACGTGCATGGGCTCTGACATTTTCTAAACACTTATAACTTTTAAATTTGGCTTTTTCATGACAAAACAAATGAAAGGCCCTATTCCGAGCCAATATCTAATAAACCGGAAAGTTTCAGGTTTTAAATTATTGTACAGTAATTTTATTTTGTCGTCCATATGCAAATAATAATAATAATGGGGTATTTTATGCAATCTTGCACTTCACAGTGCTAAAACTACTGAACTTATTGATTAGCCTCTAGAAGCGAGAAGGTACATGGCAATTTTCAAAACCCTAGGTCCTATGACTACTGAGTTATAAACTATAAAAAATAAGGGTTTTGACACAAACATTAACTCAACCTTAATACACAGCACTGGTGCTTAAGCACCAGAAAATAATTGCACTTTTCCTCCTAATTTCTGCTCCTTATTCCCTGTCTTCTTCCTCTGTCAGTGTAATCACTTGGTGAGAGCAATAAACTCTGATCTAGTATGTATGGATCAAACTCTACTATATCCTAAAGCTCATGGTGTGATTGCATGACCACACAAAAGTTATCTGATCTCCCAAGTTTCTCTCCATCCTGCTATAAATGTGGGTAGAAACTAGGTTTCACTGCAAATGAGATTTTGCATCTCATTTAGGCTATCTGGAGTGTGATATCCCCCACCCTCACACAGCAATGTAAGGGGAACTCCTGATATAACAGTACACTATGGATTCATTCGGTACAATCACCAATGCAATGTCCATTTAGACATGCTTTTCTGCAAAGTGAGAATTATTCTTTTTTATTAAGCTATTTGCTCTCTCCTGTCACTACCTCCCTCCGGCGATGGTGAAGGCACATAGTGGCTCTGGCCCTCCTTGGAGGGTCTCAGTCTCAGGACCCAACCTTCCCAACCTCGACCTCCCGGCAATCCCCACAGGTCCCCCATGGCAGGGCTGAGGGCAAAGGTATCAACTTTCCTTCCCCAGAGACCAACATCTATACTCCGGAGGGCCTGGCTTGGGCACTGTTGGTACCATCATGGAGCCTGCCAGCTCTGATATTTTGCTGATTTGCTCCCCATCCCTTTCCGCAGTTGCCTACACTTGTGTGGAGGCACGCGCATGCAGTGACCTGCAGCACCCTCCCGATTCAAGTCACTCCCTAACTGCACTATCACCAGGCTTCCACTGGCAGCCCTGCAGTGGAGCAGCTGGATCCCTACCCAAAGTGGAGAGCTGCTTGACGGCCTCTCAATCCACCTCTTGCATCCCCCTGCTGATCCCTGACAGCCCGGGCTTGTTCCTAAACCTAGGTCACCTGCATGAGGTGTGCATCCAACTCCTCAACTCTCAGTGCCACAAGGCTGACTCCAGTAAGAATTCTTCTTACAGAAAGATGTACAATTTTTTTTCCACTGGACTATTTATATAAGGATGTCCCTAACATCAATTCTACTTTATCTTTTGACTTTTACCATATTCAAAGCTGACTTTCCAGTAATAAACTAGTTCTAAATACTAGTAAAATCCAAGCCATGCTTTTGGGTCTG
This sequence comes from Neoceratodus forsteri, assembly GCA_016271365.2. NCBI lineage: Eukaryota > Metazoa > Chordata > Ceratodontiformes > Ceratodontidae > Neoceratodus > Neoceratodus forsteri. The sequence goes on from CM028130.1 coordinate 1,064,783,870, forward strand.
CCCCAAGACTAAAGAAATACCATAGCCAGCTATTAGTTGCCTGCACTGAGGGCTCTATTCTCAGTAGTGTGCAATTATTCAAATATTGGGGCATCACCCTAGATCCTTCCCTGAACTTTGACCTACACATCTCCCTCATCTGTAAAGCTGTAAACTCTAACACTGGACTGGACTACAGAACCAGATATGCTCTAACCCCTCTGCACATGTAGCTACAGCTGAAGGCATACTTCTGTTAGTCCTTTCCTATAGATCTGTTACTTATGCTGGTGCATCTAAACCTAGTCTGCTTAAATGGAATAGCTCATATAATAACATATGTTGCTTTACACTGGCTCCACATTGTCACCCTCACCACTGTAATTTATACAACTGTCATCAATAGCTATCACCCATGCCACATCGGGATTTACTCTCTCGGTGTCCTGACTGATATCAACTCTCGGTCTGGTGTTCTCTTCTTTAGCCAGATGCTCATCCTCAAAGCCCATAGTATGATCTTCGCCTAGCAATCATATGCTCCTTCAGGTACTCAAATATAAACCAGGCATGGGTACCCAAGTTTTCTCTCACATTGCACCTGTTTATTGGAACTTGTTACCCTTAAATATACACCTCTCCTCTACTCACACTTGCTTTAAAACAACTCCTAAGAAGTCACCTCCTGCTTGCAGACCATTGCTCCTGCTTCCAGCCACCATAAACTCTACTGATTCACATTTCTGACATAATTAATCTGTTTCTGGGCCTTGCATGAACCGTAGAAGGTAAAATCCACATCTTGCACTTATTGCCTCTACCTTTGTATTTGTCCCTACCTATTCTCATTTTCATAATATCTACATTACTCTCTCCCCTCCCTCAAGTGCTGCATGTACTCTTCTCATCTTACTGGCAGTGTCAGTGGCTCAGCAGGTAGCACACTCATCTCTGAGGCCAGGAGATCAGAAGGTTGTGGGTTCTAGCCCACACAAGGCACTTGGGTTAAATCCCAATACTGACACTGCAGTGCAGCATGAGGGGGTGCTGCACTCCTGAGGTGCCATCTTTCATTTGAGATGTTAAACGAGATCCCATCTGCCTGTTCTGGTGGTAGTTCAGGTGGATGTTAAAATCCCATAGCACTTCGAAAGAGCAGGGAATTTCCCGTGCCTGCCTGTTCCTCCACTTACTAAAAATACCACCAATAGCTTAATTTGGTTCAAAGTCAGTTGGCATTTATCTGTATCTCCTCCTCGGTCGTGTCTTGAAAATAGGCAGAATTTGTCTAGTGAATGTACCGGTCAACAAAAACTAAATAATAAATAAATAAATAAATAATACTAGGGGCTCTTTGCCAATCTGCCCTGCAATTACTCTCCACAGATTTTGACTTAGGATATTGCATTTTTGTTTTATTCTTACTATTTGATTTGATGTACCATCACTGAAAATTCTCCTTCTACCAATGATTATTATACCATACTGTTTGATATACTCCATTCTGAGACATCTGTACATTTGCTTGTGTGCCTTGTAGAGTATGATAGTTTATTGTCTGCTTGAACTGCTAATTGTTTTGTATTTTATGTTCTCTTACTACTCTGTATTTTTGACTGTAACTGTATTTTGTTTGTAATCTCAGGGCTGTAACTTGTGCATGAAAATAGGCATTTTCTATTTCTAGTGCACTTACTGGGTTACAAAAATAAATAAATATATAAGGTAAACACATTTCAGAATTATTTATCCTTCCTTTGCTAAGAGCATACCTAATTTTCATTAACGGTTTTTCATTCTGTAAAGTAATGCACCCTGTCAGCCATTTCTTTATACTGTAGTACATTAGAGCAGATATTATTCTAATCTCTATAGTATTCCTCATTGCTCTGAACACTGTTAATGCCATGTTTATAACTTGCCCAGCACTCATAGGTTGTGCGTAAGAATATGAGCTCAGCCATCATGCATCTTTTACAATGGCAAAGCTGATACCCAATCACTGGCTCAAGAGCCAAAAAATGCCATTTTGTAGCCACTACTCTTTTTAACCTTTCAATTTATCCATACGTAGGCTACTTAAACATCATAGATGGTTATAAAATTGACTGAGGTGCTTGCAGCTAACCTTTGTTTTTTCAGCACGTGAACATTAGGGACATTTTCTGGTATTTCTACATCCCTTGTCAACACTATTTTTTTGGTCAAGTGCGATGATGGTTATCCAAACATTAAAAAACACTGCTAATGGCATGTAATGGGAGGTAAGGATATGATAAGAAGGTATTAGGGCCTTGCATGTTAAATAGGGTCAGTAGCATTATATGCATTAATGTTGCAGTTCAGCACTTTAGCGCTGTGATGTCTGTGCCTTGCAGACTGCCCAACTAGCATGAATGGTCACCACTGTGGTTTGCACTGACACAATAGCCTAGCAGACCCCCCTCCCTTTCCCTAACCCCCTGTAACATGATGCTCCATCATTCTCTGGTGTCTTTCAGACCCACACCTTCCTTTTACAAATAGCAGTGCCCCCATCATCCTGCTCTCCCAATCCCAACTTCAAGCTGGCTGCACCAGCACAGCCCTCTGCTCCATAATAGCTGGTCATTGACTGAGCTGTCAGTGAGTGCTGACAGACACAGTCATTGGCAGCTCAGTTGATGGCTGGCCGTAGTAGAGAGCAGATGGTTGTGCCGGTCGCCAGCCCAGAGTCAGGATGGGGGAGAGTACGGTGGTGGGCACTACCTGCTGGGGTGGGGGTCCACTAGACATCAAGGAATGGTGAAACATTATGTTACAGGATTGATGAAAGGGAGGGGCACTAGACATCTGGGAATGGTGTAACTTTATTTTACAGGGGATCGGGTGGGGAGGGACCACTGGGCCACTAGGCCACCAGGGAAACTATTTATGTCTGGTGGTGAGCAGTTAAGGGAGGGACACTGGCCACCATAGAAACTATATTAGTATGTCAGGCAGGTGAGCAGGTGGGAGGAGGGACCACTGGCCACCATGGAAACTATACTTGTATGTCGAGGAGGTGATCAAGTAGGGGGGAACCACTGGCCACCATGGAAACTATGTTTGTATGTCAGGTAGGTGATTGAGTGGGGAGGGGCCACTGACCACCACGGAAACTATGTTTGTATGTCAGGCAGGTGAGCTGATGGGGAGGGACCACTGGACACCAGAGAAGAATTAAATATTACAATGGGACAATGATCAGTGGGAGGACCCTAGATACCTGGGACTGATGATATTTTACATTGGGACAGTGATTGGTGGGGAGACCAATAGACACCAGGAAAGGATTTTTTACAATGGACCAGCGATCAACATGGGGTATCAGTAGACATCATGGAAAGTGTGTTTTGTCGAACAGGCAGGCAATCAGCAGAAGAGGACACTAGACAACAGGAAAAGTTTATTTTATACAACAGGCTGGTGATCAGCATGGAGGAGGGACCACTAGACACCAGGGACATTTTATTGTATACAACAGGCCCCAGATTGGCAGGAGGGGACCACTAGATACCAGGGAAAGTTTATTTTATACAACTGGCCAGTGATCTCATGAGGGTACCTCTAGAAACCAGGGAAACTTTGTTATATTAATGGGATGACATCAGCAGGGTAGAGGACCACTAGACACCAGGAAATATTTATTTTATACAACGGTCCGCAATCGGCAGGGGTAGGGGTGCTGGGGGGATCCACTAGACACCAGGGAAATTTTATTGTACACAATGGGCCAGGGATCATGGGGGTGGGACCATGAGACACCATGGAATAAACATTGCAAACTTCACCTCTGTGCCAGTCTCCATGGGTGGAGTTGCCAACTTTACAGTTCATGGAGTTATCAGTTTCTGCAAATTTGGACTTTGCACAGTGGATTAACATCACTAAAGGAGGTGAATTTGTGAGTTATTCAGTGGAGCCAAGTTTCCCAACTTCACACAGCACTATTCCTAACACATTCACTGCTCTGTAACACTCGCTCTTTCTCTTCCTCTCTGATCTCTCCCTGATAAGCTAGTATTGTCCCTATACATTAGGTCTGCAGCACTTCCTCTCTCTTCCTCCCAAACTCTGTACCTCTCAAATCTGCTGTAATTCATTATAATTCACATTAACCACTCTGTGGCACTTGCTGTTTATCACTCTCCTCCCTGATCACCCCACCCCTCAATTCTGCCATAGTCCATATACACTACCTATTACTTTATATTGCTACATTGTTGTTTATAATGTATATAATACATTTCTACTCTTTATGTTCCCTTTTTTCCCATACCTTCCCAATACAGTGTTGCCACATAGTTGCAGTCTTTAGGTACACCTTTTTCATTTCTCTCTGCATTTTTCATGTTGTCCCAATTAATTTGTTCTATTTTTTCATTTCCTAATTCCTGCTTAAAATCTTACCTTTTATTTTTGTTATACATATGCTACTGTTTATTACTTTAATATGTATTATTGTTTTGAGCTTTGTTTCTAAGAATGACAAAGACGCTACACAGCTGAAATCATTTGCATATCCATTATGCAGTGCATGTAACTGATGGAATTAATGCATTCTCAAATGCGGTAAAAAACAAGTAAAACAATTGTTCTAACATATTCTTACACTCATTAATAAATTTAGGTGAGCTGTGTTACTATGCTTACCTGTGTTTTGAACACCAAAAAGAAAATATGTTGGTCATTACAAAATAATAAACAAGGCTTAACCTATATCCTCCATGAACCACATGACTATGCTTGTTTGTAAAGCGTATGAATAAATTGTACAAGTCTGAGCTGTGAGATGGATTTTGTGGTGTTTCCTTTTTATGCCTGTGGGTGGAGCCATCTTGCTGTCTGTAGCTGGAAAAATGGAGTATCGAGGAACACATATTTTGAGTTTTCAATGTATCCTTCCACATCTACAAATCATTATGCCAATTGAAATAAAATACTCCCTTCTTTCTGTTTAGAATGCTGGAGACATAACTCCAAGCTGCTTATCAGATGGCATTTAGAAAACTGAAACAGCTTGTTAAATATTGGCTGCTTATTAAACTGGAGATTTGTTTACCCACTTCAAAATGCAACAACTTGCACATTTAAATACTTAGGATTTAAACATTTTCTTGCTACAAGCTTCAGTTGAGCAGGTATTGTCTTTCAAGAAAGATTCATACCTCATAAATGTCACCCTTTCCCAGAAAATCTAAAATGACTTACAGTTTTTTTAACCTAAGACACTGTCTGATAAGAACTGTCTCAGACATATGACAGGTCTTCTGTGAACTATCCAGGTGAAATATATAGCAATCAGCAGGTATTTTTACTATGCTTTTGGGAAAAAATATATTAAGCTACAGCAAACACACACACACACACACACACACACACCATCCTCATGGCCACAACATTTGAAATAAATACTGCAGTCTAATATGTAATAAAGAAACTGTTTGTTTATATCAGTGAACCCAGTGAAGTCCAGTTTACAGTAGATTTCCTTTAAATATTTTGTATCCTATATTTTGTATCCTGGAGAGCAAGGAGATGCTACATCTCATTCTCATAGGATCTCTTATTACACATTTTTACACTGTATTTACACAGGATGTCCCAGATTAGATGCAATATCTTGTTTTCAGTGGAGTCATGATTTTATTATTTTATGATGTATTTATTCAGGTAGCCTAGTCCAGATGTAAAATATTGTTTTCAGTGTGTTCTGATTTTACACAATGCAGCATACTATGGTGTAAATGTTGAGCCCTCTGAAAATGAGATGCCATTTATTTTGTGAACTACCCATGCTAAATATATAGCAATCAGCAGGCATGTTCCAGGAAACACATTGTACAAATGTGTAAAGGAAGACCACGTTGAAACTGCCTCTCAGCAGATCTGCATTGTGCAAATTCATTAGAAATAATGGTAAAGCACCCTAAAAGCTCCCCACAGCCATTTCAACTCTGACCAGAATTTGTTCCACCTATCACAGCTCCAGAATTATAAATATCCTATCTAGTTTCACTCTCTCAGCCTTTTTCCTCCTTTTCCACTTTAAGTTCTTGCCCAATCACAAGGCTGGAAAATCAAGATAGAGGGTTGTTTGTGCAATTCTAATTCCTGCTTGAAGTCTTACCTCTGCTTTTTGTTCCACATATGCTACTATTTATTACTTTCATATGGGCTACAGTTTAGAAGGTTTTTTTCCACAGGAGTGGCAGATATGTTGTACAGCCCATATCATTTGCATACACATGCAGTGCTTGCAAATAATGAAATTAATTAATTCTCACACATGATAAAAAGCAAGTAAAATAGATGTTTTAACATATTTCTACACTCATTGATCACATTAGGCAAGAAGCTATTTTACTCTGCTTATCTGTGTTTTGAACACTAAAATTGAAGCATCTAGTCATTACAACATAAATAAACATGGCTCAACAGATATATTCCATGAATGATGCAACCATTTTTGGTTTTAAGATGTGTGAATAAATTGGAAACAGTGTGAACTGTGAGAGGGCATTTGAGAGGGCCCTTCTCCACCTGTCACAGCTCCAAAATACTGAGACTTTTCTTTAATTCTATACACCGTCAGCCTTTTTCTTCTTTTCTTTGCAATTTTGCCCGTCCACAAGGCCTGAAATGCAAGGTAGAGGGGTTTTCTATGCAACTTCTAATTCCTGCTTGAAATGTAACCTCTTCTTTTGTTTCATGTATGCTGTTCACTACTTTCATATATGTTACTGTTTTGAACTTTGTGTCTCAGGGAATGACCAAGGTGCTGCATGACCTATATTATTGCATGCCCATGATGAAGTGCTTGCAACTCATGGGATTAATGTATTCTCAATTCTCATACATGATAAAACACAAAAGTAAAATAGTTGTCCCAGCATATTTGCACACTCATTGATCAATTTAGGTACAGTAAGGAGCTATGTTACTGCTTACTTGTGTTTTGAACACTAAAAATAAAGCATTTTGGTCATTATGACATAAATAAACAAGGCTCAGCCCTATAATCCACTAAACACAATAATACTTGTAACTTCCTATTATGGTGAAAGTTATTTGCAGTAAGTCCTATCACAATAGATTACAATTAGTACAGGTTCACTAAATGTAATAACTTTGTGAAGTTTCTAGCACTCATGATTTTGTGGCTGCAGCAATTTCAGAAATAGAATAAGTTCTTGTTTACCTTGTGAATAGATTACAATATCATGGATAGAAGAGTATGATAAAGAAATATTCACTTTCTGTTGTGAAACATTGTTTAAATGATAGTTGTTTGCAATGGTATTCTTACTCTGCCAAAACCACAAATTAGTGTGCTGCCTTACAATATGGGAGACCAGGGTGAGTAAGTGTGCAACTTGAATGTGGATGGCTACTTCACCCACTGTCAGCTCATTTGAATTGTAATGTGAACCTTTTGCTAAGTAACAACAGGTTAGCACACCTGATTAAATAGAGGCAACCAATGATGTGGGTGTGATGTGATGTCACGACGCATAAATGCAGGCAACTGATGACTGGCTCTGATCATACAAGCTCTGCATTCTCCTGCTTAAAACCCTTGTGTAGCAGTGCCTGACTTGCATTAGGGGAGACCCTGCTGCTGGGGAAAGAGCATCCTTATAATAAGGTAAGTGTGAAAAAGGCTGTTAGTAATGTAACACTACAAGTTATTATGCAATAAATTTGCTCTTATGTATTTATGATGCCCTTCTGAGGTTTCAAACAATTGAAGGACTACATGTCTATATTAAAATAAATCAGATAAAGAAAGCAGTGTCTACAGAGGTAAATCTTACATCATTGTGAGTGCACCAGTGCTAGAAGTAGTTACTTAAACTGTGCAAAAATACATGATAATTAGAAACACTTTTGGTATAGAAACCTTCATTATAATTAGAATATTGGTTTAATATTCCCATGGAATCTTTTTGAGTGTTGACCTGTAGAAATCCAGTGTTACATTTTTTCAAAAAGTCTCCTTTAATACTTTTTAAGTTATTTACATGGATTCATTTTTCCATTTTATAGTGTTTTTCTTGGACTATCCAGTGGGAACAAATGAACATTAGTCTGGTATTAAAGTTAACATTACCTTTTATTATTTGGTGCAAGTACACAAATGTTTTGCTCAGGAAGAGACTTACTTATATTTGTAAAAATAGGATTGTCATCACAAATAATGAGTGGTGAAGGGCAAAGCATGTTAAGGGAGGAAACACAAAGTGGGACACACTTGTTTTCAGCATGAACTCTGGCACTGTTGCACTGTAATGACCAGAATGAAACAATACAAGTGAACTAAGAATTTGATATTTAAAGAGAATTGAAAAGTGCTAAAGTCTGTATGTAACGATAAGTGGCATATGGTGTGGTGTGATGCAATGCTTTGTTTGCATAACAGAAGATTACATACTATAAAGACCCTACAAATCAATGCATGTATAGTAAAAATATATATACCTCGAATAGGCCCGTTCTCTGGTGGGACCAGCATGGCAAAATGTTGGACCAGGACTATAGGGCATACTGTAATATGAATTAATGGATGGAAATGAGGGTCAGTCTTTGTCTAATTTATTGAGGCAGTTTGTGTGTAATTTCTGTAGCCAACCACAAATTCTGCAGCTGGCATTAATTTCTGTGCCAATCACTGTGTGCTGTGGACCTGGAATAACAGGGGCCTTGGCCTCGGAGTTTTACTGCACTTATAAAATGTCTCTCTACATTTCAAATGTTTTCAAAAATTAAAATATAGAGATTAACATTAAAAAATGTAAACTCTATGGCCTGAAATTCAGAAGGGTTGCACATGGCGCAACATTGTTGCACCATACGCAACCCACTGATGTCCCGGCATAATATTCAAATGGGGATTGGGTCTGGCACAAATCCCAATGCACCGGAGTGCATCAGTAATGCATGTGGCGCAGGTGGGAGGGGCGGATCGATGCATACTCCGCACATCCTGATATTCAGCCCAGGATGCTGAGCCCATGCATGCTCAATCCCTACCTGCACTGCACACAGGTGAGCCCCAAGGAGCACAGCTCGGCCACCCACAGGTGAGCTGCCATATTGCAGGATGCAACACAGCAGCTTCCACCTGTGGGTGGCTACCGAACTCTGGCTGCAACTTCATGGCAGTGTACCCCCGATGCCCGATCATGGATATACATAGAAGAAAGATAGTCCTATATCCCTGGTGGTCCAGTGAACAGCTTGCAGCCCAATCATGGGCATTAGTCTGTTCAAAACATTCAACACTATCCCTGGTGGTCAAGTGAACCACTTGCAGCCCGATCATGGGCATATGTTGAGAAATATAAATGTCCCATATCCCTGGTGGTCCAGTGGACCCACTCTATGTCGTGGGTGTCAGTGAAAATAATGCAACACCAATCCAACCCTCATGGTCTAGCAGAACCCCCTTCCCACCTGCCCACTGAGCCCCACCACCCCGCTCCCCGGTCAGCGGTGGATGGCAGCTTCCCACCTGCCACCCCCGCCTGCTGACCGACACCGCACTGATGAGGCTATATGCCCATTGGTCCACAGCATGAGCCAATGGAAGTGCAGCTCAGATAGATTACACAGTCCAGATATATGAATGGATCCATTTACATATCTGACTGTGTAGTACGGTATGGGTTGCATGCCCATTGGCTCACGCTTGTGGACCAATAGGCGACAGCCCTACCATATGGTGGTCAGTGGGACAGCAGGTGGGTGTGGAGTTGCCACCCACCACTGACCAGGGATGCGGGGCAGTGGGGCCCAGTGGACAGGTGGGAGGGGGTACTGCTAGACCACCAGGGTTGGATTGGTGTTGCATTATTTTCACTGACACCTGCATTGGATGCGAGCGTCCACTGAACCACCAGGGATAGTGTTGCATTTTTAAACAGATGTATGCCCACAATCGGGCTTCAAGCAGTCCATTGACCACCAGGGATAGTGTTAATAGTTTTAACAGACCTATGCCCGCGATTGGCTGCAGGCGGTCCACTGGACCACCAGGGATATAGGATGATTCTAATATTCTACATATGCCCGCAATTGGGCAGTGGGGCACTTTTGCGATATGCAGGGGCATCGTTCCCCGACTGGCTGCAGCCTAGCAGGGCGCCAGGTGCAAGTCTCCAGGGATTGGCACACCTGCATGCAAATGGGAATATAATGACATGCAAATGACCATTTGCACCTTACATGCATTATGGCCCCATTTGCATGTGCACTTTTGAATATCGCGGCTGTTGCGCCTAGCACAATGGAACTTGCACTAGCACATCCCACTGCTCCACTCTGGCCACTTGTGCTGGCGCGATGCCACAGAACCCTGCCCGCACTATGGGCAGCCAGGGTGCGATATTCAATGATGTTGTGCCATGGCGCAGCTCTGTTGAATATCACTCTGTCAACTCCCTGCACAGCCAAGTTGTGCTGCACCAGTGCTTGCAACACAGCCTGGCACAGTCTGAATATCCGCCCTATGACTTTTTTTACCTGAAGGAGTTCCTCTCCTGTAGAAGATTGATGCATTTTTTCTTTTGACTTAGGACATTTGTCCAACTGTAGCCTTCATAGCTAATTTTTTTATGCCTAGCACTGTAATTCTATGAGTACCACCATTTTTTCTTATAGCGACACACACATTCAGGAAGTGGATGTGGCCATGAATATGGAGAGATGAAACAGACACATGCTGATTGGCAGTGACAGCTGTTTCAGATCTGTATTCACTATAAATAAATGCTATATTGTTACAAAGTGAGTGCAAGAGCTCAGGAACTGATGGTGGGGAGTCAGCAAAAAAGTGAGCAAGACAGTGGCAAAATGGGTGTGCAGGTGCCTGCTACATTTCTTCTCTGAATGAAAGAGGTAACAATGCAAGAAATGTAACAGGTACATAGCAATCATTTTGGGAGGCTCAGAGTCTGGGTAAAACACAACAAAAGTGTATGACCATTCCAACATACAGTATTACAATTCTACTAAGAATTTTAAAACAAATGCGTAGTGATTTTTGGTGTGTTATTTGCCTCTTTGATATCTGCAACCTGGACTCGCTTTTAGCCATCTCTAAGCAGAAGTGTAACTAGTCTCAAGCTAAGGTATCTCAAAGATGGACTCCTCTTTTGGCTCCCCACAGGCTAGAATTTATAGTCTGTTCTTGTGTCTCTGGGCCCATACCTGAAGCCTGGAAAGTTGCTAAAATTGTCCCTGTTTTCTTGAAAGGTGACCCCAAATCTATTTTAAATTATGTTCCATTTGCTATTCTATCTGTCCTGAACAAAATCCTAGAGAAACTAGTCACAGTTCAGACAGCTGATTATCTTCATGAACATAATGATGCCCAACACAGTTTTAGAAAAGATCTAGAACTACCATGGCACTTCTACTATTCTCAAATGATATCAAGTTACCGATACATTGAACAGGAAGAACACTCCTCCCTCAGCTAGTGATCAAGCAGGAGTTCTGCATGTTTATAGTTCATTTGCATTACCAGGTAAGAAAAAAGGTCTGGCTCCCCATACGGCGTGCAGGAGAAACACTGGACCTCGCCTAACAACTAATACACTGAAGTCTAGCCAAGGAAAATCATGTACAAAATACCCACAGTCTGGGAAACAAGATTCCAGACCTGTAGGCAACAATTACAGAAGCTAAACTGGACATGGTAGCCTTTAGTGAGACATGGTTCACCAGTAAACACACTTGGGAGACTTCTGTACCCAGCTATGTACTGTTCAGAAAAGACCAAGGTGCAAAAGGGGGGGGCCTTTATGTCAATGAAGATATCAAAGCTACAGAAATTCAAAATACACCCTAAGGAGCCAAAAGAACTGTGGGTCACCCTGGAACAGAAAATGGGACAGCCATACAAACTGGGGTTGTCTACAAGCCTCCAGACCAGGGGGAGGACATAGACACATTATTGTTAGAAGACATACAAAACATGACAGCTAAAGGGAGGGTCTAATAATGGGAGACTTCAACATGCCAGATACAGATTGGTTAATACCAGCAGGAACATCCACCAAAATTAGACACATGGTGGATTCCCTGCAGGGGAGGCCTCAAACAACTAGTACAACAACCCACAAGTGACAGGGCTATGCCAGATCTAGTACTGAATAACGGAAGAATCACAGATCTCCAGGTAGAAGGTCACCTGGAGGTCAGTGACATCCCATGGTATGGTTCAATTTGGCCACTAGAACTAAATCATCCTGCTCCAAGGCAGAAATATGGGACTGCAGAAGAGTTGACTTTGATAAGATGGCCAACAGAGTTAAGCTAGCCTAACAAGAAGAAATACAAGAGGGGTACAGGCAAAGTGGGCAAGCACAAAAGATGCAATACTTGAAGCAACATCCCATTACATAGAGAGAAAAGCAAGAGTAAAGAAGGAGGAACCACTTTGGTTCTCAAAACAGTAGCAGGAAAGATCAGAGCCAAAAGGCTGGCCTTCAGGAAATATAAGAGAACACAGCTGGATGAAGATAGGAGGCATACCAAACTTCCCTAAGGGAAGCAGGGAAAGCAGTAAGGCAGGCAAAGGCCCAAACCAAGGAAACAATTGCATGAACAGTAAAAGAATGGGACAAGACTTTCTATAGATACATTAGTGAAAGGAGAATGTCCAGAAGGAGTATAGCTAAGATAAACAGGGATAAGGGGGTGTGTGTGGAGGAGGACCAAAGAAAAGCATCTATCCTAAATAGATACTTCTGCTCAGTATGTACTGAGGGAGAACATAGGCAGGGCCCACAGCTCAGCACCATGGAACGGGGAGGAGCACTGTCCCTTCACAAAAGAAAGGGTCCTACAAGAGCTCACAGAGCACAGAGTGGACAAGGCACAGGACCTGATGGCATACATCCCAGGGTACTAAAGGAGCTAAGGATGGAACTAGCAGAGCCATTATCAGAACTGTTTAGTGAGTCTCTGAGCACAGGAGAGGTCCCAGAAGACTGGAGAGGGGCTCATGTGATCCCACCCACAAGAGTGGTAGCAGGGAGGAGGCAGAGAACTACAGACCGGTCAGTCTTACCTCAGTAGTGGGCAAGATTATGGAGGCACTCCTTAAGGAAAGGATAGTGCAACACCTGGAATCCATAGGATCACAGAATCCAAGACAGCATGAGTTTACAATAGGAAGGTCCTGTCAAACTAATCTCATAGATTTCTTTGACTGGGTAACCAGAGTGGTGGACCAAGGGGTTGCAGTTGATGTTGCCTACCTTGACTTCAGCAAAGCTTTTGATACTATTCCATTTAGAAGATTAATTAATAAGCTGGGTGAGCTCAGGGTGAGTCAGAGTTGGTCAACTGGGTGGCAAACTGGTTGGTGGGCAGAAAACAGAGAGTGGTGGTAAATGGTATATAGTCAGAAGAGATGCAGGTCACAAGTGAAGCACCTCAGGGATCAGTCCTGGGGCAGTCCTCTTCAATATCTTCATCAGTGACATTGCAGATGGACTGGAGGGTAAGGTTTGTCTGTTTAAAGATGACACCAAGATCTGCAACAGAGTAGATGATCCAGATGGGGTGGGCAGAATAAGAAGACATCTGGATAAATTGGCAAATGGTCAGAAGAGTGGTAACTGGGGTTTAATGCAAAGAACTTCAAGATCATGCACATAGGGAAGAGAAACCCAAGCCATCTATAGGTTGGGAGGGAGTTGTTGGCAATCACAAGGGAAGAAAAGATTTGGGCATCATCATCATCATAGATGACTAGAAATGATCCAAGCAGACCACTACAGCAGTAGGTAAGGCTGGAGGGATGTTGGGGTGTATTAGTAGGGTATCGCAAGTCGTAAGAGGGAGGTCATAATCCTTTTACAAGACACTGGTTAGGCCCATCTGGAGTACAGCATGCAGAACTGGAGGCTGCATGTGCACAAGGACATTAAAAAATGGAGGCAGTCCAGAAAAGGCAACCAAAATGGTGCAGGGACTGCATCAGAATATTTATGAGGACAGATTAACGGAGCTCAATATGTATACCCTAGAGCAAAGGAGGAAGAGAGGGATATGATCGAAATATTCAAACACCTCGAGGGCATTAACAAGGTGAAAGAGTCTAACATGTTTCAATATAAGAAAAATAGCAGGACAAGAGGACACAGCATGAGATTAGAGGGAGGCCGATTAAGGGGTAATTTGAGGAAGTTCTTTTTCACAGAAAGGGTGGTGGATGCATGAAGCGGCCTACTTCAGGAAGTGGTGGATATGAATACAGTGCAGGGCTTCAAACAGGCATGAGATAGGCATAAGAGATCAATACAGATGAGCATGAATAGATAGGCCATTGACAGAGTAAAGGCCTACGGCACATTCATCAGGTAGAAAAAAATAGGCAGATTGGATGGGCCTTGCAGTTTCTTATCTGCCATCAGCTTCTATGTTTCTATGTATGTTTCTATTGTGAGTTAGCCATGGATAAATGCATGCTTGGGGCATGTCTATTGACTTAACGAAAGCGCTTTGATTAAGTGGACCATCATTTATTTAAAGTAGAGGTGCTGTCCTTTCATCTCCCCTAAGGTGGTGTCCTGGTTTGACAGCTACCTCAAGGATCATAAGCAACTTGTCAAATTCAACAAAGTCGAGTCAGACCTCACTACTATGAAAAAGTTCCAGGATGTGTGGGTTCCTCTCAGTAGTGAAAATGTTTCTGTGGGGGCGGTGGAAGGACAGTAAAGCACAAAGGAAAGTAGCCAGCCACACCTGGTAAAAGTTCAATAATAATATTCTTTTTTATCTTGAGATCCTCATATACCAGCATTTTGCCTGAAAATATTTCTTTAGGAGATGATCTAATGTCAAATAATATTATGATTCATTTTAGTATATATTCTATACATCACCTCAGTTTTATAAACAAAAGATTTTTCTTTAAGTAAGTTTTTGAGTAGTATTTGTAATTCATACCACTAGGTGGCACTTGTCAGCAGTCTCACTACTGTTTACTTAATCTGAATATCAATAAATCTTGATTCGATAACAATTCAAACTAAATTATCTTGTAATAATTATACAGTTCTTGCAACGGCAGATGGACCCTGTACTGGGAGCCCCATGCTATTCCAGTGTGTACCATAAGCGCTTTCTTCTTTAATATTGTTCTACTTCTTTATGTAGTTAAGAATTCAATCATTTTAGCTGAATTATTAATTCAGTATCAAACATTTCTATGATCCATCTTATTTCCATCAGCTTTCTGCAGTACTATTACTTGCAAGATCTAGTCCTTGTATTAATTACACATACCTTAACACATCACATTTAAAAAGCAGAATGTGTTTCTAATGTGTCTCTTCATTTTCTTCATTACAGCCTTTTTTCTGTGTTCTAAATGCATAACTATAATTATTTTTCATTTCAAATTGTCAAATCTTAAGATTGTTGTATACAGGTTTCAAAGCATTTTTCTAACCTTATTTCTTATGAGTCCTATCCCAATTCACATTCTAGCTGTTCAAGTTCTCAGGGTCTTGTTCTGTTATATGGTAAAGCCTCATGTTACAATTCAATTAAGAAACCATCATTGTATTGCTATACTTGTTTCACTTGCCTTAACCTTTCTAATGACTGTTTCTGGTGATAGGTTTGGCTCAAGACACAGGTTAGATAGCATACTTCTAGTAATGCTGAAAGTTAAAATGGTTTTATAAATAGGGAGCTTTGCACTTGCTGTTTTGCTTCATGTTTATGCAGGGCAGGACATGGTAAAACTGAAAACGGTGAACTCACATATTTGTTTCACAATTGTGTCACCTGTTGCTGGGTGGTGCTATTCTTAACCAAAATATCACTTTCTGTGTTTCTAAAGCATGAAGATAAAATGCAGTAATTATTTTTGGATCCTCTTATCACATTTCTAGTATTTAGAATGGTGCACTGGTTTTACCTCAGAGTGCGTTCTTATGCCTCGCACCTCCTGGGAGTCTGTGTTACATTGCGTTTGGTTACCAAGGTGCTTTAATAGTGAGGAGCTGTGGGCGATGCTCCTCTGTTGCCTGCTATTGGTCCAGTGTAGCAGCCAATCGGAGAGAATGTAGCAGTTGCCCAGACAGAAGGATGTCATGCCTAATCAGCTGGCACTTTCTGCCTCACGGCTCAATATGTGTGGAATATTTTGGCAGCTGAACATTTGGGGGCTCCCAGTACAGGCTCCATCTGTCATTGCAAGAGCTGTATAGTTATTACAAGAGAATTAAGCTTGAATTTTTATCAGATCAAGATTTATTGATATTCAGATTAAGTAAACAGTAGTGAGACTGCTGAAAAGTGCCACCTAGTGGTATGAATTACAAATACTGCTCCAAAAACTTTCTTAAAGAAAAATCTTTTTTATAAAACTGATGTACAGGACACATACTAAAAATGAATTATAATATTATTTGACATTAAAGCCTCTCTCAGAAGAAGCCTTGTCAGGTAAAACATTGGTATATGAGGATCTCAAAAAGAAAAAAGAAAAATAATATCTTTATTGAATGTTTACCAGGCATGGCTGGCCACTTTACTTTTGTGACCTCACTACTATAAATGTTGGTATTTCTCAGGATGTATTTTGGAGCCTCTCTTCACTATCTTTGTAAATGACTTCTCCCTGATCTCCATATATTGCTCCTCACTGATTTAGTTGGATGATTTGATACTCTATACTAGCTCACAAAAATCTGACTGACATTTACTCCAACCTAAACTCTGGCTTCCAAATGGTGCACTCCTGTTTCTTCCAAAACAAATTACTTCCCAGTACTAGCAAACCTCACTCTGTATTGTTTAGCTGTGCTCATGCTGAAAAAGTGTCTGAACTGCCTGGCAGTCCCCATTATAGATGGGACATTGCTTGAGAATGTTATTTCTTTCAAGGACCTAGGCATTACCCTTGACCCTTCTCTGGATTACACCTGCACAGTTCTAAAACTTGTAAAACTGTTAATATTAAACTTGGTTTTGCCTATGCAACCAAATATGCACTCACTACCTCCACCTGAGTTAGACTACACGAGGTATTCTTCTTCCTGTCTTACCTATGGCTCTGTCAGCTACTCCTACACCTCCAAAGGAAACCTAAACAAATGGGACATTATCTACAATAGCATCTGCCATTTTGCCTTGGCCTTAATCCAATTTATGCATCATTGTTAGCTTTACTCTGGGTTAAACTGGTTCTCTCCAGAAGCATATCGGTCTCTTGCTTTATGTACCCTTATGAACAAAATTTCAGGACTGGGGTACTCTCCTCCCTAGCTGCGTTGTTGAAACCCCTGACCCAACGATCTCTCCAGTTTTGTGACATGTCTCCTCTAACTATTAGTTGTTCTACCAATATGGGGATGCAAGCCTTTTACACTTCACACCAAATTATTGAACTGCTCCTATTTTGCCTCCAGCACTTCCTCCCATGCCTGTTTCAAAGGAAATTATCACCATCTGAAGGCTTCTGACTTATATACCTGTTTCTTGACTCATTCACTGACTTATACACCTTGGGTGGGATATTCAGACTGTGCCAGGCCATGGCGCAAGCCTGGGCACAGTGCAACTAGGATGTGCCAGGCGCTGACAGGGTGATATTCACCGGTGCTGCGCCATGGCTCAGCACCATTGAATATCGCTCTGTGGTCACCGCATTGTGCATGGTGCAGTGGCACTGCACCAGCACAAGTGGCCAGAGAGGGGCAGGGGGATATGCCAGCGCAGAGCTACTGCGCTAGGTGCATCAACCACGATATTCAAAGAGGCATGATGCAATAGGGCTATAATGCATGCAAGGCACAAATGGGGCCATTTGCATGTCATTATGGCCCCATTTGCATGGTGTGCCCATCCTGGTGACTTGCACCTGGCACTCTGCCAGGCTGCAGCCGCGGGGACTGACACCCCGGCAAAGGCAAAGTGCCCACTTGTATACATATGCCTGATCGCAGGCATATGTATACATTTTAAAATGTCCTATATGACTGGTGGTCCAGTGGACTGCTGGCAGCCCGATTGAGGGCATATGTATATATTTAAATGTCCTATATCCCTGGTGGTCCAGTGGACGTAGCAGCCGATCGTGGGCATATGTAATAAATATAAAATGTCCTATATCCCTGGTGGTCAGTGGATCGCTGGTAGCCAATCACAGGCAGAAGTCTAAGACAGATCAAATCCATCCTGGTGTTCCAGCAGTACCCCTCCCACCCTCCCACTGAGCCTCGCCACCCGCTCCCCGGTCAGTGGCGGGTGGCAGCTCCCCATCTGCAAGCGCCCACCCGACTGACTGCATACAGTACAGCTGTACGCCCATTGGTCCACAGCATGGGCAAATGGGCATGCAGACCATACCATACTACACAGTACAGATATGTGAAAACATTCACATATCTGATTGTGTAGCTGAATCTGCACACCCATTGGTCCACACTGTGGACCAATGGGTGTACAGCTGTACTGTGGCAGTCAGTCAGTGGGCGGCCGGGTGACTTGCGGGGAAGCTGTCGCCCGCCGCTGACCGGGGAGCAGGTGGTGGGGCTCAGTAGGAGGGTGGGAGGAGTGCACCGCTGACCACCAGGGATGGGATTTGATCTGTCTGTAGACTTCTGCCCACGATCGATGCGTAGTGGTCCACTGGACCACCAGGATATAGACATTTTATATTTATTACATATGCCCGATTAGCTGCCAGTGGTCCACTGACCACTAGGGATATAAAACGTTGTACTATTATACATATGCCCATGATCGGGCATGGGGAGTGCTACCTGATGGCAGGTGCCACTGGGTCGGTGGTCACCACAGCTGGCAGCTGCCATGTTGCGCTCTGCAATATGGCAGTCACCTGTGGGTGGCCTGCTGTTGCTCCTTTATTTTTGGAACAACTGTATGCGGCGCATGTAGGGTTTGCACCTGCATGGGCTCCACATCCTGGGCTGAATATAGGGATGTGCCAGGGTATATGGGCACCCCCCGCGCCCGGCATACATTACTGATGTGCCCTGGTGCATTGGGATTTGTGCCATGCACTTTCTCTTTTGAATATCATGCCAGGGCACAACCCTTCTGAATATCCCACCCTTCTGTATGCCTCCATCTATTATAAATAAATTATTACTGACCCTGTTTTTTATCATTGGTTACCCACCATCCCACACTCGGTGGTCTCTACTGCCTCTTGTGCAATGTATGTTATTTGTGCTAAGAATGTCTGTCATATTCTTAATTGCTTATTTACCTTATGTATCTAATACTTACTTCTGCCATATCCTGTAATGTACTGTACCTCCATGTGAACATGTTTTTTGTATTGTACTGTGATACAATGTGCTTCTTATGTCATTTTTATTATATTTAGTACTTTGTTGTGCTTGTAATTACACACTTCTGGGTTGTGACTAAAAATAGGCATATTAGTGTCTAGTATATTTAGCCAGAAAACAAAAGTCAAATAAATAATAGTATATTACTTATGCTTTTGAGAAGGACCCATGAGTTCCAAAGCAACCCCTGACTTCAAGACGCCAGAATGGCAGACATAAAAATCCATATTTAGGTAGCTTAAAGCACCACTGTAGATAAAGTATCCTATGCCTCTGAGATCTTCCCAGTCCCCAAGACACCAAGAATATGAAGCTAATGCCTTCTACCTCAGAGACACAATTGAAGGCCAAAACAAAATGTCTCTGTTGTGAATCTGCTTTTTCCTCTTAGATTTAAAATAATTTAAAGGAGTGTGCCTTCTTATGGCATGTGATACTATAAACTTGGATTTTATTTTATTTATTTTGTTGACCAGGTAAGTGCACTA
This sequence comes from Neoceratodus forsteri, assembly GCA_016271365.2. Taxonomy (NCBI): domain Eukaryota; kingdom Metazoa; phylum Chordata; order Ceratodontiformes; family Ceratodontidae; genus Neoceratodus; species Neoceratodus forsteri. Next base: position 1,064,803,707 of record CM028130.1, read on the forward strand.
GACAAATCCTGCCTATTTTAAGGCACGACCCAGGGAGGGGCATACAGATGAATGCCAACTGACCTTGAACCATATTAAGCTGTTGGTGGTATTTTTTAGTGACTGAGGGAAATTTGGCCAGGGCACTGGAGAAATTCCCTGCTCTTTTGAGAAGTGCCATGGGATCTTTAACATCCACCTGAACTACCACCAGAACAAGCAAATGGGAGCTCGGTTAAACTTCTCATCCAAAAGACAGCACCTCAGGAGTGCAGCACCCTTCTCATGCTACTACAGTGTCAGTATTGGGATATTAACCCAAGTGCCTGGGTGGGGATAGAACCCACAATCTGCTGATCTCCCACCTCAGAGACGAGTGTGCTACCTGCTGAGCCACTGACACAGGCCTTAGTAAGGCCTTTGACCTTACTGCACTGAGCAATAAGAAGAACACTTAAAATGGCAAAGACAGATACTGGCTTGGTAAATTGGATTGTTGACTGGTTAGACAAGAGGGAACAGAGGGTTGTTGCAAATGGTTACACCTTAGGGGCTGGGAGAGTTACTAGTGGGTTCTGCAGGGTTCTGTAGTGGGACCATTTTGTTTCATGTTTTATTTCAGATCTGACAAATGATACTACAACCTGGGTCAGAAAATACACTGATGATACCAAGATAGGCAGACCATGTAAAATGCTTCTGACTGTGATAAAATGCAAAGGACCCTGATCATATTACACCATGGGTAACAAAATGGAAATGTAGCTAAACATGGACAAACGAGAGTTATGAATTTGGGAAAAGAAAACCTTATGTAAACAAATAATCTGTGAGGTCCCTTACAGACAAACAATAATGAAAGGGATCTTGGTATACAAATTTCAAATGACTTGGGAACCTTATTCAGAGCAAACCTCGATAGCCAAGACAAATAAGGTAATATGGGCAATTAAAGAAAGATTGCATCTAGAAACAAGGATGTATTACTACCACTGTATAGATCATATGTTTGTCCCCATATGGAAAGTGATAGGGACATGACAGAGAAAGTATAAATACAATATACAAGATCAATAAGTAGATTGAAAAAAAAACATATGAGGAGCGCCTTCAGGCATTAAAACTAATGTCCTTGGAAACAAGGAGAAGAAGGGTGATCTGTTTATGCATAGTATCATGCAAGACTCATTGCATCTTACTTAATTAGGTATCTCTTTTAAACCTAGTATTAAGCAGACTGTCATTATCACAGATTCCCCACCCCACAAACCTTACCCTCTGATTAGAGTTTCACAAATAAAATGCCTTTTCTACGCTTAACTTTTGTTTTTAATTTTATAAATGTCAGAGTTTCACAACATGGTGCATACTGTGCGTCTCCATTTCAAGGTGAAGTGCGACACCACACCAATCAGCTCCTATAAAAGTGTATTGGAGCTGAGTGGTGCGGACCCACATTTCGCCTTGAAATGGAAACGCGCATGCGACCATTTTGTGGAATGTGACTTTATCAAATAAAGAAAAGGTCAAACAGCACAGAAAAGAGCATTTTATTTGCAAAACCTCTAATCGGGGGTTAAGGTTTGTGGGGGAATATGTGACAATGACAGCTTTCCTTTAAGGTCACTAGAGGGCACTCATTACAAATTATGGGCAAGAAATTCAAAATCCATAAAAGATAATATGTTTTTTTACAATGAGGATAGGAATATCATAGAATACTATATTGACTAGACTACATAGGAGTTCTTATGGGCTAACTGCATCCATGCTCCTCACATTTCCTAGTATGAACTCCTAGTTCTTAATGGCTACTTCTAGAATGTCATCTGTATTCTCAGCTGTTTTTGAAAACCGTTTTTCAATAAGATTAGGGAGCAGGGTCTGTTGCATGCTATTGTAGTTAAGCTTTGTGAGATAAGAAAACAATATTAAACAATGGATGTTCAAAAGCAGGTGAGAGTACTGACCAAAACATGAGAATAGCTATACTTAAAAGTGCACCTCTTTTAATAATTTCAAATAAAAATAAATGATAAAGCAGCCTCTAAACAGGGAAATAGGACAGCTTATAAGACTGGAGACAAAGATCAATCTAAAATACAATTAAAGGGTATAGGTAAAAACGTCATGATGTGCTGCTGTATAACTCCTCCTTCAAAAACCTCTTCATGAGTTAGTGGGATGAAATATCCACATACAGCCCACCCAACAACTTTTACACCATTTGGTGCATTGGGACCAATTATAATGATGACATTTGGCTGTGTTGGTGGAGACCTGGGTTGAGTCTATGGCCTTTGTTGAGTACTTGAGCAAAAATGGGGTAGGCTTAATGTCCACCTGTACTTGTGGATGCAGTAGCATTACATTCCTAAACCTTTCCCTTATGGCCAAAAGTGGGCTTTGAATCAGTACAGAGACATATAGAAAGCCAGGAATACTATATTTGGGGTAGATAGCGCCAACCCTGCTAATCTTAAACTGGGCATACCTTTTAGTGAATTTGTTAAGCTTAGCCAAAATTTAATCATCTTAGACCTTTGAGGTTCAAGCTGTGGAACTGAAATCTAGGCTTGAAATGCAAAGGCTACCCCTTTCTGTTCTTGAACAGGCACATGCCAGAGCATAACACATTGACTGCTAAACTATATTAACTTCTAAAGAAAAGATAATTTAGTTCAAAAGCCAGTAACCTTGGTCACCGAGTTGAGAAGGCTGGCCCAAGCTGTACTGAATATTGTCAAGAAATATTTGAATGTCCAGGAAGATAAACAGGTTTTAGTGGAAGCAGAAGGTCCATTCCCTAGGGTTACCTATACTAGAGGCAAGAACATTGGAGACATGATCATTCAGAGCCTCTTTGTCCAGCTCAAATTTGTAATACATCCTCTTGATTACCCCAGCCCTCAATTGTTATTTTCCTATGCAGCCATTTCAATATCCACAAATTAGCTGCAGTGGTTATACATTTTGTCTACTCACCAGGCACATGCAGCATGGAAGATAGGTAGTTTATAAATTCCATAACTTAATTTATGTATGTGCTTCATGCACATGCCTGAAGATACATGTGGGATGCACCATATGCAAATTGCAAAATTGGATTATGAAGCTTGTCCACTCCTTGTCTCTGCACTCACTGATACCCTACTAAGGCAACATTTTCATGATATGTATCAACAGATTACAGTGGATTTGAAATTCATGGGCATTGAACACATCAGAATACCATACATGAGATTGTACCAATTTACTCCAGTGTGAAACTAGGTGGATTTACACTTTACAAGCACTTTACCCTCAAGGCCTTAATGACCACATTTACTGTATATGGTTCCTTTCCTGTAATATGGTTATATCAAGCCCTTAACATAGCTAAACATTTTATTAATTTAATAATGAGTATTTATTGCTGTCTTATTTATTATTAAAACTATTTAATTATCTAACTGTAACAAGTGATCTTCAATGTCATACCAATTACGGACTTTGCTTTTTTGTAGTGATTGCCTGTCTTGCATTTCATAGGGCACTAATAACAATCTGCTTCTCTTCTCCTTCTGCAGTCTTCTTTTCTTCTAGAAGTTTCAGTTTTGCAGTTGATACCCTGCATGCTGGTGGCTACTGTATCCTTGGAATGCTTAGTTGACTTTGATGGCACTTTACTGGCACATGTCCCATTTTGACTCAAGTTTCCTTTCCCAGTTGCTTATGAATTAGTTCACATAGCCACCACTTATACAGTATCTCTTTGCTCTTATTTCCTTGACTGTAAATATCACCAGTGTGGTACATTTTAGTTTCATTTAACTTCACTATTTATTTATCTCTCAGATTAGGGACTTTTGTCTCCCTATATTGTGACTGTTTTGGCTTGTGCTTGGTGATATATGGTCAGTCTGTTAGTTGGTCTCGGTATATACCTATCATGTAAGTTTTGGTTTTTCCTGCTCCCATAACCTCACTCCCCTCTCTGTCCCCATTTTTCCATTACATTATGTCATACCAATGATTTTGTTTTGTAAACGTATTTATGCACTTGCATTGTTGCTTTTACTAGCCAACAAGTAAGCATTGTGTTATTTTAAAATGGACCTTTGGTCTATACCACTTTAAGGGCTGCATATAAAAGAAATGTGCATTCAAACTGACCCTGTCCCCTGATGAAGCATTATATTTTGGACAGGAAATGCTAGAGTTTAGTGCTGCTATTCTATTTAGTAAACACACCTTGATTATTTCTAAACTTCATGTATTAGTGCATCATTTCTGTTTTCCTTTTTTTACTACTTTATGCTAGTGCTGTGTGGAATTTTCAGATTCTGGCAGAATTAAATTCTGCAAAATTTTCAAAATTCCACTGAAATTCTGCCAAATTTTGCTAGAAACCGAATGGTGGAATTCCAGAAGAAAATAGTTGTGGAATGAGTTTCCATGGGAAAATGCTGTTCCACAGAATATTATTCCCAGGATCTCCATATTTTCTGCAGAAATAGTTGTGGAAAATTTTCCATAGAAAAATGCTGTTCCACAGAATATTATTTCATGGAATTCTGCAGAAGTATCAGTGAAATTTCTGCAGAAATTCCACCAGCGGAATGGTCATTCCCGCTAATTTCACTGGCAGAATTCCACATTCTACACAGCACTACTTTATACTAGGTAGTTAAAGTAACACCTCACACCTGTGACCCTACCCCCAGCCCTGAGATTCCTTACTCCCCACTGGCCCAGAGACAGCAAAACAACATCTTCTCCTGAGACAAACCCTACCCCTGAGACAGTCACTCAGCCCCCATGGAATTCCACTCTCCTGAGGCCATCTGCAGCTCCTGCTACAGCTAAAGTAATCAATGCCTCTGGGAGAACCTTCTGCCTCTGAGAACCACCCTTGACCTGGAGACAATCATCAGTTCCCAAAACAACTCTCCTGGCCCTGAGATATTTCTACCTATCCAGAAATATCCCTTCTTCCCAAGACACCCCTTCCTTGAGGTACCTGTATGTGCTCTGGAGATACACCCTCCTGCTATAAGACCTGCCTCTGATCCAACCATCTGCTCCAAGCCCACCTCCTACCCTTGAGACAGCTAAAATACCATCTGCCCTAAAGACATCTAACTTTCATTGAGTGAGGCCTACCCTTGTCCATGACCCATAACTTGACATGACTCTGTGCCATACAGCCAACTACCCCACATCCAAATCAACATCTGCCTCTGAGAGTCCCCTTGCTCAAAAACCTTCTGCCCATGAGACAGTTAAACACACCCTGTTCCACAACACCACACTACCATTAAGAAAATGAACAAACAGGTTTTTACTGTCCATGACTAAAAATACTGCACTCTGACTCAAGTCTAAGGAATATTGTTGCAGCACTGTACTGCCACAGCTCTGATTTATCTCTTCCATTCCCAAAGAAGTGTGACCTCCTGGTAACCTGGCCTGCCACTGCCCCTCCAGTTTACTCATTCTGCTGTCACTGAGTCCTCCTGCTCAGTCTTGCTGCTTCTTTCTTTTCAGTTTTATCTTCCAACTATTGTATCCTGGTTCACCTGTTGCTGCTTCAAGTCCTTCTGTTTCTTTTGGTCTATGTCTTGCTGTTGCTCTGAGTTCAGGGAATGCCAACATGGGACGAGAAAGAGAGAGAAAAGAGAGAGAGAGAGAGAGAGAGAGAGAGAGAGAGAGAGAACAGCTGGTCACATTGAATATGGACATGGAAAGAGAGAGAGGTTGAGGAACTGCTGGATATCAAGGAATTTATTTATTTTTATTAATATATTGAGATCTTGATTAACATTTTTGAGCAGAAAGCTTCTTTCATAGGTTCCACATCAAGTGTGACACAAACAAGAATACAGAGATGTTCCACAGATACAGCAAGAAACAATTGAAAACTGTCTCCAGGTATAAATTCTAACAATAGTTACACAATCTAAGCACATACAGGGTGCAGAGTCAAATCAAAGGATAACGTTTCACTAGGTAATGGTAACATAACATGAGGAGGCTTGTTTAAAAAGGAGAATTGTACAACTAACAATATAGGCAAGATAAATGGATTGTGCCTGAGTCCAAGAAAGAAGGAAGGGCTCATACCAGTAGAGGGGACAGGCAGGGTAGGAAAGTGCATGGAGGAGAAGGCAAGCAGAGGTGGGGTAGGATGGTGATAGATAAGAGGAAAGGGAAGAATAGCTATATAGTCAAAGTGAAATAAAGGGAGGAGGGTTGGGAAGGAGGGGGGAGGAGAGAAGAAGAGGTGGTGTAGGTAGTGGGGTGATGATGAAAATGCAATTAAGGTGGTAGGGAGGAAAGCGGTATGAATGACGGAGGGCAAAAAGGGAAGAGTAGGTTGAGGGAGGTAGGAGGGAAAATAAATAATTTAGGAAGGGTAGAAAGCCCATGAAAGTGTTAACTTGGCTGGGGCCCAAGAAATGGACATGAAACGTAACATTTTACTATTCAATAGAGATAACAGAGATTGCAGATGGTAGGAGCAAGGTAGAGGCAAATTAACGGTAGCAGTCACAGGTTGCCAGTGAGATTAGATGCTGACAGAGTTTTCTTAAAGGGACCCAGCAAAGTAGCATTGGTTATGTCAGGAGGCAGGGAGTTGTACCATCAGGAGCTCTGTGTGCAAATGCACATTGTCCATAGTCAGTGAAGCAGCATGGGATTCTGAAAGCCTGTTTGCCAGAGCTTCTGGTACTGTGTGGATTATGTGCAGGAGAAGAAGGGCCATTAGGCCAGGGGTAACAGTCCCAAGTTGACTTTTTTACAAGCAGACACGATTGGTATTTGAGCCTGCTGTCAAATTGTAACCAGCTGACTTGGGCATAAAGTTTGTAGGTGTGTGTCAAGCATGTGGCACCAGTAAGAAGGCAGCATGCTTTATTTAAGGCCATTTTGATACGCCGGAGGGCAGTGTCTATAGCCACACCATAAATGACAACACCATAGTCCATGGAGGGAGACCACAGAACTGTGGATTGCCATGTTCAGTGCTTCTGGAGTGAGATAAGGTTTGTTCCTGTATAGAACTCCTAAACGCTGATTAATAGCTTTGGCTGTTCGGTCGATGTGCTGGGTGAAAGACAGGTAGAGTCAATAGTTATACCCAGGTACTTTGAAATGGTGAACCAGTTCAAGAGGGCAGCTAGAGTCATTAATGATGGTAAGCGGAAAGGTTTTGTGTCTGCTTTGGGAGGTTGAAAACAACATTGTCTTAGTCTTGTTATAATCAAGGATCAGCTTATTATCCTGAAACCACTTCTCTGCAGATGTAAAGCATTGCTGAAGTTGGTCCTGGAGAAGGTGAGGGTCCATGTGTGGTAAAAAGTACTGCATCAACAGTGTATAGAAGTATGTGGTTGCATCAAGCTCCTGGTAGTGAATTGAGTAAGATGCTAAAAGCAATGGACCCAAGATAGATCCCTGTGGGACTCCAGAGCACACAGGCCTACTATTGGACAGGGTGTTATCAATTTTACCTGCTGTGTTTGGTTGCTTAAGTAGCTGGAGAACCAGCTTGTAGTGTCAGAGGAAAGACCAATGGAGGAGAGTTGTCTGATGAGGAGATCGTGGTTGAGTGTCAAAGGCCTTGGTAAGATCTATGAAAGTTTCCCCTACCAAGAGCCTTTGTTCCAGAGATTTGTTGATAAAGCCTGTGAACTCTAGGAGCACAGTGATGGTTATATGCCCATGCCTGAACCCATGCTGTTGGGGACATTGGGTTGGTAGTTATCCAGATACTCTACAAGTTGGTCGGCCACAATGTGCTCCAGGGCCTTAGAGATCAGGGAAACAATGGAGATTGGGAGGTAATTTCCTGCAGTGCTCGGTTGCCACTCTTGTGCACCAGGGTGACCACTGCTGATTTATGAAGATACGGAAATTGTGACTGAAACAGTGACAGAATGATTATTTTGGTAAGAGGTGTGAGGATTTCCTTGAGGGTAAGGGCAACAAACTTTGAGTCAAAGGAGTCTACACTGAATCTAGCTTTCCCAGTACCTTCTTAGGTAACGTCTGGCTTTGTTATAGACAATACTATAAAGTAAAATGGTGGGCGGTCTCAGGGTGGGTTCTGGACTGCAGTGGTCATACCTATGGGGGTAACCATGAAGTAGTCAGGAGGAATAATGTTGCTAACTGTAAATGCTTTGTTGAAAGCGTCACGTAATGGCTTTTGGGTCAACTGTAAGGGTGCCATCGATGTTCAGCATGTTCAGGTACTTTTGGGTCTTGACCAGTGATATCTTAGATGTTCTTCCAGAATGTACTGCTATCATTCCAGGAGGTGGAAAGGGCTTCTTTGAAATACTGGCTTTTAGCAGAATGGATAGCACGGTACACTCATTTCTCGCTGCATTGTACCTCTGTAGGTTAGCTTGTGTCCCCAGTGCTTGAGAGATGTCCATAGGTGATCCCTGTGTTTTAGTAGATCAAGAAAAGCAGGGTGATCCAGGATGATGGGTTCCCATGATTTTGTAGTTTTGAAGGGAGCATGCTTATTCGCAGGTTGCATTAAAGAGGTCAATGAAGAGTTCCAATGCAGTGTCGACTTTGCTGGCTAGATATACATTAGACCACTCGATCCTCAGGTCAGCTTTCAGTAGCTCGAGATGTCCTGGAATGAGGACCCAGCTAGTGACAGTTCTGGCAGGGTGCTTGTGGTAGTTTTTGAACCAGTAAAACTTGACAGGGGAGTGATGACTAATACAGTCGGGTAAGACAGAGGTGCCCTTGATATTATCAGGCTGGTTAGATAGAACCCAGTCCAGTAAGGTAATGGTCCCAGTTTTGTAGTACCTCCTGGTTGGGGCTTCACACAAGCTGGGAAAGGTGGATAGTAGATAATGTGTCCTTGGGATCAGTGGCATTAGGGGAGATCCAGTTTATATTAAAACCTCAAGCTTTAGAAATTCTGAGTGAAGGCTCATCCTCTTAAGGCATTTTGAAGGATGCAAAGCCAGGTTTAGTGTGCCTTGGAGGGATGTAAACAGAAAGCACAGTGAGTGTTTTGTTGTGTGCACCAGAAGCAACTTAACGGTCAGCATTTGGATTAAATCACCACAACCAGGGAGGGAATCCCCAGGCCCTGCAAAGTGCTTTTATGAAGATTGCACATCCACCACTACACTGAGAAATGTGATCACACCCAAATATTATGTATTCAGGAAGTAGGATCGCTGTGTCAAGGACATTAGGAGTTAGCCAGGATTCCACTACCAAGAGTATGTCTGAATTATGTCTGGTGGTCCATACTTGTAGTCTGTCAAGGTTTGGAAGAAGGCTGCAAATGTTTAGTGACACCACTGTTAGACCACCAATATTTTTGATGAGTGGTTTGAGCAGTAAGGAGATCCAGGATTCGGATGTATATTGCCCAAGAACAATAAGAGCAGCACTAGTAGTCTTTTCAGGTATTCCTTAAATAGTTTTTGGAGCGAGCATGTTACCTGCAGTTAGTGTGGCATTAGTGAAGGTTCCCTGCTTAAAGGAGATTTGATAGAAGATTGCCAAGGTGTCATGCCAGTGGGGATGACAGAGCCAAGACCCATCGGCATAGAGTGAGCCCCCATGTAGCCTATATGTGGAGGAGGTCAGATTTGGGGGAGGTTATGGTACTATAGGTATCAGTCATGGCACTAAGTAACTCCCGAATGGGTAGATGGACACATGCCTGCAATTAGGAGTCCTGAGAATGTGAACAGGGTCATTATGGTGGTTCCACAAGGTGTGAGAGTAGTTGGGTAAAATGTATTTGACTGGTGTAAAAGGGAGGAGAGAATGATAGGATGGCAGTTCCTTTGAGGTAGCTTCCTGCTAACTTAGGCCCTTAGAGACAAAGAACATGTAAAGTTGATTTGAATGAAAATGCTGATGGTAAATTACACCAGAGGAAATGATGAACTGTTGAGATCCAGCATCACATAATGTGTTAAAATTCCTGAAAGGTGATGAACTGTGGTCTGGTCATATGCAAGATGTGAAATAGTTTTGTCTGTATGTTTCCTTTGTTTCTGCAAAGTCCTCAGAGACAAGTACAGTTCCTTGAGCAGCAGGTCAGACGATGTTGATTCAGTCACAGGACTCAGCATCACCAAGTTTGTTAGACTTATTTGCAAGACTTGTTTTTCCTTGGGATGGCTTCAAAAAGTTGATATAAAATGAAGAAGGGTGATACCTGAAGGAAATGATGAGCTGCTGAGGTCCAGTATCACAGAATGTGTTACAGTTCCTGACAGGTGATAAACTGTGGCCAGGGCATATGCAAGATGTAAAACCTTTTGTCTGTATGTTTCTTTGTTCTTCAAAGTCTACATGTACAGCTCCTTTAGGATTAGGTCAGATAAAAATGTTAATTCAGTTGCAGGACCCAATATCACCAAGTTTGTCAGACTAGTTGCAAGACTTATTTTTCCTGGGATGGCTTCCAAAAGTTGATTTAAAATGAAAAGCTATTACCTGGTGGTGATGTTTGCAGAAATTCAGTCCAGGAGACTTTCACAGATGTTGTGTGCAAGACTGCGTAGGTATTCTAAGCAGAAAACATGTAAATCCACAAAACTAACCTACACACACAGACAAGCACAAGCAGCCCCAGGAGGCAGAGTCAATGGTATGTCCACATAGGATCAGGGAAAAGGTGGGAGACACTAGATGCCAGGGATTACTTGAATACACTGAGGAGAGGGTGGAGATAGGAACTACTTGCAAAAGATCAGGAAAGGGAACCACTGGTGCAAATAATTATGTTTTTTACATATGAGCCCCTCAGGGTACTTATAATAACCACAGGGGTCATTTCCTTCATCCACACTCCAGTGCTCTTCTCCTCACTCTCTGCTTTATGCAGCCCATCTGAGCATCACTGAAAACTGTGGAAGCACATCCTCAAGCTGAGAGGGAGGAAGGGAATCATGACCTCCAAAGCTACCTTCCTGACAGTAGATCAGTAACCTCCTCCTACCCACAAGGATCCTTTTATAATATCTGCCAGCAGACAGTTTCTGTGTGATCCTGATTTTGTCTTTAGAAATTTATGCATAGAAACATAGACTCTGTTGGCAGATAAGGAGAATATGGCCACCTAGTCTGAACATTTCCCTACTCACTACTGCAGCCCCAAATCCTGTTTGATCTGTGGCTCTCCTACTTTAAATATCTCCAGGGTACCCTTATGTCTATCCATGCACTCTTGAACCCCGTATTGTTTCCACACCACCACTTCTGCTGGAAGGCTGTTCCATGGCTCCACCACCATCTAAGTGAAAAAGTACTTCCTAACATTACCCCTGAGCCTTCCACCCTTCAGCCTCCATAACATGCCCCTTTGTTCTTTTGCAGAGTTTTCTCTGAAATATGCTTTCCACATGTACCCTGTTTATTCCCCTAAGGTACTTTAAAGTCTCTATCATATCTCCCTCCTTCTTTCTTCCAGTGAAGAGATATTAAAATCCTTAAGTCTTTCCTCTTAGGGCTTCTGGTGCAGTCCGTATACCATCTATGTTACCCTTCTCTGCACTGCCTCTATTTTGTCAATGTCCTTCTGGAGGTGTGGTCTCCAGAACAGGACACAGTACTCCAGCTGAGGCCTCAAAAACAATCTGTATAGTGGCATCACCACCTCTTTCCTCCTGCTTGTTATGTGGCTGCTTCTCCTTAGGCTTCCCCACATTCTGTTTGCTCTCCCCACAGCCTTTTCACACTGTTTGGTCACCTTCAGGTCATCAGATATTATAACCACCAGGTCTCTCTCTCACTTGTGGTGGCCAGAATTTCCCCACCCATCCTGTACAACGCCCTTGGATTCCTGTGACCCAGGTGCATGCTCTTGCACTTCTTAGCATTGAAACTCAACTGCCAGATACCTGCCCTCCTCTAACAGACTCACATGTTGCAGCACTCCTCTAGGCCCAAATCTGGCCATTCTGCAATGTTATGGATAGTGGCTTCCTCTCTGAATCCCAATTAGGATATTACCCACTGTTGTAGGGAGTATCACTCCTGCTGTGCTCTGATGAGGCCTTCTCCCACAATTGTATGAAGTGGCTAGACTCTGAGACCCAACAAGGCTACTTTGCAGTGCTACGGTTCTAAGTTAGAATTTCACAAAAGTTACCAAACTGCATTCTGAAATTTCACAGAAGTGAAATTCTGACTTACAAAATTCTGACAATGGAATGTTATTTTGGTACAATACTAAAAGTTACTATAAACAATGCCCTTCCCTTTCTACTTCATTTTACATTGAGCATAGTGTGCCCTGCCACTCACTTATCATCATCATCATTAATATGCTGTTTGGGGCCCTGTGCTATTCCTCTCAATATACCATATTTGCCAAGCAGGCGCTATTGTAAGGCAATGCAAATGTTTGCACCCAGTTTGCACTTTGAATATCTGGCCCCTGTTGCCACCTGCTAGCTCTGATTGTGTCTTCTACTTCTGAAGTTGAAGGCTGCTTTCCACATTAAAGATGGCAGTACTAGCAATACAGGAATGAAGATGGTTCACCACAAATTTGCTGCCAAAGTAGGCCATAGAAATCTTGTACTACAGCTAAAATATACAGCCCATCGGCCTCATTATTTATGAATAGCAGTCATTAAGTCAGTGAGGTTGAAAGCTAAAGAGGGCACCAGGACAGCAGTAACTGGTAACACTGCTTAAATGCTTTGCTGCTCAAATCAGACAGAGTGCAGGTTACATTATGCATAAATAATGAAACCAGTCGAGATGTGCAGGCACAGCATTTTAATCTTAATTCCCCTCCACAAAGCTGTAAATTGTGGAACAAGAGGTGTATTGCTTCTAGTTTTGTTAATTGAAAACTATTCATTGAAATAAACATATACACATAAGTAAACAAAATAAGAACTAATATTTTATAACATGCCTCCATCTAGAACTCAGATTTTTCAGGCACCAAAAACTGATATCATTGATAAAACTGGATGTGGTTCTTATCCAGCCTGTTTTTGTTTCTAGCAGATAGAAAAGAAATTTTAGCAAGGTATCAACCACTACCAGGCAATGGAAAGAAAAACACAAATTGTAGTAAAAACAAATTAATGAGAAACAGCTAGAAACTGAAACCTCCTGAATACTGTCCAAACACGTTACAGCAAAGCTCTTTTGTTCACTGGTTAGTCTGAGTTCCCCATTACTTCACTTCTTTGCTACAGTGCAGTCAGAAACAGTTTAGCTTGATACAGTATAGTTTTCTAAAGGCTGCTTAGATGGTCCAGCAGCTGCCGCCACGCAACAGTGCAGGGGCCTGAGTCTGGAAGCGAACTCTGGTCACTGCATTGAAGGACAAGCTAGGCTGAGGTAGCTGCTGCTCAGCAGTGCACCTCAGTCAGGGAGGGTTGGTGACAAGTTCAGGCACTGAAGTGATCTCCACCAACTAGCCAGTGAGCTTGCTTCTCACTGAGAGATGCAGTGATGTTTGAGGCTGATGTAGGCACTGCCCATGCACAGAGGTGGAGGGTGGCACTCTAGGGAGAACACTGGGGACAAAAGCATATATACTAAGCCATCAAGTTGATGGTCACCATTACTCTCAGGCAGGGGTTCAGTTAATTTATTTTCAATGGAAGTCTAAAACTTCCAAGAGTTCAAATCTGGAAGTCATTCCAATTTTTGGAAGTCAAAATACTTCCAAGATCCCAGTTTTGGAAGTCAGTATTCTAGGATGGACAAATGTATGGATGTTAACATAATAAATTAGTAGTAAAATACAGTTTCTTTCAGAAAAATCAATCATTTCTGACATCCATGCCTGCAGTTTTGAAGTCATCTAATTTTTGGTTTTACATCTGAAGTCAATGGCTTCCTCCTTCTTTATTTTGGAAGTTTTGCCTTATTTTTCGAAGTCAAATACTCCCAAAATTGAATTAATCTGAAGCCCTGCCCTCAGGCTCTGCTCTTTGCAGATATCCATAGCCAGGGACAGTGAGGGAGCAGCTGACAGGGTTGAGGGTTGCTGACAGCTCACAGCAAGGCATGGTCAGCAGGCATCAGTGGTGGCTCATGGTTCCAAAAGCAATACTGGAAAAGAAATAGATGTCTAGTCCAGTATCACCCCACTGATACAATATAGTGATATGTCCAAGCCATGTATATGTGCGGCAAGGCCTATGCTGACTGAATTATGAGGAGCAGCCAATGTAGCCTGAGCTATGTGCACATGCCTGAGAGGCCTACATCAGCTGATTCATAATGGTCAGCCATGGGGGTGTTACAAAGGTCATGAAGGGACACTCTGAGGTCTAAGACAGCAAACTAAGGCTGGTACTAGCTGGTTTTACACCTACCCTTCCTGACATATATGTTTGTAAAATACATGTCTGGAACACATAAGATCTATGCATATGCACACTGTCTAGTTCCAACAAATACAAGTTTTTCTGACCTACTCAGGCAGGACACACTGTGATCTTTTTCCATGTGAAAACAAGTCTGTTTTTGGATGAAGAGAGTTTGTGGGGTGATGACATCATGGAAACTTGTTAATTACTCATGTGCTATAAGAATGAGGGAATCAGGCAGAAGAGCAGAGCACTCTCTTTCCTGTGGATAGGACACCATGCTGATGGGAGTATAAGCAACCACGAGGCCCAGCTGCAAAAGACTTCTCAAAAGCTAAGCATTAGCAAAGGAGTGTCAGACTTAGGTAACTGTGTTGGCATGGTATCTCTTTTGTAATTAGCAAAGACTATTTCTGAGAATATTTGGCCCTATTCATGAAGGTGTGGAGTGGTAAACGCCACAAAACTCCAGTGCTTAACCCACCCAGCACCTGCCCGCACCTGCCTGTGGCCACTGTGCCCCTTCACGTGATGCAGGAAACACATATGCCCCGCCATGTACCTGATCCCTGGCCGATCGTGCAGTTCCACACCAGGGTGGGCTGGGCGGAGCTGTGCCAGCATTGCGCATTCACCAAGGTGTGGAGTGCTTTGCATTGGGTGCTGCTGGCTATGCCATTGGAGGGCAGCCATAAACCGAATATGTGCCCCCAGGTAGCGGCTACTGGCTGTGGCGATGATGGCGGGATCCAGAAAACCCCAGAAATGGATGCCCCAGTCATCGGAGCACTCCTTGGTGGCTGTGGAACCAGCACATCCCCCGTGCAGTTAGCATACTGTGTACCAGCTGCTGACATGGTACCCCACAGGTGAATGTAATCCAGTGCTGGGACCTGAGTTGGGCAGCTTATTGGCTGCTTGCCCGGTCCACTGCTCTGCACCCAGCTGCCCCAGGGATTCTGTGCACCTGGGGGTGGGGCTGTGGAAGGAGCTGTGTGGAGGCTGGTGTTTGTGAAAGTGGCCCAGGTGGATCTCCCATGGGTGCAGAGCTGCGTGGGTGGGATACGCTCCTTTGGTGTATAGTTCCTGCCCCTTGTGAACAGCCCCACTGTGTCTTTTGCACTTAGCTAAGACAGCTTGTGGTTTAGTATATATTCTGTAATAAAGAAAGAGTTTCACAGGAATAATTTGGTGTCATCTCTGTCCTGTTTTTGTCCCTCTGGAGGCTAAATCACAAACTCCAGACCTTGATTCATTACAAGGCACCTCAACATAGTTAATATGAGTGGACAGAACGAACTGAGTATCACTTGCTAGTTTCTCAAGTTAAACTCATAGATTTATACCTAGGTATACAACAAATTCCTTTAAAATGGCAGCCAAATCTGAAGACCTGCAAATCTGAGCTACAAATCTGGAGACCTGGGTTTAAATCCCACAGCCCCACTTGCATACTGTGTGACCCTGAGCAAGTCACTTAACTTTCTTGTGCTCCCAGGCTGCACCTGTAAACAAGCTTTCAGCTTAGTGTGTCTCTCCTGGTTAAAACAAGATAATCTTAAAGACATTATAAACAGATACTGTGATAAAAAGGTGGAGAAGTTTAAGAAGAATTAAAACCATTAGGGGACAACTGAACCCTCTACTTAAATTAGAAAAGTTATACAAACAGGGAACACCTGTCCAAAGAAAGTGCAGAAAGATGATTTTGTCAGAGGTACTGTGATGTCAGGCTTATATGTTACGTTGATATATTAGAAACAAATAAAAGAGGCTTTGCAACAGCAAGCAGAGGAATTTCAAAATGTCACTACAGTAGAATCCCATTTATCGAACTGTGCGGTGACACATTTCTGGTTCAGATAAGCGGAGTTCGTTTAATCAAGACTGTCAGTTTTGGTGCATCCTGCATATAGAAACGATGCTGCCAGCATTCATTACATTATGTGATTGATGCCTGGACTTTTCACTAGTGGCACTACTCGCTCACCATTTTCAATCTGATCTAAGATCCGCAGCTTCTGCTGCAAAGTGAGCGCAGTTCAATTCCTCTTGTAACATGGCATGACTTGCCTAGGTCTAGAGAACAAGCGGATAGGACGGGGGGTAGTCACGGGACGGCAGCGGCGGGTATTAACCCAGCATATATGCCGTGCCGCTTGCGCAGTACCGTTGGCAGCCAGACCCCTGCCTAGCAGCACTGAGACTGAGCTCAGCAGAGACAGGGCGCCAACAGCTGGAGTCATCCACGGGCGGAAACGGCACGGGGAGCAGTACTGCGGCGGACATCCGCGAGAGGCAGCCAACCAGACCCAGGAGCAGGAGCAAGAGCCAACCTGGAGCAGGGCACCACGGGCAGGTGTGTGGGAGGAAGAGGAAGGGAAGCCCCCAGGATGCACCAGCAGCGACTCGGCCGCTCACACTCTCACTCGGAGACCTCCCAGCCATCATCAGGAACAGCCAGAAGCGAAGTCGCACAGGAGGTGACTGAGAAGTTGGCTGCACAGATTTGCACGACTCCAGGGACAGCAGGTAAGGCGCGATCGGTACCTATCCAGGTGTGTGCACTGCACTGTGACAGCAGAGCACAGGGTGACTGGTCGCAGCCCCTCCTTGTGCCACTGTTTGTCTCAAACACTGGAACCACTCCAGATGCCTCCACCAACCCTTGACCATCTTGCAAAAAGCATTAAGCCCAATCCATGGTGTGCTCTAATGCGATTGATTGTGTGAGGGTGGTAGCCCTCGACCATGGCTGACACGCACCGCCCCCATGCATCAATCCACATTAGAGCACACTCATCGTGGCTTAATGCTTTACTTGGTGCCTTATTTCTCTGAAAGCCAAGCACAGACTGAATTGGATGTAATGTACTGGAATGTACTGGGAGGGCGTGCATGTTGCCATACTAAAGGAACAGCTGATGATTATGGACCAATTGCGAAGCTGCGCGCTCAATTCTTAGCAGAAACATAAGGTATTCCAAGCCTTTTTATTTCATGAATTACATAAATTTAATATATGAGACACTCAATCAGAGGGATGTTGATTTGTTCAGTGACAGCAGTGGTTTGCACTGCTAAAATTCAAGCGACATGACGCGGCTCGAATGACAGGGATTTCCGGTTAACCGTGATTCCATTAATTGGTAGTCTACTGTATTTTGCACCAAGAGCCTTGAAAAAGGCACATGAATATGAAGGCAGGTACTAGGCTACTCACGCTATGTACCAGGATGCCAGGCAGAACATAGTATACCCAACCGAGCAGCTTCAGAACTGCATACTAAAAAGTAGAAAAATTTGCAGGAAATAAGGAAAGTTATAGAGGAGTTTGAAGATTCCAAATATGAAATAAAAATCTTGCACAGATTTAATACAAGAATGTCAGATGAAAGTACACACTTACAGTCTAGTTTAATTGAACTGCACACAGTGTTAGATGATTTAATGAATAATGCCAGCCTAATTATAGGGCCTAGATCCCAGAGGAAAAAGCACAATCATAGACTTAGCAGAATGAAACAAAACATAGGGATAGCAATGCACCTACAGAAAGCTTTATTGGAACTAAATAACAGAATGAAACTGTTAGCTGGCAGTAGAGGTGTGTGAAGTTACCATTTCCTCCTTATCAGAACTTTCACAAAATTTGGCAACTTTGTGGAAGTTTCGAGCATCCGCCTGTGAGGATCAAAAACTTTCTGAATATTTGGGGCACAAGTTTGCCCTGTTCTGCCCGCCTGATGTGTTAATAACTCTGCCCACAATAGCTAGTGGTCCCTCCCCAGCTGATCAACCACCTGCCGATGTGCAGTTGAAAAGGCAACCCTGGTGGCTAGCGGTCTCTCCTTCCACCCAATCTCCCACCCATATCTAGTAGTAGTCAATAGTCAGTGATGTAACCCCCATCTTTATCCCCATATGGGAAAAAAAATTCCCTGGTGGTCTAGTGAACCCTCCCTCACTATCACCAATCCCAGTATGAAGTTTTTTTAACTTATTCTCTGATGATCTAGTGGCCTCAACCCCCCCACCCCTAGCAGGTAGTGTCTACCTGCTCCCCAATCCTGAAATGTGCAGGCGACCAGCACAGCCCTCAGCTCTCCTTCATGGCTGGCATCCCACTGATTGTCAGTGAATGAGCTGTGCATAGTAAGCGCTCATTAATTGACATCTCAGTGGGCTGCTGGCTATGGAGGAGGCGAAGGGCTGAGTGGTGGCCTACTCCATTTTTGGGATGGGGGGTGGGTGGAACGTACCTGCTGGGGTGGGGGCAGGGCTGGGGGAGCCACTAGACCACTAGGAATAAAGTTAAAAAAAAAACACATACTAGGATCATCAGGGAAAAAAATATTTGTTACTGTTTGGGGGATAGTGATGGAAGTTAAATTTGACTATTGACACTACTAGACATGGACAGATGAGCAGGAGGGGACAGGACTGCTAGCCACAAAGGTCTTTTTTTTAAACACACATGGAGCTGGCAGGTGATTGGTTGCAAGGAGAGACTGCTAGCCACAGAGATTAATTTTATTTATTTTGGGCAACCAGGCAGTGATCAGTGACTGGCAGGGGGTGCACTAGACACCAGGGATAAAGTAGGGTCCAGGGAAGATGGCATTTCCACAAAGTTTGGAAATGGATTTCTGAACCTTTGTGGAAGCAAAGTCAGACTTTCACTTAAAGTCTGTCTGCTGAAGTTTTTTCACACACCTCTAGCTGGCAGTGATAGTTCAGCTAATGAAGGTAAAGATTTTATGTCCCAAGGGAGGATACAGACTACGACAGGCATTATGATGACAGTGGTGCCAACCTTTAATCCTGTGTTGAAAGAGAGATGAATGTCATATCCTCTCACCTAGGGAACTTCAAGATAACCCCACTCCAGGAAAATTTCCCAGGAGAGACACCCAGCCCATCACTACCCCAAGTGCAGTGGAGAGATTGGATCAACAGGAGTTAAGCCATTCTAAAGGTGGAAGGGCTTACAGGGTGACTGTAGCTGGAACTCCAGCACTGCAACATTACCCTCAACTATCTATGGGTTGCAACCTTCACCACCATTACCCACCACAGCTTCTTCACATTCCACACTACCCAGGACCCCGACAGTCCCACCTATCAGCAGTGCCATCACTACCTATGCTGGCACAACCATCAGTTGCCCACCTAACCCACCAAGATATGAAAATATTGCAGTATATTGCTACTATGCAGGATATGTATCACATAGGGAAAACATCCTAATATATGGAAATAACTTAAGTGGCAAATTTGCTTTATATAATGTGAATGACCCTAAAGATCAGATTAAAATGCTACAGATGAGGTGCCTAAACCTTTATTGGACCAGCTACCCCAACCATAAAGAACAGACAGGATACTTTTTTGCAGTTAATCTTTTTATTGAGTATCAGCAGAAACATACAATTTTGACAGTTGGAATGAAATATACATATCATACAGCGGATACAATGTTATACAGGGTACAGCACAATTGCTGGTACATACATGTTGTTTTGACTATTAGTATGCATTGTCTGACAGGAAAACATTCTATGTCTTGGTGACAATACCATGGAAGTCACAACTGAGTTTACAACACATTGCCGTTGTCTGTGGGTATGAGGCTGGAAAACACCTTGGGGGAGGAACTGGAGGAGGAGGGCACATGATGGGAGGTTGAGGGTGGGGAGGTGGCCTATGTAGTAAGTGATAGAGCTTGTTGAGGATGAGGAAGTCACAAAAGTAGCTGCAGAGAGCTCAGGGAGGTTTGCACAAGTCCTTTCACCAGTCCAGAGTTTGGCCAGGGCTTCTGGGGAGTAGGTGGTTCAGATATGAACCCACACTTTGTGGAACATAGATGCATCCCCAGATAGGTATAACAACCTGGCATTAAGTACTAGGTTCTTCATTGCTTTGTGCCATTCAGCTAGGTTGGGTACCCCAGCAGTTCTCAGTGCATGAGCAAGAGCATCCTTGTTTCTACCATGGCCTGGAGAAGCCATTGCCTTTGAGGTTTGTTCAATAGTAACTCGGGACTGGCAACGCCTAGGATTAGAGTAGCTTGGGAGAGTGGAATGCAGGCCTTCAGTATCTTACCACATTCTAGTATAATACTGGACAAAAATTCTCCCAGCTGTTTACAGTTCTGCAAGATATGTACTAGGTTTGCTCCCCTTCTCTACATCTCCAGCAGCTATCTGAGTGGTGATGCCCATCTTTTAAGACTACTAGAGTGCGTACCATAAATGTATGTAAACCCCTAGGTGGCACTATCCCAAGGGCTACTACTCCTATGCTTGGCAGTAAGCAGGTTAAGGGGCCTGGGTAATGAAATGGGTGTCTCCACCCGGAGGTTAGGGTTGTTAGTGGTCAAGCTAACCTGGGCACACCCTCCGGGACACTAACCCCCTCTTTCCTTCTCGTGGCCTGAACAATACACTATAATTACTTTCACAATGATCCTTATTCACCAGGGGAATTACCACACTGTTGGCACTTACCACCAGGGCTGTTCCCTCTAGCTTGACCCTGGGGACCCTGTAAAAACAAGGTTAAGCACAGCAAATAACAACAGTACAATACTTTTGGCACAAATTGGAACCACAGTCGGGTTAAATGCAATCAAAGTTAAACCTGATTTATTCAGGGGACTTTAACAAGGGAAGGGCATAATCAGGTTGATTTGCTTAAAAGCTATATTAATCAGACAGTTATGCATGCAGTTCAGAGTCCTACACAGTCACACCTCTGGGTACCCAGGTAGGATAACGGTGGGCTAGCCAGAGTGTTGCAGCTGGTTGGGGTCCTGTGATGGAAGAAAGCAACATGCACAACATGCACTATTTGTAATCCGAGCCGGAGGGCTCAGTCCATGAAAGAAAAGGCAACAAGACAATCAGATGACAACACTTTTAGATTTAACTGTTGTTGCAGGAGCTACCCTGATGTTTACTTATGATACCAAGTACTGGACACAGGCAGGATGAAATCAAGACTGCAGGCTGTTGAGCTGGAGTGCCAGAGTAGGGCCCACACAAATGACCGCGGTGTCATTCCTGTTCGAGGCTTGGAGCAGGGGATGATCCCCAGGCGGTCTCTTGTCTATGACTTTCTCTGCAAAGCAGGTATTCTGGCTGGGCCAGTGTAGCAGGCCCAGGCAAATGGAAATGGATACAGATTCAGTCTGTGTAGCTGGATATAACCTCCAGCATGCAAAACACAGTTCAGATACACAGTGGGAACCAAATCACGACCCACCATAAGCACGACGGCACATTTACATGTAAGGAAATTCCACTATCAGGCAAATGGCTCTATGGTCACAATTACTGAGTCTCTGCACAATATGGGAGTTCAGAGGTAGCTAGAAGTCCTGACAGGCCAATCGCATTCAGCAAATCTTCGGTCTTCTTCAGGATAAAGGCTGGTCAAAATTCAGTGACTTAATTCACTCTCAAATTGGATTCAGTCCGAAAAAGCCAAGTTCCCTCTCAGAAGCAGCAGGCAGGCATGCAGGCTAAACTCAGGCCTTTCCACAGTTTTCCTGTGCAAATCCATTTTGGATTGCTGCTCAAACTATCTCAAGCTGCTACTTATTCACTTCCCAACTCAGATCTAACTGAAACTGCAAGCAGTGTGAGACTTTCCCCAAGATCCAAAAGGTTCAGTTGGCTGATCTGTCTGTCAGTCACAACAAGGGCTTCCTCCAGGTTAATTTAGATGCCAAAAGTCCAAAACTACAATTCCTACAAGTTTTGGCCCCACCAAGCCCTGTAGGTAGGTTCCATTTTAGAGTCCCAAATGTACTGATTGGCCCATTCTGTAGTCCAGAATCAAGATGATGGAAACAGAACTGTCCATGCTGCAAGGAAGGCAGGTTAGAACAAACTGCAATATTATTACTACTCTAACAAATGATCAGCAAACAAGTATATTGTCTAACAGAGCTCCCACTCAGATTAATTATGACTGCAATCCAGGCAGCTCTTAAAGAGACAGTACACAGAGGCTATACAGGCACTCTCTGGCAATCACATTTATACTGCTAAGCATGGGACACCAGCTGGCAGTGAGCATTTAGACAAGCTCAAGGAAGACTTTTGGAACTCCCATTTGTAGGGTTAGATGTAGGATCTTCTTTTGAATAAACAGGCTTTTTGGTCTTTACATGCACTATGAGCTAGCCTCCATCAACCTGCCCATTCTGTCTCAGAGATCTTTCTCTTTAGCATTTCTTCCCATCTGCCTTTGGCCCTGTTACTGAAGTTCTCCATGCCTGATTCAGCATGGTTTGTAACTTACTTATTCGACCTTTGGGTTTCTGCAACCACCGTGATATGTGGAGGGGTTTGGGGGGTGTGGCGCACCTCCAGTGAATGTCTTACAGGTGCAACTTGGTCTTGACCATGCTGTGTATAAGATTCTTAGTTGAAATATTTCCAGAGATCCCTTCTGGGAATGTGATGCGCCATTTACAGTTGCTGAAATGACATCAATGTATTCTGGTCCGTGCATAAAATGTCTCTAATGTAGCTACTCCCTCCCATTTCCCACTCTGCCCAGTAGATCGAGTTCTTATTTATTGTTAGGCGGTGATTGAGCCATATTGGGATAAATGATCCAGCGTGTATGCATATCTTAGCTGATTTCCCAGCTTCAGAAATGCAGCATGTGCAGGTTTTATTATGAGCCAAGTTGAGAGTGATTTGGGAGGTGAGAGGTGAGAATCGCTGCCAAGTGCATTCCATCCATTATCAAAGTTTCTATGTGTGCCCATATTGGATAGTTGGATGAATGATCTCCGAACATACGAAAAGAAATGTTGACTATGCTGAAGAGAGAGAATCTAGCAAAGTCTGGTATGTTCCACTCGCCCCTGTCCCTGGGGGCTATTAGCTTGGCCCAACATGGTGGTTTTGTACCCCAGAAAAGAGTTTTATTATTTTATATATCTTCTTGAACCAGCAGGCTGGAATCAGCACTGGAAGATGAGATAGAATATAATAAATCTTGGGGCTGCCAACATTTTTATGGCCTCTGTCTTCCCTGTCATGGAGAGGTTAAGATGGGACCACCTTTCCATCTCCTTTTGCAGAGAATGTAACATTGGTTTAAGGTTAGTAGGGATAGGTCTTTTTTTCTTGAGAATCAGTATCCCCAGGTATCTGATGCCAGACTTGCACATTTAAGCCTGCCACCATGACCTTTGGAGCTAGGGAATCTCAGTCAGGGAGATTTCTTACTTTCCAACATTAATTCACAGTCCCAATATCTTGGCAAAGGACTATAAAAGTGTAATATATGGGGAGTGATTTGCCTATGTCTCTGTCCAATAGCAGGCAATCATCTGCATATAGCTTTGTACAGTATTCTCTGTCTCCCACTTTTATACCTGTAATGTTAGGATGATGCCTAATGGCCTCAGACGGCAGTTCCATGGTCAGGCAAAGAGAAGGGGAGAGGCATCCTGCCTGGTCCTCGGTATAGGCAGAAGGGCTGGGATAGGGTATTATTAGTTAACAACCTAGCTGTGGGGGCTTGGTATAAAGTTCAGATCCAACCACTGAATGTGTTCTGAAAATTACCCAGGTCCAGGACCACATAAACTACTCCCACTGTACAGGAATCAAATGCTTTTCAAAGTCAACTGCCATTGCAGCTACTGGAGTGGGAAGTTTATTAGCAGCCTGGATCAGGGTAATGAAAGCCCATAGATGGTTCGTGCTCACCTGTCCTTTTACAAACCCCACTTGGGATGGATGGATTAGATCAGGAAGGCATTTCTCTAATCTGGAAGCCAAAAGTTTTGCTAGAATCTTTGCATCTGCATTAATCAGAGAAATGGGGATATAGCTCACTGGATTAAAGGAGTCTTTCCTTCTTTGGAAGCACAGTGATTATGGCTTCACTTAGGGTGGGTGGTACTGTTTGCAGAGGTGTGACCTGTTTAGCATGTATATTAGGGGTGTTGTGAGCTCTGCCAGGACAATTTGCAGAAATCCACAGAAACCGCTCACCCCTGGGGATTTGTGGGGGCCATTTCAGTATGGCTGTCCTGATTTCCTTTAATATAAGGGGGGCATCTAGCTGGTTCTTCTGTGCTTCTGACAGTTGTTTGAGAGGAGATGAGCTATGAAATTGGTGAAAGCCTGTCTATCCCACCGTATATGGGGTGTATAGATCCTTGTAAAAGGACTTCATGATGGTATTGATGTCCTTGGGGTAGTGCATTTCCTCCTGAGAAGTCTGATAGATATGCTATGTGCCTATCTGCCTGTTGCCTATGTAGGTGGTAGGCAAGGAGCTTACTGTTTTTCTCACCACCTACCCAAAATTTAAACTTGGTCCTGTGAAGTTGGAGCTCAGCTTTTCTAGTGGCAAGTGAGTTAAGCTCCATCCTCAGGTTTAGTAGCTCATGCATTAGAGAGGTTTTTAAGCTGTCTGTGGTCCTTTTTGTACAGAGCTTCCTTTTCTTTCAGGGACTGCTCTATCCTCACCACCTCCTTTTCCCTTTGTCTCCTGCGGTGGGAGGCATAACTGATGATTTCCCTTTTATTGTGGCCTTGTAGCTTCCCGTATGCCCTCAGGTGTGGCTGATAAGGGGATGTCTAGGAAGTATTGTTTAGTTTCTACTACTAGCCACTGCTTTAAGTATGGGTCCCATAACAGAAGTGGGTCTAGCCTCCATAGAGTGAACGACGGGCCAATTGGCTCTATTGGGCAGCTAAGGGTGATGGGTGCATGACCTGAGATATATGTTGGAGCAATGCTGGTGTGAGGGCTGTGGATGTCACTCCTGGGAGGTCAGCCAAAGTTGTTTCTGCTGGCCATGGCTCTGGCTGCTGAGAAAAGGTGTAATCTCTGCCTCATGGATGTGCCAATCTCCATATATCTGACAATCTTTGAAGGGCCATGAGATTGCGTAGGGCCAGCACTGAGTGTACATGGGTTCGGCTTTAGAGTTAAGTCATCAAGAAGGTGGTCGAGGGTTAAGTTAAAGCCTCGCCCATGATAATATCCGGATTGTCACCAGCTAGGTTTAGTATGGCCTGTGAAACACCATGTATAAAGTCAGAGCTGTCTCTGTTGGGGCATACATATTTACCAAGAGCAATGGCCCTTTTGAGTTGCTATTTTAGCCATCACCCTACCCCTGATTGTTTGAGGCAGTATCCAGAAGTTTCCATTTAAGGTTTTTGTGAACAAGTATGGATATCCCTCTTTTCGCTGTTTTAGATGTGCATGTACTTCCCAACCCACCCATTCCACTGGAGCTTAATAGCCTCTTTCTTAACCAGTTTGGTCTCTTATAAAAAGCCTATTTGGGTTTGAGCTTTTTCAGATGGGACAGTGCTTTCTTATGTTTTATAGGAATTCAAGCCCTCACATTCCAGGAGGTGGCATTTAGATTCTGTGTGCTATCCATCCCTTATTTTATTGTTTGTCTTGTCAGCCCTATGGGAAAATGCTGTTTCACCTATCTTTTCTCCCTTTTGACCTCATATCCAGTCCCATACCCTGATTCTGTCTATCCTGTTCCATGTTGACCAAGTCATGCAATTCTGTGCTGTAGCTTAAGATACATTGGTCTGTCAATACTCCATTTTTCCCTATCTGAATTCCTGCTATTATTCAAGGAGGTCTCTGCCTGGGGACTGCTACCCCAAGCCATGAGGTTTGTTCCTTCCTGACAGGCAGTGTCACCCTAGGTAGAGTCAGTAACAATAGAAACAGAAACATAGCATAAAACATTTCAATCATTTCCAGATAACTTAACACCCACTGGGGTAAAACTATTACCAGAGAGTCTGCCAATGTGGTCAGGCTGTTGACTGTTACAGTCTAAGACCTGGTAAATCCTCAAGGGGTGGTCTGTGTACAAGGAGAAACTTCTTGTATACTGCACCCAGATAGTCAAATTTCTTTCTAGATCTGATCTAAGAGACGCAAACAATTCCTAGGAGAGAACATCAATGGTCTAGCCAGTGTGAGTAGGGCTGCTGTGAGTCCCAGCATTTTTGCCTCGCATTTCAAGTTTTAGTTTGCTCCTTTCCAGGTTCAAGCATGCATGCCCTACATGCCCGACACCTTCTCGGGAGAGAGGGAAGGAGTAAGAGCATCCTCATGTAGGATATCCCGTGTTGTCCAAGGACCCACACCTCCAAGTTGGTGAGAGAAAGAGAATCCTTGTCTGATAGAAGGGGAGGCAGTAGCCCCTATGGGGATCTGGAGCAGAAGAAACCACTTCCTCCCACTTCTCCAAAGTCAGTAGTGGTATGAGGGATGCAAGCATGAAGGCAGAAAGGATTCAAAACCATGGCTGCAAATGCAAGGATGGGAGTGGAGGGAGCACCACCATCCCGGTCCAGCAGCTTAACACTGTGTAAACAGATATACCATGATTTCCTAACATATAATCTGCTACAGCTTGTGGGGTGCAGCAAATGTTAATTTTAAATGAACAGCAGAGCAATACATCAATAAAACTGCCCCCTATCTCTAACACAATCTTAGTAGAACTGATCAACATTATCCAGAAGGCACCAGTCCTTAGCGCAGTGGCTCCTGCTGGTATCAAATAGTAGCCGCTGCAATTGTTTGTGACTTTGCCTTGTCAAAATTGCCCAATCTGGATAATCAGGAAAGAATGAGGATCCTTATCAGATAAAAGGATATAAAAATTAAGTAGCCCGTCGCTCACTCCTAAAACCCTGGCTAATCACTGACACCAGCCCAGATGAATTTGGCTGTGCCACATCACATGGTGCTTCCTCCTGCCCAAAGGCCTATTATCAATATAGACAATATAACTGTTATAACATAGGTCGCTGGAGACAGAAGAAAGCTATTGAGGCATTCTTCTTGAGTACATTTGGCTTAAAGTATCTGAGATCTGTTTTAGTATCAGGCTCTACAATTTTTCATCGTCCTTTTGATTCAGGAAATCCTGGAGAAAGCACTGCAAAGCACTTGTCATCTGCCACAGAGTCTGCCCAGGCCTGGGAGATCGGGGCCAGTGTCTTGAAGCACCGTGGGCTGGGAGGCCTCAGAAGGTAGATTTCTCTCAGGCTGGGCATTTGGAGGCCAACTGGAATAAAATCCCATAGCAGTTCATATTTATTCAAAATCTTCACTGGGAGTCTACTGGGATGTGCTGCTGGTTCCAGAAAGGTGTTGATGGCCCTGACGACTCCTGGGTGGGCCCTGAACTGGGAGGCAGAGTGGGCGATAGCACCTGAGGTCTCTTGTTTTGTTGGCTTCTCTGAACTTGCTGCCAAGTGTTTGATGGTGATGCCTCAGCCCCTTGGTGCTCCAAGGAATAATCCACTTCCATACTGGCTGGGCTCAAGGCTTGCTGAGGCACCCTCTGTGGCTTGGGTTGGGAGGGTGAGGAGGGCCATCTCTCAGACCCCTGCGATGTATCATCCAGAAATAGTTGGACTTGCTGAGAATTTGAATGGTGAGGAATTCACCATGATAGGTAATGCAGAGCATAGATGGGTATCTGAGGAAGCCACAATTCCCCTTCTATATAATTCTTGTTTTACAGCTGCATAAGCCCTCCGTTTTCCTAGACAAGTTCTGAAAGAAGTCCATAAAGATTTGAATTTTTGGCCTTGCCACATCAGTGCACCTTTCTCCCTGGCTGACCTCAGGTAGAACTCCTTGATTCGATATTGTAGGAATTTGCAGAGGATCGGGTAGGGCAATCCCTCTTTTGCCGTGGGGCTAGTGATCTGTGCGCCATGTCTATAACTGGTCTGGGGGCATTGTTAATCTGTAAAGGTTGTAGCAAGAAGGAGGATATGAATGAAGTCGTGTCTCTGCCCTCCATATCCTCCGGGATCCCAACGATTCTCAGATTGTTTCTCTGGGCCCGGTTCTCCATATCATCAATTTTTGTAGTAGGTATTGCAATTTGTCACCATGCTCCTGAAGTTGGGTATGATGTTGTTTCAAGGTTGTTTCCTGATGTTGTGCTACTTTTTCCATACTGGTAACCGAGAGGTTAAGGCCTATTGGTCAGCATTCATTTTAGTGGTTGTTGCTTTTAGTTGTGAAGTATCATTCAGTATTTGATTTAATCATTCAGTAATATTTGCCAGTTCTGTGCAATTGCATTTTATTCTTCTGGGCCATCTCTTCTAAGGAGGCTGCTTTGTTTGTATAGTAGATACATCTGTTATGTACTCCCAGTGAACATGAACAGAAAAGTCACACATGATCAGGGTCCTGCAGCTGCTGGTCCTCTGCAAGATAAAATTTAGGCACAGGTCTCGAGGCATGTATCTTTCTGGGTTTTTCAGATATACTGTCCAGTTTGGTATCAAATGATAGCTGGAGCATTCATGAAGATACACATTTGATTTATATATGCCCTACTCAGCTTCTGCCTATATATATATATATATATATATATATATATATATATATATATCAGGATATATCAGGATAGGTGTCCTAGGTCTGCTACTCTGTTTCTATGCTGCCACTATATTGTTTGGCAAGGCCCGTCCCATAAGATTGGATACGTCGATAATACTCTGCAGGTTTTGATAACAGTGACCCACCCAGGTACAAATGGAACAGCCATGGCTGTTGATACTAAACAGGATCAGGATGAGTATCTTGAGAATTATTATACAAGACTTAAAGTAGCCTGGATGGGTAAGCCAGCAGGTTCCTTTGATAAGGAAAATTTAGAATTGAAAGGGATGCTAGTACACAATGCACACCCAGATATCAAGGATAGAATAGGTATGGATATAGATGAGGACCAGTCAGTAGATGTTATTTTAAATAAAATGACTAAAGTTTACAACCTAGTTTAGTCCTTGGAAGGGGTAAAACAGTCTGGAACCACAGACAAGAATAATAGCACTGTCAAGCAGCAGACATGGAAAGACTCAGATCCTATGGCAGGTGTGACTCTCTCAAAAGGCCACAAAACAAATCCTGACCACCCACAAAATGGCAAGACACAGTTTAAAAACTCGGTTCTAGAAATGTGGAGGGCCACCTCCATGATCAGTTCAGGTTGTGAAAACAGGGTTAGCAGTGGGAATGTACCCAGAGGAGGCAAGGTAGAGCACAGCTTCTGCTTCCACGACCACCCCACCTCGTGACAACCCTACTGTAGTAGACTACAGGATATGATTGGTGATTTAAAGAAAGGACTGGCAGACCTTGAGAAAATGGGGAAATAGACCAACATGGCAGGTACTAGGCACCTGATTCAGGCACCCAGGAGGCCAATACTGACATGAACAGGCCCCTAGCTGCCCCCACCTAACTGATTTGGTCCTGGATGACTCGGACAGTCTTGTGTCAAAATGTGGGACTGGGGCTACCTGCAAATGTTTGTTATTGATATGGCAGCTGCCTTCTTGTTAATCTGTGATGACACATATGCCAGATCAACACTAGGAGGTGGCACAGTAAAACATTTGCTGGCACCAGGTCATCCGTAAAATAAACTGCTACAGAACTTGACTTGCAAATAGGTGATTTAACCTTAGGAAAAACTCTTTTAGTTGGACCATATTGTAATAAGGGGATACTAGGAGGATACATTTTAGGAGATTTAAGGGGTAGTGATCTACTCTAACAAAATCCTATCGGCAGCCTCTGCTCCACATGATTTAGGTACCATACCACATACACTGGATGTGATAGGTTTGAAGCAGAACCAGCCCTAGAAGATCCACTACTGTTGTTTCAAGATCACCCACTAAGGCAAGAATTGTTACCAATTTCAGAACAGAATAAACAGGTCCTCATTTGGCACAAAACTGACTGTGGTAGGATGGATGTGTTCATGAATATTCCAGGTCAAGACCCCACTCCAGAAGCAGTATCCATTTCCTGCAGAGGCGAGTAGAGTTCACAAAATAGTCAAATCTCTGCATGATCAGGGAGTTATTAGATCCTGCTACTACCAATAATTCCCGATATGGCCAGTGGAAAACCAAATGGCAGTTGGAGACTGACCATTGATTATAGTCAGCTTAACTTGGTGACTCTGCTGGTTGCTCCAGTGGTGGCTAGTTTACTACATGTACCAAAATACCACCAGATACCAAATGGTACTCAGCCATTGACATCTCTAATGGATTTTGGTTCATTATCTGGCAGTGGAGTGCCAGTACAAATTTGTCTTCATGGTGGATGGCACTCAGTACACCCGGACTATGTTGCCTCAAGGATTCCATAACTTTCCTACATTATTCCATGATGTTTAGCTAAGGCTTTGAAATATTTGTCTCACCCTGGGTGCTTGCTACAACATCTGGATGATATGTTATATACAAAAACTGTTCAGGAGTATTTGGATTTGCTGAGAGAGTTACTGCATGTATTGGTCACAATCTGACTTAAATTAACCCTAGAAAGCACAGCTGGTTAGTCATGAAGTGAGTTTTTTAGGACATGAGATCTGTAACAGAGGAAAATCACCAGAGCAAAGAGTGCAGGCAATTGTAAATTTCTCCCCACAGACCTGCATTCTCTGCGATCCGTTGTTAGGACTGTGTAACTTCAGTAGAATGTTCATTCCTCATTTTGCAGACATAGCCAAACTTTTATTTGATCCTACCTAGTGAAAAGGGGAGTGAGCTGGAACTGGACCAAACCACATGGAGATGCAATAAATGCAATGCAGGATGCTCACAGAGGCATCCTTCTCACAAACCCAAACCCAGCTAAGCCCTATCATTTAGAGGCTGTGGTATCAGATACAGCTATTGCTTCTATGCTTGCTTAAACAGTGCATGGTGAGTTAAGACCAGTGGGTCATGCATCATGTCTACTCACACCTACTGAAAAGAAATACAATCAGTGTGAGAGGTACTTATGGGACCTTCTGGGCAGTAAAGTACTTTAGTTACATAACAGGTTTCAACAAGATTATACTGTACACCCCACATAAGTTCAAGGCTTCCTTATATCTGACAGATTGAAAGAAGACAATGATTCTTTTATTTTAACTTTATGTTTATTGTTTTAGAATAAAACAGGTACATAAAGCTAGTATCGAACATATGACATTCCTGTTTAGTACATCCAATGAGGGCACCACTCCTCTTAATATGAAGATATATGTCCGTCCAATGCTATAAAGCTATGCCATACAGCGGGTTCCAAATGATGGAAACACCTAAATAAATACCTATAATAACTTGCTGTATAGTAGTCTATGAGTCACATGGAAAAACTCACAAAAATATCTTCAACATGTGTTGCAAAGTAATCCTCCTCCCAATTGGAGGGAAAGAGATAGATCCATGCTCATACAGTGCTACTAGTGCTAAAATAGCACAAACATACATAGGGTGAGCATCCAAGTAACTGAACCTGAACAGGCGCATCTAACCAATGCAGTGTAACACTTTAACATAGATTGAACAACTTAATAAACAGAATATTAACCATGGAACATATAACCTGCAAGTTCCCTAAGAGTTTCGGAAGTAGCAGAGTCCAATGTAATATGACTAAGTCTTAAAGGAGAGAACTGCAATGTTGTAGTCCTAAAATGTATGGTGGCAGGCTACCTCCAGAGTTTTATTTTACAGTCCAGGCTTAAACAGTAATGCAGGATGAAAACATACCAGAGGTGGTGCTGTTTGCCCACCATACTACATCAATGAGGAGTAGAAACAACCAAAATATCCAGCTTAAGGTTCCTCATCAGCAGACTAAGATTCATCCAGTGCATCATGGCTTCATTTCTGTAAGGCATATTTCCAAGGGCATCCATTGGATCAGAAAAATAAAAACCTTCCCTGATGCACTATCGTTGAGTTGAGTAGGAAAGAGAACCCTGTGGGAAACCTCCATAGTCTGAAGCATAACTCGCATGTCATCGAACTGCTTCTTCATCTGTCTCATTGCGTAGCTAATGTCGGGCATATCTGAATGGTCTGACCATCTTGTATCAAAGTTCCCACCCTGTGAGCCAATGCCAAAGAAAATCCTTGCTCCCACACCATCCGTGACCAAGACAGTGGTAACGGGAGCCTCCAAGATTATCAGGCCTACCGGTGGGGCACTTGATAGGTCTTCGATCTGAATGGGGCAACAGACAGGCTTCTCAAGCTGTTGTGTGAACCAACCCAGCATAATGAGGAAAAGATGGTCCCCTGACACCCCTCCAGCATACCCACAACCCAGAGACTGGCCGATCTTGCCTAATTCTCCAGAGACTCCAGTCTGGAATCGAAGGGTGGTATTTTCCTTGGAGTGTGTAGCCGTAGTTCTGAAGACAGCATTTTCCCATTTTGTGGTCTCTACGGTAGCTGTGTTGATGGAGTCCATTGAAGTTTCCAAACAGACCACTCTGTTGGTCAAAGTATCGAATTTGTCAGAAAGTCTTGAAACAGACTTGATGAGCTTATTGATTTTCAGCTCCAGTGTTTGTATGGTCTCCACAGCTAGGTCCTTGAAGGCTGACCGGCCTGATGCAGAATGCATAGCAGGAGCTCTCACTGTACTTTTGCTCTTAGCTCCATTGGGGCAGTGTCTTCTTCTTAGGGTTTCCATAATAAACTTAGTGTAGTTAGGCTACAATCCAGTTCTCTGTAGAGAAAAAAAGTTGGAAATCAAGATTAAAATATTTTTCAGCAATCTGTTCTTGGAGCTCTAAATTCCTGTGGCCATCTTGCTTGGGCTCCACAGCAATCCCCAGCAATGCTTCTAATGCAGGGTTTATCCACTGGCCCTCCTCTTACAGGACTGAGGACTGAGAAATTGAGCTGGCAGATGGAACACACCCAACTGCTATGTCCTCGTTGCTGGAAAATGCATTCCAGGAAACACGCAGCTGTGGATGGACCTTTGAGCAGCTAGAAAGACAGAGTAGGAAGATACACTTCAAAGAGTGCCCTAGTGTGGATGTTGCTAATGCTTGTATTTTACTGATGGTTCTTCTTTCTACTTGGATGGTGTTCCTCATACTGGGATCAGGGTATACATCCCCAGTAAAAAGGGAAGAAGCAAGGTCATGCAGTTGGCAAACTTCCCAGGTAGCAGAACTGGTAGCTATCTGCTGTGCACTGGAGCTGATCCAAACACTTGACCTTAAGGCACCAGTTTGTATCTCTTCAGATTCTTCCTGGATGTGCATTGCTTTAACAGAATTTTGCCCTCCTGGGAGAAATGTTTTTCTGCCACAGATAGCAAACCTATAAAGCATTTAGCCTTATGGTATTACCAGGTCCACCTCAAAATGATCTTGCTCAATGGTGATCACCTGGTTAAATAAAGACTTTGATTGATTGATTGATTACTTACTAAGTCTGACTGAACATATGCCTGCACCTTATGTTCTTAAAGAGAAGGACACTCAAGAAGCTCCTTTTGCATTTGAAAATCACAAGGCTGATGTCCTAGTGTGAGAAAATGCTGGGGGATGACCATAGACTTGTGATCTAGAAGTGGCTGCCTCATCATGACCTGGAGGAAAGCTGGAGGCATTAGATTAGCAGGAGTTACAAAATAAGGATACTGACATAAAAGCCTTGAGGAACAGACTGCAAAAGGGGAGAATGGAGGCACTGTTCTCTTAGATGCAGATTATGGGCTAATTGTGTACCAGTCACCAAAAACAGGAAAAAAGATTTACTTTGCCCCTGAAGTGTTGATAGGAGAACTTTGATGCTAGCCCATGATGCCCATGGCCATCAAGGTTTTAAAACCTTACAGATTCTGGGAAGTTTGGCATGGTGGCCAAAGATGATAATGATGTATGGCAGGTTTGTAATAATTGTATCATTTGTGCTCCAGTAAATCCAGCACAAAATACCCAGTGAGCTTTCAGTAAGTACTGAAACTGAAGAACTATATAAAGCTAACTAGCATGCTCAGTTATTTTGCTGGTTTTGGTGGGATTTGAGATGAGACAAACCCACACAGACGTGCACATGACCATATGAAACATTGTCCACTCTGCAGATGTTGCAGAATGCTATGTATGAAATGTGCATCCCTTGGTTGGGAGGCTGGACAAGCAGCTTTCATAACTGCTCTAGTCTGAGGTGATCTGGACTATTCCTTTAAGAGCCATAAAGTCTGCAAAGTCATGCAGTTAAGAAAAGGTGTTTAAAAGGCATGGAAAAATGAACCTAGTCTTGTTGCTGCACACACACACACACACACACACACACACACACACACACACACGTGTTCATACATTCACACATGAAAGACAGATTCAGACTACACAGTCAGGCAACACGGATAGTAAGTAGGATCTACAGATTTTGAGGCACTTCTTGTTGCATCAGAGGAGAAAAGGACCTGGGTTACAATATAACAGACTAGGCACTGAAGCATGACAAGCTGTGTGCAGCTGCTCTCAAGTGAAGAAGAAGAATGCTGAGTTGCATCAAGTAGGGGCAGTGAGGGACCATAAGAACAGGGAGTAATCCTACCAACTAACAAGGCCCTTGGTAGCCCCACTTGAATTATAGCATACAGGTCTGGGCTTCTCAATACAAAGAAAGTGATGCAACATATTGTATGCTACCAAAATTATCAGAAGTAGGGATAAAAAGCATTGTATGGAGAAGCTAAAAGCTCTTAACATATTAAATGGAGAAAAGGAGACCGAGATGGAGCATTAATTATTCATATGTAGAGGTATCAAGCAAGATTGAAAATGTGGAGCTGTTTGATCTGGTGTTCTCCAGCAGAACATGGAGACACACACTAAAGCTCAGAGGGAGATAAATTCAGGGTAATATAAGACACTTTCACTCCCATATGGTGGTGAACTTGAGGCAACACCTATCAGCAGAAGCAGAGGATGAGGGCAGTGCAGGTACTGGGGTAAGCCCAGCCCATTTTTGTTTACCAAAGGAATTGAAATGCTTCACCTGTGGTTAAATGGGCTGGAGTAACCAGCCATATCACCCCGCCTGAGCTATGTAAGGTAGGCCTTCCAGCTTCCCCCAAAGCACGTTTTCTTTGCAGCCAGAGGCTCTGTCAGAGCTCTGCCTCCCTTTCCATAGTGTTTTGTCTCCTCCCCATGCTTGTATTTTCTATTGATCCATGCTGGATGTTCTTCTGGTTTATGTTGTCCTGTGTGTCTCACTTCCTGCTTTGTTTGCCTCCAGCTGTTGCTTGAGCTTCCCCTTTGCCCTGTGTTTTCATTCATTGCTGCTGCTTGCAGTTGTCTGTTGCTGCTTGTCCTGCCCTTCTGTGGCTCATGTTTCTGTGCCCCCCAATACCTTGTTTATCCTCCCTCAATTTGCATTTTCTTTGTTCACTTGCTTTTGGGGCTTTTCTTGGAGCCACTGCTCAATTCCTAACTCAGCACTTCGGTCTGCAGTTCCACACCTCTAGCTTAAAGCTGCTGTTTTGTGTTCTGTACAGCAGTTGTGCTCATTTAAACCTGAACGGCAATTGCAAACCAAATGTACAACCCTACAGTGATCATTTTTTCAAATAATAATACTTCAGGCACAGAATTCTGTGCTATTTCAGCATGCACATATGTTTAAAGCATTTAGGTGATGCTTGACTGTCAAATAGTTCAATTTGTAAGTGCATAGCTTTCAAGATACTATTTTGACAATGCCAATGAGATCTACTACAGTATTTCAGTTAAGTGCACATTAGCTGCTATTGCCTTGCTTGTTCATTATTAACTGTAGCTTATCAGTAAATTGCTCTTAGTACTAGAGCCCACATTAGAGCTTGTGTGATATAGATGTGAGTCAATATATGCTGTGTGACCTTAGTGTGGGTCTTACATCTGCTAAATCTGACATCACTAGACCTGACTTTTCATTTGTTCATCATCGGTGACTGTTAACCCACTGGTTGCCTGCTCCAGAACTTGATTCATGCCTTGTTTCAAAACAGATGCATGTCAACCACAACCACAAATTACTATGGTTTAGGGCTTTTCCTGCTGCCGATGGTCTCACTCTGCACCCACTAAGTTTGCATCTTGACCATGCAAAACTCAGTGTGGGGTCCTTCTTATCTTGTCCCCAGTGGGATTGTCCTCACTCCGGCAGAGCTTTAGCCATGCAGATGTATCGATGGCACCTCCTGATGTAGAATTTAAGACTTCAGCTGTGAGAAGTGTGGCTCTTAAGCCCAAGGCGCCTTTAGCTATGTGCTGAGCAGGTTTGGCTACACCTTCATAAGCTATTCTCCTTACAATCATCTAAGGTTCACCTGGTTTGCTCTTAGGCTTGTGAAGGCCAGCTGAGTGCCTTCAGCAGTTGTTGTACTCTTCCTCCCACCTTTGAGGACAGTCCTCCATGTGGGAGTACCCGTTGCTGCAGAGTGCACTAGCACCCCTCATGGCATTCCCATTAGAGAGCTAGAGTGAGAGCCTGCCTCAAAATTGTGTCCCCTGAAATGGATTTCAAATTGCAGCAGCAGAGCTGTCACTAAATGTATCCCAAGTCTGGAAGGATGGTGACATAGGCCTTGGATCCCCAGAGGTTTCCTCCTCATTGGGGGTTTTTCCTTCCTCCTTGCCAAAGGTCATAATACTTAGTTAGTTTATGTAGTAGTAGATTCTAAGGTTACCTAGGTAGGCTTCCATAGTTGGATGGAGCCAGATGGTGGCACTCATCTGTGTTAGATGGTGATTCTCCTTTAATAGTCCCTCTCTCTCTTTAGGAAGTCCTGCCCTTCTACTCAGTTTTCAAACCTATCATCTCTCAGTCTGTGTCTGTTTATGCTCATCACCAGTGGCTGTTAACCCACCAGTTGTGGTCAGTCATGCTGCTCTGCTTTCATAAACAACTTTTGCTGCTTAACACTCTTGTTGGGCTCCTTCAGAAGGTACCTTACAAAGGGAAATCCTTCCTGCAGCACCTCTAGGGATGGAATCCTCCTTGAGGGTTCCTTGCCTTCAGTAATTTCTACCGGGTGGTATTCCCCTGGGATAGAGAGGCTAATGGCTACAAAGGCTTATCAACAAGCTGCACAAGCATACCACTACACTAAGTTGTGTAAGCCCATTGACTTGCAAGGCTTCACTTGTAGTTGATGGGCTGGAGCAACAACCAACACCCTGCCTGAGCTATATAAGGCAAGCCTCCTAGCTTTTTCCAGAAGCATTTTTCTTTGCCCCACCATCCTCCCTTCCTCCTGCACATCAGCTTACCTCTGTCCTTGGGGCTTCTTCCTAAGGTACCCTTAGCCAAAGGAATCCTTTCTGCAGCACCTCTGGGGTGGAACCCTCCTCAATGGTTCCTTGTTTTCAGTACCCCTACAGGTAGAGATGGAAGAAATCCATAAATTTTGTTCTGCAAATATTTCATGAAATTTGTGCATTTCACAAAATATTTTGTGGTGCGAAATGCGAAATTCCATTGGAGAAATGCAGAATTTCACTGGCGAAAATGCAGAATTTCACCCGTGAATGGCAGAATTTTGCCACTCATAGGCAAAAATTCTGCTGTTTATGGTGAAATTTTACTTCACAGGTGAATTTCCACATTTTACACCACAAAAATATTTTGCAGAATGTGCAAATTTTGCTAAATATTTACACTGCAAAATTTGCAATTTCGCTGAACTTCACTGGCGAACAAAATTTCACTGCATCCCTACTCACAAGGTGGTATTCCCCATGAATAAAGAGGCCAATGGCCACAAAGGTTTATCAACGAGTTGCACAAGCATAACACTACACTAGTTGTGTAAGCCCATTTATAAAATGGGCTTTAGAAATCTAGTTTTGATTAGTACTACATCATCTGAGCCGTGTCCTTATCAGGATGATATAGTAGCCAACCGGACTATTGCCCACTTAGATGCCCCATGCCCACCCAATCAGTGAGCTCTGCCAAGCGTAAACAGAAACACTGACTGGCAGAGCTCACTGAAGCGGCATCAGTCCAACGCAATGGCACTGCTGCAGCATTGTAACAGGACACTGGCATTTACATCCACATCCAGAAGCCTAAATCACAAAATAAAAGTGTGTTTTTTTTTTTTAAATTGCAACCTGATCTATGTTCCTTCCTTGCTGTACTCCAAGCTGCGAGTAAAAGTCCAGCAACCCAGTCCCGCGGCTAAAACCCACTTGTTCATATGCCCTCACATCACCAGATCAGACCCGCTCCTCCACCAGTACATATCCAAACTGCAAAAAATAAAATAAAAAAATTCTCAGTGACACACCACCTGATGGTTACAAAGGCAAGGTACGATGTGCTGAGTGAAAACTACGTGACTACAGTGGCTGCAGTGAGACACACTCACTCTCACTGAAACCTAACGTCATTGTAAGACAAATGGGCACATTTCACTATTTTAAGGTAAAACAAATGACACATGCCAGGCTTCAGTTAAGACGAAAACTTCCACATTTATAAACAAAAACATTCTGTGTGTCTCTGACTGCGTTGGTAATACACATCTGACAGAACTTCTAAGATCGCGGTCATCTTTATTTGCTGCCTCTGAAATAAACACGCTCTATCCTAGGCACCAAAGGCAAACTAAATAAAAATTAATGTGTGCCCATTGGGAATACCGTGTATGGGGACAACCTGTTCACTACCTGTGTGTATCTGGGGTGGGGGCAGCACCCTGTACTGGCCATCAGAAATCATCAATGGGGACTATTTTTTACTCTTTCACTATTTTACTTACATTTTAAATTTTTGCTGTGTTTTTCTTCTTTTTAAAATTCTTAAATACTTACTTAGATGCCCATTTTATAGCGCAATAACACACTCCGAGGTGTGGGTTATCTCCTAATAAGAGCATGCCCAGGTGCATAAGGTACTCGCGCAAGCACCTCATGCCTAACAATGCACCTGGGTGTGCTCTTATCAGGAGATAACCCACACCTCCTTGTGTGTCATTTGCTTTAATCAATGAGTATCTTGTACAGTACAGTGAGTAATGAATCTCTATGAATTAGTACAAGTCACAAGAATAAATTGTTTTGTATCTGCTTATGAAGCAGAGGAAAGAATATACTGGACTTAGTGTTCCTTCCTACATTAAATTACTAATTTCATACTGTATATAAATATGTGTTATGAGTAAAGTGGACATATTTAAACACAGCAGACATATTCATGCACAGCACACAATTCCACACACATTTCACATGATATACATATTTACATATGGCAAGATTTTTAATGGAAACAAAGAATACTATCCTTCAACCTCTAAAATAATTTACAATACATCTCTATCTGAATCAGTGGTACCCAAGGACTAGCGCTCTGCCATAGTTACACCTATTTTCAAAAAGGTTCTCACTCAAAACCAAAACTATCGCCCTATCAGTTTAACATCAATACCATGCAAATTAATAGAAAAATAATTAAACAAAAACTAGAAAATGAAATGTCAACTTTAAATATTAAAGATATGTATCAACATGGGTTCACACAAGGTTTTTCATGTACCACAAACTTAATTTCTTTCTATGAATACATTAAATACAACTTAGACTGCAATATACCTATGGACATTATCCTGTTAGACTATAGTAAGGCATTTGACAAAGTTTCCACTTGATACTGATTAATAAACTTAGCAAAATTAGGTTTTCATCTCTGCTGGTCTCATGGATAAACCAGTGGCTGGATGATAGAACTCAAAGAGTCAGGGTAAATGATGCAATGTCTGGTATGAGAAGGGTGACTAGTGGAGTACCCCAGGGCTCAGTGCCGGCCTACTCTGTTTAATCTATTTATAAGTGACATGTATATATCCACCAGCAATATAATGGTCAAATTTGCAAATGATACAAAACTTGGGGAAAGGCTTACAAAATGCAATAACGATTATGGACTTCAGCTGCTCTATCACTAGTAGAACAATGGCACGCATTAACGAGATGTATTTTAACATATCCAAATGTGCAGTATTACACCTGGGAAAAACAATCTGGCTCAAACACATTATCTGAATAATACTATTATCAGAACTTCTAAAACAGAAAAGATCTAGGAATTTTAGTTAACGACAAACTATCTCATCTACCCACTGCTAAGATAGCAAATCAAACAAATGCCATACTGCGTAGAATTAGCAAAACATTTGTATCTAGATCAGAACAATGTCTTGTGCCCTCTAGAGATCCCATGTTAGGTCGCTTTTGGACTATGGCTCTCCTTTTGGAGCCCTTATCTGAGCTCAGATATTAACAGGATTGAAAATACTCAGTCCAAAGCCACTAAGCTCATCCCACATTTAACAAACTTCGATTATAGCACTAGACTTACTAAAACAGGACTTCATACCCTGTCCCAGAGAAGACTCAGAGGTGACTTGTTACAATTATTTAAAATACTTGATAACCAGGAACAGATGCAGATATCGGCATTAAATTTTCCACTAGAAAAACTGTAGCCAGACTTCATAATAGACAGTTAGAAATCATGAGAGCAAAGAGTAATAAAAGAATTAACTACTTTACCATTAGAACACCAAGAATTTGGAATAAACTACCCCAGGATTTGGTTGATTCAGCCCAACATTTTAACTTTTAAAAATAGACTAGATAAATGGATGTTTGGGTAGGGACTCGGTTATTGATCCATGTATATGGTGGACAATAATGATGGGCAACCTTCTTTTGTCACAAATACCAAAGTACCAAATGACACAGTACACAATGCAGAAATTCACATGTGAAGCCCGTTTAAGAATAGGGCACCCACTGATGTGCTGTTTGAGGTATGTATAACCACGAACAGCTCAGTAGGAACTGCAAGTTGTGTTTGTGGTGGGAAAAGAGTTCCATTTGAGACACTCTAATGGATGATAAGGCTGATTTAGACTCTTGTTCCAGCTGAACACAGGTTGTGATACAGGTAGAGCCTTAGTTTTGACTCTCAGAGGATGCAGTGGTTCACAGGCATAGGTGGAGTGCTGCTTGAGATGACATGTGGGTATGTGGAGACCTTAAAGAACAAGTAATTAGTAAGGATATATATCTTAAAGAATTAAACTTTGGGATATTTAGATACCTCAGTAATCATTTTGCTTGCTTTTATTTGTTTATTTACCTTTATATAATTGTATTTGTATTTTGCCAACTATTAGTAAAAAGAATCCAATTGAGTCATTGTATTATGACATAAGAAAGTGTTTAGTGGCAAGGCTGATAGTGTATTTCAATAGGAAATCAAATCTTTTATCAGATTTTGATAGAGGAATAATGCTATCTACCACCAGCATATTATATATTTAATTGGGTATGTGATTTTTCATAACCTGTGATCATTTGGTAAGATATGGCAGGTGTAATTTTCTTCCTTTAAAATTGTAAAATCATAGATATGGACCACAATAGTACAAACATATAAAAGGAAAGTTTGATGCTAATAGAAGTATCTATTTCTTTAAAAAATATATATCTTTAGTTTCTCATTGAAATGCAATGGGCTTCTAAGTAGTTAGCAGTTTCTGACATTGCAATACCAGAATTCTATTGAACTCTTTTACTAGCATGGAGAACAGCAATGGTGAAAACCCCTTGTTTCAATGCACATACAAATATTTTAATATAGAAGTAAAAGAAACTAATAACACATCAACATACAATAAATTAAATAGTAATTTCTCTATTTATTAGAAGTGAACACATGGGGCTCGATTTTCAAAAAGTAATCTTTGACACAAGGTGACTGTGCAAATAGTTATGATGTACCTTACATCAAAGATTGTGGCAATCCCATTTTCTAACACAGGCTACATCAAAATTGGGATACCATGCATCAAGGCCACCCTGCACCATCCTTGCAGCAAAGGCACCTGTGCACCATGTCACAAGGGACTGCGCCATGACCAGGCTGCACCACACTCTTATTTGGTATTTTAGAAGCCCTGCAGTCATCACAACAGGGGGCTCATTTTAGACCAGACAGGAGGTGGTCTAAGGGCCATGTGCCACTGCCAGGAAAGACAGCAATCTGGAGGGCTGCATGGAGGGACTGGGGACAAAAGGTGTGGGTGGTGGCCAAGGGAATGATGGGGCATGGTGGCAATCTGAGGGTGATGAGGTGGCACCCTGCATGGTGCCCTGTTCAAGTGCAGACAGCCAATTGGCCCAAGTACAGGGGTTTGGCAGGCAGGGACTGGGACCTGGCCTCAGGTGGACACAGCCCTGGCACCTGCTCCATAGATGCATTGACCCCAACACCGTGAGGCAGGCAGCAGAGGCTGCAGATTGCAGGTTCAAGTGGTGGAAGGTAATAGTCCCTGGGGATCATAA
Source organism: Neoceratodus forsteri (assembly GCA_016271365.2). NCBI lineage: Eukaryota > Metazoa > Chordata > Ceratodontiformes > Ceratodontidae > Neoceratodus > Neoceratodus forsteri. The sequence continues at coordinate 1,064,846,232 of CM028130.1, forward strand.
CTGTCCCATGGTAATGGACCCCATATGGAGGCAGACTCCACCCTCCCTACAGTGTTGGGGCCATTGGCACCTAGGCAGGGGCCATGACTGTATTTACCTGAGGCTTGGTCCCAGTCCCTGCCTGCCAAACCCCTGTATCTGGGACGATCAGCTGTCTGCACTTTCACAGGCACCCTCCAGGGTGCCACCTTATCAACCTTACATTTGTCCCACCCCATCACCCTTAGGCCAATCCCATCATGCGCCTTCTTCCTGGTCCCTCCTTCCAGGCATATTCAAACCCCACTTTTGTGGCCTCTAGTGTTGTGCTGGGCAGGGTATTACAGATCCTTCCATCAAACCCTGCAGTTGCACCAAATCTTTCATACAAACCTGTGTCTGTAGCAACTCTTGGGTCTTTGGCACGGGGATCCCAATTTTATACAATAGGGAATAGGGTCCCTGGGTACCCTGAGTTTGTTGTAGTGTAGATCACTGCAAATTGTGGTGATATAACAGCTCTTTGGAAATCGAGCCCATGCTCTTTAAACATAGGGGTCCAGTTCCTAGTTACAGTTGGGAGGGGCTTTGCACTTGTACCATTGTGCCACCATGTTATACCGCTATAATCATATGTGGGCATATTCAGCAGGACAAAGAGCCTCTGTTTGTGACAAAGGTGAAATTTAAGTTCTGAGGACTCATGTTAGCAGGCACAAAACAGTTTTGGGGCTGCAGTGGGTGGAGCCCTGTATACCTATTGCTTTCAGAACGGAACTACATTCTTGCATTCTTTCCAACTGAACAACTTGTTGAAGTGTCAGCACAGTCACCTCTGCATGACCATGAAGCACTCAGCTCACTGTCGGCAAGAAAGTAACATTGTCATACAAGCCTTATGACTAAGATGAGGGAGCTTAAGATTTTGTTCCTATACCAAGTATTTATTTAGAGGCCAAAACAGAAGACCTGGAGGGGAGGAGTAGTAGAAATAGTAGTGTGATAATAGGTCTTCCAGAAAAGAAGGAGCCAGTACTGTACTTTTTGTTCAAAGGCTTATAGAAAAATTAGCTGGCCTCCCTGGCACAGCCTATACCATCGAAAGTGAGCCCATCGAGCTCTTAGGCCGATGCCTGCACTGGCCAGCCTCAAGCCCTCTAATCCTTAAATGCTTAAATTTTCAAGAAAACATTTTCTGGACAAAGCAAAAGATCTTCAAGAAATAATATGGGAGGAACCAAAATTAGAATTACACAAGATTTGCCTATGGCAGTTAGACAAAGGAGAACCCTATTCCACCCCATTGTCTCAAAACTAACTGCAGCTGGTATAAAATTCAAAGTGGGATACCCTGCTTGACTGCAGGTCCTGATGGCTGGCCTGTGGACCACCTTTGAGGAGATAGAACTGGTGCAGACTACACTACAAGCGGCCTTCCCAGACCTGTTACACTCTCATTGAGCTGAGGTTACAGAGAGGTATAGTGAATGTGTTACCAGATACAGCATCGGGAGATTTTTAATACTTGCCCGATTTTTGATCATGGGAGGATTTAGTAACATCTGAGCAATGCATATGAGGCACCTGAATGGGGCTATGTCAGTATTTCTGACTTCAACAGATGCTCCAGACTTCGCCTGTTTTTCCAGACATTATGTTCTTTTCAAGTTCATTTTTTTTGACACCTGGAACCATGAATGTTTGACTGTTTCTGGGACATGTTGTGTTTCTTGTTCTGATGTTGACTGTTTACATCAACTCATCCAATAGTTCGTAGTTCCTCAAGTGGGTCATTTATTTTATTTCCTTGGATCTAAGCAGGGCTTTCAAACCATAGGGAAAAGGAATAAATACCCTATTTTTCCCTCTCTAGGCGCTGTTGATGCTTCCTCTTGCCACTAAAAGGCCTCTGCACTTCAGGCATTACTGCCTAGCCTAGTTATAATATGGAGCTATGTTCAAAAAGGAGAGCATGATACAAGTCATTTCCTTTCTTTTATCCTTTTTTTGGTCAGGTAGACCTGAAAAAAAATGAAAGGAAGCACATGGGAGAAGTAAGGACACTGGGAATGTTACTCTATTTTATTTCTTATAGCCTTTAGGAACTGTTAGCAACATGTTTTAACCCCCAAAGAATGTTGGACATATATGCAGTTTTATTTTATTTGTTAAACTTGACTCTATTGCTCTATAATTCCAGGGTATTGGTTAGATGGTGGAAGGATAGAACGGGGAGCGCAATTGTGAGTTCTGCAGATCGCTATCATAGCAGTAAGGGAGGTGGTGGGTGGGCTGGTTTATCATGGCTTTACAAAACAATTGTTTGGTTCCAGATATCAATACGGGATTGCATGGGGAAGGGGAGAGGGAGAGGGAGGATTGGTAGGGCAAGCACAACAAGGGTTCTTACAAGAGATATCGAAGGTTACCGGTCTTTTATTACTCTGGAATGTTTTGGGTTTACTTAACTCGGGATAATGGCTAGTAAGGTGCATTTTGCAGCATGGAATGTGAAAGCAATTAGGCAGAAACTCAAGCAGTACAAGGTGCTGAAACACTTAAATATTTTGTCTACCAAAATTTCCTTTTTCAGGAATCCCATCTGCTAGACTCCGAATCAATCCAGCTTAGGAGACAACAAGTGGGTCAGGTATTCTCAGCCAAGGGTTCTACTAACAGATGTGGTACTATGATCTTAATTAATAGAAATATCCCTTTCCCCTACCAATCTAATAAAGGATCCTGAGGGTAGATATGTATTGGTACAGTGCACAATGTTTACCTAAGAAATTTTGTTAGGAAGTATTTATGGCCCTAACCAGGATGCACCTGGTTCTTCACACAACTTCTTTTAACTTTAACTCCTTTTATCAGTTCCAGTGATCCTGGTGGTGATCTCAACCTCATTTTTGACCCGAACCTAGATCAATCTGGCCACCATCGAAAGGGTCTTTCTCCCACTCAACGAGCATTACACTAACTAATGAATCAGGTTGGTTATGCAATATCTGGTGGGTTCTCCACCCAGCAGATAAAGAGTATACTTAAACCTTCCCAGTTCATGGTTCCTTTTCCTGCATACACTACCTACTTTGCTCTCACTCATTTACTCCTGGATCCTAGATTCCTCCATGCAGCCCTACTCTCCTCGGACTACTCTCCGGTCACCTGTTATAGATCTCTGTTATCCATACCTAAAGGTGGATCCCAATGGAAATTTAATGACCAGTTGCTGAAGGACCCAGATGTGGCCCAATCTATTTAGGAACATATAGAACAATATACCCTAACTAACCATGGTTCCATGGAATGGCCAAATATTGAATGGTGTGCCCTAAAGGCTTATCTCAGAGGGATCTTGATAGGTTAGCATCCAAAAGAAAGAGCTTAGAGAACAAAAAGCTTTACAATTATTGTCCCAAATTAGGACAGGAACACTTTTATCACCACAATCTCTAGACTCCTTCACCAAGAGCTGATCAGACTGAGAGCTGCATATCTACAGCTATTGAAAGAAAAGGCAGAATTTGTTATACTCAAATTAAAGCTTCCTATACAGATCAGAGAGAATGCAGGATGCCTATTGGCCCTTAGGATAAAACAACAGGAATCTTCTCATTTCATGGCCTTGATATGCTCACAGTCTGATGGCTCTATGAAACATCCCCTGAAGACATTATCTCAGAATTTACTAGTTACTATAAATCTCATATGGCTCAATGTCCGATCCCACCACTGAATAGTTATTAGATGGGTATCTTGAAAATATTAACTTGCCATGCCTTTTGAAGGAGCAGCAAAGCTTATTATTACACCCAATTACAGCAATGGAGTTAGAGGATGTAATTATAATCTTCCCAGAAATAAAACCCCAGGGCTAGATGGTCACACAGCCAACTTTACCAAAATTCAGCAAATACCTCATCCCTGTCCTCCTCCTCCTCCTCTTCCTCTATCAACATATACTATCTGGGCTCAAGCTGATTCCACTCTGTTTGAAGCACTGATTGTTTTATTACCCAAACCTGGTAAGACTCTAATTGGTTTAGAATTATCGCCCATTTCTCTTCTTAATCAAGACCTAAAATACTAGCCAAATTGCTTTCCGACCACCTTAATTTGGTACTCCCAGATATTATAGGTCCGGAGCAAGTGGGCTTCATGAAGGGTAGATCCTCTGCAGATCACCTATGCACCCTGTCTCACGTCTTTCAGTTAGCAAAAGCAAATAAATAAATAAATAAATAATAAAACCAGGGTGCCCCATTTCCTGCAGGTCTGGTCTTCCTGGATGCTGAGAAGGCCTTTACAGGGTGCACTGGCATTACCTCTTCAGGAATCTTAAGGCTTTCGGTTTCCATTACAGTTCCAGTAATTGATCCATGCCTTGTACCAATTCCCTCAGCTCAAATAACTGGCAATGGATTGATCTCAAATTCTTCCACACTACATTCAGGAACAAGGCAAGGCTGCTCCTTTTTACTTTTCAATATTTATTTAGAACCGTTGATCCGTAGACAGGCTAATGGTCAAGTAATTCAGGGCATCCCTATCCAATCCCATGAAGTAAAGGTCTCAGCATATGCAGATGACCTTCTTCTCCAGTTATCCCATCTGTTTTTTCTATCCCCGATGTTAGAAATTATTGCAGAATTTAGTCATTTGGCAAATTACAAACTGAATGCTAGTAAGACCATAGTTTTCCCCCTTAACCATAAGATATTTAAACCAGACATAACAGCACTAGGCGCCAATGAAAATAGGACTCCTAAGAGACCTAGGTATAGAACTTACAAAAACTTGGGTAAATGTTTAAAACTCAATTTGGACTCCTGTTGCTTACAACTAGTCAGGATTTAAATTGCTGGTCATTTCTCCTGATTTCCATTTGGGGCAGGATTAATTTGCTTAAAATGAATGTTTTCCCACATATGTTCTACCCACTTAGTCTACTTAATATGTGGCTCCCTGTCCTGGTTTAAAAAGTACATAGCCTTTTCAACACATTTATATGGTCCAATAAAACACCTAGATTAGCTTTTATAAATGAGCTGTTCCTAAGTCGAGAGGTGGACTACGAATACCTCATATTGGCTCTCTATTTTTGAGTGAGTCATGCCAATAACTATCTTAGATGACTCTCACCAGAACCCCAATTTATTCCCAGTGTGACTGAAAATTGAATTATCTCAGATTCTCTCCTCAGGCCTTTCACCGGGCTGTGCTTTTACACATAAGGCAAAAGGCTCTTCCTATTAATTTGAGAACACCCCAATTGCCACTTCACTTAAGATCCACTCCCAACTTTGTAACTTTCTTAAATACAAACACACTATTGACTTATCACAACCTATATGGGGCAACCCTAATTTCAAGATAGGAAATAAAAAACTATTCTCCTCCTCCTGGCTACCTCACTTAGGGAGGGTCTGTTGCAAGTTTGGTCACAGAAGGGGGTGTATGCTTTTCCATGACAGAAATTTTACACCAATGCACATATCTTTAAAGTTTTTCAACTTAAACTTCTCCTTATAAAAGTGCTAGAAAGAACCCCTTCAGTACAGACAGGACCCCCGTCCTTAAATATTAACTCCACTAGCAGGCTTTCCACCAGGGCCTCAAGTTTTCCATGATCCCATGGCTGTGGCAGACTGTAGAACTACCAGCAGAATTTGCCAACACCGCAGAATTCGCTGCTGCCTGTGGCATTCGTGGCCACCTGCAGAACATATATGTTCTTTTAATGAATGGGTGCCAACTCTGTCAACTTCACTGCCCCCAAAATGTCTGTATGCCATGCTGGGAGCCCACCCTGCATGGCAAAATGTCATTTTCTGATGGGGTGCCCAACTCTCATTAGCTTCACTGGCCTCTAGTATACATGCTGGGAACCCACCCTCAACATGGCAAAAGTCCCCATTGTCTAAAAAAAAAAGACCTGAAAAATAAAACCTTCCTCATTAATTCTTTTGCTCCCTCCCCAACCCATGCCCACCCTCTGCATACCCCACCTCAACCCATACTTATCTCTGAAGCCCAGCGATGATCTTCAGTGGACCAGGAACACGCCTGCACTTTTCAAACCCGATCATGAACTGAAGAAATGCTGGTAAGCTGTATAATGGCATAAATGGATTTTTTCAACTTTAGTCCATATCTCAGACATTTTGGGGAATTTTTTCACCAAATTTTCAACATGGGTTTTGGGTCCCACCATGAACTGTGACACTGTAATTAGGTTATTTGGTCCCAAAAGGTGATTTTGTGGTCACTGCATGGAATCAACTTTAGGACTGATTAACAAAATGACTGTGTCACAGTTCACAAGGTAGGCCCCCAAAACCCAATGTTGAAAATTTAGTGAAGAAATTCCCAAAATGACTGTTTTACGAGTGTACGTTCACAGTTCCTACAGACGCTTGTAACTTCGAGCATTTTAATATTTTCACTCCAGATTTTCAGCATTGACATTTTACCACACCTCCTTATGAACAGTACAACTGATTTTTCACATCTCACTCAAAATGTGTTTTGCATTATGAGCATAATGGAAGAGTCAGTGTGTGAAATCAATGTTCGACAGAATAAGAAAATCACAGTGACACTGTTCATGAGCAGTGGTCTTATTTTTTGTAATTTAAAGTTTATTAACATTTTACCAATAATACAAACCACGCAGATGTACATACATACAGGTCATTTATATTAAACACTAGTATCACTTGAATCTGCCTCATCCCTACCCTTAGTCCCTGCCAACCCTACCCCTCTTTTCCCTGCCCATATCTACTAGGACAGCAATTTAAAATAGCATACCATGCTAAGATTTATCCTGTTTGGTTAACTACTTGACCCATGGTTACATGTATCACCTTTGAGTCACTTTACAGTGAGTAGAGACATAGAGGGGTCCCATATCTTTTAAACCTACTTATTGTATTGTTCAAATTAGCTATGGTTTTCTCGGCACGCAAGTTTGCTAGATTTCTGTTAACCATTCATTATAGTAGATTTCTTGCTGGTCAGTGCAATGTCTTAAAACCAACTTCTTGACAGACATAGCACTAAGTGTTATATGATACTTCCAGTTGCAACTTTAATGCCTGAAAGGTCCCCTAAAGACAAAATTCAGGAGTAAATACATCTTAAGGACTAGAAGAGGGTCCGTGGATTGCATAATATTGTGCATAATGAGGATACTTTCTGGCATGCCCAGAAAATATGGAATAAGTTCCTTCCTGTTGTTGACATCTTACACATATATTGGAGACCTTAGTCCCAGCTTAACCAGTTTACAAGGTGTATAATAGGCATTGTGTAATATAGAGAGTTGCATTAGCCTTAACCTATCCTGTCTGATTAACTTATGAGAGGTGTACCAGATAGCTGTCCAGTTAATATTCTGCCTGGGAAGAAAGATTCCCAAAACCAGTTGGACCAAAACTATCTGGGGACTTCCAACAAAACAATATATTCTAGATTTTGATACCGCCTTGGGGCCACCACTGAACATGCATAATTCCTACGGAAAGATATGGGGTGAACTGTCCTAGGTATATGGCCAAAGGTTCATACTAAAGCATGCCTGAGTTGAATGACCTTGAATGTATGTCTATTGAGATGCCAAGCTTGACCATAATATCCTGATTTGACATCCAAATATGGTTATCATCAGTAAGGCTGGAGACTTCCAGGTCATGTGTGTATAGAGAGCCAGGATTGGGGAATCAGTTTTCCTGCAGTTTTAAGACTAAGATTGCCTACAATAGGTTGGTTAAGATCCTTAGTGTGATTATATTTAAGGAATCGCAAACCTGTGTATGAATTTTTAGGGATATAGAGATTGTTGAGTTTTTGAGTTTTAAGGAGGAGACTCTCCTTAATATGCAGCAATCCCTCGGGGTTTAGGCCTGATGACCATATCAATGACAGTTCAATTTTAAGCAGGCTAGGCCCTACATAAATTTCCCTGAGATATCCATCTCATGTATTTATTAATATGCGATGCTGAGAAATAAAGAACAACATTAGGAAGTCTCAAGCCTCCTTTGTTCTTAGGGGCTGTCAAAGTGTGATAGGCTATTCAAGAAGATTTGTTTGATCAAAGAAATTTGGTAAATAGGGATCAGAATTTCTTAAACCAGGATGGGGAGCCATATATTGAGCATGGAGAGGGGTATAATAAGTGGAAATACATTAATTTTAATAAGGTTTATTTTCCCCACAATGAAATGGGAAGAGAGGACCACCTATCTAAATATTGAGCAATATTGCTTACCAAAGTGTCCAAATTCAACCTGATAACTTGTTTGGGGCTACCAGCTAATTCTATTCCAAGATATCGGAGAGAATCTTGCTTCCAATTAAGTCCATAAACGCCTATCTCCGATCTAAAAGTCTATGGTTTAACAGAAATACGTTGTTTTGCCAATATTTAATTTATAGTTGGACATGCTACCAAAACTGGCAATGATATTCAGCATATAGGGAATAGACATTCCAGGATTAGAAAGTTGAAGGAGGAGATCATCCGATAAGCTGAGACCTTTACTTTGCAGGAAAAAATGGGGATCCCTTGGATATTTGGACAGTTTTGTAGCCTTCTAATTAATGGCTTGAGATACAGATTAAATAATAATGGGGATAAGGGACATCCCTGCCTGGTACCTGAGTGGAGGGTGAAGCTTCCAAGATGACTCCATTTCCTGACACCCAGGTGGAAGGAGATTTATACAGTGCCTGTATCCAATTTATAAAGTCTGATGGGAAACCAAAATTCTCCAACACCTGGAAGAGGTACTCCTAATGTACTTATTGAATGCCTTCTCAGCATCCAAGGAGATCAAAGCTGCAGGGTAGGGTGCATCCCTGACACCGAGAAGACATGTGAAAGGGTTCTTAGGTAATCAGCTGAGAACCTACCCTTCAAGAACCCCGCTTGTTCCGTCCCTATCAGTGTATCCATTACCTTTTAAGACAGCATGCCAATAATTTAGTCAGGATTTTATATCCTGATTTATTAGCAAAATCGGTGGTAGTTAGTTACATAGTCAGAAGGTTTGCCCAGTTTGGGAATCAAAACAATCAGCGCTTCAAATACAAAGGGTCGGTTTCAGTGCCAGATAGGATATGCCGATACAAAGGGAGAAGCATTGGCATTAGCTTTGTCTAAAATTTTTATAAAATAAGGTTGAGTATCCATCTATGCCCAGAGTTTTGTTGACTGACAGATCATTAATGACCGCAGTGATTTCTCCAGCAGTTATTGGAGCCAGAAGACTATTCTGTTGGTCCAACGAAAGATGGGGTAGATGTGAGTCTTGTATATAATCCTGAAATTGTTGTGTCATTGGGGTGTGGACAGAGCCATATAACTCCTTATAATATATCAGTAAATTCTTTTATAATTTCCGTTGGGTGTGTTTTAAGGAGTCATCTTGTAAAGATCATATAGAAGTGATATAACGAGCTGATTCCATTTGTTTAACCCTGAGTGCCAAAAGCCGCCATGAGCAGCGGTCTTAAACTTGATATGTTGAAAATTTGGTGACAAAAGCCCATAAAAGGACTGTGTTATGAGCGTGCATTGTGTCAGATATGGCAAAAAAAGGAAAAATTAAGGGTAAAATGTGCTGCAGAATTGCACAAAATTTGTTGTCGAAGATCAGCAGAAGTTCTGCAGCAAATGAGAACTCCTGCTGCAGAACTTTGTTCTGATGTGACACAGAAAAATCGGGCCCTGCTTTTCCAAAGGTGGTTTCCAAGATCCATGGAACCCTTTAATCGAATTCACCCATGCTATTTTGGCCCTACAACTTACTGGGCTACATTATTTCTGGATAGTAGGATAGAATGGCCTACACTATGGCGTAACTGTCATAGGTTTATAACTTAGGATAGACTTAAGCTCATGCAAATGCATATACTGCACAACTTATATTATTCCCTCACAAAATTAGCCAAATTGGGTTTAATACCTCCTCCCTTTGTAACTGCTTTCATGAAGAAGAAGGTACTCTATACCATAATTTTGAACTGTTATACAGTGAAGTGTCTCCTTATGGGTAAAATTCAAGCAGAGTACAGTTTCCTCTTAGGATTAGAGGAGCTGTTTACTCCTATAGTCTGTTTGTTGGGAGACTACTCAGAACTTTCAGTTCTTAGACGCAAATATTACATAGCACCTCATGTTCATGTCAAAAAATTGGTATTGAGACACTAGATAGATCAGGAAGAAATCTCTAATGGAGAGTGGCTTACTGAGCTTTTCTCTAACAATAAAACAGAAAATGGTAGCAAGTTTGACCAATAGGCTAGACAAATTTATAGAAATCTGGGGCCCATTTTATACACTATACACTGTGTAAATAACACAGTTTAATCTATTTAAGATAGATATATCACCCCAATCTCTGGTGCTGTGTAGGGAAAGAGGGGTTAGGAGGATAGGGTTAAGGGGTGGAGAGGGCACAATGGGGAGAGGGTGGGGAAATAGTTTTACCACGCCTTACTGTAATCATTATTGTATTATAAATATAACTGTTCTCTGTATCACAAAACCTTTCAATAAAGATGGAATTAAAAAAAGAATTTTGGTAACTGGGTAAGTCCACTGAGACCATGCAGTCCCTTTTTCAGTGACGACTCAAGTGAGCACAGTACAATAGATAAATATAGTAATAATATACAGGATACAGAGATCTTTAACAATATTGCAAAAATTATTACAGTGGAAAGTCAGGTAAGCAACTTAAAACAGATCTGACATTAAGCATATGTAATTAAACAGGATAACTAATGGTATACAATATATACATAGCAGGAACACGAGCAGGTGGATTACAAGATACATCTATCAGAGTAACATAGACTAGGCATTAATGATGCTATAAGAGTTATTTAAAGCAATTGCAGAGGAGGGGTTAGTAGGAAAGAGGTAAGCTCTTTTTGAAGGAGGATAGGTGGGGCAGGAGAGGTTGGGGAGGGAATTCCAAGCAGAGGGAGCTGAGAAGGTGAATGAGTGCTTACCTGATAGGCGTTGCATCTTCTGTATTATTAATAAGGGTAAGGAAGTAGATCTAAGCGTGCATGTGGGTGCCTTTGTAGTTTATCTCTTATGCAAGGGGGATTAAAGAGCTTGATAAGTTTGAATACAATGGCTATGTGTGAAACTGTAACCCTAAGTCATAGGTAGGCCATTGAAGAGAACACAGGGCCTCACAGTGGTGTTTCCTGGAGTCCTCTCCAAGGGCAAACGTCCAATCCTATGATAGAGTTGACAAACCTGTGAAAGGGAAGTTGACTGGGTGGAGTAGTAGAGGGGCACCATAGAACAAAATAGGGAGAAGGGATGTTGACACAGTCTTTTACAGGTGATGTTGGATAAAAGAGGGCAGAGGTGGTATAATAACCCAAGCTTCTGGTTTACCATTTTGGTAAGCTGAGTTACATGATGCTGCATTGAGAAGGAGGCATCTAAGTGAACCCCAAGGTATTTAAAAGTACTAACCACCTGTATGTTGTCTCCTGACTGTGTACTGATCTGGAGCTGTTTGTAGGTTTGGGGATGGGCTATGGAAAAGCATAGCTTTTTTTTTATTTTCATATTTAGAATTAGGTGATTGTCAGAGAACCAGGTCTCTAGTGCAATGAAATCAGAGTTAAGGTTTTGTTAAGCCAGTCTATATTGTTAGATGAGCATATAAGATTGCATCATCAGCATATAATTGCATGGACACACCACCACAGAAGTTGGGGAGCTCCTTGATAAAAGCGAGGTAGTATCAGGCCAAGAATAGAACCTTGGGGTACTCTGTGTGAGATAGGCCTTGAAGAGGAGAGTGAACCAGACCATTTTACCCTTTGCATTTCCAGTGAGGTAGTCATGGAACCATGAAGTGCTAAGCTGATCTAGACCTAATTGATGCAATTTACCAGGAGAAGGTGGTGGTTGACTAGATCGATGGCCTTAGTCAAGTCAATGAATACTTCACTGGTTAGAAGACCAGCATCACTTGCATTAAGAATGTCAGTTAAAACTTTGACAAGGGCTGTGGTAGTATTTATGGCCCTTCCTGAAGCCATGCTGTCAGTCTGTAGAAGGTGAGGTAAGTCTAGGTAGGATTGTAGCTGAATGTTCAGGATCCACTCCAGGATCTTAGCCAGTGAGCAGAGAATTGAAATAGGCCTAAAACTTTCCAGCGTTGGTTCCCTCTTAAGGGGGACCACCACAGCCACTTTCCAAAGACTTGGCACTTCACTAGAGAGGATGGACCTATTTAGAAGATCACAGACAGGTACAGCGAGTGCTGCTACCCCTAGTTTGAGAAACCTGGGTTCTAATGTATCATGGCCAGGAGCTATCTTATGTGAGATTTGATAACAGTCTGAGGACTTCTTCTCTTCTAAAGGCTATTTTTGGGTGAAAAGGGGTCAGGAGCCAAGAGCAGTGTGATGCTGAGTAGGGATAGAGAACCAAGACTGGCGGCAGGTGAGCTGTGTACCTATCAAGGCAGTGAGGAACTGATTAATTCCTTCTGCAATGGATGGGGATCTTGAAAGAGGTGGCCACCGGATGATATGGAGCTTGGACATTGGGTCAATTTAACTTTGATCAAAGAACTGATATGTTTTCAGAATTTTTGGGCTTGCTGAGATTCTCAGTCTGAAGTGAGTGGAGATAGGTATGTTTAGCACCCTTTATCCTATTTTTACATTTATTTCTCAGCTGCGATAATATAGCCAATCAGAAATGAAGGAGGCTGTATTAGTAGGTCTTTCAGGCTGCATCATGACTCTTCATGAGGTTCCTGATTTCAGCAGAGAGCCAGGGTGTCTTAATACCTCAGATCTATGCCTAGTAAGTGGAGCAGGCCTGTTGATAATGTTTTTAAAGGAAAGGATAAAATAATCAAGTGTCTGGTCTATTGAGGGAGGTGAGTAATGGGTGCCCAATCAGCATTACTAATAGACATTGAGAAATGGTCTACATTAAACTGAGACATTTTCCTGATTCATGTATTATGGGGTGTAGCATCACACAGTAGGTAGGAGAGTGGCCACTAATGCAATCTGGTAAAACACTGACTGTTTGATCCTATGTGGCAATTAGATAGTAACCAATCCAACAGCATTGTAGTACCTATTTTGGAGTTACAGTATGTCTCGGGGCAAGGAGATAAGTTGGGTGAACTTTGTGTCAGAGACTAGCATATGGGCCTTGTTTTTGTGGGGTGACAGCCAATCAGCGTTGAGATCTCCACAGATTACTGTGTCATGAGGGGGAGAGCTGACAATGCCGACATAAGGAAGGCAGTTCGTTGGAGGCATCCTGCAGGGAAAATACATCCAATAAGTAGTTTCTTAACATTGCCTCAAGTTAGTGAGATAAATAAAGATTCTGCATTGGGAGGCATGCCAGGGGAGAAGAGATCAAAGTGAGATGAAATTTAGACTTAACATATATTAACGCACCCCACCTAAACAGTCATGCCTGTGGCAGGAGTAGCCAGATAGATCAATTTATGTTGTTGTCTACCAGGCTTCAATCAAGTTTCTGTTATGCCAAGGATGTCCGGGTTGAGATTAGTTGCCCATGCCTGAATCTCAGCAACTTTAGGCCAGAGGCTTTGAGCATTTAAATGAGCGATTTTATGCCTTTTTCCTCAACGTGTAAGGGCAGATGCAGATAGAGGACTCAGTGCCAGGTTAACTTCTATGTCACCAGCTAGAAGAAGGAGTAAGGACAAGTGTATGGCTACAGTTAACTTTTAAGAAGTGTAGCCTACTGGTATTTGTGCTAATCCTACATAACAAGTTCAGGAATGTTCAGGTACCTACCCTAAGGTAGTAGACATCCTTTTTGCATGAGATGAGTGAGCTGAATGGGCCTGCCTTGACTGAGGTAATGCTAAAGCATTAACTTTAAGAGTGGCTATTTTAAAATGTGATCATACACCTATAAGCATCAAACTGCCTGCTGAACATCCCTGGCTGAAAATAAATTTCCATAAAACAACCTGCAGAGTGTGTGTCCCATGATTACTATAACTATGTGAATGCAAGCACAGAGATTGGCATTTGAGGCACAGTGACGCCCCTTGCATTTGGGTTGTTAAAAGGTGATCAGAGAGAGCATCTTAAAAGCAGAGGCATGAGTGAGAGGAAAGAGATAATAAATGCAGTTGGTGGCTGACTGAGACAGGAATGCAACACTACCCCTTCCTCAAACTCAATGACAACAGAACATTGTCTCCAGCTTTTTGAACTGCTGCAATACTGCAGAACTCATTTGCTGAACTCCGCTACTCCTTGATTCATTTTTATACTCATTACGTGGCATTTTCTAAGACCAGTGTAATAAATCACATTTTATCACCTTGTTCCAGTAGTGGGACTCAAACTAGATAATATCCTCATATCCATACATGTGATTTACAGTCCAGCATTTTTAGAGTACTTTATAAACATCCCACATAACACAAGTTGTAGCTAAATGTGCAGTCAGTTTGGAATAGGGAAATTCAGAATCATTGATTTGGTTTTATAATGATCCTGACTTTATCCATTTCTGTAAAAGTCACTGCTGAAATAATTACCCATAAATGTAAGGTCAAAGTTATTCCTACATGTACTTTATTTTCTGCAAACTGAAGACAAATACAAAATCAAGGAAGCCTTCCCATTTGCATCAAATTTCACTGGACCTAATGGGAAACCCCTTTAGCAGGATTTAGCTCCCATCTGAACAACCAGGACGTGCAATGCAGCCACCACTGTTTTTCAACCAGTACAAACCTCAAGCAGTTTTGTACATGCATTAATTATTTGAGTTTCTCCAGCAAGTATTAAAGGCTTGCTTTACTGATCATTGGTGTGCCCACTGTGTAAGATGGCTGACTGCTGCTGAACCGCATTTGCCCTGCGCACTTATCAGACACTGCTGCAACTGTGTTTCGTGAATCCACCCTGTGAACCCTCTTCTTCTTTATACACTGCTCTACAGGAGATATTGCTAAGGTTTTTCTTAATGCAAGAGATTCCGTCATAGCTGACAGAGGGTCAGGAGGTGGAGAAGTTGCTGCACTGGGATCCCTCCCTAGCATCCTGACATTCTTCCCACTTGCCATCCTGTAGCTGTCCTCCCTGCAGGCACTCCCCACTCTAATCATAAATAAAAGCCATGGATTCAAACACAGTGTCCATGATAAAAGCCTTTATTTTTGAGAACTGTAGTACAAGTGTAATAAAATCAAGCATTTACAATGAAGTACAGTGTCCACTTCAGTGTTTAAAGTCCATTTAATATAACTGGAATCCACTAAATACAAATACCAGTGGGTCTCTCGAGGGCAGGGTTCGAGCTCGAGTACCAGCTAGAATTTGCATTTAGTGGATTCTGATTATATTGAATAGACTTTTAAACATTGAAATATGCACTGTGCTTGATTGTAAGTGCTTGATTTTATTGGACTTTTACTGTACTGTACTTTGAAAATAAAAACGTTTGGCATGGACACTGTGTTTAAATCTACGGTTTATTTATGATTGGGAGCTGCATTAGTATATGGAGCAGCAGGAGGCAAATAACATGGCCCTCAAGCAATTTCTTATGCAAAAGAATGTATAAATTGCTTTGCCCTCACTATTTACCAAGTACCAAATTTTATTTCATACGGCCAAGAACAAAGCAGCATATGATATTCCTTACCACTTCCCACATTTTACTGTAACAATCTGGCAGATCACCCACTGGTAATACAGCCATCATTTTTTAATGCTGTGTGATAACCATAAAATAAGGTCAAAGTTCTTCCTACATGTACTTCACAATCTGCAAACTATAGACTAATACAAAATCAAGGAAGCCTTCCCATTTGCTCCAGATTCCACCTGACCTAATGGAAACCCCATTCAGAAGGATTTAGCTCCCTATCTGAGCAATCAGGATTTGGAATGCAGCCACAACTGCTTTTCAACTGGCACAGACCCAAGCTAGTTTCCTACAGTACGTGAAGTACTTGTTTGTCCAGCAAGTATTAAACTGTTTGCTTTAGTGCAGCATTGGCTGTGCTGTATAACTTGACCATTTCTGTATAATTTGGGCTCACTTTTTAACATACCTTTTTATTTACTGTAGCAATTTCTCTCGCGCTGTTCCAAGTTACATGTAACCACCTAATCTGGCAGCAAATGACCCACATAAGTCTCTTTCACTCAGCCTCCACCCCAATTGCATTTTGTACAAAGTAAGGGTCAGGAAAGTATAAATCTACACCCCTCTTTTTAAATTTTTGATTGTCTGTCCCCACCCCACAAGAACAAATTTGGTATTACATCCCGTTTCTACATGCTGTTCTTTGCTTTGCCTTCTGTGTTACTCTGCTGTATTGCTGCTTGATAGCTTCATTTCTGTGTGCCCTTTTTCTTTTTTTCTTCATTTGGTCATCTGAGTTTCTGTGTATCTGTATTGCCTGCTTTTCTTCTGATCCCATTTTACTCTCAATTTCTGCCCTTCTTTCTTTTAGCTGTACATTCTCCTCCAGCCAGTACTCACTCTTAATTCTGTAGCACTTTTTACTATAGTAATTTCTCTGCACTGTTCCAAGTTACAGTACATGTATCCAGCTATTCTGGCTGCAGCAAATGACCCACATAAGTCCCTTTAGCTCAATTCTGCTAGCTCTTTCTGCACAATCTACACTCTTGATTATGTCCTTCCCTGCACTCATGACCTGTCTGGACCCTAGCACACATATTTTACCCTACTTATTCACCTTATGCCTACTACTTCCTTCCCAGGTGCAGCTTAGGTCTCCCATTCAGAGTCCCACATCTCTGACTTGGTGGCCAGTGAATGTGTGTTATAGTTAAGGTGTTGTTACAGAAGGACAAGCTTCACTATCACAGCAGCACTAGCCTAAAAGCTGCTCCTGAGCCTGGTCCCTGTCCCAGAGCCACCCTCTGGACACCAGGGTTTTTTGTCACATGGAAACATTTAAGAGATGATTTACTGCTCTGTAATTACACACACAACTTTCAAAACCTAAACCTATCCTAATCATTCAGCCCCAGAAACATAACAATGACTGCTCTTCTTTGGTTTGCCTTTCCTGTGTTATTTTACTTTTTGCTGCTTCATTGCTCTATTTCTGTGTGCCCCTTTTCTCTCTTTTCCTACATTCAGTCATCTGGGTTTCTGTGTATCTGTACTGCCTACATTTCTTCTGATCCCATTTTACTCTCAATGATGCCCTTCTTTCTTTCATCTGTGCAGTGTCCTCCAGTCAGTACTCACTCCTTAATGCTATTGCTGTTTTATACTATAGCAATTCTCTATGCACTGTTCCAAGTTACATGTATCCACCTATTCTAGCCTCAGCAAATGACCCACATAAGTCTCTTTAGTTCAGATCTGCTAGCTCCTTCTGTACAGTCCCTCAGCTCTTGATTCTGTCCTTCCTGCACACATGACTTGTCTAGACCATAGCGCAGTTATGAGCCTATGTTGATTTTTGTGAAAGCAGCCTCTTAACTTTAGTAATTTTCAATATTTTACCCTGAATTTTCAGCATAGCTATTTCTTTACAGCACCTCATGAATGTGACAGCTGTCATTTTTCAACTCCTACCCAAAATGTGTTTTGCATCCTGAAAGTTGATTTTGCAGTCCCTGAGCAAAAACACCTTTAGGCAACGAGTTGAACATTTTTCTGTCCTTCTTCATGAGACAGGGTCTTAACACGCTATGCTGCAAATGTAAAAACATATTAAAAACTAATTTTCTATATTTTTACGACAACTTCCTCACCTGCAGACCTATTGGCTCGCCAGAGTTGCTATGACTCCTAACACCCCATTTTGTACCTGCAGTGATGGCTGAGCATGGCATGGCACTGGTGCTAGTCACAGTACCATGCTCAGCTGTTAACATGGCACCATGACAACAGACATCCCACCTTAAAGGATTCCTTCCATAACCCACACCTGAATTATGGAGCCTGGGGTCTGATGGTTTGTTTCTCCTGCTTGTTTAAAAAAATAAATGACAAGTGTGATTTTATTTAATATGAAAGACTGATAATACACTATATGGAGAATTTAAGGAAATAATGAATTGTTTAACTCACTTTAAAGAGAACAAATATAGACATTGATACATTTTGTCCAAGTGCTATACTGTAACTCCAGAAAATCGCTGGTTGGAGGGGTAGAGTGAGAAGAGAGGTGGGCAAGAGACAGATTTGAATAGGGGCTTGAACATTTAGTTCAGCTTTGACAATTTAGGCTAAACTACTTTGGCCTATATGGTATTTGGCATAGGTTAAAACAAACTATGAAAAGGGGAAAGCCTTGAGGTCAGCAATGAATATGAATTACTGTAGCTGACTTGTGGCAGGTGCTGCTGGCATGACTTATGTTTTGGTGTTGTGACAGAGTTGGCACAACCCACTATGAACATTACAACCAGTGAGAGCTGAGCTGCAGTAATTTTTTACTATAAGTGCTGACGTCAAGGCATACAGTATACCCTGTAGTCTCCAACTCTCTGCTTTACCTCATGCCAATTACTATATTTTCATCTGCAGCATTATAGATTTTACAATTATGTTTTTATATTATGATTATTGTTTTATATTATCTCTTCTAGTAATTTAATTTTTATGTTATGTGTTTTATAAATTAGAAAATAAATGGTAACATGATGATGATAATAGTATGTAATTTTTATTTAAATGATACATTAGTTAATTAGAGCTTTATTTGTTAGGTTATAGACCATTAAAAAGCAAACAAACAAACAAAACATAATCAATACAATTGCTCATACACTCATACACAATTACATGTCACAAAAAATATAAAAGTTCATTAAGAATCTTTCCTTTCTTCCTATTACTAAAAAGCATCGGTCTATTTTCATACTTTATAATCAATGGCCAAATCCTTATTATAAAATGAATACATAGAAAATACATAGCATTGCTCAAGAATATGAGCTCCTTGCTTCATACACTTATGGTTCCATTTCAGTTTGTTTTACTCAAATACATTTCAAAGTATAGCTCCCTCTTAGTACTGCTTACCACATTCATTATACCCCATTTTCTGAGTACTGCCTTACATGAATGCAGAACCTAGAAGAGCTTGAAGCCTAAGCCAAACGTAAAACTCTCCAGAAAGGATGCTCAAATTAAACACCACTTAACCAAAATTAGATTGCACATTCAGCTTGTTTCTTTCTGTACAGGCTGAAAGCCAATAATATACTTATGTGTCATATTTCTACTAACTATATCTGGCACCTTTATAGTTCTCCATTCTTATGCTTGACAAACCTTACTTGACAGGATTTGGTCTACATACTTAACGTATTAATACTTTCTGTATCAGCAACAAGCCATTAACATAGTTATACATCATTTTTCTATCTTGACCAATCTGACACCTGGATACTTTAGTCATTGTTTTGACAGAGTACTCTTAGCCAGAATTAAGTCTGTGTACTTAATGTACATTTTCTGTATCAGCTGGAGACCCATTATCATACTTGCAACAGTTCTTCTACCTTAGCTGCTTTAAGTAGCTAGACGTTTTAGAGAAACTTCCTATGAGGTTTTCACTTCATGCATCAGTCCTCAAGACAGTTCCATCTCCTGGTAATGCAGGCAGACACAAAAACATAGGCAAACAAACAAGTGGTGTCAAACAGCACCATCATAAGGGGTTCCCTGGTGGCCTAATTAAAAAAATGTTTAAACATACTACTAAACAATAGTTATTCATCCTAATTATCCTGGAGCATATCTACCTTGTGTTGTTCTGTTTAAGCTATCAAGTAATTATTTGATTAACAACAAAGAAGCTCATTAAAAAAACTTTTGACCAACTTACTAAAGGAAAAGCTTGTACGGTGCACATTTAGATTAGGCCAATATATATTATAACACATTATTTTATGCTGTATGGAAGAAAGAAAAGTAAGTAAGTTAACTCCAGTCAGCATACATGGCTCCAAGAGGAAGTCCTTTGGCTGAACACACAATCTTAACTTCAACAGAGGACTGGGGTAATTAATAAATAAATTCAGGCTCCTCAAACAGAGTCCCCATCAAACATAACAATAAAATTATATCACAAGATGTTGGAATCCTCTGGAAGTAATTGCTGAACATTTTAGTAGTAAATAGGTAGATCTACTTTGAAGCAGTCACTACAAATCCACAGCTTCCTTGTAGTCTTCAAATAGACTTTTAAATAACCAGGAGTTCACTGTCTGTATATTTTAGCATTTGAAATACCAAATGGTTAGGAGTCAATACATTTCATTCCCTCAGTGTTTAAGTTGCAATGACTATTACCATGAGCCAAAAGTGAAGTGCTTTATAAGGAAATTCTGAAACAGAGAGTTTAAACTCTCCAGTAACCAATAATAATGAAGATGCTGTAACTCACAATTCTTGACTGAGTCCATGGCTTCCTTCAATAGGCTTTCTATAAAATGATCTTAAAATGAGAAAATACTGTTCACTAGCATAGCGTCCTTCTAACCAAGCAAAATATAAAAATACAAGCGAGAGCTCCTGTTTCAATCTAGGAGTCCACTGTCTGAGAAAACCTCACTCCAGACCTTCGTTTCTCAGTGCCCATTTTGATTTAAGTTACAGAAAGTTTGTATACCATATTTAGTTGGTTCTTTAGTCAGGCTCCATCTATTTTATTTCTATTTCTTGTGTTACCAAATTATTTTTAAACTTCAGGCACCTAGGGAAAAATCAAAGCGCTACTCTAAGCACAATAAACTTAGTATTTCACTTTAAGATGGACCCCCAAGCCTAGGCAAAGTAACATACCTCTTCAAGGCATTTTCAAGCCTTTCAGCACATTTGTGTTCCTGCAAGACTTCTCTCTCCATGATGCTACAGACCATCTCAGCTAGGAACCTCCTCCAATGAAACTTCCATAAGCAGTTTTCCAGGGTCTTCTCTGTGCTTTCAAATGCTCACCCTTCTCTTTAGAGGTGTTCAGGGTCCAAACTTCACCAACTGACTCCTCTCAAGGTTCAATCCACATCTCAATATACCTCGATGAGCACGGTCGCTCAAACAAAACCTACAGCAAAACTCCCACCTAGTTCAGGCAGAACAGCAGAACAGCATGCCGAGAAGACACACAGATAAAATGCTAAATGCTGACCGAGTGCTGGGGGCCATCACTGGGATTAACAGAGTGGGTCAGCATCAGAAAAACAGCCCATCATAGTTTTAAACTAAGTTTCATTCATCTGAAGCCATTTGAAAATAGAGGTAGACAAAGTAAATGAACAAAACTGAAACACTACTTGAGTAGTGCAGCAAGGAGCGGAGCAGCATTGCAGCCATCTTTTGCTCCACCCCTTAAATGGTAAGATAATATGATTTATGAAAATAAATGTTTTGTTTTAAGAAGAACTAGTTGACTTGTTTAGTTTCTATTGTAATGTAATTGTAATATTACTTACATTTTACCTATGCTCCAAGACAAATAGTTGTATAATAGTATGCTTCATTAGTTTGCTAAGTGGGAGTGTGGCATTCACGTTGACTCACCATTGGAAAGACCAATTTAAGAATTGCTTATTGGGCACTTTAGAAGCTTGTTCATGTGGTGGCAGGAGTGGAATAGGTTTTACATTGCACTCCATGACATATACTGTCAGGGCCTGTCATGCCCAGACAATGTGAAGGGTGATGGAATGTTGCACGTGTGTTTTACTTCTTCAGCCAAGGGTCTTCAGAAGCCAGTGTCTTCTACAGTGAAGAATATCTGAAGATCAAAAGCCATCACTGCACCCCAGTGAGTTGTGAAATGGGTGCCAAGACATGGGTTCTTGTGCTACTGATAGTCCTGGGACAGGAGTACAGCTGAGTGTGACCCTGTGGCATTAGTAACATGTCAATAAATTTATTGGAGTAGATGGTAGTAATACTAATATAATATAATTTTTGATTAGCTTTAATGTACTTTATTTTGTGAGAAGAAAATATGATTCCTTATTCAACAAGTGGAAAGTTGAAAAGATAGTAATAAATAGCATTATCTATATCACCTCAAGCAGATAGGCAATTGTCCAAGCTCACAGTTCACAGGTATCTGTTATGGCACTGGTACTGGCAGCTTGTGCTGTGTTGTTGCAAGCATGTGGTGAGTCAAGATGATAATAAATGTAACTGTCTATACTGCCTCAAGGAAGACAGGCATTTATCCATGTCAACAGCTCACAGTCACACCTTCTATAGTGATGGCTATCAGTCCTACTGTACCTTCTGTGCAGTGTTCAGGCAGGGATGATGGTGGTGCCACTCACATACTATTGTGAGGCTTGACAAGTAAAACCTGATTTCTAATGGTGGAGGAGGAGGAGGATGAGGAGGAGGAGAATGATAATGATGAAGAGGAGGTGTTGTTTTCTGAATCCAGAGTCCTACTGTTTTTATTTTCAGGTAATTATTATTAGTAATTATTATTTTTCTTACATTGGGTTTACTTATATATCTAGGGAAAATGCGATTGCAGTGGGTGTAGGGTATAATCTGTAAAATATTCCCAAACTGCAGAAGGTCCATTTATTTTTAGATACAGTGGACTGCTGACGCTGGTGACCTGGGTTTGGGAACAGACCGGGTCATCAGAGGCCAGCTGGGGAAGGATCGAGCATCCCTAGAGCTGCTCTCCTTCTCAGGAGGATGGGGAGGGTAGTGTTCGGCACACAAGCAGCACCTAGCAAAGGCTGAGGTTACCGCACCACACCGACACTCTGCAAGATGTCAGGATGGGGCAGACACTGGCTGACATTGCATGTCCCTGCCCTGCTTACAGGAAAAAAATACCCCAACCAGGCCGTCTCTATGAAGCTCTGCCTCCGGTGCCTCAATCAGCCCCAGAGCCAGCTCCCCAACCAGTCAATTGTATTGTGGTCTGATATAGGGGTTGGTGCTGTGATCCTGCTTTCGGGGAGCCAGGGAAAACTGGGTGAGTGCGGGACATATCTGGAGGTGGAGGCAAGGGGGTCCATGACCAGAGCAGATCCTGAAGGTGGGTAAGGACCAAAAAGTATAAATATAAAAATAAAATGATACAGTGGGCTGGTGGTGGTGGGTGGGCCAGGAAATACTGCCAAGAGAGAACTGGGTGTAATGGCAGCAATTTCAAGACAATTCTTTTGTGTCCACTGTGAAATGGACGTGCCTTCACATGGCATTGGGCAGGGCAGTAGAGCTGATATATCAGAAGATAATACAATCTGATATAATATGGTATGCTATATGACACTATAGTATAACGTGATATATAATGTGCATAACTGAATATATCATTGGGACAGAGGGCAGTATATTTAAGCCCTTACTTTCACCCTATGGTCAGATTCAGGAAGATACCCTTTGACCAGAGATATATCCTGTTCAAGTGTTTTACACTGTCATTCCTATGGTGGCAGGGTTTACTTCCATTTTCTCTTCCTACCTCCTCACCTGGTGGGGTGGTGCCTCTGTCAGCCTCACCAACCACAATTCACCCACAAGAGCAATGTCTGGAACAGCTTTTCAGAAGACACCAGGAGAAAGGACTGCTGTGTGACTGAACTCCTCTGCTGGGACTAAAGTAGAAGAACTTTTGTATTTAGACCTGTAATTTAGGGTTAAAAACTAACATACAAAACAAAAAAAAAGTGTGTGTTTGGGTTAACTGAACTGAATGGGTAACTGAAAAGCCATCTAGGTGTAAATCTCAGGTGACTGAAAGGACTTAACTGCTGTGAGGTTTAAATTACTTGTAGAAAGATCTGGTAAGTAGGGGAGCTTAGCTAGAAGGAAGCTACATTTAAAGACTGCCTTAGAAAGATTCTGCTAATAGCTTGGCAGAGAAGACACCAGGAGAAAGGACTGCTGTGTGACTGAACTTCTCTACTGGGACTATATTGCCTTCCTTCCCTCCTCCACCCAAAGCTAGTTCTATTTTTATAGGCTCAGGATTTGACTGACAACAGGAACTTCCTGTTTAGGGGCAGGAAGTGGTGATCACAGAACCACCAAGGACCCACCATCCTAGAAGGGCAAGAGTAGCTCTCCGGCCCCTCTAGCTGCTGGAGGTCTGCCTCTGAACAAGTAAGTGGTCTACTGAGAAATATAGGATATTCTTGTCTCAGAACAGGACAATCAGGAGCTTAAAGGGCACACAGGCAGAAAGTAAGGAGAGAGAGAAAAAAACAGAGGAAAGAGTAAGGATTGCAAACAGTTAAGGGGCCAGAAATAAGACATGATTGGAGTGGTGCAGTGCAGTGGCTGTGGAGCAGCAGTCTTCCGGGAGATGTTCTGGAGGATGCGGTGTTGTCCCATCTGCAGGCACCTCTCTGGGCTGAGGAGGAGGTTGCTCATCTCCAGGCTGAGTTGGCCAGGATTTGTGGGACCTCCTCTTCCATCCAGGGACTACCAGTGCCATTGCTGTTGCCTCAGAGGTTGCCAAGAAAAAGGAGCGGTTGGACCACAGTGGGCTCAGGAGGGTGAGGTGGTGGAACAGAGGCACATCCCTCCAGTTGTACCTCTTCACAATTCCTATGCCATTCTGGCAAAGTGTGGTTCCTCTAAGGAGGCACCTACAGTGGAGACCAAGGAGGATACTGGGAACCTCCACAAAGGAGACCCACAGGAGGGTGGCAGGGGACCCTGCAGGAAGGAACAACTCCTGGTGGGGACTCCATTGTTAGGAAGGTAGAACTGGGCAAGGAAGGAGAGGGAGGTAAGGTGCCTGCCTGGCACCATGGCTTGGAGGGACAGGGAGCGAATCCTCAGGATTGCCAGAGCAGCTGCACAGGGGGGGGCTGGATGTTGTTGTCCACCTAGGGACAAATGACCTGGCTAAGAAAGGGATTAAGAGAAGTGCAGGAAGAGTTTGTGGAATTGGGGAGGGGCCTTAGTCAAGTAGCACGCACGGTAACCTTCTCGGAAGTGCTACCCATCTATGGCATAGGAGAGGATAGGGTGTTCCATACCATGGGATTCAATCAGTGGTTGAAAAACTGGTGTGGAGCTCAGGTATTTGGCTTCATTGGGGACTGGGGTCCACCTGGAGTGATGCAAGCCTATACTGGCAAGATGGGCTGCATCTGTCCGGGAGGGAACCAGGATCCTAGGTGACAGGTTTAAATGCTTCATTGGCAAGCTTTTAAACTAGCGAAGGGGGAGGCACTGGAAAGAAGCAGGAAAATCCTAGCCCCCAAACAATTACAGTAGTAAGTGTGGCAAACACCAACATGGAGGTGTCGATAGGGAGAAGGGCAGGGGTAAATGGAGAAAGTGACAAAGGCAAGAAGGACAGGGATGGGGCAAAAGGGGTAAGGCCATCAGGAAATGGAGGTAATGAGTACCAATGCTCGTAGTCTGGGCAACAAGCTCTGAGCTGGTGGCCTTAATGGAAGAGGATGCCTGATATCGGCAGTCACAGAAACATGGTACACAGAGAACCATGACC
The DNA here is from genome assembly GCA_016271365.2 of Neoceratodus forsteri. Classification (NCBI taxonomy): domain Eukaryota; kingdom Metazoa; phylum Chordata; order Ceratodontiformes; family Ceratodontidae; genus Neoceratodus; species Neoceratodus forsteri. Next base: position 1,064,871,716 of record CM028130.1, read on the forward strand.
GGGATGTTAACATACCAGGGTACATAACCTACAGGAGAGACAGGCAGGGGAGAGAGGGGAGGAGTAGCTCTCTATGTAAAGGAAGGATAAAAGCAACTGAACAAAAGAGTAAACAGGGAGAGAGGAGGCACTGTGGGTCACCTTGGAGACTGAAGGGCACCACAATCCGCACAGGGTTGTGTACAGACCCCCATGTCAGGGGAAGGAATGGACAAGGATATGATGGAAGGCATTCTTAGAATGGCAGAGAAAGGGAGATACTGTTGATGGGAGACCTGAATATGCCAGATGTTAACTGGAGCACATTTGCTGCAGCCACATCCAAGAGCAGGGCCATTCTTGATGCCCTACAGGTGGCAGACATTAGACAGCTAGTTTTGGAACCCACTCATGAGGGAGCAATCTTAAACCTCATACTCTCAAACAGGGGCAGTGAGAGGATCTCAGATCTAGAAGTGGGTTGCCATCTGGGGACCAGTGACCATCAAACAGTGTGGTTCACGTTAAACTCAGCTACAGAGTCAAGCCATACAAAAGTGAGGGTACTGGACTTTAGGGGGGCTGACTTTGGCAAGATGGGAGAGTGCCTCAGAAAAGCACTAGCAAACAGGCTAGAAGGAGGTGTGGAGCAACAATGGGGAATTATCAAACTGCCATCACAGAGGCAACAAGCCTTTGTGTGAAGCAAATAAACAAATCAAAATGAAAAAAAGCCACTATGGTTCTCAAGAGAGGTGGCTGTGAAAGTCAGGAAGAAAACGATAGCATTCCGAAGTATAAGGAAACACAGAAGGAGCAGGACAAAGAGCTGTACCAGTTAAGGCAGAAAAGAAGAGAGGGGAGTCAGAAAGGAAGGCCCAAACTGAGGAAAAGATAGCCAACTCAGTTAAGAAGGGGATAAAACCTTTTATAGGTACATGAGCGTAGTAGAAAGACAAAGGGAGGGAAGTGAGGCTGAATAGAATGAACGGTGGGTGGGCAGAGGGGACAGTGAAAATCAGGAATACTGAACGAATATTTCTGCTCAGTATTCACAAAAGAGGAGAGGAAGTGCCTAATCCAATTAACAGAAGCACTCTTGATAGGGGTCGATCCCAGTCCTTTCACAGAAGAAAGGGTTCTGCAAGAACTCCTAAAACTGAAGGTGGACAAAGCAATGGGTCCTGATGGATTCACCCAGAATTCTAAAAGAATTAAGGAAGGAACTAGTGAAACCACTGGCTACTCTTTTTAATAAATCATGGGAGGATGGTGGTACCGAGGACTGGAGGAAGGCAGATGTGATTCCCTTCTCACAAAGTGGGACCAAGACAGAGGCAGGAAACTACAGACCTGTCAGTCTGACCTCTGTGGTAGGAAAGTGATGGAGTCACTTCTGAAGGAAAGAATAGTTAGTACGTAGGGTCAGTGGAGCACAGGATCCAAGGCAGCATGGGTTCACAGCAGGAAGGTCATGTCAGATGAATCTAATAGATTTCTTTGACTGGGTGACCAAGTAGTAGACCAGGAGGGCTTCTGGACATGGCCTACCTAGACTTTAGCAAGGCATTTGACACAGTCCCACTAAAAGATTATTAGTCAAATTAACCAGCGTGGAGTGGGTCCCAGGTGGTAGCCTGGGTAAAACATTGGCTGGACAACAGGACACAGAAGGTAATTGTAAATGGAGTCCACTCTGAAGAAAGGACGGTTACTAGTGGGGTACTGCAGGGTTCAGTATTGGGTTCAGTCCTTTTAATGTCTTCATCAGTGACATTGCAGAGGACTGGAAGGAAAAGTATGCCTTTTGCAGATGACACAAAGATCTGCAACAGGGTTGATACACAAGGAGGCGTGGAAAGGATGAAAAGGGACTTGGCAAGGTTGGAGGAATGATGTCAGACATATGGCAGCTTGGATTCAATGCAAAAAGTGCAAATAATGCACCTGGGAAACAAGAACCCAGGGGAAGAATACACAATGGGTGGAGGCGGTAGTAACAACAACAAAACAGGAAAGGGACTTGGGGTAATCATATCAGATGACCTTAAGGTTAGCAAGCAATGTGAGAAGGCAGTAGGGAGGGTTGGGGTATACTGGGATGTATAGTGAGAGGCATCAGCAGCAGAAAACAGGAAGTTGTTATCCCTCTGTACAGACAGTTGGTGAGACCCCATCTGGAATACTGTGTCCAGTTCTGAGACCCCATCTCCACAAGGACATAGACAGGATAGAGGCAGTCCAGAGGAGGGCAACTAAAATGGTGCAGGGTCTGCAAGAGAAGCCGATGAGGAGAGACTAAAGGAGCTTAATATGATACCCTTGAGGAAAGAAGGGAGGGGGGGACATGATAGAAACTTTCAAGTACCTCAAGGGAATCAACAAAGTCCAAGAGGGTATCATCTTTCAGAAAAGAGACTTGCAAGAACAAGGGGACACAATTTAAAGATAGAAGGAGGGGCGTATCTAGGGCAATGTGAGGAAGTATTATTTCACAGAGAGGGTAGTGGATGCATGGAACAGCCTTCCTGAGGAAGTTATGGGTCTAAAATTGTGGGAGAATTCAAGAAATGCATGGACAGACATAAGGCAATTCTTGGGGGGCAGGAAGATATAGGCTGTTGGTTAACTAGGATCTGGGCCTATCCTGTAGGTAGGGAAATGGGCAGACTAGATGGGCCTAGCGGTCCTTATCTGCCATCAAAGTCTATGTTTCTATGTTTTATGGTGAGGCACTCTGCTGAGTGGAACCTGTCTCAGCCATGGCCTGGCCCTGACATGGCTTCCTGGGCTCACTTGTATAATGTGATATATGATTCATTTATTTTTATTTATTATTATTTATTTCTTTTATTTATTTGCCAAGAAAATTTGAATCATGAAATTGAAATTGTAAAATGCGATTTGTGCTTGCTGCTGACTCCTTCCCTCATGATGATTTCACAAGCTTCTAGTGACAAGTGGGAGGTCTTTGATAATGTGCTTAGTGAATGCAACATATATTTTTTTTAGGAGCTCAGATTTTACATTCTTGTATGGATTACTTCATCCTGAGTAGGGGAGCAGGAAGCACTTAGAAAGAAGACGGGGACACTGGTATACTTCTGGATTGCTCAGGATGGTTTCATCATCAGAGGTGGGTATATCCAGCAGGAGGAGGGAGGAGGTAGTCATAGGTTCATAGATAAATTCAAGTCCATAAGCCACAAGAGCCATCTAAAGGACCTGCCACTAACTCAGTGGACATAATTCCATTTTTCCCCCATATACTTATCCAGTAAGTTTTTAAAACTGGACAAGCTACTTGCTTCCACCACTTGTCTAGGTAGACCATTCCAAACATTCACCACCCACTGATTAAACCACTTCCATCTTCGACTTGTTCTATATCTCCCCTCTCAACTGTTTATCATGAACCCTGCTCCTGTCCTCATTTTTCCTTCTAGCTTAGTCCTGTTGCTTCACATAGCAAACCATCACTCACTGATCTGTACACATAACATAAATCTCCTCTTATCCTTCTGTATGCCATTGAATACAATCCCAGATTCATCAGTCTGGAACCATATTCTAAACCATCCTCCTCCACAATCTTTCTGGTAAAACTCCTCTGACTCATTCCACCCTTTTACCTCCCATAACACTCTGTACTGAATAGAAAGGGACCCCCATATTCCAGCACTGGTCTTACTAGAGAACTGTACAGGCACCATAACCCTCTATCTCCTACTCCTAATATTGTGCAACACGTTGTCTATGATCCTATTGGCATGTTGCCTATATATTACTCGCTGGTGAGATCCCACCTGTAGTACTGTGTCCAGTTTTGGAGACTGCGCCTCAGAAAGGTCATAGTCAAGATGGAGGTGGTCCAGAGGAGGGCAACTAAAATGGTGCAGGGTTTGCATGAGAAGCTCTATGAAGACAGACTGAGGGATCTCAGCATGTACATTCTGGAAGAGAGGAAAGAGCGAGAGAGCGGTGACATGACAGAGACCTACAATTACCTCACAGTGGTGAACAGGATGCATGAGGAGTCTCTTGTAAATAAGAAAGAGCAACAGGACTGGGGCATGTGAGGAAACTGGAGGAGAGTACAAGAGATATGTGAGGAAATATTCTTCGCTGAAAGGGTGGTACATACCTGGAAGAGATGGCCAGTGGAAGTATTGGAGGCCAAAAAGTGGTGGGCTTCAAACATGACTGGGATTGATTGGGACATATTATAAAATATGCAGGTAAGGGTGGGTCATCAAAGATCAGTAGGGTCTGCAGAGGCAGATTAGGCAGTGAACATCTGAGCAGACTGAATGGGCCAAGTGGTCCTTTCTCTAAAAATTCTATGTTTCTATGTACTGGAAGACCATCAGTGACCGAAGCCTTCTTATAGTGCAGTGGCAGTGGAACCACTGGATTTCTGGGGACTGATGGACCACAGTTTGTTTGGCTGTACTATCATATCACTTGCCCTAGTTCTCACAGCCTCACAACCATGACCCCCAGTCCCTGTTCCACCATGATAAGCTCCCTTCAACCATCACTGCTTGCAGAACTTGTACTTGATGTAACTGCCATGGTGAGATATTTATGTGCTTATTTCCTCCTCAATGCAGGTCTTTCTCCTCTTCTTCTCTTCATTTTTTCTACATGTCAACAACACAGACATGACAGATGATGACAGGATGCAGCTACCACAGAATGTTTGCAGTGATGACTCACAATAGTCACTGATGATTCTTAGATGCCACATGACATGCATACCCAGTGCATGGTCAAGCTGCAATGCCATATGACTCGTGAATGATAGAGAAGAGCAACATTCATTAGCCTCCACTGACAGAGCACATGCTCTCCCACAGAGAGACCTTGTGTGTCACACAGCAGTCTACTTTACTTTTCCCTGGCTGGCTGGCAGGCTCACACACATAGTCAAACGCAAAGATGGATTTCTGTGCCTTGCTGTACCAGCAGTAGTCAAAAAATATTTGTCAAATAAATCCTTCAGAATCCAACCTGCATTGCTCCTGTGGGCTAATTTTCAATCAGTCCTGCTCCTGCTGCTAGAGAAAATAAAATAAATATTTTGAAAATTGGAGGCAGTATAGTGTAGTTGTTAACCGCACTGAGCTGAAAACCTGGAGAACTGGTTTAAATCCCACAGCCACCATTTTCATACTGTGTGACTGTGAGCAAATCCTTAACTTCCCTGCACTGCCAGGGTGTACCTGGAAATAAGCCTTATCTTAGTCTGTTTTCCTGGCCAAAACTGTAAAAATAAAAATAAGCATGAATGTCTGTACCCTGCACACTACCAGCATTCAAAAGAAAATTCTGTCAAATAGGTTTTTTTTAAAATCCACCCTTCAGCTTTCTCAGTCTGATAAAATTTGGCAGGCTCAAACTCTTCCTGTCTCCTCTCCTCTGTAGCATGAGTTCACTAGCCTGCTTGAATCTACAGTTAAATATATTGAGAATTAGTTAACTGGAATGATACTACGCAATTCTCTGAAGCTTTCTAAAGTTTTCTGATCAAAAGTCACTCTTTTGACATAAAGGAGTTCCATCAGCAGCCACTGCTGCCACAGTTCATTTCCATGAGACGGAGCTGGAAATGGTACTGAGATGTGTGCTTCTTGAGGAGTTCTTGATCTCAAGTATCGCTGATTGGCTGTTGCAGATCATGTGGCTTGTCAACAACTTGCATGCTCTGTTTGTGCTCCTCTTAAATGTGCCATGTCATGACATCAAAGTGTTGAAATGCCAAGGTAACAAAGTTCCTTTGGAACTGCTTCACTGGTGTCCAAAATTATGGATTTCAGCCCATTCACCAAATACAGATTTTGCATTGGCTCATCCTTACTAGAGGGTAGGACCAGAGTGTGGACAAAATGGTGTATTCTCAGAAGTAAGGGTAGTGACCAGTGGATTTCCACAGCTATCCATAATAAGACCAACTCTCTTCAATATATGCATCAGGAATATTGGTGAAGGGTAACGAAGGAAGGAGTCTTTTGCAGCTCACACTAAAACATGTGAGAGGGTAGATAGTAGGGAAAGGGTAAACAGTGAAAAGGATGTGGAGAACCAAAAATGCAGACTAGCTCTTGCAGCTAAAGTTCACCATCAAGTAATGCAAGGTCACACACATCAACAGTGAGTACTCAAAATTGAACATATCATTGATGGATAAAGGTTGAAGCTATTTATGGGGTAATAATTAAGCAATAAGGCATGACATGGTGTGTTATGGTGGGATAATGGCCTGCCTCAGATGAGTTGCAACATGAGGTGAAGCCAAGCGCTTCCACCACTGAAGGGCTGTTAACCCATTATTACACATTCCTCTGGAGTACCTTATTGCAATTATGAAATGAGCCCTTATATGCAATAACTAAATTACTTAATTACTACAATTTGTATTATTTTATTTGCCAAAAAGATAAAATATAGTCAATGAATTCTTAAAAAGAAAATAAGTAGTCCCATTTGCACATTGTATTGTGATCCACTTGTTGATAGGTGGTGATAATGCTGCATTTAACCACCATTTAACTACTTAATGGCACCACTGAGGGCAGTCAGTGGCTTCACGATATTACAAGGTGCTGGGTTGTAGGTCACTGAAGAAGCCTCAGTGTGGAATATTTAAGGAAGCCACAAACAACAATGCACAGGGGTTATTTTAGATTCAGACTCAGGACACTAGTGAGCAGGCAATGGCAGAGCAGCAGCTAGAGTCACTGCCAGTGACACGTTGGCTTAATGAGGGTAGGGAACCAGCAGTGGGAGCCGAGTGCTATGTCGAGACTTCAGTTTTAGCCACATTTGGCAGCTAAGGTAAAGGCAAGGTTTTTGTTTGTTTGTTTAAAAGAGCCACCATATAAAGGACCCAAGAATATCTTAGGGTGTCATTTTGAATTAGGATTGTTGTTGTGCTGCCGCCATGTTAGCTGTGGCCATTTTGACTGACATGCATACTAGTATATGGTAAAGGTTGTGGTGAGCTAGCAACTGCCAGTCATTATTTGCAGACAGAATTTGTTTTTATATATATATATATACACATACACATATATATATATATATTTTATATATATATATATCTAGATATATCTAGATATATATATTTTTTATGTGATAATGTGATTTTGTGTATGTGACCTGAGGGGTAGCTGCTTGCCAGGAAGCTACAGTTGAATTTACAGGTCCCTTAACAGAAATATGCCAAAAATCCATTTACCTGTCATAAACATGAACTTCAGAGGCAGGATGCTCTGATTCCAGGAAACTGTTATGATATGTTGCATCTTATGAGCTGAGAGGACCAGGAAAATCCTTTCTGGCAGAGCTGTGTGAATTCTCTTACAGGTGTCAATTGTATTCCCAGTAAGACAGCAGAGACATCAAAGGTCACTAGGAACATGAGATTGTGGGGAAAGAGCAAGCGTGACACATACTTGCCTAAAAGTTATGACAGACCAGGATTTTTGGACCAACTATATAATTTACTACAGACTTAAGGTAGACTTTAGATAACAGTTATAGTGCATTTTTCATGTATATTTTCCACTTTTATTTCTGTTATTCTGTAACCAAATTAGTGCATCTTTAGTTGTAACTGTATTATTATTTAAGTATTTTAGTAAAAACATTTGTTTTAAGAAACCTGCCTGAATGAGATTTTTTTATAAATTGTGTGTGAATTGTGGGACAGTTATTAATAATCTGTGACAGACTGTTATTGCTAGGGGTGTGCCAATAAGCAACTAATCAAGCAAGGTTCTGTAAGGGATATCTGGGCAGAGATCGGGTGAATACCAAAGTCTCAAGGAAGAGTCTGTAGGATTTTGAAGCAGGTTGTTGCATGTCCTGTTGGAAAAGATGAAATCAGAACCACACAGCTACCCTGAAGAGAGGGTGATGCCTGGATCTTCCCCATTTGTGTAACAACTAAGAAGGGTTCATATTTGCCCTGGGTCCTCATGGTGGGTGTTCAGTTGTGACCTTGGCAAGCATTCTAAAAGGACTCAAGGAGGGTATCCCTGTTTCCCATCATGGATTACACTTAGGGTGGCCATTGTGAGCTCAGTGGACCTGACCCTCAGGAGTGGGTCTCTGACAGATCTAGTGCACAGCATTGGGATCCAAGGGATCTGGTAGCAGTGATATTTGAGAGATATTGGTGGTACAGGCATAACAGTTGGATTCAAATCCAGTATATCAGATTGATAAACCGAAAGAGTCCTCATGCAATCAAGGCAGAGATTTGAAAAAATAATTTGGTTACAGTATAACGGTCCCTATCGGTTTCTTTTTCTCAGGAGTAAGCTAGTGTAGCAGTAGATATGGGAGAAGATGGCTTTCATCTACAGTGAATACACTGCAGACTACCTAAAGCAGTTGAGTCAGGAAAGAGGGGTCCACTATGAGGCATGAAACCAAAAAGTACCTCGTAGAGGCTCTTGTGGCAGCCGATGAGCAAGTGGTTGCCCCGAGTCACAGCAGGTGACTAAAAGGGACCAGACTGAGGGCATGGGGGTGCCAAGGATGTGGCAGAGTCTAGTCCTAGGGAGGAGGATAGTAAACCCAGAGGTAACCCAGAGCCACAGCACCAGGGGAAGGTCATCACAAAGCTGGTGCCAGAAGGATCAGGCTGCAGCTGGAGTTGAGGAAACTGCAACTAGAATGCAACCAGAGAAAGTTCAAGATGGAGTTGTAGGAAAAGCAGTGGCAGAGAGGCTGAGGACAGAGAAAAATGGCTTCAGAGAGAGGGAAAAGAGTGCCAGGGGAATTTGAACTGGAGAAGTTCAGACTCCATGACAAATGCCAGAGGAGGAACGCGTGGAGATAGACCTGAAACCCAGGGCTGGGGTATAAATTAAGTTCTAAATTAATAGTAGAATTTAAAGAGGGGAGGATATCGATGCATTTTTGAATTCATTTGAAAAGGTCTGTATCCAGGCCAAGGTATCCAGGGAGTTCTGAGCTTCCAGCTATCCCTGCTGCTTACAGGTAAAGGGCTTGAGGCACTAGGCCAACTGGATAATGATGATAGCAAAGACTATGAGAAACTTAAAGCTGCTTTACTTAAAAGTATGAACTGATGCCTGAGGGCCTACAGGGTTAAATTTCATAAACTCCAAAGAAACCCTGACATGAGCTTTTAGAACTAGCCACAAAGCAACTGCAGTTTTTACAGTGTTGGTGGGAGGTTGGGAAGCAAATTCTGTGGGGAAAATTGAGAAGGTTGTAATTTTAGAGCAGTTCTTTTTGGCTTGACCAGCAGAATTGAAAAACTGGCTAGAGGACTGAGATCCAAAAACAGCACAGCAGGATGCTGAGCTCTTGGATAACTGTGCCAGGAGCAGGCCTGCTCTGAAAGGGAGTGGGGTGAGTGTGGCAGCACACAAGGGAAAAGCATGCCTTCAGGCAGCTAAAACACTTAATGCCTCCACAGAAGGGGAAGTCCCATGTTACAAAAAAGGTTTCTCAGATAAAAGAAATGATGACTTTTGGTTTTGTAAACAGCAAGGGCATCTTGCTAGACAGTGTCCTAAAAAGGCACAGAGTGGATGTGGTGGTACTTGAACAGGGTTGGGTTCATTGTGTATCCATGAAAGCATTCCTGTAAACATGAGGAAGCACATACACCCTGGTTACTGTAAATGGGGTGCAGACCCATGGATTAAGGGATATGGGGCATCTCACCTTAGTAAAAGGGGATTTGGTTGAGCCTGAACAGCTTATACCTAAGCAGTTTGTACCAGTAAAAGGATTCACTGGGAGGAGAAAACTCTGCCACTTGCTAACATTCTCTTGGACTGGGCTGAGACAGAGAGATGGTGCAAAAAGTGGCAGTGGCAGACAACCTTGCTCTGGATGTGATTATAGGGAACAATCTCCAGAAGGGAATTGTGTGCTGACTGATTTATCCAAAGTTTTATACTTGTACACTACTCTCTGATATGAAACTTGATGCAATATGTGTAAATTTGTATGCTTTTGTATGAAACGTTTGAAATAACTTTTAACTTTTGCACACCTTGTACTCTCGAGATTTGGAGCCCTAGACATCCTAGACAGAGGAGAGTAGTCTGGAGAAGACAATTCCAACTACCTCTCAGTTTTTATTCACTTATTTTGGCCAGAAGTACTTTTAAGGGGCTAATCTTTATTTTAAAGTGACACCAAGCGAAATTCAGATAAAAAGTCGAACTCTGGAGCAGCGAGGACACCTAGGAGCCGTGAAGTTACTTCAGGTGTCACTCGCTATTTAGATAGCCCTACAGCAAGCAGGGTGAGTGCGGCAGGGCGATGCACTTGACGCATAAGACGTGCGCAGACCCGGCTGCTGTGCGTCATGCGGTCAAGTGTGGCAGTATGACAGAGTGAGGTGGACACATGTTCTTCTGTTTGTAAGTAAAGCAATCACGTTGGAATAACTAAGTTAAATGGAAGTCTATAGATAATGGCTGATTTAATAACCTTGGAACCCACTCTTGATGTGTGTGTAGATCAAATAACAACCGACAAAGCCAATATGAGGGATGTAATAATCACTTTGGATGGCGAAACAGGTATTAAATTTAATACCTGTTCGATGTATGCACTATTTATCTCTCTTCCCCAGACCACCTCTTTATATGTGACAAATGTACCAGAAACAGTGTACTAAGGGTAGATATAGAAAACTTCTATAAGAGACTGGCAGTGATTGAAAAATGTCAGGAAAATCAAACAATTTCACTAGGGATTTTTCCCAAAACAGTATTAGAAATAATGTGGAAATAAATAATGGTGAACATGTTATTTTATCCAGTAATTGTAGGGGAATTATGAGAAAAGAAAGAGATGTGAATCAAATGACACTAGTCTAAATAGTGAAGCAGAAGTTGAAGAGTGGACCACCGCAACACTGGTCATAAATCAAAATCTAAAGAAGGGCTATTGGAAACAATATTAAACTGTCGAATAGATATGGCCCTTTAATTAGCCTGGATAAGCCAGATACCATAGTTGAGCTGACACAAGAAGTTATTCCCAAATGCAAACTCTACGGTGACCAGACATAACACCAGACCTGACATAAATTTAAAGGAGACGTGCAAACATTCAGGTACCTTTATCTGACCCCATGTTTGAAATAGTACCAAATGAAATTAATGGACAAGAAGAAGAGTTTACATCTATCTCTGGCCATACTCAAGATCAACATGATAAATGTGATGGTGCTTCACCAAATTCAGATAAGACTTACCCTTAAATGATGGAAATAGCTCGAGTAGACAATTTTATGTTTTGGGGATTCACAGTCAAATACACGGACAAAATAGTATGTAGAACTGACAAGCATAATATGGCTTGCTCTGCCTTCCGAGGAGCTGGTATTAGAGACATAAACAAAATGTGCCCAGCTATTTTACAAAATTCTGACAAAATCCATTGGTTATCTTACATGTAGGGATAAACAATATAAGAAAACTATCTGTTGATGAGATCAAACAGGAATTTATAGATATTGTAAAACACTGGATAAATTTAATTGTGAAATATGGTTCTCTGAAGTACCCTGTTCCTAGAGCAAATTAACGACAACATGTAAAATCAAAGTTGTAAATGAATGTATAAGGAAATGGACACTTAAGTCAGGTTGTAAATTGATACCCCATTGGGAAAATTTTATGATACACCTTCATTATTTAGTTGGGATGGACTGCACTTGAGTAGACAAGGAGCTCATAAATTAGGTAGGACTTTCAAAACATCATTAAGTCCAATTTAAACTTGTAAACGGGGATGAGGGTGAAAAGTTAAAATCCAAATTAAATCACTCCTCCAACTTATCGCAAGCAACAAGTTTAAAAACAAAAGCCTAAGTAGACTGAAAATCTGAAATGTTAATGCACGAATTTAAGTAATAATAAATTAAGTGAATTGAAATTACGTATACAGCAGGAAAACATTAATATCATTTGTGTGACAGAAACTTGTGGGACGAATCAAACAATTGGTCAAACAATATAGATGGATTTCAACTATTCACCAAAACTGTATTGGGAGAAAGGGAGGGGAGTATGTTGTTATATCTCTGAGTTCTTACAAAGTCAAGAAATTAAAACAAGTGATTTTCAAGATAATATTCCTGAAACTCTATGGATAAGCATACTTTTCCCACATTTACCTAATTGAATTTGGGGATCTGTTATAGACCCCCTAACAGTAATAATGTTTACAATAATAATTTATTAGAAGAATTGATACAAATCTCAAGTTTTGGAGACTTTGATTATGGATAATTTTAATGCCCTGAATCAAGTGGTTGGTGCATAGAGCAACACTCGCTCGAAAGAACATTCCTGGATACTATGACATCCCAAGGTTACCAACAAATGGTTGCTGTCCAACTAGAGGAAAGAGTATCTGAATTTGATTATTACCAACAGTACTGACAAGATCAACAGGATAGACATATTGCCACATCTTTGTAATAGTGACCATGATATTGTCGAATGTTCATTTAACATTGGTAATATCAAATTTAAAATGAGACACAATCTTTAAATTATATAAAAAGCAGATTGGTTCAAAATTATTGATGTTTTCAAAAAACTGGAGTGGGGCAATCATACTACAGTTTAGGAGTAAATCTTATGTGGGACAAGTTGAAAATATAATACAAGAAATAATTGTAAATCATGTTCCCAAAGCGTAAAACTGTCAACAGTAAAGGTTATATACCCCATTGGTTCAACATTGATATAAAGAGACAAATTAGAAGGAAGAATAAAGCTTTAAGAAGTATAAAAATAACCCCATTGAAATAAACTATCTAAATTACAAAACAGCAGAAATTGCTTAAGACTACTATAAAAAGGCAGAATTAAATTTGAAAATAATCTTGCATCAAATAAAAACCAAAAAGCTTTTATTGCCTATATAAATGGTAATAAATGAGTTTCAAAAAATTGCTTCAATAATAGTTAATGGGGAACTATTACCAACAATAAAGATATAGCTAATAACTTTAACAAATATTTTACATCAATATATCAGTACAAAATACTATTGATATTGTTGAGGTTAAAATGAAACTCCTATTAACATTAGTCATGAATTTGTCAAACAAGAACTACTAAAATTAAAGATATCTTCCTCCTCAGACCTGAAAATATTGACACAATTGTATGGAAAAACTCGCAGATGTATTAACTGATCCTCTTACAAAGCTATTTAATAAATCTCTAGAAACTGGTGAAGTCCCATTAGATTGAAAGGCCATAGTGGTGCCTATTCATAAAAAGGCAACAAATCCTATGTAAAAAATTATAGACCAATTAGTTTGACGTCAATTTGCTGTAAATTGTTAGAAAGGCTAATTAAAAACAGCATTGATGAAGATATAAGATTGGGGCTTCAGGATATCATGCAGCATGGATTCAGATGTGGCCTCTCCTGCAACACCAACCTATTAACCTTTTATAACCATGTCAGCCATAAATTAGATAGGGTAGACCAATGGATGTAATCCTTCTGGACTTGGGTAAGGCATTTGATACAGTTCCACATCACTGGTAGATAGTTAAATTACATAAACTTGGACTAAATAAAAACACTATTAGATGGATTGGAAGTTGGTTGGCAAACCGTACCAGAGGGTCTGTATCAATACTGTTTTATCAGATGAGGGGTGCTAGTAGTGGAGTCCCCAGGGCTCTGTATTGGGCCCCTGTTGTTTAACCTTTATATTAGTGACATGAGTGTGGGTGTTAAATCATTTATAACCAAGTTTGCAGACGATACTAAAGTAGGGGTGAAGTTACAACTTTTAGAGACCATATGGAACTAAGTAATAGTTTAAATCTAATAGAAGATTGGGGAATTTGTAACGGTATGAAATTTAATGAAGATAAATGTGTTGTAATCCATCTCGAAAAAATAACCCAAAATATTCTTATTTTTAAATACAAACAAAATAAAACACAGTAATAGTGAAAAAGGATTTGGGTGTTTGATAAACTCCAGACTATCATCTTATACTCACATTTCAAAATTAATAGGTAAATGTAACAGTATAATGTACGCTTATATAAAATCTTCATTTCAAGGAATAGTGAGTGTTTACTCAAATTATATAAGACCTATGTACTCCCAAATCTTGACTATGGTTCCCCATATGAAGTCCATACCTAAAGAAAGACATACTTAGAGTGGAAAAGATTCAAAAACGTTTAACCAAGTCAATAAAGGTCTGCAGAATGTGGAATATGTGGATAGATTATCTAAACTAAATCTGTACCCCTTGGAACTAAGACACATTAGGGGTGATCTGTTATTTCTATATAGTATCCTGGAGAATAATACCTTGATGTCTCAATGTAGCATAACCTGGAACCCTAAGAACTTAAATTCAAGATCGATGATAAACAAATTTTCATAAATAGAGCAAGATCAAACAGGCATTTAAATTTTTTAACATCTGGCTCCCATAATTTGGAATAGCTTACCAAGGAATGTAGTCAATAAAATGACATTTAATACATTTAAATTGGAATTAGACAAATTTCTGCTTACAAATATTAAGAAATATACTAATATACTGTATAAGCCCACTATGAGTGGGAGAATTAAATAGGCCTCGCCTACTTTGTCTAGACTTACCAAGTTACCTGCAGTCAGATGACAAATGCCGATTGAAGTTCCCTGAACCCCATAGAAGCCCCTGTGGAAAAAATGGGAGGCTGGTTCCTAGCTTGTGTCTCCTGAAATGCAGAGTAGTGAAAGGGAGCTAGGTCTTCCAAGCAGCAGTTCAAAAACAGCTACAGAAGGTTAATCTGAGGAGGGAGGGTAACAAATGGTCAGAATGTTAGGGATGGTAGTGGCCTGAATGCCTAATACTTGAGCTATGGACCCCAGTTTAGAACTGAAGGGGCATGCCCATGCCTTGGGAAAATGTGAAGATCTTGCAGCTGCTCAGAGAACTGACCCTGGTTTGGAGAGGCTGAGGGCTTGTGCAGAATCTGATGGGACACAAGGAAGTGATGTGAGACACAGGGTATCTTGGGACAATGGACTACTGTATACACAGGACATAAGGACAGAGGAGGGTGATGGACAGGCAGCTTGTCATTCCCCAGGGTACCGTGAGTGGTTGTTCAAGATCACTCATGATATCCCCATGTTCAGACATCTGGGCATCACACGTATATGCAGTGACTGGCCTAGAATTTCTATGGCCCAACTTCACCCAGCAGGTGAAGGAATATTGCAGGTCTTGTCACCAGAGCCAAGAAATAGTAAAGCAGGTAGTAAAACCAAAGACATCCCAATTCTCTTGCCCATTGTGGAGGAGCCATTCCAGAGGGTAGATATGGATGTTGTGGAACCTTTAGTACCCCAGCTCCTCCCGGAAAAGTTTATCCTGATGGTGAGGTGGATTATGCCACCTGGTACCAGAGGCAGTTGCCCTCTCATCACTTAGGAAAGAAAAGTGTCAGATGCCTTGCTAAGGATTTTCTCCCTTGTTGGGTTTCCACAGGAGGTTATCACTGATCAAGGGGTAACTTCATGTCAGACCTGTTGAAGTGTTTGTGGGAGAAGTGTGGGTGATGCAGAGATGCACTGCATCTTATCACCCACAAGCCAATGGGGGCTTGTGGAAAGGTTTAATGGTACCCTAAAATCGATGCTTCAAGCATTTGTTGAACAGCATGGGAAGTACTGGGAGATATTTCTTCCCCACCTGCTGTTCACTTACAGGAAAGTGTGCCAACAGTCAACAGGGTTCTCCCCTTTGAACTCTTATATGGATGTAGGATGTATGGGCCCCTAGATTGATCCGGGAGGCTGGGAAGGTAAGCATGCCACCCAGGAACCCCGATAGTGGAGTATGTCCTAAAAGTTAGGGAGAAGCTGAAGGAGCTTATGGGGGCAGCCCAAGGCAACCTGTCAACTGCCCAACAGAAGCAAAAGGTCTGGTATGACAACAGAGCCAGAGCATGCTCATTGAGTGTAGGTCAGGAAGTTATGGTCCTAATCCCAGTCCAAAAGGAAAAGCTTCAGGCTGAGTGGGCAGGACCATACAAAGTAGTCCAACAGGTAAAGGATGTAAATTATATTGTAGGCTGCTTGACAGGAGACATACCATAGGATGTACCATGTTAACATGATGCAGTCATATTCAACTAGGGCTTACATGTTATTTGCAATGTGTAGAACTGGGGAGAAGACAGATGAAGAAGACCCTATTGGACTTGCTAGGAAAGCAAACAGGAGTCATATTTGAGGCAATCAAACTGTCACCCCAGTTGAACCCAGAACAGTCCCAGTAAGTGAGGGATGTTTTAGAGGACTTTCCCTTTGTTTACGGTCATGCCTGGACGAACCCCTTAGAGACACACGATGTAGACAAGGGAAGCATGTGCCCATGTGGCAGACAGCCTACAGGGTGTCTAAGACCATCTTAAAGGCATTAGGAGGGAGGTGGAAGAAATGCTGGATTTAGGGGTAATCAAGAACACCACAGCCCTGAGTCTCACCCATAGTCCTTGTTCCAAAGCTGTATGGCTCTACTTGCTTTTTGTGTGGACTATCATGGACACAACACTGTCACAAAATCTGACAACCACTCAATGCCATGGATGGATGAACTACTGGACAAGTTGAGAGGGGAGACATAACTACCACAACTAACTTGATGAACGTACTGGCAGGTGGAGTTAACTGACAGAGCTATCAAGAGGTCAGCCTTTATCACTCCAATAAGGTTATTCAAATTCAGAGAAATGCCTTTTGTAAAGAAGAACACCCTGCCACCTTCCAAAGGCTAGTCAACCAGGTGTTACATGGTACTGAAGAGTACACAGTGGCTTATCTGGATGATATTGCCATCTTCAGTACCAGTTGGAAGGAGCACCTGTCCCAAATGAAGGAAGTGTTGGGCAGGATACAAAGGCAGAGCTCACTGTCAAGGCTAAAAGTGCCAGATGGCTATGGTGGAGGTGGCATACCTAGGCCATGTAGTAAATCAGTGGCAGCTTCATCCAAATCAAGTCAAGACTGAGGTGATAGAGGTATGGCCCAGGCCTGCAACCCAGAAGCAGGTTAGAGCTTCAAGGACCGCTGGGCACTATCGAAAGTTTGTACCAAATTACAGTACCCTGGCTTCTCCCTATCTGACCTACAAAGAAAAGAATGCCCAAAAGGTAAAATGGGAGCCAGCCTGTGAATGAGCCTTTACACTGCTAAAGGAGGCACTGTGCTGTGCCCTGTGTTAGCCAGCCCAGATTGTACAGACAGATGCCTCAGATGTGGGAATTGGAACAGTCCTCAGTCAGACATCTAATCTTGGAACAGATCACCCAATAGTGTACCTTTGCAAAAGCTACTTCCCCAGGAGCAGGCATATTCCATAGTTGAAAAGGAATGCCTTGCGCTAGTATGGGCCCTGAAGAAATTAGAGCCATACCTCTATGGGAGGCACTTTGAGGTACAGACTGATCATAACTCCCTCATGTGGCTAAATCAGATGGGTAAACAAATGGTAATCTTAAGGTGGAGTACTGCCCTATAGGCCTACGATATGACCATTACACACAGGGCCAGATAGGCCAGTGCCAGTGCAGATGGGCTGTCTCACCAGTTAGAACAGTAACAGAATTTGTGAAAACCTTACCATGCAGTAGGGGACTTGTTCCCACAAATTCAGTCTAGGAGGGAGGGATGTGCAAGCTAGTCAACTGCCAGTCATTTGCAGATATAATTCAGTTATATATATATATATTTTTTAATGTGATTTCATGTTATGTGTACATGCCACAAGAATGCCAGTGTTAATGCAAGGCACATGAGAGAGAGGCTGATTTCTTTTAAAATTGTTGACCTTCCTCTGCCATGAGGGTCAGCTGCTTGCCAGGAAGCTAGGGTTACATTTACAGGTCACTTAATGGAGATATGCCAAAACCATTTACCTGTCATAAACCATGCATTTCAAAGGCAGGATTCTCTGATTCCAGGAAACTGTCATTGTATGTTGCATCTTATGAGGTGAGAGAACCAGCAATATCCTTTCTGCCAGACCTATGTGTATTCTGTTATCGGTGTCAATTGTATTCCAGTAAGACATGAAAGACATCAAAGACCACAAGAAAATGAGATTGTGGGGAAAGAGCAAGAGTGACATCTACTGGCATAAAAGTTATGACAGACCAGGGATTTTGGACCCACTATATAAGTAGTGAAACCAGAGTCAAACTCTCTCATTTTGCTGAGTATCTATAAGAGACACTCTTTTCCTGACACAAGAAGCAAAACTGTTGAGACCCAAAACTGCCAGAATAAAGGAAACTGAATCTTTCATTTACTTTCTTTGGACATCAATTTACTATGGACTTAAGGTAGCCTTAGATAACAGTTATAGTGTTTTTTATATATTTTTCTACTTGTATGTTGGTTATTCTGTGACCAAATTAGTGCATCTTTTAGTTGTAACTGTATGATTATTAAAGTATTTTAGTAAAAACATTTGTTTTCAAGAAACCTGCCTGAGCGAGATTTTTTAATTGTGTGTGAATTGTGGGACAGTTAACAATCTGTGACACACTGTTATTGCTGTGGGATGCCTCCATATGCAACCAATCGAGCAAGGGTCTGTAAGGATATCAGGGTAGAGACAGGGAGAATATCAAAGTCTCAAGGGAGAGTCTGTAGGGATTTTGAACCAGGTTGTTTCATGTCCTCTTGGAGAAGATTAAATCAGGAGCACACTGCTACCCCGAAGAGAATGTGATGCCTGGATCTTGCCCATTTGTGTAACGACCAAGAAGGGTTCATATCTGGCTACAAGACTCAAGACTGGCATTGTGCCCTTATCCAGAGTTTAGAGGGTGCCCTGGGTCCTTGTGGTGGGTGTTCTGTCATGACCTCAGTAAACATTCTAAAAGGACTTCAGGAGGATATCCCTGTTTCCCTCATCAAAGATTGCACTTAGGGGTGGGCATGGTGAGCTCAGTGGACCTGACCTCAGGAGTGGGTTTGTGACAAAGGTTAGCCTATGTTAGCTGCTCACCCTTGCTCATTCACAAACTATAAATGGGATTCTAAATTAGGTGCTACTGAATATGGCAAATATCAACAAAAAGAAAAACAAGTCAGTGAAACCCTCCTTCTCCCCAAAAAGAAAAGGGTAAATGTGACAATAAACATATTTTTCAGCCTAGATTGGCAACTTGGTAGTCTGATTTCAAAAGGAGTGAGGGTCTGTTGCTATTCACCTCTGGGCCCTGCTGTGAAGTTGCCCAGCTACCATCGGCCGAGGTAGACCACCCATCAGCTGCAGCCCCTACTCCAAACTGCATCTGCCTCAAATGGCCTCCTTTATATGGTGCATCAGTCTAAAATTGACTTATTTAAGGTGTAGTCTCCAGCCAATGTGCAGGTAACTGGTGGGAACTAGCTAAATGAGAGAGCCATATTTCAGTGCAATGGACACAGGCAAGCCGGCCGGGTGCAATCTTTATTGACCTGTCCAAGGCTTTCGACCTTGTGGACCAGAGCCTCCTGCTAACTAAGCTTGACAAAATAAGTCTTGATCCCCACACCCTGGATGGTTAAAGAGCTACCTATCAGGTCGCTCTCAGAGGGTTATCTGGAAGGGTGAGCAGTCAGATCCTCTACCTATCAAAGAAACTCAATTTTTGTCCTCTCTTGCTCTCTCTGTTCACAAATGACCTCAGCCTTCACTGCAGGGACAACTCTGTTGTTCAATATGCAGATGACACTTTAATCTACCGCTGTATGGAAAATCTGGTTGAACTAGGCCCTCTCCTCCAAGCTGATCTAAAGACGCTGGAGGCCTGGCTCACATCCAACAGAATGGTCCTCAATGCAGGCAAAATGAAAGCTATGCTATTTGGTTCCACATCCTTAGGGCAGGATAGGTCCAGATTCCTTCAGCTTAACTCTCTAGTGGGAACAAGCATAAATGTGGTGGATACCATAAAATACCTCAGGCTTATAACTGACCAAGGTCTCACCTTCAAGTCCCATGTAGACTAAGTAACCAGAACCATCCATCATAAACTAGACATATTATACTATCTAAAGGCCAGCTTATCCCTGGGGCAAGACTTGCATTGCCTCCAGTGTTCTGTGCCCAACTCTACCTATGCTGTCCCTGTCCTGGGGTATGCCAAAACAAGAGTTCAACTGGCTACAGTTACTGTACAACAAGGTTGCGTGGTTTGCTACCCAAAATCACCTAGAAGCCACCCCTGCAACTCCTCGCCCAGCTGCAGTAGCCTTTCCTTCGCTCGTGATCTTCAGTACCCCTGCTCTGCCTCAGCGCTCAAAATTCTGAGTCCGCAGCTCCCCAGTCTAATAGGGACTATCTCCTTAAGCAAAATTCTCAGACACTCAGAACCACTGGTCGGTCTATATTAGCAACCCCAGAGTCAGGACAAATGCTGGTGGCAGATCTGTCTCCTTCACTGTCCCCTACCTGTGCAATAATCGTCCTTCAGTTCAGAAAGCCCCCTACCTATCAAATTTTCACACTAGGCTCAAGGCTCACATATTGGAGACCAGTACCTGCCTTTGTCAATGTATAGGGTAGTCTTCCCCTTATTCAATAAAAACATTACCCTCTCCCAGTTAACCAAATTAGTCTATTAGGCTTGGTCATGACTCAAAAATCAATGCTAGAATGTCAAACATGTTCTCTGATTTGGTTACTTAATGAATTGCTGCTATTACTGTGTTACTGCCTTCACTGTAACCTGGTTAGGACTGCAATATCTCTGTAACATGCTGCACCAAACAACCTGTACCTAATTATCTGTCACTGTACCGTATCCCAGATTGCCCCTGAAAAAGGGACCTTCGGGGCTCGTGGCCTCACTTGGTAATCAAAATTTAATATTAAATAAATAAAATAAATATTTCTCCATGAAAACATTAACCAGCGTTAGCTGCTCACTCTTGCTCATTAACAAACTATAAATGGGATTTTAAATCAGGGTGCTACTGACTATGGCATACACCAACAAAAACAAGTCAGTGTACACCCCCAAAAAAAGGGGTAAATGTAACAACAAACATATTTTTTCAGCCTAGATTGCCAACTTAGTAATTTGATTTCAAAAGGAGTGGAGGTCTCCTGGTATTCACCTCAGGGCCCTGCTGTGAAGTCACCCAGCTATTATCATCGAGGTAGACCACCCATCAGCTGGGTCCCTGCTCCAAGCTGCATCTGCCTCAAATTGCTTCCTTTATATAGGGTGAATCAGCCTAAAATTGGCTTAATTAAGGTGTTGTCCCCAGCCAAAGTGCAGGTAAATGGTGGAAGCTTGCTAAATGAGGGAGCCATACTACTCCCTTTACAAATCTTAACCAATGTTAGTGCTCACCCTTGCTCATTCACAAACTATAAATGGATTCTAAATCAGGGTGCTACTGAATATGGCATACATTAACAAAAACAAGTCAGTGCACCTGCCCATTGTTTGGGATGAGGCTCATTTCTGAAAGACTGGCTCACTCCATAAGTAATTAAATAATTTGGTTAGAGAAACATGTCTCTGTTGTGAAGAAGGCTAACTCTGGAGCACAACATGTAGTGTGGCTATTAATATTCTTTTAGACTCATAAATATGCATTAGTTAATTATACAGTATGTCCAATAATTATCACATAAAATGAAACAAAATGTCTTAAAGTTCTCACATGTTAGCAAGAGATTGGCCCAGTGGCATGGAGGGCTGAGGCATCCTGCCTTACCTCCTGCCGTGCTGGCGACCCATTTTCATGGTGTGAGAGGGCCACTGGGGATTGGCTGGGGAGGGAGAGGATCAATGTCCTGAAGACAGCCTCTCTCCGAGGGAGGGGGTGGATGGAGTCTGCTGCATGCCTGACACCTAGTGGAGGCTGGGAGCCTGCACCAGTGGCTCACACATAGGGGCAGTTACGGGCAGACACCCGCATGGCGCATACAGGAGCATGTATGGCTCAAGCATTGGTGTCATTAGACACCACCATGCCACACTTGGGAAGGGGAGAAAAATGGAAAAATGGCTCCTCAGCAGGATGAATGTGGGTCACTACAGGCCCCATTCCCATGATTAGCATGTAACCCCTGCACCAGATCCATTCCAGCAGGTTGAGGGATCCCTGCCACCATGCCATGGGGGCAAGCCATGGAGGAAAGACAAGAGGTAAGCTGTGAGCTGGAGACAGGACTGAGTGACCTGGCAGGAGGGAGCACCATAGGGAAATGGAGAAACAGATTAACAGCAAAAAACGTGTTAGCAAGAGACTGATAGAAGAATGAATTTGCTATTTAAGTAACTGAGTCACATATGAAGTACTTCACAAGAAACAACTATAATCTGTGCTTTGGAATGAGAAGTTCATATAAAATTGAGGATACATATAAAGAAATTATTTGCAAAAACTTCATTAATGTACAAGTTAGGTAACTTAACAGCACAAAAGTAGGGAAATGTGGTGTTAAGGTTTCCAACCCTAACTCCTGCCCCCAAGCAACAAAAGAAAACATTAGGGTTTTCAGTATCTGGTGTCTTGGCAAATTGGTGGGGTTCTTCCTGGGGTTGTCAAACCTTATGGTCTCCCTCCCCCAGCCAGTAGCCTGTAGTCCAAAGCACAAGGAACAGTTCCAAGCCAGTGCCTCATAGTGATACACTCTTCAAAGGTACAGAATTATATCTTGCCACATGTGGCCAACACAATTTAGTTTACCTTTCTTCATGCAGGGCCCTGTGAGCACTGCATGAAGAAAGAAGATCAGTGTGGTGTTGTTTGCTCAGTGAACTGGGTGAGCACTAGGGTTAAGAACCCCTAGGAAGACCCCATCATTGATTCACCATGACTCTGGAGAACCAAAACCCTAATTTTTTTTCCGCTTTGCTGCTTGGGGGTGGGGTGGAGGTGGGGTGTGGAATTATGGTTGGAAATCATAACACCACATTTTCTACTTTTGTGGTGTTAAGCTACCCTAACTTGTGCATTAACAAAATTTTTGCAAATAATTTCCTTTCTTTTGAGATAGTAGAATATCATCGTTATTCACATAGGTCCCAAATGCCATGTACCAAGGGAAGACTCCATCCACTCACAGAAGTGTTGGGTCCTTGCAGGCCCTGCAGTTCTGTGCATTGATGGATGTGAAGACTTCATGATGCTGTCTGGTGTGCTATGGAAGTGCAGGGCTCTGTGCTCCCTGCACTTCTATGTGGCCACAGCTACAGATGCACAGAGCAAAGAGTGCATTTGTCAGCCAAGCATGGGGCCCTCTGTCACTCAAGGTGAGAGGTGCAGGGCCCTATGCCAAGAGGACAGTTGTCTTCACTATATGGTAGCCAGGCATGCGTGGACAACCCTGTACCTTTCATACCCTGTCTAGAGGTGTGTCACATAACAGAACCATCCCTCATCCCTCACCCCATTCACTTGGGTAACTAATCTCACTACCAAACTTAACTCACTGGCACAGGATCACAAAGCATACCCGTTGGAGACAGACTGAGCACCACACACACTTTGTTAACAATTATATATATAGTTTTAAATTTCTGACCAAAATTTTCAAGATACTCGTTTTATGATTTCTTTTATAAACATGATATGTACCATTTATAGTATATTGAACAAAATGACATTTTGCTCCAGACACGTGTCATGTTTATGAGGCGTGTGGAAAAATGGCTATGTTGAAAGTTTGAAGTCAAAATATTTAAAATTAGTGAAGTTATGAGTGAACACTGAAATTCTGTAAAGTTCATTCATAACCTGACATTTTATCCCCACCTATGAACCCGTGGGTAAAATGTTCAAATCCCTGCTGAAAAGTCTTTCTGTGGCACAATGATAGCAGGGAGGAGGCAGGGAACTACAGACCTGTCAGTCTTCCTCAGTAGTGGGCAAGATTATGGAGGCACCCTAACCCTTTGCTGTGCGTGGACTGATATATCAGTCCTGAATTCCTATATGTTCTAATTCTAATGGCAGTCTAAGAGTTAAGGAAAGGATAGCACAACACCTGGAATCCATAGGAGCACAGGATCCAAGACAGCATGGGTTTACAACTAGGAAGGTTCTGTCAAACTAATTTCATAAATTTCTTTGACTGGATAACCAGATGGTGGACTAAAGTGGTGCAGCTGATGTCACCTACCTTGATTTCAGCAAAGCTTTCAATACTGTTCCACATAGAAGATTGATTAATAAGCTGGGTAGGCTGGGGTGGGTCAGAAGTTGGTCAGCTGGGTGGCAAACTGGTTGGTGGGCAGAAAACAGAGAGTAGTAGTAAATGGTATACAGTCTGAAGAGATGCAACTCACAAGTGGGGTACCCAGGATCAGTTCTGGGGCCAGTCCTCTTCAATATCTTCATCAGTGACATTGCAGATGGACTGAAGGGTAAGGTTTGTCTGTTTGGAGATGACACCAAGATCTGCAACACAGTAGATGATCCAGATGGGGTGGGCAGAATGAGAAGAGATCTGGATAAACTGGAAAATGATCAGAAGAGTGGCAACTGGGGTTTAACATAAAGAAGTGCAAGATCATGCACATAGGAAAAGAAACCCTGAAGCCACATATAGGTTGGGAGGGAATTGCTGGCAATCACAAGGGAAGAAAAGACTTGGACATCATCATTACAGATGACCTGAAAGCATCCAAGCAGACCACTAAAGTAGAAGGTAAGGCTAGGGGCTTTTGGGTGTATTAGTAGAGCTATCAAAAGTTGTAACAGGAGGTAATAATCCTCTTTACAAGACACTGGTTAGGCCCCATCTGGAGTACTGTGTGAGCACTGAGGCCGTAGACCTGCACAAGGACATTAACAAAATGGAGGCAGTCCAGAGAAGGGCAATCAAAACGGTGCAGGACTGCATCAGAAAACATAAGAGAACAGATTAATGGAACTCAATGTGTACACCCTAGATCAAAGGAGGAGAGAGGTGATATGATCAAAATATTCAAACATCTTAAATGCTTTAACAAGGTGAAAGAGTCTAATATGTTTCAATATAAGAAAAATAGCAGGACAAGAGGACACAGCATGACATTACAGGGAGGCAGACTGAGGGGTAATGTGAGGAATTTTTTCACAGAAAGGGTGGTGGATGCATGGAACAGCCTACCTCAGCAAGTGGTGGATTTTAATATAGTTCAGGGCTTCAAACAGGCATTGGCTAGGCATAAGGGAGCAATACAAGTGAGTGTGAATGGATAGGCCATTGACAGAGTAAAGGCTCTATGGCACATTCATAAGGTAGGAAAAATGGGCAGACTGGATGGGTCTTGTGGTCCTTATCTGCCATTAACTTCTATGTTTCTATAGTTACACAGGTGCAAAAAACACATTTTGCCAGAATTGAATGACAGCTATCACGCTTCGTGAGGTGATATGAAAAAATGGCTATGTTAAAAATTTGGGGTCAAAGTATTTAAAATTACCAAAGTTACGAGTAAGCAAAGAAAATGTCAAGGTACATGCATAACTTTGCTATTTTACATATTTACCCCACATTTTCAACATAGCCTTTCTTATGACTCCACCTCATGAACAAGTGTAGTGAAAATTTTCAAATCCTGCCTAAAAGGTGATTTCCGCTAAGCAACCACAAAATCACCTTTTAGGCCCTATATTTATACAATTCCACCACCACTAGTCAAGAGGTGGGGACCCAAAAAGGCCATATTTAAAATTTGGCATCCAAATGTGCAAAATGACAAAGTTATGCATTGAAGTTCAAAACCCTCGTTGAAATACATTGAACTGCACTTATATTAGTTTTCTCATATTGCAGTCAATGGTTCCAGCAGCAAAATGTGTTTTTATCTCAAAGTGGCTCTTCACCCTGGGATCTGTTCAAGCCAGGAGGTTGTGTAGGGGTGTGGTGTGCAGGGATGCAGGGTGGTGGGTGCAGTTGGGTTGGGGTGAAGGTCGGTGAGGGATCATTTTCTTTTTACAGGTTTTAAAAACAACCATCATGGGATGGTTTTCTATTACAGCTAATATTAATGTGGGATGGTGATCAGAGGCATAGAGTGCCACTAGACACCAGGAAAACAAGAAACATAAAGGGACAGTAACCAGAGGGCAGGGGGCACCACGAGACACCAAGGAAACAAGAAACATGAGGGATGGTGATCAGAGGGTGGAGGGTGCCACTAGACAGCAGGGAAACAAGAAACATAATGGAATAGTGATTGAAGGGTGGGGAATGCCACTAGACAGCAGGGAAACAAGAAACATAAGGGGATGGTGATCAGAGGCAAGGAGGGAGGGGAACTACTAGGCGGCAGAGAAAACAAGAAGTATAAGTGACGCAGCGTTGGAGGGAGGAGTGGTGCCACCAGACACCGGGAAACATAATACACATAATGGGATGGTGATCAGAGGGAGGGAGGGGTGCCACTAGACACCAGGGAAACATAAAACACATAATAGGATGGTGATCAGAGGGAGGGAGGGAGGGAGGGAGGACACTAGATACCAGGAAAACATCACACACATAATGGGATGGTGATCATAGGGAGGGAAGGGTGCCTCAGACACCAGGAAACATAACACACATGATGGGATGGTGATCAGAGGGAGGGAGGAAGGGGTGCCACTAGATACCAGGAAACATAACACACATAATGGGATGGTGATCAGAGGGAGGGAGGAAGGGGTGCCACTAGATACCAGGTAAACATAATACACATTAGGAGATGACAATCAGAGGGAGGAGGATGCCACTAGACAACAGGGAAACAACAAACATAAGGGGACAGCAATGGGGGTGAGGGGTGCTAGTAGACACCAGAGAAAGAGTGGCTCACTTCTCCCACAGCAGCCTGCAGCATGAGTTCCACCTGCAGCTGAAGAACTCAAGAAAATCCCATTGTTCTCATACATAGAACATAGGTGAATGGCTCTTTGCTAAGCTGGGCACCCTGGATTTTGGGTCCTCTGAAAAGTATTTCTGGAAAGTTTTATAAAATACAAATAGCAGAATCTAGAAAACAGCTCCAATTTAGTAGGGTCAGGTGTTTGTTTTTAAATTATATTATTTTGATGCATTTTCAATGTTTGTGAGTTGAAAATGGGAAAAAAATGGCAGCCAACATCGATTTATATTTTGTCAGCACAAGAGGTAAATCGTGGAAATAAGCAGTCATGATAATTTTTTAACCATTCGAGAGGTAAATCATGAAAAGAAATTGGAATCTTTATTTTTATTTGCATCATGACATTAATTCTAAAATCATTGTAACTCTGGAACTATATAATATTTTTTCATGAAACCATCCAAAGGCATACCCTTGGCATGGGCCTCTTCGATCCCTGAAAATTTCATGAAAAATTCCACACCATCTATACTGTTGGTGAGAACAAAAATACCCAGTGTTAAGTATGGGGAAACCAAACAGTTTTTTTTTTTTTGTTGCTCCACATCTTGAACACTGAACAAGATGCTGTCACAGAATTTTCATGTCTTGAGAACCTGGCAGCCTGACCGCTTAAATTGCCAAATTTTGGGCTATTCTGTCAAATAATGCCAGTTTTATTAAGGGCAAAATTGGGGTTAACATGAAACAGCCTACTCAACCCTAGCTATTTGGGTGCTACCATCCCCTATAATGTCCTCCCTATATGTCAGTGGCTCAGTAGGTAGCACACTCCTCTGAGGCTGAGAGATCAGAGGGCTGTGGGTTCAGTTCCCACATCCGGTACTTGAGTTAATATCCCAGTACTGACACTGTAGTACAGCATGAGAGGGTGCTGCACTTCGAGGTGCTGTCTTTCAGATGAGACATTAAACCGAGGTCCCATCTGCCTGGATTGGTGGTAATTCAGGTGGATGTTAAAGATCCCATGGCACTTATCGAAAAGAGTAGGGAATTTTTCCCCAGTGTCCTGGCCAAATTTCCTCATTCACTACAAATACCACCAACAGCTTAATCTGGTTCAAGGTCAGTTGGCATTCATCTGTGTCCTCCCCGGTCATGCCTGAAAATAGGCAGGATTTATCTAGTGCACTTACCTGGCCAAAATAAATAAATAAATAATAACATTGACCCCTGCATTAATGTGGATAAATGAAGTGTTGCAGACAAAGGGTGAGTGAAAAAAAATAGTAGCTTCTACCTGGCTTTGATTCAGACCCTTGACTTTCAATTGGCTTCAACAGTTCATCAAAAACACAGTGGGCAGATTTTTTAAAGGGTGGCACAGGGCTTGCAGCAAGTCCTGTGTCAGACCCATGCATTGGCGTGGCAGTGAGTCCCGATTGCTGCAACTGCACTTGGTTTTACAATCTCAGGTGGAGCTGCAATGGTTTCATGAGTTACTGCAGCATGTGCCAAATATCTGCACAAGTTCCATAAAACAGCCCTTGGGATTGCCACAAGCTGGACCACACAAAGTTGGTTTAACTTATGTGAATTGCCGCATGAGATAGAAAATCCTGTTAGATTACTGCAAGCCTGGTGTGCCATATCATCAGTGCACCCAGGGCTTGTGTCAATCTAAGCTGTCTGAAAATCCAGACCATTGGGACCTTGTTATGAGGGTCTAGCAGGCTACAAATAGAGGAAGAGGCATCCTTTCCACACCTCTTCAACCCTCCCTTTTCCTCAAGTCAGCTTTTTAAAAGTACTCATTCAGCACCTGGTACACTGCTAGTAGCCAGGTTTTTATTTAAAAGATTTCTATAGTAGGGTTGTAAATGTAGAAAGGGATTGTTATAGGTGAAAGGGTGGCCAATAAACTAGGCCTGGCCACCAGGGAAGGATTAGAGTGTTGTCTGCTTCATTATTTGGCCAAAGGTCAGAGTGATCCGGTGGTTTCAAAAGTTCAGCTGAGCTGAATCAAAGGCAAAAGTTCAGAATTTTGGCACATTCACTGAATACAAATTCAGCATTGGCTTAGCCTTACTACACACTGTGCTATGATGATGACAACTGGGTGATCATTGATGGCAGAGTAGCTGGAGATAGCAGTAGGAACAAAGGGTGCTGACTCACCCAAAATGCCACTCTGATGCATGTGCATGCTTGGAACCCTGTTACCAGTATCCTGCAGAGGAGAGAGAGAGGAGAGAGAGAGAGAGAGAACCTAATGAAATACCTCACCCAGTGAACATGATGATGATCATATTTTTGGCCATAGTTCTCCCACACTATTTACATTTGGGCTTCCAAATGAGAAGGTGGAGCTTCCATGAAGGTCCTGCCATGGGTAAGCCATGGGGAATGCCTGTCCATGTATGGTGAGGTTTTCAGGACTGGAGGTTGTTGCCATGGGGTAGCTAGGTGAAGACTTGAAAGAGAGAAAAGAAAGTGACAAAATAAGAACTGGTGAGACAGTAAATTAGGTATTGATAGCATGGATCTCATATATTGCTGATTTTAAGCAACATTAGTGATTTTCATAATTTTAAAGGACATATCTGCTCCATCCTCTTCTTACCCTCTCCATATCATGGATTCCAGTACCTTCTCCACTCCTCTGCAGGTCAAGCTGCTTTCTCTACTGCCTCCAGTCCCTCCCCACTGGAACCAGCTCCCTCTCCCATGTGCCTCTCCACTCACTCCTGCTCTTAAATGCCAACTAAGGCATGTTTCTGCTCCTCCTGTTCCTGTCAACCCACTCTTAAATCTTCACCTTCTCTCCTATTATCCTTGCTCACTTGGTTCTACCTCTTGTTGTTGCTACTGTGTCTCCACCCATGGTTTGTCTTTGGACACTGCAAGCACTGTCACATGCTCCATCAGGCACTGAGTACTTTTACTGACTATCTCACAAGTGTCCATTTATTATTGTGTTACGCAATACTGTACTGCTGCTTTCACGCATGATATCCATGTGCTCCTACATCTGTAATGCTGCCTATGTAACCACCATTTGCTTTACTGTATTCTCAGATATTTTCTAATACTCAGATGCAACTCTCAGATATTGTATTTTATTCCTCTGTATTTCACTTCTGCCCACAGGTCACACTTGGAAATGAGCCTCAGCTCAGTGTGCCTGTCCCACTTATCAATTTTTAAATAAATAAATATCTTAAGTTGATTAATATGTTTCAATAACCCCAGAGGGTGTATGTGTGACCCTGATTCCTAGGTATAGCACCTTGTACTTCCCTGCATCAAAATAAAAGTCCCCAGTTAACAGCCTACATACTGTATATAATGTGTTCAGGTCCCAGGGAAGTGCACCTCTCTGTTGTGCCCTCTTCTTGACAATTTAGCCTTGTCAGGTAGGGGTGGGCAAGTGAATATTCATACTCAATGCTCCATACACTATGTACTTGGTATTCGGTAGAGGCAAGAAATGCTACTCACTAGGTCACAGGTACAGAAAATACCAAGGGAAATTAAGTTCATCAGCTTATGAAATTTGAGGAATATTCATGCATAGTTCATGAACATCCATCCATGTTCTTGGATGTTCTCCAGCTTATTTCGTGTACCAATTTCTTGAACTGATTATCAACCCCAAGGTAATGGAGTCGTGAACCTTTAATGGTAATGAACCATGAATGAGCTGAGAAAAAGCAATTCCACATAATTAATTTGCATATCAGAATGCACTGTTTCCCACTGCAAGAGCTATAACTAATTACAAAATCAAAACTCTTTCAGTTTCAGAGTAGAGCATTACAAAGCAATTAACTGTTTAAGCACAGATAATGATTATCATTTTAACCACCACATCTTAAGAACGTCAGATTTTGGTGAAGTACTGTAAATACTGATTAGGCTTTTCAATTTATGAAAGGAACGGATCAGCAATTCCACTTAAATGAATAACAACAGAAATAAGGTAAGCTATAAATTTAATATGCATGATAATAAAAATCACTGGGAAATGTCAAGTTTGTTAAAAGGTATTTGGGCTAAGTTCATGAAGGTGAAAGTAGTGTTGTTAAATAAAGAGACCACGGTTGTTTCTGCAGTGCCACAAGTTAGCTATACCCACAACAGGGTATGGGGTTTTAGGCATTTAATGCATGCCTGGGGTGCGTTGTGAGGCATGAGACTTGAGGCTGAGTGTCCTCACAGCATCCAAGCGTGCATTGAATGCCTATAACCTCATATCCTGAAGTAAGTTATTGCACTTATAACATGGTTATATTCCAAAACAAGGAGAAAATAACACATAGCAGTTTTCTCCTGTTTAAATAGCAAAAATGACTGTATCCCGCCACCTGGAAAAATAGTCCCCAACAATGAATCCATATTTTAGTGCTTTTATGCACATACAAATGTCAGAAATAGAGTACGGTCATGATTTCTGGCATTTCTTGTGCATAAAATACTTGCTGACGCTTGGAATGCCCTGTACAGTCCCCCACCCAAAGACAAACACAAGTTCTGAATGTATATTGTCTGTAGAATGTGTGTTGTACTGCAGATAGAAATCTCTGTAAAATGGATAACCAGGCACGTAATACAGCATACTCTTAACTCTGGTTAAGCAAATGGGAATTAACCAGGTACATAAAAGTTATTGCACAATGCAGACATCTTACTTATAACCCTGTCTGTGACTCACTTGCACATAACTATGAAAGAGAGATAGAGACAGAGAGAGTTACAGACAGAGAGAGACAGGGAAGAGAGAGAGACACAACTCTGCGGAATTTTGCACTATCACTCCTGATCTCTTTGCCAGTGTGTTTTGTGTCTGTCTGTCTGTCTCTCTCTCTCTCTCTCAGCATGGTGTTGCCCTGGTCTGTCTGTCGGGGTGGGGAGGCAACCCGGATCGAGCACATGGAGAAATGGACACACCTCTGAGAGAGAGAAAGAGAGAGAGAGACACACACATACACACGGGGACTGCCACCTTTGTTATCTCTCTTTTCTGTCAGTGTCCTCTCAGCAATGATGTATGGGTGGTTGGGAGAGGGGTCATGGTAGTGAGCTTGAAGTGTCTCTCTCTTCCTTTCTGTCACTCTGTCTTTGTGTCCTGTGTGTCCTCAGGGATCGACTGTCGTCTGGTAGGACACAATGGGACTGAAGCCTGCATGACTCCTGCTCTTCTGTCATCTCTGACGTAACATTCCACCAATGAAACCCACTGTCTGGCACAGAAGACAAGTACAGAGAGAGGCACACCACTGAAACCCATCACTGATGACTGACATGTCCTGCTCTCGGTGAGCACAGCACAGGGACCAGACACCGCCGGGGGAACTCTCAATTGCACTCTCAAGCAGTCTTCAGGACTGTCACCTCTCAGTCTCCCGTGTCTTCAGATGACCAAGGGAAATGTCACCACCCAGAGAAGGAATGGTAGAGGGACAACATAATCTGTCGGTCCCTGCTGCAGGGAGGGTAGCTCACATTGCCTGTCACTGTCTGATGGGGAATCACCACTGAAGGCAGCACAGCAAATAAAAACAAGGGATGTGGGCTTACAGGAAAGAAAGAAATATTTCTGGAAACAGTGAGTGATAAGCAAACTGCTTTGGAAGGAACTGGAAGGTCAACAGAAACTCTTGCTCCAGCAATTGGCATGACATGACACAACGCTGGGGTCTCGCTTCCTCACATGTTTTAATAGCTGCCATTATCCTTTGCTGACTGAAGAGGAACAAGTGCTGATGGCACTTTCCCAGACACCCTCCACTGAACCTGCATTAAAGTATTAATTTAATGCCTGGTCTGCTGCTGGTGCTGATCCAATCACAACACTGCCTGATGCCAACCCATGTTATAAGATTCAATAAGCAACAGCAGCACTAGTGACAGGCATGGTAGCTGTGTTCATTAATCATGTGGTTCAGCCATGCAAATATATTAATATTCATGAGTTAATAAGCTTGTTATTTGAGCTGCAGAAGATGACATCACAGGCACTACCACATTGGAGACTGCAGTAGTGCAAGAAGTATGTGATTCAGAAAGGACAAAAGAATAGCTTTCTGCCATTAAAGGCACAGGTGTCCAGTATGCAGGGATGTAGTATCTTGTGTGGTCTCTTGACTTCTTGGTCTAGTAGTTAGAGCACTGGCTTGGGAACCAGAAGATCACAGGCCCAATTCTCAAAACTCAGTGCAAGCTGCGCCAAAGTGACTTGCATCGATTTACCTGTGCCCGATTCTCCATCAGGGAGGGTCCCGCAGCAAAGTCTCACAGCTTGCAGGAACTATGACCACGCACCAACTGGATGACACATCTGCCGGCTGTGTGCCACTCTTAGCCAGCCCTGGTGGCTAGCACCCCCTGCCCCCACCTTGATCCCCATGTTATAATTAGTAATACTGAATACAGTATGAGCTCCATGACAGTTCATTTGGGCTATTCAAGTTGCCTTGCTTGGGGATGGGTGCTGGGGCATTGCCTGTCGGGGAGGAGGAGTGGGGTCCAATATATCACCAGAGAAAATAATATATAAAATGATATGGGACAATCAGGGATAGGAAGGTGGGGTACAATAGACTACCATTGAAAGACTAATATATTATTCAGACAGATCTGGTAGGGTCCATTAGACCACCAGGGAGATGAATAAGTTATTTGGGCATATCAGAGATAGGGAAGGGCTCTGATAAACCACCATGGAAAGACTACTTTATTATTCAGGCAGATAGGGGTGGGAAGTCCATTAAACCACCAGAGACCGGCTATTGTACTAATAAGGGATTGGGTTGGGGTGGTCCACTAGACCACCAGGGACCTTAGTTTAATAAAGGGAGGATCAGGGCTGGGGGGACCATGGCATGTTGGTCCAACTTGCTAACCCTCCCAGATGCAAAATTTCTAAGTGCTCTTAAACGAGCCCTTGCAGGTCTAATGGTATTTAAACATTTGCTCTCTGGGAGGGCTTTAAGAAATCCTATCTAGTGGATTCAGCTGCCTGCCTCCTACTGCCATGCTGCAGCCCATTGGATGCTGCAAGGATGGCACAAGCACCCTTTGGTGCACAAGAGCCTATGGTTGGCACAGGCTGCATTTTAGAATTGCATATCTTTTGGTGTAAGGGACACTTCGCCCATTCCCTGTGGTGCAAGCACCTTGCACCAATTCAGAAGCTTGAGAATTGGGCTCCACAGGTTCAAACCAAGCTAGAGTTTACTAACCACTATGAGACTCTGACAAATCAAGTAACCTTCCTGTGCTCCACACACCACCCAGCTGTGGAAATGTGTAGAGGTCTGACCCACTGTAAAAAGGCGTTGCCTCTCAGCTGGGCTATCATGTGTAAATAATTTCAAAATGAATCCAATTAATATGTACTACTGCTTCCCTTCCTACTCATGGGCTGCTACCAGTAGGTACACAGACATAAAATTGTCATCGTGTGGCACAATTGCATCCTA
Organism: Neoceratodus forsteri; assembly: GCA_016271365.2. Lineage (NCBI taxonomy): Eukaryota > Metazoa > Chordata > Ceratodontiformes > Ceratodontidae > Neoceratodus > Neoceratodus forsteri. The sequence continues at coordinate 1,064,906,034 of CM028130.1, forward strand.
GTGCTGTCGCATGCTATCGAAATGGTGCTTAACCTCCCCATTTAGTAACACCAGCTACTGGGTGCTATTAGCGTCCTAAATGCTGTTTGGCAGTGTCCTGCAGGTGTAACTGTTATGCCAATCATGGCCACGCTAATGAAGAGCAGCTCCACTTGCAGCAGTTTTGTATGCTGCAATGCCTGCATCCTCATGAATTGCAACATAGTGTGCATGTTTTGTTACTGTGCTAGCCTTGCTGGCTGTGTTTTGTGCTCAGTTGCAGTGTTGTCCTGCCCTGCTATCCTTCCACTGATGGACCCTCACAATTAGTGTGTGCTGTTTCAACAGTGTTGGGCTAGTGTGCAGTTGTGTCCCCACTAATGGCTGCAGTTTCCTTCCAAGGCTGTTTCCAGCAGTAGGAGGTATGAACAGTATATGCTACCTGCAATAGCATGCATGTACCATGCAGAATTTCTTTCATGAATCAAGCCCTTGTTATGACTAATTCCTTAGGTTGTATGCTTAAACAGCTGGGGGTTGAATGGGTATGCTTTCTAATTATGTATCTGGGGAAAACTTCTTTAATGAAGAGGGCACTTCATGTTAATACATGGTTGCTTTATGAATTATCGATTGTTGTACAAGCAAGGTGTTTCTGGTCACCAAAATCAAAAGGAGTTACATGACCATTCATGGACTTTTATGAACCATTACATTTATTAGAGTTCATGAAACCAGGGATACCATGACAATTCATTGTTCACGCACCATTCGTGAACTTTCATGAACACAGCTCCCCCACCCAAAGTTTGTGCAGCATTAATGAATGTGAACACTGGGTGATACTCAGGTCTGGAACTTTAAAGGTTGTTTTGTGGTGGCTGCATCAGTCTAAATGCACCAGAAGGTTAATGTGAGATTTTCAGTCTGAACCACTTAAGATACTTTGAACAATTTATGGCTGAAACATGATGCACACATCAATTATTTGCTGCATGCATTATTTTCATCAAGCAACTTGTGACTCGTGTGACAAGAAGATTATGTTTTGTGGCTCATCAGTCTTGTAGCAGTACTGAAAGTGTGGCAGAATTGTGCCACAACATGCTAAATATGCAGCCCACAGGCCTACATTTGGAAAAGGCTGGACACACTAGCACATGTGGCAGTTGTATGGTCATAGCTGTGCCACTCTAAACATGCCAGAATATCTGTGTATCATTTTCAAACATTCTGATGCATTTATGACACTTTCCATAATTTGCAGCTGAAACATGATGCATGTGTCAAATATTTGTACAGTAGCATGCATCACATGCAACAAGAAAATAGGCGCGTTATATGTCATCTATCAGTCTTGTTACCGCACTACATGTGCTGATGAATCAGGCCACAACTAGCTGAAAATCAAGCTCACAATGTTTGTGCAGTATTTATGAATATTCATGAACAGAAGGCATCGCTCAATGCTCAGACACCATTGATGAATCTTCATGAACACGGCATTCATAGTTCATTCATCATTCATCATGAAAATAGGGTGTCATTTCACTTTCATTCACTGTTCATGACCGATCATGAACACTGGAATGCAATGTCAAAATGTGTTCATGAACTTCTCATGAATAATTGATGAGCATACAGTAATGAATTGTTTGTGGTTATTTGGGAATCTTCAAAGGTCACGAATTACAAACCTTTCCTCAAGATAACAATCAGATGTTTTGGCGGAGTATTAGCCACTGCTAACTGCTAAGCAATTTTAAATCCTGAAACTGTAGTGGGAAGGAACACACTGTGACCTACTAGAACTGAACCCAGGACCCCAGAATACCACCTCAGTGCTCTAACCACTGGAGCTCAGTAGTTTGAGCACGTGACAGTATTCCAGGGCCTAGGTTCAATTCTCAGTAGGTCACTTTATTTCATTCTCCTACAATTTGTGAAATGATTTCTAGTCAGAGATTCCAAAACATTCCCCACAGTTCATATGATTCTCTAACTATTGCACTGTAATAGATTCTATACTAATGTATATGGAATATGGATACAAATGCCCTTTCATCACAGATCAGTCATATCTAGGTACCTCTAACAACAGCAAAGTAAGTAATCTAAAGGATAAGCTGAATATCCAGATGAGCACAAAGTGATGCTTGATAATGTATGAAGTTCAACTCTATACTGGTTCTTGTGTCCACATTGAGTACAATTATCAAATTACTACAATAGGTTTGTGTGTGTATGAGTGTGTTTATTTGTATGTGCACACACACACACACACACACACGTTATTGTCCTTCTATGTGTGTATATGTGAAATGGGCCATGAAAATCCTGTAACCTCATAGGTTGAAACACATCACATGACTGTTTATTGTCTGATGATTACACACCTGACCAGAACCACATATTTTTTTGAAAAATAAAAGCCCATATTATAAGAGGGTAACACCGTCAGAGTGTGTGGTAAATACAGAATAATGGATAAGGCAAGTGTGTGTTATGGAATTTTTTTTATTACCTAAGGTGTGATGACCTATAAACCTCGAGAGCAAAGCTGAGAGGTTTATGATGTCATCACACACCAAGGATGTGTAACAGTTCTTAACACACACTCTTGCCTATCCATTTTTTATTATTATTTATTTTATTTATTTATGTTTTGTTGACCGGGTAAGTGCACTAGGCAGATTCTGCCTATTTTCAGGCATGACCCGGGAGAGATACAGATGAATGTCAACTGACCTTGAACCAGATTAAGCTGTTGGTGGTATTTGTAGTGAATGAGGAAATTTGGCCCATACCGGGAAACTTCCCTACTTTAGTGAAGTGCCATGGGATCTTTAACATCCACCTGAACTACCACCAGGACAGGCAAATGGGACCTTGGTTTAACGCCTCATCTAAAAAGACAGCACCTCAGGAGTGCAGCACATCTCTCTGCTGCACTATAGTGTCAGTATTGGGATATTAACCCAAGTGCCTGGTGTGGAGATAGAACCCACAGCCTTCTGATCGCCCAGCCTCAGAGGCGGCAAGTACCTGCTGAGACACTGACACCTAATTACTGGTGTAGGGATTTCTTTTTGCCAGAAAATAGAAGCATTCAAGTCAGAAAGCAGTTTTGACAGCGAGAGACAGAGAGAGACACAGGCACGCATGTGCACCCTGACACACACACACACATGACAGCTGTGTCACTTTGTCTCCATTTCAGAGATTATTATTTGTTTTAATTTTATTTAATTTTTTTTTTTTTCACACTGTGGTAGCTGTGGGAACTGCAGTGAGAGTAGTCAGTCACTGCAGTCTGTTGCCAATCAGGGTCACAGTCTCCCAAACCTGGGACCAAAGTGAAACAGCAGCGGATCAACCAGATACATTGTTTTTTGTAAAGACAGGATGAACTATATAAATAGTAAAAAGAAAAAATATTTTACTTGTGAGGAGGGTGAGTGGGAAACTGTAAGTCCAGGCAAGAGTGAAGATCCTCGGAAATACAGCCACCATTTTTAGGTGTTTACACTGCCCACACACAGACTAAGAGCTAATCACGTGGCATGGTACAAATGAGTGACACTGTAGTGACAGAAAGTATCGAGAATGCCAAAATAACCAGTTTTGGGTTATTACAGCATTTGGCAGAGGCTTGTGAATCATTTGATAAAGAGGGTCAACAGTAATTATTACAGAACAATGCCTCTTAGGCTGGTTGCGCACTTGGCCACACCTCATACCTAATAACCAACCACCCAAGGCATGCATTATTCCTTATTACCTCACATCCTGTAATGTGTTATCCTCATATGTTTATGTGTACAGTATGCTGCTTACAGTTACATGAATACAATTAACAAAGCTATGTAATACCATACAATTATATTCTCTATAGCCTCTTTAATACAGAATACACCACAAAATGCTTCACACGTTCAGAAAAGATGTAATGCAAGAACGGCACAAGGAAAAGTTCAAAGCCAGAAGTCAATAAGAATGTGATTAATATAGGAGTTAAAGGACTATTCCACTCCACCCTAGAGCAAGCCTAAAACAGATCACTCTAATTTGCAATGGCTGACTTAAAACACCATTATAGTCTTCACAATCTCCTGTAGGATTTAGATTTGGCAGATATACAGCTGGCTGTTCTGAGATGTTCTGTCTGCTAGACTCGTCTAAAGAAGCTGCTGAGACATCAGTGGATTCTTAGTGGACTCCAAACTGTGTGAGTTTTGCCTCATTATCTCAGGCAAAGGAACATGCTGTGACTGGTTAGATACACAGTACAAAACACTTAACCCCCAACAAGTGAGGATGCTCTTCTCACCCAGTGGAAAACAACTGTTTTTATTCTTCACTTTATTTTTGGTTGTTAACCGGATATGTTCTAGTTGATTGGGGTGGGGGTCCTGAGCATGGGGTAATACAAATAAAACTATAGACACACACAAAAGGTGTACTCTAAGACTGTTGATGTGGAAGCCTGAACTGAACTGGGACAGGTGGCACCCAGCCACAAAACAACTGTGGCAAGTATCCTGTCACGACCTACCTCTAAGGATGGCTACCTACCCTGGAAATATTTTGGGGAGGTAGAGAATGTGCCACCCATGACAGTGGCATAACTGACACAAGTAGAACTGATAAAGGAAGCATAATGACGTTGATGTAGATGGAGCTCTGGATGATGGAAATGACACTTTGTGGAAATTTACATTTCTTCTACTATCATATTTTCAAATGGTGAGCTGGACTGAAGAGGGGAGGAGGAGAAGGAGTAATATCACAGTCACATTCATAACTTTGTCAACTGTCTTTAGCTTCAGGACAGCTACAGGGAATCACATAGATTAGTTTCATACTGATTCATGTGACCACAGTTCGCCTTCTTTGCCTTACTTCACTTGGCTCTACTCCATAAATGTTAATAATTACAATGTGGTCTAGTGGTTAGAGCACTGGCTTGTGAACCAGAGGATTACATGTCTGAACCCCACTAAATGGTCTATATTTGAGCATGAGCAAGTCATTTAACCTCCAATGCTCCTTTCCAACCAACTGCCAAAATCAGTAAAAGAAACCCACTGGAAATGTTTTATCTTAGTTGGACTACCCTGGTGAATAATTTGTAAAGAAAAATGCATTTTTCAGTCATTCATCATCAATTGTTTGGTTTTTTTCCCATTCAAAGTCATGTCTTCATTGCTGTACTTCATTGATCCTGAACCCCATGTTTGCATTAAGAGGAACAAAAGCCACAGCATGGACCCTCCAGTGCAAGCGGTGAGTATTTATGGACAGAAGACAAAAAAGTGCACTCAGGCAAATGGAAAGCAAGAAAGTACACTAGATGGCTAAGTGCTGCAACATTTATTAGCTGTGCCAGATGCAGGTGCAAACAGACTGACAGTTCACGTGAAAGCTTTTTCAGGAGTGATAAGCTACCTACAAATCACCTTACCTACAGGGATCTTAAAGGTGCAGCTGTAGTCCTCACACAAGTGTAATGAAGTTCTCAGCGCCAACAACAATAATAAAAAGGGTACAATTTTCTAGTTCTTTAAACTCTGTTCAGACAATTAAATGGACACTGTCAACCCTTTTGTATCATATTATTTCCAGTTAAAACCCTACATTTTATGATTGCTTACCTTCTAAAATTCAAGTGGTGTTGTTGGTTCTTGTACAGTGCCTTCAGAAAGTATTCACCCCTTGATTTTGTCACATTTGTGATGTTGCAAACTCAAATTAAAATATATTTATATGGGATTTTTGTCACGTATCTACACAAATTACTCTATAATGTCAAAGTGGAATGAAACTTCTGGAATTTTTTGTACATGTAATTTAAAATAAAAACCTGAAATGTCTTGATTTGATAAGTATTCACCCCTTTGCTATGACACTCCAAATTGAGCTCGTGCATCCAATTTCCTTGTGAGATCACTCTAAAACCTGAATGGAGTCCACCTGTGGTCAGTTCAAATGGTTGATATGATTTCAGAGGAAATACACCTGTCTGTATAAGGTCCCACTGTTGACAGTGCATGTCAGAGCAGAAACTCTAAATACTAAGACCAAGGAGCTGTCTGTAGAACCCTTGATAGAATTGTAGGAGGCATAGATCTGGGGAGGGGTATAAAACATTTCTAGGGTGTTGAAAGTTCCCAGGAGCACAGTCAAGTCCATCATTAGGAAATGGAAAGATTACAGAACCACCCAGACTCTTCCTAGATCAAGCCGCCCTCCCAAACTCAGCAACTGGCAAGAAGGACCTTGGTCAGGGAAGTGACCAAGAACCCAATGACCAATCTGAACAGAACTACAGAGTTCCATGGCTGAGATGGGGAGAACCTGTCCAGAGGACAATAATCTCTGCAGCACTTCACAGATGTAGCTCTATGGGAGAGTGGCTAGATGGAAGCCACTCCTGAGAAAAGGCCACATAATAGCATGCCTGGAGTTTGCAAGAAGGCACGTGGCAGACTCTGAGACCATGTGCAAAAGATTCTCTGGTCTGATGAAACAAAATTGAACCCTTTGGCCTGAATGCAAAGCACTATGCTCATGCAGACCGAACACAGCTCATCACCTGTGTAACACCATCCCTACCATGAAGCGTGGTGGTGGCAGCATCATGTTATGAGGATGCTTTTCAGCAGCAGGACTGGGGCACTTGTCAGGATAGAGGGACAATGAATGGAACCAAATACAGGCACATCCTGAGGAGAACCTGCATCAGTCTGCAATAGACCTTGGACTGGGGCAAAGATTTACGCTCCAACAGGACAACGACTCCAAGCATACAGCCAAAGCAACACTGGAGTAGCTTCAGAACAAGAAGGTGAATGTCCTTGAGTGGCCTAGCAAAGCCCAGACTTGAATCCCATTGAGAATCTGTGGAAAGACTTAAAGATTGCGGTTCACCGACGCCCCCATCCAACTTGACAGAGCTTGAGCAAATCTGCAAGGAAGAATGGAAGAAAACCTCAAATCCAGATGTGCAAAGCTTGATACAGACATACCCAAGAAGACCAAAGCTGTAATTGCTGCCAAAGGCACTTCTACAAAGTATTGACTCAGGGGGTGGATACTTAAGTAAACAAGATATTTCAGTTTTAATGTTTCATAAATTTTTGTTACACAATAAAAATATTGTTGCCCCTTTAAATTGTTGAGTATGCTGTGTGAATCAAGGGGGCATTTCAATGCATTAAAAATTCTGGTAGTAACACAACAAAATATGACAAAATCCAAGGGGTGAATACTTTCTGAAGGCACTGTATCTGCCTACTTTCTTAGATAAAATTGAAATGCATGCTAATGCTGTAATTATCCCCAACCTTTTAGTTTTATATCCTTTATCTACTGCTATTGCATCCATTCTGAACATTAGAAACACATCAACAGTGCAGTTATTCATAATGCAAGAGTAACTCTCCTCTCACTGCATTATGAGTGGCAAGACTGGTTTTTCCCCATGTCCTGAAAGATGTGCAATGGGAGTTGATCAAGGACTGTAAACAAACATTTTTGTGCATAACAGCAGTATGGTGGGCAATCTGTTTTTCACTTTAAAAGAAAAAAAGAAACAGAATCAAACAGCCAGCTATACCAGCAAACTTTTCTGAATATGACCAATCATAACATGTGTTTTTTAAACTTGAGACACTCTGAGGCCTAATGGGGTTGACAGTGTCACTTTAACATGATCCACATAATGCATTCAGAAGCTTGAAAATTGATACGGTTTCTGTAAGAAAGAATTGTATATTGCTTATAGTACTAGATCATAACATCAGTTAATCTAAAATTGTGTCAGTTCAGTTCTCTCCTTAGGACCTGGAAGGCATTTGGCTTTTAACCTGAAAATCCCAAAGTTTTATCTCCTTGCCAAATTCAGTTCAAAGAGCTAGTTTACTGCTGGCCCACTGGCACAGACAGTTGAGCCACTTCCAAGCACCTTATATCATGCCATGCCGGTGACCTGAGTTTGGGAATGTGCTTGGGTTACTTGGGAAAGATGGGAGGGAGGGCTGGAGGACAGAGTCAGCAGCGAACAGGCTGCTCTCCTCTCCTGGAGGTGTGGTTCATTCATTAGCTCTTGGCTGCCACCAGATGGAGGACTGGTGGTAGCGCCAATGCTGGGGAGGAGTGGCCAGATAGATGTCTGGGTGTTTGGAAAGAGGCCACAGTTCCAGAGAACATGCCCACCTCATGCACATGCACTTCTGTGCCTCTCATCGCAACTCTGGGACAAATGTGGGAGAAAATTGGTAGAAAATGGAGGGGACCAGGATACATGAAGCCCTGCCTGAAGTGCTAGGGCCCCTCAGTTTGCAGTTTATTTATATTTTGACAGGATTAGGTACTAGGCAAAACCTGTTTTCAGGAACATCACGTGTACAAGCAAACACAGTTACAAAAGTAATAATATATACACAGGCCCGGATATTCAGAGGGTTGCGCATGGTGCAACAGTGTTGCACCATGCGCAACCCACTGATGTGCCCCGTGTGATATTCAAATGAGGATTGAGCCTGGCAGACAAATCCTGATGCACCGGAGGGCATCAGTAATGTATGCGGCACAGGTAGGGGTGGTGCCCATGCATACTCCACACATCCCGATATTCAGCCCGGGATGTGCTGAGCCCATGCATGCGCAACCCCTACCTGCGCCGTGCACAAAGGTGAGCCAAAAAAAAAGGAACAACAGCTGGCCACCCACAGGTGAGCTGCCACATTGCAGGGCGCAACACAGCAGCTGCCACCTGTGGGTGGCCACCCGAGCCCGGCTGCACCTTCGTGGCGGCGCCTCCATGCCCGATCATGGGCATATGTTGAAGAACATAAACGTCCAATATCACTGGTGGTCCAGTGGACCACTTTCAGCCCAATCACGGGCATATGTAGAATAAAGTAAACATCCTATATCCCTGGTGGTCCAGTGGACGCTTGCAGCCCGATCACGGGCATATGTAGAATAAAATAAATGTCCTATATCCCTGGTGGTCCAGTGGACCGCCGCAGCCCGATTGCAGGCATATGTAGAATAAAATAAATGTCCTATATCCCTGGTGGTCCAGTGGACTACTCGCAGCCTAATCGCAGGCATATGTGATAAAAGGAGAGGTCCAATATCCCTGGTGGTCCAGTGGTACTCCTCCCCACTAGCCCACTGAGCCCCACTGCCCTGCTCCCCCGGTCAGTGGAGGGCGGCAGCACCCCACCCACCTGCTGACCGACATCAGATGGTGGGCTGTACTGGTCCACAGCGTGAGCCACTGCAGAAGTCTCTGCACTGCACTACACACAGTCCAGATATGTGAATGGATTGTGTAGTACAGTGTAGTCTCGATCCATGAGCAGGGGGACTGGCTCCTCATCAGTGCCTGGACCATGCTCCAGGCATCCTCTTGCAGGCCACCTGACTGGGTGGCCGTTATCCCCTACAGCTGGGCTCCTGTTATGTGAGAAACTGAGATCTACCAGAGGCCCCAGTTGAGCTTACACTTGGGGCAACATTCGAAGTGGTCTGGGGCATCACAGAGCTCTGTGAACCAGGTTTTTCCTTTAAGGTCCTCCAGGAGTGCAGATTGCAATGATGTCAGTGCATGACGGGTGTGCTCCCATCCCCATCACACAGACGCCTTGATGCTCTGCTTAGCCATGTGGTCCCAGCTGCTGGACACCTAACCTCCACTGGGTGTCACTAGTATGCCAGAAATCCACAATCCTCCACCCTGGAGGTAAAGAACAGTCCCTGGGATGCTCATCCAATCTCCTCCTCCTCTGGCCAGCCCTCTGGTGCACTGTGCTCACAGCCAAACATGGGTCATCAGCGCCACAGGTGATAGCACTATCGCTGTACAGGTGGTCCTGCATCATACACATTAAAATACAATACAACAAATATTCAAGTACAATCACAAACACAGACCACTCCATAACAGCCACCTTAAAACTGTTGTAAGTCAGCAAATTCCATAACCTGGGAGGCAGTGAATTCCATGCTGTTGTTGCAATACAATTAAATGGCATAAAACCATATTTTGATCTTATCTTTAGGACTTGAAGGCCCTAGTGTTCTTTCTGTGTGCAATTGGGAATTAAAGGAGTAAAACAACTAGTTGATTTGTTCAAGTGATGCCAGGGGGCTTGGATGGAGCAATGGCTGTATCCATATTTTCTGCTCTATTTCTAGCAGCACTGATGTCATTATAACTGTACCCCTGAAATAAAGCCCCCTTCCAAATCTGCAGCATTAATATCAAATCCTTCTGAGCTACAGCTCCTCCTCACAAGTAAGAACTGGCTGTGTTGGCATACTTCTCTTGGTGTGGCAGTGGTGACAGAAATGTATAAAAGCAATGTGTTCCTGTTGGTGGGTTTTCTAAATAAATCAACATCTATACCCTCTTCTGTATTCTTAGCGATCTGTATGTCCAAAAGGTTATCTTTTTCAGACTGGAAAAGTGAGTAAATTGCTCTCCTCAAAGAAAGACACAAAAATTTTAGTTCATCCAATGGCCCACCACACCATAAAAATATCATAAATACAATGATGCCAAAGAACTATGTGTGGAGGAAACTACTGACCTGCTTGTTATTCACCACTAGAGATGCAGCAAAGTGGCCACTTCATGTTATCATTCCGTTACACAAAGTGCCCATTTTAACCCTCACTTCACCACTTCATGTTGTAATTATGACTTTACGTTGTGCACTCTATCTTACTTCACTTTTAAAGCGGAGTGAGAATCTACAGGCAGCCCACACACATCACATGGCTTACACAGTGTAGGTCACATGCTTCAGGCAGGCAGGAAGTGACCATGCTTGCAAGAGAGTTTCACTTTTGCCTGTAGTAGGAGAAAGAGGTTGTGTGCTGCTTAGGCACAGAGTAAAATCTATTGGAAAATACTTTAAACCTTTACACTTTTTTGCTAAATAGGTGCTTATTTTTGCATATTTGTTGTCTGGATTTGTGTTTGTACAGTATTTCAGTTTAGTATTTGTTTATTGTTAATTGTTTTTGTGTGTCTGTGTGTGTCTTGTGAGAGAGTGAGAGAGAGCCCAGAATGGAGGGGAGAGACTCGGGTTTTCGCCGACGTGGTGGAGATCGAGTGGGTGTTCACACGCATAGTGGCTGGCTATGTCTGGACCAGAGCACCATCTTGAGTGTTCTCCCCCTGAAGCTAAGAGCTGAGGAGTTGGTGCCATGGAAGCACCACCTCCTGTGGCACCGACCAGTGCCAGCAGCACCTGCTATGGCACCTGTGCCAGTGGCTCAGAAGCAGCAGGAAGTCGGGGAGGAGGAGCCACAGCAGCAGCAGTTGCAGCAGCAGGTTTCTGCACCCCGGCCCCAACTGTACAACAGCAACCCCTGGCTCCAACAACACCTGGGCCCCCCACCTGTGCCTGGTCTTCCCCTCACTCATTAATGGGAGTTTTTACTACACTGGCTGGGGACAGCAGTGTAGTAAAGGATAATTGTGCAGTGTTCAGGTGCACCGTGGCCCCAGAGGAAGTCACCTTGGCACAGGGGTCAGTGCACCCATATGTATAACCACCACCACCCAGAGTGGTAGGTCAAGGTCACTGAACAGGGCAGTAATGCACCTGCTGGCCCTACTGGGGAAGAGGGGCAGAATGGCGCCCACCTGCATGTGGTGTGAAGCGGGCAGGGCCATGGCAGAACTGGTGCTCCACCACCACAACCTGCAGCACTTCCTGATGATGGTGGCAACCCTCTTCAACTGCCTTCCACACAGGCTGATTTGGGCCTCCTGTGGAGTGAGATGGACACTGCAAACCACCGGCTGTACAATGCTGAGCAGCAGTTGGATTGCATTGAGGGGCACCAACTACAGATCATGGAAATGCTTCAACTGCTGCTGTCCCATCACAGCACTGATTATTAGTTTTAGTTTGTCCTTGCACCCACCACCACCCTCTGTGTGAAAAATAGTTCCCATGTTGTCCCTGATCCGCCCCTCTATCTTGAAATTTTGGTCCCTTCTTCATGCAGATCTTTTATTCTGGATGTGGCTACCCTGTTGTTGAGTCTATTTTGGTACTTGATAATTTCTATTATGCCCCACCCTTTCCTTGTGTTTATATGTAATGTCCTTATTGTATCTCCACCTGGCTTCATTCTGGTGCATACCCTTCAACATTTTAGTTGCCCTCCTTTGTACAGCCATTTTTGACTTCATTTTAATGTGATGGCTCCAAATACATCCAGTATACCCTGTCCCCCAGCCCTCCTTACTTCCTTCTGGTATTTCTCTTGCATACCTTTAGGTCATCTGACACAGGTCACTGTCCATTTTGTTGTTAGCCCCCATTGTGCACCGTTATGTGTGTAATAATGTTAAGTGTGTTTTCCATCTTTCTTTGCATAACTCTGTTTACCTCCCAAAATGGTGAGAACCGTTGCCAAAAACAGCTGAAATAAAATAAGTAAAAAGTGTTGTCCTTGCCCTCATTGTATTCCTACCTAAAACAAGCCATAACTCCACATGAATAAATGCCAATAAAATATGTTCACTGCTAGTGCAAATGTATTTATAGCAAAACAAAGGCACACTAATAACCCTGGCGCTTTGGTGGTTAGGCTTTCATTAGTGTGCCCCTAATGAAGACCTATGCTTGAAGCACAGGGGTCATTTGTGTGTGTCTTGTTTGCCATCAATAAAGTTGCACTAACATTGAACATTTTCCTTGGCATGTATTTGTGTGGAGTAGTGGTTTTGTGGGTTTGTCTTGCACTTTTGGAGCTACAGTAACTACTCTGCACCAGCACCTGTCCACAGTGTTAGTGAAGCATGCTTCTGGCAGACCTGTTATAGTCCTACTTAACAATGTCTGTTTACCATGAAATATTTTGGTGCCGCATAATGTTTCCTTTCTGTCATGGTGGTTTGTTTGTTGAAAATCAGAAGTGAGCAGTGCAATAATCTGCTTAACAGCATGTGTGCAGTACACTGTCAGGTGCACACAATGGCCAGCCCCTGAAAACATATATGATAGCCAACTTGTTCCACTGGTGATGGTATAATGAATAAAGAATATATAACATATATTTTATTTGCACCATCTTCAACAGTGGACCAACTCATATAATATGTTATCAGAGGGTTCAGTGGGCAGTGTGCATCTGACAGTGCACACATGCTGTTTAGCAGATCATTGCAATGCTCACTCCTGCTTTTGAACAAACCATGATAGAAATGAAACATTGCTGAGGCACCAAAATTATTTCATGGTAAACAGACACTATTAAGTAGGAATATAATAGGTCCAGAACCACGCTTGTGGTATCACTGTTGCCGGTGTTGGTGGAGAGCAGCTAGCTGCAAAAGTGCAAGACAAAACCAGAAACCCACTACTAGTTGAGTCCAGATGAATACATGAAATAGCTCACTGCTAGTGCAATGGATTGATGGTAACAAGGCACACAAATGACCCTTGCATTTTGGTGATTAGGTCTTCTTTGGTGGCCCCCTAATGAATGCCTAAGCACTGAAGCACAGGGAGTCATTTGTGTGTGTTGTTTTGCCAACAACATCTTCGCACTAGTAGTGAACATTTTGCTTTGCATTTTTTATTTTATTTTTACCAGAGAGACACACTAAGCTGAACGCTTGTTTACAGGTGCAACCTGGGAGCACAAGGAAATTAAGTGACTTTCTCAGGGTCACACAGTATGCAAGTGGGGCTGTAGATTCAAACCCAGGTCTCCAGGTTTGCATCTCAGACCCTTAAACACTGTGCTATACTGCTTCCTTTTCATCTGGAGTGCTGGCTTTCTGGTTTAGTCTGGCACTTTTGCAGCTAGCTGCTCCACCAGCACCCAGCTCCAGTATTACCACAGCATGCTACGGGTCTGTTATATTCCACCTAATAATGTCTGTTTACCATAAAATAGTTTTGGTGCCTCACCAATGTTTCATTTTTTTTGTGGGTTGTTTGTTGAAAAGCAGGAGCGAGCAGTGCAGTGATCTGCTAAACAGCATGTGTGCACTGTCAGGTACACACTGCCTGAGCCTAAACATATTATATGCTTGTCCATTGTTCATGATGGTACAAATAAAATATATGTTATATATTCTTTATACCATCAACAGTGGAACAAGTCAGCTATCATATATGTTTTCAGGGTGCTGGACAGTGTGTGCACCTGACAGTGCACTGCTCACATGCTGTTTAGTAGATTATTACACAGTTCACTCTTGCTTTTACACACACACACGCACACACACACACACACAGAGCAAGACAGAAACAAAACATTCCTGAGACCACTAAAATATTTCATTTTTGGAAACAGAGATTATTAAGTTGGAATATAACAAGGAAAGAAAAGACACCACTTTTTAGCTTATTTTATGTAGAATATTTTTGGCAAGTGTTCGTAAAAATCTTGGGATGCTGTCTTATGTCCAGAAACATCACAACACCAGACAAAGAGAAATAACAGCATAAAATGAAATGAAAGTCTCCATTAATTCATGCCGTACTCAATCATGTATGCAGTGCAACCACCCAGTCCCCAGAATTAATGTGCACCCCCAAATGCTGCTGTCTTATTTTCAGAAAATTCCGACTCCAGATGAAGAGAGAGTGAAAGCATTAAATGGAATGAAAGTCTCCATCAATTAATGCTGCACTCAGTCATGCGTGGCACACTCAATAAGAACTAAATCCTGCTGCTGCTACTGTTGGAATTTCATGCAATGCTTCTTCTTAACCTGACTGGGCTGATGCACAGTGTCTTGCCAAATGATGTGCTAGAAGGATAACCTGACCATTGAGTTAACCAACCATGATAATGTGAAAATGCTGTTGGTTGCCCAAAGTTTTCTGCACTGACCTCAACAGGAAGGATCCCTCTGTGTGTACACTAATACTACCCTTGATAAGCTAGTGTACCTGGCTGCCACCGTCATGGTTTTCCACAGAACCTGACCTTAAATGTTTATATATATATATATATATATATATATATATATACACACAATGGGGTGAGTGGTAAATGAGTGAGATAAAACAGCGTATCATCCACTGCAGTGTGATATTTTACTCTGCTCTACTGTGATGATATGAGACATTTACACACACAGGTCACAAAGGTCACTGATATCATCACTCTAGGCAGCTTTCCTCTCAGCATGAAAGAAACACCTGTGCTGTTACCATAGACTCAGAATGCAGAACTACCTGAGAGGTCTCACTGCTGCCTACAGCTAACTCAGTGAGCATTGCAAAACACACCTATCCCCCAACTTTCATCTCATTACTGTAATGCTCTAAACTTGATGCAGCCAGAATTCCAAACAGCACAGCTTCACAGAACAGTCTAAACTACTGCCTGCAGCTAACTCAACTACCACTGAAACACACTCTCACTTGTTCCTCAAACTGTGATTCTCACCCATTACAATTACTGTGGTAATTTAACTTCACTGCAGCCAGAATCCTAAGAGCACAATTTCATAGAGCACTCTGCACTCTGCCTGCAGCTAACTTAATTACCACTGAAAACATTATCAGCTGTTCTGACACTCTGCCTCTCAGTTCATTACAATTACTGTGATGCGTTTAACTTCACTGCAGCCAGACTGCTACACAATACAACTTCACAAAAGTATGTTTCTCATTTCTATCTAAAACTAACTCATTTAGCATTGCAAAACACACTCATGTGTCTCTCAGAGTTTATAACACTGCCAGCCCATTCAGAAAAGCTCACACACATAATGAGCAAACACATTAACAGAACAGAACACAAGACAGCATAACAAAACTTCTGAAACTCTTGGCCCTATTGTATATATCAGCAGATACATGATGGGCAGATGGGTAATATTATGGCAAATATTGTCACTCCTGCATCGTGAGCTTGGATATCTCACTTCGTGCCTTGCACTCGTGATATATCCAGAGCTCACTCTGCAGGAATGACAATATTTGCCATACCACACCATGCCCATCATGTATCCCCTATATACATATATATATATCTATATATCTATATATCTATATATATATATATATATATATATATATATATATACATTATATATATTTTTATTCTAACTATATATATATATATATATATATATATATATATATACACATATGTAATCATTGCTTTTTTTTGTATCACATGTCATATAGTCGAACTTGGGGTGTGCATTTCTTGGCTTGATGAGAATTTTGGCATGGAATACTGTCAAGCCAGTGAAGGTAGGAATTTTTTTTTGGGGGTTCATTTGAAGCAGGTTTCATTAATGTTTTGGGTTTTTTGTTAATTCTTCACAGGTTTTCTGTGCATCCTCCAGTCCAATAATGACGGTCAGGATTGATACTACTTATTGAGTGTGTCCCGGGTGTGATGTTGAACTTGTTATTTGGAGAAAGCACCAATGGCAGCACACAGCATCAGAACATTTCCTGCAAAAACAGATAAACAAGAAATTATTAGTAGTTAATTGCAGTAACACATTCTGTTTAAAGTGTGGCTGTTCCATCCTGTCATATATCCAGCGTAACAAATAGTAAGCTCTCTCAGTAAGCCACAACAAGACCAAATCATCACAATCACAAATTTAGTATGGGTAACCCATACACCGTCCCAATGTCTTACCTCATGTTACATTTTAAAAGACATCTTGTCATGATCGACCTGGATAAAACTTTATTCAACACTGCCATGGCTGCTGCAGCAATACAGTGTCTGATGTGCATGATGAATATATTACGTGACTTACAAGTCACCTACTTTATATGATTTCACTCTTTTGAAGAAATGAACTACAAAAAGAACTGATGAAATAAAATGTATATACTTACTGGAACTGGATATGCTATAGGTGGTTGTAGAAAGTTCTGCAGTACTATAGTCCTTCAGTCAAGAAGAGTGCTTGAAATTGTTAACCTGTAAAAAAGAAAATAAGTTGACCATATGTGTTTCCTACAGCATCTCTGAAATGCAACAGGAAGCATAACACAGCTCAAGGAAGTTCCATAGTATGAAAAATTAGTACACATACTCACTGAAAAGTATTGATAGTAGAAGCCATGTGGTTGTGGCTGCTGGATGTGATCTCCTGTCCGACTTTGTCTGCTATGGAATGGGAAGGCACAGGATGGAAAACATCACTTTACTGGTGGTGGTCATAGGCACATGATGTTGACATTCCCTCTCATGATCTGGTGGCTTTGGCTAACAGCGGTTTACTGGTGGTGGTCATGTGAGCACATGTGACATTCCTCTCACTATCTGGTGGCTTTGGCTAACAGCTGGTTTACTGGTGGTGGTCATGTGGCACATGACGACATTCCCTCTCATTGTCTGGTGGCTTTGGCTAACAGCGGTTTACTGGTGGTGGTGGTCATGGGAACAGCTGCAGCCTGCAACACATTCCCTATCACTGTCAGACACACATGGATGGATGGTGGGATATAGTATGTATTGTGTTACAGTATTTCACTCTCAGTCAGGAGGCAGTTATCTTGAATCTGCAGGTTTTAAGTGGCTAACACCTAGTGCTACAAATGGACAGTTGTATCTAAGAGGCTGACTGTGTTTGCTAATGACAGCAGCATACATTCTGTTCAATCTAATCAGAAATAATACCAAGGTGGGGAAGGTAAAATAGAAGGACTGAATTTACTTGTGCCAGATTGCCAATAAGACATATGGAATTTGAGTCATTCTGAGTGGGACACTGATTTAACGTTATGAAAAAACAAAACATGTACCACTGAAAAAATGTGACATCCTTTTAACCACTTAACTTAAAACCTACCAACATCAAGCTCATCATCATCATCATCATACAGGAAGCTACCCCACAGTCATCAATGTCTGAATTGTGCCCACTAGGAATTCTTTCTCCATGATGTCATCATCTACCTCAATGGTAGGCCGTTTCATGCTGTCAGTGCCATCAGGATGGTCTGTTTCTCCCACATCACCACAACCATGACAATGCTGGGGTATGAATACAGAGGTTGCAGTTCAAGCTGGTATGTGCCTCTGATTCATTTCTATGAATGTCAGCAAGCTGACATTTTGAAGGAGAGAGGTTTGTACGATGATCCCAAACTATTGCACCAGCAGAACTGAATACCCTCTCGACACTTACTTGGAGGGTGGGCAGGTCAGGTACTTCAGTGCCACTGATGTCAGCTCTGGCCATTCACTGACCTTTCCACTCCAGTATAAAAGGGATCATCAATTACTGACAGATGCCTGTTCTCAGCCAAATATGAGTCAACCATCCGTCATGCTGTACCTAAGTCCGTAGGGTGACTCATCATCCTGTTCTCTGGATTCACTTATGTCACAAATCCCAACTTGGGACAAAGCACCCCAAAGTGGGTTAATGGCAATCAGTTTTGATGACAGACCACCTGGAACTGCAGCCGCCTTACAGGATGTGCTTGATACTACCCATACTGACCTTCAGCCTGGTTATGCTGCTGAGGTTTGCTTACCTTAGCATGTGACTTCTGTAACCCATGAACCAAGCGCAACAGTTGCCCACTGACATTTTTAACCTGTTCAGGTACTCCATCCAATAGTGACACAATTCCATGTTTGTATCATGGGTCCAGCATTGTTGCTATTGCAAAGTCATCACTATGCTGAATGCTCAAGATGTGGCAATTGCAGTCGAATTGTGTCAGCTTGTGTTTCACCAACACACTGATAGCACAGTCTCTGGAACCATCAAGACTATGCTGTAACTTTAGCAGTGTCTGCCTCAACACCCACAGCAGTGGAATTGATTGGCTGATAGAGGCAGACTCGCCACTCACTGCCTGTGTGGCATGTTCAAAAGGCCTCAAAATTGTTATAAGAGAGTCCATGAGGTGCCACTGTTCAGTCATGAGATACATGGAGGTCCCGGAAGTGTCATGGCTAGTGTCATGATGAGATATTTGAGATTGCTTTGTATTGTTCATACAATCTCTGCATGTATAAAGTGGAGTTCCACTGGGTGACAACTTCCAGCTTGAGACAGTGCCAATGGGAGGCTGTTTTGGGTCTGCAGCTGCCAAAGTTGGTCACGGGCCTCTGCAAAGCGTGAAAAGTGCGAACAGATTTGGCATGCAACTGTCAACATTTCCCTTATATCAGGGTGCTGCAGAAACTCCTGGACCACCAGATTTAAACAGTGTACCATGCATGGAACATAAACAAAGCCACCATTCAAGATGCATTTAACCACATTAGACCCATTGTCACTTGCTATAAATCCAGCTCACAGGACAGGGCATTCAGTTACTCATCAGTTTTGGTCGGTAGCAAATCCAGCATGTTTTCACCAGTGTGGAAACAGGCCACACTGCGCATTGTGAGCGTTGCATGCTGACGAATTCCTGGAAGGTTGCTATCATGACAGTCTGACTTACTATACTGATTATTCACACTACCACCAGCACAAATAACCCCTGGCACCTGCACCCAATAAGAAGTTATATACAAATATGAACTCCCCATTGTTTTGTCACTTGTCCACATATCTATACTTAAATAGATGAATGGAGAGGAGGAATGTTGAAGGGCATGTCTTATAGAATTAGCCACAGTACAGTATAACTTGGGGACAGCACGGGTGGAAAAGTATGTCCTGGATGGAACTTTCCATTTTGGATGGGTGCATGCCGCAAACTGCCAGAATCCTGAGTTCTCCATGAAGGAGAAGGGCAAAGGTTCAATTTCCAGCATTTCAGCTACAGTAGCATTAAGTTCACGTGACACTGCATGATTGGGTGGGTACTTCAGGTTATGGGCAAAAACACTCTCAACGTGGGCTGATTTACATTTTACATGGGGTGTGAGTGTGACAAATGGCTCTGCTCTGTGAATGGCTGGAGGTGGGGTGTGGACATGTGATGAAGAGAGTGCACAGGTGACAAGTCCACAAATGAAGTTATTTTCCTGTTTTAAGTACAGAGGTCGATGTACCACTTGCGCTTGACATACTGCATTGACCACCACCACTGATACTCTGACCACCACTTGACAAGATTTCTAAATCATCATCCTCCCCTCATCATGCCTGTAGTAATCCTCTGGTGTTATTTCATTACTATTACAGACATTCCTACTTGGTCTTACACTCGTGGAAGGGTATAACATGCTCAGTAAGGTTGATGATGAGGGTGAGCGCAGGCCCTATGGCATTAGCTGCCCTCTAGTGCGGGTCCACAGTGCCATGTGCCTGTTCTTAAGATGTGTATGCTGGCCCCCGTGCCCAGATGACTCCCCTTTTACCTCGACTCAAGCGTGCATGGCAAGGCTGAAAGATTGCAATTGACTCATCATTTGCATCCTGGACAGAAAAAATCTCAAACAAGGGATTGCAATCCCCCACTTTTAATATGTCCCTGATGCTGCTTATTGGACTCCATTTTTAACCCCTGAAATGGGGGTGTGCTACATGATTTTTCAGGCTGAACACACTTGGACTCCAACTGACCACCATGACTATCTATGATTATTACTGGTTCATCATGCTTATCATCAACAGGAACTACTAAATCACAACTTTTTGAGGAGGGGGATTTAGCGCCAACAGACAGACACAGCCACCATTACTTTCTTTTTCTCCAGTTCCCAACAGGGTCACTGACATCATCATATTCATCAACACTGTAACAGGAAGACCTGCTATGAATAATAAAAAGTAATGCAGTACACCCTTACAAGATGCACCCCCATTTCCTTTTCACTCTATCCTGTCCTCTGCTGTTATCCAATATGTAGCCTAACTTTTCTTGTCAGGGTGGCCAACCTGACAATCTTTTACCTCTTTCTTTACTTTTCTTTAAGTCCTTAAATTAAATTATCTTGCATCTTGTATAAACTCTTATTCAGTTGTCTCACACAAACCTCCAGTACACTAAAAAAGCAGCATGCTTTTTGTAATTCCCTGCCCTCTATTTTAAAGGCATGTCTGTGATGCTTTAGTAGGTTTATGGCAGAGACAAGTAAATGAATTAGCGCTATGCATTTTGGTGCAAGTCTTTAGTGGTAGCTGACAGCAAAGTGTATGCTGTACAAATTCGCATGTTCGCACCCTACCAGGGACCCTGTGCACATTCGCTGGAAAGGATCCACAAAATGGAGCTGTAGTGCTTCAAAATCACAACTGCTTGTTGGGATTCACCAAAGAAAGACCATGTGGCTGAAATGGAGAGCGAGTATAGTGCAGCTGTGTACTGTTGCCATGGTGCAACTCCTCACTGCCCAATGTGCTGTTCTGGTATCCGCCTAAGGATACAATATAGAATGAGAGGTTGCTTGCTGAAATTAAATACAGGACACTACAAGCAGAGGAAATAAGCCCTGTAGTGCCCTAAATAGTGTCCAAAATGTTTTCCTTTTGACTGAGCAGCCACAGAGTTTTAATGGAGGCTGTAGGTTGGCTCCAAGCCAGAATGAGAGGTTTCAGCTGTCAGCTGCCATTGCAAGTCGTCAGATATGAATGCTGCCCCAGAAAGTAGTCTAAATGTGCCAGAATGAAACATGCAACCTGAAAAGGAAATATATATACATTTTCAGAGTCAAACTTGAGAAATGAAATTGTTGTTGTTTGTTATAAAAGTACATTTCTGATGTGAAGTGGAATCTTAACCTGGCAAGAACACAAATAGGAGTGCACCCTCATCTGTTGTTCTTGCTAAGGTTAGAGATTCACTTTCAAACACATTAAACCAGGTTATTTTGCCTTTTGAATACAAGTAAAACACTATTTTGTTTTATTTACCTGACTGTGGCTGACCCTGGAAAGTTCCTATTATAGGGCTGGCAGCCCATGAATTGGCTGACTATAGAAATCAGAGAGGATGAATCACAGAAGAGGTAGGAGCTTAACCCCAAACCACACCCCTCCAGAAATTAATGTCTCTACAGGAGCTATAGGACCTATTGTGTGACTGGTCTTAAGAATTATAGTAATAGCCACATCTATGTGTCCTGATATTGTTTACAGACCAGTGTGAAGGTTCTAGGAAAGATTAGAATAGTACAGTTTTTCTTAATTATGTGTCACATGGTCATGATGTCATAGCCTCAGGCACTATATATACTCAACTATATTTTTGAAATGGTTAACTGGTCAGAAGTGGAACTTGAGGCAGTAATACTCATGCCAACAGAAACTGCACTGCGCCATCAGCTGGGACATCATCTCCTCCATCCATGAGTGAAGCTACAGATTGTGCTGTAAAAAGTTGATGGAGAAATCCCTTTACTGACATCAGCTATGCACTTCTACGTACTACCACACCCGAGACAATCTTGCCACTGGTAGGAGTGCCATAGCAAGAAATAGCTTTGCTTGCACGCTCTTCACAGGCATATTGGGATCACTAAGAAAATTCTAAACAAGTTTAGATTTCTGAACTTTCAGTCTAGGTCAGTGGATGTGAAGCCAAAAAAAAAAAACAAATGTGGCTTGCAGTTGGATCTTGGGCACTAGACAGATGCAAAAGCACAGACAGATTAAGATTGCACTGTGCAATCAAGAAGAGACGCAGAAGCAAAGTCACAACATCTTAACCAGTGCTCAAGTTACAATCCAATCTGGAAAAGAATACCTTTTGCCGGTTGGGGAGGGGTGCAGTGCACTGCAGTAACAGTCCAAAACCAAGATACCACAGAGCAGTACAAAATCATGCAGGTGTGGTGGATAGCAGGTTTACACTGCTGCAATTACTCTTGTAGCATAATCAAATGTGTCTGATTTGATGACACACATCACACACACACACACACAGGTAATGCATAGCAAATTGAGAACTTCAGTAATATAACCAAATCTTTAAACAAACTGAAATTATGCACTGCTGCAAAACAACAATCAGCAAAAATTTCAAGAATTACTGAAAATATTACTTTGTGTACATTAACATAGTTATACAAGAAAAATATAACCAAAACAGAAAGACTGCCTTTTCTCCCAGCTAATCTACTTCCACCACAGAAACGCCCTCCCCAAGCACACTTGAGTAACTGTCAGTACACAGACTGAATGTTCTAAATTAACATTCAAACTCCACACACAAACAATAAACACTCGATGATATGAGCACAGGAGGGTTTCCTACAATCAATGTACAAAAGTTTGAGCAAAAAATTGCTCAAAACGCTTTAACAGTTTTTGTACGATTTGAATTGCAGAACTCTGAAAGCAAACTGTCTCCAGCTACCACTACACACACATTACACAGAACAGAGGCTGTGCAGAACAATCTAGAGCCCATGTGACCTGAAATCCTATGAATCACTGCAAAATTTGCCTTGGAGGCTCAATAACAATGCAAAGTGATGCGAAGTACAATGATTTCGATGTACTTCACATTAAAATTGGTGCAGAAGTGGTTGGGAGAAGGTGGAGTAATATGAAGTCATTGTTTTCAATGGACTTTACATTCCTCATTATGACATGAAGTACTCCGCTTTGTGTTTTGGATTACTTTATGATTCCGCCTTGATCTGAGAATTGCTTTGCAGAGTGGATTTTGCCCACTTACCCACCTCTATACACCACTTGCTGGTCCCCGAGAGGCCTAAATATAAATTGACATAACTGGGTGCAAAACTCATGCCCATTGCCTTGCCACTAATTTTGTGAAAATATCCCAGAAAATGAATACAATATATTACTCTCAGGATAAAGCTTGGCTAAGTCAACTAGGAACTCTGAGGATGGTTTAGCAGATGTTGTCTTCAAGTTCACAAAATGTCTTAGGGCTTCTAAGCCTTTAGCATGGGATACATTGGTATGTAATTTCCATTGAGTGTGACAAATCACTCTTGTAAAAGCTTTAAGTGAAACATTGAGTCTGTTTGCACCTGCATCTAGGCCAGCTTAATACATGTTGCAGTATTTAGTTATCAAGTGTGCTGTCTTGCTTTCCACTTGCACAGGTGCAGTTCTTTTTTTTTCATTTTCTGACCATTTTGCATTCTTCAGTCACATTTTACTGTGGCCTTTCCCATACTCCATAATTATTGTGGACTTCAGCTATTTTTCAGAATTTTTGGTACATGTTCACATGGCACAGCCTTGGTTTTCTCATTGCAGTCCATGTGCATCACTGCATTCTTCGTTTTCTTCAACATCATGTGTCATTCTTATATACTTTGGATAATTTTGGATTTAGAGATAGAATTAAGGTAATGTTGTCCATGTTTTGTCTATCTCTTAATTAAATTAAATATCCCTTATGTTTTCCTTGTTCCATCCAGATATTCAAGCCTTTTGAAAGGTATCAAAAGTGTTGCTGTTTACCAGTTCTGTTGGTAAATTATTCCATAATTGCACTGTTATGTGTGTGAAAACATTTCCTTGCATTTGTTCTAAAGTGTACAACCCTTAATTGTCTGTTACACCTTCTTAGTGTATATATTTCTTGTCCACCTGTAAGATGTTATTATTTCAGTAGGTCTGGATCCTTATGCAAGGTATATAACATTAATAAATAATCCCTAGAGTCTGTGTTCTAAATTGTGCAGTCCCAGGCTTCTCAGTCTTTCCTCATGTGTTATGTTTTCTACACCCCTTACCATTTTTGTTGCTTAGTGTTGTATCCTTTCTAGTGTTATGCTTTCTCCAATTGTTAATCCACCCCAAGTCTGTGACCCATAATCAGTTATCACTTTTACGTAAGACCTATATAATGGTAATTGAACATTTTCTGACCTATGACTGAAGTGTCTCCTTATTCTATTCAATAAATGATTTGCCTTTCCAAATAATGCACTTACTTGTTTCTTACTTTAGAGATCTTTAGTTATATATATTCCAAATGTTTTCACAATCTGTTGGTTTTAATTTAACTCTATTTAAGTAATACTCATTATTCTTATTGTTCCTTCCCATATGCATAACTTTGCCTTTATCACTGTTAAATGACATACTCCATTTATTTGTCCATTCTATCATCTCATCTAAATCCAGCTGTAATAATAGCGACTCTACTACTGTGATCACTGTACCTCTGAGGTTTATATCATTTGCAAATTTATTGCAGACGTTGCTGATGTTGTACTCAAAATCACTGATAAAATTCCAAATAGTACTGATTCCAGCATGGAGCCCTATGGCACCATAGTCAACAGTTTCCCTTCTCTGATAGATTTCCTAGAACCCTCACCCACTGTCTGTGATCTTCCAACCATTTGGATATCCATTTTACAAGTGTTTTCTTTATTCCCAGTTGCACCATTTTTAATCAGTTTTCATGTGACATCACATTGGAAGCCTTGCTAAAATCCAGAAACATTACATCCATAGCATTTCCTCATCCAGTTCTTTACTAATCTTCTCATAAAACACAAGGTTTATCATGCATGATCTTCCTGATCTAAACCCATGCTGTAGATTATCTTTAATTTCATTTTCCTCAGAGTCGCTTCTCAATATGACTTTTATGCATTTTCCATAATAAAGCTGTTTCACCTGATTCAGGGACCTATTAAATATATGTGTTAGAATTTCAAGTATTTCATCTGCTAGTTCCTTTAACATCCTAGGTGCTGCTAGCCCATCCAGCCCGGCTGCCTCATCTACCTGTAAAACTTTTAGGTGTTATAAAACCTCCATGGTTTAAATTTCTTTTACTGTATCAGCACTCTTCAGTATTTATTTATTTAGTTTTTGTTGGAAGGCTGACTAGACAATTTTTACCTATTTTCAGCCTCATCCTGGGGAGGGATACAGATGGATGCCAACTGAAATTGAATCAGATGTTAAGCTGTTGGTGGTATTTGCAGTACATTTCCACCCTTCTGAAATACTGAACAAACATATCTGTTTAATTTGTTTGGTATGTCAATATTTATTCAAGATTAGCTTATTGTCCACTAAATGGCCCTACATTAGAATCACCCTTCTTTTTTGAATTCATGTACCCATAGACTGCTTTTTAGGTTCTGATTGTTACTTGCCAGTTTGACTTCATGATTTCTTTTGGACCTCCTAATCTCCTGTCTCAGTAGTCTTATTGATACCTTAGTTTTAAGCTATTTCCTACACCTGGATACAGTTATGAATGACAAATAATACAAAATTATACAATAAAACCATAATAATATTAAAATGTTAATCACTAACAAAGTTAATAAATAATTGCACTAATACAACAATATTAAAAAATAATAATAAATAAAATCACAAATAAAAATATGAACTAAAATGCCGACCATCATTATGCAATGTTTGCATCACACTGTACCATATGAAACATTTGGGCAGATTATGTGTTTTCTCATTGCTGTCTAGTGAGGCATTTCATGAGTTCATAGACTGTACACTGTTTTAATTCATTGGTGCATGATTTCCTGTGTACCATGAGAGTCTCATTGACTTTACTGCTGCCTCTCAACTGTCCCTGATTTTCAGGGATGTCCCTGTATTTGCCTCAGAAATTTCTTCTGTCCTCCTAAATTTGGCATTTCTGTCATGAAAGAGTAGGGATTTGAATCACAATATAATGCCAGCCATTGGTGTTACAGTCTAGTTCTCATCAAGAAAATGCTATTCACACGAAGAAGCATGTTGTACACAGCTTTGGAACTAATATTATTATATTTTCAGATGTGTCCCTGATTTTGGTAATTTGTTCCTGATCATTTTAAGCCTTGTCTCTGATTTGTGATGAAGGAGGTTGAGAGGTATGTGTTGGTACTATCACCTTTATGTAAACACTGTTACTCCTTCTTTCATGCCCTTTCGTCCTGGTTACAATGTTACCTTGATAACAACATCATATGTTAGGAATACCACCTACTATCCGTATGTTACCCTCTCATCAGTCCTTCAAATCGAAGCTAAGAGATTGGCTCATGTCTCAGACCACCTTGTGCCTGCTCCCTTGGAAACACCCTCACCAGAAATCCAATCTTAGGGCCTTGTACCATTTGCCTTACTTCCAAAGTACTGGCTACTACATAAACAATTGACACGTTTTGACTCCACTGTGAAAATGTTGATTGCTATAGTGAAATCCCTTATGCACTGTATTGTTTCCACTCCTACCTGGTAAGCAGGTCCCAATCTGTTAGAATTGGAAGCTCCATCTCTACCTCCTTCCAGTCACCACTGGAGTCCCCAAGGATCGGTCCTCAGATCACTCCTATTTTCCATCTTCCTCAATGACCTGCCCACTACCTGCCCACACACATCCATCCACATGTATGTAGATGACATGGTGCTGTATACATCAGGCCCTTTGACCACTGAGGCAGTGACCAGACTACAGCAGGACTTCAACAATGTTTAGCTCTGGTTTCATGGTAATCAGCTTTTCTTAAAGCCAAGAAGACAGTCTCAGTGGCCTTTGGCACAAGGCAGAGAATCTCCTGGCTACCCTCCACCCCTCCTTCAACACCCTGGATGGAACTACTCTGGAGCTAGCACCTCCTTTAGATACCTTGGGGTCTGGCTCTGTCCAGCATCTTGACTTTTCTGCACATGGTGATGCTATCCACAAAATGCTTCACCCCAAGCTGGGTGTCCTATGTCTCAACTGTGGTTGCATCCCACTGCCAGCCCATCATGCACTTGTGCAGAAAATGATTCTCCCTACTTTTTACTATGGAGACATAGTCTACAGTACTGCTCCTAAGTCCACCCTGGCCAGACTGGACCCCCTCTTCCCTCCTTTTGCCATTTTGCTCTTGATTGTCTGCCCTCCACACATCACTGTGTTCTCTTCCAGACTCTCAACCTCCCTCACTCCAGGATCATAGACAGTCCCACTGCACGAGACTCACAGCCAAGTTCTGGTCCCAGTCCTTGCTGCCATACCTGCCTCTGTCACCATAGCCCAAACCCCTCTGCGTGCCCTCTCAGGAACTTCAACACATGGCTCCTGGCTGTGCCATGCATGTCCTCCTCTGCTGGCCAGGACAGCTTTCAGACATTGCATGCCTAAACTGTGGAACTCCCTCCCAATGGACATCTGGCACACGCCTCAAACCCAGCACCTCCACTCCCACATCAAAGTGCATTTCTCCTCCACTTGCCTCTGCAGCTACATTGAAGTCTAGGTTTATGCCAAGTATACTTTAAGTATCCTAGGTTCTGACTATGTTCAAGGGTCCAGTCCACTTCTTGTGACCTCACTTAATGCTGTTTTTGTTTACTTTTTGTCCTACTATGCTACTGTACCACATGTGCTGTAATGTAATGATCTAATTGCTGGTTCCTTGTATTACTACCTACAGTATTCTGATATGATCACTGAGTGTACTAACCTGCATTTGATGTATTATCTATGGGTATTTTTCCACTGCTCCTCCTTCCCAGGATGTACCTGCAATCGAGCAGTACTCTGCTCAGTGTGCCTTCTTGGCAAAACTCTTACATAAATAAATAAATTGTAAACCTTGGACTGGCTGAATAATGTCTTGTTTTGCTGTAAGTGTATGTCCTAGTTCTCTGCAAGCAGAGCAGCGTTACTTTATTTGTCACAAATTTGTTTTTTATGTCCTTAGCCCTATTTTAAGATATGATGTTCATGTATCACTGTTGCTGATACCACTGTACTCACTGTTTTATATGTACCTACTGTATTATAACTTGTACCTACTGTCTGTCCACTGTACATCCTGGGTCACAATTGAAAATGGTCCTTTGGATCAGTTTGCTCACAAAGTTACCAAAATGTAAATAAACAAAATAAATTATCATTCTTCTACATAGTACTACTCTTATTTATCCTGACTGCCTGCTGCACTGACTGCCCTAAAAACTTTGTGTCCAACACACATTTACTATCACTTTACCACAAAATAAAATAAATTATTTTCATGTTGTCCTACTACTCCATGGCCATTTTCTTGCTGAGCTAAATATTCTTCCTATGCATCTGCAATGTTTCACTTGAGCAAACATTCATAGCTCCATCAATTCCATTCTCAGTCTCCTCCTTCCTTTGTTACTTTTTGGTGTCTCCATCGTTCAGACACAATGCTCCTTCCTTGTTAACATGTTCATTTCTGAGCCTATCAAGGGATCTTTCTCCAGTCCCATGCTGCTTTTTAGTAAGCATATGGATCACAGTTTCTGCCTATTCTTCTTCTAGTTCTGATACCCATCCATCTCATATAGTTCCTCTGAAGGAAATAAATATAAATCAGTTTTGCCTTTCTTTAGAAGGAACTACTTTTCTGGTGGATATTTAATTT
This sequence comes from Neoceratodus forsteri, assembly GCA_016271365.2. Classification (NCBI taxonomy): domain Eukaryota; kingdom Metazoa; phylum Chordata; order Ceratodontiformes; family Ceratodontidae; genus Neoceratodus; species Neoceratodus forsteri. The sequence goes on from CM028130.1 coordinate 1,064,935,239, forward strand.
CAAAACATAAAAAAAAAAAAAAAAGCTTAGTTTTGGTAGCTTTATTTTACCCTGACCCCCAAAAGGGTTCAGCTTATAATCACAATAGTAAAAAATACTGTACATGACAGAGTGTGGGGTGTGTTAGAATTAACTATTGTTATGGATGTCAGAGCAAGGATGTGAAACCATGTGGCTTCAAGACCCATAATAACATGGTTTATTCCTGCACAATCCACAAACCTTGTAAAAGTGTTATTGTGCTTATAAATGGATATTGCTATTTACAAGTAAAAGATAAGAAAAAGTGACAAAAGGGTCAAAATTAGACTACTGCTTGAAACATGAAAATGAAACATTTTGTCTTGTGCTGGGTTTTGGGGGATCCTCAAACAGTGGCACAGGTGAAGTCCTCTATGTCAGCAATAAGACACTCTAGGATATTAGTTGTACTAGGTTTACCCCATGTCCAGGGCATAGGTAGGTATGAGGTTGAGGATCAAGTGTCCTTTTCCCATGGAAGTGCTGTAAACCTAGTAGAGCCAATACCTTGGAGTATCTTATTGTGCTTATAAAATTAATTTTGTTGCAATTAAAAATGATATACAATTACAGAAAATTGTAAAACATAGCAATAATTGATAACACAGTCCCTGCACTGGAGGACTGCCACTAGGAGGCACTAGCATGGTGTTACCACTAGTTTACTACTGCTGTGCATCTTAGTCTTCTTATTGTTGGTGTGGGTTTACAAGACCTAGCTCTACAGATAAATCAAGCAAGATTCAGCAAAAATGTTGTGTAAGACAGAAAAGAAAAGTTTTAAGCAAACACACTTCCTGATTGCCTTCTTGGTATTTGTAAGTATTGATGTTTATATATTTTTGACTTTAGCAGAGAAAATAAATCAGGTCATTTTCAGTTAAAAAATTTAAAGATAGATATGAGGAGTTTTACTAGCTATGCATACTGGTTGGCAGTAAGTTGTTTTTAGTATTTGGCTATGGTCTCCCAAGGTCAAGTCTTAAAACAGGTCTCTGCCAATTGGGATACAGTTTAGGATTTTCCTGCCCATTTTATTAAATCTATTTTTGTTAGATGATATTCTTTAAAGTGTTCTTCAGTTGGGGTTTCTTGGAACTTTCAAGAAACCCAACCAATGTCTGTGGTTGTGCCTGGATTAAAGAATGGTTCTTGACCAATCAGATTGCAGGGTTTTTGGAATCCATTTTTATGACACTTCAATGCTTGTATGCAATACATAATTTCTCAGGTAGTTGAAAGAAATTGTATTTGCTCCATGCCACACAAGCCAATCAGTGTGTGATGTTAACTTGCATGACTTATGCCCTACGTGCATTATTATTAATTATAATCAGTGGTGGGAAAAACAGGATCTCAGGTTCAATAAAAATCAGAATCGGCTCAATTCGTAATGACTGTGCAGTTGCTTGCCATACCTGTGATTCATGGTCACATAGCAAACCCTTGTCATTATGTGATTATTGGCCAAGTCAGACAGTATTTCAGTCCTGGGCACCTCATTTAAGAGGCAGTATGGTGCAGAGGGTTAAGGCTCTGAGCTGCAGATCTGGAGACCTGTGTTTGAATCCCACAGCTGCCTAGGAGCATACTGTGTGATCCTGAACAAGTCACTTAACTTTCTTGTGCTCCCAGGTCGCATCTGGAAACAAGCTTCGGCTTAGTGTGCTACTCATGGTTTAACAATGTTCCCTTCCCCTCCCATAATTGTATCAGTTTGTACTACTTGAATTGTTGCTTTGTTACTCATTGTTCAGATTCAATGTCAGGGCTAGTACCTTGCAGATTCAGCTGAGCTGTAGCACAGAGGATTTTCAAACCACTGTTGCAGTTTGAAAATGAGGGGTTCCTGGCCCTATTAGGGCTGGCTGGATCCCTGAAAAAGAAGAAGAACAAGATTTTTTAAAGGCAGAAAAGGGAGGGCTTGTAGCTTCAGAACAAAGTGGACAAAGGAAGAGGGAGGGACAGAAGCAGGCCAGGCTGCTACGGGGTGGGCTGGGGGAACAAAGAGATGTTCAGGGGCAGAGAACAGGAGAAAGGATTTATACAGTCAGGCTCAAATTCACTTCTAAAAATCAATTCAGTACTTAAATGACTGTAAGGATTAAACAGATTATTAAACCCTGGTACAAAATTCTACTTGAGAGACAGAGGGAATACAGTAGCTAGAAGTGAGCATCAGGACAAAGCGTGGGCCACTGAGATCAGCTTTCACTGGCGCCGAATTCAAAGTGAGCACTAGTACCTTTGCAAAGTCGGCTGAGCTTAGCAACAGAAGATTTTTGAACCACTGTTGCAGTTCAAAAATTGAGGGGTTCCTACCCGATCTGGGCTGGCTGGATCTCTTGCAGATTTGGCTGAGCTGCAGCCACAGAGGATTTTTGAACCACTGTTGCAGTTCGAAAATTGAGGGGTTCCTGGCCTGATTAGGCTGGCTGGATCCATTGCAGATTCAGCTGAGCTGCAGCACACAGAGGATTTTCAAACCACTGCTGCAGTTCGAAAATTGAGGGATCCTGGCCTGATTATGGCTGGCTGGATCCATTGCAGATTCAGCTGAGCTGCAGCACACAGAGGATTTTCGAACCACTGCTGCAGTTCGGAAAATTGAGGGATCCTGGCCTGATTATGGCTGGCTGGATCCATTGCAGATTCAGCTGAGCTGTAGCACACAGAGGATTTTTGAACCACTGTTGCAGTTCAAAAATTGAGGGGTTCCTGGTCCCCTTTGATTTTGTATGATCTGATCTAGATCGTTATGCACAATCAGCTTTAGTATCCATATCTGGGTTGATAGACTAGGTTAACTTACAGATTAACTTGATAACCCTGGATAATTCAGATAATTTGATTGGATAACACGTGAATACATTATCTGGGATAAAAAATGTCTATACTACAAATGTCAAAAATCTGATGTATCTGGTAGACACCATGTGTTATCTGAGTATCTCCAATAACTTGGGCATCTAGTATGCTTGTAAAGTTTTGGGAGGAGATTGTAGTGAACATAGAGAAAACATTAGGATTTTAATGGGCAATGTATTTATTTGTAATATGGATGCTGTTATATTTCTTTGTAACATTCAGTCACATAGGATCTGTAATACATCAATCTGACATCAGATTAATGGTATTGCAGAAAGGAATGCAGCAAGCACTCACACTTAGTTGTTGTCTGGGGCAGCTTCTATCACAACATTCAGATCTGTATCAGCAAGTGACAGGAGTGTTACTAGCCACTACAATGACTGGTGTGATATCATTAGATCTATTGCTGCTTCTTATAAACTTGTGCTGTTGTCATTCATTTACCTCAGTGTGGGTGGGCGGTTATGTATGGTTGGTTGGGGAGTGAGGGGACAGTGACACATCTTCATATCCACTTCCTGTAAATAACTGAGACTGAGATGGCATGGCTGTAAGCCTGAATGGGCCTCGAGACTGTACTGAGACCATGGTACGGCATAGTGGTAATTGTGAATTATAATGGCACCTTTATATTACAAAACATAACATAAACCTCTCAAGCTGCACTCTCAAGGTTTATAAGGTCACAGGAAACCCTCAATATATTTACTGCACCATAACAGAGGGATGTCCATCTGTTATTCTATTTATAATAATGGGAACATTTTTTTCTAAGAAAAGTCGGTGTTATCCACCATTATAACCAGCTGGTTGTAATGGCAAACATGTGCCAGTTTTCAAAGTGAAAGTCGTGAGCCATAGTGCAGCTTATACAACATAGTTGTCTCTCACAGAATCATTAAAACAAACTCATTTGCCCATAGTTGTTTTCCTGACAAAGAACTAACTTTGTTCTTCATCTGACTTCTTTCCCATGGCACAGTTAACATTTCATATGCATTAAACTCTCTCTCTCTCTCTGTCTTTCTCCCACCCTTGGCAGGTCACATGCTCAACACACAAAGGAAACCAGGTTTTCATGGTTATGACAATTTTCATGCCTATAAATATGTTTAGCTCTGCTAAAGAACTGAGCTCTATTCTTAAAGCTCCTGGCATGGCACAAGGGGATTGCACAACAAAAAATGGTGCAAAGTGTTGTTTGCACCAAAAGATGCACCAGGAGCTATACACAAATGCAGCCTGTGAACAACCACAGGCTACATGCACCAGAAGGGTCTTGCACTGTCCATGCCAAAAATGGGCTGCAGGATGGCGTTAGGGGGCATCACGACAGGCGCCGTTGCCACATTCCTTAAATTGAAGTTCTTAAGAAACCCTCAGAGGGTGAAATTCTAAGTACCCTTTGATCAGCCAGGGCTGGTCTAAGGAACTTAGAATTTCACCCTCTGGAGAGGGTTTGACCACTTGTGCCACTCTCGGAGCCTTCCTCATCATGTGCTGCAGCCATCACCAGCCCCAACATGCCCATATCTTAAAAACATTTATAAAATCAGTTCCTGGTGGTCTAGCAGCACCTTAAGCCTCAATCTCCTTATTATTAAATTAATCAGTCTCTGGTGGTCTAGCGGACCCCCACTCTCTGTCTCCAATGTGCCTGCAAAGTAAAGTGTTCATTGAAAGCATTCCCTGGTGATCTAGCAGAACCCCACCCAGTGCCGATATGCCTGAAAATTCAGATGATAATAAAATCTTTCCCTGGGTCTAGTGGACCCACACGCCAGCAGGTAGTGCCCACTACCCTTTCTCCATCCCAAACCCCTGCCCAGTTACTGACACAGTCCTTCTTCACCATGGTTGCCGCTGACTGAACAGTCACTCAGCAAGTACTGTATACAGTATGTGCTCAGTGACCGGCGCAGTCTGCAACTGGCCATGGTGGTGAGAGGAGGACCAGCCGGTCGCTGGTCGAGGCTTGGGATGGGGCAGAGTGGGGTGGTGGGCACTACCTCTCAGGATGGGGGTCCACTAGACCATGAGGGAAAGATTGTATCATCATTTGAATTTATGGGCAGATCCTTTTGGGCAGGGGGGTCTGCTAGATCCCCAGGGAATAACTGATAGAAGATTAAGGGCTTGGGGTATCCATTAGACCACCAGGGACATCCTAGAGTGGTGCAAAGCAACCCTGCAGCTTACAGCAAATCCTCCAGATGTGCCATGTGTTTGGCACACAGTCACGGTTGGTGCAAGCAATGGGTCATTGCCACGGACCCTTCCAGATAAAGAATTGGGCACAGGGTCCCTGGTGCATGGCATGATGCAAGCTGCCTTTTGCCGAGGCTAGCTTGTGTCAGTCTGAGAGCCCTTCAGAATTGAGGCCCTGGTTAACAAATTAGAATGTTTGGGACTTTCTGCAGTTTTTCATGTTTAAATATTAGTTACTTTAACTTAAACCTTACTTTACTAAATTGCAAAAATTAGTCTGTAAGCACTCCTCAAATTCTTTACCTAGACTGCTCATTTTATGCTCACCTAATGCCTACAAAATGTTAAGTCTGCTATGACTAACACATTGGCAGTATAGCACAGTGGTCTAAGGCTCTGAGCTGCAAATTTGGTGACATCCACCAGACCTGGATTTGAATCCTACAACTTCCACTTGCATATTGTGTGACCCTGAGCAAGTCACTTAACTTCCTGTAAAAAGCTTTCAGCTTAGTGTGCTATACCAGGTTAAACAACTAAATAAATAAACATTGTAAGGTACTCTGTATAATTTCTTCATTTTAATTCAACTGCTTCAAAGCAGTTTACAAATTGCCTTTTGTTTAGTAACTGCTGTGATGAAAGATGCTCCACACCAATTACATGGGGTGGCATGTAACTAATCTTTACATATTACCTCAGTGTTGATGTTAGATAAATCCCTTGAGCTTTGCTCTCGGGTTTATGAAGCATCCAACACCTTGTGTGTGTGTGTGTGTAAAATTCTCATTATATATACTGCCCTATGTATTATTCTACATGTAATTTTTGAGCAGAAAGCCATATTGAGCACTGGCAGCTTCTTTTCAGTTATGGTTTTCATAGAGGGTGGGGAATGCTTCAAGGACGATAAAATGGCATTGAAAAGCAAATCAACCTGATTACCAGGGACGGATCTCATGACCGCATCAATTTTAAATCAATTAGTTGTTATATTTCAAATATTTTTATAGCAAATAAGTCTGTTTACTAAACAACAGCAAGCCAGTTTATAAATGCAAAATACACTCGAGGGTGTTAACACTAAATCAGTGTACTTCCCAATGTTGTCTGTGGCATGCATCGATTTAGTGTCGCCATATTCCCTGGTGGTTATTCCTTACATGCTTTATTCACAGGGGAATATTGACAGGACTATGGGAAAATCCTCTACTCTTACAATATGTGCCGTGGGGACTTTTTTTTTGCAATGCCTGTCCCATATTATCAGCCCTACATTCTGGACCCACTTCCCCGTAATCGATCCCGATTCACCTTGGCCACTGAGACTCTGAGATGGCCCCTCCCCATGGAGACAGGTCCAGGTTACTGGCCGCATCATTGTGACCAGAAGGACTCTAGGTTTACCACTCCGGTGGGGCCACTGGAGGTGAGCCATCCAGTGGAACATGGTCTCAGTCGAGGTCAGGTACTTTGGGGGCGCAGTACCAGGAGGTGGCATCATCCCTGGGACAGGCAGCATTTTTAGTGGATGCTAATCCCTCAGTAGGCAGGACATCCAATGACGTCAGTGGGACGAACCCGACGTCCCATCCTGCCTCCTACATATCAGGTGACCGTCACATCGGGATCCCATCCTCTGCCAGGGTCCGTACTTTTGCACTGGACACTAATCACACACACCTCCCCCGGAGGTGGAGAGCAGTCCATGGGATGCTCAATCCTCCCTTCCCTCCGACTGGCCCTTGCATGGCCTGAGTCTGTATTCGAACCCAGGTCACTGGTGTGGCAGGTGAAATCCTACCCCTGCATCAATGGGCCAGCCTGCACTATGGGGACTTTAACATCCATAAGGATAACCCCAGAGAAGCCAGCCTGGTGGCACTGAGGGCTGAGGCACTGGACGCCTTACTTCGTGCCACATCAGCGACTCAGGTTCGAAATGACCTTGGGTCGCCGGGAGCCAGCGCTGGGGAAGGGAGGGAGGGAGGGGATTGAGCAGCCAAGGCAGCTCTCCCTCCCAGGTTGGATGTCTGCACTTACATAGTTCCACTTCCATTGGGTGGAGGTCCAGTGGGAAGTGTAGGCATGATGGATGCAGTGGCACAACCAGGGTGGGCAGAAGGGCTGACTGCTACTGGCATGTGCGGCACCTCCATGCAAGGGTGCATACATGTCTGCCAGGGTCCTGGGTCAGGAAAAAAGGAAGATAACCTACAAATTATAAATATGTATAAAAAAGGGTAGCCTCAGAGAGTGGCAGAATGGCCCTTAGTTTGCCATCTCATCCAATAGCTTTCACTCAGCAGTGCACCCTCCTCCCCAGTGCTACATTACACTGTCAATACTTGGTAATATCTAAGGTTTCTTTGAGGAACTGGTCCCTGTGACCTACAGTGTCAATCTACTAGCCCAAGAGGCAAGTGTCAGTCAACTGAGAAAATGACACTGTTAATGCCCCACTATGTTATACATGTAACATATTGTATAATCATTTTACAGAAGTCTTTCCATGACATAAACTGTCTGAATACAGCAATATGGGAGTTTATGTTTCAGTCACTTCAGCAAAGACATATGTTACTAGAAAGGAATTAAAAATATCCTCTATGGCTGCCCAGAGGGCAGCAGTAGAATTGCTTCATGCTGTCATGAGGAAACATGGATTCAAAAGCAAACTTGTATGCAGCATTGGTGGTAAGCCTGGCTAAGGAGTACCACCAGCAATGCAGCTTGGTGGGGGTGGGGCAGATTGCATCACCACAGGGACCCCTGCAACTCGGCCAGGGAGCTTGATACTCCCATAGCATCATGCTGTGAATGTGGATGGCCTACATAGTTATGCTCATTTCCAAGAGGAAGAGGAGGACTCTGAGAAAAAAGCTGGGGAAAAATCCGCAGTCTATAATAAGAGGCTACAATAGCTGGCACGTGAGGCTTTACACCTTGTAACCATTGCACTTGCTATCAGATCTTTAGTTCAACCTGGAAAGGATCAGCCTCAGTGGACTCATCACTTCAGATGGAAAGCCACAGGTAAATCACAGAAGCAGTGAGCCAGTGGTTAACTGGGCTGTGTTGCTACCAGTGGCAACAGAGGTAAAATGCTAGCTGAAAGGAGGAGAAGAGCCTGTGTGGAAAAGGTTCATGTATCCTAACAGGCATGGGGGGAAACAGTAAATGACATTTATTAGGTGAGCAATCTGACCCATACTGTGAGACTGCAGAAAGATGAATTTTAGAAAATATGGATGCTATGGATGGTATTTATAATGTATAATATCAACACCATAAGTATTAGTGGCAGTATAGGGTAGTGGTTTAAGGCTCTGAGCTGCAAACCTGAAGACCTGGGTTTGAATCCACAGTCCCCACTTGCATACTGAGTGATCCTAAGCAAGTCACTTAACTTTCTTGTGCTCCCAGGTCGCACCTGGAAACAAGCTTCTGCTTCGTGTGCCTTTCCTGGTTAAACAATTTCCTTTCCCTAAGTGTGGACTGGCTTGGTGTTAAATGATGTATGTGATTGGTCCTTGAAACAGCTATGAGCAAAATGTTCTTATTAATTATACTGCATGTAAAACCTGAAGTATATGAATTTGCATATTGCAGAATTGCCTGATGAAGCCTGAAACCAGGCAAAGTGTTGGGATGACAAAATAAAAAAGATTACTTGCAAGAATGTGTATGGCATCTTTTTCATCCAGGTTCCCCTCCCCATTAATATTCAATAAAGTCATCTTTGGGCAATCCTCCTTTCAGGATTTATAATATGATTGCCTGCAGGTGCCAGCATATTTTCAGTAAGCTTTTATTTTAAAAACAATTATCTTCCTAGCCTTAATTTTCCAAACTTAGCCCATTTCAATGAAATTCCAGAAGTAGCCAGTGACAAGATGCACTACAGAGCTGGATATATTTGAAATGCCACCTAAATCCAATTGAAATAACTGGATTTTTCCCACTATACATCTGGGTATTCTGCATCATGTCATGTGCCATCATTGTATGTTTAGAAAGGTTTAACATTACAGTCCTTAGGGCTGGGAAATTCATTTTGTTAAATGAAAGTATGGATTCATGTCAATATAATGTAATCTATTGAGCATTTCCATATCCAAGACATGGTAATATACTGCAGAGCCAGCCCCAGTGCAATGCAGGAACTTGCAGTAAGTGACATGTCAGAAAATACTGCATGACATAAAGGCTTAATCACCATTGAATTACATTGCTCCTGCAGTATACTGCAGTATTTTGTGATATACTGCAGATTTACTGTATTGCATTCTATCTGGTGCCACTGTACATAGATATATAATTTCAAGTTTTTGAAGTAATTCTGCTGCATCATTTATACTCTACCACCCTATATTTTTTTGTGAACTATGGTTGTAGCTCCAGAGGAACCAGGGCATCTCTTCAGAGTACCCGCATGACCTACTGCCTCTACTCCCAGCCTGAAACCTCCCCACCACCCCCCATCCCATGGACTCTGCCCAGCCCCATGATCATTCCCCAGGGGAGGACCCTCCTCCTACTTGTCAGCCTTACCTGAGAGTAAAGGGACAGTCCTGGAGCAGGGGTGAGGGACGGGATCCGGCGAGGGTCGGTCTGGCAGCGGATGTTGGCATGGTCCCCAGGTCTTCTTCACCTCCACTGGTCCACCAAGGTGTTTTTCTTTGTTTCTCCCTGAAGAATGCAGACATGCAACGGCATCCGAGCATCAATGTGCTGATGCCCACCACCACTCTGCCCCCAACAGCAGCTTGCTTTTGCAGGGCCCCAATCTCCATCAGGGCCATTGGTGAGTGACACAAGCCCCAGTACCCACCTGGGGGGAGAGCAGTCAACCAGATGTTGTCCCTCACTCATCTGCTACCCCCGATGACCCGAGTCCATTCCCAAACCCGGGTCTCCAGTGCAGGCAGGTGTGGTGTCCAGCACCTCAACCTCAGCACCAGCGGACTGGCCTCTACCACCCTATCGATATACTTTATAAATATATATGGATTCATTGCAAAAAGCTTTTGTTAATACTAGGTAGGGTTAAACAACTAAAGTAGGGGAAGTATGGTGTTAGGGTTTCCAACACTAACATCCCACCCCACAGGCAGCAACAGGCATAGAGTGTGCCTTGGGGTTGTCAGCCCCAACAACTCCCCATTCTATGAGTAAAGAAGCTGAGATGGGTACAGTATATGAGAATGGGGTGAGCGTCAAGACTGACAATCCCAAGGCACATCTCACACCTGTTTGCTGCCTACAGGGGTGGGTATGGGGTGTTAGTGTTGAAACCCTACGCCACATTTCCTACTTTTGTCACTTCAACCCTAACTAGTGCATTAATGAAGTTTTTGCACAAATGTCTTTACTATTTGAGATAGTATAATAGTATTATTAATTCCTATGGAAGCGAGGGTCTTCTGGGCCCTGTGCTGCCATCAATCCATAATATTTGAGATAGTGTAACCATATCCTTATTTGCCTATGCAGTCATACCTCCATAGAGGCATATATGCATGTTGCTGTGGAAACAGGGGCCCTCGGCCCCTGCGCTTACAATTTTAGGAAAACTGTAACCAAGTTATCACCATAGTCTTCTTATTACCCCACCTCATTAACCCAGTCCTGAAAATGTCCAAATCCTTCCAAAATGTGATTCCGCTCCACTGTAACATCATTTACCAGGACATGGCCTACCTAGACTTCAGCAAGGCATTTGACACAGTCCCACACTAAAGATTAATAAACAAATTAGCTAGCTTGGGAGTGGGTGCCAGGGGTAGCCTGGGTAAAACACTGGCTGGACAACAGGACACAGAAGATAAACAGATAAAGATAAACAGAGTCCACTCTGAAGAAAGGGGGTTTACTAGTGGGGTACCACAGGGTTGAGTACTGGGTCCAGTGCTTTTAATGTCTTTATAAGTGACATTGCAGAGGGACTGAAGGAAAGATGCCCTTTGCAGATGACACAAAGATCTGCAACAGGGTTTATACACAAGAAGGCATGGAAAGGATGAGAAGAGACTTGGCAAAGTTGGAGGAATGGTCAGAAGTATTGCAGCTGGATTCACTGCAAAGAAGTACAAAGTAATGCACCTGGGAAACAAAAACCCAGGGAATATTACACAATTGGTGGGGGGTAGTAACAACAACAAAATGGAAAGGAACCGGGAGTAATCATATCAGATGACCTTAAGGTTGGCAAGCAATGTGAGAAGGCAGTAGGGAGGGCTGGGGGAGATACTGGGATCTATAGGAGAGGCATCACCAGCAGAAACAGGAAGTTTTTGTCCCTCTGTACAGACAGTTGGTAAGACCCCATCTGGAGTACTCAAGGCCCAGTTCTGGAGACCCCATCTCTGCAAGGACATAGACAGGATAGAGGCAGTCCAGAGGAGGGCAACTTAAATGGTCAGGGTCTGCAAGATGCTTACATGAGGAGAAACTAAAGGTGCTTAATATGTATACCCTTGAGGAAAGAAGAGAGGGGGACATGATAGAAACTTTTAAATACCTCAGTGGAATCAACAAAATCCAAGAGGATAGCATCTTTCAGAAAAAGAGATGTGCAAGGACAAGGGACACAATTGGAAGATAGAGGGGACAACTCAGGAGTAATGTGAGGAAGTATTTTTTTTCACAGAGAGGGTGGTTGATGCATGGAACAGCCTTCCTGAGGAGGTTGTGGGGTCTAAAACTGTGGGAGAATTCAAGAATGCATGGGACAGACATAAGGCAATTCTTGTGGGGGTTAGGAAGAAATAGACTGCTGGTTAACTAGGATCTGCAGCTTATCCAGTAGGTAGGGAAATGGGCAGACTAGGGGGCCAAGCGGTCTTACCTGCCATCAAAGTCTATGTTTCTATGTTTCTATTCCATGCCATAGGTGTGAAAACACAGTTTGGCCAGGATATGAAAAATTACAGCTGTGACATTCATGAGATGGTGTAAAATGTGGCTATACTGAAAATTTGGGGTCAAAATATTTAAAATTACCATAGTTACTAGTGAGCCTAGAAACATTTCAACAGATGTGCATAAATTTGGCATTTTACATATTTGACTCCAAATTTTAAGCGTACCCTTCTTATGACTCCACCCTCACGAACAAGGGTGATGAAAATGTTCAAATTCCACCTGAAAGGTGATTTCGCCAAGTGACCACAAAATCACCTTTCTGGACAGACTTGCATGATTCCAGTGACATTGTTCATGAGGTGGGATACCAAAAGACCATGTTGAAAATTAGGGTGAAAATATGCAAAATGACAAAGTTATGCATCAAAGTTGAAAACCCACTGAAATACATTGAACTGCACTTACCTTAGTTTCTCATATTGCAGTCGGCGGTTCCAGCAGCAAGACATCTTCAGTGGCAGAGTGGATATTTACCTTGGCACCTGTTCAGGTGAGTGAGGCTGTGTGGGGTGAGGTGATGGGTGCTGAGTGGGAGGTGGGGTTGGGGTCAGGTCAGTGAGGGACAGTTTTCTTTTTCCAGGTAAAAACAAGCAAACAAAAAACATTGAGGGATTGTTTTCTTTATTTCAGGTGCAGACAGGGATCAGAGGGCAGGGGTGCCACTAGACACCAGTGAAAGGCAAAACAGTAGAGGGATGGTGAATAGATGGTGGGTTGCCACTTGGCATGAGGGATAAACAAAAGATTATGGAGACCAGTATTGGAGGGTGGAGGATGCCACTAGACACCAGGAAAATATAAATGAGTAAAGGGATGGTGATCAGATGGTGGGGGTACTACTAGACACCAGGGAAATATAAATAAGTAAAGGTGGTTGTGATCAGAGGGTGGGGGTGCCATTAGACACCAGGGAAACAATAATAATTTAGGGTGAGGGTGATCAAGGGTGGGGTTACCAGTAGACTCCAGGCAAACAAAAAAATCAGGGGGATAGCAATCAGCAGGTGGGGTGCTACTTGACACCAGGGAAACAAATGTATGAAAGGGACAGTGATCGGATGGTGGTGGTGGTGGGGGCACCACTAGACACCAGGGAAAGATGCCATCAAACAAAAAGGATTTTTCTCACAAAAAATATTTTTTTCTTGATTTGTATCATGAGCCATGAAAAAGATTTTTAATCATAAAATTGGGATAGCAGAATAGCCTAGTGGTTAGAGTAATGAGCTGTGAATGAGCTTAGTACATCCAACAGACCTGGATCTGATTCCCACAACCTCCATTTGCATACTGTGTGACTCTGAGCAAGTCACTTAACCACCCCAGTGCTCCCTGGTAGCCCCTGAAAACAGGCACTTGTGCCTATTGAGCTTTACCCGTTACCAGAAAAGAATAAATAAAAATATTCCAATGGCATTCTCCAACAGTTAAGAGCAGAATCCAGCTAATGGGATCACGATAAGCAAGCTACATGTGTTGGTCGCCCTCCAGAATGTAATTTTGTTGTTTTCAAATTTAATTTTTCAGGGATAAATGGAAATGGGGGGTGTGACCAACCAGCAAACAAGATGGTGACATAACTTCCCAGCGCTGCTATCCCAGAGCATAGAACCCATCATAATTCTGCTTTCTGCCAATAGCCAGAAAGAACTGACAACAAAACAGGCAATCGAAAGCATCTGCCTTTCACCTGACCGACTTTGAGGGAAATCTGACAAAGGATTGCAAACATACCCTCTCTTTACCCTGCGGTCACTTCCACACACCAGGTCGCATGCGCACTGCTCTAAAGGTGGCGAGGAGCCCTCCATTTGAGAAATGTTTATGCCCATCATCACCAGTATTGATGCCTTAACTCTTGCATCTAATACTACTGCAGCCTGTATACATCAACTGGATGCGAGACTCGATCATGCAGAGCAAAATCACTGTCCCACGATGACATCCTCCAGGGACACTACGCTACCATGCGGAAAAGGCAGCTCAGATCCACCTACTGCAAGACAAGCTGGACAACCTCGAGAATAGGAGCGCGCAACAATCTGTGGCTCCTAGGATTCCTAGAGGGCTGCGAAGAAGGCAAACCGCATTCCTTCTGTACGGCAAGCTCTTCCAGAGCTCCTCAAACTGCAACCTACCACCAGAATAACTACTGAATGAGCTCATCAATCCCTTCAGCATAAACCCAGGAATGGCGAGTGAGCGAGGCCCATCATTGCTCGGATTCTTAAATTCACTGATAAAGAAGCAATTCAACAAGAGCTAGAGAGCTTGGGCGTTATACTGGAGGGGACACTGAGTCATGATCTTCCAAGACTATTCTAAGGACTTAGCCACTAAACGGAAGGCCTACACAGAGGTCTGCAGGCAACTTCATGACCTACAGGTACCATTTTCACTAAGATACCTGTGACCTTAAAAAATCACAATTAATGGTACCCTGCACCAGTTTGCTACACCAGAGGCTGCCATGGCCTATGTTTCTGAAACTTGGCCTATGGGCCCTAGCCTGTCTCACAGCCTGACTTCTGACCTCAGCTGTACTTAACAGTCCACATCTTGATCGTTGATCCCCACTAAAGAGGGATCTATCTCGAGTTCCAAACAAGGCCTCATAACAAGCATTGAGGAAAGAGCTTGAACCCCATTTCCCTAAGGTTCCAAGAGGCCCCATCGGGTACCTCACTCCAAACATGAACACCGTAGGAGCAAGAGCATCCCAGCGATAAGTCTGACCAGAACTCCAGATCAGCGGACCCAGAGGCACAAGAATACACGAGCCCCTACTTTTCCCAGAACAGATACTCTCTCCTCATTGACCAACCTGGGAGCCGATACTTTTGATGAGATGGACACCACTGCCCTGGCCCTGGATGGAACAGACCTCAAAGACATAGAGGGCTCTTGGGTTGCTGCCACAGATGTTGCGCTCCCACTCCAGGACTCTGACTTCACGCCATGGACTCAGGTGCTCCAACAGGCCGCAACTCTGTGACTGCACCACGTAGAGGATAGAAGACCACTCAAGAAGACCTCCCAGACTGACTGGGAACTACTGTATTCAGATAAGTGCCTAGGGTTCTGTGTCTGCAGGAGTAAATGGGAGGTTATTGGGAAATAGCCAGGTGGGGATGTAGGCCTTCCGCTTACTGCTGCCACTCGGCAGGGCCCTCTCACCTCACCCACACTCATATTAGGGGCATTTAGATGGGCTGAGCTATCTGAAGGCTTTACCCCCTCAAGAGACATTCTAGCTCAAAAGCACATGTATTGTGTTCTGCTTTTGCCAATATGGCATACCTGTTTATTTCTCTGTGTATGAATCTTAGTTGTCACACAGTGGAGACACTGTTTCTTTAATTAGTGTACTCAGATGGTGAGCTGTGACGATAATCTCTCTTTCTCCTCTAACCCCCACCCCATTATTGACCACCATTTCCTGGGCAATATCCACAACTCAGTATATGCTTGGTTTCACTCACTGCCGAGGTAGACTGTGGAAGGTGCAGACTCCAGGCCCTAATCCCCCGCCCACTGCCCCCTTTTTTTCTCTCTTAATGCAACCCAAATTAGCAGCTCCAGTCTAAATTCAGATTTCCTGCTCCCCAGGGTTGGTAGATGGCCCAAGGACATGGTAATACAGACTGCCAACCATCAGACCCTATCCCCAGCTCTACGGGTGTCCAAGAAAGGCTACACCCTAATGGCTCTGGGTGCCAGCTACTCAATTTGCTCAGCCTTCTATCTCCAAGATCTGCCCTTGATAGAGATATAGGTACTGCACTCCTCAGTCAGTGTGACTGGGGACAAATATACCCCAAGTCTGCTGAATCTCTACTCTCATGCCTCGTAGAAATGATGGGGCATGCCATTGGCTTGGTGACCCAGCTGGCTAAGTCCTGTCGTCCCTTCTCACCAGTGTTTTGTGTGTTATTCAACACATTGTACTGTTTATAGGTTACAAGTATACAGGTATATGTACTGCCTACTACTGTTATAGTTACTCTGCTGTTCTGCCCACTGCAGCTTCTAAGCCTGACTGCACTGCTTCAAACCAAATAAACAACTACCCTTTGACCAGGCTTCTCACAGTTCTAGTAATATCCCCATTCCTGAATCAGCATCCTCTCAATATGCTGCCCTATTTCCCTCACGAGGTATAGCTGACCCCTTATCCCTGTGACCAACAAAGGGAGCACACCCCTCCTGCCTCCTTACCCTCACCCCTTATGCCAAGATATCTGATACTGCATTCCACACTTGAATGTCCGGGATTAAATTCCCAGTAAGGTAACTTTTCTACAAGACACGAAATTAACCAATGCAGATCTTGTCCATATGGTGAAGAACTGGGCGGGACAGCAGGTCCACTCAGTGCTTCCACTAGAAAACATAGGGTCCTTATTATTCTTCATAAATCACTACCCTGGACTCACACCAAAACACTCACGAGTCCTGACGGTAGATAGGTGATCACTGCATATGACACTCCATCTGGTCCTACTACTCTGCAATGTGTATGCCCCCAACGGGATACCCACAGTTCTTTCACAATCTGGCAGAGGTGATAACTGGATTTACTTCCCTACTGCCCCTCATCCTGGGGGACTTTAATCTTACCCCTGTCCCTCACTGACAGGAATGATACTGCAAGAATCCACATCAGAAGTGGAAAGCAATGCACCAACTGATCTTAGACCAGGTACTCACGGATGTATGGAGACTTTTCACCCTAGGACCAGGGACCAGGACTACACTTTCCACAGAACCCAATTTCTCCCACAACAGAGCAGATTTCTGGCTAGCCTTCCAAGCCCTGCTAACAAAAACTACAGCAGTTACATCTTTCTGAGGGTTATCTCCGATCATGCCCGTCCAACTTATTATTCAATGGGGCCAACAGCCTCCCACCCCAGAATTGGAGATTAGACCCTCTCCTTATGAGAGATCCGACTATGTCCCTGGACAAACAATGATGCCTCACTATTCCTGTCAGATAACCCAACCTCAGACACCTCAGCAGGTAACACCTGGGAGGCATTTAAGGCCACCATAAGGGCAGCATCATGGGGTTTGCGCAGCCAAACACAGGGAAAGAGAGCAACACTTGGCCGCATTCAAACAATTAGTTGCAGCAGAAGCTGTCTTTAAGGCTATACCCTCACCAACTGGTAGAACTATTCTGGGCCTCAGATTTGAGATTAACCAGCTTTTAAACAGGAAAGCCAAGGTGGCCATACTTTGTCTCTGACATACCTTTTGGGAAGGAGGTGACAAGGAGGCAAGGCACTCGCTTACCATCTTAGGAGGCAGCAAGCCAGTAGGTACATACCTGGCCTGAAAAATACCCAGGGTGTGATTGCTACTACCCCGAGGTGATAAACGACATCATGGCATCCTTCTATAAGACACTTTACTCCTCTACACATACAGGTCCAGTTAGAGACACTCAACCCTTCCTTGATGGCCTCCACCTGCCGAAGCTCACCACACAACAGGCCCAAATCCTTGAACTTCCCATCTCCTCAGAAGAAGTGAGCTCCACCATCCGAGTCTGCGGCCGGGAAATTCCCTGGCAGTGACGGATACACAGCAGACTTCTACCAGGCCTTAGCCCCAGCTATTACCCCTTAAAACAGAGGTATTTCAAGAAATAGAGCTCAAACATACCTTCCTCCTTCACTCAGAGAAGCCACCATTGTGGTTATTCCAAAAAGGGCAAAGACCTTACAAAGCCTGGTAGCTACCATCCGATTTCACTTATCAATCTAGACAGCAAACTATATGCCAACATTCTTGTGTCCAGACCAAGCCCTTTACTGTCAAACCTTATAAACTTCTCCCAGGTGGGCTTTGTCCTGGCTGGCCTAGCTTGATCACCTAAGGGGCCTCATGAATCTCCACATATCTCCGTCCCCTCCCAACACCAGCTACAGCTATCCCAGTTGATTTTGAGAAAGCATTCAATTCTGTCAAGTGGGACTACCTGTACCTAGTCCTGGCACACCTTGGAATTGGTAAAGATTTCTCCAGAGTACAGGCCATTTATGCACTATCCACAGCCCAAGTCACCACAAACTCTGTACTCTCCCCAATTCCCACTGGAACATGGAACCCGACAAGGCTGTTCCTTTCTCCTCTTCTGTTTGTCCTTGCTGTAGAACCACAGGCAGGGCAATACAAGCACCCTGATATTACTGGCATCATTGTGGGGAAACAGAATACTCAACTCTTATGTATGCCAATGACCTTCACCTCCCCGGGCTGATGCCCAGGTTTCAGTATCCCTCTGTTACACCTCCTAGACTCATTCACCAAATACTCAGGCCTGAAACTGAATCAAACCAAAACTGAAATGCTCCCCCAAATGGACACTGTACCCAGCAGATGGCTGAGTCTGCTGGTCTTCTGGGCTCCCAAAGGATCACTTACCTGGGGATAATCCTCACCCCAACCCTAGAGAATCTCTGGCACTCCAACATACATCCTTTGCTCTCTCCATCAAGACAGAGTTTGATAGGTGGAAACTAAACTCACCTCACAGGGAAGATTGCGCCATCAAAATGGTCTCAGCCCCTAAAGTTTTCTATCTCCTGGAACATATTCCCATCCCTCTTCCTAACAAATGGCACATGGCCATGGACATTAATTGCAGATTTCCTATGGGAGACCTCCAAACCAAGATTTAGTCACTTCAGACTTAGAGCACACTGGGTCCAGGGTGGGTGGAACCTCCCTTGGATGGAGGGATACAGGAGGCCTTCCTTTAGCCCAAATAGTCAAATGGATGCATCCCCTTGCCTCTATCCGTCAATGGATCCAGCTTGAGCTGGACATCACAGGATAATGCACCCATCCTCTCTCCTTCTTTCACATAAAGGCACCAGGCTTTAACCCCTAACAAACAAAACTGGGGCCAAACTTCCCCACAGTGGAGGTGTCGAGGACCAACTGGTTCTCCACACATGCAAAACTAAAATGAACCCCTTCCTCCTCCCACATTCCCTCTGACAAAACCCTCCATTACTACAGAAGATGAATGGGTAGCCTGGAACACTGGATGGACTTGGGCATACACAAACTGGATGACCTCCTGGACCATAATCTCCATGCCCTCCATATATTTCAATCCCTTGGGCAGAAATGGGACCTTCCCAGAGGAGTTCTGGAGATACCTACAAATCAGAGCAGCACTCCACCCTCTTTTAAACTAACCCACATCCCATCTCACCCCGCCAGATTTACACACATGGATACAGCATCCCAAAGGTCTCAAGAGTGCATTTATGCCAAACTCAGAGACACCTCCCTCTCAATCTGAGGAGGCAAAGACCAAATGAGAGATAATGCATGGGAACAGGCCTGGAAAGATACACATACCTGGATGCAGGATGCTAGATCTCAACTAATACAAAACAAAATATCCCACTCATGGTAAAACACTCCTGTCGTCCTCACTAAAGCTAAGCTCCTGGACTCAGACAACTGTTGGAAATGCTAAAGGAAAGGTGGAGATCTACTACATATACTTTGGTTCTGCTCATAGATACAGCCCTTAATGGCAGGGTGTAGGGTCCTGGTCTCCAATGTACTCCGTAAACTGATACCTCACAACCCTCTTTTTCTTTCTCCTGAGCATCCGATTAGACCTCCCAAATTGTCCTCTGAATACCGATGGCTTGCCCTTCTTTTCCCTTCAGACTCAGAGGCCTTGCTATGTAAATTGAGAACTTCACTGATCCCCACATTTGCAGAGATTCTGGCATCTCTCTCAACCCTCACCAAACTGGATAGGATCTTTCATCTTCAGACATACCAAATGACCAAATTCCAACTCTGCTGGGCCTCTTACCTTGATTATGTTAACCCTCAGACAGGAATAGGCTGACTACCCACTAGCCCTGCAGAGCACATCTTGGTCATAAACCTTGGAGACTCTGATGGTGGAACATAGGTCCTACCCAACCTACCTCACTAGGCCTCTGAAAGGGTGAATTACAGAGAATTGTGCTGGATCTCCAGTCTTGCTCTTACCCATCTTCACTTTATAGAATCAATAACCCACTAAGCAAGCTTTATTATACCAGGGCTAATTGTGGATTTACCTGTGGATTTCACTGTTGATTTTACTGTAAGGCTTATTTCACCCCAGGCTTAAGATGCAGAGTCTTTGGTATATATTTGTTCTTGTTCTAGATATGAAAACTCTGGTTTTTCAGTACTTATACACAATATCAGTTTCTTCGTGAAGCCTTGAAGAGAGATCTGAAATCGAATCTAAGAACTGTGTGTCTATGTCCAGCAATACACAGAATGGAAGAGCGCCTAAGGGTGAGTAATGCCAATCAATGCATATCCTGATGTAGTATCTACACTGCCTCCAGACTACCTGTCATACTGTATTTCTGCTCCACCTTATTCCACCCTCCCTTCACCCTTCATGACTACCTCATTACCTTCTATTCCCACACCCCCCGGTGGTAGAGAAGCCTCCCACTTGGGACCCCCTCTACAGCAGAATCTGTATGTATGTTTCATATTGATCATTGCTTGCACACTGTAATCATGTGCAGACTGTTCTTTGTTTTGCATATCTTCTTCTTTACCCCTTCCCAGGTTGTCCTCCTCCCACCCTTCCCTTACCCTTCCTCTCCCCTTGTGTGTACTAAGTTCCTGTACATTTATCTGTACATGGAGCCTTCAGTTCCAGTGCTGTATGTTCTTTGCAGTAACTGGGACTGTTATTTATTCTTCTTTGAACTTCCATAAAGATTTAATGTGTATACAAATGGTGACAAGCTGTATCTTCTGTAGCAGTTCAAAGAAGAATAAATAGCAGTCCTCGGTTACTGCAACTGAATTACTTTCTGTGGACTGCATCTTTTTCCTTCCATTCTAACCCCTCGTAGTTTTACAAATTGGTGTAAAGGTACTGTTGCGCACTACTATTTGGCTGGATTCTCTACTATTAGGTTGGCCACCCTGTTTTGTTGTGCTGCACAGCTGGTTCCACTGCTTGATTTTCACGGCATTCTGTCATTGGATTCTGTATGTTCTTTTACCTAATGTGAAAAATAAAAAATGTTTACAATGAAAAAGGAAAACAAGATGACAGCAAATGATAAAGGATATTCCCTTATGAAAAGGAGGATGCCAATATGAAAAATAATAATTTTTTTGTTTCATACAGCTAGTTTTGGTCCTTACTGAACATGCTCAGAACCAACTATTCAAAATTTCAAAATTAAATAACTCTGGAACGGATTAATATTTTTCACCAAATATGAAACAGGCAGATCAAAATTCAAAACTGTCTGGGTACTATCCAAGTTGACAGAAAACCTGCTCAAACCAATGGGAAAAATCCTGAAAATTAACTTTTGCATTATTCAGAACTCAGAATCCGATATTTGACCAGAAACTTGGTACATCTAGAGATCTACCATGCGCCACCATGTATGCAAAATTTTCTGCAACTATGATGAATGATTACTAAATTATTAAAGTGCAAAACTGGAGTTTAATATTGATATGCCCACAGAACCCTAACTATAGAAGCATGACCACACCCTATAATAAAGGATGTTGTTATAATTTCCATATATCCATATATGCAAACAAAGTCAGTTTTATTTTTTAGAAACACTTTTTTTTTAAATTTGAATTTTGGCTCACATTTAGCCTATTTAATGGGAACTGTCATTTTTAGCCTTCTTTATCTTTTACCTTAATAACGCTGCAGACATTTCATTCTCCCTATACCAACCCTTTCTCTTTCAAATAGCTGGGATAGAATAAATGATCTCCTTAAAGAAATGCCCTAAAATATAGTAGTTGTCTAAGGATATTTGCAGTACTGAGGAGACACTGGTGTAAAAAAAAAAAAACAGTAAGGCCTGATGATCAAAGTGGGTATAGAGAATCTGTTCCACTGCAAATAGTATGCAGTAAATAGACTCAGTTAAAGCCAAAATGTTTTAGTGACCTCTTTGACATTGTCTATGTGGTCATCTAATGGTACATTCATTGTGTGGACTGGGCTTACAATGGGATGACTGGTGCCTGGCATGGCTCCACTCCTGGATGCCCTGCTCCCTTTGAGGTGCTCTGCTTGGGCATAAGGGGGTGTCCAGGGACAGTGTGCTGCTGATGTGGTGTTCGGCAGGCTAACCTTGTAAACTGTACATAGTGCATGCAACCCATTCATGTACAGAGCCCAAAATGCCTTAATTGAAATTTCTTCAATGCATAAAGTACACTTTCTTCCCTTGTAAATAAATACCTTTTCTCATTTTGTTTCTACCAAATAAGCCAGTCATTGAATTTTCACACATGCTATAGTCATGACCTAGTATTAACATTCTCAAAACTGGGTTTTGGTATCAGTTCAAGTTTCCTTTGTTCCTCAAGCATTTTGAGAAGAGATTTTCTACCTTTATCTACAGATTTATATTATACAAATCTATGTTTCCAACTAATGGTACAGTAGGCATTCTTTTTACATTGACTCAGAGGCATAATTATTTAATAACATTTTCAATTCACTGGGAAGGTAGGCTGGATAGAAACAGACCCATTTTTAGCCAGTAGGATATAAATTGTTTCAAACTGTGCTCTCAGATTATAACTGATGCTGCTTGCCAAATGCAGACTGCTCAAATAGCTTCATCAAAAAATGGAAAGCCAGCTCAAAGAGAGCTTGCACTAAAGTTCTTTACTGTTCACAAGTTTTACTGCAATCAGCCTCCTTACAAAACTCGAAAGCAGAGTGAAGTGCTGGGGTGTCTATCCTGTTGTGGCTGATGGCCAGAGCCACTGGAAAATTGCGCCCACAATGTTTTTATGGAATCTGCAATTTTCACCATTCTCCGAAAAACTGACATGTTCTGCAATTTCTTGTAATTTTTGAGTTTTTATGTTGAACTGTGTAAAAGTATTAACATTTTTAATAAAATACTCTCAATATATTGACAATTTTGCATGCAGACTTGGGTCTGGCCAAAACAATGCAGTGCAAGGTAGAGGAAGGGTTTTATGTGACACTGATTTCTTTTGAATCTTTGTCTTGTTTGGTTTCAAAATGGCAGTATAGCCTAGAGGTTAGAGGAATGAGGTGTGAATGAGCTTGATACATCCAGCAGACCAGACCTGAGTTTGGTTCTCACAACCTCCACTTGTATGCTGAGCAAGTCATTTAACCACCCAGTGCTCCCCAGGTCACCCTGAAAACAGACACTTGTATCTAGTGGGCTTACCCAATTACCAAAGACTAAAAACAACAAAATCCACTGGCCAAGCATAAGTATACAAACACTTAACATTTGTTTTGTGTTGAAGCAGTCTATCAGAAAACTTTTGTTGACACATAGACTGAAACAAAAGATGGGAGGAAAGGTGCAAATTATCCCATTCACTTAAATGAGGTGCTAACTATGAGCCTTTTCCTAAGTGGCAAGGCAACTTATTCCTTGTGAGCATACTTTCATTCAGATTAGTTTTGATTCAAACAGTTGAGGATTTTTGGATGGCCCTGCTGATTTTAAACTTGAATAAACTAGTTGGTAACAGTGATCTCATTGTTAGCAACTACCCCTAGATGTTCACATGCAAAAACTACAATGAAAACCTGACTAAAGTCTAAAAACAAGCTTATAAAACACAAAATGTATCTGAACATTTATCTTTAACTAAATAAAATCATTGCAGCCAGAGTAAAACAAAGGTAAATTACAGGGTACCCTGACTACTGCATGATGCAATAAAAATATATTGGTATTTTTTGTAATTGTGTGAGGCCCACTAGGCACAAGTGCCTGTTTTCAGGTACAATCCAGGAGCACTGAGGAGGTTAAGTGACTTGCTCAGAATCACACGGTATACAAGTGGAGGTTGTGGGAATCAAACCCAAGTCTGCTAGATGTCGTCAACTCATTCACAGTTTGTTACTCTAATCTCTAGATTATACTGCCAGCCCCAATAAGCCCCAGATTTAAAGTTTAAATATGTGATTTCAAAATAGTGTACAGTTCCTACAGTACAAATTATGACCATTAAACACGTTAACAACATTTACTAAAACTCAGTTATTAACCACTCTATCTGCTTATTTTTTCTTGTACCAAAGTGGGTGAATAGTTGGCAGAGCACTGTAAACAGCTGTTGATTAGGCTACATTATTCTACAGTCAGAAACAACAAAAAAAAAATTCTGGCTTTATTTAATATTGATTTGCTGTGGCTCACTTTATAGACTCTATTTAGCACTGTATGAGGCAGATGCTTTCAAATTTTGGAAGATAGGCAACACTTGTGATAGCTTAGCAATTTAGTAAGGAGGCAGTATGGTGCAGTGGGTTAAGGCTCTGAGCTGCAAATCTAAAGACCTGGGTTTGAATCCTACAGCCCCTTAGGTGCATACTGTGTGACCTTGAGCAAGTCACTTAACTTCCTTGTGCTCCCAGGTTGCACCTACAAACAAGCTTTCAGCTTAGTGTGTCTCACCTAGTAAAATAATTGGTAAAAAAGTATTCCTTTTAGGAACATAAACTTTTCTTTATGTTTTAAACATATTCAGGTGTCAGTGTATTCATTTAGCAATTTATACTGACTAATATATGCTGCAGGAAACATTAAAGATTTATTGCGAAGCACTCAGGGTTTATAGCTCTAACCCCTGCAATTTTTGCAAAACGCTCCGCAATTTTGGGTAACCTTTTCTGCAATTTTCAGTGGCCCTGCTGATGGCTGATTGCTATAATACCTATATACACTTACGCACAGAGTCCTCTAAGTGTGCTTTCCACTTACAGTTGAAGCCATTTTAAGCCATGTCTGGGAAGGAAGACTGGCTAGAAAATTATTACAGGACAACTTATATATTATAAAAACAAAACATACTGAAATATGAACACAAAGTTTAAAACAAGAAAAACAAAATAATGATCCACTTAGTTATAAAAATGCATTTTGGTACATCTATTATATGGACGGACTGAGTTTATAATGGAGATCTGGTGTCTGGATATCCCTGCCGCTTTGAGGTCACTCCATGGGCATAAGGGTGTGGCCGGGACAGTGCATGCTGCTGATTGAAGCTCAGCAGGCCAATTACAATTTGTTACACTACTTAAATGGTTAAGTATAAAGGTGCTATCAGCTGGGAATAATATCTGGGGTAACTTATTCTCAATTCTGGTGCATAACTGAAAAATGAACATTCATCAATTTTTTCTCCAGAATTTTTATTGTGGTACATTCTCTGCACTTTACTCTTTATTTATTTATTTAGACAGCAGTTTGAAAACCTTTGAGCCATAGGCTCATTTACAAAGGTACTTTGTCACAGTAAGACAAACGAAAATACACAGTATAACAGTATAACACAGTATAACAGTAACTTAAGACATAGATACAAACAAGCTGGTACAGGTAGGATTGATGCAAACAATACCGGAGTTATGTTGTCCTTAGCAGCTTAGTAGTAAGCTTTGTCATTAGTATTGAGTACAGCTTTGACTAGTGGCAATTACAGCTTCGGTGTTAACAAGGTGGTTCCATAAGGACGTTTTGAAGCACGATATAGCTGGAGCTTCGAGATGGAGGGGGCAGTGTGTTGAACCAGGAGGGGTCCTAAAGCTGAAGGCTCTTTGGCGTGGAGGTCTTAGCCTGGGGATAACAATAGAGGTTTTCCCAGAGGTCCGAGTATGAACTAGTGGGACAGAGTGGTGGATGGTGGTGGTCAATCCAGGCGGGATAGCCCAAGGAGGTCTTTTTGTAAGGGTACAGGTCAGATATTTGAGGCGCTCGTCAAGATCAAGTACCAGCGCTTTAGCCGACAGTAGACAGGTGTGTGTTAGCCTAGGTGCCCCAGTCAATTCAACCTGCAGGCCTTATTCAGAGTAGTGCTGAATTTTATGGAGTGCGGTCTGATTCAGCAGCACCATACAATCGGCAGTCCATAGTCAACTAGGGACAGGATAGAGGTGACTGTGAGTCAAGAGCCTCCAGGGGGAGTAGTGTTTATACCGATGTAAGATGCCCAATCGGATATTAGTGGCAGTGGCTAGGGCAGCGATGTGTCCATGGAAGAAGAGGAGGGGTCAAAATGGATCCCTAGGTATTTATAGGAGCAAACTTGTTCGAGGGAAAGAGGACCCAGAGTGAATGAGGAGTTTGAAGTTGCAGGACTTGTTTTGAGGATGAGTGAAGAACATGGTTTTTGTTTTTTAAGATTTATCACCAATCTATGTTCCTTGAACCAGCCCTCGGCTTCAGCGAAGGACTTCTGCAGCGAGTCCTGGAGGGCAATAGGGCTACGACTTGAGGCAAAGATTACTGCATCATCAGCATACAATAGAATGTTCCCGAGCAAGAGCGTGAAAGGGTGTTAAGGTAAAGGAGAATAGTAAGGGCCCAGAATGGAGCCCTGGGGAACCCCAGAAAGATGGGACAGATGTCTGAGTAGGTCCCATTAATTTTACACACTGTGAGCGGTCAGACAGATAACTGGTGCACCAGGAGATAGGCCCAGCAGCAAAACCAGAGAGACTAAGGGCATCAAGAAGGAGGGGTGGGAGACAGTGTCGAAAGCTTTAGAGAGGTCAATGAAGACCACACCAGCCAGAGAACCAGTGTCTAAGGAGGAGTGGAGAAAGTTGGAGAACTCTAGGAGGGCTGTGTTGGTACTGTGGCCTGCTCAGAAGCCATGCTGCTCAGGACATAGGACATTGTAGGTGGAGAGGTAGTCAGAGATTTGAGAGGCTACCACTTTTCCAAGACCTTGAGAGAGGAGAGAGAATGGAGATTGGCCAATAGTTTCCAGCCACAGTCCTATCACCACCTTTAAAGATAGGGTGACAGTGGCGACTTTCAGGCAGTTGGAACCTTCCCAGGCAAAGAGAGTGGTTGATGAGGCACGTGATCGGGGTAAGGACTGTGTCAAGACCAGCCATAGGATACACGGATCCAGGCTGTCACTGCCTGTACTATTACCTTGAGGGCAGTGACAAGGTGCGGCCTAAGTTCTTGGGCAGAAACACAGCGGAGGAGAAAATAAGGGCGAGAAAGATTTAGCAGGTGCTGGGGAGAGGGTCAAAAAATCTGTAGGGAGGATAGGGCTAAGGTCAGTGAATGAGGTGTTGAGATGGTTGGCTATGAGGGCTGGGTCTGAAGAGATCACGCCATTAATGTTGATCTGGTGGGTGGGGGGAGTGCACTCCCATTTAACTGTTTAATGTTATCCCAGAAGGTTCTGGGGTTCCCCATGAGTCTGTGAGTGAGGACCAATAGTGCTCAGACTTGGCCTTTCTGATGGCCCGAGTGCACTTGTTTGGTGGCAGCACATAACTGCCTGTCACTGGGCCGGCCAGTCTCAATGGCACGGTGCCATAGGTTGTCCCTTATGTTTGAGTTGGTGGATCAAAGCTGGGGTTACCCAGAGGGCATTCTGCCTTTAGAATGGCAGGTCGACATTGGGGCAAAGATATCACAGGCATTATTAAAAGTTTGGGTAAAGAAGAAGAGAGCTGTGTCAATGTCAGGAGTTGCCTGTATAGGAGACCAGTCAATTTGGGATAGAAGTTCCTTAAGTTTTGTCAGACCACCAGGTATTAGATGCCACCGCATGTGGACTGTGCTATGGGTTTGGGGACTGAGGATGACCAGTGGAATAGAATGGGGAATGATCGCTGAGAGAGTCTGGGAGGACTTGTACATTGGGGATCCAATTAGGCAGTTGGTGAGTACCACATCAAGCAGGGTACTGGAGCCTCTGTTGGGTTAGTCCTGGTAGGTTGGGTAACTAGTTGTGTTAGGGTCTATTGCAGAAAAAGAGTCATGGGTAGAGGAGGAGGAGGGACTGAGCCAGTTGACATTTAAGTCACCCACCAGAATTTGATCAGCGGAAGGAGGTAGTGAGGAAAGGTATTCTGTAAGAGAGGCAATGGCTCTGCTTGGTCCCTGGGGCACGGATGCAGAAGTCAGATAAAGGGGTCCTTTAAAGGGTCAGGGGTTAGTTTCAGTGTAAGCGCTGGGTCCTGGAGTCAAGGATTGGAATAGGCAGGGCTAGTACGGGAGAGATTCCTTGACATAAATAGCTGAGCCGCCGCCTGCCTCCCAACACAGTCGGACCGAAGAGGGTGAAACCAGGAAGGAGACCAGGGAGTCAGGGGAGCATTTCGACAGCCAAGTCTCAATCAGAGCAATGATATCAGGGTTAATTGATGTGACCAGGCATTGTAGTGAGTCAAACTTTTAGGAGGCTACAGATATTCATGGAGACCATGCATAGGCCTATGCTGCTAGTCGGGGAGCTTCTAGAAACCGGCCAGGGTTTGGATGAATGTTCCGACAGGAGTAGTAGCATGACTAACACCCTGGCTGGGAGATGGTGAGAGGTTTTCCCACGATTGACATGGGGGAGGGGCGTTAAGGGAGCAGGGGTGGGCAGGGTGGTACAGGAAGGAAGGCAAGAATAAGAAGACACCCAGATGTGCCTGAGGTGAGGAGGAAGCTAGGGAGGGAAGGAGGACCGAGACACACAGAGGTCCCAAGGGGCAAGAGAGCAGGTTCAGGAGCAAGGGAGGGAGGGTGCCAGCACAGTGCGGAGTAGCAGATGGGTAAGTGGCAAGTGCACTGCTAGTGGGGCTAGGCACAGGCAGAGCGTGAGGCAGGGCCAATACATTGTGGTGAGCAAGATCCAAGGAAGGACTACTGTACAGGTAGGAGTAGGAAGTAGCGAGGAGCATAGGTCCCTCTAGTGGCCAACAGGTATAACCTGCAAATGGGAAAGTGGGCAACAGGATGTGATGTCACTGGATGTGATGTCACGGGGTGGATCCTCAATTGACAGCCACTCTGGGTGGGTGGGGAAGATGAAGAGAAGAGGCCTCTTTACCGAAAGTAATCAGGCTGGAAATTCGGCTTCCTGAGCCCTCAGGTGAGCTGCTTGTGTTGCTTGTTTGTCCCGAATGCCTGCCGCGTTGGCAGTGAGCTTGGGGGGTGGCTGCCTATGTAGTGGAGAAAACAAAGCCTCTCATTACTATGCAGCGGGAGAAAATGTTGTGACTTACACAAAGGGTCTCTACTCTAAGCAAACAGGGCTATTCCAAATGAGGTCACACTAGGACCCAGCTATCCTAATACCTTCAGTTACAAGCACAATTAGATCCAAAACCACAATATTAAACAAGTCTGCTCTATATTAGCTGCTTAGTATATCTGGCTTTAAGGTATAATCAGCAATTAGATCCAATACCACAATATTAAACAAGCCTGCTCTATATTAGCTGCTTAGTATGTCTGTCTTTAAGGTATAATCAGCAAGGCAACTCTAGGGCACCCAATGAATCCCTAGCTTTACACTTCAACATTAGTAGCACAAAGAAAAGCAAATAACAAGCCCACCCAGCGGTGAACAGGGAACAAAGTTCATAAAATATAAGTGCAATGTGTATGAGCTACACTCTGCAATGTGTATGGCCTTGAATTACCATAGATTTATTAAACAAAAATTATGGTTGCTTTTCAGAAACTATTTTCAAAATCAACATGTAACTGTTATATAAAATTCTTACATTTGGCAGAAAACTTCATGTTGCTGTACATTTATAAGTATAATTTACAACGTGTGTTCTGATGGCCACTAGATACCAGTGGGCAGACTAGGTGGCCAAGTGGTCCTTATCTGCTATGAAATTCTATGTTTCTCTGTTTAGAGGATGTAGTCAGCAAAATCAGCAAATGCTGGTAAACAAGTTTCATACCAGGAGTGATAACTGCTAGACTATTGCCTAGTAAGTCGGAATCTCAGTGGCTCTCAAGGCAGACTGGAAATATCAAGTCACACCAGCTTGCCACAATGTATACTAGCACCTCCTCTGCACCTACATCAGATGCTAAATAACATTCATGCACTGGAAGACCTGAAAGGCTGCTAAGGGAGAAGGATTGAACTGTTATGTACTGCTTTTTTCTTTGGCCATACTTTCACATCTCCAACCCTAATCCCCACAAACCCGAGACTTGTATTCCACTATGATCATCTTCACTACAACCAGTTGCAGAAGTTGTACTTACAACTGGCATGGTGGAAAATGCATCTGTACTTTTCCTTCCCTGCATTGCTTTCTTCTCCTGTTCTTTTTTTCATGTTTTCTACACCACAAGACAGATGACATAAAACTGCAACACAGCAGTAAGCTACAGAAGAATGCTGCAAACTATGATGTCCCACTAATAATGTGCATGAAGGTTAGACTACCATGCTGCTATGACATGTGGCAAGTGAGAGAAGTGTGAAAGTGAGACTACATCCAGGTCCCCAGCTGACTGCGACTAAGAGACACTGAGCTGTTAGACCTAGCACAGTCCCAGTAAAGTCTCACAAGACAGCAGCCCTTACATCACTTTTACGCATTGTTCACTTCACTGATTGGTGCCTGGCTGAAATTCAGACAGGGAAACGTAAATTATGCACCTAGCACAACCAGCAGTCAGTAAAATAAAAATAACTGTAAAATAAAACCTTTAAAAATACTCCACCCTGTCAGTGTTCCCGCTTGCCTCACCTAAATCTCTGCAGGTGCAGCATGCACATGTTGCTCACACTCTTCTACAGCAGCACTTGAATTACTGATATGACCTTGCAAACAACTACAGTTAGCTGCTATTACTTGGTTGTTGCTATAATAATAATAATTAATTATTCTCTGACAATTTAAAAGTGTTTTGACTAAAATCATGTTTTCTAAAGCAAATGAAGAGCTGTGCTCTCAGAACACACAAGTCCTTTTCTTCTGACAGAAAGCTAGAAATGGCACTAAGACATGGGCATCACGAGAAGAGTATGCTCTTCCTTGCCACTGTTTGGCTACTGCATCTCATGGGTCTTGCAGAAGCTGAGAATAATCCCAGTGAAAACAGCTGCATCATGCAATTGAAGTGCCACAGAACTTAAGGTGCACAAGGAAACCTGGGACCCCTTACCATAGTCAAAAGTGATGATTTTTAGCTGATCTACTGAAAGCAACTTCAGTATTGGCTCCCCTTACTTGAGGGACCCTCAGCAACAGGTGACGGACTACCTAGATAATATCCCTCCTAGGCCATAAGGAGCACTAAAACTACATCCCAGAATGAAACAGGCACCAGCACATTCAGCTCCTGCTTCTGTCAGGCAAGGATACAACCTGAGACCCTGACTAGAAAGTCAGCTTTCTGCCTGTAATGTTCCATATAGCATGTCTGAGGTTTATGTGATAACAGCAACTCCAGAACAGCAAGTCCGGAATCATGAAGGAATTACAGCGAGGACACAAATGGCAACTTTTCTTTTTGTGGGTCCTTTCCCTGCACCCCTTTACTTAAATAATGAACTCAAGGTCCTAGCACCTCGGTGGGATAATACTTACAGTACATCACCGCTTGGTCCTCACTGTAATTCCTCACCCTCTTTTCCTTTCACCATTCTGGAGTCAGCCAAATTATGTTATCCATACCTGATGCCCTGGCATCAGACAGGGTGACAGAAGGAGTCGGCCATCTTCAGAACATCAGATAGATGACAGATTCCAGAGCTGAAACCCACTAAACAGTCACAAATTTAACTTAATTATGCCACACTAGCACGGGTGCCCTATCAACAATAACAACCTCAGTCATAGGTGAGCAGAGGCCATGAAAGAGGTATCATTTGGAGGTTATGTTTGAATGGGGTGTGTACAGTGCCATGTAACAGTAAGCCAATAGACCAACTAGACAGCAGTCAGGATAGTGCTCAAAGCCTGAGATTGGACAATGAATCATGTCAAAGGAGAAGCCACTTCATCCTGGAAAGTAGTAAAGGTCTTTGCTGTATTTGTGCATTGTAAAGAGACCAATGATTCTGACATTTTAATCATCTGGAATTATTTTACTCATACATGTCATAGAAACTTAGCTACAACTAATTCAAGGTTGGAAGGGACACTAGGTCCATCAAGGCTGCTCCTGTTTCATAAACAAAAGTCAAAAAGTATGCTTTTCAAACATGCACTAATTTATAGGGATTTCCCACCTGTGCATCTACAGGGTACCCTACATTTTACTTGGTAAGCCGAAATTAGTCTGGGAATTACCTTGTAGGCACATACTGTCTTCATGTCTATTGTCTCCACTGGTAGACTGTTTCATAGGTTCACCAACTCCAAGGAGAAGTACCACATTTGAGCTTCAAAGCATGTCTCCTACTTTGTTCTGCTGGAGCACACTAGGTCAGACATCACTATATGTTCAACCTTGCTGATACCCTTCAGTATGTAGAGATTGAGATCATGTCCCCTCCCCAAAGACTGATGTTCTCTGAGGTGAACGTGTTAATAATTCTTGACTCCCATGAAACATATTTGAATAAAACACTTGGTGTATTTGCTTTACTTTACAAGACCAGACTAGATGAGATATGTGCTTCAGAATGCCCTTGGGCATCATCCCACTCAGGATGGTGTTTTGGCTGGGAACATGTCTGGGCATCAATGACTACAGTATCATAGTGCCAGTCATCTATACCTAACCATTTTGAGAAGAAATCATGTGGCATACCATTGTAAAGAAACAAGGCATAGAGCATAAAAGACATCTATGGTATACATGCATGTGGTTTGAGGACAGAGATGGGAAAGTCAGCAAATTTCATTCCATGAAATATTTCACAAATTTTGCAGGTGTGAAATGTGGATTTTCACCCACGAAATGCAGTATTTCACCTGTGAAAGGTGAACTTGCACATTTTGCACCTGCAAAATATTTCATGAAATTAGTAAAACATTTCACAGGGCAAAATTCCCATTTTGCCAGAACTTTGCTGGTGAAATTAAATTTTGCTGCATCTCTATTTGAGGAGGGAGAGCGTATATACATGATCTTCAGTGGCATTCTTACCTGCCTCAGTTAGTGGCAATCTGCACACTTTCCAACAGGACCAACGCTGGAGATGAAGATGCTATTGGGTCTAACCAATATAGCACCTGCTGTTTAAGAAGTATTTACTGCCTGTTGTGAATCATTTGATATATGTAAGCATAGTAAATCACAGGAATCTATGTATGCAACATTTTGTTCATCCTGTACTTAACAACTCACTAGTTCCTGTGGCATTTTCAAATTCCATTGAATGGAATTTGAGAAATTTTGGAAAAATTCTAATGGAATTCCATTGCAAATGGAATGCCAGACTTCATCCTGCCATTCCATGCTGTTTTTCATGGAATTATTTCTGCAACCATTACATACAAACCCATGGAAGCAAGAGACCAAATTTCACTGGAAATGTGCCACTTTCTTCCCAATGGCATTTCACACTTTCCTGGATTTTCATTAAGATTTCTGATGGCCAAATTTCTGTCTCTTAATTGTGCCCAAATTCTACTGTTTACATTGACTCTGCAATGCAAACCACATCATGATTCTGTGCTGGAACAGATGGAGTGGGTTGTGTTCGGCAGAAGTCTGATGTCTATACTGGCAGACAGTTATACTAGCTGAAGGGAGGCTAGGGCTGGAGATTCTACTGTGGTGTGAGGAACAGTGGGAAACTTAGACAGGAGTCCTTGTGGATGGGATAAGGGGTTCAGGGTAAAATAGATGTGAGGAAGGAATCCAGGGGCAGGGCAGGATAGACACAATAGACATGAAGGAAAGGGAAACACAAAACACCACGGTTATTAGAGAAGGGCAATGGGGAGGCAAGTGAGAATCAGTACAGGTGTGGGTGCATATTGGAGAGTGGTATGTCAATGCAAGAAGTCTGGTAATAAGATTAGTGAGTTCCAGGCTTTGGTGGAATACTCTGGCTGGATCTAGCAGACATTAACAGAAATTGGGCATAGTGAACAACAACTTGAACGTAGTATTAGTAGTAGTAGTATTTTTCTAGCTGGTACCCTTCCCTGGAGGCTCAGGGCACCACTACAATCATAAAGCAGCAGAATCAAAAAAATAAATTGACTCAAGATAAAACATTCACCATAAATAATACAATCCAGTAGCATAAAACCATTATTATGTTAAATTAATAAACATAGCAGACTAGAATTGTGATAAATGGGAAACGTGATCCACAAACACTTGTACGAACAGGTGGATTTTCAGACCCCTCTCAAAGGCTTCCACTCCTCAGGACTCTTGAGAAAGAATTCTAAAGGACCGGATCCAAAACTTTAAAGGCTCAGTCCCTGAGGCTTTTAACCTTGCCCTTGAACTACCAGGAGGCCCTCCTCAGTGATGCACAGAGGGTGCAGTGGTATGTAAGTAGTCAAAAGGTCAGCCAGGTAACCTGGGCCCAGCCAGTGCAGGCCTTGTAAGTGAGCAAATCCACTGTAAAGGAGATACACCACTTAACCAACAGACAGTGCAGATCACGCAGCACCAGAGAGACATGACCTTGGAAGGCCAGTCAACAACCTAGCAGCTGCGTTTCTGCACCAGCTGCAGGTGCTGCAGGACTCCTCCATTGACTCAGGTTACACCATAAATAGGCATGATAGAGGGACAGACAGAGGAGGAGGGTGGTCATCTACATCAGCAGAGAGCAAGACAGAAGAGGATGCTACCATTCAGGGGAAAAGGAGGTAGAATCATTGTGGGCTCAGCTCACAGAGCTGTCAGGTATAAAGCCTCACATAGGGTGGTTTACAGGTCACCATGGCAGGGAGAAGAAAGAGATATAGAGAATAATGGATGGGGAAGGGTTTGATATGAGAATTTAATGCACACCTGAATTGTGGGATGCTACATAAACCCCGAGGCCAAGCCCGAGGGGTTTATCAACGATCCACAACGAGGGTGTGCATTAAATTCTCATATGAAACACCCTCCTCATCTTTTATTTTTATAATAACAGGCCAGCAATTTTATCCAGCAATTTGTGAGATTGTTTGGCCCTGCCCACATACAGAATGTTGGCCAATGAGACAGCAGCATAGTTTGACTGGCATGGTTATGAATGTCATAACAACCAGCTGGTTGTTATGGAAAATATCAACCTGGTCAATACATTGACAGAAATTGCTGACCAGTTATTATATTGATATACAGTAACCCTCACTATAACAAAACTCATTATACCAAATTTTCAGTTATAATGAATGGTTAGCATGGCTCCCAACAACAATCTGTCTTTGTAATAGCCACATGACTGTTTGCCTGCCAGTGTCACTGAAACTCCTCTTTATTAGTTAAAATTAAAAATGTTGTTTGGTCCAAGGTGTCCAGTCTGATCTCTCTTATTAACAAAATAAAGCTGCAAGTTATAAATTAGTGACTGTGCAGGCTCAGGTAGCAGGCGGACAGCTTGGGTCACAAGTCAGTGAGAAACTGAGAGAGAGAGAGAGACAACGAGAACAGTGGCTGTCAACTGACATTTGGGATTTTCAGTTTGTTTTGTCCAAGGTCTCCAGTCTGGTATCTCTTTATTTAGTAACAAAATAAAGCTGCAGGTTATGAATGAGTGACTGTAATGAGTGAGCGTGTAGACTAAGGGGAGCAGGCAGGACAGCATGGGTTACAGGTTAGCTAGAAAGAAACAGAGAGAGAGAGACAGAGATGCGATGGGGCAGTGTCTGGAGAAAAACACACAGCAGCACATTTTTTCTCCCACTTTTACTGCATGTAGTAAAGGGACTTCACTCAATATTTGGGTCCAGGCAGATAAGCAGTAGTGCACAGTACTTGACTCTGGGGTGGTTGAGCAATCAAGCGAGTGAGTGGGTGGGAGGCATTTACATGTACTGAACTTACGTACTGTAAGTTCTTAATTTTCTTACTTCTGTGATGTTTAAAAATGGAAACTATTGGAAAACTATGCTGCACTTCATTTACTGAGTTAAACATGGCTATAGTAACAGGGTTATAGTATTGGTGCTCGGTACACTGCCTTTTTTTAAGCGTCCCTCAATATAACGAATTCGGTACTATAATGAATGGCAACTGTGGCTCCCAACCTGTTCGTTATAATGAAGGGTTACTGTAAGGAACAGGATGCTAAGTAGGAGGAGGACAAAGGGAAGGTTGTAATAGTGGAAGATCTCAACCTGACAGATATCGACTAGGACATACCAGCAACCGGGAGCACCAGAAGCCAGGCCTTGCCTGATGTCTTGCAGGTCTGCATGTTGATACAACAGGTCAGTGATCCCACTAGACAGTCAGTCATTCTAGATGTGTTACTCAGCAACTCAGGAAAAGTAGTTAGAGTATAGGTAGAAGAACATACTATATGGTGAGAGAAGGTCCTGGGCACCTGTAACCCCCCGTAGACTTCAGGAGGTCAGATTTCAAACATATGAGGGAAATTGTGCTGAGAGGTTAGCTGGGGTAGACAGCATCAGTGGAGTGATGGAAAGATAGGGGTTATAAAAGGGACAATTAAAAGTTATCAAGAGAAACAAGTATAAGGGACCAATTTGTTTTTCTGAAAGGGTCACGGAGGCAGTGAGGACTAAAAGAGGGCCTTTAGCTGGCTCTGTGGAATTGAGAAAGGGTTCACTTGGCACACTGGTGAATCGGGTTCAAGCCCCGAGCCCGGGTACCAGTAGCAGAGACCAGCAGGAAGGGATTCACAATCGTCCATTGGACGCTCTCCTGGGGGTGAGATGGGACTAGCCTTGGCACCTGCAGGTGAATTGGGTGCCATGCTTGGGAGATGTGCTGCCTTGACATGCTCCTGCATGTCCCCACCCAAGGTCACCGATCATGCAAGGCCAAGAACTGTGGTGGGTGGGCAGAAAATGAGAAAAGGGCACCCATTCAACTGGATGATGAGCACCAGCTCCTACTGTCATGAAGCCGTGGAGTCAGCCTGGACCAGCAATGCAGCCCTAGGATATGAATGCAGCTGGTAAGACACTTCCCTGAAGAGACGGACCTCCCAACATAGGGATACATTGGGCTGCCCAGGTAAGCTGTAATTGTGGCTGGTAGATGATGGTAGGGGTCAGCCACCACTTCTGTGGTAAGCCATCCATGCATCCACCACCCTTTCTGTGAAAAAGAATTTCTCACATTCCCCTTAATCGGCCCCCTCTAATCTCATGCTGTGTCCTCTTGTCCTGCTATTTTTCTTATATTTAAACATGTTAGACTCTTTCACCTTGTTAATGCCCTTAAGGTGTTTGAATGCCTTGATCATATCACCTCTCTCCCTCCTTTGCTCAAGGGTATACATATTGAGCTCTGTTAATCTGTCCTCATATGTCTTCTAATGCAGTCCCTGCACCATTTTGGTTGCACTTCTCTGGACTCCTCAATTTGGTTAATGTCCTTGTGAAGGTGTGGCCTCCAGTACTGCATGCAATACTCCAGATGGGGCCTAACCAGTGTCTTGTAAAGAGGGATTATTACCTCCCTCTTACGACTTGTGATACCCCTACTAATACACCCTAACACCCCCTAGCCTTACCTACTGCTTTAGAGGTCTGCTTGATGATTTCAGGTCATCGGTGATGATGATGCCCAAGTCTCTTTCTTCCTTTGTGACTGCTAGCAACTCCTCCCAGCCTATAGGTGGCTTCAGGGTTTCTCTTCCTATGTGCATGATCTTGCACTTCTTTGCATTAAATCCCAGTTGCCACTCTTCTGACCATTTTGCTAGTTTATCCAGATCTCTTCTCATTCTTCCCACCCATCTGGATCATCTACTCTGTTGCAGATCTTGGTGTCATCTGCAAACAGACAAGCTTACCGCCAGTCCATCTGCAAGGTCTCTATTGAAGATGTTGAAGAGGACTGGCCCCAGGACTGATCCCTGAGGTACCCCACTTGTGACTTGCATCTCTTCTGACTGTATACCATTTACCACCACTCTCTGTTTTCTGCCCGTCAATCAGTTTGCCACCCAGTTGACCAACTTCTGACCCACCTGAGCCTACCCAGCTTATTTATCAATCTTCTATGTGGAACAGTGTCAAAAGCTTTGCTGAAGTCAAGGTAGGCGACATCAGCTGCTCCCCTTGGTCCACCACTCTGGTTACCCAGTCAAAGAAATCTATGAGATTAGTTTGACAGGACCTTCCTTTGTAAACCCATGCTGTCTTGGATCCTGTGCCCTATGGATTCCAGGTGTTGCACTATCCTTTCCTTAAGGAGTGCCCATAATCTTGCCCACTACTGAGGTAAGACTGACTGGTCTGTAATTCCCGCCTCCTCCCTGCTACCACTCTTGTGGAGCGGGATCACATGAGCCCTTCTCCAGTCTTCTGGGACCTCTCCTGTGCTCAGAGACTCACTAAACAGTTCTGCTAATGGCTCTGCTAGTTCCACCTTTAGCTCCTTAAGTACCCTGGGATGTATGCCATCAGGTCCCATTGCCTTATCCACTCTGAGCTTAGTAAGCTCTTGTAGGACCCTTCTTTGTGAAGGGAGTAATGCTCACCTCCCTCCCCTGTGTCCATGATGCTGAGCTGTGGGCCCTGCCCTACCTTCTCTTCAGTAAATACTAAGCAAAAGTATCTATTTAGGATAGATGCCTTTACAGGGTCCTCCTCCTCACATGCTCCCTTTCTCCATTAAGCTTAGCAATACCCCTCTGGACTTTCTCCTTTCACTAATGTACCTATAGAAAGTCTTGTCACCTGCTTTACTGGTTGTGCTAGTTTTTCCTCAGTTTGGGACTTTGCCTGCCTTACTGCCTTCCTGCTTCCTTTAGGGCAGTTTGGTATGCCTCCTATCTTCATCCCGTTGTGTTCCTTATATTTCCTGAAGGCCAGCCTTTGGCTCTGACCTTTCTGCTACTATATTTGAGAACCAAAGTGGTTTCCTTCTTCTTTGCACTTCTTTCTGTCTAACACAATGGGATGTTGCTTCAAGTATTGCATCCTTAATGCTTGCCCACTTTGCCTGTACCCCTCACCTGTGTTTCTTTTTGCCATGGCTAGCTTAACTCTGTTGGCCATCTTATCAAAGTCAACTCCTCTGAAGTCCCATATTTTGCCTTGGAATGGGATGATTTAGATGTAGTAGCCAAACTTGAACCATACCATGTGATGGTCACTGGCCCCAGGTGACCTTCTACCTGGAGATCTGTGATCCCTTCCTTGTTAGTCAGTACTAGATCTAGGATAGCCCTGTCTCTTGTGGGTTGCTGTACCAGTTGTTTGAGGCCCTCCCCTGCAGGAATCCACTATGTGTCTAGTTCTGGCAGATGTTCCTGCTGGTATTGACCAATCTGTATCCGCATGTTGAAGTCCCCCATTATCAGAACCTCCCTTTAGCTGTCATGTTTTGTATATCTTCTAACAGTAATGTGTCTATGTCCTTCCCTGGTCTGGGGCCTGTAGACAACCCCAGTTCTTATGGCTGTCCTATTTCCTGTTTCCAGGGTGACCCACAGTTCTTTTGGTTCCTTATGTGTATTCTGAATTTCTGTGCTTTGATATTTTCATTGACATACAGGGCCACTCTTCCCCACTTTTGCACCTTGGTCTCTTCTGAACAATACATAGCCAGGAACTGAAGTCTCCTAAGTGTGGTTACTGGTAAACCATGTCTCACTAATTGCTTCTATGTCCAGTTTAGCCTCTGACATTATTGCCTCAGGTCTGGGATCTTATTTCCCAGGCTGTGAGCATTGTGTACATGATTTTCCAATGGCCAGATTTTGGTGTGTTAGTTGTTAGGTGAGGTTTGGCATACCCAATGCGTGTCTGAGGGAGGCAAACCTTTTTCTTACCTGGTGATGCAAATGAACTGAAACATGCTGAATCCCTGTTTGACCACTAGCTGAGGGGGGAGGTGTTCTTCCATTCGACGTATGGGGTGCTGCACCCTCTCCCCATTTGCTAGTTTCATGACAGGAGATCTTGCCAGACCAACCTGATAGGATTCTTTGACTGGGTAACCAAGGAAGCTGATAAGGGTCATGCTGTAGATATACTCTACTTCAACTTCAGCAGGGCATTTGATTTGGTGCCACATCGGAGGATGATGGGAGAATCTCGAACAGCTAAGGATATAGTGAGGTGTATGGGAGTTTATTTATTTATTTTGTTAGTTTTATTGACCAGGTAAGTGCACTGGGCAAACAGATGCTTATTTTCAGGCACAACCTCAAGATTACATACAAGAGATGCATTACATTATACAAAAGCAATTCTATGTACAATACAACATAAGTGGAAAAAATCATATAATACATACAACATAAACAGAAACAATGAAAAGCTTCTACAGATCCACAGGGACCAGAAGAGATTCAGATTCATAGTGAAACAAAAAGCCATGGTCTAACTAAACAAATTGTGTTAACTAACATAACTGAAGAGATAAGAAGACACAAAATCACCAAACCCTAGCCAGTTAATGTAACTCAAGAGGCAAGAACACTTAGACACATTGAGCAGATGTTCATGGTACCTACTACAAAATGAGGCTGCTAAAGACTTTGTCGAATCTTAGCTGGAATGGGGTAGTTGGTTAGAGGGGAATCAGCAGACAGTTGAGGTACTACTGTAAATGGGTCAGATCAGAGGAAAGAGAGGTCACTAGAGGAGTACAACAGGGATCTGATCTGGGACCAGCTTCTTCAATACATTCATCAGTGACAAGAGAGGAAGATCCAGGGCTGGTTGTGTCTATTCACAGATGACACTATACTCTGTGGTAGAGTTGACAATGTAAAGGGGATAAGGGACTTGCAGAGAGGCCTGCAAAGGCTGAAAATTGGTCCAAAGTCTGGCAGCACAACTTCAATGCCAAAAGTGCAAATTATGTACTCAGGAGCAAAACCCCAGAACAGAACACTGAATAGGGATGGTTAAGCTGGACACAACATCAAAATAAAGGGATGAGGAAAAGGATGTAGGAATCATCATTAGTGACTCACTTAAACAATCCAGCCAATGTAACAAGGCCTTTAGCAAGGCTAACAGGATGCTGGGGTGCATCGGAGAGGATTTGACAGTAGAAGGCAGGAGGTACTGCTACCACTGTATAGGCTGCTAGTTAGCCCACACCTGGAGTACTGTGCCCAGTTCTGGAGTCTCCGCCTTAAAATGGGCAAGGACAGGCTAGAAAATGTTCAACTTAGGATGACCAAGAAGATTCAAGACCAGGAGGGCGGATCCTATGAGAACTGGCTGAAGGCACTGAACATGTATTCACTCAAAACCAGAAGAAAAAGAGGATATGATAGAGATCTTCAAGTTGCTGAACATGGAAATGGGAAACATAAAAATAACCAAAGTCAATTTGCTGTAGCCATTAGTGATGGGGGTGATCTTAGCACACACACAGTGTTTCTATGTTTATATGAAATTCCACTAGTGCTATGCTGAATTTTCAAATTCTGATAGAATGGAATTTTCAGAAATGTTTGAAAATTCTGCCTAATTTTGTGGGATTCCATAGGCAGTGGAATAACAACATTTTGAAAGTGAAGTGTTTTCATGGATTAACACTCCATGGTTTCCATAAACCCTAAATTCTTTCTGCAATCCATGGAAAATTATTCTGCAGTTTATGTGATCCATGGAAAATTATTGTACAAGTAAAATAGAAGTGTGAAATTCCAAAATGTATTTCTGAAGCAGAATTGCCATTCCGCACTTATGCCGCAGGAAGAATTCTGTATTCTGCACAGCTCTAAATTCCATTGTTGTAACATGAAGTTTTTTTTTTTTTTGCAAAAGCATTGCATATTAAGTGGAGCAGTTCTTTTTGCTGAAAATCATTACGTGGATTGTATAGTATATGTCTTTTATAGCAGACATGGATTAGCCGGACAGCCACATATTGCAAAAGAATTGTACTGGCCAAAGCCATTTTTTATATGTTGTATAGTAAATCTTTACCATATATCATACTTGCACTGCCATTTACAGTGGCTGCCTGCAGCCGGGTCAGTCATCATTATACAGTTACTGAGTGAGTTATTAGATGCAGTTTTGTTCAA
The DNA here is from genome assembly GCA_016271365.2 of Neoceratodus forsteri. Taxonomy (NCBI): domain Eukaryota; kingdom Metazoa; phylum Chordata; order Ceratodontiformes; family Ceratodontidae; genus Neoceratodus; species Neoceratodus forsteri. Next base: position 1,064,977,185 of record CM028130.1, read on the forward strand.
TTAGCAGTTATTTAAATGGTGACAGTACAACCTACTTATATACCATTACAATACTGTGACACATTGATCACTGTGAATAAATTTGTGAGACAGCATGACCGCAAGAGGAAGGAGATATGGTTGTCCCAAAAGAGAGATCTTAACTGAAACTGAAAAGCATCCAAAGCTCAGCCTTTGGGACCTCTCTATTCACTTTGGCATCCCAATATCCACACTGGGTGACCTTCAAAAAACAGGGTAAGGTTGCTGTCAGAGTGGCATTCAAATCAAACTCTGAACAAAAGAGAAAGAGAGGTAAGAACTGCAAAATTGAAGATATCCTGTTATGTTTGTTCACCAAAACTTGCAGTCAGGATGCATTGATTAGGGGTCCACGTGGATGTACAAATGCCCTGCTGACCTTCTGACATGCACTTGAACAGCGAGGCAATGTTATACCTGACTGGAACCAGGTGAGCAGAATGGAAGCAGGCTTGAAAAGATATATCATAGCAGCCTGAAGACAAGTAGACATCACTGCCTTCTTCACAGCAAGTAAGACTGACCATCAGTAGAGTGTGCGGTACAATTTTTAAGGAACACTTTTATACCAATAAAGCATAAAGTTAATCACAAAACCTCGGACCTCACAAATAAGCTATCACAAAAAGAGCTGAATTTATTGCTTTATGCTATGTGTTCTTTTATGTATGTTACTTGTTCACCATTCATTCATTGTCTACTGTACTGTTCATATGTGTTTCGGGTTCCGTGTGCTTAACTTAGCTGGTTTGGCTGAAAATGTTCTTACAAATAAAATGGACATGTTAATGGTTTATCAGTGTCAGTGGCTCAGTAGGTAGCACACTCACCTTTGAGGCTGAGAGATCAGAGAGCTGTGGGTTCAATTCCCACATCTAGCACTTGGTTAATATCCCAATACTGACACTGTAGTGCAGCATGAGAGGGTGCTGCACTTCTGAGGTGCCATCTTTCAGATGAGACTTTAAACCAAGGTCCCATCTGCCTGGATTGGTGGTAGTTCAGGTGGATGTTAAAGATCCCATGGCACTTATTGAAAAGAGTAGGAGAGTTTTATTGTGATAAAAAACATAAACAACACAGTGATTCAAAGAAATTACAACAATTCAAAAACAAGAAACTCATTAAACATCTGCCATTTACCATATATATACAAATTACTTAAATTTTATGAAGTGAATAAAACCTTCCACCAATTTGTGACTGTACGTGAGGTAAACACTTTTGATTCTTGTGAATATATTTTTGAAAGTTCATTGGATACCAAACATTCATAACACTCATGAGTCATCTTCCTTTGGTAAAGCACTCATAGGCATCTTGTTTGCCATAAATAATACCTTATACAGCTGAAGAATAAAACAGGGTACTAACATGATAAGGGGCCAGACTAGGGGATAAATTCCTAAAACTAGCATATCGTATGTGATAGTAGAGAACTATTTCCAATTCCACACTCTTGCTAAGTAATGCCACAAGTCTTTTGCATATGAAGAGTGAAGAAAAATATTCCATAGTTTCTTCCATATTTATACAGTCATTATAAGGACAGTTCCTTTTGCTTGGCTTTATATTTTGCATTCCCCTAACATTCAGGCAGCCATACATCATGAGCCATTGTGTTTCCCACTGAGATGAAGGCAGTCTGGTATTATTGAGTTGGGCCAATACCCTAGGATTCAAGGCAGAAGGGCAATTCTTAAAGCAAGGACTTGCAGGTGAATCAACCCCATAATTAACCTATACATTGATTGCATATTATTCAAAATCATGGTCTTGTTATTTGCCATTTAAACAATTTTTGAACTGCTGATTTAAAATAAACAGGAATGTGGGCATGAGGGTTCAGCTTAGCCAAATTCAGCCATACTTTAAAATAATTGCCTAATACCTTGTCAACCCACCTTTTACTAATACTGTTAACTTGTTTTAACCCAGATTTGATGGTATTCACAAAGAAAAGAGAATGCACAAATACAATTGGGTCTATCATACCCAAACCACTGGATTTTCTATCTAAATAAGTGTAATGCCTTTTGACTGGATTCAGCCGATTCCACCACAACATCTGAAAAATATACTATACAATTTAGTCTCTAGCTGAGGAGGTAGAGGGAAAATCATGGCAAGATACTGCATACAGGAATGATGAACTGTTGTAATATGTGAATCCATTTAAATTTTCGAATTTCCACTGTTTCCATCTATTTACTTTATTTTCTACCCCTAATCACTAGCTCCCAATTTTCAGTTGGCATATTTTGGGGACCAAAAGGATCCCCAAAATTTTCAGTGGATTTCAAGAGATACAAACTTATCCTGGACTACTTCCGCTGGACCAATTGTCCCGATAAATAAACCTCTTGTCTTCTGAAAGTTTAACTTGGCATTAGAGGCTGCTGAAAAAGTTTAAACACCTCTAAGAAATGGTGAACATGGGTATGGTCAACAAAATATAAAATCAAATCATCTGCATAAGCTTGTAGATGGAGTTGGAAAACAGGTACATTCCCAATGCCTATCCACCTTGGTGTGTTAACGAGGAACTGTAGGAGGGATCTAGCGAGAAGATATACAGAAGGGCTCAGGGAACAGCCTTGTCGAACTCCAGTTTTAAATGAATGCTCTTGGCTATGCCACCCTGTAAAAAGGGTAAACTGTGTTATGTTGATAAAGTAATTTAATGATTTTAACTAGTTGTATAGGGATCCCATAGCATTCTAGATCCAAATAGAGGTAAGGGAAATGAACCATATTGAAAGCTTTCTCAAAGTCTGCAGAGATTATGCAACCAGATTTACCAGTGAGTGATAAATATTCTATTGCATCCCGTATAATCATTAAGGAAGATTTAATTCTTCTTTCAGGAATTCCACAGAATTGATATGGAGATATGACCATTTTAGCATATTGTTTAAGCCTATTGTTTAAAATATTAGAAAATATCTTGTAATCTGAATTTAAAAGGGTAATGGGCCTCAATTCTTAATATTACTCCTGTCACCAGATTTGAATAAATGTATTAGTAAACCTTCAGTGAAGGATGTAAACATAGAATTAGTGTCCAAAAAGAAATGAAACAGAATTACTAAACATTCACTAAATTCATTTAAAAAGCATTTATAAAGGTGATTGGGTAACCCATCAATCCTGGTGAGATATTCGACTTCATTTTTGAACTACCGCCTTTATTTCATCGCTGGTAACTGGTCCTAGTAATTTTAATGCCTCCACTGGTGCAGACGGTAAGTGAACAGAATTAAAAATTCTCAAGATCATCCCCTGAAATTGGGGATTCAAGTTCTAAAGACTGGTAATGTTGTCTAATGGAATCTCTTAGTTGGTCTAATGTTGTCGCTTTGGATCTGTCTGCATTAATTAAAAATCAATAGTAGTACAGTCTTTCAAAGATTTACAGGCCTCAAATGGGTCACAAATGGGTTTTATTGTGTGCCATTTGAAAAAATGGCTTGTAATGTCTTAGCCCTGTTGTATTGTTAGGTTTTCATGGAATTTTTAGCATACTAATTTGTTCTGCTAGTTTGGAAACATAAGAAATTGATATAAGCCTCTGGAGCTGTTGTCTTAAGGATAAATATTTCATAAAATTAGAGTCTTTAGCTATCACACCTTGATGTTTGAAATATTTCCGAAGATCAGATTTGGTGTCTGTCCACTAGGCCCCCAGATCAGTGTACAAAAGGCTACTGACAGGCGAGCTTGTAAAATCAATTTCACCCTGATTTTATCTGAGAGGAATCCAAAATTGAAATGTTAGTTTCCCTCCTTTCCCACTGAAGAACAAGCCCTCAGTGTGAAAGGAACACAGCAACAATAAATGGTCAGAAAGCTCTATGGGTCTCATCTGAAAGCTTTTACATGCAGTGATGGAAACTAACATATAGTCAATTAAGGAATGTAACTTGCCTTTTAAGAATGAAAAGTTAGGTCCCTTGGACTGATAGGAGATGCCATTAAGTGGGCCAGCAATCTTAATTATTGAGGCTAGTGCATGGAAATGCAGTAAGTTTTTTATTCTGCTGAGCTAAACTAAGTAAGCTACAATTAAAGTCGCCACTCCATAGTATGTTCATGGAAGTGATCAAATATGGTTATATAGCCTTCATGTAAGTTACTCTATCAGCCTTTTGACTGAGGGTTATAGATGTTTTAAATCTATAACAGGTATTGTGCCATTTTCCATCTAAGATCAGGACCCTACCGGGAATGAGGTCTATTAGTTTGTGAAGTGAGAAGTTAAAGGAGTTAAATAAGATGCCAATGCCATCAGCACTGTCAGTGCCAAATGACCAGTATGAAGGACCCCAGGGCCATTCTCTCTTAAAAGTGTGCAATTGTTCTATTGTGTACATCCATGTTTCCTGCAAAAACTGACTGTAATCTTATTATCATGGATGTACTGAAAAAGGGCTGCCTTTGGGTAGTGTTCAATAAGCTGTAGTATTTAAAGAACCCCAAGTGATCTGCATTGAAAAATCTATTGGGAATAGCTATCCTTTTATTTTTCCTTTTTTCTTTTTTTTTCTTTATAATTGTCTATGGGCTGTGAAATGGTGGACAAAGAGGATTTCTGGAGTCTGAATCCCCAACCTCCATATCTATCTCCCCAAGGAATGAACAAAGCTACACAGGAATTAGTGGATTCTATAGGGAAGGAGGCAGGGGCGGATTTTGGTTGCAAATTCCTAGAAGATCTTCTTCTTGGTAATGGAGATGAAGGGGCTGGGATCTTGCAATCTTGACAGAAGTAACTGGATCAGTATAGCACACTGGCACCAGCTTCTGAGGTACTGAAGGAGCTTCACCCCACCTCTCCTCTACCAGAGGTTGTGGGACTATAAATGTGTCTTCTCTAGAGGCCCAGGGAAGAAGGTCCAGACGGGAAACTTTCTGAGGAATCTGCTTTCCTACCACGGGAGGGGAGGGGACCCAAAGATTCCTGAGCTTGCTGAATCAGGAGGTCAGGACTAATGCAGGCTGCTTTATTATTTGCTGCCCAAGGACAATCCTGAAAACATGGCCATATTCCTCACACAGATCACATCTGGTGTGGTTTGCGCATGTTACATGGTAACATGGCCAATTTCTCCACAATTGTCGCACCTAGGTTGGTCACATACACTGGACAGGTGAGTTCTAGAGCCACACTTATAACAGGCTCTAGGCTGACTCCATAAAAACAGACCCCTCAATCCCTCCCCAACAAAACAGAATTTGGGATATGCTCAATTCCAGAGTCGGAGTGCCTCAATTTAATTTTATACTTTCATCCACCTGTCCAAAACTGTTCAGAATCCAGAATAGGTTCTGGAAAGCTGAACACTTCACATTTGTGATAGCCATGTCGACTCCTCATTCCAGAACATCACAGTTAGAAATTTAATCAGGGGTTTGGTAAGGGAATTACCAAAAAGGGGTTCATGTGGGAGAAACTTGACCTGCCCATACCTTTCCCAAAAGAGGTCTAAAGCATATGATGTTCTAAAACTGACACAGAAATTGTCTTCACCAGAAATATTTATGAAAGCAAAACATATTTGTGAGAAAAATGAAAAGAGTCTTTGAGCAAAGTTTTCCCAACATAGTATCTATCTGGTCTGGATTCCAACCCTCCTTTGTACCAAATTGTACAGCGCTCCTCCGTGAACAGCTCTTTTAGCGGTGGGAAAAAGTTCAGGCATCAGGGACTTTAGCTGAGGTGTTTTAGAAGCCTCCAAACTCGGTGGGCTAACTTGAGCAGGTAGTTTTGAAGGTCCAGTAGAAGCTGTTTCCTGCAGAACTTGTGGTCCTAGAGGTGCAAGAGGGGTGGGAGCTTACTTCTTTATGCTTGGACCCAGCCTCTGCACCTAGGTTAGCGTTTGAACCTGATTTCCATGTAGGGAGTTTTGAGAGAGCTTTAAATCCAAATCCCATTCAGGGTCAGGTAACCAAGTGTCTGAGGGAGTTTGTTTCCAGCCTGCCCTACCAAGGCCTTTCCTAGCATCCAGGGCCCCACAGTTAAGTTAGGAGAAACAATTAAATTAGAAGAAACAGTCTCAGTTCCAGTCTTAGAAGATTACTGAATTAGTGGTGTAGAACCCTTATTGCCCCATTATTTCAGTGTGTGTCTGTGAAAAAACTCTGTAACACCTGATTGGGGCTCCGTTGTGGTTTGTAAATGATTACAGGAGAAACCGCTGGCTCTTCCTTAGCTGGTTGCTTGAAAACAGAACCTGCTACTTTGCTCAGTGGGCGCTAGTTTTTAAAATGAAATCAGTAGAGGTAGGAGCTGAGAAACTCCCATGTTGTCTTGCTAAGTTCTCAGTCTCGGTACCACATTTCCTTTTAGAGTCTCAGGCTTTAGGCACTCGTTAAGCCAAATGATTTCGCTGCCAGCCTGCTGTTCATTTCTGTCAGAATCAAGCTCAGTAACATTGACAGGATACAGGTAGGTGTGTGTTGACTCAGTGAGGCCCCATGGGGCAGGAAGGCTTCTCCTCAGCTGAGCTGCTGACAGAAATCTCAGCGCTAATGGCAGGGTGCTCTCTGTATGCTGCTACTTTACCGACTCCAGCGGTTAGCTGACCTTGTAGTTTAACATCCAGATCTCCTGAAGTTTTACATGTGGCACCTTTTGCAAGGGCTTATCACTCATGAGTTTACCAGCGTGAGCTCCATTTCTTCGTGGAAAAGGAGCTTCATGAAATTCATCTTCAGAATTGCACTCCACAACATCCACTCGTTCTGCCTCTAGCACACCCACAGTGGGAGATGAGGCAGCGCCTCACTGCACAGACGTCCTCTACCTCCAACATCCCACTCCGAGTGGCCATCGTTCAGGTGGCCTGTCCCCTACTGGCTAGAGTAGAGGAATTTCCCAGGTGTCCTGGCCAAATTTTCCTCATTCACTAAAAATACCAACAGCTTAATCTGGTTCAAGGTCAGTTGGCATTCATCTGTATCCTCCTCCCCGGTCATGCCTGAAAATAGGCAGGATTTGTCTAGTGCACTTACCGTCAACAAAAATAAATAAATAAATAAATACTGGACTCAAGCTTTGGTGCACACTGTGGTAATACTACATTATGTATGCTTTACCTTCTCACTTTGATTATGCAACAAACAAAACCTTACAAAGGTATTTGGAAACTTTTAACATCTGCAGCTGCATAACACTGAAAATGCTACTCTGTCAGATCAAAGGTATTTCTCTCCTGGGTGACCCAAATTTTGAAGAATATTTGCAGAATTTGTAGCAGCAGAAAAAGTGTGGCATGTGATCATTAAGTGTGTAGGCATGGTCATGGAGATGTAAGCCACTGTGCCCAATTCATAAAATGAGCAATGGGTCTCCTGACGAAAGAAATCAGAGCTTCCTGTGCTCTCTTATATATACCAGAATTACATTTAGTCTTATTCTCCTTGTTTTTGCAGGACAAGCACTAGTAGATTTCTGTCTATAAACTCAATATGAACAAACTGGCATTTCGATTATGCATTCACAGGTACAACCTCAACTCATCTATGGTTGTTTGTTCTCTGACTATTCAAATTTTTATTCATTTTTCCTGTCTACCACAACTCACCCTATTTTCTCTTACATTTTATATCTCCTCCCTATGTTGGAAGTTCCTGTAGCTGCATCTTTCTTCTGGCATGGAAGATAAGCGATTGGCTGCTTTAACCAAATTTGCAGACATTTGAGGCTGTATAGCAAGTAATGCTTAAGTTGAACGCTGACCATCAATAAGGACATAATCAATGACCACATCATCCAGTCAGAGAACACAGATAAGCTACAGAGCAGAACAGATTCACTGAAGGAAATACCGTCCGACTAAATACTGTACTTTTATGAACAAGTAAGTGAAGCAATGGATCTAGGAAGACCAGGGATGTGGTGGATGTGGCATTTCTAGATTTCTCAAAATGCTATAATATGGTGCCACAAGAAGGACTAATGGAAACATTCTACAAGATAGGTGGGTGCCACTGGACCACCTGGGAGTATGATCTGTAGGGATTACCCGCAATCAGGGTTACGGGAGGGTGAAGGGCCACTAGACTACCAGGGATTGCAATATTTCATTTTACCGCAATCGGGCTATGAGTGGTGGGGACCACTAGACTGCCAGGGATTGTATTTATTTCATTTTACTGGTGATCGCAGCTCTGGGGAGTGAGGGGTACAACTAGACTACCAGGAATAGTTTTTATGTCATTTACCAGTGATCACGGCTCTGGGAGGGAGGGGTACCACTAGACTACCAGGAATTGTTTTTATGTTATTTTACCTGCAATCACAGCTCTGGAAGAGAGGGGTACCACTAGACCACCAGGGATATTACTTGTGCATTTGTCCATGGTGGGTTTACAGGAAGGAGGGTTACCACTAGACTGCCAGGGATATTAATTGTACATTTGCCTGTGATTGGGCCAATGGGAGGAGAGGGTACTACTAGACTACCATGGCTCATATGGGTGCTTGTGGATGGTGTTCCGTGTGGGCGGTGACCACCACGGCTGGCGCTGCTGTACTGCACCATGCATGTATCTGTCCCATGCATTCTTAAATCCTATGACTGTATCAGTCTCTACCACAGTACTTTTGCAAGGCCAGAATTTAAAATCATTAATAAAAGAAAAAGATGCAATAATGCCACTGAGAAGTGGGAGGGCAGTCATGATGGGCTGAGTAACCTTCTTTTGTCCTAAAATGCATAGATACATTGAAGTTGTCAGCAGATAAGGATCTCTTGGCCCACCCATTCTGGCCTATTAATCCCACCCTGTTATGAACTCAATTCCCAAAATGAACTCTGAGCAACCCCTCCCTTGTCCTAGGTCACCCTTTGTCTGTCCCATGCACTCTTACATCCAATGAGTGTTTTATTAAATCCTAGTATGTTATCCTCTGAAGTGGTATAAGTAGGAAAAAAACATCTGTAAGTCAGAATTTGTTAGTGCCACTTTGTGTTCTCCAGCCTGCCCCCACCCACCACCATTATAGACATGCCAAAAATACAGTAGTACATAGTTTTAAGCATTTAGCATTATGTTTTCGTTCAACGACCAGGGCACATTTTGCCATCCTTTCCAGTCAATTTGTAAGATCACTTGGCATATGCATTCCTATACCCACCGTCCTATGTAATGTACTTGCCTTGACTCCTCTGTGCAACAGATTCAGTCCTCACTGGTCCCTGGACTGTGAAACTGATAACTAGATGCAAGCTGTGTCACTGCTATTTGACTAGTCTTAACTTCTGAATATGCAGTAATTGTGATAAATATGCCATTATTGTCACGCCTTTCCTAGCTCAGTACAATTATTGTAAATTCAGTGCAATTATTTCTGAATATGGTCAATTGTACTGAGCTAGGAAAGAAAGGAACTCAGCTTGATGCCATATGAACTTGTTATGTCTCACAAAAACTTGAAATTTATTCTGTGATTACTGTTACTAAATTTAAAAGTCTACTTATTTAAATTGTCCTTACTGCTAATTGTTCTGTGTGTTTATGATTGCTACATACTTTGTGTTGGTTTGTTAGAAGGACATATTGTAAATAAGAATTTATTAGAGTTGACCACATTTGCACATACTTAAATCACTTTAATTAGCATTGTCTGTTGCAAATCATTTGATATACTATATGCTCTGTAAATCACTCAAATTTCTGAAGCTCAGTCTATGCATTCATTACTGCCATATTGCCACATTTTATTTCTTCCTGTTTGATACAATCTCACTATTTTTTCTCACATTGCACCATTTTGGATCAGACTGGTATATTTTACAAAAAAGGTTGTTCGATACCAAAAGGCTATCTATCAAAATTAATGCTTCATCAATTCAACAGATTTAAGACCTGATCCAAAAGATCCTAAGTTACTCAAAACTGTTGTTTAAATTGTCTGTGTAGCTTTGTGCTGCACAAGTCATATGTACATAATCTGTTTCATAAAGATGATAGGTTAACCGACAGGTAATAATGGGATGCAGAGTGGTATGGCGTGAGTAGAGGCCATATTTATGAAGTGAAGGACCCCCAACAGAACGCCCTGTGACTTCGCACATAAGGAAGTGGAACGACAAATGCATACCAATGTAGAAATGTCAGTCGAGACTATGGAGATTATTCAACAACTGTGGAGCACAATGAATGGGTTTCCAGTAGATGGTCTCAACAAATGGTGTCACCTCCAACAGTCCCATAAAGAAGGGGCAGGGATAGTGGTTGGGTGTGGTCTCAGGCTTACTGTCATTCATGTACAATGAATTTCAAAGGGAAGGAGATGGCTGTAATTGCCACAGAGGTGTGCTGCAATTACTGAACCCTGTTTGTTATTAGTCAATTGAGGTCAATCACTGACAAATAAAAGATGGTGGGGATACAGACCATCATCATCGTGGCAGTAATGCCTCCTTATATCACCAAGGTGATTAAGCACAAGTGAAGAGACCCATGTGGTATAGTAAAAAAAAAACTACCTTCCCATATCAGTTCCCAACTGGGCACTAGTGTGTGTGTGTGGGGGATTAGGATATCTTTGATATGACTCTGGTGCAGGACATAAATGTGGGTATGGTTACCCAACAGTCCATCAACAGAGAGATGATAGGATTGACATCAGGGATGGTAAGCAACCCTTACTATGTGTGTGAGCATTACACACAATATATGATATGCACTGACTTTTCTGGCCTTTTTCCATGGATGTGCCACCTCTCCACTAGAGCAGGATGATAACATTGACAACGTCCTGAACATCCCACCATAGATACAGAGGAATGGACAAGTGGTGTACCTCCTGCGAGGTTGAACAGTGAGCAGCCATGTGTGTAAACCATACATTAGTGGCATCTGTACAGATGCTACAATGGACACACAGACTAACCCTACCATTGAACCCATTGCGGGCCCCTGACACAGATCCCTACAAGACTGTCACAGGGAAGCAGGAGCCAGAACCCAACAGGAGACCTGTCCAACACCTGAGCCAGGGTGTTGGTGAGAGTGGCATTTTTATCTGAGACAGAAGTATATGGATACTCAACTGACATCTGACATTAACACCAGCACCCTCACTAAAGATGCTGAGAAGTAAAACTTTGCTGCTGAAGTTGGTACAATGTGAACCACTTCATGTAGTTTTCTGGCACACTGCAAACTTTGCTCAGAAACCTATTCTTTTTAACAGCCATAACAAACATTACAACCTTCCATCAACCCCCAAAGTGCCCTCACCACCTCCCCAAGTTTCACCATTAACAATGCCCCATCCCCTTGTAGCATGCAAAATACTACCTTCTTCCCACCAGCACCAGCAAAGTGAAGTATTAACCAACCATGCAAGCTGCAACCATTACTTACCCTTCCCAACCCTCATAACATTCTTATCCTACCTACTTTCCCCAGCACTGACCTGTTTGAATAGATAACCCCATCCCCACCCATAAGACCCTCGATGCTACCCCTCTAAGCCATACTTGTAAAGATAAGAAGGATACAAGTGCAGCATAAAGAGACCAACACATAGGCCCTCCCAGGATTTCAGATGGCTACCATCTGAATGATCCATGAGAGTGCACATGAATAATAGTATTTAGCTGATTGCTTCTATTCATATATACTCTCATTATCATTCAGAAGGAGGCTAGCCATGGTGTTAAGAAGGTTTCTGTGCCAGCCACATTGTACTATGACTTGTATCCTTTTACTTTTACAAATATGGAATTGGAGAGGAGGAGAGCAGGGCACTCTGAGGGTGGGGGATGTTTATCTGTTCTAACTGGTTTGGGCTGGAGAGAGGTGAGGATTTGAAGATTACTATGAAGGTGTTGAAAGGGTATGGTAGTATTGTGTCTTGCACAGTAGATTTTTACTTCACTTCACTGAGACTGGGAGGGAGTTTGGATGCGATAAGGGGGGCAACATAGTTAATATCAGGGCTATAGATGGAGGATGATGAGGATACTACAATGGTGATGGAAGTCTATAGCCTTTTTCAACTGAAAAAAGCAATTTCATAAAGTGGCACATTGCCAAGGAAAGTCCTCTTTGTCAGGAAAAGATCTATGTACAGTGGCACTTTACCAGCAAAGGTCCACTTCATAAAATCTTCATCCAGTGAAGTGTACACTTTTCTGGGGAAGGACTATGCAAAGGGCAAATCATGACACAGAGTGCTTCAATGTCATGTTGTTTTCAACCAGGAGAAGTTTCCAAACATCACCCATACCTACCCTGCACCAGTCATGCCACTCTGCACCACAGCATCCACCCTACCCACCAGTTCACCTGGAAGTGCATCCAACAGCAGCCTGCTGGTTCATCCCTCCAACACACTGCAGGACAGACCATGGACGTACTAGGGTCCCCAAACACACACACACACTCACATACACATATAACACACATAGGTGACAGTGATTCAATGGAATGACCATGAGAATCTGAGTCTGCACTCAGTGGAAAGTCTATAATCTGTTTAAATCAAGGCGCTGTTAAGCTATTTCCTTGATACATGCATTTTGTGTGGAGCTCCTCAAGTTTAGCAGCTGGAAGATGTTCTAAAAACACACAACTATCGTTTCTCTTTTTTCTGTAAAAAACTTTGAGTGTGGTTGAGCAATCTTTTCAGTGAAATAATGGACACGTTTGTTTTCCGGCGTTTGGTAGGAAAGGTGCCCTGTCCGAGGGCCTACGGGAGCTTAGTGTGGAAGAAACAGGAGCTGTCCTGTGTCTGTTACTCACCCAGAACTGGGCATAAAATCCTAAGCAGCAACCAAACCTTCCTTGGCATCTATACAAGCCCTATTATCTGGTTTTCAATCTGAGGTAAGACAGTCTATGTCTTGATTGAGACTGCTTTGAGTGAAATTTCTTCTCGATGTGCGGTCATAGAGAATAGACTGAAGGGTACAGAAAAGCAGTTCAGCTTAATGAAAAGAAATAAAGACAGTATCGGCATGAACACTTACTCTAGAAGGGCGGTCAATGCAGCGCTGCATGAACAACTAGCCCAGGCAGCTAGGATTGAGCGCCTGGAGAATAACATTCTGAGACACAACCTGAGGCTTATTGGATTCCCTGGCAATGTTTTAAATGAAGAGCTTGAAAGAGACAGTGGAAGCAGCACTTAGAGCAGTTTTTCTTTGAATCTTCCTTCTTTGGAATTTATATTTCGGCCCTTACGATTTCAAGGATCTAGAGGAGAGAAGATCAGGTGCAAGGTACATTATTATTACTTTTTAACATTAGCCAAAAGAAATAAGATTCTCCAAATGGCTAAATAGAAGAAACATATGATATTGAGGAACTCGGATACACTTGTACTCAGACTTCTGTCTTCAAATGCAACGAGATGGAAAAGGTTCTTATCTATCATGTCAGAATTCAAAGAGACTGGAGTACCAGTTGTATTACTAGCACCTGCTTGCTTGAGAATTCAATTTCAGGAAAGCTTTTATTTTGAGAATCAAGATGCTGCACGATCATTCTTTGAAAAGAATATTAAGATGCCTGAAGATCTGGGTTCAGATTTTGAACAGGAGGAGACAGAAGTAACACAGTATCATCCAGTTTGAGAAATAAAATTTTTATTCTCACCTTTTTCTTTTTTTATTTTGCCACGGATTGAGGACTGAAGAGATGGGACTTGAAAATTATTTTAAATTTGGGGTTTTAATTTCTTTTCTTTTGCTATCATTGGGATGTAAATAGCTTGGAATGCACATAAATTGTTCTTTCTTTCCTTTTCTTTGTTGAAGCTCTAGATTAAACTGATACACTGGAATTTTGTTATTTCCCCTAAAAAAAAGGATGCTTTATTAAGTTAAAATTTTTGATTTATCCTATTTCAAAATGTTTTTCTCTCTATTTTTCTCTTTCTGTAATTAAAAGAATATTTCTTTGAGAAAATAATAAAAGTATAAAAAATAAATCAAGGTGCAATAGATTGAATAGCAAGGGCTATACCTTCAAGGGCTGGCCAAAATATGATGCACTAAATAGGCAGCCAGTTATAGTTGCAGTCATAGATATGGACAGATATTTCCAAATATTTTGTGATTTATCTAAAGAGATTTTTCTGGTGGCCCCCAGTGGTACTGCAGGCAGGTTATTTCTCTTAACAGAAATTTCAGGAACTATTTGGTCATGACTCTGGCTGTAACTGTAGTTGCCATGCATGTAGACCTGGCAGGTGTGTCCACCAGCTCATAACATAGCTGCATTCTGTCCACCCTGAGCTGTGGGCAAGTTGTACTGTGCTAGGTGCCATCAGACAGGCTATGGAAGGGGCATAAACAACCCATCTGGCATGTTTGAACTTAGCTTAGTAGCTCTGACACAGTTTGCCATGGCAAGCCAGAATCGCAGTCTGATTCCCTGAGGAGATCAGGTTCATCAGCCACTGTGCCCACCAGTAAACAAACTTGAAATGATGACATGACTCCAGTTCAGGGAATATGTGAGATGGAGCCACCTAAGGGTCCACAGAACAGTGGCATTATCCATTGCCATGATCCCACTCCTGGCAAGTGGAGGGCAAAAGCTCTTGATGGCACCAGACACAGTATATGGCTCCATAAACCCCATCCATGGAGTAGATATGACTATGTGGCTTACCTAGTCCTACTGCCAGGTATACACCCCTTTAAGCCCTAACATACCATATCACATGACATTATGTCATTGCACTGCACATTGCACAATACCAAACATCTTTGGGAAAAAACTCTCCCAGATTCTGTTCTATGATCCTTTGCTTTCTAATCCCTCTCCTCCCACTTCACAGCGCATCCCCTATTAGTTGGTTTATGAACAAGACAATGACCTTGAAACACCTATTTATTACTATTTATTGAAATGTTTTAGGCTTCTATTATACTGGGGTTTGTCACAGACTGGTTCTCTCCCAGTTTTCACAATCTTCAGATGCCTGAATGGTCACAATGGTATGTTGCCACCACTCAGGTTGACTGTCACTCATGGTATCTTTAAGTGTGAATCACACCAGAGCCACTGCTCACACAGTACAGTGCCCTTTCCTGAAAGGCAAATGACTCACCCTTTAGTCACAGCTGAGAACATGCTACTGTAGATATGGCGCTCAATAGCCTATCTCTGCAGAAACAGATAACAGACTTGCCAATTTACCCCAAGTTACCTCTGCCTTAATGGACTCAGTCACATAAAGCATTAAATATATAAAAATAACCTTCAATGCTCAACAATATTTATATATGCTACAACATTATACATACTAAAGACTATGTGGAATACAGTATTCTAAAGAGACAAAAAATAATACATGTAGAAAGAGAAATCATACAGAAAAACCTAACTCAAAGCTACAGTAACTAAATTTCTAAGTAGAGTAGAAGAAGCTACCCCACCTGGCAACTGATGAGTAACGGAAGACTCGAATCTGTGATGTTACCAGTCCAATGTCTCAAACATAACTGAAGTCTCTGAGCAAACATACAAAAGCAATATCTTCGTCCGCCAGCCACTATCGTGCTTCATCAATCCTGTTTCTCTGACATCATACCCTGGAAATTCCATTGATCAAGAGGACCTATATGTACTAAAACTGGTTCAAACTGGTTTTGTGTATTCAAGCTTCATCCTTTCATTATCACTGCTATCTGCCCAGCTCGAAATGTCTTCCTTTACCTTGACCAGTGTTTACATTCAAAAGTATTTTTTTTTTTTTATGAAAGGGACATCCCAAAATAAGAGCCTTAGATCAAAAGACTTCTGCTACCCACAACCACTCCCCTCACCCCCGGACAGCAGATTTTAAAGGCTATAATCTAAGTTCCTTTTACCTCCTATATGACTTAAAAATGTTTTGCAGATGACATAATTAGCAAAATTAAAAAAAAATCCTGGGTGTTACACCTGTTACAGGGTCATTTTGATATTTGAGGAAAGTTAAAATATTATGTAACTGTATACTCATATACTATGTGCAAGGATCCCAATGCTATTTAGCTGCAATATGCAATGATTAATGCAAAATAAACCAAATTATATTTCTGTAAGTTTTACAAACCAGAGGCTAATGTTTTACTCTATCCAATACCTGAGTACTGTAGCTTATAAATGGCTTTGAGCTAAAGAGTATAGGGTGAAACTAAAATATATTTAAAGTACAGATCTTGTAGACTAAAACTTTTCATGTGTCTTTCTTTAGTGACAGACAGACACTATTTTGTAGAGCAGGAAGCTAAGGAGATTGACAGGCCAATTCAGCTCAGTGAAATTGCTGCAGTAATAAGAGAACTGCCAAATAATAAAGCCCCAGGACCCGATGGTATCCCTAGCAACATTTTTAAACTGCTGTGTCCTCAGGTAGCCCATGTTCTACATAAAACTATACAGAAATCCTGGGATAAGCAAGTATTGCCCCCCATGTTGGAAGCCTATATCTCGCCAATTCCAAAGAAAGGAAATGATCCACTAGATTGCAACAAATATAGATCCATATCCTTACTTAATCAGGATTATAAAATATTGGCAAAAGTCCTAACTGAATTCAAGTATCCCTAGGAAAATACTGAGAGAAGAAAAGTTGTTTCCATAAAAGGGAAATCCAGGGAGCATAATATCAGGAGATTACATAACACAATCCAGTCCTCCAATAAAAGAAAATGCCTAGCTACTGCAGTGTCATTGGACATGATGAATGCATTTGATTCACTAGATGGGGATTTATGCTTGCTACACCAAATAAATTCAGATTTAGTGAGTCCTTTGGGAAGTGGATTTCTTTATATAAAACCCATGGCAGCAGTCATCACCAATGGACTCATTTCCACTTTTTAAAACTGTCTTGTGGAACAAGACAAGGCCACCTCTCCCTACCTGTTTGTGCTTTCTATTGAGCCCTTAAATCAGGCCATTTAAAATTTACCTATTATGCATGTGGCTTGATTTTTGAAAGCCTAGGAATGATGCAAGGTGCCTGCATCAAACATAAAAGAGTCAAGTGGCACCTTGTGTCAAAAGATGAGGCAATCCTAATTTTTAAACATGATCTGCATTGAGAAGGGGAGCCATTGTGCCAAAGTAGCATTGCACCAGCCTTGAGCCATAAAGCAGGGTACGCCAGGTCACAAGAGGGCTTGTGCCATGGTGGAGCTGCAGCATCACTTCTTTGCAATTTTACAAGCCCTGCCATGGATGCAGCAGGTTCCACTTAGACCAGCCAGGAGGTGGTCTAAGGGACATGCGCCAGTGCCACACACTGCAGTGAAGGGGGACGGGTTTCCAACTGGGCTGCTAAGGGCAGAAGGGACATGGGAGGTGGCATAGCGGAGTCAGGGAGAATGCTGGGCATGGAAAGATTGAGTTTGCAGCTGGCTGGGTGCATTTTTAATGTATTCTTAATGGCCATTATTTCATGCCATGACACTTTCTGTCCCTGGATGCCCCCACCCTTGGTGATTCCATCCCATCAGCTGTGAGGACATGCATATGGTACCCCAATAAAAGATTAATAGTAGATGGTTGTTACGGTCTGTATACTGTAAAAGTTTGTAGTCTACTCAGTTACGGTACTTATGATGATGTTGATATTCGGACATATCACTTGTGCCTACTTGGATTTTTGGGCCATGATCTTCTTATGTATTTCGAGTATACTGCATTAGTACAGAACTTTGTAGGTCACTAATATGAAATGATGGACAATAAAGAGTACATAAAAATAAACGCACTTCACCGGCTACAAACTCACTCCCCCATGCCCAACTTTCTCCCTGACTCCCCATGCCACCTTCCGTGTCCTGGCCCACCCTGGACCCCTCCTGTCCAGTTAATATACCACCCACCAACCATCCCAGCCCTCTAGTGTTGTACTGGGTGGGGCTGAATCCCTGGAGCAATTCCCTAGGTGCGCCATATGTTTGGCAGTAGCCCATGACATCTCCTGGGTTTTGGCACAGGATCCCCATTTATAAAATTGGGTGCATGGTCCTGATGCACCCAGAGTTCAGTGCAGCCTTAGGGTGATGCAACTTGCATTGCCTCTAAGGCCTCTTTGAAAATCAAGCCCAAGGTATTAAAGTGGGGAAAATGGAAGACACTGTATTTGCTTATGCAGACAACCTGCTTTTAACACTCAGTAGACCTCTAGGCTCTTATACTGCTCTTGAAACTGTTTTTCAAAAATGTTGTACAATTTCTGGACTCACAGTCAATCTGAATAAAAAACAGATTTTGTCTGTCTTCTGTCCAAGAATTTTAGAAATCAGTTTGAAAGACCAATTTCGGATAGTATCTTGAAGAATGAGATTTAATACCTTGGAATAACCTTAAGTAACCATCTTAAAGTAATAATGGGTCTCAATATTCTTCTTCTCCAAAAGAAGTACAAGAAGGCAAGAGATGGGACAAACTTAATTTACCAATGATAGGTAAAATCCATTCTCTCAAAATGATTGTAGCCCCCAAATTATTCTATGTGTTCCAAAATCTTCGTTTAGCCATAGATAGGAAATTCTTTGGGAAAATAGGCAACATTGTTAAAAACTCTATGGGGACACAAACCATCCCATCTCTTAATTAACAAACTTAAAGGTTTAGCACTGCCCTAGTGGGAGCAGTATCATTGGGCTTTTCTCACCAAAGAAACACTGCACTACATTCAACCCTCCAGTACATCTGGTTACCCTTATGGTTTACATAGAGTCACATGCTGACCCAGCATCACCTTTTAGATTTATATTCATTCCTGCACCAGAGGAGTCGAGAAATTTAAATATCTCAGTTTTTTGGCTTGATAGCAAGCTATTCTTTGTCATACATATCGAAGAAATAGCTAACAAATGGCGCCAAGGCTTGGTCTCTTTACAGCATAAAACACTTACTTTTTGATGCTGAGCTAAGATTAATCCAAATTACCTTCCTCCCACTTATTGATTATGCAGATTTTTTATACAATTACAGTCCAAAATCAGCCTTATCTACCTTGGACACATTTTATCACAGAGCTATAAGATTTGTGCTTAATGCCCTTTCAACACTCACCACTGTTCCCTTTATACGCAGATCAGATGGCCATCTCTTACTTCTAGGCAATGGCGAAATACTGCTCTCTAGGTGTTCAGAGCATTAACCATGAAACTTCTACCTTATATCTGCTTCCTGTTTCAGGCACTCACCACCTGAGTGGCATGCCACAACCTGAGGCAGAGCAGGACGGCTGTCACGCCGCCACCGCCCACTGCCCACCAGGAATTCATCAACTGTAGGCCACCTGCCTGGTCCCAAACCCCGGATACTGCACCAGGCACTCACCACCCAAGTGGAACCCCACAACCTGAGGCGGAGCAGGATGGCCATCATGCCGCCACCGCCTGCTGACCACCAGGATTTGCCATCTGTAGGCCACCCACCTGGCCCTTAAGCCCAGATACTGCACCAGGCACTCACTGCCCGAGCAGCGCCCCCACAACCTGAGGCAGAGCAGGTTGGTTGTCATCAGTAGGCCACCCGCCTGGTCCCCAAGCCCGATACTGCACCAGGTACTTGCTGGTTTCACTTGCTTCATACCTTCTCCATTGGGGTTTTCCGATTAGTGCGGCTCCTCTGTGCTAGACGCTGATTGGTCCGCCAACCGTGGGCTGCCCTGCTCATTGGTGCAACTTCTTTTCGGCTTCTGGCACAGACTCAGCACTTTTCAGTGCCTTTTTTCAAACCTAGATCTTAGCTGCATTTACTAACTGTATGTACTGCTCAGTTTTTATTTAGAGTTTTAAGTATACTTGCCAGTCATAGCTAAACTGTGTGCATCTCATATCTAAGGGTAAAAGCAGATGAATTTGTCGATTGCTAGCCTGCCTTGCCTGCTCAAAATTGCTGCTTAAAATATTGTAATTGCTTAAACTGTTAGCTTAAAACTGTTCCTCTCCCTATCTCCTTTCTGCTAACACTACCAGCCTACACCCTTCTCAAACCTGCCTGCTGCTCGCTTCTCTCTAAACTTGCATGCAGCTCTTTTTCTGAGAACTTTCCTATCTGTAAACTCTGACTGAATTTCCCTACTCCCCCTTGCTCCTGACCCCCTCACTGCTAACTACTTTCTCTTTTCTTTTGTCTCTAAAACTCCACCCCTGGCTATCTTTAACTCCTGCCCTTTGTTTAAGCCTGATCACCTCCACCCCTGCTGACGGTCTGCCACCAGCTCCTGACCCCAGGTCTCTCTGGTCACAGTGCATAAGTATTTATTCCTACTGTCTCCTTTCCTCTTCAGGCACTCTCCACCGCCCAGGCGCCCACAACCTAGTGGAGCGGATGAAAAGCCTGTCACATGACCACTGCCGCTGCCAGTCAGGAATTCATCATCTGTAGGCCACCCGCTGGTCCCAAGCCCGGATACTGCACCAGGTACTTGCTGTTATCACTTGCTTCATACCTTCTCCACTGGGGTTTTCTGATTTGCGGCTCCTCTGTGCTAGACGCTGATTGGTCCGCTGACTGTGGGCTGCCCTGCTCATTGGTGTCTTTCTTTTAGTCTTCTGGCTAGATTCCAGTGCCTTTCAGAGCCTTTTTTTCAAACCTAGATCTTAGCTGCATTTACTAACTGCATTTACTACTCAGTATTTGCTTAGTGTTTTAAGTATACTTGCCAGTCATAGCTAAACTGTATGCATCTCATATCTAAGGGTAAAGCAGATGAATTTGTGGATTGCTAGCCTGCCCTGCCTGCTCGAATTGCTGCTTAAAATATTGTAATTGCTTAAATTGTTAGCTTAAAACTGTTCCTCTCTTTATCTCCTTTCTGCTAACACTACCAGCCTACACCCTTCTTAAACCTGCCTGCTATCGCTGTCTCTAAACTTGCACACAGCTCTTTTCCGAGAACTTTCCTATCTGTAAACTCTGACTGAATTTTCTCACTCCCTTCTTGCTCCTGGCCCTCTCACTGCTAATTACTTACTCCTTTCTTTGTCTCTAAACTCCACCCATGGCTATCTTTAACTCCTGCCCTTTGTTTAACCTTGATCACCTCCAACCCCTGCTGATGGTCTGCCACCAGCCCCCCACCCCAGGTCTCTCTGGTCACAGTGCATAAGTATTTATTCCTGCTGTCTCCTTTTTCTTCAGGCACTCACTACCCAAGTGATGCCCACAACCTGAGGTGGAGCGGGACAGTTTTCACGCCGGCTGCTGCCCGCTAACCATCAGGAATTCTCATCCATAGGCCACCCGCCTGGTCCCTAAGCCTGGATACTGCACCAGGTTGCTGCTACTACTTGCTTAATACCTTCTCTACTAGGGTTTTCTGATTAGTGTTGCCTCTGTGTTCTATGATGATTGCTCCACCGACCGTGGGCTGCCCTGCTCATTGGTGCACCTTTCTTTTCGGCTTCTGGCCATAGACTCCAGCTGCTCAGTGTCTTTTTTAAAACCTAGGTCTTAGTTGCATTTACTAACTGCATTTGCTGCTCAGTTTTTCCTGCCCTCCACCCTCCCAGACCTCCATTAAATACTAGCTCCTCCCTCCTCGGTCCCTCCTTCCTCATTGGCTCATCTCTAACTCTGCTCTGAGCTGACAATTGACATAGAGGTGAAAAGTGATCCCAAAACTGCTAAATTTGTACTCCCATTACTGTCTGATCTAATACCTGCTGATTAAGCTCTCAGTTATAACTAGGTTACTTGCCCTGCCAGTTTTCATTGCACAAACTTACTTCTGTCTCACTATCTACGTTTGGTTTCCCAGTGAGACTGCCATTGCACATTAACTCCTTTGCTAGATAACCCCTACCTATGTGGACCATGTAAAACTCAGCCTGTCAATACCTTCCATAATCTTGATTACACTCTTAGAAATATTCTTTGGACTTTGGCCTGAACCCATACTAAATATATCCATCTCGCTGTCAATCCAACATATTGGGACCCTGAGCTGTTTAAGACACAGTGCCCTGTCTTTTCACTGGCCTGCCGCTAGAGGTACTAGTCCTCTCTTTCTGTCTTTAAGACAACTAAAATGACCCAACAGATGATACTGTCTCTTCTTGCGATCACACTACCACTACTCCACTTGTCCATGCCTATGGTATCCCAAACTGAAGTTACCCCCAACTTTTTGCCACAAGATTACTACTACCTAATCTCCTGCTACTTCCTACCCCTGCTGTGACCCCTCCCCAGTACTACTAAATAGGGTCTGATCCACATAGTTGCTCATGCCTAAAAGAAATGCCACTTGCACCTACATGCTCTTTGTTCCTTCTTGCGCCACATGCTCTGGTACTTTCTCCTACTTGCTATCCTGCTCTTGGTGATGTTCAACTAAATCCAGGACCCACTAATGTTTTACCTGATGCTATTCATAACGCTAAAGGTCTTGTTATAGCACATCACAATATCAGGAGCCTTGCACATAATCTAGCTGAGCTTGAATCTGGACCACCCTCTACAAGCCTGATATTATATGTCTAATCAAAACATGGCTAAAGCCACCCATACCTGATTCTCTGTGCCCCTTCCTCACTATAATCTATTGAGACTTGACAGAGCTGCACCCAAAAGAGGGGTGATACAGCTGTCTACTTTAGAGATCATCTCAAGTCTCTGCCATCAAATCATCTATCCTACTCCACTGTGAGGCATTTCATGTCCTGCTCACTCTTGGTACCACAAAACTACATATTGTGTGTGCCTACAATCCCCAACCAATGAACTAATAGGACTGGATGATTTAATGGAACAAATCTCATGCCTTGCTGGGAGAAATTAGATCCTTATACTTGGGGACCTAAACATTAATTGGCTGGGCAGTAACCAATCCACATTAATGACCAAAGTGCAGGTTATAACCTGCACCGGCTGATATGTGAACCTACCAGAAACGCCTCACTCAAACACGAATAAGTTACTAGACTGGATAATGATCAAGACCACTGATTTACAGTGATTAAAATAATTAAATTCCGCTTTCAAGACTTAAGAGTCCGAATTTCACCGGTGATTGTTACTCTAATTTCCGGATTTTACTGGGATTCTGCTATCATTCTTTTAGTATGTGCATAAATAATCAGAATTAAAGAAGGCTTAATATACAGAGCATTAAATAAAGCAAACTTAAAATAGTACAGGAAGGAATTAAAAGAAAACACCTTTTTATAGATTTACTGATCTTATAGAAAATGCCAGATTCCATGAAATCTTCATTTTACCGTCTTCAGGCAGCCCTAATTTGAATTTTACCGATTTTCTGGTAAAACCGAAAAACAGTGACCTTGATAATGATTAATCACCTGAAAATGTGATTGTCTCTGGCATACTACCAGATGCCATCACTGATCACTCCCCAACATACTGTACCTGGGACAAAATGTTAACTATCGGTTTTTCCTGCACAACATTGCCACTACTGATTTGTTCTCCTTCTTATATCCAATGATGCTCAGACTGCCATTAATTTGTTCTTGACACACTTTCTAGCACTCCAGGAAAAGCACTGCAAACTTGTAACCCTCTGGGTAAGAAATAGGCAAACCCACTGACTGAAATCTGACCTACTCACTAAATGTAAACCAAGGGACAAAAGCTGGCTCCAGTATAAAAACTTAGGCAAGCCTCTGGCCTTATTATCTACAGGGCTCTGTGAAATGCCTGCAAAAAGGACATCAAAGCCAAGAGCTCCTACTGCAAGGACCTACTAATCAACTCCTATGGTGACTCAAAAATTTTGATCCCATATTAAATTCTTTCTTAGCTCAAATCCAGTATCCACCCCTAATGACATGTCACTTAATGGGGTATACTGTAATAATCCCAGAACCATTGCCAGCTTTTTAACAATAAATTCTGGGACCTAACTAATTACACCTTCTCT
The DNA here is from genome assembly GCA_016271365.2 of Neoceratodus forsteri. Taxonomy (NCBI): domain Eukaryota; kingdom Metazoa; phylum Chordata; order Ceratodontiformes; family Ceratodontidae; genus Neoceratodus; species Neoceratodus forsteri. Next base: position 1,065,001,075 of record CM028130.1, read on the forward strand.
TTCCCAGTCCAACCGAATGTATCCACCTGGCCGATTGTAAATGGTCCTGATTTCTTTTCAAATCAGTCACAAAATGTGAAGTGCTTAGATTACTAAATAATATCTCGGACTACACTGCTGGCTCTGACAATCTAGAACCTAAGCTCCTGAAGATAGCAGCCCTTTCATCGCTGCTTCCTTAATCAAGATTTTCACACTCTCCTGTGCCAGAGCTACATCCCTGATATATGGAAAGTAGCTAGGATTACCCTTGTTTTCAAAAAGGAGATCTTAAGGATCCTCAGACTATAGGCCCATTGTCATCCTGTCTGTCCTAAATAAAATTCTTGAGAAACTTGTAGCTGCCCAGACAATTGATTTCCTACAGAAACATGATCTACTTACCTCTGAGCAGTATGGTTTTCGCAAGGGTCATAGCACCACTACCTCCTTCTCAAATTCACGTCAGATACACTAGTGGCTATGGATTCCATTCTTCTCACTGGGGCAATTTTCATTGACATGACTACAAGGCTGACTTCATTGATCACTCCATCCTTTACCACCCTTTGGATCACTAGGCTTCTTGACTAACGCTGTAAGGTGGTTTGGGAACTACTTATCTGAAAGGATTCAAATTGTAAAATACAACTCTACCCTCTTGGACAAAACCACTATAAACATTGGGGTGCCACAAGGCTCCATTCTTGGGTCCCTGCTTTCTCTATTTTCATAAATAACATCTCCACCAACATCCACATGACAGCCTCCTGCTATATGCAGATGACATTGTTCTGTATGCTAGTGCAAAAAGCATTGCTGACATAAACAATCTACCCTCTCTTGACTTTCAGCTGGTACAGGAGTGGCTATTTACTCACAAACGCACTCAAAATGAGTCTATGCTTTTGGATCAAATGTAAGCTCAAATATGCCCATCCTAAATTTAAAGTCACCTCCTTAAATGGCTCAATAGTTGGGGTAGTAAATTCTTTAAATATCTGGGCATCACCCTTGATCCATCACCAAATTTTGACTTACGCATCAATCAGACCTGCAAACTGGTCAACTCCAAACTTGGAATAGCCACTGCACCAGCTATGTGTTCATCCCTCAGCAAGGCTTGCCATTGCCCGTGGCATACTCCTACCATCATTTACCTATGGTGCCGCTACATATGCATCTGTGTGCAAATCAGCTTTCAAAAATCGGATGTCACTTATAACAACATCTGTTGCTTGTCCTCCTCATACCAGCTGAAATACCACTGTCTCTCATTTGGACCTGGGATGGCTTCCTCCTACTGAACCACGGCTTCATGCTAATGGCTCTATCATTGGACAATATGGTCTGCCTACAAATACCTAAACCACTGGCAGGCCTCTTTCAAAATCTGACACCTTGCTATGGGTTGCAGTCTGTTTGACCAAGCCCTGTCTTCATCCATGACACAACATCACTAAAGGCGATAGTGCTTTTGCCTGCCATGCCCCCAAATACTGGAACTCCTTCCACTAGCCTTGCACCAATCACCATCTCACGTGTCATTTAAAAAGGGTTGTGTAATTATCTTGATACTTTCCACAAGCGCTCCTGTTTCAAACCTCCTAGCTCATTCCTTCCCAGCCTCTACTCTTCTTTCCATTTTCTGATCTGCCCTTCTATATGCAATGCACTTCTCCTCTACCTATCTGTCCCACCTCCCACCTTACTTCACTCTCATCCCTTTTCTTGCCTCTTACTTCTATCACTTACTATTATCCTTCTCCTAAATTGTCTATATTCAATCCCATATTTGCACTAAAATTTACAATATGTTATGTTTTTCTTCCTCAAAACAAATTGTGGTATAGTTTTGGTTATTGTACTGTTCCTGTTTTATTTTTTCCTACACTGGTATTGCAACCTCCTTGTCTATAGCTATTTTTTTACTACTTGCTTCTATACTATTGTCAACTGTGTTGTATTTAGAAGAGAAATCAATATATTGCTGGAAATGAGGTCAGCACTGTGTTGTGTTGACCTCATTTCCAGCAATACATGTTGGTTTCTCTAGCTCATATAGCTTCTGTATAGTGCAGTACACTGCATCCTATTTTCGTTTTTTGAGCCCGCCATCCTCCTATTCTCCTAAGGAGTGTATGTTTTGTCGTACTATCTTGTACTTGTATTGGAATGTTTGCCTGTATTGTTGTACTGTACTCCCGGTCGTGCCTGAAAATAGTCATTGCTATGGCTAGTGCACTTACCCGTAAACAAAAACTAAAAAAATAAAATAAATGTGCCCCTAGGGTATACTCTCTCATAAAACTCTCCTATGTCGCTCTTGATATTCCCCAGATTAGAACCAGGCTTTGTTCCTCTTCTGTAAGTCATGCTTTGCCTTCTCTCTGGAATTCCTACAAAAACACTCAAACTCAGACACTTAGTTAGCCTCTGTACTTTCAAAGCTATGCTGAATTTTGCATTGAAGGAAGAATGTAACTGTTATGCCTGAACTGGCATGTCCCTGTACCTAAACCCCTGGCCCCACAGCACTGAACTGACATGTCTCTGTACCTATATCCTGGCCCCACAGCACTTCCTCCCACCCTTTACCCTATTGTCTTCCACCTATCCCTCTCCTTCCTCTGGCCCACTAACCTCTAACCTATGCTTTTCATCTCCTCCTTTCTTCTGAGACTCTTTCCACTCCTTTTTTTACCTCCTTCTGTATCTAGCTTATCATCCTCTCCCCTCTCCCAAGATTTCCTTTACCTGGTACTTCTCTACCTCTGAACCTTGTTATCCAAAGTTATAATTGTAGCTCGACTAGTATGGTTTGTTCCTACCACTGTCTATTACCCGTGACTTTATATAGCCTAGAGTTGTAGTTTTGCCCATTATTGTCTATATCTTCCATTGTTTTATTCTTGTATCCCTGCATCCAAGACTAGCATTTTTTATTGCTACCACTATTGGTCCTCCTTGTATTCCTGTTCCAGTTTTAATGTATGTTCTTAAAGTTATATCTGTATATGTATATGTCTCTCCAGGACCCTTTGCAAATGAGTTGTCTCAATGGTGTTTTCCTGGTAAAAAAAAATTGAATTGAATTGAAAAGAAACAGTTAGAAGCAACCCTTCTGTAGTTGGGTCAATTAAGGTTTTGAAGAAACTTTTCTCCCAAATTAATCACACAGTTTGACCCAAATAGTGAATTTATTTTATGGAACAATCCATATATTTGGTATAATGGCAAACCACTAGATAGAAACATAGAAACATAGACTTTGACAGCAGATAAGGACCACTTGGCCCACAGTCTGCCATTTCCCTACCTACTGGATAAGCTGCAGATTCTAGTTAACCAACAGCCTACTTCCTGCAACCCCCCACTATAATTGCCTTGTGTCTGTCCCATGCATGTTTGAATTTCCCCTGTTTTAGACCCAACAATCTCCTCAGGAAGGCTGTTCCATGTATCCACCACTCTTCTCCGTGAAAAAAATTTCCTCACATTACCCCTGAGCCATCCCCTCTATCTTTAAATTGTGCCCCTTGTTCTTACACATCTCTTTTTCTTAATGATGCTACCCTTTTGGACTTTGTTGGTTCCTTGAGGTACTTGAACATTTCTATCATGTCCCCCCATCCCTCCTTTCATCAAGAGTATACATTAAGCTCTCTCAGTCTCTCTTCATATGGTTTCTGCTGCAGACCCTGCACCATTTTAGTTGCCCTCCTCTGGACTGCTTCCCATCCTGTCTATATCCTTGCGTAGATGAGGTCTCCAAACTGCACACAGTACTCCAGATGGGGTCTCACCAACTGTCTGTATAGAGGATAACAACTTCTCTTTTGTACTTATGATGCCCTTCCTATGCATCCCAGTATCCCCTGGCTCTCCTTACTGACTTTTCACATTGCTTCACCCACCTTTAGGTCATCTGATATGACTATCCCCAGGTCCCTTTCCATTTTTGTTGTTGTTAGTACCTCCCCTGCTATTGTGTACTCTTCTCCTGGGTTTTGTTTCCCAGGTGCATTACTTTGCACTTCTTTGCATTGAATCTAAGTTGCCATATGTCTGACCATTGCTCCAACCTTGCCAAGTCCCTTCTCATCTTTTTCTACCCACTCTTGTGTATCAACTCTGTTACAGATCTTTGTGTCATCTGCAAAGAGACATACCTTTCCCTCAGACCCTCTGCAATGTCACCTATAAAGATGTTAAGAGGACTGGACCCAGTACTGAAGCCTGAGGTACTCCACTAGTAACCCTCTTTCTTGAATGTGTTCCTTTCACTATTACTTTCTGTGTCCTGTTGTACAGCCAGTTTGCTACCCAGGCTACCACCCTGGGACCCACTCCCGGCTGGCTAACTTGATTAGTTAATCTTTTGTGTGACTGTGTCAAATGCCTGTTAAAGTCTAGGTAGGCCATATCCACAGCCCCTCCTGGTCTATTACTTTGGTCACCCAGTCAAAGAACTCAATTAGATTCATCTGACATGACCCAGGATGGAAAAACTTGAGTCTGCCAACTCTCTGATGTTCTAGATGAGGAAGTTTAAACACTAATACCCTCTAATGCACTTATGTCTAAATTGGGACACAGAGATTCCATTTTTTGATCTCCAACTTAGAGAAGCACTGAAGAATATACTTGACTCCAGTCTCTGGCTTCCTGACTCTCCAGAGTGGTCACAGTTCATTAGACTATGTGCAAGTAAGCAAGGAGCTAGTGTTCTTGCAAGCTTCTCACTTAGCCTGATTTTGACTCAACAAATTCCTCAAAAGAGAAATGGGAACAGGAATTCAATGTCCCCATAACTGAAGCAGAATGGGACTCAGCCTGGAAAAACAGCTAGACTATCTAGTAAAGAAACTCAGGGAGACTGATGCAATATAACACTTTGCATTAGTACTATATTACTCCATACCAATGAGAAAGCATAGGATTCCTGCAAAATGGTAACTGTTGAAGATGTTCTCATCAACATGCTGACTTGACACACATGTTCTGGAAATGCTCTAAACTAAAACATTATTGGCTTTTGATCCATGCTATTTATTCTGGTGTGGTTAAAGTAAATCTTCCCTTCTTAACATTTCTGTTTATCCTAGGCATTATACCAGATACCATTACCTTAAATAAGGACCAAAACATCGGATACTTGCAGCATTTTAGGAGCCAAACAGTTACTCCTGGCAAACTGGAAAAGTGGCTTAATTCCTTCTATTGAAGACCTCATATAAATATAAGAGAACAACAAATAATAATGAGAGAATTAGCTATATGCTTCTTAATAAGATGGATGCACTGTATTTGAATGAATATGGGGCCCTTTTACATTTGGTTAATACATAAGTAAATGACTGTTTCTAGATAGTAATACCTACTTTTACCTGACTTGATATTACAGAACTGAACCCATCTTCCTCATTAACTGAACCCATCTTCCTCATTAACTTAGGAAAATTGTTCTTTCATGCTTAAATTCTCTATTTAGACTCTAGCTATACTTAAAGAGCAGCTGACAATTTCAGGAGAACTTTCTAAAATGTAATATTTAGACTGAGTTCTCCTTGTATTTCAATGGTTCTATATTTCTCCTCCCATTATTTACTGTATCACTGAGGTCATTTATCAGAAAACAGAATTCGTTTCAAATAGTTCATTTGATTCCTGTTGCTTTCTCCCTACCTGATGTCATAATGCATGGTTTGTGACATCACAGTTACTTCTATGGCAACAGACTGTGATGTAACAACAGGGAATTATGACTTGAAGCAAGGAGAAAGCTATAGAGACAGATGAACTCAACAGGATAAAGATCGTGTTCTATGCAAATGTCCTCAGTAATAAATAATGAGGAGGAGAAATTGATTGAATATATATGGAATGCAAGCTGAAATGTACCTAATTATTAATTTTTAAAAGTTTTCTTTGAGGTGTCAGCAGCTCTTTAATATTGCTGTCTTTACACAATTCTTGTCTATTGTATGGTTGAATGAAATTTGATTGACAATTAATCATATTGTACTATTTTTCTTTCTTATTGTAAAATCAATTAAAAATTTTACTGCAAGACACGGTAGTAAGTGTGGCAACACCAACATGGAGGTGTCGAGTAGGGAGAAGGGCAGGGGTAAATGGAGAAAGTGACAAAAGCAAGAAGGACAGGGATGGGGCAAAGGGGTAAGGCCATCAGGATTTTGAGGGTAATGAGTACCAATGCCCGTAGTCTGGGCAACAAGCTCCCTGAGTTGGTGGCCTTAATGGAAGAGGATGCCTGGATATCATAGCAGTCACAGAAACATGGTACACAGAGAACCATGACTGGGATGTTAACATACCAGGGTACATAACTTACAGGAGAGACAGGCAGGGAGAAAGAGGGGAGGAGTAGCTCTCTATGTAAAGGAAGGATAAAAGCAACTGAACAAAAGAGTAAACAGGGAGAAGAGGAGGCACTGTGGGTCACCTTGGAGACTGGAAAGGCACCACAATCAGCACGGGTTGTGTACAGACCCCATGTCAGGGGAAGGAATGGACAAGGATATGATGGAAGGCATTCTTAGAATGGCAGAGAAAGGGAGATACTGTTGATGGGAGACCTGAATATGCCAGATGTTAACTGGAGCACATTTTTCTGCAGCCACATCCAAGAGCAGGGCCATTCTTGACGCCCCACAGGTGGCAGGCATTAGACAGCTAGTTTGAACCCACTCGTGAGGAGCAATCTTAGACCTCTTAAAGGCGGCAGTGAGAGGATCTCAGATCTAGAAGTAGGTTGCCATCTGGGGACAAGTGACCATCAAACAGTGTGGTTCATGTTAAACTCAGCTACAGAGTCAAGCCACACAAAAGTGAGGGTACTGGACTTTAGGAGGGCTGACTTTGGCAAGATGGGAGAGTGCCTCAGAAAAGCACTAGTAAACAGGCTAGAAGGAGGTGTGGAGCAACAATGGGGAATTATCAAAACTGCCATCACAGAGGCAACAAGCCTTTGTGTGAAGCAAATAAACAAATCAAAATGAAAGAAAAAGCCACTATGGTTCTCAAGAGAGGGTGGTTGTGACAGTCAGGAAGAAAAAGATAGCATTCGGAAGTATAAGGAAACACAGAAGGAGCAGGACGAGAGCTGTACCAGTTAAGGCAGAAAGAAGCAGGGAGGAAGTCAGAATAGCAAAGGCCCAAACTGAGGAAAAGATAGCCAACTCAGTTAAGAAGGGGGATAAAACCTTTTATAGGTACATCAGCGAGTGTAGAAAGACAAAGGGAGGGATAGTGAGGCTGAATAGAATGAACAGTGGGTGGGCAGAGGGGACAGTGAAAAAGCAGGAATACTGAAGCGAATATTTCTGCTCAGTATTCACAAAAGAGGAGGGGAAGTGTCTAATCCAATTAACAGAAGCACTCTTGATAGGGTGGTCGATCCCAGTCCTTTCACAGAAGAAAGGGTTCTGCAAGAACTCCTAAAACCGAAGGTGGACAAAGCAATGGGTCCTGATGGAATTCACCCCAGAATTCTAAAGAATTAAGGAAGGAACTAGTGAAACCACTGGCTACTCTTTTTAATAAATCATGGGAGGATGGTGTGGTACCGAGGACTGGAGGAAGGCGGATGTGATTCCCCTTCACAAAAGTGGGACCAAGACAGAGGCAGGAAACTACAGACCTGTTAGTCTGACCTCTGTGGTAGTGAAAGTGATGGAGTCACTCTGAAGGAAAGAATAGTTGAGTACCTAGAGGTCAGTGGAGCACAGGATCCAAGGCAGCATGGGTTCACAGCGGAAAGGTCATGTCAGACGACTCTATAGATTTCTTTGACTGGGTGACCAAAGTAGCAGACCAGGGAGGGCTGTGGACATGGCCTACCTAGACTTTAGCAAGGCATTTGACACAGTCTCACACAAAAGATTGATAGTCAAATTAACCAGCCTGGGAGTGGGTCCCAGGGTGGTAGCCTGGTAAAACATTGGCTGGACAACAGGACACAGAAGGTAATTGTAAATGGAGTCCACTCTGAAGAAAGAGCGTTTACTAGTGGGGTACCGCAGGGTTCAGTATTGGGTCCAGTCCTTTTTAATGTCTTCATCAGTGACATTGCAGAGGGACTGGAAGGAAAAGTATGCCTTTTGCAGATGACACAAAGATCTGCAACAGAGTTGATACACAAGGAGGCGGGAAAGGATGAAAGGGACTTGGCAAGGTTGGAGGAATGGTCAGACGTATGGCAGCTAGGATTCAATGCAAAAAGTGCAAAATAATGCACCTGGGAAACAAGAACCCAGGGAAGAATACACAATGGGTGGGAGGTAGTAACAACAACAAAACAGGAAAGGGACCTGGGGGTAATCATATCAGATGACCTTAAGTTTAGCAAGCAATGTGAGAAGGCAGTAGGGAGGGCCGGGGTATACTGGGATGTATAGAAGAGGCATCAGCAGCAGAAAACAGGAAGTTGTTATCCCTCTGTACAGACAGTTGGTGAGACCCCATCTGAATACTGTGTCCAGTTCTGGAGACCCCATCTCTGCAAGGACATAGACAGGATAGAGGCAGTCCAGAGGAGGGCAACTAAGCTTGGTGCAGGGTCTGCAAGAGAAGCCGTGATGAGGAGAGACTCAAAGGAGTTTAATATGGCTACCCTTGAGGAGAGAAGGGAGAGGGGGGACATGATAGAAACTTTCAAGTACCTCAAGGAATCAACAAAGTCCAAGAGGGTAGCATCTTTCAGAGAAAGAGACTTGCAAGAACAAGAGGAACAATTTAAAGATAGAAGGAGGGCGTTCTAGGGGCAATGTGAGGAAGTATTATTTCAGAGAGGGTGATGGATGCATGGAACAGCCTTCCTGAGGAAGTTGTGGGGTCTAAAACTGTGGGAGAATTCAAGAATGCATGGAACAGACATAAGGCAATTCTTGTGGGGGCAGAAGATATAGGCTGTTGGTTAACTAGGATCTGCTCATCCTGAAGGTAGGGGAATGGGCAGACTAGATGGGCCTAGCGGTCCTTATCTGCCGTCAAAGTCTATGTTTCTATGTTTCTAAGACACTATTTTGCAATTTTATCAAATATAAATAGCAGGGTTTTTATATCTGGTAGAAGAACATTATTAGAATTAAGTTTACAAATACATACGAATTCAGCAAAATACAATAAATATGACAGCTTTCTTGTTATGGCGGTCCCAATATAAGAAGGTGGGACCTTAATCTGACCCTACTCCAGAATGACAAGATCAAATAACTGATTAGGGAAAGAACTGGGCAATTTATTCAAGAAAACAAGGGTTCAGCCTGAAGCAAAGGAGTGTTGTGGGATGTTCTAAAGTGTACCATCGGGGAAGTTGATTGCTCAGGCCATCACTAGGAAGAGGGAGAGGAAGGCATACCTGATGGAGTTGGAAACTAAGCCAAAGTATTGGAAGACAGATTCACTAAGAATGAAGGCAAAAGGTTAAGGGCAAAGATGAAAAATGTAGAGAAGACATCAATAAATTGCTGCAAAGCAAAATTCATTATGCCATGTTCTTCACCAAACAGGTGTACTACAAAGCTGGAGACAAAATTTGCAAGCTCTGGCCCATAGGCTATGGCAACAGGAAGAAAAAGGGTATTCCGGTGATAAAGAATGAAGTAGGGACACTGGAGTTGCAAACTAGGGGCAACAGCAAGTGTGTATAAGGATTTCTATTCTAAACTGTACACCTCTGAAACAAATTCAATCCTAGATAGAATGGAAGAGGTGATGCAGGAAAACCAATGGCCTGAGCAGCCAACGCATACTTAGGTTGCTGATCTTGGAAGGACATTTGTACAGAAGAGAAAGTCAAAGCAACAGAACAACTTAACCCCAGAAAGGACCCAGGGTTGATGGATACCCTATTGTTTCTACAAGACATATAATGCTGAGCTAGCCTCCACACTGTTGAAGGTCGTTAATGAAGCTCAAGGGAAGAGGGTGTTGCCCCACTCAAAGATGGAGGCCTCAATAGTGGTTATTATCAAGAAAAGAACCAATGGACCCAGGCAGCTATAGACCAAGCCCCTTTCTCTCTATGTGTATAAGATTCTGGCCAAAATCCTATCCAGCAGGTGGGAGGACATCCTTCCAGGACTTATAAAAAGTGACCAGGTGAGCTTCATTAAGGGAAGACTGAATATGGACAACCTTAAGAGATGGATGGACCTCATGCTGCATGGTTTGCCATCCTCCTCTCCACCCATCACAGCAATATCATAGGCTGCAGAGAAGGCATTCAACCAGGGGATAGAGTGAGGGTACCTGAGCTATATCCAGGGAAGGTTTGGCTTAGGGAGGGTTTGCAGAATGAGTATGAACCTGATATGAAAGGGCCTCTGCCTCAATCTCAGTGAAATGGCACCACATCTGGAACATTCCTCTGAGTAGGGGTCTCATAGAGGTTGCTCCTCTTCCCTCTACTGCTTATGCTGGCCTTGCAGCCCATGACCATGTTGCAAAGAGCCCTCCTGATATACAGTGAAGCTCACCAAGATGAAACCCAATTCTGAGCATACTGCAGCATTCTGCAGCAGGTTACTGTAGTAAACAATGTATTCATTGGGATTGTCCTTTGTCATGCAGGAAACTGTGATGCTGTGCTTCATCTTGGCAGTGTCACAGTTTCCTGCATGACAAAAGGGACTAATTCCACTGAAATTACATTGTTTACTTCAGTAATTCTGCTGTAGCATACTGCAGAATTGGGTTTCATCCAGTAGGCTTTACTGTATGTGGGATACAAGTAAGAAAAACATACCACAAGGTCCTGCTGTATGCAAATGATATGATCCTGTTGGTTAGCCAGTCAGAAGATATAACTCTTGAGGTCACCAGAAGCAAAGGCCTTTCAAGGATATCAGGCTATACAGTGAACTGGGGCTGTTGGAACTACTCCTCTCTCACAGCATTGCACCACCTCTGACTTCTCCTGCTACCCTTGAAAGCCTCTAGGGAGAAGATCATATACTTGGGGCTCCAGAGAAATAGGAATATTGATACGATTGTATCAGAAATCTTCTACCTCTCTTATCTTAGATACAGGGATAGCTAGACTGCTGGGTCAAACTTACTTTGACCTTCTGCAGCAAAATATCTGCAATGAAGGTGATTATCCTCCCAAAGGTGCTATATCCCCTCTCAGTGTTACCACTCACTATACCCATGAATATGTTTAAGTCCATAGACCAAAAGATCACATCATTCTTCTGAGACAAAACACCTTGTATAAGATTAGACAGACTACAGTTCCCAAAAGACAGGGCAGGGTCAATTGTCTCAACAGTACTCACTACTATCTGAGTCACAGGATAAGGGCATCTGCTTTCCTAACAAGGTCATAATGGGAGCAACCCAGCTGGATTGAGAATGAGTGGCAGCAGGCTGGCTCAGACTGTGTACACTATATTATAGCCCAAATCCCCATGAAGAGACAGTCACAACATCTGGTACTAATGTACCAGAGAGGATTATGGACCAAATTTCATGGGGCATATCGATATAATGTTAATGCTTTCATCCACACTAGCCCTCCTTTGGAACACCCATTTATCAGGATAGGAGGACAGGTGGTCTCATGAATGGCATGGCTTTATTGTTGATCAGAGATGTGTGGGGAGATGGGATGTGAGTCCTTTGAATGCTAAGTTGAACTTTCCCTAGAAAACAAAGCACACTGGCAATGGCTTCAATTGAGAGAATGCTCGTATAGAATACACACAGCCAACGGAATTCAAAATGACACCTCCCTTCTCTTAGCTCGCTTAATAAGGTGGATGGGCCTCAACATTTGCTGTCTCCATTTTATAAATGTCTAAAATTGCAATGTTACACCCCTTGAGCTGAGCTGGAAGCAGGATCTAGAACTGGAACCCAGCTGAAGTAGAATGGTAAACAATACGGGAGAATATATTTTGAGGGCTGAAGATGCAAAAACTGCATAATTACAATTTAAATTGATTCATAAATGGTATCTCACACCTTGAGGCTGTATTTAATGAAAGCCAACATCAATGATATATGCTGGAACTGTATCAAGGAAGCAGGCACTCTGAGACATGTGTTTTTGGCTGCCCACATGTGCTTTGTTTCTGGATGGAGATCATGACCACTGTTACAAGTGTTAGTGGATGTAAAATACCCTGCATGCTTCAAATGGGCCTCCTGGGAGACACTAGCATCATAGAGGGATCCACAGACCAACAGCTCAAGTGGTGCTGTATTGAAATGGTATCAGCTAAAAGGTTAATTGTTCAGGGTGGAAAGATCACACACTAATAACACACGGAGCCCTAGCTTGGGAAACTCACAGAAACTGCAAGATTTTATAAAACGACCAGCACAATACAGAACAAGCATTTGTCAATGCAACTGTTTCCTGCATGGTGTATGTGGCAGGGATGTAATGTGTCCGCTGCTATGTCTGGATGTCTCTGCCCCATGTTCTCTACTCACTTGCTGTCTGTCCCTGCCACCTGCCATGTCATTGAGGGTTCTCTCAGACTCCTATGTTAACACTTGCTGAGCTTTTTTAGTCTCACCCTTCTGCAGAGAGAGAGACAGAAGAAGAAATTGTGTTTTCATGTCCTGCTTCCTATTTCTCTCTCTCTCTCTCTCTTCATGCTGCCCGCAGCAACACTGTTCGAAAGAGGGTGACCGCAGAAGCAATGCCGCATCTGAGACACAGAGTGAGAGAGAGAGTGAGGGGAGGATCAGCAAGATGGCCACAATGCTGTTTCATTTGGCTTTGGCTCTCATTTTTTTGTATTAATGTGTTATAGTACATTTTTACTGTGTCCTTTAGCAATTTATTGCTCTGTCGTAGTGCTGACAGATTCTTCCTCTGTGAAACTGCTATAATGCTTTAGTGTCTTTGAAGAATTGTAGTTAAATTTGTATCTTCTGTGTGCACTCTGTGAAAAGACTGGTGCTTGTTCACTGCTCCCACTTGGTTGTGCTTAACAGTCAAAGGTGCATTATATGGAATAAATGTGCTGTTCTGACTTACCAACTCACCAACAAACTTGGGAGAACCATGGAGAGTTTGGTTCCAACTGACTTCTGGTGTTCTTCCCCTCTCTCAAAGGGGTTTCAGGGAGCAGAGGAGTAGCTGCTGAGGCTGGAGCCATTGCTGTGCTGAATGTCTGATATGCTTGTATTCACTTGTTAGAGGTATGCCATCTGTGCCTGGGGCTGGGGGTCTTAGTATTATCATATTACTACACTTAATGGAGCTTTTTATCTTTTGTTTCACAGGTGTATGCTGTCTTTATGCATGGCAGTGAGACCTGAAGAGGAGACCTGAGTTTGGAAGACCCGAGATTGGGAGAGGATGTGGACATCTCAGCCCATATAAAGATCCTTGAAGAAAGATGTCATCTGGGCATTTTTGTTCTTTCATGAACTCCATGTGAGGAGATTTTAACCATAGATATTAATGGTAACTCCATTGGTAAGATTCAGCTATGACTCTGGAGAGAGGAGATTTTAGTCACAGATATCAATGGTGACTCCATGGTTTGATTCAGCTATGACTCTGGAGGAGTGTGCTGAGCACTTTGAGATGTACAGTCTTAAACAAGGTAACATCTTCTATGTACCCTAACTTGAGAGAATAACTTCATGTGCTACTATCTCATTTTATCTTTGGAACTTTTGAATCTACTATAGGCCTGGGAGCCCTATGTATGAGAACCCTGCTGTTTGGCAAATACTTAGACATTTTAAAATGGACACCAAAGAGTTTCTGCCTCTGGACTCAAGGCCTACAGAAAAAAAACTAGTTCATTGTTCCACAGGATTTGAGGAGCTTGAAACATGCTTACTAATTTTGCCAATGAACTTTTAACTATGAGCTTGTTGAATTTACTTTGGGACACTTTCCATAATGAACATGATTTTGGTGCCCTATGATATTACAGCTATGTATTTATTTATTCATTCATTCTTGAGTTACAACCTCTGAGCAGAAACCTGCTTATTTACAAAGGCAGTAGTGAAGAGTGAACAAACATACATACATACATACAACAGGAAATTGAATTAAATAACAACTAACAATACATATGCAATCTAATCTGGAAGGCAGAAGCCCAGCAAACAATGTTACTTGAAAGAATAACATATAGAACCAAGAGCAAAGTTGCAGCCAGAGGGCAACTGTCAAACAAGGGTGGAAGGAGGGATGAAGACAAGGGAAGGAAGAGGTGGATAAAGCAGGAAGATGGGGTGAGGGCTAAAGCACAGGTAGAGAGAGGGAGGGCAGGGCATAGGGCAGGAGTGAGATGGCAGAGAAAGGTCAGCTAGGGGCATAAAGTGGAGAGGAGGGCATAGGTCAGCCGGTGAGTACTGAGAGAGAGCTCTGTTAGAAGAGACAACATGAGGTGTTGGTGAACATTAGCTTTGTACTTCCCATTTTAGGTAGGGAGGAGATTTCATTAGGCAGAGCATTAAACTACAATGGAGCCGATAGCCAAACAAGCATTGCCCTTGGGTAGTCAGGCATCTAGGAACAGTGATGATTTGTTTGGTTGAGCTACTTGTGTGCTGACAGCTGGAGAAAAGGATTAGTAGGTTTGCAACACCGCAAGCATGACCCCGAGAAGTGCCTTTTCTGTTAGCAAGCATGTTTGGTATTGGATCCTCCCATATAACTGAAGCCTGCTGGTTTGCTCCTTCATTATCACAAGTATGGGTGAGGCACGCTGCACCAGTAAGAAGTCGCGGGGCTTTGTTATGCCATAGATATTCCATGTGGAGGGAGGTGGAGGTGGGTGACCCATAGATAACCAGTCCATAGTCAATAATGGAAATTATTGAACTGCAGATAGCTAGTCGATGGGCTTCTTGCATTAGATTATGTTTATGACAGTTTAGCTTTGGACTTTTAAGTTGTTTTTTTTTTTATAATTATAACAGCAGGTGCTTTGTGACAGGGAATAAGTGTTTTCTTTCTTGTCTTTCTATACTTATGTATTTTGTACTTAAATATCAAACTGAAATCTGTTCTAATTAGGAGCTGTGTACAGTTATTTTGCTGGCATACACATGCTATATGTACTTTACTGGCATATGCTGTACATGCTATATGAGCTTCATAGAGGAACTTTTTGCATATACTGTATGGTCTTCTTAGTCATGGTAATAGGAGAACTACAAGACCTGAGGACTGCTGGACAGTTTTAATAATAATAATAATTCTTTGTGGATCTTTAAATGCTTTTGTACTTGGTGAACCAATGACTCAAGTCATCTTATGATTTTTATTGCAATGGTCCCTCTTGTACATACATTTTATTATAGCTATTTTTGAGCTGTATTACTGAGTGTTTCTATAATGGCCAGATGCATGCCATACCTGTCTAAATTACCCATTTTCTTTATTAGGGAGGTGGATCCAGGCAGCTGTGGCATTGACTTATTCTTGATCACTGGGCAGGTGGGGCAATATGAACCAGACATATGGTGGTAAGTATGACTCCAGGACCTTGAGGAGTCTAATATGTGACTGTTTTAAATCTCTAAAGGATATTAATTAGGAATAAATTAGTGCTTTGCATGTATAGGTTTTAGATTTATACTGATATGAGCTTACAGGTTTATTAGGTTTCTGTATAGATTTTGAGTTTTCTGTAGGGTTCCAGGCTCTTCTTTTGCTACTTTAGTGGATTCTCTCTTTATCCAAGAGAATGTGTGTCTGCTGGGATAGTACCCGGATCAGAATGGTCCAGAGTACTGACGCTTGGCCTTCTCTGGGATTTATGAGCCAAAACTCTCTCCTCCCAATGTGGGTGTGACAGAATGTCTCTCAAAGGAAGATTGTGTTGGCCAAGAGCAGCAGGAGATCTATGCATGGACTCTGTAATGTTTTATTTGAATAGTAGCTCCTTTTCTTTGGAATGTCCAATTATGTGATTTTAATTTTTCCTCAGCTGTCATGGTCTGCTGCTGCTTTCACTCAATAACATCCTAGAATGCTCTGCACTCTGAAAAATGACCATGAGATGAAATTCATCTAAAATTGCTGTCCAGATTTATTACTGGTACAAAATTACTACATGCCAGTCTCACTCTCCTCGAGTGCTCCTCTCTTACTCAAACTTGCTCCCCAGCTCTTCAACCATGTCAACACCAACTAGAACAGCTTGAGTAGAAAAATAATGTTGATTGGCATCATTTTAATCAGGGTCTAAAGTTCTAGCTATGTACAGTACCTGCTTGTTTACAATGTTATGACAGTCATAAAAGCTTTCATGGAGCAGGTTTTCAAGAATGATTCCAGCGAAGGTCTATCTGATCAAGCAAATCCCTGATGGAGTTCTGAGTAGCACCTCAAAGCATACATCTTATGAAGCAAAACTCAGGTCACAATGCAAGAAAAAAATCCAGTGGAGCAGTGAAGAAAGTATCCAGCCAGCTGACCGGAGAAATGGGCAGTCTCTCGATAAAGTTTCTGAGCCACACCCTGGGTTTCACGCCTGGCAGACCTCCAAAATGAAGCAAGGTGGGATGCCGCTTGTGTAGCGGGTTGAGCCTGAGGGGCTAGCACTTTTAGGGCTGGGAGACCATGATTCCAGTGCAGAGGCTGAGGTTCTGCAAAGGGTGAGCCCCAACTTTGAAGGGGAACTGGAGACCCAACTGTGCCAGCACCTGTCTAGCCTTCTCTTCCAAAGTGAATTTTCTGCATCCTTCCGGGAGCTGGACAACCAAGCAGGGTACGGGTCAGAAATTTATAGCCGTTCTCTTTTAAAACCGCAAGGATTTCAGCATAGGCTCTGTGGCTCTTCATAGTCTCTGGATCATAGTCATTATCTAAAAATATTTTGTCTGGCTGTAAAATACTTTCAGTCTCCACCAGGCAGTAAGTAACACCTTTTCTTTTACTGCAAAACTTTGAAATCGGTCAATAATCGACCTGGGCCAAGCATTAGGCTGTGTCTGTTTGGGGCCAAGGGCCATATGAACTCATTCCATGTCCAGGGGAGATCAGAGGGCAATTCAAGAGCCATTCAGAGTTCTGTTATAATGAATCCTGTTATGTCCTGCTCCTCTGATCCCTCAGGAATGCAGTAGATTCTTATATTTTATACTGAGCTCTGTTCTCAGTGTTGATTTGTCGAGCTTGAATGCTTGCCTGCTGATCTTGCAAAGCTTTAATTATCTCCTCCAAATCGTCAACTCAATTCTTGACAGCTGTTAACTGCCTCTCAGAATCATCAGCTCTCTGTTCCAACACAACCACATCCCGATGGAGCTCTGAGTATAGCTGCTTAACTTCAGAGTGGAATGATAAAAGTTCCTTGTAGATTGTGTCAAGTTTCACCTTTTAATTTTTTTTTTGTTTAGAACATGGTGTAGCAGTGACATCAGAACAGGCTCCTGTATCCTCTGAGGCCTGCGATTGCTCCAAGTCTGAGGTATCTCAGAGAGAGGTCTGTGGACCTTCCTTCATTTCTTGAGGTATTTTTCATTTTTCTATGAAAGTTTGGTGTGTAGTTGGAGTCCCCTTTAGACAAGATTTTTAAACTAAAGAAATACCAGATCTGTCCCATTTCTGTGGAAATATAGCAAGGAAAGGAGAAAGCTGTAAAATTCAAGTTGTCATGCTGAGCAAGTCACAACTGGAAGTCCCAGCAGTTCAAACTGGCTTTGACCAAGCTCAAAGATTTTCAGAAAACACATTGAAGTTAAATTATTAAAAACACAAGCAATGTTGTTAGAGCAAAGCGTAAGTATTGAGGCACAAGTGGGTCGAAGGAGTCTTGCTGGTTTAATGACATGGGTAATCTTAACATCACCACCTCTGATGGAGATTTCGTAGGTGGCCCAACTTAAAAATATCAAGGGTCTGATTGGATCCTCAGGATAAGTGGAATACTCATATCTCCAAGCACATTAAAATGCTAGGACCCAAGTTGAGCAGCCTGTGTAGGTATATCGCATTTTACTACACAAAGGAGTACTGGAGTAACCATATTGGCTGTAGCCCATGCCTGTGTAATATCAGTCTTACTGTAGTTCCTGTCATGCTCAGTTTGGGCACTTGTCAGTTTGTTCAGCTCCACAAATAAAGATAGCTACTAGTTAATGGTATTGTATCCAAGTCTGCTTGTTCCCCAACTCAGGATTATTATAACTTTCTTTTCATATGTGTCTCAGGATTGTTGACACAATGCTGATGCCACTATTAATGTATGGCAATTTTACCTACTGTAATGCTGCTGCTGTATATGTAAAATACTAAGCTCCTGAGTACCTTGACTCACCTTTTTTTCTTTATTTTGTGTAATCCTTTGTTTATCCTGCCAGGTCCCTTGCATATCTCCAGTTCTTCTAGCCTCAGTCAGCAAACCCATAACCACGGCCCCTTATAAATAACCACCTGACCAGATCTACTAGGACACCTGGAGCTCCCATTACATTACCCCATGGCATGTCCCGGCCAGAATATCATGCACCCTAGCCCACTAAGGAGATCCATCTAGCTCAGGGTTGGTGTAGAGCAGTGGGGCTAAGGAGACTCAGAGATTATGAGGTAGGTGGAAGGAACTCTGACATCATGCACAGAAGCAAATAAAGAGCCTGCCACACTGTATGACAACCCAGTGCTATGTTCAGAAGTCAGTAGAGATAAACAAGATGGAGCATGCACTAACTAAGGAGATGACTGGAGCATAAAACTGGCTGGCCAACATAGATGTGTTCAAACCATCTTTATTTCAAAAGTGCTCCAATGTGCAAAAGAAGAATGCAGATACAGATAGTAGCCACTCAACAATTCCTTGACATGCAGGTCGACTTTGTCACATCTATGTCGTTCAGCCAGTTTAATGCTCTGGCCTTTTGCTTAGTGAGTGCATGCTCCTTCTTGTATGTCTGTAGTGACATTATGCACAGCAGATTCTGAATTTTCCCTGATCCAGGTCCCCTCCCTCCAGGATGCTTCTTGAAACAAGCATTTCCTCTCAGTATGTTGAAACGTTTAAATAAATAAATAAAATAAATAAATAAATAAATTTCCACCCTGCCCTCTATCTAACTGCAGTAAGCCTGATTACAATGTCACTATTATGAATGGGGTGATTGATGTATTGTGTAGTGTTGCTCAGAAAATGCCTTTTGGGATGCAAATGTCCTCCAACAGAATGTCCCGCTACCTTATCTGAATCTGAGCTTGATCTGACCAAGCTATGATTTCAGGTCACCAGTCAGATTTTGGTGATCCAAGGTCAGATGTTGGGATCCTAAGTTGGGTTTTGGATCCTAAGGGTGGACTTTGAATCTGACCCTCAGATAGTTGGAATGTAATGGTATACAACTATCAGATCCTTGGAGCCAACTGTATTTTAGGGTTTTATCAGATTCATACATAGGATCCAAGGTGATTGAATCATGGTTGGATGCCATCAATATTTGATGCCATCAAAATCCAAAAAGGCGTGGTATCTGATGGTATCTAACTTACTCAGATACTACCTAACCACCAATAGTGGTGTAGTTTGCCTACCACTCCAGTGCTGTCATCATTCCCACAGTAGGAGGTACTACAGCAGTGTGGGAGAACTGCCACCTCTCCCAGGCCAAGAATGATGACTCTGAATCATGTGCTAGACAACACAGTCCAATGTGGGGAGTCAGATTGTGCTTGAGCTCCTGACTTCCACGCTGAATTGCAGAACCCAACAGCTCCATACCACCTTTGTTCAAATCTTACTCCATGCCTCCCTCCCTCACCTGCCTATTCTGTTAGGAATGCAGGCAAATTTCCATTGCTACCCATTGTTTAAAACAGGCTGTGGGCCAATCTGACTTTTTATACCATAGTCCCCACCCTGAAACAACTTCACCTACTTGTGTGTTTCTCTTTCAGCCCTGGTCTGAAGGCCCAGGTACATGAGCTTACTCCTCCTTCCTGAACCAACTTCTGTATTATGGATGCATCCTCACCCTTATGATAGTCACCCACAGGTGAGTCCCTAGTCAATGAATGTTTACTGTGATAGTGTATTGCTTATGTAGACAACCCCTCCTCATTGTAACCCTCTTCCACCCCCTTCCGAGGCACATGGAAGTAAGCCATTCAGCTCAGTACTGGCATGACAAACAAATATAAATACTATAAATAATAAACATCTGTTTTACTTTTACGCTCTTCAAGAACAATTTGCAGAGTGTGCCATAGTAAGCAATGAATTGGGTAAATTAGCCAGAAATTGCAAAGCTGGAGCTGTACTATGTGCTCACTGTGCTGGACAAAGCTGTTAAAGGAATATGTAACTAGACCACCAGTTAGGAGGACCATGCTAGAATAATTTTGGTTCCAGTCCACTGGTGATTAATTTCAGCATGTAATGTAAAAAAGTAAAATACAGGAAATAAATCCAGTAACTGTCACTGCTCTTGGCTGTTTGTCTAACACATGTCTTATTTTATTCCATGTTCGACTGATGTAAATGGGGTTGAATGTTATTAAAGTCATAAAGTTATAAATCCAGAGATGTATTGTGTGACTGTCACACTGGTGCTAGAGAAGTATGTAATGCTGTAATAAGTTTTTTTTCAGGTGGAATTAATGAACACTTGGACAGATGTTGCGTATTATTTTAGGCATTAATACTCATGTTGAAGCAATACAATTAGTGTACTAATTCCCAGCCACTGCTGTTTTATCACAGCAGTGGTGGCACTATCCACATCACAAAATGGTTGTTATACTCTTGAAGCCTTGTGCACACTTGATCGGGACCTAAACGTTTTAGCTAGGGTTTCTGCATTCAGCAATATCTTTTCAGAGCATAACAAATAAAATATTTGTTAGCAAATCATAGTTATATTAGGTTTTGACTCGTGGCAATGTGGCAAGGTAGGTGGGAACTGAAGTGGGCTGTTTATTACCTTTGCTTTTCACTTTTAAATACAATACACTAGGCAGGTCAGAAAAACATGCTCAAGTGTTTATAAGATTGTTGGAAGTCTGGAGTGTTGCTTTATTTGTAACAGGTACAACTTCCTCACATAGAGTTAGGAGGGTATACTTGTGAGCCATGTAGGCTAACTGCTGTCATCAAGAACCATGAGACAGATCTTGAAGAGCAATTGATAAGGCTCTTGGACATCAGGAAGAGGAGAGATATTTTGATAGTTTAGTTGGGAGCAGACCACACAACAGGGAGAAAGAACAGGAGATAGCAGAAGGGTAGAAGAAGCGAGTAGAAGTGGAGAGTGTGTTACAGTGGGGAGTTGGAACATGGGACAGAGACCTGGTCAGCCTATACTAGTAAATCCTCTTTCACCTGCACCCCATCTGGTTTGTGTCTTTAGCAGAACTGAGTAGAAGGACAGAGAGAGGAGGATGCGTTAACAAATCCTACAAGCAACAAGAGGCGTGGATAAGAAACTGGCACCGAATGTTTAGTGTAGGAAATGTCAAGTTGTTGTGGCAGGGAACTAACTTCTCAGATTTTAAGACAGGAAGCTGTGCAGCAGTGATCCAGAGAATTGCCTGGTATGTTGTCTGCAAGGTACTAGGAGCAGATCTTATATCTGGGTAGACAAGTTGCTGGCAGTGTTGGGGAGGAAGTGGTGATCACAGATTGCCTATTCTGATACAAACATCATAGGGAAAGTCAAGCCAGGATCCAGAAACACAAATACAGAGAAATTGATGACATTTTAGTAGCAGGGCCTCCAAGGTAGTAGTCTCAGAAATACTCTAGTGCCAAAGCACGGGCAGAGTAGACAAAGTTTTATAAGGGAGTTCAGTGCATGACTAAGAAGTTAGTGCAGGGTGCAGGGTTTTTGCTTGTAGAGCACTGGAAAACCTTTTGGGATAGGCGAAGTCAATACTATTGGGATGGGCTCCACCTAAACAAAAGGTGGGTTTGATGTGCTGGCAGACAGACTAGACAGAACTGTTGGGAACCTTTAAACTAGAATTGGGATGGGAACAAGTTGATGCAGGCTAGCAAAAAAAAACAGGGAAAGGAAATGGACCAAGGGAACAATAGCAGAGCAGAGGAGCACAAAGGCGAGGAGACCCCAGCCCCGGGAGGGACCATAAAGAACAACTATCCATAGTTGCATGCAGCTAATATAAGAGTGCACTCAGCAAAATGAGTGAGCATAAGGGCTTGATGCAGTTCTAAGGCCAAGATATGGAGCACTCACACCTGGGCGGAGGAGTGAGAAAATACCTAGGACACCAGGAAAAGGGTAGAGACTCTTCTGAATGGATCGTCTGACAGGAAAAGGGCTGCAGTGGCTCACTTTGTAAGGGAGGAGTCACTGTGGAGGACAATGAGGGAACGGGAGGAAAAACAGTACCACTGAGTCAATCTGGGTCAAGCTACTGGAAATGGGGTAAAGAGTCACCCTGGAGGTGTGATAAAGCTCAAAACTGATCTGCAGAGCAAGAAACCAAACTGGTTATAGAGATTATAAGAAAAGACAAATTGGATGCAATGTTAATACTTGGGACTTCAATTTCCCAGGCATAGATTACTATTTGGAGATAGCTAATGGCTTAGCTGAGGCAAAGTTCCTGTGCAGCTTCAATGACTGCTTTATAGAACAGCATTTACTTGTTTCATTTTTATTGATGGGGTAGGTGCACTAGGCAAATAAATGCCTATTTTCTGACATGATGGGAGAGGACAAAATACAAAACACTACAGGGGTGAAAATACATGGTAATGGTAATGACAGTTTTGATGGATCCGCATGTCAGAAGGTCTAGGCCATAGTTTTCCATTCTAAGCATTGGGGATGGGGTCATCTCTAATGTGAATGTCAAGGAAACAGTGGGAGGCAGTGACACTACCAGGTGCTTTCTCTTTGGTTAGAGGAAAGAATAGTAGGGCCTCAGTCACAAGGATCCAAAATGTTGGAAAGGTGGACCTTGCCAAGATGAAGGACCTAGTGTCCTAGGGTCTGAGCATCAGCGTGAGGCTAGTAATGCAGCACACACATGGGGATTCATTAAAGACAGGGCTCAAAGCAGCAACAGAGATCTGTAACCCTGTAGGTAATAAAGGAAAAGGCAAAGCCCTCCATTTTAACAGGGAACTAAAGCAAATTCTTTTGAATGAAAAGAAGGTTTGTGACCTCTGAAATGAGATGGGTTTCTCCAGGCCAGAGTGGAGTACAGAGCAGCACTCAAGGACTGTAATTGTGGGACTGGGAATGCCAAGGATGGTCTGAAAGCAAAAAGAACTGTAAGAGCTGCTGACAACACCAAAGATTTTATCCAGTATATAAATGGAATGAGGAAGGAGTGGGAGGGATCTGAACCTTGAAAACAGAGGAAGAGGGAGGGAATATGTGAGAGAGACAAGGTAAAGGCTGAAATGCTGAAGGAATACTTTCTTTCTGTGTTTACCAATGAGCCACTAGAGAGGGTGGTGCTCATTAGGTGGGCCCATAGCATCATGAATAGCCATGTGAACATCACTAATGTCCTGGTAGGTGATTACTATACCTGGCAAAGATCAAGTCAGGTAAATCTCAAAAAGAAAACAGGTTATACCTCAGCATCATAGTGGAGCTAAAGGAAAAATTGGTGGGACCTGTTGCAGTAACATTTCACGACTCTGTGTGGACAGGTGTGGTACTGGAGGACTGGAAAGTGGACAATGTGGTCCCCATTTTCAAGAGGGGAGCAAGGTCTGACACAAGCAACCAGAGACCAGTCAGTCTCACATCACTGCTGGGAAACATCATGGAAGTTATTATCAAGGACAGAATAATGGGCCACTTGGTAGAGGAGCCCTCTCAGCATGGCTTTACAAGGGGCAGTTGTGACAAACCAGTCTGACAACCTTCTTTGAGGGGCTGACCATGGAGGAAGACAAGGGCAGGGCAATAGATACAGTCTATCTGGACTTCAGTAAGGTACTTGACACTGTGATGCATGACAAACGTCTGGGCAAATTACACCAGTGATGTATATACAAGGCATACAGAAGGTGGATTGCTATCCAGCTTGGGGCGGAAGCAAGGGTTGTGGTGGATGGGCACTATTCTGAGTAGAGGAGGTACTCAGTGGCATCTCTCAAGGATCAGTACTTGAGTAACTGCTGTTCAACACTTTTATAAATTATCTGAAATTTGGGGTCTCCAGTAAGTTGCTAAGATTTGCCGATGACAGTAAAGTGGCCGGGGTGGACTCTCTTGAGGACGGTGACAAACCTCAGAAGGACCTGAACCAGCAGAGCAGTTAGTAAAATTAGACAATTAATATTAGTAGTGACTGCAGTACAATAAAAAATCATCAGTGTAATGTAAGGTTTGCTAACTATATTAGGGATAATTTAAATTAGATATGGAGGAGGCAGCCCGATCAGGAGCCCTACTGGCCTTCCCCACCAAATGTACAGTAAGTTCAAACATACTAAACTGACTGGAGAATAAAAAGAGGATGCTGGAGCCTGATATGCCCCAGTGCAAAAGATCTGGGAAATAAAATGCCTGAACTCCAGGCATTGGTCACAGAAGGAGTCTGGACCTGGTACAGTAGCTGTCATTGAGACACTGGCTAATCAAAATCACAAATGGGATATGACAATACAAGGAAACACTTTGTTCAGGAAGGATAGGAAGAATGGAGGGGTAGCCCTCTTTGTAAGGGTAGGGACTGGATCAAAGGAGATAAATAACAGCAGGTGGGGGAGTGTAGAGATCCTATGTGTAATTTGTCCATTTAGAAGGAAAAGATGATCAAAGTTGGGGTGGTTTACAGACTCCCAGGACAAGACTAGGCAGCAGATAGAGAAATAGCAAAAGTTCTTAATAGGGCAGCTGGCCACGGGTAGATAATTATAACAGGTGATTTCAACTTCCCAGACATGGGTTGACAGGGCCTGTTCATAGCAAACATTAGGAACCAGCTTATAGTGGAAGCAAGACAGGAAGCATTCATAACATAATGTATACAAATTGTAATAGGGAGGGAGTATTTAGACCTGGTACTCACAAACAGTGAGAAGGTGTATAATGTAAAGTTCAGGAACCATTGAGGTTAAGTAACCACAAAACAATACACAAATGAGGTCCAAATAACCAATAAGGAAAAAATACATTGTTAATGTGGGACTTCAGAAGAACAGACTTCAATAAGATGCAGGGATGCTGGAGGTAAGCATGATGGGTATATCAGGGATTACAGTAGTGAAGAGAAATAGGATGTATTCAGGTTAGGTGTATTAGAAGCTGCAGTCAACTGTAGTAAGATGGTCAGCAACGGGAAGGGGATAAAAAGCCAACGTGGTTCACATTGCAAATAAGGAAATCACGAAGAGAGAGAAGAGAGGTATTTCAAAACACAAGTACAGTATAGCCAGTGGAGAAAGATTGAGAGACTAACTTAATGGCAACAAAAAGACCAGTAGAAGAGCAAGGATGCTGAAACAGAGCTCATGAAAAGCAAGGGTGACAAGCCAGGGACAAGGCACTCTTCCGCTATTTTCAGGAATATGAAAAATTAAAGAAGGCAGTATGTGACTTAAAAAGGAGAAGACTGAAAGGAGGAAGACAGGGGTAATACAGAGATTCTAAACTAATACCTTAGTTCAGCATTCCCAAGGAGAAGGATGGCCCATTACCAGAGCATGGACTGGGGTGGGAAAGCAGGAGATGAGGACATTTATTAATCACAGCCATATCATGGGTGTAAGGGTGTGAGATGGGGTGAGGGACTGTGAGAAACAAATCAATGGGGCCTGATGGATTACTAAAGGAAGCAACAGAAGTATTATC
This sequence comes from Neoceratodus forsteri, assembly GCA_016271365.2. Taxonomy (NCBI): domain Eukaryota; kingdom Metazoa; phylum Chordata; order Ceratodontiformes; family Ceratodontidae; genus Neoceratodus; species Neoceratodus forsteri. The sequence continues at coordinate 1,065,026,818 of CM028130.1, forward strand.
AGTCCCACTGGGAGATATTTTCAACTGCTTGCTGGACACAGGCATATTTCCCAGGGATTGGAGGACTGCCGCTGTGGTCCCACTGCAAAAAGTAGCAGAAAGGGTGAGCATAGAAACTATAGGTCAGTCAGCCTGATGTCTGTAGTAGGAAAGGTGCTTGAGTCCATACTAAGGAAAGATCTAGTGGAATTCCTAGAAATAAAGGATGAAAGACAGCACGGGTTCACAAAAGAGAGGTTATATCAAACAAACTTGATTGAGTTTTTGACTGGGCATATATGGTGGCAGACAAATAACAAGTGGTTCATATACTGTATCTGAACTTTAGTAAAGCTTTTGACTCAGTCCCTCACAAGAGACTGGTCAAACATTTGAGATTTGAGGTGGAGGAATATACTGCAACATGAGAGGAAAGATAGCTGTGGGGCAGGACACAAAGAGAAGTAAATTGTGAATGATCAGATGTTAAACAGGTCACATGCGGGTTCCACAGGGCTCAGTCCTGGGGCCCATCCTCTTTAACATATTCAGAACAGATATTGGAGAGGAAATTCACAACAAAATCTGCCTCTCAAGGATGACACAAAATGTGTTCAAGGATAGATGATTTAATTATGGCACTAGGGAAGATCTGAGAAGATTGATTAAATTGCCCAAACTCTGGCAGCTGAGCTTTAATGCAAAGAATGTAAATGATGCATGTTGGCAAAACATGCCCAAAACAAAGTACAGAATGGTGGAGTGGAGGGGTCGAACTAGACAGAACATCTGAAGAAAAGGATTTAGGGTAATAACAGCAGAGAATCTAAAATCCAGGGATGCATATGGAGGGAATTGGTAGTAGGAGCAGAGAAGTGATATGCCAGTATACAAATCATTGGTTAGACAGCACCTGTCCTGGAGTACTGTGCAAGGTTTAGAAATCCATACCTTCACAAAACATAGTGAAAGCTGAAGTGATACAATGGAGGACAACTTAAAAGATCCAGGCAACAAAGTATAAGACATATGAGGAGAGACCAAGAGTGATTTGCACACTAAGGTTAGAAGGGAGAGGCAGGTCATGACTCAGACTTACAAATATTTACAAGGGTTTAACAGGATGGCTACCAATGGTTAAGTCACTTTAGGTAAGAATTCATACACATGGCAGAACACACTAAAACTGGAGGGTGGTTGTTTCAGAAGGGATGTTTGAAACTACTTTATCACAGAAACTGTGGTAGAACAAATGGAACAGTCTGCCTGAAATAATTGTGAAGGCAAAACACCAGATGACTCAAAAGTATGGTGGGACAACCATAGGGCATAGTTGGAGGGCTGAGGGAGAGGTATGAGGAGGAATGACCACTATGGCCTGCATGGGGAAGACTAGAATGGTCAGATTTGATGGGCTTGTGGGCCTTACATTTGCATTGTTTTTCTGTGCTTTTTTGTAATTCCTTGGTGGCAATGGTACCTCCTTCCTCACCAGTCCTATTTTATTCAATATCCTCAGTGTCAATGGTGCCCCTCACTGATTCTGTTTTGAAAATGGGCTTAAGAATTCTAGTAATCTGATTAGCTGGTAGTGGCATTATTTTACAGTGAGCCCACTGAAAAACAAGTGCCAGTTTGGGGTGCCCATTACTTTGGGTATTCTTGGGCAACCCTGATGTTTCAAATGAGCTATTGCCATTTTTTACTGCTCGCAAACCAATTTCACACTCACTTAATGAAAGGACCTCCCTCCACAAACTACTGTACTAATTAGCCATACAAGCAGAAATATGCCACACAGGAAATAATTTAAATAAATGTCCTGTTTTCTTTTAAATAAATAGAAAAAATGTTTCTCTAAACCTACCTGTAATGTTGCTCGTGAGTTTAGTGCTACAGAGGGTGCTGACCCCGTAGTTGACTAACTCACATACACAAACAAAATATTTTTTTTTCAGTTTTCCTTTTGACTGTAATTAAAATATACCTCACAATACCATCCTATGGCTGCCCACTCTTTCATTCTTCTCCCGACCATGTCCTCTGACTGACTGCACCGACCATGCAGTTCACATTATCCATGTCCTGCAGTACAAAGAAGGATCGCATGATAAAAATAACAGAATTAAAGTAGTCTAACTATACACTCCTGTGAAGACCGAGGTGAGAGCCACAACAACGGTCAGCTCACATTCTCTTCCATACACTTCCTGGTTTTCCTGATTGAGGATGTAGTGGCTCAAGTTGCACCAGGATTTCACCCTCCTAATACCTGCTTCACATTTCAGTGCCCTCTACTGGCAGGGACTATTTTACAGAAAGTAGCAGTACTTTTTTGTAATCCTATAAAACATTATAGATGTAGCCCATTTTCTAAGCACAATAATACCTCCAGGGTGGGCGGTATGGGTAATACTGGACATTCGGCATATAAGGCCCTCTGCCTGTGGCATTGGGCCTCATTATACTCCTGAGTGGTCCAATATTGCATAATACCATCCACCCTGTCAGGTATTATAGCTTGCTTATTCAGTATCCCTAGTGTCATTGGTACACCTATCACCCAATCACATTTCATTCAATATCCCTCATATCAGTGGTACCTACCTCCTTCACCCAATCCCCCTGTTGTTAGTAAATCTTTCCTGGTAGTCCAATGTGCAACCCCTCATGATGCAATACACTTTTCCACAGCCTACCTCCACCTTGGCCCCATGATGACCAGTTCATACCCTCTACACACCACTGCTGCCAGTTGGCATGTCATTCACGCAAGTCAGTCCTTTGTATTTCAGAAGTACCTGCATCAATATTGTACATGAGTAAAACATTATTGATACTCTATAGTTACTGCTATAACACAAGTGACTGATCTGCATGAATAAGGCAGTGTCCAGCAGTGGCGATGAGTGGACTGTGAGTAATATATGCCATCTCAGGGCCAAGGTGGGGGGTGGGAAGGGGTTTGGCAACAAATGATAGCACTTGAGGTGGATGGGCCACTAAATTACCATGGAGCAATTTAATAACAACAGCGGATTAGATTTGGGAGGGCACCATTGGCACTGGGAAAACAGAACTTAAACTAACTGGGATCAGGTGAGGGAGGGGAATGAATGTCACTATCCATGTTCTGACAACACACTATCATTAGCATGCATGGAATTTGTTATTAATGTATTGTATCTAAATACACAAGACAGAACCCTAATTTCATATAGCAAACATTCCACATTTAATATTCCCATAACACAAGTCTTTGCATGAGTCATCATGGGGATCTTTACATACTGTTCCTGCTGACGAAATTGCACATGTGATCTACATGGTACATATCTGAGCTGCCATATTACCATTTTGATGTATTAATGAGCCTCCTTCTATAAATGAATTATTGGTATTGATATGTTGGGATGCTAGTATTTCAAATATTTTATCTGATTAGTGCTTATTGATGTAGCATGTTTTTGAACATTCTGCATTTGGTATTTTCCCATTTAAGCACACTGTTTGTAAGCGTTATTGACTCTTGACAAAGCACTAGTTAAATTGTGAAATATTGTTGTTTATTCTTGGTGCTGCTTTGTGATTTTATCTTTGTTATTTCTCTGGACATAATAAAATAATGTCACCTTTATGAATGATACCTCAATAGTAGTAGTAACTATTCTGTCAGCCAGAAGCTGGGTGCTAGGTAGGTGCTGTGCAGAATTCAGAATTTCTGCTATCAGAATTGGTGTAGAATGACAAATATGCTTCCAAACTGTGTTTCAAAATTTGTTTTTAATTTCAAGGAGTTCCAAAAGCATTACTGTGGGAATAATTTTTCCACAGATCAGGTACAAACTGAGAAATACTTTTCCAGGGATAGCAGAAAAATAATCCACAGTTTATGTAAACTGCAGATTATTAATCCACTAAAACCATTTTGCATGGGAAAGGTTTCAGTTCCAACAGAATTCTCTGGAATTTTCTAAAGTTCTGCAGAACTTCATTCTGTCAGAGTCTGAACATTCTACTCAGTCCTAATGCTACATTTGGTAGTAGTACAGTATTCATTCACAAAATGCCAAATAAAAACAAGTGGCTATTGAGACTGTAAAAACTCTTTGTGATCAGCTGTAAGAGAAAATATGACCATTACTGGTCATAGAAACATAGAATCTGATGGCAGATAATGACTGCTAGGGTCACACAGTCTGCCTATTTTTTCCTGCCTATGCTTTTTTCCATCTGGGAATTCAAATTAATTAGTTCAAAGTTTTGTTCTTTCTTGAAGAGATTTTAGGGGTCACAAAGGTTATTTGAGTTATTTATGGAAATGTAACCTTCTAGTTGGATGAGTCTGAACATTTTCATAGATTTCATGTCATTCTACTAGCTTGTGCTTTGCAGCTTTTGACAAACATAATCTGATGTTAAAGTGATGTTGAGAAGCAAAATGATTTAAAGACATGGGCCTCTGTACATACAGTAATTCTGTTTACATAGTTCTGAGGAAGCTGTATAGTCTAGACATTAGAGCATCAAACTGTAAACAAAAGACCCTGCATACCTGGACATGACTCACAATCATTACTTGCTCCCGTGCAACTCTGAATAACTCACTTAACCTGTGTGCTACTGCGTAAGCATGAGCTGATGATGACTTTACATTTGCTGAATGTGCTGAAATCGGACCCTTTACTTTAAGTTTAGTCCAGTCAATATTGGGCCACTTTGGGTCACATTGACCTTTGACAAGTTAATTAAAACTTAAAGTCCTGCTCAGTTGGCCAGAGCTAGTCCTATTACCACTCCTTCACCCATCCCAGTCATTGCCCACCCTCTTCTTCCTCCAGAGACAATTTTTTATTAATAAAACATTTCCAACTCTTGGTACTGTGGCAGATGCTGACTGAGGGTTTTATTTTGTATTTTTGTCTGACAGAAGGACCAGAGGAGGGTAGCAGAGATTGGAACTGACTGAGCTTGGAAAGCGGTGGTTATTAGGTGTCATTTCCCTTTTGTAGCCTGCTAACACTTACACCAAGGACCACAATTGTCTTTGGCAGAAGTTTTACAGCTGAACTGAAATCAGGGGTGTAAATCAAAGCCAAACCAAAGTTGCCAGTTTTCACATTTTCTCACCCTTACTCCTGGGCCACACATATAAATGTGTACTGGCTCGAGCTTTTTCAGCCCCAAACTGTAAAATAAATCATTTAAAACTTTAAAAATAGTCCTGTTTTCTGAGAATGGATTTGACTTTTCTACAGAGAACAATGCTTGGCAATTTGGTGGGGCAAAACATAAGAACCCTAGGCTACTTTATTCCAGGCTAGCCTCATTTCTCCCAGAAACATGCAGTATGTCCTTATATCAGGGAGAGGCCACTATTCCATGGCCAGACTATAATGCACACTGAAAAGAATGTGACTAAATCTACAGCAGGTTATACTTTATTTTATTTGTAGTGATTATCTGGCCATTTTACCACCTTGATATTTTGCTTCTATGCAGGTTAATCATGAGCTGGTTCTTTTATTCCACAAATGTGCTCAATATCCATTCAGTCACTGAATTTCTCGGCTGCTTTAATGATTATTTGCAGACTTGAAGAGGAGTAGCACATATATTTCAAACAGATATTAAACAGAAATTTATCATCAGAAAAGATATTTTGCAAATTTGCTGAATAAAAGAAGGGCCAATGAGGTGGTCAGTGTCACTGAGGCACAGGTCAGGAAACATAGGAAGACCAGGAGAACTTGAAAATTTGCAAGTAACATTTCATTATTATCAATAACAGTGAAATAAAATATAAAAATTGTTCAGCAGAACTATTTACAAAGGCAGTACAAACAGAAAACAAAGTCCTCCATCTGAGGGTTTCTTTTCAATTCCAAATCTCAGTCTCTGTCTCTCAATCTAGCAAACATACTGCTGCTCTTTTTATAAGTCTTTGCCTGGGAACTCGCTAAGAGGTATCCTGTTTCTCACAAAATGTTCTTGTCAGTTTCTTTGCAGGTGCTACAAGCCTGAGAGGAGCTCAAACTGCATCTCAGGTTAATCCCTAAATTCCAAACAGCTAGCACTGCACTGATGGACTGGCCTTTATATGTATATTTTCAAATAGAACATTATTGCTATATGCAAGTATCTGATGAAAATTAGATCCCTGTGCTTTTACCTATACAGTGGTAGAAACATTATATGCAGTGTTAAAATAAAACAACAAGCTGACCCATTGTCCCAGCAGTAGGACTACCACTCTTGATACCAAAGACCTGGGTTCAGGAATGAGCCTGGATTATTGGAGGGCCAGCTGGGGAGTAGGATTGAGCATCCCACAGGATGCTCTCCTCCACTGGGGAGGAAGAGGGCATCACTGTCACCACACTACCACCACCTGAGTGATCACAGGTGAAGTGTAGTAGCAGGGTTTGGTTACCACAGATTGTCAGACAGGTGCTCACACCTTGTGTAAGCATGCCCATCAGTCAGTGTACCTGGGGAGAAAATGTAAAAATGCAGCTATGTTCCATGATGGCTGTAGGGCAGTTCACATACCCTTCACCCTGATCAACCAGGCTCACTCGAGGAGCACCAAGATTGGCCTTCTGAGGGACCTTGCCCAGTCTGGAAGATCTCCACCAGGAGGGGGGATATCATGATGCATACTCCTGCAGTCAAGGTAAGCCCTGGGAGAAGCCAGGGTATTGAGATTGGGGCTGCCTGGAGTACTGAGAATGGCTGCCACCAGCTGAAGCAGAGGAAAATAGAGAGTAAAAAGTAAAAAAGAATTGCTGCAGCTTGTCATAAAGTTTTATAGTACAAGGCACATACAGTATGTTGTTGGGTGGATTCCAGTTGGCACTTTAGAAGTTCCCATCAACAAATATTAAATAATAATTGAACACAAGATTTGCCAAAGGAAAAACAGCAATTATAGAATTTATTTGAACTCGATTAGCATGCCAGCCCATACATACTGTACTTGGCTAGCATATAATTATCAACCTGATAGCAGCTGGTTTGTTATATAAGACCAATTTTCCTGCAAGTGCTGGCTTAAGCAGAGTCTGATTGCATTTGCCACAGTAGGGCCAAAAAGACTTTTGTATTTTGGAGACAACATTTGTGGAGTAAGTTGTGGTGAGACTTGTTTGAATTTGTGTATTTATTATTGACTGAAGGGTTAATTTGAGACCAGCCATAGTATCCCATTGAGGGTTCATATTATAAGAACTGTGTCTAACCCTGTAGTTTGGGGAGGGATGATAATTGTCTGGCCTGGAGCCTCTAAGCTGGTTGATAACTGGAGGTGGGACACAGTCAAATTTCCGATAGGTTGGTCATGGCAGGGTGACTTGGATTGCCAGGGGACCAATCAGGGACTCGGTATCTAAAAGGAAGTATTGTCTTAAGGGGCTGCAGAGGAAAGATAAAAGGCACTCACACAAAATACAAGGCACACACGAACATACGAAAATGCCAGCAGAAACTGGCGCATGATCTATCGAGTCTGCTCTGGAGGTGCAGCTAGCACCTTTTAATGCTGTAGCCCCACCCTTCCCCATCCTATTACTCCCTTCCCTGTCCTAACCTCTCTTGAAGCTGTCTACCATCTTGCAGGCTACCACCTCAGCCGGCAAGGAGTTTGACTTGTCCTCCACTCTTTCCATGAAAAATGTCTCCTCATCTCTCTCTCCTGAATCTTTCCTCCAATCTCAGTTGGTGTCCTCTCATGTCTCTCCCTGTCTCCTCTGGAAAATCCTCTCTGTATTAGTCTTGTTTATTCTCTTCAGGTACTAAAGGTCTCAGTCATATCTCCTGTTCCTCCTCTTGCAGAGATACATATTCAACTCTCCCAGCCTTTCCTCATATGGCTTGCCCTCCAATCCTGGATCACCTTTGTAACTCTATGCTGTATCCCCCAACAATCTGATGTCCTTCTTCAGGAACGGGCACCAGTATTACACGCAGTACTCCAGGTGGGGCTTGTCCAGTGACCTATACAGGGCAGGATAACCTCCTTACTTCTGGAGGAGATCCCCTAGCTACACACCCCACCATTTTGTTGGCTTTTGCCACTGCCCTTCTGCATTGAACAGAGTTGTCCATGCTCCCTGTTATGATCGCCCCTAGGTCCTTCTCTTCTGTGGAGCAACCCAACTGAACCCCATTTAAGTGATAATCCCTCCACTGGTTCCAGGTTATGAAGTGAGAACCTTGCACTTCTTGGCATTGAATCCCAGCTGCCATTTATCTGCCCACTCCTACAGCTTATTCAGGTCCTCCTGCAACCCTTTCCTCCCCATGTCATCTACCACATCTCCCATATTGGTATTGTCTGTGAACAGGCTGATTTTGCTCTGGATCCCATTCTAAATATCTGCAATGAAAATCCTGAACAGTACTGGTCCCAGCACTGATCCCTGTGGTACTCCACTCATCACCGCCTCGGTGATTAGAGTTCCCCCAACCACCACCCTTTGCTGTCTCCCGAGCCAGTTCCTAATCCAGGTCACCATTTTGACCCTGCCCCCACATACTCCAGCTTCCCCAATCTCCCATGCAGCACTGAATCAAAGGCCTTACTGAAGTCCAAGTACAGGATGTCCACAGCATGGCTCTTGTCCAGTTCCTACATCACTCAGTCATAGAACTCTACCAGGTTTGTCTGGCATGATCTGCCTGCAACAAACCCATGTTGCTGGTTATCCTGTATACTGTTTGCCTCCAAGAAGCTCACTAGCCTCTCCTTTAGGATGGTCTCCATGAGTTTGCCCATGATCGAGTGAGGCTCACTGGCCTTTGGCACACGTTTCTGGATGGGCACCAGGTGGACCATCCTCCAGTCCGTGTGGTACACATCCTGTGTCCAGAGAGGTATTGAACAGATCTGCCAGCGGTCCCAAAAGGACCTCTGCCAGCTCCCTCAGTACTCTAGGGTGAATGCCATCTGGTCCAGGTGCTTTCTACATGCTTAATGCCCTCAATCCTCCAGCACCCTGCCCTCTGTAATCCCTACATCTGTCATCCTCTTCCCCTTACCCACCCTCCACTTGCCTGAGGTATTTGCCCCACTTCTCCTGTGTGAACACAGAGCAGAAGTACTGTTCAGTGCCTCTGTCTGCTCCACCCCTACTCCATCCACACCATCCTTCTTGATCTTCGGAAGCTTGTTTTGCTTGTCCTTTCTCTCCTATGTACCAGAAGAAGTCTTTTTCTCTTCTTTGATCCCCTGCACCAGTCTCAGCTGTCTAGATGCTTTGGCCCCCTGACAAGTCTGGTGACCTTCCTAGACTTTTCCTCTATACATCTTTATCTTCTCCCTCCTCGTTTTCCTATACTTGAAATGCTGCCCTCTTGGGTCTCACCCCTACCCTGAACTCCGTGACAGCCAACTGAGTTTCTTTGCCCTGCCCTTCTTCTTTTTCTAGTACAGGCCTCTGTTGCCTCCACAAGCCCTTCCCTTATTATTATCCATTTCTGATCTGCATCCATGTGTTGTTGGATGTCTGGCCATTCATGTCCTAGTGAATGAGTCAGCAAAGCAAGCAGGAAAGCAGGCTCTGCCAGTTGACTAAGGTAAGGCTCCTGTTCACTCCTGTTGTTGCATTCATTAGTGAGGAAGGTGGAAGGTACTGTAAAAGGTAGGACTAAACTGGGAATATAGCACCCCATCTAGGGTAGCAGTATAAGAGAATTGCCCCAGGAACAGGAGAACAGAAGTAGCAACACACAAAAAGGGAAAACTTGGAGCTGGCCTGTCAGTACAGAGGTTGGATTTCTGCTTGCTACACCAGCAACCCAGGTTCGGGAGTGGACTCGGGTCATTGGAGGGCTGGCTGAGGGAGAGTGGCTTGAGCATCCCACGACAGCTCGCCTTCCTCAGGGGGAGGGGCCAATGCCCGCACTTGTATGCGACCCCAAGTGGAGGCTTGGGGTACTACAAGCCCTGCAGGAAGGGCAGCCAGACTATGCTGTGGACATCGGGCGTGTGTGCCTTGACATCATGGTCTGCACAGCGTAGGGGAGAAAAATGGAGGATAACACCTGCCAGGACTGGGAAGATGGGCTGCACGGAGCATGCCTCTGATGTGCCCCCACTCATCCAGCCACCTCCGGACCGCACAGTAAGTAGCTCGGGTGTTGGGGCCACCCCATCCCCACCCGGGATGCAACCTGAGGCACCATGGGAATGGAGGTAGGCTTGGGTAGAAGCGTGTGGCAGGAGGATGACTTCTTGGCAGCCCCAAAGGATCAGGGCTGGCAGGACGAAGAGGAGATAAACTGAAATTAAAAAGGAAAAGCTAGGAAAACTGTATCAGGTAAGGGTTCATAAGTCTTTTCCAGGTAACACAGGCATTGTACAGGCTGGGAATGCTAGGGCAAGGTGTAGTGCAGTGGCTATGAAGTGGCAGTATACAGAGAGACCTTTGCAGACTGCACTGCTTCTCCATTTGCACACACTTCTCTGGGTTGAGGGAGGAGGTGACAGACTCCAGATTGAGCAGGCTGGATTTGGGGACCTCATCCCCTACCTAGGGGCCACCAAGTGTGACACCACTACCCAGAGGAAGCCAGAAAGAAGGAACGGCTGGACTATGGTGGGCTCTGAAGGGTGGGAGTAGTGGGTCAGAGGCTCATTCCTCACCCAGGACCACTATATAATTCCTATGTCACTCAAAATGGGACTGCCAAGAGGCAGCACCAATAGTAGTGGCCAGGAGGATGAGGGGCTCTCTGGAGTGGAAACCCCAAGCAGGGGAAGAGGAGCCAAGAGGAGGAGGAGGAAGCAACTGCTGGTGGGGACTGAATTGTGAGTGGGATAGATTGTGGAATAGGAAATGGGGAGAGGGAAGTTAGGTACCTATGCAGTGCCATGGCCTGGAGGGATGGGAAGTGGATCCAGAGAATTGTTAGGACAGCAGGGCAGGAGGCAGAGCTAGATGTCATTGTCCACCAGGGTACTAATGACCTGGCTAGAGATGGGGCTGGGTAATGCAGGAGGAATTCAGGGAGTTGTGGAGGGTGTTTTGCACGGGTTGCACACTCAGTGGCTTTTGTTGAGATGCTACCTGTCTATAATATCTCCATACAAGCCCTTCAACTCACTGGTTGAAGGAATGGTGCAGAGAGGAGGGTTCAGTTACACTGCGGACTGGGGATCCATCTGAAGAGATAAGGGTCTTTACAGGGGTGATGGCCTGCATCCATCTGGGAGGGAACTGCAGTCCTCAGTAGAATATTTAAATGTTGCTTTAATGAAGATTTAAACTAGCTGAGAGGAGTGGCAGAAAAGACCAGGAGGCAATAACTGTCCTCCTCCCAACAAGCTGAAGTAGAAAGTAGGGAGAACCCAATGGGAATGGAATCTACCAGGGTGGAAATTAACAAAGGAAGCAGGGCAGTAGAAATGAAGGGGATGGGAACAGCAACATTAAAAGGTAGGGAGAGAGAGGGCAAGAAGTAAAGAGGGATACCAAGCAGAGTGGTTACAAAATCTGGAAGGCCATGTACAAATGCTAGAAGTCTAGGAATAAGATTCTTGACCTAAAGGCCATAATGCCAGAGGCAACACCTGGGTATTGTAGCCATTACTGAGTCATGGTACACTGAAACCATGACTGGGATATGCTTTACCAGGCTATACTCTGTTCAGGAGGGACAGGGTGGGAAGAAAGGGTGTTGTGCTTTATGTGAGGGAAGGAATTAAAGCATTGAAGATACAGGGAAAATGGGAGGGGACAAAGGCATTGTGGGTTGTCCTTGAGATGGAGATTGGGGCCTCTATTCACATTGGTGTGATCTACAGCCCTCCAGCACAGGAGGAGGAGTTAGATCAGGTACAGGTGGAAGCTGTTGGCAAGACAGCAGAAAAGGGTGAGGTGCTGCTGGTGGGGACTTCAATCTGCAAGATGAAGATTAGAACCTTTCAGCTGTGGCTTTAGCAAGAAGGAGAGACATCCTGACTCACAGGGGGGCATTACTCAGGCAACTAGTCAGTAAACCCACTCATGATAGGACAATACGGACCTGGTACTCACTAATGCAGATAGTGTGGCAGGCATCAAGGTAGAGGCCGTATAGGGAACAGCAATCACAATACAGTGGGGTTCATTGCAAGGATGGCTGAAAAATTGAACAACACAAGGTGAGGGTTCTGGACTTCAGGAGAACAGGTTTTAAAAAGAGGGATGAATGCCTCAGGGATGATCTGTAGGGGATGATGTCCTGGGTGGAGTGGAGGAACAGTGGTCGAAGCTAAAAAGAGCCATAGGCAAGGCAACAAACATCTGCATTAAGAAAGTGAGCAGAGAAAGAGGAAAAATAGACTGCTATGGTTCTCAAACAGGTGGTGGTAAAGGCTAAAGTGTAGCATTCAGAAAGTATAAGGAGATGAAGAGGTAGGAGGACAGGTGAAGTATCAAGGGAACTAGAGGAAGCAGGGAGAGCAGTAAGGAGCACAAAGGTGCAAACTGAAAAGTGAATACCCCAAGCAGTGACGAAGGGGACAAGACATTTTTAGGTATGTAAGTGAAAGGAGGAAGAACCGGGTGGGATTGTAAGGTTCAAAAGTGAAGGGAGGACTTGCAGAGTGGACCAGGAAAAGGCAGACATTCTGAACACTTGTTCATTGTTCACAGAGGAAAGGGGCCACAAATAAGTAACAGGAGAATTAGAGGGAGTGAGGGGACACTAGTTCATTTTAGAGGAGAGTGTCCTGAAGGGACTTGCTAATCTGGAAGTGTATAAAGCAATGGAGTCACATGGGGTGCATTTCTACATGCTGAGGGATGTCAAGGAAGTACTTGCAGCACCTCTGGCAGTCCTAATTAAAAGCTCATTGGAACCAGGAGTTCCAGAGGATTGCAAAAGGGCAAACGTAATCCCACTTCACACAAAAGTTGTAGCAGGGAAGAGGCTGGAAATTAAAGTCAGTCAGCCTGACATCAGTGGTGGGAAATGTAAAGGAATCATTGTTAAAGGAAAGGATTGTGGAATATCTTGAATTCAGTGGGATACAAGACATGAGGCAGCATAGATTCCGGGGTAGGGGGTCATGTCAAACAAATCTGATAGATTTCTTTAGGTGACCAAGGAATTAGATCAGAGGAAAAGTGGATGTGGGCTACCTAGATTTCAGTGAGACTTTCAACACTGTTCCACACAGGAGGCTAGCAAGCAATCTGGGTAGCTTAGTAGTTACTCCAAAGGTGGTAAACTAGGTAAGATATTGGTTAGGGATAGGTGGCGAGGGTAGGTAAAGAAGAGTTCACTAGAGGAGTTCACACTGAGGAAGAGAAGGTGACCAGTAGTGTGCCTTAGGATCAGTGCAGGGACCTGTCCTCTTTAATGTCTTTTTATGTGACATTGCAGAGGAACTGGAAGGGAAGGTCTGCCTCTTTGCAGATGATACCAACATCTGCAATAGGGTTAACTGCCTGGGGGCTGGAAATGATGAGTAGAGATCTGGGAAAACTTGAGGAGTGGTTGGAGATGACAACTGGGTTTCATGATGAAAGTAAATAATGCACTTGGGGCACATAGAAACCCAAGGAAGAATAAAATGGGAGGACAGGTACCAACAAACACCAAGCAGGAAAGAGACCTGAGGTAATCATATCAGATGACCTAAAGGCATGGCCATGCCAATGACTTTTAGGGTCTTCAATGCAAAATATTTTGTGGGGCCCTATCTACAAACCAATGACCATAACATAACCACAACCTCACTCACTCTCTGGGAAATTATCCTTTGCCTACAGGCTCCAGCCCTGTGGAACAGCCTCCTCTCCTGGTCCACATTCTGCTGACTGCAGTATCCCTCAAAAGCACTTCAAACTACTCCCTCCCCAGTGTATGCTCTCTTGCTCCTTGCACATGAGTCAGCATGCCCCACCTTCCCAACCTCCCTAACTGCCCCATCTTCCCCAAACACCCTTCACCCACTTGCCCGACCTTCCTCATATACCCCTCAGCAGCCTTCCTTGCTTTGTCCCTCCTTGGCACTATCGATAGATTCCAACTCCTGTATGGAGTTCCCATTTGCTAATCTAGTCTAACCATTATTAATTAATTATGGAATACCTCATAGGACTACACCATAATTGAGACCATAATTCTGGGTGATTTTAACATAAACTGGTTTTCACCTGTGGCCTGCACCTACAAGGATGCTGTCATGGCACAACACCTCACACATCTTGTCCCACCCCCACTAGGTGCAACTATAGGATGGGGACCTACACTCTACTTGACTGGATACTGTCAAACCAACCCGAAAGAATCTCTAAGGTGTCTGTACCCTGATACTTTAAGTGACCACTCACCTGTTATCTGCTCTTGGGCTAACAAATTCACCAAGCCCCCGTAAAATAATACACACCAGGGTACTCAAGCAGGGCACCTTCAGCTGCTAAATCACATCTAAGCAGGCTTGACTGGTCGATAATTGACTCATTCAATGATACAAACAAAGTCTTGGAACTGTTCATCAGCACTTTACTGTGGCCTGTGATATCCATGCACCACTTAAAAGATGAAGGTTAAAGGCAGGTCTAACCCATGGATAAACTCCGAGCTTGTAGCATGGCTCAAACAAAGGACCACCTCTGGCACTGTGCTTGAGCCACATCAGAGCAAGGGACATTCAAATATACAAATCTGCAAGAAATGGCTGTACCGAGCTATACGGAAGGCTAAAGCAAATATTTTAGGGAGGCACTGTCCAACTCCTGGGTGATGGGAAAAAATTTCGAATAATTTGAAGGACCTCACAGGCAAGGATACTAAGGTACCACACACCATGCTCAACATTGATGGAACACCTATGCTGGACCTTGGTACCATCACCAATACATTCAACAATGCATTCTCCAACCTTGGCAGTGTCCTTTCACCTGGTTTTTCAATGCTCCACCACCAATTCCCTTTGACACTGTGTCCTAAGTACACACAGCTCTGCAGTTCTTTTCAAAGAGATCCCAATGCACTTAGCCAGAACCTATATATGCAAGGCCATCCGCAAAACTGGCTACAGTGGTAACTCACTGACCTGAATTTGCTTGTACTAGTCCTAGATGAAATTCTTGAACCCCTGACAAAGATCTTCAATCTTTCCCTAAGATTGGGTCAATTCCCACTCTCACTCTGGAAACAGGCAACTATCACACCTGTACACAAAAGTGGGGACAAGTCACTGTACACCAACTACAGGCCCATCTCCATCCTGCCCTCCTATCTAAAGCTCTGGAGTGAATAGTCTTGACCAGCTTGTTCGAGATCCTGGACAAATATGAAATCCAGTGCCCAGAACAGCATGGCTTCCTAAAGGGCATAGTACCACCACGGCACTGCTGGAATTTACCGGATTCATCCATGACACCTCGACCAAGGAATCTGTGGGGAGACAGTGTTCATTGACCTGACAAAGGCCTCTGATACTGTTAACCACCCACTCCTACTCAGGCAACTGACCACTCTCAGGATCTCCAAGGATGCACTGCCCTGGTTTGCTAGTTACCTTGTGGGAAGGGTCCAATATGTTAGGATTGCTGGCGTCACCTCTGATGAAAAATCAGCCTCTCAGGTGTCCTGCAGGGTCTATACTGAGGCCATTACTCTTTTCTCTTCCTGAACAGTCTCCCTAGTGTCTGCCAACAAAGAATATTACTCTATGCAGATGATGCAGTACTGTTTACTAGCAACCAAGACTCTAAACAACTTAAGAGTCAGTTGCAGTGTGATTTCAGGCATGCTGAAGAGTGGTTTAGCTCACATAAACTCATCCTGAACTACAGAAAAGCTAAGGTCATGACATTTCTGCATCGGGGTGCTGCGTTGGGGCCGTCTGCCCTAACTCTCACCCATCACATGTGTAAAGAAGCAGAGGTATAGGAGAATGGGTGAGAGTTAGACCGATGACCCCAGCGCCAATTTGATGCAAATTGGGGGCTGGGGGGTCCAAGGGTGGCTTTCAACCCTAACAGTGAATTTCTTCACTTTTGTCGCTGTGGAACAACCCTAACTGATGCATTAAACTGAGTTTGTTGCCTCTAATTTCCCTTCTTTTGAGAATGAGGATAATAAATAGTGAATGGAATGTGGCAGCAGGAGTGCGGGCCCTTTGGGCCCATGCACCCACCATGTCATGTCTTGTTGCATAGTAACAGGAACTGCAATGCAAACACAAGTGGCAATGGTTACGCACGTGGTAAAGCAAACATAAATGGTAAAGCAAACGTTAATAGAAACGCAGGCATAAAGCGACGGGTGAACAGTGATGCAAAGGGACACCAATACATGAAAATGCAACTGGTAACATGCACAATGATGACACCGTATTGTGAATGCAAATGTTAAGTGTTACAGCAACAAGAACGCAAAAGTGAACAGAAACAAAACACAAATGCAAGCACACACGTAAACGCAAACCATAATATGCACAGGCATTGTACTGCAATTGTAAATGCAAATGGTAAAGTTAACATGAAGAATAATGCCAAAGGAAACAGAAATGGAAGCGAGAACAGAAGCGCATATGGAAGCATAACCGAAAAGCGCTCAGGCACAGTACCACAATTGTAAATGCAAATAGTAGCAGTAACAGCAACAATTACAGCAAAGGAAACAGAAACGTAAAAGGAAATGCAAGCGCATATGGAAACGCAAACTGTAATGCAGGCACAGTAACGTAATTGCAAACGGAAAGGGTAACAGTAACAGCAAGAAAGAGGCAAAACCAAAGAGAAACAGAAACGCAAACGAAAGGTCTGCCGAAACGCAAATGGCAATGTACAGTGATGCAAACCAAAACGCAAACAGAAACAGTAGTGGAAACGCAAATGGTAACAGTAACAAAACGTAAGCACACATGACAATGCAAAGGTAACACACACGGTGGCGTACATGGAGTGGTAACGCAAACAGGGACATAAATGCAAGTGGAAACAGTAACTGTAACAGTATTGAAGTGCACACCCTGTTTTTGCCGAACTGGTGCATAGAGAAACACAGTGTGTACAAGGAATGTATGCATTGTAATGGGCAATGAAGCTTAAAACAAGCATTGGAAGTACTTAATTGCTAATATCTCAGCAACCGCGACGATAGAAAAAAATTTTAATTTCACAAAAATCATGATTTTCCTGGCTAGGTTTTGCTATTACGGCTATGTATCTTGCAACAAAAATCTGTATCTCACATCGCTTTTGAGATACTAGCCCGAAGCAGAGAGCGACACCACCATGTTAGCCTATGGGAATAAATGCCAAATTCGAGTATCATACCATGGCAGACATGCAATATTTTTCACCAAACCACTAAAGGTACATCTCTGAGATGTCGCTGCTTTCCTTCCAAATTTCAGCTCAAAAGACCAAACCATTCTTCTGCAGCAGTGTGGCAAGAACTCTTGTCATTTTGGCCATAAAGTGGAAAAAGTAGTGTCACAATTTGTGACACCTTTAGCAAATGTTGCAAAAGTGTCACAAGTGTGACACTACTTTGGAACACTACTTTTCCAGCAATTTGAAAACATATTTCTGGGGTGTTTAACCCCAAAATAAAGACATGGCTAGCATCCTCAGGGTCCACTAGGTGAACACAAAAAGAATTGTGTCCCCAAGGGTCCCAAATTTAAATGGCAAGCATTTTGTGGATCACTAACTGACACGATAATTACTGGAATCATTTCGACTAATTAAAAGCTGCATTTGTGACAATGTCGAACTTTTTAACTTTTCCCATTGACTTATAATGGGAACTTGTTTTTGAATAACTTTGAACCATTTAATATTTTTCATGAAATCTTCAAAAGGCACATCAGGGACCCCAGCTGCACATTCCCTGAAGTTTTTGGACCAGTCACACAAACTGTGCGACCTGTAGGTACAAGCAAAGAATTCACAAAAACATAATTACGCTTTTTCGTTGTCGCTTAATAACTCCGCAGCTGTATATCCAACTGGTATAAACGTTGGCAGATCCCAAGATCTACCAAGCTTAAACATGCATACCAAATTTCAGGCAAATCCATTGAACAGTGGCAAAGTTATTAAGGTGCAAAATTTCACCCTTTAACCTTAAAAGTGCTACTCACCTAATAATGGTAGCACTACTACCATAATATAATATATATATATATATATATATATATATACATCTTCAACAATTAACAATATACATATTAAATACAATCATCATACAACTGCCTAAATCTACATCTAAACCACTCCTAAAAATATTTTAAGGCTAGCCAGAAGCAGAAAAATTAATCTAGCACTATAATAAGAAATATATAATAATATTAATTAGAATAATAATGATTAAGTTTCCAAAAGTCAAATCCGTGATGTCTTCCTTTCCATCAACACTTGAAAAGGGATCAGAGGAAAGAACTCAGTCACAATGCAAAATCACATTCCATATAGAGCTCAAAGTTATATATATATATATAGATATATATATATATATATATATATAGATATATATATATATATATATATATATATATATATATATATATATATATATATATATATATATATATATAATATATATATATAGATATATATATCTATATATATATAGACATATATATATATATATATATATAATGGCTCTGAAAAGTAGATATTGGCTACCATAACCAGGGAGAAAGAACTGGGTACACTAAAAGTTGTTTAGCACTTAGAGAATAGCAATTAGAAATTGAAATTCTCTGTTCAAAGTGACCAAAATTAAGTTACTTTCTTGGATTTGGAGATCACAAGGGATCCAGACAATGGGATACACATAATTAACAACTAATTTTTCTGCTTCTGGCTGGCCTTAAAATATCTTTAGGAGTGGTTTAGGTGTAGATTTAGGCAATTTATGGTGACTGTATTGAATTTGTATATTGTTAATTGTTGAAGATGTATATTTTTAATTGCACTGTCACATTAAACCATGGCTATGGATACTAGAGGGTGTATGCTCTTATGATGCATTAGAAAGTGCAAAATTGATCGAAGTTTCCTGACCTGAGCTGTGGCGGTATTGTAATTTTGCATTTTGCACTCAAATAAAGCCTTTCATAGATTAAATGGTGCCGTAGTTTGCTTCTTATAAGTATAATAGCATAACCTACCAAGGCTCTAAATCTGGAATTATTTTTAATTAAAAGTGTCACCTATGGTGAAAAGAACAAACTGGTATTCTTTTTAAACCTAGTGAGTGCAAGAACAGAGGGCACAATTGGAAGATGGGGGATGGCTCAGAGGTAATGGGTAAGCGTGGCTCAGTTGGTAGCACATCTGCCTCTGGACCAGAAGATCATGGGTTCTCGTCCCACACCGGATGGACTTGTACCTTAAAAATCATTGGCATCCAGTATTGGGGGATGTTGTACCGTTGGGTGTGCCGTTCTTCGGATGAGATGTTAAAACCAAGGTCCTTCTGCCCATCCTGGTGTTGTCCTGGTGGGTGTCCAATAGAAGTAAAAGAACCCAGGGTACTCTTCATAAAAAGAGCAGAGAACATTCCTGGTGTCCTGGCCAACATTCCCTTCCCATAAACCAGTTCATGCAATTATCCAGGCTGTGTGTGGGTGATGATGTGCGATATGGCTGCCACCACACATTCAGTCACTTCACTACCAGTCTAGCATTGCTTGTAAAGCACTTTGGGATACTGTGCATGAAAATTGCTATATAAATGCTGATTCTTCTTCTTCTTCTTCTAATGTGAGGAAGTATTTCTTCACAGAGAGGATTGTAGATGCACAGAACAGCCTCCTGAGGAGGTCGAGAGTCAAAAACAGTGGAGAATCAAAAGTGCATGGGACAGACATAGCGATTCTCGTGGGGGTAGGAGGAAGTAGGCTGTTGGTTAACTAGGATCTGCAGCTTATCCATTAGGTAGATAAATTGGCAGACTAGGTGAACGAAGCAGTCCTTATCTGCCATCAAATTCTATGTTTCTATGTTTCTAGTGATTTATTTATGTATTCATTTCAAATTAAGAAAACAAATGAAAGGAAATTATCATATGATACTATATTAACCTTTATTTTACATATTTCAGAAACTTCAAAAAGTACACTTTATTGTAAAACATTTCTACCAAGTTTGAATGGCAATCAACATATAGTAATTCTCTAAAACTATGAATGATAATTCCAAAACAGAGGTTTTAAATATGTTTCACACTAATGGGATCAAAGAGTAAGGAAAATCAATAGCTACAAACATGTTAGACTAGTAAGCAACTTGAGTAGCTTAGGCGGGTCCAAAGGTGGTAAGTGGCAAGAAATTGGTTAGAGATAGGCAACAGAGGAAGGTGGTAAAGGAGTTCACACCAAGGAAGGTAGGGTAATCAGTGAGTGATCAGTGCTGGGACCAGTCCTCTTTAATGTCTTTATTAGTGACATTGCAGAGAGCTAGAGAGAAGGTCTGCCTCTTTGCAGATTACACAAAATCTGCAATAGGGTGAAAACTCGGGGCATTGAAAGAATGAGCAGAGGCATGATAAAACTAGATGAGTGTTCATGGGTATGGCAGCTGAACTCAATGTGAAAAGTGAAAAGTGCTAAATAATGCACTTGGGGCACAGAAACCCAGAGGCAGAGCCTAAAATGGGTGCAGTGGTACTGATGACCACCAAGCAGGAAAGGGCCAGGGGTAATTATATCAGATGACCTAAAGGTGGCCAGATATTATGACAAGGCAGTAGGGAGGATGAGCAAATGCCGGGTGCTTAGGGAGGTATTTATTTTATTTAGTTCTTCAGAGACAACCTTTGAGCAAGGTGCTCATTTACTAAGGTTCCACGTCAGCAAACAAGACAATAACATAGTTATTTATCACAGAGACATAGACACCAGCAAAGTACACAGCCAGCAGCTAAGAGGTAGTAACAGTAATATACCAGGAGTTCAGGTTCCATCTTGAAATGGTGAAGAGCAGCCAGGTACATAGGTAGTGCCAAAGTAAGCAGTTTCAGCTTAATGGAAGAGAAAGAGGACCGGGAGAGCCTGTGTAGGCGAGTGGGTGTGGTGGATATCACAGGCAGAAAGAGGAGGTGGTGTTGCTCTGTATAGATCACTGGTAAGACCCGACCTAGAGTACTGTGTCCAGCTCTGCAGACCACATCTCCAGAAGGATATAGATAGAGTGGTTTAATAGTTTATTATTCGACATATCCATCATTACAATATAAAATCACATATAAGTATAGACAGCTATATATATATATATAGATAAAAAATAGTAACAAGAGTTTTGTGGCTGATAAGTTATTAAATACAAAAGAATCATAATACATTTTTAAGGAGACAGCAGACAATACAAACACAATATTTAAAATTTTCTGACAATTGCTTCATGTGCAAAAGACAAACACAGAGATTTCTGTTCCTTCTACAGAGCTATGTTATAGAGATACTGTATCTCATAGTTTAAAATCTTAGTACAAATACATGTTGGCTCATCTGAGTGAATTTCCTATTAGGAGTGGAGAGTGTGTTTTGATTCATATTAATTGTATGATGAGGCATCTATTCCATAAGAGCAAGGCACCATACTTTGTTCAATCCAAAGTCATGCTACCTAATTTAATGCTTATGTACATGTATTTCTTTTGTGAATTGAGACCCACAAGAGGTCCAGTGTAGACAGAGTGGAGATGTTCTAGAGGAGGCCAACTAAAATGGTGCAGGGTATGCATCAAAAGCGATATGAGGGAGAGACTAAGGCCCTGTTCAGAATAGGGTGTTAAAGCACTCTAGCACTGTTTAGCGCACACTTAACATGACTTGTAGTCTGTTTTTAAAGCGTGTTTAAACCCTGATAAGACCTAAGCTTAAACACGGTTTTAAAACATTTCAGAAGTTAAATCAGATTTACCTACAAAGCGGACAGTCAGACACTGTTCCCTTCATGAAGCTGGATGTCCCCAGAAGAGAACCAGTTGCTATTTAATTTGATCCATAGGTAGTATTACAGATGCTGTAAACCATTTTTAATAACAGTTTACAACACACTGGCGTCAGTGTGGACACTACAACATGGATGCTACATCATGGTAGGAAATCTGTTTTTAAAAATATTTTAGTTACCCTGCAGTAATGTGAACAGGGCCAAGAGGACCTCAATATGTACACCCTGGATCAGATAAAGGAGAGATATGATATAGACCTTTAAATACCTCTATGGAGTAAAAAGGCGAAGAATTATATATTTGAAGAATAGGTGCTCAGGAACAAGGAGGCATGCCAAGAAGCTGGATAGTAGGTTCAGGAGATATGTGAGGCAGTATTTCTTCACAGAAAGAGTGCTGGATTCCTGGAACAGCCTTAGAGTGGAAGTGGTGGGGGCGAAAACAGTGGTGGATTCAGGAAGTCATGGGATTAACTTGAGGGAATTATACTGGAAAGGAAGGGAGAGGAAGAAAGAACTGTAGATCAGGTACGGTCTGTAGTAATAGTGTAGGTAGGGAGAATGGCAGACTGGATGGCAAAGCAGTCCTTATCTGCCATCAAATTCTATGTTTCTGTGTTTTACCAAGCTTCAAATATATTGGAATATATTATTGAGGAAATTACTATTCTATTTTGCTGCAATTATGAAAGACATTCATTGAAAAATTCTTCATGCAAAAGTAGGATTTGCAGTTCAAACTCACTTGTTGAAAGTTGCATCCTGGCATAAAAACAGAAATCAAACAAATAGATTTAAACATAACATTTACTCAAATCAAGTATTGAATGCAAAACTTATAAAGCAGCTATATTAGTGGCATCAAGCAAATATGTAGGCATTTGTACCTATTTATGGATCAAAATAGAAATAAAAGAGACTGAGGTTAGCACAGTAAAAGAATGCAGAAACTGTGAAAATTTGAATTTAATTCAAACTTAGGAAAGTTCAAAGTGGAAGGTATGTAAATAAAATTATTATTTCTTTCATTTTATCCTTCAGGCATCAATCAGCAGCATTGCTTGATTCTTCCAAAATATCATTATTTTCAATTCATTTAGTTTCTAATTAAGACTGAGCAGATGCTGTTCTAAGAAACCTGATAAGCTGGTCTACATCAAAAGATGTGTGCCTGATACTGTGGTAATAAAATGGAAATGAAAGAGAGAAATCTGTAACAAGTCATATCGTCTCTAGCATCTGCTAGCCTGAGTGGGCAGGCAGGCAAACTTCAAATATATGGAGCTTGTTTCCTTAAAACAAAGAAGGACCTTTTCTTCTTATAGATCTTATAATTATTGCTACATCTGTTCCAAAAGAACTAAAGTAGCAAGCACCGCTCCTGATTTCTGGGAAGGCAATGTTATGCCCTCAGAATCATCACTGATGGTCTTCCAAATTTGATGTCCATGCCAGACCGTTTCCCTTTGATAGTCTTTGTAATTCCCTGAGTTGATGGTCGAGAGCAAACCAGGATTCTGTGCCTTAAACAGTAGAAGTACATTATATTTGTTTCAAGAAAGTTAAAGCTACCACTAAACCTAGGTATAGCACTTCAGGGCTAGGAGATCCTCAACAGCAGAAAGAAATGAAGCACTAATTTCTAAAGCAAGAGATATGTTTTACCATGTTTGTGGATGTGAAAACAGCTCTGGTTTCCTTGTTAGTATTGTTTTGGAGGCCAACGTGGTACAATGTGGAATAGCTCCACCACTGGACAGATTTAAACCAACCTACACCTCAATTCTATGCTTATTTTGTCTTTCATCATGACTGAGCTGCCTGATTCCTGGCTATGTTCGTTGTGTCATCCTTGCTCTCTCTTTTCTCTTGTTCTTTGCCTCCTGCTTCTTTCCTCTCCTCCTTTTCTTTGCCTAGCTTGCTCCCTCCTTCTCCTTCACTGTTTTGTGTTGTATCTCATAGCTTCCTGGTTCCTGGTGCCAGTCTACGCACTGCTGAACACATCATTGCACTGGGGACTTTCACTGACAGTTCCAATGATGGGGTGGTATTGTGCTCATAGTGGGTTTGTCATGGATTGGGATGCTGTGTTTTGCTGCCTGGTATTGTTGTGTTTCCAGTCTACCCTCCCTATGATCCTATCTGCCCCTCCCCACACTTGTTCTTTGCCTAGCTGCCTTATGGCTCGTTCTGCTCATTCCCCGTACCATCTGCTTGTTTTTGTGTTTATTTCTTTTCGATGATTTTGCTCTGTTCATTCATCAGTTGCTTCTGCCCTCGTTGATGCTTCTGCCCTCATTCTCCTTTTTTCCGGATCAGCATAGTGTGATGTCACAGCCCATTTTAAGTTGCTCCATTGCTGCTTTCTATTCCTCATCTGGCTGCATTCTTTCTGTCTCTTCCGCTATTCTTTTCTCCTTTATATTCTCTTTTATTTCTCAGCTGATACAATTAAGTTTCAATTGAAAGCAAAGGGAGCTGAACAAAAAACCTTGATATGGGAAATGGTGAAATGGGAGTACAAGAAACAGTGCATGACTGGGCTACAGAATTACTAGATGAAATAATCATAATTTACTCTAACTTGAACATCTTCAGCACTAACAACTATCTGGACAAAGGAGGTGTATCCTCCACTAGCACAGCCGTATTTTGACAGTGTCTGCAAGCAACTTAAATCTACTAATTTCTTACCCCTGGCAGTGAGTTGTTTCTGTGGTTACTTCAAGCTGCTGCCTTAAATGACTGCTGCTGTTAGCCTGCAGATGTTTAAGTACTTCTGAACAAACAGTTTTTGCTTTCTTTCTGCATATTTTAACCATGGAAAGAGTTTCTATGCATAAATTGTGTTTTGAACTAAAATCATCTGTTTCCTTTGAGTTCCCAATCAGCTGCAAACCAAGTCCACAGTGCATGATTTACATGTCTCTAGCAACACTTTTGTTTAGCAAGGAATCACTCCGCATTTCATGAGCACCTCACACTGTTGTCAGCTCATATCGGCTTATAAGGACAAGTTATGCAACTTAACAAGTTGCTAAAGGACTCTTTAAAGAGGGTAAAATCTTTTCCCAAATTATATTTTCTCTGTCCATAACTGTGCTTTTGACTATATATACAGTTATTTAAATATTTCTAGCTGGCTATTTAAGATACACATATGATGTACTATTACTATTACTATTACTATTACGCTTTAACGCAATGAGAGCAACAGTAAAAAAATGTCATAGACTGCTGCACATAGGACTTAATTTATCCCACCTGTGTAAACCTCCTCCCTAGTACCTCTGTGAAAATTTGTCCATGAGTCCACCTCCTACAGCCTTTATCCGATTCCTACAGCCTGGTTTACATTAAAGCTTAATTCTTACTCTCCCATTGAACTCACACTCACCTAAGCTCTACACATTCAGAAGCATCATCTGTTTTAGCAACAGCTCCTTTCCTGTTTTGATTTCACTCCAGGTTTAAAGCGAATGAGACATTGTTTAGCATACCCATACAGAAGCTTCACAAGCTACATCTGCCTTACCAAATACAACTGAGAACTCCCTTTGTTCTAGTCATCTGATTGGTATCTATACTTCATCTATGCTGGTACTGCAACATGCAAACATTAGATTAAGCATTTGGGCCAGTACTCTAGATCATGGTTTGGAGTTAACATTCCTTTTGAATTTATTGTATTTCCTCCTTCATTCAGCAGGTTGTTCAACTGTTGGAACTGTACTTGCTCATTCAGCAGTCTAATTTATTTTCAAGCCAACTCCAACTGTGCTTTAAAGCTCACCATCATTGTGACTCTCAATTTCCCAAAGAATAGAACTAGTCTGCTGCAGTCAGTGTCTCTTTGCTCATCGGGATCTGATATGAAGTCAACACACATCAAACAAGAGTTATTCTTCATATGTACTCCCTGCATTTAATCTGCAACATACCTGGAATTACAGTATTTGGGGCTACTCCTATCTTACTGTGAAGAAGTTCTAGTTACTTCATCGTTGCCATCTAGTCTCAGTGTATCCCTGGAACCTCAAGATACTAATCAAACCATATTTCTCTGGTCTATCTTGCATCTATTATGGCACACCTAAAGAGCTTGGTCATATTTATTGTTTCAGTACATAAAATATGCTCCCATTTCAATCCTTACCTTATCTGAGCATACAGTTAGACCTACATGGAGGACCTTGTTTATGTTCATCTCTGACCTATGTGGGGTCCTGAGAGCATGAAATATTGTTTATACCTACATTGAAGCATTGGCATCCAGTTAAACCTATGTGGAGGTCTTCGTTAACATTTATCTCAGACCTATGTGGGGTCCTGAGAGTATGGAATATTGCTTATACATATGTGGAGGCATTGGCTTCCAGTTAGACCTATGTGGAGATCTTCACTTTAGTTTACCTCAGACCCAAGTGGGGTCTCAAGTGAAAGATTAGTTTTGTTTATGCCTGGGGAATTCAGGTGAGGTCACCATGATGGTGGCTGCTTAGTTTATTGCTCTCTCGTCCTCCCCATTTTGCTGATCCACGGCTTATTTTGTGAGACCTTACAATTTAAAACAGTGGCTTGTAGCAATTTAATATGCCAGGTAGACTGGGTCATGTAAGAGTCTGCCTCTGCTACTTTGAACATTTTGTAAATGCTTGCTGGTAAACATAATCCTCTTGGAGGCCCTGTCCTCAATTTGCAGTCGCCTTTTTCAGAGTTCTCTACTGACTAAGATTTTGATGATGGGGAGTCCCATTAATGCTAAAGACCATACAGTTCAACAGGTCCTAACTATAGTACATAAAATCGAATCTACCTTTGCAGATTTAAAAATACATCTGAAATATTTGGATAAAAAATTACAGCAACGCCTAGCAAGTCGGGGCTTAATGGACAAATCTATCATGCATGATCAAATTTTGTTATACTTGCTTCCAAGACAGCATGAAATGGAAAATCAGGCAGAGGATATACAGTACAAACAGAGCCTATAGAAATAATTTTCAATTCATGGGCTTCAGGAAGGTGTTAAGATTATTTTTTGAACATGATTGATTGTGTCAAGCATATACTCCAGACTGTTCTGGAATTTTCTTCTGATACACCCTGCACATTAAACAGGCTCATAGATCACTTGAGCCCACCCGAAGGACCAGTCTGCCATCCATGATCCATTGTGGTGAAAATGCTGAATTTCAACACAAGGGACCTCGTCCTCTTACCGCCTGTAAAAAGGGACTAGCTTTTGATGCCCAAATAATTTTTTTTCACAAGATTTTCTCCTTCCCTTCAAGCCAAGCAGCAGCAACTCCAAATTATACTTAAGGAATTGAAGGAAAACACTACATTAAAAGACAGATTTTTACCCAGCAAGACTGAAATTGTATTTGGACACAGGCCCAATGATTTTTAACTCTCTGACAGAAGCAGCTTCACATCTCAGAGAATGGGAATTCACCTTCTAGACCTGGCTATGGGTGATCTAGAGCAGCTGATATCCAAGAAGGCCTGGAGTATGGTAGCTGGTGGTAGGAAGAGGGCTAATCTGGGTGATAGTTTATCAAGTTATTTTCAGAGGATCTCGCTGGACTGATACAGGGCCTTCTCCATTCTGATAATACCAACAAAATTTCCCCTGCAACATCTGGCCTTCTGTGAACATTATGTGCTGTAGGGGACTTTGCTCTAATTGTTATGTCCTGGGTACCACTTCTCTTCAAGCCTCTGAATTCACTGAATGATTTTGAAAGTGGACATTTGGATAGCTTTAGGACCTCATTACTGATTATTCCCTGTGGTCATTAATAGGTGGAAATACCTTGCATATTATTTTCTTTTTCTAGAAGGTTCCTTGAGACTTGAAGACAGAGCTAAGAGGTTGTGGTGTCTGGGATGGGGGCAGGGGTGTGGATACCCCTCACCTGGCTGAGCTACTAATTTTCTAGTCTGTGTTGATAAGATTGGAGCTCTCATCCATCTAGATTAATTATTCAGACATTTAATTTTCTTTTTACTTAGTGCTGGGGGCATGTTGGACCAGGATGCAGCTTCAGGATCCATTAGCTTTTACCTTTCCAAGTTCATGTCTTTGTAACGGAGAGCTGCTCCCTAAAACCGTTACGTGTGCTCCTTCTTCTCCTTCTCTTTATCAGCTGCACTACCCTGCAGAGCTGAGGAAAACCTGGGCTTTAGTGGAGTGAGTTCAATGTTAAGCAAAGTTGCCTACTACTTATTAAGGTGGATGAGTGAGGGAGTCAATGAGTGTTCTAGCGAGCGATGTATGAGTTGCACCCACCAGCAACCCCTGTTCAAGTTTGTGCTATCCTATTATGATGAAGCGAGGTTTCACTAGTTTTCTCTTAATGCAGAATGGTCATTTTTTTCTAAGAGCCTCTGAGTGTCCTACCTTTTTGTGCTTGGCTGGTGAAAGGGAGTAGTGTGATAGCGCCCTGGGCCATCTGTCTCTGCCAACATTGTTTTGGATTTCTTAGCTTCCTCTTAAAGCTCTGTCACTGAGAGGTACTAGCTAGAAGAACCTCTACTTTTCACTGTTATACTTTTCCTATCTTACAGCTGAAGCAAATGAAGGGACTATGACCTTACATACAAATGGGGATCAGGAATGGGAGGAGGAGGCCAGTGCTAGCCCTCTCTGGTGACTCAGAGTTACTTTTAGTACCCCTAGATTGCAGGTCATGGAGATCTCTTTCCTGGTGATGATCCAGCTCTTTGTTCAGTCTTGAACACATGCCATAGTGAGGAATAATCTGTGTTCCCCAGCTATTGTGTGTGGGTCTGGGGAGTTTTTCCTCAGCCAATGGCCTGTACCTTGAAGTCAGTGTTTCTTAATCACTTGTTCTGATACAGTTTGTTATATAGTACAGTATATTGTTCTGCCTTTTAAGTTTTCTAATGTTTGCTGTTATAGTTGATAGAATGTTGCTGCTAATTCAGATATGGTTTGTTTAGTATCTATATTTAGTTACACCAGTTAACCAGTTAAACTGTGGTGTCTACTTTTATTATGCTGCTTAATGTGCTTTGCTATCACATTGGAGAGCAATGTTATTTTGATACTGAAGAATGGATAGAGTCAGTATAATTTCCTATAATGTAAAAGGCCTAAACACGGTGGGTAAATGGGCTAGGATTCTTGTGGAATTACGTAATCTCTCTGCTGATATTGTTTTTATGGCTGTGGAGAAGCCTACAGCTGTTTTGCTTTCTGTGTCTGAAACGATCGATCGTGGCACTTTCCATTGGATTCTTGGAAGTATCCTTCCGAAAGTCTAACAGAGCTTCTAATACTCCACCAAAATTGACCGCTATGTAGTAACAGCTGCATTACTTGGCTGTGACTTCTGCATTCTGGGACAAGAACTGCACATGTGCACCTTTATGTGCATGCGCAGTTCTGCTGGTGCCACCATCTTGCAACTGGCATATTGCCATTCACTGCAACTACACATGCATGAATGCTGTACATGTACAGTTCGCGTTGCCTACATCATCTTTGGTTATGGCACTCCAGCGACTCTGGCGGCACTAGCTTCGTAAGCTTGGGCTTCATGCAACCGTATCAGCTCTGGCTAGAGTTTGTTTTACAGAAATCTCACCTGTCCAATTCTGAACATTTGAAGTTGCACAGAATGTGGAGGGTAAAGTTTTGCAGCCTCCCACCCTAAAGCTAAAAAGAATGGGGTGGCAATCTTGATTACGCTAGGGTCCCCTTTGAAGTACAGCACACTGAAACTGATAAGGAGGGTATGATGGTGTTTGTTTATGGCTCTTTAGGTCTGCTTAAAGTTCATCTGTTCAATATTTATGCTCCCAGTTCTGGTGCGTCTCCTTCTTCTGATATATTTTTAATAAATTAGCTACCCTAGGGCCAGGTATGTTAATTTTGGGTGGGAACTTTAATTTTACCCTTGCACCTGCCCTCAATAGAACTGCCCGCCATTCACAAGTTAATAAGACAGCGTGTAGAACTCTCAGAGGCTTAATACATGAATCTGGCCTATTGGATATTTGGAGGTAATATCATCCTAAATAACATGATTACACTCAGGCACATGCACATACAGGGACAGAGAGGACTGTGGGAGCCTGCTAAAGGCTGCAGGACCCCATCCCAAAGTCCACTCCAGGC
Organism: Neoceratodus forsteri; assembly: GCA_016271365.2. Lineage (NCBI taxonomy): Eukaryota > Metazoa > Chordata > Ceratodontiformes > Ceratodontidae > Neoceratodus > Neoceratodus forsteri. Next base: position 1,065,056,860 of record CM028130.1, read on the forward strand.
ACAAGTACACACAGGGACAGAGAGGACGGGAGCCTGCTAAAGGCCGTAGGGACCCCATCCCAAAGTTCAGTCCAGGCACAAGTACACACAGGGACAGAGAGGACTGCAGGAGCCTGCTAAAGGCCGTGGGACCCCATCCCAAAGTTCAGTCCAGGCACAAGCACACACAGGGACAGAGGACTGTGGGAGCCTGCAAAAGGTAATTCTGCTCCCTTCTCCTTGAGCAACTTTGTGCAGGAGTGTTAGCCTCTGCATTTACTGCCCTCTGAACTCGACTGATAGTTTCTGGTAAAGCCTGTAGTCTCTTCACCACAAGGCATTTGGAGCAGAACCCAGCAGAGCTTTAAGGCAATTTTAGGGGACTAATGCTTAGTGTGTTATCTGTTCTGCTCCTGATCTGGACATTGCTTTGTAATCTATCTCTTTACCACAGCCCAGGACCTGCTGGCTGTTATACATATTGGTGTACTGTTGTGTTACTTAGCGACTGCTAGTTGCATGTGTCAGGACCCTAGCTTGTACTGCATAGTGTGGATATTTTGTGATTTTAGAGGTTTACTCACAGTTCTTGGTGCTGGGAACTGCCACTGGCCCACTGCATGGTCTGACATCTTTCTGGCTCTCCCACAGGCACCATTATAGTCTCTAGCCCTGTTCTCAGTACTCTGCTGCTGTTTCAGCTTGCACATCGCACTGTGGACTTCGTCAAGGGCATTCTGTCTGTCTCCTCTCCTGCTGCATACTAATGTGCTCTTTGTTCTGAATCCTCATAGGCTGCGGGACCCCATCCCAAAATTCACTCCAGGCACAAGCACACACAGGGACAGAAGGACCATGGGAGCCTGATAAAGGTAATTCTGCTCCCTTCTCCTCGAGCAGCTTGTGCAGGGGTGTTAGCCTCTGCATTTACTGCCCTCTGAACTCGACTGATAGTTTCTGGTAAAGCCTGCAGTCTCTTCGCTACAAGACATTCGGAGCAGAACCCAATGGAGCTTTAAGGCAATTTTTGGGACTAATTATTTGCATATTATCTGTGCTACTCCTGATCTGGACATTGCTTTGTATTCTTTTTTTCATTTATTTATTGAACATTTTGGGTTTACAACCTTGAGTCAGAGACTCATTTCCAAAGGCACCACATCAGTTGACAGGTATACAACAATTAGGTCAACATAAACAGTTTGGGTACATTATGTTTTACAGTAGATAAGCACTGGAACAAGAGACAGTCACAGTCAGGACACAGGCTCAACAGAGTCAAGTACAATAGATTGGTGAACATATACAGTTTGGGTACAAGTGTTTTACAGTAGATAAGTACTGAACAAGAGTCAGTCATAGCCAGGGCAAAGGCCTGACAGTGTCAAATACAACAAGAACTTTGAAACCAAGGGATTGCTCTAAATTAGAAAATAGAGCCATGGCTAGAATGGGGAGCAGGAGGAGAGTCCATTGTCAAGGGTACAGGGGCTGAGAACAGTCACAATCATTGTTGGTCTAGAGGTGACCTTTGAGGAGGGTTTGAAAAGGCCGAGTTTGGGTTTGGACAAAATGGGGTGAAGGGTGGCGTTCATCCAGAGCAGGGCTTGGTAAGCAAAGGTTCACTGACCGAGTGAGGTTCGAGCGAGGGATGAGAAATGGGATTTAATGGAGTTCGGGTGATGTTTGTTAGGGGAGCATGCATCAGAATGGGAGCAAGACCAGGGGATAGCCCAGTAGCAATCTTTTGGCCAGGAGGCAGGTGTGCTATTTGAGTCTGTTGTCAAAGTTGAGCCAGCTGGACTGCTGGTAGAGGAGCATGTGTGAGTGTAGTGGTCATAGCTTAGCATAAGGTGGCAGGCCTTGTTGAGGGTTACTGTGACTCTCTGGAGGGATGTGGCATCATCCGCACCATAGATTAGGATCTCATAGTTGATGAGGGCAAGGGCGGAGGAGGAAACAGCAAGATGGAGGCATCAGGGGTGAAGTAGTGTCTGACCCGGTGAAGTAAGCCAATCCTGGTATTTACAGCAGTGTAGAGTGATGTATGTGGGTGTGGAAATTAAGAGCAGGGTCAAGTGGATTCTGAGGTATTTGAAGAGGTAGCTTGGTTGAGAGGTTGAGACTGGGAGTTGAGGATGCTGAGGATGTGGTCCTTATGTCAATTCTGGGGTTAGTAAAAGCATCACTTTTGTTTTTGTAGGTTTAGGATGAGTCGGTGTTCTGTGAACCAGGACTCTGCTTCAGAGGCATTTTGAAGATGGAGTTGGAGTTCTTGGGGATCTGAGTGGAAGTGAACAGTACGGCATCATCTGCGTAGAGAACCAGATGCCCAGAGCAAGCCATGGGGAGGGTGTTGAGGAATATGCTGAAGAGGAGGGGCCAGAGGATGGAACCCTGTGGGACCCCTGACCTGACATGGAGGGATGAGGAGAGAGAGTGTCTATCTTTACTTGTTGAGTTCTACCTGAGAGGTAGTTGGTGAACCAGCTAGTGGCTTCAGTGGAGAGAGCAGTGTTGGTTAGTGCAGATAGGAGGAGGGAGTGATTGACTGTGTTGAATGCTTTTGACAAGTCCACGAAGACTGCCCCCTAAGATGGCCTTTAGCGAGTGCAACGGCAGGAGGAAAGGGACTCCAGCAATGCAGAGGTGGTGCTGTGGATCTGGCAAAAACCATGCTGCTGCTTGCAGAGCAGGTTGTATTAAGAGATGTCCGGTCAATTGGTCAGAAATGATTCTTTCAGGGCTTTAGAGAGTGGGGGAGGATAGAGATTGGCCAGTAGTTACCTGGATTGGAGAGGTCCCACTCTTGTGTATTGGTGTGATGACTGCAGCCTTTCAATCGAAGGAAAGGTCCCTAGGCAGAGGGTGGTTGATGATGGAGGTGAGGGGAGGAGACGGTGTGGAGAGGAGGTATAGAAGCTTGAGGTCAAGGAAATCAAGCTATAGCAGGCATGCCTAAGGCCTTTAGCAGGTAGGGCCTGGCTTCAGAAGGAGACCGTCTTGAAGTGAAATGACTGGGTGGTGTGCCACAGCCCAGGAGCTGCTGACTGTCATGCATATTGGTGTACTGTTGTGTTACGTAGTGACTGCTAGATGCATGTGTCAGGGCCCTAGCTTGTACATAGCATGGATATTTTGTGATCATTAGAGGTTTACTCACAGTTGTTGGTGCTGGAACTGCCACTGGCCAACCGCATGGTCTAGCATCTTTCTGGCTCTCACAGGTGCCATTACAGTCTCTAGCCCTGCTCGCAGTACTCTGCTACTGTTCCAGTTTGTGCATGTGCACTGGGACTAGGTCAAGGGCATTCTGTCTGTTTCCTCTTCTGCTGCATACTAATGTGCTCTTTTGTTCTGAATCCCTCATAGACTGCGGGACCCCATCCCAAAGTTCACTTCAGGCACAAGCACAGACAGAGACATAGAGGACCGCTGGAGCCTGCTAAAGGTAATTCTGCTCCCATCTCCTTGAGCAACTTTGTGCAGGGTGTTAGCCTGTCAATGCTTCACACGACTGCCCCACCCCCAGCCACCCTCCCACCCAGGGGCGGTATCCTAATTTATAGCTGACTTCCTGTTATGTGATCTGTAGGCTAAGTGTCTATACTCCCTTAGCAGCTTATCACACCTCACTGCTAGGTGGCAGTAGCACCTAATCCTTTCTCTCCATCACTACTTTCCTCCATTTCTCTCTTCCTTTCTCACCACTAGGAGGCAGTGTTTCCCATAGCCTCACACCACTTCTCCTGTTGTTTTTACCTCCTGCTCCTGTATTTCTCTCTTCTCCTCTGACAACCCTCTACTTTTCCTCTCCTCACTGCCCTCTCTGCACTCTCCCTGATCTTCAACCCGGTATATCCTGCACCAATGCCATCACCCTACCACTGTGCTATTGTAGCAGCCCACTAGTGGATGTACTTTTGTGCCCTTTCTGTCTCCACTATCTCTTAGCCCACTGCCTCATGGTCCCACTACTATGCTCAGCAACTTACATTCCTCTAACCCTCCTCCTTCTCGCAATGTGCCTCACTCTGATCCCACCTGCAGCCCTTCCCCAGCCAAGGCACATGCCACCTCCCCAACACCTGCACCACACCATCACACTTGCCTCCTTCCCTCCCTCCCACCCTCCAGCAATATCCACCATCCTCCCTCACAATAATCTCCAGGACACACCCTGGCCTCCTCTCTACCTCTCCATTCCCCATCTGGGCGCTGCCAATTCTGGTCAGTGCCCTCTGCCCACCACACACCTTCTCTCTCAGATAATCATCTTAATAGCTAACCGTCCACCTGCTTCTGCATCCATCTTATTACTCCTCCTTATGTCTGGTAATATACACCCGTAATCCTGGCCCACCCCCCATGTCCCCTAAGCCAAGCCCTCCCCAGACTTTGCATAGCCTCGATGAACATATGCAGTCTACCCAAAAATTTTATTGCTTCCTGGTGTGGATGGATCAGCATCCAGCCGACATACTTTCCTTAGTGAGGGTGTAGCTCCAAATCCACCTGACTCTGCTCTCTCTCTATCCCTGGCTATGCCCTGTACCAGACTGACAGAACCAGAAAGCATGGGGAGGGTGCTCTCACCTCCAACAATCCCAACAAGGCATGCTCCCCCCCTGAAGTCAGGAGCACAGGCCCTATCGCTCAAAATCGCACCTAGCACTGCTAGGGCCCCATTAGTCATCACCACATTCTATATTCCTCCCAGAGACCAGAAACCTGCATGCAATTCTATTCTGGACTACCTCTCCACCCTTCCTCCTCCTAAGTCTGAACAACTAATTCTTGGAGACTTTAACACAAATTGACTCTCCAAGTCAGCATCTCACTACAAGGATGCCATAGCCGCTCTTGACCTTACAACAACTCACCTGCCCAATGCAATAAATTCCACCACAGGCACTGCTACACTGCTGGATCTTTACTCTCCAACCACCCCCATAAACTGTAGAAACCAATATACTCCCAAATGCCCTCAGTGACCATTCCCCTGTTCTATGTATATGGTCTTGTAAGACTTTGAAACCTGCTCTAAAACAGTCTCCAACAGCTCCTCAAGCCAGGTAGGTAGGGTCCTTTCAAAGACTGCCTTGCCCAATGGGACTGGTCACTGATTAGCCATGCTAGTGATATTGACACTGCCCTCAACTATTTTATCAGTTCGTTTAACTGTGCCTGTGATATTTACACCCCTTACTAAGCATACTTACAAGGGTCCTAACACCCTCTGGCTATCCCAGGTGCTACTAAACATGATGCGGCTCAGAGATAACCTGGCAAAAGCCATTGACTCTGGCAGTCTGCCCATAGGCAATGCTACCATGCTGCATGTAATAAATGCACATGGGCTATATGCAAAGCCAAACCGACTACTTTAAACCTCCCTTATGACTAGCTGGGTGCTCCAGTTGCAATTTCTGGGCAAACATGAAAGTTATCACTGGTAAATCCTCTAGCCCCCCACAGCTAATCATCAATGGCTCCATATTCACTGACCCTAAAATCATTGCAGATGTTCTCAACTCCTCCTTCTTGGACCTTAGCACTGTCCTGCCACCCAGCTTCTTTCACCCCACTGAGCCCCTCAGTCCCCCAGCACCTCACCCCCTTTTGCTTCAGAGCCCTCACTCCCATTGAAGCCAGACCATATCTTCTCAAGGCTGTAAATGGCTCCTGTCACTGCAATGACACCCTGGACCTCAAACTGCTACACCTAGTACTAGATGTGGTCCTCTCCCCTACCTGCCTACTAAACTGCTCTCTCTGCCTTACTAAATTCCCTCTATCTGGAAAACCACATTCATTACCCCCATCCACAAGAGCTAGTGACCACTTATCCCCAGGGAACTATCGCCAATAACTAGTCTCCCTCCCTCTCAAAGGCCCTTGAGAGTAGTTTCAGACCAGCTCATGGACTACCTTGCTAACTATAACCTCCTAGTCAAAGAGCAGCATGATTTCTGGCAGGGGCATAGTACCTCCACCACCCTCCTGGAGTTTACTAGCTATATACACGATGCACTAGACAACGGTTGACTGGTTTGTTCTGTCTTCCTTGACTTGTCAAAAGCTTTTGACATGGTCAATCACACCCTTTGCTAATTGTCCTCTCCCACCTAGGCCTCTCACAGGATGTTATGGCCTGGTTCAAGGATTACTATCCAACCTGCCCAATGGGTCAGAATAGGTAACACCCTCTCAAACCCTCACCTGGTCCTTTCAGGCATTCCTCAGGGCTCCATTTTGGGACTTATTCTATTCAGCCTGTTTCTCAACTCCCTGCACAAGTTATCCCCTATGAAAATCCTCCTATATGTCAATGATGCAGTGCTCTACTCCTTCCACTCTGACCCATCTTCCCTTCAAGTCTCACTCCAGAACTCCTTCTCAGTTGCGAAACCTGGTTCACTGACCACAAGCTCATCTTAAATCAGAAAAAATCAAGGTCATGCTGTTTACCCACCACCAGAGTAAGCACAAAGGTACCTCTCTCTGTATCCAAACCAACCTTCTCCAACCCCTAGAGCAAATGAATATGTTCAAGTATCTGGGTATCACCTCAACCATGCCCTCACCTTCCACGACCATATTCACCTACTCAGTATGGCAGTCAACTCATGAATTGGCGTGCTGCATCACCATAGAGCTGCCTCCCTTAGAAGCCCTCCACCTAGCTTCTCGTCATTGATCCTGTCCTTCATAGTCTATGGGATCATGGTCTATGGTGCTGCTGACAGCACGGCCCTGCATAGAATCAAAATTTCCTTAAATAAGGCATGTCGCTTGCCACAGGTTGTCCTAGACCATAGCTCGCAGCATACCCTGGAGTGATGGGATGTCCTAGACTAACTCACACCTGCACTTTTACAACATGGTCCCCTGGCTGAAACTTGAGGAATGATTAATGTACTAAACATGTCTACTTGCCAAGAAAATCACCAGTGGCTTGGCCCTCCAGGGCTCTCCCAACTTATTCAGCACTCACCCAAACTGTTGCCATGCACAGCTCATCTAAATCTAACCTGTCAGTTCCACATCTCAGGACTGCACTGAGCCAGAGCTCCTTTTCCTACAGGGCCCCTCCTGGTTCAACTCCTCCCCAGTCCTATCACCCTTGAACCCAGACTTAGACATTTCAAGTCCCTCCTTTGAGACCATCTACTTGCCTCTCATACCTGCAATTGCCCTGGTTACCCCCTACCCCTCACACTTAACCCCTGACAAAGGACCCTGTCCTGCCTTCCTCTCTTACAGCTCAGCACCATGCTGCTGAGACATCACTACCCTGCTTACTTTTGTCAATGCTTTTGTCTAAGAATGCATTACCGCTTTTAATGTATGTACTCTTATCATGTTGTCTGTATTTGTATTGTTCACATTGACGTGGAGCCTTTGTAAATGAGTCTCTGACTCAAAGGATATTAATTGCGATACTGCTCAATAAATAAATAAAATAAACACACATTACTCTATACATCATTTAGAATACTCAAGCATTGATTGTTTTCCTAGTTCCAGGTCAACAGGCATATAGAACTGAAGCGACTGGTATTCATTCTGTTACTCAATCAGACCGTGCACCTATTTGTTTGGTTTTACGCTCAGTACTACTAAAAAGCTCTCACTGGTGTTTCAATTCTAGTCTATTAGGGGACCCTGTAGGCCCTGTCCACACTTCACTTGTGTGTACCATTACCACAGGTCAAAATTCATTACGGACTATGTAAAAACGGTAACGGTACCTGATGCGTTTATAACCATCTCAAGACCTGTTGGAAGGTAGTCTCTTAGATCGTAGCACAAACGGTTCATAGTGAAATCATTCTTCAAAACGGAATACTCACCAGTGCAGATGGGAGAGCATTCCGTACTGTACCGCTGGTCCTCCATGCCCCCACCAGGCATCCCATGAGGGAGCGCGCATGTGTACATGTCTGTTAAGAGTGCATCATGAAGTGCACCAAGCGGGCCGCTTAAATGCCCGGTGTTTGCCACTGCTAGCCAGCCTGTCAGATGCTTAGAAAAGTATATCAGGCAATTGTCTTTTGTTGTTGCCACTGCTAGTTTGGCTGCATACAGCTGGAACACATAGGGAAGTGACTCACAGCATTCTGGGATTGTGTGCGCTACTTCGCCTGATCTGATCATGGCGGGCATCATTACTGCAGTCTGGAGCACTACAGTGTGGACACGAGATGAACGCTTTCAAAACTAGTCACCACACAGTGCTGGATGGTGTGGACCAGCTGTAACGTGAAGCACTAAACCATTTTTGAAAGTGTTATGCTCCCACGATCGGAGTGTGGACAGGGCCACAGTTCTTTCAATGATAAACACAAAACAATATCTTATTTTGATTTAAACTCAGGACTGTCTCCTTCATTGCAAATCAGATGGGATGCATCTAAAGCAGTTTTGCAAGGCAAAATAATTGGGTGGTCTGCTGCCTTAAATAAACAAAGGAAGGCATTACAAAGTAGATTAGAACAACAACTGCATATATTAGAAACTCAAAACAAACAACCCAAGACACCTAGGTTGACTAAGTAATTAAAGGAAGTCAGAGAGCAACTGCAAACTATCTATAATAAGAAAGTGGAGAATTTGTTATATTACAGAAAGCACAAATATTCTGAAGAAGGAGCCACAGCTTATAAATTATTAGCCTTCTGCTTTCGTAAGGAGGCTGTACACAGAAGTATCCCAAAATATGGGAAGGGCATCTCCGGATTATGTAAGACCTACCCACAAGAAATACAGTAGTTGAATGCTTCGCTCATATTATGCCTCCTATGTACTGAAGATAAGAATTCTGAACAGATTAAACAAAATTCCTATGAATTCCTCCGCACTTACAGATGCGATGTTGCCTCCAGAGAGTCGTATAATGTTGGATAGTCCAGTTATGGGTCAGAAGGTTTTAGATATGATTGATTCCCTTAAAACTGGTAAAGCCCCAGGCCCTGATGATTATAATGCAGATTTCTAAAAAATGTTTAACTTTTCTCCAGATAAGGGCAGCTCTTAAGCCCCTTCTGGAGTCCCAGAGGGTGGCACCAACCTGGAGCCTCCAGTCTTGGATAGACAACCCCAAGGGTCAGAAGGGAGATTATATGGCCAACTAAGAGACACTCTCCCTTCTCAAAGTGTAGACTCCAATGCTAAATGGGAGAGTGTGCTACAATGCTCTATATCCACTGAACAATGGGGTCAGCCCTGGAAAGATTGTCACAGGTGGTATCAGGAGGCTAGGTCACAGTTAATCCAGAATAAAATATCACACTCATGGTATAAAACCCTATAGTGTTGCATAAAGCTAAACTCATGGATGCAGATAATTGTTGGAGATGTCAGGGGAAGGGTGTAGATTTGGCCCATGTACTTTGGTCCTGCCCCAAAATACAGAAGTTGTGGAAGGAAGTATGTGTAATGTCCACAAAGATATTGCAGAAACTAATCCCTCAGACACCTAAGTTCTTCATCCTGGGGATCCGAGCTGACATTGCAACACTTTCACAGCTCAAGTGCAGGTGGTTGGCACTACTCGCTATTCAAACCAAAGCGGGCCCTGTTATGTAAATGGTGTACAGCTGTTATCCCTCCCTCCTTATGTGAGGTGATGGCCTCCCTTTCCTCATTGGCAGCACTGGATAGGCTTGCCCACCTTCGTACCTACTGTATCAACTGGCTAAATTCCAGAAATGCTGGGCTTCATACCTTCAATATGCCACCCCCAGGGTGTTGGGTGATCTCTACTAGAATGCTGGATTGACTGGTTTTCACTCTCACTTTTCCCTCATCAGATGGTGATTAGAAACAGATGAATCCCAATCCCTCCCTGCTTGTTGAGATCCTTTAGGATAATTCTCCCCTAATCCCTGGCACCCTCCCTGCCCCAGGCCCTGAGATCCAACAGGAATCATACCTCTAAATAAGGGCTGTGTGTTCTGTGAGGCCTTGTTTTGGGTGCACCTAATCACATAAACATAGAAGTAACAAAACAGCTTAAATTCAGATTCCTTGTGTATATTGGGTTCTCTCGTGAAATCCCCTCCTCCCACTTTCATTATAGCACATATGCATGATCCCCCAAGAGGATTTAACTACAACCTGCTTCCCCAGGACCACACAACAGCATAAGATGCTTCTTATCCACAGTCATGTTGGTGAGTACCTCTGACACTAATACCTCGAAGAGAGCCTTCTACAGAACTCCCTATGCTTCCTCATATGCCCCCCATGATCGCACCCTGGTCATGGGTTACACTCCTTCAACAACCGATTCCCTGCTAGTGGTTAGGACCCACTAATCAATAATGATATGCAGTATTCATTCTCTACCATTATACTGTACAGTTATAGAGCAATAGTATGGGGCGCACCTTGTAACCATGTGTAGTCTATGTTATAAATAATGTAAAAGTTTTGTTTCCTAAGCTCCTTCCATACCCCCTCCCCATTGCAGTAAGCATATCAACTGTACATGGCAAAGTACCCTTGTCTTTGGTGTAGTTCATTTCATATGAGTGTGCTCAGTTTTATACTGTTGTTTCTTCATACTGAAAACAATAAAAACGTTAAATATATAAAAAAGTTAACTTTTGTTTGCCCTGTTTTGTGTGATGTATTCTTACTTGTCAAACTACAGGTGTTATGTCTCCAGCCTGGAATGATGTTATTATTTCTGTTATTCCAAAGCCAGGAAAAGACGTTCATTTATGTGAATCATGCAGGCTCATATCTTTATTAAATCAAGACTTCAAAATTTTCACAAGGATTTTAGCTACCAGAGTACAAAAAATAATTTCTTCCCTTGTCTGCCTGGACCAGACAGGGTTCATCCCTGGAATACATTTGACTGACAATATCAGGCACATGCTAAACATTCTTTCAGAGGAGCTAAAGCAGTCACCCCCAAATAGCCCTTTTGATTGAAGCTGAGAAGGCCTTTGATAGGCTTAATTGGACCTTCTAAAGGAAACATCGTCTTTTATGGGATTTGGACGAGATTTTTAAAGTGGATTAATATGATAAATGATACCCCAAGAACTGTGGTTAAGGTAAATGGGGTCATCTCATCTTCATTTACTATTTCTTGAGGTATGAGACAGGGATGCCCCCTCTCACCGCTCCTTTTTGCCATAAGTAAGGAGAGCTTGGAGGAGGCAGTTAGATCTTTTCCTATACCCTGGGGTATGAGAGTAGGAGGTGTGGATAATAGGATTATGCTATATGAAGATGGCACTGTAATTTTTCTCCAAGACCTGGAACTCAGTTTGGTTAACTTAGAGAATCTACTGGCCCAGTACGGTGCACAATCAGGTTTTAAAGTAAATACAAGTAAATCAGAAATCATTTCTATTAGTGGTAGGGTTTCTCAGGAGTTTAAACTGAATTCCAGTTATTCCTGGATGGGGATCTGGTCAGGTACTTTGGGATTCTTTACTTAGAGATTTGACTTTGCTGTATCAAGTTAATTATAATAAATTGTTGCATCCTGCAGGAAGGCCTTCATAGATGGTCTCTTCTCCCTATGTCTCTTATTAATAGAGTTGACACTATTAAAATGAACCTCCTACCCCATTTACTTTTTCTGTTTCACGCTCTCCCCTCCGATACCAAGAGGATTAGATCCAACTTGAAAGTCTTCTTAAGCAAATCATATGACGGAATAGAAGACCAAGAGTAAACTGATGGATTTTATAGCAGGAAAAATGGGAGGGAGGATTGGGTCTACCTCATTTAAAAATTACTACTTGGCTGCACAGCTTACTTATCTGGTTGATATACTGCAACACCCTTCTGACTTATCTTGGGTCTTGATGGAAAATAAATTTCCAAGTCTGGCCCCTTACATATACAACCTTGGTTAGTATATCAACATGCAAATTAATCTACTTTTATCAGCAAATGGATGAGGCACACATTTAAAATTTGGTTAAACATCAAGAAAGTGTTTAAAGAATCTCACATGCAGGAGGCCGAGTCCTATAAGGTGGCACTATTTTGCTCTGGCAAGGATGGATAGGGGCTTTCAGGTGTGGGAATATCAGGGCTTATGTTTTTTCAACAGCTTGTTGAGAATGGAGAAGTGGTTTCCTTTCAAACTCTGCAAAATCCATTTAATTTATCTCATTCTGATTTTTTCACGTATTTGCAACTATGACATTTCCTCTCCTCACCTGCCTGATTAGAAGGTCTCCTCAGAACCCCATCCCTCATACTTGAAATAAGGAAAGAGGTAACTCAATTTTATACTACCCATCTGATTTCCAAATGTTATGCTTTGCTTTCCAAAGATTGGGGTTCTGCACAAGTGCAATGAGTGCAGACCCTTTGGGAACAGGAAGCCAGTATTTCCCTCTGGATACATTAGGAGTAAGGTCTGAGTTATGGTTCATAAAACTACTTGAATGGCAGTCTGGCATGAATTCAAGTGGAAGGTAGTCATAAGGTATTTTTAACATCTGATTGTACTGTCCACTTTGAAACTTAATTAACAGACAGCTGCTGGAGGGATGCAGTCATAGGAAACTCCATTCCATATTTTATCCGGTTGCACTTGGGAATGAGCATCACCTCATAGTGCCTTTACTGGTCACCAATTTTAAATAAATAAATAATAAATAAATATTTGGGGACTTCTTGTATAGTATCCAATTCAGAACATATCTCTGACTTGATTAGTAGAGCATTACATTTGAAGGGTCAGTTGAATTTTCAACATTTGGTGTTGGTCTTCCGCTCAGGGGCAAAGCTTTACCTATTCCTGATTCTGTCGGTTGCAGCTCTAAAAGTGATAACACAGCTTTGGCTCCGTCCTGTTCCCCCAGTTTGGAGAGGTGGTTACTTAATTGTAAAGCAATTAAAAAATTAGAAGGCCTGACTGCACGTCTTGATTCCGGCTAGAACAGTTTCATTCAAGATAGTACCTTTTCACATCTATCATCAAAGAGCTGGAAGCATTCCTGTTTTAGATCAATCACAATCCTGGAATATTGACTAAGGAGGAACTCCTATATACTGTATGTGATGGTGTAATTATTGATTTTCCTTGGTAATTTTATTATTTCTAATTCATAGTTTCCTTTTTATACATGCATTGTGGTGGTGGATGCTGCTGTTTTTGTGTTTTTAAGGTTAGGTTGTTGTTTAGTTAGTTAAAACTCAAGGGCACTTACCTCTACTTTAAATTTAGCTCAGATCATTAACTACAGGAATATAGAACTATTTGGAGAGACACCTTAATGGGATTTTGATATTTAAGTAGTCCTGTTCCTTTCATAATTGTTCATGTAATGTTCTTTTTACCTTTTTGCCATTTAATTGTACTTACTAGCTTTTGTAAACAGGACTGTTATGGATATGCATACTGCCTGATATGAGTTATTTCATACTATGTGCCCTGTAAAATATTTAATAAAAAAATTGTTTATGCCTACGTGGAGGCATCTGTATACAATCTAAGACCTTTAGGAGATCTTCACTTCTCTTTACCTTGGACCCACGTGGGGTCTCAAGTGCAAGATTAATGTTGTTTATGCCTACATGGAGGCATCAGTATACAATATAAAACCTACATGGAAGTCTTCACTTTAGTTTACCTCAGACCAGTGCTGGGGTCTCGAGTGTATGATTACTTTTGCTTATACCTGTGTGGAGATATCAGCATTCAAGCTTTCACCTACGTGATGGTCTTCTTTACCTAACACTTTTACCCATAGACCAGGTGGAGGTCTCATATGCACAACTATCTCATCACCATTGGCCTACATGGAGGTCTCATTTATAAAACTTGTTCACCTTCATAGAGGTCTCATTTCATCACCTGCTCATTTAAGTGGAAGTCTTATATACATCTCCTCACTTTCTACTGCCTTTCTTCATTTTTATGAATCCCAAAGATAACTGCATCCTGAAATTCAAAACCTGATCAACTGCAAAAGACTGCTTATCAATTACTTTATGCCTGCGTGGACACTCAATGGACTCAATTATGTTCTTTGTTTCAAACAAAGTTTATTAAGTTCATGAGAAGTTCTGAACTCATCTTCAGGTCATTCCTTTTGATTGAATCAGCTCAGCCTCCAATACAGTCAAACCTTTAGAATTATCTTCTCATACTATGCTCAGACGAAGGGCAGTTCAGTAACCTTGGTTCCTCAGGGGTTTCCTCCATGGGGGTCCTCTTCTACATGCTACTGATCACACTCTCTGTGAGTTGAAGGAGGTCATCACACTCTGTGAGTTAGAGGATGTAACACTTCTTTGGGGCCTTCATTCCTGCTATGCTACCGGATTCTCTACTGAGGGCAGGAATGAGAAAGGCCAAACCAAGTCATATATCAAAGTTCCTATAAACTCAAACCAAGTACTAAATTTGCATAAGTATCACACCATTTCACACATTGAAATATGTCCAGTTATACTTTTAACTGTCTGATCCATCTTTCTTCCTTTAGTTAAGCACTCTGAGATCACAGTGGTCAGTGAATTAGTATGTGCTTTTAACTCAGCAATAACTGAAACAAGCTGAACATGAGGTGTTATCATCCACCATGTTTGCAAGTGACAGTTTAACTACAATCCTGGTTGTTTAACATTAAGGTGAAATGAGATTTGATCAGAGGACCTCAGAACAGTAGCTTTCACAAGTGCAAGGCTTAAGTATAATTTTAATGGGTGAAGTACTTTAACTAGAATCTGTTCTGTGGATCGTTTAAAGTCTTTTCCAATAGATGTTCTCCCAGTCTCATTTGTAGACAGTATTTTTAAAGAAAACTGAAGATTTCTTATTGGACTCACCACAGTATCCCCCACCTCCTGACTAAGGTTTATGCAAACAAATGATCATTTTAACTGCAGTATGATGCTGTAAACAATAAAAGTAATAACAAATCCACAGTATTCCTTTAATGGGTTATAAGGGTTGTTAGTCTTATACTGGAGCAGTGTGAAATGCAGCTCACAGGGTAGCAGCCACCTGGTACCACCAATGTAGGTATTCTGAAAATGAAAACTTTTGAGCAAGAAGATTGCCCTGGCTGTACCCACAGATAACTGAAAAATGAATTTGCTTCTCTGAAGTGGAATATCACAGGTATCTTCTGATGTAGCAGCCAATATTATTCAAGGGCTGTCTACCATTGGACACCTGCATGTTTACATGTTTTAAGTGTGCTGACTTAGTTGAAACAAAATAAATGGACCGGTGAAAAGAGGGCAGTACGTGTGATACAAGGAAACTGTATTGATAAAAACAGTCATGTTAAACTGACTTCAACATGTTATTTAAAAAGAAATGCCTTTCCCATATGATTCCAAAGTCAGACCTTTTGGAAGGCAACATGTTTTAAAAAAATACAAAATCACACATACCCCAATAATGCAAGAGGCATCATGGGATGTGTACACAGTCCCTGAAGTTTAGACTGGTTTCTGCTTCAAACAGAAGAGCATGGTGCCAAATGGCATTAGTCTCACACAATCTGCAAAGACTGAGAACAGAAGACACAAAACACATGTTCCAACCCCTCAGTCAATGCCGTGTCTGTGTCTTCTGCTCCAGCCTATGTAGATGTGTGAGAGGCCATTTGGCACCATGCCTCCTGCTTAAAGCAGAATCAGTCCAAGCTTTATCTTTCATGTTGTTTTGCATATACATCCCATGATGCTTTGCATTACTGGGTATGTGTGATTTAGTGTTTCTTTATAATCCTGGCTTTGTTGCCAATATCTTTTGCATCAAGGTTCTATGTCTTTTTAGTTTTACTTTCTAAAAACTTGTATTTTGAACAGTTGTTTTAAAATGAGAGATTAGAGTCAGGGCAGGGTGGATATGTCTTGTTGATACACTTTCTATTTATTGAAGTACTGAAACTACAGTTTTATTATTTAATTATTTTGTTTAAAAGTTGGCATCCTGGAAAGGCACACTGAGCTGAGGCTCGTTTCCAGATGTGACCCTGGGAGGAGTGGATTACAAATGCAGACAGAGGCAGAGACATCAATCAAAACAGTAATACAAAGGGAAATTATAAGTAACAAGGCAGCAACAGTCAATAAACTACAATATAAGTCATAGTGCTTAAAACAGCAGGTCATTGCAAGGTTACTGTAGTGCAACAGTAGAGGAGTAGCGGTGTTTAAGAGTTAACCAGTGTCAGTAGGGTGAACCATAACATCAAAGGGGGTAGGGAGGGAAAATTTACTACAGCAATACACTATTTATTTACTGTATTGATGTGTATCAATGTTATCAATACATTAAAAATGAATCCACAGATTGTCACTACACTGTACTGACTCCAAGCTTTTATTTAAAAAATGCCTTGCCCTTGTGGGTCAAAGTTAAGCTTTTTAAAGCAATTACCTTTAGACAGGGCTTACTTTAAAAATGTTAGGGCAAGCACTTATTGTTTTTAATGAAGGCTTGGAGTCAGGTTGGTATAATGTACACTTATAATGCACTGAAAAACTTCAGTCCATGTTGACATAGCAAGAAAAATGCTAATATGTCAACATTGTTGAAGTGAATTCATATATTGATACATTGGTAATGTATTGCTTTTTATTCAAGCTTAAACCATTTGAGTAGATCCCACCTGCAATGGTGACCAAAAGCATACAGTGCATCATTCAAATGTAACTATACTGACATGATTCAAATTTTATTTGGAAAAAACGTTTTCTAGAGGATCCACGTGATACAGCAGACTGTGTAGCAGCTCTTCGATTCAGCTCCTGTTGCCCAGCACTATTTCTTTATTTTTTCAGCATCTAGACTAACTTTTGACTCTTGTTTCAAACTTAAATACCAGTTGAACCTCTGGAGCAACACCAACTTGGAATGGAAGCCAAAATGCACCTTGCTTTACCCGACATGCACTTCCTGTCTCCCGGAAATCTAAGTAAACAGTCCAGGGCCTAGCCGACCAGCAGCAAGCAGATTACCCAACGGCCTCCTTTACTTTGGTTCCTGATGTGACCCATCACTCTTGAACTATTTCTGAAGGAGCTCAACCATTTTGGGAGGATTTGAGATCGGTAGTCACTGAAATGAAGCAGATGGCATCTGCACTTGAGGATTTATCTACCAGGATGACGAACAGTGAGTCTCGTCTTATCTCCTTGGACAAAAAAGCAGACTGCACTGAAAAAAAAAAACAGTGGACAACAGACACAGAATCAAGAAGTTAGAACAAAAATTGAAGATTTAGGGGAGGAGTCACAGAAATAATGTTGAAAAGAGGAAGGTAACAACACAATTTTGTTTATTCAGAAGCTTATAGAAAAATTGACTGGTCCTTCTCCCTTGATTGCATCATGTACAATAGAGAGAGCCCACAGAGCTCTGAGACCGATGCCAGCACCAGGTTCCTAGCCCCGACCATTAATATTCAAGTTTTTGAATTACTAGGAAAAGCAGTTATTCTTGGGGAAAATAAAGGAACTCAAACAAGTACTCTGGGAGGGGCACAAAATTCTTATAACCCAGGATTTGCCAGCTACTGTGAGACAAAGGAGAACATGCTTTCATTCAATAGTGACTAAATTGATAGCTGCAAGACTTCTGGAACATGGGCCTCATTTGAGGATGTGGATCCTGCCTTAGCAGCGCTGCAGAAGCCTACCCTGACCTATTCCATGCTCGCTGACTAGTCAGATCTTGAACCGTGGCTAAAGGAAGATTTCCAGAGGGACATACCTACCTTTGGGAGAGTGAAACAGAAGTACAAAGGGGACAAAATAAAAAAGAAGATTTATTTACATGCCAGACCATAACTTGGGATGAGAGACCCATCTGCATAGGTTAACTGCTAAAACTCACCAGATATTCTATATTGAGCTAAAGAACCGAACAGAAAAGGTTTGGCACATGGGATGTATAGACAGTCACTGACATGCAATCATTTTCTTTTAGTCCAACCATTGCAATCCTTAGTGGCTGCTCTGATATATAAGATCCCATTACAAAAATGCCAGTGGATTTGTTTTATTTGACCTTCTCAGAGGAAACACAATGGTGATAGTTTACCACAAGAGGGTGTTCCTTGCAGGGAATGAACAAGAATGACTTGGGGATGTACCCATATAGATTATATTTGAATTAGTTTTCAACATGTTGGACACTTTAAGTTGTGAACATTTTTATTTCTTATGAATAGTCTACTAGGAAGAACTGATGCCCTCAAGCTATTGGCTTATAGAAACTTTAAACAGGTGGGAACTACCAATAGGTAGGGATTATCATTCCTGAGTTTTATCTCAACATTTTGCCCAGATTTACCAAGCACCCAGGGATAACATAGATTTTACTTTAAACCCAATACACAGGCAGAGTTATGGTTTTCTATAGTTTTGTTTATATTAACTGGGTAAAATGTTATATTATGGGACTGGGCAATAGAGGGAGGGAGAAGAGGGATAGATATAGGACAGGTTGCATAGTGTTCTACTAATAGGAAGGAATATTTAAGATGTTCAAATCAGGGTGCAAGTAAAATTGGTATAGCACAGTACAAGTTGGGATAGGGGAGGGTAACTACTGTTAAGAGCACAACTTACAAGAAATGACTATCACTACCATGGCATGAAGGAAATCTCTTGGATTGGAGCAGCAGGATTACAGATATAGGTGTTAAGAGAAATGGCTAACTATATTTGCGTTGCCACTTGGAATATCAAAGGGGAGAAAAGATCAAAACAATATCAGGTTTTAAAGCATCTGAAGTTATTGAACATAGATATTGTCTACGTTCAAGAAACATGCCTGTTAGATTCAGAAGGGTCCCAGTTTTGAAGACAGCAGTTTGGCCAGTTCTTTGCGGTGGAGGGACAACTAATAGTTGATGGGTGATGATCCTCATACATAGGAGGATACCATTTATCACAACTAATGTCTTAAGGACCCACAGGGTAGATATATTTTAGCTCAGGGTTTGCTTTACAATAAAGAGATAATGTTAGGCAGTATATCGGGCCTGATCAGGATCTTCCAGAATTTTTACACAGCTTACAGGTTTTGCAACCATACATCTCATGCATATGATAATTGGGGAGACTTTAACCTGGTATATGACCTGATGGTGGACAGGTCAGGTCAACAGAGAAAGGGTCTATCTCCTGCCCAAACAGCACTCAGGGAATTGATGGATCAGACTGGAATGTGTACTGTCTGGAGGGTACTACATCCCTAGACAAGGAGTATACCTTTGTTTCCCAAGTTCATTTGTCTTCGAGGATAGATTACATACTCCAGTCTCATTCTATAATACCTGGAACCCTTGAGATGTCGATTCTGCCTGCCTCTCCTCAGATCACTCAATGGTCTCTTGGCAGATATCGATAATTTCATTACCAAAAGAGGATCTAGATGGAAATTGAATGATTTATTGTTCAAGGATCCTTCTTCAACTAAACATATAAAGGAACATATTGAAAGCTTTTATAAGCATAACTTTGATCCCCAGGGAAGACCTGATATGTTATGGGGTTCCTTTAAAGCATACCTTAGAGGTGTCATTATTAGTATGACCACCCATAAGAAGAAGGTTTCCATTTCTCGAATGTTCCAACTACTGTCCTGAATAACGGTCATAGAAAGGGACCTTTCCCAGCAATCACCGGACCTGGTCAGGCAAAGAATTGATTAAACTCAGGGCAGCTTACATGGAAATTCTTCAGGAAAAAACAACTATTTCATTTTGAAAACCCAGGCATCATACACTGATCAAGGGAAAAAGCGGGCCATCTCCTGGCACTCAGGGTTAAACAAATGGAGTCCTCTCATTATGTAGCCTCAATAATTTCATTATGAGATGGGTGTTTAAAAACCCATCCAGAGGACATCATAAAAGGAATTTACTGCATACTACAAGGAGTTATATGGCCCTATGCACTCCCTCAACTGTGCAACAGATACGCACCTACCTACTGGAGGCCAAATTACCCCAGTTTACATTGGAGCAGCAGAATAGACTGCTGTCCCCTATAACAGGTATGGATATTTCTGAGGGTTATCGGAAATCTGCCAACGAACAAAACTCCAGGGGTAGATGGTTACACAGCTACTTTATATAAAAATTTAAAGCTCAGATAATCCCATGCTTCTTCCCTGTATCAACAAATCCTCTCTGGAGTTGATATAGATCCTACACTATTTGAGGCACTGATTGTTTTGATCCCAAAACCTAACAAACCCCATGACCGTGTAACAAACTACCGACCCATCCGTTAATAAATCAAAATATTAAAATCCTGACTAAACTGTTGGCCAATCACATTAGTGCAGTTATGGACACCCTGATAGGACCAGAACAGGTTAGATTTATGAAGGTAGATCTTCCTCTGACCACTTAAGATCCCTGTTGTATGTCTTCTCAGTGTCCAGGGATGCACCCTTCCCAGCTGCCTTAATCTCCCGGGATGATGAGAAAGCTTTTGATAGGGTGAACTGGGAATATTTGTTTCAAACTTTGAAGCCTTTGGTTTCCCACCAGATTTACAGGGTAGATTAGGGCATTATACAAATCCCCTACTCTGCGGGTTTGAGGCAATGGAGTGATTTTGGAGGTCTTTACACTCCATTCCAGAACTAGGCAAGGATGTCCTTTGTCCCCATTATTATTTAATATTTACCTGGAACCACTAATTTGTAATTTGCAAAATTGCCAGACTATTCAGGGAATCCCGTTCACCCTTGTGAAATTAAAGTATCTGCTTATGCAGATGACCCTCCTCCAACTTTCCAACCCTTGTTTATCCATACCCCCATGTTAGACATCATTGATGCCTTTGGCAGAATATCCAATTACAGACTAAACATCAGTAAAATTATAGTTTTCCACTTAATCACAAATTATTTAAAAGGATATAGTGGCCTTAGGACTTAGTTGGAAACAAGACTCCTTAGATATTCTAGGCATAGAACTATCTAGAAACCCCAGGCAAGTTATCAAATGAAACCTGGAATCTTTGATTCATACAGTCTCTCAAGACCTAAATCGATGGGCCTTACTTCCTATCTCACTGTGGGGTAAAATTAATTTAATCAAAATGAATGTCTTCCACGGCTTTTGTACCCATCTCCATGCTTAACATTTGGTTCCCTTTGTCTGGTTCAAAAACTACAATCCCTGTTCACTAAATTTATCTGGTATAATAAATCCCTAGGACAGCCTATCATATATTGGCTGCTCCCAAATGTAACGGGCTTACGCCTCCCCACATAGGACTCTATTTCTGGGCAAGTCACATTGTTAAATATTTAAGGTGGCTATCAGAAAATTTGCACTCTGCCCGCTTGGCTCAAAATTGAATTAACCCTTATACACTCATATGGTTTAGATCCTGAGGGGCTGTTATATATTAAAAGCCTCCTCCTCTAGAGCTCAAAAATTCCACAATCTCCATATCCTTGAAGATTCATTCCCAGATTTGCCGTTACTTTAAATATGACCATATTAAGGATCCCAGTCAGCCAATAGTGGGAAACCTACAGCTCAAACCAGATGGAAAGCCAATCCCCCAACTTGGTTTCATTTTATGTAATTTGAATATTACCTATTTTGTTAAGAACACTGATTTATGGTTCTCAATCAAAGAACTTGTGGCTAAATTAGGTATCTCACACAGGCACACTTTTAGGATTATCCAACTACGCATCTAATAACACAATCATTTGGTCACAAACCCCAGCTAGTTCAGGTCATCCCCTTGTAAGGAATTGTCAGAGCTCAGTGGAGGTCCCAAAGCAGTCTCAAAAGTTTATAATATAAAATATCACGGAAATTCCCAACAGTTTTGAGCCAACTCGACTCTGGGAATCCTTTTCCCAGACCATAATATAGACTGGACAACAATCTGGCAAAACTGCCACAAAATAGTCACACAAGATAGATTAAGACTGATGCAATTGTATATCTTGCATAATGCATATTATACACCATGTAAACTAGCCAAATTGGGCTTAAAATCTTCCTCATTATGTGTCAGATGTCAACAAGAAGAGGGACATTATACCATATTTTTGGTCCTGCCTAAAGTCTCTACATTATGGAATGCCATCAAACAACTCTCTGACCCTCTTCTAGGGCCTTAAGGACCTGTTTACCCCAGAAATTTGTCTCATGGGTGATCTATCAGAAATCAGAGTCCGTAATTGTAAATACCATATGACTCTCATAGCTATATCGGTCAAGAAGCTGGTATTACAACATTGGCTTGACCAATTGAAAATCCCTATAATGAATGATTGAGTGAAATTCTGGCTAATTTACACAAGGAGAAAGCTATTGCTAACTTGAACAACACAATGGGCAGGTTTAACAAACTATGGGACTCCTCTATGCCCTATATTCTTTATAGGGTGTAGTATATTTGTGTGAATTGCCTCAGCCTCAATGATTATTTCAGATTCACAATATGCTTAGAAAATTCAGGTACTATAACTGTTGTTGCTCTAACAGGGAAGGACGGGATGAGGGAGGGAGGGAATGGGTGGTAAGGGAGGGGAGGGTAGATTCATGTGAAATGATGTCTTATGTATCCTGTGTTTATATATGTATATCTGCTTTTGTGTAAAACAGAAAATAATTTTAATAAAGTATAATTGCAAAAATAAAAAGTTTTCTAGCCATCACAGCTCACAAAATTAATTAGTTTTAAAGAAAATACCTTTAGAAAGGGCTGAATTTTGAAACAGATACAGCTGGGAACTTTTTAATGAATGCTTAGACTTACAGGTATATTGATACTGTACATATTTCTTTTGTTGATACTTTTACAGTGTATCAATACATATTGACACTGTATAGTGAAAGTTTTAATGTTGATATCCTGTAGTAGGAGTGCATTTCTTCAGCATACTGATGTATTACAAATATATCAACAATATGAAGTTGTACTGACCTGATTTCAACCTCTCATTTAATAATTATATTCCTTGCCCTTATTTGTTTGAATAAATTATCTTTAAAGGGCTAACTCTTGAACTATTAGGGCTAAAAACTTTTTAAGTGAATGCTTGAAGATACATCAGTATAGCTACATCATGTTGATACACTTTACAATACACTTTCAGTACTTCAGTACAATCTTCTTGATGTTCAGAGCCTCAGAATGCCACAAGCCCCTGGAGTGCCAATCATTTGGCGTATGGGGCTTGTGACACTCTCCGCTGGTAATCAATGTTTTCTAGCCCACAACCAGAAGCTGCAAGTTATACCAGCTCTTCCCTGAAAAAATACAGGGACTTCAGAAGACATGCAACAGAACTGATGGGCAGTAGAACTTCTGCTGGCTTGCACTTGTATGAATCATTAATTCCCATGATGCCTTGCATGAGTTGGGTCATGACCTTTGCAATGAAATCAAACAGGTTTTCACACCAGGACAGAAAAAAGTGAAGAAACTTCATTTAAATTTAAATTATGATGAGATGGGGTGGGGGGTGAGAGGGAATCATTGTTCATGCCTACAAACTACATCAGTATTCAGAAAATAATCTGAGGGACTTTCCTTTTAAGCACAATAATGTAAGATATCAACTATGTAGTGCCACTGCAGAAAGTGACATTTGTAGACTATGGATTGACTGTATCTGCATCAGAAGTGAGTGAAAATACTGGCATTAAAATGGATGGACCAGTCAGAGAATTTTAACTTGTGGATGAGGAGAGGATGATGCTGGTGCTTCCCAAGTGCAGAAAGCAGAGGCAAGTGAGGCAAATACAACAATGAAGATAGCACCAGGGAGGAGACCAGTGATGGGTGAAGAACTATAAAGGGCACCTATCCTCACTTGCATGCATGCCAATGTGAGAGAGCAGCAGCAGCAAAATGGAAAACTTTGAGGTCCTAATGCTTTTCCAAAGCCAGGATCTGGTGGCACCCACAGAGACCAGATGGGGAAGAAAATTACACTGGGATAGAAGAATATAGTCTTTTCAAATGGGGAACACAACAGAGACCTACATCAACTACCTCCAGATGAGAGAGAAGTACAAAGCTGCACAGAGGCACTACAAAATTTGAATTATGAAAGTCAAGCAGGGCTGAAAGCTAGGATAGCTCAAGTAGATGTGAACAACACCAATGTCTTCTTTCAGGACTTAACTCAAAAGGGAAGGAGAAGGGAAGGAGAGGATTTTTTCTGAAAACAGGGAAAGGGAAATACATTATGTAAGAGAGTTTATAATGACGGCTAAGACTGTGAAGGAATAATTAGTAAGCAAGTAAGTAAAGTTGATAAAACACTGTATCCCTGAGTGATAATTAACTTTTGTGTTCACTAATTGCATACCAGGGAATGAGCGTGCTCCATGAAAGGACACATGGCATCCAGGGTGGCCATGATGCAGTCTGAAGACATCCCACCAGTAAAGCCAGGTAAATTCCATGAAGCCTGTGGATACACCTGCCAAAGATGTCCCTAAATCTCAAAGCACTGGGGTTCTGAGCAGTGCAGATTGATTAGTGATGTTTTCATCAACTTTTATGTTACCTGTATCTTGCCTGTTATCACTAGGATGGAGCACCTTCCTTTCACCCATCACTATTACTTTCTGGCTCACCACCAATTTTGCCAGCAGCATGCACACCCTGCTTTTGCTATATACTGTACATGGTATCAGCGGTAGCCATGTTGAAGCCTGTGGACATCACACACACATACACACACAAAGAAAGAGCATGCAGCAAAGGATCAAACAAGCTGCCAATTAGCAAAGCTAGTTAGCCTACAAAACAAGTAACAAATGGAACTGGCACACACAAGGCAAAAGTAGAGCTCTTGATGGTACTTGAGTAAGTGGCTTGATGCAAAAGTGCAAACGTACAGACCCTGCAACAAAAAATGACCAGACTTGCCATCCCAACACTTTGTCTGTCTCTGAGGCCTCGACTCGGGTGATCACTTGCACTCTGATATCTGACTTCCTGGCAAAGTCAAGCCAAGTAAGTCCCATGAGGCAGATGGGATATACCACAGAGGTCACTAGTGCTAACATAAGCATTAGTGCCGATACATGCCATATCCTTTCATAAATATTTAAGAAAGTGATGCATGATTGTTTGAATGCTTCATGTACATTAATAATCTTCTAATATTTGTGATACTATGAAATATTGTTGCCAAAGCTATGTTTAATCATTGCCATATATTCAACATATAATTTACATTGTAATTTATCTGTGTAAACAATGATTGTACATTTTACTTGTGTGTGAATCTTGTAACATATGAATTTACTGCTGCCTTTGCCCTGGGATCTTTCTACTACTTCTAAAAAGCCTTCTGGCATACAGTAGTCACAAATTATAAATAATAAAATGAGTTTACCCAGACAAGTGTGTTATCAGGGGACTAAAAAGTGGGCAACTGAATTCCCATCTTTAAGAACAAGGTATGGTTAGATCCAGGCCACGGCAGGCCATCCAACCTGAAGTCAGTGCTAGGAAAGGCCCTGGATGCTATTATTGAGGACCATAATGAATCACTTGATTGAGATCAAGATTCTCTCTAGTTCTCAACATAGCATTTTCAGGAACAAATCATGCCACACCAACCTTCTTGGAGAGGATGACCAAGAAAGTGGACAGGGGCATGGCCATAAATGTAATCTATCTTGATAAAAGACAGCATAGATTTAAGAGAAACTGGTCATATCAGACACATCTGGTAAACTTTTCAATTCCATAAAGAAGGCAGTGGCAATGGATTTAGAAATTGATATCCTATACCAGGATTTCAGCAAGGCGTTTGACTCTATGTGATGTGGAAGACTAATCAGGAAAGGGTGTAGAATACCTTCATTTGAATATTCAGACAAATATTTGTATTAGGGATGCCAGATATTCATTATTCAACTGTCCCTAGAGAAGTGTTTTTTAGAAAGTCATTTAACACTGTTAAACTCCATCACTTCTTCCTTTGAAGTACACTAGGTAATTCTGCCATGAACACTTCAACAGCCTTTCAGGGACCCAAAAAGGCAACAAACTACTGCACTGGTCAGTGGTCAGGTGACACATGGTCATCACAGATTGAGCAAAGGCCACTGATGAGGTGACGCCTTGTGTCTTGCCTAGGGCTACTAAAATGGCACTGGCATAAGTGCATTGTATGTCCACCCTGGAAGAAAGAAGAGTGAGATGTGCCATGATAGAGACCTATACAAGTACCTCACAGGGTGAAGATAGGGCTCATAAAGGGATTCTCTTTCAAATGAGAAGAGCACAAGTACCAGTGGCAATGATTGCATGTGATAAAGCTGAAGGGGAGTCCATCAAGACAGACATGAAGAAATAGTCATGGAAGGCATGATAGATGACTGACAGGAACTTCAGGCATAAGTGACAGCACTGAAAACACTGTGGGGCTTCAAGCATGCATGAGATAGGCATAGGCTGGGGTATATTTGAAAACAGGCAGGAGGCAGCAGGGTTGCTTTAGGGTCTGCAGATAAGACCAATAAGGCAGGGATGGACAATCTGAGCTGACTGTGTGGGTCAAGCGGTCCTTTTCCAACAGATAATTAGTAACCTAAAGTACGCAATAGTAAGGTCAGTAAAACATGATACATTTTTAAATGTTTCTAGTTTAACAGGGCCTCATGGTGGTCCTGCAGTTAATGCCAGGTAGTGGAGACTCAGTTACCCTTTTAATTAAATATTTTACATGATAGAAAAAAGAAAGGTTGAGCTAAAAAAGTAAGATTACACTTTTTAACATTAGGCAGATTGAGAGCTGTACTGTAGCACCAGTTTTATGTGGGTAGATCATATTTGTAGCCAATTACTGGTACGTTTAGCTTAAGGAAACTAGTTGTTCAATGTGTTGAGGGTCCAGCTTGGAACAGTGTGGCTCATCAACATCACCAGTAGTGCTAAACATCCTCTCGGATGGCACAGTTGTAGGAGGGCAGCTTAGGTATTTTAAAAGAAGTTGTGCCAGGTGAGGAGAGTAGTCAATTTTCTGAACCCAGCAGTGCATTGGATCAACATCAAATGGCTCAAATTGATTATGGAAAGTAGCCATTATTTTCTGCAGAGAAAGGCTGAGACTGTGAGCATTTGTGTTGTTGTTGACACAATAATGTGCTGAGTAATGCCCAGTCACTCCTCTACACTGCACATGCTGTCTTTCCCCATCTCCACCAGTATCATCAGATTCCAAACCACCACATGCCTGTCTCTCTCAGAAACCTGAAATGGAACATGTTCCTCTCCTTATAAAAGTCTGACTGCCTGCATGGTACTATTTAACTCTTCACTGAGCTGTTGTCTAAAATAGGGACACCCTGTGGGTGTCCATGGCTATATGAATGATCTTGCATTTCAACATAGGGTCCAGCATGGTAGAAACACATGATGGCAGGTATCCATGACTGTGGCAAACCTTGCATCAAGTTCTACATTTAGATGATTAACAAGATCAGTGACCTCTTGTGTACTGAGTGTGTTGTCAGCCAGAAACCATTGTAATGATCTTTGAAAATATGCACAGCTAGGATAACCTGACTAAGTAAGGCTGTGAAGCACTTAAATCACGTGTACTCCTCTCAAATGGCATGAAAACCTTCACCATGCCCTCAAGAACTAACCAATCATGATGTCCTAGGACCCCTCCGATGTCTGCCTCCATAGACATTTTGTGTAATGTTCACTTTTGCTCCAAGGATCTTGAAAGCATCAGGTATGAAGAATTCCACCAAGTGCTAACATCTTGTACTACACGATGCAGGGGCAGACCAAGGTGTTCCTAACCTTCTTGTAATTTGTTAGTGGCTTTTACAGAGTGATGGAAATGGCTGCAGATGGAGACGGGCTTTGGATAATATGTTGTTGGTCCTAGTACTGCTATGCAGTGCATGAGTCACCAGTAAATTTAGAGTGTGTTTGCAAAGCAGCAAAACTCACAAAATGGCCATCATTGATGTCTTTCTCCATGTTTGTGCTTTTGTCGGTAACAAAAAGCCATCTTTTAAATTGATGTTAACAATAGTCCAAGACAAACATGTCTTGCAGGAACGTGAGAATATTATGTGCTCTGTGATCTTCCTTCATGAGTCTGACATTCAGCAAAGCTGACCTAATGAGACTACCAGATTGTGTGTGTGGGTGAGCCAAGGGCGATCCAAAAGGTGATGCATTGGAAACAGCAGTAGTAGGGTGGTGCACACACCAGTGTGCAGTTAAGTAAAGATAGGCATGCAGGGAGCTATCACTAGTCCAGATATCTGATGTGATTCTGCTAGCACCACATCCCCCAGTTGTATTTTCAACAAATGTGCCTGTTTTGTCCTGATGTTCTTGCCCTGTGACCACTGCCCTGATGTTGCCATGCTTGTGCTGCCATCACTTGGCTGTCCTTCAGGCTGTGACAGAGCCTGCTGAAGCAACATTAATGTTCCTTGTTTGGTCTTCTTAGAGGGAGGGTCCCTTACCCTTACGCTACTTCTGCTACCCTTGCTAGTAGTGCTATACCTAGGGTCTGTTTTGCCAGCCACCTTTTTCTCTGCCCTCAAGGTACATAGCATATGCTGCCTCATCTTCAAAGTCACTCACATGTGCCTATGATGAAGAAGATGAGGTGTCGCTGGACAATTCATCATGTGGAGGGAAATACTCAGCACCAGATGACTGGTCATCCTCTGCAACATTTTCAGGAGTATTGAGAAGCAGGAGGCATAACTGTATCAACTGTAGTGGTCATACTGGTAATATGCACCATGGCAGGGATACCAGACTGTGGTGATAATGTTACAGTAGTGGCAGTAGTGACAGGGTTCATAGTGTCAGTAGTGGCTGGAGTGACAGTCACAGCTGTAGGACTGGCTGTAATAGTCATGCTGCCCACTGTTGTGGATTAGGAAGACATGGTCTTTATAGTGGTGGTGGTAATGGCAGATGTGATGGTATTGGTGAGAGATGGGGACACATTGGTGGTTGTGGTGGGAGTTGTAATTGTACTGGTGAGAGATAAGGGTCACATTGGTGGTTGTGATGGGAGTCGAGAACAGTGTCCTTCTGCTTGTGCTCTTGTGTAACTTTGTTCTGTGCCAGCTACAGTACTACTGTTGCTGGAAGACATAAACTTGGAAGGGTAAAGAATAATTTTGGGCTTCAAATAATGGCTGACCATTGCTCACATTCAGGTTCAGCATCACCAACCTGTTCCTCCATTGTAAATTTGCTTGGCGGACCAAGTATGTTTTCCCACCTCTGCCTGTCATTGTTTTTGTCTATGCCAACAAGTTCTAAACACTCTCAAGTACTTAATACTTCATAAATGTACAAAAGTTCTGCATTATTGTAGCACCAAAATTATTGCAAGTAGTAACTGCTGCAGTACTGCTTTATTTTAGCACAGAAACATTTTTGCAAGCAGCACCTGCTGCTGTACTGCTTTATTTTAACACAGAGAAGTTATTGCAAGCAGCACTGCTGCAGTACTGCTTTATTTTAGCACAGAAAAATTACTGCAAGTGGAACACATGCAGGGTAGGTGAGGGTATGCACTGCAAGCATCACTACCTAGCCCTAAATTGTGGGGAGGATGCAGTCAGCCAACTACCCTCCGAGACTGATGACATCTACTGACTTTTTGTGAACCCCAGCCCAACCTCAAATTACACCACAAATATTTTTTACAGAGATTTCTACAGCAGAACTACTGCAGTTCACTTTTATTTTTTATTTGTATATGCACACAAGTTCTGCTGTATTTCAGTAGAAAAATGGTTGCAAGCAGCAGTACTGCTTTATTTTGCACAGAAAAATTACTGCAAGCAGCACACACGCAGGGCAGGTGAGGGTGTCACGCACACTGCAAGCGTCGCTACCTATCCCTAAACCATGGGGAGGGACAGCAGTCAGCCAACTGCCCTCCGAGATTTCTGGCTAGGCTACTACTGAGTTTTGTGAAACCTAAGCCCCCAGAAATACTTATTTGCACCACCAAAAAAATACTTTTCTTTAAATCAGAACAGTACAGCAGTCATGGTAGAAGTTAGAACTACTATAA
The DNA here is from genome assembly GCA_016271365.2 of Neoceratodus forsteri. Taxonomy (NCBI): domain Eukaryota; kingdom Metazoa; phylum Chordata; order Ceratodontiformes; family Ceratodontidae; genus Neoceratodus; species Neoceratodus forsteri. Next base: position 1,065,086,879 of record CM028130.1, read on the forward strand.
TTAAGGAGGTAAATTGCAACTTAAGTCTCTCTGCAGCTCCTACTGAAAAAATAAATCAGACAGTGTCTCTGGGAAAATACGAAAAGCCTAACACCACTATCAACCCTGAAATGAAGGTATACTAGTTTCTCTCTGCAGCTCCTGGCAAAAAATCACTACATCTGACAATTTATCCAGGAAAAAAATCCAGTTCTCCCACTACTACTAGGCACTAAAGACACACGGTACAGAACAAAATCTGACTAGTACTAGGCACTAAAGACACATGGTAGAGAACAAAAGTATAAAGGTTTTGTGATGAAAATATTAGTTTTGCAACTCTAACCTCTGCTGACACAGAGCTCTCTCCACACTCCACTATGATCTGTCTCCACTATGCAGCAATGTTGAACTGTCACATGATATAGCTTTGGCAAATGTTCAGTGATTGATCAGCACCTCCTGTGAGATCTTGAAATCCCATGGGAATGCTGAATACCAAATATCGCTGAATAACTGCGATATTCTGTACTCAGCTCCCGAATACCATATTATTTATGGTATTGGATTTAATATTCATTACTTGCAGACCCTAATCAGGAAGATGGGAGATTTGGGAAAAGGGGAATGTGATTAGATGGATAGGTATCTGCACCTGTAAAAAGCTTTCAGCTTAGTGTGTCTCACCTGGTTAAACAATTGGAAAAAAAAAAAGAACACAGAGGTGGAATCAAATGGCAAATTGTCTAAAGTCAGGGATGTCACAAATAGGATCCCTTTGGGGTCAGTCCTTGGATTCAAACCTTTTAATGAGCTAGTGTACTGCCTAAAACTAATATTAGTTTTTAAAAGCAGTCAACTATCGCCTTTTATATTTGAGATACTTTTCTTTTCCTTTGGTTAATTAGAAGATTTTTACCTGCTGTTAATGCGTGTGATGTGTAAAAGCACTCTGCCAGGCAATGGACATATCTAGCTGTGTTCCTCTCATTTTATTATCAGCATTGCAACCTCACGGACTGCAACATCAAAGCTGCTCAGGAAAAGCCACTCAGCAGCTGCCAGGTAACTCACCCTGATGCAGCAGTGGTGAGGTCACAGTGCTGATAATGTAGTGGGAGGTATAGAACTAGATATGTCAGCTACCAGGCAGAGTGCTATTCCACACATCCAGCATAATACTATCACAGAGCAAAAGGAAAAGAAAATACTTCAGAAATAAAAGATTGTATCCAATTGCTTCTTTAAATTTGTAACATTTTCCTGTCTGCTATTTTTTGTTCTTCTAGTTCACAAATATTTAAATCAGTGTTCAATGTGCTTACACAACTTGGACGAGATGTATGCTTATGTGACTTTGATACATTGTGGCTGTTTGCCTCTCTATCCATGGGATATGCTACCCTGTAGGGGTTCAACACAAGGAACCCTAGAGGAGGGTTCCTCCCCATAGGTGCCGCGGAAACATTCCTGGCTAAAGGTAGCTTAGGAAGAAGCCCAAAAGAGTACCCAAAAGGGTGTCAAGCATCGAAGAGGTGGGAAATCAGAATATATCAAGATTGGAGAGTAGGAGATAGACGTAGATGGGAAGGGCAGGAGAAGAATGAGATATGATGAGGACAATCAACTAAATGAAAGCTGACAAGATGCAGAAGGGTGGACTTCCTAAGAGAGAGGAAACAGCTGAGGCTACCATCCTACTCCATCCAACAGAGGAACCTAACTACAGAACCTATGAAAGCACTAATCCTGTCTAATATTATAACCATCAGCACAGAGGACAGGAAAATAACCATTTGAGAAGGAAACCTCTGGGGATCCAAGGCCTAGGTCGCCTTCCTTCCAGGCTGAAGGACGTTTTGATTATTGATGGCTCAGCTACTGCAACTAGAGTCAATATTGGGGAAGAGGAAAGATTCCAATTGAGATGAAGTTCTCACCTGTCCTTGTAACTGGAATGCTGTGGAGGGTTCGAACAATGGCTCTGCAACTAGTCGCCCAAAAGCAAAGCGGGAGAGAAAAGACTGCCGAGGCACTCAGCCAGACTACATGAGCATATGAAAATAGACCAGATGAACCAGAGGAGGTCAGATGGAGAATGGCATAGAGAGTGCCCCTGCACCTACTCAAGAGCCAAAGGGGCTCTGATGATGAGAGCCCCCCCCCGCAGTCTGAAGTCAGAAGTTCTATGTCCAGAGGTGTAGATGAAATGAGGGATGACTGAAGGTCCACCCAGAGTGAAGACATTCTCACTGTGGGACCAGGAGAAGGACCCCACTTTGAGCTTTGCAAGCTGTAGATGCGGACTCTGGGATGTATGATGATGGAGAGAAGCCTTGAAGGCCTGAACAGTTTAAGGTGAGAAATGAAATGGATGATGTACTGAACATTAAATGAGGCCTAGAAGGCTGGTACAGAAATATGAAATGGACGATGATAGAGTGAAGCCATGGAGGCTGGTATGGTTAAGGTGAGGTATGAAATGAATGATGTATGATGATGGAGAGAAGCCTTGAAGGCCTGAATGCTTGAGGACTGGCAGAGACCAAAAACAGGGATGAATGAAGTGAGGGGCTTATGCAATAGGTGAGTAGTGAAGGAGTAGTGGTAGGGCAGGAACCCACCAAAAAAAAACACAGACAGCAACTGGCCGAGGCTGGCATACCAGGGACAGGGAAGCCAAGGGTGCAAGAAAGGCCCACAACGGAATGCAGATAGTGCAGGGAACAATCCCAGCCTGGGCATTGAGAAGCCAGGAGTGGTGAGCATGGCCAACAAGACAAAGTGTGAAGCTGCAGGTATGATGCTAGGGCACCAAATGAAAGTACGGAACAGAGCCCAAAGAGAAAATTCCACTTACATAGGATACAGCACCTCAGAGAGTTCCCCTGCATGTACTGGGAATGCCAAACAAACTCAATTATGGAGAGAATACATGAGGAATACAATCTTCCAGAGTTGAGAAGGTGACCAGGAACCTGGGAGGGAGTCACCAGGAAACAGCCAGGTACCCCATGGGCCAACGACTCAGAACCAAACGATGCACACGGAAAGCAGAGAAATTGAAAAAAAAAAATAAAGAAAGCACAGAGACATAACGCAGAGAGCTCTATGGTGAAAGACAAGCAGCAAAATTCCATCCAGAGACAAGGACTGGTGAAGAGGAGCACAGGGTCCAGCCCAAAAATGGGTAGCCAGCAGCAACCTGTCCAGGCCAGCAAGTCGGATGTGGCAGTCTGTAAAGGTTTCTCAATGGTGTCCACTTGCATGGATGAGAAGGCCAGCATGATGATGCAGAATGAGCCCAGCCACAGAAGTGACACAGGAATGCAGGGAAGCAGGAGGAAGAAGAATATGGAATGGAATGGTAACGACAATAAGGTGCTGAGGAGAGAGCTGAAGGTACATGGAGACATTTCTGGGAGAGGGAGCAGGAAACAGCAGGAACAGTCCATGGAACAACAGACATGGTGGAGCAAAGCGCAACCTGCAATGGAGCACTCAGGGATGACATCACACCCGAAGCACTGGTGAGAGAAAGTGGCAGCACAAGAAAGCAGAGAAGAGCAAGGGATGGATGGCAGGGAACAGGCAGAGGACCAGGAGACAAGGGGACCATGGATGAACTTGGGAGAGGCAGACAAAATGGGAAGGAGTGAGCTGACCCCCAAAGGAGAAGAAGAGGTATGGGGAGACACAGGAACAGAGCCGTGGAGTGGCACAGGAACAAATGGGGAGGACAAACAACAACAAACAGCTGCAGGTGGCACAGAATGGGTGAGTGCAGTGGGCAAGCCACTCTAAGAGACAGCAATGCAGCGGAAGGAAAAAATGAGCCATGTACAGATAAAGCTGGTGGCCAGAGGCAATCCACAGGAACATGCAGACATGAGCAGGAACATGAAGCAGGAAAGAACAGCACCTCTGGCTGCAATGAAGAAACAAATCCTGGAACAGTCCAGGAGGAGTGGCCTTTTAAGGCCTGATGGGAAGTGACGTTGCTCCACCCATCGACCACAGGCATAGCCTTCCCAATAAAATGAAGGGGTTATGGTAGAAAATGTGTCTATTTGCAGACAATAAAAAACTCTATAAGAGGGTGGATACTATGGAAAAGATTGCCAATAAAATGGTCACGTATCTGACAGTTGAAGTTCAGCTCCAAGAAGTGCAATGTAACACACACATGAAATTGAATCCAAGAATGGATTATTAGAATAATGAGGTGAGGTGGAACACTCTGCAGAAGAAAGGATTTGAGGGCTGCTGTCAGTGAAACCCTGAATTCCACTTCATAGTACAGTAAGGTAAGTGTACAGGAAATCCAGCAGAGTGCAGATGTTTATAGGAAGGTGTTTTACCAGCAGGAGAAAGGATGTGATCTTTTACTGAACATATCCCTGATGAAGCCATACTTGGAGTAAGGTGTACAGTTCTGGGGTCCTCATCTGAACACAGACTGGAACAAGATGAAGACAATCCAAAGGAGGGTGACAAAAATAATACAGGATCAACATGGAAAGTCATAACAGGAATAGTTGCAAAGTCTGAATATGTATTCCCTAGAGGTGAGAACAGAAAGGGGAAAGATGGAAACCTTCCTGTTTCTAAATAGGATCAGTAGGGCATACTTCTCAAAGCTGTTCACAAGAAATGACATCTCTTATTTCATGGGGCACAATTGCAAACTTGTGGGGTGAAGTTACAGGTGGGATACGAGGAAGTATTTATTCAAGAAGTGAGTGGTGTAGAAAAGGAATGGTTTACCAGGCAGTGTGGCAAATGCTAAATTTGTAGAAAGGTTCAAGTCTGGATTGGGCAGATTCAGGTAGTGGGTAGTGGCAGCAGTAGAGGAGAGTATGGCAGATGAAAATAGTCCTGAAAGGAGGCATCCACAGGATGTTCCATCTAGAGCAGGCATGCCATTCCTCTTACCTAGGGCTTCCAGGGAGACTGGATGGACCTCAGGTCTTTTCTGCCTGTTAATATCTCTGTTTCTATGTTTCTCTTCAATAAAAGATCCAGTTAATGCAACCCACTCCCAGTATATGGTTGGAATCAAGTTGTCAGAGCTCAGTGTATGATTTCTATTTCTGATTTCTTCTTTTTCATTATTGTGTTTATCGTGAGCTGGCAACTGGGTTCCCCCACCCCACCCCGGGAAGGGCTAATATTTGGTCTTCAACCATGACTACATTTTTTCTGATTTTCCCCGCTCATGCCACTGCCATGCAGACACATGGAGGCACGCACACTGTGGTTCCACAGCACCCTCCCTACATGCCACCCTGCCACCCACCCATCTGCACTACCTCAGGCCTCCACCTAGGGGCAGCTGGACTGTGGGTGATAAAGTCCTCCCAGGAGAGGACAGCAGAGAGGAGAGGAGAGGTGCCAAACAGCTGATCAATCCTGCCCCTCCCTACCCCCAGGCCGACCTCCAATGACCCAAGCTCACTCCCAAACCTGTGTCGCCAGCGTAGCATGAGGTGTGGCAGCCAGCACCTTAACCCTCAGTGCACCAGACTGGCTGAGTGACTTTTCTAACAAAAAGTGAAAGTTGCTATGCAAAGTATCTCAGTGCAGCATACAGAAAACATACACAAGGTGGACTGCCAGCTGGCTTTGGAGCAAGAAGCAAAGGGTTGTAGTGGAAGGCATGAGTGACTGAAGAAGGGTACTAAGTAGTATACCATAGGAATCAGTGCTGGGCCAGTGCTGTTCAACATTTCAATCTGTGATCTGAAAGCTGAGCATGCAAGCACCTACCTAAGTTCACTAATCAAATCATGGTGTTTGACCCTTTATGGATGAGAATAAACTTCAGAAGTGCCGAAGCAAGCTGGGTGAGCTCCGACAAAGAGCAGTACCATGAAATGTTAAGTAGTGCATGTGCACCCATGTAGCTGCAAGCTTGTTTTGTTTGCCAGCAAGTAACTCCAATGGGAGTACATGTATTTTATTTATTGGATTTTGCTTGACAGCAACCTTTGAGTAGTCTTTGTATGTCAATAGTGTGGAACTCTCCTGAATAGGGTGGGAGTACTTTCCACAAATTGTGGCTTTTGAAATGTAAAGGATCACAGTTCAACAGCTGTCAAAATTCTGGGAACAGTAAGAAGCAGCTGGGAAGAGGAATGAAAAAGCTCATCTGTGATATACATTCCAAGATATCCCTGAGGTTTTGGAAGTAATTGTTCATGATCTTGTAGGTCAGACAGAGCAAAGGACAACTAAGTCTCTTCCAGGGATGACCAGCTTAGGGTGACAAAAATAGAGCAGTGGTGTGCTCCACTATTAGAACTTGCTGCAAACCTACATATCCTGAGATACAATACCTTGAGTTTGTTAAGCTCTGTTTCCCTCAGTGAGAAGAGAACAGGCACACCAAACAAAATGAGAGGGAGCAAGGCACTTTTGGGTACAGATAGACATGCTTCATTAGTGAGGTAGGCTCTTAGTCAGTAGAGTAAGCTAATTTTTGATTGAGGAGCTTTGTCACCCCTTCATTGTTGAGTTTGAAGGAGAGCTCTTGTCAAGTAGGATGACCGGATACTTTGTGGAGCCCACTACCTCTAACTGGGTGCCTCTACTGGTACTTATCTTTAGAAGCTCTTTTCTATTGGGGCCCAGTTTTCTAGATCCAAATATCATGGCCTTAGTTTCTTTGAGTTGAAGATGGGTTTGTTTGGCACAAAACAGTTTTCAAGCTCACAGTAGTCTTCACTCAGCCTGGATTCTATTGCTGCCAGGTCAAAGTCATTTCTATACAACACTGCATTGTCGCCATTCATATTTTATTTAATATAGCGCATTTTCTCATGTTGACTCAAAGCGCTTTACAAAACAATTCTAAAAACATTTAAAATACAGCACACATACATAACAGAAGAATAAATAAAACAATCTTATTTATCAGTTAAAGCATTAACTTAATTCAAAGAGAAAGCCTGATTGAATAAGAAAGTTTTAGCTCCCATTTAAATGCATCTGTGGGGATATATTTATTTTATTTTATTTATGACTTTGGTAACCAGGTAGGTGCACTGATCCGGGACCATTTTCAAGTACGACCAGGCCACATGCAGTGGAGCAGAGTAAAAGCTAAACACAACATGTAGTAGAAGAGCAGTAATTACTCAATATAAAAGGTAAAAGGTTACAATAGTACTATTGAAATACAACAACATGGCAGTCATAAAAGACATAATAACTGGAGAGTATACAAAATAAGTCAGTAAGTATACAGGAAGTAATTAATATGAGATCCAACAAGGCTAAAAGCAGTGCAGTGTGGTGGGAGCAGTCAAGAGAGCAAGGGAGCAGTCAAGGAGCAGTCAAGAGACCACAGGTTCATGTGTAGACACTCCAGAGAATAGGAAGTGGCAAGTCGGAGGTGTGGGGAGGGGAGGGAGGGAGTAAGAGAGGAAGGAGGATTGGAGCAAGGGGAGTTGAAGGAAACAGCTAGGTAGGAGAAGGTGGATGGGAGGGGTGGACTAGTCCAGAAAGCAGTGGCAGGTGGATGCCAACAGGAGCCAGTCTTTGAGGTGAGTTTTGAGATGTCTCGCATACGACGAGGGAGAGAGTTCCATAGGGTTGGTGCTGTGCAAGAAAAGCACGAGCACCCAGTGTTTCTAGGAAGACTCTAAGAACCTCAACATTCCCTCATCTGTGGAGAAAAGGAGTGGGAGGGTGATGGGTCATAGGAGGTCTTGCAGGTAGCCCCCTGACCGTGCAGAGCTTTATAGGTCAGCAAACCAACCTTGAAGAAGATCTGCCACGTATCTGGGGAGCCAGTGCAGAGGGCTAGCACAGATGTAATATGAAATGACCTTGGTAGATCAGTCAGCAGCCTGGCCGCCACATTCTGCACTATCTGCAGGTGGCGTAGATCTACCCCTGACAGCCCCAGGTACAGGGCATTGCAGTAATCAAGGTGCGAGGTCACAAAGACATGGGCTAGTGCTGGCAGATCACCCTGGGGTATCAGATATTTGATCCTGGCAATGTTTCTCAGATCGTAAAATAAGGTTTGGACCATGGCTGACACCTGTGACTTAAGTGACTGCCATAGTCCAAAACAATGTTCAAGATTCTTTACCCAACCATGCAGTTACACTCCCCACTCCCCAATAGTTCAAGGGCAACTCATTGATTAACAGTGAGAAAAGCACTGGGTCCAGTATGAAACCCTACAGTAATCTCAGGCAGGAGGATAGGCTACCTCTTACTTGGCCAGCTGGTTGGTGCCAGTGAGTGAACATCTAAACCAGAAGCAAGAGAGAGACTAAGGTCCTTAAATTGATCAGCAGGATTTCATGATTACCAGGCCAAAGACCTTAGTTAAATTGATGGAAATTGCTCCTGTGGTTTAGTCATCATCCATGCACTGAAAACATCCATAGCGGGCAGTATCAGTGCCATGGTGCTTCTAAAAGCCATGTTGGACATCTGTTAGCAGCAACTTTGATATAATGTACAGTAAGTTTGCAGTTGGTTGTAAACCAACTATTCTTGGACATTTGCTATGGTATTAGTATGACTATGGGACAATATCTTTGATTGGTTCCTTGGCTCCTCTTTCTGAATGGGGCATAATGTTAGATGGATGACTTCATTAGGGTACCATCATTAGGGGCCACACCAGTTTGTCTGTTATGCTGGTGAACTGGATTCCACAGTGCTTAGTAGGGCGGTGCTGTAAGGGCGTTCGCTCCTTGCCCCATCCACCTCTGACATGGAGGTGATTATAATAAAGTACGGGACATGTCCCGGTCATTCAGTGTAATGGGGAAAGGCGCACAATAACCAGACATGATGCTCGCTGTTGGCATTGTGCTGGTGCCCTAATGACGGTCGCCTCTTTCCGTGGTTGCCGCACATGAGGAACTGTGAATGGGAACCACATGTGAAACCTTCTTTGGTAAACAAAAACTTGAATGTCTTGTGGATTTACAATGCTGTATTAAACAGCCTTTTCTTAGCCTGTACCTGTCCAGTACAACAAATGTAAATATAAAAGATTCCAGGATGAAGAAGAAAATACCTGTGATTATTAATGTGTAGAGTGCTTGTGTGTGATGTCCATTTCTGTTTACTTTATTGGTAAGTTGGAAGATTGGTTAAACTCATGATGTGACGCCAAACACAGCTGCTAAACTTGTGGAGAAATGAACAGAGATATACTGTAGGAACAACTCACAGTGTGGGGCACATCTTGGTGGAGGAGGAAAATATCTGATGGTCATAATAGACAGAGATGAAGCACTACAAGGAGTGTCCTGCCTCTGTCAAGAGAGTCAACAGAATAATAGGGTGTATAACAACAGAAGTGACCAGCAGAGCAATGGAGGTAGTATATCCACTCTAGAAGGCCATGGTTCAAGTCCACTTTAAGAACTGCAGGCAGTTCTGGGCTCTAGTTCAAAGAGGGCATTGAAGCAGTTGAGATGGAGAAATGCTAGGCCACCTAAATGGTCATGGGTATGGGGGACAACAGCTGTGAGAAGAGCCAGGAGGACCTTTACCTGTTCAGTTCAGAGGAAAGGAGGCTTGAAAGGATATGATCTTAGTTTCATATATATATCCTGAGATATCAACAGTATCAGACCAGTAGAGATATTTGATCTGGAATGATCCAGCAAGAATAGAGGAGATACCCTGAAGCTCGGAGGTGGTAAATACAGGTGCAATGTTAGAGACACTCCTTTCTAAGAACATGATGGGCCCATGGAACAGTCCAGCAGTGGAGCCAGTGGATTTAAAGGTAGAGCATGTCTTCAAGACAAGCCTGGAAACTGTCTGATTATCAAAAGGACTGCAGGTATGGGTGGGGTATTTTTATAGTAGTACATGTTTGCATTTCATATTTATCAGTCAATGCTTATGAAGGGAGGCAGGGCGATTGAAAAAGAATCCTTCTAACCTTGAATAACACTATATTAATTCATACCAGTTCTCTGTTATTCAGCAGATACCTTCACAGCAAAATACAAGCAGCACCATACCAATACATGCTGAAACACTGAACAAAGTTTAATACCTTATTTACACAGATCCTGTATATTTAAAACAGTTCCTCTACCACTATACTCAAACTGCCAAAGTGTCAGGAGGCAATAACAGATACTGTAATAAAATAGTTACATATATGGCAAGCCTGCACTCACTAAATGGTTACGTTCTCTGAGCTAACAAAAGAAAATCAGTTAACTGATAAATTAGTTTGCATCAATGTACATTTATTTATTTTGTTAATGAAAGCTTAGAGATTACCTTTGAGCACAAGTGCTCATTTACAAGGTTCTATATCAATAGGGCTGTCAGAACTAGTTCATCGAAAGATTCAACCTCCTCGAACCCTGGTGTTCGAGTTCTAACTAGAACTCAAACACTAAAAGGTTCGCAAAGGGTCTGAATCTGAGTCCCAGCTGATGACTTGTGTGTGTGGAGAGGAGGGCGGAGGAGGCACGTCCCAGCAGGCAGCCCCCAAGAGGGGTGTAGGGTATGTGGGACTGGTGGCGTGCATGTCCCAGCAGCAGCAGGCAAGTGGCAGCCCGATGTGGTGGTGGGGGTGCAGCAGCAGCAGTGTTTGGGGTTGCCATTGCCAGCCTTGCCAGATCCACATGAGGATTGTCTCAGTTTGCGCTTGCATAACATGCTTACGTACGTACACTCAGAGTGAAGTCATCCTCACCCACCTGACCAATACTATGTGGTCAGGTGGGGGTCGGCAAGCTTCGCGCGAGCCACGGATCTGTGGGGGTATTTAGGCAGATGCAAGCCGAGACAGAGCGCCATTTGCTGAGGATTTCAGGAGGCAGCAGCAGCAACTCACTTAACTGTAGCGGCATCGCTACTACCGTGAGCCAGCATTCTGTCTGATACTATACTTACTAGGCCAGGGCCCAGGTTGGTGTGGTGTAATCGGACTGCAGCACTTGCTAGTTGCTGCAGTGTTATTTAAAAATTCCATCATCCATTTTCCTGTGAGACCAAGAACGAGAAAGGCTAAAAAAGGCTCAGTAAATTAATGGTCAGGTGGGAGTGGGACTAGGGGATGTTCAGGTGGAGGGATTAATCAAGAATTGGGAAGAGATTGGGGAATAGGGATCGAGACCGAGATCAATCAATATCAGGACTCAGGAGAGAGAATAAAAAAAAAAAGAAGAACCTTTGTGAAATGTATTGTGACTGAAACTGCAGCACTGCACAGTGGTGCACACTCAGCAGCTTCAGCAATAAGCATATAACAAGGGGGCAAAAGGCAAATAAATCTGTACCCACCCAGTGTGTGTCACAGAGAGAAGCCCAGTGGCCAGTTGTGTGGTGGCATTAACTTTACATGACAGAAGCATAGAAATATAATTCTCATTCACTGAGTTGTGTGTTATGTATGTGACTCTGTCTCCTGTGGTCAGCCCATCACCCTGCTGCTGTGTGCCCCTTGACTGCACTGTACCTACACAGTGTGTGTTACAGAGAGAAGTCCAGTGGCCAGTTGTGTGGTGGCATTAACCTTACATGACAGAAACGTAGAAATATAATTCTCATTCCTGGGTTGCGTATGTGACTCGTCTCCTGTGGTCAGCCCATCACCCTGCTGCTGTGCACCCCTTGACTGCTATGTGTATGCCTATGCCCAGCAGCCCAATCATTCTGTAAACCTTGAACCTGGGATCCTTTAGTTGCAAACCGTCATATTCTTTAATTACTTTCAGTCTACTGCATCACAGTGTCACACAACCAAAATAAAATTTTAGAGTTGTAGCCAGCGATCACAGATCACATTGCTTTCTTACACAGGAATTGTTTCGAGCGTGGTGTGTTCACTGCAGTATACTGGTACTGTTATGGCTGACACCAACATAGATGAAGCATCTGGGATGGTGTTGGAGTAGGTGTTGGAGTAGGTGTTGGTGGTAGTGGTAATCCTGGTGCTAGAAATAACCAAAATGTTTCATGTGATAAAATTCAAGAAACAGCAAAAGAGCAACAGTGAAGTGTGGTAAAGGGGGACATTTTAAAGAAAACCTGTACAGCTGCTGGGGTCACACGGAGAGGCACCATAAGGTATGCTATTCATGCTGTTAAGATCCCTGTGACTAGCAGCAATAATGCAAGTGACAGTGAGTCCTCTCTGACTCAGACAGTAGCTCTTTGTCTCAGTCTGACACTGTTGTGTCTCATGACAAATCATTACTTCCTCAACAAAGTGAAATGAGCAAGTCTGCTGACAATGAATCAGGTAGTTCACTTGCAAATACATCCAGCACTGTTGGCAATGAAAAGGACATATCAATTGAATCCACCACTTCTGTTGGCCAGTAATGAAAATCCATCAGAGTCTTCTGCCCACTCTTCTAGCACCAAGGAGTATGTCCCAGGTTCTGTTAGGACAGGTGAAAGACACAAACAGTCTTTAGCTATCTTCCTAGCACTAACAAATTCTGTCACATCTGAGGTGTGGAATTATTTCTCTGTCAGTAAAACTGATCCATGCAGAGCAATTTGTTCCCTGTGTAAACAGAGTGTAAGCCGTGGTAAAGTTGTGTCATGCCTTGGCACTACAGCTCTTAAACGCCATCTAGAAAAGCATTCAGTTTTGCTTGATCATCCAAAACCCATGTCCTCCATCTTCCAGACCACACGTGAGAAGGGTCAGGAATCTGAAATGGATACTGAATTGTCTGAACTTGATGCGGCAGAACCACTGCCAGCCCTAGGATCACTGTTACCACCAATGCCAGCACCATTAGTACCAATTGCACATCCAGTGATGGCACTGAAAGTATAAGTCCTAGTCCACCATCTCTGCGCCCATCTGCCCATCGAAACACGGTGTATAATAAACCAGCAGGAAATGTTGTAAACAGCTAACACTGTCTCAGGCATTTGAAAGGAAGAATACCTTTACTAGAAATCATCCAAAGACCCTTCATCTTAATCACAGAATTGGTGAACTGTTAGCTGGAGCCCTTCTCCCATACTCTTTGGTAGATCATGAGGATTTTAGGGAGCTCATGACATTAGCAGAGCTTCGTTACAATGTTCCTTATCGAAGGTACTTTTCCTATGTTGAAATACCAAACATTTATCAGGCTTTAAAAGTGACAGTGATGCTTGCACTTAAAACTCGCGGAGGGTGGGGTTATTCATGTCACAACAGATATGTGGACCAGCACTCAAAACATAGATTACATGTCCCTTACTGCTCATTGGGTCACGTTCTTGTGCTTCTTCAAAACAAAGACACCCCAAAAGATGACGCCTGCTGCATATAAAGAAGTTTGGGCAAGTCATACTGCTGCAAACATCTTGCAGGAACTAAATGACCTCCTTGATGAATGGGTTTATTCTCACGGTCTAAAATGTGGCTTCATAGTAAGTGACAATGGAGCCAACATCTTGAAAGCAGTACAGGATGGAGTATTTCTGCATGCTTCTTGCTTTGCACATTGCTTACATTTAATTGTCACGGGATTTCTCAGCAATGAAACACAAGTGGATGGTATGATTGCTGTTTGCAAAAATTGTGACTCACTTTTCATATTCAACTAAGGCTATACGGACATTGTCCGAACTGCAAAAACACAAGCTGCCCCAGCAAAAGCTGATTCAAAATGTTTCCACTCATTGGAACTCAACGCTTAATATGCTGCAGCCTTGGAGCAAAAAGCAAGCTGTACATGAGTATTGCTCCAGTTACATTATTTGAGATGGCATTATGCTGTCTGTGCTGCAGTTGAAATTAATGGAGACAGTGTGCTGCATCCTAGCTCCTTTTGAGACAGCTACAAGGGACACGTCTTCTGAAGGCGCATCTGTGAGTCAGGTTATCCCACTCATAATGCTCATTTCACATCATCTTAGTGTTCTAAATCTACAAGTAGAAAAAGACAGATCTGAAGCACAGGCAACATGTCGCCTGTATCATGGGAATCTCTGAAAGAGAATGAGTGAGTGCTTCAAAACCAATGACAAATTAGTTGCAATGATGAAATCAAAACGCTAGATCCTTGCAACCTCTTAGATCCCAGGTTCAAGGCTATACATCTTCCAAAAACAGATGATATAGAGCAGTACAAATGTCTGTTGCTAGACGAGCTGCAGCACTCACAGGAGTCAAACACAGACACGACAGTACCCTCAGGTTGTCACCACCACAACATGCAGGTTCATCTTCACAAAGGATACAGAACTGGAAAAGTCACCAAACATTAACAGTAGTTGTTCCACAACTGCCACTTCTTCAACCCTTAGTAGCAAGCTAAATCTGTGGCAAAACCTTTCCCAAATTGCTGCCATACCAGCTTCTGCTAATTCCTCTTCTGAGCGGTCTCTGTCCATCATGGTAGACAGTTACCTGCAAGAACTGCCTATTCCTATTGATGCATGCCCTTTGAATACTGGAGATCAAAAAGTCAATTTGGACAGAGCTGTATGATGAAGCCTGTAAATATCTTGGTTGTCCTGCAACAAGTGTCTCTTCAGAACGCATGTTTAGTACAGCTGGCAATATTGTGACAGACACCAGAAATAGGTATGTGGTGAGGAAACCACTTTTTTATTTATGTGACTGAAATACAGATTTTATTGATGTATCAGCTGCACAAATGCATCATCTTAGAAAGTTGTATGTATTACTTCAATTTGCCGACAAAAATGTTGGTATATGTATGCATTATCTTATAAAATTGCATGCATTTTTGCCAGCAACAATGACTGGCATATTTTTTTATTCAAATGTCTTGACTGACTACGTTATGACATAATATGTTTTGCAACAGTTCCACATGCTATTGCTGTTAGTACCTTGGCTTGACTTTGTTATAAAAGCTTTCTTTTAAACTTATAACTTTGAGTTACTTATTTAAAACAGAAAGCAGCAAATAGCTGAGATTAGGTAATATCAGTTATTTCTTCTCATAGTTCATGATGATGTGTATATATAACTGAGTACATAAATGGCTAATGTGCCTCTTTCTTTCACTAAGGAACTATGATGCAGCTGCAGCAGGAAAACTTTTAACATATGGGTGGGTGGGTGGGCCGTTACATATTAAGTTGCTGGCTTTAGAAACAGAAGAAACCATAGATAAACCTAGTTGTATTCCTATCGATGTCACACATGATAATTTCTCTCCCTTATATTGAACAGTTTTTCCTTTACATGTATTTTATTACTATCTTCATTACTGGCAGCACAATAAAAAATAGGGTTCAAGTTCTGAAAAGTTCTAAAAGATTAGAACCTAGAACTTTTCAAAAGTTCTAGACTAGAACTAGAACCCAGAACTTCAGAGGGTTCTAACAACCTAATATCCAATACATAGTCACAAAGAAATTACAAGTACAATAAGCACTTCCAGAGGAAATGCAGCTGAATCAGGCTCAACCCACTTAAGAGAGAGACAATTACATACAGTTTTGAAAAAAACCATGCAGATCGTTGTATAAAGTCACACTTTTATGCAGAAAAACTGAATAAAAAGGTGTAATGTTACAATTGCATTGAACTGGAAAGGCAGACTGCAAAGATCTCTAAAACTGATTAAATTTGGGGAGATTCAGCAGGGGCCCTAACAGCAAAATGACCTCTTGTCCAGTTGAGTACCCCAGAAAAGAAGGCTTAAGGGCATTCCTGGCAGTGTTTGTGGTGTTTTATTGGTTGGAGACAGTATTAGGCCCAAGAGAACTTTTTGGCTAGCAAACAGGTCTGGAGCTTTACTCTGCTGGGTAAAGGCAGCAAGTTTTTGAGTGTGTAAATGGTAGAACTATGAGTGTGGTTATCTGCACCAAGTACAAAGGGCACACTTTTATTAGAGATCAGTTTTACTCCATTTAGCACCATGTCACAGGCAGCTGGATAGACTGGGCCCATTATCTATAAGTGACAGAATGGAGCTGGCCACAATAAGCATTAAGCATCCCCAGTGAGATTGTTCTGGTTATGGTACAGGGCACCCAGTCTTCTGTTAAGTATGGCAACTAGACTGTCAATATAGGGAGGCAAAGGATAAGGCTCCATCCAAAGTTACTCCAAGGTATCTGAAGGTCTCTACTTGTTCAAGGTTTTGTCCTTGGCCATTTCAGATGATAAGCGGTGGAATTTTCCTCTTCTGTGGGAGGCTAGGGAAGAACACGATCATTGTTTTTTGTACTTGAGGACCAGTTTGTTGTTGGAGAAGCAGCTTTTTAGTGACCTAAAGTTACTTAGGAGAGCAATGTTAAGGCTGTCACAGTGAAGGTTTTTGCATAGATGACTGCATCATCAGCATAGAGGTGTACATTGGCTGTCTAACTGGCATCAGGGAGTTGATTTATAAAGATGTCAAATAGGAGGGCCCAAGAGGGAGCTCTGTGGGACACCAATAGATACTCCTAATCTTGGACAAATATTTATTAGTCTTCACACGATGGGAACCATTGGTGAGATAGCCAATGGAACCAGCCAACTATGTTCTATGACAGACCCAAGCCATGGAGTTTAAGCAGAAGTTCATAGATGAACAGGTCTGAGACTTTAGTAAGGTTGATACATATATATGTATAGATAGATTGATAGATAGATATATATACTGTATATAGATAGATAGATAGATAGATAGATAGATAGATAGGTAGCTCAGATGATGTCATCATTGTCAAGGCCTCATGAACATAGTTGGTGCTTTCCAATGGTGCTGTGAGGATGCTGTGGAGCTTCCGGAATCCATGCTGCTGTATACACTGGACACTGTATTGTTCAAGGTATGTGACAAGTTGATCAGAGACTATTGTCTTGAGGGCCTTGGATAGGGGGAAAAGTAGAAATGGGTCTGTATTTGGCAAGGCCAATGTGGTATCCACTTTAAAAACTAGTGTAGGCTGATTGTAACTGAGATGCCCACTTAGTTGCTGAACTCTCCGTGATCAGGGTTCAATCCGACGAATGCCAGCATTGGGGTCTCTCTCTCTCTCTGTCCTACAGACAGTGTAGAACTAAAGTGGAATACCTCTGGCACATACCTCTGTGATGGTGTTTTTCACAAGTGCCTTAAAATCACTGGAAAATACCTCCGTTAGTGCTACGGCACCGGTCTCAGTTATGGCCTATAGTTAGCAAGCTGTGGGTGAAAATTCCGCGACCGAACATATGTATAACCAGCTAATGGCCCAGATGACCCAACTTACTTTGGCAGTTAATGTGATGAACCAGGCCTTGCAAAATATAGAAGTCCACATATTTCATACTGAGCAGTGGCTGGGGTTGCATGATGCAGCAATACAGGACATCTCGGTAACCATGCGGAAACAAGCTAAACTCATCCATCTACTTCAAGACAAGGTTGCGACCTCGAAAATCGATGTTGTCGTAACAACCTGAGATTTGTAGGCTTCCCTGAGGGATAGAGCAAAGCAATGCTGTATCCTTCCTACAACAGACTCTCCCTCCTCTTGGACTTGCCGGAGGATTTTAGGCCTCAGATCAAACTGGCCCACCGCTCACTAGCACCGCTTCCCAAGCTGGGGAATGACCTAGGTCACTGCTGGCAGAACCTCTGGACTACAGGCTGAAGGAAGCCATGTCAGTGGCAGCTAGAAACTCTTAACAATATCACTTGGCAGGGGCATAAGATTCAAATATTCCAAGATTACTCTGAACTGTCTGAACGTTGGAAGGAGTATGGGACTGCCAGAAAGATTTTCATAAACACAGCTACTCCTTTTCTCTACGGTATCCTGCAACCATGTGGGTCATATATAATGGTGCTACCTCACTGTTTGCTACACCTGAAAGCCTTATGGAATTCCTTCGGGCACAATATCCAGCTGACTTTTGTGTTTCTGACCCTCAGATGGAGGCCTCTGTTGTAGCCACTTCTCCAGACCCAGAAAACAGCCAGCAGATACCCAATGACAATCTGGCCAAACCAGATGTTAAGATTTTGAGGCCACACTACCTCCAAGGTCCAGAGACAGCACCCCTCTGCCCGTCATACAAGGCGGCAGCACCTGGCTGCTCATGCAAGTTCCCCTAGTCCCAGAACAGAGGGAGAGCTTCGCTCTTGCCCTAGCTCAGATCTCTGGGCCTACTTTTTCTGAACAAATATGCACCTTGCAACTGGACACCCAGGAGTCGACGGCGGAGACAAGCCTGGATCCCACACCATCTGAAGAGGATGCCTTATCTTCTGTTGCCCCTGCAAACAGATCCAGGGCAGACATTGTGGCGGCCCCTACCGAGGAGCTGGATAAACTTTCCTCATCATCCACTGCAAGTTCTGCTAGGTGAAGCCTGGCCAGATGCTCTGTGGATAAGGCCTATGCACAGGGCACCCAGGACTATCCTACTTGACTTTTGGGTTAAGTACCTGTTTGAAGTAATATTTTGGTTTGGGGAGGAGAATAGGTGGGAGGATAGATGGATCCCCCACCTCTTCCGGGGTGTTTTGTTCTATATTCATATTATGTATGACGGTTGCCAGTATTCGTACCATGTTCGCTCTCTGATTCTGGGTCACCTTCCTGAAATTCAGATACAGGAGTCACTGGGCTCTGGTCTAGTCCAGCAACAGGAGCCACTTTATGATCATGACTGGTTTCACTCAATGTCCATGTGTCATCATGGGGCTGACTGCCCCAGAGGCTCTTTTATATCCTATACACCCTGTCCAATGTTTGGGTATCCGGAGCATATGGGAGGCAGAGCCCTGTCTTTTCAGGTTCCCCAATGACACGGAGATTGGATCCCCATTGTGGGAATATGATAGTCACATGCATACCCCAACCCAGGAAGCCGGAGGGAGTCTTGTAGCTTTGGCTGCTGACATTATACCTCAGGGCTTCCTATTGGTAAGATCGGCCTGGTGTATATAGTTCTGGACTTTCTGATTTTGTTTATTTCTACTGGTTTATTGTTGTATTGTATGCACACCATGCTCAGAATGTACAACCTAATAATGTGCAGGGTATTTTCTTGGGACAGAATATCATGAGGTCACGTTGCAGAAACTCACTGGTGTATGTGACCCAACTTCCTGCCTTTACCCAACATGTTTGTCTGTCTCCTGGTTATGCCTTTTATGCTATGGATGATTATGACTGACATTTGTTTCACCATCCGGAATGTGTGGGGTTTAAATACCCGTTAAGCATTCACAGGTGCTTGTCCATCTCAAAAGGCTGAAATGGACACGCCTCGCTACAGGAAACTAAACTCAAGAGGGATGATCATGACAAACTCAAGTGTGCTTGGGCTGGTCAGTTATTTCATCTTCAGCCTCCACGCATAAGCAAGTGGTTGCCATTCTGCTTCATAGATCTTTGCAATGGTCGCAGGTTAAGGTGAAGCAGGACTCCATTGGTTGGTGGGTGGTGGCCCTCTTTAATATCCGAGAAGGGCTGCTAGTGGTCGCTAATGCCTACTGCCCAAATGAAGATCAGCACAAAATCTTTTCACCCTTGCCCAAGCCATTGAATCCATAGCCTCTCCTGAGATCCCAGTGGTTGTAGGAGGTGATTTCAGCCTCCCTTTAGACCCTCTCATTGACCGGATATCAGATGCTCCGGACCAGCACCTGAGAACTAGGCTAGCCCTTCAGCGAATGATGACCAATTTAGGCATCTATGATATATGGAGGGTCCTTCACCTCAGGCACAAGGACTTTACTTTTATGTCTCCTGTCCATAACTCCTTTCCGCCTTGATTACTGGTTGCTCTCCTCCACCCATATGCCTACCCTACTTGATTCTTCAATCCTCCCTACAATTCTATCTGATCATGCTCCGTTCAACTTGCTTTGCTGCATGGCCAAATAGCCGCTACTTCTCAGTTGGTGAGTGGATCCTCTGCTGTTACATGACCCTGACTTCCCTGGGGCTTACCACCCAAGTTAAGCATTTTCTTCAAGATAACCCACCTTCCACTGCTGAGCAGCTTGTATTTGGGAGGCCCTGAAGGCCACTGTAAGGGGTGCCATAATGGGTATGCAGCTAATAGGATGAGACAAAAGGAACAACAACTTAAAACCCTCAAACTGTGCCTGGCTGGCCTTGAGGCCAAATGCAACAACACCCCTCCCTGCCCTGCATTCCCTCTTCGACTACAACTGGCCCAGGTCTAGCATAATACTAATGAACTCCTGGCTAGGTAGGCTGAGTTAGCCATTCTCTGACTAAAACACAAATTTTGGGAGGGTGGTGAATGGGGCGGGGAGGTTCTCACTACAGACTGGGCAAACAAGGGCCAAATGCTATATCTCCAGCCTCAAATGACCAGGGGATCAGTACAGGTGCATCAGGACCAAATAAATACCATCATGGTGGATTTTACAAGGATCTCTACACCTCCTCGAGGGTGTTAGACACCTTGGAAATCCATCAGTTTCTCAACTCCTTCCTCTTCCTCAGCTGTCTTTACAGCAGGCAAACTTGCTGGAGAATCCAATAACAGCCCAAGAGGTGACTGCAGCTCTTCAAACTCTCATGTGCAGACAAGGCGCCTGGAGGATGGTTTCCCCCTGAACTTTGGACTGTTGTAGCCCCCAAATCGCCCCACTACTCAGTGAATTTTTCAATTCAGCCCTTATTATGGGATCCTTTCCTCCTACTCTTAGGGAAGCTACTATTACCATTTTCCCTAAGAAGGGAAAGACCCCACTCTTCCATCCAGCTACTGCCCCATATCTCTATCAACACAGACAACAAAATTTTGCCAAAGTTTTGGCTACCCGACTTAACCCTCTTCTTCCTCACTTATACACCAGTCACAGGTTGGCTTCATTCCTAGTAGGTACAGCAGAAACCACATATGTTTCATGGTTAACATCATGGCATATGCAGACTGATGCCCCACTCAACAGCTGTTGTCATGATTGACTTTGAGAAAGCTTTCACTCCCTGGAATGGGATTTCTTGCTCCAGGTGCTCAATGTTATGGGATTCAGACTAATTTTAGGCACTGGCTTGCTGCCCTGTACAACAACCCCTTGCATGAGTCCTCACTAATTCTACCTTGTCTGATCCCTTCCCCTTGGGTGGTGTACCAGACAGGGTTGCCCTCTCTCTCCCTCTGCTCTTTATTATTGCAGTAGAACCTCTGGCGATAGCTATTCATAAATCTCCGGATATAAGGGCTTTACAATAGGTAGCCAGGTATTCTCCACATTCATGTATGTGGGACGATCTTTGGTACCCCTGGTGAATGCCCCAGCCTCCATACCTCCATTGCTCAACCTACTTTCAGAGTTTGCCATTTATTCTGGGCTTAAGATCAACCGCTCAAAATGGAGGTGATGCCATAGCGCTTGGTGTACAAAACTACTGATTTCTTAGCTTGGGCTCCAATGGGCTGAAGCGTTCGCTGGTATACCTAGGTATCCTTTGTGCCTGGACCTAACTAAGATATGGGATAATAACATCAAGCCCCTGTTAGCGGATATTAAAATACAGTGTGACCACTGGTAGGACTCCACTTAACCTTGCTGGCAAAATCTCAGCCATTAAATGGTAGCTGCTCCCAAATTGCTGTATGCCCTTTCACACATCCCACTGGCATTACCTGTGTATTGGATTAAAATCGTAGACAAAACTTTTTCCAGTTTTATTTGGGAGAACTCCAGACCCAGGTATAGCAGGAGTAAGTTGAGGCGCATTGGAGGGAGGGTGGTTGGGGCCTACCTTGACTGGAGGGGTATAAGTGGACATTTCTCACTGCCCAAACTGGTGCTTCATTCCATTTGCTGGGAGCGGAGGCCCCGCAGTGGGTGGGTATGGAAGTTGAGGTTGCTCAGGTGAAGTCCCTTTCAGCCTTGATCTATTCTCCCTCCCAAAGTCTGTAGGACCATCCCACCATATCTGCTTCAGTTCACACATGGCACTTGGTCCACAAGAAACTAAATGCCAACCCGTGACCCCCAGCTGAAATGCCCATATGTTGCAATGGCTCTCTTCAGGTAGATGGGAAGTCCCTCTTCTGGGCAGACTGGGCAGGTAAAGGTGTTTTAAATTAGCCCAGGTGCTGGCTGTGGATGGAGTCACCATGCAGTCCTTTTAGGAACTAGACTCCAAATTTAATTTAGGAAAGCTGCATTCTGGCAGTATCTGCAACTGTGCAGTGCTATCATGGACTACCTCAAGAAGCTCCCAGTGGCTAAGCGTGGAGTTCATGCCCCTCTGTACAAATGGCATTCCATTAAGATGGGCACAGCTAGCCTCATCTATGCAAGCCTTCAGAGTCACCTTCCTTCCTGCTCTGAACAGGCTAAAGCTAAGTGGAAAAGGCCTCCAGAAACTGATTACTGATGCCCAATGGTGAGCCTGCTGGCAAAATGTTCACTCCCTTCTCCCAGATGCTCTAGTCAGCTTATCAAAATAAGATCCTCTCACATTGATATCACACCACATCTTTATTGCACACCTACATATTCTGGACAATGATCGATGCTGGATGTGCGATGCCCATGTGGGGACCTCATTAACATACTATGGCAGTGCCCACAACTTTGCCTTTTGGTTGCCAGTGAGTGGTTCTGTGGAACAGATCCTGGGCTCCAGTGTGGGACTTGACCCTCAGGTTTGGATTCTGGGGCTCCTGCAACTATCAAGCTGAAGCGCAAACAGCTGAGATGACTCACCCTCCTTAGTGTGCAAGCTAAGCAGCTCATTCTATGCCAATGGAGAACTGCAGAGGTACCCTTCATATCCAAGCTATTCAACTCCCTCTCTGTGGTGGCCCAGCTTGACCATTGTTTCTCATGTAGTAGTCCAATGGGCTCAATATTATTTGTGCTGGGCCCGTATCTAGCATAGCTGTCCCTGTGTGCTGGTATTGGGTGAGAGCCACTGTCCACTGGTTATGGTCTTTAAAGTTTATTATGTTGACTGTGCCAGATAGCAGCGTGTTACTGCCTACTTTTCTTTGTATATAATATTGGACAAATCTCCTTCTCTGTGTTTGTTGCATAATCTAACTATAGAGTGTGTCTGGTGTACTGTGTTTTGTTGTTTGACTTGTATTCTGCTTCCAGGCTGAGATTATGCATCAGGATCTCCTGGGGATACATGGACTCTTTGGCCTGCTGTGATATACAGGCTTATATTGGGAAGTGCTGCTGATGCTGTACCCTACTGGCTTCACTTTATGACCTGCTTAATGCTGTCTGATGTTTATGTCCATCCTACTTTCTTCAAGTATGTGAGCAATGTCATATATGTATCACTCTCAAAACTGGAATGTATTGTCCTGTGGTTTGATACTCACAGCCTCCTTATTCTTGCTGCATGATATATATTCATACTTGTTATAAATGCTAATAAAAGCATTAACAACAAAACTGGTGTAACCAGTGCAAATTTACACTGCTTGGGAAACTGGAAGTAGCACAGAGAAAAGTAAAAATTCTAGAGATGGACTAGGAAAGTTTCTCTACCACAAGGGCAAGAAGTTTCATATCAAATGATTCACTCTCACACCTAGGTTTGCTCTACTGATGTATTTCAATGTGTCACTGACTGAAACAGCTTCAAAGTAGAATTTAGAGTACCTAGGTTCAGAGCCCACCATCTTGTAGGCTTCAGGGCCCAGTTCCCTCCAGGATGCCTGGGCAGACTCAATGGGGATGATGGAATTGAGGTCAGTAAAAGCTGTGTTGAAGTACAGCAATTGGCAATTTCAGTGGAATCAATGAATTCTTGACTCTCCACCGGGTATTTGAGAAGTGGTTTTAACTCCCTTGCCAATGAGCTCTGAGATGTTGTCCTAGAATCATTTGTCCTTTCTCTAGTTCTGGGTCTGCTGGTCCTTACAGATATCAGATTTGACCTTTCTAATCATACTAGTGCACTTATTGCGAGCTTCCTTGTAGCTTTGCAGGTGGACAGTGGACCCTGTTTTCCTGGCCAGTGCCCACTGTTTATTCGTGTCCCCTATGCAGGCAAGGAGTTCAGAGATGATCCACCTGGACAGTGTTCCTCTGCCATGCATTTTTTAAACAACACAAACTGCACAGTTTTACATCAACACAAGCTGCACAGTGAACTAGCTGTCAGATAAACAGATGATTAAGACTAAACGAATCAATGAATACTACATGCTATTTTTTTGTAGTTTCTTGTTGTGTTATTGTTTTATGTTGTTTGTAATGTTTCATTCTTGGAAATCAAAAAGTGTATTAAATAAAAAATAAATACTATATGCTGTTCACTGAATCTATTCTATGTGCTACACATTCTGTTTCAAAGAGCTGCAACCTTATCACAGCAGGACACTAATTATTGTGAAGTCGAATGTCTGAAACATAGAGAATCATATGGGTAACAACACATGACAAGCCTGTGGAGACAAGAGATTTCCATGGCAAATCTCTGAACCCTGAGAGTGAAGTTTGAGAGGTTCAGTGGTTGCCATGGAAATCTCAATATGGCAAAACAGGCTTGTTTGTATATGGCTGCCCATGCATTATCTTTTATAGTGTATGGGTATGATTACTACAAGCCTGTGTCAGCAAAACATGTTTGAGTAAATGGGCTCCCAGCTCTGTGCATTAAAGGTTCAGGCTTTAACAGAAACCAAGTTTTGAAAATGAGAGAACAGTAATGGCATTTCAGTGAGATGCTGAGTTGCCTGCATGTAAGAGACAGAAAGGGCTGCATTTCCATCAGTGGGAGGACAGTTTGTGGGCTAAGGGGTCAATGAATTGTGTATCTGGATGCTCACCTTCTTCAGTCACAGGTCATAATTGCCTGGATCTATGAATGCCTTCCTCACATATTTAAAAAGCCATGGCTTTCTCGTGATCACCAATGCCATTTCTGCCACATCAGCATTCGTAGCTGCAGCTTGAAGAAGGCAGCAGCAAGAAAGTATTACAAGTTGTGCGACAGTAGTGACATCTTTACTGCAGCACAACACATGTTGCAATCATTACTGTGATACAAGAAGCTTGTTCCAGGCATATATTTCTGTATTAAACAATGTTCTACCATTCACTTTAATCAATAACATGGTCCCATAATGTTCCTAGATTTCTCATCTCTATCTTTTTATTGTGTTAAATTGGCTTCTCTTAATCTACAGATGGTGTTTCCTTGCTCTGTTATGCATATATTATTAAAGCATTGTTAAATCTTCATCTAATTACTGAAACAACAATACGCTCCTTACTCCTTGGGGCACAACCCTGGAAGTGTTCTCTAGGGTCTCTTAGAAATCCCCAAAGCCAGAGCAAAGCTTGACTCTGCAGCTTTAACCTCATCTGAGCATCACAGTGCCCTCCCTCAGAGGATAGACATATTTCTAACCTTCAGCTTTTTAAAACAAATAACATGTTTAATTAAAGCAGGCTTCTTAATGTCCACATGTTTATTTATTTAGAGCATTAATGTTCCTACTGTTTCATATACTACATTATTATGCATTGTTTTTATTTCCATGACTACCTTGCAACTCCTTTGGACTGCATATCTCACCTTGGCACATTGAGGCCAGCTATTCAGTAATAGGCAAAAGTAGAGTGCAAAGGTTTGCACTGCACTTGATCATGACCCTGAAGATGTGATATTCAGTCAAATAGTACACTGGCGGTATCTGAACGAATATAGGGACATGTCAGAGCAGCACAAAGTTGAGTAGCATTGCCCCAACAGTGATCCAGGCTGTATGAAGCCCATTCATGGGGCCATAGTGAAGTACTGGAACTGCACCCCAGACCTGATAGTGCTGGGAGCTCCTGGCATGATATTCAGCTGCCAACATGCAAGTGAGCCCATGGGCAAAGCACTAAGGGCCCTATGCATGCCCATTATGGGCTCATTTGCATGTGACATTGGCAAGTTGCACCCCCCACCTGTAGTTGACTGCCACATCAGGCAGTGATGATCAGCCCCCATCCACATCCCGAACACCCAGCACTATAAAATAAATGACCTTTCTGGTGCCTAGTGGCACCTCCTACTCTGTAATCCTTATCCCCATACCTTGCATGTGATTCCCTGGTGTGTAGTGGACCACCTCATCCTCTGATCCTTGGCACTGTAAGTGCATAGGTATTCCCTGGTGTCTAGTGGTACCCCCACCCTCTTATTACCAGCTGTCATGCTGTTCAAGCTGTCCCTGGTGTCTAGTGGCAGTCCCTGCCTTCGATTCCTATACCTGTAATGGTGTCATTCTGCCCTAGTGTCTAGTGGCACCCCCACCCACCAATCTCTGTCCCCATAAGTGGGTCACCAGCCACTGTTTAGAGTGAGCATGCATACTGTCTACAGTAGACAGTACATGCACTCCTATACAGGTCCTTTTCTGCCATCAGGATTCAGTGAGCACACTGCACATATGCTCTTACTCATTCCATATTGTAGCCAGTCAAGGTCATGAGACGAGGGCTGTGCCAGTCATCAAATCAGATCCCATGCATGCCACTAGATGAGTGGCAATGGGATGTTCTGCTGCTGAACCACAGGGGTGGCCCATTTCACTACAGCAATAAACATAAATCCAATATGTGCAGTACCACTGACTGTCTCCAGCAGAAACATCACCAGCTGCTCCTGTACAGGGAGGTTGCTGTGAGCTGAAGGTCTTGGGTTCAGCTACGCATACCTTACCAGCCTCTGAGGTATGAGGGGTGGATGGGTGGGGTGCTTGGTGGGGGTTGGAGAGCCCCACCCACAAATCAGGTGCAAAACCCAAGTTAGTATAGGAAACACTCCTTAGTGCTTATCTGTCCCCAAGTGTTTTTTTTTTTATTTACACTAATTTTGCAAGCTTTGCTAAGAAGCATCCTGTAGATCTCTACTTTGCCCACTCTTGTTCTGGGACCTCAATGAGAATGAGACTTAGTCTCAGTAAATATTATTCCCAGAGGCTCTTGCAGAACAAAAGAAATAATTTCCTTTCAGATGAACACCTTTGTTAAGAAATCTACCCCATGGATCCCCATCTACTGTTGTGAAAGGTTGGACTTTATCACTGGTGCAAGACTCAGACACAGTACCGAACTATGTTTCAGTTAGTCCTCAGGTGGTCTCACTAAGGAAGTAATGTTCCATTTGACATTAGTATTTACCACAACTGTATTTAGCCAGTCATACACGACGGCATGGAACCAACTGGGGCCAGCAAGTATCAATCATTGTAAAGTTCTACTAAAATTCTTCTGCCACAGCCTTAGCTGCCATCCGTGATATCTTTGTAGCCAAGGCAATATTTTGATTTCCTTGTTTTACTGCTATTTCCAAAGTGGACAGAATTTTTCAGAAAGAAGAAGGAAGATAGTTGTTCCATTAAGTTTGCACTGTGACAAATCTCTAGTACCCAAAGCAAGTTATGATGAACTCTGGGTGCAAGTCCCAATTAAGCAAAGTCTATTTTTACTGCATATAGCTACTTGTGGAACTCAGGCTACTCATCATAAGGATTGTACTGGCAGTATTTGAATGTTTATTAAAAGAGATCTATGGGCAGAGGAGAAGCCCCGACCAATGCATGGCTTCACCTCACAGATCCTCCTGCCAGCACAATATTAAAGCAAGTGTTTTTGTACCTAAATACTAGTAAAAGTGTCTGAACCTCCATAGCAGCTGGCATCTTGAAATATGACTGTCCTCACTCCCTGAGATCTCAACACTAGCACCACAATATGACACATTTGCCCTTCCTGAATGGTGCTCTTATGTATAGAGATTTAATAATCTCTGTTTCATACATGCCCAGAGCTTATTTTTACAGAATTTGCCCAAATGCCATAGCATTTAGGCAAATTCTTTAAGGCATTTAGGCAAATTCTGTAGAAATAGGGCTGGGCATGGGAGATAAGGAGATTATTGAATCTCTGTACATAAGGGAACCATTAAGGAAGAGGAAAGGTGCATCATTATATCACGGTATTAACAAGTAGATCTCGGAGTGAGGGACCACCATACTGCAAGATGCTGGCTGCTATGGAGGTTCAAGCTCTTTTCAAGTATTAAGGTACAAAACACTTGCTTTAATATTGTGCCTGCAGGAGATTTCGTGAGGTGCAGCTCCAATCTGTGCACAGTCAGAGAAGTCCCTCACACTGACAGTTTAATCCCTTCTAGCACCTGTTATATCGCCTGATTAGGTCTGAACTGCAGCTGTTATCCATTGATTGATTTATTTATGTATACAGTGGAAGCTGCTTAAAGAGCTACTGTACTGCCTAAAACTAATATTACATTTTAAAAGCAGCCAAACATTACATTTTATATTTGAGATACTTTTTATTTTCCTTTGTTTAATTAGAAGATTGTTTGTCAGATGTTAGTAGGTGTGATGTGTGGAACAGCTCTTAGCCTGGCAGCTGACATATCTAGCTCTACTGCCCCACACTACATCATCAGCAGCGTGACACTCACTGACTGTGACATCACTGCTACTTAGGAGCATCAAGTGAGTGACTGCCAGGTCATTCACCTGTGATGTCACAGTCAATGAATCATAATGCTGATGACGTGTGTGGGGCAGTAGAGATAGATATATCAGCTGCCAGGCTAAACTATTCCACACATCCAGAACAATATTATCATATAGAATACTTTCTGATGAGCAAGGGAAAAGAAAAGTACTTCAGAAATAAAAAGTTACAACTGACTACTTCTTAGAACTTGTATAATTTTCCTGTCTGCCTGTTTTGGCTCCACTAGCTCTTTAATCAGGACATGGAAAATTGGGATGCCTGCTTTATTGGGATGTGCTGTTGGACACCGAATAAGTGACTGTACTATCCTATGGTGGCTGCTTCTGGTTAAATGGAATGTCCCAGCTGCCTAAATGGGATGTTTGGCTTCATCACAGTCAGTTTAATCCCCATCTAGCACCTGTTCTAACACCTGATTAGATATGAACTGCAGCTGTTATCCATTGATTGTTCCTCCCTCCCATCTGTCCTGTGTGATTTCTAGGTTGCTTACTCAGTTGAAGTGAAATGTGGACTGCATCTCCAGTGGAGAGAGGGAGCTTTGTCTGTCTTTTTCTCTATCTTGAAAAAAAATCACTGCTTACTCTCTTCTGAAAGTAGCCTGCATCTCTTACCAGTGTATGTGTCTGACTCTGCTCTTGTTGTTCAGAGGGCACAGGGTCATCATGTCGCTGCTGAAACCGTGCAATACACAGTGCCGCACTCAAAATAGTGTGCGGCAAAACAAAGTCAGGGAAAGATATCGATTATAGATGGAACGGCACACACAATATGAAGAAAGACAGTATCTTTTGTTTTTGTGGGTGATTTTGCCCCCACACCCCCAGATTTAATATATCTAACTCCAAGGGTGGACTTCAGAGATGGGGTAAACACTGGAGGGAAAAGTTTTTTTTTTTACCTGCAGCAGTAGTGGACCTACCAGGAACCGATCCATGGTTCCAGGTCCCCACGCAGAGGGTGCAGGTACCTAGCCACTCCATCACAGGAGCGGCTCAACCAGGCTCTGCACTGGCAGCCTCCTTGATGTTCCTCCAAATCAGCTTACAGTGACAGGGGTAGCGGTTATTACCATATGTTGGGCTACCCCTGTCGCTGTAGAAACCTTTTCACGCTTTAGGCAGCGGTCATTCATGCACTATTTAGGCAGTGCTATTTTGACCTGGTACCTGTTCAGACATCACTTACCAGTGTCTGACACTCTGAGACTGTGCAAAGCAGCACTACTTTCCTAATTGAACTGTGGACAGGGTCTTGAGAGAGGTGATGCTTTGCTTAAAAAAAACAATGTTAATCCAAAACCTATCACACTTTGAATCTTTATGGCATTCTTGACCTTTAGAGTATTGGTTAATGGTCACTACATACATACGGTACTGTTCAGACTATAGCAGGGGAATCAGGTTACAGCTACAGTATATTGTGTGAGACACAAGACATTTAAATGGCTTCTGTTAAATGGGATGGACACTTAATCAGGACAAAACCTCCTACCTGGGCACCTTGCTTAAGAGATTTCTACTGTTACAGAAAATTACTTTTCTTATAAAAGAACGCTACACAATAGCACTTAATGTAAACATGTTCATGAAAGCAACACCATATAAATTCATGCCTTCATGTCTAATCAACATTTTGTGGGTTTTGTGCCTAGCAGGAAGTCTAATGTAAAAACTGAAAATTAATATTAACAAAAAACTTATTCCTAGCATTTGGCTAGAAGGCACAATGCTCCAGAAAAAAAGAAAGAAGATGCTCTTTTGTTTATGCATTATGCTGCTAATCTATTTTCTACAAATCTTCATGTTACTCTTATTAAGAATTTTTCTTTTTGACAGCACTTAATATAATGCAATATATTATATTATTGAAATAAGATTGTTACTTTTTGTTCCATTGCATTAGATACTTAAGGTTGGATAACCTGAGAAGTAGTATTAATTGGAATGAAAGAAATCCTGTTACTGTAAGTTCAAAAAACAAAGAGAAAGTCAGAAATCAACCTTGCATTAATGAGGGTAACCAATGCGCTGTGATGGGAGCCCATCTTCACAAAAGCTGCACTCAGCTGAATGCAGCTTGTGCAAACAGTATTGGGTTGTGGTGCACTATTTCAAGTGACACACTTGCAGATGGAATTGGCTATCATTTTATTTATTACCATTCACTGTCTTCATTTACTTGGTCAGTCATCTACCAAAAGAACTGTGTGGAATGTAAAATTCCTCAAGCTACATTCCTGCAGCATGGCAATTCCAAAATGATTTTTGGATTTTTTGATAAATTCTGCAGAACTGCTAAAGTGTTTTACATTTTTATTCAAACTGTGAATTAAGTTCCTATAATTTACATAAACCACAGATAAAGTTACAACAATTTACATCAACCTCAGATTACTTTTTCGCAGTTTACGTTGACTGTTCAGTGTAAATCTTAGATTCTCTTCCACAGTTTACAGTGAGGAATCAATGTAAACTGAGGAAAACAATCAATGCACACTTCAAAGGAGCCCTAACATCAAAAATTCAGAGATATGTTTCCAGTCTGTCCAGTAAATTCTCCATGTCAGTAGTAGTGTTTTGTTTACAGACTTTTTAAAAACACATACCTCCATTTTCAGTGGGTTTACCTTCAGTTTCTAATTATTTAGACTGGGGCATCTGTCTGACCCTATTTTCCAGGATACACCAAATCTCACAAGACTGTGATGTAGGGTTTCCTAGCTTAAACAGCTGTGCATTTTAGCATTACAATAAACTCAACAAATACTGCTGCTTTAAAATCGGAGTTAAAAAATTCTGCACTGCTCTATCTACCACCAATATGTATCTCCACATAATGTCTGAAGTGCCAGAGTCACACACTGTAAGACCATTTATCACTGCTATCATATGAAGTTCCATAGCTGGCCAATCACAACCATTGTTCTTGGGATTTGTGTTTATTTATTTATTTAAGAGTTTTACCAGGAAAGCATGAGCTGGTTACCACTCAATTCAGATGCGTCTTGGGGAAGGGACAAGTGGAAACATACAAATCATAAGCACAAAGAACAATGTACAAGAATGCAATTACATTTACATACAGTAGAGGAAGTTGTACATATTTACAGTTCCACTATGTAGCAATAGAAGTAAGACTGCAACAAGGGAGAACTGGAGCATATAAATAATAATCACAAAGTAGTTGTACATGTATGCAGTTACATATTACAAACAACAGCAGAGGAAAATAGTGCATGCAAACAATTAACAAAATGCAAAGTAAGGAGGAACAAATCAAAGAGTATTACACTGTTCTATGCAGAGCCTGCATGTGTAACCCCTAGCTTTGCTCACATAAACATATAAGCTAGACAGGAATGATAAGCTATGAGCAGCAAGAGGGCCTAAATTTGAGTAAAGGACTTGGGGTACCAGCCCATAGGTGGCTCTATGTGCAGGTGCATGTTGAGGAGAAGTGTGTCTTGAGAGGTGATTTAGGTGAGAGGTGTTAGTGAAGTCATGAATGCTTGCCGGAGTGCACTCCAAAAGTTTAGGCATGAGGTATTTGAATGCCGCTGGCCCTTCATGTGGACAAGTGTGGAACTTTTAGAAGCTGGAGTTACCACTCCTGAGGGAGTAGGTGGGCTGTGATGGGGCTGAGAGGGTAGATGCAAGGTGGGGGGAAGGATTGTGACCAGAATTTCACTGTGATGAGGGGTCACCCCTTTGGAGGGAATGACAGTAGCATGCTTCCAGTCGGATGGTATGTCAGCAAGAGAAAATGAGAGATTGAACAGCTGCGCCAGCGGGTGGCAATGGCAGGGGCAGATAGATGTAACATTTTGGAATCAAGCCCTGAAGGGCACTTGCCTTATGAGGGGTTGAGAGAATGAAGGGCTTTTAGCACAATGAGTGGGGTGACCCGATGAAAAGAGAAGCCAGTTATCTGTGGGGATCTTGGCATCGGGTGGGTGTATACTTGGTGGTGTGAGGTAGAGAGGCTAGAAGTGATGATACACAGCTGGTGAAAAAGGTGTGGAAGACTACAGCCACTTCAGGTGGTTCAGAGACAATGGAACCTTCCACATTTAGGGTAGGGGTGGGTGGCTGGGTGGGGAGAGAAGAGTGACTTGATTGTTTTCCAGAAATTTGTTGGGTGATTTAGGTTTGTGAGGAAGGATGCCTGAAATAGTTGGCTTTGGCCTGTTGGATTTGCCTAGTGCAGGAATTACAAAGTGAACAGTATAATTGAAGTGCCGCCTGTGTGCCTGTTGCTGTGTACATTTTCCAGGCATGGTCCCTAGCGTGGAATTGGCCAATGAGTTCTGCAGAGACCAGGGCAGGTGGGCACCCTTACCCTATTTATTCTGAGTGGTGCATGGTGTTCCACACAGCAAGGAAAGGGTCTAGGGAAGAAGCCTGGGAGATGAAGGACCAATCAGCTTGTGCCAGGTCCCTTAGAAGTGCATCTCGTTGAGTGCTTTGTACAACCTAGTGAACAACGTCCTTGGTGGTGGTGCTTTGGGTCTGTATATTTTTCTTTCAGTGTAAATCATGTGGTGATCACTTAGGGCATTCGGGAGGAGTCCAGCTTCTATGATCAGATGGGGGTGAGAGGTAAGGACCCAATCCAAGAGGGAATGGTTCTGAGATTTGTGATTTAGATGAGTGGGTTCAGAAATTTGTTGGGTGAGGTTTAGGGTTGTGATTTGGGCTGCAAAGTTTGGAGTTATTGTTCACGAGCCGGTTGAAATTGAAATCCCTAGAATATATAGCTCTCCCTGGAGGAGGTGGACTTTAAGATGCCAAGGTGATCCAGCACATCGGGCTGGGAGGTATCCAGGGTGCAGTAGGACCCTGCACTATATAATGGAGTGGAGTGGGGAAGGGAGAGTTTTATTAGGAGAGAGTTGATGGACTGAGTGGGCATGGAGATCTGTATCTGGGTGTACTGAAGCATCAAAGAGATGTACATGGCTACACCTCCCTTTTTTCTGCCCTGGCAATCTTGATGAATGAGCTGTAGCCAGGTATAGATACTTCTGTGTCCAAGTTATGGGGTTTTAACCAGGTCTCAGTGATTATCATTACAACTGGGCTAAGTGATAGTACGATTGGTTGAAGGGCTTTGAGTTTATTCAGGATACCACAGATGTTGAGGTGCACAAGTTTAAGACCTCTTAGTAATGTGAGGGTTTGGTAGGTGCTGGGGGGGGGGTATTGGCCAGAGTTAAGTTCTATGTCCCCAAACAGGAGGAGCAGTAACACTAGCAAATGTTTAGGAATGTGCATGCCCCATTTTGGCTTGTGGGGGCTAGTAACCTGTTGTGACATTTGGGAGGGGTAATTAGTGTGAGGTGATTAGCACTGTTAGGTCTGCATGAAAAGATGGAGGCAGGATGGAAGCAGTAGGGATCCAGACGTTCTGAGAGTAGCCATGTAGCAGCAGTATTGAGGTGAAAGTTACATGATGGGGAGTAAAGACATTACCTAATAAGAAGGGGTTTGGAGGTAGGTGAGGATGGGAGGCAGGTGGGAGGGAAGTTAGGGAAAAAGCTGGCAGGTTTTGGTGAGAAACAGGAGCAGCATGTTGATTGCAGGGTTTGACAGTGGGATAGTAGAGTGTAGCGTATGTTTTGATAATACAAATGTAGTATTTGGGAATAAAATCATTTTAATTTTGAAATGATTATTTGTCTAATGCATTCTTTACCCTATTTTAGAAATATAGAAACATAGACAGTGATGGCAGAAAAAGACCAAAAGTCCATCAAGTTTGCCCATTGTGCCCTATATAACCCC
Source organism: Neoceratodus forsteri (assembly GCA_016271365.2). Taxonomy (NCBI): domain Eukaryota; kingdom Metazoa; phylum Chordata; order Ceratodontiformes; family Ceratodontidae; genus Neoceratodus; species Neoceratodus forsteri. Next base: position 1,065,121,065 of record CM028130.1, read on the forward strand.
ACAGCCTAGTACTGATACAGGGTTCTAACCCTCCCCATCAGTTTTCCTATTCCTTTCACTGGTTTAGTCTCTACAAGTCAACACTATTCCTTTTGCTCTGTCCCAAGACCATTTGAAGTCCTCCACAGTTTTAGTTCCTACCACCTTGGCTGGCAAGCTGTTCCATGGTTCCACCATCCTTTCAGTAAAATAAAACTTTCTCATATCCTTTCTGAACCTTTCTCCTGTCATCGTCCAGTCATGCCACTGTGTTTCTGAACCAGTGCTCTGGCAAAATAATTCCTTGTAGTTCACTTTATTTATTCATTTCAGAAATTTGAAGGCTTTTATCATATTCCCTTGTCTCCCATGTGGTCTTTAATGAGTACATATTCAATGCCTTAAGACGTTCTTCTTAGGACTTCCCTGCTGGCCCTGTATCATTTTCATCACTCTACATGGCACCACCTCTAGCCTCTCCTTGTCCTTTGTAAGTTGAGGTCTCCTGAACTGGGCACAGTATGCCAGGTGTGGCTTCACCAAGGATCTAGAGAGGGAAGTATCATTTTTTCTTTCTACTATTAATACCCCTGCTGATACACCCTAGCATCTTGTTTACCTTACTTCAAGCCTTGTTGCACTGGCTAGCCTGTTTAAGGGTGTCACTGATCATAACTCCTAGGTCCCATTCCTGAGCTGTGGTGCTAAGTTTAACCCTCCCATCTAGTATTCTGTCCTTGGGTTCTTTTTCCTAGGTGCTTCACCATGCACTTTTTGGCATTGAATTTCAGCTGCTGGACATTTGACCACCTCTCTAGGCTTTACAGGTCACCCTGTAATTCTCTAATTCCCTTGGCATTATTCATTCTTCCACAGAGCTGAGTATCATGTGTGAAGAGGCTTAACCTACCCAGGATCCCTCCTTCAATGTCACTACTGAACTTATTAAAGGACCCGGGCACAGGAAAGATCCCTGTGGTACCCCAATGAAGACCTCTCTCTCTCTCTCCACTGATTTAACTCTGTTTGCTACAACCCGCTGCTGCCACCCTTTTAGTCAGTTTTCTGTCCATCTATCTATATCCTTAGCCACCCCAGTTCTTCAAACTTCCTCAGCCAGATGTCTGTGAGGCACAGAGCGTGTGGAAAAGAGATGGGGTAATAAAGGTGCCATACTTGAAGCATCGCAACTCCCCAGTGGGTCAGGTTCCTGTACCGCTCCAGAGATGCAAAGTGGTTTACTATCAGAATGGAGTTGGTCACAACAACTGCCTTGTAGCTAGCCATGCCTCAGCATCCCCACCCCTCTCCATCCCCTTGAGCCAGTGGGCCTCTGTGGAAGTGGGAGTGGTGGGCTGAGCTCCAGCTGAGCTGAAGATACAGCTTGGATATCTCTACCCTGCTGCCTCCAGCTGAGCCTTGAGCTCTGTTAAGGTCCTGCTAATGGGGCAATGTTCCCATCTCAACAGCAGTTCCTGAAGATCAATTCCCACAGCATATCTCTGACATGATATGTGAACCTGCACATTATGTTTTAGGAATTTGTCTGTAAACATATTTTGAATTTCTGCTTTTTCACTTTAAAACAAATTCATCTAATAAAATAACAACAGTAATGCTTGCCTGGAGTGCCATTTCTTCATTTATTACCCCACATTCGTTACAACTGACAATCTCCATTCTAGCTTAACCAACATGCAGGTATGCTCAGTACAATGGGGCCTGCCCTAAAAGGCAAGCCAGGTTGTCTATTGAACCCTGCCAGGAAAAAGCACAGGAGGGTGAGGGCGGGGTGAGGGAGGAGAGCAGATGGAATAGAAGGGTGGGCCTGGTGACATCACCAGGCAGATAAAGGTAAAATGACAAAGGGATGCTAGAGCCACAGGGATTGGCTGGGGCGGAGCTCAAAGGGGGTCCTGACCAGGTGTCCTGTAAGGGTATATTAGGCCAGGACTCAGGCAGGATGACCTCTTTTGTTGGGAAGTTTTCTTTGGAGATCTCAGCACATCATTGGCAAGCAGCAGGTAAGGCGCAAAGAACTACTAGGCCTCAGGCTATGTGGCCCAAGCCACTGGGCTCAGGGCAGTTTGTAGGTGTGTTTGCCTCTTATGCCTTACAGTTAATAGAGGCTTAAGATAAGATAGTGATAATGTTTACTTTGAATGCTCATTAAGGTGAGCTCAGGGTTTGTGTACACCAAGTCTGTTAGGCCACGTGGCTTAGAGGCTAGGGCATGGTGACTGTAAAAAAAAAAAAAAAAAAGTTTTGGTTGTAAGAGAAGTTAAAGACAGCAGTAACGGGCTGGATGTGCATGCACAGGCTAGCTCAGGTATTTTTGTCGGTTTTGTCAAAAAAAATAATTAGAAAAATAGGAAGGAATACATATGGAAGAAGGTTGGTTATAGCCTGGGAAGTAGGAGCAGTGTGGTGCATGCCCAGTCGTTTGTTAGGAGTAGTGAGATAGAAGGCCTGCCTAGTGTTGGTGGGGTTTTATTGAAGGTGCAAAGCAGGGCTCTGAGGGGGCCATTTGTAGTAGCGTGGAGTGTTTTGATCAGAGGAGAGCAACAGTAGTTAATGTGGCAGCAGGAATCCATGTGAAAAGGGCTGGGGAAAAGGCTGTTTTTCTCTGGTATAGCGAGAGGCACTGGAGTGCCGAGGCCACTTGGGTGAATGAGGGGCGAAGGGAGCACATTGGTGGGGAGGGCTACATTGTTTTCTGCACCATTCATCAAGCTGTGCTAAAGCTGAGGCTGTGAAGCTTGGAAGAAGGAGCTGGGGTGCCTGGTTGTGGGGGTAATAATGCTGTTTTCAAAAAAAAAGCAAGCTCCTTGATTTACGTGGAAATCTACAGTTTTGTGCTGATGGTAGTGCTCATGCGGGTATCTTGGTGTTGGGGGCAGGCAATGGAAGCGGAGAAGAAATGGGGGTGAGGTGCAGAGGCAAGTTCCTGCTGTTGGGGCTGGCAGGGACCAGGCATCGGGGCTCATGTAGGTGAAGTGTGGTAGTGGATCGCCTGGGGAAGTTAGAGTTTCTCCACTGCAGTCAGTGGAATGAGAGGAAGCGAGCAGGGCAGTTATGAAAAAAAAAACATCCAAAATGGCTTCTGTTTCAGTACTGGCTTGTCTGACTGCAGCTACGCCTGTAGATTGTAAACATTTCATCATTGCATCCCTGATGGTGCCAATCATCTGTAGCTGCTATTACTACTGGTGTTTTGCTCCTGATCCTTTTGTCTACTTCATTTAGATCACTACTTTACGTGGAGTGAGAGGAGGCCCTTACTCGGCTGCTTTAGTTGCGTAAGGCCCACGAGGCCACAAGGCTGGAGAGGCAGGTGATGGAGTTCCATGCACAACACGGTGATCAGTGCAGCAGCAGAGTTTTGGGGCCCACAGTCGCTGGTTTGGGTATTGGGACAGAAGTGATGGAGCTGTGTGGAGCATTGGGGGATTGCTTGGGTTTTCAGCCTGATCCATGTGGTGACTGGTGTATGTCTGGGATGTGGGCCTGCAGCAGGTGAGACCAGGGTGGCGCAAGAGGCACGGCTCGGGGCATGGGTGTGGGGCCTTGGGCATTAACGTGATGTGGGTGAGTGGATGTGGTTTGGTGGGCTAAGAAAACAAAGGCCTTATAAGCGGTGGCATAACACGCCGGGCCTACAGACCCAAAACAAAAACAAAAAAATAAGAGGAGGAAGAAATGGGATGAAGAAAGCATTTGCTACCTCGGTAATGGGGTGTCTCTCTTAAGGGCTTATCCTCATGGGCCCTGGCAGTGGTGGGCCACAAGATGGAGGAAGTGAAGTACAAAGGGAAGACCATTGAGAACTGACAAGGGGCTTCATCATATACAGCGGTTTGGTGTTGGAGAAGCAGCCAGAGCTCGCCATCCCCTACTGACGACATGTCCATATCAGAGACGTGTACAAGGCCAAAGTTGGGTATGGTTGGCTCAAGTATGATGAGGCATTCTGGAAGAGGATGGTGGCCAAAGTGGACCTGAGGTGGGACTGTACACACTCAGAGTTGTGGGTATGGATCCTCCTCTGGGGAAGTGGGTAGTGCCGGGGTGAACAGGTAAGGAAGGCCGCATCTGCCACAGTGGCTAAGACATGTTGGGTTACAACAAGACCACATGTACATGGGGCAATGGTAGTTCCAGCACACTTGTTCCAAGTGTGGGGTCTCACCCAGTCTCCAACTGTTGGCAGGGGTGGATAGAGGTGGGCAGCATGGTGGACAGTACCATGAACAGTCTTTTGGGGCACCCAGGTGGGTCAGGACAGGGGCCGGGGCAGTCATAGAGGGTAACACTACACTCCCAAGGAGTGGCATGACAAGGAAACAGTGAGGTCAATGGAGCTTATGGCTTCACACACTCCCATCTCCCTAGCAGTGGTGGAGGAATGGACTGCAGACTACCCTCATAAGGAGGCAGCAGAGCTGCTCAGGGCAGGTTTCCAGCCGGGCTTCACTGGGGTTTCAAAGGGGCGGCAGGGATGTGGGCCAAGAATCTAAGGTCAGTGAAGAGGAAGGAGAGATAGTTGGGGTGAAGATAGAGAAGGAAATCAAGGTGGAGGGTCCATTGGGGCCCCCTTGTGAGCATTTCTGAGTTTCCTATTGGGTATCATCCCCAAGAAGGCGGCAGGGAATTCCACTTGATCCATTACTTATCCCACCTCGAGGGCTCATCTGTGAATGAGGGCATACTTGATCATCTTAGGATAGTATCGTATGCCTCTCTGGAGCAGGCAATAGTGCTGATCAGGGCTCTTGAGGGGCATGGCTTGTGAAGATGGACATAGAGTCAGCGTTTCGGTTCTTACATGTCTGGCCCAAGGATTGGGACCTGTTGGGTTTTCATCTCAAGGGGCATGTATTTCGATAAGACCATGTCCATGGGCTGCTCAGTGGCTTGTTCCAACTTCAAAACATTCAGTACCTGGGTGCAATGGGTGTTCAGAGTCAGGTATGGGCACCGGAGGGTAGTGCACTACCTGAACGATTTCCTCCTCATCGGGAATCCAGAGCTGAGGCGCAGGGGATGTTATGGAATTTATGGCAATGTGCCAACAGGTAGGTATACCATTGGCACAGGGCAAGACAGAGGCCCCACGCGAAGTTGGAATTCTTGGGCATAGAGGTGGACACAGAGGTGAGCTGTTTTGGCTTCCCAGGGACAAAGTGGTGCACCTAAAGGCCTGCTAGCACAGGTTACAGGGAGGCGGAGTGTGCTGCTGGTACAAATGCAACAGCTGCTGAGGCACCGTAATTTTGCCTGCAAAGCCATCAGCCCAGGCAGATCGCTCACAAGGAGGCTGGGAAGGGCCACAGGAAGGCTCGGATGCCACACCACCGGATGGATGTGTCGAGAGGAGTGCAGGAAGACTTCCAGGTATGGGAGGACTTTCTTGACAGCTACAATGGGGTGACATTTTGGCAGGAAGAATGGGAAAGGAACATGGACCTGGAGCTGTTCATAGACACTTTGGGTGCCCTGGAAATGGGAGCGTATTTCAAGGGAATGGATGTCAGAACCTTGGCTGGCATCATGGGAAAAAGGGGAAGTATTGAAGGATATCACATTCTGGAGATCTTCCTGAAATGGGTGGCCTTGTAGGTGTGGGGCTATAGGATGCAGGGGAAGTGCATCTTGTTTTGGTGCGATAACAAAGGAGTGGCAGAGGTCATTAATAGGCAAGAGGGAGGATTGAGATGGTGGGCAGGCTGATCAGGCACCTGGTTTTGTTGGGGCTGCAGTGGAATATCTCTTTCAAAGTGTAACACATTGAGGGGCTGAGAAAAGAAGTGGCTGACAGTCTTTCCCGCTTACAGCTCGACAGGTTTAGGGAGCTGAAGCCTCAGGCAGTGTCACACAGGACCAGGATCCCAGGCCAGCTGTGGGAGGCTGGAGGACACAGCCAGGGTGCTGTACTGGGGCTTTGGGCAGCTGAACACATTGAGGGCCTATGAGGCTGGATGGGAGAAGTGTCAGGACTTCAGAAGGAAGTACAGGTGGAACAGGAACGAACAGGCCCAGGATGAGCAGGTAAGAAGGTTTGTGGTAGAGGTATGGGAAGAAGGGCTGGCCCATGTCACAGTGGTGGTGCATTTAGCTGGCATCAGTTGAGTATGTTGTTGGCAATTGTTTTGCCCCAGGTCCATCTTGTAAATCAGCTTGTCTCAATGATGTTCTGCCTGGCAACAAAAGATTTTGATTGATTTATTGATTGATTATTTGTATGTCAAGACAGGGCTGGCCCGATGTAGGGGTCAGCAGGACAATAAAGCAAATGTGTCGGGATGGCTGAGGGTCAGGTGGCCAGGGCGGACAGGAGGTGCCACATAAGAGGGCGTTGCTGAAAAAGGTCTTATGGACAACCCAGAAGGTATGCACCTCAAGCCCAGGAGGGGTGCTATTCCGGCCATGTTTGTGGTTATAGCAGCGGGAATTCCGGTGTTTGAGTGGTGGTCAAACAAAGACAGCTGCTGGGCAGGCCATGCAGCACAAGGACGTCCCCTAAGGGTGGTCATTAACGTGACAAGGTCAAAGATGGACCAGAAAGGGAGGGGACCCAGGTGTCTCTAGTGAGGCAACCGCAGTCTGCCAGCTGCACTATGAGTGCACTGGAGGCATACAGGAGCACTTGGGGGAGGGCTGGGGCATTGTTCTGACATGGGAGCGGCTCCTGGTCACGGGATTCAGGTCAGGCTGTACTCAGGAGAACCCTGGCGCTCCTCGGAGTGGATCCAACGGAATCTGCCCCACATTCTTTTCAGATTGGGGCAGCCATAGAGGCAGCAGAAAAGGGCTGCAGTGGCAGAGGTAAAGAAGGTGCAGTGCTGGATGTCCAGCTGCTATAAGGGTATACCAGGTATTGACAACAGCAACTCACACTGTTTATCTTGTTTCCCATGGCAGGTTCCAAGAGGAAAATCTGGATAGTGGGGCATTCCTTAAGTATATTGTGCTGAAAGATTTGCAGTCACCACCTCAGAGGAGCAGAGTTAAGATATGACACTGAGCATGAAAAAGGAAAAGGCAGTAAGGACAGGATGGGGCTAAGGGATAAGGCTATCAAAAGTGGAAGGTGATGAGTACCAATGCCCATAGTCTGTGTAACAAGCTCCCTGAACTAGTGGCCTTGATGGAAGAGGTTGCCTGGATATTGTGGCAGTCACAGAAACATGGTACACAGAGAACCATGACTGGGATGTCAACATACCAGGAACACACACTCTACAGGAGGGACAGGGAGGATAAAAGAGGAGGAGGAGTAGCTCTTTATGTAAAGGAAGGGATCAAAGCAACAGAGCTAAAGAGTAAACAGGGAGCAGATGAGGCACTCTGGGTCACCATGGAGACAGGAAATGGCACCACAATCTGCATGGGGTTGTATATAGACCCCATCTCAGGGAGGAATGGACAAGGAAATGATAGAAGGCATCCTTAGAATGGCAGAAAAAGGAGATATTGTTGATGGGGACCTGAATATGCTAGATGTTAACTGTAGCACCTTTGCTGCAGGCACATCAAGAGCAGGGTCATTCTTGATGCCCTACAAGGGACATGCCTCAGACAGCTAGTATTGGAACCCACTCGGGAGGAGCAATCTTAGACCTGGTACTCTCAAATGGGGATGGAGAAGAATCTCAGATTTAGAATTGGGTAGCCATCTGGGAACAAGCAACCACCAAACAGTGTGGTTCATGATAAACACAGCCATACAGTCAAGCCATACAAAAGCAAGAGTATTGGACTTTAGAAGAACTGACTTTGGGAAAATGAGAATGCCTCAGAAAAACACTAGCAAACAGGCAAGAAGAAGGAGTGGAGGAACAATGGGGAGTAATCAAAACAGCCATCACAGAGGCAACAAGCCTTTGTGTAAAGCAAATCAACAAAACACAATGAAGGAAAAACTGCTATGGTTCTCAAAAGAGGTGGAAGGGAAGGTTAAGGAGAAAGGATAGCATTCAGGAAATATAAGGAAACACAGAAGGAGCAGGACAGAGAACTTTATCAGTTAAAGCAGAAAGAGGCAAGGAGGCAGTCAGAATAGAAAAGGCCCAAACCGAGGAAAGGATAGCCAACTCTGTTAAGAAGGGGATAAGACCTTTTATATGTATGTTAGGGAGGCGAAGAAAGACCAAAGGAGGGATACTGAGGCTTAATAAAGGGGAGGAATGTGGGCAGAGGGTGACAGTGAAAAAGCAGGGATACTGAACAAATATTTCTGCTCAGTATTCACAAAGGAAGAGGAGGGAGGTACCTAAAGCAAACAAGACAAACACTCAAGACGGGTCGTATACCAGTCCATTTACAGAAGAAAGGGTTCTGAAAGAACTAACAAAATTGAAAGTGGACAAAGCAATGGGGTCTGATGGGATTCACCCAAGAATTCTAAAAAGAACTAAGTTAGAACTAGTGACTCGCTGACTACTCTCTTTAACAAATCATGGGAGGATGGGGTGGTACCTGAGGACTGGAGGAGGTGGATGTGATTCCTCTTCACAAAAGTGGGAGCAGGACAGAGGCAGGAAACTGCAGACCAGTTAGTTTGACCTCAGTGGTAGGGAAAATGATGGAATCACTTGAAGGAAAGAATTGTTGAGTACCTAGAAGCCAGTGGGGCACAGGACCCAGGCAGCATGGATTCATGATGGGAAGGTCATGTCAGATGAATCTAATAGATTTCTTTGACTGGGTGACCAAAGTAGTAGACTAGGGAGGGGCTGTGGACATGGCCTACCTAGATTTTAGCAAGCGTTTGATACAGTCCCACACAAGATTAATACACAAGTCAGCCAACCTTGGAGAGGGTTCCAAGGTGGTAGCCTGGATAAAAATTGGCTAGACAACAGGATGCAAAGGGTAGTAGTAAACAGAGTCCACAGTGAAGAAAGGAGGGTTACTAGCGGGGTACCACAGGGTTCAGTACTGGGACCAGTCCTTTTAATGTCTTTATAAGTGACATTGCAGTGGAACTGGAAGGAAAAGTATGTCTCTTTGCAGATGACACAAAGATCTGCAACAGAGTTGATGGAGTGGAAAGGATGAGAAGGACTTGGCAAGGTTGGAGGAATGGTCAAATGTGTGGAAGCTCAGATTCAATGCAAAGAAGTGCAAGGTAATGGACCTGGGAAACAAAAAGCCCAGGGAAGAGTACACAATGGGGGGTGAGATACTGACTACAGTAAAATGGAAAGGGACCTGGGGGTAATTATATCAGATGACCTAAAGGTGGGCAAGCAATGTGAGAAGGCAGTAAGGAAGGCTGGGGCATACTGGGATGCATAGGAGAGGCATCAATAGTAGAAAACAGGAAGTTGTTATCCCTCTGTACAGACAGTTGGTGAGACACCACCTGGAGTACTGTGTGCAGTTCTGGAGACCCCATCTCTGCAAAGACATAGACAGAGTGGAGGCTGTCCAGAGGAGGGCAACAAAGTGGTGCAGGGTCTGCACCAGAAGACATACTAAGAAAGACTAAAGGAGCTTAACATGTATACCCTTGAGGAAAGAAGGGAGAGAGGGACATGATAGAAACTTTCAAGTACCTCAAGGAATCAACAAAGTCCAAGAGGGTAGCATCTTTCAGAAAAGAGATGTGCAAGAAAAGGGGCACAATTTGAAGACAGAGGGGACGGCTCAGAGGTAATGTGAGGAAGTATTTTTCATGGAGAGGGTTGGATGCATGGAACAGTCTCCTTAGGAGGTCGTGGAGCCAAGAACAGTGGGGAAATTCAAGAATGTATGGGACAGACATAAGGCAGTCCTAGTGGGGGTAGGAGGAAGTAAGCTGTTGGTTAACTAGGATCTGCAGCTTATCTGTTAGGTAGGAAAATGGGCAGACTGGGTGGGCCAAGCGGCCCTTATCTGCTGTCAAATTCTATGTTTCTATAAGCATACCAGGGTGCTGTAGAAAGGCATTAGGGGATGAGGTGGGACAGATCATGCCACTGATGGAAGAATTAAAGTTGCAATGGGGCACACTGGATTGCCTTATTATACACCTGGGGGGCAAGGATTTGGGGGCCTGCCATGGAGGGCATTGGAGCAGAGCATCATGGGGACTTAGAGAAATCGAGAGGATGGTGGCCGAGGGTGACAATTGGCTGGTCCGACATCACCTCCGGAGGGTTTGGAGAGGGTTAAAGACATCCGCTGATCAAAAAGTCAGGAAGCATTTGAATAGAAGGATGGCAAGGGCAGTAATTGAAATGGGGGGTACACCTGCAGCACAAGGATATTTCCTTTGACCAGCCTCGGTGTACAGGTCAGACAAGGTCCACCTGTCGGAATTTGGCATGTGCCTATTCCTAAGGCCTATAGGGAGCTAGTGAGCAGGATAGCCAGCAAGGGTCTGAGATACTAGCCATGAGAGAGCCCTCCACCCATTGCAAGCTGGAGTAGGGCAGTAAAAGAAAGAAAGGGGAGGGGAAGGAAGGGGAGGGGTAGGATACACGGGCTGGAAACAAGGAACCCAGACATGGTGGTAAAGTGGGAGGGAGATAGGTCCAGGCACCAGATTCAGATGTGTCCAGACCTGGAGGATGAATGCCTGGGTAGGTGGAACCAGTCTGGTTCTGGTGTGGAGGAGGGGCTGCATTCACAGTGTCTGGGCCTAAAACCAGGATGGAAGAACGACCAGAAGAAGGACAGAGGCCAGAACCAGGAAGCTTTGAAATAAATTTTGTGTGGATTTCAATTGTGAAAGTCATTAATCTGTAGATGTCAATATATTCTTTGTGCCAGAAATAAATTTGCTATAGAGCAACCAAAAGTTAAACATTTTTGTGGTGTCCATCATTCCTGGGAGGGATTCAGGGACAATCAGACTATAATGTATGGAAGCTAAGCCAAGTTAAGCAGTAGAAGGTAGTATGAGACAGTATGATAAACAAATGGTCTAGCTAACCTTGATACATGCCTAGGTAAGCAGACACCATGATAAAAATATCCAATAGATATCAGACTAGCAACAAGTTCCCAAACCCTTCTCCCACAAACAATACAGGTGTACCTGAGGTGTGATGGGCAGAATTCCTGCCTGCTAGCTGTCTCACAACTGACTCCAGCAGATTCTACTTCTTCATTGTCCTTTAGTTCCATGCCTTACTGCTTTCAGTTCCTCAACATGCAGCTATCATTTTTTAAACTGTTTTTATGAACATACGAACATATATATGACTGAGCCAGCAGAAAGGTCTTGTGGTCTTTCATGTCTGTTCGAGTTTGCTGGCCCTCAATAACTACTAAGGACCTGCCGCTCTTCCCTCCCAACTGATACTTCCTCCCCTACCCTTTACATGCAACTTTCCCTTTACTTTGTCCCAACCTCTCTTCAAGCTGCCCACAGTCTTCAAGAAGATAATTTAATCTGGCAACTCTTTCCACTTAGCCTCCACTCTCTCAGTGAACAAGTGCCTCCTCATCTTCCTTTTGTATCTTCCCTGCAAGCTTGTTGTATTGCCACCTGGTGGTCCTGTTTCCACTAGGGTTGATGAGAACCTCAGAGCTCACTCTGATGAAACCTTTAAGGTACTTGAAGGTTTCAGTCATGTCACCTCTCTCTCTATCCTCCAGTGAGTATATGTTGTGTTATCTGAGCCACCCTTGTAAGTTCTGCCTTGCTGTCCCTGGATCATCTTGGTTGCCCTTCTCTGTACCATTTCCAGCAGATTGATATCTATCTCTTTAGGTAAAGACACCAATACTGCACACTGTACTCAAGATGTGGTCTAACCAGTGGAAGAATGACCTCAAGTCTCCTGCTGGTTATACCACTGTCTATACCACCAGCATTTGATTTGCTTTGGCTGCTGCACTCCTACAGTGTGCTGAGCATTGTAGGTCACATCACACCCAGGTCCTTCTCCTCCTCTGATGTGTTAACTGCACACCTCCCAGCTAGTATCTGGCCCTTGGGTTCTTTGCCCCTAAGTGCATTACCTTACACTTTTTGGTGTTGAATCCCAATTGCAACATATTTGTTGTTTTTCCCTCTCTGCATTGTTGGCTGGACTAACAAGACTACCACATTTACTTTTCTCAATCCAAACTGGCAAAATGGTTGGAAGAGTGGCAACTGGGGTTTAAGCAAAGAAGTGCAAGATCATGCACATAGGGAAGAAAAACCTGAGGCCACCTATTGGTTGGGAGGAGTTGCTGGCAGTCACAAGGGAAGAAAGAGACTGGGCATCATCATCTCAGCTGACCTGAAATCATCCAAGAAGACCACTAAAGCAGTAGGTAAGGCTAGGGGCTGTTGGGGTATATTAGTGGAGGTATCACAAATCGTAAGAGGATGAATAATCCCTCTTTACAAAACACTGGTTAGGCTCCATCTGGAGTACTCTGCAGGACTGGAGGCCACACCTTCACAAAGACATTAACAAAATGGAGACAGTCCAGAGAAGGGCAACCAAAATGGTGCAGGGACTGTATCAGAAACATATGAGGACTGATTAACGGAGCTCAATATGTATGCCTTAGAGCAAAGGAGGAGAGAGGTGATATGATCAAACATTCAAACACCTTAAGGGTATTAACAAGGTGAAAGAGTCTAACATGTTTCAATATAAGAAAATAGCAGGATAAGAGGACACAGTATGAGATTAGAGGGAGGCCGATTAAGGGGTAACGTGAGGAAGTTCTTTTTACAGAAAGGGTGGTGGATGCATGGAATGGCCTATCTCAGGAAATGGTGGATATGAATACAGTGCAGGGCTTCAAACAGGCATGGGATAGGCATAAGGGAGCAATACTGATGAGTATGAATAGATAGGCCATTGACAGAGTAAAGGCCTATGGCACATTCATAAGGTAGAAAAAGAAATGGGCAGACTAGATGGGCCTTGAAGTCCTTATCTGCAATCAACTTCTATGTTTCTATGTTTCTCAAAATTCAGGAAGAACCCAAAGTCTTCATTCAATTTAGAGATAGACCATGGACATAGTAATCACAATACCATGGCCAACATATTCTGAAAGTCTCCAAAACAAAAAATGTTGCTTCATACTAAAAGTGTTGAACACCTGCAGTATTTTACTAGTAAGTGCAGACATGACTTTATGACTATCACTAACTACCAAGACTGCATACCAATCACTGGGATTGTTTCATAACATTTATGAATTTCATGCTTCCTTCCTTGCCCTCTTGTTACCCTGCAGAAAAGTAAACAATCAATGCTAAGAAACACTTCCAGCAATCGAAAGTAATGCCAAGAGTTTAATTAAGTCCACAGGCAAACACAGCTGAACACAAGTACCCCAGCACTTCGAGCCCTTGCAGACCCTTTGTTGGGGAGGGCAATAAGTGTAACAGCTCAACATAAAAGGCTGTCAATTAAAGATACAGTGCCATATAAATCAATCAACAAGTATATAGAAATATATAAATAGTTTTTTATATAAATCAGGCTGGCTCACAATTCCACTTGATAAAAACTTAAAAACAAAGTTTTTAACAATGAACTTATTGTATTTTAAACAGTTGTTCAGTCCTGCTTAAGATAGATAAATCCATTGTGATGTCTCGGTTTCAGTAATTTATTTCAAAGAACATATATAGAGTGGGAGACAAGAACAAGCAAGGTTGTCAACAATACTTGGTTAAAAGACCAAAAAGGAGATGAAGGAGAAGGGGGAAGAAGGGACAACCATAAAAAGTTATCCCAGTCCTTAATTATGACAAATTTTTGTATGAAAATTATAAAAGAAAAAGGGTTTAGTTTTAAAGTAGAGGTATGGTACTCAAGGAGCCTGTGTACACACCAAAGATTGTTAAAGTAAGTCAAATTCCCTAAAAATAAAGGAGTTATGGCTAGATGCCTTTATCATGGTAGACCGCTGTACATCAGGCACCATTTGGGTTATACTTGGCTCAACGATTGCACCCCTGACTCTGCAGTCTAACTCACTGGTTTTACTTTATACTGTGCCGACAGCACCTCCAAAAGGGGTGGATGTGCACTGTATGTCCAGGGCTCATTACAGTGTCTCATCCTCCCATCCCTAACCCTCGAACATGGGGCCCAGGCTCACTCTGAAAATCACTCTTGCACCAAACAGAGCCCCCTGTTCCTCTCCTCCATATACATTCCTCCCGAAATCAGAAGAGTGCCTTCCACTCTGTCCTCACCCACCTCCAGACACTCCCTGACAGGACTGAAATCATTGCCCTTGGGGATTTTAATATAAATTGGCTAGCTGACACATCAGCTCCCATTAGGGATGCTGCAGCCTCTCAAACCCTCTCCCAACTTGTGACCACTGCCACTAGAATCAACCTGAAGACTGGTACTGCCACTCTTCTTGATCTTGTGCTTACCAATGCACTACAAAGCAACCCAGGTCAGGTGCTACCAAATGCCCTGAGTGACCACTTCCCAGTGCTCTGTCACTGGTCTGATATTGTTAGAAAGCCCCCAAAAAATATCCTCCAATGCCACCTCAAACCCGCAAACTTCGTCCTTTAGACTGTGTTCTAGTAGTGACTGGTCCCCATCAAAACCACATTGAACATTGACTCTGCCTCGACCACTTCATTGACACCTTCAACTCTGCCTGCAACCAGTATGCACCCCTAAGCAAAAAAGATAGTTAAAGGTTTGACACACCTTGGATGTCACAGGTCTTGCTGGACCAGATCTTGTGAATGTGACAATCTGTGGCACATTGCCTGGATACAGTAAACCCGCCAATAGGCAGTGCTACCAAGAAAAGCATAATAAATGTACCTGGAATATTCAGAAGCAAAAGCTGAGTACTACAAAACCTCACTCACTGCCACATGGGATTCTGGGCGCAAGTTCTGGGACTCCCTCAAAGAGCTCAGTGACAAAGCCTCCACTGCACCTCCCTCCCAACTCAGGGCAAATGGGTCTATCACCACAGACCCTGCTCTAATTGTAAATCGCTCAATGCCTCCTTCTCTGACCTTAGTAGTATTCTCCCCAATTTCTTCTCCCTACCTCCCCAGCACCATGCTGCTCCCTTTCCATCCCCAGTTCCACTTTAAAGCAATATCTCAGCTCAAAGCTGCCCCTTCTACTCAAGACCCTCAGCAAATCAAATTTCAGCAGCGACACTTTAGATCTCAAACTGCTTAGGCTCACCTTTAACAAAGTTCTCCCTATCTCACCATGCTTCTGAACGACTCCTGTCGCTTGCCCAGTTTCCATCTAAATGGAAATCTGCTCTCATCACACCCATCCTTAAAAGAGGTGACTAGAAACCACTGGGATGGCCCATCATCTCTGGTTTAGACTGTCTTACTGAGAACCTGTCTTAATGTTTGAATGTTTTTTGTAGACACTTGTGGTACGCCTCCCTCCCATCTTAAGGACACAATGTCTGTTCTGGAGGCCCTTGAGCACCAGTCTTTTGTGGATGATCATCGATGTCGAGTTGCTTTATACCAGCATCAGACATCATTTGGGACATCATACTGTTCAGTTCTTTATGAACGTGTTCCAAAGTAGTAACTTATTGGATCCAGACTTCATTGGATGCTCTGGAGTTTGTTTTGCCAGTAATTTTTATGTTTAACTCTAGGTTTTTCTTGCAGGTCTGTGGTATGGCCATGGGGATGGTGATGGTGCCTCCCACGCCAACCTCTTTTGGGCTGGGGAGTAGGTTGCTGTCTTCGACCCCAGGGTCAACAAGTACAGTGATAAGATGAAATATTGCGGATGTTATATTGATGACATCTTGTGCATCTGGTGTGGCATGCAATCAGAGGCAGAGCGTTTTGCAACAGCTTAACTCATATGATTAGAATTTGTGGTCTGCTTTTTGACTGATCCCTCATCTGTTACTTTTTGGATTTACATTTGTGTGCCATGCCAGATGGCAGGACTGAGTCAGAAAATTACCAAAACCCACTTTAGGTAACACCTTACTGAGGGCTGACAGCTTTCACCCCACACATCTGATTAAGGGATTCCTAAGGGACAATACCTTAGGTTGCAGAGAAATTGTTCTACCACTACTTCCTATTTAGAGCATGCTGAAGACCTCAGAGATAGATTTATAGCTAGGGATATGATGCTGGGGTCCTTTGAGACTCTAAGGATTTTGCTCTAGCTCAAGACAGAATGACGCTACTTTAACCTAAAACTCGAGAAAAAGATACCAGTGACCAGATTAACTTCATCACAGAATTTAATAGAGTGACAGCTAAGATAGCAGGGCATTATAGAAATTATGGAAATGCCTGAAACAGACAGGGACCTGTTTGGCAAAGTTGGAGTCTCACCAAGGGTTGTATATAGAAAAGGTAAATTGGTTAAAGATCACATTGTTAGAAGCCATTTTACCCCAGGGCTCCTTGGTACATAGGATGCTCTCTGCATGACCACTGGGTTCTCACCCATGTGGCAAGTGCAATACCTGCCGATACATGCAATGTGTTAAAATGTTTACTAGCTCAACTAATGGGAAACAGCTCAACATTCAACATTTCATTACCTGTTGCACCACACATGTGGTGTATCCCTGTGGTGTGATTGCCCCACTTTATATGTGGGCATGTCCACCCACACTTTAAAGAACGATACAGGAACATGTTTGTTCTATTTTACATGGCCATTGTGACACACCAGTGGATACAAACTAGAGTGTATATCATGGACAGAACTTGAACACTTTTAAGTTTATGGCTATAAATCATGTACAATCTCTCTTAAGGGGATCAGATGCAATATCCTTCTACAAAGGGAAAGTAGACATAATTTTCAGTTGAATGCAATTTATCCAGATGGACTAAATGAAAATTGGGACATTACATCCTTTTTGTAGATACTGTTGAAATATTAAAGGTTCTTTTCCTCAGTCTCCATATAGCTTTTATAATTTTTATGGTAGGAGAAATTGTTATATTTTCTTATAAGTGTGGCTTTTCTGGTATCATCTACTTTGTATAACCCATATGGCCCCTGATGTACAGTGGTCTACCATGATAAGGCATCTAGCCATTACTCCTTTATTTTTTAGGAAGTCGACTTACTTTAATAATCTTTGGTGTACAATGTACATCAGGCTCCTTGAGTACCATGCTTCTACTTTAAAACTAAACCCTTTTTCTTTTAAAATTTTCATACAAAACTTTGTCATAATTAAGGACTGGGACAACTTTTACATGGTTGTCCCTCTTCCCTCCACCCCTCCTTTTTATCTCCTTTTGTTTTTTAACCAACTATTGTTGACAACCCTTGCTTGTTCTTGTCTTCCACTCTACAGGTGTTCTTTGAAATAAATTGCTGAAACTAAACATCACAATGGATTTATCTACCATAAACTGACTGAACAACTGTTTAAAATACAATAAGTTCATTGTTAAAATTTTTATTTTTCAAGTTATTATCAAGTGGAATTGTCAGCCAGCCTGATTTATACAAAAAAAAAAGTTTTTATATATTTATACACACTTGCTGATTGATTTATATGACACTATATCTTTAATTGATAGCCTTTTATGTTGAGCTGTTACACTCATTGCCCTCCCCCAACGAAGAGTCCACAAGGGCTCAAGCCCTGGGGTACTTGTGTTCAGCCGTGTTTATCTGTGAACTTAATTTTGGCATTACTTTTGATTGCTGGAAGTGTTCCTTTTGCACGCTGATTGTTTGCTTTTCTGCTGGATTTTGTTTTGGTGCAGCATCTTTGAACTTCCATATGCCTGAGTGCCATGGGTCCTTTTCTTTCTCTTGTTACCCTGCCTGGCTTCTTTTGATCAGGACATTGCTGTATCCTTTATTAATAACCTTTAGGACAGTGGTTCTCAAGACTCAAATTCTGGTGTCCTCAAAGTCACTGCCTTAGGAACTCAAAGGTCTCTATCATGTCCCCAGCCCCTCCAGTGTTTATACATGAAATGAGTTTGACATTTCCTGCATCCTGGCTGACTAAATAAGTTCTGAGATGCATTTGTTAATTCCCCAGAAATGCACATCTTGAACAATTTCAGGCAATGAGATTTGGAATTGGCCCACCCACATACAGAATCCACGACCCACTTCACTCATCCCTGAATGCCATCACAGACATGGCTGCAACCTTTATTTATTAAAACATTGAACAAGGCACTAAAAATTAAAACTTACTTAAATACTGAAAATAAATTAATAAATATACATTCTTTCCTCTCTTGATAATCTCCATACACATACAGTCAGACTTTAAAAACATTAAGTATTATTCATAGATTTAATTTCTGATATTTCTATGGTGACCATGAGAATCCACATTCTATCTTTGCCAGCTTGACAGGGCAATCTCTGCTCTTAAATTGCTTCAGATAAAATTGAGACCACAGCTCTGTATAAGGCCTTCTGTTGCGTGTAAGGGAGGAGCATTGGCTGGATAAATTCTGCAGCAGTTTGAATTCCTATGTTACATAGTAAACAAACATTCCATCTATTAAATATGTGGAAAGATAGATGGTTGGCACGTGAGGAAGGATTACTATTTACTAGTTGCTTACCTGTTTTACATTTTTTAAATTGCATTTTTTTTTTCAGTTGACTCATTTTGTAAATGCAATAAGACATGGCAGACTGCTGGTTGTCTGGGGTGAGGTTAATGCACTTTGAGGTGCTGAAGGGCCTCAGTGCAAGTGGTTCATGCCTCATTATGCATTTGGGCATGCATTAAGCCCTGCCAATTAACTCCTCTTGTGTCTTATTACTCACATAATGAGTCTCACCAGGTCTCCTTACTGACCTTGAATCATTTCCATTGCCCTTTTGAACAACCTCAAAGAAGTCCATGTCCTTCAAGGGTGTGGACTGCAGAACACAGGAGGCTAGATCATGAATAAAATAATTTAGGTATAACAGGGGTGTGATGATGTGTTCAAAAATGGTTATTGGATAGAAGACAAAGTCATAATAAATGGTACACAAGTGAGCAAAGAGGATCCACAGGGTCTGTTCTGGGACCTAAATTACTCGTATTTATTCTGTGACAGGGAGCTACATAACACCAGCTGGATTGTTAAGTTTGCTGATGATGTCAAGATGGGTGGGGCAGTTTATCACAACAGGAAATATTTCAAATACAGAAATATCTGAAATAGTTTTGGAATTATGCAGCAAAATGTCAAACCAACTAGTGTCAAGAAATACAAGGTGATGCTTCTAGGAAAAGACCAGAAATGCAAAATACTACCTAAATGACACTGGCATTATTGAAGCCAAATCAGGAAAAAGTTCTGGGAGTACTGATCAGCAGCAACATTTAATAAGAGCTGCAATGTAAGGCAGTGGTTAGCAGGCAAACAAAGCCATGGCTTTTGTTAAGAGAAACAGCTTAAGAAGATCAAAAAACATTTTTTTGTTGGCATGCAGATCCTGTACATAAACTTTACTTATTTGTATTTATTTATTTAAATGTTTGGTAGTCAGAGAGGCACACTGAGCTGAGGCTCATTTCCAGGTGCGACCAGAAAAAAATAATAAATAAACTACAGATTCTTTTTCACAGCCCATATAAAACTATTCCATGGTTTACACAGAAATGTTTTCAGAATTCAGCAGAATTTTAAATTAAATTCTGAAAGAATTTCTGAAGCAGAAAGGTCATTTTGCACTAAATCTAATTGTGGAATTCTACATTCTGCACAGCCTTAGGGACAGAGTAGTTTCACTAAGCTGGTTATGGATAAACATGATAGATCAATGGTCTTTTTCCCTAAATGCATATTTATACAGTATGTGTACAGTATATATGAAAACAGTGGTGTGGACAGAAGAGCTGCACTATAGCATTGACAAAGAGGGTAAATGTTTGCATATAGGTTGAGGGTGAAACAAATAAGCAGTATATCTGGTTTACAAAAGTAGTATCCAAGTAAAACTAAAATTTAAATCATGTGAAAGAGACTAGGAGCAGAATAACAGTATTAGGACATCGATATACACCCTTTGAGAGGAGCATCTAGGAGGTTGGTTAGGGAAAGGAGGGAAGAAAAGGATTGGATGAGTATAAATGAGAGAAAAGAAGGAGGAGGAGGGGAGAGAGAAGAAGTGTTATTTTCTCTTATTAATAACAACATTGGCTTGTATGCATGGTGCCAACGCACCATGGAAGCCAGCACATAGACATCGATATGCATGAATGCCATACAGAGGAGTACCACAGCCCCCAGCGGCATTCACAACCAGCGTGCAAGACAGTTATGCACTCGATCCCCCAGCTGTGCATAGAGCAACACACCGGGGTGGTCAAAGTGCGGGAGGGTGGCATTCCTGTACTATGCACCATTCACAAAGGCACATAATACAGTGCACATGGGGGCAGAGGAGGGCACAGCTTATGGCATGGGGACCCTGTCAGAATTGCATTATGCGCGCCAGACCCCTTTGCACCACACCATTATTCCCATGCACTATATACAAAGGGTGAGGCTGGTAACTACAGGGCAACCACAGGGCCACAGCCCTAAAACTGGGTGGATCCAAACCAGACAACCCAACGGTCCTTGGTATAGGTACAGAGGCAGCTACTGCAGGAGACCTAACCAGGTTCATACTGACAGCCAGCAGTATAGGATCCAACATTCCCTACTGGACATAATACTGGTGACAACCTCTAGGTGAATTGAGGAACACCGTCAGGTCACACTGAAGGGTGTCCCTGGACACAAGGATGGAAGGAAGGTGTACCCCACCCACAGAACCCCCACCCGACCCAGCAGCTATGCCCAGGGACACCCCACATTCGCCCCACCCCTAAAACAGCAGAACTTGCCTCACGCATACACATGCATATCCCATCCCCCTGGCACTGATGAACCCTCTACCCTGTCCCTTTACTCCACCTGTCAGTGGCGGTGCCACGGCACAGGTCCAGGTGCCACTGTCCCTAATGTTGGGTGCAGCCTAAACAACGCTGTCTGTAATGCCCAACGGTGCAGTAACATATGCACCACTAATCACTGGCAGTGTGCTCTATCCTAAAGCAAAGTGGATCGGTTGCAGTACCTCAACCAGTCATGGGCTCAGACATTGTACCATTCATGCAGTTGTACACATGTACTAGGGTGTTCTCTAACACTCTCCCGGAGCACAATACAGATCTGGACTAGTGAGGCTACGGTACTGACATAGCGATCTGTGAGGGGACCTAGTCTTGTGTTGCACACAATGCGGGCTTGAAGTGCACATCCCTGCTCAGGGTTATGTCAAGGTGGACACATGTGGCTGTACATCACATTGCTTACCAGTCTTGTTCATCAGAGCTGATCTGTGGCAGAGTGTACATGCATGGTATCATGTTACAGACGGCCATTGTCCATGTGTTCTGAAGTCATCCTGTACATGATTCCCACCACCGTGTTGTCCTGTGCTACTGCCATTACCCTTTAGTGGAGATGGGGCAATCATGTGTGACCAGTGGCAATACATGAACACTGTCATGTGCCTGTGCATGCAAGGGATCCACTCTGGAACCCAGGACTGGCATCTGATTGGATGCCTGCCTAGGTCTGTTACTCCGCCCTGTCCACCCCATGTGACCCTGCACACTGGGAAATTGGGGGTGGGGATGCAGACAGGTGGCTGGCGGTCATGAATTCCACCAGGTGCACAGGTGCAGAGCTATGCGGGCAGGGTATGAGCCTTTGGCGCATATCTTATGCCTCTTCATGCATAGGGACCATTATCTTTATGTAAAATGGAATAAAATGAAGAAGTTAATATCAGAAGAATGATGTCAAATGTTGCTCTTAATGAATGGGGAATAACTAGTGACCACATGAGAGAAACCTCAAAAGCAATGGAAATTGAGTAATTAATGACTGCCTATATTGTATCAATGCCAATTATAATAATCCAAGTCTTTGCAAACATTTTCAAAACTGACTACCCCAAAATGAAAATCACTCACATGTATCTATCCCCAACTCCCAATTGTAAACAAGCATTTGTCAATACGAATGTTTGCTTGCTGGTATTAGCATTGGAAATGCAGGAGTTAGACAGATGCAGAGTAGAAATGGCAGTGAGTATTGAAATTCACACCAACCTCCACCTCCACCCTGCAGAGACGGACAGGCATTGGGGCATGAGTTTGGGTTGTCGCCCATAACGCTCATGCTATTTCACCTCACCCTATCCTGCAGACATGGACAAGTGTTGAGGTGTGCCTTGGGGTGTTTGGTTTACAGTCTCCCCACTCCATAAGGACATATGCTGAAATGGGCGAATATAGAATGGGTGAACTGTAAATAAGAGTCCAAGGCACAGCTCGATGCCTGTCAGTGGCTGCAGGGTGGCTGAATGGCATGAGCATTACAGTTGGCAATCCAAAGGCACACCTCTGATGCCTGTCAGTCTGTACAGGGTGGGACTTTATGGTTAGAAAACGTAATGCAACGGGCATGTGTTGGTATTTGCAGTACAAATTTTCAGCATGGGCATTTTGTGGTCCCACCTCATGAAAGCATTTGGGACCTCTTCCCATGAACAGTGGCACTCTGATTTTGTCAATGTGTCCCAAAATTTGAGTTTCCACAGTGACCATGCCATTGTGCGCCAAATGTACAGAAACACAGATCGGACAGGATCTAAAGAATGACAGCTATACCATTCATAGGGAGGTGTAAAGAGATGGCAATGTTGAAAATCTGTAGTGAAGGTATTGAAAACACTCAAACTTCTGAGCGTAAGTGGAAACTCATGAATGCATGCATGTAATACAGTCATTTAATGGAATTATTTCACCAAATTTTCAACATAGGCATTTTGTGACCTCTACTCATGAACACTGTCACTATGATTTTCTTAATCTGTCCAAAACATTGATTTCCACAGCAACCACAGTATTCTGAGCCAGATGTATAAATACATATTTTGGGCAGGATGTGAAAATGACAGCTGTA
The DNA here is from genome assembly GCA_016271365.2 of Neoceratodus forsteri. Taxonomy (NCBI): domain Eukaryota; kingdom Metazoa; phylum Chordata; order Ceratodontiformes; family Ceratodontidae; genus Neoceratodus; species Neoceratodus forsteri. The sequence goes on from CM028130.1 coordinate 1,065,143,935, forward strand.
TTGTTCATAAGGAGGTCTTAAAATGGCAATGATGAAAATCTGGAGTGAAAATACTTCAGATTTGCAAAGTTACAAGGGTGCATGGAAACTGCATCACACACGCTTGTAACACAGTCATTTTATGGACATTTGTCACCAAATTTTCAACATAGGCATTTTAGGACCTCTGCTCATGAACAGAGTCACTGTGTTTTTAAAATAATATATTAATCTGCCAGCAACACACCAATTGGTCTATGTAAGTCTGCCCGAGTTTGCAGCTAGCACCCTAGATTGCAGCTGCCCAGCCTCCTCCCCTCTGTTCCTCCCCAGTTTGTCCCAGCCTGTGTCCCCGACTCTTCCTCTTACTTTATCCCACTCCACCTTAAAGCTATTGACTGTTCTACATGTTACCACACCATCTGGCAGTGCATTCCAACTAGACACCACCCTCTCAGAGAAGTAGTGCCTCCTCATTTCCCTCTTGAAATGTCCCCATTCAACCTTAGTCCATGCCCAGCATCTCTCTTCCACTCCTCAGTTTAAAACCCTCAGTGCTAGGTTTAGTTACCTCTCAGGTATTTAAACGCTTCAATCATATCCCCTATCCCTCCTCCAATGTGTACATGTTCAGGTCCTTCAGCCCAACATCATATTTTTTCCTTCCATCCCTTTAACATTTTTATTGTCCTCCTTTGCACCCCTCCAGTAACTTTATATCTCCTTAGGTATGGCCTCCAGCATTGCATATAGTACTCTAGGTGCGGTCTGACTAATGATCTGTAGAGAGGTAGGATCACATCCCTGTGTCTGGATGAGAACCCCTTGCGATGCACCCCAGAATCCTGTTTGCCTTTGCTGCTGCTCTCGTGCAGTGGACTGAGTTGTTAATGCTCCCAGTTACCAAGACCCCTAGGTCCTTCTCCTCTCTGATCCCCAACCAATAGTTCCTCTTCTGGTTCTTAGCCCTGAAGTGTATCACCTTACACTTCTTTGCATTGAATCCTAGCTGCCACTCCACCGACGATGTCTCTAGTTTGTTAGGTTCCCTGCAGTTTTTCCCATCCGTCCTCTTAGTCCACCACCACCTCCAAGTTGGTATAATGTGAACAGACTAACCCTGTTCCCTACTCCATGTGCTATATTGAAGATAAAGGCCCAAATAGCACCAGGCCCAGCACTGACCCCTGCGACACCCCGCTTGTCACTGCTCTGGGTGCCGAGAGCTCCCACCACCACCACCACCCCCTCTGCATCCTCCCCTGCAACCAGTTCTCTATCCATTTAGTCATCTTTTCCCCACCCCCACTGCTGTCAGCTTCCCCCAGTCTCCCATGAGGCACAGTATCAAGGTCTTACTGAAGTCCAAGTACAGGACATGTACTGCATGGCCCCTGTCCCACTCCCTTGTCACTCAGTCACAATACTCTGTTAGGTTGGTTTGACAAGACGTCCCTGGAGACAACCCATGTTGACGTTCATCTTGAAGGCCATTACTGTCTAGGAATGCCACCAGCCTCTCCTTCAGTATCAGCTCCATAGCTTACCCACTATGGATGTGAGACTTACCGCTGATAATTTCCTGGCTCCTCCCTAGGCCCACTCATGTGTGGGCACCACATGGCCACCCTCCGGTCCTGGTGCACACACCCTGTTTCCAGAAAGATGTTGAACAGATCTGCCAGCAGCTCAGCCAACAGTTCCGCCATCTCCTCAACACCCTGGGGGCGGATGACATTGGGACTTGGTGCCTTGTCCACCCTTACTTCCCTCAGCCCCTCTAGCAACCTACTTACTGTGACCACTTTGCCTGTCACCTCCTCCCCTTTCCCCACCACCCCAGCCCATTCTGGTAGTGCATCATCCCTCTCCTTAGTGAAAATGGAGCAGCTGTACTCATTTAGAATTTCCACTTGCTCCTCCCCCTTTTCAGCCAATCACCTCCTGCTTTATTCTCACAGTATGTTCCTTGCACTTCCTCTTTTCCTTGACACATTTAAAAAGTCCTTTTCCCTCCTTTTATGCCCTGTGCAGAATTTAATTGCTTGGAGGCCTTAGCTTTTTCACCCTCCTGGCAACCTCCTTTAACCAACTCCTGAAAGCCTCCTTATCCTCTGCCTTTCCTGTTCGCCTGTACTTCTGGTATGCAGCCATCTTTGCCCTCACCCCTGCAACACTTCCTTTTCAGCCAGGATGGTTTTTGCCTCTGCTTTTCTTACTCCTGGCCCTGGTACAGACTACTGTGGCCTCTGTTAGCCCAGTCTTATGACTCCCACTTTTGTTCTGCATCCATCCCCGGCCTTATATCCTGGAGTCTTTCTTGCAGTATTGCTCCCATCCCCCAAAGTCCACCTAATAAAGTCCACCACCTTAGTGCCTGTGCCTTCTGTCTCCCACCCAGTGTGACAACAAGCCACAATGTTTGGTGCTCGCTACCTGCTAGTAGGTCCTCCACCCTTACCTCCTTCACCACCTCCCCATTTGCAAGTACTAGGTCCAGAGTGCTACCAAGCCTTGTAGGCCCACTTACCAATTGCATGAGAAGGCCATCCTTGAATGCATCAAGGAGCACCTGCTCCTGGTACTGCTAGTGATGGGGTGCTCCAGTCAACCCGTGGTAGGTTAAAATCCCCACTATCAACACATTCCCCTTCTACACACCTCCTTATCTGCTCTGCCAACTCCCCATCCAGTTCCCCAGACTGGGCTGGTGGTCTGTACACCACTACCAGCCTCAGCTTTCTGCCTTGGAGTGCAGGAGCTGCACCCAAAGTACCTCTGTCCTCTCCTCTCCTCTCCTCTCCTCTCCTCTTCTCCCTCATCCCTTATGCATTTAAGCCCTTCCATCACATAGAGTGCAACTCTCCCTTCCAACCCCTGGGTCCTTCCTGTATATCCTGTATCCGGGATTGCCAAGCCCCAATCATGGTACTCTGTAGCCCAAGTCTCTGTCACTGCAGCAATCACCTTCCCCTCTGAAAGGAGCACCTGAAGCTCTGCAGTTTTGTTCCCCAGGCTTCTTGCGCTGAGAGAGACCACCTTCCACCTGCATTCCTCCTTCTCCTCACTCTTCTCCTCCTTGGCCTGTGTTCCTCCTCCCAGTAGTTGGCACCCTTTGTCCTCCTTATTCTTACTGGGTGGTGGTGCCTTCTGTATTACACTCAGCCCACTCTGCATGCCCTCCCAGGGTTACTCCCCTCCGCCTTTATCTGTATCTGGGGGTGAGCTCATTAGGTTCCCCTGTCCGGACTTTTCTACTAACCTCAGTCTTTTGGCCACCCCTCATGAGTTTAAATCCACCTTAGTAGATATATAGCCTCTAATCCTGCCTTTAATACTCCCCTCCTCCCTTCTTGCTCAAGTGTACCCTGTCACCCGCATACAAGTCACTATTTCACAGACCCTACCCCAGTTAGTCACTAACCCATAATTTTGTGTGGCACCAAATCCTCTCCTTGTTGAACTCCTCAATCCTACCCTTCCTCCCCATGCTAGCACGTGGTATGGGAGTAACTCTGAGAATGCCACTGACTCCCCGCCCCTCACACTGCTTGCCCAACCACCAACCTCCCCTCACTACTTCCACAGTCTCCCCGCCAAGTCGTTTGTACCCACATGCAATAGTAAATGAGGTTTCTTCCTCCCCTCACTGCAAACTTGAGCAGTGCCTGCCCTGCCCCTCCTGCAGTTAACCTGCGGATAGTTTCAACTCAAATATGGCTGTGCCTTCCCCTTCCACCCCATCTCAGCCCTTTCAGTATACAATCCCCTAGGATGAGTACCCCAATCCTTAGCCCCTTTCATTTCTAATGCCTTCCACCACCCAGTATTCGATCTTCCTGCCCCTTACCCCCGCCAGCTGCACCCTCTGTGACTTCTGTATCTTGCCCCTACTTCTGCCTCACCTCTTTTCTCTGCCTTATTCCTCCCATCCCCGTGAACCCCTTCCCAGCCTGACTACTTCCTACTGGGCTTCCCATGTTGACGTCCCCTCCTCCCTTGCTGATTTCCACCCTTTCCTATCCCCACTGTTGTCGATTTAGAGACCCTATTCTCTTCTACCTTGATAGTGATGCTCCTCCCATCCTTTCCCCTTCCATAGCCTTCTCTCCTCCACTCACCACCCCTCCTTTCTTACTAGCCCACCTTCTACCCTTCGTCCTCGCTATCTCTTCCCTAGCTGTTGCCATCCCTCTCACGCCCCTCTTGTCCTCCCCTTCAGTATGTTCCTGCTCCCCTCGCATAACAGAGGCTCGAATCTATTCCTAATTGATACCCTCCTCACATCTCTTCCTCTATCAGTTCCCCCACTTGTTCCTTTCGTACACCCATGGCCCCACGCCTGCTCCCTCCCTCCCTCCTTCCCTACCCGCAGCCATCTGCTCTCTCTCTCCCTCCCCTGGTACTCCTCATGGTCTCTTCTTCCCCAACAGAGGCTCCCCCTTGCCTTGGGCATCCCTTCCCTTGTCCTCTCTTTTCTGCTAGTGCCTCTGATACTGGGTCCGTTTCAGTCCCTAGTTGTTCTTCTTCCGTCCCCTTGCCATCCCTATCCCCCAACCAGGATGCTTGCCATACTCATCTGCCTGCCACTTATACTCCTCCCTAACCTCCACAGTTCCTCCTTCAAACTAGCCAGTCATCTACGGACCATACACCCCCATCCTCCAAGCCCAGTCCAGGATCATGGCGGACCACACCCTGTACACCCCACCACCCTTCCAAAGATGCCCACCCTATTGACATGTGGCACCTGCCCCATTTTGGCCCCCATCTCATGTTACGGGCTCTTACTCCCAGGTTCTGAACCATACTACAACTGTTTTGCCTCTATTTACTCAAATTCCTGCCCCCCACACTAGTCCCCCTACTGGCCCTTGTCGACTGGGGTAATTCAGTCTCAAATCTCATCCGTTAGATACTGTATTACTGTAGCAATCCCAAAGCCTCCTTTTATATTTTATTTTTATTTTTTTATTTATTAAACTCTAGGATTACAAATACCTTTGAGCAGGAACTTCTCATTTACAAAGGTTCACGTCAAAGGATGTAGGGTAACATACATTCAAAGGAAAACAACAGTTACACTCTTAAGACACATAGTTGACTTAAACACGATATTTACAGTAAACAGTGGAGACAGACAGCAAAAGCCAGCTTGAATCAGTTTTCAAGGTGAACTGTATATGGGATAGGAGGAGTCAGAATGGAGTCAGCAGGCTAAAGGGCCATTGTTGGAGACAGAGGTGGATAGCACAGATTGGTGTGGGTGTGTTGGAGGCCTCATGTCAGCTGAGAGGGGAAGGGTGGGTAAAGGTGGGATGGTGGAGGCTGGTGAAGAAGAGAGTGAGGCAGTATGGCTGGTTACAGCTCACCAATGACTAAGGAAGGAGGAGATAACCATTATTTAGAGAGGCAGTCACATTCGTGGTAGAGACAACCTTGTCCTTGTCCGCTTTTTCACCCCCCAGCTACCATACTTTTTGTTCTCAGCTCTCATATAGTTTCACTTAGGCCAGTTAAAAATCCTATTGCACTCCAAGTATTACTCAGCTTAGTCAGAGAAATAAACAGAACAAATAAATGTGTATTATTACTGCAATCATAACAGTATAGCTCAGTACTTAGCCCAGTTAGAGAAATTAACTGAACGACTAAATCTGTATTATTACAGCACTTCTCAAGTATCCAGTCATTGCTTTGTCCCCACCCCAGAAACCCTGCTGTAATATAGGACCACAGAGAACCCTGGGCGGGGGGTAGGCAACTCTAAAGTCCCGGCAGAGCTCCGTTGAGCTGGTTCCTCCACGTCTCTCACTCGCTCATTCTGTTTCTCTTGGCGTTGCAGGCTGCCCTTTTGTACTGGGCTCCTGCCTATGTTGGCACCTTTTTCTGCCAACAAAGAAATCTGCAGCAGTCCCAACAGAGCTCTGTTGAGCTCGGTCACTCCCCTCTCTCACTCGCTTGTTCTGTTTCTCCCGTGCTGCAGGCTGCCCTTTTACTAAGTTCCTACCTGCATTGGCGCCTTTTTCTGCCCACAAAGAAATCCACAGCAGTCCTGACAGAACTCCACTGAGCCGCTCACTCCCCCTCTTTCACTCGCTCATTCTGTTTTCCCGCTGCAGGCTGCTCTTTGTACTGGGCTCCTGTCTGTGCTTGCACTGTTTACTGCCCACAAAGAAATCCACAGCAGTCCCGACAGAGCTCGAGTTGATCTTGTTCACCCCTCTCACTCGCTTGATCTTAATCTGTCCCAAACACTGATTTCCCACAGTGACCTTGCTATTCTGCACCAGAAGTGCAAAACACATTTCAGCCAAGATGTGGAAAATGACAGCTGTACTGTTCATAAGGAGGTGTGAAAAAATGAGTGTTAGAAAATCTGGCAGAAAATATTACAAATTTGCAAAGTTACAAGGGTGCATGGAAACAGTGCAACACATGCTTGTAACACAGTCATTTTATGGACTTTCATCACCAGATTTTCAACATAGGCATTTTAGGACCTCTGCTCATGAACAGTGTCACTGTCATTTTCTTAATCTGTCCCGAACACTGATTTCCCACAGAGACGGCGCTTATTCTGCACCAGAAGTGCGAAACACATTTCAGCTGGGATGTGTGAAATGACAGCTGTACTGTTCATAAGGAGGTGTTAAAAATGCCAGTGTTGAAAATCTGACTGAAAATATTACAAATTCATGAAGTTCCGAGCATGTGTGGAAACTGCGGAATGCATGCTCATAAAAAAAAAAAAAAACAGTAATTTTTGGATTTTGTTCACCAGATTTGCAATATAGGCCTTTTGAGAGCCCACCTCATGAACAGTGGCACTGTCATTTCATTACCTAGTCCCGAGTTGATTCCATGCAGTGACTGCGAATCACCTTTCAGGACTAAATAATGTAATGATGTGACGATTCATGAGGGGTCCCAAGAACCCCATGTTGAAAATTTGGTGCTAAAATTCTCAAAATGCCCGAGATATGCACCAAAGTTGAAAAACCCTATTTATGCCATTATACAGCTTGCCAGCATTTCTTCAGTTCGCGGTCAGCTTTGAAAAGTGCAGACATGTTCCGGTCCACTGAAGATCATTGTGTTGGGCTCCGGAGGTAAGTATGGGGTGAGGGGTGTGGAGAGGCAGAGTGCACAGAGGGTGGGTGTGGGTTGGGAGGGGCCAATAACTATATGAGGGACCGCTTTCGTTTTATTGGTGTTCAAAAACATCGAGTGGCCTGTTTTTTTTTTTTTCAGGGACTTTAACATGCTGGGGTGGGCTCCCAGCATGCCACCTGAGTGTTTTGGGGGCTGTAGCCAACTGGGGATTGGGCACCCGTCCGGCACATACCAGTGGGGAGAGCCAAGGGGATTGAGCACCCCTCGCACACAGCAAGCTGGTGGAGGACATTATGCCAATGGGGAGTGGGCTCTAACGGAAAAATTGAAGTGGGGGACTGGAAGCCGGCGGGACTGGGGCCCCCATCGGCAAGAAAGACTGTTGGGGGTGCATGCTAAGGGGATTGGGCACCCCTCAGCACACAACAAATGAGGAGGGGACTACAGTGTCCCACTGGGAGTGGGATCCCCATCGGCAAATGTACTGGGTCAGGGGCGGCATACAGATGGCAGGTACCGCCTGCAATGATGAGTCATTCCCTCATTGCAGTGAAATGGCTGACGCTGCAAAGACGAGGAGGCCCCTGATTGCAGCTGTGAAATGTTTAACTTAGTGGCATCTTTGCAGAACCAGTGTCATCAAGACACTGGACCTGCATTGGTCCACAAGTGCCAAGCCCCCAAATGCAGTGCCCCGTTGGCTGCCAGAGTGCCCACCCTCCACAACCTGTTTCTCTCCTAAGCTGCCGTATAATACTTTTAGCATGCACACAAGCAAATCTAAAAAATCACTCTTCCATGTCTCATTCACTTTGCATTTCCAGCTCCACCTTCGTAAGTAAAACCTCTACTTATGTCCAACCCACTGTTCAAGTCTCACATCACCCACTATATAAAATGTAATTAACCTTCTTATTCTAGTGACTGTGCTAAACTTCCTTTTCTTAAAGGTGATAGGAAACAGTTTTACACCATGAGATGCTCTCTTCTTTTCCATTAATGTACATACAATATTCTGCTATGTTTTGACCATTTTGGTTAATACAATAATCTAATAGTTTTGCCTTTGTTACAACATGGAATCCCACACTCTTCAGCAGTTGTTGTTCTCTTTATTTCATACTGCTTAAATCGATTTCGACGATTAATAACACCATTCTAGGCTATCCTAATCAATAGCATAGAATGGTGTAACTGATGTCATAGAATGTCTTAAAAATATGAAAAGAAAAAGCAGCAATTGCTAAGGAGAGTGGAAGTTAATGTAGATCTATGGGCACCCAAAACTAGAGTATTTATTTACCAAAATTTGGTCAAAGCATACCAGAATACACAACTGGCATAGAAAAGGAAAATTGAGGGCTGTAAACTATGTAAAAATCATTTCCTATCACCTTTAAGATAAGTCATGTTTCTTTACAAGAAATGTAGGACACTTCAGAGGCTAGACCACAATCTGTATTTTGCCTAGAGACAAAGTATAGTAAAAGTGCTTTTGGCCTTGATCTTTTGCTCATCTACAATAACAGGCCCCTGTAATTGAGGAAATCTATCTGTCTGTGCCCAGATGCTTGTTTGAAAGCATGCATAGCTGTACTGGGTAACTATCAGTCATATGATACTGCTATTAAATGCAACACATTCATTTCTGATTAATATTGTAGAGTTTATGATGACTAATGTAGAGTATGCCAAGCTGAAGCAATTTACTGAGCTTTGCCTCGGGTCAGACCTTGCTTAGTTTAATCTATTCAGATTTGAAACTGTATGCAAGACAAAAAACAAAAAAGCTCTTTGACACAATTGAAAATCAAATGCTTAAACTGCAAGTGAGATACATTTCTCTCTTTGTATTACTCTATCCATTTGACAGATACGCGCTAAGTCAGAAATAACTGTAAATGTTAGGATAACAAGCATGAAGAGCTTTTAGGGTGATGCTACTGAAGTTGAAGAAAGCTTCTCATCATCTGATTAATACAAGGAACAGGAGACAACAATAACACAAACTCTACAAGCAGCAAATTATCACACACACAGGACAACCACCCAGTTATATGATCAGATCATGGTCTTTAAACTCCCACAAATTGTATTTGCCAGTAAATTTCATATAAAACCTCGAAATACATATCCCTTCCTGAGAAACCCCAATATAAAGGTTTGGTACACATGACATGATTTACAGATACTGTTAGTGCTTGTCCAGTCCAAATTAGGGCTGCATGTATACAGCGCCATAGATTTCTTGAAAATGTACAAGTCTGACAGGTTTTGGAAATGTTGCCCTTTTATATTGACTTTGCACACATACACAAAGGAAACATATTACTGCAGTGCTGGGGCATGGTTGTTCTGTGCTGCGTCATCCAATGGATGTCAGTCTGCAGGAGTCCTGACTGTTAAAACTTAATTATAGGAATGTAGATTTTTTAATTCAATATACTTTATTGATTACCAGAAAAAGGCATAACAATACAACAAACAACAAATCCCACCCCACCCCGTCGAACCCACACCAAAAGGCAGAGTGAATAACAGCAAACCCCAGCCAGAATGCAACCAAATACAAGAGTGACTAAAGGACACACCACATAGTTAAAATAAAGCAAACACAACATATAAATAGTGCCTACTAAAAAAAGAAAAAAATGTCTGAAATTGTCATATTTGGACTGCTCCAGAGCAAACTAAATTGTGTACAAGGCATGCAACTTGCTCCTCTTCTTATGATATCATGGAAGCCTATTATGCACACTCGCTATCATTTTCTCCAAATGAAGGTTAAATAAGAGTTCCTGCAACCATTCCTGATACTGTATGTAATTGAGATTTGGTCAAAGCCAATGATGGAGAACTACCCTCTTAACCAAGATGGAAATCAAGGCCAAGAAGTACCTTCTTTCCCTCATGGTAATCCTGCTGTAAACCCCAACTATGTTTGTATAGCCCACTACACACACTTCTACCTTCTACCTTTCTTGCCTTCCTCCTCTTACCTCTCTCTCCCTGTCTCCCACCCATCTTTCCTCTCTCAAACCTTGTGTCACTTGATGGCACTTACTATTAGTCTGAACCACATACCTCTCAACCTTTGTCCCCAAATGGGAACATTGCCTGTCAAAATGTGGAACAAATGGGCAAAATGTGGAACACTTAATTAAATCTTTACCTAAGAAGCTCAAAACACTGTTAAAATGTTGCATTTATGTTCACAAAGGCTGTTGCTAATTGAATAATATATATTTTGCATCATTTACTATGGATTTTGTGCTTTAAAATGTTGACTTTGAATGTGGAACAAGTCCTCCAATGTGGAACATGGAGCTTTTGTGAAGTAAAATGAGGAACGCCTCGTAATGTGGTACAGTTGAGAGGTATGCTGAACCCTCCTGTTAGCTCTAACACTGTATACGTGTTTTGTGTAGCTTTATTGTTCTAGCTGCAACTGGCAATATTTGTTGAATGCTTTAAAACAATCTACTTGTCAAATACTGTTTGTATTGCTATTATCATATTGTCTACCTCTCCCTTGTGCGTCACATTGTACTGCTCATGTATTTTCACTTGTATACTCCCAGGTCATGCCTGAAAATAGGCATCTCTATGTCTAGTGCACCCACCCAGTTACCAAAAGCAAATAAAATAAATAAATTAATAAATCCTGGGGTAAAAGCCCTTAAAGACAAAGAAGAGGTCAATCCTAGATTTTGTCATATCCCATAGGCGCCATTTTAGAATACTTATGTAGCAAAGTGCTATCCACCTGGCCACATCTTGTACAAGAGAAGTGAATCTACCCATTTTAATTAATTTTAGATGAGTGTAGTAAATGTCATGCAATATGTGGAACTGGATAAGATGGAGTTTGTTGTGAGAGACATAAACACAGAGGTCTTCCAGATTTTATTCCACCTGAAAACATGTTGTGGAAAATTGCTTTCCGATAAGAGGATTCATCCATAATATCAGGGAAAATATGGGGAAAAAGAGAACATCAACGGCTACAGCATGTGGCTGTGACACCATATCAGTGGTCGATTGCAGGAGCTCACTAACATTTATATTCCAAGGCATAGGACCAAACCAATGAAGAAAAACATGATGAAGTTGAAATATTTTAAATACATACTTTTTATCTAAATGAAAAGAGGTAAGGACATCCTGGCATGATTTTATTGAGCCATTGTGGAACAAGTTGCAGACCTTAATTTCAACAAACTGGGGTAGCAGGCATCTGTCAACATGAGTCCTCCTACTTTAAAATTGGGGTTATAAAAAACATGCTCAGAGACATCTTTAGAAGGTTTATAATGCATAAGGTTACATTAGGCATGGTGAAATAAATGTTCTGTGGGTGGAATTCAAGCAAAATTCTGTCTTTTGCTTTCATGGAAGTTCGGAAATTGATTTCTGAACTTCTACAGAAATTCTGCTAGCAGTCACTGCCCAACCCAGTTGCCCAACTTGCCTCCAAAAAGCCAGTGGCTAGTGGTCCCTCCCCATCACTTGACGATGGCCAGACCTAAAAATACCCCACCCCAGGGCTGAGAATCTGTTCCTCCCCACCCCATTCCTGTCTGAGTAAATGCACCTAGCAGCTAGCGGTCACTTCCATGTACCTCACCTGCCCAAACTAATTCTTCACAAATAATCATAAGTGCATGCCCCCCCATTCTCATCTCCATCTGTAATGGTACTTTTTAATTTCCTGGTGGTCAAGTGGTTTCCACCCTCCCCATCCCTGATCCCCAGTCCCATAATACTTTCCTGGTGGTTTAGTGCCCCTACCCATGCAGATATCCCACCACCCAGCTCCCACCCCATCCCAAACCCAGCAATGGATGGACCAGCACAGCCCTCCTCTTTCCACAGTAGCTGGCCAGCCCATTGAAGGTGTCAATGAATGAGCCATTCTTGCAACAAGAATGCACTCATTCATTGACAGCTCAGTGGGTGGGCTTAGCTGTAGTGAAGAGAGGAGTGTAGTGCCGGGTCTACCCACTGCTATTGGGTTTGGGATGGGGTGGCAGCGGGTGGTGGATACCTGCTGGGAGGGAGGGAGGGAGGGTGGGGGCACCAGACCACCAGAGAAATACTATGGGACTGGGGAGTGGGGATGGGGAGGGAGAACCACTAGACCACCAGGGAATTGTTTAAAAAGTACAGCTACAGAGAGTGGGATGGGGGTGTTACTGCACTTCAGTGATTATTTGTGAACAATTAGTTTGGACCAAGGAGGTAGAGAGAAGGGACCACTAGACACCAGGGCACATTTACCTGGACAGGGATGGGGTTGGGGAGGATCAGATTCTCAACCCGGGGCAGGGTATTTCTTTTCATTGGGCCATGGGCAGGTGATCCAGTGGGGCAGGGACCACTAGCGACCAGAATGGAGTTATGAATATGTACTTGTAGGGTTGGGTCACTAGCCACCAGGGCTAGGGATGGGCCAAAGTGCAGATTTCACCCATAACTTTTGCGTATGTTTTCTTTCCACCATGGGCAGAAGTTCGAAACTTCCCTAAAAGTTCACTGATTTCTGTGGAAGTTCCACGGGTGGAAAACTGCACTTTCACCCATCCCTCGCGATAGATAACTGCTGATGGACTCAGACAGAGATGCCAATAACACGTGCTCAAAACACCACGAGGAGAGCTGATGGGGACAAAAACAAAGCTGAATGGGACAGGCCAGCCTCTTTAATCTGATCTCTCTCAACGCAAGCCAAAAAGGGTTATAGGGGTTGTCACAATCATCCAGAATTTGGGCTGACCACCTTATATATTTACTGTTTTGACTGGCAAAATAATATACCAAAATGCAGGAGCTGGCGGCCACCAGATGCCTTAGGTGCCAACAGCCAGTTATACGCCCTTCTTAGCTCTTGCCCAACCGTATAAAATAAGAAACCATCCTGTGAATCCATTAAACCAAGGATGAGGAGAGCAGAATATTAAGCATGTTAAGTAGATAAAATAAATGGGGAGAACATTCATTTTATTTATTTATTTATTTAAGAGATTTACCAGGCAGTCATACTAGCAGGGGCTGCTCTTTTCCAGATGCGACCTGGGGAGTTACAGAGAAATACAACCAGGACGAGTACATACAGGGATAAAAACAAAGTCCAAGTAGTTACAAAGCTGGATTTTAATAATACTTATTCTAAACCATGGGGTCAATGGCAAGAATTTCCATTTCTTTAGGTCTTGTTGTATGGTAATCAATAAGTCATCCAAATTAAGTTTTTTAGTTGCGCTGTATTTCTCGAAAGAAAATTCCAACATATTTAAGCTGTTTTGGAGCTCAAGTTAATCCCAATACTGAAACATCTGATTTAATGACAAGCAGAGTTAAGGGCATAACCACTGTTTTTCAAGATTAAGTTTATAATTAGACAACAAACCAAATTCACCAACAGTGTATAAAGCAGCTGGGATAGAGACTTTGGGGTTAGTTACACTGAGTAATATGTCATCTGAGACAGAGACCTGTAGATTCTATGCACCCACCCACCCCAGTCAGATCTGGATTACTCTCGAGTTTCCGTATCAAGGACTCCAAATACAGATTAAATAATAGGGGTACAAGGGACATCCTTGCCAGTCCCCAAATACAAAGGAAAGCTGAGGAAAACATCCCATTACAGTAAATTCTGGCACTCGGACTTGAATAAAGAACATTAAACCATCGAAGAAACAGCTAGGGAAAACCAAATGTCTCTAAGGTGGCAAACAAGAAGGCCCAGTTGACCCTGTTGAATGCTTTCTCCATGTCCAGTGAGACCAAGGCCTAGGGATCCCAGAGTCCCTGGACATGGAGAAAATATGGGACAACTTACGTAGATGGTCAGTCGAAGAATGAGTTGGCATAAAGCCAACCTGTTTGTGACCTATAAGTCTAGCACAGACCTCATTAATCTTAAAACCCTAATATTTTAGCCAGAATTTTAATATCATAATTTAAAAGTGAGATAGTCCAATAACTAGTAACATTGTCTGAGGGATTTACGGCTTTAAGCAGTAAGACAATCATGACTTTGAGTAGAGTGCTGTTCAAGATGCCAGAATCATACAGGGAATGGAAAAATTGGTGCAATGGAGGGGCTAATTCCTTCGTAAAACTTTGTAAAATGGGGGTAAGGCCATCCAGCCCCAGGCGCTTCATCGAGTTGTAAAGCATTAATGGCATTTCAAATTTCCTGTGGAGCTAAAGGTTGTATCAAGGAAGTCTACTGGAATTCCTATAAAGTCAGAAGAGGAATTTCAGCTTAGTAGGCTTGGAGATCTGGAGATGGGGGTTAGGCATGGGTCCATAGAGAGACTGGTAATAAGTCTCAAACTCATTGGCAATTTCCTTGGGTGACATTTTAATGGAGTTGTCAGACTCCGACTTGACAGAGGGTATGGTGCATGACGTTTCTTGTCTCCAGAGGTGCAAAGCTAGAGACAGCCTGCTTTCTCCCTTGATTTACGTAAGTGGAATGTATTTTGAAAATAGAATATTCAGCTTTCTCAAGTAAGTGATTTTTTATCATGAAGAGAAAGTAATTCACTCACGGTGCTCCTCTGGAGACCTAGGATTCAGTTGCTTCTCTATTTCCCAAATACGGTTCAAAAATACTGAGCTTCCATCTCCCTACGGTGCTTCTGTTTGGTCACCAAATGTATAAATTCCCTCTGACAAAATACTTGAAAGCACTCCATTCCATATCCTCCTTATCTATGGAACCTGCATTATGAGAAGCAAAACTTCTATTTGTTCCCTAATTCTATTAATAACATACTCTTCCTTTAAAAGTTAGTTGTTTGGCTTCCATAAAGTATCCCTCTGGATATTAGACACCAAACTATGCCTTAACCACACCAGAGAATGATCCAAGAGGACCTGTGGAGCTATCTCACATTCCAGCATGCCACTCCCAAACTTCGTGAGAGGCACTCCTGTATCCGCCTTTATGTGGATGACACAGTGTTGGTGGCTGAGGGGCAGTCCTAGTGAAGTGGAATTTAAAACTGCTGCAGGATTTTTTGGCAGTGCAGGAGTGCCTCACATCTCTGGGTTTGATCACAAATCATAAAAACACAAACTATTTTATCTGGAACTAAGCAATCCAGATTAAAAACCTGGGTTTACAAATAATGACTTTGGAAGGAAATGTTTGACTCAGACTGTAACCTATAAATATTTGGTGGTTCACATTGATCAGCACCTGAGTTTTGACTATCATATTTCTGATTTGGTTAAAAAGTAAAGGGTCATATTGGGGCAGCTAGAAGGTTCTCAATGAGTACAACTAAATCTGCACGTCTAACAATTGCTGACCAGCTTATTTTGCTGATGATTGACTATGGGAATCATATTTACAGACATTCCAGTAAGCATCAGCTAGAAAAACTTTATTATCTCTATAACAGATTGGCAAGATTTGTCTTGAGGCATAGCTATAATACCCACCATTGTACAATGTACAATAAGTTGGGTTGAAATCACTTACCTGAAACATAACTATATTTGGGCCAATCTTGTTTGGAGTATGCTTAGAGATAAAACACCCCAGCACTTCCTAGAGAAGATACAAAGACCCAAACATAGTTTACATTTAAGAAAAATGAGGCTAGGTCCTGATAAAGCCTAGGATAAGAAAAACAATTTTGTAAAATGACCTATGAATACAGTGTAGCTAGTACATGGAATGCATTGCCCCAGTTTTAAGAAATTTTGAACTCTTGAAATTTAGTTTTAAAACAAAGATTGGACAGCACTTTAGTTTCAGATGTCAGTGTAATTGAATGTTTAGTATAGTCCTCATTGTTTATTGTTGTAATGATTTATTACATCTATGTCATATATTTATGTTTTTCAACTATCGATTGAATGATTCAAACAAGATATGTTTTAAGCCTATTGTTATCTGTGGAAACTTGAAACTTGTACAAAAAGTTTTACTGCACAGGTACACCTTGCAAACAGGGCGTAAATTGTCCTAATGGTGTTATACTGTATAAATAAATTTGATTATTACTTCTACTACACTCTGACTAATCAGAATGTAGTCGATACAGAGAAGAAGATCCATTTGTCGGGGAATAGAATGTATACTCCCTAGCTTGAGGATATAATATGCACATGGGGTCACACAACTCAAAGAGTCAACCATGTCACGAATGGTGCGCTGGGCAGGACAGTCTGGCTTGGGATTTACCTGTCTTGTCTAAATCCTGACTAAAAGAAATGTTCCAATCCCCAATAATAATAATAGCAGCTTTTGAAAGGAATGGAGCAATAAGGGTGGCCAAATTCATAAAAAGGAGGGACCTCCATGTTGGGCCCATAAACACTACCTACCAGGACGTCCGTGCAATCCAGAGTACCTTTAACAAAATATATCTACCTTGAGGGTCCTCAAGACTCTGAGCACACTGAAAGTTAACACCTTTAGAAAGTAAAATGACTACCCCTTATTTTTAGTACCTTTACTGGCCAGAAAGACTTTACTGATTGATTGTCTACAGAAAAGAGTACCTTTAGAAGCTAACAGGTGAGTTTCTTGCAAAATATAATATTACATTGCAACTGTTTCAGATGCTTAACAATTTGATACTGTTTAACCCTGGAGCAAACCCCTTTCACATTCCACAAGGCATACTTAACAGTGTTAGACATAAGAAATTCTCAGAGAAATAATTGAATTTGTTGTCCTTCTTAACAAAAAGCATACATACAGTCCATGTAACATCCACTCGCCACCCCCTACTCTAGCCCCCGCCTCTTCCCCACCCAGAAAGAATAACCCAAATTTACTCCTCCAGAAAAGAGAATACAGTAGTGGCTATTAAAAGCATCCCTTTCCCCACCAATAGCCTAGAATAAAATAAGGTAATACATACTAAAAATTTAAAAAAAAAAAAACACATCTCCCAATCTACCCCAAAAATCTGCACCAAACCCAGCAACCGATAACCAATATACCCTCAGTCCAACTGACAGCCCCATAAATCAGATGGTGCATGAAGAACACACTACTCATCCGACTATACAACCTCAGTCAGACAATATCTAGAACCTGAACTCTCATGAAAAGAAAACAACATTTTCCAGTATATGCCCAATTGCCAAATAAAACATATTTACAGTAAGAAAAAAAAGGAGACTCAAGTCCTTAACCATAAAATGGCCCCTGGTATATGGATACATGCCATAATGGCAAAAGCCTAAAGGCTATCACCATTATGCAGACGCCAAGAGTGCCAAAACTTATTTTGTCACTCTGACACCCCAGTGCACAGCAAAAGGGCACTAGGGACTTAGTTTTACTGTTCTCTGTGGAGGGCTGTGCCTCACATGCCCCTGCACCCCCTACTAAAGGATTCTCAACTCAAGGGGATGAATGTCAGAAGGGTGGGGTGGGAAAGGTTCAGCCAGATGCAACAAAATGCACAAGTGCCCAGACCTGAACCTAGTACCCTGCCGACCGACACTGGCAACTCCACAATGGGGTTGGCATGGCAACCGATCGTGGCACCCCCACATCCCTCACTGTACATGCCCACCCCCCGCACATGTACATATAGCGATAGGATGTCACTATACTCACCTACCCCCATCCGCCGCCATATCCCCTGTGTGCTGTTGCTGCAATGCGCTGGGGAGAGGGTCGCCATTATTGTCGTCCTTTCTGAAGTGCCCTCATCACGGAAACCCTGGTATATAGATCCTATAAACAAAATGCCATGCAATATCGAGTGTCTAAGATAACAGTTGTAACTGGCTCAGTACATCAGTGAGATAACATAACCAACCAAACCAAAGAAAAGAGTAAACATCACGTGTCAAATGAGTGAAAGTATTTGCAAAATAAGCAGGTAGCAAATCAATATGTTCAGTCAGGAACTGAGATCATGATAAGTCAGTCTGAGTACTGAAGAAGCACCAGAATCTGTAATCAGGACTCTAGAGGTATCGCACATGCTGTAACAGTTTGTATGTAGGCAGAATCTAAGGAAGAGACAGAAAACAGCCCTCGACAGTAAAGCACCCAGGGAAGGCAGAAAAATATAGTTACCTCCTTAGAACCATGGTGAAACTTCCAGATGGATCCCCATAGAGGCTCTGGTAGATAACACAGATGATACCACATTAATGATCCACTTCAATTCTTAAAGCTGTGAGTGCAATATTCTGAGCACTGTAAGGGCCACTGTATATCAGGACCGACTGAAGATGGAAGTGAGAGGAGTCAGACATCTGATCTAACCTTCCCGAAATTAACTGTAGAGAGTTGTAATAATATGTTTCACCAGTTCATGCACAGTTAAAGTGCCAAAGGAAAATCTACACAAGAGGGGTGCTACAACCAAGCATACTCTCACCGCTACATCAGCTCCAGAACAACTTTCATAAAAACAAATAAATAGAAGCCCTCAGGTCATGTTGGCAATAACTGGGGCACAAATTGAGCCATAGAAATCACTTGAAGTGCAGATCCCATCCATCAAATGTGTGGCAAAGCCTCTGAAATGAAATTAAAAAACACAAAATAATCTCAGCTTAATTCCACCAGAGGGTTGAGCACCCCATGTCACTGATCTTTAAATAGCTCAGGAAACAAAACCTTAGCTTCTACATTGGCTCTATCAGCTGATTCAAATGTTTTCAGGAGCCTTTGTGCTGATCTGAAGATGTGCAGAGTAGAGCATTTTAAAGCAGATTCCAGCCGCTATTAGCTTAGTTACAGTCGAATGGTATGCAGCTCTCCTCTCCTCTGCCTTACTGAACTTGGCAAATCTTGTAAGATCCTTCAGTGTGTCATGTCCTGGGAGACATCCTTGAGTTCCTTAATTTTATTTAGAAGATGTTGTTTATCCAGATAATTAAGGAACTTAAAACTGAAGGGTTGGGGCAAAGAATCTTCTGGGAGCATGAGCCATAAGGAGCGATGGGCTCTTTCAGTTATGTATGATGGCCCATTGGGAGATGGACGGACAGCCTGGCACATAGTTTTGGGCAAACAAGACAGGATTGGCCTCAACATGCTCTGGAAGATGGACAATAAAGACATTGTTCTTATGGCTCCTACCTCTAGATCCTCTAACCTGTCTTCAAGACAGGCCGCTTTCTTGCCTGAAGGCGCCATGTCGGGTTCTGTCCTCCAGCGCCAATCTTCCAGAGAGCTTGTCCGAGCATCATTATTCCCAACCTAGCAGTTCAAGTCTTCTACAGCTGTCCAAAGAGCTCTAATTTTGGTGGTAAGCCCATGTAAATCCTCCTTAAAAGGGCAAATTCTTGCACAATCCTTTCCTCTGAAAGTGCCTGCAGCACCAGTGTCGCAGTAGTAGAATGGCCAGCTGAAGGTGTTTGAGCCTTGAGACACTTAGAGGCTTTGTCAGGGGTGGCCAGTGGGGTGTGTTGGGTGGTGCTGTTTTCATTCTCATCCATTTTGGAGTTGACATGGTGCTGATCCAGAGACTGGCAAGTAAGAGCAGCCACTAATATTTAAGAAAGTTTTCTTTGAAAGAGGCAAATAAAACTAAATTTGATGTGAAGAGCAGGAGCAACACAAAAGAGCTACTACTGTATCTGGAGCTCTGCATCAAGTGACCTCCCTCCCCAGGAAGGTTGATGTTGATGCTGGCCACCTTGCTGATGGACAGAAACTTTTCACGTATGAGAGGATACAACCACACTGAACAGTCTGGATTACTGCTCATTAGCATACCAAGGGGCACAATCATCAGTCTTCTGCTGTTTTACAGTCCCTCTTGGTGGGAGGGTGACACACTACAGCCACAATTGGTGGTCCCAGTTCCTCTGGTGCCTCTTGGTAGGAGGGGACACGTGCAGCAATAAGCCGTGCCAGCTCCTCTGATCTCGCTCGACAGGAGGGGACACAGAACTGCCATGATCAATGGCTCCAGCTTCTCTAGTCCACCTCAGTAGATGGGGATGTACAACAGCTGGGACTGATGGTGCCACCTCTTCCAGTCTCCCTTGGTAGGAGGGAAATACACACAACAATTGCAACCAGTGGCACCAATCCTCTAGTCCCCTCAGTAAGAGAGGGACATACTGCAGCCACAGTCACTGGTGCCATCTCCTCTGGTCCCTTTCAATAGGAAGGAGACACATAACAAGCATGATGGCAGTGCCAGGTTTCGAGGAGGAGGAACCTGTTGAAGCAGAAATGATGTGTATGTGGGAGTGAGAAGTAGCTGCTAAAATACTGGCAAACTCATTAACCACCTCGCATCCCTTCTCAACTTACATGAGCCTTTAACCAATTAAAATGCAATCAACAGCTTGTGAGTTCCCCAACAGTGGTGATATTTTCTCGCTGATCTGCCAAAAAAAAAAATTCAAACAAAGGGGCCTATGCATGAACAGGTGGGAAATACATACCCCTGCTCACGTAGCTCCACAGCCCCGGACAGGCACAGGGTGCATTGTATTCACTACCACAAGCACCCACAGGGCACCTTTCTGTGGTCCCACCCCCAGGCATGCAGAACTCCACAGGACAGCCAGGGCAGGGTAGTGGACCCAGGCGGGCATCCAAGCAGATGCCCATCCTGGGTCCCTGAGTGGATCCTTTGCTTGGCATGAAGTGGATCTGGGTGCATGAATAGCCCCAAAGGCACCCGATCCATGCGGAGAGCCCTGCAGCCAGCAGCACCCACCTCTTGCACACGCCTCCCTGCCCCTTGCCTGACAGTACACCCACACACATGACCCTCCGTCACTGTCTGGTCAATCAGACCCTCCAGCAGAGTGGTGCTCCATCCCCATAATGCAGAAGTATCCCCGATATGTGGCAGCCCTGCCTCCCTGTATGCAGTTGACAAACCCCTCACCACCTGACACACATCTCACCATACCTCGTTGGTGCATACCATACCCCAACCTCTGGCAATGGGTGGCCCATGCCCTGTGTGCACATTCCAGACATCCATCCCCAACATGTGGCAGCCCATTCTCCATGAAGTACAAGCCAACCCCCCAACACACAGAGGTGTCTCACATGACCATCCTGACCCCCAAGCCTGCACCCTGCTGCAGCATTGGTGGCCATTGGCTGTCCCCATGTGGCACAGACAAACCCCTCCCAGTCCCAGCACCTTCCTGTGAGTGCCACAGCTCCAGACAGCCAGTGGTAAAGCCCTCCTCACACCACCTTGGCTGCTGGCTATCCAACTGATGCTGGGAGCGGACGCTTCATATCAGCAGTGCATCCCCAGTATCAGTTGATTGTCTGGCAGCTGAGGGAGGTGTGAGGAGGGCTGTTCCACTGGCCATCCGGTGCCACAGCACCTTTGGAAGGTCCAGGGTCCAGGGGGTGTTGCAGGTGTCGTGAGGGGGCACTGACCATCAATGTGGGAGCGGGGTTGATGATCGTGTGGTGGTGCTGGGTGGCCCTGCCATATGTGCCGGGCACGGGATACACTGTGTGTGAGGAAGTGGGGTGGGTAGCATTACCATCACTGGATAGGGCATCTGTGTGTGGTGAGGGGATGCCATATAAGTATTGGGGGGTTGGGGCACCATTGTGAGTTGGGGGCATGCAGTATACTTCCTGGGGTGTTGGTCACCTGTATGTGTTGGGGGTTCATTGCCAATTGCCTCCATTGGCAGGGAATGGCTGTGTGTGTTTGGGGATCCAGACAGGTGCATGTGGGCTGTGTGCACAGGGCTCAGCACATAAGGCACTTACAGCAGGGTTCCCCCTGTTGTAACAGGCACCCTCCTATGCCCCCAGTGTGCAGCACTACTTGCCTTGGTGCATGGCACGTAGTACTGGCACACACACCCTGGCCCCTGGTGTGTTGCTGTCCATGTGGCCAGGGATTGGGTGCATAGGGCTTCATGCCCCTTCATGCATCCCATGTAGGGAGGTGCAATGGGTGCAGAGTGGCTACACGCTGCAAATATGTGGCATATAGACACTCTGCAATTTCATGCATAGGACCCAATAATATCTTTTTGCCATCCTGCTGTGAGAACTAGTGTATTTTTTAATTAGCAATATAAGCAAAATATCACCCCTCCTACAGAAAGTAGTGTTGGGCCTAGAAGCTGTTAGCTCCTTTTTCTTTTAATCCTTGATATTTGCAAGGTCAAAAGCTCTCTTCCTCCTCAGTACTGCTCAACAGCATGCTCACTGCATGTCTTCTGAAGCAGCTCAGAAAGCATATGTCACTTAAGTTCAACCTAATCTAGCTGCCCCAATTACTACAATTTTAATATGTCTCTATTGCAGAGTGACATTCCCAGAAGATGAAAGTGACTCCTGTAGTGCCTGTACACAAAGGGGAGTAAGGAACCTGTATAGCAATGCCAACCAATATCCATCCTCTGCACTCTATCAAAAATCCTAGAATGATTGGTCTGTAATCAGCTCCAGTCCTACATGGAAACCCATGCTCTAGTTGTCAATGCCCAGCAAGGCTTTCAGTAAAATCATGATGCTGACGCAGCCCTAGTAAGGTGCAGAGCTGACTGACTTGAAGTCCAGGATGCTGGCAAATTGACTGAACTGTCTTTATAGACCTGACTAAGGCATTCAATGCACTCAACCACAACTTTTTTCTACATGAGATCAAGGGACTAGTCCTTGATAATTTGTCCTGCCCCCAGTTTGTTAGCTATCAAACTGTCTGAAAGCAACTGTTGAAACGGAGAGGCAGCCACTCCACACTGAGAGACATAACTGGTAGGGTTCCTCAGGGTTCTGTCTTGGGTGGCTGTTCTCTTTGTTTATAAATGACCTGCAAAAGAACTGTGGGTGCCAAATTAGTACTTTATGCAGACAGTATGCTGTTATATAGGAGCCATTCAGACACTGCCTCAATTAAGACAGGCCTCACAGCCAACTTTCATCAACTGGTAGAAAGGTTAACAAGATGCTATTAAATAATAAGAAAACTAAATCTATACTTTTTGTCCATTACTGACTTGGACCTAATAGGACTGAATTACTAAAATCTTCTCACCAAATGGGGACCCTGTTGAGACTGTAGCCTCCATCCAGTACATGAGATCTATACTGCCTATCTATACTATACTGTGACTGCCCCCACAAGCCCCCATATACCCTCTAACTCTCCCCAACCCCATTTATGATAGCTCCCACCCTCCACACCTTGCTAATGAAGCCTTATTTTTAGGCAGACTAGCGCACACCATCAAAGCCATTTCTGTCTGCCTCCAGCTGTTTGCCATTCCTGTATGGGGCAACATTATCTTTTTTTAACTATTACGTGCAATATGTTTCTGTTACTCAGTTTACTCCAGTAGCCTTTGCTCTGTATGACTATGATATACTAATCTGTCTACTGAAATTGTGTTTATCCATGTGGTGATGTTTTTAGTAATCTGTTTGCTTGTATAGTTACTTGTCGTTGTATGGACGTGGAACCTACTAAAAGAGTCTTCTAACTCATAGGTAATTGTAATCCAAGAACTAAATAAATGAATAATAAAATACATACTGACCAGGATATCTTATTCAGATCACATGTGGATCAATGACCAAATAGTTAAACCAAAAATGAGGGCTAATGTATGGATTAAACCTCTATCTCACAGCTGAGGCCAGGTTATGCATTGCTAATAAATCCTACTACCCACAGTCCTGTATAGTGCCCCTGTCATATCATCACCAAAGTCACTGAGCTGCAAAACTTAAAACCTTATACCACCATGCAGCCAGGTTTGCTGCAGGAGCTGGTAACAGGGAGCACCACCGTAATACACTAACTGCACTAAACTGGTCCTCCTTGGAAAGTAGAGAACTCGTTATTCTACACCATGCCTGGCACACACAATTATACATTTCCTTTTCCCCACCTTAGCCTTGATCTTGCAATTAAAACCTCACAAGAGAGTCCTTAGGTCCTTCTCTGATTTATTTCTCACTGTCCCTAGAATTACAACCAATGCCGGCAAAAGGTCCTTTGCCTCTGTGGCTCCTAGGCTATGGAATGACCTCCCAGTTGATGCTAAGGCATGCATCAACCACTGTTCCTTCTAATGCTTCCTCAGGACCACTCTGCTTGCATGCTACCAACTGACCCAACTGAGTCCTCTTGTGACCGCTGATGTTACTGCTCAGTCTTACTCAGGGTACACCTTCCAACATTATTACATAAATATCTGTATATTATGAGCCTGTTTTTGTGCTAGTGCCTTTTAACTAATAGCAGTTGTTCTTCATTAATTATTATTCTTAATTGTGTGCTTTATCTTTGTAGCAGTTGTAATACATTCTTAATCACTACTTGTATAATAATTATACTTTAATATATGGATTGTCAAATTAATACCATCATAAGGCATATAAAAAAATCCTGGTAATAGTATGGCTCCTGGCCGATAATACCACTGCTCCCGAGTGATAATACTATCGTTCAGGAGCGTAATACTATCGCTCAGGACCTGAATGATAGTATTATCACCAAAGATGAACAGCACAAGCGCAAGTCTATCTTGTCATGTCTTTTAAGCATGCCTTCCGACTACGTTTCCAGCCGAAACAGTTTGAAAAACATGGCGGCGGATTCTCGCTAGCGAGATGACACTATGCGGTGTCCACAGTGACGAACTTCCATTTTTTGGCATATCTACAAACGAAAATGTATCTCACTGAACTGTGCTCACCACCACCAAAAACAAAAGTAAAGAAAATGAAATTGTTGCTATGCATGTGTGCGAGTCACGGAAGGCAGGCAGACCAGGCAACACTATGTGACAGGCTGTGGCAGTCGGCTCACAATGAGATTCCTTTAGTTAACAGCCGACTGGTCACAGCAAAATGATTAAAAAAGAGTCGGATCCATATATTAAAAAAATAGATAGGTAATCAAGCATTCTGAGGAGATATTTCTCATCTGAGGTTCTGACACGGGAACCTCTCGAGCTTCGCTCTCAAAGGTTCCCGTGTGTCCAGAACCTCTCAATGGTATTACTTCACCAGTAATACCCAGTTACCTACCCATTATTCTATTTATTTATCATGAGCTGTTACCTGAATTTGCATGTGATCTTTGTATGTAAATATTTCCAGTTCATCCCTGAAAAAGGGAGCTCTAATCGCAGAGATCCTACCAATTAACCAAATTCAACTAATGAAATAAATAAACCTCTTTATCTTAATGAGCTACATTACAGACAAAACAGTCTGCTGTCCTCCTTCTGTTGGGACAAGGTAAAGGGAAAGTCAGAGTCAAAATGGGGTGTAACTAGAAAGGAGAGGGCATTGGGTGGTGAGTGGAGCACAGACCTTAGCTGGTTTGGGTGTGATGCTTGGCCAGCTGGTTATGATTGCTGTATGATTTTGTAACATAAAATGTAGTGTGTTATTGTCTCCATAAGACAGCTTGGCTATGGGTGCTCTCCAAGGTTTCAGTTAAAATGACAGGATATATATTAAACAGCAGATCTCTGTAATGTGATTAACTGCCAAGACATTGCATTTTATGGCCTGTTGCTGCTTTGAAGTGGAAATGAAATGAGACTTTATGAGTCTGTTAGAGGATGGAGATCATAAACATTTTATGATGTCTTAGAGGAAAAACATGTTATCCCACTATGGTGTTAAAAGCTGTAAACCCTTTCTGATGTCCTTGGAAACAGGAAATCACACAAGATTAAAGACAGTCATAATTTGGGAAATTTGTTTTTGCTGAGGTGACCTAACTTGATATAACTCCTGATGGGACATCATGTTTGTATATATTTTATGTTCTAAAAGAGGAGCTAGATGGCATCATAGAAGTGGTAGAGAAACAGAGTTTAAACTGTATTCTGTATTTCCACTGAGACACATTAACTTTTTGGACTTCTAAGAAACAACATCTAACTCTAAGCACTGTATAGAGGTAATACATTAGATAGAAAAGTCTAATAGTACTGTGGTGAAGTTTTAGTTTGCATTTTTCCTTGTTTTCTTTTAGTGATTGTATGTTTTGTGATATAGTGTTCTGTGTTTACATTTTACATATTGTTATCCATTTTAAGTAAACCTCTTATTTTAAAGAGACTGCCTGGTGTATCTTCCAAGTTATTTCTTTTGCATGTGATATATGGAGGGTTAAGGCTGACAGCTGTTCATAAGCGTAATGGTGTTACCAAACTGGGAACAGAGGGCCTGACCTGCTGAGTGGTTTGGGACATTGGGTACTTTGCAATAGGAGTAGACTCGATAGATCAAAAGGCCTTATTCTACTGGCACCTCTTGCAGGAACTTATTACCTTGGAGCTGCATGGACTGCACTGGCTGCCCCTTTGGTGGTGCAGAAACTACAAGAATGGCCTGTTGTTACACAAAGCCCTACATGGCATGGGTACTGGATACTCAAAATATCTGGGGACAGGGCATTTGGAGTGGCCACATCCACATTTTGGAATTCTCTCACACCCTATATAGGTTATACCACTTGGTGGAGACCTTCAAGGAACGTTGAACTTTATTTTCCAACAAGTGTACTATCTTTGGAAAGGAAGGGGAAATTGTTTAACCAGGAAAGGCACATTAAGCCAGAGCTTGTTTCAGGTGCGATCTGGGAGCACAAGGAAGTTAAGTGACTTGCTCAGGGTCACACAGTATGTCTTTGTTGAGTTTATTAGTTGTATTATTTATATGTCTATTAGTTTTTTCTCATTATTCTGCTGTTGTTTCCCTGTAGGGAAGGGTGTGTTATAAATAAATTTGCATTACCTTGCTGTGATGTTGTAGTTTATTTTGAACTTCTTCCTCTTCTCAATAAAAGTGAAAAACTGGCAGCCTACCATACTAGTGTAACAACACAAAAATATATTTGTTTACAATCCTGGAATTATTCACAAGGCATACTTCCTGAAACTTGAGAACCCCCCAAACACACACACACATACACACACGCAAACACACACACTCTAGCCACTGAAGATGCAGTGACAGAAGATTATTGCATCATGAGAGACTGAATTGTCCATAGGCATTCCTAAAGTTCTGGAAGGATACAGTGAGATTTGAAACAAAATAAGATTACTAGTTGTGTTTTCACTTTTACTATGAAAAGAAAGCAGATCAGACAGGAACAATTACATTAACAAACTGCATGATGGAGCAATCATAAAATGTGCTTTTAAACTACGTAATATGAGATCTTTTTATTTATCATTTTTCTCATATTCAATAAAATGAAACTTACATATCAGTTTTTCTTTTCAGTATACCATGAATAGACCACTTAAGATCAACTTACAATAAACATGTAAATATCTAGGAGAAATCGAGAGAGTCAGGGAAAAGGAAGTATACATTAATTACTTGTCAGTTTAGAGCAAAAGCCTTGTCCTACTCTTAAAACAAAAACTGTCACTTTATGTCTTTAGATCTGCTATCTCAAAAGTTTATTACTCAAGTCCAGGATATGTTCCTCAATGTCTTCCTCATCTATATTATACATACTTGTTTTTGTTTTTCCTGTGGTTCAGGACATTTAGGTTTTGAGATATTGGAAAGTCCTACAGCTGATCATGGTCAAAGAACATTGTGTGTGTATATATATATATATATATATATGTGTACTGTGTATATATATATATATATATATATTTTTTTTTTCATTTCAAAGAATAATGAACATTTGGTTGGGAAAGGAAATGCAAAACTGGTGCCAACTTCTATGATATCTTATTTATAAATAAGGAGTTTTATTCTCAGCTACTGTGTGACAGCTAGAATATTGCTGAGAAATGTGAAATTTATTTTGTCTGAAGAACAAAGCTTCATATTGACTGGTTGTTTGTAGGACATCCTCTCACTCTGTCTCAAAGGCTGACTTGATTATTATAGTTGACCTAACAGATGCAGGTCTTGCATTTCTATTTTGAGATGTTTCAGGAAGTTTTGAGGAAGATATTGAGACTGAGATTGTCCGTTATTAGACATGTCTCTTGTTATAGGGATTCTTTGGTTTTAGACAGAATAACAGCAGTCTTTGTAGACATAGCTACGCTTCAGTCATCACAGCTTTTAATAGTTCATGAGTTATGCTAAACTGTAAATCCAGTGGCTTTGAAAAGCATACTGCTCTAAGGTTATGATATTTGACGCGTTCTTCAGTGCCTCAATTCATTTAATTACATTTATATTATTTTTAGTGTTTGTTTCTACTAAATAATAGGTAGTCAATGCTTTTGTTTTAATCTTACTCAGCCACTTTTTAGTGCTCTTTATTTTCTCAGCTTCATTCTATATTCGATCACATTGCCTTTCAATTCAAACTGTATTAGAAATACTATAAATGAATCAAACTTTCCATCCTTTTTTGTGAGCATTTAGAACACTGTTTTTAAAGTAAAAGCAATGTCACCAAAGTCTTTTATTTCCATGACATCCGGCTGTGGCTTGGAATATATTTCAGTCTCTTCTCTGGTTTTAGTCAGTTTCGAATCAGTCTCTCCAGTATGACACCTAAGGGATTTATAGGGTCCCTTTAACTGAGTTATATTTCACATGAAACTGAATACTACATTTGCATGTAAAGCAGGAGACAAGCATGATGGACATTTGTCTATTTTATTTAACATTTTCTGCATTCCTATGGTTATAAATATTACCAAATCTGTTTTTGTTTTCAGATTTGGTGTGTTCATCTGCCTCTGCAGCAAAACATAACTATTACTCAAACAAAACTTATAACTTGAAATAAAACATTATATGGAGTTATTTTACTGAGAATGCCTCAGAATGACACAATCAAATGTTTGTTTTACAAATCAAAGTTTTAGTTTGTAGAATAAAGTCTCTGCAGCTGCATTTCTATATTTGAGATTGAGGTTTTACCTGTTTAAATCCTGATTCATTTGTTGTATAAATATTGTAGCTCTGTGGCTGGCTTTGCAAGTATTTGTTGAGGCTGCACTATGTTTATTAAACTGCCTCATTTGTTAAGTGTGCCATCTGCTTTTTCCGAATAAAGAAGCAATAATTGCATTAATAAAGAAGCAAGATCAGCATTTGCTAAGAGTTTGAATTCTTGATCCTGCAAGCATTGCAATTTTGGTTTTCAGCATGGAGAAATGATCCTTCACTGCAGGAAATTCAGCCATGTCATTAGTAATAGCCAGTTGTTCATGCTCCTTTAATTCATCTAGGTTTTCTTGTCATGGAGAGTCAAAGTCATTTATTCATTGATTTATATTGACAGTTTCCATCACAGCAGTAAAGCAAGCAGTATGATTTGAAAATGTCAGAGCACTGTGAAGGTATTTTTTAATACCAAGTGTTTCTCCTGAAAGGGAATGGGATCACCTTCTGTGGTCTGTAAGCCATTCCTGCACTGAATGAGGCTCCACTTGTGTGCCTAAGTCACTGATACTGTGTATGGGTGGATTTACTGCTCATCTCCTTCACTGCAGGGGTTCTCATCTGCTTGTATTCCCTCTCCTGACCAACGTCACATATGACAGATGAGCTTCACAGAGGAGATACTTCCTTTAACAGCTTCAAATGAGCTTCACAAGCTCTTCCTGTTGGTGATGGGTGGACCAATGGAACTGAGCTTTTTGGTCCAGTGGACAAAGTGAGAGTCAGAAAAGTCCCTTTGGGAGAATGGATTCAGCAGTGACTTAATTCACCAGTTCTATCCAGTTTCTCCCTGGACCACCAACCACCCCTCCTCCCACTGATGTAGGGCACATTTCTAGTGACTTCATATAGGCAGAGTCTGGTCAACTGCATGCATCTCATCCTCCTTGATCTCTCCTTAGCTTTTGATACTGTGGACCATGGGGTATTGTTGGACAGGCTGAGGGAATATGTAGGACTTACCAGCAAGTTCATCAGCTGGTTTGAGTCCTTTCTCTGGGGCAGGTTTCAGAGGGTAGTTTTGGAGAACTATTCCTGTGATCCTAGGTACCTGCCTGCCATGTGGAGTTCCCCAAGGTTCTGTCCTCTCCCCATGTTGTTTTGCAGTATACTTGCTACCCTGGGCAAGGTCATAAGACAGTATGGGCTGAGTTTTCATTGTTATGTTGATAATACTTAGCTCTGCCTGTCTTTCTCACCTGACAGACCTGACACTGTCAGTGTACTAAATAAATGCTTGGCTGAGATCCAGGCCTGGATGGCCTTGAACTGGCTGGGATTAAACCCCAGGAAGACTGAGGTACTGGTGGTAGAGGCTGGTCAAAGGGTGGGTTTGGGAACCTCCTGTGACAGACTAGGTCTTTTTCTTGGCCCAACTGAACTGGAGGTCTCCTCAACTGTGTAAAATCTGGGCATTGTGTTGACAGTAAGCTGGCATTTGATGCTTAGGTGTTGGCTGTTGTCTGAACCAGTTTTAGCATCTCCAGAACATCACCCAGATTAAGCCTTCTGTCCCATCCAAGACTTGGTCATGCTGGGACATGTGTTCATGACCTCAAGACTTGGCTACTGTAATGCCTTCTACCTTGGGGTCAGGGTGGTGAGTTGCCTTGCCTGCAGCTTTGCAGAACACTGCAGCATGGGTAATGACAGGTCATTCTAGATTTAGCCATATCACCCTGTGCTGCGTGAGCTGCATTGGCTGCTGGTGCACTGGTGCATCACCTTCAAGATAGGTCTTTTGACCGATAAGGCCCTACATGGTTTGTGTCCAAGCTATCTGAAGGATCTCCTGGATTTCTATGTCCCATCTTGGTCTCAAGATCAGCTTCCAGTGTCCTTCTGGAGATCCCCAAAGCAAGGTTGAAGTGCTCTGGGACCGGGCATTTGAGGTTGCTGCTCCAAATCTATGGAACTCTTTGCCCGGCCATATCCAGGAGGTACTGTCACTGAAAATATTTAAACGTGAAGTAAAAAAACTTTTATTCAGTTAAGCTTTCCTGGGTCTGAGTTAGATGTTTTAACTGCTTAGATGGAAAATTGTTTTATGTGTTTAGACTTTGATTTTAAATTTATTTCTTGTACTATTTTTAACGTTATGGTTTTTTGTCTGCTTTTTATGCCTGTATTTTAACTGTTTTGTCAGGGTACCCTGGGCCTTTGGGAAGGAAGCCTTAAATACATAAAATCTACTACTACACTACTTTTACCTGCATATTCCAATATTCCTCAAAGGAAGACTGTACTACCTCTGCTGCTTCAAGGTATTTCTTTTAATCATACATGGTTGTTATTTGCATGTCTTATCAGATACAGCACAGTATGTATGTAGACATGATAACTTTTTTGTAATTATTATTTACAGTATGCTCTTAATCATCATGGCTCATCTAAATGGAACACTTTAATGACAACCTCTGCTCAGCCCTATCTATGCCTTAACTGTCCCTGCCCCTGTGCCTAGCCCCAACTGTGGTTAGGATAGCTGGGTGCTATCTCCACTTGAATCACAAGTACTGACCTGATCCAGCTTGAGGCATGGGGCCCAGGTGAGTGCCAGTTTGTTATTATGCAGCTCAGTGGCATTTCTTTTAATGTTGTCCATTTGCATGTGAAGGCATACAGAGCCCTCTGTTGTGCATGTATGTGATGTGCCAAGGCAACCCTTCCACATAATATAACATAGCATAGCATAAGCTTCAGCTTCAACTGCATCACTACTGTTGTCAGCCACTTGGTACAGAGCAACAGAGCCAGGTAACCCCACATCCAGAGAAGGACAGCATCTATTGGGATACTTATTCCACCTTCTTGTAGCCCTCTGACAAGTGAATTGTTTATAACCCCTATTCCAAATGGGAGCATACCTATTAAGCTCCATGGAGCCACCTCCATCTGTACTCTCAATTCTACTTTCTTCTCCTGGTTCCCTTGGATTGTTAGAGTAGGAATGGGCAGCAACAGGAGGAATTCAGCATTTCCATAGCACCTGTTGGTATAAATGTTTGATCATGACCAAATGCTCCAGCATGGGATGAGAGTCAGAACTCTGCCTGCTTAAAGGGCTGACAAATCTAGACTCATCCATCAGCACATCATTGGCCCATGGCTAAAACCACCTCAGGGGATGCAATATGTAAACAAACAGTAGCCATCCTTGTAGCCCTTGACCTGTGGAACAATCAGTGTCAGGGTCAAAGGGTACTTGAACTTCTGCATATCCTGAATAATCAGTCAGACGGCAAGGCACCCTGAGGTACTGGCAGTGAAGTCAGAAGAGTGATTCTGGGACTGAGATCAGTGCAGAAATCCATAAAATATATAAACCTTAACTTGAGTATCAGCCCAACCCCAGAAGGAGTAAACCAAATGGGACCAGAGTGCCTGCTGGTGGTCTGAAGCTGTCACAGAGAAGGGGAGATCATCTTGGGCTGAGAGATAAAGGATCTGTTGTGGTAGAGAAAGAGAGAACAGCTTTGCACAGAACTGAAGTAGAACAGGCCAGGCAGCCTGTTTGCATCTTGAGCAGATGCCCTTAGATATTTGTTCCTGCAACGAATAAAAATACAAACAGCAGAGACTCAGTTCACCAGGTAACTGCATGAAATTCAGAATGTTCCATCTAGAGCACAAAGCCAGATTAAGAGCAGAGCTAGCAAGGGAGTTGTCAGATTACTTCAGTCCAGCAACTACACAACGATGAAGTCTCTATGCTATATGAAGACCGATATCTTTCTAAAGGATGAAGAAGAAAATTCCCAATTGTGGTGAGCACCAGTGACACTGAGAAATGGGTTTCATGGGCCACTCCTGAATGCCACCAAAAGTACTACAGCTATCACCTGAAACCAGATCCTGTATCCAGTGACAGCAGAACTGCTGAGGAGTGACCTGCTACCTTGCTGATGCCATCTGGGAAATGAAAGCTACAAAAATGTGAGATTTTAACCCTTGGTCCTGCAACAGGTCATTAAAGTCAGTTAGATAGCCAAGGTGTTAGGTGTCAAAGCCCTGGGCAAGACTGTGCCTTGAGGCATTTACAGGCAGAACACCTATCAATCAAGCAATCAATCAATCAATCTTTATTTTATCAGGCAGATCACCATTGAGAGAACTCATTTAGGTGGACCCGGCAACACCTGCTTTTACATCATCAGATTTAGGATTACAAAGTGCTCCTTGCTGGGTTGCTGCTGTTTACTCTGCCTTAATTACTCTTAGCTACATCTACCCAGCACTGAGCCTGTGGCATGCCATTGCTAGAATTATCTGGTGCAACTATGAAAAAAGACAGCCTCTGGGACTGTAGAGAGAATGACTGCATGAAACTACTGGTGAGGCTTTGTGGGATTGTACAGAATTACATATGCTTATTGTGTACATTAGGGGTGAGCTTGTTGTTTGTTGTTACTACTACTTAGAGTTCCTTTAAGTAGCATTATTCTGGCTGCTTAGGGTACTGCAAGCGGCTTCCCAAGTACAGGCGCTTGTGTCAAATCGAATCCTCAGGAAGATGAGGAACACCAGATTCAGGGCCCACCTGAATGTTGAAAGGAAAACCTCCCAGTCCTGGAAAGGGCTTCACAAACATTTCCAAAGGGTGGAGCTACCCTAACTTTGAGTGTAATCTTGCATAATCAGTGCCATGAACAGCAGTGTTGCCACTGTGTCAGCAGGCCAGCAGGCCAAATAATTTTGAACACATAGAATATTGATGGATTTTTCATGTGAAGCCCTGCCAGCAAAATAAGACTCTCTTGAAAAAGACAGTTTCTTGAACTGATTAGCTGTATATGAAATAGAAATGATGATTTAGAATTATTCTAATGTATCGTTAGTGTTAAAGCACTTAGTACGTAATCACATATGAAAGTATGGGGTTAGGCAGAAAAAAGACTACATGCTGTAGTACATCAGGGCTCTTCCAGTGCTGTCATTTCAACCCCTGCACATTTTCCTTCATGATCCAATCTGAACCAAACCATTTAAATTTTAACACACCTTTCCCAATACAAGCTTAAAATGCTTTCCATAGCTGACAGAGCAATATATAGACAGGGCAGAGAGATAATGCAGTAATGACATATCTAAACTATCAGACCTCAGTATACAGGAACATGGATTCAAAAGACAGAAAACTATCAAGCGGATCATTTAGTCAGTCCCACTTCTGTCTTGGCATTATGTGATTTATGGGCTGGTGATACATAGTTTCTGTTTTGCCATGGAAAATCAGCCAGCTAACATCCTGTAATACTATCGCTCTGATATCACAAAGTGATAAAACCATCAATGTGATGTCAGATCTATGGTATTATGATTTCAGATCCTGTGACTTACTTTTGCACTCCTACCTGAAACCCAAGTCTGAGTCCAGAAGAAGTCACCCACTGAATAGGAGTGAGAAGAACAGTCTGGTATGACCCAAAGTGAGCAGCTAGAGCAAACCAGAAACCTTAAAATGTACAATGAACAAAAACAAACAATAAATGAAGCACCATGGCTAAATGTAAGAGATAGGACCATGTGGGTTGCAGTGACAGAGATTGAGAAGCATGAGCATTAATTTGCTTTGCCATGGAGAGCTTGGGGTGCATAATGTGATAAGCCATTGCCCTGATGACATGAGATATGTGTCTGAGTAAGCTGTAGGATCACAGAGCATGGGGAAATGTGTGTGCAGTGGGGCTGTTGACATGGACGAATGCTCAGTCATGGTGAGTGTTAAAGTCAGACAGAAAGAAAACCAGGGAAATCAGATACAGGCCTATATATTACAAAACATCACATGGGACTCTATAGATGATGTTGTGCTACCATCTTGGGATTCTATGACTCATAAACCTCTCAAGTTTGCTCTCAAGGTTTATGATGTCACAGTATCCTCGGTGGTGACACAGCATCATAACAGATAGAGTCCCAGTGTTATTCCATTTAGAATGTATTGTCAAATGTTGTAAACCATCAAATTTATCTTTTCCTAGTGTTTGTTATACCCTCAATGTGATGTCACAATGTTGTTATGCCATCGTGGATATGTCACATTGATGGTACAACAACAAGGAATGCTCGGCCATGCGTAGTCCATGAACCGCCAGTCTTATTGGAACAAGCCACGGCGTTACAGCTGGACCCGGAGAGAATGGGTATGAGAGTTTAAAAGTAAGGATCCTAACTACAAATTGTCTATTTTTGTTTAAATTGCAAGGACCAATGCCCATACATTATAAAGACATATGTAGAGTCGATCAACCACTCTATTCTCGCCTCGTGGTTGCTATGATAACCTATGAAAACTTCTCATGCTGCACTCTCAAGGCTATTCTAGTTGTCATGGCAACCACTCAAAGCAATAATAGAGTGGTTGTTCACTGATGCCCATACATTATCCTCTATTTTCAAAATTCTGGAGCACAAAACAATCTTTTCTTTTCTTTATGACCCTGGCACTGAACAGAGGAAAATACTTAGATGGAAACATAGGGATCCCAAGGGTCTGTTGATCCATCTGTTCCTCCAAGGCATAAAACATGATTGTTCATTGTGTTGATAAAACCTATACTCTGTTACAGTAGTTTACTCAGTTCTAATAGCCTCTGATGTTACATTCAGTAAATATCTTTTAAAAATTAATTTCAAAGTTCATTTATACAATGTAAATTACCATTTTTGAAATAAAAACATTATCAGTACAACAGAGTACCAGCTAGCTAGATAGATGTTTTATCTTCACAGTAAGGTACATCACAAAATTTATCTAGCTAGTTGGGTACATCACACATAACTTTTCCTATCAACTGTGCTTAGCCTTGGCATGCTTCTGCCATCACGAGTTAACTGTCCAACAGTGCATGCCAGGTGCCAGTGCTTCTAATCTCTGTCCTCTTTTTCAAATGTAAAATAAATAAATAAATAAGCCCAGTCTTTCAATTATCGGAGACATAGGGAATTTCTATACTACAGCCACAATCCTGTATCTTGGTATTACTTGGTATCACTTGATATGTTAGACAAAAGAAGACTATACCCTATTTTGATTGTCTCCCACTCAGAGTGGGTAGATTAGGCCCTTGTTATAGTATAATTTAATTGTTTATCCAATCTAGTTTTAAAACTATTAAATGTTTCTGAATTCACCACCTTCTTGGGTAACCTGTTCCAGGGCTGCAGCTGCCCAATGAAAAAAGTTATTCCTTTGTTGGTATTGGCCTTGGGAATTAGTAATTGTTTATCGTAGGATCTAAGGGTCAGGGTTCTATTGTTATATTCAAGTCCCCATGTGATGTTAATTCTGGATCATTAAGAATTTTATACAACTACAATAAATCTCCCCTTTCCTCTGTCCTTGAGTCTAACTAGACCTGTTGCAACAAATCTGTCTGTGTATATTAGCCTACTGAGCTGAAGGATAAGCTTTATTGTTCTCCGCTGGACTCTCAATTCTATTTATATCTCTCTTGAGATGTGGACTCCAGAAGGGGATGCATAATCCAAGTAGGCACAGATAAAAGTTCTATATATTAGGAGTAAGCACTGTTTGCTGTGAGTAACAAAGTTCACTGGACACATGTCAGTAATCTATCAGCCCTTTGAGTTATTTTGTTGCACTGATCTTGTGATGATAACGTATTATTTACTATTACACCTAGGTCAATTTATTTTTCCAACAGCCGGCAGAGTTTTGCCATTCAATGTATAGGTATACATTGGATTTTTCATTCCATGTGCAGAACTAAGTATTTATCTTGGTTTAAATGCATTTTATTCCTTGTGGTCCATAGTGCAATACTTTTAAATCCTTCACAAGGAGTGATAACTTGCAACAGAGCTAACTTCACCCACACTTTTTGTGTCATCCGCAAACTTGGACAAATAATTGAGTATGTTATTATTCAGATCACTGATGAAAAGCCCAAACAGAACTGATTCAAGGACAGATCCCTGTGGCACTCCACTGCCCACTCCAATTTCCTCAGACAGGCAGCCATTTATTCTTACTTGCTAGGATCTATCATTAAGCCAGTTTCTTATCCATTTTACCAAACTGCTGTCCAGTCTCATATTTGCTAACTTTTACAAAGTTCATAGTAGGGACAGTATCAAATGCCTTCCTGAAGTCTAATATAATGTCAATCAGGATATTCTGATCCATGCTTATCTTATTATAAAAGTTATTCAGTTGGTGGTACAGGATCGGCCATTTGTAACACATGCTGATGTATGTTCTTTATTCCTTTGATATTAATTTGGATTCCATTTGCTGCTTAATTAGCTGCTCCAGAATTTTACTGCAGATGAATGCCGTTTATTAACCTGTAGTTGGAGACCTGACCCTTACTACCCTTTTTCTATATTGGCACCACTGTGGACCTTTTCCAGTTGCGTGGCACTTCCCCAGTCTCCAGAGATCTATTAAACATGACTGTCAAGGGGACTGAGAGAGCAGTTGACATTTCCTTTAGTAACTTTGGATGTATATTATCTGCTCCTGCAGCAGAGTTTTCTTTGATTTGCCCTAATGTAGAGCAAACTTTATCTGTACTCATTCGATAAGACACTTGATGGTTGGGATAGGTCTGAAGACTTTACCATTATGCTGCATACCCACAGGTATGACCAAAGTCCTGTTACCATTATAGCCAGGGCAAAACACCACTTCAGCTAACCAGCATGAATAGTCCCAGCCTCTAAGGCACCATACTTCCTTTGTCAATGGTCAACCACACACTGAAGTCATGCCTGTGCAGACAGTCACTGAAATACCTCTTTCCATGACGACTACTAGCATTAAAGTTCCCACATTACAGTATTCAATGGAACAAACTAGCAACTGTTGATTAGGCACCTGTTCCCATGAACACTGTAACATGGGAAACTTGACAATCAACACTTCACTGACTCTGGGGTTCTAAAATAACTGTGCAGCATAAACAGGAAACAAGAAACTTTCACTTTGAAATAAAATGCTACTCTCTTAAACTCGTCTAAAAATTGTAAAGTACTGTATATCGTATAAACTGGACATGTGATGGCTGCTTATGAGATGTGATATTATCTTCATTTGTGGTCAGTGACCTCTTTGACCTCACTCCTGGCTTCACCACTTGTGAAGGTCAAGAGGTCACTGACCATTCATTAAGATAAATACTTCATAAGCAACTATCAAATATCCCATACATATTACATTTATTGAACTTTTATGACCAGCAAATCCTGTTTGTTTATATTAGTATATTCAAGATGTGTATCCTTGACTATCAGATATTTCTAGAACTTTACAATACAGTGTTGTACGAACTATTGAAGTATTTTTTTTCTTTGTTGTCTTGGCCTTAATGTACTCACTGGAAACCTAGATAATCATCTAAACACAGACTCACATGGTAGTGTCCTCTAAAAGCAGTACAGTTTTCATAATAAAACTTATATCTGGATCAAATGACTGTCTCACAAACTGCCAAAACAGTGCCTAAAAAATTCTTATTATTTAAAAAACTCAGTTTCCAGATCCTGGGACCAGAACCTGACCCAGTTACTTCTGGGTCACTGACAACAAAGCTTGGCCCCTAGCAAGTGGAGCCAAGCTCAGAAAGCTGATTCTGTATGTGTGGCTGGCTAGACCCTACCCCAAAATTCCTAAATCAAATTTGGAGGTAAAGTATGCTATATTTGTATATTAAAACAAAAAGAACAAAAAAGCAAGGCGCGACAGGTTGGGGAAAAGGCTGTGTCTCCACTGCTAAGAGACAAGGCCTAAGGACTTTGAGAGTTGTAGTTGGTTCCAATAGAAAGGAGGACTATAAACTGGAACTCTGTGAGTTCCCAGTAGACATTTTAAGGCACAACTCTGCAGAAGGGTGTTTTTAGCTTAATGGACATCCAAAAAATTTTTATTATTTAAAAACTCAATTCCCCATGCTGGGATGGGAGTCCAACCAGTTTCTTCTGAGTCATCTGTTTCTAAAGCTGACCCCAAGTGAGCAGAGCAGAAGTATGAGTGGTGGCGAGTGCATGAGAGGTGATACACACAGAGGCAAGCGTGCATTCTGTGCACATCTGCCAGTGTCAGCTGGAGCAGATCAGACAGCAGGGCAAGGGATCTTGATTCTTTGCAGACTTCCAATACAGCAGGTCAGGAACTGCACCCCAATAGCTTGTGGTCATTGTTGTAGTTCTATATATCATTCTAACCTGCCAAATAGTAGGTGCAGCAGTAATACTAGTGATACCAGGTTAAACAGCAGTTATGAAAGTGTTGTGTGCTTAAAACACTGTTCTATGTTATTTGTTGTACCAGAGTATTCAAGTCATAGTATTTCGTTCTTAGACATTTTATAAGCCCATTAAAGCATACCTCTCTAGTATAGCAAAGTAATCTGATCTGCCCCTTGGGCTATTGTTGTGTGTGTGTGTGTGTGTGTGTGTGTGTGTGTGTTTGTGTGTGTGTGTGTGTCTGCATTCTGTTTATAAATCCTATGTTTAATGGTGATAAGGGTTGTTAGTAGTCCCTAAGGCTAACAAAAGGATCAGGTTATAGTAGGTAGCCATTGTGAACCTTTAACTATTGATTAAATACCTGACAGTTGTTGTTTACACTTTAATCTATTGTCTGCCTGTTGTTAATTTCCGGATACTAAAACTGACTCAGGAACTAGATTTGTAACCCTTGTTACGGGAGAAATTGGGGTAGCTTGTGTAGTATTGTATGCAACAAGTTCAGTTTGTGTTTTTTTTTTTGTATTATCTTTTCTCTCCAAGTGCTGCCACTCTCAACTACTACTTCAGGATTTTTGCCAAGGCTACACCTGATCTGTTCTGTTCCTGGCCCCCATCTCACATTGTGACATGTCCAGGGTAACCTGGATGTAACCCTTCACTGGGAGGGCCCCACCTCCTCAGAGGGGAGAGGCACCTGAAGCAGGACAAGCGCAATACTTGGCCCTGGGGTACTGCTGAGGGATGGATGGCTTGGGACATTGATGGCATCGGACTGCCAGGTGGCCATCATCTGGTTGAGTGCAGAGCCATTTTCCATTTTTCTGGTGACATTCCCTCCTTTGCACTATGTCTGCATTACTCCCAGTCTCCACTGGAGGTCACTGCAGAGTGATGCACTCCTACAGCCCACCCCAGGAGAGGAAAGCAGTCTTACAGATGCTCAGTCCTCTCCTTCCCTGCCGGCCTCCCCTGCCCTGAGTCCATTCCCAAACCTGGGTCACCGTGTAGTTCAAGGTAAGGCACCAGTGCCTCAGTCCTCTGCACCACTGGGCCAGCCAGTTTGTGTTCTGATTCAAACTTTGAAGCTTTCACTTATGCCTAGTGTAAAGAAATTCAACAGCTTAAGGCCAAGATTCTTGAACTTGAAATGGAGCTAGTAAAGTCTCTAATAATATTTTATTTAATAAATATACCAAAACAGAGGCAGAACATAACTCACATATCCCAAAGGACAACATTAATGAACACAACATTGAACTTAATGATCAACACAAAAAAGACAAAGGGAGGAAGGGATGGGGAAGAACAGAAATGGTCTTCAGTAGAAAAAATAGATTAAAAAAGGAGGAGAGCTATGAACTTTGAACTTACTTTTAACAAATCAGTAAGAACCATTAGCACAACTAGAAAGTGAAACATCAATAAACATTACTAGTGATATGCAACCCACCCATGAATACAATACACAATGGGAGGTATCAGTTCCAAGACAAGGCTACATATTGGGGACTCTATTCTAAAATTCTCCAACAAATATGTGTGCACAGATAAGCTAAATCGGACTTGCAGCAGTTTTCATGGTACAAAATCTCCAATATCACAAGGATGTCCCATGATATTTGAAGGATGACGTAACCCACTAGTGGTCGGCATGTAGGAACACACAATGTAGGTCATTCAGATACTGAAGAGATTCAAAATGACTTTATTGCCCTTACTAACACATTGGAACAAAAGTGCCGTGAAATATGTTTTCCTGAACTTCTACCAGTCCCAAGGGCAAGCTGGATGAAATAAAATAAGATAAAAGCAATAAATGAATGACTATGCAAATGGACATTAAAAAAATGGGATAAAATGTATGATACACTTGGAGACATTTGAAAATAATTGTGATCTGTATAGCTGGGATGGCCTACACTTGAGTAAAAGGGGGTGTTATTAGGCAAACAAACTGAAAAATATATTATGGAAACTTTAAACTGAATTTCGAGGGGCTCAAGAAACAAGGATGAACAAGATAGACTGAGTAGAATATAACAGATCAGTTCATGAGTATAAATTCCTGCTAACAAATGCTGGAAGTGTGAACATATATTAAAAAATCTGAACTTGAAATTCTTCTTCTCTGAGATAGTATTGATATAGCTGCCTTAACTGAAACTTGGTGGATGAAACCAGTGACTGGCCACATAAAATACCAGGGTACAAACTTTTACAAAACAGAATAGACAAAAGGGGAGGTTTTTGTATGCATACAAAAAGAACTTGAATACACAGAATTAAAATTGCAAAGGAGTCACAATATGACACCAAAAGTACATGATTACAGTTACAACTTAAAAATTGTAAAAGATCATTGCTGGCAACTACTACAGAGCCCTCTCTAGTACCCAGGAATATAATGAAAACTTGATTGATGAATTAGTCTCAGCTGAAAATTTATCAGATGTCATAATACTGGGGAATTCATTCTCCAAGGAATAGACTGGGAACAGCTTGTAGA
The DNA here is from genome assembly GCA_016271365.2 of Neoceratodus forsteri. NCBI lineage: Eukaryota > Metazoa > Chordata > Ceratodontiformes > Ceratodontidae > Neoceratodus > Neoceratodus forsteri. The sequence continues at coordinate 1,065,185,607 of CM028130.1, forward strand.
TAATACAACACTAGAATCAAACTTTATAAACACTCTATTGTTGATGGGCATAGAACAAAAGTAATGGGGCCCACCAGGAAACATATTTTGGATTTAATCATCACTAATCTAGAAACTGACATCAACAACATACCAGTACACAGGGCATTAGGAAATAGTGATCATAATATGTTCATTTTAGTTTGGTGGCAGGAATTACTACTGAAATGTGTAACATTTTCTACAATTGTGCTAGGGCACAATACAAAATCATCAGGGAAACCCTTGAGTCCTTTGATTGGGCAAATAAAATGAGGGCTCTATCAGTAGAGGACTGCTGGGAACTCATAAAGACCAAACTAAAGGAAAGAAGAGAGATATGTCCCTATAAGAAAATATACACCTACAAGGTAAAATCCAAATGTGGTTAACAAATTAAATACTGAAACAAATTAAAAATGAAAGTTCCTACACAAACTAAAGAACCCATTTGATTTAACTAAATCCAAATGTAAGGCAGAACAGTAAGAAACTAAATGACTAATAAGGAAAGAAAGAAGAAAACTAGAGGTCAAGATTGCACACACCAAAGAAAACCAGAAATCCTTTTCTCATATATAAACAACAACAGGAGTGGATAGATCACAGTCTTTAGAGAACTGGTCTCAGTACTCGACAGTACAAATATTAATTTCACAATAATACTTAGATAAATATAAATTGCAAGAAAATAGCACAATGCACAGGCAACAAAACATATATCATCCCACATAGTGAATGTTATAAATAGTCCCTAATCAAACCCACAAACAGGAACAAAGTAATGGTGTGGGGGGCAAGCAGGACAGGAAAGAACAGGAGAGGGCAAATGGGAAATGAGGGAAACAGAAAAGGACTTACATATTAAGTATAAACATTCAAGGAAAACCAGAATATACATACAAAGCATCAAAAAGCACACCTCAAAATGTTACATACAGCACAAAAAGGGTAACGTGGCACATATTATTATTCGTATACACAAATAATACAAGATAAAATATATTCCATAAAATAAATTTTTGGATTTCATGTAATTTATACTTTATCTAAGTATTATTGTGAAATGAATATTTGTACTGTCACTTTAATTATGGACTTTTAATGACTAGTCACCTTGCTCCTGATGAGCTTTAAGAAAGTGCAAAGTGAGGCATGAAAATGTTCGGCTACAAGGAGGATGTGCTCAGCAAACTTACTGCTGGGGTTTGTTGTTTTTGTACAATGAAAAGTTATCTGAGACACAGCATTGTTGAGTTGACTTTCTTGGAAAGTAGAGACTAAGGAGTCAAACTTTCTAGAGACTGTGAACACGTTTTTCCTCACGGCACCAGTCCACAGCCGCTTTTGGGCCACCTCAGTAGTTATTTGTGGGGATAGATCAGTAGATCCACTAATCAAAAATAGTTAAACTCTACATGATTCTACTACAATAGCTGACACATTAAATAATTATTTCTGCACAGTCTTTGGTGATATAAATCACTGTAAGGTAACAGGCAAGCCCTCCCCAACTGAGTTTCAAACTTTTCTGCAGAGAATGTTTTGTTAGCCCTAAGTGCTATGAAACCCAACTCATCCCCAGGCTCCAATGGTATTCACCCTAAATTCATCAAGAAGCTTGCAGCATCATTGTGTCTCCGCCCACACTATTGTTTAACAAGTCATACAAACAAGACAAGGTCCTTTCTGACTGGAAAAAGCCATAATTGCACAAATACACAAAAGGTAGTAAATTCTTAGTAGGGAATTATAGGGCTATAAGCCTGGCATCCATCCCCTGTAAACTTATGGAAAAACTATTTAATCTAAGTTTGACAGTGAAGCCACTGTCAAGAGTATACAGGACCCTACCCAGCATGGTTTCACTCCAGGGAAGTTTTGTACCACCAACCTGATTTCCTTTATGAAAAGGTTAACATTAGCAAGGATAATGGTATACATGTAGACGTGATCTTTCTGGGCTTTAGGAAGGCTTCCATAGTGTGCCACACTTTGAACTGATTGACAAATTAGCAAAAATGGGATTCAGTTTATATCTGGTTAAATGGATCGAAGGATGGCTGACTGAAAGAACCCAGCAAGTAAGAGTAAGTGGGTACTTTCAAAGGAAAGACTGGTTGGCAGTGACGTCCACAGGGTTCTGTCTTGGGAGCAACGTTATTTGGAAATTCATGGGAGACATGAACATTAATACAAAAAAGAACATACTCATATTTGCAGATGATACCAAATTAAGTGGCGAAGTGAACACAGATGATGAATACTTAATCCTTAATGATTTGAAGCATATTGAATCATGGGCTACTAGTAACAAAATGCAGTTCAGCACACAGATAAATGCACTGTACTTCGCCTAGAAGACATAATCCAACAAAGACATACACTCTAAATGAGGTTCCTTTATGATCTGTGCAGAATGAACACGATCTAGTGACAATAAACAATATACTTTCTCCACTCAGCCACTACAGAAAGGTTACCCAGACTGCTAACAGACTAATAAACTCTCCCAGGTCATGCCAGAGGTGCTGCCAGCTCTTTTCTGAGTTATTTTAGTATTCTTGGGTGTATTTCATCCATCCCATAGCTTTGTCTACTTTCAGTTTCGATAGCTCTCCTAGGACTCTCTCTGCTGTAAATGGACTGGTGTCCACCTCCTTTCCTCTGGTGTTTATACCCCATAGCTGTGGTCGCTCCCTTCCCTCTGCTGTAAAAACTGAGCAAAAGTATTTTTCAGGATTTCTGCCTTTTCTTGGTCCCCTCTGCACACCCCTCCCTCTCCTTCAATTTTCCAAGTCCCTCCTGTAGACTTTTTCCTTTCACTGATATACCTAAAAAGGTCCATCCCCTTTCTTTATTGCCTGTACTATTCATCACTCTGTTTTTGCCTTTGCAACCCTGACTGCCTTCCAAGCCTCATTTAGCTTCTCCTGATAAAGTTCTTTGTCTTCCTCCCTTTGTGTTATATTGTACCTCTTGAAAGCTACCTTTTTCTCTTGCCTTTCTGGCCACTTCTTTAGAGAACCATAGCAACTTTTTCTTTCTTTTTGTTTTACTTACTAATTTATTACAAAGGCTTGTTGTCTCTGCTATGGCTCCCTTAAGATTTGCTCAGTGTTCATCAACCCCTACTCCTTTCTCCCTTCCTCTCCACCAGTGCTGTCCTTAGACACTCTCCCATTTTATCAAGGTCAGACTGTCTAAAGTCCATGACCCGTGCTTTGTGTGTGTTTCAATTCTTCTCTTGTCTAACATTAAACCACACTGTACATTGGTCACTGGTTCCCCAGGTGGCTACCCACTACTACATCTTTGACTCCTTCTCCATTGGTGAGCACCAGGTCCAGTATTGTTACTTCCCTTGTGGACTCTTCCACCAAGTTGTTTAGAGACTCACCCCTGCAGTGCATCTAGGATGTCCCTGCTCCTTGCTGTGCTGCCATTAGAGTGCTCAAGTGACATCTGACAAATTGAGAGTCTCCTACCAGCAGCATGGCTTCCAACAGTACCTGTCCATCTTCTTCCCTTGTGCAGGTGGTCTGTAGATCACACAGGAATGAATGGCTGTGCCATTTCCTGCTTCCACAGTGACCCACAGTGCTCTGCCCCTTCCTGCATTACTTAGACCTCAGTAGCATGAGATACCCTTTTCTCCATTTTAAGTGTGCCTTAGCACTTTTGTTTATATTAATAAAAGTAGCGTCCTTTTAATATGGCCATCGTTGGGTTTTATCAATATAGTCAGCTGTTTTCCAACTCCTATCAGGACACGGTCAGGACCCAGTGTCTGCTGTATGCCAGTTCATTTAATTACAAAATGTGATGTTAAATAGTGGGGCCCAATTCCTAAAGATTGGTACAAGCTGTGATGAAGACAGCAATGCTGACCACGGTATGCCAGGAATACTACACCGATTCACTATTGGGTATGGTCCCAGCAGCGAAGTCCTGTGGTGCATGGCAACTCTAGCTCTGTGCTAAACAGAACTGCATCAGGAAGGTGTGCCACAAGCCATGGGGTAGCTATGCAGCAATAGAATCATGGACAGCAGTCTCTCGTGGCTATCACCCCTGCCCTGATCACAGTTAATAACAAAAATCTCTGGTGGTCTAGCGGACCCCGATCAGCACTGATGCCATTTATTAAATAAAAAGTACCATCTCTGGTGGTCCAGCAGACCCCCCGCCCCATTCTCATTTCATATATACTTCCAACCTGGTGGCCTAGTGGACTCCCCCACCCCAACACTGTAGGCAATGTCCCACCACCCTAGTCCCCCATCTCATTCCAGAGCCAGCACCCAGCACAACCCTCCACTCTCCTCCATGGCTGGGCACCGACTGAGCTGTCAATTAGTAGATTGTATACAACCCTGTCTAGTCTAAAGGTACTTAGAATGCTGCCCTCTGGGAGGTTTGTGAATACCAAATGGAGGATATGGCAGCCTTTGTCTGCTGCAAGCACCCTAGCACCATGCTGCAGCTCATTTTGTGGTACAGGGTGGTGCAAGCCCCCTTTGGTGCATGCAGTCTGTGTTTGATGCAGGCAGCCTTTCTAAATAGCGCCTGGCTGGATCATGTGATGCCTTCAACCTGAGAGGATGCTTACGGCTCAGCTCTCCTCCTAACCTCCAAAAACCTCATTTTGGGCAATACTGAGGAGAAATCAGCTACTTTCTTTCCACAAACACCTGCTATTGCCATCGGTGATCAAAATTACACTCAGAACCAAGAGTAATTATTGATTAAAATACTTTCGATGTGGAAGCCGAAATGCTCCAGGCCCTCAGTCCAGTCACTGCCTCAGACACCAGACAAATCCACTAAGAGGTTTAAAACACAGGCCAACCTCCAACAAATCTACATCAGGATCTGCAAGCTCTATTCCCTGTCAGAGGAAAAATTATTTGCCGAGATGGCCTTCATTAGGGACGTTTTCTGGGAATTTGCCTCAGATTTAAAGGTGATTCAAACAGAGCTGGAAAGACATTAACAGGAAAATCTGCAATTTCTTGACACATACAGTACTTCCTCCTTGAAAGCTGGTGGACAAGGGTTGAGCCTGGCATTGTAGTCCTACATCAAAAATTGACAAATTAGAGCTTAAAATGGAAGATCTTGAGGGCCAGAATAGACTCAACAACATAGTCATTTTCAGCTTACCCGAAGATGCAGAAGGATCCTCTGCTTTAATCTTTGTCCAAAAACTCCTACTGAAAATAGCTGGCCCTCTGCCACACTCCATGGCTGACCAGGTAGAACAAGATCATCGATCATTAAAACCGTGACTCCGCCTGGTGCTAAGTCTGGACCACTTATCTTTCACCTCCTCAGCTATGTGGATAGGCAGCATGTTCTGACTAAAACTAAGGAGCTGCAGGAGATACGCTGGGAGGACACCGACTCCGTTTTCACAAGATTTACCAGTACTACTCAGCAAAACAGGCAGAATACCATGCCTCTATCACCAAACTGATTGCAGCAGGGATCCAATTCCGGATGAACTACCCAGCTAAATTGCTCATTCAACATCAAGGCAACTGGAAAGCCTTTGAAAGAGCAAAACAGGCTCTGAAGAGCTCCTCCATGCTTCCTGACTTGTTTACTTATCGCTGACTTCAAATAAGTGAGCTCACAGTTTGGATCCTCTAGCACGCCTGTTGCTGAGAATTTCATATGTCTACCTACTACACTACGTTCCTGGGTCTCACCACATCCCTTTATTTTTGCTTATCCAGCATTGATATATGGATTGGTTTCTCCTCATGGGCCTTTTATAGCTCCTTCATTTATAAGAAGAGAACTTGTCTCTCAATTATTATTCCTCTCCTCCTGTTTGTAACCTGCTTTACTTCCCCTAGTGGACAAGTGACTCCCCTCCTTTTGTTACCTGCCAGTTGCTTTGTACCAAGGACTCCAACATTGTTCTCATTTTCTCTGACTTGCTGTTCGTCTCCTCCCTCCTCTAGACTGTGCGACCTGCTATCAGCTCAATGTGGCATTACTGCACAGAGCTGCTACATGAACATGCTCACCATCGTACAGGAGCACCACTTGAATGTGCAAACATGGAGCTATCTTTGTCAGAGATTTGAGTGCAGTAGCTCACCATTCTGGGACCTGAGACTTTTTCTCTTAATATTTCTCTTTAGATCCTCCACCATCCCCTTTTTGTGTTTCCTTATCCTCTTACATTTTCTTTTTGTTATTCGATGTAAATCGGGCATGCAAGGGCCTGATTCATGGCTTTATTCATTGCTAGTAGCATTGTCTACCTCATTATAAATATGTGGGCCTGCCATATTACTCTTAAGGCCAGTATACTATCTTAAGTACTACTTCTCCTTTACCCCACTGCTCCCCTTTTTTTTGCTTTTGTTTCTTCTTGCTTCCAGCCTCATGATGTGTTGAAAGATATTGATGTTTTCTTGAAGGTCACCTGTTGTGAACTACAGTTAGTGGTTTAAATGTCCTCATAGCTCATTATGCTCAGATTAAATTTGGATTAAGATTGTGATTGGTTTCCACTTGGTTACAGATTCGGGTTTGTGGACCTGGATTTCTCCCAAAAAGTTAATGGGTTGATTAAACATTTTTGGAGGGAAGGGCGAGCGGAGCTGGGGTTGGTCTATCCTGGGTGGAACAGTCATGCTCTCATAGCTCATTATGCCCAGATTCAATTTGGATTAAGATTATGATACAGTTACCACTTGTTACAGATTTGGGTTTGTGGGACCTGGATTTTCTCCTGAAAAGTTAATGGTCATAAATATTCAGGTTGATTAAATGTTTTGGAGGATGGGGAGGGCAGGCTGGGGTTGGTCTACCCTGGGTGGAACAGTCATGTCATGGCAATGGGGATGGACCCTTCACACTGTCTACCTTACAGGGTTTCTATTGGATGGTTACTGGTTTGCTTCTGTGGGACTCAGGATCAGATTTCACTGATGGATTTTTGGGGGATTTTGAAGTGGGTGGGTGGGTTTTGTTGGGTTATGAGGGAGGGTACGCCACAAGCTGTAGGATCCATGTTAGTAACTCCCTTTTCTGGGTCTCACTCTGCTGGGGACTTTGAGTTTTACCTCCCACAACATAAATAACTATGTCTGGTTATCATTTCTGCAAATGGAACATTAAAGGGCACAGACCCCAGCTAAAGAATGAAGGTACTACTACATCTTCGAAATACAAGCTGATGTGTTTTTTTTTTGCAGAAAACACACTTGCTACCCACCCAGGTGCTCTGCTTTCATAGGCTCTGGGTGGGGCAAGTGTTAGGCTCAGGCTTAATTCTCATAAGGGGAACTGCCATCCTAATTGCCCACAGAATCCCTTTTCGCCTACTGCAAGACATCTCTGATCCAGAAGTTCGCTATATCATCTTATGGGCTGTTCTGGGTCATTCAGAGGTTCTTCTTGGTTCTATCTACAGACCTAACTCTGATGACAGATTTCTTTACAAGCTAATAGACTAAACTTGCTCCCTGGTCCACCTTGCCGATCATCCTTGGAGGGACTGGAATCAAGTTATCTCCAATAGTCTTAATAGATCAGGTCAATCTAGAGTATCCTTGTCCCCAGGACAAAAAGCCGTGCAGGAGTTTATGCACTCAGTTGGGCTGGCAGACCCCTGGAGAATTACATGTCCAAACAGGAAAGAATACTCTTTCCACTCTCCAGTTCATCATTTATCTTCCCATATTGACTGCTTTTAATAAGTGTAGAAAGACTCTCTGGGGTTACATCTGTTTTTACTCATCTAAAGTTTTTCTGACCACCATATTACCCAATTATTTCTAGAGATTACACCTACTATCCAAAAGATTGGCTCTAGAGGGTCAACAACCAAATTCTTAAATCCGAATCAGATACTCCATTTACAAGCCTTTATTTCTAATTTCATGTTGGATAACTCTCCCTCAATGCCTAAAACTGACCTTTTATGGAGCTCACCAAAATGTGCCTTAAGAGGGAGTTAATACGCTTAGCCTCAAAACTTAAAAACAAAGAGAACAGGCATTATCCTCCTAATGGACCAAATAACAAATGTAGCAGTAAATCTGATGGCTTTATTCTCTGCGGAGGACTGGAAAAAGTTGAGTCCTTAAGGCTCAATATAATCAGTTATTGGCTGAACAAGCTGAATTCCTTATGCTTAATTCCTGGATAACCTATTTTGATCAGGGTAAAAGAGCAGGTAAACTGCTAGCTCTTCGAATTAGGTCTCAATCATCTGACAGGATTATCACTTCTCTTCAGTCCTCTACAGGGGATATCCTCACCTCACCTAATGATGTTTGGGAAGCATTCCAGGCTTTTACAAAACTTTATATACCCCTACCAACTTTCTTTTTTCTCAACAAAAGGTTGACTTCTTTCTTAGTGATATCACTCTCCTATGCTGTCGAAATACAATCCTCTAGTCTGAAAACTCCTATTACTGTTGAAGAAATATTTGAAGCCATTGATTCACTTTCACTAGACAAATCCCTGGGTCCAGATGGATTTTCATCTAATCTTAATAAAGCTCTTAAAACCACCATAGCACCTATTCACCAAGACACATTTCAATATATTTATAAGAATGGTGTCTCTGACACTCCTAACCCAGGCCATCATTGTGATCCTTCCTACACTGGTAAGGACTTTTATTTGTCCACAATTACCACCATCTCTCTCTTATTAATGTGGACTTTAAAATATTAGCCAAGATTCTAGCTTTAAGACTGGGCCATGGATGGGACTGTTTGGCTAGTGCAGAGCAAGTGGGCTTTGTTAAAGGATGCCATTCTTCCAATCACCTTAAAACTTCACACCTTCTTTCTGCATCCAAGGATACCCCAACTCAGCTGCCCTGGTGTCCTTGGATGCAGAAGCATTGACAAGGGTGTACTGGGAATATCTATTTTCCATACTTCCTAAATATGGTGTTCTTGGGGAATTTATAACCTGGGTTAAGATACTCTATTCTTCCCTTCAGCACGGGTGCAATGTAACAGAGTACTTTCCATACCTTTTCCCTGCAACAGGGTACCTTGCAAGGCTGTCCCTCTTGCCTTACTTATTCAATCTCTTTCTAGAACCCCTTATAAGGAAACTGAACTTCTCCTGTTAGTCTATGACATCAAAATAGGACATTCAGAATACAAACTTTGCTTATGCAGATGACATACTACTACATATTTCTTCCCTTCCCAATCTCTTCCTGCAGCACTAACAATAATCTCTCAGTTTAGTGTGATGTCTAATTATAAACTGAATCTTGATAAGAAAGAAGTCTTTCCTAAATAATTACTTAGAGATCAGAAATTAGTAATATAGGCTACAGTGGCACCAAGATAAACTCAAGTATCTGGGCATCTTCCTCCATTCTCTCTAAGATCATGAAAACACTTAATCTTGATGCCATCGTAAGTACCATAAAGGATGATATCAAACGTTGGTCCCTGTTACCTCTTTCTTTGTGGGATCGTATGAGAATAATAAAATGAATATTTTACCCCACAGACTTTATCCATTGCAAATGTATAACTGGGCCTTGCCACATTCCTGGTTTGCTCAGGTTCACAAGATTCTTACTTCCTTTTGTGGGCCGTGAAAAAAGCAAGAAGAAACTATAGTAACTCACTCACCAGAAGGTTGATGGGGGCCTACAAGCTCCCAATTTCTACTTATATTATTTGGCTATTTACCTAACTAGAATGAGGTTCTGGCTACTCCTTCAACCTACTCCTCTGGCTCTTCTTTATTCCCCTCTGGCTAGAAATTGAAAAGTCCCTATGTGTTAAATACAATCTGAACCCCAGAGCTCTTCCTTTTCTTTGTTATAAGAAACTCCCACTGGGAAGAAAGACTCTCCAATAGGCTCCCTCTTGTCCACACAGTCCCAACTTACCACTCTTCTTAAGGTCTCAGGGGCCAAAGATGTAGCACAACCCTCTTCAACAACCCAGATCTTCTCATCTCAGTAAACCAATTAAGGCTCAACTGCTTTTGGCCTAATATGGGAATTGAGAGAGTGGAGGACCTAGTTACCAATTATAAACTGATGCGTTTCCAGGAGGCTTCCTCCTGTATCACTGGTTCCCTATCCATGTACAGTATTTAAATATTTACAAATCTCCTACATGCTGTTACACCACTTTGGCACCAGACCCTGGAATAAGACCTTATCGGCTATTTTGACCCTGTATCTTTTCTCTCTGCTGTCCTCTCACTTGATAACATATGCTTATAAGTTTTACAAATCACACTGCTTGGGCTAGAAGGCCAATGAAGCTATTGGTGGGACCAGGCTATGCAGGTACTACTTCCTAGAAACTGGTCAAAAATCTGGAAACATGTTCATAGTTATCTTAAATGGGATAGGTACAGATACATGCAGTTTCAGATTAACCACAATTTGTAGTATACCCCATCAATCTATGCAGGATGGGACTGCTACCCTCCAATCTTTGTGCCAAGTGCATACAGTTTCCCAGGGACTTGTTGTATATGTTGTGGTCATGTAATAAGGTTTCTCCATTCTGGAACAGCATCAAATCTTGCCTAGACCCATTGTAGTCTCTCTCTGATAAGTTCACCCTGAAATTTGTATTCTGGGAGACTATATGAATTTCAGGGCTGTACTCAAAGATCCCGTAGTGGCTTTAATTTTAGCCTGTGCAAAAGGTATTGCTCAGACACTAGACTGATGTGTTGATACCTACCCATACTGAGTGGTTCAGGAAAATCATGTTTGCCCTCCAGGCAGAGCAGGTCATTGCTGGGAGGAATAATAGGATGGGAAAATACAAACAGGTCTGGGACCCTCTCTTTAGTCTGTTGAGAGCTCACTCTTCCCCAACTCCTTTTACTTCAGGTGCCCTGACTAATGCAACCCTTAATCTTTCTAAAAGTGTTCCATATACTCAAATTTATCTTAAAATATTCCTTGTGGCAGGTGGGAGGAGAGGATGGGTGTGGGGTTGGGGTGGGGTTGGGATGGGCCAGGAAAAGGAGGGGCAGACACCCTATTTCCTTGTCAAATAATTGCTGTACCTTACTGCTGATATATAGTATCTCTAATCTATGCATCTACAGCTACTCATTTGTGATTTATTCCATGGATGCCTGTATAATGTGTAAAAAGAAAATTTTCAATAAAGTATACTAAATAAAATAAAAATAGCTCCTGAGAATCTTTTGGAGCAAGGTGCCTCTTATGTTTTCATTTATGTTTGACACAGGCACCTTGTGTCATTCTAGGAGCTTTGTGAATCAGGCCCTGGATGCCCAGAAACATACTAACATACTAATTGCCAGCAGATAAGCCTTACAGTCTATTAGTCTGCTCGAACCTCAGATCCTTAGTTGGGTACTGAGGTCCTCCCCCACTTGTGTTCCAGAAACACCTATCATCCATCCCCACCCTCCAAAACAGCTGAGCATTCTGAGGAAAACCAAAAGATAACCACATTAAATGGAACACTCCAATTAATTATTTAAAATGGAAGAAAAAAGTGCTACAGCTGAATAAAAATAGAGGAAAGTGTATCTTACAAGACAGGAGATGAGGCATTCTAAAATAAAAAAGATAGCTAAACTTTTTCAACATCAACATGCACTACTGCTTTAAATATTTTTAAAATTACAGATTGATCAAAATAGCACAATACATTTCATGGATGCAGAATAAGTAATTCTGCAAGGTCTACTGGTGAAACTTTAATTTTGACACCATTATCGAGCATCCCATCCCACAGTACATGTAGCACTATCTTAAGATCTTGCAGCTCTGGGCTTAGTATGTAGGCACTTGATAGATTGAGTTGTTTGTGCAGATATGGTGAAAAAAAATAAAACACACTTCCTTATCCCTTTATTGGCTGAAAAGTAATAGAAAGCCTGTGAAGGGCCCATAACACTAGCAAACACTTGTCTGTGGGCCCTTTCCCTCGGTGCCTGATAGAAACAGGAAAGAGGTGGAAGGGCATAGGGAGATTAGGTGATGAGCCTACATCCACATTAGGTGAGAAATTGGGACAGGAGAGGATAAGTAAGGAGGCTATGAGGGCTACTTAAAGGCTGTGTTGTTAGTTCCCTTCTCCAGGACATGTTCAGAGACATCGCCCTGGAAGCTTGGGAAAGCCAGGCTGGGGTAGGTAGCGAGCCTGACATCCCACAAGTAGGATCACCGTAGATGTTGAGGAGGAATTTTCCCAGTTTTTCCCATTGGATTTTTTCTTGGGTTTTCAACTCCTATAACAGCAGAGTGGAGGGCAGTTAAAATAGGGTGCCATAGTAATGTAAGTGTGGTGGCATGATAGCCTCACTGGTAGTGTACAAAGGGGATAATGAGGGGAACCTACCACTGATACAGTTGGGTTCATTTTGAAGTCAATAAGATGTGAGGACCTGACAAGGGAGCTCCATGGGATTAATCAGGGATGCATCCTTGGGTTTGGTGTTTGCCTGTAGTGCCCTCAGTGGGAGAGGGACACATGGCACACAACTCAGGCACCATTCATTATGCTTTGGAGGATAGTTCTCCTTTGGAGTGTGTGCCTTCTTAAAATAATGAATGGTCTGCCTGGAGGTTCTCCTGTGCACAGGTGGACAGGCCAGGGTAAAGGGACTGGATATATACAGAGGCCTGGGGACACTACCAAGCTACACACCTCACACTACACTGTTTTATTTTGTATTATTTCATCTCATTGTGGCCATTTCATCCAAAACCTTTCCATCCAGAAAAGGCAGTAATGGACCTACTGAAACAATATGTGGACCTAACATAAGGAGCCAGTAGGGCCTTCAAATATAGAGAGAGACTGCTCTGGAATACCTTGCCAATTTAGAGTATAGTGAAATTAGTGCTAACAGCAGGGTCCAGGAGGAATTAGTGGTTAATTTACTGGTAGCCTTATCCTGGGTGACCAAAAATAATAAATATATGGTATGCTGATATATACACACACATATATATCTTTATCTATATCTATATCTATCTATATATATATATATATATATATATATATGCATCAACCAGTGTAGAAAAACAAAACTCTTTCTATAGGGCAGGTAAAATATATACACCTCAAAATCAGAGCATAGATCTTCTTTGTTAGGAATATTAAATAGATGTATGTTACACTGGGGTAAAATGTTTGAAGTAAATCAATTATGTAGAGAAAGCTTACACTATATGACTGAAGGTCTCAAAGGCTTTCAGAACCATATACTATATGAGTTAATGAAGGGCTGTTTTATCAACTCAGATGATGACCATAGAGTTCAATAAAAATGTCAAAAAAATGGCCATCATTATAGTTATTAAAAATAGAAAATGGATCCTGTGATAGAGAGCAGGGAAACTATGGAGACAATAAATTTTCTGGATACAATAGCACTTGCAGGAGTGACTTGGGTGCAGATAGGCAGGAAAACAATTTAATTTAAAATAAGAAATAAATGCATTTCAACTGGATAAGTGGAAGTTTATTAAAAAACAATTTCACAAACCTTTGGTCAATCAGAATGAATGATAGTTGTGATTACATGTTTATAATACACCTTAAACTATGAATAAATGATTGACAATAGAGAACCTTGTTTGCTGTTCCTAATTTACATGATGAATCTGAGACCTCCTCATCTGCTTCCATCTCATCCCCATTTTACCTTAAAGCTGTATCAGTAGCTGAAACTATCAGACTCATGGCCGGACTGTCCCCCTTTACTAGTGCTGGTCATGATAATATGGAGCCTAAGACATCCATTTGGGTGCCCCATTCCTCGCTTTGACAATCTCCTACATCTTCAACACATCACTGACTACTAGGACTATGCCTGACCTATAGAAGATGGCCAGAGTTGTACCAGTATTCAAACAGGGATCAAAATGTCTTGAAAATTATCACACTATAGTTATACTGTCCACTATCAGCAAACTACTAATGAATGTGTTGGCATCCCAATTAATGGAGTACAATGAAAAATATGATCCGATATCCCTGGCACAGCATGACTTAGAAAAGGGATATAGTACTTCTAACACCCTTGTTAAAGTTACCTCAGAATTAAGGATGCCATCGATCACAGTAAGCTGACTGGAGCTGTCTTTATAGGTCTCCCCAAGGCTTTTGATCTAACAGATCATTATCTCCTTTCTCTAAGCTTCATTCTCTTTCTTTGTCAGTCCCTGCTGTAGCCTGGTTTGCAAATTACTTGAAGGGAAGGCAGTTACTCAGGCATAACATAATGCTCTCTGAGCTTCTCCTGTCAAGGTTGGTGTCTCACACGGGTCAATCTTGGCACCCATCTTATTTCCTTATTTATTGATGACTTACCCCAGGTGCCAGCCCATTGTAGCCCCACCTTTGCTGATGGCCTGGTGTTACTAACCAGTTTCAGGGCATACAAATCATTAACTCACAAAGGCTTTTGCCACCAAATACAGTCTTGTCTTTATTGAATAAATGAGTCCTAATTTTTGGAAAACACAGGCTATGCTTTTTGGCTTCCAGGCTAAAATCTGAACCTGTTCTGAACCTCTGGATATTACTAATGTTGACAGATCCTCTGTGATGATTGCTGACTTTTTCAAATATCTGAGTTACTCTTTATTCTCGGTTAGACCTCTCACTGCATAGCTGCAGTATGAGTAAGGCGTAAATTGCAAGTGGGGCCTGGCTTATAGGGTGAAATGCATCCTCACACTAGCGGTGCATCTTCCTCTGGCTAGAAGGAGTGCTCCTTCCCTCCTTAATTATGGGCTCCTTACTTTTACTCATGCTGCTAAGTCCACTCCATCTAAGTGGGATGGTGCCAATAACAATGTATGTCAGTTTGCCCTTTTTGCCACCCGTCTCACACACATCATTGTGAACTCTATCATAAATTAGAAATGGTTGTCCCCAGGAATTATCATATCTTTAACCTGAGTTGTTTTTTGACAAAGTTGCCAGAACTGCAACCCCTCTTGTTTGGTGGAGCAATTAAGGACTGGTAATTCAACTTACCCCCTCAGGTCTAATGATTCATCTTTGTTCCAAAAACTTGCACGGCTATGGGGAACCAGGCCTTTGCTGTCTGTGTACCTAGGATATGGAACTCTCCCAGTACCTATTTGTGGTGCCACCTTTTATTATATTTTTTATAAGGTCCTTATGGGATCACCTGAAATCTAGCTCTGCCTGTAAATTGCATTTATCCTCTAGTTTTCCAGTTTTCCTTCCCTCGCTAGGCCTGCTCTAGTTTTCCAGTTGTCCTCCCTCCCCTTCCTCAATTGGCTATACCTACCACTCTGTGTCCTCCATCCATTCCCCTGACACCCATCCCTACTGGCTATGCCATTTCTCCCTCTGCCCCTGGCCTTCCCCCTTTCTGCCTGCCTCTTCCCTACCATCCTAGGAACACCAGTCCTAAGCTCATCCTTGTTTACCTGTTACCGCCTCCCTCTGCCTCTCCTCCACCTCTCCCTTTACTCATGGCAATATGAGTCTAACTCCCTAATGGGTCTCAGAACCCTGCTCTGCCTTGCATATTCCTCTTCACCTCCACAGGAATTTCTGACACCTGTCTTGCACTTAGACGAAAGAACTGTTTTTATAACAAATTCTGACTATAATCTCTGCGCCTGCAACTTGAAGAATTGTAACCCACGTGTGTACTTCACTGTATGTATTAATTGCTGTATATATTTCTTAACTATCCTCCATATTATTCCTTTTATACTTATCGCATTGGTTATTGTTTTAACTTGACTATTGCTGTAATTGTACCCTGTGCTAAATGTTATGATTCCTATACTTTTTATATTGTATTATGATGTAAAACCTCCATAAACGAACCTCTGTCTCAAAGGTTTATCTGAAATCTAATAAATAAATAACTACATTTCCTCCTTCCAGTGAGTGGTAGACTTCACTCTTAGCCTGGTCTGCTTATGTCCATGCTTGTATACAATTGTGCCTTATGTATTGTAAACACTGTTTAAATTGTTGTGATCTTTACTCCATTGTTACTTTACCTACATTTATTTATTTATGTATTTGGTAACCAGGTAGGCCCACTAGGCACAAGTGCCTGTTTTCAGGGGTGATCCAGGAGCACTGGGCGGTTAAGTGACTTGTTTAGAGTTACACAGTATGCAAGTGGAGGTTGTGAGAATCAAACCCAGGTCTGGTCTGTTGGATGTATTAAGCTTGTTTACAGCTCATTACTCTAAATGTGAGCTATACTGCCAGCCACATATTGTACTGCTGCTGTCTTTTCACTGTTAAAGTTTGCCTTGCTGAATATCTTTTGTAACCTCCTGGCTGTACCTGAAAATGGCATATATTTGTCTATTGTGCTTACCTGGTCAATAAAGCTACATAAAATAAAACCTTACTGAACTACTGTAGAACGAGAGACAACATCTATACTAATAAACAGAAAGCATAAAATTAGTTTGGAAATGTGGAAAGTAGTCTTAAACACTAACCCAGAGCTTTGGACATGATAAACTGAAGAGACACTGGTCAGTAGTGTAAAACACAATCTGTAATCATCTTTATGATTAAAAAATCCAATCATATGTCTGTTTCATTAGAAAACAGATTTGAGATATAGATGTGTTGAACATACTTGTGTGTGGCAAAGCAATGCCTTTGACTAAATATACAAACATTCATATTAGAATGTCATATTGTACTGAGCTAACATCATTATCAAGACTTTAAATTGATTTTTAACTTCCTGACAATATGGTTTCACTGAGTTGTGAAGGTGGTGGGCATGGGACACTTTTTCTGTCACCACCATTATAATTTGCATGCATAATTCTGCAAAGATTTAAAGGAGGATGCTCTAAGGCACCCTCATTGCCTCCCATTTATTTATTTAAAATCTGGTAGCTGGAAAGGCACACTGAGGCAAGGCTTATTTACAGGTGCAACTTGGGGCAAAGGGTAGAGGAAAGCATCAAGGAAATATAATAAAAAGATGATTACAAACATGTAAAGTGCAAGCAAACAGTAGTGCAATGAGGCTATATGGTAAAATCTTTGCAAGTCAAGGGTATCAGAGCTGTGAATGCATTCTAAATCCTGGGCCAACAATTAAGCCACTGGCAAAAATCATGGTGAAGAGAAATGGTAGGTATTCAACCTTACCAAGGGAGGGCAAAATTGGGGATGGGGAATGCAGGATAGGAAGGGAGCTGACAGGTGCAGAAGGAGGTTGGAGGATGTTTAAGTGGGTGCTTAAAGGATGTTGGAGAGGGTGAGAGAGACAAAGCGCAGGAAGGAGGAGGTTCCCAGAGAGAGGGGAGATGATAGCTAATGCTGACTCCCGGCTGAGGAATGAGGGTTGGTGGGGGAAGTGCAAGGATCCTCAAAACAAAGGGGTATGAGGCAGATGGAATGGGAGAGATGGAGTGGATAAGCATGATGGCAGTTCCTCAAACCAGTATTTTGAGATGAAAGAAGCACAGTGATGCAGGCAACAGGAGGGAAGAGTGAGAATGGATATGGAAGAATAGAGTGCACAGTGATGGGTACAAGGAGCTGAGTTAGTGGCAAAATGACAGAAAGTGTTTCAGAAGGTGTCCAGTTTAGTAAGGGAAGAGGATGGAGCAGTACTGTATGCTACATCAGCATAGTCAAAGACTGGTAACACTATTTTGATAACCAGTTCCTTGGGGACATACGGGGAAAACAGTCTTTATCATGGTACAGGGCTCCAAGTTTGGGGTGAAGTTTAGTGTGGATGACATCAATGTGGGCAGAGAAGTTCAGCCTGCTATCAAGCCACACATTGAGGCACTTAGGAATGGACCACATCAAGGGGAAACCATCCAGGGTGGTGAAGAAATGGAGGATGGCAAGAATGGACAGTTTTGGTTTTAGCCATAGGTCATGGACACAGTTTTCTTGGTGTTGACCTGGAGCTGGTTGGCCTGAAACAATGAAGGACATTATGTAAATCTTGCTGGAGCATGACTTCAACAGCCCCAGATGAAGGGCATGAGGTGGTGATAACTATCATGCCTGCATACATGTGAATATGTCAATTGACACAGGCTGAGGTGAGGTCATTCTAGGAAGATGGAGAAGAGGATGGATCCAGAATGGTGATCTTTGGGACCCCAACCTGGGTGGTGAGTGGAGGGACAGGATGCCACCTACCTGCATAGACTGCAGGCAGCCTGAGAAGTAGAATAAACCACACAACAGCAGAGACTGATAGTCTAGCAGAATGCAGCTTATCTAGGAGAAGGGGATGAACCACTGAATAAAAGGCTGTGGCTAGATCAATAAAATGGAAATCTTGATGTCTCCTGATCCAACCTAGAGAGGATGGAATTAGTGACATGTAGCAGACAGGAGATGGTGAAATGGTGCTTCCACAACCAGACTGGAAAGGAGAAAGAAGTTGAAGGCATGGAGAAAGTCAGACAGTCATGAACTGACTTATTCGGCTTGCAGTTTTGCAAAGATGGGAAGAGGGAGATGGGTTGGTAGCTTCAGGGGAAGAGGTATCACCTCCTTTATGAAGTAGGAGAACTTTGGCCAACTTCCAAGCATGTCGGACAGCATCTAGGGCGAAGGAGCAGTTAAGGAGATGAGTGAGAAGGAGGTGATGGTAGGAGCTGAGAGACAGAGGAGTTTGGGGTCCAGGCCATCAGGGCTAGATTTGGATGGGTTAAGTGAAAGGAGAACAAGCAGGGTTTCCTCTTAGATACAGGAGAAATGAAACCCCACGGATGAGGAAGACAGAGCAGAGTGTGGAGACACAGGGTGATAGTTCAATTGGGGGAGAGTGAAGAGGGAGAGCACAAGCGGTAAAAACTCATTCAGGTGAATAGCAACAGAGGAAGGGACAGAGACTGGTGCCATTTACAGTTAGGACAGGAGGAGCAGCTAGGGTTTTTGTGTCAAACAGAGAGGGGTCACACTTCAAAACATGGTAGGCAGTTAAGATTGTCTTGGTGGTTGGTTTTGAAGTACAAGGATTTAGCAGTTTAATGGCCTTTATGCACAAGTTCCTGAGTGTTCTGTAGGCACGAAGATCAGACAGAAAGCAGGAGAATTTGAACTGAGACCAGGCTTGATCCTGGGTCTGGACCAAAATTGAAGAGGTCAGGGTGATCCAAGGATGGTGGGAAAACTTAACCCAGCTATTCCAGTCTGGGACATGTTTGTCCCAGACAGAAGTTAAGATTGAAATGAAGAGGAAAAGGACAATGTATGTATTAGGGGCAGTGAGCACGGGTGACCAATCAGTTGCATACAGGTCGCCCAGTAGAGCACCTGTGATTAGTAAACTATAGGGACCAAGTCCAGCTGTATTGGGGGGATGGAGGACGCCAGCTTTTCTGACTCACTAAGTCATACAATGGTCACAGAAAGAGTCAGGAAATACACCTGAAGCAATGATGCGGTATTGGTGGGAGGAGAGAACCCAATCCAGCAGGATGTGATTAAAAGAATGTGGATTGAGCCAGGGAGGTTCAGTGTTGAGGTGTGTAAGATTTAGTGACTCAATCCCGAGGGAGTAAGACTTTGGAACAGGGAAAGCCAATTGATATTGAAGTCCTCTAGGAGAATTAATTCACTGTAGATGGAATGAAAGGTGATGAAAGAGAGTGAGTAAATGAGAGGGGAAGTGATTTAGGAGATGCATAAAAACCCCCAATGAATGTGATTAGGGTGGAGGGAAGGAGATTTTGGTGAGCAGATATTTGTGAGAGGAAGGTCCTCCCTGAGGGTGACGGTGCAGGGAGGCTCTGGCAGAAATAGAGGGCTACCTCCTCCATGCATGCATCTGTCCTGCCTGAATAGATGGTAGCCAGGAAGTGCTAAGTTGGAATCAGGAACTCTGGAGGAAAGCCACGATTCAGTAATGCAGAGGATGTCAAGAGCATTTTGGAAAACCCTATACGAGAAGGTCCAGTTTAGGAAGAAAGTTCCTAGCATGTAGATGAAAATACTAAGGCCTTTAGGACATAGGGAAGGGAAGAGGGGAAGGGCCAGGGTTGACTTTCACATCGCCTGCAAGGATGAAAAGCAAGGCAAGGAAGATAGGGGAGAGCCAGGGCTGACTTCACACCTGCAAGGATGAAAAGCAAGGTAAGGAGATGGAAGACATAGAAGGATTTATGACCCTTGACCTGGTAGGAGAGAGAGGGGAGAGGGATGTGAATGTGACAGGATATTTTGGAGAAGGAACCCAGATCAAGAGAAATGATGGCAGGAAACCAAGGTGAACAGGAGGGATGGAAGGAGTGGAGAGGAGATTGGGAGGGGCAGAGGGAAGAGAAGGGAGAGTAAGGAGAAGGGGAGAAGGGTAGAAGGATGAGGGCAGCGAAGTTGATGGTAGCAGGAAGAAGGAGGAGGTACAGGAGAAGGACAGGGAGCATTATGTAATGAACAGGCACCACCAAATTCAACAGAGATGAAACTATACAATTAGCAATACTCTAGTAGCTAGTTGTTGTACAACTGAGTGATCTAGTTTAACAAACAGTAATAGAAGTAATGTGAAACTAATAAAAGGCAGTTGCCCCAAAGGAGGAGGGCAGTAAAATGAGCAACACAATAAAATGGGCACTCTAATAGAGCAACCAACAGGAAAATAACATGATAAACACACTAGCAATAGAATACTGGAGCCCTCATAACAGACTGGTGCAACTATGAAATGCACTACCTAAATCAATTATGTATTGAATCCTCTTTAATGGATAGGGTGCAACAAAGAACGACACCACCTAAATAAATTTGGAAGATGAAGCACAATACATGCATACAGTGGTTACATTCTGGCCAGGCATAGAGCAGTTCAATAACAGACATGACAGATTCACAATTTTAAAATGAAAGACAACCTAGGAGGCAGTGTGGCCAGCTGAATGACTGACTCCAGGCAGACACCTCAATGTCCTTAACTTGTGGTTCTTCATGCAAGGACCACAGTGCAGAGGAACCACTTGACAATACCTGATTAAATAGGGACAAGTGTACCTGCCTACTAGCTGCTCTATTAGTCAAGGCATGACAGCTGCTTGCTTGCTTTCAGAGAGCTGTTCTGGCTGAAGAGGAACATCAGGGAAGGGAGAGCAACATAGAGGTCTCACCTTTGTTCCAAGCTGCAGAGTCACCAGGAGGCAGTCATCTGTCTCAGTAAACTAGATACAGGTTTACAAACTTTGTTTGAAGAGTGCCCCATAACTTTTCTAATCCTCCCACTTGCTGTTCTAGTGGTCAAGGCATGGCAGCTGCTTGCTTGCTTCAAGAGGGCTATTCAGGCTGAAGAGGAAGATTTGGGGGAGGGAGAGCAAGATGGAGGGACTCCACCTTTGTTCCTGAGCTACAGAGTCACCAGGAGGCAGTCGACACCTCTTCCTTTACAACCACTTGGATTACTTTTGACACTGGACATTTCTGATAATGCCAAATATTGAAAAATAAGAAATTGGTAATGGCCACCTAATTAAAAGATGAATCACGATTTTATTAAACGCATTACAGATGAACAGTGGTGCTGGAGGCATTATTTACAGTGCTATTCATTTTCCTGTTACCTATTTTAGTAATCACGGTTATAAACATATCGGATATGATATTTAAAGCAGCACTTGGCCTTACATGATGATATAGACATGCATGAATGAAATTGCTGTACCATCTCACTAGCATATGATAATATGTACTGGCATTTTACTGGAAACTTAAGAGGATTAAAGTACCATACACTACAGAGGGTCAATGTACATACTAGTCCTAGTAGAGACAATGGTGGTAATGGCAGCTGTGGTGGGATAAGGAACCTACCCAACCTGATAGAGCAGACAGTGACAAGTCAGGGCAGTGCTGAGGGCCATTGAAAGGCCACCTAACAATATCTATATCCCTGACAAAGCAGGCAGTGAGAGAGGGAACTAGTTTCATTAGGTGTGTTGATCTTCAGTCTCACATCATTCCTTAATTCCTTCAGCAATAGCATTGTACCCTTTATGTTGTGTTATAGCATGTTGAATAAAAAGTCATAGCTAGGAAAGTGCTGGCCATCATCTTCCCTTCCTTCTGTAATAGAGTAATGGATCTTCCTCAGGCCTCAATCAGTGGTGACATTCAGAAAATACTGTATCACAAGACAGGAGAAAGACTGCCAAGTGCAGATGTAACACTGGTTGTTGCCAACTCAGAAACTAGGCCCTTGTCATCCATATGAGACAATTTATATACAGTACTGTCTTCCTGCATTTGTATGTTGTAGAGAGGCAGGATTCCAGAAGAAAGTAGAGAAAGCAAAATCAACAGTATGGCCATTAAGGGCACACATCCCCAAACATAATTGACTCAGAGGCAGAAATGTTGTTTTTCCTATATTTTACCTGAAAGGAACTGCCCTGGATTCAACCTAGATAGCTCAAGTTGCCTGCTTCCAATTTCTATGTGTAATCTCAACACCACTCAAATCTAAAGAAGCAAGGAGCAGCTATTCACTTCATTGCAGCCTAGTGGTACAGTGGATATGTCAGCAGATTAGCAAGCAAGTGACCAAGGGTTTAGATCCTGGCAGGGACTTAAGTTTTGTATTTTGCAAGAGACAAGATTTCAAATCTGGGCAGGATCTTTTGCCTTTCTAAAACGTGAAATTTTAATGTTAAATTCTACCTGATTGGTGATCCACAGCAATGTGAAGTTCTAATCATAATATGTTGGAAAGGGAATTAGATATGAGAATGAAATGCAGTGGTGAAGTGCTGCCTTGGGAAAATTGTCTGCCTCAGAGGCTACTTTGGTTGCAACTTTGTGCTTTGTTGTCTATGGTGCTGAACATGAATGGAAGATGCAACCATGTTTCCTTAGAAGATGGTGGATAATAACAAGTGCCTGAGTACCATGGCAAGAGGTTGCTAGTCCAGAAAGTTAGTCCCTCACTGAGAAATTCCAATCTTCAGGAAATGGTGGTCACAAGATCAAAACTCGCACATCCATGTACTTTTACAGCCAGTATGTTCTACTCCTGGAACCAACTTCCTGCCAAATTTCATAATGTGGACCAAATTCCTCCATCAGCTAAAGTTCTGAAACATTGGTTTCTAAACTCAATAAATACTCAAAGGGGTTGTCGCTATAATGCAGCTCCTTCACTTCAGTGAATTGTATGTAGAGGTATGTGAGATTGTTTGTTATTTGCTATGTGTAATTATTTATAGTAACTGCCTGTTTATGCTCTCTTGGATCACTCACTGTAAATGAGCTGTGCTCAAAGGTTATAACCCTAATAAAATAAAACGAAACAAGACATTGTTATGGTGCTTGTTACTTGAAAGTGTCCATGCTGACACAGTACTGCTAAAAAGGTCATTCATGTGCTCTATCTTAGTTGCCCCAGGTGGATAGATATTGTTGAAATTTCACTTAAAGTGCCGCACCTTGTTGTATGCAGATGATTGCTCTAGTCTTGTTACGGATGCCCTACTAGCATTCAACCCCTGTTAGCACTACTGTATAGCATTTGCACCATATCAGGCTTAAACATTAATCCAAGCAGGACAGGGATGTTCCCTCTTAACCATCTATGCTCTCCAGCTGTGGTGGCTAAGCTAGGTTTATGGTGGTTATTAAGGGCAAAAGTACTTGGGGATCTGAATAGTTACTGACCCCTCAGAGGTGATTACGCACAACCTAGGGCTCCTAGTGAAAGAATTGAAGAAGAAATGTGACAGATGGAAGATTTACATTTCTCCCTTATTAGGAAATGTTCTGCACTTAAAATTATTACAGCCCCCAAACTCTTCATTGCTTAGCCCACATGGCGATAGAGATTCCTACTATCTGGTTTACAAAAAGAGAAATTGTTTAGCATTTTCTTCTAGGAGAGGAAGCCTCCAGGTACAGCAAAATGAAACATAGGGTACACTTTGTTTAGTGCTATGCTTACTACGTAGCATTTAGGAGTGCACAGAAATTGTGGTAGCTTCTTCACACTGACATACACACCTCCAATGGATGGAGATAGAGACAAGTCTTTACATGGTATACATCCCTCCTTGCTTCTCTGTTTTCCATCAAAGATCTGCTGTTGGGTACACCTCTCTTACTCCCAAGATTCAAATTCTGCCTGATTTGATCTCAGAATACAGGTGGGGAGGTACACAGTACATTGGAAGGCATAGGAGTCTAAGGGATCATCACAATTCAGGACCTCTTTAACCTTCATGCCCTAATCTGGACACATCTGATAACCTTAGAAAACAGTATGGTCTCCTCCTGGGGAGTTTTGGAAATACCTTCAGATCCATAGTGCCATAGATATGACACTGAGAAGGTTGTCCCTCAAGTTCCATCCACCCCTCCCCAAAGATTCTGGGTTCTTGGCTTAAGTTCCCAAAGGAACTGTTGGCAGGATCTTCAAATTTATTATCATCCATTTGCCAGACCTTTCAGACAGAGCTCGGCAGAAGTGGAACAGGCTTGGAGTATTACTATAAAGGAGGAACAGTGGTGTCAAGAATGGGCCCTGTCTCATGTGAAGGAAAAATAGAGTGACAATATGAAGAAATAGCAGTACCTAGAGTATGAAACTTAAGACAAGCATTTCCCTGAAGTCATGTGAGCATTTCTTGCTTTTATGTAATGAAACTTAGGAGTGACTTGCCCAATCAGAGTTATACACAAACAAAAATTGTGCCAGCACACTGCAGCAAATGTAACCAATAGAAATGATAAGCAAGAGTGTATATAAGCTTTTGTGCAACTGTAACTAAGGGAGTTTGTTGTGTTGTTAGTTCTGGTGAGGCCAGAGACAATGAACTCCCATATGCATCTGTATTAAACTTTTCTTTTTACTACATGCAGTATTCCTGAGCCTGATTTTAAACTAAAGTGTAAGAAGAATATATTTTTCCACGACAATTTTGGTAGTCGGCAGGATCAGAACGGACTGGACCCAGAGTAGTCGGTGGGGACAAGTCCCAAGACTTCTGGTGAAAGTACCAAAAAACAGAGGAAATCCTACCTACGGGCAAGCTGGAGCCAGGGTGGGACTGTCCCCGATCGCAGAGGATTCTCTCGACCCAGACGGCGCTGAATCACTGTAAGTACCTGTACTCAGGCCACTGTATGTAATGAAAAAGAAAAATTGCTTGTATAAGTTGTAACTGATATCAGAATAGTTTGAGCCTGAAAAAGTGGCAAAAGTAACTATTAGTCTGAGCCTGAAAAAGTGGCAAAAGTGACTAGCGCCATAAGATAAGTTCGGTTAAAAGTAGCGAGGGAGTTTGAGTCTGCCCTAAAGAAGTAATATTGAGATTGGGGGCAAAAGAGCCTTTTAGTGTAGGCTAAGCACCCTCACATGAAAGAAACGAGGTAGATAGGGCAAGTCAAAAGTAACTCCCAAAGTTTGAAACTGACCAAGTGAAACTGTGAGAGTAATACATATACAGAGCTGGGAGAGGAACTATGGGTACAAGTCAGAGTAAAACCAGGGAACAAGGCAATATGTGCTGATCCAGTAAAATGCATGTTGGAAAATATGGGCAGGATTCAGTTTCGAGGTGGGACGTTGGCATACCCTGACAAGAGGCTTATTTCCATTAACGGGACATTTAGTATAGACATGTTAAAGGAAGTGAAAATCACTCTAGAAAGAAAAAGCCAAATGATTGGAAAGGTTTTGCAGATGGGAAAGAGAGGCAGAACGTAGGCAGGAGGGGGAAGCTTATTATCAATTAAGACCCTGACAGGTGATAGCACAATGCCTCTAATACAGTATCCCAACCCGGATGTGGCAGCATGTACAGACTCCTATATAGAGGTAAACAGACCATGAAATCCAAATGAGTTTCGGAGGCTCTAAAGGACATTCCTAGGCCATGAGATAATATTGAAAAATATGAAAAGGAATTAAGAAACCTGACTCATATGTGTACAAACTTTCCACAACTGAAGTAGAGTAGTGCTTTAGGGCGCATTAAAGGGTGTCTGGGACGAGGTAAAGGCAACTGGGATTCAGGAAAAAGTATAACGAAATAAATGACCAAGTAAATGCAGTGTTCATGGCCCTGAGACAAAATTCAAAAAGGTAACAGATTGGCCCCGAATAAAGAACACCAAGCAAGGACCACATGAGTCAGTGCAAGAATACAAGGAGAGACTTGAGACCTGTGTTTAAACAGTACTCTGGTAATGACAGAGGCAATCTGGTATACGAGCACCAGCTTGAAATGGTGTTCTGCTCAGGACTGAGAGAGCAGATAAGAACTGGGGTCACGATAGTATGCAGGATGGGAAATGAAGACAATGGCAGAAATCATGCTTTTGCTAAGCATGCTGAAAGACAGCAGCGTGAGACCAAAGAGAAAACCAAGGAGAAGCTAGAAAAGGCCCAGTTAATGTACTTCTGAGGAGGAGGCAGAGGAGGAAGAGGTGGAAAAGGAGGAAGGGAAAAGACGAGGACGTGGAGTACAGGGAAGACCCCAGCAGAGAGAAGGAGCAGGGTGGGGCGACTATGCAAACTATACCTGTTATACTTGTGGAGGACGAGGTCACACAGCCTTCGAAGCTGCCCGAATAACCAAGGACAAACAGCCCAACCTTATCCATCACCCTCCTCCCCAGCGAAGCCTGGATGGGGAGATGACAGCTAGCAATTAGTGGAACAGCATCAGATATTTCTGACCGCCGCAGCACCCTAGCGACGAAACCAAAAATGACACTGATAGTAAATGACAAAAAACTTTCTTTCCTTATAGACATCGGTGCCTCAATGTCTGTGATCAGAGACACTGACATAAAACTAAGATCGACAGAGAAGACTATTGAGACTGTGGGAGCCTCAGGGGTTGTAATGCATGAAAAATTAACCCAGCCACTGGAAGTAAAATGTAAGAAGCTGGTCATCATACTTTTCTGTATAGGGAGTCTGCCTTGTGAACCTCATGGGACGGGATCTCCTGGCCAAGCTCAATGCCCACATAATCTGTACAAAAGGGGTTGGAACTTAAGTCCCAAGTAGCCGGGTTGTATCCCTTTGCTGCCATGGGTAGTAGTGATTGGCTGTACTGCTGGAAGTTAACAGCAGAAACAGAAAAGAGTGGCTATTGGACTGGGCAGAGGCTATTACACAAAACCTGCAGGTGCAGATGGACCTGCATTGCACTACACACTACTCAATAGGGGTAAGAGACAGCGAGTATGAGTGTGGGAAATGGGAAGGCAGCCAGTGGAGCAGACCCTAAACATCTCTGAAATATATGTAGTTAAAGATCGCTATGAGGCAGCAGTGGGGCTCAGCCAAAACAACAGAAGGTATTCCAGGTTCCAGGGTCATACCCACACATATCACTGGCTAGGGACCCTCCATTCCCTGGAAGGAGTTGGAGCCATGGATAGAATGTAAGGCAAATGGATGACTGGATGTGTGAAGGAGACAAGTGGACATCAGAAAAGGAAGGTGTACAAAGTATGAAATTAAAAGGAGAGTAATAGTGTGTAAAAGAGAGGGAAGTAAAAGTAGAAAGAGGGAGATGAGTGAGGAGAAGAAGCAACAATCAGAGAAACTAAATTGATTGAGGGAAGTACCCACATATCTGTGGGCGACATCAAAATATGATGTAGGGTTAATAAAATGTGCAGCCCCTATCAGTGAAACCAAAGTCCTCCTTTAGGCCACATAAGCACCAATACCCATTGGGAAAAGAAGCAGAGGAAGGCATAGCACCAGTCCATGCGCACTGGCCCTTGTAATTTGTGCTCACATAAGTATGTACTGTTAGAGCCAATGATGGCTTTACAGTTCAGGCTGCTTCTAGGAGAAAAGCAGCGCTGATTAAGTAACATTAGATAAGCAACATTTAGAGAAAGAAAATAAACTACTGTGGATGTACGCACAGTAGGTGTGATTACAGACGGGATGATTTGAAAATCCTCCCCCATGTTGCCTATCTGTGTAGTTTCAAGTTTTTATCAATTTCAAGTTCCCTTGCCTCCTATAGAGGCTGAAACATTTGATCCCAATCCCAGGTACTGGGGACCTCCACCAGATGGATCTCAACCTAGTACCTAGTACTGTTGTAAATATTTTTTGTTTTGTTTTTAAACTGCAAACCAGAGCTCTGGGAAAAGACTTGGTTTGGCAAGTTACTAAAATGGCCAAACAAAACCTTTGAAAGGGTTAATAGCTGCAGCATTTGAAATTATCATGAAGGTCCTGCAGTTGGTTTTCTCAATCGGACCAGTGCATCAGAAAAGAAGAAGGAAAATACCTTGGTAAGTCTGAATTTTTTATTATTTAAAGTTTTTTTATGTCTGTCTGTTTTATTTCTGTGATACATATACTAAACAAGGTAATGCTCCATCTCTCTTGTGCGATTTTCCAGCGTATGTCTGTGTTCTGTAATTATGTTCTGTTGTCAAGGTTACGTAGATAGGATTGGCTGCCTTTGCACAACACGTTACAGTAAAAAAAAAAGAAGAAGCTTTTTGCCTCATATCTGACTGTTTTAATTGGTTTTATTTTTAATAAAACATTTGTGCTGCCTAGATAGGGTCAGTGAAGAACTTTTGTATGTAGTTGTTGGTTGAAGCAGGTAGTGTTGAAGGTGAAGAGATATGACGTCATAGATTGCAATGTGCAGAAAGATTTGTAGTTTGCAGGCAACGTGCCAAGCCACTGCTAGGTGAAAATGTAATGTGTTAACAGCTATGAATGGCTTTATCATACTTCTAGTTACAACCAGAAACTTTTGCAAAATGGCAGAGTGCCATATTTTGGCTATGCGCCAAAAGGTGTAACCATGTTATACTAGATGTGTTCACTTACAGATGGTATGTTGTGCTGTATTTTAAAGGAGTTGGAAGGTGTTTAAAAAGTATTTTGTTCTGGAAAGATTTGGCATGGAGATAAGTACAAATGTGTTGGTTTAAAAATTGTCAGTGTTACAAGACAGACAGGAGGCAGCATATATATCTAAAACACGTACAGTTTTCTAATAAAACTACGGGCATTACCTCAAGCAAATTGGTGTCAAATGATGTCAGTCTTATTTTCTGTTAAGCATTTCTTTTGTGTATGTGTACTGTCTTGGCCAGCAGTTTTATTGTGCTCTATTATTATTTAAATATATTTTAATATCAGTAGTGTTCAAGGACACTACAAAATAACTGGGTTTAAATGACCCTTGCATGCACACTGTGACCTTTTGCACATTATTTGACCTTCTTGTGTTTTAACATTTTATGTTACTACCAGTTCAAACTTGATGTGTATTCCATAGCTAAAGCACAACTTTTCACACAAAATGTATGTCTTCATGAAAGCACACGAGAGTGAACCATGTAATTTGACTTTTATTGCAAAACTAGTATTCTAAGTAAAGAGGAACATGACTGTGGACGGGTAATAAATCTGGACTGCAAACCCGACCGACATTACTGATGTGCCAATAGTAAATGCTGACGTGGAGTTTTTGTGGATGGGTCGCCCAAAGAGATAATAAGGGAAACCTATTGCGCATGCGAACCTGGTAAAGGACTTACTGAATGCTGTACAAAAACCAAAGCAAATTGCTATTATCAAATGTCAAGGTCATACGTCTAATACAGACTCTGTGTCGTTGGGTAATGCGAGGGCAGATGCAGCTGCAAAAGAAGCAGCCCTCTGATGGTGTTCCAAAATTCTTAATGTTGTCTGTTACCACTAACCAACTTGATTTATTTTCAGCCAAGAGGATGTTACGCTTGCAACAGTCGGCCAGTGCAAAGCAGAAGCGGAACTGGCAGGCAAATTGTAAATATGATATTGATGCTAAAATATGAATAGCCCCCTGATGGTAGACTTTGCCTGCTCTTGTTAGTATTTCCTTTTGGCCGGTTACCCATGGGGCCAATCATGTCTCAAAAGTGGAATGGTAGACCTGTAAATAAATACTGGTGTGTTGTAGGATTCACTGTATATGCTGAAGAATTTTGTAAGAGATGTATCATATGTATGCAAAATAATATCGGCAGAGGACTCCAAGTAACCCCTCTGCCCACCCCCTACAGGACCTTTTGAGCACCTAATGATGGACTTTATTGAGTTAAATCCATGTGAAGGGTACAAATATTGTCTAGTAATTATAGATATGTTTTCAAAATTGGTAGATGCCTTCCCGCTAGGAAAGTCACAGCATGCACAGTGGCAAAGCCATTAATAAGGAAATCATTCCCGTGGGGTATCCCCACCAGGCTCTCCAGTGATAATGGGTCGCATTTCAAATGAGGTAATTAAAACCCTGTGCAAAGCACTGCAAATAAATCTGAGAATGCATTGTGCATACCACCCCAATCGGGAGAAGCTGTGGAAAAGGCAAACCAGACCCTTAAAGTACAATTGACCAAAATCATGGCAGAAACTGGTCTTAGCTGGGTAAAGGTGCTACCTCTGGCACTTATGAGCATGAAAGGAGGCCTGCGCACATGGGATTGTCACCACATGAGATTTTAATGGGAAGACCTCTCAGAATGACAAATGTTCCATTTCCCAAAATAGAATGACGTTGCATGGTATGAGACAATAAAATGATTGCCTATTGTTTATCCCTTAATGCTGTGTTGAGATCTTTCTATCCTAGGGTCAAAGCAGCTTTTTCTGTACCTCTGAGGGACCACTCCATCACATCAGATCAGGAGATTTTGTTGTGATAAAGGACTTACTAAGAAAGAGATGGTGTGCTCCAAGGTGGAGAGGACTGTTCCAGGTGTTACTTACAACAGCCACAGCAGTCAAGATTAGCGAAGAGACACATGGATCCATGCTTCCCATTGGTCAGTTGATGACGGCTCCGAGGAAAGATGAAGATAAAGACTGTGTTACTGCAGGGGTGGCATGTGTACTGGGAACCACTATGGTTCTCCTGGTTCAAATGACTATTAAAGCAAACCACTAGACTGTAAGATACAGCCGTAGCCTTGAACCTCTGCATGTTACAAATACTTGGTGGACTTTAATGAAGTTGCATGCTAATAATGCAAATCTGTCAAACTGTTATGTGTGCACTTATTCCCCATTCTCTGCAGCCGTGGGACTCCATTTGAAACCAAGGGCCCTAAGTAAACAGAGGCCACTGAAATTTTAATTGCTATAGCGGGAAGAAACATTAGTGGCAGTTATTCCACAAAAGAGTGCAAAACTTTTCTGTGTTTAAGGGACATGATTTCACCACCTGGTACAGCCCACTGAATAAGACAGTTACCCCAAACCCTTTGCATCTAGACGTCAGGCAAGCAAACACTTCAGCCTCACTCTGTCTGTGTAACAAGGAGTCAACTGAGGGCTGAGGCCATTGGGATGGTCTACCTGCCAGTCCTGCTGGGCGCAGAACTTGGGGAGACAGTCAAATGGCCACCTAACTGCTCCACAGAAGGCGATTTCCATCTCCTTAGTGATTACACGCAGTGGGGGACTGTCTGGCCTCTACTCGGTATCACGATGATAAGGCTTATGTTTCTGCCAACAGGGTGGACGGGTTGTTGTTACCTGGCCGCGTTGCACCCGACAACCCGATACACTTGTACCAAGAACCCAAAATACGGATCAAAATGAAGGCCCTATTACAGAAAGAGGCGACAGCTGGGTCCGGACATGCCAAAGGGAAAAAATGCATCCCAGTGGGAGAGAAGTTTAGAGCAGGGATTTTCCCTTGGTGGGGGTAGTCCAGAGCATGCATTACATAGATCAATTAAGCTATGAATTAGAAACATTGGTAAACATGACAGAGACCGGATTACAGCTGCTAAATGCTGAAACTAAATCCCTCAGACTAGTGGCTTTACAAAACTGAGCAGCACTTGATTATGTGTTAGCGGAAGGGGGTCTGTACCATAGTAGGTGAGGTGTTATGCGTACATTCCTGATGTTAATAGTGATCTTACTGAAGTAATAAACCAAGTAACATCCCTAAAAAATAAAATGTAGGAGAGCATGCGGACGAAGACAATGGTTGGGACCCCGGTCCTGGTTTAAATCCCTGTTTGGAGACTGGGGCCACTATAATATCATATCTAATTGCTATAGCTGGTATTTTTATAGTAATCTATCTTCTCCTACTATGTCTCCGCCTCGGTGTTTCGAGGCTATGCATGACTACGAAATGAAAAAACCCCAGTGATGGCCTTTGCTCACCAACCAGGAAATAAATGCACAACTCCCATTTTATAATGATATATTGTAAAATTGATACAGAATATCAAAGGGGGAGTGTGAAGGAAAATACAGTGACAATATGTAGAAATAGCAGTACTAGAGTATGAAACTTAAGACAAGCATTTCCCTGAAGTCATGTGAGCATTTCTTGCTTTTTATGTAACGAAATTTAGGAGTGACTTGCCCAATCAGAGTTATACACAAACAAAAATTGTGCCAACACACTGCAGCAAATTGTAACCAATAGAAATTGACAAGCAACAGTATATATAAGCCTTGTAAGACTGTAACTAAGGGAGTTTGTTGTGTTGTTAGTTCTGGTGAGGCCAGAGACAATGAACTCCCATATGCATATGTATTAAACTTTTCTTTTACTACATGCAGTATTTCTGAGCCTGATTTTAAACTAAAGTGTAAGAAGAATATATTTTTCCACGACACTCACAAGGCCTACATAGATTCCATGAGCTTGTTCATTCAAAACAAAGTTATGCATTACTGTTACCATACACCAGCACAGCTTCAAATTCTAAGTCTCATGCCCCTTGACTGTTGGCGGTGATGCCAGAGCCCTTGTGCTGACATGATGCATTTCCTCTGTCCCTTTCTGGAAATCTGTTAATGAATGCTGCTCTAATATTCTGCATGCCACTGTTCATTTTATCCACCTCTGTTCCTCTTGGGACTCCCTCCCCATCTATGGTGCAGTGCAGGCCACAACTACATTGGCTTCTCATGGCTACTGTAGTGGCAAAGTGACTGATGCTGCGGGATTGGAGGATGGATAAAATCCCATCCGTGGACAATCGCTCTTGGCCAATATGATACATCAGCTATTCCTTAGTGGCTATCTTGTCTATTGCAGACACATGATCCTGAACATTGGGCTATTTTCGCTGGCCCCCCAATAAAATAGTTATATGCCTGTTTCATGTGCTTTATCTAGATTATTGTAGGAACATGGATGGAATCTCTTATATTGTCTGTTCTTGTACCACATTGTATGTTACCTACCACTGTTGATTAAAGAAACCAATGTATTAAATGTTTATCTTGTAAAATTTAATAAAAAGAAACACGTCAAAAATATATCACTTAAAGTGAGACTCTAGGATTGTTGCCAAGATGTAATGCCTTTTCAAACATAATGCTTAGTCTGCAATTTTTCTCCAACTTGAGAGACACACCTTAAGTAAGAACAGCAGAAACCATGTCAGCCATGGCATCAGACTCCTCTGCCATCCCCTTCAGGAACATATTCAGATGTCTTGTTTATGAAAGATAGTACTTAGCCAAGCAGTGCTCACTTCTTAGATTGCAGCTTCAAATGGCTCAAAGAGGGTTACAAAATATATATGAAATGCAACTGAGATGTGTTGAGGAGTATGTCTGCCAGTCCACTTTTGTGTGACATGAGGCATTTATTAACTGCAAACAAATTGTTACTCATGAATAATCTTTTAATCAGAAAAAGGTTCTTCTTGCACTTAATCAACAGCAACGTAACAATGAATATAGTTACTGTAGACAACAACCCCACTGAACTAGTGTCTAATTTTAATTATACAATGGCAAGAAAATTTCCTGGTCTCTGATTGGCCAGTCTGGGGCTGGACCCATGATGTTATCCCAGCACAGCACCACGGGTCAAATCTCAGCACTGTGAACCAATTGAGGATTTACTGGATGGTTGTTTTTTGCTCTTTTTCCCCATCTCCTGTTAAGAAATAAAATATTTTTCCACACTAATAAAACATTCTTTAAAATTATTTTTTATATATATAACAACGAGCCATTGTTAATGTAATAATGCCCTCCAGGGTGTGTGTTGTTTGGGATAACGTCACGCCTCAGTTATTGGGCCTTTTCGGCCTGCGGCCCTCGTACTCCAATCACCTTAGGCATGATGTTATCCTAGCTTGACACACACCCTGTTGGGCATTATTGCTAAATATTTGGATCTTAGGCTTGATAGTGTGTTGTCTTTTACAACAATGTGTTGTCTTTTAATGACCATAAAGAATATCTGAATTTAAAAGCTTATATGAGTTTGGGATTTCTATATCGTAATTGCCATGTTTTTACTAAGGAAACTAGAAAATGTGCTATTGAAAGTTTAATTATTTATTTAATTGCTTATGGAATTCTGCTTTATTCTGCAGCTTCTGATAATGCGCTATCAAAGAACAGCATTCTTTTTATAGAGCCTGTAGATTTGTGCTTGAGCAGAATGTCCAAACTCATTGCCATAATCTATAGCAAAACTTGGGCTGGCTTTTTGAACTTTGTTGTAAATACTTAATGTGTTTAAAGAGTACTCTGCACTTCAACATCTGCTTTCATAAACAAGATGTTTCAGCTGTTACAATTTACTAGAGAATATAATAATTTTCAATGTTCCTTTCCACGATTTACAGCACATCTTTTAACCCACCTAAAAGTCTGTATAGAAAATATCTGAAAACATTTCCATCTCTTCATTAATCTTACAATGTCTTTGTTTATGACATCATAGTGCTCACCATGACAACAGACTGTGAAGTCACAAACTGCAATTGTGTGGTTAGTAGGGAATGTCCCATACATTTTGAAAGACGCTGTGAAATAATTGCTTGGTAGGTTCATAAAATGGTGTACCAAAGTGTGACCTGAAGATAAAATTTTAATTCCACAATAGATCAGATTTTAAATGTATTTGGAGATAACAGCAGTAAAAAGTGTGCATGTGGCAAGATAACAACCTTAAGGATGCCCAAGAAAAATAATGTTCACCGTGGCATATGTACAGGTGGACACCAAATGGCAGTGATGCATTGGCTTCTGTAGACCAACAACAGGGGAAATGAAAATTATAAAGAAATACAGAGTGGCTAGGCACAGCTCACTACATACTGAGAAAGCTCATATGATAATCCTAAGGCATCAACATGAGTCTTCACAGTCTTGCTGATGGACGATTATAAATATTATATGTAGCAGCATTTATTGATTCTTCCCTGGGTAACAGATTGGTTGTGTCCTGGTAATAATATTATTTTACACTATGTTATATTATAAGGGAGATATTGGTTTAACATACTATAGGACATGATGAGATGGCTTTTGTCCAAAATACTAACTCATGAATGAAACCATTAGAGAGATGTATTTTAATAATTGGCTGACACCTATTGATATTTTTTTGATATATTGGAGGTTTCTGTACTGCTCACATTAATTTGCCTAACTTATTGTATTTTTTTGTCTATTCTGTACTTTGTAAAATTGTAATGACCATATGGTTGATCAATAAACTCTACTACTGACAACAAATAAATAGAAAACAATAAAGTTAAAACATAATTTGATTCAATGTGCTTATTCAACTTAGTGTAGTAATACGCTAATACAACTTGCTGAATAATCCTTTGTGGCCATTAGCCTTTCATTCCTCAGGAATACCACCCTGTAGGGATGCCAAAGGCAAGGAACCACTTAGGAGGGTTCCACCTAAAAGTGCCACAGGAAGGATTCCCTTAGGCAAAAGCTACCTTAGGAAGAAGCCTCATAAAGAATGCAAAGCAGAAAGCATTGCAGAAGGTAAGAAGCAAATATCATGTATTTAAGACCTTAACATAGGTCAGCAGAAGAGACCGGTTAATGTAAGGTAGAAACCAGTAGGTATTGTGTAGTGACCATCACATAGGGCAATAGATTACATAGCAAGAGGGCATGACTTCCAAAGGATAGAGGAATGGCAGGGCCACCATCCATCTCATTCCAGCAGCGGACACTTACCTAAGTAACCCAGGGAATATGCTACTAAACCTAACTAGATATTATGACCTTTGTCACAGAGGAGAGGAAAACCAGTATCACATTATTATAGTGACTCAGCATGAGCAACTTGATTTTGAGTGGCTCAGTTTGAGCATTTGTGTTTTGAGCTACCTTGAAAGGATAGCGAGCATGGTTACAGCAACTAGTTAGGGGGAGAAATGGCTAAGGAGTAGGACAGCGAAGGACAGAAAGAGGAGGGTCCAGACAGAAAGCAGGGTCCAGGCAGGAAGCAGAGGTATGTGGGCTATGGTTTGGGGTGTGCTGCAGAGCTGGCATTGTGGCGTGGTGGTGAGGGTGGCTTCCTGCAGTGAGTGAGGTCCAGGATTTGGGGCTTAGTAGTGGTAATATTTTACTTGTTTTCTGTGTGGGACTTTGTTTTTTTTGCCTTCTGGTTCCTCTCCTCCTGACAGGCACCCCTGGAGTTGAAAAGGTAATTTAGGGAGGTGTGGGGGTTAGGTGGCTGCCAGCCACCCCTGCATAGATGTGTTTATTTTCCCCTGGTCACTGTTGTTGTTCATCGGGAGGGTGTACATCCCAGTTTTGCTTTTAGGCTAAGTAGACTCACTTTAATAGTGATCATTTTCTTTGATCACTATTATGACATGGAATCAGAAAAAACTTGAGGAAGAAACCTCTGGGGATCCAGGGCCTGTGTTGCCTTCCTCCAGGCTTTAGGATATTTTGATTAATGACGGCTCTGCTACTGCAATTTAGAAAGGCAATCTAAGGGGTGGAAATATTCAAATTTGGGAAAACTCTCACTGTATCCCTCTAATGGGAACACTTTGAAAGGTTGCAAGTGACAAGGGTGCCGGAAGATGGTAAAAGATGAGGGGCTGAGAATCAAAGGCACTTATGAGGGTACAAAGGGCATTTTGCTATACTAGTTTTTGCCATACAGAAATAAAAAGTGGAGGGCTACCGCCTCTTCCGCCCCGGGTTCCGCACCTATGGCAAGTGAACTCTGCAACAATGGGATACTCTGCAGCTGCACAACTTCCAAGGTGGAAGGAGGAGGAGAGTGATGACCACTGAGGCACCCAGCTGGCCTACCAATCAAAGAACAAACCAGGTGAACCAGATAGGTCATAAGGAGAATAGCTTAGAAGGTGCCTCAGAACCTGCTCCAGCTAGCTAAAGGACCCCACTGTTGAGGGCCCCACCCCTGCAGCTGAAGTCTTAAATTCTACATCAAGAGGTGAAGCCGATGCATCTGTATGGCTGACTCCTGCCTGGAGCAAGGACTTTCCAACCATGGGCCAGATAAGAAGAACCCCACCATGAGTTTCACATGCTCAGGATGTGAACTCTTGGGTAAAGTGAGACCATCAGCCACAGGGCAGGCCATGAACCATAGAAACTAATGGTCATGGCTGGCAAGTTCTGATTTATGAATGAGAGGATAACGTTAACTATTAAACATTTGTGGACCCTCACATAAGTCATACTGAAGCATTAGGGGACCCTCCATAGGTCATATGCTGTTCATGGAGTATGAGGAAAATTAAGCTACGTAGGTAAATATAAACAATCATCGGACACCTAAAGCTAGGAAAAGTAAGCCAACCAATTCCATCAAAGAAGCCAAATTAGTGGTGACAATAAAATTCTCCTTGGAGAATATTAAACTAATGAGGTTTATAAAATACAAAAATGCCATTTAGGCTACTAAGGAGCACACAAAATGCACAGACTACATTAAAGTATGCTCCAGCTACTGAAAGCTATGATGCCCTACTGTGACACCACAGTCCCCACTGTGGAAATAACAGTGAAGCCACAAGCAGAGCATTATAATACAACACAGAAAATTCAATAAAAGTTTGGTTTAGGAGCATTACAGGTAAAACCAGAAATGTACAATTTAAATGCATATGGCTGTAAGCTGTGCTGACATACTGTGATTGCATATAAGGCCATAGTAATGAGCACATAACACATATACTGGTATTTCGTGTAGGAGAGAGTAGCTAGGATTGTCAGCTCATTGCAGTTTCGGTGGAAAGGGATGATGTCATGGCAGAAGCCAGAAGAAATGAAGCAACAGGTGCTGCAATGTAAACAACTCAGAGAGGAAATGCGATTGTGAATGAACTGTGAGGCAGTAAACCGAACAGGCTGCAGTGACAATACAGAGAAGAACCCTCCCCACCAAAAAGAGATCCAGA
Organism: Neoceratodus forsteri; assembly: GCA_016271365.2. Taxonomy (NCBI): domain Eukaryota; kingdom Metazoa; phylum Chordata; order Ceratodontiformes; family Ceratodontidae; genus Neoceratodus; species Neoceratodus forsteri. The sequence goes on from CM028130.1 coordinate 1,065,223,778, forward strand.
CAAAGGACAAGGGGAGGCAAAAGATAAGCTGCAGGGCAGAGAGAACCAGGCAAGGACAGATGGCGCTGAACAAGCAGCAAAAGAGACGAAGGGGGCAAGACAAACAGCTGCAGAACAAGTGGCGCAAGAGAAGGAAGGAAGGAGGAAGATAGGGAAGAGAGCAACACAAATGGCCACAGGGTGAGCAGTGGATATGGAGAAACTAACACAGACAGGAAAAGCAAACCGGTGGTCAAAGGCAAGCAGCAGACAAGACAAAGAAGCAGAAGGAAACAAGCACAAACAGCAATAAAAACAGAGAGGGAAGTGAGGGAGGGCAGAGCCTCTGGCCTCAAAAGATAAAATGCTTGAGTGAAGCAGTAGGAGCTGTCATTAAATAGCTCAGGCATGGAGTATGGAGGGTTGTTCAATCCATTGAACTACAAGCACAGCCTTTCAATTTACCTAGTGTTTTAACATTTTATTATAATAGAGTTGCTCTTAAATGAGTTGGAAATTGCCAATACACAGGCCCCTTATTAAAGATGTTCCCTATTGCTGCTGCCTTACACTGCACTATACCGCCCTGAAATCAGGTGCTGTAGTACCATCCCAGAGAACTGACATAGCTCAATGATCCTTTGCTTTTCATGCAATCAAATAGTGAAGCATTTGATCTCTGGACTTGCTGCACTGCAGGACTCTATTGCTATTCCATTTTCTATTGGAAACTTATTTGCATCAACAGCTGAGATATAATTGTTTTAAAAGTATCTTATTTTGTATTATTTTGTTTATTATACATTGACCTGGGTTGACCTTGTAAATGGGCAGATGCTGCTCTTAGGTCTACCAAGTTACCAAACAAAAATAAATAAACTACATTCAACTGCTCCAGCAACATCTTCAGTATACAATGGATTCCTACCGTGTTTTCACACCCCATTTGGTTGGGTACTGAACTTCTACATCTGCTGAGATTTCATCTGGACCTTAGGAAAGGGACTGCAGTGACCACAGCATTGGCATGGTAGCTGTAGCACCTGATCAGTAGTCTGTTGCCTTTGATGCTGTCATAAACCACAATGTTTTAACAGAAGACAAAGCAGAGAACATGGTTAGAATTACCACTGTACAGTATATTGTTTTGACAATATCTCTCCCACTGTCTGATATCAGGTAACCCACTATCAACTCCTGAGTGAGAGCCATACTAAACTGCTCAATCAGTTCTTCAAGAATGTAATATGCAGTGTGGTCCTTTAAAAAGCCTGCAATACAAAGCACAGCCAGCCTCCTGTACTGTTTCTAAGTTGTGGTGGTGGGACTGAAGCTTTGCCTTGACACATCTCTTGCCCAGTAAGCAGTCTCACTCATACAATGAAAGGATTGACAAGTATCCATGTCACTAATGAAGAGTGCAAACTTGCATACTCATGAATTTAGAGAATTATGTATAGCACTTGTTGACTTACACAACTGCACATCTACCAGAATACAGAAACATAAAATGACACATACTCCCATACTACAAGGCATCATGGGTAATACAGAACATAAAATATTAGATGAAAGCTGGCAGAAATAGCCTTTGAGACTGCCCCTCATTCTCAGTAGTAATATCTATTTAGATAAATCACCTTCATATGCCTATCTAAACTAGTATTAAACTCCTGCAAGCTCCTGCATATGCTACTTCTGGCAGTTTATTCCACACCTCACTATCCTCTGAATGTCAATGTATTTTCTTTGGTCTCCCTAAACTATTCTCTCTTCATCTCCAGGCCATGTCCTCTAGTTATAACATCTCCAACTTTAAATTCTATTCCAAAGCTCAGACATGTTCCATGATCCTTTAATAACCTATACATGGTTATCACACCTTCTTTATCTTCCGTTATTGGTGTCTTTACAAATGCTGCTCACCATGTTTACTGCACTTTCATTTATTTCATAATAGCCACAAGGTCATAATATGATGTGTTCAACATTACTGTGTCATCCCACTGCTTCATCAGGAAATTTATAATGACCCTGTTATGGATCTCATGTATTTTGTTTTTACTTTGTTTTGTGAAACTCTTAACCTTTTTCTTTTTATCTTTAAGTCAATTATCTCATTTATTACTGATATCACACATAGATGTTGAAGTATACTGGGCTTAGTACAGTGCCCTGTGCCTTCATGTTATCATCCCTTCATGAAAGTAAATTCATTTATCTTAAATCTTTATTTCATGTCACTCAATTAATCATCAATCCAATCTCCACAATGTCTTAAATTCCTATGCATTTTCTGGTAAGTCTATCATAGCACACCAAGTTAAATGTGTTACTAAAGTGTAGAATACTGTATACACTGTGAACTTCTGTCCAGGTTTTTACAGACTGTTTATAAACACCAAACACGTTCATCATACATGTCCTTCCCTTAGTAAACCTATGCTGTGCCATTACTTATACCCATTTAATTTAATTTGGATTATGTTTCCTCCTTACAAACAATCCCATCATTTTACAATCTGCTGACACTAAATTGACTGGTCAACAGTTGGATACTTCACTCCTACTTCTCTTTTGTATAGTGGAACCATTATGACTTCCTTCCTTCCAGTCCTCTGGACCCAACCTTCTGATAGTTAGTTTCTGAACATTTTGCCACTGGCTGTTCTTATTCAGTGCTAATTCATTTAACAATTTTGGTTGCAATTTATCAGAACCCTCCAGTTTATTACTTCTACACTGCTTAACTTCTCTAGCACATTTTCTTTACTAAATATCATGTTAACAATATCCCTTCTTGTTTTCTCCTTCCTCTACCATTATTTCTCTGATGTTTCTCTGGCTTACCAATCACAGAGCAGAAATAATTATTTAACACATCTTTTCACTTTTTCATCATGCATCATAGCTCCATCCACTGATAATTCATGCTTTATTGATTTATTTGAAAGTTGGTAACTGGGAGAGGCACATTGAGTTGAAGCTCATTTCCAGGTGTGACTCAGGGAAGGAACAAAGGAAGAATAGCAGCACAATACATAAATATAAAACTGTGGAATAATATTTGATCAAAAGTTTGTACAAATTTAGAATAAACTACAAAATTATATGTGCAGAGAGTAAAGTGCAGTACAGCTCAAAGGACACATAACAAGTGTATATTAAGAAATGGCAGCAATACACAGTGAACAAGAACACTATTGACAACAGGCAATTGACCTGAAGGGTGAGTTGTTGCCTGGTCTTGTAATGGAGGAGAAGATGGTAGTGGTGTGGTTATGAAATAAGGCAGGAGGGGACCCAACGGATGCTTACTAGAATGTCTAAGGCTTGGCACGGGGAGGAGTCAGGAGGAAAGGTAAAGATAACAGAAACAGGTTAGAAGGGTTGGAATTTCAACTGGTGCCTTAGAAGCCAGGGCATGAGGAATATTGGACAGAGAGTTGGTTCTAGAGTGAGGGAAGTTGACAGGAGAAGGTAGATTGACAGAGGAACAGGGTGAAGAGTGGCAAAAGTGTGATGGTCCCTTTAATGTAGGGAACTGGAAGCAGGGGCAGTTGGTAGAGGTGAGAGGAGAAGTAAGAGGGAAGGGAACCAAATCAGTATTTGGATATGAAGGAGATACAAGGAGCCTGGCAATATGAGGGCAGAAGGAGAATGGATAGGGATGAGTACAGTGAACAATGGTATGTGTGTTAAGGGGATTTGTATTGGAGTGGCAGAAGGACTTGCAGAGGGTGTCCAGCCTGGTGAGGAAGGTGGAAGGGGTGGTGCCATAGACCACATCCATGTAGTCGAAGACAGGGAGCACCATTCTGGTAAGCGCCCTGTGGACATACAGAGATAAGCATTCTTTGTTGGCCGTATAGTGTACCAAGCTTGGAATGGAGTTTTGCATGGATGACTTCAATGTGGGCTAAGAAGTTAAGTTTGCTTTCTAGCCACAGTCCAAGGAACTTGAAAGCTAGAACTGCTTTAACAGGTGTGGTATCCAGAGTGGTAAAACAGGAGGGGCAGTGCAGCTAACCAGATTCTGACTGGTACCAGAGGTCCGGACACTGCTTTTTTGTACTGACTCTGATTTGGTTTGAGTTTAACCAGTGCAGAACATTGTTGAAATCCTTCAGGATCAGGTCATCCACAGCTGTGGTGGAGGGACCAGATGTGAAGATTACTGTGTCACCTACATACATGTGTATATGTGAGCTGGCACAGGCAGAGGGACATCATTCAGGAAGATGGAGAAAAGGATGTGACACAGGATGGAGCCCTGTGGGACCCCACTGAATAGGAAGTGGATGTGACAGGGCACCTCCAACCTGTACTGATTGTTATTGGCCTGTTAGGTAGGAATGGAATCAAGCTACAGCAGGAGCTGAGAAGCCAGCAGAGTTCAGGTTGTCCAGGAGGAGTGAGTGGTCCACCAAATCAAAAGCTTCGCCAGCTCAATGAATATAGCAGCTGCAATGTTCCCTAATCCATCACCAAGAAGATAGACTCAGTGACATGCAGCAGTGAAGAGGTGGTGGAGTGACACTTCTAGAAAACACACTGGAAGGGTGAGAGGAAGTTGGAGGATGAAAAGAAATCAAAGGAGTCTTGAATGGACCAGTTTCTTTTGCAGATTAGTGAGGCAGGAGAGGAGGGAGATGGGATGGAATTTGTAAGGGAGGAGGGTCCCTCTCTTATGAAGTGAAATAACTTTGGCCAGCTTCCAGGATATAGAAACAGCAATGAGTGGGAAGGAAAGGTTGAGTAGGTGAGTAAGAGGAGCTGCAATGGTAGGAGCTGAGAGGTGGAGGAGCTTGGGGTCCAGACTTCAAGGCTGAACTTTGATATACCGAGGAAGGAAATGGCAAGCAGGGTTTCTGAATGATGATGGCAGGAAGAGGAAGCCTGGTGAGGGGTGGGGAGCAGGTGTGAAAGTAGAGGATCCTGGACTGGGAGAAGCAGGGAGTATGCAGATTGTGAAGAACTCATTGAACTGAGATGTAACAGAGGTAGTATCAAACACACTTGTAACATTAACCCTGAAGATTGGGGCAGCAGATTGGTCAGGCGGTCGATAAAGAAGTGAATAATCTTCCAGAATTTAGCCACAGAGTTAAGATGTTTCTGAGTCTGGCCTTGAAATAGTGTGATTTTGCAGCTCAGACAGCATTTTGCAGTTGTTCCTCAGAGTCCTATAAGAGATGAGGGCAGGAGATGTGTGAGATAAAGGGCCAACATTTCTATTAGTCTTATGCATACTGAGGCCTTTTAATTGTCCTTCCTCTGTTCTGCCAGTCTTTTTTACATGTTTTTTAATTTTATTTATTTAGTTTTTGTTAACCGGTAGGTGCACTAGCCAAGAAATGACTATTTTCAGGCATGACCCAGGAGAGTACTACAATGAAAGACAGGTACATAGCATGAGTACAATGAAATTACAGTAGCATAGGTCAAAACTGTAAGTAGTAATGAATACATGCAGCCAGGACAACAACAATCAATGACATTTTAGGCATAAAAACCTATGCAGTCTAGGAGGAGATACCACAGCAAAGAAATATTGCTCAAATTAGTCACAACAATGAAGATTCAAATAGGCAGCGAAACAAGGCAAGGCAAATTCATGACTGGGCAGGATGCATTATCACAGCCTCCGAAACAAGAATTAGGTGTGGGGGTTGGGGTAGATTAGCTCTCAAGGAGATAGTAAGGGTAAGAAGTGCTATGAGGTAGGGAGGTTAAAGTTAGATAGGTAGCATCTGGCAAGTAGTGGATTTTTTTTTAGTTTAACCAGGAGTAGCACACTAAGGGAAGCTTTTACAGGCATGACCTGGTAGCACAGGAAAGTTAAGTGACTTGCTCAGGGTCACACAGTGAAGTTAAGTGACTTGCTCAGGGTCACACAGTATGTAAGTGGAAGCTGTGGCATTCAAACCCAGGTCTGGTCTGCTGGATGTCACCAGATTTGCAGCTCAGAGCCTTAAACCACTCAACTATACTGTCTTCCTAAAGTATTAAGGAGGATTAAAACAAGTGCAGAGATCAGCAAGGGATAGATGTAGGCGCAGCTCCTTTTGAAGCTGTCATGGGATCCGGATATTCAAAGTGCTTGGAGAGAGAATTCCAAGGCTTAGGAGCAGAGTGATTGAAGAAAAACAGAGCCTTTTAATGTTGGCTGGTTAGTTAATTATCTAGCTAAGCAGGTAGGTAGTTTTATTCAGCAAGATAAGTCCACTGGGGTGCAAAGCTCACATTTTCAGGTACAACACAGGCTTCAAAGTGATGCACATATAAAGCACAACCATGATAATGTTGAGTTATATAACACTCAACAAATGCATACAGTATTAACATTTAAGTCAGAACAAACTTAAAGGCATTACAGTTTACAAAAAGTGCAGTAACAGAATACATAGAAAAATATTTCCTAGCAGATATGAAAATGATTTAAGTAATATCAAAGCATTTGCATGCAAATTTTCAGGTCAGAAATGTTTGTAATAGGGACACAAACAGATCCAATTTGCAGCTTGTCTTGCTGAACACTATTTCCTTAGAGATTTTAACAGATCATTTATATTTCTTTTACTTTACACTACCCTCTACATTTAGCTTTTAAAGCCTTTTGTTGTGCTTTAATTGCCTTTCTCACTTTTTATTTAGATTGTTTGTTTTACCTCCTAATGAATTTAGCTCTCTTGTGTATTCACTTGTCCCAAGACTCTACAATTTCCTGTTGTCTCTTTCTTGTCATTTTGCCACTTTACCTAGCATTTCATTTTTCTAATACAAATCTGCCTGATCCACAAACATTCTTGGCCTTTCTGCATATGTGGAGGGCCAACAAAAGCCAGGGGTGCCCCATCTGCAAATGCAGGGCACTAGTGGCTTTCACAGAGAATGCTGTGGCTCCTCCACTTCCAGTTGTACCCCTCCTGCATGTCAGCATCGATGGCTGGGTCAGTTACTGGCATGGTGAGGTGGGCATGCATTTGTGTGATCCACAGTACTATTCCTGTACCGGGGTAGGTGCAGTGAAGCATTATGTTACCAAGTGAGCAGCAGCAACCCTTGCACATCTTGCATAGAAGTGTCCTCCCATGTTCCTTAGACCATATAGAGGTCCACTTCTGCTGGTGCTGCTTGCCCAAGCCCTCTAAGTAGACATGAAGGGCTGAGGCCATATCCTGAATTATGTGCTAGTTTGAAACCTATATGCTGCCTTTTAAGGAATACAGAAATCCTTGGGTGACTGCTGCACTCCACATCCCCATGTTCTGTGTGGAGCATGGGCTCTACTTTATGCTAGCCTGAGCATCTGATTTTATGCTCATTGTCCAGCACCTCTCTAATGCTGACACACCCTTCATGCTCCTTTCTGCAAGTGTAGCCAGAAGGCTGGGGACCTCAATGCCAGCACAAGTGCAGCACTCTGCAGATGCATAGCTTCATAGCCTCAATATGAGCATATGTTAATTTTGTGAATCAAGGCCTATGTGTTGCCTTAGTATTTAGTAAATTCTCTTGTATTAGTAAACTGTTTTTCCCTTTTCAGTTGCTGGTTCCTATTATTAGTGGTTTTAACTATTCAGTATTATGATTAACACTGCCACCTGATGGTTTCAAGGTTTGGCATCCTTTTATATCCTCCCATGCCACTTAAAATTATTGGCCTCAATCCACATGCAGTAGGTGGTCCAGATATGCTCAAAGGAGCATATCTCGCTGGATCAGTGCCCCAGATGCCCAACTGCCTAGGATGGCATCCACAGCCACCTACCACACTCTTCAGCTGCAGAGCTGCAAATTGGGCAAGGGCAGCAAGGGTGGGCAGAGCTGGTCTGGACCAAGGGCATTCAAATAGATGTCCATGCCATTCTGCAAATGGATCCTGCACAGGGTGCAGTGCATGTTGGGACATGGGAGTACTCCAGGAATGCCATATGCCCACCAAATTCAAAGTAAAGTTTGCAAACGCTGGTTGGAGATGCTCTCAGTCCACTGTGTAGGCTCCTAGGGCTGAGTGCTGGTGGGGATGGGATGGAATTAGCCCCATGAGCATTGATATGATTGGGCAGAGGTGGGTGCATAGTCACTAATGCAGCACTTAGGGCTGTGTAGCATCCAGTTATTGTGCCAGCACTCTGCACTGTGAAGTCCGTTTCTGTCAGCCCCATCACATGGCCTGTCCCCATCCTGCTTGCCAGCATAGCCATGCATGTGGACCAGGACTGGTGCTTGGGGTGCACATCCTGCACTGGAAAGCCATGAAGTGTCCCACAGGTGTACATCATGCTTGTAGGAGGCATGCTACTGCTTTACCTGTCACTCAGCTTATGTGGAAGGACTAGTAGCTTGTTGTGGCTCAGGGCCTAAGTCTAATACTAACCCTTTTGTTTTTTTTCTGTACGTACTTTTACAGATAATATGCAATGATACTTCAAAACAGTGTGCCCCTGAATTTATTGATCCTGTATTGTTTATCCATGTAGCAATAATACCCAACAGGGTGGGTAGTATTGGGCAATACTGGACTGCCCAGTGGCATTGTGGCATCGGGCTTTATAGCCCCAGGAATGTCCAGTGTTGCCCAACCCTGCCCACCCTGGAGGGTATTACTGCTCTTAGAAAATGGGCATCAGTGTAAATTTTAATAAAGTAATAAAATAACAGATGAAATGACTTTGAAAACAAATATAAACACTACAAAAAAACTTTTGTTAAAGTAGTTCCTAGTTTCTGTGCTGTTTCATTTCTGTTGCAGCCCCCACAGAGCTATTCTCATTTAGATACCCCCCACTCCACCTGGTCCAGAAAAAGAGAGAGTTTTTACTTTAAAAGCCTTTTTTTTTTTTTTAAGGAATATGCAAAATAACCACAGATATAACATTTTCCTCTACCTTCTCTCCTGCCATTTACACTCTTCCCAGGTGACAGGCAGGGAGCTCATTAATATTCATGTGCATCATTAATATTGACACCACTGAACTCATTGATGCTCTTTCCATAAATACTTTTGGGAGTCCTTAACCACCCCATCCATGTCTCTGGACCCCAGTTAGGAGATTCTGAAGATTGGGAACACAGATGGAGCCTTTATTCAGCCACAGGAGTGGTTTGAAAATAGAAGTGCACTATCGTGTATGCACGGACTGCCAGCTGACACACTCAGGTGCGGCTGTATGGTGGTCCGTGGCTTTGCTCCTCCAGCCCCTATCTTGATGAAACAGATTAATGGGGCCAGTTGGAGACTTAGGAGGCACAATGGGACTCAGGGCTAGTGGCAGTGAGGCAGCTGGGAGCACGGGAGGTAAGATATGGTAAGCCCCACACTTGGTGGAGGGTTTATGCTTCTGTGTTTTGTAAAAGCGTTTTGAGGAGCAAGCAGTCAGTGTCATAGTGAGCCCTAAAGGGAATGGAGGTGTAGGAAAAGCACTGCATGTGCAGCAGACACTAGCACTTTTAAATCAGTTACTTTACTTTTTATTTGGGGGTGGTATAAAATGGCAGTTGAGTTATGTGTATGGACTCAGGGAGGTGCTTGGCCAGCCGCCAACTCATCCGCTAAGCAAGAGAAAAAAATGAGGGCTGGTCAGTTTGAAAATTTGGGTGCCCAATGATGCCCTAAGTAATGAGGCATGCTGAACTGGCACTTGTTTTTCATGGGGCTCTATTGAAAAATAAATTCATGCTTACCATGGCTTTCAACCAATCAGGATGCTTTATTTTTCAAGCCCATTTTCTAATGAATGAATTTATGACTGAAACCTCCCATAATAACTGCATTACCATTTTCTGATGGCTTCTGGATTTTATTTACTAATTTAAATCCCGCTATCTGGAGGGGTGTAGTACACCTCAGTTGTTACTGCCATTAATCTCTTACATTCCACTTTTAGCCATAAGTCTCTGGAACTCCATCAGATGATCTTGTTCTCCCAGTTTCCCTTGCTGCCCTTGTAAAATTGCAACCTCTCCTCCTCCTCTGCTACCTTTCATATCATTTCTAAAGTGCTCACAACCCTCTGTTTCCTTGCCCCACTCATCAGACTCTGTCCTTCATGTTTCTGTTATTCTTGCAATATTTGATCCTTCCTTCATCACCATTGACTCTAACTCTTCCATTAAATTCTTAAGACTCCTTACTTATAAATAATAATAATAATAATAATAATCTTTATTTTAATGCGCCTTTCAAAATCAAAGAAGAACATATTTAAAATCAAATCAGAATAAAACATCATAATAAAACCAATAGGATAAATAACATCAGACATCATAATAAAAATATTAAGATCAAACCAAATCGGCATCCGTCCCCAAATGCCTTAATCCACAAAAGGATTTTAATGCTTATTTAAAGCCCCCACAGTCATGTACTCTCTAATCCAGCAGGGTAGAGAATTCCAGAGGTCGGTGCCACGAAGCGTAATAGCCCAGGCACCAGAAGATTTTAAAACTACCCTTGGAATCTCCAGCAACCCCATTTGCCGAGCGGAGCAGTCACTCCGGAGGTAAGGAACCAGGAGCTCTTTCAGGTAGTCAGGGCCCAATCTGTGCAGGGCTTTATAAGTCAGTAAACCAACTTTAAAGGTGATCTGCCACTGAACCGGCAGCCAGTGCAGTTCCGCAGCACGGTGTAATATGGGAAGAATGAGGCGTCCCAGTTAACAACTGGTCTGCGGAGTTCTGCACCAGCTGCAAGTGGCAGATATCAACCCCTGGAAGCCCAAAGTAAAGGGAATTGCAGTAGTCCAAATGCGAGGTCGCAAAGGTGTGGATCAGTGTTGGTAGGTCCCCAGACAGAACAAGGTGCTTGATCTAGCGATGTTCCTGAGATGGTAAAGGATAACTTAACGACGGCCGACACCTGAGCATGTAGTGTCAGCAGACAGTCAAGAATCACCACTAGGTCATGCACCTGTTCAGAGATAGGGAGCTCAACATCCCCAGGAATAAACCTGTGGGATGGTTTGCCCCACCCCAAGATCCACGACCATCACCTCCGTCTTCCCAGAATTCAACTTCAGCCAGCTGGACCTCATCCAACCTTGGATTTCACCAAGGCAGTTATTAAACACCGAGAGTGCTCCTTTCTGGTCAGGTGCAAAGACAGGTAGAGCTGGGTATTATCGGCATAACAATGAAACTCCAGCCCATACCGTCTTACAATGTCTCCAAGGGAAGCATGTACACTGCAAACAACATGGGGGACAGCACTGAGCCCTGGGGCACCCCACAAGACAGAGAGGTAGGATCGGAGGAAAATACCCCAATACTACCCTCTGGGTTCTACCAGTGAGGAAGGAAGTAAACCATCTGTGGACCAAACCTGAATGCCCACAGATGATTCTCAAGCACTCGAGCAGCACCCCATGTTCTACAGTGTCAAATGCTGATGACAGATCAAGTAGGACCAAAATGGACCATTTTTCTGGTCTCTGCCATCAAGAGATCATTGAGCACCCAAACCAGTGCAGTCTCGGTGCTGTGCCTCTTTCAAAAACCTGATTGAAGAGGATCGTAGATGCTATGGATGGTCAAATGGTTGTCCACTGAGTAGCCACTACTTTCTCAATTACCTTCCCAACAAAGGGAAGGTTTGAGATAGGCCTGTAGTTAGCAGGGAGTCGGGGTCCAAAGAAGCCTTCTTCAACACTGGTGTCACCACTGCCTCCTTCAGGGAGCAGGGGTATTCACCAGAGTCTAAGGAGCACCAGACTATCCTCGCCAGAACCAGGATGATAATCTCCTACATACATACCACAACTACAATCTTTCTGTTTCTAACTTTTGCTTCCTTTTCATTGGTGCCCCATGACTAGTTATTTCACATTTTCCCTCCCAGGGATTCAGAATTATCATGTTATTGAGTGGATAAACTTCACTCCACCATTAGTTTAAATACTCTAATATGGTTCTGTTTATTCTATGCCTCAACACAGTTACTCACCTCTTGTTCAGGTTCCTGTTCATAAGTTGCCAAATGGCTTCACAAGTAATCTGCAAAGGCTGAGATGTTGTCTGCTTTTATTGACTGTTGTGAGCCCTTTTGGTTTGGCTCCTAACGATCCTGCCTAAAACCTAACATTTCTTATACAAGTACATTACCTGTGCTTAGAATTGGGTGGAATGCAGAATTCCACTGGCACCATTCATGCAGAAGGGCAGTCCTGCTTCTGAAATGATTTCTGGAATATATTCTATCGAACCATGGAAAATGAATGCACAGTTTAAAACAAAATGTTCTACTTTCAGAATTTTGGATTCCTGCTTCTGACAGAATTATTTGGAATTAGGTGGAATACCCCCAAATTCCCAGAATTTCTCAGAAATTGAATTTGAAAATTCTACACAGAACTACCCATGATCAATTGTATCACAAGGGTATGTGTAGTTTTGTGTTTCTCTAACCTTTGCTTCAAAGCAAATAGGGGATACGTGATGGGTGGCCATGTAATGCGCAAGATAGCTGAATGAGTGGATAGTGACCTCAGGTAATCTCATGAGTGGCAGAGCAAAGTGGGGCCACAAGTGATGGTTCCTGAGATCATTTTCCACAAGTTCAGATATCTTGTGTATTACTCGCCTGCCCATCACATGTGTGATTTATACAATAGGAGTTTTGTATTGTTTTGGGTTGTTTTATGAGTGCTTTTCCTGTTGTTATGTTGGCTTTTGTTGTGTTTGTTTGGGCGTGTTTTCATTGTGTGGTGTAATTTCTTCTTATGAATAGGCTGTTTTTCAGTTTTATGGTTGTCTGCTTTGTTATGCATTGGCTGTTATTCAATGTTCTGATTGGCTGCTTTCCCCTTTTTAATGGGTGTTGTGCAGCTTTCTGGTTAACTACTTGTGATATAGTGTGGCAGGCTGTCCTGTGATTGGCTGGTGTGGTTTTGGAGGGTGGGTTTATATAATGGCGCATCTGTAAAAGAAGTCGAGCGACTGGTTGAGAAAGTGGTATTTCCAGGATTTATTACTCTTTGTATCTTTGTTTTTCATATTTATTCTGTTGGTGGAGCTGAATATCTAGATGTTTTATTAATTTTTTGGGACACTTTTATTTTATGTGCTTTTACTGTTGTTGGAGGGATATTCTGTAGTTTGGTGTTTGTTTTCCTGTTTATTTCACTGGTGGCAGTGTTTTTCACTTTATTTTCATATGGTTTTATATATGCTTCTGAGTTTTCACCGAGGGTTACTATTTCTGTTGTTTTGTTTGTTTTTTCTTTGTGGAGGTGCAGTTTTATTTATTTATATATTTATTTATTTAGTGATTCGAAAAGACCTTTGAGTGCAAGCTCTTTTATAAAGGTTTACATCATAGATTGCAAAACAAAGTGCAATAGAAGAAAGCAAAGGTACATCACAATGAATGATACAACTTGGATTCACAACTTACAGAATAACTCAAAACATTGGTACAAGTTAAAATAACAAGGAAAACACTTAATGAGGGTGGAGGGAATAAGCAACCACAAAGTGCCATGTCAGTAGTTCAGAGGGACAGGGATAGCTGGCAGTGGGGTGAAGAAAGGAGATATGAGAGAGAGGTAGGTACTGCAGTGGAGGTGAAGGGTGGGGAAGAAGGGCAAAAGGTATAGGGAGAAATGGAGGGTGAGGGAGGCTGAGTGAAGAAGACATGCTAGAGTAAATGGTGGGGTGTGGGGGGCATGGTCAGGCAGCCTGCATTAGTATTGACTGTTAGGAAACTCATGGGACTGGGAGTTGGAGGAGGGGAAGGTGGGGTGGGGTGGGGTGGAGGGTGCCGAAGGAGCATGACACAAACTGATTGCTGAGGCAAATCATGAGAAGGGACAGAGGAGAGGGTACAAATGCCTGCCTAGTGCTTGCTGGGGCAGAGAGAGCAGGTGTGGCTGGACTTAGGGGCAGGTGCACTTAGAGAGTGTTATTAGGTGCTGTTTGAGGTCAGTTTTGAATTGTACTTGACAATTGATAGCCAAGAGGTGCCGGGGAGTTCATTCATCCACAGGAGGGCCTGGTAGGCAAATGCACTTTGCCCAAGTGAGGTGCGACTGAAGGAATAGCCAAGACCCTTCTAGTCCTCACTCTGGTGACGTGTAATGAGTTGGCCACCTTGATCAAATTGCCACACAAGGTGGTGTTTTACCCAATACAGCCTTCTTCCTAGGATGCAAATTTGGAATTTGACCTGTTTCTTAGTAATAGCCGTTTGTGCGTTTGTACAGAGTACAGGTGTGAGTGCCACGTTCAGCATCCAGGGTGAGTCTGTAGGCTTTGTTGAGTGCAGTCACTATTCTTTCCTTTCTTTCAGGTTGTTTTTCAAAGTTGCTTGGTTTCGTGCTTTCGTGGTTGCACTGTTTGGATTATGTGTTTTATTCTTTCAGTGGCATAGTTTCTTTTTGTCTTCAGGTGCTTTTATTTCCATTGTTTGGTTTCTGCGTCATGACACTTTTGGTTACTTTACTTTGTGTCTGATTCTATTACTAGAGGTAATTTTTCCTTTTCTTTCATACTGGTGTCCTATAAGGGAAAACAGAAAGAGCTTTATTGTCTAGATTTTAGTGTGGTTATTTGGGACTGCAAGGTATTCTTGGTTGTTTTGTACTTACCTTGTACTATATTGAATGAAATGTTTGTTGCATTTATTGTGAGATTGTTGAAACAGGCTGGCATGGTATCCTGCCAGTTGTGGGTCAAGTGGTATTTAGTATGCCATACAGTGTATTTTGGAGGTGGATGGTAATGGATCACAGCTCAGGATGTGGGATATTTTTGTTGTTTGTCTTTGTTTTATGTAGGAGTAGTCATTTAGGGATTGTAATGTTTTGTGTCCATAAACTTGCATTATATCTGTAGGTGGTATTCTGCAGTCATTTCGTTTCGAATGAGGTGTTTTGTGATGGGCGTTGGTAGGTCTCTTATCTCATTTTATTCCAGCTTTCTATATCATATTTTTACTATATTGCTGATGCTGTTCATTCCAAGTGCCTCATTTTTATACCAGGCGGTTGGGTATTGTGCTCTTCCTAGGTGGTTTTTGATTGGAAAGCAAGGGTTTCCTCCTGTACAGATTTCTCTGGTCTTTTGCTTTTGTATAGTGGATAGTTTGTTACTGGGCATTTCTTTGGATGGTTTATTTCATAGACTCTGGGTTTTACTCTTCTGACGTCCTTTGAGTTGGATCCAGTCCTAGTTTTCATTTGTTTTTCAGTGCTGTATTCTAGGTATCTCTTGTTCTTTTCATCTGCTTTTATTTTATGTCTCCCCATTTAAGATTTCGGGTTTCTGTGTTTCCATGGATCCAAAGTGGTGTACCATCACGCAGTGACTCCCCAATGGCGAAGACCACCACAGCGACAGGAATTGGGCAAAATCCGCCTGTCGCTGTGGTGGTCTGTCGTGCCGATCGAGACTCTTAAGCTGGGTGATTGCCCCCAAGTCCAACTCCAATTTAGAGTTAGAATCCTAGAGACTGGAGGTTTGGGGGCACAGCCCCGATTCAGAGTGCCAACATCCCTGTGGCTGCAATGCTGACAGTCAGCATTGTAGCTGTCACTCAGGGGATGTCAGCGCTAAGCGCTGTTAAAGAGCTATAGGTAAACCTTCTGAAGCATAGCATTACTGTGAGCCACATTGTGTTTCAATAGTGATTGGTGGTTGTCAGGTCCAGGTTGGTTTGACTCATGTAGTTTTTCTATAATGCTGTCTGTGATTACATCAGCAGCCCTAGGTCTATTTCCTTTTCCTTGCTCCTTTAAGTGTTTTGTTTTGATTCCAGCACTTGTCTTGTTCTGTGGAATTTTATAGATGTGCTTAAAGATTCTGGATACATTTTTTGTTTTAGGTGTGTGTCTATGCTTTGAAATATCGATCATAGGGTTAGTAGTTCATATTGTGTACCATTTACCTCTGGCAGTTGATAAAGTAGAGGCAGAGTATTGGATCTAGTTGTTCTGGTGGTATTTGGTGCACAGGCTCTGTTATTTGCATTTCTTCCTTTAGGTACTTTGTGAGGTTTGGACATCTGCTTCTGTATTTTTCCAGTGTTAATGTTTTGGCACTCTGTATGTAGTTGTCTATGTACAGTACCTGTTGTCTATGCCTGTATGGTATTAAGGTGCTTGCTTGTTTTCTTGTGTTTCTGGAGTTTCTTCTGCTTCTTGTGTTGTGCCTGGATCCAATAATGGCTCAGTGTCATTCTCCAATTCTGTCAATATCTCCCATACTTCTCTTTGTATGCTGCAGTGCCCATGTTCCATTTTAGGTCCTTGGTTCTTTTGGTGGTGTTGTTTCTGGTTGTTTTATTATTTTAGGTGTTTTTTTCTTTTTTTAAATTTCAGGATTGCCTTTTGTTTCTGTGTTTTGTAGGTCTCAATCTCTGGTCCTTCTCTCTGTGGCTCTGTGTTAGAATTGTTGGGAGCGTGAGAAGTATGCAGTTTTCATTAGCTCTGCTAAAGTATGTATAGGTGTTCAGTATATTGTTCATTGTTGCTGTGCAAGTAGTCTGGAGTCGAGGCTACAGTGATGTAAGAGTGTGGGTTTATTTTTGTGACATGTTCACTGGGTGTACATACGTGATTTATTTTCATAGTGAACACATCATCTTGTGTTTATTCCATGGTGGTAAAAATATGTTTTTTACTTAATATAATATGGCATCACTCCTGTTGTTTAAGTAAGCAATAAGGCACAATGGGGTGTGTATAAAACATATTTTACCACATGGCTAAGGGTGTGGTGAGGCACAAGGCCACAGGCTGAGTGACTTCAGCCGCTGGGCGTGTGTAAAATATGTTTTGTACACACCGGAGTGGCTTGTTGTCCTATAAAATGGGATCTTTTTTAAAACTTTTACAGTTGAGAAAATCATGTTTATATGTAAAAACAATATATTTACTTGTGTGCATTTATGATAAAATTGTCCTTCTGCCCACTGCAAATGATATAATAGGTTATGTCATTGTATTACTGCTGGACAAAGTTTGTTCTTTGCTGGCATCAAGATTCAAGATATGGAATGTTTATCATGGATTTTTATCATGGAATACATGGATTCGAAATTCTGCTCAGTTCCACTGGCAGAATGTTTCTCTCTAATATTGTACACACACACACACACACACACACACACACACACACACAGCAAAGGCATCTGTAACAGCCAGAGACTCAATTATCTCACTTTCGGAGCAAGCAGAAGAGATTTCTCTGATGAGCAGGTAAAGATAGAAGGGTGCTTTCTCATTGTCAGTAAAGAAACAGTTGTAGTGAAAACTATAAACAACACTTAATGTTTCCAATCTGTTTATGTCTGTAAGGAAAGTGTGATGAACATGGAAACAACATTTAATTGATTTGTTTTAGTTTTTATTCAATGTAATTTTCTATTTTTTTACTATGTATAAAACATATTTTATACATGGCCAAGAGCCAGTCAAATTACTGGATTTTTCCCAGCCATTTTATAATTGCTCTTTCAGCATATGCTTTGCTTTAGTGACTCACATTGAGGTTATTGTCCATTTACAGCTGGAAGTACACTATGTGATGGTGACACAGGTTACACACATAGTACCACAGTTCTAGTACTTCCATAAGGTCCTGGAAGACATTGGTATCACCTACTTTAAATGGCAGCAAACACAAAGTTAAAAATTTACCACTGGCTCTATATATCTTTTGACTGCTGGGGTGCTAGCTGTGTAACTTAGCCATCAGTTGAAATGGATTTGCTAGCGTTAACTAACATTTTAGCAGGACATGCATGAGTAGAGATATAATGAGCATGATACTTCTGCTCTTCTCACTGGGTATGCTAAATGGACTCGAGTTAGTGGGTGGGGATTACTGCAGGGATATGACACTATGCATGCTTCTTTAGATCCGTTCAAAACTGAGACAGAAAATCTCTTTGACAGGTCCAATATCTTCTGTGTCAGTTTGATTACCACTAGAGCCATCATAATCCTTACCACCACTGCTGACCCACCATAACTGCATTCTGCATTTCTAAGAAGGTTTTATATTTTATATTGTTCTTATTGAGGGAGTTCCTGTATGTGTGGTGTACTTATGCATAATTTTCCTATGTATTATTCATCATTCATTCATTCTTGTAAGAAAAGGAAATACTTAAGCAATAAGCCATGATAGGGTATTGGTTATACTATCTGTACTCCACGGTCAGGGGCATTAAAACACAATGTGAAGCTGAGTGCCTTGAGCCCCTGACTTTGGGGTAAATGTAGTACAACTAATGCCCCTGAAGTGCCTTATTACTTACATAAAATGGTTTCAGAGGCAACTTTTAAAAAAATTAACACTTTAAGAATTTTAAAAGCAACAAAAATACAATACAATGTTGCTAAATAATGTAAAATAGTCCCTTTACAGATGTTTTCACCTGTCAGTCATCTGTCTTTCTACACATTCAATAAATTGTGTTATTGCTACCATGGAATATAAGAATTCAAAGCTCTGCATTATTTCAGTATATAATGCCACCCCCACCCCACATGAAATGGTAGCATGGAATACAAGAATTCAAAATTTCAGAGTATCTCTCTCATACACACAGACACACACATACGGGCCTCAAATGGAGCCAGAACCTCAATTTTACCTGCTGCAGGGTAAGGAGTTAGGAGTTCACTGGCAAACTGATAGGGACGGGTGGGGAATGGATTTTTCATGGTCATCAAAGAAACTTCAGCAGTGAAAACTCTGAACAGTACTCAGTTTTTACATTTGTGTATGTGTGTAAGGAAGGGCTCATGAGTGTAAATAACATACAGTTTTTACTTTGTTTAATTTAATGGATTTTACTTTTAGGACCTAGTTTAAAGTTTTTATATATGAATAAAGGTTACAGCCATGTTTGTGATAGAAATTAGGAAGTAAGTGTCTTTTGAATTCTGTATGTGAGTTGCCCTGGTTGGCAAGGACTTGTTTTTGACCATTGTTAATGGTCTAGTAAGGCCATGGCTAGAACCAAGTCTCAGCCAATCAGGAGGCAGGAATTTTCTTACCCATTTCATATTGTATCATGGGACAATGCTACAATGGTGTCCTTAGCTGTGCAAATAAAGCAGAGGAACTATTATAAACACTACAGTAAAACACACATACAATATAATATCAAGTAGCATAGAATTATATGAAACGTAAGATAAACATGAACAGTTGCCAAACACGGCATCTCAGTCCAGGCAATAGTTCACCTGTTTCCATTTTAATGCACCCTTTCTGTATTTTTATTTTATCATGGATTCCATTTGTCTTCCCCAGGAGGCATCTAAAAGCAAGTGGAGTTTGATGCTAAGTGTGACTTCTTGACCAAACATCTAAAATAAATAAAAGGTGGTGAGCAAATGTGCAAATAAGCAACTTCCATTCAACTTCAATTCAGACCCCCTGTCTTCAGTTCAGCTTCAACACTTTAGTCAAAGACACATCAGGTCCTTGGTGTTGATATTTAGAAGGCTACACATGGAGGTAAGTGGAACCCTTAACCACCTTTGCCAACCATGACCAGTTACAGCCTCTTCCACCCACCCCTGGTTCTCCAGTCAGATATAAAATATCTCTGTCAGCCCTGCCACAGGGCTAGAAGCCAGCAATGATTGATGAAAATCATGTCTTGGGAGGAAGGAGGGTGGGAAATTACTGGGTGGGTGAAGGTGTTGTCATGGGACTAGATCTTGCCACCTGGGAAGGGTTAAAGTATTTTTAGCAAACTAGCAGAATATTAAAATCATCCAAGTTTGCCCACAAGTTTAACTGAACCAAATTGAATGTTAAAGTATTGCATTTTGGCACATTCACCAAATACAAATGTGGTATTGGGCCATCCTTAGTCTGTTGTTGGCTGTTTGCCAAAGCCTTCCTTGACTTACCTGGATAGCCCACCTTTCTTTTATTTTAGGCTTAGTGTATTTGTTTGCTTTGGCTAATTATTGTGACTTTTTTCAGAAGTTGCGTTGTTTTGAACTATCCGAGTTCAAAAAGTTATGTATTATGTATTGTTTTCTTTTCTGTACTCTTTTAAGCTTGTCATTTGTACAGCATGGGCCAGATTTTCAAAGCCTGGCACAGGGCTATCACCAAGCCCTGCACCACAACACTCAGATTCTGGCGGTGTGTTAAATCACATCACTGCAACTGTGCCTGACTTTATAATCTTGGGTGCAGGTTTGACAGTTTTTATGATTTACGGCAACTTGCACCAAATATCTAGTGCAAGCTCCTTAAAAAGGCTCTAGGATTGCCACAAGTTAGACTACAAAAGATGGACTAACTTGTGGCAATTTATACACAGGACAGAAAATCCTATTAAATCACCACAAGCCCTATATGCTGTGTCATCGGCGCACCTTGGGCTTGTGTCACTTAAGCCTTTGAAAATCCTGTCTTATATGTTAATCTTTAAAGTGCTTTGAGCCTTTTGGAACATTACTATTAAAATTTATTTTAAATCAACCTAACTACTCTCACACTGTTGAGAGGTTCAAACTGAAGGATATATGACCATATGGCGACAAATGTTGTTGACTGATGGTACAGTGAAACCTAGATGTTGACTGCATTGGCAGCTGACATAAAGGTAGTCACTTTTCCATGTTTTTTTTGGGGGCTTTGCCCCAAACCCAAGTGGGAGGCTGTGCCCCACACACCCCTGCTTAAAATAATCAACTCTGAGTCACAGCTGATTAGGGGAGGGGGTACAAGACCCAAAAAAAATAGTGATGGGGTCCAGTACTGACACTACAGTGACATGGCACTGTTGTTGCTGCAGTGTCAGTCACTGTCTACATGTTGCTGTTGGAGATGTAAACAAAACCGAAGCAGGTCTGTCTTTGGTGATTTTCTCTTTCTGTTTTTCAACTGCCCAATGTACCCAGCTTAAATTTCACCCCCAAAATCAGTAGACACTTGTAAAGGAGATTCTGGGCAGTGAAGGGACTGCTCAAGGAAATTCTTAACACTGGACTAAACCTATTAAATACACTTTTCATCTTCACACTGTATCCACAGCAGGGCTATCAGGACTCCACTAATAGAGCTTGCTGGGAATTTTACTATTGGCAATGAAACAGTGCATCACTGATTATTGCATCACTGAACATTGGCTCACCCTGGTGACCCCTACTCTAGAGGAATGGATTGCCTAGTAAACAATATACAGACACTAGAAACAATGACATATGCTTTCCAGCACCAGGCTGACAAATGTTGCAATAGATTAAACAGATGGTTAATATTTGCTATGTCTACAGTCCCAGACTTTGTACCTTAGTGGGAGAGACACACTGGCAGAATTATATAGTCCTAATGATGCACTGTTGATATAGAACAATCCGCTATGCCCCCAAAAATTAATTGACTCTGTAGGCATTTATATGCTATTTATTATCTGATGACTGAATCTGTATGTTCTTGTTATTGGTTTGTTTTGTCATTGTCTGTGCATTGTACTGCACAAAATTAATAACATTTTAAATATAAAAAAGCTTGTAATGGAGCACTACACTCAAAATTTACAAAACATATGTTGTGCAGAATGTTGCAATTTTGTATTGTATTTATTTATTTTAAACATGTTTTGCACCATCCCGTGGTGTGGAGGGCTGAGGCATCATGCCTTATCTCCTGACATGCAGTGACCCACGTTCATGGTGTGAGCAGGTTGTCAGAGGTTGACCAGGAGGGAGAGGATCGAGCATCCGGAGGACAGCTCTACTCTCCCAGGAGGGTGCAAAACAGAGACTGGCACCTGCCAGACACCTAGCAGTGGCTGGGTGCTGGCATGCTGGGTCCTGTATACTGAGGCATGGAGGAGGAGCAGCCAGCCAGCATGCTGCTGTGGAAGCATGCACAGCTTGGCCATTGTTGGCACTGCATGCCCCCTCTGCAGAAAAAGCAGAAACTGGTCCCAGTCACATGGTATGGAGGCCATCCTCCACAGGCACTGCCCCGAAGACACCTCCCAAACTGGATCCAAACCTGGTGGGTCAAGTAGTGTGCTCCCCACCACCCTGCCATGGAGGGTAAGCCATGGAGAGGATGGGAGGGGTCTGAAGACCGTGGGATGGGGCTGAGAAGATGGCAGGAGAAGGGCCAACCGGGACAGAGGAGAAACAATCAGGGGAAAAAGAACATGTTTTGCCAGGTAATCACACAGATCACAGGTCTCATTTCCAGTCACAATCGGGGTGGAGGAGGGGAACAGGATAGTGAAGAATCTTACAGTGTTCACACGTTACATAGTCCAAAAACAAATGAAACAAGTATACAGTAAGCAGTATGTCCTTGTGCAGTAAATTATATCAACGTGGCAGGGTAGTCCAGGGAAAGAAAATAAAACAACCATGGCTGTCTGACCTCTGGTGACGTCACGGCCGGTAACAGCTTGATTTGGGAGGTCCAGGGACCGCTGTAAAGAAACAAGTTAAAAATAGCTGAATTTCCTTTGCAATTGTCACAATGCTGATTTGTATCTGTAAGACATGACCGCACATAAAACCAAATGTTAACCAACTCACACAGGGAGGATTAAAGCCATGATGGACCGGGGAAAACCAGGGCCTCCTACCTGATTCTAGACCGGGTCTCCAGTTTCCAGAATCGCTGATTAGGAGGAGAACTTGGAGCTAAGTGGGCAACACACCATAATGACGGTTGGACAGCATAATTAAAACCCTGCACCGTGTGGAGTCATCAGTAGCCGATTTGCGAGCCGACATGAAGAAAGTTGAATCTTGAACCACTGCAGCTGAAATGCGATCAGGGATCTAGTGGACTCCACCAGCCAGCACAACTGCCAAGTAATCTTGTACCTTTTGGAGTGGGAAAGGAATTACACAACAAGCTAGATGATCAAGAGAACAGGGCCCGCAAAATAATTTCAGAATCTATGGGGTTCCTGAAGATATGGAAAATCATTTAAGACCATGGAGGAGTTTGTAGTACATATCCTGAGGGACATTTTACTGATACCAGAGGATACTCCTCTCCCATAGAAAGAGCTCACCACCATTGGCTCAAAACCAAAGGACCAAGTAGCCAAACCCTGGTCTATTGTGGTCAAAATGTTGAACTACTAGGATCACCAACTCATACTTCAAACAGCCTGGAAAATGAGAGATTTGCAGATCAACAATAAAAGAATCTTTTTCGACCAGGATTTTTCAAACTTTCTGAATAATAAGAGAAGACAGGTCTGGGAGGTTATAAAGCAAGCAGGAGAAGAAGATTAAATTCAACTCTACTACCCAGCACGTCTTAGAGTCCATATGGAAAAGGGTCCACATATGTTTGATTCCTCAGGAGGCGGCCCCAATCCTGCACCACCTGGGCCTGACTTGCCCTGATCTACAAGCAGATATCATGGAATATGAAACTGCAAAAGCAGCCTGGCGCAGAACGGAAAACCCAGGTGCTTTTAGTCAACAACAGTGTCGTGGCCATCACATTTGGGAGGGACTTACAGCAGATGATAGCGAGGGATGGAGTGATTTCACAACAGAAGCGAGAGGAGACTGTGGAAGACAATATGGACAGTCAAACCTGAAGCGATTTGAATTTCTTGCCCAGTTTTCTGGAAGGGACTGCTTTTTTTCCACGGTGAAATTATGAGGGGGCCTGTAGGTCGCCTGAAACTGCACCAAGCTAATTTAGCTTAAACACAGGATTTCAGCCCTAAAACTGTATTGTCTCACAACCCAATTTTACTGGGATATATTTGGTATTGAACCCACCATGTTCTTATGTAAAGGGACTCTAACAATTGAGCTCAGTACACAGGTTTGTGGTGGAGGGAGAGGGAGTCCTGGTTACATGATTGGCGGGTTCCAGTTGGCAAAGCTCACCAGAGGTATATAGTACCCTAGTTTTTCACATTGTAGAACACCCAGATTTGAAGGGGTTAGTGGTGTGTTTCAAGGTTGAGATCCCCTTCCCCAGTACTGTGGGGCTTTTCACCCCCATACCAGTTTTTTCCAGAACAAATGAGCCTAGCAGAATTCAAAGAAGGATATAGCACAGGCGCCCCCGCCCCAACCAATGTTCTCTCCTCTTACCTAAACACTATCTACAATAGCTGTGCTCACGATGTGACGCTCTAACACAGAACCTGATCTTGACAGATCAAACCTGCAGTAATTACACGAAGTAGCTATAGCTACACAACCCTGCCTTGTGGCGGATTCCATCTACATTACCTAGGAAGTAGTTAATACAAAATAATTTGTCATTTCCTAGTGCATTGGCACTTGGGTTAGTACTGTTGCAAAGTTTTCAGAGGTTATTGCTCTTCTTTTAAGTTGTGTTGTATAATGGTTCAAACTTAGGTTCTATACACACCGTTGTGCATTTATTTCACAAAGCATGGCTTTTCACGATGCAGTAAAAAGAATGTCTTGAAGGTTCATCAGCTCAAATGGGGAGACAGAGCATATAGGGAGGGTAGGACTAGATCTGGGATGGAAATAAAAGCCTATAGATGGGTTCTATAAAAATAGCCTCCTTGAATGTTCAAGGAATTAATTCACCTATTAAGAGAATGAAGATTCTACATTGTTTAAACCAGCTCCATGCTGACATCTGTTTTCTGCAGGAGACTAGACTGTCTGAAATAGAGCATGCAAAACTCAGACGGTCATGGGTGGGTGGAGTGGTGGGCTCTTCGCATATTTTGGGCAAGAAAACTGGTACAGCTATACTGATCAGGAAAACATTCCTTGGAAGTCCTGAAAGTGGACACCTTAGGAATGGTAGGGAGTTTTACTCACAGGGAACTATTTTCTCAAAAGCTGCATTTAATTAATATTTATGTCCCTAATAACAATGACCCATCGTTTTACTGGGACATCTTTTAGCAAATGTCAAATTTGGGGGAAGGTCTGATATTACTGGGAGGAGATTTTAACTGTGTCATCAACCCTAAATTTGATCGTTCATCCCAGAATAGAAACACGAATAAACAAATGAGCAGAACAGAGAAAGGGGGATGCAGGAATATGCATCGCTGGATGTTTGGAGAATTTAACACTACATCAAAGGACTTTACTTTTATTCAAATCCAAACAACTCCTATTCCTGGTTGGATTACTTTTATGTAGTAGTGCAGATTTGCACAGGTTGAGGATTGTTCCATGTACCCCATGGTAGTATCAGATCATGCTGCAGTGACTTTGGTAGTGCAGTTGGGTGATTGGGGCAAGCAGACTTCCTGGAGATCTAACTCCTCTCTATTGGGGAGACAGGACTTTAGGGACCAGATAATGGGAAAAATACAGGATTACCAGAGAAACAACAAAATAGATGATCCTGGGCCAAATGGGATTGGGATGGTCTCAAGGCAGTTATTCGGGTGAAGTCATATCATATGCATCTAGACTAAAGAAACAAAGACAGGAAAACAGCTGGCCTTAGAATCACAATTGAAATTATTGGAACAGGAACATAAGCTAAATAAATCCAAGGAGAACTTAACTAGTTAAATAATGTTATTAAAGAATTACAAAACATTATGGATTCACAGATAGAAGGTAAATTAAGATACCTAAATCAAAGCTATTATGAATATTTTAATAAGGCAGGCCAGCTCCTGGCCTTTAGTCTAAGAAGGAACCAGGCTGACAGGTACATAAAAAATAAAAACAGGGTGGCAGGATTAGATATAACTCACTTTACCCCAAAAAGATAGCATAGGCTTTTCAGCAGTATTATTCTTCGTTGTACTGAGACACCCAGAAGGGCTAGACTCACACAGGCAATACAGGAATACCTGGACAAGATCCCATTACCTAAACTAACAGAGGATATTAAATGAAGCTAGACTCTCCTATAACATCTCAAGAGATGGCGGGTACAATCAGGGACATGAAACCGGTAAATCACCAGGCCTTTAATATTGAGTTCTATCAAATGTTTAGACCCCAGTTGTCCTCATATTATTAAAACTTTTAAATTCATGTGAGGAGGAAGGTGCCTTCCCCATTCATGGCAGAAGCGTTATTTTGGTTATTCCAAGGAGGGTAAGCCCCTGACTCATATGCTTCCTATAGGCCCACATCATTTCTTAATGTGGATTCAAAAATCTTTACTAAAATACTGGCCAACAGGATAAATATGATCTTACTGGATTTGATCCACCCTGACCAAGCTGGGTTCATGTCTAATAGGCACCTTAGAGATAATATTAGAAGGTGTATATCTTATACAATGGTAAATATTTTAAGGAACAGCAACTGACCATAGCGATTGATGCAGAAAAGGCATTTGACCGCTTTAGCTGGAATTTCTTTCATGGAGTTTTGGGGAAATTTGGTTTTGGAGATCAAATTAAAACTTGGATCAAGGCCATATATCGAGACCAGGTGGCTAATGTCAGAGTGAATGGCACAATTTCAAATAATTTAAGTATTTTTAGAGGAACTAGGCAGGGTTGCCCCCTGTCCCCTATTTTGTTTGTTCTCTGTATGGAGCCCTTAGCAACAACAATTAGAACATATCCAGGCTTGGAGGGTGTTAGGATGGGGGTGGAGGAAAGTAGAATATCTCTTTATGCAGACTACACTATGTTGTACATCAGGGATCCAATTAGAACCTTTCCAGTGCTGTACCAAATACTTAAAACATATGGTCAGTTTTGGGCTTTAAAATTAATAATGATAAGACAGAAGTTATACTAATCAGTGGTTCCCTTACCACGGAACAAAGGCTGTTGGTGCCTTTCCACTGGGCCTCATAGCATAAGATACCTCAGTATTTATATACCACTCAATTTAAACCAGTTGTTTTCGGTTAATTACAGGAGACTGATAAAAGCAGTGTTTACTGATTTAAAAAGATGGGAGATTCTCACCTCTCTTTGACGGGAAGGTGGACACTATCCGGATGAATATCCTGCCCCATTTTTATTTTTATTTAGCACCCTGCCATTGCATATCCCGAGTTCTGAATGGAAAAATAAATAAGGCTGTGCATCATTTTATATGGGTGGAGAAAAGGGCTCGGATAGCGTGGGACACTTTGATGATGGCAAAAAACAGGGAGGGATGGGTCTGCCTAATTTGAAAACTTATTATCAAATGGCCCAGATGGTTCCCTGGGTGGCCCAACTGAAGAAGGATCCAGAGAATGTGTGGATCACACAGGAAACAGTGGGTCTTCTGGGAATACAACCAGAGCTGGACTTTACAGGGCCTTCAGAATGGTTAAAGGACTAAATATAGAGAATCCTTGGATAAAACAAATGTATAAAATTGGGAGGTAGTGAGGAAAGTGACAGGAATAGGAACCCATTTAAATAATAGGACAGAGATAACGCTGTGCACCTTCTTCATTCCACCTAGAGTAGATCACTCATTTGAAGGCTGGAAACATCGAGACCTGGTTCGCTTTGCCCTATTTCTAATCAGGGCCATATAAAACTTTCAGATCACTCCAGCAGGACTTTCTTATCCCCACCTCGCACTTTTTAGATACTTACAGGTGGTCTTCTTCCTATGTTCTGGCACAAATATTCTGAATGTCCAAAGAGATCCACATCCACTAGAGCAAGTAATTTGGCAAGCAGTGAATAGTCCAAAGGAACCACATTTGATATCCCAGTTGGTTTCCATCATAGGGTGGTAGTGGAGGTGGTTCCGTATAGGGCTCAAAAGGCTTGGGAGAGAGAAATGGGGTTACAATCAGACACACCAACATGGCAGAGGATTTGGGAGGGAGGGTTCTGTACCTCAGCCTCTAATACATGAAGGAGTTTAGATGGAAGGTTTTAATCAGATTTTTAATACTCCATCTAAAGCAAAACACTATAAGACTGGGGTTACTGAGGTTTGTTGGAGGGGTTGTGGATGGGTGGGAACCCCTACCACATCTTTTGGGAGTGTCCAAAACTTACTCCAATCTGGAGGGAGGTGGGTACTCATTTCCAAGAAATGTTAGGCATCCAGGCCCCACCAGATTTTCCACTTCTATTATTGGGTGCTTTTCCACAGGGTAAAATATCTAATGCCAAGGTCTCCTTCTTAGAGATTCAATTGGCTGCTGCACATAAAGCAATTACCAGGAGATGGTTAAATCTTGAGCCACCCACTCTGAAGGAGTGGTTAGACATTATAAAAGCAATAACATGAATGGAAAAGATAACAGCAGAACTCTGACTAACAGGGGACAAATACAACAGCATGTGGCTACCTTTTATGCATTTGGTGGAAAAGCTGGAAGGGTCTCGGTTCTGTCACAGTAGGCCTTCTCAGTAACTGTGGTTACACTTAGCTTTCCCTGGATGGGAAGCATAACTGAAGTACTTATATTAACTTAAGGTACAAGGTTAAATGACGAGTAATCAGGAATACCATTTAGCAGCCATGCTTTCTTCTTTTATTTTATTCTGCTTTCTTTTCAATGTTGTGTTTATAATTGACACTGAGTTTAAAGAGTGGATTTACCCTTCTTGTTTTTTCCTCATCAAGAAAAAGAAATTATTTTACTTAGTTGCTTAACCAGGAGTAGCACACTAGCTGAAAGCTCTTTTACAGGAGTGACCTGGGAGTACAGGGAAGTTAAGTGACTGCTTAGGTCACACAGTATGCAAGTGGAAGCTAGTGGATTCAAACCCAGGTCTGGGCTGCTGGATATCACCAGATTTGCAGCTCAGACTTTAAACCATCATGGCTATACTGCCTCCCTAATTACATAGGTAGACACAGGTTAATATACTATTCTGAATGATCAACTCATTGTAGTAAGAAGTATAATCAGGACTGCACAGTACGCTGGATTCCTGACAGAAGTTATGAGTCTGAACTCATCGAGCAGTGTGGAACCTGTCAGAACAAAGAAAGACATTTTATCATTATGGACTTCCAGTGCAACTGAATCAACTGCTTCTAATATACTATGATGTGTTATCAAGTATGTTCAATCTATTGTACAAATGGTATCTAAAGGTGTCTGACCTAAATAAACTTGAAGTTTTTAAAAAAAAAAGAACCATGGCTGTCCAACAAAGGATCACAGCAGTTAGCACAATATGTATCACTGGGTTAATATGGTATGCATTAGCTAGATGGGTTAGATAGGCTCTGGGAGCAGAGAGACTGTCTGCTTGGCATTTGGGACATGATGTGGGGATTTGAAGTGGGGCTTGATCAGAGCCTTACTTGATGTGGGATGGGGCAGTGTCATTGACTGGTAAATTGTTCCAGGTGTTAAGGAGCCTGTACCTGATAGGAGGCTTGGCCTAGGTTGTGCTTGTTTGTGCTTGTATTATGGGATATGGAGGTGGTGTCCTGCCTCCGTTCTGAGCAGATAGGAAGGGTTCACTGCAGGAGAGAAGACATCAGACAGATAACCAGACAGTGTGCTGGATCAATACTTGGCACCCAATAAGGCATATGCATCCATTTGTCTTGCAGGGAGGGGACCACTCTAACTCATTGTACATACTGCACTGGTGGGAGTAGGAGGGCAGCTGGGGGTGAAGCTACACAGTGCATTGAACAGGGTGTTGATTTTAACAAGGAGGCAGAGGTAATACTTGAGTAGACTATGCCCCATAGTCTATAAGGTGAAAGATTGATTGTTTCACAGTTTTTTCTGATGATTCAATGAAGGCATCCATTCATGAAGGCATCACTCTATATTGGGCACCTAGCTTGGTGTATGACTTGGTTACTACCTGGCAGATGTGCTCAGGTTGCCAGGGTGCTGGCTCAGGTGGAGATCAAGGTATTTGTAAAAGGAAACTGAGTCTAGGCTGGATCCATCTGAGGTGCATAAAAGTTATGGGGTGATAGAGCTGAGTTGGTTCTTGATACAGAACAACATGGATACTGTTTTCTTTTGGTTCATGATGAGGTGACTATCTAAGAACCATTTTGTACTGCAGTGAAGCCCTGTTAGAGATGACCCTCAATGGAGGGATTAGAGGTACAGGGTACATAAGTAGATAATGGTATTGTCTGCATACATGTGCATGTTGCTACAGTAAGGGAGTTGAATAGGTTGTTACTGTAGGAAGTGAAGAGCAGTGGCCCCAGGACTGAGCCTTGTGGGACCCTGAGGGTGACTGGTAGTGTGGGGAGCAGCATGGGCCAAGCATGATAGTTTGGTTTGGGTTGTCAGGTATGATTTGAACCATCATAGGGCTGACTAGAGACACCAGAGTCAGCTCGTCTGAGTAGGAGCTGATGGTGATCCACAATGTCAAATGCCTTTTCTAGTTCTATAAATATGGTCCCTGTGCCCAGGCACTTGTCCTTGTTGGTGTGTATGTGGTTCAAAACAAACTGCAAGGCTTCAAAACAGCAGTGGATCTGGGCCAAAAGCAATACTATACACACACAATCTTTGAAAAGCTTGTCTCCTTGGTCTCCACTCCAAAATGAACACACAGGTGCTGTGTCATGGATAACTTACACTTTATTCATGGATAAAACAACAGCAGTGAGATACTCAACACACCTCCCAAAGTGCTGTTAACTTTTCACACCACACTAGCACTTCTCAAGGCTTACATAGAAACACAGAAATTTATGGCAGATAAGGACCTCTAGGCCCATCCAGTCTGCCCATTTTCCCTGTTTACTGTAAAAGCCGTCAGATCTCTACTTGATCTCCGGCTTTACCTCCGCTCCTATTTCTAGGGGTTCCCAATGCCTGTCCCATGCATGTTTGACTTCTCCCACTGTGTTTTCCCTCACCTCCTCCACTGGGAGTCTATTACATGCATCCACCACCCTTTCGGTGAAGAAATATTTCCTCATGCACCCTTGGTCTAACCCTTCCAACCTCATGTCATGCTCCTCTTTCCTGGACATCTCCTTTCAGAAAGACACTGCCCTATGGTACACTTTTATGTCTTTTACATATTTGTAGGTTTCTACTATATTTTCCCCAGTCTCTCCTCTCCTTCAGAGTATATATATTGAGGTCTCCCAGTCTGAATGCCAACTTTTAGAAATCTTTGTGGGTGCTCATTGCAGTAAGTAGTATTTTTCCTGTGACCAGGTTCCCTAATAATCCTTTGTTGTAGGACGCCAGAATATTGAGGGTGCTTATGTCAACTTTGTGGGTGCTAGAGCACCCAAGTATCCATGGAGTTGGCTCCTTTGGTTTCTGGTTGTATGACTTTAGTGTAGGCTCTGCACTATCTTTGTTGCCTTCTTTGAACTGCCTCCACCCTATCTATGTCCTTATAGAGATGTGGCCTCCAGACCTGGACACAGTATTCCAAATGAGGCCTCACCAATGATCTGTACAGTGGCCTCCATCTCCTTTCTTCTACTGGTGATACCTCTCCTATTCACCCTAGCATCCCACTGGCTCTCCCACAGCCTTGGCACAGTGTTTAGCTGCCTTTAGGTCATCAGATATGATTACTCCCAAATATCTTTCCTATTGGGTGACCATCTGCATCCCCCCATCATGTAATTCTCCCCTGGGTTCTTGTGTCCCAAATGCATGATTTTGCACTTTTTCTAATTAATCTCAGCTGCCATACTCTAGACCATTCCTCCAGTTTACCTAGGTCCCTCCTCATTTTTTCCACCCTCCTGAATGTCCACTCTGTTGCACATCTTAGTGTAATCCACAAAGAGGCACACCTTCCCTTCCAGCCCCTCTGCAATGTCACTTATAAAGACATTAAACAGGTCTGGCAGCAGGACTGATCCCTGTGGCACCCCGCTGGTCACCCTCCTTTCCTCAGATTGAACTCCATTTACCAACAATCCTCTGTTTTCCATCACTCAACCAGTTCCTAACCCAATTTACTACCATGTGACCCCACTCCGCTGCACAGCTTGTTCACCAGTCTTCCATGTGGAATGGAATTGAAGGCCTCTAAAATCCAGGTAGGCCACATCCACCACTCTCCGAATCCATGACCCTAGTCACCCAGTCAAAGAAATCAATTATATTTGACATGACCTTCCCACTGTGAATCCATGCTGTCTCAGGTCCTGTGCTCCTCTGGATTCAAGATGTGCCACAATCCTTTTGTTTAAGTAGTGATTCCATAATTTTCCCCACTACTGAGGTGAGACTGACTGGTCTATAGTTCTCAGCCTCCTCCCTACTCCCACTTTTGTAAAGCGGACTACACTGCCACCTCAGTCCTCCAGAACCACTCCCATCTGGTCCCATTGCCTTGTCCACTTTCAGTTTTGTGAGTTCTTTTAGGACTCTCTCTTCCTTAAATGGAGTGGTGTCCACCTCCTTCCCATATTTGTTCATGTTGTCTAACTGTGGTCTCTCACCTTCTTCTTCTGTGAATACAGAACATAAATATTTGTTCAGTATTGATACTTTTCCAGGTCTCCTTCCATATATTCCCTTCTTCCCTTTTAGCCTTACTATCCCACCGCTGTTTTTCTCCTTTCACTAATGTACCTATAAAAAGGTCTTGTCTCATTTTTACCTCCTCTGCTATTGTTTTCTCTGTTTGTGCCTTTCCTCTCTTGACTGCTTCCCTGCCTCCCTCTGCTTATCTAGGTACAATACCCTGTCCTCCTCCTGCTGTGTTTCTTTGTATTTCCTGAAAGCCACCTTTTTCGCCCTTACCAACCCCACCACTTCCTTTGAGGATCATAGTGGCTTTCTTTCTCTTGCCCTTATGTACTTGCTTAATGCAAAGGATTGTTGCCTCCACTATGGCTCTTTTCAGATGGGCCCACTGCTCTTCCACTATCCCCATGTGTTCCTCCCTGTGAGGCTTGCTTTGCATGGTATAGCATGAAAACATTTGGCTGCACTTTGTGAGGGTGTGTTGAGCATCTCACTGCTGCTGTTTTTTATCTAAAATAATGTGTAAGTCATCGATGAAACAGCACCTGTGTGTTCACTTTGGGGTGGAGATCGAGGAGCCAAGCTTTTCAGAGACTGTGTGTATATGTGATTGATGACTCTAAGAAGGGAGAAAGTGGTTGAGTGGCTGGGTGAAAGCCAGATTAGTATGGAGTTAGGAAGCCGGTTTAGGCATAGTATTAGTTCGATACTGGCCTGTTGATAAACCTCTGAAGGGTTCTGAAAGATGGATGGGGAGCAGAGACTGGCCAGTTGTTGGAAGGTGAGTCAGCTGGTCCACCTTTGTGGATCAGAACTACCAGTGCATGCTTCCAGATGTGAGGAAATGAGCTGGTACATAGCGATCTAATAAGTATGTGGGCAATAGAGACAGACATTGCTGGAGTGCTGATTTTGAGGAATTTGAGCATGATGCCATCAGCTCCACAGCTGAATGCTGCATTTGGTATCAAAAGTTCTTGTGAACATCCACCACTGAGATTGCCTGCAAGTGCAAGTGTTGCCACTGGTGGGTGGATTGGGTAGTGGGGGTTAGTGATTGCCCTGGGGCCTTCCGTGAAGTACTTCTTGAGGGAATAGGTGGTTAAGGGAAACCAGGTGGGGTCTGCCCCCACTGGGAGAGGATGTCATTGGGCCATTGACCATTTTCAGAATTTGAAGGGTCAAGGGCATTGCAAGATAGCTTGCTCTGGACTTATTTGGCTTTGGCTAGGCATGTGCTCCTGGTGCACTGATTCTGAAGAGCAGTGTAAGCTTACCTGTCCTGGAGCAGCCCACTTGATTTGTGCCTGACCAAGGCCATGTCCTTCCACTGGAAGAGTTCAATTATACCTGGTGTGATCCAGGGAAGTGGTGTACAGACTCTGCACCACTTAGTTGGTGCATGTTTCACAGATAACTAGGAATATAGAGAAATAGTGTGCCAGTACCTCATCCTGATAAAGGGCTGATAGGATAGGGGACCTGTTGGCTGCCAGGATATCCTGGAGTGAATCTGTCAGGGTAGAATGATTTCAGTGAATTGGTATAAGATATTTTGTTGCAGGCTTTGGTGGATTTAATTTTCAGCACACAATACGTCATACAATGGTCACTGATAGGATTTTTGTGGGTGGTATACCAGCACCCAGTCTATCATGCTGCGATAATCTGATTTGGGATTAAATCACGTGAGGTGCTGAGATTAGTTGGTGAAATTTCAGAGCTTTGACACTGGAGTGAAGGTTGCTGTGAGAGAGCTTGGTGCCAACAAACCAGTTAATGTTAAAGTCACCTAGCACAATATGCTCACTTTGGAAGGGATCCAGATGTTTCTGGAGTATATCTCTGACCATGTTGCAGTATTTTTAGGTATGCAGTAGACACCTGTTGTCTGCATTGGGATGGAGTGAGGGCTGGGAAAGACCCTGAGATGAGTTCATGGATTTTGGGATAGTTTCTCGGTTGGTGATGGAGAAGTTGTTGGGGCATGCTGAGTAGAGCAGGACACCTCCCCGCCATTGGCGAAATGCATGTGGATATGTATCACAAATGTCGGCGGCTAGGAAGGAGATTCAGGGAGACCCAGGATTCAGTTAGTGTCAGAAAGTCTGGTTGGTTCAGGATTAACCAAGTTTTGACCAACTCAGTATTGGGGAATAGGCTCCTGATATTGACATGGCAGATTTTAATGCCTTTAGGTAAGAGGAGAGGTCTGCCACTGGCATTGGGGAATAGGCCTGGCTTGGCATCCACATTCCTTCCCAGAAGGAGCAGCAGTATGATGATAAGCTGCCTGCTCTGTGGTGGAGTTGTTTGGGAAGGTGGGTTGTTGGTGGAAGAGATTAGGTGAAGTAGATTAATCTAGTCAGCGACTCTAGGAAGAGCCATTGAGGTGCAAAAGGCCTTGTGGATATCTGCAAAGTGCAAGTCTTGGTTTTGTAATGGGGTTGATTGGGAGGTGGCATTAGAGGTAATGATACAGAAGATAAGCAGCAGTACGCTTGCCACTTTGAGCCTCCTGCACAGTGGGCAAGGGGTTACATAGATACAGAGATACACAGATGTTGTTGGCAGATAAGGATTTCAGCCCACCCAGTCTTCCCATTAATGTTAGTAACTGCTTCTTCAAGTTTTCCTGGAACCAGGCTGTAACCTCCCGACTACCAGTATACCCCATGCCTGTCCCATGCATTCATAAATCCTGTAATCATTTCTGCCCCCACCACTTCTCCTGGCAGGCTGTACCATTTTTCCATCACCCTCACCATGAAGAAGTACATTCTCATGTTCCCTCTGAACCTCCCTTCCTCCAGTTTCATCCTATGTCTGTTATCCTTGAGCATCTTTTCCTTTGAAAAATTGTATTTTCCTGCACCTTATGCTTCCTTGTGAGGTACTTAAATGTTTCAGTCATATCCCCTTTACCTCCTCTCCTCCAGGAAGTATATTTAAGTCCTTCAGCCTATCCTCATAGGATTTGTAATGTAATCCCTGCCCCATCTTGGTTGCCCTCCTCTGAACTGCCTCCACCCTATCTATGTCCTTGCATAGGTAAGGCCTCCAGAACTTGACACTGTACTCAAGGTATGGCCTCACTAATGTCCTGTATAGTGGAAATTATGACCTCCCTTTTCCTGCTGGCGATTCCTCTGCCTATGCCTCCCAGCATCCTATTTGCTTATCTGCTGCCCTGTTCTACTGCTCTACCTACAATGAGGTCATCAGAGATGATAACCCCCGTCCCTTTACTGCTTCGAGCATTCTGTTTCCTTCCTCCCAGTTGATATGTTGTTACTGGTTTTGTGCCCCATGTGCATTATCTTGCACTGCTCAGCATTAAATCCCAACTGCCAATACCTTGAACAGTCCTGAAGCTTCTGCAGATCTGTGCTCATTCTATCCACACCCCCGTGTGTCCACCCTGTTGCAGAGCTTTGTGTCATCAGTGAACAGGCAAATTTTTCCTTCTAGACCTCTGCAATGTCACTGATAAAGACACTGAAGAGGACTGATCCAGCACTGATCCCTGTGGTACCCCAGAGGTCATTTTCCTCTGCAGAGTGACTGCCATTTACCACCACCCTCTGTGTCATTTTCCAGCAAATTTTCTATCCACTTTTGCAGAATCATAGGGGTAGCTAAGCTCCTTAATTGTCAAATTTTGTATGAACAAATCCTAAGGAAAACTTAATTTAGGGATTCTTAGGGGTTGTGAAGCACATCATGGGGGCTCTCAAATAAGTCATAGGGGTCTTGTCCCCTCAATGACTACCTGCCCTTAAATGATGCCCTGGACCTGATGTACATTTGTTCTGTTGTAGCTGTCTTTGATCACACTGATTTTGGACACTGTCACTTTAAACAGGGCTGTCATGCCAAATGGCACAGTCAGGCCTGTAGCAATCCTGAAACATGTGGGGAGGCTGTGTGGTCTGTTGAGGCACTTGAGTGGACATATTACCTGTAGCATGTCCTTGCTCACTCCCTATTCAAATGTGACTTAATTATATATATATGCATGTATCTCCATCTAGTTGTATCAGCATACTTTCCAGTGATCCCTCCAAAAAGCGTAACCCACACCCAAAGTCATTTCTCTAACAGAAATTGAGAGTGGTGGTGGTGGCTATCACTGAGAAGCACCACCTAACCCATGTACCTGGTGTATATCCCCAAATAATATTCTCTACCATTAGTCTAGCAGCCAGGCATCTATTGGTAGAGCACCAGCTTGGGATCTGGAATACTGGTTCAAACCCCATCAGAGCCAAACTCACCATGTGACCTTGAGAAAGTCATGTAACTTCTCACTGCTCCAGTCTCCCAGCTGTGAAAAATTGGTAGAAAGTAAACTAGACCCCACTGTAAATGAGATGTTACATCTTAACTGGACTATCATGCTTGAAGAGGTTGTATTATTAATATTTTTAAAGAAAACTAATTGACAGCATAGCCAGTCATCCAATACAACACACATCTTACAAAAGTTAGGCAGTCACTGGAAAGTAATAGGCAAACTAGAACGTCTGGCACAATACTATCAAGTAGGATGGCTTGAAGGGAAATAGTTTAAGCAGAAGTGTGGTTTAAAGAAAATGGGGATCAGCCATCTCTAACTAGAATTGCTTCACTATCATCTGTAAACAAATTAAGATGAGAGGTAAAAAGAGTGAGAAAAAGAGAGCATTTAACAATGGCTTGAAAGAATGCAAATAGCAATGGGTGCACAGTCTCATTTTGGTCTAGGAGGAACCCTAGATTACACTTTTACAGAATGTGGCCAAGGCCAAAGCCATGGGTGCATGATCTCATTTTGGTCTAGGAGGAACCCTAGATTACACTTTACAGAATGTGTGCCAAGGCCAAAGCCATGGGTACATGATCTCATTTTGGTCTAGGAGGAACCCAGATTACACTTTTACAGAATGTGTGCAAGGCCATAGCTACAGTACAAGTCACATTAAACTATTCCTCCAACTCACTGCTCTTTCATTATTTTTGTGCTGACAATGCAGTGGCAGTTCTAAATGCTTAAAATACAATCTCTGTTTGAACAACTTATCAACTCAAATGCAATTCACATGCAAGGCACTTTCAGCCACTGTAAACTCCCTTCACCTCCCATCTAATGCTCATGCAATGCATTTTGAAATGCATTTGCAATGCAGTAGTTACTGGCATTCTGTTTATAAATGGCCCCAGATCAGTTTAATCCAGTTCATACAGTATTTGTCATTTTATATGGGAAACACTGAATTCCAGTATCCATTTGTACATTGTGGGGGGTTCTCACATTCTTTTCTTCTTGTCTTGAATACAGCAAACAACAGTGATTTTCTTCAGCTGCTGCAGTACCAAATCACAGTGGTCTCACAGCAAAACTCACAGCAGTCTACCATGCTTCTTATCTGGTTTAACCTTCACACCAAAACAGTATGTTCTACTTTGTGGCTCACTTCATTGAGTTCTACGTTATTTAATTCAGGTGTGAAGGGTAAATACACAGCACTCCAGCAGTCAGCTACTCCAAATTACAGCTGTCTCACATTATGGTAGGGTCTCAGAGTACTCTCCCAGTCTCTTGTGCTTCCAGTCTGGTTTAAACACTGTACCATAGCAGTCACGTAACTGCTTTTCAAAAGTTTTCTCATTTTCAAAGTCTTATTATCTGCAGCAATCAATTCTTAGCAGGCAAAAGTGTTTTGGCTACTGTAATATGAGGTACATAGCTGAAAAAGACCACAGCCAGTATATGCGGGTGTAAGGACTGCAGGGCAGATTTATTGGGCTATGGAGATCTCGGGAGCAATACAGTACATTTCTAAATCAAGTTTCCATGCAGCATGTCATTATGTGTCATGGGCATTGGTAGTGTAATTATTTGTTTCTATAGGACAATTCATTAAAATCTGGACATGGAATACTTTTAACTGACAGAAAAGGCATTGAGTTGAGTCCTCAGAAGCGAGGAAAACAGCATGGCGGCTAGGCAGGGTTTTCATTCTGAATGCAGGATTGATATTGGCTAGAACTGGATGAGAGCTTCATCAGATATGGCAGAATGACATGTCAATCAAGTTTTACTGCACACTGCAGTAGTGAACTCAGGCTCCAACTCAGGGTTCAGTATTTTTATGGGTTTGTAATGTGTTGAACTGCATTAATAAAAGTTTCGAGGAGAGCTGCAAATGAAAGCTGAAATTAGGTGCAACTAGAAACAAACCATAGGAAACTTTTATTAATTCACTGCAGTGAGCAGTGCACATATTATGCAATTCATGGAAAAATGCTAAAACCAGTGAGTTGGAGGAACAGTTTAATGTGACTTGTACTGGAGAGGGCTATCAGGGCACTGCCCCCCAACTGCTCAGCACAGTGCCATTTTAACACCTCGCTCCAATTGCCATTTCAAGCCACCACAAAATGAAGCTATTTGGAGAAGAAGGCTAGAATGTACAGCTGAAGCGCTGTATTACCCCTCTGGCATTTTATTTGGCTACAAAATAGATGAATAAATGATTATGTATAGTTCTCCTTGAAGCTCTGTGGTCCTTCAAGTGCAGGTTTTTGTTTTTCATTTATGGAAATAATTACAATGCCTCACAATACACAGCAGCTGACCCCATCTTCTGTTCTATCAATTGGATTTCAGCCAATCTGAAATTGAATCAGCATTCTTATGCTGAAAAGCTTTAGAATAGGGATGTTACTTGTATAAATTATGCCACTTCGGTTGGTTTAGCACTCACAAATCCGATAGTTCCCAAAGTAAATTTAACAAGGCAATTACAATAATGACTGTAAAACTTGTTTGACATAGAATAAGTGCTGGTGCAGTGAAATGTTAATCTTGACATGGCTCCCAGTGAGCTCAAACACACTATGAATGGGAAGTGAACTATCGAGTTACAGTCTTGTCTCTAGATAGGTGATACGATTAATGTTTAAAGGCAGTGTCACATGCTGACTCCATGATGCTGATGGTAGGGCTTCCACTCAGCACATTAGTGGCCAATATTTGTATCCCAACCTGGGATGACAGGAGTGGAGGCTGTCGAAGTGAAAGAGCATCTCTGAGGATGCTCTTTCTTCAGGGGGAGAGTTAAGCATTGCATATCTCTAGGGTGGCTTGTGATGGAGGCGTGATTGTATTGCCTGTGATGATGTGGCAGGAGAAAGGCAGAAAACTGGAAATGCTGACAGGCCTGGCATGTCAGATAATGGCCTTGCATCCCCTAATACCAGTCAACCCTCCAGTGCTCCACAGTCATTGCCCCAGTTGCCATCCCAGTATCAGATCAGTGTCATCCATCTCCTGATAGAAGTGAGAGGTGGAACCTGGGTAGGATACTCCAGACCCTGTTAGTACAACACCTAAAGAGTCTGCAGATAAGTTCCTGGAGACAGAAGGGAGACGGACAACAAAACATGGATGTTAGGGGTGTCCAAAGAAGGGGTATGAGGAGGAGCAAGAAGGATCTACAAACTGAGTTCAATATGCCCAAGCCCTTTACTGGTTATTTCTGCAAAGGGATGCGCTATGCCAACACTTGGCCCTTGTTTTGCAGCTCCTGAAATGCTGTATTAACATCATGGCCCAGATATTCAAAGGGTTGCGCCATGCGCAACAGGGTTTCGCTATGAGCAAGTCCTACATTGCGCCATTCTGCGATATTCAGCAGGAGGCAGTTACGCCACTGACAACAGGCTGAGCAACAGTGCAATGCAAATGAATGCATGCTCAACAGGAGGGAGGAACCATGCATAAACCGCGCAACCCGATATTCAGTCGGGTTGTGCAGAGTGCATGCGAACCCCAACCTGCGCCCTGCACAACTTTGAGCCAAAAAAAGGATCGTTGAGGGCCACCCACAGGTGAGCTGCTGTATTGCAGGGCTTAGCACAGCAGCTGCCACCCATGGCTGGCCCCAACTCAGTCCCTGTGCCCCCCACCAGCCCGATCGTGGGCAGAGCGTAAAAACAACCCCCACACATCTCCCAATGCCCGATCGTGGGCAGAAGTAACATAAACACACCCACACATCTCTCGATGCCCGATCGGCGGGCAGAAAGTAACATGAAACACCCCCCACACATCTCGATGCAGATCATGGGCAGAGCGTGAAACAAACCCCGTGCCCGATCGCGGGCAGAATGTAAAGCCCCAACCCGAATATCTCCCTGGTGGTCCAGTGGACCGTAATGCCCGATCGTGAGCAGAATGTCAAGTTACAACCCCCAAACATCTCCTGGTGTCTAGTGTCCCCCACCCCACCCACCCACGAAGCCCTCCACCCCGCTCCCCGGCAGCCGGCGGGCGGCAGCATCCACCCGCCTGCCGCCCCGCCCGCCGACCGATGATCACGTGGGTGCACCCATTGGCAGAGCTACAGCCATGGGTGTGTAGCTCATACAGACATGACAGTCAGACGGTGAATGAACATCATTCACAAATCTGACTGTCATGGTATGGGCTGCATGCCCATTGGCTGTAGCTCTGCACCAATGGGCGTGCAGCCCTACCGACAGCTCAGTGGCGGGGCGGCAGGCGGGTGGATGCTGCCGCCACGCCGCCGCCGGGGGAGCGGTGGAGGGGCTTGGTGGGTGGGGTGGGGACACTAGACACCAGGGAGATGTTTGGGGGTTGTAACTTGACATTCTGCCCACGATCAGGCATTACG
This sequence comes from Neoceratodus forsteri, assembly GCA_016271365.2. Classification (NCBI taxonomy): domain Eukaryota; kingdom Metazoa; phylum Chordata; order Ceratodontiformes; family Ceratodontidae; genus Neoceratodus; species Neoceratodus forsteri. The sequence goes on from CM028130.1 coordinate 1,065,264,715, forward strand.
GTCCACTGACCACCAGGGAGATATTCGGTTGGGGGCTTTATACATTCTGCCGCGATCGGGCACTGGGGTTTGTTTCACGCTCTGCCCGCGACATCGGGCATCAGGAGAAGTGTGGGGGTGTTTCATGTTACTTTCTGCCCGCGATCGGGCATCGGGAGATGTGTGGGGTTTGTTTATGTTACTTTCTGCCCGCGATCGGGCATCGAGATGTGTGGGGTGTTTCTGTTACTTCTCGCCCATGATCGGGCATTGGGAGCTGTGGGGAAAGAGGTATTCAGACATACTGCCCGCGATCAGGCTGCAGGGTGCGCCGGTCCAGACGGCTGCTGCCTGGCAGGGCGGCCAGGCGCAAGTCCTCGGGATCGGTGCACCTACATGCTAATGGCATGCAAGAAGAGAATAGATGCAAATGGCCCCCTGCGCCTTTGCATGAATTATGGCCCCATTTGCATGTCACCTTTGAATATCAGAAATTTGCGCGATGGCGAATGGTACTTGCGCCACCGCAAGTTTAATGCTCAACTTGGCAACTTGTGACAGGCATGTTCCACTGCGCCTATGTACAGTGGTTGTGGTTGGGTGATATTCAAAGGAGTTGCTCAATAGCTTAACCCTTGAATATCGCTCTAGCCACACCCCTGCTAACTATTTTGAGCAGCGAGGGCTTGCGCCTCAGAATGGCGCAGGTTTGAATATCTGGGGCCCATGTGTGCTGTGCCTTTACTGTTCCATTCCAAATTAGTTCTGTGAATAGCATGAAAGGCATTGCCAGTCTGTTGAACAACCCATGGATAATTTATGCTGGTGTCCTAGAAACCCAAAATTTCAGATGTGGCAGATAATATCTCATACAGTTTCAGTCCTTAAACTAAACCAAGAAGAATATTGCCCTCTGAAACAGAGTGTAGACAGGTTCCCTTTGCTCTTAATTGGATCACACTGGCAGGGGAACCTGTTTTAGAAATGGTTACCTCAACAATTTCCTCAATAACTGCTAGGTAAAAACGCAAATGTGGTTTTCACAGCTCTTTTCCTCCCAAAAAATGCTTTGATTGTATAAACCCAGTCAATAAAGATTCAATTCTATTTGGGAACTGCAGTGGTATCCTGAGCTATTCAGTTGAAAGTGTTTGCTACCTGTTCATTTGTTTTAAAAAGTGACTGCAAAGTTCAGGGATTTTACAAGACAAGTGGCTAACAGGAACTATAAACTGCCTAGTGCAGAGACAGAAAACTAAATTGTCTCTCCGTCCTGGGGTCATGGACTATTTAAAGTTACATGTTTGCTTTCTCAATATATTAGCTGACCCTCCTCCCCAAGTCCTGGAAAAGTTCAGTAATAAATAAGCATTTATACACAGAGTGTTCCTCCCCTCACACAATGTCCATGATGCACAGCACACACTTTCCATTTAACAGACCCTCTCTCCTACCTCCCACTAATCACCCATGAAAAACAAAACAATTGTCTTTCAGTGTGTGTGTGACCAGCACAGCCCTCCCTCACCTTGACCAGCTGTCTTCTAAAGAAAGGAACCAGATGCACACCTTATACTAATTGCCTGATGGTCTTCAGCTGATCAGGTGATTACTATGGAGCACTCACAGTTGCATTCATTGGACACTGGCAAACCAAGGTGAAAAGAGGCATCACCAGTCACCCACCAAGTGCTGGCTGAATACTTTTTGTAGGTAACTCGTGGGTGGTAGGAGGGTGGTGGGTGCCACAGGTTTGGGGTTGACAACTTGCCTGGGTCAGGTGTGGGAAGGAAAGTGGCATTTTAAAAGGGAAATGATGCGCTGTGCTGTACAGACTTGTGGAGGAAAATGTATTATATACTGTATTATTAAGTGTTTATTTATTACTGAACTTTACTGGGACTGGTAGGGAGCATGATATTGGTACTGCATAGCTGGAAGATGGGGTTTGGATTTTAATATTTGGGGTGGGGAAGAGGCTGGGATACATCACTATTCTGGTGGGCATTACTTTAAAATGTTTTGTTTTAAAGAAATATAACCATGCAGCATCAGGTGAAGTTAGAAAACTTTGTTTACAATGTGTGGTGCAAAGCTTATGATTTTGCACAATCTTGACTAGTGAATTAAACTTCACTGCATCTCAACTTGGCCTAAGGGTCAAGGTAGCATGCAGTTAATGAGCTTGGTACATCCAGAAGACATGTGTTTGATCCCCACAACTTCCACTTGCATAGTGTGTGATCTGAGCAAGTCACTGAAGCCCACTGAGTTACCCATGTAAATGGACTTTATGTCTGGTGGGCCTTACCCAGTTATCAACAAATCAATGAAAAATGCTCCAGTAGCTTGAACACATTTGTCAATTTACAGAGCTCTAGGGCAGTAAAGAATATCACTAACTGACACTCATGAGGAACATTAAGGAAAGGGCATTATGTCGAGGATGACAGTGGGAAATAGTAACATGTTTGAAAGAAATAACAGAAATGGAGAAGGACTCCTACTGGCATGTCACAGTACCAGAAAATCAAGTATCAGGGCATAGATCTCTAAAGTAATGCCCTAAAAATCCTATTAAGATTCTCACTGAAAAAATAAATAAATATCCTATTTCTTAAGGGAATGAGTCTAGTATAGAGTGACTGATACAGAAGTTGGCTATACCCACACCACGGATCACATCCTAATCATGTTAATGTTTTTCAGTTAAAGAGGGACTGTACATAAGCATTTAGCCGTCTTACCAATTACTAGGCAAGGAACAACAACCAAAGATCACATAAAGAAACAACTAAGTGTACTAAGAGCCAATACAGTGAAAAGATTAACATTTTCACTGTACGAACAACTAGAACTTGGAATTCTCTACCTGCACATGTGGTACAAAAATACCTTTGAAACTTTTAAAAACTGTAGGATGAGTTACTGTTATTAACACCACTTAAACAATAAACCTACTAAGAGTAGGAGACAATTAAATTAGATTTAAGCCTTCTTTGTCTAGTAAAACCAAATAATCTTAATGACAGATCTAGAGTGGAGTGAAATGTCCACCCTGAAAGAGGACAGGAAAATATTTCTAACAAATGGCTATTTATAATGTTCCTATTTTCATCAATTACGTTTATTCACCTAAGTGGTCCATATTTAACTGCACATGAATTAAAAGTGATGTGTACAAAATTGTATTTTGCATTGATTTTGTTTTTATGGACAAAATTCTATTACGGTGCTCTTCATGTAATGGAAAGGCGAAGCCTGTAGTTATATGAGGGGGAAGAGTTCTTCCCCACAACCTACTTAAACACTCGGATTACAACAGCTCTGCTTTGAGCAAATCGCACTCGCTGCCATGCCATTGCTGGTCCGTGGCTGCTCTCCCTGTTGCTTGTTTCCTCCCGCCTCTGTTCGCTCCTCCATCCTGCCTGCTTCGCTTGTTTCTATTTGCCCCCCACCTCCCTCCCTCGCCTGCCCTGTTGCTGTTTGTTCTGTCCCTGTGCTTTTTGGGGAGGGTTTCGTAGCTCATTCCTGAGCACTGTACTTCTTGCCCTATTGCTTGCTTTATGCTTGCCTTCCTACCTCTCTGTTTCATCTTTCGAGCAGCCCGGCTCAATGCCCCAGTCCTCCACCACTTTCGGTCTCCTTCCTCCGGTTAGCTGCCTTGGACCTTCCCATCCTGCCTCACCTACTACCCCGTGGATTCCATACTCCCACCGATCTCTGTCTGGTTGCTGCTCATACTAATTAATTAATTTGATGGCTTATTCATTTGGAATAGGCCTAACGGTTTTATGTATGCAACAGCCTTTCACATCATGCCACGCCTCCACGGCGACTGCCTGTCATTACTGTTACTCTGCTATGCCCTCTGCATGGGCGTCTTTACTTGAACCCTGTTAGCTTTCCTTCGAGCAGCACTTCACACACTCGTTTTACCTTGCTGCGAGTTTACTGCTCTCCCATGATGTTGTAGCTAAGTCTAGATTTATTACTGTTAACCTCGATGACCTCAGTTGTTAAAAACATTCCTTATTATGAACTATATGGGGTATACTTCTGTAGATATATTATATATGAAAGCAGGATATTGCTCCACCTTCTGGCCCTTTGCTATGATAGAAGGCCAGGGCTATGACTTCATGCTGGGAGGTTGATAGTATGATTCGTCCACTATTTCATCTGACTCAGCCTTCATCAGTTTAATTCATACATGGCTTGTTCACACAGCATTCAGGATTTATCAGACCATTCTCTTAGGTGCGCTTCTGGCCATACTGTTTGGTTCCTGACGTACTAGTCTAAAATGCTACCACTAATTGTTCACCTGACGTCTACTCTACAAAGCTCCTTTTGCTGCCTTGCTGCATCTATCTGAACATTCCCTTCAGCATGATGTTCTTCATCATGATCCGAGCTATTCTGGGCACAATCTATAACCTCGACTTCAACATGATGGACCTTTCTTCTCACTACCGTACAAGGCCCACTGTGTAATCATATTTCCTAATAGGTGGAAGTGCTCAACGGTGCAGTTGGTTTTCCTTTACATGCTACGATTCTGTAACCTTACTACTTGCATGCCGTATCAACTTGGAATAGCCATCCAGCTGGGCAGCCTCCGTGGCAGCACCCTTCATGCTAGCCTCACATGGGGTCTAGCTTACCTTTGCTCTTCGCCTACCTCACGGGTTCAGGTCATACTGCCGGCCATGTGGTGGTCTCGCCTGGCATGTTATCATGATTGGACACTTTAGGATGTCTTTCTTTAGTCATGCCAAGTGAGTCTGGATGCTCCAGCTTTCACCTTGCCTGTTTACACCTTTCCATCCATCCATCTGCTCTATCATGGATTTTTCCAACAATGTTCAGGATTTCCATCCATGTCCCTGGATGCTCTCTATGTTGCTTCACTTCATTTGGATTTACCACTACTACTGGCCTAGCTGCCTCCTTGGGATAGTTTCCTCCTTTTGGCATTTCATCAGACATCTGACTGCCAGAAGCCTTCAGCCATGTCTCTTACTCATCTCTGACCTTATTAGGATTGGATGCATTGCCAGTGATGTCTGCCTCAGTCACACTAATCCAGTGCTGGACGCTGCAGCCTTTCTGCTTACCCGCACCTACTTCCACTTGTCGAGGATGAACTTTTCCCTTCCACTAGATTATTTCCAGATTACATCAAGATATTCATCTTAATCCTTGGATGCTTATCCCCATGCTACTTCAATTCTTTCTGAGTTACACCTACTGTCTCCACCAGAACTCCCTGCTGAGCTCTATTCCATGCTGCCTTCCTAGTTTAACGTAGCCAAAGACATTGATCCAATACTGTTCAGATGCTTATTATCTCTGGTAGAGTTGCCAACATCCACCCAGGCCTCTGCACTGCAATATTTACCATCTTCAATCTTCAGGATATGACAGTCTACAGCACCTTTCACTGCTCTTAGAAGTCTGCCTTAGGCTATAGTACTACTCCATGGTGCTGACTTAGGATATGTTACCATTTGCAGTACCTATGCAATCTATTCTTTACTCCTCAGCTACTACTTCTGCATTACATGCAGGTTGACACTGACTACTATTCTCTACCAGTGCTCTACAACCCGCCTTGTTCTGTGGGACTGGAGGTGTTACCACTTTGCACTTTGAATGACCTGTGCCCCATGGGCTAGAGGTCCTAAGCCTTATTACTAATGCATTCTTGCTTGCTTACTTGACCTGCTTCACCCATCAGGGACTGGGGGTTCATTTACTTTACTCTATACCTGCCTCACCCACCATTGGAGTCTGAGGTTCACATATTCTACTTTGTGCCAGCCTACTGCCGTGTCTTCTAGCCTTAAGAGCTCCTTTTACCATGGACGACATCTGGATTCATTTAGCTATTCGTCATATATTATTTGGATGTTATGCCTTGCCATTTCACTCATATGAATTACTACTACCACTACACTTACCAGGACACTTAGTTGAGCTTATCCAGAAGATATTCAAACTCATTATTTGCTCTAACACTTTTGTGACCTTGTGACAACGCTACTTCATTCGACTTGGCCTTTCAGTTATCATTAGTTATGACTCATAAGCTCGACTATTCAGGACTCGTCAGACTATTTTCACCAAGTCAGTTCTAGGTACTGTATCTTTCTGGCTTTGAAGCATGGATATCTACATCACTATGCAACTAACTGGATCACCAGATGAACCTCTCTGATTCCTGTGCTATTACTAATTCCTCATGCTCCTCGCTGTATACCGTTACATAATCTATGCAATACTACTCCTCTGCTACTATGTCTGCATCATGTAGATTCAATTACTACTACTACTGACCTATGTACAGGTCCACTTATTTACACTATTTACTCTTATTACCTGCTTCACCCTTACAGGGCCTAGAGGTTCATTAAGACTGGCTCACTTATTCTACAACCTACTCTACCGGGTCCTAGAAGTACAACTAACTCATGTCTACCTATACACACTAAGATCTATACCTAATCCACTTCTCTGCTTCACTCCTCCAGACGGAAGTTCCTACTGCTCTGCCCTCCAGATCATGCAGCTTGCACCTAGCTCCATGCTTCCTCACCAGTGCCTTCAGTTACAAAGCTTGCCAAGTGGAACGCGAACCAACTGTCCTCCTACTCTGGACCTGGACGTTCAGCCTTTGGTTACTAGTTCTCCTCAGAGAAGACTTTCTCGCCAGCTGGAGTGCTTCACCAATGCAACTTTGATGCTTTGGATTATTGACCATGGATTTCAGTCTACTATCATTCCAATCTGGACATGGATTCTTGGACTAGGAGTTTACTAGAAGGATGCTGCTATATTCACTGACACTTCATATTCATTACTTTCTTCAGTTTTCCATTTCACTGGATCAGGATCTACATTTTTGGATTCGGATTAGCCGATTAAATAAAAATAGTTACTTAGGATTACTCTCCTTTAGTATGCCCAGAAGGATGGGCAGGTCAGTAGCCATGGGTCCTCAGAGGTTTCCCTCAAGGGTTTTTCTCTCCTGGCTACTGGTCACACTCTCGGAGTTGGAGGAGATAATTTACGATACTATTAGTTCTTTTGGGGACTCTCATCCCACTCTACTGAGCCTTTTTCCTGAGGTGGGATACAGAGAAAGGGCAAAACATCAAGTCATAACAAGTTACTCACCAGTATAAGCATTTAAGCACTTTGAACATACCATCCAGTTCATATGTACTATAATCAATGACTTGCTCATATTCATGCTGAAGTTTCTAAGCACTAATCAATTCATAAGACTAATACCTCATAAGCATCACCCTACTTACTTGTCGGTCTCTGTGTCTAAGCAACCTCCATCATTCAGCTACAATCACGTAGCATAAGTACTGAGCTATGAACCACATATAACCAGTAAAATGGAGTTTTAACTACATGTATGAAATGGTTTTGTGTAGAACTTAGGCATGGTTCTGACTGATTAACAGATCATGCTTAGCATTCTGTTCATGAACCATTGGATATAAAACTCCAAATTATGGTTTCCATGAAGAGAATTGTACAGAATATGATTTACAAAAGAAAACAATTGAAAATATAGTTTTTCACATCAATATTTATTCAGGTACAGTTAAATATGGGTCATTTTGAGGCTGACATTTCATTACTGTAAATACAAACATTGCTAGCTACTGCCAGTTAGCACATTTTCCTGTTTCCTTTATTTTACACATACTGTATGTTTAAGAAATACGAAATATATTTGCAAAATTTCCATACTTCACTTTTGCCTAAGTTAAGGAAATACATAATTTCAAATTTTATACATTTTTCAGCAGTGCAGTTTTTTAAAGTGCCTGTAATGTGAATGCAATTTTTTTTTAAACTGCATGTAATGCTAATATATTTTAGGAATGGAAGAACTTTTCCACACTTTAATGAATTTGTAAACAAAGTCCATAGAATGGAGAAAAATGGAAACTTATTGTTCCCCATAGTTAAACAATTTCACATGAAGCAAAAACAAAAATGTTGTGTAATATTTTAATAAACCTAGGCAGAATTTTTGCAATGCCAAATAAAAAAATCTGCTAATGTTGCATACAAAACTAAATTCCTCACGAGTAACAAGCTCATTTATTTCAACATATCTTTTCTTAACGTGTCATTCTGTTTGTTTTGCCATGGTCATTTTTTGAATGATGTTGGAAACAGTTGGATTAATCTCCAAACCAAAATTTACAGGAAGCCCAGTTTACCGACTTTATTATGTAAAAGGTTTGAATCTAAAAATGATCAAATTGTGCATTAATAGCACTGTTCATGCTTTGCTGGAAACCACAGTTGGAAGGGGTAAATTTAAGAGATGTGAGGAAGTACTTCTTCACTGAAAGGGTGGATGATGCCTCAAACAGTCTTTCAGCAGTGGTGGTGGTAGTGGTGGGGAAACAGTGATGAAATTTAAGAATGCATGGGATACGCACAAGGAATCTTAGTGCAAAGCAAGGGAGGAGGGAGAGAATCTGAGATCAAGTACGGTCTCTGGTGACAGTATAGGAGAGAAAATGGGCAAATTGAATGGGCCAACAATCTTTATCTGCCATCAAATTCTATGTTTCTATTAAGTGATTATCCTTATTCAAGATAAATGCACTCTGGACCAAAATGTCAAGATAGCTTATACCATATACCTTATTAATTATTCTTATTTAATGTCATTGTCATAGCTACTGTACTGTATAAATTATTTGTTATGATTAGAAATGTAAGGTTACCTTGCCTACTTACCAGACTGCAGTGACTACTGTGGCATGATCATTTTCTAATGATTCTTGATTTAAATGTAAACACTATGGAAATTAAGAAATGCTCCGGTCTGGCTAATCTTCTAGAGGCACCAGAGATTTAGGGAAAGTGAAACTAGCACAGTGAAATCAAACATAGCTGTGTGCAAAGTGAAAACACTGAGCTATTCTGTACATAGCACTATGTGAAGTGCCACTACTTTGCATGGTACTTCATGTAAGTGCTACACATATTCCCTTGTCCTTTTGAATATTCCTACCACCCTCCACCCCACACCTAGCCATACCCAGTTACAATGAAAATACCCTGTTGCCCTACCATATTGACCAGAAGTACCACACCATCCTCCTCCTCCCTTCAGCCTAGGCCAGATTCTCAAAATAACCCTTCAGCCACCCACTTGCATCCCAAATCCTCCTGAGAGATTTATTTATTGAAGTGATCCTAAGAGATCCATCCTCCAGATTTGTGCACTCCTTTATCAAGATGCCTGTGCATACATTTAGGTTCTATATTAAGGACACCACAGAGGTGCTGCACATTTTGAAGAACATGCAGGAAGAATGAGATTGTTAGTGACATTAGATGAAGATACTTTATATACCACTAATGGGGGTGTCTTGAAGCTGTTTCATGTTATCTGAGTGAAATGGGGGCTGAAATGACTATCAAAGTTTGCTCTTAAACTGGCATAATTAGTTTTAGAATGCAATCCCTTTTCCTTTTAAACATATATAACTTAAAAGCTGTGGGTATCTTGATGGGGAAAATTATGTCACAACATTATGAACATCTATATGGGGAAATGAGAAATCATCCAAGTATATATGATCCTGAAGTGAATCCTTTCAATGTGACGTTAAACCTTTGGAAGAGATTCATAGACAATATGCTGATCATGTAGCAGGGCAGTGAAATGGAAGGCTTTGTGATCTGGAAGCTAGCAATGAGAACCTAAAATATAAACTGAATGCTAGCAGAAAACAATCATAGTGTTGAAGCTGGAAATCCTCTAGGAGGTAAACAGAAGTTTAAGGACAGATCTTTATCATATGCCCACTGATGGAAATAGACTACTACATTAGCAAATAGCTGTGCTATAGTGCTTGTGGAATTTTCAAGTTCCAGCAGAACAACATTTTGTTGAATTTTGGAATTCTGTCAAGTTCTGCTGAATTTCATTGGAAATGGAGTGGTGGAATTCCACAGCAGAAAATAGTGATGGAATGATTTTCCACAGAAAAATTGATGCTCCACAGAATATTATTCCGTGGTTCTCAATATTTTCCATGGAAATGGTTGTAGAATGATTTTCTGTGGAAAAATGCTGTTCCACAGAATATTATTCCATGGTTCATAGCAGGCAGAATTCTGCAGAAGAACCAGTGAAATTCTGGCAGAAATTCTGCTGGCAGAATGATCATTATGTGCTAATTTCACTAGCAGAATTCTGCATTCCACACAGCACTACTGTCCTACCTGTCACATAATCATCTCAAAAGGGCAATTTATCTGGATAAAAAAAGAATTGTACGGTTTCTTTTCAAGAGACTATACCAAAAGAGCAAATGCATTGGCGTAAGGTGTTTGGAAAGGGATACAACTCTGGATTATCACATGAGAGGTGAGGATGGCATTCAACAGCCACAATAAAGTTTCAGCAATAATCACGTGGTAAGACATCCACCTCTGGGCCAGAAGGATTTGGGTTCTAGTCCCCCAATATGATTTATATTCAGAATCATGGAAGGATGCACTCTTTCAACCAATTTTTAAGAAAGGCAATCGAGGTGTTTTAGACATTTTATTTATTTATTTATTGAAATGTTTTACCAGGAAGGCACACTGAGCAATAAGTCACTCATCTCTGGTGCGACCTGGGGAAGGGGTACAATAGGAATGAGACATTAAACATTCAAGTTACAAGATCAACATTAACATACAGTTATAAGGCAGGTGTTACAAACAGTGTTTAACAGTGTTGCACACAATAGGTAGAAAGAGTGGACAATAGTAAGTGCAGGGTTAATGAGTAAACAAGTGCTTACATGAAAGAAAGGGGAAAGGAGAGGGAAGAGTGAGGTGGGGAGGGGGAAGAGTCGTGTCTCTGGAGACCCTTTCAGGATGCAAGGAACCCTGCAAGGGACTGGGGAACCAAAATGAAGAGGGCTAAAACAGTATCCTGAGAGACCCCTTCAGGATGTGAGGAACCCAAGGGGCTTTGAGGCTGAATAGAAAGTGGGATAAGGCTGTAGGGAGTTAAAGAGGGTGGAGAGAGAAGGAGGAGGTGTGATTTAATGCTAGGAGGGGCAGTACAGGACCCAACCCAAGAGAGGAACCTTCAGGATCTAGGGTACCCTAAAAGGGGTTTGGGAAAGGTCAGTAGATAGGGATTAGGAGTAGTGATAGGAGAAGAAGGGAGGGAGAATTGAACCCTTGTGGGGAAGAGAATTCACACCTTTGGAGGATGGGGCCTAATCAATAGTCCATCAGGATGCATCGAAACTGCTAGTAGTCATGGAAAGCCATGATAGTGCCTAGATAGAATAGGGAGGTAAGCTTAGGCTCAGTTTGACCCCTTCAGGATGCTGAGAACCCTGCAAGGGGACTGTGATGGCCAGAAAGACATGTAGATGGGGAGGGGAAGCAGGTGAGATAAGATTAGGTGCAGTAGGACCCCTCAGGATGCTGAGAACCCTACAAGTGGGACTGCAAAGACTAGGAAGAAAGGTAGATGGGGCAGGGAAGGAGAGGAGACAAGCCTTGGCCCAGTAGAACCCCTTCAGGATGCTGAGAACCCTGCAAGAAGACTGCAAGGCTAGGGAGAAAAGGTAGAATGGGGAAGGGAAGGACGGGAGACATGCTTAGGTGCAGTAGGGCCTCTTCAGGATGTTGAGAACCCTGCAAGGGGACTGCAAAGGCTCGAGGACAAGTAGATGTGTCAGCTGATAGCCCTATTAGAGTCTAGCACAAGAATTATACTAAAATAGTATTAAATTGTCTTCAGGAATAGATATGCAGTAATGGCATCACTACTGAAGGGCAGTCTGATCTTTGAAATGCCTATTCTACTGTGGATAATGTTTTATTTTTCTTCAACTCCTTATTAAGATATATGACCTGCTGAAGAACAAATCATTAGTTCATCATATCTGTTGATATTAAAGGGCATTCAATAATATATGCAGAGATATTCTTTGGACAAAGATGATGAGCCTGAGTATAGAGCAGGATTTGCTCACGTATCATAATTACTCTTTACTCCGATAATTAGTTCAAATTAAAATACAATAAGAAAGAATCCCTGAAAATACATTTCAGAAAAGGTAAAAACAGGGTGTGTAATGGCACTGCTTCTATTTAGCATTTATATTAATGATCTCATAAATTTTGAATACTTAGTGTGGCATATTAGCTTTTGCCAGTTATCTTGTTTTGTTCTCACTTACTGTCAGTGATTTGAAGACAGCTTGACTTATTTTCTATAAAAGTTGGAATTTAAAATTGGAGCTCAATAAAGAAAAAGAAACTAAGGTCATAATTTTCAAACAGTATTATAGGAAATGTAAATATTTGTGGCATTCAGAGGCACAACTAGAAGTTGTGCATAATTGCATTCATGTAGGTCTTACGATAATCAATAATCCTAAGTGGCAGAATCATAATACAAAGTCAAAACCCAACTAATGCAGAGCACTAAAGCCGTTTAAGGTTTGACATAAAATAAGGTGGAAACTCCAATTAAATCTTGTAGCAGGAAATTAGATACTCAGGCCTTATATACCTCAGAAATCTGGGCATTGGATACAAATCATTTACAGCCACTTAAGACCATACAGCTGGATATTCAAAGGGTTGCGCCATGCGCCAATAGGGTTGCGCCTCGCGTAAGTCGAAGTGCGCCATTCTGCGATATTCAGCAGGAGGCAGTTGCGCCACTGAAAACATGCTGAGCAACAGCGCAATGCAAATGAATGCATGCTGAACTGGAGGAGGAACCATGCATAAACTGCACAGCCCAATATTCAGCCGGGCTGTGCAAAGTTGTCAGGCGCAACCCCAACCTGCGCCTGCACAACTTTGAGCCAAAAAAAAAGGAGTAAGTCGAGGCCACCCACAGGTGAGCTGCCACATTGCAGGGTGCAACACAGCAGCTGCCACCTGTGTCTGGCCCTCAACCTACTACCTGTGCCCCCCTGCAGCCCAATCATGGCAAAAGTGTAAACATCCCCCACCCATCCGACTGGCCCGATCCTGGGCAAATGTGTCAAGCCCCCTCCCCGACTGGCCTGATCATGGGCATAAGCTTACATCACCCCACCAGCCCAATCGCGGGCAGCAAAGTATTCCCCAAAACATATCCATGGTGGTCCAGTGGACCGCTAAGCCTGATCGCAGGCTGAAGAGTTATAAACCCCGAATGTATCCCTGGTGGTCCAGTGGAAGCCCGATCATGGGCTGAAGAATGTATAAAAACCCCGGACATATCCCTGGTGGTCCAGTGGACCTATAAGCCCGATTGCGGGCTGCATAATGTATTGAACCCCCGCCCCAAAGACCATATCCCTGGTGATCTAGTGTCCCCACCCCCACCCATGAAGCCCCACCACCCGCTCCCCCTGCAGCTGGCGGGTGGCAGCATCCCACCTGCCGCCCGCCACCATCGACCGACTGTCGAGGCTGCACACCCATTGGTGCAGAGCAAGAGCCAATGGTGTGCAGCTCATACCGATACAAGAAGTTCAGATATGTGAATGAATTCATTCATTCACATATCTGACTGTTTTAGACTGGTATGGGCTGCACGCCCATTGGCTCTTGCTCTGCACCAATGGGCGGCAGCCCTACCGGCAGTCAGTGGGTGGGCAGCGGGGTGGCAGGCGGTGGATGCCACCCACTGGCTGTGGGGGAGTGGGGCTTCTAAGGTGGGGTGGGGGGACACTAGATCACCAGGATATGGTCTTGGGGGCAGGGGGTTTCGACATTATGCAGCCCGCGATCGGGCTTATCGGGTCCACTGGACCACCAGGGATATACTCGGGTTTACATGTCTTCAGCCCGCATCGGCTTTAGCGGTCCACTGGACCACCAGTGATATGTTCTGGGGGTTTACAATTCTTCAGCCCGTGATCGGGCTTCCACTGACCACCATGGATACATTCGGGATTTTTTACAATTCTTTAGCCTGCGATCAGGCTTCCACTGGACCACCAGGGATGTGTTCGGGAGGGTTTACATGTCTTCAGCCCCGATCGGGCTTAGCAGTCCACTGGACCACCAGGGATATATTCTGGGGTGACACTTTGCTGCCACGATCGGGCTGGTGGAGGGTTATTTAGGCTGTTGCCCATGGCCGGGCCAGTCAGGGGAGGGAGATTTTGATATTTTTGCCCGCGATCAGGCCAGTCGGGGTGGGGGTTTTATACACTTTTGCCACGATTGGGCTGCAGAGACATCGGTCCCGGCAGCTGCTGCCTGGCAGGTGCCAGGTGCAAGTCCTCGGGGATCAGCGCACCTGTATGCTAATGGCATGCAAATGGGCCATAAACAGATGCAAATGGCTCCCCTGCACCTTGCATGAATTATGGCCCCATTTGCATGTCATCTTTTGAATATCGGAATTTGCGCATGACGCAATGGTACTGCGCCACCGCAGTTGAATGCCCACTCTGACCACTTGGCGGTGGCACAAGTTCCACTGCGCCATGCACAGTGGCTGTGGCGGGGTGATATTCAAAGGAGTTGCTCAATAGCGCAACCCTTGAATATCGCCCGCCACACCTCTGCGTAACTATTTTGTGCAGCGTAAGGCTTGTGCTACAAAATAGCGCAGTTTGAATATCCAACCCATAATGTCTAAATACAGAAAATATTTGTTAGGCTTCCTTTGGAGAATATTCACTGGCTCTGTGAGTAAAACTTGGAAAAAATGTGCTTGAAATGCTAGTGAAATGGAGAATTCTAAATTATTGGATCAAAATGTTAAACATGAAAAAAAATCTAGATATCTATATGCATCTTGGCGAAAAAAACATTTCAAAAAAAAAAAAAAAAAACTTTTGCATGGTATAAAATATAATGAAAATACTACAAACACGAATCATGAGCAACATATGGCACTGGATCTTGACAGACATTGTTATTTTCCATAGCTAGTCCCTCTCATTAAAAAAGATTTACAATATGATATACTGCAGCACTGCAGTCTGAAATAGCAATAATTAGGGCCGATAGATTAAGTCCCTACCTTTTAATTTTTGACAAAATCAACATGGACTAAAATGTTAAGTAAAGCTACAGTATTTACTGAAGTAACAGTGTAAGGCTATCACATCACATCAGTTTACTGTCAGGTAGACATCTTGAAATGAGATACAAGAGTATTCCTGGTTATATTATCAATACGCTATGCTTCTGTATTTCAAAAGCATTGATGACTTAAAACATTTAATTCTTGATTGTTTATGGTATCACAAAATCAGGAACAAATAGTTAAAGAACACACTGACTGCTAAGTATATACCCCCAGTATTTTTAATTATTTGATGAGATATACTTTTCAAAGTGGGGTCTTTTGTATATGATGCATACAAAATAAGAAACAAAAATGTGGATCAAAACTCCTTAAAACTCATTGGACAAAACATGTATGTTTAGAGCTGTGTAGAATTTTAAATTTCACAACCAAGAGAATTTTGTGATATGTCGGAAATTCTGCCTAATACCATAGGGATCCAACAGAAGCAGAATTCTGAAATTTTGAAAGTGGAATGTTAATGGCAGAATAGTGTTCCGCAGTTTATGTAAACTACAGATTCCTTTTCCACAAGTGTCAGAATAATATTCCACAGATTGCATAATCTATTGAATCGCATTGCACCAGACCTGTAGCTTGCTTACAAGTGGTCCAAAGAGCCACTCCTGAGGCACCTGCATATGACTCTCTGCACCAGCCATGTAGCTTGTTTTGTGAGTGGCCCTGCAGATTACTTATGTTAGCAGCTGGACAGGGAAATGCACTGTGCCAGACAATTACTGAGCTTGAGTGGCCCTGGAGACCACTTATAAAGCAGCTGCATAAAGATGTTCACTGCACCAGACCTGCAGCTTGCTTCATACAGGGCTCTACAGGCCAAACCAAAGCAGGGGTCCCATCATACAGGGGCTGGACTGGTAGTAGCTTGCATGAATCTAATAACTAGGTAAAGCAACACACCCATCAGGAGCAGCCCTTGACCTGAATCTGCTACGCATGGCACAGCTGGCCAGGTATGAAGCAGCACACCCATTAGTAGGCATAAAACTTGTCAAAATCTGGTGTTGATGAGGAGGAGTACTAAGTTACCGTCCCTAAGATTTAGTGATGAAATATGAAAAAATATAAAAATTATGTCTTAGAAGAAAATAACAAATGATAAAACCTAAGCCAGAAAAAATATGTTCTTACACAATTTCTGTTTGCATTTCATAGAACTTAATAGTTTGGAGATATTTTGTTTCTAACACACATCTTATTTTATTAATATTTCTTATCAGACTTGAGGGTTAGTGTTCTTACCAGGCAGACAGAAAGTGAGTGCACATCAAAGTGTGAGAAACACAGTGCTGTAAAAGTCATTGCAGGCTCCAAAAATGGCAACTAATTTTTCACCAGCGTATATTTGCTTTACAAAGGCTGGGATCAAACTTTACATCTACACTGTGCTCTGGTTCTACAACTTTTAAGTGTTACTTTTATTTCTGTTTCCAAAGAGTAGTTCTATTGAAGTCTGCATCTGCAGAGAACTCAGAAAATATGTGTTCCTTCATTCACCCCAAGTAACTAGTACTGATTTTGGCACTGGCTATAAACCACCTGAACATGTGGCCTGAAATCACTTCAAAATGGTCAGTCACACTCCTCTCTGACAGTCACCTAACCCAACATGCCCAGATTATCAAGAGCACTGCCACTGCCCCAGAAATAAAATTCCAGGTTGCCCCAGTGTGGAGACCACCATTTTAATAATAGCCACTCAGGCTGAAACTCATGAAATCCAGGGATATTTGAATGTGTCAAAGGTGAATCTAAGCATCTCTATTGAATACCTGGGTGCTACCATCAATAATACCCAAGTATTCGAAAAAGGTGCTGACACCCTGTCTCTACAAGAGTCTTAAACTATTTTCATATTATTCAGATTATGCTGTTCCTCCCATTCTCATAGAAAGATTCTCAAGTTAGCAATGAAACACTGTATCCAAGAATCAATATGAATCACAAAATCTTTTCATATGAATTGAGAATTTTGAATGCAGGTATGACTGTGAGTTAATAATGTACAGGAAAGTAAAACCAGCCTGAGAAGGATTCATATATGGAACACCCAGATGATTAAAATGACATTATGCATAAATTACCATATATAATAAGCAGCTGCTTTACAATGATGGATTGGAAGGATTAGCATCTTATTGCTTTTTTAATAACTATGACTTAATCATCAATATGTTGAGAGTTCCTTGAACTTCATTATGGAAGGGTATGTAATGGCCTTTACCTTTATTTGATTTTTGCTAATGAAATTGATCTGTCCTTACCTTTTGCATGACATTTCTCAACCCTGTTTTATTGTTGACATATTTTCCAGTTTTGCAGCTCTACTGAGCAGCACCCCTCCACCCACTGTTTTGTTCTAATGAATGAAGAAACATTCATTGCAAGAAGGAAGTAGAATGAATAATCTGGTACCGATTAAAAAGACACAATGTTTATGGGGGATCTTAACCAGGTCTACTACCCACAGTGAAAGAGACCCTCATGTTTTAGACAAAACAATGCAAAACCTCATTTTAGACACATTTCAGTTCATAGTTCACACATTTTGGGCATTTAAAGTAGGTACCCATTTTTCATTAAATCTGCATATTAACATGAAAAGAGGATCACTGTCTCCCTAGACTTTATTTGCTCTGGTTGCTTGTCTACACCTGACTTCACAACCTCTTCTTACAATATCACAATCTGTTGTGAAATTATTATGATGCAATAAATGGAGGATCATAGGGCCCGATTGCAAGACATATGGTGCAACTTGCGGCACTTGCCAGTTGCGACATATGCTGATATACCAGGGACCCTGCACCAGATTCCAGAACAGGCAGAATCCCGACGGGTATGTCCTGCTAACTTGTGGCACCACAGGCAGTGCACCAAAGGGAAGGCGCACCACAACATGGTGCCACAATCCGTAACAATGCCTTCTGACAGGGGTGCAGGTCCCAACCTCAGTGGCCCAAAACACACATAGCCCCCCAAGGCCTGCACCTCAAAACAATTGCCCTGCCTTGCAGAACTAAACAGGCACCCCCACACACACACTCAAACACAGCTCCCATGCCTGCTGCTGACATGTACACATGATCCCTAGTAGTCCAGTGGCCCCCACCTGGCAGTGCCTGTCCACCCCACCCCCCACAGCCATTACTAGTCAGTGACTGGCACAACCGACCTATTACCTCCATGGCCAGTCACCAACTGAGCTCCCTTGGAGTGCGACTACTATAGACAGTATGCATGCCATCAGTTATTGAGCACTTACTGTATACAGTACATGCACTCAGATGGAGCCTCAGTCTGCTGCTGGTCATGGATGTAAGAGGTGGGCTGTGCCAGTCACTGACTGGTAACTGGTATGGGGTGGGGTTGACTGGCACTGCCTGGTGGGGAAGTGGGGGGCCACTGCACCAGCAGGATTAATTGGCATGGCATGAATGCCAATAGTGGTGAAGTTGGGGATTGGGGCTTGGGGGACCAGGGGATGTCGTTGCCCTCTGAGTGTGCAATACTTGGGGATTGGGGATGACATGTTCTGTCCTGTGGGGCTATACTGGGATTGGGGGATTGAAATGTCTTCAGCCCCACGGGGCAATACTTTGGGATGCAGTATGGGGTGCCAGCAGCCTGCAGAGGGCTTTTCTGCCAATAAGGGATGGGTGGGGGTTATGTGGGACCGTGGGTGGTGGCTGTTGGAGCACTATGCACAGAGGTGCACCCCGTGGATGTACAGTACACTTAGACCAGCTAATAGCTGTACTTAGACCAATGTCATCTGGGTGTTGTTTTGGAATAGCACATAGCACATTTGCTGTTCTGACAGCCATCCTCTCAAAATTGGGCATAACTGCGCCATAAACCCCCATGTGCCATGTTGTAGTGTCAGTGGCTCAGTAGGTAGCACACTCACCTCTGAGACCGGGAGATCAGAGGGCTGTGGGTTCAGTTCCCACATTTGGCACTGGTTAATATCCCAGTACTGACACTGTAATGCAGCATGAGAGGGTGCTGCATTTCTGAGGTGCCGTCTTCGGATAAGACATTAAACCGAGGTCCCATCTGCCTGGATTGGTGGTAGTTCAGGTGGATGTTAAAGATCCCATGGCACTTATCGAAAGAGTAGGGAATTTCCGGTGTCTGGCCAAATTTCCCTCATTCACTAAAAATGCCACCAACAGCTTAATCTGGTTCAAGGTCAGTTGGCATTCATCTGTATCCCCCTCCCGGGTCGTGCCTGAAAATAGGCAGGATTTGCCTAGTGCACTTACCCGGTCAACAAAAGCTAAATAAAAATAAATAAAAATGTTGCTGGGGGCTTATGGTGTAACCAGTGATGTAGAATAACTTCAGCTCAGGCAACCTGCAACCTGTAGCAGGCTGCCTTCTGTAATACTAATCGTTGTAATGCATGGCACAAAGTGCTACTTGTGCTATTTTGTTTGGTGCAAGTCACTTTGCAACATGCATAACTGTTCTGGAATCGGGGCCCATGATGCCAGGTGTGCACAAGCTGCCTTGGCAAATAAGGTCTTAAAGCAGGGATCATCTTTAGTGTTAATGTGGACAGCAGTAAAAACAAGGGTTCTGTTACAAGGAAAATGCATATTTAATGTGGATTATCTAGCCAATTTTCTCAGGGAACATCAAAGACAGGTGATATCTTTTTCTGACAGGGCTTCAGTTGTTTCAAGTTCAGCATGTTCAGCAGAGATAAGCATTTTAGTGGCCCTATGTTTCACCTTCTCAGCTGTCTCAGAGTAACTGTTGTGTTGAGCATCTCTGAACTGCAAACAGTATTCCAGGTGGGGCCTTACAGGGCCTTGTACAGCAGCATGATTTCTACTCTCTGCTCATCCTATTTTAATGCACTCCAGCAATCTGCCAGACCTCTTGCCAACAGCTGCGCTTTGCTTTTTGTGCTTCAGCCCTTGTCTTATTGTGAATCTCAGGTCCTATTTCATACTGCATCATGTGCAACTCTATCCACAGTGTAAATCCCACCTCAGTTCTTCTTCTTCAAGAGTATCACTTTGCATTTGGTTACATTAAATCTGAGAGTCCATAAATCTGACAAACAGTCCAATTTGTTCAGGTCCACATGATGTTTGTTCCTGTCCTCAAGGGACTCCACCACTTTTGCCAGTTTTATGTCATCTCAAACTTAAACAGCCCACCAGAGACCACAGCTTTCAGATTGTTGATCAACATGTTGAGAGGACCCAGAACGTATGCCTAGAGGATGCCACTGAAATTAAAAGAAAAACTGGGAGGCTTGAAATCTATGTGGGATGGCATCTACTGCTTGCAGCTGAGTCAGAACTGAAAATACAAGGGCAGAATTCGTAAGTATTTCAGGTCTGACTTTGGCAAAAACAGTGCCCACCCATCCATTAGGGTTTAAAAACACCCTAAAAGATTCTTGCCTTCAACCTCTATGGCTATAAACAAGAAAACTGTGAAAGGATAGGTGGTTATCTAGGAGGGCTCTGAGTTCATTTATACTCAAACTGACCCTGAGGGGATTATTCAGGTAGCTGCTTAAGAGAAGACAAAGGTTGATTTCTCAGTAGCATCTCTTTATAACGATTTCAGAAAATATGGATGTAATGGCTAAGAAGAAGTATATCATCTCCACCCTGTTGTTGAGGCAGGATCTGCTGTTACTCTGTGTATTACCAACAGACTCTGTGGCATATAATTATGGCACAATGTAACACTTGTCATCCCAAGAGAAACTTCACCTGGCACATACTGGAAACTTTACCTACAGTAGCACATGATGGCTTGTCTGGAAGCTGCTACATACCAATTTCATATGGCTGTTGATGTAAATGACACTAAATCTAGGGCTCTAGCAAATTCAGTGTTATCTAGAAGATTTGTTGGGCTTAGAACAACAGGTTTGGTCACAGGACATGCCACACAAGACAGCTGATTTCCTGTGAAGGTACTGTACCTCTCTATTTTGTGACAAAACTAAGGTATACATGAAAACTTCTGTTGGGAGAAAAGTTGGTTTTAAAATGTGACAGACGACAAGAGGTCTGTATTGCTTTACAGGCCCCACAGAAGGGGAGATATGGGAAGAGCTTATTATGGTAGACCCTATATGCACCATGGATATACAGTTTAGAGGGGCACAGGGCCACAGAGAAATCTGTCAGCTCTCCTAGCCCAGGCAAAGCTCAACCCCTGATGAATTTGTCATTGTCAGCATAGACCCACTACCGATGGGAAGATACCTCTTTTATTACCTCAAAGAGTGGCAAACAGTTACCACAGCAAGAGGATGTGGAGGAACTAGAGAGGGCTTAACTTCAATTTGTGAAATTGTGAATAGTTAAGCAAATTAAGAGTGTTTTCAGCTCATTTACCTGAGCAAAATTCCTACTGGAATTGGAGGTGAGAAAGTTATTAGAACTAAATTCTGTAGAGAGAATTCTCATTTTCCTTCTTGGAAAGTGTTTCTTATCCAGGTACTGTCACTCTATATAAAAGGTGGAATGATGACCCATGCTGGACCAGATGCTCTATAACTAGTACCTGAAAAGGATAAATTTAGAATGGTAAGACTGCAGGCAATGAGTCCATCCCTACAAGAGGATTTGCTGGGGTCACAGGACTTAAGTGATTCATATTTCCACATCTGAAAAAGACCTGCCACAGAAAATATTTGATGTTAAGAGTAGGGCATGCTCAGTTTCAGTTCAAGGCAGTGCCTTTTGTTTCCAACCACAGCACTAGAGTGTTTAAGTTCTTGTCAGGAGGTGGCATCCCACCTACGTGAGAGGCAGAACATGATGGTATTTCCTTACCTAGATAACTGGCTAGTGTATGGGAAACAGAAGAGGAAGCAGAGTACTCAATTCAAACACTGAGGAGCTCATGCAGAGGCTAGGTTTCCTCCTAAACTTACAAAAGTCACAAGTGGAACCCAGACAGATTCAAGAGCCCATAGGTGCAGAGCTGAACACAGAATGGGGCCAATCTTTCCTGCTTCTGCAAAGGACAGAAGGTCTAATTCAGTGTGTAGACAAATTCCAGTAAGGTCGCACATGGCCTGTACAGGAATACTTGAGACCTTTGGCCACATGACTTCTAATAAAGATGGGGTACCATGGGTAAGATTGTAATGAGGGATGTCAGTACCATCTCAGAAGGAACTGATGTAAAAAGCAGTGCACCACTGCAATAACAGGTGTCAATACAAGCAAGTTGATACAGGAACTAGAGTGGTGAAAAGAAACAGGCAACTTCACAGAGGGTATTCCTTTCCTTCACTCTTGCCCTCAAAGGTTCTGACCACAGATCCATTCCTGCTAGGATAGGGAAGGCATCTGAAAGGAAGAATCATGAATAGAATGATGAGCCCTGCAAGAGATAATGGAGCACATAAACTTGCTTGCACTCAAAGCAGTGCTGCATTCCATGAATACTTACTTCCCCTGTTGCAGGACCAAACAATCCCAATAAAACAGACAATACAGCAACTAAGTATTGCATAAACAAACAGAAATGCATTAGATCATGAAAATTCTTTACAGAATTGATGAGGCTCTGGATCTTGGATACAGCTGAACTACAATCCCCTCTTCAGTACATCTAATAGGAAAGATCCTCTCAGCAGAATGGGGCATGTAACAAAGTAGTTTCAGAACCATGGGGTTCTGAACTCAGTTCTCAGAGATGGTGAGTGTCAAAGATACCTATGCTTGCCTCATGTGAAACAGAAAGCTACCTTAATTCTATTGCAGTCCTCTTTCAGTGGCAACAGTTCCAGGGGATGCACTGGCTTGTTAAACCTAGTGCAGTCTGGATTCAGGCAAAGCACAGCACCACAACGAACTCTAGCAAAAGTGATGAATGATTGGTTCCTTGACCTGGACAACTGGAACTTTGTCTTCGCAGTGTTTGGATCTAAGTAAGGCCTTCGATACAGTCAATCATAGCATGCTTCTCTCCTCCCTGTGTAGCTTAGATCTTGATCCTAACTCTATGTGCTGGTTTGCCACCTTGCAGGACGACTACAGCAGGTTAAGGCTGAAGATGACCTTTTGCCTCTTAAACCACTACCAAAAGGTGAGGTTTGCTGTTAATATTAACAACATCAATGACAGCATCAATAGACCAACAGCCACTTGTTCGCAGATGACACAGTACTTTATCTAAGTCGTCCAACTCAGGAAGCAGCTTGTGCAGACCTTCAGACCAAATTTAATCTATTGCAGAATCAGCTACTAAACAAGGAACTTCTGCTTAATTAAAAAAAAAAAACTAAAGTGATGCTCTTTTCCCCTTCTACCTATGCTGCATACCCAGCTAGTGCTGGGGCAATCCCTCAGATTACCACAGTTCTAGGTGAAAAACTGGAGTTTGTGTCAAAATTTAAATATCTGGGAGTGTGGCTTGATCACAGACTCTCCTTCTCTGAGCATCACGAAGAGTTACAGAAGAAACTAAGACAGAGGCTAGGACTATTCTATAGAATTAACCACTTCCTTACTAGGGATGCAAAGCTGCAGTTGGTACAAGCAATGTTCCTCTCATTGATTGATTACGCTTGATCTTCTCTACAGCCATTGCTCTGCCTTTTCCTTGGCTAAATTGGATACTCTATACCATAGAGCAATCAGGTTGACAACTGGCCTTTCCCTCTCACACGTCATTGCTTGCTGTACACTGCTGTGGGCTGGTTCTCCTTCATTACAGGAGAAATGGAAATGCCATACTATGGGCCTTCAGAGCAGTGACCAAAAGCTTCCCTATACATCTCTGATTGCATTCCCTGAGTGTGATAGGTAATTATATTACTGTAAGGTCACCTAATTGCCCTGCAAATACCTAAGGTCAAATCTCATTTCGATAGAGCAGCCACGCTGCCTTCACTGTGGAACAAAATGCAAAAAGCTTGAAGCTGAGTTGTCCTGTTTGCTTGAAAATCTTTCAAGTCGCGTTATGACCACTCCGTGAAGAATCCTGCAGCTGTTTACCACGTCGCTAGCTCTCCTGCCTTCCAGTCTCTCTCCTACCCACCTGACTTTCCTCTTGCCTATGTCCCCCTCACTCTCCTTACCCCAACTTCTACTTCCCTTCTTTCTTCGTCTCTCTTCTGTCCCAGTCCCCACTTGGACTCCTTCCTTGAAGCTAAACAGTTGTTGCTTTGGCCATGGCCAGGTGCTACTCACATCCCAGTTGTATGCCAGTTAACTATACCGACCCTAATATCTTCCCTTACCTGGTTTTCTTTTTTCTCAGTGAACATACCAGCGTTATCCTTTGTGAGCCTATTTGTTATAAAGGCTCTTTTGCTCAATGTTGATGTATATTTTGTATATATGTATACATCTCACTATTCTGTATGTGTATATTTTACTTCTCTGTATGATATTGTGCTATGTCTTCCTTGTTACTGTACTATCATTTTGTTACGACCAGGTCCATCTTGCAAATGAGCCTTGCTCAATAGTGCCCGCCTGGATAAATAAAGATTTGATTGATTGATTGACTAGCTCTTCCCTGGAAAAAAGGTTCCTGAATGTATTCCTCCATTTCCACTAATTCACAAAGTGTTGATGAAATTGAAATGGGTCTCTTAACAGTGATTTTGGCACCAGATTGGTTAAGCCAGTCCTGGTACTCAGTGATGCTGACAATGCTGCAGAGATTACCTAAAGACCTACCACTGAGACATGACCTGCAAACTTTGTTCCAGAGCAGGGTGTCTCACCCAGAGCTAAAATCCCTTTATCTGGGAACTTGGTTCTTGTGGAGTTAGAATACTCTAACTCTCAGTTCAGTTCCTGGAACTACTGAAGGTTGCTAGAAAGCCTGTAAACTTACAGTGAAGCCTATCAGAATGCAATGCAGTGTACAGTGACACTGTGTGACAAAAGGATTAACCACATTGAAATTGCCATGTTTGCAGTAACTCTCTGCAGAATTCTGCAGTATTGCAATGTATCCTGGTAGGATCCACAAATATTTCAAACTAGAAAAGATTCAATCTTTGGTATGGCTCCCATCAAGTCACGACAAAAACTATGGATATATCAGTGGTTTGGGATAATGTTGTACACCTAAAGACCTAGGATCATGAACCTCTACCTTTAATGTGAAGCTGAGAGTTATTTCTACTTTCAGATCTGCAGGTATTTATTATTTTCCAAAATCTTATAGCATCTGTATTCGCCTGAGAGGAACAAGTCACACCATGGAATTTAAACCTGGTTCTTTCACAGCTGATGAGTCCTCTCTTTGAGTGTATGGACCCAATTCTCAAAGTCCCTTAGATCACTGCAATGCACTGTGATCCAGGATGGGGTGGACTCTGGGTGTGCCAGGGACCCTGCGCCTGATTCTAAGAAAAAACAGTGTCCTGGCACCAAAGTCCCCAGGTTTGCTGTTAAGCCGGTCAGTGTGTCCACCTTGGCGCACAAGTGGGAATGACCACAGGATCCAACCCCCCACCGGTGCAGCTCTAACAGGATTGAGATGATTGGGAGGATGCTACACAGGAGGGGGGTAGGGGCATATTGGACAGGAGGTGGCAGAGGAAGAGGTGTTGGAGAAAGTTTGACTGATTGTAAGTGAATTGGCACCAGCAGGGTGCACTAATAGCATAATACCTCTGTAAATGTCACTATTTTAACATACTCTCCAATGACAGTGCCTACTACCCTCCAGAACTGACATTTTCAGATCTAATATAGTGCAATAAAGGTGAGAAGGTGATAACTAAGCACAATGTGGCAGCATATTGCAAAATAACATGCAGACTGCACAACTGTACAGTAATATAGACATCACTGTGGAGTTGTGCGGTTCGCTGTATGACAGTGCCTCATGCTGCAGCATTGCACTTAGTTATCACTTTTCCACTTTTATTGTGTCATACTAGGACTGCAACTGTCAGTTCTGGATGAGCAATAGGCACTGTACATTAGAGTAACTTCTGTGGATATAGTGGCATTTACAAGAGCTATTATGCTGTAGACGACCAGCTGGGTGCCATTTCAATTTCATCAGTAAAAGCTTTCCCCACAACCTTCCTCTGCCACTCCCCATGTCCAATATGCCCCTGCCTGCCCAATTTCAACCCTTTCCCAGTGGTGCCAGCCACTTAGGCCACATCCTGGCTGGTCCAAGT
Organism: Neoceratodus forsteri; assembly: GCA_016271365.2. Lineage (NCBI taxonomy): Eukaryota > Metazoa > Chordata > Ceratodontiformes > Ceratodontidae > Neoceratodus > Neoceratodus forsteri. Next base: position 1,065,290,955 of record CM028130.1, read on the forward strand.
GGTGCCTTGTTCTGTGGCCTCACTGGGGCTTTTAAGTCCAAAAATGGGATTTGTTGTTCTGCCCTGGCACATGCCCCCTCGTGACCTGGCACATCCTGATGTAGGTTGCAAGGGTGGCACAGAGCCCCTTGATGCAGTGCCTCCCATTCTGGCACAGACCATGTTTCAGAATAGGGGATGCCACAACTTAAGATGCAAGGTGCCACTTGCATATTTTTGTTTGACGTACTGTCACTCTTCTGGCTTTGAGAATTGGGCCCTGTGTTTTCATCAAAGCTCAGATATTCAGCCTGTAAAACTGTTTTCAGTAGCCACCATTTCTGCAAAAGGGACAGTAAGTTGCAAGCACTTTGTACAAACTATAATCTCATGGTGTTTAAATGTGAAACTTAGAGAGCAGTTAATGCCTTTGGGAAAACTTCAGAAAACATTATACAGTCAGCTCTGGTTATTCTAAACATTTGTTTTGCCCATTTTGTTACGTAATAAAAATATAATGTAGTAACCAGACAATGACCAGAGGATTTTTTTTTTTGTTTACTTTATCAGAAAATTTGAAATTGTAGTACAGTGCTGAGCAGTTAAAATATTCTAGTTTCTATATTTCGATTTTCTGTTAAATTAATAATTTATTTTTGCCTTTATAACTGCAGTGAATCTCTTTCTCCTCAGCAGTTGCTGTGCTCTCTTTCAGCTGCCTGGACATTCTATGACATTAGTGCTTACCATTCCAGGCCTTTCCTATGAATAGCTTGGAACTGTGTCACTGATTCCATGGAATGTTTAGGAATATGAAAAGAAAGAGCAGTAGCTGATAAAGAGAGTGTCACTGGAGGTAAGCTGAGTGCATCTCAAAGCTAGGTTATTTATTTATCAAAAATTGGGCAAAGCATATCAGAACACATACTGGCATGGAAAGGAAAATAGGATTGCTAACTATCTAAAACTTATTTCCTTTCACCTTTAACATGACAGAGGGATTAAAAGGATTAAAACACTGCCATTAGCACACTTATTAACACCTGTAATGTATTATTCAAGTTAAATTGAATGGGATAATGGTCTTTGTACTCTGAACACAGGATTCAGATTCAGAAACAGAGTTTCCCTATTAAAGAGGCAATTAACATGGCAAAAAATCTGTTTCGGAGATTCCCTATTCAGATAATCAGTTATACATCATAACAAGGCACGGATTAACCAGATCTGACTGTATTTAGACACAGTTCAGCATGTATTTTATATATATTCATTAAATTTCTCCTCTCCAATTCTTATTACTAAAGAAATTCCCACAAAGCAAGATCTTTATCTCTTAGAGTTCATCTGCCTCTAAGCTTATTCCCTACTTGAAACTCTAATGCTGTGTTATGATATCACAATATGTTCCATCAGAATAACTGTGATGTCACAAGCAGGAAATACAGTATTATGACATCAGGTTGGGAAGAATCAGCAAGGAGCTGATGAACTCTCAAGGAACAACTGCCCCATTTTCATGCATATTATTTGAGTACTAAATAATGGGGATAAGAAAGACAAAGCAAATGAGAAATGTAAGCTGCTTTATTTCTAAATAAGCTCTTCTTGAGGTGTTGGTGGCTCTTTATGTTGTGCCTCATTTCACATGAATCAGCCTGTAACAGGGTTGGGTGAAATCAATATATTCTGATATCATCAATTTTTATGAACTTTTATGAAATTCTTTAATTTGTTGTAATTCAGTATTATAGCTAGAGATCTGAAATGTGGCATGCATATTGTTTGTGCAGAGGCTCCATTAAGGATGCCAAGTTTCCTGACATTTGGATGAGGGTCAGGGAATTTGTAAGGCTCAAAATCTTGCAATTCATTATTCAAGTAAAATGTCTGAAAATATTTCAATGCTTACAGCACAGTCACCTTTGGAGCTAGAGAACTGAAATTTTATATGCATACTTTCTTGGAAGAGTCATATAAACTATTAACTATAAAAGTAATTTGTTGTGTAAATGGTGAGTTACAGGAGTTCATTATTTCCCAAGTTAATTATTTGTTAAATTATGTGACATTTTCAAGATATTTGGATGTTTATTGCTCCACTACTATTGCAGGCATACACTCAAGATCTGATATATATACCAAAGTAAAAATAAACGTGGTTTAGCGGATTGAAATTTATAGTGGGTACTTTAGAAATTACTAATTGAAAAAGCTGTTCAAAATGAATGGCCACATAATGGGTAATGCACTAGAATTTCACTTGTGGAATTTAACTTTCTAAAGTACTTATCACCACTGAAGCATGCTTGTACCTGCACTATCACCATGGTCCAACAATACCCTTCAATACTCCTCTGACAGTGATGACTAGCATCGCACTATGTCATGACTCAGGATATCCAGATACTTCTGCCTCAATTGCCTACATCACAGCTAGTTGTAAGGCTTGGTGTCACTTGGTACCACTGTTTTCAAATAGTAAAAGTATACATTTTATCTAAAGGTTGTTAATGAGTCAGCAGGTGGCGCTGTACAGAAACAATGCTGCATGTGCATGCGCTTTCACAAGTCATTAGGTCATTAACACTAGTGGTTATCTAGCATATTGCAAGGTTTCAGGCTAGCATGGTTCATTACTCAAGATAGTGACCCGACACTTGGCACCACCATATTTTTTCAGTGGAGCCTCCTATCAATACTACCTTATTGCCACTTTACCCAGACATTGCCTTCCCATACAATGGCAACACACAAGACCCTTACAGGTAAAAACAAGGTGCAGGAAGGTAACATTTCCAAAGAAAAGATGCTCAAGGACAAGGGTTTACACTATGAAGGTGGAAGGATGTGGCTCAGAGGAAATGTGAGGAAGTACTTCTTCACAGAGAGGTGGTGGATGCATGGAATAGCCTCTGGGTGGAGTGATGGAAGCTAAGACAGTTACAGGTTTCAGAATGCACAGCAGATCCTACTCAGTCTTGGTCTTCAGCCCACCTTACTTCCAAGATCCATTGGGATCTTGGAAGTAGGGGGGTGAAGACCAAAGACTGAGAAGGATCTGCAGAGTAGCTGTAGGTAGAGAAAATAGGCAGACAGATAGGCCAAGAGATCCTTATCTGCCAACATCTTCTATGTTTCTATGGCATCTCAGCTGAATGTCAAGGCAAAATGTATGGATATGACTTTGACAAAAGTATCACAAGATTCCATAATTTCACAAAAGCTCTTGAAATTCAACTTTATTTACTAATATTATTTTGGAGATTTTGGGTGCTGATAACCTGGCCTGCCTTTGAGCAACAGATTAGAGTGCTGACACACACACACATAGCCTCTTTTTTTTCCATATTGGTTTTTCTCCGGCTGGCAGTTAATCTCTCAGGGATATGCCCTGTTCACAGGGATGTACCCTGCTCAGGCTGAAACCAGCCATCATTCAGTTGGCTACCGGGTTTTTCTCCAACATGTTTCCTTCCCTCTCCCTGGTGGTGCCTCTATCAGCCTTAAACAGCCATATCTTCCCCTGCAGCACAAGCTCACTCCATGGCCCAGTCACAGGGGTCACTGAGTTGGTAGAACCCACCACCAACCCTCCCGACAAAGATGCACAGCCAAGAGGTAGCTGTCTTGACCATGGCCTGCCTCCCAATGTGACTTTCTGAGGTTGCTTCTGAACCCCAGTCATCAGCATGGCAGCAGGATGCTCTACTGCTGGACTGTGGTGGTTGCCTCAAAGGCTAATACATAGGGTCAATAAACCTAACAACATTGATTATATTCCATTCTCTTGGTTTAAAGTTATAGGGGTTTAAAATTTTGCAGTTTCCATAATCGTAAAATGAAACTTTAAAATGTCTGAATGTTTGAAGCTTATAACTCATTACCTTTAAAGACAGAGAACTGAAACTTAGTTTATTTCTATATGGACTTGGGTAAAATTATCATATCAAATGTGGTGTAATGTGGTCAAATACTTTTAAATGTATTTATTTTATTTATTTATTGCAATTGTTTCACCAGGAAAGGTACACTGAGCAACAAGATGCTCGTCTTCCGGTGCAACCTGAGAGAGTACACATGGATATAATAACTACAGGTTATCAAGTGAACAGTTAACAGAAGCAAATAAAAAGCAGCATAAGGATACACAATTGCATGAATATACAAGCAGCACACATTGAATGCTTAGGATATTATAGCATCAAATAACAATTTTGTGACAAGAAGCAGCAGACAAGGTAAATTAGTACAGTAGTAACAGCTGTAAACAACAGAGGACGTATATCACAGTTATACAGTTATATACAGTACATGAGCAAAATAAGCCCAGGATGTAAGGCAAGGTTGGGGTTATATGCAACTTCTGTAGCAAGGCTAAGGCGCTGGTCAGGCATTGGGGAGGGATAGATGGGTGTGGCAGGTTCAGGGATGGGAGCAATTTGTAGTAAGGAAGTTTCTAGGTGGTAGACAGAGAGTAGGAAGAGGAGGAGTGCTGAATTTGTGGTGGGAGGGTGATCCAGAGCTTGGGCAGCTGGTGTGAGAAGGCAGCTTGTCCGCAGAGGTCTTCCACCTAGGGACTGTAAGTTGATGAGAGTCACTGGATCTAAGATGATGGGAGGGGTGGGGCATCTGTGAGTGGTGGCAAGGTAGGAGGGATGGACCCAAGCCATAGGTTGGAGACAAATTTAGCACAGTGAGAGATGCGGTGGTTTTGAGGGACGGTAGTGCCAAGGCTCGGTAGAGGTCTCAGTGGTGGGTGAGGAGAGAGGCATTGAGAGCAAAGTGGCACAAGGCATTATAAAGTGTCCAGTTTAGATAGGGTGGACTTAGGGGCTGCACTGTATACAATGTCATAGTAGTCAATGGAAGGCAGTATCATCTTCAGGACCAGTTCATGTCAGACTTGGGAGAGAGGCTGCTCACGGTTCCTATCCAGCACTGAGCATGGGGTGTAGTTTTTTGAGACAGCATCGATGTGTTCAGAGAAGGAGAGATGGCTATCAAGCCAGACCCCCAAGTAATGGAATGAGGAGACATCTTCAAGTTTCGCCATCCAGGGTGGCAAGTAGGGAAGGAGGGAGTCTGGCCAGGGCATTGTTTGTGTGTGCGAAGGTCATAGTGACAGTTTTTGCATTTAGGAGAGCTGGTGCAAGCTAAAACCATTTCTGTACCTTGTTGAAGTCAGCTTGGAGGTTTGATTGTACCACATCAGGGCGGAGCCAAGTAGTAGAGTACAGTATAATCTGCATACATGTGGATTGAGGAGTAGAGCAGATGAGTGGCAGGTCGTTTAGGAACATAGAGAACAGAATGGAACCAAGAACCGACCCTGTGGGACAAGGTAGTTAAGGGAAGGGGGTGGAGATCACATTTGAGACTCTAATGGACTGATTTCTATCACAGACGTATGATCTGAACCAGTTTGTGGCTGAGAAAGAGAGACTGAATCAGCAAGACTCGAGAGCAATATGGGGTAGGAGGCGGTGTTGAAGGCTTTGTAAGATCGACAGGAAATGGCTGAGGTGATCAGTCCACTGTCCATGCCTGTCAAGATAGTGTCTGTAAGCCTTATCAGGAGGAGGTGGTGGAGTGTCCCTTCCTGAAGCCAGACTGGAATGGCGTGAATAATTTGGAGTCAGTGAGGAAGGAGGTAAGTTGGTGAGCACAAGGTGCTCTTGTAGTTTTGCTAGGGCTGGGAGGAGGAGATAGGGTGGTAGTTAGAGGGGAGGTAGAGGCACCTCCTTTTGGCAGAGGGATGACAATGGCATGCTTCCATGCATGGGGATGGCAGTGTCAGCAAAGGATTAGTTTAGGAGTTTTGCAAGCAGAGTTGCTTTAGTGGGGTGGAGAGGTATCAAGTTTGGGTCTAATCCATCTGGGGATTTGCCTTTTGAAGGGTTGAGAGAAAGTAATGTATCAAGGGCCTTAGTTGCAGAGATGTCTTTGAAGGAAAGGGCGAAGCCTAGTCTGGGTCTTTATGTCTGTAGGTGGTGCGAGAGGTGTAGTGTTGGGCAGGGATGAGAGGAGGTGGCAGCAAGTGGAGAAGTACACATTGAACTCAGTGTTGACTGCTGTGGGCTCTGATAGGAGAGTGTTATTAACATTTAGCACTGGAGTGGGATTGGCAGCTGGTGGGATGAAGAAGGAGTGAATTACCTCCTAGAATTTTGAGGGTTTATTTAGGTTTGACTGGAGGAGCTGCTGAAGTACTCTGCTTTTGCAAGATTAGTGGCTCTGGTGCACTTGTTGTGGAGCATGCGGTATGTGGAGAGTGTTGTAGGAAGCATGAGGTTATGCATTTTCCAGGCTTTGTCAGTGCGATTTGACATGCAGTCAGTTCTTGGGTGATTCAAGGTAGGTGGTTTCCTCGTACTCTTGTATGGCCGATGGGGCATGTGTGTTCCAGATGCTGAGGAATGTGTTTTAAAGTGTAGGAAGGCATCATCAATGGAGATCGTAGGAGGGCAGGGACCCAGTTTGCTAGTGCAAGGTCATCTAATACAGGGGCTAGACTGAGGGATTTATAGGAACATTGGACTAAAATTTAATGGGCGATTTTGGGTGGTGGATTTTACACACTAAGAAGGTTACGTAGTGGTTGCTGAGGAGTCAGGAAGAATACTGGCTTGTTTGACCCAGTGGGGGTGGTGTGGTAAAGACCCAGTCGATGAGTGAGTGGTTACTAGATTTTAGGTTAAACCGGGTGGGCTTAGTAATGATTTGTGAGAGGTTTAGGGTGGAAATTTCAGTCCTGGTTTTGTTGAGGGCAGGAGCTAGCCAATTGTGGTTAAGATCACCCATAATGTAGAGTTCCCCTGTCATGGTTAGGCAGGAGATTTGCTTGAGCAGGTCAATGACAGCAGAAGCTGATGTACCAGGTTGGCAGTATATCCCAGCAGTATAGATTGGTAGTGAGAAGGGAAGGACAAGCTGAATTAGTATTACTTCAAGGACTTTTGGTTTGGACTTGGACGGACCACTGAATAGTGCAAGTCTGAGTTGATGTAGATGGCTATTCCACTGCCTTTAGAGGCTCTAGTCTGCTGGGCCATAGTGTAGCCTGGGATAGAAACAGAGGAGTCATTGTTTTTTTGTTGAGCCAGATTTTGGACAGGGTGAGGATATTTGGAGCATAGTGGACGGCAAGAACCTAAAGGAGTCAAGCTTGTGGACAAGGCTTCTTATATTTAGGTGTAGGAGGCACAGGCCATGTGGGAGAAGGTCTCAGAGTGAGGTGAAGAAAAGGCCGATGTTGTAGAGGGCATGGGGGTAGTACTGGGGCCAGGGTTAGGTGGATGTCACCTGCTGCAAGGAGCAGGAGATTGAGAGTTAGGTAGTGAGCAAATAGCTGTATATGACTGACTGTGAGCGGATGTCTCTTAGATTGATGGCGTGTATGAGCTGGGCATAGGGGAATAAGTTGAAAAATTACCCAGGGAGCGATGGGTTGAAAAGAAATGGGCTGGGATGTGGTAAAGTGTGTCCATGCTTGGGTGAAAGGGAGAGGTGGCCACCGGGCTGGAGGGCTGGGAAAGCTCAACGAGGTTTGGCAGGATTTGGGAGGGGGCATGGGAGGGTGGGTGGTATGTTGGTAAGAAGGAGGATGGGAGAAGAGAATAGGGATGAGAAGGGTCAGGTGGCCTGGTAGAAGTATCATGGCATGGATCAGGTGCTAGGAGGACCCTACTGCTGTGGTTACTTAGCGGGAAGGTAGGTGCTGTAGTTACTTAGTGGAGAAGGTGGAGGGCTAGGATGCATGGGCAGAGAAATGATAGGGACCTGTAAGGACTAGAAACCAATGGGAGAGCAGAGGAATGAGGGTTTTAGGTAGCTAATGAGGGAGCGAGCGGTGCTGCTAGGCTTATTAGCAATATTAGGAAGGAAAAGCGTCAGACTACTAACCAATAATGGAGTGAGAGGGAATGTGGGTGGGCAATAGGTATATTTAATCATTGGAGGGGTGGGAATGGGTGGGAGGCTGAAAATCCTTCTATGAGACACTCGAATTTTGCTTAGTTGCAGCTAAATCTATTTGTAAAAAGTGCAAGGTGGCAAAAGCAGGGAAAAAGTCCTGGTCAATTGGAGTGGGTTTGTACTAAGCACCCGTAACTCCAATTGGTTGCACTGTCACCGTGCCTTCAAGGAGCTGCAGGCGGGCATCCTGGTCTTGGTAGGCTGGGTGCCATCCAACAATGGGGAGCTGAAGCAGCCCTGTTCAAGGGCAGGCAGCTGAAAGAAGAAAAACAGCATGAGTTAAATAGCGAGAGGCAGGACAGGTTTAGATTGAGCAATTTAGCAAGACAAAGGAGAGTGAGACTTTCCGCACCAAGGCAGAGTGCTTGGATGGGGGTGGGGATGCAGAACAAGGAAACAACAGAAGAGCTGTAAGCACTTTAAAACAGTAGTAGAAATACAATCCAGCTAATACAGTTGAAATCCTTATATGAGACACTTGAATTTTGCTTATTGCAGCTAAATCTATTTGTAAAAAGCACCAGGGCAAAAGCATGGGAAAACGCCCTGGCCAATTGGAATGGGTTTGCTGGAAGTGCCTGTGTTCCAATTGGCTGCACTGTTGCTGTACCTTCCAAGGAGCTGTAGGTGGGCATCCTGGTCTCGGTCAGCTGAGTGCTGTCCGACCGTGGGAGCTGAAGCAGCCTTGTTCAAGGGCAGACAGCTTCCAAGGAGATGCAGGCAGGTGTCCTGGTCTTGGTCGGCTGGGTGCCGTCCGACCGTGGGGCAGATGAAGCAGCCCTGTTCAAGGGCAGGCAGCTTCCAAGGAGCTGCAGGTGGGCATTCTGGTCTTGGTCGGCTGGGTGCCTTCCAACCGTGGGGAGCTGAAGCAGCCCTGTTCAAGGGCAGACAGATGGACATAACTGAAATCACAATTTTGGTAGACGTTCTCAAAATTTAATGGAAGTGAAATCAGAATTTTGCAAAATTTACTCAAAAGTTAGGAATCAAAAGTCAAAAAAATGGCGAGATATCCACCTAAGTTGAAACCCCAATTTATGCCATTATACAGCTTACTGGCATTTCTTCAGTTCGTGGTACACTTTGAAGAGTACAGGCATGTTCCCTCCACTGAAGATCACCACGCTGACCTCTGGAGGTAAGTATGGGGTGAGGGAGGGTTGCAGAGTTAGGTGCACAGGGGGTGGGTGTGGTTTGGGGATGGGCACCATGAACAGTGAGGGACCATTTCTTTTTTTAAAAGGGGACTTGGGGGAAGGATTTTGTATCTACAGGTAACACTAAGACATTTGGTCACACTGGGTGTGCTCCCAGTGTGCCACCTGTTTTTTTGGGGGCTGGAGCTGATGGGGATTGGGCACCCTGTCGGCAAATAAAGTATGTCTGTGTTGGGGGCCTGATGCTGAAGGGTATTGGGCACCCCGCCAGCAGACAAATAAAACTGGGGAGCATTATGCCAATTGAATTAGGCACCCCATCGGCAAACAAATTGAACTGGGAGGGCATGCTGACAGGGTTGGGCACCCCAGAAGTTAGCTTTCTAGGGATTGCAAGAGGCGGATGGTGAGCCGCCACCATGTTTATTGAAATGTTTCACCAGGAATGGCATGTAATGGAGGTGTGTCAGATCTGCAACTGCAGTGATGAGCCTGTCTCTCATTGCAGCAGTGGATTCTTTCAAGTTGTTGGCACTCTCTGAAACTGTTGTCACTGGCAGCATGCTCACTGGTTGGCGGCTGAGGGACACACAGGCTAAAGCATCCCTGGATTCGCCACAACACTGACACACCTTTGAAAGTGCTAGTACAGTGCTACTACTGCAAAATGTTGCTTGAGCATGCATGCAAGACAACATAATAAAATTACAAAATAAATGTAGAAATTTCAAGAGGAATCCCTTAGCAATAAATAAAGCTAAAATTACTCTCACAGAACAGATAAGGTACAGTATAGCAAACTATAGTAAGTAGGGACATAAACTATTGCCACACAGCACAAAGGAACATTTGACCAAAGATAAGTAATACCTGTACTCACAAGCAGACATAGGATCTCAGAATGGCTCTGCTGTGGAGTGCAGAAAAAGGGGGAGGATTTATAAACTTTGGGCAGCATAACTGGCCTATGGCTACCTCCCAAGCTGATGGCCCCAAGTATAAAGCTCCTATGCTCCAGTCATTGTTCTATGGCAACGTTTGAGCTAACTGAAGCTTATAAATGCTGGAATCAAGGAAGAACTATAGGAAGTACTGCCTCAGCCTTCATTCAGGTTGGCTAGAGTGCCTCCTCTTGGTTTGGAGGAGTAGCTCTGATGGGTACAGCAGAGGCTTGGTGTCTTTCTTAGCCTTCCCTAGGCTAACTAAAAGCCAAGATGGAGCCCTCATTGCTCAGACCAGGGCACAACTGTGCTTCTGGTCAGCTCAGCAGTTGTGTGGAGCTGGGGATAAGAGATAAGATACTAGCATCCCCAATCTCCACTGAAGTTTCATCTTTTCTTGATGTTCTGCCTCCCAGTTTGGAAGTGCAGCCCTGATGTTCCTGCAAGGGCTCAGTGTCTTTGCTGGTCTCTCTAGGCTAACTGAAAGCATAGAAGAAGCCCTTCTGGATCAGAGCAGTGCCTGAATTACCTCCTGATCACCTGGACCAGCTGAGAAATCCATCCATCTTGGGACAAGTATCTGGCATTTGAGACAAGGAGCCCACTGAGGGCACCCAATATTGAAATTGATAATCATTTTGTTAAGTGTAGTGGGGTATAGTAGGTCCTATGTTTTGATCTTTATTAAATAATGTTTGAAATACATTATTTGAGGATTTTGTTATTGAAACACCAAGATATTTCACTTGCTGATGATTCACCCTGGGTTATCTGGGGTGCTCAGTGCCTACTTAAGTGACTAATTTCAAAAGTCATATTTGGCCCAGTTTACCCAGTAACTCAACGTGCCTCAAAGTTGTTGATAAGAGCACAAATATTGTTTTTTTTTTCCCCTCAGAGGTGATCACTCTCTGCACCGCCACCCCAACAAACAACCACTGTCCCTGGCACTTACTCCAGCCAGCTATAAATTGTTCTCTTTGACAGAACCAGGAGAAGGAGGGCTAACCCCAAAGGTGTGCACATCTAGATAAGCTGGAGAGCCCTGGCTAATGATTTGGGCCAGAGAATGAGCCAGGCATCACCCTCCAGCTCCATTTCCTTTTCCCTCCCATGTGGCAAGGAGTATGCAGTGACACAACTGTACATGCGTGTCAAGGCAAGCATACCCGCATCCTGTTGCTGCCTATTCCCATGCTGTTGGGGCACTTATACCCTGCCACCATAGGTGATGGAAGTATGAGAACAGTGTGGCTAGTTCTCCAGGAGTGGGAAAACATAGAGTATAATGTGTCAGCATAAAGGCTGATTTAAAGTAATGTATTGCTGCAGTCAGTTCCAATAATCCCTTCATGGTTTCCTTATCACAATAGCCAGTGGCTCACTGGCCACTGTGAAGATCAAAGAGACAGCAGACTGAGCAGTTTAAATGGACACTGCCAACCCCTTGTGCTTCAAAGTGTTTCTAGTTTAAAAAAAACACATGATTGGTCACATTCTGTAGCAGCTACTAATGCAGCTAGTAGTTTGATTCTAATTCTTTTTTTCAATGTTAAAAATAGACTACCCACTATACTGGTGTTACCACACTAAAGTGTGTTTGTTTACAGTCCTTAGTCAACTCCCACTGCATCTTTCCTGAAATTGTGATTACCCACATCACTGTCTAGGCACTCATGATGCAGTGGTAGGAGAAGAGACAAATATAAATGAGTGGCTGCATTGTTTGGGGTGTCCCTAACATTCAGAAAGTATGCAGTACGAGTAGACAAAAGGATTTGAAACAAAACAATGTTGGTTATAAAATTACATCATTAGCATGCATTTCAGTTCTAGTAACTAAACAGATAAGATAACCAGCAACATCAATTTGTTCTAGAAATGTAAGCAATCATAAAAGGTGGGTTCCATTTAAGGGCCTCCAGTGTCTCCTCATTGGTTTTGTGTCTTTTTACCTTCCCAAGTGTAGCACCTTAAATTTGGCTACTTTGAATCTGAGACTCCAGGAGTTCTGCCAGTAAATTAACTGGTTCAGTTCTTCCTGAAGTTTGTCTCCATCCTCAAGGAGTGCACCAGCTTGACAAGTTTAGTGTCATAGAAACATAGACTTTGACAGCCGATATGACAGCTTGCCCACCTAGTCATTTTCCTACCTACAGGATAAGCTGCAGATTCTAGTTAGCCAACAGCCTATTTCTTCCTACCCCCACAAAAATTGACTTATGTCTGTCCCATGCATTCTTGAATTCTCCCACAGTTTTAGACCCACAGCCTCCTCAGGAAGGCTGTTCCATGCATCCACCACCCTCTCTGTGGAAAAATACTTTCTCACATTGCCCTGAACTGCCCCCATCTTCAACTTGTGTCCCCTTGTTCTTGCACATCTCTTTTCTGAAATATGCTACCCTCTTGGACTTTGCTGATTTCATTGAGGTACTTAAATGTTTCTATCATGTCCCCCTCCCTCCTTTCCTCAAGGGTATACATTTTAAGCCCCTTTAGTCTCTCCTTGTATGACTTCTCTTGCAGACCCTGCACCATTTTAGTTGCCCTCCTCTGGACTGCTTCTATCCTGTCTATGTCCTTGCGGAGATAGGGTCTTCAGAACTGGTTGCAGTACTCCAGATGGGGTCTCACCAACCGTCTGTACAGAGGGATAATCACTTCCTGTTTTTGCTGGTGATGCCTTTCCCTATACATCCCAGTATCCCACCAGCCTTCCCTACTGCCTTCTCACATTGCTTGCTAACCTTAAGGTCATTTGATATGATTATCCCCAGGTCCCTTTCCATTTGTGTTGTTGTTACTACCTCCCTCCCCCATTGTGCAATCTTCCCTGGGTTTTGTTTCCCAGGTGCATTATTTGCACTTCTTTGCATTTAATCCAAGCTGTCATACTTCTGAACATTCCTCCAACCTGCAAGTCCTTCTCATCCTTTCCACACCTCCTTGTGAATCAACCCTGTTGTAGATCTTTGTGTCATCTGCAAAGAGGCATACTTTTACTTCCAGTCCCTCTGCAATGTCACTTATAAAGACATTAAAAGGACTGGACCCAGTACTGAACCCTGCAGTACCCCACTAGTAACCCTCTTTCTTCAGAGTGGACTCCATTTACAATTACCTTCTGTGTCCTGTTGTCCAGCCAATGTTTTACTCCAGACTACCACCTTGGGACCCACTCCCAGGTTGGTTAATTTGACTATTAATCTTTTGTGTGGGACTATGTCAAATGCCCTGCTAAAGTGTAGGTAGGCCATGTCCACAGCCTCTCTGGTCTACCACTTCTGTCACCCAGTCAAAAGAAATCAATGAAATTCTTCTGACATGACCTTTCCACTGTGAATCCATGCTGCCTTAGGTCCTGTGCTCCACCAGCCTCTGGTACTCAGCAATTCTTTCCTTCAGAGTGATTCCATCACTTTCCCTACCACAGAGGTCAAACTGACAGGTCTGTAGTTCCTGCCTCTGTCTTGGTCCCTTTGTGATGGGGAGGTACATCTGCCTTCCTTCAGTCCTCAGGTACCACACCATCCTCCCATGATTTGTTAAAAGGGTAGTCAGTGGTTTCACTAGTTCTCCCTTAATTTTTAGAATTCTGGGGTGATTCAAGTCAGCCCCATTGCTTTGTCCACCTTCAGTTTAAGGAATTCTTTCATAACCCTTTCTTCTGTGAAAGGACTGGGATCGAACCCCTATTCAGAGTGCTTTTGTTAATTGGATTAGGCACCCCCATCTCCACTTTTTGAATACTGAGCAGAAATATTCATTCAGTATCCCTGCTTTTTCACTGCCCCTCTCTGCCCACCCACCACCCATTCTATTCATCCTCACTATCCCTCCCTCCTTTGTCTTTCTACGCCCCTGATATACCTATAATCATCAGCAAACATAAGCAGCCCACTGGAGTCCCAAGCTTCCAGATTATTGATGAAAATGTTGAACAGCAGTTGCCCCATCAATGATCCTGGAGTGATGCCACTGAGTACTGTGGGGCCAGTCCCACAGTTTTCTTGTCCACCCAAAGCATTTGTCTACCACAGCCATCTAGTTCCTGCCCCTAAGCCACAGCAATGCATCTTGTGTATAGCAGCAGTCAAAATTTGCAGTATATCCAGAAATACTGGATATATCACAATGCATCACAAGAAATCAAATTGGAATGAATGGAATTTTCAGTGATGTATCCCAATACATCTGGATATACTGCCACTTGTTACTGACTGCAATTGTATGCCTTGTGTGTACCCTGCTGTTGCACTTTGTTTAGAGTGTGTCATGTGCCACATTGTGTAAAAGGCTTTGATAAACTCCATTAGAATATTAGTTACAGAATGAATTTGTGCAGGACTGTTTTACTGATGTGTAACATCTCATTTTTAAGCTGGTTCTTGAATCAACCCAATTATACAGAATCATGGAGTATTACACAAGCAAAGATGCCATGTACTGTAGGAAAACAGAAGTAGAGAGAAGCCAACTAACCAGTTTAAAGTCACATTAGGAGGGCAGTGGCTATTGAGGATTCAAATAAAAGATGCTCTATTAATCCATTCTGCTTTTCTAAGTTTGTGTTATATAAATGTGAACTAGAATCAAATGTAAATTGCTTGTCACTCCATTAGAACTGTGTTTGCCCTCTGCCACCAACAATGCTTTCCTATGTTAAAACTGACACTTTGGTATAAGAAAACATGGCTGGGTGGATGTGGGGCTTGAGCTGTTCCTTAGGAATGAGCTGATGTTCACTTACTGTACATATTTGCCAAGACTTTTCTGAAAGCACATTTTTAAATGCTGTTCATTGTTTTCTCAACAACCATTCTGCCCTATCTAATTTCACTTTAAAGGTTGCACTACAAGGCATTGTGACAGCAAGTCAGGGTACCACTGCATTTAGTTGTCACTTACTCTTTGTTATCTAACTCAGCTGTATAAAAACAACAAAATTACACCAACATGAGAATAACTAAATAAGAGAGCAAAACTGCTTAATAGCTGCTTTTGTCTCTGAGCAATTCTCAGTCTCACTTTACCCTTTATGTGAAGCCTAATTACTGTCATTATACAACTGCAGTCTTTCATTAGGAGAAAGCAAACTCTTAAAGCCAGCACTGGTTTCTCGCATTTAATCTATGGCTTTCTTTGGGGCAATGTTCTACACCAGTTTAGATTTGATCATCTTAACAAAAGTAAAGGTGCAGTTCACACATTCGCACCACGTATCACAAGAATGAGGAGGAATTCATTACACGGCAATATGCAGAAAGGCAATAGAAACTTTGAAAAGATTCCAGCAGAAATCACAATTTTAGCAAACAATGTAATGAGCATGTTTTGCTTTAACATATTGGTACTGAGGCCGTTTGTAATCCCATCTCATTTGGCTGTGGCACTCACACATGAGTACAAATTAAAGTTCTGCAGAGGAGGGTGAAAAGAATGATATTCAAAACCTGCGTGGTTAACGTATGAAGGGTGACTCAGTAGCTTAGATCTACAATGCATACCCATGGCAGATGTGAAATGAGAGATCTGCTTCTACTTAACAGTACCCTAAAAGATGATAAATCAATGACCAGTCTCGGTTTCATTTTTAGGAGATGACAGCTGGCCTTGAGGTTGTGCCTTTAAAAAATAAAAGCAGACAATTCCATACAGGAAACAAGGAAGTAGTTCTTCACACATTGGTGTTGGGATTGTGAAGCATGCTTCCAACAGGTCTACTAGAGACAGAGAACTACGATAGCTTTAACAAGCATTTGTCAATGCCGAACGCTCGCTTGCAGGTATTTGAAGTGGTGTTTGGCATGTATGGTGCTTTACCTAATGTTCCCTGTGCGATTGTTGGTATTTGCACAATAAATTGTCAGCATGACCTTGTTGTTACCCCATTGTGCGCCAGCATAGGCGGAAACACGCTTTGGGCAGGATGGAAAATGACATCTGTACTGCTCATAAGGAAGTGTGTTAAAATGGCAATGTTGAAAATCTGGAGTGGAAATATTGAAAATTCGCAAACCTCACGGAGTGCATAGGAACTGTGCAATGCACTCATAAAACAGTCATTTGTAGGATTTTTTCACTAAATTTTCAACATTGCCATTTTAAAACCTCTGCTAATGAATAGTGTCACTGTGATTTTCTTACTGTGTCCCATACATTGATTTCAAGTAATCGACCGCGCCATTGTGCACTTCATGGGCGGAAAGACATTTTGGGCAGGATGAAAATGACAGCTATACTGCTCATAAGGAGGTGTGGTAAAATGGCAATGTTGAAAATCTGGAGTGAAAATATTGAAAATTTGCAAACTTACGGCGTGCGTAGGAACTGCGCAGCGCAGAGTCATAAAAGTCATTTTAGGAATGTTTTCACCAAATTTTCAGCACAGCCATTTTAAGACCCTCTGCTCATGATCAGTGTCACTGTGATTTTCTTAATGTGTCCCCTACATTGAGTTCAGCACACCGATCGCCATTGTGCGCTATATGGGCAGAAACACATTTTGGGCAGGATGTGAAAAATGACAGCTATACTGCTCATGAGGAGGTGTGGTAAAATGGCAATTTTGAAAATCTGGAGTGCAAATATTGAAAATTCATAAGCTTGTCTGGCGCATGTAGGAACTGCACAATGCACATCGTAAAACAGTCATTTTTAGGAATTTTTCTGCAAATTTTCAACATAGCCATTTTAAGACCTCTGCTCATGAACAGTGTCACTGTGATTTTCTTAATGTGTTCCATACATTGATTTCACACACCAACTGCGCCATTGTGCGCTACATGGGCAGAAACACATTTTGGGTGAGATGTGAAAATGACAGCTGTACAACTCATAAGAAGGTGTGATAAAATGGCAATGTTAAAAATCTGGAGTGAAAATATTGAAAATTCGCGAACTTCACGAAGCCTGTGTAGGAACTGCAACGCACGCAGAAATAAAACAGTTATTTGAATTTTTGAGAATTAACATAGTTTGGACCCTTCATGATCGATTCACTGTCATCGGCATTATTCGAGGCTGAAGGGTGATTTCGCAGTGCCTGCGAATCACCTTTTGGGGCCCGAATAACATCACGACAGTAAAATTATTCATGAAAAGGGTCCCAAAACCCCATGTTGAAAATTTGGTGCAAAAATTCAAAAATGACTGAGATATGCAATAAAGTTGAACCCCCCATGTAGTCCATAATACAGCTTACCAGCATTCCTCAGTTCACGGTCGGCTCTGAAGAGTGCAGACTTGTTCCCGGTCCACCAAGATCGTCACACCGGAGTCTGGAGGTAAGTATGGGGGTGAGGGCGGGTGGGGAGGCTGGGTATGCAGTGGGTGGGTGCAGGTTGTGGGAGGGGGTCTGGGAGATGCGCATGGGACTTTCATTTTACAGGGTAAAAAAAAAAGATGATGTGGACGTTTGCCACGCTGGGGTGGGCTCCCAGTGTGGCAGAAGATGGCTGGGGTGGAGGCCGAGGAGCCGACGGGGATTGGGCACCCCATCGCAACCACGCAGGGGGCAAGGAGCCGACGGGGATTGGGCACCCCGGCTGGCAACCAAACTGGACCGCTTTGCCACGCTGGGTGGGCTCCCAGTGTGGCAGCAGGATGGCTTGGGGGCCGTGGAGCAGACAGGGATTGGGCACCCCGCCGGTAACAACATTTGCCACGCTGGGGTGGGCTCTCAGCATGGCACCAAAGCTTTGGGGGTGGCGGACGCGGCGCTGGGGAGGCAGCGCAGGATCTAGGCGGTGGCGTCAGTATGGCAGGTGCTTCTTTGAAGCAGAGGAACACCATTACAGCTGAGCTCCTGCACCCATTGGTGCAGGATCGCCACGCCTGCTCAAGGGAGCAGTGCATTGCGGGAGAGGGCACACCTCCAAGTGTGTTACTTTCCCAAAACGCGTTCCTTGCACATGTGCGCAATGAACGTAAAAGGGCCCGTGACTGATGGCTATGCTTTAATAGTTAAAATAGTGTTATCACTAGGTCAATGAGGAGGTGTTCTTAATGGGCCTTGTAGTCTGCTTTTACACTTATACAACACCACAGTATGTAACCATAATCGTAATGTGTAGATTCATGGTCGAATGGTATTTTTCTAGTTTTCTGAAGCATAGGCATAAGAATACCCACTGCATTGTCATTGGAAATACCATATTACCCTCTTAATTATAGAACATCCCCTTAACCCCAAAGTCTATGAAACTGTATCCAGTTTGGGTAACAACAAAAAATACAATTTTGGTTACAAAATCTTAACTTTTCTGCTATAAACTCCTGACTGTGAAACTGATTTTATAAAAGACAATGGAATCCATTGAAGTCAATAGGTACAGTGTGACTGAAAGATTATGAATGGAGTGCACATATTCAAAAAGGTACAAGATCTACTTGGTGGAGCTACAAACTGTTAAAGATCAATTCACCCCAACAAATTAGAAAGAAACACTCTCTAGCTCACTCTTACTAAATAACCCCTGTCCTTCAATACTTTTCCCTGTCTTTCTTACCTAAAAATGTTAATGAATTATCTTCAGAAGCAAAACAATGTGGGGTTGGGGCTTAGAGTACGTGAAATCATTGTTTGCTATTGAATGCCATTACATATGGCCAGGGCTTCAGATCATTTTAATTTGGTGGAAGTCAAATACTTCCATGGGTTGAAATTTGGAACTCATTTCAGTTTTACGGAGTCAAAATACTTCTAGCTGTCAACTTTTGGAAGTCAAAATAATTCCAGTCAACAACTTTTTGAAGTCGAAATACTCCAAGTCCTATAGTTTTTGAAGTCATAGGCCTTCTGAATACCTCACTGTAACCTCATCCTGGAACATCCACATAAATACATTTCGAATGAGTCTAGGAAAGAAAAATGTGTACAGTAAATCAGTTACTTAAAGTACATGTTTATTTATTTATATTTTTAACTTTGTTTGTTCCCCTCATTCTTTGACCCTAGACCTCTTTCTGGCATGGATGCTAGGCTCTGGATTTTCCCGCTCTGCGAGGTCCTCTAACCAGATATCCATACCAGGAGTACTCTCTATCCCTCACTCCAACTTGGCAACCCCTGGCTCTGAGTCCTCCGGGTGGGACTGCCCTCCTCTGGTGCTCTATCTACAATCTAGCCAGAGTGGGTGAGAGCTGGAGGCTGGTTGGAAGGGCCCAGTTTGAGTGTGGGTGTCATGCCATGGGTTCCTCCTTCACTTGTCTGGGTGCCAGGGTTTTCTACTTTTCTTCCTGAGGTGCGGGCATGCAATGCAGCCTAGTGTGTGGAGGATGCACTCCGCACCTGCACTTAAGCATCCTACCACCTCTCCCACTCAAATGTCTCCTTGGCTGCAGAGCGCAGTCTCCACTGGTAGCTACTAAACCCTCAGAGCCCACAACCCACTCTCTCCAGGAGGAGAGCAGTACTTAGATGCTCAATCCTCTCCTACCTTGACCGACTTCCCGACAACTCAGGTCCACTCCCCGAACATGAGTCGCCAGTGGACAAGTGTAAGGCAGATGCCTCGACCCTTAGCACCACCTGACCAGCCACAGTACATGATTATTTCATGAATTGTTCTTGCAGTTCCAAGTAACCTCCATTATCCTTGTGTTAGTTGTTTGCATTCAGATGCCTGTTACATTCAAAGTCTGGTGATCATACACCATCACTAACACACATATATCACCTTCCTAGTAAAGCTGACAGATCTTTGATATCAGATCTCAATTGTTGTATTATTATTTTAGGTTGATGATGGCAAGCAAGATACAATGCATGAATGCAATTATACAACCCACACATCAAGTCAAATAAACTCAGTTTTGTTTTTGTTTGTTGCTAGTGCTTAATTAACAGCATGTTGTGGATTATCACCACCCACATAAATGGGAAATTCACCACAAAGGACCCTTCACCACTAGTTTAAGGCACCAATATGGTCAGGTACCCATGTCTGGTAGTTTAACCACTGAATGCCATGGCCAGTTCCTGTGACATGCCTGCCCCACCAACATGGTTGGCTCCCACACATGTCTGGTCCCTTCCACTGTCAACATGACCAGTTCCCCACACATACACCTGGCTTCTCCTACGATAGCCACCATCCCCCACCTAGACACACACACACACAGCCTGCTCCCCAAAACCCACACACAGTCCACTCCACCATCATTCCTCACAGCCAACTCACCTAAACAGTCAGGTCTTTGCACCACACACAAACACAAACACACACTCACACATCCCCTTAGCCTTTGTAATACAGCACAGTATGTGGATCCACCTAAGATCTCAAGGGCCCTTGACACCAGCCATCTTGCAACCTTTAATCTGTTGCCACCCCCATACACACACACAAATATATAAACATACTTCCTAAAGTGCAGTCAAGTATGGCATGCTTTGGTAATATTTTGAAAGCCAAAATAAGCTTTCACCACCAGTTTAAGGCACCACCATGGTCAGGTCCCCATGTCTGGCACCCTCATCCCGAATTCCATGGCCTTCTCCTGAGACATGCCTGCTCCCACCAACATGATCAGCTCCTCCACACATATGCTTGGTCCCTTCCACTGCCAACATAGCCAGTCCCCCACACATACAGCTGGCTTCTCCTACAATAGCCACCATACCCTACCAAGATATACACAGTCTGCTCCCAAACCCACACACAGACTGCTCCACCCTACCAACATAAATACACACACACGACACACACACACACTCTCTCTCTCTCTCTCTGAAAGAATATGGCTAATGAGTCCCCATTCCCCAGTGAGTCCCCTCAATGATCACAGCCAGCTCCCTCACCCACTGCTGCAACATAAACAGCCCTGAACAACAATATGGCTAGTTTAACCCCCAGCTGCCCCACACCCAAGTGAACACAGACCTATCACCAACACTGCCAACACCACCCCACCCAAGTAAACACAGCCAACCCAGGAGCAAACACCACCAGTGCAGCACCCCCAACAAATCCAAGTGAACACTGGTGGACCCAGCACCTACACAGCCAGTCACCCCACCCAAGCAAATAACCCACCTTGTATCAACACTGCCAACCCCTTGCACTACCTAAGTGAATACTGATGCCCTGGCACCAGCACATCTAGTCCCCCAAGCAAACACAGCCAGCTCAGCACCAATGTGCAAGCCCCACCACCCACCAAACCTGCCCAGCTCTTGTACCCACAGCCCCAACACAGACCATCCCTAGATTGGGAGGAAGCAAATAAGTTTTTTATTCTTGGTAACCAGGTAAGCCTGCTAGGCACACGTGCCTGTTTTCAGGGATGAGCTGGGAGCACTGGGGATTTTTGTGACTTGCTTAGAGTCACACAAGTGGAGGTTGTGGGAATCAAACCAAGTCTATTGGATGTACCAAGTTCATTCACAGGCCAGCTTGTTACTCGAACCTTCAGGCTATACAGTGCAAGGCCAGCTAAATTATGCAACTGCTGCCCTCTCGCATCCATGCCAGATACAGGCAACGCTTGTCAACAGACTTCTCATTAGTCAAGATCGGATCCTACTGTTGAACTGTTTGAACACTCAGCAAGTTTGAATATCAGAACGCAGTCTGCTCCAGGTGCCAAGAGTTAGGACCTCCTGTAGAGCGTGATCCTTCTCCACATCCATCCCTTCCCTGTGGAACTCACTCCTTCCTGTATCCAGTCCTCTGCTTCCTGAGAGGCTTCAAAAGGAACTCAAGTCCCACCTACTGAGTCTGAGCCAATGTTCCTGTTACAAATGATAAGGTATCAGTCCTGCTGACATGAACCAGTTTGTACTTAAATCACAATGTGTTACTTACATAACAATGTATAGCTTGTCTCTGACTCCCTGTTACTGTTGATTGTTAGCTCGTGTTACAACTAACTAATAATTTGATTGATCCCTCTGTGTGGCCTGTCCACGTGTTCTGTGATATGTATGATGTATACATGTAATGCTTTATGTTACCTGTAATTAACTCTGGGTCACCTTAAAAGAGACCCTGGTCTCAGTGGGTCCACCCAGTTACCAAAATAAAGTA
Source organism: Neoceratodus forsteri (assembly GCA_016271365.2). Taxonomy (NCBI): domain Eukaryota; kingdom Metazoa; phylum Chordata; order Ceratodontiformes; family Ceratodontidae; genus Neoceratodus; species Neoceratodus forsteri. The sequence goes on from CM028130.1 coordinate 1,065,313,044, forward strand.
AATAAAAAAGTTTGAATATAATAGAAGTGGCCCAACAGTTTATAAAGTGGTAGTTTATTAAAGTTACAAAGTTCTGCAATGAATCTGAATTTTACATGACACCTCAGTTAACAGGATCTGCAGAAATCCATTCAAGTTTAAAATTAACCTACTATTGTAGTTTATTAGAGGATTTAAACCTATTCAAAGGTACACTATGTCTTAAGTTTGATGTTGGATCACCCTGCTCTTGGCAATATTAGCCTATCTTGGTATATATCTTAGCTAAAATACCAGATGTTGATAATCCCCACGTACAACATGATCAGAAATCAACACTAACTGTAATAATGATGTGTATAACATGCCTATGTACTTGCCTGCTGAAATGACTTGTATCAATTGAAGTTATAATCAATATATATAAGCTTAAAAATACAGATTTCTCATTTATCTTCTTTTGTAGTAATAAACGGATACACTGGTCCACCAGCACAGAGCCATGTCAAGGCTAGCTGTAAATCATTCAGCTCTTTGAGTTGGAGACTGCTGCAGAACACAGGTAAAACAAACTCCTCCATGCTGAAGTTGTTTAGCAGGTTGCAAATAATTTTAGTTCAATTTAACCCCTTCACATCATACCTGAATTATATAGAAGTTAATGCAAATTGAGTTTCAAAGTGTGTCTTTGTTAGGTGAGGAGTTAAATAAAAAAAAAAATACGACCACAGTAGAAAAAAGCAGACATCAGCCCTTAACAGGGTTCTTATACAAGGATGTCAGTTGCTCCATGTTGTCTATTTCTGGATGTTTCGCACACATTTCTGAATGTAAATACATCTAAAATCCACTTATCTGAAGCTCTCATGTAAGTCCCACACCAATTAGAAATGGCAGTAAAATGTTGCAAATGCAAACTTTCCAAGCCAAGTTGTCAGGAAGTGGCTGAAATTTGCACTGTGAAGCTTTAAAAGTTTCTGTTGACACCAAGCACTTTGAAGTTGCCAAAACTGTAAAGTTTTTACCTCAAAGTGGCCTTTTTCCTGGTGAAATGGACACTTCTTGAGCACATTTTGGTCAATTCATCAAAGAAAAAGCAGCTTTGTCGGTGAAAACGTCAGGATTTTGCCAAATTTGTACTTTGTGAATTTTGCAGAATTTGTGAATTAATTTGCAAAGCAAATTTTGCCCCTTTGCTGATCACTAAATGGCAGCGAGGCTCATTACCATTGGTTAGTTAGTGTGCTAATTACCAGTTTTTGCAAGTCAGATTTCATTTCTCCTTCCAGTCCATTTCTGCATCAAAATAGTAGTGGTGAAGTGTGGGTACAGTGTAGGAGTCTAATTGGAATGTGGCAGCCTTTAGTAAAGACCCCATGTGCATGCATTTTCTGTGAGCACAGATTCTTGATTTCCTACAACCCTTGAAGTGTTTGCTCCATCATACACAGCTGTGCTTTGTGACTGTTAGTTTTCCCTGAGTGTCTGCATAACATTGTCCTCTATTGCTGTTGTGCTCCTGACCAGTCGTTGTGCTAGTAAGGGTGGTTGCTATAGACAGCTTTCTCCCTTGAACAGTCAGTCACTACCAGCTTGCTGTGATTGACTACTGGCCTCTCAGTTGTAGCAGTGGTAGTGCTGCATAGGAGGGACAAACTTGTTGCAGCGGCGTCAAAGCAGGAGTGGTGAAGTGTGGGTTAAAGAACAGGAGTCAGAAAAGAGTCAACGGGGAAACTGAAGATTGAGCCATGTAAAGTTGTTCAAAGTTTGTGCTGCTTGTATGCTTAGGTTTATTATTGTCCTTATGCTCTGTACTGTGTTTTAGTTTGTAGCACCACTGCACACTCATTTTGCTTGGACACAGTTTTATAAATGGTTAGCAGCTTTCATTAATCAAATTTGTTATTTTGAAATCACCTAACCTTGTTGCTATTAGAAAGATTGTTTCCTTCTACATTGTTGAGGTTTGTACTGTACAATGGTTTGGTTAGTTACTTTTTAAAGTATTTGTTTAAAACCTAACTCAACATGATGTGTTCATATTTGTTGCTATTTTCAGGTCTGTGTGATAGTGGGTTGGGTAACATAAGTTAGTCAATTGACAATGTACTTTTTATTTTGCACATGCAAGCACAGCAAACATTTTGTTATGATGAACTGCATTTCAGAGATGTTTCACTATCAGGTCTAATGCAGCTCATGCTGTAGGGGCTCAACAGTGACAGCCCAATGATCAGAGGCTGATCATGATGCTGCACTGCTGATTGATGGTAGAAACTTTGTGTAGTTGAAAAGAAGCAGCTGTGCCTATGAGACAGCTGCTTCATCTTCTCATCTACATGAAACCACACAGCTACCAGCTTGAGAGGTGGCCCCACCACCAGATCACTTCCTTGCACTCCCCAACCTGCTACCATACCGAGTGCCCTCTGGCCCCCACTCACACAGATTCATGCCTCTCCCCAGGATCGAGCCATGCTTGGCAGCATTGCTACTGATCTGCTCCTCCTCCACCCAGGAATGAGCCATGCTCAGAGGCACTGGTAGTGATCCTTTCACACTGCCTCCAGGAGCAGAGCTGTGACCAGCAGCAGTGGTACCAACCTGCTCCCCTCCCCAGGATTGCTGAGGTTGTCCCTGAACACTATTTGTATGCTTCAATATTGACTGAATAGATATTTGTATTTTACTAAAAAGCCAGTTGAAGGATTTCTTTTAGTGTGAAACTCTGTGCCAGGTTTCTCAGTTTGGAAGGCTGTATTCAAATTATTACTGAGAACATGAGCGTCTGTCTATAACATGAGCCTTTGCTCAAGAGCAATGCAATATGATCCTTCAACATGTTTCTACATGCATTTCTATTTACTCACCCTGGGGGCATGTCTGGGGTGTGACCACACTCTGTGCCATTCACAAGGCATGGAGTACCAGCCATGGGGCACAGAACATGGCAGTGGGAACCCTATTGTATCTTTTATGCAGCCTCCAGAGAACCCCACAGGGTACTGGACAACAACCCCCTCCCTTAAGAGGCTTCCCAGGCCCTTTGGTTGTCAAAGAGAGCAAGGGGCAGCCATTTGGCCATTCACCCACCTGTTTAAAGTCTAACCTCCTGCATTCTAGAATCCCCTGCTCATGTGGGCAGGGATCCACTCGACACCAAGGACAGGCATCCAATTGGATGCCTGACTGTATCCCCAGTCCATCCCCAAACAGCAGCATGCCAGGAGGGAAGGCTGCTGACAGGCACCTGTGGAGGTGTGTGACATGCATATTGTGCACTATGCATCTATCTACAGGTGTGGAGCTCGTCGGGTGAGCACATAGCAAATCATATGTACTCAGCTTTATATTGATGTATAGCCCCATAGTTAGCAGGAGGTCAACTAGTCATGTCATCTACCACCCTACCATACCATACACACACACACACACACACACACACACACACACACTACTTTTCTCAAAACCTTAAACAAGCAGCATCCTAAAGAATAGTGTGTGTGTGCGTGTGTTAATAAAGTTACAATATGCACCATCTTGGTTACCCTCTTCTGTGCTACCTCCACCCTAGCTATGTCCTTCCAGAGATGGGGCCCTCAGAACTGGACACAGGCACTCTGGGTGGGGGCATCACCATCAGTCTATACAGGGATAACACAACCTCCATCTTTCTGCTGGTGATACCCCTCCCTATGCACCCTAAGTATCCTTCTAGCTTTCCTGCTGCTTTATCAAACTGCTTTACCACCTTTAAATTTTATGCATTGATCTGAGCATTTTGACAGCTAAATTGTACTAATCAGACTCTGGATTGTGACTTAATCCTGCTCTTAACAACTTGCCTCATTGCATCTGGCCAACCTGCATGACAAACCTCAACCACCAGGGTCTAGATGGCACCACTCCATAGCACCTGGCGATGGAGGATCCAGGGACTCACAATCTGCTACCCCCAGTCTGTGTAATGACAACTGGGCAACATACTAAATTACTAAATAAGGTCCTTCTGGATACTGCAGCACTTACTGAAACAACTACAAGCACTAAAGCAGATGTGGTGAAATTAATAAACAGGGTTAACTGACAATGAAATCAATTTCAAACATCAGGGAGAGATTCTGCATGACCAGCACTGCCAACTAGAGACCACCATAATCAATTACAGTATTTGCTAGCAAATGTTGATGACCTGGAGAACTGGGGAGGAGAAAGAACATTAGAATTGTGGGCTTACCGGAGGGGCTGAAAGTAACGATATGAGAACCTTTCTACAATGTGCCCTCCTGGTAAAGCAGAAGCAAAATAACCAACCTACCCTGGAGCCATGGAGGGCCCACAGAACTCTTGCACCCAGACCACAGCCTGGTGACTGGCCACATCCAAGTTTGTGCAAATTCTCCAGATACTGTGTCAAGGAGACCTTTCTAAGAGCAACCAGGGACATAAAAAGTTTACCATGGGAGGGAGTATAAGTTCAAATCTAACAAGACTACTCCTATGATCTCTCCCACAGGAGATGTGCTTATGGCCCAGTAAAGCAAGCTCTTTACAAACTAAACACCACTGCATCCCTAAGATATCTAGCACAGCTGAGGATCCTATAGAAGTGAACAGCTCACCTTCAACACGTCTACTGAGGTAGAATTATTCATTGCTCACATTGCCAGAGAATGGGCCCCTCAGCGTCAACCACCACTCCTGCCTCGTAGTGAGGCCCAACACCTGATGAACACCTCTGTTCAGTGCAACAACGCTCCACATGTACCCATCTACCATGTCAGTGGCTCAGCAGGTATGCGCTGCATCTGAGGCCAGGAGATCAGAAGGATTGGGTTCTATCACCACACCAGGCACTTGGGTTAATGTCTCAATACTGACACTGTAGTGCAGCATGAGGGGGTGCTGCACTACTGAGAGTGCCATCTTTCGGATGAGACATAAAACTGAGGTCCCATCTGCCTGTTCTGGTGGTAGTTCAGGTGGATGTTAAAGATCCATGGCACTTCTCGAGAAGAGTAGGGAATTTTTATTCACATGAACAAAGAACATAAACAAAGACAACAAGATATCCTATTGAGTTATGGAAATTACATAAAATTAAAACACATAAAGTATTACTTCATACTACTGAAATCATATCCCTCCCTCCCTACCAAAAATATGGAGTTTTTATTAAGTATAGTACATACATCACAACACTGAAAAATAAACAAGATATAAAGTAAACCTCTAATCCTAATAAGTAATTAACTAAATATCAGCTTCACTCTGTAACAAGAATATGTATTTTAATTTATACTTTATGATAAGGAAAATCCGTTCCACCAGTTTTGACCTTCTTTGAGTCATTTGTGTGCATTTCTATGGAATATATTTTCATTCATTCTTTTGTAACCAATTGACAGTAACCTTCGTATGAATCTTTATTTTGGTAAATAACCCATTGGCATCTGACTTGCCATAGATAAAAATTTCAAATATCAAAAAACACCATTAACGTACTATGGTTAAATAATGCTAAACTAGGGAGATAAATACCTACCACAAAATATCATAAGCTAATCTTTTTAACCAAGGGTTTCCATTTCAAACTGCATAATTCCATAATTTTTTCATGTAAAGCAATGCAATAAAAAATGTTCCATAGACTCTTCCTGGGTGATACATTCAGGGTATGGGCAATTTCTTTCTCCTCCCATTTCCTGTACTTTGCATTTCATCTGATGTTTAGTTTCCCATACATGACAAGCCACTGCATTTCCACATAAAGGCCAGAATCCTATCATTATTAAGTTGTCCCAAGATATATGGGTTCTGAGCCATAGGGCAGTTTTAAAAACTAGGTTCTGTTGGGTATATCATATTCATAATAATATTATACATTATTTTGACAGTATTTTTACAAATCATTTCCTTAGTCATCTGCCATTCAAATAGTGTTTTGACTGATGGTCTAAAGTAAACAGGAACATGAATATGTGGGTTTAATTTTGGGGCCATATTCTGCCAAAGCTTGTAAATAACGACCTAAAATTATTTGTATCCAATTACCTTCTCTGTTGTCAGGCCTTAAAGATCACTTTAAATTGATTGAGTAAAAAGAATGCATGAAAGAAAACAACTGGGTCAATCATGCCAAGTCCTCCTTCCTTTTTCTTCTAAGTAAAACCCTTTTTACGGGGCTTAACTGATTACCCCACAACATCTGAAAAAAACAACTATACAACCTTGCCTCGTACTGGATTGGTAAAGGAAAAATAATTGCCACAAATTGTAAGCAAGGGACTAAAATTGTTTAATAGCCTGAATATGTTTTTGTTTAGCAAATTCCATACCCTCCATCTGGCCACTTTTAATTCTACTTTTTAGTACAGTGTCCAATTTTCATCTGGAAAATGTTGTGAGTACGAACCTAATTCCAAAAATACAAAAGTGGCTCTGTGGTTATGTGAATATCATTTTGCTAAATATCTCTATAGTGTCCTGCACCTATAATTATCCCCTTGTTTTGTCTATGTTGAGTTTAGTGTTAGCTACACCTGAAAATAACTGAAATTCTGTAAACAATTCTTGAAGCTGTTCATATCTGGAAAGAAAAGGCAAACATCATCTCGTATGCTTGCAGTAAGTACTGTTTTTTTGTGATCTGGGCTTATGATACCATTCTACCTAGGTGAGTAGGTTAAAGAGGCGTAATAAGGGTTCCAATGAAAAATATACAATAGGGGACTTAGGGGACATCCTTGATGTAGTCCTGTCTCCATTTTATTCCTTCTGTTTTATTACTTTGATAAAGGGAAACACTAAGCATTGGAATATAACAACTGAATGATGCTGATAATCTTGGAAGGGATCCCAAAATATTTTAACACCAAAATATAAAAGGTAAATACACTCTATCAAAGGCTTTTTCAAAGTCTGCTGAGATTAGATACCTTGTCTTACCTTCTATGGCAAATGTTCTGTAATGTCCTGATAATCATAATAGCTGATTGAATACGTCTCTCTGGTAACCCACAGTATTGATAAGGAGATATCACTTTCCCAGTATATATTTTAAGTTTATTATTAAGCATCATTGTGGAAATCTTATAATCTGAATTCAAAGGGTAATTGGTCTCCAGTTTTAATATTCCCTTATCTCCTGATTTAAAAATATGAATTAATAATCCATCTGTGAAGGAGGGTGGTGGTGAATTCCTTGCCATTAAAAATTGTATTCTAGATGCAAACAGGCCACTATTTCTTAAAATAGTCTGTATAGAACTTCTAACTTGGAAGTCAGTGAGAACAGAGGTGTTTAATTTCCATCTAGTTTGTCTATTTTGTTCCGAATGTAATGGACACAATGTACAGATTTAAAGGAAATGGTCTGACAATACTACTGGGAAGATCTGGAAGTTTCCAACCTTAACTATAGGTGATACCAGCATATGATCAATTGTGGTTTGGAATTTCCCTCTTGTAAATGTGCTGCTAAGTCCTGACTATAAATACTTCATACAATTTACAAGTCCTGCTGATTTAATTATAAACTCTAATGCATTTGAATCACAACAATGTTTTTTAATATGTGTTTTAGTCATTAGATTACAATTAAAGTCCCTCCACAGAAAATCCTATATGAAGTGACTAAAAAGGGTTGAATGGATTTCATGCATTTAACTCTTTCTACTTTCATCTGTGGGTTATGTATGTTAATGAACCTACAATTACAGGCATTCCATTTCCATCAAGAATCAGTACCCTTCCTGGTTTCAGATCAATCATTTTATAAGGAGTAAACTGATATGTATTAAACAGGATTCCACCCGTCTGCACTGTCGACATCAAAGAACCAGTGAAGCTCCACAAGGTCAATCCCTTTGAAAGGAGCTACTTGTTCAATTGAGAACATCAAGACTCCTTTAGAAATGTAACAGTTAAATTTTCATCATGCAGGTATTGAAATAGTGCCCTCCTTTTAACCATATTTAGAATGTTATGGGTATATAATTACGGCGGCGCTTTTCCCATAGAAACCCAGTTATAATTTGCCATTATAACCAACAGCTGTATTTCTCTTAACAAACACGCTCAAGTTTTCCTTGGAATAGCCATCCCTCAGTCGCTGTTCTCCGATGTTCACGTTCAGTGATGGAATTCCATTCGCATCACACTTCCTGGTCCCTCCTATTAGGAAATGAACTTCTCATAAAAATAAAAAATAAAAACTATTTTCCTGCAGTAAACCACTTAAAAGCGGAAACAAGTATTTTCCGTCACTCTGACACCTGGCCGAGTCCATGTCAGACTGCCCTGCCTCTCAAAGCCGGAAGGACACTGCAGCCGCCGCATGGCAGTAAGTTTATATGAAAACTAAAATCGTAAGTGTCTACACATTTTTTAAAATGAAATATCTCTTCCTTTTTTCAACAACAACACAATCCTATAATTAGGAAGACTGCAGACCGCGCCAAAATCAAGACTGGTCCGCAGCTTCTGAACACTAATCTGTTAGGTAATTTAATTTTTATAATTGCTGAGGCAAAAAGCGCACTCCTGCAATTATAAAAATAAAATAAGTGCTGTGTGTAAAACTTCGATTTTTAGACACACCCTAGTTGTGGGATGCTTTTTATAACTACCGGGTCGCCTCGGGGTTTATGTAGCATCCTACAACGGTGTGTGTAAACTGCTAAAACACACCACCCCATATATTATTCTCTATTTAAAGAACCCCATGTTTGTACAAACATTGTCTAGTTTTAAAAAAAACCTCACTTTTCCTTTTTCTTTTATTTCCTTTATAATCCTCAGTAAGTGACTCTGAAGGCTCATGCACAGATTTTGAGAGTCTGAATCCCTCAGGTCCATTTCAGTGTCTCCCAAGTCATGAATAATGCAGCATAAAATTATGTGATTCAAATGAACCAGGTGGGGGATTTTGATTTTGATTTTGTGGACCTTCTAGGGGTAATTGTGAGAGAGGCGCAGCATCTAATGTAGGTTTTCCAAAAACCACTGAATCCATACAACAAACTGGTTTTAGGAGTGGAGGTTCAGAAGATTCAGAAGGATCTCCTATTACTACTTCATTTTTAAACAGATCATGTGTAGAAGCTACCATGCGTTCTGTGCAAGGAACCAAAGGAGGGAGGGGTTAAGGGCAGGGTCAATGACCTCTTCTTGCTGTTGGGGTTCAGTTTGGGTTCAAGAGGGACAGGGATTACTTTAGAAGATGCATCCTGGGCTTGTTGTATCAGAAGGTCTGGGCTGATGCATGTTGCCTTATTTTTGCAGCCCAGGGACATTCCCAAAGACATGTCAATTCCCTCACAAAGTCACATTTTGTGTGATTACGCACATTGCATGATTACGTGCCCAATTTCTCCACAGTTATTGCACCTGGACTGATCGCGTACACTACACTAGAGGTGAGTTTTGAACCACACTTGTAATAGGCCCTGGGTTGATCGCCATAAAAACACACCCTGTCTCTACCTAGCAAGAAAGAATTAGGAATATGCTCTATCCTTGAATTGGTTTGTCTAAGTTTAACTTTATATTTCCATCCTCCAGTACAAAACTGTTTGGAGTCAAGAATAGGCTCAAGTTCACTCAGGACATCACATTTCTGTGACAGTCAATAAGTTATGTCCTCTACATGGACCCCTCATTCCAAAACATTACTGTGACAAATTTTATTAAAGGCTTTGTAAAGAGAATGACTAAAGGGGGTCAATGTTGGTAAAAACTAACTTGGCCATAGCTTTCCCAAAACATATCCAAAGCATAGGAGGATCTGAAGCTCACATCATAATTGTCCTCCCAGAAATGTTTATAAATGCAAAAACCTCCCTCGGGAGAAATGCAAAGAGACTTTGAGTAAACACTTCCCATAGTGTCTATCAGGGCGTTCTGTTAGACCCCTTTATAGCGGATATGAACAGTGTTTCTCCATGGAGCAGCTTCTCTTCTAACATTTGAAAAAAGTTCTGACATTAGGGTCTTTTACTTTCTGCAGTGGGTCCTTCACTAATTAGAGGGAACATCACATGGTGGTGAATCCCTTGTGCATTGGTGGAATCCCTCAGTTCAGTTTTAGACAAACTGTGTGCTATTATAGTGGAGGGCAGAGCTGCAGTTAAATCAATGTTCTGTACATGAGAATTGTTACTATCCGATGAATCTGTTACATTTAGCTTCCAATTAGGTGCAGTTTGTGATTGCGTAAAGGTCGAGTCCATGTTGAATCTGGAGTCAGATCCCAGATGCTGTGTTCTCAACCCGCTCCAGGGGCGCTTTCTGTGGAGACCAAAATTCATTGTGAACATCTGAAGGTGGACTTGACATCTCCTGCCATTGAGCAAAATCAATCCCCAATGTTTTCTTAACATCTCCGAGAGCTCTAGACTGTAAGTGCACACTTTTGTTCTGTTTGCCAAATTGAAACTCAGTAACTCCCGTTTGTTGAGCAGCCTCCATTTGAAATATAATGCGGGGTTCCTCGGACGGTTTCTCGTACAACATGGGAGGTTTAAATACAAAGTCCATCTGTTTAGTCATTTGTTGCTGTTGGCTGTTACTAACACCTTCATCCCCATGAAGTTGCCTCACTATATTTGCTGTTTTGTTTTCCGAAGCAATAGGTAGCAAATGTGCAAGTCTCAGATTGTATCACAAGGATCACAGGCTCTTGGCACACATTATTCCTTACATTTTACTGCCAGCCCTTGAAAGTGCATCCTTGCTTTGACAAGGTACCAAAGTAGGTTTTGTGGAAGGTAATGACTCACCTTTTTGAGTAAGTCATTGAAGTTCTCTGCGTCTTTGCTGTCAGGCAGCTCCACAATCCTGACAATTGTAACAGCTGATACTGTGGCAGGCTGCTGGATCGAATCTCATAGAGTTTGAAAATCGGATTCTTCAGCTTTTTTACCCGTATTCATTCCAATACAATTAGGTCCTAACTGCTCACTCAATTCTCCATATTCCTCAAATGAAATTACCGTCTAATGAAACATCTCTTTGAAATCATTCTCCAGGCTAGCAGCCTGGTGGCCTCTGAAGGTAAGGCAATGGAGAGGAGGCCATTTTCCCCACCAAACACAAATATTTCTACTCAAAGTCTCTCCTGAGTGGCCATCATGCCATCTGACAAGCCATCCACCTACAGGAGAGTAGGGAGTTTTTATTGAAAAATTAAACATAGACAACAACACAGTAGATCACAGTAAACAAAACAGGTCAAATTAAATTCAGTGCTTAAAGACAAAAAAATATACAACCTAAAACAAATAGAAACATTTAAACCTAATCACCTGATTATTTAAATTTTATAAAGTGATGAAACCCTTTCCACCACCGCCGTAGTTTAGCTGAAACCAACCTGTGTATTCTCAGAATAAATTCTTGAAAGTTCATTAGAGATTAATATGCTAACACAAGAATCGGGCATTTTCCTTTGATATATCACCCAATGGCACCTAGCTTGCCATAGATAATATAAATGAGCAACAAAAAATAATGATAATGTTCTCTCATGAAAATATTTTAGATTTTCTGAATAAAGTCCAAGAATTAATACATCATATATAATCCAGTTTAAAAATTGAAACCCCATAAAACTGCCAAATAGGCCCACAGACCCTTTGCATTCTTCAATATTAATACAGTCTAAATAGGGGCAATCATGCTCTTCTAGTGCCTTATACTTAGAATTGCCCCTCACATTTAAGCGACCATAGAAAAATCAACCACTGTGTTTCCCATTGCAATTGAGGCAATCTGACACAATTCAACTATACTAAAACTTTGGGATTGAGAGCAGAAGGACAATTTTAAAGCCTGGCTCTTGAGGATACAAATTTCTCATTAATAATTGATAAAACACTTTTACATTATTATGTAGAATCATCCTTTGTGATTCCCCATCTATATAATTTTTGGGCTGACCAAAATACTATGGAATAGGAATACAAGGGTTTAGTTTGGGGCCAACATATGCCAATTTGACATATGTTTCCTAATGACCTAGAAATCCATCCTGTCTCAATCCCATCTCTTAAACCTAAAACACTTTTATAGAATTCATAAAAATAAAGTATGAACAAAGGCTATGGGATCCACCACCCAAGCCTCCTGATTTTGTATCTAAATAGGTGTAACACCTCTTGGCGTGGTTCAAGCAGTTTACCCCACAACATTTGGAAACACAAACTATACATCCTAGACTCTAAATGCACGGGAGAGGAAACACCATAGCCACATACTGTAGTCCAGGTAACAAAAACTGCTTGATCACCTGAATTCTCTTTAGTTTTGAAAGTTTCCATTGCCTCCACCTGGTGACCTTATATTCCATTGCCTGAAGGACCCTTTCCCAATTGTCGACAGGCATATTTTAGTGACAAAAAGATACCTAAAACTTTAAGGAGTTGGAAATACAAACACCCTCTTGTATTACGGTAACTGGCCCATCTGCTCCAATGAACAGTCCTTTCGGTTTTTTCAAGTTTAATTTTGCATTAGAGGTTCATGAAAAGGCATCAAAACCTTCAAAATGTGGGCACAGATGAACAATCTGAAAATATAAAATCAGATCACCTGCATAAGCCTGTAAAACCAGGCGATGAGTTTGAACCACATCTTGCAAAATTCCAATCCAGTGTTGAAATGTGGTCAAATGTTGTAAAAAGGGTCTAATGCAAATATATAAAGAAGAGGGCTTAAAGACAACCCTGCCATACCCTGTGGAGAGACAAAACTTTCCAAAGTGTGACCCTTCAAAAGGGAAAAACAAATTATGTTTATACAACGTTTAATTACCTGAACCAGTTGCATTGGGATCCCATAATGTTTCAATGATAAAAGAAAGGGTAAATATACTCTATCAAATGCTTTATCAAAGTCTACGATTACCATACAACTTAACCTACCTATTGAGGACAGATGCTCAATAACCTCACATATGATCACTAATGCTGCTTGTAGCCATCTGTCGGAATGCCACAGAATTGATAGGGAGAAATTACTATTTGGCATATTGTTTTAACCTGTTATTCAAAATACTGGTAAAAATCTTGTAATTGGAATTTAGAAGATCAATAGGCTTCCAATTCTAATGTCTTGTCTATCCCTGTTTTGAATACATAGATTAATAAACCATCAGTAAATGAGGGAAAATGACTGAGTTTTGAATAAGATAGTTAAACAAAATACAAAGACATTGACTTAATTCAACAGAAAAAGCATTGTATAAAAAATTAGAGGCCATCTATGCCTGGGGATACATTTGGTTTCAGGGTCCGAATAACCTGTATAATTTCCTCCTGAGATACAGATTCTAACAGATTGGCAGCATCTATAAATTCAGGATAGAAAGTTTTACTTAAATAAGGGTTTATAGCTGTATCTAGAATTGGAAAAGAAGGTTCCAAAGACTGAAAAGGGTCAATAATTAATGCCCTTAGCTGTGCCTCTGACTGTGCTAAAGAGCCATCCTGCCTTCTTAATGATCCCAAAGTGGAAGGGTCCTTCAGGTTTTACATCTCAAGGGATCCCTATAGGAGACTTTTGATAACATTAGTAAATTGCTTGTATGGTTTTGGCCCTATCATACTGATACATCTTCATGTTTTCTTTCAATTTAGTAATCTGCTCTGAGGAATCATATCTAGAGATATATGCTATTGATGTAAGTCTCTGGAGCTGCTGCTTAAGTGACAGGTATTTCAAAAGTTATGATTTTAGTCCTTACACCTTGTTTTTAAACCAATTCCGTAAATCCTTTTTAGTATCCAACCACCGCTCCCTAGATTATTATAAAGGAAGGCTACTGATAATCTAGCTTTTAAAATACTTTTACCCCTAACTGGATAGAAGGTATCTCCAAAATTGAGGTGTTAAGCTTCCATCTCTTCTGTTTAGACTCAGGAGGCATGGGCTGGAAAGTGCATAATAAGAATAGATGGTCCGAGAATTCACTGGGAATCATTTCAAAGGAATATACCTTCATAGAAGGAGATTAACATATAGTCTATTAAGGAGAACAATTTCCCTTTTATAAAAGAATATTGGGGCCCGTGAGGAAAAAGAAATACAATTAATAAGCCCAGCTAGTTTCATAATTTTGACCAATGCGTTTGAATCACAATAAATTTTTGTTTCTGTTTTGGTGAGTCAATAATTGTACAATTGAAATCTCCACCCCATAATATCTTGACTGTTGTTACCAAAAAGGGTTGAATAGCTTTTAAACAGGCAACTCTATCAGCTTTGGTTTGTGGATTGTACATATTAATAAACCTGTAACAAGTATTATGCTATTTCCATCCACTATCAGAACTCTACCGGTATTAAATCAATTAAGTTATGTAATGTAAAAGAAAATGAAGAAAACAGTATTCCTACCCCATCAGCTCCATCCATTCCGAAAGACCAAAAGGAAGAACCCATACCCAATCCCATTTGAAAGAGTGTAACTGTTATATTGAATGCATCCAGGTTTCTTGCAAGAAACACACTGTAATCTGTCAATCATGTATCTGATGAAATAGAGCTTGCCGTTTCATGGTGTTTAATAAGCTATGAGTGTTAAAGGAACCCCAGAGCAACCGCATTACCAAATAAAATTGTCAAACCCAACTCTATTTTTCCTTTTTTCATTTTTCTCTTTATAATTATCTACTGGCTGTGACAGAGTAGATAATGAAGATTTTAAGGAGTCCGAATCCCCTAACTCCATCTCTGTATCCCCCATGGTGTAAACAAGGCCGCTGGGAATTGTTAGTTTCCAAGTAGGCACAGCAGGTGGATTGGGGATGTAAATGTCTCGAAGATCTGCGATGAGGCAGAGGAGACCCAGAGATCACTTTTGGGCTCTTTCCCAGGGCAATTGTTATCTTGTCAGAATAACATACTGGAGGGAACTCTGAGGGGTCCAGTGGACCCATGCAGGTACTATATCCTCCTCTGAGCCAGATCCAAAGGTTTGGTCATTTGTCTCAAGGCTTTAGAAGAAGAAGAACTGCAGAAGGACCCCTGGAGAGATTTCCCTCTTGAAGAAGGAGATAGAGAATGTGGAGGGGACTGAAGGGGCAACGGGATGGTAAGGCCCTGAGCCTTCTGAATTAAAAAGCTCAGGATCAATGTAGGATGCCTTATTCTTAGCAGCCCAAGGACATTCTTGGAAAACATGTCCATATTCCTCACATAAGTCTCACCTAGAGTGATTGGCACATTGCATAGTGATGTGACCCATCTCCACAATTGTCAAACGAGGCTGGTCGCATACACTAGAAAGTGTGCCCAAGATCCACTTATAGCATGCTCTTGGCTGGCAGCTATAAAACAGACCCCTGTCCTGCCTAACAAAAAATGAATTAGGTACATGCTCTACCCCTGGGTCAGATTGCCTCAATTTGATTTTATATTTCCAGCCCCCAGTCCAAAACTGTTCTGAATCCAAAATGGGTTCAGGGCACTCAACACCTCACATTTCTGGGATAACCAGAAGCAATATCTTCCACATGGACCCCTCATTCCTAAACATCACTGTGACATATTTTATTAATGGCTTGGTTAAAGGAATAAGCAAAAAGGGATCCACGTGGGAGAAAAATTTCACCTGCCCATACAGGTCCCAAAATAAATCAAAGCATGCGTAATCCGAAAACTAATATCATAGTTATCCTCCCCTGAAATGTTGATGAAGGCAAAGACCTCCTGAGGGTAAAATGAAGCAATTCTTTTTAGCAGAGTTTCCCCACGTAATATCTGTCCGCCTGTTTTCTAATCCCCTTTATAGCGTATTTGGACCGCATTCTGACATGGTGCTGCTTCCCTTTTACAGTATTAAAGAGATCAAACATTAATGGCTTCTGTGGGGGGGTTAGATAAAGTAGAGTCTTTTGCTAAAGGGATATCATCCAGCAGAGGAGAGATCATAGCTGGTTTAGGGAGGTAGGTGGCAATGCCTGTGCCTCAGGGACCACCAGGGTGGAAGAAGCCTGTACCAGCTCCATAATCCCTTTTATTCACTCAAATTAGTAGACTGCACTGTTTGTGCCAAATCAGCTTTCCATTCTGGTGAATGTTGTGTTAGAAGGAAGTCCAATCCCAGGACAGGTCAGGCTTCCAGATGCCTGATGAAGCCTGTTTCAACCTGTCCCTAAGAGAGCTTTATCTGGGGACCAGGCTTCCTGTGTTGTTGAAACAGTCTCTGCAATCACAGAGTTTATAACTTTTGTGGCCTTTCTTTTCGTAGGGAAAAGAGAATTCAATAACCCCTTTTGTGTTCCTGCATTTGTTTGATAAGTTACTGGCATCTGGGTTTGTAGTTTTTGACAACAGGATTGTTTTTAGTATAAAACCTGTTATTTTATCCAGAGGAGGAATCCACTCTGAGCAAATATAAACTTGAAGTGGTCTCTGTGAAAAGTCGGTTTTGCGCAAAGCGGTAGGCAACACCTTTACTTTTTTTTTTTAGATCCCAAACCTGGGGTAACAGGCTGCCAGGCTTTTCTCATGTGATCCGTTTACTGCCAGCCTGTGCAGTAGTGTCTTTAACGTTGGATGCACCTGGGTCTGCTGGGCAGCACAAAGGAATTTGACGCACCCTATAGGGCCTGCAGGGCATTTACCTCAGCTGTAGGGAATGGCGTTTGGCGTTACTGCTGTCAGCTAACAACTTTCCTGCTGACATTTGTCTGCCAACTTATCTTCTATCACAAAACTCCTTAAGCAGCTAGGTTCTTTACATTCTTCCACTTTGAAGCACTGCAGTGGCTACTGCAGCAAGGTAAATTACCGAACTCCAGAAACATTCATTTTGCAATAGGTGGCTATCCTTAAACATACTACTTATATCCTGTTGTAAATAAGTATCAGAAATATGTAGGGAGATAACTCACCACGCTCACCGACTTTAATACTGCCGACAGACTGTCTGAAACAGTCGCTAATTTTCGCCAAGGCAAAGGCAAGCTTGCTGGTTGGATTTCTCCTGCTGGGCTTGTACTGAGCCTGTACACCATTTTGTTGGTAGCCTGTTATCCCACAACTTGCAAGCCCATTCCAGACTGCTCCTCTGAGTTGATTTAATTCTGCAAAATCCACAGGTGTATCATGAAACTCCATATCTGATTCCATTTCCATGATAGTAGAAGCAAAAACCTCTTTGTTACAAGCAGTGGGGCAGAGGCAAGCTCCCCCACCACACAGATGTCTTCCTTCTTCGATGTCCTGCACAGAGTGGCCATTCTTTCACCCATATTTTCATCTTCAGCCCCTGTTGAATTCAGACCAGGAGAGAAGGCATGCTCTCTTGTCTGCAACACTTCACACCAGGATCCATGGGCCGCCATCTTGATCCCCAGACAAAGGGTCCCCTGCTCTGAGGAAGCAAGTAGAGGAATTTCCTGGTGCCCTGGCCATATTTCCTCCATTCATTGCAAAATACCATCAACAGCTTAATCTGGTTCAAGGTCATTTAGCATTCATCTGTATCCCTTCCCTGGGTCATGCCTGAAAATAGGCAGAATTTGTCTAGTGCAATTACCTGGTGAACAAAAATAAATAGATAAAATGTCCTGCAGTCACTTCCGATGCTGATCCTGAATGGCAAGCTCCCCAATGGAGAGACAGAAGAAGAAGCCCTCTGCCAAACAGGGCAAGACAGCCGACAGCTAAAACCTAGCAGAACAGATTGAGAATTCGCAACGGGCACATCTCTCCAACTACTCGACCACTGTTAAGACTTCCATCCAATTTGGGCTTCTTCCTGCTGCCTTAACCTTCCTCAAAGAGTCTAATCACTGAGGAAGAAATCCTCCCATCACTGGAAGAGCTGGCCGGGGACTGGGCAATTGACTTAGGAGCCCCCAGTCTGAGCAAGGTGCCACTGCTTCATCAGAGTTTTCACCACTGGATGAGGAATTGGGCCTGCAATTAATGTTTAAGATAAAGGGGTTGTTGCTGTACCCCAGGTGCTTTCTTATTTCTCTAAGGGCTATTTTCCACTAGCTCACAATGGCGAGGATAAAGGATTTTCATTCAGTAGAGATTAGTCAGATATTCAAGGCCTGTAGTTTCCTCCTTCCCTTCCTCCAATAGCCTCAATGCCTGCTTCTGTGGCTAAGGTGCACCAAGATTCCCACCTGTGCAACAGAGATGCTTTACTTGTTAAAGTTTTGGATGAGTCTCTGTTTTTTCAGCGCAGTGTTGCTTTTCAAGTAATGTGTTCATTTTGCTTAAATGTGTTGCGTGAATGTATTAGTTGGCTTGTTTCTGAGTAACCTGCAAACAGGGGTAATGAAATCTCCATGAAGGCATGATCACCACACAGCCATGATGGTTGATTCCTGGCTTGCTTATAAAGCTGCCTGTTGGGCTACATTATGCCTGCTCAGCCTAACCCTGCCTCTAACCACAGAGGATCAGTAGTGTGCCCAGGACATTTTAGATCGCAACCTCTTCTGCAGTCCCAATCTGCCCGCTGCCTTGCACTAATATGGTGCTCTTGGGAGTAAGGAAAACTCCCATTGGTGTGGCACTTGCAAAGTGGAGTGGTTGTCATGGTCTTTATGTCAAAATAGGGCTGGGGACTCAGTTTCACCCAGGGCATTTATGTAGCTGTCATAAAGGAAGTCAGGGCACTGGAAGTGAACTCAGTTCTCACCTAGCCACTGCATTATTCCAGTGTCTTGGCAGTAGGACAGATGTATATCCTCAATGAAATAGATGTCTTATTTTCTCAGTCTTGTAAATCCTTGGTCTGTAGCACTACAACAGGGGCTACAGTTGCTGAGACGCACTCCTTGGTCCACACAAACCTCCTGATGGTATTTATGAAATTTTATAAAGCACAGTGTAAGGGGCTTACAGGGAGAGTCAATGATTCCTTGCAGGCTCAAGTGGGATCACACTAAGCACCATGACCGATGCTACGTTCTCAGCCCTGTCAGAGTTCTGTGCCCACACTGTTTCCTGGTGCATATTCCTGCAGCCTTAAGAACAAACCCCATTTAGATGGATCCTGCAAAGGTCCTGATGCCTGAGACAATGGATAGGCTTGTTGCTAAGGGTCTAAGACACTTGATTCAGTTTGCAGGCTAAATCAGCACAAAAGACATAGTTCTAGATAGGATAGTGGGGTGGGTAGGCCCCAAGCCATATAAGTGGCTGGTCACTCATGACTCAGATCTACTTCTCTAGGAGTACTTGGCTGATAGCCAAGAAGAGCAAATCACACTCCCCTCAGGGGTGTAGCACTTGATCATTGGCAGGCAGGCCAGTTCCTTTCCTCCAAGGTCAGTGATGGTCCTACACTTGCAACAGAGAACAAATATGGCAAGTAAACTTGCTTACAACAGTCTCTTGTTTGGGGTTAATCTTTCATTCACTCTGAACACTGAGACAATTGCCAACAAATTCCTTGAAGGCAGTCCAATAGCTATCTGAGTCCCATTTGTTGAGGCACTTCCTGTAGATGGAGCTGCCATGCCTTCTGGACTCTCCCAAAAAGTAACAGTTATACATAAAACAAATGAGGTGATTTCTTTGACCACCTGGGTCACTTGCACTCAGCGTCTAACGACCCTCTTAGGGAGAAGGTTTCTCAGATAGGGGAATCAGATGTTTAAATCAAGGTGGCAAAATGGCAGTAGCACTTAAGATAGCAGTTCTTACCATATCCATGTGTTGGCATGCAAAAAAAAGACACCCCTGATTATGGCTAAACTTACTGATATAACAACCACCTCTTTGGAATGTGAGGTGTCTTAACTCCCCAGTGAAAAGAAAATGGTACTTTCCCAGATCAAAAATTGGGCACCCAGGTGGCTTTTCTACAAGAAACTAAATTGAGCTCAAGGAGGCTACTAGGTTAGTTAGGGACTGGGTGGGTAAAAGCCCATAGTGCTGCAAGGGTCAGGCAAAGGGTGAATCCATTCTGCTGCATAAAGTTACAGTGGCAACCTATGGAGGTGCACACAGAAGGTGAAGATAGGTGGATCATCATGAAGGTCTACACTCTCTCGGGCCCCTTAGTGCTTGTCAATATCTATGGCCCAGGAAGACTCTCAGAAATTTTCCATGTCATATTCCAAAAATCATAGACATAGCTTTTGATAACCCAGATATTCTAATGGGCAGGGACTTCAACCTGATGCAGGACCACATTTTAGACAGATCCAATGCATGGCCAGGACCCCATTTGAGATCCCTCCAGGCCCTTAATGAATTTACCTCCTTGCTTCAGCTAACTAATGTATGGTGGATGATACACCCTAGGACAAGGACTGTACCTTCGTCTCCTGTGCCACGAGCTATGGCCAGCAGGTTAGATTTCTGGCTCATCTCCCTAAACTAATGGCAGCACCATGGGTGTCACCATCTCCAGATTTATATTTCAGATCATGAACCAGTGGCCCTCACCTTTTTGCATCCTGCAAACCCCAAATCCCTTCTGTGGAGGTTAGACCAATTTCTTATGCATGACAAAGATTTTGCCCCTTGGCTTCTGGCTGAGACAGAAGGTTTCTTTAAAGACAACTCTCTTGGTTCTGTCTCTGTCGCCAACACATGGGAAGCTTATAAGGCCACTGTGACAGAAATGGGAGGAAGTAGTTAATGGCTGGGATTTTTCTAGCAGTCTGAAAAAAACACATTGGAATTTCACTGCCTAGCAGCATCTAGATAAAGTGACAGTATGTCTTAGAGAAAATGGCTGAGAGGGATAAGTGCACCTACTCACATACTCACACAGAGTTTAAAGAGATTGGGTCCTCAAATATAAAATTAAGGTTAAAATGAATATAATTGGACAATGATGGTATTCAATCTGATTGGGACAATTAAATACATACATGGTAAATGGTTGGTGCATCAAAGGAGAACAAGAATCACCTATTCTCAAGAAAGAATATAAGATGCTGAAAGACAGTTATAGGAGTTTGCTGCTCTTGGGTTGCAGGGGAAGTTACATCTAAGAGGCCAAGGCTGGAGCCTACTCTTCTAGTTATGTCCGTAGGAGCTGGTAGATACCATAGGGTCCAGTTTCTCTTTTGGATAGGGAGTATAGGAATAATAATAGCATACCTCAGTAATCATATTTTCTTTGTCAACTGTTATTTAAAACATTTGTTTACTTTTCCTATAACTGTTTTTCTCGTGTTAAACAAATATATCCTGTAATGCTACGTTTAACCTTCTGTTAAGTAAAGAGCTATTTATTTACTCACAGCTGTGGCTGTGATTTAAATTATTTCTAAGGTAATTTATGGTTTCCACTGGCTGAGAGCTAACTCTGTTTAGCATCTGCCACCTGAGAGACATATCACCTGGCATTAATCTGTGCAATTGTATGTTTGACCTCCCAGTTCTTGTGCAAGTGGGAAGGTAGGTGCTGGAGGACCAGCAGGTAGCAGCATATACCAAAGACAGACACCTCTCTGAAAGCTAATACAGCCCAGAGAGAGAGAGAGAGAGAGAGACGTGGGATGTCACAACCACCATAAGAGGCAAAATAATTAGTTTTGCTTCCCATAGATGTAAACAGAGAGAGAGAAAGAGCACAAACAGTTCAAATCCAAACTAAGCAATCTAGAGGCATAATACAAGAGCGGCCTCTTCTCTTCAGACACCCTCAGTGATAGCGGAGCTAACTGCTCTCAGACTGAAAATTAACTCTTTGGTGACAAGAAAGGAAGAATTATACATACATGGGTAAAACACCAGTACTGGGCAAAGGGAAAAGGCCAGCAAGCTCCTGGCCTATAGGTTGAAACAAAGGCAGGCTGAGAGATCCATATACAAACTAAAGGATGTGTCATGAAGCTAACACCAAATCCCAGAGCCATTAATGTCATTGTGTCCAACTTCTATAAAGCCCTGTACTCTTCACATATAAATTGGGATGAAAATAGCTATAGCAAATTCACTGAATCATTGTCCCTCCCTAGATTGACTGATTATGAGAAAGGAGCCCTTGACCAGCACATCACTAAGGAAGAAATTGCCTAGCCATATCCAGTATGGCTCCGTACAAAACTCTGGGGAGATGGTTTCCCTGTGGACTTTTATAAGCTGGTCCATCCTGATAATGACCCCACTGGCTGAGATGCTACAAGAGGTGCATGTACAGCAATGGCTCTCTCCACCTTGTCAGAGGCTAATATAATGGTGCTGCTGAAAGAGAGCAAAGACCATAACTTCCTGACAGTTACAGGCCCATTTCTTTAATTAATGCTGATGCTAACATCTTGGCCAAAGTCCTCACTTCCCATTTGGAGAAATGCCTGCCAGACATTACTCACCCTCCCAGGAGAGGTTGTCCAGGGAGAATCTGCTCTGACCATATCCAAGTCCTTATATCCTTAATGCAAATCGCAGCAGTGCTCCCACCCCAGCAGCAGCAATCACAATAGACTTTGAGAAAGCCTTTGACTCTGTGAACTGAGAGTATTTGTACACAATATTGGAAAGTTTCAACATAGGCCCATACTTTGCAAACTGGATCAAAACCCTATACACAGGTCCTATGGTGAGGGTACTCACCAATGGAAACCTGTTGGACCCCTTCTTCCTGCAAAGAGGGACTAGACAAGGTTGTCCATTATCCCCTGTTATTCATACTTACCATAGAACCACTAGCTGCAGCACTGAGATCCCATCCCAGTATACAAGGGATTCAGATGGAAACAAAAGCTATGCCACCAAGCTATATGCTGAAGACTGCTTGATCTGACCTGAGACCTATCCGTTAGTCTCCCACATCCTATCAACATTAAAAACCTAGGGAACTCTCGGTCTGAAGATCAAAGTTTCAAAGTCAGAAATCATTCCCCTGAATGTGCTTACCTCTCCAGCTAGACTGGTGATCTTGCCCATAGGCACATTCGAAATTAAATATCTAGGGATTAGGCTTTCTCCCAATCTACATTCCCGGTGAATTCTAATTTCAAGCCACTGCTAGAAAACCTCCAAAGGGACACGGCTAGGTGGGAACATTTACATCTGTCTATGGCAGGATAAATAACTGTGATCAAGATGATGCTGCCCCTAGGGTTTATCATCTGTCATCCCACCTCCTATTATCCTGCCAGACACCTGGGCCAAAAGCTAAACAACTTAATAAGCAGATTCCTATTGGGTGCATCTAGGCCAAGGTATAGTAGTGCTAAACTGAAGCCCTGAAGCTTAGAGGAGGCTGGAACTTGTCTGATTTTATTCAGTATTACATAGCCTTCATTGTGGCAAAATCCTTGAAAGAGATAGGACACTCACCCTTCCTTCCTCCTCCAGACTGGATAACAATTGAAAAAGATATTAAATGGCTCCTCACTGTCAGCATTCCTGGTTCACCCTCTACCCAAACATTTGCAGCACTGGCACACCTTCATAACTCATGCCTGGCTTGGGAAAGGTTAGGGCTCAGACCAAACATTGCCTCTGGCTGGGTAGATATACCCCACTTTGGCACAATCCAACCTTTGAATTAACAACAATCCTGTAAAGTGGTTGGCATGGATCTCAAAGCAAATCAAATATCTGGGTAATGTGGAGATTCCAGGTGACACTTCCATGGACTCTTTCAAGGGTTAAAAACAGATATGGCCTACCGCTTAAAGTGACTTCTGGAGATACCTTCAGATCACAAACCTCTGCACCTCCTTGGCAAAACAGAAGTGCACATGTGTAGTGTGTAATATAAGAATGGCATATCAACCTCGCTCTCAATTGAGCCCTGGATCAAGTATCCAAAAGGGCCGGTGGGCAACATTCAAAGGTTCATGAGGGATAGTGCTCCAAACCCCTCCTGGTCAAGGCTAAGTGGGATGCAAAGTTGGGTTCCTCTATAACTGAACAGTAATGGCAACAAAGCTGGTTAGAATACATACACCAAGCCTACTGTGACCTGAGAAGCCTGTTCCTTCAAAACAAAATAATGCACCTTTGTAATGCACCCCAACTCAATTAAAGGTGATGGGGTTGCTCCTTGTTGATACCTGCTGGAGATGCGGCACCCCAGATGCTGATCTGCTGCACATCCTTGGACCTGTCCTCTAAAACTGCTGTGGTCCTTAGTGACTAGCCAATCCTCTCAGATCCTTGAGACACCTTTCCCAGCAATCCTGGGACTCTGGATTTTAGGTCTTGCACTTTCAACCCAAGCCCTATGCAAATCCCAGATGCTTTGGCTCATACAGGCCTTAGTGGAGGTGAAAAGGCTATCCTGAAGCATTGAGAATGACAGATGTCCCATTAACTAAGGAATGGTTTAAAGCCACGAAGACATGGTTAACCTTACCAGGATGTCCTGTTACAAAATGGAAGTATACCCAAATATGAAAGGTCTGGGCCCCATACCTTGCTTTTTCAACTCAGTCAGTGCAGGGTGCTCCAACCAGTATATGAAAGACAAACTTAGGCCACCCTGAGCTCCCAAGTAGGTTTGGTTGATAAATTGTTAAAGATTGTCTAATCTCTCTCCTCATAGGTATCTTGAGTGCTAATCTGTGGACAGCCACAGGGTCTCTCCACCATCTTCTACACAATAGGTGAAGCTCAGCCTACTCTGTAATAGTGCTCGATATAATCAAGTGAAGTGGGTTTCTAGGATGTCCAGCTGTTTATCTAGCCAAATTTCTGCTACATAAAGAGCTTTCAGAGTCATTTCTTGACAGCTCTTAGTATTGCTATAACTAAATTCCCCATATTTTGAATTAAACAGTAGGAGAGCATTCTTGGACTGGGTCAATTTGTTTAATATGTTTGTCACATGTTTATTAGTTTTAGATTGTTGGAAAATAATATCCTAGGCAGTGGAAAGTTTTTACTTCTTCAAAAGGCTCATTATCTAGACCCAATATTTTTTAGTTGTCCATTTGCCAACTACAGTACCGATATTTTGTTTTTACTGTATTTACTATTAAATGATTTTGTATGCAATATTCCTGTAAAATTTTCAAATATTTCTTTAAACCTATAGGTGAAATAGATATAATGGTCAAATCATCTGCATACATTACAGCAGGTATTGGGTTGCCCTTTACTGTTGGTAAGTGTGATATCTCTTTCAAGAAAGAAAGGGTTGAATCATTAATGAACAGATTATAAAGTAAAGGGCCAAAATGCATCCTTGTTTGACTCCTGGTTAGATCTAAAAGTTTGTATTAAGTTCTCTATACAGTATACCTTACCTTTGTCCAATTTTGTGAATATAGGTTTCTATTCAATCTAAAGGTGGTATGATTCATTCATATTACACAATTTTCCCCACAAGATATTTGGTTACAGGTCATAAGAGTGAATGCATGTAGGCGATCAAGAAACAGAAAGAGGATTTTGCTGAAAACAAATCATCACATAGCACACAGCACAGAACACAAACTGAGCACAAATATAAAGTAATATTTTAATGTGCGGCTATGCCCCTACAACCCTATACTAAAATAAAAATCTCCAAGGGAGGAAAAAGAATACAGAGGAGGGAAGCCAACCTAAGGGAACACCATACAAAAAAACATAACACCCTGTAAAGCAAACAAAATTGTACCTGCTAACAGTCCCAAACCTGGGGACCACTAGCACCCAGGCAGCATCCTTACCTGCCATGCTAGGCAGGCAATTCAGCAGCAGCAGGCTCCACTTCCTCACTTATCTTCCTAGTTTCTCCCTTGTTCCGGCCCCTGGTCTCTCCTCATTTCCTCCCTCCTCTATTGCTGTTCCCTTCATCACCCTTACTCCCCACCACCATCACTATTTCCAGCCCTTGCTAAATCCTCCTCATCACTGTACCTCCTTTTCGTCCAAACTGAGTCACTCATCTATGAGTCACTCATTTGGTTCACTCTTTGATGTGATACCAGATATGTCTATCTACCTTATCAAAAGCACTCTTAAAGTCGACAAACGCTAAATAAATTAGAATATTTTTCTTTGTATAATATTTTCTAGAATATGTTGAAGGATGAACATTTGGTCCAATGTGGAAAATCCTTTTCTGAATCAACTTGATAAATGTTTAGTAGATTTCCTTTACCTATCCATTCATTTAATCTCTGAAGAATTATTCTTGTGAATATTTTACTCAGGCAGTCAGTAAGGCTTATAGACCTATACTTTTCTGGTAAATGTAAATTTACTTTTCTGTAATTTGTATTATTATATTTACTTTCCAGCTATCTGGGATATAGTTTTCTGCTATTGTTTTATTGAAAATAATTGCCAATAAGTTGCTCCACCATTCAAATTGAACTTTATATAAACATGGAGGTACCATGTCAGGGCCTGATGCCTTATTTGGTCTTGTGTGTTTTTATTGCTAGCGAAACTTCATCTGGAATTATATGTGAGTGTCCTGGGCAGATTTTTCAAATTTTCTAGGATTCCACTTGTTGGTTGATCCAAGGAATCATGATCATTTTTGTTTTTATAATATGACACTCTGGTCATTGGAGTTATATGAGCTGTAACACTGGGCAAAATCTCCTGTTCCTTTGGCCACTATCTGTCAGAATTGTTTGTTATCCTTAGTTTGGATAACCTTCATCAATCTGTGCCCAGTTTTTTCTTAAATAAAATTGTTGTTTATATTTCAGATCCTTTTATTAATCTCTCTTCATGTTATTAAGTTTGTGTAGTTTTCTTTCCTAGGGTGAAGTCCAACAAACCTAATGAATCCAGCTAAATAAGATTTAAAATGTCTACAATCTACATCAAACCATGTTTTATGTGCATTTATTTTACAAGGGGCATATACAGTGGTAGTCACACAAATGTATACCAATACTGCATTGCACTTCATTGTGCAGTAGCTGTATACATGTTATTCAATGGGTACTGCATTTTGCACCACTCGGTATACACTCTACTAATAAACTTTTGTGCGATTATCACTGTAGATATGGCAGAATACTGTTATATAACTTATGAATGTTGTTACAGATATTGTATACTGAAGAGTACAGAAGCATTTTATTAAATTTATTTAGAATATCTGGGTTTGTTAAGTATTAATTTACAAAGGTTTCCATTTCTGTATAAGACAGGATTATTTTCTGACTTCTAATTTCGTACTGGGCATATGCATTTTTAATTTTCCTCCTTATTATTATTATTATAATTCAACTTCAGGACAATTGTGTAGTGGCCACATTCAGGTCTCAATGTTGAGTTCATGGCAAAAAATAATTGCCAATGAAGTACACAGATATAGGCAACAATGCTTGCCCCATGAGAACTTATAAATGTAAAATAATCTGAGATTATGCCCCTAATTGTCTCATTCAGGATAATTAAATCCAGTTTTTCTAAAAGATTCATTAGTCTTCTGCCATGCCCATTAATAATTTTATCCACAGATGCTCTATTAGATAATACACATTCTTCATTATTAGAGTCAGAGGGCAATCTAGTGTTAAAGTCCCCCATTACCAAAAGACCCACATCTGAATATTCTGATATAATATTGTGTACATGAAGTTGTATTTCTCCCATATAGCAGGATCATAATTCACTGTCTTTAAAGGAGGGACATAACAATTACATATAAGTAACAGTTCTCAATTCCATTTTAGCAATGCTAATTTCAAGGTTAGTGATACAACTGGTGAAATTTTTATTTCAATATTTTTCTGCACCCTTGTAAAGCTGGCTTATCTCTCTATAGGTCTACTCCACCTGGGGTTTTATTTGCTTTGGCCAAGACACTTATATAACCTTCTAAATATACGCTGTAGCCAATGTCTCCTGAGGACAAATGATTGTAAACTGTTGAAAGGAAAATCTTTGTTTGTTGGTCTGTAATATTCTTTAAGTATCCTACAATATTCACCACACTATATTACCAGTATTTTCATCATTCAGATTAAATGTGTCAGTCTTATACAAATTAGATGGCTAGATCTAATTTCTAATCAATAGTAATTCAGCTCGATGTCACTCCATTTCCAGATTAGTCAAACACTGAAAACGATTGTGCAAGGGCACATTTATCTGAAAGACAGGATGAGCATTATCTTAGTCTAGACAAGATCCATTTCCTTTCAACAGGAGAGTTCAGATCTATCATGTTCCTAGATATGTATGTTAAGGGGGCATCTGAAGATAAAAGGATATAAGACATTGTAACAGAAATAAGTCAAATGTGCCCCATGGTGACACCTTGGAGGAGGAGAGGCTTAGGCCATGGACAGGTAAAGGAATATCCCTAAATTGTAGGGCAGCTATATCCTATGTAACATTATACAAGTCAGAAAACTGCTGAACAATACTCAGTAGGACAGTCACACCTATGTAATGCCTGTAATAATGCAAATTTCAGCATGCGGTCCTGCTAGCAGCTTAAGAGCGAGGCTATCTAAGACCTCCAATGCTCTGGTTCCAGCACAGGGGTTAACAGCAGCAAACATAGCAACAGTTTACAGAAAACAAACAACATCAGAGTATTCCCACAGCAGCAAGGCTAGAGAAGAATCACCAGAATACACAACTTTATAGTATTGGTAATACCAGCATCCTGAATAGAAGAATACCTCTTTGCAGACCCAGAACAGAAATATAATCTAAGGCAGGATGAGTCCCATGGTACATGCCTGAAGGGGGCAGGAGGGATCCATGAGTAATGGGGAAAATCCCCAGGTGCTACCAAGGGGTAGTGAGGCAAGGGTAAGAATGGGTAAAGAGGGGCAATGTTCCTGTAATTGAGACTATAATTTTACAAATGCAGAGGTAGGCACAGGGGATGCTGGATGTCACAGACATGCATTTGCATGGTCACACTGAGAGGCTTGTCACCTGCCTAAGAAATCACAGACTGCTGCTGACAGCATGACTTATGGCATGGGGAGAAGGGGCCAGGGTATTAGGCCTGGCATTGAGGCAGGGAAGTGGCAGACCAGTGTACCTGCTCTGCATGACTGTCTCCTCATTCCACTGTCCAGCCTCAAATGAGGTCTCCAGTTGGGAGGATGGAGAAACAGTTATATGGCATGGAGGTGTGAGTGATGTGAATTCAGCCCATCAGCTTAAGCTTATTTATTTATTGTTAACCAAGTATTTACACTCAGGTAGAAGCTGCCTGTTTTCAGGTACAACTTGAAGGAGTTACAACAAAGATGAAAGAAAACCAGACAGTTCACAGTACACAGCAATATACAACATATTCTCAGACAAAGGTAAACAATAGATAGGATGCAGCAAATGAAAGACAAAGGTAAGTAAGTGCACCGGAGGTGTATATCACCCACAACAGGCAAAGTGCTAGGCATGACAGGGAGAGACACATAGCAAAAAGCAGTATAAGCAGTATCACAATCCATAACTCTGGTCCCCACAGCCCCCAAAATGTCAAAATGGCAAACAATGGTACTTAACAATTGCCTCCATTAACATTCACAGTCTGCTACCCAAACTAGATGACCTGCAAGTCTAGGTAATGCAGCATAAACCCAATGTACTAGCCCTAAATGAAACTTGGCTCTCCCAAAGGTTTCTGACACTGCCTTCTTCCTTTGGTTATGCCCTTTAGGACAAGACCGGGTTGGAAAAAGGGAGGGGCTGTGCTATTACCTAAAGTTACTCTAAAAGGCCAAGTCCTTCCACTGGCACACCCCGATAATGACTCTTAAGTGCTAGGAGTAAAATTAATCCTCGCCAACATGGAAAATCCTCACTATAATGTCTGTCTACATCCCTCCATGTGACCAGACATCTTGCTTTAAAATAGTCACTGACTATCTGGGCAACCTCCCTCATCGTACAGAAAAATGGGTACTGGGTGACTTCAGTGTCAACTGGCTCGCCCTGAAGCTGTATCTTATAAAAGCGGCTCTTGCAGCTATTGACCTCACCCAGATGGTACCCACCCCCATGAGTATCAACTTCAGGACTGGCAATAGCTCCTTCCTACACCTGATCCTCACCCCACTCAAATAGAATCACCAGCACCATAGTCCTCCCTGATTCCTTGAGTGATCACTAGCTGGTTGTTTGCCACTGGTCCAACAAGACACACAAACCACAATCTAAAATTTCAAACCAGTGCATCCTAAAAGAGGAAGCTCAAACAATTTCAAGCCTTCCTGGCCTATAGTGATTAGTCCCCTAGACACATCTAACAGCATAGATGCTGCACTAAAGTACTTCTTCACCCAATTTAATGCAACATGCGGACAAGTTTGCTCCACTTCAGAAAGAAAACTAAGGGGTTCTTTGAACCTTAGATTTCTCCAGCCCTAAGTATAGACGAAAGATAGGGACTATCTTTGGCACAGGCCACTGGAGACTTGTCATCAGTATGACATGCAATGCTACAGGACAACAAGAAATCTATGTACCAGGGAGATTCAGAGAGCCAAACAAAATTACTACAAAAGTGAGCCACAAACTCCTGGGGAAACAGCCAACATTTTGGGGCAATATAAAAGATCTAACGGGAAGCCAAATAAAACATCTCTCTCAATGCTCAAAGTTATTGGCACTACTTTACAAGACCATAAACTAATAGTTAACATATTAATACTGTCTTCACCAACCTGAGTGGTGTACTCCCCTGACTTCTTCTATGAATCCACCCTGCTAGGTGACTCTGAAAAATGCCCCTTCCTCAAACACTTCTCCCTTCTATTTCAGAAGAGTCTTGGTACCAGAATCCAGAAAATACCTTCAAAGGTGCCTGAAAAGCCAGGTTCAGTAGTGACTCTCTGGATCTGAAACTTCTTAACCTCTTCTTGAGGCTGTTTTGTTACCCTTTTTCCAAGCTTTTGAACCTATTGCTCTTCCTAAGGCAGTTCCACAACAATGGAAAGCTGCTGTTGCCCACCTGTTCACAAAAATGGTGACAGATCACAACACTTCAACTACCTCCTATATCAATCCTTTCCCTCTTTCTAAAGTCCTTGAGTGCACTGTCTCTGACCAGCTGTCTGAATACTGGACACATATAACATTCAATGTTCACAGCATCACGGTTTCAGAAAAGCTTATCACACAACCACTGCCCTTCTTGAATTCACTGATCACATCCACAAGGCCTGGATCTTGGACATATACTCAGTGCAATTTATATCAGTCTGACTAAGGCCTTTGATGCCGTTAATCCCCAGCTCCTCCTGCACTCCCTCCCTGCCCTGGGCCTCTCAAATGAGGTCACCAGCTGCTTCAAAAGCTATCTTGAGGGTAGATCCCAAAGAGTTAAAATTTGTGATACTCTTTCCTGTAGTCTTCAGGGGTCCCACAAGGGTCCATCTTTGGACCATTGCCATTTAGCCTCTTTATCAAAAACCTTCCCAAAGTATACAACAA
Source organism: Neoceratodus forsteri (assembly GCA_016271365.2). Taxonomy (NCBI): domain Eukaryota; kingdom Metazoa; phylum Chordata; order Ceratodontiformes; family Ceratodontidae; genus Neoceratodus; species Neoceratodus forsteri. Next base: position 1,065,344,316 of record CM028130.1, read on the forward strand.
TACTATTGTCAGCGCAAAGAGTAGTATTACCAGTGATTGTCAATACTATTACCAGTGATTGACAATACTATTATCACGGAACCTTTCAGATTTTACCATATTTTTCTGTATGCTTTACAGACCTATTAAATTGAATATCCATATATTAAACAACAATAATGTGATCCTTCACATTGACTATGCTGTCATTTTTCTACCCATACTGATCCAATTCCTCTTACTCACGACCTGCAGTCCAACTTTAGCTTGGTAGAGACCTGGTTTGTTCAACATAAATTAAGGATAAATTATAAGAAAACCATGGCTTTGCTGTTCTCAAGCCCACACAGTAATTACAGAACAGCTAGCCTAACTATCCTGAGCAAACAAAATCAACCTCTCAAACAAATTTCATAACTTCAAATATCTGGGGTTACTCTTGACAGCTCTATTTCGTGTAACCTTGTGCAGCACACGTCATCTCTAAGGCTGTGAACACTAGACTTGGGATCCTCTATCACCACCACCACTGCCTGATCCTGAAGCCTTCTGTATAGCAGTAACCAACTCAATCCTGTCTATAATTGACTATGGGCTAGTTATCTATGGGTCTGTTACTGACTCTATTCTAAAAAGAATTAAGATTGTGCTGAATAAGTGCTGTCAGCTTATTTCAGGAGCAGGTAAATGCACCCATACATGCAAACTCTATGAACAGACTAGCTGGCTCCATCTCAATGGTAGGATCTGCTACCAGATCTCGTTTTTATGAAAAAATTAGCCTTAGCCTCACTCCCCAGCCATACGGGCCTTTGGTGCCCACATCTAACCTGAGTTGCACACATAGCGAAACAAGCAGACTTACCTTGTTCCTTTCAGCCAGATTTCTCAGGCTCAGCTTACTGTATTTTCAGTTTTAGAGCACCCACCTGGCTTAATGGACTCCTCCTAAGGCTGCTGCAGAGCTAAAGCTTCACCCCTAAAAATCCAAATGGTGACAGTACCTTACCACTCTTATTAGCTCTGATTGCACCACTTAAGCAGTATCAGCACTCCACACTTGCAGCATACCCTTTTCCATCCTCCTCACCCTGGTTCTGTTAATTTACACCAATACCCATTCTCTTTTCTCACCCACTCACCCTCCTCTACCCTCATCATACCCCTCTTCTCCCACTTCTCCTTCCCCCTAACTTCCTATCACCTTCTCTCCCTCCACCATCTCGCCTTATCCTACCTTCTCCTTCTGCCCCTGTCCAGTCTATTGCTGCTATCTACCAGCTGTTTGGGTGGCTATTCATTGCTTTCCTCCTCCTACCCATCTCTCATATTTTCCAAACACTTTTGTGCCACTACTTGCGCTTACTGACAGTGTCACTTTTGTGACTGCCTTTGATGTACCTTTGCCTCTCCTTTTCTGTTCCCTTCTACTCCTATTATTGTTTTGTAGTCTTTTATTTTTATTTTTGTCCTATTTCAATTGGAACCCAAAATGTATTTGCTGTTGCATGTATTCTACCACTGTGGTGTACACCACCATGTCTGATGTGGAACCTCTGTTAAAGACTGTAACCCGAGGAATTATATTTGCTGTTGTATGTATTCAATTGCTGATGTGTTTACCAACACATCTGATATGGAACCTTGTAAAAGAACCTTTGGTTCAAAGGTATTTGTAATCCTGGAACTCAATAAAATAAAATATGTAAATAATCCATGGCAAAGCAGTTAAATACTAATACTGTAGTGGCAAGCAGACTCAAGAATGGGACAGTTCTCCTCTTGAAACATTTGCATTTGGATGTACCTAGTAGTTGCTTATGAAGGGTTTTTGAAACTGTCTGCAGTGGCACAATCCGTAATCTCATCTGGGATATTGTTCCACAATTTAGGAGCAAAGTATTGAAATGCTGCAGACCCCAGTCTAGTTCTCAGCTTAGGTACCTCAAGCAGGCCAAAATCTGAAGATTTTAGTGAATACAGACTGTAATGTGGCCGCAGCCACATTGAGAGCTGTTGCAGTTGCTTTCTTAATACATTGTAGGTGATGCTTCCTAGTGCATGGTCTTGCAAAGCTTCAGGAGTAGTCAATTCAGCTTCTCATATAGACTGTAGTAATGGACAAATCTGCTGTCAGGAAGCATAAAGCTGCATATTCTATTGTAGGTGACATCCCACTGCCTCAGCACAAGTTTAGATGCTGAGGGTGCATGTACTGCAACATTGTACATGAGCCTGGTAAGCAGTATACCACGTGCAATTGACAGGCAGGCATGGTAGGTAAGGTTGTGCCTAGTCCCATATGACAGGATCAATCTAGAGTTAACTGCTTACATGTTTTCAATATATGCAGGTTAAAATCATGTGTTGGGTCCAAGGTAACCCCAAGATAGCTGAAGGCCTGCATTGTCTCCAACAAAGTCCCATCTAGACAAGCAATCTGAGGGGCTTGGCATTTCCTTATTTTTGGGGTGGTCCAAACAGCATGGCTTGTGTCTTAGCCACATTTATTACCAGCCCATTTTGTTTCAGACAGATTTGGATCCCTTGCAGGTTGTGAAGCAACATTGTGTTCATGTCACTTATGTTTGTGAAGCTGACAGTGCAAGATCATCCTCATACAGTACAGGCGTGAGAGTGTTTCAGACACTCATGCAGTCTGTTGATATGAATCGAGAACAGGAGGGGTCCTAATATAAAGCCTTGTGGGACCCCAATTCCAGAGGACATAGAATCAGAGAAGGTAGTTCCTTGTTTCACTCACTACCACCTGTGGTGCAGACACCGCAAACCAGCAAAGGAAAGGGGGTACCAGTCTGAGGTCCTTTAGCTTGTGTGTGAGCATGTCATGGTCCACAGGATCGAACGCTTTGTTAGGTCTATGAACACGTGCCTGTATGTTTTCCTCTATTCGTGGCAGATGCAGTGCAGTTGGTAACTGTGAGCAAGGCAGTAGTTGTACTGTGACCACTTCTAAATCCAGTCTGGTGGGGTGATAGTAGGCTGTATTTGGTCAAGTGTTCAGTTAGTTGGTAGCTACCAATTTTCAAATATCTTGTTAAGCACAGGTAAGATGGATATGAGCCAGCAGTTACTGAGAGTTTTGGGATCGCTTTCTTAAAGACTGGGACAATAAGGGATAATTTCCATGCAGAGAGGACTTTTCCATTGTGAGTGAGAGGTTGTACAGTCTAGTAACAGCAGGTGCAATTTCCCATGCAGCAAGTCAGAGCAGTTTTGGCTCAAGCTGGCTGTTTTAGACACAGGAATTTTTTTTGTTATTTGCTGTTTATGCTCCTGCTTCCTGCTGCCCCTTCCGACCGACTCCCCAGCTCCATCACCCAGCTCCTCTGGGACTTACTTACACCAGGTGTCCTCTGCCAAAGGACTTGCAGTGTGCTCCCAGCCACTGGTGCGGAGCCTGTGAGGGTAGGGCCTCATCATGCTGCCTGTTTTTTTCCACATTTTCTCCCTTAACCCCAGGAGCCCCGGCCACATGCAGATGAGCATGTGCATGGAGGCGCGATGTGCACTGGCACCAAAGACGGCCATGATCTGCCCACCCAGCCTTGCCCAGCGCTACCATTGAGCCTCCATTCGGTGGCAGCCAAAAGCTAGGGAGGTCAACTACTCCACCAAGGGAGAGAAAGCTGCCTGGCAGCCACTCCATCCACTCCCAGCCCTCCCCCAGCCAACTCCCAGTGTCCCGTGCTCCATTCCTGAACATGGGTTGCTGGCGTGGAAGAAAGTAAGGCATCCAGCAATCAGCCCTCTGCACCACTGGGACGGCTTTTTTTTGGGGGTGTTTTTAAGCAATTTTCAATTCAGAAATTTTTAATTAATTTGAAGCGAAGGAAGGATGAATAGCCTGATTGTTATGAGGTTCAGGTGGGGCTTTCACTAGAGTTAGGTACAGTGTGCATAGATCACAGAATTGAGCAATGAATGCTTTCACTATGGTGGAGGGGTTGTTACAATTTACACCACTGACATTCAGTTTAAGGGATACAGGGAATTATTTTTGTGAGGATCTCCTTGATTTGTTTCAGTAGAACTGAGGGATCCCACAATAGAAGCGTAGATTTTTATAATAGTTGCTTTTACTTTGTTTTATGTATTTTTGTACTGAGTGCTGAGATGCCTGTACTTTTGCTTAAGTACACCAACACCCCACAACATTTGCCAGACCGACCCCCAGTTGTCAAACACAAACAGAGCTGGGAGTTCTGACTCAGAGACATTCTGCTGGTGAATCCTGAGTGCATGCCAGATAAGCTGGCATCCACAGATAATACAGCTGGCTTAGGTCAACTGGCAGAAGCACGGAGGCTCACAGCATTTTTGGCTGCCAGAAATATGCAGCGAAGTGCACCAGGGCAACACCTAGGCAGAATAGGCACCCTGAGAAAGAAAACAGGAATGTTGAAAGAAAGAAGCAGGGGAAAGGGGTAACACTGTGGGACCTGCCAAAAGGCAGACAACAAAATAAGTCCAACCACACCCTGGTCAGTAAGTAAGGAAAGGGAACATTGTTTAACCAGGAGTAGCACACTAGCTGAAGCTGCCCAGATGTGACCTGGAGCACAAGGAAGTTAACTGACTTGCTCATGATCACAAACTATACATCTAGGCAGCTGTGATTCCAACCCAGATTCTAGATCTGCAGCTCAGAGCTCTTAACCCATCACTGCGCTGTACTGCTCTCAGTAGGGAAGTCACACCACCTTAAATGGCAATCCTAGAGCTGAGGTCTGAAAGAAATGGCTATATAGTGGAAGGAGGGGTCCACTCAATCGACTAGTATGCTACCATTGGTGCTGCAGCCTGTGAAGGAGCGGAGCGGCAGGCAGACTAACCTGCAAATGAGTATTTGCTAAACCTTTAATAAGGAAACATGAATAAATCAGTCAATTAATCAATAAATAAACAGCAAACAGTGTATTGAAACCCCTAACAAGCCACATTTGATGCGCATGGGTAACAACTGGAAAAATATATCGGTGGTAACTTTTAAAAAAAGTGCCTTGTCTCTCATACATCAAGGGCAGTTGAGGTTCATAGAGCAGGAGACATGCCAATGTTGTATCAGGTCAGAAATGGTCAGGGAAGTCCAAGTCCCCATTGAGGAAGAAAGTTCAGTGGGTTTATGCATTGCATGAACAGGCCAAACAGATCTTACTGTTCATGGTCCAACAAACACCAGGTTGATGGAGGCAGGGCTGACCTACTCAACAGATAACCCTCATTGCACCTGCCTAAGCCCCAAACAGGAAAGGCACCTGACCTTGCCCAACCCATAGGATCCTGGTGAAACAAATAGATAGTAGTGGAAAAGTACATGCGGGTGGGTAGGGTACCCAGACAGGACAGGGAGGGCAGGTTGAGACAAGAAGACAGCCACTCAAACAGAAACATAACATAACATAGAAACATAGAAGCTGGAGGCAGATAAGGACCGCTTGGCCCACCTGGTCTGCCCATATTCCTACCTACTGTAACACCACAGACCCTCCTTGATTTCCAGCTTCCCCCATTCCCTATCACTAAGGTTCCTTATGACTATCCCATGCCTTCTTGAATCCCACTACAGTTTTCACCCCACCACCTCCAGTGGTAGGCTGTTCCAGGCATCCACCACTCCTTCTGTGGACTACTAACATCTCCCGAGCCTACCCCCCGACTTCATAGCATGACCACTTGTTCTAAGCATCTTCTTCTCTGAAAAGCTTTCCTCTTGAACCTTATTTCCACCCTGGAGGTATCTGAAAGTCTATATCATATCCCTCTTTCCTTCTTTCCTCCAGGGTGTACATATAGGTCCTTCAGTCTCTACTCATAGGGTTTTGATGCAGACCCTGCACCATTTTAGTTGCCCTCCTCTGGATTGCCTCTCGCTGTCTATGTCCTTCCAGAGATGTGGTCTCCAGAACTGAACACAGTACTCTAGGAGCGTATCACCAGTAATTTATATGGCTGTATCACCACTTACCTCTTCCTGCTGGTGATACCCATCCCTATGCACCCAGTATCCCACTGGCTCTCCCCACTGCCTTGTCACACTGTTTGGCCACCTTCAGGCCATCAGTTATTATTACCCCAGGTCCTTTTCCTGTTCAGTGGTCACAAGTACCACTCCCCTACTTTGCACTCTGCCCCTGAGTTTCTGTGCCCCAAGTACATGGTCTTGTACTTCTTCACACTGAAGTTTATTTGCTACACTCTTGACCACTCTTCAAGCTTTCTTTGATCCTTATTCAAGCTTTCTTTGATCCCTATTCATTTTTCCACCCCTGTCATATCTATCCTAGTACAGATCTTACTGTCATTTGCAAAGAGGCATACTTGCCCTTCAAGCCCCTCTGCAATGTCACTAATGAAGACATTAAAGAGCACCAGTCCTGGTACTGATCCTTGAGCACCCTGCTGGTCAGCGTTCTTTCCTGGGAGTGAACTCAGTTTACCACCACCCTCTGTTGCCTATCCCCAACCAACTTCTGATGCAGTTTTCCACCTTTGGACCTACTCCCAGACTGCTCAGCTTGTTCATGAGTTTTCTATATGGAACAGTGTGGTAGGACACATCCACTGCTTCACCCAGATCTAATTCCTGGTCACCCAGTAAAGGAAATCTATCAGATTTGTTTGTCCTGACCCCCAAGAATCTATGCTGTCTTGGATCTTGTAAGCTGCTAGATTCAAGATATTCAGAATCCTGTCCTTCAGTAGTGATTCCATTAATTTCCCTACCACTGAAGTCAGGCTTTCTGGCCTGTAATTATCATTTTCCTCCTGCTCCAACTTTTGTGAAGCGGGACTACATTTGCCCTTCTCCAGTCATCCAGGACCACTTCTGTCTCCAAGGAGTGGTTTAATAGAACTGTCAAAGACACAGCCAACACCTTTCTGAGCTCCCTCAATATCCTTGGTGTACCCCATCAGGGCCCATTGCCTTTTCCACTTCTGATTTGCAAGTGCCTTCAGGACTCACTCCTCTGTAAATGGACTAATGTTCACCTCCCTTCTGGTCAGCCAGTGAATTTTCTGGGAATCTCTGAGCCTTGGGTGCCACAGAAGTACACAACTGAGGTGGGTAAGCTGGTGATGCTGTTGGTGGGGTAGATGCATCCTCAGTCCAAGATTTGGTGTCCACCACCACTGTCATTAAAGACACTTGGATAGGCAGGTCAGAGGATTCCACAGAGGGTAGCTGGCTGTCATCTGAAATGGCTGGAGGTTCTGCCGCCCTAGGGGTGCAAACTGGTTGGAGGTAGAGAGTGGTGTAGGCAGGCCAGAGAGGCCAGGGAGAAAGACACACTGTGCCTGCTGTTCCCTTGGTTAGCTAGTCTGGCTGTGTTACCTTAAATTCTGTCTTGTTATACTTATGGCCCTTCCTTGCTGCTGTTGAACATACTGGTCTTCATCTCCTGACTGCTGAGAGAGGTTGCCTCAAGTTTAGTTTCAGAAGCAGAACTGCCCATGGCAGCCTCAGTTAAGCTCTGTGACCCGCACCATGGAACAATAGGGAAGTGGTAAACCAGCCCTTGTCATTGAATAAAGTCCTCTACAGCTTTGGGGATCTCAAACTGGTACATGGCCCCATTCAGATGAATGAAGAGTTGGGCCGTGTACCAGAGGGCATATTTTTGCTCTAAGATGAGTGAGCTCCATTTCACCACCACATAGCCCTGCAACAGTGTGACAGCTCTGAGGAAAAGTTTTAAAGTAAGAGAGCTGGTGGTCCTCCCAGTGAATGCTCTCATGCCAGGCACAAAATGTTCTCCTTCACTGGGTATCAGACTAATTTTATCAACACGGGTCTGTCATTTGGGAAGGGGACAAGAGTGGTGGCTTGCTCAATTTCAAAGGGCAGTTTGGCACATTGAGGATAGCTTGAATCAAGTGCTGAAAGAAGGCAATCACATCACTGCCTTTGGCGCCTTCTAGCAATCCCACTAAGTGGAGGTTATTCTGACGTGCCTGGTTCTCCATGTCATCAATTGTGTTAAGGAGGTACTTAATAGCACACTTCGCTCCATAAGCCACAAACCAAGGAATTACTCCTCTAGCTGCTTGATGCAGCTTCCATGTCCTCTATCCACTGACCTAGGGCAAAGAGCTCCTTGTCGGTGAGATCGGCAGTGGTCTTGATATCTGATTTGTTGTAGCATAGCAGTAATGCTGGCAAGGTCAGGTGAGCCATTGGTAAAGCAGCCATGATTGGAGACAAAGCAAAAGTGAAGGTGGGGTTGGCTGCCTGGAAGAAAGCCACATGACACACAACTTTCACTTTTCTTGGGGAGGAGGTGATCAGAAGCCATGAGTTTAAATTGTTTGTGTTAACCCACCGCTCTTTGGGCACAAACCAAAAGACCACCATGTACCTCTCAGCATGATCTACTGAACTCAGAAGGCAAAGAAGACAGATGCTTTCAGTTTTACTCAGACCAGTGATTCTTGCTCAGGCATGGAGCTCCTCTAAACTTAGGCTGCCATCTTGCCAGTGGCTAGCCACACCATTTTCCTTAAATTTGACCTATGCTGAACTAAAACTTAAATTACCCACCACTTTTAACTTGCATAAGATTATCCAAGATGGGATGTGGTACCCATGGAGCTGCTGCTTATAAGTCCACTGTTCAGCTACACAAACCAGGGAGAAGAAAGCAGTCAGCACAGTTCAGCCAACATTTTACTCAGTCCAAAAGGGCCTGAGTGGCCCAAGTAAGCTCTTCCTTCAACACAGCCTCAGACAGAATCCCCATGCCTTCACTCTGAGACCAGAAAAATCACAGGGATATCAATGGCATGTAAACTGTTCCAATACAATGATAAAAAGTCTTCAAGCCCAATAAATCACAATGGAATGTTGAGGCTCCTTATGGCTTTTCTTTCAGTTTTGTCATTGTAATTTCTTGTCCTAAGAACATATTACTAATATGATTACCGTAAGTCATGGAAAGGAAAGACAATGTTTTCAATTAATATAAATTGTTATACACAGTATAGGAAAAATCTTGAAAGCTGATTGGTATGCAGCATTTCATGACTGTATTTATATTCCCTCATAAAGGAATGGGTAAAACAAGAGCCCTGAGCAGAGGCTGTTTACCACAGCAATATCCCTATGCCTTGTCAAAACCCTTCATCAAGAAAAACACTCACCTTCTTATTTTAGGTCATAACATCACGGATCCAATCCCAGCACATGCATATGATCAAATCAAAGCAACAAAAATCAATACCCATCCCATTTAGAACCAAAGCGAAAGCAACATTTGTGAACAGCTTCACACCTGCCCTCCAGTACTCACAGACTCCATTCCATCGAACATTAAGGTACCCCCAATTCCTGCCTTCATCATTTTAGCCACTCATCACTGTACACACACACACACACATATACACACACACACCAGACAATTTGCAACTTAAAAATGTAAAATAATTTTAAAAGAGCTGTAACTGAAATGGCTTTCTCCTCATATCGCACAACAGTTCCGCATTCACCCCAATCACTGATCACCTCAGTGGCCATTACAAATAGCCATACTGCTTATTGACATACTTTTAAAACATATAGGCCAGTTGTCACAATGGGCCAGGAGGAGGTGACAGCATGTAAACACCAAACATTCATGCCCTCAGAGACACAGACAAGCACAATTCATTCCTTGTTTCCACCATGGTAAAAAAGAGTGAACAAGTGGTGGCGCTTCATAGAAAAGGACAAGCGTAAGTCTGTCCATTTCCCATGTAACTCACTCTAAGTCTATACTGCCATTCATCTCATAACTACAGAAACAGTTTAAAAAAAAACTCGCTACTTGCCCAACTGAAATAAAGTTTGCATCTCCAATTCTGCAGACATCCTCCAATCGGGGTGGGGAGAGGGCAGTCATGTGACTGCCATGACTGACAGTAAGCCCACTGCTATGATTAGGGCTATATCTTGTAAATAGAACATGACTCCACACTAATTACCAAACTCAACAAATGCTGGTTTTCTCTAATGTGTACTTTCCTTTAGGAACCAGTCTGCCACAAACTGCCTGTATTCTTTCCTATACAGCAAGACAGTTGAAGAGCACCTCAGTGGGAAGAGTTAGAGGCAGGGTTCAAAGAGCTGGTATTTTGAGCCTCACTAATAATAGTATCCCCACCACACAGTTTGTATGTTCAATAGTTGAGCTGCAGTCACACACACATACACACACACACACATGCATGCACAATACATAACAGCTCCACCTATTGGACACACACTATAAGGAGCTATTTTTTAAACCAATATGCTTCCACAATAAAAAAAATTGCATAAAAAATCAAAACACTATTTTTATTACTGTTTTTAATCTGTATGCAAACGAGCATTTATATAATAGGAATAATGCACTTCAGGGTGTGTGCTGTGCAGGGATAACATAATTTATCAGGTGTTGGATGCACTCAGCCCCAACCACCAAAGGCGTGATGTTATCCCAGCATGACACATACCCTATTGTGCATTATTCCTTTAATAAACAACAAAATCCCAATCTCTTCAAATTGGCTTAGAGGTGTCAGGCAGGGACACACAGTATTTCATATTGCCAGCTATACCGGTGTTCTGCAGGTCCTTTTTCTCAGTGCTGACCAGGTAAGAAGCTAGGTGCCAAATAAGAGGATCAGATACTCTGTATGAAAAATGTTTAGTGTTGCAGATGAAATACTGAAACCAAGCTATAAAATTTGATCATAGAGTGGACAGGGTAATGAGAACATAACAAATGCAGCTACATGCATTGTTTAAAACTGAATGGGAAGGCACTATGACTTGGTTTGGATAGAGTATAAGAGGCTTCTGTAATAATGATAGCCCCTATGCTAAATCAATACCATTTTCTCATTAGCAAGCAATCAGAGTTTGTTACAGGTTAACTATTTACTGGATTTAATCCTCTGTATTTAGCCTTGAGCAGCAAGAGAACCACAAATACACAAGAGTCTCAGCAAATCAGAACATATACTAGTCACCCTTGGGGTAATTCAGCTGTTTAAATTGCATATAAAGGTTGCATACATAGCCAAACATTGAAGGAAATACATTACTAGGAACTGTATTTTACATTCTAACTTGAAGAGTGAAGGTTTCCATCTGGCATTTGAATCAAAAAGCTGCAAGGCATTTTGTAGAACTGTAGATCCTGTAATAAATTTGAAGATGCGGTGGGCAAAGTGACCTAACTGGATTGCATTTGATGGAGATTGACTTTACAATATTCTATTGGGAGCATTGTTTTGCATTTTGTGACCATTCAATGAGTATTTATTTATTTGAGATTTCAGAATTTACAACCTTTGAGTCCGAGACTCATTTCCAAAGGCTCCACATTATAGGAAACATATGAGACATACAGGAGAAAAGGCAGTGTAGTATAATACATACAGTACAAGTGAGATACAGTACATAGGGCATCAGTCATGTGCAACGTTTACAATAACATTTGTTGTATTACAGTGAGCAAAATATTTAGCCTATGCACTAGATAATCGATACAGCAAGGAAACTAAACCAGCAAACATGCCAGAAGTGCAGGTCTGATTGTGCATAACATGCAGTCTGAGGTAAGACTTTGTCAAATACCATGGGTCTCAGGGGGAAGCCCTGTACAAATTGTCCCTTGAGCCAAAAACAGGCCCAAAAACAGTTGGGGGGCGTGGTGACCTATTATGGATAGGTGCAGGTGTGGGAGGCCAGAAGGTGGCTCTTCAGGGTGACCTTGAAAGGCCAACCTTAGCATGACAGGTGACCAGAGTGGGCAGGGTGTTAAACCAAGTGGGCCCTGACCAGGAACAATCTTTATGCCAGGGTTGTTTTGACCCTAGGGACAGTAATAGTGGTTTTGTCTTAGCTGCATATGTTCATGGAGGGGTGGAGGTTGTTAGGGCAGCTGATAGGCCCCAGGGGTGGGGGTTAGGCCAAGAAGAAATTTTTAGCCATGAGACAGGCCTGGTATTGTACCCTTTCATCAAAATTAAGAATCTGGCCAAGGAAATAGAGGTGCAGGTATGGGTTATTCGGTCAGCATCAGTTAGGAGTCTGCAGGCTTTATTGACCATTACCTTTAGTTTACCTATGGCTGTGGCATCAGCTGGAAAATATACCAGCAGGCCATAGTCAAATTGGGAGAGGACTGATTACGTGATAGCTAACCTTAGGGCATCTGGGGGAGGCAGGCTCTTTAGCGATAAAGAAGACCAACTCTTGCATTGGCAGTAGACGTGAGGGTTCTGATGTGTGCGTGGAAAGTGAGGTCAGGTCAAGATGACACCCAGATAGCAGTAGTAGGACCTGTTCCAGGTATAGTGGGAGCTTGATCGGATGGACATTTGGGCATTTTTAGCTTACTTTGGTGGTGGGCAAACAAGAGGGTCTTTGTTTTTTTAGCTCCAGTATCAGCCTATTCTCAGTGAACCAGTGTTCTGTCTGGCTGAAGGCAGACTAGAGAGAGGTCTGTAGAACCAATGGGTCTAAGTGGGAAGCGCAGATGACTGCATCATTCACATACAAGAGGATATTTTGGTACACGAGGTGGGAGAGCATTTAAAAACATACTGAAAAGTAGGGGCCCCAAGATGGAGCCTTATGGTACTCCAGAGTGGATGTGGTGTGAGCCAAATATAGTATACAGTTACATTCTGCTTGCAATGAGATTTGCTGTAGTACAGTACTTTAAGGATTTCTGAGAATTCAGTGAGTTGCTGTTAGAACCATGGTAGGCTTCCATGCTTAGAAGGTGCTCTGTTAGGTTTAAGCTCACAATGAGCTTGTGTAAGCTCATTATGAGTTTGCTTTGAATTCCAAGAACCTAGCTGTGGTATTGATACTTATTGTAAATCACCAATAGCAAACTTTGAGGTTTCGTTAGTACAACCTTAATTTTTATATAAGAATTAAGTAAAATATATGAGATTGCCTTCAAGCTCTTTTTACAGCTGCAGTGGGCAGATCCTGCAGACATCTTGTGAACTCTAAAAATGAGCCACCGGATTGCCACTAAAGAAGAGTTTTGGTGTTGCAGTACAATCATTCTGCAACTCAAAGACTCCACTCACTCCCCTCATCTCCATGGGCACACTAATTTTGTTGCTGTCACCCACCATGGCCCGCCATGCTCAAGATGCCACCAATGCTCAGTGTGCATGCATGAGTAGTTACACATGCATGACTTTACCATGCATGTGCACTGAGAATCAGTGGCTATGTTGGACATGGCAGACTGTTCCACTGTGAGCTCAGCTAACGTGCATGCAGCTGTGTCGGCTCTGGCTAGAGTTTGTTTCTTATATGCCACTTTCCAAAGGTTCAGCACATTACACTTAAAACATTACTAAAACAACAAACAATAAAATTGTTCTGCTCATTGCAGCATGAAATACACAATAATGTATACCATAAAACAATCAGACTTAGCTATCAGAAATTTTAAATTTGTACAGCGGATCAGGGAAAGTTTGGCAAACAGAACAGTTTAGTTCTCTTTGAAAATTCTACCAAGGTGCCTAAACAAATATACTGTACAGAGGCAGAAAATTCCAAAGCACTGGTGCTGCCACTGAAAATGTCCTGTCTCAAAAGGTCTTCTAATGGGAGCAGGGAATGGTTAGCAGATTTCACTTGGTGGAATAAATGGGATGGGGGTAATAGAGTTGTAATTCTGCACAAGCCAAAATGATAGGTCACAGAACTGAAATTAAGATATGCTGACCATACGCTCAGTCCTATACGAATCGGTGACAACACTAACAGAACTGCAATAGATATCACAGCTACACACCTAAACTGAGATATCCACTTCAATGTTTACAAGTGGCTTTTGTCAAAATTGGTTTAAACAAATTACACAATCGACCTCTTTGTACTCCTCTTTAAAAGACATAATTTTTATGACATCTGGAAATAATCTGCAACACCATCTCTAGCAAAACAGTAAAGGAAAGGATTTTTTCCAGAATTCATTCCGAGATCTTCACTGGATCAATGGACAACAGGAACCAGACTATTCCTTTAGAATTTCAGATCTGTAGCATTGCCATCTATGATACTTATAAAGCACTGATCCATTTTGATAATTTTAAAGCTCTGAAAGGCAAAGTAATACAAAAGACAGTGGAGTATTATTGTATACAATGGACCTCTCTAAATGTGATAACTCTTCCCTTATACCTGTTTATAAAATGGGTAGGGAATATCCTCATCTGTGATTGACTGAGGCAGGCTGGCACCCATACATATTACCTCAGTCAACTGCCCATTAAAAAAATTACAGTATCTGTGCTAGTCTGCATCATCACCAAAAATATTAATATGCCCCATTAGCATGTTCAGTTTTATAAACTGACATCATGTTGTTTTTGCTCCACACTACCCTGTGTGAAATTAGGAACACCTCAGGTCAACAAACCATCGCCTGCATAATATTTTAAAATCAGTTGTTAGCTCAGTTTTTTAAAATCTGTTTTCTGTTCACAAATACAAAACAACCAGCTTTGTCTTCCTTTACTGTACACTTGTTGATGCACACCACCCACCTCCTCAACTTCCTTTCTTGTTTGCTGTATTCATACTCCATGTCACTGAATAAGACCACCTAGCTGCCACCCCTATTTCCTCACATGCTCTGTTTACTCTCCATTCACTGGTAGACCCTACTTCCTATTGCAGCCTCAAGCTGCAGTTACTCCAAACCACATAGCCTAGTTTTGAGCTCAGTTCAGGACCCTAGACTCCAGTCTTATGCCACGGGCACCACAGCAGCACAAACATCTTCTGACTCCTTGCTAGAAATAGTGAGTGACCAAAGCAAGTAAAATGATGCCAATCAAAAGGAAAAGAAGATTTGTTTGAGGTGGGTAACCAAAGAAAGGAGATGGAAAGGGGCCACAAAAAAGAAACAGTAACTTTGGAGGAGGGAGGGAGGAGGCAGACACTTGTCATTTTCAGAGGAGACAGTCCTTAAGTGACTCAGTAATCTCAAGGTGGACAAAGCAATGAGGCCAGATGGGGTGCATCCAAGGGAGCTCAGGGAGATACTGGCTTCACCTCTGACAGTTATTTAATAGCTCACTGGAAACAGGTTCTGGAGGACTGAAGGAGGGTAGATACAGTCCCATTTTCACAAAAGTGATAGGAGAGGAGGCTGGCAATTATAAGCCAGTCAGTCTGATATCGGTGTTGGGAAATTTAATGGAATCACTGCTGAAGGAAAGGATTGTAGAATATCTTGACTCAATGGGTTACAAGACTTAAGACAACATGTGTTTATGGGGAGAGGTCATGTCAAATAAATTTGATAGATTTCTTTGACTAGGTGACAAAGGAATTACACAGGGTGGAGGGATGCATGTGGCCTACCTAGGTTTCAGTAAGGCTTTCAACACCATTCCACAAGGAGATTAGTAAGCAAGCTGGGTAGCTTAGGAATGGGTCCAGAGAAGGTACACTGGATAAGAAACTGGTTATGGAATGGGTGATAGAGGGTGGTGATAAACAGAGTTCGCTTCCAGAGGAAGGGAGGATGACCAGGAGGGTCCCTCAGTGATCAGTGTTGGGACCAGTCCTCTTTAATGTCTTTATAAGTAACATTGCAGAGGGTGGGAATGGAGGGTCTGCCTCTTTGTGGATGACACCAAAATCTGCAATATGGTGGACACTCGGGGGGCAGGGTGGAAAGGATGAGCAGAGACCTGAGAAGGCTAAAGGAGTGATGAAGGGTATGGCAGCTGAGTTTCAATGTTAAAAGTGAGATTGTGCACTTAGGGCACAGAAACCCAGGGGTGGAGTACAAAATGATGGCGTGGTATTGTCATCTACAAAGCAGAAAAGAGACCAGGGTAATCATAGCTGATGACCTAATGGTGGTAGGCAGTGCAGCAAGGCAGTCAGGAGGGCTAGTGGGATGCTGGGATGCATAGAGAGGTGTATCACCAGCAGAACGAGGAAGGTAGTATTACCTCTGTATAGACTGGTGGTAAGACCGCACCTAGAGTACTGTGTCCAGTTCGGATACCATGGAGTGGATGTTTCAAAAGGGTAGCTTGCACATGACCTAGGCACACCAGATATGGTGAACTGGACTTAGGTCAATCTAATGATTTTCAATCCCGTGTGGTAATTGCCACAAGTTAGACCATATTTTGTGGCCTAGCTAGGTCACTCGGCACACTTTTTACAATGTTTGTGCCTGAGGTTTGGTGCAAGCTGCCATAAATCAGGTAAACCATTGCAACTGTATGTGAGTTATGAAAACTGAATGCACTTGCAACTAAAAGTGTTTTCCATACCAGTAGAATCAAAGTGCTGTGGAGCAGGCCTTGACACAAGCCCTGTACCACACTTCAAAATCTGGCTCCACATCTCTGAAGAACATGGACAGAGTGGAGGCAGTCCAGAGAGACAGCAAAATGGTGCAGGGTCTGCATCAAAAGCCCTATGAGGAGAGACTAAAGGACCTTAATATTTACACCCTGGAACAGAGGAGGGAGATAGGATATGATAGAGACCTTTAAATACCTCACATGGGTATATAAGGTACAGGAGGAAGTATTTTTCAGAAAAGAGGTAGTCAAAACAAGGGCCATGCTATGAAGCCAGAGGGGTAGATTCAGGGAGATGTAAGGAAGTACTTTTTCACAGAAAGAGTGGTGGGTTCCTGAAACAGCCTTCCAGCAGAGGTGGGGCAAAAACAGTGGTGGGGTTCAAGAGTGCATGGGATAGGCACAAGGAATTGTGGTAGACAGGAAGGTGGGGGAGAAGAGCTAGCTCAAGTAGGGTCTGTGGTGATAATGTAGGTGGGGAAAATAGGCAGACTGGATGGGCCAAGCGGTCCTGATCTCCCATCAAATTCTATGTTTCTATGCAACAAACTCTTCTGAAAAACAGTCAGAGGGCAAATGGAACAGATTATGGGGCAGTGGGAAACAGAACAGGAGAACCTACAAAACAATGGCAGGCAAAATAAATGACAATTCCCTCTCGTAACACTTGGCAGCAGAGGAATTATTTTACTTTTTCCTTCATATTACTTTCCTCCTGTTAGCATTCTGGGTTGGATTCTCATCCCTGTTCCTGCCCCCCACAGACTGGCATCTTCCTCCTCCAGAATGGCTAGGTACCCCAACAGATTCCACCCCTGGTGGGGACAGGAGGAGATTATCCTCCCCCAAAACGTATAATTCAGTGCAGACCATCTCTTGGTGGCAGTGCAGATCTCCAAATGGGCAGACAGGGCTACATGGAGTCACAGACCTCCTTTTCTGTCTTCTGCCCCCCTCTGTAGCTGAGGTGTACATGCGCATTGAGGCAAGCACAGCTCACAATGCTGCTGCCCACTCCCTTACTGCTGTGCCGCCTATAGCCTGCACTGCCACCAGGCCTCCACCTGGTGGCAGTCAATGGCTGGGCAAACCAAGTCACCCCTCAGGGAGGAGAACAGTACCCAGATGCCTGTCCTCCCTCCTTGGCCAAATCATGATGACCCAAGTCCTTCACACTAAGCCCAGGCTGCCAGAATTGTCCAGGTGGCATCCAGCACCTTAACTCCTCAGTGTCATTGAGAAAGTTCTGAAATATTTTACTTTTAAATTAAAACATTTTTATAATTTTTTCATTCTTCAGTTTTTGTTTGTAAAACTATTCCTAATCACCCATTTTATAAGCACAATAAAGCACCCAAGGTATGGTTAGGACTGTGTTAACTGCCTTTTCAGGGTTACAAGACCCTCTGCCTGCAGTGGTGTGACTCCTACACCTTCACGTGGGCAGTTATCTTCTCAGCTAAAAAATCAGCCTGTTGCATCTCACTGCTCACATAATTCTCCCAGGTTGTAAATGTAAGAACTGCTTTTAACACAGTGCATTCCTTATTAATATTTGTTGCTGAATAAAATAACAAAATAAGTTACATACTTTTTTTCCTGCAGTCCTGGCCTGCCCACCATCTGGTCTACTACTCACCCAGCCCTGTCATCTGCCTTCTGCAGGACTTATCCCTCCCATGCTCCTCCCTGACTTACTCCCAAGGATGGGGCCACTGAGGGGTCTGTAACCCCAGTGGAATTAGAGTCTGGTGTTTGGAGTGTATCCCAGTCAGTAGCAGGCTCTGCCATGGTAGTTGAGTGTCATCTTGCTGTAGTCAGGGTGTTTCAGTTTTCTGTCCCATTCCTCATGATTGTCATGGAGACGCTCTGTATATGCACACACCAATGCATGCCACAAACACCTTAATCATGTCAATGTCCACCATCCCTGATTCTTGACTCTTGCCTGCACCGTCACCTGTGGTCATTGCAGCACAGACCAGAGGCACTTCTCACTAAGATGCCTCCAATGATCCAGGCTCATTCCTGAACCCAGGTCATTAGCATCACAAGTGCTAGCACTACCACTGCACCAGCAAACAGCCATGTTACATACTTTTCAAAAATGCCAGCCTCAAACATCTTGCTGAAACAGTTATAATAGGATGCCTTAGTATTAACAAAGAGTGGAAAACTGGCTGCGTCATGTAGTGTACCCACATAAGCAGATGATAACACTAATACAGCAGACCACCAATATAGCATTACTACCAGACACACTTTTTGGAAGTCCTTCTTCTATACCCACTGCACTTACTTTAAACTTTGGAACCCCCTTTACTATTTTGCCTAGATTTGGTTATTGTTCATGTAATTCAAGTTCAGCTCATTATATGAGGAGGGCTCTGATCACTGCCACAATGACCACAGGTGGCAGTGCAGGCAGAGTCAAGAATCAGAGAGGGTGGACATTGACATGCTTAAGGTGTTTGTGGCATGCATCGGTGTGTGCATATACAGAAGAGCCCATAAACGGACTTAGCATTGACATCTCTGTTTCACCCATGCTTGGTGTTTTCAAGTCAAGTCTCTGCCTCTCTCTCCTTGCCTCCAGCTCCTGTGACTGCCCTGATTAGGCTATCCTCCCTCCTATTTCCCCTTACTGTGCCCCTTGATGTGCCTCAACACCTAGCGCTTTGCAAACACCACTGCCCCACCGATGCACCCTCCGCTCTCTCTGTCCTTGACAATGCCACCTGCCTGCTATACTCCCACCCCCTCACTTCTCCTCTTCCCTTTGACTCCCCTTCAGCTACTGCTGCCCTTTTATCACTCACCTCTCACAACCTGTGTCCATCTCTTCTCCCTCCACCCTCCTTCAATACTATCTCTGTCAATTCCCACCTCCTTGTGTCTCCTGTATTCCATGTTAGTTCATAACTTAGACTATTCAGTATTACAAAATGTTATACACTGGAAATGTAGTAAATGTTTTTTAATGTTTTTATTCTGTAAATCATGTTGTTTGGTTGTACTCACTGACGTGGAACCTTTGTAAAAGAGCCTTGGCCCAAAGGTACTTGTAATCCTAGACTTCAATAAATAAATAAAAAATAATTCATACTTGCTGGTAATTTACTGTGTTTTTTTGTTATGTTAGAACTTTTATTGTTTGAACTAGTTATTTATTGAATTTTTCCTCAATAAATATTGTAGTGTGAAAAAATCATATTTATAGCACTTGCATTTTAAAAATTGTCTTAGTTTTTGGCTCTGTTCCATTCTTTTAAAGAGACTTACCAGCCTCAGCCTGTGCACCTGATATATTGGTGCCTTACCACAGGAAATGATGTTTATGTACAGATGACCAAAAATATTTCAAGAGTTAAAATGTAATAGTCCTCATAAATTTACTTTTACTGGGTCACTCGGACTTCGGTCTGAAAAGCCGCTCACACTCCAACCCTGTGCACAGCCACATTATGATGTAAAGCCAGGGAGAGCACACGAACCGCGCTCCATTATATAGTCTGCGGGGGCAGCTTTCACATCATTTTATATATTGTAGAAGTCATTTGGTGATGAATCAAGGGCACTGGTAGACTAACAAGACCTTGTTAGTCGACTGGTGCCCCTGAAGACTGTTTTACGTGTACAACTATTAGAAAGGACTATAGTAGAGCAGATTTTGAACAGATTAGAAACAGCTAAATGAATGGGAATGGAATAAAGAAAATGATACCACCATTACCCTATGGGCAAGAATTAAAAATAAGCTCCTAGAATTAGAAGAACAATATGTTCCGAAAGAAAGTATATAACACGAGAGCAAATTACCAATATGGTTTACTAAGAAAATACAACACCAGATAGCTATAAAAAAGGGCTTATAGGGCAATGAGGCGAAAAACAATATATATAACATTTACAGGTATCAGCAACAGTTGAAAATTGCAAAATATGATTCAAACCCAGAAGCGGAGTTGGAATTTAGGCTGGCACATTTAAACGATGGTGGTAAAACTTTCTTCTCTTGTATTAATAACAAATCTGCTTATAGGTCCATTGGACCAACAAATAGTAATGGTATTGACACTAGTTATCCCAAATAAATGGTTGCAGCTTCAATGATTATTTTTGTTCAATGAATAGTCCTCCTTTAAACAAAGCACTCTTATAAGTACTATTGGTGATAATGTAGCTTTTACCAGGGAGGAATAATAGACACATTGAATAAGCTTAATGCATCTAAACCTGCTGGCCCAGATGAACTACATCCTAAGCTCTTAAAGGGAGTTAGGAAATAGCTGCTCAGACCCCTGCACCTGTTATATAATTTATTTTTTAACACGTGTGTAGTTCTTCAGGACTGGAAATCGCAATAGAGGTCTCAGTGTACAAGAAGGGTAGTAGGACTGAATTAACTCATTCTATCCTATTGTCACTTAGAATGTTCAGGTAGCCTCTGCCTACTGCTAGAACACCTCGCGCCTGAAGGGGTTTTAGATCTGCAGCATCTATACAAACGCATTGTGCTTAAACACTACACATCTTAAAAACCATACATCCAATTTTAAAACTATAAAAAGAAAAGTTTTCAGGACAAAATGTTTTTGAAAATGAGTGAGGTTTGGTAATGTCTATTTTACTGGATTTAATGTTGTGTAGGTTGTTTTCATATTTAATAAATTCTGATGATTTTATCTAAATATAATTATGCTCCGTTATTAGTCATGCAAAAATATTACATTTCTGTAAAATTGTTGATTAAAATAGTTAAAATATACAATAAACATCTGTCATTGTCTAAATATAAATTGTGCAAGTTTTTACCATTTTTTAGTCAGAAATCAATATCTGAGTCTCTTGTTATTACAGTTTGAGTTTTTGTTCCACTCCACTGGTTGGCATTTTGCAATGTTCAATTCTTCCTACCCACTGATTTTAGTTTATGAAGCTGATTATCAATTTTTTGTTTTTCCCTAGTTTAGTAAGAACATATTTACACATTACCTTAGAAGGACATATCAGAAATGATGCAGGAAGGAAGTGCTTTGTGAGGTCAAGTGATGTAACAAGAAGAACACTTCCAGTGTAGGTCAGTGAGCTGACACAGGAAATGGAGACATTTGTTAGTGCTGGAGGGTCTCTATGATTAATTGCATATGTGCTTTAGTTAAAATGTATAATTTCATTGAAATAAACTATTTTATTTTTGCAATAAAATCCCATAAGTATAGGAAACTGCATTTTATTTGTGCTGTTTGCTTTATCATACTGTAAATGAAGCATGATGTTCATATAAAGGTTCACAGTCTTTCAGTAAACATCATGTTACATAAATCTATGTATTATTTAATTTCCTGGCATAGTTTATTTTTTGGGTTGTATTATGGGATGGTTTAAGGTGAGGAATGACTGTATGAGGAAGCACTGTGTGTTAGTGGTGGTGGTGGTGGGGGTCCTGCATTCATAATACAGGCTCAGATGTACTTCATATGTTCTGGGAAATGAGAGGGCTATATGCATCTAATAATGGTGCTAACAGACACTGTAGATACATTATGGGTATACGTATAGGATGATGAAATTGCTGAAAAGGCACTGGTAATTTGGGGTATACTGTGTGTCATGGGAAAGGGGTGGGTGTGCCTGTACCAGGAATGATGCTCATAGGCACTGCAGTCATTTTGTGTCATGAATTGGCACCTGTCCTTGGGGTATACTCAGTTGTAGGAAGCAGTTGAGGCTGCCTGCACCTGGTAATGGTGTTCATATGCCATGCAGAAACATTGTGGGTGCACATACAGGGTGATGACATGTACCTGTAAAGGTTGTGTACTATGTGCTGTGTCACATGGTTTGCCTGCACACACATGTGATATGTTGCAACATTCAGTATGGCGCACTGTGTGGGTGGGAAGGAGGTGGGTATGCCTGCACCATGGAGTGATGCTCATTGGTGCATGTGTACTGTGTGCTATGTTTCATTTGAATGGACTGTATATGTCATACACTGGCACTGATCATATCACAGTGCATCAGAGGTGAGGGATGGTCTGAAGCATTTTGAGCACAAGGCACTAAAGGAAGTGGTTGTGGGCGATTCGAACTGAATAGAACATTACAGTGCATCTGAGGGTAGTGTTGGAATGAATCCTGATGTGACAATAGTCTACACCATGGTGATTGAGGAGGATCCATATCAGTAATGCACATCACAGAGTGTCAGAGATAAAGGTTGGACTGAAGACTGATGAACAGATGGACTAAATCAGTGACTCTGGTGGAGTTTGAATCTGAACAGCACTCTACAGTGCAGTAGAGGTTGGGGCTGGACTGACACCAGATCAGTCAATGGACAACACCATTGGCTGTGGAGGGATCTGAACCTGAAATGCACTTCCTGTTCACTACAGTTTGGAGCTCGAGGGATGCATGATAAGGAGATAGATTTTACAAGTGGCTGTGGAGAGGATTTTAACCTGAAGAACACTTTACAGTGCATCAGAGGTTGAGTCTGGACTGACGTCCATACGAGTCGATGGACAACACCAGTGACTGTGGAGGGATTCAAACTGATTGGCCTTTACGATGCATCAGAGATTGGGGCTGGACTGATGCCAGATAAGTTGAAAGCAACACCATTATTTTTCATTTTAAACAATCAGTAACTGCGTATTAGGGAAAAACTCAAGTGCAGAGCATGAGACAAACATGCTACTGACCCTAACCCACTTATCACCCATAAGCAGGAGCAACATGCCACATAGATTTTAATATAGCCATAATCCAAACATAAACTCTTAAAAAGTAACAAAAGGTGCTGAATTCATGTGACCTCATCTAGTACATGCACAAGAAACACTCTCTCCCATCAGGAATGCCAGCCGGATCCATAAGATGTGATCACACAGGATGACCAGAAATTATCCCAAAATGAACAAAGTAACAACTATGAAAACTTTTATCATAAATAAAAGTAAAACAAATAAAGTAAATACAGATTACAAATTGAGGTTTTGGCACGAAATTAAGTGAGTATTTAGGATAAGAGCAGCACCTCCATCTTGAATCTAAGTTTCCAGTCACCATGCTCTTCCTGCACCAGTGTGAGCTCTGACTGGTTAATGGGAATAGTGACGTGTACAATAAGCACAGAGCAAGCATGGCAACAGTGAGGATCAATATGACCAAATGGTGGCCGCACTACAGAGCTAGGAAGGTGCAGGTGAGGGCTTTCACCCCTAACTGAAACATCAAAAAAAAAAATCACTGTACACTCTAGAGCCCAGAGAGCCACTTTCCTTCAGTGACGGTTGTAAAAAATACGAGTCCTTGCTTGTATGCTAAATAAGGTTTAGTCTAACGTTTCAGGCACACATATTGAATAGAATAGTGGAAGACACAACAAAAGATCTGTGTGCAGGTTCCTGGCGCTTTGACAACTAAAGCTTCATCAGTGGGATGCTGCCTGCATCTAAGAAAATCCCTTTATACCAGTTAAATTCAGATTGATGATGTCAGAAAATCCGACCAATCACAGAGCTCGATTTTTAAGTACAGAAATATTCAGCTCATTTAGTGGTATAAATGGACTAATAGTTATAACAATCATGATATCAGTGACAACATCTTATTGTGAAAAATACCCAAAAGACAAAAATACACCAAAGTGGTGACATTCAATCGGATTGCTCGAATAAAAAATAAATAAATAATGAAATTAATTATAGTGTAAACCTGATCAGCTTAACATGTTACACTAAAACAAGATGATTTGTTGTTATGATACAAACTAATGGCAGAATGAACATAATACATTTTCACAGCACATGCAAAAAATAGTAAATTTATTTATTTATGTATTAAGGCTTGTTTTCTCAAAATAGCCAATGGGAACACATATTATATTAGGTAAAATCAGTTAGGGTATGATGTCCCTATTAGCTGGTACAACTCAATTCATCAAATGTAAACAAATGCTTGAGCTGCACCAAGAGAAGATATGGGCGCCAATTGGCGTCATCAGACACTACAACCAAATGATTTAGGACACCATATGGCGTCATCAGGAAAAAGAGGTATGTTTTTTATGATGCCATATAAGTCATCAGGAAGAATGAGTTAAGTAATTAAAGGCCAATTACCTAATGTCTATACTGGAAAATATTGGAGTTTCTTATAAGAGACAAAATAGAGGAAGAACTTAAAAATAAGGAATAATTGACAATAGCCAACATGGGTTTAGGAAACATAAGTCATGTTTGACCAGTATACTAACGTTCTATAACAAAATAAGTGACCTTTTGAATCAAAATAAGCCAGTGGATATAATATATTTGGATTTCAGTAGGGAATTTGATAAAGTTCCACATGATATATTTATTGAAAAATGATACATTTGGACATAGAAAAATGATAACCCAGTGGATTAGAAACTGGTTTACTGATGGAACCCAAAGAGTGAGAATAAGGGGTTATTGTCGGGCAGCAGTATTATGTCCATTGAGTGCCACAAGGCTTGGTCCTGGGACCAGCTCTTTTCCTTGTTTATTTCTGATCTTAACAAGGGCATTGGGTGTAACTGCCCAAAATTTGCAGATGATACAAAGATAGGTACTGAGGTTTCCACATAAGATCAAGCTGTGGCATTTCAGAAGGATCTAGGAAAATTATAATTATGGACTGAAAATAATAAGATGAAATTTAACTTGGATGAGTATGTAGTGATGCACCTTGAAACAAAAATTCAAGATATAAATATACCTTAAACAACAGTAAGCTGAAAGCAGTGTATAGAGAAAGGATCTACAGTAGGTATTTTAATAAGTAGTGACCTTATTTTTGAAAGTTATTGTGATGAAATTGTAAAAAAGCAAGTAGGATAACAGGGACAATAAGGAAAACATTTTTACCAGGCATATATCTTGTCTGATGCCACTGTATGGAATCTCATTAGACCACATTTGGACTACTGTAGTCCTCTGTGAGTCCCTCCTGAAGAGAGACATACAGCTTATTGAAACAGTACAGAGAAGATTGCTATGATGATTTCTGGATGCAGCAATTATCTTATGAGGTGAGACTAACAACACAAGGACTACAGTATACCCATTGGAACTAAGGAGACTCAGGGAGATCTATTATTTATGTATAAAATAAGTAGTGACCCAGATCTAATGAACAGCCTTGAACTCCAACAAAGAAACTAGAGGTTTTAACTTAGGAGCCATAGTAAACAATTGAGGTTAACCTATCCAAAACAACCATAGGAGATATTTTATAGACAAAAATTGATCACCATTGGAACAAACTTCCAGAATCCATAGTTGAATCCAACACATTTGTGATCTTTAAAAATAGGCTGTATTCTTACCTCCTAGGTACTTGAAGGGATGTATTCACCCCTGCAGGAGACAGGTCATAATGGGCTCCCTGCCTTCTACCTGTCTAAATTACGAGTATAGATCTGTGCATACACATCATTTCCTTGAGGTAAGGCACCGATATATCAGGTGCAAAGGCCAATTCATTAAACCTGGTGGATCTCTTTAATATTTATGAGTACCTATTCCACTACCTCATTCAAAAACAACTGACTGTCTTCAACCGCCTTACAATTACTATCATGGTGACATCACAGTCTGTTGCTATGGAAAATATTATGATGTCATAACATCTGCACTCAAAGTAACAGCATCCTGATGAAAGCTTTTAATACAGATATCTTGGTGGGGGACATATTCTGAGCTGGCTGGATGCGTGCACATAATGATGCATTCGCAAATATGTTGTGCTGGCCAACTCTGTTGTGATATTCAAACACAATAATGCGATTGGAACAGATTAGGGGTTCTGTGTGAATATTATACCCTGGATGCGTGGTGCATAGCATGTGGTTTGCCATGTATGGTGCAGTGCATCCAGGGTGTGGGGCTGAGAGACCACTCATAGGGGAATGCATGGCACATACCTGGATGCACCACTTCCCCATAGGCAATATTCAGCCCAAACATGCAAGTGAGCTCATAGGGCATGCAAGGCAAAAGAGGGTGTACATAATGGTGCGTTGCACAAATATGTTGTGCTGGCGGCTCTGTTGAGATATTCAAACACAATGTGTGATTGGAACAGATTGTGTGTTCTGTGTGAATATTGCACCCTGGATGTGCGGTGCATAGCATGTGGTTGCCATGAATGGCGCAGTGCATCCAGAGTGTGGAGCTGAAGACCGCCCATAGGGAATGTGTGCACATACCTGGATGCACCATGTCCCCATGGGCAATATTCAGCCCAAACATGCAAGTGAGCTCATAGGGCATGCAAGGCACAAAGAGGCGATGCCCTACCAGTCATAATGTCATACACTTAATAGCATATAACATTATAGCTAACCTGAAAGAGCACTGTCCAGGACAGCCGAATGGTGCAATACGGCGTTTACTGTTGTATGCGGTACTGCACCATTCACACACTCCCAGGCAGAGGATAAGACATCTGCTGGGAGTAGGTTCCTAAGCAGCTGCTGTGGCTCTCTGGATTGAGCCACAGCAACAGGAACAAGCCGCGTCTGGGACTGGGTTTGATTCCTGGTCCCAGACATTTATTTTTTATCGCAATTTGTGCTCTCCTCGGGTGGACCTCCCCAGAGATGAGAATCTTAGTGGGGGAGGTCCAGGAGCAGAGCCCCCACAGAAAAGAATATGCCGCATGGCAATATTGCACTATATTGGCAGTGCAATTTTGCCATGTGGCATAATGTCTTGTGACATTATGACCCTGTCACTGTATGCATGCCCATTATGGGCTCATCTGCATTGCTGTGCCAGGTGGAATGTGCAAGGCCAAGCTCCACCCCCAGCCCTGATCTCAGGTAGTGAAAAGGACAGAAACATCTCTGGTGGTCCAGTGGACCAAGCATGCCCCAATCCCCACTGAAGTACTGAAAACACACACCACGAGCCCAGAGACCTGATCCCTGTTAAAATACTGAAATCACCCACCCTGAGCCCCGATCACCATTGAAATACTGAAATCACCCACCCTGAACCACTGAGCCCCAATCCCTGCTGAAACATGGAAAGCACACACTCCCAGCCCCAATTCCCTGTGCACTCACAGGTCCCTGGAATTATACATACATGTGAACCCTTCCACATAGACTGGGGCACACATGTGGCACTGTGCTATATTATGAAGTACAAAATACACACTGCTGTATAATCATGTTTACAATAATGTTCAGATACATGGAACAAAGAATGTGACTATTTTCCCAGTATTTATCATCCATATTCTTAACATATGTACCTCCCTTCCTTTCCAGCATAATGTACATCCTAATGATATCCCTATGTTATTCAGGCCATAGGCAATGAAGCCAGTGAAGCGCATGAACTATAACCACTGATCCCTGTGTACTAAAGAATAAATCAACTCCGAACACCAATCCCATATGCAAGAATGAGTTCCCCAATCCTCACCCCAAACCCCAAAATAATACACCCATCCCCGTAGGAAAAGGCCCCCGTCCCCCCACCCCAGCAGGTAGAAATCCACCACCCAGCTCCCTCCCCATCTCATCCAGTTGGGCATTGACACAGCCCTCCTCACTCTTCTGTGGCCAGCCACTGACTGAAATGAATCAGAGTGTGTACTGTATATAGAAGTGCCCATTGATCTGATGACCAATGAGTGCATTCTATATAATAGTGCAGTTTAGAAAACAAAATGCCACTGTTGCTAAAGATGTGCATTTATAAGAACTCATATTTTTAGGTATGTGCTATCTGGGGAAACATTATGCTGATTGAATGAAAATGCAATGGCAGATTATGCAACATTTGGTGCTATTTTATCAAAATTGCATAAATGCAAAATCAGTAATTTTACACAATTTCACAAGCATAATACAAATTTTGGACAGCTCTAATACTAGGGCCTAGTACACAGTTGCAAGGTGCAACTCTGAAGAGCAACAGGCTCCTTGCTGAGCCACCATATATGTCTGACATATTGTACATAAAGCCATCACAACTGCCAGCATTTGCAGCCCACCCTGTGACAGCATTTCTGAGCAGAATATGTATATAGGTTCATCCAGATGTTGGTGTGTTCACACGGGGTATGTGCCCACTAACATGCTAGACTGCAAGAGTTACAGGGTTCTATTCATGGCACAGTTGCTATCCCAGGCCTGTGGGAAGTAATTAGATGATGACTGGAGCCCTTTAAAACACAGTTTAGTGATATACTTTTGTAAGGCTAGCCAAGTAAATTTAAATAGAAGAACTCTCAGCTATCAGGAATCTTCACTTATTACTGCAATAATACTTCAAAGTACTATGGTCTATTAGCGGAATTGGATCCCAGAAGAACAAAATGTTCTGCAAACTTGCAGCCATGGGAACATCATCCTAGGTACAGTAGCACCTGTGACTCAACATGATCTTCCACATTGGGTGCCTGTAATAGACTCCCTCCCAGGATCCCAAATGTACTGTTTTATCCCCATCCAGGTGATCCCCTGACTATTAACCCTTTATTTTAACACACTGATATACCCCCAAAAGTACACAAACTGACTTTAAAATCACCCAGACACTAGAAACTCTTCCCTAGATGCCCAATAACATTATACAGTACTGCAAACATCAACATTTAAAAGTATTTACTACCTAGACAAAGTAGCAGAAGGCCTTAACTAGGTTTCCTGCCACAATACTAGGATAGAGAGAATGTACTGCACATAAGCATGTCCCTTTAAATAATGTTACAGCAGGCCACATGGTTGCCGGGGAACCAGAAAGTACCTGGCACCCTGTGGCAGCTCTCGTCTGCTCCAGCTTTTCTCTCCCATTTGCTTTGAGGTCTGCAGATGTTGTTTTGCTTTTGTCAGGAGGGGTAATTCCTTTTCCCACCATCCCCTGTTTATTATATTTTAAATTGAGTCGTTAATGGCACCAGTCAGTCAACACTGTCAGCTCCTTTGATCCTCTGCAGCACTTCCCAGACTCAGTGCCACCAGTGCTATCTGTCTTGCTGATGCCGCATCTAGAAGGCTCAGTGCAAGAGGAGGACACCAGTGACCAGGTCACCCACTCCAGAATCATCAGTGGCTCCTTTCTTCTTCCTACCACTGAGACTACTTTCACTGCTGACAGTCCGACAGAATACATTTCATGTAACATCAGGCATCTGCTAATGCTGGCAGCTGGTCTGGTACTGTCTGGGACTCTGCTCCTTCCCTTGGTCTGCACCATCAAACAGTCACTTACTGAAGCAAGGACAGGAGCATATGCCATGACTCTTGGTCTTTCCTTGCTGCCCCACAAAGAATCCAAATCATGGGTGATTGGGAAACAACACTTGTGACTCCATGTCCCTCTGAGTCTCATCATCTCTCACTGCAGTCAGGAGTGGAACCTCAGAAGCAGATTACATAGAATAGGGGACTACCAAACAAACAAAAAGAAACTCCAAAAAAAGAAAAAAAATGAAACCTCCTTGCCAGCCCTGACCAGCAGTGCTACTGCAAGGCCTCTCAAAGGTCCCTAACCTGCTATTCCTGACTGCTAAGCCCTGCAGGAGGGTGACCAAGGCAACCACCCCAACCAATGTCTGAGCCAAGATCCCCAAAAGTGCAGCAGCATCCTGAGACTCCATCCACCAGCCAGGGCAGCCTCCTGGAACCTGTACCAAAAGGTAATTATCTTTTATTTTATTACTTTGATCTGAGCTGATGGGAGAGCCTTTGATGATAGCCCAGCTACCCACCAAAACTCCTCCATCATTGTCACAACAAAATCTAAGGTGAGAGTTTTCAATGGACTCTTTCACAATAGTACCAGTCACATAGTGCTATGCCAATGCTTGGAAAGCCAGGCTATTGATACAACCACCATAGTCTTATGTAACATTTGGGTGTATGCTTCTGCATTCCAGTCCATGCCTGTTCTGTGATAACTGCTGCCTGTATCATGTACTCTTCTTGTATTTTTATTAGCCGATGTATTCTCCAGGTTTGTACTCGAAAAGAGGTATTGACTTGGCTAGCGTACCTTACCTGGTAAAGAAAAATAATAAATAAATAGTGTTCCCTCCCACCAAATCCTTATCTTTAGACCCAGTTTTGGATCGGCAAGTTTAGTATTTCCTCCTCCTCTCTCCATGTCTCCCTGGTAGGTCAATGGCCCCTTCCACACCAAAGCCCTATTGTTGTCCCTGGAATCCAGCTGCTCACTGCACCTTAGCCCTATTTACCATGCCTTAGTTCTCCATTTCCATGCAGAATCTTCACTGATTTTGGAGCATCTACCTCTGTCATATGCCAGCTCCACTCTGTAGAACTGATTATAACCATTCTACAGGTTCAGCAAAACTCCATTTTGCAACTGTGTTGTGCAGGGGATGGTGTGCATCCATGCATACAGTGAGATGGTGTACCATTTACATACCAACCCTAACATTACCATAGCTTTTCTGCTCCTTTTCTCTGTGTTATTGCAATGACCACTGCAACAGTGTAAAGAAAGACTTGGGACTCCATTGTGTATATCACAATATAGTGCAAGGTTGGACTTTCATGCAAAGTGGTCATTGCAACCAATTTGCAACATAGAAGAGTGGCTTTGCATGCTGCTTCAGACCTTTAAGTTGGATATACAGGTCTTATTACTATTTTGTGCCTTTAACTGTGCTCTGTATTTCTCCACCAATCAGTTCCTTGACATATATAACAAATATGCACCCTAAGTAACATATAAAAGTAGAGGGATACAGCTGACTCTTTAACAGAAGAACTGTTTACTGTCTTAAAAGGAGGGATATTGTCTGGTATAAACTGACAAAAACCCAGGGTTTAGCAATGACTGGAATATATACTGAGAACTGCTAAATGTACAACATTAAATCTGAATAAATATGAACAATTAAGCAACTTAAAAATGACTGAATAATTCTGTCTTCCACGTTTGTGATGCCATGTTAGTCTAGAGAATTCCAGTTTGTCTGTCTGGGTGCTCAGTAGTGAATCTGTGTCCACTTATGCATTTTTATGGCTGTAGGGCTGAGCTCTGCAAGCTGTCTTGCAATTACAAAAGGCAAGTCACCAGATTCTGAATGAAGAACACAACATTTTGGAGTTGAAGCACAATCACTCCCACTATATAAAGCACTCCACTGTCTCCATTCAGTAGACCTGTATGGTTCCTTCTTCTCCCTCTCCCCTGCAGCACTATTGTGTCTCTCTCAATAACTTGTTCAGGTCGAGAGATCCACCCAACTTGAGTGTGTTCCAGTAGTGGGGTTGGGGCGTTATAGTCAAAAGGCATGAATGGACACATTACAACACCAAACTAATTTTGGACAAACTGAAGCAGGTTGAATAAAAGCACTTGACCCACTAAATGCTGTCAGGATGTGGCTGATGTTTCCTCAGAATATCATCGCATGGCACAGCCTGTCAATTTCCTCACACAGTTGTAACACCTCAACAAGTGGATTTGTCCTATCCCTGATTGAAGCAGTAGTAATCTGTAATTTGTTATAATCAGTAATGAGTGAGGGGATACGATCTGACAGCATCATGAATTAGTCTTGACTTACGATGCACAGTCCAATTGCCCCTAACATTATGATGTGCTTACTCTTTGCAGCAGCCTGCATCTTCCTTTTACTTGGTGAGTATGCTTAATTATTTGCTATTTATTTTTGCTTCCTCATCTGTTGAATAGTTTTCATTCCTTGCACATCCTAAATGGAACCACTTCCACTATTGTATTTCTTTACTCTTTTTCTGTCTTTTTGGAGACAGCAGCATGTTGGCTCTTGCAGGAAGCCTTCTATCATGACTGAGATGATTCTCATTTAGAATCGAGGCCCCTGTTTATCGCTCCTTGAGATTATATTTATTTGTTTCATCTGTGCCATCAGACGCTCTGAATTTTGTTTACAGATAGCCCACTTAGGGAAAATTTATTTTATTTATTGAATTTTGTTGACCCAGTAGGCCCACTGAGACTAGAAGTCCCTTAGGGTGACCGGGGGAACAGATGGTAACCAACTAAAATTGAACCAGATTAAACTGTTGGTGGTATTTTTAATGAAAATAGTACTGATGAAATTTCCATGCAGCAGTTCCAATTTATAGTACTGTACTTTATAGTATTTACAAAAGTCGCCACTGAGGAAAACATATGACGTTCACATCACCATACAGATTAATGGCGTTCCTTTTTCTTTTTACATAACACTTTCATAACACATCTTCACCTTTCATTTCCTAACACTACATAATTGTGGAACTGTAATTAAGGTGAGGAGCACTTTTTGCTTATAGCTGCAGTGCAGAAATGTCAGTAGATCAACTACTTAAAGTTAAAAATGATTTACCTTGGTGCTTCCGTAATAAGCCAAGTTTAGTATACTGTTTCAGGGGCTCCAAGTAGCAAATAGCATTTTGTTGCATTGATGGTTAGTCAGAACAGTTTCTTGGCTTGTTAGAGTAACAGAGGCAAACTGGCTACAATTAACCAAAAAAAAAAAAACACTCTAATGCTAACAGTGTCCCTGTGGCATATTTTTTTCTCATTCTGTGCTGCTAATACATTAGCAGTTGTAGTGGCTCTGACCAGAACTTGTTAAAGTTTGTGTTCCATTTCACTCCCATACCCTCCATGTGGACATTTCTGACAAATAATAGTACAGAATCATGTGAAATATTTTACTTAGTATTCCAGCTTAAATTCCACATTTACTGTACCTCATCTAATCAGATGCCAAAAATGTCTACAAAGTTCATCAGTTAGTCTGAGAAAATGTGTCTCCTAAGCTACGTAAAGAAATGTTGGTAACCCATAGTCACTGTCAAGGGTAATAAAATGTCTGTGCAGTCTGTTAAAACTGTACAGGAAAAGAACATTCACTGGCAAGTCCTCCAGAAATTGTTACTTAACTAGTACCTTGGGCAGCCATTTTGTATCAGGTTAAGCAATGGATAATGAGTTAAGCAATAAGCCATGACAGGTTGTGTGTTACTCTGGGGCAATGGCAAACCTTGGGAAGTGAGGCAGGAGGCAACACTGAGTGGCATATGCTGTACACCAAAGAAGTGTTGTTTTTACACAATTACACATGTGCAATGGAGTGCCTTATTAGAATTATAAAATGGTTCCTCTGATTTTCATTTAAAAAATTTAGAAATTTGTTTCAGAAAGATACATATGTCTGACCTGTGCCATTGTGCTGGAGTAATGAAGGTCATGTAGTCACAAATGACCAATCGCTAGTCTTGGTTCCTATTACCATTTATAATTTTTAGCACAAATGCTACAACTTTGGAATGTGTAAAATTAAACTTTATGTGATCTTTGAATGGAAGCTCAATTGGCTTTCTCAAAATAAACACATTAGCAACTACCTGCCATCCGAGTAAAAGGCAGTAGTGGAAAATTATTTAAATGCACAGAAGAAATACTTGTCGAGATCCACAATTCTCAAATGGGGTAAACATAGCAAAAAGTATATGAATGTATGAATTTGCCTGCAGATAAAGGCCTTATGGTCTATCGAGTCTGCTCAAGTGTGCAGCAAGCAAACCTTATACTGCAGCTGCTTCTCCCTTCCCTCCCATGACCCTCCGTCTTACCCTATCCTATCCCTTCTGAAGCAGTCCACTGTTCTACAGGATACCACTTCCACAGGCAACATGTTCCACCCAGATACCACTCTATCCATAAAAAGTCTCTTCCCATTTCCTCCTGAACCTTCCCCTCCAATCTGAGATCGTGACCTTGAGTGTCCCTACCCCTCTAATTTGAATAGTCCCTCCGTGCCTGTCTTGTTCATTCCCTTCATGTACTTGTAGGTTTCAATCACATCCCCGTCTCTCCTCCTCCAGTGAGTACATGTTCAACTCCCTCAGCCTGATCATGTAGGGTATGTCCCCTAGTTCCTGGATCATCTTTGTTGCCTCGCTGCACCCCCTTCAGTAACTTATGTCCCTCTTCATGTATAGGTGCCAGTACTGCATGCAGTACTCCAGGTGTGGCCTAACAAGTGATCTATACAATGGCAGGATCACCTCCCTCTCCTTGAAGATATACCCCTGACAATACAAACCAGCATTTTGCTGGCCTTTGCAGCTGCCTTCCTGCATTGTGCTGAGTTGTTCATTGAGCCCATTATAATCACCCCAGATCCTTCTCCTCCTCCTCTGTCATGGCTAACTGAACCCCTCAGCTGGTAGCTCCTTCTTGGGTTTTTGCCCTGAAATGTAGCACCTGCACATTTTGGCATTGAACCCCAACTGCCAGAACCAAGCAGAAGCAATCAGAACCAAATCACTGAAAACAGCAGCTGGTACAATCCTCAGTCTTTGTTTATAATTTTAACCAACCTTTAAAAATAGATTTGTACTTGACATATGGAAAGAGGAAATGGACACTCCATTTTCAACAAATTCTAGCCAGAGGTGATACGGCTGTGGAGAGTTGCCAAATGACCAAAGTTACGTGTGCATAGAAAATTTTGAATGCCTGGATGTAACTTGGCCATTTTGGATTATTTTACCAAATTTTAACGGCCTTTTGGGATCCCACCGCATGAAAAGTGCCACTGTCATTTTGTTCACTTGTCCCAAAAGGTGAGTTCATAGGTGACCATGCCATTCAGTACTACAGGAGTAAAACATATTTCAGGCAGGATGTGAAAATGACAGCTGTACTGTTTATAAGGAGGTGTGCAAAATGGCAATGTTGAAAATTTGGAGGAAAATAATAAAATTGGTGAAGTTAGAGTATGTTAGAAACTGCCCAACACACACTCATAATGCAGTCATTTTTGGATTCTTTTCACAAATTTGCAATATAGAGCTTTTGGGACCCCACCTCATGAACAGTGACACTGTCATTTTAATTGGTCCCAAAGGTGATTCTGTGCATCGACTACAAAATCACTTTTGGGACTGAGCAATGAAATGATAGTGACAGTGTTCAGGTCGTCTAAGAACCCCATGTTGAAAATTTTGGGCCAAAATTCTAAAATGGCTGATATATCAACATAAGTTGAAAACCCCATTGACTGCCATTATACCATGCTTACCTTTGATTCTTCAGTTTGCAGTTCAGCTTTGAAGAATGCAGAAGTGTCCCGGAGAAGATGACAGTGCCAACCTCTGGAGTAAGTATGGGGTAAGGGGTTTAGGGAGGTGGGTGCTTAGTGGGAGGGGACTGCAGTGATGACGAGGACAGCTTTCTTTTACAGTTAAAAAGACATTTGGGGATGGTTTTCTTTATTTACAGGAGAAAAAGAAAGAAAGCATTCATTTGGGCACACTGGGGTGAGCTCCCAGTGTGCCACATGAGTGAGGGGTACATGATGCCAACATGGGGATTGGGCACCCTGATGTTGGCATGGGAAAAAAGGAAAACAACAGATTTGGGCACACTGGGGTGGGATCCCCACGTGCCACATGAGTTGGGGGTACATGATACTGACACAGGGATTTGGCACCCCAATGTCGGAGGGTTGGAACATAAAAACATAAATTTGTGCACACTGGGGCAGGCTCCCTTTGTGCCACATGAGTTGGGTGGGTACATGATGCTGACATGGGGATTGGGACCCTCAATGCTGGTGCAGGGATAGGAATGGAGGAGCAGGGAGGACAGCAGCAGCAGTGGGAGGAAGCGGGAGGGTTTGATTTGCTGCCAGTCCCCTGAGCAAACAATGTTAGGAGTGCCATCAAAAGATGGTGGTGGTGATGCAACTGCACATGTGGCACTTGCACATGTACAGTTATGGTGAATGGCACTGTGCCATTCACAAGATGTAGTGCCAGTGGAACTGCATATGCATGCAAGTTGTGCATGTGCAGTTCTTGCCCCAGAATGCAGAAGTAACAGCCGAAATAGTGCAGCTGTTACTCTGTAGTAGCCGATCATCGCAGAGTGTTTCAAGCTCATTGGACTTTCAGAAGGATACTTCCAAAAGTCCAATGGAAAGTTCCACAATTGGCGTCTTTAAGGCAAGACATGCCAAATGGCAGTAAGCTCTGCCCAGACGCATAGAAATGGGATATGCCACTGATCTATAAAATATCTGTCAATATGCATTAATTATTCTCAGTGCCATCAAGACTTCAAAGCAGATTGTTCTTAGCCAGTTCAAGGAAAACATCAATAAAAGCACTGTACTAACAGAACACCAGTTTGGATTCAGAAAGGGCCAGAGTACAACTCATACACACTGTCAAAACTAATGGCATTTTAATGATACTGCACGGGAAAACACTACATTCACAAATTTACCAAGGCTTTTGTCCTTGTGTGCCATTTACAACTGCGAACAGACTATTAAACCTAATTGGGAGGGTGCAGCACCCCATACGTCGAATGGGAAGAACACCTTGCCCTCTCAGCTAGTGGTCAAACAGGAGTTCAGCATATTTGCAGTTCATTTGCATCACCAGGTAAGGAAAAGGTCCGCGCTCCCCATATGACACACAGAAGCATCAGACCTCACCCAACAACAAACACACCAAAATCTGGCCAATGGAAAATCATGTACACATAATGCTTCGCAGTCTGGGAAATAAGATCCCAGACCTGCAGGCAATAATGACAGAGGCTAAACTGGACACAGTAGAATTAACAAGATGTGGTTTACCAGTAACCACACTTGGGAGACTTCAGTACCTGGCTGTACTGTTCAGAAGAGACCGAGGTGCAAAAAGGGGTGGAGGCCCCCTATGTCAAAGAAAATATCAAAGTTACAGAAATTCAGAATACACATAAGGAGCCAGAAGAACTGTGGGTCACCCTGGAAACAGGAAATATGACAGCCATATGAACTGGGGTTGTCTTACAGGCCCCAGACCAGGGGAGGACATAGACACATTACAGTTAGAAGATATATAAACATGACAGCTAAAAGGAGGTTCTGATAATGGAGACTTCAACATGCCAGATACAGATTGATTAATACCAGCAGGAACATCTGCCAGAACTAGACACATGGTGGATTTCATGGGGGGCTTCAAACAACTGGTACAACAACCCAAAAGACACAGGGCTATCCTAGATCTAGTACTGACTAACAGGGACAGGATCACAGATCTCCAGGTAGATGGTCACCTGGAGGTCAATGACCTTCGCATGGTATGGTTCAATTTGGCCACTACAACTAAATCATCCCATTCCAAGGCAAACATATGGGACTTCAGAGAGCTGACTTTGATAAGATGGCCAACAGAGTTAAGCTAGCCCTAGCAAAAAGAAATACAGGTGAGGGGGTACAGGCAAAGTGGGCAAGCATTAAGGATGCAATACTTGAAGCAACATCCCACTGTGCTGCAGAAAAGGAAGTGCAGAAGAAGAAAGAAACCACTTTAGTTCTCAAAAACAGTAGCAGAAAAGGTCAGAACCAAAAGACTGGCCTTTAGGAAATATAAAGGAACACAGCGGGATGAAGATAGGAGGCATACCAAACTTTCCTAAGGGAAGCAGGGAAGGCAGTAAGGCAGGCAAAGGTCCAAACTGAGGAAACACTAGCACAAACAGTAAAGAAGGTGACAAGACTTTCTATGGATACATTAGTGAAAGGAGAAAGTCCAGAGGGATATTGCCAAGATCAAAGGAGATAAGGGGCGTGTGAGGAGGAGGATCATGTAAAGCATTTATCCTAAATAGATACTTCTGCTCAGTATTTACTGAAGAGAAGGTAGGGCAGGGCCCACAGCTCAGCATCACGGACACAGGGAGGGAGGTGAGCACTAGTCCCTTCACAAAAAAAGAGTCTTACAAGAGCTCGATAAGCTCAGGGTGGCAAGGCAATGGGACCTGATGGCATACATCCCAGGGTACTAAAGGAGCAAAGGTGGAACTAGCAAAGCCATTATCAGAACTGTTTGGTGAGTCTCTGAGCACAGGAGAGGTCCCAGAAGACTGGAAGGGCTCATATGATCCCGCCCACAAGAGTGGTAGCAGGAAGGAGGCAGGAACCTCAGTAGTAGGCAAGATTATGAGGCATCCTTAAGGAAAGGATAGTGCAACACCTGGAACCTTAGGAGCACAGGATCCAAGGCAGCATGGGTTTACAAAGGAAGGTCCTGTCAAACTAATCTCACAGATTTCTTTGACTGGGTAACCAGATTAGTGGACCAAGGGGGCAGTTAATGTCGCCTACCTAGACTTCAGCAAAAGCTTTTGATACTGTTCCATAGAAGATTGATTAATAAGCTGGGCAGGCTCAGGGTGGGTAAGAATTTGGTCAACTGGGTGGCAAACTGGTTGCGGGCAGAAAACAGAGTGGTGTTAAACGTATACAGTCAGAAGAGATGCAAGTCACAAGTGGGGTACCTCAAGGATCAGTCCTAGGGCCAGTCCTCTTCAATATCTTCATCAGTGACATTAGCAGATGGACTGGAGGGTAGGTTTGTCTGTTGGCAGATGACACCAAGATCTGCAACAGAGTAAATGATCCAGATGGGGTGGGCATAATGAGAAGATCTGGATAAACTAGCAAAAGAGGTCGGAAGAGTGGCAACTGGGGTTTAATGCAAAGAAGTGCAAGATCATGCACATAGGGAAGAGAAACCTTGAAGCTACCTATAGGCTTGGAGGGAGTTGCTGACAGTCACAGAGAAGAAAGAGACTTGGGCATCATCATCACCGATGACCTGAAATCATTCAAGCAGACCACTAAAGCAGTAGGTAAGGCTAGGGGATGTTAGGTGTATTAGCAGGGTATCACAAGTCAGAAGAGGGAGGTAATAATCCTCTTTACAAGACACTAGTTAGGCCCCATCTGAGTACTACTGCAGTACTGGAGGCCACACCTTCACAAGGACATTAACCAAATTGAGGCAATCCAGAGAAGGGCAACCAAAATGGTGCAGGGACTGCATCAGAAAAAATATGAGGACAGATTAACGGAGCTCAATATGTATACCCTAGAGCAAAGGAGGTAGAGAGGTGATATGATTAAAACATTCAAACACCTTAAGGGCATTAACAAGGTGAAAAAGTCTAACATGTTTCAATATAAGAAAATAGCAGGACAAGAGAAACACAGCATGAGTTTAGAGGAGACCAATTAAGGGTAATGTGAGGAAGTTCTTTTCACAGAAAGGGTGGTGGATGCTTGGGACGGCCTACCTCAGGAAGTGGTGGATATGAATACAGTGCAGGGCTTCAAACAGGCATGGGATAGGCATAAAGGGAGCAATACAGATGAATATGAATAGATAAGCCATTGACAGAGCAAAGGTCGATGGAACATTTATAAGGTAGAAAAGAAATGGGCAGACTGGATGGACCTTGCTGTCCTTATCTGCCGTCAACTTCTATGTTTCTATGTTTCTAAGTATTGTAGACACAACGACACACTGATTCAAAATTATAACACAAACAGAACACAACCTGATAGGATAGCTAACAGCCTTTTCACAGAAATGTTATTACTGTTGGAGTTATAAACTATTTGACTTTGAGGTCTCTGCCATTTATTTATTGATGATTTGCCTGCTGTATGTAGCAATTTATGGTTTCCAATACTAATGTGTCAAGGATACTGCAGTTTAATTTTGAAAGCTCAACTATTACTCTGGTTCAGGACACATTATAAGAGAGATTTACTGTACTTCAGAAGTGGGGTTACTGACAGTTTGTTCCAATTAGAAAACAAACAAAAGCCTTAGGGCCAGATATTCAAAGCATTGCACCTGGCGCCCAAAGCCCTAGCACTGGAATAGTGCTGGATTTGTGCCAGACTGCAGTATTCAGAACCCTAATAGCACCGGCGGCTGTGTGATAGTGCCGACACTAAAATAAATGTATGCTGGGGTGGGAGTTAGAGGTGGCCATGAATGCCGGCTGTGCAGCATATTCAATTGTATAGTGCCTCGCTACAGGCATTAGTGTGACCTGTAGTGTGGCACTAAATAATCTGACAAAAGCTGAGCGGTAATGTAGTGATGGCCCTCCAAGCAGTCCCAGTAGCCTCAATAAGCACAACAATCCCTGGTGTGCTAGTGGTCCCCACCCCAAGCATGATCCCCGACCCCATAATCATGGTAATTCAGAATTTCCTGGAGTTCTAGTGGTCCCCAACTCCTCCCAGCACAATCCCCGAACCCCAGCAGCCCCAAAAGACAGCAATACCTGCTGGTCTAGTGGTCCACCCCACCCGGAAGTGTGCCACCCTTCCTGTAACACACAGACTAGGTATGGCGCGGTGACTGGCTGAGCCCTCCTCTCACCATCACAGCCAGCCGCCGACAGCAGTATGCATAAGCGCTACTCCATTCACCCAATTGCTTTCATGAATTCTGCACTCAGTTCTCAATTCTGCTCATGCATACTGCAGTTGGCAGCGGCCGTGGTGGTGAGAAGAGGCCAGGCAGGCGCTGGTGCGTACCTGGTCTGTGTCGGGAGGATGGGTGGCATGTCTGCACTTCACCCCGCACCCCTACACTAAGATTCTTTACTCCAGGTGGCTGTCGGAGGGGGGGCAAAGCTAAAAACATAATGCTTTGGGCTGGGCGCAACAAAAACATAGTAGCACCTGGACCCAGACCCACACCGAACCCCACGCACTGCAAGCGGAGGCCAACCCCGATGCCATGGCACAGCTCGGCAGCCACTGCAGCGCCCACCCCTACATCCCTCCATCCCTCCCAGGCCACGCTCACCATGCTCACTCCCCCCACGCCATGCACATACAGCGACATCCTGTCGCTAGGGTCCCCACCCACCACATCCGTCGCCTCCCTGCCCCCTCACCTTTCGGGCTTTTGCCCACATCTCGTTGCTGTTTCAGATGTCTCCTTGATTCAGGCGCCCATGTCACAGGCTTCTGGATGGAAGTGATATTACACCAAGGTGTAGTGACCCTGTCCTGCACCTGATCCCCATCGTTATGATAAATTCTCCCCATCCTTGGTGATCTAGTGGACCACCCCTTCCAGGTCTTCATATGTGCTGCCCACCCTCTTGGCCTTCCTGGTGATGGCAACTGGCAGAAACCCACCTTTCACCTCCCTAGCTGACGCCATCTGCCACATGCAAGAAATGTATCATTATATCACTATGCGTAGCAAACAGTCATTGTAGGATGTCATAAGACTTTGAAAAAGAAAAACTCCTACATTATGCAATCTGAGATACTCACGGGTGTAGTTTTTCAAGTCAAAACTTTTTAATCCATAACTTTTGTATTTTAATGTTTTTCTCCAAACATTGGTGATGTCCTAGATACCTCCCATGCCCCACAACCACTTAAGTAGTTTATTATAACCATGTCTTTGAAAAGGATAACTTTTGAACCATTAGGGCTTGCAACCTTAGGCCCAGTTCTTGGTCACAAAAACTGTACCCGCTGTGCTGACAAATACAATTGCTATTATTAGAAGAAAATATCAGCACAGAACCTTATATTTAAATGAAGGCATTTCGTACACAGTAACAGCATCAAATACCACCTCAGATATGTATGCATATGGTAATGTGCAATGCATATACATATATGTGATGGTACAGTACATGTGTAAAAGCATGTCTGTCCTCCCTGCCCTATACCTTTGAATCCTTCCGTTCCTCAGATGATGTACACCACAAATCTCATTCAATCAGATGACATTCACCCTGGTAGTTCAGTGGGACCCTAAGCAATACAATTAGTACAAGCTTTCCGTGGTAGCCTACTAGTTCCCTCCTTTCTAAACCCAGCCACCCAAAAGAATCTATCAATGATTTAGTCCAACACCAATCTATGTCCCTGATATTGGTGCATACCTGGAGCAGTGCCCCAGAACCTCCAGTCACCAGATTTTCATGGAGGTATTTGGGTAGCATCACAAAATAGGTGTTTCAGTATTTGTTTTTGGTGGGGGTGGCGCAGAGTTGGTGGGAGAGTTGGCAAGTGTAGAATTG
The DNA here is from genome assembly GCA_016271365.2 of Neoceratodus forsteri. Classification (NCBI taxonomy): domain Eukaryota; kingdom Metazoa; phylum Chordata; order Ceratodontiformes; family Ceratodontidae; genus Neoceratodus; species Neoceratodus forsteri. The sequence continues at coordinate 1,065,386,567 of CM028130.1, forward strand.
AGATGAAAGAGCTACAGAGATATAATATTTGACAAAATTATCCTTCACAGGTTGTGCAAACTTGCTTAAGTTAATTAAATTCACTAAATGGAAAAAAGCCCATCTTCTTGAAGGGAAACAAGTTATTTTGAAACAACTGGAAGCTGTGGGGAGACACTGGCATTCTGCAAGAAAGTGCACTCCTGCTCAAATTTAAGGGAGGTCTACCTTACTTAACTTGTAATTTTAAACTTGGTATTGCTTTGTGTTTTGTCTTTTTTCTCTTTTTCTTTTTGAATCAAGAAGGAATTTGCAGAACTGCTAATCTTGTGAGTTTAACTTCAGAAGGATTGAAATACTGCATAATTGGTTTTCCTTGTGTTTAGCTGGATTATTTATCTACTAGTATTTTGGGACAGGTTGCAGCTAGCTATTTTTTGGTACAGTGAACTATTTACTGATGGCAGAGGTTTTTTCTTTGTAAACCCTGCAGTTTGTGTATTCAGCCTAGACAGGGCCTCAGGTTATGAAAACTGGTTGCTCTGATTGTCTTCAGAGCACAGAACATCAGGTTGTATTGGGTCAGGAGGCTTACATTATAGGCATTGGGCCCAACTGCTTGATTTTATCTGACTGTAATTATTTTTACAGGGTATATTCTCTGGTAGATTGTTGTGCATGTTGTCTTCCTGAAAGGAAGGTCAACACTCACTGGAGTGGTGGATCAGAGTTTGTAGCTGACTGTTTCCAGTGGGAACGAGGCTTGGGCCCAATCCTTTGCCCCCTGATGTCATTTCCTTTATACCAGAGGGTTCCGTCCTCACTTCCCTAAGAGGTGCATACAAGTGCCATATCTCTTACTAATCCAGCACACTGCACTGAGGGTACGTGCACTCAAACACTAACATAAAAAATGTAAATAAACAGGAAGAAAGACAGATATGTGGGGTGGGGTGCAATGCAATAGCTGTGGGGCAGCAGTCTTCTGGGAGACATTCTGGAGGCTGCAATTTTGCCCTATTTGCAGTTGACTCTCTGCTCTGAGGAGGAGTTTGTCCATCTCCAGGCCGAATTGGACATGAGTAGGAAACCTCCACCACTCAGGGAACACCAGGGCCACCACCACCACTGCCTCAGAGATTGCCAAGAAGAGGGCAGTTGGACCATGGTGGGCCCAGTGAGGGTGAGGGTGGTAGAGACAGAGGTGCATCCTCCAGTTGCACCTCTCCACAATCTTTATGCTGTACTGGTGGAGCATAGTTCCCCTATGGAGGCACCAGCACTGGAAACCAAGGATGTTGCTGGGAACCACCACAAGGAAGACCCACAGGAGGGTGGCACAGGATACCACAGGGGAAGGAAGCAGCTCCTTGTGGGGACCCAGTTATTAGGGGGTAGAACTGGGAGAAAAGTGAAGAGGGAGACAAGGTGCCTGCCCAGAGCCATGCCTGAGGGACGGGAAGCGAATCTCAGGATTGCAAGGGCATCTGCACAGGAGAGGGAGCCCAACATTATTGTCCACCTAGAGACAAATTACTTAGCTGTGCATGGGATTAGAGCAGTGCAGGAAGAGTTTGTGGAGTTGAGGAGGGTCCCAGCCAAGTAGCACAAATGGTAACCTTCTCAGAGGTGCTGCCTGTCTATGGCATAGGTGAGGCTAGGATACTAAGAGCCATGCAGTTCAATGAATGGTTGAAAAACTGGTGCAGAGCACAGGGTTTTGCCTTCACTGGGGACTAGGGCTCCACATGGAAGGATGCATGCCTATACTGGCAAGAGGGACTGCATTGGTCAGGAGGGAAGCATGCTCCTAGGCGACAGGTTTAAATGCTTCATTGGCAAGCTTTTAAACCAGCCAAGGAAGGAGGCACTGGTGAGAAGAAGGAATCCCCAGCCTTACCCCACAAAACAGGGTAATCAGCAAGGTAAACACCAAGGTAGAGCAGTCAATAGAGAGCAGGACAGGGTAAATGGAGAACGCCAAATACAGTAAGGGCAGGGATAGGGCTAAAAGAGCTAAGACCATGAGTACCAATGCCTGTAGTCTGGGTAACAAGCTTCCTGATTTAGTGGCCTTAATGAAATAGGGACACCTGGATATTGTGGCAGTCACAGAAACATGGTACACAGAGAACCATGACTGGGATGAAAACATATGAGGGTATGCAATCTATAGGAGGGACAGAGAGGGTAAAAGAGGAGGAGGAGTAGCTGTCTACATAAGAGAAGAGATCAAAGCAACAGAACTAAAGGGTAAGTGGGGGAAGAGAGGAGGCACTGTGGGTCAACCTGGAGACTGGTAATGGCACCATAGTCCACACGGGGTTGTATACAGACCCCATCTCAGGGCAGGAAATGGACAAAGAAATGTTAGAAGGCATCCTTAGCATGGCAGACAAAGGGAGATTTTGTTGATAGGGACCTAAATATGCCAGATGTGAACTGGAGCACATGTGCGCAGCCTCATCAAAGAGCAGGGTCATTCTCGATGCCCTGCAGGGGCATGCCTCAGACAGCTAGTGCGGGTACCCACTCAGGAGGAAGCAATCTTAGACCTGGTACTCTCAAATGGAAATGGTAAGAGGATCACAGATTTAAAAGTGGGTAGCCATCTGGGAACTAGTGACCACCGAACAGTGTGGTTCATGAGAAACACATCTGTAGAGTCAAGACATGCAAAGACAAAAGTATTGGACTTTAGGAGGGCTGATTTTGGCAAAATAGGTGAGTGCCTAAGGAATGCACTAGCAAATGGACAGGAAGGAGGGTAGATGAACAATGGAAAAATCAAAACTGCCATCACGGAGGCAACAAGTCTTTGTGTGAAGCAAATAAAACAAAGTAAAAAACACTATGGTTCTCAAAATAGGTGGTGGGGAAAGGTCAGGAGAAAAAGATAGCATTCAGGAAGTATAAGGAATCACAGAATGAGCAGGACAGAGAACTGTATCAGTTAAAGCACAAAGAAGCAGGAAGACAGTCAGACTAGTGAAGGCCCAAAATGAGGAAAAGATAGCCAACTCTGTTAAGAAGGGAATAAAACCTTTTATAGGTACATCAGGGAGTGAAGGAAGACCAAGGAAGGGATAGTGAGACTTAATAAAGGGAGGGAGGTGGCAGAGGATGACAGTGGAAAAGCAGAGATACTGAATGAGTATTTTTGCTCAGTATTCACAAAGAAGAAGAGGGGAGGTACATAAACCAAGCAATAGAAGCACTCTTGACAGGGGATCAATAATAGTCCATTCACAGAAGAAAGGGTCCTGAGAGAACTCCTAAAATTCAGGGTGGCAAAGCAATGGGGCCAGATGGGATTCATCCAGAATTCTAAAGAAACTGAAGTGGCCTAGTAATGTCGCTGCCTACTCTTTTAACAAATCATGGGAGGATGGTGTGGTACCTGAGGATTGGAGGAGGGCAGATGTGATTCCTCTTCATAAAAGTGGGAGCAAGGCAGAGGCAGGGAACTACAGCCCTATTAGTTTAACCTCATTGGTAGGGAAAATGATGGAATCACTTTGAAAGAGAATTGTTGAATACCTAAAGGCCAGTGAGGCACAGGACCTGAGACAGCATGGATTCACAGCAGGAAGATCTTGCCAGACCAATCTAATAGATTTCTTTGACTCTGTGACCAAAGCAGTAGACCAGGGAGGGGCTGTAGATATGGCCTGCCTAGAATTTAGCAAGGCATTTGACACAGTCCCACACAAAGATTAATAAGCAAGTTAGCCACCCTGGGAGTGGGTCCCAGGGTGATAGCCTACGTAACAAATTGGCTGACCAACAGGACACAGAGGGTAATAGTAAACAGAGTGCACTCTGAAGAAGGGTGGTTACTATTTGGGTACCACAGGGTTCAGTACTGGGACCAGTCCTCTTTAATGTCTTCATAGGTGACATTGCAGAGGGCTGGAAGGAAAAAGTATGCCCTTTGCAGACAATAAAAAATCTGCAACAGGGTTGATACACAGAGGGGGTGAAAAGAATGAGAAGGAACCTGGTAAGGTTGGAAGGATGGTCAAAAATATGACAGCTTAGATTAAATGCCAAAAAGTGCAAAGTAATGTACCTGGAAACAAAACCCAGGGAAGAGTACACAATAGCGGGGAGCACTAACAAGACCAAAATGGAAAGGAACCTCGAGGTAGTCTTATCAGATGACCTTAAGGTAGGCAAACAATGTGAGAAGGCAATAAGGGGGTTGGAGGGATACTGGGATGCATAGGGAGAAGCATCACCAGTAGAAAACAGGAAGTTGTTATCCTCTGTACAGACAGTTGGTGACACACCATCTGGAGTACTGCATGCAGTTCTGGATACTCCATCTCCATAAGGACATAGACAGGATGGAGGCAGTCCTGAGGAGGGCAACTAAAATGGTGCAGAGTCTGCAGCAGAAGCCATGTGAGGAGAGATTGAAAGAGCTTAATATGTATACCCTTGAGGAAAGGAGGGAGAGGGGTCATGATAGAAACATTCAAGTACCTGAAGGAATCAACAAAGTCCAAGATGGAGCATCTTTGAGAGAAAGTGATGTGCAAGAGCAAGGGCATTGTTTGAAGATGGAGGGGATGGCTCAGGGTAACATCAGAAAGTATTTGTTCATGGAGAAGGTAGTGGAAGCATGGAACCACCTTTCTGAGGAGGTTGTGGGTTCAAAAACAGTGGGGGAATTCAATAATGCATGGAACAAACATAAGGCAATTGTAGGACAGGGTAGGTGGAAGTAGGCTGTTGGTTAACTAGAATCTGCAGCTTATCCAATACATAGGAATGGAAAGACTAGGTGGGCCAAGTGGTCCTTATCTGCCGTCAAAGTCTATGTATGTATGTATGTTTCTATGTAAAAATACTTTTCTATGAAACATTCACAGTAACAATTGCCTTTGTTCTTACTTTCCTGGAACTTCACCAGAAAGCCTTTAGATTTATTATCTACTCATTGCCTTCAGCAGTCAACTTACTTATTAAATCTAGTGTTACCTGACAGAAAAATGACTTTAAATAAATGCATAGAATGATAAAATATATTTACTATGCTAGACAGCATTTTGAGTAATGTCTCAAGTTTGACAATAGATTCTCATTCATTTTGAGCCCCTGCCTACACACAGATGCACCCTAATACACAGAGGGCCAGATATTCAAAGGGTTGGTGCCATGCTCAACAGGGTTGCGCATGCTCAAGTCCTACATTCGCCATTCTGCGATATTCAGCAGGAGGCAGTTCAGCCACTGAAAACAGGTTGAGCAACAGCGCAATGCAAATGAATGCATGCTCAACAGGAAGGGAGGAACCATGCATAAACTGCACAGCCCGATATTCAGCCGGGCTGTGCAGAGTTGTGCAGGCGCAACCCCAACCTGAGCCTGCAGGATCTTGTGCCAAAAAGGCTTAAGTAGAAGGCCACCCATGGGTGAGCTGCTGTGTGCAGGGCGCAACACAGCAGCTGCCACCTGTGGCTGGCCCCAACTCAGTCCCTGTGCCTCCCCAGCCCGACTGCAGGCATAGTGTACTCCCCCCACCAGCCCGATCACAGGCATCAATGTGGCTCCCCCTCCCGTTCACATCCCTGGTGGTCCAGTGGACGAAATGCCCGATCGTGGGCAGAATGTAAATGAACCCCCAAACATCTCCCTGGTGGTCCAGTGGACCGTAATGCCCGATCGCGGGCAGAATGTAATTGACACCCCACCCAAACATCTCCCTGGTGGCTAGTGTCCCCCACCCCACCCACCCCGAAGCCCCACCACCCGCTCCCCGGCAGCCAGCGGGCGGCAGCATCCCACCCGCCTGCCACCCTGCAGCCCGCCCGACTGACTGCCGGTGGAGCTGCATGCCCTGGTGCAGAGCAAGAGCCAATGGGCGTGCAGCCCATACCATACATGACAGTCCAGATTTGTGAATGATTCATTCACAAATCTGGACTGTCATGTATGAGTATGGGCTGCATGCCCATTGGTTCTTGCTCTGCACCAATGCGTCGCTCTCACCGGGCAGTCAGTCGGCCGGGCGGCGGGGCAGCAGGTGGGATGCTGCCACCCGGCTGCGGGGAGGCGAGGTGGTGGGGCTTCATGGGTGGGTGGGGTGGGACACTAGCCACCAGGGAGATGTTTGGGTGGGAGGTGTCACTACATTCTGCCCGTGATCGGGCATTACGGTCCACTGGACCACCAGGGAGATGTTCGGGTGGGGGCACTTTACTTACTGCCAGCGATCGGGCACTAGGAACATGTTGGTGGGGTTCATTTTACATTCTGCCTGCGATCGGGCATTACGGTCCACTGGACCACCAGGAGATGTCACGGGAGGAGGTGGGGAGCCACACTGCTGCCCGCGATCGGGCTGAGGTGCATCGGTCCCGACAGCTGCTGCCTGGCAGGGCGGCCAGGCACATGTCCTCGGGATTGGCGCACCTACATGCTAATGGCATGCAAATGGGGCCATAATCAGATGCAAATGGCCCCCTGCGCCTTGCATGAATTATGGCCCCATTTGCATGTCACCTTTGAATATTGTGATTTTTGCGATGGCGCAATGGTACTGGCCACCGCAAGTTGAATGCTCCACTCTGACAACTTGCGGTGGCGCAAAGTCACTCGCCATGCATTAACTGTAACAGGTGATATTCAAAGGGTTGCTCAATAGCGCAACCCTTTGAATATCACCTGGGCCACACCTTACAGAACTATTTTGCACAGCGCAAGGGCTTGTGCCTCAGAATGGCGCAGTTTGAATATCCAGCCCAGAGTCTGCACCATCTGAATACAGACACTGGATATGACGGCAAAGGCTGGGTGCACAGATGCATCCATTATAACAGGTTTGCACTGTTATATGGTATTTAAATAATATCAATACAGTGTTAACATATATTGGTACTGTTAGTAATGGCTAGCCCCACGCGCAGTAGCCCTACCACTTGCTGCTGACAGCCTGGGTTCAGAAGTGAACTCAGGGATCAGAGAGCCAGCCAGAGGGAGGAGGATCGAGTGTCCATTGGACTGCTCTCTTCCTGTAGGGGAGGGTGGGTAGAACCCAGCACTTGCCTGACTTTTAGCAGAAGCTGAGGGAAAGGCAGCCTGAGCTAGCATGTTGGGGGGTGAGAGACATTGACTCATGTTGCATTGTAGGGTGTGGCAATTCTCATGATGTCATTGCATACCACTGGCCCGATTGTCAAAGTTCTGGCATGGTGCAAAGGGCTTGTGCTACAAAGAATGGTGCAAAGTATACCTTGTGCCAAAAGATGCTCCAGGAGTGATTCTCCAAGGCAGCCTGCATCAACCGTAGGCCTCAGGCACCAAAGTGGGCTTGCACAGTCCATAAGGGGCCACAGCATGGTGCTAGGGCTTGCAGCAGACAGAGGCTGCCAAATCCCCTAAATTAGGATTCACAGAACTCTCCCAGAGGCTGATTTCTTAGTAACCTTTGACCAGCCAGGGCTGGTGTAAAGGTACTTAGAAATCAGCCTCTGGGAGAGTGGAACAACATGGCAACGTTTATGTGTTCCCTCCCAGCCCCATCCCTGTTCTTTTTTTTGTTTGTATATTAAACATTTTATTGAAGATCTTAAACAACAACATAAGAAAGGTATAACAGCGTGGAAGAAATATTCCTAAATGGAGCAACCTCACTATGATCAGCAAACTTTGAGTACCATTATAAGTACAATTATAGTAAAATTACAGAAAGAAAAACTAACAAATTATTCAGGCATAACACCTTGAAAATCTTAATACAAATGAGAGTACAAAATAGAGATAATCAAATGCAGCAACATTTTCCTGCCATAATGAATCATTATCCCACATATCCAGTATAGAGAGCAAAAACAGTGTAACTAAGTGGATCAGGAATTGACACCGGCATGACATAACCAAGGGTTCCATGATTTATGGACCTTTGAAATTATCTTTCTTCTCCAGTGCAGAACATATTGATAAGAGACGGATTTAGTCAGTACTTGTATCCAAAGATTGTGTGAAGAGAGATTAGAAGTTTTCCAATGCAGAAGTAGTAATCTCTTGGCTTCCAATGCTGCACAGATAACACCATTTTAAATTACTGAACTTATAAGTCCAAAATCATTGAATCTCCAAGATCCAGAAATGAGGAGAATGAGGGGGGGCCTGGAAAGTTTGTTCCAGTGTAGGGATATCAGTCCACCATTTCACTAACATGGGGCAGCTCAAAGGATATGATACAGTGTGCCCTCATCCTGCCCACATCTCCAACATGCTACAGACTCCAGAAAACCAATCTTCATCAATTTAGTTGGTGTCCTATACAATTTGCTCAAGACTTTCCTTTACAAGAGTTGTAACTTTGGGTTCGGGGAGGCATAGTGCACCTCAACCCAACAGCTAGACCAAACCTCGGCCTCCAACAGTTCCTGCAAGTTATTGATCCACCTAATCCAGTGAGACTCCCAATTTGGGAGACACTGTTTTGGAGAATTTATATAAAACACTTGTATGACCTCTGGGGATCTGAATCAATTTACTCAAATGTGAAACCAACTCTGTGAATACCACTTTGAGATCCTTTAATAGCCTAGAAGAAAGGGCATGGTGCCATTTGTAGGTATCTCTAGTGGTCACGAGTAGACAACCCAAAGGCAGTTTGCAAATGATGAAAAGAGTACAACACCCTGCTATTCAGATCCAAGAGGTCCCACACTGTAAAAATACCCAGGTATGCCAAAAAAGTTTGAGACCCATAGATCGTAGCTTAGAATTATGTCTTAATGGTTCATATGGGCTCAAACAGCTGGCATCCCAACCCAGCATTTTAAAAAGGTTTTCCAAGTCTGCTTAGAAAATTGGATAGGCAATGTAAGAATATGTGGAGCAGGAGGTGGGTCTCTCAACAAAGAAACCAGTGGAAGATCCTCCAAAATAGCCTGTTCTATCTCAGCCCATAGGGGTGTGAAAGATATACAGTAGGATGTAACCAATGCAGTGTCTGTTTGAGGCCCTGGCTTACAGTACATGTTAAGCCCAAGGCCATGGCATATTCCAACCACCTTGAGAGCCTGGTGCCCGAGTACTTTCCTGCCAAACGCGGCATTTTACCTTCCCAAATAAAGTTCAATAAACACCTGTTGACCTTATTAACAAATTATTCAGGCATAACACCTCGAAAAATCTTAATACAAATTAGAGTACAAAAAAGAGATAATCAAATGCAGCAACATTTTCCCTGCCATAATGAATCATTTGTTTTGCACCAAATCTCCTCATGTCTGATATTGAAACCTTGTATTCACTGTTCTCAAATGGACCTATGCATCAAACCTGTATATTGTGCTTACTATTGTTGCTTGTATCAAATCTGTTTCATGTGTATTACTGTTACCTTGTACTCCACTGTCACCCTACGCCATATGTTATGGACTGGTTCGTGCTTGAAAATGGTCCCTGGGATCAGTGCACTCACCCGATTATCAAAGTCATAAATGAAGTAAATAAATAAATTATTCCACAAGCCAATAGGAATAGCCATCACCAGGTTACTAAACCAGTTAAACAACTTAAGAAATACCATCATCTTAATGACAGCAATCCTACCTGGCAGGGACAGATGGAGTTCCATCCATCTGTTCACATCCACAGAAATGTCTCTAAGCAAATCCTGTAAATTCTTATCACACATTTCTTGCAACTTGCTTGAGAATGTATACCTAGGTGACAAAAACCATTAGGGGACAATTTAAGTTTCTGTGGTCTAAGGGAAGCCCAAATGGGGTCTGCTTTGTATAATGGTAAAATCTCAGTTTAGCCAAGTTGACCTTTAGACTGGAGATGGCACAGAAAAAAATCAAATACTTTCAAAGCATTGGGTAGGGAAACTTTCACCTTAGACAACATCAAGTAGATCATCAGCATAAAGAAGAGTGGAAAAAGATCGGCCATTACCTACTATGCGATACCATGTATATCGGGTGTGAATGCAATGCTAAATTGAGGGACTCTGTAGCTAATAGAAACAATAAGGGACTCAATGGGGAGCCTTGCTTAGTCCTTGAAACAGGAAAAGGGTTCCAACAAAATCCAATTGGCTAACACTCTTGCCCGTGGTACGGAACATAGACATCGGATCCATTTTTGAAAGACTGGCCAAAGCCCACTGAAGACAAAACATATACTAGATAATTCCACTCAATGGAATTGAATGTCTTCTCAGTATCAGTCACAACCAGGCCTGTGGATTCTTTACCCGATGGCGATCTGTATTAAATTTAACACTGCTCAGAGATTGTCACTGCTCTGCCGACCCTTCATGAAACCAGCCTGTGACTTATGGATGAGTAAAGGTAATACCTTTTTCAATCTGGTTGCTAGTACTTTGGCTAAAATCTTGCAGTCAGTGTTTAACAATGATATAGGCCTATAATTTGAGCACAGGGCAGGATCCTTACAAGGTTTGGGCAAGACAGTGACAGTCACCTCCTGCATAGAAGGGGCATGGTACCCACTTCACCAATGGGCAAAAGCACTCCAGTAACCAAGGGTTGAGAGTGGAACTAAATGATTCATAGAAATCTGTACTAAGACCATTCAGTCCTGGAGCCTTATCCAGTGCCAAAGATTGGATTGCCTGTTGAATTTCCAGCAAAGTGATGTCATCCTTCAATGCTTGTGCCACCTCCGGAGGTAACCTGGGCAAAAATAAAGGGGCAAAAAGGAGTCATAATCCTCTGTGGATGGAGAGACAGTGGAAGTATAAAGGGAAGAGTAATAGTCCCGAACCTTCATAGCAATTTGTCTCCCATCCATAATAGGATGAGACCCCTCACCTTTAAATTTGGAATTTGGGTTTCCATAGATTTCTTCTTTAATTTATAAGTGAGGAGTTTCCTGCCTTGTCCCCTCATTCCCAGTAAGACTGCTGCAAGAAAAATAAGGCTCTGGAAACTTGTTGTTGATAAATAGTATCCAGCCTGTATTTAATAATGTTAACCTCTTGAACCTCAGATCATGAGAAGATAGAGATGAGTATATTATAGTTTCTAGATGTTTAATTCACTGAGTAAGGTCCATTATCTCTTTCTTCTGGAGTTTATTAATCTGAGAGGCATAGGAAATATATGGCCTCTAATAAAGGCCTTAAATGCCTCCCAGAGGGTAAAGAGGCTATATCAGGGTAACATTCATCTCAAAATAAAATCTCCTCAAGTATCCACTGCTTGAACTCCTCTGAGCAGAGAAGACCAGGGTTAACGCCAGTGGGAGATTTACTAATGATGTCCTTAGGGCACCATACCAGGCTCACTGGGGCAAGATCGAAATAATGATGGTGAGGATAGCAGTAGCCAATATAACTGAAAGGACATCAAACTGCACAGAAAATAGGCCAGGCGACTACAGGTCTAGAATCTGTGAGACTGAAAGGTAAAGTTTCGGTCCTCAGGGTGTGGGATATGCCAACAATCCACCAAATTAAATTCTGCACACAAATTTTGTAAAACCCCTCTAGAGCATTGATGAGAAGGGTCCCTCTCTTGGGGGTCCTATCCATAAGAGGGTCTAACACAAAATTAAAATCACCCCAACAATGACTGACCTGGGTGATTGAACCCAATCTGAAATGGATTGTGCAAGGGTTGCAAAGAAGTCTGGTGTACCTACATTCGGGAGTATAAATTAACTAAACACCGGACCCCATAAATTGTCCCCAAAGTTCAAGTCACCTCCTTCCTTATCTGAAGAAAAACTCTCCACTTGAAATGTTGAACCCTTTCTCAGCAAAATAGATACCTCACATTTTTGGTTATAAAGGAACTAGGGAAAGCTTTACCCACCAACCTCTTGCCAACATAACTCCTCTCTTGCTTAGGAGGTAAATTTCCTGCAGAAAGACAATATTGCAGTTTTATAGCCCAGATAGGAAAGAACTTTTTATGTTTGATGGGGTTGTTTATACCGTGCATTCAGGATACAATGCATCGATTAGCCATTGGGAACAGAAATTAAGGAGCTGTGCCAAGGTCCAAAAAGCCCACATCTGGCAAGAAAGCGTTCACCAAATCAAGGGAGGAAAATGTTGCTGCAAAGAGAAAAATAAACACTCTAAAATATACAGACTATAGCTCCATGCTCACAGAATCACAACATTATATAACATTAGTAACTTTGCCACTATAATGAACTTGAAAAAGGAAATATCAAAAACACATACAGGCAAACAGTGCAACATAATAAGAAGATATAAACAAAATCCAAATATCCCAGAAAAAACAACTGTTTGTGCTTTGCTCTGAATGAAATTAAACAAGATATAACCTCTGAACCCTTTCTGCTATGTTAATATCAAATAAAACTTGCCACCCAAAAGAGACAAAAGCACTGTCAACTCCCTTCCAGAGCTGGGGTAAACAAAGCTCAAGGAGTGAGACAATTTGAGCCAGCAGTGGAACACTGCCCCCCTCCCCTCCTCAACGGGCAGCGATGTGGGTATCATGAACTCAGCAGGAAATGTACCCAGTGATATGCCCAGCTGTGCTCCTGCTGCTAAATAACAATAGTGCCCCAGTGAACTGAAAGCCCAAACTGAATAAAACAGTACACCAATCATCAGATATAAAGTCTCTTGCCTGTCACTTTCTTCCACCATGTATTTAGCCTCAAGCACCAGTCCTAATGACAACAGGAGGGGAAGAGTCTGCTAAGGCGGGCAAAAGAGTACCATAAAAAGGTGGATCTTGAAAGCCCCCAAATGCTATGACAAAGGTATAAAAGATAAAACCCATTATTCATAGGCTAAGACCAACAGATCGGGTTACCACCCCACTCCCCCAGTGACTGTAATCCAGTCCACAGACAAGGCTACCAAAAGTCCTGATGTATATGGCTGCCAGCATAGGAATGCTAATAGGAAAGAAGGTAAAAGTCCAAAAGTCCATCATTAGCCCATGACAGGCTATGGCCATGGATTCCTACCACTTGCTCGATACCAGGTCCAGGCTCTTGCTGCCTCTCATCCTAACCTTGGGATCACACAGGCAATGATGTTGCATGGACAGTAACAGGTGCTGTGGCATCCACCAGCAGAGAAGTGAAGAGTTCATCCTCAACATAGTCCACCCATTCCATTCCCACCTGTGAGACATTGTCATCCTGCTGATTCAGGGACAGTCGAGGATGCTTGGGGTGAGGGTTCAGAGAACAGCCAGGGGTATTTTGAGCTGTAGGTGGTGATGCATTGAGTGAGTGCACCCTGATGATGAAAAACCTCTGTTGATAATTGTGAGTGCTCCCCAATGACAGAAAAACCACTGGCGATATGTGATACTGGTGATACTTGTGAGCAGTGAAAACCATCTGATCCCATTTCTTAATAAAATTACCAGATCCCTGGTAGTCCTGCAGACCCACCAAGCCCCGATCCCTGTTTTGATAACATAAATGATCCCTGGTGGTTGTAGTGGACCCCCACCAGCCCACTGGCAACCAATTTTTACTACCCTCTCCCACTCCCAAACCGGGCCAACAGCTGATCCAGCTCACTGCTCACCACCATAGCCAGCCTCCAACTGAAGCTAAATGAGCACATAATGTATACAATATGCATTCAGTGATTGACAGCCCACTAAGCTGTCAATCCAATGATAGCATACTGAATACAGTAGGCGCTCATTGAAGGCTCAATCGGCAGCTGATTGTGATAGTGAGTGGTGAGCTGTGCCAGTAAATGGCTTGGTTTGGTAATGAGGGAAAGGGTGGTTGGGCACTCCATAGCGGGGTGGGATCCATTACACCACTAGGGATTATTTGTGTTATCAAAATGGGGATCAAGGCTTTGGGGTTGTCTGCTAGACCATTAGGGTCTGATTATTTTATTAAGAAATGGGGACTAGGGCTGGAGAGGTCCATTAGACCACCAGGGATATAATTATTCTAAGAAATGGGGATCGGAGCTGGTGGGGCATGCTAGACCACGGGGATCTGATGATTTTATTAAGAAATGGGATTGAGACTGGGAAGGGGTCCACTAGACCATCAGAAATATATTTATTATAAGAAATGGGGATCAGGGCTGGGGAGGGGTCCACTAGACTTCAAGGAATGCTTTGTTGCATCGCTGCAGGCTTCTGGCAACTTGTCCACATGCACCCTCTGGGTGGCACATGGCTAGGGTTGCCACTCGTGGGACTTTGCCACCAAGATCCTACCTGATGGTGAATCCGGCACGGGCCCCTGGTGTACCCAGCAATTGGCACATGATGTTTGGCATGACTTGTGCTGAGTTTTGAGAATTGGGTACTACACTTCCTAGGGACTAGAAAATAGGAAAAGCTGGCAACAGGATAGCACCGAGTGCTCTCAGGCTCTGCACCCAACCAGTTGGAACTACATCCTGACCATTTGGGGTTAAGGAACCCCACTCCTGTCGGGGAGGGCAAGCCCTGGGGAAGATGGCTGGTCGAAGTCCCAGTGGATGTCAGGGTTGGAGTGCTTGGTGGATGAGGGCTGACTAGAGGAGGAGAAACAGAAACTGAAAAAATACCATTTTAAATATATTGCTACTGTTTGAAAACATATCAAGATACTGTAGACTAAAATATATCAGTATTTTTGCCTGATGTTTTACAAAACAGTAAAAATGTTTCCCACTTTTCTAATATTTGTGTTCACATTCAGACCCAAAAATAACATTCAACTAATCTGTACACCACTAATCCATTTGCATCACAAAAACTGCAAAATGCTTGTTTTTATTAATCCCAGGTTTTCCAAAACTTTTGCAGAAAGCATCACAGATGAATGAGCACTCTCAAGCAATGAGAGTGTTTTTCTCCTGTGCATTAGACACTGTTATTCTTAAGAGTGTCTCATGCCCAGGTGCCAGTGAAATATGCACATTCGGGGAGTTTTTTAATTTTCTATTTTAAATATACTATTGCTCAACCCTGATAAATAATATATTAGGGGGCCACTGAGGTCACTCTCATGGTTCCACAATTGCTCTCACTTCCATTCCTAATACACCAAAATCACTCACCTTTGGTTTACAGTAATGCAAGCAAGACCACTCTTACAACCGTGAGTGGTTTCAGTGGCAATGTAAACATACTGCATAGTTTATTCCTTCTTTTGAGGTGATACTGAATCTAACAGGAGCAAGAATATAGAAAATACTGAATAAGCAACCATGCACAACATGTCTGTGTTGCCAGTGAGGGTCTTTGTTTGCATCACGGACCCTGACAGTGAAGCTAGAAAGGTGTTATGTGACCAGAATCATTCACGATGATGTAACCAGTATCATGATGTGGCAAAATAGGCTTGTTGTGTTAATGGTTGCTCATCCAGTATTTTTATAGTTTATAGTTTGTAGTAGTTTCATTGTTTTATATATGGTAGCAATGAAATTGGTACTATTGATTTTCTTTGTAGTTCATTCAATAGTCAACTTAATATTGTTGGTACTGGTGTACCAACATGAAACGAACAACAGCAAAGACCATCACAGCGACAGGATTTGAACAAATAACTTGGGCCATTGTGATGGTCTCTGCTAACACTGGACACTCATCTCTTGGTGTTTCTCCCTCCCCGAGACAGCTCGTGACTAGAGTTGTATCCTTAGGGAGATCAAATAGTACAGTCTCAATAGAAATAATGCGGCATCTCTAACAGTGCAATGCTGACACTCAGCATTGCGCTGTCGCTGTCGGGATGTCTGCGAGGTGAATGTTGCCTCGCTTAGTAAAACCGTTGGTACTTATGGTGCTTCTTTTATTTGTGTTACTTTTACCATTTGTAAGTCACTTTTTTAAAATATGCTGCAGTCATCTTTGCATTTCAAGTTCATCAGCACATGGCATTCCAAGAGGCGTAAATAGCTGGCACAAGGATTCTTGATCAGTTAGAAATGTAATTATACCACAGAAGAGTAAAACAACATTTTATGGCATTTGAACAGTGGGACATTTCGGCAAGGATAGATTTCTATGTAGCACAAGCCATTACTAGACACTAATAAGCACATTGGACATTAGAGCTGAGATAACGAAAACCTTACTTTGTGTTGTCAGAGTCAATTGTGTGAAAGAGTTTTCCAGTTCTTCCTCATTAAGTGTCCCATCAGAGAAGAAGGCCTGGAACTCCTCCAGAGACAGTTTTCCATCATCTGAAAGAAAAGAGATTGGTTGTATTGAAGCTGGTTGACTACTTCCTGTCTTTAAAGGATCTATACATACAGCACTCAGAAAGGCTATAAAGGTTTTCTTATCATTTCAAGCAAATACCTTTGAAAGTTCTAATGGTATGATCTACCAACAAATCTAAAATGTCACAGACTTTGCTATCATTCTAACAAAAGGTATACCAAGCGATACTGCGAAACTAAAACAGTGAAGACCATTGCAGTAACAAAATAGGCAGTTCACTGTAATGGTCATGCAGAACATCACCAGGGCTTCTCCTGGTCTTGTGCCCCTCCCTAAAACAACTCAGACCTGGAGTTGATTATTTTAAAGTCCGGGAGTGCTGGGGGCATAGTCTCCTGCATGGGGACACAGACTCTCACAAAAAATATTATTTTCCTGATGACACAATGCCGACTGTCGGCATTGTGCCATCGCTGTAAAGCGGTTGACAAGTTTCCTGTTGGACTGCTGTGGTGGAACCTAACAAAATATTTCCAGGATTATAGTTTTAATTTCTATTCTAGATCTAAAGTTATAATGCCTCTAACTAAAGAATCACCTCTCTAAACATCCTGTATGAGATCATTTGTCTCTTCTGTGAATGCACCAATCTCAGGAAACCCCAATAGAGAGCACAAGAAAGACAAGGTAGGTATGGAATCCAAATGGGAGGAAGGTATGCAGACAATGCCAGTAGGGCCAAACCATGCTGAAAAGAAAACAAGCATTCAAAGGATGCTTGCAGCATGCATGCTTAAATAGCGGGGGCATGGCATGAGTCACACATTGTGTCACTGAACTATAAACATAGCCTCCCAGTACTATTCATTTATTTATTTACTGTCTGAGTGTTTTCCAGAGATTTCTATGATTTTCCAGTATGGTCTATTATAAATCAGAACTAGGGCTGGTTAAAATTGCTTTTATGAAAACTTATTTCTGAGACAATCACAAACTCTGAGAAAAGGCAATTAGTGAAAACCTGCCATTTTGTGATAATTGCCTTTTTGTTTGATTTTATCTGCAAAATGGCATTTTGAATGAAAATGGCAATATCTGTGTAATTTTGCCACTGGCACAAATAAAGCTAAATGCAAGGATTTTCATGGAACAAAATGTGCAAAATAGCTATTTGATTTTCATCAGTGGAAAAGTACTAACAAAACAGTTTTGGAAAGGTGAAAGCAATCAATACTGCAGAAAATGCACTCAAGTAGGGGGCATGCTCTGCCATTGCATCTCCTCACAATGATGGTGCCACCCCTATTACCCCTCCTTCTTCCTCCCTTTGCTTCTCCCTTTTTCTCCTCTGCTCTAGTGACTGGCTTTGTCCTTTGAGCTTGCATCCATGGTATATGCATGCTAACAGTCTCAGTGAGGTTCTCACCGATATATTGGTGCTTGACTATGAAAGGAAGGCTGGTCCGGCTGGCTTTCAAAGGAATGCTGATTGGTCTGGCAGGCTAGGAGGAGCAGTCCTAGCTATAAGACAGCCTTGAGGATCTTCTACCTAAGCCTATTAGCAGTAGGGTTCCCCATCCCTCTCATTGGGAGCCTCACACGAGACTGGTCAGGGGCTGCAGAAAGACCCATGTGGTACCCCTTTTAATGAACCTGTTGTTGCTGATGACAAATGGGTAGCTCACCCCCAAATGCTGGCACTGACCAGTCCTCTGTTAACACCGAGTCCTTCAGAATTGCACATAATGGGGCAACATGGGGACAAACGAACAGCCTACTGGGACAACCCCCATCCTCTCTCTCCCCCACCTCCTCCTTATGTACAGTTCTCCAAATGTCTAGGCACCAAATGACAAGGTCAACTGCAGAGCTCTTAGGCTATCTATGCTGTGCATTACCCCGCATTAACATGCCTGAGTTCATATTTCTGGATCCTTCCTATTATTTCATTCTGTGGTGTTTTCTAGTTATTTTACATGTTCCACATATCACTGATGAGGTAGTTGATAGTTGCCCCTATGATCTGTGCCTGGGCACTGGTATGCCCTACCCTCAGGGTTCAGAAGTATTCAGTGTTCATTGACTAATGTCTGTTTTTTCCTAATGCAAATACCTGATATGTGCCTTGCTCTGTTGTTACTGTTTATGATTATATTTTTGTTCTGTTGTACTATAGAACTATTAGACCACAGACACTCCTGATTGCAAGTGTCCTATCCTTGCTGGGCAGCCTGCTAGAGCCTGGAAGAGCAGAACAGAGTTCCTGGTTTTAACTGCTGGTTTGGTCCATTATCAACACAGGACTTCCTTCCCATAGATCACACAATGGCAGCTCTCTCCTATATCTCGGGAATGTCAGAGAGGTTTAAATTCCCTGTAAAAGAAAGTGTATCCTGTTCCTTAAGGTCAAGATAACCCTATTGCAGGAAACAAAATTGAGGGGAGGAAGAAGCAGCAAGCTGCAAAGGAACTGGTGGGACTGGAAGTGCTCAGCTGTGCTGCCACCTCTAAGGCAGGGTTTTATTCCTGGTCCATAAGACAGTGCACTGGACCCTGGATATCTCGTTTCTGATTCTGCTGGAGGTGGGTAATTGCAATGTTTGGCACCCAAAAGGGCCCCTGCTTATTGTGAATGTCTATGGAAAGAATCAGACTGATCCAGCAGTGTTCAATTAACTCCATCATGCCCTTCTTGACCTATATGACCCTGTACCCAACTATTTCTGGGTAGGGACTTAAATCTGACCTTAGACACCTACATGGACATTAACTTGGCACAATGGACTTTATGTCATGGCTCTGGCTACTGTTCAGGATATGATGTTTGTGCTCTCCCTTCATGACATTTGGCACCTGCAGCATCCCAGAGCTTTAGACTACTACTTTTTGCCATTCATACAACCCCAGTCATACGACATCTGACTAACCACCCCGCTTCTCAGACTGTGGTCAACACCAACATAGCTCTTCAATATCTCTAAGACCATGTCCTGGTCAGACTAGTGGTCGGCTGGGCCCCATTCAAGATCGGTGACCTGGTGCCTGGGCATCCTCCTGCAGGACAAGGACTTTGCTGCTTGGTTCAGAGAAAGTGACACTCGTCAACTTTGAGACAAACAATACAGGCAACACCACTAAGGTCACCCTCTGGAAACCTTCAATGTTTTTATGCAAGGCTGTATAATGGACTTTGCAGCTACATGCCACAAGAAATGTGTAAAGACCCAGAAAGCGTTCAAAGCATAGCTGACTGCAAAGAGAATGAACTCAAGCAGTCCATTCCCACACACTTGAAGCCCCTCTTAGGAGAATGTAGAAAGCAGAACTTGCAATTCTGTATTTAACACACAGGTACTGGGATGGGGGAGAAAAGGTGGGCAAACTGCTCTTGTACAGACTGCGCAAAGCAGATACATATATATACATATGTATAGACATAGCCTCTACTATACATCTGAGTCCCTCAAGGCCCAGCCCAACCAAATAAATCACATTATAGATACATAGATACAGAGACACTGTCAGCAGATAATGGCCTATGGACCACCCAGTCTGCCCATTTGAGCTTGTAAGTTCCTTTACATTTCTCTAGAAGTCTGTTGCCTTACCCTTGACCTCCAGAGATTCCCTTATGTCTATCCCATGCATTCTCAAATCCTGTGATTGTTTCAGCCCCCACCACTTCCTCTGGCAGGGTGTTCCACTTGCCCACCACCCTTTATGCAAACCTTCTACAATCAGCTCTATTCCTCCAAACAGCTCCTGGACCAGGGCAGTCTGGATGCCTTCTTGTCAAGTCTTCCTCTCCCTCACTATCTGAAGCTTACAGGCAACCATCTGTGCTCTATCTCCATACAAGGCACCTAGAAGTAATGGCATCCTGACTGACTTGTACCAGTTGATCTCTGCGGTATTCTCCTGGTCCTGCATTCCATCTTTCTTAACTGTCATGAATGTACACTCTTCCCTCCTTTGATGAGTGAGGCTGTGGTCACAATTATTCCCAAGGAAGCAAGAACACATCCTAACATGCAGCTACAGGCCCATGTTGCTCATAAATGCTGATGTGAAGATACTCACCAAAGCACTCACTACCAGACTAAAGATGATCCTTCCTCACCTTATTCACCCCTCCAGGTGGTATTTGTGAAGGGGCACCTCATCTCTGATCAGTACCATGCACTCTGCTTCCTGTTGTCTCAGACTGCTCTGTCTCCATGCCAACTGAAGCAGTTGCCATTGACTTTGAAAAGGTGTTTGACTCTGTGGAGTAGGGTACTTGAGCACCCTGTTATTTAGGATGGACTTTGGCCCCTATTGTGAACAGTGGTATGGGCACTGTACATATGACCCTACACTAGGATTGTGAACAACTCAACTCTCTCCAAACTATTCACCCTGGAAGTGGCATCCAGCAGGGATGTCTCCTCTATGCTATGTTTTTGTCCTGGCCATAGAGTCTTTGGTTATAGCCATCTGTTACCACCCCCAACTGTAGGGTGCTTAGATTAGACCTCTGGATGTGTGTTTGCTGACCTTTGTAGATAACTGTCTGGTACTCCTCCAGGATACCCCATCCAGCAGGATGTCTCCTCTATGCTATGTTTTTGTCCTGGCCATAGAGTCTTTGAATGGCCATAGACATCCAGAATTCCCTCCTTCTCAACATAGTAACTGCTTTTTGGACGTCTCAGGCCTAAAAACAACAGCTCCAGCAAGATAGAGGTCTTGCTCCTAAATAACCATTGCACTCAGCAGACTATCACTGCCTTCGGACTGCAGTGGCTCCCAAGGTCTAAAATACCTGGGAATCTGGATCCAGATGGATCCAGCTGGGGTAATGTTTGACAACTTGACTCATCTCCTCAAAACGCTCAAGGAAGACTGTGATCACTAAAGCTCCTGTACCTCTCCTTGGCAAAGAAATTATGAACATACATGTGAACATATGAACATGGCCCTCCTGTGTCTCTAGTGGAACCTACCCCTCCCCAAATCCCCCTGACCTCCTCAGCTCCCCTTCCTCTCCCCTAGCAACTTTCCCTTTCATTTTGTCTCATTCTTTCTTAAAACTATCCACCATTTTCAAGAGACCACCTCCTCTGGCAACTTGTTACACTTGGCCACCACTCTCATGGTGAAAAAGTACCTCCTTATCTCCATCTTCAGTCTTCCCGCCATATTTAGATTATGCCCCTAGTGGATTTGTTCCCATTAAGACTGAAGAGACCCTCCATATTCACCCTGTTAATACCCTCAGAGTATTTGAAGGTCTCAATCATATACCCCTCCTTCTGTCCTCAATGGGGTAGATGTTGAGACTCTTGAACCTCTCCTCATAGATGTTGCCCTGCTGGCCCTGACCTGGCTAGGTTAGCTAGGTTAGAGAAGTGGTCTGGTATTTGGCAGCTGAAGTTCAACGCTAAAAGTTATGCACATATGGGCAAGGAACCCAGAGACCAAAAACTGGTAGGGTGGTGTGCAGGTCACTACGCCTGAGGAAGAAAAGAACCTGGGGGTTATCATCAAGATTGACCTGAACCACTCAGCACACTGGGAGAGTAGCAGCCACAGCAACAGGGACTACCAGCAGGAAGGCGGAGGTAATGCTACCAAAACACAGGTCATTGGTAAGACTGTGCCTAGAGTACAGTGTGCAGTATTGGTGCCCTTAGCATGAGAAGGATGTCAACTTGCTGGAGACAGTCCAGAAAAGGGTGACCAAGGTGATCCAGGGCCAGCAAGGTAGCATCCATAAGATTACAGCAATTAAAGTGAATATGGCCTCCTATCTGATCCATTGCCTGTCTTACTTGGCCATGGATATCCCTGCTAGGCAGTTTCCAGTATGGACACACTGATAGGTGATTTCTTGTGGAAAGACAATCCACCTTGTTATAGAAGAGCTAAGTTGAGAGCCACTTGGAGGAAAGATGGCTGAGGCATCCCTTGATTCTATGCAGACTATGTCTTGTTCCAGTGTGACCAAGCCTTGTAAATGCTCTTTGCCCACTCTCCAAATGGTTTCTCCATTTTGGTGACACTTGAATGACACCTGAATGAAACACAGACCCACTAGTTCACCTCCATGACAAGTTCCCTATTTCTAGGAATGGGATCCTACCTGGCACCCACCCTTAAGGCACAGAATAAGCTGAAATTTGGTGCAAGCCCTATTGCAACCCCAGTCACTGCTCCCCCATGGCAAAATCAACTAATCAAGGTGGGGGGACTCACAAGTGGGAGCCCTGATGTAGACAGGGCATTAATTGCCTAGTTGAACGTTATGCACCCCATTAACATTATGTGAGGGATCTTAGTAAACTGTGCCATAGTAATTAGTAACTGCACACTTCAAACAGTTTGATCCTTTGTGCCTAACCACCGTAATCCCTGCAAAACTTCAGTACAGGTTACATGGTAACACAATTACCTCCATCCCATAGATCCCTTACTTATAGCCTGCCAGC
Source organism: Neoceratodus forsteri (assembly GCA_016271365.2). Lineage (NCBI taxonomy): Eukaryota > Metazoa > Chordata > Ceratodontiformes > Ceratodontidae > Neoceratodus > Neoceratodus forsteri. The sequence goes on from CM028130.1 coordinate 1,065,409,137, forward strand.
AAAAACAGAGATAAAGGAACAAGAGAACATCGTGAACAAACATTGAAAAAACTGGATGCCAATGGGGCAATGCAAAAGGACAGAAAGCAGTCCATAAGTACCCATCAAACAGAGTCCAACATAAACTTTCAGACAGGGAATTAGGTTTGAATCCCAACTCTTAGGTAATGCTGGAAGGTGAGCTTGCATTACTGGAGGTGGGGGTGTCATGGAAAACCTTGTCCCCAGGCAAAGAAAGAATATGTTCCTTTAGCATAAGACACCCTATTCTGTCCAGTTCCATGCCACAATGTTGGGTTTAGTGCATAAAGCAGTATGAAGGGGCTGAGTTGAGACATATCCAGCTGACCCCTAAGGAAAGCATCAGAAAAGAGGAAAATAGTCCAAAATGCATCTTTATAAACCTAGAGTGTAGCTGAGGAGGAAATGAACACCCCAGGGCAAGGATGTCCTGCCAACATAGAAACATAGAAGTTGTCAGCTAATAAGTACCTCTTTCCACCTAGTCTGCCCTAAATGACCTACCTACTGTGCTACCACAGACCCTACTTGATCTCTGATGTCACCTCCTAGCCCTATTACTATGGCCCATGATGATTCAAAAGGGTTGCACACGGCGCAACAGCAGTTGCACCATGCGCAACCCACAGATGCGCCCCGGCATGATATTCATAAAAGGGAAAGTGAGGCACAAATCCGATGCACCCGAGTGCATCAGTAATGTATGCAGGTACAGGTAGGGAGGGCATGCCCATGCATACTCTGCACAGCCCGATATTCAGCCCAGGATGTGCAGAGCCATGCATGCACAACCCCTAAGTGCACCAGCACAAAGTTACGCCCAAAAAGGAACAACTGATGGCCACCCACAGGTGAGCTGCCGCATTGCAGGGCACAACACGGCAGCTGCCACGTGGGTGGCCACCCGAGTTCCAGCTGCACCTGGTGGCACCCCATGCCCAATCATGGGCATTTGTAAACAAAACATGAATTCCAATATCCCTGGTGGTCCAGTGGACCACTATCTGCCCGATCGCGGGCATCTGTATAACAGAAAGAATTCGTCCTATATCCCTGGTGGTCCAGTGGACGCTATCTCCAATGCGGCATTTGTTAAAAAGAAAAGATCACTTCCAATATCCCTGGTGGTCCAGTGGACCAGCTATCTCTCTGATCAAGGGCATTTGTAAAACAACTAATTCCAATATCCCTGGTGGTTTAGTGGTACCCTCCTACCCACCCACTGAGCCCACCACTCCCTACTCCTCGGTCAGCCGCGGGTGGCAGCACCTCACCTGCCTGCTGCCCCGCCACCCGCCGATTGATTATCTCGGTAGGTTGCATGCCCATTGGTTCACAGCGTGAGCCAATAGTGTGCAGCCCCTACCATACTACACATTCCAGTTATGTGACATTCTTTTTGGTAATTTATGACATTATTTTGGGGCAAGGCCCCAGGTGAATCAAGTGCATTCTTATAAAAAGTGATATTATAAGCCTTTGTTCCGACACTCCATAAAAGGACTAGTGTCCACCTCCTTCCTTTAATGCCCTTTTCTCCTATCTGTGGCATATCACCTACTCCTTCCTTCATAAATAATGTACATTAAGTATTTTTTTTAATATGCCTGCTTTTTGTAGTCTTCTTCCACACAACTCGTCCTTCTCCTTTTAGTCTTACTATCCTCCTTATTCTTCTTCTTTATACCTAAAGAATTTTTATCTCCCATTTTACTAACTTGGTAATATTCTCCTCTGTTTGTGCCTCCATGATTCTAACTGCTTTCACTACTCTCCTTTGTTTCTCCTGATAACCTCCCAGTCATCTTTCTATGTTGACTTGTACCTTCTAAATACTAACTTCTTTGTCTTTGCTTTCTCCGAAACTTCCTTAGAGATCCATAGCAGTCTCTTTTTTTCTCTTGCCCTTTTAACCTGTCTGACACAGAGGTTTGCTGCCTTCTCAAATCCCTCCTTTATTTTTGCCACTGTCCTCTTCTCCATCCAGTTTCCTTGGCCTGCCCCATACTCCTCCCACATCCAATTGTTTGACTTTCCAACTTTTGCTCTCATATAGAACAGAACTGACATCATTGTGAAGTGTAAATTTTACTTAATTTAATATAGCAGAGGTTCTGTCCAAAGTTTTTTTCTTGCATATAGAATATATATCAATGTACTGTAAACTGATGAAGTTGGTTATTTTCTGTAGAAAATGGAGGAAATATGAAAATCATGAAATTCCACAGAACTCTGACAGAAATGGAAGTTTACATTTCTACTATGTGCTGGTTATAGTCACTGCTGCGTGCAAAAGTGGTGACAATGAGGTACCAAAGGCCTTTTATGACCGCCACAGTACAGTATTGTTATTATGTTTTACTTTGTTACTTGTTACATTAAATGTTATTTCAGTTAAGGCAGATAACTGATTGCTGCATTGTACAAAGCAGTGGCTGACTGTGTTTATGACAAACATACGAGATTCTGAACATTGGGAAAGAACTAAGCAGTTCTTTACTTGGGATGAGATACATACAGTGACAGCCAGTGAAAAGTTGTGGTATATCTAGATATACCTAGATACTGTATATAATGGAGTTTGCCCTTTAAGGGGCAGACCAAGTTGTCCTGGTGCACCCCTTCTCTTTACCTGAAGATGGTGTGCTCAGAGTGGGAAGGGAGGGAAGGGAGGGACAGGAGACAGAACAATAGGCAGGCAACAGGAAGGGAGGGGCTAAAGGAGGTACTGGGCAGCACAGGAGTGGTTCAGCCACTTTTGCTGGAGTTTTGATTTACACTGAAACTGCAGCACTTCATATTGGCATCTTGACTGTTTGAGCAAAGGTTTGTGCACTAGGAAATCAGGTAAGAAACAAACAGCTTTGTTTACCCTTGAGGCAGCAGTATATAAAAAAAAATTTCTTGGTTTTGCCAGCAGAGCAAGGTTCAGGTCTGCTCCTGCCTGTAATTTAGAAGAAGTGTACTAAGCATGAATGCTGATTTGGGGTGAACGCTGTTCTTGGGTATGTAATGTAGTTTTTCAGTATGTGAGCAAGCCTTGGTAGGCCAAGTGGTTAAAGGATGTGCTGCTGTATTATTGTGCTCGTATAAGGGCTCAAATCTCTTCTGTGCTTGCAAATATCTGTAGAGAAGTTCCAAGGTTTAATTTCCTTGTTCCCTTAATTAATTTCTAAAAGAGAGACAGTGAAAGAGACAACTGGGGACATTTTATGTTTAGCATTGAAGGTATTATGATGGTAACCAGAATTTAAAGAGAAGAACTGGGAAGTGAGAGGGGAGCTATTTCAAGCACCCGTTGTTGAAGGAGAAAGAGCAGCATTGAGGATCGGCAGCGTCGGCCTAGGGAGCAGACAAAGAGGTTTTGGGGGTGACAGGCAAATGGGAAGAGATAGGAAGCAAAGAAGGTGACAGTAGGAAACGAGCTGGCTGGCTTGGGGAGGGGAAGCAGAATGGCGTTAGGAGCAACCCACTGAAAGAGTGAGGGAGCTAGATATGGAAGTGTACAATTGCAGCAAAGGGAGGAAAAGCCCTCATCCTTGGCCTGGTGCTGAGCTGGGCTCCTGTTGAGAGTGTGGACACCAGCATTTAGGTGGGGGTCTGAGATATGGACTTGTGTGGGGCCAGCAGAGGACCTCATGGCATGATGTCACATGCCAGTTCCAAGGATAGACAGCGGAAAAGGGACTGTAATTCTGAGGGTAATTTCGACCTGGGGTTGACAGAGAGGGCCTAGAAGCATGACGTCACATGCCATTTCCCAGGAACTCATGGGAAAAAAGCAGACAGTATTTCTGAGGGGAATTTGGAACCTGAGAGCCAGGCAGAGAGGTAATTGCACTGGGACGGGGTGTGTGATTGGGAGGGTCTTTGGAAAACCCAGCTTGGGGGCCGACAGAGGTGGCCACAAGGCATGGCAGCACTCGCCTTTGTTTAATGCTTTTTTTTTTGGAAAAGGGATCAAGAGCCTTAATCAGGGAGATGCATGCACAGAAGCCATGCAGGATCACTCTGTCCATGGGACAAAAGCGGGTTTTTGTCTTTAAGACTGATGGGGGAGATAGGGAGAAAGGAACAGCCGATGATGGTGACACCACACGCCATGGTAGGCAATGAACCGAGATGACCTGGGGAACAATGGGCCTTCCTAATGGCAGCAACAGAAACAGGATGCTGCTCCACAAATTTTGGTGGGAGAGATCCTGAAGGGCAAGTAGTTTAAGGGAAGAACCAGAGGAAGGGCATTTAAGAGGTCTGGTCAGTTGGGCCAGGGCCTAAAAAATAGGCGGCGCCACATGGCATGTCTTGCTCATGTCTTGGGAAGCACCGGTGATGATGGTGCCTGGGAAAAGGGCAGTTCATGGGAAAGTACTGGGCATGCAGGGGAAAGGGAAAGGAAACAGAGACTCCAGAAAAGGGGTCAGCCACAGCGGATGGCTGGAAACCTGGGGGCAGTGGGAAGGGACAGGAGGCACTGAGTATCGGGTCGAGAGGCCAGATGGGCAGAAGGACACTAGCAGCATAATAGGCCAAGAGATAGGCCTAGGAAACAGAGGTGACTGAAGCATACAATGGGGATTTTTTCCCATACCCAGTGACAAGAAACCAAAGGAAAAGCGGGACTGGCTATACCATGGGCTAGTTACAACAGTGTTTAATAAAAAATGTTTTGTCAGTTGTCTCCACAGCTTTCTACAGAAAAACAAGGAAACATGGCACCAAAAAGAACAGGCCTTCAAAAGCTGAAGCCTACAGGGCTATTGTGGAGCTGGCAGATAAAGCCAACAGAATGTGGCAGTTGGTGGAGTGGGAGGAACCAGGGAGATCCGGGAAGAAGCTGGAAGCAGGAAGGGAAAGGGAGTGGAGGGAAGGCCAGCAGGAGGCTGTACAGCCCAACCAGGGTACAGCCACTGATGGTGGTACCACCCAGAGCAGCTAGCCCAGTACCTCTGCAGCCCAATGACTCTGTACCATCAGTACCTCCCCAAGATCAGGTGGTGGTTCCCAGTGGAACCCAGACCGTATCCCCTGAGAACAACCATTCCTCCACAACCACTATTATTACAACCAACAAGTCAACCACAGGGGAGCAATCCAGGCATCACGAGGACAACAGACCACAAGGAGCGGACAAGGGCACAGGTAATGTATCCGTTTAGTGGGAGAAAGCATAAAAGAATATATAAGCCAAATTATTTCAGCACTCGGGACAGGGGTTGGGCCAGATGGAGTCAGCACTGGCTGAGATTAGGTCAGATAATGAGACAACGAAGGAAGGAGAGAAAGGGATAGAAAGTGTAGGAAAAGGAACAAGAGAGATAGGAACGCCTAGGGAATGAGGATAGGGAACACGTGCCCTGGCCACAAAAGAGAAAATATGGAAGGAGATGATGGATATTTTTGCTTTAGAGCCGAAGTGGCAGCAAAATATGATGAAAGAGAGAGAATATAGAAAAGCGAAATGGCAGCAGCAGTAGTTTTGTTGGGTAAGAAAGAGGAGGACAAATTCACTAAAGGGAAGACTTGGGATGGATGGTTTGTAGGGTTTGCCACATATTCGGTGATAGTACTAGAAAAGAAGCCAGAGCTGGGCATTCCACTCATCACTACTCCCTTGATAATAAGGCAGGCAAAGGCAAAGAGGGGTGAGGTGGATATACTATGATAAATTCTTCCGGCAAAGGATGCATGCGACGGGATAAGATGGGACATGAAACAATTAGATTTGTGGACTGACTATGTAACTGATCAGTCCACGCTGGAAGGAGAGATGGGGAGGAGGGCGTGATGCTCCACAGGTGTTGTAGGAGTTACAATATGGCTGTTTGTTCCTGGCCACAATGCCATTTTCAGCATGCGTGTTCCAAATGTGGGGAACACACCCGCGAGCAGATGCAGAACAACATGGGCACAAGGGGACCAAGGGCAGGTGAGCAAGGAACAAATCAGCAGTTTTTTCAAGATGAGCAAGAGTACAGAGGGCAGGCATGGAATAAGGGGAGAGACAGAGGGCATACAGGTAGGGGAGTCAGACTTACTGACCACCTTGGCCAAAAAATGACAGGATGAGGAGTATGGCAGAAAGGAAAGACAGAGGGCAGGGGATCAATTTCAAGAAGCAAGAGCGCCCATCAAGATAGAGGTGTGGGGGACTGGTTAGAAAGATACCCAGATAAAATGTAGCACACATGCTCAAGACAGGTTTTGGACAGGTTTTCATTACAGTGTTATGGCCCGAGGCAAGCAAGAGAAGCAAACAACCTGGGCTCAGTTAAAGGGAAGGAAGAAATCTTAAGACAGAAAATAGAGGCAGCTGGTAGAGTGGAAGAGCCACACAATACCCCCCATTGCAGAATATGAGAATTTCTCCATTGGGTTTGGTTCCCAAAAAGCAGCAGGGGAATACAGGGTGATTCACCACCTGTCATTTCCGGAAGGGAATTTGTGAATGATTTTATAAGTGAGGAACATAGCAAAGTGACTTATGCCACATTAGAAGAAGTGGTCCAGATCATCCGAGCAACTCCTCATGCTTGAATGGCAAAATGGACATAGAGTCTGCTTTCAGATTGCTTCCAGTTAGGGGAAGACTGGGACCTGTTGGGGTTTAAAATTGGGGACAGTACTATGTTGACAAAGCAATGCCCATGGGATGTTCCATAGCTTGTGCTATGTTTAGGCATTCAACACCTGCTTACAGTGGATATTTCAGGGAAAAACATGGTTGCAAGATGGTCATTCACTATCTGGATGATTTCCTTTCAATAGGCAGTGGGAGGAGAGACAGAAAGAATGTTGGCCAGTTTCAAGATTTATGCAGAGAATTAGGGTTCTATTGACACTGGAAAAACAGAAGGCCCCAGTAAGGTTTTGGAATTCTAGGTATTGAAATAGATGCCCTGGATGAAGTCTTTAGATTGCCAGAAAAAAATTATTGAAGCTGAAGGAGCTGATTAAAGTGCATACAAGTAGAAGAAGAGTGCAATTAAAACAGGTGCAACAGGTCCTGGGACACCTAAACTTTGTGTCATGGCAATTGGACCAGGGAGGGCTTTCACCAAAAGGCTAAGAAAGGGCTACAGTGGGAGTAGACATGACGAAGGAATTAGGGAAGGGAAGATTTCAGAGTGTGGGAGGAGTTCCTCAGCACCTATAATGGCTGTTCCTTTTGGCAGGAGGATTGGGTTTACAACACGGACCTTGATCTCTACACAGATGCAGCAGGGGGCTTAGGTATGGGGGGCTATTTGAGGGCAGGTGGTTTGTGGAACCATGGCCTGCAGACTGGGTGAGCGACAGGACAGTAAGAGACATCACGCTGTTGGAGATCATGCCCATTTGGGCCTGCACCCTGGTGTGGGGAAGAGCTGTGGAATCAGAAGGTAACATTTTGGTGTGACAACAAGGCAATGGTAGATGCTTTTAAACAACAGAGGAGCCAGGTCAGAAATGGTCATGGGGTTTTGAGACAGTTGGTGTTGAAGGCCTTGAAGTTGAACATGTCATTTAGGGCCAAACACACAGAAGGGACACAATATCCTGGTTGACAGCCTTCCCATCTGCAGCTGGATCACTTCCAGAGGCTAGCACCTGCAGCAGAGGAAAGAAAGACACCATACCAGTGAACATCTAGAACATTGGCAAGATGGAGCAGAACTGTTGTTCACAGCTCATGGGCACCACGGACACTGAGGGCCTATGAAGGGCCTGGCAGTTGTTCCAAACATTCAAGGCAACATGCCACCTGGAGACAAGTAGGCCACTTATGGAGGAACAGTTGTGGAAATTACAGTAGAGCAAAGGGAGAAAGGCAGCCCACACCACGATGGGGGTTATTTAGCAGGGATCAGTTCAGTTTGCAGCCTGAAGGGCTGGAAGGACCCAAAGTCAATGTTGATCAGAAGAATGATGCAGGGTTGGGGTAGGTTAAAACAAAGAGCTACGGATAGTCGAAGGCCAATAGAGGAGCAGTGGCTTGGGAAACTAAAAGGGTATTACCGACAATATGCAGATCAAAGTCGAGGCCCAGCTATTCCACACAATTTTCTGGTAATGTTTGCAGGGGCCATGAGGTAAGCAAGGCAGTGGGACATGGCAGTAAGGATGAAGAAGGGTTTGGAATGGGAAGATATAAGCTGGGGATGAAAGAGATACAAATCATGATCAAGAGGTCAAAGACGGATCAAGGGCGGCAGGGTTGTGCAATAACACTGAAGATGCATGTGGATGACACAGTGTGCCCAGTAAAGGCTTTGTGGGCTTACGCTGCAGAGCATGGGAGTAGGACAGGAGATTATTTGTGCATGAAGATGGAAAAGGTCACAAGCTATCAAGTCATGGCCATGATCAAAAAGGCATGCATTCCTGGGGAGGACCAATGCAATTATCTCATCCTCACTCCTTACGGATAGGGGCTGCTTCACAGTGGGCAGCAGCAGGTGAGACGGTGACTAATATGTTGGAGAAGGGGCTCAAGCGGTCTGCTAGTTACAAAAGATACATCTCGAGCACTGCAGTATGGAGACTAACGTATCACCTGTGTTTTGTTTTAGAGATACAGAGCCACATTGGGGGAGGGGGCATAGAGGTGGGAGAGGAAGGGAGCTAAGAACATATATACGATATCTAGTTTGCTTAAATCCTATAGGAAGAGGAAGAATCATGGAAGTATGGATCTGCGGTCATTCCTACATTTATTGGGTGGAAAAGAGTTGAGAAAAGGCTGGGGAAAACAACTGTACCAGGATGTGAGAAATGTAGGTTGGTGTGGCATGGCATCCGTGGATGAGATGGGTACAACTGCTTCCTACCCTGAAAGAAATGAAAGAGCGACGACCCATTCCAGACCTAATTATTGTACATCTAGGGGGTAATAACATTGGGGAAAGGCCATGGGTGGACAACATACATGCGAGTGAAAAGGGACAGAGAAAATACAGCAGTGGTGGCCAGAGGTAGGCCTTGTCTGGTCAGACATGATCCCAAGAAGGGTATGGAGACATGAACACAGTCCTAGAGTGATAGATAGAGCCAGGAGGAAAATTAATGGAAGGGTAGGAACACTAATAAGGAAAATGGGAGGCACGTAATACTGCAGGGCATGGAAGAGGGTAGAGGATTTCTATAGCTCAGATGGCATGCATCTGTCAGATCTAGCCATATATGTTTAATACAGAAATGATGGGTTTATAGAAGCATGGAGGACACACAGAAAATGGAAAAAAAGAGAAGACAACCTAAATTGAGGAGAAAGCCAGTCATCCAATGCAAGCTGGAGACTGGCTGATGGGAAAAAGGGGAAGGAGAGAGGGGAAAGAAAAGGAATAGGATGAAAGAAATTGAAGGAGAAAAAGCGGTCCGGTTCTCACCGTTACCTAACAGGAAAAGAGAAGAAGAAGGCATCCAGGTTTTCACCTGGGGAGCAAGAAGAGGAAGAAAGAGAGACGATCAGAGATTGATATATGGATGCAATAAAATGCAATTGTGAATGATATAATAATAAAGATGATGAGATGGAAAATGGAATTATGATATATAATAAATTAATTGCCAGTCTGAGCACAACAACATACAATGGTCTCTGTCTTTTGTGAGAGAAAAGGGGAATCCAGGACAATGGATATGAATGGTCTGACTCAAAATATGTAAGTTATCTTCAAGTGTGAACAGGCAAGATCATGACTCACATGTGGCAGAAAGGCACACAGGAGTTTTGAAAGTCCAGACCCTTCACAAGTGATCATAAACTATGTATTTGTTCTCAGATCATTGAATATTTGGTTTACAATACTTGGTCAGCTCTTGTAATTTACAAATAGACTATATGCTTTTTGAATTCATGTTTCACACCTGTGACATCAAAAATCCCACTATTCACAGTTGTGATGCCAGAACTGTGAATTATGGCTTTCTCGGAATGCCTGTGTCATTCAATCTGAGATGTTGCACTTACTGTTTCTAATTCTGAGGTAAACACTGGTTGGTTCATTCACATTCTTCTGACAAGGAAGCAACTTGATCCATTTGTGACAGTTTTATTAACAATGAAAGGAACAGTTTTGAATACCTTTAGATGCCTTGCACTTTTCCTTTTAGTGTCTCTATTCAATATTCTGGTATGTTTTGACCTTTATATACTAATTAATGATACTTGTTTGCCTTAGCCTTTCTGTTCCTTAATCCTTCTCTCCTCAGTAGTTGCTGCTTTCCTTTTCATATTGCTGGAACATTCTATGACATTAGTAACACCATTCCAGGCCATTCAGATGAATAGCTGGAATGGTGTAACTGGTGTCATGGAATGTCTTAAAATATGAAAAGAAGAAGCAGTAGCTGATAAACGAAGGTGGAACTCTATTTAGATCTGAGACACCCCAAAGCTAGATTATTTATTCATCAAAATTGGTAGGAACATATCAGAATACAAAACTGGCAGCAAAGAAAAGAAAATGGGAGGGTAGTTAGCTATGTAAAATCACTTCCTATCACCTTTAAGCCCTAATAACAATGGCTGACCCTTTATTACACAAAATATAGAGGACTGTGTATGAGCAAGCATACACAACAAGGCAGTTGTGATTGAGAGGTTTCGTGGTAACCTGAGACCTCGAGGCGCCAGCTCGAGAAGTCCGTTACCACAGAAACCTCAAGATCTCATGACTGACTTGTTTGTATATGGTTGCTCATACACAATCTTTATAGTGTATGGGCAACCATAAGCAGTGCTCGTGAACCCCCAGAACAAGTCTATGGCCAAAAAACACCGATTGTCTGCCACGCGTACTTGCTTCCGCTTTGCCGTGGGCGCTCATTAATTGCACATGTGCGAATGCGTTCGATCTTGTTGTGCTGCACCGGTGACATACTCGGTGCAGCACAACAAGATCATGATGCACTGAGTGCAGCACAACAGTGCTGTTGCAGGCATGGATTTCCATGTGGAACAGCATTCCACCATACACTATAAAAAATTGTCAATCTAGCCTTGTAATTCTACCTTGGGGTTCTATGACATTTAGGATCCACTCAGACTTTATTGACATGAAGGTTTATGATGTCACCAACAACCCTTGATGGAATTACAACCTTTCAATTCACAGTTACCCAGTATTTATGTATACAATACCAGTTTACTAATTATCATTTTTAAATCAGCTGTTTGGTCAGATTTAACAGTTTATTTTGCATGTGAACTGATGGGTTCAGTGTTATATAGGTCTATTACAATGTCATTGGCATTGTGAAAGCTACTCTTTAATTGGTTCAGTTGTCACTGTGATACAATCATTATGTAGAGACTGACATTCCTAACTTAAAATCCATGTTATCTTGTAAGTTTGGGGTCAAGATAATGGCTGGCATTTTGTAAAGTGGTGAAGTCGATCTCTGTCCATATTTCAGATGCTTACTGTTTCCTCACAAATGCATTGGGATGCTTGGGGCTAATTTTCATACATCCCAATGCATTTTGACAGTTTACCAGTTTTCCAGTAACACAATGATGCATTCTGACCTATGCATAATATTTGGGGTGCAAGACACAGAAGTCGCATCCAGATGTTAGTCCATTTTTCAGGTGGTCTAACTATCTAGATGGATGTCATGCTGCCACATCCAGAACACTGATGTGGCTGTTTGTAAATAGTGCCCAGCATGTTTAGTTTGCCCAATCTATTTTACACCTGCTATATAAATCTTGGAACATCACCAGAAATCCCCATTCATTTCGTGGGATCTCCTGTGATGTATGTAGAGATATTACACTCACCTCTGAGGCTGGGAGATCAGAAGACTGTGGGTTCTAGTCCACACCAGGCACTTGGGTTAATATCCCAATACTGACACTGCAGTGCAGCATGAGGGGAGTGCTGCACTCCTGAGAGCATCATCTTTCAGATGAGACATTAAACCGAGGTCCCATCTGCCTGTTCTGGTGGTAATTCAGGTGGATGTTAAAGAACCCGTGACACTTCTCAAAAAGAGTTTTTATTGAAAACACATCAAAACACCTCAAGAGCACATCAGTATACATAAGAATTATTAAGAATAAGAGAACAAACCATAAGGCATATATGACAGTAAATCAATTATCCATTTGACAATATTTCCTAAACTTATATTAAATATATACCATAAAGGGAAGGGAAAGGGGAAGAAAATAAAAAATATGTAATTCATTTAATACACCTTTTTCAATTTGTCATTTAAAGTACATAAATATTTCTTCTTTCATACATATATATAATATCTCCTCTTTTTCTCTTGTATTTAATAAAATGTGCAACTCTCCTCCATTGAAACACTTTCATGGAAGCAGAAATCTCTTTATCTTTATCTCATTGCTTCCATTATTAATACATAAAATGTATCATAGGACATACATTTTGCTGCAAAACCCACTGACATCTAGTCTGCCACAAATAAAACTTTAAACAACAAAAAACTATTAGCGTGCCTCAATCATAAGAGGTAATGAGGTGGGAAAAACACCAAAATCAAGGTCTGATAATCCAGCTTTAACAACCATCTAAAATTCAATTTAAGCTCAAGAATTCCATAAACCTTTTGATAGGTGCATTTAAATAGAACTATGGTCCATAGTTTCATCTAAAGCATGACACTGTAAATAAGGGCAATACCTTTCACTCATCATCTTATGTTTATCGTTTCCTTAATAGTCAATCTTCCATAAACAGAGACCCACAGTACTTCACACATATGATGAGGTATTCTGGGGTTATTTAACTGTTTAATAGTATACTTTTTAATGAGAGGGGCATTTACAAATTTGGGCTCATCTGGATAAATCTTCCCAAGTATAGTTTTATACAGCTTAGTTTCCTATATTATCTCTCACAAATAAGTGAGAGATAGACCATTTAAATAATTTTGAGTGCAAGGTTTAAAAATAATGGGACATAAACACATTTTGGGATCCTAGGGGAAGGTCTTCCCATATCTCAAAAACTTTTGAAGTTATTTAATTCCTTAGTGTTGTAAAGCCACCGACAAAGGGGTCAAAATAAAATTCTGGGAAAGAAATAAAGCATAGAAAAGATTAAAGGATCCACCATATTCAAACCTCCTTGAATAATAATAGGGTTGCCTACTTTCCCACAACATAGAAAAGAAACAGCCATATAAATGAGTTTCTAAAGCCAAAGGAGGGATATATCATAGCAACATTCTATATAATAGCCCTGGTATGACAAATTTTTGATTACATGAATCCTTTTTCTTTTTTTTTGACAGTCTCCAACCTTTCCTCCTCTGAACCTTCAGTTCTGTTTTTCAATGTAATTTCCCAGTTTTCTAAAGGAAATTCTGGGATCCAAAAGTATACCTAGTATTTTACTAGGTTTTGAGGACACAGTGATTCCTGATATATTTATCTGATTACCTGTCTCCGGCCCTAAAAAGGAGGCCTTTGTATTTCCTAGATTTAATTTAGAGTTTGAAACCTTCCTATATTTACCAAGGCAATCTATTATTGCAGAAATTGGATTTACATTAGTTAAAAACACAGATATTGTCCACAGAGGCTTGGACAACCACAGTATCACCTCTCAGATTTCCTATTATACAAGGGAGGGTTTTAGAAAGAGCTAAACTTCAAAGGAACGGATCTAGGGTGAATGGACACAGAAGGGGCTTAATGGGCAACCCTGTCTTACTCCAAGCTCAACTAAAATGGGAAGAGTAGACTTCCTTTAATAACTGGGTAAACTAGGACAGATTCTTACATTAATTTAATCCATTTTGTAAATCCTAGATGGACTCCATAATGTTCAACACTGAAAATAAAAAGGCATAAAGACCCTATTGAAGGCTTTTATTTTAATCCAGGGATAATATACAACTCTGTGATGGGCACCTATTGGAAAATTAAATTATTTCCTAATAATTATTAAAGCACTCTGAATGTTTCTATCCGTTATTCCACAATATTGTAGAAGATATAAAAATCACTAGATTCTTATCTAAGCCTATTATTAAGTACCTGAGACAAGATTTTAAAGTCAGAATTCAGGATTGTAATGGGTCTCCAGTTTTCAGTTTTGTTTAATCCCCCTTAATATATATACTAATAACCCAGATGCAAATTTTAAGGGCAAGCAAGGGCCCTTTGAAGGAAAAAAACGTTTCTGATGCATAATGCCAAAGTATTGTGAAAACTTTGTAAACTCAGAAGGTAATCCATCTTGACCTGAGGGTACCCTAATTTTAAGGAAGAGATAACCTTAAGAATTTCATGTCCTAGTATAGAGTCAGCTAGTTTATAAAGCTCCAAATAAGGGGATGTGGTATATTAATGTTTTGAAGAAATCCTATAATTCCTTTATTTTGTGGAACATCCAAAGTTCCTTGTTCACTTATATGGTCCTGGATGATATTATACATATCAATGGGGAGGTTTTAAGTTCCCCATAGTCATTTTGTAACACTTCCAAGCTTGAAGAATTTCTTTTTCCTTAAAGGCCTTGAAGGGATCTCCCTAGGGCCTTTTGTGTCCTAAGGAAAGCTCTGTGCGTAGTGTCTGTGCTCTGTCATACTGACACACTCTCATTGCTAAATTCATTTGATTTATTTGTGAAGAAATTGACTCTAGAGCTGTTAGCTCTAGAGAATAAACCCTGCAATTTCCTCTTAATGTTAAATATTGAAAAATATGTAGTAACCTTACGCTTTCCATGGCTTTGAAACGATTTTCTGACATAATTTTTAGTATCCTCCCACCATTCCCATAAAACATCATATAGATCAGCTACAGATGTTCATGCCCATAGCAGTGTAGTTATATTCTTCACAACCATAGGGTCTTGTAATGAAGATGTGTGTAGTTTCTATCCATTTCCCTTAGTTTCTCTAGAAGGAGAAGAACCAAACTGAAAGTAATCAGAAGGTGATCAGAAAATTCATTTATAAGGGTTTTATGGATGGGGAGTAGATTGTTTAGAAAAAGGTAATCAATAGTTGACGTTAATTTCCTTTTCTAAAAGTATGCAATAGACCCCCTCCTGGTAGTTCCTTCCATTTTTAAACCTGCTAAATGAATAACTCCCTAAAGCTGTAGTATCACAATATATTTTCTTTCCTAGTTTACTCATACTAGAAGATGGAGGTTCACAGTTAAAATCTCCCCTAAAATAATATAGCTGGAAGCAGCTAAGTAAGGTAAAAGGGTGTTATAAAGGCTAACTATTCCTGCTTTAGTCTGGGATCCATAAACAACTATAAATCTAAAATTAGCCTGATTACAAATCCTATCTATTATTAATAGTCTTCCATGTATTAAATCTATCAGTTTCCTGAGGTTAAAATTATAAGAGCCAAAAAGAATCCTATACCATCTGCTCTATCTAACCCATGGACCAGTAGGAGGGTCCCCAATCCATTCTACTGCGACGGACGGCGCTGATCTAATGTATATATCCATGTTTCTTGTAAAACACAAATATCTAGGTTTGCCTGATAGAGGAATTGAAAAGAGCAATCCTTTTTTATTATTCAATATACTGCTACAGTTTAAGGACCCAATACTTAGTTTAACCAGAAGAATTTATTTAAGGGCCTTTTTCCTTCTTTTCTTTTTTCCTTTGTAATCAATTTGGGATGTTTTACTACCAGAGGATTGTGAAGGCCTGTTATTCCTGTATCCATGTCTGAATCACCTCCATCATATCTAGAATGGCATAGGAATTTTCCATTTCAAAGCTAGGGATCCTCAGGAGTTGGGGGTTGAATTCCTAGTTATCCTTTTTCATTTGGGATCAAGCTTTGGGGTTTCAGATGCTCTATCTCCTGGTAACATATAGGAGGAAAATCAATTGTGTTATAAATATCTGGGTTTCTGTCTCTCTCTGTCTCATGTTTTGAGAAGGGCCTGTATCTGGTGCAAATTCTTTTCCTTTTGTTGCTTCTCTTTTGGGCGGATGGGTCAGGTCTCTTTTCTGATTTTTTGAAAAGGCTTCATCTTGGGCTTTTGAATCAATATCTCAGGGCTGATGACTGTGGCCTTATTTTTGGCTGCCCAAGGACAATCCCTGTATCCATGACCAGATTCTTTACATAAGTCACATTTCAACATATTAGCACATTGAAAACTACATGCCCTATTTCCCACAAATCGCATACCAAGAGGTATCACATGAGCTAGAGACATGTGTCCAAGCCCCCACATTTGTAGCAGGCTCGGGTCTGCCATGCGTAAAACACACTCCTGTCTCCCCAAGGTAAATGAATTTGGAATGTGGTCAATCTCATTGTCAGATTTCCTCAGTTTCACCTTATATTTCCAGCTACCAGTCCAGAAGAACTCTAAATCTAAATGCTTCTGGAGCACTCAGGACCTACATTTCTGGGAAAGCCAAAAAGTAATATCCTCAATGTGAACCCTTCATTTCTAAACATCACAGTCACATATTTAATTAAAGATTGTGTTAGTGGTGTAACTGTACAGGAGACCACAGAGGGAAAATGTGAGTTGGTTATATCTTTGCCAAAAAGAGCTAACAAAAAGGGGATCTAAAGCTAATATCGTAATTATCTTCTCTAGAAATGTTAATAAAAGTGAAAACATCTTTCGGTGAAAATTGTAAGGATTCTTTAAGAAGATGTTTTCCCACATACACCTGGTCTGGTCTCACTTCTAGGCCCCTTGTACCGAATCCTCACTGCATTCTTTGAGGTGCTGTTCTTTCTGTTTTTGGGACAAAAGTTCAGAAAGAAGGGGTCTCGGGTTGTGGAGGGATCTCAGGAACTTCACTGGGATCCTTTTCTCAGGTAATTAATCTTTTCAAGTCCTGTATCAGATGGTAAGAGTCTTTTACAAGCGTCAGTCTTTGTTCAGACAGAATAGGGTAGGACAACTAGTCTGGTCTATGATAGCAGGAGACCACTTAATGGGGCATGAAGAAAGAGGAGAAGAAGAGACCAATCCAGATCCAGAATCCATATCCCTGTGTGGCCCATTTTCCATCCTGACTCTACCAGTGCTGTGTCTGTTGACCAGATTTCAGTATTGTGTTTTACTTTAGGAGGAAGAGAAAAGGCTTGTTGAATAAGGTTAGAAGTTGAGGGTCCCTTATACTGCATCGAACATTTCTCTGCCTTTTGTAGTGGAGGTCTGTATTCAGATTTCGGTTTGCCACCGTCAAAGCTGCTCTTTTAGTTTTAAAACTTTGGGAGATATTTTGACAGTTTGACCTCTAGTTGGAAAAGAAAACTAGTTGCTTGAGTTTGGTTCAAAGAGTCCATTTGAAAATAATTTCACTCTGTGATATACGACTATTATCGCCTTGTGCCCTTGTTTCATTTTTATCAACTGAATGGGAAACAATGGTAGAAAGTTTTGCTTGCCTGTCTTCCTTGCCTTGCCTCATTCTGTTTAGATACCTGGGGTGAGCTAGAATTCACAGCACTTAGAATAGGCTTATCGGTGAAATTTTCATGAGCTCCAGGTGTAACTTCTTCAGAATCTACTTTCAGAAATGGAATGGCTTTTGGCACTCGCTGCTCTTAGCGATTTCACTGCCAGCCATTTCTTCCTTTTTTCTAGCACGGTTCCAGGAGGCGCTTGACAGGAGATGCACTGAATCCAGGTCGGTGTCGTCCCTTTGATGCATCTGCATCACAGGAATTGACAGGGCTGTCAGAAGAGCTGGCATCTATGCCTCCAAAATTACTTAGTTACAGTAATAATGATTCCTTGGTTTTGTTTAGATTGCTCCGGAGAGAACAATGGGCTTATATCTTGTTTAAGTAAAATGTGTCACTTATCTGATGCTCAGTCCTTGAGGCCTGATGAACATTATTATCTGGAAACTCCATGGTTGAAAAACATCCCAGTTCATCCATGTCTTGTAGCGTAGCTGCTGAAATAACAATATATCTGCTTGAATTCATGAGAGCCTCTTGGTTTTCAAACACAGGGCAGGAGGCCCTCTCCTGCCTCAGAGGCGTCCATACCTTCCACGACTCCAGCTGAGTGGCCATAATGATAGGCTAGCAGCTCCCCTACTGACGCTCAATGGGAATTTCCCTGGTGTACTGGCCAAATTTCCCCATTCACTAAAATACCACCAACAGCTTAATCTGGTTCAAAGTCAGTTGGCATTCATCAGTATCCTCTTCCTGGGCCGTGCCTGAAAATAGGCAGAATTTGTCTAGTGTACTTACCGGTCAACGAAACTAAAAAATAAATAACATAATATATATATATTATAGCAATACTTGTCATTGGTGTCAACTGTATTCAAATCCGAGTCTTCAGCAGTGACTGGTCAGTGCTCTAATGTGTGTCTCAAGTCTCGTGTCTCACTATACATTATATACAACTTTAGCAAGTATGTCCTCACAGAGGTTTCCCATTGCTAATTAGCTGTTGCACACATCCAGCAAGATGCAGTACTTTGTAGTAAATGACATGCCACAAAATACTGCAGTAAAATGGTCTAATTGCCACTGGAATGCATTGTTCCCTGCAGCATACTGAAGCATTTTGAAATATACGGCAGCATTACTGCACTGCATCCTGGCTGGCACTGCTGTAGCACTATTTAAATAGTGCCACAGGAGTAAGCTCAAGCTTCCAGTTGGCTACTAGCCTGTTTCCTGAGGGCTAATTACATCACACAGTAGACTTACAGCACAAACATGTTCAGCCAGTGTACAGAATAATAAAGTAGTGCATATCTGGAAAATCCTTTCTCTGCTGCTCCCATGCCAATTATTGGTAAAGTTCAATTTGCATCAAACCATCATGAACTGATTTTGCTTTGTTTTTAAAGTTGGCAATGCATTGGTAAACTCAGACTGAACTGCTTTTCAACACCTAACCAGCTCATGAAATGTTTATAAATGTTTTTCAAGGCAGCTGGATTGCATCTGCTGTTCTGTCTTCATGAAATGTAACACTGAGTTGCCTTTTAGGTAACAGATTTTGCAAGGCTGTATACTAGATTAACACTTATTCAACTCATTGAGACATGCTAAAGCAACTCAGTGATGAGATACTTTAATATGGATTGTACCGTATGCAGCACTTCAGATCTGCACTAGAACAAAACACAAATATGGGGCTACCTAAAGGTAAAGGCTTACTATATTACATAATTTACTAATCTCACAAACTAGTGAGTGGTGTAGAACAAATTTCTGCTGAAATACTATTGTTTTCTTTTTTTTATAAGTGCTTGAAGTAGATGTTGCCTATTTCTAGACATTTCAAGCAAATCCAAACTGGAATAATGCAGATGTGAATTAAAAGCCAGCAGCAGTCTTTTAGCATCTGGAACTGTGCACTGTAAGTGCTAGAACACCTACAAAGCGTGGCTGCTGGTATTTAATGTTGATGTTTTGTTTTCATTGAAAACAATACCTTTAGTCAACTAGAATAAAGGAATATCAATTCAGTGGCATACTTAAGGTATAATTAACTATGCCCTGAGCACAGGAGGCAGTAAACAGCTCATGACAACACTGTGCAATAAGGGACTCCTGCAGGACTGATTTCATATTAGATTCCTACTGCATAGAGACAGTAAAGTAGCTGTGTAATATTCCAATAGCTATTTTGTGTCTAGTATGTGATTTCAAAAGCAAGCCATGGTGTATGCCATAATGGGTTTTCAGTTGCTCATACTCCCAGCCTTGCCTTACAATTGGTCTCTCAGGGAATCATCATTTCTAAGACTAGGCAAAAACCTTAGGGAGCTTGAGGCCTTTAGCTGCTTTGTGTCACATCATTGCAAGGTGTTGCCTGATGACAGTAAGCAGACAGCGTTGTTTTGAGTTTTTACATCAAGACTGAAGTTCTGCTTTTCAGCCAAATGTTTTCTCAATAGTGTTTTATTTTTACATGATTGTGACACCTCCCCAGAGATGCTGTTACTAAAACGGTACTTCAGAATTAGAAATTGCTGGACTGAAGCTGAAGTGGTACTAGTAAAGCAATATTTACAAGTAGAACACTGAACTGGAAACAGCAGGCACATTACTGTCTCTACTGCCTCATTGACTGACCATGATCAAGTCACTTGACTCTCTGAATTTCCTGTTTCTAGCTTTAAAACTAGGTAGAAATAGAACTTACTAACATGAGGTATCCTGCCTCAGTTGGACTATGTGGGTCTAATAAATAACAAGAAAAACAAAAAATCTAAGTAACATTATCTCTAAAATATATTTTCTAGTCTCTCATAATAGCCAGACATAGTAAAGTAGTAATTTAAGGCTGGAAGAGACTCTAGGTCCATCATGTTTGCTGCACCTCTTTGCGTCATAAGCAGGATGAAACAATTAACAATAATGCACAACAGGGTTTGTATCATGCTTGGATAATGTCATGCTTTGGGTGGTTGGGCTGTCGAGTGCATCCAATACCCAGAAGTGATGTTATCCCACCATGACACACTCTGGAGTGCATTATTGTTATTATACAATGGCTTGTTTCTAGTACTAAATGAAAATACAAATAAATACTTTCAAAGTGTATTTTTATTTTATTTTAGATAGTTATACTGATGAAAAAATAGTGCTGCTATAATGGTTTTCTTCTGTAGGTGGTGCTGTTTTACTGTGTGGACTGTTGTCTTCATCTGCACCCCTCTCCTGACATTGCCTCTTCTGTGATTGTGGGGAACTGTTTTATTCACCCAGTCCTGCTGCATGTCCTGGGACTGGGTGAGGTTCATTTGTATTTATGCATTTTTTCGGCAGAGAATCGGAAAGTCAGAGGAGTTCAGGAACCATGATCCTACTTCCAGTATTTTGGGTGTTACTTCAGAAGCTATGACAGTTATGGCTCAAAATATCTACTTTGTGTAGTGTGGGTTTTGTTTAAGACTGTGGTTTTATTCTTTTACATTTTTTTGTTAAGGTGGCCATAAACACTGTGGCCATTTCTTTCAGGAACTGAGCAATCTGTCATTATGAC
Organism: Neoceratodus forsteri; assembly: GCA_016271365.2. Taxonomy (NCBI): domain Eukaryota; kingdom Metazoa; phylum Chordata; order Ceratodontiformes; family Ceratodontidae; genus Neoceratodus; species Neoceratodus forsteri. The sequence continues at coordinate 1,065,430,093 of CM028130.1, forward strand.
AGCGAGCATAGCTGTTTCAAAGCACCTTCATTACAGCTGAGGGGGCCAAAATATTTAATATGTGCTTATGTCGCCCCAGTTCCCCTGAAACCTGAAGGCTGCCATTGTCACACCAGTCCACAAAAGTGAGATCGAACCAACGTAGTCAACTATAGACCGAACTCCATCCTGTCCCCCGTCTAAGGCGCTGGAGAAAATTGCATCTGACCAGTTAGTCTCCTATGTAAATAAATAAATACAACCTGTTCTGTAAGCAACAACATGGCCTTCAAAAACTCCATAGACTTGGAACCACACTGGTAGAGTACACCAACAATTTGCACATGGCACTTGACAAGGTCACTTGTTGGTGCTACATACACCAACCTGTTCAAAGCATTCCACCTCATAAACCACCAGCTGTTACTGGAAAAGCTGTCTACACTGGGCCTCTCAACAGAATCCCTCTCTTGGTTCAGATGCCACCTGTTATGGAGGTCACAAAGGTCAAGATCGGAGAGGTATGCTCCAATGCCAAAAGGGTCACAGTTGGGGTCCCACAGGGTCAATACTTGGCCCTCTCCTCTTTGCCTTTTCATCAACAGTATTACCAAGCCTGTCCACATTCCAAATGCTACTATATGCCAACAATATGGTACTCTGTAACAGTAGCTCCCAGATGGTTGACATATCCAGTGATCTCTAAAGCAGTTTCAAGACCCTCAGAGAATGGTTTGCTAAGAACAGCCTTGTACTTCACTACAAAAAACTAAGTCTATGCTGTTTTCAGGGCAACATAACAAAAGAAGCTCCCCCACTGGTCATCCTAAATGTCCATGGCACATCGTGAAACAAGTTGAAACATTCAAGTACCTGGGTATCACCCTGGATGACATTCTTTCATTTGCTACCGATATCAACAACATATCTAACCACACCAATCAACAAACAGGAGTGATCTATAGGCGAAACTAAACCTAACCACTGATGCAAGACCAATGGTGATTTCTGAAATGATTCTCCCCATCATTGTCTTTAGTCTTCCCATGTATGGTATAGCCTGTGAGATGGGCCTCAACAGGATACACTTGGTCCAACAAAGCCTGCCGCTCGATGCAATGCAGACAGACTAACCCACACCTGCTCCCTGTACACACAAACTGGATAGCTCCCACTCCATGAAAGGCTGAAATGTTAGACATGCATCTTGGCAAGAAAAGCACAGTTGGGCCTCATCCTGGCTACTATTAGTGACCTTCTTCACCCAGTCAAAAAAAACAGTTCCATCAGGAGTATGACTTGGCAAGCCCTTGAAATTCCCTATTGTGATTGGTTGGCATCCATGGCACCAGACATTACCTCATGGGTTTTAGCCCACCTGATAGGCTAGTGATGCACTGACCCAGATCAAATTTCTAGCATATCCAGGTCCCAGAAACCCCTGCTACCAAGTTTGAATCGTGCACCTGATCAGGCAAGAAGCACACCAGGAATCCTGTCTGCCCTTACAAGGTAAGACCTTGAATCAACAATATAAAGAATTCTCTTTGCTTGGCACAACATATACAATTATAACTTGTTTGTGTAGAAACGTTAACAGGAGAAAACTAAAGTAAACTAGCATCTGCAGGTATAAGCTAACCCTGGGCTCAGCCCTAGACTGTAGGCAGAATGTCTCTGTGCATGGTAATTTCACAGTTACTATGCCTCTGGAAGGCATCGTGCTTTTAAATCTCTTTCTGGGTCTGGGCAGTATAGTGCAGTGGTTTAAGTTCTGCACTGCAAGTCTGGAGTCCAGGGTTTGCCCGCCCTGGCACCGCATTGCATGGTCCGCCTACTCCCTGCTCCCTCCCTCCTTGCCCTCCGGCCTGAGGCCTGTAGTGCACGCTCCCCAACACGCCAGGAGGCGGCCTGGGCAATCAAACATTAGGCCCGCTCCACGGTTCTCTCGGCACCTATCCTGACCGCTGTGGTCTTCAGAGGCCGCAGTCCCTTCTCCTCCTCCCTCCTCCCACTCACCTTTTAAATAGCCTGGCTGCCCATCCGTGCCACGTGGCGCTGAGCCGCTGCAGGCGACTCCTTCTGCTCGGCTGTGCACCTCTAGGCCTTGGATTGGGGCCTACCCACCTAGACTATCTGCTCCCAGCATCGGGAGAACCTTCTCCCGTGACTCCCCCTCCTCCATTAGGAGGCAGAACAGCCTCATGAGGACGCGCTCCTCTCTGCCTCGGGTCTGGCGAGGTGGGGAGGGAGAGAGAGAGAGAGAGTCTCGCCGGGGACTAGGCTCCTACTCAGCTGTTCCTCGGCCTGCAAGGGTAGCTTCTCCAAGGAACTTCCCTTCCTCTATATCTGGGAGGCGAAAAACGGGGCCAACCACAGCATTTTTAGGGCCCTGAGCTGCATCTACAAGACCAGGGTTTGATTCAGCTCCCAGGGTCTACTGGGTGACCGAGCAATTTGCTTACTTCAAGAACATGGCCTGGCAGGAGCCCCGCTTCTCAGAAAAAAAATATATATATATATATATATATATATATATATATATATATATAAAGGGGTTTCTTTCAGGATGGGCGATTGACCGCTGGCTAGGCCTCCACTCTGCCTGCAGGGTCCTTCCCACAGTGACTCTTCGCGACTTCCGCCCCCCCGCCTCCGCCTCTCGGGGGAACATGGACCTCCCTCTGGGATCCGCCTTTACCTCCTCGGGTCCCTCCCACAGCGGCCCGTAGGTAGCCGGCCCACCGGACTCCCCCATCTAACCAGTCTCCACGGCTCCCTCCCATAGCGAGCCATGGCCCAGACCACTGAGCACCAATTTCTTTCCCTTCTTGGCCTCATTGTGGGGTCCTCACACAGCACCCCAACACGTTATAATCTCGGCCAGGAAAGTCCATCTCATTGGTTTTGGGAGGGTAAAGAGGGATCACCCCTGGGCAGCACACAGTTCCATTCTAAGGTATACTTTTCTCTTCCCCAGATGGTGAAAGCAAAGAAGTGCTCCTCGGCAGCACCACCCTCCTGCCCCAAACTCCGGGCCCCTCTGCGCAGCCTGCCTCCTGGCGGCGACGATTCCTCTCTGGAGCAAACCCAGCCATGGGCCCCGCAACCCGGGACCAGCAACCCCATGTGGATGGACCCAAGCTCCTCCTAATTCAAAATCAACAGGTCGCTGGTCGCCATGATGGAGAGCCAACAGAACTTCATGCTCAAGATCATGGAAAAACTGGAATCCTCACTCAACACAGGGCAAAGCCACCCAACTCTGAACCCACAGGGCAGGAGGGCAACCAGAGGAACTCCCGATCCCGGAGGACACCACACCAGACGCTCCACTCGACAAAGCACATGAGGACAGGGAGAAGGACGACACAGGGAAGAGAATGAGCCGGACTCTGACGAGGAGGACATGGATCCCCAAGTGACGCCTCCCTGACATCAAGTTATGCTCCTTCAACATGATCCCAGGGCCTCATGAAGATTATCAAGGCCACCATGGGTTTCAACACCGATGAAAGCAGGCCCGAGTCAAAACTCGACCTCCTGATCCAACTGAGACAGTCAACCATTGAGACTTTCCCAGTGTGCCAGTGTAGAAGATATCTTCAGTAAGGAGTGGCAATCCTCGAACCGGCAGAATGTCAAACCGTAAAATCTAGACAGGATGTATCCGTCCAAGGGAGAAATCAGATGCCTGGTGCAAGGCTCCCACCATTGACCCCAGGTGGCGACCCTTAGCAAAAGACTGTGTTGCCATGCGTGACAATAGCACTCTAGGGACCCGACGGACAAGAAGGTCGAGGATATGCTCAAGAGGGCCTTCGAGATCGAGGGCACCGCCGCAGGCAACCACCACTGCCATCTACACAGCCCATGCGCAGATCCGCTGGCTCGAGGAGCTTCAGGAGCAAGCCACCCCAAATCAGGGAGGCAGAACTTTGGAATGTACTTTGGATGCAGCCAAATACCTGGCCGACATGGCAGTAGACACCGCGCCTTCATGCCAGGGTGGCCGCCATCACCAACTGTGCTCGAAGGGCACTGTGGCTGAAACTATGGGATGCAGTCAATGAGTCAAAGACTCTGCTCCAGAACTTACCTCTGAGGGAAAACATGTTTTTGGGGAAGGGCTACAAGATTATTTGAAGCAAAGGAGGAGGGCAGAGATCTCTTCAAGAATAGGTCTAGGTTCTCCTACCTCCCTCCTCGAGGCGTAAGATTCTCAGGGGGGACAATCCATATCAACCACGAGATGCACAGCAATCCGGCACTCCTTTCAAGGCAGAGGCACCTCTCCCGGCTTCTGTAGCCCATACCTTCAGAGCTATCAGCCCTCCCCGTCCAGAAACCGAGGTCAAAGATCTGGAGGATGAGGCAGAGGCTTCAGGGTAAGCAACAGTGACTACCTCCCCTGGCACCACAAGGCCAGGACCCCTACCCACCTATGGGACAAAGGCTAACCCTGTTCACTCACACCTGGCTCCGCACAACATCGGACAGGTGGTCCAAGACATGGTAACCAAGGGATACTCTATAGAGTTATCCCATGCCCACATTCCCCACAGGTTCGCCCTCCTCCCCATAGCCAGAGAAGGGCATCTCCACACCAGGTCCAGCAGATCCTGTCAGAACTGGTTCGAACAGGGCCATCCAACCCGCATCGGTGCCGGAACAGAATCAAGGGGTGTACTCAATTTTCTTCCTAGTACCCAAGAAATCGGGAGCTCCCGCCTATCCTGGACCTCAAACACCTAAACCACCATGTGGTCTCACACTGTTTCAAGATGGAAGCCATCCGTCCACCCTCCGATGCATTCAGGGAGGCGACTTCCTGATGTCCATAGACCTCAAGGACGCCTACCTCCATATCCCCATCATTCGAAGCACAGACAATTCCTTCGCTTCCACATCCTAGGCCACCACTTCCAGTACCAGGCCCTACTGCTCGGCCTCTCCTCAGCCCCGAGAGTCTTTACCAAGGTCTCATAACCTTGGTGGCAAGACTCAGGAACAGGACTGGACATCATCCCGCACCTGGACTACTGGCTAATACGGGCCCGGTCTGAAAGTCAGGCACAGATACACATGGAATCCACCTACAGTCACTCGAGGACCACGGTTGGGTGGTAAACCGAGAGAAGAGCCACCTCATTCCCACCAGCAGATCGAGCATCTGGAAGTGCTCATCAACTCGCCCAGGGGTGGGCAAACCATCCACCTTGAGAATTCACAACCAGAGAGACCTAGCCCATCAGATGAAGACCTGATGCAGCACAACGATGGGAAAGATAGCCCAGTTGCTGGGCTGCATGGCCTCATGCATAGACCTCGTGCCTCTGGGCCAGGTGGCACATGCACCCACTCCAAACCTACGTGCTGACTCGGAGGGCACCGTGCAACACAACCTCCAGGTGGTGGTACCACTACCCAAGGTGGTGAGACTATCCTTGGCTTGGTGGACGGTGGAGGAGAACTTGTCCAGGGAGTTCCCTAGAGGCGCTCACCAATCGCCATAGAAACGGATGCAGTCTCTCCGGGTTGGGGAGCTTGCCTGGGAGACACAACGGCACAGGGCCTGTGGTCACCAGCAGAGTCAGAGCTCTCCATCAACATACTGAGATGAGAGCCGTGCTTCACGCCTCTAAAAGCATTCAAACATCAGGTACTCAGGCAGTCAGTCCTAATCCGATCCGACAATCGAGTCACGTGTACCATAGTGAAGCAAGGCGGACCAGGAGCAGAGCTATGCTGAGGGAGGCAATGGCAGTCCTCGACTGGGCCTAAGCCAACCTCAGACACCTGACCGTGGTTCATCTAGCAGGAAAGCTGAACGTCCGAGCGGATTGGCTCAGTAGGCAACAGGTACACTGGGGAATGGCGGTTACACCCGAACTGTTCCAGATGATCCAAGCGACATGGGAAAACATGACCATAGACCTTATGGCAACATGGGAGAATGCTCAGGTCAGAGATTACTATTCACGGTTCAGGGACAACTCTCCCAGGGAACGGACGCCTATCACAACCTTGGAGGCGGAGCCACGCCTATGTCTTCCTCTGCTCCCCTGATCCCCAGGTTCTAACTAAGATACGGGAATCACAGCACACAGTTATCCTGGTGGCCACGAGGTCGTGGTTCCTCGGTGGTCCGAGAGATGTCACTTGCCAGCTTAGGATACCATACCGAACAGACATGCTCTCACAGGGGCCAGTGCTCCACCCGACCCCGTGGACCCTCAAGCTCACGGCCTGGCTCCTGAAAGGAGGAGACTGAGGGCAGCGGGTTACCATGATTCCGTCATCAACACTCTACTCCAGTCCAGATGGTCTTCTACCACCTCCACATGTGGGAGACAATGGTCTATTTTCTCCGGTGGTGTCAGAACGGGCAGAGTCCCGAGCAGACCGACATGGCTAACATCCTACTGTTCCTCCAACAGGGAGTAGACAAGGGGTTAGCACTCTCCTCCTCAGGGTGCAATTATCAGCCATAGGGGTGGCTACGGGTCTCATCAGGGATACACCCTGGGAGACCACCCCGACGCCACCCACTTTCTAAGGGCAGTGGAGATCCTCCACCCGAGGACTCAGCCAACTGTTGACCCGTGGGACCTACCGCTAGTTCTAGAGTTTCTCAGCCCGCCTCTTATGAACCCCTCCTCGAGGTGGACCTGTTCTGGATCGGCCTCAAGACATGCTTCTGGTGGCAATCTGTTCGGCTAGGAGGATCGGAGAACTTGGGGCCCTGTCCTGCGCGGAACCTTATACAGTGTTCACCTCATTAGGGGTCCGCCTGAGAACGGTCCCAGCCTTCCAGCCAAAGGTATCCACTGGTTTTCACAGAGAACAACCCATCGAGCTACCCACCTTCCCGGAGGGGTCCCAGCAGGGCCCCAGTGTGGTCCCACATTATCTTGATGTTGGATCCACCTCTCTGTGTACTTGGCCAGAACCCATCCCATCCACAAGACAGAGAGACTATTCATCATCTCTAAGGGACAGAGACAGGGAAGAGCCGCCTCCAAGACCACCATTACTGCTAGGTGAGGAAGAGTCATCCAGAACGCCTACACAGCTAACCAGATGACTCCTCCCAGGGGATCAAGGCTCACTCCACCAGAGCGACGCCACCTCCTGGGCGGAAAGAGCTAACGATCCTCAGAGGACATTTGTAGGCAGCCACGTGGAGTTCCTCCACACGCTCACCAGGCACTACAGACTAGAGCAGCTGCAGGCCATTCAGCCCACTTTCGCCACTCAGGTCCTGGTGGCAGCTTCTTCTTCTACCCCTCACTCTTAGCTCACTCTGTTCCCCTTGGGTACGCCACTGCTTCTTATCTACCCATAAGGAATGTTTGAGGCCTATGGATGCCAACCAATCACAATGGGTGTTTACTCACCTGGTAAAGGTGATTGTGTTGGTTGGCATCCATGGCACTCCAAGGCCCTCCTTCAGAGTGCTCAGAGTGTCTGGGACTGGACTAGGGATCTCACCCATGGCAGGCCCTACAGGGACAAACAGCTACTATTTTCTTAAAGTTAATCTACCAGTCGGACCTTCGGGACCGAGATTAGGCTGTAAATAATAGGAATGGAATAAAACTCGCCCACGGGCCTTTGATACTACGCCATGGTCCGCATTCTTCTTGGTTTCCAACCATCTCTCTCTTATTGTCATATTTGACGTGTCCTAGGTTGCATATTCTCTCTCTTGTACTAACCGACCTTAATTTCAGCTGTGGAAGATTCGAACTGGAGAGCAGGGGTTTCTGGGACCTGGATATGCTAGAAATTTGATCTGGGTCAGTGCATCACTGGCCTATCAGGTGGGCTAAAACCCATGAGGTAATGTCTGGAGTGCCATGGATGCCAAACCAACACAATCACTTTTACCAGGTGAGTAAACACCCATTGTAAGACCAGTCTAGGGAAGCACTCATTTTTCTCCTGAGCTGCGTGCTGGATGAACGATCTCCCAGAATCCATAAGGTGCCTACCTCAAATTTCCCAATTTAAGTCATCACTGAAAAAGGAGCTTGAAAAGTTAGCCCACTGCTGTTGTTACACTTGATAATTATGGCAACCAACTATAGCCAACAGTCCACCAACCACGTTGACACTCTCTTGAATGCAATTCCAAATCAGTAAAGCTGAATTCCTTGTTGCCCCATTGTTGACTTAATAAGACCAAGCTCCACTTGGGCTAAGCAATGTACTCGTAAATATCCAACTAACCAGGTTTTCCCTAATTGCACTATTGTATGTACCTGACCAGGCTCTATCTGGGCCACCACTGTAATTGTTTATGTCTCTTGACTGAACTATTGACCAAGCTCCTACAGGTTGGAATATGTGCCTTAAATGTAATGATAAATGTCACAACTACAGCTGATGTGGAAACTTTGGAAAAGAGCACTTGTGCTCAGGGGTGCTATCTGAAAATCTAATAAATAAATACAATTTAATTTTACAAGACAGCTGTTTTGTATTTAAAAGATTTTTGTGTTTGGGTGAATACTGTGGGGTAGGAGGTTGTTGCTAGTTTGTGTGGTTGTGGCTGGTGGTGGCTAGTGAGCCAGGTTGACAACTGGAGACGGGGTTGCAAAGCCCATGATGGCTCTGAGATTAAGGGTGCAGTGATTTGTTTTAGTGAGGTATCTTGCTGGATTTTATACAGTGATGTTATACTGAGATAACATCACTGGTGAAGGTTGGCACTGACCAGTCAGAGCCCAGGATTCTTTCCTTGCTCTTGTATAATTATGCATTAAGAACATGTACCAATTTAAATAGATGCCCTAATCACTCCATTTCATGAATATCTGGCAATTCCCTTGGCAAGCAGAAATTTATCCAGGCTTATCTTAAATAAAGGACTGTACTGTCTTCATGCGTAATGTCTTTACTTGTAGGCTACTATAGACTCATCCCTCTCTAAGAAAACAGTGATATCTAGTGTTACCTCTGAATTTACAACCCCTAAGCTTCAGTTTGTGTCCCCATGTCCAGTTGCAGTAAATCATACGAAACATTTCTGATTGTTCATGCTCATTGATATGATTGTGTATGCAGAAGACAGTGATCATGTCCCATCTCAACCTCCTTTTTTCTTAGGTGAACATGCTAAGAGCCTCAAGCATCTCCCCAATGCTTTTGTCCCACATATCACTGATCAGGGTTGGTAGTCGTGAGTTGCACACTTTTGACAGTGTCCATGTCCTTTTGTATTAAACAGGCTAAAACTGTAGTGCTTCAATGGGGGCAGTCTTGGCCATATTACTGTCATCTGATTATATTGTACTATTAGCACAGCACTGTTATCATCACCATGTTATGAATAGCTAATGTAGAATGTTTTAATAAAAAAGAAATAATTATAATGTTCTCATGTTATTATATTATAATAACTGGGGAGTATTTTCTCCCATAGGAAACTGGTTTATAATTAAGCCATCAAAATCCAGCATGCGGTGGGTTTCCTATTGTTGTATGCATGCCCAAACTGCTGCTGGATTAACTCTCTCTTCGCCACCTGTGGTATCTGATGACTGTAGTAGTCAAGGCCAACAACACTACAAGATTGCTACACATTGTATACACTGTTGAACAAAATGTAATGGTAGGTAAACAAGAGGGTAAAACCCTACAGTACCAGTTCTCCTTTAGGGATGTGGGAAGCAGTTCCAACTCTGCCTAGCTCTACATTCCACTTGCTCTCATCTGACTCCTGATCATGGGCCCTCCTCCAACCTCTTACATGACCTTCCTACAGCCATAGGGAATACTAGCCACAAATGAAGTGCAATAGCTAAAGCCTCATGCAAAAAAAATTAAAGCAAAGTGGCAGTTCAGCCCATTTTCAGCCCAACACGTGGCTGAACTACCAAATACTGTTGTAGCTCCCTATAGCAACATGCAGGGGTCAAGTAAAAGAGAGAGTGTGAGAGAGAAAGAAAGGGGTGGGGGTTGGGGTTAGTGATCACAAACTTCTACTCTGAGGAGATTTCAAAGACCATCAATGCTGCTATCAATCGATGCACTATGTACGGACACACTTTTTTCCTTATTAATTTAAAGGAAGCAAGCAAGCGCTCCCCAGCAATTATATAAAACAATAGATGGGGGAGCAAAATTCAAATTTAATGCACACCCTTGGTGTGGGATGCCTTAACAAACCCTTGGGCTTTGCCCTCAGGGTTTATGTAACATCGGACACCTCGGTTGTGCATTAAATTCTCATTATGCACTCCTTATGTATTATTCTATATTTATAAAATGGCAGGGTAAATACAGTGATCTGATTGGCTCTTATTTATTTGTAAAATATGGTGTTTGCACATGGTTATGAAAGAGATCTGCTCAGCAGTGAATAGTCTGGAACCCAGATCAATGGGCATTTGGAACATAGGCATTTCAGTTAGCCCCTACAGCCAGACCTGATCTTCTACCACAAACATGGCTGCTAACTACACATTGTAAGAAAACTTCAACTGGGCCCTAAAATAAAACTACCTTAAATAAAAATAAAACAACTAATTAAATGTTGTTTCCTGATTATCACACTTTCCTTACATACATAAACAAATTAGAAACATTAAGTATTGTTTATAGTTTTCACTATAACTATTTCTTTGCTGACATCAAAAAATCCACCTTCTGTCTTACCTGCTCATCAGGAACACTTGTCTTCTTGCCCTGACAGTGAGATAATTGAGCCTCTTGCTGTAACAGAGGCCTTTGTTTGTCTGTGTGTACAGTATGTTAGAGAGAAACATTCTGCCAATGGAATTGAGCAGAATTTTGAATCCATGTATGCCATGGTAAATATTCCATGATAAACATTCCATATCTTGAATGTGGAGAAAAACAGAGAAAAAAACGGGAAGAAAAAAGTAGAAAATAATATAATGACATCATCAATGACATCACTTGCATTGGGCAGAAGGACTATTTTATCACAAATGCACATAATCCTCGTCTTCAGCCTTGTGTCTTACTATGCCCCTGGCCATGCTGTAAAATATGCTTACACACACCCCTTTGTGCCTTATTGCTTACATAGTTATTGCACTATTTATCATCACAGACTGCACCTAAAATATAACTCCTCCTCCATTTTGAATTGTGTTATATAAACTACAAATGCACATTGACTACAAAATATTAGTATATACAGTAAGTTATGTAAATAATATAAATAAACTAAAAGAATAATCAAATTATAATTAATTAAATTATATACTCCATAAACATATATAATAAAACATTATAAAAACTTAGTATAAAATGTAATTGAATACATGCAGTTTATTTTTGGGGGTTACTGGGGACACTGGTAGTAGCCATAGCAGCATGGCTTGGGTGCTGATGATGACTGTGACGATGGTGGTGGAGGGCGTGACAATAATAGTTCATCTGAATCCTACCAAGATGCAATACTAATTAAAAAGGCACAAATGTTTCTTACACAACTTGCAGACAAGTTTGACAGCATTAGGTCAGGCATGGGATTTGCCCTGGTAATACTACAGGAGGATCTCAGATACATAGATACATAGATACATAGACAGTGTCGGCAGATAAGGGCCTATGGCCCACCTAGGCTGCCCATTTGAGCTTGTAAGTTCAGTTTGTTTTCCTAGAAGTCTATTTCCCTTACCCCTGACCTCTAGAATTCCTTTATGTCTATCCCATGCATTCTTAAATCCGTGATTGTTTCAGCCCCACCACTTCCTCTGGCAGGGTGTTCCACTTGTCCACCACCTGTTCTGTGAAGAAATTCTTTCTCATGTTTCCTCTGAATCGTCCTCCTCCAACTTCATCCCATGCCCTCTAGTCCTGAAACATCTTTTCGCTTAAAATAGTGTTTTCCTGCACCCTGTTCCTCCCTGTAAGATACTTGTATGTCTCTATCATATCCCCTCTCCCTCCTCTCCTCCAGGAGTACATGTTCAGTTCAACCTGTCTTCATAGGATTTGTGATGCAACCCATGCACCATCTTTGTTGCCCTCCTCTGAACCTTCTCTACCCTGTCTATGTCCTTACGTAGGTATGGTCTCCAGAACTGTACACTGTACTCTAGGTGGGGCCTCACTAGTGTCTTGTATGGGCGGAATTATGACCTCCCTTTCCTGCTGGTGATGCCCCTGCCTATACATCCCAGCATCCTATTTGCTTTACCTGATGCCTTGTCACACTGTTTCCTACCTTGAGGTCATCAGAGATGACAACCCCAAGATCCCTTCCTGCTTGGTGCATGCTATATCCTCACCCCCCAACTGATATATTGTGCCAGGGTTTTGTGCCCCATATGCATTATCTTGCACTTCTTTGCATTGAATTTCAACTGCCAAACCCTTGACCATTCTTCAAGTTTCTGCAGGTCCCTTCTCATTCTGTCTACACCCTCTGGTGTGTCTACTCTGTTACAGAGCTTTGTGTCATCAGCTAACAGTGAAATTCTGGCCTTCTATATCTGTGCAATGTCACTGATGAAGATGTTGAATAGGACTGGTCCCAGCACTGATCCCTGTGGTACCCCACTGGTCACTCTTCCCTCTTGAGTGACAGCCATTACCACCACCCTCTGTGTCCTGCCACCCAGCCAGTTACCTACCCACCACACTGCTGTCCTGCCCACACCCATATTCCCCAGTTTGTGTAATAGTCTTCTATGTGGCACAGTGTCAAAGGCCTTGCTGAAGTCCAGATAGGCCATGTCCACTGCCCTCCCTGATCCACCTCCCTAGTCACCCAGTCAAAATTCAATGAGGTTGGTCTGACATGACCTCCCCTGGTGAAACCATGCTGCCTTGGGTCCTGTGGTCCATTGACAACCAGATGTTCCACCAATCTCTCCTTCAGTAGTGCTTCCATGATCTTTCCCACTACCGAGGTGAGGCTGACTGGTCTGTAGTTCCCTGCTTCCTCTTTGTTCCCACTTTTGTATAAGGGGACTACATCTGCTGTCCTCCAGTCTTTGGGTACCTCCCTGTTTCCAGTGATTGGCTGAACAGGATAGCCAGAGGTTCAGCCACCTCTCTTAGTTCTTTAAGGACCCTGGGAAAATCCATCTGGCCCCATTGCTTTGTCATGATATAAAGGCATGTTCATTCCCACTTGGTGCATTGAGTATATCAACCAGAAACTGTTCCATAAACTTATTCTTGAAGAAACCAGCAAGAATGGGAATAAACAACCTCCTGGTCATAAAATATGACTCTCCTCCTCTTCCACCTCCCCACGGTATCAGTACCATGCATGAGCATAAAATGCAGACTTGGACAGTGATGATACTGCCTCACCACATTGTTGAATGTTAGAGCAAAAGAATCTTGAATTCTTAACATTTCCTAAACTCAGCTTACCATGGATCACCTTTAAGTATGCAATCAGTTATTCACATGTCCAACAACCGAGGGGGGAGTATAACCTGTAACTAAGAGTAACAAGCTGTGGGGAGCTTGGTACATCCCGCAGATCTGGGTTTCATTACCACAACCTCCATTTCTCCATTTGCATACTGTGTGACTCTAAACATGCCACTTAACCACCTGGTCACCTCTGAAAATGGGTACTAGTTCCCAAAGGGCTGTACCCAGTAACCAAAAGAATAAAACAAGTGACATATACTATTCCAACTACTACACCTACTGGTGGAAGTCTCATAGTCACTCTCTTGTTATGGTACCACTAACACTGTCTAGCTCTCCTATTCCAGTGGCAGGAGCAGTACCACAGGATTCTTTTTTTGTTATTTATATTTTCTTCTCGTCCTGGCTGCCCTTCCAACTGACCTCCAAGCCCCTGCCACACGGATCCCTGGGACTTACCTTACACTGTTGTCCTCTGCCACAGGACTTGTGGTGTGCATCCAGCCACTGTTGTGGAGCTTGTAGGGGGCGGTCTTCATCCTGCCTCCAAGTTCTTTTCTGATGTTTTTCTACCTCTCTTTACTTTCCTGGGGCCTCAGCCATTCATAATCATACATGTGTGCGAGGCACCGATGACAGCCCCAATCATCCCACCTAGCTGAGCACCAGCCTCCGCTACCAAATGCTACCATCGAGCCTCCACTCAGTGGAAGCCAAGAGCCAGAGGCCTACCCTCCAATCCAGCAGAGGAGAGCTGCCTGATGGCTGCTCTGTCCGATCCCAACCCTCCCTCACATGGCTGACCCCCAACAACCAGTGCTCATTCTTGAACATGGGTCTCCGGGGTGGTGGAGGTAAGGCATCAGGTACCTCAGCTCTCTGCACTACTGGGCCAGCCACAGGATTCTTCTGACCTAACCCCCAGAAGACATTCTGATGAGATTATGACTGTGGCAGCACATCACAAACCAGCTCGACATGATGTGTGTTTACTGACAGGAGGTTATCTGACTCCACCTAAATGGGAAAAGAATGAGTGACTGCACTCTTTACAGCTCCTCACATCACTTTACTACAACTTTGCCTCTCCCTACTTCCTCATTATTGTACTTTTCCTTTGCAACTACCTGTTTGTGTTCAATATAAAAAGAAACAGTATATCAAATATTTAGAAAAATACATTATAAAGGGACATATATTGCACAAAGTAATTTTCTTTTCAAGTCTGCAAGAAAATCAAATTTTTTTCAAAAGGAAACTGACTACTGTGTGACATAAAGTTCTTATGAATAATGCTTTAGCAACATCTAACCTTAAATCAATTGTAATGTTACGGAGGAAAATGGAGGCATTGGAAAACACTATGCGATATAAAAATTTAAGACTAGTTGGCATTCCTAACCCTATGACAAAGCCTTTAATTCTTTAAGGGATCTTCTGAAAGATCTATTTATAACTGTCTTGAAATTGCCAGCAGCCAACCTTCCCTTCATAACAAGGACTTTCAGGACTCTATGCAATCAAAACCTGTGCAACAAACTTGATCTCATGATGTGAGCTATGATCTTCAATCACCAGATTCTGTTGGTGTTTTCATTGAAGCACAGACTGATGTAAATCTGTTTAAGTATGTGTCAGGGCCAAAATTACCATTATTTTTCAATGGCATTTGGTACTGATCGAGATCGCGTTTTAAATGCAGCAAGAAAACTGGGAGCCCTGCATTATAAAGAAATATGTGTGTCACATCTTCCCGATATTACACTGGCAACTCTAAATAGGAGGAAACAATTTCTGCTACACAAGGATGACGAAGGAAACTGGAACTACTATGAAAGTCCTGTACCCTGCTAAATGTTCTCTGATATGTGGAGAGAAAACATTTTTCTTTTTTATTGAAATGTTTCAGCAGGAAAGGCACACTAAGCAAAGATGCTTGTCTCCTGATGACCGGGGAGGGGGTACAGAGGAGAGTAACTGATTACAATGCTACGTGGAATTAAGTTACACATTAGAACATGCAGTAGGAGTAACATGGTATATATTGCAACTTGAATTTATACATTGGTACAGTGAGAGGGTAACATTGTACAAGGAATTAAAATGACATATAAAGAAGTGTAAATACATACTGTACATGTCAGCTACTAATCTACAGGTTACCAAGTACAGAGAAATGAAAACAATGCTAGAATTCAGTAGGGAGTAAGTGTGAAGTTGGTGGATATAAGCCAGCATTTATTGCCGTAACTAATACCACTGGTCAAGCTGCAAGGGATCAAGGATGGGGCAGTGGCAACTGAAATTTTATATTATGAACAAAAATCCAGAAAACGGAGGAGAAGAGAAAAGATAGCTTTTCTGAGCAAGAAGTGCCATCACTGGAAGATGACAACTGAGGGTTAAAATGTATACAAGAAGTTCACAACTTTATATAATTAATTATGATATGGCTTTTATTTTTATGGGTCAGAGAGGTAGAGTTAAATAATAAGCTTCAGATAGGTATTGAGTTATTATATGCATGTGGGTACCTCACTATAAATTTTATACATCTGTTGATATATTTATTTCTCTATGTTATTCTTAACTATTATCTATAATATTATCAACAATATACATCTTAATTTCTTGGATCTACCCCACTTTCCCTTGTTATGGTGGACTTTAACTATCTATGTGGGGTTATTGATTATTATTGTCTTGGTGTGGGACACATTTGTATGTATTGAGAGTTGTAAACCCACTAAATAAATAAAATGAATAATTATAAAAACAAATTAAATGTCTTTTCATTTGTCTTTTAGGTATTGATGTTTTTTGTGGGTGGGTATTATTACATATAAAGAATACTGGTAGGGCACAGGCACAGTCAGCCTGTGCTGACACAGGAGAGTTCTGATTACATCAGATCTCACTAGAAAAAACCAAGAGGTCTGAAATAATCAGAAGCCCAAGGTAGCAGCACATGATGTTTGGTTATGTGATTGCCCAACCAGTATTTTTATAGTGTATAGGGAATTTTGTTTAATTTTTATTTATTTATTTTTAAACAAAAGTGTTTGTACAGCAGTGAATGGGATGATGATTTAATTTCAGAAATTGAACTGATTGCTGTACAGGCAGCAGCAACATTGTGAAAAACACCAGCCACCTTAAGGATTTCCAATCAGCTGGGACCTTTGCATCACAGAGGTACAACCACATTCCATGACTACAGGGGCATAAGCCTTGAGATCAATAAACATGAATTGTTATTGTAGCTCAGCAGTGGGTCACGCCATTTTCACTGAGTTGCATACAGTAGATACCCGCATATGGTTAGCGGAAGAAAAAGTCCTTTAATGCATCAAGTCAGCCCTGATGTTCCTACTTTAATCACTGTGCTCTTTGGGAGCTTACCCCAACTGCTGCCTTCCTTTGTTTCCAGTTACCCCTGAATATTCCCATTGTGTTTTAAATTATGCAATAGTCTCAGCATTGGATTAACTTCACTGGAAAGACTGCTTCACATATGCACCGCTCCATAAAGAAATGTTTTTTGATGTCCTCCAGAATTTCAACCCTTCCAGTTTAACATACTAACATACAAAATCCCAGCAGAATAGGCTAATGGTCTTTCGTGTTCGTTCGCTTGGTCAGCTCCCCCACCCTGGGTGCTGACCTTGCTGCCCCCCCTCTTCTCTGGCTTTTCCTTCCCAGTTCTGGATATTCTTGCTGCATTGGATTTTGCTTCCAGAACCCTTCCCTGTACCTGTCCCACACCTCTTGAACCCCTCCACCGTCTCTGCCTCCACCATCCCCTAGGCAGTGCATTCCATGGCTCCACCACCCTCTCAGTGAAGTAGCACCTCCTCCTTTCACCCCTGAATCTTCCCCTCTCCAGCTTCCACCCATGCCCTCTAGTGGCACCCTCCTCCTTCCTTCAAAGCACCCTGACTGTTCCTCCCTATTTACCCTCTTCATGTACCTGAAGACCTCTATCATGTCCCCAGGTCCCTTCTCTCTTCCAATGTGTACATATTTAGCTCTTTGAGCCTCTCCTCATAGGTCCTGTCCCCCAAGCCCCAAATCATTTTGGTTGCCCTCCTCTGGACCCTTTCCAGGAGTTTAATGTCCCTCTTTAAGTGTGGCCTCCAAAACTGCATGCAGTACTTAAGGTGCAGCCTCACCAAGCAGTTATACAGAGGGGTATCACTTCCCTCCTTCTGGAGGTGATCTCCTAGCGATGCATCCCAGCATCCTGTTGGCCTTGGCTGCTGCCCTCCTACAAGTCTCAGAGTTGTTCATCTTGACATCCACCACCACCCCAGGTCCCTCTCAGCCACCGAGACTTGTAGCATTTCCCCAGGGTGTACACTTGGCCGAACATTGTGCTCCCTGTTAGTTGCTGTGTTTTTTTCAACTTAAATCTAATGATACTCTGACCTGTTTAAAGCATTTCAGAGCCCCTTTAAACACATAGATCCAGAGCCATATGGCAGTGAACTAACTGGTATTTCATGACTTTAGTTCCTTAAAGTTATTAACAGGTGTTGAGCGTTAGAGCTATGCTGAATTTTCAAATTCATCTTTCCTTCTGAAATTCTGCATAATCTTGCAAATCTGCCAGAAGCAGAATTCCAAATTTCTGAAAGCAAATGTTACTGCTGAATCATATTCCACAGTTAAGGTAAATTGTGGATTAATTTGTCACAGTAATATTCCATATGTCACAAAATCTATTAAATATTATTCTGCATTATACATAGAAATGTTTTTGGAATTCCACAGAATTAAAATAATAATTTCTGAAAAGTGTTTAGGAGCAAATTCAACATCCACATGAATTGCTCTGGTGGCATCCCCATTCTGCAAATCTTTAGCTTGCTTGTGTTTACTGCAGTGTCATTTATGCACACAATCACTCCTAGTCCATCACAGTCACTGAGCAAACAATAGGATCCCACTGAGCATCTTAATAATATGATGACTTTTTAACAATGTAAATGGATCCAGTTTGTTTTGCCAATAGACAATCTGCAAAATGTCTAACACACAGCCCATAAACACATAATCACAGTGTGCAAATCAGGTAGGCGTTCAAAGGGCTTCATTGTGTGCACTGTATTTCTCAGTGACCACACATCCTGCAGTGTATTATCTTGTGTATAAAATAAATGTATGCAATAGGTGTCAAGCCAAAATCCATACCACAAATCCATTGATCTCCACATACGTGGATAAATCTCAACACCAAAATTTGTTCCACATATGTGGGTTAAACACAAGCTGTCAATCATCTCTCTTGCCAGCACTACCTGCTCCCTTACTTTTAGTTTTACCATTCCTCAGGTTGCCCCAAAGCCATCCCATCAGGCACCCCATCAACCAGGCAATCATTTTGAACATAAACTCTCTCTGTAAGAACTCACAGTTCACGTTTTGTTCTATTCCATATAACATGTTTTGTTTACATCTTCAAACACCTCCTGCTGCAAACTCCTTTTCCTCCTGCCCACCAATTGCTTGCCTGCTTCATCACTAGTGCATTTCTCCTCCCTCTCAGTGTAGATTACAGTTTTTTTAAAGAAAATCTCTCCTGAAAACACCAAAACAACCCCACAACCAGCCACTAATCCAGCAAACTAACTAATGCAGTTTGCTTCTCAATCACCCTGCATTTTCATAAAGACTCACTTCTCCAACATCTCATCTCCCAATTGTCAGCTACACAATCATTGGCTGGTTTCTCTGTTCCACAACACATATCCAGAAGGAACAGTGAAGGCAGAATCAACCAGATAAATAATTTAATAGAAAGAAAGAAAGGTAGGAAGGAAGGAAGGAAGGAAGGAAGGAAGGAAAGAAAGAAAGAAAAGAAAGAAAGAAAGAAAGAAAGAAAGAAAGAAAGAAAGGAAGGAAAACAAAACTAACAATCAAACATCACTACAGCAGCTCTAACTCTCTGTAACCAAAAACGAGCTGCCATGTTTTTCAAAAGTCTTTGGCCCACCACATACTGAAAGGACCAATAAAACTTGCACTTTTACTGATGGGACATTGACTGCGCTGCAATCACAAGTGACCATAGCGACCAGGTCCAATCTTGAGCATGAATACAAAAAATAATCCTAATAATTTATTAAAAAACAAAAGTCAAACTATACTAAAATAAATTAAAAAAGTACAAAAGCTCCTTTTCTTTTGCATAAATTGAACATGCAATGGAAGGAAGAAATAAATATTTATCTGCACATGAGCAGTTCAACCTCAGACACCTCGAATGTGTCTTACACCACTCATGAGGTTACCGAGGTCAAACTGCTCTTGTGCAGATAAATCATTATTCTCTTCTTTCTATTGCATATCCTATATCTCTCTCTGGTAGTTAAAGCAGCAGTGAATTGAAATTGTTTTAATGTGTATTAATTTGTGTGTTTCTGAATTCCTTCTTGATCCTTTTGACAGCTTGGTTGGTTAGTTGGTTGCTTAGGGAAAAGTAGGCTTACACAGATTGTGATTGGCCCCTCACAGGGTGGGCAATTTACCTAAGCTGGTTGGAAACCTAACCATTTATCAGTCTAGTTTTTAAAAGTTAGAAGATTTATCAGAATCAATCATTCACTAAACAATGTTGTTTTCTATGCACTCTTAGATGTTATATATTATTTTTCTTTTACTTTCTGTCTCCCTTTCCCTTCCTGTCTCTTATACAAGGCCTTTATCCTTGGTGAGTGTGAACTATTCCTTTAAGAATTCAGGTATTTATGCACTTCTCTCCACAGGACTCATAACCTGAGGAGGATGTAATTAGGAAGCAGTATAGGGAAGCAGTATGTAATAAATAAATAAATAGCCTAGAGATTAGTGCACAGAGCTGTGAACCTGAGACACAGCAGATGTGGGTTTGAATCCCATGATCACTATTTGCTTACTGTGTGACATTGAGCAAGTCACTTAATCTCCCTGTGCTCCTAAGTCATATTTGGAAACAAGATTCAGCTCAGTATGTCTTTCCCCATTTAAAATGGTCAATAAACAAATCACATACAATGTAAACACATCAGCTGTGGATAGCATCACAATTTCAGGCAGGAGAAAAGGAGCACTCTGAAATATAATAAAAATGTTTACTTACACAATGTCTACCATAACATGGACTACTGCTTTAAGTAATTAATTCAGAAATATTTTATTTCATTTGTTTTACCAGGAAAAGCTCATTTACAAGGAAGTCCTGGTTAAGGCAGTACAGTACAGAAAATCACAGTGATTATGAGGATGCAAAGTAAAGAACATAACACAACTACAAGCAGTGCATAGTCTGATAATCAAAGATATATATCAACAGAAGTAAAATACTACATCTAATATATAAAAGTGTAATATAAAACACAATATAAGATAGCAAGCTTGTTGCAGTTAGAAAGCTATAAAGCAGCAATCAACTTGCAATGAATAGCAACAGAGGGTTTAGAGCAAGCACGAATTTCAGTGCAATAGTATCGATCAATGTTTTGAAGGTATGAGAGTTCACTGTCGAGTTTAGTTTAAGGAAGCCTGAACTTTGTCCCAGTATGTTGGAGCAAGCCAGTGGGAGGTCATTTTGCCATATTTAGGTGCAGTTCAGGGAATTTCAAGCCCAATATGGTTGCATGCTCTTAGGTTATATAAACTACAGTCTTTACAGAATAAGTTAGAGATATATAAGCACATTAACATCTGTTTACACAGTGTTCAATTGTTTAAGCAGGAGATTAATTATGAGTGCAGCAGAGGTGGACTGTGGCATAATAAAGCAATTTTGAAGCTGCCTTGTAATTTGCTTGTAACTACACAGATATACAGATGAGCAGAATGTCTGTGGTGTGTGTGTGTGTGTGTGTGTATGGTGTTGCGTTGGTGTTGTGCATGTGTGTGTGTGTGTATAATCACTGCACATTTCAAGGCATATTTTAATAAATGTCATCAGAAACCAGAGACAGAACTTCAAGCCTTGTAATACCATTCAAATCTGTTTTTATTTGAAACAAGGTCAAATAGTGTTTTTTCAACATAAAACTATCACAGATGACTCCTGTTTCCTTCTCAGTAGAGTGGAACCATGTGGACATTGTTTAGCTCAAACTGTGTTTGCAGTAGTTTACTTGTGAGTGTTAAGGAAGTGCACAAAATATACACTTTAAACACCTAGTTTTAGTGTATAATTTTTCATAAATGTTCAAACTTGTCAAACACACAAAAAAAACAGGTTTTACAGAGCTTTTAAGCAAACAGAAAATGTTACAGGTCTGACTGTTTCAAGTTCATTCTTTATGCTTATTGCTTCACCAATACCTGGTTTCTATGACTTAACACCAACTGCATACAAATTATTTTGTGTCATTGGATCCTAGGGTTTTTTTTACCTTATCTTCTCATACTGTAAACGATTATAGATTGTTAAGAAAGAGGCTTTTCTTTGTTGGACTGGAATGGCAGAAAACTGCAATAACTAGAGCAGAATGCTCAATAAGAGTTAATATTTCTATTTGGCCCAAACTCACTTAATCTGGGTCATTACAGTGGCACTAATCCTAACCAGAGATGCAGTGCATTACAGCCTCAACAGAGAAGTGCAGTGGAGCAAAGTTCCAGACTTTGCCCTCAGCTTCACTCTCTAATTTCCTTTAAAAGTAGTTTTATGAACTCCACACCCACCCCCCCCACCATTATGCAAACATCACCCAGCACCCCCACCTCTCAGTTAATATCAACAAACCTTCTCCTACTCAGCCTGCTACGAGCACCTACCTCAATCTCCACACCCACAGTCCCAGAAGTTCACGTAAAAGTAATACTGATGCCCTCACTGGATGTAACAAATCCAATTCCACCAGCTGCTCCAAACAATTTAGAAACCAACCTCCAATCCTGTCCATATCCCCACCCCATAATTAACAAGAACAAGTATGGATATTGATTAAGACAAAATTAATGTATGCAAAGACATTTGTTACAGGTTGCAGAACAAAGCTGAAATCCAAAACTGGGATTGGAATCCTAAATGCACACATGAGTCTCTTATCATTTTGAACTGTCTGCCAACTTTGATTACATCTAATATCAATTTTAGTCTAAGTGTTTGTCTTAGACCTATATTGGCTTCATGGGACTAAGATAACATGATACAAGTTGAAGTTCTCTGTTACCTGTATTTTAGCCGCATCAGGTTAGGAATAATTCTAAATGTTTACAGACTACACCTCCTGTGGCCATTTTCTGCTCAGTTTACATGCAGGCAGCATACTGGTTCTGATTACAGGTAATGTTGTTAGTCACTATGTATTGCTTTTCTACTTGCTCTGTAACTCTCCCAAGCAATGCCTAAAAATAGGCATCTCTTTGACTGGTGCACTTTTCTGGTAATCAAAACTAAACAAAATAAATGAAAATCAAATTATCAATTTCTATAGGGATTCTAAGATCAAAATGCTAAAAGCCCACAGATCAAAATGCTAAAAGCTCAAACCATGAACTAACAATTTACAGTAATACCAACTGCAAGTAATACTTAATGTAATCTTTAAATAGACTTCTAACTACAGATCAATGAAATACATACTGTACTGTTAAGTTTACTGCTATGTACAGTGTGGACTGGCCAATGTCAACTCTCTCCCAACTCCACGTGCACTTCATCCATTACCTGGGGTACAGTGCTCTCTGAGGGAAGCTGGTAATTTTGTTTCCATGGCCACTTTATGCCTCTTTTGAGCCAATGCTATGAACTGTTGATTCAGTTTATTGTATGTTGCCATCATTTATTATTTTTATGTTAAAAGACTCTTCTTGTCATATTTTAAGTTATAAATAATACTAAATCTTTATTCTTCTGCCTTCCACATATTTATTCCAGTTCTTGTTTGCTAACATGAGACTGCCAATCAGCAGTGCAAAATGACTCTACATGCAGAATGAGCAGCTGCAACCCTCCTAAATGTCAATCCTAGTCAGGATCTAGTAGCCTGAATACTAGTTCTGAAGGCACAGACCACCCTATGTGCTTGTTTATCTGTTCCTTCCCACTGAGGAAGCTATACAAAGGAAAGTGCCTCCAATATAGCAGCATCTGGGGGCTTATTGAGAGTTTCTTGCTCTTCCTCCACCACATACAGGAGCACTGGGACCTGCACTGCAACTCAAAACCCTTTACTGTAATGAGCAAACATCACCAGAGGATTTTGAGAGTAACAGTTTCTTCAGAAAGGAAATAATGGAACCGGATTTTCCAACACTATGCATTTTCCCTAGTAGAAGTGGGACTTTTACTCTTTTGAGAATGTATTTGCTGCTGTTCACAGTTTTGGACAGTGCATAATTCACACAAATGGCTTCCAGAGTGCTGATGCCTCGAGAGTTATGATGGATGGTGAAGACTCTGACTAGTAATAGCTTTAATGAGTGGATCCACTTGTTTCCATGGTGCTGCACATTTCACCTTTTTCTGTACTAAAGTGTCAGGGTCTTCAATAAGATCAGCTCTGCCTCAATGCAAATTTTCTCCTCTGGGATAAAGATATGATACATATTCAAAATAGCAGAGATAGGCTATGGATGCAGGGTCCATAGCTTTGATTTTGTGTCAGAACTGATTGCTTTAGACAGTCCATATGAGCAAACTGAAAAGGAGCTAATCATTTGCTTATTTCTGTTGTTTAATTACCTATACAGTCCCTGCAATATTGCTCAGTGCCATGCCATTTGCTGAACTTCTAGGTTTATTAGTGACAGTGGCTCAATAGGTAGCATGCTCTCCTCTGGGACTGGAAGATAGGAAGGCTGTTGATTCTAGCCCCACAGCAGGTACTTGGAGTAATGCCCATAACTGATACTGTTGTGGCATGAGGTAGGGATGCACTGCTGTTGTGCCCTCCTTTGGCTGAGCATTAGCTGAGATCCCTTCAGTTTATCTCTGGTCTCTCTACAGGTAGAAATTAAACATCGGATGGAACTTATCAAAGAATAATAACAGGGGGAGATGTACTGGAGGCCATTGTCTTGGTTGTCCTGGAAACTAAAGCTCTGTGTTGTGTGTGTGTGTGTGTGTGTGTGTGTGTACCTAATCCCAAAAATCCCACTTATGCAATAGCGTGTGATACAAAATTATAAAATACAAAAAACATACATGGTAGAAAATATTTAGTTTCTGGAGATAGAATAAGTGATTCATGAGACAGCAGAGATTGCAGGAGTTGTGGTTCCCTGACAGCACTAGGAAACTACAAAAGTGCAGACAGTAAGTTTTCTAGCATTAGAAAAGGGCAATTTCTTTTAAATGGCACTAGACAAAGGTACAGTCAGTGGCCATGCGATGGCCAGCTGACATTTTGAGATTAGTATAGTTTTACTTGGGTGATATTGTGAATGGTGCCACTGAGCTGACACTTCCAGGTCTCTACACCTAAAACTTGGCTACTCTGAGAGCAGCAGCTAGCAAGAGGGAGACGTGACATGGCAGAGGCTATTCCTGGCCGTCCTGGAAACCACGCTTTGTGCTTTGTATGAGAAGTCTGTGTGTGTTATCTATTCCCCATATTTTAACTTGTGCAATTGTGTGTGATACAAAAATACTAAAACAAACAAACAAAAATGTACAGTGGGAGATATTTAGTTTCTGGGAGACAGACTAGGTGATTGTGAGGCAGCAGGGACTGTTGGAGTTATAGTTCCTGATAGCACTAGGGAACTACAGAAATGATGCCAGTAAGGTTTTAGCATTATAAGTACAATTTTTTTAATGGTAGTAGACAAGGTGCAGTCAGTGGCCAGGTGATGGATATCTGACTTTTGTGACCTATACAGTTTTACTTGGGTGATATTTTGCATGGTGCTCCTGAGTCGGCACTCCATTTCTCTACCCATAAAGCTTGGCTACTATTTGAGTGGCAGCTGAGCATGAGTGGAGACAGGCATGGCCGAGGTGAGTGTCTGCTGTGTCAACTAGGACAGGCATTATAGAGGGCCACTCTTTACACCAGTCAATTAATTAGAGCACTTACCAGAAAGCTGAGTGGGACACTATCAGTGTTTAATATGGGAGGCTGGTGGAAGTTGTAGTCACTCAGTGCTATAAGCTTATGCAGAGGGTGTTTTGTTTGTTTTAGCAGAATTGAGCAGTTATTTTATGTTTAGACTCCTAGAACTACTTCACACCATCTAAGCTTAAGTGGGTAGCAGCAATGAATTCTGGGAAATATTTTTGCAATGTAATGGCTGTAAGATGTTGAAAGGAAGAGCCCATTCAAAGAGTTTATTTGTTGGAAATGTGGTTATATATATATAAGCTGGAAGAAAAGATTAAAATCTTAAAATGGATAGCAATTGAATCAGCGATGAATAGACATGAACAGCTCATCAAGAACACTAGTATATTAATTCAGGAGGGGAAGTACTATAGCAACAAATGAGCAGGACGTGAACCTGAAATAGACAAAGCAATAGGAGATAAAAGAACATGTAAAACAACTGAAGGGTCAGAAAGAGAGGAATGGCTAGGAAAGAAAGAATGGTATGTGATGAAAGGTGGTGCAAAGGGCGGAGGAGGCATGGAGCTACCCCTGCAAATCGAGCTGGAAAAGAGGTTTGAACCCCTAGGAAGTCCTGGGGAAAGATAACCAAGAAGACCACAGAAAACAGATCTAGGGTAAGTACAGTAGTAAACACAGCAGCAAAAATTGCACCACTGGTTGTATAATCCATGTATAAGCAAGACCAACAGAACAGATAATTAATAGATGTCCTGCGAAGTCAAATAAATGAGCAGCAGGGTACAAACCAAAATGCTGCAGAAGAGAAATCTATTCCAGAAATGACTAATTGATAAAAAGTACATAACAGTCACTGGTGACTTGATTCTCAATTATACTGATAAAACTGTATGCAGAAGCAGAAAGGAAAATGAGTTGTCTACCAGATGCCAAAACTGCAGACATAAAATCAAACATGGAAGGGCTTTTAGAGGCACTAACAAACCTACAGTAATATGAGCCAACCTGGTGGTGCTGAGGGTTGAGACACTGGATGCCACACCGCACCACGCCAGTGACCTGATTCAGTAGTGGACTAGGCAGCTGGGGTGGACCAAGGGAGAGATGGGCTTGAGCATCAAAATGACAGTGCACCTTCTTTGGGGGTTGGGATCCATCCTGGTGTGGGCTGACCTCTGGCATAGGCTAGGAAATGTCAGCATGTCGGCACCTCAGGGGCATGACTGGCCACAGGTGGAGGTCTGTGTACCAATCAACTCTGGGGGTGAGACATAGGGGATTGGGAGAGGCTACATCAGTGGTGAGGCCATGACGTCAGGTACAATCCAATTCCTGAACAAGGGAAAATTGCACACAGTCTCCTAGATGATGAAGCACTGTGGTGGAGTCCTGATGGCCCACACACCTGTGTGATTGCCTGAACAGGTCTGATGAACTATGCAGCATGGGGTGTCCTGCTCCAGCCCTTACCCACCTGAGGATACAGCCAATGCTCCATAGGGACTGACAGGGATTCAGGTAGGCTGTTTGTGCGGGATACCTCACTGTGTGTCCCCGAAGGTGGAGACTGTTCACGGGAGTATAAAGAGTAATTATAAAAAACTACAGTAATATTACATGTAGATACAATGTACAATAGGGAGGTGGAAGGATACTGAGATTCAAATGGACTTGGAAGATATAGGCAATATGCTTAAAAACAAATGCTGGGACAAAATAGCTCCTGAAATACTGCCAGACCCAAGACCAGGCCGGATGAGGATGATTGAGATCAAACAACTAAATGGGTGGATGAAATGATGGTGTGATAGAAAAGTATCAAGCTTTCAAAAGAATTGAGACAGGTTTAAGGGAGAGAGGCAATTATATGGCCTAGATGGATTGCATCTGAACAGGAAGGATCCATAGTGTTGGGGAACAGAATAAAGTACATCATAAAACAGTTTTCAAACTAATGAAGTGGGGAATCAATGGTAGGGATGAAAATATTGAAATCAGAGTGGTATCAAAACATTTAGCAAAGGTAAACAACAATGACAGAAACAGAACTTGAGAGGTTCTACTTTAAATGCCAGAAATCTAGGAAACAAAAAAAGATGATGGGGAATATGCTCTAAATAAGGAGTAAATACATACATGTGGCATTATGGAGACCTGGTGGAAGGAAGATGAGGCCTGGGGCAAACAAACTGATAGCTTCAGCCTATTTAATAGAAGCAGAAAAGGGTGTGGAAGAGGTCATTAAATGATATTGATGCAGCAGAAATAAACCAAGAAGATTCAGACCTAGAGCAACTATGCTAAACTTCCTCTGAAAGATGGTAAAGGATCATCTCAGAAGTAGTATATAGACCACTGGCACAAGCCATGGAACAGAATAATGACTTAATAGGTTCCATTAATAGGCGGAACTCAAAAACAAAATAATTATACTGCATGACTTCAATCTGCCATGGGTAAACTAGCACATTAAAATGGGGAATAGGTCATTTGAAAATCATGTTTTGGATGCAGTAGCATCACTAAATCAAAAGGAGAAGGCTAATTGCCTTTAGGCTGCCCCTCCACCACATTGATATGTGTCTTCCCCATTCCTCCATCCCAGCCTAGATACCAGCTATAGCCCAGCAGTTCTCACTTGTAATCCCTCCCCCACCTCCATACTCCCTTCCTGCCTCTCTTTCCTCCTCTCTCTCCCTAACCTTTAGCTCTCACCGCTCCTTCCCATCCCACCCTCATGCCTCTCCCCCCTTAGATCACTCTCCTCCCACCCCTCCCTCCCACCCATTGCTTCCTCTCTCTCTTCAGGATATTGCCCTCAACTTTCCACCTCCTGGTACTGTCCTCCAACTGCCCTCCATCCCCCTACAAATTCTACCTCTCGTTGTTTCTGTCCTCCAACTGTTCTAGTTCCTGTCCTGCTCCCCTCCCAGCCAAACCTACCTCCAACTGATCGCCCTCTAACTGCTCCCTCCCCACCACCCTCCAACAAAGCCTACCTCTGGCTGCTTCTGTCCTCCAACTGTCTTGTTTATACCCCTTGGCCACTATATGGTGGCTGACTTGTATACTCTACTGTTATTTTGATTCAGAATGTATTGACATGACTGTTTTTACCACTCAAGTGTATTTATTGTTGACCAGGAATGTTTGTCAGATTTGTTATTTGTCTTTGTATCTTTTGATGTGGAACCATTGTAAAAGAGCCTCTGGTTCAAATATATTGTGATCAAAGATTTAAATAAATAAATAAAAAATCAAGTTACTTTGGGGGACAACATTTTAGACCTAGGTGTAAGCAGTTTTGATGAGGAGATCAGCCAATGTATGGTACTTCCACTATTGGGTGGTAATGACCATAATAGGGTAACCTTTACACTGAACAAGTACAACACTAGGTCACTGAAGCACCATGTTAAATTGCTTTAATGAAGCAGATTTTTCTGACATGAGACTAAATTTAAAGGAATGGAAATAGTAGGAACTATTTAAAGGTAACTAATTAGAATAAATATGTCTGATCTTGTACAGTAAGTTAAGAGAACTGCAAGAAACTGTGTCCTAGAGAAAGCAAAACATAACAATTGCAGAAAAATGTCAGGCTGGTTTAACCAAAAAAATTAAAACAAGCTTAAAAAGGAAGAATGCATACAGAATGGCAAGAAAAGAGAATACAAGTATGGGAATTTTACCAGTAATCAGTAAGAGGGAAATAAGGAAGAATAAGAGGATAAAAAATCATTTTAGCAACCAAAATAAAAGATAACAATAAGGCATTTTACAATCATATAAATGCCAAAAGAAATGTAAATACTTAGGTAGGCCCTTTATGATGGAAGGAAAGATTCTAAGCAAGGAAAGGAGGGCAGCTGCAGTGAATGAACTGTAGGCTGTACTCAAGCAGACTCGACAGACAACTGGCCTAATCTGCTGGCAATTTATTATGTTAGTATGTAAAGGAGTTGGTGAATTAAACAATAATTTGCAGTGTTTCAGGAGAAAGAAATGGAAAACAAGACCATTATAGACACAATACCTAGAAGTTCAAGAATTATACTGGTAGAAAGACAGAGTCAAGGACAGGCTTATAGTTATAAGCCCCAACAAGGCACTGGGGCCAGATGGGGTACATCCAAGATTAATCAATGAATTGCCAGATGAATTATCAGGGCTCAGGGCTGATTGCTTATATATTTCAGAAATCACTGGACTTTAGTTGAGGTGGTTAATGCTTGGTGAGAAGCAAACATGATTTCACTATGTAAAAAAGTGCAAGATCTAATTTCAGAAATGATAGACACATGATCCTGACCTCTGTAGTAGGGAAAATGTTAGAGGGACATTTAAGAACAAAATGGATAACTTTGCCACTGTAACATAGGAAACATAGAAATGGGATAAAAGTCTAGTAGCCAATCGGCCATAGAAGACTTGTCACATATCAGTGGAGATAGTGCTTGACTGCTCTCCCATGATTCTGTCTAGTAGATTTTTAAACATTTGTATATTTGGGGCCTCAACAATACTTGGTGTCAATGAGGTCCATGTTCTTACTACTTTGATTGAACCAACATGCTTTTAGTGATCCTGCACAGCTCCCTTTTAGCTGTTTATTATGTAATCTAGTTGCTCTACCTTACTTTGTTTTTAATTGTAATCCAGCTTATTCCCATAATACCCACATTGGATCAGAGATCAGTATCAGCAGGTGCTGGCTAAATGCAGAGAAAGGATGTTTATAGTCTGTTGCTGCAACCTGATGTACTAAAGAAGAAATGTGCCATTGCAGAAGGTTATTTCCTGTATTATGAGTGAACATCACAGAGAGATTGTTATCACTGGAAACAGGGAGGTACCCAAAGACTGGAGGATAGCAGATGTAGTTCCCTTATACAAAAGTGGGAACAAAGAGGAAGCAGGGAACTACAGACCAGTCAGCCTCACCTCGGTAGTGGGTAAGATCATGGAAGCACTACAGAAGGAGAGATTGGTGGAACATCTGGTTGTCAATGGACTACAGGACCCAAGGCAGCATGGTTTCACCAGGGGAGGTCATGTCAGACCAACCTCATTGAATTTTTTGACTGGGTGACTAGGGAGGTGGATCAGGGAGGGCAGTGGACATGGCCTATCTGGACTTCAGCAAGGCCTTTGACACTGTGCCACTAGAGGACTATTACACAAACTGGGGAATATGGGTGTGGGCAGGACAGTAGTGTGGTGGGTAGGTAACTGGCTGGGTGGCAGGACACAGAGGGTGGTGGTAAATGACTGTCACCCACAGAGGGAAGAGTGACCAGTGGGTACCACAGGGATCAGTGCTGGGACCGTCCTATTCAACATCTTCATCAGTGACATTGCACAGGACCTAGAAGGCAGAATTCCACTGTTCACTGATGACACAAAGCTCTGTAACAGAGTAGACACACCAGAGGGTGTAGACAGAATGAGAAGGGACCTGCAGAAACTTGAAGAATGGTCAGGGGTTTGGCAGTTGAAATTCAATGCAAAGAAGTGCAAGATAATGCATATGGGGCACAAAACCCTGGCACAATATATCAGTTGAGGGCTGAGGATATAGAATGCACCAAGCAGGAAAGGGATCTTGAGGTTATCATCTGATGACCTCAAGGTAGGGAAATAGTGTGACAAGGCAGCAGGTAAAGCAAATAGGATGCTGGGATGTATAGGCAGGGGCATCACCAGCAGGAAAAGGGAGGTCATAATCTGCCATACAAGACACTAGTGAGGTCCCACCTGAGTACAGTGTACAGTTCTGAGACCATACCTACGTAAGGACATAGACAGGGTAGAGAAGGTTCAGAGGAGGGCAACAAAGATGGTGCATGGATTGCATCACAAGTCCTATGAAGACTGGTTGAAGGAACTGAACATGTACTCCCTGGAGGAGAGGAGGGAGAGAGGGATATGATAGAGACATACAAGTATCTCACAGGGAGGAACAGGGTGCAGGGATACACTATTTTAAGTGAAAAGATGTTCCAGGACTAGGGGCATGGGATGAAGTTGGAGGGAGGACTATTCAGAGGAAACATGAGGAAGAATTTCTTCACAGAACGGGTGGTGGACAAGTGGAACACCTGCCAGAGGAAGTGGTGGGGCTGAAACAATCACAGGATTTAAGAATGCATGGAGACATAAAGGAATTCTGGAGGTCAGGGGTAAGGGCAGCAGACTTCTAGGAAAACATAAACTGAACTTACAAGCTCAAATGGCAGACTGGGTGGGCCATAGGCCCTTATCTGCCGACACTGTCTATGTATCTATGTATCTATGTATCTATGTATCTATGTACCCTGTTTTCCTAAGCTTTGTATATAAAACACAAGTCTCCTCTAATACTCCTGTAATGGAGTGAGAAAATACCCAGTTTACCTAGTCTGACTGCATAATTTTCTTGTTTCATTCCCTTTTTCTTATTTTCGTAAACTTCCTTTGAACCCTTCTCTCATCTTAATGGTCCCACAATTTTGTGGGGTTGTATGGAGCCACTTATTCTAGAACTGGTCTGACCAGTGTCTTGTAAAGTGGCAACATAACTTCACTACCTCCTTTTTGATGTTTCTAAAAGTGTTCCACATTACTTTATTTGCCTTTTAATAGCTTCCTTATTGTGTGTGTCAAAATCTAGGTTACTTGTAATCCATACCCTAGATCTTTCTCATTTTATGTACTTTGAATTAAATTGTTATTTATGTAAATATGTGCATGTTATTCACACTGAAGTGCATTACATTGGTCTTTCTTCATTGAATTTAAGTCTTGTGTGGCTCAGGTTTCTAGATCATTTATCTGGTTTTGAAGTTTATTTGCTGCATTAGTGGTATTAACTATTGTGCCCACTTTGGTGTCATCTGCATACTTTTTCAGCCATCACCATCTATTACCCACATGCTTGACACTAATAATGAGGACAAAACTGGTCCCAAAATCAAGCCCTGTGGCACACCACTAGTCACAGAACCCCAGTCTGATTTGTATCCCCTTAGATGGACCCTCTGTTGATGTCCAGTTAAGCATGATTTAATCCATTTAGTAAAGGCCTGGTTAATACCCCTGTTTTTGTAAGGTAATTATTATATCTGATTGTAAAACAGAGTCAAAGGCCTTGGCATAATCAAGGTATATGGCATCCATAGGCAGCCCCTTGTCCAGGGCTTGGCTCTTAGGCTCAAAGAAGTCAAACAAGTTGGTGATGCAGGGCTTCCTCTTTCAAAACCATGTTGTGATATAACCACTGTTCCTATATCTCTCATATTGTCCTCCAGGAAGGACTTTATGAAACATTTAATTATTTTGCCTATTGCTGAGGTGAACTTATCGGCCTATGTTCTCAACTAATGTCTTATCTCCTTTCTTATGAAAGGTGTTATATCTGGTAGTCTCCACCGTAATAAAGTTTCACCCTCTTCAAGGGATTTATTAAATAGCATGGAAAGGGCCCTGCCAGTTCTCTTGCCATATTTCTTGGAAGCGGGGCTATATCTCGTCTGGGCCACTGGACTTGTGTAGCTTTAGATGACTAAGTTTTTCAAATGCTTGTGTTTCAGATATTACATATCCCAGTTTTTGTTCTCATTGCTTTTAGTATTTATTATAGGTGAAGAGGTATATGGTTTTGGAAGACACTTAAAAAGTAATTATTGAATATTGTTGCCATTTCTGCCTCATTATTATTATCTCTGGTACCTTCTCTTATACTATTAATATACTCTCCCTTTTCTTAAGTTGCGATGTAGTTGTAAAATTTTTAATAGCTGTCATTTGGGTCCCTAACCAAATTTATTTCTGCCCTAGCTTTGGCTTTTTAATTATTTGCTTGCATTTCTTTACAAGTGATCAATATATAATAAATAAATAAAAATATTTAGTTTCTCGTGCAGTAGTAGGAATTGACTTGAACTTGTGAGATGCCTTGGCTTTAAGTTTTAGGGCCCTTTCATTTTTTGGAAAACCACGTTGACATTCTTCCTTTGACATTGTATTTGTTTTTTTGGGGAATACATTTATTCATACATGTTCGTATCTTGTTTTGTGTTATTAACCAAATAGTTTCTAAATTTTTATTTTCTAAATCTCTCTTTTCTAGTCCCATTCCTTTAGTACCTCTTTAATGGACTCACAATTTGCTTTATTAAAATTCCATACTCTAGTTATACCTTTGGTTTTAAGTGACTTTTCATTAGAAACACAAAACCATATTACGGTCACTTCCTCCTAGCAGCTCTTATATTTTTGATGTCATATATTCCACTATCTATGTTACTGAATACGAGGTCTAGGATATTTTTGCATCTGGTATTTTCAGATACATATTGATGCATACCATTAATAGTGCATAGAGCTATAAGATTGTTTTCTAAGGTTGTATGGCCATTTAATAGACTTCAATCTATATTAAGAAGATTGAAATCTACCATTACTATGCAGTTGTTAGGGACCATCATTATGTTTAAATCCTGCATAAATTCAAGATTTTCAATTTCAGTTAGGCATGGAGGTCTATAACATATACCCAATCTGATTATTTTGTTTTGAGTATTGAATTTAACCCATTCTTGTTCACTTTTCAAACCTAAATGCTCTGATGTCGAAATTTCAACTGCTTTTAAAAGTGAAGCAATATATACCCCACACCCACTCCATTTTTTTATCTCTGGGTTTATGAAAAGTCATACCAGTTATGGGTTCAATCTAATCCCTGTTTCTATGCAGGTTTCTGTGATCCCACAAATATGAATATTCTGGCATATTAAAATATATTTTAGTTCTTCAGTTTTATTCATCATGCTTCTAATATTAACTAATAATAATTTTAATTCCTGATCTCTTACTGTTGTACTGATTTATCTGTTTGGGTACCAATGTTTTGATTATTATGCCATCATCCTTATGTTCATTTAATGTATCTGTTTGTTCCTGGTCTGTACCGTTTGGCATGTCTGGTGTATAAATGTCCCATCTCCCTGACTGGTTAGTTTAAATTATTAAGTATTACATTTTAAACATAATCCTGAGTTCTTTGCTCTCTCTCCTGTTCAAATGAAGTCCATCTTTGCCATAGTAGGATAGATATGTGTGAAATGTTTCCATGAGGTTATACAATTAAGATTATTAAACAAATACCATCTCCTAACTCGGTTATTTACCCTTAGAATCTTTTGGTTAAATTTGTCATTTGCTTTAGGGACTGGTAGTATGTAAGAAAAGATGGCTGTGCCCTTAACCTTCTTTATTTCATTGAAGAGCTTCACATATTCTATATACATTTGATCTTCTCTTGTATGTTTTATATCATTAGTTGCAGCATGTATCAAAACTGTCGAGTATCATCCCTTTCTTAGGAATCAAAGGCAAAAGTTTTGCAACATCATTCAATTTGGCTCCAGGAGAAAAGAGTTTGTGACCTGTTCTTTGTTTATTCTTGCTGTGTATGCATCTGTGTATTTGATCATGGAGTTTCCTACTATGTACACTCTCCTATGTCCTCCATCTACATCCATAGCTGTTTCCTGGATACAGTCCATGTGCAACTGCTTCTCTTGATTATTTAGGCTTGGGTCTGTATTTTCATTACTTAGTTCTGGTTGTGACCTGCTTTCACTTTCCTCACAATGTACATCTTCCTGTTAATAACTCCATTGCTTTTATTTCCTTCAATTATTATGTTCGTTCATTTGACTAAGTCACTTGGTTTCTGTTAATGTTAACAGAGGTGTAAAGGAATTTGAGAATGGGAGGTAATATTTCATTGCTCTTCTAACTTTTTTTGTTTGCTACCCCTAGGTTGGTTTCCCAGTTTTTATCATTTTCAATAACCCCTCTGTCTCTTTTGTGGCTGTTTTTCTGACTATAGTTAACTTGGGGGTCTTATCCCTGTAAGCAACTTCTGCTTGTAACATTTTAATTCTAGTTCTAGCCCTAGAACTTTAACTTTTAAATCCTTCAGTTCAGTGCACTGCTTGCAAATATATTCCACTAGGCCTGTGGATTCCTTAAGGTGACATTATCACAGTCTTTATAACAAATCCTAATTCTCCTGATATTAAAACAATTATATAGCTATCCATGATTCTTGCTAATAACTTTCAGATGTTATTCTTACCAACCGCTTCAAGAGACACATATTACTTTATATAAAGGCTGTTCATCTTGTACAATATCTTTCCTTTTCCACTTTTCATGTGAACACACAAACACGATGAAGAGATGTGTGTATCTCTATGCAGTCTCCACACACTGCTTGAGCTCACAGCGCTCACTAGCCTATCCCTTTATAGTGCCCCATGCCCCAGAAGTGCATCTGGGTTCACTGATACAAACAACACTTCAAACAGTCACATTAAAGGTTTTGAAGCCTAATACCTTCTCAATTAAAATACAGCAACTCTGTTTATTATCAAAAGCAGAGTGTTGCAACAAAGTTGTCATTTCTAGTGGCAGTGATAGAACTACACTCCCAATACACTTCCTGTTTAGGATATAGGCACACCGTAGTTATAGCAGGCAAAGTGGGAAGCACAAAAACAGCACTAACCCCTGTCTGCCTGCTTTTGGCAGCTCCACAGGTTCAATCATGCAAGTAATCTGTGCCCACTCGGTCTGCCTATCCTTTTGTAATTGCCTCACACCGAGTGCGTCTGGGTTGAATACATGCAGCACTTTCCAACAGTCATATTAAAAGG
Organism: Neoceratodus forsteri; assembly: GCA_016271365.2. Taxonomy (NCBI): domain Eukaryota; kingdom Metazoa; phylum Chordata; order Ceratodontiformes; family Ceratodontidae; genus Neoceratodus; species Neoceratodus forsteri. The sequence goes on from CM028130.1 coordinate 1,065,466,163, forward strand.
TTTTGAAGCCTATACCTGGCTTCTTAATTAAAATATAGCACCCTGACTGTTTACTATCAAAACCAGAGTGTTGCAACAGAGTTGTAGTTCCTAGAGGCGTATGATGAACATCACTCCCAATACACTTCCTGTTTAGGATACAGGCACACTGCAGTTACATTACAGCAGGCAAAGAGAAGCACAAAATTCAGCACTAACCCCATCTCACCACTTTTGGTGGCTCCACAGGTTCAATCGTGTGAGTAATCTGTGCTGCTCATTCATCCTATCCTTTTATAGTACCCCATGCCCCAGAAGTGTGTCTGGTCTACAGATACAAACAGCACTTCAAAGTCAAATTAAATGATATTGAAACCTATACCTGGCTTCTCAATTAAAATATAGCACGCCTGACTGTTTACTATCAAAACCAGAGTGTTGCAACAAAGTTGTAGTTCCTAGAGGTATGTGGTCTGATAAATACAACTCAGTATGGATTTAGAAAGGGAGATCATGTCAAAAGTTGACACAGTTTTTTAAACTGTAAGTGGAGCACTGGGGAAAGTCTTACAAGTGAATGGATTTTTCTGGATTACACTAAGGTTTTGACACGTTATCCCATAAGGAAAGTATTCTGAAATTGAAGGAACTGAGTATAAACAATAGGTTAGTTAACTCAATAGATTCATGGCTTACAGATAGAATGCAGCAGATATCCATAATAATAATAATGATAATAAATAATAATAATGCTTTATTTATTATGCGACTTTCAGATATCAAGGGCAAAACAGTAAGACAATAAAACACCATAAGAACAGAATCATCATCATAAAATAACAGCACAAATCAGCAATCAATGCTACCATATGCCTTGACCCAGAGAAAAGGTTTTAGGGCCTGTTTAAAGCTCCCCATGGTCGTGCACTCCCTAATCTGATGGGGTAGAAATTCCAGTGGGATGGGGCTGCGAACATAAAGGCGTGGGCCCCAGCAGATTTTAAAGTCATCCTCAGAATTTCAGCAACCCCTCATTGGCTGAGCGGACGTCTCACAGGGTGGTAAGGAATCAGGAGCTCTTTCAGGTAGTCAGGACCCAATTTGTACAGTGCTCTATAAGTCAGTAATCTGACTTTGAAGGTGATCTGCCACTGAACTGGCAGCCAGTGCAGTTCCCGCAGCACCGTGTGATACGGAAGATCTAGGAGTTCCTACCAACAACCAGGCTTCAGAATTCTGCACCAGCTGCAGGCGGTGGATATCAACCCCAGAAGCCCAAAGTACAGCGAGTTGCAGTAATCTAAACACAAGGTCACAAAGGCATGGATTAATGTTGACAGATCACCGGACGGAAAAGGTGCTTGATCCAGCGATGTTTCTTAGGTGATAGAAAGATGACTTGACCACAGCTGATACCTGAGTCCAAGTGTCAGCCCCACATCCAACATCACCCCAAGGTCTAGCACCTGTTCAGAGACCTGTAGCTCAGGACCCCAAGAAACAATCTGGATGTGGAGCATGCCTCAAGTCCCCTACCCGGTGATCAGGATCCAAAACCAACACCTCCTCCATCTTCCCAGAATTTAACTGCCAACTGGACCTCATCCAATCCTAGATTTCATTGAGGCAATTATTAAATACCAAGACTGCTCCTTCCTGGTCGGTGGCAATGACAGGTATAGCTGGGTTTCATCGGCATAGCAATGAAACCTCAGCCCATACCATCTCACAATGTCACAGAGGGAAGCATATACACCGCAAACAACATGGGGACAATATTGAGCCCTGAGGAACCCCACAAAACAGAGAGATGGGATCAGAGGAAAAAACTGAAACCACCTCTGAGTTCTTCCGTGAGGTATTAAGTAAACCATCTGAGGACCACACCAGAAAGCCCACAGATACATCTCAGGAGCTCAAGCAGAACCCCATGGTCAACGGTGTCAAACACTGATGACAGATCTAATAGTACCAAATGGACCATTTCTCTGGTCTCTCACCATCAGGAGATCATTCAGCACCGAACCAGTGCAGTCTCAGTACTATGACTCTTTCAGAAACCTGATTGGAGAGGTTCATCGATGCTATGGATGGTCAAGTGGTTCTCAGTTGGGCCGCTACTACTTACTTGGTCACCTTCCCAACAAAGAGGAGATTCGAGATAGGTCTGTAGTTTGCAAGACAGTCTGGGTCCAGAGAAGCTTTCTTCAACAAGGGTGTCACCACCGCCTCTTTTAAGGAACAGGGATATTCACCTGAGTCAAGGGAATACCAGACTATCTGTGCCAGAACAATAGAATCACACACAACCCATAATCAGGGATGTGGGGCCGGATCTAAACTACAGCATGTAGGGTGCATCCCTGGACAATCCGCATAACATCCATGATTTCCGGGCGGTCAAAGGTACTCCAGGAAAATGGAGGGCGGTGACCAAGCCCTGATCTCTAGCAACTCGCACAGAATGTGTCAAGTGGATCTCCGACCTAATGTCAGCCACCTTATCAGCAAATAACCGAGCAAGCTCATCACACTGTAATTGTGAAAATGCTCTTAAGAGCTGTAGACAGGTTTGGTTGCACAATCTATCCACGGTTCTGAAAACTGAGCTGGTCAATTCTAAGCGGCAGAAATTTCCCAGACAGGAACTCTGCCTTCTTACGAGAGATTTCTGACTGACAGAACTGATAATGTTCTAACAGTCTAAGATGGTCGGCATACAAGCTGGATTTCCTCCAACAATGTTCTAACCTACATCCTAGTTGCTGCAACTCCTCAAAGCTCCATCAAACCATGGAGCCTAAGGTCGAAGGAGAGAGGATGCACACGACTTTAGTAATAGAATCCAGGGCTGAGGTAATGGCATTATTATAAGCCAAAACCAATGCCTCCAGATCATTGCAATGCACAGGAAATAGAGATATGTCAAGGACCGCAGCAAGGCCAATGGAAGTAATATTCCATAAAGGACGGCACTTGACCATCTCCACAGGGTTGGCCTAAAGGGGAGTGTCAAAATTGAATCTCACAGTGTAGTGATCAGACCAGCCAACTGGTTCCACCCCATGTCAGAAGCCTCAATCCCCAGGAGGAAGACCAGATCAAGAGAATGGCCACAATTATGTGTAGCAGTGGTAACCACCTGTGTTATCCAAATTGCAAAAGTTCATTGTCAATCCAGGCATTAAAGTCACCCAGGATCATCAGCCTGGTGACTCAAATGCTATGTCGATGACAAAGTCCGCCACTTCCTTAAGAAATTGCTTCCATCTCTGGGTGGATGATAGATGAGAGCAATTCAATAGCCACACCTACTACTACAGCACATTGAAATGAAATGGTCTCCTCAACTGGAACACTAGTGAGTTCCAATTCAGTCTTAAAAAGACTGCAACCTCCCCCACTCTGCGGTCCAACCTCATCACCATATACCCGCTGGAATTGCGGCTTCAAATATTGGGCCCACATTATCATCCAGCCAGGTTTCGGTGATACAAGCCAGATCTGTCGATCCTACAAGATCAGAAATCAAGCGATCTTGTTCCAGACAGATCTGGCATTGCATAACAACACCGGTTTGGACAAAACTCCTTGGCTGCCCTGACTACCTGCCCATCGCCAACAATGGTGCCCTTGGGTATGGGGAGCAAACAGGATGCCCACGCCCAAGCTCCACTTCACCCCAGGGCGCCTCCTGGATTAATCACCCTAATGAGAGCATCCTGCTCTTCCAGCCTCCACTGTTCACGCCCCACCCCTTCCACAGGCAATACCCAAGGCCTGACAATGTTGATAGATGGAAAAAACAGAGGAGGGGTAAGAAGGGCGGAGGGCATGGAGAGCGAGGCTGAATAGCACATGACCGGGGGTAACAGGCTGACACATATCCCAGGCCCACAACCTAACCCTATACTCTAAATCTAACTAGACAGTCTAAAACAATAATATAATACCCTAAAATTCAGCCAATCTTGAATTTCACCTCCCAACCCACAACTAAATAACTATACCTACTACAAAAATAACAAATAACTAACTTAAATAACTTAAGATATAAAACCCTAACTTCCTACAACAACCTAAATTCTGCCCACAGGTTCTCTCACTACCTTGGGGACAAAATATAAAAAGAACCAATTTTAACATACCCAGGCTTCTCACTTCCTGGTGCTACTATTTAAAACATAAAACATGAAAATAGAATAATCCGAAGATCACCTCCAGAGAAATCTCCACAAATATCAGTGGGGATGATCTTACAGATAATTAATAAGTAAATAAGTGCACACACAATACAAAATTATAAACTAAACAAACCAAAATATATTTAAGGAAAATAGTTTCATAATCCACCCTCCAGATAAATCTCTCACACTTATCAATATGAGGGGAAATTAAAGATTTTACTGAGCCCTCTCACTACTCGACTACTTTCCAAAAATGTAAAATAAAAGGTTTAATAATTCACCGCCAGATAAACCTCTCACAATTTATCGATATGAAGGTGAGATTAAGGATTTTACTGAGCCCTCTCGCTGCTCAACTAATTTCCAAAAATAAAATAATAAAACTTAATGACAGGAGAAATTCAGGTGGCAGTACACAAAGATTAAAAAGTACTTGCTGTCCAGAAGAGTTCAAGAAGCAAAATGTCCAACACACTACTTTCAGTCAGTTGCTCATGAAGTTCAAAGTACCAGGACAGATATCAAACAGGGTCAGGAATCAACAATTCCCAAACTTCAATTTCAAAAATTTCCAAAAGGAATCCAACCAGGGCCCACAGATTTCTTCAGCTACTTATAAAGGAAACTATCTCAGAGGATCAATGGCACATCACTACAACCATGGGCCATGTCAGCCCTCTGGTTGACCACCCCACAAATCTAGAAAGGGGAACAGAACACCGATCCTCTGACTGGCCCCACTCCCCAACCCTGTGAGTGCCAAAAACCGAGATCCCCGAATAGCCCACAATTCCAGCAGCAAACAGGTCCAAGTCAGTCCAGTACAGATGGAATAAACACCACAAATGCGATGCCAGGGTTAGCAAAACTGCAAAAGGTATAAAATCATTCCTGTCCAAAACACATCCTTCACAGATGACAAACCCCAACTAAACCCTGCAGCAATAAAAACATAGCACTCCAAAGGGTAATCCAAGAATCCAAGATTCAAAGGTCTCATGCATGTAGCTGGGCATAATAAAATGGACAGCAGAGTTAATCCAGGGGCAGAAGATCTCACCATCCACACCCAGAATAAAAATCACCAAAGCCTCATAGTACAAAGTTACTGCCAAAACAGGCAGACCAGAGGAATCTGAAAGTGGACTAAGCCACAAAAGCGTATGGGCTCAGAGACAAATGCTCAACTCCCTGAAGCGGAAGCTGAAAACAACTACCACTGCTTCCTAACATTTAAGAGGCCCGCAAAATGCTCTGAGAGATTGAAACAAATCCACTGAGCAATGTTGTAATACATGGGTTGTACCAAACACTTAACCGGTGCTTAACCACACTATTAAAAACAGAAAATGCATAGGCTCAGGTAGCTAACAAATGGCAAATGATATCACCGAGAAATGAATAAAATAAAGCAGATCGGAGCAGAATGGAATGGATGGCTAGCCCATCCTGGCTGCCCCATCTTCAATTTCATAAGGGGATGTAGTTCAGGGTGGGCAGAAGTGATGAGTGGGATTCCGAGGGTCTTTTGGCCCAAGCTTATTTAATGTTTATATTGCATCCATAAAGTGTGAAGAGGAGTCTGGTTAACTAAGTTTATGGATGACACTAAGCTTGTGGCAGTGGTGGATTCTAAAGAGTTAATAAACAGACAAGTGCTTAAATTCTTAGAGAAATGGACATCTAGTCATAAATTGGAATTTCGTGTTGGAAAGTGTGCTTTTTTGCACCTGGGAAATAAAAACACTGGGGCTAATTATGAATTGCCTGGGCATGAATTAAGAAATCTCAGAAGTAAAAAAGCTGGTAAATAGAGATCTATGCTTCAAAGGACATACTAGAGAAGTGAACAAAAAGTGTTACAGAATAATGGGTAGCATATGCAGGAATATTGAAAGTAGAGATACTGTAAAGAGTGCTGATACCTTTCTATGGTGCACTGGTGAGGCCCCAACTGGACTACTGCAGCCAGTTCTGGGCTTCATGCACTAAAAGAGAACTAAAGCTGGAGGATGTAGATAGAGAGCAACTAAAATTGGGACAGGTCTAAAAGATATCATACATGAAGAATGGCTGAGTAGTCTCTACATGCACGCATTGAAGTACAAGAGGATGGGATGTGAACTGTACATTATCTACAGAGGATTTCAGGATACAGACTTGTAGCATTGTCTGGGTCTGAAACTAAAAAGAATCCATGCGGTAACCAGATCTCACGAGCAACAATTAAATGAGGAAATGTGTAAAACTAAAAGAAGAGGCATGAGAAATAATCAAATGTGGCATCCATGAAGAATTGCCACCTTACAACAGTCATTGAATGTAAAAGCTAAAAATCTTTAAGAGGGCTCTGGACAGTTTCTGCACTGAAAACAAAACAAAATGGTATTTAATGACTGCCTCACTGAAATCCAGGATTGGATGATGTCTAGCTGGCTGAAGCTGAATCCCAGGAAGACAGAGGTGATGACTGTGGATCTAGGTCACCGGATGGGGCTGGGGCAGGTCAACCCACAGGATTATTCCTGGGAGATTCTGAGCTCCCTGCCTCTGAACGGGTGCAAGACCTAGTGGTGATACTTGATGAAGGGTTGGCGCTTGATCTCAGATGTCGGCTGTCATTAAGTTATCCTTTATCATCTGAGGAACATCGCTAGGATCAAGAACCTTGTTCTGTCCGGTGACCTTCCTACATTGATCCACATCTTTGTGACTGCGCCTGGATTATTGGAACTCCCTTTACTTTGGGCTGCTGGGGTTGATATCCACCATCTGCAGCTGGTGCAGAATTCCGCAGCCCGGTTACTGATGGGGACTCTTCAGTCCTCTCACATCACACCAGTGCAGCGGAACTGCACTGGCTGCCAGTTCAGTGGCGGATCACCTTCAAAGTCGGATTGCTGACTTTCAAAGCCCTACGTGACTGGGCCCTGACTACCTGAAAGAGCTTCTGGTTCCTTACCACCCTGAGTAACTGCTCCACTGGCCAGTGAGGGGTTGCTAGAGATTCCGAGGATTTCTTTAAAATCTTCAGGGCAATGGCATTTATGTTCATGGCCCCAACCCTCTGGAATTCTCTACCCCTTGGATTAGGAGTGCATGAAAGTGGGGGATTTAAACAGGCACTAAAGACATATCTATGGAACAGGGCCTATGGTGATTAGGATTACAGGTCTTAAACTGTATATATACTGTGTATATTATATTTATTTTGTGGTTTCAACATTGTTTTAAACTGTTTTAATTTGTACTGTGCCTTGACACTTGAAAGGCACATTAAAAATAAAGATTATTATTATAAAATAAAAAGTGAAATTAACATTAAAAATGATGAGCCATAAATGGGCAAATTGCCTCCAAGGGTTGTAAAATTCCTATGAATAATAAGTGTATTACCCGTGTCAAGGTCAACACTTCCCTATCAATAAAACAGGTCCATGTAAACTACCCTCCTGAACACACTGGAAAGCAAGCTCAATGTGTCTTTCCTGGTCAAAATTACAATTAAATAAGAAAGCAATAACCATTATAGGGTGTGCTGTTGTTGAGGATTAACCCACATCTGGGTGCATTGTGTGAGGCATAAGACAGCAGGCTGAGTGCCCTCACAGCACCCAGGTATGTGTTAATTGCATCAACAGCACACCCTGGAGTGGGTTATTGTGCTTATTACATGGGGTACCTCATCTGTCTTGCAGCACAAATGTGGGTTACTTGCAGAACCTTGAGAAAACATGGAATGCCTGCAGGTTGCATCAAAACATTGAACTTTATTATGTGTTCTGCTGCAAGCAGAATGGTGAAACAAGAAGTGGGACAACAAAAGGAGCAGGACAACCCTGTTAACAGAAGTAGGACAACAAAGGCAGCAGGACAATGGACTATCATATATATTATCAGGAAGCACTGTGATGAGCAGCATTTGCAAAGGAATCATACTGTGCAGTACACACCAAAATTAAAGACCTGTGTGACACTGGTAATCCAGTTACTCGTGTGGGAGGCATTGGTTACTGCACAGTATAGAAGCGGCAGACTGCCAGACATGTGAACAGAAAGCACTGTCATTTGCAGCACGTGGAAAGCAATGATAGTGTGCAGTACACGTGAAATTAAACACAATCCAGTTGCTGATGCTGGAGCCGCTCGTTACTGTATAGTATAGAAAAGAAGCACAACTAATGAACAAGCGTGCACAGATTTACTGACATTGTAGAAGCACTGCACAGTTTGAAACATGTTTTAATGAGTCATTGTTACTGCACAGTATAGAAAGGAAGCACAGCTAATGCACAACATCGCACAGATTTACTGACATTATTAAAGTGCTGCACACAATTTGAGAGCTGTTTTAATGAAGCATTCACTCATCAGCATGGGGAACATGAACAGTTTGTCACTGCCACAACAATCCCATCTCTGTTTTCCACAGAATGCAGAGACTGTTGCCGAAGGAATGGTGGTACCCACGCGCTGGACGTGATGATGCATGTAGTTCAGTATTTACAGGCATGACATGCAGTGTTCTGGATTCTGTGGGCAAGCCTACATGGAAGTGCTGTCTGCTGTTCCTGACAGAGTGCTAGACATCTGTGATACAGCCAGACAGAGTCATACACACACAGCACTGGTGTGTCTCCCTGGCATTGTCACGATTCTATTATGTTCACCGAGACAGAGGCTGATCTGGGAGGGAGGGCACATGGGTGCCAGTGAACAAGACCAACTCAGGCAAATGACAGCAGACAAAGAGCTAAATCACACCCACAGTGACTTTCTCAGTGTCACCCATCACCAAGATACACCGCAAGTTGCGCTGACACACTGAGACCACTATCAGTTATGAGTTAGTGCACAGACATGGAGGTCCGCGGGTGGGTGGGTGGAGGGTATCGCGACTTTGCACAGCAGATGACACATGCTGGGGGCATGGACATCCACCGAGTGGGGTGGTGGGTATAACAGAGTCCACAGGAGAGTCACAATCAGGCATGATGCAGCTTGCTTACTCACTTAACAGGATTTCAGTGGGTGCCACACAGCAACTGTCTGCCTGCCCACTGAAAAGTCTAGCTGTTTCACAGAGATTGAGCAGCAAGGACTTTTCATCCTGGCTGCTCATTAACAGTGATTAATGAACAGTCACATGGTAGGATTGCAGCAACTGAGTTACTGTATTCACTACCCCATGTTTTAATTAAGCAATAATGCACTACAGGGTGTGGTATATCATGGGATATTGTCATGCCTCAGGTTGTTGGGCATGAGGCCACAGGCCGAGTGCATCCAACCACCTGAGAAGTGACAATATCCCATGATATACCACACCCTGAGTGCATTATTGCTATTATGAAGTGGTTTAAATATTTTTAAAGTAAAAATAGAAACATTTTAAAACATTTTCAAAATGTGTTTTGAGGTGTTGGAGGAATACCTTTAAATAAAATAGTTCCTGGAGGGCTTTGGGCAGCATGTGGCACTGTTGTTGGCTGTGATAGAGGAAATGGAGATCTTGTGACTGGGTGACCCGCTCCTTACCATTGTAGTTTGCTTTTTTACAATGTTTCCCATTCACACTGCACTTTTTTTATTATTTTTGTTCTGGGAGAACATACGCTGAATTGGATGCTGAGGACTGGTAAGCAGAGAGAGAAGTTGGGAGCTGAGCCAGTGATGTGTGGCACCACCAGGCATGTTTAATGGAATAGCCGTGACTAACAAGAAAAGTTAGAGTCTTGGTGTGATTCTGCTCGGACTGTTACTCTAAGGGCTACTATTAGAATGGTTACGAATGTCTAGGACAAGACTGGTAGTTTTTTCTATGTGGCTAGCACGTGGCTTTCTTTTGTGGTGGAGCCTTGGTTTGTATTAGAATGACTAGAATGCATGGATCTCTTGTTTGCCCTTTTCAGAGGAAAAATGTACTATCTGCTGCCACTTGCATGCTCTTGCCACAGTGTTGGACGCAGCTGATTATGAAAGTACTGCTCCCAGCGGCTTGCATTGTGCTGAATTCTGTCGTGCACAGCTGGTGAGAGTTCATTTTTTTTATATAGCAGCCGACTGGAAGTCTAACTCGCTCCAAACTGCAGGAGATGAAGAACATGCGTGGTCCGTGAGGAGGCTGGTGACCGGATATTTTTGAAGCAGTGATGATGTAGCCTGTTATCATCACAGCTTTAAAACCTCTCATCCAATCAGCTTCCCATGTTTACAATCCCCAGTTCATAATAGGTTATATTATATGCAGATTTTCAGTGATTAAGTAATGTTGTTATTCACTGCTAGCAGTTAATAATGGAGTGTACATAATGGATTGTAAATAACATCTCAAAACATAAACAAAGACTCCTTTATCCATTGCTTGATGTGGATACAACACTCACTTGCAAAACTACAATACCTCTACAAACTCCTACCACTAGGAAACACCAATTAACACTTAACACTCCAAAACACAATACCACTTAAGATAGCTACTGTACATAAATACAAGCCTACTGTAGTTCTTTACCATGTAATATACTGAATTACACATCCTGTACAGTAGGTCCCTATGAAGCAGTCGGTGATAATTCCTCTGGAATTTGGTGGTGTAAAAATAATAATGAAAACAATGTAATCTCACAGTTGGGGCCATAGAGCTTCACTCAATAAAATGATTACCTTGTTCTTTACAGGCCTCTATGCATAATTCTATATGTATTGCACAACCCTTGTTTGTATTTTCTTACATCTGTGTAATCTCCTATCACTACTCTTTGCCCAGTAATCTTCCTCTTCTCCAGGTTGCACCTGGACATTAGTTATATCCATAGCATGCTCTCCTGGCAAAACATGAGATAAATAAAATTAATATTTCATCAATTGTTCCATTTAAAAGGGTTCACTTGTAATACAGCATTGAGAAAATGGTCAAACAACCAGTTCATTAATTTATTTTTACTGTTTTATCACTTCTTCAAACATTATTTTCTGCCATTTGGCATGTGTGCTAATGCATTGAAAACTGTATGAAAAGAGATGTAGTGGAATGCCACAAACAACAGGTGCAATGTGTTATAATTGTAAGGGATGTTGATGTAACACAATAACACTGTGGCTACAGCATTATTTATGCAGTAATTAAAACATGATGTAGATGTAGTACACTGACACACTGGAGGATAGCTTGATGCATCATAATTGGAACAAAATGTAGATGTGGAACAATGGCAGGCTCATGCACTGCATTATAAATGGAACATGATTTAGATGTGGTACAATGACACAGGCTTAAAGAACACTGCATCATAATTGGAACACAGTATAGGTGTGGTACATTGACATTAATTTTATTTTCAGTTTATGTTATTTTGGTATAACAGTTGAGAGTAAACTCTTGTTTACAACTGTGACTTTTTAAATTAATTGTATGCAATATTAATTGAAAAAATGAAATCATGTGAATGCATCTACTAGGGTTAAAAGTGTGGAAATGTGGCATTGTGGTTTTCATTAAGGCTAAGCTACAGATCAGGGGCCTTGTCTCATACAGTGGTGCCAGCCAGAATGCAACACTGTGGTACAGTATAACACAAAATCCTGCTGTGTACTGCAGGGAACAATGTCATTCAATGGCAGTTAAGTACTTTTCTCATTCAGTATTTTGTGACATGTCAGTAACTTCAAGTTACTGCATTGCATCAAATGGCAATTTCTCTCCAATGGTTTTGAACCTTAATAAAATACGTAGGTATTTATATTCCCAAAGATACAGGTAATGAGGACCTGGTAAATTTTGAACCCTTAGCAACCATGATACAGGGTTACCTGAAGTGGTGGAGTGGACTTCCCTTCCTTTTTTCAATGGGTAGAGGTAATAAGAATGAACATATTGCCTCGATTATTTTCGTATTTCAAAATGTCCCTGTGTTCCTGCTTTGGTCATACCTTGCCTTGTGGTCAAGGATGATCTCCAGCGTTTATCTGGTGAGGTCAACGACCTCATACCCGCCTTCTCCATCCTACAGCTTTCCCTAACACAAGGAGGGGTTAATCTTCCAAATTCGGAGCTGTACACTAGGGCAACCTTTCTTTGTACCATATTTGTATGGCTTTTGCCCACCTACAACCTTCCATGAAAACAGTTTGAATGTACTTTTAATGACCTGCATGATATCGATCCCATCTTATTTACCTCTAGGGATAAATCTCCCCACTGAGTAACTTTTCCAGATTCACAGGCAACACACTGCAGATGTGGTATCATCTGAAAATCACTATAAATTTGAGAACATTTTATTATTGTAAACTACTCTCAGTAGATGAGGATTTCTTGCCCCCAGATGGACCTCTCTCTTCAAACATAGGAGACAGCAAGGATTAAGTTTTTTATTTCCAATTTCTGTGTAAAACCGGGGTTGTTCCATTTGAAACACTCCAACAAACTTTTGATCTAACAGGCAGAGAACATTCTAGGTATTTACAAGTTAGGACATACCTTTACCATAAACAGAAACAATAAACTAAACTTCCAGATCATAAATCATAAGTTTTAACCATTTTAATGGATACACTTGATGACAAGCCCTGGGGACACTTGATAGGTCACCTATAATGAATCCTATGGGATACGCTGAGTGACTCCACACAAACAGTCATAGAGATCTGATTACAAAATTGAGCCTCACTGTCACAAGTGAGTCCTGGTTAAAATTTGTACTCCTAGCAGTCAAAATAACTCTTTCCAATACCTGGAGGGAGTTCGCATGGAAATGCCATTACCATTGCCATTATTTCCACACCCCTGCTCTTTGAGCAACATTTCTGCTACCTTCTTTTGGAGACTGTTGGAGGGGTTGTGAACATAACCTGGTTGATCACAGCAATGTGTTTTGGCTTTCTCCTTAACTATCTGTTTGCTGGCAATCCCTCCAGGGAAACTCAATGACTGTCTGGGAGAACATATAGAGCTAACAGCTGAACTGATGATGTTATCAATCCTTCCACATCACCGTCCACCCTGGAATAAAACCCTGCTCTTAGTACTGTACATATACTGGTGGCTAAGAAGGTTATAACATATAGGTGGATGTCACCTAAACTCCTTATTATTATTGAGTGGCGGCAGATGGTGTTGCTTATTTACAATATGGAACACCTGACTGTGACATTACAGGATAAACTAGCTCTCTTCCATCAGAGATGAAGGGTGGATCTGGCATATAGCTGAGGTGGATCTGTAACTTGTTCCATGAGGAAATATGTGGAGGTGGACAGGGGAAAGAGAGGCCACTATTGCTGGGGTGGTGTGGTGAAAGTGCTGTTTTCTCAATCTCATTGAATAAGAGAGGTAGCTTCTGTTTTCTGTGGAAATGTCTAACTCTATTGGAAGGGTGTTATGGATATTTTATATTCTTATTTCAAGGCAATCCCTTATGTTTATGTCCTTAATTGTATATGATATGCTATTGTATAACTGCCAATGACATTATGAGATGTGACATGTTATACCAATGTAGCCAGTACTTCCTCAAATAAAAAAAAAAAAAAAGTTACTGCATTGCAATATGGCTGGCTCTGCTGTATGTGTCCTTTTGATGTAGGGCTATGTGCAGTAGCAGACCTGTATCTTGCTTCAGGCAGGATCCCACAGGCCCTTCATGAAGCAGTATATCTATTGTGCTTTGTCCAGGACCTGTACTTTGCTTGGTTCTGGGTTCTCCAACATAGCTTCTTTTGTATAATTCTGTGTGTGCACTGTGCAAAGCAACAGACATGTGCTGCATGGTTCAAGGCAAACCTTTTTTGTGCAATGCCTAAAACTAGTAGACAAGTGGTAAAGGCCACAGGTTGCTGGCATGGCTTGTGAAGGGTGCTGGGGTCCTACATGAAGCAGTATACCTGTTGTGCAAGGCATCTCACCTGACACTTGCTTGGCTCATAGACCTCTGAGCCTTAAATGAAGCAACAGACCTATAGTACAAGTCCTCAGACCTGTAGCTTGCTTTCTGCTGGGTCCTCTGTGAAGCAGCACATCCATGTAACATGGCCTTAGATCAATAAATTTGCCTGAAGTCAAGTTAGGTAGTGTCAGTGGCTCAGCAGGTAGCACACTCCTCTGAGGCTGGGAGATCAGAGGGCTGTGGGTTCAGTTCCCACATCTGGCACTTGGGTTAATATCCCAGTACTGACACTGTAGTGCAGCATGAGAGGGTGCTGCACTTCTGAGGTGTCGTCTTTTGATGAGACATTAAACTGAGGTCCCATCTGCCAGGATTGGTGGTAGTTCAGGTGGATGTTAAAGATCTCATGGCACTTATCGAAAAGAGTAGGGGAAATTTTATTAACAGAAAATTAAAAGAAATCAGGAAAGAAAATACAGACAAATCATGTTACAGGAAATCAGAGTCAGTAATTCAAGGTATAAACTTCATAAATCCAACAATGTTCTAAGAGGCATATTTTGCATCTTTGAAAAATAAACAGCTTTTAAATCACGCTCAACCCTCGGATTATAATAAGTGTGACATATCTATTTGCTGTAAAGTAAAAACATCCAACAGTCCAAACATGCCATTTCAAAACCATAAAATTAAATTCAACATATTGATATTCCATTTCTTCCAGACATTAGGAAAAGAACCATATAATAACATTTCATATGTAACAGAGTTGAACAATGGCTCCTGCCATCTTGTGGCAGAGAGAGCCAAAAGCCTGTAATATATGTACAGTAAAAATAAGTGTTGTATAGTTTCTTCCTGTTATACACAAGACAGTCTTGAGCATTTTCTTTCAGTCATTTGCTTATATTTATGGTTTGCTTTTATATTTATTGGTTTGTGGCAGTAAGTCAGTGTAGATCCCACATTCTCTGAGGATCTTTGGATTACATAGAACTATATAAAGATTATCCAAATATGAGTCTGGACATTTGGGAAAAGTCACAAGATCAGTACAAATTGATCTAGTAAATGTTTATACAAAGCCTTTCTATTGTAAGTCATAACCATGTGGCTAGTCACCTGCCACTGTTTAAGGCGAAGAAAGGTGTCCCTAATATAATTAGGGATCAAAGGGTATGCTTAAACGTTTTCAGATTATTTGTTTCCCAAAGATTAAACCAAGGCCCACAGGACTCAAAACCAAGATTCCCATCCTCTGTCATAATTGACTAAAATTGGTTTGATGTTTGTCATTAAAAAATACTATTGTAAAAGAACAATGGTTGTATCATATTAAGAACACCATCTCAAGAGGAAAATAGGTAATAGTATGTTTGATAGGGTTGAGGCAACTGCTCCACAAAGCCTGAAAAATACTTAATAGCCTTGTCTCAAGGCTTCGGGGTGGGGATATAGGCTAAAATAAGAAAACAGCGTATAAATGGGTTTAATCATATAAACTCTCTTTTTTGCTTAGTTTCCATTTATTCCAGAGAGAAACTTTAGCTTGGGCAATTTCAATTTTAGATCTCCAACTTAGAATATCCATGGGTCCATCCCCATATAAATGCCCAAAATTTTAATAGAAGTAGTACAGATCTTAACATCAGAAACCAAAACATTGTCCAGCACTCAAGTCCCTAATCATCAACCGGCATATTTATCCAGATCCAATGTTGCCCGATACATTCCCAACAGTTTTGCAGTATTGAATAGCTGCATGTATAGAAGGAATATCTGCCACCATCAAACTCATATCATCTGCATAGGCCATAATGGAGTGAGGAGGAATGTAATGATGTGAGAGCAGTATAATAGATCATGAGGTATTTATGGAATGGAGTAAAGTGTCTAAAAAAGATATACAGAAGAGGGCTAATAGGGCAGCCTTGTCTAACCCTTCTGCGTAGTGGTATCATAGGGCCTTTCCAACCATTAACAATAGGGATGATTGTAGCAGGTCGATATAATAATTGAAGCTATGAGAGTCCTATAAGGGACTCTATAGTGACATAAAGTGCTCCATAAAAATCATGGTTATCAGAGTCAAAAGCTCATTGCTTGATCCAAGGAGAGCAGATAACCTGGTAATCTGTCCTGATTGTATCATTCCACTAACTCTCTCAACAAAAGAATATGGTCATAAATGCTTCTCCCTGAATATTACTAGACAGGGCTTTAGAAATCACTAAGAGAGCTAATTTTGATAAGCTAAGTGAAATAATTTTAGTCAGAATTTTGAAATCTGTATTTAAAAGACTAAGAGGCTCCAATTACTTAGTAATCTTTTATCTCCTTTTATAGCTATAGAACAGACTACCCATATTCATATCTAACGGTAAAGTGTCCGCTTGTAAAATAAAATTGTATACAGCAGCCAATTCCTTGCTTAAGTCAATATATAATATTTTATAAAGTTCATTTGGGAGGCCATCTAGACCTGGTGTTACCCTTAAACGTAAGCTCTAATTACCTCCTCAACTTCCCAGTCTTGAATGTCGCAATCAATTAAATCAGTCACTGATCTGGGGACATCAGGATGTTTATAGGAGAGAGATATTCCATGATCTTGTCCATGTGTGTCCATGGGACTAAACAATGTCACATGTAGTCAGCTACATAATGTTGAATTTCCAAAGGATCCATAATTTCAAGCAGACTGTTATTTAAAAGAACCAAAAATTTTTACTATCAACACTTTTAGCACAGATAGTAAAGGGCAGACCACAACAGAAGGGCATGTAATCCCAAAACACTGTTGTTGTTGCAGTGATGCATATTTTGTAGAATGGTATGCCATTAGATGTTTCTTAAGTGTACTAATTTGTGTAGAAAAGTCATGACCTGTAGTATAAGATAGAGTAAGAATTTTCTGTAATTGACATCGAGTTATGTGATAGTTTAAATAAAGATCATTATGGTGTTGTTTACTAATATAGATAGGATGGGCGACTATCTACAACAAGGCTGTGTTTCTGAAGGAGGTGATGACATCATTGAGACCTTGAGAGCCGTAAGCTCGAGAAGTTTCACTGATGTCATCCACTCCTGAGAGGAAAACGAGCCTTAGTTGTTGATGGTCGCCCATCCACTGTTTTATATAGTATATGGTTAGGGCTTATTTCTTTTTTACATTGCTGGTTAGCTCATGTATTTTTTATTTGGTGTTCCTGATCCCGCTTCTATGTCTTGCCGCTGCCTGCCACTGGTTTCTGCTTCACTGCACTCCCACTGGCTGGGGCTTCTCCACTCCCACTCACTCTTTCTGACAGTGGCAACATTTAATTTTAAAAAGAAACGAATAATTGTTTCATGACACAAAGCCATCTAAGGCTATTTGTGTCAGAAGTAGGAGGATCCACAGTTCTGCTGTTCCGCGCCTCGCTTAATCGCCGCCGCCATGTTTTTACTTTTTATTTCTCTGAAGCAGCCAGTCGAGTCAGTCAATCAGAAGGTAGGGATAAGTCTGAAAAGTTGTTGTACTATCAATGTGACATCAGAATGATAGCACAACAACTTTTCTGACCTTTGAACTGTCCTAATACAATTTGAAAAGCCACTGATTTAATGCTCAATAAGCCCTAACTATACTATAGTGTTTTAGTAAATGTTGCAGGTCTCTTTAGGTATCAGACCACCAACACCAAAGATCATCATAGAGGAAAAAACTGATTTCTGTTCTTAAATACTGTAGTTGTGTCAGTAACTGTAAGTTACTTAAAAGCATAATATTAAATTTCCAGGTACCTGTACCAAACATTGTAGTAGTGGTAGGGCCAAGGAAATTGTTAAAAGAATGTGGTCTGAGAATTCTGCAATTGTATTGTAGCAGCAGAAAGCTGCAGATGAGGGAAACAAAAAAGTCTATTCAGGTAGCCTAGGGACCTTTTATGAAAAGTGGAGGGTGTTTGATTCAGCATAAGAAATGCATCCTATAATTGCAGAGTATAGCATTTGGTTCAAAAAATTAGTGTCACAAAATAACTTTGTAGTTTTGGAGGTGGAGGACTTGTCCTGATGGATAAACCACAATTAA
This sequence comes from Neoceratodus forsteri, assembly GCA_016271365.2. NCBI lineage: Eukaryota > Metazoa > Chordata > Ceratodontiformes > Ceratodontidae > Neoceratodus > Neoceratodus forsteri. Next base: position 1,065,484,294 of record CM028130.1, read on the forward strand.
AGTCACCCCAAAAATAACATACATGGAAGTGTGAAGATATGGTTGAACAATTTTCAATAATTCAGTTCTAAGGGACTTCATTTGTGAGCATAGATATTAATGATCCTGAAGGGTACAGAGAGAATAGTAACATCCAAAAGCAACAATCTACCAGGACATAAATCAAGTAGTTTCACAGATATAGTGGGTAAATTAAACAGAATCCCCAATCCTGAACACATCTCTTGTCCAAAGGACCAGTATGAAGGGCTAGAAAACCAAGCCTGCTGGGCTTGAAAAATCTCAGGGAGAGAGGAAATCTAACATCCTGTAAGAGGATTACCGCCACAGCAAGGCATGATAAGAAGGAAAAGACTGAATCCTCTTGGGTTCCTTCTCAATATTGTTGACATTAACAGTATGGATAGAGAAGGATGATGTCATTATGAGGAAAAAGTGTTATTATGTCAGAGGGTAATATGCCTCACCTGGCCTACCCTTCGAGAGGTACTTCTTTATCTTTGATTTTAGTCTTGGCCTTTCTTTACTGAGATCCCACATTATCCACAGTGACCTCCATATCAGTAGTTAATTCAGGGTGGGAGGAGAGCACTAAGGAGGAATCAGAGTCAGTGTTTTCTGAAGGAGTACGAATAACTCAAACTTGTTAGCTAGGGGAATTTCATCAACTTTCAAAGCTTTTGAAGAGGGTAATCCAGTTTCCTAGAACCCCTTGTAACTCTAGATTGAGAAGCAAAAGCTCGGGGCCATCTTCCTGTAGGTATAATAAGGGAAGAATCAGTGGGCTCAGGGACTAAGCCTGAACAACCAGGCAGGACAGCAAGGAAGGTAGGACCAGTGGTGTTGGGTTCAGATCAGCAATAGTTATCCTCTCGTAATTAGAGGGAGCTAGTGATGTAGGTAAATGTGTGTAAAACAGTAGAATAGGGAGGAAAAGGCCGATTACCATGGAAGTGGAAGATTGACCATTAATTTTTGAGCGCTGTGCTACTGCAATAAGTAGTCGCTGCTCTTTTCCATCAGCCAGGGTGGGGAGTTATGGGTAGCCCAGGTGCATTGTTGAAAGGTATGTCCGAAGTCATCACAAAGAACACAACAGTATTCTTCTACACACTGGGAACCTACATATCCGAGGCCACCACAAACAGAACAGAATATTTCACCATGTCACAAATGCTACTAAGATGGATAGTAGAGCTGCATTTGTAACATGCCTTTGTTGGCCAGGAAAAAAGCACCCCTATCCCTGCCCAGCATAAAACTATTAGGCAAATGTTGTATCCCTGTATCGGAAGTTCTAAGCAGAACTCTGAGTTTCCACTCCCAGTTCATAAATTTCTGAATCAAAGATGGCCTCAGAGTCAGAAAGAACATTACAGCTTTGTTTCAACCAGACAGTAATATCATTCAAACTCATACCCTCATTTCTAAGTAAAACAGTAATATTTTTTTTGGGCAGGCTTGGTTAATGGAATGGCACTAAAGGGGCCCATAAGGAGAAGATTTTAACTCATGAAACTTAGACCAGAACTTCTCCAGACCAGTTAACATTTTAAAACTGATGTCAAATTGGGATTCAGTAGAAACATGTATGAGGGCATGAATTTCATAGCAGCAAATTTCATAGATTCTTTAAGTAAAGCACCACAAAAACGTGATCAAGCAATTCAGACATGCCACCTAAATATTGCAGTCTAACAGCATTATGTCTCTTAGCTTGCTGAGTAGGAACTGAAAAACATGAAGCATACATTTTGGTGGTAGCTGAGCTGAAGTAATCATTTGTGTAGCGGGTAATGAACGGACCCAGAGCCCTGGGATTGTAAATGCTGAGATGGTTGGTCTGAAGCAGGAGTAGGAGAAGCAGGACTGGTAACTCTAAAACTGGATTCTCAGTAAGATACAAGTCAAGAGTTAGTGTGAGGTCCATCTGTCAAGCAGTCTGTGTGGTTTGTATGTGCAAGGCAGGAGCAAGCTCTGCTTCAGGAATGCGAATTGAGTAGGTCCAGAGCACCAGGTCCCAACTACTGGATCCTTCTCCCAGCCAGCTGCAGAAAGGGCAGAGTCAACAGACCAGTCTCCAATTTGTTCAGCATCAGGGGTTGTAGGGATTGTCGAGGACAGGCTGTTCAACAGCCATAAACGCCATGCCGGGCGAGCCTCACCTGAAAAATCAGCAGGAGAAACAGACTGAGGAATGCCAAAAGCTGGCCAGTCAATAGTGGAATGCAGACCTGTCAAATCATTCACCAAGGTGTCAGAAGGCAGGGAAGCAGTCAGTGGAGTTGGTGAGTCAGCAAAGGAGACTGTATGTAATGCAGCAGTAGTGAGTTCAAGAGCCAGAAGTTCCATTCTCTTTGCAAAATAGCACACCCTCAAATTCCAATAAGTCATCCACATCGTTATTAGTCGATTGAACTTGGTCAGCAGGCAGTTCAAGTACAGTCTTAGTAGGTAAAGACCTTTGAAATCACAGTAGAAAACTGCACAGCAGTACGCTGCTTACTTTGATCCACTGAAAAGTCAGGAGAAATATTGAAAGTGTCAGAAAGATGATTCTTTTCATCTATAACAATTGAAAACTTGACAGCTGGTGTGGTCTCAATCCCAGAGACAGGGAGGAGACCAGCTCCTCTGCCTCCAACACGTCCATGTCCTCCACAGCACTTTCAAAGACAGCCATCTTGGCAGAATGCCTGGATGTAAGTGGACCCCAAGAAGAGCAGGGAATTCTCTGGTGTCCTGGCCAAATTTCCCACATTCACTAAAAATACCAACAGCTTAATCTGGTTGAAGGTCTGTTGCATTCATCTGTATCCCTTCCCCAGGTCGTGCCTGAAATAGGCAGGATTTGTCTAGTGCACTTATCCAGTCAACACAAACTAACTAAATAAATAAATAGTTGATAGGAAGAGGTTAAAGCAACAGTTGAAAACCTTAATGCCATATTTCTATACTTTTATGGCTTTTTAACCCTAGCAGATGCCTTTTGTGTAGATTTTTGTAGTTAATTCCTTACTTTTTGAAACATTTATATAATAACTGGCACCTACAGAAACATAGAAACATAGAAACATAGAAACATAGACTTTGACGGCAGATAAGGACCTTAGGCCCATCTAGTCTGCCCATTTCCTTACCTACAGGATAGGCCGCAGATCCTAGTTAACCAACAGCCTATATCTTCCTGCCTCCACAAGAATTGCCTTATGTCTGTCCCATGCATTCTTGAATTCTCCCACAGTTTTAGACCCCACAACTTCCTCAGGAAGGCTGTTCCATGCATCCACTACCCTCTCTGTGAAATAATACTTCCTCACATTGCCCCTGAACCGCCTCTCCTTCTATCTTTTAAATTAAGGCCCCTTGTTCTTGCAAGTCTCTTTTTCTGAAAGATGCTACCTCTTGGACTTTGTTGATTCCTTGAGGTACTTGAAAGTTTCTATCATGTCCCCCCTCCTTCTTTCCTCAAGGGTATACATTATTAAGCTCCTTTAGTCTCTCCTCATACGGCTTCTCTTGTAGACCCAGCTTTACTTGACGCAGCAGACCCACTGGGCTAGGGCATGAACCTGTATCCCAATTTGTGCAGGGCACTGTGGATGCTATGTGAAGTAGCAGACCCATTAGAAATGGCATTAGATCTGTAGCTTGCTTCATGCATACCCATTGGTAGGGGCATGGATTTGTAGCTTGCTTTCACACAAAACCTTGTAGGGCCTATGCTAAGATGCAGACCCACTGGGTATGGGGCCAGACCTGTAGCTGACTTATTGGGCATGGCAGCTGTCCTATTGGCTACTCTACTTCATATAGCACCCTGAAGGTCCTGTGGGGTCCAAAGTAGTAAATTGGGTCAGAAACTGGTTAACAAATAGGAAACAGAGGTTAGTTGTTAACAGCACTCACTCTAAGGATGGGAATGTGCCCAGCAGGGTACCACAGGGTTGGTACAGGGACCAGTCCACTTTCAATGTCTTTATAGGGACGTTGCAGAAGAACTATAAAGGAAGGTATGCTCTTTTGAAGAAAATACCACATTCTGTAACAGGGTGAACACTCTGCAAGGGATGAAGAAATTGCATAGGAGTCTTGGGAAACTCAAGGAGTGGTCAAAGACATGGCAGCGGGGTTCAATGGCAAAATTTGGAACTGCATGCACCTAGGACATAATAACCCCTCAGCTGAATATAGGATGGAGGAGGGTATTGACAGTCACTAGATAAGAAAGGGACTTTGTTGTTATCATAACAAAGGACCTCAGGGTGTAGCGCAGTGTGACAGGCCATGGGCAAGGTTGGTGGTACATAGAGGGCTATCTCCAAAAGCAGAAGTGAGGTGGTGCAGCTGTTGCTACTGCTGTATCACTCCCTGGTATGCCCACATCAGGTATTGTGTTCAGTTTTGGAGAACATACCTTAGAAAGGAAATAGACAAAGTGGAGGCTGTCAGGAGGAGAGCAACTGAAATGGTGCAGGTTATACATGGAAAACCCTATGAGGAGAGACTGAAGGATCTCAACATGTGCACTCTAGAAAAATAGAGAAATGAGTGACATTTCTTCACTGAAAGGACTGGAAAAGGCTGCCAGCAAAATGGCGGCAGTTAGAATGCTGGGGCCTTCAAGCACTCATATGTTAGAAAAGAGGCGGGGGGATTGCCAGTGACCAGGTAGGATCTGTTGAGCTGGAGTAGGCAGGAACACTTGAGCAGACTGGCTGTGCCACGTGATCCTTTTCTGCTGACAAATTATGTCACTGGAGAGCCCTGGATCCCTTCCCAGGAGAGGAGAACAGTCCATCGGATGCTCAATCCTTTTCCTCCCTGCCGACCCCCAGCGCCCAAGATCATTCCTCTATGTGCAGCAGCAAACCCATAGGGTAGCAGATCTCTGGCATGCTTCACACATAGCCTCTTCTTTCTCTTTGTACAAAACACATCTTGATTTTGATTAATTTTATGTAATAATGGCACTCAATAATGTTGAAATTACTGGACCTACTAATTTGAAAATGGCATGTATTGGCCCATACAACTGAAATAGTTCATACCAGTTTTAAAACTCTAGATCCTAGAACAGTTGAGTTAACAATATGGGTTTTCAAGTAAACACTGAATGAACTCAAACATACTGGTGCTACAGTATCAGTATAATAACATTAACATTTTATACTAAAAGTATATGGTTTTGCATATTCAAATATGTTTATTCATATAGGTGAACAAAGATTATAAATACCTGCATAAACAAATCAATTGACCCTTTCAACACCACCTAATTCACTCAGGCTGCAACACCACATTATAATTGGAAAACACTATAGATGCAGCAGAATTATATTGGTTATAGCTTTGTATTATATTTTGAAACTTAATGTAGATGTGATAATTTAATGTAGATGTGGTACAGTAACCCATAGGCTACAGCACTGCATTATAATAGAAACATAATGTAGATGTAATACAGTGGGTCTCAGACTAGGCCAACACATTTTAATTGGAACACAATATAGATGTGGCACAACACACAGCAGCTTGCATTATAACTTGAATCTGATTCTGAAAGCAACACATTGATATATAGGTCAATCCAATGTGTTATAATACAAGTGTAATACTGATATGGTACAATGCCAAAGAGGCTAGATTGTTTTGTTATAACTTGATTATGATGCAGATATTTTACAATGATATAAAGCCTAGTATACTGCATTATAACTGAAAAAGAAAGCAGATACAGCACAATGCAATGCCTCATAGACTAATGCATTAAATTATAATTGTAATATGGTACAGGTTCAGTACATTATGGAATGCAATGCATATTAGCTTCAATAATATGTAGATTAGCAAACAAAATGGGATGAGATACAGAGCTCTGCAGAATTATACATTCGACCAGCTGATTCAGGCTGAGTTATCATTCTAGTTTCACAAACTTCTATGGAATTTTGCTAAAATATGAATTTTAATTTTCGGGCTACTTTTAAAAATACTTACTTATCCAAATGATACCAGATTTGCTGGTATACAGGGCCATACACTATGTAAATGTACCACACATCAGATTCTTAACTTTAAAAGGGGCTGAGTTATAGGTGACCAAACATCGAATCAAAATTTAATTTTCATTTATTTCCATAACATTTTAAAATACCTGATCTAAATTTCTCAAAAGTTTAAAGAACTATACAGCATGGGTGAGTGTACTGAGTTTTAATCTCATTCTTTGAAGGTTCAGAGTTATAGGCAGATAGTTTGCCAAATTTTAAATTTCAGTCATGTCAGAATAATTTTAAAAACACTCATCTATATTTTATGCAGTTTAGCAGGAACAATATACAGGTATACACCATATGTATGCCAGGTTTCACATTCCTAGTTCTAAAGGGCAATGAGGTACAGGCAGCCAAACATTTTGCCATAATTTAAATTTTAGTTATTGCCATCTAATTTTAAAACAATTTATCCATATTTCACCAAATCTGAAACAAGTCAACTTCAATACACATGACTATTGATGCCATAATTCTCATGTTTATCTTTAAAGGGGACAAATTATAAGTAGTAAAACTTTAAGACATTTTCAAATTAAATGCTGAAAGTATGTAAACTACAAAATTATAAAAAACTTCTACTTTAGAAACATAGAAACATAGACTTTGATGGCAGATAAGTACCATTTGGCCCACACAGTCTGCCCATTTCCCTACCTTTTAGATAAGCTGCCAACCTGGTTAACCAACAGCTTAATTCTCCTACCCCCACTAGAATTGCCTTATGTCTGTCCAATGCATTCTTGAATTTCCCACTGTTTTTGACCCCACTACCTCCTCTGGAAGGCTGTTCCACATGTTCACCACCCTCTGTGAAAAACACTTCCTCATGTTGCCCCTGAACTATCCCCCTATCTTCAAATAGTGCCCCTTGTTCTTGCATATCCCTTTTCTGAAAGATGCTACCCTCTTGGACTTTGTTGATTCTCTTGAGGTATGTGAATGTTTCTATCATGTCCCCTCTTCCGCCTTTCCACTAGGATATCCATATTAAGCCCTTTAGTCACTCTTCATAGGTTTCTGGCACAGACTCTGCACCATTTTAGTTGCCCTCCTCTGGACTGCCTCCATCCTATGTCCTTGCAGAGGGGGTCTCCAGAACTGCACACAGTACTCCAGATGGGGTCTCATCAACTGTCTGTACAGAGGGATAACAACTTCCTGTTTTCTACTTGTGATACCTCTCCCTATGCATCCCAGTATCCCCAGCTCTTCTTACTGCCTTCTCACACTGCTTGCCTACCTTTATGTCATCTGATATGACTACCCCCAGGTCCCTGTTCCATTTCTGTTGTTGATAGTACTCCCCATTGTATACTTTTCCCTGGGTTTTGTTTCCCAGGTGCATTACTTTGCACTTCTTGCATTAAATCTAAGCTGCCATACTTTTGATCATTCCTCCAACCTTGCCAAGTGCCTTCTCATCCTTTCCACCCCTTGTGTATCAACCCTGTTGCATATCTTTATGTCATCTGCAAAGTGGCATACTTTTCCTTCTAGCCCTCTACAATGTCACCTATAAAGACTTTAGAGGACCCGTCCCAGTACTGAACCCTGCGGTACCCTGCAAGCAACCCCTTGCCTCAGAGTGGACTCTGTTTACTATTATCCTCTGTGTCCTGTTGTCCAGCCAATTTTTTACTCAGGCTACCATCCTGGGTCCCAATTCCAGGCTGGCTAACTTGTTTATTAATCTTTGTGTGGAACTGTGTCAAATGCCTTGCTAAAGTCTAGGTAGGCAACATCCACAGCCCTCCCTGGTCCACTACTTTAGTCACCCAGTCAAAGAAATATATTAGATTCATCTGGCATGACCTTCCCGCTGTGAATCTATGCTTCCTTGGGTTCTGTGCTCTGCTGACCTCTAGGTACTGACAATTCTTTCTTTCATAAGTGATTCCATAATTTTCCTATCACTGAAGTCAAACTTACAGGTCTGTAGTTTCCTGCCACTGCCTTGCTCTCACATTTGAGGAGGGAATAACATCCACCTTCCTACACTCCTCAGGCACCACATCATCCTTCCAAGATTTGTTAAAAGGGTTGTCAGTGGTGTCACTAGTTCTCCCTTAGTTCTTTATGAATTCTGGGTGAATCCCATCAGTCCCCATTGCTTTGTCCAGCTTGTGTTTTGGGAGTTCTTTCAGGATCCTTTCTTCTGTGACTGGACTGGTATTGACCCCCATCCAGAGTGCTTCTATTGTTTGGTTTAGGTACCTCCTCCTCTTCTTGTGAATATTGAGCAAAAGTATTTATTCAGGATCTCTGCCTTCACAGTCACTCTCTGCCCACCTCCCTCCCTTTATTAAGTCTCACTATCCCTTCCTTGGTCTTTTTGCTCCCTAATGTACCTATAAAAGGTTTCATCTGTCTTCTTGTTTGGGTAGACTTTATTTCTGCTCCAGACCCTGGGGAACTCTCTGTAGCTACCCCATTCATATATAACTCTACCTCTCATCTGAATCTTGTGACATCCAGGGCCAACCCAGCCCAGAGAATCCCTGGTACCGAAACCCCTGAGGTGGAGTTGCCTACACCCTGGCACTCTATCTAGAATACAGTGCACCAGGCTAGAGTCAGTGGGGAGCCCTGAAAGGCAAGCCTGACTATGGGAGAGTGACTGAGACACTGGAGGCACCATTGCCTATCCCCAAGGCTGTGGATTTTCCTGTATGCAGTTCCCCTAAAAGCTGCGAGTGTGCAATGATGCCCACATGGAGAAGCTGAAGGTGTCTGCCATGCTCCTCCCCTATGCTGCTCTGGGTACTAGTGGTACCTCCAGTCTCCACTGGGGGTCTCTACTGCACCAGAGAACCCTGGATCCCTCCCCAGGGAGAGGAGAGCAGTCCACCGGATGCTCAGTTCTCCTCCCTGCCGACTCCCCAGCACCCGAGTCATTCCTGAACTCGGTTGCTGGCATGGTGCGTAGGTGGTGTCCAGCTCAACCTCAGTGCCACCAGACCAGCTTATCCCCTTCTTAACTGATTGGCTATCTTTTCCTCCATTTGTGCCTTTGTTATTCTGACTGCCTTCCTTGCTTCCTTCTGCTTTAACTGATACAGTTCCCTGTACGGCTCCTTCTGTGATTCCTTACACTTTAAAAATAGAGAATAGTGTAATATTAAATTGGGCATGTTCATAGATCTCATCAGGAGACTGTGGGTGTCAATTTTCTTAGTATGTCCAGTTCTGTCTCTTGCCACACATGCTCCTTCTTTAGAGTCATGTATTGATATTCCAGGTAACTTGCAACTGGCCCTCTTTTGTCTTTAAATAATACCTCTGAAACAGAGAGGACATAGCCATGATCTCTGAGGAACTCCAGCTGGTACCATTTCTGGATGTTTAGTTATTTATTTGCAATGTTTGGCAAGGGAAAACATATTGATCTATGGCAGCTAATTTCCAAGACCAACCTAATGGGTTTCATTGACCTATTATAGTCATGGGAAATGTTTGCCAGATATTGGGGAAATTCTCCCCACACTCACCAATAGGGGAACTGGCCGACAAAATGGCGGACGCCTTTACTGGAAGTAGGGTGATGTGGACCTGGGAGAGCAGGCCCTCTCTCACCTCATCTATGCCTGAGGCTACAGGTTTGAATCTGGCTGAAAACAAGGAAATAACACTGCTGAAATGAGCAAATACTAATAGAGGAACCTTAAGTGGAACTGAGAATTTGTACCTATGCAAGAAGACAGTATGAATATTACTAATGATTCTGAATTTTCAGACATTACTGATGCTATGCAACCTGACCTAAATAATGATTCAGCTGTGATTTTACAATTAAAATGATTTCTGGAAACTGAGGAGCAGAAGTTTATGATAAAAAGGATCTCATTACAGCAGAAAATTCACTGCTACAAGCTGACAGCGCTGCTGACACTGTCTCTGAAGACCAGCTTAGAGGCTGGAATGCCTTAAAGAAGCTGCTGTCTGCCAGTGATGATCCTGCAAAAGGAATCACGATTGCCTTGGACTGTGTAACTGGGAAACCAGTGAGTAGAATTACTGCCTGTAATTCAGTGCAGATTTCTGGTTTTGCTGAACGCAAGCTCAGTACAACAGACAGTGCAATGAGGCAGCCCGGTGTGGTCAGTAGATGCTGCTTTACAGGGACCTGGGAGGAGAAACAGCCTGGATCCAATGAATGGGTGTCTGAAGCTCTCCTATCAGGATGCTTACTCCAGAAGACTTTCGTAATTTAAATCCTAACACAGTTCCTCAAATAAATAATGAAAGAAATGCCATGATCCTTTAATGGTTGCTGAAGAACTGGTTGACACAAAACCCAGTTTTAAACTTGCTGCCAGCAGATTTGCTTCAGCTACCTCCTGCTGATATATCCTCTGGAAGACCTATACAGGCAGTGGCTCCACTCAATAAAAACCTGATACCCAGAAGCAAAGTTCTCTTCTCTGTTTCGCCTTCCTATTCTCCTAGCAAAACAGCACAAAACCGTCCGCCTAGTATATTTAGGTGGCATACAAGAGCCTTCAGAAGATACCTTTGTGGCCAGAACTTTATTAAAGGACTCCAAAAATTATCTTCCCATGAAATATATGCTAATACACATCTCAGGAAAGATCTCATTTAACATCAGTTTAAAACCACTTGTGGCTTGGAAAGACTCTGGTCCAAATTTCATTCCTTGAAAAGTATTGCTGTGAACCCCTTCTTGGTTACACCCTTAATAATACCAGCATACAAGACCATAACTATTTTGTTCTGGAATGAAGGTGTGGGCGTGGCTGATGTTTTATACTGGTTAAAGCAACGTTGCACAGTACTTGGGGAACCAGAAGTTATTTTAGACTCTGAGAACATCTGGACTGGGGTTGGAGGGTGAAGATTCTGTTGAAATTCATAGATTCTGGTGTTTCACACCTACCAAATTCTTTCTTTTGGGGCAAGATAGGGGTTACTGTTTTATCTGGGTCAGCCAAGGCCTGCTATAGGTGGGGGATCCTGAACATCTTAGTAGTGTATGGTGATAAGGTGACATGTAACCTATGTGGGATTTGGGGAATTTAAGTTCGACTTGTCTAAATGAAACAAAATATAGCTTATGTGATGTAATGGGACATACATTTCAAAACTACATCTGGTCAGCACACAATCAGGAGCATCATGGCAAGGGGTGGATCAGCATTTTCTAATTTCTCAGGCACAGAAGGCAAAATCAGAAATAGCCCCACTCTAGTACCTACAACTTCCATGCAAGAGAGCCTCCAGGGCTGACCTCCCGCCAGCTGGAATAGCATCTGAAGAAGCCTCTACTGCTTCTACCTCCACAGAGGTGAGGACCACTGACCCCATAGTTAATGTAGACATGCCTCCTCCCAATGAACCTGTCCAAATAAAGTGTAGATGGTCTGTTAGATCAAAGCTGAAAGCTGCCCTCCCCGAAAGCAACTAAAACCTTTTCCGATCACATTGACAAATCAGTATGAGATTCTTCAAGGGACCTCAGCTGAATCTGGTGAGGGCATTGATTCCTCACCTATATCTTCCTCTCATCCAGAAGGGACAACAGATACTGAGATTTGCTCCAAAAGTAGAGGGTCTCAAAATAGGAAGGCAAAATCCAAAACTAAGGGAGTACCAGTTGGCAGGAAGAAAGATCTAAAGATCCTAAATTATTTTTGGTCTTTTGTATCATCCTTAGCTTTATAGGCCTGATGTCTGAGGCTTTACACTGTCATACATTAAATGTAACTAGTATTATGGTCAAAAATGTCAGACTATATTTTCTTTTCTTACTTCCCTGCACTTTGGTATTTACTGGCTGCAGGATACCAGGTTCCACACTTCCCATGAGGTAAGACAAGCCCATAGGGAATGGGTACCTGGACCCTCTTTTGGTCCATAGGGCAAGAAACTTGCTCCAGGGTAGGTGTACTAGTATGTTTACCTTCTTTTAAACTTTTGAGTTATACAATCTTGCCCCTTGGAGGGTTTTAATACTCAACATCCTAATAGGGACTAAGCCTTATCATATAATCAACCTTTATGCCCCTCAGATCAAAACAGCTCAGAAAGATATTTTTTCATGATCCAACCATGCTTACATACTTCTAAAGAAATAATATTTTCTGGTGATTTAATTGTGGTTTGAGTCTTAAAGATAAGAGTGCACATGCTGCAACTAAGAAATTATTCTGTGATACACTGGCCTTAAAAAATCTTGCATACTGCAAGGCTAAAGGATGCTTATCTAAAGGTAATGAAACAACACACTCCCACATTTCAGAAAGGGGCCTTAACAACAAGGATTGCTTTTATTTTTCTACTGCAATCTATTAATATAAGTTTTGCTAAAGTTACCCCTCTTGAATTTTCCAACAATAAGATGGTATTTATCACTCTAGCAAATAGCCTTTCAGAATGCAAGGGCCCTGGAACCTGGAAATTAAACATAAACATGTTACTAAATGATAGTTTTATGGATTCATTAATTCAGTTTTTAGCAGCAAGAAAGTCAGTGTTGGTTTGTTATAAAATCTCATTATTTGGTGGGAGGACACAAAATCAGATTTAATTCACTTCTTAAAACAATATAGCAAACAAAAAGTAATAGGAGTACTTGGCCTATTTGCAGAAAAGACACCATCTGCAAACTCTATTTACTATAATCTGCACAACTGGACAAGATCTGGGGCAACAAATATGTTTAGTTCAAAATGACATGCTCTTATTTCATTAGAAAAAAAGAACTTTTAATCAGCACAAATTTGGCACACAAGGTACTGCGCAAGAAATATGTCCTTTTGATCTAAACTACTGAAATGTAGGACACAAATCAGTGCCTTTTGATTGATCAATTGGGGTAAGCATTCTGCCTAGCAAGATGTTTTAAGATTGGTCTCTGAATTTTCTGTTAATTTATTCTCCCTATTTCATCTAATATACAAGAATCCAAAAGGTTTCTGCCTGATATCCAGATACCATGTATTCCTCCTCGTTATCTCTATAACATGCCAGACAATATCTTCAGCAGAAATAATGAGAGCAATTCAGCATCTAAAAATAATGTTAACCCTGGGCCTAATGGCCTCCCAAATGAACTGTATAAAATTAGGAGAACATCTCTTTACAGAGCTTACTTATATATTTAATGCCCTGTTGAAAACAGGAGATATACTTTAAACTTCAATAAAGGCACTTTATTATATTTACATAAAAGATGAGAAATCCAACTTAAATAATTGGTGCCCTATTTGTATTTTAAATACTGACTTCAAGCTTCTAAATAAAATCTTGGCTACTTGATTATTACAGATAGCGGACATAGTAATCTCCCTGGAGCAGTCTTGTTCTTTACCTCACAGAAGTATTCAGGACCATCTTATTCTTTTATGAGAAATCTTAACCACAGACTGTACTAACACCTTACTAGGGTATATCATTTTTCTTGATCAGTGCAAAGTCTTCATTCTATCAGTTATGATTTTCTTTGAAATACTTTACAACATTATAGAGTCCCTGAGGTTATGATAGACTGGTTGAAATCTTTTATAGAACTGCTACTGTTACTCCAGTAGTGAATGGATGGCAGGCCTTTGATCCCTAGCAAGTGGGGTGAGACAGGGTGTCCCTAGGCCCCTACTCTATGTATTTTTATAGACCTCTACTACGGAAATTAAATGGGTGCAGTAATATTAAATATATTTCTAACCCAGAGACACCAGTTCTTCCTAAGGCTTTTGGCATATGCTGATGATCTTTGCCTTCTTTTGGCTGACAAAGATTCAGTTCATAGTTCTCTGCATCAATGTATAGTGTTTGGCATGCTTTCCAGGAGCTACACTGAATCTGAATAAGTGTACAGGGTTTTCACTGGGTACTCTTCCCATTTCAGAAACTGCTATAGGCCCAATCCAGCTTACAAAAGACCCTGTATCTATTCTAGAGGTAAAATGTGGACCTCTGGGTATGGAGAAATTGAACTGGGAAGAAAAACTTGCTCTAGGTAGGCAAAAGATAGTTCACTGGAACCAGAGTACCATTGGAAAAATGAAGTGGGTATTTTAGTAAAATCTTTTTAGTCCCTATTTTTTTATATCTGAGTTATGTGTTCTTGTCCCTAAACAGCTAGAAACTTCAATATTAAGTTTATTTATCCAAGCCATATGGGTCAGTGCCTCAATCATGTGAAAAGGAATATAACCTTCCTACCAGTTAAAGATGGTGGCTTATCTATGATTAATCCCATAATATTTTTCTCCAGCATTTTTTTATGTCAAATTTCAAACCCCTTCTAATCAATGCACAGAAAGGATGGGAACAATGGCTGCATGGCAATTGTAGGAGTTGGTTTCAGCAATGGGAGACAAATTCACTTAGATCAGTCAGAGCCTCTCCATCTGCACCTATCTACTGTACCTTAAAGAAGTTTTTCAGAGACTAAAGCAGTGGAAAGTTAGCCCACAGCAGATTATCTCAGCTCCTTCACATGAGGTTCTATATAGGCATCTTTTGACTACACTGTGTGCAGTTCCAGTGCCATTTTTCAACTGTCCAAATCCATATTTACAGTCCTTACAAATTCTGTATAGATCCTCTAGAATTCCAATTCATATGTGGGATTTCCATTGCCTTTCTTGCCATGGGAAAATTAATATCAAAGGCAACTAGAAACACAAACAACTTCAGGAAAGGATCTGTCAATTCCTGGTTGCATTGCTATAGAAGAATCTATAGAACATTTATTTTTGACCATTCTTTATTGTGGAGTTTTGAGGATTTCTTGCTCAACAATGGCAGAAACCTATCTTTGCAGAAGTCACTTATGAAAACCTAATGTTTGGTTATTTTCTTCATCAATGGAAGACATGTAGTATAGGTACTTTAAACTTACTTTTTACAGTCATAAAATGGAATATTTGGATGGCTAGATGCATATATACATTACAACAGAAAGATTGCACTTACATAGAACTAATCAAAAATTGAGAAAGATGTATATACGGTATATATTTTTAAATGTGCACAGCTTTCACATCATGTTTTATTAGAATTATGGAAAGGCCTACTATGGGTGACAAACACACATGCTGTGATTACATAAATGTAATATTTCTTTGTATTATTTTGGATGTTTGATTTAATTTTCTCATGATCCTTTTCTTTTGACTTGTAAGATGTCTGTGTTGTAATTTGTTGTGACTGTTTCCAATTTCTTTTGTTCAATAAAATTTCCCCTACTCTGACAGTAGGGGAACCTCTGTCTAGCTATTCATCAGCAAGATGTCCAACCAAAGAGCTGGGTGTGCAGGAGCAGAGGAAGGTATGGTAGACTCAGACTACCAGGGTGTTATGGGTGAAGAAAGCCAAGGCATAGTTCTACCTGGGATGGTGGATACTGATATGGAAACATCTGACTAAATGGATTTATCTCAGCCTGAGAAAGCACCTATGGTTAATACTACACCAGTTAATCCTGAGATTTTGGCTTTCCAGATACAAACAGCTGCAGTTATTGTTACAGCAGCACCTGGAAGACACCTTAAGGGCCACAAGCAGACAGCAGGAACCCGTGTCTTCACAGAAAATAATGGAGAAAACCATTGACAGGATAAAGTGAGAAAGATACCTTACATGACCTGGAAAACACGGAGGATAATATTCCACTTACACCACTGGAAGCCCCACTCAAAGAAAAAAAGAAGTGTTTATCTCCAGGACACAGTTAAAACTCCAATGTGACTGATCAGTCATTGACTCGGAACAAGCTCTACAAGCTCTGGATTGGAAAAATCTGCAGACGGCATAACATGGTTTTCTGACACTGTCCCAACCGCAAAAGACATTCAAAGAGTAGCGGCTAAATCAGCTTGAAAATACTCAATCTCCTTTCCTATAGGCAATATGTTATTCAGACTCTGATTACAATGTAACCATGGAAACTTCTAATGGCAGCAAGACAGCAACTGCATCAAACACCCAGGTAGTTTCAGGTCCACTACTATAAACTGTTCCTTTGCCAGTCCAATCAAAATGCAAGACACAGAAGGACTCACAAGGACAAAGAGTGTTATGATGCACCTCAAAGTGTTAATACAAAACTATGTCTGATCCATGCACTCTGTAGAGGTTAAGACATCTCCCAGTACTATACCTGTCCAGATTGATACTGAACCTGCACTCCTTTCACTTCATTGGTGGGCATTATGGATAAGAACCCCTTACCAGAAGTAGCAAAACAAGAGAGGTCTCCCTCCACAAACCACAGATGGTAGCAAGCAGCATACCCAAGGACCATCTTCTAGAACCTTTAAATTGTTGGATTTGTTTTCTAACCTAGGGAGCCTGCTAAATGGAAAATGCGATATGCTTAAAATACTTAGGGGTCTGGAAGTGCCACCTGACAGAGCATATACGGCTAGAAAACTTTTGAAAGAAACAAAGCATTTTACGGCTACAGATGTATCTGCTTTGATTCATATCTCTGGTGACACGCAGTTTGTTATCAGTCTCAGAACCTCTGTATTGCTTAATAGATTTTGGCTGAAGCATCATTCCATTAAGCATTCTCCCATATGGTCCCCTTCATAGTTATACCTCTAATTAAACCTCCGAGAAGATTGTTAATATTTTATTTAAGAATGAGGGGTTGACATTTCTGACATTTTGCACTGGGTCAAGCAGAGTGGAAGCAATTGAGAGACCACAACCTGTTATGGACCCTGAAAACATATGGACAGGGGCTACTGCATTAAAGTATTAAAGTAAAATAAAAATTCTGAATCTGGTATCCAACATTTACCCAGTAGTTTTTATATTGGCAGAGACAGGGCTTTTGTTTACCCCGGCAGCCCAAGTCTTGCCACAGATGTGGCTCCTCCCACTTAAGCAATGCATATGACATCCAAGTTTGTGACTCTGTCTGGAAACAGGACATTCTAATCATTATTGCTCTAACCAGGTCGGTTGCAATGTATGTGATGAAAGGGCCACTTACAGAATGTGCCCTTGATGCCCACAATAAGGGCTCCTTCTATGATCAGGAGAAGATGGATCTAGAGGCCCAGCAACAAAAAGAGAAGTCCCAATCTCTCATTACTACTGCTGCACAAATCATTACTTCTGAGCCAGTACAAGATGCACCCTTACAACTTCAGCCATAGCCTTTTCCAGCAAAAGTACCAGAAGTCTCACCAGAGATACACACCGCTGCAGAAAATTCTCCACCAATAGACATGCGTGATATGCGCCTCAAGAAGTTCCTCTGGATGATTTCATCCTCATAGGTGGCAAAAGGAAACAGGACAAACAACAACCTATAACTAAAATATCCAGAAGAGACTCTATTAAACCAGAAATACCTATGCATCTTTACAGAATAATACAGAAGATGAAGGAAAAGAGTCTGACTTGTCATAAATAGCTTCCTGTCTTAAAGAAGTGTCTGACGGAGATGTACCTGTCCAGAAAGAAAAGACTACAAACAAACTCAAAAGAAAATATCTTAGTTTGCATTCCTTGTTCTGGCACTTTCTAATTTAAATTCCATTTCCTTGAATGTTAATAGTATTAGGAATGGAAAATGAAGGCACTCAGTATTTTCATCCTTACAACTATCTGATGCTCACTTTCTTTTGAAGGATACTAGACTTAGGACAACAGATGACATTATACAGGCACATAAAAACCTGGCCATGGGGTATATTCTTTTGGTTACTGGTGTGGAATCCTGCTCCACAGTGAGCATTTTATTTAAATCACTTAATATAAAGGTTACCAGAATTATGGATGTAGATCTTGGGAGACTGTTATTCCTAGATATACTTTTAGGAGATATGCCCATGAGATTGGGCACCATTTTGCCCTCAGACAAAAAGCTATAGGATCGCACTGTTTAAATTAATGCAGCCTTATTTACACATGGCAAAATTAACCATTTTGGGAGGTGATTTAACTGCCCTTAGATTTTCAAGATAAGACAGGTCACACAAGCTAATTATTCTGTTACACTAATGCTTTAAAGTCAATTCTTCAAACTGTAGGTATGTAGGACTCCTTTAGGAAAATTCATCCTAAGAGAGGCCATACTTATTTTAGAAATCCATATCAACTAGGATAGATTTTATTTTCTTCTCTGACCATGGTAAAATACAGGAGCAAAGACCAAGCCACTGCATTCTCTGACCATGCAGAACTACATGTGTCCCTGAATGTTTTTGGTATAAGGAAATTAGGTTTGGGTTATTGGAAGATTAACACTTCCTTATTAAGTGATGACTTAATATGCCAAAATGTATTGATTTATTACAAGCAAGACTTTCAATTGTTGTTTATTATGCCACTCTATTAGAGTGGTGGATGGACACAAAACAAGAACTTAAATTTTTTTTTTCCTTTACTGGGTGAAAGAAAAGTAAACATGATTACTTTCAATATCTTCAGTTAACAGTTCAACTTTTTAAACTTATTACAATACAAGCAACCACAAACCAGTCTTTTAAGACCCAGATTAACTGTATTAGGTCCAAACTGAAATTGTACTTACATGGCAGAGCCAAGACTTTGTTAACTGAGCAAAGATTTGGAACTTGTTTAAAGAAAGGATCAGTTGATATTTTTAAATATAATCAGGAAATGAACAGAACAAAAATTATTGAAGGAATTAAAATAACCAGGGTACCTTATTACAACAGAGTGACCAAATTTTGCAATATGTGGAAACAACTTATGGACAGCTTTTCTTGCCTGTTATTACCACCATTACAGATGACCAATTTTTGAGATTTTCCACCAACAACTTTAACACAAACAGAGGCCACTTCTTTAACTCAGACCATCACCATTTGTGAAGTTGCTGAGACTAATCAAGCTCTTCCATTACATAAAGTTCCTGGACCTGATGGCATTAGTTCAGAATTTTATAAGAAATTTCAACATATAATAAAATAATTTCACCAAATTATTTAACAAAGTTTTAGAGTCTGATTGTATCTCTAGTGACTGGCTTCAGGCCAGTATGATTCTATTTCATAAAAGGGCAGACTTCAGATCTGAATAATTGGAGACCAATTTCCTTGTTAAATTCATATTGGAACATTTTAACTAAAACATTAATCAGGTGTCTTAACGCCATCACTCCCAAAATAGTCTCTACCTCTCAAACATGCTCGATTCCAAATAGGAATATAACTGATAACCTTATTCAGACCAGAGAAATCATTCATAAAAACATGGTTAGTGGATCATCAGGTTTTTGCTTTCACTTGATCAGGGAAAGCCTTTGACAGAATTTCACATGACTTTCTTCATCAAGCTTTAAGACATCACAGTATTCTAGAGGAATTTATCTCTTGGATCTGAATTATGTATCAAAATGCCACATTTAAAATAATGATTAATGGGTATCAGGGCAACACTATACATCCAACACGCGGGTCAGGCAAGGGTGCCCTTAAGACTTCATTCATATATGTGGGACTGTCTTGTACAGTATGCTCTGCAAGCCCATTGGTCCACACTGTGGACCAATGGGCTCATACTGTACCCGTCATTCAGTGGGCAGCTGGTGGTATGTGGATGGTTGTAGCCACCCACCAATGACTGGTGGGGAGCGGGTGGGAAAGGGGTTATATGAGTGGGAGGGTGGGGGAGTGCCACTGGATCACCAGGGACTTATTGTATGGAGATTTACTGCGATTACAGCAATGGGCAATGGGATACCACTAGATTACCAGGGAATTAATTATTCTACAGTTACCATGATCAGGGATCAGGAGGAGGAGGGGGTACAACTAGACTACCAGGAATTAATTATTATACAGTTACCACGATCAGGGACACGGGGAAGTGGGTGCCACTAGACTACCAGGGAATTACATTATGGAGCTTTACCATGATTGCGGCTACAGGAGGGGATGCCCCAGGACCCCACTGTGCACATGTCATGCTGTGCAGGGTTCCAGGTGCAATTCGTCAGGCTGCCTGCAAGTCATGCAAATTGGGCCATAATGACATGAAAATGGCCCCATTTGTGCCTGCATATAATATGGGCTCATTTGCATACTGTCTGCTGAATATTGTGAGTGATGCACCCAGCACAACTGCATTTGTGCTGGTGCATCACCGTGTCTCTATCTGAGGCTTGCGCCAGTGCAGTGTCACTGAACTGTGCACAGTAAGTATGCTGTCCATGCCATATTCAATAGTGCCGCACCATGGTGCATCACATTGAATATCACCTGGTCCTGGCCCCATTGCATCCCACTTGTGCTGCACCCATGCTTGTGCCACTGCCTGGTGCAGTCTGAATATCCAGGCAACACAGTATAAAATCATTAAGAAAGTGACTAACCACATTTTCAGTGCTTAGGATTTGGGAAAATCTGTTTATTTTTACAGGACACTAGATTGCACACTATCAGGGAACTGAATGGGGCTGCCCAGGATTGGTATGATGGACCTTTCTTTTGATCCATAGGGAGGAACCTGTACTGGTGTTGGGATATTAATTAATACCACTGGTTTTCAAGTTTCTCAATTGATAGGTGTAGAACCGGGTCATGTTTTAATATTAGACGTAACCTTCCATGTTCAGGAATTTCACCTATTAATATTTATAACCCACAGACACAATTTCTAAGGGTGGGTTAATGAAACAATTACCCGTATCTATATACGTACCAAATCTGTTATATTGGGGGACTTAATTGTATTTTGATAAAATGGGCACTACCAAAAATATATAGTGATACAAACTTCCTAAATGAAATGCATGAGAATGTTAGATTGGTTAATGGGCAATTTATGGGAAAAACCCACCACAGCATACTTTTAGAAAAGGTACCTTGTCAACCAGGATTGACTTTATATTTTGTCCAAATGGATTCCTTGCTATACTTTTGAGATAATACCAATAAAGACCTCTGATTATGGTATGTTAAGTATTTGAGTTGGCATAGCACAAAATAAACCTGTGACGATAATAATTGGAGACTGAATACATCACTATTAGCAGACTCCTTGTCAGGGTTGGACCTAAAAGACCTTTGAATTCAGAAACCCTTGTTTGATCTGTATGATAATCCACTATTTTGATGGCAACGCATCAATGTGGAAGTACAAAATGTTGCCAGAAGGTATCAAAACCATAGGTAAGAATAAGTATTTCAAGTATTTGGAGTTATGCCGACAATTGTAAAAATAATGTATTTGGCAGCAAAACAGGTTTGGACTATAGTACACAGATGATGAAGCTAAAATAAAATATGTGTGCATTCCAGCATGACAGTGTAAAGACAGGGTGGATGCTAAATATATGGAACATATAAAAATAATACAGGGAGGTTAGTTAATTCAAATAAGGATATCCTGGGAGAAGTGGTTAAGCATACAAGAACATTTTTGGGCAACAGCTGCCAGCCTCCACAACACTTCTGGATTTCCTGAAAGGCCTGTCAGTACCAACCCTGCAGGCAGCGAAGTACAACAGATGACAGTACCTAATACACAAGATGAAGTAAGACAGGTGATGAACAGTTTAACAAATAACACTGCATCTGGGCCTGATGGTGTTCCCAAGGAATTTTACAAAATAATGATAGATGTTATAATATGCCAGTTAACAAAGGTGTATAATGAGATTCTTGTTGGGCAGTTTGATCTGCCACCACTGTTGGATGACAGTATATTGATATATTTATGCAAAAGGTGAAAGCATGACTTAAACAATTGGATACCAATTAGTTTAATTAACATGGACTGGAAGATATTATGTAAAATTCTTTGCAAACGACTCTCCCAAGAGCAGCTATAGTCATATCACAGAATCAGACATGTGGTATTCCAGATTCAACAATGACAGACAATCTAAAAATCCTAAGGAAGTGTATGAATGTAATACTGCAGATGGATATGTCATAAGCCTAGACCAGCACAAAGCATTTGATTTGGTGTCTCATGACTACCTTTTATTATTTTAGAACAGTATGGAATTCCATGAGAATTTATTAGCTGTATCCAGTGCATATACAAGAAAGCTTCTACAACCCTTTGGTTAATGGCATCAAAGGAAGTCATGTGGGCATAAGAAGAGGAGTCCAGCATGAGTGCCCATTGAGACCCCTACTATATATTTTCGCTATAAACCCTCTACTACATAAACTTGAACAGGATGTCAGGATCCAGCATTTACTGACAATGTTGGGTAATCATTTCCTCATTACATAGACATACACAGATGACATCTGCCTATTGGTGGCAGACTATGTACTCTGAGTACGGGTATTAGGGCTCATTCAGGAGTACTCTGAATGCACTGGGGCAAAATTGAATAAAGAGAAGAGTTTGGGAATGGCACTTTCAAGGAGACAGACCAAAGGATTTTCAGAAATCACGGAGGTTAGTATTATGCAAGGACCACTAAAAATATTAGGAATCCTTTCAGCTGTGCAGATCCAGCAAGGGAGTATTGGTCCCCTCCTGCCTAACACTGGCAAAGGCAAATGTACAAAATGGAAGTCATATCCTATGACCAGACTGAAATGGATATTTATGATAAAGACCTTCATAGTTCCCATATTCTTACTGATCAGTCATATATTCCCACTGCCACAGAGACTGGAGACTCAAATGTACAATCTGCGTTTACAGCTGTTGTGGGTAGCAGACTCAGTCCAGTCAAGAGATCTGTCACATACTGGCCTATAGACAAGGGTGAGTTAAATAAGGCCAACCCAGTTGTGTTCTTTTTCACCATGTTCATTTACTTAAATAGTACCCTATTTTGCAAGGCAGGCAAGCTGAGTGGATTACTCAGTTACAACAAAGATGTGGTAATTTTTGACAATGGGAGGCCCCACAATGGGGGCATTTCATGCAGTACCAAGTGGCATAGCCCCATACATACTGGAAGTGTTTAAGGAAGTGAAACAATGGCAACTTTCAGAATTAGAAGTTGTATCCAATACAAGGAAAGGGACGAACAAATTGATTTTGAATAAGTATTTTTGATAACCAATCAATAAATCAAACTTTATTTATCCAGGTGAAACACCATTGAGAACACTCATTTACAAGGTGAACCTGGGTCAGGTACTAGTACAAGACAAAGACACAATAGGGAATGTGATACAAGGTACACAATGCAATAGATACAGTGCTGCAAATATGTTACAGACTACATGTCATGTACATTAGAACACAAGAAGAATACATATGTACATAATATATAAATAATACATGAAACATACAATCCATTCAGTGGATAAAATCGTATGGGAAGGAGTTAAACTGAGGGATGAAGTACCATAAGTGATTATTTAGTGAACAGAGTTGCAAGATTCCTTAAAGGCCCTTGCAAAAAGATTTTTAAAGAAGGGTATTTTCACTGGTAGTACAATTTTAGGGTTTTTGTGCATTGTTCCAGAGGTCAGGGAGAGAGTGACTTATGGCCTCTTTGCCAACTTGCATTTTAACATTGGGAATAATGAGAGAAGTATAAGAAAGGTCTTAGTAGGTAGCTCCTGCAGAGCAGAGAGGAAGACAGTCAGAGATGTATTCAGAAAGCTTATTAGAGATGGCTCTAAGTGTCCAGAGGATTGCATTTTGTGTATGCTTGTAACTAAGAGAGCTCCAGCCTACCATAGAATAAAGGGTGCAGTGATGAGTGGAGTATGGTGCATCAGTTATGAATCTAATTGCCTGGTGATAAAGGGTGTCAAGTTCCCTAGGGCGTATTTGGTCCATGCCCAT
Organism: Neoceratodus forsteri; assembly: GCA_016271365.2. Taxonomy (NCBI): domain Eukaryota; kingdom Metazoa; phylum Chordata; order Ceratodontiformes; family Ceratodontidae; genus Neoceratodus; species Neoceratodus forsteri. The sequence goes on from CM028130.1 coordinate 1,065,508,071, forward strand.
ATAAGATATCAGCATAGTCCAAGAGCGGCAAGAAGGTGTTTGCACTAAGCAGATTTGGGCCTCCTGTGTGAGTAGATGCTTCATCTGGAAGAAGATACCAAGCCTCTTTTTAATTTTTAGTTAGGTTCCAAATATGTTCCGAGAATGATAGCCATTCATAAACCCATACCCACAAGTATTTAAAGTTTGACACAGATTCTGAGGCCTCACCTAAAAGTGCCCAAATAAAAGGGATTGTGGATGTATCCTTAGTTTTATTAGTATTTATGGAGGAGCAAAGAGCATTGCCTTTGTTTATTTAGCATTTAATAGCAGCTTCAAATGCAATAGGTTTTCCTGCAAACAGGTAAATTCGAGCTGGAGGTCTTTTAAGGCAGTTCTGGTGTAGGTCTGTCTAAGTACAGCACAGTATCATCAGCAAATAGATGAATCCTAGCGTCCTTGATTCCATCATTTAGGTTGTTAATATAAAAGCAAACAGCCATGGTCCTAGAATGGAATCTTGAGGCACTTCTCTTTGCAGGGTTTTCAGTGTGGAGAGATTGCCCTCCGCTTTGACTTGTTGGCAACGCTCAGTAAGGTAGTTAGAAAGCTACTTTGTTGCCAGAGTATCTATCAACAAAACAAAGTGTAACCACCTTGTTTTACTTGCCCAGCAGGAATATCAGAATCTGATTTACAAAGACAACTAACAGATTTAAGGGTACAACAACAAATGTAGCGACCTTATGGTTATGTTGTCACAATAAATTAAATGTACGAGGAATCATCATCACAAATCGGTACAAGATAGGCTGTGCCTGAGGAGGATTGTAGTGATAAATAGGAAACTATGTCAGATTTGCTCTTTGACTGTTCATATATTGAAACATTTTTGACAGTGTTAGCATGGAGATGGGCATTTCCTTAGATGTTGACAATGAACTATGACGCTCTTGTCAATCAATCAATCAGTCACTTTATCTAACAAGGCACTTCACTGACTCTTGGAAAATCCTTTATCTTGGGACACTAAGAGTGCTTATGGCTGTGTTAAAATGGTCAATATGGCAGATCCATTGCCAGTTTGCCCTACAACAGAAGATAATTCAATTATGTGGCTTAACTGAAAAAAATAACAAAAGAAGTGAGGTGCATATATGAGAAGGAAAAAGATACGCTGCCAGTTCCAGTAATAACCACTTGGTTAAGACATATCCCTCACAAGTGACATGTAGAGATGCAATGAAATTAAATTCCACTGGAAAGTGAACGCCGGCGGCCACTTTGTGTTGTCACTCCGCCACATGGAGTGGCCAATAGGAAAGGCTCACTTCACCTTGTAATTATTATTTTGCAGTGTCATTCCACCTTAACATGAAGTAAGGCAGAGTGGCACAAATTAGCAGCCCCCAGTGCCCCACGACACACACACGTCACCAAAATTAATGTGCATCCCAAAATGCTACTGTCTTGTGTCCAGAAAACTCCCAGTGTGACAAAGTGAAATGAAAGCATAACAAGAAATACAAAATCTCCCAGAATTAATGGCACACTCAGTCATGTGCACAGTGGACGTGTCACATCACACACAGACACCAGAATTAATGCATACCCAAAATACTACTGTCTTGTGTCCAGAAAATTCCCCAGTGCTGGCTAAGTGAAAGAGAGGGTAACAAAAATGCAAAATCTCCCAGAATTAATGGTGCACCATCATGCGAGCAGTGGCCACACACAGTCACCAGAATTAATTTGAATCCCAAATACTTCCATTTATTTATGTATTTATTTATTTGCTTTTGGTAACTGGGTGAGTGCACTAGACATAGAGATGCCTATTTTCAGGCACGACCTGGGAGCATACAAGTGAAAATACATGAGCAGTACAATGTGATGCAGCACAAGGGAGAGGTAGACAATGGGACTGTTGCATACAAACAATATTATCAACTGGATTGTTATGCAAAGATTACACAATATTAAACAATGGTTTGCTGGCCAAGGCACCTAGCTTCACCTGAGCTCTTCCTTCCAAGACTGCTTGAAAGGCAGAGTAGAGAACCTTACCAGAGCAAGGGAAAAGGATTAAGACTTCTTTGGCTAAGCAGATTTACTGTGTGGTGTTGTTTTTATTTTTACTCACAGGGATTGCTACTGTTTGTTGCTACCATTTCATTGCTTTATTTTCTCTGATTCAAATTGTTGTTGCTGGTATACCTTCTTCTGTATTATTACAAGGTTTGCCTACAGGTGGTGCTAACAGATTACTGCTGTAATCTTCTGATTTAAATTGTCTTTGCAAGGTATATCTTCTGTTACTACTTTATTTTCTCTGTAGCAAAGTGTTTCTTACAGGGTATATCTTCTTCTGAAATTATTACAGGTGGAGCTTACATTTTTGTGACTTTTTATCATTGGGCTAAGCAAAATTACTGTTTGACACTGTTTTATTTTATTCTTTTTTTTTGTTGAAAAGGTTTGTTGTCTCAGAGGTGTTTCAGTCTCCTTCTCACATTGAAGGAGCTAATTGCTTTCTCCCACAGCTCTTCCAAAGGATTAGGTGTGTATGTGAGGGTGGAGCTGGCAAACTGTCAGTAATTTCAACAGAAAGAAGGGTTAAAGGTCAGGTTAGTTGATTTCTTGGAGGTAGAAGACTTGGTTTGCTGGCCAAGGCACCTAGCTTCACCTGAGCTCTTTCCTTCCAAGACTGCTTGAAAGGCAGAGTAGAGAACCTTACCAGAGCAAGGGAAAAGGATTAATACTTCTTTGGCTAACAGATTTACTGTGTGGTGTTGTTTTTATTTTTACTCACAGGGATTGCTACTGTTTGTTGCTAACATTTCATTGCTTTATTTTCTCTGTAGCAAAGTGTTTCTTACAGCATATATCTTCTCTGAAATTATTACAGGTAGTGCTTTTCAGGTTTTACAGTTTTATCTAACATTAGGAATGTTTTCAGGGTTACTGTATTTGTTGTTGACTGATTGTTTCTGCTCTACCTCTTTGTTCTTTCATCCATGGTTCTTCTTTTCGGCAGGGGAAGGCCCAGCCACCCACCCCCATCCCCAACCACCCCACACTAAACTCCTTTATAGGGTACCACAGTTGTGACATTTCCTGTGGCAGAGCTGGAAGGGGCGGATCAGTGGGCATCCACAAGGTGAGCTCATTTACAGGGGCACTAGTAATTTAACTTGTTATAACAAGTTAAACAAAAACAAAACACAATCAAACCATTACTTGCATTTTTTTTCCTTCTAATTACTCTGACTAGGTTATAAACCCAGCAACTTATCTGGAATGGATGTCATTAACTGCAGGTACTGTGGAACAATTTTCAGAAGGACAGTCTTACAGGATTTAGGACACTGTCCTACATGCTGGGCCATTGAGATCTTAGGGCTCAGCCCGGGCAGCATGGGCAGAGATTGCACGCCTCAAATTTCATATTCAAGAGGAAATACATTATAAGAACCACCCACCATTTCCCAGCATCCATCAGAAAACCTCGACTGCAGAGGGTAGTTGGACCAGGAGGTTGGCAGGTGGTTAGAGGGGCAAATCGGGTGCCCCATCACCTCTGCTCTCCAACATATTACCTCAAAAACATATAAACACTACAACAGGTATCTGCCTCTATCTCTGAAATCAAACAAAGAGGCAGAAGACACTGCAGAGCAGGACACTGTGGCACAGGAGCTAGCACAACAAAACTCACCCAAATCAGGAACCAAAACAAAAAAAGCTAAAAGGAAATCCAAAAACTTGATCATAGGAGACTCCATGATTTGGGAGTTGATACCCATCTCCAGCCAGGGTAATGGTCAGATGTCTCCCAGGTACATCAGCATGGAGAGACACTGACTGCATTGTTAAAATTGTTCACAAAGCAGGAGAAACATTGATGTCCTAGTACACATAGGGACAATGATCTCGCCAGCCGTCAGTTGTGGAGACCAAGGAACACCTGACCAGGCTGGGTGACAGACTATCATCCATTTTTGTCTGCATCTCCTTCTCTGAGATTCTGCCAGTCTGGGAGAGGGGAGCAGATGGATGGAAGGTCAGAGAAGGGGAGATAGGGGAGCTAAACATGTGGCTCAAGGGCTGGTGCCAGGAAAAAGGACACAGATTTGTAGGAACTGGGCAACAGTTCAGGGAGTGAAAGTTCTTTAAATTTGATGGACTGCATCTGACTAAGGAGGAGCCAGTGCATTGGGTCAGAAGTTTGACGTCTTTGCAGAATATTTAAACTAGCAAATGGGGAGAGGGTGCAGCACCCATACGTCAAATGGGAAGAACACCCTCCACCCTCAGCTAGTGGTCAAACAAGGATTCAGCATGTTTGCAGTTCATTTGCATCACCAGGTAAGAAAAAGGTTTGTCTCCCATATGACGACAGGGGTAATGCCAAACCTCACCCAACTAACACAACCAAATCTGTCCAATGGAAAATCATGTACATAAATGCTCACAGCCTGGGAAATAAGATCCCAGACCTGCAGGCAATAATGTCAGAGGCTAAACTGGACATAGTAGCAATTAGTGAGACGTGGTTTACCAGTAACCACACTTGGGAGACTTCAGTACCTGGCTATGTATTGTTCAGAAGAGACCGAGGTGCAAAAGTGGGGAGGAGGGCCCTGTATGTCAATGAAAATATCAAAGCTACAGAAATTCAGAAAACACATAGGAGCCAGAAGAACTGTGGGTCACCCTGGAAACAGAAAATGGGACAGCCATAAGAACTGGGGTTGCTACAGGCCCCAGACCAGGGGAGGACATAGACACAGTACTGTTAGAGGATATACAAAACATGACAGCTAAAGGGAGGTTCTGATAATGGGAGACTTCAACATGCCAGATAGAGATTGGTCAATACCAGCAGGAACATCTGCCAGAACTAGACACATAGTGGATTCTGCAGGGGAGGGCCTCAAACAACTGGTACAACAACCCCACAAGAGACAGGGCTATCCTAGATCTAGTACTGACTAACAGGAAGGGATCACAGATCTCAGGTAGAAGGTCACCTTGGGGCCAGTGACCATCACATGGTATGGTTCAATTTGGCTACTACATCTAAATCATCCCATTCCAAGGCAAAAATATGGGACTTCAGAGGAGCTGACTTTGATAAGATGGCCAACAGAGTTAAGCTAGCCCTGGCAAAAAGAAACACAGGTGAGGGGGTACAGGCAAAGTGGGCAAGCATTAAGGATGCAATACTTGAAGCAACATCCTATTGTGTTAGACAGAAAAGGAAGTGCAAAGAAGAAGGAAACCACTTTGGTTCTCAAATACAGTAACAGAAAAGGTCAGAGCCAAAAGGCTGGCCTTCAGGAAATATAAGGGAACACAGCGGATGAAGATAGGAGGCATACCAAACTGCCCTAAGGGAAGCAGGGAAGGCAGGCAAAGTCCCAAACTGAGGAAACATGTGCACGAACAGTAAAAGAAGGTGACAAAACTTTCTATAGATACATTAGTGAAAGGAGAAAGTCCAGAGGGGTATTGCTAAGCTTAATGGAGAAAAGGGAGCATGTGAGGAGGAGGACCATGTAAACGATCTATCCTAAATAGATACTTTTGCTCAGTATTTACTGAAGAGAGGTAGGGCAGGGCCCACAGCTCATTTCATGGACACAGGGGGAGGAGGTGAGCACTACTCCCTTCACAAAGAAAGGGTCCTACAAGAGCTTGCTAAGCTCAGGGTGGATAAGGCAATGGGACCTGATGGCATACATCCCAGGGTACTTAAGGAGCTAAAGGTGGAACTAGCAGAGCCATTAGCAGAACTGTTTAGTGAGTCTCTGAGCACAGGAGAGGTCCCAGAAGACTGAAGAAGGGCTCATATGTGATCCCGCCCCAAGAGTGGTAGCAGGGAGGAGGCAGGGAACTACAGACCAGTCAGTCTTACCTCAGTAGTGGGCAAGATTATGGAGGCACTCTTAAGGAAAGGATAGTGCAACACCTGGAATCCATAGGGGCACAGGATCCAAAGACAGCATGGGTTTACAAGGAAGGTCCTGTCAAACTAATCTCATAGATTTCTTTGACTGGGTAACCAGAGTGGTGGACCAAGGGAGCAGTTGATGTCGCTACCTTGACTTCAGCAAAGCTTTGACACTGTTCACATAGAACATTGATAAATAAGCTGGGTAGGCTTACAGGTGGGTCAGAAGTTGGTCAACTGGGTTGCAAACTGGTTGACGGGCAGAAAACAGAGAGTGGTGGTAAATGGTATACAGTCAGAAGAGATGTAAGTCACAAGTGGGGTACCTCAGGGATCAGTCCTGGGTTCAACATCTTCATTAGTGACCTTGCAGATGGACTAGAGGGTAAGGCTTGTCTGTTTGCAGATGACACCAAGATCTGCAGTAGTAGATGATGCAGATGGGTGGGCAGAATGAGAAGAGATCTGGATAAACTAGCAAAATGGTCAGAAGAGTGGCAACTGGGATTTAATGCAAAGAAGTGCAAGATCATGCACATAGGGAAGAGAAACCTGAAGCCACCTATAGGCTGGGAGGAGTTGCTAGCAGTCACAAAGGAAGAAAGAGACTTGGGCATCATCATCACTGATGACCTGAAATCATCCAAGCAGACCTCTCAAAGCAGTAGGTAAGACTAGGGGGTGTTAGGGTGTATTAGTAGGGGTATCACAAGTCGTAAGAGGGAGGTAATAATCCCTCTTACAAGACACTGGTTAGGGCCCCATCTGGAGTACTGCATGCAGTATTGGAGGCCACACCTTCACAAGGACATTAACCAAATTGAGGCAGTCCAGAGAAGGGCAACCAAAACGGTGCAGGGACTGCATCAGAAGACGTATGAGGACAGATTAACAGAGCTCAATATGTATACCCTTGAGCAAAGGAGGGAGAGAGGTGATATGATCAAGGCATTCAAACACCTTAAGGGCATTAACAAGGTGAAAGAGTCTAACATGTTTAAATATAAGAAAAATAGCAGGACAAGAGGACACAGCATGAGATCAGAGAAGGGCCGATTAAGGGAATGTGAGGAAATTCTTTTTTCACAAGAAAGGATGGTGGATGCATGGAATAGCCTACCTCAAGAAGTGGTGGCTATGAATACAGTGCAGGGCTTCAAACAGGCAAGGGATAGGCATAAGGAGCAATACAAATGAGTATGAATAGATAGGCCACTGACAGAGCAAAGGCCGATGGCACATTTATAAGGCAGAAAAGAAATGGGCAGACTGAATGGGCCTTATGGTCCTTATCTGCCATCAACTTCAATGTTTCTATGTTTCTACAGTACAGCTAGGAAAAGTAAAACTAAACAAAACAAGTGTCAACAGGTCTGTATTGAGCTGTCAGGAAAGTGCATAACAACAGTAAGTGCCATCGTGTGATGCAATATTGAGAGAGAGGAGGGGAGGGAGGGGTGGGAGACAGGGTGAAGAAGGAGTGAGAGGAAGAAGGAGAGTGCAGGAAAGAACAGGGTGAAAAGTGGAAGGAGGAATGGGCTAGGGTGGATGGAAGCATGTGCAGGGATTCAAGGCCAGTAGATGTTCATGGTGGAGTTTCTTGAAACTGGCATGGGTGGGAGCTAGGCGAATAGTTTGAGGATGGAATTCCAGTACTTAGGTGAAGAGTAAGAAAGCACATGCACCCATAGTGGTTTTGCATCTAGGGATGAAGAGAGGGGCATTGTCGTTGGATCAGAGACCATAGGAGGGTTTGGGAGTGTAACAAGGAGGTGAGAGATTTGGGGAGACCTGATCTGGTTATACCATCTAGTAGGGAGCCAAAAGCTAGTAGCCAGTAGGCAGAAGGATCATGATGAATGTAGGTCGCATAAAGCTGACAGTGATGTTTGAAATGTGTCTATCCAGAGGCATAGTGGCAGATGCTATTGTAGGTGGTGTCCCATCTATGGAGTGAGTTCTTAGAAGTTCCTAGGTATGTGACTGAGCCATAAGCCAGAGCTGGAAGCAGTAGGCCTTGAGCCACAGCAAGCCTGGCAGATGGCGTGAGGGCATAGCTTGTATGATAGGCACCTCCAATTTTTCGTTGATCGATTTGCAGGTGGTGGTGATATGGAGGTCAAAGTCCAGGGATTCATCAAGGAGGATGCCCAGGTATTTGAAAGAGCTGGTGCTAACTACCGGGAGCCATTTTCACACAAAATTTGAAAGGAGTTTCGAGTCAATTTAAGTCTGGCTGGAGAGCCTAAAAGCACGGAGTGTGTTTTGCTTGCATTAAGAACAAAATAGTTTTCACTTAGGCAGGATTGAATACTGAAGAAGCCTTCAGTTAGGGAATGATTTACTGTCTTGTGTCCCGAAAATTCCCCAGTGCTGATGCAGTGAAATGAGAGGGTAGCAAGGAATGCAAAGTCTCCCAGAATTAATGAGTACACTCATGCATGCATGCATGCAGTAGTCACACACAGTCACCAGAATTAATTTGCACCCCAAAATGCTATTGTCTTGTGTGCAGAAAATTCCTAGTGCTGACAAAGTGAAATGAGAGCATAACAAGAAATGCAAAGTCTTCCAGAATTAATGGCACACTCAGTCATGCATGCAGTGGTCACACACAGTCACCAGAATTAATGTGCATCACCAAATGGTACTGGCTTGTGTCCAGAAAATTCCCAGTGCAGACTAAGTGAAATGAGAGCGTAAAAAGAAATGCAAAGTCTCCCAGAATTAATGGTGTACTGCAAATGCACAGACAGAATAAGATTGTGCTGCACACTAAGAGATGCAGAGTCAGACACAAAGGCACAACACCACCTAACCAGTGCTCACAAGTCACAAATCCAAATCTGGAAAAATACATTTTCCCAGTGTGTGTTGTGTGGGGGGGGGGGGGAGTAGTGCATGTCAGTAACAGTCCACTACCAGTAAAGGTACCACAAAGCAGTATAAAAAGTCATGCAGGTAGGGTGAATAACAGGTTCACACTGCTGCAAGTACTCTACTACACTAAAAGGTGTCTGATTTAATGGTACACATCGCACACACACTACAAGTATTGCATAGCAAATTGAATACCTTTAGCAATATAACCAAATTTTTTAAAACAAACTGAAATTATACACTGCTGCACCAGTACAATCAGCAAAAAATTTCAAGAACTACTGAAAATATTACTATGTGTATATTAACACAGTTATACAAGAAAAATATAACCAAACAGAAAGACTGCCTTTTTCTCCCAGTTAATCTACCTAGACCACAGATACGCCCCACCCCAAAGCACACTTCACAGTACACAGATTGACTGTTCTAAATTAACATTCAAAATCCACACACAAACAGTAAACACTTGATGATATGAGCACAGGAGGGTTTCTGCAACTACACTAAATTTTGAGCAAACAAAATGGCTCAAAAAGGCTTTTTAACAGCTTTTAGAGGATCTGAATTGCAGAGCTCTGAGAGGAAACTGTCTCCATCTTCCACTACACACACACTACACAGAACTGAGGCTGTGCAGAACAATCTAGAACCCATGTGACCTACAATCCCATGAAGCACTGCAAATTTGCCTTGGAGCACAATAACAAGGCGAAGTGCTGCAAGGTACATTGATTTCAATGTACTTTTCCTTAAATTGGTGGAGAAGTGGTTTGGGGAAGGTGGAATAATGTGAAATCATTGGTTTCAATGGACTTTATGCTCCCATTATGACGTGTTTTCTGAGCGCTTTTGCAGATTCAGCTTACTCGTGAATCACGCCACAGAGTGAATTTCGCCACTTTGCCCAACTCTAGTGACATGGGAATCTGATAGAGTAAAGGTATGAGACAGACTTAGTTTGGAGGTACTGTAATGAAGAACAGGAATAGATTTATAGAGGTGATGGTGATATAAGTTGAAATGGGAAGTAGAGATAGAAGGCAAGGAGTCTGCAACTGGGAATTGGGTCATAGTATTGGTTATGGGTGGCAGAGATATTACACAAGGTGAAAGGTTTTGAAAATGGTAATTTTGATCATGGGCATGGGTGTTGGAGTAGTTGTATGTATAATTTACAGTTTTCTGCTTATGGTACTTGTTGACAAATTAAAAAGTCCCTACTCTCCGTAGGTGAAACTCTGGCTGTTCATGATGACCACTCTGTTTGAACCATCAGAAAGGATGGACACACAGGAGGTGGGAGAGACAGTCTCCTCCTCTACCTCCTCAGTGTTGGAGACGGAGCAGTTTTTGATGCCTCTGTATCTACTGAAGAAACACCAACATTAGGAAAGAACAAAAAGCTATATCGACATTGAAATAGTCAGATAAAACAGATTTATCTATGACAGACCAAACCATGAATCCACCAATTGCATCACAGAATATACCTCCAATATCATCAGAAACATCCACAGACACGGATAACTTACAAGTGCTGTTATGGGCAGAGGAAGAGCATTTTAAAACTTGGCAACAAGAACTCAGAGCAGCTTTAATTACTACAAGACCAGCAAGCTGGTACATTACTATGGGCAACTCCAACTGCACAGGCCCAGCTGCCAACCACTGATGCAGTTTTGGACAAGCTTCTCATGCAGATGAACACAAAGCCTATGGAACAGGTGCAGCAACTCAGCATGGAGCAGCAGCAGTTTTCCTTTTCTGCAGATACCAGTCACTCTAATTTATTTATTTGTGGAAATCTGACTCAGTCTCAGCCCGAGGTCTTGCCAGGAATGGCAGTATCAGGTCATTGTGTACCTAGCCTAAGATGAGACCCTTCATTTATGGCATCAGATGCTACCTCCCAACCCTGGACTGTAGAGTCAGCCTCTGGTCAGCAGGGTGAGAGAAATCTCCACACACGGAAAAATGAATCTCAGGTTTGTCTTTGCTCCGAATACCATGATGGGAGGGAATCACTCCTGAACAATCTTCTCATCTGGCCCAGTCTAGTGTTTCTCATGCTGCCAGTAACTCAGATCCTGATATGGAAATGGTGAATATGAGATGGATCTCAGTAAGCAAGTCACCTCTGCATATACCATAGGGACTACGATTGACATAAAACCCTGCTCTGGTACTTTTGGGGTGTGCAGTTTCTATCCCCCCAGCATGATCAAAGTGTGTCTAAACTTCCAAATCTGAATCAAGAAGACATTTCTGACCCAGTACAGGGTCCCACAGCCACAAGCTCAGGCTCTACCAAAAAGAGACTCCCACTGAGAGTAACTCAGTACCAAACCCTGGGGGTAATATGTTGAGATCTTATGCATCTTTTTTGAACACCCACATACCCTGCTAAGAGACACAATGCTATCGGATTACTTTATCGGGGTGGGTGGACATCTTCCCTGATAGACTCTTTGTGGCTAAAACTTTACTAAAAGGGTCTGTGCACTTTACAGCTGCTGAAATTTATGCACTGATACATGTTTCTGGTGAGTCCACATTCGATGTGAGCTTTAACCTGAGCAGCAGTTTACAAAAATTCATGGCAAAATACCAAGACCTAAAACTTCTCCTCTATGGTCCACCTTTGAAGTGGTCCCACTCATGAAGCCTGCCATAGTACTGTTCTTTTCCGGAAAGAGGGAGTCAATGCCACTGACATTTACTGGCTTAAACAGCACTGTACTTTATTAGGGAATCCAGAAGAGATCTTTGATGCAGAACGATTTGGACAGGGTGTTGTAGGATAAGAGTGATTTTGAAAAATATTGATACTGGATTACAACATTTGCCAAACTGTTTTTTTTTCTTGGGAGAGATAGAGGTATTGTTCTATGAAGGACAGCCCAAAGCATGCTATGGGTGTGGGTCTAATGGTCATTTAAATAGTCTCTGTGACAGATTGAAATGTACCCTTTCTAATGAACTAGGACACACCAGTGGACAGTGCAGAAATTAACAGTTGTGCATTCTTCATGACGCTTAGAGGCCACACTTCACCAGACTTGCCCCTGGGCTGCATAATACAACCAACCTGACCAAGCAGATAGTGAAGAACAGCGGCTACGTGTAGTCATAGCTCAAAGGGCCAAACAAACTTGTTACCTCACACTCAGCCCTCTAACCCCTTACACACACAGGCGAGCCAGAGCAGGTCATAGAGAATGCTAGTCCCCCTTCCCACACAGGTAGCTGAACAGAATGAGGTCCTAACCACCCAGATTGATACAGAAATGTCTGAAACACTTGATTCAGTACTTGCTACAATCTCTGCTGACCCTAAGGGTATGTCACCCCCACCACAAAAAGAATAAAGCAAAGTTGAATGGTTACTAGGCGCAGACAAAATTGGACTCAGCCTCTCCCAAATGTCCCTAAAACTACAGAACTTTCCCTCACTAACAGATATGAAACCTTAGCAGACAACATAGGCACCTCTGGAAGTGAGTCAGATGACTCATCTTTCTGGTCTTCCTTACCAGAACCTGGATCGGATCTAGAGGACCCCCCCAATACAACTACACTTTCTGAGGATAACTCTACACTGAAAGTTAAGGATCAACAAAACACACCAGAGCCTTTAGGAGTCAGAGGAAAAGCCACCCTAAAAGGCTAACAGACAGGTATCTCCTCTCCACTACTTAAATGGGACCCACCCTTTGACTCCTTCTTCCACTACTGGACAGAATTTTACCAGTCAGATTCAATTAGTGAAGCAACACAACACACTATCACATACACCAGGCCCAAGGATTACAACTACAACAGCATTTTGAATGCAAGGAAAAAGGGAAAATCTGTCCATATGAAAGCTGTAATGGCAGAATCAAGCATAAACACATGGATGGATTGTTAGATCAGAGGAAAGCAGTACGCACAGACACACAGGGTAATTTAGATATCATTATACAGCATTCTTTACAACTGTTTCGATCCATACAGACTGACACATCAAATTTGAAGGATTTTTTGATAGTTTTGTACTCCATCCACCCCAGCTGAGCTTACTATCCAGTTGTTACAAGATATTTTACCATCAGAAATAGAACCTGCAATTACCTCTCTAGCAACGGACAAAGCTCCAGGAGGTGACTGCCTTTCTAGTGAGTTTTAAAAACTTTTAGGCAAAGAATTAGCACTTGAACTGGCAAATGTTTTACATGTCTATTATCAAATAAGTAGAGATGTTGTGAAATAAAATTTTGCCATTGAAATTGCCACAAAATTGGCAGTTTCACCACGTGAAATGTTTTTGCGAGTATGGTGCAATGGAGAAATTTCACCTGCAATTTCACCTACAAATGGGCATCTCCTCCTGAGAGCCCACACTCTCTGGTATCTAGTGATCCATCCCCCCTCCCGGGCTCACTTGCCTCCTTGGAGTTACCCTCATGTCCTTCCGAGTCCTCCTGACTCCTTTAGTTAAAAAAATAATAATAAAATATCCAACTCCTGGTGTCTAGAGGGACCCCCTCCACCCTGTCAGCAGATAGAGGCCCCACCCACTCCCCTCAGTACCCCAATCAAGCCACTGGAACAGCCCTCCACTCCTCCATTGCTGGCAGCCCAACACAAACACACTTCAATGAATGGCTTGGCACTTGTACAAGCAAGCACTCATTCACTGAAGTGCTCAGTTGGGCTGCTGGCCATGGAGGTGAGTGAGGGCTGTGCCGTGGCCCGACTGGGGGTTCTAGGGGGAGCTGGGTGGACGCTTCTACTGACAGGGTGGGGGTCCATTAGACACCAGTGAGTTGAATATATATATTTTTTAACTAAAGGAGAGCTGATGGACTTGGAGGGACATGAGGGTAATTCAGAGGAGGGGGATTTATTTAATTTCAGCCAGAGCTCGGCTGGGGCAGGGGCAATCACTAGACACCAGGGAGACCTTAAAGTTTGGCCAGTGATCCTTGGGGGACCACTAGACACCAGGGAATTGGACATTTTATTTTATTTTTTTAACTAAAAGAGAGTCGGAGGACTCAGGAGGGACTTGAGGGTAACTCAAGGGGAGGAGGGACTTTACTTAATTTCAGCCAGAGATTGGCCAGGCAAGGGGGCAACTACTAGACATCAGGAGAGGATATATACTTATTTTTTTTTAAATGTTAGCCATGCGCGTGGGGGGCACACTACACACCAGGGACTCGGGAATAGTGGCAATATTAAAGAATTTCATCTATGGGTTGCAAAACTTCACCTATGAACAGAGAATTCTGCTGGTTTGAGGGTGAAATTTCATCCATTCAGCTGGTGAAATTTCACATTTCACCCCATGAACAATTTTGTGAAATGCGTGTAGTCTGCAAAATAGTTCACGGAGCAAAATTTGTCAGTTTCACCTAACGTTACAAATAAGTCTCCTCAGGATGACTAATGGACTTTAATTTACCTGTATAAAAAGGGATAGGCACAACATTCAAAACTGGAGACTTATCAGTTTACGTAATACATACTTCAAACTATTAGCAAAAATTTTTAATTCCAGACTTTATTGGTAGCAAAATCTTTTATTACACCTGCTCAAACCTGTTTCCTCCCAGGTAGAACTATTATTGATCATTTGATTTTATTAAAGGATATAGTTGACCAGGATAATAATTTATTTATTTATGTCTTTAGTGACCAGGTAGGTGCACTGATCCAGAGGACCATTTTCAGTCATGACCCAGACCAAGGTGGCAAAAATAGGTACAGGTACAAACAGTCCATTACAAGATACAATACATGCATGCCCAACAGCAACAGCTGGCGGGAGGGGGATTAGAGAGAGAACAGTGGTAATGCAATAACAATGTGTAGACAGGGTAGACAGGTAATACTATATCAGAATGTACATAAGCATAGCTAAAATACAGATGGTGCAAGACACAAGCAGTAATGGTATTCAGGCACATGATCCAATTCATGTACAAGTGAGAAAAACAGTTGCTGTAATAACAATTCAAGTATGAAAACTATCACAGTTCATAACTTCAAAGGGCAAATCAGGAGGAAGTGGGCAGGGGTAGGCTTGGTGGTGGGGCAGGAAGGATAGACGTGAGAAAAGGGGCAGGATAGTGGGAGCAGAAGGGGTATAAGTGCTGTAGGGCATCAGGTGTAAGTCTGAATGTTATTAGAGTTGTAGACACTAGCATTGCAATATAGAACAGTGACATTTTGCAGTAGTGAGGAGCCAGGTCTTCAGGTTATGTTTAAAAGCTAGATGAGGAGGGAAGCACGAACAGACAGGGGAGCTTTGTTCCATAGGGAGGGTGCTGTGACTGAGAAAGCCTGGGTTCCTGTGGTGGTGGAGGCATGGGGTACTTCTAGTGGGGAGACTGAGGATGCCCTGAGATTCCTACAAACCAATCTACCTGTCAAGAGGGGTGAGTAAGGGGACATATGTTGGTTTCTGAAGGAGTTGTCCACCAGACAGCCCATCGATAGTCAAAGCAACCTTGTAGGGTGAGTCACCCAAGTGACTGGTAGAGTGAGCAGTGGCGGAGCGGTAAGGGGCTTAAGGACTAATTGACAGGAGTTATATGTTGAGTTAAGCCATTTATTAGGATTGATAGTAACCTTAGACCAGTATAAAGCTTTTAACTTGGTTAGCCATAGTTTTGTGAGCAGTTCTTTCCAGATATAGAATATCCTTAGGCTTTATTAGTTGGCTGCTATGCTTGTATAAAACAGCTACTGTCACGTCCATAGTTAATGGGAAGGGCAATGATACCAGTTCTATGAGGAATCAAGCTGGGATGTCTCCTAAGCCCTCTCATCTATGCTCTTTGTATTGACCTTCTTTTATGGGTATTGCACTCTTCCCCTATTTTAAAACCTATAAGCATAGCAGAGGCCACTATCCCATACACAGATATAGTATAGCGAATGATCTGCACATATTGGTGTAGGATAAAATTCAGCTGAGAGATATGCAAATTTGTGGAGTGTATGATCTTTTCAGGGGCAGCCCTGAATATACTGAAATGTTCTGGCAGGCAATTAGGCCAGGATTATCCCAGATAGACTGTCATTGCTGGCATTCACCTAAATGAAGAACCAATTCAAATTCTGGGTATCTCATTGGCTCCACAAACTTGGATTTGTTAAATTGAGAACACACATTACAACAGGGTAAAATATGGTGATGCAGTGGCATAGATGACAGCTGAGTAAACAGAAAAGGATGTACCTCATAAAGTCATAATTGTTACCACTTTTCTTTATGTTAATTACAGTATATCTTTCCGCCACCACGATCACTAGAAACTGCTTTACTGGGTGTTTTTTTTCCAGGCAGTCTGGGGTAGCAGGTTAAATCCTATTAAAGGAATATTACCTACCTACCTACCTACCAGTAGCATAGGAGGCTTAGGAATGATAAACCCTATTGTCTTTTTTTACAGTGTATTGTTTATGCAAATCTGAAACCCTTACAGTTTCATACTGGTCAAGATTGGACCACACTTCTGTTCCTGCAAAACATGGTTTCAGCAATGGAATACAGGTTGTATAGATATTTAAGGCATTCAGTAATGATCCTCAGTTATATCAGAGTGACTTTTTTAATTGAAAATTTGGAAAGTGCCAAGTCATGTGACCTTGACTAAATCTAGAACATTTTATACGACTGGATTATAGATCAACATTTCAAAGAAGCTGATACATTCCCTTATTTTTCTTCCTCTCAGTACCTCACTCCTTTTAAATGTACTGAAGGAGCATAGGATATTCCCCCAAATGTGGGACAGTCATTGGTTAGCTGTCATACCAAGATTAATGTAAAGGCAAATCAAAATCACAAGCAGATGGAAGAGAGGATGTGCAGTAGACCACATTGTATCCAACATACAGAGACCATCGATCATTTTTTTTTTACCTGTACATTTATTTCTGATTTTTGGTCACTGATCTATAAACACTGGGTGGAACCATGTTTTTCTTCTGTTAAACGTGACATGCTTATGTTTAGACACTACACTGGTTATTGGCATAAATGGAACAAAAGCATGTTGCATACTGTATAACCTTTCTTGTAATTTAATGGTTCATATGGAATGCTGGAAGCCTTTATATGTTACAACAAAAGCATATCTCACATATAGAATTAATTAGCAAGATTACCACTGAATTGCAGAGTATTTATTTTTCTGAAGCTAAGCAGATGACTAGAGTGAGCCTCAATGCAGCATGGAGGAACATGCCTTCGGTAACAAACGCTGATGTACCACTTACTTAAGGGGATAATTGCTTAGATATTCTTCTTTTTGTGTGTGTGTTTATAACCATGGGGACTTTGTAACCCTTCCTCCCGAGTGTGCATTCTTGTTGTCATGATAATTATCTTTTACTGCTGATTAGTTTTTATTCAGAGTGTGAGTAAACACTCCAGATCATGTTGTAGTTGTATTTTCTTCTTTTTTGGATTATGTATTATCTTGTGATGTACTGTATGTGTTGTGTTTGATTCTTTTTCCCCTAATAAACTCCTCTACTTTGTGGGGCAATAGACTGAACCCTATAGAACATAATACCATGCATACAGGCTCAAGTTAAGAGGGCGGGTGAATATGGCAAACCTAGTTAAATTTTGAATTATGTTTTTCCTTCAAATTTCTCTGCATATTTCCAAAGACATTTGAAACCTTGGGTTATAACTCATTTGGTTTCAATAATGCATAGTTCCTTAGCCCCAATGTGAGTGCACAATACCATAATAAAAGGGACAATTCAGAAATGGAAGCTATTTAACACTCACTACACATGGCCCCAGAAAATATTTCACAATTAGCCATTCAGTTTTTCTTTCCTCTACCATTAAGTCTGTGGTATTCTGCTTCACAGCAATCCCTGCCACTTTGTGGATTTATTTATTTTTTCTTTCTTATTTTATTTATGGTTTCTGTGCCTTCTGCACCTGACTGATTGCAGCGGATTCACCAACCTTCGGTCTGGATACACCAGACTTCATGAAGCTGCAGTTGGAGGAGAGGTTTTCAGTACTGTTAGTTTCCCCATCTCTTTTGTGCTGTGGATCCCAAGCTCCATGGGGATGCTGGTAATGGGACACACTCACGCGACACACCACATGGCACACCCTTCCTCCCTGTGCCCCATGTGCTCTGCTACCCATATATCTACAGGTGGTGGCAGTGCAGCGGAAGGGGCAGTATGCTTAATTCACCTCCCACTGGCTGGCCCTCAGTGACACAGGTTTATTCCAGAACTCGTCATCATTAGTCACGAGTGGTAGCCCCACAACTGTACTGATGGGCTGGCCTACTTTGTGGATTTAAATAGAAGGCAGAATTCTAGGAACATGAGGACCATTATGTGGCTTTGCTTCAAAGGACACCACCAAATCTGGGACAATATGAAACACAAAATGATAATAATGCGTTCTTCCCCACAGACTCATGTAGGGATGAGGAGGAATTGATGAAGCATTTTCTTTAGATAGCCCTTCACCCAACAGTTTTGGATGTTGGTGCTTAAAGCTTACTTCTGCCACAAGTACCTGATCCATGCTTTGAGGTGGTGGTGTAGTGTAACCCCTAGCTTACTACATTATATCTCTGAGAGTACCTTATTAATGGTATTTTATTTACTGCCTTTTCTATGGAAGACTAGATGTCTGGTGTCAGTCGGACAAACAGAGGTACATTCAAAGGGGCCCAATTTTAAAGGGCGGTAGACTGATGCAAGCTGTGGCAAACAACAACTTGTATCAAAGCCCGTGTGCAGGAGGGATCCCGTGCCAAATTCCCCAACATTGACACAACTGCCACATGCATCCAACAACTAGCACACCACAGGAGATTGATGGAGCTGGCCAGCAATCAGTGCAACAGGCTATGTGCAGTTCCCAGGGCATGAGTTGGCCACACACTGGTAGCATGTCCACCTGCTGTGGAGGATACCAGCCACTATCACAGCCACTGCACCTTTACCTGCCATACACACCTGGGGATCAGCACGGATACACTCCACATGTACAGGCATGGTAGCAGACATGGCACAGAGGGTAGCACCCCAGCAGTGCAGTGACATGCACCATAGTACAGGCAAGGCCATGCCCTGGGAATGCTGTGCATGAGGCACAGCAGCAATGCCAGTGGAGTCCTCAGGACATGCCTGGTTGGACTGCAGTCCTCTCTCCTCATCTAGGCATACAGCACCACCACTTCCATATCTGGGACATTGCCACTCATGGCTGGTGCTGACAGACCCTGGACTGCCCTGTCCCAGGATGTATTGTAGCAGGAACAGTACTGCACACTGATGCCTCTGATAATGTGCCACAGTATCAGGATGGACTGCCAACAGCCTGGCTTGTACCCAGCTCTGAAACAGTGCAGTACTAGGGCTTTGGGCCCATACAGGATACATGCCTTAGAGACAACAGTCAGATATCAATGGCTGCACACATGTCATGTTCAGCGGCTCATCCCATGGTTGACATAGAGTACTCAGAGTGTCAGTACATGGGTGAGGTGTACCAGAGAGGCATGGCATGCCTGTGTGTGTCTGCCATGTGAAACAGCTGTTGACCATTACCAAGACAGCATATATAGACCCCTAAATGCCCCTATTACTGTCCCCCCATTCAGCGTAGGGTTAGGCACTGTTGCTCTGTCTGATTGGCCAGCCATGGGCATGCAGATCAGCACAACTGGTTGTTAGATCATGTTCTGGCTGGTCTACACACTAATGGGTCCTGTGGCTGTCAGGGTTCTATGATAGTCATGTGGTAGGGATGCTGCATCACTATTGTGGCGCAGGGCCTCCTATTCACCATAACACAGCTGACTGTTCAATGCAAGCATGGTGCAAGCCAATTTAGTGCACACCCACCTCCCTCTATGACAGGTCCCCTAAAAACTTTGATTGGTGCAGGATCTTGCACAGGAGCCCTTAGGTCAGTACTGTTTGCAACAGGCTCCATTTAGCTAGACCTTGGGCTTTGAAAACCAAGCCCAAAAATATTTTATTTTTGTGTTTAACCTGGACATTTATTCGGTTTATAACCTTTCTCAGAGAACAAGGGTACACATGATTTATACATAATTTAAAACAGTGAATATTACAGGAATTCATCATAAACAGTACAAATACAATTACAAGAATTACATTAACATACAGTAATGACTGACTACACAAATACTTGAAACGATTGTTCTCAAAACATGCTTGGCAATCTATCCTTTTGCAAAGACTGAAAATCATTTACAAGCTTTTAAAGCATATACTGTGAAGGATCATTGCCAGCTTTTATTTAAATCTTGGTTCCCAAAGTGGATGGTTCAGCAATCTTAGGATTATTTAAGATAACTTGACAGACAAGCATGTTGCCCAGTTAGTTTAGATATGTTGAAAATGTATGCATTCTACCTGGTTAGAATGTAAAATATCATGTGTTTTCTGAGAATAGACTACTGATATGTTCAAGTGTCAAATAGTTCAATCTTGTATTTGTAGCTGTTATTTTTATCCTTTCTTGCTTGATTAAGCTAATATGCATGACACGGGATGCGTTGTGGTGGGATAATAGCATGCCTCTGGAGGGTTGAAGCACGTAATGGAGCTGTGTGCTTCCACTATCCAAGAAGTGCTGTTTTCCACCACTGTGCACCCTTTGAGTCTTATTTCAGTTATGAAATGGGCCATTTCAATAGCATGTAAACAAATTAAATAAGTTAAATAAAGTAGTTAGGGGATTCAACTAGTTTAAAATGAAAGAAAAGGTGAAAACAAAACAAGTTTGCAATTTACTGTAATACCTACTGTAAACCAGTAGATGGAATCCACACTGCATGTGTTCACATTAGGGCAGCATTAGTAGCAGCTCTGAGAAGTTGTGAGCCCTGTTGAGCCTTTTTCCAACATGATCAGCATCAGTATTGTGAGCCCTGTTGAGGTCATTGAATCGCAGCTGTGGTCAGTGGCACTACTACAATCCCTGTTGAGAACAATTACTCAGCCACATATGGTGGCAGTGAGATGAACTGTGGCAATGAGCCATGTTTGGCAGCAGTGATCCACAGTCAGCAGCAGTAAATCATGATCATCGGCAGTATTATGGACTCCTCCTGACCTGGTGTATCAGCCACAGATGGTGACTGTGTTGTAAAGCCAACCGGACTTTTTGAACAGTCATAGTTGCGTGCAATGTTGTGAAAGGCATCGGTTCCTTTTTCAGAGTGTGCAGTGGCAGTAGAAGAACATGCAGAAACAGCACAAATTGGAGCATGGTTCCAGAGTCAGTTGTAGTTTAAATTAGCCACAATCGGAGATGGGAAGGCAACCATCCTAACTGTGGACCACATTCAGACTGCAAAGTTATGTTTCATTCTGTTTCTGGGGCAGGGCATGAAAGAATGATTATCAAACTGGCAGTAAAGTGGCTGAATTTTTTAAAGCATTTCTTTAGTTCTTTTTTTGCCTGAAGTTGTACACCAGCATATATACATGCTGGGGCCTAAATTACAGGTAATGGTAGGGCAGTCATGTTTGATGTGAGCATTTCAGTTGGCAGAAATGAATGAGTATCTCTGTGCTGAATCCTGTTTTACTTTGGGTACAGTATGTCCAGCTGGGCTGTTGTGCTAGGATAATTGCCCAGCTGAAAGTACTTCTTAGCCAATAAACTTCCCATTTTACAATATGTGCCAGATGGAATCGTTAACTTACATTGTCTTTGAACACCTTCATCTCTCTAACCCCATGCAGTCCCCAACATATCTGTAATTAGTTTGGCCCCTTCTCCTGACCCAATCTGTAATTTCAGGAGAAGTGGCAATAGTGTCCAGATTCCAGCTAGTTCAACTATCCCTCCTCCATAACTCAAGCACGCCCAATGATGCAGACCACTGTATCCTCTAATCTCTCTCACAGCTGCAGGTTCCATTCACACTAACATAGTGCGATGACTGTATCAATGGGAACCATACATGCGTTTTGCATTATGGTCTGAGGATGAATGAAGTAGCCAGGATTTGGATCCTAATGTCCTCTCCCCAGTCATGTGTGGCAGCAAGGAAAGGAGTACCAACTGTCCAACTAAGTGCACATAGATCGGGACTTCAGGGAGTCAGGTTAGGAGGGCTGTATGTTTACAAATTGTGAAGTCTCCTTAGCAGATGTTTCTGGGAGAATGTGGGAGGAGGTTGAGGGCAAACAATGGCATGGGGATGGTGAGAGGGTAGCCAAGGACTGCCCGGCCACCGGGGAGGAAAGAGGATTTTTTTATTCTGTACCCAAATACAAATAATGAGTAATGAAACTACAAGTATCTGTAGTACTCAGTATGTATTCTTACAGAGTACAGTATTTGTAAATGCTAATTGAGACCACTGTTGTTGCCTTATAGTGTCAGTTCTGAGAATTAGCCTAAGTTTCTGGTGCCGGACTAGAACCCATAACCTTCTGCTGACAACAATGATGTTCTGGATCTAGTTCCATGTCTCCCATTTCATGCTTGCTAACCTTGTTCAATATATCCTAAGGGTAAGAGTATCAGATGTCTCTGTTGTCTACTATTGTAGATTGCAATGTTTCTTTAGAGAGAAGTTGATGTATTCATTGCTGTACCTTCAAAATGGTTATTAAGTTTGATCTGACAGTACAAGCTAATACATTGTGAGTTTGTCTTTAAAACCCAGGTTAGCCATCATCTTGCAAGCCAAACTTATTAAACTGAATTACTATTCTCTATAATTGTTTCTACATTTTCAAAGAATTGATATCAGGCTAACCAGTTTGTAAATCCCATAGTCATTTCTTACATGGGCCTTATTGACTCCCATTTCTGTCTTTCTCCTTTCTAAGTGACACTGTAATGATATCAGCTAGTTGTTCAGTCTGCTTATAATGCTATTTATACAAAACCACCACTCTGTGTGGTATATACTGTATGTAGCATCTGCTAGCACTTTTCCAGTCATATTTACTCTCCTTGGTGCAAGCAGCCTTTCAGTCAAGCTCACCCCTTGACTGACAAAACAAACTGGTGCACACAACAACAAGCTCTTTTAGAATTTGTGTTGCATCAGAATACTCAAGGACTATTTAAAATGCTGAAACACCCTGTGTGGCACCTTGCTGAAAAGCTCTTCACCAAGGGAGGTGCTTGCTTGTGCATTCCACCCTTAAATATCATGATTCATACATATTCATTAATTCAAAACATATCAGCATATATTCAACTGATACACAGAAGAACAAACAAAAGTGTCATGCTGTGAGCAATTCATTGACTGTGCTATGAAGTGCTTAAAATGCATTAAGACAATCTTTAAAACATTCCTTACTGAGCTGCTAATGGGAACCAAATCTAGAAAATGTAGAAAACGCTCATATAGTGCCAATGACTGCATACCTCATTAATATGGGAAAAGGTCCGTTGTTCAGAATTTATATATACATTTATAGGAATTGATTAAAATATATATTTTAAGCAATGAAGGCCTGAAACCTCCATATGTTTTTAATAAAAGAGTATCACCAAAGGAATAAACCATGAAACACTCACATCAGATTACAAAAGGGGTTCTATAGTGTTCTGTTAAGATATGGTCCCATTGCAGAAAATATTGATAAATAGTGGACAAGTGCAAATAGATCAAACCATTTTGTTGTTATTTAAAAAATACTAGAAAAGGAAGGGGTTACAAAACATTTCCACAATTAAGTTTATCTATAATGCCTGTGGTGAAGGAAAGCCACCATAAAAACCTTATCAGTCACAGGGAATGGGTGAAAAAAGTGTAGGGTAAAATGGTTGGATATAAGGGAGCAGTAAAATTAAAAAAGAAGGGGGAGTACTGGAAAAATATGTAGTCTTTGTTTTAAACAAATTGATCATGGATCCTGGTATATTGCTTAACAAGTGCACACTAACTTAAATCACCAGATCAAGAAAACTGCTTCTAACTGTGACACATATAGGCATTAAAAGTGACATTCCTCCAATAAACCTTGTCTCTTATTCATACCAGGCTTAGTTATTCTGGTCATTTATTTATAATTTTAGAAAAAGTTTAAATCCAGAATGTCATTCGACCATAGGGAATCATTGCATTTAACTGGCATGTTCATTCAGTTTGCCTTTGTAGAAACATACACAACCTCTTATTACCCTCTGTGGTTCCTGATGTGATCACTTCTCTTAAATTGAAGGACTCAGTGCCACAGCTGTGACATTCTCTGAAGTAGTCACCTATTGCACTCTTTCAATATGCTGTGGAATACATTCGTTTAAGGGATGTGTTGTGCTATCCTCATAGATCATGCCACAGCTGCCCCAACATATACCACATGAGTGGTTCTACATGTGGCATGGTGTCTCATTTGATATTTTTACCATTTAATGGGTGAACAAACTGAGGCCTCGCTTGAAAATTTGCAGATATTGCATCTATTGCAAGGGTATAGCCCAGTTTCAGTGGTCTTAATGTTTTCCTTGTTTGTATTGTGGCTATTTGTCATCAAATTAGCAAGATTCCTGCTATGTCTGAATAGAACCCTAGGGATTACCTATGATGGGGCCACAGTCTTGATCATTGGTTAGAATTTGCACCTATTCATGATTATTCTTTTGACCTTATTTGATCTGTAGCAACGGTTGGTGACAAAAGTAATTTGATGTCTGCTTCTTGGTAAAGGTCTTTTGGTTTTAATTAAGTACTACGTTCTTCCAAATCCGCTTTCTTCTTTCCCTAGAACCACATCACATAAATAGCCCCATTCCTTGAATCTAGGCAACAGCATCCATGCTCTCTTTCAAACATAGTTTGTAATGTACAATTTTGTTTGAGATGTAGAAAATGACCATATGGGATGATGCTGACCAGAGATTTCAGGTGGGGCTTTTGGCTCTGAGCATACTGTTCCCAGCCACTGGTTTTCAGTATGATTCCCAGATCACCAATTTTCAAGTAAGTAAGTAAATTAATCAATTAATCAATCAATAACCAACTAACCAACTTTCTGGTCATCATTCACCCTGAGTCTTACATACAAAAATCAATTGATTCTGACTGATGTTGACAGGTACACTTAATACTTAGTTTGTTGTCATTCAGTCAGGTGAAGGAATTCTCAATTGTGCCCGAACCTCCACTCCAGACACACAGGATATCATTCATATACCTGTACCAACAAATAATGTGTCTGAGGTGGGGGATGGAATCAGAAAAAAACAGTCTGCTTCTCCCACCAATGCCATAAATAGATTGACATAAATGGGGCAAGAACTGCACCCATCATTGTGCCTTGTAATTACAAGTAAAACCTGCAATGAAATAGAAAAAACTGTGTGTAAACACAATCCTCAGGAGGGTCAAAATTAATTTTTGTGGGGCTGATGCCAACTTTGAGTCCAAGGCCCTGGCCCTGATTCCATGTTTGTGTTTAATGCTGGTGTATGATGATCCAATGTTGATGGTAATCCACCAGAAGCACTCTGACCAGTTGAACCCTCCATTTTACTAATCACATCCATTGCTCATATATGATGCCTAGTTTTTGGAGCCATGTTTTCAGGTAGTGGTCCACAAGTCTGGGGACACACTCACTGAGTGAACCAACCCCCAAAACAATGGGTCATCAGGTAGGGTCCCATAGAGATTTATGGACATTGAGCAAAGTGTACAGTGTGGGACAGACAAGATGTTTTGTTTTCAAAGATCCACACATCACTATCAATACAGCCAGGTCTAAAAGCTTTATCCATAATTTCATCCAAAATTGCCTTGTAGGCAGATGCAGGGTTGAAAGTTAACACCTTATATCACTCCCTATCAGCCAGTTGTCACTTACTTAACATAATATAGTTATTAGTGTCCAGTACTATAACCATTTCATCCTTGTCCCCTCGACTGACATCTTCTTCCTCAGAAATTACTGGCAAGATAACTCTCTGGATCCCCCATGGGGAGCCAGGATTGGGGGCACATCCAGATCTGCCATGCCTAGGTGGCAGTGCTGGCTGGGGATAAGCCTGGCATGACTCACTGGCTCCATTTTCCATTTTCTCCTGTTCAGCCAAAGGCTCTATTGATGCAAGCGCATATGGGTATTGAGGCACTCATGCACCACACATCAGCCTCCAGCTGTCCCCATGTGAGTCACATCCACTGCCCTGCCACCTTACTTCCACTTGATGGCAGTATAGGAGCAGTACACCATGTCCCCAACCCAGGAGAGAACAGTCTCTCATATCATCTATCGGTCCAGCCAACCCCATGCATTCCTAGTCTGCTCAAGAACCTGGGTTGCTGGCATAATGTATAGCATTTTCTTTGGTCTCCTTCAATGTCTACGCCTCCATGACTGAGTGATTGCCTCTCTGTCTTATGTGAACACTGAGATAAAGTATTTATTTACTGTAGTTTAACTGTTATTTTACTGTCTTAAGTTAACACCTGCCTGTTTACTCCTGTACAACTGGCAATATTTTCATTTGCCAAAGAAAGCATGCTGAAGTTTGTCTTTCTTAGTAACACACTTCTTCCATCTCATTAATTATTATAGTAGTCCTGGCCAGCACAGCCCTTGCTATCTGTCCTTTTAGGTTACAAGAAAGATGAGCACCACCACCGTATGTAAACTAATGAGTACCACACACCAACAGAATGTAAGCAAAAGGCTTTGTTTACCTACAGTACAGGCAGCAAGTACTCATACATGACAACGCCTTCCATGGGAACACCAGCAGAGAACCAGAAAACACTCCTGCCAGTTTTGCAACTCAAAGTATTATTAAACAGTCACTCACTGATGATGTGTAGAGTCAAAAACCTGTCAGAGTGTTTTCTGTTTATCTGCTGGCGTTTCTATGGAAGGGCTCATGAGTAAGTATCTGTTCCTGAAAGTAGATAACGTTTTTGCTCATATGCTATTGTTGTGGTACTCATTATTTACATAATGGTGGGAGTTGCTCAGATTTCTTGTAGCCTTACGCTCAAAGTATGAGAATGCCAGGCAGCAAGTGAGCATTCCAGTTTGTCTATCTGTCCTCATATCCCTGACAATGAACTTCAGAACATTGTTATATTACCTATGCTTTTTATACTCCTGTTCAGTCTTTTTCGTTATTTTTGGGTTTGAGAAAAGTCTGCTACCCATCCGCATCTGCTTGAAGTAGGTTCATTTTTGTAATGACCTTCCAAGTGTGATGGCCTCTCACCTCTCCTGTTCTGATCTAAATTATGGAAACATCTGCTATTACAGGCATTTGGGTAGTTTTCCTGGCTTTTCATGAAGCTCTATAAGCTGTGTATTTATGTGTCATGTATTTTAAGTAAATTGGTTTTAAATGTTTATTTATTACTAAATGTATGGTGGTATAATGTTATATATTGTTAAAAGATGATGTGCAGGTGTTCAAGCTTTAGAGGAGCACCTTGTGATAAATAATAAAACCTAACCTAACCGCAGGTGTTTAATGGTAGCAGATTTGGCAATCAGTTTTAGTGTAATGCAGCTTTTTCATCCTGCTGCTGCCTGCCAGATCCTAGGGCCTGGGGTGCATACCCAGGCCAGTACCCACAATTTCTAATAAAGGTTCTTACTGTGAACCTGAGAAGCCTTAAAGGGAAAGTCCTCTCAGTCTCTTAGTCTGTTTCCTGTGTATTGTATAGGCATGCACAATGAATGCCTCTATTGCACCCTCCTAATTTCATCAGAATTTAAAGTAAATCAAGTTACTTAACTCTGATGTGAAAAGTTGCTCAACTATATTGCAAAGGTCATGATCTGACTCATGTACAGCATCCTGGAATTTTATGATGTTTGGTGCTAAACCCTGCAGTAGTTACACTGTATAAGTTAGTGCTGTTGCTGTCCTCTACAGTCCCGCGTTCTGGTCTTATGCTGGCCATGAATTTGTTTCAAGGCATAGAAGTGCCTTGCTGTTTTCTGTTGTTGAAAATGTATCTGGTTAAAAAGCAATGCTTTTAGAGAGTACAGGGACTTCACAAACATGTAACAGAACTGAAAGAAAGTACAACTTCTGCTGGCTTGTGCATGTACACATCATCAACTCAATGTCGGCTTGCATGAGCAAGGTCATGGCCCTTGGAATGAGACAAACAGGTTTTCACACCAGGGCAAAACAGAGCTGAAGCAATCTCATTTTTATTTAAACTAGGATTATATTAGTGGGATGGAAGAGAGGAAATCATTGTTCATGCCTGAACTACACAGGTGTACAGAAAATATGCTGAAGGGACTTCCCTTCAACTAAAATTTGAAAGCATGATAATAGCGAATGTATTTTTAATGTTACTGACTCAGAACGTGGTCAAGTAAATGTTGTTTATAACAACATTTGCCATTTTATCTTTCGCTAGATTTGAAACATCATCATTATGAACTCTGTTCTGAAATTACCATAATGACTGTAAACCCAGGCTCACAGAACTTTTCTTGGGAGTGTTTTTAAGATACTTCATAATGAAACATTGAGAATTCCCTACAGTGAATTGTTTGCTGCAAAACGTAACAGGGGAACTTGAGGTCATTTGAGCAACAATTTCCTTTTGAACTGAGTGTTTGTACAGTAACGGTTCTTCAAATCCTACCTGAGGACATCATACTACTCATGTGTTGCCAGTGTACTTGTCCTAGCTGAGTCCCCCTCCCACATGATGACCCTGTTGAGGTCACTGGGCTAACCTGTGTCTTGCATAGGCTACTGGTTTTTATTGTTATCCTGCTACTATTTATTTATTTATTAGCTTTGATTACCAGGTTAGTGCACCAGGCAATATCCCTGCCTATTTTCAGGCATGACCTCATGGAGTACAGTGTACAAAATACAATGAATACAGTAGGGTACAGAAATATAATGATACAGTCGGGACAAACATAGTGACTGACACATCAAGGTCACAAAACAATCAATAATCCATGCAGGGATTGAAGAAGTAGCAAATACTGTCTATTCAGTGGTACAAACAGGTAGAGAGAAGGAAACATAGGACAGGGTGCCTGTATAGTTAAAGCCTGTCAGTATGCCTCAACTTTGTATTGATTGCAACTTGATTGTTTGTTTATTTGCTTAGCGGATAAGCACACGAGAAAACTAATTCCATTTACAGAGTGCCACTCCACAATCAATACAACAAATGCAATATACACATCATACAGTTGACATAAATAGGAATAAATCTTCCATGTCAATTAATAAAAATTCAATTAAAACATCCACAATCAGACAACATTTTAAAGTGCTGCAATAGAATATTCGAGAAAGAGCTAAAAGTTGTTGCATTTCTAATTATAAGAGGTATGTTATTCCATTACTTGGAGCAACATAAGCAAAAGCATGTTGCCCACTGGAGGTCCTCATTAAAGGGAGCTTCAAGGCTATGTTATCCACCCTAAATCTAGAATAAAAACCCAAATCCTGTTTCTGTAAATGTCTGAGTTAACTTAAAGGAATACCAGATTTAATAATTCTATAAGTATACCTAGCCAGTAAGTATTTAAAAGTTCAAATGGGCGGCAACCATCCCATCTGCTTCAAGATCATACAGTGGTGTGTAGTTCCGAAGGCCAATAAGGCAAACTTGCCAATCAACTGTAACAGTGTATATTTCTTTGATATCCCATTAGAAAACGTACTTTCAGTCATGAGTGCAGCATAATTAATAATTGGAGCTAAACATTGTTTAGCTATTACCATTCTAGATTCACTAGTAAAAAGAATGTAACCTATATAGCAATGCCACCTTGGCATGAAGTTTGGAGGTCACCTTAGCTAGGTGAGGTTCAAAATATAAAGCCTGGTCCAATAAGACACCTAAATATTAAAGGTATCAATATTCTCAAGATGTTCCATCAATTTATTTTCTAATTACTGTTTGTAAACTTAATTTTATTGCTGTCTGTATTGTATGATCAGGGACTGTTACCTGAATTTATAGATGACTGTTGAATGTAATTAATTCTGAGTCAATGCTGAAAAAAGACTTTTAGTCTCAGTGAGCCTACTACCCAGTTATCAAAATTCAAATAAAGAAATAATGGGCCAAAGCTTATTCTCATGTTTTACATATAAATTGTGGAATAGTTTTCCAGCTAGCCTCTGTAATACTCCAACTCATTCTATTTGAAAGAGCTTTAATGTCTTATGTGACGAACAGATCTGTATTTGCATGCTTTAAAGGTTGATTACACTGTTATCTGAAGCAGTTCATGTTGTGGATTGCACAGTATATGTGATTTTACATCTTGTTTGTCTGTATAGGGCATTGAGTTGATCTTGAAAATAGGCCTTTGGCTCAGTGTGTCTCGCATAGTAATCAAATAGTAATACAGTACATAAACGCCAAGCTCTAAGCATGTCACCAGCTGAAACCTCCTCCTACGGGATTTAGTAATTATTCAGCCCAGTGCTTCCTCACATATTACAGCCTTCAGTGGAGTATAGAAATCTGACTTCATTTTCCTGACAGCATAAGACACACTTCAGAATATGAAAGGATGAAATATTAGAAAACATTTGAACAAATGGCAGTAGAGGTCCCCAAAGGAATATGAACAACCTCTGTAAAGCACTTAACAACAGATGCCCTAGTCCATCACTGCAGATTAAGACCACGTTACAAAGTTCTCTCAGTGCTAGGTCCATTTTACAATGTTACAAAAGTCTCTTAACTTAGATGTTAAGACCAGGGACAGATATTTAAAACTTTGCATGGTGGGCAAAGGATATCATCCTGTTTGCCTGGGGTTTGCACCCAAGTGCCATATTTAAAGAAGGCAATTGCACATGCTAAAAGGGTTAGCACGACGCTGACAAAAATGCATGCAGTGGGCAAAGGGAGTGTCGAGGACATGAATTTTGGTGCTGCACTATATTCAGCTCATTTGCACTGTGCAACAGGGTTAGTGCATGCCACCTTGTGCAGTGCAATTACCGCTGAGAACAAAACAACTTACTCACTGCAACCCTAGTGGCTGGTGGAGCTACTGCAGTCATCAAACTGTTGGTGGTTGGGGAGCACACCTGCTCCCTTGTGTACAGTGGCAATCCTCCAGTCACTGGTTCCAGTACAAGTAATATATTCCATGATTTCCTGTGGTCACCTGCCCTCCAATTGCTGACCTATGGTAAGTAGATATATTCCTGGAGTTTTTGGTCTTCCTCCCTCCAATCACCATGCCTGGTACAAGTAATATATTCCTGGTGTCCACTGGTTCTCCTGTCCTATGATTGCTGTCCCTGGTATAAGTTATATATTCCCTGGTGTTCAGTGGTCCCCTGCCCTCTGATCACAATCTCTGTAGGTTTCTAGATAGTCACTAGTGCCTAGTGGCACCCCACCACCCTCTGAAATCAGTTTTGTAAAGGACATCCCTTAGTGTCTAGCAGCCCTCCGCACCACCTATTCTGGGTACACCACCCTGCCACTCCCCCTTACTGGAACTGCCAGTGCCATGCAGAGCCCATACAGTGACCAGAACAGCCCTCCTATCGCCACTCTCAGCCAGCCACTATATGCAATGACAAGGAGCACATGTCCTGTGTACTGTAAGGAAGGTGCATACTATAGACAGTACATGCATTCCCTTTACAGTACACAGGATATGCACTCCCAGTCATTGCTTATGGTGGCAGCCGAGGTGGTGAGAAGAGGGCTATGCTGGTCACATATGGGCTCTCTGTAATACCCATGATTCCGGTAAGGGGTGGTAGGGTGGTGTACCCACTGCAGGGAGTGAGGGGGTCCACTAAAATGCCAGGGATAACCTTCACAAAACTGCACTGAGCTTTCACAGGGTGGGGAGGTTCCACTAGACACCAGGTACTATCTGTAAACCTACCAGGACAATGATCAGAGGATGGGGGCCCATTGGACACCAGGAAATATGTTCTTTACCATGGATGGTGATCAGAGGGCAGGGGAACCTTAGGATACCAGGGAATATATTAGTTGTACTAAGGCCACTGATCAGAGGGCAGGGGGGACCACTGATACCAGGGAATATATTACTTGTACCAGGATGGATCAGAGTGAGAGGAAGTACAGGACAACACAAAGATATTACTTGTACTGGGGCTGGTGATCAAAGACAGGAACACTGGACACCAGAGAATATATTACTTGTACCAGTAATGGTGCTTGAGGGCTTGGGGGACCACTAGGCCCAAGGGAAGTATTAATTTTAATGGGGTAGATAATCAGGGGTGGGTGGGGATGGCCACAGAGGAACACAAACTTGTTACTACTTTCCATGCAAATAAGCCCATAATAGGCATGCATATGGCCCCTTAGTGCCTTGCATGCCCAATGGGCTCATTTGCATGGTGCCTACTGAATATCGTGGCTGGGGGCCCTTGATATTATCAGGTCTGGGGCACTCTCTCTGCAATTCCAGGACTCAACTTAGCACTGTTCTGACATGCCCCTATATTCAGTCAGATAGCACCAGTATGCTATCTGACTGAGTATAGCATCCCTGGAGTTGTGAGAAATAGGAAAGTGCAGTGCAAACCTTTGTGCTGTACTTTGCCCTTTTCAATATTGGGCCCTGGTCTTCAGTTAAAAGTGATTTCAGTAATATATTCCTTACCTAGTGTTATATTTATTCCATCCCTAGCACTGCTAACATCTATCGCTTGCCCTCTCTTCCCTTTTTTGATTGCTGATAATCATGGTTCTTTCATATTTTACTTCTCTAGACTCATATAGTAGCCCTATATTGTTTACAAGTCTTTCTATGCAGGCAGCACTAAAAGGCATATGGTTGAGCAAAGTTGATCTCTTCAGTGCCCACAGACTTAGATAATGACAGCAGATCTAAAACGGATATAGCTGAGCAGGCCAGCAACCCTGCTGAGAGGACACAAATCCTGGGAACTCCTTTTCTGTAGCCCAGAAATTGAGACAAAATATTATTTAAACTTTTACATTCTTATAAAAAGAGTGGTTTTCAATTCCTTTATGCCAGATGTACATTTTGTGAGACTTTACTGATAATGTGATGCAGGAATATGGAGCAGAGAGCAAAGTTCTTGCCTCATGATGGGGTGGTGAAGGTGCTG
Source organism: Neoceratodus forsteri (assembly GCA_016271365.2). Classification (NCBI taxonomy): domain Eukaryota; kingdom Metazoa; phylum Chordata; order Ceratodontiformes; family Ceratodontidae; genus Neoceratodus; species Neoceratodus forsteri. The sequence goes on from CM028130.1 coordinate 1,065,540,986, forward strand.
ACACATAATTGGTGAGCCAGGTACTCGGAGAGGCAGATAGGGAAGAGAGACGCCAGGACTCTTTAGATTGACTCCAGCAGGCAGAAACTGTACCAACGAAAGTGCTACAGCATATGACCAAAAAATAGATGGTTACTGCAAAAGAATGGTGGATGTGGAAAATCATATGGATGTGCTGACAGATGCCATAACAGATACTAAGGCTACTTATAACAAACTCTTAGCTGCAGCTGCAGTTATGGAAAGTGCACAACCATGCAAAGTCCAGATTGGAACATTTGGGGAACATGAACCAGGCCCCTGAGTGAAGATCCTCCAGGTCCAAGATGAGATGGAGGGGTCTGAGCTGCTTCTTTTTGGGAAATATTTCTGAAAGAGAAATTTGACATGACCTTTAGTAGCCACTACTAAAAGCATACAAAATTCTTAGAGAAGGGCTAGACTAGGTGAAGAAGGACCAAGAGCATTGCTTCTTGTAACTTTGTCATCATCTGCCCACAGTCAGATTTGGCAAGTAGCCTGTAGAATGAGAGAGACATAAAGTTATTCTTATATCCCTATTTTTCCTTGACCTATCCATTGTGACAAAGGGATAAGAAAACCTTTGAGGCAATCAAAGAAAACTTTGAGACTTGAAATACCCCATAGACGTTTCCTTTCCACTTGCCTTCAGGTTACATTTGGTAAGAAATCCAATGTTTATACTGATCCAAGGAGAGGGTAAACTAACTGAGAAAGTTGAAGCTGAGCAACTGGTCTGGAATACTAAACCTTCATTTAAGGAGGGAGGGACTGATACCAGACTGTAAGTGATGTTGGATTCATATTCTTTCTTCAGTGTATTCCCTGAAAAGAAATTTTGAACCAACTTACTAAAAGTATGGCTTAATCTTAGAGTAAGGACTCATAATACTGTTGACTTCAATTAACCCAATAAAATGCACTTTGCATTTACTGTGAAAAGGGAAAAGGCTGTTTGGTCTATTCAAAGACCTGCATAATCTGCTGGTTGTGTCTTTTCCTGTGCTAAAACATTTAAAGTTCACATTTTCATATAATACTGTATAAGTTCAGGTCTCTCATGAGCTGTTAAATGGTGCTAAACAATTGCTTCATTTGTGTGAAGAGAAGGAGGAGGGGTTCTTCTTTTGGTCATTCTCTGATACACCTGAGCCACTAGTGTGACAATGAGGTTAAAAAGTGAATCAAATTACAATTTCCACATACAGATTTGTTGTACTCACTTTAAATATTGATAATGGGTTAGAACAGAGATAATGCCATTTTATGTTTTTCAGATACCTGATGCTGTAGTCCACCTGCCACTTGTGTGTCACGATGATGTGGCCACTAATGTCCTCCTTTTCTGCTATTATGATCCTTCCTGTGATTCTACATTATTCACCTTAAAGCTGTTACCTAGCATGTTTTTATCAGTTTCTTATTTGATTATTATTGTTTTTAGAACTTTTCTTTTAATCTAACATTTTGTCTACATTGAATACTCATTTTTGCAATCAAAAGTTACTATACTCTTACATAAATCAAATATAAAGAAATAAAAATATTCACTGGGCTTATTACGTGTTGTACTTTATTACATAACACATTTAAAAAATATGCCTACACAGACTTACATATAAAATAATTCAGACGTGTGACATCAGATGTCACCCATGTGACAGGGACATTGTTAAACTGCAAACATCATTTTATGTTCATTTTGTAAAACCAATAGTTTTAAATATGACCACAACACCACAATTAATTTTAGTTTCTAAAAAGTTTTAAGTTCCTCTAGAAAGTCTTTTGTGCCCTTTTGGTTATATTAGATTCTTGAAGCTGGCAGGGACTACCACTACGAAATTCAAATGGATATACAAGTAAACCCTGTTTATCGAAACCCCAATATCCTAATACCTAGTTATTCCAAAACTGACTATTTTCCCATACTGTTCTCTTTAAATTACTGCCATCTATTAAGTACAGTAATTAGCATGGTATCTTCTTTCACGTTAAGCCACTTACAGTGATATCAGTGATTTGTTTCCAGCTGAGCTGTTGATGGCTGCTAATCAAGTGCCTGCAAAAGTTAGACAGTTTGGTCTTTGGTGATTTGACTACTGGCCACAGTTACATAATGGCTAAATGCAAACATTCTGTGCTCAAAATCACTGCAAAGCTGCGAGTGCTTGAGTCACTGGAAGCAGACAAGAAAGCTGTGGATGTTGCTCGTTGGTTCAGCATTGGTAATGTTATTGCTTGTGACCTTCACTGAGTGAAGGACAAGATACGCAATTTTTCAGATTACATGGATTCTGGCATTAAAGAAGAGTCTAGAAAACTTTGCATACCTGCTGAGATGAAAATTTGCACAGGGCAGTCTACACGTGGTTCATTCAGAGCCAGATTAAGAAAACACTCATATCATGCACAGTTCTGAAGCAGAAGGCATGTCACTTTCACCAACAGCTTGAAGGTGAAACCCTTTTTCAGCCTGTGAGGGTGGCTTGATAGATCTGAGCATTAACACAATATACACCAACTCTCAATAATGGCTTAGTCTTTCTGCTTCAGTTAATTTATAGGGCCTTTTCTTAAAACTGTTACTTGGATGTCAGCAGAAGCTAACAGAGGAGCAAATCTTTAATGCTGACAAAACCTAGAGCTACTGGAAGTTTCTCCCAGAAAAGACATTAGCAGCTGGTTCTGAACCACATAGAAACATAGCCAATGATGGCAGAAAAGACCAGTGGTTCATCCAGTCTGCACAAATTCATTATCAAACCCTGTGACCTACTGTCCAGCTGGGTCCTAGCCTCCCTTCTCTCCCTATTTTTTCTCCCGATTCTGTTGCCCTGAGTTACGATTATACCCTTCACACTATCCCAACTGTGCTCAATACCCTTAATTGTTTTAGTGCCCACCACTTTGGCTGGGAGACTGCTCCACTGATCAACCATCCTTTCTGTAAAATAATATTTTCTCATATCCCTCCTAACTCTCCTCCTGTCACTTTCCACTCTTGACTTTATGACCTTGAACTAACTTTCAAGCTAAATAGCTCCTCACTGTTTACTTTGTTTATTCCTTTTAGGAACCTTAAGGTTTCTATCATATCTCCCTTCTGGCCTCCAGTGAGTACATGTCTAGTGCCTTGAGGGTCTCCTCATAAGACAGTCCCTGCTGCCCTAAATCATTTGTCATACCCTGTGCTGCACTGTCTCCAATCTGTCCCTATCCTCTCCTGAGCTGAGGGCTCCAGAACTGGGTGCAGTACTCCAGGTGTGGCCTCACTAAAGATCTATAAAGGGTAGTATTACCTCCTTCCTCCTACTAGCAATACTCCTCCCTATTCTCCCCAACATCCTGCTGACTTTACCATACTATAGGCTTTGTTGCACTAGCTGAATTACTTGAGGTTTCACTGACAATAACTCTAGGCTACATTCCTCAGCCACAGTACTAAGTTTTATGCCACCTCTGCAGTACTCTGCTCTGGGGTTTTATTCCTAGGTGCATTATCTTGCATTTTTTGGCATTGAATTTCAACTGCCAAACCATAGACCACCCTCTAGCTTCTGTAAGTCTGTTTGTATTTCTCTGATTTTCTTGTCACTATCCACTCTCCCACAGAGCATAATGTCAACTGTGAAGAGACACAACCTGCCTTGGATACATTCTCCAATGTTACTAATGAACATATTGAAGAAGATTGATCCCTGTGGCACCCACTTGTGACCTCCTATCTTCTGATTTGAACCCATTGACCATGACTCTCTACTGCCTACCCTTTAGCAAGTTTCCTACCAGTTGCCTCTGTCTTTATCCACACCCAGATCCTCCATTTTCTTCAGCAAGCATCTGTGGGACACCAGGTTAAAAGCCTTGCTGAAGTTGATATAAATCAGTACTGCTTTCCCCTTTTTCTAACTAATCTCTAATGCCTGTCCCATCCCAGTTTGAAGCTGCTGATTGGCTTGGCCTGTACCACTTCCTCTGGCAGTTTATTCAACTTGTCCACCACCTTTCACTTAAAAGGTGCTTACAGAAGTCCTTTATAAATCTCCCAGTGCAAGCTTTGGTGACATCCCTCTCACCCCTGTATTTTAACTCAAGGAAAAGAGTTCCTTGACTTCCACCCTGTTTATCCCATGTATGTACCTGTAAGTCTCTATCATGTCACTTCTTTTCCTTTTGAAGGTGTACATGCTTAAGTCCTGCAATCTCTCCTCATATGTCTTATTCCCAAGGCCATGTACCATCTTGGTTGCCCTTCACTGTACTGCTGCCACCTTGTTACAGTCTGTCCTCAGGTGCGGTCTCAGAAAGTTAAAATAATTTATTGAGGATATAGTCATATGCCTTTTGGTCCTGATCTTTGGCAGACTTCATCAGAGTTAAAATCCACAACAACACTCTAGGAACACCCTTTTATTTTTTTTTGAAATTCAAAATTTTATTGTGACAGAATCTCATATCAAATGTAGTACACATAATAATAATAAAAAACATTTTGTTCTATCCAAACAGATGACAGAATAGATTCAGGTCACAAATTTTTCTCTCCCAACCATCAACACTAACAAAACCACCCCTCTCTACCCTAACCCACCCTCCCACTACAGCAAACCCTTAAGGAAGATCTGCTCACCCACCATCATCCCTCCTCCTGCTTTACTCGGTCTGGCTACACCTGGGAAGGTATAGCGATGAGCGACTCCAATTCTTTTCAAATATATGAAACCTATTGTCCCTTCCGCTCCCCATTTTTCCATATTTAAATTAGACAACATCTCCTGCAGCCATTCCGTATACGTAATTGGGGAGTCAGTCATCCAATGTCGCAAAACTACCTTTTAAGCAAGCCTGAGATCAGAACCATGTAGAACCTACGCCCCTATACATGATGCCAGAATAATCCCTTATCAAACATATATCGGGTAAAATACTGTTCAATACCCAACAGTGGATCTGTCCTCTGTTTAATCTGCATCCACAATTGCTTTATCAGTGGGCACTCCCAAAAATATGATGCAAGTCTCCCACTGCCTGACAGCACCAGAAACAATTTTGTCCGCCTACTACCCACCTTAAACAACTTGGAGGGAGTCCAGAATAAGTTATTCAAGAAGTGAAACTGCATCACCTCAACCTGTCCTGTCTAACATATTTGTACGATGCTCCAGAGGCCTCCCAGTCCCGCTCTTGCTCCCCAAACAGTTAGTCCAATATCTCGGTATGTGATCGAATCCTTAAGCATTTGGTCGAGAAGTTTCTTATATACTCTAGAGACCACATGTGGTTTCCCACAACTTGACTAATGACTCAAACCAGATCCCGTCTACACGCCCTCTCGTAGGTTGATCCCACTTGAGTCAATAAGTGAGTAAGTTGGTATAATTTAAAGACTTGCTTAACATCTATATTGTACCTCTCCAGGATCTCCTTATTGGGAGTGTGCGATTCTCTTCCATTAAGTCCTCAATTCGCAATCCTTCGAGTTGGGGAATCCACCTACCAAATCATTTTCCCCAATCCTCAAATTTGAATTTTGACATACTGGTTGGTGCTTGTCCCTATCGGCATAACCGAGCTTTCCACAAATCTGCCTATGAATATGCAAAATTTTACTATTAGATTATTAACCAGCCTGGGGGCAATCTCCTGGGGTGGAATAGAGCAATGCAATCGATCCAATCTTACCTCCTGATCACCTCAATCTCTAATCTAACCCATGAGGGAACATAGGGCAGAGAGTCGAGTCTGCTGACGGAACCACCCATTTCAAGTATTTGCACAGACTACTTGCCCAATAATATAACCTGAAATGTGGGAGTCTCAAACCCGCTTTCTCCCTGGGAGCCGCCAGCTTATTATAGTCTCTAAGGGGCCTTCTCCTCTCCAGATGAAGTCAGAGATCAATACGTGCAAATCTCTAAACCATCTTTGGGGTAGAAAACATTGAGCATATTGAGTGGATAAAAATCCTAGGCAGGATATTCATTTTAACTATGCTAATCCGCCCCAGAGAGAAAGCGGCAATCCGCTCCACCTTTGCAAATCCTGCTTAATAATATTCTAATGGCATTCAGATTAAGATTGACTAATTTCTGATCTGATCTGGCCAAGTAAATACCCAGGTATTTCAGCATATGCGGAGTCCATTGCATACCCATTTCCAACACCTCTGACCTGGACACTCTCATATTCAGCGGGAAAATTTGGGTTTTCCCCACGTTAATCCTGTAGTTAGACAATCTACTATATTCTCGAATAATTTCCAGCACTGCTCGGATTGAGCTACTTGGCTGAACAACATGCAACAAGATGTCATCCACATATGCTGAAACTTTGAGCTCCTGTGATCCGACTCTAATACCCATAATCCTAGAGTCTAATCTCATTCTAGTGAGGAGAGGCTCTAGATATAAGTTGAATAAAAGGGCGATATTGGACAACCCTGCCTGGTACCAGAATTAAGCAGAAAACTTCAAAATACACCATTACAGTATATTTTGGCTTTTGGATCCTATATAAGGCAAACACAAACTTGATGAACTGGGCCGGAAAACCAAATTTTCCATAGTAATAGCTAAAACTTCCAGTCCACTTGTAGAATGCCTTCTCCGCATCCACTGACATCAATACACATGGAGATTTACAATCTTTGGAGATGGAGAAGACATGAGACAATTTACGTAGGTGGTCCGACGCCAACCTGCCCTTCATAAACCCAACCTGATCATGGTGAACTAGCCTGGGCATGACCCTGGACAACCTTGAAGCTAAAATCTTCGCTAAAATCTTGATGTCGTAGTTACTCAGGAGATGGGTCTATAACTTGTAACTTTATCTAACTCCTTCCTTCTTTCGGAATAAGCACTATCAGGGCTTCAAGTAATAATCATCTACTTTGTCCTGGGTCAAAATACTCTGAAATAATCTTTTAACCGGGACATAGCAGGGTCATAAAACATTTGTAAAATTAGATGTAAAACCATCCGACCGGGGCCCTATCGTTGGCAAGAGTTTTAATTGCCTCCAAAATCTCTTCTTCTGAGATAGGAGGAAAGCTCTCTCCTTTGACCTTCTGATACCCGGGAGACTACAGGCAGATAAGAAGTCCTCTACCTCTAGCTGACTAGGCCTAGGAGTCATTGGGCTGTATAAAGCCTTGTAGTAATCTTCAAATTCCTTAACAATTTCCATGGGTGATGTTTTAACCGTCCCATCAACAGTAGACATGATACTCTGGACTATCCTAGATGCCTCCACCGCCCTTAACCTCATCGCTAAAAGCCTACCTGATTTCTCTCCCTGGTTCAGATACAGGGCCTTGGTTTTCAGAATCACGTATTCCACCCTCTCCCCAGAATCCTTCATATTCATGACGTAGTTTAATTAATAGCTCCCTAGTCTCCTCTGGCGTATTCTTTGACAGATCTTTCTCTATGTCCCTAATTCGTGCCAACAAAGATCTATCCCTTTCCTCCTTCTTCTTCTTACCACCACCAACTTAATGAACTCCCTCTTAACACACACTTTAGAGCACACCACCATAAATCTCCCCTAATAGTTAAATGACTATTCTCCATTTTGTACTGTTCAATCCGACGTCCGATATACTCCCTTATTTCTGCGAGCGAGTATTTGATTGTTCAACTTCCAAGTAGTCTGTCTGGGAATATTAGAAGTCAAATTGAGGGAGCAGCAACCATGGAATGGTCAGAGAAAATTCAGGAGTAATATTACAGTTCACCAGTCCTGTCAACAACCCTCTACTCACCAAAAGTAATCTATCCTCGATCTGGACTTATGGACCTCTGATAAAAATGTATATTCCCTACATGAAGGGTTCAAGACCCTCCATGGGTCACATAGTCCTAAGTTATCTACCAATTCCTAATAGCTCTCTGAGCTGGCGATGAACCATAATTAACACCATCCTTATCCAAATCTGGAGTAAATGGCAAGTTCTCAATCCCCACCCAACACCATCGGATGCTGAATAAGCGGACTTAAGGTATTTAGTAAATCCACAAAAACCCAGGGAATCTGCATTGGGCCCATAAATACTTCCCAACACAATTCTGGTTTGGTTCAAAAGCCCTACCACAATAATATAGCGGCCTGCGGATCTACTAATTGCTTCTCACACACAAATGCCACATTCCTATGTAATAAAAGCGCTACCCTCTACCCGCTGTACTGAATCCAGCCCCAAATATCTGACCAACAAACTGACATCTAAGTGTGCTTAGCTCTTTATCAAGCAGATGTGTCTCTTGTAAACATATTATCTGTCCCTTTAATAATTGTAAATGCTTTAATATTTTATATCTCTTTATTTTTGCCTGCCTCCCTTAATGTTCCACCTACAAAACTCAAAAGGACTACTCATTCACCAGGTAATCTACGTACCATCTTCTAATTACCTTCTCGGTTACACCAAATCCATCTTGGGCCAACCTTCTGGGTGAGCAGATCTTCCCAAACCTATCTCATCTAACCCCTTACTATAACCCACCCCTCCCTCCCTGCCTAGCCCTTCGAATAATCCCCATAAAAGACCAGTTACATACAACTATAATTAGTACAACCAAAGACTTCCCTCAATCGCCCCCTTCCCAACACCCTCACCCTCCTCCTAAAACACTTTGGTCCATGACATCCATGGCTCCGCTAACTAACCCTTCCTCCAGCCCCCAGCACATCATTAACTACTTGGCCCATTCTAACCAGAGCCTATATAAAAGCCTATATTTACATTCAGTCCTCTACACATGGCATAAACCAATTATTTCTTTCCCAAAACTCTTTTCATAATTGAGTCCCCTATCCCCAACCCCAACCCCAATACACACAATATTTCCCCAGAATCAACATGATCAATTATGCATTAAGCACTTTAAACAACCTCCACGAGGTCATGCAGTAACTTGCACTTTCTATGAGAGCGGAGAAAAAAAAAAGGGGGAGGGGGGAATGGAAAAATATTCTTTCTACAGAGATTTCAACAGAAATAGTCCATTGCTCCAAAAGCGATGTACTCCGATGGGACATTACTGGTATCCAATTCCAATAGCGATTTCCCAAAAGTTTATAACATGGACCAGAACCCAGCTGTAACTCCTCAGTCCATTTTGAAAACAGCAATGGAGGCATGAATTGCCCAAAACCCAGATGGACACTCCAGCTCCTCCCTTCCAACGAGATGCATCCTCATCACAGCCGACTGTCAGACGAAACCAGAAAACAACCAGCATCAAGGGTATACAGATGCCCTCGCCTCACATGAAGGCCCCATGAACAGTAAAAGCAGGTTGCAGCAAGAAACCTGTGCGCTCTTCCACATAGCCAATTCCAGTCTGGATTCGCTAACCTCTGTTACACAGGGGCCCTTCCCACACGAGAGAGGTGCTTCATACTGTCCACCGGAGGCCCTTAGTGCGCTCAGCCAGATTGCCTTTCCGGAGTTCAAAACCCCCATCCCCAACTCACGAGGAGGAACTTGCTCATCTTTAAGATCAGATCCTATATACAGCACTCACTTTTCATCCTCCTCAGATAAAAATAAAGAAGTAACTAGGGCAGAATCAATGATCCCTATCAGGCGAGAGATCACATATCATTTAAACAAACCCAGAGAACAGGAACCAAATACGGTCAGGCACTCACCCCTTCCGAGTCCCAGGGGCTATTTGAAAAGATCCAGGAGGGTAGTAGCCAAGCCTTTACTCGCTGCAGGTGCGTCTTCAAACGTAGACCACTGACCATTCAGCAGTACCTGTAGTTTCGCGGATAAAGAACTTTAAACCTGATGCCTGCCGGAATCAATTTTGAAACGATCGGGTGGTATTCCCCCTCCTTTGTCTCACTGCTACTGGTAGATCTTGAGTGATCCTGATGGGAGTCCCTTCCACTTCAGCTCCCTGATCTCTTTGGCCTTCATGAGCACAAATTGACGTTCCTGGTAGTTCAACAAACGAACTATAAATACACGCGGGGCACCCGATGCTGGAACTGCACGCAACGCCCAATGAGCCCGCCGATTATGAACTTGTCGCGAAGGGCGCCGGGCCTACTAGCTCCTTGAAGAAACTCTGGGCAAAGAGGATCAGATCGGGTCCTTCTCACACGCTCCGGAGGCCAATAACTACCAAATTATTCCTCCGACTCAACCTCTAAATCTTCGATCTTCGCCCATCCTGGATATCTTCTGTCTTAGGTTATTTAATTCGCTCTTACTTCAAGACCCTTTTCTCCAAAGAGGAGACCTTCATCTCTGTGTCCCCTGTGCGCTGTGCTAAATCTTCCAGAGCCAGAGTGACCGCTTTCAGTTCTTCAGTTACCATGCATAACTCGCACGGAAGGGCTTAAATTCCGCCAGGATTGCGCTAGGTCAGGGGCTCATTTTCTGGAGTGGAGCTGTTATTTTCAGGGCTTTCACCTTCCGTTGTGACTCTCACTTTTTCGGCTGGGCCTTCGGTGACACTGGCGGTGTGTTCGGGTCGTACTCCTTCTCATTTCCACCTCCATATACGCCCAACTCACCACTAGAACAATTCAAACAAATTATAGACTCTGCTGAATTCAAAATAAAGTCACAAATACCTCCAAAATCAATAAAATATAACTTTTATGCCGACAGGAGGCTGGAGGTGAAGGATCAGACTGCACTCACAGAGCTGGCATCACGTGACTCCAGAACACCCTTTTATAATAACATCTTTATTAACATTAAGTCCAAAACAGCATTACAGGATGAATAATCAATAAGGAACAAGATAAGAAACAAAATCAGATTCCTAATAACCACTATTAAGAAAAGAAAGCAAAGAGAAAGAGATTACACTACATCATAATAAAGAAAAACAATAACTTACAATACATAATTGTACAGTATGTTAAAGAACTAAAATCAGGAGTCATAAATCAGTTACATTAAAGTCTAAGGGCAAAGGTCAGAGGCAGGTATGGGATGTTCCATATTTATTCCAAATCTAAAATACCAGTAAATTATCTCTGGAAGTATATTAGGAAACAAAGGCAGGATCTACCCATACGTTCTATAACAGCGATCTTCCCAAATGTGTTGAAATACAGAGAGTAAATTTAGATATTTAAAACTATGCTGCCTATGTCTATAGATGATTTTAGCAAGAGCTTCCCAATGTGACACCTGAGGAGTTCGTGATTAGTGCCACAATCTCGTGAATGATTATTTAAGCACACACCAATAAAATTAACAACAATTTAAACAGCCTACATGACACTGACAAATCTCCACCTGGAATATGAAGCAATACCAAAGCAGGGGCAAGGAGAGGGATATCAAAATATGGCTAATCACTTGAGAAATCAAAACCAAAATTGCTATAAGCAAGGGCACATTCAAAAATATGAGCATAGTCTGCTAGTTGCTTTCACACTGCCACGGCAGGTGCCCACTGAGGGCCTAAAAGAGAAGTGAGTGAAGCAGGGGTTGAAAATAATGCATTCTACAGTACATTTCCATGCAAACTCACAAAGGTATGGAGCCATCAAAAGTTGTAGGATGCCAAAGAGAACCTCTCCCACTGTGTTAAGTCATACTCCATTGGGAAATCATTCAACCACAGCTAAAAAATTACCCCAGTGGAGTCCTTAACAGAGGCGATAGCATAGAATGAAGAGTACCAATCCAATGGTCCAGCAGGGTCTCTATTTGACATGTAATCAACATTTGCACCAATGCAGTATAGACTCAGAAGGAAATCTTTGCAAGGTACAAAAGAGTGAAAGTAAGCTCACAACTGCAAATATCTATAATAATCTGACGAAGGTATACCATACTAATCTGGAGATCACTGGCTGAATCCCAGTACATTCCAAGACCTGATGGACATATACCAAACCCATTCTGGCCCACCTATGAAGAAATGAATCATGAAGATTTAAAGAAATCCATAAATTCCATGCAAGTCCACTTAGAAGGAAGGCATCAGATCTGGGAAACGATCATGCATCCTAAGCCAGGAAGTCAAAATTTCCCAGGTAATACAAGAAAAGTTAGAGAAAAATGTAATGTGGGGGAGGAGGGGTGGAATACAGAAGACAGCCAGTATTGTGGAAGTCATTTAAAATAAATTCAATGTCCTTTCAATATGCCTGAAAAATAAAGAGGACCATAAACAAAAATACACAACATATATGCAGTGGCATACCAATTGAAACTAGGAAGATTTATTCCACCATGATCTACTGGGAGATGCAAAGAGAGGTCTGAATCCTAGGCTTCTTACTCTTCCATATAAAGTTCAAAATCATCCGCGCCATTCTGGAAAATAAAAAAGATGGGGTGGGGGTGGGAGAGGAGAGTTTGTAAAAGAAATATGACACAAAGTAAAACATTAGAACAGATGGCTCCACCCTCTAAAAGAAAGATAAAAAAGGTAGTCCATCTCTTAAGATCCTGACTTATAACAGCTGTCACAGATTCATAGTTAAATAGTTGATCCATGTTATGAGGAATTGAAACACCCAGATATTGCAGGCAAGTTCTATTCCATTGAACTGGATATAACTTCAGAATCAAATCTGAGAAGAATAGTTAAATGTAAGGAGCTCTGTTTTGTCTGTGTTTAACCGAAAACCAGTTATAACCTCAAAGTTAGATAAATATCAAAAACAGATGTCAAGGAAGAAGTAGGGTTAGTGAGTGTAAGAAGAATATCACTGGCAAATAAAGCAATTTTATATTCCTGACCCCTCAAGGTATACCACAGACATTCGCTCCATTACAGATATAAACAGCAAGAGGTTCAATATATAAGGAAATAACAAAGGAGAAAGAGGAACCCTGGTTGGTGCCACAACCAAGAAGAAACGGAGTAGAGCACATATCATTAACTTTAACTAAGGCAAACGAAGGAGAATTGAGATGTTGAAGCATCAACATGAATTCCTTTAGGGAAACCAAAAGCATGCAACAGGGACAATAAGAAAGACCAGGATACACAATCAAAGGCCTTCTACATCAAACCTGGCTAGGACCAGGGGAGTGAGCACTGCTGTGCATACTCCAACAAACAAGAAGGTATATTGTACACTGTTGTGCGTTAATGCTATAAACAAATACCACCTGATCATGGTCCAGCAAGGAAGGAAAAAGGCCCTCAGGTCTAGATGTCTACATTGACATAACAAACTTGTAATCTGAATTTAAAATAGAGATAGGGTGATAGGAAACAGGTAATGTGTGATCTTTGCCTGGTTTAGGCAATGCTACAATTACTCCATATTGCCAAGAAACAGGTGGAGTATGGCCTGTTTGAACATGATAAAAAATATGGCTTAGCTGCAGCAGTAGCAACTCCTAAAGGCAGGGGTGTTTATAAAGTTTGGCAGAGAAGTCATCTAGTCCTGGCTCTTATCTGATTTAGCTGCCATGATACTACAGTGGATCTCCTCATGTGAGATGGAGGAGAGTAAGGACTGGGCTTGTAAAGAAGTAAGTTCAGGTAGAGGAATCTCTGACAAGAAGGATTGAGCAGCCCTATCAGAAGGTGGAGGGAATTGATTAAGTATAGCGAAGAATAATAAGAAAAAATATTGAAAGAATTTAATCACCTTGCACTGTTAAAGAATCCTGTGGGGATGAACAGAGCTTAAATACCATGGCTGCCTTCTGGTAAGTACGGAGGTGGTGATGAGCAAGTTGCTGCATACCCTGAGGTCCCCTTTATAGTAAGGCTGATGCAGATAGAACAAGGCATGTCCAATTTTCTGATCAAAAAAATTCTGCAATTGCTTTCAGGGCTCAGAGCTGGTCCAAAACAAGGCATCACCTCTACCCCAGGTCGATTGTAAAAATCACAAGGTTCGTGCAGCTCTTTAATTTTGGCTTCTCAGGAATGATGCAGGGCAGAAGAATAGCAGTCAGTGGCTCAGTAGGTAGCACACTCACATCTGAGGCCGGGAGATCAGAGGGCTGTGGGTTCAGTTCCCACATCTGGCACTTGGTTATATCCAGTACTGACACTGTAATGCAGCATGAGAGGGTGCTGCATTTCTGAGGTGCCATCTTTCGGATGAGACGTTAAACCGAGGTCCCATCTGCCTGGATTGGTGGTAGTTTAGGTGGATGTTAAAGATCCCATGGCACTTATCGAAAAGAGTAGGGAATTTCCGTGTCCTGGCCAAATTTCCTCATTCACTAAAAATACCACCAACAGCTTAATCTGGTTCAAGGTCAGTTGGCATTCATCTGTATCCCCTCCCCGGTCATGCCTGAAAATAGGCAGGATTTGTCTAGTGCACTTACCGGTCAACAAAAGCTAAATAAATAAATAAGCTATTATAGTGCCCCGAATAACTGCCTTCAACATAGCCCACAGAATACTTGGAGAGATATCATCTCTGTCATTCTCCAGTAGAAACCTGAGGAATCTGTTGTGTTAATTTAGGATCCTGGTGAAGACCAGGATGAAATCTCCAAGAAGTAGAGCGAACAGATTTACCCAAAGAAAAGGATGCAATGAGTGGGGCATGATCAGAAAGATGAACAAGGCTGTGTTCCACTCCTGACACAGTCTCTAGGTGTTGTATAGTAGTAATGAGATAGTCAAGTCTTGCATGACTCCCATGTCTGAGAGAATAATGAGTATACTCCCAGATGTGAGGTGTAAAAAATGCCAAATACTATATCCACAAGGCCAAGAGTTTAGAGTGTCTTGCTAAGGTACCAGTTTGCAGAGGAGAAACAATAAGCTTTGGTTAGAGAAGCATCCAGGTTTGGGTTTAAAGTAAAATTAAGGTCCCACCCCATATTAATTGCCCTTGCTTGTGTTCAAGTAAAAGTGAAAAATAGAAGATAGAACATCGTAGTGGTACCAGGGTAAAATATGTGTTAACTAGGGTAAGCGGCAGTTGTACAGAAAACCCATAACTATAACGTATCATCCCACCACATCTTCAAAGTTACAAGATAAATCAAAAGGAACCCTCGCTGGCCTAAGATTAACCCCCTAACACACACACACACTTGCCCGAGCAGTGGGAAGAATAAAATACATGATCATATCCAAAATAACAGAATATTTTATGTTCAGTAGAGGACAGGAGAGTTGCCTGAACAAACAGGAAACCTGCTTGCTGTTGCCTGAAATATTGGAGGAGGTGAGTGTGTTTCACTGGATTATGTACACCATTAACATTAAAAGAAAGAATTTTAGTCTGTGAAGACATACAAAAGGCGGAGATAAAAAAAAGCTACCATTGAGGTATTTTGCAAAGACCAACAACAGGAGAAATAAATAAAACATAAAAGTAAAGCACTTGATTTCTCCAGGAAGGGCAAAAGAGAAATAAATCTACCAACCTGCCTCTGACCAATACCTAATAAATGAATCCTCATAGACCTTGTGGAAAAAATGAACAACAATTGTGCATTATAATAGCAATCCCTAGATTAATCTGAAATTTTACCAAACTAGAAAAACAAATTGCGATTAGTAGCAATACTAACATACTAAAATTCCAGCAGAATACGCCTAACAGTCTTTCATGTCAGCTCATTGGTCAGCCCCACCCTGGAGCTGACCTTGCTGCCCCCTCACCCTCTCTGGCTTCTCCTTCCCATTCACGGATATTCTTGCTGCACTGTACTTTGCTTCCAGAACCCTTCCCTGTACCTGTCTCACCCTCTTGAACTCCTCCACCATCTCTGCCTCCACCAGCAGCACATTCCATGGCTCCACCACCCTCTCAGTGAAGTAGCACCTCCTCCTCCTCCTTTCTCCCTGAATCTCCCCTCCAGCTTCCACCCATGCCCTTTAGTTGACCCCTTTCTTTGGAGCACCCTGACTGCTCCTCCCCTATTTACCCCTCATGTACCTGAAGACCTCTATCATGTCTCCCTGGTCCTGTCTCTTTCCAATGTGTATATTTAGTTCTTTGAGCCTCTCCCCATAGGTCCTTGTCCTCCAAGCCCTAGCAAT
Organism: Neoceratodus forsteri; assembly: GCA_016271365.2. Taxonomy (NCBI): domain Eukaryota; kingdom Metazoa; phylum Chordata; order Ceratodontiformes; family Ceratodontidae; genus Neoceratodus; species Neoceratodus forsteri. The sequence continues at coordinate 1,065,556,969 of CM028130.1, forward strand.
GCATCTCAGCATCCTGTTGGCTTAGGCCACTGCCCTCCTACAAGTCTCCGAGTTGTTCATCTTGACATCCACCACCACCCCCAGGTCCCTCTCAGCCATCGAGACTTGTAGTATTTCTCCCCAGGGTGTACCCTTGGCCCAGGGTTCTGGCTCCCAGATGCAGTACCTTGCATTTCCTGCATTGAACCACAGCTTCCACTTTATAGACCACCTTTCTAGAGCCTCCAGGTCCCCTGTAGGCCACCCTCCTCCCCATCCACCACCGCCCCTAGTTTTGAGTCATCTGCAAAGAGACTCCATCTCACTCCTGATACCCTTCCTTATGTCAGAGACATAGGCATTGAACAGGAGGAGCCCAAGGACCAATCCCTGAGGGACCCCACTAATGACCCTCCTTGGGATGAGACTAACCTGCCAACCATGACCCTCTGGGTCTGGTCCTGGAACCAATTTCCTATCCATGTGATCATCTGGTTCCCCACCCCATTTCTTCCAGCTTATTCAACAAGCCCCCATGAGGAACAGAGTCAAACATGTTGCTGAAGTCAAGAAAGAGGACATCCACCAGTCTACCCAGGTCCAAGGCACTCATCACCCAGTCATAGAACTCCACAAGGTTTGTCTGACATGATTTTCCCAGGATGGAACCATGCTGCCTATCATCCAGGCATCCTGACTTTCCCAGGCCCCCCAGCCTCTCCTTGACAATGCCTTCCATCACCTTGCCCTCCACCTATGTCAGGCTGAAGTGACTGTAATTCTCTGCCACCTCCCTTGATCCCCCTTGTGGATAGGCACTGTATGCACCACCTTCCAGTCATGAGGCACCCACCCTGTTCTTAGAGAGATGCTGAAAAACACCGTCAATAAGAACATTAATGAATAAAATATATGTAGAAAGGTCTATAAAAGAAAACTGATAGACCAGCATATAAGAATAAGGAACAGAAGCTACAGACTCATACAAGAGACATAGCTGTAGCAAACATTTAGTGTCAAACTTCAAACCCCTAACTTCCCAAACCATATCCCAACATCCCAAAACCCAGAAAAGTTTAACCAGAAAAGAAATAAACTCAGAACTATATACAAGGCAAAATACATCCTGACATAGCTGGCATCAAATAGGCCACCAAAAGAAATAAAAGGTATCACACCAATAAGGTGAGGTTGACCAATCCAGCATGCCTAGGAAAAACAGAGGATAGTGACTTCCAAGGGAGGGAGCGGCTCTACTTCCATGTGCCTAGGCAACTCCAAAGGATTCCTAGGAGTCGCATGGGTATATAGTTTATACCAGCCTCCCTGGTTCAGTAAGAACTGCTAGAAATAAGCTGAGTAAGGCTTACTGAGACTAAAAGAGGGGTGCATCTTCAACCCCACCCAACTATAAAATAAATAAATAAATAAAGCCTTTCCCTCAAGGGATCTAGAAAATAATGTAGAAAAAGATAGACCAAATAGACAAGCTCACCAAAACAACACAGATGAAAAAGAAAGTTCCCTCACCCCTATGGGAACAACATAGTATTCCTCACTTGAACCCCAACTCATTGTTTAAGGCCTAGGTGATTATGAAGAAAAAAAGGAAAGAAAAAAATAAAAACAAGGGGGAAGGAAGGAAAAGAACATCTTAGGACCTAAGGGTAATTACCCAGGTAAATAATAATGAAACCAACCCCAGTCAACTGGGCTTTATGCTCCATCAGCACTCCACATTCAAGTCAAGGCCAGAAGTCTCCTAGAATCTTGTCACAACTGAGAAGGTTTTCCTTTTTTTTCCTTTTATGATTTTTAAATATAGCTAGAATCTAAAAATCATGAAATGGACTACCAACCTGAACCTTTTAATATGAAGAAAGGATCCCAAAGAATTGGGATCCTAATAAACGTTAAAGAGAGAATACAAAGAAATAAAAAGAAGATCCATAACATAGAAAACCACAATAGGGTGACAGAGACCGAAGAGTACTAGGTCCAGAGAATAAAAGCAAGAAGAGTAAATGAATAAAAACTAAATCATGTCAGAGCAACTGGACCACAGATTAAAAGAACGGAAAGCCAGGCAGGAGACAGGATACACAAACAGAGAACAATAGTGAATGGTACGGTAAGGAAAATGCAGGAGCAAACCACAAAGAAGGAGACACTAAAAGAAATGACACAAAGGCAAGGGACCCAAAACCAAGCAAAAGTAAAATGGACCATCCAGACAATAAACCAAAGAATACCACAAAAAGCATGGAGAAAATGCCCAGGATGACTGGAAAAAAATCTGAGAAAACAATCAAATAACAAACAGAAAAGGAGAGAGCTGGATTGCAGAGTGACCTAAAGGTATTCCTAAGGAGTAAAAGTAATAGCAAGAAAATAAAGTACTGTAGGTGACTGGTTAAAGGAAGGAAAGAAAAGAAAAAGGATTCCAGATCTCGCTTAAGGGACTAATAAGACAAAATGATGGGAAACAGAAACAGATAAAATAACAAAAGCATGCAGGAAAGGAAGAGATAAAATTAAGAAACTAATGGTAAAGGGGGTAATACTGAGGCACAACAATATAAATGCATCAGATAGGTGTCTAAGCAATCCCAACAAGGTATAGCTCCACAAAGCACAGTTGGGATCTGCAAAAATCAACCAATGTCAGTTCACAGAGTTAGCTTTATGTTGCTTCCTCTCAATGAAAAGCTTGGAGCATAGCCTTGATTTCAGAAATAGTCTGGTCCTGCCAATGCTTTTTGCTGTGGGGGACACTTTGCTTCATCTTTTTCTGGGTATGTCAAAGTCAATTTGCTCATCGAAGACTATCAAATTCCTGCTCCTGAGTTCCTGGAGAGCCAGCTAGGAGTCTTCAAAGGTGTGAGTACCTTCAGGAAAACGCACATGGAGCTGGGCTGGATAAGGTGTAGCATATTTAATCTTATGCTCCTGGAGTACGCCTAGAATAGGATCATCTGCTCAACATTGAGCCAACAACAACAGGGAGTAGTCATTGTCCACATATACTCACCGATCTTTGTATTGCAGCAATCCCTTACACCAGGCCCAAGACAAACCCTCTTGCTTGACTGCATAGTTGAGAAAATGGACCACCATTGAGCATGGATGGGCAGCATCTGAGGAGGGCTTCATGGCAAGGGACCAATGTGCATGCTCAGATTGCAAGGGGAGAGATCTTCTACATCCAAAAGTGAAGAAAAGAAATCTTGCAAGAAAGAGATCATGTCCTGACTTTCTTCCCTCAGGAACACCATATATTCATAGGTTGTTCCATCAGGACCAATTCTCCAAGTCTTCACAGTGATCTAGTAAATCTTGCTGGTCCTGTAATGTTTTAGACACCAGTATCTCCAATCAGTCCACTTGGGAATCTGTCCGTGAAACCGACTTCTCGCTGTTGCCTACCTGATATTCCAAAGCTGATAGGAGGTTTTGATATTGATCTGCAAGGTTCAGAATTCTGCTCAGAGCTTCTATAACTCATCCAGCATTGCTGCATTTGAAAGTTGTGTAGATGCAGTGCTAGAGCTGCCGTGGCTGGATGTTATATTGTCAGAGTGAAACTAGTAGGATCAGCTGAGGTAGGTGCTGCAATGTTTTCAGCAGATTTAAGTATCTTCTCTTGCCGCCATGTAGCTAATATACTTTTCAATTTTTATAGGTACCCTGTATAGGGAAAATAATGAAAATACCAGCTTTGAAGCTGGGTGGGAGCAGAGCTCAAGCTTCACCCTCCATACTAAGACATAAAGTCACCAGAAGTCCTCCACTGTAGCATTCCCTAATGTTATAGTACCAGTCTACAAAATGTATTGTAAGACCACATGTTAATAATGGTGCACAATTTGGAGCCCTGCTAGTATCATGGATAATAATAATAATAATAATAAATCTTGATTTATAAAAAGCGCAGTTCAGCAAGTATCAAAGCACTTTTACAAAGGTTAAAACACTATAAAATAAGTAATAGAAAATCCTCAATTTAACAACAAACAACTAAATATTAATCATCTGAGAAGGCCAGCGAGAATAAATAAATTTTTAGAGCTGCTTTAAAGCTCTCCATAGTCAGGCACCCTCTAACCCGATGAGGCAGAGAATTCCACAGGGTAGGGGCCGTGAATGCAAAACCTCAAGCCCCAGAGGTCTTGAAACAGACCCTGAAATCTCAAGCAATCCCTCATCGTGGAGCAGAGTGGCCAGAGGGGCAGCAGGGATGCAGGAGATGTTGCAGGTAGCTCAGTCCCTGTCCATGTAGGGCTTTATAGATCAGCAAGCCGACCTTGAAGGTGATTCACCACTGAACTGGCAGCCAGTGAAGTTCATGCAGCACAGGTGTGACATGGTTTGATCGAGACAGCCCAGTCAACAACCTGGCTGCAGTGTTCTGCTCAAGCAGCAAGCAGCAAATATTAACCGCCAGTAGCCTTAGGTATAGGGCATTGCAGTAATCAAGGCAAAAGGTCACAAAGGCATGGACCAAGGTCGGAAGGTCACCGGTGGAACAAGGTGCTTAATCCAGGCAATATTCCTCAGATGGTAAAATGAGGACTTGACGACGGAAGACACCTGAGATTTCAGAGTCAACCCTCAGACAAGAATAATGCCCAGACTTTGCACCCACTCAGAGATCATCAGCTGGCAACCACCGAGCAAAAGCCCGTGGCCTTTCCAGCTGAAGACCCCTCTGTCCGAAGGGCCGGGTCCACCACCAAAACCTCAGTCTTGCCAGGATTCAGCTTCAATCAGCTGCCACTCATCCAGTCCTGAATCTCAGATAAAGATTGTATTAAAAGGCTCCAAAGAAGGTCTACCAGAATGATTACCAGTAGGTGACTTGAGGGCAAGGATTACAAGAAGAAACTATCCAGTTTAGGATTCAGTACACTTCAATAATGAAAGATACAAAGAAATTCATAATACCTTAGAAAATAAGTACTAACTCTGAAATACTTCAGTCATTAGGGTTGGCAAATTAAGAAATCATATCATTTTACAAGGGGGTCATGACAGACAACTTAAAGTTAGCAATTTCAGAACAATAAGAAGGACATTTTATTTTACACACAGAGCAGTCAACATAAAGCTGCTGCTAAAGACTTGGTCAGACATTTCCAGATATTTCCAAAGAGATTCTGTCTGGTGCTCTTTAGTGGTATTGCAGGTAGGCAGGGACGTTCTCTGTAGATATTACAAAAATTTTAGGAAATATCTGACTATGTCTTTCACTACAACTGTATAGAACTCTTTGCCAAATAATGTGATTGGTTGCACCAGCTTACTGTAAATGCTTTTACTCATGCTTTGGACTGTTAATATGGATGGGGAATTAATTGCAGATTATTTCCACTGAGTAGTGGGGGACAGTACCATGGGCCAACAGCTTCCTCCTGTCCAAAGTATCTTATTATGACTGTATGAGATCCTCTACTGCTGATTTCAAAAATAATATGGACGTATTGCAAGCTGCAGTTGCCTGTAACAAAAACTGTAGGCAGAGTTGCTGATAGTCCTTAATTGCTCAGAAAATGATCATATCTGTTAACAAAAGCTGTACTTTATTGACCAAGTGAAGCAAAAGGATGAGAAATTTATTTTTCCTTTTGTGATTCACAACAGGTTTGAACCATTGCACTATATTCTATTTTGGGAATTTTTGTATGGGTTGCTGCTATTCTTGTAAAAGGATCTATCTGGGGATTCCTTATTAATTTACAGGTATAAATACTTGGTAATGTATCTTTTCATGGGTGTGGGTCAATACTGCTCTGATAGGAATTTAAAACATATACTGTAGGTGTACAGCTGTAAAGATGGTAAATCTGAGACTTAACTGAGTAAATAGATTAGATTCTCTATGCAGTTTAGTTAGTAAATGTCAAGAAGAGCTATGAGTACATTAAAAGGACCTGATTGTTCTTAATTGATTTATACAAAGTTGTCAATGTGTCTTTCATGTTATAGGCATCAACAAGCATTAGCTTGCAAGAACCTTTGTGGCCATGTGTGTTCCTTTCTGCATGTGGTATCTAGTGTGGGCAGTGCATGCATAGGGGTGTGGGTGAAGCAGTAGCCGCCTATAATGAGGTGATGTCTGGGCACTCAACTCCCTTGTACCGGTCCATGTATGACCCAGATCTTCTCTCTTGAGGTCCCCTTGGTTTGATGGGAGCTCAAGGTGATGAAAACAAGGGTTGGAGGTTAGAGCACTGCTGGCGGAGAACCAGACTGGCGATGGATAGACTGGCCTTGCGTGCACACTATGTCATGTAGCAGGGGCAATCAACCATAAGAAGGCAGCATTCCTGTCCAGGAGATTGTTGCTGGGAAGAACTGACCAGCTATGCTTTTTCAGACTGTGGACAGGCTATTACATCCAGCTTGTCTACAGCCGAAAAAGCATTTTCTGATGCTTTATGCAATGAGTTTGTTTCGGCTCTTCTCGGACAGAGTGTCCTCCATCAGGCAGGAATTCCATCAGTGTGCCACAGTGCGGCTGACAGTGGTTGCCCAGATTGTCCAAGGTGCACTTCGCTGGTTGTCGGGAGTTTAAACCAGTGGAGATGGCTGAGGTCATTGGGGTTGTCTCAAGGCTGAAGCACACATATTGCGAACTGGACCCAGTGCCAACTCGTTTCTTAATGGGATGTGTTGATGCTGTAGGCCCAGTGTCTGCTTTGATTGTCTGGTGTTCTTTGTTGGAGGGATCTGTCCAGATGCCTTGAAGGAGGCACTGGTGAGACCCTTCTGAAGAAACCATCTTTAGACCCTGACGTCAAGGAGAATAACTATCCTGTCTCCAACCTTCCATTTTTGGGAAAGGTTGTAGAGAAGATTGTGCACAGCAGCTTGGAGAACACCTTGTGGCCTTTGATATCTATGAGTCACTCCAGTCTGTGTTTCGTGCAGGCACTGTCATGGAAACCACATTAGTTCCAGTGCATAATGATCTCCTCAAGGGGAGAGATCAGGAGGGACAATTCTCATTCTCCTTGATCTCTCCTCAGCTTCAACATGGTGAACCATTGTGTGTTACTCAACTGCCTGAGGGAATTTTGTGGAATCACCGGCACTGCCATCTGCTGGTTTGAGTCCAATCTCACAAATAGGAGGCAAAAGGTTGTGATGGGAAATTTCTCCTCCTCCCCAGCCTTCTGTCTTGTGGAGTACCTCAGGGTTCAGTCTTGCCACCAATGTTGTTTGCCATGTATATGCTGCCTCAGCGTGGGACCATTAGGAATTACAGTCTGGATTTTCATTGCTCTGCTGATGATACCCAGCTGTATCAATCCTTTGCCCTGGGACATCCACTGCGGTGGATGTACTGAACAACTGCTTGGCTAAGATTAATGACTGGATGGCCTCTAGCTGGTTGCAACTGAACTCTGATAAGACAGAGGTACTGGTGGCGGAGTTGAACAAGAGGCATGAGAGGAGGGCCTCTGGTGCAGAGACTGGATTGTTTTGGGACCTGTGCCATTGAAGACCTTCTTTCAGGTGCTGCGATCTTGGTGTTATCCTCAACAGCAGATTGAAATTTTAATCTCAGGTGTCATTCGTTGTACAGTTCTGGTTTTTCCACCGAGAAATATCACTAGGATCAAACACCTGGATCCGCCTTGACCTCCCACCTTGGTACATGCATTCGTGACATCCAGGCTTTGACTACTGTAATGTGCTGTACCTCAGGGTCTCTGGAGGTACCCTCCGTCGATTACAGCTAGTGCAGAATGCAGCTGCCAGGCTGTTGATGGGACAGCCTAAATACTGTCACATCAATCCCAGTGCCAAGTGAACTGCACTGGCTGCCTGTTCACTGGAGGGTTCTCTTTAATGTGGGCTTGCTCACCTTTAAGGCCTTATATGGACTGGGCCCTGGCTACATGTTGTACCTTCTAACACTTGCTGCTCCAGTCTGCTCCCTCCGATCCTCCTCTAGGGGCTTCCTTGTGATTCCCAGGGTGAGGTTAAAACTGTCACGACAGAGCTTTTAGTGTCACCAACCCCATCCTGTGGAATTCGCTTCCTCAATCAGTAAGGGAGGCCCTTCAGTTGAGGCATTCAAAGCCCACCTCAAGACCTTTTATTCAGCCATGCATTCCCAGACACCGTCCCTTAGATAAAGTCTATGAGAGACTTTTCAGAATGACACCTTAGAATTCTGCTGGTAATTTAAACTCTCATTTTAGTGTTCTGATTTTAAGTATTTAACTGGAATGTTTATATTTTATTTATAGCATTTAATTGTTCCTGATCTATTTGATTATACAGCTCCCAGAGCCTCTGGGATTGGGCACCTAAAAATAAAATTTGCCTTGCCTTTGCTTAAAGTTTAAGGTTATGTTCACTCATGAGTGATTTGACTGCATGATATTATTGATGATGTCAATGGTAAGGCTTTTGGGGCTTGGCATAGGCTTCAGACCTACTCAAGCCTATGTCTAATTCCCAGAGAGGTACAGTTTTCTATATCACTATAACAGTGATAGGGTTCAAACAGGGTTTCAGAACATGAAACTGCTAGTTCTATGTTTCAGTTAATTAATTAGTTCAAGCTGAGACTTTGGTGCTTGTGTAGGTTGGAATAAAAGTTGGTGTGAAGCATTCCTCCAGTAGGTAGAAAATTCATTGCTAAATTCCATTGCAGCTGTGTATGTGGGGATCTGCATTCAGTGCAGGCTATGCATTCTCATTGCATGCATCTCTGTCTAGAAACCCTATGCTCCACCAAGTGGAATGATAGCACGGTGGCAGAGTGCCAGGACAGTATATGGAGAGACTGTGTTTGATTCCAAGTAGGACACATTTTTCTTTTGCACTATAATTTATATGCCAGTGATAGGGTCTCAGCATGGCTTGAAATATGGTTTCAGAACACAGAACTGTCATTTCTAGATTGCAGTCAACTTAATGGGTGGGATATTCAGACTGCACCAGGCTGTGGCTCAAGCCTGGGTGCAGCACAACTAGGATGTGCCAGGGCACTGACAGGGTGATCTTCAACAGTGCTGTGCCATGGCTCAGCACCATTGAATATCGCTCCGTGGTCACTCGCATAGTGCATGGTGCAGTGGCACTGCACCAGCACAAGTGGCCAGAGAGGAGCAAGGGATGCACTAGTGCAAGTGCCATTGTGCTAAGTGCATCAACCATGATATTCAGTGGTGGACATGCCAATAGGGCAATAATGTATGCAGGTGCAAGGGGCATTCACATATCGGGACTGTGTGTAGTACAATGCGGTCTGCATGGCCATTGTCTACGCTGTGGACCAATGGGCGTACAGCCCTACTGTACGCTGTCCAGTCAGCGGGTAGCCAGGCTGACTTGCAGGTGAGGTGCTGCCTGCACGCCTGACTGGGGGAGTGGGGTAGTAGGAAAGAGTGGGCGGGTTGGGAGGGTGGTATATGAGAGAAATTATTAGGCGTCACTACAGATATCAATGAGAGGGCTTTCAGGACTTGGAGTGGGTGTTTCACACCATGGAACTGTTAGTGACCAAGGAACAAAGATTATGGAAAATGGAATGTCCCACTCCATCAGTATTAATCAGTCACAAAGAGAATGGTGACAGTGCATTAATCACTGATCATGAGACCTTTTTCTTTGTTTACAAAGATCATACAGACTCCAGATACCCTAGTGTTGGACATGATCAGTTTAAGAGTTCAGAGTTCTTATGCTTGTTTATTCTGTGAGGTGTATGTGTGTGCTTGTGTGTATTTATGTGTCTGTTTGTGTAGCACCTATGTGTATATTGTTTAGCATGTATATGAGTCTTTTACCATGCAGAAAATGATGCATCCATAACTTGGTGCTGCTCAGTACCGATTACCTTTGATTGCAAATCTGCTGTTGCAAACAGTGCATGTATAATATTTGTATTTACAGTATATTGTGGGGTTCTGTATCTCCACAATCAGGACTGTAACAAAGGGGATTCTGTATTTTCTTTCCATTTATGGTTGTAATGCTTTGTTTCCTTTTTCCTCTCACTGTGTATATCTGACAAGTTAATAGAACATTAAATAAAAATATAGTATAAAAACGTTTTGGGGCCAAATGAAAGGTAAAAGTGATGAATTTTGACAAATTCACTGAATACAAATTCAGCATCATCCTTACATAGTATGTGTGTGTGTGGGGGGAGGGTGTTATGCTCTGTGAACTGTTGCTCTGTGCTAGGCTGACTGAAACACCATCAGACATCAGAAGGCGTGGGAGGAACTTGGAGATAACATGGCGAAAGAACACATGTGGCCATACACATGACTATTAGTGATACTTCTGGGCCCTGTTTAGTGTGACCTCATCCAGGTGGGATGGTGGGGTAGTGTTGAATATGGCTTGGAGATAATCATGTACATCTTACCCAAATACTGGGTGGACAACCCTGTTGGACAAAAAAATGGAAAAACAATTGAGCTTATTGAGGAATTGAGCCAGGACACTTATTTCTTTTCACTTCTAAAATGGTATTTCAGGTATACAGTATCATCATACTCTTAAATTAAAAAGTAATTCAAATTTATATAGCTCCAGGTCATTCAGTGAGAAGATGACTTGTCAATGGGAGTCCTAGATTTCCATTAACTCCATATCTCAACTGGTTAGATAAATACAACTGTATTCCGAACAGAGCTGGGTTCAAATCCAGCTGAGGTACCTATTTATTTCTCACTTCTAAAACTGTATTTCAAATAGATGCATGCCACATTCTTCTAAGTTAAATATAAAATATTTTGTAGCTCCCCTATTGTGCATTGAGAAAAAAGGCATCTATGGGAGCTCTGGCTTTTCTGTTCTCCTTATAACATCAAATGGTTACAGCAGTAAAATGTTATTCCAAGCAGACCGGGTTTAACTCCTGTGGGACATATATCTTTCTTCCATCTAAGATTAATAGTCAGTGGTGCCTTTTCTTAATCATTGCCAAATTTAATTGCAAGCATGAGCATCACATTGTTGACAATTGGTGGCGCTCTGACCTCTGGGTCATAGGTTCATGTGATAATATCCCATAGAAGAGACTGACATAACTAATGCTAATGCTACAGTGCAGCAGTACAGTATTTAGACAAAGGGGCTTCTATTCTGTTCAAGGTATCACTTTTAGATGAAACGTTATAAACAAATCCTTAGAAAATGTAAGCATTATATAGAAATGGAAAAGAAGAAACTTGAATTTAAGCTAGCACACATTAAGGATAGTAGTAAAAGTTTTATGCCTATGTTAATGATAAAAGTGCTAAAATAACCATTAGCACCTTAGAGACCAATAATAATGTGGTTACATAATCAAATACCATGGCCCAATAATTCAACAAATATTTTGATCAGTTTATGGAAAGGAACTAAAAAATAACAACTAATAATAGAACATCAGATGTTATGTGAAAAATAACTAAGGATGAAATATGGGACAAACTGAATATCATTAATACAACTATATCATCAGGGCCTGACAAACTAAATCCAAGATTATTGAAAGAACTAGGTCCTTGGTTAACTGACCCATTACATAACATTTTAACATGTCCATTGAAACAGGTATTATCCCACAAGACTGGAAATCTGCCACTGTAATACCAATCTTTTAGAAGGGTGATTGAGGCAATATAGCTAATTACAGGCCAATAAGTTTAGCAAGCATTTTAGGAAAGATCCAGGAATACTTTACCAAAGATAGACTAGAGCAAGAAATCCAAATAAAAACCTAGACGATAATACATAACGTGAGTTTAAGAGACACAGATCTTGTCTCACCAGTAACCTGGTGCTCTATGAGACAGTTAGTGCTCATTTAGACAATGGGATTCCAGTGGATATGATCTATTTGGATCTAGACAAGGCCTTTGATAAGGTCCCACAAGCAATATTGATTTCCAAACTTAATCAAATGGGTCTTGACAATACACTTTTTCAATGGGTGGAGTCATGGCTATCCAACAGAACCCAGCGAGTTAGGATCAGAGGTCACTTTATTTATTTATTTATTTATTGAACAAATTGGAAAGACCTTGAGTCAAGGGCTCTTTTACAGAGCTCCACGTCAAGTCACAAGAATAACAAATTAAAATGGTTTCAGTAAATAGTACAACATGAGGAAAGTAATTACATTAACAAAAGAATAATATGGCAAGATAAATATTGTGTCAAGTGCAGCCAGTGGCCTTGTCTGAAGAGGGGTGAAAGGGGTTACAAGGAGAAAGAAGGACAGGGTGTGAATTGGGGTGGAAGAAGCAAAAAGAGCAAGGAGGGAGATGCCACAATGAAGCTTATGCAGAAAAGACCCACGGAAGGCGGTGAGGTAGAGGGAGAGAACAAGGTGAGGAAACAGATGAGGGAGGGGATGTGGGAGTAGACGATAAAAGAAGGGGGGATGAGGTAGAATGAAAGAGAGCAGCAATGGGGATGGGAAAGGATGAAGGAAAGAAGTGCTGTAAGTGGAATAGTGCAGCAACAGCGTAGGGCTATACAGGGGCGAATGGTAAAGAGGAGGTCCCTGTACATTTAGTTGTCAGCAAAGATTAGGTATAGCAGTCACAAGATGCTCTGGAAACTAGAAATTGACACTTTTCGAAGAAGGACTGTGTCCAGCGAGGTCCTACAGGGCTCTGTGCTGGGTTTATTCTGTTTTCTTTTATTTATCTTAGATATGACCAAAAGCATAATTAATCATTCAATTAAGTTTGCAGGATGATATGGAATTAGCAGCTGAGGTTACCACAGAACAACAGGCCGACTCAGTAAGAAATGATCTAGTTATATTGAAAAACTGGGCAGAGGCAAATGGTATGAGGTTCAATACTGAGAAGTGTGTCGTCATGCACTTGGGAGAAGGAAATAAATGTAATGACTATACCATAAATGGTAACATTCTTAAAGCAGTAACAAATGAGAAAGACCTGGGTATTATAATAAGCAATGATCTTAAATTCAGCACTCATTGCAATGAAGTAATAAAAAAATCCAACAAATTTATAGGCTGTATAAAGATAGCATTTACATCCAGGAACAGATCTTGCATTCTGTCACCATACAGGTCATATGTACAGTGGCGTCCCCAGGATGAAACCCACTTTTAAAGCACTCTGTAGTATGCTGCAGCAGACCTACTAAGATAAACAATGTAATTTCAATGGCAATTAGTTCCTTTTGTCATACAGGAAACTGTGACATTCTCTTCATCTTGGCAGTGTCACATTTTCCTGATAGACAAAAAGGACCTAATTGCCATTGAAATTACATTGCTTTATTTAGTAGGTCCCATCCTGTTATCATGTTTTGTTCTCTTTGCTTGTACTTAAATTTGAGCAAATTTTCCTTGATCTTATTTATCCCACTGATTATGTTGTATAGCATATCCAAGTGTTCTGTTAGCTATCTCTTTTCAGTGTTACTATCCTATGTTCTTTTAGGCCCTCTTAGCGCTGGGCAAAATTAATATTTTGCTAGCAGAATATCAATGAAGGCTGGAATTTCACTTCTGTGAAATTCGGAATGAACTTGAAACTTTCTTGAAATTCAAACTTAAAATTGATATTAGATCATGCATTTGTGGATTTATTTATTAGACTCTGTGTTTTAATTCCCAAGATGTGACTTGTCTGTTGTCTATCCGGAGACCACAGGTATAACAAACTGGGACTGTATTACAGACTGAGAAGAGAATTAGCATAACTAGGATGATGAGACCCTGGTGTAACTGGAGAACTACTACCACCTGTAAGTCTGAGCAAACACTGGCATAACTAGAAGTAGACACTGCTGTAACTGAAATACTAGCTGGGGTAGTTGGCAGAAGACACTGGTATAACTGGAAGCAGATACTGTTAAAACTAGGATGTAAGGAAAACTGCTGTAACCGAGACACGGTATGACTGGAAGGAAACTGTAATTGGAAATACACTGCTAAAGTGGGACACTGCCATACTAACATATCTGTGAGTAGACACTGCTATAAGTGATATGCTGGCTTATCTGGGAGGTGCTGGTACAACTGGGAGGATACAGAGTTATAACTATCTGGTGTCACTGTAGAAATGGGGCGATAGTGATGTAACTAGGAGGGAAAAAGTGTGGCAACTGTGAGATATTGCCATACCTTGGAGGAGACACTGGTATAACTGACAGTTGTTACAGCAATGTTTAAAGAGTCACCGATGCCTCAAGAAGAGCTTTGAAAAACATAATATTTGGACACAAAGCAGCTTTATATTTCTCATTAACTTTGTGTTTCTTGTCCCTATTATTTATTTCTGAGGTAATATGCCTGAAAACAGGAGCCCCCTGAGGCTTCATCAGCTCCTATTGCTTTTTCCCAACCTGATGTCATAATACCTTGCTTGTGACATCACAGTTACTCCAGGGCAACAGACTGTGATGTCACAACACAGCATTATAATTTCAAGTAGGAATCAGTTTTACAGGCAGATGAACTGTAAGTGATACAGATCTTGTTTTGTGGGAATTTCTTCAGTAATAAATAATGGAGAGGAGAAATATATAGCAATCTATCTGATGTATATGAAATAACAGCTGAACAATGTCTAAATATTGTGGGTTTTTAAGTTTTCCTAATGGTGTCAGCTGCTTTTAAGTATCCGGACACAGGGTGATTACAATGGTGTTTGGTAAACTTGGCAATGCCTCTTTGATGTTTGGTTGCCTTAGCTTGGAACATAATATGATGATGGCTGTGCCTTTTGTGGTTGGATGCTGCTATAGGCTTGGCCAACAGGACCATGCTGGAAAAACACCAGCAGGTGAGAAGGAGGAAGCAGAGGAAATTTTACTAGTACTGACTCATTTAGGAGTTGAACTAAGTACAGGGTCCAAAGTTCCTTCCTCTCATCCTGTTACTTTCCTGCCAGAACCAAACTTTGAGTACCAGTGACTCCTGCCACTTTTCCTGTGCCAACAAAGTGTATGCTTCATTTGGAGAAGGCTGTCCATCCTTTTGTCCAGAGGTGAGCTCCTGCCTTACCCTTGTTAACTTTTGACTTGCCCATCTGGCAGAGAAAGGTACTGCACTTTGGTCCACCTCAACTGCAAAGATTCCCACTGAAGTGGTTTACCTATTTAGCATGTTTAGTATGTTTCTATCATACAGTTGTTGTGGATAATGATGATAATGATCTTCATTAACTTTTCCACAATACCAGCATGCCCTTTTACCCCAAGGTCCTTCACATTTGAGTTCTTGTTTAGTAGAACTATGTGTGACCTGCCAATTACTTGGGGTTACACTTTTCCAGGCACCTGAGAAGGCTGCAAAATAGGATCAAGTACTGAATCATCATCAGATCCCTCCTAACTCTCCCTGTTAAATATGTCAGAATCTGGCTCATATGATAGTAAAGCCTTAGTGTGCCCCATACTTCTGCCTCATTATCATCATCAGCTTTCACAGTAATGGGGGGTTACTCCTCAGCTGCAGATGCCATGTGCTTCTTGTTTTGCTCCTCTGGGGCTACTGCTGTACCATCACCCTCACACTCATGTACTGTCATCCATACTGATCCTTAACAACTCATGAGGGTCCAGTGACTTCAATAGTAGTGTAGCAAACTCCATGGCACTTCTACATGCTACAGGTCCACCCTTAGCCACAGCACTTGGTGTGGGATAATGCACCACCCAAAAACTTGCAGTTCTTATTCTAGCACCTACTGTGAAGACTGGAGTTTGGCTAGTTTGTGCATGTGGAACAACTGGTACAGAAACTGCTTATGTCACTCAATGACAGCCAGCTTCATGGCAATGTCGCAGTGATCCAGTGCATGGTATCATTTTTCCATATCATCACCACTAGTCACTTAAAGTGGATTTAAATAGGCCAAACAGACTATATCAAGTACAGAAAAACAAGGACATATTAAAATAATTGCAAATTACAACACAAAAGGGCAGCAATATGCTTCATGAAACACTAAAAAGTGTAACAAGCCATTTCATTTTAAACCACTGCTAAATCTCTCTTTCTGGTCCCAAATGAGGAACAGATTATGCAGTAGGTTTGTCTGATTCAGAAACAGCTAAAGATCTCCGATAGCTGAAGGGTGCAAACAGACTTAAGCAAGCTGATTGCTTTAGTGACAGAACCCTTAAACGTTCCATTATGGTTTCAAAACATTAACCCACATAACTGCAGAGCTCATTGAATCATTTTTAGTTTCTGTGAATTTAACATTCAAGTATGGAGTTTTGGCCCAAACTGTAGAATCTAAAGACTACCACGAAACACTGCTTGATGATGTTAGGTAGAAGGAGCAGTGTTACTTGTGCAAGAGTGAAAACAGTACAAGAGAAGGAGAGAGATTCTATTGCAAATGCAACTTACCCTTCCAGTATCATGTAGAAGAGGACATACTGTAAGGCTAAATTGCTCATGGAATCTCATTTCACATAATTTGGCAGTAAATGGCAGAATAAATCCATTACAAACATGAATATACAACTGTTACCAGCAGAATAAGGCCTAGTGGTCTGTCAAGTCTGCCCATATTTTGGAGTCCCTAGTAGCAACTATGGACTCTGCCCAACCCCATCTGATACCCCCATTCTTTTCTAGCCAATCCCTGATGGCCCTGACATTACTCTTTACCATGTGCCATCCTCTTTGAATCCTTCCACTGCTATCATTCTCATTTGAAGCCTTCTACTGTTTCTACTGATACCACTTTATCAAGAAGCCCATTCCACCCTATCACCACTCTTTCTTTGAAGAAATGATTCTGGGTCTTCCTCCTTAACCTCCCCCTAAAGCTTAAGGCAATGTCCTCTCATGGTTTATTTCCCTGAGCCTGAAGAGGATCTCCTTATCCAACTTGTTAATGCCCTTCAAATAGTTAAAGGTTTCAGTCATGTCCTTCCCTCTTCTCCAGGGTGCACATGTTCAGGACATCCAGCCTCTCCTTGTATGTCCTGCCTAGCTGATCTTTAAACTTCTTTGTTGCACTTCTCTGGACTGCATACAGCAGGTTAATGCCCTTCTTTAGGTAGGGATGTCAGTACTCCACATTATACTCCAGGAGCGGCCAAAAAGTGACTTGTGTAACAGAAGTACAGCTTAGTCCTTTCTACTTCTGATCCCCTGGCAATGCAGCCCAACCTGTTGTTGACTTTGCTATAGCCTTCCTAAATTGAGAGGAGTTTTCCAGGTCACTGGTGATGAGCACACCAGATCTTTCTCTTCCTTGGATTTGGTTACAGGACCCCCACAGGCTGTAGTATGTCTTTGGGTTCTTTGCTTCAATGTGCATGACCTTACACTCCTTCACATTCAAAGCCACGTTGTCGTATTCTGACCATGTATCAAGCTTGGCCAGATTTTCTTACAGGTCCCAAATCCCTTCAGATGTATCTATCCTCCCACAGAACTTGGTGTCATCTGCAAACAAACAAATCTTGCCCTTTATCCCTCTCCAATGTTGCTGATACAGACATTAATCAACACCACCCCAACTACTGAGCCTTGTGGGACCCTGCTAGTGACATCTGTAGGTGCTGAGAGCTCTCTCCCCACCACCACCCTCTGGTTTATGTCTTATATCAGCTAGCTACCCATCCAGTGAGTTTTCCCTATCCCCAGATCCCCGTCTTCTGATCAATCTCTTACTGGGCACAGAATCAAAGGCCTTTCTAAAGTCCAAGTACAGGGTATCAGCTCTTGGCCCCTGTCTACTGTTTTGGTGACCCAATCAAAGAATTCAATCAGATTGGTCTGGCAGGCACTCCCATTAATGAACCCATGTTGCCACTCATCCTGGTGGCTGTTTTCCTCCATGTAACCTACCACTTTTTTTAAGTATGGTTTCAGGAGGTTACACATGATTGAGGTCAGGTTGACTGGTCTACATTTGCCCAGTTCATCCTTAGGTCTACTTTTATGGGTGGCATCATGTGCCATTCTCCAGTCAAGTTGTACAACCCTTATTTCAAGTCAACTATTGAACAGGTCTGCCAAGGGTTCTGCAAGTTCTTCTACTAGTTCTCTCAGCACTCCTGGAAGGATGCTATCTGGGCCTGGGATTAGTCTACCCTTAAGACCAACACACTTTCCCTTGTCCTGTCCTCATCTATCTTTCCATCAGTGCTCTCCTCCCCCGCAGCACTGGGCTATCCCTCTTTTGTGAAGGCCAACAAGTAGTCATTCAACACATAGAAACATAGACTTTGACAGCAGATAAGGACCGCTTGGCCCATCTAGTCTGCCCATTTCCCTCCTACAGGATAGGCCGCAGATCCTAGTTAACCAACAGCCTATTTCTTCCAACACCTCTGCCTTGCCCCCATTTTCCTCCACCTTCCCTCTCTTAAGCCATACTATGCCACCCATCTTATCTTTTTGTTCACTTATATACTTAAAATACTTTTTTCCCTTTTTATGACCTCTGCTTGCTGCAGTTCTTCTTGACTTTACCTTGGTGAACTACTCTCCCTGCCTCCCTGGCTTTCCTATGGTACTTTTCCCTGTCCTCCTCCCTCTGAGTCTCCCTGAATTTCATGTAGGTGGTCTTCTTGCTTCCTATTGCCTGGGTTACCTCCCAGCTAAACCAGTTGGGTGTTGTAGAGGAAAATTTTATAACAGACCTAATGCTGCACAATGTAACTGTGTAGAAAGCACCACAAAACGGCTGCAGAACTGAAACAATCTTCATGAAATGGTGGATGGTGGAAAATTCCATAGCACACATTTCCTTGTAGTAACGTATGCATGCCTTATAGATGATGTGGCTAAAGTAAGTTAGCATAATAATTAGCATAACCAGTCAGTAAGTGGCAGCAGTATTGTATTTAACATAGTATTAGCATAACTAATCAGCAACTAACAGCAGTATTGTACGTAAGTTTACTGTCCAATGAAATTGTGCCATGACACTGTTATGTGACTAAGCAAGTGTATAAGAGAAGGAGGCTTACTATTGTAATCAGAGCTATGCAATAACAACCTGGGGAGCTGGCTCTCCATTATGCATACATGAATAAATGGTTTGAACTCTGCACAAGACTGTTTCTTTGTCTCTGTATAACAAGTAGGAAATTTCACGACAGTGTGTTGGCCCTTGAGTTTTCCATTTTACCCTAACATACTCTACTGTAGCTGCTGCTATTCTCTCCGATTGACAGACAATTTTTTATCCATGATCATCCCTCCTCCAATGCCAGCCAGGTGACCCTTTAGATGCTCCCTCATATTTCTGAAGTCCACCCTTCTAAAGACTAGGTCCTTGGTCTTTGTGGGTGCCTTCTCCTTACCATATCCAGTATGAACCACATTGTGTGATGGTCACTCCCACCCAAGAGCTCCTCAACCTGTATATCCTGAATGTAGTCCACATTGCAATACCAGACAGGATTGCTCTCTCCCTACTGTGCACCATGACACCCTGGGTCAGGAATCCACTCAGCACCACATTCAGGATTACCTGATTCTTGGTACAGGTCATTGAACTATGGAATGAATGCTACAGAATATTAACTTTAGATAATACTAATTCCACAGTTTATGTTGTTTATTCCACAATTCAGTTAGAAAGTTCACAAAACAGAAGTGAGAATTTTCCAACATATCACAAAATTTATGAATTTTCCTAAAATGTTCATGGAAGCAAAATCTGCCATTTTGCCAAGCAATAGTCACTCGTTTCTACAAGACCATAAATCATTTCTATTGCTCTTTTCTGGTTCTATGTGATAACGGTGAAAACAAAACCACAAAGCCAAAGGGTGAGCACATAACAGCATGGCCACACACAGGCGGGGTACAAGATAGTGATCACCAAAGCAGCGACAACATTTCCTGCAGGGCTTCACCCCACACCCTTCTTACTAAATACAACAAACTGTGGAGGGACAGAACTTGGTGAGGAAAAATCCTTAGGTTGCCATTTCGCGATCACTGTTTTGTCACAGTCGCCTCTTTGTGGCAATGCTCTTTTCCTTCGCTGTTTTGTCTTTGTGTTTTTTTTGTCAGTGCAGTCTTTGTGGATACCCTTTTCTCTGAACAAATTTCAGTGCAGTAATGTCCTTTATGGAATCTGAGAATTAACATTATGTAAATATCTAAACAAGGCCAAACCAATGCCTTTTACATCAGCAAAACAGTACTGTTTGGTTTGGTTTAAAAATCTATGCTGATACAAACACAAATAATTATTTATTTATTTGTTTATTGCAAAATGTTCACCAGGAAAGACATACTGTGCTTAGATGGTAACAGCTCATTTACAGATGTGTCCTAGAATATTTGTCTTATTAACCATGGTGCTTTCAACGACCAGGAAGTGCAGGTTTGCAAAAATAAACTAATACTCTGAAGTGTCTCATTGTGCTTATAAAATAGATACAAAACAAGAAATAGAAATATATATTCAGTGTGTTCATTTTTCTTTTAAGCAATTTATGAAAATAGTAAAGATACAGAAAAAATTGTTCCCTTGGAATAATAATAGTAGTAATCTTTACACTTTTTCCAGCAACAAGGGTGCAGCGAAATCCATTATCGCTATATCATAGAAACTCTTGAAAAAATCTTTGTGATGAACAGACAGGATAAGCAGAAAAAAAACCAGCAGCTTTTTTCTTTTTCTTAGCATAGATCTCAGTTTCTTGGTTCTTTTGGTTGGTCTGTCAGTATCTTTGCATAGAACAATGCAGGATCCAAAGCTTTACTTTTTTCCTCTTGTCCTTTTCAACATAGATGGTTTGCTATAGAAGGCTGGGTTGTCGGCACAGTCCAGGTGTGATCCACACTTCGGCTTTGATAGCAAATATTTTTATCTTTTTTATTTTGCAATTAATGATTTTTTCCTTGGCCCTAAGCCACCCTCTAGACACTTGCCACCCCAGCCCTTCTGCCCCACTTTCCTCCACGGCTTACCTTTTCACTAAGGCAGCATGGCCTGGGTGCAGGGCTACCAGGTGACTGGGGTGAGCAACAACTCAAGATACCATTTTCCATTTTTCCTTTGGGGTGTCATACAATGTCACCCAGATGTCCTCATGCGCTTCCATGCATGGAGCAGTGGCAGCCACAACTCCTTCACCCTATGCTGACAGTCCCAGTCTGCTTCACCTGCAACCCACGCTAGGCCAGGTGAATGCAGGCACTAAAACCCTCTTCCCTGGGAGAATACAGCAGTCCTTCAGATGCTCTAGCCTCTCCTTCCATTGCTGACACTCAGTGACCCGAGTCTGCTTCTGAACCCAAGTCACTGGCATAGTGCAAGGTGTGGTGTCCTGTGCTTCAACCCTCAGCACCATTGCGCTTACCTACATTTTTGTTAATTAATCTCAGACATTGCTGCTGGCAGACTGAGCTAGAATTGGGATCTGCTGGGCCCAACAGTAAACATTCAACTGCCAACAGGCTACATTGGCAGCACTTGCTTTGCGGTGGCAGGATTTGCTGGCTGCATATTGACTAGCCTTCATGCAGAAATGTGAGACTTTAGCTCATGGTGCCATAGTATGGCCCTGAGATATCTTGAGAAAGGGGAGTGAAATCCGCATGAGGGCAGTATAGTAGTTGATCTCTTGTTCCTGAAAGCACAAGTTTTTTTTTTTTTTAATTAAAGAATGGGTAGTTCTAAATTGTGCAGCTTGATGTATTGGTTTGCCATGATATTACAACCAGCTCCATGACACTGAGTGTGGCTCATGACAATAGAGTAAGAAAAGTGAATCTTTTTAGTAGTAAGTAGCAGGGATGGAACAATTGCAGCAATTAAGAAAAAAACTGATGCGAGAGAGGACTAAACCTCCGTTTTTTAAAGATTAACCATGTGCCTAAACAATTTAGTTAATTTGAAACTACCGGTCTGGTGGTGTTCTCCACTCCCATCTGAGGGAGCATGATTGTTGAATTGAAACCATTGATCTTGTGGTATGGAATAGTCCTTGGTATAAAAAAATAGACTTGTGAGGCTTCCCATTTATTCTGGGTGGGTGGGTGGATGTGGACAATTTGTGAGTAGACAGCTTGGCCAGCTGTCATGGCCATAGTTGATGGGTTGGAGCAGTGCTGCAGGCAGTCATTGATGTGGTCTAGAATGTGTGCATGACAGTGCAAGTATTAGGGATGTAAATGAAAGAAGGGGGACATTTGAGGTGACAACATTTCAGTTTTTTATTTTGAAGTAATGTGAGCTGAGTATGAAGGCTGTGCTTTTTCTCATGAATATATAGAAAACAACCTTACTTCTAAAGTTACAGCACATAGCAGTGATGGTGATTGATTTTTTCAAGAGTTTCTGTGGTGCAGTGATACTGGATTTTGCTGCATCCTAGTTGCTGGAAGAAGTGTAAAGCCACAGGTTTTCTTTTCTAAATGACATTAGCTTTGGAATCTTTTGGCCAATCTGGACATGGGAAATCTCCTAGACCCATTTCATAATGTGAGCTATCAGCATGTTTCTGTAAGTGAGGCATGACAGGAAGCTGAGAATAGGGCTTACTAACATTGTTACAAACTCAAGGAGCTTACTGTCACAATATGATAAGCAGTGCATCTCTGTTGAAGACGCCTATGTGATGATGTCCAAACATTAATCGGTCGCTGTTTGTTCTTACACAGGTGCTTGCTTGAGACAGTTGGTAGTCTTTTAAAAGTTTGAAAAAGTATTGCACATTTCTTTAGAACCACTTTAGTACCTTTTAACATACTCTGACAGTCAGCTTTTGGGGTTCATAGCAATGCTTAAGCCCTTATGTGTTAACTACCTTGGTCCATCTGAATGGTAGTGTATTATTTACAGAAGGAATTATGTACTGTATGTGCTATGTAATGTCCATGTATCACCTACTATGAGTTACTTTTAGTGAAGGTGGATAAGCAGAACAATACAGATCAAAATATAGATGTGGCATGCTGTATCCATTCATTTTAGGGTTGTGGGCAGAGCCTACGGCCCTTTTGTCATCTGTAGCTCTAAAAACAGCTTTTCCTAGAACTTCCTTTTTAGACATTTGTAGGTATTCCTCCACAGCTGCGAAGTAGTGCACTCCCCTCTGATTTTTGCTATCTGTTGCTCTATGTTAAAGGCATCTGAAAGGGGATGGAGATACTACTGTATTGTACCTCAGGAAAACAAACTTTTAAACCGCTGGTTCTATCATCTGTCCAGCTCAGTCTAACAGATTTTTCTGTTTCTTTCAGCAACCTAGGGGCTAACTCATTTCCTCTTGGTTTTGTAAAACAAAAGTCAGACTCAGTATCAGACTATAGACAGTGGAATTGCAGTTTATTAGCTGAGATTCCTTTCCGCATGACAGGCTGGAGGCAAGCACTTGAAACAGAAGACTGTTTTTTCTCATTCTATTAATATGATGTACTGAGTGTGTATTTAGTTGCAGGGCCTTGAAAAATAATAACATTTATGTAACTCATTCAAGATTCTATCAGGTGGTCAGAAAAAGTCTGGGAGAATTTGTGTAAAACTAACAAATGAAAGATGCAAAAATAGCATGCATACTGGCCTCCGAGACTGGAAGATAAGAAGGCTGTGGTTCTATCCCCACACTAGGCATGTGGGTTAAAGAGCTTGTGTACTGCCTAAAACTAATATTACATTTTAAAGCAGTCAACCATTACCTTTTATATTTGAGGTACTTTATATTTTCCCTTTGTTTAATTAGAAGATTGTTTACCTGATGTTAATATGTGTGATGTATGGAACAGCACTCTGTGTGGCAGCTGACATAGCTAGCTATACTGCCCCACTACATCACCAGCATTGTTACCTCACTGACTGAGACATCACTGCTACTTAGGAACAGCAATTCAGTGACTGCCAGGTCATTCACCTGTGTTTTCACCATGAGCTAAATCACAATGCTGATGATGTAGTGGGGCAGTACAGCTAGATATGTCAGCTGCTATGCTAAGAGCTGTTCACACATCCACCACAACATTATGACATAGAAGACTCTCTGATGGGCAAAAGGTAAAAGAAAGGTACTTCAGAAATAAGATTTTATAACTGACTACTTCTTTAAAATTTATATTAATTTCCTGTCTGCCTGGTTTGCTCCACTAGCTCTTTAAATCCCAATACTGACACTGTAGTGCAGCATGAGGGGGTGGGGATTCTCCTGTCTTTCTATCTGCCTGTTCAGGTGGATGTTAAAGATCCTGTGGCACTTCTCAAAAGAGTAGGGAATTTCCATGTTGACCTGGCCAAATTTCTCCCATTCACAGAAAATACCAACAGCTTAATCTGGTTCAAGTAAGGATTTATGCCATGTTACAATTTCAGTTGGTTACCATCTGTACCCCCGTCACCATTGAAAAAGGGATTTCTAGTCTTAGTGGGCCTACCCAGTCAACAAAATTCAACAAATAAATAAATTCCGCATTATGCCTTATGGATTCCATAAATCCAAATCATTCCAAAGCCATCTTGACAAACAATTTTAATACCTAGCAGCAAATCAGAGCTCTTGTCCTGATAAAAGGCTGCCAACTTATTACATTAAATAAACAACAAAGTCACAAATAAGGAACTAGTAGCTTACGGAAAAATCTGCAGGGATTTATACAGGGATTTGATGCTGCCTCTATAGGAAAATACAGGAAAAATGAGGGCTTGTTACAGGAAAATGGTTATTTGGATCTGGGAGCACTATGATGATTGTAACTAAACAGTGCTATATTGCAGCAACAAGAAAATGACTTTGGTCATTTGCTAGCTTTTCACAGCCCTATCAGCTCTGGCTAGAGTTTGTTTACTGAGGTGCTGATCTATCTTGTCTGCCGCCATGCAGATACACCAGATATACTTCATGACTTATGTTAAAACCCAGAGGAAAAATGTACTTGAATTTGTTTGAGCCTCAATACACTGTGACTTTAATATCCAAGAAGTGTCATTATTCCACAGTTTTACATATCTTGCGGTACCTTACTGTGATTATAAAATGGGTCCCATGATTTGTAATCTATAACTACTGTATGTCATGAGGATTAGAAACATAAGTATTTCTAACCCGTGCTGATATGCTGGAATAACTCCCAAATGTGATTAGATTCCACCAATTACAATAAAGAATCTTCCCAACTCATTTCAAATTTTAGATTATAATTCAGTAACATCCCTACAATTGGTTTATCTCAACTAGCTGCCTCTATGTAATCTTTCTATTAACTCTTCCGGATTCATTACTTTAGATTCTCTAGTATATGTTATGACATGGTTTCCAGCATTCGGTCCAGCTGCTAAATTCAGCAGCTAATTCCACTCAGGCAGTTTCTTATCAATGATATCCCATTACCTCTTTCCCAAATGTGACCACCTAACTGTGCATCCCTGTTAATGCCCACTGATTGTAAAATAAAATATTCACCAATCTTGTGGTGCACACCAATGTATGCCCCCTTCATTTCTACCTCCACGTTCAGTTTACATCAACTCTGCTAAACTACAAACTTTCAGATATGCTTATGGCTGGCAACCCTCCTCCCAGATGAGCTGATGCCAAGTTTTTGTTCATTGAACATGTCAAAATCTGTCAGTTTGAACAACAGCAAGACAGTCCGAAGGGAACTTGGTTTCTTTCAGCACTCAGACATCATGCTGCAGATTATTTACAGAGAGCAGACACTGACCATGTCTAAGTTGTTAGCAAGTCACATGACACACAGCAGCCAATTAACAATACTGGAGCTCAAGAGATCCTCATGCCCCACATCTCAGTGCCATTTGCAGCTTTCTTTCACATGAGAAGGACAGGGCTAGTAAAAGAAGCAAATTTATGTCAAGAAGAGTAATGTTTCAACAGAAAGCATTTGAAAATGTCAGAGAATTGTACATCATCTTCTTAGTTTCCTAATTCACTACATCTAGCTGTAGTTTAAGGCAGGAAGACTAGTGAAATCATGTTGCAGAGGAGAAGAGACAGAGAGTGCACAGTATGAGCCTGAACTGGTAGCTACAGGCCCTGCAGCAGTGATAGGGATGAGATAAATATAAGAAACTGGAAAAGGTGTTGGGGGATTTTTGAGCGTTTTATTTGACAAATGTTTTCTTTCTACATGCTGGTGGTCAGAAAGGCACAGAAATCCATCTTTTTATTTTATTTTGTTTTATTTTTTTACTTCAGCAAGAACAGAGTAGAGTGAATATTACAGTCTGAAAAGGGGCAAGAAGGGTATAAGAGTTCATTTGTTATTTATTTACAGTAATTGCTATCTTTCACTTTTGTTTTATCTGTATTTTCTTTTATTTTTGTAGATGTATTTCCCAGCTTGTTTAAAACCATTCACTGCCCTTAGTCTTTATCTATCTAGCCCTGTGCCATTCCTGAAAAGGTCCATCAGACCAGTGTACTTAATGCAGTCATCACATAAACAAACAAATAAATAAATACATCAATACATAATTATAAATAAATAAAAATAAATCTGACAATTGTGTACTGACTGCTGATGGTGCAGCAAGAATATAATCATTTATTTTTACTTGTGTGTGTGAGCCTGCTAGCCAGACACTGAGGGAAAATAAAGTAGGCTGCGGTGTAAGACACACCTCTCAGTGGGTGGTGTGTGGTCTGTTAGTGGGTGGGTGTGGCTGGTGGTGATACTCTTTCCTGTCACCACATGAGTTGTACAGCACTGTGGAAGGTATATGGGTCAAGCATGCCCATGTCTCAAGTATCATCAATGACTATTGTGAGTCATGGGTGTCAGCATCCAGCAGAAGTATAGTTTCATTATTGGGCATGCAGCAAATTAAAACTTTGCTGGTGAAGTTAGTGGGAAGTCAGGAACTTTGCACTATATGCATAGCATAGCCATGTTTTCAACTTTACACTCAACATCACTTGGCAAAATTTGTTGAAAGCCAAACCTACCCCTAGCCAAGTGCAAACAAAACCCAACCCCTGACCACTACCTACAGCAGGTGTTTTAATCACATATACCCTCACTCAACCATCCCTAGCACCCACCTCCCTCCTTACAGTCCTGGTGAATTTCCATAAAAAACTATATGATTTAGTAGCTCATTCAATGAAAACTCCTGCCCACCACCAACACAAAACAAGTAACCATGACATTCCACAACCATATCACTCACCACAAATCCAAATTCAAGAGAAAAGCCTCCATCCTACTCCCATGTAGCACACACCCTCCCTCCTCCCCAAGCCCCAAAAAAGATAAAGGATACAATGTTTTTCATGGTGGCCAGGCTCCATTATGTCACTTCATGAGCAAAGTGTCATTTCAGAGTCTTCACCAGTCAAAGTGCTATGAGAGTTGCCCTTTGCTGGTGAAGTTATAATCTGCATTGTCTTCACCTGGTAAAATTGGCATTTTTTCTGCACATAGCCCTATCTGAATGACCATAGAAATTAGTGATACTTGTGTAATGCGCTATGCTAGTAAATTTAAAAAATCCACCCCCATCTAGCTATCAGCTTCTAAAGACAGCATGAGTCAAGTGGCAAGCCCTAATAATGACTTCAATTTCCTGATTTTGGGATCACATAAAATACATACTGTAACAATAACAGTAATAATAATTATAAACACAAATTAGTAAAAATGATCATATAGCATTTCAATTGTATAATATGCAAGCAATAACACCACGATGAGGTGTGGGTTATCTCCTGATAAGAACACACCCAGGTGCGTTGTTAAGCACGAGCACTTGCAGAAAGTGCCTTATACCTGGGCATGCTCTTATCAGAGATAACCGACACCCTGGAGTGTGTTATTGCGCTATAAGACAGTCATTTAAAAAAAAAAAAAAAGAAAACAAATGAAAAGTTAGAAATATAAAATGGGACTTCAGTGGGTTAAATATTGAAAAATAGTCCCATAGTCCCAGTATTAAAAGCTGTGTTTATTGGCATGAGAAGTTTCCTTCTTATTTTTGAGATTGAAATAGAAAAACAGCCAAAACATGCAACGTTTTATTTTATTGTTTTTTTGTCTGTGGAGTAGTAGTGACAGTGGTAGGCCATTTAGTTAGAGTTACAGCTGGATTAGCAGTGTCATAGCGAGTGTTTCTGACTTCGGGTAGAATTTCATGTTTGTGTGTGAGTTCAGCTGGATTAGCGAGTGTACTAGCGAGTGTTTCTGACTTTGGGTAGAATTTGATGTTTTGTGTGGTTCAGGTCCAACTTTTTTTCTTACGTTTATCTCCTCTGGCTTCAGCGCCGGTTCACTATCATCGCGGTGTGCGCATGTGACCGCTGTAGACAGGCATTTGAATGTGGAAAATGGAGAGATCGCTTTAAACATTTGTGCAGTAAAGTGCAGCCCACATTTCTTTAGTTTAAGCACTGATTTCTTTTTAGGAGGCAAGACTACAAGGCATGGGGGAATGAAGACGGAAGCATGAACTATAAGTGTCTGCATGGCTGCTTCCCATTTCAGCGGTTTGCGCTTCCTGTTTCAGCGATCGCGTGTCACTGAGGCGAATCAAAACAAAGCGGAAAAATGGACTGCAGTTTTAGTTTTCTGTGACTCTTTTGAATTGTAGCAATTTTCACTGTGAAATCATAGATGGAGTATTACTGGTTCTGCTGTCGGTAGGGTGGCGGCGGCAGAGGCAGCCCGTAGAAAAATAGCAGGAAGCTTTACTCTATTACATTTTTTTGTTTGTAGTGGCCAGAGGTCAGTGATACGCTGCTGTTAAGGGGCTGCAGGAGAAGATTAGTGCGGTTGTGCATGATACATGCTGATAAGGACACGGCTCTGGAGGGCTATTATCCAATCAGATTTCTGTATTTTAAAAGCCCATTTTATAAGGTATAATATAGAATTGTATCATATTATCTCAAATTTTTCTTCATTTCATATATATGCCAGATTATTTTATCTTCTCATAGATCACATTTTATCATATTATATTACCTTCTCATATATCATGTCATATTATAGCATAATATATCTGATTTGTATTATCTACTCATATATCATATGTACTGTCCCATCTGCCCTGTCCAGTGTCATTCCCAGATATATCCTTCCCAGTGGCTGCAAAAGAAATCATCTCACAGTCACCACCTAGTTCCCACAGAAGTGCTTCTCAACACCCTGCCACCACACCTAAACACCCAATCAAATCCTCTTCAGTATGGCAGTAGTTTACAAATGATATCATAAAATTACTGAAAGTACACTATGTTGCAATCAGTGTGGACAAAGATAATTCAGGTCATTGAAGTCTACTCAGACTTTGGAAACCACTGTTCTGGCTATTGATTTAAAATGTGAGCAAGGTATCATTTTAACAACCATAATAACTCTCAGTGCCCTTTCAGGTCAGAGGAACAAGCAGCAGCAGGGACAGTGGGGTTGGATTAATTATGAGAAGCAGTAGAATTCTGGACATACTGGTAGCAGCTTAAACCAATTAATGCATCTCTTAGAACCTGGCCAGTAAAGCATCACAACAGGTCCAACAACCACTAGCCAGATCCAGGCCCATCTTATACCCCAGCAGATGATGAATTTGTTAAAAAAAAAAAACTATGCTGCCTGAGTTATTACTTGCCTGCACTAAACTGCAAGCTTTCCTCCTGCTTCTTCAAGTGCTAACCATTCCAAAGACATCTTGTCCTGAATTTGGCTTCCTGAATGCATCTTCTTTATCATCATCCTCCTCCTCTCTTCCTTCCATCGTGAATCACATTTACTCAGCATATAAATAAAGCAAAATTCAAGAATAATAAGAACTACTAATAATAATTACATTAAAAATGCAGATGTTGTCTGATTCTGAAAGCAAAACACCCTCTTCATTTAACTTTTGAAAGATGTCTTAACAAGTACTATATTCCTACACAAAATTGTAAAGCATCACAGAACTGTGTGAAGCAGATGTCAGCTGGTACAGAAGTTAGAGGTGGGTCTGTACTGACCACCTTTGCTAGGTAATGGGGTGGCCAATGACTACCAGCTCAAGAGGGGGCATTAGACTATAATGGATGGGGTAGTAAAATAAGTTAAATTCAAGGGAATCACATGAGGAAGGGGTTATGACTAGACTACCAGGGATACAGATGATATTAATTTGGCTACAGTGATTAAGTGAGGGAAGAAGGGCTGCTAGACCACCAGGAGTAAAACTATATTAATATTCCTACAGAGATCAGGTGAAGGAGGGGCCAAATAAGCTACCAGGCATAAAAACATATATTAATATGCCTACATGGATAATAAGGAAGGGCCACTAAACTACTGGTGACTGGAAACTGAAATAATCACATTCTGATGAAGCGCAGACAGGAGAGGAAGATATAAATGGGTCAGCACCATAGATGTGGAGGACAGTCCATCACACAATCCATTAGTGATGCTTGGACCTAACATGTTAAGGAGGCTATAATAGAATTCAAATGACCACTTGGAACATTGCACAGGCAAATGGGTAATTTGCATGGGGACATTGATATAACGAGTTAGTGCAAGTGTTACAAAAGGGTTGAGATACCAAAATTGTTTTTGCTGTTTGCCTGCCAATTGAAAGTATAGGCATATTCCCTTATTTGACAAGCAGGTGGGATGTGCTTAGAGTTGACTGCATCTTTTACTGTATTTGATAAGGTCATCCCTAGGGGTGCAATATTCAAACATGTTTGGTACTCACACTGTGTTCCAAATGGGTTTGAATATAGCAACTCAACACAATGTGTTAACTTGCACTCAGAATAGGTACTTTGTGTGGTGCAAACTGAAGTCTTTGAATCTGGAGCTCATTGTCTCCCAGAGCCATTCAGGAACAATACCTCCAGCGTTAAAGCCACTTTACTTTGCATTTACTAACCCAATCTGGCAATGTGCCAATAAACAATATGGAGATTACTAAATCAGGTTAGGTACAGTAGGCAAAGTACAGTGGTGTTACAGTGGAGATATTGTTCCTGAATAGATAACCCAGTGTGCCACCAGATCAGATTTATATATAGCCTTACATATAGAAATCTCTTTAGTCTGGCATGGGTATTATATCACATGCCAAGACAAACATAGTCTTTAGAGCTTTTAAATTAGAAAGTCCCTCTTGTAGCTATTATGTTAATATAGAGGATAATGCTTGATGTACAGGTGATAATCATGGTGCATTCACCTTGAAGTGGTTGCTAGGGCATCAGTAAACCTCGAGGCACAGCTTGAGAGGTTTACCATAGCCCTAACAACCATGAGAGATGATTACACTATGGTTATCACCTGTACATCAGGCATTGTCATTATAGTGTATGGGACTCAACATGAGAAGTTACAACCCCCTCCCCGAACACAAGTAATTTAGTCTTACCACTACAACCACATGATTGTGTAGTAAAACAGCTCATTAGGATACATGGACTGAATGACAGCGGGCAGAAATAGCACCAGAGTTAAAATATCTATCAGACATAGCGATCGCTAGACTCAGTAACTGTAAACTGTGACAATTAGAATGTTATTTGAATACTGTACTGAGACTAACAATCACATTCTGGGTGTGTAGAATACTAAATAACACTGGCATTCCATTTTGCAAACCCATTGCTATGACATAGATGAGAGAGGTTTATAAGGTTCTGACATCACAACAGTGGGATTACAAGGTGGTAAACAGCTTACTTTCAGTGGGTAATAAGGGCTACCCATGCATTATATATAGGATAAAGTATGGGGTGCAGTGTGTTACAGAATTTACATACTCCTGAGTTCTTGGATAGCACATAAAACCCTGAGGGCAAAAGCCAGAGGGGTTTATTAGCTATCCAACAATGAAAGAGTGTGAATTCAAGTAAACACACTGCACCCTATATTTTGTTATTTGTAATTGAAGGTGACTTTTTCTTTTAGATGTTTAGTTTAAACTGGGTCCCCCATCAGCAGAACTGAAGAGCTGCATTGCGCCATATGGCTGTCCACTGTGTAAGGTCCTCAGGCTGTCCCTCGCATCACCAACCTGTTCTACTCCCTCCCACTGAGAGAATATCTCCCGCCTCCTGACCCGCTGAAGAAGCAGCTCAAGGTTTTTGTGATCAGTAGTGTGTGAAGAGAAATGGAGCATTTTATGCTCGAGCTGTGTTTGTTCAGTGTCTCAGCGCATTCGTAGTGGAAGAGAGCACATGAATGCCGTAACACCTACTCAAGTGTTATGGTATTTAACACACGGATTTTACATTGAAAAAATGGAAGCCATTAATTATAATGTGTTTTTTTAGGGCTGGATTGGGTTAAATTAAGTTTCAAAACATATGTTTATGGGCTTTATAACCCGATACCTTATGGCTTTGCTAATCATTTCACACAAAATGTTTGTTTTTGTCTTAGCCATATAAGGGAGGGAAGGGATCATACACCACACTGAACTGATGGCTACCCAATTCCTTCCACTTCCTGTCTCCTGATTCTGCCTTATGTTCAGATGTTTTATGACACCTAACCAGGGACAACAAGGGAACATTTATTTTATTTGTTTATTATTTCTCAGATAACAATACCTTTGAGCCAAGAATAGCTCATTTACAAAGGTTCCACGTTGAAGAGAGGGTAACAAACAAACAAAGGTAGTTTTACATGACATTGTGACAAGCAGTCCATACAAACATTTCTATAAGGCAAAAAATAAAAAATAAGCAAAGAAATAAAACAAATGTTGGTATGGGCATAACCGGTACAGTTGGGGTGTAGCTTAGAACCTAGAAAATGCAGATTAATATTAGCAGTGGCAGGACAGAGGTAGGGAGAGCATCCTGTGAGAAAAATAAGCAGCCATAGGCTTTGCCATGTCAGGAGATTTGGTACATGCACAGCATGGTTAGGCAGGTAAGGATATGGAGAAAGGCATGAGGAAGGAGGGAGGGGCAAAAGGTGGGCAGTGGAACAAAGAAGGAGGTAGGGAGTGGCTACCCTATGAACTGGGGAGCTGCTGTAGCTGAGTTGTAAGTGGGCACACTCACAGTAACTGATGGATGTCAGATATTGATGAAGCGAACCTTTAAAGGACCCAGTTTAGGAAGGGCTATGATATCGTTAGGCAGTGCATTAAACCAAAGTGGTGCTCTCTATGCAAATGAGCATTGTGCCTGAGTGGTTCAGCTTCTTGGGGAGAGAGAGTGGCTGGTTCACAGAGTTCCGAGTGTGCTGGGTGCTGCAGTACTGGTTGAGTAGGTTTGTAGTTTCAGGGGAGAAGCCTTAGCATAGCTTTCGTGATTAGCAGGCATGTTTGATATTGGATCCTTCCAGTAAGCTGCAGCCATCCTGTTTGCTTATGGAGTTCACACATGTGGGTATGGCAAGCTGCTCCAGTGAGAAGATGTTCGGTTTTATTAAGTACCACTTCAATTCTGTAAGCGAGGTGTTAGTGGCAGAGCCATAGATGATCAATTCATAATCGATAATGGAAAGAATGGAGCTGTTGATTGCTAGTCTAAGGGCTTCTGGCATTAGACTACGCTTCGTGTCAGTGTAATAATCAATTTTGATATTTACAGAGCTGGCAACATTATCGATATGCTGTGTGAAAAAGAGCTATTCAGGGTCACCCCGACATACTAAAAATGGTGGCTTTGATCAGGTGTGTCACCTGATGAGTTCTTGATGTTAAGGGCTCTGGCTCTGTGTTTGCTACGAGCACCACTGAACAACATGACTTTTTTATTCAGTACCAGCTTGTGGTACCTGAACCATTCCTCCACATCTTTGAAGCCAGGTTGAAGTTGTTGTTCTAGCAACTCAGGGTTAGTCCCACTAGCGAAGATCACTCGTCATCTGCATAGAGTAGAACATGTTGTTGGCATGGCGGGGAAGATTTTTAGGAAGATGCTGAAGAAGGGGCCCAATATGGAGCCTTGGGGACTCCAGACCGGACAGGTTGATGATGCGAGGCAAATTGACTATTCTCACCCACTGTTTGCAATCTGACAGATAGCTGACAGTGTCTATAAAGGTCCAATGGAGGATAGCTGTTTAAGGAGGAGAGAGTGGTTAACTGTATCAAAGGCCTTAGTGAGGTCTATGAAGGCCATGTCCACTAAGCTGCCTTGATCCAGGGATTTGTGAATGAAACCAGTGAATCCAATTAGTGCTGTGGAGGTACTGTGCCTCTTTATAAATCTGTGCTACTGGGGCACTGGATTGAGTACTTGTCCAAGTAGTCAACCAACTGATCATCAACAATATGCTTGAGTGCCTTGGAGAGGTGGGAGGATAGAGATAGGTGTAATTCATGTGTAGGGAACAGTCTTCACTTTTGTGAATAGGTGTAACAAGGCTGACTTCAGAGCATGGGAAATTGTGCCAGTCTAAGGGATAGGTTCCTAATCATAGTGTTAGGACCCAGTGTAACATCAAGGGTAAATGCAAGTTGTTTTAGATTTAGAGCATTACTGCTGCACCTTTGCAAGGTACTTCTTGATCATATATTGTGGGACCTCTTTGAAGTAGAAAGGAGGGTGCTGGGGCTGAGACATCTGGCCGATTAGCAGTATTATTGGGGGTCATCAATGTTCTCAAAGAAATCAAGGGAAGGACACTGCTGAGATCGTAAATGTATTATTAAAATGTTTGCTATGGTCAGGGGTCAAGCATAGCAGTTCCATTAATGTTGAGCATTGTAGGAGCAGCCTTGGGGTGTTTACCAATTGCCTCTTTTATGTTGTTCCAGAAGCTTTTTCCATCACCCCAGCTGGTAGCAAGCTGCTCCCTATAATACATTCTTTTGCAGCCTGGATAACCCATGTGCACTTGTTTCTGGCTGCTTTGTTATCCTGAATATGAAGTGGTTTGCCAGTGGCCTTGCATGGTGCCAGAGGTGGTCTCTGTGCTCCATCTGCCTGATGAGGTCCAAAGATATCCATGGCTTTGTTGTACCATGGACTTTCATCATTTCATGGGAGATGTCACAGGTTTCATTAAAATGTTTGATGAAATAGTCTAGAGCTGTATTTATATCCTTTGTGGTATTAAGTAATGCCCAGTCTACACCCGGAGGTGTTGTTTCAAGTGCTCGAGATGGCCTAGCCTTAGCACCGTGGTGAGAATAGTTTTGGAAGGATGTTTCTTGAATTTGTAGTCCAGAGACCAGTGATGGGTGAGTGGTCACTTAAGGCATCAGGGAGCATGTTCATGTTGGAGATTTGATCGGGGTGGTTGACAGGATCCAGTCAATTAAGCTGCAAGTACCCATTTTGTAGTTGATCCTGGCTGGTGAAAAGATTAGTTGAGTAAGACTGAGCGCAAAGATTGCATCCTTAAATAAGCCAACACTGGAAGCCTGCCAGTTAACATAAAAGTCATCCATTATAACTGTCTCATAGTTGTGGGGCAAGTTCCTGATGCATTCCAGCAAGAAACAGAAACCTGTGTCAGGGTCCTTTGGTGGTAGGTAAACAGATACAATTGTTAGAGTTTATTGTGAGCCCCAAGCAGAACATTAACAGCTAGTGCCTGTGTTGAGTTTCCTAGACCGTCTATAGGTAGTGCATAGCCAGTAAGGGTTTCTTAATGCAAATGGCACCCCCACCCCATGTTTTGTAAGTCTGTCCTGCCTGAAAATGGAGTATCCTGGTAAGGCCACTGCTGAGTCTGGGACAGCCATGTTTCCGTAATGGTTAGGATGTCTGGTTTTGCTGTGAGAACCAAGCCTGAAGCTTATTGAGTTTACAGTAAACTGCAGATGTTGATGGAGGCCAACTAAGTGAACCAGTCTTGGAGTGGTTTGCAGGTGAGTAGTCATTGCCGGGCTAGGGTCAGGATGCACATTTCTTGACAGAAGCAATAGCATTAGGATGACCCTTTGTGCTAACCCTTTTAACAGTGTGAGGTTGTTTGTATAGCTGCCGCTGGGTCGAGTTCCTTTACTTTTAATATGTAGCACCATAAGAAAGGTGACAGAGACCCGTAGGCAGTGCAATAGTTTTGTGTAGATTTCTGCAAAGACTTTTTAACAAACAAAACTGGCACCAGGACACGCTTTTTAATTTAGTGCAAAACTCATTTATTTGTACAAAATAACACAGTAGCAGCAAACAACTCACCAGACGGTTTCGCTGTGCTTAGCCTTTCAAGGAACCCCGGTGAGAGGGTCAAACATCACTTTTAAAATCACCATCCACCTATCAAAGGTCACATGATCACATGCACACCTTTAATTTAAAGTGACAAGTGCAAAAAATGTGAACTTGTGAATACGTAGCTATAATGCTCTACTACACACCGTGATAACCAATAAACCACATACCAAATATTTAAAATATTTAAAACATGAAGTAGCATACAGTATATTATGAACATACACATTTTTACAACAGTACAGGAAATTCCCTTGTTATTTGAATTTTACGACATCCAATTCTTGTTGTTATTGTGTATTTAATACATTTATATTTGTTCTACAATGTATCTATTGTTCATGATTAGCTTCAGTGAAAAAAAATGCAATTTCTTATTGATGCCTCCATAAGTCAATTTCCTGTCTACTAGGAGCTCCTATTGTCAATCCATGTGTTAGGCATGATTACTATTCTTGCAGGCTCTCCTTTCTATTCTTTTATCTCCATATGTAAATTGACACATAAACATTGACTTCTGTACAACAATGTGTACTCAATTACCCATAAAGTAAAACAAGGAAAGAAAAAGGATTAGAGAGTGGGGGAGGGGTAGGAGGAAGGACAGTTGAGTATGGGGAGGGATGGGAGGGTGTGTTTTGGGGGAAAGGAGGACCTCAATAAAAGGAGGGAGATATATATGTCAGTATACTGCTTATCTATACATCTGGAGGATCAATATCCTGTATTAATCATTCTTTGGACAGTTTCTGTTGTAGGTATCTAACTTAGATCTATTACTAACACCAACACATAAACACCTGGTGACCCTATGTATCCTGCCTTCTATTGTGTGATATTTCCTAAAGGCTAGTATTCTGAGGGCTTATCCTTTCTTATTGCATCAGCCTCTGCACATATTTATATTCTGGATTGGTATTATGTACAGTTTCTCATTTAAAACTGGATCATATTGTGCTCCCAACTGGAAGGTCCACAATGCCTCTTTGTATAGCAGCATGTCTTCTAGATTCTCCTCCTTTTTCCTACATATACTTTCTCAATGCCTTTAAAATTAAATATATGGGCATTTTATCATTACTCTCAAAGACATGGACTGCAAGTGCATTTGTAAGGTCAGTGTTTTCTATTGCCCTCATATGTTCACCTACCCGCACTTTCAATGCCTAGTGGTTTTATTGACATAGAACTTGTTAAAAGTACATGTTGATATATATACAACATGTGTATTATCGCGATGGATGAAATTTCTGATGTTAAATACCTTAATAGCATTTGACTGCTGGAGTGTACAGTTTCTTCATCACTGAGCAATATTTATATACTACATTTGTGGCTGCCAGCGAGCAGTTCTGGCAGCCACGAATGTCTATCTTTATTTTCTGTTGGCTGAAGACTATGCATCAACATATCTGCCAAATTCCTTCCTCTTTTATAGCTAAATCTATGTGCTAATTGGCAGAGCTTACCAAATATGGAATCTGAACCTATAATGTTCCAATGTTTCATAATTATATTTCTCACTTTTTGGAGTTACTACCGTAAGTTGTTGCAAAATTCAGGCTCTCAGACTCTCCCATTTGTGGTTGCTTTTGTTGCTTAATCCGTTCTTCTCTATTTCTAGTTGTCACTTCTATTTCTGCTTGGTCTAATACTTCCTAACAGTACCCTATGCTGGAATCTTTGTCTCATGTTCTTACATTCTGTTTTAAAATCTTCCTACTCACTGCAATTCCTTTTCACTCTTAGGAATTGGGATTTAGGAATACTATTTTTCATGTGTTATGAGTGGCAGCTTGTTGCATATAAGATGGTGTTCCTATCTGTCTCTTTCTGGTACATCTTTGTCTTTATTGTACCATCTATTTGTTTAGATATTGACAGATCTAGAAAATACACCTCCTTCTTACTTCGTGAACTGTAAACTTTAAGTTATGCTGGTACATTCCATCCATTCCCTAAACTCGGCCAGTTCTTCCTGACTCCTTTCCACATCAAAGCAAAGCAAAGCAACTGGCCAAAGGTGGGGACAGTGTGCCCTTAGTTGAGGGGACAGTTACTGGTTACAAAGCCACGGTCATAGTGGATGCTGAAGTGAAGAGTTGTTCCTTGATGTCTTTGTTGGGGTAGTTCATGAAGAGAGACATGACCAAGGATACTGAGTATGAGTACTACTTGAAGGATAAAACAATGTGGATCCATTGCTTCAAAGATGATGCTTGGAAGTGGGACAGCATGTGATTCTTTGAGATTTGAGAGCAGAGTGCTGCTTGGAGAAGTGTGCAGAAGGTTAGCTGAGAAACTTGCAAAAGCCCTTTAGTTGGTAGAATATAAGTACCAATCGGAAACTAGACACTTATAAAAATTCAGGCAAGTCACCTGACCTAACAAGCTTATATAAGCAAATGCCCAAATAGGGCGGGTGGCTTGAGCTGGAATATTGTGCCAGTGGGCCAAAAGACTGGAGGTGCTGCTGGGGAGGGAAGCTGGCTCCAAGGGCCACAGAGCTTGGTGTGCTTTTTCACAGACGGCTGCTTCCATGAGCCGGAGGGGTGGGTGGTGGCTTCTCAATGTGTACCACATCACAGGAGGATATGAGTGCTCAATCAGGGGCCTCACTCTGGAGAGTGAAGCAAAAACAGGCAAACTTAAATAAGGGCATGAGCTCCAAAAGCAGGCAGATTTATCAGCAGGGGGTCAGCAAACAAAAGGAGCCAGACAAAAGGCAATGAGGAGGGTAGAATTAGCCATAGCTGCTAAACTCACAGCACAATTAAGAAAAGGAGGTGAGAATGTGGGGTGGGCTAGAGCATGGGACCAGGGGTTGGGAGCAAAATCAGAAAGTTGTTGGAAATTTGGGATGGGGTTTACATGCCAAGTGAGCTCAGGCTGCTAGGTAGAGACAAAGAGGAAGTGGCTACTAGAAGGAGAAGTGTGCAGAGAGAGAATTAAAGATAGGTGGTAAAGCATTAGTATTTAACTGCATCAGTTTTGTACAGTTTAGCAGCTAACAACACCATTAAGCACAATATTTTAACCTGCCCCAACCATAAAAGAAAATCCCCAAACAGAGCAGTAACCTGCTGATAGCTTTGAAAAACAGAAGGCTTGAAAATCATCCAATAAGGGCCAAGGTCCCAGGTGTCCACCAGTCTGATTAAAGTCACTGCGTAGGCATCAAAAGTTGAACCAGGCAGCAGAGCAGGCTACCATACCTTGTTCCTTGGGTCCTGGCTAAAAGACTGGAGGTGCTGCTGGGTGTTACTAGGCTTCAATGGCTCGCAGGGCTTGGTGTGCTTTTCGTGGGCGGCTGCTTCCATGAGACAGAGGGGTGGGTGGTGGCTTCCTCGATGTGTGCCGCACTGCTGGAGGACTTGAGTATCCGATCAGGTGCCTCACTCTGGGCAGGGAAGAAAATAGGCAAACTGAAGTAATGGCGTGAGTGCCAAGGAGCAGACAGATTTATCAGCAGGGTCCAGCAAACAAAATTAGCCAGATAAAAGGCACTGAGGAGGGCAGAGTTAGCCATGGGGCCAAAGTCACAGTGCAATTAAGGAAAGGAGGTGAGAATGAGGGGCAGGCTACAGCAGGGACCGTGTTGGGAGCAAAATCAGAAAGTAGTCAGAAATTTGAGAGGGGATTACAGGCCAAGTGAGCTCAGGCTGCTAGGCAGAGACAGAGAGAGGGATTAGCAGGAGCCAGACAGTAAGTGGCTACAAGAAGGAGACAGCGTGCAGCGAGGGATTAAAGATTGGTGGTAGAGCTTTAGTACTTAACAACATATTTTAAGGTGATTGCATCAGTTTTGTACAGTTTAGAAGGTAACAACACTCTTAAGCACAATATTTTAACATGCCCGATCATAACAATAAAATCTCCAGAGCTGTAACCCGCTGATAACTTTGAAAAACAGAAGTCTTGAAAAGTGGACATTCAGGGCCAAGGTCCCAGGTGTGCACCCAATCCGATTAAAGAACATGCCCCATTGTAGTCTATGGGGGCATTTTCAAAATTTCTTTTATATGATAAAGCAACATTTTATATAAAGGAAAGTGGTCACTCAACTAATATGGCTTTTATCAGTTGACTGGTGGCTTTCATTTATATAAGATGTTGCTTTAACTAAAAAGTTTTCAAAATGCCCCCCCCAGACTGCAATTGGATGCACTCCTGCACTCTCCCTGGTTAGATGTCATAAAATGTTTATGCACTGCAGCACAGCCAGCAGACAGGAGGTGGAATGGATTGGGTGGTCATCTGTTTGAGAGGTTTATGATCCTTCCCTCCCTAAATGGGCTAAGACAAAAATGTAATTTCTGGTGGGAAATGACTAGTGCAACCATAAGATAACAGGCCATAAAGCAAGAAGCAGAACACATAGTGTAGATTTCATTTAAGGCAAAATAAAGTGATGTTACCATTGGAGGTATTGTTCCTGAATATAGTCCATTATTTCACCATGAGTCTAGTAATACCCTATCAATGTTGCTGCCATGCCAATGGAATACAATACTGTGATGTCAGCCCTAGCTGAAATAATTAGGGTTGTCACATGCCTATTATTTTAGACCAGACCTCTCTTTTGTTCACATTTCATTATCTGCTTGATATCCCATTTTAAGTTCATTGTGCACACACACGCAGCAAACTTCTTGTGGTAGAGTGACTTTTGTGGGTGTGACACTGTCTGTACAATGCAGAGTGATCTGCGTAGGGGCTCAACAGTATCACACGAATCATCAGCCAGGTTGATTGTGACACTGTTTTGCCCGAAATGGTGTCTCATTTGAAAAGAAAAAGCCACACTAATCATACTGCAGCTTTTCCTTTCATCTGCAGAACACCACCCAGCAAACAGCTGCTCGCTGTCCTGAATTGGATCAGCTGGCTGATGTCACCACCACTGCCAGGGTCACTTTCCGCATCCTGTGGCTGTCCCACTCCTCTTTGTCCTGCAGCCCCAAAATAGTTGCAAAGTATATGTGCTGTCACTCTTGATGGCATAAGACTGCCACACAGTTGTTTGCCTAGCAGCTTGCTGAGCACTGTCACTGAGTCCTGGGAGCATGTCTGCTGTCAGGGAGAGATAGAGGCGACAGAGGAGACAGTAGCAAGCAGAGTGAAACAGAGAGAGACAGTAACAGCAGCCCCAACATACATAGCAGCATTCATTTACTTTTCTGCTGTTTTGTAACCTCTCTCCCATGACACCATGGTGGGAGTCCACTGGCCCTCACTGTAACACAGAGGGAAGAGCACAAATCTGGAACAGACACAGTAACAGTGCCAAGGCGTGCCCACTGTAAGAGGCCTGAAGATCTCTGGTCCCCATCGTGTAGTCACCACCCATGGCAGACACCCCTTCTCCACCACTGCTGGTACTCATGTCTCTCTCTGTGTCCTGAAGGGGTGTGCCTCTGGAGTTGCTTGTCCTCTGATCGGGTGTCCTTCCCTAGCCAACACTGGGTGCCCAATCCCTGTGTCAACATTCACACAGCCCCTGAATTAGTGTGGGACACTGGGAGCCCACTCCCAGTGTTCCCAGTTGTCATGCCCCCAATGCTGTGGGACACTGGGAGCCCACTCCAGTGTCCCCAAAGCGATGTACAAATAGTTGCCAGCGATGGGTTGCCTAATCCCCTGCCGGCAGTAGCCCCTCACTCCTACCAGTGAAAAACACTGGGGAGCCCATCCTAGTGTCCATAGTTGTCATAACCTCCCCACTACTGTGGGACACTGGTGAGCCCACCCCAGTGTCCCCAAACATTTCCATATGTTGTCCCTGTAAAAAGAAAACCGTCCACGATGTGTTATTTTTCCCTGTAAAAAGAAATGGTCCCTCATCTTCTCCCCTGCCACTCCCCTATTCTTCCACACCCACTGAACACCTCACTACCAATCCCCCTCACCCTATACTTACCACCACAGGTCAATCACTGTCATCTTCTCTGGACCAGGACATGTCTACACTCTTCAAAGCAGAACTGCAAACTGAAGAATTAAGGTAAGCACAGTATAATGGCAGTCAATGGGGTTTGAACTTATGTTGGTATCACAGCCATTTGTTGGTATTTTTGTACCTAATGTTCAAAATGGGACCCCACCTCATGAACACTAGCACTGTCATTTCATTACTCAGTCCCAAAGGTGATTTCACAGTTGATGCATGAAATACCTTTCAGGACCCAAAGAATGAAACAACAGTGCTAAGGTTCATAAGGTGGGTCCTAAAAAGCCCATGTTGAAAAATCTGGTGCAAAATATGAGAAAATGTCTGAGTTACACATGCTCATTGACATTTTCCTACGAATATATGTAACTTTGCCATTTTTTATCTTGTAACTCCATATTTTCAACATACACATTTTCATATCACCTCATGAACAGTACAGCTGTAATTTCTCATATCCAGCCCAAAATGTGTTTTTTACACCTGTGGAATAGAGTGGCATGGTCATTGCACAAAATCACCTTTTGGGATCAAGTAAGAAAATGACAGTACCAGTGTTCATGAGATGGGGTCCCAAAAGCCCATGTTGACAATCTGGTGCAAAAATATGAAAAAACACTTTAGTTACATGTGTTTGTTGACATTTTCCATCATGCGTGTGTAACTTTGCCAATTTTTATATTTTTCATTCCAAATTTTCAACATGCACAATTATTTACACCACCTCATGAAAAGTACAGCTTTCATTTCTCATATTCTGCCTGAAATGTGTTTTGCACCTGTGGTACAGAATGGCATGGTCATTGTGCAAAATCACCTTCGGGACTGAGTAAGGAAATAACAGTACCAGTGTTCATGAGGTGTGGTCCCAAAAGCCCATGTTGACAATTTGGTGCCAACATTTTAAAAACAAGGCTGTGTTATGGGCATTCATTGCAATCTTGCTGTGCACACTCATAACAGTGGAAAATTTCAATATTTTCACCCTATATTTTCAATATAGTCTTCTTACTACTGCATGTCATGTATACCACAGCTGACAGTTTTCAAATTCTGGCTAAAATGTGCTTTCATGCCTGTGAAGTACAATGGTATTAGCTTGCATAGAATTATGTTTTTGCTGGGATATGAAAATGTTCTATACTGGATACATATGGCTAAGTGATAAGAAGGTTATGTAGAACATTTGGAGTGAAAATTATTTAAGATGACAGTCATGACTATTTATTGCAATTTAGCTAAGCCTGCTTATAACTTTAGGTGTGGAAGTGCAGGGCTAAAGGCCCTGCATTTCCATAGCTATATACATAATGCATCTGTGGAGGAATGAAAGTGCAAAAGAAAGGAAATAAACTGCCAATAACTTTGTTAATACATCAATTAGGGTTAAAGACAAACCTAGGAAATGTGGCATTAGGGTTACCAACCCTAATACCCCACCCCAACCTGCACAGAAAAAGAGAGTCAGGGTGGCACTTGGCATCTTCAGCCTAACACTTACCCCATTCTCCTGTGCTGTGTCTGCCTAGCTTATTTTCTGATGGAATGTGTTGAGCATTAGGGCTGAAGATGCCAGTGCCACTGTGATCCCTCTTGGTCTGTGCAGGGTGGAGTGGGATGTTAGGGTTGGTAACCCTAATGCCTTAAAGGGTATGGGACAGGGTAAGGGGAAGGTCACAGCTGTATGGGAGGGGGCACCAACAGGGTAGGGTGAAGGGCAGCAACACAGTATAAAGCTGACTGCTGCACACACACGCAGACTCGATACACCCTAGTGACTATATCGGCAGGCAATTTTCATATGTTCTATCTTTGTGGTTAAGAAGGAATGTGAGGAGGTTTTTGTTCACAGAGAGGTTGGTGGATGCATGGAATGGTCTGCCACAAGAGGTGGTGGGAGCAAGCACTGTGGTTGGATTTAAACATGCATGGGACAAGCATGGGGTAACCACAGAGGTAAAGCAGAGGGAGGGACAGAAGCTATAATCAAGGATGGGCCTTACAGGCAGACTGGATGGACTTAGCGGTCCTGATCTGCTGACAATTTCTACAACAAGAGCTACCTGTCTCTTGGAGTTCCCATTCGTGGGTTCAAGAACAACAAAGGGAATGGCTTCGACATGTATACACAGTGTTAGGAACCAGTGAAAATGTATGGCTAATGTAATAATAATTATTTGAATGCTGTGACAGCGGTTCAGCTTCTCTGACTGTCCTATTCTGAGTCTGTGCTCACTGCTCTTTCTTGCACAGCTCAGCATCCCAGCTCAGATTGCCTTAATTCCTAGAATGTTGATAGTAACTGACATGAGCCCACTTTCACATGGAAAATTGTAGGAACATCCCACCAATGCAGGACTCATATTAGTAGTCTGTTTTAACTGCCACACAGAATAGGAATCAAATGAATTATGCCAACAGACAGATTGACCAATGGGCACCAAAGGTATTTTACACTAAGCCCCTTATTCTACCTGCTTTCTTGACTTGTCCTGTCCCACCTGGT
Source organism: Neoceratodus forsteri (assembly GCA_016271365.2). Classification (NCBI taxonomy): domain Eukaryota; kingdom Metazoa; phylum Chordata; order Ceratodontiformes; family Ceratodontidae; genus Neoceratodus; species Neoceratodus forsteri. Next base: position 1,065,601,455 of record CM028130.1, read on the forward strand.
ACAATAGCAATACCAGCAGTGAACTTGCATTGACAAATGCTTGTTTGTGTTGTTACAATGCGAAAAGTAAAATAATGATTTACATATATATCAGTTATGGGTGAACCTTGTTCAGTTCAGCTCAGATTCAGACCAGTCAACCAGTTACATTACTTTATTTCTTTCCATTACAATTTTCATTTTAAATGCTTGTATAGTGGATAATACAGCACCACAAAATCTTACAGTGTTCAAAGTGGTAGATTTTAAAGTTTTAGTATCGAGCATTCTTTTGGATTGTCTGTTAAATACCATTTTATATATAATATCTGCGTGTTACCCATTTTGCGATGGAAGCACTTAAACTTGTTTTACCTGTGAGACTTAGTTTAAAGCTTCCAAAACATCAAAGTCAGATGGAACCGTTTTTAACCATTTTCTTACATGCAAACTCCAGCAAAAAAAAACAAAACAACTGCTGATTCATTACACTTTATATAATTGATGTTGTCATAATGTATATATTAGCAAAATTCAGAAGCACTTGTGATTCAAAGAAATCAAAAAGGAGAAGAGAGGCAGTGAATACAATGACAGTAATTCTCTCTGGGCTAGTTTTTAAAGGCCCTAATAGTCCCATGGCTGCAAGAAAAATCTGGAACAAGTGGGTCTCCACATGTGAAGCTGCAGTTTTCCCACAGCCATAGAATTTTCAAGGGAAGCCATTTATGACTGGCTCCTCAATTTACGTCAACTTGCAGCTGAGTTTTAGCACAGCTGTGGGGAGAAAAGCACATCTGGTGGGACCTGGTATAACATCTCCTACAGCTGTACCGGCTAAAAATATGGAACTTCTGCAGGTGTAGTTAACAAAAGCTAAACAAATAAAATAAATTTCGGACCACAGCAGCTGCTGTGGAAGAGGACTAGTCCCAGAACAGATTGAAAATCCAGCCCTCTGTCCCTAAGTACAAGACAAAGCACAGTGTACACCTACCGGCTGCCCATAGAGTATAATGTACTGGACTGGTAATAAAGAATAGTTAATTAAGTTAAGTTTAGTTCATTGCTGTTGACCAGGAGGGAGGGCTGAACAATGCTGCCTATTTTACTGGGGGCAGGGATACAGATGCACACCAACTGAAATTGAACCAGATTAAGGTGTTAGTGGTCCAGTATTTTACAAAATGGGACAACAGCAACATTCCTCTACACTTTTCAATTAGTGACACAGGATCTTTAATGTCCAACTAACCAACCAGGCACCAGAACAGGGACACAGGACCTCAGTTCAACATGTCATCCAAAGGACAGCATGCCCCGACAGTACAGCATCCTCTCAGTACCACACTCAGGTGCCAGTGTTTTTGGTATGGGCCCAATGCTGGTGTGGCACTAGAACCCTCAACTTTCTGTCCTAGCTGGTCCAGTGGAGCTGAGGTTGAGGCACTGGATGCCAAGCCTCATGCCAGCTGGTGACCCAGGTTTGAAAGAGCCTGGGGCACTGGGAGTCAGCTGGGAAGGGAAAGATTGAGCATCCAGAGAACTGCTCTCTCTTCCTGGGGAGGGATGGGGAGAGCGATCGCTTGAGGGTGACCTCTGGCAGTGGCTGGAGGTAGCCAGAAAGTAGCATTGTGGTGCACACCTGGGAGTGAAGCCACAGCAGTACATTGCCTTGATAGCCAGGCTCCACAGGGATCTACCTAAAAGTAAAATACCCTCTCCTCCCACCGATAGGAGATGGCACCTCCCACCCAAGGACCACACTCCTGGAAGCTGGGCGTGGTTCTCTCCCACCTACCTCCTCCCCGGCCCTCAACCCTATAAAAGACCATCTGGGCGGGGCCACCCTTCTCGGAGGATAGCCCCAGGGAAGACCAGTGCTGGGGGAGGAGATGAGTCGGGTCACACAAGGGGAGGTACAGTCCAGGACTGGGCAGTCACTGGAGAGCCTGTGGGGCACAAAGAAGGAGAAAAATACAAAGTTTGCAAAAATACAATTCTGTCCTAAAGGCAGATGTGCTACCAACTGAGCCACACTGACACTAAAGTTATTAAATGTTCCTTTTTCAAAGGACAAGATATTGTGCATTTCTGTAATGTTCAATAAAGGCCATTATGTAACTCTTCATACTGGTTGCAATTAAAGTGTGTGTGTGTGTGTGTGTGTTTGTGTGTGTGTGTGTGTGTGTGTGTGTCAGAGTGGAGAATGCAACTTTTTTCTCCCAGAAAAACAATACAATTCTGAGATTAAAGAAAGATTTAATTGAGTTTCTGGCTGACTCTATCATAAACATAAAACATCTCTAGCGGTAACCTAACACTTAGTGTAATTTCAGCACCAAGTTTGATCAGGGCTCCTAAATAATTTATAGAAAGACAAATGGCAGAGGATTGGCCTCCCACTGGGACAGGCTCACCATTTTAGATCTATCTGGAGGTATTGTAGATGGGTATGTAGGATGTGTGGCAGACTGTCTCATTAGCAACAACTGACCTAGTTAGGCGATAGATTCAGGTTAGCAAAGGTAAGGAGCTGCTGCTACCTCTTGTCTCTGCTGCAGGGATTCCAAGTGCTAATGAGCAGTAGCTTTCTGACACAGTTCTGTGGTTTGCAATTTTATAGACAGACAGATTAACAGAAAGACACAGAGACATACAGTTTATATAGGCAGAAAGAGACAAGCAGATAGATATATGAGTGTGTGAAGGTAGTTTATACATTTTTACATATTTCTCATGAAATTGAAAACAGTCTAATCAAATTTGACCTTTTTTCCTAGCAGGATAGTAGTTTATACAACAGTAAGTGGTTTTAGGTTATCAAACCAAATGGTAAATGTATAGCAAAAGGAGAGAATGTAAACCTAGGTTAAGGATACTGAACAGCGTAATACCACATTTGAAAAGACTGATTTGAGTTTTATAATTTCTATTCTATAAAGGGTTGTGTGGGGATTGACTATGAACAGTAGGTTAAGGCAGTTGACATATTATTTGTTTTCAGCTAGAGTCAGCATTTCCCTGGTTGCTATAGTGATTGCCAGTATTTCTATATCTGGGACACACTTACTTTATGGCATGTCAGTCCTGGTTGACACAGTATGAATTTGTCATATCTACTATTTGCACGAGGACTGGGGTGGGGTGGGGAACTTTCCTGGTTGTAATTATAATTCATTAATTTTAAAATGAATCCTTTGCTGAACTTATGTTCAAACCTATTATCTTGCTACAGTAACAAATTATTAGATGCACGTTAACAGGACATTTGAATTTCAAACCAAATAATTTTTAAAGCAATATTATTTTGTATTCTTAATTTTAAAACAGTCAGATTTCTTGATTTTGTAAACTGTATTTCTATTGTACAGGACAATATGATGTTTTGGTACATTTGCCACTGCTAAGCAATTTAATAACTCAATGTAGTGAGAAAGAAACAATGTAACCTACTGGAAACTGAACCCATGCCCAAGGAATACCATCCAGTGTGCTAACCAGGGACCCGTATCCCAGAGGCCTGGGTTCAATTCCCAATGAGGTCACGCTTATTTTTTCTCACTACAATTTGTGTATTTCTAGTGTAGTTACACACATATTAGCCACCATAAAAAATGTTTTGCAACAGGTGGGTATTAATAAGAAAAGTCCTGTGAAGTGCAGCAGTCATAAAATTATGCACTATATTATTGCTTTTTTTGCTTGTGTTTTACAATTTATTTAACCAAGATAGCTATGCTGAGAAGCAATATACTTTTTGTGCAGTTATGTCTCTCACCATTATAGAGCTCGGTGAGTTAAAGCACTGAAGGGCTAAGTGACTAGCTCAAGGTCATCGAGTAAGAAAGTGACTTTGAAGAGTTGAGCCTGAATCTCCGATTTACATTTCTGCTATCTAACTACAGTGCACTCCACTTGCATGCCCATTGGATGTAGGTACATTGTGGTTATATGCACAAAAATAGCATGTCCCAGTCCTTATCTTATGTACTAGACTTAGCGATCAAAATGTATGCACACAAATTTCTGTTGAATACACACTTTGTCCTCCAGACAGGGATCTGTAGATAGTAATACTGTAAATCAACCTGTTACACAGGTGCTAACTGTGCTGCCATTTGTTAAATACATGTAAGGACTTCAACTGAATAAGGTAGCAAAGGGGAAGTAGTGGTAGTGGATGATCTGGAACTGGCAAGACATTGATTGAGGGTGTTCCATTGGCCGAGAACAGCAGATGCCAGGCCTTGTTGGACATCTTTCAAAACTGTCTACTGGTATAGCTACTTAAAGAACCCACTAGGCAGACCACAGTTCTTGATGTGGTGATCATCAACATGGAAGTGGTAGGAGCTGTGAGTAGGTGAGCCACTGGGGAACAGTGACCATAACTTTGTTTGGTTCAAATTGACCCTTGGGTGAAGTAAACAAGAGTCAATAGCTGAAATCCTTTATTTTAGAAGAGAGGACCTCAATAGGCTGAAGGAGCTGGTCAGGGATAAGGTAGTAGGGTTGGATAACATGGGGGTGAAAGAGAGAGAGATGGGGGGCAATTAAGGGTCCAGTCTTGAGGCTTTTAAGGTATGCATGAGAACAGTAACCAAAAGAAACAGGTTTAAGAAACCATTATGGTCTCAGCAAGGGCAGGGAAGCAGCGAGGGCCAAGATAAAGGCCTTCTACAAATACAAATAAAAACAGGAGGAGGAAGAATAAGGAGAATATTTACTGAAAAAATAGGGAGACAAAAGGGTTGTCAGGGAGGCAAAAGCAGATGCAGAGCTGTGCCATGCAGAGGAGGTCAAATATATTACAGAAAAAAGAAGGACAGAGAAAGATTATAAGGCTTGCTGGCTGAGGTATGGGGTGGGTAGGATGATCGAGGAGGATGGGCAAGGGCAGTCATCCTTAACACTTACTTTGCTCTGTTTTCACTAGGGAGGATGGAGGTCATTTCCAGAGAGTGGAAATGAAGCAGCCTCAAAGCGGATCAGAGATGAGACAATTCATATTCGCAATTGAAAAGGTGTATGAAAGGGCTGGCAGCCCTTAAGATAGATAAGATCCCGAGACCAGACGGGTTGCATTTGATGATACGCAGGGCATTTGCAGCAGAACTGGCTATACCCCTGGAAGGTCTTTTCAACAGCTCACTAAGGATGGGGATAGTTCCAAAAGACTGAGGTGGCAGGTGTAGTTCCACCCATAAGAGGGGGACAAGAAACAGGCAGAACTGGCTGTACCCCTGGCAGGTCTTTCAACAGCTCACTAAGGATGGGGTAGTTCCAAAGATTGGAGGGTGGTAGGTGTGGGGTGGGGGGCAAGAAACAGGCAGTTAACTACAAACCTGTCAGTCTGAACTCTACTGTAGAGAACCTGATGGAGTCACTGGTCAGAGGATCTCATGGACTACTTGGATAGCAACAGTCTCTAGGATAGTAAACAGCATAGATTCATAGGAGGAGGTCTTGTCAGACTACAGTAGCATGATAGTTTTCTTTGACTAGGTAACAAAGGGGAATTGGCAAGGGTCATGTTGTGGTTCCTCTACTTTGACTTCAACAAAGGTTTCAACTTGATGCCTCACCTACATTTGCTGGAGAAGATGTTGGATCTGGGTGCAGCTAAGGTCACAGTAAACTGGGTAGGTAACTGGCTTGGGGAGGACAGCAGAGGGCTGTAGCCAACAGGGTTAAATCAGAAGAGAGGGAGGTCACACATGGGGTGTCACAGGGGATCTATCCAGGTCTGATTCTCTTCAATGTGTTCATTAGTGACATTGGAGGGACTCTCAGACAGATTTTGTCTCTTAGCAGATGACAGCAAGCTCTATTGGAAGGTGAATAACAAGAGGAAGCAGAAGAAATGTAGAGACACTTACAAAAGCAATAGGGTGGTCTAAGGTTTAGAAGATGAAATTCAATGCCAAAAGTGCAAGGTAATGCACCTAGGAAATGAGAACCTCAAGACAGAATACTGGATGGGAGGGTGAGACTTAGCACTACTGACTAGGAACAAGATGTTGGGGTTATCATCGTAACTCCCTCAAGCAACTGAATCAGTGCAGCTAAGCATGTAGTAAGAGCAAGTTCAATGCTGGGATACATTTGGTGGGGTAATGATACTGTAAGCGGAAGGACAGAGGTAATATCTTCCTATATAGATTCCTATTGAAGGCCACACCTAGAATACTGCACTCAGTTCTGGAGTCTCTCACCTCAGGAAGGATAGGGATAGGCTGGACATGATGCAGTGCAGGATAACAAAAATGATTCAAGGCCAACAGGTCCGTCCTATGAGGAGAGATTCAAGGCACTAAATGTGTACTCTGGAGACCAGAAGGAAAAGTGGTATATGATAAAGACCTTCAAGTTCCTAAACCAATTAACAAGGTGAACTGCAGGGAACAAATTAGCTTGAAGACTAGCTCATGGTCAAATGGGCATGAGTTGAAACTAACAGGAGGGAGTTGCAGGAGGAAAGTACTATTTTATGAAAAGGGTGGTGGAGCCATTAAATAGTCTGCCAGCTGAGGTGGTGGGTACAAAAACTGCTGGTTGTTTCAAGCAGGGTTGGGACAGAATGGAGAGTATAGTGGTTTAGAAAGGCAGAATCAGGAAGAGACTAGGAGAATGGGGACAGTTATACTCCTGGAGAGACAGTAATCCCAGGGCTAAATAGGAAACTCAGGCAGACTAGATGAACCATTGGTCTTTTCTGCCATCGTCAGCATGATTCTACAAGAGATAGCCAGGCATAACAGCTCTTGCGCCAAAAAGAATGGCGCCAAGCAACAAGTTAAGCCATAGTTACAATATCCAAGATTCTACAATGTGGCCTAGACTGCCGGAATCACTTGTGCCAAAGAGCCGCAATGCGAGCAGATGTGCCAGAAACCCCAGCAACATGGTGCTAGGGGTTTACAGCAGCAGTTGTGCCCAATTCTAGTAGAGCAGCAACAAAGTCGAGTTCTACAAGAATTCCCAGAGGAGAACCAGCAATGTAAGTTATACAAGCATTTAGCTGGTAACTGTACATACGTCCTCCAGGGCATCTGTAGACTCACTGCACCCACTCCAGGATGTGCCCCCATGCCCAGAATACCCCTGTCAGTGCCCCACAGGGCAGCCCACAACCCAAACAGCCCCAATCCCCATAGCAGAAGTGCCCAGCTGGGCATCACGTCCCCAGTCCCCCAGAACCCCAAGACCCTAAATGCCCTGCAGAACAGCCCCACCATCATGCCTCCAAACCCCACACTACTATCAGCCCTGCAAGTAGCCTGTATCCCCCATCCATGCCCCAACCAGATGTTTTGCCGCAAATGGTGAAAAAGTAAAACCCCAAGATCACTGGTTGCCTAGTGCCCCCACCCCTCCATCAGCAGTGCCAGTCCACCCATCACACCCCACCATCCCCAGCCAGTGATGACACAGCCCACCTCTCACCTCCAAGGCCAGCCGCCGACTGAGCCTACAGAGTGCTTACTATATAGGCATGCCAAGTGCTCCTGTGGAGCCCAGTTGGCAGCTGGCCATGAGGGTGAGAGGTGGGCTGTGCCAATCGAGGCTGGGGATGGGTGGGGGATGCGGGTGACTGGCATTGCTGTGTGGGGTGGGTGGGGTGCCATTAGACTACCAGGGATCTCAGGGTTTTACTTTTCACCATCTGCAGCAACACATTGGGTCAGGGCATGGATCGAGAGGACAGGACACAGCTGCCTTACGGGCTTTGGGGCACTTATGCATGCTGGGGAGGCTGCGACTTGCAACATGCCCTCAGTTATGCACTTAGGTTGGCATACCTTTCCACATGTTGCAAGTCATGGACTTAGTCACGGAGACCTGCCCCTTCTAGAATAGGGCGCAGGGTCCATGTCGAATGCTGCTTGGGCAGTCGCTTTGGTGGTGACTTGTGCCAGGCTTCTATAATCCGGCCAATTGTCTATATTTTTGTGTAAGTTTTAGCTAGTCGCAGCCTACCTATTTGTAGGAGCCAGTAGCCATGGAGAAACAAATAGATTAAATAGCTCAGAGCGTGCAACATTTGGTGAACTAGAATGTTTTAAATGAGTCTGATTATCTCAATAAAGGTAAAGGGAGGAGTAAGTGAGGATGTGTGTTTTGCTTAGTGGCTTCATTATTTATTTTTTAATTCATACTTTCTGCTCCTTCTCTGCTCTGGCTTGCATATTTACCTGCCTTCTGGTCTGGTTATACCAGACTTTCATGTAGCTGTGGGCCAAGAAGGGTTTCTTATTATTAATTTTGGTTTCCTGTTCTTTCTGTGCCATATGCTCTGAGCCCCATAGGGATGGTGGAGTTGGATGTAGTCCCCAGTGTGAACATGCATGCAATATGCAGCATGAAGCATCCTCCTCCTCCCTGTGTCAAATGAGCTCTACACCAACATCTGCAGGTAGCAGGATAGCAGTAGTAATAGCGGAACATGGTACCCTTCCCACAGGAGGAAGAGAGCAGTCCTGGATGCTTGACCTCCTCCCTTCAGCCAGACCCTGATGACCCCAGCTCATTCTAAACCCAGTGCACCAGTGTTGCAAGTGGTAGCACTATTACTGTGCCAATGGGCCACCTAGCTCCATTCATTTCAATATAATTTCAGTTGTATGACATATTGGATATAGGCACAAAATGGGATGTCCCAAGCATGTGCATACATCAGGAGTTGACTGTACTAGGCTACACTGCACAGGCAGCTTTCCACCTATAATGTGGCCCAAAGTGGAACTACAGATAGTAGACAATGAATGAAGAGCATGTGTTGTGCTATGAGTAGTAATTATATGTATGCTACTTATGAATGGACTAGGGCTGGTCGCAATATCGGTATTAGATTTTAGAAAGAGGTAGGGAAGACACATTTTCAGTGCTAAATACCCAGTATACACCCTTTGTGAAACACTTATTTTATTTATTTTAAATGTTTTAATATCATTATGGGTACTATATGTGCAGAAATATTGCATTGTTGTTTGGTGGTATACATTTATTTGATGTTGTGGTGGTGATGCAGAGGGAGGAAGGCAGGAGTGTACCAAGTAAATCAGACTGAAGCAGAGAAAGGCTGAGGGGAGCAAGGTGCACAGAGGAAAGCATAGCCAAGGGAGTAGCTAAGGGGATAAGACTTTGTTCAGGTACATAAGTAAGAAGAGAAAAGCAAGGAGGGATATTGAGGATAAGGAGGGCAGGAGGTAGGGGGACAGTGCAGAAGAGGACCAAGATAAAGCAGACATTCTGAACAGGTACTTTGGCTCAGTCTTCACAGTGGTGGGGGATGGACCACCAGGGAATCACAGGAACAAAGGAAGGTAGGTAAACTCAAGTCCATTTTCAGAGGAAAGATTCCTAAAGGGACTTGCAGCTCTGAAAGTGAACAAGGCTATGGTTCCAGATGGGATACACAAGGATACTAAAGGAACTCATGAATGTGCAAGCTCCCCACTGATGGCCATATTCAACAGCTCTGGAAACAGGCATGGTTCCGAGGACTGCAGGAGAGCAGTCATGGTCCCTCTACATAAGAGTGGTCTCAGGGAGGAGGCTAGCAACTATAGACCAGTCAGTCTCACTTTTAGTGCTGGGAAATTCCTGAAAACTCCATTAAGGGAATGGTTGGTCAAGTATCTTGAGTCCAGTGGGATGCAAGATCACAGGCAATATGGATCATGCCAGATGAATCAGACTGACTTGTTTGACAGAGTGACCAGGGAAATAGATCAAAGGAGCGGGGATGTGGCCTATCTGGACTTAGCAAGTTCTTTCGATACTGCTGCACAGGTCACTGGTACAAGACATTGAATGACCTGGGGATCCAAAATGGTGAATTGGGTTATAAACAGGTTAACGGATGGTACACAGAGGGTGGTTATTAACAGTGCTCAATCTAATGACAGGAGAGTGACCAGAGGCATGCCACAGCGCTCAGTAATGGGACCTGCCATCTTCAATGTCTTTGTAAGTGACACTGTAAAAGAAGCAGAAGGAAGGTATGCATTTTGCAGATGATACACAACTTGTAATAGGATGGACCCTGAGGAGGTGGTGGAGAAGTATAGTGATCTTGGGAAACTGAGGGTGGTCAAGAGCATGGCAGTTGGGGCTCAATGCCAAAAGTGCAAAATCATACGAACATATGAAATTTGCCACGCAGATAAAGGCCTAGAGGTCTATCAAGTCTGCTCGAATGTGCAGATAGCACCCTTATTCTGCAGCTGCCCTCCTTTCCACCTTCCCTTCATTAACCCTTCCCTTGTCCTGTCCCATCCTCATTTGAAGCAGTCCACTGTCCTACTGCATACCACTTCAGCAGGTAACGCATTCCACCCAGCCACCACCTCTCTGTAAAAAGTGTCTCCTCATCTCCCTCCTGAACCTTCCTCGCTCCAGTCTCAAATCATGGCCCTGGTGGCCTCCCTCACTTACTTTGAACAGCCCTCTGTACCCATCTTGTTTATTCCTTTCATGTATTTAAAGGTTTCAATCATGTCACCCTGTCTCTCCTCTCCTCCAGTAAGTACATGTTCAACTTCTTCAACCTCCTCTTGTATGATAAGTCCCCAGCCCCTTGATCATCTTTGTCGCTCTGTGCTGCACCCCTCCAGTAACTTAATGTCCCTCTTCAGATACGGACGCCAGTACTGCATGCAGTACTCCAGGTGTGGTCTAACTAATGACCTATACAGTGGCAGAATCACCTCCTCCCTCCTTGAGGATATACTCCTTGCAATACAACCCAGCATTTTGTTGGCTCCCTTGCAGCTGCCTTCCTACATTGTGCTGAGTTGTTCATTGACCCTGTAATGAGCACACCCAGAACCTTCTCCTCCTCTGTCTGGGCTGGCTGAACTCCCCTGGCTGGTAACTCCTTCTCCTTGGGTTCTTCATCCCAAAATGCAGCACCTTGCACTTTTGGCATTAAAGCCCAGTTGCCAGGTGTCTGACCAGGTTTCAAGCTTTGCCAGATCATCCTACAACCCTGCCATCCCCTAGGTCATCCACCACTGCGCCTTACCTTGGTATCATCAGCAAACAGACTGATCTTGCTCTTGATGTCCCATGATATGTCACCAAAAATATCCCAAACAACATGGTCCCAGCACCAAGCCCTGTGGAACACCGCTCGTCACTGCCCTTGGGTGTGAGAGCTCCCCGCACTACACCACCCTCTGTTGCCTTCCTGCAGCCAGTTTCCTACCCATCTCACTAGCTTTGCACCCACCCCCTGTACCTACTAACTTCCTTCCCAGCTTCCATGTGGCACCTAAGGCATAGGAACCCAGGAGCAGATTATAGGATGGGGAGGTACCGACAGTCACTAAGCAAGAGGGAACTAGGGGTTATCATATCTTATTACCTCAAAGTAGCAGTGTAGTGTGAAAATGCAGTGGGTAGTGCCATTGGGATGCTTTGATGCATAGGGCTAGGTATCTCCAGTAGTAGGATGGAGATAATGTTACCATTATATCATTCATTGGTGAGTCCCCACCTGGATTATTGTGTCCAGTTCTGGAGCCCGCACTTCAGAAAGGACATAGACAGGGAGGAGGCAGTCCAGAGGAGGGTAACTAAAATGGTAAAGGGTAATGTCTATCCCAGCTCCGTTGGGGACATCTTCTGTAAACTTAATTACAGGTTTTCACATTTCAGTGCCAGACCTGGGACTGATCCTTGCATCCCTGGTCTCAGAAGCTGCAGCTCTAACCATTCAGCTAAATGGAAGCATACCATTTAGCCAAGGTGTTAGTCTAGCTCTTATTCTTCTATACTGCAATCTTACTTTCTCCACTAGATGGCATTCTGCATCTGATTGCTGATTTTGTATACATTACAAGGATCGCACCAAAAGCTCTACGAAGAGAGCTGATGGATCTCAACATGTACACCCAGTAAGAAAGGACAGCAGAGGAGACGGAATAGAGACTCAAGGCACCTCATAGAGGTGAGCAGGCTAGGAGGGGAGTCTCTTTCAGATGAAAAGAACATCAGAACTGAGGCATGCCATGAAGCTGGAGGAGGGAGTTTAAGAGGGACATGGGGAAGTACTTCTTCACTGCAAGGGTGGTAGATGCCTGGAACAGACTGCCAGTGGATGTGTTGGAGGTAAAAACAGTAGGGAGCTTCAAGCATGCATGGGAAAGACATTTGGAATATTAATAAATAAGAAGGAGAGAAGAGTCACCAGAGACCAGTTAGGATCTGCGGAGACAGACTATGGAGGGACCATCTGGGCAGACTGGGTGGGCTAGCGGTCCTTTTCTATGTTTCTATGTGGAAGCATACCTAGTCAGCCTGGGTGAACTCCTTTTTTATTCTTTTTTCTTTTGTGATAAAATTGGGGTATACTTTTATCTATAAACTGTGTAATTATCGCCAGTTTCAGTTTAATATCTGATACTGCCCGCCACCATCACAACTCCTACAACAGTCTAGCTAACCTCAGAGTTTTCTAGTATTATATTTTTGCTTTGTTTTTATTTTTGTTTAAATTGTCAATATATTTGATTATATTATTTTGCCTCAGATAATTCATTCTCTGCATTAATTTTATTTATCATGTAGGCTTTCTATAAAGAATCACCAAGCCTCTTTGTGTGTTTTTTTTATATAATTCAAAGTTTATTGAAATTTTCACAATAAACAATGGACAGGGTCATAATATCCCTAACATAAAAATTATGACCAGACAATTAATTGACCCGTCCCCCTCTCCCCCTCAACCGCACAGTCCAAGAGATATATCTGAGTCCATGACATCCATGAAATTGAAAGCTAAATATTAGCCATTAAATAGTATATAATGTATGAAGAGAGGCCCAGATCGATCATATTTCAACCTGTTATTATTAATATAAAATAGTCTTCTCTACTCAAGATTAAATAATAACCTGTTTAGCCATCTGGAGTAGGAAATAACTTCAGAGCTCTTCCAATGCCTGAGCACTAGTTTCTTGACAGACATCGAGATCAAAGCAATATGAAATTTATGCTTATTAATGGGTATCTCGAATAATCCTGAAGATACAGACCTCTGGAATAAACAGGTCCCTCAGCCCAAGAGTGGATCAGCTTTGTCCCTTATAGCCTCCTAGAGGGTGATATATTAGGACAATCCCAAAGATGTGAAGTAAGGAACCTTCCATCTGAGTGCATCTCATGCAAACATTGGAGGAAGATATTCTCAACTTAACCAGTTTCTGAGGATAGTAGTAAGGTTATGAAGAATACAAAACTGCATTAACAGTAACCTATCCTCGTTAAAAACGATGGCAGTTATTCCAGATGTTCATCCAGTTCCTATCCCAATGTGGGAAGAGAGCAGCCCAGAATTCAGTTGGGCCAAACAGCACCGGAATCGCCATTCAAACCAAATATTGTACAACTTAGAGATACTTGGGAGAAGTAACCAGTGGGGCTAGCTCAGTAAGGAAGACAAAATTATAAGATAAAGTGTCCTCCCAGATTTTTAAGGAGGAGATGTCTAAGCTGATATACCTTAAAGTATTTGCTTTCCTAGAGCTTAAATTTCCCCACAATATCCTCAGCTGACAACCAGGTACCATCCTCCTTAAGGAATAAGCTAACCCTACCATCACCTAGACTGGGTAACCATTTGGGGATAACACTTTATTGTCTATTTTAAAAGCAGGAATTCCAAATTGACTGCTCCCCATCTAACAATTTTATATTTTAGGAATCTGCACCGCTGCTAATTAATCTTCATACAAACTTTAATTGTAGTGCCTTTAACTCTTTGGGTATAGAAGCGATCTTAAGAAATAATAATGCAGAGGGGCTATTTTAGCCAAACAAATCATTTCCTCTCTATTTTGAGCCATACAGGCACATAATCTGAAGAATTAGATACCACCCATCTTAGATATTTGGCCGCACTACTGGCCCAATAGTACATACTCACATTTGGAAGTCTTAAACCACCCTTAGACTTGGGCACTACTGACTTGTGAAAAGCTAATCTAGGCTTCTTTTAACCCAAATAAAGTCACTGATCAAACTTTGGACCTTTTAATCCAGATGCTTGGTAGACACATGTCAAGTAACTGAATGGGATATAGGAGATGTGGAGCACATTCATCTTTACCAGACTAACTCTTCCCAAAAGAAATGGGTAATGCCAACCATCTAGCCAGGTCCAGAGCTACCATGGACAGTAGTGCTTCAAATTATGTTTAAAGGTGCTCTGTAGATCTCTAGTTAACACAATGCCCAGATACCGTAGCAGTCTCTAGACCAGACCAGGCCCAAGGAGATGATATCATTCTTAAAAACTTTATGATTTAGGGAAACACAGTTGACTTCCTACATTTAACTTATAATTGGATAGTCTGTTAAATTGCCTATTACATCCAACATGGCTGGAATGGAAGTCTCTGGGTGGGAGAGGTATAGAAGCAAGTCATCCGCATATGCAGCGACCTTTAACTCATTACCTAGAATAGTAATCCCTGGACCTTCGTACAAATAATTGGTTTACAAATTAAAGGCTCCAGGCAAAGATTAAAAGTAGAGGTAAAGGGGACAACCTTGTCTGGTTCCAGAATGCAAAGTGAAGGTCCTGGAGAATACCCCATTCCCGAGATCTTAGCCGTTGGATGCTGATATAGGGCTTTATCCAAAATTGAAACTGCTGAGGAATCCAAAAGAATTTAACGTTTGAAACAAAAAACTCCAGTTTACTCTGTCAAAAGCCTTCTCGGTCCAGGAGACCAATGTGACTGGGAAAGAGGCATCCCTGGACCTGAAGTATCTTGAAGGACCCGAGGTGGTCTTCAGAGAGTCTACCCTTCATAAATCCCACTTGATGTGAGCCAATTAAAACGGAAGAGCCAAACTGAGTCTATCCACCAATATCTTTGTTAACATATTTATATCTTGATTCAACAATGATATAGGTCTATAACTTTCAATGGATTTTGATCTTTACCCGGTTCGAGAACAACACAATGAGAGCCTCGAATAGAGAAAAGTCGACTTGTACACGGATAGTATATGATGAAAAGAGAAAGAAGGTGGGGTAATTTAGTCCTTGAAACACTTGTAAAAATTTGCTGTGAAACCATCTAATCCAGGTGATTTATCTAAAGGTAGGCCCTTTATCACCTCTAGAATCTCAGACTAGGTAATAGAGGCTACTAACATCCTACCCTGGGACTCAATGGCGGGGTGTTGGGCCTCCTCTAGATAGGAAGAAAGAGTACTTGTCGGGGAGGGTTAGGCATTTCCCATATAGGTGTTCAAAGTAATTAATAAACTCCGACACAATCTCCTGGGCTTAGATTTGAGAGATCCATCTGTTTTAGAGCGAATTGGGGAATACACTGAGAAGATTCCAATTGCTTAATTCTCAGGGCTAGTAACTTACCGCTTTTTCCCGTGATCTGTGTGGAGCTTTAGTATATAAAATAGCAAACTCTGCTTTCTCATTGAGCATATTTACATAGGAATCTCTTAATTTTGCCAGTTCTTGTTTAAAGTGATCTGAAGGTTTAGTTGTAAAGTCGTTTCCAAAGCTGTTATCTGGGCTAACATCTCCCTCAGCCTGGCCTCCTTCCCTTCTTCCTTGTCACAGCCATCCCAATTGGGAGGTGCTGTAGCGATGTATAGGCAAGCAGGGTGGGTTGGGAGGGCAGGGGATGGAGGGTAGGTTGTTGGGGATGGTTTGTTCGTTGGATATTTTCAGGGGTGGTTCGTAGTAGGAGGGAGGATGTTTGGGGAGGAGGTATTATTGGGTGGGGCACAGTCCATTTTAGGTCAGTTGCAGTTTTTCTTTGGTTGCCCTCCTCTGGACAGCCTCCACTCTGTCTATGTCTTTGCAGAGATGGGGTCTCCAGAACTGCACACAGTACTCAGATGGGGTCTCACCAATGGTCTGTATAGAGCAATAACAACTTCCTGTTTTCTACTATTGATGCCTCTTCCTATGCATCCCAGTATCCCCCAGCCTTCCTTACTGCCTTCTCATTGCTTGCTCACCTTTAGGTCATCTGATATAATTACCCCAGGTCCCTTTCCATTTTTACTGTTGTCAGTATCTCACCCCATTGTGTACTCTTCCCTGGGTTTTGTTTCCCATGAACATTACCTTGCACTTCTTTGCATTGAATCTGAGCTGCCATACATTTGACCATTCCTCCAACCTTGCCATGTCCCTCCTCATCCTTTCCACTCCATCTTGTGTATCAACCCTGTTGCAGATCTTTGTGTCATCTGCAAGAGACATACTTTCCTACCAGTTCCTCTGCAATGTCAGTTATAAAGACATTAAAAGGACCAGTCCAGTACTGAACCCTGCGGTACATGCTAGTAACCCTCCTTTCTTCACTGTGTACTCCATTTACTACTACCCTCTGGTCCTGTTGTCTAACCAATTTTTATCTAGGCTACCACCTTGGGGCCCACTCCAAGGCTGGCTAACCTGTGTATTAATCTTTTGCATGGGACTGCATGAAATGCCTTGCTAAAATCTAGGTAGGCCATGTCCACAGCCCTCCCTGGTCTACTACTTTGGTCACTCAGTCAAAGAAATCTATTAGATTCATCTGACATGACCTTCCCATCATGAATCCATGCTGCCTTGGGTCTTGTGCCCCACTGGCCTCTAGGTACTCAAAATTCTTTCCTTCAGAAGTGATTCCATAATTTTCCCTACCACTGAAGTCAAACTAACTGTTCTGTAGTTTCCTGCTTCTGTCCTGCTCCACTTTTGTGAAGAGGAATCACATCTGCCCTCCTCCAGTCATCAGGTACCACCCCATCCTCCCATGATTTGTTAAAGAGAGTAGTCAGCGGTGTCACTAGTTCTACCCTTAGTTCTTTTAGAATTCTTGGGTGAATCCCGACAAGCGCCATTGCTTTGTTCACCTTCAATTTTATTAGTTCTTTCAGAACCCTTTCTTCTGTAAATGGACTGGTATCAACCCTTGTCTTCAGAGTGCTTCTCTTTTTGGTTAAGGTACCCGCCATCTCTTCCTTTGTGAATACTAAGCAGAAATATTTATTCAGTATCCCTGCTTTTCACTGTCCCCTCTACCACGTTCCCTCCTCTTTATTAAGCCTCAGTATCCCTCCTTTGGACTTTCTTCACTCCCTAATGTACCTATAAAGGTCCTATCCCTTCTTAACAGAATTGGCTATCCTTTCCTCAGTTTGGGCCTTTGCTATTCTGACTGCTTTCCCAACCTCTTTCTGCTTTAACTGATAAAGGTCTCTCTCCTGCTCCTGCTGTGTTTCCCTATATTTCCTGAATGCTATCCTTTTCTCCTTAATCTTCCCAGCCACCTCTTTTGAGAACCATAGCTTTTTTCCTTCGTTGTGTTTTATTGATTTGCTTAACACAAAGGCTTGTTGCCTCTGTGATGGCTGTTTTGATTACTCTCCATTGTTCCTCCACCCTCCTTCTTGCTTGTTTGCTAGTGCTTTTCTAAGGCACTCTCTCATTTTCCCAAAGTCAGCCCTCCTAAAGTCCAATACTCTTGCTTTGTATGGCTTGATTGTATGGCTGTGTTTATCGTGAACCACACTGTTTGGTGGTCGCTTGTTCCCAGATGGCTACCCACCTCTAAATCTGAGATTCTTTCTCCATCCCCATTTGAGAGTACCAGGTCTAAGATTGCTCCTCCTGAGTGGGTTCCAATACTAGCTGTCTGAGGCATGCCCCTGTAGGGCATCAAGAATGACCCTGCTCTTGGATGTGCCTGCAGAAAAGGTGCTCCAGTTAACATCTGGCATATTCAGGTCCCCATCAACATTATCTCCCTTTTTCTGCCATTCTAAGGAAGCCTTCTATCATTTCCTTGTCCATTCCTCCCCTGAGATGGGGTCTGTATACAACCTCAGGATTGTGGTGCCATTTCATGTCTCCAGGGTGACCCAGAGTGCCTCACCTGCTCCCTGTTTACTCTTTAGTTCTGTTGCTTTGATCCCTTCCTTTACATAGAGAGCTACTCCTCCTCCTTTTTACCCTCCCTGTCCCTCCTGTAGATTGTGTATCCTGGTATGTTGACATCCCAGTCATGGTTCTCTGTGTACCATGTTTCTATGACTGCCACAATATCCAGGTAACCTCTTCCATCAAGACCACTAGTTCAGGGAGCTTGGTACTCATCAGCCTCCACTTTTGATAGCCTTACCCCTTTTAGCCCCATTCCTGTCCTTACTGCCTTTGCCTTTTTTACATTTACCTCTGTCCTGCTCCCTTATAACTTCTCTACCTTGGTGTTTACCTCACTAATTGCCATGTTTTGTGGGGAGGCTGGGATTTCTCTGATCCTTTCAGTGCCTTCCCCTTGGCTAGTTTAAATGCTTGCCAATGAAGCATTTAAACCTCTCACCTAGGATCCTGGTTCCCCCCAGACAGATGCAGACCATCGCATCAGTATAGGTCTGCATCCTCCAGGTGGCTCCCCAGTCCCCAATGATGCCAAAACCCTGAGCTCCCACCAGTTTTCAACCACTCATTGAATTCCCTGGTGAGGAGTGCTCTAATCACCCTTGCCATGAACAAGCAGCACCTCCGAGAAGGTTACCATATGCGCTACTTGTCTAAGGCCCTCCCAACTCTACAGACTCCTCTTGCACTGCTCTGATCCATTCCTAGCCAGGTCATTTGTCCCTAGGTGGACAATGACATCCAGCTTCCTCCCTCATGCAGCTCCTCCCACGATCCTAAGGATTCACTTCCTGTACCTCCAAGTCATGGCGACAGGAAGGCAGCTACCTCCCTCCCTTCCTCCCCATTTCTACCCCCATAAAGATTGAGTCCCCCACCAGGAGTTGTTTCCTTACCCTGTGGGGTCCCATGCCACCCTTCTGTGGGTCTCTCTGTGAAGGTTCCCAGCATCCTCCTTGGTCTCCACTGCAGGTGACTCCATAGAGGAACCACTATCTACCAGAAGAGTGAATGAATTGTGGAGAGGTACAGCTGGAGGGATGCAACTCTGTTCCACCATCCTCTCTCTCTCCTGAGCCCACCCTGGTCCAGCCTCTCCTCTTTCTTGGCAACCTCTGAGGTAGTGGCATTGGCCCTGGTGGTCCTGGGTGGGAGGAGGTTTCACGAATCCTAGCCAGGTCAGCCTGGAGATGGGCAACCTCCTTTCTCAGACCAGAGGGTGCCTGCAAATAGGGCAGCATCACAGCCTCCAGAATGTCTCCCGGAACACTGCTGCCCCACAGCCATTGCACTGCACCACTCCTATCATGTCTTATTTTGTGTCCCTCTCCTGTTTCTCTGTATGCTTACTCTCTCCTCTCCTTACAACTCTCACCCTTCCTGTTCTGGGACAGCAACTTCCTATCTTCTTTAGTAGCCTCCTTTTCCTTGCTCAATGTCAGACCACCAGCAGCTAGGGGAGAGTGAGCTTTTTTTCCTTTAGGGTTGACAAAACCAATGTTTCTCTATGATCCTTCCTTCCTACTGCCAAACAGGAAGTTCCTGTTTTCAGTCAGATCCAGTGGCTATAAAAGTAGAACTGGCTTAGGAGGGTGGGATGGAGGGCAATTAGTAAGAAAAAGGCTAGCAACAGGAAGTTGTAATTTGAGTCACCCACTTTTATAGTGTCTAAGCCACACCCCAATTAAGCTCTCTCTCTCCTCCTACTGGTTTAGCAAGTCAGCTGATACAATACCCTTCCCAGCACAGAACACACACTGACTTTCTTTCTTTCTTTCTTTTTAACCCTAAATAAGACCTCTTCTACCTAATAAAGTATCTGTCTACTTAATCTCAACAGACACTGACTCTTGCTGAGATATAAGTTTTAAATTAATAAGAAAATGTAGCTTCTTTTAGTTAGCTGCTTTCTGCTCTACAAACAAGGCTAGCAACACCAGATTTTTCAGCCTGGTCCTTGGAACTGCCAGGAGTCTCTCAGTGGAGAAATGAAGGAGCAGGTCAGGATGACAGTGGTAAGGAGGTCTGACAGGTAGCCAGGGTCTGATATGTATAGGGCCTTTTAGGTGAGCAGGCCACCTTGAAGAGAACCCTCCACCTGACCAGCAGCCAGTGCAGACCCTGCAGGACCAAGGTCACATGACAGGACCTGGGCAGTTCTGTCAGAAACTGGCCGCTGCATTCTGCACCAGCTGCAGCCAGCAAAGGTTTCCTCCACTGACTCCAAGATAAAGAGCATTACAGTAGTCGAGTCTGGATGTACAAGGTGTGCACCAGTGATAGGGCAGAATTAGGGGTTAAATCTGGGTGATGTTGATTAAGTGGTAGAAACCACTTTTGTTGATAGCCGACACCTAAGCTTCAAATGTCAGCTTGCCATCAAGGATAATGCCCAGATTTCTCACCCTAGAGGATGCTTCAATAAGGTCAACCCCAGGATCAACTTGTTGCCATCCCTGAGGCATCCCCATCATGCACGTGACGAGCTCAATCGCCAGTACCTCCATCTTCTCTGGGTTAAGTCTCAGCCAGTTAGAGTTCATCCAATCCTAGATCTTGGCAAGGCATTTATTCAGCACATCGATGGCACAATTGTCCCTAATGCAAGAGGCATGTACATCTGAGTATCATCTGCATAACAGTGAAAACTCAAGCTGTATTTGTAAAGAGCCTGCCCAGAGGCAGCATGTACAGCACAAACAACATCAGTGACAAGATCGAGCCCTGAAGTACTCTACAGGTCAGGGGCATTGGGAGGAGGCGGAGATATTCCCCATCAGTACCCTCTGCCTCCTGCCAGAGAGATAGGACTCAAACCAGTGGATGACAGTACCAGTGAGCCCACAGTACTCTCTAAGGTGATACAACAACAGAATGTGGTCCCAGTGTCAAATGCTAATGACGGATCAAGGAGAATAAGAATTGACCATTCCCCTAGATCTTTAGCCCTGAGCAGATCATTATGCACCCAGATTAGTGCTGTCTCTGTGCTGTGCTTCATCCTAAATTCAGACTGGAATGGCTCATAGATGTCAAAGGCCTCCAGATGCTCCTCAAGCTGCAGAGCCACTATCTTCTCAAAAGTCTTCCCTATGAATGGGAGGTTGGAATTGGTCTATAATCTGAAAGGCGTGAGGGTAGAGATTTTTTTACAGAAAGGGCTTCACCAGCACCTCCTTTAAGGCATTGGGAAGACCTTTCTGAAGTGAACTCCCAGCTATCCTGGTGAACACTGGACCAATAGCCTTGATGCAGCCCTCTAGGAGATGCATCAGGCCAGAGTCCAGTCACAAGTGACCACAGCTCGAATCACTTTGAGACCTCGCCACCTTCCACCAGCACAAACTCCACCCAGACAGTTTGTGATCTAGACCCACTGGTGAAATCCTGTCCCGAATAGAGGATACCCTGTTAGAGAAGAATAGAGCAAACTCTTCACAAAGTGCTACTGAAAAGGCTCTTTTGGATGTAGACAGACTGGATGAAGTAGTCTGTCCAGAGTCCGAAAGAACTGAGCTGGTCTGTTATTCCCTGTGACAATCTCCTGAACAGAAACTCTGCCTTCTTGTGATCGATTGCCCTTTGATGATCAGCTTAGTGATGCCTGAAAGTCTCTCTATCCTCCATTGACTAAGCCCTGCCAGCAATGCTTTAATCTCCGACCATGATCTTTATCTTCTTGAGAGCCTCATCAAATCATGGGGGTCTCAAGTGAGAGGACCTGTGTTGTATACAGACTGGTGCAATGGCATTGAGTGCCCCAGAAACAGCCCTATTGTAGGCTGTCACTGCCTACCAAGCCAGCAGCACAAACAGCACTAACACCAGAAAAATCAACTACTGCCATCAGTCCCTCTGAGGACAGTCCTTAAAGGGCAATAGCTGATCATCTCAACAGGAGCAGGACTATCGAGTGTAGCCCCAAATGAGAATTTCACTGTACAGTGATCAGACTAATTGACCTGATCAATCTCAAGGTCAGTGACCCCGAGACCCAGTGAGAATACCAGGTCCATGGTGTGGGCATGATGATGGGCCACAGAGGCAACTGCCTGTGCAAGGCCCAGCGATGTCATCAGCTGGATGAGGTCACAACAAATTGCTAGGACTCATCGTTGATCCAGGCATTGAAGTCCCCAGAATCAGCCATCTGGGCAACTCCAACACCCTGTCAACAATGAAGTCCACAGTCTCCTGCAGGAATTCTCCACCCAACCACAAGGGCAGTAAACCAAGAGAATTCTGCAACCCGCACCTGGACCCCATGCAAGGCCACACATTCAAATGATGAGGTAGAACCCACTGGATTCATGGAGAAATTCAAGCTGGATCTAAAGCAGATGGTCACACCCCGCCCCTGCAAACCCTCTTCAGGCAGTGAACCACAGACTACCCAGCAGGGGCTGATGCCTCCAAAACTAGACCAGCATCACCCCCAGCCAGGTCTTTAAGATGCATGCCAGGCCGACAGAAGAAATCAAGTCCAAATAATTATGTTTTTTCCTTATCAACCTGGTGTTGCACAACACTGCCTGGATGGTATCAGTGGAGGCTGTAGGCCCTCTAGATGCCTGCCCATGCAGTCTAGTGGGAACCCTGGGAACAGAGACCAAACATGTCAGGCCTCTCTTAAGGCTCATTAATCCTCAGAGTGCCTCCTGCCCTTAATTACCTCATTTCCTCTCTCACCTCCATTGAGCTCCGGTACCCCGCCACAGACCTCCCTTCCCTACAGATACCACCTCCCTGCAATGCCTTATAGTGACAGCAGGAAGTGGCACAAAAAGAGGTGGAGTTCATGGAGCAGGGCTGCCAAATAGCTGATTTGGAGAGGCCCAAGGCTCCTACACATCTCTAGGCAGCTAGATCAACAGACAAAACAATAATCTAAAAACCTAACTAATCATTCAGTCACCATCCAAACTATGAAATCAATGTGACCCAAT
This sequence comes from Neoceratodus forsteri, assembly GCA_016271365.2. Taxonomy (NCBI): domain Eukaryota; kingdom Metazoa; phylum Chordata; order Ceratodontiformes; family Ceratodontidae; genus Neoceratodus; species Neoceratodus forsteri. The sequence continues at coordinate 1,065,624,306 of CM028130.1, forward strand.
TACACATTCATACTCATGCAGTCTTATACTACCTAATCCCTAATCACCCACCACCTTCCCACAACCAACCCCAAATTATACAGATAGTAAATAAGTAAGACAATAAGGAGAAACCTATAGTGGTTCGAGTCCTGAGATATCCTAGGTTTGCTACCAGGAAGAGTGTTTTAATAATTCCAATGGAGAGCTACCAGGAAAGCACCAATGACAGTACTCTTACTACTGTTCAGGAAAGTGCAATTCCAGTTTATGCTTATTGATAGTGTTCACACCACAATCCATTCTTGTACCAATTTATTGTCAGATTTTAGGGGGCATGATATTCACCAGTTCTGTTAGTTCCAACAACAGTGAAAATTCCTCAACAGGAACTATGAAAGTCCACAGCAGCCACCAGAAAATTTTTCCTGGTGCTAGAACAGTCACCAGCAAGTCTCCATTTTGTCTTCCAAAGTTTTGACCTGTTGCTCCTACTGACAGTTCAACAGTTGCTTTTGGGCCTGAGACTAAGGGATCACCTGGCCCTGGCAGTTCCAACTTCACCAGTCCACTGCAAGATAGAAAATAATCCGTTGGGTCCCAATGCCACAATCAAAACTATACGGTGTTGGGTCCTCAGAACCAGACAAATGGATGGACAAATCGGTTTCTGTGCTCAATACTGAGAGCCACAGCTCCTCCTGTACCACACGGTCCATAAATAAGAATACATATTTTACAAGCGTGTCTCAGCGAAGCTATTTGTTTCAACCATTTGTGACACAGTTTGTAAAGAGTATAATAAATCCTGTGTAACAAATTGAATTCTATTTGCTTCAACCTGATACTTTTTGGTGCTGCATTTGGATATGATAATTTTTTGCCATTTAGATGGACTGATTCTTTATTTAGTCAATCCAAGGAAGCTTAGGTGTACATCACTAGGATTTTGTCTAATATATTGGTGTGTGCATTTGGTGTTTTTAAATATTTATGACAAGGGATTGGCAATGCTGCTGTACCATACAGGACTGGCATATTTCAGCAGGACTCTGAAGTTAAATGGTGCTTCTTAATGAAGCCTCCATTTTTTCACTATTGATCATGGTTATTAACATTTGTAATCAGATACCATATTTGCATTTATATATTGTGATTTTAAATTAGTTTTCTGTTTTGAGGAATTCTTTAACCATTTTTGATTGATTTTGCTCCTTGCTACAAGGGACTAAAATAGAAAATATTTATTTCTGAACATTAGACAGTTTATTTGTGATAAACAACTGCCATGCATAAGTTCTCTACCTGCTGCTAAGAATGTAGTAACATCATATCAACCTAGTGTTGTAAGATAAAAATACTCTAGGTCCTTCAGGTTCCCCTTTCTTCATTAGTAGTGAATCAGTAGTATGCTCTACGGATACGTAATAATTTATATGAAGTCCCATCCCCCTAACCAAGGAACTATGAAATTCCTTTGGCTATCAGATAATTGCCCAGTTTACTTTGTATTCACAGTTCTCACTGGTAGACTGACTTATCCATATGTTCACCAACCTCTTAAGCAGATATATCTCATAGTGTTACCCTGTATTTACCACCTTTGAATTTCCGCCATGTCTCAGACCCCTGCTTGAGCTTACCAAATCTAACATTTCCATGTTTTCAATCTTATTAATACCCTTCAATGTGATAAAGATCTATGCTCCTCTAACACCCTTTTGCTCTGGGTGAATGTTCTAATGGCATCCAGCTACTCCACATAGCTTTTGTTTTTCTTTTGTTTTTACACCTCCATGTTCCCCGACCAGCCACTGCTTAGAGTTACTAGGTGCACCCCACGGCACTCTGTCCCCACCGAATCACCACCCCACATTACAGCCTCCTGGGTAACCCAACATTTCTCTTCATCAGATGAGTCCCCCTTTGAGAGAAGGTGCCAGTGGGGTGGCCAGCACAATTAGTGGCCTAGGTGCTGCTAGGTTTGGTCACAAGGCTGTCAGGGCTTTGTGGCAGTGGGTGACCGGCAACCATCATCTGGCTTATCAGGGAGCCTTTTCTGTGTTTTTTCAGACTGGGAGCGCAACATGCCTAGATGTCAAGGTATGAGTCAATAGCCATTGGGATCATTACACAACAGTACCTGATGTACTGCCATGCTCGCCTCCTTCAGAGGTCAACAAACACCAGACTGTGTACCCCTCCCTCCAGGAGATGGCGAGCCATCATGGGACACTCAAGCCATCTTTCCCTGGCACGGCCCTCTGACACCCGGGTCTATTCCAGACCCTGGTCATCAGCATTGCAAGCAGAAATCCAACTGCTCGGCCATTGGCCAAGCTTTTGTCTTTAATACACCTGATCTCTTTGGTTGTCCCTGTATTACCCTCTCTTGACTGCCTCGATGCTTTATTTAAACTGAAGAACCCAAAATCACATGCTCTAAGTACTCTGGGTGGGACGTGACCTGGGCTATGTGAAGAGTATTACTTTCAGTGTCCTTTTGGGTCACCTTCTTTGCTGCACTGCTTCTCATGCTTCTGCTCACTGTCTGTTATGGTCCACGTATTTTCTCTACTGCATCAAGAGGAGCCCTACACTATGTTTAGGTCCAACATCTTCTTTTTTCATCCCCAATTGTAGCACTATGCATTTGACTACACTCAATCTGAGGTCAAGAGCTGGACAAATTGTCCAGCTTTATCTGGCATTCCTGAAGTTTGTCTTCATCCTCAAGGGGGCCAATACCTAGATCAACTTAGTCTAATTAGGAACTTAAGCAGCTTGCTAAAGGTCTGCCTTCCATATCATTAATGAAAATGTTAATAGCAGAGACTTCAGGCTGGTACCTGAAGGGCAGCACAGTACTCCTGTGAACTTAAAGTTCCACCCTAACACCACAACCTCTACTCTCTTCCCTAGGTTTATTACCAACCACCTTATGTATGTCTTGTGTACAGAACATCACTACTGTACTTTGCTGAGAAGCTTATGCACTACATTGTCAAAGGCCTTGTAGATGTCTGTATACAATGTCCATTGTCCTGACCTTTCCACTTCCTGGCCACCCCTCCTTGAAGAAGAATGGGTTGGTTTGGCACAATCTGCCCCTGATTAAGCCATGTTGAGAGGAAGTAAGAAACCTTGGCTTCTATGGAATGCTCCATAATTTTGTCCTTCAGAATGTCTTCTGCCCTGGCCCCATCCGGAAGATGGGGATCACAGTAAAAATATTCCAGTCGTCTAGTAGCACACCTGCCCAGACAGAACCCAGAAAGATTAGTGCAAGTGGCATCACCCATTTTTCTTTGTCTCCACTATGATGCCAGAGTTTATCACCTCCTTTCCTTGAGACTAACATGGCTTGATCTTTGCCAGGTAGTCAGCAGGCTGGTCATAGCTACCCCGATATCATGAGCACTCCTAGTGATGTTATGCTGTCATGGTGTTTGAAAATACTAAGAAAGCTGATCCATCAGTCCACTGATAGTTCTACCAATTCCGGTAACTGTGGTTTGGCAATGAGGCATGGACACTATGGGCCAGCGGCAGGAGGATAATTATTGGGCATCCAGAGGATGCTCATTTCCTCAGGGAGGCATGGTAGCTGACCACAGGTGACAGTGCACCAGAGGTACAGAAAGAAGGGGAAAACATTAGCTGAGCTCTGCTCCAGCACACTTCACATGTGCAAGCATGGGCCCCTATCATGCTACTGTACCAGGGGTGGGGTACACCAGAACAAAGAAACACCCTGGTTTGCATAGGATGATCACTGCTATGTTCAGTAGACAACCCCTACCATTGTTCACTCTCTCTCACTCTTTGGAACTCCTGCCTCACAGCCATCAGCAGGGACGTCAGAGTCTGGCGGCCAAGCCCTACCATGGCAAGGAAGCCCATGGAAATGAAACCAGAGGGAGATAAAGGTAGAGATCTAGGGATACTGAGCTGAGCCCAATTCAGGGAAAGTGGCCAATCCAGGGAAACATAAATTTAGGGCTATGCCTATAGTAAGTGGGGGAAGAGTGCCTCCCACACCTCTATTTAAAACAGCAGGCTTAATTTCGCCTGCTTAGAGCGAGTCGACCACTGCACCTCACTCTGTGTTGTGTGCTGGGATGGCCTTCCCCCGTTCTCTCTCCCCCTTTCTGCTTCTCCCATCTGCCTCCGCCCTCCTCCTCCCCTCTCCATTCATTTCTTTCCTTTGGGGGTTTCTGCCTTGCCCAGCCGCAGCATCGTAGTTCGTGCCACTATTTTGTCTCAGCTCCCTGGACCTCTCTACTGCTGGCATTGCACCCTCTTCCGCTATTTTGCTTTTCTCCAGTACCGTTGCACACCTTCAACCATCCTCATCCTCTGGAATTCTGGACATCGCTGTGACCACTGTCTGTACCGGATGGCATGCCTGTTTGGCAGCAGTTTTTCTTCTGCATCATTTTGCTGCCATATTAATCGTGCTCAGCCTGACAATAAGTTCACTACTACTCTATGTTTGCCCTGTGCTGCTAACTACTGGGGAACAGCTTCCAAACTTCCACCCATTCCCTCACGGTTGCCTGCCAGCCGCATTTCTGTTCCATCCTTAGCACTGTTGTACCTCCACTCACTGATCCTGTAATAGAGCTCTGCATGAGCTTTCTCTTTTACTTCAGTCCATACATTCTCGTTCAAGCAGCGTCTCATAGATTGTAAGTCCTAATTATGCTCCACCATGCAGCTCCATTATTTACACCACTCTCATGTGATATCGCACTGCTGTCCTTACAAACTGAGCTCATATGCCATTGTGAGCCGAATCTGCCTGCTTGCTTTCTGAACTGTTGACATCCCTTCTACTAGTGTCCACTTATTCAATTCCCTGGACTTACACTTTGTTCTGACTCATGGAAGACTGAACAGCATTGGACTGACATTCTTTACCTCCCAAAGTGTGGTCTCTTATTTTATCTCATTGCAGCACTATCAGTACTACAGGGATCACAGCATGTTCTTCAGTTGTGGACATCACAGCTTACCCTATCTTCCAGCTGGTTGGAAAGACTCCTTCAACCGCCATGTCAATGACAGGTTTACTAATATCCCTTTTCCGTCTGAGCCATTATATCTCGGTACACATGTGGATGCTCATTTTATGGATCGTGCTCTGCCTACATGCATTATCAGCTTGTCCTCTTTGATGATGTGGGGTCTTACTCAGCTTACTGAGCTCAGTGCTTTAGCACCGTTTCATGGATGCAGTACTTCTCTAGTCATAACACCTGTTGGGGTCTGGCTTTGCTCCCTTCACTGACCTTCATGCATCTGGAGTTTTGCTGGCAAGCAGGGACCAGCTGGAGGATGTCGCTGACCTGCAGCCCTATGTGGGTTTAGTTTGCTTGCCTTCATAGGGCCTAGCTTGCAACTCTCTACATTTCTCAGTGGACTTACATGTGGTCCAGCTGCTTCTCTAACCCATGTCAGAGGCCCTAGTTGGTCGCTTGTCCAGTATACCTGCAGTGCGCTGGCTGCCCTCTATCATCATCATCGACCCTCAGAATAGCTCAACACTGCACGGCATTGGCTCAGGATTATGCTACCATTGCAATCCCTGTTTAAGCACTGCACCACTTGAATTACTATTTCTGCATTGCATACATTTGACATTACTGTTACTCTACCACTGCTCTACAACCTGCTTTGCCCCTTGGGCCCTGAGGTTACCAGATCATGCTTCTAAAGACCTGTGGCCATATTGGCCCTGAGGTCCTCTGACATTATCACTGCACTATATTCACCTACTTTTCAAACCTGCTTCACCCATCGGGTCAGGGGTTTACCTCTACTCTACACCTGCCTCGCCAGCTCGGGGCCTGGAGATTCACATTTCTACTATGTATATACTTGCTGTCATGTCAGCCAGCCCTAGGAGCTCCTTTGCTATGAACTCACGTCTGGATTATTTGGCCATTTGTCATCTTCTTTGGATACTTCTGCCCTGCTGCTTCAGTCATATGAAATTGCTACTACTGTACTCTTACCAGGACACTAAGTGAGCTTATCCTGTAGACCTTCAATATCCTGATTTATGCTGTAGCTTCTTGGACTCAGTGATGCTTTCATTTGACTCCGCCTCTTCAATTATCGCCATCTCGACTCATAAGCTTGACCATTCAGGACTCATCAGAATATTCTTACCAAGTCAATTCTAGCTACTCTACCATTCTCGCTATGAATCTTGGATAACAACATTATTACACAACCATTTGAATCAGATGAAGATCTCCGATTTCTGTGCTAGTACCATTCTTCATACTCTCCTTGTATACCGTGACTTAACCTATGTATTACTACTTCCCTGCTACTATGTCATCAGGCAGCTTCACTTCCTACTGCAACTAACCAATGTACAGGTCACTTCCTTACAGTACTCACTCATACTACCTGCTTCCCTTGCAGGGCCTAGAGGTCATCATGACTAACTCATCATTTACAACCTACTTCACTCCTCGTGAGCTGGAAAATGTCTGACTCATGTCTACCTATTCACAGTATGATCTCAACCTTGCTTCACATACAGTACTTGCTTCCCTCTCTGGATTGGAAGTTCTACTGCTCCATCCTCCAATCCACGGCATACACCAGTTCTTGTGCTTCAGCGCCACGGCCTTCATTTGCAAGCTTGCCAAGCAGCATATGGCCCAACAGTCCTCCTTCTAGACTTGGATGCTGAGCTTTTGATTCCTGGTTCTCCTCTGAGATGTCATCCTCACCTACTGGAGTGCTTCACCACTACAACTCGTTGCTTCGCATTCATATCAACCATGGATTCCACTATACTGTCATTCTGACCTGCTCCTGGATTCGAACTTGGAATTTACTAGATGGCTGCATGCTCTGTTCCTGACTTGTCACGTTCAATGCATTTTAGTTCTCCGTTTCACTTGATCAGGTTCTACAACTTTGGGGTTCAGATTAGCCGTTTAACAATTTTAGGATTACTCTCCTTTAGTATGCCCAGAAGGATGGGCAGGTCAGTAACCATGAGTCCTCAAGTTTTCCGCCAAGGGGTTCTCTCCTGCATGCTACTGGTCACACTCTCCAGAGCTGGAGGAGGTGATCATACTGCTACTCATTTTTCTTGGGTGTCTTCTTACTCTACTCCTTCAACAGTCTAATACAGAACAAACATTGATATCATGATTTTTGGGGAGTCTCATAATACTGGACTAAGCATCCTTCCTCGGTGGAATACAGAGAAAGCCAAACTATCAAATCATAACAAATGATTCATCAGTTCAAGCATCTAAGCACCTCACATATACTATCCAGTTCATATGTACTAATTTGACTTGCTCATGTCTATGCTAAAGTACCTAAGCATGAATCATTTCATACTACTAGTACCTTACAAACATTATCCTACTTACAGGTCTGGCCTCTGTATCCAAGCACAACCTACAGCTTCCAGCTACAGTATGTAACATAAGCACTGAGCTCTGAACCACAGTTAAATTTAGGGCTATGCCCTTAGTTAAGTGGGGAAGAGCTCCTCCCCACCCTATTTAAACCAGTAGGCTGCGACCGCCCTGCTTAAAGTGAGTCACACTCACCCACCAATCTTCTCTGACACCTCCTCTTTCTGCACTCTTATCCTACTTGGGGGTCTCATAATACTGGATTAAGCACCCTTCCTACAGTGGGTTACAGAGAAAGGCTAAAACTATCAAATCATAACAAGTGACTCATCAGTTCAAGCATTTAAACACCTCATATACTATCCAGTTCATACGTACAAATCTGACTTGCTTGTGTCTATGCTAAAGTACCCAAGCATGAATCATTTTCATACTACTAGCACCTTGCAAGCATTATCCTACTTACTGGTCTGGCCTCTGTATCCAGCACAACTACAGCTTCCAGCTACAGTATGTAACATAAGCACTGAGCTCTGAACCACAGTTAATTATATAGAAAGAAAATAGCCCAGTACAAGTTTGCTACTGCAGATGCTTAAAGATCTGGCTTTTGTGTACATGCAATGTTTAATTCTGTACAAATCTGAGTATAAGAGCAAATTACAAAGCATATCAATTTCCAAAATAAGGACAAAGGTTTATTTTTCAAAAAACTGTGTCTTGGTTATGTCCTGGTATTGAAACTCAAACTGTATAAAGTTCTGTCTGGATTAAGAATGCCAGATCAAGTTAAACCCTAGTCTAGTAGGTCAGTGTCAGTGGCTCAGTAGGCAGCACACTCGCCTCTGAGGCCAGGAGATCAGAGGGCTGTGGGTTCAGTTCCCACATCTGGCACTTGGGTTAATGTCCCAGTACTGACACTGTAGTGCAGCATGAGGGATGCTACACTTCTGAGGTGCCGCTTTTGATGAGACATTAAACCAAGGTCCCATCTGCCTGGATTGGTGGTAGTTTAGGTGGATGTTAAAGATCACATGGCACTTCTCAAAAGTAGGGGAATTTCCCCAGTGTCCTGGCCAAATTTCCTTCATTCACTAAAAATACCACCAACAGCTTAATCTGATTCAAGGTCAGTTGGCATTCATCTGTATCCCCTCCCAGGTCGTGCCTGAAAATAGGCAGGATTGTCTAGTGCACTTACCCAGTCAACAAAAACTAAAAAAAATATATATATATTCATTTCTAGTTTTAGCAATTTGCATACCTCAAATTTGATGTAAAAACTGTTAAAGCAGGTTGGCTTGTTGCAAATATACCAGGCCTTAGAAAACACAGTATTGTAAGCTCCATTAAAATAAGAGCCTGGTCTAGATACACTGGAGCATCCCGACATCAACATGTAATAACTAAGAATTATGCCTATTTTGGGGGCTTTTGAAAAATCCTACTGCTGCTCTTTTATTAACATTATAGCGATGGGTTTTCAAAGTTGCTATATATAGATAAGAACCACTCATGTTAATGGTGACAGTTCTGTTGCTCTTACTGATTAAAGAGTTTACCCATTGTCTCACTCAGTCACCAAGGCACCTTTAACTATTCTGGTTATTGCAGCCAGTTTTCTCTACAGCACCAGCTTGTTACAACTGAAAAACAAAGGCAGGCTTGCAAGATGACTTAGGTTTTGACAGCTTGGTATCACAAAGAGGATGAACAAGTGCTTTAAAAGTAATTAGAGATTAATTTTGTGCCAAACATTATTACTGGATTCCTTGGCCTGAGGCAGAAATAATGACCTCTGATTCTCAGTGAGCTATCAAAATACATTCAATATGTGCCTCAGACAGAGACAAAGAGATTTAGAGATTATAAGCAATGAACTATAAATGAGAAAGGTATTATATAGTGTGTTCTGCAAAAGAAGCACATGAAAGTATGATACCTCTTTGTTCATTCTGACATAAAACAGACAGCAAATTCCTCAGAATGGACCACAGTTTGAAATACAGAGAGGCAGATATGCAAATCTCTGACAACGTGGTGAAATGTTAAATTAAACCAGGCCTTAGCATAACACATTATTTATTTATTTGTAATTTTTACAAAGTAAAATAGTAATTTATAGTCAGAAGGACACTAGGTCCATTGACTGTCCCCACTTCATAAATAGGGGCAAAAGATGTGCAAACATGTACTATTGTAAATATTTCTCACACACCCTACCAAGAAGACCTTTGTCCAGGTTTATCTTGAAGGCCTGTATAGTCTTTATATCCACTGTCTGTACAGATAGGTAGTTCCATAGAATCACCACCCTATGGGAGAAAATATGCCTCTTTACATTGCCTCTACATTTATTATCTTTGTATCACAGCATGCCCCTACATTCCATTTGAGCACACTAGAACAAAAGTATTTCTGTCTATTCAGCCTTATCAACAACCTTCAGTATACAGACTGCACCAGTTATCAATCTATACATTTAACGACTGTAATTAGTAAGGTTATGGAATCAATTATTAAAGATAATTTATATAACCCTATAAAAACAGGGTCTCGGATCAATCTCAGCATGGCTTCACTTAGGGTAGATCTTGTGTCAGTAACCAACTCTGTGTCTATGAAACAAATTTCTAAGGCTTTGGATCAGGGACACTTAGTTGACTGTGTTTTATGGACTTATTAAAAGCTTTTGATAAAGTACCACATAAAGAACTAATTACAACATTGATACATTTAGAAATAGATCATAAATTAGTTGGTTGGGTACACTTCTGGCTTACAGATAGGGATGCAGTGTGTAAGCATAAATGGATACACATCTAGGATAATAAGCGTGATGAGTGGAGTCCATAGGGTCAGTATTGAGACCCTTGTTATTCCAATTATTTATATCAAAATTAGGTCAAGGAACTGATGTATGGATCAGCAAATACACTGATGATACTAAAGTTGTGTGGGGTGCTGTTTCTGATTCTGATCAAAATAAATTGCCAACAGCTTTAAATGTGTTAGTAGAGGATGCAGAGAAATTAGGCAAGTGCTTTAACTTGAGAAATGCTTAGTAATGCATTTCGATAGGCACTACATTAGATGTAAATTACCATCTGAATAACATCACTTTCAGAAAACAACAGAGGAAAGAGACTTAGGAGTCATCATATCAAATAAATTGACATATGACAAGTACTGTCAAACTCAGGCTATTAAAGCACAAAGTACTTTTGACAATTAATAGAAATTTTAAAAGCAGGAAGTAAAAGTGATCATGCCTCAGTATAGAGCTTATATAAGACCAATATTGGATTTTGGTAGCCCACTATGGGGACCACTTAAAGGAAATAATAGAGATATAATTGAAAAGTACAGAGAAAAACTACTGAATTAATTTATTAATGTAGAGATCAGAGTTATGAAACAGGTTGTCAAAATTAAACTTAGTATTTCTTCATATGAGAAGAATTAGGGAGACATGATGTTTTGCTACACTCTTTTACAGGATCCACTTTATATATAAAACTAGACTTAAGTTTTAAGAATCATGACAAAGGTACTAGGGGACACAACATGTAATTAAAACATAACAGGTCCTAAACTGAAAATAGGAGAGCATTTTCACACAGAGAGTGATAAATCCACGGAATGCATTACCTTCACATGTTGCTAATAGTAACAATAAACAAGAGTTTAAAATGAAATTGGATTTCACATAGAAAATGCACAATATTTAAATTATTACAGTTAATTTAAAGGAGCACATATGGGCCAAAAATCTTTCAGCTCCTTAGGCCTTAATATGAACCTTAGTATGAAGAAGATTCAGATCATGTCCCACTCAGCCTCTTCTTCTCCAGGGTGAACATGTAAAGGGACCCTAGTCTCTTGTCATAGCTTTCATCCGCCACACTCTTCATCATTTTGGTGGCCCTGTGCTGCACCCTCTGTACAACCTCTGGGTTATTTTGATACTCGGGAGCCCAGAACTGCACACAGTGGGGGTCTAACTAAGGCCTTATAAAGGGGTAGGAATATTTACCTTACTTTGCTGTTCACTCCTACTTTAATGCATCCCAGCATCTTTCTAACGTTGTTGACAGAGGCTTCATGCAGCTTGCCATGCTATAGCCCATTGTCTAGTTGTAGTAGAAAATTTTATTGTTGGACTATTATAGTCATTAAAAAGCTAAAAGCACAAACATGACATTATTTTTATATGAGCAATATTATTCCAAAACAGTTTCACACAATTAAATATTCATACATTATATCAAATTTACAATTGACTTAATGGAAAAACAAGAAAAGGCATATACTGTATGCCAGAAACAGTGCTTATTAAAATTCACATGTCCAATATCTTAACTCAGGGTTGGCTAGAGAGAGCTCATAGATTTCTTAATGTGCAAAGAATGGGTGGCAAGTAACATGTTTCTTTCTTAAGTTTTTAGAATAGCTATTTTCTGTTTTCTCAATGTTATTATCATAGTCAGACATGTTGCAATCCTTTTTATTGTCATTTGTCTTCAGTGGTTATCAAGATCATAGTCAGTTCATTTTTTTTCACATATGTCAGATGTAGATATAAAGGTCCTAGCCGATAATCTCTTGTCTTGTTGTACCATGTGCAGTACCACAGCATGTGTGGAAGATCTTCTGTTCCACCATGTTGGCAATGTCAGTTTGTTTCTAGTGCATGTTTGCTATATCTGGCTCTCAAGATATTGCTGTCAAGCAATTCTAATTTAGCTCTTAAATAAATTCTATGTAGATCTGAGTCATGCAGTACATCCAAATAGTATTTATATTTTACTGAATATGTATTCTCTGCATACCACTTTGAATATTTTGTGTGCAAAATTCTATTCTACTCTATTTTTTGTATTTAATGCTAATACTTATACCTCTTTGGACATATTTTTCCAAAATGTTAAATTGTGTTTAATCAAAGGACTGTTTAAATCTTTCAGCCAATTTTTAGGGCTGCAGTTATTATTAATCCATTTTGTTTTCAAGTAAGCACTTCTTTCATTGTATATAGAAAGTCTAGATAGATGTATCCAATAGTTTATCTCTCTAGTATCATAGACTGCATTTATGTTTATCATACCCAGTTCTGCTGTTAAATATATCACTGGGCATGATCCAGGTACCAAAAGTAGTTTGTAAGAGTTTGAAAACAGGATTTCTCTTTATGTTAGTATCCCAAATCTCAGTACCATAAAGGATCTGTGTGATGTATTTAGAAACAATTCCATAATTAATGGATGGATAGTAAGTCCCGTACATTTAATCAAACCTATCATGTCACAGTGCAGTTTTCTTACCACTGTTTAGGATTTAATTTATATGATTAGTCTATGATCCTGTATTCATAAAAGTTATACCTAAATAAACATAAAATTGACTGTTTCTAGGCACTGCTTACCAATTTTCCATTTAGTGCTTTCTTTACCCCAGTCAAAAATCAAAGTTTTAGTTTTGGAATAATTAATTTTGAGTTTAAATGTATTAGCTAACAAGTATAGCATATCCAATTTGTTTTGTAATCCTGTACTTGTTAGTGAAAAAATTACTAAATCGTCTGCATAAGCAAGTGATAAGCAACTGATATCAATGCTCTTAGGAGTCAGACTGCAAATTATCTAGTTGTTTTAATAAAGTATCTATATAAAGATTGAATAACGGGGCAAGAAAGCAGTCTTGTCATCTGACTTCCTTATTAGTCTTAAAGAGAGCAGACATATGGCCAACATGATTTAATCTTATAGTTGCATAAGTGTCTCCACATAAATTAGCCATGATGCTGATTAAACAGGGTTGTACATCTCTCAAGCATTAAGATCCATAAGATTTTTCTGGGTATCATGTCAAATGCGGAGGAGAAACCTACAAAAGCATGCATATTATTTTTGCTTTCTTATCTGTGTATATTTTTCAATTAAATGATGTTAACAATTATCCATTGTGGAGTACCTCTCCTGAATCCTGACTGGGCTTCATCATTTCCACCTGTTGAATTAATTTGTTGAAGCAGATGTTCAAGTATGCTTTTGAAAAAATAAAATTGGAGTTTATAGCCAGCAGACTAATTGGTCTATGCATAGAGGGTGTTGAAGATTTCTTTTATGTATTGGAACTATTGTTTAGCCCGTCCAAGAATCAGGAATTAATTTTTTATTAATGCACTTAGTATAAAAGTTGGCCAAAGGTTTACTCTATTCTACAGTACAGCATTTATATATTTCTACAGGCAACATATCAGGCCCAGGAGCTTTTTAGATTTGAAAGTTTTAATTACAAAGTATACATCTTTTGGAGTAATGATAAGTTGCTCGTTGTCTGTGCTCTTCACTTGTTTTTGTTATTGGTGCATCTGTTATTTTAGTATTAAAAAATCTATTTAAAGTGGCATACCCATTTTGTTCAGTGATGTAAGAGTAAATTCCTGTTTTAAAATCATTAGTTTTCTTGGCAATGAGTTGGCAAAACATTTTTATTTTACCAGTTATAGCTATATGCATTGTCTCCTCTGTTCATGATGATATGCTCTATTTTTTTATTTAGAACAGCTTTATACAGTTCTCTTTCCAAATTAATATTTTGTACATGCATTTATCCTTAGCAGCCATTGCCAAAATCATTCATTTTCTAATTTTGATTTGCATTTTCTGCACTTCATCAAACCAACCTTGAGTTTTCACATTTTACACGTAATATGCTTATATAAATCATCTTTTAAAATGTCAGAAATCTGTTCAATTTTACTCTACATTTCCTGTATATTGAGTGAAGAAAAAATATTTTTAAAGGTTCCAGAGCAGATTTAATTGTTATAATTGTGTGATCTTCAAAACTGTAATTACATATAAGTTTTTATTCCTCTCAGTTCATCTATACTAAACAGTAAAGCTATTTTGGGGTTAGAATCCTTATTCTATCTTCTTAACATAATGGGAAGATGATCATTTTTCCTCTGGGTATTACATGTAAACTGTTCCTTATATCAGTTTTACCTGTCCACAGTGCTAGCTCTGGGAGGGAGGTGCATGTGGATTTAAAATAGGTACAAGTTCCTGCTTCTATCCCTCAAATCTCCCATTTAATGAGTATATGCTAAATTTATTAAGTTGTTCAATTAGGTAAGTCCCAGATTTATTTGTAGTTTTATCTAATGTTGATCTGACAGGGATCTCTGGGGGCTGTTGGTAATATGGACCTTGTTCAAAATTGTGTATCTGCCTTGAATCAAAACTGTTCCCAATAAAAACATTAACATTTGAAATAAACTGTGTGGGGCCCTTCACTGCAGTTCCTTCATGGACTCCTTGCTCTGGTGTGCTTGTGTTATTGTTGCTGGAAATTTATTCATAGCACCCAGTACTAAGTTATCTTTCAGGCCATTGTATTCTCCTATTCTTGAGTTCATATCACAGAATATTAGAAGATCGCAGCCAGGAAATGTTATACAAGATCAGTAATAAGATCATCAAAAGGTTCCATACATTATGTCTATAAAGTTAGAACCTTGAGGTGGAATATACACATTAATTACTAAGGTAGTGTCATTTCTTTCACATAATGTTACTGAAATGTTTGTTGTAGGCATAGCATTGTTGTGGTAATAAAAGAATAAATTTTAAAGTAAGAAATCAGGCCCCTGAAGATCTTCTGAATTTATTATTTTCATACCTACTGAACTGTGAACCTGATAACCATCTATAGCTATGTTAAGGGTCTTGCTGTGTCATGATTCTTGAATAGTAATTGTGTCAGAGCTGATAATATTAAGCCAATCAATGTCCTGAAATTGTTGCTGTATTCCTGCAATGTGCCATGAAAGTACAGTATCTGTAAACAGTGTTCTGGCTTTATTATAGAGCTCACAATGGAAACATCCTGATTCATAGAACCATTGAAGGAATAACCCATACTACTTGAAGATAAAGTCAACCGCCTACTCTACAATAGCTAGAAATCTATTAGTCACAGATATGTTACAGTCATATGTTTGTTCAGCATGTGCATGGATTGGTTTATCACTTTCTGTTCAAAATTATCCAACAGATGCAAACTCATAACATCTAAGTTTATCTGTTTTTCCATAATATTTTCTGCTGTTTTCCTAGTCTTTACAAGAATGTCAATTTGGCTCTTTCTTCACTGCATACTGTTTTCAAAACTCCATTTCTCTCCATTGTTACATGCAAGATGTTACTTAGCAAGTTACAAATTGTTTGTCTAAGTTTAGAATAATTTTCCTCAGCATTTTGACATTGTGAATAAAGTAATCCATACTGGTTCATCATGAACTTTTACTTTAGCATTCTACTACCTATTACTGTAAATACGTGTCGGTTGGGAAAATAATTTTAAAACCTTTGTCTATCACTTTAGATTCATTGTGTCATATCACATTAGCAGTCCTATGATCTTTAAAATATACATCCAGAGCATCTTGTACTGCATGTTTAATTTCTAATATCTCTCTATCATTAAAAGAGATGTCTATCTTAATTCTAATGAATGCACTTATGTATGAAAGCAAATCAGAAGAGACATTATTTGTCCAGTTGAGGGTCCAACAAACTTTAGAAAGGGTTTATCTGGTACATTATTAATGTTTTGCTTTGTGGTGTTCAAAGATTATTTTATTTTGTACTTTCAGTTCTCTAATATTGTGACCTTGTATTTGCTTACTAGTTTCAATATTTATAATGATGGAGGAATTTTCCTGGCTGGGTGCACAACTCTCACTATTCATGTTCTCATTCTCTCCATACTGTACACATATTGCTTTACATGTCTGTCTCAATAGGGTAACTTGTTCCTCTGATTTCCTTATTTTTAAGTTCCATAGGCATATTTATTTGTTGTCCTTCTGTTGATACTTCAGGCTGAGCAGCTATGGGCTCTAGAGTCCAGTATGCATTTATATTTGGTATATTACAGTGCCACATTCTGTTTTATTATTACAGTAGCTGCTTCAGTTACATTTCTATTTCCTGATATGGTTTTGTTACAACTAGTTAATTTCAGAGAGTTCCTTCTTCTCCTTTTTTCCTTTCCATGCTGTGATAACAGTTGTTCCTTAATTTTCCCTGTTTCTTCCCTTTATTTTTGGCACAATTGGTTCCTTAGTGTCATTTTATTTTTAACTACTTTTACTGAGATATCTGGTATATTTATGGTCGAGAAGTCCGGTCTGATTTTTGTATGTATATCATCTTCCAGACTTATAATTCTAGATGAGGAGCCCATTTTTGGTAATAGTTTGTCTAGTACGATCCCAGCCTTCTCAAACCATTAGTTTCCTCAAGATGCTAATCTAGTCCTAGGAGATTGCAGTTGTCAAGGATCACCACTGAATTTGTCTTGCTGATCTATAATTTCCTGAACCAGCTGGTCATCATGCTCTGCTGAACTATTAGGGACCCTGTAGCAGACCCAAGAGGACTCTTTTGCCTCCTCTACCCTTAACCTGATCCAGATGAAGAGTGTGGCACTTGTTTTCTACCCTGATGTCTGTGTCTCCATAGTGACTCCCTCCCTCCATTAGTAAGAAGGACACCCATCCCATTTTGTATCAAGCCTATCCCTTTGGAACAGTATGAAGAAATTGATCTATATTTGTCTGGCTGTCTGTATGTCTGTCTGTCTATCTATCTATCTATCTATCTATCTATCTATCTATCTATCTATCACTTCTTGATCAGAAAAGAGACTCTATGAACTATATCAGACAGCTCATTTATTTTCAGGTGTGTCCTGTAGGTGAGTTACCTAGGCCTGATTTACTGATAGCAGTAATACTGACCAGCACACTGGAGAAAATCCCATACTCTAATGATTATTGCCATGGGATATTTAGCTTCAACCTAGACAGGCACCAGAGATGGACAGAAGAAACAGTGCTTTAACATTTCACCAGAACAACAACACTTAACAGTGCAGTACCCTCCAGTACTGCACTACAGAGTCAGTGTTGGATATTAGCCAAGCTTCTGGTGTGAGACTAGAACTTGCAACTTTCTGATTCTCAGCCCCAGAGGCAAGCATGCTACCTAGTGAACCACTGACATTAATATGCTAGCATATGTGCAGGACAGTGGGTCCCATGATATTAATTAATCTGTTCTGTCTGATAACGATACTGGCAGCATAACTAACCAAGCAGAACTGATGGAACAATTACTTTTAAAAGTGAAATGCCATTTCAAGCTCCATTTATGAAGAGATGATAGATATTAGGGATGAGAGAAGCAACTCTTTCAGTTTTGATCCTCCAATGATCCAGATATTCATGTATGACCTACAGTAGTTGTTATTGATTATGACTGATTTTAAACTGAATCAGACCCTTTGGTAAAGAAAGTAATATAAATGCAAAACTAAGGAAACATAATAGGCCCCATATTTAAAGGATGAGGTTGGGCCACATAGTTTCCTTTCTGCTACTACCATTCTTTGTGCATAAAATTAAAATACTAGTATATTCAAAATGTACAGAGCATGCCCTAAGTGAGCAAGCATATATTACTATACCCCAGATTGGACCACAAAGCATGGCACTAACAGGTTTGTTGCAGTCACAAAGCACAGCACCATAATGGTCAATGAAGGGTAGGACAGTGGATGAAGAATAGGCAGACCAGGGCAAAAAAATCATGTTTTAGGTCTCAAATGTGTCAGTGATATTGTCTGAATGTGCTGTATTCAAAGACTCTATACAAATGACTCATTTCTTAGTCAAGGCAAAAGGAAGAATTACCAAGCCATTAATGGCCCCTATTTTCACAGGTTAGCACCCAGTGCTACCTAGGGTTTAAATTAGAGACTCCAGCAGGGCCATATTCAGAGGCCCTTGAACACTTCCCAAACCAAGCCGTGCCAATACATCAATTATACTGCTGCACCTATGCAAATGAGGTGGTCCTCATCTATACCAACAGATCTATACCATCTATACCAACAGTTTCAAAGGTTTGTGGTGGTGATAAACAGCCCACTGAGTGGCACAGTTTACTGCCAAAACCATATCTTAACTGGGCACTAAGCCCATGCTATACCCTTCAAAGCAGGGCAACTGTAGTGTAACCACCTGCCCCTGTGCCAAGGGGCCCCCACCCTTCCCCAATATTGTTCATGTTCATGTTTTTATTGTTCCTGTTGGTCCAGTTTTCCTTCTACTCCCCTATCTGGTAAGAGCTGTGTCAGCCACTGATTTCATGGCACCAGCACTTGGGGTGGTATAGGGTGCAGAGCTCTCAGCAGATGGGTGGGTTTAAGTACAGTAAGGGGTTGGGGAGCACCACTGAACCACCAGGGAATATTTCGACATATGTCAGTGGATGATTTGGGGTGGGGGAACCACTGGGACCACTAGACCACCAGGAAATATTAAGAAACATGACATCATACAATAAGGAGGTGGGGGGACCACTATGTCACCAGGACATCCATTTGCCACTAAAAGGGGCACTAAGGGGCAGCTTCAATAGGGATGGGGACCACTATTCCATTAGGACTTTCATTTTCCACTGAAAGGGGCATTAAGGGGCTGCTGTGTCCATGAAAATGAACCCATAATGGACATGCAGATGGCCCTTTAGCATCTTGCACACCTAAATGTCTCATTTGAATGCTAGGGTTGATTATGGCACACAGGGGACCTAACACTATCCTGTTTTTTTCATTAGCACTCATCTCCTGTGGGTCATATGAAGTTTGGTCCATGTCAGCACTGTGCAGATAAAATTCAGCACTGTGCTGACATGGACTTACATTCAGTTGAACACCACCGATCCATTGGTGAGCAGTATTTGTCAGAATATTGCTTAGAGCTGCATGAGTGCAGCACAAGTGCAGCACAAAAGGATGTGCTGCATTTGCACCTGGCTCTGAATATCAGGGCTTCTGTTGCCATTTCAATCTTATTGACAGGACTTTGCTTCCTGGATTGCAGGGAGTTTAGGATAGAACCAGTGTTAACAGATGGCTCTTAGAACTGCAATAGAACATAGTACTAAGCAAAACTACATCACAGACACCTTCGGTGCTGTGGTAGGAGTGCAGTTCATGTCTATGAATCATTTATGATTCTCAGCACGTGTTTTATGACTTGGATTTGAAGAATCATATCTCCATGGCATGTGACTATCAGAACACAAAATACAGTACTTGTTCTGAACCCCAGTCACATAAATATTCTACTTGCAGTAAGAACTATACCTTACCAGCTTAGTTATGTGCTGTTCTATGCATTTCAAGCCTCAGAAGTCATGTTTGGGCTGTTTGAAAGTGTCCGCTGTATTGTACAGTGCCAAACTTTACTAAGTTAAATATGACTTTAAATGCAATTATGCATACAGCACAAAACTATCATTTGAACTTTCACAATGCTTCAAATATACTGTAAACCTGACATTTTCATTGTCAAATAATTTTCACTATTTTCACTGAAGCAGTAATTTGTGCTAAAGTTAATTTGTGCTAATTAGCAGTTTTTTTCATTATAGTGACTGTGGTGCTAATGTCTTAGTGTGAAATTTAATTTATGGAATTATGGTTGCATTTGTGTTTGCACTAAAATTACTTTGTATGAAAATAACTGGTTTTACAGTAACTTAGTACTCTATGTATAGGATTTCCACTCATTTCCATGTGCACAATCAGTAACTTTCACCCCCATGCAGCTGGATTTACCCTGCACAGACTAAGGCTACAAATATAGAAAGTACTTTGCTATGTTAATAATCAAGGCACAAATCTCAGTTTGCATGGCACAAAGTAATTTTTGTGGTGCAAAAGCTTTGAATATCTGGCCCAATACTTATGAATATGCACAAAATACTACCCAGGAAACTAGGAAGATCTTTGAAAATTCATCCCACATTTTTTTAATTTATGAAATAATCAGTAACAACCTTTGAGCACAACTTGCTTCATTTGCAAAGTTTCACTTCAGAGAGAAGACATAAACAGAGGACAAAAACAGTTATGTTAGCTTGAGTAGAGCCTTGTTATCAGGCATTACAAGATATAGGAGGTACATACAGGTATATCATGTTGCAGCATATTACAGAGAAATTCAAGCATATTGTACAGGTTTAGGAGGCTAAGGGTAGCATGTTGTATTATAGTACAGGATATTCACAAATTGTACAAGCAACTGGGATTAAGATTGCAACAGGTCAAACATGGTATAAAAGTTTATAAGATGGAAAACATACCAATTAAATTAGACACCCAGCGTGGTTACAGTTGGTTAGTAGTGGGCAGAATTAGTTTTATTGAGGAGCTAATTAACTTTATTGAGGAGCCATAGGTCATGCCCCCATGCATTGCTGAATGCTGTGGAAGGGTACTACAGTGAAGTGAGAGGAAACTAGTATGGGAGTAGAGAAGAGGCTAAGGGGCAATTGTTCAGGTTGGGTCAAACCAGTGACAGCTGGAGTTCAGGGCAATATTAGACTTCAGGGTCTGTTTGAATAGTAAGATGTTTGGGAGGCTGGTTATGCTGGTTGGGAGCTCATTGAACCACTGGACCACCCAATTTACAAAGGAGCATTGTGCCTTGCTCATTCTTTGCAGTGATATGGCAAGGCTTCTTGGGTCACATTCTGTGTGGTGTGCTGGTTGTAGATGGGCCTGAGGAGGAGCCAGTGGTGGGTGGTGTAAGGCCATTAAGGCTTTCTTGACTAATAGGAGTATTTGATATCTGTGTTGAGTGGATAGGGGAGCTAGTTTGTGACAGCATATAAACTGCATGTGTGAGTGTATTTGTGCAATCCAGAAACAAATCAGCAGACTTTATTGAGTAGCATCCTGACTCTATCCAGTATCGTATCAGCATCTGATCCATAAATTGGGAGCCTATAGTCTATGAGTGGGAGCACCAAACTGGAGACAGCTATTCATTTGGCATCCTGGGTTAGGTTCAGTCTTTGTCTGTAGTTAGCTCCAAGATTTCTGTTTACTGTCCCTACAATGGAGTCCACATGCTCAGTGAAAGATAATGTGTCATCCAGGATCACACCCAGGTATCTAAAGGATTTTACCTGCTCTAGGGTGGAACCCATTGAGTTTTGTATGGCATGGGAGGTACCTTATTTTTAAGTATACACCAGAGAAAAGCATTTTTTTGTAGTTGAGAAAAGTTTATTGAGCATAAACCATGCTTCTAAGGCAGCAATGCTTTGTTGTAGTTCCCAAGTAAGGTTATTGTATGAAGCGCTGCTGTTGTAAACCACAGCATTGTTTGCATAAAGCAGCATTCTCCACTTTGGGCAAGCATCAGGCAGACTGTTGACAAAGAAACTGAATAGGATGGGGCCCAGAACTGACCCTCGTGGGACTCCCACAGTAACTCTCCTTGTACTTGACAGGATGCCTTTAATCTTCACTCTCTGTGAATGGTCTGTCTGGTAGCACTGGAATCACGATGCAGCTTCCTCAGAGAGACCAAGTGATCGTAACTGGAGACTAGCAGCTATGCATATTATGCTATTCCTGTTAGTGAACTAATATATTTTAAGAATCTTGAAGAGTAAGAAAAATACAAGAAAATCAAGATAAAAGTCTAGTAATTACTAGTGCAAGAAGTACAGAGGAGTTTAACTCCCAAATATAATTTTTTCTTTGTAATTAAACTTCTTAAAGCGACAACATTACCTGCTGTTTTTGTGCTTGCTTTTGCAGCATTGTAATATAAATAACCCTTGTTAAGATAGTTTGAGGCAGAGTTTTACAAAATTTTGAAATTTTACTTTTGCTTGAATTTGCAAACTGAAAAATGTATTAAAAATTCTATAGGTTGCAAATTTGGTAACAAACTGTTTTGCTCACCTGATTTTTCCTGTGACTTACAACTTGAAAACATAACGCTTGGAAGAAAATATATTTTTCCCTTGCTCAAAAAACAATTTAAAGCACAAAGTTTTCCCCACAACTAGGAGACTTTGCTCTGATCAAAAGTCTACAAAATGCCTAAAATAAGGTTTGTAAAATTCCACAAATGTAACATGCAAATTGTGTATGGGTGGAAAATGCACAGCACTGGTACAGTTGGGAGAAGCCACCCCTTGGGAAATGGGTAGTCTTAGAGGACTGCAGAGACAGTAGGCAGGCTGCTTTAGCTCTGAGGGTCAAGGAATAGGTGAACAAGACTGCTATCTGATGTGCTTCCAGCTGGATGAGCACATTCAGTTTCCACATCAACCCCACTTGGGCAAAGATGTTCAGTGCAATAGCTGTTCCATGATTCAGGTAGGTGGGTGGGTGGTTATGCATATTTTAATATGATGAACAGTAATGTTGTTTACTTTGGATCTCACTGTAGCTCCCATCCTCCAGCTTTATCATGCTTTCTTTGTTTTATGCTTCTTGGATCTAAATGTCTACCAGACCAGTATGCCTTCTCTGTCTGCCTTTCAACACAGTCCAAAACCTTCCTATCCATAACCATCTTTCATTCTCCTGCACTCTCTCAAACTACTCCTACAGTACTAGCCCTCATCTTAAAAACATGCACCTGCAGTTAGCCAACTTTCTCTTCTCTCCAACATTACAACAGCCCCTGCCTCTTCACTCCTCTATCTTCTTATTTATTGTGACAGCTACTCTAATCTTAAGTTAAAATTCAGTGCACTCTGGAATTTTTTTTTATTTTATACTACCAAGTCTGTGGTACAGTTCAGTATATGCATCTTACCTATCGTAGACTGCACACTCCTAGTTCTTATGCTTGGCACCCTTATAACATATTTATTTTGCACACTGTTGGCATTGTTTATATATTTCTGGAAATTATTATTTGTTCTTTCCATTTTATTATTCATGTACACACACCTGTTATTGTCATTATATTTGTAATTGCTGTATCAGTCCCACTTTTAACCCCTCTCCAAGAGAACAATTAGAAAAAAACTCTGCTTCAGATGACTTATTCAGGTCATCGTAGTTTAAAAAACTAGAATAAATTATGTAAGTAACTTTATTTATTCTGTTACAGAACAAGCCTTAGACTCTTCTAATAATGATTAATAGGATTTAAAAAAACTGTAAAACTATTTTACATGTTTACATATTGATACATGGAAGTTGAAGCTATGTGATATACTGATATATCAATTAAGAAGACCAAGCTTTTAGTTAAATAAAAAAGTTCCCTGCTCTCACAGTACCCAAGTTAGCCCGCTTTAAAGAAGATTTTACTTTTGAACCATTAGAGCTAGAAATGTATTTTTGTATAAGAGCTTGGAATCAGATCAACACGAATAGATAATAAAATATAGAATAATGTATGGGTGATCAGACAACAAGGCTGCGTTTCCATTGAGGGAATGTGATGACGCCATACAGACCTCAAGAGTGAAGCTCAGGGTCTCTATGATTACATCATATCCCCAAGATGGAAATACAGCCTTGGGAGTGTATGGTCACCCATAAACTGTTTCATATATTATGTAGTGTCCCCAAGATTTTAAACTAATAATTTTACAAGGTTTCATACCTTGAGTTCATTCTCCTGTTCACTCCAAACCTGCTACTGAGTCTCTGCTAACAGTCGTTCCTGCTCCTGACCCTATGAAGAGTCACAGTGGCAATGTTTATTATAAAAAACTGATTAATTAGTACAGTTTTGTAACACAGAGCTGACTATGGCTGTCCATGTCTAAACTGTCTCAGTGAACCACTCATTAAGTGGTGCTGTCATATTGCCCTGACTTTTTGTACACAGTGTGTTTTGTCCAATCAGGTGGCTTGTCAGGTGAAAAGTTGTGAAACTGTTGTGACATCAGAACGATACTACAACAACTTCCCATGACCTTTGAACTGTCCTACAACAGCTTTGAGAGAGCCAGTAAATTCCATACACAATAAGCCCTAACTACGTACTATACAGTTTTATCTACTGTTATACAGTATGTCAAGAAATGCTGGTAATCACAACAGGTTATCTGACTCAAGCTTTATTGAAAAATAACTTTAATTCCTTGCCCTAAAAGTTCCAAAGTAATCCCATTTTAAACTGATTATTTTCTGAACGGTGAACCTTTGAACTCTTAGTGCTAAATGTTATATTTTTAAGTATGCCTAGAGACAGAGCGACATGAATAGATCGTAATAATTTAGTTTTCATTAACTAATGCAGATCTTTACATTTTCAAATAAAACTGTATATTAATACCATTTTTTTACTTTTAGAAAGCGTTGTTTTATATATTAATATTACTGAAATAAGTCTATTTTATAGTTAAATTTCTGTATTAATACACTGTTTCAAAACAGCTTTAATTGTACTGATACAAAACCTTTTTATTCAAAATCTGAAGACATTTTGGTTCAAATTCATTCAATTTAACAAATAACTGTGTTGGTTCTAACCTTTTCAACCCAAAAATGTTAACACCTTTATAGGGTTATAAAGCAAGCAATAATATCCAACAAGATGGGCAATAGTACTGGGTCAAACTGAACCAAACACACCTACATGCTTTTGTACAGCTTATCCCTGTATATGGTGAGCCTCTTAGCTCATTTGCATTCTTTGTATATTCAATGTTTTATATTGTTGCCAATTGTGTTTCTGCACTTGTGCTTTGTTCTTATTGCACTTCTGATGATTGTAATGCCTGTATACATACTCCATCTCCTCCAGGTGAACCTGGAAATGAGCCTTTACTCAGTGTGCCTTCCCTGGTTATCAAAATTTTAAACACCCATCTGCCCAGGAACATAATGAGGCTTAATGCCACAGGTAGAGGGCATTATAACCACAAACTCCCATAAGGAAACCCACACTCCATGAAAATGGGAATGGTACTATAGGTGAAATTAAGCCAGTCAGAGTCCAAATATTCAGGTCATCCAAATTTATTGTAAAGTAACAAATTTCTCACATGTCAAAATTCAAAGCAAATAGCCACAGTCTGTGACTCCAGATACCCCCAGCTCTTTGCTTCCATTTGATATTCCTCATGGAGACCCCTGGCAGCAGTTAACAAGGTGGCTAGGTGGTCAGAAGAGGGGCACTCTGTCAGTTAAGAGGGCTGTCTGCCAGTTTTAGAAGACTAATTTGTGAAAAGAAAATGATTTTTTTGTCCTCTTTAAAGTGTGGCAGTTACAAAGCAGTTTAAGGGTGGGGTGGGGTCTGGGGCACTGACTGGCTTGCTCTCTTGCTCAGTGAGAAAAACAAATCACAGTTTTCAAGTTGTAATTTTGAATTTGGCAGAATGACTTCAGTGGGTCATAGGGCAGTTGCATGGGGATTTGTTTTAGGTTGGCATTGTTGTCTCATAAATTCCCACCTAGACAACCTCTTAGCCAACCAGGAAGCTAGAAAGGTCAAGCCCATTTTCTAATATTTTACACTCCCCTCTACCAGTTCCTACTCTTCGTTGCTTGTGTGAAACTTTGCCTGTGAAAGCATCAGAAGATAATTAATAAATAAATTAAACTCCAGTGTTTGCTAGCTCTAGAGACAAGTCTCTATGACAAGATTGCAAGCACCTAATTATTTTGCTCACAGATGTTCAACTCTGACCCTTACTGTTCTTAACATATCTTAAGAACTAAAAGACAAACTAGGTCAGTTTAGCTGCTCAAGTTCCCATATCTCTGTTAGAGTTGCATGGACCATCCATGGTGGTCACCAGCAACCGAGATAATTGCCAGGAATGGATAGCCAATGTCATGTTCTTATCTGTCAAATTAATGGATTAACAAAATGTTTACTGTGTTCTCCATGACTGTCATCCCAGATATATGAGGATACTGGCTATATCTTCAGATTGTGATCTGGATAGGATAATCTGAGATGTATTTAAATAGTCTATCTCTAATCAGTACTGCATATAGTATACCAGCAGCATAAGAGTAGCTCTCCGAATGATAATAGACAAACACTCAGGCTTTACTGTATTGTAGTCACTGCCTATACAGATATTGAATTCTTCAGTCTGTTACATTTTCCTCATTTGATTTTGACTAAATGCAGGGCAAACCAGGATTACGTTTGCAAAATTAATAGATATTTACAAACACAACAGAAATACAAAATTCCTGATGAAGCTCTGTGCAGGTGCTATGTAGGGCTTTTCGTGATGAGTGAAGGTATGCTGCAATAAAAGTATATATTTAATTTCTTCCAGAATGGTGTGTGCACTGCTTTGTTATTTTTCCATGTTGTAAGGTTCAGCTTTTGGATCAGTACAGTGGCACTTTTGGTAACAGTCGGCCATGCACGGTCTTTTGTTTATTCTTTACTTTGTTCAAGAAACAGTAACTGCCCTGTGCTGAACTTTTGGGACAACGGGGACCATCAAAACTAACTACTACACAATGTTGGTAGAAAGAGTCAGTAATCATTAAGAATTAGTAGTCACTGTCCTTAAATAATATACTTCTAATTTTATGTATTGTCTTTATACCTGTTCAGGAAAATGATTGTCCTGAAATGTAAAATAATCTTATAAATTAAAAACTAAAAAGGACACTGGGGACCATCAGGACTAACTCTAATCCACAAAACATAAGCTCCAATGTGTCAAACACAACGCTGGCATTTATTGTCAGCGTGACTCAGCTGGTAGCACATTCGCCTCAGGGCCAGAAGGTTGTCGTTCTAGTCCCACACTGGGAATAGTATCATACCTAAATACTGGCACCTGAGTGCAGTACTAGAGGGATGTTGTACTGTGGGGTGTTCCATCCTTCAGATGAGGTGTTACATGAAGGTCCCTTATGCCCATCTCTAGTGCTGTTCTGGTGGGTGTACAGGTGGAAGTAAAAGAACACAACACTTTTTTGCAAGAGTAGGGATTTTCTCTGGTGTCCTGACCAGCATTCCCTTCCCATAAGATTTGTTTATGCAACTGTCCAAGGCTGCATGTGGGTTTTAATTTTGTGGAATGGATGTCGCCACATCTACTGTCACATCACTGCCAGTCTGCCATTGCTTGCAAAGCAGTTTGGGATACAATATGCATGAAAAGAGCTATATAAATGCTAATTCTTCTTCTTCTTCTTCTTCTTCTTCTTCTTCTTCTTCTTCTTCTTCTTCTTCTCTCCTCATAGCATATGGGGTTGGCAGTATACAAAAGAGCACAACACAGTGCCCTCAAATGATGCAAATGGAAGCAAATATCCAAATTGTTTGGTTTCTACTGTATGTCTTTTCAAGTTACACACATACAGTAGAGTCAGCCAAGATGTAATGCAATAAAAGACATCTCACAAATTCCTGCATAAAAAGGGTTTACAGTGTTTAATTGCTATTGAACTGCATTGTTTCCTGCAACATATTGCAGCACTCCAGATACCACAATGTACTGGGCTGCATCTAGGCTCACTCTAAAGATTCAGACTTAGTGTAAAAGATCATTCATGGACAGCAGCATGCAAACACAAGCATAGATTAGCTTCATGGACTGAAGAAGAGTGCATAATGAAGTAAAGTGTATAACTTTTCCTAATGAACTGCTGCTTTAAATACAGCATCTGTAGTTTTGTTATTAAAACACAGAAAGATAGACACATAGCTGCTAAGGCAAGAAAAGGCATATAAAGTATGCCCAGTGTTTTATGAATGATTTTAAAGGATTTGTGGAATGTTTTAATGCCTGAAAGTTATATTGATGCAAAGTACATTAAAAAAACTTTCATTTGTAAGTAAAAGCAGTACAAATTAAAGGAACAGTGCATGCAGTCTGAAAACATCCAAATTACCATTTAAGCCATTTTTAATCAGGGATGTACCATTTGCTAAATCTGTAGACTCCATTTTTTTCCTAAGAGTTAAATTTAAAATTTCTTAATGGGAATCCTACTATTATTTCGTGTTCTCTTTGTCTTGGACTGCCTTGCTTATTTAGTGAACTTTACATTGCCCAGGACAAAATATCCCTCGAACCCCTAGAAAAAAAGCTCATTTAATCTTTTATGCTCACTTGGTTAATACTTGTTGGCACTGTATGACTACCACCAACCCGGTTCCTAGTCTACTTCTGCTACTAGTCTTGTCTTAATAACGCCCCTCACCCTACCAATAATATACAAATCTTGGAGTTCTTATTTTCAAGTATTCTGATTTATGGATAGTTCTTCTGAGTGGAAGGAGGTTTATATATTTGTTGGATCTGTAGCTGTAGACACAATCCTAATAAATATATAGTTAATGCAAAACACACACACACACACACACAAACACACACACACACACGTGCACATGCACACACTTTCACTGCCTGTACAAGTTCCTTTTACTATAGGAATTGTGAAGATTGATGTATCACACAGTATGCTTTGAGAGCAAGATACTGTATGGACCTAAAAAGTATCAGGCAGAAACAAAGATATATAACTTATAAGTAGGATGTTAGATTTCTATCACTCCATGGTTACCGTAATGTGCAGTGCTGCCCACCAAAATCCAACTCTCTTATCAGAGTTTTTGTTTTGATATATTGCAGTGTACTGGAAGAGCTCAGTGTAGTCCAATTTCATTTACTCCACTTTGTCATATAATAAACTATGAAATATCACTTAGAGCACTTGATTCTGGTGGACAGCGCTGTACAAAGAATGTCTATATAGATAGATAGACAGACTGAACAGCTAAGAGCAAGTAATTCTGTACTGACAGAGTGCTGGGTAACTGCAAATTCTAGGATTTGTGGTGTACAGAATACAACCAAAATGAGTATTTTGCTGTGACTTATGTCAGTTATCCAATATTTGCCAGTTTCACCAGTTAGATTATGCATGCCTTCAGGGGATGATAAGGTAGTTATCTTACATGTAGCACTGATTACCTATCCGCTCATCTTGGTAATGATTCTTTTAAATAGTCTTATTTTCTAGCCTGATTTACTCTCTTTCTACACTTCATAGTCCAGCAGTCAGATAACTGGATTTGCCTCTGTAGATATTGTCCCTGTGTATTATTGATGGCTTCTGCTAAGTAGACAAAGAGTCAGTTTTATAATTAAGATTACCGATTAATGGAGTAAGCTTTTTGAACACAACACTAACAGCAGCTGCTTTGTTCCTTTCTGACAGACAGTTTAAAAGAATTAACCCACAAATGTTACTAGTAAGTCCTAGAAATTGATAACATGAATAGCGAATTTGCTATCTAACTAATGTGTAGGATTGCTACTTAAGATTGAGTAACCTTGTCCTAGATTTTATCAGCAAAGCATGGGATTCATTGTGTGCACAAAACATGTACGAATATACCCTCAGACCACAGTATATAGCAAGGTATGAGCAGATTTGCACTCTTACAAAGCACAATGCCCTGATGGCCAATGAAGGTTAAGACATTAGATAGGAAGAGATATCACACCTTGCTGGCCATTAACAGGTATGACATTAGCCATAGAGCAGGCAGCCCAAGGACAAAATGTAATGTAAGTATGTCCCAAATGTATCAGAATGGTTGCCCAAAAGGGCTATAGTTGAATGTCCCTGTATTATATAAATGAGCTCAGGCCCCATCATGACACTAAAGGGCCATTACTAGAGACCGTATTTTCTTAGATTAGAAATAACAAGAAATCTAAGATATAAAAAGAAATAAAATGAAAACAAGAGCAGAAAATGTTTAAAAATTACCTGCTTTTTGGCAAAACTAAATAAATGCTTGCAGCAATTGTTGTTTAGGCTCTGTTGTTACCAAAGAGACAGTTTATAAGGAAGTGGCAGCAGAACTGTCTGATTTACAAAACCTTTCAAGACCATGCCATAATACTGCTTAATACAATGTAGTATACTAGGAATGTGATTTCTAGTGTGTATAAGGTTATTTTCAGTTGTTTTTTATGAAAGTAAATGTGATAACAAGAAATAAAACTACATTTTCAATGAATAAAAATAAATAACAAGAAATTCCAGAAATACAAAGAATAAAATTATAAAAAATTAAAAGAATTTCATGGGGCTCTAGCCATCACCATCCCATTATTTGGGCATTTCAGTCTCATGTATATGACTTTCTTCCTTGGATTTTGGGAAGGTTGGGCCAGAGCCAGTGTTAACATATGGCTACTGGAGCAGCAGAACAACATAGTAATAAGCAGCACTGAATCACAGGTACTTTTACGCTGTTGTCAGTCTGAAGTTCATGCCTTTGAATCATTTGTTTGTCAGTAGTAAGTAATGTAGTATGACAGGAATTTGTGGTATCATATCTCCTAGAAGCATTGCAATTTAATCTTTGTTGGTGAATTGTTGAAGAAGTGCCAAACTTCTCGCTATGCATTGTTAATGAATAATTTGCACTTTGCTGCCACCAATTAAATGTGCAAAGTTACCACTTAAAAAGGAAATAAAAGAAAAACAATGTTGCCACCCCACCCTATGTAACCCACCCAAAGAAATATTTTCCCTAACTCTGGCAATCTTCAGAAATAGTACATCCTTTCCCCTACCAACTGTACCTCCCTCTTTCACTGCCCTGTTAAAAGACCCACCCACTCAACCCTAATCACCCTCCTTTCCTTGCACCTCACAAAAGATAACCTTCCTCACCAACACCCACTCAGAAACCACCTATCCACCCCTATGTCACACAGAGTGACACGCAACACCTCCCAAATAACAGATAGAGAGTCAGAGAAGGGGATGACAAGTGGCACAGAACCTAATCTCACCACTTCAGCCATCTGCCATCTGAATAAACGTGAGTGCATGCTTATGGTAATCAGCTGTGCAGCATGTGGAATGAAGGGTAGAGGGTGTTAAGTTGGTAGGGGTTCTTTTTGCTGTGCCATGGGGTGGCTAGGTGCTAAGTGGGTAGGACAGGGAGGTGGTGGTTGTATTCCTTTCATGGATAATGGGGAAGAGGAATGTTCAAGAGTATTGCTGAATGTGTGGGAGGAAGAGGGCACTATTTCTGAAAATGGTCAGGACTAGGAGGAAGAGGATGATTTTCTTAGGTGCTACAGAGGCTGGGAGAAACATTGTTTTATTATGTACAGTAGGAGGCCCTCAAGTGTGACTTTACAGAGTTGTCACCAGGCCAAGTGCTGCACTAAGTGACACTTCACACAGTCTTTGCTGTGAATAAATTCAATCCTTTGCTCACACCAAACATTCCTATGGCATGTACCCATCAAAACATGCAAAATCATTTGTCTGACCCCCAGTCACACAAATATCCTACCCACAGTAAGAACATAATATATCAATTTACATGTGTGCTTTTATATGCATTATGATGACCTGCAGATGTCACATATGGGTTATTTTAAAAGTCTGTACTTGTGCTGAGTTTTGAACATGCCTTTCAAACATGGCAATTTGCACAGTGCAAAACTATTGTTAGTGACTCACAATGTTTTGAAATTAGAATGGTGCAATCTATGCAGACACCCTCCCCACTCATTTGCATGTGTATAGTACTTTGTGCCATCGTGCAGCTGAACATGTGCCACACAAATTAATATGTTTCACATAACAGAAGACCCTTGTTATGTCCAGACTCAAGGCACAAACCTCAGTTTGCACAGTGTAAAGTAATTTGGCTTTGTGCTAAGACTTTGAATATCTAGCCCATTCTCTCCTACATTAAATATTGGTTCTGTTTTAGTCTATTACCAGGCAGGAAGAGGAGAAAGATGAAAACTGTATTTTCAGGTCATCTGTGCATGCTGCCATGGTAATGTTGATTGCTGTGGATGTTATTACGAGGTGATTATTAGTGCTGAGTGAAAGTAGAAAAATGGTTTATTCAGTTTACGATTGCTCCAATTTTACATAATTTCATGCAATTTCACAAACTAGAACAGTATGCTTAAAATGGACACATTTGAAAACTTAGTTGAAATTGTGCCTTTTAAAAAAATCACATTTAAAAAATGTATAATTCAGAGAAAATGGTGTTATGTGCTGACACTCTGCATTTTAAGAATTCACATTTTAAAATTGTGCAATTTGGGGAAAACAAAGTTCTGATTGAATAAAAAAGTCTTCAGAAAATTCTGTTAGATGTTGGCAAAATTTAGCAAAAATTATGTAAATGCAAAATGGAAAATTTGCACAATTTTATAAACACAATAAACATTTTGCCCTGCACCAGTGATTAAATGTAACAGATACTACACCACACCACACTATGCTAAACATGATGATTTACATTTGGTTGATAGTTTTTATTAGATTTCAAACATATGGATTACATATAAGAAAATGTCTTGATTCTATTTATGGAGCAGTTTGTACTACATCTTAACATTAGTATTATAAACATTTTTGTCCATTGGTACGACATTAGGGGACATGCAAGATATATCTGTATTAAAACATTTACCAAAAAATATTCCTTTGGTCAGCACACATCTATGTTATTCAGCAGTACTCTTTCTGAAAAATTAATTAGGGTCATAACTGGTAAATGGATCCTCTAACAAAGTCTATCAAAATGTTCTGGCTTAACATTTGAGTAAGCAGTAAGACATGACAAGGTGGGCATTGTGGTGATTTATAAAATGGGTAGAGAAAATACTGCATCCTGACTGGTTAGGACCTGTGCATTAGAAGCACAGCACACAGGTAACAAAAAGTGCTGACAATCAGGGCAAAGCACACTAACAATATCAATGCCTTTTGTAAATGCCTGATTTCCATTACAAACATGGCTGTCACATTTACTGAGTAAAAATCACCTAGGCCTTAACACTTAAACTCCTCAAACTAAAAAGAACAGTCAAACTGATTAAATGTTCTTTTCTTCATATTCCTCTTTATACACAAACACAAATTAAAAGAAATTATGTTCACAGATTTATCTTTTCAAGCTCCTTTCACTATGGACCCCCAATCCTTACCTGCCTACCAGGGAAATCTTTGCTGCTTCCTCTACCAAGATACAATTAAATCCATGGCTTTACTGAGGCCTTCTGTGTGTAGGTTTATGTGGGTAGAGGTGAACATTCAACCTGTAGAATTCTGCAGAAGTTTGAATTCTGCATTCCAAGATGCACAAACATTCTAATATGTTGAATGTGAGGTTAGACAGATGCTTGACAGCTGGGGAGGGACTACGTTTTACTAAACAGTTCTAGCAAAAGGAAATGCCTGATTTTAATGAAACAAATGCATTTTTTAAATGTTCTCAATTTACCTATTTTATAAACATAATAGGACACTTTGAAGTAAGTATTGTGCTGGCACAATGCACTTCAGGCTGAAGGCACTACCATGTGGCATTGTGCCTCACTACACCCCTTAGCATGACTTGTGCTAGTATAATTCACACCCTGTTGTGTCTTATTACTTAGATAATTATACACCACAGCTGCAGTGTTAGGTATGAGGTGCAGCCAGGTGCTTTTAAATGCACCTAAAAGTGTAATTATGAGCAACATAATGGCACACCCTGGAGTGTCTTATTACATTCATAAAATGGCATTTAAATATTTGACTTAAAATCAGCTAAAATAAGAAAAAATATTTTAAAAGAACAAATAGGATCTTTCATGAAAATGTGCTTGTTTTAACTTTGAAAACAAAAGTACTCCATATTTTGTAAATGGGGTGAGCTAAAAGCATTAAGAGTAAATGAAAGTCATGTGGCATGCATTTTATTTAAATAGTTATGCTTTTTGCATTTTTGACTAATACAGGTATTTTAATGCTAATATGTTCAAAACTGTTGAACCTGGACATTTTTTTGGGGAGTAGATTTCTCCTGAAAACACCCATACATTATTCAAATATATGTGCCTTTATGAACTTCAGGAACTTATTTAAGCAGTTTGGTGCTGGCTCTGCCTATGTATTTGTGCCCCCTTTCATCTATTTGTTTATATTATTGCTTCTTTTCTCACACTCTTTCTTTTTTCTCTGTCTTTACCCACATTCTATATTTGGAATGTTTACCATGGAGTACAGGGATTTAGAATTCTGAGCAATGCCACTGATAGAATGTTCATTTCTCAACATAGCGCACACACACACACACACACACACACACACAACAAAGGCCTCATGTGGAGCCAGAGCTTCAATTTTATCTCTAGCAGAGTAAGCAGAAGAGTTTTCCTTGTAAGCAGGCAAATATAGGAGGAAGATTTGTCATTCCCATCAAAGGAATGCAAGTAATAAAACCATAATCAGTTTTTCATGTTTTAAAATTTGTGTATGTGTGTATTCTGGTAACTGGGAGTAGTAAGGAGAGTGTGATGATCAGGGGAACATTGATTTAATTTGTTTTTAGTTTAGGTAGTTTAATTTGTTTGGGCCTAGTTGAAGGATTTAGTGAGTAAAGGTGGCAGCCATGATTATCATGGAAGATCTGGGTATAGGGGATTTTCCCATTTGTGATGACCTACAAATCCATTTAGATTAAGGAGCAAAGATGACTATATATTGTGCTGTAATAATGCATGGTCACCTGACTAGCAATTACATTTCTTTGATGTCTAGACCCTTTTATAAAGCATGATATAAGCTTGCCAGTGCTGACCATTGTTTCTGCATAATGAGCCAATGCAAAGATCAAAGCACAGGACTGGAGTCCTGCCAGGCCAACTACTGTTCAAGTACACTGCATCCATGAACAAAGCACAAGATCAAAGTCCAATCTGTGCTGATCCTTGATTGAGCAAATTGCACCAGCTCAATGAGTAAAGCAAAGATTGGAGTGTGGTCAGTGCTGATTATTGCAGTTTTTTTTATTTACCAGGACAGCCCAGCTTAGATGCATCTTATTTTAGTGGGGTTCTGTTTCTACCAATTTCTTCAGCTGAGTGGACTGTAGCACATAGAGATTAAGGGATTTGCCAAGGATACACAGTGAGTATTTAGCTCATTGGGGACTAAATGTGATTGTCTTGTTCAAAACAGTGTTCAAACCACTAGACCATTCTGTCTCTAACAAAGTGCAGCAGTGCAATGATCGGAGTGCAGAATAGGAGTCCAGTAATGGTGACCAGTGCTGTAAAACAGTGGCACAAGCACAAGATAGGAACCTCATCAGTACTGATCCCCCAAGTATGGTGCATCTGTAATAAAGAATAAGATAGAAGCTCACCCAGCGGTGCTCATTGATCAAGGAAAACAGCACAAATAACGTTTTTGCTTTCAAGATTATGCTGCCTTGATCCAGAAAACTGCAATAAAATAATCAAAGCCCAGTAAAAGCTGACTTTGTCTTGAATTTTCACTGAATGATTGTTTTTTTTGTTTGTTTATTTTCAGATAGGTACCAGGGTATAGCATTTCTTTCCTATGAGAATCCACCACCCCTTTTGCCCCCAGCCAATTCTCCCAACCCTTCTTCTCCCACTCACTTCATTCTTCCAACCTCACCAAAACCCTGACCCCAAATCCCTTTTTCCTTCTCCATCTTTCCCCACTTTTTCCTTTATCTATACTTTTCTTTTCTACTCTTTCATGTTGTTCATCCCAACATGAACACATGCTGAAAGGCCTTGCAAATAGACAATTGTTATACTTTCTACTATGGGCAACACCAATGTCTGACTAGATTGAATCACTATTACATAGTGTTGCTTTGTTCAAGAATTGTAAGGTTTGAAATAGACACTGAGGAATTGTATATTGATTTACTACCCGCTAGCCATCAACATGGACTATAGTTTTGATGCCAGTAATTTGCTTAGTAAAATACAGAGATTCAGCATGTCCATGAAAATAGTATTTGATGGCATGTCTGGTCATCTAGTTATTAGTGGATGATATGCCCTCATAAAAGACTGTGCTAGCTTATTCAATTTTTCTGTATCTGTTTTACAGATGAACAGAATCAGTGTAATCACTATGGCTTTGTCCGTTATAGGTGGAAGTTTGTGTGAAAGCAGCTGAGGGCAGCTTTAACTTTATCTATGTGTTAGATTACCTTAATAGAAAGGCAGATCCAATAGCATCCACTGGCATAATGAATTTAATGAATAACAAGTAAGCCCTATAAATGCTGTGACAGCAAGCTAGCATGATTTAGCCATGGCACCTGATGAAGAGGCAGTGTGACTCAAAGTGCTGAGATGCTGGGGCAGTCATAACCCATTTGTAAATGTGTTTGGAATAAACTTTTGCAACATCAAATCAGCCTGAGTGCACTAGTTGTGTTTCAGTTTTTCCAAAAACTGACAATTGCTGCAACACATTGAATTAGCTCAATGATCAAAGTATGTTCTGGCAGAATAAGCCAACTCAACAATCAAAGGGCAATACTGTAGTCCTACCAGGGCTGACCCTGGTCCAGCAATACACATTGATAATCAAAGCACATAATTGAAGCCTTGTCTCATGCTCCACTACTGCAGTAATCAATACCTGATCAATAATCAAAGCACACGAATGGAGTTCTGCCTTTGCTGACCATAGCTTTAAGTATCAGCCTCTGTTTAATGATCAAAGCATAAGACCTGAGCCCTGCCAATGTTGTCCACTATCAAACAATGAGTATCTTCTCAATGATCAAAGCACAGTAAGGAACCTTTTCAGTGGGGACCACTGTTTCAGCATTTAACTTTGTCTCAGTAATCAGTTGGAGCCCTAACATTGCTGACCGCCACTCCAGCAATATGCATCTGCTCAGTAATCAAAGCAGAAGCTCAGACACCTGGCAATGTTGATCAGTGCACAGTAGTCCTGCTTAACAGCCTCTGCTCAATAATGAAAGCACAAGACTGGGATCCCTCTGTGTCCTCTGCTCCAGCTATGAGTATTGACTCAGTAATCAAAGCACCTGAGGGGCCTACGGGTCATAAAGGCATTAATCAGACCCAAGTGTAGTGATGATTATGCATACCATCACACACAGAGGATGGTGTGGAGGAAAGGATGTGTTTATTCCTTGCAAATATTTTGTAGTTCTAAATATGTTTGTGTGGAACAATGTGAACCTACCTTTTGTGTACAAAAGACTGAGATATTACTTGGATATAAAGAGAAAATTAGAAATTTAAACATTATCTCATAATCTATACAATGCTGACAAAAACATTAAAAAGAAAGAACTTACTACTCATGCTACAGCAAAATAAACAAGCATGGAATGAAATTTAGGAAGATTCATCTTCTGATATGGCATGGCATATATCTTTAAAATTAGCCATCAAGTATCATGACACTAAAATGAAGTGGTTGAAGAAGCAGGAAAACTTAAAACAACTTGAACAGAGGTGGTTGCCTGCTCTCAGTGCCCTACTCACACATTCATATAGACAGTACTCCATTACTGTCAATATCAAACATCCTTCTATAAATGTGTTGCCGGCTGCTCTGTCAGTCAAGTGTACTAAGGTTAAAAGTAGCCAAACCTCTTAGGACTGTGACTTACTGGTAGTTATTCTAGTCACATCATTTGAATAAAGCACCCTAAATATGCAAATGGTTGGCAGCATTCTCAAAACACACACATTCAGAAATAAGAACCAATTAATACTGGACAGCTAGCTGCAGGATACCATTATTTCCTGTGCTGTATTCATGAAACAAACTAAAAATACCTTTAGGGAGCTCATTTGTTAGTGAACCATTTTACATTTCTATGTCTCAACCAGTCTACATGAGGTAAGATGATGTTCTTACAATCTAGTGCTCATTCCAAATCACATACTGTGTTTGGAAAATCCACCATCCAAAAATCTCTCTACATTATGTCTGGGCCAGGTCAGTCAGCTTCCTCAATCAGGATGCCATACATGCTGACCTGAGGTCATCCAACTGGGCTTCCCCATCTATTGCTCATACATAAATGCTTCCCTCTCACTCTTCCAATCTAACTTTTCTTCTGTTTGGGATAAGCATGCCCTCCGAAGAGGTCTTGAGTACCAGGTGCTCACCTCCTGGTTACCTACTGAACTTATCTCTTTTCAGGACTCATGACCCAGCCTGTTCCCACCCCAAGACTGCAGGTTTTCCAGAGGACTGGTTGAGGTTCAAACAATCACAGAATGCTTGCACAATGGCCCTGTGTGATGAAAAAGCCAACTATTTTGCCTCCAACATTCAGAACAATATTAATTTCCCAAGTAAGTCTTGGAGGGTTACAATTCAATTTTACCCCTCCCCAGTTATCAGACCCCACTCTCAAACTTGACAATTCTGCAGTGGTCTTTTCAACCTTGCTGAAGTGGCTGTAGCTTAACTCACACTTCACTACTTGTGCTACCTCACACTCTTGCTTCCTAATTCCTCTACCCCCACTCCCTCTCACTCCCTTTGCAACTTTCTTTTTTCTGGTTATAGCCACTGAGGTTCTGTCTGCTCTACTCTCCATTAACCCTTCAAAGGCCATAGCGCTAATGACCTCAACCCCAAACATTTTTACCTTTCCACCCAGCTATAGCTGCACTTGCACCACTTCTCCCTCTTGCTTCCTAATTCCCCTACCCTTCTAATATCTCCTTCTGCTATCTTCTCTTTTCTCTGGTTATAGGCTACAGCCACTGTAACCCTGTCTATTCTGGTCTCCTTAACCCCTCCAAATGGCATAGATCTAATGGCATCAACCCACACTTCTTCACCTTTCCATCCAACTACAACTGCTCCACTCTCACAGCTTCTAAACCTCCTTTCAGTCTGGTTCAATTTCCCAGTGTTGGAAACAGGCAAAGTTCTCCTCTTCCCAAAGGAGGTGACACATACAGCCTTGGGAACTATTATATATTATACATCTAATAGACTATGTTTGTTACAGCATAAGAATGTTATCTCATTGTGTTTGGGTGAGAGGACCGTGAAGTGAAGCTGAGCAGTTTTGTCAGTTCAACAGCGATAACATTCTTATGCAGTAAAACAAAGTCAACTAGACATGTTAATGTATTATGAAGCAATCAAAGATTTTCTTCAGCATAAAATTATCAGAGTAATGTTTTAATGAATTTTTTATTTGTTTATTGTTTTCTGTTCCCCCTTCAAAGTGACAAGTGGTACAGTCCAGATGTCACTTGGAAAGCGGTTATGACAGTGGCTGGTGAAACAAAGTTCCTCACTAACTTTGTTACAGAAAATAAAACCTTTTGGGGTTAATTTTCTTAAATAATTCAGAAACTGAAGGGTGCTTGTAAGAGGCAGGCGAGTGGCAGAGCGGAGCAATGAGGCAGCCCTTGACAACTGGAGACAGCGAAAATAGGAAGGTTGAGGTGGTGCAAAGGTAAATCCCACACACTCAATAAGAGGTATGGTAGTTCTCTTCTAACTGGATGAAAATTGAGACTGCTTTAGAATGCCATTCACTTCAACTTTCTCTATCCAACCTTCAAGAAAAATCACCTTCTCCCAACTCTTCAACTTTCATGGCTCCTGTTCATTTCTGTCTCCTTTGTAGTGTGGGTTCCAGAAACCCCACTCATTGTTTAGTCCTTAATCTGTGTTAGTGATATGATCCTAAAGGGACAAGGGTAAGGGACAAGCTTCTGCAGCCATTTTATTTACCTGGCAAAGGCCTTTGACTCAGTAGCCCACCATTTACATTTGGATAAGGTAATGTGCCCATGCTCTCATTGTCAGTGCTTTGGTTTAATCCTGCCTCATTGGATGCAGTCAGTCCGTCTTGGTAGAGAGTCCCTCTGCTTCCCCCTCCTCATTAACTCTGGTGTGCCGCAATGCTTCATTTTGGGGCCTATACTCTTCTTCATTTTCTTAATGACCTCCACTCTGTATATCAGCAAACATTCACACTTATGCTGTTGACACCATACTCTATGCCACTGAAGCATCTATCCACCTGTTGCAGCAGTCTTTACAACAGGATTTTGACAGTGTTCAGTTCTGGTTCTGTGCCAACCAACTCTTACTGAGTGCTAAAACCCTATTACAATGATTTTTGCCACTTGCCAACAATATGCGCTCAGTAAGCTCAGTTGGTCCAGTTTTATTACTCCAGATGGCACTCCACTTAGCATTGTTCATTGCTTCATATACCTAAATATGTACCTTGATCAACATCTAAACATTTCAACCCATGTTTTTATTCATAAAGCTTTTCTCATCTGGGTCATGTGGGCAGCTATTCAGCCTGTCCACATGACCAGCTGGCATCTCCCTCATGCTTAAGTTCCCCATGGATTCTCCTCATGGGCAGAACCAGAGGAGAGGGACCATTCTCTGCTCTGGTGCACAGTCCTGAAGTGCCACAGGACTGAGTTGTGGTGTGCCAATGGAGAGTGGGTGGGGCTTTATTAAGTCTACCTGGCTTCATTTTCTGTTTTTCTCCCATTTTCTCTAGCTGCAGTGGCATGCAAGTGTGTTCTCATGGAGGTGTACTTGCACAAGAGAATGACAGTCCCCACCCATTGAAGTGTCTTGGAGCATTCACTACCCTGGGCCTCCACTCAGTGTCAGTCAAAGGCTGAGATGTCTTAGCCATGCATCCTGGAAGGGGAGAGCAGTCCTGGGATGTTTGATCCTGTCTCCCACAGCCAATGCCCAGCAACCCAAAGTCAAAGTCATGTACAAAGCTTGGTTGTCAGCAGGGTGGCAGGTGAGCTGCAAGTCCCTTGGTCCTCCATGTCACTGGTCCAGCTTTCTCAGCGTATGTTAACACAACCATCAAGAAGCTGCACCCTAAATTAGAGACACATGAACAAATCCTGTCATACACTCTTACTCCTGCAGGGAATCATGGTCTGCCATATACCATTAGCACAGATACAGAAATACTGCAAAGATCATTACAGTGACAAAATCTGCAATTTGCTGTAATGGTCTGCTATTGCTGACACTGCTTCTTCTATGATTTTTGCCTCTCTGAAACCACTTGATTCAGAGCTGATAATCTAAAATGCGAGTGTGCCCACATGGGGTATGCAGGGGAGAAGCTCCTGCAAAAAAACACTTTTGCCCCTAATGGCATAATGCCAACTGTCATCATTGTGCATTGCTTTAATGTTGATCAACAAATTTCATGTCGATGCAGCTTAGTGGAACCATGGTCAGGATAATCCTACCTCTGTTTGACTATGATGATGTGGTTTAGGGTGAAGCTCCTAAATCCATGATAACCAGTCTGGACTCCTCTTTCATTCCTTCCATCACTTTGCCACTACTGTAACTCCATTCCTCCTATTATCACTGTATGCTTTACCAACTCCTTTCGCTTCCTTCTCTTTCATCTAGACACCCCTGCTGTGGTGCTTCCTTCATCTCTAAATTCTGATTTTATTCACTTCTCTCATACCTCTTTTAATTGCTCTGCCCTTTGCTCACCTCCTCCTCTCTATGCTCCTCCAACTCTCTGAATGGATGGCTGGGAAGGGTAAAACACTAGACTGGAAAAAAAACTGACAGCCTAAGGTACAGGGCACTGGGTCAGAACAGTGCTGACAATAGTAGCTCGGTCTAGAACCACACTGAAAAATGTCAACAGTTTGTTTTTGTTGGGGGTCCTCCCTTGCACACCCAGACTGAAGGATTCTCACTTGGGGGCAGCAGATTAGGGGAAAGATAAAATGTGTGAGGCCAAGGAATCGTTTCCACGCCCCACATAAAAATACTAAGTCCTGATGGATAAAAAGTTGGAGACCAGGATTAGAGCCCTGGTCTCCAATGCCGCTGACCAAGCCTACCAATGCCCCATCCCTCCATGCCATAGGGAGCAGCTTGGCCAGCCTCCTGGATCCTGGTGCTTGTGTCCCATAGCACCACAGACAGTGACCAGGGAGCTTTTACTGAAAATGCTTTAAATCCTTTCTCACTGTCCATATTAGTGTTACAGGGACTAGTGCTGTCTTGACTGGCACTGTTCCTGTAGCGCTATTCTAACCAGTTACCAGTACAGAGTACTGGAACAGTCTAATTTTAACATTACAAACATGTGAAATAGTGTTTTTAGGTCTGCAGCATTCAGAAAAGGTTTAATTCTAGGTGATTTTTCTTAGAAACTAATTGCCACCATGGACTACTGCTGACACCTGGGGCCTGATTCCAGAAGTTGTGTCGCAAGTTACCACCGAAGTGACTTGTGACATATGCCAGTGCAACATGCACCCTGCACCTGATTCCAAAAGGGCAAGGTTCCCACTGCTACATCCTGTGAGTTGTGGCATTCCTAGTGGTGCACCACAGGAAGGGTGCACTTAACAGGGTGCTACAAGCCACAGACATGACCATTGATAGTGCACAGCTGCCACAACCCCAGCCCCATGCTCAGAAATGAGCCTGCAAGCCCTGGTTGGCCATGCAGGGGTTGGCAGCAGTTCACCAGCCAGGGGAGTGGCACCACACAGCATTACTGGGAATCAGGCCAGGTGACCCCTATATTGCTGGGGATTGGATTCAGGTTGAGGGTACTATTAT
The DNA here is from genome assembly GCA_016271365.2 of Neoceratodus forsteri. Taxonomy (NCBI): domain Eukaryota; kingdom Metazoa; phylum Chordata; order Ceratodontiformes; family Ceratodontidae; genus Neoceratodus; species Neoceratodus forsteri. The sequence goes on from CM028130.1 coordinate 1,065,666,953, forward strand.
GCATTTGGGGTCTGCAACAGTGTGCAGGGATGGTCTGGGTGTGCAGCATCAGGTTCCTGAGCATGGCAGCTGGTAGTGTATGTACACCAGCACATTGCTGGTCTACCCATACGTTGATGGAGGTCCTCCCTGGGACCTTCTGGATTTACAACTTTTGGTTATGGCAGCCGCCTTTTGGAATAGGGCACATGTGCTGCCATAACCCTCCTTCCGTCATGCCACTGGGCTATCGGGTGACATAAGTCCACCTGGGCACAAGCAGCCTGCAACTTGAACTACCTGAACTACCATCATGTTTGGTCTACAATGGCACCTTGTGCTGTATACCACATGGCAACTTATCCTTTAATTGTCTCCTGATTCCAAGTACCAGTACCTCGAACCCTGCTCTTGGACCACACATACCAGTAGTACTTATAACACTCCCCACCACAAGGCCCACCTCCCACCATGCAGACTTCTATCTCCTCCCCACCTATTGTGGTAGGGTATTAGCTCTTGCTACAACAGATCAGCTCTTCTATGGTGGCTACTTTCCATTCCCTAAAAACATCAGATCTACTAGATGGGATAAAGGCAGGAATTACTAGCTTATAATTAGCGCTTAGAAAATCCTACTTATCCTCCTGCTATGTTCAGACAATGTAGAACTCAACCCTGGCCCCCAGAAGTTATTGCTTTGCCAGCAGAACTAGCAAATTTAAAAGGAATAAGCTTTGCATATTAACATATGTAGCCTCCTTAAAAGATAACCTAATACAAACCTGGGTAAATCATACCTCTCCTGACATACTTGTGATTTCGAAACTTGGCTTAGACCCAGCACCACTGATAGAGAAGTAAACATACCCAACTATGCCTTGTTCAGAGCTGATAGGCATGCCAGAGGAGGAGGGGTAGCTATCTCGTTAAAGACAAATTTTCTGCCTTCGCTTATCCTCGGCATCTGTCGCCAGCTAATCAATGCCTAATTCTCAAAGTGGAAATTACACAGACTACTGCACTCTGCATAGTAGGATGCTACAGTCCACCATCTGCTGGCCTACAGCTTGTGTCATATCTAAATGATAAGTTGGGACAGGGGCTGCCAGAAACTATTATTTTAGGAGACCTCAACTTTGACTGGCTCTAACACAGCTGCCCCTTGCATCCTTCTGTGATGAACATGGGCTGACACAACTAATTACTGAACCAACATGCCCAAACATGAAGAACCCCAGTAAAAGTACACTTTTGGATGTGCTAATGGTGAGCAAACCTCATCTCTTCTCCCACGCTGATGTCTTCTTCTTCTCAGACGTCAGCAACCATTGTTTATTGGGGAGTAAGATCCACCAACAACCCAGCACCCATCAGCAAGTTCTCTATGAAGAGATCCAGGTGCAACTTCAATGAACATGCCTACCTAAACTAGCTTAAGTACTCCCTGAGTGGCAAGATTTCTACCTGGCCAAAATGATTATGTCAGCTTACAATATCTTCCACAACATTCTATCAAGGGCCCTTAATAAGTATGATCCCCTGATTAAAGTTCGAACTAGGACTAAAACCTGTAAATGGTTCAACCCTTAGATCAAGTCCTTGCTTCTAGAAAGAGATAAGCTCTGGAAAAAGCGAGACTGAACACTGCAGAGGATTGGAACCAGTTCAGAGACTACCAAATTTATGTACCAAAACAATCAGAGAATCAAGGCCACCTTCTTCAAATCCGAACTCGACTCTGCCACAAAGAGCCCAATCAAGCTCTGGAACACAATCAATGATCTGCTAGGCCACCTCAGAAATTCACTCCGACCAAGATTACCTCTGGCAACTTGACTATAACCGAAAAGATGGATATACTTGATGCATTCAATAACCACTTTGCTACTGCAGGCATGGCATTTGATAACTCCCTGCAAACATACTTCGCTTCCAGACTGCCAGCCAACCGCTTGAAACTCCAATAGCTTCACCGCCTTTCTTGCTTCAACCTGCCCCACTGAAAGAGGTAGAGGACCTCTTGCTTCAGTTGGATACTAGAAAAGTGCTGGAGCCAACACCCTTGACCCTTACTTCCTAAAAATTGCCTACCACATACTAACAATACCTGCCACCCACCTTTTAACTTATCCCTGTCTCAGGGTACCTTACCACCTATATGGAAGACAGCACATGTCATACCACTGTTCAAATCAGGTGACCCTGGAGATCTCAATAACTACAGGCCAATTTTCCTCCTTCTGGTCCTGTCCAAGCTCCTAGAGAAAATTGTAAATGCACAGCTGAGGACTCACCTTGAGTCTAGGGAACTGCTAAACCTATGCAGTCCGGATTCAGAGCTAAACATAGCACTATCTCAGCCCTCGCCAAAGTTACTAACGACTGGCAGCGTAATCTTGAAAGCAAAAACTTTATTTGTGCTGTTTTCCTTGATCTAAGCAAGGCTTTGACACCGCAACCATAGTCTGCTCCTCTCCTCCCTTCAAACCATAGATGTGGACCCTCCTCTCTGCATTGGTTTACTGACTATCTTACGGGTGCCTTCAACAAGTTAAAGCCGAAGGAGGCCTGTCCCCTTAAAAACTCTGTAAAGAGGGGTACCTCAAGGTTCTATATTAGGGCCCTTACTTTTGCAATCTACATTAATAACATCAACTACTGTATAAAAGAAGCCAACATCCATCTGTTTGCAGATGATACAGTTCTCACGTGAGTTGCCCAACACCTGAAGCTGTCTGCAATGATCTACAGTCAGAATTCAACCTTTTGCAAAGCCAACTCCTCCAAAAAAGCTACTCCTTAATGCCAAAAACTAAGCGATGGTCCTCTCCTTTTATCCATACAGCTAACCCTGTGTCCAGTGGGACAGTTCCTCAAATTACCACAGTTCTAGGTGAAAAACTAGAATTTGTTACAAAATTCAAGTATCTGGGAATTTGGATAGACCAAGACTCTCCTTCATTGAACATATCGAGGACTTGCTAAAACGACTTCAGCAAAGGCTTGGACTGTTTTTAGAATCAACCAATTTCTCACCAGAGATGCCAAAAACAACTGGTCCAATCCATTTTCCTATTATTGGTTGATTACACTGACTTCCTCTACAGCCAATACCCCAACTCTTACATGGCTAAACTGACACACTCTACCATCGAGCACTGAGGTTTATAACGGACTCCCTTCGACATGCATCACTGCATCCTATATGCGGCAGTGGAGTGGACATCACTAAAGTTCAGGCACCACAGAAATGCCACTCTGGACCTATAGAGCAATCTCTAATAAGCTGCCTTACTATATCTCCTGCTGTCTTCCCTGAGTATAATTGGGAAATACGTGTTAAGAATTTTCTCAGCTATTACACTTAAAGCACCCAAAGCAAAATCTCACTGCAGGGCAGCCATAAGCTTCTGCTACCTACCTTATGGAACGATCTACAAAAACCCTCAAATTAAGCACTCTAATTGGTATAAATGCCTTCAAGATGCTTTATTTCCATACAATCAGAGAAGTATGTAACTGCTTCACCCACTCAGACCCAGTACCGGTGTCTGTTCTGGTATATAGCCATGCCTAGACCCAATTTTAAGTACTGACCCCCAGCTTGCTCCTCACCAGCCTAATTGTTCTCTCTCTTATCCCCTGTCTTATCAACACTAGACCCATCCATCCCTTATTCTTCCTTTCCCAACCTCGGATAGAGCTCACTACCCTGGGTTGTGACATCCTACCATGCCCCGTGCTTATAGCATTCAATCCGGGGCTCCACATCACTCCTTTCTCCATCCACCTTCTCTACATCCCATTTTACCAACTTCTTTCTGTGCACCATGCCCTCCTAGCCTTTCTCACCCTACCTCTCTCTCTCCCTCACCTTCACCTCTACCTAGTGTATATTTTTATTTTTATTTTTTCTTCCATTACTTCCTCCTGCAACCTTAGATAACCTGCTTTATCTTCCTATAGACACTTCTATGTATTTAAATACCGTGTAATCTGTACAATATCTGTATAATTCTATGTACATATGAACTCTTTTTCTTCCTCTCTGTAAAGAGTATTATCTGTATTGCCTTGTAAATACCTGTGTTGACCTGTATATACAATTGTCCATGCTCCACCCAGGTCCATCTTGCAAATGAGCTTGCTCAATGATGAATTCTGGTTAAATAAAGACTTGATTGATTGATTGATTGAACTTGTCACAGGCCACCTCTTGGAATTCCAAATGTTGGAAGCCATGGCGCAAAATGCTACTTACGCCATTTGTTATGGTGCAAGTCACTTGTGACGTGTATCCATTTCAGAATTGGGCCCCTGATGCTCTAGAGTTAGCTTTTATAGCTTCAATGCTAGGAGTTTGAATAATAAAATGAGCGAAATATGTACAGAATCTCCATAACAAATGTTGATATTATTTCAATAATGGAAACGTAGGGACAATAATGCTGAAGGTAATAATAATATTCCTGGGTTTGATATTTATTCTTGCAATAGGTTGAACAAAAGGGAGGAGGGTTTCTCTTTTGAATAAACAGGTAAATAGTCTGGATATATCTTGTCAAATTAAGAAACATAACATCAATACTGAAAGAATATGGGTTAAAGTCACAAATTCTACCTCGGTACCACTTATTTTGGGCACTTGTTATCGGCCACCAAACATTCAGTGGAATACACAGATGCAATTCTACTGGAAATGGAAACTGCTTGTGAGTTAGGGAATATAATCCTTCTTGGCGATTTAAACTTACCTGATGTAAATTGGGGTGTATTAAATGCAACAACTTTAAATGGGAATACATTCATAACTATTAGTTCTCAATTGCATTTAAAACAGAGTGTTACATTTCCAACTCGGGAATAATCTCTTGATGCAATCTTACATCAGAATAACTTGAATATATTTGAGGTGAATAAAGAAGCTCCTCTGGGAAATAATGACCACTGTGTAATCTCATTCAAATTACAGTGCCCAATTGAAATGATACCTGAATCTTGCCTAGTTTATTGTTATGATAAAGTTGACATTGATGGAATGTTAGAAACTCTATACCAGGTTGACTGGGTTCATGAACATTCCAAACTTACTATTGAACATTTTTGGGAGTTACTTTAACAAATTAACTTTAGTTAGAGATACTATATTCCATGTATTAATAAATACAAAATGGTAAAATTCAACCAAAATGGTTAACACCTTCCATTAAGAAACTTGTTCAGCAAAAGAATAAGAAATATAAAAAATTTCAACAAAATAAGAATTGACAAATTGGGCAGTATACATTTCAAAGCAAAGGGAATGTAAGGTTGAAATAAAAAATCTAAACAGAAGTATGAATATAATCTAGCACATAAAGCTTCTAAATCAAATAGTAAGGTATTTTTCAAACATTAACTCCTTAAATAAATCTGTCTGTAAAGTGGGTCCTTTACAGGATAACAACAATATTTATTATTACTCTAAATCCATGGCGGACCTATTTAATCAAAAATTTTGTAAACAATTTTCACCCGAATACTATTTTGATGCTGACTTAGAAGTCCACGGTACGGAACCAAGAAAGTTCAAATCAAGGACATTGAAAATAAAATAAAACTTCTAAAAGGCAAGACTTGTTTAGGTCCAGATACTATATCAGATCATTTATTGTTTTTGTTGTCTGCAGTAGTTTACTGATTCCATTTAAGTTATTGTTCGAATCCTGTTTTTCTATGGGTTTGTTCCTAAACAATGGAAGTGTGCAAATGTTGTTCCCACTTAAAAAGAGGCCTTAAATCTGATTGTTTCAATTATTGACCAGTTAGCCTTATGTCTCCAATCTGTAAGTTGATGGAAAGATTGATCAAGGACATTTTATCTCCCTTCCTGATATCAGCGGATGAAGAACAGCACGATTTCAGAAAGGGTGGAGGTTCCATTGTAACCTGATGTGCTTTTATGAGAACATTAGTTCCCTGAATGACTATCACATACCTTGTGACGTTATTTTTTGATTTCAGTAGGACATTTGATGTGATGCCTCATTGGGCTTTTGTGGTTAAATTGCATACTTTAAAAATAAATCATTACATTATGGATTAAAATTGATTAACCGAACGCTCTCAATGAGTGTGTATAAATGGATGTTTCTCTGAAGTTGGATATGTTACCAGTAGAGTCCTTCAAGGGCCTGTGCTGGGTCCATGCCTTTTCAAATTTTTGTATTGGATGTTACTTCCCACTGTTTATCATCATCTGTTAAATACGCAGATGATATTAAGATCGGAGGTCCTTGCACTAATTTGGAGGATTTTAAAACTATTCAGCAGAATTTAAATCATATAAATGATTGGGTTATTCATTGGGGAATGCAGTTAAGCTATTCAAATGTAAAGTTATGCATTTGGGTACCTCAAACCCAAAAACCCATATATGTTAGGACATCATCTCCTTAGTGAGACTAAAGATGAGAAAGACCTTGATATTATTATTTCAAATAATTTGGACTTTTCACATCATATTAATGAATTATAAAAAAGCTAATAAAGTTATTTGGACAATAAAATGAAACATTACCTCAAACATTCCAATGTGTTATTGCCATTGTTTAATGCATATGTGAGACCCCATTTGGAGTATGTTTCCCAGCTATGGTGCCCTTATAAAAAGCTAATGTTACTCAGTTGGAGAGGGTGCAGCGTAGGTTTACAAAAACTTAGAAGGACTGCAACAACTATCATATGAGGATATAAAACAACACAGGTATGAGGATAGACTGGCTAAGTTTGTTTTGTACTCCCTTAAAACTCATAGATTATGGGGAGACCTTCTGTTCTTATATGATGTTGTACAGGACCCTCATCTGATGGTTGACTTAGGTTTGGTCTTTAAAGATCATTCTTATAATATTAGAGGTCACCCACTTCAATTAGTAAGCACATCTTTTAATAATAATAGATGTAAGTATTTCTATACTTTAAGAATAATTAAACCTTGGATTAGTTTGCCCTTGTCTGTTATCATTAGTAAAAACAAAGATCAGTTCAAATCTAGATTGGATAACTACCCTAAATCTAGTTGGTCATTGTCATATTATTGATTCTGATAGTATATGAGCCACATGGGCCTTTTTGGCTTTTGCTCATTCCTCTTCCTTTGTATGTTCCTTAGTATGTTCCTTTTGATCCATCATGATACCTAGAGCCATGTCTCTATCTCTGGAAAGGAGAGGAATGTCATCCAGTTGCAACCCTGCCAATCCATGAGAACCCGTATCAACAAGTAGCAATTTTGTCTTGTCTGGATTAGTCATCAACTAACTGGTGGCCAATCCTCCAGTCATTGATATTATCTAGGCATCTGTTCAGTACGTCAACATCATTTTCTCCTGGGGGCAAAAGACATATATAGTTATAGATGAGTGCAATCAGCATAGCAGAGATGCTTTCAAACTATACCACCAAATGGCCACATCCAGTGAAAACATATCTAACGCAAACATGGGTGACAAGATTGGACCTGGAGGTTCCCACAGTCCAGAGCAGCAGGGTGTGAGAAAATATTTCTCATACAACATGTTGCATCCTGCCGGTAAGGAAGGAGCCTGCCACTTAAAAACAGTGCCCTAAGCCCTTCCAAGCTGTTAAAATTCCAGTGACCTACATTGTCAAAAGCTGATGACAGATTACAGAGAACAAGAGACAATTGCCCACTTCCATTTCTAGCCAGGATAAGTTCATTTTGCATACTGACGTGCTGTCTCTGTGCTGTGAAACTTCCTGAACCCTAACTGGAAAGGCTCATAGATGGAAAATGTTTCCAGGTGAGCATCAAGCTTTGCCATCAATACTGTCTTGATGACCTTCCCTAAAGAGGGAAGGTTCTAGACAGGACTGTAGTTGGAAAGGAGGTCAGGGTTCAGAGATGGCTTTTAAGAAGAGACTTCACCACCACCCTCTTCAGTGCAGTGGAGTAAATGCCCTTCCTCAAGGAGTACCTGACTATCTTCACATAAACTGGACACAGAAACTCTCAGTAGTCTACCAACAGCTGGGTAGGTCACTGATCAGGCATATAGAAAGTGGAACACTGCTATGAGATCAGTTGGTGAACCATTCCAGTAGGCATTGGTTGAAACTTAATCTGGACTAATGGAAAGCCCTTGCTCAACAATGATTGGCAAATGCTGGAACATAAAAGCCCATGGGGAGGGTGGAAGATGACTGAATAGATGATACCCAATCAAGGAAGAGCTGAATAAATTCCTCACACATCTCTAATGAAAAGACTGCTCAGGCTGCAGACAGCCCTAGATGAAAATGTCTGTCCACAGTGTGGAAGAGTGAGCTGGTCTGTGTTTTCCTCTACCAATCACCTGGGACAGGAACTGTGGCTTTTATGGATATGCATCCCTGCTACTCTTATAAGGAACCCTCAGGGTTAGTTTATCCTCCAAAGATCCTAATCTCCTCCAAGAGTGTTTCACCTCCCACCCTTTGACCTTCAACTACCTGAGATCCTCACTATACCAGCAGGATTTCTGTCAAGATATGCTCAGGTGTACACAAAATGTGCAAAGAGTCAAGTGCCACCATGACGGCCATGTTATAAGCCCTCTATGCCTCCCTGACTCATTCAGCATACACCTGCAACATGCTGTAGGAGTGCAATACACCATGAGCCTTGAAGGCTACAGATTATATTTCAAATACTATTGGAGTAGCTCCACAGAAGGGAACTGATAAGAAAACTCAAAGCATGATGGTCCAACCAAGTGATTAGATCACTATTAACATGGTAGATGTCAAGCCCCAGTGGTAAAATCTGGCCCATGGTGTGGCCCAGCTGGGGAGATGCAACATATTCATCTGCTAGAGGAATTGCTGTCCAAGACTAGGGAATCATCATCAACCCAGATATTGCAATCACAGCTATCTAAGGTCAATGATGAACTCCCAAATTCCTAGGAAGCCATTCTCCCACAAAACCTACATCAGTGATCCCAGTCTCTTTCAATCTCAATGTCTCCACAGCCAATGACAGGCACTGCAGGGCCGAGGGCTCATGAAAGGGATGGAGTTGATGCAGCTGGTCTGGGAATAGGAGAAGTGTGGGCTACCACAGGCTGAATGACATATATTGCTCTGTACTTCAAGTCTCCTCATCCAACACCCAAACCTCCCTGTCCAGCACAATAATAGAATATGCTAATTATAATGAAAATAAATAATCAAAACATTACCACCCACTCCAGCCCCAAGCACTCTATTTACACTGTCACACAACACACAGTCACGTTCTCTAACATTCACCCCACTCACACAAATAAAATAACATCATATTATTAGGCAGGTTTCTTAGAAAAACAGTTATGAGAAATATAAATTGCAGTTTCAGCAAGCTCCAAAACAGCACCAAAACCAAGCCTATTCTAGCTTCTAAACAATGAGGATTTGTCTTTACTCCACCACTCTAAACCATAGAGCCCAGCAACAGTAATGACGTGGACACTCTCTCAGTTAAGTACGACTTCAGCTCTACTATATGATGTATCCAACCCCACTGACAGTAACCAGGGTGCGACACCTGAGCACACTCAAAGAATTTGATCTCCAAGTTGGCGCATATTACTTCTGCTGCTGTGCCACGGACTAGTCAGTTCACACTCCAAACCCCTACCAGGAAAGTCAATGAGGTATGGTAAGTGTCAATAAAGTTATGACTAACAGTTGCTCAGATTCTGAATGACAGAGTCTTATTCATTGAATTCTGATCTAATTTTCAGTATCTGGATTTTCAGAACTGCAGTCTGAAACCCTATTTCCAAAATGTAAAGCTAAAACTTGTTTTTACGTATAAATGTAGGATTTAGGATATAGGATTCCGAATCCATGTCTAAAATCTGATGTTGAGGTCCTTTGAGAACTGAATCGGAATCAGATTCAGAACTGGAAGTTCAAAATTCCTAAACAGTCCAGTCAGGTGGGAACTGGCCAGTTCTGTGCATCCTTATTATGAGTATCAATAAATGGAGTCTGTGTGGAAGTGTATGCAGTTCAAAACATTTATGCAAGTACCTCCTATTTCTTGTTTATGCCTTAACCAAATCATCATCTTTTCAGTCAGAAGAACCAAACACGTTATTTTTTGGTATTCTTTTGGGAACTGGGGATATTTTGGTTATATACCCAGAAGATTGTCAAAATTGATGACAGGCCTTAAGTCAAAAAGGCAACATAGACTGAAAGGGCTCGATTTCAAAGCATGGTGTAGGACTTGCATCAAGCCCTGTGCCATTATACTTGGGTTCTTGCAGTCACTAAACCCTTTGCTGCAACTGCACTTAATTCTCATATCTCAGGTGCAGTTTCAACAGTTTCCACATTTTATGACTGCTTGTGCTAAATATCTGGCACAAGTGCCATAAAAACAGTTCCTGGGAATGCCACGAGCTAGCCCAGAAAAGTTGGTCTAACTTGCAGTACCTGGTGCAAGGAATTGAAAATTCCGATCACTGGCTGGGTGATTGCCGCAAGCCCTGTGCACCATGTCTCTGCATAACCGGGCCTTCCAGCAATGGCAGCTTTGAAAATCAAGCCCCAGATATCCAGAATCTACCAAGGAATGTCAGCCTTTGATAACTACATCCCTGGTGTGCCTGGGCCCTGCACCTGATTACAATATGGGAGGGATCCTGGCACCAAACACCTGCAGGTTGCAGTAGCCACTCCATGCACCACACATTAAATACATGGAAGGAGTTTGGTGGAGGGTGCAGCATGGGGGCATGGACTCCATCCCACTACACAGGACAGGGACAAGCATGATTCCAGGCAGCCGATGTGGGCTGCATTGACAGACGGAAGATAGGCAGGAGATGGTAGGGTACAGTGTCATGCCCAGGACATCCACAGTGCTGCAAACAAGCATGCCTGCTTCAGGTTCAGTAGACAGATGGGGCACACATCAGGGGACTGAGCGGCAACACCTGTGCGGTCTGCACCTGGCTGCATGGCTGCAGTCCTCTCACATGCATGTCAGACAGCTGCTCACTTGTTTGGACACCAGGCCACGCCCTGCTCCCCACCCAGCACTGCCTGCAGGGTGGCACAAGGTCTGTTAGACCACCTGTTCAGTGATCTAAGTCCTGGTGGGTCCTGCTGGCTGTTAGAATCTTATTTAATGAAATTTTGCAGCATGAATCTGCTGCAAGCCCCTCATCACCCTGGCACACTCCAACCTTGGTGCAGGTCTGGCACATGGCCAGTCTAGTGCATAGAGCCCCAGCTTGCCACAGCTGAAATTAGAGAATCAGAAATTCCACCATTTTTGATGCTCGGTGCCCCTTGTGGTCAATTATGTTTGATGCAGCCACCTTACATCAAATTCAGAGATTTGAAAATCGAGCCCTTAGTTTCTTTGTAACTTGGGTTGGCAATATAGCTAGAGGTTAGAGTAATCAGCTGTGGTGAGCTTGGTACATCCAGCAGACCTGAGTTTGAGTCCCACAACTGCCATTTGCATATTGTGTGATCATGGGAACTTTTCTTAACCTCCCCAGTGCTCCCAGGCTGCCCCTGAAAAGAGGCCTTGGACATAGTGGACCTTACATGATTACCAAGGAACAAAAAACTCAAGTACTCTAATCTCATTCATTCCATGCTATTAGTAAACATCATATTTCAAAATCTGTAAATTATTTTACTGCATATCTAGTATACTTAATTAGGCTATATCACTGTGAAATATCAGCACAATTCCTCTATGGCAACATACTACTACTATAGCAACATAATACAGCTACTGTTTCTATAAAACATTAACTTTCATTCCATCAACTGTCATTTCAAAAAGTAATTTTTGAAAAACAAAATCTAATGCTCTAACCCTCTCATGTTGACTTTCTCCTCATTAACTGTATTTTCAAAAGCAATTTTGGAAAAACAAAGTCTAATGTCCTAATCTCTCTCATGTTGGCTTCTTTTATCTGCTGCATTCTTTTAACAGCTTTACCATGTGTTGACACATTAGTAATTTGTTGACACTGTTGATATTGTTGCAAAAATATACACTGCAATCAGGATTAAATCATTATATTGTTGTACTGGTTATAAAACTTCACACATCTGGAAGTGAGTTGTTAGCTCAGTATGTCTTTTCTGGAAAAAGTTTGAATTAAATAAATACATATTAATCATTGCTAAAGTGGCTGGTGTGCCTAATATAAGCAACAGAGGACACAACAGGTGATCATTGTGCTAGGATGTCCTCATGCCTCAGGTTTGTTGTGAGGTACAGTAGGAGAGATACTGTAGCAGATTACCTTTAACAATCTGATAAGTTAGGTACAGTATTTGTGCAAGCTACTGTACATGCCCTGTGGTGTTTTACTGCTATTATAAAATTAGACCCATGAAATAAGAAAATAAACAATAAGAAATTACACAGGTAAATTTCTTAAACAAAGGGTTGGATGCAGGAGGTCAGTGGCATGCTGGGGTACATGCAGGATTATCACTAGCAGGAGGTGAGTGGTGATGCCATTGCATAAAACATTGGTAAGGCCTCACTCAGGGTACTGTGCACAGTTCTGGAGGCCACACCTGTGCAAGGACATAAACAAGGAGGAGACTATTCAGAGAAAGGTGACAAAGTTGGTGCAGGGCTTGCACCACAAAACATAAGAGGTAAGACTAAGGGACCTCAATATGTACTCACTGGAGGAGAGGAAAGAACTGGGGAAATGATTAAAACTTTCAAGTGCCTCAGGGCATACACAAGTTGCAGGTAGGACCTTTTCAATGTGGAAAAGTACTAGAACAAGGGCACACTATGAAATTGGAGGAGTAGATTAAGAGGTAATGTGAGGAAGTTTTTCTACACAGAAAGGGTAATCAATGCTTGGAATAGTCTGCCACATGAGGTAGTGGGGCAAGCACAGTTGAGGGTTTAAGCATGCCTGGGACAGGTACAAGGGTACCTTAAGAGGGAGGGAGTGATGAAAACCATTGATCACATAGGGTCAGTAGCCACATACAATGTATAAGGCCTACTGGCAGACTGGATGGGCCTAGTGGTCCTTATCTGCTACAGTTTCTGTGTTTCTCTGCTAATAAAAATCCTTTTACACACAAATGCAGTTCCTTAAATGAAAAAAGGAAGGCAATTCACCAATCTATGAGAAACATATCAATCCACTCAAAGGATCAGCAGACCTGCACCACTCACAGTGGTGCAGTCAAGTAGAGTGGAGGTGAAATGAAGAATTCTGCCAGTGAAATTCATGCAGACTGGTAATTCAGCTTCTGAAATTATTTTCTGCATTTCTTTTTAATTCTGCAGAAACTAGAAAAGCCTTTCTATATAAACCGCAGAATAATATTCCACAGATTAGATAATCTTGAAAATGAATCCATGGTTTGCAGTTAGCATTTTGCTTTAGAAATTCTGGAATTCTACTCTGATGAAATTCTGTGAATTAGGCAGAATTTCCAAAATTACATAGAATTCAGGTGGAAGAGGGACTAAAGAATTCTGCACAGCTCTCCAGACAAGGTAATGTACATAGGACATTTGTGCCTTCCCACCACTGATCATGGGGATGCTTATAAGTAAATGAGGATAGTATGAAGGTGTCGCTAGGTTTTATAAACAAGTAAACTGGTCAGGTGAGTGGTGGTACAATCAGCAATGATGATGATGGGCATTTTGATTGAATCAAAAAATACTGGCACACACAGGGTGGGTGAGATTCTAACAACTGGGTAGGAGGATGTCTGGATAAGGTGCCAGTTTAAGGGTTGTAAGGAGGGGTTCTATTAACCATAGCTAGGAGAGTAAAGGAATGATTTAAATAAAACATGGGCAGGGTGTATTTAGTTTACCTACCTTAATCTATTCATTACTCTGTTAAACCATGTGGCATTTTGGATAGGAAGAGCCTAGAGCCACAGCCGTATGAGTATTCAACATGCCAGCTGACTGAAAGTTTTAATTTTGAAAACAAATTAAGTTAATCAGCATTTTTATGGCTGTGGGTGGAGCCTACAGTCATCTTATTTTAGATAGGAAAAACTGGCATACTGTGGAACACATTTTTAGTACTTTTCAGTGTATCCTTCCATAGCAGTAAATCACTATGACAGTTAAATACTGCCTTCTTTCTGTTTAAAACGTTGTAGACAGAACTCCAAGCTGCTTATCAGATAGCCATTAGGAAACTGAAACAGCTTGCTAAAAATTGGTTGCATATTAAACTAGAGATTTATTTGCCTCTTCAAATGCAACAACTTGTACATTTAAATACTTAGCATTTAAACATTTTCTTCCTACTAGCTTCAGTTGGCAGGTATTCTCTTTCAAGAAAGATTCATACCTCATAAATGTCACCCTGTTGACAGTTAAATACTCCTTCTTTCTGTTTAGAATGTTGTATACAGAACTCCAAGCTGCTTATCAGATGGCCTTTAAGAAACTGAAACAGCTTGTTAAATATTGGCTGTCTATTAAACTGGAGATTTGTTTACTCTCCTTCAAATGCAATAACTCTCACATTTAAATACTTAGCATTTAAATGTTTTGCTACTAGCTTCAGTTGGCAGGCATTCTCTTTCAAGAAAGAGTCATACCTCATAAATGTCATCCTTTTTCATCAAGGAATCTCCAAAAAGATTTACACTGCTTTTCTTACCTCTTAAGATACTATCTAATAAGCACTGTCTCAGACATAGTTTATTATATACAGAGAAAACACACACACACACGTTGTACACACCATCCTCATAGCCACAACATTCAAAATAAATACTGCAATTTAATATGTCATAAAACAATGAAGAAACTGTTTATGTCAGTCTTGGTTTTGTGGAACACAGTAAAATTCAGTTTACAGTAGATTTCCTTTAAATATTTCTTATTCTGTATTTTATATTTTATATCCTGGATAGCACAGGAGATGCTACATCTCTTTCTCATAGGGATCTTCAATTACACATCTTTGCACTGTATTTACTCAGAATGTCCCAGATTAGATGCAATATCTTATTTTAGTGTGATCAGATTTTACCATGTTTATAATGTATTTATTCAGCCCAGATGTAAAATATTGTTTTTAGCATGTTCCAAGTTTATGCAATGCAGCAACAATATTGTGTGTAGGTGTAGAGCCCTCACTGAAGATAAGATGCTACATCTTCTGTGAACTATCCAGGCTAAATACAGTATACAGCAATCAGCAGGCATATTCTAGGAAAACACACTGTTAAAATGTGTAAAGGAAGACCACATTGAAACTACCTCTCAGTAGATCTGCATTGTGCAAATTCATTAGAAATAATGGGTAAAGCATGACCACACTGTAAGTGATATTTTACAGGATATGCCAGTTGAGATTGAATGCTTTTAACCTCTTAAGACTCACTGCATGAAATATCCTTTGCCCTCAGAGTGGTGCAGCTAATCGCCAGTGTTCACCATTGTAAATCTCATTTACCAAAAATGGGGAAATTGTATGCTCTTTACTTATCTTGATTTCCTTCAGTTGGCTATCCCAGGCACTTCCATGACTATCTCAATGGATAGTATTTAGGTAAAGATATGCCTCTTCTTCATGACTATGAATATCTCTCTAATATTACACCTCACTCAGGGTGGGTGGGGGTAGGGGAAGGGGTGGTAGTTGGGATGGGGGCTTACTTTATCCAGCTCAGAATACTGATATACATGTCTAATGCCTTGTTGGTTATTGTGTTAATGGCTGTAAAATTAATATAATGTATTTGATGAAAAACATAAAAAACAAACAAAAAACCTCTTAATGTCCTATCTGATCAGAACTGTCTCAGACATAGTTTATTATATATAGGATAGTGGATGGGCAACATGCACAACTAGAGTGTTGTGCCACGAGGGTCTGATTCCCGTGACCTCAAGAGTGAAGCTCTCGAGAGGTCCATGGGAATCAGATCTCCAAGGTGGCACAACATACTGATTGCACAGAGTTGCCTATCCACTATTCTATATAGTGTACGGACATCCATGCCTATTTCAGACATTGCACTTTGTTTCAGTGAACTGGTGGCTGGGGGCACTTGAGGGTTAGTGGTAGGCTCAAATTACTGACACAGTGTGCTGCAGATGTTTCTGCAAGTTTAAAAACAACAACTTCCAGATTATTTGGATAGGGAAATCAAGTGGGTGGCAGCATTCCAAATTGTTCTGCTGCAGTAGTGACATTACTACTGAAGCAGAACAACATAATGATGTCGCTACTGCAGCTGAACAAGCATATTCCAGGCATGGAATTCCATGCATAACAGCATTCCACCATACACTATATACAGAAAGCACACACACACACTGTATACACCATCCTCATGGCTACAACATTGAAATAAATACTGCAATCTATTTAATTATTTATTGAAAAGTTTCACCAGGAAAGGCACACTGAGCAACAGATTGCTCATCCCACAGTGCATCCTTGGGGAAGGGGCTGAGGAGAGTTGATATAATACACAACACAGATGGTACAGGGTATTGTATAACATGGCATCCAATAGTACTGGTGATTACAGCAAAACTGGCAAAGAAAAATCACTGACCAGCAATTAAAAGGTATTAGGATTTATGTGCCTTGAGAGACTAGAGGACTAGTAAGTGCTAGAGTGCTTGCAGTGAGCAACCTAAATTGCGATAATAGTGCATTAGTTGGCTATCAAGGAGCGTGGATTAGGAAAGTATGGTAAAGGAAGGGAAGAGAGTGGGGGATGGGGAGGGGTGTGGGAAAGGCAGCCAGGAGGCATAGGTTGTGGAAAAGTAGGCTAGTGGGTGTGTGGATAAGGTGGAACAGCAGTTTAGCCACAGGTACAATTTACTGAGAGAAGTTGTAAAGTGCTGAGGAGATGGAGTGGGAGATGATGGTGTTGGATCTGCTGGAACAGCAATCCATATTTTGGGAAGCGTGAGAGGGCCACCTGGCCAAAAGTAGTCGACCGATGAAAGACTACCTAATATGTTATAAAACAATAAAGAAACTGTTTGTTTATATCAGTCTTGGTTATGTGGAACACAGTGAAGTTCAGTTTACAGTAGATTTCCTTTAAATATTTATTATCCTATATTTTGTATCCTGGATAGCACAGGGAGATGCTACATCTCATTCTCATAGGGATCTTCATTTTAACATTTTTGCACTATATTTACTCGGGATGTCACAGATTACATGTGATATCTTGTTTTCAATGCAGTCATGATTTTATCATTTTTATAATGTATTTATTCAGGGTAGCCTAGTCCAGCTGTAAAATATTGTTTTCAGTGTGTTCTGATTTTATATTATGTAGCATAATATTGTGTAGCTGTAGAGCTCCACTGAAAATAAGATGCCACATCTTCTGTGAACTATCCAGGCTAAATATAGTATATACAGTAGCAATTAGCAAGATATTCTAGGAAAACACATTGTAAAATGTATAAAAGGAAAACTGCATTGAAACTGCCTCTCAGCAGATCTAGCCAGATTGGACGCCTTCTTTAACTCATTCTGCTGCTTCACACTTGATGCACATACCTTCACTCATCACTGTCAACTTTACCACACTTTAGCTTTACCAACCCTTGATAACAGACATCTTCTCCACTGTGCTAAATTCATTTCCAAATTCTGGTTTGGCTCCTCCTACTTATCTCAACTCTTCCTTAACAATCCCCCACCATCCACTCATTCACTTAGGTCCTCAGTTTCCCATACTTTAGGTGTCCTGTGCCAGTACAACTACTGTCAGCCGTGGCAGCCTTCTCATACCGCTTCCCTAAACTGTGAAATTCCCTCCCCTCAGATTCACTTTTCTTCTTCCTCTCCTCCATCTCTTCAGCCTTACACAATTACTTATCTCAGAACTACAACTGCAACTGAGCAGACCATGTTGTATCTAAATGGGCTGTAATAGTTATCCTATTACCGCACTTGCAGACCTTCTGTTCACTATGATGTAATGGAATATACATACCAACTGTAATTTCTTGGTGCCTGTTACTGCTTGTTAATTGTTCTGTACTTGGTAACATATGCTATGCATAAGTGGCATTATATACTGTTTTGTTGTTTGCCTATGACTTTTTGTATGTCTTCCAATTCCCATATATTGGCAATGTATACTGTTGTGTTGATTACGTTTTATTGTATGCCTTCAACTCCCCACCCCAGGATGCACCGTGAGATGAACAACTTGTTGTTCAGTGTACCCTCCTGGTGAAACTCTTAAATAAATAAATAAAATATCAGCATTGTGCAAATTCCTAGAAATCATGGGTAAAAGCATGACCACACTGTGATATTTTACAAGATATGCCAGTTGAGATTCAATATATCATATATCAAATCTCAACTGGCATAGTTTAAAAAATCAGTATTTAAAATGGTTTAAATGCTTTACCAAAGAAATAAGTATTTTAAATATTGACTTTGCTAGTCTTTCCTCATAGGTCTTATTCCATATGCCCTGTACGATTTGGACATGTTACAAGCTGGGTCCACAGCTCTGTACTCAGCCCTGCTTTGTTCAATAGTTTGATTTCATCAATGCAGACATCATCTAACATTTGGATGTTGAAATATGTGGACAACTGTAAACTGGGATGTATAGTCAATAATAATCAATCCATCCAGGCCTTCCAAGAAAAGCTATATTTACCTGAAACATGAACAGTCGACAATAAGATGTTTTTCAATGAACAAAAGTGTAAAGTCATGCACCTTGGGTAGAATAACTAGAAGCATGTTTATAAGCTTAATAATGTGCAGCTTCAAGAAACAACAAATGAAAGGGACCCAGGAATCATAGTAATAATAAATTTACCTTTGACACCCATATGCTTAAAAGGTTAAACAATGCCAATGCATTGTTGGTTGTATTTTAAAACACATAAAGAGTAGATAACCTAATGTTATAATCCCATTATATACTGGCTTGTAAGACCCTACCTTGATTATTGTTCCCCTTCTGTGCACCAATGACAATTAAAGGAACTAAACTAATAGAAGGGGTTCAAAGGAAAATCACTAACATATCAGGAATGTGGATAATGAGAGATATGGAGATAGGCTGATACAACTTGATTTGTATTCCATGGAATATAAGAAACTCCTCAGAGACCTATGTTTAAGAAGTCAGAACCCAGAAGAGGAAGGAAACAGATTAATTTCAGTGCTTTACAGTAACTGTTCATTGCTATTTTGATTTAAACTTAGATTGTGGGCTTTTAGTGACATTGTAATTTCTTTGCTGTCTTTACCTAGAATTGTTTATGGGCTGTTGAACATTTAAAACCTAGTTTGGCGTGCTTATAATGGTGGTGAATTCCTTTGCTGTCTTTAATTGCTGCAAATTTAGTCTTGGCTTGTCTGGCTTGCCCTGTAGTTTGGGTGAGGGGTGCTAATTGTCTGACCTCTGACCTCAGCTATGTGATAACTGGAGGTGGGGCTTAGTCAGAGTTGAGGTAGCATGTGATTTTGTTTTCTCAGAAAAGCCAGAACCCAGAAGGGAAGGAAACTAATTAATTTCAATGCGTTGCAGTAACTGTTCATTGCTATTTTTGCTTTAAACTTAGATTGTGGGCTTTTAGTGTCACTGTAATTTTTTGCTGTCTTTACTTATAATTTTTGTGGACTGTTGACAATTTAAAACCTAGTTTGGTGTGCTTGTAGTGGTGGTGTATTCCTTTGCTGTCTTTAATTGCTGCAATTTTCTCTCCTCCCTTCTCTGCCCCCACTCTTAATTATATGCCCTGTTAAATCTGATTGACAGGAGCTAAGCACAGGGGATAGTAGGGGTTGTGGAGTAGGAGGGCATAAGGGGAAGAAGCCCAACCTCGGCACAAGTGTTTTGTCTAATTTTTATTTATTTTTCTTTGTTTAAAGAAAGTATCTGAGGATCAGTGGCAGGATTTTTAGGACAGTAAATTAATAAAAATGGAACTAGGATAGCTTCAGTAACAGACCAGTATGGGAATAGCTGTATAAGTGCAGTATAATGTGGGGAGTGGTGCAATGTAGTGGCTGCAGGGCAGCCATATTCAAACAGACCTTCTGGACACTGAGGTGCTGCCCTATCTGCATGCATCTATCTGGACTGCAGGATGAGGTAGCCAGACTCAGAGCAGAAGTAAACTGGGTCAGGAGTACCATCACCCCTATACAGAGACCACCCAGTCTAATGCTGCTGCCTCAAAGAATGCCGAGAACAGGAGCACTTGGATGACAGTGAGCTCAGGGAGGGTTAGGCAGTCAGGCAGAGGCACATCCCAGATCCTTTTCCACTCAAGAACTCATATGTCACAATGGCAAATGGGGACAACCAAATAGAGGTACCCAAGGAAGTGGAAGGAAAGGATGTTGAGATTAGTCAAGTAAGTGACCTCAGTGGGGAGAGCAGTGGACCCCAGAGGAGGAGGAAGTGAATCCTGGTGGGGACTTCATCATAAGAGGATTCAGCTAGGAACACAGGAGGGGAGAACAAGGAGGTAAGGTGCCTACCAGGTGCCACGGCATGGAGGGATGGAAGGACGGTTGTGGGAATCACTGGAAAGGCAAGACAGGAGGTGAACTGGATGTCATTATCCACCTAGGTACTAATGACCTGGTGAATGGGGAGCCAAGGAAGTTCAGGAAGAGTTTAGGAAATTGGGGAGGTCTCAAGCAAGCAGCTACTTCTGTCACCTTCTTGGAAGTACTACCTGTGAGAGGCATGGGAGAGCATAGGTGCATGCACCAGGAACTTTAACTCATGGTTGAAGAACTGGTGCTGTGAGAAGGTTTGGATTCATTGGTGACTGGGAACCCACCTGGAGGGATGGAGGCTTGTTCAGAAGCGGCCTGCATCCATCCTGGAGAATCAAGCACACAATGATAAGTTTAAATGCTACATGGTCAAGCATTTAAACTAGCCAAGAGGTGTCAGGCCAGCAAGAGGCTACCTAATTGCCCACCCCCACAGCTAGCAGTGGAATCAGTGAACTGGAGGTGGATCTCTGTACAAAGCAGTGTGCAAAAGATGGAGATAAGTGCCCAAGAGGTGGATAGGCAGAAAGGGGCAAAATTCAACAGAAGGGCAGACAGCAGGGAGAACCAGGGATAAAGGACAATCAGGAAGGGGCAGGCATAGAATAGCTAAACAGTATGGGAGGTCAAATCACGGAAGCCATGTGCAATGCCAGGAGCTTTAGCAATAAGATGGAGGATCTGGAGGCTGTCATGGTGCAGTCGGACCTGGACATTGTGGCCATCACAGAAACCTGGTGTAATGATAACCATGACTGGGAGATGGCCATACCTAGCTACAACATATTCAGAAGAGACAGGGAGAGAGTAGGAAGGAGGAGTAGCTGTATGTGAAAAATGACATAAGGGCCACAGAGATCCAGGAGGAACAAAATGGTGGAGAAATATTGTGGGTTAAGCTGGAAAGGAAAATGGGGCAGCCATCTGCACAGGTCTGGTCTATAGACCACCAGCCCAGGAGGAAGAAACAGGGGAGGTGATGCTAGCCATCCAAGGATGGCAGACAAGAGGAGGTAGTGCTAGTTGGAGACCTCAATATTTCAGATGTGGACTGGATCATCCCAGCAGCAGCAGCATCAACTAGGAGCAAATTTATCCTGGACTCCTTCAAGGTGCCTTCCTCAAGCAGCTGGTCATGGAACCAACTCGGCAGAAGGCAATACTGGACCTTGTACAAACAGGACAGTGTGATGGAGGTAACAGTGGGGAAGCACCTGGGGAACAGTGACCACCAATCCTTGTGGTTTGAAATCATAGAAGAGCAGAACAAACCATACAAAAACACATATCCTGGATTTTAGGGGGCAGACTTTGGGAAAATGAGGAGATGCTTGAAAGATGCATTAAAGGGAATGGGGCAGAAATCAGGGGTTGAGAACAGTGGGCAGTATTTAAAATGGGTATTATAAGAGTAACAGAATTATGCATTAAGCAGGTTAGCAAGGGGAAAAGGAAGAGGAGGCCATTATGGTTTTCCAAGGAGGTAGTAAAGAAGTGACAGCCAAAGATTGCATTCAGACAATACAAAAAGACACAGGCAGAAGGGATAGGTAGAAGTACCAGGAGAAGCAAAGAGGCAGGGAGGTCAGTAAGGAAGCCAAAGCTCAGACAGAAGAGCACATTGCAAAATCAGTGGTTAGAGGGACAAAACCTTTACAGGTACATAAGTGAAAAAGAAAGGCAAAGGGAGATGAGTGAGACTAAAGGGAGGATGGAGGCCACGTGGAGGATGACAACAGTAAAGCTGACATACTGAACAGGTATTTCTGCTCAGTCTTTACTGAGGAAGAGAGAGTAATGGGTCTGAAGAGGAGTACAAGGGGTGGGAATGATGCAGAAATGGACACGAGTCCCTTTACATGAGAAAGGGTCCAGAAACAACTGGAAGTAATAAGAGTTGATGGGGTGCAACCCAGGGTCCTAAAGAACTAAGAGGTAGTGGCTGAACCTCTGGCAATCCTGTTTAGCAGATCACTGGAAACAGGGAGGTACCAAAGACTGGAAGACAGCAGATGTAGTCTCCTTAAGCAAAAGTGGGAACAAAGAGGCGGGGAACTACAGGCCAGTCAGCCTCACCTCGGTATTGGAGAAGATCATGGAAGGACTACTGAAGGAGACTGGTGGAATATCTGGTTGTCAATGGACCACAGGACCCAAGGCAGCATGGTTTCACGGGGAGGTCAAGTCAGACCAACCTCATTGAATTTTCAACTGGGTGACTAGGAGATGGATCAGGGAGGGCAGTGGACATGGCCTATCTGGACTTCAACAAGACCTTTGACACTGTGCCACATAGAGACTATTACACAAACTGGAGAATATGGGTGTGGGCAGGACAGTAGTGTGCTGGGTAGGTAACTGACTGGGTGGCAGGACACAGAGGGTGGTGGTAAATGGCTGTCACTCCACAGAGGAAGAGTGACCAGTGGGGTACCACAGGGATCAGTGCTGGGACTGGTCCTATTCAACATCTTCATCAGTGTCATGCTGGGACCTAGAAGGCAGAATTTCCTGTTTGCTTATGATGCAATGGTCTGTAACAGAGTAGACACACCAGAGGGTGTAGACAGAATGAGAAGGGACCTGCAGAAACTTGAAGAATGGTCAGAGGTTTGGCAACTGAAATTCAATGCAAAGAAATGCAAGATAATGCATATGGGCACAAAAACCCTGGCACACTGTATCAGTTGGGGGTGAGGACATAGCATGCACCAAGCAGAAAGAGATCTTGGGGTTATCATCTCTGATGACCTCAAGGTGAGGAAACAGTGTGACAAGGCAGCAGGTAAACAAATAGGATTCTGAGATGCATAGGCAGGGGCATCACCAGCAGGAAAAGGAAGGTCATAATTCCACTATAGAAGACACTAGTGAGGCCCCACCAGAGTACAGTGTGACAGTTCTGAAGACCTACCTATGTAAGGACATAGACAGGGTAGACAAGGTTCAGAGGAGGGCAACAAAGATGGTACATGGATTGCATCACAAGTGCTATGAGGACAGGTTGAAGAACTTGAATATGTACTCCCTGGAGGAGAGAGGGAGAGCGGGGATATGATACAGACATACAAGTATCTCACAGGGAGGAATAGGGTACAGGAATACACTATTTTAAGCAAAAAGATGTTCCAGAACTAGCGGGCATGGGATGAAGTTGGAGGGAGGATGATTTAGAGAAACATGAGGAAGAATTTCTTTACAGAGTGGGTGGTGGACAAGTGGAACACCCTGCCAGAGGAAGTGGTGGGGCTGAAACAATCACGGGATTTAAGAATGCATGGGATAGACATAAAGGAATTCTGGAGGTCAGGGGCAAGGGCAACAGACTTCTAGGAAAACATAAAGTGAACTTCACAAGCTCAAATGGCCAGACTGGGTGGGTCATAGGCCCTTATCTGCCGACACTGTCTATGTATCTATGTAACTAATAGAACCATGCAAAATGCATCACTTATGGAAACATTGGGATCAGAGAAGAGTAACTCCACAGTCCACATGAGAATGCACAATTTTAAACTAAAGGTAACACCTGCTGAACCATAAGAAGTCAGTGGTTCACCCAATGTGCTATTTCTCCTTGGAATGCACTTCAACCTCAGTTACAGAATGTAAAGCTATGGATATTTTTAAGAATGATTAGACCTGTTTATGGGCAGTAGAAAAACAGCTTATCATTAATTCAACTACTAAGACACCTTTGGGTGGTGAGCTCTCAAAGATATCTGCCTCCTGAGCCCGTATTACTCTATGACTCTATGAATGAATTGTAGTTGCCCTCACCTGCACCACCTCCACCTTGTCTATGTTTTTTTCCTCAGATGGGCCTCCAGATCTGGATGCAGTATTCCAGGTGTGATCACATGAATGTCTTATACAGACATCAGTCACATCCCCACCTTCTCTTGTTGTAGCTGCTTCAGCTCTACTACAACCCATCCTTCAGTAGGTGGCAGGCTGACTCCGGTGCAAAAGAGCACCACCTGTTCTTTTCTCATTGCTCTTGCCATTCCTAAAGCCCTGTACAGCCATATCGGCTCTGACCAGAGATGGTTTAAATAGGAAATACTAGGACTCAGCTCCATGGTGGTGACTTGATGGGTGACTGACTCACTGAGTTTAACAACAAGATTTATTTTGAACCTACTGTATGTCCAGCTATAGAAGATGCCTGGAGATAAAGCTGAGTTTAACAATATTACTCAGTTTTAATCTGTGGGACATAAGGCACCTAAAATGACCCAACAATTTACTTTTGTGGGTAAGCATTATGCAGTTTTCCTTGTGTATATACAAAGCCACTGTAAGTTCATCCACTGATGCAACTATATTTGTTTATGAACAGTTCAGTAATGTGTTTTATATGGCTAGGCAAAATTGTAACATTTGCCTGCAGAATTGGGTGGAATGACTGATTCTGGTTCTGTAAAATCTTTTCAATTTTTGTGAAATGTTTGAACAATGTTGACAATTGATTATAAGCAGTATTTTCCATCTAATTTTACAACTACTTCACAATATTTGGCATGTGTTACAGGTGATATGGACCTTAACTAATGAATATGCACATGAAGTTTCGGGTCTCTAGTTCCAAGTTATAAATCACTAAATCCAGTATTTCACAACTTTTCACATAATTATTCAAGTGTTATAAATGCTTCATTGTAAGCCCCTCTAATAACTAAACAACTGAGCGTAATGTCATATTTGAAAAAAACATTTTGTTCCAACCACAAATGGTGTATATTTCAATAATTAGGCCACCAGCTCTAAGGCCAGTCGAGTGATGAGGCGACATGGTTTCATGAGATTTGTATGGCATTTTGCAAGTAAGTACAGGAGAGACTTTAAGCCCTGAAGCTTGAAATAAGATAGCACAATGTCACCAAATTTGACAACTGCATACTGTATAACCAGAAATGACTGGGTGTGTGTGTGTCAAATTTGAAATATCTTGCTTAAAGATTACCAAGCTATAAGTAACCAAACATTTTGTGATATTTTTTTAGAATCCATAGCCAAGAATTTTGTAACCATACACCTGAGCTGCCAAAGAGGAGAAAGGAAAAGGGTTGAATGTAGTTGTTGATTTTCTTTCTTTCTTTCTTTATTTGTTTGTATAAACACCTTTGAGCTAGAAAAGTTCATTTACAAAGGTTACATGTCAACACAAAGTACCAACTTAACAATAAATGACAAGTGTAAAGTTATATTGGTTCCACAGTGACAAAGTAACAAAGTATACAAGTTTACATAGCAATGTCCTGCTTTCAAAATCCTTTTGCAGTTTTCTTTGTTGAAAATCATTTTGCAGATTGTAGCAGCATATAATAAGCTTTGTCAGAGATTAGATGGATAAGCTGAGGAAATGTGTCAACAAGTATGAAGGTGCAGGCAGCTCAATGGAGCAATTGTCCTGAACAAGTGTTTAGCTTGCGAGAAGTCAGGGCAGTGACAGGCAACATTGGGAGTATGCAGACTTCCATGTTGTTTCTTGATTTGGCCAATTTTGTTAAGACTTAGGACAGATTGCAGGAGCTTCTTGAGCAACTGAGGGGCTCTGACAGCAATATCACACCTTGCAAGTGTAGTTTTATGAAATGGGACTTTAAGGTTATTTTGGTCATGGCCCTGGTTGGGTATGGGTTTAGGGATGTCCCATGTAGGTTCTATATTCTAGGACGTGTGAGACACAACAGTGCTTCTTTGCCCTGAATGCAGGTTTGGAATCTGATTCTATCATGCTGAGGGTACATCAGTTAGGGAGTAATAGGAGTAAGTGTGCATAAGCCTATCTTGGTAGTCCACCTCTTTAAAAAGTGTCATCTGTTTAAGATATGGTAAGAGTAGTTAGTAAAATGGTAGTATTGTTTTGGGACTCCATAGGTAAGACAGTGAGTGAGGTATAAGGGCATTGCATAACCATGATGGTAGTGCAGGTAAGAAGATTTGTCTGCCTGCAGCATAGGTCAAATAAGTGCTATCCAGAGCCAGTCAATGCAACTGGATTAAGGAGTAGACTATCATTAACTAAACTGGCATGAATGACATAAGGAGCACAAGCTGTAGTACATAAGGAGGTAATTTGCAGTACTAGAGATCAGGGGTAAGGGGCAACAGACTTCTAGGAAAACATAAACTGAACTTACAAGCTCAAATGGGCAGACTGGGTGGGCAATAGACCCTTATCTGCCGACACTGTCTATGTATCTATGTATAGAGATGTTCCTAAAAGAAAAGGCATGCAGAGTGGTCCTTCCCAAGGTCTTTATGGTTCTGGGGGCCATTGAAGAATGGCAGACAACTTGAGACAGGCTAACTCTTACCAAGGGTCAGTTTCAAGATAGGGGTTCTTTTTCTTGCATACTGCATGCATTCTTGACCATGGGATGTCTGCATACCAAAGATGTCCTGCACCTGTTTCAGGAAGGAGAAATAAGTCAGAACAAAGCACAAGGCAGTTGAGAGTCAGATTCAGTGGGCCACAAAGGAAGGACAGCAGAGCTGGGAACATGCGAAGAGAAACCATCAGGGGGCATGAATGCACAGAGGGACCACCATTCTCACTTGAATATCAGCCAGTATGAAATTACACCACCATAACTGCAAGCTTGTTAGCCTTCTACACTGGAAAGGTCAGGACCTAACAGCACGGTCACAGATGTAGGACCTAATAGCACTCACAAATACCTGGTATGGCAAGAAAGTAACTGAGAAACCAAGAATGAGGTATTTGGGCTATTCTGAAGGGATAACTAAGGGAGCAGGTGGCTGTCTGTTTAAGAGAGGGTGTAACTCTGGAATGCAAGGAAAATGCCTGGAAGACAAATAATGCCACAGAGTCCATCTGGTTCAAAGCAACATTAAGGGAAAGTGGTTTAAAAATGGTCACCAAGGTAATTGCTACAGAACTCCAAACAGTTCAGCATAGTTTGATGGCCAGCTTGTTGGGGAAATTCAGAAAACAGACAAATTGGATGCAGTGGGGATTAGTGCTTACTAAAAATAACATAGCAGTAGTGGAATTCTGCTGGCATTACCTTTCTACCTTAATGATCTGATATAATTTAAAAATGTGCATGAAATTCTGCCGATATGTAATCTGCATGTTTTCCTTGTAACAAATAAACTACTTCAATGAACTTCTCAAAATGTGGAATATCTTGGGACCCATTTATTTTGGGTGTGCGTGGCAAATGTCAGGTCTATAAATCGACACTGGAGTTATAAACATACAAATTCATGGAAATGTTGTTTTCCAAAGTAAGGTGTAAAATTATGAATCAGAAGTATCTTAAACACAACTTAATCAAATGTTGCCACATTTGGCAGTTTTAAGACCATTTAAGGGAAACAGCAGGCACAAATGGCCCCACATTCAAGTGTGGGGCTGGTTCAATGTACACTTTGCATGCAAAAACATTTTGGCTTTCTTACTGTTTACTGTGGCATGGTACATTGTATTAGACCAATCTGGCTTAGTTCTAGGCTGACATATTCTGTTTCTAAAACCCAGAATCCCCTGCAGCTGACATGAGAGCAGTAAGCAGCAGTGGGAGACTCAACAGCCTGCAGTGCATGTTAAAGCTAATTATAATATCTGATAAGATGCTTTCCAGGATTGCTTTTCTTCTGGTGTTACATGAAGTCCTCTGTGTTTGTCCTTAGCCCAAGGTGGACAGTGGAACCAGCAAATTAAAGATGTGACCTTACATGAACTCTAACATGTACCACATGCTTATGTATCTCCTATTGTTGCCTATTGCTCTGATGTCAGCTGCAGAAGTTCTGGGATTTTTAGCAACAGAAGATGTCAGCCTAGAATGAAGCAAAGCTAGACTGATGCAATCTACTATACTACAGTAAACAGTAAGTGAACCAAAATGTTTTGCACACAAAGTGCACATTAGGATCAACCCACACTTGAGTGTGGGGCCTCTGTAACTCACTGTTCTCCTATATAAAGGTTGTGCATTCTTTTTGTCAGATGTCTGGCTCCAAAGGCTGCCAGGTAATAAGCAACAAGGTAATTTGGATATTTTGACAAATGTTACAAAGAAAAACTGCAAGATTTTAAGTCTGTGTAAGTTCTCAATTAATTATCCAAATATCAAGACATTCAGCAAATGTCTAAAATGGTACTGGGTCAATATAGCATTTCAAGAATAGTGAGGCAATAGCTGCACTATAAGAATAGTGTATTGAAGAGAGCTGCATGGATACTATAGTGCAGGTACAGCTTAGCACTATCCCTGTGACAATAACCACACCGTGAATATAGTGCAGGAAAACAGGGGATAAAGACTGTGCTGGGGGCACTCTGCTGAGCAACTGCCATGGCACAGTGGGTAGAGCCACAGGCAGTGGAGGTCGGCAGAGTGTCAGCAGACTGAGGTTTGATTCCTGGTGAACACGTTGTTAGTATTGTTTTAGCATTTGTGTAGCTCTATTTTCCCATCCCTTCCCGAGCTGTTCTCCCCACCCAAGGTTTCTCCGCATCCATGAGTTGCCTCCCACCATAGGTAGTTATTTTAAGTTGGGGCAGGTGAGCCCCACAAAAAGCCAGTTTGTTTAGTTTATGTTAAATTTGGTGGTAGAGCTGTTTTCAGAGGGCTATAATTTGCCACCTTGTTTTTAATGTCGCTGTTATGTATGTGCAGTATTCAACCACACTGTTATTTAGGTCAGTGGTTTGACCCTGTGCCCTAAAACCTTGATGGATGTGTAAGTATGCCATATTTTAGGTCTCCAGCTTAAAGGATGGCTGCATTAGACTTATCTGAAAATACTGACATCATAACAAAATTCAGAAATTTTCACATAATGTCACTGATTTTTATGAAATTTTACAGCACCAAAATCTGCAAATTTTGCCCAGTCCAGATATTCATTTACCAGGAAGAGAAGAACCCATCTGAGATACAACATCACAATTGAGAGGGTCCTGCTTTTACTTAGTTACACAGCTGAGCAGACTGAAATACTTAGAGGCTATATATCCTGCTTAGCGACAGACAGTGACACAGTGGCTACTGTGGCATTTGAATCAGATCTCCTGCTTCTTAAGCCCCTACTCTATCAGCCAATATAGTACACCATGCTTCTTACATTGACACTGTTTCTGAAATATTGATAAGTATAGATGTATTCATGCATCTCTAAGCTTTCATTTCTCTTTCTATAGAGCCCAGGTTTATGTGATAGCAGTGAATGCCTAAAGCGATCCACGTTATCAGTCAATCAAGTGCCGAAAACATTTTCAGCACTCCTGACAACCTAGCACCTCAGGACAACGGCCGAGACAGTATTTTACTGCTTTCTGTGGGCTGTACCCCCACCGCCACCCACACCACCCTACTTAAATATTCTCAACTCGGGGGTGCATGTCGGAGGGGTGAAAGCAGGAAAAAACAAAGTTTCGGGCTGGGTGCAATAAAATCGCACTGGCGCCTGAACCCGTATCTCTCCACTGCAACCACTAGCCAACCCTCAATGCCATGATGCAGCTTGGCCAGCCACCGCAGTGCCACTCCCTACAGCCTCTCCACTGCCTCCCAGCCCACGCTCACCGTGCTTGCTTCCACCCCAATGTGCATACGCATAGTGACATCCTGTCACCCAGTTCACCCACAGCCTCATCCGGTCTCCCTACCCTCCCCATCGCTGTGAGGAATTGTTCCAGGAAGGAGTTGCCATAATGGATGGTGCCCTTCCTCATGAGCCCACCTCATGGGTTAGCATAGAGCCCTTGCCACGTACATCATGTCAGGAAAATAAACTGGTTCCTGTGATATATACTGTTCAGGCCTGTGTCCCTGACTCCCCTTAGACTCATGGCACCCTACTGACTTACCTCCATGGCAGTGTCTTTTGGGGAAGGGGTCATCATCCTCCAGGCTATACACTGTGTGGACTAGGATACAGTAATGGCAAACACCAGGACCAAGAAGAACAGAGGACCCACATAGTTATTTAGATGTCCATGGATACTTCCTGTTTATCTAGTCCTCACACCTCCCCAATGTGAGGACAAGCTATCTCAGCCTCCCACACAGTATGCTCCATATGGCAGGAGCAAACTTGCTGGTCCTGTCATAGGGATGGCTGCAGTGTTGGGATCACCATCAACCCTCCACGGCTGAGGTACATGGCCACAGACAGCTACCTGAACCTTGCCTGCCTCCCGACATGGTGACATGAATTCTGTCCTGAACCCAGGTCACCTGCATCATAGCCACTGGGCCAATGGGTCTGTCTAAGCTTTCATTTAAAAAATGTTTTAGCCATTTTCTTTGAAATTATATTTTGGATAAGAATATTGTCCCAGGAAAATGACTAAATATTTAGCAATAAAAGCGCATGTGCCAACTCAGCTATAGTGTATGTGTGTTGACATACATTAACAGTAACAATGCTGAGATTACTCTATCAATCTAGATTTAGTAGTTGCCGTATTGGTCCTTGCAAGAATAGATCCAGAAGCAAATGATTTGATACCTTTTAATGGACCAACATAGATGTAACAACAAGAACAAAGTGCTCTAGCTTTCGGACCAACCAGTCCTTCTTCAGAAGCTCATGGCAGTTGTTTAGAAAATACAATACTTATAACAGCTAGATAATGCAGAGAAAACAGAAAAAATCCCCATTGGTTTAAAATACTCATTTAAAAAAAAAAAAAAAAACAGAAGATGATGTCAGAGAAGTTAAACAATACAATACTGCCCTCAGTCCGAATGAACCTTGGGTTAAGATGTGCTTGGTGCAACAAACATAAAGAATCCTACTACACATAAATTTAATTGACATAAGATAACACTGCTGAAGCAGATAACTCCCAAATCAAGCCATGAGTGTCACAGTCAGTATAAGGATGTGATTACTGAAAGCAACCCCACCAACTAAAGACAAACTAAGATAGTTATAGGGCTCATGAAATTGCAATGTATGCATTAAAGACAAGAATACCAGTAAAGTTGTCTAAAAACATCAGTACACTGTGTGATGTGTAAAACCTAGCTAGACATGTCACCCAGCTGTATTCTCAAGCTAAATAAAAGGCCCAAGAAATTACAAAACCTCAGGACTATATAAATGATAATATAAATATAAATTGATAATATTAGTGTTAAACAAAAACTCTAGTAGAGGAACCTCAAAGAATTCAGACCATGCATCCTGATATGTACTGATGTCAATATATACACTGAGAATGTAGCAACTACATGTACCACAAGTGTCTAGGGAATCTGAAAAGAGATAAAAAAATTTATCTCCTCCTGCTCATACAAACAGTACAACCTAACCACCCACATCACAATAATGTGGGTGGGGGCTCTAGCTAAGCGAGATGTTGTCTCTCTCTCTCTCCCCTCCTTTCTCTCTCTCTCTCTGTCCCACACACACACACACACACACATACACACTCTCAATCTCTCTCCTAGTGAACCTATATTAACTTCAGTCACTGTAATTGTTCCCCAAAGGAATACAACTTGTAATGAAATTCTGAGTAAATTACTACAATATTAGCCTAATGTAAAAAGATATGTGCAGGACCCCCAAGCAAATGAGATCACACATCCCAATATGTACAGAGTTACAAAAATTATATATAACAGTATAAGATAACACTCCTGTATGTACACTAGCAGGCTGGGTAAACTGAATATGGTGCAATGGAATCAATCCCCCCACACAGGCAAAGATAAAAAGTAAGGAGAAATTTGTTGTGTGTGAAATGAAAATAGTAACACATTATACCTCCATATAGCTAAATAGAGACTTACCTCAATGTGACAGCAAGCCCACATCTATTATATCACATACCTCACAGCACATACCACACACATACATACACACGATCCACATCTCACACATGCTGAAGTCCTATAATATGTCAGCTTGAAGAAAAAAAGGTATGTGGATGTTAATTTCTGTAGTGTCCCATAAAGCCAATATCCAAGTTCATCCCATCTGCTACCATATTGAGATGTAAAATAAGTTTAATCTCAAAAGCTCGTCTCTGTTGTGTGTTTTGAGATGTCCTTTTAAGACCATTACTGACATATCTGAGACTGAGTGGTCAGGCTGGGAAGTGATGCCCACTGGTTTTCAGTCTTCCTTGCTGTAATAGTATGCCTGTGTGAGTTCATCCTAGTGCGGAGCTGTTGGCGTGTCTCTCCTACATAACCTGTTTGTGGACATCTCTTGCACTGAATGAAATAAACAACATATCGTGACATGCATGTATAACTCCCATGCACCTGGAATTGTCTGTTTTGTGATGTAACCACACAGTCTGAGGTAGAAATTAGCCCACAAGTCTTGCAGGAGTTGATTGCAGGGTCGTGTGCCATTGTGTGACATGGTATTCTGTTCCGGTGAAAGTTTGCTCCTAATAATTAGGCTGGATAAATTTGGCGGTTGTTTAAAAGATAGTAGTGGGAGTTCCTTAAAAATACAATTAAGGGTGTCATCCTCACTAAATATTGGGTGGAGATCTTTAATAATCTTACATGAGCGTTCAAGGTCTGGATGATATGTGACTACCAAGGGTATTCTTTCTGTAGCTGTCTTTTCTTTATATTGAAGTAGTTGTTGTCTTGGTACTTGCGTTGCCCGTTCTGTTATCCTGTCAATTTCCCTGGAAGAGTGTCCCTGCTCCATAAAAGTGTTTTTCAACATAGCCAAATGTGTATCTCTGTCATCCTCATTTGAACAAATACGTTGACAACGAAGTGCTTGACTGTATATGACAGATTTTTTGTATGATTAGGTGGTTACTTTTCCTGTGCAGGTACCTCTGTCTGTCTGTTGGCTTCCTGTAAATACATGTATGTAAGGTTCCATCCTTAATGATGACTGTGGTGTCCAGAAAGTTAACCTTGGTGGTAGAGTACTCAAGGTAAGCTTTATAGTAAGGTGGAGATTGTTAAGTTTGTGATGAAAATCTTTGAGTGCATCTGTGCCTTCCGTCCAGATGATAAACAAATCATCAATGTAGCGGAAATAAGCCAGTGGTTTGTGGGGATACTGCCTTAAAAATCCTCCTCAAGTCAGCCATAAAGAGGTTAGCATACTGTGGAGCCATTTTGGTGCCCATTGCTGTTTCCATAGTTTGAACATAATGTTTACCATTGAAGTTGAAGTTGTTATGTGTCAAAATGAATTCCATAAGTTCCCCACCACTCCAGGGTTGATGTTTTGGTCAGGTCCTTTCTCACGTATGTATTTAAGGCATGCTGCAATGCCATCTGTGTGTGGAATATTTGTGTAGAGGGATGTTACATCCATTTTCACTAAAATGGTATCAGTTGGTAAATCCTTATAACCAGAAAGTACGCAAACAAGTGCGTAGTGTCCTGGATATAACTGTCTCTTTCCATAACCAGCGGTTTCAAAATGGTCTCTACAAACCCTGAGATCCCTCAGTCAAGGTACCATTACCAGAGACTATGGGTCTCCTGGATTGCCAGGTTTATGTATTTTAGGCAGCATGTAGAATGTCCCTGGCTTTGGTTCAGCAGGAATGAGGTGAGCTAGTTTCTTTCGGACATGGTCAGGAAAAGTTTTAGTTAAGTCACATAGTTCATCTTTATATCTTGTAGTGGGGTCACTCTCCAGTTCTCTGTAGTATGTAAGATCTGTTAGCTGTCTATTAGCTTCAGTAATATAGTCTTCTCTGTTTAAAATCACCACTGCAGAACCTTTATCAGCTTTTTGATGACAATGTTGTGGTTTGATTTCAGTGTCCCTATAGCTCTCCGTTCCAGTGGAGAGAGGTTATAATGGGTTTGTTTTTGCCTGGTAAGGATCTGACCACTAACTTGTTGGCGGAAACAATTAATATAATTAATATAATCTGATTTTACCCCCAAGTGGGCGTAACAAAAAACTAGACAATTATATTAATTGTTTCCGTAACAAGTCAGTGGTTAGATCCTTACCAGAAAAAACAAACCCTAATAACCTCTCTCCACTGGAGCGGAGGCTATAGGACATAGATCAAACCACAACATTGTCATCAAAAAGCTGATAAAAGTTCTGCAGTGGTGATTTAAACAGAGAAGACTATATTACTGAAGCTAATAGACAGCTAACAGATCTTACATCACAGAGAACTAGAGAGTGACCTAACTAAGATATAAGATGAACTATGTGACTTAACTAAAACTTTTTCTGACCATGTCCAAAGAAACTAGCTCACCTCATTCCTGCTGAACCAAAGCCAGGGACAATTCTACATGCTACCAAAATACATAAACCTGGCAATCCAGGAGACCCATAGTCTCTGGTAATGGTACCTTGACTGAGGGATCTCAGGGTTTGAGAGACCATTTGAAAACCGCTGGTTATGGAAAGAGACAGTTATATCCAGGACACTACGCACTTATAAAAAAAAAATTGTAAGATAGTCAGCAAACCACCCCACTGCTTTCTGTGAGAGATCCAGGTTGAGCAAAGAGGTTTGGAGTAGTGAATGATGGACGGTATCAAATGCCTTGGTGAGGTCAATGAAGATCGCACCTGTGATGTGACCTTTATCCAGTGCAGTGTGGATGTGAGATGTTAGTTCAAGCAGGGCAGTAGTAGTGCTGTGGCATTTACGGAAACCATGTTGTTGTTTGCAGAGTAAGTTATATTTATTGAGGTGGTCAGTGAGCTGATCCGAAACTATCCTCTCTAAGGCATTGGAGAGGGGGGGTAAGATGGAGATAGGGCGGTAGTTGTTAACAGAGGAGCAGTCCCCACCTTTATATATGGGCGTGATATAGGCGGATTTCCAGATGGCAGGGAATTTTCCCAGGGAGAGGGAGAGGTTTAAGATGTGGGTGAGAGGGGCAATGACTTCCTTAAAGGAAAGCCGAAGAATTCTGAGGTCGAGGGAGTCGGCATTGGAGGAGGCGTGACTAAGGGCAGCATTAAGATATGGTTCAGCTGACTTGGGAGAGATGTAGTGAAGGTAAAAGGGGGGCACCAAGGTGCGGGATGGGTGAGCTAGGAGCAGGAGGGTCATAGAAATTCGGGGGGAGAACATGGCTAAGGTTAGAGAAGGCATCACTGAAAACTGCAGCGATGCGAGTAGGGTCAGAGGTCAAGGACCCATTAGACATGATTTGGGAGGGGACCCGGTTGGGGACCTTACCACATATTTCCTTGATGTTGTTCCAAAACTTGTGGCCAGAGCACCAGGACGAGGTTAAGGCGGATTTATAGTAATCTGCTTTTGCCCTACGAATGGCCCAAGTGCACTTATTCCTAGCCGTTCTATAATTCTGTCTATCTTGGGGAGGCCGGACTTGATGGAGAGGTACCACAACGAGTCTCTGGTCTCGCATTAAGGTCTTGAGGCTGCTCAGTGAACCAAGGTACATGAGTGTCTTTAACCATTCTTTTCGTGAATGGCATAGAGATCACAGATATTATTGAAGGATCGGGTAATAGGTCCAAGGCCCTGTCAGGTTTACAGTATTAAAAATGGAGGACCAATCCACGACACTGAGGTGAGCTTTCAGTTGTGCCAATTTACCAGGACCAAGTTTACGTTGCACAATTATTTTGGGAGGAGCTCTTGGGATTTTACAGGACCAGGAGCAGAGAACCGGAGAATGGTCACTGAGGGTGTCTGGAAGGACAGTGACGTTTACAATCTTGCCCGGGGTGATTGGAAAAGATGAGATCCAGTAGAGAGGAGGATCCAGTATGAGGATCCAAACAGGTAGGAGAAGTGACCAGTTGAGTTAGGTCTTGGGCTGTGGCGAGATCAATTTGAGGGATGGCATCCTTACATAGCCAATTGATATTAAAATCACGAAGCACAAGTTGTTCTGACTGTGATGGTAATGTGTCCAGATATGACAAAACTGCTTGGAAAGCTGATTTTTGGTCCCTTGGGGGAATGTAGACTGTCATAATGAACAGTGGGTTTTGGGCTCTTCCCAGACCCAGCTTGACAGTGAGGGCCTGTGTGCCTGCCCCCAGATGAGGGGAGTGGAGTAGGTGACCTTGAATGGTGTCCTTAGTATAGAGGGCAAATCCACCCCCTCACATACCCTGATGATCTGCATGGTAAAGGGTGAACCTGGGCAAAGATATGGAGGAATCCGGGGTCCGAGGGGTGAGCCAGGTTTCACACACTGCAATGACATCCGGGTTGATGTTGATGTACCCAGGCCTGGAAGGAGTCCCACTTTTTCAGGATGCTACAGATGTTGAGAGAGGTAATGTGCAACTGACCCAAGGTACGTTGGGGTGGCATCATGTCAATTGGTGGTCCAGGATTAGGATGGATATTCCCAGATAAAAGGAGGAGGAGAAGGAGGAATCTTGAGGAGGTGTACCTGGAACACTTCATCTTTTTGTATCGGGATGTCAGGGAATGTGGTATAGTAGTGGAGACGGTAGGAATGGGTATTGCATGTGCCTTAAGGTAAGTCTGAAGGAGGTAATGAAAGTCTAGAGTGGATGACGGTGTTGTATGTTGAGGTTTCTGGGTGAGGTCAGCCCCAGGGGTGTAGCAAGGGTTGTTTGATAATGCAGGCCTGCATAGAAAGTAAGAGGAGTGTGAGCAAACTGCCAAGCCCCTATAGCAGATGTATGGGGGGGCTGGTGGTTACCCAAAATAGGACTAGCTGCCAGGCGTTCAGACTGCAGCCAAATGGGGGGGCTGGGGGCATCAGGTACTACAGGAGGGGGACTGAGCAGGGGGAGCAAAAGGCAGAGCGATATAATTATAGTAATCATCCTGACATTAAGAGTTGGAGGAACAAGGACTGTCAGTGAAAACAGGAGTTCAGGCAGTAGAGCAGCCTCTAGTGGTTTAACAATATAAGCTGCTAATGGGAAAATTGGCTGGTTAGTTACAGCTCCTATAAAGGAGTGTTCACCAAGGGTAGTGGTGGGGTGGTGGGAAGCCGTATTCATGCCGGGCGGGTCAAACTCCAGCAGCACAGCACAATCCTTGAGAAGAGGCAACAGCTCGGTGGTTTACTGCCAGAAAATATCCCATACCTTTATCTTATGGAGTCGGGGGTGGAGGACGAGCCGAGACACTGACCTCACGACCGCACTGAGGTGTCTGTGGAAAAGCAGAGATAGGGTAAGGTTTTATGTGGGCAGAGTTGGGGAAACAAGGGGAGGGAATACAGTAGGAGAGCGTTAATAGGACATCAATTTAAAATATTTGCTGTAAGATATAAGCAGGGAAGCCTCAGTAAAAATAATAGCAATTAAACTAGCATAACCTTGCAAATACAGCCTAGGGCACTCGCTCTATATGTAACAGTAAATCACTGACCAGAGTTGCTAGGGCACATGGAGCAATCCAAAATAGAGTTAAGATGCTAGCGATCGCTGCATTTAGACCTGACACATGTCTTTAGGCATCGATAGTATTTGTTAGTCAAAATAGGCAATTATTAAACAGTTTCAGCCGCAAGGGTGCTTATTGCAGCTCCGACCGGGATTTTAGTGCCAGAAAGCCGTATATTAAACCCAGAGCAAGTCTTAAGGCACCAGTAAAATTCAAAAAAGGCGCCAAGGATACAAAGCCGCAGCTCTTAAGGCACCAGTCAATAAAGTGGAATTATAGGGAAATTCTGTAGTAGAGCCCCTGAACGAGACTATCTCCACATATGCGCCGACTAAAAAATGGTGCCAAGATTCAAATGAACTACAGCAATGCAGCACAATCCTTGAGAAGAGGCAACAACTTGGTGGTTTACTGCCAGAAAATATCCCTGCACTCATTATCTTATGGAGTCGGGGGTGGGGAGGGCGCCTTGAGACATTGACCCTCACGACCGCACTGAGGCTGCCTTTATCTTATGGGAGTCGGGGTGGGGGGAGGCGCGTAGACACTGACCCTCACGACCGCACTAAGGCGCCTTTATCTTATGGAGTTGGGGTGGGGAGGGCGCCCAGAGACACTGGACCCTGTTTTGTGGGGAAACTTGAAATTTCTTCTTCCTATCAGCACCTCCCCTTGGCTAGTTTAAAAGCTTGCCAAGGAAGTATTAAACCTATCACTTAGGAGCTTGGTTCCTTCCTGGTCATATTCAGACCATCGTGCCAGTATAGACCTTCATCTCTCCAGTTGGACCACCAGTCCCCAATGAAGCCAAAGCACTGTGCTCTGCACCAGTTTTGCAACCATCCATTAAACTGCATGGTGTGCAGTACCCTAGCCTCACCCCTGCCATAGACTGGCAGCACCTCTGAGAAGGTTACCGTGCTTGCTACCTGTCTGAGGCCCCTCCCCAACTCCACAAACTCATCCTGCACTGCACTGATCTCATGCCTAGCTAGGTCATTTGTCCCAAGATGGACAATGATATCTAGTTCCCTCTCCTGTGATGCTGCTTCTGCAGTTCTGAGGAATCACTTCCTGTCCCTCCAAGCCATGGCGCAAGGCAGGCACCTTACTTCCCTCTCCCCACCCTTCCCCAGTTCTACACCCCTAACAACTGAGTGCCCTACCAGAAGCTGTTTCCTTCCCCTATGGTGTCCCTTGCCACCCTTTTGTGGGTCTCCCTTGTGGATGTCCCCAGCATTCTTCTTGGTGTCCACTGATGGTGCCATCATAGAGGAACCTTGCTCTGCCAGACTGGAATATGATTTGTGTAGAAGTACAACTAGAGGGATTCACCTCTGTTCCACCACTCTCACCCTCCCAGAACCCACTGTGGTCCAACTGCTCCTCATACTTGGCAACCTCTGAGGCAGTGGTTGTAGCACTGGTCCTCTTTGGGTGGGGGAGACCTCCATAGTCCTTTCCAGTTGAGACTGGAGATGGGCAACCTCCTCCCTCAGAGCTGATAGTTGCCTGCAAATAGGGCAACAACACAGTTTCCTGAATGTCTCCTGGAAAACTGCTTCCCCACAGCCAGTGCATTGTACCACTCCCCACATGTCTCTCTCCCTTACAATATGTAATATATAATTCTTTTTTGTGTGTGTGTGTGTGTGTAATTACCCTTTATACACTTGCTGGGTTATCAAGAATATCAAGTTCTGTCCCAAGACTTGTTGAGGAAGTGATGTAAGAACTTTGGCTATAAAGGAAATGACATGCCTGGGAGGGAGGGTGAGGGAAGGGTGGGTGGGTAGTCCACCACCACCAGTGGCTGTTAGAAACAAACACACCACTGCTCCACCACCCTGGTGTGTAGTGCCCTTCTTTACAGTAATTCAACCAACACCACAATTTACTAGACCACTGCTCCTACCAAAACCACTCTACTGAGTCCAGGGATAAAATGAACTTGCTCCTCAGCCAGCAAGACACTTCTAAAATGTTGAAAACATCTTTCCAAATCCTAGGTCTCAAACCACAAGAATCAAGCAAATTCAGCTGCATTTTACTCCTCTGGTTATAAAATTACTACACTTTAATGGAATCCTGCAATTCTCTTCTTAATGCCAATAAGCAAAATGAAACTTTCAGTAAAAAGCGTAGCTCACCTTCCTAACAAGTCCCAAACAATATTATGTTATACCAGTCTCAATTCCTAAAATGAGTTTTAGTTTGTTCTCTGTAGCATAACAAGTCTTTCTCAGCCTCAAACAGAAGTAGCCAAGTCTGTCTGACTGGTTTCTCACTGTGTAGGTTGCCTAAGACAGGTCAATATGAAACCCCATCCAGAACCAATTGATTGACTAGTGACACCTGTGATATAAGCAGGCCTTTCAATGTAGACACTCTGCTATGTCTGATTCTAATACACAAAACCCTTCACTGAAACCAGGGATAAAAATTCACTCCTCAGCCAGCAAGACACTTCTAAAATGTTGCAAAAATACCCTTCCAAATCCTAGGTCTCATACCACAGGAATCAAGAAAATTCAGTTGTATTTCACTCCCTCTGGTTATAAAATTACTGCACTTTAATGGAATCCTGCAATTCTCTTCTTAATGCCAATAAGCAAAAATAAAACTTTCAGTAAAAAGTGTAGCTCACCTTCCTAACCAGTCCCAAACAATATTATGTCTTACCAGGTTCTCAGCTCCCAAAATGAGTTATAATTTGTTCTCTGCAGTATAGCAAGTCTTTCGCAGCCTCAAACAAAGTAGCCAAGTCTGTCTGACAGCACAGTTAAGTTTTTTTTTTCTCAATCCCACATGTCCCCCACCCAGCCAGCAGTGCACACAGGCTTAGATGAAGGGAGGGCTCTGCTGGTCAGCCACTGTGGGACCAAACAGAATTGTATGTTGAGTAGCCATCAGTAGTGATTTTGGTGACAGAAGGTGTGAAGGTTACAGTAATTTATTGTATGGGCTGTGCATGGGGGGAGGCATTTGGCACAGTGGGTGGGGAAAAGGGTAACAATTTATTAATGTCCAGTACTAGATTTGGGCACTCAGTGTCAGACTAGACTGGCACCGGATTGGGCCCCAGTGATGGCATATTTTTGGGGATAGTTTACTGTCTGATACTGGAGAGAGCACCTAGTATCAGAATGGGATGGATGGGTGGGGACTGGTCAGTGGTACTGGGGTTTAACTCCTAGTGACAGCTTTTTTTTAAACTTTAGTGTCCAACATTGGGGTTGGGCACCTGGTATAAGAATGGAGGCAGTTAGCGGCTGGTTGGCAGCACAAGGGTTTGGCTCTAAGTGACTGCTTAGATTTTGTTAATAATGGCAGCTTTAACTTTTCAAGCAGAAGTCAAAATGATGCACCTCTGACTGTTCTGTGCAGGTAAGAGGCAGTGGCACATGAACTGATCTAATGTTTGAAAGAGTTGGTCTTTTTCACTTTCTTTGCTCATCTCTTGCTAATACACCACTGACTCAAACGTCACTCAAATGGGCAGATCAAGAAATCCTGTGCCAAAATACATGGTTTTGAAAATGTTGTGAGACTTAAGTGGCTGAAAATTGTGAATTAACATTAAAGTGCCTACTTAACCTACCTGTAGTAACTCTACCATGTCCACTATAATGACCTTATTTTTAAATGCTTTATTATTCTGTAGACCACTGATAGATTTTGGCAGTCTATTACACATAATTTCTGCAGCCTCAAAAAAAGAATAAAAGAAGGATGAACAAATGAATAGAATAAATGAATGAATGAATGAAGCCCTTCTCCCCACGTTGTGTTACCTTGGTCCATTCTAGGGATGGGAAAATTAGTTCTAATACAGATCTGCCACCCCCATCTTATCCCTGACAGGCTGTTTTAGATTAATATTGATCATCCAGGTGAAATTCCTGGAGATTCAGCATATACACTAAACTGTATCGTTGAGGGATTGCCGAATATACTTTAATATTTAGTCTAGTTTGATTCAGAATAGTTCCATCCTCCTTGGATTAACTCTTATCATCTGGGTCAGATTCAAAGAGATCTGGGCTGCAGGCCACAGCCCTTACTTGTCCCTAGCACATGCACCCTGATACCAATAATTACAAGGTCTTTGCACAACAATATACACAAATGAGGCACTTAAAATAACAGCACCAATTATTAGCATCATTTTCTTTAGCAGTAGCAAAGTCCTTTAAAATATAAACTGGCATTTGTATAATAGGTGCCTGTAGGCTGACATATTTATGCATCACAATGAAAAACATGGTGTGGCAATGTCACTTAATAAAAAGGAGATCATAGCCATATGCACCGGCATTCGACACATAGTCAAAAACAAGGTTGTATAGAGCTGGTCCGTCAGTGCTGTAGTAGTGCTACCACTCATGACACTGGTAGCCTTGGTTCAGAAATGAGCCTAGGTCATTAGGGTACTGGATGGAGGGAGAAAAATAACCATCCCACAGTATATTCTTTCCTGGGGGGTGGGATGCAGGGTCCACTGCAAACCCACCAGCTGGGTGATTACAGGTGATGGCATAGATGGAGAGGTGCAGGGTGGGTGGATGTTGATTGCATAAGAGTGTAGACATGCCTTGCATGTATGTATATATGTATGTATGCTCATTGATGACATTTCTACTGAAGTCCTAGGGAGATAATGGATGGAAAAAGAACCGCTGATGTGCAACATGTTGTTGGCACCCTTGTGGCTCTGCTGACATGACTAGCCATGCTCTCACACAAATAAGATGGGTTGGATGGGGGGAGACCTGCTGAACATTCCCTAACTGGATCCCACTCAAGCTGCATGAACAGCACTGGGGACTCCCTGGAAACCTGAGGTAAGCATTATAGAAGGGAATGATGGGGCTGGGGTGGCTAAACAGAGGTGGGCCACACCAGTTAGGTGGGTGAAGAATATAAAAAAAGAGTACATCTGAAAATGAAGAAAATTAACACTCACCACAAACTGTAGAGTAAAATACAGCTTCTGACAGCTCTGGGAAAACTCTGAGAATTGTGATATTTGAACACAATTCAGCTTGAATTTTATATATCCTCTATAGATAATTTCCTCACTGTTATTTCCTGCATTACTGAGGAAATTTGTACAAACACAGAGGGCTGAATTTTAAAACACAGGATGCAAAGCATAATTCCCAGTTTTGGGTATAACGTGCTCCATGACAGAAGTGCCAATAAGTTGGCAATTTTCAGAAGTTTTGATGCATTTGTTACAATTTCGGCACCTTTTGGGGAAAAAAGTTGTGCATGACTCATTATTTTGATGCATATGTAATTTTTTTGTGTTCAACTTGCAGCACTTGCAGAAAACGTTAAGCCCATTTTTATGTGGTCAAACAGTTATATCCCAAATAGCGCAATTGCACAAAAAAACATAATACATATGTTTGAAAATCCAGCCCTCTTTGGGCTGAATTTTCAAAACATGTGATGCAGGCCTGGTTCCTGATTTTGGGTGCAGCCTGCACAGTGTTAAATGCATCAAAATGTTTGCAAGCGATTTTCAAACATTTTAAAGCATTTGCTACAATTTC
Organism: Neoceratodus forsteri; assembly: GCA_016271365.2. Taxonomy (NCBI): domain Eukaryota; kingdom Metazoa; phylum Chordata; order Ceratodontiformes; family Ceratodontidae; genus Neoceratodus; species Neoceratodus forsteri. The sequence continues at coordinate 1,065,710,347 of CM028130.1, forward strand.
TGCACTTTAATGAAAAAAAAATGATACATGCATCATTGATCTGACAAATGCTTTATTTGTTTATGTGTAACTTGCAGTAAAATGTTGAACTACCTTTTATGTGCTTAAAACACGATGCAAAACTTTGAAATTGCAGCCTAGAATCATTATCCCTTTGAGTTCATCTGTCCCAGCAGCTTGTTCCTTGCCTTAAGGCATAATGTTCTGTTGTGACATCACACTCTGTTGCTATGATAATGACTGTGATGGCACACAAAGAGTAGTAGGACCTCATGTGAGAATCAGCAACAAGAATAGATGAGACGCTTAAGGGCCAAAGATATTGCTTTTATGTAGATGACCTCAGTAACACATAGGGGGATAACAGAACTTGTGTACAAAATAAGCTGGGTTATGTCTAACTATTATGTTTTTTCAAAGTTCTCCTGGAGGCACAAGCTGCTCAATAAAAAAAACATGTACGTAGAGTCAGTTGCCCCACCTCAGTCATGTGAATTTATTTATTTATGTAATTGATAACTGGGTAGGAACACTACTGAGAGGAACTGTTGTCAGGTAGGTCCATGTGACAATGGCAATCGCAAAACCTGATCACCATTAGAGGCGAGTGTACATCACCGAAACCAGAATGGTGATGTACACTGCCAGAAAGACAAGCAGGGCGACACTGCCTTACATTTTTTATAGGGGCACCTCCCTTAAAAATAACCAACTCTGGGGGAGTGCATGTCAGGAAGGGAAGAAACTTACAAAAAAATGATTTCCACTGCAAAAGCACAAAATATTGTGCTCCTCCCCAGCCACAAACCCTGCACTCTCCCCACTGTAGCCAGCCACCCTCACCACCATGCCACACATCCAGCTCAGTAGCCTCTCACTGCACTACCTCACGCATACCTTCCTCCTCTTCTATTCTCATCCTGTGGTTCCAGTCGCCTTCCTTCACTCATCGCTACCCTCTTAGGGTAGCTTGCATTCCAGGTGCTGCACTGAGCCACTTTTATTTGAGTCGCCAATCTCAGTTGCCGTGATTCACAGTACACCTTTGTCAGGGTACTAACTGGGCCATCAAGATAGCATGTAAACGGTAGAGTCAAAGCAACACACAGAACAAAAGGTACATACAGCACAGGCAGAACATTATACATAACAGTTTGTGCATGTACAAGCCATACAAAAAAACACAATAAGCAACAAACAGCAGATGAGGCCCCCAAGAATAGATTGAAGCCAGTGATGCAGTAAGCTACAATGTTACAGCTGAGCCCACAGTTTGAAAGCCCAGGAGAAGCACAGATAATATGTATCAGTGCAGTCTAAAGATAAACCAGAGAATCAACTAAACAGACAAATGCATTGGGAACATGACCAGCAGATTGAGGTCAGGTGAAGAAATCTCCACCCTCCCCAGGTCAGGTGGGCACTTGCATACCACGGTGGTTAAAAGGGAATTTTTGAAGGGGAGGTCCAGTAAGTGAAGTGAGGCAGGCAATCCATTCCAAAGCCTAGGAGCATTGAGAAGGCTTTCTGACCTATCTCTGATTTGGGTTGAGGATGTCCAAAGAGACATTGAGAGGAGGATGGAGAGTCCATGTGCTAGACCTAAGACTAAGGAGGATTGATGAGGGAGTTCTCCCAATCCAAGAGACTTATCAATTAGGGTGCCCATAAGAAAGTCACAGTGAGCCTGCGGGGATAGCTAGTCAAGCATGGAATATTGGGAGCAATGGTAGGTGCTGAAAGGGGTCAGTGAGGAAACCTGCAGACAGTGTTATAGGTGGAGTTGAGTCTGGCAAGGTTGCAACTGGAGGTTTGAGTATTAACAGGAGAGCAGTAGTCCAGGAGGGGTAGAAGTGTGCCTTCTGAAAAGGCCAGCCACCCTTCTGGGGTCATGGGGTTCTTTAGCATAAAATAAACTCCCAGTTTCTGGTTCAGCTTTTACAACTTGCCTGATGTGATCTGTCAGATATGTGTTCAAAGCAGGATCTGTCTGGAACCCTGCATTCGGAGGGAAGGGTATTTGTTACCACTAACCATTTTGTGAGTCTTGGTTTAGACCCAAAAAGCATTGCCTTTACTTTTTTGGAACTAACAAGCAACCTGTATGCAGTGAATCACTGGTGAGTGGCACTGAACTCCCTGGTGAGGGGAAGGGACATGTCACTTGGGCTCTTGTCACTCCGGTAAAGAATCAGATTGTCTGCATACATTAATATTTGTCAACCCATGCTATTCCAAAGGAGGGGGTTCACAAACATGGGGAACAGGATGGGTCCCAGTATGGACCCTTTTGGCACCCCACTATTAATGCCCATGATGCTAGAGGTGGCTCCCACAATACAGACCACTTGTTATCTGCCAGTGAGGTAGTTACCAAACCAGGCCATAGTAGCTGCGGATAAACTGTAGAGGTGCAGTTTCTCTAAGAATGTCATGATCCACAAAGTCAAATGCCTTTGATAGGTCAACAAAAATGGCACCGGTGAGCTTCCCTTCATCCAGGCTCCTGAAGACATGATAAGTGAAACAGACCAATGCGGTGGCGGTACTGTGGCCCTTTTGAAAGCCATGCTGGTGAGGGAAGAGCAGATTGTACAGTGATACATTGTCTGAGATTTGCTGGAAGACTATTTTCTCCTCAACTTTACTTAAATGGGAGAGAATTAGACACTGACTGGTAATTGCCAAGGAGTTTTGGGTCACCTAATTTACACATAGGGACAACCCTAGCTTGTTTGCAAATCATAGGGATGGTTGAGGAGATTAGTGACAGATTATATAGAGTGGCTAGGGTCTTGGCAATGAGATCATCTGTAAGCCTTTGAAACCATAGGCAGAGATCATCACTATCGACATCACTGTAGTTGGGGAGGGCCATGAGAAGCTGATGGACTTCACTGAGAGAAGTGGTCCTAAAGTGGAATGGAGGGTTACCAGGCTAACACATATGCCTGTCACTGTGGGCAAGTGAAGAATCCTTAGCTTGAAGCTTAGCCAGGTACTTAGGTTGGTGAATTTACTGTTCAGGGCCTCAGCGACCTGAAGGGGTTTGGTTAGTATTCCAACTTCAGTGTATAGACTGGTGGGGCTTTGCTTGGTATCTGGCTTAGGGAGTTCACTGACACCCAGAACTTATGAGGGTCACCCAAGGCATAGACTTGTTGATATGTAAGGTCACCAGCCTTAAGGGATTTAGTTTCCTGCTTACTGAGGTTGCTGAGCCTTCTGTAGTTGTTCCAGGAGGTAGAGGATGGGAGGATTTATTGGCAGCCTGTAGAGCATCCTTCTGTTTCATCTTTCCTAGGTACTCTTTGTTAGCCACCTGAATTCTCTCCCACTCTCCTGGTGGTGATCGGGAAGTAATTGTCCTGAATGGAGGACAGAGCAGCAAGAAGGAACCCCAGGCTGAGCTCACATCAGGTAGGGTGTGGAAGAGAGACCAGTTAACAGCCCTAATGTCCTAGTCCAGTTTAGCCATGTCACATTTGGAGAAGTCCCTGAAAGTCAAAACTTGGGTATGAATGACGATGCTTGCATGACCAGGTACAAAAGTTGGGAAATGGTCGCCAAGGGAATCTGACAGTATTTCAGCTGAAGAAGCCTGTCCTCCCAGTTTGTTAGAATCCAGTCAAAGAGGGAGTGGTTGGAGGACTTGAGACTGAGATAAGTGGGGGAAGAGATAATTTGGGAGAGATCATGTTGTTTTAGCAAATCTGCCCATTCAGGGTGTTGGCCAGTTAACTAGTTAATGATAAAATCCCCTACCATGATGAACTCCTGCATGAGAGAGCAGTGGCCAATATACTGAGTAATTTGTGAGAGACATTTCAGACCACCCTTGGGGGGTTGCAACAACAGCCTATAAATAATTTCTGGGCAGAATCAAGGGTCAATTCTGTTATGACCCATTCACTAATTGAATCTTTACAGGCATTACATAATGTCAGGGTGGCATTTAGGGATTCCTTAAAATATAATAGTACACCTAGCCAGCCTATCGGTGCAGTAGTAGAGCTATCGCACATGATGCTGGCAACCTGGGTTCAGGAATGAGCCTGGTTTTGTTGACAGCCAGCCAGGGAGGAGGTGGACTGAGCATCCCATAGGAAGCTCCCCTTCTCCAGGGAGGAGGGTGCCATGTCCCACAGCAGCACTTCCACCTACAGATGTGTTAGTGGTAGGGCACATGGACACAGAGAGGGAAGGGACATGCTGCGCTGCATATCGCGTGAACATGCCACCGCACACTCACATCGGGGATGTAGTCTGAAATGCTGGCATTCCTGTGGGGAAGGGTAGAGCGTAAGTGCATGGGGAATGGAAGAGTGGAAAAACACCCAGGCTGGCAGGATGATGGCCTATCTCTGCAGCCATGCACCCAGTTACTCTGGCTCCTCCTGGATCTGGATCCAGACTTTGGCAGGTTGAGGGACTCACCACCACCCTGCCATGGAGGGTAAGCCAGGGGGGACTCAGGGAGAGGTAAGTCCTGGGAGAAGCTGGGGTGATGGGCTGGGAGGGTCAGCAGGAAGGAGGCCAGCCACAGAGGCAGGTGGAGGAAAACTGTAAATAAAGAAAATATATAATAGTAGTACACTTCCTCCTTTTGCCACCTTGTCTATCCTGCTGATCAGATAATAGCCCTTATGTAGCAGCTGGAGTCAAGAATAGAGGGTTTCAGCCATGTTTTGGTGATACCAAGGATGTCTGTATTGTAGAGGCAATCTAGGCTACCAACTCAAAAATTTGGTATAGGAGACTGCACACATTAAGGTGAGCTATCTTAATCCCATAGCTGTTTGCCTAGAGGGAATTGTGATCTAGCCAGGAAGTTACAGGCCTGGGATTCCGTTCAATATTACCCAGTAGCAGGAGTAGAAGTGTCAAAGGTTCTGATAGCTCCTTAAAGGTAGCTGGCACATAGGTAAAATCAGGGAGTAAACATAAGCACCAATGAGGAGACCAAGCCTCCACTTCATGAGTACCAGATGCAATAATGGGTGGATTGGGTAGGCATGATGAAAAGAATGGGGCTGACTGATGGATGTGCTAGAAAAGTGCTCTCATGCAGCTTGATCCAGGGACAAAACATATGCACACGAGTCACTCAGCGTAATGAGGCCCAGCAGGAGTGAGCACGCTAGTGCTGCAGTTCCTACGGAATTCACTGCAGGTGAATTCTGGGGGTGTATACAATGGCAAACCTTACACTGGCAAACCTGATAAAGATGAAACCTTAGCTAGGGAGATATACTATATGAGAGTGAAGCGGACCAGGTTGATTACTGATCGAGGATAGGAATAAAGAGTGCTCCAGATGTGGAGACCCAGATTGGTACTGTGAATCTGGGTAAGACCTATAACAAGACATAGAAGTTAGTCATGACACAACGGTAGGTTGCTGGTTAAACCAGTGAAATATCTGGGCCACCCAGCTAAGGATGAAGCAGGAGTACTGGTGATTACCATCAACCAAATGGGGAAAACAAAAATTATCATAAAGCAGTTGAGACCCCAAAGCATAGGCCATACTATTAGGCTCCAGAAATAGGAAATGACAGGGTAAGGTGTGCAGAGGAGCAACATAAATTTGAATCTTCCAAAACAACCCCAAATCAATTGCAACAAAATACCCTGGGCCAGGCATGGCAACAAGTAACATAGAAACATCGAAGTTGACAGCAGAAGGAGACTGCTAGGTCCATCTAGTCTGTCCATTTGTTTTACACTATTTTGACACTCTAGTTGCCCTTTGTAGCTCTCTTGTGTCTATCCCATGCATTCTTGAAGTATATCAAATACTATTCACCCCATCACCAAAACAGCGCAGAGACAAAAACAGGCGATAGTTTTTAGTTTGCAGCAACAGTTAAAACAATACTAGTGGACTTAGCATCAGGAAGGGATACAGACATATATATAGCTCCCTGGTGACCCAGAGACCTAGTGGATTACTAGGCTGAGTGTGGGAAGACCTACCAGTGACTATGACCCATGGGAGTTGGCAATCCAATGTCCATATTCACAGATTCAAGAAGTTTAGACTGTGACTAACAGGCACAGCTGTGGGAGACAGAGTCTTCTGCTCACTGCTGCCCCACACTGACACCTACAGTATGACACCCTTAGCACTGTGGCCCTTTGTATTCCAGACTGCAGCACTCCCAGACCATTAAACAAGTACTGTTTTAATAGCGAGGCAGTCCCAACCTCTCATGACCCTGTTGGTTCAAACTACTCCTTCCTGGTCCTGGTGCTCCAGTGGTGATTCAGTGGGAAGGAGCAGGAGTCCAGTGGTGTCCACAGGCCCCTCACAACCCTAGTGTTACTGTCCTAGCTGCAGTGGTGTTTAGGTACCCAAAAACACAGACAGGGCTAGTTTAGTATTCCCAAATTGGAGGACAGGATTCCACTGATTGATGTGGTCTCATCTGATTGCTGGTCACATTAGAGACTGCCTGCCTTTTCACAACCTGATTGGTTACAGGCTGCTCCTTCCCAGTACTGGTGCTCTAGCACTGATTTGGTGGCAGGAAGGGGAAGTCCAATGATGTCAACAGGCCCCTTGTGACCCCAGTTTTACTGTCTATAGGGTTGTGGCAGCATTTGGGTACCAAATAAACACAGTCTGGCTAGTTTAGTATTCTAAAATGGGAGGACAGGATTCAAAAGATTGGTACTGTCTTATCCAGTTGGTGACCATGTTAGAGACTGCCCACCCTCCTCGCAACCCAACTGGTTACAGGCTGCTCCTTCCCAGTCTTGGTGCTCCAGTGGCAATTTGGTGGGAAGAAGGGAGCCCAGTGATGTCCATAGACCCCTCACAACCCCAATGTTACTGTCCTGGGCTGCAGTGGCATTTGGGTGGAAGACTATTGAATGTAAACTGAGTTAATTTATGCTTTGCATTCACCATACCACCACGTAACAACAAATATACCACATTATTACATTTTCTTCTGCTTCTACCTCAAAACATGTTTTCTGTTCTAATCTATCTACTGAAAATCATAAGATGTCCATATTCCAGAGTTAGGTCTTCCTCATGTTCTTGTATATACATATCTACTTCTTTTTGAAGTCCATGTTGTTGGCAGCTGTGTAGAATTCTGCTTAGTCCTACCTTGTTATTTTGACTTTCAAAACCAAACAGCCATTGTTGCAATTGCAAATACCCAAACCTATTTTTTATTTCCCTACCAACACCCCACGTTAGACTTGTCAAGATGCTTGAAATGCAGATGACAAGAAGGAGCCATTGGGGAAAAAAAAAATAATACCTACAGAGAGGCTTGTCATATCAAAGAAGATGTGCTGCAGAAATTGAAATATGAAAGGGAAGCTACAGAAATCTTCCCTGATTACCTGGGAAATGAATATGGGTGTAACTTCTAATGATGGCATTGTTCTGCCACCCTTCTGTGTCTGTGAAAGAAAATTACCTGAACTACAATGAATAAGCATCAGAGAATGCTTCAGCAGCAGCTATGAACTAAATTACCTTACCCTCATCTGAAAACTGTCAGTATAAGATGAATTAAATGAATAATTTGCCATTTTTGACCAGGAAAAGCACACTGAGTTGTGATAGCTTGTTTCTAGGTGTGCCCTGGAGGGTAAGTTGCATGCACCTGTTTTAGTGATGGGGGATTGTTGGCTATTACACTGGGAAAACTCCCTTACAGTTCTTCGATAAGTGCCTTGGGATCTTTAACTTCCACCTGGACAGTGACCACAGATGGGAAGAAGGGACCTTGGTTTAATGTCTCATCCAAAGGATGACACCTCAACAGTGCAGTACCCACGCATTGTTATTTATGTGTATTACCCCAAGCACCTAGTGTGGGTCTAGAACCCATGACCTTCTTATCTTTCAGCCTCAGAGGCAAGCGTGCTACCTACTGAGCCACTGTCACCAAAGACCTACAGTTCATGAAGGATGGTGCTTGCTGAAGACTTGTTTGCTCCACAGAGACCTGGGTCTGACTTTCAAACTACTACAGCACAGTTTTTCTGTAACTGCACTAGTGAAAAATAGACTGTTAGACCACAAAAAGTGGCCTAACTTTTTGATATAATTACAAGATGCACGGGTCATTTTTGTGCCATAATGTGAGAAAAGTTTCAGACATGTGTCAGGATGCTTGTAAGTCAGCTGCAAATGTGTCAGAATGCTTGTAAGTCAGCTGCAAATAGTCTGTCACATTCACAGGGATGCAGCTGCGATAATAAAACTGCCAAAAGTGCTGCATCCAAAATTCTGAAGATCTAGGCCCTGGTCTGAATATAATACAAAGATGCATCACTTTGTGGAAATGTTACAGACTACAAACTTACAGTATCTCAATTAGTCAATAAAGCAACAAAGGGTGGAAACATATTAGACCTGATTATAACCAACAGAGAGGAAATGGTTAATCAACTCAATATCAGAGATACCCTAGGTAATAGTGATCATAATATTGTTGAATTTGTAGTAAAAAGGAATTTACTACATTCTAAAGATTCAACTGTAGTTAAAAACTACAATAAAGCAGATTTCAAAATGATTAAACAAGAATTGAGTAGATGGAATTGGGAGTATGAGTTTGGGGGTATGAATGTAAGGGAGAAATAGAATATATTAAAAACTAAACTGAAACAGATGGAAGAACATTATATCCCAAACAAAAAAATGTGCACAAAGAGGGGAAAAAGACCAGGATGGTGTACAAATAAAGTACTCAAAATGATAATAAATAAAAAGAAAGCATATTTAAGAATGAAAAAATGTGGTACATTGGAGGAAAGATGTAAATATAAAATTGCATTAAGAAGGGTAAAAACAACAGTAAGATCAGAAAGAAGTAAATTAGAATGCAATTGTATACACAAGAAGGATAATGGAAAAATGTTTATGCTTACACCAGTAGACAGAGGCATAGCAACAACCAGGTGGGTCCATTAAAAGTAAATGATAAAGAAATAACAGCACCTAGAGAAATGTCTGAACAATTTATTACAAACTTTAGTTCAGTATATGAATATGGTACGAATATTAACAATGGGGTAACAACAGAACAATACCCATGATTAGTTTTAACAACAGATAGAGTGTACTGGATAAACTAAATAAATTAAAAGTACATAAATTGGCTGGGCCAGACACTCTTCACCCCAGATTATTGAAAGAAATACGAAATTATATAGTGGAACCCTTGGTAAATATATTTAGTGATTCCTTCTTAACTGGGAAGATACCTGAGGATTGGAGGTTGGCAACAGTTGTTCCCCTATACAAAAAGGGTGATAGATTGGAAACCTCAAATTATAGGCCCATAAGCCTGACGGCAATACTGTGTAAGATTGCAGAAAGCATTCTTAAAGAAACGCTAGAAGAAAACTTGTGTTATCTAGGATATGAGGACAGAAGGCAGCATGGTTTCAAAAAAAAAACACTAACATGCTGAGTTTCTATCAGTATATAAACAAAAATCTAAACAATGGTGTAGCAATGGATGTTCTGTACCTAGATTTCTCTAAAGCCTTCTATAAAGTACCACACAGTAAATTGGTGGATAAGCTTAATAAAATAAAAATCGACAGAAGGATAATAAGATGGATCCAGAATTGGTTGGAAGGAAGAAGGCAGAGGGTGCGTATTAGAGGAGAGTATTCAGGGCTGGTGGATGTGACCAGTGGCATGCCACAGGAACTGGTGCTGGGGCCGGTTCTGTTTGCATTATACATACGTGATCTTCATGACAATATAGATGACATGTTGGTGAAGTTTGTCGATAGTATTAAGTTGGGAGGAACAGTGAGAACAGCAGAACAAAAATCAAGTATTACAGAGGACTTGAAAAGAATTGAGGATTGGTCAAGCAGAAATGGAATGCCCTTTAGTGTTGAGGAGTGCACAGTGATGCACTTGGGCATACAGAGCAGGCCACAGTCATAGTTGTTAAATGGAAATAAGCTAAAACATCATCTTATGAAAAAGACTACAAAAAATTGCAGTTTAAACAACATAGGACTAATGTGATAAAAAAAATACTTAATAAACATAAATATGAGTTTTTTAAACAAATCAGTAGGCTGTATGATGCGAATTTATAGAACTTATGTGAGGCCACATTTAGATTACGGTTCCGCAATATGGAGTCCTTATACATCTGGTGAAATTAAAAGGATTGAAAAACCGCGGAGGAGATTTACAAGAATGATGGGTTCGCTCAAGAAATATGACTATGGTGAAAGTTAGGATTATTCTCACTCCAACAAAGAGTGAGGGGGGGACCACCTAATTACGTATAAAATGATGAAAGATGTCAAGTTAATGGAAGAAATGGGGGTATCTATTTAAGAAAAAAACGTCATATTTGAGAGGTCACAATAAGCAAATTAAAGTTAATGTAGCAAGAAATCATAGTCGGCAATATACCTTTATAAACAAAACAGGCAGAATATGGAACATTCTGCTAAAGGAACTGGCTCAGAGCCAAACTCTGCTATGTTTTAAGAAGGGTATTGATGTTTGGCTAACGCAAAACGAATACAAATGGTCCCACTAACGTGGGGAATGGTATAATGGGCTGTGACTGCCTTCTTCCATTCTTTACCCAGTATAAGCACCCAGTATAATCTCCTAGGAGATTATCTAGTACTCTTGCTTCTGTTGTTCACCTGACTGACTTACTGAATCTGAGTTTCTAGTTTTAAACTATATTTCTTTGTCTTTCAAGCTATAAAGTTAAAACATAGTAACTGATAGATCCTTAAGTAGGTCCAGTTGGGACCCATCTTCAATCGACCCACTTGACTCCATTAACCAGAACTGGTATGGTGACAAGCTGTCTCTAGGCCTGTCATTCATATACATGTAGCTAACATTTAATGTATAATTTAGTGCACCCTAAAACTGTTTTAGGTAGGGCAAACTTGAGCCAACTGATGCCAACAGCTCTGCCGAAGATACAGTGCAGCTTCCCATGCACTGTGTATGTCCAGTATGAGATGTACTCAGTGCATTGGGACTACACAGTGTATGTCTCACTGGGCATGAGACATGCTCAGTGCATTGCGACTACACAGTGTATGTCCCACTGGGCAGTTTGCATGGTGATCCCCTGCACCTTTCCCTACATGGTCACAATGTAACCAGCAATGGCACCGGAAAAGACTTGCATAGTCTACCATGAAGGACTGGCACTAAAAGGTCATTGGGAGCCCTCCCAGTTGCAAGCTCTGATCCAGCAAGGAGTATTTCCGGGCTGTTCTGAGGGCATGACTTAAACTATCTGGTGATAGGGCATCCACAATGGTGCCCCACTTATTTGAAACTCCTTAACTTATTTATTTTTTTATTTATTTTATTTTAGTCTTTGGTAACCGGGTAAGGCCCACTAGGCACAAGTGCCTGTTTTCAGGGGTGACCTGGGAGCACTGGGCGGTTAAATGACTTGCTCAGAGTCACACAGCATACAAGTGGAGGTTGTTAGAATCAAACTCAGGTCTGGTCTGCTGGATGTATCAAGCTTGTTCACACCTAAATTGTTCACACCTCATTCCTGTAACCTCTAGGCTATACTGCCAGCCCAACTTGTCATCCTAGGAGTTCCTTCTTGGTGGAGGCATTTAAAAAGATGCTGAATGTCATCTACTTAAATTAGAATTCAACCTGGAGCCTTAATGAAGGCTACTGACTCAGTGTTTTAGTATTGTATTATGTATTAATGTATGTAATTTATGTTGTGCTTTGTGGAAATGTATTTTCATTTTTTGTTTTTGATTTGTACATCACTCTGTGCCCTTAAACAGGGCACTGCACAAAATACAATGGACTTGCCTTACCTTAGTGAAAGTCTTTTGTGAGTGTGTAGTAATTAACTGTGCTTATAGTGCTACACTGTCAATCCATATGAAAGCCAAGCCTGTACATTGCACCTAGCCACTTCATCACCCCAGTCAGTGACGCAAACTTGGCAGCTAAAGAGGGTGTCAAGGCTAGCCCTGATACAACACAGGAGTAGGAATGTTTACTGTAGCTTGTGAATGGGGGCAACAGGATTACTAGATATATTTAATCAAAAGACATAATTGAAGCTGTAGGGGTGGGGAGGAAGTATCGTGTCATTATATTATTGGAGTGGGTTTGTCCCCTGGGTCCACCCCAAGCCATTCTGTAATCATTAAAGCCCTTTCAATTGATTCAAGTTGAATTATTCAAACATGGGTTGTTCTAAGAGGGGGTTAACTCATGGGGAGGGTAAGACAGTCACTAAATAATTTACCTGAATGCTGTTCCAAATATTACAATATTTAGGGTATGGGGGGGAAATGTAGATTTGGTGTACACCACTAGCTGCTGGTATGGTATGAACCTCTGCTAAGTACTGGGATCACAAACTATAATAAAATGGAACAATGTATGTTAATATGTAAAAATAATTTAATACACTACCAGGTGAGCCCCCAGGCCAACTAGTTAGCATGAAGCTTTTCACATTCACTTTTTATTCTCATATTGGAAATCCTTCACCTATGAACACTTGAGAGAAGCACGTTGCTGGTAGGTGTTTAATGACAATAGCCATAATTTTGAATTTCTTATTAAGTCTGTATGTGCAATACTGCACTACTATAATAGCTTTATTGTGGAGGGCAAAAGTTACAGTGTCCTTGGACCCATGTTTCCAAAACTGCCCAAAACGTAGGCCTGCATTTTCAAAAAAATGTAACAGCAAGTCGTACCATATTTACAGTGCCTGCTCACGCATCCAGAAAAGGATGCAAAAGTGACCCAGCTATGATGTAAAAGTGACTTGTGTCATAGCTGGATTACTTTGGCATCATGTTTGCATCACTTTCTAGATGCAAATGCAGGCATAGCAAAAGTGACACAACTTGCTGCTGCATCTAGTCACAGCTCTTTGAAAATACAGGCCAGATAATTTATCTTTTATACATGTAAATATTTTAATTTAAACTTAAGGATCTGTGAAATTTATCGATGTCACATCATTAGAGCTTCTCAATTGTGGAAAATATCTTTGAAATGTTTGCAGTTCTGAACATAGGAAATGCCTGAAAAGTGCAAAATGTGCCATTTGGACACTTTTTCAGCCTGAGTGCAGCAAACATGTGGTTCTTATGGGGGTTTACAAAGTCTTTTTGCTTGTACCAGCTTTCTATTTTATAAGTGAGTGCAATTTGAGAGATTTGACCCACCATACAGGGAACTGCACCTGTAGCTTGATTCATAGAAGGTCCTGTATATCCAATACAGGGTAGCATACCTGTCGGGCACAGTGCCAGATCTGCAGTTTGCAAAGTGCAGGACCCTGTGGGCCATTCATGAAGTTAAAGACCAGTTAGGTAGGCTGTAAGTTGCAACCTGGGTGGTCATGAGAGGGGATTGTACATAAAAAGTTAAAAAAGTTCATGTTTTGTTTGATTTAGACATTTTGGGGGTGTTTTTTAATCATCCATAACTTTAATTGTTAACTTTTTCTCATATTTGAGGGTTGGGGTGCTAATCACCTCCTCACAACCACATCAGTGTGGTTATTGAATATGGCCTCAAAATACATTTCTGGGGACACCAAATTCAAGGCTCTTTAGATTAAATAAATAAAGTCCCTGACATACATAGTAGTTTTTGGGAGGTTGGGGGCTTTTTAAGCATTTGTTTTCTATTAGATTGGTGATCAGTGGTATGGGACCAAAGCATAAGATGGCAATCAGTCGAGGTGGAAGGAGGGCTGTGCCTGTAAGCCACTGTAGGGCCATGGAACTGGTATGTATACAAGGTTGGCTGTGGGAGGCAGAAGGATGGCATGGGTGCTATATGATGGTTGAGGATGGGGAGTTTGTTTTGACTAAGGGGTGGGTGGAGGAGGATTTTTTTTAGGGGTGGGTGGAGGAGGGTGGCCTGGGTGCTAGAGGGTGTTTTTTTTATCTGTTTTTTACAGGTCCATGATTGGCAGGGTATGGCGGAGAACAAGACAGTGACCATGCGAGTTGGAGGCATGGCAGTGCTGATTACCTACTTTGGGACCTATATGTACATACCAGGGTAGTTGTGGAGAGGAGGAGGTTAGTATGAGGAACAGAGGGTGGGAGAGGGTGTTTTTTTGGCATCTGGCTAATGATCATTGCTAGTCTGACTGGAATCCTGACCTGCTTCAACTGTTCAAGACATCTTCATGGGGTCAGCATACTATAGCTGCAGATGTGTGAACAACAAATACCATCACCAATTACAAAGGCACAAATGGCCTTTTCTTACAGAGCATAGATTATCAATGCATTCAGCTAGCCTCATTAAAAGACATACTGAGATTTTAGCACGGAAAAGATAATATTGTTACTTTCAACCAAAAGCATCATATTTGAAATGCAGTTACTTTTAATCCAAACTTGTTTTTCCTTCACTGAAAAAAGTTGATTAAATCTACAAATCTACATAGAGCATAAAGATAAATCAAGTGCCTTGATAAAAAAAAAACATTTCATTACTAAAAATCCAGTTCCATTTAAATGTGATTTTGTCTACAACCTCATTTATCCTTTAATTTGTTTATATTTGGCTTCGCTCTTGAGGTTTATGGGTCATCACACACCTCAGGTGTGTGAAAAAATCCATAACACACACTCACCTATCCATTATTCTCTATATTCAACATATTACATAAATTGGAATAATACATTATGCATGCCATTTAGTGAGGTTAACCATAATACCCATATCCATGCCTGACTTACTTTTTCCCCACACAGAATTAAAGGGTCTTGCATCTTCATAGGTGGCATGCAGTCATGTGCTTACTCTACGAATGGAAATTTTCTACCCATTACATATTCCTCAATTTTTTTTTTATTGCATTGCCATTTTTCCATTACTTTATTTTTTTTGCTATCATTTGAAAATGAGATTTTTAATTTTTCTTCAAACAGTTCTGATCATCTGCTTGTAATTAGACTGATCAGAACCAGATACTGTTGAGAAGAACAAGGTACAGTAAACAACTTCAGACTCACAAGCATGTCAACTATCCAAGCATTTACCACTCCCCTGCATGTCTATTTCTTCTCACTGTTTATAATACAACCACATTCTCCAGAAATGTCTCATTGACATAACTGATGAATCATGCTGTGCACCACCAACACAGAATAACACTTTTCCAATATACTCTTCTTCCTCTTCCAAGTCAATTTTAGAACTCTATTTCTCCACCTTCCAGGTTGCTTTGCCTGTGCACAAAATTCCACTGACAAAAGCATTGTCATCGCACTACATTACTACACCAGTCTGCCTGCTTGTCTGCATGTCTGGATTTGTATCATATGAACTTGCATATTACTTCATCATAGATGATTTAATTTTGTGGCAGCTTGTACAGGGTCGGTACTGTACCATCAAATTACTCACTAATAATCACTTTAGCACATTTACAGACCATACAGAAGACAAGAACAAAACAAGGATAATAGATAATAAAGCAAGCGTATGAAAACACTATCCTAAATGTATGGCATGGAGTGGATGTACCTCAGATAAGTTAATGTCTAGATAACCGAGAAATTCACTGGAGGGTGCACAGAGCAGTTAATGCACCTTTCAAGTAACTCTTTTCTAACTTCCATCTATCAGTAGTGAAGGGAGCCTGACATGCCTACAATTTACTCAGTCTGCCTTCTACAACTGACACAATAAAGAGTGATTAAGCTTTCTTAAAGATACAAATGCATACAAGGAAAGGAACATAGCACAATTAATAGCATTCTCATAACTTGCTACTAAACAAGGAGTACACCCCATCATGGTACCTTCACGTGTGTTGTCCCATCATCATGAAGTGTGAAATTTTACTGTAACATTCTATTGCTCACCCTTTTGGTGTAGTCCATGGCTTTAAGAATGGAAAGGTTAAGAGTCTCGAGGATGCCAGAACGTCTTCATAATCTCCCATGTGAGAAGCAAAGTAATCTGTAGAAATTGATGCAAAAGAAAGACAAATAAAGTTGCCATACTATTTCAGGTAAAAGTCTGTGACAATACTAGTATCTTAAATGCCTCTATCTTAAAAGGGAACAGTCACTATAAAGGACCGCACACTCAAGTGTGAGACTGGTCCCAATGTGCACTTTGTTGGAATAATATTTTGGTTTACTTACTGTTTACTGAGTAGTCTTGATTATATCAGACTAATTTTGCTTACTTGTAGTCGGACATCTCCTTTTACTACAAATCCCAGAATCCCCTGCAGCTAACAGAGCAGTAGGCAGCAGTGGGAGATTTAATAGCAAACAATGCATGTCAGAGCTTTTATAATCACTGGTCAGATGTTTTTGGGACTGCTTTTCTCCAGAAGCTAAAAGTTGTAGAGTTTTACTTTATAAACATAGAAGCTGATGGCAGATAAGGACTGTATGGCCCATCTAGTCTGCCCATTTGTCTACCTATTGCAGAAACCACAGATCCTAGTTGATCTGCAGCTCACCCTTTTTTCTCTGCCTCTTGGGTACCCTTATGTCTATCCCATGCATTCTTGAATTCCACAACTGTTTTTCCCTCCCACCTCTGCAGGGAGGGTGCTTCACACATCCACCACCCTTTCAGAGAAAAAGTACTTTTTTACATTGCCCCTGAACCTCCCCCTTCCAGCTTCATGCCATGGCCCCCTGTTCTTGTACATCTTCTTTTGTGAAAGATGGTACCCTCTTGCACCTTGTTTACACCCTTGAGGTACTTGAATATTTCTGTCATATCCCCCCTCTGCCTCTTCTCCTCCATGGAATAGATATTGAGTTTCCCCAGCCTCTCCTCATAGGGCTTTCAATGCAGACCTGCATCATCTTGGTAGACCACCTCTGGACCACTTCCAATCTGTCAATGTCCTTCTGAAGATGTGGTCTCTTTGCTGGTATAGTTCTGACAAAGTTGCAATTGTCTAAGTCACCACTGTGCTAGTTTGCATTGAGTTTTCTTAAAGATATGCCATCTTTTCAGTTGAAGTCACGTGAAGTTAAGGTGAACTTGCAGTTCCAGGTGATAACATCACCAACAATAACATCGCTGCACACAACACTGCAACCAAATATCTAAACCAAATTACAATGTTGGTGAAAACACAGAGCGACACACCGCAAAAACTAACAGAAAAACAGCAGGAGTTCTTTGTTTTGCAGTGGGTCCCCCCACACATCCCGACTTGGGGGCTTCTCCCTCCAGACCACCTGGAATTAATTTAATCAACTCCTAGGGGGTGTGGACCTCAGGGATGGGGAGAAACTTGGGGGGGGTCAAATGTCTTTGCATAAAAAAGCAAAAAAAAAAAACAACTTTAGTTCTGGGAGACAGGGAACCAAACCCTGGTCCCCAGATCTCCTCTGCCCCAGGAGTGGGTACTTTAACCATTCCACCATGGGAGTAGCAAGGTCAGGCACCACAACTCCTGCTCTCTAATGCCTTCCTAGCTGCTGCTTTCCCTTCCCTGCCTACACATACAGTGACAGGGGTAGGCATAACTCTGTAACCATGTCATGTCCCCCCTCTCCCTCCTTTTCTCAAGGGTATACATATTAAGCTCCTTTAGTCTCTGTTCATATTGCTTCTGGTGCAGATCCTGCACCATTTTAGTTGCCCTCCTCTGGACTGCCTCCATTCTGTCTATGTTCTTGTGGAGATGAGGTCTCCAGAACTGCATACAGTACTCCAGATGGGGTCTCACCATCTGTCTGTACAGAGGGATAACAACTTTTTTTTCTGGTGATGCCTCTCCCTATACATCCCAGTATCCCTCCAGCCCTCCTTACTGCCTTCTCATTGCTTGCTTACCTTTAGGTCATCAGATATAATTACCCCCAGGTTCCATTCCATTTTGGTTGTTGTTGTTACCTCCCTCTCCCCTCATTGTGTACTCTTCCCCTTGGTTTTTGTTTCCCAGGTGCATTACTTTGCACTGAATTTAAGCTGCCATACTTTTGACCATTCCCCCAACCTTGCCAAGTCTGTTCTCATCCTTTCCACCCCCCCCCCCGGGTATCAACCCTGTTGCAGATCTTTGTGTCGTCTGCAAAGGGCAAATTTTCTTCCAGTCCTCTGCAATGTCACTTATAAAGACTTTAAAAGGACTGGACCCAGTACTGAACCCTGCGGTGCCCACTAGTAACCCACCCTTTCTTCAAAGTGGACTCAGTTTATTATTACCTCTGTGTCCAGTTGTGCAGCCAATTTTCACAGGCTACCACCCTGGGACCCACCCCAGGCTAGCTAACTTGTTTATTAATCTTTTGTGTGGGACTATGTTAAATGCCTTGCTAAAGTCTAGGTAGGCCAAGACCACAGCCCTCCTGGTTTACTATTCTGGTCACCCATCAAAGAAATCTATTAAATTCATCTGACATGACCTTCCTGCTGTGAATCCATGCTGCCTTGGGTCCTGTCCCACTGGCCTCTAGGTACTCAACAATTCTTTCTTTCAGAAGTGACTGCATCATTTTCCCTACATCTGAGGTCAAACTAACAGGTCTGTAGTTTCCTGCCTCTGCTTTAATCTCACTTTTGTGAAGGGAATCACATCCACCTCCTCAGTCCTCAGGTACCATAACAACCTCCATGATTTGATAAAAGGGTAGTCAGTGGTGTTACTAATGTTGTTCTCCTTAGTTCTTTTAGAATTCTGGGGTCCAATCCCGTCAGGTCCCATTGATTTGTCTACCTTCAGTTTTAGGAGTTCTTTCAGAACTTTTTCTTCTATGAATAGACTAGTATCAACCCCCCTATCCAGAGTGCTTTTATTGATTGGATTAGGTACCACCCCCCTCCTCTTCATTTGTGAATACTGAGCAAAAGTATTCATTCAGTATCCCTGCTCTTTCACTTTTACCCTGTGCCCACCAACCCTCCCCTTTATTAAGCCTAGCTATCCCTCCCTTGGTCTTTTTTCACTTCCTAATATACCTATAAAAGGTTTTATCCCCCTTCTTAACTGAGTTAGCTATCTTTTCTTCAGTTTGGGCTTTGCTATTCTAACTGCCTTCCCCACTTTCTTCTGCTTTAACTGGTACAGTTCTCTGTCCTACTCCTTCTGTGTTTCCTTATACTTCCTGAATGCTGTCTTTTTCTCCTTAACCTTCCCTGCCACCTCTTTTAAGAACCATAGTGTTTTTTTCCTTCATTTTGATATGTTTATTTGCTTCACACAAAGGCTTATTGCTTCTGTGATGGCAGTTTTGATGTTTCCTCATTGTTCCTCCACCCCTCCTTCTTGCCCGGTTACTAGTGCTTTTCTGAGGCACTCTCCTATTTGTCAAAGTCAGCCCTCCTAAAGTCCAGTACCCTCACACTTGTATGCCTTGACTCTATGGCTGTGTTTATCATGAACCACACTATTTGGTGGTCACTTGTTCCCAGATGGCTACCCACTTCTAAATCTGAGATCCTCTCAGTCCCTGTTTGAGAGTACCAGGTCTAAGATTGCCGCCTCCTGAGTGGGTTCCATTACTAGCTGCTGAGGCATGCCCCTGTAGGGTAACAAGAATCACCCTGGTTTTAGATGTGGCTGCAACAAAGGTGCTCCAGTTAAAATCTGGCATATTCAGATCCCTCATCAATAATATCTCCCCTTTTTCTGCCATCCTAAGGATGCCTTCTATCATTTCCTTGTCCATTTCATCCCCATGCAGATTGTGGTGCCATTTTCTGTCTCCAGGGTGACCCACAGTGTCTCCTTTCCTTCCTACCCTTTAGTTCTATTGCTTTGATCCCTTCCCTTCCCTTATGTAGACAGCTCCTCCTCCTCCTCCTCTTCTACCCTCCCTGTCCCTCCTGTAGATTGTGTACCCTGTTATGTTGACATCCCAGTCATGGTTCTCTGTGTACCATGTTTCTTTGACTGCCACGATATTCAGGCTTCCCTCTTCCATCAATGACACTAGTTTAGGGAGCTAGTTTCACAGACTGCAGGTGTTGGTACTCATTGCCCTCCATTTTTTGATGGCCTTACCCTTTTAGCCTCATCCCTGTCCTTACTGCCTTTGCCTTTTTCTCCACTTACCCCTGCCCTTCTCCCCATCGACTTCTTTATTTTGGTGTTTACTTCTCTAACTACCCTGTTTTGTTGGGAGGGGGCTGGTATTTTCCTGCTCCTTTTCAGTGCCTCCCCAATTGGATAGTTTAAATGCTTGCAAATGAAGCATTCAAGACTATCACCTAAGATCCTGGTTTCCTCCTGGACAGATGCAGACCATCCTGCCAGTATAGGCCAGTATCCCTCCAGGTGGACCTCCAGTCACCAATCAAGCCAAAACTCTGAGCTCTGCACCAGTTTTTCAACCATTGATTGAATACAATGGTGCAGAGCGCCCTTAGCCTCACCCATACCATAGACAGGCAGCACCTTTGAGAAGGTTACCATGCATGCTACTTGTCTGAGGCCCTTCCCCAACTCCATAAATCTCCCCCTGCACTGCTCTGATCCCAGTCCCTGCCAGGTCATTTGTCCCTAGGTACACAATGATGTCCAGCTACCTCCCCCATGCAGCTACTCCCACGATCCTGAGGACTTGCTCCCTGTCCCTCCAAGCTATGGGGCCGGGCATGCCCCTTACCTCCCTCCCCCAGTTCTACCATCTAACAATTGAGTCCCCCACCAGGAGTTGTTTCCTTCCCCTGTGGGGTCCTGTGTCACCCTCCTGAGGGTCTCCTTTCTGGAGGTTCCCAGCATTCTCCTTGGGCTCCACTGCAGGTGCCTCCATAGAGGAACCACTCTGTGCCAGAACAGTGTATGAACTGTGGAGAGGTACAACCGGAGGGATGCACCTCTATTCCACCACCTTCACCCCCCAAGACCACTTTGGTCCAACCGCTCCTTTTTCTTAGCAACCTCTGAGGAAGCAGTGGTGGCGGCCCTGGTGGTCCCTGGGTGGGAGAGGAGGTCCCCTGAATCCTGGCCAACTCAGCCTGGGGACAAGAAACCTCCTCCCTCAGCCCAGAGATGTGCCTGCAGATGGCACAACACTGCATCCTCCAGAATGTTTGCTGGAAGACTGCTGCTTCACAGCCACTGCACTGCACCACTCCCATCATGTCTTATTTGTGGCCCCTCAGCTGTTGTTTTGCATGCTTACTCTTTCTTCTCTCTGTTTTCTATTTTTTTGTTTTTTTTTTCTCCCTACTTTCCTACTGCCTATGTGCCCTTACAGCTCCTGCCTTTCCTGTTCTGTGACAGGAAGTTCCTGTATTCCTCAGTAGTCTCCTTCTTACTTGCTCAGAGACAGACCTCCGGCAGCTAGCCCTTTTGTTTTCGTTCTCCTTCTCTCTCCTCCTCTTGTATGTGCCCTTGTGGACCTAGTTACTAGCTATACCCTTTGTAATTATGCCTATATACCAGCTAGGGGTGGTTGGGGAATGGGGTGGGTGTGTGGGTGGGGGTTGAGCCTTTGGCACTTGGTGTCTACAAAACAATCAATAATCTGGTAAAAAAAGATGTTCTTCTGTAACCTACAGGGCAAAACACAGCTCTAGTTTGAGGTAGCTGGGAGCTGCTCTCCTTTCAGCTTCTACAGCAAACAGAGTCCACAGTCAACTCCTGTTTGTAATCCACAGTCCCTCAAGCCTTCTTCAGCTCCTCCCCTTATCAGACACCTCTTTCACAGAGTTTCAGTAACAGCTCTAGTCACAAGTGACTACAGTCACACTACAGACTACAGACTGCAGATATTCTCCCAGCGGAATTACCTCCATGGCAAATTAAAGTTATACTAAGTAAAGACAACCCCAAAAACAGAGAACCAAAACACTGACTTTTACTTACTATTACAGGCCCCTGAATTAAGAATTCAGTTTAATGTACTCACTAAATCACCTCCTTGATGTAGGGTAGCTGCTCTCCCTCTCTCATCTTATGCAGCATACAGTACAATACAATACAATACAATACAATACAGTACAATACAATACAAGACAAGACAAGACAACAAGATTCAAGGCACTTAGTATCATACTGGGCAAAGAATGGAGACATATTGCAATTACTTTGAACAAAGGACAAGCAAATAGTGCAGGCCATAGCAGCCTGAGGAGTAAACAGCAAAATTACAAGCCACACAGAACATCAGTTTTGTAAAGTGAAACTGCCAAGCATAGGAAAGGTAGCGGACTCATGTACAATTCGTTCCACCAGGGGAACAGGAGCATTTGATTGTTGCTATTAGGTTCATTTTGTAGGGAGATTTGAACTGAAGCTGGGATTTAATGGATCGCAGGAAAGCTGGAAGGCCATTCCACAGGTGAGGAGCAGTAGAAGAAAGGCTTTTTTGCCCATAGAAGTGGAGAGCTGGGGCATTCAACAGAAAGTTAGAGGTCATGGAGGCAGGTTTTGGGATGAAGGAGAGAAGAGAGCGGAATCCAACCATATCTATGACAGCCTTATTGACTGTACAACCTAGCAAGAAGTTGTGGTGGGCCTGTGGTAGGACATCCAAGTGTCTGGCAGAAGGTGCAGTGATGGTAAGGGTGGTGCTTGAAGGGCAAACCTACAAATATTATTAGAGGTTGAGTTTAGCCCAGCAAGTCTGAAGGAAAAGGTGAGTGCATAAATAGGAGCCATAGTCCATTAGTGAGAGGAGGTGCCATGGGCAATGGTGAGCCAGGCATCAGTGGTGAGGTAGTTGATTATCTGGTATACAGCCCCAAATTTCTGATTTATAAATCAGGTAGTGATCTCAATGTGGTCAGAGAAGGCAAGCATTGGATCAAGTGTGACATCAAGGTACTTAAAGGAGCTCACAGTCTCCAGGGACATACCATTGAGCTGCTTCTTGTATGACTAATATGAATACTGTGAGTCTTTTCACTATTTCTCTCCATAATCTGCATGTGTTAATGTATACTTTGTGTGTCTTACTTTTTGTTGATTCCCTGTTTTACTTGATGTGGAACCTTTGTAAAAGAGCTCTGCTCTAAGGTATTTATAATCTGAAACTTTAAACAAATAAAGCCATCAGGGGATAGGACAGTCAGGGATTACTAATGTTGGCTAGCTTGAATAGCCTGGGTTTAGAACTGAAGAACATAGCTTTGGTCTTCTTGGCATTGACCAGTCACCTATTGCTCAGGAACCACCCATAGGTGGCATAGTAGTTTTCAGAGAAGTGTAGAGGAGGGGCTAGCCAGGGACCAGCCACTGTAAAATAGTATGAGGTTGTCCAAATACGGTAATGATTAACATGAGAGAATATGCTTGGGAAAGGAATTTACAGAGAAGGAGAATAAAAGGGGTCCCAGGATTGAGACTTCGTGGTAACAGACATGAGAGAAGGTGACACCCCCAAGACAGGCTGTTGTCAGAGAGGTAATCTTGGAACCAGGCAATGGATGTAGGGGAACAACTAATGCTGTGCAGTTTGTCAAGGAGGATGCAGTGGTTAACTAAGTTGAAGGCTTTTGAGAAGTCCACAGAGATGGCATCTGTGATGTTACCAATGTCTATATTTTGGAATACGTGGTCCATGAAACAGGCCAGGGTTGTGGTGGTGCTATGACCTTTCCTGAAACTATACTGTTGGGGGTAGAAGGAGGTTGTATTTTGTAACATGGTCTGAGAGCTGCTGGTGGAAAACTTTCTCTAAGAGATTACTTAAGTGAAAGAATGGCGATAAGGCAGTAGTTTCATTTCCCTGCTGGTTAGTGGCACACCCCTCCCTCCATTCAGAGGGTGGGGGTGTCACTAGACACCTGGGAAATTAGTCATAATATGCTGCCTGTCCATCAGAGGGTAGAGGATGTCACTGGACACCAAGGACATCAGCTGAATGACAAAAATGGGTGATTGAAGGGTGATGGGTATCTCTGGATACCAAGGCATTCACTGGTCCATTGTATGGGGTTCTGGGAATGAGTGGTGCTGGCAGTTGCAGTGCCACTACCCTCCACCAAGACCTTGTGCCCTGATAAGTTGGGGTTTGGCAAGGCAGTAGCTTGTGTATGTTTGGGTGGCAGTTACCACCTGTGCAAACCTTTGAATTTACCATGTACCCATATACAAGGTGGACCCCTCATTTGCATGGGTGGAGCAATAAGTTAGTGCTTGGGTGCTAACAGGTTTTCTCATGCTGTGGCAAGCTCTGAATATAGACCTCATCCATGAATTGGGTGAAAACCCAATTAGTGTGGGCAAACACCCCTTGGCGCCTGTGCTAACTATTGAATGTCTGGCCCAGAGCTTAAATAAACTCTAACATGCACTCAGTGCATATTAAATTTTCTCACTGCTGTTTACTGCTCTGATGTTATCTATACGGGATATTGGGATTTGTAATAACAGAATATGTCAGCCTACAAGTAAGCAAAATTAGTCTGATACAATCTACTATACTACTGCAAACAGTAAATAAACCAAAATGTTTTTACACACAAAATGCACATTTGGAATATCCCCATACTTGAGTGTTGGGGCCTTTGGTGGTGACGGTTTCCCTTTAAAAGTTTCACCTAGGATATGCCATTGTGTTTTAATACTGCAAGCTTTTTACTACTCCATATTGATAAAAACAATACATAGTTGGATTCATGCCTCTTAATTGTTTGATTTCAGGTGGGACTCATACATTTGCTGTTCTAGTTCTCTGATATACCATGTGTATGGGGTTGCTATCTGCTAATATTTAAAACAGAAAATGTAAAACCTGAAGAAATGTTCACCATCTAATCATGTAGTACCTAGATAATTACCATCTCCTAATAAAGACAGATTATTGTTTTATTGAACTCATTGAAGATTTAAAACTAATAAACTGGAATGATATCTTTAATTAAAATATTAATGTATTGTACCATAATTAAATTTATTGAAAGAGATGTTAGGACTGACTGGAACATTTACAGTCTCTGGGCCAGATAGTCAAAACTTTGCCCGGCTAAATTAGCACTGCCCAGTGGACAAACTTAGCCCAGAGTAAAACCAAGCTATACTCAAAGGAATAGCCCTGGGCAAAGAGCTTTGAATACAGCATGGAATGAGACTGGGCAAACTGGCTGGGAGTGCAGAGCAAACTTAACCCTGGAATAAGACAGCTCTGAATATAGCAACCAGGAAGTGCAAACCACAACAGCAACACAGTGCATGGCAACGTGAAGCTAGGTAGAGGTGAACTATGTGGCCAATGTGTGAGCCAGCAAATTGTGGACCCAGTACAGCTGCAGGCAGCAGCACATGTGAAAGTACAGTGTGCAAAACTGTATATATTCCCCGAACCATCAGCGCCGTGCTAACACGTTTGCTCGGGTTTAGTGTGGAGCTCAGCTGTTTGCCTGGTGCAAACACGTTTGCCCGGACCTAAACTTTGCCATATTCAAAAGCAACATGCAAATGAGCCTACTTAGGTACGCCATGGGCAAACAGGCACATTTGCATCTCATTATGTGCTGCTTAGCATACATTACCATGCAGTTTGCCTGGTGCTACTGCATGGTGCACACAGCTCCTCCTTTTGGTCGGAATGGAAGTACAGGCTGGATGCTGCAGGCCAAGGCATGCCCACATCATGCAGTACAGCTCATTCATTCTGCAATTGGTGGCCGGCCATGGTGGTGTGAGGAGGGCTGAGATGGTTGCTGGCTCACTTCGTGGCAGATGGGTGGGCTGAGCGGGGTACCACTAGATTACCAGGGAAAGGGTTTATTTGTAATTGAAATGGTGGTTGGGATATGTACATGGGGGTTGGGGGAACCACTAGACTGCCAGGGAAATTATCTATTTTTATGGGGAATGGGGGTCGGGATATGTGCTGGGGGGTGGGAGGTACCACTAGACGACCAGGGAAATTATCTATTTCTATGGGGAACGGGGGTCAGGATCCACGCTGGAGGGAGGGGAGAACCACTAGACTACCAGAGAATTTATCTATTTCTATGGGGACCGGGGGTCAGGATACGTGTTGGGGGGTACAACTAGACTACCAGGGTGATTCTTGCTACCGCAGCTACGGGTGTCTACGATGGGGCACAGCCACACACGCCAGTTTTGTTCCAACAGTATCCAGCGCCATGCTACAGGTCATGCTAATGCCTGTAGTGCAATGCTATACCTTTGAATATGCCTGCTGCTGGCATTCATGGGTGCTCCCTGTCCTCACCCTTGCATACCATTATCTATTAGCTGGCGTACCACACAACTCTGGCACTAATGGGGCTTTCAATGTGCAGCCTCGCTCAAATCCAGCACTGTTCCAGTGCTACAGATTTGTGCTAAGTAAGGTTTGAATATCTGGCCCTCTGTATTTTAAAATTCACGTAACCAAAAACTCAAAAGATACTCTGGGAGAAAATATTGATAGTTTATTTATGAAGTTACTTAATTTTGAAAGATGGGATGTATTGTAAATGGGAATTTCTAATAGAACAGAATCCAATAACATTCAAATTGATTATAATTTTTCCAATTACAACAAATTCAACTGAAATGACAAAAATAGTTTGCCAAATTACTTCCTGACATACCTTTACTGACACATATTTTGGGCATGTAGGAAGCTGGGGAAAATTTGTGAAGGAGCTGCTGGTGCTTAACTCTGAGTGCAGAATACGTTTGGAATATGTTTAGATTCTATATCTGTCTGTCTGTCTGTCTATCTATCTAGGATATGAGAAGAGCTAATGTACAATACCAGAACTCTCTTCTTGACATGCACTTGAGTATAAAGCTATGAGTGAGATTTCAAGAGTTCAAGTACAATGACAGATATTTCTGATATTGTATATTAGCTCATCTCATATCTGATGTATAAAGCAAGCCATGAACGTTTCATAAATAAAGCTGCAAATGAGTGGTTTTTTTTCAGTCACTCTTTTTATGCTTTTTTTCTATGAACAAAACATCTCTGAAGAATATGCAAAGTACTGTGATATTTGTCAAGTTAACATTGTCAAAAGGTAATGTGGTATGTCCTGTTGCCATTGGTCAATTATCAATAGGTCAGTTGTGATGTATGTAAAGGTGACATCTTGGTACTTAACAGGTGATCTCTTAAAACTTAGCCTGAAGATATCACTAGTTATCTTTATAAATTTATATCCACACCTGATGTGTATATATACAGTTTACTAGATAATCTTTTGTTTGATTTGTGATGCCGCTTCATTAAGATTGTGTCTAAAATACAGAAATATCTATTTTATACAATTTATACTGTATCGAAAGGACATGTTGTAGTATCCAACTTACAAAATAAGCCATTATCTTTTTTTTATTGTAGACCATGTCTGTAGAAATCATATCTTGTTACTAATTTTTTATTGTTTTTGGTTTTTGCTCATTGCTTCATGTATGTTTGAATGTACACTATGTTGCCAACATAATTATATATGTATTCATGTATACTATACTGCTACTATGTCTGTGCTCCTGTTATATGTCTCAGGACTTCCTTGTAAATGAGCTTGCTTAATGACGTTATTCCTGCAATAAACATGAACTTGAACTTGAAAGCTGAGTATGTCACAAAAAGGCTACTGAGTCAATAAGAGAAAGTTTTACAATGCTGATGGCATTATAATAACATTGAAGTTAGTAGCTTATATCAAAGAGAATGATTAAATCTTCACACAGACAGCTGATTTAAACTTTTAACTAGTAAGCTGATCTTGTATAAACCAAATACACAATGACCTGACACACAATACAATACAGTAGGATTAGAAAATTAGTTAAAACAAGTTCTAATCATTTGGTTAAGTCAGGCAGTTAGTTTTGTACTGAATTCTCTGAAATTGGCATGTACAGTAAGACGCAGATTCAAAAGGTGCAATTAAATAATAAGACTTGACATGGGTGATTATTTATTTATTTATTGAAAATGTTTGGTGGCCGGGAAAGGCACACTGGTTGTAGTGGTATTACAGAATTCTTTGGTGTGTTGTGAGATCCAAGGCATATCTGAGTACCTTCACCCCCACAGAAGTGCCATTTTCCGAGATTATACTGAAAAGACAGCTTTCAGCCAATCATAACACAGAACTCTTTGTCCCATTTATTGCATGTTAGCCTGATAGTAGGCTCAATAATGGTCTATATGCTAATCTCTGTATTATAATTGGCTAAGACTAGCACTATAGTACGTCTGTGAGAAACCACTGAACACTTCTGTTTTTTTTCCACAGACACACTCTAGTGATAAAGCACATTTAATTTTTGTGCTCTATTTAAATAACAAATAGTTTTCAATATAATAGTTACAATGGTATAGTTGTCAGGGTTCTACTCATATTAACCATACTGTAGTGTTCTGAAACACCTCAGCCTCCAGTCTTGGTGTTTAATCATCCTGGTCTGGATATTACTTTATAACCCCAACCACTATGCCATTAATGCTACCACAATGCACACCCTCTGATTATAAAATAGGTTCAAATTTAACAATATGCCAAAGAAAATTTTTTGGCTAAAAACTATTTTTGTTGTTGTAACTTTAGAATGTATCCTTATACCACGAAGAAAAAGGCCGTCCAATGTTTTGTAAGCAAACTTGACCTAGAATGTTTGGATTCTCATAGCCTATACAAATTAACATTTCTACTTTATTCCACAGTGAGAATGTTCGACACATACACAGAGACAAACACCAGAAAGCCTTGTATGGAGCCATTGCCTCTGTTTTATCTGTGGCAGGTAACCAACAAAGATTTTCCTGGGAAGCTGGTAAGGATTGAGCATTGTGATGTCACTGATGAACAAACTCTGCCTAACTGCATTGACTTTAGCACAGCTTGCTCATCACAGACATCACAAGATTCTAGAAATGGTTGTAATGTAGTATCAAAATTGAACAGACTCAGTCATCTATATCTCAGGACTGCTTGCAGCTACAGATGAGTCCAATACCTTGTTTGAAAGAGCTTTTCATGGGCTTTCAGACTATGATGCTCACTGGGCATGAATGTGTCCCTTTAATGTTGTCCCTTACATAAAGGGTTGCTCATCCCCCTTTTCCACTTACCCTATCCCTTCAGAACAGAACAGAACCCTGGTATGGCTATATCCCAGTCCTGATTTTCACTGTACCAGTTCTCTAGAATGGTGACTAGATCCAGGTCTGCTTCCACCATGGTGGCCTCTAGGTCCACAGTCTTGATGCCAAGACTATGAACATTCATGTACACGGCTTTCCAGAATGTGCTGCCACTCCCCCCACCTCCTTTTTTCCATTTGCATTCCCTTATTTCACTCACACATTATCTTGGCCTCATTTATTTCTTCTACCACTTGATTTTATTATTTTTTAATTTTTTTTCTCCCTCCAGATTCCCATAGTTGACCTCTTTAACTTTGGGGGGACAGTTTATTTCTCTCTGCCTTATTCCACCTCCCCCTCTTGACTAGTTTAAATGCTTGCCAATGTAGCATTTAAACCACTCACTGAGGACTACGGTTCCCCTCCTGAATGGATGCAGGCTGTCACCCCTGTACAGGACCTTATCCCTCCAGGTACCAAAACCCTCCTTTCTGCAACATTTCTTCAACCATGTGTTGAAGTTCCTGGTGCTGAGAATCCTGTCAGCCCCCTTATCATAGACTGGCAACACTTCTGAGAAGGTCACAGATTTTGCTACTTGCTTAAGACCCCTCCCCAACTCCCTGAACTCTTCCTCCACTACAGCTGGCTCATCCCTAGCTAGGCCATTTGTCTCCAGATGGACAATGACATCTAGCTCTCCCTCCCTTCCTGCTGCCCAGCAGCTCTTTGGATTCTGTTCCCATCCTTGCATGCTTTGTTGCTGGAAAGGTTGCGAACCTCCCTCTTCTCATCTCTACCTACTCCCAACTCACTTCTTTTGAAGGGGAATAGTTATTGGCTTGCCCTTCCTCTTTCTTTTCCTTTTCTGTCAGGTAATGTCCTCTTGCAGGGTTCTCAGCATCCTGAAGGGGAATAGTTCTTGGCTTGCCCCTCCTCTCTCCCTCTTAGCCTCCCCCCTCCACTCTTCTTCTTTTCTGCCGGGTCCAGTCCCCTTGCAGGGTTCTCAGCACCCTGAAGGGGAATAATTAATAGCTTGCCCCTCCTCCCTCCCTCCAACCCTTCCCTCCTTCCTTCCCCCATCCCCACCACCACTTGTGTTATAATCCCCTTTCTTCAAAAGCCATATTAGCACTTAGGGACCTTCTAGACCTAAATCAGCACTTAGTAACCCTGTGCTCAGCCTGCTACTTTTTGTTCTCCATCCGGCCTATACCTTATGGGTTACCAGTTCCTGGTTTACTTCTATGTTATATCTGTATACTGTTCTGTGTACTGGTATGTCTCATCCTATGTTTCTGACTTTTACGTGTTGTCTACCACTTTCTTCTTATACGATAGTGTCTGTTGTCTAGGATTGAAATGTATTGTATTATTATTACACTTTATGTATTTGAATTGCACTCTGTGTATTTTATTTTATTATGTTTTTGCTTGATCCCCCCCATTTTGTAATCCCTTCCCCCCCAGGATCCTTCTGGAAATTAGCTGTTTACAGCTCATGTTGTCTTTCCTGGTGAAACCTTTTCAAATAAATAAAATAAATAAATTAACTCTATCCCCTTACTTTGGAGTTCCCCACCAGGGTTTGCTTCCTCCTTCTCTGGGGTCCTCTGTCACTCCCTTTGGGGTCTCCACTGTAGAGGACACCAACACCCACCCTAGTCTCTACTATGGGTGCTTCGATGGGACATTCCTGCTCCACCAGGGTGGCACTGGAATTTTGTAGTGGAACTGGTAGGGGGGATGTTCCTACACTCCGCCATCCTAAACCTCCCTAAGCCCACTTTTATCCAGTCGTTCCTCTTACTGAGCAACTTTGGACATAGTGGCAGTGGACTAGGTGGTCCCTGGGTAGAGGAGAAGGTCCTCTGAACCAAAGCCAACTCGACCTTGAGTGTTGCTACCTCCTCCCTCACCCAAGTGAGCTGCATGCAGACAGGGCAGCAATGTATCCTCCAGGAAGTCTCTCTGAAGACTACCACCCCACAGCCACTGCCACTGCACCACTCCCAACATAACTACCCATGTATTAGCAACCTTACCCCCCTTCTTCTGTCTCTCTCTCTCTCTCTCTCTCTCTCTCTCTCTGCCTCTTTCTCCTTCTCTCTCCCCCCCCTTACAGACTCAGGATAATACCAGTGGAATCAGACATATTTCAGTCTCCCAATCTCATATTCACAATCACACACCCAGGATAATAACCTCTGTAACAGATGCAATTTTTTTTTTTAACTCTGTTATTTATCCCACCTTCCTACCTCGGTGTCCACTCCTTCGGACTGTTCATACCCTCTGGACCACTGCTCCAGAATCTGCCCCTAGAGTGCTTCTTTCCTCCCTTATGTCCTGCACAGTGGGGTCTGTCCCGGAATTGGTGGTCTTGGGTGGAGCAGTCGTCATCTAGGACCACCAAGGGGATTATCCATTTTTCTGTGCTCCCCCTCAACCCTGCCCCATGGGATGCCGGTGCAAGGACGTATGTCCAGAGAGGCGATGTGCTGATGCACATCTCTCTCAAGCACCCAATAGTGTCCCCCTTCCCTGAATCTATGAATGGAGCCGCCAGCCCCCTCGAGAGCCCGTGTTTCCACTGGCTGTCTCAGGAAGTCGGGTGCCTATTGCACCCCTGGTATCCCACCCTTGAGGGAGGACAGCATCGGTTGGGATGCTCTATCCTCCCTCTCCTGGCCGACCCCCAGTGACCCAAGTCCGTTCCTGAATCCAGGTCGCTGGCATGGCGCGCGGTGTGGCGTCCAGTGCCTTAACCCTCAGCGCCACCAGGCCGGCCAACAGATGCAATTTTAACTCACAACCTTACTTCAAAATCACAGCCCCAGGATAATAACCTCTGTAAAATGTACTATTAATTCACAAGTGCTATTTCACAATCACAACTCCATGAAAATAAAGTAACCCCTGTAAAAGATGCAATATCAGTTTCACATCTGTAGGATATTCCCCCTAGTAATTTGGATATAGAGTGCAGTACTTATCTGATGGATTGCCTCTGGCACTCCTGTTTCCTCTCCTGTTTTCTGCTCCAAATTCAGCTAGACAGGGTCCCTGGTTGTGGCTGTCTCCTGGGCAGGCTCCGCTCATCGCTGACCTTGGCGCGGGTTCTTATCTTTGGAGTTGGTCCTTAGCATGAGGGGTCACAAGCAGATGTTCAAGTGGTGGGTTCCATCTAGGAATCTGCCTGGCCAGCTTCATGAAGAACCAGGCAGTGCTTGGCAGTAGGCTGTTTTGCAGGATCTGGGGCAAGCCTTGCTCCTGACTGGGCCTCCTGGGAGTCTTTATGAGCTTCTAGCTTGGCTATCATGTTTGCGCCTGGTGTTCTGGTGCTGACGTTGTCTTAGAGAGTGGGCTCATGAGTCTCAGTGACCTTTTCCCAACTCATTCGCTGCTTCCAAGGTATAAGTTCATCCTTCCAAGAATGAGATTGATTTTGATTTCTGGATCTCAAGGATGCAAGCATTACACATCCCCATCAGACTATTCCACCAAAAACATTTAAGCTTCTGAATGGTGTAGCCAACATACCAGCACAGAGTCTTGCCAGTTGGACTCTCCTATAGTTCTGCCAAATGTTGGTCACTTGTGTTCTACCTCTGCAGGAAGACATTGGCAGTGTATCCATGTCTAAATGACTGGCTGATTAAACCCAGATTCTCTGAGTCTGTTGTTAGGGCTCAGGATTTCAATGTGTATAGATTTCAGTATTGGGGTTCCTACAAAATCTAGAGAGGACTGCCATAATCCTAGTTCAAAGCATCACATTCTGTTCACTGACCTATGTAGCCAGTATAGTGTTATGCTTGTGCAACTGTGCTATTTTGGTTTTGGCTGTTTGCACTCTCTATTCCAGAGGCATTACCACCCTGTAGGGGTACGATGACAAGGAACTCTCGGAGAGGGTTCCACTCCTAGAGGTGCCAGGACAGTTCAGTAGCTAAAGGTACCCAGAATCCTCCCCAAAGAAGTGTGCCACTAGAGGATGACGGGAGGATGGTGTGGCAAAGAAAAAATGCTTCACAGTGAGGCTTAGAGGAGCTGCTTATATAGCTCAGGAAGTGGGAGTGGCTGGCTGCTTGGCCACTGAACTCCAGGCATAGCCTCACATTTCACTGACCTACGCAGCCAGTATAGTGTTATGCTTGTGCGACTGTGTTAGTTTGGTTTTGGCCTTTTGCACTCTCTATTCCAAAGGAATTACCACCCTGTAGGGGTAGGATGACAAGGAACTCTTGGAGAGGGTTTCACCCCTAGAGGTGCCATGGGATGGTTCCCATGGCTAAAGGTACCTTAGGAATCCCCCCCAAAAATGTAGTATCATCCCCAAAAAGGAGGCAACATGAAGCATTATGAAAGCAGTAACAGTGACATAGAAGTAGTAACTGTAACATAGTAGTAGAGAAGCATAGGCAGTTTGATAATGCAATGATATGCTTAGTTGTCATAATAACTGCCCATGTTTGCGTAGCATGATACTGATGGCCTGCTTTGAGAGTAGGGGATCCCCTAAGAAGAGAGGGAATGGCAGGGCATCCTCCACCTCCATCCTACAATGGAATCTACCTAAAGAAACTAGGGAAAACAACTATGTTAACTAAGAGTTAAGACCTGAGGCAACAGAGGAGAGAAAGAAAACCCTATAAGGAGGAAATCTCTGGGCATCCAAGGCATAGGTCACCTTCCCTCCAGGCTTGGGAAAATGTATTTAGTGACGGCTCTGCAGCTGCAATTTGGAAAACCCAATTAAAGGGAGGTGGAAAATATTCCAATTTGGAGAAGGATCTCACTCAAACCCTCTAGAGGGAACGTCGTGGAAGGTTGCGAGAAAACTCTGCAACAATACGTGCATCCAAGGCACAGGAGGAGAGTAACAACTGCTGAGGCACTCACCTGGCCTACCCTTCCTAAATCAAACCAGGTGAACCAGAGGCAGTTGTGGGGAGAATGCATTGAAGGTACCTTGCTAGGGAAACCACTAAATCAATGGTCAACTGTTATAGTGGAAAGAAGATTGTAGTAACCACCCATCACCGCTTGTCTTAAATTCTACACCAGGAGCTGCT
Organism: Neoceratodus forsteri; assembly: GCA_016271365.2. Lineage (NCBI taxonomy): Eukaryota > Metazoa > Chordata > Ceratodontiformes > Ceratodontidae > Neoceratodus > Neoceratodus forsteri. The sequence continues at coordinate 1,065,744,423 of CM028130.1, forward strand.
GTCACGTAGCAGGCAGCTAAAGCCAAGCCCAGTTTGAGGACATTTCCAGCTACGGTCCAGGTGAAAAGGATCCTGCCCCAAGTTGGACACGCTCGATGATGTGGACTAATTGCAGAGTGAGACCGTCAGCTGCAGGAACCCTGCGCCAGAATAGAATGGCTGACATGCCCCAGAATTGATTGAGAGCTGAAAGCAGGTGAGCTGAATGAGCATGGCATGCTGAGATTGTAATGAGCATTGAGCACTGAGATCTGCAACGTCGAATGCATATTGAGAGCAGTAGAATCCCAGGCGGAAGCCGTGGGGGTGACAGTAGGCATGAAGCAATGGTTTGCGTAAGCAAGGAGCAATGGTTACATAAGCAAGTGTGGACCTGATAGGTCAGTAAGCAGTAGTAGTAATAGGTGGACCTGCATAACAACTGTATAGCAAGTAAACAGCACTGAATAAGGGGCAAGTCAGCCAGACATGAATAGCCAAATCAAGGTGACAAACTCTGAGGATTTTCAGCTGCAAAGACAGGATTTAGAACAGAATTAATTAACTACATAGGCCACAACCCCCCAAACACCTCCCAGTCCCCACCATAGGACAAACAAGGAAGTGATGAAAGGCCGAGAACCACATGCAGACATAGAAGCTAATTTAATAGCCTCAGCAGGAGCTTCAGCTAACCTCAGAGTAAACAAGGTACAATAGGAATGGGTGTAAACAATGCAGCAGCAGGAAGCAAGTAGGCCTGTACAGCAGTAGTAAACAAATGAGTACACCGAGTTATAAGTGCAAATAAAGGAGGCATAATGCTCTTAAGCATTGTCAAACAGGCAGTGCAATGAGATTGCAGCAATGAGGTAAGTAGAACAAGCATGAGTAAACTGTATACAGACATAGAAGCTAATTTAATAGCCTCAGCAGGAGCTTCAGCTGTATAGCTAGGTTCAAGTAAATCTGAGTCAGGTGAAAGTAATAAAATATGCCACATGGACCAGCCATAGTTGAGTTACTGAAAGCTAGCAGTATAAGCTCTGAATAGCAGTATGCTATGAGCTGAAAAGCCCCCAAAAAGGAAGGAAACATACACAGCCGAGGCAAAATATAAACTAATGCAAGAAAACAAACACAGAAGCCCTGCAGAGACAAGCGGGGGTGGGGGCAGCCAGGGATGCCCCACCAGCTCAAGGAGCAAACCAGCAGAGCCTTCGTCTGCAAAGAAAAAATGCTTCACAGTGAGGGTTAGAGGAACTGCTAATATAGCTCAGGAAGTGGGAGTAGCTGGCTGCTTGGCCACTGAACTCCAGGCATAGCCTCACATTCGTTTGCTCAGAACAATTCTTCATAGAAACATAGAAACATAGAAGTTGACAGCAGATAAGGACCACAAGGCCTATCCAGTCTGCCCATTTCTTTTTCTGCCTTATAAATGTGCCATCTGCCTTTGCTCTGTCAGTGGTCTATCTATTCATAGTCATTTGTATTGCTCCCTTATGCCTATCCCATGCCTGTTTGAAGCCCTGCACTGTATTCATAGCCACCACTTCTTGTGGTAAGCCATTCCATGCATCCACCACCCTTTCTGTGAAAAAGAATTTCCTCACATTCCCCCTTAATCGGCCCCTCTCTAATCTCATGCTGCGTCCTCTTGTCCTGCTATTTTTCTTATATTTAAACATGTTAGACTCTTTCACCTTGTTAATGCCCTTAAGGTGTTTGAATGCCTCGATCATATCACCTCTCTCCCTCCTTTGCTCAAGGGTATACATATTGAGCTCTGTTAATCAGTCTTCATATGTCTTCTGATGCAGTCCTTGCACCATTTTGGTTGCCCTCTCTGGACTGCCTCACTTGGTTAATGTCCTTGTGAAGGTGTGGCCTCCAATACTGCATGCAGTACTCCAGATGGGGCCTAACCAGTGTCTTGTAAAGAGGGATTATTACCTCCTCTACGACTTGTGATACCCTTACTAATACACCCTAACACCCCCTAGCCTTACCTACTGCTTTAGAGGTCTGCTTGGATGATTTCAGGTCATCAGTGATGATGATGCCCAAGTCTCTTTCTTCCTTTGTGACTGCTAGCAACTCCCTCCCAGCCTATAGGTGGCTTCAGGGTTTGTCTTCCTATGTGCATGATTTTGCACTTCTTGCATTAAATCCCAGTTGCCACTCTTCTGACCATTTTGCTAATTTATCCAGATCTCTTGTCATTCTGCCCACCCCATCTGGATCATCTACTCTGTTGCAGATCTTGGTGTCATCTGCAAACAGACAAGCCTTACCTCTAGTCCATCTGCAAGGTCACTAATGAAGATGTTGAAGAGGACTGGCCCCAGGACTGATCCCTGAGGTACCCACTTGTGACTTGCATCTCTTCTGACTGTATACCATTTACCACCACTCTCTTTTTTCTGCCCGTCAACCAGTTTGCCACCCAGTTGACCAACTTCTGACCCACCCCCGAGCCTACCCAGCTTATTTATCAATCTTCTATGTGGAACAGTGTCAAAAGCTTTGCTGAAGTCAAGGTAGGCGACATAAACTGCTCCCCCTTGGTCCACCACTCTGGTTACCCAGTCAAAGAAATCTATGAGATTAGTTTGACAGGACCTTCCTTTTGTAAACCCATGCTGTCTTGGATCCTGTGCCCCCTATGGATTCCAGGTGTTGCACTATCCTTTCCTTATGGAGTGCCTCCATAATCTTGCTCACTACTGAGGTAAGACTGACTGGTCTGTAGTTCCCCGCCTCCTTCATTCCTGCTTATGACGCAGGCAGGAAAGGAATGATGGACCTAATGTTGCTTTCAGCCTTAAATAACTATGATGTTATGTTCACTAGCTTCCTACTCTCATAATATGATTATTTAATTGTGATTAAGATGTAATTTACTAGCCTTTGAGAAAGCATTGCTGATGATGCATGCAAAATGCATCAGGCATTGTTTTCTGATGAGTATGATTTACTGTCACCAGCTTGCACAAATAAGGAAACTGTTTTGCACATATCTGTGGTGTTGTGAGTCAATGAGTGAAAATTTCAAAGCCCTGAGCATGACCTAAGGTGCCTGCATCAAACATAATTGACATAAGTTGTACCTTGCATCAAAAGATGTGTCAATCCCGATTTTCGAATGCAATTTGCTTCGAAAAGGGGAGCTATTCCACCAAATTGACACTGCGCCAGCAGTGTGACAGAAATCAGGATGTGCCAGGTTGCAAGGGAGTTTGTGCCACAGCAGAGCTGCAAAATCCCCTTTTTTCAAATTTGGAAGCCCTGCCATGGCTGCAGCAAGGGGCTCTACTTTGACTAGCCAGGAGGTTGTCTGAGTTATTTGCACCAGTGCCACACACTGTGGCAAAATGGGTTGGGGGCTGAAACTTGGCTGTTGGGGCAGACAGGGCACAGTGGTGCCATGAAGGGTTGAAAAGACTAAAGTGGCATAGTAGGTTGTGATATTAAGCACCCATGCAGGGGTGCCATTTCTTCAGATCACTTGGGGAGTTCCTGACAGGTATTGACATGGCCCAAGGTAGGCACAGCCCTGGCAGCTGCCCCATAGGTAGCCAACTCGCATAAGCCTCTAGACAGTAAAATGGAGGTAAAGGCTGAGGGATGCCAGTGGTGGGGGTAACATTCTCTGAGCACCACCACATTTTCCTCATAGCCACCCTCCCATGTTGTGGCAGGCTGCCACTCACCTACAGGCTTATGAGAGGTGGCTACCTATGGGGAACTACGAGAGCTGTGCCCACCTGGGGCCATGTCAATGTCTTTCTCTGGAACTCCCAATAGTGATCCCATTCCTTGGGCAGTATGACTCAGCAAACGGCACCCCATTTGGGTGCCACATCACAACCTGCTATGCCCACAGTCTCTCCAATACCCCCTATAGAACCCCATGTTCTTCTTCCCATGGTCCCTCCTGGTATGCAGCTTCAGCTCCCCAACCATCCTAGCCCTCTAGTGTTGCACCAGGCGGGGGCTGGAATCCTATGGAGTTCCCATACTTGTGCCAAATGTTTGGCACTAGCCTGCTGCTGAAGCAACTTTGTTTTTTTGGTGCAGGGACCATAAAAATAAAAATGGGTGCAGGGCCACTGACACACCTGGAGTTTACTGCTGCCCTAGAGTGATGCAACTTGCATTGCTCTAATGGCTCTTTGAAAATCAAGCCCAGTATTTCAGTTTGTGAGCTCATCTTGTCCTTGATTGTAATTCATCAGAATGCATATTGCTGAGAGCCTTTTTTCAAGAAAAAATTACTGAAGTGCAGATATTGTATGTCTATCTTCTGTTCTAAGCAGAAAAGAAATGTAGTTGTAAAAATGTATTTTTTTACACAGGATTAGACTATTAGGTAGGGCGTGCAGAATGTGGGTTTCTGCCACCAGAATTTGTGCAACATTTCAATTCTTCTTACAAATAGCTTTTTGGAATTTCTGTTTAAATTCCTTGGAATTACGATAGTCATTTCTATGTAAACCTATGAGAAATTTTAAATAGATCACATAAACTGCACAAGGCTAGGCGAAATTGAAAAAAAATCTCTTACAGAATTTTCATGAAACTCTGCAAATTTCACAGACTTTCATGATTTAAAAAATTATTTAATTGGTCATAGTTCATTAATTCTTGTAGCTTGTGAGCTGACATTTGGCATAGCTGTATTTTGTAGAGGGCACTAAAGGGATTCCAAATTTCATGGTATTTAGATAAGGGGCATGGAACTTATAGGGGCTCAAAACCTGGCAATTTATTACTTTTGTGAACATTTCTGAAAATATTTCTCTACGTACAATTTTGCCACCTTTGGAGCTAGATAACGGAAAATGTATATGCATACTTTCTTTGAAGAATGTTAGAAACTACTGAATAGGGAGGTACTGTAGTTGATTAACTAAAGTGTAACTTACAGGAGTTCATAATTTAACAATTTAATTATTATTTAAAGTGTGTGCAAACTATGCCGCCCAGTGGCAAGGAGTGCTGAGGCCCCGGATACCTTACCTTCAGCCATGCCAGTGACCCAGATTTGGGAACAGACCAGTGTCTCTCAGAGGGCTGCCAGGGGAAGGAGGACTGAATGTCTGTTGATAGATCTCCTCCTTTAGGGACGGGGGTGGCACGCACCATTGATTGGCTGCCACCAGCTAGCAGAGATAAGATGGCACAGCAGTGGTCATGTACCTAGCTGACTGAGAACATGTGCATCTTAAAGCTGTTTGAGCACATCATAGCAGCTGTTCCAGCCACAGTGGGGAGAAAAAGAGAGAAAAAAAACACTGACACCAGCAGAATGATTCCAGCAACTCTGCAGCCCCTGTGGCACCTCCCAAGGTACCACCTCACCCATGGTGGAGAGAGCAGTACATGGGTTCTGGGTTAGGTGGGTTATTGGGCTGGGGGGGTCACCAGATAGAAGAGGGCTGATGAGGAAGAGGGAGATAAAAATGTGTGAAACTTTTCAAAATATGTTGATGTTTGTACTGTAGCTCTGCTGCTATTGCAGGTATATATACATTATATATATATATATATATATATATATATATATATATTCCAATATTTGGCATGCATACCCAGTGTACATTGGTCCTGGAACTTAATAAAGCTGGATAAATGTGGTTTACTAGGCTAAAATATAGTGTGGAAATTTCTAAATTACTAATCGGCAAAATGTGCTCAAAAATTCAGACACATAGGGCAGGATTCACAAAAGGATGTGTCAGCTTATCCCCAAATTTCACACTGGCACAATTCTGGCAGAGGGATGATGCACCAATGCATCCCCGATGTGCCATAGCATTACAGATGCGCTGCATACCACCCATAATGATATGTGGGCATATGGTGCGCAGCTCCATTCACAGCCTGACCAGGAGGCACATCCCTGGGGCAAGTCTGGAATGTGCCTCAAAAGATATGTCTACAAAAAGTAGACTTAAGTTGCATGCCCAAAAGGCAGGCTGCCTACTGCAGACAGCAGCATCCTGCCCACTTGGTAGTCCAGTGTGCCTCCCTCCATGCACATGTCCCAGGAGTAATGCTGCACACTGTGGCGGTAGTGGAATGTACACAGCCCCCCCCATCCATGTCCATGTAACCATGCCATACACTGTGGTGGTAGCCCTGTGTGCAGAGAAGCCCCCATCCTGCCTGAAATCCCAGTTCCATTCCCAGACTGCCGCAGTGGAGTGGCATGCACAGTAAAACCCCCCTCCCTTCCTCGACCTGATAGCAGAGGGCCCAGATCCCCGATAACTTCCTGGTGGTCCAGTGGATCCCCCAACCTCCCACCCACTCAGACACCCTCTCCCCACCCTGCTCCCCCTGTCCTTGCAGATCCCAGCATTCAACAGGCAGCACACAACCCACCTGCACACCGCCATGTCTGCCTGCTGACAAATCTCTCTGTATATGACAGCTACTGTACTACTGTAAGTGCATTGGTGGACCCTTCTGACCAATGAGCTTGCAGTGAGTACTGTACCCTGTCATTCACAACTTTGTGAATGACAGAGTACAGTACACACTGCAAACCCATTGGTCAACAGGGTCCACCAATGGGCTTACAGCACTACTGTAGCTGTCATATACAGACAGCTCTGTCGGCGGCCAGCCGTGGTGGTGTGCAGGGGGTTGTGCGCTGCCCACTGAACACTGGGATATGCAAGTATGGGGAAAGCGGGGTGTGGAGAGGGTGCCTTAGTGGATGGGGAGGATCCACTGGACCACCAGGGAGTTATCGGGGCTCTGGTCTCTCTGCAATCGGTTCAGGGTGAGGAGGAGGTTTTACTGTGTATGGCACTCTACTGCTGCAGTATTTGGCATATCAATGGGGCCTCAGATAGGGAGGGAGGAAAGGGGTGGCACTGGCCTGATGGGGGTGCTAGGACTGTGGCTGTACTGCTGTCCATGCAGGGCACCCAGTACATTCCTTCGGGTGCAGCCCTGCATGGTGCATGCCAATGGGGCCATAATGGCATGCACATGGCCCTATTGTGCCGTACATGCCTAATGGCCCCATTTGCATGTCTGTGGCTGTGAATGGCAGCTTTCAGCACATCAGGAGATGTGCTGCCTCATGGTTTGTTCCCAGCCCAGCCAGGGGGTTGCACTGGAGCATTCCGTGCTGGGCATAACTGTCTCACAGAGGATATGTCAGGGCATTCCTGGCACATCTTTTGTATACCACAGTTTGCACTCTGCACATCTCATTTGAGCTGGGGCAACCAAGATGCACCGACTGCAACTTCTTTGTGAATCCTGCCCTTAATTGGTAATGCAACTAGAATTGCCTTGTGGAATTCAACTTTCACAAAGCAATAATCACAACTGATACCATGTAGTTTAGCTGAGCTGTTTGCATTCCTGCAGTTCCTTTCTAGGTGACTATTTTGCCCTCCCACACAAACTTTTTCTTTTCATTAAGCTTGAGCAGACGGACTCTGTGGACATGCTTGTCATAATTATTTACTCCTAGTTTTTCACAGGCAAGCTATCTTCAAAAGAAAGCCACCTATCCTTTCCTGTAGGACTTATCCAATTAAAAATAGCCAAAATTTCTCCTTTTGATTCCTTAGTCACTTCTTCTCCATCTATGTCTCTTTGAGTTCCTCTAAGTTCTGGACTTCTAAATGCATTTGGTGCTTAGACCAGTCAATTTTTCCAGGTGTGATTCTCATATGTCCTTCTTTCAAGTGAGATTTGTCCTTTTATGCTTTTTTGCATCAAATGGTGGTCTACTACTCCTTTGCTGCTTAACCCAGCTGCCATTCCCTTGGTGACCCCATGCATCAAGCTCTGGCCAGTGGTGACCTGCCTTACACTAGCTAGCTCCCTATCCTATACTTTAAATCCCCTTGATGTCCCTTTTCATTGACTTGGTCATTCCACTTCCCTTGCAGAACATCAGTCAATTTTGGCTTGGTTATTGATCACATTTGTTTCTCTTACTACAGGCAGGTAAAACACCTTGCATGTGAAAGCCCCAGTGCTCCCTCCTGCCTGTGAGTGGGACTCCACCAGCCTGTGAGTAGGACTCCACACCTGTGGCAGGAGGTGGGATGGGGCTGTGATCATGCCCATCCCTGCTTGGTCCAAGCATAGGCAGCTCCTAGGCCATGATATGCTTGATAAGAATATCACAGCCTCCTTGTGGATCAAGCCTTAAATCATTGTGGAAACATTTGGATTAAACTGGTTATCTACAGGCTAGATGACTCAGTTTGTATTACTTATTTGCAATGCCATAATAATATCAAAATCAACTAGTTACTGCATATTTACAAAATGTAGATGTACTTTCTGTTTAGAATAATACATTTTATAACTTGTTTAACCCTTACCTAGGTCACCTGAAGACTCATTAGAAGCACGTTGTCTTCCGTCTGGCAATCTGGGTTTGACTGGACACAGAAAGCCAGGCTTAGTGCAGTCAGGGCTCAGGAGTACTGCCAAGCACAGCAAGAGCCCTCCTGGGGAGGCAGACATCTGAGTTCTGGCAAAGCTGTGGCCCCTTATGGTGAGTTATGGAACATGCTCCTCATGAATGCTGGTATCAGCCCATTGTGAGTTGTTACATCTGAGGCCATGGAAGGCAGAGCTTGATATCAGGGGAGGTAGGAGTGACTTGGAAGGCAGGGGAAAAAACATTAAGAAATGTGTCTCTAGCTAGCTACATGATAGTTGCTGGCTTCATCTGGCACCATTCCATGCAGAATCCCATTGGCCTGATGGTGGAGTGATTGGATGATGGGGCTAGAAGATTGTGAAACCCGAAGTGAGGAGCTGGTGTTGGTTTGAGGGCCAAAAACTAACAAAAAAAAAAGAAGAAACTCTTCCTTTTTTTAAGGGGACAATATGTTTCCCATTGTGCTTCTAATTAAAAATATATTTTCACATATTTTACTGTCATTACCATTTGTGAATTGCATAGAGAGGTGATTTCATCTACCAAGGCCCCAGGTAGGCAAAGATCACCGGTTACTGTGAACAAAAATACTCTGTTTAAACACAAATAGAAATGAAGTAGACACACAGATTTAGGTTTCTTGGCCAGCAACTGGCAAATCAGACTGCCAGAAAATATATCCCTTCACCGCAGGAGAATCTTACTTGGATATACTGTAACTTATTGTTTTCAGCTACAAAGTTGTCTGTACTGCATAAAGGAAAACATTTTGTTTGGTCTGTTCATGAACACTTTTATACTCACCACAAAGTTCCTTGGTGTCCACATTGCTGTAACATCACAGGTGAAGCATTAGAGGAAAGGGAATAAACAGAAATGGCCAGTTAGTTTTATAAAATAAAGGTAAGAAGAACGTGTTTTTCTTTTTAGCATATGATTGAAATCAGTTATCATTAGTTTTTTTTAATTTGTACTCTTGTTGCCAACTGCTGGTGCAGACTTGTTTATTATTGGGATTATCTGGGGCTCTGCTGTTACTAGATGGGATCCAAAAGCAGAAGCATGTTGAAACAAATGGTTTGCGTTTCAGAATAACATGAAGGATAGCAGCTATAAGTCTGGATGTTAAACCACAGGAAACAATAAATTCCTTAACTGTTATAGAAATACAGTATATACAAATGCCTTTCTGATGACACAGTACAGGCATTCCCTCAAAAATGGGAAGTTTCAAGTTGGTCTATTGGCACAGTGCTAGGGTTGCTACTTCTGGTGCGGGTGACCTGGGTTCAGGAATGAGTCTAGGATATTAGGGTCTAGCCAGGGAGAAGGAGGATAGAGCACCCATGGAGATGATTTTGCTGAGATACCACTGCCTGGGTTACTGCAGGTGGCAGAGCAGTCAGATGGGCATGGTGAGGGAGGATGACAACCAACATAAGAGCACTAGCATGCCAAGCATGCATGATCACTCCATGACACCTGCACTGTCAGTGTCTAGTTGGGTGACCTAAGAAGAAAATCATCAGAGCGAACAGCATGATGTCAGTGGCCATGAGCACTGCCAATCTCGCTGTCACTTCCACCTTAAAACACTGGATGGATCAGAGTGGTCAACTGTAAAACTCCAAAAGGAATCCACCAGAGATATAGGAGTTGAACTATGGAACCCCTTGAGGCAGGACGTAAGCACCAGAGAAGGGAAGGATGGGACTGGAAGGTGCCATAGCAGATGTTAGGATGTTAGGATTGTCCCTCAGACAAACAATATGGTAACATTTTTAATTTCATCCATAATTACCTAATACATTGCAACACTAATGTAAACCTTCACATTACCCATATTGTTTTAACATCCACTAACATCCATAATACATTTACTACTACTACTACTACTACTAATACTAATAATAATAATCATAATATAAGGAATGCCTGGTATACCCACGTGTACTTGATAAGGCTGTAATGCAATGGAGGGTTCTGGTGTAATTTATAAACAAGGGAAGCATGGGGCTGGGAGGTGCCTCGCAGACTCAGGCAGCATCAATGATGGGGTTAAACAATATAGAAAAATTGGCAGTTTCACCAGTAATTACCTAATATGCTGCAACACTGGGTGACTAACTTAAACCTTCATATATGTCGATGCTAACCTGCTTACTCCTGATGAACGGCTCCGATACCAGACCTGTCTCTCACCAAAAACCCTACTGGCTCTCCCTGGGGTAACAGCATCCATCCACCAGAGCCCTCCCACCATTGCAACATGGTCTTCCTACAAGACCACTCTAAAGGTCCCCAGAACAAGAACCAGCCATGGCCAGAGGTCCTTCAGCTATAGAGCCCCAACCTGGTTTAACTCTCTCCTGCCACCATCACCAATGCCATCACCATCTCCACATTCAAAACCGCACTGAACCACATCTTCAGCACTGTGAACTGCTCCTGTCTCTGAACATAGCCTCCACCTCTTTTTTCTCCTGACAATGCCCCGGCAGCTCTCCACCCAACCATCCCTCCACCACTTCCATGTCCACCATGCCTAGGTTTAACCTGGCCAGTGCCAGCTGTTTCAATGTTTATCTACCAGAATTGCTCACTTGATACCAACTTGTTTAATACCTGCTATCGATTACATGTACCCTGTACCCAATTGTATCTGTCTGACCACAATGTGACGTGGCACCTCTGGTGAATGCCTACTGATTTTTGGCAAATCTTTGCTATGTAACTGAAACGCAAAGTATGTCTTTATGTGACGAAGTACCTTTGTAAACGAGCCTCTGGCTCAAAGGTTGTAAACTGATTCTTAAATAAATAAAAAAAAAAAAATAAAATTCATATTGCCCATGGTAGGCCTTACCATTTACTAACATCCATAACACACTTCCCACTACTGCTACTACTACTACTACTACTACTACTAATAATAATAATAATAATAATAATTGTAATATAAAGAATGCTTAGTACAACTAGAGATGTGTGAATTCCTTTGAAATTTGCTCTGTGAATGAATTTGTGAATTTCATGAAACTGTGAGCGATTTTTGTGCTTTTCAGGCAATTTGCAGTCCACAAATTGCACAAATTTGCAAGCAGATCATGCAATTTCTCCCACAAATTTTGTGCTTTGCATGTAGATTGTTCATTTTGCACAAACAAACTCTGAAATATGGCACAAATTTCACGCAAACCATACAAAGTGAATTTGGGGGGGATCAGCCAGAACTCCGCGAATTTTGTGAAGTGCAAATTTTTGGTGCTTCATGCAAAATTCACGGGTGAAGTTTAACTACGTAACACCTCTTGGTACAAACAAGCACACATAATAAGGCTGTAATGACATGGAGGGGTTCTGGCGCCATGTCTAAATTTGGCTGGTTTATATTTGTCACCAGAACCATGAGCTGCCATCACAGCCTTATTTGAACACATAGGCCCCGATTCAACAAGGAAGGCACAAGTCACTGCTAAAAGTGACTTGCACCAATCCCCATTACGCAAGGACCTTGCGCCCTATTCTGGAAGGCAGGATCCCCATGGCTAAGTCTCAGATTTGCAACAATCCCACAGGTACACCAAACATAGGAGGCTCAGGGATCTGCAAGCCGCATCTCCGGACCTGACTTGTGCAAGTGCCCTCCCATGCCCACTCCCTCTTGCATACTGGAAGCCCTCAGGAGTTAGCATTGTCCTCTCTCCATGCACACCCCAAAGTGCCAGTCATAGCCCTGCAGGGCTATCCCTGTCCCTCACTGAGTGCCCCACCCCAGTACAAGCACATAATCACCCCTCAGGGCTATTCTATGCCCCTCCCAATGCCCAAATCCCCTGCTCTGCCACCACCCACAAACCACAGCCACCGTATTTGTTCAGGTGCACCCATAACCCTGGTAGTCTAGTGGTCCCTACCCGGCAGTGGAAGATCACCCCACTTCCTAACTGGCATAGACCCACCTTCACCACCTCAGCCAGCCTCCCACTGAGCTCTTGTATGAGTGTGTACTATTGTAAATAGTATGCGCAATGAATGATAGTTCATTTATTGAGTGCGCATTTTTACAGTAGTACACACTCATATGGAGCCCAGTCAGGGCTGGCCGTGGTGGTGAGAGGTGGACTGTGCCAGTCACCGGATAGGGGCAGCGGGTGGTCTGGTACTGCCAGTGGGAGCATGAGGGTCCACTAGACTACCAGGAATAATGGGGATATGATTATCTTCTTTACATTTTACAGTACCACAAAGACTTGGGTTCAGGGATCGGGCACGGGGGTGCTAGCCCTGTGGGGCTTCTACTTTGGTGATTGGGCCTGGGGGTATAGACAGCCCTGTGGGGGTTTTTTGACTGTTTTGGGATCAGGGCATGGGGAATACATAGACCTGTGGGGCATTTTTAATAAATGTTGGGGGGGGGTTGGGCATGGGGGAATACATAGCCCTGTGTGGCTTTTTTATTGTATTCTGGGGATCAGTGCATGGGTGGGTGGCTTCATGTACTGGGGGTTGTGGAGGCAGGTACTTTGGTTCAACTCCTGGAGGGTGTAGGTACAGTTACACCAGCTAAAAGCTGGTGTAACTGTACTTTGGTAGATGTCCTATGGGGGTTGTTTGAGAATAGCGCCCTGGATACTTGGTTGCTGCCCTTCCAGAATAGGGTGCAACTGCTACCATAAACCCCTAGCTCCATGTCGCAGGTGTTTCAGGGTGTAACTGGTGGTGAATGTCCACTTTGGCACAAGAAGCCTGTGATATGTTGCAGGCTGCTGTGCAAAATACCGTGTAACTAGCTACTGGTGTAACTTGCTACTTGCACTATTTATTTTGGTGCAAGTCTGGTTACACCAGGGGTAACCTTTGAGAATCAGGCCCATTAAAGTATATTTTATTTGCAATTTTTTTTTTATTTCTGTCTACCCACGTCTGCTCCTGTGCTGATTGACTTTCACTGTTGGTACTTGAGGCTGGAGTGATGTAGTAACTCACTGCCTGCAAGCTTAATATTAGTGAGCTTATCATAACTGTGATGTAAGAACTAACCAATAATAAGGCTTCAAATACCTGGGATTTCTATGGAAATTCATATAACAGAATATTAATCATAATAATGCTTATGGTATGGTAAAAGTCTAAGACAGTAGTCATGGGTACTAGCAGAAATAATGTCACCTATATCAGCATATCAAAGAAACTGCTCAGTTTTCAACTGCTGCATTAATCTGGTTATGTATAGCAATTATTTTAATTACATCAGAGTCCCTAAAAACTCTCAGTAGAGATAGTTCAGTTAAGGTCATCACTGACAAAATGCACCTGCAAAATGCTACATACAGTATAGTACTGCTTTATAAATTTAGCTTTGCATTATTGCAATATCTATGCAAACATTAGATTGTTTCCTAGTGGTTAAGCATTCTTTTTGCTGAGCTCTTGTTCCCTATTTGTTACACTTTATGTTAGTTGATTCTATCTGTACCCTAGTATTCCTGATCTTTAGTTTGCTGCTTCTCCAGATTATTTCTGGGTTGCATCAAGCTATTAGGTACTGCACACCATGTAGGTGTATTGTTTCACCTAATTGTAATTTGAGGACTATCATATCTCAGGTTGCCCCTCTTCTAGTGGAGTTATCTGTGTAATTCAAGTATGGCTCTGAAGGGGACTGCTGCTGCCTCCCTTTATATCATATTGGTTCTCTGCATGGACCATGTAATCTTGGATTCTGGCACTCCTGTAGATAATCATCAAGGAGTGCAGTCCCAACCCCTTTTGCAATATTCCTAGTCACTAAGGTACAATCCCCTTGTACTTGTACTTCATGGGCTGTACAGTAACAGTAATTGTTACAAGACTGTCTATCTCCTACAGGAATCTGAGGTGAGGCCTACACTGGCTGACCCTAGACCTCTAAGTAGTCTTCTGCCTTCTCTACTGCGCTCCAATCTGGAGACAGAACTTAACCCAGGTTGGCTTCTGCCAACTGCAGGTTTTTTCTCCCTCCCATCCATGATGGTCCAAAACAAGAGGCATAAAAAGGTTCACATGAATGTCAACAGCCTTAGGCCCAAACTCCATGAACTCAAAAGCTGGGAGGACCTTTACACTCCATATATAATAGCCATCACTGAGACCTGACTCATGCTTTTCATGCAAACTCAGAAGACGGAACTCCTTGGGTTCATTGTCTTCAGGAAAGATACATTTAGAAAAAAAGGAGAGGCACCCTAATGTATGTTATGTCTACCCTAAATGCCACTCTGGCTTGTATCTCTGACCTAGAGAAATCCACCTGACCTGTGAGGCTTTGCTTGTCAAGTTACTCTTAGGAGGTATAAAACCACTTTGTCTGGGGTGTGTCTATAGTCCCCCTTGTGGTGATCATGTCCTTAGATTCCCTCACAAGGACTGAAAAATTCCTAAGAGAATGAATAGTCTTTGGTGACTTTAAAGGGAAACGTCCCTCATCTTGTTTTTTGTATAGCTGTGTAGTTTGTAGGCATGAACTATGATTCCTCTCTTGCATCTCCCTAATTTCATCACAAATGGGAGGGGGAGAATTCAAGAATGCATGGGACAGACATAAGGCAATTCTGGTAGGGGAAGGAAGAAGTAGGTTGTTGGTTAACCAGGATCTCGGCCTATCCTGTAGGTAGGAAATGGGCAGACGGTGGGGTCCAAGTGGTCCTTATCTGCCATCCAAGTCTATGTTTCTGTGTTTCTAATTTAAATATAAATGAGGTTGCTTCACTCTGTTTTGCCCTGGTGTGAAAACCTGTTAAGATCATGAGCCTACTCATGCAAGCCATCATAATGCATACCTGCACAAACCAACAGAAGTTATGCACTCAATCAGTTCTGTTATGTGTCTTGTAAAGTCCCTGCATTCTCTAACAGCATCTTCTTCTATCTCAGATACACTTTAAACTATAGAAAAGAGTAGGGCACTTACTATGCCATGAAAAGTTTCATGGCCAGCATGAGACAAGAACATAGGGACTGTGGAGGACAGCAACAGCATTGACTAATACAGTGTAACTACCACAGGCTTTAGCACTAAAACATCATAAAATTCCAGGATAACTTAACATGAGTCGGGAATGCCCTTGCAATGGGGTCAAGCAGGTTTTCACACCAGACTTCAGTTCCTTCATTTACATTTAAATACTGGAAATTTGTAGGGCACTATAGAGACATTCATTGTTCATGCCTACAAATTACACAGGTAAACAGAATAAAAGGCTGAGGGGACCTTCCTTTTAATATGAACTGGACCAGTGATGTGGTTAGTGGCTATAAGTTTGCCTTGCTTGATGCATATCTCACACAAATTATTAGTGAGCCCACTAGAATGAATAATAAATCAGGTAACCATTCTCTCTCTTTGACTCTAGACAACAAACCTAACAGAATCAGAGCTGCAGGTGTATTTGCTGATTACCTCAGTGACCACTCACTGATTTTTTGTATTTGGAAGAATAACATCCTGAAACCTCCACTCAGAGTTATTCTGGCATGGGATTATTCCAAATTTAAACAGTCTGTCTGAAATCCACTGGGACACTGTGTAAGAAGTCTTCCTAATGCCAACTCTGCTCTTGATTTCTTCATTAATAGCTGCCTGTCAGTAGTTAACAAATGTCCTCCCTTAAGCAGTTAAGAGTAAAGGATTATTGTTCAAAATGGATGGGTAGTGAACTAAGGAAGCTCATGGGGCAAAGAGAAAGGCATAGTGGAATCTTAAATCTACTGGTCTCATGTCTGACTGCCACAGGTACAGTGAATTAAGGAATACCTGCAAAATTAACTTCCAAAATGCTAAAATATACCAGCAAACTACAGGAAAAAAAGCCTATCTGAGCCTAACAAATTCTGTGCATAGATTAATTCTCTATTAAAGGGTCATTATGGTCCACTCAAGCAAGATATAGCAGCTGATTGTCAGTTATACAGTGATACTTCAGCTTCAAGAATGTATGGGGTAGGCACAAGGGAGCCCTAGAGGTAGGAAAGAGAGGGTAAAAGACAGAGATCAAGAAGAATCTGCAGTGGCCAGCCAAGTGATGCTGAGGGTTGAGGCACTGGATGCCACACCTCATGCCACACTGGTGACCCATGTTCAGTAATGAGCACAAGCTGTCGGGGTTGGCATGGGAAGGGAGGATTGAGTGTCTGACAAATGCTCTCCTCCTCTCCAGGGAAGAGTGGGCATGTCATCCCACTCATTGACTGCCCCCGGTGGAGGCTGGGTGGTAGTGCCAGAGTTAAAGGAGACAAGTAAACGTGGCTTTGTGATGTGCACATACCTCCACGCACAAGTGTTCATGGTCACAAGGGGTGGGGACAAAAAAACAAGAAATGCTGCTGCCGGCCTCATGAAGCCCCTCCAGTACTCCAGCACTGCTGCCTTGAGGAACTCCTCAGTCCTCTTTGGATGTGTGTACTCAGGAGGGGGGGAGGATGGCCTTCCCCCCTTCTGCCCCATCATGGGGGGTAATCCGAGGGGGATACAGGGCTTGGGAGATGCCAAGGGGTGAGGCAATGACTGGGTGCTGGAGGAGGAGAGAAGCATGCCAGCAGGCTGAGGAGGAAAAATACAATACTTAAAGAAAAAAAAAAAAAGAAGGAAAAAAGAATGCTCAACAATATTGCAGTAGGTAGGGAAAATGGGCAGATGGGCTGAGCGTCCTTATCTTCTGTCAGTTTCTATGTTTCTATGTGATCTACTGCCAATGCTTTTAACAACTTTTTATTGCTCTAGAAAGATTTAAACCTTGTACTGTTCCTCTGGGCATCCTTCTCACCCCTTCCCAGATCAGCTTGAAATTAGAAGCTTATTCCAGGAAAGTTAAAATTAATGACTCAACTGGCTATGACAAACTTGAACATAAATTTCAAAATTAGCTGCCCCAGTCATTGCCTCCCCCTCTCAAATTGCTCTTTAATGAGTCATTAATGGAGGTGTTTATCCAAGAAAGATGGAAAGCGGCCCTGCTAGTACCAGTACATAAAGGCACAGAAGAAGTGGAGAACTACTGCACCATCTCACTTCTGATCTCCCTAGCTAAAGTACCGGAAGGATTAGTTTGTACTTGAATCCATGAGTACTTCAAGCAACATCACCTTCTGACTGACAAGCAGCATAACTTTATGAAACACCATGGGACCTAGGATACACACAGCCCTGGTAAAACTGTCCTCTGATGTACTGGTGCTATGGATAATGGGCTTATGACTGGTGCAGTCTTTATAGACCTCATCAAAGAATTTGATTTGCCATCCTGTTAGCCAGGTTGCAGCATTCAGATCTTGAAAGTCTTTCCTGTCACTGGTTTAAACACTACGTAATGAGCAGGAAACAGTAGGTAAAGTGGAAGGGTGTCCTATTAATGCAAAGTCCCATCACTAATGGTGTACCGCAAAACTCAATACCAGGTCATTTACTTTTCTCCCTATTTGTAAATGTCATGCCAGGCAAACGGATGGGGTCAAACCTGCAGCTGCTCGCTGATCATGCTGTCTTGTATAGAAGCTCAAATGACACCAATCTAATCTGCAATCAGCTTTCAAATGACTTCAGGGAGCTAGAGGAATTGTTTCTTGCTATTAAGCTGGTTCTGAATGCAAAAGACAAAAGCTATACTATTTGGCTCCAAACACAAGGAAATGGCAAGTCAGCACTTACTGAACTTGACCACTTCCTCAGGATCTCAAATCAAACTTATTGAGTTCATAAAATATGTTGGTGTGTACTTGGATCAGGAATTCTATCTCAGAACTCACATGGATAACATGACTAAATCTTTACACCAAAAGTTGGTCTCCTCTATCGTTTAAGTACCTACCTCATTAAGGATGAACAGCTAGACACCACAAATAATACTCTTATTCCTTTACTACTGTTTGCTGCCCTAATCCTCCATGCTCTCAGGAGCTCTGAAATAAACAAACACTTAATTCCAGTATAATAAAATTGAGCACTTTGACTCTGGTGCTCTACCCAGGGAATCTCACTGTGATGTCATCTCTACACTAAGCTGGACCTCTTAGAGGGGAGGCTAACTCATCTCCTTCTCTGCCTTGTTAAAATGGTCAAGAGTCCACATCCTCAAAGTCACCAAGGTGTTCTTGTTGTTAAATCATTTAGGTGGGTGCTATGACCCCTCACCTGCCCTCTACTTGAGGTGCCCAGGTTTAAATAGGCTTAGGTAAGAGGTCCTTTGCTACCTTTGCTCCATCCTTTGGAACATTCTCCCAACAGTATTATAAAACTGTTCCTCCCTTTGAGGCTTTAAGAAATGGTTAAAGACTCATTTACAGGGCCACTGGAAAATTGTGGGAAAAGTTACTCAAAATTGAGGAGATTTTTGCAAAATTGTAGAAAATTGTGGGTGTTCTACTATAGACCATGAGTACCTCACAAATAAATAATTTACTGTTTTCTGCAGCATATAATAGTAAGCATAAACTGCTAAATGAATACACCACCACTTGAACATATGTTTTTAAACATAAAGAAAAGCTTGTGCTCCTAAAATGAGTACTAAACTGATATATGTGTTGCCCATCTTCCAAAATGTAAAACCATCTGCCTCATACAGTGCTAAATAAATTTATTTAGTGAGCCACAGCATATCAATATTAAATCCAGAATAAACAATTTTTATTTCTGTTTCTGGATGTAGAATGATGATGCCTGATCAACTGCTGTTTACTGTGCTCTTTCAACTATTCACCCACTCTGATGCAAGAAAAATATGCAGATAGAGAGGTGAATAACTGAGTTTAGTAAAATGTTGTTAAAGTGTTTAATGTTCATAATTTGCACTGTAGGTACTGTACACTATTTATGAAATCACATATTAGAACATTAAATCTGGGAGTTACTGTGGCTAGCAGTATACTCTAGAGGTTGGAGTAACAAACTGTGAATGAGCTGAGTTCTGTACATCTAGCAGACATGGGCAGGGCCGCAGTAATGGGAGGAAAAGTGGGGAAGTTATCTGGGGCCCTGAGCTCAGGAGGGGCCCACCTGAGGAGCTGGCATTAGCTGGTTTAGGAAATAGGGGCACATTTCAACTGACTTGTCCTGGGCCCCAAAATTCATAGCTGCAGCCCTGGACATGGGTTTGATTCCATAACCTTCACTTGCACACTGTGTAACTCTGAACAAGTCACTTAACCTCCCCAGTGCTCCTGGGCTGCCCCTGAAAATAGACATGTGTGACTAGTGGGCCTTACCTGGTTACCAAAGAATACATATAAAAAAATGCCAATCTATTTTTACTGCATCACCACACAGTACTCAGGGTACCTTGCAATTTACCTTTGTTTTACTCTGGCTACAATGATTTTGTTTAGTTAAAGATAAATGTTCAGATACATTTTATGTGTTTTATAAGCTTGTTTTCAGACTTTAGTCAGGTTTTTATTGTAGTCTTTGCATGTGAGCATCTAGGCTGTAGATTGCTAAGAGCAAGATGACTGCTACCAACTAGCTTATTCAAGTTTATAATCAGCAGGGCCATCCAAAATCCACAACTGTTTGAATCAAAACTTGTATGAATGAAAGCATATGCTCACAAGAAAAAAAGTGCCCTACCACTTACAAAAAGGCTTCATAGTTAGTGCCCCATTTAGGTGAATGGGATAAATTGCACCTTTTCTCCCATCTGCGGTTTCAGTCTCTGTGGCAACAAAAAGTTTTCAGATAGACTGCTTCAACACTAAACAAATGTTAAATGTTTATGTGTACTTATGCTTGGCCAGTGGATTTTGAAACCAAACAAGGCAAGGGTTCAAAAGAAAGCAGTGTCACATAGAACCCTTCCCCCATCTTGCATTACATTGTTTTGGCAAAACCCAAGTCTGCATGTACAATGGTCAATATATTTGAGTGTATTTTATTAAAAATGTTAATACTTTTTACACAGTTCAAAGTAAAGCCTCAAAAATTGCAAGAAATTGCAGAACATGTCAATTTTTGTGGATAATGGTGAAAATTGCAGATTCTGCAATAAAGAATGTGGATGCAATTTTCCAGTGACCCTGTTCATTTACTAAAATGCAGCCAATGCTCCTTTTATTGCTAATTGTGCCTACAAACTGGTAATGATTGTTTCCTTGCCTAGAGTTGACCTAGTATTTTACCTGTTCTTATACTGCTGTGAATTCTTAAAAATAGATCTAACCTATAGCTAAGAATCAAGTGTAATTTTTTACTAGACTGTTCATAACTACACTTCTTGTGCAACGTCTTCTATGTAATTTTTCTGGGTCATCCATGAATACAGGACTTCTAGTCTCAGTAGGCCTACCCAGTTAACAAAATTCAATAAAATCAATAAAATACAGTTCTGAATAAAGGTTTCCTTTGCTCTTACTGAGTTAAGTGAGTAATACTGATTGACAAAGTAGCCAATAATTTTATGATATTATCTAATAACAGTCAAATTTGCAAGACATGTTGCTTATGGATCTTATTTAAAAGAGAAATGATAGCATAGTGGTTAAGGTCATTGACCTGCAAATGTGGAGATCTGGGTTTGAATCTAATGAGCCCCCACTTGCATACTGTATGATCCTGCACAAGTCACTTAACTTTCATGTGATCCAAGGTCACACCTGGAAACAAGCTCTGTCTCAGTTTGCCTTTTCTGGGTAAACATTTTCCCCTTCCCCCTTAAAAATATGTATCATAGTTCAGTTTGATAAGACATTACAAATTCTTAAATGCACCAGTAAACACAACTGTGAAGAGTAAATAAAATGTTTTGTAACTTCCACATTATAATATCTTAATTTAATACATGAGGGAAAGTTACAATAATATTTTAGTATGTGTGTACTGGGGCTGTGTGTTGGGAAAGGGAGATCTTGTATAGCAAAGTGGTCTGTATTGATGACCAGCTATTTTAAAAGTTATAATTTCTCCTTTCTTACCAGTCAGAACTGCTAGTAAAAAGTAGTGCACATTTCTCTGGTCTCCATGACAACTCACTTTATGCAGTGGGTTAGCAACAATCAACTGTGTGCAAGTAATGTATTTTACTGCACTAGATTAGAGGGAGAGTTGTTCAAGAGCACAATGCCACAAGGGACATGTTAATCCCAATTCAGAATGAAATAGTGTCATACTAGATGGCTCATGAAGTTAGTGTTCAACCCCTCACCAGGCAGCAAAGCTAGAGAAGGTAAATCACATTGATCCTCCCTTTATTACATCGTACATCAGCACTGATTAGATCAGAGTCGTGACTGTCATGCCTTGGTTTCCCCAGGTTTATTGGGACAGTTCTTCACTAGAGCAGAAGGCAGCATTTTTATGCAGCCACTGCATGGTAGTAATGAAGTCTTCAGAATGTAGCAAAATAGAAAAAAAAAATATAAAACACTTCAGGGATGTTGCTGTGCACAGTGCATAACAAGAGTCAAATGTAAAAAAAAGCATGGCACCAGCATATCCTTATCAAAGCAGAGAAGCAGGACAACTTCCTGACTACATGTATTGGTGAATTAATCCAAAAAGCATGGAACTGCTCAACAGTGCCATACAAGGGATATCCCCCTTTCCCACAAACACACCACTGTTGTATGCTTATGCATTTCCACAGGAGCCCCAGTACCAGCCAACACAGTAGCAGTGACAGCAGCAGAATGTGGACTGGTCTCTGAAGCAGAGCTTATGAGCACATGCATATTCGTGTAAACCATTATAATTGAACTGGGTAGGCCTCATAAACAATCTTTTGTCTGAGGTACAGCAAAGTATAACAACCTCTGGACAGAGCCACAGTTGCTGCTAATGCATTAATATGGTAAGAGATTTATTTAAAAGGTTTTACAAGGAAACACATACTGAGCTAGTAACAGCTTTGTTTTCAGATATGTCCTAGGTGAAAGGGAAAGGAGAAAAGATAACAGATACAAAAATACAGAATATAAAATTCATAGAAATGAAATAGATGTAACAAAGATAAAGAGGGCAATTGTGTCTAAGAATAAATTGACAAAATAAGTTACCAAGCAAAAGTTGTGGAACTGACAAAAGATCAATTAAATAGTTATTAATTATCAACATAAAAACTAGAGGAATGACTGATACTGGGAACAAATATAGAATTCATGTGTGACTTAGTTGTACTACTGTGATGTAAATCCTTCGCTGGTCAGGCTGCCTTCTCATTTGGCTTTCCTAAACTTTGGAACTCTCTCCCCCTAACCATTTCTTCCACCTCTTCCACACTCTCGCTCTCTCTCTCTCTCCTCTGTCTCCATGACCACACTGCTCCCCCTGTGGCTGCCCTTGAGTCATTGCCATTTCCTGCTCCTCAGTTTACCCTCTTCCCCTCTTTCTCCATGACCACACTGCTCCCCCTGTGGCTGCCCTTGAGTCATTGCCCTTTCCTGCTCCTCAGTTTACCCTCTTCCCCTCTCTCTCCATGACCACACTGCTCCCCCTGTGGCTGCCCTTGAGTCATTGCCCTTTCCTGCTCCTCAGTTTACCCTCTTCCCTCTCTCTCCATGACCACACTGCCCTCCTGTGGCTGCCCTGAATCATTGCCTTTCCTGCTCCTCAGTTTACCTCTTCCCTCTCTCCATGACCACACTGCTCCCCCATGGCTGCCCTTGAGTCATTGCCTTTCCTGCTCCTCAGTTTGCCCTCTTCCCTCTCTCTCCATGACCACTGCTCCCCTGTGGCTGCCCTTGAGTCCATTGCCCTTTCCTGCTCCTCAGTTTACCCTCTTCCCTCTCTCTCCATGACCACACTGCCCCTCCTGTGGCTGCCCTTGAGTCATTGCCCTTTCCTGCTCCTCAGTTTACCCTCTTCCCTCTCTCTCCATGACCACTGCTCCCCCGTGGCTGCCCTTGAGTCATTGCCCTTTCCTGCTCCTCAGTTTACCCTCTTCCCCTCTCTCCATGACCACACTGCTCCTCCTGTGGCTGCCCTTGAATCATTGCCTTTTCCTGCTCCTCAGTTTACCCTCTTCCCCTCTCTCTCCATGACCACACTGCTCCCCGTGGCTGCCCTTGAGTCATTGCCCTTTCCTGCTCCTCAGTTTACCCTCTTCCCCTCTCTCTCCATGACCACACTGCTCCCTCCTGTGGCTGCCCTTGAGTCATTGCCCTTTCCTGCTCCTCAGTTTACCCTCTTCCCTCTCTCTCCATGACCACTGCTCCCTCCTGTGGCTGCTCTTGAGTCATAACCCTTGCCCTCCTCAATCTACCGGTTTCTCTCTTTCTGTTTCTCTGCCCTCCACCTACATCACCAACCTGCCTTACACTCTTCTTCCCCCTCTTGTCTGCATTTTCCCTTTCCCCTATTTACGCCCTTCTTTCAGTGCTCTATCCCTGGTGCCCTCACCACTGAAAATTACTATTGCTTGTACCCATGGGACAGATTCTCCACCATGTCCTTGTAAAATCTTTGCCTATAATTTTACCTGTTTGAGAAACCTTGTGCATTTTCATTTTGTACTGCTTAACTGATATCTCTATATGATGTTTTATTGTATAAGTATTTGCTCTACGTTGTTCTTACACCTCTCTTCCCCCTTGCCCCAGGATGTATCTGGAAATGAGCTATATTTCAGCTTAGTATGTCTTTCCTGGTGAAACTTTTGAAATAAATAAATACGTAATGAGAAAGTCCCACAAGTACACCACAATAGCAGAAAAACCAAAAACATAAACATCATGGTAATGCAGTGAAAAGTGTTTTTGTTTCTGAACATACACACCCTCTTGAAAATGCATAGAACACACATGCACAGATAACTGTTACAACAGTAGTGCACACACACAGGGTGTGAGTGTCATTAGCAGATTATGGCAGCTACATATTCATGTTCAGGGTCCGGCTTTGACACATTTTTCCAGTGTATTGAGTAGAGTTAACACAGGTAAAATGCAGAATCTCATTTTTACTGGGGTCCTGCTTTTATACAGTTTTACAATGTAGTTACCATGGATAGGTCAGTTAACATGCAGTATCTCATTTTCAGTCAGGTCCGTATTGTACCTATTGTAACACTAACAGGTCTAGGATGCCCTAAATGAGTTGGTTCCATCACAGCCTGTATGTTTTCAGTGACCAGATACTGTATCTCTTTTTGGCCAGAAAAGGGATGTGAATTGTGCTGAGTGCACATTTTAGTGCCTTGTTTTTGCTTTGATGGGCTATATTCAAACATGCTTGGGGCACTCACACTTTGCTCTAAACATGTTTAAGTACAGGAAATTCAGTGAACTGTGCTAATGAGCACTCAAGAAATGGACTTTACAAGGGGCAGCCAGATACCTTTTAATATGGGACAATTACTCCATGTAGTTCTGGTTTCCAGTTCTAGGTTTGTCTACCTATTTCTGTTTCAAGCTTTTAGCCACTGACTATATTGCTTTTAGCCATCGACTGCTATGCCAGCAACCTGGGTTCAAGAACAAACCTGGGTCATTTGGGGGCTTGTCTGGGAGGAGGGAGGATGGACATCTGTAGGACAGGGTGAGGAATCTAGGTGGCAGCACCATGGAGAGCATTGAAAGGACCCCATACCTAAATCTTGAGGTGTCTCCATGGGGGATGAGTACACGCATGTCTGGGCCAATGGGGAGAATAAAGGAGGAAAGTCCTCTGACTCTAGAAGAGTGATGGCCTTCTTTCTAGCAGGCCCCACACCAATGACTAGGCACCTCTGATCCAAGGTCCTGTGGAAAGACCACCAGAAAAGGTAAGTCCCAGAGAAGGTGGATGATGGGGCTGGGGAGACAGGCACAGATGGTGGCCAGTCAGGGTGCTGAAGGACATAAACAGCTTTGTAGAAAAAAGTATTATAATTTATTATGCATTCCTAATGCATGTAAAATGTATTCTCTCTCTCTCTCTCTCTCTCTACATATATATATATATATATATATATATATATATACATATATACATATATACATATATATATACACACACACACATACATACCCTTCTCAGTCTCTCCCTCTTTCATTTCACCTCCTACTAAAATACTTTATTTAGGTCTATCCATGTAGACAAATGAGACTTTAAACATATTACTGAAAAATGCTATCCATACCCCCAGAAGCCTGTGACATATCTAAGCTCCATTTGTGCAAGGCATAATTGGATTGGATTGCATTCTGTCTGATTACAGTCCATTAAAGATAAATGTCAAATACATTTTGGTGAAATTGAGTTACAATGATAGGAACCTTTCCAGTGGGATACAAACCATTTGAAAAAGTGCTGTACTTTCCATTTTTCTCATTTTTTTTCAACATTTAGCTGTAAAACTTTATTTTAAGTGTCAATAACTATGCTGTAACTATTGTATAACCACATGTAACTGCACTATAACTACTGTGATGTTACATGTAACTACTATGTAGTTGTTAACTGGCTTCACATTTGCATGTTGTGTAGTTGTATGAAGTAATTACACTAACTGTATTACACTGGGTATCAGACTGGGTTTATAGACAGAAAAAGGCTATAGTTACCCATTTAATCTGTCCACCCACATCATTGGATCCAGCCATCCCATTTATCTAGAAGGTAGTAATCCAGTTTTTGTTTGACTGTATATTTATTTTTGCTCAGTACTATCTCTTCTGGTAGAGAATTCCACTGTCTGCCAATTCTGCTTAACTACTATGTAGCTGTTAACTTTTTTTCACCAGAAGAGATACACTAAACTGAAAGCTTGTTTATAGGTGTGACCTAGGAGTACAAGAAAGTTAAGTGACTTGCTCAGGATCACACAGTATGCAAGTGGGGGCTGTGGGATTCAAACCCAGATTTCCAGGTTTGCAGCTCAGAGCCTTAAACCACTGCACTATACTGCCTCCTAAACTTGTTTCACATTTGCGTGTTGTGTACTTACACAACTTGCATTAAATAATACTTACCTGTGCAACCACTACTGTCTCCCTTTCAGCACAAATCAATTCATTTTGACAAGTGTAATTACACATTTAATAGCTGTTGCAAAGTGTGACAGAAAATCTACTGTGTAACTCCCACTGTATATCTTCTGGCATTGTGTAATTTGTTCTTTCAAATCAAATCAAATCATCTTTATTTCTAAAGTGCCTTTCAGAACCAAGGCACTGTACAAAGAGATCATACATACATATAAGCTAAAAACAGACATAAATTAATCAACTATAACTAGTATATGCTAAACTAAATAAATAAGTCTTAAGCTCCATTTTGAATCTCTCGATGGTTGGGCATTCTCTTAACCAACGAGGTAGAGAATTCCACAGGGTCGGTGCTGAGAAAGCAAAAGCATGAGATCCTGATGTGTTTAATCAAACCCTTGGAATTTCCAGCAATCCCTCATTGGCAGAGCGGAGAGGACAGAGGGGGCAATAGGGTACCAAGAGATTTTTCAGGTAGCCAGGTCCCTGATCATGTAGGGCTTTAAAGGTTAGTAAACCAACATTATAGGTGATCCGCCACCTAACAGGCAGCCAGTGCAGTTCACGGAGCACAGGCTTAATATGGCTGGATCTAGAAGTCCTAGTCAAAAGCCTGGCCGCCACGTTCTGCACCAGCTACAGGTGGTGGATGTTAACCACAGGTAGCCCTAGGTACAGGGAATTACAGTAATCAAGACGGGTAGTGATAAAGGCATGGACCAATGTTGGTAGATCACCCGGTGGGATCAGGTGTTTCACCCAGGCGATATTCCTCAGATGATAAAGAGTATTTGACTACAGCTGATACCTGAGATTTTAAGGTCAAGCCATCATCAAAAATAATGCCCAGGTTTCGTACCCGATCAGAGGTAGCGAGCGACATACCACCGAGCAATAAGCCCAATGGTTGTCCAGCCCCCAAACCCATCACCGGATGACCTGGGTCCACTCCCAACACCTCAGTCTTATCCGGATTCAGTCTCAGCCAGCTAGAACTCATCCATAATCTGATTTCAGCAAGGCAATTATTTAGCACGGAGAGAGCATCATCTTGCCCAGGCGGAAAAGACAAATACAGCTGAGTATCATCTGCATAGCAGTGAAAACCCAGACTGTATCGCCTGATGATATCTCCCAATGGCAGGATATACACTGCAAACAACATGAGTGCTAGAATGGAACCCTGTGGTACCCCACAAGGTAGGGAGTGAGTGCCAGAGGAATAAATTCCAGTGGCAACTCTCTGAAACCTGTCTGAGGTAAGACTGGAACCATTTGAGGACTGTTCCAGACAGCCCACAATAGATCCGCAGGCACTCCAACAGCACGCCATGGTCTACAGTGTCAAATGCCGCAGAGAGATCAAGAAGGACCAGAATGGTACATGCCTTTTGATCTCTAGCCATTAGGAGATCATTCAACACCCGGACAAGAGCAGTCTCCATGCTATGTTTCTTCCTAAAGCCAGATTGGAGAGTATCATAGACATTGTGAGTTGTAAGATGATCATCCAATTGTAATGCAACCGCCTTTTCAGTAACCTTACCAACAAAAGGCAGGTTAGAGATAGGCCAGCAGTTAGCTAGACAATCTGGATCCAAGGAGGGTTTTTTAAGGAGTGGTCGAACTACCGCCTCCTTGAGGGGGTCAGGAAAAAAAACCTCTCCAAGGATTTCCAGACAATGTCAGCAAAAATCGGGCTGATAACTTCAACACATCCTACTAAAAGCTGTGTAGGACCCGGATCCAAACTACAACTGGTTGGTCGTAATGTTTGGATGATCTTCACAATGTCAGTGAACTCCAGCCGGTGAAAATCTGACCAGACAGACCAGGTGCATAACACTTCCCGTCGACCACTGCAATCCCTCAAAGGAGAGGTTAGACCAATACCAGACCTGATGCTGGCAACATTATCTGCAGAAATTCAGGTGAACTCCTTTCATCTTAGCTGACAAAAGCTTCTCTGGGCTGGAGACAGATTGGATTGCACAATCTGCCAACAGTCCAGAAAAGCTAAACCCGGTCAATTCTGTGCAGCAGAAATCTCCCTGGACAGAATTCTGCCTTCTTACGGGTGATTTCTGATTGATAACCATCATAATGTGCCATCAACCTAAGCCTGTCAACATCACTACCAGACCTCCGCCAGGTTTCTCTCCAACCTTCGCCAGCTCTCCTTAACTCCTTCAAGGAGCCATCAAACCAAGGGCTCCTTGAACGGAGGGTGAGAGGCCGAACACAAACAGAGCAATCTTGTCCAGAGCATCTCCCACAGCCTTATTATAGGCTAACATGAGATCATCTGAGTCATGCATTCACCAAACAAGCTCTATAGATCCAGTACAGCCATTAGGTCACCAGGATTAATACCTTAAAGGAGGTACTGAACCATCTCGTAGGAGCAGACATGGGTGAGCTCTGAAACTGAACCTTATGGTGTGATGGTCAGACCAGCTGACTGGTTCCACCCTCAAATCAGCAATCTCCATACCCAGAAGAGATCAGATCCAATGAATGACCCTTTATATGGGTTGAGGAGGTAACTACCTGTGTTAGGCCCAGTGACATCATCAACTGGAGGAGATTTTGACCAAAATGTTCATCATCGACCCAGGCATTGAAGTCTCCCAGAACTATCAATCTGGGGGACCACAACACCACGTCGACGATGAAGTCTGCTATCTCCTGCAGGAATTCTCCACCATCTCCTGGTGGACAGTAGATGAGAAGAATTCCACAACCTACACCCTCACCCAAGATATATTCAAAGGATCTGGTACTTCCAATGGCACATCCACAAGGCCCAGCTCAGTCTTAAACATAATGGCTACACCCCCACCCCTACAATCCAACCTTGGATGGTGTGTCACCGAGAACCCGGCTGGTGTTGCCGAAGCCAATATAGGGCGAGGATTTTCATCCAGCCAGG
The DNA here is from genome assembly GCA_016271365.2 of Neoceratodus forsteri. Classification (NCBI taxonomy): domain Eukaryota; kingdom Metazoa; phylum Chordata; order Ceratodontiformes; family Ceratodontidae; genus Neoceratodus; species Neoceratodus forsteri. The sequence goes on from CM028130.1 coordinate 1,065,773,696, forward strand.
TCTCGGTGATGCAAGCCAGATCAGTTGACCCAACAAGATCAGCTATAATAGCTGTCTTGTTTTTCATAGATCTGGCATTGCATAACACTGCCAAGGCTGGATGAGCTGTCTGGGAAGACCTCGGCTCCTGCCTACTAAAATCGGAACCCTTGGGTATGGGAACAAAACAAGAATAACCTCTATCTTGGCCCCATTTCACCCCAGGTTGTCTCCTGGACCCTACCACCCCAATCCGCCCACCCCCCTCCTGTCCCCCACCAGATTCAGCTCTCCACCTTCTTTTACATTTCCTCAGAATGCCTAAAGCTGACACCTAAAATAGGTGTCAGATGATAATGGTGGACATTTGAAGGGACACAATTCCCTGAGTCTGGTGGGGGAATAATGCCCAACCGTCGCTAAATCACCGCAACACATTATAATAAATAATTCAAAAAGAAAACAATATTTGATGAACAAAATTCAAATACAAAACAAATAATATATAATCAAACACTTATACAAAAATAAAATGGAGCATTAATATATACATAAATCCCAACTATCCAGCATTTCCCAGATATAGGCAACTTAAAAACTGTTTCCTTTAATATAGCTAATTAAAACAATCCAAAAATAAATCTTATAAATCAAACAAAAAGAAACAAAAAGAAACCCCATATAGAGTCCACTCTAAAGAGAGTTCAATTCCCAAGGAAAAAATTAAAAATAAATAGACTTACATAAATAATAAATACAATTAATTTTCAACCCCTGGTACTCTCACTACCCTGGGAATCAGTACATATAATAAAATAAATAATTAAGTTTCCAAGGCACTCACACTACCTGGAAATAAAATAATAATAATTTGGGCACTCTCACTGCCCAAACAACTAAAAAAAATTCAAACCAAAAATATAAAAGAATCAAATAGCAGGAAATGTTCTCTCCAAGAGGGTGTCTTAATGGATTTAAATCTTCTTTGAACTCAACAATCTATGGTCCCAAATCTTAATGAAATTAAGCTTCAAATCTCCTAAATCGAGTCAGCAGTCAGTCCGATGATTTAATCAACCATTAAATTCCATTCTGTAATCTTCCGTCATAGAGAAAGGGTTTTCTGGAAAGGCCAAGAATGTGCAAACCTTACCAAAAAGTAAAGGGATATCTCATTCCTCCCCTCTACATCACCCCAAACTAATCAAATTCCCCACCACCTGTGACCCCCAACTACAGACACCTTAAGGGTAAACAATAAAGTATACCCCCAGGGCAACTTAGGAGAACCCCAGATCCTCCTCTGACTCCCCAGAGGCAGGCGAGGCAACTCCCGCTTGGTCAGAGGCAGTGCAATGGGAAAACAGCCCAAGATGTAGGGGAGGAAGGATTCCCCACCCAGCACCATTCAGTGACCCCCAGCACCCATAAACTCCAGAGAACAGCAACTGCAAGTTCACCACAAAAACACTTGGCAGTTCAGACCATCCACAAACACCTCCTGTCAGTACTTTCAGACGCCTTTCCCAATCACCACCACTTGAGACCACTGGCTCCACAGAGATTTCTGAGCTTCAACACTGCCTATTTTGGTTATCGTAATCAAGTAACAACTTCCTGCAATAAGCAGTCATATACAACCGAACAGCCACACTTGAAGCGATTTAATTTTCATAAATGCTTAGAATGCACTCTCACCACACCGCTGCTTTGCTTGTAGATGTAGTCCTCTAATCCAGGTGATTCCCTCAAATTGACAGCAGATTTTAGTTATGGGCCAGTCTTTCCAATTCGAGCAGGCAGCAACTCAAGGCAACAGCCCCACAGATCACGGGTTTTAAATTAGGATTTGGGTTTAATTTGAGTCTGTCACGGCTTTACTAAAAATACAGCCGTGGCATAAGTCAGCTTCAGAACTTAAAACTACTGCATAAATAAAATGAAAATAATTAAAATACATGCTATTTTCAGCTGTTGCAACAGCCGTAGCAACAATAATGACTAAAACTCCTGTATATCAGGGAGAACAGCCAACCTAACTACAGACCCAAAAAATACGCTCAGGAATGCTAATTTAACTCACTAAAACAGCCCTAACTAAGCTAAAATTACTAACTAGGAAAAAATAAAAATAATAATAAACAAAAACACACTTAAAATAAGAAAAAATAAATAAAACTTAAACGCAGCTTCCAAGCTCAAGCCTCAGGCAGCTCACACATAGCCGACATCTTGGATCTAACATTTCCTTTCAAAGGCAATGACACATGTAATAGCTATTGCAAATTGTAACAGCAAATCTATTGTATAACTACTATGTTACTATTTTGGCATTATTAAATTTGTTCTTATATGTGTAACTACATATGAATGTAGGTCTTGTGCACTGTTTCAACAGTCTATGTCTATCTGACATTTATTTAAAGGGTGATCACACAGAAAAACTTAAAAGTGTAATCAGAATGGTAAGGAAAATATGATTACACTGTAACTTCAGTCTGCTACCCTGAAATGCACTGACTGGCATCTCTATGGGTGGTAGTAATACAGGGCATAATATATTTAATAATATATTTTTCCTGGAGTCCAGTGTTACCCCCCCGCTCTCTGATTGTTGTCACTGGAACATTTATTTCCCTGGTGTCTAGTGGCACAACCCATCCTTCAATTCCCGTGCATGCAAATAATTTATGTATCCCTGGTGTTTAATGGTGCTCCTCATCCTTCCATGTCGGACCCCATAATACTGCACGTTATCTTTTTTTTTATAATTTAAAATTTATTGAATGTTTCACAATATACAATGGACAGGGTCAAAACATCCACAGTGTAAAACTTGAGACAAAACAGATTTATTGACCCTCCTCCTCCCCCCAACACCCTAACCCCCGACACAGTCCCAAAGCTTGACAGTCCATTACATCAGAGAGATTAGAGATTAAATATAAAAAATTAGATAGGATTTAATGTATGAAGTGAGGCCCAGATCCGTTCATATTTGGAATTATTATTATTGATACACGGGACCGTCTTTTCCACTCAGAGATTAAATAATAGCTCATTTAGCCATTCAGAATAAGAGATAACCTCAGAACTCCTCCAATACTGAAGTACCAGTTTTTTAACAGACATGGAAATTAAAGCAATATGAAATTTATGCTTATTAGCAGAAATCTGTGAATAATCCCTGAGAATACAAACCTCTGGAGTGAACAAGTCTCTCAGCCAAAGGAGTGGGTCGGCCTTGTCCCTTATAGCCTCCCATAGGGGTGATATCTTAGAACATTCCCAAAAAATGTGGAGCAAAGAACCTTCTGCTTGAGTACACCTAGTACAAACATTAGAGGAATTTATTCCCCATTTAGCAAGTTTCTGAGGAAAGTGGTAGAGATTATGGAGAAAACGAAATTGCATCAACCGTAGCCTATCTTGTGTTACAAAATGATGGCAGATATTCCTTATAGTCGTCCAGTCCCTAAGCACTTTATCTCTTATGTCTAGTGGCACCCCCCCACTTTCTATGGCCATCTTCCTTGATAGTTATGTTTGCCCTGGTGTCAAGTGGCATCCCCACCCCACCCTCTGATGTCCCTCGGAGCCTGAAAAGAACATTCAGAAGAACATTGCTGAACATCACATTTAAATCAGCAATGACATACCTAAGGCTGAAACTAATCTAGATAGCGGAGGAATGTAGACTAGCAATTTTTACACTAACCACTGAGCCACCTAACTGCATTTTTTAACTGTGATACACACAAACACTGACTAGTACAAATACACATATATGCCTATATATTGCAGTATAACATAGCAGCGTACTACCTACACGCACTGAACATTGCCAGACAACAATTTTTGTACAGAGGCCCTAAACTCTGGAATTCCATCCCAATGCACCTCAGACCAATAGACAATTTTTTTAGTTTGTATAACATCCACAAATAGCACTTAGAACAGTCAAAAAATTGATGTCTTGTTTTGTAACCATCAGACACAGGATGATAATGTTATTAAGCTAATTGATTAAAGTAAATTATATTACTGTATCAATGCCTTTGATAGCATATTTTAGTGTCTGTACTGTTATAAAACAGCTTCCTCTTTTCTCTATCTTTGTAACACTGTAAGAAATTCTGACAACCTTTGTAATTGTCTTTACTATGTGTGAGTGTTAGGGACCTCTCTGAAAATGAGCTTTTGCTCAACCGAGCATCCAATTCATGTAATGAATAAAATATTTTAATAACACTACTACTACTACTACTGCTATTACTACACACATACAGTACCACACATACACTGCCTTATATGGCATTTATTCATTTATACATCAAACTTTAGCTTTTATTGAATTTAGGATAAGCACTGTGACACACTGATACCCATGCACTTTGTCATGTTCTGAACAGTGCCACCAATACAGAATAGCATTCTGACCATTTGCAAACTGATCAGGGAAAGGTTAATGCATGAGGAAAGGGTTAACAGAGTGCCACACAGGCGCACACACACACACACACATATTCCCATATGGAGAAACACACACAGAGTCCTTTGTCTCTGCCTACATGCAACATCCATTTCGTAGACGTCTTTGTTGTACTTACTTTCACCAAGTAATTTCAAAAATATTAACAAAAACCAGAATAACCAATATAAAAACATCATTAAGTGATTTACATAAGTTAGTGTGTTATGTAGTGCTGTCTTTTTTAACTCTTGCAGATCTCCTGATCTGGTAGCAACACTTTATTCTGTGTTCTGAAACCTGAATCTCATTCCTTAATCTCAGTTATAGTTTATGGCTGGGAAACACTGATAAGTTGACATGCTTACCAATGCCCAAAAGTTATGGATAGTTCGTGAAAGAAAATACTGCTCAGATTGAAGCTAGTAACCATGTCATCACACAAGTCCTGTTATACACAAAGTAAGATTGAAATACATGTACTGTTAGTGACCATTATTTCCCATCAAAACTTAAAAACACAGAGTGAAAGAAAAAAGTGCTTCTTTTTTTCAGACAGAGAAGAAATAGTGCACAGTAAGGACATACCAGACTGCTCTAGCAGAGTGATTGTAATGCAACTCCAATTTTATGAAGTCCCTGATGAACTCCATTTTTCTACTGTGATAGCAAAATGTCTGTATAGCTCCATCCTGCAGTCATTAAAATTATTACAGGCAGGGTAATGAGGACTGAGCAGAGAGCACAGAAGACAGAGGAATGAATAAGAGCCTAACAAATAAAACATTAGAGCACAAAAATAACACTATAAATTAAAAAGAACAGGTTGATGACCTGCAAAACAGGTCATCCACTTACATGACTGGGTACTGGAAGGTCATACTTCCTCCAACACTGACTTTAGTATTGAATGTTAAACTACGCATTAATCAAGTGTACAGGGCACTGAGAGTAAAACCCAAGCAAAAAGTCAGACAAGTTGTTGTCAGGTGTTGGAAGTTTTTAAAATTCTCTACATAACAGTTAAGGGTAGTGCTGTGCAGAATTTGTCAAATTTCAATGCAATGAAATTCTGTGGAATTTCAGAAAGTTCAACCCAGTTCCACAGAATTCTGTCAGTAGCAGAATTCCATAATTTCAAAAAAGGAATAATTTACATGGATTAGTAATCAACAGCTTAAATGAATAGTGGATTCCTTTTACACAGTCTGTGGAATAAATCCATGGCAAGTTATTCTGCAGTTTACATAGAAATTCTTTTTGGAATTCAAAAGAATTAAAAAATATTGTAAAGCACTCTGGATGCAGAATTGCTAGTCTGCATGCATTCTGCCATAAGAATTCTGCATTCCACACAGTTTTATTAAAGAACAATTGTGTCACATTTAATAGTTGGGCTAATATATATACATACAGTGTCCCTGTTAACTAAACCAAGGGAACAGTAGCAACTAAGTTTGGAAATAAGGGTGATAACACCCTTTATACAATATTTGAAATGCTACAATGAGCCAGCTCCTCTTCCAACTTTGTAGCTGCAGAACTCAGGTGGAGACGCTTGCTTCCCTCTCTTACAGAATGTCTGAAGGGGATGGGAAGTTGAGGAACTGGGAAGTGCTTTATAATGGAAGTGGATACATGTTTGCATTATAATGAGGTCTGTAATACAATTTTTTGATTTTATGGTAAAATTAAAACATGTATTGTGTGACAAGCATTGTATAAAACTATTTCCTTCCCTTTACTAAGCATGAGTCATGTTCCAGTCACATAACTATGTTCTTCTCTTGCCTGTATCAATTAGCCATGTCCTCCTAGCCACAGCACTAATATCGTAACCACGTTCAAGTAACATTCTTCATTAAGCCAATTACTGTATTTCAGATCTCTTTGTTGTATAAGATCAATGACCAGTTGCCACTGCACCTCTGTACTATGAACTATACTGAACATTTAATAGGTTTTATGTTCCTGATAAAATGCATTGGTGTAGCTGTTTTGGCATTAAATCACCCACTGTAGCTATTTCTTTGCTTATCTTTACTTCTATAATAGGGTTCAGCTCCCACATACCACATTAAAAGGATTCACCATCTCCTGACAAGTTCTGTGCACTACTACAAGATTGCCAATGCCAGTACATTTAATTTTCTCACTTTGTCTTGTGCTTTTTATTAGGCCATTTTTCATACTTTAGCAAAGACTTCTTAGACAATTTATTTGTACCCCTTCCCCCATACACACACTCAAGAAAATATGAAATCAATAGATATGGTTGGCCCAGAAGGAAATTGCTGGCCATCTGCCTATTTGCTCCCTTTACTCCTCTCCACTGCACAGGTGATTATTTAGTAAAGACTGACTGCACCTCTATGCCCAACACTGGAGAGTGAAGCCACTCTCCCCCTCTTGCTACTTCTCTTGCTAAAAAGAAACACTTTACTCTCTGGAAAATATAGACGTGTGTAGTGATTCAAAAATAAGGAAACCAACTGAAGTGATATTCCAAAAACAGCAGACATAATGGCTGGATTATCAAAGATCCAAATGCAAGTAAAGGGATCTATGATGCTGGTTTGACAACAATTTCGTCAACCGGCATCACAGCAATGGAATTTATGTCGACTGCAAGTTGCGGTTGACATAAATCCTGATGGACTCCCAGTCCATTTGTCTATCTGGGGCTTTGTCCCTGAACCCCATTCTAAATATAATTAACTCTGAGTCAAAGTTGATCCTGGAAGGGGTGCAGGACCGGGACGATGTTCCCCTGTCTCTGGTGCACCAATACAGTGACTTGTCGATGAACTGTTGATTTTGTTGGCATCGACAAAGGTTGCTGTATTGGTGTCGCTGCCGGGGTATACCCAGGTGGAGTGCCCAATGTTGTTGTTCAGCTGAGGCTGGATAAATGCAGAATGTTTAAATGTTTGTTTCAAACATTGTGCCACATTTACAGCACCTGACGCTACTTTATGTTAAAAAAATGATGCAGTTGTCAAATATTGATGCATGCATCATTGTAAGGCATCTGTTCAACTAAAACATGCTACATACGTGCATGATATATTGTTCACCTTTTAGATGGGCTATAAGTATTGATGTGAGCTTTGGGGGTACAGCACAATCATAGAACAAGTGACTACATGCAGCTGAAATTCCAGCACAGTGAGTTTATCTAATTTTAGTGCCCCTATACAATACACCAGGTATCTTTACAGCAAAAATAGCCTAACATTTGTGCTCATGTCAAGGATGGTCCTGATGCCAAACACTGCAAACAAACAGAAGATGCTTCTTTTATTTTAACTGCTAATATAGTAACACTTGTACAATTGTCGACACACTTTTCATATAATACCATGTACCATGTTGTATGTATCTGACTGCTGTGAATCACTGTTCCTTCAGATTTCTGTATTGTCTCCTCCTGTAAGCAATTCTCTACAGTGACTGTTTTTTTATGTTTGTCTGCAGATGTGTGCACAGCAAAATGTTGTTACAAAGAGCTCCATTTCAGAAGTATGTCACTGTGAGGGCCAATGCAGCAGAAGATGCAGTGGGCTGGACAGTGAAAAATCAGTGATCAGTCAGGCTGATCATGACACTGGTCACTGCTTATTGGGTCCAAACTTTCTGTAATTGAAAGGATCAAAGCACTTCTATGAGAGAGCACACTGATGCTTTCATCTTCATGAAGCAGGTCAGCAAGCAGCTGAGTGATGTCACAGTAAGCGCTGAGTTCCCCCCTACCACAGTTGGAGGCAGCCAAAACAGCTCCTTCCTGCTGAAATATCCCCACCCTGATTGTCCCTTGGTGCCCCATCCATGGAAAGCAACTCCCTCGCACTGTCATACAGTATATCCCTCCACCTCCTGATTGTCCCACAGTGCCCTGTCCATGAAAAACAACTCCTCCCAGTGCCAAGTATCCTGCCCACCTCAAAATTGTTCCCCCAATGTTACATCCATGAAAAATTAACTCTCTTTAACATTGTCAAGTATCCCAGCCACCTCCTGATTGTCCATCTTGCTGCATCCATGCAAAGCAGCTCTCTCACGCTGTCAAGTATTCCGTCCACCTCCTAAATGTTCCCCAATGACTCATTCATGAAAAGCAACTCCCTCACACTGTTAAGTATCTAACCCACCTCCTGATTGTCCTCAGATGTAACAACTGTAAAAAGTAATTCTTTCATACTGCCAAGTAGCCCACCCACCTACCTGTCACTTCCCATGACCCTTTAAAATGCCTGAAATAAAGAAAACTGTCCCTCACTGTCTTTTTTCTTTTTCTTACACCCTGTAAAAAAGAAAATGGTCCATCAATATCTGTTGCTGCCATGCTCTGCCATTACCCTCCCCCTCCTGACTCCATCATCCCACACCCCATCTGACCTTTACCTACCTACCAGGTGTCCCATGCTGTAATTCTCTCTGGATCAGTGGCATGCATTCCATGCATTGGCAGACCTGTTCAACACCTCTTTAAAAACAGGATGTGTGCCTCAGGACTGGAGAATGGCACATGTGGTGCCCCTCCATAACAGTGGGCCCAGGGATGAGCCAGGTAACTACAGACTGGTCAGCCTTACCTCAATTGTGGAGAAGCTAATGGAGTCTATTCTCAAGGAGAGATCGGTGATCTTTATGGAGTAGAATGGCTCCAGGATGATAGGCAACATGGATTTGTTGCAGGTAGATCCTGCCAGACCAATCTGATTGACTTTTATGATTGGGTGACAAGGGCACTTGATAAGGGCCATGCAGTGGATGTCTTGTATTTGGGCTTTAGCAAGGCCTATGACTCAATACCTCATGGAAGGTTGAAATGTAAACTGATGGCCCTGGGAGCCAGGGAGAAGTTGGTAGGATGGGTTAGGAGCTAGCAGCAGGATAGGCAACAAAGGGAAAGTGTTAGGGGGAAGCGCTCATATCTCTGAGATATCACCAGTAGGGTCGCACCAGGCTCAGTACTCAGGCCAGTGTTATTCAGCGTCTTCATTGTATACATAGTAGACAGGATCAAGAGTAACATTAGTCTGTGTGCTGATGAGACTAAGATTTGTGAGGTAGTGGACAGTGAGGAAGGGAAGCAGGATCGACAAGATGATATGGCAAAGCTTGAGCACTGATCTGATAGCTGGCAGATGAGAGTTAATGCTAAGAAGTGCAAGGCCATGCACTTGGGAGTTAGAAACCCTGGGTATGGTTACTGGCTTGGGGGAGTGCAGTTATCCAAGTTATTCACCTCAGTGGGGGAGAAAGATCTAAGGGTACTAATTACAGGGGACATGAATCATTCTGTGCAGTGCAGAAAGGTGGCAGCTAAAGCTGATAAGATGCTGAGGTGCATTGCCAGAGGGATCACCTCTTGAAGGAAGGAAGGAAGGAAGGAAGTCATCCTGTCATTGTACAGATCACTGGTGAGACTGCACTAAGAGTACAGTGTACAGTTCTGGTGCCCATACTTAAAGAAAGGCATCAACCTACCGGAGGGGGTACAGTGTACAGTGACAAAAATGATCCTAGGCCTGGGGGGCATGCCATATGAGGAAAGACTAAGGGAGCTCAACACTGTATTCCCTGGAGGGAGACAGGTGATATGATTGAGACATTTAAATATCTAAAAGGCATAAATAGGATAAGTTCTGAGGACATATTCAGACTAAGGGGGGAGGAATACAAGAGGGCGTAGTATGAAATTGGAGGGGGTAGATTCAAGAAAGAAATGAGGAGGCACTATTTCACAGAAAGGGTGGTGGCAAAGTGTAACCAACTGCCAGAGGAGGTGATTTCACTGGCAACTGTGGTCATTTTTAAGAGGGGTTGGGACAGGTCAGAACTGAGGGGAAACTATGAAGGGGGAGAAGGTGGTCTGGAGGTAACACAGATTTTTTGGGGGGCAGCTGCAGTAGAGAAGACTGGGAGCTGCATATCTGAGCAGACTCAATAGACTGTATAGCCTGTATCTGCTGCCATTTTCATATGTTCGTATGCATTCACTCTTCAGTGATAGACTGGGAACTGAGGAAATCAGGTATTGCGCTGTGAATGTATTTCAATGCGTTTTGAACCTGTGCTCATAACTTGGTTATTTTAAATATTTTTCTCTACAGGTTTTAACAAGGCCTTTTTAGGATCTCAGCTGATGAACATGGTAGGTGAAATGTTTCAAATCCAGCCTGAAAGGTCAAATGGTATTTGAAAATTTCCACCTAACAGGTTCATGAGGTGTGGGTCATAAGAAGACTATATTGAAAATTTGTGGTCAAAATATTTAAAAAACAACAAAATTATGAAGGGACATTGACATTTTTTAAACCTCATTTATAACTTTGGTAATTTTCAGTATTTTGACCCCAAATGTTCAACATAGCATTTTTCTCACACCACCTCATGAACATGGCAGGTGTCATTTTTCAAATCCTAACCAAAAACATGTTTTTTTGCATTAGTGGTATGAAATGATGTTTTGGCCAATGTTTTATAAAAAACACCTGCAATGTTCAGAAGGAGGAGTCATGAAAAGACTATAATGAAAATTTGGGGTCAAAATGTCACAAAATAATGAAGTTATGAAGAAATGTTTAATTGTTTCAATGTTTACTCATAACAGTCCAATGTGTGCAGATTTTGGCCCCCAATTTTCAACATAGCCCTCTAACAGATGCCATTTTTTAAATTTTGTCCAAAACATGTTTTCGCATTTGCTGTGTGAAGTCACCTTTCTAACTGAATGTCAATTTCACCTGCTCCTGCTGTGATCATAAGATGGAGTGATAAATAGATTGTGTTAAAAATCTAGGGTCAGAATGTCAAAAAACAACAAATTTATGAAGAAACAATGAATTTTGTAAATATGTATTCATAACTTTGTGAATTTTGCAGATTTTGGCCCCAAATGTGCACATAGCACTTTCTTACACCACCTGATGAATGTGACATCTAATTTTTCAAATTACTTCATAAACATACAGTATTTTCACAGTCACACTGGAAAATCACCTTTCAGATGGGATTTTAAAAATTCCACTTGTCTTGATGATAACATCAGGTCATAAAAAGACAATGTTGGACATTTGGGGTTAAAATGTGGAAGACCACTGAAAATAAGACATTACCTCTCGGCTGGGCTATCCTGGATAAATATGATCTAAAATGTGTAAAAGGAGGACACTACTGAAAATGAGATACTGCATCTCATCTGGACTATCCTGGGTAAATATATCATAAACAAGTATAAAATCAGAACATCAGTACAACAGACCCCCCACTGAACTATGCATCTATGCAGCTCTATTCTAGGTAAAAATACATTGTAAAAGCTGATCCCTACTGAAAATTTAACTTGCCATTCAGCTGGGCTATCCTGGGTAAATACATTATAAAAATGGACAACAGCAGGACCCAATCAAAAATTAGATATGCATCTTGACTGTGCTATACTGGCTAAATACAGTGTAAAAATTGGGAAAAGCAGGATCCCACTGAAAACAAGATTGCATATAAGCCATGATATCCTGGGTTAATACCTTACAAAAATGCGTCAAAACAGGAGCTAACTGAAAATGAGATTCTGAATCTCAACTGAGTTATCTTAGATGACTATATTGCAAAACTGTGTAAAAACAGGACCCTATAGCAGAATCCCACTGAAAAGGAGATGTTGCATCTAAGATGATCTGTCCTAGAAAAATACATTATAAAAGCAGGAACATGATAAACATGAGATACTGTAGCACATCTCATCTCTACTGTCCTGGGTAAATGCAGTATAAAAATGTATAAAATCAGGACCCTATTGCAAATTACATATTAAATCTCATCCGGTACAGTATATCTTAAGTAAATACATAGTAAGAATGTGTACACGCAAAACCCAGTACAACAGCATGCAAGCAAACATTCAACATTGGCAAATATTTGTCTTTACATAGATACATAGATACATAGACAGTGTCGGCAGATAAGGGCCTATGGCCCACCCAGTCTGCCCATTTGAGCTTGTAAGTTCAGTTTGTTTTCCTAGAAGTCTGTTGCCCCTTACCCCGACCTCCAAAATTCCTTTATGTCTATCCCATGCATTCTTAAATCCCGTCATTGTTTCAGCCCCACCACTTCCTCTGGCAGGGTGTTCCACTTGTCCATCACCCGTCTCTGTGAAGAAATTCTTTCTCATGTTTCCTCTGAATCGTCCTCCTCCAACTTCATCCCATGCCCTCTAGTCCTGGAACATCTTTTCACTTAAAATAGTGTTTTCCTGCACCCTGTTCCTCCCTGTAAGATACTTGTATGTCTCTATCATATCCCCTCTCTCCTCTCTCCTCCAGGAGTACATGTTCAGTTCCTTCAACCTGTCTTCATAGGACTTGTGATGCAATCCATGCACCATCTTTGTTGCTCCTCTGAACCTTCTCTACCCTGTCTATGTCCTTACGTAGGTATGGTCTCCAGAACTGTACACTGTACTCCAGGTGGGGCCTCACTAGTGTCTTGTATAGCGGAATTATGACCTCTCTTTTCCTGCTGGTGATGCCCCTGCCTATACATCCCAGCATCCTATTTGCTTTACCTGCTGCCTTCTCACACTGTTTCCCTACCTTGAGGTCATCAGAGATGATAACCCCAAGATCCCTTTCCTGCTTGGTGCATGCTATATCCTCACCCCCCAACTGATATATTGTGCCAGGGTTTTTGTGCCCCATATGCATTATCTTGCACTTCTTTGCATTGAATTTCAACTGCCAAACCCTGACCATTCTTCAAGTTTCTGCAGGTCGCCTTCATTCTGTCTACACCCTCTGGTGTGTCTACTCTGTTACAGAGCTTTGTGTCATCAGCGAACAGTGAAATTCTGCCTTCTAGGACCTGCTAATGTCACTGATGAAGATGTTGAATAGGACCGGTCCCAGCACTGATCCCTGCAGTACCCCACTGGTCACTCTTCCCTCTGTGGAATGACAGCCATTACCACCACCCTCTGTGTCCTGCCACCCAGCCAGTTACCTACCCACCACACTACTGTCCTGCCCACACCCATATTCCCCAGTTTGTGTAATAGTCTTCTATGTGGCACAGTATCAAAGGCCTTGCTGAAGTCCAGATAGGCCATGTCCACCGCCTTCCCCTGATCCACCTCCCTAGTCACCCAGTCAAAAAATTCAACAAGGTTGGTCTGACATGACCTCCCCCTGGTGAAACCATGCTGCCTTGGATACTGTAGTCCATTGACAACCAGATGTTCTACCAATCTCTCCTTCAGTAGTGCTTCCATGATCTTCCCCACTACCGAGGTAAGGCTGACTGGTCTGTAGTTCCCTGCTTCCTCTTTGTTCCCACTTTTGTATAAGGGGACTACATCTGCTGTCCTCCAGTCTTTGGGTACCTCCCCTGTTTCTAGTGATCGGCTAAACAGGATAGCCAGAGGTTCAGCCACCACCTCTCTTAGTTCTTAAGGACCCTGGGTGCACCCATCTGGCCCCATTGCTTTATCAACTCTTATTACTCCAGTTCCTTCAGGACCCTTTCTCGTGTAAAGGGACTTGTGTCCATTTCTGCACCATTCTCACCCTTGTACTCCCTTCAGACCCATTACCTCCTCTTCCTCAGTAAAGACTGAGCAGAAATACCTGTTCAATATGTCAGCTTTACTGTTGTCATCCTCCACGTAGGCCCCATCCTCCCCCTTCAGTCTCACTATCCTCCTTGTCTTTCTTTTTCACTTATGTACCTGTAAAAGGTTTTGTCCCTCTACCCACTGATTTTGCAATGTGCTCTTCTGTCTGAGCTTTGGCTTCTCTTGACCTCTCTGCCTCCCTTTGCTTCTCCTGGTACTTCTCCCTATCCCTTCTGCCTGTGTCTTTTTGTATTGCCTGAATGCAATCTTTTAGCTTTCACTTTTTCTACCTCTTTGGAAAACCATAATGGTCTCCTCTTCCTTTCCTCTGCTAACCTGCTTAATGCATAATTCTGTTGTTCTTGTAATCCCATTTTAAATACTGCCCACTGTTCCTCAATCCCTGATTCCTGTCCCATTCCCCTTAATGCCTCTTTCAAGTTATCTCCCCATTTTCCCAAAGTCTGCCCCGCTAAAATCCAGGATACGTGGTTTTGTGTGGTTTGGTTCTGCTCTTTCTGTGATTTCAAACCACAATGACTGGTGGTCACTGTTTCCCAGGTGCTCCCCCACTGTTACCCCCATCACACTGTTTGTGAGCACAAGGTCCAGTATTGCCTTCTGCTGAGTTGGTTCCATGACCAGTTGCTTGAGGAAGGCACCCTGAAGGGAGTCCAGGATAAATCTGCTCCTTGTTGATGCTGCTGCTGGGATTCTCCAGTCCACATCTGGAATACTGAAGTCTCCAACCAGTACTACCTCACCCTTGTCTGCCATCCTTTGGATGGCTAGCATCAGCTCCCTATCTGTTTCTTCCTCCTGTGCTGGTGGTCTATAGACCACACCTGTGTGGATAGCTGTCCCCATTTTTCTTTCCAGCTTAACCCACAGTATCTGTCCCCCATTTTGTTCCTCCTGGATCTCTGTGGCCCTTATGTCATTTTTTCACATACAGTGCCACTCCTCCTCCTTCCTGCCTGCTCTGTCTCTTCTGAATATGTTGTAGCCAGGTATGGCCATCTCCCAATCGTGGTTATCATTACACCAGGCTTCAGTGATGGCCACAATGTCCAGGTCTGACTGCACCATGACAGCTCCAGATCTTCCATCTTGTTACTAAGGCTCCTGGCATTTGCACACATATTTCCATGATTTGACCTCCTAGACTGTTTCACAGTTCTACTCCAGCCCCTTCCTTGGGTTGTCATTTATCCCTGGTTCTCCTTGTTGTCTGCCCGTCTGCTGAATTTTGCCCCTTTTCTGCTTATCCACCTCTTGGGCACTAATCTCCATCTTTGCACAATGCTTTGCAGAGATAGCCACTCCTCTGGTTCATTGGTTCCACTGCTAGCTGTGGGGGTGAGCAAGTAGGTACCTCCTTGCTGGCCTGCCACCCCTTTGCTAGTTTAAATGCTTGTCAATGTAGCATTTAAACTTATCATTGAGTGCTTGGATTCCTCCAGGATGGATGCAGGCCGTCAGGCTTGAACAAACCTCCATCCTCCAGGTGGGTCCCCAGTCACCAATGAATCAAACCCTTCCTCACAGCACCAGTTCTTCAACCATGAGTTAAAGTTCCTGGTGCATGCACTCTATGCTCTCCCTGCTCTCTCACAGGTAGTACTTCTGAGAAAGTGACAGAAGTAGCTACTTGCTTGAGACCCCTCCCAGTTTCCTAAACTCTTCCTGAACTTCCTTTGCTCCCCATTTGCCAGGTCATTAGTACCTAGGTGGATAATGACATCCAGCTCACCCTCCCGTCTTGCCTTCCCAGTGATCCCCAGGATCATCCTTCCATCCCTCCATGCCGTGGCACCTGGTAGGCACCTCACCTCCCTGTCCTCCCCTCCTGTGTCCTAGCTGGATCCCTCTTATGATGGAGTCCCCACCATGATTCGCTTCCTCCTCCTCTGGGGTCCACTGCTTTCCCGCTGAGTTCACCTCCTGGCTAACCTCCACATCCTTTCCTTCCACTTCTCTGGGTAGCTCTATTTGGTTGTCCTCATTTGCCAGTGTGGCATATGAGTTCTTGAGTGGAATAGGATCTGGGATGTGCCTCTGCCTGACCACTCTAACCTCCCTGAGCCACTGTCATCCAAGTGCTCCTCGTTCTCGGCATCCTCTGAGGCAGTTGCATTGGACTTGGTGGTCCCTGGATAGGGGTGATGGTACTCCTGACCCAGTTTACTTCCGCTCTGAGTCTGGCTACCTCCTCCCGCAGTCCAGAGAGAGGCATGCCGATAGGGCAGCACCTCAGTGTCCAGAAGGTCTGCCTGAATATTGCTGCCCCACAGCCACTGCATTGCACCACTCCCCACATTATACTGCAATTCCACTACTTGTCTGCTACTGAAGCTCTCCTAGTTCCCTTTTATTAATTTACTGTCCTAAAAATCCTGCCACTGGTCCTCAGATAATTTTTTTTAAAAGAAAAACAATAAATAAATAAATGAATCAAAACACTTGTCGTGCTAAGGGTGGGCTTCTTCCCTTATGCCCTCCTACTCACACCCTTACTATACCCTGTGTTTAGCTCCTGTCAATCAGATTTAACAGGGCATATAATTAAGAGTTGGGGAAGGGAGGGAGGGGAAAACATTTGCAGCAATTAAAGACAGCACAGAATTACACCACCACTATGTTTTAAATTTTCAACAGCCCAAAAACAATTATAAGTAAAGACAACAAAGAAATTATAGTGTCACTAAAAGCCCTCAATCTAAGTTTAAAAGAAAAATAGCAATTACCAGTTACTCTAAAGCACTGAATTGAATATGTTTCCTTCCTTCCCCTTCTGGCTTCTTCTGAGAAAATGAACTCTACTTGCTACTTCAGCTCTGACTAAGCCCCACCTCCAGTTATCACGTAGCTGAGGTCAGAGGCCAGACAATTAACACCCTTCACCCAACTACAGGGCAGTCAGACAAGCCAAGATAAAATTTGCAGAATTAAAGACAGCACAGAATTACACCACCACTATGTTTTAAATTTTCAACAGCCCCAAAACAATTATAAGTAAAGACAACAAAGAAATTATAGTGTCACTAAAAGCCCTCAATCTAAGTTTAAAAGAAAAATAGCAATTACCAGTTACTCTAAAGCACTAAATTGAATATGTTTCCTTCCTTCCCCTTCTGGCTTCTTCTGAGAAAATTTACATGTGCTAGTGCTCTGTACCTGATCAAATGTATGCAGTTTGTTTACTGTCTGACATTCCTCTAAATAGGTACTGTTACCCAGTGTACTTAAATGGTAACCAAAAACAAACTAATAAAAGAAATAGAATTAGCACTGCCAATAAGAAAGTATACAATGAAAGGAAAAAATCTAAAACTACAAATTCAAAATGAAAGCAGCCACTATGTCTTGCATGAATTGTACAGGTGTAAGTGAGTCTAACACAGGATATTAAGTTTGTCTGCATGGAATAACTAGGGTGGGCATCAATGACTTCTTTTCTTGAGTTCACATGCAGGGATGAGAGGGAATTCACAAAATTTGGCAGGTGGGAATTCAAAAAGGACATCCTTAAGGATCAACTGCAGCTATATTAAAAAGATATTACAAACTGTACTCCTTTCCCTTGCATAAGGACAACCAGACCTTATTTATTACGTGTAAAATGAAGAAATTGCCATTTGGCATGCTCAGATACTATTTTAATACTTTCTTATTTGATGGTTTTGCAGAAAATCTCTCAGACATTTTTTGACCAGCTAGCGGAACCTTAGGTGAGTGCTGATTCCATTCAAGCAAGAATGACATCATTTGACATATGAGGACAGACTTGAGGAGCTCTGCCTGTTTTCATTGGAGGAGAGGAGAGACAGGGGGGACATGATTGAGGTCTTCAAGTACCTCAAGAGAATAAATAGGGTAAACACGGAGGGGATCTTTAGACTAAAGCAGGGGGGTATCGCCAGAGGGCATGGTTTGAAGTTGGAAGGTGGAAGGGTGAGGGGGGAAAGAGAAGGAGGTTTTTCACTGAGAGGGTGGTGGATCCTTGGAACGTGCTGCCTGGTGAACTGTTTCAGATATCCACAGTGTAGGGCTTCAAAACAGGGTGGAACAGACACAGAAAGTGGATGTATCAGATGATGGTCTGGCCCAAGGGGGTGGGGATGGATGATAAGGGTTTCTTGAACACAAGGGCAGGGGAGGGCCTAGGTACCCAACTAGGGATCTGAGGTTCAAGCAGACTCGATAGACCGTAAGGCTTAATCTGCTGGCAATTAATATGTTTAGTATGTTCTTCATGGAGAGGGTGTAGACAGTGGATAATTTATCAGAGGAAGTGGTACAGACCAAATCAATCAGATGCTTCAAGTAGGGATTGGACAGACATGTGGATTTAGTTTAAATTGGGGGGGCAGTAACAAAGAGGGGATTGCTGTTAGGACAAGGCATATTAGTTAGGCAGATAGGATGGGCCAAGAGCCTTTCTCTGCTGTCAGAGACAATATAACTATATCACATGAAATGCAATAAAAAGAATAATAAAAAAGCAATCTGGATAGAGTCTACTGACAGCAATCATTCTAAACAGTATAGTTACTGTACTATCAGTTTATAAAATTGTGGGAATGCCACATAGAAAAAGCACGCTCTATAACTTATGCTGGAATGCCACCAGTTGCACAAATTTGCTTGTAGGCTGTCAGATACAGAAGCCCATGTAATCAAAGGAAATGAATATTTGGAGGCACATTGGATATATGGGGCCTCAAATACTGTAGACCACAGGCAGCTTAACCATTTTGTGGTCAGTATGGTCACCATATCCTTGATACTTAAGAATTAGAAATCTCGGAAGCCTCTCATCAAATACAGGTAAGTAAAGAAACTTGCTGCACTAGCAGAGCTGGAAAAAATTTTCAGTATGCAGAAGGAAGAATAATACATGGACGTTTGGTGCCCTTTTTCAGATCCTAAAAAAAAAAAGAGTAGCAGGAGTAAGATATCATTGTAGTTTGATTACTTAATGGTCTTTAGCCCTCCACATTTCCCTCTCGGTAAGATATGAAACTTTAAAGACACTCAAATTTGACTTGAAGTATATAGGATAAGTGTATGCTGCATTTAGATCACCACCCCTGCACCCACTGTTAATTTATTACTGACATAAATGTATGCACCCTTGAACATAACCACTATCTGCTGCCTGCATGATTCTTGGCTCCTGTATCTACATAGCATGTTTTTTTCTGCATGTCTATATGCACATCTGCATGTCTTTCATATCCATTGTTCTGCATTTTCCTGTGTATCATATGCAAATAGGAGTCAGGAGACAGAATCAGACTGTCTCATCCAGCTGGTCCATACCCTCTCCTAATGTCATTTACATTCTAAAGTTAGTTCAGATATTTCAGTTGTGCACAAAGTGATATTTTACTTTTCTGTTTTGGGTCTTGGATCTGAGGAGAAGAACTATTTCTGTGTTTCTGAGACCCGCACACTTGCCTATTCTTCCCAAATATAATAGCCAATGACATGCTTCAGAATGCCCAGATATATTTATTTTAACTTTTTGGAATTGTTTAACTGGGTAGGCAATACAGAGAACAACAGTCTCATTTAGAGATGCAACCTCGGGGATGGGGAAGAGAAGACAGGAGGAGGATGAAAGACAGGTATAAAATAAAGTAACAGCAGTAACAACAAAAACAGCTATAACAATTCAAACATCAAATAGTATGAGATTACACACAAGAAGTATAACATACAATAAAGTGCAAAAAACATCACCAGTAAATTTGGGCTAGCATATGAGGAGATAATTTGTTGCCTACAACCTATGTCCTGCGCTCGGCTGGAATATCCCTCCTATGTGTCCTGAAAAGCAACACCATGAAAGGCACCAGGAACTCCCTCCCATTAGCAATTTGACAAGTACCCTCACATAACACTTTTAAAAGGAGCTCCGTAGCTACCTCAAATTGATGTCCCTGTTTCAACCCCCATAGCACCACTCCTAATTTTCTACAGTGCGCTTATATAGAAACATAGAATTTGACAGCAGATAAGGACCGCTTGGCCCACCCAGTTTGCCCATTTCCTTACCTAATGGATAAGCCCCTCCCTGATCTACTACTTTGGTCACCCAGTCAAAGAAATCTATTAGATTCGTCTGGCATGACCTTCCTGTCGTGAATCCATGCTGCCTAGCATCCTGTGCCCCTCTGGCCTCTAGGTACTTGACAATTTTTTCCTTCAGAAGTGATTCCATCATTTTCCCCATCACTGAGATTAAACTAACAGGTCTGTAGTTTCCTGCTTCTGCCCTGCTCCCACTTTTGTGAAGGGGAATCACTTGATCTCTCTCTACCTAATGCATGCACTTACTTTCCCCCTGCCTATCTTCTTGTCTCCCCTCCCTACTTGATGCATTTTCTCCTCCTTGACCTGCTACTCTCAATAATCCTCTGCCCTGCCCTACGTTAACTAATTCCATAACTAATTCTAAAACTCCTTAGGTCCCTCTTATCACTACCCAAAACTCCTTCCTGTAATACTCAGTACCCTATCTCGCAAACCATGTGAATATGTTTTTCTTCCACGGATCTGCCTACCCTATTGTAAAAAACAAGCATTCCCGCTGGCTTAAGTCCGACCTTCTCTCAAAACTATAACTGCGTGACAAATGTTGGCTCCACTACAAAAAGACTGGGCTACCAGCTGACCTTAATTCCTATCGGGCACTCTGAAATTCCTGCAAAATGGATATCAAAAGGGCAAAGAGTACCTACTGTAAGGATCTTTTAACTGAATCATATGGTCCCACGATAAGTGCTTCCTAGGTTGAAATCTGACCCCCACCCCAGCTGACATGTCTCTCAATGATGTCCACTGCAATAATCCCTCTACTATCGCAAACTTTTTCAATGCTTAGCTTTCAGGCCTTACCAATTATATCTCATCCTTCCCAGCTACACTGAACTCAAATTTTCAACCCGATGCCTCTGGGCCTAAATTTAATTTCAAGTCTGTCATCCACCGGGATGTACATAGACTGCTCAACAACATCTCTGACCTCACTGTAGTTGGATCTGACAATATAGAACCTAAGCTCCTAAAACTTGATGCCCTTTACATCGCAGTGCCTCTTGCTGGGATCTTTACCCTCTCCCTGTGTCACAGCTATGTTCCTGACCTCTGGAAGGCTGCCAGGGGTTACCCCTATCTTCAAAAAGAGGGACCACATAAAACACTACAATTTTAGGCCTATTGCCATTTTACCTGTCCTTAGCAAAATCCTTGAGAAGCTCGTAGCCACCCAAACCTTAGACTTTCTTCAGAAACATGGCCTTCTTACCACCATGCAGCATGGTTTTTACAAGGGTCACAACACCACCACTGCATTACTCAAATTTACATGTGATACCCTATCAGCCATGGACTCTGGTCTCCTAATGGGGGCAATTTTTTATAGACATGACTAAAGCTTTTGACCTGGTCAACCATCCCATCCTCCTAACTGCTTTCAGATCCCTAGGCTTCTCATCAAATGTCACTGCATGGTTTGGCAGCTACCTATTGTATCGCACCCAACAAGTTAAATGTTAAATTCAACTCCACATTGTCTGATTATGCTACCATAAACATTGGCATGCCACAAGGTTCTATTCTTGGTCCCCTGCTCTTCTCCATTTATATAAATGATATTACCACTAACATTCTCCAGATTGCCTCCCTGTTATACACTGATGATATTGTCCTCTACACTAGTGTGAAAAATATTACAGAAATAAACCAATGACTTTCCCTAGACTTTCAATGGATTCAGCAGTAGCTATTCAGACATAAACTTGTCTTGAATGTATCTAAGACTCAAGCCATGCTGTTTGGTTCTAATGCCAAACTCAAACTCTCTCTGCTTACTTTCAATGTCACTACCATAAATGGGTCCTCTGTTGGAGTGGTACCATCATTTAAATACCTTGGTCTCACACTTGATCCAGTTCTTACTTTTTGATCTCCATATTCAACAAACCTGAAAGCTGGCAAACATAAAACTTGGTATTTCTTACCATTCCAGCTATATGCTCTTACCCTCAGCGAGGCTTTCCATAGCTCGTGGCATACTCCTTCTGTCACTTACCTATGGGGTTGCAGTGTATGCCTCAGTGGGTAAAACTAGTCTTCAAAAGTGGGATGTCACTTACAATAATATCTGTAGATATGCATCCTCCTTACATCGGATGAAACACCTCTGCCTACTATACGCCGAACTAGGGAGGCATTCTCCAGATGCCTCCAGAAACTTTGCATAAGGTTCGATCATAGATCATATCATCCGTAACCAAACACAGAAGCCCTTGGTGAAACTATTTCTCATCCAGACATCCAGATATGGTCTACGCTCAACTGCAAAGGCCCCCATACTCATCTCTTGACACCACTCCTCCAAAGGTGCTAGCACCTTCTCATGTTATGCCCCCATCACTGGAATTCCATCCCTCTAGTTATATAGCTAGCACCATCCCATGCCTCTTTCAAGAAATTGTTACATGACCATCTCGCTGATTCCTGCTCCTGCTTCAAACCCCCAAGCCCATTATTTTCTCCTGATCCATGCACCCCCTCACCTCAACAATTAAGTACTGTATTTTCCTCCAGTCACCTCCTTGCCCTACTTTTAATATATCTAGTACTCATCCCCTTGCCTTGCCTTGCCTTATTTTCCTATCCTAGCCTATCCTCTCCCACCTTCTTTATTGCATTCCCATCCCATTCAATTTCTGACTCTCCTATATCCATCCAATATGGCTATTATAATGGTATTTGTTCTTATAATACCTCACCCCACTTTCGCTTCCTGAATTGCTGCCGACTGGCTTTATTTATTGTATTTGCTCTCTTATCATTCTATGTTATACATTATTGTTGAATCAATTGTACTTATAGTATTGTCTTTCTCCTGCCTACACTGTATTACTATTGTCTAACATTTTACTGTTTAGGATTGTTCTGCCTTTGTTAAACAAATGTTTTGTTTCTGTAAACTCCTGGATCATGCCTGAAAATAGTCATTGCTATGGCTAGAGCACCTTACCCGGTCAACAAAAACTAAATAAATACATTACTTTGTAAATGTTCCCTATCGGATAGCTCCTTACAAGTATGTGGATGTTTTGTATTTCAATGAATTACAGTGAACCTCTCACCTAACCTGTATCTTGGAAATTCCTTGTAAATATGTTGATCTATGTCCTGCACAGGCCAACAAATGGTGTTCAACATATTTTGTTATGCATCATGTGTATCACATTGTGTTGTACCTTTACTG
Source organism: Neoceratodus forsteri (assembly GCA_016271365.2). Lineage (NCBI taxonomy): Eukaryota > Metazoa > Chordata > Ceratodontiformes > Ceratodontidae > Neoceratodus > Neoceratodus forsteri. The sequence goes on from CM028130.1 coordinate 1,065,797,054, forward strand.
TAAAACCTTGTTATGTTTATTATGTTACTATGTCATTCCACTTTGTAACCTCCCGGGTCATGCCTGAAAATAGTCATTTCTATGGCTAGAGCACCTACCTGGTAAACAAAAACTAAATAAATAATTCTCAACTTAAACATGTAGAAATTTGGGGAGCAAATTAAGCCAATGGGCAAATTGTTCTATAGTAGAAGAACTGGAAACTAACTGCAGATTGCTTAAATTTCAGCCAATTATCAAGTTCAAACGTTAGCAGGTAGGCAGGGTTACTGGCCAGGGTAAAAAAAATTATTTGTGTTGGCAGAAAGTTTATTAATCCAGAATGTAGCACCTAAAAGGGTAGTATGGCTTGAAGGTCTAAGGTTCAGACTAGTCCAGCCCTGTCTAATACATTGTGCTGTGGTGAATTCCAGGAGTGCAGCTCAAGATAAACCTATGAGGTGCATAACTGAGGCAGTCCAGTTCAATGAGGACTGATCTGGGGGCAACCCCATACACAACATCACCGTAGTCCAAAGTTGGTAGAATCACTTGCTTAACAGTACATTTCCTTTTAAAAAGGGAGAGACTAACACTCCATCTGTAAAGAGCATCCACCTTAGCATTACTTGGCAATGATTGATTTAAGATGTACAGTAAAGTTCATGATATATCACAATATACAATATCACAGGAAATTCCATTTAATTTCAATTGGATTTCTTGTAATATTTCCTGATATATTCGTACATATAGTGCATCTTGCCACAGGCACCAACAATACTTACTGCAATGTTACCCAGTCAGATACTGGAGACTATCATCCCCCTATCCCATATTACTCAGAACTCATGTTTCACTGGGTTATTGTCCAATAGGAACTAAATTCTCCTGCTAATATAATCTTGCCTCAAGATCAAGGAGACAGGATTTTCTAAAGCACATGACTTGAGAGCATAATTCTTACTTATTTCTTCATCAGAAACCTCTCCAGTACAGTATATTTAAAACATGCTCTGTCTTACTGGAGCTATTGTTTGAACATATTAGTATATCCAACATTACAACTTTCTTTATGGTAGTGTACATCCAGTTGTTGATACAAATTGCCAAAACTGGCTTGAAATGTTAGAACAGGTTAACCCTAGTGTAGAATTTCTCCACACACAAACAATTCTGATTTTGAAAACTGAACATAACTAAGTTGGAGATCTGAAAACTGGATATGACTACAGTACATTCTAACATTGAAAGGAAGTTATATCTTGATATAAAGTATGCAGCCTATTTGAATCTTCATTGTTGTGACTAATCTGAATAATATTTCTTTGCTACTATGTTGTGATATCTCTTCCTAGACTGTGTAGGTTTTCTCTGCCTAAAAATTCTATGTGAATTGCATTGATTGTTGACCTATGCTATTGTAATTTCATTGTACTCATGCTATGTACCTGTCTTTGATTGTTGTACTGTCCCGGGTTGTGCCTGAAAATAGTTATTTCATGGCTAGTGCACCTACCTGGTTAACAAAAATTAATAAAAATAAATAAATATCAGTAGGGCAAGCAGCCTTCATACACCATATGCCCAAATTGTGGAACTCCCTCCCTGCATGCACCCAACTAATAACCTCCTCCAACAACCTCAGTCACCTCATATTAACATTTTGCCACACCATGTGAGTGTGGACAGAAGTGCATGAGAACAGTATTGATTCCTGTTCCTGGATTGTCTTCTGTCTCTACCATATCTCAAGTGCTGCTATATACAAATTAATGTATGTATTCTAGTTAACTTATGTTAGCATAGCCATGTTTGTACATATGTCCTTTAACTGTGTTGCAAATGCACTGTATGTATTATACATCTGTTCCTATGTTCCCCATCCCCCAGGACGCACCTGGAATTGAACAGTTCTCTGCTCAGTGTGCCCTCCTGGTAAAACTTTTTAATAAATAAATACATGTTTTGAAAATCATCCCCCAGTCTGTATTTCACTTCCTCATTCACTGAAATAGCATCTCAGAAGTGCTGGCCTCCTTCTAAATGTCATTAGAGCAATCATGCACCATGTAAACTGGTTGCTCCCTACCCCAACAGCTTGTCAATCCACAAAATAAGATCTGCATCCCAAGCACCTGAGACGCAACAAGCCATGCTGCCTTCCCTGTCCCAGCTGTATAGCACCTTATAAACCAAAGGCTAGACTACTCCACTGACATTCAACTGGATGTAAGACAAATGTTTGGAGGCAATTTTCTACTGTACCTGACTGCAAGGGAGATTTGATGCAGAAGTTGAGTTAGATGGACAAGTAAAAATCAACACTTTTGATTCCAGAAAAGAGGATTTGAAGTTTACTGTCTTGTAAATGATGATGGTGCACCGCAGTCTTGGGTCCAGAGCAGCTAGACTTGAATCATAGGTGGTGGAGATCATTGGGAAGGAAGGAGGTAGGCTAAGTGTTGTGATGCATGTAGTCACAAATGACCTGGCTAGGGAAAGTATGGAAAGGAGGCAGGAGAGGTTCCACACTCTAGGTAGATTCCTAAAGGTAATGGAAAGTTTAATAACCTTTACCGGCATTCTACCGATGTCATGTAACTGAGAGACATTGCAGTTTAGAATATTTAAATTTAATGTGTGGCTAAAGGGATGGTGTTGAATGGAGGGGTTTCAGTACCTGGGGGTACTAATGGAGGAGATAGTTTTTTTAGGATGGATGGTTTACCTTCTATTGAGGAGGCCACCAGGCTGCTATGTCAGAACTATGTCTTACATTCCTCTCTTCTAATTTTTTCTTTTCTTTTCCTTTTATCCCTTTGTCTACTTATTTTATTCCTTTGATTTTAATACACTTCTTATCCCTTGGCTTAGATGTTTATCTACTCAGACCTCCTTTTCTGGCCCTCAGCCTACCCTAGTGCTCTGAGATCAATGGGGATTTCCATATTTAAAGAGGTTTCAGGGTCCAAAATGGGCTACAAGTAGGAAAACAGTTTTAAGTAAAATATTATTTATTTATTTATATATGTTTCAGAATTACAAATCTTTGAGTCAGAGAATAAAGGCTCCACATCGAGCAATGAAATATCATAAACATGAAATACAATTTTAGCATGCAGTACAGTAATCATAAGTACAGACGTTGATACTTGAATAGTCACAGAAGTAACAACATGGTATGGAGAGAATAAGCTTTGTACAAATTAAGCAAATTACGATGCAGTTTCTGCATGGGATACAAAGCATATGGGAGAAGCTAATAACAATACTAGGATCCATGGAAATAACAAGGTAGCTAGTTAATAACCAAACAGGTGACCCACAATAACCTGTGGGAATTTACAAACAAAGATGAAAGAAGCAAATGGGTAACAGTCTGAAATAGACATAGTCAAGTATGTACAAATATGGGAAACATGGCTAGGTCAGGGGTAAGGGTAGGTGACAGACAGATTAAGTGCAATCACAGAAGCTGACAGTACGGAGGTGTTGCCATAACTGAGATTTAAGGGGATCTAGTTTATGTTCAGACAAATGTGCGAGAGAAGGCTGTTAAGCAGCACCGGGGCTCTGGACATGAATGCATGCTGGCAAAGAGATGTCCTGCAGTGCAGGACTGTGAAGGACAAATTAGCTGAGCTCCTTGTGTTTCTTATTGTGGCAGCTGTGGTAAGAAGTGATTGCAAGGAGGGTGGAGAGAGGTCAAGGGTGATCTTTTTAGCTAGGAGACAGGATTGGTAGGCAATCCTTCCCTGGAGGTTTAGCTAGTCAGCGCTTGAGTAAAGGTTGCAGGTGTGGGTGAGTCTAGGTGTGCCAGTCACCAGGCGACAAGCTGTATTGAGAGCAACCTTTATACGAATAAGGACGGTGTTAGTGGCAGAGCCATAGAGTACTAGATCATAGTCAATGATCAATAGTATAGAACTTGTCACAGCCAGTTAAAGGGCAATGCATGTCATACAAATCCTATCCTGATGTTGACCACTTTGCAGACAAGATCTACATGCTCCCTTAATGATAGGGAGCTGTCAAGGGTCACCCCTAATTATTTAAAGCTGCTGACCTGACCAAGTGGCTGATGGAGATTATTAAGAATACTGAGGCAAGATGATTTGTGTCTATTTTGGGACTTTGCAAATAAAATTAATTTGCTCTTTTTGTAATTGATAATAAGCTTTATGATCAGCGAACCAGGATTCAACTTCAGTAAAACATTTGTGTAGGGCATTCACAAGTGGAAGGGGGTCAGGGTGACAAGAAAAGATGACTGTATCATCCACATAAAAGAGCAGGTTGCTAGAGCATACAAGGGGGAGGGAGATAAGAAAGAGACTGAAAAGTAGTGGCCCCAAAATTGAGCCTTGGGGGACACCAGAGTGTACTAGTAGGCTGGAGGAGAGGGTATCCTGGATTTTGACCACCCACCAAGGTGGTTAGCAAACCATCTAGTGGTATCAGGTGATAGGCTGATACTAGGGAGGAACGCGATAAGTAGGGCGTGGTTGACAGTGTCAAATGCTTTGGATAGGTCTATGTATACAGACCCAACCAGATGGCCACAGTCAAGGGCTTTGTGGGTATAGTCTGTTAATTCCAGTAGGGCGTAGGTTGTGCTGTGGCCTTTTCTGAATCCAAGTTGATACTGGCATTCCAGATAGTACTTTGCAAGGTAGTCCAATAACTAATCAGAGACGATCTTTTCAAGGTCTTTAGATGGGAGGGTGAGGACAGAGATTGGGTGGTATTTGGAGCTTGAGGTTCTGTCACCACTCTTGAGGATCTGTGTCACCATGGCAGCCTTCCACAGTTTGGGGAATTGGCTGAGACAGAGGAAGCGGTTCAATAAACTGGTGAGGAGTAGTAAGACAGGTGTCTAAGGCCTGGAGAAGGAGTTTAAAATCGAGTGTCACTACTGTATCGTGACTTGTCCAGGACTCGCAGCAGGTAGGTTTTAGCCTCCTTGGAGTAGATTATCCTAAAATGGAAAGTGACTGGGGCTGTATATCGTTAGGTGGGGGGTATTATCGAATAAATCAGGGAAGGATTGCACTAAGTTCCATGAATGCAGCATTGAATGAGTCAGCAATGAGTTGATGGTCATGGGTAATGGAGCCACTAATGTTAAGCAAGGAGGGGGAGAGGTATTGGGTTTCCCAGTAATGTCCTTAATATCATTCCAGAATTTACTTCAATCTCCCCAGGATGATGAGAGACTTTCCTAGAAGTGAGCAGTTTTAGTCAGGTGGATCTCATGAGTGTACAAGTTTCTAGCCATCTTATACCTCTGCCAGTCAGCTGGCTAACCGGAAGCATGTGCAATGTGCCAAAGGTTATCCCTAGCAGCCATGAATTTAAGCAGAGCACGAGTGTTACAGGGAGGAGATTTGCCTTTGGTAATAGACTTGGTGTAAGGGGAAAAAATATCACAGGCCTTGTTGAAGGTGGAGATTAAGTGGGTTAGGGCCTAGTCAATGTCAGAGGTGGTAACAATCAGGGACCAGTCACAGCTAGACAGTTAGGCCCGAAATTGCATGAGCATACCTTTTTTAAGGGCCCAGCAGTAGGTTATCTAGGCAGGGAGTTTGGGGGAATTGTTAGACCAACAGCAAGTGACAGCAGAGTGGTCGCTGAGTGAGTCAGGCAAGACCGCTACATCAGTGAACCTCTTAGGGTGGTTAGTGAGTATGAGGTCAATGAGGGAACTGTAACCAGTTCTGTAGTTGGTTCTGGTGGGGAAGGGGACTACTTGTGAGAGCTCTAAGGCTGCAGCAGCATCATGTAATGGCGCTGACTTGGAGGCCGGCCAGTTGATGTTGAAGTCACCCAACAAGACAACAAGACAACCTCAGATCCACAGAGTAGGTTAGAGACCCAATCAAGGATAATATTGAAAGATTACGGAGAGGAATACAGCCAGACAGGGCTATAATTGACGTACCCCTGTGGCCAGGGTCTGGGCGTCAGTTCCAGTGACTATTTATGGCAGGACAAGGCCCTGGAGGGAGTTAATCAACTAGATAGCACAGCCCCCTCCTCTTTCCCCCAACCGATCAACCCTGTAAAGGGTGTAACCATCCAGGGTGACAGCAGAGTCAAGTACCTTGGGAGAGTCCAGGGCTCGACCACTGCAAGTACATCCAGATGGTGTTGCATGACCCAGGCCTGTAGAAGGGTGAATTTGGGCACAAGGCTGCAAATGTTAATTGAGGCAAAGGTGGTACCCCTAGTCACTTTCTTGGTGGTGAGGGGTTTCAGTCCAGAACCTGGGTTGGGGTGGATGTTACTGAAGAGTAGGAGTAGGAGAAGGCAATGCCTGGTGACTAGGAATCTAAGAGGCTTATGCCTGGCCTAGGACCAATGATGGAAGGATGTGCAGCTATAAATAGGGAGAGGCAGACAGGGGATTTGAATAGCTAAGGCCAGGAAGGGGTAGTTAAACAGGTGATTTACATGAATTGGAGGGTGCAGGAGGGTGTGTGGTCAATCACAGGCAGTGCTAGTGGTACCAATGGCCCAGATCAATGAGACAGTAATGGGTAAGGATGGATAGGCAGGGGTTAGGAATAGGGATGGAGGAATAGGTCAGTAGGACAAGTAACAGAGTTAGGAGATATTGTGCAGTGGGATCCATTGGTCGGAGAGATGCAAGAGAAAGGGATAAAACAGGAGGATACTGCCAAGGGGGTAGCATACTGCATATGGGAGAAATTTCTGGCCAAGACTTTTCCCCTACCAAAATGCATGCTAGCAGTCTTGGAGACTATTAAGATGGCTGCTGAGAATGAGAGCAATCACTGATATGTTGTGATTTCTGTAAGCTACTGTTCATGTGTCCATCATGTGCTCTCCTTGTACCCTGATAGTCAGGATTACATTAATTTTGTGGTTGCTTGTGGATTTAACTAGCCTGTGCTAGACAATTGATCTTTTTGTGCAATCACATTGAGGAGACCAGAAGACTGCTTCCAGGAGCTTGAAGAGACTAGCCTGCCTGAGATATCATCCAGTCAAAGCCACATTAAACAAGGAGTACATTTTCACCTTAGCAGTGTGTCAGTGCGTCATTCACACAAGTAGGCATTGAACTGCTAAAGAGAGAGCGTGAGAGTCAGGATAGAGAAGATGATCATGTGGACTGGGCAGCAAAAGCAGTGTCCATGACTGGAGACCTGAGGGAGTGGTAAGAAAGCAGCTCACCTTTCAGCAGAATTACAGACCTGGAGGAACTCCCAAACAGACCTGCTGGCATTCCAACTGTGCAGAAACAAAAATGACCAAGGGAGAACTTAGAACTTTTTGAGCAGCCACATACACTACTAACTTTACAAAACCAGGACAGGATACTACAGTATATATTCCTGTCTGAAGTCAGTGCAAGTAAATGAGAGTCAGGAGGTTTAAAATGTGACCTCACTGTTTAAAAATGCACTGCATTGGACCAGCCCGGTGGCACTGAGGGTTGAGGCGCTGGACGCCACACCACACGCCACACTGGTGACCCAGATTCAGTAACGGACCTGGACTACTGGAGGTCAGCAGGGGAAGAGACGGATTGAGTGCCCAGAGGCAGCTATCCCTCTCTGGGTGGGTTCTATGCTATGGCCCCCTGTTATACTGCCATCTCCTAGATGAACCTGGATTTGACATTGCAGTCGGGGACAAGCAGTGGGGAAGGTCAGACATCAGCCGAGAGCCCTGGGAGAAGCTGTGTCTTTACCCACACCCCCAATTGGCTCTCTTCGAGCACCAGCGACTGTGGGGTACCGGAACATGGAAAATGGACTCCGTCACTCCTAGGTGACAATCCCTCTGGAAGCCAACAGTGCATCCTCCAGTTGTCTCCGAGGGCAGACTCTGTTGTGCACCAACTGCTCACACCATGGTTTGAGAAGGTAAGGGGAAGGCCTTCTCTCACCCTACCTGGGGAGTTATCTGGGGTATTAAGAGTCCTTCAAGCAACTGGTAGCACTCTAGGGGCAGACTCCTGGGGGCAATATGGGAGATGCAGTGAGGCTTGAAGAGATCTGATTGAGTGGAAGGACTGGGTTAGTAAGGAGGATAAATAGAAAGATAGAAAAAAGTACACTGCATCCAGTGACCAATGGAGAGATTTAAGTTGCAAACAAGTTGGGGGGCAGGGAGATGGGACTGACTTTTGAATGTGCAAAACAAAATTAAATCACTCTGGTATTTCAGACTAATCATTATTTTCAATAAATTGTATTTAGCCTGGAATCTTGAGATGAACTAGTGCAAAATGAAATATTAAGTAATGTTCACAATGAATGGCATGTAAGTGATAACTCTAAAAATGTTAATAAAAACAAAATTAGGAAAAAAAGAATCAAATTAAAGTGTAAGATCAGCTGCAAAAAAACTTGGTCTGGGACTGTACTGTCTGCTCAAATGAAAAAATAAATCTAAAAATGTCCTTGCTTGCTACCTATAGTGCTCTGTTGCATTTATTTAAGAGCTGGACAGCTTTCTGCTTCTGCATTATGATGTTAGCAATAGCCTAAGGCAACAGAATGTTCTTTTTATTCAGAACATTAAATTGTGATCAGATCATGCTGTTCTGGATAGGTGCTTGGAGGTCAAACAGTCTAATATTATTTGTGGTCAAATCATGAGTTCCTGTGCATAATGTCATTGTAATTTCAATGCAACCATTTGCTAGGCACCTGTACTGTATTTCACAGCCAGGATAACAGTTTTCAGTTAGTAGATATGAAAGGCTTTCTTACCAGTGACTCTGAGAAGAGAAAACAAGCTAAAATGGGACATGGTTGTCAACTTTACTTTGGACTTCAGAAATATGGTCGAACACTGGAAGTGTCTTTGATGTCAGGGCTGCTGGCTAACACAAACATTACTGTAGGGGGGCTCACATTAATGATCTCTCAGACCGGCACAAACTGGTTTCCAACAGCCGCCCCAGACAACAGATTTCATATCTGTGATGTCAGAGTGACATACTGGATGTTGTGTCATGGGAGGCATCTAGAGGGTTTCAGTATGACAGGTCCTCACAGAGTCAGTCAGGCTTGGGACTATGGATAAGCCTCCCTCTAAGAGTTCATGTCTGCCTTGACTCAATGGGCTCGATTTCCAAAGGTTGATGCAGGGCTTGCATCAAGCACTGCATCAGCCCCATTCTTTGGCACAGCTGTGCCAATCTTTGACACAACTGCATCTGATATTAGTACAACAGGCACAGTTGCAACACTTTCTATGATTTACAGCAGCTTGTTCCAAATATTTGGTGCAGGGCCTGTAAAACAGGTTCCTCAAATGGTACAAGTTAGATCAATGTGAACCTGGTCTAATTTGTGGCATTTGGCTCTCGGGATGGAAAATCCCAATCACCGGCTGGGTGAATGTCACAAGCCCAGTGCATCAGGGGCTTGCAGCATTCACGGGGCTTTGAAAATTGAGCCCAGTGTGGGAGCACATGATGGGCACATGAATAGCAGCTGACAGCTTGTGGTACGCTAGTCTACCTTGCACAGAGAGAGACAGAGAGAAGTTAGAGTTATTCTGTTTGTACCCTACTGTTTAATACTAGTTTCATTTCTGTAGAATTACTGTTCCTTATAGTTTTGTTGTAATATCCTATACAATCTGTGTAATTATCCTGAAATATTAAAAATATCATTTTATACAGTATATTTCATGTTTCCATGACTGAATCCTTTGAGGTACTGCTAATCAATTTATAACTGACATTAACTGTATTTCTTCGACTGATGAGAAGGCTAGTTACCATATACTATTTCTAAAATAAGTTGTTCTCAGTTGTGACAGAGAGGGATGGATCATGTGGTCATGTAACCTGGAACACAGAGCACTGTACTGTGTGAGCAGTGGCTCTGATGGGACATAAACCTGAAGATTCTCATCCCCAGCAGAGTATCTATGCTGAGTGATTGTAGCTACTAGGGTGCTGAGAAAGCTGGTAACAGTGACACCAGCTGAGCATGGGAAGGACCAGTTAGTCACAAACTGGAGATAACATGTGGGGTCTGAAAGAGTTTGTCAGTATAAAGTTTACCTGTTCAGTCACGGAACAGGATATACAAAGGGGGGCTGCATATTCTACTAGTTTTGTTTCTTTGTATGTACTATGTTTCCCTGACAAGATAACAAGTTGAAGTTAATAGAGACTGGATGGTTTCATATCAGTGATTCTGAGAAGAGAAACAGACTAAAATGAGGCCTGGTTGTCAATTTTACTTTGGACCTCTGAAAGGTGGTTGATCAGTTGAAGTGTCTTTGATGTCAAGGCTGCTGGCTAACAATCATTCCTGTAAAGGGGTACACAGTAATGATCTTTCAGGCTGGCATAGACTGGTTCCCAACAGCCGCTCCAGACAAAAGTATTTGAATCTGTGATGTCAGAGTGACATATTGGATGATGTGTCACAAGGTGGCATCCAAAGGTTTTAGGTGTGACAGGGTGTTACAGAATCAATCAGGTTTAGGACTACAGACAAACTGCCATCTAAAAATTCATGTCTACCCTGACTTAACATGCCTCATGGTAAGCTAATTTACCTTGTAGAGAGAGAAAGAAGTTGCAGTTATTCTGTTTGTACCCTACTGTTTACATACATACACACAAAGAAGCCAGCAGAAGGCCGTTTGTTCTATCAAGTCTGCTCATATTGCAGGGTCCATAGTTTGAGCTAATGTCCCTGCTCTCCTTCCCCACTCCTCCCATCCTCCCTACCCATGATTCTTACCTTCCCCACGCCTATCCCAGCCTCTTTTAAAACTGCCCACTGTCTTCAATGAGAGGACCACTTCTGGCAGCGCATTCCAAGTGTCCACCACCATCTCTTGGAAGAAGTGCTTCCTGACCCCCCTTCTAATCCTCCCACCCTCCAGCTTAAGATTGTGCCCCCACGTGTTATGGTTGCTACTCAGCTTAAAGGGACTCTCCTTATCAACCTTTTTTATCTATTTCAAGTACTTGAAGGTCCCACTCATGTCCCCGCTCTCTCTCTCCTGTCTTCCAGGGAGAACATGTTCAGTGCCCTCAACCTCTCCTCGTATGCCTTACCCTGCAGACCCGCTATCATCCTTGTAGCCCTCCTCTGGACCTTCTCCAGCATGTTAATGTCCTTTTTGAGGTGTGGGCAGCAGTACTGAACTCCATACTCCAGATGCGGCCTTACAAGTGACCTGTACAAGGGTAGTATAACTGCCTCTCTCCTACTACTGATCCCCCTAGATATGCATCCCAGCATCTTGTTCTTTGCATTTCTTAGCATTGAAGCCAGCTTTTCCAGATCTTCCTGTTTCAGTTCCAGTTTCTTTTCTTTTCTGTAAAATTACTGTTCCCTATAGTTTTGTTGTAACCTCCCGTATAATCTGTGTAATTATCCTGAAATATTAAAATATCATTTTATATATCTCATGTTTCCATGACTGAATCTTTTGAGGTACAGCTAATCAATTTATAACTGACAATAAATGCATTTCTGCTATTGTGGAGAAGGCTACAGTTACCATATCCTATTTCTAAAGCAAGGTGTTCATAGCTGTAAAAGAGAGCAGTGGGTTATGTTTCTTTGAGCAAGGAGCACTGTATTTTGTGAGCAGTGGATCTGAAGGGACACAAACCTGGAGATTCCCCAAAAGAGTGTCTAAGCTGAGTGGTAGCAGCTACTGAGGTATTGAGAAAGCTGGTAACAGTGATACAGGCTGGTTCTGGGAAGGACCAGTCTGTCTCAGTCATCATGAAATGATCAGAACTTTAATGTGCAGCATATTCAATTTCTGATAATTTTTTATACAGAACTATGCATGGAAACACTGCATAATGCTGGGAGTAGGCCACCATCAGGATTAAGGCACATAACAGATGATTTTTGTTTTGCAAAAATGTTTGCGTTTAGGACTGTGTGTACTGGATTACAATAGATCTAAGAGTGATAATTTTGTGTGTACCTTCTCCATCTCCTTTCTACTATACAGTATTCAGTTGTAGCCTAAGATCTGCGTGTTTTTCTTTTGCTGTATTTGCAAAGTAAGTGGATGGCTAAGAGTGCAGGCTCTGTGCTGGCTCTCATAGCAGCAATGTGATGCTAGTTTACTTTGAGTCATCATATAGTAGGTAATCCTTTTAAGGTGTACTGCAAGTTTATTTATTAATTTCAGTTTGATTCACATGGAAAGGAGGGCTAGGCAAGTCTGCCTCATGTGAAAAATGCATACTTAAATCAGTTGGTGTATACAAGAAAACCTACAGGAATTTCACTATCATTTTACAAGGAAAATACAGGGAAAAGAGAGTGGATTATAGGAAAATGCTTTAAATTCTCACCACCTTCCCATTAATCACTCACCCTCCTCCTCTCTCAAATTGCACCTACGTGCCCTCTCATTTTACTCAACACTCCTCCTGTTTCTAACCACCTTCCAACTATTACCCTCTGCACCAACTCCTTGCTGTCGCATCACTTTGCTCACTATAATTCTTCTTTGTTCTGTTTAGCACTGCTATCTTGGTGCTTTGATTTGTTTGCCTTTAAGCCAGCATAAAATGATTTACTCTATTTCTGCATTTATTCATGTGTTGCATGTTTATTGCTGTTTTTCTTACGTCATTTTTTAAATGTTTTTGCACATTCTTTGTAACCCTCCTCCCTTGGGTCACACCTGAAAATGAGTTTCAGCTCAGTGTACCTCTCTTCATCAACAAATTATAAATACATAAATGATTCTGAGGAGTTGAGTCAATCTGACTTCTCAGAGTTTGTAAATCAATGGTTAAGTAAAACACATTTTAGTAAAAAATGCTGATACCTTGTTGAGACATTTTGCAGAATTCCTTCTCATGATGTATTCAAAGATAATATATGTGAAAATTATGAACAGTGTCAGTCATGCAGAATGTCTTCTTTATGCAGCATTCTCACTGTACCACTTAGCTAAAGTGTTACCTTACTGCACTTAGTCAAGCAGATGCAGATTTACTAAGTGTCTGTTATGTGTGTTTCCTCAACGAGATAAAGATGTGTTATCACTGTTATACAGTAACCATGTGGTAACACTTGTTCTGTCGTAAGGCAGAAGATTAGGTGAGGTGCTCCTGTAGATACTCCAAGCAAAAACACTGTACCTAGGACCCCATATTCAACTACAGCCATTTGAACAGTGTAAAAAAACAGCACAGTGATGTTTAGCAATCATGTGCACAGTGTTGACTTTAATTTTATATCAGTACTGTCTTCTCAGACACAGTAACATAGCGACCCAGTAATGCTTGCAGAAGGTACCAATATTAGGGTAATGCCAACAGTGTGTCACATGAGATTCCAAACTTGAGTAACAACATGACACAGATTTGCCAAAGTTCCATGGACGTTTAACTTTAATGGTTCATTTTGCTGTTAACACTTAGTACTTCAGCCCTAATAGATGCATTATGGTATTTTTTTCCAGTGTATTTCCTTACATAATTGAAAAAGGTGTATAACAACTGACACTTCTAGCTTTTGCTTTTATTACACCCCATGATGAACTCTGCACAGTGACATTCACTTTGCCAGAACTGTAGATTGCTTCAATAGGAGGCTTACACTACTTAGTGATGCACAGTGTACCAGATCTATAACTTGATTCATGAGTGGCCCTGCAAGCCACTCAAAAAGTAGCAGCATTGTCAGACGCACTGCATCTCACCTGTACCAGCAGAGTCAGAATTAAGAGGGGCTTGCCAGGGCTCACCCACCCAGTTCTGAAGTGAACCCCAGTAGCTCACACATCACTGCCATTGACTTATAATGGAAAGTGGGCTCAATTTAAAGATAGCACTCTTTATGGGCCCACCTAGCTCACAAAGTTTATAAAGTGTAATTCCTCACTGTGTACGACTTTGTAACCCTGCGGGCCCTACATGAAGCAGCAGACCTGTTGGTCATGATGCTGGATCTGTAGCTTGCTTGCACAGGACCCTTTGGGTCCTGCATAAAGCAACAGATTCAGTCTGCAGGGGTATAGACCTGTAGCTTGCTGAGCAAAGGACCCTGCAGGCCCTACATGAAGCAGCAGACACATTGGGCAGGGGGGCAGACCTGCAGCTTGTTTCTGGCAGGGCCTACGGGCCATACATGATGTAGCTGATGTATCGGGTATGGTGCTGGACATATGTATTGCTTCACACAGGTCCTTGTGGGCCCTACAGGTAGCAGCAGACACATAGTAAACTGCACCAGATTTTAGGGCTGTGTGAAATTTATCTTCCTCCAGTGGAATTCTGGCAAAATGCTGATTTTGCTTCTGTGAAATTTAGTGAAAACTTGCCAGAATTGCAATTTTGATTATTTCCAACTATTTTAAAAATCACTTATGTCCAAATTGCACTAAATGTGGTATGGTGACTGTGCTAATGTCTATACAGATGTTATCAATTTTTAGATATCTATCTTTAAAGATAACCACGTTATAAGCCTCCAAATGTTTGAAATTGATAAAATTACAGTAAACAACTATGTAAACTAAAAGTCTTTGTTCACACCACACCACATTTGGTATGGTGACTTTAACAAGGACCATACCTATGTGTCTCAAGTGTCAAATTTCTAGCTTTAAAGGTGACTGAGGTACAATCTTCCAAACATTTGGACATTTTTAAATTACATTTCACAGATGTGTAAACTGCTGAATTCTAAGCCCCTATAAGTTTAAAATTAGAGAACGTAATATCACCAGTGTTGTTAGGTTCATTGACCCTAAATATTAGGCTTTACAGAGCAACTTTGCACTTCAACATGTGCTTTCACAAATAAGATGTTTTGGCTGTTATAATTTACTAGAAAATACATTTTATTTATTTTCGATGTTCCTTTCCAAGATTTATAGCACATCTTGGTAGTGCAGCTAAAACATCTGTATAGGAAACATTTGAAAACTTTTGCCTCTCCTCTGATAACCTCACAGTGCCTTTGTTTATGGCATCATAATGCTCAACATACCAGACTGTGATGTCACAAACAGCAATTGTGTGGTGAGCAGGGGAGAATCCGATACATTTTGAGAGACTCAGTGAAATAATTAATGCATTATCTACAATATTTAGCAGACCAACAGCAGGGGAAGTAAATAAATTACAAATTATGTAAATCTAGTGTTTGTAAGCTTTTTATTATAATAAAGAGTTGCTCTTTAAGGCAACCCCCATGGCCCAGCATCCAAGCATCATACTGCTATGCTGACATGCCGGGTTCGGAAGTAAGCCAAGGAAGCTGTGTCAGGAGGCTGGCCATGGTTAAAACTTATAATTTACATAACCAGTACATCTCTATTTGGTAGTTTCTATGACTCTTCCAAGAAAATATGCAACTAAGTTTTCAATTATCTAGATAGCAAGGTGGCTAAGTTGTAAGCATATAAATAGTTTCAGAAATTGTTAAATGAATAGTAAATTGCCAGAATTTGAGCACTTATAATGTCTTCACTTTTCACTCAAATGTTATGACTCTTGTCGCACATTTAGGTCACATAGACAATGCTATGCATGTCAAACTGCAGACATCTAGCTGTAAAACAAACTGATTTATGGCCAAATAAAGAAGTTTGGAAAAGTCCAAAAAGTTTCACCAAATTTCAAAAAATTTCACAAAAATCCTGTGAATTCAGAATTTGCTAATTTTTCCCAGCTGTACCCAGTATGTAAGTTGCTTCATGCAGAGCCCTGCATTCCCTATGCAAATTGAAAGATCCACTGAGAATGTCTAAACGTTGCCACCTGGGTGGTCATGAGGGTGATGGAGGTAAGTAGATCATGTCCACAGTTTGGGCTTGAAATGTTAAATATATGGATGCAGAAAAAAACATGAAAAGCAAAACCACTACATTCATGTGCATGTGCAGTTCATGTTTTTTTGGACTTAAGATTATTTGGTGTTTTCACAATTTATTTATTTAGTTTTTGTTGACCAGATAAGTGTGCTAAACAATAAAATGCTTATTTTCAGAAATGGTCTGTAAGATTGCAAAACAGCAGGTTTAACAATAAATGCTATAAGCCAGGAAAACATGGTAGAATGTACAAGAAAAGCCATAGAAAGAATTTACAAAACAGCAACCATAATGGAAAAAAACAGTGATAATAGTATAAACAACTGATACAGACATAAAAATAATAGCCATGAACAGGCATATGAGCAAAATGACCCAGCAATAGGTAGAGCTTGATTAACAATGAGTAGAATCGGGAATGGTAACAAGTGACGTGACCATCAAAAACAGTAAGACATAGTACATCATTTCATTACTGGCAGAAACATCCAAATAACCAAAGAAGGCATAAGAGTTAAATGAACAAACAAATGTAAGACAAAAATAGCATCCATTAGCGGATGTAGGGACAGGAACGGATGTCAAATATAGCATTAGGAATAAGTCAGGAGCAGGAGCATACTTCAAAGGAGCTAAGATAATTGAGTAATTATCTTTTAGAAGTGAGGTGAGACTGGCAGACCTGAAGAAGACAAGGTGGAGAGTTGGCAGACAGCCCTAGGGGCAAATTGGGCAAACATCTGCTCATCCATTTTGGAGGAGCACTTGGGCATGTTGAGGAAGGCCTGATCTTTAGAGTGCAGGGGGTAGGCAGTGTCAGCAGGAGTGAATATAAAGGCCAGTCATAGGTACTCTATGGATAATCACCAATAACTTTTTTATTTTGTAACTTATGTATCAAATTTTAAGGCCAGAATGCCTGCCTTCATGACCATATATTTTCAGGTTTTAATTTGGGCATGAAATACATTTTTGCTTATGCCAGATTCAACACTGTAAAAAAATCCCTGTGCATGCACAGTATAGTTTTTTCAAGAGTTGGAGTTTTTTTTTTTTTTTTTTTGCATTTGTTTTGGTATCAAGCAGAGTGGACACAATAGAGAAGAAAACAGTGGCAGATGAGGTGGAGGGAGTTCTGTGTTGGTCACCCACCATGGGAATCATGATTCCAGTATGTACTGGGGTGGCTGTACGGGGGGGAGAGTGCTAGAGGCAGGGTGAGAGAGGGTGAATATATGCAAATGAACTAGGTGGGTGAAGTTTTACACAGTGAGAGGGAGAAGGGATTTACCTGAGTGTGGGAGGTGGCATAGGTAACACAGTTTGGGTAAGGATGGGGGTGCAGTTTATCCTTTGAGAGGTAATGTTAGCGAGCCACTGGTGCTGGGCACCTAGTGACCACAAAACTGTACTGTGAAAACATTTTTTAAATAGCATGCACTCAATACTATGACTGGGCACACACTGTGATTTGGGTTTTCTGACACTATGATTGGGCACCTGGTGTCAGAAAAGAAGTGTAGAAATGCCAGGCTTTGTTTTCCTTCATGACTGACTTTTAGACATGCGGCACCTCTCCAAAAAGGGCCATATTTTTGGAGTTTAATGTACCCACCTTACACACACCCACATCACACATCATTTGAAAGCTTATTTTATGTATGTTAAGATGAGATATGATGTGGAGCTGTCAAGTAGAGCCGTAAGCCAGTTGGCGAGGTTAAACAATGGTATCCAAAATGAGAAAGTGTCATTTTTTGCACAGTTCCAGAAACACTGCAACATGACTATGACTCCAGTTTTTACTGTTTAAGTTCATTTCAACCCCTTAATGTGGTGTTTATTGGTCAACGCTACCAAATGACAATGTATTAAATGAGTTTTATTGGTTTTGCATTGTCTAGTGTTTTTTTCAGAAATAATGAAGCTGATTAGCAAGTGACAAAAATGGTGAATATCAACATTTTACAATATACTAAAATGAAATGTTTTCACATCACAGATTCTTAATCATCAACATGTCTCACAAGTGATTATAATAGTTGTCTATATTTTCAACTGAAATTTGCTGTCCAGATTAGTCTCACTCTGAAGGTTGTGTACCAGTAGCAATAGATTGAGCGCCCATAGTTTGTATTGCATAGTGGGTAGGTATAAATGTAAGAGAATTCCTAATGTAATACTTCTCCATTTCTAAGCTTCTGGACATGCAATATAACATCTAGTCTGCCTGGGAGAAGGTTTTAATTTGTAATTGCATATGCATACAGTACTAGCATTTGAAATATTCTAGAAACTAGCTTTTTAATTCAGTGACACCTATGCACAGATCAGTATTAGTGTTAGAAATGACAATAGACAGCTTCATAGTAGGCTTCTATCAAAGTGCTCGCTAAACAGAAATGGCAGTTTTGATACTAACATATAGATGTAATTTATATCTAATTTAGCACAAGTCTGTATACTTGTACAAAATGAAAAATGATGGTAGTGGTAGTGATAACGCTAACAATACACTTTTTGAATTTTACCTCCACAAGGAAGTTACAGTATATGAAGACATGGCAGGTACAAGCCCCTTAAAGCTTACATCAAAGAGAAAATGACTCTCCACAAACTATGAAAAATGTGTTATCTGTCAAGAAAATCAACAGAATGCAAAAGTGTCAAAAGTCACCAGTGCTGGACAGAATGCAGTGATGCTGGCAGCAGAAGCCAGGAGAGATGAATTGTATTGGTGGCTTCTGGATGAGTTTTCTAGTTCACATGATGTGCCACCAATACTCTATCATAGGGGTTGCTTTCACAAATACACAAGCAAGTAGAATTTGGCACATGTCAGAGTTATATTCAATCCAGAAAAGAAAACAGACTCCGAATCTGATCAGACAGCCTCATGTTCACCTACTTCTATAGCCACCAGAGCAAGCACATTCTCCAACGATTGGTACAGCTGCACTGTTTGCTTGATAAAAACACACATGAAAGACAAGAAACTTCATAAAATTAAAACATTTGAGCGAGCACCCACTCTAAGGGAGGCAGAGAATGATCTTATGTACAAAAAGAAGGCTCCTCTCCTGTCCAAGCAGCTACAAAATATAAAGCCCTACTTCCCTCAGGTGTAGAAACTGAAAGCTGGTACAGTAGCAAATTACAGGCAACATCAGAAAAACACTATGGTTCTGCAATTTCATTCCATGCTAAGCACGAACAAGGCAAGTCTACCATTGTTCTATGCAGAACTTTAACATTAGCTGATGTTATCCAAGCTGCTAGTAATCTGAAGCAGAAACTTACATAGAAACATAGTCTTTGATGTCAGATAAGGACCGCTGGACCCACCTACTGTAGTCTGCCCATTTCCCTACCTATTGGATAAACTGCAGATCCTAGTTAACCAGCAGCCTACTTCCTCCTGCACCCCCACTATAATTGCCTTATGCCGGTCCCATGCATTCTTGAATTCCCTCACTGTTTTTGACCCCACGACCTCCTCAGGAAGGCTGTTCCACACATCCATCACCCTCTTTGTGAAAAAGTACTTCCTCACGTTGTCCCTGAGCTGCCCCCCATCTTCACATTGTGCCCCTTTGTTCTTGTGCATCTCTTTTTCTGAAATATGCTACACTCCTGGACTTTGTTAATTCCCTTGAGGTACTTCCAAGTTTCTATCATGTCCTCCCTTACCCTCCTTTCCTCAAGGGTATACATATTAAGCTCTTTTAGTCTCTCTTCATATGGCTTCTGGTGCAGACCCTGCACTATTCTGGTTTCCCTCCTCTGGGTTGCCTCCATCCTGTCTCTGTCCTTGCAGAGATGGGGTCTCCAGAACTGCACACAGTACTCCAGATGGGATCTCACCAACTGTCTGTACAGAGGGATGACAGCTTCTTGCTTTCTACTGGTAATGCCTCTCCCTATGCATCCCAGAATCTCCCCAGCCCTCCTTACTGCCTTCTCACATTGCTTGCCTACTGCACCTTAAGGTCAACTGATATAAGAACCCACAAGTCCCTTTCCATTTCTGTTGCTGTTAGTACCTCCCCCTTCCTTGTGTACTCTTCCCCTGGGTTTTTGTTTCCCAGGTGCATTACTTTGCACTTCTTTGCATTGAAACTAAGCTGCCATACTCTTGACCATTGCTCCAATCTTACCAAGTCACTTCTCATCTTTTCCACCCCTCCTTGTGTATTACCTCTGTTGAAGATCTTTGTGTTGTTGGCAAAGAGGTATACTTTTCTTTCCAGTCCCTCCACAATGTCACCTATAAAGACATTAAAGAGTACCAGTCCCAGTACCGAACCCTGCAGTACCCCACTAGTAATTCCCCTTTCTTCAGGTTGTGCTCTGTTTACTATTACCCTCTGCATCCTGTTGTCCAGCCAATTTGTTACCCAGGCTACCAACTTGGGACCCACTCCCAGGCTGGCTAACATATTTATTAATCTTTTGTGTAGTACTGTGTCAAAGGCCTCACTAAAGTCTAAATAAACCATATCTACAGCCCCTCCCTGGTTCACTACTATGGTCGCCCAGTCAAAAAATCTATTAGATTGGTCTGATATGACCTTAAGTCATTCAAATATTTTGTGGATGTTCTTCTGGTGAGTGAGCCTGATGAACAACTTTCAAATGAACACGGGGTTTTGTATAATGCCACTTCAATACTTCAATCTGAAATAACAAAAATGAAACCCTCAGTATATTATCCAAGCCCAGGGGATTGTAGTTGCACAGTTACACCATGAGTTTGGGTCTCACAATTTAATTGATGTACTACACCTTCATGGATTCTGCATCAATTATGATGAACTGAGGTGGTGCATGACTAGTGCTGCAAAAACTGAAAATAGAAAGACTCCAAGGAGGTGCATTCATTCCAAATGGAATTGTACCACTTCATGCTGGTGGAAATCTCATCCATGAAGGAAATGATAATATGGACATCAACATAGAGACCGTTGATGGAAAGAATACCTTCCATGCAATTGCTGGAGTTGATTTGAAGAACAGTCTGCAGAAAGTCCAGCATCACAAGAAATATCACTGAAGCATGGGAAAGAAAAGTCACTTAATCTACCCGAGCAATCAGAGTCTCTTATGCAGTGTGCAGCATTTGAAAAACCTAGAACACATCCAGAACCAACTTGCCATGAAAAAGTACTTGGAAAAAATAAACTCCTGTCACCTACAAGTGAAAGCTGTCCAAGATCTTTCCTGGTGTTTTTTAATACTACTACCTCATGATGTCCTACCAATATCAAATGACATTGATATTGTTCACACTCAGGTGATTCCATTTTGGACTGGTTTCAACCACAAGCTAGCCACAAAGAAGAGTACCTACACAGCTGTTGCATATGCAGCGATTGTGGATGCCAAACCAGCTGACAAGGCCACAGTCTATACTACAATGCTGAAATGTAAGGAAATGTAAGCAGCTCAAGGCCAGCAGCAGGCCATTCAGACCATGGATCATCAGCTGTATGCTGTTGCTCAGCAAGTAAAATGGACTCTCCCAAATTAACTCAGCACCAATTTGATTCACCTGGGGAAATTTGCTGTGCATCACTCTCCTGGTTCTTTCAATGGAATTTGGAGTTACATGAGAACAGAGCAAACTGTCATGAAAGACTCAAAGGGCAGCAATGGGATTGTAGGTCTGACAAGAAAGAAGCCAGCCCTTGTCAGATGGGCCCTTACAAGACATGTCCTGAGTGAATATGCAAAATCTAGGAGAGAAAGAAATGGCCTATCCACAAGTAGTGAAGACAAAGTCCACAAACAAAACCTTGCCTCTGCACTGAAGAGGGATGAAGAACATGTTACAGCCCTTACCAAACATGTCATCAACAATATGACATCCCATTTGACCCTGAATTACATTCAGAGGTTCTTATCAACATATCTACTGGACTGCATGTAACATCAGATGTACAAGAGTCTCTACTGAAAATAACAAATGTTGGTGAAGAACAAATGAAGAGATTTGTGAGAGGTGCACTTGATTCTGATGGGACTCCTAACTCCTTCATCCCCATCAAGAAATCTAGCATCAAAACATTTGTTGACATGGCCAAGAAGACCAAACTTAAGTCTGGCAAGGGAGAGACAATCACGGCAGCTATCAGTCCCAAAATAGTCCTCTGCAGAGGCCTGTCGATAGCAAGATGTAGAGATGATGTTTCAATGGTAACTGTTCTTAGTCATCCAATAGGACCTGTGCCTGTGTCCCTCTTCCATTCTGATGGAACAATGAGAAAAAAGGACAAAGCTGAATTAGGGCATCAGCTGGAAGCTCATGCTGAAAGCATCCATGAGCTATGAGGATGCAACAAAAAATCACAGTGTATATCAGAGATGCCATGGCTGTCATTCAAATGATGGCTGGAGACAAATTCCACACAATCAATTAATTGACTGCTGAGACTTGAGGCAGGTCATAAAAGAATTTGACAAAGCTAATTATGTATTCAAAGTCTTTGACAGATATAACAGTTACTCTGTGAAAACTGCAGGAAGACAGTGCCTGACAGGGTCTAAGGTCAGATGCACGCAATATCAGGTGATTGGAGGACACCCTGTGCCTCCATGGAAGAATTTTCTAAATGTAGCATCTGACAAGCAGTCACTTGTAAAATTTCTCTGTGAATATATGATTCAAAATGCACCTGAGAGTACATGAGCATACCCAACATAAACACTGCATCTTGCTGGAGGCTTTTCCAATGGAAAGGTAGCAAAGTCCATCATCAGAAGTGGTGTTGAAGAAGCCCAAGACATGTACAGTACTCAACAGGAAGCTGACACAAGGATGCTTCTGCATGCTGCATGTGCCAATATGGCTTTTGGGTCTCTTGGTGTCAAAGGAATCATAGTAACTAGGTCACCTGATACAGATATTTTAGTCCTTGCTGTTCACTACTTTCCAAAAATGGAACACATACTGTACAGTAGATAACATGTGGATAGAAACAGGCACCATTATCAGCACAACTGATAAGTGTTGCGTCATACCTGTGCATGCAATCTGTGATGTACTCACTCCTGACTTCTGCAACATACTTCCTGCTGTGCATGCATTAACAGGATGTGACTCTGTGCCATCCCTATTTGGTATTGGGGAAAAAAACCTGTGTTTAATGTTGTCAAAACAAAGGTAGCTTACCAATTCACAGATCTTGCCAAATTGGGAGAGAGGGACGAACAAGCCGCAATTTTTGCAGCAAGGAAGATAGCAGTGCTGTATGACCAGAGCCAGAAAGAAAAGGAGATCCAGAGACTTGAATTGCCTGTGCCTCAGTCTAGCCATCAAAAAGGATAAGTCACTGGCAAAACTCCCACCATGTGAAGATAGTTTTGAAGAACATGTCAAAAGAGCATCTTGGCAAACAAAGATTTGGATGTCTTTGCACACAAGTAAACCAGATATTGGATCACCATTGCAACATGGATGGAAAAATGTGGATGATGAATTAATTTCTGTATTCTTCAAGGGTCCAATGGCATCTGAACTTCTACAAGATCTTATTTATGCCGGTATCAGTAGGGTATCATTACACAATCAACTGTGTCTGTAGTCAGAACAATCTTGCCTGCACAGAAATGTGTACGTGCCAAGGCAATGAAGACTGTGGTAGCCGATGCACACTCAACAGAAATCATGATGATGAATAGGATGATGATAATGATGTTGACTAGAAATGTCACCAGCACTATTACATTTCAATGATACCTGTACAAATTTATTAATAGAGTTTTACACGTTGGATTGTTGTTGTGATGCTTTGAGGTCACAGAGAAATCCTATTCAATGTCTTGAAATAATACATAGAGTCATTAAACTAACAGAAATGAATGCAAATATTTCAAAGTGGTCATTCTAACATCTTGAGGGTGTCATTGTTTATCCCTATTTCTATGGTAATGGCACCACTTGACAGCTCCACATCATATCTCATCTTAAAGTAGACATATTACGCTTTCAAATGATGTATGATGTGCGTGTGTGTAGAGAGGGTACATTAAGTCGAATAAATCAGTGATGTCTGCCGCTCGCCTATAAGATGTCAATCACAGAGGAAGAAAGATAAATGTTTATGTTTTATGGCAAGGTAATGGCAACAGGCAAGAGAATCATGTTTTATGTTTTCTTTTTTATTTAGGATTCATATATTATTTCAGTGTTTTTTATGGTTGCACGTGCATGGGCTCTGACATTTTCTAAACACTTATAACTTTTAAATTTGGCTTTTTTCATGACAAAACAAATGAAAGGCCCTATTCCGAGCCAATATCTAATAAACCGGAAAGTTTCAGGTTTTAAATTATTGTACAGTAATTTTATTTTGTCGTCCATATGCAAATAATAATAATAATGTGGGGGTATTTTATGCGAATCTTGCACTTCACAGTGCTAAAACTACTGAACTTATTGATTAGCCTCTAGAAGCGAGAAGGTACATGGCAATTTTCAAAACCCTAGGTCCTATGACTACTGAGTTATAAACTATAAAAAATAAGGGTTTTGACACAAACATTAACTCAACCTTAATACACAGCACTGGTGCTTAAGCACCAGAAAATAATTGCACTTTTCCTCCTAATTTCTGCTCCTTATTCCCTGTCTTCTTCCTCTGTCAGTGTAATCACTTGGTGAGAGCAATAAACTCTGATCTAGTATGTATGGATCAAACTCTACTATATCCTAAAGCTCATGGTGTGATTGCATGACCACACAAAAGTTATCTGATCTCCCCAAGTTTCTCTCCATCCTGCTATAAATGTGGGTAGAAACTAGGTTTCACTGCAAATGAGATTTTGCATCTCATTTAGGCTATCTGGAGTGTGATATCCCCCCACCCTCACACAGCAATGTAAGGGGAACTCCTGATATAACAGTACACTATGGATTCATTCGGTACAATCACCAATGCAATGTCCATTTAGACATGCTTTTCTGCAAAGTGAGAATTATTCTTTTTTTTATTAAGCTATTTGCTCTCTCCTGTCACTACCTCCCTCCACGGCGATGGTGAAGGCACATAGTGGCTCTGGCCCCCTCCCTTGGAGGGTCTCAGTCTCAGGACCCAACCTTCCCAACCTCGACCCTCCCGGCAATCCCCCACAGGTCCCCCCCCCCATGGCAGGGCTGAGGGCAAAGGTATCAACTTTCCTTCCCCCAGAGACCAACATCTATACTCCGGAGGGCCTGGCTTGGGCACTGTTGGTACCATCATGGAGCCTGCCAGCTCTGATATTTTGCTGATTTGCTCCCCATCCCTTTCCGCAGTTGCCTACACTTGTGTGGAGGCACGCGCATGCAGTGACCTGCAGCACCCTCCCGATTCAAGTCACTCCCTAACTGCACTATCACCAGGCCTCCACTCGGGCAGCCCTGCAGTGGGAGCAGCTGGATCCCTACCCAAAAGTGGAGAGCTGCTTGACGGCCTCTCAATCCACCTCTTGGCATCCCCCTCTGCTGATCCCTGACAGCCCGGGCTTGTTCCTAAACCTAGGTCACCTGCATGAGGTGTGGCATCCAACTCCTCAACTCTCAGTGCCACAAGGCTGACTCAGTAAGAATTCTTCTTACAGAAAGATGTACAATTTTTTTTTCCACTGGACTATTTATATAAGGATGTCCCTAACATCAATTCTACTTTATCTTTTGACTTTTACCATATTCAAAGCTGACTTTCCAGTAATAAACTAGTTCTAAATACTAGTAAAATCCAAGCCATGCTTTTTGGGTCTGCCCCAAGACTAAAGAAATACCATAGCCAGCTATTAGTTGCCTGCACTGAGGGCTCTATTCTCAGTAGTGTGCAATTATTCAAATATTGGGGCATCACCCTAGATCCTTCCCTGAACTTTGACCTACACATCTCCCTCATCTGTAAAGCTGTAAACTCTAACACTGGACTGGACTACAGAACCAGATATGCTCTAACCCCCTCTGCACATGTAGCTACAGCTGAAGGCATACTTCTGTTAGTCCTTTCCTATAGATCTGTTACTTATGCTGGTGCATCTAAACCTAGTCTGCTTAAATGGAATAGCTCATATAATAACATATGTTGCTTTACACTGGCTCCACATTGTCACCCTCACCACTGTAATTTATACAACTGTCATCAATAGCTATCACCCATGCCACATCGGGATTTACTCTCTCGGTGTCCTGACTGATATCAACTCTCGGTCTGGTGTTCCCTCTTCTTTAGCCAGATGCTCATCCCTCAAAGCCCATAGTATGATCTTCGCTCTAGCAATCATATGCTCCTTCAGGTACTCAAATATAAACCAGGCATGGGTACCCAAGTTTTCTCTCACATTGCACCTGTTTATTGGAACTTGTTACCCTTAAATATACACCTCTCCTCTACTCACACTTGCTTTAAACAACTCCTAAGAAGTCACCTCCTGCTTGCAGACCATTGCTCCTGCTTCCAGCCACCATAAACTCTACTGATTCACATTTCTGACATAATTAATCTGTTTCTGGGCCTTGCATGAACCGTAGAAGGTAAAATCCCACATCTTGCACTTATTGCCCTCTACCTTTGTATTTGTCCCTACCTATTCTCATTTTCATAATATCTACATTACTCCTCTCCCCCTCCCTCAAGTGCTGCATGTACTCTTCTCATCTTACTGGCAGTGTCAGTGGCTCAGCAGGTAGCACACTCATCTCTGAGGCCAGGAGATCAGAAGGTTGTGGGTTCTAGCCCCACACAAGGCACTTGGGTTAAATCCCAATACTGACACTGCAGTGCAGCATGAGGGGGGTGCTGCACTCCTGAGGTGCCATCTTTCATTTGAGATGTTAAACGAGATCCCATCTGCCTGTTCTGGTGGTAGTTCAGGTGGATGTTAAAATCCCATAGCACTTCGAAAGAGCAGGGAATTTCCCGTGCCTGCCTGTTCCTCCACTTACTAAAAATACCACCAATAGCTTAATTTGGTTCAAAGTCAGTTGGCATTTATCTGTATCTCCTCCTCGGTCGTGTCTTGAAAATAGGCAGAATTTGTCTAGTGAATGTACCCGGTCAACAAAAACTAAATAATAAATAAATAAATAAATAATACTAGGGGGCTCCTTTGCCAATCTGCCCTGCAATTACTCTCCACAGATTTTGACTTAGGATATTGCATTTTTGTTTTATTCTTACTATTTGATTTGATGTACCATCACTGAAAATTCTCCCTTCTACCAATGATTATTATACCATACTGTTTGATATACTCCATTCTGAGACATCTGTACATTTGCTTGTGTGCCTTGTAGAGTATGATAGTTTATTGTCTGCTTGAACTGCTAATTGTTTTGTATTTTATGTTCTCTTACTACTCTGTATTTTTGACTGTAACTGTATTTTGTTTGTAATCTCCAGGGCTGTAACTTGTGCATGAAAATAGGCATTTTCTATTTCTAGTGCACTTACTGGGTTACCAAAAATAAATAAATATATAAGGTAAACACATTTCAGAATTATTTATCCTTCCTTTGCTAAGAGCATACCTAATTTTCATTAACGGTTTTTCATTCTGTAAAGTAATGCACCCTGTCAGCCATTTCTTTATACTGTAGTACATTAGAGCAGATATTATTCTAATCTCTATAGTATTCCCTCATTGCTCTGAACACTGTTAATGCCATGTTTATAACTTGCCCAGCACTCATAGGTTGTGCGTAAGAATATGAGCTCAGCCATCATGCATCTTTTTACAATGGCAAAGCTGATACCCAATCACTGGCTCAAGAGCCAAAAAAAATGCCATTTTGTAGCCACTACCTCTTTTTTAACCTTTCAATTTATCCATACGTAGGCTACTTAAACATCATAGATGGTTATAAAATTGACTGAGGTGCTTGCAGCTAACCTTGTTTTTTCAGCACGTGGAACATTAGGGACATTTTCTGGTATTTCTACATCCCTTGTCAACACTATTTTTTTTGTCAAGTGCATGATGGTTATCCAAACATTAAAAAAAAACACTGCTAATGGCATGTAATGGGAGGTAAGGATATGATAAGAAGGTATTAGGGCCTTGCATGTTAAATAGGGTCAGTAGCATTATATGCATTAATGTTGCAGTTCAGCACTTTAGCGCTGTGATGTCTGTGCCTTGCAGACTGCCCAACTAGCATGAATGGTCACCACTGTGGTTTGCACTGACACAATAGCCTAGCAGACCCCCCTCCCTTTCCCTAACCCCCTGTAACATGATGCTCCATCATTCTCTGGTGTCTTTCAGACCCCACACCTTCCCTACACAAGCAGCAGTGCCCCATCATCCTGCTCTCCCAATCCCAACTTCAAGCTGGCGACCAGCACAGCCCTCTGCTCTCCATAATAGCTGGTCATTGACTGAGCTGTCAGTGAGTGCGCTGACAGAACACAGTCATTGGCAGCTCAGTTGATGGCTGGCTGTAGTAGAGAGCAGATGGCTGTGCCGGTCGCCAGCCCAGAGTCAGGATGGGGGAGAGTACGGTGGTGGGGCACTACCTGCTGGGGTGGGGGGTCCACTAGACATCAAGGAATGGTGAAACATTATGTTACAGGGGATTGATGAAAGGGAGGGGTACACTAGACATCTGGGAATGGTGTAACTTTATTTTACAGGGGATCGGGTGGGGGAGGGACCACTGGCCACTAGGCCACCAGGGAAACTATTTATGTCTGGTGGGTGAGCAGTTAAGGGGAGGGACACTGGCCACCATAGAAACTATATTAGTATGTCAGGCAGGTGAGCAGGTGGGAGGAGGGACCACTGGCCACCATGGAAACTATACTTGTATGTCGAGGAGGTGATCAAGTAGGGGGGGGAACCACTGGCCACCATGGAAACTATGTTTGTATGTCAGGTAGGTGATTGAGTGGGGGGAGGGGCCACTGACCACCACGGAAACTATGTTTGTATGTCAGGCAGGTGAGCTGATGGGGGGAGGGACCACTGGACACCAGAGAAGAATTAAATATTACAATGGGACAATGATCAGTGGGAGGGACCTCTAGATACCTGGGACTGATGATATTTTACATTGGGACAGTGATTGGTGGGGAGACCAATAGACACCAGGGAAAGGATTTTTTTACAATGGACCAGCGATCAACATGGGGTATCAGTAGACATCATGGAAAGTGTGTTTTGTCGAACAGGCAGGCAATCAGCAGAAGAGGACACTAGACAACAGGAAAAGTTTATTTTATACAACAGGCTGGTGATCAGCATGGAGGAGGGACCACTAGACACCAGGGACATTTTATTGTATACAACAGGCCCCAGATTGGCAGGAGGGGGACCACTAGATACCAGGGAAAGTTTATTTTATACAACTGGCCAGTGATCTCATGAGGGTACCTCTAGAAACCAGGGAAACTTTGTTATATTCAATGGGATGACGATCAGCAGGGTAGAGGACCACTAGACACCAGGAAATATTTATTTTATACAACGGTCCGGCAATCGGCAGGGGTAGGGGTGCTGGGGGGGGATCCACTAGACACCAGGGAAATTTTATTGTACACAATGGGCCAGGGATCATGGGGGGTGGGACCATGAGACACCATGGAATAAACATTGCAAACTTCACCTCTGTGCCAGTCTCCATGGGTGGAGTTGCCAACTTTACAGTTCATGGAGTTATCAGTTTTCTGCAAATTTGGACTTTGCACAGTGGATTAACATCACTAAAGGAGGTGAATTTGTGAGTTATTCAGTGGAGCGAAGTTTCCCAACTTCACACAGCACTATTCCTAACACATTCACTGCTCTGTAACACTCGCTCTTTCTCTTCCTCTCTGATCTCTCCCCCCTGATAAGCTAGTATTGTCCCTATACATTAGGTCTGCAGCACTTCCTCTCTCTTCCCCCTCCCCAAACTCTGTACCTCTCAAATCTGCTGCAATTCATTATAATTCACATTAACCACTCTGTGGCACTTGCTGTTTATCACTCTCCTCCCTGATCACCCCACCCCCCAATTCTGCCATAGTCCATATACACTACCTATTACTTTATATTGCCTGCTACTGTTGTTTATAATGTATATAATACATTTCTACTCTTTATGTTCCCTTTTTTCCCATACCCTTCCCAATACAGTGTTGCCACATAGTTGCAGTCTTTAGGTACACCTCTTTTCATTTCTCTCTGCATTTTTCATGTTGTCCCAATTAATTTGTTCTATTTTTTCATTTCCTAATTCCTGCTTAAAATCTTACCTTTTATTTTTGTTATACATATGCTACTGTTTATTACTTTAATATGTATTATTGTTTTGAGCTTTGTTTCTCAAAGAATGACAAAGACGTCACACAGCTGAAATCATTTGCATATCCATTATGCAGTGCATGTAACTGATGGAATTAATGCATTCTCAAATGCGGTAAAAAACAAGTAAAACAATTGTTCTAACATATTCTTACACTCATTAATAAATTTAGGTGAGCTGTGTTACTATGCTTACCTGTGTTTTGAACACCAAAAAAAGAAAATATGTTGGTCATTACAAAATAATAAACAAGGCTTAACCCATATCCTCCATGAACCACATGACTATGCTTGTTTGTAAAGCGTATGAATAAATTGTACAAGTCTGAGCTGTGAGATGGATTTTGTGGTGTTTCCTTTTTATGCCTGTGGGTGGAGCCATCTTGCTGTCTGTAGCTGGAAAAATGGAGTATCGAGGAACACATATTTTGGAGTTTTCAATGTATCCTTCCACATCTACAAATCATTATGCCAATTGAAATAAAATACTCCCTTCTTTCTGTTTAGAATGCTGGAGACATAACTCCAAGCTGCTTATCAGATGGCATTTAGAAAACTGAAACAGCTTGTTAAATATTGGCTGCTTATTAAACTGGAGATTTGTTTACCCCACTTCAAAATGCAACAACTTGCACATTTAAATACTTAGGATTTAAACATTTTCTTGCTACAAGCTTCAGTTGAGCAGGTATTGTCTTTCAAGAAAGATTCATACCTCATAAATGTCACCCTTTCCCAGAAAATCTAAAATGACTTACAGTTTTTTTTAACCTAAGACACTGTCTGATAAGAACTGTCTCAGACATATGACAGGTCTTCTGTGAACTATCCAGGTGAAATATATAGCAATCAGCAGGTATTTTTTACTATGCTTTTTGGGAAAAAATATATTAAGCTACAGCAAACACACACACACACACACACACACACACCATCCTCATGGCCACAACATTTGAAATAAATACTGCAGTCTAATATGTAATAAAGAAACTGTTTGTTTATATCAGTGAACCCAGTGAAGTCCAGTTTACAGTAGATTTCCTTTAAATATTTTGTATCCTATATTTTGTATCCTGGAGAGAGCAAGGGAGATGCTACATCTCATTCTCACAGGGATCTTCATTTACACATTTTTACACTGTATTTACACAGGATGTCCCAGATTAGATGCAATATCTTGTTTTCAGTGGAGTCATGATTTTATTATTTTTATGATGTATTTATTCAGGGTAGCCTAGTCCAGATGTAAAATATTGTTTTCAGTGTGTTCTGATTTTACACAATGCAGCATACTATGGTGTAAATGTTGAGCCCCTCTGAAAATGAGATGCCATTTATTTTGTGAACTACCCATGCTAAATATATAGCAATCAGCAGGCATGTTCCAGGAAAACACATTGTACAAATGTGTAAAAGGAAGACCACGTTGAAACTGCCTCTCAGCAGATCTGCATTGTGCAAATTCATTAGAAATAATGGTTAAAAGCACCCCAAAAGCTCCCCACAGCCATTTCAACTCTGACCAGAATTTGTTCCACCTATCACAGCTCCAGAATTATAAATATCCTATCTAGTTTCACCCTCTCTCAGCCTTTTTCCTCCTTTTCCACTTTAAGTTCTTGCCCAATCACAAGGCTGGAAAATCAAGATAGAGGGTTGTTTGTGCAATTCCTAATTCCTGCTTGAAGTCTTACCTCTGCTTTTTGTTCCACATATGCTACTATTTATTACTTTCATATGGGCTACAGTTTAGAAGGTTTTTTTTTCCACAGGGAGTGGCAGATATGTTGTACAGCCCATATCATTTGCATACACATGCAGTGCTTGCAAATAATGAAATTAATTAATTCTCACACATGATAAAAAGCAAGTAAAATAGATGTTTTAACATATTTCTACACTCATTGATCACATTAGGCAAGAAGCTATTTTACTCTGCTTATCTGTGTTTTGAACACTAAAATTGAAGCATCTAGTCATTACAACATAAATAAACATGGCTCAACAGATATATTCCATGAATGATGCAACCATTTTTGGTTTTAAGATGTGTGAATAAATTGGAAACAGTGTGAACTGTGAGAGGGCATTTGAGAGTGGGCCCCTTCTCCACCTGTCACAGCTCCAAAATACTGAGACTTTTCTTTAATTCTATACACCGTCAGCCTTTTTCTTCTTTTCTTTGCAATTTTTGCCCCGTCACAAGGCCTGAAAATGCAAGGTAGAGGGGTTTTCTATGCAACTTCTAATTCCTGCTTGAAATGTAACCTCTTCTTTTTGTTTCATGTATGCTGTTCACTACTTTCATATATGTTACTGTTTTGAACTTTGTGTCTCAGGGAATGACCAAGGTGCTGCATGACCCATATTATTGCATGCCCATGATGAAGTGCTTGCAACTCATGGGATTAATGTATTCTCAATTCTCATACATGATAAAACACAAAAGTAAAATAGTTGTCCCAGCATATTTGCACACTCATTGATCAATTTAGGTACAGTAAGGAGCTATGTTACTCTGCTTACTTGTGTTTTGAACACTAAAAATAAAGCATTTTGGTCATTATGACATAAATAAACAAGGCTCAGCCCTATAATCCACTAAACACAATAATACTTGTAACTTCCCTATTATGGTGAAAGTTATTTGCAGTAAGTCCTATCACAATAGATTACAATTAGTACAGGTTCACTAAATGTAATAACTTTGTGAAGTTTCTAAGCACTCATGATTTTGTGGCTGCAGCAATTTCAGAAATAGAATAAGTTCTCGTTTCTACCTTGTGAATAGATTACAATATCATGGATAGAAGAGTATGATAAAGAAATATTCACTTTCTGTTGTGAAACATTGTTTAAATGATAGTTGTTTGCAATGGTATTCTTACTCTGCCAAAACCACAAATTAGTGTGCTGCCTTACAATATGGGAGACCAGGGTGAGTAGTGTGCAACTTGAATGTGGATGGCTACTTCACCCACTGTCAGCTCATTTGAATTGTAATGTGAACCTTTTGCCAAGTAACAACAGGTTAGCACTACCTGATTAAATAGAGGCACCCAATGATGTGGGTGTGATGTGATGTCACGACGCATAAATGCAGGCAACTGATGACTGGCTCTGATCATACAAGCTCTGCATTCTCCTGCTTAAAAACCCTTGTGTAGCAGTGCCTGACTTGCATTAGGGGAGACCCTGCTGCTGGGGAAAGAGCATCCTTATAATAAGGTAAGTGTGAAAAAAGGCTGTTAGTAATGTAACACTACAAGTTATTATGCAATAAATTTGCTCTTATGTATTTATGATGCCCTTCTGAGGTTTCAAACAATTGAAGGACTACATGTCTATATTAAAATAAATCAGATATAAAGAAAGCAGTGTCTACAGAGGTAAATCTTACATCATTGTGAGTGCACCAGTGCTAGAAGTAGTTACTTAAACTGTGCAAAAATACATGATAATTAGAAACACTTTTGGTATAGAAACCTTCATTATAATTAGAATATTGGTTTAATATTCCCATGGAATCTTTTTGAGTGTTGACCTGTAGAAATCCAGTGTTACATTTTTTCAAAAAGTCTCCTTTAATACTCTTTAAGTTATTTACATGGATTCATTTTTCCATTTTATAGTGTTTTTCTTGGACTATCCCAGTGGGAACAAATGAACATTAGTCTGGTATTAAAGTTAACATTACCTTTTTATTATTTGGTGCAAGTACACAAATGTTTTGCTCAGGAAGAGACTTACTTATATTTGTAAAAATAGGATTGTCATCACAAATAATGAGTGGTGAAGGGCAAAGCATGTTAAGGGAGGAAACACAAAGTGGGACACACTTGTTTTCAGCATGAACTCTGGCACTGTTGCACTGTAATGACCAGAATGAAACAATACAAGTGAACTAAGAATTTGATATTTAAAGAGAATTGAAAAGTGCTAAAGTCTGTATGTAACGCATAAGTGGCATATGGTGTGGTGTGATGCAATGCTTTGTTTGCATAACAGAAGATTACATACTATATAAGACCCTACAAATCAATGCATGTATAGTAAAAAATATATATACCTCGGAATAGGCCCGTTTCTCCCTGGTGGGACCAGCATGGCAAAATGTTGGACCAGGACTATAGGGCATACTGTAATATGAATTAATGGATGGAAATGAGTGGGTCAGTCTTTGTCTAATTTATTGAGGCAGTTTGTGTGTAATTTCTGTAGCCAACCACAAATTCTGCAGCTGGCATTAATTTCTGTGCCAATCACTGTGTGCTGTGGACCTGGAATAACAGGGGGCCTTGGCCTCCGGAGTGTTTTACTGCACTTATAAAATGTCTCTCTACATTTCAAATGTTTTCAAAAATTAAAATATAGAGATTAACATTAAAAAAATGTAAACTCTATGGCCTGGAAATTCAGAAGGGTTGCACATGGCGCAACATTGTTGCACCATACGCAACCCACTGATGTGCCCCGGCATAATATTCAAATGGGGATTGGGTCTGGCACAAATCCCAATGCACCGGAGTGCATCAGTAATGCATGTGGCGCAGGTGGGAGGGGCGTACCGATGCATACTCCGCACATCCTGATATTCAGCCCAGGATGTGCTGAGCCCATGCATGCTCAATCCCTACCTGCACTGCACACAGGTGAGCCCCCGAAAAAAGGAGCAACAGCTGGCCACCCACAGGTGAGCTGCCATATTGCAGGATGCAACACAGCAGCTTCCACCTGTGGGTGGCTACCCGAGCTCTGGCTGCAACTTCATGGCAGTGTACCCCCCGATGCCCGATCATGGATATACATAGAAGAAAGATAGTCCTATATCCCTGGTGGTCCAGTGAACAGCTTGCAGCCCAATCATGGGCATTAGTCTGTTCAAAACATTCAACACTATCCCTGGTGGTCAAGTGAACCACTTGCAGCCCGATCATGGGCATATGTTGAGAAATATAAATGTCCCATATCCCTGGTGGTCCAGTGGACCACTCGCAGCCCAATCGTGGGTGTCAGTGAAAAATAATGCAACACCAATCCAACCCTCATGGTCTAGCAGAACCCCCCTTCCCACCTGCCCACTGAGCCCCACCACCCCGCTCCCCCCGGTCAGCGGTGGATGGCAGCTTCCCACCTGCCACCCCGCCGCCTGCTGACCGACACCGTACGGTAGGGCTATATGCCCATTGGTCCACAGCATGAGCCAATGGAAGTGCAGCCCGTATTGTACTACACAGTCCAGATATATGAATGGATCCATTTACATATCTGGACTGTGTAGTACGGTATGGGTTGCATGCCCATTGGCTCACGCTGTGGACCAATAGGCGTACAGCCCTACCATATGGTGTCAGTGGGACAGCAGGTGGGTGTGGAGTTGCCACCCACCACTGACCAGGGGATGCGGGGCAGTGGGGCTCAGTGGACAGGTGGGGAGGGGGTACTGCTAGACCACCAGGGTTGGATTGGTGTTGCATTATTTTTCACTGACACCTGCGATTGGGATGCGAGCGGTCCACTGAACCACCAGGGATAGTGTTGCATTTTTTAAACAGATGTATGCCCACAATCGGGCTTCAAGCAGTCCATTGGACCACCAGGGATAGTGTTAATAGTTTTAACAGACCTATGCCTGCGACTGGGCTGCAGGCGGTCCACTGGACCACCAGGGATATAGGATGATTCTAATATTCTACATATGCCCGCAATTGGGCAGTGGGGCACTTTGCTGCGATATGCAGGGGGCATCGTTCCCCGACGGCTGCAGCCTAGCAGGGCGCCAGGTGCAAGTCTCCAGGGATTGGCACACCTGCATGCAAATGGGGCCATAATGACATGCAAATGGCCCCATTTGCACCTTGCATGCATTATGGCCCCATTTGCATGTGCACTTTTGAATATCGCGGCTGTTGCGCCTAGCACAATGGAACTTGCACTAGCACATCCCACTGCTCCACTCTGGCCACTTGTGCTGGCGCAGTGCCACTGAGCCATACGCACTATGGGTGGCCAGGGTGCGATATTCAATGATGTTGTGCCATGGCGCAGCTCTGTTGAATATCACTCTGTCAACTCCCCTGCACAGCCAAGTTGTGCTGCACCCAGGCTTGCAACACAGCCTGGCACAGTCTGAATATCCGGCCCTATGACTTTTTTTTACCTGAAGGAGTTCCTCTCCCTGTAGAAGATTGATGCATTTTTTTTCTTTTGACTTAGGACATTTGTCCAACTGTAGCCTTCATAGCTAATTTTTTTTATGCCTAGCACTGTAATTCTATGAGTACCACCATTTTTTTCTTATAGCGACACACACATTCAGGAAGTGGATGTGGCCATGAATATGGAGAGATGAAACAGACACATGCTGATTGGCAGTGACAGCTGTTTCAGATCTGTATTCACTATAAATAAATGCTATATTGTTACAAAGTGAGTGCAAGAGCTCAGGAACTGATGGTGGGGGGAGTCAGCAAAAAAGTGAGCAAGACAGTGGCAAAATGGGTGTGCAGGTGCCTGCTACATTTCTTCTCTGAATGAAAGAGGTAACAATGCAAGAAATGTAACAGGTACATAGCAATCATTTTGGGAGGCTCGCAGTCTGGGTAAAACACAACAAAAGTGGCGACCATTCCAACATACAGTATTACAATTCTACTAAGAATTTTAAAACAAATGCGTAGTGATTTTTGGTGTGTTATTTGCCTCTTTGATATCTGCAACCTGGACTCGTTTTAGCCATCTCTAAGCAGAAGTGTAACTAGTCTCAAGCTAAGGTATCTCAAAGATGGACTCCTCTTACTTGGCTCCCCCACAGGCTAGAATTTATAGTCTGTTCTTGTGCTCTGGGCCCATACCTGAAGCCTGGAAAGTTGCTAAAATTGTCCCTGTTTTCTTGAAAGGTGACCCCAAATCTATTTTAAATTATGTTCCATTTGCCATTCTATCTGTCCTGAACAAAATCCTAGAGAAACTAGTCACAGTTCAGACAGCTGATTATCTTCATGAACATAATGATGCCCAACACAGTTTTAGAAAAGATCTAGAACTACCATGGCACTTCTACTATTCTCAAATGATATCAAGTTACCCGATACATTGAACAGGAAGAACACTCCTCCCCCCTCAGCTAGTGATCAAGCAGGAGTTCTGCATGTTTATAGTTCATTTGCATTACCAGGTAAGAAAAAAGGTCTGGCTCCCCATACGACGTGCAGGAGAAACACTGGACCTCGCCTAACAACTAATACACTGAAGTCTAGCCAAAGGAAAATCATGTACAAAAATACCCACAGTCTGGGAAACAAGATTCCAGACCTGTAGGCAACAATTACAGAAGCTAAACTGGACATGGTAGCCTTTAGTGAGACATGGTTCACCAGTAAACACACTTGGGAGACTTCTGTACCCAGCTATGTACTGTTCAGAAAAGACCAAGGTGCAAAAAGGGGGGGCCTTTATGTCAATGAAGATATCAAAGCTACAGAAATTCAAAATACACCTAAGGAGCCAAAAGAACTGTGGGTCACCCTGGAACAGAAAATGGGACAGCCATACAAACTGGGGTTGTCTACAAGCCTCCAGACCAGGGGGAGGACATAGACACATTATTGTTAGAAGACATACAAAACATGACAGCTAAAGGGGAGGGTCTAATAATGGGAGACTTCAACATGCCAGATACAGATTGGCCAATACCAGCAGGAACATCCACCAAAATTAGACACATGGTGGATTCCCTGCAGGGGAAGGGCCTCAAACAACTAGTACAACAACCCACAAGTGACAGGGCTATGCCAGATCTAGTACTGAATAACCGGGAAAGAATCACAGATCTCCAGGTAGAAGGTCACCTGGAGGTCAGTGACATCCCATGGTATGGTTCAATTTGGCCACTAGAACTAAATCATCCCGTTCCAAGGCAGAAATATGGGACTGCAGAAGAGTTGACTTTGATAAGATGGCCAACAGAGTTAAGCTAGCCCTAACAAGAAGAAATACAAGTGAGGGGGTACAGGCAAAGTGGGCAAGCACAAAAGATGCAATACTTGAAGCAACATCCCATTGCGTTAGAGAGAAAAGCAAGAGTAAAAGAAGGAGGGAACCACTTTGGTTCTCAAAAACAGTAGCAGGAAAGATCAGAGCCAAAAGGCTGGCCTTCAGGAAATATAAGAGAACACAGCTGGATGAAGATAGGGAGGCATACCAAACTTCCCTAAGGGAAGCAGGGAAAGCAGTAAGGCAGGCAAAGGCCCAAACCAAGGAAACAATTGCATGAACAGTAAAAGAATGGGACAAGACTTTCTATAGATACATTAGTGAAAGGAGAATGTCCAGAAGGAGTATAGCTAAGATAAACAGGGATAAGGGGGAGTGTGTGTGGAGGAGGACCAAAGAAAAGCATCTATCCTAAATAGATACTTCTGCTCAGTATGTACTGAGGAGAACATAGGGCAGGGCCCACAGCTCAGCACCATGGACACGGGGGGGGGGAGTGAGCACTAGTCCCTTCACAAAAGAAAGGGTCCTACAAGAGCTCACAGAGCACAGAGTGGACAAGGCACTAGGACCTGATGGCATACATCCCAGGGTACTAAAGGAGCTAAGGATGGAACTAGCAGAGCCATTATCAGAACTGTTTAGTGAGTCTCTGAGCACAGGAGAGGTCCCAGAAGACTGGAGAGGGGCTCATGTGATCCCACTCCACAAGAGTGGTAGCAGGGAGGAGGCAGAGAACTACAGACCGGTCAGTCTTACCTCAGTAGTGGGCAAGATTATGGAGGCACTCCTTAAGGAAAGGATAGTGCAACACCTGGAATCCATAGGATCACAGAATCCAAGACAGCATGAGTTTACAACAGGAAGGTCCTGTCAAACTAATCTCATAGATTTCTTTGACTGGGTAACCAGAGTGGTGGACCAAGGGGTTGCAGTTGATGTTGCCTACCTTGACTTCAGCAAAGCTTTTGATACTATTCCATTTAGAAGATTAATTAATAAGCTGGGTAGGCTCAGGGTGAGTCAGAAGTTGGTCAACTGGGTGGCAAACTGGTTGGTGGGCAGAAAACAGAGAGTGGTGGTAAATGGTATATAGTCAGAAGAGATGCAGGTCACAAGTGAAGCACCTCAGGGATCAGTCCTGGGGCCAGTCCTCTTCAATATCTTCATCAGTGACATTGCAGATGGACTGGAGGGTAAGGTTTGTCTGTTTAAAGATGACACCAAGATCTGCAACAGAGTAGATGATCCAGATGGGGTGGGCAGAATAAGAAGACATCTGGATAAATTGGCAAAATGGTCAGAAGAGTGGTAACTGGGGTTTAATGCAAAGAACTTCAAGATCATGCACATAGGGAAGAGAAACCCCGAAGCCATCTATAGGTTGGGAGGGGAGTTGCTGGCAATCACAAGGGAAGAAAAGACTTGGGCATCATCATCATCATAGATGACTAGAAATGATCCAAGCAGACCACTACAGCAGTAGGTAAGGCTGGAGGGATGTTGGGGTGTATTAGTAGGGGTATCGCAAGTCGTAAGAGGGAGGTCATAATCCCTTTTTACAAGACACTGGTTAGGCCCCATCTGGAGTACAGCATGCAGAACTGGAGGCTGCATGTGCACAAGGACATTAACAAAATGGAGGCAGTCCAGAAAAAGGCAACCAAAATGGTGCAGGGACTGCATCAGAATATTTATGAGGACAGATTAACGGAGCTCAATATGTATACCCTAGAGCAAAGGAGGAAGAGAGAGGTGATATGATCGAAATATTCAAACACCTCGAGGGCATTAACAAGGTGAAAGAGTCTAACATGTTTCAATATAAGAAAAATAGCAGGACAAGAGGACACAGCATGAGATTAGAGGGAGGCCGATTAAGGGGTAATTTGAGGAAGTTCTTTTTCACAGAAAGGGTGGTGGATGCATGAAACGGCCTACTTCAGGAAGTGGTGGATATGAATACAGTGCAGGGCTTCAAACAGGCATGAGATAGGCATAAGAGATCAATACAGATGAGCATGAATAGATAGGCCATTGACAGAGTAAAGGCCTACGGCACATTCATCAGGTAGAAAAAAATAGGCAGATTGGATGGGCCTTGCGGTTCTTATCTGCCATCAGCTTCTATGTTTCTATGTATGTTTCTATGTGAGTTAGCCATGGATAAATGCATGCTTGGGGGGGGGGCATGTCTATTGACTTAACGAAAGCGTTTGATTAAGTGGACCATCATTTATTTAAAGTAGAGGTGCTGTCCCTTTTCATCTCCCCTAAGGTGGTGTCCTGGTTTGACAGCTACCTCAAGGATCATAAGCAACTTGTCAAATTCAACAAAGTCGAGTCAGACCTCACTACTATGAAAAAAGTTCCAGGATGTGTGGGTTCCCTCTCAGTAGTAGAAAATGTTTCTGTGGGGGCCGGTGGAAGGACAGTAAAGCACAAAAGGAAAGTAGCCAGCCACACCTGGTAAAAGTTCAATAATAATATTCTTTTTTATCTTGAGATCCTCATATACCAGCATTTTGCCTGAAAATATTTCTTTAGGGAGATGATCTAATGTCAAATAATATTATGATTCATTTTAGTATATATTCTATACATCACCTCAGTTTTATAAACAAAAGATTTTTCTTTAAGTAAGTTTTTGGAGTAGTATTTGTAATTCATACCACTAGGTGGCACTTGTCAGCAGTCTCACTACTGTTTACTTAATCTGAATATCAATAAATCTTGATTCGATAACAATTCAAACTAAATTATCTTGTAATAATTATACAGTTCTTGCAACGGCAGATGGACCCTGTACTGGGAGCCCCCCATGCTATTCCAGTGTGTACCATAAGCGCTTCTTCTTTAATATTGTTCTACTTCTTTATGTAGTTAAGAATTCAATCATTTTAGCTGAATTATTAATTCAGTATCAAACATTTCTATGATCCATCTTATTTCCATCAGCTTTCTGCAGTACTATTACTTGCAAGATCTAGTCCTTGTATTAATTACACATACCTTAACACATCACATTTAAAAAGCAGAATGTGTTTCTAATGTGTCTCTTCATTTTCTTCATTACAGCCTTTTTTTCTGTGTTCTAAATGCATAACTATAATTATTTTTTCATTTCAAATTGTCAAATCTTAAGATTGTTGTATACAGGTTTCAAAGCATTTTTTTCTAACCTTATTTCTTATGAGTCCTATCCCCAATTCACATTCTAGCTGT
Organism: Neoceratodus forsteri; assembly: GCA_016271365.2. Classification (NCBI taxonomy): domain Eukaryota; kingdom Metazoa; phylum Chordata; order Ceratodontiformes; family Ceratodontidae; genus Neoceratodus; species Neoceratodus forsteri. The sequence continues at coordinate 1,065,838,349 of CM028130.1, forward strand.
TCAAGTTCTCAGGGTCTTGTTCTGTTATATGGTAAAGCCTCATGTTACAATTCAATTAAGAAACCATCATTGTATTGCTATACTTGTTTCACTTGCCTTAACCTTTCTAATGACTGTTTCTGGTGATAGGTTTGGCTCAAGACACAGGTTAGATAGCATACTTCTAGTAATGCTGAAAGTTAAAAATGGTTTTATAAATAGGGAGCTTTGCACTTGCTGTTTTGCTTCATGTTTATGCAGGGCAGGACATGGTAAAACTGAAAACGGGTGAACTCACATATTTGTTTCACAATTGTGTCACCTGTTGCTGGGGTGGTGCTATTCTTAACCAAAATATCACTTTCTGTGTTTCTAAAGCATGAAGAGTAAAATGCAGTAATTATTTTTGGATCCTCTTATCACATTTCTAGTATTTAGAATGGTGCACTGGGTTTTTACCTCAGAGTGCGTTCTTATGCCTGCGTACCTCCTGGGAGTCTGTGTTACATTGCGTTTGGTTACCAGGTGCTTTAAATAGTGAGGAGCTGTGGGGCGATGCTCCTCTGTTGCCTGCTATTGGTCCAGGTGTAGCAGCCAATCGGAGAGAATGTAGCAGTTGCCCAGACAGAAGGATGTCATGCCTAATCAGCTGGCACTTTCTGCCTCACGGCTCAATATGTGTGGAATATTTTGGCAGCTGAACATTTGGGGGCTCCCAGTACAGGCTCCATCTGTCATTGCAAGAGCTGTATAGTTATTACAAGAGAATTAAGCTTGAATTTTTATCAGATCAAGATTTATTGATATTCAGATTAAGTAAACAGTAGTGAGACTGCTGAAAAGTGCCACCTAGTGGTATGAATTACAAATACTGCTCCAAAAAACTTTCTTAAAGAAAAATCTTTTTTTTATAAAACTGATGTACAGGACACATACTAAAAATGAATTATAATATTATTTGACATTAAAGCCTCTCTCAGAAGAAGCCTTGTCAGGTAAAACATTGGTATATGAGGATCTCAAAAGAAAAAAAGAAAAATAATATCTTTATTGAATGTTTACCAGGCATGGCTGGCCACTTTACTTTTGTGACCTCACTACTATAAATGTTGGTATTTCTCAAGGATGTATTTTGGGGCCCCTTCTCTTCACTATCTTTGTAAATGACTTCTCCCTGATCTCCATATATTGCTCCTCACTGATTTAGTTGGATGATTTGATACTCTATACTAGCTCACAAAATCTGACTGACATTTACTCCAACCTAAACTCTGGCTTCCAAATGGTGCACTCCTGTTTCTTCCAAAACAAATTACTTCCCAGTACTAGCAAACCTCACTCTGTATTGTTTAGCTGTGCTCCTATGCTGAAAAAGTGTCTGAACTGCCTGGCAGTCCCCATTATAGATGGGACATTGCTTGAGAATGTTATTTCTTTCAAGGACCTAGGCATTACCCTTGACCCTTCTCTGGATTACACCCTGCACAGTTCTAAAACTTGTAAAACTGTTAATATTAAACTTGGTTTTGCCTATGCAACCAAATATGCACTCACTACCTCCACCTGAGTTACGACTACACGAGGTATTCTTCTTCCCTGTCTTACCTATGGCTCTGTCAGCTACTCCTACACCTCCAAAGGAAACCTAAACAAATGGGACATTATCTACAATAGCATCTGCCATTTTGCCTTGGCCTTAATCCAATTTATGCATCATTGTTAGCTTTACTCTGGGTTAAACTGGTTCCCTCCAGAAGCATATCGGTCTCTTGCTTTATGTACCCTTATGAACAAAATTCTCAGGACTGGGGTACTCTCCTCCCTAGCTGCGTTGTTGAAACCCCCTGACCCAACGTACCCCCTCCAGTTTTGTGACATGTCTCCTCTAACTATTAGTTGTTCTACCAATATGGGGATGCAAGCCTTTTTACACTTCACACCAAATTATTGGAACTGCCTCCTATTTTGCCTCCAGCACTTCCCCTCCCATGCCTGTTTCAAAAGGGAAATTATCACCATCTGAAGGCTTCTGACTTATATACCTGTTTCTTGACTCATTCACTGACTTATACACCTTGGGTGGGATATTCAGACTGTGCCAGGCCATGGCGCAAGCCTGGGCACAGTGCAACTAGGATGTGCCAGGGCGCTGACAGGGTGATATTCACCGGTGCTGCGCCATGGCTCAGCACCATTGAATATCGCTCTGTGGTCACCCGCATTGTGCATGGTGCAGTGGCACTGCACCAGCACAAGTGGCCAGAGAGGGGCAGGGGGATATGCCAGCGCAAGTGCCATTGCGCTAGGTGCATCAACCACGATATTCAAAGGTGCACATGCAAATAGGGCCATAATGCATGCAAGGCACAAATGGGGCCATTTGCATGTCATTATGGCCCCATTTGCATGTAGGTGTGCCCATCCCTGGTGACTTGCACCTGGCACTCTGCCAGGCTGCAGCCGTCGGGGACTGACACCCCCGGCAAAAGCGGCAAAGTGCCCCACTTGTATACATATGCCTGATCGCAGGCATATGTATACATTTTAAAATGTCCTATATGACTGGTGGTCCAGTGGACTGCTGGCAGCCCGATTGGGGGCATATGTATATATTTAAAATGTCCTATATCCCTGGTGGTCCAGTGGACGGCTGGCAGCCGATCGTGGGCATATGTAATAAATATAAAATGTCCTATATCCCTGGTGGTCAGTGGATCGCTGGTAGCCAATCACAGGCAGAAGTCTAAGACAGATCAAATCCATCCTGGTGTTCCAGCAGTACCCCTCCCACCCTCCCACTGAGCCTCGCCACCCGCTCCCCGGTCAGTGGCGGGTGGCAGCTCCCCATCTGCAAGCGCCCACCCGACTGACTGCATACAGTACAGCTGTACGCCCATTGGTCCACAGCATGGGCAAATGGGCATGCAGACCATACCATACTACACAGTACAGATATGTGAAAACATTCACATATCTGATTGTGTAGCTGAATCTGCACACCCATTGGTCCACACTGTGGACCAATGGGTGTACAGCTGTACTGTGGCAGTCAGTCAGTGGGCGGCCGGGTGACTTGCGGGGGGAAGCTGTCGCCCGCCGCTGACCGGGGGGGGAGCAGGGTGGTGGGGCTCAGTAGGAGGGTGGGGAGGAGTGCACCGCTGGACCACCAGGGATGGGATTTGATCTGTCTGTAGACTTCTGCCCACGATCGGGATGCGAGTGGTCCACTGGACCACCAGGGATATAGGACATTTTATATTTATTACATATGCCCGCGATCAGGCTGCCAGTGGTCCACTGGACCACTAGGGATATAAAACGTTGTAATTATTATACATATGCCCATGATCGGGCATGGGGGAGTGCTACCTGATGGCAGGTGCCACTGGGGCTCGGGTGGTCACCCACAGCTGGCAGCTGCCATGTTGCGCCCTGCAATATGGCAGCTCACCTGTGGGTGGCCTGCTGTTGCTCCTTTATTTTTTGGAACAACTGTATGCGGCGCATGTAGGGTTTGCACCTGCATGGGCTCCACACATCCTGGGCTGAATATAGGGATGTGCCAGGGTATGTATGGGCACCCCCCCCCCCCGGCATACATTACTGATGTGCCCTGGTGCATTGGGATTTGTGCCATGCACTTTCTCTTTTTGAATATCATGCCAGGGCACAACCCTTCTGAATATCCCACCCCTTCTGTATGCCTCCATCTATTATAAATAAATTATTACTGACCCCTGTTTTTTTTATCATTGGTTACCCACCATCCCACACTCGGGTGGTCTCTACTGCCTCTTGTGCAATGTATGTTATTTGTGCTAAGAATGTCTGTCATATTCTTAATTGCTTATTTACCTTATGTATCTAATACTTACTTCTGCCATATCCCTGTAATGTACTGTACCTCCATGTGAACATGTTTTTTTGTATTGTACTGTGATACAATGTGCTTCTTATGTCATTTTTTATTATATTTAGTACTCTGTTGTGCTTGTAACTACACACTTCTGGGTTGTGACTAAAAATAGGCATATTAGTGTCTAGTATATTTAGCCAGAAAACAAAAGTCAAATAAATAATAGTATATTACTTCATGCTCTTGAGAAGGACCCATGAGTTCCAAAGCAACCCCCTGACTTCAAGACGCCAGAATGGCAGACATAAAAAATCCATATTTAGGTAGCTTAAAGCACCTACTGTAGATAAAGTATCCTATGCCTCTGAGATCTTCCCAGTCCCCAAGACACCAAGGAATATGAAGCTAAAATGCCTCTCTACCTCAGAGACACAATTGGAAGGCCAAAACAAAATGTCTCTGTTGTGAATCTGCTTTTTTTCCTCTTAGATTTAAAATAATTTAAAGGAGTGTGCCTTCTTATGGCATGTGATACTATAAACTTGGATTTTATTTTATTTATTTTTTGTTGACCAGGTAAGTGCACTAGACAAATCCTGCCTATTTTAAGGCACGACCCAGGGGAGGGGCATACAGATGAATGCCAACTGACCTTGAACCATATTAAGCTGTTGGTGGTATTTTTTTTAGTGACTGAGGGGAAATTTGGCCAGGGCACTGGGGAAATTCCCCTGCTCTTTTTGAGAAGTGCCATGGGATCTTTAACATCCACCTGAACTACCACCAGAACAAGCAAATGGGAGCTCGGTTAAACTTCTCATCCAAAAGACAGCACCTCAGGAGTGCAGCACCCTTCTCATGCTGCACTACAGTGTCAGTATTGGGATATTAACCCAAGTGCCTGGTGTGGGGATAGAACCCACAATCTGCTGATCTCCCCACCTCAGAGACGAGTGTGCTACCTGCTGAGCCACTGACACAGGCCTTAGTAAGGCCTTTGACCTTACCCTGCACTGAGCAATAAGAAGAACACTTAAAATGGCAAAGACAGATACTGGCTTGGTAAATTGGATTGTTGACTGGTTAGACAAGAGGGAACAGAGGGTTGTTGCAAATGGTTACACCTTAGGGGCTGGGAGAGTTACTAGTGGGGTTCTGCAGGGTTCTGTAGTGGGACCATTTTTGTTTCATGTTTTTATTTCAGATCTGACAAATGATACTACAACCTGGGTCAGAAAATACACTGATGATACCAAGATAGGCAGACCATGTAAAAATGCTTCTGACTGTGATAAAATGCAAAGGGACCCTGATCATATTACACCATGGGTAACAAAATGGGAAATGTAGCTAAACATGGACAAACGTAGAGTTATGAATTTGGGAAAAGAAAACCTTATGTAAACAAATAATCTGTGAGGAGTCCCTTTACAGACAAACAATAATGAAAGGGATCTTGGTATACAAATTTCAAATGACTTGGGAACCTCTATTCAGAGCAAACCTCCGATAGCCAAGACAAATAAGGTAATATGGGCAATTAAAAGAAAGATTGCATCTAGAAACAAGGATGTATTACTACCACTGTATAGATCATATGTTTGTCCCCATATGGAAAGTGATAGGGACATGACAGAGAAAGTATAAATACAATATACAAGATCAATAAGTAGATTGAAAGAAAAAACATATGAGGAGCGCCTTCAGGCATTAAAACTAATGTCCTTGGAAACAAGGAGAAGAAGGGGTGATCTGTTTATGCATAGTATCATGCAAGACTCATTGCATCTTACTTAATTAGGTATCTCTTTTAAACCTAGTATTAAACGAAAGCTGTCATTATCACAGATTCCCCACCCCCACAAACCTTACCCTCTGATTAGGGGTTTCACAAATAAAATGCCTTTTCTGCGCTTAACTTTTGTTTTTAATTTTATAAATGTCAGAGTTTCACAACATGGTGCATACTGTGCGTCTCCATTTCAAGGTGAAGTGCGACACCACACCAATCAGCTCCTATAAAAGTGTATTGGAGCTGAGTGGTGCGGACCCACATTTCGCCTTGAAATGGAAACGCGCATGCGACCATTTTGTGGAATGTGACTTTTATCAAATAAAGAAAAGTAAGTCAAACAGCACAGAAAAGAGCATTTTATTTGCAAAACCTCTAATCGGGGGGGTTAAGGTTTGTGGGGGGGAATATGTGACAATGACAGCTTTCCTTTAAGGTCACTAGAGGGCACTCATTACAAATTATGGGCAAGAAATTCAAAATCCATAAAAGATAATATGTTTTTTTTACAATGAGGATAGGAATATCATAGAATACTATATTGACTAGACTACATAGGAGTTCTTATGGGCTAACTGCATCCATGCTCCTCACATTTCCTAGTATGAACTCCTAGTTCTTAATGGCTACTTCTAGAATGTCATCTGTATTCTCAGCTGTTTTTGAAAACCGTTTTTTCAATAAGATTAGGGAGCAGGGTCTGTTGCATGCTATTGTAGTTAAGCCTTGTGATAAGAAAAACAATATTAAACAATGGATGTTCAAAAGCAGGTGAGAGTACTGACCAAAACATGAGAATAGCTATACTTAAAAGTGCACCTCTTTTAATAATTTCAAATAAAAAATAAATGATAAAGCAGCCTCTAAACAGGGAAATAGGACAGCTTATAAGACTGGAGACAAAGATCAATCTAAAATACAATTAAAGGGTATAGGTAAAAACGTCATGATGTGCTGCTGTATAACTCCCTCCTTCAAAAACCTCTTCATGAGTTAGTGGGATGAAATATCCACATACAGCCCACCCAACAACTTTTTACACCATTTGGTGCATTGGGACCAATTATAATGATGACATTTTGGCTGTGTTGGTGGAGACCTGGGTTGAGTCTATGGCCTTTGTTGAGTACTTGAGCAAAAATGGGGTAGGCTTAATGTCCACCTGTACTTGTGATGCGAGTAGCATTACATTCCTAAACCTTTCCCTTATGGCCAAAAGTGGGCTTTGAATCAGTACAGAGACATATAGAAAGCCAGGAATACTATATTTGGGGTAGATAGCGCCAACCCTGCTAATCTTAAACTGGGCATACCTTTTAGTGAATTTGTTAAGCTTAGCCAAAATTCTTAATCATCTTAGACCTTTGAGGTTCAAGCTGTGGAACTGAAATCTAGGCTTGAAATGCAAAGGCTACCCCCTTTCTGTTCTTGAACAGGCACATGCCAGAGCATAACACATTGACTGCTAAACTATATTAACTTCTAAAGAAAAAGATAATTTAGTTCAAAAGCCAGTAACCTTGGTCACCGAGTTGAGAAGGCTGGCCCAAGCTGTACTGAATATTGTCAAGAAATATTTGAATGTCCAGGAAGATAAACAGGTTTTAGTGGAAGCAGAAGGTCCATTCCCTAGGGTTACCTATACTAGAGGCAAGAACATTGGAGACATGATCATTCAGAGCCTCTTTGTCCAGCTCAAATTTGTAATACATCCCTCTTGATTACCCCAGCCCTCAATTGTTATTTTCCTATGCAGCCATTTCAATATCCACAAATTAGCTGCAGTGGTTATACATTTTGTCTACTCACCAGGCACATGCAGCATGGAAGATAGGTAGTTTATAAATTCCATAACTTAATTTATGTATGTGCTTCATGCACATGCCTGAAGATACATGTGGGATGCACCATATGCAAATTGCAAAATTGGATTATGAAGCTTGTCCACTCCTTGTCTCTGGCACTCACTGATACCCTACTAAGGCAACATTTTCATGATATGTATCAACAGATTACAGTGGATTTGAAATTCATGGGCATTGAACACATCAGAATACCATACATGAGATTGTACCAATTTACTCCAGTGTGAAACTAGGTGGATTTACACTTTACAAGCACTTTACCCCGAAGGCCTTAATGACCACATTTACTGTATATGGTTCCTTTCCTGTAATATGGTTATATCAAGCCCTTAACATAGCTAAACATTTTATTAATTTAATAATGAGTATTTATTGCTGTCTTATTTATTATTAAAAACTATTTAATTATCTAACTGTAACAAGTGATCTTCAATGTCATACCAATTACGGACTTTGCTTTTTTGTAGTGATTGCCTGTCTTGCATTTCATAGGGCACTAATAACAATCTGCTTCTCTTCTCCTTCTGCAGTCTTCTTTTTCTTCTAGAAGTTTCAGTTTTGCAGTTGATACCCTGCATGCTGGTGGCTACTGTATCCTTGGAATGCTTAGTTGACTTTGATGGCACTTTACTGGCACATGTCCCATTTTTGACTCCAAGTTTCCTTTCCCAGTTGCTTATGAATTAGTTCACATATAGCCACCACTTATACAGTATCTCTTTGCTCTTATTTCCTTGACTGTAAATATCACCAGTGTGGTACATTTTAGTTTCATTTAACTTCACTATTTATTTATCTCTCGTATTAGGACTTTTTGTCTCCCTATATTGTGACTGTTTTGGCTTGTGCTTGGTGATATATGGTCAGTCTGTTAGTTGGTCTCGGTTATATACCTATCATGTAAGTTTTGGTTTTTCCTGCTCCCATAACCTCACTCCCCTTCTCTGTCCCCATTTTTCCATTACATTATGTCATACCAATGATTTTGTTTTGTAAACGTATTTATGCACTTGCATTGTTGCTTTTTACTAGCCAACAAGTAAGCATTGTGTTATTTTAAAATGGACCTTTGGTCTATACCACTTTAAGGGCTGCATATAAAAGAAATGTGCATTCAAACTGACCCTGTCCCCCTGATGAAGCATTATATTTTGGACAGGAAATGCTAGAGTTTAGTGCTGCTATTCTATTTAGTAAACACACCTTGATTATTTCTAAACTTCATGTATTAGTGCATCATTTCTGTTTTTCCTTTTTTTTACTACTTTATGCTAGTGCTGTGTGGAATTTTCAGATTCTGGCAGAATTAAATTCTGCAAAATTTTCAAAATTCCACTGAAATTCTGCCAAATTTTGCTAGAAACCGAATGGTGGAATTCCGCAGAAGAAAATAGTTGTGGAATGAGTTTCCATGGGAAAAATGCTGTTCCACAGAATATTATTCCCAGGATCTCCATATTTTCTGCAGAAATAGTTGTGGAAAATTTTTCCATAGAAAAAATGCTGTTCCACAGAATATTATTTCATGGAATTCTGCAGAAGTATCAGTGAAATTTCTGCAGAAATTCCACCAGCGGAATGGTCATTCCACGCTAATTTCACTGGCAGAATTCCACATTCTACACAGCACTACTTTATACTAGGTAGTTAAAGTAACACCTTACACCTGTGACCCTACCCCCAGCCCTGAGATTCCCTTACTCCCCACTGGCCCAGAGACAGCTAAAACAACATCTTCTCCTGAGACAAACCCTACCCCTGAGACAGTCACTCAGCCCCCATGGAATTCCACTCTCCCTGAGGCCATCTGCAGCTCCTGCTACAGCTAAAGTAATCAATGCCTCTGGGAGAACCTTCTTGCCTCTGAGAACCACCCTTGACCTGGAGACAATCATCAGTTCCCAAAACAACTCTCCTGGCCCTGAGATATTTCTACCTATCCAGAAATATCCCTTCTTCCCCAAGACACCCCCTTCCTTGAGGTACCTGTATGTGCTCTGGAGATACACCCTTCCCTGCTATAAGACCTGCCTCTGATCCAACCATCTGCTCCAAGCCCACCTCCTACCCTTGAGACAGCTAAAATACCATCTGCCCTAAAGACATCTAACTTTCATTGAGTGAGGCCTACCCCTTGTCCATGACCCATAACTTGACATGACTCTGTGCCATACAGCCAACTACCCCACATCCAAATCAACATCTGCCTCTGAGAGTCCCCTTGCTCAAAAAACCTTCTGCCCATGAGACAGTTAAAACACACCCTGTTCCACAACACCACACTACCATTAAGAAAATGAACAAACAGGTTTTTACTGTCCATGACTAAAAATACTGCACTCTGACTCAAGTCTAAGGAATATTGTTGCAGCACTGTACTGCCACAGCCCTGATTTATCTCTTCCATTCCCAAAGAAGTGTGACCTCCTGGTAACCTGGCCTGCCACTGCCCCTCCAGTTTACTCATTCTGCTGTCACTGAGTCCTCCTGCTCAGTCTTGCTGCTTCTTTCTTTTCAGTTTTATCTTCCAACTATTGTATCCTGGTTCACCTGCTGCTGCTTCAAGTCCTTCTGTTTCTTTTGGTCTATGTCTTGCTGTTGCTCTGAGTTCAGGGAATGCCAACATGGGACGAGAAAGAGAGAGAAAAGAGAGAGAGAGAGAGAGAGAGAGAGAGAGAGAGAGAGAACAGCTGGTCACATTGAATATGGACATGGAAAGAGAGAGAGGTTGAGGAACTGCTGGATATCAAGGAATTTATTTATTTTTATTAATATATTGAGATCTTGGATTAACATTTTTGAGCAGAAAGCTCTTTCATAGGTTCCACATCAAGTGTGACACAAACAAGAATACAGAGATGTTCCACAGATACAGCAAGAAACAATTGAAAACTGTCTCCAGGTATAAATTCTAACAATAGTTACACAATCTAAGCACATACAGGGTGCAGAGTCAAATCAAAGGATAACGTTTCACTAGGTAATGGTAACATAACATGAGGAGGCTTGTTTAAAAAGGAGAATTGTACAACTAACAATATAGGCAAGATAAATGGATTGTGCCTGAGTCCAAGAAAGAAGGAAGGGCTCATACCAGTAGAGGGGGACAGGCAGGGTGTAGGAAAGTGCATGGAGGGAGAAGGCAAGCAGAGGTGGGGGTAGGATGGTGATAGATAAGAGGGAAAGGGAAGAATAGCTATATAGTCAAAGTGAAATAAAGGGGAGGAGGGTTGGGGAAGGAGGGGTGGAGGAGAGTAGGGAAGAAGAGGTGGTGTAGGTAGTGGGGTGATGATGAAAATGCAATTAAGGTGGTAGGGAGGAAAGCGGTATGAATGACGGAGGGCCAAAAAAGGGAAGAGTAGGTTGAGGGAGGTAGGAGGGAAAATAAATAATTTAGGAAGGGGTAGAAAGCCCATGAAAGTGTTAACTTGACTGGGGCCCAAGAAATGGACATGAAACGTAACATTTTACTATTCAATAGAGATAACAGAGATTGCAGATGGTAGGAGCAAGGTAGAGGCAAATTAACGGTAGCAGTCACAGGTTGCCAGTGAGATTAGATGCTGACAGAGTTTTCTCTTAAAGGGACCCAGCAAAGTAGCATTGGTTATGTCAGGAGGCAGGGAGTTGTACCACTGCGGAGCTCTGTGTGCAAATGCACATTGTCCATAGTCAGTGAAGCAGCATGGGATTCTGAAAGCCTGTTTGCCAGAGCTTCTGGTACTGTGTGGATTATGTGCAGGAGAAAGAAGGGCCATTAGGCCAGGGGGTAACAGTCCCAAGTTGACTTTTTTTACAAGCAGACACGATTGGTATTTGAGCCTGCTGTCAAATTGTAACCAGCTGACTTGGGCATAAAGTTTGCAGGTGTGTGTCAAGCATGTGGCACCAGTAAGAAGGCAGCATGCTTTATTTAAGGCCATTTTGATACGTCGGAGGGCAGTGTCTATAGCCACACCATAAATGACAACACCATAGTCCGCGAGGGAGACCACAGAACTGTGGATTGCCATGTTCAGTGCTTCTGGAGTGAGATAAGGTTTGTTCCTGTATAGAACTCCTAAACGCTGATTAATAGCTTTGGCTGTTCGGTCGATGTGCTGGGTGAAAGACAGGGTAGAGTCAATAGTTATACCCAGGTACTTTGAAATGGTGAACCAGTTCAAGAGGGCAGCTAGAGTCATTAATGATGGTAAGCGGAAAGGTTTTGTGTCTGCTTTGGGAGGTTGAAAACAACATTGTCTTAGTCTTGTTATAATCAAGGATCAGCTTATTATCCTGAAACCACTTCTCTGCAGATGTAAAGCATTGCTGAAGTTGGTCCTGGAGAAGGTGAGGGTCCATGTGGCTGGTAAAAAGTACTGCATCAACAGTGTATAGAAGTATGTGGTTGCATCAAGCTCCTGGTAGTGAATTGAGTAAGATGCTAAAAAGCAATGGACCCAAGATAGATCCCTGTGGGACTCCAGAGCACACAGGCCTACTATTGGACAGGGTGTTATCAATTTTTACCTGCTGTGTTTGGCTGCTTAAGTAGCTGGAGAACCAGCTTGTAGTGTCAGAGGAAAGACCAATGGAGGAGAGTTGTCTGATGAGGAGATCGTGGTTGAGTGTCAAAGGCCTTGGTAAGATCTATGAAAGTTTCCCCTACCAAGAGCCTTTGTTCCAGAGATTTGTTGATAAAGCCTGTGAACTCTAGGAGCACAGTGATGGTTATATGCCCATGCCTGAACCCATGCTGTTGGGGACATTGGAGTTGGTAGTTATCCAGATACTCTACAAGTTGGTCGGCCACAATGTGCTCCAGGGCCTTAGAGATCAGGGAAACAATGGAGATTGGGAGGTAATTTCCCTGCAGTGCTCGGTTGCCACTCTTGTGCACCAGGGTGACCACTGCTGATTTATGAAGATACGGAAATTGTGACTGAAACAGTGACAGAATGATTATTTTGGTAAGAGGTGTGAGGATTTCCTTGAGGGTAAGGGCAACAAACTTTGAGTCAAAGGAGTCTACACTGAATCTAGCTTTCCCCAGTACCTTCTTAAGGTAACGTCTGGCTTTATTTATAGACAATACTATAAAGTAAAATGGTGGGCGGTCTCAGGGTGGGTTCTGGACTGCAGTGGTCATACCTATGGGGGTAACCATGAAGTAGTCAGGAGGAATAATGTTGCTAACTGTAAATGCTTTGTTGAAAGCGTTCGCAATGGCTTTTGGGTCAACTGTAAGGGTGCCATCGATGTTCAGCATGTTCAGGTACTTTTGGGGTCTTGACCAGTGATATCTTAGATGTTCTTCCAGAATGTACTGCTATCATTCCAGGAGGTGGAAAGGGCTTCTTTGAAATACTGGCTTTTAGCAGAATGGATAGCACGGGTACACTCATTTCTCGCTGCATTGTACCTCTGTAGGTTAGCTTGTGTCCCCAGTGCTTGAGAGATGTCCATAGGTGATCCCTGTGTTTTAGTAGATCAAGAAAAGCAGGGGTGATCCAGGGATGATGGGTTCCCATGATTTTTGTAGTTTTGAAGGGAGCATGCTTATTCGCAGGTTGCATTAAAGAGGTCAATGAAGAGTTCCAATGCAGTGTCGACTTTGCTGGCTGTATATACATTAGACCACTCGTGATCCTCAGGTCAGCTTTCAGTAGCTCGAGATGTCCTGGAATGAGGACCCAGCTAGTGACAGTTCTGGCAGGGTGCTTGTGGTAGTTTTTGAACCAGTAAAACTTGACAGGGGAGTGATGACTAATACAGTCGGGTAAGACAGAGGTGCCCTTGATATTATCAGGCTGGTTAGATAGAACCCAGTCCAGTAAGGTAATGGTCCCAGTTTTGTAGTACCTCCTGGTTGGGGCTTCTACAAGCTGGGAAAGGTGGATAGTAGATAATGTGTCCTTGGGATCAGTGGCATTAGGGGAGATCCAGTTTATATTAAAACCTCCAAGCTTTAGAAATTCTGAGTGAAGGCTCATCCCTCTTAAGGCATTTTTGAAGGATGCAAAGCCAGGTTTAGTGTGCCTTGGAGGGATGTAAACAGAAAGCACAGTGAGTGTTTTGTTGTGTGCACCGAGAAGCAACTTAACGGTCAGCATTTGGATTAAATCACCACAACCAGGGGAGGGAATCCCCAGGCCCTGCAAAGTGCTTTTTATGAAGATTGCACATCCACCACTACACTGAGAAATGTGATCACACCCAAATATTATGTATTCAGGAAGTAGGATCGCTGTGTCAAGGACATTAGGAGTTAGCCAGGATTCCACTACCAAGAGTATGTCTGAATTATGTCTGGCGGTCCATACTTGTAGTCTGTCAAGGTTTGGAAGAAGGCTGCAAATGTTTAGTGACACCACTGTTAGACCACCAATATTTCTTGATGAGTGGTTTGAGCAGTAAGGAGATCCAGGATTCGGATGTATATTGCCCAAGAACAATAAGAGCAGCACTAGTAGTCTTTTCAGGTATTCCTTAAATAGTTTTTTGGAGCGAGCATGTTACCTGCGGTTAGTGTGGCATTACGTGAAGGTTCCCTGCTTAAAGGAGATTTGATAGAAGATTGCCAAGGTGTCATGCCAGTGGGGATGACAGAGCCAAGACCCATCGGCATAGAGTGAGCCCCCATGTAGCCTATATGTGGAGGAGGTCAGATTTAGGGGGGAGGTTATGGTACTATAGGTATCAGTCATGGCACTAGTAACTCCCGAATGGGTAGATGGACACATGCCTGCAATTAGGAGTCCTGAGAATGTGAACAGGGTCAATATGGTGGTTCCACAAGGTGTGAGAGTAGTTGGGTAAAATGTATTTGACTGGTGTAAAAGGGAGGGAGAGAATGATAGGATGGCAGTTCCTTTGAGGTAGCTTCCCTGCTAACTTAGGCCCTTAGAGACAAAGAACATGTAAAGTTGATTTGAATGAAAATGCTGATGGTAAATTACACCAGAGGAAATGATGAACTGTTGAGATCCAGCATCACATAATGTGTTAAAATTCCTGAAAGGTGATGAACTGTGGTCTGGTCATATGCAAGATGTGAAATAGTTTTGTCTGTATGTTTCCTTTGTTTCTGCAAAGTCCTCAGAGACAAGTACAGTTCCTTGAGCAGCAGGTCAGACGACAGTGTTGATTCAGTCACAGGACTCAGCATCACCAAGTTTGTTAGACTTATTTGCCAGACTTGTTTTTCCTTGGGATGGCTTCCAAAAAGTTGATATAAAATGAAGAAGCTGGTGATACCTGAAGGAAATGATGAGCTGCTGAGGTCCAGTATCACAGAATGTGTTACAGTTCCTGACAGGTGATAAACTGTGGCCAGGGCATATGCAAGATGTAAAATCCTTTTGTCTGTATGTTTCCTTTGTTCTTCAAAGTCTACATGTACAGCTCCTTTAGGATTAGGTCAGATAAAAATGTTAATTCAGTTGCAGGACCCAATATCACCAAGTTTGTCAGACTAGTTGCAAGACTTATTTTTTCCTGGGGATGGCTTCCAAAAAGTTGATTTAAAATGAAAAAGCTATTACCTGGTGGTGATGTTTTGCAGAAATTCAGTCCAGGAGACTTTCACAGATGTTGTGTGCAAGACTGGCGTAGGTATTCTAAGCAGAAAAACATGTAAATCCACAAAAACTAACCTACACACACAGACAAGCACAAGCAGCCCCAGGAGGCAGAGTCAATGGTATGTCCACATAGGATCAGGGAAAAGGAGTGGGAGACACTAGATGCCAGGGATTACTTGGAATAGCACTGAGGAGAGGGTGGAGATAGGAACTACTTGCAAAAGATCAGGAAAGGGAACCACTGGTGCAAATAATTATGTTTTTTACATATGAGCCCCTCATGCTAGGCTCCTTTTGGTGTGCCTTAAAATAAGGTCATCGCCATTTCTGAGCTGAGCAGATCCAGCTTTCGCTTCGAGGGCTTCGCTTAATCTTTGAGAAACAATCTCAAGTCCAGTCTTTATACCCCTAGCTCTTTATTTACTTCCCCTTTTATGTAAAAGATTTAGGAGCTTTATGCCCCACCTCCTTTACTTTCCAAGATGTCTTCTGCCTCTACAGCCAGAGGAGGGGAAAAGAAGGGGGGGAAGGGGGGTGCGGTGGTCAGCATCCAGTAGTGGTTATCTGTGCCACTTACTCTGGGGACAGACCCTTGTTTTGAGTTATGATAGGGGCAGGGGAGGGGGGATGACTTCTTCCAGCAATCCTAGAGGAGGACAAAAAATAAAAATAAAAAGGAACACTTCCTATATGAAGTCAAAAACACCCTCGGTCCATGGAACAAAAAAGGGGAAAAGGAAATGTCCTGTGAATGATGGGTTTTTCCTCATTTGGGCAATGCTGCTCGAAATGTCTGTTTTCCAAGACCTCCCAACCACACAGACTGTTTTGGCTAGAGGTCTAATGGTCAGTCAAAAGGCAGCATTCTATTTGAAGGAAGAGTGTCTGGGGAAGAAGAATGAAAACTCAGCAATCAGGTCACCATTTAAACCATACTTGTAAGGGTGAAATTTTGGACTTTTGATACAGTGCCATGCTGCTTTGTTTCAATGCTCCTACTAGAGGAAAGCAACACTTCCTCACATGACGTTACAGCATTTTTATATTTCGGAGATCATTCCTTGTAGGCAAAGGTGTTAATCCCTTGAATAAAGTTTAATAGCTCTGCAGGGCCAGACTTCATGATGGGGAGAGTTCTCTAAGCGTCACCTTCCTCCTGAGGAGTTTCTCTATTATCTTCATCAGCTCTGAGTGCATCTCTTTTCTGGTTCCCCCTAGCTTCCAGGGAAATGCTTGCTGGTTGGAAGGTTCCCAGTTTCCTGCTGCCTGTGCCTGGCCTCATCTGTCCTTCACCACAATCCCACACTTTCCCAAGGCCTCCACAGCTTCTTCGATCGAGGCATAGGTCTTTGTCCCCTCCTCCCAAAACCCTCAGCCTTGCAGGATAACGGTGCATGGAAGCACACAGACTTCTCCTTATGCTTTCAAACTAGGGCAAGTATTTTACTCTTTCTGCCTGTATTTCTGTAGGATAGTCGTGGTCTATGTACAATCTGTGAGTGAGGTATTTAATCTCCTTCCTTGCCCAGACTCACCTTAGAATCTCTTCCTTGGCTGAAAAAGAGTTCAGCTTGAAAACTATGGATCGAGGTCATGCTGAGGGATCAGATGGCTTCGGGCTGGAGCGCTCGGTGTGCTCTTTCTATATGAAACACCATGGGGGGGAGGTCTAATATGTCTTTCAGCAAGTTCTCAAGAAAAGAGGCTAATGGAGTTTCTTTGGATTCCTCTGGGAGACCGTGTAGTCTGAGATTCTCCCTCTGGGAGCGCCCCTCAAGGTCCAGACATTTTTCCCTTAGGGTTTCAGTTTGTTGTAATAAAAAATGCATAACCTTGGTTGTCTGAGTAGCGGTGTCTTCTGTCTCAGAAAGCCTTTCCTCTAATTGACTAACCTGGTTGTCGGAAGACCGATAGCTGCTGCTGAACTGCTCAGAACTCCTGTTTGTTTTCCTGTCTCTATTCTGTTATCTCGTGGAGGAGCCTCTCGAATCTGGACCGAGATAATTGCTCTACTTCCCCGTCTGTATCATAATCTGGGGAGCACTGGCCTTGTGGTGAGGTCGCCCTACTAGGAGGGTCTGGCTTCAATCTGGCTGCATCCTTGCTGCTCGCTATGCAATCGTGTCAGGATTTACCTTTACTCGCTTGCTGAGGTTGTCCTCCTGGATTTTTAGACATTTTGGCTGAATTTTGAGATATTTTTGAGGGTTTTTTTAGTCTGCCCAGCTCAGAGTGTCATGGATTAGGCTCTCATTGATACGTGACATCACCAGAAGTCCTCTACAAGAATGTCCTTGTTATGTATGACTGCTCATACACAATCCTCTATGTAACAGTTTTATATACATTCCTGTTACATTGCCTTGTATAGCATTATCACTATAGGATATATATTTTGTTTGGTATGATTTCACTGTTCAGTTATACACAATTAGTATTTTTCTGAATAGTGTTTTTTAGCTAATGCTGTTACACTGCTGGTTGCACAATTACTTTATTAACAATCTTTCTGTTAATGAGTAACACATTAATGAGTCAACTTTACACACTTAAGTTAAGTTAGTGCATTTGCAATATTTTCATGTCACATTCTCAACACTGGCATTTTACTACTACTTCTTGTGAAGCATACAGCTGCCATTTTTCACATCCTTGTCCAGTGCCACAGCTGGTGTGTGAAACCACTGTTCAGATCACATAGCGATAATGACAGTGACACTGTTCATGAGCAGAGGTATTAAATGACCACGTAGAACATTTTGTGATAATTTTCTGTATAATTACTGCTTTACTTAGAGTGTGTGTACCAACTGCACAACACACACTCATAAGTTAGCATATTTGCTCTATTTTCATGCCATTTTTTCAACATTGGCATTTCACCAAACCTTCTTGTGAACTGCTCAGCTGTCATTTTCACATCCTGCTTGAATGTGTTTTCACACTATGACGCAGAATAGTACAGGCACTATGTGAAATCAGTGTGTGAAGCAAATAATGAAAATGATAATGACATTGTTCATGCATTGAGGTCCTAAAATTATTATGTTGAAATTTTGGTGTGAATAGTCCATAAAATGAGTGTTTTACAAGTATGTGTAGGAACTGCACAACGCATAGTCATAAGTTAGTGTATTCACACTATTTTAATGCCAGATTCTCAACATCAACATTTTGGCACAGTTTTTTGTGAACTGTACAGGTGTCATTTTTCATATTCTGCCCAGAATGTGTTTTCACAATTTCGGCTCAGTATGGCACAGTTGCTTTGTGAAATCAGTGTTCAGAGCACATAAAAAAAATGACAGTGACACTGTTTCTGAAGAGAGGTCCTAAAAGTACTATGTTAAAATTTTGGTGTGAATAGTCCATTAAGTGACTGTTTTACGAGTATACGTAGGTACTGAGCAATGCACACTCATATGTTAGTGTATTCACACTATTTTAATGCCAGATTCTCAACACTGACATTTTTCCACAGTTTGTTGTGGACTGTGCAGGTGTTATTTTTATATCCTGCCCGAAATGTGTTTTCACAATTCTGGCACAGGATGGCATGGTTGGTCTGCGAAATCAGTGTTCGGAGTAGATAACAAAAATGGCAGTTACACTGTTGTTGAGCAGAGGTCATAAAATGACTCTGTTGAAAATTTGGTGATAATACTCCATAACATTACTGTTTTGTGAGCTTGCTTAACAACTGCCAAACAATGCATTCACACAAATCTGTTGCACGGTGATGTACTCACTGAACTAAATCACCTTTTGGGGTACATTTACAAAGTCACAGTACTATGTTTCTCCACTTGTGACACTGCCAATGCAGTGTCATAATGTTTGGCATTGAAAAATTGTTGTTTTTGCCATCAATCATCAAATTCTGTTGAAAA
Organism: Neoceratodus forsteri; assembly: GCA_016271365.2. Taxonomy (NCBI): domain Eukaryota; kingdom Metazoa; phylum Chordata; order Ceratodontiformes; family Ceratodontidae; genus Neoceratodus; species Neoceratodus forsteri. The sequence goes on from CM028130.1 coordinate 1,065,857,296, forward strand.
TTGAAAATTTTGGAAAAGTACTGTTGTGTGCATTAAAGTGTCGCAAAAAGTAGTGTCGACATTTGATAATGTGTAGCAAACAGTAATGTCATGCATTTGACAGTATTCCAAAAGTATTGTCGAACATTCAATAGTGTCGCAAAAATTTTGTCAAACATTCGACAGTGTCATAAAAAGTACTTTGCGTGCTCGCAGTGTCACAAAATAGTGTCGCTCGGATGAAAGTGTTTCAAATTTTTAACTTGAGAGTAGCAACTGCATTCATTATTGAATCAGATCTGATTGTTATTTGAGTGACAGCTCGTTCTGCCAGTGTTATGCTAGATTTGTCAGGCCATGTGAGACAACCAATCAGAGATGGACAACACTGAAGAAGAAGTCCACAGCAGCCATCTTAGTTTACCCTGAGAGACAGCATATTGAAAATTGTAAGTACATTATATTTTATAAAGCATTTTTCTAGCATGATTAAAAGTGGTACTAACATGTAAAACTATTAATCAAAATTTGTTTTAGTGCTGTATTTGATTATGTTGCTTGTTTTAACCTAAGGTGCTGCATTCTTTAGGTAAAACTGTTTAAAGTCAGATAGTAGTTTAGTACTTACTTGTATAGATACAGCTGCAAATAGAGGGAGATAGGAAGCTGCATGTGGGCCCATAACAGAAGAGGGAACCAAGCAGACATGTTTCTGCAGTTGTAATTGTTTAAAACTGCCTATGAAAATAATGCATTTTCCCACGCCTTAATGTTTGCACAGCTTAACTGTAGTAGAATTGCAGTAATAGTCAGTGCATAGCCTACATTGTTAATGAAGGCAGAGTACTAGCCAATTATTTTTTTTTATTTGTGTGTTATGGATCAGCCTAGTGTAGCTGGCTTGAAGTTAGGAAGGAAAATATCAGTTTTACTTTCACTACTGTTTCAGGCACTGCAGGGTGAACACTTAATTTTTTGGCAGCTCTCTGTCCACTTTTAAGTTTAAACCCAAGAATGGCAGAAAATAGCAAAAGGACTTTGTGGATAGTTGAAGCAGTATCGTGAGACTAGCATCTGAGTATGCTCAAAATAGTGATTTTGGGAGAAACCTGCAGCCCCAAATTGCTCTGTTAAGGGTTGGTAGGGTGGAATGAGGTGGAAGCACTTCATGCCAACCATGTACAGATTCTTTAGTACTCAGTCTCATCCAGACATATTGCTGATACATCCGGAGGCAATGATTTGGGCACAAAATGCTCGGTAGATTTAGTAACAGAAGCAAAATTGGACCTGCTTCTATTATGAGTATGTTGCCTGCCCGTAAAATCTTTTTTGATATTAAGAGTACAGGGTCTGGAAGCAGAACATCATATGTACCTGATTGACAGAGCCCGAAGAAAAGTCAACATACAAATAGCTACATTTCTATGCATGTCTGGAATGTACACCAAACGCCACCCTGAAATTAAGTGTTGTTATGATTAGCTATACTTACCAGATGGTGTACATTTCTTACATGCTGGCAATTGCCATTTCCTGGCAGACCTTTGAGATGCAGTCCTCAAAGTCCTCTAAGAATGTCAGACTGTTTGATCAAATATCAAAGTAGTTAATAAAGGTTCCTTTCAGAACCAACAAATCCTGGTCAAAAAATAGAACAGCTGCATACATCACTCACACACAAGTAACACATGACCGTGCATGCTGTGGAACAACACTGGGCAAAGAGCAATTCTAATGCATCAGGTTGTTGTTAGTACAATATTTAACACTGCTGCAGTGTGCTTAGCATTGTGAAATATTTCACTCTGTACGGTGCATTGTACATATTACCCTGGCACTGCATCAGTGTAAGTGGGCAGAGAGGAGTGGGGGGGTTCACAACACTGAAGTGCAGTGAAGGTAGGTTTAAGTATTACACTATTTAGTACTATACATGCAAATGGAGCCATAGTGCATGCAAGGTATCAACACAGCTATTTTCATATTATCATGCCATCGTTAGTATGCAGGTGTCCTCTTTATGAGTAAGTTGTTGCTGGTATTCTGTGAGTCAGCACTTGTTGTCTAGTGATGACACCTCCCTGTAGCTTGGTGGTAATGTATGTTACCTGGCACTGCACAAGTGCCAGTGGACAGAGAGGAGTAGGGGGTGATAGAACACTGAAGTGCAGTGGTGGTAAGTTTAAGTGTTACAATATTTAGTACTATACATGAAATGGAGCCATACATGCAAGGCGTCAACACACCTATTTTCATATTATCATGGCATCATTAGTATGCAGTTGTCCTGTTTATCAGTTACTTGTTGCTGGTACTATGTGTAGCACCTGTTGTCTAGTGTTGCACCCCCATATCTTTGTGGCAATGTATTTCAAAACTAGATCTTGTTTTCGGTAAAAAAAAAATACTGCTGGCAGTACAGTGGAATGTTCCCTTTCACTTTATAATGGTTTAAGTTTTTACAATTTATCCCTTGTGATCATGTTGACTATACTTGGTTGCCTAATTGGGTGGGGTGGAAGCTGCAGTACAGCACAAGGGTTATTTTTATACAGAAAGCTGACAATTGGGTGAAGGTGTGGGGTGCAGTGGTGCACCCTGGATATATTTTTTAAGAGGTAAATCACAGTTGGTGAGGGAGGGTGATGCCAACATACAGTAGTGCTGTAGCTTGGGTGCGCACCCACAGTTGGTTGCTACCATGTTGTTCTGTACAATAATGAAGCTCCACTGTGGTTGCCATTTTTTTTTGTTGGGGGGGCCTCAACAGTGTGCAGTGTAATTCCGGGTTGTGTTTGCAGATATACATGGTATGATGGCATCAATATTAGGATGTGTCAAGTGTACATACAAGAATTACTATGCCACAATACAACCTCTGTTAAAAAAATTTATCAAATGTTATGTGGTACAACAGTAGTTACTACTCATTGGATATGTTATATACTGACAGTATTTTTGTGTATGCATGTACATATTTGTAATAATAACTACAGAATTAATAAGATACAGCAGTTTGTATTTTCTCTGTGAAACTTAACATAACACAAAGTTAATAAGTTACAGAACATGGCAGTAATGTAGTATTATTTGTGTATTTTTTTGCAGAACAATGAGGATTTGGAGTTTAAGAGAGGTGTGCTCACTGCTCAAGGCAGTCCAGGCAAGGAGGAGTGCACGCATACTGATGCGTAGCATGAACCTGAAGTTATACAGTATGTGGAGGCACATGCATACCTATTTGTATGTTGTCCTGAAAGTTAGGAATAAGACTGCACTTCAGTGCAACAAAAGTGGAAGCTGCTGCCAGCAGCATTTCTATAAGCTGAAGGAGAGGAGAGATACCCGATCAAGACACGTGTTGGTACTACCGGCTATGAGCTCTGGGAGGAGGCTGGAAAGCCAAATGTTGGGGAGCATCTTACACCATCGTAAGTAAGTAACAATATATTCATAAGAATGCTGCTTTGATATCTAGTACTGTGGATGCAAATGGAGACATCATGTATGCATGGTACAAATGGGTGATTACCATACCTTTATGGTACCGTAAACTTTGTTGTGACAATTCCTAGTAGCTGAAGCTGGTGGTCTGTCACACTGCATGCTACAGATTCATGTCCACTGTTCTTTGTATGAAGGCATCTGGACATCATGTTGTGCACAGTCTAAAATAGAATGTTGCCATGGAACACTATCATGTCTCCTACACTGCTGTTCAATGACAGCTTTCTTGAATGCTATGAATCACTTTGTGCAGTGAGTAATAGGTTGCAGACTGATTGGGGTGTCTTAAGGTATACCCATATCTGGTGGTGCAGTGTAGTCTGTCTCCAGTCTAGTAATGGCCTGGGGCACAGCTATGTGGCTTGCAGCTGGTGAGCTCTGAAGTAGTGCTGAGTGGGTGGGTAATAGTTCTGTGGTAGCAGTCAATTTGTGGGGTGTACCAATGGTGTAATGGCATACTACTACGGTACAATATTTTTTTTCATTGGGCATGATTGTGTTGCATGGAGGTGGTCAACTACCAGGGATAATAGTATGTTTACACTGCATGTGGAATGGTTATAGGATAATATAGTGAACCAGAAGATATGAATGTAGAATTAAAATAGGAGGTTAGCTAGGCTTGAAGTTCATAGTTGTGTCAGGCGTAGAGGTGGCATTTGAGGAGAAGTGGCATGACTGTTGGCTGCGTGGTATATTCAAATGTATGGCACATGATAAAGGAATTAGTGTGATCTATGCTGTGGTGTTAAATCACAGCAACAAAAACTGGCAGTAATGTAACTGCACCACCCTCCCAGCATGAGCCTGTACCTACAGTAACCCAATAAGCATTTTCATCTATGGTGTGGTAGTGGCCACCTCTGCCATGCCAGCATGATCTGTGACCTCCCTTAGCCACATGACTTTAATAATGTTCCGGCATTCTACTGGTTCCCCACCTCCCCAAAGCAGAATCTGTGACCCTTGTACCTCCGTTGATGACATGATATGCCTAGTGTTCTATTGGTCTAGCTACCCCAGCGCATCCTCATGGCCACTGTAGCTATGTTAATGTAATAATTTTGATGATGTAGTAGTACTATACCCATTCCCATGCATGGTCTCCCAACTACTGTAGGCATGTTATGATAGCATGTCCCAGCTGTTCTAGTGTTCTGCACAACTGCCAAGCATGATTCACAAAATCTTTTACCCACATTAATTGAATTACTTGTGTTTTGTTGTTGTGGTCCCCCCATTCCCCAAGCATGATCAGCACCTGATGTAGTTGTGTTAATGAGAGCATGTCTTTGGTGTTGTAGTGGTCCCCACACCCACCAAGTGCAATGTGCAATCACTGTAGCCACTTAGTTAAATTATTTTCTTGGTGTTTTATTGATCTGCAAACCCCCCAAGCATGATCTCAAACTGTCAGTAGTTGCGCAATAACAGTAATATATGGTGTTGTAGTGGTGCCACCTGCTCCCAAAACTGTGGAGACCATGTTCTGTTCACAGACTAGGTTACTCACTGACAACCAGGTCGCCTCTTTCACACCCCAGCTGGCTGGATTGACTGTGTATGCATGAGCACACCACTGCAGTCCTGGCCAGTTGTGGTGGGGAGAGTAGGACTGACCTGCTTGGCCGAGCGGTGTACCTACCTGTGTATTGACGGATGGACAGCACACTGCAAGGTGTGGAAGGACCAGTAAAACACCAGGTATTGCTGTACTTTGGGGCTGCTGTAAGTCACGGATTATGCTTGGGGGCTGGGAGTACTACAACACCAGGGGAAAGAATTGAATTTCCCTGGCTAATGGGGTTGGAATCACATTTGGGGATGGGGTACCACTAGAATACCTGGGATATTCTGGACATTAATGTGGCAATGAAGGTTGATGATTGCTCCTTGGGGGACCAGTACAACAGCAGGATATTTGGTAATTAAGATGGCTATGTGAGTTGGGTATCATGATTAGGGGTGGGTGACCAGTAGACAAGCAGGGTAATTATTACAGTGATGTGGGTATAAGATTGAGGATTGCACTTGAGGGTGGGGAGATTAACACTACCATGGGAAAAAAGAATTTTGTGCTAGAGTGGGATGCGGGTCATGCTCTGAATGGCAGGTATGTACACTGCCAGGTTGACTTGTCTGTATCAAACACACATATGGGTGGGTGGGGTTGTATGCAGTCATACCTCCTGAGTGTTATTACTAATTCAGGGTGGTCCCTGATTTAGGCTCCAAATGTTCTTGTGTCCATCACAGAATATCTGTTACAGTTACAGAACAGTGGGGATTTATCTAGACATTCATCTCAGAATTGACTGTTGCAGGCTGCTGCTGTTACTGAAACTGTTTCTAACACAAATCTCCTATTGTATTAACATTCTGAGTGTATAATTCTTAAACTGTATGTTATTATCACTAGTTTGCCCTGATCCTTTGAAGCCTTGTCCCTTCTGCTGTTGCTCAAGTAACATTACAGTTCTCTCAGTTTACTGTTACTGAGTCTAGCAATCTCTATGTCTGACTGAGATTTTAACTCTGGTGCTATTTTGTACTGATGTCATTCAGTCTGTCTATCCTAATAAATAGTTTTCCTACACAATCATGTGGCTGTAGTACAGATTTATTAATAAAATAATGTTAAATTACTTGTGTTGCAGGGGGTGTATCTTCTCATGTTGAGTACCATACACTGTAAATGACAATGCCTGATGTACAGGTGATAACCATAGTGTAATCAACTCTTGTGGTTGCTAGGGTAACTGTATATTGTCTTGAGCTGCACTGTTGAGGTTTACTGATGCGTCGAGAAGCAGTCGAGTTATTATACCATGGTTATCACTTGCAAATCATGGATTATGCCATATATCTTCAATTGTTGTCATATGCAAGTGTGTGTACTGAGTAAACAGTGGGTATTCAATGGAAGAACAATGGTTATCATATAAGTAGCACTGTTGAAGTGATATATATTTAAATTAAATTAATTCATTGTTTAGTTGTAATATTCATAATAATATTTTGAAACTTAACATGGTTGTAACTTAACTGCACAATACTTGATCAAGAAACATGTTAGGCTGCAGGTATAAGTCAATAATTTATAAAACGCTTACCTAAATAACTGACCATTCAAATGACATAGTTACTAAATCTTCTTTTAATGTTAATTTCATAGATCATCAGAGGCACCCTGAGCAGTTGCTGAGGTAGTCCCAGCACAAACAGAAGCTGTGAAGGCTGTGGACTCTGACTCAGAGAGTGTAATCTTGTGAGTCAGATGGTAAGAATACACTTATATTGATAATGTTGACTGCCTCCGTGAGTACTTGTTGTGTATGATATTAGTCAAACTCTTTGAAACAGTGAGGAACAGAGAGTGAAAAGTTTTCTCTTGGTCTATAATTAGAACTGTCGAACTGACAGAGTTAGCCACATCACAAGCCATGGTAAGTTAAAAAGGAATAGTTCAGGGTAAACAGCTTCTCAATATACAGTAGCATGGTAATTAGACAGCATTATCTGCAGTTGGAGTGTAGGAGAAACATAGACCTGGATTAAGACAGCTCTGAATATTGCAACAAGAAAGTTCAACCTACTACATGTAAAACGCTGCATACAGATGACAAGCTAGGCACAGGCTCAGTATGTGAAGAATTTGTTGGCCAGGAAATGTGTAGTCCTAGTACTGCTGCAGGCAGCATTCTATGTGATGTTGCGGAAACAATTAATATAATTAATATAATCTGATTTTACCCCCAAGTGGGCAAGTAAAAAACTAGACAATTATATTAATTGTTTCCGCTTCAAGTCAGTGGTTAGATCCTTACCAGGCAAAACAAACCCATTATAACCTCTCCACTGGAACGGAGAGCTATAGGACACTGAAATCAAACCACAACATTGTCATCAAAAAGCTGATAAAGGTTCTGCAGTGGTGATTTTAAACAGAGAAGACTATATTACTGAAGCTAATAGACAGCTAACAGATCTTACATACTACAGAGAACTGAGAGTGACCCCACTACAAGATATAAAGATGAACTATGTGACTTAACTAAAACTTTTCCTGACCATGTCAGAAAGAAACTAGCTCACCTCATTCCTGCTGAACCAAAGCCAGGGACATTCTACATGCTGCCTAAAATACATAAACCTGGCAATCCAGGGAGACCCATAGTCTCTGGTAATGGTACCTTGACTGAGGGATCCTCAGGTTTGTAGAGACCATTTTGAAACCGCTGGTTATGGAAAGAGACAGTTATATCCAGGACACTACGCACTTGTTGCGTGTACTTTCTGGTTATAAGGATTTACCACCTGATACCATTTTAGTGACAATGGATGTAACATCCTCTACACTAATATTCCACACACAGATGGCATTGCAGCATGCCTTAAATACATACGTGAGAAAGGACCTGACCAAAACATCAACCCTGCAGTGGTGGGGAACTTATGGAATTCATTTTGACACATAACAAATTCAACTTCAATGGTAAACATTATGTTCAAACTATGGGAACAGCAATGGGCACCAAAATGGCTCCACAGTATGCTAACCTCTTTATGGCTGACTTGGAGGAGGATTTTTAAGGCAGTATCCCCACAAACCACTGGCTTATTTCGTACATTGATGATTTGTTTATCATCTGGACGGAAGGCACAGATGCACTCAAAGATTTTCATCACAAACTTAACAATCTCCACCCTACTATAAAGCTTACTTGGAGTACTCTACCACCAAGGTTAACTTTCTGGACACCACAGTCATCATTAAGGATGGAACCTTACATACATGTATTTACAGGAAGCCAACAGACAGACAGAGGTACCTGCACAGGAAAAGTAACCACCTTAATCATACAAAAAATCTGTCATATACAGTCAAGCACTTCGTTGTCAACGATTTGTTCAAATGAGGATGACAGAGATACACATTTGGCTATGTTGAAAAACACCTTTATGGAGCAGGGACACTCTTCCAGGGAAATTGACAGGATAACAGAACGGGCAACGCAAGTACCAAGACAACAACTACTTCAATATAAAGAAAAGACAGCTACAGAAAGAATACCTTGGTAGTCACATATCATCCAGACCTTGAACGCTCATGTGAAGATTATTAAAGATCTCCACCCAATATTTAGTGAGGATGAACACCTTAATTGTATTTTTAAGGAACTCCCACTACTATCTTTTAAACAACCGCCAAATTTATCCAGCCTAATTATTAGGAGCAAACTTTCACCGGAACAGAATACCACGCCACACAATGGCACACGACCCTGCAATCAACGCCCTGCAAGACTTGTGGGCTAATTTCTACCTCAGACTGTGTGGTTACATCACAAAACAGACAATTCCAGGTGCATGGGAGTTATACATGCATGTCACGATATGTTGTTTATTTCATTCAGTGCAAGAGATGTCCACAAACAGGTTATGTAGGAGAGACACGCCAACAGCTCCGACTAGGATGAACTCACACAGGCATACTAGTACAGCAAGGAAGACTGAAAACCAGTGGGCATCACTTCTCCAGCCTGACCACTCAGTCTCAGATATGCCAGTAATGGTCTTAAAAGGACATCTCAAAACACACAACAGAGACGAGCTTTTGAGATTAAACTTATTTACATCTCAATATGGTAGCAGATGGGATGAACTTGGATATTGGCTTTATGGGACACTACAGAAATTAACATCCACAGACCTTTTTTCTTCAAGCTGACATATTATAGGACTTCAGCATGTGAGATGTGGATGTGTGTGTATGTATGTGTGTGGGTATGTGCTGTGAGGTATGTGATATAATAGATGTGGGGCTTGCTGTCACATTGAGGTAAGTCTCTATTTAGCTATATGGAGGTATAATGTTATTATTTTCATTTCACACACAACAAATTTCTCCTTACTTTTATCTTTGCCTGTGTGGGGGGATTGATTCCATTGCACCATATTCAGTTTACCCAGCCTGCTAGTGTACATACAGGAGTGTTATCTTATACTGTTATATATAATTTTGCAACTCTGTACATATTGGGATGTGTGATCTCATTTGCTTGGGGTCCTGCACATATCTTTTACATTAGGCTAATATTGTAGTAATTTACTCAGAATTTCATTACAAGTTGTATTCCTTTGGGGAACAATTACAGTGACTGAAGTTAATATAGGTTCACTAGGAGAGAGATTGAGAGTGTGTATGTGTGTGTGTGTGTGTGTGTGTGTGTGTCTGTGGGGGAGAGAGAGAGAGAAAAGGAGGGGGAGAGAGAGAGACAACATCTCGTTTGTTATGACCCCCACCCACATTATTGTGATGTGGGTGGGGTTAGGTTGTACTGTTTGTATGAGCAGGAGGAGATAAATTACTTTTTATCTCTTTTCAGATTCCTAGACACTTGTGGTACATGTAGTTGCTACATTCTCAGTATTTATTGACATCAGTACATATCAGGATGCATGGTCTGAATTCTTTGAGGTTCCTCTACTAGAGTTTTTGTTTAACACTAATATTATCAATTTATATTTATATTATCATTTATATAGTCCTGAGGTTTTGTAATTTCTTGGGCCTTTTATTTAGCTTGAGAATACAGCTGGGTGACATGTCTAGCTAGGTTTTACACATCACACAGTGTGCACTGATGTTTTTAGACAACTTTACTGGTATTCTTGTCTTTAATGCATACATTGCAATTTCATGAGCCCTATAACTATCTTAGTTTGTCTTAAGCTGGGTGGGGTTGCCTTTCAGTAATCACATCCTTATACTGACTGTGACACTCATGGCTTGATTTGGGAGTTATCTGCTTCAGCAGTGTTATCTTATGTCAATTAAATTTATGTGTAGTAGGATTCTTTATGTTTGTTGCACCAAGCACATCTTAACCCAAGGTTCATTCGGACTGAGGGCAGTATTGTACTGTTTAACTTCTCTGACATCATCTTCTGTTTTTTTTTTTTTTTTAAATGAGTATTTTAAACCAATGGGGATTTTTTTCTGTTTTTCTGCATTATCTAGCTGTTATGAGTATTGTATTTTCTAAACAACTGCCATGAGCTTCTGAAGAAGGACTGGTTGGTCCGAAGCTAGAGCACTTTGTTCTTGTTGTTACATCTATGTTGGTCCATTAAAAGGTATCAAATCATTTGCTTCTGGATCTATCAATCTAGTAAGATCAAAACTTTTGGAAATAAATTTGGTATAACGTTTCATCATTGCCTGATTTTTAATATACAATCAGCCTACTAATTAATTATGTATTTTTTATCTCTACCATTACATGATATCTTTAACAATATGGTAAACATGTCATTCCCCATAAATAACCTTACACCATTTTTTGTTTACAGCCTTCACCTGTGAAAGCATCAGAAGATAAAAATGAACTACAAACTTTACTTTGGAACCTAAAAGTACTGTCCCTATAGACCGCAAACAATAAGGAAAACTCAAAAATCTGTGAACAGAAAGAGGGTGCCAAATCAGCATGGGGGCAGGAAAATAAAATGGGTTCTGTTTAATGCAAGCTGATAAAAATAAAGTTATATTCAGAACTTTGACCATGACAATTTTTAGAGATAATGAATGACAAAGTAAGCATACAAACAAAGTAGAGTTCTGGGGATTTTAGACAATAGTAAACTACATGCAGCCCAAATTAAGCCATCCAAACAAATGATAGCCTGCAATAATTACATATCAGAGAGCTGAAATGTAACTTCTGTAATTGTACTTTAAATCATTTAAAAGCCACTTACAGGCAATGACTGCTAATCATAGTTGAATGGAACAAAACTCAAAAGTACAAAAATAGCTGCTATTGCTAACCTTCAAAGTTGCAGGAAATAATTAAAACCTAAACAACTGATGTTACAGGCTCTAGGGTAGCAGAAAAGAAAATGACATATAGGCAAGTGGATGGCAACTATGCACAACCAGTGTGTTGTGCCACCGAGATTCTGATTCCCAGTGACCTTGAGAGCCGGCCGAGAGGTCCATGGATTCAGATCCCGGTGGCACAGCACACTGACAGACAGAGTTGCCCATCCACTATTTTGTATAGTGTAGGCATCCATGCCTATTTCAGACATTGCACTTAGTTTCACTGAACTGGCGGCTGGGGCACTTCTGAAGGTTAGTGGTAGGCTCAAATTACTGACACAGTGTGCTGCAGATGTTTCTGCAAGTTTGAAAAACAACAACTTCCAGATTAATTGGATTGAGGAAATCAAGTGGTGGCAGCTTTGGAAGTTGTTCTGTAGCAGTAAACATCACTGCTGCAGAACAACTTAATGATATCAGTACTGCAGCAGAACAAGCATATAGTGTATGGTGGAACGCTGTTCCGCATGGAAATCCATGCCTGGAATGGCGTTGTTATGCTGCACTCAGTGATCACGATCTTGTTGTGCTGCACCAAAGTACATCACCGTGCAGCACAACAAGATCGAATGTATTTACGCATGCTCAATTGAGCGCCCACGGCAATGTGGAAGCAAGCATGCGGCGGCAGACACTGAAGTAAACCTTTTTGGCCATAGACTTGTTCTGAGGTTCACGGAGTATTGCTTATGGTTGCCCATACACTATTAAAGATTGTGTATGAGCAACCATACACAAACAAGGCAGTTGTGAGATCTTGAGGTTTCTGTGGTAATGGACCTCTTGAGCTGCGCTCTTGAGGTCTCTGGTTACATAGAAACCTCTCGATCATCATAACTGCCTTGTTGTGTATACTGCTCATACACAATCCTCTATATTCCAGGCATGGAATTCCATGCATAACAGCATTCCACCATACACTATAATTGGCTGTTGCAGGACCTCAAGAATAAACCAGTTCAAAAGCCAAATGAATTTCAGTCCATGTCATAAAAGTAGAATTGTTGCCCATAACAGTTCATCTCATGCTGTTGATCATATTGCATCTGACAGTCCCTACTTGTAATATCACAGTTCACCGCTGCAGAAATAAGGATTTTGTAACATGTGGAATATGACCTCAACTAGGAAATAATTGTGAGGAAAAGCTGAACTATAAAACAAAGATCATATTTTCATGCAAATATTGGGCTCTATACACACATTGACTTGGTATACACCACAACAGGTGTGTACCAGGCTATGCAAGGTTTGGCCGTACATGGATATATAGAATTTGACAGCAGATAAGGACCATGAGGCCTACCTAGTCTGCCATTTTTCCTGATCTGCTGCAAAAACCAAAGACCCTACTTGATTTCTGGCTTTGTTCTCCTACCTATTGCTAAGGCACCCCTATGCAAATCCCACATATTTTGAATTCTCCTACTGAATTTTTCCCCACAGCCTCCACTGGGAGGCTGTTCCATGCATCCACCTCCTTTCTGTGAAGAAATACTCTCACACTACCCTTAGTCTACTCCCTTCCGTCTCATGTCATGATCCCTTGTTCTACAGCATTTCTTTTTCTGAAAGATGCTACCCTTCTGTACCTTATTTATGCCCTTGAGATATTTGAAGGTCTCTGTAACATCCCCATCTCTTCTCTCCTCCAGGGTGTACAAGTTGAGGACCTCCACTCTCTTCTCATATGATTTTTGGTGCAGACCCTGCGCCATTTGTGTTGCTCTTCTCTGAACTGCCTCCACCCTTTCTATGTCTTTACATAGATGTGGCCTTCAGAACTGGACACAGTACTCTAGATGAGGTCTTATGAATGATTTATATAGAGCATCACTATCTCCTTTCTTCTGCTGGTGATACTTCTCCTGTGCACCCCAGTACTCACTGACTTTCCCCACAGCCTTGGCACATTGCCTGGCTACCTTTAGATCATCTGATATGATTACCCCAGATCCCTGTCCTGTTTGGTTGCCATCAGTACCTCTCCCCATCATGTAAGCGTCCCTGGGTTCCTGTTTCCCAAATGCATACTTTTGCAATTTTTGCATTGAATCTTAGCTGACACACTCTTGACCATTCCTCAAGTTTACCTAGGTCCTCATTTTCCCACCCATCCTGGAGTGTCTACCCTATTGTAAATCTTATTATAATCTCCAAATAGGCATACTTTTCCTTCCAGACCTCTGCAAAGTAACTTATGAAGACATTGAATAGGACTGGCCCCAGAACTGACCCCTGTGGCACCTCACTAGTTACCATCCTTTCTTTAGAACGAGCTCCATTTACCACCACCCTCTATGCTGTATCTCTCAATCAGTTTCTAACCCAGTTTTCCATCTTGGGGCCCACTTCAAGGCTGCCTAACTTGCTTACAACAGTTCAAAAGTTGTCAGGTGTGACACAAGGTTATCAGGTGCTTCACAAAGGATGGAAAGCCAACAACATACCAGTACCGATGAAATGAAGCACTTCAGCCAAAATGAAACTCCAAACTGTATGTCTCTAAGTGCAGAGTTTTAGCTCATGTTGCTGAAATCCTTAGCATACAAACTGCAGGAGCAGGTCCCTAGTACTTGACCTACAATCACGGTAGGCCTTCATCAGACACCCTCTGACGAAGGCCAGATTGAGGCCGAGTGCTAGGGACCTGTTCCTAGCAGCCTGTATGCCAAGGATTTCAGCAACATGAATTAAAATTCTGCACTTGTAGACATACTGCTTGAGCTTCATTCTAACTGGAGGCTTCATTTCATTCAGATTGGTATACTAACTTGCTTACAAGCCTTTTAAGTGGAATAGTGTTGAAGACCTTCCTGAATACAGGTAGGCCATGTACACTGCTCCCAATCCATTTTCCTGGTCACCCAGTCAAAGAAATGTATCAGATTTGTTTTACATGACCTTCCCACTGTGAATCCTTGCTGCCTCAGATCCTGTGGTCCACTAGATTCAAGATGTTCCACAATCCTTTCTTTTAGCAGAGATTCCATTATTTTCCCACCACTCGGTCAGGCTGACTGGTCTATAGATTCCAGCCTCCTACCTGCTCCCACTTTTGTGTAGAGGTGCTACATCAGCTGTCCTCCAGTCCTCGGAACAGCTCCTGTTTCCAGTGATTTAGTGAACAAAGCTGCCAGTGGTGATGCCAGCACCTCCTAAGCTCCTTTAATATTCTAGGATGTATCCCATCTGGTCCCATTGCTTTGTCCACTTTCAGTTTTGCGAGTTCCTTAGAACTCTCTGCTCCATAAATGGACTGGTGTCCACCCCCTGCCCTTATTGCTCCTGCCACTTAATTATGGTCCCTCACCTTCCTCCTCTTCTGTGAACACTGAACAAAATATTTGTTCAGAACTGATGCTTCCCGCCCAAGTCTCCTTCCACACACTTCCTGTCTTCCCCAAAGCCTTATGATCTCACCACTTGTCTTCCTCCTTTCACTAATGCACCTATAAAATGTCTTGTCACCTTTCTTTACTGCCTGGGCTATTTTTGCCTCCATTTGTGCCTTTGTGCTCTTAACTTCCCTCCCTGCCTCCCTCTGTTTATCCAGATCTACTACCTTGTCATGGTCCTTCATGCTTCCTTGTATTTTCTGAAAGCTGAATTTTTGTTCTTACCTTCCGCCACTTCCCTTGAGAACCACTGTAGTTTTTCTTTTCCTTTTTCTTCATTTGCCTAACACAAACATTTGTTATCTCCACTATGGCTCCTTTTAGATGGGCCCACTGTTCCTCAACCTCCCCACCATCCTCCCTCCCTGTTAGGGCCTTCCTGAGACAGTGCACCTGGACCCATTCCATGTTGCAGAGTCACATATCCTGGCTGGCCCAATGTCTGGGTGACTTGCTCTGTACAAGGAAAGTATAAATTCAGGGGAACAAATTGAGCTAGACACTATGCATTCATTTGGACACCCAGTCCCAGATCCTCCATCTTGTACATGAAGGAGATACTGGTATATATGATAGGGCACAAGAGGAACTGCCATATCTCCTTTGAAAAGGGAATGTGTGCATTACACACCTTGAACAGTCATCTACCAGCTGATCTGTGTCCTGTGTCCCTGGTGCAGGAGGCTGGTAGGCATGGGCTGGTACCATCAATTTGGGGCTGTCAAGCCATGGAATAGGAGGGTTGGGGTGTATAGACACTTATGGCTGGTGTCTCCTAGTATATTTGTATGCACAACCCATGCTGCTCCAGTCTTCATGTAAGTGGCATCATAAATGCCACTTACTTGGCCTCTCCTCATGTCCACAATCCAGCTGCATGTGCCCCATATGCACAACTGCCTGAAAGATATATATGGAGGACACTTCCACAGTCAGCATGAGGTGATAGTCATGGTGTGGGACTTCTGAGCTTACCCACCAAAGGATCCATAAGTAACCAGCCAGGACCAGAAGGAGGGGCAAAGTCAGAGACAGTGAACAACAGCGCCCACTCTCCAGTTCAACAGGTATACAGAAAGTATAGTATATTTTCAAATTTTAGACTAAGTTTGACTTTTTATTCCGATCCATACTTCACTGAGAAATAATAACAAATCAATGCTGAACAATGATCCCCCATTAGTAAACATAAAACAGTGTACTATGCATAACCCTACATTTCTGAATGGATTGTTACCATCTGTATCAAATAATTTCAGTCCAGAGTGTGTGTGTGTGTGTGTGTGTGTGTGTGTGGTCTCTCTCTGTTGGGGTAGCTTTATGATTTTTTTTTCTGAAGTAAATAATGGGCCTTGGCACTCTATTTAATGATCTAGCCCACAAGCACCTCTCTAATGAGGGTACACATTATGTTGGTCATGTCTCCATGTGACACCTCACCCTGGACTCTTCACCTCAGTGTGAATCACCATCCTACACAAATCGTCCTTGGAAAAGTTTATTTTCTAGTATTTATGCTGGGAGTGAATTTTCTGGTGACATATTGTACAGGGTGGTGATTCATGCTGGACTGAAGAGTCCAGGGCAACGTGTCATGGAGGATATGACCTGCAATGAGTTGTCACATAGCCCTCTAATGCAGGTGTAGTATACAGTAGATAAGTAGATACATAGGCGATTTTACACCAGAAAGTACTTGTTTCTACTGTATACCAGAGCACTTGTTTCTATACCTGAAAGAACCGCTTTTATACCAGAAACTACTTTTCTTGGAGAGGAAGGTGGACAAATGGACTAAGCTAATGTAGGAGGAGCCCTGGGAAATCAGTGGAGGGATTCAAACAAGGTTGGGGCCAATACCAGGGCTTGGTAAATACCACACAAAAAGGATGGGGAAGGGAGATTGAAGAGCCACTGTGGCTGTTTTATTCAAAATTAGTTAGGTACAGTAGGAATGGGCAGAGGCGAGGGGCCAAAAGGCCCTTTTCTGCCTACAAGAGTGTTTCTATGAATCATATATATATCATTATAAGACAGACCAATCAAGCACCCATGTCTTCTCCTAACTGATCTACAGTATGATCCCAAGTAATTTCTCCTTAGTATCAGGTAGTAAATAATGTACAGCAAATCTAAACCCATCAATTAATCAAAGGCATTCTATATACAATACTATGCAATGGTTTGCTATTGTCACCACATTAAAATCTCCCAGAATAAACACCTCCTCCCATCACATGTATAATCTATAGGAAAATCTGCACTGCGCTAACAAAAGTATATGTTGGAGCACTCTAATTATATAAAGCAGTAGGAAGTATTGTTCTGAGGTTACATTTGGTACCAGGCTGTAATGCAAAAGATCGCACTCTACTGCTCCAGACCCCACTCTCTATAGTTCCAGTGTCATGTGGAAAAGTGCCACTGTCTCACATTTCCTACTAGCTACATTGTTTTGGTAGACAATAACAAAACTTTTCTTCTGGCCAGTGAACAGTGTAATTCTGTCCCTGCATTTGCATCTTTAGTGTTCTGCACTCCCAGTTGGGCTGACTTGGCTATTTTCAAATACATCTGCAGATTTGTCTATTAAAACCCCAAACTGTTCATCCATTTCACACAAGCATTACATTCACATATTAGCAATTGACTTGTCAGGCTGACTGATTACACAGCAACAGATTCACGGGTTTGCAGTTTACTACAAAATGGCAAGAAGCCTGCTTTTTAAAGGAGTCATCTTGAAGTGCTACTGCAGTATTGCCAGGTCTTCCTAAATGCTTGGTTTCATTCCTGTGTCTCTCAAACCACACAGATGTCACAGATGGTAGGCCAACAGTTAATCTTTAGTAAGTTACTAACCTAGATTATTAATATACATATTTGTTAAAAATAAGAAACTGGTAACTTCCTAATTGTCTTTTCAAGGTCTTAAAATAAATAGCTTAATTATTTAGTTTGTCTGACGGTACTTTAGGTAACAGTAATATAGTACTGAGGAGGCAAGAGACAGCAACTACAATGCCACTATTGATAGTTACCACAGAGCACCCCCCATCAACATTCTCAACCTATCCTTCAGATTTGCCAAATTCCTCAAGAAATGGAAAGATGCCATAGTTATGTCTATCAATAAAACTGGTGATAGGGATCTACATTCCTACTGTCACCCCATTTCCATACTCATCCCCACTCTCCAAAGCATTACAGCGCATCATCACTGATCAGCTTGTTGAATACATGGAAAATATCATGTCCAATGCCCTCAGCAGCATGGGTTTAGAAAATCACATAGTATAAGCACAGCACTATTAGAGTTCACCGTTATATACACAAGGCTGTGGACTGTGGGCAGTTGGTTGGGGTAGCTTTCAGAGACCCTACTAAACCGTTTGATATGGTTAACCACACTTTACTTCGAGCAGCTATCTAGCTCTGGGCTTTCTATTGATACCATGGACTGGTTTAGTAGCTACCTGTCGGACAGAGTCCAGCAGGTAAATATCAATGGCATCCTATCAGACAGATGGCAAGTGCTCATCGGTGTACCCCAAGGATCCATACTAGGCCTAAACCTCTTCCTAAACCACCTATCCCTCATTTGCCATGAAACAATCCCTCTCTATGCGGATGATGCTATCATATTTACAAGCAACCATGATCCACTACTGCTAGAGGAGAAGCTTCAGCAGAATTTCACCAATGTAGAGGCTTTGTTCCAGAAGCATAAGCTACTAATGAAATACAAAAAAAAAAAATCATGACATTTGCATCCTCACAAGCACAAATCACATCAACTCACAATCCAAAATAACCAGACCCCCCACCCCCAGAACTGGTACACTCTTTTAAATACCTTAGGGTAATGTGCCACATTGATCATATAGTGAAAGCAGTCAATGCAAGGATAGGCCTATTTCACAGGCACAAACACTGCATGACTGCTGAGCATTCCAGCTGGCAGTCTCTAGCTCAGTGCTCTCCATAACTAACTATGTACTAGTTGTTTACGGAGCAGCATCAGAATCCACCCTCAAAGGGTCACCATAGCCTTAAATAAAGCCTATAGGCTAATCACAGGAGCCCACCAGCTAATGCACACCTGTGAGTTATATGAGCAAATAGGGTGGCTCTCATCTGAAAGGCAGAGTGCAGTACCTGACCTGTCTGCTTGCTGAAATAACATCCTTGGGACTAATGCCCCCTGCTGAGCATCCAGTACCTCCTCTGCCGAATTACTAATATGCACCCCACCAGGGTACAATTAATAAACAATTCAAGGTCCCTTTCTGCCACACCTCACAAGGGCAAAGATCATATGACTGTTTGAATTAGACCTATAGTCACGGAGTTCCATAGGCTCTGAGGGACATGTGTATGGTATATAGAGCTCTCCTGGAAGATGATTTATGGCAACAATTGGGACTCGAATTAAGGATGCAACTATATGACACTAGAGCATATCCACTTCAAATAAAAATTAGCTCTAATCATACAAATACTAGGAAAAATTGGTTTAGTAAAAGGGTTACTAGAATCTGGAATGATCTGCCAATAGAGGTGTTGGCTAGTTCTACCATGACTGAATTTAAGAAATCCCTGGATGATTATTTGATTAAGCAAGGTATTAAGGGATATTTATATGGCAAGCCGCTATGGACTTTGTCTTCTTGGCCTAGTAATTACCTTTGAGACCTATGAGACCTATGTGCCCCATATGGCTCAACTCCCTCCACAATGACATCCTGACCGAAATGAAACTTGGCCCTTCAAACAGACACTTCAGATGCACCTCTCAGCACTCTGTGGATGTAACTGCCAATCCTAAGCACTAATTGGTTTCACCTATCTTATTACCCATCTTGATACACTTAGCAGCTTGGCTGCTCACTCTGGGCACTAGCACCACCCACCTTCTATTCTACACATCTTCCTGCTACACTCACCTTCCCTCGCCTCCCTCCACCCCTCCCACCCACGTACCTTTCTGACAATGCCTCCTGGCTGCCTCTGGCTCTACTTGACAACACTTGTTCAAATGTTTAATAAACCACCCCAGTACTTTAACTGGTATTCTGCAACCACTGAATTCTCCTGAACTTGTAATGTTCATCTCTCTGTATACCGCCTACTCATTTTAACCAAACGGCTTTGTTGCCTCATATTTAATTGTGCAATATCTGTTCTCCAACCTAAACCAATGTCTGTATGTTGTTATTTCTTTATTACATGGGACCTTTGTAAAAGAGCTCCCAGCTCAAAGGTATGTGTAATCCGAGATCTCAATAAATAAAAAATAAAAATAAACCACCCAAGATGTGTTATCACAGCATGATGCGCACCCTTCCATGCAGTACTGCTTAAGTTCCTTATACATCTCCAATGCCTAATGAGTTGTGTTACATGAGTAAAATGGAATAGGTTTTGAATATTAATGAAGAAGAAAATTGTTTTCAAAAGAATCCAGTCAAAGTTTTAAATAGAGGATTTCCTTTTGTGAATTCATTTCTGATTTATAGTAGCTCTAGTCCAGGCAATCCTGTTCTGTTAAGAGTAGCTCCAGTCTGGGTTTTCTATGCTTTGTTAGCCTGATTCATGCATTCATCATACCTCAACCCCTGCCTCATAAATCGGGACAAGGCTTAAAAAGTCAGGGACAAAGGACCAAAATCAGGGACACATCTTCAAAATTAGAGATATCCACCCAGAAAGCTGGTAGAATATGGGGCTTAGTGCAAAATACATTTTCTAAAGAAGAACAGGTCTGTAAATGTAATGCTTGACATTGTTTTGTGCTTACAATCCACACTGTTTAGCCACAAAAACACATATTTTAGGATGGACAGAGTAAAATTTTGAGGTAAAATCAGGGACATCCCTGAAAATCAGGGACACTCGAGAGGTATGGCATTCATTGGGTTCAGCCACAGGCACATGGGGCTAGATTTTCAAAGCTCTTGTCAGTCCTAGCTGCAGGAAACAAAATGGCACAAGACGCCACCACTTGCACTGCTGCAGTTTTTCCTGCAGCTGCAGTATTTTCAAAGGTGATGCGGTTTACAACTAACTCTACAATTTACAGTATCTTGCAGCTCTTTTTCAGCACAGCTGTGAGAAAATGTTACACCCATTGGGATCAGGCATAACATCTCCCAAAGCTGCATCAGTGGAAAACACAAATCTCTGCATACAAACATACAAATTGCCAGCAGAAACAGGCCTCATGGTCTATTGAGTCTGCTTGAGTGCAGCTAG
Organism: Neoceratodus forsteri; assembly: GCA_016271365.2. NCBI lineage: Eukaryota > Metazoa > Chordata > Ceratodontiformes > Ceratodontidae > Neoceratodus > Neoceratodus forsteri. The sequence goes on from CM028130.1 coordinate 1,065,878,326, forward strand.
CCCCTCATCCTCGCAGCTGCCCTCCCACCCCTCTTCCCAGTATCCCTTACCCTTACCCCTGTCCCAACCCTCTTGAAACTGACCACCATCTTACAGGACACTATCTCATCTGGTAAGGTGTTCCATTTGTCCACCACTCTTCAGTGAAAAATATCTCCTCATCTCCTCCTGAATCTTCCCTCCAATCTCAGTCCATGCCCTCTCGTGTCCCTCCCCTTTCATCTGAAAATCCTTTCTATGTTGATCTTGTTTATCCTCTTCAGATACTTAAAGACCTCGATTATATCCCCCCCACCTCCTCCGCTCCAGTGAATACATATTCATCTCTCCCAGATTGTCCTCATAGGGCTTGATCTCCAATCCCTGGATCATCTTTGCGGCCCTTTGCTGCACTCCCTCCAACAATTTGATGTCCTTCTGCAAGAATGGGCACCAGTACACTGCAGTACTCCAGGTGGGCCTGACCAATGATCTATACAGGGTAGGATAACCTCCTCCTTCTAGAGGAGATTCCTCTCAATACACCCCAGCATTTTGTTGGCTTTGCTGCCACCTTCCTGCACTGAGCAGAGTTGTTCATGCTCCCGTAATGATCGCCTCCTAGGTCCTTCTCCTCTATGGAGCTCCCCAACTATACCCCATTCAAGTGATAATTCCTCCTCTGGTTCCTGGCTCTGAAGTGCAAAACCATGCACTTCTTGGTGTTGAACCCCAACTGCCATGTTTCCGCCTACTCCTGCAACTTAGTCAGGTCCTCCTGCAACCCCTTCCACCTCTCCGCAGTTTCAACCACAGCTCCCATCTTGCTACCTTCATGAACAGACTGATCTTGCTCTGGATCCTGTGTGAGATATCTGCAATAATAATCCCAAACTGCACTGGTCCCAGTACCAATCCCTGTGGTACTCTGCTTGTCACCACTCACCATGATGAGAGGTCCCCACCACTACCACCCTTTGCTGCCTTCCTTTAGCTAGTTTGTGATCCATTTCACCATTTTCGGTCCTGCCACCACATATTCCAGTTCCTCCTCACCTTCCATGTGGCACTGAATCAAAGGCCTTGCTGAAGTTCAAATACAGGACATCCACTGCATGGCCCTTATCAAGTTCCTGCGTCACCCAGTCATAGTACTCTGCAAAGTTTGTCTGGCAGGATCTGCCCACTATAAATCCATGCTGTTGACCATCCTGGGGACCATTTTCCTCCTAGAAGCTCACTAGCCTCTTTTTAGTATGGTCTCCATGACCTTTCCCATGATCAATGTGAGGCTCACTGGTCTATAGTTTCTTGGTTCATGCTTTGGGCCACTTTTGTGGATGGTCACCACATGGGCTATTCTCCAGTCCTGTGGTACACATCCCATGTCCAGGAGGTATTGAACAGGTTGGTCAGTGTCCCTCCAGGACATTTGCCAACTCCTTAGTACCCTATGGTGAATGCCATCAGGTCTAGGTGCTTTGTCCACCCTAATGCCCTCAACCCATCTAGTACCCTGCTCTCTGTAATTCCTACATCTGTCATCCTCCCCCAACTTCCTCTCACCTGGGGTATCCTCCCCTTCTCCTGTGTGAATACAGAGCAGAAGTATTCATTCAGTGCCTCTGCCTGCTCTGCTCCTATCTCCACTCACCACCCATCCTTGTTAATCCTCACCAGCTGGTCCTTACTCTTTCTTCTCTGTTTGATGTAGTGGAAGAAGTCTTTTCTCCACTTTTGATTCCTTGTGCCTGTTTCATCTCCTTGGATGCCCCCACACCCTGACCAGTCTGGTAACCTCCTGGACTTCCCCATGTATGTATCCTTATTTTCACCCCTCCCGATTTCCTGTATTTTCCAGATGTTGCCCTCTTGGCCCTCACCCTTCCATAACCTCCTATGTCAGCCAGCAGGGTTTCTTTGCCCTTCCCTTCTTGCTTTTCTTCCTAGTGTAAGACTCTATTGCCTCCACCAGACCTTCCTTTATGATGTCCCATTTCTGGTCTGCATCCATGTGTGGTTGCATTCCTGCCAGGTGCCTGCCCAAAATTTCCCAATCTACTTAAAGTCTGCCCCTAAACTCAATCACCCTTGTACCCGTGCCCCTGTTTCCTCCCCATTTTGAGCATGAACCACACTGAATAGTGGTCACTCTCAGCCAGTGGTTCCTCCATTTCCAGATTCCTTACAGCTTCCCATTTTCCAGTACAAGATCCAGAGTCCTTTCTAACCAAGTCGGCCCCAAGACAAGCTCTGTCAGAAAGCTGTCTTGATATGCTCCTAGCAGCACCCACTCCCTTGCACTCATAGTGGATGAGGTGCCCCACCTGCCCCTGGTAGGTTGAAGTCCCCACCACTACTGTGCTCACCTTCCTGCAGACTCTCCTAATTTGTTCAGCTAATTCCCTGACCAGGTCAATCCCTGAGCTGGTGGCCTGTACATCACACCCATCCTCAGTGTCCTATTCTTTGCATCTTGAACTACATCCATAGTGCTTCTGTCCTCCAATTCCTCCCTTACACACTTTATCCCCTCCTTACAAAGATCGCCACTCCCCCATTCTCCTTAGCTCTAACTTTTCTGAATAACCTGAACCCTGGGATCATCATATCCCAGTCCTGGTACTGGGTGTCCCACGCTTCCATGATGGCCACAATCTCCACGCTTTCCACCACCAAGAGAGCCTGTAACTCTGCTATGCTATTCCTTAGGCTTCTTGCATTGAGTGAGATCACCCTCCAGCCTGTCTCCTCCCTTTTTCTACCCCTATTGCTCCCCTTATCCCTCCCTATGCCACTTCTCTCCACTGTCTTTACCCATAACTAGGGGTGAGCTCACTAAGCTCCTCTTTTGCCCTTTTTCTATCAGCAGTCCCCTAGCCACCCCTCCTAGTTTAAATCCACCTTGTTGACATATACCCTCTAGTCCTCATTTTAGTACTGCCTTCCGCCTCCTTGCTCAAATGTAACCTGTCCCCTGTATAGGTCACTATTGCACCAAGTCCTGCCCCAACCTGACATCCATACTCCCTGGTACGGCACCAATCCTCAGCCACTCATTGAACTCCTTTTTCCTTTTTTTCCTCACCGTAACATAGAAACATAGAATTTGATGGTAGATAAGTAAGAACTGCTTGGCCCACCTAGTCTGCCCATTTCCCTACCTAATGAATAAGCTGCAGATCATAGTTAACCAACAGCCTACTTCCTCCTGACCCCACTAGAATTGCCTTATACCTTCCCATACATTCTTGAATTTCCTGCTTTTTTGACTCCACTACCTCGTCAAGAAGGCTGTTCCATGTATCCACAACCGCCTCCATGAAAAAATACTTCTTCGCATTACCTCTTAGCGTCCCCTCTATCTTCAAATTGTTCCCCTTGTTCATGCACATCTCTTTTCTGAAAAATGCTACCCTCTTGGACTTTGTTGATTCCTTGAGATGCTTGAGAAGTTTCTATCATGTCCCCTCTACCTCCTTTCCTTGAGGGTATACATGTTAAGTTCCTTTAATCTCTCTTCATATATCTTCTGGTGTAGACCCTGCACCATTTTAGTTGCCCTCCTCTGGACAGCCTCCATCCTGTCTATGTCCTTGTGGAAATGGGGTCCAGATGGGGTCTCACCAACTGTCTGTACAGAGGGATTACAACTTCCTGTACTCGTGCATATGCAGTACCTCATGGAATGCCACTACCCCCTCACCTCCTCACTCCTACCCATCTCCTTGAACCTCCCTTTACCACCTCTACTGTCTCCCACACCAGTCATTTGTACCCATGTATCACTATGTGAGGTTTCTCCCTCCCCCTCTATGCGCACTTGAGAAGTGCCTGCCCCACCCTGCCTCATGGGTCACACCCCGAGAAGCTCGACTCCAGATACAACTGCTCTTTCTCCCTTCTGCCCCATCTGACCCCTTTCAGTATAGAACCCTCCAGCACTAGTATCCCATCTTCTTGTCCTGTACCCCTCCTCCTGTTTCGCTGCCCACATTTCCAGAGTCCACACTGCCCTACTTTTTATTACCTCTGTCCGTAGCATTTGTGACTCCTACATCTTCCCACCTGTTTCCACCATTCCTTCCACCTCTATCCTACTCTTCCACTCCACCTTCTTCCTTTCCCAGCCTGACTCCTGACCCAGGGCCTTCACTACCCTTCTCCTCCCTCCCCATGATCTCCGACACCTCCACTACCACCTCCATACCAACACTGCAAACCTATTACTTGCTACCCCACAGTGGTGCTGATCTCTTCCTTCCCTTGCCCTGAGCCTTCCCTCCACTTATTGCCCCTCTGCTTTCTTCACCCCACTCCCGCCTCCTATCCTCATAGGATTTGGTCCTGCTGCCTCCTCCTTTGCTTCTCCCAGCTACTTCTCTCCGGGTCCCTCCTGCCCCAGACCCCTTCCTCAACCTCTTCATCTCCTCCAGAACACCTGTACCTCCTCTTCCAGTCACCTCAGCCTGTAACAAACCTTCATAAGGCATTTACCATCCCCTGTTGGAGAGGTGATCCTGTCATATCAGTACCCGCCTTCTTTCTGCATAGTTCTTTCATTTCTCTCTCATGTTAGGCACTCATGTCAGGCAATTACATACATGTATGTTCAACAATTTTGATGTTAATTTCTTTCGTGCTGTTCTCTGATGTTATTTTGAGCTGTAACTTGATATTATTCTACCTCCCAATGCTGTTATGTAACTTGTTGCTAGACTGCTTACCTGACCATTTTGAGCCTGTTGTACATGTTGTACCACCCACTTGTCAGAGCCTGTGGCTCCTGTATGTTACCTCGACTCTGTATTATGTTTCATGTCTACTCTGTAACTCTCCCGGGTCACACCTGAAAATAGGCATTTGGATGTCTAGTGTGCTTACCTGGTTAACAAAAGCAATCAATAAATCTCCCAGTCTCCATAGTATATTCATCCAAACAGCTGCCCCACAACCATTGCACCCCACTATCTTCCTTGTGCCTGTCCTCCTTACTACATGGTGTCCAACATTCTATTCACTATTCCAATGTCTCCCACCACCCTTATTCATGCCCTCCACCCCCAGTGTGATCCCCATAATGCCCCATTTTCTTCACTCCATTATTCACTCTTAACTTAAACATAACCTCAGTTCCTTATCACACAGTCTGTATAGCAATAGCTGGATATCATTTGTGACCCTACTAGCTTGCTTCTGAGTCCTCCTTACCCCATTCTCCCTAGCTTGCTAGCTCAGAATCTCTAGTTAATGCATTTACACATGACCTTGCCAGCTTGAACTTTAGACTTTCAACTAAAATATGCAATTACCCTTCCTTAACCTATGCTTTGACTTTCAAACTTGCAACATTAAAACGTTTAAACTTTAAAATCCAACTAGTAAAAGCTTGAGTGTCTGAACTTTTCACCACCTGACTATTAGCTTTAAGAGTTAGTTCATATGGACAGCTCCCAAGCTCCTCCCTCAGCCTCCAAGCCTGTCCCCAGCGGCTTTCCAGCATTTAAGAAAGGCTGATGGAGGGAGGTGGGAGGGCTTTTCCTGCCAGCAACAGCCCTCCAGTTAAAGGAAGATTTGAGCTACTCCCAAACCAACAGCAAACTCACAAAAATCAGTCACAGAGTTAAACTTACCCTCCTGCCTCTCGCCACAACCAGCAGAATGAGCAGATAAACTGGCTCTATGAACATTTAAATAGACAATCAAAGTGAATTCTCAACTGAAACATCACATGAACCTATATCATCTATGTTTAATAGTCTCTTGGAAACTGTCAGTGTGTGCACTTACAGTAACCAGTTATGGTGTTGTGTGTTAAGTGGTGAGATTTTATCTTGCAGCAGTGGCTGCATAGTGGGACTTAGTCCCAGATGGGCTAAAGATACAGCTCACTCTCTGCTACTCTGAGCTATGTTTGAAATATTCCTACTTTCCTCTAGATACATGTTTTTTTTCATATTGAGAAAGTTTAACAGTTTCTTTGAAAACTGTCAGTGTGTGTGCTCTTACAGTACATTAAGGTGTTGTGAGTTAAAATTAGGTATGCTTTAATTACAGGGTTACTGTTTGTTTGAGGTGAATGGCAATTCTTGTGACAGTGGTACAGGGATTCATTGTGTAATGGTGCTTAGTTTGCTTCTATTTGTTAGATATTTGCTATAGGTTCATGTGACGCTTGAGTTGAGGATAGTGTTTTTTTTGTTTTGTAGGAAGATTTCTATTAATCTGGTTGCTCACACAGCAAAAGGCTATGTGACATCAATGGGGGTACTTGTTTTCTGTTGCTTGCTCAGTTTACTTTGCAAGAAGGTAACAGTACTGTTTGTTAACCTATAAGGCCCTACATGACCAGGGACTGAGTTACCTGAAAGATCTCCTTTGTCCCTACTGTCCCTCTGTCCTCTCCGATCCACCAATGAGGGATTGCTAGAGGTTCCCAGGTCACGCTTGCAAACATCTGGAACAAGGACATTTAGCTTTGTTGCTCCATTCCTGTGGAATCCTCTACCTCATCGGGTACAAGATTGTCTAACTGTCCAGAGTTTTAAAACTGCTTTAAAACGTATATTTTGGCCTGGCAGTTGCTGATTGATGCTGCTGTTTTAGTCTTTGTTATGCTGCTATTATATTGTCTTCTGTCGGAAATTATATGCTTGGTTTATAATAATTAATTTTATTTTTATGTATTTTATTGTACAGGCACCTTGGTTTTAGAAAGTCGATTTTTATAAATAAAACTGACTTGACTTGATTGTATGTGTGACATCACTGCAGTGGTTATTGCTATAGTTTTGCTATAGTTTCATGTGAATTATGTGTTGGCAGTGTTACTTTGTGCTGTATGCATGTTCTTATTACTTTGGTTTTGCATGCAGTAAAAGTATGAAATTAATAAGGAAGCTGAGTTAGTTTGGTTTATCAGTTTGGCATTAGTTTACCAGGGGTTGTTTATGTGCCATCACTGTAGTGGGTAACAGATGGTGGCCATCAAATAACACTCACCATTATTCATAGAAACATAGAATCTGACAGCAAAGAAATACCTCCTGGCCCATCCAGTTGGCCCATTTCTCCCTAGCTACACTACTGCAGCAGACTGTGCCCGATCTACAGCTCTTTCTGCCTCCTCCTTCCTTTCCAGTATGATTTCTTTGTGCGTATCCTTGCATTCTTGAATCCCACCACTGTTTTCACCTCCACCACCTCTGCTGGAAGGCTGTTCCAGTAATCCACCACTCTTTCTGTGAAGAAGTATATCCTCACATCTCTCCTGAATATACCCCTTCAACTTCATAGCATGTCCTCTTGTTCTTGAGCACCTTTGCTTCTGAAAATACTTCCTCCTGAACCCTATCTACCCACGTGAAGAATTTAAAGGTCTTTATCATATCTCCCTCTGTTCCAAGGTGTATCTACTGAAGTCCTTTAGTCTCTCATCATAGGGCTTTTGATGCAAACCCTGCACCATTTTCATTGCCTTTCTCTGGGCTGAATCCATACTGTCTCACGTCCTTTCAGAGATGTGGTCTCCAGAACTGGACACAGTACTCTAGAAGGGGTCTTACTAGCAAGCTATACAGAGACAACACCTCCTGCTGCTGCAGAACATGCAGGAGGTGCTTAATGACAATAAATAATACCATTATTACAAAATCTAGCACTCACCACCTTTAGTTAAAGAAAATGCTGCTCCACAAATACTCTAAATCAATGTTTGTCAGCTTTATTTAAGGTGCCAGGGCAAAAAAAACATGCCTCGACAACTGGACAATTCCTTTTCAAAAGACATGTTTTAGTCACAGCAGACCGCACCTATGAGGTCATAATTTATTATCAGGACTAGTGACTCAGGAGCTCAAACTGTGACAGTAATAAAGTGCAAATTCACGAATCTAAAACATCTAAGTAATTTAAATACACACACATAAAAATTAACATTTTAAGCATTTTAAACACACACAGAAACTGAACTGCACTTCATATTGCTTAAAAAGCAAAAAAACTGTCTTTGATGGAGTACAAGAAATAACCAGTACCACAGGGAGATTTCATATCCAATGTGATCCCAAATGTGTAAATAAAATTAATTATCAGTAGCACGTAATGAAATGTAACCTTGTAGTCAAGAAAAACACAATATATTTGTTAGCTAGAAGGGCTACAGTTATTCTTATAAAAAGATGTACCTCTTACAGAAAATTTCTATATGGAAGCCTATATTCTGTAAATGGAGAGTAAAATAAAAATATACACTATTAAAAGGGTTTGATTTCTCAATATTTCTGTAAAGAACAACCCCTTACAGTGAGAAAGTATGGTATGCCTGTGGTTTAACATCATTCTGTGAATCAAACTTCAATGCTTTCAACAATGCTAAAGCATTAATAAATTATATCAGGCACACCAATTATGCCACATAAGGGCAACATCAAAACTACCATTCAAACCTGGATATTTACAGGCCCAAGGGTGAAGATCCAAACCCTCTCATGTTTTAGTAGGAGCTTATTAAAATCTCCTCCTTGGGGAAGTGCATAGACTTTTTCAATGTCTCTAAACAAAAACTGTGTTCTCATTATCGCCATAAGTCTGATATGCAAAGAAGTAGCATATTTAATGTCCTCATTCTGGATCGCCCTACAATGTCCTCGAACTCTCACATAAAATGTGTTGCATTTACATATGGCTGCATAAATAACCCCTGACTCTCAAATGTAATGAACTGTCTTATGCATATTGCTTTCCATTATGGGGTTCACAAAAAAATGACCAACTGAGACAAATTTATAATGTGTACATTTTTGCAAGTGAAACACTCTGTAATACCTCTGGTGAGCCATGTACTATTTGTAGGTTTTATCTGTCTACTGTGAACTACCATATCTTTAAGTGTCATTGCCCACCTATACACCATTCATGGCAGTTCACTATTGATTTCATCCAAACCTGTTTCCCCTTCAAAACATGCCAATTTTTCTTAATAGTGTGTTCAAACTTTAAAGCATGAGCAGAGTAGGTGGTGACGACATTAAACCTATTCGGTGCTGGTGTCTGCTCAGGTTTTTCTGCCAAATATCTAACCATTTGCTAAAAATATCACCAACAGCTGGTTCAATTTCAGTTGGTTACCATCTGTATTCCTCCCCGGTCGCCCCTGAAAAAGGGACTTTAGTCTCAGTGGGCCTTCCAGGTCAACAAAATTAAATAAATAAATAAATGTTTGTCTAGTAGTCACATATGCTTGTGTAAAATGTGACTACTATTGCCCTGTTCCAGAAATCTACCTGTTAAATCTTCAGCTGCCCATTCATACTGCAGCTATCTTCAGTAATGCAATTATAACATAATCTGAGACACTGAATCATAGGTTTTTTCCTAACTGTATGTCTGAGGTGGCAACTAAATGCCAGTAAAAGAGTATTATGGTCACTCTCCTTTCTGTATATATCTGTACTAATGTCACCTTCCTTGTCTATTTTAATATACAAATAACAAAAATGCACTTTCTCTCGACTTATTTGGTAAGTGAATCTGAGGTTCGGGTTTGATTTCTGTGAGTACTGAACAAATGCTTCAAATCCACTCAGGCTACCTTTCCAGAGGGCAAATATGTCATTTATAAAGAGGCACCATATTTCAATCTAGTCAAAATGGATTTAGTTAGAGACTCTTCCACCTCAGACTCCCACTGGCCAACATATAAATCTGCAATGCAGGCAAATATTGCCCCCATTGCTGTATCCTTAACTTGAAATAAAATTTGTCAAGAAAAGTAAATGCATGAAATTTAAGTACAAATTCTAAAGTTTTGACAGAAATTCAACTGGTGGTATGGCAACATAATTACTTGTATTCAAGTAGAAAGCTAATGAGTCAAGGGTGTCTTCTTGTAGTATGCTGATGTACAGGAACTCTATATCCATGGTAATGAGATAAGAATCCCTGCATACCTTAATGTCTTGCAAGAACCCCAGAATATCCCTTGTATCTTTAATATAGGAACCTAGATTATCTACAAAGGGCATACATAGTAGTCAATATACTGCAAAAGGGCTTAGTAACTGATCCAATTCTTCAACTTCAACTTTAACTATACTTTATTTATAAAAGTGCAAGTCAGTATGTATCCAAGTGCTTGTACAAAAATTAAAACAATAAATAAGGCCATGATAAAAACAAAAAGCAGTTAACAACAATTACAAATTCAATCATACTCTGGGAAAGCAAGACTAAAAAGATAAGCTTTTACTGCAGATTTAAAGCTCTCCACAGTCAGGCAGTCCCTTACCTGATGAGGTAGAGAATTCCACAGGATCAGGACTGCATAACTAAACATCCTGGCCACAGGGTCTTCAAACAGACCCTTAGAATCTCTAGCAATCCTCATTGGTGGAACAAAGTGGGTGGCAGGGTGGTAGAAATAGAAGATCTTGCAGGTAACCCTGCTTATGATAGGTTTGCCTGGGGTGGAAACTAAAGATATATGTACTTTTGCAAGGTACTTAAGGTAGCTCTGACAGGGTGTTAAATAATCAAAAATCTCTTGCTCATTCATCAGTCATACCTTTACCAAATGCCCTCATTAACATATTCATAAATGCACCATTTAAATTCATTAATAGGGTCTCTGTCAAGTTTACAATAAAATCCGCATCAATCAGTTGTCTTAATACTTTAGTAATACAATCACTGGTGTTCTGTATCACAACACTGCCGCCTTTGTTGGTGAGTTTGATCAGGATAGAAGTGTCATTTTGAAGTTCTTATAATGCTGATGGTTTTTCTTCAAATGTTAAACAATTGCAGTGTAATTGTGGCAAATTATTAAATAAATGTTCCAGATCTTGTTCACAAAGTTCTTTAAATGTAATGATGGCTGCACTTAGTGGAGGGCAGAAGGTAGATTTTCCCTGAATTTACAATGAGCATCTACATATGGCATAGCATATTCAGGTCATTTCTGTATCCTTTGTCATATTAATTCCCATAACAACAGACTTTCCATCTCTTTTCATTTGACAGAGGATTTAAGGTTCAGATTTCAGCAGGCAATTTGCAAGTCAATACATGTTTGGAATTTATTAATAGGTGTGGTGGATGCAAAGGACAGTCCCTTATCTAAAAGTCCTACTTCTGCCTCTGCAAGTTGTTTTTCAGACAAATGAATTACCTTCTGCAATGATATGGGTGTTGATATTGGTGTCCTTCTCCTCTTTCTTTGTGATACACCTCCCTATGCACCCCAGCATCCCACCCACCCTCACTACTACTACCTTGTCACTCTGCCTTATCATACTGCCTGGCCACCTTTAGGTCATCCAATATGATTACCCTCCAAGTCTCCTTCCTGTTTGGTGGTCCACAATTGTACTCTTCCACCCTGGTTTTGTGCCCTATGCATTATTTTGCACTTTTCACATTGAAACCCAGCTGCCATACCCTGACCACTCCTCTAGTTTTCTGAGGTCTCTGCTCATCCTTTCCACACAGCCCCAGAATGTCCAACCTATTGCAGAATTTTGTATTATCTGCAAAGAGGAGACTTTCATCCAGCTCCTTTGCAATGTCATTTATAAAGACATTAAACAGGACTTGTCCTAGCACTGAATCCTGAGGCTCCCACTGGTCACCCTCCTTCCTGGGAGCAAACTCGGTTTACTACCACCCTCTGTCCCATATTCCATAACTAATATCCTATCCATTTCACCACCTTTGAACCAACTCCTAAGCTACTCAGCTTGCTTACTAGTCTCCTATGTGGAATGGTGTTGAAAAAGTTATTGAAATCTATGTAGGCCACATCTACTGCTGCACTCTTATCTAAATTATTTGTCCCCCTAGTCAAAGGAATCTATCATATTCATTTGACATGACCTCTCCCATGAAACCATGCTGCCTCAGGTATTGTAACCCACTGGATTTAAGATATTCCACAATCATTTCCTTCAGCAGTGATCCATTTACTTTCCCAGCACTGATGTCATGCTGATTGGCCTATAATTGCCAGCCTTCTCCTGTTGCCACTTTTTGTAGTGGGACCACATCCACCCTCCACTAGTCCTTTGGAACCACTCCTGTTTCCAGTGAGTTGTAATATTGAACTGTCAGAGATGCAGCCAGTATTTCCTGTGCTCCTCAGTAGTTTTGGATGCCTCATCTGGCCCCGATGCTTTGTCCACCTAGATTAGCAAGTCCTTTCAGGACTCTGCATCCAAAAAGGACTAGTGTTCTTCTCCTCCCTCCCAAACTTCTGTTGCCTTTTGTGGCCCCTCCTTCTCCTTTCTCCATGAACACTGAACAAAACTATTTGTTCAGAATGTCTGCCTTTCCTGTTACCCCTCTGCATAGTCCCCCCCCATTCCTTTTTCATCTTACAATCCCACCCTGGCCTTCCTTTTTCACTTGCATACATAAAAATGTCTTTTCCCTCTTGTGACCTCTTGGGCTATTCTGTCTTCAGTTTGTGCCTTTACGATCCTTATTGCTTTCCCTTGGTTCCTCTGTTTCTCCTAATACACCTGAAATCACTTCATTGACATCATTTCAGTAAGTATAGTGTGTTAATTGGAAAGTCAATCATCCAGTACTCACTGCAGTGAGCAACAGCCCTGGTACCTGCCCCGCAGGAACCACTGTCCCCACATGTGATGGCTGGCAATGGGTGTGGGTTGGGGTGCATTCAGTGGATGGCATACCCCAGACACCACAACATCCCACACACAGCCCCCAACCCACCTACAATTGCTGGGGGACGGTGGTCCTGTGGGGCAGGTGCCAAGGCTGTTATCACCTGGGCTCTATGTCTTGATGGTCCTGCCATGCCAACCCCACAGAGCTGATCAGCTCTTGTATGCTGCAGTAGGGCACCACCACTGGGTGCCTCCACAGCTCCTGTGTACTGCTGCCATACCCCAAGGCACCCCACTGCACCATTGCCTCATCCTCATCTTCCATGTCCCCTTAGTTGCTGCCTTGCAACAGTGACGCAAGTCCCTTAGATTAGCTCCATGCTGGACTAACATGAGCCCTCTGTGACTATGGCAGGTTCTGAATTTGAAATAAGGAGATGATGTAGATCTTCCATGGTGCAAGCACCAAGCACCATGGTACAGACTGTAGCTTGCTGCAAACCCAGCAGAAGGCGATCCAGTGCAAGGTCTCCAGCTAGTGCTGCAAGGACTGATTGAAAATCAGGAATGAGGCAAGGTGCAGTACAGTGGCTCCTTCTGTCATATCTGTTTGGTGCAAGCACCTTGTATCATTCCAAACCTTTGAAAATTGAGCCCAAAGTCTCCTATATACCACAAGTCATTGGGCTTGTGCAAGACAGTGGCCAGTAGCAGAGGTGAGTGGAGGGTAAATACTGGCTGCTATCTCTATATCAGGAGTGGGAAAGGTGACAACCAAGACTGGGAGGGAGTGTGGCTACTAGATTATTAAGGAAGATATATATTTTTTAAATCAGGACCAAATGCCCTTTTTATGTTTGCTTGTGTGCACAGTGCACAAAGCATATGCAATAGTAGAGCATTGCAGAGGTGTGGCAGTGTTGTGGCCAATGCAGTGGATGCTTTAATGGGTGCGTCCCTCAACCACCAATTAATGCTGAAGCTGCCAATGACAGCAGTTTCAGAACAAGCACTGCACTTGAAAGAAATCTGCCACTGCAGTCAGGGGCAATTTCATCACTGCAGCAGCATTCCCCACTCCTCCCAACCAGGCACACAGCAGGACAACAAATTTAAATGATAGCTCCTCCTACTGCTGCTGTCTGCCCCACACCTCCATTCTCCATCCCCTGCTGACTTCACCAGTCCCCTGTGTCAGCATGTATCCTCCTCCCACTATTAATGTGGCACACTGGGAGCCCACCTAAGTGTGCCAAAGAATACTTCTTTGATGTTTCCAACATCAGGATGCCTGTTCCCGTGTCAGATGCACTGCCTCTCCATGCCCCTATGTTCTCAGCCAACCTTGGGGTGCCCAATCCCTGGATTGGCATTGATCCCCACCCAATACTCTGGCACACTTGGAGCCCACTCCAGTGTGCCAAAATCCATTTTGTTAATATTTCACCTGTAAAAAGAAAACAGTCACACATCCTTTTTTAAACATAAAAACAAGAAAACGGTCCCTCATCATTCCCACCAGCCCCTCCCCAACCCACACCCTTCCTCTGTGCACCTTACATGCCTGCACCTCTCACCCATACGCACCTCCAGAGGTCAGGAGCAGTGATCTTCTGTGGACCAGGAACATGTCTGCACTCTTCAAATACCAACCAGGAACTGAAGAAATGATGATAAGCCCTATTGTGGAATAACCTCCTGTGGAGATCTGAGACACCCCATCTCTGCGTGTTTCCACACAAGACTCAAGACCCATTTTCTATCAACAAGCATATGCCATTGCCTCCACCCTTGACACTACTGCAGTGACCTCTGCAGACTGATCACCTAACTATAAGCGTTAGTCCCTAACAATGTTGCACTATCTCTTTCCTCCCCAATCTGAACCTATTAACGCTCCTGAACTAGGTTACCTAGGGAATCTACAGTACTGTCTCAATAACATCTCTGTCAATGGATAATGCAATGAACAACACTGACCATGCAGATATATCAATCCTGTTTAACAACTGTGTGTAATAGCCGAATGCGGTTTGCCTCTTAAACTATGTCACCTAAGGAATCTAGAGTACTGTCTCACCAATGTCTCTGTCAATGGATGATGTAATGAACAACACTGACCAATCAGATATACCAAACCTATGTCATGTCTGCTATGTGTAAACAGCTGAATACTGTATACCCATGTTAACCTGTACTCCCATATGTTTCTACTGTATGTTATCTCTACTGTTATTCCTGGGTCGCATCTGAAAAAGGGACCTTGGGCCCAGTGGGCTTACCCGGTCATCAAAATTCAATAAATAAATAAATAAATAAATAATGGCAGTCAATGGGGGCTTTCAACTTAGGTTGATATCTCAGTCACTTTTTGTAGTTTTGGTCTCAAATTTTCAACATGGGATTCTTGGGACTCCACCTTAGGAACACTGGTACTGTCATTTCATTTCTTGGTCCTGAAAGTGATTCTGTGGTCACTGCATGGAATCACCTTTCCAGACCAATTAATGAAATGACAGCACCACTATTCATGAGGTGGGGTCCCAAAAACCCTTGTTGCAAATTTGATGAAAAACTCAAATAAATGGCTGCATTTTGAGTGTCTGTTGCTCAGTTTCTACGCACGTCAGAATCCTCATCAGTTTTCAATATTTTACCCAAATTTCCAACATAGCTATTTATGCACACCCCTTATGAATAGTACAGCTGTCATTTTCACATCCTTCCTGAAATGTGTTTTGCATCTGTGGCACTTGAATGGCACAGTTGCTGTGTGAAGTTAACTTTTGGGACAGATCTCATGAAATCACAGTGCCATGGTTCATGATGAGAGGTCCCAAAAGGCCATGTTGAAAATTTGGTGAAATCATTCAAAAATGACTGCGTTATGAGCGTGCATTGCACAGTTTCTACGCACACTCATAACTGTGTCACTTTTTTATATTTTCACCCATGTTTTCAACATTGCCATTTCTTCACACCTCCTCATGAATAGTATTGCTGTCATTTTCACATCCTGCCCTAAATGTGTTTTCACACCTGTGGCTTCAAATGGCACACTCACTGTGTGAAATCACCTTTTGAGATCGAGTAACAAAATGCTACTGCCACTGTTCATGATGTAGGGTCCCAAAACCCATGTTGAAAATCTGGAGCAAAATAGCAACAAATGCCTGGGGCATTAGGATTTCCAACCATAAAGCCCACCCTGTGCAGACTGACAGGCGTCAAGGGTTTGACTTGGGGCTGTCAACCGTAATGATCACACCATTCCACCCCACCCCAACCTGCAGCCACTGACAGGTATTACAGTATGTTTTGGGTCTTCAGCCCTAATGTTCACCCCATTCTCTTATACTGTACCCATCTCAACTTTTTCTTATGGAATGGGGTGAGTGTAGGGCTGAAGACCTCAAGCACACTGCAACACCTGTCAGTGTCTGCAGGGTGGGATGAGGTGGAATGCTGTGAGTGGTAGCCAATGACCAAAAGGCACACCCCAAAACACCTGTCTGTCTGTGCTGGGTGGGGGTGGAGTTACGCATCAATACTCACCGCCATTCCTATTATGCATCTCTTTAACTCCTGCACTATCAATGCAAATACCAGCAAACAAACATTCAGCATTGACAAATGATTGTTTTACATGCGGTAATAGGACACATGCACATATGGACGTTGGCAGGCACTAGTGTTTGAGACTATCACCCATTACTAAGGAATATTGCCCACTGTTGGGGTCAAAGACGGAATGATAAACAAACCAGACTCACTACTTGATGCTGGTTTGGCCAATAGGAGACCATGTTTCAGAAACTAGGTTTAAAAATAATATGTCCCAACAGGACTAAACAAGTGTCTGTGCTTTGCCGATTTCAGCCATTGTTGATATAGAATAAATTACATTATGAGCAAGCATAAGCAACAATGCTGTGTTTCAATCAGGGGTTGAGATGACAGCATATGAACTTCAAGAGTGAAGCTCTAGAGGCCCATGCTGTCATTTCATCTCAGAGGTAGAAACACATGCTGACTTGTGTGTGGTTGCTTATATGTTATTTTATATTGTATATATTTTCACACAGTTGTCACAGAAGGCACCACAACTCAAAAACTGCAATTTCTTTGTTCTGTTGGTAGACTGAAATTAAATTTACAGACATTTACAAGCTAAAGGTACAACTTTGGGCACTTGGTGGTTATAAACCTACTGTATTTATCTGCATCTCTTTATAGACTATGCTGTACAGAAATTCTTGTTGATGTACCAGTGCTTTGTTTTGTATTTATTTTTGTGCCATCTTTATTCTGCATCCCTACACCCCATCTCGCTGTCTTATTTTGGCTAGAGAGCCCTCCTGGAGGTCCACAGGGCTAGGTTAAAATCTTCCAGGGACCATGCATTTGAAGTGACTGCCCGGTCCTCTAGAATTCGCTGTTGGGGTACCTCTGGGAGGCACTATCTGTAGACATATTTAAAAAAATCTGAAGACCTTCCTGTTTGAGCAGACCTTTGGGACCTGAGAAACCTATTTTTCACCATCATACAGCCGGAGGATTAGTCTGGTTTTAGATTTTAATGGGTCTTTGTAATTTTTGTATTTTATGTCAGCAACCCATTGTCGCTGCACTTGTGTATTTGCATATCTTGTAAGAGCACCCTGAGCTCATGAGGAAGGGCACACAAAATAAATAAACTCTACTACTACTACTTTATGTCCCGGTCGTGCAGAAAATGGTCCCTAGGATCAGTGCACTCACCTAGTGAACATATCAGTCAATCAATCAATCAATCAATTAATTAATCTATAAATAAGGCATCTGTGTGTGGGTGAATGAGGAATATAAAATATCAAGTTTAGAAGTGTACTAAGCAACTGATTTGAATGCTATGAAACACATTGGAATGCACACAAACATTTAGAATGTGCTCAACAAGGATTCTGAGTAAGCTGCTTTTTATACAGAACAGTGGTTAACCATATACTATAATATGTGAGGCTTTTGTTACCTTACAGTATTACCTAAAGCTAAAACAGCCTAATTTCCGTATTGATGATTTCATATAGCACACATGATGTGTTTCATAGGGTATGTTTACATTTGTGTATCTTAAGACTCGGTTTTACTGCCTATACAATTTTATTTTTCATGTAAGCCTTGCCCAGGCATTTTGCAATGAGGTTCATTGCTTTTGACTAATCTCAAGATAAGCACAACTAGACACATAAAAGGATAGATAAGAATGAATGTACTATATGCATGCAAGGAGACAGTGGGATCTAGAATGCTTTGCTTCAAAAGATATAGATCCTGAACTATTGACACCATTTAGACAGACATGTGAAATGTGGGTCATTAAGTTTAAATGTTAAAATGCTGTTAAGCATTACCAAAATACATTTTATTTCTAATGGTGCCTTCCTGGAGGCTCAGGGTGCCTTACAACAAAGTGCATTACAGTAAAGTGTAAATTATGTACAGTTGTATTGTATGTTGTATAATGTGCCCTGAAATGGGGCCCAGTGTTACTATAGAATATTTCCCAGTGAAACAAATACAGTGATAACCAATGACAAGATAAACTATTAATCTGGATATATTTGGATGTATGAAAGAATTCCAATTGAAATGAATGTAATTTTCCTGTGATGTCTCATGATATTTCTTGACATTCTGCCTCATGTCTCTGTAAATAAAGAAATAAATGAATGAATAAATACATAAATAAATACAGCAGTCTTATAAACAGGATGCCATGTATAAGGTGCACTGAGGGACAAAACTGCCAAAGATATTATGCAATACAAATAATTCTTAACAGCCCAACACAGGCAGGAACTCAGGACTGATGGATCCTCACTGGAGTCTATATCACCACACTAGAGCACTTTATTTCTTTTCATAAATCATTTAACTCATTTGGCTTTGCAAAGATGAGCTGCTTTACTATCTACTTTTTTTCTAATGAGATTGTTGCCCTCATAAATTGCTAGAATTTTTCCATTAAGTTAGAATTGTCTTTCAAACAAAGGCAGCCCTAACGAAGCTTTAAGAGGTCCCAGAGATTAGAAGCCTGTCATATTCCTGGATTTCTTCCAGTCCAGTAAAGAATAAAAACCAGAGGAACAGAAAAATCGTTAGCAGTTTCATACAAAACAAATTATACACCTCAGATCCATATTATTTTTAAGTGAGACATGGATTTGAATTCTTATTAAGCACACATTGTAATCTGGTTTATTTTTTTTAGGCATGGCTGATTTATGTTTATGAAGTACCTACATTCTGTTTTGTAATTGGCATAATGAAAGCTTTTCCTATATTGGTTTTCATCTCAGCTTCAGATCTCATCAGCTCTGCTGGATGAGAAGGGGAGGGGCTCAGAACCATCCCTTTCTCCCCAAAAGAAAGGATTAACCTCCTCTTGCCAAGAACTAGAAAATCTCACAACAGGGTGTGTGTGTTCACTGAAAGATATTCACACTCCATTAGGGTGTGCTAATGCATATTCCAAAGCAGTATATATACTATATCTTACAGAACAGAGCACCCTGTTGTGGCTATTGCACTAATGAAATGGCCTAGTATTAAAAGGATTTGACTTAGAAAATAGCTTTGTGGGCTGCCTAAGGGAACAATGAGTGGTGCATTGTATTCCCATGCAGGCAACCCATGTTCAGGGATGAGTCTGAGATGGTGGCAACAAGCTGGCCAGTGATTGATAAATTCTACTTTGATCAGGTTGGTTGGTATTGTGTTCTGCTGTGCTTCCATCATACCTTCCAGACATAGGAGAAACTATATGGTGGTGTGGCTCCAGCAGCACTAGTGTATGCCATGGGGTGGTAGGAGGCAATATTACTGGGGGAGGGGCAGCTTGGCTCTGTTTGAATTAGGGTAACAAACTGGAACACTCCAGGCCTCACCCGTGAAGCCCATTACCTAGCCTTAATCCTGATTTGAGTCATTGGGGAGGATGCTCCAATACCATTGCCATAGAGAGAATACCTGAGGGAGCTGATATACTGTATAGCAGCTTATATTAGTGCCTCTTTATTTAGCGGAGTGGGATGCAGTACTATTTAGCACCCTGTTAAATTAGCACATCAGCTTCATGTCCCATTACAGCACTATTTGTCAGTTAAGCTAATATAGCGAAAATAAACTGAAAGCTAATATTTCCTGCTATACAGTATATAGTGAGGTTAGTGGTGGATGAGGCTGTGCAGTCATATGAGTACCACAAGAGGTTGACAAAGGTTGGGTCAGGAGAAAAAGCTGACCAAAAAAAAATGAATAGCTTTGTTAATATAAAAGATAGTTTTAAAATGTGGGTTTTAGGTACTTTTTACTACTATATCTGTTTTAAAGGTTTCTCAGTCAACTTTCCTTCTGATGAGGAATCTGAATAAGCTGTTGGCTGAAATAGTCATAGGCAGTGCTGGGCCTTTGTTACAGAAGTCATACAAGTCATGAATTCTTTGATTTTTCCATTTTAATGAAAGTCTGTGGTGTTTGGTATTTGCCATAACAGCTCCATGTTTTATTGTCATTTTCCATGACAACACCTTGATTTTTAGCATTTTCCATCAAAACACCATAGTTTATGGTGTTTGCAAATGACAGATCCATAAATCTGTACCTCATAACCACAATGCACTGGTTCCCAGTTGGCCACAGTGTGGGATTCTGGGGTTGCATTTGAGCCCTGGTCTTCGAGATGGCAGCACAATGTGCTGCTCTCCTACTGGACTACACTAACAATGCATTTGCTAAAACATGTAATTCATTGCTAAAGTGCTTGTATAAAATGTCAACATTGTTGTACTTTGTTTAACACACAATGGATCCATGACTTTTCATGACCTTTACTATGACTTCCAGGATTTCTGTCATTTTGTCCATGACACTACCATGACGTTCTCAAAATTTGCCATGACAATAGTTCAGCCCTAGCAATATTATTCAGCTTTCAGAACTTCTCAAATTTCATAGAAAGCTATGTAACATAATACATTTCTTTTAGATGGTAGAGTTTGCTGTATTATGTTGGTAATACAGCAAAATGACAGGCCTGAGTTTGGTGCCTCAGTTTTGTTTGGTGGTAGGGGGAAGCGTGTTACTCCCTTGCTCTGCTATGCTCCTGGTTGTAATTTTTTTTTAAACTTTAGGTTTTAAAGTACTTGTGCACAGATAGCAGAAATATGTCAAATGTAGCTTTTGATAAAAGTAGTAATACAGAGGCATGTATGACTTCATGTATTTTAACACATACTTCCTTGTTTTGAAATCACGGAATTATACAGTCTTACACATTCCCTTAAACTGTTATACCTATTACAGTGGCACCCACTTAAGTGCATATCGATTATGCATATTCTGGATAAATGCACATTTTTCTATTTTCTAATTTGTTTTCCTTTTCAGCAATGTTAAATTTTCTGGTTAAGGAACACTGGTTATGTATATTCCTGTTATGCACATTTTCACAGTTCACCAGTGCATCTGTTAGCATGTAGTTAGAGATGCAGCAAATTTAAGAAATTGCTGGTGAAGTGGCCTATTTTGCTGTGTGGAATAATCCATGAATTTCTCCTGTGTTAGCTCTGATTTTGCCAAGGCAAAATTTTGTCTGTGGAAGGCAAAATTTTGCCTTGTAATGTAAAAAGTTTGCATGCAGAACAGCAACATTTTGCCTTGCAAGGAAAAATGTCACCTCTAAAGCAGAATTTCACCTTGAAATTGAAATTTCACCTTACAAGGTAAAATTTAGTTATTCCACAGGTGAAATTTCTCAGTGAATTTCACATTTCGCTACTCGAAATGGGCAGAATTCATGGATTACTCTGTGTAGCAAATTCTTGGCACTTCACCCACCTTTACATGCAATTAGCACCTGCTAAGTGCATGACCTATTTTCAGCTGGTGTTAAAACAATATTTTAATGACCATCCTGCTTCTAATGCTTTTAACACAGTGATGTAAAGTGAAACATTAAAGAACTACATTAACAAAATGATTTTATTCACATTAATGTATTTAATATAACACTTGTTTTTATGCTATTCTATGTACAGAAATAAAGAAAGTATAAAAACATTTCAGGCTGAATTTTTACAATAAAAAGATGTAGGTCTGGATAAGTGCACAGCCCACTTAAATGCTATCTTTTCTGTCAAAAGGTGTGCATTTAAGTAGGCAGCACTGTACCAATTAACCCAGCACTTTTCTCTTCCAGGAGCAAAGTGATGATACCTCTCAGAGGGCTAGTCCTGCAGCGCCTGACTCATGTGAATTCCTCCCTCCCTCCCTCCCTCTCCCTACTTTCCTTACTCCATTATGATACCAGATTCCAGTGTTAAAATAAATGAGTTCTCATGCTCTGGAATTTGCTTTTTCTCCAGTTGCATTGTATTGTGCTCATTCCATTTCATATTGTTTAATAGATGATTAACCCAATGACTGATGGGTGGGGATCTATGCTCATCCAGTATGAGGTCAATGTTGTCCTGGCATTAACACTAGCTGCCACAATTGTTTTTTATGTCCAGCCATGCTGGAGTATGCCACAGATCATTGCTAGAGGAATACTGATCACTGAGTGTTTAAAACTCATTACATGATTTTATGGACCTCTCCTATTTCCTTTGTAGAAGGGACATTGAAATACCATGTGGTACAAAGTATCCAACTTGTAATTTACATTTAGGGTAGTTCTGGGCTTGTGGATACAGCCTGTGCAGTCTTTGTGTGAACTCATTTGCACACTATAGAAATTTGTGCTGCACCTGTCTATGTCTATTGGCTAGGGCACATGTTAATGCATGTTGGGTGGCAGCTTTCCAGATTTCTGGGGTATATCAGTGTCAAGGTCTAGGCTCCAGGATTCTCTGTACGCATCCTTTTCAGAGGCATGCTTCTTACAGTTAGTTTATAAAAGGCTGAAATGGTTCTGGTCCCTAACTGCAGGGAATAATGATACTTTCTATTGGGCATGGAGCTGGGCATTGCTTATATAACCCATTTTTAAGCAATCCTTGGACCCACAGATAGACTGAAAAAGTAATTTGAGGTAAATTATACTTGTGTTTTAGTTTTATATAGGACTTGAGTATCCCCCTTGTACATGCCCTCACCTTTGTGAGACCCTTCTTTTCCATTGTAGGAGTGCCATATGCACAGAGTATAGCCAGCCTGCCCTTTATAAGCATGTTATATTAACCTTCAGCGATGGTTCCTTGGTGTGATTGATAAATTTATGTACCTGAAGCTCTGTGCAATTGTCCTAGTAAATGGATTCTGCAACACTTGACTCTGGATTCTTTTCAGACTAGTATTTAATGCTGTTTCCATCTCCTCCCTGGCTGCAGGGAGTAAATGATCTGAGGCATCAGTTACAGGACCTATTTTTGTATACATGCCACAGGCACACAGATAGACAAAATTGAATTTGGAAGTAAATTATACAGTACTTGTATTACAGATTAAGGTAAGAGTTGAGTATCCCCCATCCCATACATGTCCCTACCTTTATGAGCCCTTCTTTTCCCCTTGTAGGAGTCTCTGATGCACAAACATAGTATAGCCAGTTGACCTTTAAATGCACTTGTTATTAGCTTCGTGACAGTCACTTGGTGTGCTGCATAAATTTATATACTTATAACCATATCTGTGCAGTTGTCCTAGTAAATAGACTCTGCAACACTGAGTTCATGGTTCCATTCAGAGTAGTACTTAGTAATGTTCCCATCAGTGAGGTGCCCCCAGCTCCACCTCTCCATCTGCTTCCCCTGATGGTGGTTAGATCCTCAGTGACACTTAGGAATGACAGCTGTGCTGCCCAGCAATAGTGTAACACATGTGGTAAGGCCATACCTCTTTTGACAAGAGTTCTTACAGTCTTGCCAGCCTGATACTGCCATCTTATCCTTCCACAGAAAAAAGTAGAAAATACTGTTTAGCTGCTTAAGGAAAGTTTGAGTGATTTTTATTGGAAGGGTCTATATATCACATAACACCACAACAAAGAAATGTGCAAAGTTCTGAGACATTTTGTGAGAAACAAGAGATTAATGTACACCAACAGGATGCAGAGTTTAATCTGCTTGGAAAATATATCTTATAAAATAGTGTAATGTTTTGCTTAGAGATTGAGATTTCAAATGGAGACTCTCAGATGTAGGATTTTGTATTTGTGCTGCCTGTATAAAGAGCTACTGTCTCTTGTACAATTTCTATATTTAATTTCAGAGATGAGGTTGCTGTGTTAGAGGATGGTTTGTTACCTAAGTACATTACTTCACTTTTGCTTCAGTTGATTTTGTGCCAAGAAGGGATCGATAAGATAATTCTTCTGCTATACAGGGTATTGTGGTATCTGGGTTCAAGACATGAAGTAAAAGGTCATCTGCAAACAGTAACAGTTTATGCTGTCTTTCACCCACTGTTATTCCCTTAATGTTCCTATTGCTTCTATTTGCCAAAGCCAGAGGCTCAAGTGTTAACACGTACAGAATGGAGGACAGTGGGAAGCCCTGTTATATGCTACATTGGAGCTTGAATGGTTTCATCAAATTCCAATTCACCATTACATGAGCAGTGGGTCTGGCATAGAGCATCCTGGCCAAATTCTGAAATATCTCCTCATTCCATACTGCTGCAGGGTTTTATGCATGTACCCTCATGGTACACAGTCAAAGGCTTTCTCGGCATTAAGTGATAGCACTCCTGCCTCCACTGCCCCCTCACCTTCTGCTCCACTGCTAGACCACATTAAGGGTTCTACAGATGTTTCCCTTCACCTTTCTCAACCTGACAAAGCCTGTTTGATCTTGATGCACTACAACAGGCAACACTTGTTCTAACTTGGCTGGTCATTATCTACAAAAGTATTTTGTATTCAGCCATCAAGAGGGATATGGGGCACTAGGATGAGCAGAGGTTTGAGTATAAAATTATAGCAACTGACTGCTTGGAGATGGGCAATTCTGCCAACCTCATGATTTTGTTAGCATACTGAGCAGAGGTTCTCTAAGTAACAAACCAAACAACGTATAAAAATCAATCATCAGTCTATATGGTGCTGATATAAGAAAATTCATTACATTTTTTCAGACATATTATTTAAACGCATGGGGAGGATTTCTAAAGTTTCAATAGTGACAGCATCACTTATCATTTCAGATGCTTCCATTTATTTCCTCAACAGCCAGCCAGACCACAGAAATGTGCCAGTGGAGTTGATTTTAAAATTTCTAGAATATTTATTAAAGTTTAATCTATTTGTGTTTGATAAAACATGTATCTCAAGCAAAAGGCACAGCTACTGGGGAAACTTGCCCCATCCATGGCAAATCTATTTGTGGGAAATGTACATATTTTAGACAAAGAGAAAACCCTTACAGTGAACAACTGATTTATTATGGTAGTTATATAGACAATATATTAATTTTGTGGAACAGTTCAGAAATAGAATTAGGAATCTTTGTCAAGTATTTACAAAGTACCACCGGTCATTTACGATTTACTTACAATAACGATCTTTTAAGTGATAACTTTTTAGATCTGACACTAAAGAAAAGTGAAGCAGGGGAGAAACCAATTTGTACAGAAAACCTGTGGATGGCAATAATTTATTATTATCATCAAGCTGCCATCTACCACATAGCAGAAAAAAATATCAAAAGGGCAGTTCCTCTGAACTAAGAGGAACTGCAGCACTTAACAGAGCTACAGGATAGAAACAGTTAAGTTGGAATTCTATCTTCAGGAAAGAGGCTACAGTGACATAATGATTCAGGAAGCAAAACAAAGCACCGATGAAAAGATAGAGTGAGATGCTTTTAGAAGACAAAGTTAGGACAGAGTAACAGTCATTTTAACTTCATTACAACATTCTCTGTTCATGCCAGGTATGTCATAGAAATTGTAAACCAGCACTGGAATGTTTTGAGTAGTGATCCAGGCTTGAAACAGGTTACAGAAAATTTGTCAAGAATGTCCTAAGGACGCTCCAGTTTTGAGGAGATGCTTGGTAAATAGACATTCCACTGAGAACAAGAAAAGACACAGTTGAATAACAAAAATGGTTGTCTTAGATGTAAAACTGTCTTTATTGCAATTCTGTGAAAACATGTGACACCTTTACCAGTGTGAACAGCAAAATGTTTTCATTACTAGTATAAGGCAGTTCGCAACTTGCAACACAGTCGTGGTGATTTACCTCGCTGTATGCACTTACATAGCATTTTACGTGAATAAAACACTGAGGTCTTTTAAACAAAGACTTGGTGAACACATGAGAGCCATTGAGAGAGCGGATACTTCTATGCTACAGCCACCCAAGTCAGTGAGTCAAAAGATGGGAAGGAACATAAATTTAATTTCATTATTATTCACAAAGTAAACAGAAATCCAAGGGGTGGTAACGTTAACAGTTTGGTCCTCAAAACAGAAACTTTTGGATCATTAAACTGGGAGCCCTGAAGAAAACCTGGTTTGAACACAGGTATTGATCTTAAGCCTTATTTAGAAGTCAAGTAATAAAAGATCTAAAGGAATGTTTGTGAATTGTACTAAGTCTTCTGGTTGAAGAAATAAGTGATACTGTCACTTTTGAAACTGTTAGAAATCCTCCCCATGCAGTTTATATAATATGTCTGAAAAAAAGAAGAAAATGTGATTCATTTTCTTATACTATATATAATATCACCATGGTTTTGGATTTAATAGCCTTCTTGTGTGTTGTTTCTATGTGTCTGTATATATGTTTTTATTTGTATTTATGAGTGGTTTTAGCTATGTTGCACATTAATTGGTTTATTACACATCTGATGGTGTTGCACCAACACTTTCAAACCTGACATTCATGACCTCATGAATTTTGTTAGTTGCATGTAGTTATTTATTGTATGTTTGGTATTCTGCATTTTAGTTTTTGAGAAAGGATAGATTGCTATCCGAAACATGTCAAGTAATACAAACCTTGGTGTTTGTTACCTTTTACTTTTAAGTAAAATGAAGTAAATGTTAAGCATCTGAGTCCAGTTTACATGGCTTGTGAATGCCTGGATTTGATAGAATTGTAGTACTTGGATGTATCCAAAGGAACACTACGGACCTAGTGCGATGTCTCTGCATTTGAATGATCTGGTTCCACTAAGGCATGGTGAGATCTGCAACAGTTATGTCCCCACAGAAATGGGACCATGGTGACATCCCTGACACTGATGTATCTGGATGATGACTGGCAACAAGGCAACACTGCCCAACACACTTGTATACAGCAATGCAGGGGAGCTGCTCCCACCCCTGCTATAGATATCTAACTCCACATCGCACAGACAGTGGAGTTAGATGCATGTCCTCATCACTGCAAAGTCCATCGCTGTGCAACATCCATTGCCGCAATGTCCATCACTGTCAAGGGGGGCGCTGAGGGGTTTCGCTGTTGATGTGTCACTGTGCAGCCAGTATACTGTGTGATCTCAAGGTGTCTGTTGTTTTCCCACCTTATTACAGTCCAAGTACCCCTTGATTGCTGCTGCCAACTGATCTTGTAACCCTGGATCTTTGGAGTAGGGTGGGGTCCAGTTTCCATAAATTTAGCTTACCTAAGTTAGCACTTCTGGCACCATGATGGTCACCATGGCTTGGTTGGTAAATAATATAGGACCCATCTTCTACTAGCTCAGCCCAGTAGTACACTTGGTACAGCCAGTATCATACAAATCCTGGCATAAGAATTATAGGTGTCGAAAAAAAAAAGAATAGTTCATCTATGTTGGTGGTCCAGCATCAGTTATTTGAGGGATCTAGAGCATTTTGTGTGTTTAAGGGACCATAGAAAGCTGGCCAAGTACTCCTATCAATGAAGAAGTTTGCATCACTTCTCAGGATCCATTCCCCTGGAGTTGGAACATTTTCACTGACAAGATGTAGTAAAATTCAGCTGTGTTGTTATTAGACCTGTAAAAGACCATATGGAATATGTCTTACCCAAGAACAACTGGACCTGTATTAACGTGAACCTACCTCCTGGGTTATTAATGGTCTAGTAAAATTTAGGGTCGACATGTGGCCTCACCCAGACTGTGGTTCCCTGGCTTTTGAATTAAAGGGGCTGCTACCTATACTGTATACCTCCCATGTTTTTCTGAAGGTGCACAAGTTCTCATACCATTCCATGGGTTTCTTGCATGCACACTCTATGGGGTTTAGACACTTAATACATGCTGTTTTTTTCCATGTGATAGCCTTTTAAGACCATTAGCATTCCATATTAACAACCATAGCTTTTCACCATGGCTACTGATGAATCTTATAATTAATCCCATTTTCTTAGGATACTGTTAAGGAGAGATTGTCTGCTTATCTATTTTAAGTCTTGTACCTGTTACACACCTTGGGCTGGACTTCAAAGGCCCTTAAATCAATGCACATCATGTCACACAACCACCTTGTGTCAGATCTAGATGCACCAAATACTGTGCACCATAATTTGCAAGAAAAGTGTTCTCTGTGCAAAGTCCCCCAAACTGATGCAAGAGGTCCACTGTGTCAAACAAATGACAGAGGGATGAGAATGATGCAAGCTGTGTAAAAAGGTTCAAGTTTAGTAAAAAATGACTTAAGGAATGAAAATGAGGACTTGGAGGGTCTGTTAGCCACCAGGGCAATATGCAACATATTATCATAGATTGGGGCTGCAGGGTGCCCTAGACTACAGGGTGACATGCACACAAAATTGGGACTCTGGTGGCACATTGGTGCAACCCCAGAGGATGCATAAGTACACTTAGACCAGCCCTGGCTGACTTAATGTACTTAGACAATTGTCCCTCTGCGGGTGGTTTTAGAATACCAATGTAGGGGATGTGGCAGCTTGTGTCTGCCACAAACCATCTAGCACTATGCCACAGCCCATTTTATGGGGCACATCTGATGTAAGCCCTTTGTAGTAAGTAGTCTACTTTTGCTGTAGGCTGCTTTTGAGAATTACTTGGGAGATTTTTTGATGCAAGGTGCCACTTGCATCACATATGTTTGACACAGGTATTTTATGTCATTCTTTAGGGCCTTGAGAATTGATCCCAATATTCTTTTCTACATTTGACCACCCTCAAAATATAAAAATATTTGCCAAAATTTATGCTCACAAGCATTGCATCAATTATGCAGCCTGGTCACTCCTGTGTATTAGTGTTGAGTAAGCACTTTAATGTTAAGCTCCTATTTTGCACCTTAATAACTATGCCACATTCAACTGATCTACTTGAAATTTGGCAGGCATTGAGTTGGTTCCATGATCTCTGGATCCAGAACATTTTGTGGCAATTGATTTACTGGGAGATATTATAGAGAATTATAGAGAAGAAAACAATGTAAAACTGCAAAGTTAAGACCTTTTTGCTCACTTATAAATACAAAACCTTGGAGGATTTCAAAGCTGAAACTTCAGAGTCTGATAAAGTTTGCCCCAAGGTATGCAATTTTTACTTTTAAGTCCCTAATTTACCCTGTTTTGAGGAAATCATGAAAACTGCATGTATACTCAGTTTAAAATCTAAACAGTCTAAGGATAACTGAATTTATATGACCACATTTCTTAATGTAGTTGTTTGATGAAATTTCATTAATGTCTGAGGAGCAGGGCTATCCTGATGCAGTAAACAGCATCCATTTCTATTTAAATAATATTTGTTTAGCAGAGAGGGGCTGCACATCAGTGCATAGCCCCACTCCTGCTGAATGAAGATGTGCATGCCTTTTGTTAAAAGTCTGTTTGGCTGCCATTACCCACATCCACAGCCTGTTTAGTGTAAACTGGACACTGGGGTGTCAGTCCCGGTGCCAGCTAAATAATTGTTTCTGACACTGGGGTGCTCACTTTCAGTGCCAGTTAAGTTCCCCATCCATTTTCATTTATTACCTGCTCCTACAACACCAGGGTGCCCAATCCCCAGTGCAAGTTAAGTTCCCTCTGTTTTCTTGCCCAATTAAAATGTGAACACTGGGGTGTCCAATCCATTGTGTTGGCTAGCAACTTCCCTGCATTTGACACCAGAGTGTCCACCCACAGCACCATGACCATGGTTGTCAAATGGCACTGTGCCCACCCACAGTGCCATTTGACAGCCTTGCCATGTGACTTCCCACCACAAGTGTGTGACATCAGCATGCCCACACCCAGAGCCCAAACAGAAAATCAAACTAACTGGTGTCCCCAGTGCATGGCTCCTGTAAACAAAACCTGTCCCTTATAGTCTCAATATCTCTTGTGGCTCCAAGTCCCTACCCAGCCCCCACTCACCACCTACCACCCCTCAACCTCACACCCTCACTCACCTAAAATTTGCCCACCATCATAGATTCAGTCTCCAAGTCAAAATACATCCTCATCCTGGAATGGCAACTGCAAACTGAGGAAATTAGGTAAGTGCAGTTAATGTATTTCAATGCATTTTGAACTTTTACTCATAACTTGGACATTTAGTAATATTTCTTCCCCGATTTTCAACATGGCCTTTTCTGGGACCCTTGATGAACAAGGAAGGTGAAATTGTGCATATCCAGCCTGAAGGTGGATTCTATAGTCACTCATATAATTACATCTCAGGCAGGATTTGAAAATTGTCACATATTGGGTTCCTGAGGTGGGTTCATAAGAAGACTGTGTTGAAAATTTGTGGTGAAAATATTTAAAACATCAAAGTTACTGTATGAAGGGACATGGCAATCTTTCAATACCTGTGAATAACTTTAGTAATTTTAAAAATTGTGATCCTGAATTTTCAACATAGCCATTTATTCACATCATCTCATGAACATAAAGGTCAAATCCTGGCAAAAAAAGTGTTTTCACACTTAAATGACAACTATCATGTTCAGAAGGGTCATAAAAGACTATGCTGAAAATTTTGTCAAAATGTCACAAAAGTTTATAAAGTAATGTTGTTTTCAGGACAGCTCTTCAGTTTGTGGGGATCATGTTGCCTTTCCATGTTGGTGACTTGAGTTTGGGTGTGACCTCAGTGAGCTGGTTGAACTGGCTGAGGCTGGGGGAAGGCACTGTGGTAACAGCCCAGCCTTGGGAGGGACACGGCAGTGTTCTCAGGCAGATGACAACTTGTAGAGGCTTTGTTTTCTCTCAGAAGGGGCTGATGAGTATGTCAAGGCCTGATGGGCCCATAATTCACTGGGCAAGTGGTGCAGCAAGGAAATGGGAAACAAGTGCCTGGCAGAATGAAGGTCAGATCACTGCAGGCCCTGCAACACCGACAGGACTCTACTGCTGTCAGGCACCCACCACCATCATCCTCCATCTCAGGAACCTACCTTGTAACTTTGATACCACCTCAGAGATTGTGGTGGTTTCATCCTGCCTTAGTGGCAGTCAATGAGTGGAGCAACTTGCCCCTTCTGAGAGGATAGTGGACCCAGGGATGATGAATCCTGTCACATCCCCACACTGGCCTCCACAAGTGACCCAAGTCAACTCCCAAACCCAGTTTGCTGCCATGTTACTTGTATTTTCCTCCCAACCAACCCACTTGTAACCTCCCCCAAAACCTACAATCACTTTCCACCCAACACAGCTGATCTGTATTTTTATTACTCATACTAACCTATTTTTTGTTTATGTTTACAGGTCCAGTAGAGTGATGAAGATGATGCAACAGCATAGCAACCTCGTTGTTAGAAGGCTTTGACCACATGTGTCAGGTAAGTGTTGTTTTATGTTTACAGTGCCTTGTTTGTCCCTGTTTGTTGCTAAAGAGCTGCATATCCTTTGTGACACCATTGCTATTTTACAGGTATGGCTGGAGGTTTCTGCAAGTCATCCAACCCCATCCCACAATCCCCAAGACTCAGGCAATAAATCTTTATTATTAGTAGTACTGTTTCAATGAGCAAATGCAACTTACATCTGGAGTTATGCTTGTGAAGATTGTTGATAGTCTGGAGACTAGCTGAATGACTGCATTGTTTGACTGTTATACGAATATACTTTGGCCATTCATAGCCTCTGCCTCTTAAGGGTCTACCACTCTTTCAGCACACTGTGAAGGCAAAGGAACCTTATTGAGGAGTGGTCCATCTCTAGAAGTGCCACAGAAACATAATTGCTTTAGGATAAAGGTACCTTAGGAAGGAGCATAAAGAACTACAAAGCAGGTGGTGAACACTGAGACTGATTAGAGTAATGACAGACAGCAGATGCTAGGGATGACTAATAGCAGACAGAGACAGCTAAAGATATGACTTCCAGAAGTAGAGATAGAATGGCAGGAATGTATAATAACAAAAGAAGCACCATCAAATCCAACTCACCAGAGAAATTCTAGTACTAGAGCAATGATGTTATTATAATAACTGGCCAGCAATTTTTCCATAGGCTGAGCCAGTTATAACTCTGCTGTTATAACCCATGGGTTATAATGGCAAACACGATGCCATGTCTGTCAAATACAAGCCATTTCTGGTTGGCTCCTGCACTTCTAATAATGGGTGGGCTAAACTCTATGAAAAACATGGCTCCTCATCCCAATTACTGAGGAGCCACCACACCGTGAGTCATTGTGTTCTCTTTAATAAAAAAAACAACTTATCTGGTTGATCCTACTATCTGGAATCCACAGAACAATTCCCCACAAATGCCTCTAAGTGCTTCTCTACCAGAAATGGGTCCAAACACTTCACCACCCAGGAACAGCTCCGAGCGCTTCTCTGAGGTAAGCGCTATCCCAACAGTCTGAAACTGAAAACTAAGCAAAGTATATAAGAAACAACTTTTTGAAAAAAAGGCGCCTCATGAAGAACCTCTCTTTTCTCACTAAGAGAGGAGAAGAATGTGTGTGTGTGTGTGCGGTGCAGGCAAGAAGCACACCTGCCTGTGTGTATCTGTCTGAAAGTCAGGGAGTCACAGACACTGCAGGAAGGCTGAAAAAATTATGCCCAGCAATTATAAATAATAAAAGATGGGGAAGTGTGTTTAAATTTGAAATTAATGGTTGCCTTGGGTGTGGGATGCTTTAATAAACCCCTCGGCATCACCCTTGGGGTTTATGTAGCATCCCACACCTCAGACAACCATTGATTTCTCATTACACACTTCTCCATCCATTATTGCATATATTAAATATTACATTATGACCTTTAGCACTAAGGAGAGACAAAAACATGGAGGAAATCTCTAGAGATCCATGACCTTGGCTACCATCTCTCTTGGCATGAGTAATTATTATTATTATTATTATTACATGTCAGCTTTGCTAATTTGGAATTCAATTCATGGAAAATTTTGGAGGTATTACTCTCCCTCTCCTCTAATGGAATAATGCTGTGGGGATGCTGTGAGTCTATCTCTGTAACTAAAGGAAGATACCCATGAAGAAGCCCCACCCTTTGAAGTGTGGAATGAGCAGGGTAGCAGCTGATGCAAGGCTAGCACCCAGCTTGAGACTGTGAGGAGGCCTAACCTTGAGTGGAAAATAAAGGAAGGAACTAGGAATGACAATAGGTGGATCATAGGCAGATTCAAGGAGAATAACTTTCAGAGGGCTGCCAACATGGGTACACAGCTAAAGGAACTAATATAAATAATAATTAAATAAAGTGATTGATTGATTGAAAAAAAGGAACCCAGGTGGGCTTAGGGCTCCACCCTCAGGTAACTGAAATCTGAAATGCTACACCATGAAGTGCTACTGACTGAAGGACTGAATGGCTAAAGATTCCTGGAGTTAGACCTTACCAGCTGGTGGGACTGCCAGGACTCCCACAGGAGATAAGTGGCCTACAGAGAAGGACCTCATCTGGAGATGAAGGACTCACTCTTAAGATGAAGACTTCAAGGGAGTGGTACATGACCAACCATAGGGCAAGCCCTGAGGGAAAGATACTGGAACTATGATGATGGCCTGAATGAATGCATTCATAGAGTCTGATGGCATGGGGGCAGAAATTGACTGACTGATGAATGATGGCTGAAAGAACAACTGATATGATTGAGGCTGACTGAGAGAAAGTTGACTGCTGAAAGGAATGACTGATATTGATGGAATGTGAAATGACTGAAAAGGTACTGAAAGTTTAACCCATGTCAAAGGTCAAAACCATAGGTAAAATCCAACCATAGCCAGGCAAGGCTGGATGCTTTATCACACTAAGACAACGGTGATAAACACTGAAGCAGACTGACATACTGACTGTGACAGAGTAGGAACAGAAACAGCTGCCTTGCTAAGCAGCCAAGTGAAATCAATTCAGGAGAAATGCAGTGGACCTAAGAGGAAGTTTGCAAGTGGCTTAATATGCACAGCAATAGAAAAGACTGAGATAACACAAGCCACAACACTGCAGAATGACACAGACAGGACATACTGTAGAAACTAGTAAGCACAATGAAAACCAAAAAGAAGAAAACACATGAGTTGCATGAGGACATGAGTGTAGCTACGAGTGGCTATCTGAGAGAAAGAAGGAAGCTCAAGCTACACCTGGGAAAAGCAAAAAAAATGCTAATATAAAAGCCACTGAAGGCGCAAACTGAACAGAAAGCCCAAAAGCATGAGGAACACCAGCAGCAGACATGGGAGAAAAGGGCATGGCCCAAGTAGATCCTCTGGCTGCAGCAAAGAAACAGTGCTTTTGGATGAGGCTGGAGAGCTGGCTTAACTAGCTCATGGAAGGAGTGCTTGTTGCTCCCGCCTATTTGAGTTGCAGGCATTGCCTTTTAAATTCAACCTAGGATGGTACGGTGTAATGGTGCAACTACTGCACAAATATTAAGACACTGTTGTCATGTACTTGCTCGTTGGTTGGTAAAGATGTGATAGAAATATCTTCACCATTCAGTTTATTTCATTTTGGACCTATGCAAATGAGGATATGGTTCCACTGTCACACAAAGAAAGGTAATTCATTGCAAAAAATATGTTAATGCAGACATTAGGGTTGAAGAACGTAAGCGCACAATGTGGAGAAATAAAAAACAGGGTTTGGGGTCTTTGGGATCTTGGTGAATCAGTGGTAGAGTGTTCCTTGGAGTTGTTAACCTTAATGTCCACCCCTTCCCTGGCCAAACAAGGTCAGATGGATATCTTTTCTTCACACGAAGGCTTGCAGGTCCCTCTGTGAAGAAAGCTATGACTGATTCTGTTGGCAACATGTGGTGAGCCATACTTCTGTACCTCAAAGAATGTATCAGTATGAGGCACTGGTTTGGAGCTGTACCATATGTTTCTGACAGGAGGCTATAGTGTGGGCAAGTTCTGTTGTTAGTTTTTAACTTCTGCACATGAGCAGATTATCTGCTATCTCCTTTAATTGTGGTACAAAGCATATTGCTGCAAAGTTAAAGTGTGAGTATTTGTTGGTCTCAGAAAGGTGTCCTATGACCACTGGGGAGGTTGGTTGGTACTGCTTCCTAGGGGTCAGAATCATACTTGTTATCTTGCCTACTATTCTTACTTTGGGTGGGAGGTACCTGAATAATCTCATTCCCCTTCCAACCCAAACCCCTAATTAAGGAGTTTAATGAGCCTAGGCCCCTCAATCTTGCTTGGAGTCCATGAGTAAAGGCAGAGGTAGTAACTGTGAACAACACCCTGGCATCTGCATGGCAACCCAGTTACATATGTTTTTTAAAGGACCCTGTTATTCTTTTGTGACTTATCAAACTATTACAGCTTATATTTTGGAAACTGCACTCCAAACAAATGTACATGTTTTGAATGTTGTTGATACACTATGAAATTAAGATTGGATATTGAATGTGTGCATTTTATTTTATGCTTTCTGTCACATATTTCTTTAATTTTTTCATTTTAGTCAATCAACCAATCTAATAATCAGGAGGACATTATCATTCATTCATTCATTCATTCATTCATTCATTCATTCAGCTGTTAGTGAAGAAAAAGCTGACTGCTCCTACAAGGGAGAACATTTCCAAACTTACAGCCCAACAAATGCATCCTTTAACTTTTCGGGTCTGGAGATAGAGAGGAGGGAGGTGGGGAGGCTACAAAGGTGTAAGGAGGGTGGGGTCTTTGAATATGGAGGTTGGGTATCTGAACGGTGTGAGGAGTAGGGAAGGTTACTTGTTTGGAGCAGGTGAGGGTAGGTTTTTTTTACAGCATGGCAGCTGTCTATATCTAATATAATAGTACCAATTATTTCACTGGGACTGTGTGGGAGGGTTGGGTGTTAGCAGGGGTTGGGTGGGAAGATGTCTTAAAATTATCTGAAAGGTGAGCAGGGTGGGTGATGTGTGTACAGTTGGTGAGGGTAGGTCAGAACTTCAGGAAAGTTTATTTGCTGGGTAGAATTGGGGCAAAAGTCAAGAACTTTGCTAAGCTACACAAAGTGAGAAGTTCTGAGCTTCACACCACTTTAGCAAGAAGGTTCTGTTACTGTATCTAGAGTCCCTAGGTTCCAAGATGGCCAAATTATAAGTCACCAAAAATGAGGTTTAACATAGAAAGACCTACTCAACCCTAAGTACTGTGGCATAGTACATATGCATGCATAGACAGACAGACAGACAAGAATGCAGACTGACAGGCAGACAGACAGACAGAGAGATGGAAGTCACATTCCCAAAACAGCATTGCAAACAGGCATACAGTAGGTGCAGTGTGACACTGTCCTATACATTGTATTGTTTCAGATTTGTGTGTCTGTTCAGCTACCACTATGTAAGTCAAAGCATGGGGTGGATTGGACACAATGAACTACAGTTAATGTTTATTGCCTCATTAACCAAATATGGAGGTAAAATGTGGAAGCAAAAGCCTAGCCTGTAAATCAAAACCTTGTGCTGCAAATTCTTAATATAGGCACAGACAGCTTCAAGGATTAGGCCATTCCATTCAGGTGCTCTGTGAGAAGGAGGAGCACACACCATGCATGCATACGCACAGTACATGCTCACACACACACACACACACACACACACACACTCACACACTTCATGCAGCGAGCACTGCAAAGACTTTGAATATTAAGTTTGACTGGCTGAGTTAATTTATGTTGCTTCACTTTGTAATCTTCCTGTTGTACCTGAAAATAGGCATGTACTTTTCTAGTGTACCAGTGACACATCAAGTTGTCTCCTCAATCCGCTCCATGACAACTTGCACTGGACTATTACCTCCAGTGTAAATTGGCTCCTGCTCAATTCATTCCCAAATGGTACTCCCCGTGTTTATTTCATTAAATTTATGCCAGGGTGAATTATCAGGGAATGATTTATAGAGGGTGCTGATTGATACTTGAGCTAATAGTACAGTATGAGTTGTCAAAGAGCAGATTGACTGGGATGAACTGAAATGTAGCCATGCTTACATGTTCAAAAAAGAAACCAAATGAATTAAAAAATGTTGATCCATGGTTTAGCTATGTAAGTGATAAGACCAGTCAGGGTGTGAGTTGCTGTGTGACACCTGCACGATCCGGGTGTGGCCCCCACAGCAGGTGGATGGCATTTGTAGCCCCAGGAAGGCAGGTATCATAAACAACCAACAGGCTGAAGGTCTTAATGCACTTAAAAATGTGTTGCTGGGTTGATGTGTGAGAAACTGCTGGATTAGTGCTGCATGAGTGACTGTAATGGCAACAGAAACAGGCAGGAGTGAAGGGAGTTAGTAAGCAAGCAGGACAGTGTGAGCAGCATATTGACTGTTTTACTGAGCAGCTTGTCTGATAAATGCACGGGCAGAGAATTCGGTGAGCCAATCACAGATCATTATTTCTCTTACCTATTTTCTAAATCATCAATAATGTGGTTTGTGTTGACAATCTTTCAGTCTGAGATGAAAAATGATCATTACAGACCTGTCTTATCAAGCTGAATGGCAGAGAAAGTCTAGCTTTCAAAATCAATATATTCCACCAGATTCCATTTTTGACATTTTGGCCTACTTACAAATTCATGACGATTTAAACAAGTCTAACTTCAAATGAAAAACACAGGATGGTTAGTTGGTAGTATGCATGGCACAGGCAAAAATGTTTGGCTCTTAAAACAATCTCATGGCTTTCCACACAACATTGAGGTGACTGATCCCAGAAGTTTGAACATTAGAATACTGAATATATGACTAGTATTGGATTGAAAACCAAATTATGTTTGGAGAAGGGGCTAGATGAATTCCAGTTCATGTTAGATATCAGTGCATCATCCTTAACACAATGCATTCCCATGCATTTATCCAATAATAAAAAAACAAGTATGAAATGTCATGCTGAAAATATATATAGAACTTTATAAAGACCTAATATGAAAAAAAAACACTGATTTTATAACTGGACCAACAATTTCCTTTTTCTTCCTCCATCTCACAGTGATATAAGCATCACATATACTATCTGACCCAGCAGGACCAACCCTTTGCTACGACTCCAAACACCTCTATCTCCTCCACCACCACCACCACCACCACCATGAATGCAGCTGGACCATACATACTGTAGTTCTTCCCTCTCTGTTTGCTCTGCTTCTTCTGCTTTCTCCTTAAAGTCACTTCTTCATGAGTTTTTTCCCTCTTGCAACTGTACATGACTTCTTCCTCTAAAATCACATATTGTACTCACCCCCAATAGTCTGCCTTGCTCCAATACACTGTTCTGTACTTAAAATGTAGTACTCTCACCACCGTGCCTTAATTTGTACCTTATGTCCATATCTTTTATACTGTTGACGATGCTTCTGTTTTATTGTATTGTATTTGATTTTCTACATCCCTTTCCCCAGGGACGCATCTGGAAACAATATGTTAGCAGCTCAGTATGTCTTTCTTAGTGAAATATTTGAAATAAATAAATACATACATACATACATAGATACATAAATACATACATAAATAATAATATTCTACATGCTACAGTTGCTGGGCCTAGCTGTGCTGAGGGTGTCACAAAAGTGTCACTCTAGACCACTTCTGTCACGCATTGTGCTTCTGTGCTGGAGTTAGAGGGGCCGCCTGAGCTCCATTCACTCTTGACCTTCACAGCCATCATTTCAGGAGTAAGAAAAGTTGACACATTAATGCAACTCATAAATCCT
The DNA here is from genome assembly GCA_016271365.2 of Neoceratodus forsteri. Classification (NCBI taxonomy): domain Eukaryota; kingdom Metazoa; phylum Chordata; order Ceratodontiformes; family Ceratodontidae; genus Neoceratodus; species Neoceratodus forsteri. The sequence goes on from CM028130.1 coordinate 1,065,917,008, forward strand.
TGCTGTCAGCTGTTCCAAAACCTGGATGCAGACACTTTAGTGGTTGCAGCTGAGTAAAACTTGAGTGAAGTCCATTCAAGACATGATTGATGTTAATGGCTTAAATAGGCATGATAAATCAGTGATACCAACAGAGTGACTATGTTGGGAAACTATTTACATCATGATTCTTTTCTAACATTGATAGCAATGAGCTGCAAGTTAGTAACTTTTGGCAACAGGTGCAATACTTTTTAAATAAATTAGGCCTGCAGCAAGTATACCCGTGGCAACTTCAAAATAATGCTGACTTGCCCAAGTGGGATACAGTAATGAAACATTGTGATGTTACCAGTTTTAACTAGTTTCATCTCATTATATTGATGGGACCTGGAAAGGTACTTAGATTATATTCTCAGATTCATTTTATGTGTTGCTAGTGTAAACCCAGAATTTCAGTTTAGCTAGTATCTTGCCAGTTACAACGTACTGAGAAAGGCAGGCATCTCTACTTATTTCTAGAACCTGGTAACCCCTTGAATATGTCAGTATGTAGAGTGCTTGTTTCCGGAGGTTTTGTCTGTCTGAGGTTAATGTTTCATGATACTTTAAATTATTATATGTTTGCACAGTATACATGTTGGTTTCTTCTTGTGAAGTGGGGGAGGAGGGAGCTTTTGATTAACCTAGAGTCCCTTCTGACATTAAATATTTATGTTACTACAGTATATATGGTAGCATAGACTGAAAATGCAGTAATAACTACTTAGAGTGCTGGTCTGTTTTCCCAGTGCTGCTGCTTGCAGCACCATGACTGAGGTCCAGGAACAAGCTTCATTGTTGGAAGATCAGCGGGTGTAGAAGGACTGAGCATCCCATAGATGCTCTCCTTCTTCTGGAATGGATAATGCAAATACAAAGTTCAGGGTGCTGTGCCTAAATACGCTTTCACATCTTATCACCTTGGGAGTTACCCTTTGTGGCCAATTAGTGTGACACCAGGAGGGGGATCGGGAGTTCTATTCTTTTGACAAATAGAGCAACCAATGTCCATAAATGAATATTCCAGTATTCCTTTGCTTTGTTTGGTATCCATCCCAACATTTGCTCTTCTAGCATTTCTTCAGGGTACTTATTTTCTTGAAAAATTCAAGAAAAAAATAAAAGCAAGAAAAAAAAGCAAGAACACATGCTGAAGTGCATGTTGAACTTGGCTGTGAAACTGTGCGAAGACTCAACTACACTCTGCAAGCATGCTGTGTTTAACATCTTTGCTGCCTGAAACTTAATTACACACTGCATGCACACTGCTGTTTAACATCTCTGCTCCACAGCTTGCCAGTGTTTCTGAAGTGCATCCTAAACTCGGCTGTGAGATTGTGCCTGAGATTCAACTACACTCTGCAAGCATGCTGTTGTTTAACATCTCTGCTCCATGACTTGCCAGTGTCTCACAAGTAAGCTGCTGCCAATTGAATTTTTCATTGCAGACTGCCTTTGTGACTGGGTGTTGTGCCACTTACAGCTGCTAACGACTTTAATATCTGGGGTGTGTGCCTGAGGTGAAAGAAACTTCCCGCTGTCTGAAGGGCTCGGTGGCAAACCAATAGCAGAGCAGAATTCACCTCAGTGGGGAGGTAATAGGGCTTTAAATGCTTGCTTTCTGCAGAGCCGAACGCTGTGCACGAGGCGTGGAGTGTGAGAGTGTCACACGGCAGAAGAAATCAGAATATACAGCCTGCTTACTGTAATGTTTATGTGATTGTTTTTATAAGAGTCTGGCCTGGGTCTCTTTTTATCTGTTATTTACTTCAAATTTGATAGTTATACCACGTCTAGGGATAGCAATTCATTTTAAACTGAGTGTAAAAAATAACAGCAGTCTAAATCTATTTGACAAAGTGCTGAATTATTTTACTGTTAACATAACTGTTTAATACCTTAGCATAGTAAGGAATACTGTTTAACTGCAAAATGGAACTAAATTTATGGGTTTTATGGGAACTATGTAGGTCATTTATTCTGCCTTATTTTATCCCCAATATGGTAACACAATGGAGGGTGGCTTGAAATCTATATCCCTAAAGCCTTATGGAGGCACTTTTGACATTTTCACCTGGCTCTGTGTGGAACCCGTTTAAACTAACTATTCCATTACCATTACCAATAATTGGTTAATCCCAATGTTCAACTCTATGCAAGCTGGCTGCATTGTCTTTGACATAGGAAATTTAGCTATGAGTTGAACTACAGGAACCATTTTGTTTTAATTATAAGAAAGCTGCTTATGAAACAGTGTGGGCTTGCTGCTAAATTACGAGCTTTAATAGTATTAAGCCTCTTGCTTTCTGGCATATCCATTTAAACCCAGGACCAGGTCAATATATTTTACAGCAGATATTTTGAGGTTAACAAACTTAGCCTAGTTCATTTCAATGCTAGAAGTGTGATGCCAAGTTTGATTGGCCAGGAATGGATTATAGATTTCAAGCTGGATATAATAATTATTTCAGAATTCTGGTTAAATAAGAAAATATCAGATGAGGAAGTTCAAGTTCCTGGTTACCAATCATGCAGAAATGATCATGGGAAAAAGGGAGGGGTTGGTATATGGGGCCCTGACTTTGGAAATTAAAGAATTAGACTGTGTTACACTAACTCCAGGTATGGAAAGAGTAGCCTTAGAGCTAAAGATCCCATACTGCAAACACATGTTGATGATGAAATGTTATCTCCCACCAGGAAGATGAAAACAACTTCTTAGCCCTACAGGATTTTTGTTCCCATTTAGGGATATTCATGAACTCACCATCATGGGGGATTTAAATATAGATTGGGCTAAGATTTTACCTACAGGTAAATTAATGGAATTCTCAACATCTTCTGGTTTGACTCAACTAATTACTTCCTTCACAAGACATAATCCCAAACACCCAAGTTCCTCTACTATTTTAGATTTAATATTTATCTCATCCCAGATAGGTTTTTCTTTGGTGTACTGCCAGACACTTTTAGTGACCATCAGGTTACCTTCTGCATTAGAGGAAAATATAAGAAACAAGTTCGTCTCAGGTTAAATATACCAAAATCTGAAAGATCTAGATTATACATCCTATATGGTAGAGTTAGAATTAAAAGGTAGGAACTGGGATAGATTGTCCCTGATCCCTGACATTGATAATGCCTGGCAGTACTTCTAAGGCAAATTCCTGTGTGCGATACCTTTGCTCCACTTCATAGTAAAAAGTTTGAAAACAACAACTCCCTCTGGTATACAGCTGAACTGAGGAAATACCATAAGACTAGGGATGTAGCATGCACGTTGGCAAAAGTAAATAATGAAAGAATATCCTGGGAAAGGTACCGTGCTGCACATAACCTCTATACTAAGAAAATAAGGAAGGCAAAGGCAGACTATTTTTGATTGGTTTTAAATCCAAAAGGCCAGTAACTCCAGGGACTTTGGAGCATGGTAAGAAAGCCACAGGGCAATAAAGTATCTGAATTACCAAATCGCTATGATGAATAGTATCCTCCATAGCATCTCGGATAATTTGGCCAATATGTTTAATAAGATGTACATAGACATAGGCTCTCTTGGTCATAGGTTAGAAATATCTGCACCAAGGGTGCAGAAACAAGGATTTAGTTGGGAGGCAAGGATGAAAATAAGCCCCATTTTTCCTTTAAAATATAACTGTAAATCAGGTCTTTAAGGAATTATTAAAATAAATATTAACAAAGCACAAGGTTTGGATGGGATTCCATCCTACTTACTAAAATTGCAACCCCTGTAGTTGCCTCTTTATTAACTGATCGTTTTAACCTCTCCTGAAACAGGCACTTATCCACTAACATGGAAACAGGCAGAAGTAATACCAATTTTTAGTGACCAGAAGAACAACAAGGGGAATTATGAGCCCATATCGCTGCAATCCAGTTATTTCTAAGATTTTAAAAAAACTGTAGTATTGCAATTAAATAGTTACTTAGAAACCCAGAATATGTACAACAGTTATCAATCAGGATTTAGGGTCAGCACATCACTACTTCGCATTAATCAAAGTCATGTCAGATATTCATAAAGCAATTGACAATAGCCTCCTGGTTGGGGCTATTTATGGACCTATCAAAGCTTTCAACAGTCTGAATCATGATAGGATCCTTGAAAATTTAAGATCTATCAGCTTCAACCAGATGCACTTGTTTGGTTCCAAGGCTATCTGACTGGGAGACAGCAGTGAGTTATACTGAATAATGATTATAAATCTAAATACTTGAACATCAAATCAGGGGTACCCCAAGTGTCTGTATTAGGACCCGTATTGTTCAACGTGTAGTATACGAATGGTGCTGAACACCTATTGAGTTGTGTCTGGCACCATTTGTATGTGGATGACACAGTTCTCTATATAGAAAGCAAGACTTTAATAAATTGCAGAACTACTTCCAGGATCTTGGTAGTTTTAAACTCCTCAAAGTCACAAGTCATGCTTTTTCAAATAAACAATTACAAAATCAATCAACTTTGAATATAAAATATCTTGATGATAGTAGTCTAACCCTTGTTGATTCCTATAAATATTTGGGAGTCTGGATAGACTCTCATTGTAAATGGGATACACACACTGACCTACTGACTAGGAAACTAAATAAAAATTAGGGGCCTTATATAAATATTAAAACTTCTTCCTCCAGATATCGGATTACAAATAGTAAACTTCATAGTAATCCCTCTGTTTGACTAAGGGTGGTGTTGTTTTTGGTGGAGCAGCAGGAAGTGTTCTACACCAGCTTGATGTGCTTTATAACAGATTTGGGTGTTATGTTCTGGATTCACCCTGGTATGCACACCATTGTTCCTTCTATAGAGCTCTGGATTGGCTATCACTGACAGAACGATGGAAACTACATATATTACATTTGATGTATCACTGTCAGATACAAATAATGCCTAACTATATGCTAGATTTAATTAAGAAACAGCACCTTAGGGAGGGTTTATGTGCAGCAGGGCAATACAGTACACAGTGCCAATGGTAAAACTGTGAAGGGTAACAATAGTTTTGTGCATATGGGCCCAAGGCTCTGGAATAGTTCAGATCATTTGAGGCAAAATAATTATATCTTATTTTGGAATGCTATAAGATATTAGTTTATTGATGCTGCTAAATCTTCTAATACTTGCTGTGGTTGAGCCATGTTAGCTATGTATTGCTAAATGTGTATTTTTGCTTTATTTGCACTGTATGTTCTGTAAATTTTACTGTGGAATTTCTATTTTTGTACAATGGGATCCCATTGAAAATGACCTTCAGCTAAACTGGGTTATCCCTTTCTGATGTGTCTCAGAATAACATTTTACAACCATTTACTACTACTACTACAAAAATAATTACCCATCCTGCATAATTATACTGACTTTTTATAAAGAGAAGAAAAACTAAATTTCATTCAAATTTTTAGATTCCCATGCTGAGTGAAATCTCATACCTTATTGCTTGTTAAATAATGTTCTTAGTCACAATCTTAGGAACAATAATCTCTTCTCATTTTAATGATTGTGAAAATTGAAATATTATTTTTATGATATGTCTATTTAGTACATTATTTGTGAATCTACACATATCTGCACTCCAGCAGGCATCACATCCTGGTCACCTGGACCTTTGGAGCAGTGCTTAGTTTGTACAGAAAGAGGTGCCCAGGCCCAAACCCAAATGATCGGGGTCTGGGGGTTTAGATTGCTCTGTGGTGAGTTTTAGGGCTTTACTGAAGATAAAAAACACTTCTGTTACATCTTCCTACCCTGACTCCTGGGGACATTTTTCTTACCCTGAGTCAGGTGTGTGGAACAAACTGGCTGGCCTTAATAAGCAGCAGAATGTACCACAGAGCATCTAGTAGGGCACAACTTTCAGCTGGTGGTAAAACCCAGTAGAACTGAAGTATGCAAAGTTTTGCATAAGGTAAGGATAGTGAGCATATAGAATGCACTGCCAAGGTGCTGGGGCCGAAGCCAGGAGTCTAGGGGCACCTAGGCCAGAAGCTCTAGAGACTTAGATGCTCTGTGGTGAGCTTTGGGGCTTTTATTGAAGATAAAGAAAACATTTCTGTTACGCCTCCCTACCCCTGACTCCAAGGAAAAATTTGCTTCCTAGAGTCAGCTGTGTGGGAGATTCTGGCTGGCCTTATTAAGCAACAAAATATACCACAGTAGTAGTAGTAAACATAGAAACATAGAATTTGATGGCAGATAAGGACTGCTTGGCCCACCCAGTCTGCCTATTTTCCTACCTACTGGATAAGCTGCAGATCGTAGTTAACCAGCAGCCTACTTCTTCCTACCCCACCCCCAGAATTGCCTTATGACTGTCCCATGCATGCTTGAATTCCACCACTGATTTGACTCCACAACCTCCTCCGGAAGGCTGTTCCATGCATCCACAACCCTTACTGTGAAAAAATACTTCCATAAATTACCTCTGAGCCGCCCCCCATCTTCAAATTGTGCCCTCTTGTTCCTGCACACCTCTTTTTTGAAAGATGCTACCCTCTTGGACTTTGTTGATTCCTTGAGGTACTTGAACATTTCTATCATGTCCCCCTCTCCCTCCTTTCCTCGATGCTATACATATTAAGCTCCTTCGTCTCTCTTCATATGTCTTCCGGTGCAGACCCTGCACCATTTTAGTTGCCCTCCTCTGGACAGCTTCCATCCTGTCTATGTCTTTGTGGAGATTGGGTCTCCAGAACTGCACACAGTACTCAGATGGGGTCTCACCAGCTGTCTGTACAGAGGGATAATAACTTCCTGTTTTCTACTGGTGATGCCTCTCCCTATGCATCCCAGTATCCCCCCAGCCCTCCTTGCTGCCCTCTCACATTGCTTGCCCACCTTTAGGTCATCTGATATGACTACCTCCAGGTCCCTTCCATTTTTGTTGTTGTTAGTATCTCACCCGCCATTGTGTACTCTTCCCTGGGTTTTGTTTCCCAGGTGCATTACTCACTTCTTAGCATTGAATCTAAGCTGCCATACATTTGACCAGTCCTCTAACCTTGCCAAGTCCCTTCTCATCCTTTCCACCCCACCCTGTGCATCAACTCTGTTGTAGATCTTTGTGTCATCTGCAAAGAGACATACTTTTCCTTCCAGTCCTTCTGCAATGTCGCTTATAAAGACATTGAAGAGGACCGTCCTAATACTGAACCCTCATGTACCCCACTAGTAACCTTCCTTTCTTCTGAGTGGACTCCATTTACTATTACCTCTGTGTCCTATTCTCCAGCCAATCTTTACCCAGGCTGTCATCTTGGGACCCACTCCAGGCTGGCTAACTTGTATATTAATCTTTGTGTGGGACTGTGTCAAATGCCTTGCTAAAGTCTAGGTAGGCCATGTCCACAGCCCCTCCCTGATCTACTACTTTGGTCACCCAGTCAAAGAAATCTATCAGATTCATCTGGCATGACCTTCCTGCTGTGAATCCATGCTGCCTAGGGTCCTGTGCCTCAGGCTCTAGATACTCAACAATTCTTTCCTTCAGAAGTGATTCCATCATTTTCCCTGTCACTGAGGTTAAACTAACAGGTCCATAGTTTCCTGCTTCTGCCTTGCTCCCACTTTGTGAAGGGAATCACATCTGCCCTCCTCCAGTCCTCGGTACCACTCATCCTCCCATGATTTGTTAAAAGGGTAGTCAGTGGTGTCACTAGTTCTACCCTTAGTTCTTTTAGAATTCTGGGATGAATCCATCAGGCCCCATTGCTTTGTCCACCTTCAGTTTTAAGAGTTCTTTCAGAACCCTTTCTTCTGTAAATGGGCTGGTATCAACTTCTGTATCCAGAGTGTTTCTACTGTTTGTTTTATACACCTCCCCTCTTCATTTGTAAATACTGAGCAAAAATATTTGTTTAGTATCTCTGCCTTTCACAGATCTCCCTCTGCCCACCCTCCCTCCCCTTTATTAAGCCTCACTTCCCTCCCTTGTCTTCCTTCGCTCCCTGATGTACCTATAAAAGGTTTTATCCCCTTCTTAACTGAGTTGGCTATCTTTTCCTCGGTTTGGGCCTTTGCTGTTCTGACTGCCTTCCCAGCCTCCTTTTGCTTTAACTGATACAGTTCTCTGTCCTGCTCCTTCTGCGATTCCTTGTACTTCCTGAATGCTTTTTTTCTCTTGAACCCTCACTGCCACTTCCTTTGAGAACCATAGTGGTTTCTTACATCATTTTGTTTTGTTTATTTACTTCACACAAAGACTCATTACCTCTGTGATGGCAGTTTTTATTATTCCCTATTGTTCTTCCACCCCTCCTTCCTGGCCATTTGCTAGTGCATTCCTTAGGCACTCACCCATTTTGGCAAAGTCAGCCCTCCTAAAGTCCAGTACTTTTGTCTTTGTATGGCTTGACTCTATTGCTGTGTTTATTGTGAACCATACTGTTCGGATGGTCGCTAGTTCCCAGATGGCTGCCCACTTCTACATCTGTGATCCTCTCCATCTCCATTTGAGAGAAGCAAGTCTAATATTGCTCCCTCTTGAGTGGGCTCCAATACTAGTTGTCTAAGGCATGCCCCTGTAGGGCATCTAGAAAAACTCCACTCTTCAAGTGGCAGCTGCAACTGCACTCCAGTTAACATCTAGCATATTCAGATCACCCATCAGCAATATCTCCCTTTTTCTGCCATTCTAAGTATACTTTCTATCATTTCCTTGTCCATTTCCTCCCCTGAGAAGGGGATCTGTGTCAACCCCTGTGCGGATTGTGGTGCCATTGCCTGTCTCCAAATTTACCCACAGTGCTTCTTCTCCTCCCTGTTTACCCTTTTGTTCTGTTGCTTTTATTCCTTCCCTTGTAAAGCTACTCCTCCTCCTCTTTACCCTCCCTGTCCCTCCTGTAGATAGTGTATCCTGGTACGTTTACGTCCCAGTCATGGTTTTTTAATGTGTACCATGTTTCTGTGACTGCCACGATATCCAGATGTTCCTCCTCCATCAAGGCCACTAATTCAGGAAGCTTGTTACCCAGACTACGGGCATAGGTACCCATTGCTCTCCATTTTTGATGGCTTTACCTTCTGTTGCAGCATCCCCACTGACCGTTCTACCTCGGTCTTTTTTCTCATTTAGTACCCTGTTTTGTAGGGAGAGGCTGGGATTTTCCTGCTGCTTGTCAGTGCCTCCCCTTGACTAGTTTAAAAGCTTGCCAATGAAGCATTTAAACCGATTGCTCAAAGACTTGTTCTCTTCCTGGACAGATGCAGACCATCCTGCCGAGTATAGGCTGGTGTCCCTCCAGGTGGAACCCCAGTCCCCAGTATAAAACGTTTATTTAATTGACAAGCAAAGAATAGGAGACTCACCTGAGACTAGCTCATTTCCAGCGAGGTCCTTAGTGCAAACATTCATATTGACATCATGATAAAAAAGTTGCAACACAAATTACATACATAAATATACAGTACATACAATATAAACTAACACCACAGCAATACTGAGTTACAATGAACTACTTAACATCTATATAAATAATCTCGTAGTTTATACAGGATGTATTCATTCATATATGTGCAAGTGCAAACCTTCATCATAATTAATACATATTGATCAAGGTGGATCAGCAATAAACCTTTTATCTGCTTCAATTCTGAACCATCTTTTTATTTCTCCTGTACAAGCCTGCATCTTCCATCCCACAGCACCCAGCTGAGTGCCGGGCTTTGCTTCACCAGCTGGGCGGTCGGTGGTACCTTAGCCGAACCTGGGAAACCACAAGGCCAGGAGGAACAGTGAGGGAGCAGTTGGGAAAGGTGCAGCCAATCGCCTGCATCTTCCATCCCACAGCACCCAGCTGGCGCTGGGCTTCCTCCGTAAGCAGGCGGTCAGAGCACCTTAGCCAAACCTTGGAACCACAAGGCTGGGAGGAACAGTGAGGGAGCAGTTGGGAAAGGCGCAGCCATTGCCTGCATCTTCCATCCCACAGCACCCAGCTGAGCACAGGGCTTGGCTCCTAGCAGGCAGTCGGCGGCACCTTAGCGAACCTGGGAACCACAAGGCCAGGAGGAACAGTGAGGGAGCAGTCAGGAAAGGCTCAGTCAATCGGTAGTTTAGTGCTCCACCAGGCACAGCAGCCGATTGGCTCTCCTGCCCCATTGACTTATACTGGCCAGTTTGCATTGCTGAAATCTGTGTGGGACTTAATTTTTTTTTCTCTTTACTCTTCCCTGGTTTTTATAGCAAATTCCCCAGAAGAGCTGCTTCCAATCTGGTGAGACATCTGTAGAGGGAAACTTGTTGATTCTGTTTGAATTCTGCTGGATCCTGTTAGCAGCAGTGGGCCAGATGCTGAGGCGCCACTCTCCTTCTTTTTTTGTCTTGTAAATCATCAAAAAGTGCTGTTATCCACTATTGTACTGCAAGGAAACTGCCATTTTAATGCTCTTTAATGTAATTACAGCTCCTTGCTTGCATATGTAAGTGGGCCAGATGCTGAGGCGCCACAGGCCCTCCCCACAGTCCTTTTGTAGTACTGATTTGGTCAGTGACAATCAAACGCTTGCTACTGCCCTTATTAATTGCTGCACCCTCCTCTGTCTCTCTTCAGCCTGCATCTTCCATCCCGCAGCACCCAGCTGAGCGCCGGGGCTTAGCTCCCTTGGCGGGTGGTCGGCGGCACCTAGCTGAACCTGGGAACCACAAGGCTGGGAGGAACAGCGAGGGAGCCATTGGGAAAGGCGCAGCCAATCGCCTGCATCTTCCATCCCACAGCACCCAGCTGAGCGCGGTCTTCGCTCCACCAGCGGGCGGTCGGCGCACCTTAGCCGAACCTGGGAACCACAAGGATGGGAGGAAGAGTGAGGGAGCAGTCAGGAAAAGTGCAGCCAATCGGTGTTTAGCGCTCCACCAGGCACAGCAGCCAATTGGCTCTCCTGCCCCATTGACTTATACTGGCTCAGTTTGCATTGCCGAAATCTGTGTGGGACTTGATTTTTTCTCTCTTTTACTCTTCCCTGGTTTTTGCTGCAAATTCCCAGAAGAGCTGCTTCCAATCTGGTGAGACATCTGTAGAGAGAAACTGTTGTTGATTCTGTTTGAATTCTGCTGGATCCTGTTAGCAGCAGTGGGCCAGATGCTGAGGCGCCACTCTCCTTCTTTTTATCTCTGTAAATCATCAAAAAGTGCTGTTATCCACTATTGTACTGCAAGGGAAAACTGCCATTTTACTGCTCTTCAATGTAATTACAGCTCCTTGCTTGCATATGTAAGGTGGGCCAGATGCTGAGGCACCACAGGCCCCCCCACAGTCCTTTTAGTGCAGATTTGGTCAGTGACAATCAGAAAACGCTTGCTACTGCCCTTATTAATTGCTGCACCCTCCTCTGTCTCTCTCCAGCCTGCATCTTCCATCCCACAGCACCAGCTGAGCGCGGAGCTTTGCTTCGCCAGCGGCAGTCGGCACCTTAACGGAACCTGGGAACCACACAGGCCAGGAGCAGTCGGAAAGGCGCAACATTTTGCCCACCCACCCTTCCCCTTCTTGTGTTTTAATTTATAGGCATCTTCCCACCGAAATCTCTTCCCCGCCCTCAGCATTTTTCTCTGAACCAACAGAGAGTCACCAGCTTGCTGATCCAACCAATCAGCAACTTCACTACTCCCCACTGCCAACTATCAATATCCCCTTCAGAATGGGGAGCTTACTTCTGATACTCCTGTCACTATCAGCCATAGGGTTCCACAAAGAAGATGACCCTGTTATACAATTTAGAGTGGTCAATCCGCCCAGTTTCTCTGGAACATCCCCTTGGCTGACACTCAAACCCTCATATATGCTTTACCATTGCTGCATCGACTACAGTGGAACAATCACCATAAAGATACACATATCACCACATATGTGTTTCAGTCAAGCCCCACTGCTGGATATATAGATCCCCCTAAGCCTAGTCATCAAACTGCTAATTGGTATCCGACACACTACCTTAAAACCACAGTGAGCACCCCAAAAAGAGTGGCAACAGAATAAAGAAGGAGGACCAAAGACAGCCCCTCTCCTATCACTGGCAGCCCTCATGAAGTTACTGATCTTTCTATTGCTCTGTATCAGTAATGTGAAATCAACCCTGGACCTCTTGAAAGTATCACCTCTCCATCAGACCTAACCTCAACTAAAGGCCTCAGTTTCTTGCATATTAATGTATGCAGTCTGTTGAAAAAATTTACATTGATACAAGCCTGGGTTGCCCATACTTGCCCAGACTTTCTTGTGATAACTGAGACATGGCTCAGACCCACCACAATGGACAGGGAAGTTAACCTACCTAACTATCAGCTATTCAGAGCTGATCGCCAAACAAGGGAGGTGGAGTAGCCATTTATGCAAAAGCTGGTATAGTTGTATCCTGTACTGCTGCAACATCTATGCCCAAGGAATTTGAATGCCTATCTCTAAAAGTCTCTCTCCCAATACAGCAGCTTTCCAACTAATTGGATGCTACAGACCCCTCTGCTGAACACAAGCTCTTATCCCACCTGGGAAACCTGGTCAAGTCCAGTACTGAAGAAGTCATTATCCTAGGTGACCTGAATTTCAACTGGCTCACCCAGGCAGCTACACCTCTGGTATCATTCTTGACACCTATGGGCTCACACAGTTAATTAATGAACCAACAAGATTAAATACAAAGAATAGTAGTAACAGTACATTACTTGATATCATGCTAGTGAATAAACCACATCTATTCACACATGCTGGAGTGCTCCTATGCAACATAAGTGATCACTACCCCATCGCAGGGGTAAGATCCAACAGCATAACAACAAATCCTGCAAAATTCATCATGAGGAGATCCAAGAAAAACATCAATATTGAAGGATATCTGCATGATCTAGCTTACTCTCCACACTGGCAAAGTTCTATCTTGCACATTCTGTAGAAAAGCTCAGCAGGTGCTAAATAGCATTATAATAAATGCCCTTAACACCCATGCCCCAGTCTCTAGTATCTGAATAAAAATAAATCCTGTCGCTGGTTTTCAGCTGACCTCAAAGCTGCACTGCTGGAGAGAGACAAACTCTGGAAAGTAGCAAGAAAAACTAAGAATACAAATGACTGGATGATTTTTAGGAAAGCCAGGAATAAATGCACCAGGAAAGTTAGGGATGCAAAGGCTGCCTACTACCTGGCCGAGCTCGACTTCTCCTACCACAATCCTGCTAGGTTTTGGGGCACCATCAAGGGTATGATGGGACAGGACGCTAACAACCCCTTCCAACTCAACTACAGAATAACTATGGCCCTATTACTGGCAAAATGGAAATTCTGGATGCATTCAACAACCACTTCACAACAGCTGGCCTTGCCTTTGACACCTCCCCAGCTAACCTACTAAGGGACCAATTAAGTTCCTACTACATTGGTGATCAAAGAGTTGACACTTCCTTTAGCTTCAAACCTATACTGTTGAAACAAGTTGAGGATCTATTATGGCATCTGAATACCAAAAAGTGCAGGAGCAGACCTTCTGGACCCTTCTTTCTAAAGATTGCGTGCCATGTGTTTGCAGTCCCCTAACACACCTCTTTAACCTTTCCCTAAACTCTGGCTCTATTCCCACACTATGGAAGACAGCTCAAGTGGTCCCCTTCTAAAATCAGGGGACTCTATGGATCTTAATAACTACAGGCCCATTTCCATTCTACCTGTGTTATCCAAGATGCTGAGAAATTAGTGAGTATTCAGTTAAGGGAATATCTTGACAGTGCTAACCTATTAAATCCAGCTCAATCTGGATTCAGGGCCAAACATAGCACTATCACTGCATTAGCCAAGGTCACAAATGACTGGCAAACCGAATTGGATAAAAGAACAATGTCTGTGCAGTATTCCTGGACCTGAGCAAAGCATTCGGTACCGTGGACCATGAACTGCTACTCTCATCCTTACACTCCATTGGCCTAGATCCACCCTCCTTAAGTGGTTCAGATGCTACCTCTCCGGTAGGTCACAGCAGGTAAAGCTGAAGGTGACCTATCCCCATTAAGACCACTGTCAAGAGCAGTTCCCCAAGGCTCTATTCTGGGTCCTATCCTTTTGCCATTTATATAAATACAATTGATGCAACCCTTACCAAGTCCTCAGTACACCTCTTTGCTGATGACACTGTTCTGTATGTCAGCAACCTTCACCTAAAGTGGCTCATGAAATCCTACAAACAGAATTCTCCTTGTTACAATATCAGCTACTCGAGAAAAGCTTTCTGCTAAATGCAAAAACTAAAGCAATGATGTTCACAACTCAAAACTCCACCAACACATCCTCTTCAATCAATCTCCCCAGCTATGCACTATACTTGGAGAAAATCTGTAGTATGTTGAAAATTTCAAATACCTAGGTGTGTGGATTGACAACAGACTTGACTTCACTCAGCATCTAGAACAACTGTTAAAAAGCTTTGCCTAAGGCTTGGCCTCCTCTATAGATTAAAACCTTTCCTTAACAGAGACTCAAAGATGAGGTTAGTCCAGTCTATCTATCAGTCATTGACTATGCAGACTTCCTCTATAGTCACTGCCCCATCTCCTACCTTCAAAAGTTGGATACCTTATATCATAGAGCAATAAGGTTCATTACAGACCTGCCATATAATACCCACCATTGTTCTCTCTATGACGCAGTTGGATGGGTTTCCTTCATGTCAGGAGGAGCAGAAATGCAGCTCTATGGATCTACAGAGCTTTATCAGAAAACTCCCAAGCTATATACTGACTGCTTCAACCAGACCACTCCTAGCTCCTATGCCTTAGAAGCAACAATATCATCCTGCTCAAATTGCCCAAAGTCAACACCAAACTAGGGAGGGCAACAATCAGCTATTCTCTAGCTATAGCATGGAACACCCTACAAAAATCCTAAAACTGTCCATTATCATTCCATTTACATCCTTTAGCAGCACTGTGCAGCCTTCTTCACAGAAAATGCAGTTGCTACCGCTAGAGATAGAATAGTCATCCCACAAACCTATAATCCAATCATATATGACATATTCCTTCCAGTCAGACACCCCTAGTTTATGGCACCCAATATTTCCTTTACCATCCTTGTACTCATTATGTGTGTGACTGTCATGACCCTCATTGGGATATATATGTACTGTACATATTGTAGATATTAGTTTAACCTTCTTAACCGAGTTTCAACATGTGAATTCACTGTATATCATTGTGCTTTAAACATCATTTATTCTGTACGTATAACTGTCTTATAAGTATGTGATGTAATTGCTGTGTATCTACTCGAAACTTGACCTTATCAGGTCCATCTTGTAAATGAGCCTTGCTCAATGATGATCGCCTGAATAAATAAAGATTTGATTGATTGATTGATTGTTGGATTGACAAGGGCTAGAATTAAGTGGTCTAAGATAAATTGGCAATGAGTTCCATAAATTGGGACCCAAATAAAAAATGCTCTACCCAAATCTGTCTTTCTTCTGGGCAATTCATATTCCATACCTCCGTAGAGCATAGGCCTCCTCTAATCATTCTAACCTGGAGTTCATGGGTAATATATTCAGGTACTGTACCCTAACTGAGTTAACCATGTATATCAAAGCATGAAAAGACCTTCTATCTTTTGGACACATCCCATTCAAAGACTGATATAGCTCACTTCTATGGGTTATCTTAGGTACATGCAAAACAAACCTTGCTATTTTATTAAAAGAACATCTATTTTAGCTAACTGGGTTGAGGTTGCCACCATATAAACAATATCTCCATAATCCAAAAGTGGTATCAATGTGGTTGTAACTACATGCTTCTTTACCCTTTCATTCATACAATTTCTAATTCTGTATAGTGCACCCAAACATCCATTAACTTTCTTGATTACATGTTCTATGTGGAAGTCCATACTAATGACCTATACAAGTACATTCCTAGGTATCTATAACATTGCAATTGTTCAAGGACGATTTTATCTTTGGTTACTATATTCAAACCTAACTCAGAATAGGCTACACTATTCTCTTCAGAGAACAGTATAACCTGAGATTTTTTTGAGTTCAGAACAAGTTTAGATTCACTATAAAATATCTGAAGCTCATCAAATGCACGTTGCAGAATAGATTCTATCTGCATTATTGATGTGCCTTCCACATAAATAATGGCATCATCTGCATATAAGTGACATTGTGCATCAGAATTGGTTAAAACAAAATCATTCATGTACAAATTAAATAATATTGGACCCAAAATGGATCCTTGGGCACTCCAGAAATAATTGCCCTAAGACCAGATCCCCATCCATTTATTGATACCATTTGTTTCCTTCCAGATAGATAAGCATCAAACCACCTAACTACATTAGTAGAAATACCCAAAGCAGGTAGTCTGGACAGGAGGATGTCATGGTCCAAGGTATCAAATGCCTTGAACAAATCAACAAAAATTGCCCCCACCAACATTCCCCTGTCCAGAGCACCTGCAATATCCCCAGTGACTTTCAGCAAGGCAGAACTTGTACCATGCATAGATCTAAAACCAGACTGGAGTTCATTAATCACTCTTCCTTTTCTAAATATGTCTGAAGTTGTTTAGCTACCATCTTTTCAAACACTTTAGCCACTATTGGTAATAATGAAATAGGCCTATAATTCTCTAACAAAACTCTAGAGCCATTTTAAAATTGGAATTCTCTAGCCAACTTCCACATTTCAGGAATTTCCCACATGTAAATGACATGTTAAAAATGCTGGCCAAGGGATATGAAATAACCATAGCACAGAGCATCTAGTATAGTAAAATTTTCAGTTGGTGGCAAAACCCATTAAAATGAAACACACACATTTTCTGTAGGTAAAGGATATTGGGCATATAGAATGCACTGCCAAATCATATACCTGAAATTAGATTATAGGAGGCTTTTTCAAAATGATTTTGATGCATAAATGAACTTGGGGTTCATTGATCACTAGTACTACTGATAAGTGAGGAATGGACATGATGGGCAGCCATGCTTTCTTCTATCTTAACTACCTAATGGAAAGCCAAGTATAGGATGCATATGACCTGTTATAAAGCTCAACTACAGACCCTTATGACTCAGAAATTCAGAAGACTTTTTGCACATGGAGGTGCTTCTGACCCACATTCCACATGTAGATGTTAAAGGAACATAAACCTTACTTATCCTTTCTGTGTGAAATTGGAAATTAGGGTTAGTGTGAACACATGGCCAAAGTTCCAGTTAACAATGATTTCTTTTCAATCATAGCTTTTTCAGATTTTGAATATACAATCCAGTTAAAACAGCAGGTTGGCAATTAGGTTGTAACATTATAGTATTTTTACAGCAACAGTGTAATATGTCCCTGCACTTGTTGTTACAACATTAGGGGTTAGCTGAAATAAGAACATATAACTCCATCATGCACCCTGTAATACCAGAGATAAATAAACATCCTCGATGCACTACATCAGTATATGCAAAATTGTACATAAGTGACCCCACATACGCCTCAGAGTTAAATCCAATTATATAATTGGTGATTTAAGAAGTAACAAACTTGCAGATTGGGAACAGGTTAAACATTACTAACATTTCTAAAACACTTTGGAAAGGCTGTATTATTAAACAACCCAATCTGCTGAGTGGAGTCTGAGTGCAACCAGTTAGTTAGGCTATATACCATTAATACACATATTGCACATCATGTACGATGTAATTCATGAAACTAAATACTGCCATGAAAGTAAGGATAATTTTCGGTTGAGTCTCCTCTTGGCTCATTGCTTGAGCATTGCTTTTTTCACCTTCCCAGTAAGGAAATAAACACAAAAATAGGATTATGCTCTGCTTATCCTGAAAAGCCCATAAATTGTCCATATTAACTGGTTATCCTTCTGTTTTCTCTTTACTTTGTGTCATCAGCCACTCTGTGCCCTTTGGTAAGCCGCAAATTAACATATGGAATGTGGTTAAATTTATTGAACCGTGGGCAGACTAGATTCAAAATAGTAATAAGGAAATAGTTTCAATAAGCATGGATGCTCGCGTTGGCGCGCATATGAGTCATTTATGAAAAGCCTAGCTCACATTCAGCTCTGGAGATAGCAATAGTGCTCACATCATTCAACAGGTCCTTATACTGCTTCTGAACTTACTTCCCACCTGACTCCTGATATACCCTGTATGCCCAAAATGGTTTAATGAATGTTGCCAATATCAAACCTTTTGCAAAGAGACTCAGTCTCACTTTCTCCAAACAGTGTAGGTAGCTCATTGGGCCCGTACTGCTTATATAACACTTTATTTCTGTGATCAGTTTTCATATCTAGTCTTGTCACCAGCACTGCCTCCCACAGGCAGCATATGATTTTGAAAATTGTCCACTAAGCTGCAAAAATCTGTCCTGGGTGAGTTATCGTGTCAGACATTTCCTTCATGCAGGACCACACCATGAAAAATCTTCTCTTCCATTGTTTTCTCATACTGAGCAGAATATTTCCTTCACTTTTCTACCATTGCGTGAACACCAAGATTTGGCAGCAGATAGCTCGGTGTGCATTGATGATTATACAATTGCGATGTTGCAATTCATGAGACAACTCAGACAAATGCTGAATGGATGATAACTGCTTGCTTAGACTTGAGTAAGTTTTGCATATTATTCTGTCATGAGACACATCATCAGCTGCTGATGTGAAGTGCTTATACAGAGTGGGCTAAGCATTCCAAACAGTCTCCACATATCTAAAGCTCGATGCAACCCATCAAGTGTCTAACAGTCGACCTATTTTGCAAAGCTAAATGTCAAGAGCCTCAGCACACTCTTTTAGCTCTAATTAATTTTTTCCAGATGTGCTATAAGTGAAACTAGCTTGTCTGGCAAGCTTTAAAGTGATTCATAGCTCCATTTTTCATAACATCACCGACTGCAAACTCTAGGCAATGGGCAGAGCAGTGGCAGGCTATAATATTTGGAATCATGTCTTGCAACTTCTTCACAACACCAGTATTGCATTCAAACATCACTGAAGCTCCATCACAAGCAACTGCTACTAGGCACTTGGTGAGAAAGTCTTCATTTACGTTAACCTTTTGAATGTAGACAATAAACTGTTCACTATTCCCCAGAAGACAGATCATGTAGCTCAACAAGGTCAATGAATACATTAGCAGGAGACTCCATACCAGGTAACTGTATCCACATGTACTCAATGAAAGCACTTTTCTTATTTATGGCAGTAGCTTCATCAAGTAAAAGACTCACTTTAGGAGCAAGTGCTATAATTTGGGCAAGCAATTTTTCTTAATTTCAGAGGGAATGTGATGTTGAATGCTAGAGCATGCCACATTGGAATGCAAATCCACCCCATGTTCAGTCCATCTCAACTGCTGGCAGTCAATTTCTTCTTCAAAACCATAAAAAGACCTGTTATGCTTTGCTTCTTTATAAGCAGTACAGAAGATTCTGGCAAAAAGTTGAGCAGACTGGGCATTTGCAGCTATTTACAGCAATGTGTCTTTCTTTGTCTCCTCCAAAATATGAGAAGCCACTACATGTGACTTGGCTTGTGCATGTTCTCCTATATTTTCTGGAGTGCTTTCTGTTGCTTGGCTTTAGTGGCACCAAAAGAAGCAGCACTAGCTTCTATCCATTCTTTAACGACTTCATTCCTGCAGATTTTTCAGGACCCAAGTTACTGACCTGCTGACACTCACTGCAACTGGAATGCGATCTGTTGATGACTAACCACATGTACTTGCTTTGGAAATATTTTTTTTGTTCACGTTTTCATCCTGCAGGAAGCAAATCTGTCGTGTGAGCCACAACAATGTTGCGGTAAGTGTTGTCTTCGCTACTAGTGCTCTGCGATTCAGAATCACTATCAGCAGAAGAGCTTTCTGCTGCACCCTTGCCTGCAATTTTGTGAACTTGGTTTTCTTCTGTAGGGCTGATGCTGTTGTCACATGTAACAGATGCACCTGGTAAATCTTCTGGTTCTTTTCAGTGGTTTTCATCTGCATCCTTTTCTTCTGCTTACTAACTGGCTCAGCTTCATTTGCACCAGCACCCAGTTCAGAAAATTAAGACCACATTTTCTTGTGACCTTGCAACATTTTATCCAATCAACGACATCTCAGTCATCAGTATCACCAAAAGTAATAGTAAACTAAAATGGTACTTCTGTGGAAGTGCTGACACACCTCGACAGCCCACTGGCACGAGCAACGCTTGTGCCTGCTCCTCACACATCAGCTGCCTAATACTAAACATGACTGTGCCTGACAGCAGACTGTCTGTCTGTAGCATGCCACACTCGAGAATTTGCAGAATGGAAACACTGTATTAAAACATTGTTCAGTGCTATTATTTGCCTGACTGAAACTGCTTAATGCTCAAAAGCAGGAATCAGAGAAAACCCTTTACTTGTGGTGCATTTTTTTTACCTACAATTTTCAACCCTAGGGAACAGTATAAAGCTGCTGCAAAGCAAAGAAATTAACTAACCTGCTCTAAACTAACTAAAATAGCAGAGAAGAAATAAATTAAAACCAAATACTTATTACTGGGGAATAAAAGTTGAAAGGCGAGTCTCCTGAAGAGAGATATTCGGCACTTGCTCTCTCAAGACCAATCCTCTCAGACTCTTAATCAGTGAACCACTTAACCTGGTACTTCAGGTGTATTTGTTTCCTGTTTGTTTTAATTTCTTTATTAATTTATTTATTTCTTCTTCATTAACTGGGAAATGAGGCACACTAGATGGCAAAGGTGCCTGTTTTCAGTGGTGACCTAGGAGCACTAGAGATTAAGACTTTCTTTAAGACAGACAGTCACACAGTATGCAAGTGGCAGTTGTGGGAATCAAACCCAGTCTGCTCTGCTGGATGAACCAAGTTCACACAGTTTGGACTCAAACCAGTCTGACTGACCTTGTTGTTTAGGGTAGCCTTTTGTTTTGTTAATTTTGTCCTTGTTTTGTAACTTATACTACAGCTTACAGCAGCCCATTCTTCCCTTGCTTTTCTCCCCACGCCCAAGACACACACAGTAGGCAAGTGGAGGTTGTGGTAAGGGACTCAAACCCAGTCAGTCAGTCTGCTGGATGAACCAAGCTCACACAGCTTGGGCTCAAACCAGTCTGCCCTTGTTGTTTAGCCCTTTTGTTATACTGCAGGCTTACAGGTTACAGCAGCCCCTTCTTCCCTTGCCTTCCCCACCTCCCACAACACAGTATGCAACTGGAGGTATGTGGGAATCAAATCCAGTCTGCTCTGCTGGATGAACCATGCTCAAACACACAGTTCGGCTCAGACCAATCTGCCTTGTTGTTTAGCCCCTTTGTTTGTTTTTTACTTATAATGCAGGCTTACAGTAGGCCCTTCTTCTCTTGCATTCCTGCTCCACCCCCAACACAGTATGCAAGTGGAGGTTGTGAGACTCAGACCCAGTCAGTCTGCTTTGCTGGATGAACTAAGCTCACACAGCTCAGACTCAAACCAATCTGTCTGACCTTGTTGTTCAGGCTAGCCCTTTTTGTTCTGTTTTTCTTTTTTTGTATAAGTTATACTGCAGGCTTACAGCAGCCCTTCTTCTCTTGCCTTCCTGCTCCACCACACAGTAAGCAAGTGGAAGTAATCAAATGCAGTCAGTCTGCTCTGCTGGATGAACGGAGCTCACAAAGCTTGGGCTCACACAAGTCTGCCTTGTTTGTTTAGCCAATTTCTTTTTCTTATTTTTGTAAGTTACACTGCAGGCTTACAGCATGTTGCAGCAGCCCCTTCTTCCCTTGCCTTCCTGCCCCAACACAGTATGCCAGTGGAGGTTTGTGAAATCACACCCAGTCTGCTCTGCTGGATGAACCAAGCTGACACACAAACAGTTCACACTCAGACCAGTGTGCCTAGTTGTTTAGCCCCCATTGTTTGTTTTTAATATATGTATTCAAAAATAATACCATACTAAAACATGTAACATTTTCCCTGTAATACAGTGCTCTGAAAAGTTATAAAAGTACTCTTCTGAAGTGGTAATAGTATTGTTCAGAGCCCATAATAGTATAGTTTAGAGCTCTGAACATTACTATTAGGACAAAACCTTTACAGCATAAGCTATACACTCTTCAAATCACTGATGCTGCCAGTCGTCAATCAAGTGTAGAAATTCAAACCGCAGCTCATCATTGGCCACTTTCTGTCTGAAGGCATCCAAAACAGTTTTGAAAACATGGCTGTGGACTCTCACCTAGTGAGAGTGTATGGTGTCCACGATACTTGCTTTTATTTATTTTTATTCAAAAAAGGATTTATCTGGCTGATTATGCACGCCCCCAAAAAACAAAAGGTAAGAGTAATCTGAAGCAAACTGTTTTGGTATACCATGCATGTGAGTACGGTGGGGGCAGGGGAGAGACAGAGTGAGATAGTGTCAGTGTCAGAAACTGCAGTAGTCAGCTAGGACCAAGAGAGAGTCTGTAACAAAGTAACACAGAAAACCTCTGAACTCAGATCCATATATTAAAAGAAATAAAAGATAGCTCAATGGGCATCACTGGTGAGAAACCATCTCGAGGTTCTGGACCAGGAATCTCTCTTGCTTTGCTCTCAAGGTTCCTATGTGTCCAGAACCTCTCGATGGTATTACTCACCTGCAATGCCCAGAAATCTATCCATTATTCTCTTTTAACCTATACTGCAGCCCCTTGTTTCCTTGCCTTTCTGCTCCCCCACACAGTATGCAAGTCATTCTGCTCTTCTGGATGAACCAAGCTCACTCCGGACAGCTCAGGATCAAACCAATCTGTCTTGTTGTTTAGCCTTTTTTTTGTTCATTGTTGTAAGTTATACAACAGGCTACAGCAAGGTTACAGCAGCCCTTCTTCCTTGCCTTCTCCAGCTCCCTCAAAACAGTATGCAACTGAAGGTTTGTGGAATCAAACCCAGTCTGCTCTGCTGAATGAACCAAACTCACACACAAAGCTTAGGCTCAAACCAGTCTGCCTTGTTGTTTATCACTTTTTTAAACGTATACTGCAGGCTTACAGCTGCCCCTTCTTCCTTGCTCTTCCTGCTCCTCCCCAACACAGTATGCAAGTGAAGGTGTGGAATCAAACCCAGTCAGGTCTTGCTCTGCTGGATGAACCAAGCTTACACAGCCTGGGCTCAAACCTGTCTGTCTGCCCTTGTTGTTGAGGCAAGCCTTTTTCTTTTTTTTTGTAACTTATACCGCAGGCTTACAGAAGCTCCCTTCTTCCCTTGCCTTCTGCCCCCACACCATATGCAAGTGGAGATTGTGGTAAGGGAATCAAACCCAGTTAGTCAGTCTGCTCTGCTGGATGTACCAAGCTCACACATTTCGGGTTCTAATATCAATCTGCCTTTTTGTTTACCATTTTCTTTTTCACAACAAAGACTTTTCCAGTTTAACTATAACCTCAAAAAAAGGTTTCAATATTCTGTGTTAATAATAATTGTTGGGAAAGGACTCTTAATATCAATAAAAGCTGACACAAAGGGTGGGATATTCAGACTGCACCAGGCTGTGGAGCAAGCCTGGGCACAGCATAACTGGGATGTGCCAGTGTGCTGACAGGGGTGACATTCAGCGGTGCTGCCATGGCTCAGCACCATTGAATATCATGCTGTACCACTCACAATGTGCATGGTGCAGTGGCACTGCACCAGCGCAAGTGGCCAGAGACGGCCGGGGATGCACTAATGTTAAGTGCCATTGCGCTAGCTGCATCACCCACAATATTCAAAAGTGCACATGCATGCAAGGCGCAAATGGGGCCATTTGCATGTCATTATAGGCTCCATTTGCATGCAGGTGTGCCCATCCCCAGTGACTTGCACCTGGCGCTCTGCCAGGCTGCAGCCATGGGGACCAGCGCCTGCACAAGCGGCAAAGTGCCCCACTGCCTGATCGGGGCATATGTACTAGATGTAAAATGTCCTATATCCCTGGTGATCCAGTGGACCACTTGCAGCCCAGTCACATTTCTGGACTGTGTCAAATGCTGCAGGCTGCATGCCCATTGGCCCATACTGTGGACCAATGGGCCACAGCCTACTGTCTGGAGTCAGTCAGCGGGTGGTGGAGCAGCATGCAGGTGAGGAGCTGCCACCCGCCACTGACTGGGGGAACAGAGTGGTGGGGCTCAGTGAGCGGGTGGGAGGGGGTACCGCTGGACCACCAGGGATGGATTGATTTTTAATATATTACAATTGATGCCTACGATTGGCTGCGAGCATTCCACTGGACCACCAGGGATATAGAAGGCATACTAATTATACTTCTGCCCGTGATCGGGCTGTAGAGCAGTCCACAGGACCACCAGGGATATAGGAGGCATACTTAATTATACTTCTGCCCGTGATCAGGCTGTGAGTGGTCCACTGGACCACCAGGGATATGAATTTGAATGGCTATTATTGAATAAGTAATATTTTACTTTATTTTAGTTTTTTATCAGTGTCCATTGGTGGAGTCGAACATATAATGGCGATTGAAAGAAGTATACATAAGTAAACATTATGAAATGTAAGGATTGATAAATTCCTCATGTTTTTGAAGTATTTTATTAACCTATATTGAATTCTCCTTATATTGTTTTCAATTTTTATTTATATTTGTATCTTTTTATAAATTTAGAAATCACAGTGTATTCCTGATGAAGGGTTTTACCTGAAATATCAATATCATTTATTGACTGGGAGTTATTAAAGTGATGTTTTGACACAAGTTATTTTACGTGATTTATTTAAGGTGAGTGGGACCTTTACATACCAGTATCATTTGCATTTTCTTTTTTGTAACTTATTTTACTATAGCCAGGTTTACAGCCCCATCCCTCTTTCCTTGCATTCTTGGCTTCCACCCTCTCCTTTAGCTAATTTTACAGCTGCAATGGGTGGAGGCTGCAGGCATTTTGCATATACAAAAGGGGCTGATTTCTGTCCATGGTACTGGCTGAAGGTTTAAATAGTCTCCTCCCTTATCCTCCTCCAGTAATGCTTCCACCTCTCAAATAAATATGCTTTCATATTAGTCAATGGCTGCAGGGCACTATTTTCTTTCTTAAATGGAAGGTACAAGAACTGAAACCTGAGTAGTGGGAGGCAGCATTAGTTTTGAGGGGTGGTAAGAACCACCCTCACCTCCACCTGAGAAGCTCCTAAGATCCACCCCACCTTTTTGGTTCATGTGGGAGGTGCATGAGGTGGATCTATCATGTTGGAACAATTGACCATCAGAGCTGCCAGGGGCATCAGAGTTTAAGGTTGGAAGGAAAGAAAAAGTAATTAAGGAGTGCCTGAAACTGCATCCTTATACAGCACTTGTGAAACTACATTCTGAAATTATAGCACTTGAGGAAAGCAAGCACTTGCAACACAAGAATGACAATTAAGGTATAAGCCCACAAAGGAGTAAAATATGTCACCCAAAGAAGACTATCGCATATTGGATACTAGAGTGTCTGTTTCGTAAAAGCTTTTCATAACCCACCCCACACACCACACACACCCAGACACACAGCTGAAGCACCCACCCAAATAGCTGAGGAAGCTCTACATTTTATCTCTTTGGGACCTGAAGTTTAACAGTAATGTGTGAAGAGAATAAAGTCTTGTGTTTTGTGCATTTGAATAGATTTAGTGCTTTGAAGTTAAAAGATATAAATATATACGTAGTGTCATGGGCACCTGAAAAGGAAGGAGATAATACTGAAATAAATCTTATTCTGATGATTTATTTATGTGTAAGATTTTAAGTGTAATTCTGCCTAGGTCACAGACACATAACACTTAAAAAGTACATTTAAGGATGGACGTATTAGTCAAAGCTTGTAGTAGCAAGATAAAGCAAGAAAAATAATATATTGTTTTTCTTCTTTCAATTGTTTAACAAGGAATGGCACACTAAGCTAAAAGCTTGTTTATATGAGCAACTTGGGAGCACATGTGAAGTTAAGTAACTTGCTCAGGGTCACCAGTATGCAAATGGGGGCTGTAAGAGTCAAACCCAGATCTCCAGATTTGCAGCTCAGAGTCTTATACCACCATGCTATACTGCCTCCCTAGTTATGGAAGTCATCTGTTTTATGGTTCATGGTGTTGGTGTAGTAAGCTGCAGTACATTGCATAGCAGGTGTAGAACGTCAATATATAGCTCATGCAATAGATGTGCTGAGCAGTTACTGAAGCAAGAAATGTATTTAGAATAGTAAAATATTCCTGTTAGAAAACTGATAAATGTTTGACATTTGCATCTCAATTTCAGGGAGGTCCTTATGGGGTGTCAATGTACAATATAAAGTAGTTAGAGTTTTCAAGTTGACTGGGTAATTGCTTTGTAGTACCACTGTTACTAAATTTAAATTATTCTATGAAGAAAAGTAAGTTTATGTAACTGCCTGTAAATGTATAAAAACATTTACTTGTCCTTATAATGTAATACATTACATGCTGTTGCTAGGTTAAAAGTCATATAAATACCCAGGACATTGGGTTTCTGACCATAACACCCTGCTCTGTAGGGACTGACAAGCATCAGGGTATGACTTGGGATTGTCAACACCATTCCACCCTATTCCCACCCTGCAGCCAGTGACAGGTATCGAGGTGTGCCTTTGACTCCTGACCCCAAAGTTCACTCCATTTTCTTATACAGTACTGTACCCATTTCAGCATATTTTTTATGGAATGGGGTGAGTGTAAGCTTGAACAGCCCAAGGTACACCTCAACACTCTGTCTGTGTGTCTGCAAGATAGAGTGGGATGAAATGGTGTGACCTATGGGCAACAACCCAAAGGCACACCCCAATGCCTGTCCATTTATTAAAAACATTTACTTGTCCTTAGAATGTAATGCATTAAATGCTGTTGCTAGTTAAGAAGTCACATAACAATGCCCAGGGCATTAGGGTTTCTGACCATAACACCCTGCCCTGTAGGGACTAACAGGTATCAGGGGTGTGACCTGGGATTATCAACAGTAATGCTCATGCCATTCCACCCCATCCCCACCCTACAGCCAGTGACAGGTATCAAGGTGTGCCTTTGACTTTTCAGCCCCAAAGTTCACTCCATTTTACAGTACTGTGCCCATTTCAGTGTATTTCCTTATGGAATGGGGTGAGTATAAGCTTGAACACCCCAAGGCACACCTCGACACTTGTCTCTGTGTCTGCAGGGCTGGAGTGGTGAAATAACATGGCGTTATGGGCAAGAGCCCAAAGGCACACCCCAATGCCTCTCCATCTCTGAATGGTGGGGTGGGGTTGGCATCACTAATACTACTGCCATTCCTATTCTGTCTGTCTGTCTGTCTCACTTTCTCTCTCTCTCTCTCTCTCTCTCTCTCTCTCTCTCTATCTATCTATATGTCTATGTAATTCCTATTGCTATTTTCACCTATTTCTAAAACAAACCTGCACATCACATCTGCCTGCACTCTGAGCACATACTTAAGAAACTGTGCATATTTGTACTCCACTTCTGTATAGACTTCATACTTTCCTAATATTCCCATTATCACAAGCATAACTACCTTACCCTTATCAAGAGCAATTCCTCTAAAAGCTACTATCACATTTGCTCTGCTAACAGTCCACCATTACACCTGATTTCCTGACATCAACACATTGCTTAAATATAACTTACATCACCTCATGGACAAAAACCCTTTTTCTCTTAAAAACAAAACAAAAAACTATGTAAATAATCCCAAGGCTGAACATATGCCAGCCATTACTTTTCATGTACTGCCACCTTCTGTACCATCATGGGATTTGCATATGCTTCCCATGATGCTTTGCATTATTGGGGTATGTGCAATTGTGTTTTTTTAAAATTTGGCTGTCCAGCCAATATCATCCGGATAACACATACCTCAGTAGTATTTGCTCTAAGTGTCTTTTGTAAACCTATATTGCTTCCTGTTCTTTCCATTAAAATGTACACCTCCATATATTTTTCTAATAATGTATATGCCTTCCTTAGAACAAACTAAAACAAATCTCACTACTTACAAATCATTGTGTTGTT
This sequence comes from Neoceratodus forsteri, assembly GCA_016271365.2. NCBI lineage: Eukaryota > Metazoa > Chordata > Ceratodontiformes > Ceratodontidae > Neoceratodus > Neoceratodus forsteri. The sequence continues at coordinate 1,065,945,049 of CM028130.1, forward strand.
TCTTCATATCTCCTTAATAATTCCACACACTTCACTAACTTCATTATGCAGCTGTGGTGGATCTGACCAAATTATTTTTTCTTGTAATTCAGGCTTACAGGTTACAACAGCCCTTCTTCCCTTGCCTTCCCAGTTCCCACACACAGTATACAAGTGGAGGTTTGTGGGAATCAGACCCAGTCAGTTTGATCTGCTGGATGAATCATGCTCACACAGCTTGACTCAAACCAGTCTATCTACCCTTGTTGTTTAGGTGAGCCCTTTGTTTGTTTGTTTTGTAATTTATACTGCAGGCTTACAGCAGGTTACAGCAGCCCCTGCCTCAGCTGCCTTCTCTTCTTGCCTTCCCAGCTCCCCACAGTATGCATGAAGTGGAGGTTGTGGAATCAAACCCCTTCAATCTGGTTTGCTCCTGCTGGATGAGCCAATCTCAAACACAGGCGCAACTCAGCAGTCTGTCTGCCTTGTGTAGTTTGTTTAGCCCTTTATAATTATTTTTTTAAATTATACTGCAGGTTTATAGTTACTGCCAATGAGCCAGTTACTACAACCCACAGCAGCCATCAGCCCTTTGTTCCCTTGCCTTCCTGGCTTAGCTTCCCAAATGAAAATAAACCCCCTCCCAGCCAGGGATCTCCCACTCGCCTATGGTCTGGTTCTTTCTCACTGCCTTGCCACCCATTTTTCTTTTCCTATAACTTTTTTCCCCAGGCTCAGTCAGTATGTTTTTTTATGAAGTGTTGTGTTTTTTCCCACAGACTAGAAAGTGATGCAGCAACAGCACAGTGACAGAAAGAAGTAAATAAGAACTCTCTCTTCAGCACTCCATCCTTACTCCTGATCCTCCTCCTCTGATTCTGACCTTCCCTTTGGCACCACCTGACCACATAGCAGCTGGTCGGGTGACATGACTACTGATTGTCAAATGGTGCAAATGCAGTAGAGCACTGAGCACAGAGCTTAGCCACCTCCAGCTGCCACCACCCTCCAGACAGTGAGGAGCCTGAGAGAGCTGCAAAGCATAGGGAGTGAGCAACCAGCGGATGGATCAGGAGCATCAGCAGCAGCAGACATACTGTACTGGCAGCCAGCCAGTAGAAGGAGGAGCCATGGAGACAGTTTATGCCATCTGGTAGTTAGTAAATGTATTTTGTTACAAAGGCAACTGGCAATGCCGCAAGATGACCTGCTGTCTCTCAGGAATGGGCACCACACGCGAGGCCCATGGCATTCCACTGCAGCCAATTCACAAATTATTTAAAGGGCAGGGCAGGAAAAATTACATTACAGCTTGACAGAAGAGGTGACAGGGCTGGGTCCTGGCATGAAAAGGGTGTTGGGGCCCAGCCCTGGCAAGCCCTGCACAAATTAAGCACAGCTTTGGAGGGTGGAGCAGCATGTTAACAGTCTAGCATAGACTGACCCCATTACAACAAAAGAATAATTTTAAAAACATTTTTCAATATATTCATTACATCTTCATATATCTTATTCATTTAATAGGAATACATTAGCCATGTGCTTTATACTTTAATATCCATCCAATGCCCATCAGGAGCATGTGCACTCAATTAAAAGGACACTGTCAACTTTTTGCATCATATTATTTTTAGGTAAAACCCCACATTTTATGATTGCTTACCTTTCTAAAATCATTGATGTTGCTGGTTGTTTTATCTGCCTCTTTGCTTATTAGAACTGAAATGCATGCTCATGTGTAACTGTTGTTTTGCTTCAGATCTTTTAACTACTCTTATTGCATACCTCCTGAACATCAGAAACACCCTCAAACAGTGCAGCCACTGTGATATAATAGCTACTCTACTTCCACTGCATAATAAGTGGCTAGATTGTGTTGGGGTTGTTGCTGAGTCCAGAAAAGATGCAGTGGGAGTTGGCCAAGAATTGTAAAGAAGCATGTTTTGGCATGGTAACACCAGTATGATGGGCACTCAGGTTTTCACTTTTAAAAGAAGAAAGGAACTGAATCAAACTACCAGCTGTATCAACAGTTTCTATAGAATGTAAACAGTCATAAAATATTTAAACTAGGAACACTTTGTGGCCTAAAGGGGTGACAGTGTCCCTTTAACAATCTGAAAATACTTTAGAAATATAGCAGTATGCCATAGAAATGGTTAATCCTCTGTATCCTGATTGGCAACTGGCCTCAGTCATAATAATGGCATGGGCACTCATATGCACCATGCTAGATGCGAGCAGGATCACGTGATCCTCATGCCCCCTGCGCCCCAGCTCTCAAGGGAGAGGCCAGCAGTTAGAGAAGGACTACAGAACAGGCTGGCCAGCCAGGGATACTGCTATTAATATGGAGATATAGAGACACAATCTCTCATATGTTTTAAACCTCCTTGCTTCTTTTAATGAACTTCTTTGTAATAGATAAACCTACTACACATTAGATTAGTAACTTCAAACATTCACTATTCTGATTCTCTCCCACATGAATAAACTAATAAGTCGTATAAACAGCAAAACTATGTATAGTACTTCATTTATTAGAGTCATATTTTCTGAACAGAGACATGTTTTTGTCAATCTTTCTGCCTACTACATTTACAAACAAAATACTACTTTTGCTTTCCTCAGTTTCACTTCATGAATATTAGAGCCACCTCTCTCATGTTAATCTGCACAAGAAGGTTTGTCTCTAAAAAGACAGGCCCTTTGTTATAGGCCTGGAAGCCTAGAAGGAGGAACAAAGAATGGGGAGGGAGAGAGAACTGGAAACCAATGGGCAGGGTTTTTGAGAAGTGGTCATGGGGAGGGCCAGGAAAGAAGGGAGGGGCTCCAGCTCCAGAAAGGGTGACCTCACAATATGGGATGAGGCATTAAGAAAAGAGAGCCGTGGATAGGTTGAGGGGAGAGAGAGAGAGAGAGAGAGAGAGAGAAGAGAGCAAAGGGGTGGGTGCAAAGGAGGGATATAAAGGTTGCACAAGGAAGTGCTCCTCACTTCTGCTAGGCAAATTTTGATTTGCTTAGCACATCAGTCGGATGAGTTCCTGAGGTTATAGAACGGCTTGGGTAAGGTCAATTTTATCTACTAGGCAGTTTAAAAAAAGAGACAAACTTTTGTGTGTTTATTAAGAAAATGTCTTCCTTAGTTAGATTGGTTTTGCTAAGTTCCTAGTAGTATGACTAGTAGGGAAAATTACATGCCGACAGGCTGCTTTCAAAACAAATGGTTTGGATAAAGTACCATGGCATGTAAAAGGAGTTTGTTTTAAGGAAATTGTTTTAAAAGAGCACGTTTTCGACAGCAGCAGACCATTGGAGCTTATTTAGACAAAGAGAGGGCTGCAGCAAGGTAGGCGAGGGCAATGGTCACCAGTGGGCCATTTTGTGGGATGAAGGTACAGGACAAACTTTTAATTTCAGTTTGCCGGCAACCCGAAATGGAAAAGAGAGGATTTAGAGTACAGTAGTGAGGCGCTCCTCAGAGCCTAACTTGAACAAAGCAGGAAGCATGTACGGTGCGGGATGGATGATTTATTTAGTTTAAAAGAGGAAACATATGAGTACGGGCAGAGGAGAAAGGGGTACCGTGGTGGCACAGATCTGTGAATGGAGGGGAACACAGAAATATCATTAAAACAATGTTTCTTGTGGTTTTGATTGGGCTCAGGAGTTGTTGGCTGGGTTTTAGTGGGGGAAGGGGCAAGGGCTGGGGATAGTCATTATTACAGGGCGGCTGCGCCAAAATGTGAATGCATTTAGGGACCTCGCCAACTGAGAGAATCAGGCAGCAGTGGGCGGTCGCCATGTTAGGACAGAGCGACCACATGGCGGCCGACAGCCTGTTGTGTGATATCAGAAGTCAGTTCGGAGTGGCAGGAGAAGGCAAAAAATGCTGCCAGTGCCATGAATAAGGGCAGATTTGGCCATGGGGTGACTGTTTTTATGGCCATCGCTGTTGGAGCAAATGAAGCGTGGGTTATCGCAGCAGCAAAGGAAGGCAGAAAAAGTCGGCGATGTCCTAATTATGGTACATTTGGCCACATGCTGATGGTTTTCTAAGGTCATATGGTGACCCACTATTTGGACTTTTATAGTGTGGTAGGGGAAAGCAGGACTGGCTATGAGTGGTTGAACAGGACCAATCAGGGAAGTTGCACAGGGACAGGGGTCAAGTGGATAGGAGTCAGGGACAGTAATTAGTGGCCCAAACAATGTAAGAGGCAGGGAGCTGCCACAGGAATGGGGAGGATGGAAGCCACAATTAACCATGTGAGGCGCTTAGTCTGACAAAGGAAGAATAAGGGTGTGGACAGGGGTTCTGAGTAGGAGGCCCCAAAAGAGGGCTGATGCAGTGTTCACACGGGGGGTTGTTTTCATGTTGTCTCCGCAAAGCCATCAGCTGGTGTTTTGGGGCATGATGGAGCAACTGTATCCGAGTATGAGGCAGAAAAACATGGAATAAAGGGAGTTTTTGGAAAAGGGTGTGAAGGGTTGAGGAGTGACCTCGTGAAGCCACCATTTTGATTCGTCGCATGGCGGACGCCATTTTGAGGGCAAAAAGAGTTATTCACCGATAGCTCACACTGTGAAATTGTTTGGTGACCAGGACAGCACCTATTTAAGGAATTACATTAACAATCATCTGGATGATTAGCCACCCTGTATCAAAAACTGTAGTACAAAATTAACAGTTAATAGAAGCCACTGCTTCTATAACAAGGAAGCACATTATCTGAGTACAAATGAAAACACATGGAAGAATCCAAAAAAAAAAAAACAAAGGGAGGTGGGGTGGCAACTTTGAATTGGATATTGACCAACAAACTGCATTTTATGACAGTATCCAGAGGCAAGAATATGCAATTTCTGACCATTTGGAAAATCAAAATGAAGAAATACCAGCAACAGGTACAATGAATATAAAACTGTTAGTGAAATTAGGCATTTATAAATTTAGCAAGATATTTTAATTTTAACAGCAGACATTCTAGCCAGAGGTTTGCCATTGATCAGTGCCCTCATCATGATGGTGCTGGGTTCTGTGTGAAGTATTTAGGTACAAGTCCTATCAGGGCTGTCAGGATAAGTCAGTTCTTGGGTATTTAACGGGTAGAGTCCAAGTATCGTTGAACAGTTGCAATTCTAGCAAAGAAATAAATAAATAAAATATATAAATAATTAAATAAATAAAATTGGGTTTAACCATAACTTCCTATCTTACAATAGAGGGTCTCTTTGGAGAGCACAATTTGGGGACAGTATTGCTGTTTCGGCAAGGGCAAGGTGGTTCTGTACTGCGGCAATGGAAAAGGTGGTTCACTCCAAAATTCCTCTGCAGGGGAGACCATAAAACAATTTAGGAACTTTGGGTGGGCTGATGTTCCTGTCGGTAGTACACATCTGTGGCGATTAGAACCAATGGATCAGAGGGTTGTAGGGCACCACAGCAAAAAAAAAAAAATTAAAATAAAGGATGGCATCAAACATGAATGCTAGATAAAGAGGAACTTCAGTGATGGGCCAAAAAAAAATTACAGCTGGTAGTCATTATATGCAGTACTAGACCTGAAAGGGTGTGTCCATTTGTGATTTTGGCAAGATTTACTCTGCCTTACAAAATTTGGATTTGTTTGAGCCCTACGCACTTGCCACTGAGGTTTAGCTGCTGGGCTGCTAGCTCCTGGTGACATCAATGTAGGACGGCGGGTGACTCACAATGTGCAGTGCCATGCAGTTTCAACAATGTCACAAGGAAAACCTACCAGTACTCAGTATACATACTGTGTTCCTCCCTCCCCCAAGACACCTGTTAGCAATGCATTATGCAAAATCAAAATGCCTTGTCAGTATGTTTTTCCTTTGTAAAATTGACTCTGCCCTACAGTAATGTCAGCAGTACAACCCTTAGGTCCACAGAAACACCAGGCTTGCTATAGAAGCCCTGGTACACCCTGCAGTTTTAGCAGCTCAGAATGCGACAACTGCAGCATACAATAATGAAATACAATTGGGGTAATTTATGCATGAAAGTCAAAAGGGCTGGTGAAGGTCCTCTTTAAGGGCTATACAAGAACAACAGGTACCAAGCATGGCTTGAACACACAGGTGTAATCAGGACATGGGGAGGGCTGCAAATAGGCAGGGATGGGGAAAGGGTTGGACATTGAACAGGTGGTTCCCAAGTGTGTCTTTCAGATGTTCAGGTTTAATAAGCAAAGTTGGGTTTCTTAACCTTATCTACTTCTTTGAGCTGGGACTCCTTAAAAGGGGACACACATTTAAAAAAAAAAGGACCGGTCCTGCTTGTCACTGCTAACCCCAGCACTGGTATCAATACCATTGTCACGACCAGGCCCTCTGCCAGGTACGCCAACAGGACCAATGCTGAGAAGTGTATGAGGTTTGCCAGCATCTGCTGTGGTAATTTTGAAATTAGTTATAGATCACGCTCCTTGCACCATTGCAGTGTTTTAGAGTTTATACCCAGCCTTTAAGGCTGGCATCTAGGTGGATCATTTATCGAGAATTATTGGTCTGGGTTTGTGACTATTCAAGGTTGCAGTTGGGGTATAAGACAGATCTGGCACTTTGTAATCAGAAGGAACAAATAGTCTTTATATGTGAAACGGTTAACATGAGTCCAATCGGAAGAGGAACAGTTTAGGAGTATCCAGGGCCAGCTGGGGGCAACAGTAGGGGTCAATGAAGGGGGTCATGAGTCCAGCTGCATTATGGGATAGAAAGTTTGTAACGTCTCGCATAGGTTAGTTACCATTGCCTATTTAACTTAGAGAGTGATGGTTTTATTAATTTATTAATCTGCTGGGTAATCCGGTGAGGTACTGATTCAAGGACCATTTTCAGGCATGACCTGGACCACATTGTGGCAGGGTACCAGCCCTACCAATATATATATTAAGGTTTCTGGGTTCTGTCCACAGTTCCAATTGTACTGTGATAGTTGCCCTGATTCTCTTAGGGGGTGCTAGTCACAATAAAGCTTAGAGAGAGGTCCTTTAGCAACCAATCAGCCTGACACACAGACACAAAAAAAATATCACCTCCATTCACAAGTTAGTTGCTAAAGCTGCAGACACTTGTGAAGGCCCCTAGGGGCTGACAAAGGCAGGAGGGTTAACAGGGATATAGGATATGTATTGGCAAGAGGCATCACCTTGGATCTTTGGTAGCTGATTGGAGGGTGAAGTTGAGGATAATCGTCTTGAAGAGCTAGTGGGCTAGATAATCTTTATTTTCAAGGTGCTGCTTTTAGGAGCACAGCAGCACCAGCCTGAGCATTATGTGGATACAGGGTGGGGTTATGAAATTGAAATCTGTGAGGAGGGCATATGGATGTCCTGATCATTACCACCAGACAGAAGTGGAGTAGAGCTTTACTTCCACCTCAGAAGAGCATGCAGGTGTTAGAGTACCAGCCAGCAAGAGATGATTCAGCAGCACTCCTAGAGAGGATGGAGGAGCTGGTGTGAAACAACAGGAGATCAAACAGACTGGTTGTTCAAGCTACTGATTTGAAATAAGTTCGTGATGACTAGTGAAATTTGCACTACCACTTGCCTGTGAAGCTGAGGCCCAGGGCAGAGAACAGAACTGTATTCTTGCTCCCACTGCATCTAGGGAATCCAAGGAAATTTTGTTTTCCTCATTTCAGGAGTGGAAGCTGTTACGCCAATTGTTGGGCCAGAATCATAGAGTGTAATGGCAAAGATGGTGAGACAGGATGGCAGCTGGGGATGGAGGGAGCAGGAGCAGAGACTCTATAGGGGAATAGTTGTTGGGAAAATTGGCAGATGTGCTGCCACAGGTTTTCTACTCGACATTCAAGGTGAACAGTGCAAGGTAGGGTGCAGGGAAGCTAATGGGGTGTAATTTGGGGGGCACTGCCCATCAGCAGAATGTCTCGGTATCAGGTTTGCAAGAAGGACTGTCTGCTGGAGCAGAGAAAGGATCAAAATTCTGGTATATCAAAAAAAAAAAAGGATCGGAGAGAAAAAGGGATCGATCTGTTCTACTACAACAGCACAGGAGAGTGGATCATTGCCTAATTTATGGAAGGTGCAAGAGGAAATCATAGTCTAAAAAAAAGGGGCATGGCCCTAGGAGGGAAACTGAAAAAGCAGTCGTTACAGGTAATAGAGATGAGCAGCCTCGAGGCCACAGCCCAATGGGTGTTGAAGGACAGCTTGAGAAATTTGAATGGGGAACAACCAGCTGCACAAAAAAAAAAAAACCATCAAAGGAGAAATGACTAAGGAAGTGTCCCATCTATCCCCAGAAAACTGGACCAGGTGGGGGCAGTATGCATATAAAAATAAATGGTTCACATGATTTGTTTGTGTTATAGAGACTGGCCGCAGGACAGAAGTACTGGAGCGGGAGACATTTCCGAATATGGTGTGGCAAGAGACAGGCTGAACAGAAGCCAGGGGGTGAACAATTGATTTTGAGCAACAAAGGGTATGGATCTGGTGGAAGGGCACGGAAGGGCGCATTGAGGACCCTGTTATTGCCATTGAAGGATGGAAGCTGCCAGACCAATTCAGAACCTAACTGCATTATGGTACACCTGGGGAGAAGTGCCTTAAGTTCACGCTTTGTGGTTACTCATATTTAATCAGATGTGGGATGACCAGAGAGTCCAAGAAGGGAGGAACCTAGGGTCAGATTGGGTAGATGCAGTAGGAAGGGATGGGGGCATGCTCAAAGAACAAAAGGCCATAGAGAAGGGCCAGACAGGAAAAAAAAAAAAAAGAATTGTCAAGGTTGCATGGTGAAAATGAGGGCAGCAGGATGACACAGGAAAAATAATAGATGGATGGTATACAACAGAGCACAACTTGTAGAGAGGGGTAAACAAATTAGCATCACAATAATCAAGAGGGACATGGATGCAGGGCTGAGGGTTTCACAGGAAGGAAGGAGTTTGGGAAGCCCACCTTCCAACATAAGCTGGAGAGGGGCTAGTGGAAGAATGAGAGAGCAAATATTCTCTGGAGGGGAGGGGGAAATTCTGGAGTTACACCAAGGTGGGGTGTAAAAGAAAAGGGTATGGACACCCAGGAGTAAAAATGGGGACAGGAATGGACCTGGCCCAGACAAGAGAAAAGGTGTGGACACCCAGGAATGGAAATGGAGGGCAGGAATTTGACCTGGCCCAGATATTAAGAGAAACCCTCAGGTTTACATCAGGGCATGAAAGAAAAATGGACAGAAAAGAAAGACCTTCGGGTTTACATCTGAGAGTGGAGGGAAGAAAACATGATATAAAAATGTGATAAAATGCAATGAAAATATTATATAAATTGTGATAGTTCGAATAAAGAGAATATGAAAATAAATGTTTTAAAATATGGCATGTAAAGGAACTCAGTATTGTTGATGAAAAATTGAATGAAAAGTTTTAATAACTGCTATGCCGATTGAGCAACCAATGCAATACTGAGTGTGGTGTCCTTCTTTGGGTGAAAAGCTCTAGAACAATGCAATTATTGCTTACTTGACTGCATGCTGGCTGTTGCAGTTCCTGTAATTTTTTCCCAAAGGTTGCTGCTATTTCTCTGTTAAGCAAAATATATGTGTTCACTATGAGCATGTTATCTACTGTGCAAGTAACCATCACACTATTGTCCCATACATATTATCAAATAGAGTTTTATTTACACTGTCTGGTTGCTACATGTGGCTGTCAGGCATGCAGTAAATCATGCTGGCAAGATTTCTATCTCACAGCTTCAGTAGAGATAGCTCTACAGGTCTTAAATGACATTATCACAAGTGCCATCAACATAGCACCTCTCTCCAGTGTCGAACCAAGCTCAAATCTTGTCGCTGGTTCTCTGCTGACCTAAATCCGCATTGCTTGCTAGAGACAAGCTCTGAAAAGGGCAAGAAAGACCAAGGACCCAAATGATTGGCTTCAATTCAGAAAAGCCAGAAACTCCTGCACAAAAAAGTGAGAAATGCCAAGGCTCCCTTCTATACAGCTGAACTGGATGCCTCCTACCATAACCCTGCCAGATTCTGGGGACCATAAAGGGTTCTTAGGACAAGATTCTACCCCTGTCTTACCACAAAGTGCACCTAAACAATGTGGATATCACTGACAAGCAAGAAATCTTGAATGCCTTCAACAATCATTTCACTACACGGCCTAGCCTTCGACTCCTCTCCAGCAAATCTAATGCGGTCACAATTAAACCTCCAGTCTATTGAGGGACAAAAGGCTGCTTCCACATTTTCCTTCAAGCCAATACTATTAAAACAAGTAGAAGACCTACTACTCCATTTGGATACAACTAAAAGCGCAGGTGCAGACTCTCTGGACCCTATTTTCTAAAAGTTGCACTGCGCCTTAGCAGCCCCCTAACTCACCTTTTCAATTTGTCCTAGCCACTGGATCTATTCCTACAATATGGAAAACAGCTCAAGTGTTTCCCCTACTCAAGGTAGGTGACCCCATGGACCTCAATAACTATAGGCCCATATCCATCTTACCAGTATTGTCCAAAATGCTTGAAAAATTAGTGAACAGCCAATTAAGTGCCTACCTTGACACCAATAATCTGCTTAACCCAGCTCAATCTGGGTTTAGATCCATGCACAGCACCATCTCTGCCTTACCAAAAGTTACTAATGATTGGCAGACTGATTTAGACAAAAGAATAATATCTGTGCTGTATTTCTGGATTTAAGCAAAGCCTTTGATACTGTGGACCATGAACTACTAATCTCCTCTCTACATTCCATAGGCCTCGACTCAGTCTCTCTTCAATGGTTCAGATGCTACCTCTCCAGTAGACTACAGCATGTAAAAATTAAGGTGACCTATCTACTTCAAAACCACTCTAAGAGGTGTACCACAAGGTTCCATCTTGGGCCCTATCCTCTTTGCCATTTATATCAATAATATTGACTCCAATCTCACTAAATCTAATATTCACCTTTTGCAGATGATACTGTCCTATATGTCAGTAATCCTACACTATCAAAAGCCTGTGAACTTTTACAATCTGAGTTCTCTGCTGCAGCACAAATTACTAGAAAGAAACTCCTACTGAATGCCAAGAAAACGAAAGCCATGTTCTTCTCCTCCTCCAAGAGCTTCTCTTCCACTCTCACACCAAACACCCTTCCCCAATTATCTACCATCCTTGGTGAAAGTCTGGACTATGTGGATAAATTTAAATATCTTGGGGTTTGGATTGACAATAGACTTGACTACACTAGCCACATTGAAGAACTCCTGAAGAAGCTCAGACAGAGACTTGGCATATTTTACAGAATAAAACATTACCTAACCAGAGATTCTAAACAAAGATTAATCTTGGCATCATTCCTATCCCTCATTGATTATGCTGATTTTCTATATAGTCACTGCTCCCTTTCCACTTAAACAAACTGGATACCTTGTATCATAGAGCTCTTAGATTCATCACAGACCTTCCTTTCAGGACCCACCATTGCTCTCTTTATACTGCAGTCGGCTGGACATCCCTACATCATAGAAGAAACAAAAATGCTGCTCTATGGATCTACAAAGCTCTAACAAACAAATTACCATCCTACATTTCAGATTGTTTTACCCAGGTCATATTCAGACCATATGCCCTAAGGAATAATAAACTCATCATGCTGAAGATACCTCTTACCTGTACCAGGCATGGGAGGCTGCAATCAGCTACTCTCTAGCACTTATTTGGAACTCTCTTCAAAGATCCTGAAGTTGAATACCCTCATTCCAATAGCATCCTTCAAAAGCTATACACTAGTCTCTTTCCAGAGCCATGCATCTGTTTCCACAAGGCCTAGTCCTATCACAACCCCTTTCTCCCACACCCTTTTTTGCACTTCCACCCTTAATTTGTTTTGTAGCTTTCACCCACTTAACTCATACCTGACCTTATTCCCAATATCCCATCACCCTCACTTTAATCTTTCATTACTGTCTTATCTTGTTCCTTTTATACAACCCAGTTTCTTTGACTCATTGCTTTGTATATATGTATATCCCTGCATCTCTTCATTTATAATGCCTTTGTTTTTGTATTCATTCTGTATCTTGTATTTGTGTAAAATTGTACCTTTATATTGTTATGACCAATCAGGTCCATCTTGTAAATGAGCTATGCTCAATGATGCTCGCCTGAATAAATAAAGATTTTGATTGATTGATTGATTGATTGATTGATTAAGGGCCGGGTGTTGTTTCAGCTGTTGTATTGTGCTACTGTGGCTGTTCCATACATTGTGAGAGATGCAATGATGTCATGTTCCTTCTTACTTTATGTGACTGGAAAGTGCTCATGGGTCATCTAACTGCCCTCCCTATATCCTTGCTCAGAATGTCTACTCCTTTGCCAACTTTATATCACTAACTATAATAATTAGAAACACCTTGCTCTGTGCACTGTCTTACTTAATTTTCACTTTTAAAATTGAAATCTACCTTGATTATGTAGTCAAAGCGTAAAGCTAGCATTTGTAATTTATGTAGAGGAACACTGTGATTTACTTCACAATGCCATGACACTTAACTCATTTATTTCCATCCCACCTCTCCTACTGGTTGTAGATTTATATGTGCTATAGTTGTCAGAAAGTCAAGAAATCCCCTATTCTCCTATTAAGGTATTCCATCCTCAAACATGAAGTACGTATTAGCCATTAACATTTTCATAAAAGGAAACTCCCAGATATCTGAGCTATACCATAGGAAACTATAGAGTCAGAAGTGTATCCTGGAGATCGTACTCCTTTAGGAACCTAGTTTAGCCAATTACCAGCAAACCATACAGTTTGCTTCTTCATTCATATTGCTTCATTGAGAAACTTTATAAAATGGATCTAAAATCAATGAATTTTAATTGGTTAAACCCAGTCAGGTGACCATTCATTAACAGAGTATAATGCATAGTCATCTTGGTCCTAAACCATATCACACAATGAGCAAATCAGTCCTCCTACAGTCAGAACTATCTTCCATCACCCCTCTACAACCTGAATTATCTTCCACCACAAACATGGCTGCTGCATTTACTGTAAAAAACTTCAACTGGGCCTAAAATAAAACTATCTTAAATAAAAATAAAACAAATTAATTCAATGTTGTTTCCCTGATCATCACAACTACTTATACACATAAACAAATTAGAAACATTAAGTATTGTTCATAGCTTTCATTACAACTGTTTCTTTGCTAACAATGAAAAATCCTCTTTCTGTCTTTAACTACTCATCAGGCAAATCTCTTCTGCTTTCCTGACAGTGAGATAACTGAGTTTGTGGCTCTAAAAGAGGCCTTTGTTGAGTGTGTGTACAGCATGTTAGGAGAGGAGCATTCTGCCATTGGAACTGAGCAGAATTTTGAATCTTGTATTTCATTGTAAACATTACATATTTTGAATGTGGGAAAAGTCAGAGGAATAGAAAACAGGATGAAGAAAGTAGACTATAATACAGTACTTCATAAATAAAAGAGCAAAAGTGGGAAAACAGTTATATAGGCAGAGGCAGATCCAAACTGCTGAAATACATTCCTGAAGTTCATAAAAGCACATATATTTGAATCATACATGTTATTTTCAGGTGAAATATATCACCCCCACAAAAAAGGCAACCTGACGTTTAAAGTTTAGAACACATGTCCACTAAGAAACAATACTTTTATTAATTTAAAATGCAAGATAACATTTATTTCTTATAAAAATGTGTGCCACACACAGTTTTCATTATATTTATATTTTAGCTAACCTACAGTTAACCAGAAAAGGGACTATTTTTTGTATTCAGAGTTAAAATGAAACATATTTCAATGAAAGATTCAGTTTTTATCTTTTAAAATACTTTCTTCTAATTTCCAATCATTTTAAACCATATATTTAAATGCTATTTTATAAGAGCAATGAGATACTCCAGGGGTGTGCCATTATGGTGAAATAATTTCACTTCTCAGGTGCATTTAACAGCACTTGTCTGCACCTCATGCCTAATAACACACCTGAGAGTGTGCAATTATTCACCTTAATGCACACCCTGTCATGTTTATTGCTTACTCAACCAATGGATCCACTTCATTTCTACTTTTCTAATGCCTTGTTGAAGTCTTCACCCCTCACTTGGGTGGGGGTGAGACTCTAAACCCAAAACTTTAGAAATGCCCCGTGTGGCCTTGCATATTAAGATGCCTTGCAATTGGGGAGCAGTCATCTTTATTCCTGATATGCCCTTAATGTTCTAATTTTCTTACCTTAATGGATCTGAAGGTTTTGTCCACATACAAATAGTCACGTGGGCACATCATTACATTTACCATGTTAGTGCTGATGCAGTTAATGTGCTGCCTGATTTTGTATTGTATATATTGGTGTTAGAGTCCTCAGAAATGCCCCTTTTATGGGTGTGGTTACAAACTGAACACTTTTCATCTATGCATTCCTGCATTCAATGGGCCCATACCTGGGACATGTAGGCTCAGGCTAACTGGCTCCAATTAAAGGTAGACTCATGTACCACACATGTTTACTGTCCAAAAAGTAAGCTTAGGCAAAATGCCCCAGGAGTGCAAAAGCTTATTACCCCCATTATCAACCATGTTGCACAAGCTCTACTAGCCAGATTTTTAATATACCCCACTGTTGAACTTCTGGGACAAAAGTCCCTGCTATGGATGAACTCACTGCACCATGACATCACTTCAGCATCACCTTGGGCTCCATCAAGGTTAAACTTAAGCAACAGCTAGTTGCTGATGTCAGTTGTTATTGCTTCCAATAACCTTCCTTTTTGTGACTAGCACTTATTCTAACCTTATGCTATCCTGACTGTATGCATAACTGTTCTCAACATGTAAATAACTGTTCTAAGTTGCTAATCATTCTGCGTTCACATTTCCTCTTGATCCCTTCCTCTTTCTCCTCACCCCTCTATGACTTTCCCTATCCTCCCTCTCCTTTATATCTCCTCCTCTCTTGTTCACTTTAAAATGCTTTGTCCCATACCTTCTCACCTCTGATGAGGCCCCTGGGCTGATGCTATCCTTATCTGGTTGATTATTAGATATTAGGCTGAGTCTGTTCTCATTTTCCTGTAAACAGTCATTTCATAAGACCCCACCCCTCTAATATGACCCTTTGAATTCCAGGTTTTAATCAATACCTTGGCATGCATTGTACAATGCCACATGTATTGGAACATCTCTAGTTATATACTGTTGTAATGTTTTGTATAATTCCTTGTTTTGTTTGTTCTCTGTTTCATACTTTTCCAATATGTATTGTTCATCTGACGTGGAACCTATGAAATGAGCTTATTCTAGAAGGTGTTATCCGAAATTTCAATTAATCAATAAATAAATAATAATAATTGTCTAGTTAGTGTTACTGGTGTCATATGCATAGTGTTTACAGCCTTCTCTCTTATTGTTGTATTCCTCTTTGCCACTACTAGTGGTTTATCTCTAAACAGGCTTCCATTCTCACTGTCTGCCTGTAGGACTGGCCAATGTTTCTTAGTTGTTTCTGTTTTCAAAATATGTCAGAGTTAAACGTAACTGCAGCAAAAGGAGGACTGCAATGAATTGAGGCAGATGGCACATACATTTAAGTCTTGAGAATACCCAAGTAAAGTATCATGGAAAGTAGAGGAAACAATTAAGAAAACCAAGAGGAAACAGTTTCTATTGGAAGAAAAACACAAACTGAGAACAAACTGGTACTAGCTATCAAACATACTAATAGGATGGGAAAAACTTAAGAAATGATTAATAAACATTGGCCCATCATACAGCAGACAGATGGCACAGGTGGTGACAGTGCAAACTGTTTCCTAGGTACTGGGAAGGTGCTATAGACTAAATAACAGTGGAATTTTCACTACTGCACAAAATGGAGAAAAGGATGAACTGGAGAACTACAGACCTGTCGGCTTGGCTTCAGTAGTTGGCAAACATCTGGAAACTATTCTATCATCAAAGAGAGGCTAGTGGAGTTCCTGGTTTCAAATGAACAACAGGAGGGAAGACAGTATGGATTTGTGGAAGGCAGATCTTGTCAAAAACAGATTGACTTCTTTGACTGGGTAGCAAAGGCTGTTGATAAAGGATAGGTGATTGACAAACAGTGGAGCCCATCAGGATGTGATGCAATAATTCAGGAATTCTAGAGCATAGTTACTGCAGGAAACAAAGCAATGTCAAATTCAGTTAATCCCTTTTGTCATGCAGGAATCTGTGATCTGCATTGCATCCTGATAGGTTCCACTGTACTGTATCTGAACCTAAGAAAAGCATTTGAGTTCTGTGCAGGTGGCTGGTCCAAACATTAGTAAACCATGGGATGGGGACAGACTGTCATGCTGGCTGGGGAACTGGCTAAGGGGAAGACACAGAGGTAGTGTTAAAATGGGAGCACTAGAATGAAGGAATCACTAGTGAGGTCATGTAGGGTTCATTACTTTGGCCTGTACTCATCTTGATGTGCAATAAGGGGAGGGTATCAGAGGAACATCTGCCTCTTTGCAGATCCTCCAAGCACTGTGGCATGGTGGATTGTGAGTAGGGTATCTTGGAAATGAAGGAAGACATACAAAGGCTTGAGAAATTGTCAAAGATATGGCAGCTGGACCTCGATTAAAAAACTGCAAGACGATTCATGTAGGCAGCAGAACACCTGGTGGTGAGTATAGGTTGGGAGGAGTAAGAATTACTGTGACTGAGAAAGACAGATCTAGGAGTAATGATTTCTAACAATCTCAAATCATCAGTGAAATGTAATAAAACAATAGGGAAAGCAAACAGAAGGCTGGGATGCACTGGGAGGGAGTTCAACAGCAGGAGAAAGGAGGTCATTCCAACACTGTACAGAACCCTGGTGTAACTGCACCTTGAGTACTTTGTGCAGCTTCAGAACCTCCACCTAAGGAAATATATAAACAGGCTAGAGATAGTGCAGAGGAGGCCCACCAAGATGATACATGGCCAGCAAGGCAGGATGAATGAGCAGAAACTGAAGAGTCTCAGCATATACTCATAGGAGGCCAGAAAGGAGATGGAGGTCATGATTGAAATAATTAAATACTTGCAGGTTACAATTAAAGTATGCTCAAGCAAAGTGTTCACATATAGTGGTGATATTTCCAGGAGGAATAAGAAATAAATGATGGGGTATGTAAAGGATATTAATGATTTTTATAAGGAGCAGTAGGTGGCTGGGTGGAATAGATAACCCAAAGAACAGGTTAGTGTAAAAATAGTGGAGGGATCAGGATGGTGTGGGGCACATATAAAGAGCTAGTTAATGTAGTCGAGGAGGTCAGGCTGGGGAGAGGATGGTCATGGACCCTTGGGGCATATATCACCTCTCAGAACAGAGTGGATAGATTATCAGGCCTTCTTCCACTGGAAGTTTTCAACATTTCTTTTTTCCATATACAGTAGCTTTCTTCCTGTAGGATGACACTGGCAGGCTTAACAGTCCTATCCCTACTCCCTCCACCCAGCTTCCTTCTGTACCTCAACCACATCTGGGACCTTAAGACCCAGATTGATTGCCACCATGGTGGGGCCAGGTGGGGAGGGCATCCTGCTCCCAACCCAGAGACACACAGCCATATCTAGGTCCCAGATGGGTGGCAGTGCAGGACAGAGGGCCAGCAGGTAGGATGTCATGGAGCCCAAGCTGACCACTTTTCCCATTTTCTCTGAATTCCCTCAATCCATGGTGACACAGGCAATGCAAGCAAGTCAAAGTGGGCAGGCAACCTGGAATCAGGGCTTCCTTTTCCTGACCTCATTCTGCTGCTAGTGTATCAGTGCTATCACCAGGCCTCTACCTGCTGGCAACCAAGAGCTGAGATTACCCACCATCCCAATGTGGGAAAGTAGAGCTACCAGGTGGCTGCTTGATCCACTCCCAGCCCTCCCCATCAATTGCTGCTGACCAGTTTGTTCCCAACTCAAGGCACCAGTGCGGGGAGAAGTAAAGTGCTTTGAGCCTTATCTCTCTGTGCCACTGGGACAGCCATGTTTTATGTTTCTATACAAGAGTAAGGTTCTCTCTGAATGCCTACTTTTTTCTATCAGGAAGTAATGCTTCATGTCATAGGAGACTCTTGGGGTGAAAATCAACATATGTTCAGAAAAGCAAAATAAGAGCTCAACTCCTTATTCTTAGAAATGTATCAGTTTATTATTAAAATTGTCTGGCTACCACACAATGTTCAAAGAGGTCCAAAACCAATCAGATGTTTCATGGTTTGAAATATACATTCTTTCTCCTTCTTGCTCATGTTCATGAAAAATCTGGGTGTAAGCTTTTGTTTCAGTGCAGCTTGTGGAATGTCCACAGTGCCTTTTTCAGTTGGCATTTAGTTTTGAGTTTGTAAAGAATTAAGGAGAGCACTGACCATCCAGCTGCCTCTTCTTCTATGTCATCACTGTGGTGCAAAATATTGGGGATGTAGTCATCTGTGTTCCTTGTATGCATTTATTTATCACTCTGCAGTTCATATGATTAAATCTTTATGCACCTCCCTATGGGGGTATCTCTAGTGGGACCAGAGGACCAGTGGTAGGTGGCTGTGAGTGTGAAAGCAAAACAATTTATTCTTAGGTCGTGTGGGACAACAGAATTCCCAGTTTAAAGGAATTGTTAGCAGCAGTGAATGAGCTGGCATTTCTAGCAAGATGTCTCACCTAGCAAAACCCACCTTACCCTCCTTCCAAAGGCTCAGTTGCTCTGTATAGGCTCTTTCTTGTGACTGTGGAACCAAAATTTCCCTACATTGGGGAAGGACTTTCTATGTCCACCACGCTCCCTCCCTTCCTCCTCTCCTTCCTTAAGGGGGTGAATAATATACTCAACAGCTAGCCAATCCCCCACTTCAGCTTCAGCCAGATTGCCAGATGCCACATTGCTGATAAAGTAGAGGACAGGTGTTTTCCTTCCTGCCCCACAGAAGCCATAGGGATGGAATTCCTAGCCTACAGCCCCACCTTGGGTGATACTGCATTGCATGCAGGCAATGGAACCCTATCCAATTTGTCTTCTGTCACCTTTTGCCTTATCCATCTATGCACTCCATCCCTGGACTTGCCAGGTCAGATACATATTGTACTCTGTGGCCATATGTCCCCTTAACTCCCCTTCCCATCCCCCTCTTGTAAGCCCTTTTCCTCTACCTTTGCCTAGCCACTCAGCCTTCCCTTTAGTATGGAGTATTCCGAAAATGCTTCTGAGTACTGCATGCTTTGTTTCATCTGTTTTGCTTGTGCCATTCATGGATGTATTGCCATTTTATCCCAATGTACTATCACTGTATGGAATGCCATTACCATACCCTATTTGTTTTGTTTTGTCTTATAAAACTTGTAATAAAAGATTAACTACAAAACAGTCTTGTGCAATTGAATTACTGTACCCTGTGTATGCAAGCCTGTTGTACACTGTGGCTATTGAGGAGGCACTCTTCCAGGTTGCTGCAGCATAGATCTGGGTGACATGATCCTCCTTTCTCTGTCTTCTTTGAACATTACATACTAACATACTATTTGCCAGCAGATTAGGCCTTATGGTCTATCAAGTCTGCTCGAACCTAGATCCTTAGTTGGGTGCGAGACCCTCCCATCCTTGTGCTCCAGAAACCCCTATCATCCATCCCACCCCCGGACAGGCCATCATCTGATACATCCACTTTCTGTGTCTGTCCCACCCTCTCTTAAAGCTCTCCACTGTGGATCTCTGAACCAGCTCACCAGGTAAAGCATTCCAAGGGTCCACCACCCTCTCAGTGAAAACCTCCTCCTCTTTCCCCCTCACCCTTCCACCTTCCAACTTCAAACCATGCCCTCTGGTGATGCCTCCCTGCTTTAGTCTAAAGTCCCTCCATGTTTACCTATTTATTCCCTTGAGGTACTTGAAGACCTCAATCATGTCCCCTGTCTCTCCCTCTCCTCCAATGAAAACAAGGCAGAGCTCCTCAAGTCTGTCCTCGTAAGTCAAATCCCTAGCCCTCGTATCATCTTTGTTTGCCCTCCTCTGTACCCTCTCCAGGAGCTGTATGTCCCTCTTCAAGTGTGGTCTCCAGTACTGTACACAGTACTCAAGGTGTGGTCTAACCAGTCCATTGTACAGTGGCAGAATCACTTCCTTGCTCCTAGAGGTGATCCCCTTGCGATGCATCCCAACATCCTGTTTGCCTTGCTAGCTGCTCTCCTGCACTGCTCAGTGTTATTCATACATGTATCCACCATGACCCCTAGGTCTTTTTCCCTGTTGAGGCTTCCAGCACCTCCTCCCAGAGTGTACATGTGTTTAGGGTTTCCCGACCAAGATGCAACACCTTGCACTTGGTGATGAAATTTAATTTCCATGTGTGAGCCCAGCTTTCCAGGGTGTCCAGGTCCCTTGCAGGGCCAACCTCCCTCTTCTCCCTCCTTCTGCTCCCATCTTGGAGTCATCCACGAGAGCTCATTTCACACCCTATACCATCCCTGATGTCTGATATGTATGCATTAAACAGGATTGGACCCAGGACCGAGCCCTGTGGTACCCCACTACCAACCTCTGTAGGGTTCGAGAGCTCCCCACAGACCACTACTCTCTGAGTCGTCCAGCTATCCAGTTTTCAATCCATCTGACCATCAAAGGCCTACTCCTAACCCCATCAGTTTCTCCACCAGACCATTGTGGGGACAGAGTCAACAGCTTGCTGAAGTCCAAGAATAATACATCCACAGGCTTACCCCTGTCCAGTTCTGATGTTACCCATTCATAGAACTCCACAAGGTTGGTTTGACATGATCTACCTGGCACAACCATGCTGCGACTATCCAGACCTCCCACCTCCTCCAAGTAAACCCCAATCGCTCCTTAGTATACTCTCCATTAATTTTCCCACCACCGAGGTTAAACTGATGGGTCTATAGTTTCCTGGTACTTCCTTGACCCCCTTTATGGATTGGTACCACATGTGCCTCTCGCCAATCCTAGGTACCCTCCCTGTCTCAAGTGACCTGTTGAAAAGCTCCGCCAGAGTGCAGCCAGTATGTCCGCCAATTCCCATAGTACTCTCGGATGAATGCCATCCGGCCCAGGAGATTTGTCTTTCTTTAGGGCCTTGAGGGCAACCACACCCTTTGGTGGGGATGGCATCATCCGTCCCTCCACCTTACTGGTCTTTTATCCTTATCCAGATGTGACACCCCTGGGGTACCTTCCCCCCTTTGCTCCATTTCTGCTGCTCCCCTGATCCCGCTCCTGCGCTTCTATCCCTTTGTGCCTTGCGTTGTAGATATCCATCCCCTCCCTAGTGAACACAGAGGGCAAAGTACTCGTTAAATACCTCTGCCTGGTCCCTGCCTCTTCCACCACCCTTCTTCTGATCTCAATCTGCTGAGATGGCCCTTAGTTTTCTCCGCTCCCCAATGTGCGGAAGAACCCCTTTTCCCTCCATGTATCCCTGTGCCAGCCGTTGCTCTTTACTGGACTTTGCTCCCTCACCATCGGGTGACTTTTCTAGATGCAAGCTGGTACATTTCCTTATCCCTATCCCTCTTGTTGTTTTATATTTTTGTAAGCCGCCTTCCTTTCTCTGACTGCTACCTGGACCTCACTGGACCACCAGCATGGTTTATGTGACCTTGCTCCTACGTTTCAACTTGCGCAGATCCTGACTGCCTCATGAAGTCCCGTTTATGACCTCCCATCTCCTTTCCACACTTGTTGTTGAGGTAATCCCTTCAAGTGATCCTTGAGAATATTTCCCATGCCCATAAAGTCTGCCCCTGAAGTCCACTGCCAGTGTCCTAGATCTCACCCCACTCCCCAATGCTTATTTGAAACCAGACAGTATTGTGGTCACTCCCAGTCAGGGGTCCTGTACAACCATGTCCCTTACCAGATCCCCATCTGCCAGAACCACATCCAGGACATGCCCCTCCCTTGTGGCTCCATCACATGCTGTGTTAAGAACACATCCTGGAAGCCATCCAGCAGCCTCTGCTCCTTGGCACCTAGAGGACATGGTTCCCCAGTTAGTACCTGGCATATTAGGTCCCCATCAACACCCTCCTTCCCCTTTTGGACCACACTGGGCAATGATGTTGTCCAGCAAACCATCCTCTAGAACATCACTCATCCCGGGGGCCTATACTACTCCCAGCCTTTATCTCCTGCTGGGGATCGTGGAAGTGACCCATAAGGCCTCCCGTTTCCCTCTGCCTCTTCTACCATAGCAATTTCTATGTCATCTCTAATGAACATAGCCACTCCACCCTCTGCCCTCCTTTCTATCCTTCCCTAAACATAGTGTACCCCATTACATTTAGGTCCCAGTCATGGTTTTGTTGGCCCACGTTTCCGTAACTGCCGCCACATCCACCCCCTCGAACAGCATGGCCTGGAACTCTGGCATCTTGTTTCCCAAGCTCCTGGCATTTACTAACACTAACCTCCACATATCCCTGATCCTTTTGTCAAACCCACCCAGATTCCTTATACTTCATCCTCCCTGCTCCTCCTGAAACCTCCACCTCCAGTCTGTTTCCCCTCCCCCTTGGGCTTGAGGCTACTCCCTCATCTGGAGGAGGCTCTGGTCAGCCCTCCTTATCCCTTCCCCCTTACAAGTTTAAACCCCACCTTTCTTGTATGTAGTCAGCCATCCCTGTTTAAGGACTTCCTTCCCTAATGGGGCAAGATGAAACCTGTCCTTGGCATATAGTCCCTTATCCTCCCAAACACCATTCCAGTTCCCTAACACCCCCAACCCATTCTCTTCACCCCACTTCCTGAGCCATTTATTAACCTCTTGAGTTCATTTTTCTCCACTGAGGCCTTTGGTACTGGCAATATCTCGAAAAGGAAATGTTGCATCCATTATCCCGACAGACTCTGGCAAGTTCTTGGAACCTTGCTTGGATTTCCATAATGCTATTTCCTCTAGATCATTAGTTCCCAAATGCACAGAAATCCGGTTCCCTCCACAATCCCTAACCATTTCATACACCATGAACTTTGCTCTGTGCACTGTCAGCCCAGAGATACTCACTACCTTCACCTGGCTATGGCATCCATCCCCTGTCCTCCCAATGGATACCCTTAATCATCGAGTCTCCCAGTAACAGAACCTTAACACCGCCATCATCCTTATGGTTACCTCCACTATGCCCTCTCAGCCCCCTCCCACTTTATTCATGATCGCAATTTCATGGGAGTCTTCCTGCCTTATTAGAGACCCCTTGTCACCCTCCCTTTCTGCCTCCTTGCTATTTTGCCCACTTAACTCAAACCCCTCTGAATAGGTGTCCCTTTAACCTCTCTTATCTGAACCATTTATCCTGGCCCTGATGGTTTCCCTTCCCCATGCCCTCATCCCCCCTTGTAATAGTACCCCTGTCTCCAGAGGCTCTCTGTGGGTCCCCTCAGCTAGGGCCCCATCCTTAGTACTGACCTTCCTGCTGAAGGGGCTCCTCTCCACCTCCTTGTCACCCAGTTCCTCTCCAATCATGCTCTCCTCACTCATGTCTGGAATATGTTGCATCTCCCCATTTGCTTAACATATGTTTCCCTTCTCCCTCTGGGACTATGTCTATCCTTTCCATAGCTGTTCTGTGATGCCCTATGGGTATCTGACTCCTCCTCCGGCCTCTGTATAAGTTTCCTCATTTCCTCCAACCCCTTCCTCCCCTCTAGGATGCTTAGTATCTCACATTTATTGTGACACTCTATGTCAGCCTCCATCAAGTAACCCGAGTTTCCCTGACTGCATCTCTAAACTGACCCTCTTCTTCCTCTCTTGCACTGTTCACCTTAGGAGCTCCCTTCCCACAGTCTGCTGTTTTAGGCTTCCGCACAACAGCCCCTCCTGACTCTTCCCCTCCAGTCTCCTTGAATTCAGACTTTTCACCCTGTACACTTTCCCTTAGCATCAACTCCCTATCTAAGGGTCCTCTGTCCCTAATATCCCCCTTCTTGCTTGCTGTAGCATAATGTCCTGTAATTTCAGAGCTGCCCATATCCACACCCTTATCCTTGGACACCCCCAGCTCCCACAGCTTACTCCTTAACCAATATACCTCACTCCTGATACAAGATAGCTGTCTACAGAGTGGGCAGCCTCCCTCTCTCCAGGCCCAATTTAGAATTATTGCCATCCCACAGCCTGTGCAGCCTACAACCCTTCCGAAGATGCCTGCCATGGTGGAATATGGCCACCCTGATTATCCCCTCTGTTTATAATAGCACCCCTTTTCTCAGTCCCTTTCCCTGGAGTACAGTTTCTCTCTATACTGACTGTAGTTATTTACAAACCCAATTTCAACCCCACCAACAAAGTTCCCAAGTCTCACAAACACATACAGTCCAGTATGTGTTCAGTCCCACTAACAGTGTGTGCAAGCAGACTCCAGGTACCGTATGATGTCACAGGCCCACCAACTCCTGTTGCTTCAAATTTCAGTCCCAAACAGAAATACTCAGCCCTTCAATCCCAACCCCAGTGGCTTTTCAGTATTTAAGAAAGCCTACAAAACAGGGTGGGTGGGAGGTGCTTACCAAACACCAGGCAAACAACACATTTAAATTACCTTCTATTTTTCCCTGCCAAACATCTATCCCCAAACCTACAATATCACAGCCCAAGTATCAGTTCAAATTCAAGGTAATAATTTTTAACACATAGAACTGTTTTCACTAACAAACTATTCAAATATTTCAGTTTAAAACAAAATATAATTCCTGGCCTCTTTTCTACCTACCTGTTGCTTAAGCTCCCAAGTGAACAATGAAAGCCACAGTAATTCCTGTTTAAAGACAAGTTAATTGCAGCTAATGTCCCTCCTCCAAAACACCAGGCAAACAACACATTTAAATTACCTTCTATTTTCCCTGCCAAACATCTATCCCCAAACCTACAATATCAATTAGTTGTAATTTTAATAAACTCCATTAGAAAGAAGAGCAATAGCAACATTGTATTAGTTGTAATTTTTAATAAACTCCATTAGAAAGAAGAGCAATAGCAGCAATGGGTAGAAAAGAAATCTATTTTAAAAGAATGTGTGAATAGTATTTATTTATTAAAGAATGTTAAATTTATTGGAAACAAAATTAAAATTACCTGAACAGTGTGAAATTTGTTTTATAGGGACCTTCTATAAAAAACAAGGATAACCACAGATGACCATGGTTCTGTCCTAGCCTGGTCATCCTAGCAGCCCACATGTGCAAGATTTCACTCAGATGAAGGTGTTGTACAACACTAAATGGCACTTACTCTCAGCAGTCAAGAAAATGAGCACCACTGTAAATATTTTGTGCTGGGATGGCTAACACTAGAAGCAAGAATCAATATTCTCTCCACTGCATGGCATACAAGTTATATTGCATCACTAATACAACTATCCTGTGTACTCTACTAGTTCCCCTATGCATAGAATGTGGGCCAAGGCCAAAATTAATCTCTCCTTCTACACACCATGCATGAGAACAGCCATGGGTCAATGTTCCTTAGGATATCAGCCAGGGTTCTGTGAAACTCCATCCCATATCAGCTAAACAGGAACCAAACTCTGGGTACCTTCAAATAATTTCTTAAGCATAACCTACAGTATGTAAAAACTCACATGCAAGTGTTTCACTTAAAATATGGTTGGTTAATTGTAAATGTAAAAAAGAAGACCAAACACTAACTACCAAAAGTGCCACATACATAAAATATTGTAAAGTACTTCATTATATTCTGGTGCCAAGGTGATACACTGATTACAGTATTTTAAAATAAACATGATTTGGGTGAAACACCTTAGACTGGGTATGTATGCAGGGGCATCATTTTATTTTTAATTACCTTTGGCATTGCAATAAAGTGAAGCACTTTACAATATTTTAAGTGTGTGTCTTTTTGGTAGTCAGTGCTCCGTCTTTCTTTTCTACTAGTACTATTTGTGGATGTAAGCACCCTGCTCCCTGTGTATCTACTTTTGTGGTTAGTCTTTCTTGTAAATATCATAGCAAGATGTAAGTTAGTTCTGTAACCACATTTTATGTTTGAATGTGTGTGTGTGTGTGTACAGTGTGTGTGTGTGTGTGTGTGTGTGTGTGTGTGTGTGTGTATAAATTGTTTTCTATGAAATGTTACTCTCTTGTTGCACATGTACTTAGTGATTGAAATGTTTGTAAGCAGTTTTGTTGTCTCTTCCAGGTTGTCCCTTGGCAAATCATGCAAGTGCAAAACATTGGGGCAATTAGCTGTACTCTCCTGTATTCCTGTATCTATGAATGTTCATGTCTTGGATGCTAAAAGTAAAGTAAGCAGCTTAGCACGGCTGTATCCAGTATACTATTAATTCTTCACTGCATGCATGAATGGGTTAGTACAGTTATTTGTTGGACTACTGAATGACTGTACAGTACCATGCTTCATGATGTCAGGTAGAGCAGCCCTGTTTGTGCTCTACTGGATACAAAAATGAAATCGTAAATAAATAACTGTTTGCTATGGTTATTTATGATCTGTCCCTTGGCCATTTACCAACAGTGGTTGTCCATGGATAATCATCCTTAAAATAATGAACAAATCATGTATTGCCATGGTCACTGACTATGTCTAACCATGGTATAACCATGTATGACCAGGGTTTTCCATGATCCTAAAATGTTGGACAATTCAGACTACCAATGACAGCAGACTCCACCAAACCCACAAGGATCTTACATGAAATGCCATCATGCAGTGGTACTGTAGCTTTCCTCACTGTGGGTGCTAAGCTATGTTGTGGTATAGGGGCCAGGATGGGGTTGGTGGATTCTGAGAAATTGGCTTGTTGGGGTTCAGGTGTCAGTACCTGAGGGATGGCAAGAGAAAAGAAGATATATTACGAATGTCTTTTATTTGTCTGGGCTGTTAGTTACATTGATTGGCAGAGCAACAGAGCAATGGACTGACCCAGTTCCATTTCCAAATAAAGGAAGTGCAGCAATGCTAGGCCTCCATTTGAAAAGTAGAGACCAAACACGTAATAGAAAACATTTTGCTGTGCCTCTAGATGTTCACCATTAAGGTTTGTAATGATGTGGTTGGGCCCAACCACTCCCTTATTTTCTTGTATCAGTGTGTGTGCTTCCTACACCTTATGTGTCTGCTTTTGGATCATGAATGGTCCAATCAGGGCCTGACACCCTTTCTCTAAAAATATGAGACTGCTTCCTGCATAGTAAGGATTTGTTTGTGTTCTTTTAATTTTTCTTGATAATTTTAGGCAGCATACACAGCTTACTTCAGTTATTCATTTCATAGCAAAGACCAAAAGAAGAAAACATATAATTCACAGCTGTTTTCACAAAACAACATACAGTATAATTGTGTACGATTAAAAATGATGGACCTGATTACAGAAGCGGTTACGATTGCCACATGAGAGTTGTGGCAGGATTCTTGATGCAGTGCCAACTTGCATCAAAATCAATATTCCACATGCCACTGCTGCAAGTCCACAAAGCCACAAAGTTATATCATCTCCCTGCAGGTCTAACTTTGCATCCCTGAGTACCCCTAGTACTGGGCTTGCACCAAACCTTTGGCACAAGCTGCCGTAAAGTGGAAAAACTGTCCCAACAGCACCAGCCCTTCTGAAATAGTGCAGCATTGCACCTGAGGGCTTTGTCACAGCTATGTCAAACTTAGTGGTGGAAGCAGGGCTTGAAAGCCCCGCACCCACCTTCTGGAATAGGGCCCAATGTTTGGGTCAGGCAGTTACTATAGCAGCACATTCCTGGTACCATCTATTATTAAATTGCAAGCTAAGGAGGAGAGAGTGTTGTGCTATTTCCGTCCACTAGTAGCCTCTTTAGTGGTAAGTGGGGTGAAGGAAGCGTAATGGGTGCCTCAGGGTGGTAGAATGAGGGGCATCCTTCTTTTCAAAGGGTAATTTGAGGAGTGGAGAGTGTGATTTTACATACAGTGGCAGTAGATGGGAGGACAAGAATTCTACTGGTTTGACTTTTGTTTCTGAATGAACTTTGCTTGGAAGGAGTGGAGTGCTTAAGTGTGGGGCAGACAAGGATAGAGACATTTAATGGTCTGAGTGGAGGAGGGTTGGCAACACTGCTTTGGGAGTGGGAATGGTTTATCCATTTTAAAACAATGTCTTAAAAACAAATAAAACTATGCATAGTCTTGGCATGGCAAAGTGCCTACCTCATGGGGTCAAGGGAAAAACTATGCATAGTGGCACTGTTGCCTGTTAAGTGATACTATGAGTAGTCTGTACCAGATAAGGGCCCATTTCACCAGGTGAAGAACTATGTGAAGTGGTACCTTACACAAAAAATAACACTACGTGTAATGCTTTGTGAGATGTTTTCCTTGACTTCACGTCTCCACTTATAACCCACTGTTGGTCACTTTTTCACTCAACGCAATAGGGTTACACCATAAACCTTATCTCTACTCCATAGCTGTATATTATACAATGACTGTAAGATTCAAAATATCAGCTAAACCCACTTATTTTCATTGTTGATGCTGCTGGAGGAAGAATAAATCATTTATTTCCACTACAAAAATGTCATCAGGTTCTAAAACACTGATCAGAAATAATTAACTATGTAAGTTCTTGTTAGGACTTTTTGGAATCACTGGAATGTTCATTCATTTGAATGCGGTCAGGGAATGTGTTCTTTGAATATGCATGTCAACTAAACATTGATCCACTACGAGGGAAAGTATAGAATCAAAGTTTTAAAAGTTATTTTAAGGAATTACTAGAACTTGAACACTAGGGGTACCTTCCTGGAGAGGCTATCTCACTGTATAAATGACATATGCCATGTTTTTACTGAAAGTATCAAATGTGTTTTAATCTGCAGTTGTTGATCTCTATAATCCTTGCTCATGACTCTGCCACTCATACGTTTATTGAGGTCAAAACCTGCAGATATAAATAAATGCAATATTTTTACTCAACCTACAATATAGTATATTCCATGGATAATATAGAAGGGATAAACAATGGCTTACTCAGAATATGCAAATATGCAATTTATCTGCATATTAAGGGGCAGGACCATAAATTATGTGTCAGAGCCACACATGATTTATGAAAGTCCTTCCACCTAATAAGTGTTGATACATGTCATATTCTGAGTGAGACCATCGTGTGTCAAATTTTACAATGCATTTTAAATTAACAAGCTTTCAAATTAGTTCATTTAGTAAAGAGTTAACTGTGTCTGTTTCATTTTACTGATCTGTTTGAGTATAGCACAGCCATTGTAATTTTATCAGTCATTGTACAAGACACTTTCCATTGGTTAAGTCCCCTTCATGGCCAACCTAAAGTCAAATAAATGCTCTTCCCACATTGTGTTTTTATACTATAGGTGAGTAGTGCCACCATAGTTAGGTTTGAGTACAGTGTTTAATGTTAAGCCTCTAACTGTGCACCTGAATAATGTTGCCCCTGTTCAACAGAAGTGCATGAAATGTTGCATGTGTGGTCTGGTTGTCAAAGGCCCTCGATTTGGCAAGTTTCATAACCATTGATGTCTGAATTCTGAGATTTGGATAGTGCAAAAAGTGGAAATGAAAACACTGGGTTGTGTGATCTTTATTTGATCTCACCTACAGCCATGACAATTAAGAATTTTCTTCTGAAATTTTAAGGTAGAAGGGTCTGTCCCTATAAAGATGCCTTTCTTGGTTTGGTGAAAAAATATTAATCCATTCCCCAGTTATAAATATTTGAAATATTGGTTCTCAGCAGGCTCAGTAGGGTCTTTTATTTTATATGTCTGATGCAAAGAAGAATTTTCACTCACGAAAGAAGATTTGTGAGCCAAAATTATTCTTTTGTAAGAAAAGATCTTCTTTCAGTAAGACTGCCATCTTCTTTTTATTTTTTAAATTGAAAATCTATAAAATTACACCCTGGAGAAAACAAACATTTGAATCTACCAAAGTGGAACCTGTTTAGCTAGTTCTGGAAAGCAAACCAGCAATATGGTTTTAAGATATTACCAAAATCCTAGGTGGAAAACTCAGTGATAGCTTCTGATTCTTCTTTTGTAAGTCAAACTTCTTCTTTTGTGAGTCTCATGAAAGAAGAATCTCTGCTCATGAAAGAAGAATTCAATCTCACTAAAGAAATTTCTTGTTTTGTGATCTTCTGCTAACTTTCTTGTTTTGTGGTCTTTTATACGAAAGGAACTCACAAAACAATTTTTTAATGGTGAGATTGTTCTTTCATGAACTTGTTTCATGAGATTTTTCTTTCTTGACTTCTTTTGTGGAGGTGGATTCTTCTTTCATAGCTTCTTTCAAAAGAATTCTTCTTGCGATCTTCATCTGTGAGACCATGTGAAAGAAGAAAATATGCTCATAAAGAAGAACTTTGTCATTGTACAGAAAATCAACTTTTGATTATAACAAGGCCATTGTAAAGACTGTTACCTGAAATTTTCAAGTTGGTCTTTATTTTAACATAACTCATGAATCAGGAAGGTAGATTATTTTCAAATCCAGCACAGAAGGTGATTTTGTAGTGCTCCATAATGTCAATGGGTAGTTAGTACATATGGGTAATGTGCACTCTTACTAGTGGGAATGGCATAGTCCAATGGTGCAAACAAGCATAGAATCCTTGCATTTAAACATTATGAATAGCTGAGACTCCCAATTCTTGCCAGTACCATTGGCGGGAACACAGCATTAAAGATTTCCTATGAATAATATTTCTTTTTCTATTTTAACAGCACTTCAGCGCTACCTTCTTTTTGCACCTTTAGGCTGGGCATGCACTTGCTGACATGGTGACATCACCTGCAACATTGTGACATTACTGGAGTGTATGATTACACTTGTGCACACCTGTGCTCTATGCGCACTAGACATGGCTGCCTAGAATTGATTTCTTCAAATTTTTGAGCAGCATGATTATTCCTATACAGACAAGCCTTCCTTATTAAGATAGATGGGAACATAGAAGAGGGTGTTTTCTTTAATCACCTGTGCCAAAGGACACAGTGATGAGAACAGTGTCTCAACATTGATCACCTCATGCAGATTGGGGCAATTGTTCCAGTGCCCCATGATGAGCAGGGCCAGGATTCTACTCAATTTACTTTGTGATGTGCAAGAAGTCTGAGTGGTGGGGTTCAGACCAATTCTGGACCTGAAACACCTAAAGAAATTTATCTGGCACAAGACTTTTAAAATGGAGTCCCTGTGGTCAGTCATTCAGGCTGTCCAGCCAGTGGATTATCTAGCATCCATAGATCTGAGGGATGAATATCTCCACATTCTCATTTGGCAGTCTCACCAGAAGTTCCTCAGGTTTGTGATTCTAGGGCAACACTTTTGGTTCAGAGCATTTCCTTTATGGCTGGCAACTGCACCGGGTGTTCCCTAAAGGTTCTCATAGTCCTGATGGTTTCATCAAGGCCGGAGGAACAACATCTTGTCTATCCCTACCTGGATGACTGGCCCATTCAAGCACCCTCTGCTCTATTGGGAAGGAAATCAGTAGTTAAGATCCTGGATAAACTGAAATCCCATGCCTGAGTTGCCAATTGGAAGAAAAGCTCCCTCAACACATCTCACAGCCTGGAGTGCCTGGGCACAGTGTTCAAAATGGATGAGAGGAAGGTCTTCCTCTTGAAAGCCAGGAAGAAAACCCTGAGACAAGTGGTTCAGTGGTTGAGAAGCCAATCATTGACATCTCCTCAAAGCCTACTATGGATTTTGGGTCTCATGACTGCAACAGTAGAATCAGTTCTGTGGGCCCACTTACATGTGACTCTTCAGAATGGAATGCTGGCAGCCTGATATCTGACCTTGGAGGACTGTCAGGACATGATATCAATTACTCAACCTCTTCGATAGTCACTGAATTAGTTGGTGAGCTCCAAGAACCTAAGCAAGGGTCCCCTCAAGTTCCCCGAAACTGATACTGACAAATGATGGCAGTCTGTTGGGCTGGGTGCAGTCTTGGATCATCTCCGATTAGGGGATTTGAACTACCAGGAACAGCACCTAAATATAAATGTGTTGAAAATGAGGGCAGCACATAGAAACATAGAAGCTGATGGCAGATAAGGACCACAAGGCCCATATAGTCTGCCCATTTGTTTTTCTACTTTATTGAATGTGCCATAGGCCTTGCTCTGTCAATGGCCTATCTATTCATATTCATCTGTATTGCTCGCTTATGCCTATCCATGCCTGTTTGAAGCCCTGCACTGTATTCATATCTACCACTTGCTGAGGTAGGCCATTCCATGCATCCACCACCCTTTCTGTGAAAAAGAACTTCCTCACATTATCCCTTAATTGGCCTCCCTCTAATCTCATGCTCGTCCTCTTGTCCTGCTATTTTTCTTATATAGAAACATGTTAGACTCTTTCACCTTGTTAATGCTCTTAAGGTGTTTGAATGTTTCAATCATACCACCTCTCTCCCTCCTTTGCTCTAGGGTATACATATTGACTTCCAGTTAATCTGTCGCCATATGTTTTCTGATGCAGTCCCTGCACACGTTTTGGTTGCCTTCTCTCGACTGCCTCAGTTTGGTTAATCTCCTTGTGAAGGTGTGGCTCCAGTACTGCACGCAGTACTCCAGATGGGGCCTAACCAGTGTCTTGTAAAGAGGGATCATTACCTCCCTCTTCTGACTTGTGATACCCCTACTAAGACACCCCAACATCCCTCTAGTCTTACCTACTGCTTTAGAGGTCTGCTTGGATGATTTCAGGTCATTAGTGATGATGACACCCAAGTCTCTTTCTTCCCTTGTGACTGCCAGCAACTCCCTCCCAGCCTATAGGTGACTTCAGGGTTTCTCTTCCGTATGTGCATGATCTTGCACTTCTTTGCATTAAGCCCCAGTTGCCACTCTTCTGAAAAATTTTGCTAGTTTATCCAGATATCTTCTCATTCTGCCCACCCCATCTGGATCATCTACTCTGTTGCAGATCTTGGTGTCATCTGCAAACAGACAAACCTTACCCTCCAGTCCATCTGAAATGTCACTGATGAAGATATTGAAGAGGACTGGCTCCTCAGGACTGATCCCTGAGGTACCCCACTTGTGACTTGCATCTCTTCTGACTGTATACCATTTACCACCACTCTCTGTTTTCTGCCCGTCAACCAGTTTGCCACCCAGTTGACCAACGTCTGACCCATCCTGAGCCTACCCAGCTTATTAATTAATCTTCTATGTGGAACAGTATTGAATGCTTTGCTGAAGTCAAGGTAGGCAACTGCTCCCCGTGGTCCACCACTCTGGTTACCCAGTCAAAGAAATCTATGAGATTAGTTTGACAGGGCCTTCCTTTGTAAATCCATGCAGTCTTGAAGCCTGCGCCTAATGATTCAGGTGTTCCACTATCCTTTCCTTAAGGAGAGTCTCCATAATCTTGCCCATTTCTGAGGTAAGACTGACTGGTCTATAATTCCCTGCCTCCTCCCTGCTGCCACTCTTGTGGAGCAGGATCACATGAGCCCTTCTCCAGTCTTCTGGGACCTCTCCTGTACTCAGAGACTCACTAAACAGTTCTGATAATGGCTCTGCTAGTTCCACCCTTAGTTCCTTTAGTACCCTGGGATGTAGGCCATCTGATCCTATTGCCTTGTCCACCCTGGGCATATCGAGCTCTTGTAGAACCCTTTCTTTTGTGAAGGGACTAGTGCACACCTCCTCCCCCTTTGTCCATGGTGCAGAGCTGTGGGCCCTGCCCTACCTTCTCTTCAGTAAATACTGAGCAGAATTATCTATTTAGGATAGATGCTTTACATGGTCCTCCTCTAACATGCCCCTTATTCCCTTTGATCTTTGCAATACCTCTCTGGACTTTCTTCTTTCACTAATATATCTATAGAAAGTCTTGTCACCTTCTTTTACTGTTTGTGCTAGTGTTTCCTTGGTTTGGGCCTTTGCCTACCTTACTGATTCCCTGCTTCCTTAGGGAAGTTTGGTGTGCCTCTCTATCTTCATCCTGCAGCATTCCCTTATATTTCCTGAAAGCCAGCCTTTTGGCTCTGACCTTTTCTGCTACTGTGTTTGAGAACCAAAGTGGTTTCCTTCTTCTTTTGCACTTCCTTTCTCACTAACACAATGGGATGTTGCTTCAAGTATTGCATCACTTTCACAAGCGGCACAGTAAAAGCCATGAAAGTATGGTCAGACAATGCTGCCATGGTGGCATACATAAACAATGAAGAAGACACAAAGAGCAGGGTGATGCTAAGAGTAGCAACCAACCTGCTACTGTGGGCAGAGGAGAATCTTCTAGCTCTCTTAGCTGTTTACCTGGAGGAAAACTGAACATTCAGACTGACTGGCTAAGCCACAAGACTGCCCATCCAGAGGACTAGATGTTGAACCTGGAGATGTTCAACCTTCTGTGCAGAATATTCAGATGTCCACAGATTGACCTGTTCACCTCCAGTCAGAATGATTAGGTGCTGAGTTTCTTCAGTCAGCACTGGTGTCCACAGATGGAAGCAGTGGATGCTCTGTCCCAGATGTGGGAAACTGCAGAGCATATGCTTTTCTGCCTCTGCCACTTCTCCCAACATCATTCACAAAATAAGATTCTCAAAAGGAAGCTTTCTTCTGATAGCCCTAGAAGAGCCAAGAAGGCCATGGTTCTCAGACTTAGTGAATCTAGCTTGGCACAAATCATTCTGACTCCCAATCTCGGGACCTTTCTCCCAAGGAAACATTCTGCATCCAAACCTGGAGGTGATGCATCTTGCAGCCTGGCTCCTGAGAGGAAGAGACTCCCAGAACATGTTTTCAAGAAAGGTGTTGGAAACCCTGATGGCCACTAGGAAGGGCTCCACATCTGCAGCTTGTAAGTTGTGTTGACATCATTGTCTGCTGATATACAAAAATTACACTATAGAATTTTTGGCTACATAAATGCAGGTAAAAAGGTTTTCATTTTTCTTTATTTTTCTTTTTTAATCAAATAAACTTTATCAAGTTTTCAAACAACAGAACAATGGACAACAGACAGGCTTTTCATTTTTCTAAACAATGAGTGGTACCACTCTATTACAGGTTAGTGCTTACACTGTTTGCAGTTATTCTAGAGTTATTTACCTTTTCTAGTAATAGTTTTGGGCACTCTCATACTAGCTGATTAAGAAGACTGAAGAATATTCAGCAGAGGAGAAATGCAAATGGTGAACATCCTTCCATCATCTTGCTCGCCAGACTAAAGTAGAGAGTTATTAATTGTATCTTCTTATGGAAAAGGTGCGGTTATGCAAACAAATTTGATATAATGGCTTATTGCAAGAAGAGCAGTATTTTCTGTACAAGTTTAGTTTTGTTTTTGCTTTACTTTTATATAACTATGGACACTGGGAGGACAAATGTGACTGAGAGTATCTGCTGTTCAAAATGTTCATATGCCCAGGATTCTATGCCAGTTTGCAACTTTGGACTGTGTCATTTCTCTAGCATGGGTACACATTGCTCATACCTACTAACTACCCACTGACAATGTTGGAGATAACAGAAAAGGAAATTATGGTAAGCATGAAGAAATTTCTTCTTTTGCAGTTTTTCAGTGGATTTATCTTTCAAGCAGGATCTGAACATTTGTTTCTGACTTCTTTGTGCAATGGGCTCATAGAAAGACTGTTCAAAATGAGGGGTCAAAATATAAAAAACAAGTTATGAAGGAAGGACCCTGCATGTCTCTATCTGTAGCTACACAGAAGCATAGGGCCCAAAGGTCCCTGCAGTTCCACAGCTAGATGGACTCCTAACTTTGTTGCAGAAGTGAAGGTCCCACAGGCGGTCCCACAGGACCCTGGGCTTCATGCCCAGACAGACTCCTCAATTAGCAGAGGCCCTCTGGGCCCTGCATATCTGCATCTGTTACATGCATGAAGGTGTGGGGCCCATGGGGTCCTGTGCTTCAAAGACTGATGGACTTCACAGTTAGTACAGGGCCTAAAGGGCCCAACACATCTACATCTGTAGCCATGTAGAAGCACAGGCCACACAGCCATATGGAGTCCTCACTTGGCACAGGGCACAGAGAGCCCTGTGGAGAATTCAATGGTAGCCACATGAAGCACACTGCCTGGAAGGATGTGCACTTCTACAGACAGACTTATTCGTTCACATAGGTCCCAAAGGGACCTGTCTCAATGAGGAGATGATTCAACTATCTCAAAAAAGGAAATTCATTCCAAGAAAGTGTTAATGTACCAGTTAGGGTTCAACTTAATGGTACCATGTCAAAACAGCACACCACCAAAGATGCTGCAAGAACTGCGCTGTGTAAAGCATGAATGGATTTAGAGCGACAGGGGAATAATAGCAGTAGGGCATTACCACTACCCTGTCACTCTGTGGATTGCTTGTAGAGGGATTAAGGTGCTGTGTGATGTGATGCCTGCCAGGCCACTCCCATGATGAAGAGTGGCTGGGTCACCAACACACAGCAAAGTGTGGGACAGCCTGCGACTGGGGTTCAGTTTCCACCAGGTCTCCACCTGCTGAAACTTAAAAAACAAAAAGTAATTTCCCCATCCTGATTTTCTCCCCATCCCGAGAAGTTCACTGCGGAGTTGAATATTTTAAGTCCAGTGGGTGTGGGAACAAAGCCCCCACACTGGGTGGTGCGGGTGGAGCCCTCTTAAACAAAAAGAAGTCCCATTGTTTTCAATGGGGTTGAGCTCTGTTGTTGGGTTGCTCTTGTACCTGATGTTGCTTGCCTGGGTGCTGTTTTCTTCGTGGCATTAATTGCCACACTTTTTTGCAGTGACATGACCCTGTGCCCAACTTAACACAATAAAAGTAGGAACATTTACTGCTAGGACGTCTAACCCTAACTCCCCACCACACCCCCCAAGCAGTAAACGACAACACCACACAAGCAACCAAAGACAGCAATCACGTAAGACAAACAACATAGGACTGTTTACAGATGGTGCAAATGCAGGAGCACTGAAGTGCTACTTTTTGATTGTATCTGTGGCTGCATAAGCACAGGCCCTTTAGGTGTATGTCATACTGCAGGCATGAGTGTGTGTGACTGCAGATGTGCATGCTTCATGGTGGCCTGCACATCTGTGCGCTGAAGACCCATTGGGTCTGCACCTCTGAAGCCGATACAGTTGCATCAGGCAGGAAGCAACACAATAATGCTGCAGTATATTACAAAATGCTGCAGTATGTTGCAGGAAACAGTGTAATTCAATGGCAGTTAAGTCCTTTACTACTGCAGTGTTTTGTGACATGCCATTTACTGCAAGTTACTGCACTGCATTGTAGCTGGATCCACTGTACTCATGCAAACTGTACAAGTCACCTTAATAGAGATCATGATCTGTTAGTGCATACTTTTCTAAACAGGCATCTGGATAAATGAAAACTGCTACAATTTCATATGCTGCTGAAACCAATTATACCACATTTTGAAAGTACTTTCATCTGCATATCTGCAGGACCCACAGAGGTCTGCCCTCCTGAAAATAGAAGTTGGTGTGCATATGAACATACAAAACTTGCCAGCAGAAACAGGCCTCATGGTCTCTCAAGTCTGCTCAAATGCACAGCTGCCCCACCCCATCCCCATTCACCTCCAGAAACTACTCAGCATTGTTAACCTAACCTCCCTAGCCCTGTTCCATGCCCTTTGAAACTCCCCACCATCCTACATGCCACCACCTACTGTGGCAGAGCATTCCATTTTGACACCATCCTCTCATAGAAGTATTGCTTCCTCATCACCCTCCCTGAATCTGCCTCCCTCCAATGTTAGCCCATGCCCCCATGTTCCTTTGCTTTCTCAGCTTTAAACATCCCTCTGTGCCAGATTTTTCTGATACCCTTCATGTATTTGAAGGTTTCAATCATGTCCTTCTGATCCCTTCTCTCCTCCAGGGTGAACAAACTCAAATGACTCAGCATTTCTTCATAGGTTCTACCTTCCATCCTGTATCATTTTGTTGCCCTACACTGCACTGATATCCTTCATCAGATATGAACACCAGTATTGCATGCAGTGTTCCCACTGCAGCCTGAGCAAGGACCTGTACAGTGGTAAGATCACATCCTTGTGCCTGGACGAGAAACCCTGTCCGATGCACCCCAGCATCCTATTGGCCCGAGCCACAGCCTTCCTGCATTGAGCAGAGTTGTTCATGCTCCCCTTTATTATGACCCTCAGATCCCTTCTCCTCTTCAGTGCCACCTAACCTCACCCCACCCAACCAATATTCCCTCCTTGGGTTCTTCACCCTGAAGTGCATAACTTTGCACTACTTTGTGTTAAAACTCAATTGCCACCTCGTTGACCACTCCTCAAGTCTGGTTAGGTCACTCTGAAGCTTCTGCCACACCTCTATGCCATCCACAACCACCCCACTTGTTGTCATCCAGGAAAAAATGATCCTGCTCCCAACCCTGTGTGCAATTTCCAATAAGAACAGACCAAACAGCACAGGCCCCAGAACAGAGGCCACTGGTCACTTGCTTGAAATATGAGAGTCCTCCCTCCACAACTACCCATTGCAGTCTATCTTCCAGCCAATTCTTGATCCAGTTAGCCATCTTAGCCCCACCCCTAAATATTTCAGTTTTGCCCCTAGTCACTCATGAGGACAGAATCAAAGGCCTTGCTGAAATCCAAATATAGGACATCCACTGCATGGCCCTTGTCCAACTCCTTGTAACTCAGTCATAGTTTTCTATTAGGTTGGTCTGGCATGATCTCTCTGAGATGAACCCATGCTGCTGCCCATCTTGGAGCTCATTGATCTCCGGAAGGTTACCAGTCTGTCCTTCAAGATTGATTCTATACATTTACCCACTATAGAGTGAGGCTGACAGGTCTGTAATTACCAGCTCATCCTTGGGTCACTCTTGTGGATAGGCACCACTTGAGCTAACTCTCCAG
The DNA here is from genome assembly GCA_016271365.2 of Neoceratodus forsteri. Classification (NCBI taxonomy): domain Eukaryota; kingdom Metazoa; phylum Chordata; order Ceratodontiformes; family Ceratodontidae; genus Neoceratodus; species Neoceratodus forsteri. The sequence continues at coordinate 1,065,983,965 of CM028130.1, forward strand.
TCCTGTGTCATGCACCCAGTGTCAAGTGAGGTGCTGAACAGGTCAGCCAGTGGCCTGGCCAACACTGTCATCTCTCTTAACACCCTAGGGTGAATGCCAACAGGATCTGTCTTACACTGAGCTTGAAGGAAGGCAGGTACCTGAGGGGCCTGCACTTCTGCACACATAAGTACTGTTGCAATTCTGGTATCATACATTTTGTGGCCCTTGCTTTTCTGCAACAAGATGTAGGTGTGTATATCTTGCACCTGTGACTGCAGAACTCTCTTCTGAAATTCTCCCGACTACCACCCTAGTAGGAAATGTGGCATTAGGGTTTCCAACCTTAACACCTCACCCACACCCTGACACACTGACAGGTGTCAGAGGGGTGTGCCTTGAGGTCATCAGCCCTAACACTCACCCCATTCAATAAGTAAATATGCTGAGATGGGTACAGTATAGGAGAATGGTGTAAGCATAGGGCCTGATGACTTCTAAGGTACACCCTGACACCTGTCAGTGTGTGAAGGGTGCCGTACATGTTAGGGTTGGAAATCTTAATGCCAAATTTCCCTACTTTTGGTGCTTTAGTAACAACCCTAATTGATGAATTAATAAAGTTTTATGCAATTGATTTCCTTACTTTTTCAGATAGTATAATCATATCCTTATTTGTCTGTTGGAGCTCATGGCCTCCAACATCTATAGATGCATATATGTATGTAGCAGTGGAAGCACAGGGCCCTCCGGGCTGTGTGCTTCCATTTATAGGAGGACAATGCCCAAATTGTCAGCATAGCCATCTTATTACCCCACCTCATGTTCCCAATATAGAAAATGTTCATATCCCTGCCAAAATGTGATTCTGCACAACTATAACACCATCCTGGGACACAAGTGAAAAACACATTTTGGCCAGGATTTGAAAAATGACAGCTGTGACATACATGGGGGTAGGTTAATAAGAAGGCTATGTTGAAAATCTGGGGTGAAAATATTTAAAATTTCTAAAGTTATGAGCGTTCATAGTGAAATTGCAATGAATGGTCATAACTCTGCAACTTTTAAATATTTGGTCCCCAAATTCTCAACATAGCCTTCTTATGAGCCCACCTCATGAACCAGTTCAGGATCAAATGTCAGATCCCACCTCAAAGGTGAATTCAACAAGCAACTGTGAAATCACCTGTAGGGTGGGAGTTGCATAGTGATAGTCATATTGTTCACAAGGTGGTGTCCCCAGGTCATGTTAAACATTTGGTGCCAAAATGTCATGAAATGGCTGAGTTATGAACCAAAGTTGAAAACCCCATTGAAATACATTGAGCCACAGCACAAAATAGGATCCTGTTTTGCAAAAGGGTCCTTTATCATGCTTTACCATAGACCACAATGGAATTAGGATGATGTAGAATCCTGTTTCACAAAAAGGATCCTTTATCGTGCTTTCCCATTGTAGTCAATGGAAAACACCATAAAGGATCCTTTAGCAAAACAAGATCCTAAATCAGGTTAATCCCATTGCAGTGAAAGGAAAGCACCATAAGGGATCCTGTTTTTGTGAAACAGGATCCTATTTTGTGCCAATCCCATTTAAAGCAATGTTCACAATGTCCCTGGTAGTGTAGTGCTCCCCTCCCCGATGTCTGATCATCATTCCCTTATGAAGAAAAAAACAATTTCTGATACTATAGGGATCCCTCCCCTGATGTCCAATGGCCATCTGAGGTAAAGACAATGACCATGGCAGTCTAGTGGACCCTCCCCATCCTCTGATGTCTGATACCCATTCTGGTATTAAAAAAGTAATATCTGGCAGTCTAGTGGCCCCTCTCCCCTCCGCTGTCTGATCGCTGTTCCTTTTGAAAAAAAATTCCTGGTACTCTAGTGGTTCCTCCCGATCTCCCGATGATTGATCACCATCCCTGGTAAAGACAATGACCCTGGTAGTCTTGTGGACCCTTCCCCATCCCCTGATGTCTGATCCACTGTTCTGGTATTAAAACAATAAATACTGGTAGTCTAGTGGTCCTCCCCTCCCCATTCTCTGCTCATGAAAAGCAAGATAGATCCCTGGTGATCTAGTGGACCCCATCCCTCTCTCTCAAAGTAGTCACCCATCCCTTACTGCCCCATTCCACCCCATTCGGTGAACAGAACAGCCATCCTCTCACCACCATGGCTGACCACCAACTAAGCTATGAATGAGAATCTATTGTATTAGGCACTCATTCATATCTCAGTCCAGCAACCAGCCATGGAAGTTAGAGGAGGGCTGTGCTGGTCACCAAACAGGAGCTTGAATGGGGGAGGGTGCGTGACCACTTCTTGAGGGTGCAGGCAGGTCCACTAGTCCACCAGAGATTTCTCTTAGTTTCATAGGAGGGGATTGGGGGAGGGGAGAGGGACCACTAGACTACCGGTATTTTTATACCAGAATGGTGATTGGACATCAGGGGTGGGTCCAACTAGAATAGCAGGCTTGATTTTTTTCTTAACAGGGATGGTGACTGGACATCAGGGAGGGAGGGGAACCACTAGACTACCAGGAATTTTTGGTACATACAGGAACAGCAATCAGACATTGATGCAGAGGTCAGGAATAAAACAATGATAATAACAGGGACAGCCATAGTAAGAAAACAAGGAAAGGAGGGGGAAACCAGTGTATTATATTATATTATATTATATTATATTATATTATATTATATTATATTATATTATATTATATTATACCATTTGTTGTAAGTAGGCTTTTATGCATAGTAGTATGTGTACTTTATCTTTCTTCAGATTGATCTACAACATCACTTGGATGAACTGAGAAATAAGATATTTGGACATATGAGTTTTCAAATAAAAGTAAATGGGTCACTTGTGAATTTCAGTGACTCTCTTTGCTTATCTCACCAGTACTTGGAGTCTTTATGTACATAGAAACATAGAAATTGATGACAGATAAGGACCACTTGGCCCACCCATGAAGAAGTAGACTGCTGGTTAACTAGGATCTGCAGCTTGTCCAGTAGGTAGGAAATGGGCAGACTGGGTGGGCCAACCAGTCCTTATCTGCCATCAATTTCTATGTTTCTATGTTTCTATGTACATGTTAAATGCAGCTATTTTTGTAGCATTAAACATAATTTTTCCCATTTGAGTCAACATGTGTTGGTGAGCCTTGAGGACAAAACCTGAACCATACATACCATACCATAAAAATGCATATAACTCCTAAAGTATACATGATACACACAACATAACTGTGCAAAGTTGTTCCACACAAAAGTACCTTTCAATGGTGCCATGCAATCAACTGTACTCAATTCAGTTTTTGTTTTATACTCCTCTGAGATACCCAGAATGTGTGTTTTCTTCAAAGTGCTTAGGTGGTTCTAGATTGACAAAATGTCAAACAAGTATGAATAACTCCTAATGTGAACATGATACACACAAAGTGGCAGTGGAAAAGTTGTTCAGCACAGCATTACCTTTCTAATGGTACTGTTCAGTCAATTCTAATCTGTTCTGGCTGGCAAGTAATATTAAAACATGTGAGTGACTTCTCCAGACATTTCTGGGGCACACTGGAAGTCTGTAGGTGACTTCTGTAGGTGTTCTGGGACACACTGCAGTAGATTTGCTGACACCTACAGTCATTTCTAGGAGGCAGTGAGTTAAGGGGGTGTAGGGACACTTGAGGTCTCAATCTCAGATTAGAGGGGGAAGGTTTGGGGTAAAGAGAAGACACTTTTTATGGAGAGAGTTGTGTCTGGGTGGAGACACATTGCCTGTGGAAGTGGTATGCTGTAGAACAGTGAACTGCTTGAAGGGAATGGAATAGGATAAGAGGAGGGTCATGGAGGAGAGGGGAAGCTGCAGTATAAGGGTTGCTAGTTGCACACTCGAGCAGACTCGATAGACCATAAGCCCTTTATCTGCTGGTAAATTCATATGTTCGCATATATAGACATTCAAGCTTACAAATATTTCAGTAAGCAGAACTATCGAAAAGTGGACAGACTGCAAATAACACACACTATTATAGAAACTAAATATTGGTAATCAGATATTTACAAGTTACACACAAATCTGTTAGTTAATAATCCATTCACTTGGTGACATAAGGAGCTATTTATCATTATTAGCAGGAAAGTCTAGAAAGATAAACTATGAGAATGGGTGGTGGAGAAAGGTGAAAAAAACAGGAGGGTATGTGTTGTGTAAAATGTGTATGTCTGTCTATACATGTACACTTGGGGTGGGGTAGGAAAAGCTATTATGAATAGAACAAAGGAAAAGAAAAATAAAAACACTGAATGGCCACGACAGAAGGAGGAAGGATGTTGGTAGTGTGAAACAAAAGAAAAGCCTATGAATCTGCCAATATTAAAAATTATTGATTATTTCAGGAAAGAACACAGCTGAAATTTTTAATTCAAACCTGGTGGGTACAAGATCCAAACACATACTACCAGTATGATTCTCTTCTAAAAAGCTTGTTCTCTACATTCGAATGTGGACTCCCAATATGACATGCTGAAGCCCCTGGAACTTGAAACTATGAGCAGTTACTTCCATTTTAATATGACATACTAAGTCATTTGTTTCTGTTCTTTTTTCAATCACCAATAAGTGCTCTCAAAACATTTTTTTAATATTTAAAGCAACACTAGCGAGGTTCATATGTTTTTCTTGGTTTGGGAGGATGTCACTAGATATCAGGGACTACTATTGACTACCGTGCTAATTTTTTTATAGGGACAGTGAGCAGACATAAGGCATCAAGGGGACCACTAGACTACCAGTTGTTTTTTTATATGAGGATGTGATTGGAAATTGGGAGGGACCACTAGACTACCAGGGGCATGTTTGGTACATACAGGCACAGCGATCAGACAATCGGGGTGAAGGAACTAAAAAATGATAGCGATCCACAGGTGGGGGTGCCACTAGACACCAGGGAGAGGCAATGGGATGTGGGGTGGCAGCAAACACCAGATAAACAGCAACTCACAGATCACACTGCAGTTGGCAGCAGGAGTTCAGCTGAAGCTGCAGAACTCAAGACATTTCTGCTGTTCTTGTATAGAGAACGTGGAGAAGAACTCTCACTAAGCTGGGCACAACAGGTTTTGGGTGCTCAGAAAGGTATTTATTGGCATCATTTTAAAAAATAAACATCAGAATGTAGCTAAACGGGTCCAGTTTAGCTTGGTTCTGATGTTTGTTTTCTCAAATCCATTCAGTTTTATTTGTTTTCTTCTCTCTTTCGCTAACTGCCTAACAAAATGGTGGCAGCTCGAAAAGGATTTCCCACCTGTGACACAGGATGACCCATCTGCAAAAATGGATTATGTGTCTGCAATAAAGGATCCTTTTCATGCTGAACAGCTATAATTTCCAAATGAAAATATTAGGAACTTTAACATTTAATAACATTGGAATAGATTAATATTTTTACCAAACCATCAAAAGGCACATTTGTGAGGCAAAGCCTCTGTACCCTGAAAATTTCAGACCACAATTAACAGTTTTTTAGATATAGATGGACAAAGAAACAGCAGAAACCATTTATATTTCTGTATTTTTCACACTCAGTATCTCAGAAACCACAAAAGTGATTCAAACAACATTTGACACATTGGGACACCCATCCCACAAGATTATGCATGCAAAATGTCATGCAAATCCATTAAACCATTGTGAAGTTATTAAAGTACAAAAATTGGGCTTTAACACTAAACTGAGGACTGAACTGCTTTAAATTCTTGACTTAAACTTCAACCATTGCCTGAGGCATCATTCGAGTCCTCCTTCTGTCATTATCCAAATCAAGGTCCCAACATCACAATCTGTCTTTGCTTCAAATATTGGACTTAAATCCCAACGATTGCCTGTGGCATCTGTCGTGGTCTCCCTTGAACAGTTCTTCCTCCCAAGACAATCATGTCCAACCCTCTTCTATTTCATGTGACCTTCCCTCCCCACTCCCTATTCCCTCCTCTTCCCACCCCACTTGCCAGGGCATGCCTTCAGTACTTATCAAAGGACTCTTCCATTTCAATCTTCTCTGCACTTTGATGCTAGAGGGACTGCCACGCCTGTTCACTATGACTCCTCCAATGATGTTTACTGTATAAACTTTAGCTCATTACCTTACATCCATATATCCGTATCCATGCAATTGTATTTAAATGGCACTACCTCCTGTTGAACCTATTGATTTGTTCTGGTACAAGTATCTTGTCACATGTGATAATTTTATGTAATGTTGTTATTATTACTATGTAATTGTTATGTAGATTTGCTCAACCTGTTATGTCTTAACCCTGTTCGTAATTGTTTGGCCCCAGGTCCATCTTGTAAATGAGCTTGTCTCAGTGATGTTCCTGGCAAAATAAATATTTTGATTGACTGATTGATTGAACCCTAACTATAGTGGTGCTACCACATCACTATAGTATAGCTATATCTATATTCCTATTTTGTTATCAATTCTATTTTGTCATACACCATAGGCAACTCTCCTTGTATAGAAGAGTTGAACTTTTTAATAACTTACCATCATCCTTGGTCCAGTGCCGATACTGATGCTTTTTAAAAATAACTTAAAATGTTATCTACTCAACATAAATGTATGTAAGTGTTTTTAATACCTTGTTTTTACCATTGCATACATTGAATTTTACTGTTTGTTTAATTTATGTTTGTCTGTCACTGGACGCTTGTGACAACAGGCAATTTTGCTTATGTGCCTTTCCAGTATAAAAATAAAATGAAATGAAATACAGTATGTATTATAGAGACACAGTAACACCACTATAATTAGGGTTGTGTAGAGTGTTCAGTGCCTGTACTGTAATCTTCATTATTGTGTTTACTTTGTTACCTGGTATCACCTACTGTATGTACTGTATTGTACAATTTCTGTTCCCGGTCGCCCCTGAAAAAGGACCTTCGGGGCCCAGTGGGCCAACCTGGCATCAAAATTCAATAAATAAATGAAATAAATAAACCCCACACACATTAATATCTTTTCATCATTTGATGAAATGAGATAAAAGTTTGCATGTGTTGCAAGTTTGCAAGGCCTTGTTCTGTGGAAAGTTTTGTGATGGCAGCTTGTTCGGTTACTGAGATCTGCATGTGTCATGTTTAGGGCTGCAGTGGGCATAGCCCTGCAGACTTCTTGCTACAGAAAAAGCAGGCAGCACATTACTTGTGATTGAACAACATGGTAGAGTTGCCACACAGTTGCCTCCATGACCATGAAGCACTCCACTGCTGTTTCTATTGGCAGTTGCACTGCACTATGTTTTGCTCTGTCAGCAGTCATGGTGGAACATGACAAACTCTACCATGTCCAAGATGGCCACTAGACTGTGTTGTGTACATGTACAACCGCTAAGCGCATGCGCCCGTACAATCAGGCGGCCATGTTGATCATGACAGATTGTGTTATGATTACGCTATGTTCTGCAGTGACCACCAATTTCTTTTTTTAATTATGCATATCCCCATCTGACCTCCTTTCAGCACCCACCCCCAGAAACATAATAATTACATTGGGGTTGCCCAATCCCAGTGTCCAGATTACAAATCTATTGGCACTGGAGGTTGCCCAATCACCCAGTGAAGGAATCCTCATTTTTTTCTTCAATTTTCCTCCCCATCTGACCCTCCCTCTCAGCAACCACCAGTCCGCCCAGAAAAGTAACAGTGGCACTGAGGGTGCCCAATACCCCAGTGTAGGAATCCTCATTTTGTTTGTTTTTAACCTGTAAAAATGTCCATCAATGTCTTTTATGCAGTTATTTTCCCCCACCTGACCCTCCTACTCAGCACCCACTACCCTGCTCCCCCAAGCCCTTACTTACCCATCAGGGGACCAATGCCATAATCCTCTCTGGATGTCAGACATGTTTCACTCTTCAAAGCCAGACTGTGAACTGAAGAAACAGGTATGCGGTTCAATGTATTTCAATGGTGTTTTGAACTTAGTTGCATAAAGGGCATTTTTCATATTTTGCCCAAAATTTCAACATGATTTTTGGGACCCTGCCTCATGAACATTGCCACTGTCAGTAGGCAAATCTGTCCCAAACATTGATTTTGTGGTCCCTGCATGAAATTACCTTTTGGGCAAGAGATGAACATTTTCTCTGCTCTGTTCATGATGTGGAGTCATAAGAAGGTTATGTTGAAAATTTGGTGTAAAATATTAAAATCAACAAAGTTATGAGCCTCGTTGAATTTTGTGAAAGCAGGCTCATAACTTTGGTAATTTTCAATATATTTACTACAAATAATTTACAACATAGCCATATCTTTGCAGCACCTCATGAATGTAAAGCTGTAATTTTTCAAATCCTGGCCAAAATGTTGTTTTTTTATATCCTGAAAGGTGATTTTGTGGCCCTGCACAAAATCACCTTTAGTTCGAGAGTTGAACATTTTCTGTGCCATTTTCTAAGAGGTGGTATCATGAGAAGGCTATGTTGAAAATGTGATGTAAAAATATTTTAAAAAACAATACAGTTATGAGCCTGCAGTGCATTTTGTGAATGCAGGCTCGTAGCTTTGGTAATTTTCAATATTTTATCTCAGATTTACAACATAGCCATATCTTTACAGCACCTCATGAATTTGACAGCTGTCATTTCCAACTTCTGCCCAAAATGTGTTTTGCACCCTAAAACATGATTTTGCAGTTACTGTGCAAAATCATCTTTAGGCCAGGAGTTCAACATTTTCTCTACCCTTCTTCATGAGGCAGGGTCTTACCAATGCTATGTGAAAATTTTGTGTAAACATATTTAAAAACAAATTTTCAACATATTTACCCCAGATTCCTCAGCTGCAGCCCTATCAGCTCTGGTCAGATTTTGTTCTGTAGAGGGATAGCTTTTTCCTATACTTAACAAGGTTTTTCTTTTTGCTTTCACCTACAGCCTTCATGGAATGGATTTTTTCACCAAACTTGTAGGGACATGTGTCATGTCCTAAGGTAGTGCCTTTGCCAGGTGTGGTAAAAAGGTATTAAATGATTTCAGAGCTTATAAGGCTTTAAAATGTTCTGTTTTTCATTCTAAGCATGCACACAAGGTTTTTGAATCAACATTCTGGTGTAAAATGAAAAGATAAGATGACACAGGGCCCTTTTTGGTTTCTCACCACTTGCTTAGCATGGCACCAAACTTTTTGTGCCATGATAACCTACATCTTGTTGATTTATTCCATGAACTCATGTGTAGAAAATACATAAATATGCTGTAATTTAAATAAAAAACACCAGAACCTAGCTAAATTGTTAAATGAAACTAGCTAGAAAGTTTAACTATATCCTGATGTTTTGTTTTTTAAAATGAGCATCAGAAATAGCATTTCTGGGCACATAAAATCCTAGGTACCTAGCTTAGAGATCAGCCCTTCACCCATGTTCTCTGTATGAGAGCAGTGGTGTTTCCTGGCTTCCGCAGCCACATCTGGAACTTGTGCTTCAGGCTACAGTGAGATCAGTGAACCAGCATTTCCTTATGTCTAGTGGTGCCCCTCATTGCCATCCCTGTAAATATTTAATGTTGCCCTATTATCTAGTGGCACACCACCACCCTCAATGGCCATCCTTGTAATAAGATTAACTTTCACTGGTAGCTATGTGCACTCCCCACCCTTTCAATTGCCTTCCTCATAATCAGATAATCTTTCCCTGCTGTCTAGTTGTACCCCCACCCACTCAGCACTGTTCCCATAATAAAATAATATTTCCCTGGTATCTAGGGGCACCTCTTCCTCCCACCAATTGCTGCCCTGCCTGGAATAAAAACAGTCCCTTGATGTTTTCTTTTAACCAACAAAAAGAAAACGGTCTCTCGCTGATATGACCCTCCCCACCTAACACCTCCCAATCAGGACCCACTACTCCACACCTGACCCAGTACACCCACACACACCCACACTTACCTGAACTGGTCACAGTGTGAAGATCCACACTCAGATTGAAGACACGTCTTGCTGCGGAACCATTGACTACAATACGAAACTAAGGTACATGTGATTCAATGCATTTCAATGGACTTGTGTAATATGTGGCATAATTTTGCCATTTCTCATATTTTGAGCACAAATTTTCAATGTGGCCTTTTGGGACCTCACCTTATGAACAATGATGGTGAAATTGCACAAACCAGACTGAAAGGTGATTTTGCAGTTGCTTGGCAAAATAATCTATTAGGCAGGATTTGAACATTTTCTCCACCTTGTTATGAGGTGGGGTCATAAAACTATGTTGAAAATTGGGGAGTCTAATAAATTTTATTTATTTTATTTTATTCTTTGGTAACGGGTAAGGCCTACTAGACACAGTAGTACTGACATTACCATGAAAACATCTGAGCGAGTCAATTTCAGTGAACCAAAATAGCAACAGATGTTTAAGTGAACATATCACTATAGTGAGTACCAAACTGCCCAAAATGACATTTGACTGATCACCGTGGCAATGTGCACCTCAGAGTTGGAATCCTTAAGGCGAGGGAGGTTCAGAGGTACAGCCCTCGTAAGTGCAGGGGTAGTAGCCTGCAATACACCAGCATATATACCAGCAGCACAAGTAAAGGTTTAAGCTGCTGCATGGCATTTTCTCTTCCACTCCCTCTCTGACCCCCAAACACCAGTAGTACCATAAAAGGTTTAAGTTGTTGTATGACACTTATTTTCTCCTGCTCCCCATCCCCAAATATACCAATATATATTATCCCACTTGTACCTGTTGTTTGTTTTTTGTTCACAGGAAGGATCCCACTTCAAGTATCTTAGGAGTCTGAGGTACACTTTTCAATGTCTGCTGTGATATAGTAGCTGAATAGACGTTTGCAGATAAAAAAACATCATTATGATTACATGCACTGAATTAAACTTGCTGAAATTTACCTCACTATTATAACTTCACTGTAATGACATGGAGCCCTAGGCACAGGTGCATGTTTTCAGGGCAACCTGAGGAGCACTGAAAGGTTAAGTGACTTGCTCAGAGTCACACAGTATGGAAGTGGAGGTTGTGGGAATCAAACAGATCTGTCTGCTGGATGTACCAAGCTCATTCACAGCTCATTACTCTAACCTTTAGGCTGTACTGCCAGCCCCAAAATAGCAAAGTTATGTGCATACATTTAAATTTTACTATGCTCGCTCATAACTGGTAATTGTAAATATTTTGACACCAGATTTTCAACATAGCCATTTTTACACCATCTCATGAACATGTCAGCTATAATTTTTCAAATCCTGGCCAAACAGTGTTTTTGCACCAGTGGTGTGGAATGACATTTTGGCAGTGCAGAATTATGTTTCAAAGGGATTTGAAAATTTTAACTACCAGGTTCATGAGGTGGGTAGCAACAAGGCTACTCGGACAATCTGGCTGCATTGCTGCCAAATGCAGGGTTCTGAGTTTCCACAGCAACATACATGTATGTATCTATGGAGGGATAGGAGCACAGGCAAATAAAGATTTGATTATACTATCTCAAAAAGTAAGAAATTAATTGCAAACAACTTTGTTAATGCACCAGTTAGGGTAACTCAATGCCACAAAAGTAGGGAAATGTGGTGTTATAGTTTTCTACCTTAATGTCCCTCCTCCCTCCCCAAGCAGCAAAGGAAAAACATTAGGATTTTGGGTCTCCAGAGTCTTGGTGAATTAGTGGTGTGGTCTTCCTAGGTGGTTGTCAACCCTAATGCTCTCCACTGTGAGCCCTGTGTGAAGATGGGAGATAATGTGTGATGTTTGCTCATGGAATGTTGTGGGCATTAGGGTTGGCAACCCCAAGAAAACCCCTCCACTGGTTTGCCAAAACTCCAGAGATAAAAAAAATCATCTTTTCCTTTTGCTCTGGAGGCCCCTAATGTCACATGTATCTACTTTTGTGGCAACCCTCATTAGTGTATTAATGAGGAAGAAAGCCACCAAGTGGCTCAAGCAACCTCTCTTACAATTAGTCAAGCATACAGACAAATTATGGACAAAATGGAAATCCTCATCTCTACCTGCCGACTTTGAGAAGTATCATACCTTGTGAAACACATTGTAAGAAGGAGACTTGTACTGCCAAGAGTAATTACTACTGTGAACTCCTTAGTTCCTCCTCCTCTAATCTGAAGAGATTCTGGCATTAAATTAATGAGATCCTAGGGAGCAATAGGTTGCAAAAGCCCAGTCAAATGCTTATAAATGAGATCCACTGCAACAACCCTTCCACTATTGCCAATGCCTTTTAACTCCCTCTTCACCAAGTTTCGTAATATTTCTCCTCCATTATCCTGCAGCTTCCTGACTCCCCTCCAGTTCCTCTTGATGCATCTCTGTCCTTAGTGCAAGCTCCTGTCATGCGTCAGGAGGTCCTACAATTATTGTTCTAAGAACCGTTTCAACACATGGCAGTGCTGTGCCAGATGGACAAAGTCAAGAATATTAAGACTTGCTGCCTTTCTTCTAGTTACCCCTACAACTTGGCTCTTTAACCTGTTGGTCTGCTCCTCCATGGTTCCTATGAACGGAAAACCACCAGGAATATACTGATGTTCAAAAACCTGACCCTAAGATCCCAACTAACTACTGACCCATTGCTTTACTGTCAATCCTTATCAGGTTGCTTGAAAAATTAATCCATCACCAGATTACCACTACAATTTCAAACTTCAGTCTCCTGTGCAGCATGGTTTTAGGGGCTGGGCATGTTACTGCAACTGCTCTTACTCAATTCACTAATGAAGTAAAGTCCAACATGGATAATGGCCTACTTACTGGTGCCGTGTTCACTGACCTCACCAAAGGATCTGATTTAGTTAATCACCCTCTGCTAATAAGTAAACTTCAAATGCTTGGTACCTCTGGATCTACCTTATCCTGGATAGGCAGCTAGCTTGACAGTCAATCACAATTTGTCTATTTTGCAAAGTCCTCTCATCCACTACCTCTATCGCCTGTGATGTCCCTTGCTCTTTTCCTTTTTACTAATGATATCCCTATCTCTTTTTCTCACTGTTGAACCATTATGTATGCTGTTGACTTAGTCCTCTTCTCTGCCTTCATGTCCATTGTTAACCTCAATTATCACTTATCATCTGCCCTGCAACATATTCAATCCTAGGTCACCTCTAATTATCAAATCCTTAATGTAGCAAAGACTCAGGCCATGCTCTTTGGATCCTCTAGACAAACTCATGCAGCGTACCCTAAAGTACAGGTCCTATGTTGTGATGGGACTGCAGTCTCAACTACTAGCCTTCAAATACCTTGGTGTGATACTTGACCCTGCACTTGACTTTTCCTCTCCCTTTAATGAAGGTATGTAGATCAATCAACTCAAGACTGGTGTCACTTACAGAGTGCATCACTCCCTTACCCCTGCTGCCAGGATCTCAGTAGCCAGGGATGTCCTACTCCTAGACTTAAATGTTCTATTCCTGTCCTTTCCCAGGCCAAAGCTGGTACACTCCATTAGTAGGATATCACATATAACAACATCTGCAGAATTGCCCTGTCAGCCCCTTGCCTAACCCACCACTGCTTGTTTTACTCTGCCTCACACTGGCTATCCCCCATGACCTTGTCTCCTGTACACTGGGATGTTTTACTGACCCGACATCCCCTCCCTGACTCACTGGGAGCTATGCTAAACCCTGTAATTCACTGCATCTCTGAGATCTTCTACCTCCCACTGTTCTCAGTCCTGCTCTGCTCAACTAAAATGAGTGAGCAAGCATTGTCCTATTTACTCCCAAATTCTGGAATTCCCTTCCTCGCCATATTAAGAGTTCCTTATCTCACTTCACCTTCAAGAATGCACTGTTCTTTCACCTATACTACTTGGTACTTGTGATTGTTCTTAATAATTTGTTAGGCTTTCTGTTTTGCTTTTGGCCTTCCTTGTCAATAGAAGTTTTGCAAAGTTATGTGTACTGCAGGCATTGTCTTTCATCTAATGTTCTACATCCCTGTGTGGAAGGTATGTGCTTATGATACATAATCTCTGTATATCCTGTGTGGATAACTTATGTAAACTGTTCAGACTTTGTTTGCCTGTTACCTTGTACTATTTCCTCCATTGTATTCTGAACCCTCCAGGGTCATGCTTAAAATAGGCAGGTCTATTGCCTAATGCACTTACCCAGTAACCAAAAGCTAATAAATAAATGAAGTTTTCTGCAATGAGAGACAGAGATGCAGTATTCCTTGCAAAAAAAAAAACTGTGTTAATGCATCAGTTAGGGTTTAGGATAAATTGACAAAAATAGGAAATATGGTGTTAGGGTTTTCAACCATTACACCCTACCTACCAAGTAAATGAAGGGTGAAGTCTTCTTTGGGTTGTCAGTTCTAATGCTCACCCCATTGCAGTAACAGAAAAGCTGAGATGTGATGGAGACATGTGTATTTGTTTCATGATGGTATAGAATGGGGTGAGATTTAGGGTTGACAACCTCAAGGAAGACTACACCCCTCATTCACTTCGGGGTGGGGCAGGGGAGCTAGGGTCGGAAACCCTAACATCATATTTTCCTATCCTGAACCCTAACTGATGCATTAACACAGTTTTTTCAAAGAATGTCCTTAATTTTGACACAGAAAATATTATTGTTGCTGTATTGATCCTTGTAAGAAAAATCCAGAAAAAGTTGATTTGATACCTTTCATTGGACTAACACAGATGTTACAAAGAAAACAGGTGCTGTTTTCTTTTGCAGCATCAATGTTGGTCCATTAAAATATATTAAATCATCTATTTCTCGCTCTTACTGAGATAGTCAAAATCATATCTTTATTTGGTGGAGGACACAGCAACCAGATTGTCAGCATAACCTTCTTATTACTCCACCTCATGTACCGGTACCGAAAATTTTCAAATCCCTGCCAAAGCATAATTCCACACAATTGCAATGTCATTTCTGCACCACAGGTGCAAAACACATTTTGGACAGGATTAGACAAATTACAGCTGTGTCACTGATGAGGTGGTGTCATAAAAGGTTATGTTGAAGATTGAGTTAAAAATATTTAAACTCTCCAAAGTTATGAGTTTGAATAGGAAAATTTCAATGGATGCACATAACTTTGCCATTTTACATGTTATGACCCCAAATTTTCAACATAGCCTTCTTAACGTCATAAACAATGGTGGTAAAATATTCCAGTCCTACCCAAAAGGTGAATTCACCATGTTGTAGTAGTAGTACATTTTTTATTCATAGAATATATAAATAATGGATATACTCGACTGAGCCAAAGCTCATTTACAACGAGGTCCATGGGAAAGTATCAATGTTACAATTCATAAAATTCAATACATTACAATACTGTATACTTCATATACACAAGAATTGGCAGCATCAATATTCAAAATTTACAAAAACTAGACATTTACACACAAGTAAATATGCCCACTAGGTGATTTAAAAGTTGTCACCTCATTTAGCAGCAGTCATAAAATTCTCCAGTCTTACTATCTAGCCATGTTTCTATTTTTTGCCAAAGAAGTTCTTAATCCAATGGGGATATTGTTCCCTGCTATTGTCCCTATATAAATGACAGATGTCTTTCCTATTTCAAAGTTACATCTTGGGATCACCAAGTCAATACCCATTGCTGATCTTAAAAATTTTTTGTCTAACAGTAACTTTAGAGCATATAGTACGGAAGCTGCTTTCTGATTGCTTTGCTCATGAATGCATGGATGTGCCCTTGTCTCCAATCTCCTAATCTTTGCCAGTCAAATTTCCTATATAACTGAGAGCTATGGGTC
Source organism: Neoceratodus forsteri (assembly GCA_016271365.2). NCBI lineage: Eukaryota > Metazoa > Chordata > Ceratodontiformes > Ceratodontidae > Neoceratodus > Neoceratodus forsteri. The sequence continues at coordinate 1,065,999,750 of CM028130.1, forward strand.
ATCCTTAGAGCACCAGTTATATAGCAGGCCTGTCTAGTATAGTATACATCTAGTCTAGCTATTTCTTCTTAGGAGCAGCAGCATACAGGATGTCTCCATGATCAAATACAGGTAAAATCATGCTATTCACCACCTTCTCCTATTCTCAAGGGACACACACATTTTGCCCTATAAAGTGCTCTAATCACTTCCCAGAATTCTCTAGCAGTTGTTCTATATTTGTATCCCATTTCATATTACTGTCTAACCACATTCCCAAATATCTGTAGAACTGTACTTGCTGTATCAAGGTCCTGACACCTGTTTTATATTCAACATTATTTCCTGGACTCTTGTTATATCTGTTAAATAGTGCTGATTGTGCTTTTTAGGGTTTAAGACTAGCTTATGTTTTTAAAAAATAACTGTAATTCATCAAATGTAAACTATAACCTTTCCTGTAGATTTTCAACCAAAGTATCAGAACTATATGTAATTGTATCATCTGCATATAGAAGAAAACATATAGTATCTGTAAATTTCAGATCATTCACACACATGTTAAACATTGGTGGTCCCAGAATTGAATCTTGCTGAATTTCTGATATAATGAGTGTGAGTTTAGATGAATAATCACCTATAGATACAAGTTTCTGCCTACCTTAAGATAAAGATATGAACCATCTGATACTTTCTCCTGTGATGCCCACTGAGGTCATTCTGGACAGCAGGACATTGTGGTCTAGTGTATCGAATGCCTTGGGTAAGTCCTCAAAGATGGTTCCCACCAATGTCCTCTTGTCCAGGGTGTGCTGGATGTCACTAACTACTTTTACCAAGGTGGAGACAGTACCATGCTTCTGCCTAAAACCTGATTGAAAGGAATTAATTTTATCTTGCATTTCCAAAAATCTTTTAGCTGGGCTGAAACAAATATTTCAAAGATGTTTGAAACTTGAAACAAAGAGAAATGGGCCTGCAATTTTTAAATCAGTTTTCAGTCTTGATTTGAATATAAGGCAAATTTTGAGTGCTTCTATACTTCAGGAAACTTGCATGAATTAAATGAAAGATTAAATATTTCTGTTAGAGGGTACACAATCACTGGAGAAGCATATTTTAACAATCTTGATGGTATATTGTCTAGTCCCACAGCGTTAGCTTATATACATTCAGGAGTTCTCACGTCACATCCTCTATTGAGATCTTAATAAAAGAAAACTATCATACTGGTGTTATACACCCTTGCTCTATCATTACTTTATTTTTAGCACCACTTGAAGCTTTGCTACCCATTTTGATAAAATGATTATTAAAATGATGTACTACCTCTTCATGATAACGGTACTTTCTGTCCATCTGTATTGAAACTACCCATAGTATTTTGATTATTTTCATTTAGTAATTTTGTCATTGGTTTCCATAAAATCTTTTGGGTTGTGGGAGCGACTATTATCTAATTTCTGCACATAATACTTTTGCTTTGCTGCTTTAATTTCTATTACATATCCATTTCTCAGATGTCTAAACTTGTCCCAGTCCAATAAGATGTGGCTCTTTCTTGCCATCCTCCAAGTTAAAGCTCTATGTTTTTAAAATGTTTTCAAATCCTGGGTATACCATGGTGCATTATTTTTGTTTATTTCTTTATTTTTATTGGGGCATGTTTGTCACATAATTTCATAAATTCACTAGTAACAAATGTCCAAGCATTGGTCACTGACAGGATCACATATGTTCTCTCCTATGATACAGTTTCCATCTCCAACATGTTGCACATAATCAAAATCCTTGCAACTTCTCCATTCAACAAAGCTATCTGTAGTCATACTTTGTGTCTTATTTCTTATTCCATAGTTCATTTGGTGATCTGAAAATGAATCTGGGAGGACTCAATTGAGTCATAATTGACTGGGAAATTTTAAAAATCAAATCTATTACAGGAGATGAAGTTGGAGAGGATGTATTGATTCTTGTGGGTTCCTTATTTAATTGGCTAAATCCCAGATTCATCTGATGATCAACCAATGGACGCCATCTTAACTATGTTCCATTTTTTATTGAAATCTCCCAGTACAACTATTTCATGAGTGTCTTTGTATTCTCTCAGTAAATCTTGTAGAATATTAAACACTTCAGGCTTTACTTTGGTGGTCGATAAATCCCTGCTAACAATATTTGTTTTGTATATCATAATTTTAATTCTAACTTTAAAACCTCTAGGCCTGCCAGTTCTTACTTTGTGCTAACCTCCAGCAGCAGTAATCCTTCTTTCCCATAGGCCAGAATTCATCCCCTTTTTTGCGTCTGTCTCATGCCATATTTGATAACCAGGCACATTAATATGTTTATCTTCAATTGATGCATTCAACCATGTTTCACTTATTATTACCAAATCTGGCTTATGTTCAAGAATCCATTCTCTAATTGGGTCAGTCTTATTGAGTATGCTTCTAGCATTGAAATGAACAATGTTAAAGCCTTGATCCACAAAAATCTCTGGGGTAGCCTGACTATTGGAGGAAACACTGGAATCCTATTGTGCAGGCCTTGGGTTTGGGTAAACATCTCCACACTTCATTAAGAAAATTTCTAATAACATTTTTGTTACCTTGATTGAATCTTGATAGCCATTCTTTTGTTACCTTATGTTTAAATTACCTATTAACTTTGTAAGATTTTTTTAAATTGAGTTACATGACACTTTATGGCAGAAAGAATTCTAACAAATTTCCAGAACTCATTCTTAGTCCTGTGTGCCACTAGACCAGGTAATAGAACCCTCTCTAACCTTTCATTCTTTTCCAAGAAGGATTTAGCAGAGTGTCTCACATTATTCCATTCTGGAAATGTGGCCTTATTTTGCTATCATGCTTCCCCAAAGGCAACCTTCCCACATTCCAACTAATAAGAAACAGATGCATAACCAAGTTAAGTCACTGTAATATATTTTCATACCCACAAGATTCTCGATAATGAAAAAATGATATGTTTTCTTAAAACTTAATTATAAATTTCCTGTTGATGCTACTTGCACAAATTTATTTGTCAAAACTAATTATTCTCTTTGAATAGAGTAGAATTCAATTCAGATTCAATTAACTTAATTATATAAAATTTACCTTCTGCAAAAATTAGCAGTCCTTTAATTTACTTTATTACTATCTAGAAAGCTTGTCCTTATAAAATCCATCAAACTTTATGAAATATTCCAGACCTTCCCTCAGTAGCAAGCCACTGTTATTAACTCCTCAATCCCATACACACCTGCCACAAGAACCTCTAATCTGAAAGGAAACAGAAGCAAGTTTTAGTAAAATAAGTCAAATATTCAAACAACTCTTACCACCTCTCAGATTACAGGCATTTCCATGTTAATGTTTACTGGTGCAATATATTTTGCTGCTATAACTACTAAATACTTTCATTAAACAGTTCTTAAAGTGTTGGAAGCAGTGCAAGAAATGTTCTCTCTGAGTGGGCTGCGCATTACTCCCACCTGCACACCACTTGCACATAACAAGTGTCGCAAGCTATTATGGAGTTTAGCCCTGCCTCTCCATTGCTCCTGTAAGCTGCTGGCTATCCTGAGCCCCTACATACCAGTAGTACATGGTCCAATCCTTCAGATGCTGAATGAAAGTAATGTTTTCTGTACCAGTTTATGAGTCTCTGGTGCCAAAATATATTTTCAGTGCACAATATAGGCAGCAGCAGCAGATGGTTCTGGTGTGCCAGCATTCTTCCTGCTCAATGACTGGCATGAGCTTTTATTGAGCTTAGCCCTGCCTCTCTCTGCTCCTATTGGCTGCTGAGCTATTGGCTACTGGCTACTTGGGCAACCAAGTAACCACAAAATCAGCTTTTGGGTGGGATTTAGTGAATTCCACTGGCAGTGCTCATGAGGTGGGGTCCACAAAAGGTCATGTTGAAAGTTGGAGTCAAAATATGCAAAACTATCCAAGTTATGCAACAAAGTTGAACCTCCCATTGAAATACATAGAACTGCATTTACCTTAGTTTCTCATATTGCAGTCAGCGATTCCAGCAGAACATGTCAATCATTCTATCAGAGAATCGATCTTCACCCTGTATGATCTGTTCAGGTGAGTGAGGGTGTGTGAAGGTGTACTGGGATGTGTGGGGTGGTGGGTGATGAGTGGAAGCTGGAGGTTGAGGGATCTGATTGGTGAGGGACAATTTGTTTCTTGCAGGTTTGAAAAAAAATTCAGGGACTGTTTTCTTTATTTCTGGCATGGACAGCGATCAGGAGCTGGGGTGCCACTAAACCCAGTTACATATTATTTTATCAGGGGAAAGCAATCTTCAGGTGAAGGATGCCACTAAGCACCAGAGAAATATTATTTTATTAGGGGACAATGATCAGAAGGGTAGGGGTGCTACTAGACACTAGAAAAACATTACACATTTGCAGGACATCTAATAGGGATCTGGGGTGCCACTAGACACCAGGGAGCTATTACAATTCAAAATGTTATTACCAGGCTGGCCCAGTGGTGCTGGAGGTTGAGGCACTGGTTGCTACACCTCGTCCCATGCCGGTGACCAGGGTTCATGAATGAACCTAGGCCACTGGGGGTCAGCAGGAGGAGAGAGGATTGAGCATCCAGAGGACTGTTCTCTTCTTTTGGGGATAGAGACCTGTCATCTCACTCATTGATTGCCCTCTGGCAGTGGCTGGAGGCATACAGGCTAGAGGATGCATGTACCGACTTTAGGCACATTGGTAGGGAGGGGATGGGAAAAAATGAAAAAAGGAGCCTGGTAGGGTTCCATGATGGCCCCACTTCCCTGAAGGCCAACCCTTGGCGTCTGGATTGGGTCCTCAGGGGAAGCTGGGGCCCTTCTACCTGGCCCCACTGTTGGGGCAATCCATGGGGAATTTCTGGGGTTGGTAAGTGTGGGGATGCTTGGGACTGGAGAAGTGAGTTCCTCCATGAGGAGGACCACAGCCCCTGCCAGGGCTTCCAGAGGAAAAATCCCCAAAAATGTTATTTGATGATTTTCTGTTCACAGCCTTTCCTGATTGAATAGTACATTCTGAGCTGTTAAAACATTCAAACTTTTTCCCAATTGAATGATCTTTACGTAAGTGAGTGATGAGCAAAATTATCCTTGCCACATAACACATATTTGCGTGTAAATTTCTATATTCTTAGACAGAAATTGAACTAAGTATGTGACTGATCCTAAATACAATTCTTGTTCATTCATTACCAAGCACTTCTTAAGAAAACCATTTATAAAATGGAAAAAATGGCTGCCATTACAAACAGCATTTTCTACACTCAGTAAATTATGAACTGTTGACAGTTCAATTTTTTACCTGACTGTCTAGCGGTTATGACAAAAATCATTATACAGTCAATTTGGTTGTGTGCACATGCTCGGGGATGGAAATTCATGTGTACACAACCAAAATGCACTTATCTGAAATGCTGAAAACAATTGTGGTTGGTGCCGGAATTACATCACAGTGAATACCTTTAGGTGTAAATGTGCTTTAAAACTATTTATTCAATAGCTTTAATACAGTTCATTTAAAAATTAAGAAAAGGACTACATTACTGCATTACTAAATACTGTGATGGGCAAGATGTGCAAGAAAGAAATCTCTAAAGTGCCTGTAATATAATAGAGTGCTGAAAGTTAAAGTGCTTAAAGACAGAGGTTCAAGTAAAACTTAGGCATATTCTGGCATCTCATTTACTGAAGTCATAAAAGTCATTTAATGAAATCAGTAATTTTACTTTGCTGTGTGTTTGTTTTGGTCAATCTCTCAAGATTTCTTTTGAAGGAATAAAGCCAATTGAAATCTGTTTGTGCTTTTGTTTCTATGTAACACCATACCTGCTGGCTGAGAAGTTAAGTTTTATCCCTGATTTCACTGAAAGGTTTTGTGTATTGGAATCAGACATAGCAGAATGCCTACATTGAAAGACCTGCTACATCACAGGTGTCACTAGTCAATCAATTGGCTCTGGTGGGCTTTCATCACTGTGCTGTCTTAGGCATCCTTCACAGTTAGAAGCCATTCAGACTGACTTTGATTTGTCTGTTGGAAGCTAGAACCTTGTTACACTGCAAAGAACAAATTATAACTCCATTTAGGACCTGGAAACCTGGTAAGGCATAATATTGTTGGGGACTTATTAGGAAGGGAGCTACGCTTTCTACAAAAGTTTCATTTTTTCCTTATTGGCATTAAGCAGAGAATTGCATGATTCCTTAAAAAGTGCAGTAATTTTACAACCAGAGGGAGTGAGATATAACTGAATTTGCTTGATTGCTGAGGTTGAGACCTAGGATTTGGAAGGATATTTTGCAACATTTTAAAAGTGTTCTGCTGGCTGAGGAGTGAGTCATTTTATCCCTGGACTCAGTAGAGTGGTTTTGTAGGAGCAGTGGTCTAGTAAATTGTGGTGTTAATTGAATTACTATAAAAGGCAGTACTCACCAGGGTGGTGGAGCAGTTTTGTATTTGACTGTTTATAATAGTCACCAGTGGCTATGGACTACCCACCCACCCTTCCCACACCCCACACCCCCCAGACATGGCATTTCCTTTATAGCCATAGTTCTGACATCACTTCCTCAACAGGTCTTGGGGCAGAACTGTCATATTCTTAGTAACCCAGCACATTGCATAGAGGTTAGGTACAAAGCACAAATAATAATAAAATGTATGTATGTGTGTATATATATATATATATATATATATATATATATTGTATGAGAGGACATATGGTAGTGGTGCAGTGCACTGACTGTGGGCAAAGCAGTTTTCTGGGAAACATTCTGGAAACTGTGTTGCTGTCCTATTTGCAGGCAACTGTCAGCTCTGAGGGAGGAGGTTGCCCACCTTCAGGCTGAACTAGCAAGGACTAAGAAGGCCTCCCCACCCAAAGAACACCACTGCCACAACCACTGCCTCAGAGGTTGCCAAGTATGAACAGCAGTTGGACCACAGTGGGTTCTGAGAGGGTGCGGGTGGTGAACCAGAGGGAAGCCCCTAGTTGTACCTCTACACAAATCATATGCCATTCTGGCAGAGCAAGGTTTCTCTATGATGGCACCCTCAGTGGAGACCCAGAAGAATGCTGAGGACATCCACAAGGGAGACCCACAAAAGGGTGGCAAGGGACACCACAGGGAAGAGAACAGCTTCTGATAGGGGCTCAGTTGTTAGGGGGTAAAACTGGGGAAGGAGAGAAGAAGGAAGTAAGAGTGCCTGCCTGGTGCCATGGCTTGAGGGACAGGAAGCAAATCCTCAGGATTGCAGAAGCAGCATCACAGGAGAGGAACTATATATCATTGTCAATCTTGGGTCAAATGACCTAGCTAGGCATGGGACAGTGCAGTGCTGAATGAATTTGTGGAGTTGGAGAGGGGCCTCAGATGGGTAGCAAGCATGGTAACCTTCACAGAGGTGCTGCCAGTCCATGGCAGGAGTGAGGCTAAGGTACTGCACACCATGCAGTTTAATGAATGGTTGCAAAACTAGTGCAGAGCACAGGGCTTTGGCTTCACTGGGGACTGGGGGTCCACCTGGAGAGATAATGGTCTATACTGGCACAATGGTCAGCATCTGTCCATGAAAGGAACCAAGCCCTAGGTGACAGGTTTAAATGCTTCCTTGGCAAGCTTTTAAACTAGCCAAGGGAGGTGCTGATAAAAGGCAGGACATTTCAAGCCTCCCCACAAAAACATGGCGGTAGTAAGGTAAACACTGAGGTATAGAGTTCAACACAGGGCAGGACAGGGATAAATGGAAAAAAAGACAAGGGCATAAGAGCACGGATGGGAAAAAGGATAAAGCCAACATTAAATGGAGGGCAATGAGTACCAATGCCTGTAGTTTAGAAAACAAGCTTCCTGAGCTAGCAGCCCTGATGGAAGATGAACAATTGGATATTGTGGCAGTCATGGAAACATGGTACACAGAGAACCATGACTGGGATGTCAACATACCAAGGCACACAATCTACAGAAGGGACAGGAAGGTAAAAGAAGAGGTGGAGTAGTTCTATACATAAGGGAAGGGATCAAAATTACAGAACTAAAAGTAAAGGGGAGGACAAGAGTCACTCTGGGTCATCTTGGAGACAGGGAATGGCATCACAATCCACACAGGGGTTGTATACAGACTCACATCTCAAGGGAGGAAATGGACAAGAAAATGATAGAGGACATTCTCAAAATGGCTGAAAAAGGAGATACTGTTGATGGGGGACCTGAATATGCCAGATGTTAACTGGATGACATGTACTGCAGCCACATCCAAGAGCAGGGTCATTCTTGATGCCTGCAGGGGCAGGCCTTAGACAGCTAGTGTTGGAACCCACTCGGAAGGGAGCAATACTAGACCTGGTACTCTCAAATGGAGAGAGGATCACAAATTTAGAAGTCAGTAGACATCTGAGGACAAGCGACCACTGCACAGTGTGCTTCACAATGAGCACAACCATGGAGATAAGCCATACAAAAAAAAGGATACTGAACTTTAGAAGGACTGACTTTGGCAAATGGGTGAATACCTGAAGAATGCACTAGCAAATGGCCAAAAAGGAGGGTAGAAGAACAATGGAGAAAATCAAACTGCCATTATAGAGGCAGCAAGCCTTGTGTGAAACAAATAAAGAAAACAAAGCGGAGTAAAAACACTATGGTTCTCAAAAGGGTGGCAGGAAGGTTAAGGAGAAAAGGCTGTATTCAAAAAGTATAAGGAATCACAGAAGGAGCACAAACAGGAACTGTATCAATTAAAGCAGAAAGAAGTGGGAAGGCAGTCAGAATAGCAAAAGCCCAAACTGAGGAAAACATAGTCAACTCAGTTAAGAAGGGGGATAAAACATTTTATAGATACATTAGGAGCATAGAAAGGTTAAGGGAGGGATAGTGAAGATTAATAAAGGAGAGAGAAGGTGGGCAGAGTGAGACAGTGAAAAGGCAGATATACTGAATGAATAGTTTTGCTCAGTATTCACAAAAGAAGATGAGGAGGAGTTACCTAAACCACACAATAGAAGCACTCTGGGTAGGGGTTGAAACCAGTCCATTCACAGAAGAAAGAGTCCTGAAAGAACTCTTAAAACTCAAGGTGGACAAAGCAATGAGCCTGATGGATTCACCCCAGAATCCCTAAAAGAACTAAGGAGGACCTAGTGACACCACTGACCACGCTTTTAACAAATCATGGCAGGATGGGGTGGTACATGAGGATTGAGGGACGGCAGATGTGATTTCCTTTACAAAAGTGGGAGCAAGGCAGAAGCAGTAAACTACAGACCTGTAAGTTTGATCTCAGTGGTAGGGAAAATGATGGAATCACTTCTGAAAGAAAGAATTGTTGGTACCTGTAGGCCAGTGGGGCACAGGACCCAAAGCAGCATGGATTCACAGCAGGAAGGTCATGTCAGATGAATCTAATTGATTTCTTTGACTGGGTGACAAAGTAATAGATGAGGAGGGCTGTGGATATGGCCTACCCAGACTTTAGCAAGGCTTTTGACACAGTCCTGCACAAAGATTGATAATCAAGTTAGCCAGCCTGGGAGTGGGTCCCAGGGTGGTACACAGGAGCAAACTGGCTGCAAAACAGGACACAGAAGGTAATAGTGAATGGAACACATTCTGAAGAAAGGGGGTTACTAGTGAGTACCTCAGGGCTCAGTACTGGGTCCAGTGCTCTTTAACATCTTTATAGGTGACATTGCAGAGGGTCTGAGGGAAAGGTATGCCTCTTTCCAGATGACACAAAGATCTGTAACAGAGTTGATACACAAAAGGGTAGAAAAGATGAGAAGGGACTTGGCAAGGTTGGAGGAATGGTCAGACCTATGGCAACTTAGATTCAATGCAAAGAAGTGCAAAGTAATGCACCTGGGAGACAAAACCTAGGAGAAGAGTACACAATAGCAGGGAGGTACTAACAACAACAAAATGGAAAGGGACCTGGGGTAGTCATATCAGATGACCTAAAGGTGGGTAAGCAATGTGAAAGGTCGGTGGGAGAGCCAGCGGGGTACTGGAATGCATAGGAAAGGGCATCACAGTAGAAAAGGGAAGTGGTTATCCCTTTATACAGACAGTTAGTGAGACCCCATCTGAGTAATGTGTGCAGTTTTGGAGACCTCATCTACACAAGGACATAGACAGGAAGGAAGCAGTCAGAGGAGGGCAACTAAAATGGTGCAGGGTCTGCAGCAGAAACCATATGAAGAGAGACTGAGAGAGCTTTATATGTATACTCTTGATGAAAGGAGGGACAGGGGCACATGATATAAACTTTCAAGTACCTCAAGGGAATCAACAAAGTCCAGGAGGGTAGCATCTTTCAGAAAAGAGATGTGTAAGAACAAGGGGCACAATTTTAAGATAGAGGGGACGGCTCAGGGTAATGTGAGGAAATTTATTTTCACAGAGAAGGAGAGTGGTGGATACATGGAACCCCTTCCTGAGGAGCTCGTTGGGTCTGAAACAGTGGGGAATTCAAACATGCATGGGACAGACATAAGACAATTATAGTGGGGGTTACAGGAAGTAGGCTTTTGGTTAACTAGAATCTGCAGCTTATCCAGTAGATAGGGAAATGGGCAGACTGGTGGGCCAAGTGGTCCTTATCTGCTGTCAAAGTCTATGTTTCTATGTTTCCATCATTGCCCACAGCTTTGCTGTGCTCAGGGCTGGCTTTTCCTCCTAGCACTCTGGTGCTGTGTCTTGACAGCAAATCACAGACACACAGATTTCTGCATCTGTTAGCTCACCAGAGGTAGGTTCCTCATTGTCGATTGCCAAATAAGCAGCAAAGTCCTCAGACAGCATACCAGGCAGTGGGAGTAATGTGTCCATCTTACTGGATATGAATCATCCTGTACCTGTTCATTCTGCTCACACAAGCCAGCCTTCTGGAAGCAGTTGTGAATAGAATCGCATGACGTATCTGCTCATGATTGGTTGTCTAGATGAATGGCAATATGGATGTTCAATGACTGTGCTTTGGCATTAAAGGCTGCGTTGTCACTGTCAATTTTGGTAACAATTTTAGACACAATTCTCCTCTGGTAATGTTGTTTCAAACTGTAGAGCACTCCTTGATCCATGGGCTGGATGATGGAAATGCAGTTTGGGGACAAGAAAACAGAGTAATGTGACAAGGTGATTTCTTTGTGTGCAGGGTAGTTGTCAATAATCATAGCAGCTTTATGGTGCTGCCTCTGCATTCCTTTATGAAACCTTTTCAACCAATCATGAAAATGTCATGGGTCATCCAAGCATTTGTGTTAGCTGTATACTGCACTGGTAATACCTGCACATTTACTTCCTTTAAGTACCTTGGTTTCTCTGACTTCTCTATCATCAGCAGTTTTATTTCTTCACTCCCATCAGCATTGGCACACCACGATATATACCTTTCTTTAGCTTTTTGTGCCCTGTTAACAGCTTAACCTTAAATGACAATGTCCCATCTGGAGTAACATAAAAACAATTCTGTTTCATCAGCATTGTAAATGTCCCTTGGCTTTTACTGTGAGAGCAGGTTGGGAACACAGTATGGAGCCAGTCATCAGTGGCATGCTGGGCAGCCTTAGCTCGCTCACTATGAACTCAGCAGTAGCTTATTGAGTGCTGCTCCTTCCATTGTAAAAGTTATCCATACAGTTGGCTCAAAGTCAATGCCCAAGCTGATGGATAGGCTTTTAGTTTTGTCCAAGAAAATATGCCCAGAAAGCAATATTCCATGGTCCTGAGCCACAGAGAACCATTGCAAAGGGCATCCTCTAATCTCACATCTTTGCCATCCCTTTTCATTTTCTGTCTTTGGGACACCCACTACACCAGTCACTTAGGACTCCATGTTATGTAGCCAACACATGTGATGTTGACTCCAAATTCTGAAGCCAAATCCTTGCAGCTGGTTGTTTCAGTTTGAGCAGTTTAACTTTTTGTTGCAGGGACAAAACATTTCTCTTTAGCCTGTCCGTGTTTCAGCATACAAACACACAACATGGTACAAAGGTAGGCAAACAGCAAATGTCAGTGTAAAGGGTGGATAGCTTACATGCTCATATGCACAGCTGACAGCCGTTAACACCTGCTTGAACCACATCAGAACAATTAACAGTTTAATGAGTTGCGGTTAATGTGTTGCAGTTAAAAATAGCACCTCAGAATGGGTGCCAATGCTCATCAATTGCCTGGCTGAGATGTAAACTGCTCAAAATAAAAGACATAGTCAAAATCAATGGGCACACAGCCAAATTTTTACCATTGACCTCATAGTGAATGTATCGGGACCGGACGGTCTGTGCAAACTTCTGAAAAGTGCACACTGCCAAAAGGCACACAAGTGGAATAGACTGTAATTCAAAATAGTATGATATTTTTCACCAAAGCATCCAAATGCATACCCTTGGCACAGACCCCATCATCCCTGAAAATTTCATAAACAAATTGAATACGGTCTGGGCTTTAGGTGACAGCAAAAAAAAAAAAAGTTAAGAATTGGTTAGAACATTTTTCCCTGTATTTTAGCACTCCATATCTTAAAAACCATGCAAGATGGCATCACAAAACTTTTCACATTTTGAGACTCCGGCAGCCAGACTGTACATGCCAAACTTTGGGCTATTTCATAAAAGTACACCAAAGTTATTAAGGTCAAACATTGGGATTTAACATAGAATGTCAATACAGCCCTAACTAAAGGGGTGCTATTCTGCTCCTATAATATATATATATATATATATATATATATATATATACATAGATGAACCAAATACCATTATTCAAAACCATAACTTTTCCCATATATGACACCCCTAAAGTAATATATGATGGTAATTAAACTTAAATACAACAGCAATTAAACTCAGACACTACAAATAAAAGCCTCACAAAAACACAAAATCCCACACACACAATATAAAACACCTACACAAGCAAATTTAAGTGAGTAAGTAAAATAAAACACAAAATCTTCATAACTGAAAGAAAATGAGCAATTAACACAACAGGTTAAGGACTGCAACTAACTTACTACTGTAAGTAGTCATCAATAAAATAATTGCTGTGCAAATGAAACAATAAATATCACTTGTCATAATGTGTGGGCATGAAAGATAAAAGTACACAGGTGAAAAGGTGAAATGCCATTAAATGTATGTTTTTTTAGATAATAAGTAGAACAGAAGGCAAAATGGTTGTAAGTTCTTGTCAGGATGAAGTCATTTGCAAAAAATAAAAAACACTTGAAAAGAGAACAAGGTAGAGTCCCTTACTTCTAATGTCTGTCTGGCTCTTTAGGCTACGAACCTTTTCCTTGGTTGCTGTATACTCTCCTCTTGGTGAGTCTCACTCAGCTTTCCCTCCTCCAGTTCAAAGCTCAGGGTGGAGGTCCTTCTACTTCACACAGCAATTTCACACTCTAACTCACTCTCTCTAGGGATCCTTTTATTCATCCCCAATGGTCAGGTGATCTACCTCATTGTACATCATTAACATCATTAGTACATTTTATCATATTTATAAAAGTACAGTATTCTCTTAAGCAAACATATGAAACTTTAATATATGGGCAACAGTAAAATCACACTTGTGCACACATTAAAACATCTTCCCTACCACCAGTGTTATGATTTTTATTTACAAATATGTTTCTATGAGGGTTAAATCTTAAATATGAGCTTCTCACATGACTGTACCTTTCCTAAATCAGACTTCAATTATACCAAGTCTGTGGCTGACCATTGCCTTGGAAACAACACCAGCTGCATATGAGTAACCTGGAATTACTGAGACTATGCACTGAAACAGTTTAACACTTAATTTATCTTATAATCAACTCCATCTCTTTTGTGTTTCAGGGAATCAGACTACCCATTTGATTTAAATGTGAGTTAACAGTGCATAATAAAACATATTAACTTTGTTCTTTTGTAGCTGTTTCTATGTTAGTAGTAATTCAGGCAAAACTAAAAGGAGGTTAATGTGTGTAACCTGCATGCTCACTGCACTTACGTCTCTGCCTCTATATAGCAAACATCCTAACGTATTATATAAAACAAATGCTATGAAAGTGTCATATATGAGGTTATAATGCCATTTCGGTGACTAACAGTTCAATAAACCCACTCACTCTTAGGGCGCATGGGTTATTGGCTACTTAGCCCCTTGTTGACATTATATCCTCATATACACACTTTCCTAGCATTTATTCTTTCTCCCTCTCAATCTATCTATATGTCTATATATATATATATATATATATATATATATATATATATATATATATATGTATATATATTATGGTAGCACAGTAGTGCTACCATAGTTAGGGATTGAGCCATTTACATATTAAACCCCAAATTTTGCACCTTAATAACTTTGCAACTGTTTGACGGATTTGCCTGAAATGTGGAAAACATTATCAAGACCCATATGCCTTGGGATCTGCCAAGTTTTGTACCAGTCAGATACATGGCTGTGGAGTTATTTAGCGATCTGCGTGCATTTACGCTTGGAATTCCGTCATGCCTACAGGCCGCATTTGCTCATGCTGACCGCACAAAAATTCAGGGAATGTGTGCCAGGGACCCTGATGTGCCTTTCAAAGATTTTGTGAAAAATATTAAACTGTTCAAAAGTTATGGCAGTCTGAACTTCTGTTTTTTTCCCATAGGATAACATTATGGCATTCGCCGCGCCTTTGAGGGCCCGATACTGAGTTTTTGTCAAAAATTATAGCCCATAAAACTAGCCAGGAAAGTGATAATGCATATGACTTTTAAATTGTTTTTTATGTAGATGCGTTACTGAGATATAAGCAATTTACTATTACAACTACTGATTTTTGTGTTCCGAGAGTCATTATTTTGCATACATTCTTTCTACTCACTGTCTTTCTCTATACAGCTTTTGGGAAAACCAGCCTGTGCACTTACATTACTCTTACCATTACCGTTTCTGCTTGTGGTTCCATACCCGTTTCAGTTACCGTTCATGTTTACGCCACCATGTGTGTTACCCTTTGCATTTTCATTTGTGGTTGCATTTCCGTTGTTTTTAACATTTCTGTCTACATACTGTTCCTCTTTCTGTTTCGCTTGGTCACCATCGCATTACGATTTGCATTTGCAGGCACAGTGTTATAATGTGACAAGACATCACCCCGTGCTCCCACCGGTGCATTTCATTCACTATTTCTCATTATCATTCTCAAAAGAAGGAAATTAGAAGCAAAAACTCCATTTAATGCATCAGTTAGGGTTGTTCCACACAACAAAAGCAGGAAATTCGATCTTAGGGTTGAAACCCTCTTTACCTCAGCCCACCCCAACTGGAATCTGGGTGTGCATTGGGGTCATCGGTCCTAACTGTCACCCCATTCTCCTGTTCCTCAGCTTCTTTCCACATGTGACGGGTGACACTTAGGGCCGAGACCCCAATGCGAATCCTGATTCCTGTTGGGGGTGGGCTGAGGGATGCAAAGGGGTTTCAACCCTAACATCAAAAATATATATATATATATATATATATATATATATATATATACCGTGCTACCATAGTTAGGGTTGAGGAACCATTTACATGTTAAACTCAAAATTTTGCACCTTAATAACTTTGCAACCATTTGACAGATTTGCCTGAAATTTGGAATACATGATCAAGAACCATACACCTTGGGATCTGCCAAGTTTTGTACTGATTGGATACATGGCTGTGGGTTATTAAGCATGATCTGCGTGTGCATTTACACTTTTCTGGAATTCACGGTCGCACCTACAGGCTGTACGGTTTCTGCGATCAGCCCAAATCTTCAACGCTGCGGCCAGGGTCCCCGATGTGCCTTTCAAAGATTTTTGTGAAAAATATTAAATGGTTTAAAAGTTATTCAAATAACAATTTCCCATTTAAGTCAATGGGAAAGTTAACAAAAGTTCGACAGTGTCGCAAATGCATTTTACTTTCATAAATGGCCCTCTTACTTCGCAAATCCACCATCTTGTTTTCAGTTAGTGATCAGAAAAATGCTTGCCATTTAAATTTGGGTCCCTCTAGCAACCTAATTCTGTTTGTATTCATCTAGTTGGAGCCTGGGGATGCTAGCCATGTCTTTATTTGGGGTAAAACACCTAACATACTAACATACTAACATACTAAAATGCCAGCAGAATAGGCCTAACGGTCTTTCGAGTCTGCTCGATTGGTCAGCCTCACCCTGGGTGCTGACCTTGCCCCCTCACCTTCTCTGGCTTCTCCTTCCCAGTTCCGGATATTCTTGCTGCGTTGTATTTTGCTTCCAGAACCCTTCCCTGTACCTGTCCAGCCCTCTTGAACCCCTCCACAGTCTCTGCCTCCACCAGCCCAATTTCTGGAAAAAGTACTTTCACAAACTACTTTTGTACTCACGAAAGTGTCCCAATTTTTGTGGCATTTCATAATTGCGACAGTACTTTTCTAGGCTGTGGGAAATGACAGCAATTCTTTGGCACCCACTGCAAAGAGCGGTTGGGAGTTTTGGGCTGAAATTTGGAGGATTGCAGCTGACATCTCACAGATGTGCCTTTTAGTATTGTGTTGAAAATATATTACATGGTGGCAAAGTTATGGCACTCCAAAGTTGACATTTTTTCCCATAGGATAACATTACAGCGCTCGACGCATTACAGGAATCCTTTGGCACCCTGCTGCAAAATAACGGTTTGGTCTTTTTCCTGAAATTTGGAGGAAGACAGCCAACAGCCCACAGATGTGCCTTTCAGTAGTTTGATGAAAAAATATTACAGGGAGGCAAAGTTATGGCACTCTGAACTTCTCTTTTTCCCGTAGGATAACATTATGCCATTCGCTCGCCTTTTCAGGGCCATATATCGAAGCGGTGCCAGATACAGACTTTTGTTGGAAAATTACTTAGCCCCTTATAGGGCTAAGCACAAAACTAGCCAGAACATTCATAAATCATATGACTTTTACATTTTTTCACGTCAAACGGTTCCTGAGTTATAACCTATTTAGTATTCCAAGTCCTCATTTTCTGCTTCAATACCCATTATTATCGCACATTCTTTGTACTCACTGTCTTTCTCTATGCAGCTTCTGAGGAAAACCAGCCTGTGCGCTTACGACCTGTTACCATTGCTCTTTCCATGCCAGTTCCATACCTGTTTCACTTACCGTTGACGCTCACGCCACCATGGGCGTATCCTTTGCTGTCATTTACTTGGTTTACTTGGTTTCAAAGGACAAAAGAAGGCTACTGCCCATCAAGATTGTCCCCATTACATTGGTGGGATAATTATACCTTGAAGTTGTTAGACTCGAGCCAACAATCCAGCCCTTTTGAAGACTGTATTAGAGCTACTGTTCACTAAGTATTATGGAAGGAGATTCCACAGTTTGGGGTTCTTACTGTAAAGTAGTTTAACCTTTTTGTTGTTTTAGCTTTAGATACAAATATCTGGTTGTTATGATACCGTAGGAAGTCCAGCTGGAAGAGAAATGTAAGCCACAGTGGTGCATTACTCCTGAGAATTCTTGATTTTGTACAATAGGAGAAGGTCACCTCTAGTACATCTTGTGCGTAGCGAGTGTAACCCTGCAACTCTTAATCTTTCCTCGTAGTCAAGTTCGGATAAATAAAGGACCATTCTTGTGGCTCTTCTCTGCACCCTCTCAACCCTGTCAACGTCCTGCCCCAGGTAGGGACTCCAGCAGGGGATCCATAGTCCAGATGGGGCCTGACATAAGCTCTGTACAAGGTTATGCATTCCTGTGTCCTAGACACAAACGAACGTAGAATTCGAGTGAGCAAGGCGTTAGATTTCCTTGCCTATCATCCTGCAATGATCACTAGAGGATAGTTTATTATTAATGATTACCCCGAGATCACGTTCTAATGGTGACACATGAAGGGCCACACTGTTCAGAAAATAAGTCTGCCTAGGGTTGTTCTTACTAAAGTGTACAACATGACACTTGTCTGAGTTGAGTGTCATTTTGTTTAAAACTGCCCATTCTTCGATGGATTTTAAGTTATTCCTCATGGTTTCTCTGTTTGTCGATGTAAGAACAGAGCCACACAGCTTGGTGTCATCAGCAAATTTTGAGAGAACATTTTCAGGGCTAGCCTGCAGATCACTAATAAAGATGTTAAACAGGGTGGGTCCCAACACAGACCCCTGTGGGACCCCACTGGTCACACTCAGTGGGTGGGAAAGTGAGCCATTAATTGTGACTTGCTGATATCTTCTATTCAACCAACCTGACACCCAGTTGATTATGTAGTAAGAGAATCCCATATCATTCATTTTGTCAAATAGGATGTCATGAGGGACTTTGTCGAATGCTCTACTGTAGTCGAGAAGTATCACATCCATAGGGATGCCATTATCCAATGCCGTACTGACATGATTATAAAAGGAAACCAAGTTAGTAGTACAGGAGTATCCCTGTCTAAAGCCATGTTGTGTAGTGTCAGTCAAGGTACCCCAATAGATTCATGCTCTAGTAGATTCTTAATAACTTTCTCCATGATCTTGCTTATAACAGAAGTCAGACTTATTGGACGGTAATTTTCTGGTCTAGAATGGTTACCCTTCTTAAAGACTGGGACTACAGTAGCCATTGTCTCAGTCCTGAGGATAATTCCTCATATAAGGATTTGTTGAATATAATTGAGAGTGGTTTAGTAATAGAAGCAGCTGTCTCTATTAGAAATTGAGGCTGATGTTATCAGGACCTGGACTGGAATCAGGTTTTAGGGTTAAAATTGCTTTTAGTGTATCATCCTCGGTGATGATGTAAGAGGGGTAACATTGTTTGCAGGTTTGAATTGTTTAGGAACCTCTTTATTGGTAAATACTGAGCAGAATTGCTTGTTAAATGTGTCTGCCATATCTCTGTCTGTAGGTATAATTGTGTCATGTATGCACAGGGGCCCCATGTGTCTATTATTTATTTTTTATTTTAAGGTAGGAAAATAGTGATTTATAGTTGTTTTTGGTATGGGCCAGACAAAACTCAAGTTTCTTTTTAGATTGCAGAATAGCTTGTTTTAGTGATTTTAGAGTTTCCCAGTATTGAATGAACAATAATTTTCTGGTGTCACCTTACTGTTTTTAACTTCGCAAATAGCCTCTGCTTCTTCTTAACTACAGCTTTGATAGTTTTGTAAAACCACAGGGTATTTTCCCTTTTATTATATTTTTGTTGTAGGAACATATATTTTTCTGAGTTATAAATGGAAGTTTTAAAAAGTCCCAGGATTCTTCCATGGTAAGAGGATAGTGCTGTATCCCAAGGAATTGAGTTTAATTGGTTATTAATAGCATTGAAATTAGCTTTTTATAGTTTTTCAATTCAGTACAGTTGGTGTTATGATGACAAAATGACAGTGTAAGGGAAATGGTGTAGTGATCACTTGATCCTAGTGGGGCACCAATTATAACTTTGGATATTAAGTTCCCTATATTAGTAATAACCAAGTCCAGTATATTGTCACCTCATGTTGGTTCTGTAACAATTTGTTCAAGGCCCATATCAACCATGAGTGTGATTAAGTCTTTCTCGCCTGCATACTTCCAGTTAAAGAATATCAATTTATAGTAGGCAGGTTGAAATCACCCAGTATAAGGATTTTTCCTTTAGAGGCCATATCTAAGATTTCATTATTTAAGCAAGTAGAATATTCTTTATTTTGATGCTGGGGACTGTAGCATGTCCCTACCATCAGCTGTGGGTAACCCTTGAACTGGATGTTAACCCAGATTGATTCAGTATCGCTTGTTGAAGGATTTGAAATGAGGATATGTCGCTCTAACATATAGACATACCCCCATTTGTCCCTGGTGGTCCTTATGATACAGTTTATACCTGGGATTTGCTGGATCCAAGAAGTATCAGGATCCCACCAAGTTTCTGTAATGGAGATGAGTCCATATTTATTCAGTTGACATAGCTTCTAATTCAGCCATTTTAACCTGATTTAAAGATCTAGCATTTAAACTGAGTACCTCACACTCAGAAATGTCCGTAGTAGGTTTCTTTAGAGAACAGGATCTTCTGTCACTGATCTCTCCCTGGGTTTTAGTTTAAAAGTTTGTTAATGGCTGTTGTAAAGCTTTTGCCCAGGAGTGAACTACCCTACGACTGAGGTGGAGTCCATCCCAGCAGTACAGTGAGTCTCTTAGATAGAAGGTTTCCCAATGTGTTAGACAGAGAATGTTCTGTCAGAGACACCATCGTCTGAGCCAGTCGTTAAAGGCCTTAATCTTTGTGCAAATATTTGTGCTTGCATTTCTGTTATTTTTGCCATTTGTGCTCATAGTACTGTTACTCTTTCTGTTTCACTTTGCGCCACCATGCCCATTGACATTTCCATTTGCAGGCACCATGTTACTATGTGACAACACATCAAGTGGCACACCATTCCCATCTATGCCACCGTGTGCGTTACCCTTTCTGTTCTCATTCACGCTTGTGTTACCATGTAGGCCACTGTGGCGCTTCTGTTTGGCGCTTGCTGTCCCGTGCCGCTGCATTACATTCTACTATTTCTGCTTATCACCCCCTCAAAAAGAAGGGAAATTAGAGGCAAAAACTCCATTTAATGAATAGTTAGGTTGTTCCACAGCGACAAAAGTGAGGAAATTCAGTGCAGTTGAAAACCCCTTGACCCTGCTCACCTCCCCCAACTGGCATTAGCACACTGGGGCCATCGGGTCCCAATCCTCACCCCATTCTCCTGTACTTCTGCTGCTTTACACATGTGATGGGGTGAGAGTTAGCTGATGACCCCAATGTGCACCCCTAATGCCAGTTGGGGGTGAGCGGAGGAGTCCAAGGGGGTTTTCAACCCTAACACCGAATTTCCTCACTTTTGTCACTGTGCAACAACCCTAACTAATGCATTAAACAGAGTTTTTCCTCTAATTTATAGATAGATATTTATACAATAGGAGTGAGCTATATTTTCACTGATAAAAGCAAGTATTACTACCACAGTGAGACAAATGCAAGCCCAGGCTAAGACAGTGATGATAAATGTTGTTTATACATACTGTGCTTACCTCACCAGCATTTATTCTCACTGTGGTGATGTCACAGACAAGCCCATTAACTTTCCTCAGTACTACAACTTGTTTCAGCTCATTAAAACAAATGAAATTCACCTGTCTTTCAAGTACCTGAAGCCCCAACAACAGGTTTACTGCATTCAGTCTCACAGACACTCACATGCTGAAAAGATCTCTGAAGTTCCTACTAGAAGAAAAAAAGAAAGAGTACTGACTGCTAAATACATCAAACCATGTAGACTCAAAGCAGCAATCATACTTTGATACAGCTGAACTCTACTGGAAGAGTAAATACATTCTCCTTACAGAAGAAAACAAAACCAATGAATGTGGAAGAAGTTTTTCTATCTTGCACACAGTTTGAAAGCAACACAGAACCACTTTAGAAAAGCCTACTGTATAAATTGCACATGATGTGCAGATCATGTGATATGTAAAATAGCTTCACTCATGAACAGTGACCTCTGGATACTCTCACTCGTGCCTTCAGCACTCATGAGTATCGAAGTCACTGTTCACTCATGAAGATATTTCACATATCACACTACTGCCCATCATGTACCCCCACACACACACATATAGATAGATATAAAGATTTAGATGTCTACACCCACTCCAAAGACAAATGCAAACACCAATGTACTTAAAAGTTCAGATGGAAAAAAAAAAAAACAGAAAAGTATAAACCACCAAAAACATTCAAACTACAGAGATAGAAAACAATCCCCAAAGAATTGTAAGAACATTGACAAGCTAAGTGTAACCCATATAAATCCTTTGATTTTGGTGCTATTCTTCCTGTGGCAGAGGACAGTAACCTATTTTCTTCTTAATGAGAGAGCAAACTGCATCACAATACATTATTTTCCTCAAGACTCCATACAATCACTGTGCTTATAGAAAGAAAACACTCTCCTCCCTCAGTATCCAGTCCCTGGCAATTGTTTCAAATAATTTTTAAACTGCTGTTGTAAAGAACTGAAATGTTATGTGCTTTCAATCCCAAAAAACATTAATCCAGCTTTGATAAATGGCTTAATATTAGGCACTGCCTTAATGATCTGGCATCACAGTTTTACTAACATATAAGTTAATTATACCATTGGGGATCAGAGAGGTGTAAATGAATCTTATCCATCCCTTCTTCCACTTTAAAAATTTGTTTGCAGAAATGTGTTATCTTTTACAGTAGCAATCTGTTGAAAGCAGCAGCAATTACATTTTTTCAAAAAGCTAGTTTCAGCTACAATTAACAAAATATTAGCACAGCTGTCAAATCTAGTTTTCTAGGCATCACTTATGCTGTGCACCATGAGTTTTATTTTATTTTAATACTTGCAAGGTCTACAATGCTATTCCTAAGCCAAATATGGTGGCCATCTCTTTTTCTTGAGAAAACTAAATCAAAACATTTACAAACTACTGATTTTGGTGGAACAAGAACATTTTGCAACCAAATAAAACTGGATGATGTCTAGAATCTTTTATAATTACAAAAAGGTAGGATCAAACTGTTTGCCCATTTTCATTGCACTACTTCTTTAAATTTCATTTTTTGGACCATTCCTTTATCTGGAAAATTGCAAGTACATGAGGTACAACACCATACTCAAGTAGTAGCAGTATAAACATTTTACACAGTATTTGAAAGGTGCTCTTCCAGAGCCCGAATTGGTTTGGTATACAACAATTTCAGGGAGGCAATGAGGAGGAACACTTGATGCATCACAAGTATGTTGTTGGCACAGCACAAGCAAAATAAAGTGCAAACAGGAAGTATAGATCCACAACAAGAAATAATAAATAGTCTAAAACTTGAGAAATAAATCATAGACATACAGAAATACAGAAACTAGTGCTCTGTGGAAGGTGGAATTCCACCAGCAAAATTAACATGGAATGACTATTCTGCTGGCAGAATTTCTAATGGAATTTCACTGGTTCTTCTATGGAATCTCACCTGCTGCGATCCACAGAATAATATTTTACAGAACAGTATTTTTCCATGGAAAATAAATCTGTAGCCATTTCCATGGAAAATATTGAGATCCATGGAATAGTATTCCATGAACAGCATTTCTCCTTGGAAAATCATTCACTATTTCTGCAGAAAATATTGAGATCCATGGAATACAATTCTACAAAATGATGTGAAAAACTCTTCCACATTTTTCTGCAACTTGATTCTGCCATTGCATTTCCTGCAAAGTTTGTTTGAATTTCAGTGGAATTTCAAAAATTCTGTGAAATGTTGTTCTGCCAAAGTTTGAAAATTGCATGCAGCACTAATAGAAACATAAAATGTGCCAACAGAAAACACTCACTGCCCGTCTTGTCTAACGAATTGCTACCTGAGTCATATAGTACCAACTGACCCTTGTGCATGTCTAGGTTGAATGTCTATTGGTAGTTTATCTCTCCCTCTACCCGTCACTGTCTCAATTTTCACCAACCTCTTATATTGATTCCATGCTCTATTGAAACCTGACACTGTTTTGTCATGTACTATGTGCCTTGCCATACTGTTTCATCTATCCACCACCCATTCTAAGTACTTTCTTACATCTTTCCTGATTCAACCCTATTAGTTTATACTCTGTTCCTTGTGGATGGCCTCTTGCTTTTCTTAAACAGGTCAAAACACTCCATCCTGTTTATCACTTTCAGATACTTAAAATTTTCTATCTTGTTCCCTTCTCCCATCTGGTTCCAGTGAATACATATTTAAGCTGCTGAACGTTCTTTATATGATTTTCCTTGCTGACCCTGTATCATTTTTGCAGCCTGCCTCTGAACAGATTCAGTTCAGTCTTTATCCTTTTTTCAGGAATGGGCTCCAGAACAAGAATATTACTCAAAGTATGGCCTCACCAGTGACCCAAAGAGGGCAACAGTACCTTTATTTTACTGGAGAACCCTCTTCAATACATTCCAGCAATCTGTTTGCTATCCAAGTTCTTTTGGTACACTGGTCATTGACTTGAGGCTATCACTAATGATCATTCCCCAAACTTTATTTTCTTAGTGGTTAAATTGATTTTTTCACCGCTAACCAATAAACTGTCTTCAGGTTGCACGTGCCTATATACTATTCATAATCTTGCATTTACTTGCATTAAACTTCAGTTGCCTTCTTTGAAGCAGTGCTATAACTTTTCTAGGTCCCTCTTAATGTCCTTGGCTCCATTCTTGGTGTACCCTGTTACAGAGTTTAGTGTTATGTGGAAAGAGGCAAACTTTCCTTGATCCCTTCCACTATGTTTCTGATAAACAAATTAACAGTACCAGTCCCAGCACTGATACTTGTGGTGTCCCATTTGTGACCATCTGACCTCTAAATGTTTCCCATTTACAATAATCCTCTGGGTCCTTTCACTTAGCAAACTTGCTACCCATCTTATTAGCTCTGTCTCAACACTCAGTCTGGTAGGATCCCTGGGTATAGGAACTAAACACTTCGCCTCTCTACAGTCCTCATCTAACCTCAGAGAATCTCCTGGGCCTCAATACTCCAATCAGCACCACTCCAACAGTCCTCCTCAGCTCTGTTGTTCTCTTCCTGCCCTCCCTCACAATTCCCACATCCCTGCACCACCGATAGGTGGCAGCTGATGGAAATGGATCAAGGGATGCAGGTTTTAAGCAGGATGAAGAGTAACTGAGCCTTGGGACTGATGCAGGCAAACATCCTCAATCACCACTATAAAACCCCTTTTGTTAAATTACACAAATACCACCTTCCCAAAATCTACCCTCCCATCCATACTATCTACTGATAAACATCCATGCACAAACACCCACCTAACCCAACCATAAGACCCTAATAAATAAAATAAATAAATACAGCACAATAAAACAAATAATTTAATAGTGCCAGTCCACTGAAAATCTCAGATTGAATATAGTAAGCCATCTATGTTTGAACAAGATCTCTTACTGGAGACACTTCCTTTTGAATCCCTAATGCAGACTCCAATAGTAACAGACTTGTCTAAACTTGAGGATCTGTTCTCTCTCACCAGAACTGTTCCAGCCAAATGAAAAAATCAGTTTTTAAATAAATGTACCACTTTTTATATATTTTTTATTTTATTTCTCAAGTCTAGGATTACAAATACCTTTGAGCCAAGGCTCTTTTACAAAGATTCCACGTCAGAGAAATACAAATTATGGGGAACATCAAGACAGACATTACAACAATGTGGACATTGTAAACAGATTACAGATTAACACAATTCAAGGGTAATACTGTAAGCAAGGCAGCCAGTGGCATTTGTCAGAAAAAACAGACAAGAGATAAGAAGTGCCAGAGTCATAGGGAGAGGGAAGAGGGAGGGAGGGAGAAGAAGGTATGTAGGTAGGGTGGGAGAGGAAGTGCAGCATTGGGTATACCAAGATGTGAGGGAGACTCCAGTGAGGGGGACCACTAGAGCATGCAGGAAATGGAGAAACAAGGTTAAGTTGGGCAATCACAGGAGCAGTTGGTAGTGAGATAGTCCCGAGCCTAGTTTTAAACATACCAATTGTTGGGGCAGAGGAGATGGTGGGGCTGAGGCCATTGAACCAGAGTGGCACTCAGTAAGCAAAAGAGTGTTGTCCCTGTGAAGTGTGACAGTGGGTGACTTTCAGTAGCTGTAGTGTGGATCTCCAAGGCACCATTTATTGGCTCGGTGTTGTAACAGAGTTGAGACCCCAGAAGGTGCAAGGCCAAGGTAGATTTTTTTGCCATGGAGCAGGTGAAAACTTTATGCAGTTTGATAGTTGGAGCCAGCCGGTCTTGGTGTACAGGTCACATGTGTGGGTGAGACGGTAAGCACCAGTGATGAGCCAATATGCCTTATTTAAGGCAGTTGAAAGGTGTCTAAGGGTTGTGGTTGTGGCTGAGCCATAAATGATGAGACCATAGTCTATTACAGAGATCATAGAGCTCAGGACTTCATCCTTCAAAGCTTCTGGCGTGAGGTGTTGTCTGTGTTTGTAGAGGAGACCAAGCCATGTATTAACAGCTATAGCTACATTATCTACATGAGGTCCATAGGAGAAATTAGGGTCGAGCTGTATCCCTAGGTATTTGAAGGACCCCACCTGATCTTGAGTGTTCCCCTGGATGGTAGAGATAGCCAAGTGGTGTAGCTTGTGGGTGTGAGAGCTGCAGAAGAGCACAGATTTGGTTTTCTTGTCATTGAGGACCAGTTTATGATTAAGAAACCATGTCTCTATAGAACTGAAACCAAGTTGAAGGTTGTGTTGAAGAGTTGCAGGATCTTTGTGAGTGGAGAATACAACAGTATCATCAGCATATAGTATGATATGCTCAGAGCAGTGGTAAGGGAGGGAGTTTAAGTAAAGGCTAAAAGAATGGGGCCCAGTATGGATCCCTGTGGGACACTCGAGCAAACAGGCAGGGTGTCAGAAAGAGTGTCACCAATTTTTACTCTCTGCAACTGGTTTTCTAAGTAGCTTTTAAACCAGAGAGAAGAGTCAGGTGATAGTCCATGGTGTACTGTATCAAGGCCTTGAGAGCTTCAACAGAAACAGCCCCCCGTGAGAAGGCCATTGTCAAGGGATTTGTGCAGAGCTCCAGTGAACTCAAGAAGGGCTGTGGTGGTGTTGTGACCTTTCTGGAAACCGTGTTGTTGTGGACAAGGTATATTGTATATTTTCAAGTGGTCAGTAAGCTGATCAGCCACGATGCACTCGAGTGCCTTAGAGAATGGGGGCAGTATGGAGATAGGGCAATAATTTGAGTGATTCATCTTATCCCCACTTTTATGGACAGGTGTCACATGATGAAGGGACCTGTGAGGCCCCAAAAGCTTTTGTATAATTCCTTCTCTGTACAAAACCCTCAGCAGTACTAAATTATCACTTTCACAGGCTTCACCTGTAAAAGTATCAGCGGACAATAACCATTCACTTGCTCTGCAATATTATTCTCTCCAGATTAATAGCTGTTATTCCTCCCTGATGGTATGGGGCATACTCTCTCCTTTGTATTCTTTTCATATTTAAAATAACAAATGTAAGATTTCGCAAATCATCCATAAAATCACCTACTATATAGCAGAAACCAGTCAGGCTGCAACACAGTACTTTGAAGTAAATGACAAGTCAGAAAATACTACATGACAAAAGGGCTTAATTGCTATTGAATTGCATTGTTCCCTGCAGCATACTGTGGCATTTACAGCAATACTGCAAGGTACAGTACTGTGTTGCATCCTGGCTGTCACTGTTGTACTATAGATAGCATAGTGCAATGAAACGCAGAGCTGTTTACTTATAAAATGAGTTGTTAATTTCTTGATACTAGAGACGCAGTGCATTTAAATTCTGCCAGCAAAGGACTGGCAAAGTAGCAAAATTCGCCTGACAGAGCAATTCACAAAATGTTGCTGCCTAAAGCTGAATTTCACGCACGTGAAATGTTGCTTCTGTGGGTGGAATTATGCCTTCCACTGTGAAATTTCACCTTCTGCAATGCAATTTTGCCTTCTTAGGTGAAATTCCACCTCCTGCAGGTGAAATTTTGATACTGGTGCCAGAATTTCACCACAGAAGGCAGAATTTTACCATGGAAGGTGACATTTCACCATTCCGGGGCACAATTTCACCACTCCGGCCATGTGAAATTCAGACTTCACGCCACAAAATGGGTGTGGATTTTGTGGAATTACTCTACGAAGCAAATTTCACTTACTCGTACATCTCTATCTGATACCTGAGTGACTAAATAAGTTCTGAGACTCATATGTTAATTCCTCAGAAATGCTAAGTTTGGAACAAGTTAAGACAGTGATATTGGGAACTTGGGCGAATCACATGCAACATTCATGAGCCACTTCACTCATACCTGATTGCCATCACAAACATGGCTTCCACCTTTACCAAATAAAACTGTTCAATAAGATCCAACAAACTAAAGCACTCCTGAATTAAAAAACAAAACAAATTAATAATTAAATATTCTTTCTTCTCCCACATAAATAAATGTAAAATGAAGTTAGATTCTCAATTTTAGTTCCTGAGGTTTTAATAGTCATGAGAAACCCTCTTATTATTATCAACATTCCAGGGAATTCTAATGATTACTCTGCAGATAAAATTGAGACCGTGGATCTATTTAAGGCATTCTGCTGTGTGGAGGGTAAACATTTTGTCAGTAGAATTCTGAAGAAGTCTGAATTTCTGTATTCTACAAAAACAAACATGTCATCTATTGGATGTGTGAAAAGACAGATAATTGATCAGTGGGCTGGGATTACTTTTACTTGCCAAATTTAACAAAAGAAAATACCTGTTTTTCATAACAACAAGTTGGATTTTTAATAAGTGCAGTAAGACACTTCAGGTCATTGGTTGTCTGAGGATTTATACTTTCAGGTGCTGAAGGCACTCCAGCACAATCACCTCATGCCTCATTACTCACCTAGGCATGTGTTAACTCCAGAAAACTAATGCCCTGTCTAGTCTTATTGCTTACTTACTGCTTCCTTAGAGTTTTTATGTTGTTTCATCATATATAAATATGTAATTTAACAGGCTGGATTTTTAAACTGAGTGCTCTTGAATGACCACTGAGAGTGTCACTACATCAATGCTTGAGTAGAGGTGTTGTGATATTTTACTGCACTGGCAAAGTTCTGGTGAAGTTGTAAAATTCACTGTGGCAAATAACTTTGGGAATTGCCCAACTCACTACTGTACCTCTTTGCACTGGGATTTTCTGAAGAAATTGCACTTTTTAGGTGAAGTCAGGTAAAGTTATGGTGAAGTTGCAACTTCATCAGTGAATTTGCAAAACTTTGCCTGAAAAGTGCAACTTCATCTGCTGAAAGCTTTGCAAAGTGAGTGCTTTGCACTTCATACTTAGAAATTTGGCAAACTTCACAATTATCCCACAAAGTGAAGTTTGCCAACTTGCACATCTCTATATGAGAGACATCAATTGAAAAATAATACTCCAGTTCAATGGCTTCTCGACCAGAATAATGTTATGCTTGTGCAACTGTATAACAATTTTTGTGTCCATTCCCATTCTCTGAAAGAGGGTTCCACCCCTAGAGGTACCATAGGAAGGGTCCCTTGGCTAAAGGTACTTTAGGAAGAAACCCCTGGGAGTAGCGAGGTGAGCCACTGGAGGAGATGGGGAGGATGGTGGGGCAAAGAGAAAGTGCTTCAGATGGAGGCTGGGAGGAACTTCTTATATGGTTCAGGAAGCAGGTATGGCTGGTTGTTCACCCATAGAACTGCACGCAGAGTCTTTCAATTGTATAACTGTAACCCAGTGGTACTGCATTACTACTATTGAGAGACTATTTCCATTTCCACATAATAAATTAAGCATGGGAGACTGTGATTACTTTTTATCTGACTTTTGATGGTTATGGTGTCCTTTAACACAGCTAAGTTATTTTCACTCCTTGTTCTTCTTACAGTGTATGCTTTGCAAACTTTTCATATTCTTGCTTTGCTTTCCTAATAACCTTCTTGCCCTTGACAAATTCTCTCATATTACAACCTGAACACTTCTCTCTCTGATGGGAAAGTCCTGCTCCCTTATGCTGATCATCTCCTTTACTGCTTTAGCTTTTCAGCAACATTTAGCTTATCTTTGTCACCCCACACACAGATGCACAAATGCTTTCCTACCTTTTCTCTTCGTATAGCTCTTGAGTGTTCTTGAATGCTTAGAGCTTAGACCCTGCAACACCAGTAGACATCCTGATAGTGATCAAAGAAGAATCAGCATTTAGATAGCAAGTCCTGGCTCTCTGCTAGGATCGGTGATGTGGTGTGCCATTTCTTCTCATGCATCCATAGGACTATGTGAATCAAGGGAAATATGTGGCAATGTCTGTAGCCAAAATCTCAGTTGTGATCTCTGCATACAGGTCCTCTATCCTCTTCACTTTGAGTGTAGATTTTTTACTTTGCTGGCAAAATGTGACAAAAGCATTAACTTTGCCCTTTTCAAAGGCCTTTGAAGTTCTCCCAGTTTGCCAAATGTTGTATGTACTGCAGTTTGCAAACTACATAAGAAGCTTCATCTGCAAAGTCAGTGCTACTTTTGAAAGATGAATAGCTGGGCTGGTGCAAAATGCTAATCACATTGTTACACTTTTGCAGGAATTTCAGAGGACAGAGAGGTCTCAGAGTGCCCCAAGGTTCAGACCTGGGTTCTACCCTATTTAATATGTCCATAAGTGACATTAAGGAGGGTATCCAGGGAAAATTGTGTCACTTTGAAGACAACACAAAGCTATGCATCAGAGTGGATTATAAGGAAGGGATGCAGGAGCTCCAGAAGGACCTAAAGAAACTAGAGAACTGGTGTAAGGTCAGTCAGTTGATGTTCAATGCCAGGAAGTGCAAAGTAATGCACTTAGGCAGCCAGAATCCACACAAAGAATACTGGATAGGAGGAGTTAGACTGGCCACTTCAACAGAGAAAGATCTGGAGGCCATAATAGGGAAATTGTTTAATCAGGAGAGGCACACTAAGCTGGAGCTTGTTTTCAGATGTGACCTAGGAGTACCAGGAAGTTAATTGACTTGCTCATGGTCACACAGTATGCTCCCCCTCATTACACAGTACTCAAAGTTTAAAATTGACAGATGATATTTCCCAACTCACTAGTAAGGGTTCTGTCCTAATTTTAGGAGACTTTAACCTCCCAACCATTAACTGGGACACATTAATGGGCTCTAATAATTACAACAACAACTTTCTCACTACCATCATTGACCTGGGTTTGTACCAACTAGTCAAGGAACCCACATGGGGTAATAACATCCTGGACCTTGTTATAACTAGCTTAGACGTTCCTGTGAACAATCTGCAAATATCTGAACCGCTTAGCAACAGTGACCATAAGTCAATATTCTTTACCATTACCGTATCTCAATGTTCTGTACTAAATAAGAAAACAATCAAACATTATGAAAGGGCAGATTTCAGAAGATAAATGAACATTTAAGTAATATTGACTGGACAAACACCTTATCTTCCCTTAATACCATCGAGGCATGGGACTTCTTAAAACTCAAATATCCTTACTTGAATATCAATACATCCCTGATAAATGTACACACAACAGCAAAGGCAAAATTCCACCATGTTTTAATCCATCCATTAAGAAACAAATTTGACGTAAATGCAAGTTATTTATACGTCTAAAAAATTCCCCACAATTATCAATGGCGATCTAATTATTCAATAAAGAGAATCAGTAAGATTACTTAAAAATCAATACTAGTAGCAAAAGAAATCTTGAATTCCATATTAGCATATAAGGATACACACAAATCACTTTATGCTTATCTGAATAGCAAAGGAAATAACAAATTAATCGGCCCCTCATGGTAAACAAGAAAATAATATCCTCTGACTTTTTGCTGCTTCTACACTAAGTAACTATTTTCTATCAGTATTTACCCAGGATCTATTACCATCCACAATAGCCATATCAGCTATTAGCACTACTGAACAAATGGTCCAGTAGAAAGACATTCATAATTTACTATTAGCCTTAAAAAATCTACTAGTCCTGGTCCGGATGATATATGTTCAAAATTTCTCCTGGGAGCTAAAGATACAATTACCTTACCACTCACAATTATTTTTAACAAATCACTCCAGGAATCTATGGTTCCACCAGATTGGCTAACAGCAATAGTTACCCCATCTTTAAGCAAGGCTCCCATTCATTAGTCAATAATTACCGTCCCATCAGTTTAACTTCTATTCCTGCAAATTAGTTGAAAAGTTATCAAAGTACTCTTGAAAAGAAATAGTATCTTTAAACCTTACCGACATTTCTCAACATGGATTCAGAACTGGCCTATCCTGCACTACAAACTTGTTGGCTTTCTATAATTCCATTAGTTTAAACCTAGACCTAAATATCCCTCTGATGTTATTTTGTTGGACTATAGTAAGGCTTTTGACAAAGTGTCACACAGCATTCTCATTACCAAACTTATTCATCTAGGTTTTCAGCGTCACTTGTGTTATGGATTAAAAGCTGGTTGACAGATCGATCTCAAAGGGTTGGGTTAATGGCATTCTATCAGACTTGGATAGAGTGACAGCCGGTGTTCCCAGGGCTCTGTCCTGGGACCCACCCTGTTCAATATCTTTATTAGTGACATGAAAATTCATTCATCAAATATTCTCACTAAGTTTGCCTATGACACCAAGCTGGGTGGTGCTGTAAACAACGCTGCCAACAGACAAACACTACTTAAAGATCTTTCATCAATTGAACATTGGGCCCTCATTAATAAAATGGAGTTCAACATATCTAAATGTGCTGTTCTGCACATGGGGAAAAATAACCCCAAACAAGTATACACACTGAATAACACCATCATTAAGGTTTCCTGTTTGGAAAAAGATCTTGGGATTCTAGTTAATAATAAACTGACCCCTGTTTCCCATTGTAACAAAATTGCTAACCAAACAAATGCACTTCTTCAAGGATTAACTGTACTTTTGTTTCTAAAACCGAGCAGTGCATCATTGCTTTGTACAGATCGCACATTAGACCACATATCCTAATTATGGTTCCCTGCTTTGGAGTCCATACCTCAGCAGGGACATAGATAGAATTGAGAGGATTCAGAGAAGAGCCACTAAAATCATTCCTCACTTGGCACATGTGGATTATGAATCCAGACTACACAAGACAGGATTACACTCACTTAAAATGAGAAGAATAAGAGGATTTACTCCAACTTTTTAAGATTACTAAATCCCTATTTTGATGAGGCAATGTGGCATTTCACTTGCAACCAGAAAAATCGGACCTAGGTTAAATAACAAACAACTGGATATAGCTAAATGTAATACCAATAAAAGACAAAACTTATTTTCCATAAGAACCCCTACGACTATGGAATACCTCCCCAAGATATTGTCAACGCAATCTCCATTATGACTTTAAACTCAAACTTGATGAATGGTTAACTAGATAGGTTTCTCAATAATGATCCACATATGTGGAGGACAATCCTTATGGGCTTGGCCTTCTTTGTCCCTCTAACAAGTAACCAAGTAACCAAGTGGGGATGATGGGAATCAGACCCAGGTTTCCAGGTTTATAACTCACTGCTCTTAACCACTACGCTATACTGCCTCCTAAGACCCAAACCCATGTCCATAATCAATGTCTATAATCAATGACTACTTCAAACAAACTAGTCAATGCAACAAAATATGGTTCACCCCTATCAGTGCCATGATCATTCTGTCAACACTGATATGGGTGCAGAACAATGAGGGCCCCTGGCTCTGCAGCATCTGGCATTGTGGCTCCCTGGAGCAAGAGTGCCAAACTGCCATGGAGAAAACATCATTGTTTTGCAGGGGTTTGTCCTCCACACCCTCAATGAAGGGTTGGGGCTCTGCCCTCACCCCTCAAACAAAATATAAACAACACTGGGCAGGCATGCCCAAAGAAAGAAAAACTGTTGGGTCACTAAAGATGGTGAGAGTGTGGGGTGATCAGATATCAAGATTGCACTTGTCACTCTTGCCCTTGTTGTAGCGTATAATAATTGTGGTAACAAAATTAAGTCACTGCTCTAATGGTGTACCACAAAATATACAGAAATGCATTGAAGATGATGGGTTTTATAGGGATGAGTTTTGACAGTAGCAGAAGTGAGGCAATTCTTCCACTGTTCAGATCCCTGAGTACTGTGCTCAGTTCTGGAGCCCTCACCTGAGGAAGAACATGAACAGATTAGAGTCGATGAAGTGAAGGATCACCAAGATTAGCCAGAGCCAGTAGGGCAGATCCTATGAGGAACAGCTAAAGGCTATAGATATGTATTTTCTGGGGTCAAGGGGGGAGTGGAGGGACATGACTGAAACATAAAAGTGTCTCTGCTATAATCAGGGTAAACAGTGAGGACCTATTTGTACTGTATGAAATAGGGATGCAGTCACTAGGGGTATGACTGGAGGTTGATGGGGACAAGTTCCTGAGAAATGTGTGAAAGTTCTACTTCACTGACAGGGTGATGGAACCATTGAATGCACTGCTACAAATGTGGTGGGAGCATCAACCCTTAACTGATTTAAACATGATTGGGACAGAGCAAAGAAACTCATAGTCCCCAAGTGGGGCAACAAGGGTTTGAGGGGCAGGGTAGTGGGGAGGAATTCAGACCACCAGGGCAGTAGGTCGGTGGGATGAGGTGGTATAGAAAGGGCAGACTTGATAGACCTTTGGTCTCCTGCTTTCAAATTCTGTGTTTCTATGTTACTGTGCAGACTCAACCTGTTAGGAGAAGGAGTAGAATGTTCTCCATTGTGCTGTGAAGAAAATCATTCAGAAATAATTAGATAAACTAGATTTAGTTCAGGCATTTTCTTTAATAGTTTGTATTTAGAATTCTTCCTTTTGTAATTGAAAGAGAGATGGAAATAAAAGGGTTAACCAAAATAATTGTACAGCATGGATACTTGTGCAGTTATAATGTGCTTATTTTCAGTGCTCCAGGTTTTGGGGAAGTGAGAGGGTTTTCAAAAAGTGACATAGTAAAGTTATTGTTGCAAATAGTGACTGAGAACTCCCAGTGCTGTAGCTGTCATTTGAATTCAAGTAAAATGAGCTGAGGTGGGGTCTGGGGAGTCCTACAGTAGCTCTGATATTAGGCTGTAGGCCACTGTTCTATCAAAAGAGTACAGTATGCCTGTCTGGCATGTTTATTGTTGCTGGCAGAATAGCAACTACAGATGCCCACGTGGCATGCCAGTAATGTTCACAAAATTATGCTAAGTTGTTGTCTGAGCATTGGTGCTGCTGGAACCTATGGGCATGGGGTGCTTCAGCCCCCTTCCCACACACACACACACTTTTGCCAATGGGCATTTAAAGTGCCCTTTGTTTACAAAAACAATCTTTTTACCCTTGTGCTCTTTCAACTTTGCTTTTACTTCCCCATATTATAACACCTAAGTCTCTAAGGAAAATCTTTGATATTTAGATGACAATTAGATGTATTCAGTGTAGTATTAGCCACTGCTAAACATTTTAAATCACAAACTCTAGTGAGAAAGAAATAGTGTGACATACCAGGAATTGAACCCAGGTTGCTGAAATACCATACTGGTGCTTTAACCACTAAGCTACAGGATCACATGGTGGGACCTGAGGTTCTCAGTGGTTAAAGCCCTGGGACAGTATTCTGGGGGCCTGGGGTCAGTTCCCAGCAGGTCACATTATTTTTCTCTCACTACAGTCTTTCATATTTAGACCAAGAAGCTACAAGACATCCTACAGACCCAGCTCCTGGCACTACTTAGAAAGCACTATGGACGCCTTTAAGGAGAACCCAAATGAGGTTAAGATTTATCTAAACTGTTTACTATAGAATTTATATCACAACCCATTATGATATCAGACACTGTCATTTGTGGTATTTGGTCAGATAAATGCTTGAAAAATTCTGGACTCTTTCTGAATTGGGAGTATAAACCTTCCATCTGCATCTCATATACATTTTTCCTCAATGAAATTTAAGTTTTATGACATGATATACTAACAGTGCAGCTTTTTCTATTATAGGTGCTGGAAAATACTTGCACAACCCACGATCTCCTGAGTTTGGCTGCCTCAGCATGTGTAATATGGGTCTTCTGAATAAATGCTAGGTCACTTGAAACTTCTTAAGGTGGGGCAGGACTTTAGCTTTTTAATATGATTGTTGTATCCTTGATATTCCATGATACCAACTTCTATAACATTTACAGTACTCCTTTAGAATCATATACTGACAGAATACTATGCACAAACTCCAGATAATCCCTCCAGACCACAAAGAACAACAATTTTAAAGTTGGAATTCTGTGCAAGGACCAAAAACATTTACCCAGTGAATAAAATAACATTTAAGCAGCTACTGAAACCATCTGGATGCAATAGAAGGCTATTCAAATACAATACTAAGTCAGTGATGTCTATTCTAAACTGTTCACCAATATGGGGTTACAGGCAGTCCCCATCTTCACCCCAAATAATAGAATTCTCTTCTTTTTGGGATTCTTTGAGATCTCTACCATATGCCCTTCAGAAGTGAAATAAGAAAATACCTACACACATCAAGTGCCCATGTCTATACCTAAATTACAGTTCCAGTCACATCATCTCTAAAACCATTTGCACTTGCTCACTTGGAATCATCAATAAAAAGGAGATCACTCAGGTTAAGAAAGGGATGAACTCAATTACACTGTAGGAACTACAGTTACTGTAGTAGCTGAAAGTTTAACATGTGCAGTTAAAGTATTGTATGATTTTTACTGTCATGGAGATAAATCCTAGAAGCACCAAGACAGTGAGTACAGCACCAAATAGAAAACACAGCATGTTACCTACTGTACAATACTTTTTAATATGACACATCTTGTTACAGTAATTCTGTTTTCTCTTGGTTTGTATATAGTACTGCTGAATAGATTAACCCTGTAAGTAAGGCTACCTGTAAAATGCTTTGTGCTTGGCGTCCCTCAATATATCAAAGAGACAGCTATAAGAAGTTTTTGCTGTGGCTCAGTTTTGGTTCTTTATTATAGCAAGGGAGCCATGCATTTGCTTCATTATGAAAAAGTTCAAATTAGGCATCTGGGTAACTGTTTTATCTCTTCCTCCAAATCCACTAATTGGAACTTTATTCATACATTGATCATTTGGTTCTATTTTGCATGACTTCTACCTCAGAAACTCTTTTCTTCCCTGTTATGCATCAATATCCACTATAGCTTTCTT
Source organism: Neoceratodus forsteri (assembly GCA_016271365.2). Taxonomy (NCBI): domain Eukaryota; kingdom Metazoa; phylum Chordata; order Ceratodontiformes; family Ceratodontidae; genus Neoceratodus; species Neoceratodus forsteri. The sequence goes on from CM028130.1 coordinate 1,066,036,603, forward strand.
CCTTGTTCCTCACTCATTAATTGCACCATAAAATAGTCATTTAAAGTTTGCAAGAAGTAAGCACCATCTCCTGCACTGGCCTGTCTGATATCCCACTCAGTTGCTGGAAATTAAAGTCCCCATTGCAACCAGAACCTCCCAACTAGTTGCTGTTTTCTTTCTTCCACTGTCCCCTTTCACTTTAGCCCACTCATGAGGGGGTTTGTAGCAGATTCATAACATCATATTCTCTTTGATGCCATCTTTGTCTGAACACATAGCTATTCTGATTTACTCCCACTTTATCTGATGTCTTCTAGCTGTCTTGCTATTATATCTTGGCTTACATAATGAGCTACCCCACCTCCATGCCTATCTTCCACTGTTTCCTGAACAATCTATACCCTTTAAATGTTGTATTTCATAAACTGCTGTCTCCATGAGTTTTGTAATCCCTGTTATCACTTTCTAGTCTGAACTGGCCAATCTTCCTTACCCTTCAGACTCCTGCATTTGGTACCTCTTAACTGTTACACATTATAAGGACTCTTACAATGACTCTTCTTAATTTTACCTCTCAGAATTGTTCTGCTACCTGCACAAAGAATATGAACTTATACTGTAAAATACAAATTCTTAATAATTTATGTTGCTAAATAATTATTTAACATTTAGCAAATACAAACAGCAGTGTTCAGAACTTGCATCTCCATGTTTGATGATGATGTGTCTAAGATTATAGGGGCCAGTGTTCCACATCTTTTCACATTTTGAAAGTACATGTCCTGCATTTTAGTGTAGAAAGGTGAAGAGGTATAGACTCTGACATTAACATAAACAAACTTCCTATTTCTGTTTCCCGCTAGCTAGTACTTTTTAAGGCCCATATTTGCTAATAACCTCTTTGCTATCACTTAACTGGTTACCATTCTACTTCCTGAAGCACTGTTGTAAGCTTCATTTAACTCTTTCTAAACATGAGTAGTAACCCATGCATATAAAAACATGCCTTCCATTTCATTTCCTTACTGTCCTGCTTGAGAAAAAGAGCTCTACTAAGAAGTATGTTAGATCTTGCTGGTTTAAAGCCATGTGCGTAGTTATGGAATACTGCAACCAATTGACAGTAAATCATTGAAGTCCTGCACATGATCATTTAAAATGATTTACAAAGCAAGGCATCCACTTTCTTTCACTTTGTGGTCACATCCTTTGATGTTGAAAGCAATTTACACTCTGTAGTGACTGAAAGACACCCAACCAAGGGAGAATAAAACGTCATTTCCTCCTTTGATCCTGGTTTCACAGAATCCCCAGGAAGCCCTACTACAGAGACTTTTGCCTGTTGTTATAGTTTGCAGATTTATTTTAATAATGAAAAGCTCATTAAAATAGAGCTTGTTTGTTGCATGCCTGCTTGTAAAAAATACATGGCACAGACTGCTAATTGCTAAACCAATCGCCAGAATTTGTTTCACTTTCTATATTCAAGGTAGTATTCTTAAGCTACCTTTCTCATTCTGCCCTTTCTCTCCTCTTTTTCTCATCTAACCCTACTTATACCTTTTGTAGACCTCCCACTGGTTAACGGTTCAATCTGATCTGTCTTTCCCGCCTCTACAATATGTGCCAATGCTACATCCCAATGTCAAACTATCATAGATTGTGATTATAGTTCTGTTATTTGCTATTGCTGCTCCTCACCTACAGTAATTGCTTTTATGAACTGTAATTTTTTCACATTTGTTTTCCTGTGATTTCTTTTACCACTTACTTTATATTGCAGAATCATCCAATACTTAATTGATTATACTTATTTATTGCTAGAATTGTTTGTCTGTATTGCTTGGACTTGCTCCTCCCATCTGTATTCCCTCCTCTCCACTTCCCAGTTGAAGCTGAAGTAAAGCTCTGGCTCAGTGTGCCTTTGCTGGTCACCAGGTTATGAGGCACATAATAAGTTCTGAGTTATTGCTTTAGCGTTAATGTCCCATCTCTTAATGCAGAAGTCCACATGTTGAGAAATAGTTCCATCATGGTGGGGAATATCAATATGTCTCCATGAACAAATATGGACAGAAAATGTGTAGCGCTGCACTTAATGTACTGTACAACACTGACTATCAGGTCAGGATTATAACTTGTGACATTAGAGTGAGTTTTGGGTCTTGGTACCAAACAGTGAAATATTTAGAATTATAAAGGCCCTGACTGTGATTAGCTATTCGATAGTTTATTTAAAAGGAATTGTGGTGGTGTCACTTAATTTCTTAGTTCGGTGTTTATAGCATACAGAGAAAACAAACAATGATCAGTAATTCAGTTCCTTATTGTCAATCACACAAGAGAAAGTCACATGATGCAGAGCACAGAGTAGCTGTGTTCCCGATAGCTCCGTTCTCCTTCCCATTTATTTTACCATTCGCAACTGTTTAGATCCGCCTCGGACGATTTGTCTTTGCGATTTCAGCAAGAGAGTTTGTGCGGAACGGTTTGTGGGCTTGATGGAGGCAGAAATGAAAGCCCTCCAAACACACTCCTCCGGTGTTCCCAGAGAAGGCCTCTAAAAAGCAAGGGCCTTGAGTGTGCAACAAGTGCAGGCTCCACGCCAGGAGTCCCGGAGGGTGAGACTTTAACTGTAGCAAGATTTTTAGAGGAATTTCCCCTTTAAACAGGAGATGACAGAGATGGCCAGTGAAATCAAAGGCATATCAGCTGCATTAGAAGATCTGACCCGTAGGACTGTGGATAGTGAAGCCAGAATTTGCTCGCTTGAGAGGAATACTGAGAGGATGGAAGGGGTGCAACTTTGTTAAAACAACATGTGGCCAAGCTGGAGCTGAAGGTTGAAGATTTAGAGGAGATGTCGCCGCAACAACACAGTGATTTTGGGCTTACCAGAAAAGGAGGAAGGGCCAGCCAATCAGATTTGCACAGAAATTCATGGAGAAGATTGCAGACCCATCTCCATATGGTCCTAGTTATATAATCGAAAGGGCTCATCGTGCTTCGACCATTGCCCCTCCTAATGCCCCACGCACCTTTATTTTCGTTTCTTAAATTACTTGGGTGACAGTTTTTTTACAAAGCCAGAGAGACTAAAGATTTGTATTGGGAAGGAGTAAGATTAAGGGTTGCACAGGATATCCCTATTACAGTGCGGCAGAAGAGATCAGCCTTTAACCCCTGATCAATAAGCTGATCGCGGCTGGTGTCCGCTTTAAAATGGGCTATCTGGTGAAATTTCAAGTCCTGATAGAGGAGAGTGAGGCATTATGATTCTGTGGAGACTGCCCAGTTAGCATTACAAACAGCTTTCCTAATTTGTTTAAGGACTCTTGAAGCCAGTGGCAGGAACTGCATGAGTGAGCCTGCGGTCTTTGGGATGGTTGGAAGACACCATACCGCACTTTTACTCATCAGAGGGCTTTGAACTACTCCGTTGTAGTATGCGGAACCTTCAAAGTGAACTGGTTTATAAAATGGACTGAGTTTATATGGACTGGGGCCTAATTTTGGTGCCGGTCCATCCTGGAACCTCCTTTTTTTTTTTTTTTGCACGGGGCTGGAGCAACGGGCTTAAAATGGACTTGATTGATCTGTCTTTGGCTTAACAAAGGAGATAACACATTATAGTATGTGGGACCTTTGGTGAGGGGTTTGGTAATTGGGTATGTGTTGAGGGACTTTAGATTAATGATAATAAGAATTGTTGGCTTAGGTACTTTACTAGTAGTCGGACTCATGTTGTTAAAAATATTGGTAGTTATATGTGTTTATATGTGTTGGCCTCAGGTTAAAAGATGTCTTGGCGGGACGGGTTTCATCAGAATATTGTTAATAGTTATTGGTAGGGTTAATAGTTAATGTTGATACAACAGTTGTGGATGGGGTGCTTAACAGTAATATGGAGGCTTTTGCCTTGAAGGGAGGGGAGCAGGGGTGAGCGTGGCTGTGTGGCCTGATGTCATGACAAATAGAGTGTGGATGGGGGTATATTGGGGAAAGTGGGGTGTTGTTGGAGGGTGGGTTCAGGCACAATGTTTTGGTGGGTTAGGGTTAGGATGTGGATGTTGGGAGAGGGATGGGATGGTATAGGAGAAGGTATAGTAGAAAGTTTTGTTGAGGGTTGGGTAGGAGAGGACTGGCTGGGGTTTAGGCCATGTAGGTTTTATTGGGATCATAAGGTTCATTTGGGGGAGAGAGGTGCACAAGTTCTTAACTTAAGTGGTAAGATAATAAGCTTACAAGGAAGCATACCTTGTCCTGAGTTTGGAATTTTGGAGGATGGTGTTGTCTGGGGCTTATAAAGTAGCATCCTGGAATATAAGGGTGCCCGTCAGAAGGTTAAGCAATCTGGTATTTTAAAGCACCTAAGGGGTAGTAAAGCGACATTGTGTTCTTGCAGGAGACACACTTGCTTTTATCGGAATGTAACTCCATGAGGCGATTACAGGTAGGGTCTGTTTCACTGCACAAGGTAACACGCACAGCAGAGGGGTGATGATTCTTTTGCACAGGTCTATACCTTTTGTGCCACTTCAGATTACTCAGGATGATGAGGGTAGATTTGTGCTTGTGAGGGTATGCTTCAGAATGTGGAGATACTTTTGGGAGCAATTTATGGCCCTAATTCTGACTCTCAGGAGTTTTTGTTAATCTTTAGAGACCCTAACCCCTTTGTGCAGATCCTCATGATCTTAGGGGGTATCTGAATCTTGTGTTAGACCCATTGATGGACAGGTCTAAGAGTAGGGCTAGCTATTTTTCCCTGCTCATTGAGCCCTTGTGATCTATTGGACCAGTGTGGTCTAGTGGATATATGGAGGGTGGTCCATCCGAAGATAGGACATATACATTCACCTCAGCAGCTCATGGATCGATTGTCACGATATAGATTATTTACTTTTTCTGGTGCACTCCTCTCTGGAGTATTAGAAGCTGAAATTATGCGGACCGCTCTCTGACCATGCTGTGGTTGTTGCATCTATTTCTTTTGCCACTATTCCTAAAGAGGTAATAGATGGAGGATTAATAACCAGATGCTGCTTAGTCGCCAAGTCGTTGAATCTGTATCTAGACAAATAGAGGAATTCTTAGCTAATAATGTGGGGATCAGACTAACCCGGACATGGTTTGGGGTGTGTTCAAGGCATATGTAGAGGATTCTGATTGGCATTGCGTCTAAAAGGAAGAAGGAGCGGGCTTGGGTTCTGACTGAGCTATTGGGTAAATCAGGATTAAAGAAACCACTGTGTCGGTACAGGCAACTGATGAGGAAAGACTGGAGTTGGTAAAGCTGAGGAATCTTTATCTAAAATTGCTGGGGAACAAGCAGGTTGGCCCTAATTAAGACCAAGTCGACTTATTTAGACCAGGGGAAAAGCGGGGCCACTTTTGGCTAGGAGGCTTAAACAATTGGAGCATCTCGTTAATCCCAGGGATTATGTCTGTAGCTGATGGTCGGGTTAAGACTACACCTGAGGAGATAGTGCAAGAATTCAAAAATTATTTTAAATCCTGTATAGTAGAATGGAGAACGCCCTACTAAACAAGAAATGCTTACCTTTTTGAAAGGCTGGATCTCCTTCATTATCCGAATCCCAACAAGCACAGTTAGTGGCTGATATTACCCAGAGTGAAATTGAAGCGGTTATACAGAGCCTCCCCTAGATAGGGACGCGGGACCGGATGGATTCTCGCTAATTTTTATAAAAGTTTGCCAAGCTTTTATCCCTCTGCTCCTTAAGCTATTTAGGTATATCCTATCTCATCAGGTGCAGGACCATTCTTTGTTTGAGGCGCTGATTGTGCTAATTCCCAAACAAGATAAACCCCGAACATCCATCTAGTTACAGGCCTATATCTTTACTTAATTATGATGTCAAGATTCTGGCCAAATTATTAGCTGAGTGTATTAGTAAGGTTTTACCAGGACTTATTGGCCCAGAACAGGTTGGCTTTATGAGGGGCGGTCGGTCTCCTGATCATTTGCGGACTTTGGCCCATGCTTTCGGTGTCTGAGGATGGCAGTACTGCTATGGCTCTGCTGTCTTTGGACGCCGAGAAAGCTATTTGATAGGTTTACTTGGGATTTTTGTTGACTGCTATGGAAAAATTTGGGTTCCCTGACCTCTTTTTGGGATGGATTAGCTCTCTCTACTCTAACCCTACTGCGAGGGTTGGCTGTAATGGTGCTATCTCAGACCCTTTTGTCTCTATGTGGGCACGAGGCAGGGATGTCCTCTGTCCCCACTCCTTTTTAATTTATACCTTGAGCCTCTTATTAGGACAATTGTATGTAAGCGTGACATGGAGGGTATTAGAATCTTAGACTATACGGTGAAAATTACAGCGTGCATGAGATGATTTATTGGTTTATGTCATTAACCCAAGGGTTTCTATTCCTGCTTTGTTGGAAGTTATTAGGGAGTTTGGTAAGTTGGCCAATTATAGATTAAATTTAAACAAATCGGTGGTATACCCTCTTAACAATTATGTTTTTAAACATGAAGTGGTAGAATTGGGGTTATCTTGGAAATCGGATTACATAAAGTACTTAGGGCTGAAAATGACAAGGGTTCTGCTAAGATATTTCAATTGAACTTAGATCCTTTAGTGCGAGCCATAGAGTCAGACCTTGAGAGATGGGTGAAATTACCTATCTCTTTATGGGGAGGATCAACTTAGTGAAAATGAACGTATTTCCTAGATTGTTTTACCCTTTAAGTATGTTAAATATTTGGGTACCGCTGTCCTGGTTTAGAAGGGTATATAAGATGATTGCCAACTTTGTATGGGGCTACAGGAAGTCGGCGTATGGCTTACTCGAAGTTAAGCGGCACCCTAAGTGGATGGGGACTCAGGCACCTCACTTTGCCCTTTATTTTAGCGCTCATGCTAGCATGTATATATGAGGTGGGCGAAGGGTGGAGACGCTTTGGGCAGCTCTCCCACACGCCGGTTATGGCTGCAGGTGGGAGCTTGCCCTGATCAGGGAATTGGTTTTAGACCTGAAGCCTTGCTTTATCTCAAACCTAAATTTTTACCTCCTCAGTTGCAAAACTCTCCAATTGGGGTCTCTGTGAGAGCCCACCTCACTTTCAATTTTTGCAATATGACCATCTTAAGGATGGGGCACAACAATTTTTGGTAACCCTCGTTTTACATTAGAAAATAGAATGCTGGGCCATTCCTGGTTGCCTATACCTGAGGATTGTCGTGTGAGAGATTTTCTCTCAACTGAGAGATTCTCCCCTCTGTTGAGATTTTGAATAAATTTGGGTTGCCCTCTAAGGCGATATTCAAGATATATCAGGTTAGGCACCTACTGGTTGCCCAGCTGGAGTGAGTGGGCAGTTCGAATCCTAGGCTGGAGTTTTTGGCCCCTTGAGCCTTTGGTGGGAATACAGCATACAATTTCTAAAATATACCGGTGTTGTTTGAATGGGTATATTCTTCAAATCCTGACAAGGATCTTACTGGACTTCTGTTTTTCTGGATCTGGCGCTTAATTGGAAAGCTTTGTGGATGAACTGTCATAAGTTCTTTTTGCAGGATCGGTTAAAGCTGATGCAGTTTAAGATTCTTCATAACATTTACTATTCCCATAAAAGTTAGGCAGGTTGAAGCTGACGAATGACTTTAAGTGTTTTAGGTGCCAAGCAGGGAAGGAGATTTGATGCATGTTTTTGGCAATGCCTTAAAGTAACCCCATTGTGGATGGAGATTAAAAGGAATGTGAACCCGTTACTGGGGTTGAGTGACCTATTTACTCCAGAGATATGTCTGCTGAGCGATGTCTCTGGCATACCTGTTAAGAATAGAAGGTATCACATAGTTTTAATTGCGGCTACATGTAAGAAAATGGTGCTAGGCACTGGAAGGACTCTGTTGTGCTAAGTTATACCGAGTGGTTAGAGGAGTTGTTAGCTTGTTTGAGGATTGAAAGGATGACGGCTATCCTCCAGAATAAGCTTTCCAAGTTTAATAAGATCTGGGATTCCTTTACGCCTTTTCCTGTCTAGAGTATAGGAATTAGCTAGTATTGGTGGGTATGCTATCTTCTTGAGCTTGTGCTGGGAGGGTAGGGAGGGTTGGGGAGGGTGGGGTCTGTTACAGGGTCTGCTCTATTTGGCATTTGTATATAAGATCAATGTTTTATGTTTTACCTGTGTGGCGAATTGTTGATTCATACCCTGTAACTAAAACTAAATAAAGAGTTAATTGAAAAAAAAATCACACAAGAGAAAGTCAGCTCTGGATTGGTATGGATTCTGATATACAGTATTCTTGTTAAAATGCTTTAAACTTCATTATGCTGTCCTCTTCAAACCCTGATGTTGCTTCCTACTATTTATTTATGTGCCCAAATCCACTTATAAGGTGCCATATTTGAAGTTATGTCCACCATTTAAGAACTGAAATATCATATCCATAGTAAAGATATTATTTTTTTTTTTGCATTATGTGTTTATACCGCCTCCCATGCTTCACTGGCCCACTCCTTCAGGCTCCACAAGTTCCCCGCACCACTGACCTTAGCCAGCCCTCCTCCAGTCCTCAAATCGCAGCTGATCCTGGGATATCCTCGTGTATCCTTATCGCTGGGTGGGTCCTCCTCCTCTGAGGGAGAAGGGCACCGGGCAACAGGGGCAGACCCTAGCACACATTACGTTAGGCCCTGGGGATGCTGCTGAGGAACAGGAGGCCCTGACAGGTACTGGAGGTGCTTGGGGAATGGGGAGCAGTCATCTTGGTGGCCAGCGAGCAATTTTTCCCATTTTTCTGTGGGGTAGTGTGGTGGCGTCATGGCATCATGGCGTCCGCTCTTCCCCAGTTAACTTTGGGCCGTGCTGTCTGTGATACTCCCAGCCTCTACTAGGAGCCAGCAGGCATTGGACCTATCCCTGCCCTCCCCAGAGAAGGAGAACTGTCGTGGATGCTCAATCATTCTCCCCAGCCGGCCCTCCAGTGACCGGGCTCGTTCCCAAATCTGGGTCACTGGCGTTGCAAGCGGAAATCCAACTGCCTGCGCTGGCAGGCCGCAAGATATTATTTTAAAGTACAGCAGTTTTGTGCCTGTGGATGCCTCAGTAATAGTTTGTGTGCTTTTCTTTCCTTTCCTCAATGTTTTCATTTTTTGTTTTGCCATCTGTTAGTAGAACAGATTCCAATCGAGTGCTTGTATTGTGATGTCAGAAAATCCTTACTAGCATGGGAGACAGTGATTTGCTCTGAGGAAATGAAAATCGTTTTGCAGCTTTTGAGAGAAATAAAGCTTTCTTCCACTAAAATCTTAAAGATTTTATAACATGATGTGGTTGCAAACCTTCCTGAGCAGTCCGAAAAGAGCATTATGACATCACAGGGAATGAGGTGGTGGCTGTCACACTAATGAGATGCTGTGTTCTGTACAGAAACTTGGTAGCCCCACACAGCCAGTTGGACATCACAAAACATCTCGGTCAAAACAACTGCTGCAAGTATGTCTACAGGGAGGCACAGGCATCTTACATTTGATACTCGCCTGCTTGTACAGCCTGTCAGTATTCTGTCTTCCTGCAATACTCATCAAACTACCTCTGTGATTTTGTCTCTTGCCTTAATGTAATGGCACCTTGTAATTTTTGTCTGTTTGTTCTACCTGACATGGAACCTTTGTAAAAGAGCCTGTTGGCCCAAATGTGTTAATCTGCAACGAAATAAATAAAACAAAGTAAATAAAATAAAAATAAAGATACAGAGTCAGAGTGGGGCTGAGATCAATGAGGACATGTAATGTAAATGGCTGGCAAGGAGGAACAGAGCTGGTAGGGGATTCACTGGACAGTAGGGAGACAAGATGGCTTGGGAGTGGGTGGAGAAGCCACTGGTCTACCAGGAAAGAGTAGTGAGGGACCATGAAAGTTAGCTACCTTGTGGTCCACAAACAGGCCATAGGGCATGGGCAAACACAACTGAAGTGGTGTTGCTTCACATCATGACCTCTTGCCATAAAACTGCACCATTTGACAAGCACTGTGCCATGCCCAGCCATCCAAGGTTGTCACATGTAAGATACTGGCAGTTGTAAATCTTGTTTGTGACCACTATCATAAAAGTGACCATAATTTGTGTTGCAACTTTGTCACTGGGAAGATGCCCCAACCCCTCACCATGACCAGGTTATTCATTTTATATGGTATTTTGTGTTCCTACCATTTTTGTTGATTTTGTCAAGTAATGTCAAACTGAATCCCATCTCCTTCTACTCAGCAAGTGCAAGAGGAGGGGCCTATCTGACCTTGTAATATATTAGTTCTGTTTCTACATACTTGGCAAATGCCAACCAGTCTGTTTAGGAGATACTTTCTCTCCCCGTCCCTTAAAGTGTCCCACAGGGCTCCATCTGAGGTCCCATTCTGTTCTACATATTTCCTAATGATCTTCTCTCAGTTTGCAAATCCACATGCATGCGGATGATGCTACTATTTGCATCAGGTGCTTCTGCTATTGAGCTGGAAACAACTTTGAAGCAGACTCTGACAACATCCAACACTAGTTCCACTCAGACAATCTCAATACCAAGAAAACAGTCTCCATAACCTTTGCAAGTAAATAGCATCTCACTAGCCTCCTCAAAACCTTAAATGCGTCATGAATCTGGATGACTCCACCCTTAAAAGTTCCCATTTTCCAAGAAACTCAGTGTGTGGCTTGATCAAAACTGGGATCTCTTCCAATATTGACTCCAGCCATAAAATGTTACTTCCCAGTCTTGGTTCCCTGTATGGCAATTAATGTTGCTTTCCACTACCAGTCTATCGTGGGGTTGTCTAGAAGATAATCTTACCAGTGTCTGAATACACTGATGTGGTGTACAGTGCTGCTCCTAAGTCTAGTCTGGCCAGATTGGATCCCTCTTCAATTCATACTGCTGCTTTGCCATGAACCCTCCCTTGTACCACACACTGCCCTTATACACAACCCTCTCTCACCATCCTTAGATGGCAGACACCTCTCCACTGTGCTTCTCTTCTCTCAAAATCTTTTTAGTTTCTCCCAGGCAACTGTTCCTCTGTCTCCCTCCTCCGCACCTTCTACCCCTCTGCTCCACTGACTAACTCCCACTGTATATCTTGTTTTAGGACCTCTGAGGAACAAGGAAATGTCTCCTCTTTTCTCCCTACTCTGGGAAACATCCCCACCACTCACTGCTCTTCCTTTTCTTATATTGTCTCTATGCATGCAGTTCCATGTTATGTTATGTTATGTTATGTTATGTTATGTTATGTTATGTTATGTTATGTTATCACAATATCCTCAGTCCTAACAAGTTATATCAGTAGGAATCACTATATGGTAAACTGTCAAGCTGATAGGATAAACAGTTATTACTACTGAGAGTTCCTGATTGACATGTTGCACAATGATAGAACTTGTAACTGAACATCACTGCACCTGCTTCCCTACTCATTTTACCTTTTCTCTCGCCACTTTCCACTATCTGTCTCATTTCTCTTCAACCGCCTTTGGACTTCCTTGCTTCCTCTGTGACAACTCTGGATTTTCTTCTGCTTCTTGAAAGCTGTGAATGCTGCTGTACTGTTTATTTACACAGACTCCTTTTTAGCTGCCACCCATGTAGCGACTGGTTGCTTTATGTAAATACTGTATACACTGTATTACCTTATCCTGTATGGATTTTGCATACCTTCTACTTCATGTTTTCATTCATATAATCTATTGTATTATTGCATATATTATTGCTGCCTTCCTGGAAAGGAACCCTAGCTCAGTGCCTCTTTCCTTCTCACCAGTTTGTAGCAAATAAAGAAATAATAGTGTGTTTAGAAACTTCCCAAATCAATCACAGACAAATGCATGAGAATAACAACCTGCTTTAGTAAGGGAATTAATGTTGACTATGAGACCAAGGATGGGCCCTAACCAATTTAAGAATCAAATGGGTCCTTTAACTTCCATAAGCAACCACTAGAGATGGGTTGACAGTCTTGTTTCTGCTATCATGTCCATGTACAGTATCTAACAACACAAACAATACTATACTGCACTATAATGTTAGCACCAGGCATGGACCAAGTCCCTGCTCTAGTATTTAAACTGTCAAACTTGACCCAACATTTAGAGTGTTACCAACAAAGTGACAATTTCAAAATTGATAAAGGGAGGAATGTAGTCTCAGTACTGTTAACATGGCACTGTTCACAATTACTGAATAAAATGCAATAATGTTTTGGAGCACCATGCATAAAGTATTTTAAAGCACTTCATAAACAATGGAAATGGTTAAATGATGGTAGTACATTGAGTGTGGAGATCAATGTAAACACATAGAGTATGCATTATGAGAAAACAGTGTTCTGAATACAGCTGTGGCCAGCTACAAGGACTATTTTGTTAACAAAGGGAATGCTGACCAGGACACCATTGATGTCCCATGTCTATTTCCATGAGTGCAGTTGGATCTTTTTCTTCCTTCCAACCATCCACAAAAAATAGATGTATGCACGAACTTGACTTAGCACTATGAGATGATACCTCTAATACTTCAGTGTTACTGTAACATGGAGTATGAACTTGTATTGTGGTGTGGAACTAAGAACCAAAACCTTCTGTTCCAGACAAAACAGGGCTACCAATTGATTCAGTTGTAAGCCATACAGACAAAAATACCTGATCATTATAAAGTTAAATGTCTACCCATGTGAAGTGCTATTCATTAGCTCAGCGACTGAGAGTAATTTTCATAAATTATTCATGAACATTTTTCAAAGTCCACCAAATGTTCTTTAACTCAGTTCATAAAGGAAGTTTACAAACTGTTCATCAACATGAATCTCATGAAGCTGCTATACCTTTAATGGAATTTGACAATTCAATAACATGTCTAATTCTTAAATATATAGAATGTAATATGCTCATAAAACAACATTTTGTGGTTGTTACCATACAAGAACTCAGTTGCCATGGGCAATTGCTTCAGCTGTATAATAAACCATTGTATAACACACTCAGGTGTGTAAATGATGCAAAATAAAACATGTTATACTACTATAATAGTATGTTGATGACAACCTAAAGATGCTTATAATGTACCAGTATCAGTGTGGATGTTAGTTACACAGTTTGTATTTCATACTGATGTATTTTAAATGGAACATCAACTCCGTTGTTCACATTTCTTAACCGAATAGTAAATTCAGGCATGTACAGTATGAAGTCTATTTAATGATCCAAGTGCATTGTTTTATGTATTTGCTTTGAGATAGTTCTATTTTTTCATTCAGGAGTTGTTGTTATTGTGACCTATTTTCCTACCCAATAGTCATAATTTTTAATTGCTTATGAGTTCTGGAATCAGGTGACATCACTCGTTAGCAAGTCCTGCAGGTAAAGCTTCATTCCAGGCTTCTGTATTAAAAAATAAATTTTGTACTGGGAAAAACAGCACATTAACAAAGACCCTAAATAAAAAAATGTTGCCAATTCAAAATAAACATCTGTGCCTAGATATTCAGAGCAGTTGCTCATGGTGCAACTGGGTTGCACCGCACAACTACAGGCTTGTGCCGCAGAGCGATATTCAACCAGTGTGGAAGGCGCAAGCTACCAAATCCCATTGCGCTTGTGGCACAAATGTAATGTATCCAGCACAAGTGAAGGGGACATTCCCATGAATATGTGGTGCAATGGCATATTCAGCCTGAAACCATGCTGCAAATCAGGAGCAAACAGAAGTTGCACTATGCAGACTTGAGCCTATAAAACAGACTCAAATACAGACACAGCAGATGCACAACCCTAGCAATAGGAGAAAGATGGATGGTGCACCATTCATGATGGATGAGGTAATGAGGGGTGTGAGGAGGTGGGAGGAACAGCAACATGGCCTAGGAAGGGCCCATTGTATGCCCAACACAGGTGGTACCGTGCCCAACTCATGTTTGAGGAGTACAGTTGTGTGGAGATTGTGGTCCAGTACCACCTGAACAGTGCCATTCTGAGGCAGCTCTGTGAGCTGTGCAGTGAGGAGATGCAGGCACCCACCAGATGGTGCCACACCATGTCAGTGGAGACAAAGGTGACAGCTGTGATGTGCCTGCTCACCACGGGCACCTTCCAGAGACCAACGGGTGACACCACAGGCATCACTCAGTCAGCCACATACCACCTCCTCCAGTTCCTCAATGCTCTGCGGCCACATGCTACAGAGTTCATATGATTCCCAAGCACACAGACTGAGTGTACAGCAAACATACAGGACTTCCACAGAGTGGCATGCATGCCAGGCATGATCTGGGCCATAGATTGCACCCATGTGGCCATATGCACACCACCTGGCTCTGAGGGAGCCACACATGAACCCCAAGAGCTACCCCTGATCAACTGACAGGTGGTGTGTAATGCCATGGAACACATAATCAATGTTTGCATCACACACCCCGGAGTGCACACAATGCATTCATCTGGCACAGCTCCATACTGTACCAGAGATTTGAATGTGGGGACATCTCCACAGGGCACCTGTTGGGTGAGTAGGGCACAGGGCAGGGGTGTGGGAGCAGCATGGACATGGGAGAAAGGATGGTAAACAGGGTGAGTGGGGCACAGGGGGCATTGGGCAGCATGGGCAAGGGAGTAGCAACAACACAGCACAGTGCTAATCATGCCCTTCCCCACACAGGTGACAGTGCAGATCCACTAAGGCCCTGGCTGTTCATCCCTACCGGTGACCGTTGTCCACCGTGGAAGACAAATGCAATGAAGGCACACCTCCACATGCAGTATCATTGAGTGTGTCTTTGCCTTGCTAAAGATGCATTTCTGTTGCCTGGACAGGTCAGGTGGTGCACTACAATACAGCTCATTGAAAGCCTGTGGCATATTCCTGGCTTGCTGCATACTGCACAACATGGCCATTGCCCATGGGACAGCTGTCCAGGTGGATGAGGGTGACAGCAGCAGAGATGATGGTGACAATGGGCCGAAGGGTGGTGGGCAGCCACCCCTGAAGAGGCAGGACCCCAGGCTGGCAGCAGAGGCCAGGAGGCACTAGTCCACAACAACACAGGAGCATTTTGGAGAACACAGGTAAGTGCATCGACACGCATGCATGCGCCACAAATACCACAACACAACACACAGGTCTGGACATGCACAGCAGGATGCATGGAGGGTATGGGGCACACAGAAGGCAAGGTGAAGGCAGTGACACATGGACACACATGAACACACAGCACAAGCATGGACACACATGCACGGGCTGAGGAACATGGCATGGATCAGATGGATGACACTGGTGCACAGGCACAACCAGTGTGAGACTGCTGTCCTCACACCTATACCACAAGGCCCACCAGCCCAGCACACACAGGGGCATAGCCATAACACACCTGCATGCCACCACATGCATGCCATGCCACCACCCCCAAGTGTGCACTGGGCAGCAGCAATGGACAGCAGGTAAGGGCAGTGCACACATCAAGGCAACTGCACAGTCCCTCAGCCACCATGGCCATGTTGGCAGTGGTGCCGAGGCTGGTCAGCAGCCACAGGCTGCACATCAGCCAATGGGGTGTCCAACACACCCACGGGGTGGATGATTGAGAATGCGACCGTGTTCTCACTGGGGTGTACAGGCAGCCAAACAGGATCATGCTGGGGGTGCCAGGGATGCCAACATCGGAGCCTGGTGTCCGCTGTACAGGTGTCGCCAGATCCCAAGACCGTGTAGTTGACAGAGCACTGCAGGGGGTCCTCTGCACACGGCCGAGCCCAGAGACAGCCAGTGATGCAAACCCAGCCACAATGGTACGGATATGCGGTCCAGTGATGCAGTCATGCCTTCCGCTGCTGGCAGAGCTTATCAATAAGCTGCACATGACCCTGTCCTGATGCTTGGCCAGCTGACACACCTCTGCCCACAGTGCGTGCATTTCCATGGCAAGCAGCGCCTGGCTTTCCACGAATGCCCATAGCCGCCAGGTGTGCTCTACCAGCTGATCAGCATCCCGCACCTCATGGGCAGGATGCCAGCCAGCTGGGGTGACACTGCACTCTGTCCACCACCCTGCTGTCTTGGATGCTGCACAGGGGACCATACAGGGATACTGTTCAACAAGTGCACCGGTGGTGGACCCCATGGTGCGCTGCTTGGTGTTATCCACATCCTTCTGCTGCTGTTGACCATCTGCTAGGCATTTCCTGGCACTGCAGCATCTGCCACAGCACCACCACCCTCATCAGGCATAGTAGTGGTGCCACACATCACTGCACCAGTGGGGATGGTGGCAGCGCGTAAGCCGTAGGTGCAGCACTGGGCCCTGCTGTTGCCCATGCCAGTGCCTGGGGTGTCTCAGACACCACACACCCAGCGCTGTCCAGGATCAGTGCGAAGTCACCATTGAGTCGGATGTGGCCCCCAGCTGGGTGTCAGCATGGAGCACTGGCAGACTGGTATCCAGCAAGAGCTCTGCCAGCATGTCGTCTGACCCCAGTCCAAGGATGTCCTTCATCCCCACACTGTTGCACCTCAGCGGTCCCTGCTATGGATGCCCATGGATGTGGATGGTTCCTCCTCTGGGACTGTGGCTGCAGCTGCCTCCACCTGGGCTTCTCCATGGGCGTGATGGTGCTGCAAGAAAGGAACACAGTATTACTGGTGCTGTAGACCCTATGCACATGTCCCCATCCCAGGTGTGCATTGCACCATTGCGCAATCTGATGGTGTGCCATGCATGGCAGCAGGCAACCCACACATGGCATGGCAGTCGGCACACTTGCATGTGATATCCCACATATGCCAGACACGCAGGTAGTGTGCATACTCACCATGCTGTGAGGGGCTTCCACCTGTCCCTGTCTGAAACCCACCACTGGGCACACCTCAACCACTACTCAGCTGATGGAGGATGTCACTAGCTCCTTGGTGGCCAACAGGGTGTGTGCGATGGATGGACCCCCACTGGTCCTGTTGTGGGATGCCCAGATGGCTGCCACCTTCTCCTTGATTCTGCGCCTTGTTGGTCCCCTACCTTTTCTCTTGCACCCCTGTGCAGTGTGCTGATGCTTGCCAAGAGTGTTGACATATATCGCCATGGCATCCCACCCTACTGATCTCTTCTGAGCTGTACCAATGGCACCACTCAGCAGGACTCCCTGTCCAGGTAGGCCTCAAACATGGCCTGCTGTTCCTCCTTAGCAAAGTTGGGCCTGCACTTGTGGGCAGGCCCACTCCTCCTCTCCTCATTCTTGGACACTCTGCTACCTGTGGACAGTGACAGCACATGGGGTCAGTGTCAGCATGATTCAGACTGGTGCATCATAGCAGCACTGGTGTAGGCCTCACAATCCCAGCTAGCATCAACATACCTAAATGGCTGCAATACTGGTCCATGCCCTGTGCTGTTCTATGGCTTATAAAGGAGCATCGCATGCAAATGAGCTTGTGCACAATGGTAATGATATGCTAATGCACCCTAATGTGCCACACATAGACTGATGAGGTGATTTGCATACCGTGGTTGAATATCACGATTTTGCGCCCGTGCTCAATTGACTTGCACCGAGCATCTGTGTTGCACAAGTATGACACATGCATGGTGCATGAGCTGCAAGTGCATGTGTGCACACTGTAGCATGGTCCTATCATGCCAGTGTCCTATGTGTGTGCTTTTAGGATGGCGATGCTACTGCTTGCCCATCTCACATGCATGCACAACATGGTGCAGCCAGGTATAGTATAGCTGCATGACTTGTAATATGTCATGCCACGCATGCCTGGTTCAAGCTGCGATGCTGCTTGGGGTCATGCCCTGTGCCCTCGGGTCGGGTACATGACTCCCGTTCACCTGCCAGCCATGGTGCAGTGTGCATGAGCATTGCTGCATGATACACCTACACAGTGCACAGCAATTGTGCATCCACATGCTGTGCAGTTGCATAAAACTGTTTGCTAAGCGCATCATCCAAGTGCAGCTCCAGTGCCTGCTGTGTAGGCCATTATGCCTCCAACTGTTAACACACATGGCAACATGGTGAGCAATGCAAGTTCCAAGAGGGCAGTTAACTGGACTGATATGGAGATTGTGAACCTGCTGGCCATGGTCCAGCCATTTGAGGGCCAGTTGTTTGGCCAGGTACCCTGCAGCAGACATGTGGTGTTGTGTGGCAGCAGGTGGCCATGTCCCTGGAGCACCGCACAGGAGTGCAATGGATGGTGGAGCAGTGCAGGCACTGTTATGGGGACATGTCACCAGGATCAGGACAGATTCAGATGCCTGCAGGCACACATGCAGTGTGGGCAGTGCCACAGCCAGGTTAGTATGCGCATGTGGCATACCTGCACAGGGCAATGCTATAGTGGTGTATGGCTGCGAGCGTATGCTGCTGCTGGGGGTTGTCACAGTCCTGGTGGCCACTGCGCATCCTGCGTGGCTGCTGTGCATGTTGTAGTCATGCAGGTAACAGGGATACAGGCGAGATGGGTCACGCCTGCCACTGACTATGTGGTGGTGTGGGAGCTTTCTGTGGGTGCATGTGTATTCATGTCCATCTCTCTTGTTTCTTTTCACTGGTCCAGAGTGGCCATGGCTTCAGCACAGGGACCAGCTAGAGGTGTGGTGGCAGGAATGGCTAGGAGTGTGGCAGCACAACCGGCGGGACTGCAGCAGCCAGGTAGGCTTATTCACATTCCTTTACTGTGTCACTGTGTATTACGGGTGGAATAGGGTCTGGGCATGGTCACCCAAGCCATGTGATTGCACAGACATGGTGGGCACACAGTCCATTGGGCGTGCCAGTGTTGCCACGGCCTGTGCTGGCCATGTGCCACCCTGTGAGGTGTGCACGGCTTCCACCTTGTGTGTGCAATAGGTGCCTGTGCTCTGTGCCATGTGCCTATGCCTGTGTACACATGTGCCCACTGCATGGCACTGTCAGCCTGTCCACACCACTGTGGTGTGCTGTGTGGATGGCTGGTGTGGTCCTCTGTGTGCCGGGTCCCCATGGTCCATCTGGTGGTGTGTGCCCCACTGTCCAGTGCACACTGTGGGTGGACTGGGGTTCATTTGAGCATATCACTCAGCGCCTGTCTGTCCCCTCCCTAGGTGTTCCAGGTTTGTAGCCCTGAGGGTGCTGGCAGATTGCTGCAGGCCATGTGGAGCCTGGTGGCACACCAGCTGTATTCATCGCACCTGATGTGGAGGCAGATTCATGAGACTGTGGCAGTGAGAAGGATCCTGCAGCAGATGGTGGTGGAGCTCCATGGATGGTGTTAGCCCTTTGGCCTTATACATAGCCCCTCTTTGACCTGGCCTTACCCTGTTGCCTGCCCAACACACTCTTCCCATTGTAGAGCCCCTGGATCCTGTCCCCATCACCCTGTTACCCTCCCTGTGCCTTTCCTAACACTTGTATATTGTTCAGAGTTTGTATTTTGAATAAAGCATTTCTTTTGCTATATCACTGTGTATGTGTTTTCTTTGCAGCTGGTGTGTGGAGCCATGCTGCAGGTGTCAGATTCGTTGTGCATTACCATGCCCTGGTGTCCCTCCACTGTCCCGTTGTGTCACTGCTCCTGTGTGCACAAGGCATGTGCCTTGTCCCTATCCTGTGTGTGGCCCTCTGTCAGATGTCCCATGGTGGCCTGTTGCTGGCCTTCACCTTGTGTACTTGTCTGCCTGCCCTTCCTTTCACCTGTCGTGCTGCACATCTCCACTGTGGGCAGTAGTACAGTGCCCTTCCCCACTCTGGGAGGTGGCCTGTCTGGCCATGGGTGGCCAGTGCCTCCCTCATCCTGGGATGAAGGTTCTCTGTAGTTGCTTGTTCTCCTGGGACCATGGCCACGACACCCTGTGGGCATGCCTGGTGGGTGTCTCTTGCATGGCTCTGCTGTTGGCATGGTGGTGGTGACAGTGTGTTGGACTGGTTTTTGTTCCACAGTGGGTGGACTAGGGTTCTATATGCACCATCCCTTGTCCCCTGTTTTGCCTCTGGGATGGTGCATATGTGTACCAGGTGTGCCATGCTGGTGGTGGTGCCCTGTGCCCCCTGCCCTGAGCTTCCTTGCCTGTGCATCCCTGCTGCCTGTTGCTCTTGCTCAGCTCACTGGTGTATTGTGCTCTGGCATGCTCCCACACATTCCTGGTTGTGCCAACACATCTCTGGTTGGGCAGCGGTGCATCTTTGTCATATTCAGCCTGGTTGTGCGGGCATTTAGAAACATAGAAACATAGAATTTGGCAGATGAGGACTGCTTGGCCCACCCAGTCTGCCCATTTCCTACCTACTGGATACGCTGCAGATCCTAGTTAACCAGCAGCCTACTTCTTCCTACCCACACCCCTAGAATGGCCTTATGACTGTCCCATGCATGCTTGAATTCCACCACTGTTTTTGACTCCACAACCTCCTCCGGAAGGCCATTCCATGCATCCACAACCCTTTCTGTGAAAAAATACTTCCTTAAATTACCTCTGAGCTGCCCCCCTCTATCTTCAAATTGTGCCTCTTGTTCTTGCACACCTCTTTTTGAAAGATGCTACCCTCTTGGACTTTGTTGATTCCTTGAGGTACTTGAACGTTTCTATCATGTCCCCTCTCCCTCCTTTCTCGAGTCTATACATATTAAGCTCCATTAGTCTCTCTTCATATGTCTTCGTGCAGACCCGCACCATTTAATTCCCTCCTCCTGACAGCTTCCATCCTGTCTATGTCTTTGCAGAGATTGGGTATCCAGAACTGCACGCAGTAATTCAGATGGGGTCTTACCAGCTGTCTGTACAGAGGGATACTAACTTCCTGTTTTCTACTGGTGATGCCTCTCCCTATGCATCCCAGCATCCCCTCAGCCCTCCTTGCTGCCCTCTCACATTGCTTGCCCACCTTTAGGTCATCTGATATGACTACCCCAGGTCCTTTCCATTTTGTTGTTGTTAGTATCTCACCCCCATTGTGTACTCTTCCCTGGTTTTTGTTTCCCAGGTGCATTACCTGCACTTCTTAGCATTGAATCTAAGCTGCCATACATTTGACCATTCTGTTAACCTTGCCAAGTCCTTCTCATCCTTTCCACCCCACCCTGTGCATCAACTCTGTTGCAGATCTTTGTGTCATCTGCAAAGAGACATACTTTCCTTCCATTCCCTCTGCAATGTCACTTATAAAGACATTGAAGAGGACCGGTCTAATACTGAATCCTCGTACCCCACTAGTAACCCCTTTCTTCTGAGTGGACTCCATTTACTATTACTCTCTGTGTCCTATTCTCCAGCCAATTCTTTGCCAGGCTGTCATCTTGGGACCCACTCCCAGGCTGGCTAACTTGCATATTAATCTTTTGTGTGGGACTGTGTCAAATGCCTTGCTAAAGTCTAGGTAGGCCATGTCCACAGCCCCTCCCTGATCTACTACTTTGGTCACCCAGTCAAAGAAATCTATCAGATTTGTCTGGCATGACCTTCCGCTGTGAATCCATGCTGCCTAGGGTCCTGTGCCCTCTGGCCTCTAGATACTCGACAATTCTTTCCTTCAGAAGTGATTTCATAATTTTCCTATCACTGAGGTTAAACTAACAGGTCTGTAGTATCCTGCTTCTGCCTTGCTCCCACTTTGTGAAGGGAATCACATCTGCCCTCCTCAGTCCTCGGGTACCACCCCATCCTCCCATGATTTGTTAAAAGGGTAGTCAGTGGTGTCACTAGTTCTACCCTTAGTTCTTTTAAATTCTGGGATGAATCCCATGGGGCCCCATTGCTTTGTCCACCTTCAGTTTTAAGAGTTCTTTCAGAACCCTTTCTTCTGTAAATGGGCTGGTATCAACTTCTGTATCCAGAGTGTTTCTACTGTTTGTTTTAGGTACCTCCCCTCTTCATTTGTAAATACTGAGCAAAATATTTGTTTAGTATCTCTGCCTTTTCACAGTCTCCCTCTGCCCACCCTCCTCCCTTTATTAAGCCTCACTATCCCTGCCTTGGTCTTCCTTCACTCCCTGATGTACCTATAAAGGTTTTATCCCCTTCTTAACTGAGTTGGCTATCTTTTCCTTGGTTTGGGCCTTTGCTGTTCTGACTGCCTTCCCAGAGTCCTTTTGCTTTAACTGATACAGTTCTCTGTCCTGCTCCTTCTGCAATTCCTTGTACTTCCTGAATGCTTTCTTTTCTCTTGAACCTTCACTGCCACTTCCTTTGAGAACCATAGTGGTTTCTTACATCATTTTGTTTTGTTTATTTGCTTCACACAAGGCTCGTTACCTCTGTGATGGCAGTTTTATTATTCCCCATTGTTCTTCCACCCTCCTTCCTGCCCATTTGCTAGTGCATTCCTTAGGCACTCACCCATTTTGTAAAAGTCTGCCCTCCTAAAGTCCAGTACTTTTGCCTTTTGTATGCTTGACTCTATTGCTGTGTTTATTGTGAACCATACTGTTCGATGGTCGCTAGTTCCCAGATGGCTACCCACTTCTACATCTGTGAACCTCTCTCCAACTCCATTTGAGAGAACCAGGTCTAAGATTGCTCCCTCTCAAGTGGGCTCCAATACTAGTTGTTTAAGGCATGCCCCGTAGGGCATCTAGAATAACCCCACTCTTCAAGTGGCTGCTGCAACTGCACTCCAGTTAACATCTGGCATATTCAGATCACCCATCAGCAATATCTCCCTTTTCTGACATTCTAAGTATACTTTCTATCATTTCCTTGTCCATTTCTGACCCCTGAGAAGGGGTCTGTATACAACCTGTGCAGATTGTGGTGCCATTGCCTGTCTCAAATTTACCCACAGTGCTTCTTCTCCTCCATGTTTACCCTTTTGTTCTGTTGCTCTTATTCCTTCCTTATGTAAAGAGCTACTCCTCCTCCTCCTCTTTACCCTCCTGTCCCTCCTGTAGATAGTGTGTCCTGGTATGTTTACGTTCCAGTCATGGTTTTGTGTGTACCATGTTTCTGTGACTGCCACGATATCCAGATGTTCCTCCTTCATCAATGCCACTAATTCAGGAAGCTTGTTACCCAGACTACAGGCATTGGTACTCACTGCTCTCTTTTTAATGGCTTTACCTTCTGTTGCAGCATCCCCCACTGACCTTTCTACCTCGGTCTTTTCTCATTTAGTATCCTGTTTTGTACGGAGAGGCTGGGATTTTCCTGCTGCTTATCAGTCACTCCCCTTTCTGGGGGCATATCTTCTGAATATAGCTCCCTTTTCCCCATGCCCCATCTGACTTGTGCTGTGCTGGACTTGAGCTTGCTTTGACACAAGTCTGAATATCTGAGGCCCTAAGTAAACTGGGGTTATTATATAAGCATCACACATGCCCAATTTACAATCATATTAAAATGTAAAATGCAGGGTTTTGTTCGATTTAGCAAAAGAGAAGGCAGCTGTCACAATGCTTGCGTTATCACTGTTGTTCTCTACCACCTTGAAAAGCAGAAGAATTAAAACAGAAAGTTACATTTCCACTTAAAGTTAGAAAATACATCTTTTGAAACAATGTGATATTAGTAGCATACACAATGGACTGCAGTGGGTTATCATTATTTACTTCTACTAGAGAAGATAAAATCTTAACAGCACACACATAGCTTACACACTGAAGAGAATAAATAGAGAATAATGTCTGTGCAGGTGTATGTTATGAGGAATTTTCACGCACTTGAGGTGTGTGATAATCCATAAACCCTGAGAGTGAAACTAGGGGCATGTGATATCACATACCAAGGGTATGTGCAAAATCCTCATAAGACAAACCTTTGCACAGGCATTATTTTTAATAAGACTGCAAGGTTTAGACAGAGACAAAACCTGTAAGCTGTATTTATATGAGCGAGCATGTCTCTGAGTAGCTGCCGTAGTCACACAAATACAGTGTGCTTTCTTTCACACTTCAGTGAAGTGACAGCATGAGGGAAGAAAATGCCATAATAACCCACTGTCACATTATTACAGAATTCAGCAGGTTATTATGGCATATTATCAGGATGGGATATCCAGTCATTATAGGTGCCCACCACTTATTATACAGTATATGGTTATACCACTGCATTCCATTATGTATTCTCTATTTCAATATGAAAGCTCTTGACTTAATACCTTTGCTCAAGATATTTTTAGAATATACTTGATCTTTGATGCTGATCTGATGTTGATATCTTTTAGGAACTGCTTGCCATGCCAGTGACCTGGGTTCAATGCTCCATGTTGGGGTCATCACAGTGGGCTGAAAGGAGGCTAGTAAGGCATCCAATCAGATGCCCCCAGGCTGCAGGCAAAGAAAAATGTGTGCCACTTTACTACCACTCTTTTGGTCCCTAGGGAAGTGAGTAGGGCACCCACATACTGAGTCAGGGTGCCAGCTCCATGTTGCCACACTACAATGTGCATGCCGTATTTAAGGCCTAGCTGCTGCTACTCAATGGTTTGGGGAGATGTGATAAATCAAAAGTGGAAAATGGCAGCCACCAAGTATGATAGTGCCAGAACACATAGGCTCTGTAGTCCTTGCGAATCCCCACACCAGATTGTTACTTGGGAGGGGGCAGCCTCCCTCAGACCTGCCAGTAGTGGCAAACCATGGAGGAACATAGGGCCAACAGGATCAGACAATGGGGCTCGTGGAGGAAAAACTGGAATGGAGGCAACTGATGAGTAAGATAAATACTTTGATAAAAAACAGAATAGGTCTTAAAGAGCTACTTTAAATTCATGAATTATTCATTATCATAAAATGATTCATTATCATAAAACAGGTGATGTTTCTGACACAAAAGGCCAGTTTACACAACTTTATTTGCACCACAAGAACCTGAGTGCGTGGGTTTCTGTAGTGCAAATGTGGCCTCATGCATACTTACCCTATCAGTCAGTCTTTTCTCCTCTTCTCAAGCTGCTGCAGGGCTGGGAAAACATTCTGGAGTGAGCAGTTTAAGCAGCCATGTAGACAGGCTGCAGCACTCACTCTGTCGCGCCAGTGGATACTCCCAGTATCTTCCTCTTCTCTCCCATGATGCCTGAACTGAGACATAACAAGGCAATTGACTGCCCTTGAACACATAGCCCTCTCCAGCACGGCTTGCATCAGTGCTGAGAAGGGCCATCTAAAACTGCAGATCAGAGTGGAAGGTCAGGAAAGCACCAGAGCAAACTGCAGCTTGTGTTGGAGTGGCCATGTAAACTGACCAAATAAGATAGCATTGGTCTGTACTGTGACAGGATGAGCCCTGTATGGGGTGGATGCCCATATGTGGGGTGTCCAGACCCCCATTCCTTTTGTTCTTTGTTTCTGTGGGATGGCTGCTCATGCTGGGAATGAAAATGAAATACATTTTTTGCATGCTTGTCTATTTTAGGGGTGTCACATTTAATGATTTAATGGAAATAATAAGAAAAGATATGATGAGTTCAAGGGTTGGCAGGAAGGGAGAAGAGAGAAGAAGAGCTTGTCCTCGTTCTCCCATTCCCTTTGCAAAACCAGTGGAACCCTCATGGACTTATTATCTTATTAAAACTATCTTTTGAGATAAAACAAAATGGAAACATAAAACCCCTTAACATAAAATCCCTTAACTAAGAAAAAGAAGGTGTTGAGTCTAGGCTAGAAAAATTATCATGTATGAACATATATGCTTTCACTGTTTGATGGGGAACTCCCGAGAATAAGAGGTTTAAACTGGTTTTAGCAAAGGGGTGGATCACCTGACAGTGATGTCATCCATGAAAGGTATAAAACCCACCACTTGGAGTAACAAAGATAGATAGGGAATCAGTTGAATACTGACTACCAAGTGAGGAGGACCTCAGAAATGTGCGCTTGTTTCCCGCTGTTTTATTTGCAAAGGCTGAAGCTAAGTCTCAGGAATTTTGAAATTAGAAAGTTTGCTGAATACTGGACATTGAATAACATTTTACTTTCTGTATGTTTTTTTTTCTGATTTGAATAAAATAACAACACATGTTTCGTTTTATGCACCTGACTTCTAGTTTGATGTGTCTGTTTCATCCCACACCTTCTCATGTACCAATGCAAATTTAGAAAGTTCAATGCAGCAGTTTCAGGAATTTTCACTTTCCTTTATGAATATTAATGAACACAAATGTGCCAGTTAAAGAGCTGCTTCCTAGTACCACCACCCTAAACATACAATAACCCTTGCCTGGCCCCAAGTGTACTAAAAATCTTTTTAATTAATTGCTGCCTGAATTTGATAAGAAAAGAGATTGCATTTGGCTCCACTAGAGCCGACAGTCAAAAGTTGCCACTTCCGTGTTGCCAGACATGCCCTGTGCTTGCACATTTTGTGATGTCAGTAAATGGTGGGTGGGGCATGTTCCATAGAACAGAATAGGGATGGTGTTTAATTACTTTTATTATACATTAGAACTCGATTATATCAAATCAAGGCCACCACTCAGCTAATAAGGTCCTTGTTAGTTGAGTGATGGCTTTGATTTGATATAATCAGAACTCTAAAGTGTAATAAAAAGCAATTAAAAACCATCCCTATTCTACTATGGAGCGTGCCTTGCTCTCCATTTACTTATATCACAAAATGTGTGAGCATGGAGGGGAGTTCAAGTAATATGGTAAGTGACAGCATTTTGGCTGTAAGCTCCATGGAGCCAAATACGATCTCTTTCTTATCAAATAAAGACAGCAATTAAATAAAAAATATGTTTCTGTCTACTTGTATTGTGATAAGGGTTATTGCATGTTTGTGGTGGTGGTGTCATCAAAAGTATGAAGCGTTTCTTAATGATGTTGCACAATTATGCATCATACATAAATAAATTGATTTGATTTGAAAAACTGGGTGAATGAACTATACTTGAATGATTCATGGTAATTTCCATCGGGTTAGAATGAAACAGCACAAAAGGACTTCCGTTTATATATACACTATACCTCAAAACACTAACGGGTCACTCACAATTATTCAAGTGGCAACTGGAGATTCGGTAGACAAAGGAGGAGAAGAGTCAGTTAAGTAACGGGAGGGTAAATGACCTGCCCAAGGCATCAAAGTGAGTAATTGACAGTGGTGTGATAAAGCCTGAGTCTTTAGGCTCATAGTTTAGTGCTCTAATCACTAGGATACAGTTCATTGCCTCCTTAAAAGAAATAAAAACAGAATGCCTTCAAAATATAACCACAGTAATGGGTGTTAGGAAATGCCATCGACTGGCTGATTTCCTTTTCTAGTTACTAATCCACTTCAGGCTTTGCAGTCAACTGCTGTGTGGAGTCAGTACAATCCAATGGTTATAGCACATAACTTTTAAGAAGAGAATTTCTGGTCCAAATTCTACTACCACATCTGCTCACTCCCAGTGTAATTCTGAGCTAGCTACCTCTCCATATTCTACTTAGGTCTAGCCACATCTTCTGTTTTCTCAGAGCAGAAGAGGGCAGTTTGCTGAAATATTATTGTCCCTATTTACAGTCACAATCAGTGGCACTAAGTAGTTGCTGCAGCCACATATCATCATCATGACTTTGTAAACCATTAACCTGTGCTCTATTGCTGCTTTCCATACAATTGCAAATGGCATTGTGATCATGTAGTAAGGGGCAGGGACCACTCATAAGTGAACAGTGGCCCTCACGAGCTTAGTTGCAACCTCTGCAGCAAGGGTTACCACCTCATAAAATCAGGCATTAAGGGAGGTATGAATTGCTCTGACCATGCATAAGGGGCTAGATAGAGGAGGAAGATGACTAGGAACACCTCTAAGGATGCACCACTGGGCTATAGAGGGGGTAGCGATGGATTGCCAGGGATGGACACACCTGAAAGGTTGGTGGTCTGGCCACAGGGCAGAGGAAACCAATTGACCACTGGGGCCCAAAAGGTATGGGGACAGGGAGGGGAGGCATCTAGGGCAGAACACTTTCACAGTCCTGGGTAGCTGACTTGCAGCATGGTTTTATGCAATGTGACTGGTTCACTTTCATGCTGCAACACAATCCGGCACTGTTAGAGGGTACAAACCCCATTTCACCATCTAACAACTGGATTCAAGATTTGTGCTGCACCTGTATCGGGAAACTCCTGCCAGCACCAAGTGCCCATTCTTATGTATAGCCTTAGCAGGTCATGGTGCAATCGGGCATCCGATCTCCACTTTTGCCCAACCAGCTATCTCAAAACCAAGGAACTGAGAGTTGGGCAAAGTTCATCTCTGTTTAAACATGCAAACTAATTATTCTTTAATTACATTCAAAGTATAATCTAGAGTCAAAATTCAATTCTATCTGAAGTTTGAGGTACAAGGTATACAGTCCATGTTTGGGAACTTGGGAATTTCATCCTAGTAAACGTTTCTTGACATCTTTCCTAAATAATCCTGTGGCTTTAGAAGGAAGTTGCCCTGACCAAAATATTGTGCTTTGTAATGACTAGATGAAGCATTATCAACTGAGGGAAACACAAGTAACACTTTTTGGACACAGAAATAGAATGAGATGGGTCAGAGTACTAAGAAAGACACACAGGAATAATTACTTCTAAAGGTGTGCATATGGCCTATTTATTATTTTCAGATTCAGTTTTGGAATCTGGATCAATGTGTTTTAGGTCAAACTCCTCTGTAAAAGGGGAGAACTTTCTACATGTTCCCCACTTGATCCTCCTGGCCCCTACCTGTTTGACTAGGTCCTAATTTGAGTGTACTCATAAAGGGGCCTATTCACAAAGTGTGGAACGTATGTGGAAATGTAACATAAGGGAGTATGCAGCTGTGCATCATGTAGACCCCTATAAATATGTAGCATTCACTAACAGGTGCACAAAGCAGCTGATAGGCAGGAGCAGGGATGGGAGAGGTGCACCAACATGGGCAGGGGTGGGCCAAAAGGACCTGTTTGAACAGGGCCTCCCTTGACCCCACCATATATGGAGGTAAGGAAAGGCTGCATGGGTGGTGTAACATATCAAGCGGATGTGTGATGGAGGCAAAACACATACAGGTGAACAGGCCCTAGAACAGTGGGTGGCCATCACACCACTGCAGCCCACACCAGCCGCCGAGGTGGGCAGACAAGCCGGCACAGGGAGAGACATCCACAGCCTGCCAACTTCAGTGGAGCACAGGTGGCTATGCTAGTAATGGATATCCACCAGCACTATGATGTCTTGTATGGGACATGGTCCCTGTCCAGACCCATGGAGACCAAGGCACAGATATGACTGGATGTCCAGGTGGCAATCAATGCCACAGAACTGGAGGCCCACACTCACCAATATCAAGCACAAATGGCGGGACCTCCGGTCCCAAGTCAAGAAAAATCTGAGCTGGCACGGCAGTCACAGGGTGCCACAGGTGGTGGACCATCCCGCCAGACACTCCCACTGACCTGAATCAAAAACTCATGGCAGACACCATCAGTGATGTCGTGACGGATGGGTAGCTTGATGGCATGGACAGCATGAGTGGTGAGTATCATGCACATTGCCACACGCCACATCACCCACCACACTACACACATAGCATACTGACCAAATGTACCTCTCCCCATGGTGCATAATGAAAACAGCCCTGGAGAAAGGACATCAAGCTACAGCACAGGGACAACACAGATGGCATCAGCAGATAGTAGGTAATGTTATGGCTGCCGTGTCCTGGTGCCATGGCACCACCACATGTGCCAATACTGATGGCTGTATGTTACTCCCCAACAGGTGGCATGCAGCAGGACACACAAACAGTGCAAGGGGATGCCACCCAGCCACCAGCAAATATTGACACCAGCCAGGGCAAAGACATGCAGTGGAGCCACATGACTGAGTCACAGGGGACCGCCAGTGAAGAGCATACAACACTGCAGATACCCCCTATGAGGACAGCCAGACAACAGTGTTTATGGTGGTGGAGGAAGAGTGCACACCAATGGCAGCCGGAAGTAGGAGCAACAAATCAGGACCCCAGGACACCAACACGGCCCCAGTGAGGTTCCTGACACACAGGCTCCACCACAATGGCTCCAGATGATGACTCAGGGACATCAATGGGGCCACCTCCCACCAGACGGGACGGCAGACACCACCCACTGGCCTGATACAGACCTATTACCCTGACCTGAGTAGGCTGAAGTGTGACTGTCTGCAGGCCACCAGGGAGCACATGCAGGCCCTGTAGTGGCTCATAGAGGTGGTGGCATGTGCCATGTGTGCCCAGGAAAGGCTGGCCAATGAGGTCACTGCCGGTGTCCATGCTCAGGTGAGGATGGCTGACAAGGTCACTGCAGGTGTCCGTGTCCAGGACAGGGTTGCCGATCCTCTGGTGGCCATCACCACACACATGACTGTTGGATGGCCACAGACACAACCACCTACACCCTTAAAGGATGCTATGCATGAATGCCACCCTACAGTGCCCAGTGCTGCAGACCCACACATGCCAGCCAGCCCACCAGTGCAGCATGCCATGCCAGCACTGTACCTGCAGTTCAGCAGGGGAGGCACCCCACCAGGTGTCGCGATGACCAGGGCAGGTCATGCAGCCATTGGTGGGTGCCATGCCACAGAGCAATGGCACAGGTGCCAAAGTATGCACCTGTGGTGGAAGCAGTGTATAACCCAGACAGCCATGTCCTCAACCTGTCACTGCCACACTGCCAACACACCACACAACATGCATCCTGCAATGCACACACCATGCACCACATATTGCAGTGTGCACACATGTGACACGGACACTGCATCACACACACATCA
Organism: Neoceratodus forsteri; assembly: GCA_016271365.2. Classification (NCBI taxonomy): domain Eukaryota; kingdom Metazoa; phylum Chordata; order Ceratodontiformes; family Ceratodontidae; genus Neoceratodus; species Neoceratodus forsteri. The sequence continues at coordinate 1,066,067,298 of CM028130.1, forward strand.
TGCACCACTCATGCACAGCTGTACCACAGCTGCATGCATTGCAGGGCACATCTGCACCATCACAGGAGCCATGCATTTGCCAGGCATGGCTGACCATATCCACATGGCCTCGTAATAAGCTCCAGCTAGGCGATTATCATCATCGCACACATGGTACCATGCCCTACTGGCCAAATGTCCCATGCATCACAGACTGGCATACAGCCCAAGCCACCAAGCAGTCCACCACAGGTGGACCCCATGGACGATGATGTCTGCCATAAGAAGCATAGGGTACCACAGGCTGTGATGCATATGCGGATGCAGAGAGCATGTCAGGGGACACAGGCGGGGCTCATCAGTTGGCACAGGAAATCTACAATGCATGCAGATGTTATGCAGCATGGCACAGGTTGTGAACTCTCTGTATGCCATGCCTGGTGTCAGTATCATTGTGCCACCGCTGTGGTCCAAGCAACAGAACTGCATCTTCATGAGGCCTTTGGTACATTCCATGATGTTGTGTGCTTCATGTGGGCTTGGTTGTAGGCCTCCTTTGCAGGATGCTGTGGTGCCAGGCTTCAGGAGGTATGTCCACGGTGGATAGCTGCTGTCCCCTGAGGCAGTGACAGTAACAGCATTAGTACTGTGCCACTGCTGCACAGTGATGAATATTGCATTGACAGCTGTGGGCTGTGCTCTATGATCCAACCATAGCCCTCTGGACATGTAGCAAGATGACCCTTGAGCTTGCTGTTGTAAAATACGTAGGTATTGTGGCATGACCTAGGATACATCACACACACATTCATCAGGATGCCCTTGGCATCACCGCAACCTGGCAATTGACACTGTGGTACCCTTCTGATTCCAATATGCCTCTTCATTCACCGCTGGCATCAGAATTGCCACATATTTACAGTCAATTGCCCCCACTGTGTTTGGCATGCCATATAAATCATGGAATGCCTCCTTTGCTACCCTGATATCCCTCTGTGATGTGGGGAACCAGATGTGGTGTGCCAGGTGTCACAACAATGCATCTGTCAATTGATGCAGTGCCCAGGACATTGATGACTGGATCATGCCTGTGATGTCCCCTGTGACCCTCTGGAACATGCACGTGGCATAGTATTGCAGGGCACACAGGACCTTCATCTCCATGATCATGTCCATGGACTGCTGTGTGTGTGGCTTGACATGGTCTTTGATGAGTCCACTTGTATACTGCAGTGTGGCATGGTCAACATATTACCACTGCAGGCATTCAGTGTCCCACAGCGTGTGTGCCTCCAACTGGCACCAGAACACACATTACCATATGTGACAGCAATGGGCATGGTGCCATGCAATGGCATCCTCAGTGAGGGCTGTGCTCAGCAGTCCTCCAGAGCACATGGTGTCAGGGTGGTCACCACTGCTGCATGGGTCAGCAGTCACTGCCTCTGTGCCGCAGGGTGGGGGCATGAGGTGCATGGCTTCCCAAGATGGCCGCGCCCTTTAAAGGGGCATATACAGCACATGTGGGAAGGGTGTGGCATGTACACTGCCATGCTGATATCATCCATGTACTTGGACCGCCCATTCACTGCAGCGACAATGGTGGCTGTGGGCAGTAATATCGGTGGCAGCAGCGGTGAGCATAGCCCACTAGGCATCTCATACAAGTATAATTGACCTGCTATCAGGACAAATTGCTAGTTGGGGTGATATAGAAGGTGCTGGAAAAGCTGAATGTAAGTATGGTGGCACGTGTGGGTATGCAGAGTATTGTCAGTGGGGACCGGACTAATGCATTGCACTGTGCTGTGTGTTCCAGGCAACAAGGGACAAACTGGTATGGATAGTACTGGAGTACTTGGATCTGGGGCCAGGTGGAATGGGGCTGGTGGTGGTGGCCCCCAAGCAATGTCTCTCCCACTAGACATGTCCCTGTACCTCTCTCTGAAGATGTCCATGAAGGACATGCTGTAACATAATGACATTGGCAATCTGTGGGCCATCCATGAGCTATCTCAGGTAAGTGTTTTAAATTGTCCTTGGGTGGGTGTCTGTGTGTGTGTGTGTGTGTGTGTGTGTGTGTGTGTGTGTGTGGTGGTGCCCACCCATGTGTCCCCATGTACTGATGGTTGTCTCCCTGTATGTTCTTGTCATTGCAGCTCTAATGGGGTCCAGTGAGGAGGACTTTCCTGGAGGAGCCCTTCACCAGCAGTAACCCCCTCCCTGTCATCCACCTCTGAGTCAAAGGATTCTGACTGATATCCCTGCATCTGCGATATGGCATTGATTTTGGCTGGGTGTTACGTTCTGTGCCGTCCCATGTCCCTACCCTTCGCTGCCCTACTGTTTAATAAGCATTTTGTTACACTGCATCATCTGGTCAGTGTCCTCATTCACCCTGCAACTGTGCTGCCTGGGTGGCCAAGGTTTGCATGGTGTGCTGTCTTTTGTGGTGCCTGTGAGTGCTGTCTGTGACCTTTTGCTATGGTGCAACCCACAGCAATGGGTGCACCAGGTCTGATGGCCAGGTGGAATGTTGCTGTCAGTCATGAGGCCTGTGGTCCCATTCACACTGAGGTGTGCTGTGCTTTGCTGGTTGGAGCATGGCAGCTATGAGTGTGCTAAGGTGTGTTGGTTCAGGGTGTGGATCTCTGTTGTGCCTTATTGCTCACTGTGCCACATGTGCAGCACGTGTCATGTGACAGGCTGATGGCTTTCAGTTGCCCTGTGCTGGGGCCATCCTCAGCAGCCATGGCATCCCATTCGGGTCACCTCAGTGATGCCATTACTGATCAGCAGTGCTTGTTACGTGCCTGGCGCTTTTGGCTGCCTCATAGTCAATTTCAGTTGTGCATGCCTTCTTGCATGTGCATACACTGTGCAGTGTGGGGAAAATCCATGGCCATGCCCCTCTGCAACCATGGACCCCTTGAAGTCTGCATGTTTGGGGTGGCACGGGCCATGTGCCACTATGCACAGTACATGCATGCCGCTGCAGGCGTGACGGAACATGCCTGCCAGCTGCATATCTTGCTATCCGCCTTACGTGCATGCCATGTGTAACCATACACATCCTTTTAGAATAGGCCCTCAATATAGCTCCCACCCAGCTCAGCTGCAGACAGCTTCTGAAAGACTCCTGCAGCTCAAACTACTTGGAATGGGGTGTTGACTCTGAGTTTTCAAATCACAGTTTATGTACTGTTATGCATTGACTTTCGTGAATAAAGAAAAATCACTCATTTGTAGGGATTATTTTAAAATCATTAAGCAAGAAAGAAAGTCAAACTCACTTGAAGAGATTTTAAGCTCAGCTACCATAGCAACTAGCTAGTGTTGTCAATTGTCACTCAAGAAGCACTGTGGTTCATGTTTCCTACTGGGCAGAACACAGATCGTCCTAGCTACTCCAGCACATTTACCAAAATATTTTTGAAATGGTCCAGCTGGTGCAACAGACCACATTTATTCTTATGGAAACATCTTCAGTTAGACAACAGAAGGAGAAGTAGAGTAATGTCAGAAGGATGCAGAGTGACTCTGGTGGAGTCTAAAGACCGCATGCCCATTCAGAGTCACAATGGAAGGAAAAGTTGACACAATTGACTAAGACAGCTGACAAGTGCAACTGTATTCACAAAGGTACAGTACAGTCTCCAGGTCCAGAAACTGTATATTAGGCAAAAAGATGTAAGAGAATAACAGCACAAATGGAAAACAGAACTAAAATGGGATGTTGCATATTATACTGGAGACCCTGTGATACTGCAATACAAAGCCTTTTGAGAGGCAGAAGCAGCTCACCCAGGAGTCTGTTGTATTTCACAGCACAAGGTCAGTACCAGCAATTTACTCTGGTCACAGATAATCAGCAATTCATCCGTATACATTTTATAAATTAATCTAAACAAATAAAGAATTGTACATTTTCACTGTTTCTTGAGGCAGAGAAGTAATAGAGAGCCAACAGATGACAGCCATGCAAAAATATATATATATATTTCATCACAAATCCTAATGGACCCATTTCATGGCATGACAGGTGCTTTTGTGCTGGGATAATGGCACTTCTCCATGGTGAAAGCACTTTGCCTTTGGCTTTGGACTTCATCTCACACAAAGTGTGCCATTATCCTAGCACAAAACATACTCTGTCATTCCTTATTATTTACATAGAAACATTGACTTTGACAGCAGATAAGGACCGCTTGGCCCACCTAGTCTGCCCTTTTCCCTACCTAATGGATAAGCTGCAGATCCTAGTTAACCAACAGCCTATTTCTTCCTACCCACCACAAGAATTGCCTTATGTCTGTCCCATGCATTCTTGAATTCTCCCACAGTTTTAGGCCCCACAACCTCATCAGGAAGGCAGTTCCATATGTCCACCACCTCTCTGTGAAAAATACTTCCTCACATTGCCCCTGAGCCATCCCTCTCATCTTCAAATTGTGTCCCCTTGTTCTTGCATATATATTTTTCTGAATGATGCTACCCTCTTGGACTTTGTTGATTCCACTGAGGTACTTAAAAGTTTTTATTATGTCCCACCTCTCTCTCCTTTTCTCAAGGGTATACATATAAAGCTCCATTAGTCTCTCCTCATATGGCTTCTCTTGCAGACCCTGCACCATTTTAGTTGCCCTCCTCTGGACAGCTTCCATTCTGTCTATGTCCTTGTGGAGATGGGCTCTCCAGAACTGGATGCAGTACTCCAGATGGATCTCAGTAACTCTCTGTACAGAGGATAGCAACTTCCTGTTTTCTGCTGGTGATGCCTCTCCTATACATCCCAAAATCCCCAGCCTCCCTTACTGCCTTCTCACATTGCTTGCCAACCTTAAGGTCATCTGATATGATTACTCCCAGGTTCCTTTCCATTTTGTTTTGTTACTACCCCTCCCCCATTGTGTGTACTCTTCCCTGGATTTTTTTTCCCAGATGCATTATTTTGCACTTCTTTGCATTGAATCAAGCTGCTATACTTCTGACCATTCCTCCAACCTTGCCAAGTCCCTTCTCATCCTTTCCACACTCCTTGTGAATCAACCCTGTTGCAGATCTTTGTGTCATCTGCAAAGAGGCATACTTTCCTTCCAGTCCCTCTGCAATGTCACTTATAAAGACATTAAAAGGACTGGACCCAGTACTGAATCCTGTGGTACCCCACTAGTAATCCCCCTTCTTCAAAGTGGACTCTTCACTATTACCTTCTGTGTCCTGTTGTCCAGCCAATGTTTTATGTAGCCTACCACCCTGGGACCAACTCCCAGGCTGGCAAATTTGTTTATTAATCTTTTGTGTGGGACTGCATCAAATGCCTCCCAGGGTTTTAAATAATTGATTAGCAGTTTTTTTCTTGGGACAATACTAACTGTACAGAAAGTATTTATATAGGTTTTCTGGAAGTGTTATGTTTGTTAAAAACACAGTGAGGCAAGTGCTATGCATTTTCATCATGTTTTAGAACTTTTATGAGCAAAACGCTAATCAGTTTTAGAGTTAAATAAAACCCTGCTTCCTTAAGTCTAGGTAGGCAATGTCCACAGCCCCTCACTGGTCTACTACTTTAATTCATTTGATTTTAATTAGATTCATCTGACATGACCTTCCGCTGTAAATCCATGCTGCCTTGGGTGCTGTGCCCCACTGGAATCTAGGTATTCAACAATTCTTTCCTTCAGAAGTGATTCCATCATTTTCCCTACCACAGAGGTCAAACTGACAGGTCTGTAGTTTCCTGCCTCTGTCTTGCTCCCTCTTTTGTGAAGGAAATGACATCCGCCCTCCTCCAATCCTCAGGTACCACACCATCCTCCGTGATTTGTTAAAAGGGTAGTCAGTGGTGCCACTAGTTCTCCTTTAATTATTTTAGAATTCTGGGGTTAATCCATCAGGCCCCATTGCTTTGTCCACCTTCAGTTTTAGGAGTTTTTCAGAACCCTTTCCTCTGTGAATGGACTGGGATCGACCCCCATCCAGCGTGCTACTGTTAATTGGATTAGGTACCCCCTCCTCCTCTTTTTGTGAATACTGAGCAGAAGTTTTCATTCAGTATCCTTCTTTTTCACTGTCCCTCTCTGCCCACACACACGTCCATTCTATTCAGCCTCACTATTCCTCTCTTTGTCTTTCTATGCTCCTAATGTACCTACAAAAGGTTTTATCCCTTCTTAACTGAGTTGGCTGTCTTTTCCTCAGTTTGGGCCTTTGCTATTCTGACTGCCTTCCTGCTTCCTTCTGCCTTAACTGGTACAGTTCTCTGTCCTGCTTCTTCTGTGTTTCCTTACACTTCATAAATGTTATCTTTTCCTCCCTAACCTTCCCTCCACATCTTGTGAGAAGCATAGTGGCTATTTATTTCATGTTGATTTGTTTATTTGCTTCACACAAATGCTTGTTGCCTCTGTGATGGCAGTTTTGATGTTTCTCCATTGTTGCTCTACCCCTCCATCTTGCCTATTTGCTAGTGCTTTCTAAGGAACTCTCCCATTTTGGCAAAGTCAGCCCTCCTGAAGTCCAGTACCCTCAGTTTTGTATGGCTTGACTCTGCAGCTGAGTTTATCATGTACTACTGTGTTTGATGGTCACTTGTTTCAGATGGCTACCCACTTCTAGATCTGAAATCCTCTCACTGTCCCCATTTGAGAATATGAGGTCTAAGATTGCTCCTTCTGAATGGGTTCCAACACTAGCTGTCTGAGGCATGCCCTCTGCAGGGTATCAAGAATGGCCCTGCTCTTGGATATGGCTGCAGCAAAGGTGCTCCAGTTAACATCTGGCATATTTAGGTCCCCATCAACAAGATCTCCCTTCTCTGCCATCCTAAGGATGCCTTCTATCATATCCTTGTCCATTCCCTCCTGATATGGGGGTCTGTATACAACCCTGTGCGGATTGTGGTGCCATTTCCAGTTCCTAAGGTGACCCACAGTGCCTCCTCTCCTCACTGTTTACTCTTTTGTTCCATTGCTTTTATCCTTCCTTACATAGAGAGCTACTCCTCCCTCCCTTCTTCTCCCTCCCTGTCTCGCCTCAGGTTGTGTACCCTGGTATGTTAACATCCCAGTCTTGGTTCTCTGTGTACCATGTTTCTGTGACTGCCACAATATCCAGGTATCCCTCTTCCATCAAGGCCACCAGTTCAGGAGCTTGTTGCCCAGATTATGGGCATTGGTACTCATTACCTCCATTTCTTGATGGCCTTACTCCTTTTTGTCCCATCCCTGTCCTTACTGCTTTTGTTTCTCCATTTACCCCTGCCCTTCTCCCTATTGATGTCTCTGTCTTGGTGTTTACCTCACTAACTACCCTGATTTTTTGGGGCTAGGATTTTCCTGCTCTTTCCAGTGCCTCTCCCTTGGCTAATTTAAATACTTGCCAGTGAAACATTTAAACCTATCACCTAGGATCCTGGTTCCCTCCTGAACAGATGCAGATCTTCACGCCAGTATAGGCCTGCATCACTCCAGGTGGACCCCAGTCCCCAGTCAAGCCTAACCCTTGAGCTCTGCACCAGTTTTTCAACCACTGATTGAATCCATGGTGTGAGCACCAGCCTCACCCATGCCAAAGACAGACAGCACCTCTGAGAAGGTTACCATGCATGCTACTTGTCTAAGGCCCCTCCCCAACTCCACAAACTCTTCCTGCACTGCTCTGATCCCTCTCTCAGCCAGGTCATTTGTCCCTAGGTGGACAATGAATACAGCTCCCTCCCCGTGCAGCTGCTCCCCGATCCTGAAGATTCACTCCTGTCCCTCCAAGGCATGGTACCAGGCAGACACCTTACTTCCCTCTCCTCTTCCTCCTCCAGTTCTATCCTCCTAGCAATGGATTCCCCACCAGGAGTTGTTTCTTCCTGTGGGGTTCCATGCCACCCTCCTGTGGGTCTCCTTTGTGGAGGTTCCCAGCATTCTCCTTGGTCTCCAATGCAGGTGCCTCCATAGAGGAACCACACTCTGCCAGAATGGCATATGAATTGTGGAGAGGTACAACTGGAGGGATGCACCTCTGTTCCACCACCCTCACCCTCACTGAGCCAATGTGGTCCAACCACCTCTTTTTTGACAACCTCTGAGGCAACGGTGGTGGCCCTGTGGTCCCTGGGTAGGAGAGGAGGTCCCCAAATTCTGGCTAACTCAGCCTGGAGATGAGCAACCTCCTCCTCAGCCCAGAAAGATGCGTACAGATGGGACAACACTGCATCCTCCAGAATGTCTCCAGGAAGACTGCTGCTCCACAGCCACTGCACTGTACCACTCCCATCATGTCTTATTTCTGGCCCCTTAACTGTTGTTTTGAATACTTACTCATTCCTCTGTTTATTTATTTTTTCTCCTACTTACCTACTGCCTCCATGCCCTTAAAGCTCATGATCTTCCTGTTCTGATACAGAAAGTTCCTATATTTCTCAGTAGCCTACTTATTTGCTCAGAGTCAGACCTCCAGCAGCTGGAGGGGATGGACAGCTCCTCTTTTCCTTCTGGGATGGTGAGTCTTTCTGGCTCTGTGATCACTCCTTCCTGTTCCCAAATAGGAATTTTCTGTTGTCAGTCAAATCCTGTGCCCATAAAAGTAGAACTGGCTAAGGGTGGGGGTGGAGGGTAGGGAAGGAGGGCAATTAGTCCCAGTAGAGAAGTATAGTTCTAACAGCACTTCCTTCCTCTTGCTGTTCTCTGCCTGTTCTCTGCCTCCACTGGCGGGTATGACTTGTGATGTACTTTTCTATACATTATACACAATCCCCACACAACTGGTAATATTGCACAGGGATCCCTACCTTAGAGAACCTTGATCAGTGGGGGGAACTTTGTAGAATGGGCTGGCAGTATAGCCTAGAGGTTAGAGGTTAGATGTGTGAATGAGCTTGATACATCCAGCAGACCAGACCTGAGTTTGATTCTCATTAACCTCCACTTGCATACTGTGTGACTCTAAGCAAGTCACTTAACCACCCAGTGCTCCCAGGTCACCCTGAAAACAGGCACTTGTGCCTAGTGAGCCTACCAGTTACCAAAGACTAAAATAAAATAAAATAAAAGAATGCTGCCAGCTGAGTGGGGATTGTGAATAATTTATTTAAAAATTACAGCACAAGTCAAGCCTGCTAGTAGAGGTCATTACAAACAAAGTTTCTTGTGCGGAAAATTAAGTAATAAGGAATGACAGTGTGTGTTTTGTGCTAGGATAATAGAACCCTCAGGGCACTGAAGCATGAGGCCAAAAGCTAAGTGCTTCAACCACCTGCAAAGTGCCATTGTCCCAGCACAAAGCACACCCTGTCATACCATGAAACGGGTCCAAAAGGATTAGTAAAGAAATATTTTTAAATGTTTTAAACTAAATAAATAAAATAAGAAAAAAGGAGAGAAAGAAAAAGCATTCCTATTGTGCCATTGTTATTTTTATTTAAACAAGTAGGTGAATTTATTGAGACAGCTGAGTTGTGTGATATAAATAGGTCAGTGAAGTCACTGATCTTTTTCCAGTGTTGTTCTGCTGGTATATCACAACTGGGTTCTGAGCTCTTCAGCCAGTTTTGTTTTATACCCATTTTATAATGTGTAATGGTACCCTCCTCCGTCCTAAATATTAACACATTTTAGAGATGCTCACAGGGTACATCAGCCACATTGGCTCAGTATGTGCAATAATACATGACAGAGTGGGTGGTACTGGGCTCCATTGGACCACCCAGGGGCATAATTAGGCCTGACACCACAAGCCCCTGGAACATCCAGTATAGCCTATCACCACCCACCCTGAAGGGTATTATTGTGCTTAGAAAAGGGGTTATTTGTGACATTTTTTACAAATCTTAAAAAAGTTTAAAAATCATTTATAAACAACTAGAAATGAATAGAAATTATTTATTTTGCAAAGTAGTCTCTATACTAGTACACTTGCCAGTAGAAGACACTACAGTTTTGCAACAGTTTTGTTGCAGCAGCACTAGAATCTTGTAGTGTCTTGCACCTCTCCCCACTACCACAGAGGAGCGGCATAATCAGGATACCGCCCTGCCACTGAGACAGCATGATTGCAACCCCCACCCAACTACCTGAGGACTAATGTTCGGCCCTGCAGGGTGTAGACTGCATTTAGCATTTTTTATGTTATGTTAAAATACACAGGTGCAGCAGAAATCTGGAGCACTAACAGAAACAGTAAGCAAAACCTTTTTCCTCTTTTTAACTTGCCACCTCTCTCCCCACCCATGTGGATTGTTAAACAGTTTAATGCCCCCCAACTCATTCATGTCAACTGTTGAGCGGATAAAGTTGACCAGGGACCCGATAGCTAAGTGATGTGAGTGTTTTGGCACTAATCTTTACTTTCATTTTTTTAAACCTGACTGACATTCTCAATCACAGTCAGGAAAGTTGGCAGACTGAGCTTGAACTCATTGGCTAAGCAGCCTCGTGAGAGTAGGAGCAGTGATGCGATGACACATATCTCTCACTTTTCATTTCATTTGCAGTTATGGCAGGTAAATTAAGTAAAGAGCAGGAAGCCAGACATGACTAAAAAAAGAGAGAACAGTGGGAGTAGCATGGTGAAAGCTCAATAAGCGAGGCAAAAAAAATGGCTGATAAGTAAGAGTCAACATTCTATGGGCACAGTAACACATCTAGAAAAGAGGCAGGTTAGCACAGGGACTACTTATTTGCTGGTCTGTTTTGCTAATACCTGCCCTGGTGGTGCGTGGTCACAGTCAGTTAGGACCCTGGGTTTGTCCAACTTATTTTCTAATTACCAATACAGTATCTGAAGTCACCATACAAAGGTTGATAGACAGCTCAGGGATAATTTGGCAGGATAGTCTGGTAACTCAGGATAATTTATCATGATAATGAACCAGATGCCTTATTATCCACATTGGTGAGCAGGGTTAATGTGCATCAGGTAGTGCCGCCCCAAAGCAGAGTCAACGTTTAGAAGGGAGAAGAGGACAGCACCACCAAACTGCATTCATAGGACATGTGACTGGACTGGAGTGCACAAAACACTAACCTTAAGTGGAGTGTAGAGGTGGCTTGGGCTTCAGACATTTGGTCAGAGAAACTAACAGGCCAATGTAAAGTATTGTGAGTTGTATCATATTGCACTGCATTATGCAATCCATTCTTCCAATGAGGGCCTTCTCGTTGTCTGCAGGACTAGACTTAAAACAACAGGGGAAAGAGCCTTCAAGATGGCAGGTCCAGAACTGAGGAACTCACTTCTGAGGGCTCTGAGGGAGCTTATGTTGGTAGAAGCTTTTGAAAAAGGCCTTAAAACTTACTTGTTTGCTCAGGCATTTGGTACTTAAGTGGGTTGTTAGCTGGTATTTAACTATGTTTTATGGTTTTGATAGCTTTTATTGTTTATTATGATGTAATATATGGATAAGCCTCAATAATACTATACTAAGTTATACAAAGATTTCCCAGTAATACATCACTACTCTCAATAATACTGTCCTGAAAAGTGATGATACTATCATTTTTGCTGATAATACTACAGTTCAAAGGTCATCTCCAACTGTAGTATTATCAATGGATCCATATACTACAAAAATAACAGAAAGATAAGTGTTTTGTAAGGCAATAATATCATCTCAAGGTTTTGGGGACTTTAGGACCTATTGAGCTTGGCTCTCAGGTTCCATGTCCCCAAAACCTCTCGATGGTATTACTGCCTTATAATACACACTTATCTATCTATTATTCTATTTGTTATTATTAACTATTATTGGTTGGATGGGTTGTTCTTATTTCATTGTAATGGCACCCTGGGCCACTGGAGAAGGCTCCACAAACAAATAAAACTATTACAACTACTATTGCTATTTTGCTCAGAATAAACGGAACTGAAGGAAACATAGTATGTTGTAGTGCACTTCTGCTTCCTCTCCAGGTACACATAAATAAGCCTGAGATATCCTGATGATAACAAGGTTTATCCAATCACCTCTAATATAGCACAGATTTGTTGCTCAATTATTATATAAGGGATACAGTACACCTAAGTTAACATAATAATAAGGCTGAAATGGGATCATGGGTTTCTGAGGCATTTATAAATGAGTGCAAAGCACAAGTGATTCTATTTCTCACTAGAAACTGAGATGCTTTTACAGCCTTATACTGTATGTGCACTTTGGTGTTTTTTATAATTTGTTTTGCCATTGCCAGTCTGCCTGTACCTGCTCAGAGACTGATGACAGTATGTGGTAGTTTCACTTTCACTTTTGGTGTGTGAGGTAGCAGTGCCAGCTCTCCTTTGGTTAATAAAATATGCAAATAGATATGTGGCTATGGAATTCTGAGGTTTTCTATATGGTTTTAGGATCCCCTAATCAGGTCCTCGGGTGGCCCTGGATACAGGCAACCTGAAGTCTGCTTTGACAGGTCCTCAGTATTGGCAGAGAAGGTCCAGAAGGAAGTGGGCCTGGGGCAGATAGTGGGGCCCTTCTCCACATCCCCATTGGACAATCTATGAGTCTCCCAACTGGATTTGATGCCTAAAAAGACCTGGGTGAATTTGACTTCACTCATCACCTTGCCTTCCCACAGCGCCGCAGTCAATGACCAGATAGACCCTGATCTCACTGCAGTATCTTACACGTCATTTGATGTGGAAGCACGGTGGGTGCAGGAATAAGGAAGGGCACTGATGGTGAAGCGTGATACAGAGTTGCCGTTCTGCCTTATGCTAGTACACCAGATGACTTCCGCATGAAAGTGCAGGGTGAATATTTTGTGACAGGTGTATGCCAATGGGCTGTTTGATATCATGCTCCATTTTAAAAAGTTCAGCACATTCCTGATTTGGGTGGTATGATCCAAAGTGGGGATGGAATCCATCATTCGCTACTTGGATGACTTCCTTTTCATTGGGCTAGTTGGGGAGGACTTGTGTGTGAGGGTACTAGAGGCATTTCTGGACACTGCCCAAGAATTCGTGTTCCTTCACCATGCAAAAACAGAGTGCCCACACAGCACAATCACATTCCTTGGCATTCAGCTGGGACTCTGTGGCTTGGATCTCCAGGCTGCCATGTGACAAGGTGCAGAAGCTTGTCTGGCTGTCACAAGAAATGGGGCTGCTAGAAAGATCACACTTCAGTAGTTACAGGCACTGCATGGGCACTTTAATTTTGCATGCAAGGTCATCCCCATGGGGCACCTCCTCTGCAGAAGGATAGTCAGGGCCATCAGGGACCACTTGCCACCCCACTACATCCAGGTCAACAAGAGCATGACAGCTGACCTGCAGATCTGGGGGAGCTTTCTACTAAATTTAATGGGATGACCCTGTAGCAGGCTACAGCCACCTGTAACCAAGAGCTGAAGTTCTTTACAGACACCTGGGGGTGGGCTGGGGTTTGGCATTTATTGCCAAGGTGAGTGGTATGCAGCCACATGGCCCAGAAGTAGCATGACATGGGCCTGACCAGGAACTTGATCTTTCTGGAGTTTTTCCCCATTTTTGTCACCCTGGAGGTATGGGGTGGCAGGTGACAACATCTGGGTGGTGTAGGTGATAAGCAAACAGTCTGCAAACTGTGAAAAGGTATGTGGTTTACTGCAGGTGTTTGTGCTGCATTGATTGCAGCACAACATCACCTTTAAGGGTAGGCATGTTCCGGGATGGATAACCAGATTGCTGATTCACATTTTAATTTTCAGTGGAGCACATTCAGGATGCTGGCATCTGAAGCCAAGCAGGACCCTTTGACCCTCCCTGCATGGCTGTGGGACAACAGCTGGGCAGAGCTGACAGGTAATATTCAGGTTAGTTGCCCCTGGGACTTGAAGCATGCATTGCCAAGTTTATGGACTTCCTCAGAGCACAAGTGCGAGAAGGTCCCAGGATGGTGTCTGTGGGGATGTCCTGGGGTTCTGTGGGTGCTGATGGGAAAGGGCATACCTGGGTAAACATCTGGTACCATGCTGGCAAGTATTACATTCTTCAGCAAGTTGCTGGGCTAGGGTGACTTGGCCCAGCATTTTTATATGAAGAAATTTATGGAGACCTGGGCTCATCAGGCACTGGCTGCAGGGGATGCATGGAGGTCCATCTTACTGTAGGGGTTGGCAACACTATTGCAGGTCTTGGACAGCTGCACAAGCAGCAAAAATGTAGGAAAGCTTTTGGGTGGATTCTGCTTGGTCTTCTTTGGGGCTTCCAGAATGAGCGAGCTGGTGGCCAACAAAATGGGCTGGATAGGGGACTCATGAAAGAGGATTTGGCAATGCAGGAGGACAGGGTGGTCATACTACTTTGAAAGTCAAAGACTAAGCAATGGGGCAGGGTAATGCAAGTTATCCTCAGGAGGTCTGCACCATTTGACATCTGCCCCATTCATGCAGTGGCAAACTTCCTTGCTGGCTGGTCAGCTGGCTGGGAAGAGGTAGCTACTAATCCATGCTGACAGGGTGCTGCTATCCTGCTATCAGTTTGGCACGCTGATGCAAATCAGGCTGGGTGCTTGTGGTCTCAACCTGTGACAGTTCAGGACACACTCATTCAGGATTGGGACCATCAGCATAGCCGCCAGCTTGGGCCTGCCTGAGGGGATATTATGAGAATTGGGAGATGGTGGCCCAACTGATTAAGAAGATACATCAGCCCACATCAAGTGCAAAATGATTCATTATTTCATTCTCCCTCATATGCTCCTAAGGTCTAGACAACAGACAGGAGTGTGGATAGTGGGATCCTCCTATATATTTCTACCCACAAAGGTCAGAAGCAAGGCCATACAGGACAAACCTAAGGTTATCTAAGGAGGAGGCAGACATCTGGTGGTTTAGGGTATGGGGAATCAGATGGGAACAACTCATGCCCTGCATCCACTTAGGAAAAAGAAATGTTGGGTTCCAGACATACTAGTTGTTCATTTGGGGAAAACAACATGGGATCGCAAGCCATACTGGAGTTCATCCTCTGGATCACATGGGACTGGGCATCCCTGCAGGCTCTGCTGCCCCATTGCTGGCTGATGGTTGACACCAGGCCACAGGTTGATGTGTTGCGGTGGGGCAAGGTACCCTGTGAATTGGCTGGTGCACAGGGGGAGGAGGCGGTACAGGGATTGGTGGGTGCTGGCCAGAGGGCGATTCTAGGGGATAAAAAGTCCCCCACCTGGCTGTGCTCTGGCTTATTTTGAACTGTCATTCCTGTGACAACTCACTGCATGACCAGATCTAGCTAGTTGTTTCCCACAAAACCCTCTTTGGGCCCCAGGGCCATGGTTAGTCTAGAGTATGGCTAGACATTGCTTGTGGTTTTATGTGTTTTGCTTAATTTTGTCACGCCGCGTGATACTTATTAGTTATGTGATGCTGGCAGATAGGGGGTGCTTCAAGTAGGCCTACTAAAGAGGTACCCCTTTCCTGCTGGTCTGAAGCTATGCAATAGAGAGCCAGAGAGGGTGGATTCTCCACCTTGTCAAGGGTGTGCAGGGTGTTGTGTGATTGAGGAAGCTTGTCAACCTCTTAACAGATTGTTGAGGTGGAAGAGTCCCCCAGGAGTCCAGAGCATGTCCCCAGGTGAGCAGGAATGGCGCCTGGAGTTGGATACAAGGCTCACAGTGTAACGATATCATTTGGGAAAGATATTGGTTTCCACAATAAAACATGTAAAATATAAATAAAATTGTAAATATTTAATAATTATAATGCCATGCTTATATGTTTAAGTTTCAAATTTGAGTAAAGTTGTGCTGCAGCCTTTGAACCCAAACGGTGTGTTTTCTGTTCTTCCCAAAAGTGTGGATCAAGGGGTGGGCAATGAAGAACTCCATGACCAAAGTGATACACAATGGAAATAAAATCTGCATTCAGAATACTGCATCAATGAGGTCACAGTAGAGCACTCAGTGGAGGAAAAGGACGTAGGGATGATTACAAACAAGCCTCATCCCAATGCATAACATCCTGTGGAATGTTAACAGGATGCTGGAATGCATCTGACAGAATTTCTACTCCAGCTACTGTAAAGTTAATATTGTCACTGTACTAGTCAGTGGTTAGAACACATCTAGAATACCGCATGCAGTTTTGGAACCCACATCTGAAAAAGGATTAGTAGGGTTTAGAGACTATCCAAAAGAGAGCTATGGAAATGAGCCAGGGCAACAGAACTTATGAGAGGAACTGGACAGCCTTAACATGAACTTTCTGAGGACAGGAGGAAGGGGACATGACTGAAACATGCAAATGCAGACATGAATATAACAGAGTGGACTATGCAAGAGTTATTTAAGTTAAGGAGGCTCTATAGCGAGTGGTAAAGATCACTGACCTGCAAACCTAGTGAGCTGGGTTTAGATCCCACTTGCATACTGTGTGACCCTGAGCAAGTAATTTAACTTCCTTGTGCTCCAGGTAGCACCTGGAAACATGATCCGGCTTAGTGTGCTTTTTCTGGTTAAACAAGTTCTCCTTTCCCTTCCCATTCCTTAAGGAAGAGCACAGATACCAAGGGCACAACCTTAAACTAGAATGGAAAAATTTAACAAGGACTTCAGAAAGTACTTATTCATGGAGGAGGTGGTGAATAGGCTGAACATTCTACTTAGTAATCTGATCGATGATGGGACTGCTCAAATCCCAATCGGATATCTTCAAGGGATTACTATCAACAAAAGGTTGTAGGGTGGGTGGAGAAAGGTTTGTAAGGGCAGAATAAAGCAATGTATACATATCAGGGCAGACTCAATGAACTTTGTCAATTTCTGCCATTAACTAACTATTAATGTCAATATCTATCCTCTCCCCACTATCCAAAGCACTGGAGAAAATCGTGGCAAACCAACTCACAGAATACCTAAACAAGTACAATCTGCTCTGCCCAAACCAACATGGTTTCTGGCAAAACAAAGTACCACTGCTGGCATACTCTGATTATACCAAGGTGCTGGATGAAGGCAAATTGGTGGGTCCATCTTCATAGACCTCACTAAAGCCTTCGACAGCGCAACCACCCTCTATTGATATTCCAGCTCCAAGACTGGGAGTGGCTGAAAATGCCCTAAATTGGTTCAATGATTACTTATCACAAAGGAATCAAGCGAGTCAAAATTGGCGATGTTATCCAGCTCCAGAGATGTACTCCTAGGAGTTCCTTAGGGATCAATCCTTGGTCCCTTGCTTTTCAGCCTTTGTTAATGAACTGCCCACGGCCAGTGACACCAATCTCATCCTGTATGCAGACAATGCTGTGCTGCCAAGTAGTGGTACCTCTCAGGCAGCACTACAAACAGAACTGCAGACCTCCTTTGACAAACTTGAGGACTGGTTCTGCAGGAAAAGGCTGCCTGAACTACAAGAAAACCAAGGCCATGCTCCATTCCAGCCTCTTACAATAAACTCAGGCTTACTTCCCCCGATATCACCAATAACGCTGGTGAGCAGATTGAGCAGGTGCAATCTTTTAAGTACCTAGGGGTCACCATTGATGACTTTCTCACTTATACAAACCATATTGACTCCTTGTCAGATCAGTAAATACAAAGATCGGGTCCTCTACAGACATAAGAAATCCTCACTCTGGAAGCACTCTGAATATCAGTCTCAGCTCAATACTCCCACGATAGACTACGGGCTTATGGTCTATGGAGCTGCCACTGATACTGCACTCAACAGGGTCCAAATTGCATTAAATAAGGCATGCCGCCTGACCCTGTCTGCAGACCATTACACTCACATTTGCACCCTATATGAGCGCACTAACTGGCTTAACCTAAAAGACATGCTCAAATACCAAACCTGTCTACTGGGTAAGAAGGCAGTCCTCGGAAAAACCCACCCTGCATAGAAACCTGCTCAGGGCCCCTCTCATCCCACATCACCAGAGGGAGGGAGGAAGAATGGAGCACTATCCATCCTATTCGCGTACCTCACTTGGGCAGCGACTTTCTGCTACCAAGCCACCCTCTGGCTAAATGAACTCCCACGAAACTACAAAACACACAGCCTGCCACAGTTCAAAACAGGCCTCAAACAGCACCTAAAGTATAGCTCACAATGCACCTGTTTCTCAGGTCAAACCTGAAAGACTAACCCACACCCACCGTTAAACCCAGCACAGATACCAAGAAAATCCACCTCATCCTACTCCAAGCCAGGAGCACTAGTAAGCTACTAATCCTCCTTCAGGCTCTGCATATAGCCCCCCAACCCCTTCTCCCACCTTCCCAACCATAGTCCATCAATGGACCTCTCGTGTCTACAGGGCGAGCCACCCTAGAATCATCCTAGACATAACCTAAATCCTCTTATAATCGCTTTGTTTTCCACTGTTTGCCTAAAATTCTCATGTACTACTCTATAACTGCCTAATGTGATGAACCTTGTAACAACTGTATTTGTTCTGAATCTGTAACTACTGTATTTGTGTCTTGTATTATTTGTCCACCCTGATGTGGAACCTTTGTAAAAGAGCTCATGCTCAAAGGTCTTCCGATATCTACAAATAAAAAATAAAAATAAATGTGCTGTATGATCATATCCATTAAAGACCCCAGTGCAGAACATGGATCCTAGTGTAATTAGGCTCTTCAAAAATATTAAAATGGCATACACTAACGGATGATAAAACATAGGCAGACATACTGCACAAACATTTTAATGGCATTGTGCAAGTCTCCAAACATACAAAAAGGGTACAAAAGTCAGAGTGGTAGAGAAAAATATATCCTCCAGCATGTAGAAATGTAGTACCTAACATTACACCATGTAGTGCCCCAACATTACACCATGCACTATTAATTAATTAGGCTGCAGTATGTGTCAACTAGCATGAGACGATCTATAGGAGTCTAGAGCATCATAGAACTGATCCAGACTGATGGACTGATGCCAGAGATCCACCCATCTGGAGATAACCTTACTATACTCCCATCTGTGGGCCACTGTCAATTCAGAATTGTTCCATTTAACTGAAAAGTAAGATTTCCAGATGTGGGTAATCCCAGCATTTCGCAGGAAACAACCTCTGAAAATGATTGCTAAGAGGTAATACAGTTTAAGAGTAAAATAAAATGTTAGTTCAGCCAACTGGGAAAATATGCCTTAAGAGAAAATATATCCAAATGCCACTGACATTTTGGGGAACTATTCAGAGCTTTTTCTTGAACTTCTACAAAGCTTGCAATTATCCCATTACCTGATCAATTATATCATCACTTTGTTGGTCTGAGAGAAAAGAGTTAAACCATCTGTCATTCAGTTTTGTAGAATGAGCCTATTAGCATTCTGGTCTGGCAGATACTGGCTTCATTTAAATAGAGCAATTTTTAAAGAAAAGAAGAAATAAATTGCAAGCAGGAGCCTGGTGGCATCACTTGTCTTAAACATACTTAACTAAATGAGCCTATGCTTGTTATAAATTGTCTAGTCAGGCAAGAGCAGGTTTTGAGTCTCCTGACAAGTCATTTTGAAATCGGTTACACATACATGGTTGTAACAAGGTGTACTTGTCAGGAGGTGCTTGCAGGTAGTGTATAGACAGAATCTAGAGGCACAAAAGCATAGTGAGTGCTTGGATTCATTTCTGGAATTCTTGGGAGCTATTTGAGCAAGCCTGAATTTTGCCTACTATGTTTGAATTTCATACATGACCAGTCCAGAGTAGTGCTTGCTCCTGGATGAAGTTCTGCTGTACATATGCAACATGACTTATCTACAATTGCCACAAGACAGGCAGGATTTGCAGACAACTGGATGCAGGTGTATCCACCAAATGTGCTTTTTATCTGGCTGCACCCATTGTATCTATTGCTCACCTGGGTTTAGCTGGTGCTAGTTTAAAAACTGCAAACAATTGCAACAATCTGTATCTGGTTTCAAGCAGTATGCATCCAACTTTGGATGTACTGGCCATTTTAGGTTAAATAGGCTACAAAATGAAGACATGGCCCTTTGTATCTATGAATGGATTCATGGGTCTGTCCTTGGTTGTCCCATGCCCATTGGAATATTGTGATGGGCACATCAGAGCCAGTGTTAACCTTTAGAAAATTTACCCTGATACAGGATGGGTGCTAGTTTTGAAAATCTTGCCCTGGAAAAGGGTTACAGCTTTCATAGCTAACCAGACTAGGCAATTCCTATTTGCAGTCATAAAGTAAATATCCACTTGTATTCTATGTTAAGTATTTTGTTTCTGAAAAGTTTAATAAAACCTTTAACCACAAGAATCAAAGCCTACTATAAGTTATTTAATTCAGCCACTCCTCCAGGGAATTATGCACATTAAAAAATACACACACAATCAGTAATTCAAATGTCTGCCTACTTGTATTTGAATTGCAATTTATAAAGCTCTAATTCCCTCACGGATTCTCATATATTTCCTTTAATTTATATTTTCCTTTTTCCCTTATATTTATCTTGCTGAATTCACTCATAATAGCCAGCTTCAGTGGGTGCTTAAACTCTTGGCTTTGGTCTTTATACCAAAGAATACTTAGATCAGTATTGATATAAGAAAATTACAATTGTTGGAAAGTGTGATGTCATTTTTGATGTCTTTCCATTTTTTCATTTATTTAAAATTGGTCGGCCAGGAGACATACTTTATGTTGAAGACTGTTTCCTGCCCTTGGGAACATGCAGTAAACAATAACCTGATGAATGCAAAGTAAGAAAAAGATGTGTGGGGGTTATAAAGGAGAACATGCAGTAAACAGAAACCTGATGAATGCAAAGTAAGAAAAAGCTATCAAACGGCACAAAAGATAATGTGGTCTACTTGTTACAGCACTGGCTTGGGAACCAATAGATCTCATATTCAAGCCTGAACAGAGTCTAAAGCTCAATGTGTTACCGTAGGCTTGCCACGTAACCTCCCAGAACTCCAGTCCACCCAGCTGTGTAAACTGGTACAAGCAGGACACCACCAAAATGAGATGTTGCATCTCAGCTGGGCTTTCCTTGGCAGATACATTGTAAATAAAAACAATACAAAATTACAAAAATGAAAAGGTACAGTAACAGGTGCTCACTATTATAAGTTGTAATAAACTGGGATGTACAAAAGCAGCCAAGGATTATACCAGCAATAATTAGTTGCTTGGATAGCTGCAAGAGCAAGACTGTGAAAAGTGTTATCAGAGTGGATTATGAGAGAAGCATAAGGACGAGACACATAGAGAAACGGAGGTCATTCCAGTGAGTTTTTAGGCAGGCATATAAGGCAGAATGACCAGTAGGGTTTTGTCACAAGGGATGTGTAAAGTTAAATAAAATATTTCTCACTAGCCTACCACATACTGCAGGTTTTAAACACTAGAGTTTATATTCATTCATTGTCATTAGCAGGGCTGCCTTGCTCATCTGAAAGCATTTTTCGCACTTCATTAATTCAGATTCCAAGAGATGTTAATGAAGGCAGAAATTTCCTATGGTAAACTAGTGATAAAAGCTTATTTTTATTAAAGGAGGGTTACTTTGCCAATTAATGACAGCACTGTTATGGTGATGAGACCTCTGGCTTGCTCATACCTGACCCAATGTCTAATGAGGATTCAGAAAGCAGGTAGGAAAGAAGCTTACTGCCAAATTACAAATGAATCTTTTCCCAAAACAGAGAATCCTCTTGAAGCAAATACTGTATGCAACAAAAATATTTTGAATTTTTGTACTGAAGATTAATTTTAACCTACTTTCCTCCATCTCTATTCTTCCAGATGTGAGACTGCTGCCATCAATCACTGCACAGTGAGACTCGTCTTGAGGACAGAGGAGGAGACCCACGACTGAGCTTCTCCTTAGCAACCAGCTGTTAATGCTAGTCAACATTCTGTAGCATGATCAGTCCCCACTCCACTGTTCTTCTGCACTTTATATTGAATACGCTGTAGCCCTCCCCATCACTTAGCATCATCAAAATGTTGTTTTGAAGTGAGCTACAGTTTGAGATTTCAAACCCTACTGAATCAAAGCAGGTCTTACAATTATTTTTTCTAATATTAGGCTATTGTCCATAGTTCAATGGGGCAGCAGACAGTGAACATTACATCATGCCCCCAATATCAACTAATAATTAAACCATGCATGCTCAAGCAACTTTTGATGCTCAGTTTCATCCCAGGTGCCGTGCTGCTGATGTTTGCCTACAAGAGACAAAGGTAATTTAAACTTCAGCAGTGAAGTTGGTGAGCAGTTGGGTAACTGGCCATCATGAAGTTCCCACCTCTATACTTGAATCTATAATAGAAACTGAGATAGTAGAACGATATTAGCCCATACAGTAACAACTACCTCCCACTTCTCAGTGGTCATACCCCTCTATTTTCATGTCTCACATGTATTTATACAAAACCAGTAGTGATAAATTTTCCTGATAAATTTGTTTATCTTATTGTCTTACCTCCAGATAAACATTTATCTTGGGGTTATATATGTCACGATAACTATCCAGAACCTAAGGACCAATCAGACAGCAGTTTTCACAATGCTGATGACATCACAATAGCCTTGTCCTGCTCTGAAACTAGCTGCTGAATTCAAAGAACAACCATTAACTCTACACAATCAGATGATTTAAATGGTATAACTTATAAACTAATGTTTTATAAATTGAATACACAATGGCCATACTCAAAATATACAACTTATTTCCATTTGTGGGAGCAGGACTGTCACAACTCACTCATGGCTCTGCCATGAGTTATGGTCCTGCCCCTCACTCATGAAGACAAATTGCATACTTTGAGTAAGGCCATTGTGTATCCCTATTTATACAACTTATTCTTGAAGTTTTCTGGTCTGCAGGCACTAACCAGCCACCAGGCAAGCTATTCCAAATGCACACTCTCCTCTGGTAAAAAAGTTTCTACTTTCTTTCTGTAATGTTTGATGTTAGCTGCCATGATGCCATGACCCCTTGTCTGTGTTTATTTTGTCTGAATGTTATTCCCAGTGACATCATCAGATCATTATCCTATATAATTTGATTCAGTTGTAAACAAAAATAAATCAGTTAAGAAGAAAAGAGGATGGGGCTAGCAGAAAATAGATCCCAAGTTACATTTTAGGTCCTGGTAACTATACTGATTTGTTAGGAGGAAAGAAGTTTTAAGAATCCTGAACTCCATGTTATCCCATTATCCTCCTCAATGATAAAATCTCCTCAGGAGAACCCTCCCTCAGGTCATCTATTAATTAAGGTCAATAAGGCCTCAAGGAACAGGAGGAGCCTTAATATATTTTCAACCACCTCTTAAAGCTAGTAGCATTAAGGGTAGTTTGGTTGTAGAGCAGCAGGATCAAAAGTTCATTAAGCAAAATTACTTTACTTTTAATAAAAATACCATACTGGTTAATGCCCAACTCAGTCATAATGAATCAAAGGACCAATACAAAAAGCAGTTAGACAAAAAGATTCAGGTGCAGCAGATTTATAATCAGAGGTCAATCTTAACATTGTTTTACTAGCCCACAACCTAGTACAAATTGATCAGGGCTAGTGCAGCTACCTCTCCACTTGTCCATCTTGACTAGTGCAGGTTTTCCATGGCTGTTATTGAAGTTAAAAAATCCCTACTTTAGCAGGTTCTAGTCTTCATGCAAATCTATCAATTCCAGATGGTCTGGAGCGATTCACAGCTCATTGAGAGTTGCAATTATCTGGCAGTTCAAGATGGGAATCCCAAAAATCCTCAATGTGAGTCATTATCACTCCACTGTTTGGACTTTCAGCTAGTATCCAGGCTGTGATCAAGGGTAGAGTGCTGTTAAGTCACTAGCTTACAGTCTTCTGAATGTATCTCTGTCTGACAATTTGTCCCACATTATTAGACCAGTGCCTCTCATTTCCTAGATTTTGATATCTGTATCCAACATTTCAGTGACAAAATGCTAAGAGGTATACAGGATTTTCTCTTGGGTATTGGGTTTTATCCCAGTCTCACACAGCTGATCCCTCTCCTCCAAATCCTTCAGCTCTGTACTTTCCCTGGCACTACTGCAGACCAGCCTCTGAAATAACCATTCTTAAATCCATAGCTGCCATTACTGACAAGTGTAGGGGTCCCCAGCTCTTCTAAATGGACCATGACAGCCAATATCATCCATGCAGTCCCACCTTTATCCCACGCATCATGTCTTTTCATCTTAAAACAAAGATTTGGCATGTGTAGGGTACAAAAATTAACCATTATAAAATATGTAATTTGAAAGGTTAAAATAAGCATTCCAGGGTGCATAGATCATCCTATATAGGAATAGAGGCAGTATAGTATCATGGATGTGTACTGTTTCCCTGGACTGATAAAATTACAATCTTTTTAAAAATATGTTATTATTGGGGCAGAGCATGTTAAAATAAATATTTTAAAAATAAAAATATCAAGTTAGCCAGCCGGTGGCGCTGAGGGTTGAGCGTGGTCGCCACACCTCGCGCCACTCCGCCTGCGTGTTTGGGAACGGGCATGGGTTGCCATGGTGTTGGAGGAGATGGATTGAGCATCCAAGGGACTGCTTCCATCTCTGGGGAGGGATTTGGGTGGCGGGGCTTGCCTGACCCCTAGCGGAGGCTGGGGGTCGACAACTGCAGCCAACTGCAACTTGGGCGGGCGTGGTAGGCAACAGTTGGGCATGCACAGGAGCATGCATACACCCAGTCACTGGCATCATTGCACACCATACCCGCCGGGAGGAAAACAGAGAAAAGCGAGCCCGGCAGCACGGTTGTTCCTCTCAGCGCCATTCCTGGAAGGGCACCTCCTGGCAAGGATCCGTTGGGGTGGGTTGAGTCTGCCCCACCACCCTGCTGTGAAGGGTAGGTTGCGGGTGCACAATGGAGGGGTCTGATGTCCGGGATGGTGCTGGGGAACAACGGAGGGCGGGGTCATAGCCGGAGCTCTGGAGGAGAGAAAATAATACCCTCAAAAAATAAAGTTTTCTATTTTCCAAGCCTGTTAGGTTTGTGTAGCCCCCAAAAAAAAAAAAAGAATTTTAGATGTGTCCCTGGCTCACTTTACACTGTACACAAACTTCCAGAAGGGAAGGTCTCCCACTGATCACAGGGTGGGGCTTAAAGTGTCTTCCTCCAACTGTTTTGTTCTTTGCCATATAGGTGGTGATGAAAGTGTGGTGAGGTGCAGGATGATGTTGGGTACTGTGTGTGCAGAGCTAGGACTGTTTGATTAAACATTTGCAGTAGTGGTATCCTTTGGTTTGTTGGAAGGGAAAGAGGAAAAGAGGCGGCCATTGTACAAAACAATTGGGGCACACTGTGTGTGATGGCATTGCAGTCTTTTTCTGCTGGGACAAGAAGCAATGGGGAGCAGGATAAATGTGCAATAATCAGAGTATTTCTTGGCTTGCATTTTTCCTGTATACTGTAAGTGATCAAAATTTACCATTATAATTGTGTTCTAGTGCAACCATCTGTGGGCTACTACAATTTAGAAACAATTTATCCTCCTGGCTAGTACAAAAGGTTAAAGTTAACCTCTTTATATTATAATGGGGAAATGAGAGAGCGAGAGAGAAAGAGAGAGACAGCATGAGAGAGAGAAGAGAAGAAAGAGAGAAGTCACCTGTTAGAACTAAGTTTGTTAGAGGGCATTCAAGCCTTTCTGACTCTGTAAACAAACAGATTTACCTTAGAACCTCCATCTCAGCACCCCCATGACCTTCCTCATTGGTGAAATAATTCTAAATGTGGTACAAAGGAAACATAATTCTGAAAGATAAAACTAACTTATAATGTGGGGTAGGGAGAGGGAGGTAGGTGATTGGTAGAGTGCAGGTCATACAGTGCATTAATGCACATTAGTGACACATTTAGAGTGACGGGGTCCCACCATAGAGAATCAGTGGGTAGAATGGCTCTTTGTTTTCTGTTTCATGGCAGAAACATGAAAGGCAGCCATTGTAACAGGCACCTTAGCGAGTGGTACACAGTGGCAGGTGTTATCACCTAGCTCCCTCTCCCCTACCCATGTTATACAGTGTACTACTTACCTAACTCCTTCTCCCTACCTCATGTTATAATTCCCTGCACTGCTCTATGGCTCCCCACCCACCTTCCCTGTGGATCTCTAGGGACTGAGTGCACAGTGAATGGGGAGAGGGAGTACTCACCTCTGTGACTGTGTCTCTCTCCCGATATGTGGTTGCAGTGTGGCTTACACATAACTTCATAAATCTTGTTTGCCATTCCATCCCATAGCACTGTTGTTGTTCCCCTCCTCCCGGAGGCATAGTGTCAACCCAGGAGTGTTCTTCAGTACCTGACAGGTAGAGAGGGGGCGGAGTCAGCAACAAAGAGAGAGTTTCCTGCTGTGCCCCTCAGGCAGACCTGCATGGAGTTTGTGTAGAAGAAGTGAATGCAGACCTGCAGGCTGCACCTCAGGGAGTGAGAGAGACAGCAAGTGAGTGACAGGAAAGAGAGAGAGACAGCGTGTCATGGGTGCCAGCGTGACTCACTCTTGCTTGTCCTCTGTTCATCCCCCTGCCTCCAAGTGTCAGCAGTCACACAAGCCCTGAAAGAGTGGGAGATGTAAGTGGTGTGTTCTGGCTGGTTTCTGATTGTGTCCCACTTTCCCCTTGATCTGTGTAGGGCAGTCCATCACGGAGTTGTCCTGTCCGTGGTCCAGGTCAGCAGCCACCAGATGAAATGCCGCTGAGCTTGGGGAGACAGCAACTGGGTCTGTTCCACCTGCTGTACACTCCTGACCCAGAGAGTCATGATACTTATCTCCCATGGTCAGTTGTTTCCTCCCCATTCCCCACTGCAGGATGTCAGCTCTGTTGCCTGTGAGGGCCTTGGGAGATAGGTTCATGGGGTGCTGGCACCACCGAAGGAAAGTAAACACTTTGTTACAGTGAGTCAGAGATATGCATGGAGCTGTACTGACCCACTGCCAATATGTCAAGTCTCAGTGTCTGAGCTCCGAACAGTAGTATGCCTGACTGAGACCAGTGCAGAGAGAGAGTGATCAAGTGATGAAGTATAGAGAGTGGAACCCTTGTTCTGTTTCTTGGCTGAGTGACAGAGAAACACTGGGATGGGGAAGATAGTGCAGTCCTCTGTCTCCCTCTGTCTTTCTCTGAGTCTTTGTTGTGTGGGCTGTGAGACACACAGATGTGAGACAAGCAGAGACAAACAAAGTGCAACCGTGACAGCTTGACATGTTCTTTTCCTTTGAAATGTTATTCTTTGATTGTTGTTGGTATGTTTGAGGGAGCCCAACTTACATTAGCAAGCCTATATATCCCACCAGGTTCAGATGCCACCACTGTCCACCTCCTATTACAAAGATTACAGAACACCAACAAGGGGTGTTGGTAGTTGGAAGGACTATAACATGATATTAGACAACAGGGATACTACCAACCCAAGGCTCCCCAGGCAATCCCCAGCCCATTGAGCAGCACAGACATACTTCAAAGAGATGTGCTGGCTTAGATACCTGAGTAGCATTTAAACCCATGTGCCAGAGGCTATACACACTATTCCATGCCTCACAATGTGTTTATAAGAATAGATCTTTGCCATGTGTGCCGGGAGCATGCCCATTTCTTAAAAGACTGTGAGATCAGACCTTTGTCCCCTCAGACCACTCTCAAATTATTTTAACCCTAGATTGGACATGGGAATAAAGTGACAATATGGCATTTTAATAATTATATTAAACATCTCAGAATTTAGGGACATGATAAAGAGTTGTATACCTTAAATACAGCAGGAAAATGAACATCCAGATGTAGGTCCCTCCTCTTGTGGGTCATGAATAGTGGTTCTATGAGGAGATATAGTGCAATATGCTTCCCATTACAGAAAGAAACAATCAGAGCAGTATGAAGTGCTCAGGGGTCAGCGATGGAACCTTAAGTAGAGAAGCTGGGATGAGGCTATAGCCTCGCTTCACTTGTTGCAGCAACAAGGCAGCAACTCCAGCACCTCCAACACATAAAAAGGAACAGGCCTTGCAATTTCCCAAACAGAAACTTGATGAGGAGGCCCAAGACACACATCTAATAGTACATAGGTTGAGACAGTGACTCACCCAAAACACAATTACTCAGATTCACTCCCCACAAAGGGGGATGTGGTGAAAACATCATCGGAGATCACAGAAACTTTTAAACTTTTTTTTTTTACAAAGTTGTACTCCCAAGACAGCCTCTTTAATCCACAGTTAGCTTCTCAATTTCTCCAGAAATTGAAACTCCAAAACTTACACAGGAGCATATAGACTAAATTAGAAGCCCGATCACCTGCTTACTGTTAGACGTGGCTATAAAAATTTAAAATCGGGTAAGAGCCCAGGACCTTATGGTTATTCAGGAGAATTTTATAGCACCTTTAAAGACATTCTTATCCCTCAGTTGGTTGAGGTGTATCAGGAAATCATGGAGGGAGACCTATCCCACAGTCATGGAGGTATGCCACTATTCTGAGCATCCCTAAGCCAGGAAAAGATCATAAGTTTTACGCCTTATTGGCCAATATCAGTGCTGAATATAGATTACAAACTGTTTGGAACTGTGCTGTCTGGGAGATTAGAGATGATTTTACCTTCAATCATTAACCTAGAGCAATGTAATGTGGCTTTATATCTTCCAGGCAGTCACAGGACAATATTAAGAGATCTCTTCATTTGTTACAGTATGCCACCCAGTCGTGGGCCACTTTTTGCTGTTAAGTCTGGATGCAAAGAAGGCCTTCAACTGGGTAGTGTGGCCATTTCTGGTGGCATCCTTGAGATCCTTGGGATCATTGGGCTTCTCAGATAGGTTCCAGCAAATAATTGTGGCCTTATATGATAACCCGACGGCATATATAAAATTAATGGTTGTATTTCCACCCCAATTCCCCTCTTTCATGGCATGAGACAAGGTGCCTTTGTGCGTCCCTGTCTTTGTTTTTATTTTGAGCCACTGGCTCAGGGAATACACCACACAGTGGACATTGAAGGCCTGATGGCGGAGAGAGCAATTCATAAACTTACGTTATATGCAGATGATCTGCTCATGTATTTATCTCATCCAGAGCAGTCTCTACCCCCATTGTGGAAGCTGCTGGATGGATTTGCAGAAATAGCAGGCTATAAAGTCAATACAACCAAAACTGAGATTTTGCAACTGAACTATTTACCCATGGATTCTATAAGGAACAATACTTTTTAGATGGAATTTGCCATCGTTAAAATATTTGGGAATCTATTTAACAAAAGATACAACTCAACTGTATAAATATAATTATGCCCCTTTGTTGCAACAATTACCACTGGATTTGGATAGATGGTGTACTATTCCACTTCCATTCATACAGAGAGTGGAAGTTATACATATGAACTTGCTTCCCAGATCTTTGTATTTTGCTCAGTCTCTACCAATAGCCCCACCAAACTTCTTTTTAAGGAAATAAGTGAAAAATGTCAAGGTACATCTGGGAATCCAAGAGTCCTCGTGTTTGGCTCTCTGTCCTCCAGTTTCCATCGAGATGGGGGCTTGGCTCTCCTGGATTTATTCAGCTATTATGTTGCTGCTCAGATTAGGATTATATAATGTTTTGGCTTAACATACATTATATAGCCAAATGACAGGACTTAGAAATAAGGGAAGGGATCTAACCAATATACATAAGATACTACCTAGTCATCCTATCATTTCTATAGAACAATTAACAAAAAAACATATACTAGGAATATTATATACTGTTGGAGAACATTATTGATGGGTAGGTCTTTCACCCAATACATACATTTATTATATCCCATACCATATCTTCACTCTTTTCAGTGGGCTAAATTGAACAATGGCTTTTATATTTGAACCAGGTTAGGTATTTATACAATCCTCAATTTTTATAAGAAAGGTTCTATTATCTTTTGAAGAAATGTCACTCCAATATGGCCTTCAGCCCTGGGATGGATTTAGATATCTGCAGGCCATAAATTATATTAAGACTCTTCCCTCAATGCTTATTCTGGGTTCTGGGTTAATTGTAAATGGAGTCCACTCTGAAGAAAGAGGGGTTACTAGTGGGTACCGCAGGGTTCAGATTAGGTCCAGTCCTTTTAATGTCTTCATCAATGACATTGCAGAGGGACTGGAAGGAAAAGTATGCCTTTTGCAGATGACACAAAGATCTGCAACAGGGTTGATACACAAGGAGGAGTGGAAAGGATGAAAAGGGACTTGGCAAGGTTGGAGGAATGGTCAGAAGTATGGCAGCTAAGATTCAATGCAAAGAAGTGCAAAATAATGCACCTGGAAACAAGAACCCAGGGAAGAATACACAATGGGTGGGAAGGTAGTAACAACAACAAAAAGGAAAGGGACCTGGGGTAATAATATCAGATGACCTTAAGGTTAGCAAGCAATGTGAGAAGGCAGTAGGGAGGGCTGGGGGTATACTGGGATGTATAGGAGAGGCATCAACAGCAGAAAATAGGAAGTTGTTATCCCTCTGTACAGACAGTTGGTGAGACCCCATCTGGAGTACTGAGTCCAGTTCTGGAGACCCCATCTTCACAAGGACATAGACAGGATAGAGGCAGTCCAGACGAGGGCAACTAAAATGGTGCAGGTTCTGCAAGAGAAGCCATATAAGGAGAGACTAAAGGAGCTTAATATGTATACCCTTGAGGAAAGAAGGGAGAGGGGGACATGATAGAAACTTTTAAGTACCCTCAGTGGAATCAACAAAGTCCAAGAGGGTAGTATCTTTCAGAAAAAGAGATGTGCAAGAACAAGGGACACAATTTAAAGATAGAAGGGGTGGTCCAGGGCAATGGAGGAAGTATTATTTCACAGAGAGGGTAGTGGATGCATGGAACAGCCTTCCTGAGGAGGTTGTGGGGTCTAAAACTTGGGAGAATTCAAGAATGCATGGCACAGACATAAGGCAATTCTTGTGGGGGTAGGAAGAAATAGGCTGTTGGTTAACTAGGATCTGTGGCCTATCCTGTAGGTAGGGAAATGGGCAGACTAGATGGGCCAAGTGGTCCTTATCTGCCATCAAAGTCTATGTTTCTATGTTTCTATGTAAGAGATCCCACCTTTATTGGAGGTTTTAAGGCTGATGCTGCGGGAGACGTCCCTTGCAGCACACAATATCTTATATTTATAAAGTCATACTCCACCTTCAAAGAGACACTCAATACAGTCAGAAGGTCCTGGGAAAAAGATTTTGGAATTAACATTCCAAATCAGGTTTGGGAGAATCATTTAAAAAGTTTACACCTGGGCACAGCATCGTACATATGGAGGGAGTTCTCATAGAAAGCGATGGTTAGATTTTTCAGAACCCCAGCTGTTCAGGTAAAATATCTTCCTCACAGTGGGGCAAACTGTTGGAGGGGCTGCGGTTCTGCTCCTGTCACCCATGGCCATATTTTTGGAGTTGCTCAGCCCTTCTCTCCTTCTGGGATGAATTTAGGGTAGTAATGGT
Source organism: Neoceratodus forsteri (assembly GCA_016271365.2). Lineage (NCBI taxonomy): Eukaryota > Metazoa > Chordata > Ceratodontiformes > Ceratodontidae > Neoceratodus > Neoceratodus forsteri. Next base: position 1,066,098,687 of record CM028130.1, read on the forward strand.
GAAGATTGTGGGTACTCACTTAAAATTAACTGAGGCGACCATTTTATTTCTTAATTTGGAAGAGGGATGAGAGATATTTCTAGCAAAAAACTTATAAATATTTGTTGCCTGGCTGAAAAAAGGCCATTACTAGGAAATGGCTCATGCCTGTAATTCCAACTATAAAAGTGTGGCAAGATTTGGTGATACAAATTTACAAAATCAGACATCTTACAGCCATGGCTAATCAACAGCTGGAAAGATTTCAGATACTATGGAGATGTTGGGTGCTATATATTATGGCCCATAGACAGGATTTTGTTTGTAAAAGTTTATTCCTGAAAAGAAAGAACTTCAGAAGAATAGGATCACCAAATTGAGCAAAATGCTCATTTACAATGGGGTCCCATGTTCACATAGTATAAAATACGGTAGTTTCAACAGATATAAATACATAGGATATCCTTTTCCTATCATATAAAATGTACATTTGTGGTACATAGTAGAAAACACATACATAAGCTTTAACATTCACTGTGAGCAGCATCTTTTGGTTGTGCAAAGTCTGAAGCAGCCAGTCTTTGATTCTATTCCATTGAGCTACTTCATTAGATCTTAAGTAGGGAGGAAGCTTATTCCAAGCTTTCGGACCTTGAGCAGCTATAGTAGAGTTGCTCTTAGTTGTTCTCATCATGGGGATATTAAATTCTAGGCTTTGAGATGACTGTAAATCTGTCCTTGTTATTCAAATTTCAAATAGAGTATCTAAATAAGGTGGAGTCTTTTTCTTCAGAGTCTGGTAAAGACATTGTATTATGTGTAAATGCTTATGTTCCATTAGGTCTATCCAGTTTAGGTCCTGATACATTAGACAAGTGATGTATCAACCTGAGGGCATCCAGGGCAAACCTAGCAAACCTGTTTAAGGCATGTCAAGCCAATCTAATTCCACACTCTGTGCCCCCCACCCGTAGACCACATCTCCATAGTCAAATAGTGGAACTATCATGGTGTTAACTATATGTTTTCTGGTCAGTGCTGGAAAGCAATCTTTCAATCTGTGCAAAGTCTCTAATTTAGTCTTTAATTTTTGATTAGGCTATCTATGTGTTTGCCCATTTCATTTGTGTATCTAACCATACTTCTAAATATTTATAATAATTTACTTATTCTAATATGCCATCTGTGGAGGTTATAATTTGGAGTGTTTGGGGGTATCAACCTGTTTATTCCCAAAAATCATAACCTGAGACCTCCTAGTATTTGATATTAATTTATGTGATCTGAAATAATCCTTTAAGACATTAAAATCTCTTTGAAGAATAGTCTGAATTTGAGGAATTGAAGTTCCTTCTACATAAGGACCACATCATCTGCATACAAATGATGCCTGGCTCCATTAATAAGTGGGCTGGCACCATTTGTATACAGATTAAATAGTATCGGTCCCAACACTGACCCTTGAGGGACTTCAGTCTTGACATGTTCCAACCATGATGTGTTAGATCCTAAAGAAACTTGTTGTGTTCTACCCAGTAAATATTCTTTAAACCAGTTCAGGGCTGCCTGGTAGGTTTTGTCCCCCAAGTGGAGTAAGCAGATTTTCCTGTATAGGGACAGAGGAAGGTTACCATTAATGACCCGGGCGATAATCTATTTCTTTTGGTAGATGGAGTAGTGCAGGGAATGCTATTTATTTTTCAAAACACCCTGGCCATGTCAGTAAGTAGTAGATCTTATCCCCTACCCCTTAGTGTTATTTTCTTGCTGTTTAATAACATATTCAGATATCCATTTGTCCACTATTCATGTACTTTTGCAGCATTTTCAGTATTTATTTGTATGATTTTAATCTTCCTTTATTTAAAACTTTATCAAATATTGTTTATGAACTATCTGGGTGATTACTACAGGTTATTACATATTTTAGCAGCAGTAAAATTGTACTAGCATTAGTTGGTTCATTATTTAGAGCTTGGGACTTCTCCATCATGGGACCTCATAGTTGATATTTATGAATAATTGGTTTTATTTTTTATTAATTTACAGAATAATTAATGCATGAGATGTTATTAAGCATTTATTCTTTATTCTTTGTGGTTTTGTAACAAACTTATTTTGTTCTGTGTTCCTTGTTGAAAATGTTAAATAAAAATAAAACAAAAGAAAAGAAATCTTATTCTGTGGCCAGCCCAATGTTGCAGAGGGCTGAGGCACTGGATGCCTTACCTCACCACGCCAGCAACCTGTGTTTTGGAATAAGCACAGGACACTAGATTTGGCTGGGAAGAGGGCTGGAGGGGATGGAGGGTCGCCAGGCAGCTCTCCTCTCCTGGGTAGCTGAGGCAGGCCTCTTCGGCTCTTGGCTGCCACTGAGTGGAGGCTCAATGGTAGCATCAAGCATGGGGGACTAGGCAGACTGGGTGGATTGGTGCTATCGCCAGTGCCAGTGTGCTTGTGGGCCTCCATGCACAAGCACATCTGTGTTTGGCCTAGGCTCCAGGGTAAAAGAGGGTGAAATGTGGAAAATCACCCTGATGGCAGGATGAGGACTGACCCTCACAGGCTTTGCATCAGTGGCTGGGTGCATGTCACAAGGCTTGTGGCAGAAGGTAAGTACCAGGGGAGCCAGGTAATGGAGCTGGAGGGGGTCAGTCAGAAGGGTGCCGCCAGAGGACAGGAGCATATAATATAAAAAATTAATGTTATTCTGTCTTCTGCATGGTGTCCCTGTCATCTATGCACACACACACACACACACACCCTGCGGCTAGTCAATATAAGAGCACAACTCATTGTGGCTGTAGTACTGGACATTTTACAGTGGAACTGCTTTTGTAGGGAAAGATACTTCCTAAAATTCATCCTTTTATCATTTATATAACTTTCCTTTTGTTTGGCACAGTGTGGTAACCCCATGTTATAAGCACAATAACCCACTTCAGGGTGTGCTGTTATTGGGGATTAATTAATACCGGGTGCTGTGAGGACTCTCAGCCTGCAGTCTTGTGCCCTCAGCACACCCAGGTGTTCATTAATTCCTCAATAACAGCACACTCTGTCATGTAAGCTACTGCCACTTAGGTGCTGAGGATGATCATTCATTGTCTTTAGGTATTGACATTAAAGAAACCCCAGATTTGAATGTGAACGAGGGTTTATTAGACATTAAGAGGCAATTAGTAGTCAGTAATCAACTATTAATGAAAATGATAATATTGCTAAGAAGGATCTTCTTAGATACAGATTCAGGTACTAACTTAAAACCTTTAAGTTAAAGCAGGCAGATAAAGAAAAGAAAATAAGAAAAGAAAACAGTTAAGACAACGAGACAGCGAAACACATGGAAAAATTAAATCATGGTAAGGAAAAAGAAGTAAAAAGTAAAAGATAAGAAATGTAGTTTTGAGGAGGGAGAGATAAACCAAGTACATGTCAATAAAATGGTGGAAGACAGATGGCCTGAAGAAATAGGAAATAAATATAGACTCTTTAAGGATAAGAGACAGGAACCATCCAAGCCAGAGAAGTATATGAAACAATCTAGCAAACATAAAGCTGGAGTGGCAGAAAAAACATTACTTGCAGAAGGAAGAAAACAATTAAGTGGACTGACTGAAGAAATTAAGAAAACCCTCATAGGCAGTGGTTTTATTCTCCCCACAAAATATTTCAAAGGCCGACCTAGAGCTAAAAATGAAAACCAGATTACTTTAAAGGTGTTGTTCTATAATATATGTTAGATGATCATGAGTTCTTAGTTCATTTGGGTAAATATTATTTCTGTTTATAGATATATGATGTGAAAATGCAGAGGCTGGATATGCTTAGTAGGTCAGAATAGATCAGTCCATAGACTTATCTTGAACTCTAAAAAGAATTTTGAAGAAATTGGCATTTTAGTGGAAACTTCAATCCTGGATAATATGCCACCTCAGAAGAAAAAGATTTAGGAAAACCAACAGTAGGATAGATGGGGAGGGCAATAGAGAATAAGTGAAGCCTAAATCATGTTAAAACTGCAAATCAGCAACGAATAACTATATAATCCCAGTGGAAAAGGAGTAATCCCTGTTACCAGATGAGAATCTCTTTATGCCAAGAAAACCAGAAGATTATTATGGATAGTTTGCAGAAAGAAGGAAAAATATAGTCTTACTTTTAGTAGAGTCTGAGGAGTCTGAATTGGTGGAGATGTTTCTGAAGATCCTGTAAATCTAAAGCTTAGGAAAACAATAGATATTTTGTCTAGACTTAGATGACTTACATTGATTAAGGGTAGGCTCTGATAGAGAATGTAATTCAGTTATCAATATCAAAAGAATATGAACATATTGATCTGGAACATACTGTAGCAGGACTAGCTGGGAAATTGAGAGCTGGTTTGTATGGAATGTATTAAAACACCCCTACAATTATGCTACAAGAACTTTAGAAAGCTTCCAATCATGGGAAATAAAGGGTTACAAACTGGAAAATTTAGAAATCCATTTGTAGGACTGTGTATACTAGTGAATACAAGCATGGGGTTGAATAACAAGAGTATCTATAGAGAGGATAGTTATTCCTTTCTTTGCCCAGAGCTGTTGAAAGAACAGGTGCCTATATGTATCATTATTTAACATATACATTCCTCCCACTTAGAGAAGGTTCCTAGGGGATCATTTTATCTGATCTGAAGGAATTAATTTTTAACTTCAAATTGACTACTAAGGAATAGCTTGACATTAACAGCATGCAAGTTAGCCAGAGATATCGTAATAGTATTACCATGTTAAGTAATACCCTGGTCAGCCCACTTCCAGTTGGTGTCACCTAAGATAGAGGGAGTACAGACAACATTAATGAGTAACATTTCTGATTTGAAATGATTGGCCATGAGACCAGATTTTTGAGTGACAGTATGAAACAGATCCAGTAGGCAGGAAATGCAGTGGGATCATCTAGCATAAGGACTAACAGATCATCTGCATAAAGCAAGGAATTGTATTCTGTTTTGTCCAACTGGGATGCCATGAATATTAGGATGAGCTCTCAGAGCTAGGCAAGGGTACAATATCTAAAAGGAAGAGTAATGAGGATACAGGCCAACCTTTGGCAGGTCCCAGAGAAATAACAAAAGGTGGGAAGAGTAGGCCATTAGTCAGGAGTTCAGTTTGGAGGGTCATGTAGAGAGTGCATATGACATTCAGGAAATTGGCTCCCAGGCTGGCTTTGTGTAAGGCGGTGAAGAGAAATAGCCATTTGATAAAATAGAAGGCATTCTCAAAGTCTACAGTGAGTGCAGTAGTGGGGGTAAAGAGATTTTGGTATATATTGCACATCAAGGGAAGTGTGACAATGATCTGAGCTTAGGCAGCCTTTCACAAAGCCTGCCTAGGAAGAATGAATAAGGATGGAGAGAGCCAGTTTAAGCCATGTTTGTCAGATCTCGTCAAATATTTTAGAACCAGAATTGATATGGGAGATAGGGCGATAGCTATGGGAAGATTAGGATCGTTGCCTTTTTCAGCAAAAGTGGAATGACTGTCTCACTAGCAGAAGGGGCATGGCCTGAATAGCAAGTGAAAAGTGTATGACCCACAGGAGCAGAGGAGATAAGATATATGGCAATGCCTGGCAAAAAATCGATGAGGAAACTATCACCCTCATGAGATTTATTTTTGTCCATAGAGGAGATCCTGAGATACCTCTGCAAGTGAATTTAGGGTCTCAATAGCAGAGTACTGTGAGTGCGATGGTAGGTAAGGGAAGTGGGTCTAAAAGACATCAATCTACGAGGGGTAGAAAAATGTATTATTTTGTAAAATGCCCAATGTAAGAGTGCAATATGCAGACTAAGATTCGAAATGCAGTACTTGCTAATGCATAGGTGGGGGATCCCTGCAAATGACTATTTTAGCTCCATGTATTTATAACACAGATATTCCATGATGCAGCGCTAAAATGTATCTAGGAGGGACTGAGATGAATTAGTGTGTGCAATTGTTACTAGTATTTGTATTTGTAAAATGTAATATGCTATGTTTTTTAAACTTTTGCAGTATTAAACTTTACCTCTGATTGTCTGTTTTGTTTGTATGTAACTTATATTTATGTATACATTGTTTAATAAATCTAAACTTGAATACTCCTGCAGAAACATATTTGTCTCCTGATAGTATTTTATTGCTTTCGATAATTAATTACTGGCATCTGAGGAGCAGTCGCTGGAAGATTTTTGGGATTTTGTTTGCTTATTTGAATCTCCAAACTTTCTGCTAAGACTTTTCTGACTCATCTGGACTTTATCGTTGGAACACCAGAATACTGTTCTAGTCTTTATTAATTATTGGACTATAGGTAGTGAGAGTGATGGTTATTTATTTTATTTTATTACAAATTTGAATTTGACTCCTGCCATGTGAGAGGTGGTGTTGGGAGATTATTTAATATTTTAGCATTTGCTGCATGTGAGAGGTGCTGCACTGTCTTAAGATATAAAATTGTTTTAAAATTCAAATTTGTTTAATATTTAATAAGTTATTTTACTGTGTTTTAAATTATCGGATTTCTATTTTAATTTTATTGTTTGGTTGTTTTGAGTTGATTTTTGGTTTATGTTAGCTTATTTGGTTTACTCTCCCTTCCTCTGTGAGAGAGTGGGGAGAGTGCTTAATGAGTGTGGTATTTTTAGGTTTATTATTAGGTTTATTTTAGTGATTTATTTAATAATGATGGTTGGGCATTATTCCCCACTAGGCTCAGGGAACTTGTCCTCTGAGTGCCCACCATTATCATCCGACACCTATTTTAGGTGTTGGGCATTGAGCATTCTAAAGAGGTGAGGACGAAGGTGGAAAGCTGGCCTTGTGGGGACAGGAGAGGGAGGGCGGATTGGGGTTTTAGGGTCCAGAAGACGTCCTGGGCAAAATGGGGTCAAGATAGAGGTTGCTCTTATCTTGTCCCCATACCAAGAGTCCCGAAGATATCGGACAGGTACTGAGGTCTTCCGCCATCTCATCCTGCCTTGGCGGTGTTGTGCAAGCCAGATCTATAAAAACAAGACAGCTATTGTAGCTGATCTTGTTGGGTCAACTGATCCGACTTGCATTACGAGACCTGGCTGGATGAAAATGCTGGCCCCATATTGGCCTTGGCAACTCCAGCTGGGTTCTCGTAATACACCATCCAAGGCAGGATCGTGGGCGGAGGTGTGGCCATTATGTTTAAATCTGAACTGGGCCTTGTGGATGTTCCATTGGGAACACCAGATCTTTTGAATATATCCTGGGCGAGGGTGCAGGTTGTGGGATTCTTCTGTCTACCGTCCACCAGGTGATGGCGTAACCCTACAGGAGATTGCAGACTTCATTGTCTAATCTTATGTTGAGGTTTCCCAGATTAATACTTGGTGACTTCAACGCTGGGTCGATGATGAACTCTCTCATTTTGGTCAAAGTCTCCTCCAGTTGATGAATACACTGGGCCTGACACAGGTTGTTACCACCTCCACCCATATAGAAGGTCATTCACTAGATCTGGTCTTTCTCTTGGGTATGGAGATCACTGACCTGGGGTGGAACCAGTCAGTTGGTTGGACCATTACACCATAAGGTTCAGCTCAGGGCCCCTCTAATAGGTCTGCTCTGCGGAGATGGTCCACACCGCCTCTTTAAGGGGTATTGGCCCAGACCTTATGGCAGTGCTGGACCTATTGAGTTTGTCGGGTGAATGCATGAGTCCAGATGATCTTGTACTTGCCTATAATAAGGCTGTGGGAGATGCACTGGACAAAATTGCTCCTGTTTGTGTTCGGCTCTCACTATCCATCCAAGGAGTCCATGGTTTGATGGCTCCTTGAAGGAATTAAGGCAGTAGGCAAGGCTGGAGAGAGCCTTGCGGAAAGCGGGCCTTGATGTTGACAGGCTTAGATTGTTAGCCCATTATGATGGCTACCAATCAGAAATCACTCGTAAGAAGGCAGAATTCCTGTCCAGAGAGATTTCTGCTGCAAAGAATCGACCGCTCAACTTTTCCGGACTGTGGACAGGCTGTGCAATCCAGTCTGTCTTCAGCCTAGAGAAGCTTTTTCAACTTAGATGTGGAGGAGTTTGCTCGCTTCTTTGCAGATAAGGTTGCCGGCATCAGGTCCGGCATCGGTCTGACCTCTCCTTGGGGTTACGGTGGACAACCGTGATACTTAATCCTCGGCCTATCTGGTTGGATTTTCACCGCCCGAATTCGCTGACATTGTGAAGATCATCCAAACAATGCGCCCAACTAGTTGTAGTTTGGATCTGGGTCCTACACTCTGTTAGTAGGTTGTGTGAAGTTATCTACCCAATCCTTGCTGACATTGTCTGGAAATCCTTGGAGGGTTTTTCCTAATCCTTAAGGAGGCAGTAGTTCATCCACTCCTTAAAAATCCTCCTTGGACCCAGACTGTCTAGCCAACTATCGCCTATCTCTAACCTGCCATTTGTTGGTAAGGTTATTGAAAAGGCAGTTGCACTGCAATTGGATGAATATCTCACCTCTCATAATGTCTATGATACTCTCCAATCTGGCTTCAGGAAAAGGCATAGTACTGAGACTGCCCTTGTTCGGTATTGAGTGACCTCCTAATGGCCAGAGATCGACAGGCTTGTACCATTCTGGTCCTTCTTGATCTTTCTGCTGCATTTGACACTGTAGACCATGAGGTGCTATTGGGTGATCTGGGTTTTTGTGGGCTGTCTGGTACAGTCCACAAATGGTTCGTTTCTTACCTCACTGGTAGGTCTCAGAGAGTCGTCACCGGAATTTATTCCTCTGACGCCTTCTCCCTACCATGTGGGTACCTCAGGGCTCCATTTTAGCTCCCATGTTGTTTGCAGTGTATATGCTGCCATTAGGAGAAAATCATCAGAGATACAGCTTGAGTTTTCACTGCTACGCAGATGATACTCAGCTGTATCTATCTTTTTCTCCCGATCAGAGTGATGCACCTCCGTACTTAACAACTACCTGGATGAGATCAGAATTTGGATGAGTTCGAGCTGGTTAAAACTTAATCCAGATAAGACTGAGGTATTGGTTGTGGGCCCAGGTCATCCTGGGAGGGTTTGGTGGGACATCCATCAGGCTTATTACTTGGTGGGTACTGCTCTCTAGCTCTCGACAGGTGCGAATCTGGGCGTTATTTTTGATGACGGTCTGACCCTGAAATCACAGGTGTCAGCTGTTGTCAAATCCTTTTTACCATCTGAGGAATATCGCCCGGTGAAACATCTGATTCCACAGGAGGACCTTCCGACTTTGGTTCACGCCTTTGTTACCACCCGTTTGGACTACTGTAATTCCCTATACCTAGGGCTGCCAGGATTGATATCCGACGCCTGCAGCTGGTGCAGAATGCTGCTGCCAGGCTTTTGACTGGGACTCCAAGAACCAGTCATATTATGCCTGTGCTTTGCGAACTGCACTGGCTGCCTGTGCGGTGGCGAATCACCTTAAGGTTGGTTTACTAACCTTTAAAGCCCTACACGATCAGGGACCGGTTACCTGAAAGATCTTCTGGTTCCCTATTGCCCCTCCGCCCCTCCACTCCACCAATGAGGGCTTGCTAGAGATTCCCAGGTCCATTTGAAGTTGTCAGGATCTCGTGCTTTTGCCTTTTCAGCTCTTACCCTGTGGAATTCTCTACCTCATTGGTTGAGAGAATGCCCGACCGTTGACAGTTTTAAAATTGCTTTAAAACATATCTTTTAATTTGGCTTTTCTTTATAGTTTGATTGTTTAATGTTGGTTTCTATTTTATTATTATGTATAGCGCCTTGATTTTGAAAGGCGCTTTATAAATAAACACAATTGAATTGATTCAGTTGTAGCATAACTCCTGACTGATCTCCTTTCCAAGTGTGCATCCCCAGTTTGTCTAATCTCACCTTATACATTTTGTTTTCCATACTTCAAATTAGTTTTGTAATCCTCTTTGTGATCTTTATTGCAGTCTTTCTTCCAGTGTGATATCTTTTTTATCATGCAAGCCTCAAAAGTATGAATAATAATCTTATTGGGATCTTATACATATGACTTATATAGATGAACTATTGTCTGACTATACAGTACCTATTTATGAATGCTGTCTTTATGGTATTAATGAATCTTATTTTTTTTTTTGTTTTGTTTTTATTTTATACTGAAAGGCTTGTAATCAAAATGCCAGTGTCCTGTTACAATAAATGCGGGGTCTGAGCATAAGATGGCTGCAGTGCTTCTATGCTCCTGCAGCCTCTGTATTTGTTTCTACATTCTGCTGGTCATCTGAAAGCTATTAAGGTTTTTATCTTTTTATATTTTTAAATTTAGTGAATGAAACTCAAGTTTTTAAGCTCATAGTATCTAAAAATAGTTTCCTTGCTGCAAATATTAAAACACAGTGCTAGCGTAGTTCACTGCTAGTGGTTATGCCATTCTTCTGGGCATTTGTAAGCTCTCATTCAAATTTTTTATTTCTTCACAGTTTAACATTTGTGAATGAAACTCATATTTTCTAAGCCCACAATACACAGAAAATAGTTATTTTTGCTGCAAAGATAAAAGCATGGTGCCAAGTGCATGAGCATGTCAGCAAGCCATTGGTTTTTCTAGGGTTCTTTTCAGCATGTGTGTGATAAGAATGGAACAGATAAGATACATAGAAGAGTAGGAAGGAAGGAAGAAAATGGTGACCTGGGTAACAGAGTTTACCATATACTGGGGAGAACACATCTGTGCTGACATGCATATTTTTTTATTACAAATATGCCATGGTTGCTTGGGAGGGGGCCCCTTTATCCCAAACCAAGATGAAAGATAATAGGCTCAGATGAGCAATTTTTCTTCTTCTACTTCCACAGGTCTCAGCTGATAAGAAATGTTACCATGGATTTTCATATGGCTCAGTGTTTAACCTACTGAAAATGTCTCTTCATCCCATGCTAAGGATTTAGAACTATGTGTAGTGCTCAATAAGCACAATTTTCTGTAAAGGGAAGAAAGCTAAAAAGCTCAATAACTGGCAGGTACACCCCACTTTATGATATAATTGAGGAGCTGCATTCACGGGTGATATTCTATGGCTTAGAGGTATGTTGACCATTTCACCTGATAGGTATGTGGGTTCTATTTCACAAGAATGAAGTAGCTAATGGACTAATTTGGAAAATTCTTACTGCTGTTGGCTACGGTAGGGAGACTCTGGGCAGGGTCTAGAACGTAAGCCAGGGGCACTCAATGACAGACACTCAATGACAAACTCTCAGTGTGGGAGCTGAATATTAAACTTATCTATGGCCTTGAATATGGCACCTGCAGAAGGTAGAGTAAACATATTAACTGATATTGGTGGTGGTGTTATGCTCCTCAGTTTGAATTGTCTCTTCCTACAAAATAGGTGAACTCTGAGCTGAGTTGCCATATAATATTCTTATGACTGTGTTATGGCAGGCTGCAAGGAATATTAAACTCTATTTGTGGTCACTTGTTTAATTTTGAACAAGCTAACGCTCTTACAAAACACTCTACTAGCCGCAATTATCTATGTTCTTGCATTATATGTATACCTGCTCCCTCTGTCTCTATCCAGAATCATTCACATCTGTGCATACTGAGAATGGACTCAATTCTGTAAACTAAAAGTTGAAAGGATGAGACAAACTCAGAAATAGTTCTGGTTCCTGTCATTATTGCAACAAAACAGCAATTTATTATGGCATCCTTCATTTTGACTTGAACTGAATTGAATGCCGATTTACCCTGCTTTAAAATGGGCTCAATTTCAAAACTTTTAGGTATTCATGCATGACTACTTGAAAACAGAACATTGATATATCTCATTTGCTGTTCTAATTCAGCTATGATGTCTATGATCTGGTTGTTTTATATGAAATTGTATGAATATAATGTGCAGCAAAATGTTTTATTCAATTTACATGTAGTCAGTGATACAGAAAGTCTTCAGAAATAGTCTTTATATTGATTGATACATGAAATATGATCTAGTCTTGAAGTTTTATTAGGGTAACTTGACTTATTATCATGTATAAGAATGTATTAGTGCCATAATTATGGCAGTGGTACTGAATAATTAATTGTCTGGATCTAATCCTGTATCTTAGTGATATATTGAATGTGGTTACAATGGAAATGTAATTTATGTGATTATGGATAATTAGAATTGTAAAGGAAAATTATTCTGCATATAAGTGTGCAGAAATGATCTATCACTGTTTAATCAATTTATAAGGAACAGAAAATCAGGCTAGTATAGGTTTAACTGTTGCTTGATACTTACTACTACATAAGGTATATGTGGTACTTTAGATAAATTTAGATAAACTGACTACCCTTTTAACAAACCATGGGAGGATGGCGTGGTACCTGAGGAATGGAGGAGGGCAGATGTGATTCCCTTCACAAAAGTGGGAGCAAGGCAAAGGCAGGAAACCACAGACCTGTTAGTTTGACCTCTGGTTGGGAAAATGATGGAATCACTTCTGAAGAAAGAATTGTTGAGTACCTAGAGGTCAGCAGGGCACAGGACACAAACAGCATGGATTCACAGTGAGAAGGTCATATCAAATGAATCTAATAGATTTCTTTGACTGGGTGACCAAAGTAATAGACCAATGAGGGGCTGTGGATATGGCCCGCCTAGATTTTAGTGGGGCACTTGACATGATCCTCACATAAAAGGTCAATAAACAAGTTAGCCAGCCTGGGAGTGGGTCCGAGGGTGGTAGCCTGGTAAACAAGATGGCTGGGCAATAGGACACAGAGGGTAATAGTACATGGAGTACACTCTGAAGAAAGGGGTTACTAGTGGGTACCACAGGGTTCAGTACTGGGATTTAATGTCTTTATTGGTGACATTGCAGAGGGGCTGGAAGGAAAAGTATGCCTCTTTGCAGACAATACAAAGATCTGCAACAGAGTTGATACAAAAGGAGGTGGTGGAAAGGATGAGAAGGGATTGGCAAGGTTGGAGAAATGGTCAAAAGTATGGCAGCTTAGATTCAATGCAAAGATGTGCAAAGTAATGCACCTGGAAACAAAACCCAGGGAAGAGTACACAATGGGGAGGTACTAACAGCAACAAAAGTGAAAAGGGACCTGGGGTAGTCAATCAGATGACCTTAAGGTAGGCAAGCAATGTGGAGAAGGAGGTAAGGAGGGTTGAGGGATACTGGGATGGCTAGGGAGAGGCATCACCAGTAGAAAACAGGAAGTTTTATCCCTCTGTACAGACAGTTGGTGAGAACCCATCTGGAGTACTGCATGCAGTTCTGGAGACCCCATCTCCACAAGGACACAGACAGGATGAAGGCATCCAGAGGAGGGCAACTAAAATAGTAAAGGGTCTGCACCAAAGCCATATGGAAAGAGACTAAAAGAACTTAATATGTATACCCTTGAAGAAAGGAGGAGACTGGGGACATGATGAAACTTTCAAGTTTCTCAAGGAATCAAGTAAGTCCAAGAGGTAGCATCTTTCAAGAAAAGAGATGTACAAGAACAAGGGACACAATTGAAGATAGAGGGAGACGGCTCAGGTGCAATGTGAGGAAGTATTTTTCACAGATGGACATATGGAACAGCCTTCCTGAGGAGGCTGTGGGGTCTAAACTGTGGAGAATTCAAGAATGCATGGGACAGACATAAAGCAATTCTTGTGGGGGGCAGGAAGAAATAGGCTGTTGGTTAACTAGGATCTGCAGCTTATCCTGTAGGTAGGGAATGGGCAGACTAGGTGGGCCAAGCGGTCCTTATCTGCAGTCAAAGTCTATGTTTCTATGTTTCTATGAGGAGGCATACATGTAGAAAACCAATGAAATACTAGCCAAATTATGTCTGTATATTATAATTATAATTTAAAATATATTCTTGGATAAATGAAAATCACTTTGAAAAATCCAAAAACACTTGTTTTAGAAATTAAATAAAATAGAAAGAAAACATTTTATTTGTTTTAACTGAATAGGTTATTTCATATTCTGGTAATGTGAACTGCTGCTTTAATGATGTCATGCAAATTTTGAGAAAATATGGGGAGGTGTTACCCCAAATTCCTGGCTAACATTCTTTCAATATAACACAGATTATATTTTCAGCCTTTTGACACAGCAAGTGACAAAGAAACAGACCTCACAAATGAGTAGTCTATCCCACAGTCAAGCAGGAACTAAAATGACATTATGCTCGGGTTCAGTTAGCAGGCAGCTCTATTATAGTCACAGTTGTTCTATTAGTTTAACTCTTCTTGACATCTAAAAGATGAAGGCAATCAAGTTCCTTTGTGCCGCACTTCACATTATAATATGAACCCTGCACTACTGCCAGCTCTGCTCGCTAACTAGACAAAGTATCTCAACACAGAAACTTCTTTTACCTCTTTGAATAAAGCAATCCTTGACATTTTAATCACACACATTCTTTGACATCTTTGTTAGCTTTTTCTACATTTAATTGGAACACCTTCAGACTCCTAGTTCTAACATTTAAGCTTGGCCACTAGCTCAAATAAGCATGTTCAAATCCTCCCTGTCCAAAAGCTTAATCAAAACCTCTTCTTGGTGTCTTTTCTTCTGTAATGTTGATCAAGGGATGCCATCTGCCCCTTTTACTAAGAGATCTTAAATGCCAGAAGGCACAAAGCAACTGACTGATATGGCAACATATAACGTTTAAGGAAAAATGACTCTGGGAGGTTATGCACTAGCTAAATGTAGAAATCATGGAACAATCATTAGTTGAACACTGAAGAAGCGGCTGAAAAAAGTAAGAGAGTGAGGTTGCTAATGAAATGTAGAGATGGATGTATCACATAATATAGGAATAGTGCATGACAAGGTGTATATCTTGCTGGGATAACATCATGCCTTGGGTGGTTGAGCATAAGACCGCCCAGGGTGAGTCTGCGACCAACACCAGAGAAGTGACAAGTTGGTCAGAAGTTGGTCAACCTGGTGGCAAACTGGTTGATGGGCAGAAAACAGAGTGGTGGTAAATGGTATATAGTCGAAGTTATACAAGTCACAAGTGAGGTACCTCAGGGATCAGTCCTGGGGCCAGTCATCTTCAATATCTTCATCAGTGACATTGCAGATGGACTGGAGGGTAAGGTTTGTCTGTTTGCAGATGACACCAAGATCTGCAACAGAGTAGATGATCCAGATGGGGTGGGCAGAACGACAAGAGATCTGGATAAACTGACAAAATGGTTGGAAGAGTGGCAACTGGGGTTTAAGGCAAGGAAGTGCAAGACCATGCACATAGGGAGAGAAACCTGAATCCACTTATAGATTGGGAGAGGAGTTGTTGGCAGTCACAAGGAAGAAAGAGATTCTGGGCATCGTCATCACAGATGACCTGAAATCATCCAAGCAGATCACTAAAACTGTAGAAAATGCTGAGGGGATGTTGGGGTGTATTACTAGGGGATCACAAGTCATAAGAGGGATGTAATAATCCCTCTTTACAAGACACTGGTTAGGCCTCATCTGGAGTACTGCCTGCAGTATTGGAGGCCACACCTTCACAAGGACATGAACCAAATTGAGGCAGTCCAGAGAAGGGCAACCAAAATGGTGCAGGACTACATCAGAAAACATATGAGGACAGATTAACGGAACTCAATATGTATACCCTAGGTCAAAGGAGGGAGAGAGAGGTGATATGATTGAAACATTCAAACACCTTAAGGGCATTAACAAGGTGAGAGAGTCTAACATGTTTCAATATAAGAAAAATAGCAGGACAGGAGGACACCGCATGAGATTAGAGGGCCAATTAAAGGGTAATGTAGGAAGTTATTTTTCACAGAAAAGGTGGTGGATGCATGGAATGGCCTACCTCAGGTAGTGGTGGATATGAATACAGTGCAGGGCTTCAGACAGGCATGGGATAGGCATAAGGAAGCAATACAGATGTGTATGAATAGATATGCCATTGACAGAGCAAATGCCGATGGCACATTCATAAGGTAGAAAAAGAAATGAGCAGACTGGATGGGCCTTGTAGTCCTTATCTGCCATCAACCTTTATGTTTCTATGCTGTTCTATTATCCCAGCACAGCACACACCCTGGGTGCATTATTTCTATTATGCAATGGCTAGTTTGTATATAGAGAAAAAGAAAAAAAAAATGCAAGAATTTATTTTAGTCATTTTTGTCTGTGTAGGTATATGTAATGAAAAAAGTCCTTGCTTTCCATGTGTACTGAAGGTCACACTGTGTATTTATGTGCCTTTCAAATGTGCTTGGCTGTGTTAGCCTCTTCCTACACCTCCTCAGACAAGATTCTTGTTCTCTTTCCCCAAAACTTGGGACCCCCACACACACCTTTTACTTTCTGTTTTACTTATGGTAATTGACTACTTTTGTTTGTTTTTTATTCCCTGAACTCCCGGTTCAGGCTTGGTTCCTGCCCTCATGTGCTCGCTCACTCATAAGTTGCAGTTTGTTGTCAGCGATCTGTAAGTCAAGCCAACAGGCACGCTTGTCAGGACACACTGTTAAATGATAAACTTTGAAGCCAGACAGAGTTGCAGTATGTTTCTGCAACATTATTGGGAGTGGAAGAAGAGCAGGAGGGAGTTCTGCAAAGCCAATGTCACAGCTATCAAAACATAAGCTTGCTGTAACAGTAATCAGCTTACTGGCAAATGAGTGGGAAAGCTTTGAAGCTCCTCACAGTGACAGAAGAGCAGGGAGTGATGGTGTTCACTTTGTTCATTTTATGGCATGTGCTGTGATATTTAGTGATGTCATTTGATTATGTATGTGCTGTGACTTGATTCGTGATGTTGTGCTGGGATAACATCATAGGTCTAACCCAGTCTGACCAATCACAGCCAAGGATTTCTCTTGCTAGTGTATAATTCTGTTTACTGTAATTGAAACAGTTTTGCCAAGGTATCCTAGCAATAAAGTACAGTACCTCAACTAGTGGTGTTTAGTGTAGGCTAGAATAGTTACTGCTTGCTTCCTTCTCATCTCCATAAAATCTCCTTTATTATAATAATATGCGTGAGTCTTACTATATGTTGAAACTGTACCAATAGATAATAACAGGATACTTATATCATGCAAAGTGTTGTATTTGCTGCTACCTTAATGCAGCCATGGATTATAGACACACTTTATATTTTTAATAATGCTGATTCTTTTTTCTTTTGCCATAAATCTTTTTCTATCTTTGGGTGAACAGATGACTCTCGCCTGTCCCCATGCCCAGTAGCCGCTTCTACCTCCTCTGAAGTCCTGAGTGCACATTGTCCAGCAGTTTTCCCTTTGTGGTAGGGCTAGGAGAGGAGGCTGTCCTCCTCCAGACAGACATATTCAGAAGTCCTCTTGTCCTCACTGGTGGAGCTGGCCACAGGAGATGGCCAGCGCTTCATGTGGCCATCATCACATTTTCATGTTCTTCCTCCCCAATGCCAGGAGTGCACATCAAAGTATGTGTGGAGGCACACATGCCCACAAAAGTCATGTGGATCCCTCCTGCTGTGTCACTTACTGTCCTGTCCTCATCAGGCCTCCACCTAGTGGCAGTCACATGGTGGAGTCAACATCCATCCTCCCTGGGAGAGGAGAGCACTGCCTCGATACTCAATTGTCTCCCACCACAGCCAATCCAATGATCCAAATCCATTCCCAAACCCAGGGCCGCCGCATGGCAAGAGGTAAGGTACCAGCCCCACAGCCCTTTATGCCACTTCTCTGGTAAGTATGATATTTTTCAGTGATTTTAGAAAAGTTGTACCTAATGAATCCACTCAGAAGATACTGTAGTATTTCTACCTCTGGACCACAAGCTCATCTGAGAAAATGCCAGGAACACTCAGCATGCTATTACTTTTGCATTGATTGCTGCATTATTGAAGGTGCCATCCAATAGAGCATCATTTCCTTGAATAATCTAAGGGCTACCCAGTACAGATATAATCAAAGAACAAGAATATTTAGACTCCATGGGAGTTTTAAAATGCCTAGTTTTAAAGTTATTTATGCAGCATAGCAACTCAGAAGCAGCATTTAATTGTTAGTGTTGTCATACTTTCACTGATACCTGCAGATGAGTAGGCTGAAGGAACTGGGAGGTTACATCATTTGCTCAAGGTCACACAGTGAGTATTTGGCTTTGGGTGGGTTTGAACCAATAATCCCTAGTTTCCAAGCCAGTGCCCAAACCACTAGATCACACTGCCTCCTATTCACATTCTGGAAAGGTGACATTTCTGAAATGACACAGCCAATAAAATGGGATACTAGCAATGTTCCAGTTAATAATTTTGGGAGTTCTGAAAGTCCAAACCAATTACAACATGGTTTAAAATTGCCCTTGAAGAATATTATATTATTTATTACTCCTATAAACCCTTCACCATTTAAGCTTTATGATTATTTGTATTTCCTCCAAACTGACTGTACTGTAGCATATGAATTATAGAACTATTGTGCTTCAAGGTAAAATGGCTAATCTGTAGCCCTGAATATCATCCCTTGAGTCAATACAAACAACACAGAGACCTCATTCAACATGTTTTGATATCCGCTGTTTCATCCGGGTGCGTGGGAGTACTTCATCAGACAGGATAGGGCACTGTGCTCCAATTCACAAAGTTAGGTAGGAAGAAAGGGTTGTTGATTGCTGGTATCAGTGGTTGTTGAGCAGGAATTGGCAGATTTGCAGGAGCACTGTTCATCACTGCACTATTGGCTGTTATCTTGAGAAGACATACAACATGGAGGGTTGTTGTCTGCAAACTGGGAGTGAAAGTGCAGCAACTGGTGGTTTCTTGCATATTTGGACTGATGCTTTCTGTAGGATGATTTGTATTTTGGGTAGTCTTGTTCTCTGTTGGAGGTGGGGTGTTTATTTGTGATCCTACAGTATGGAAGGAAGTTGCTAAAGGTGTTGCAGATTGTATGGGAGAATCGCTGAGAAACTGCTCCATTCGCTGTTTGGCTTAGAAACACACTTAGTTTTTTTTAAATTTACTTCTGCCCAGTGCCTTGTAATGGCCATAATTTTATGACTTTCAAGACTTGCTTCTGAGAGAAAGTGGATGCAGTGGATTGGATTGAATTGTTGGTATACTCTTGGGATAATTTGCTTCTTTTGAAATGCATGACTCATTTCTCTGAGACAGTTCATTCCCGTGTAAATTTGTATACAAAATGTTTCTTGTGCAAGGAGAGTTTCATGTATTCTCCATGGTAGAGGAAAAATGTCTCTGTTTTGGTGGACATCTAGCTAGGTATTTTTGAATAATGCTTCTGGGCTAAAAGGGCCATTTGGGCAGGTAAACATGAACCTACCATGTGCATCACAGTTTGGATTGTTGGCGCTTTTATGATTTCTGGTTTCTTTGTTAAATGAAAGGGAAACGTTCAGAGGCATTTTCATCTTTATTTATTGTAAATGAGTCATTTCCTTAAGTGTCATAGTCCCTCTCACCGTTTTTGGGGTAGGTGTAATTGGATATTAATCCAGACTTTGCAGATGAGTCCCATAACTGTGTCTGGGGAGAGCAGGGAGGTATGGAGCAGTTGCAAATCTGTGGCCATGATTCTCAGCTGATGTGCAACCTTGTCTTTTTGGCTTTGCAGTATACTTTTTATGATAGAATTTATTTATTTATTTGAATTTAGGTAACTGGGTGAGCCCGCTTAGACATTACAGTCCCTTTTCATGGGTGACCTAGAATTGGAAACATTGTTTGCATTTTTGAAGGCAGAGCAGGTCACAGTGTTGAAATTTCCACTGATGGTTACACTATTTAAATGCCTGTTTATTCCTGTGCTCAAGGAAATGTAAGTTGATACTGTGAACTCAACTCCTGTAGTTTCTTTATTGGTCTCACAAAACCAGTCAGAAAATATCTTCGTGGCCCACAGTGCTTTTTTGGTTTACCTCATGAACATTGTCTTCAGTTTTGTTTACATGCTCAGAACTTAAATGAACATGTCTACTCACAGCTTGCAATTTTTTTTTGTTTCTTTGTAGGAGGTTGTGGAGCTTCATGCTTCTGTGGAAACGTCTTGTTATTTCAGAAATTGCTCAAACAAAGATGGTCAAACTGGGGAAAAATGTTTGATGCTACTATGTATGTGAGGGAATGCAGCCACAAAAATGAACACCCAAGCTAAAGGAGTCAAGCTTGAAATGAATTTACTGAAGTGCCATTGGTACAAAAAAATATAATTTACAGTCATCTATAAGCATTGTGGCAGTGTGAGTAAGCAAACTAGATGTATCTCTTCCATTTCACATGTACAGCCAATGTGTTTCATCAGAGACAATACACAAAGTGACCCAGTGCTATTTAAATATCACAATCCACCAATCAGAACAAAGTGCTCAGTATAACGTGATAGTGCACTTAAATACTTTAAAACATTTAAAACAACATGGCCAAATTAGACAGGTACATGGCTTAATCTGGTAATGCAGCCACAATAAAATACATATTACACATTTCAGAAACAAAGCCTTCTGTGAGGAAGAAGATCAAGCTGAGCTGAGGTAAAGACATTTAGCTACTTGTTTACTGCTGTGGCTAGCAGGAATTCAAGATAGCAGTTCTGCTTTTCTGTTTTGAGTTTGAATGATGTGGGAGGGATGATGTTGTCAGGTTTTAGATATGATGTAATGTAACTAGTTCCAGCTATGCAGTGAGCAGTATTACTGCATGGTAATCTGATGGCTTTGATCCAATCAGAATGCTAGATTTTTAAACCCATTGTATAAGTGAATACAACCACAAAAGAAATGTAGTGAAGCAGGCATGCACAACATGTCCCAATGTTTCAAACTTAGCTCTTTGTCAAGAGATGACAAAGGTGACCTGAAGAGCTAGGCTTGCAAGACTGAGATGCACTGTGCAAACTTTGGCACCAACTATATAACAAGTTCTCTGGATCTTTGTGCCTTTGTGATAGCGTGGGTGAGTTGTGTCAGTTTTCCTTTCTCATGTACTTCATCAGAAGGCTGCTGCCCTGGAAGTCCATGGTCTGGATATTGAAATAGAGCACAAGTGCAGTGCAAATATTTGCACTGTCCTTGCAGTTGTGGCTCACCTGACAGTTGCTATATCCAATCAGATAGCAGCTGACACAATCCGACTGAATATCGAGCTGTGCCGTGCAGTGCTAAGTGAAACAGTGCTTCCCTGATATAAACCTGGGCTATACGTAGCCTATAGGGAATAGCACTGCATGAAACAGGAATGTGCCAAGATCCCTGTGGACTATATTCAGCCACAATATGCAGATGATCCCATTGGGCATGCAAGGCACTAGGGCCATTTGCATGCCCATTATGAGCTTATTTGCATGGGATGCACCAGCCCCTTAGCACTAGTCCCAACGAACATGTCCACTCTGGCAGTCTAGTGTGCCTCACCTCCCATTGCCCTTTCTATGATTGTAAATAACTTTCTGGTGTCCAGTAGTACCCCTCAATCACCTATTCTTATCAATACAGTAATGCCTAATGTCTAGCTCACACACTACCACCACGTAGTCCCCTTACCTGGGTGGTTGGAGATCAGTGAAGCCCAGTAAGGCAAACAACATAGCCCTCCTCTCACCTCCTTGGCTGGCTCCCATTTGAGCTGTTAGTGAGCACATATACAATAGGCTTTGCTCATGGCCAGCCACCAGGGTAGAAGGGGGTGCAGGGTGGTGGCATGTGAGCAGGTAGGAGAGGTGGGGACACTAGACCACCCTGATTCATTGTACTTTTGTCAGTGGGCACTCAGAGGGACATGGAGAACCACTGAACACCAGGCGTTACTTACTTTTCAAACAAGCAAACAGGGGATGGGAGTACCACTAGGCACCATGGCATTATTGTATGGAAGGGAACAGATGATTGGGGAGGTGGGGGGTACTGCTTGACACCACAGGATTATTGTATGGCTAGAAACAGGTGATCAGGGGTTGGGGTACTGTTAGACATCAGAGAATTCTATACTATCATGGAATGGGTGATCTTCAGCTGGGGTACCACTAGACATCATGGAATTCTATACTATCATAGAACAGGTGATTGAGGGTTTGGGCATCAGGAATTTGTTTCTATCCTAAAATGGGTGATTGGGGTGGGCAACTGCAGTACAGCTACCCTACTTTCAAGAGGGTATGGGCACGGCCTTAGTGCACTGTTAAGAACTGTTTTCGCCAACAGTACATACGCTCACTTTGGGCTTTAACCATCACAGCAAGCCTTTGACGATACTGCTGCACCAATAGAAATGGTGGGATTCACTGTGTGGCAGTAGCAAAGACTGCTGCAGCTAGTCAGGTCAAAAACCTTGTTTTGGTAAAGACACAAAAGGCAAATGGAGGAAATCAATAATGATCTTACAGGATGATCCTCCATTGCCAAATATACCAATGCATGGGCTGTAGAGAAGACTGTTCTGAATAAAAGTAGGTATCTCTGCCAGCTACCATGATGAAGATGGGCAGGGATAAGGATGCTACAAGGGCAGGGGATCTTAAATATAAGTTCAGTTGGGGATGCGGGTGGGAAGAGTGCTATTAGGGTAGAAAGTTGAATTTAAATATAACTTAAATATAACTTTATGTTGGGGAGGTGGAGCATAAGGGTACTATAAAGTTGGAAATGTAAATATATCTTCTTGTAGGAGGTGGAGAATAAGGGTGTTACAATGCCAGGAATTTAAATATAACTTCACTGTCAGGGATGTGGGGATAAAGGTGCTATGAGATTTGGAACATTTCATTTGAGGAGGGGTTAAGTATAAGGGTACTAAGAAGGATGGGGATTAGGGAATTTAAATATAACTCCAGGTAGTGAAGCTGAGTGATATGTGCACTTTTTTAAATGGAGACCAGTTGTTTTTATTAAGAACTTAGCTTGAACTCCATAGAAGCAACCCCTGGGGCGAGAGTGTCATGCGGGTATATCTGTGACTTGTTCCCCTTCCATCAATAACGACACAAGCTTGGGACCTAGAATCTGATTCAGTGGTAACTCTGCCCACTTCAGCTCTGCCAGCAGTGACATTGACCCTTCAAAGGCTGCCACCCATGCGATTCTCCACATTACAGTCTGGAGCACTAAGGACCATAGCACAAAAACATCTACAATAAGGGAGCCTGCCTGGATTTCATCAGAATGGACATCTGCAATAAGGAGTCTGCCTGGAGTCAGCCATGAGTCAGCCTTTGGCTGGCAATGCTGTCCTGGTCTTCATCCTCAAGCCTCTCTGAGTCTGCTGCAGAACCACAAGTATTGACCTTCTCATCCTGCTCATGCTTACTGAACTATTTTGTGTTCTATACTTGGTATAACGACTTTTGGATTACTACCAGCTTAATTTGTCTGCCTGACTGGGCTACTAGCTGTTTGTTAAATCATCTAGATTTTAGGTATCCTAACTGCACCCAATCTGCTTTACCCTTATTGCTATTTATCTTACTTCATTTTATTTTTCTCCATATTATCAAGTGTTTTCGCTTAATCGTTGCCTTTCTGCTAGTGGCATTTCACTTTTATGGTTATGCTCTCTGATTAATCTGGTTTTCTAAACTCAGGTCTACCCTATTATACAGTGTTTTATATACAATTTTGCAAACAGTTCCAGTTCTGTTTGTGCTGCTTCTCATATACCTGCAAGCCTGTTTTCTCCAGCTAGTCACTGCCATTGCTGCTGTGCTAATTAGTAGCTGGTAATTTCATCTCATGCACTGCACCACATTGCACTTTGCCTTTCATTGACTTCTGCTTTACCTTTCTGCTCATTTTCCTACTATCTCTCTCCCTCTCCTTGCTCTCTCCCACTCTCTTCCTCTTCCTCTTCCTGCCTCAAGCTTGTCTCCCATCCTCCCCTCCTCTCTCCTCTCCTCTCCTCTCCTCCTCTCTCTTCTCTCCGCCTCCTCACACATCTAGGTCTCCCTCCTCCTCCCCTCCTGGACTCTATATTTCTCCATGGAGCCTTCATTTTCCTTCTCTCCGCC
Source organism: Neoceratodus forsteri (assembly GCA_016271365.2). NCBI lineage: Eukaryota > Metazoa > Chordata > Ceratodontiformes > Ceratodontidae > Neoceratodus > Neoceratodus forsteri. The sequence goes on from CM028130.1 coordinate 1,066,122,664, forward strand.
CTCCAGATCCAGGGATGCAAGTCCCACTCCTTCTTCCTGCTCCATATTCTGCCTCCTCCTTCTCTTCCTATCTGGGAAGTTGAAACCAACCTGGTCCTTCTCCTCCACCTCCCTCCCTCCCCTTCATTAACTCCCAAAGGCCTTAGCATTTCCCATCTCAGTACTAGGATCCTCCCCTCAAAACTGACTTCTCCTTAACATCTAGGTTTCCCAACAGTTTCTGACCTCCTCTGCATTTCGAACTCTGACTCTCCTCCACAACTCCTGACTCTAGCCTGTCTCTTCCTGATTACCACCTCATCAGGCAGGATTGTGGCAATGAGGCGGTGGTGTGGTCCTGCACAACACCAGATCCTCTCCTCCACCACTGCTCTCAGGAATTCTTTTTATTGCTCTATGAGATTTTCTTTGCAAAACTTTCCTTTCCTTTCACTTCAACCATTTTCTTCTGGATTTTCTATGTCTCACCTAAACCTCCCTTCTTCACTGGTTGACTCTCTCTTTCTGCATTTACTTGCCAGTCGTCTTCCTTGGGGACTTCAATATTAATTAGCTCTCCCTGGCCTGGAGGTCAACCTCCCACAAGACTGATTCCTTTATTTTACCCAACTCATTATCAAACCCACATGGCTCAATCATCAGTCCCCTATTCACACCCTACTGGACAGGATGCTCTCCTCCAACCCACATCACCGCATCACTGCAGCGCTATTCTTCTAGATGCCTTCAGTGACCACTGCATGACTTTCTGTGTCAGGGAAGTTTGGCACCCTCCCAACCCCAAAATACATCCGGTCTAGGTCCCTACAGTCACATAACATCAATGCATTTCCTCTATGACCTTGCTGCAACCAACTGGTCCCCATCCTCTCCACCCTTGACATTGATGTGGCCTCTCCCTTTTCCACACAAAATTTATTCTTGCCTGGGACAAGCACACCCCCTTCAGAAATCCTGGGTTAAATCTTCCCACCACTACTGGATTATAGCTTCTCACTGATCAGTGCAAGTTCTGTGATCAAGGATGGATCGTCTTCAAATAATCCTGCTCTCTGCCTGACCTCCTGTCTTACACGGTGCCAGAAATTCATGCAAGAAGGCAGGATCACACACACACACACACACACAGTGCTGCACATGCACACTGCTATGTCCCTCTGTTTTAAGGCCAACCTGCCTCTGACCCTCTTTCTGTTGCAACTCACTGTAAGGACTTTTCACTACTTGTGCCTTCGCCTCTTCCCTTCCTGGTAGTGGTAACTCTACTTACCCTTCCCCACCCTTTTCTCTGTTCCACCTTAGCTGGGTTCACTTCCCCTGTTACTACTCAGTAAACCTTGCTTGCCCTTTCCTCACTCAACTTGGTAATTAATCCTGATAGGCTGGACCATAAACTTCCCCATTTTTCAGCTTACACCATCATCTCCTTCTTACTCACCATGTCAATCTCTTCATCTCCCTCTGAGTTGTTCCCAGTAATGGAAGATTGTCAAAGTTCTCCCTGTTCATAAAAGGAGTGACCCCATATCCCCTGGCAACTTTTGTCCTAGCTTCCTCCCTTCTATTGCAAAGCAACAAGAGAGGATAGTCTATTCCAGGCCTGCAAACTTCTTCTACTCTTCCAGCTTCATATAATCTTTTCAGTCTGATTTTTACTCTATTCTCACTGGAATGGGTCATGGGCACATTATGGCAACTATTTTTCTTTGATCTGACCAAAGCCTTTGACTCAGTGGATCACCGTTCCTCTTGGACAAGTTGAGCCTGCCAGCCTCTCGCTCTTGCTGTTGACTGGTTTTATTCCTACCTTATGGACTGTCAACAGTCAGTAGAGATAGGAGATGTCTTCTTTCTCCTCCCTATTCAGGCTGGGGTTCCACAGGGCTCCATCCTGGTCCCCCTCTTTCACATTCCTGAATGACCTCCCATCTGCCTGTGTCAACTTGTATATTCATATCTATGCAGATGATAGAGTTATCTACACCTTCAGCCCTTCAGCCATGGTTTGGAAGGCTTACTCCAGCAAGACACTGATTCCATACCAACCAACTCTGGGTCAACACTAAAAAAAGTGTCCATGACCTTTGGCACCACCCAGAAAATGGCTCAGGCTCTCCTGCTCCACATCTTTACCACCCTGGATTGCATCCCTCTTGAAGTGGCTTCTTAATTTAAGTACCTCATTGTGTGGCTAGATAATAGGCTTGACTCTCTGCCCTCATTGGTGCCATCCACTCCAAGCTCCACCCCAAACTTGGTGCCTTGTACAATAACAAAGACTGCATGTCTCCCCAGGTCTGTCAGGATCTGGTCTCCAAAATTGTTCTCCTTGTTTTCTGCTATGTGGATGTGGGTATGGCACTGCCCCTCCTCTTCTCTCTCACCAGACTGACACCTCTGTAATACCTTTTTTATAGCTTTGCCGCTTATCACCCCTTTGAATTCACCACTGCCCCCTTCCTCCTGCTCCCATCTATCCCCTCACAGTGGCTTGTCATTTTCACTGTGCCTGACTTATCTCCAAGTACTGGTTTGGGTTCCTCCCTTCATACCTTTCCTCAGTCCTCTATCCCATTCCCTCTGCCTCATACTTTCTCTCTGCTCCAGGGATCATCATACCATCTTTCTTCTGTACCCGTAGTCCTCTGATAGACAGTCTGTGTTCTCCTATCACCTTCTCTCCCTCTGGAATCTGCTCCTCTCACTCTCTATCTCTCAGCTTCTCCCTTTCTCAGGCACCAGCTAAAATATTTCCATGAACCCTCCTTCTCCTGCTTGCTTTCTACCTGACCTGACCTCCCCTGTGAGGCCCTTGCCATCCAGCTGGTGGGCTTCCACATCTGTTCTGCCTCCATCCAAATTTGTCTCCTCTCAACTACTGTACTGCTATATTGCAGCATGCACTGTTCACTTTATTTTGCATAACAATGCTACCCAATGTACCATCCTTTTACATCTTCTATTGATATTTCACTATTACCATATTACCTAGTGCACTTTACTTTGTACCGTTTCACTGATGCTGTGTATTTTGTCATTACTCTGCTTTCCGTCCCTTACCCCAGGTTACACTTTGGAATGAGCCTTTACTCTGTGCACCTTTCCAGGTTACCAATTTTCAAATAAGTAAAAAAAAAGTGTTCTGAGATGGTATAGAAGGTAGAAATGAAAGATAACCTTGTGATAAAAGGATTATGATAGTTGTTGGATGGAGAATTGAACATATTACATTGTGTAGGGGTATGACAGAGTGACTATCTCCTCCTGCCACTGGGTCCAAAAATGCTTATGATTTCTTGACAATTACTGTTTCAAGCTTTGTGGGTTTCCGTTAGGTAAAGGGGAAAAATGGATCTAGGTTTGTTTTATCTGCTCTATAAACTGAGCACTAAACCATCATGTATCATAAATTAGATAGGTTTCCTTGTCACCACTTAACACCATTCATATACTGTAGCTTTTGGGGATATAAATGTGTGTTTTAATTTACTGTTAATAATAGTCCTCTGTAACTATCATGGGTGACTGCATTTTCTGATTATTCAGATCTCCTTTTTTATGGCTACAGTGGGTGGAGCCCTGCAGACATCTTGCTTCAAAAAGGACTCGGCGTTACTTCAATGCATTCTTTCCAACTGAAGAACATGTTGGACTTGCAGCACAGTCTCCTATGCCAGATAAGTACACCAGATAAAGTCCCTTCCCAAAAAACAAGAAAACAAAGTGTGTTTCCTTTGCAGTTGCAACACCTCTCCTACTTTGCCAGAGTCACATATCAGTTATTAGTTCAAAATTCCTTTAAAAACATTCCAGTTCAGTCTGTAGGCAATAAGGTCAACAATCCTGTGCTCAACCAATCCCTGCCATGTTGTTTCCTCCTAGGTTTTAAAAGACACACACACACCACTGTATTTTAGCCTTGCATTGCTACCATGGGCTGACATAGTCCAGCATTCCTTTACATTCCAGTTCTGTCTGCTTGTTCTCCTAGTGGTATTATAAAGAAATTAGATTTTGTCACGTGATTGATGTATACATTCCAGCCTCTTTTTCCATTCTCTGTATATTTTTGCCCTTGCATCATAACCCCTATTGTTTATATTTATTCAGGGATTGGATTCCCAATTCATGTCACTAATATTATTTCTTCACCAAACTGTAATTTAATTATACCAAAATCAAGAGCACATAAACAATTGCAATTGACTAGATGAGTTCAGCAGTGAATATCATTTTCATTGTTTTACTTTTTTATTTTACATTCCTAATGCTCTCTGATGTTTACCACCACAGCACCACAGCTGTAGTGCTGTGTGTTAATTGAGCTGCATAATTCACAACCCCACAGTCTCTTCATGCTGGGAGGTCACAGAGATTAGAGGGAATTGATGCTCACGTGTTTTAGAAAAACAACATTTCACTTGATAGAATTACCATCCTGCAATTTAAGTAACCACAATTATACTTTCTGTTCTGATATTAACCACAAAATGAGGTATTTACAAAACAGTGCAGAAACAACTACATATATCACACATTTCTGTTCAGTGCTATACATTTACACTTGCCCCATGACAAAATGGTCTATAATTGTTTTAAAACTGTTTTCTAAATCCATTTCAGTGAACACTAAGGGCAAGGTGACAGCATTGGTGACCATTAAAGAATAAAGAGCCCAAATGTTTTCCTTTAAGAACTGCATTAACAGGGTCACTGTCCACACTTGTTAGTATATTCTTTTTAAGCTATTTTACAAAACTGCAGTGCCCAATATATTAATAATTTGACTCCATGACCCTGTTGCATAACCCCTCTTTTTATTGGGTTCTTTGAACCTGCTAATGCAGTTCTTAAAGGAAAACCTTTGCTCTCTTACTAGTTTACAATAGCCAGTGTAGTCACCTTGCCCCTTAGTAAGTTCACTGAAATAGATTTAGAAAAATGTTTTTAAAGAATTACAGAGCATTCTGTTATGGGATGAGTATACATGAATGGCATGGAATGGAAATGTATGATATACTTGTTTCTTGTGCTGCTTCTGCAAATATCTATTTGGTGGTTAATATTAGTACAGATATAAATTGTAAGGTGTAGCCGGGTTGCTTAAATTCCAGGATGATAATTCTATCAAGTGAGAAGTCTTTTTCTATAACACATCAGCATACCAGTCCCCTTGGACCTCAATGACCTCCTACTGTGAAGTTATGACTAATACAGCTCAAATTAACACACAGCCTTACAAACTGTAGTCACAGGGAACAGAGACAACATGTAAAAGAAAAGTAAAACATGATTAATTATATTCACTGCCCAATCTACAGTATCTAGTCCATTACAATTGCTTATGTGCTTGTAATTGTTGATGTAATTAAATTACAGTTTGACAAAAAATAACATTAGTAGCTGGCTAGTGGTGTACAGGTCTATGGCACTGGATGCCTTACCTCTTGTCATGCCAGTGACCCTAGTTGAGGAATGAGCCTAGGGTGCTGGAGGTTGGCCAGAGGGAAAGGATTGAGCATCTGCTGGACTGCTTTGCTTTCCCAGGGAGTGAGGACTGCTTCTCCCACTGAATGGTTGCCACCAGGTGGAGGTGTCATGGTAATGCAGTTCTGAGGATGGCAGGAAAGGAGGGAACTGCTGGATTCTGCAGGCGTGGGCACACCTCCAAGTATGCAAATATGACTTGCATGCCCCATTGTAAGGATGGAGACAGAAAATGGAAAATGGAAAGCAGAAGCAGGCCCTGATGCTCCTACCATGCTTCCATCCTGAGGTGTCCTCAGGTTCTGAGCAAATCTGGATTGTTGCACCTGGGGAAGGATGACCTTCTCTCCCTCTTGTACATATATAAAAAGGAAAAAGAGATTGGAATGTTCAAATAATCACATGATGTAAATCTCATCACTTTATAATACCACTAGTTTGTGAAGAGGAATACAATCTGGATGGAGGAACTACAGTCATATGGATGTAAACTTTGATTAATGTCCAAATGCTTGTGCTGCTAAAAACACATATAGTATGTGTTTCTTATGATACAATCTTTCTTACATTTTCATTACCATCAGCAATATCATTCTGCAGCCATATTGGCTCTTGCTAGAGTTTGTTTTCCTAGGCACTGCATTAGCAGTGAAAATATAGGTGTCTCAATTAACATTATAAATGGGTCCTTAAAATCTTACAACCACATCGGTCAATTATTTATTTTATTTATTTAGTTTTGTTGACCGGGTAAGTGCATGAGATAGATCCTGCCTATTTTCAGGCACGACCCAGGGAGGGGATACAGATGAATGCCAGCTGGCCTTGAACCAGATTAAGCTGTTGGTGGTATTTTTAGTGAATGAGGGAAATTTGACCAGGACACTGGGAAATTCTCCTACTGCTTGGCCAGTAGGGGACTGGCTGTTGCTGGATCGCAGGTCAGTTGAAAACCTGCATGGAAGGAGAATGGAGGTTGTGGATCAATTGAGCAGCCGAGGGCTGCAAATAGTCCGACGACTAAGTTGAAATTGCAGAGAATAACGTGGAATGTGTGATGGAGAAGAAAAATAATTATTCATTTTGACGGAGGATTTGACTACTTTTTAAAAGATCTAACTGTTTGGAGTCAACAGTACTTATACCAGAGGTGAGACAGCTTAAAGATAAATTGGAATCATTAAAATTGAACAATGGATGGTATCTGAGCGATTAAAGACACTGGCAATCAAAAATGCAGGGCGACTTACGGGTCAAACAAGGACTTAGAAATTGAGCAGGCTCTGGGTGAGGTAGTTCCCAATCAGTCCTCGAAGGGTGGCTGTGTTTCCAGTAAATCCACAAAAGGTGATATTATATCAGAACAAGCGACGAAATGGCTAGTAGTTCTGTGGGAGTGCCTTCACAGAGCTCTGAGCTGATGACCGAGCTGAAGACAGAAACTGCGCAAGCAGGAATTGAAGGTGCGCAAGGACGCTGTGGTGGAAGAGGAAGTGGACGGGAAGACTTTTAATGAGGGACAGAGAAGTCCTGTACAGAGTTCGATGGGATTTACCTTTCAGGCTGAAATGAGCATGGAGAGGGAGAATACTGAACCAGGGCACGCTGTATCTTTCAGACGGTACCAGGAATACAAACAGGTGTAACGGATTTCACATTTTCCAAATGACTATTGGACAAGGTAGGAGAAGAAGGAAGGAAAAGAGAATGGCATTGAACTTTGCTAAATGCCACTTGGTGCTGCCTATAGTGGGGACAGATGGACATTTAATTAATGCTCAGCAGGGAGAAAAAGAGACAGTGATAGATAATAATTGTATAGTACCTATTTCTACCGACAACTGGTCCCTCACAGAAGGCTTTAAGTGAAGCTGGCTGGATATTGGATTGTGGTTCTTGGAAGCCCACACCTGACTGGGACCCAAAGCTGAATTTCTCCTAATGAACCAACCTGGAAACCCAAGTCACAAGGCGCTGGTATTTCAGGGGGGAAGAGAGGATAATGAGAATGGGGTAGGTTCCTATGGAGAGTTCAATCTCTGGGAAAAAGGAACTCAGTACCTGTGGCCCAGGTACAAGGGAGGCACAGGACCGAAGAGAGATGAGTGGGGACAAACCATTGATGTCAGAATTATTTTCTAAAATTAAACAGGATGCTGTACTTGAGAAATGCGGTATGCATTAGATACAAAGGAGGTTTGGAGGTCCAACCTGATAGGCAGTATGTGGGGAAAAGTTTATTAAAGGATTCTTTATGTTTCTCATCTAGGAGGTGTTTGCATTTATTAATATTTCTGGGGAGGATAATTTTGATGTTAGTTTTCACTCCTCCTATGCTCTTGATATGTTTTGGGAAAGATATACGCAGGTTAAATTTTCTCCTTATGGACTCCATTTCTAGTAATACCTTTAACAAAGCCTTTAATTAAATATGTCACTGTTATGTTTTGAAATGAGGAGGTGCATATTGATGATATCACTTACTGGCTAGGCCAAAATGTGAAATTCAGAGTGACCCTGAAGCAATATTAGATTCAGAACAATTTTGGACAGGGGTTGGCATTTTAAAGTGAAATTAAGACAGACGGAGACAGGTATTGAGCATATCCCAAATTCCATTTTATTGGGAGGATTGATTTCACCAGCAGGGACTACGTTGGTTTTAAAAGTCTGCTTCAAGTTCCTTCACTATGAGGTCTCACAGTTGTTGGCCAGAACTCAGGTACTTATTTTTTCTTTTCTTTACAGTGTTTGTCACACTTACAATATTCCAGTAGGTTAATTTTATTTTTTATTTCTGAAATTTGTTTTTGTTTTGTTCTGTCACACTGCTCTTTATGTACAGATGGATTTAGGGTGCTGCAAGGTCTGCTTATGATCAAGGCCCCAATTTTTCTGCAGCACTTTGGGAACACGCTCTGTGGCAGGATTCCATTTTGCTACAGAACTTTTGCAGCAAAGGTTTGTCATTTCTGTGGAAGTTCAGAGGTACTAGTGAGCTGCCATGTTGCAGCATCAGCTTATCTTCTGACACTGCAAGCATGACAATAGTTATAGCAACCATGATGGGGGATAAACCTTTATAGGTACATCAGGGAGTGAAGGAAGACCAAGGGAGGGATAGTGAGGCTTAATAAAGGGGATGGAGGGTGGGCAGAGGGAGACTGTGAAAAGGCAGAGATACTAAACAAATATTTTTGCTCAGTATTTACAAATGAAGAGGGGAGGCACCTAAATCAAACAGTAGAAACACTCTGGATACAGAAGTTGATACCAGCCCATTTACAGAAGAAAGGGTTCTGAAAGAACTCTTAAAACTGAAGGTGGACAAAGCAATGAGGCCTGATGGAATTCATCCCAGAATTCTAAAAGAATTAAGGGTAGAACTAGTGACACCGCTGACTACCCTCTTTAACAAATCATGGGAGGATGGGGTGGTACCCAAGGACTGGAGGAGGGCAGATGTGATTCCCTTCACAAAAGTGGGAGCAAGGCAGAAGCAGGAAACTACAGACCTGTTAGTTTAACCTCAGTGATAGGGAAAATGATGGAATCACTTCTGAAGGAAAGAATTGTCGAGTATCTAGAGGCCAGAGGGCACAGGACCCAAGGCAGCATGGATTCACAGCGGAAGGTCATGCCAGATGAATCTGATAGATTTCTTTGACTGGGTGACCAAAGTAGTAGATCAGGGAGGGGCTGTGGACATGGCCTACCTAGACTTTAGCAAGGCATTTGACACAGTCCCACACAAAAGATTAATATACAAGTTAGCCAGCCTGGGGTGGGTCCCAAGATGACAGCCTGGGTAAAGAATTGGCTGGAGAACAGGACACAGAGAGTAATAGTAAATGGAGTCCACCTGGAGAAAGTGGGTTACTAGTGGGTACCACGAGGGTTCAGTATTAGATCGGTCCTCTTCAATGTCTTTATAAGAGACATTGCAGAGGGACCAGAAGGAAAAGTATGTCTCTTTGCAGATGACACAAAGATCTGCAACAGAGTTGATGCACAAGGTGGGGTGGAAAGGATGAGAAGGGACTTGCAAGGTTAGAGGAATGGTCAAATGTATGACAGCTTAGATTCAATGCTAAGAAGTGCAAGGTAATGCACCTGGGAAACAAAAACCCAGGGAAGAGTACACAATGGGGGTGAGATGCTAACGGCAACAAAAATGGAAAGGATCTGGGGTTAGTCATATCAGATGACCTAAAGGTGGGCAAGCAATGTGAGAGGGCAGCAAGGAGGGCTGGGGGATACTGGGATGCATAGGGAGGCATCACCAGTAGAAAATAGGAAGTTATTATCCTCTGTACAGACATCTGGTCAGACCCCATCTGGAGTACTCGTGCAGTTCTGGAGACCCAATCTCCAAAAGACATAGACAGAATGGAAGCTGTCCAGAGGAGGGCAACTATAATGGTGCAGGATCTGCACGGAAGACATATGAAGAGAGACTAAAGAAGCTCAATATGTATAGCCTTGAGGAAAGGAGGGAGGGGGGACATGATAGAAACTTTCAAGTACCTCAAGGGATCAACAAAGTCCAAGAGGGTAGCATCTTTCAAAAAAGAGTGCACAAGAACAAGGGGCACAATTTGAAGATGGGGTGCGGCTCAGAGGTAATTTAAGGAAGTATTTTTCACAGAGAGGGTTGTGGATGCATGGAACGGCCTTCCGAGGGAGGTTGTGGAGTCAAAACAGTGGTGGAATTCAAGCATGCATGGGACAGTCATAAGGCCATTCTAGGAGGTGGGGTAGGAAGAAGTAGGCTGCTGGTTAACTACGATCTGCAGCTTATCCAGTAGGTAGGGAATGGAGACTGGGTGGTCAAGCAGTCCTTATCAGCCGTTAAATTCTATGTTTCTATGTGAAATACCCTTTAATTCACAAAATAAACCATTAAACTATTATAAATAATATAAAAAAACCTTAATCTAATCTATCACTGAAGGTCCAATCCTATGGGATAAATGAAATACAGAGAGAAGACCTTGTAGGATAAATATTTACCTATACATGTGCTGTTTATGCCACTCAACCCCTTTTGAGGGAGGGCTCTCCTACCTGGCAAAAGGAGAGGACCATGTCACTGAATAATATACAATACCTTCCGAAGCACGGAGCAGTGGCACCAACAGTATAGGCCTCCATCCTCATGCTATGCAGCTGGCTTTCTGAGTTCATCCCCAAACTTGAGTCACCAGCATGGAAACAAGGATGCCACCTGCTGAGCCAAAGGCCAGCCCTGCACATGTTTCTTAATAACTTTTTTCTTTTGTACATTTTAAAATGGAAATGGTCCAGAGGAAGGCAGCTAAAATGATCCAGAGTCAGCAGGGTAGGACGTCGAGAGAGACTCATACACCTCAACATATACTGCCTGGAGGACAGGAGGAGAGGGAGACATGATTGAAATGTTTAAATACCTCAGTAGTATAAACAAGGTAAAATATGAGGTTTCTTCAGTCTTAGCAGTAATAAAACCACTACTGGACACTGTCTCATGCTGGTGAGAGGACACTTCAAGAGGGAAATGAAGAGGATGATGTATGCGTGGAATTAGTTGCAGATAATGTAATATCCCTAAAGACAGTGGGCAGCTTTAAGATGGGTTCAGACAAAGTTAAAGAGGAGGGCTGTAATTTAAAATGGAAACTTCATTTCAATTCATTTTTTTGGTTATACCACTGAGCAAGCTCATTGGAAATGGTTACTCATGATACACATTTTAAAACAGACAACAGAATGTATTACAAAGCATTTTACAAAACATTATAAAATACAACAATCATAACATGCAACCATTCAACACAGTTAATCATAAAATTGACCAAGCAACATTTGGTCTAACCAGAGATATTTTCTAAGAACCATTGTTTTACTGCATTTAATGGAATGGGCTAAATGTTAGACTATCAAAACTTAATCTGGCCTGGTGGCGCTGAGGGTTGAGGCGGTGGACGCCACACCCCACGCCACACTCGCGATCCTGAGGCCCAGTTCCTGACAGAAGAGTTTACCTTCCTTTCCAGCAACATAACTAGTAAATACTCTGGGACTTTACCTAATCCACTTTTATAGGCTAATACAGATTTGTGCAGATCACATCTATATATAAGGAAATCCACCTAAGCATTTTATACATACTACAGTGGTGGGTTTCTTTTGGACTTTCAAAATCAACCTGGCCAAATGGTTGTACAACACATCTAATTTTAGTAATTTACTTTTGCTTGAGTAGTCATACTGAACATCTCCATTGATAAATAAAGGAAAAGCTGTTTCAACTATTTTTGTATAGTGTGACCACCCAAACAACATTGATTACAGTACAGAAGCCCCATTCTCCTACCAATCTGTGTAACAAGTTTGTCTACAGGAACATTGTTAGAGCCCAAGGAATTCAACCAGTATCCTAAGTACTTATAGTAGGAATCTACCTGCTCCAAATGTACCCCTTCAGTGTCCAGAATAGTCAGGTCTCTATCATTCTTAAATTTGGTTGTAGTTCTGAACAGCATACATTTAGTTTTATCTATGTTCATTTGAGTTTAGAAAGTCCAAAATAGGTCTAGAGAGGGACTCATATTGAGTAGAAACACCTAAATGGAAGAGCTGCAGTATGAGCAGACAACAGTGTCAGTGTCAGTGGCTCGGTGGGTAGCACACTCGCCTCTGAGGCCGGAGATCAGAGAGCCATAGGTTCAGTTCCCACCTGGCACTTGGGTTAATATGCCAGTACTGACACTGTAGTGCAGCATGAGAGGGTGCTGCACTTCTGAGGTGCCATCTTTCGGATGAGACATTAAACTGAGGTCCTGTCTTCCTGGACTGGTGGTAGTTCAGGTGGATGTTAAAGATCCCATTGCACTTATCGAAAAGAGTAGGGCAATTTCCAGGTGTCCTGGCCAAATTTCTCTCATTCACTAAAAATACCACCAACAGCTTAATCTGGTTTAAGGTCAGTTGGCATTCATCTGTATCCCCTCCTCGGGTCGGTGCCTGAAAATAGGCAGGATTTGTCTAGTGCACTTACCCAGTCAACAAAAACTAAATAAATAAAACACAGACCATTTTGCCTTTTTCTGCTAGCATTTTTGTATTTTCTTATGTGGTACACCTGAACAATGTCAATTTCCTCTTATCACCGCCTGTATCAGTACTCAGGTTTAGAACTAGTGCAGAGGCCAGCTGTCCACATTGCCCAGGGACTTGCCTATTACATGGTCTAGCAGTGCCTGAATTTTGAAACAAATATTTATGCAGATCCCATATGTGTCAATTTGTTTTGCAAAGGGATGCAACTTAATGGCAACAGCATGCATTAGGGCAGACACAGATGCAGGAAAACCACTACTGCCCCAAGACTTTAAACCAAATTGTTGTGTTTTTTTTTAGCACTGTCTAGGTTGTTCTTGGTAACAACGTTTTGATGTTCCACCCTTCTGCTTTTCCTGGAAGGCCCTCAAAATTGTTTGAAAAGTTTGCAACAGTTGTTTTACCTCATTCTGCTGTGTGTACTGCAATGTAGGGTTGATTATCCATTCCTCCAACCCACCTGTATTTTTCTAACCATTTATAGGCCAGATCTATCTCTGTGTCCTCTCTCTCTCTCTCTCTGGAAGAACTATCAGGCTCAGATCAGAGTGGTTGTCTTTTCATGCCACTTTTTCAAAGTTTTGCATGGTATATCTTTTACTCTGGCATCTCTCTGGGTCTCTATCTCATATGTCAGTGGTCCTGTCTGTCTAAGGACCCCTGCCATTTCATAAAAACTTATTTTTAAAGGATGGTAGTGTGATGCTTGGCCAGCTGGTTATGATTATTGTATGCCATTTGTAATTTAAAAATATAGTATGTGATTTTCTCACATAAGATAGCCTGTGCTCCATGGGTGCCCCAGGTTTCAGTGAAACTAAAGGATACAACTGACCAGGATATCTCTGTAATGTAATTAACTTCCTTGAGAAATTGCATTTTATGGCCTTTTTATGACCTGTTGTTGCTTTGAAGTTGGGAAGCTAAATATCCAGTTTATTACAGAACAGGACATCACTAAGCTGAATCCTGCCAGCTATCTCACACTTAGGTGATGGATCACAGGGTTGTATATCTTCAAAAGGAACTGGTTGATCAAAGGCTCATAATTTGGGAAATGAGTTTTTGCTGATGTCACCTTATTTAATATACCTCCTGATAGGACATCATGTTTGTATTTTTTATATTCTAAAAGGAGGAGCTAGATTACTAACAGAAGGGTGTGGAGAGACACAGTTTAACCTGAACTGTTTGAGTCATATTCCATTTTGGGACTATAGAAAGTCACACATCTCTCTGATAAGGCACTTAAAGAGGTAATACATTAGATAGAAAAAGTCTAAATGTACTGTGGTAGGAGTTTTGTTTTGTACTTTTCCTTGTTTTCTTTCAAGTGATTGTATGCTCTTCGATATATTGTTCTGTGTTTACATTTTACATATTTTTATCATCTTTTAGTAAAAATCTTTATTTGAAAGACTGCCCGTGCGCCTGCCAGTTTTTTTTGCATGTGACGTATGGATGGTTAAGTCTGACAACTGTTCAAAAGCTTGACTGTGTTACTAAACTGGGAAAAGTAATAATCTACCTAAGGTCATTTATAGAGTCTTAAGGGTTCATTTTGGAAGCCTGGCTTGGTGCATCTGGTGAAAGATTGTACCACAATCCCCAAAGAGGGTACTGTACCACAATCCCCAAAGAGGGTACATATCTGAGCCTGTACGTTGGGTATGCTAGCATAAGGTTCATAGTTTGAATCCCCAGAACTTGAGACTAAAGGTGATTCAGACCCAAAAGCAGACAGGAGGGTTACCCTGTCTGTTACCTGTTCACATTACTGCGCTCAGAGGTTGGCACTGTGGCAGCATAGAGCCTGACCTGTTGAGTGTGTTTGTGACAGATTTAACTGTTCAGTGTGTCAGCTTAATACTGTACAGCTCACTTGCAAAATAAGGGAGTGATTTTTTTAAAAAGAAACAGAACAATATAATGTTGCTTGCAGTCAAGTTCCTACCTTGTTTTATTTTTTTCAAAGTGCATGTTAGAGTAGCTATAGTTAGGGAAGAAGATGGCTTCAACTACAGCGAGCACACTGCAGACTACCTGGAAGCAGTTGTGCAAGGAGAGAGGAGTCCTGCATGAGGGAGAACCATCAAGCAGAACCTCATGGATGCTCTGATGGCCAATGATGCCTAGAGTGTTGAGTCACCATCCATGACTGAAAAGGACCAAACTTTGGGCATGGAGGGCTAGCAGCCAGTGCAGTGTCCAGATCTGGTGGGGTGGACAGCAGGGCCAGTACAAGTGAAGGGCCATAGCAGCAGGGAAGGTCACCAGCATTCTGGAGCCAGAAGCAATCAGACTGCAGATTGAGTTGTGCAAAATGGAGCTGGAGGTCCAGAGAGAAGAGAAGCGAGAGCAGCGAGCTGCAGAGAAGAAGAGGGGAGAGAGAACAGTAAGCTGCAGAGGAGAAGAGTGAGGAGGAATGGCGATAAGCAGAGTGAGAGAAATGAGCTGCAGAGGAGAAGAGAGAGCGTGAACAGCGAGAAGTGGACCGGAAGAGCATGAACACCAAAGGCAACATGAACTGGAGAAGCTACGACTCCAACCACCAGCACCAGAGCAGGTAAGTGGCCTGGGTTTAACTGGAACTACAGGACTGGGATACAAACTGAATTCCAAATTGATTGCTGAATTTAAAGAGGGAAGATATGGATGCCTTTTAAATTCCTTTGCAAAGGTTTGTATTCAGGCAAAAATTCCTAAAGGGTCCTGGAGCATCCAGCTATCCCCAGTACTTACCGGAAAGCTCGGGATGCATTGGGTCAAATGGACAATGAGGACAGTAATTATTACAGCAAAATTAAAGCTGTGCTTTTAAAAAAGTTTGATTTAACTGCTGAAGCATACAGAGCTAAATTCCGTAAGCTCAGAAGAAGCCCTGACATGAGCTACAAGGAGCTAGCCATGAAACAACATCAGTGTTTAAAAGCGTAGGTGGAAGGAATTGAAGCAAACTCTGTAGATAAAATTGAAAATGCTATATTGCTATAGCCGTTTTATGGGCATGCCAGCAGAGCTGAAAACCTGGTTGGAGGACCAAGACCACAAAACAGTGCAAGAGGCTGCTGAACTGTCAGACCGCTATGTCAAGAGCAGACCTGCTTTGAGAGCTAATACAGATGGGCGTGGCAGTGCAGAAAGGAAAAAGCGCACCTTCAGGGCAGCTAAAACCCACTCTGCCTCCACTGAAACCAGCTAGCCCCAGGTTTCAAAGAAAAGATTTCTCTGAGAAAAGAAACAAATGTTGGGTTTGTAAAGAAACTGGGCATATTAGAGACAGTGTTCCAAAAGGGCAAGCAATACACAAAATGGGGCTAGGAAAGAAGTGGGTTGTTTGTGTGTTCCTGGAAGCATGCCTGTGAACATGAGTGAACACATGTGCCCAGTAATGTGAATGGTGTACAGTATACCCAATAAATTTGTAACTGTACAAGGGTTCACTGGTGAGGACAAAATATTGCCACTGCTAGTATTCTCCTAGACTGGGGTGAAACAGGGGAACTGTGCAACAGGTGGCTGTAGCCAAACTTTAGCAGTTGACATCATCCTTGGCAACAATCTCAAACAGGGGATGGTGTGCAGTTACCCATAACCAAGCAGCAAGGAAAATTGTAGTTCCCTGGACGCCACAGAAGCCATTGTCAAAACCACTGGGAGGCTGGTTCCCAGCTTGTGTCTCCTTATATGGAGACTAATGAAAGGGGTAGAAATTTCCCCAGTAGCAGTTAACCACACAGCTATGGAGGGTTACTCCGAAGAGGGAGGGGTGACCCATTGTCAGAGGGTTAGGGATGACAGTGATCCTGAGTCCCTGATGCTAATGCTAGGGCCTCTGGTTTAGAGACTGAAGGAGACCTGTCCCATGCCTTGGGAATGTGTAAGGAGTTAGCAGCTGCTCAGAAAAGTGACCCTAGTCTAGAAAAGCTGAGGGCTTGGTCAGACTCTGATGGAGCACAGGAGGTGATGGTAAACATAAGGTTTATTGTGAAAATGGACTGATGTATACTCTCCTGTGAAGACAGAGGGAGGGGTGATAGGCAGGCAGCTTGTCATTCCCAGGGTACTGTGAACAGTTGCTCAAGATTGATATTCCCTTGTCTGGTCATCTGGGAATCATGTGCACTATGCAGCAGTTAGCCCAGAATTTCTATTGGCCCAACTTCACCCAGCAGGTGAAGGAGAATTACAGGGTTGTCACCAGTGCCAAGAAATAGGGAAGGCCATAAGGTCATTGCCATAGTGGAGGAGCCATTACAGAGGGAGGGAATGGATATTGTGTGTCCTTTAAATACCCTCAGCTCCTCCAGGAAGAGATTCATCCTGACAGTGGTGGATTATGCAACCTGGTAACCAGAGGCAGTCACCCTATCCTCACTGAGGACAGACAACATGGCAGATGCCTTACTCAGGATTTTCTCCGTGTTGGGTTTCCGGAGGAGGTTTTCACCAATTGAGGGGTTCCTTCATGTTGGACCTGATGAAATGTTTGTGGGAGAAGTGTGGGGTGGTGCAGAGGTGCATGACACCTTATCACCCGCAAGCCAATGGGCTTGTAGAAAGATTTAATGGTACCCTGAAGTCAATGCTCCAAGCATTTGCTGAACAGCATGGGAAGAACTGGGAGAAAACCTTCCCATCTGTTGTTTGCATAAAGGGAGGTGCCCCAAGAGTCGACAGGATTTTCCTCCTTCTAACTCTTATATGGATGCCTGGTATGTGGGCTCCTAGACTTGATCCAGGAGGACTGGGAAGGCAAGGATGCCACCCAGGAACTCCCATATAGTGGATTATGTCCTTAGGTTTAGGGAAAGGCTGAAGGAGCTTATGGGGACAGCCCAAAGCAATCTGACAGCTGCTCAACAGAAACAAAAGTGTGGTATGACCACAGAGCCAGAGCTCGCTTGTACACAGTGGGTCAGGAAGTCATGGTCCTTATTCTGGTCCAGAAAGACAAGCTGCAGGCTGAGTGGGCAGGACCATACAAAGTAGTTAGGAAGGTAAATGATGTGAACTATATCATAGAGTTACCTGACAGAAGACATACAGAAAGAATTTACCATGTCAACATGATGAAGACATATGCTAATAGGGCTGACATGGTGTTTGCAGTAAGTAGTCCTGGGAGGGGACGGACAAAGGAGAACCCCTTCTGGACTTTCTGGAAGAAAGCTAGTGGGAGTCCTTTGTGGAGGCAGTTAAATTGTCACCCCAGCTGGCCCCGACAAGATTCAGGAAGTAAGGGAGGTTTTAGCAGACTTTGCACCCCTGTTTAGCACCAAGACTGGACTAACCCCTTAGCAATTCATGATGTGGAGACAGGGACACAGGCACCCATATGGCAGACAGCATATCAGGTGTAAGAGGCTGTCCAAAAGGACATTAGGAGGGAGGTGGAAGAAATGCTGGATTTAGGGTTAATCCAGAGATCCCACAGCCCCTGGGCCTCACCCGTAGTCCTTGTGCTCAAGCCAGATAGTGCTACTCATTTCTGTGGGACTGTCATGGACTGAATGCAGTCACAAAGTAAGACACCCACTTGATGCCCCAGACAGATGAACTCCTGACAAGTTGGGAGGGCGACCTACCTTACGATTATTGACCTGACAAAGGGTATTGGCAGGTAGAGTTAACTGACAGAGCTAGGGTAAGGTTGGCCTTCATCACCTGATAGGCTTATTTGAATTTAAAGTAATGCCTTTCGAATGAAGAACACCCCGCCACTTTCCAAAGGTTGGGGAATCAGGTGTTAAAGGTGCTAAGGAGTACACCATAGCATACCTGGATGACATTGCCATCTTTAGTGCCAGCTGAGAGGAACACCTGTCCCACCTTAGGAAGTGCTGGGCAGGATACAGAGGGCAGGGCTCACTGTCAAAGCTGAGAAGTGCCAGGTGGCCATGGCTGAAGTGGCATACCTTGGGCATGTTGTAGGCCAGGGACAGCTCCATTTCTAACCAAGTAAAAATAGAGGTGATTAAGGCATGGCCCAGACCAGAAATGCAGAAGCAGGTCAGGAGTTTTCTAGGGACAGCAGGGTACTATAGGAAATTTGTACCCAATTACAGTGCCCTGGCTGCTCCCTATCTGGCCTGGTAACAAAAAGATGCCTAAGAAAATTACCTGGGAACCAGCCTGTGAAAAGCCTTTACTAAACTGAAGGAGGCACTGTGCAGTGCTCCTGTTTTGACAAGTCCTGAATATAGTAGATCCTTTATAGGCCAGACTGATGCCTCAGATGTGATATGGGGCAGTACTGAGTCAGACATCCAACCAAGGGAAAGATCACCCTGTAGTGTACCTGAGTAAAAAGTTACTTCCCAGGAGCAGACTTACTCTACTGTGGAAAAGAGTGTCTTTCCATAGTGTGGGCCCTAAAGAAGTTAGAGCCATACTTATATGGGCAGTATTCTGAGGTACAGACTGACCACAACCCCTGGTTTGGCTGACCCAAATGGGAAAAACTAATGGTAGACTATTAAGATGGAGTCTTGCCTTGCAAGGGTATGACATGATGATCTTACATAGGTCTGGAGTGACCAATCAGAAAGCAGATGGCTTATCACATCTGTATGAGGAGTGAACTGACTTGGAAAGCTCATCCCATGCAGGGATATAGCCCTAAATTCAGTCCAGGTGGGGAGGATTGTGATGCGCAGCTGGTTATGATTATTGTATGCCATTTGTAATATAAAATATAGTATGTGATTGTCTCACATAAGACAGCCTGTGCCCATTGGTGCCCCCAGGTTTTAGTGAAACTAAAGGATATAACAGTCCAGGAGATCTCTGTAATGTAATTAACTTCCTTGAGAAACTGCATTTTATGGCTTTTTATGACTTGTTGCTTTGAAGTTGGGAAGCTAAATATCCAGTTTATTACAGAACAGGACATCATTAAGCTGATTCCTGCCAACTATCTCACACTTAGGTGACAGATTGCAGGGTTGTAAGTCCTTAAAAGGAACTGGTTGATCAAAGGCTCATAATTTGGGAAATTAGTTTTGCTGATGTCACCTTATTTAATATACCTCCTGATAGGACGCCTAAAAGGAGAAGCTAGATGAGTCACAGAAGGGTGTGGAGACTACAGTTTAAACTATACTGTGTCTGAACTGTTTGAGTCGTATTCCATGTTGGGACTCTAGAAAGACACTGAGCTCTCTGATAAGGCACTTAAAGAGGTAATACATTAGATAGAAAAGTCTAAATGTATTGTGGTAGGAGTTTTGTTTTGTGCTTTTCCTTGTTTTCTTTTGTGATTGTATGCTCTTGATATATTATTCTGTGTTTACATTTTACATATTTTTATCATCTTTAGTAAAATATTTTATTTGAAAGACTGCCTGTGTGTCTGCCAGTTCTCTTTTTGCCTGTGATGTATAGATGGTTAAGTCTGACAATTGTTCAAAATCTTGATTGTGTTACTAAACTGGGAATAGGTAATAATCTACCTAAGGTCTTTTATAGAGTTTTAAGGGTTCATTTTCAAAGCCTGGCTTGGTGCCCCAGCAAAGATTGTACCAATCCCTGAAGAGGGTATGTATCTGAGCCTCTACATTGGGTACACTAGCATAAGGTTCACAGTTTGAATCATTTGAATCCTCCAGAACTTGAGACTAAAGGTGATTCAGACCCAAAAGCAGACAAGAGGGTTACCCTGTCTGTTATCTGTTCACATTACTGTGCTCGGAGGTTGGCACTGTGGGAGCAGAGGGCCTGACCTGCTGAGTGCATTTGTGACAGGTAGCAGTAGCAAAACTTTTCTCCTTCTTTAAATTCTTTATGTATCAATCTATGATCATAAAGCTACTTTTGCTTTCTTGGCTTGTACATTGTTTTCATGTGCTGTTTTAGTATATTTAACAAGTCGCTTATGAAACTGTATCATATACTTCACTGTACTTGTCTGCCTGATTTCTTTTCCTCATCTAAATATTCTTTGACAACATCTAGTGCACACCAAGGATTTCTTCCAAATAACAGTGAAAGGAGAAGTAACTTGAGGAAGCTTGGTGCACCTCATGGTATGCAAACAGCAGCAAAGGCAAATATATACCCACTCCTTTCCTTTGTTATGGAGAAACTTTCTCAGCATTCATTCAGGGATTGGTCAAACATTTCCACTAGGCCATCTGTTTGGGGATGGTAGGGGATGTCCAGGCTGCTACTACTCCCAATAGTGGTATTATTCTTTTAACAGTGTAGCATTAAAAGTATTTCCATGATCAGTTAGGATCAATTTTGGGATGCCTAGTCTGCTGAAAAGTTGTAATAAATCCTTGGCAATTTTGGGGTAGTGATTGAATGCAAGGGTATGACCTCCGGGTATTTGGTGGCACAGTCACACAGAACCAGTATGAAGCAGTTGCCTTGAGTGCTCTGCTCTAATGGGCCTACTATTTCCATAGCTATTCTGTCAAAGGGCTTAGTCACCAAAGGTCATGACATCAGGGGCACCATATCCTTCCTCCCAATCTGTGCAACTTTTGACATTCTGCACAGGCTCAAGCAATACTCAGCTACCTGTTCAAGGATAGTGGGCCAAAAGAACCTTTTCAATAAGTGATTCAAGGTACGTCCCCTCTCAACACGACACTTGAACAGGAAATCCTGGGCCAAGTATAACAATTGGGGACTAAACCTTTCAGTGATGACAAACTGCTCTACTACTTTTCCTGTGTTTGGATTTACCCAGACCCTGTATAAAATATTACTTTTCTTGTTATACTCATGTGCCCTTTACGCATGCTTTTCCCACCTGTTGGAAAAAGGGTTATTGTTTTATCTTTCTTTTGTTCAACCCCAATATCACACCCTTCAAACATTTTGTTTAAGTGAAGCTCAGACAGTCTACTGTTTTTGTTCCATTTCTTCTTTAGTCTTGTCTTTTCTTTTCTGAAACATTTATACTTTCCTGGAGCCCCTAGTACATCTTCTTCAAAAGGAAAGGTGTCATTAAGAGTCTTTTCTTGCTTAGCCTGGGCCCTGGTAGTCACTGCAGGCACTGTTTCATCCCTCTTTATCAAAGTGCCAAAGTCTGGGAAATCATGCCCATAACCACAGGTACAGGGAGCCTCAGCACAAAATCTGAAGTTACTCTAACTAGCTTACTTTGTATAATCATATTTACAACAGTGGTAGGATAATGGTGTGTGTGTCCACATGAACACAAATGACACCTGTAGAAGAACATCTATTTGGCACATTGTCCAGGAGATCAGATCGGATCAATGTCCGCTTACTACAAGTCTGTCAGTCCCATCACTTGCTTGTTATCAATGTTAACATTAGCTAAATAATGTCCCCAGTTAGCTAAGGACAGATGTGTGGGCAAGAATTTCTTTTCTGACAAAAGCGAGCTACATGGCCCCCTTGACAATTGTGGAAGATAATGTCAGGTGGAAAACTCTCCTCCTTTTTCTGGTTTCCTTTCAGGTTTCCCTGAGGTTTTGTCTGGGGCCTGATTAGGTATAAAAGGGTTTGTCTTACCGTATTGGACATGGTAGAGTTCAAAAAATAGTACCTCTGTACTCTCTTGTTAGACTGTTAGGCAGCCAGGACATCCTCTGCCAAAGCTATGGTTGTCTCTGCAACTTGATTGATGTTCTCTCACCCACATCTGGACATCTTGAGGCAGAATTTGTAAGAACTGCTTGATCATCAAGGTTTCCAAGATCTCAGCAACTGTCTTCCTCTCAGGTTGAAGCCACTTGGTGCACAACTCCTTTAGCTGAGTATACACGTCTCTTGGAGTATTCACATTTTGATAATTAAGTGAATTAAACATTTGCCTGTAGGTCCAGTGCTAATATGAAATCATTGTAAGATTTTCTTTTTACTAGTTCATAGTCATCTGTGTCTCTACTGTCCAAATGACTGTAGACTAACTGGGCATGATCAGTTAATTATGGGGCTAATCGTACTACCCACTGGATCCTGGGGCCACTCAAGATCTTGCAGTTTTTTCAAAGGTAGTCAGATAGTCCTCAATATCATCAGTACCAGTCATTATGGTAAATTCTAGGTCTTTTGGGATGTACTGTACCAGTCCCACCAGTAGAATGACTGGTCTCAATGACCTGGAGCACTCATGCTGTATGCACCCACCTCTGGTCCTGTCTTCCTCACTACATCTCTCTTTCTTGGGCTTCTGTCTCTCTGTATTTCTCCATCTCCATCTGCTTCACAGCTAACTACCACATTAGTTCATTTATATTCTCTAGGACTTCATCATCCAGTTCCTCAGCTGTCTCATTCATACTCACATCAAATAAAGGATCAGGCTTTGTCTTTCATCTGGCTCCAGGCTCCAGACCAGGCAGTGGCTTTTCCCAATTTCTTCAGCCATTGCCCTTGTTAATACCCTCAGGTACTTAATGCTCCTTTGAGGCTGTCTTCCTGGACTTCAGACATGTACCAGAGGTCTATCTTGATACCAGGACTGGTATCTGCTGGTTAACATTCCCTGACCACCTGAACATTAATCAGAATCCCACATCTAACCCCACCACATGCCTCAGGGTGTGGATGCAAAGACTGACACTAACTCAGTTTGCATAAGGTGCAACATGCTTATTGTGTGATTCTATTTCAACCAGGTTCCAAGAATGAAAAACACAATGAAATAAAAATAAATAAAAGAAAATAAATCATTACATAGCATTTGTCAGGATGCAACAGTCAGGATCACATAACACTGCTGGTATTCTTTTCTCATCTGTGCTTTAGACTGCTTTGAGGACATGATGATTGCATGTCCCTCCCTCCTTCTCTCATGCTTCAGGCAGTGGATAAACCAAGGCTTCTTGCAACTGTTTTCAAAGATGGTTGCAACTTCTTCCAGGCAGTCTGCAAAACCATGGTTGTTTATATCAGATACCATTATGAATTTAAAATAAAACAAATACATTCTCCAGCCTTTTCCTTTTCCTTTATACTAAATCTGGCTTTCTCAGTCACCAAACCACTATGTAGTATATAGCATTTTCAAAGTATTTTAGGCAATCAAACATATTTTATTCTGTATGTACTGCATACCAACAGTGCAGCAAAACAAGTGGCTCATATATTAAATGTGCAAATATTTAACAATGGGTATCTGTTTTATGGCTGCAGTGGTGAAGCCTGTAGCCGTCTTGCTGTAGCTGGAAAGGAGACACTGAAGCATAAATTTGCCATTGCAGTAGTTCCTTCTACAACTCCAACCTGTGCACTCACCCCCCACAGATGCACTACTTTTCTGTCGTTACCACTGAGCTTGCTGAACTCACAGCAGAGCACAGCACAGTCTACATGTCCAAGATGTCCACAAAGCTCAGTGCACATGCATGAGTCTCGCATGTGCAACTTCACTTCTGCAGTTGTGGTGAAGTCACACATGAGTAAAAACTTGCACATGTGCAATGACCTCTGGTGGCCATCTTGGACCCAGTGGACTACTGTGTTCTGCCATGAGTTCAGTGAGCTTGGCTACAGCTACATAGGCTCTAGCCAGATCGTGTTATATTGGCAAATGAAACTGTGCTAGCTAGCTGTTAAATTGTTTGGTGACTTTGAGCCATTCAGGAGGCATTCTAGAGGGATTTGGAAAGGAAACATAGAGTAAAGAAGAAAAAGAGGGGGTGCTGTAGGTGGCCATACTAAAGAATAGAGATAAGATGTACCGTATAAAATAGTTAGAATGCTGTTGCAATGGACTTTAGAAAATAAATTAGAATAGAGCTCCTCTAATTCCAAGGTAGGATGACTAGCTTCTACCACACATGCATGTGTTATTGTGGGTGTATGCATGTGGGTGGGGGTCTATCATCATTTATCCATGTTAACATCCAACTATGTGCCTACTGTAGCCTAAGTAATAAGATGCCTACTGTAGTCTAAGTAATAAGATTGGTGACCTTGAGGCTACCATGGTGGAATCTTGCTTGGACATAGTGGCAGTCATAAAAACCTGGTGTTACAAAACTAAAGCTGGGAAATGACTATACTGGGGTATAATCTATTTCAAAAGACAGAATAGGCAGAAAAGGAGGTGGAATGGCCCTATATGTAAGGTAAAGCATAAAGGCCACAGAAATTCAAGGCGATCAAGGAGGCTTGGAAATACTATGGGTTACTCTAGAAAGGAAAAAGGAATATCCACCACACAGAGGTAATTTACAGACCAGCTACTCAAGGGAGGATGCAGATAGAGGAGATGTTACTAGCAATTCAATGGATGGCACACAAGGAGAGGTGTTGCTTATTGGTGATTTAAATCTACCAGATGTAGATTGTCATATACCAGTGACAACAATGGCTAGGAGCAGGAACATCTTTGACTCCTACAGGGAGTATTTCTTAAACAGATGGTCAAATTGCCCACACATGAGGAAGCATTGTTGGACCGGTACTTACTTATGGGGACAGCATGACAGGGGTTACAGCTGGAGAGCATTGGAACAACAGTGATCACCAGTCAGTTTGGTTTAAAATATCTGTGGGGAGGAACCAAGGCACACAAGGACTAAAATCCTTGACTTTAGAAGAGCAGACTTCTGTGAGATGAGTGAATGCCTGAAAGTGGCTGTGATGGGAGTAGGTGAAAAACGAGGGTAGAAGACCAGTGGGAGGTGATTGAGGTAGGGACAGCAAAGGTGACTCAACTCTGTGTTAAAAAGGTGAATAAGGGGAGTGGAGGAGGAAAGACCTCTTTGTTCACTAAGGATGTAGCAGAAAAGTTTAATCAAAATGAACAGCATTCAGGCAGTACAAAAACACAAGAGGAAGGGACAGGAAGTGGTGTCAGAATCTACAAAAAGAGGCAGGAAGGCAGAAAGAGAAGCCAAGATGAAGATGGAAGAACAGATAGCAAACTCAGTGACAAGGGGACAAAACCTTCTACAGGTACATAGGTGAAGAAAAGGACAACAAGGGTGGATTGTGTGACTGAAATGGGAAGATGGGAGCATTGCTGAGTACGACTGCCAAAGAAGGATATACTGAACAAGAGCTCTGCTCAGTTTTTATGGTGGAGGGACCCTAAAGTGGGCCAACAACCTGCATTAGGAGCAAGGTGGACTTAGAGATGAACAATAGCCCTTTTCAAAGGAAAATGTCCTCAGGAAACTGTCAAAATTAAGAGCTGATAAAGCCATGATACCAGATGGAATACACCCAGATCTAAAGGAGTTAAGAGAAGGGTTATCAGAATCACTTACAACACTGTTCAAGCTGTCCTTGAAATGAGAGAGGTTCCCAGAGACTGGAGGAGGGCTGATGTAGTTCCTCTATTCAAGAGTAGGAACAAGGAGGAGACAGGAAACTACAAATCAGTCAGCCTCACCTCAGTAGTGGGAAAATCATGGAAACACTATTGAAGGAAAGAATCATGGAACAACTGGTTGCCAATGGTCTGCAGGACTCAGTTAGCATGGTTGTACTGGAGGGAAGTCATGAAGTGGGTGGACAGCTGGCTAAGAAACAGAACCCAGAGGGTAGTGGTAAATGGCACTCAGTCAGAAGAGGATAAGATGACCAGTGGGGTGCCACAAGGATCAGTCCTGAAACTGATACTCTTCAATGTCTTCATAGTGACATTGCAAAGGGCCTAGAGGTGAAGATCTGCCTGTTTGCTGAAGACACTAAGCTTTGCAACAGGGTGGACATGCCAGGGGAATACAAAGAATGAAGTGGGATCTAAAGAAGTTGGAACAGTGGTCAAGGGATTGGCAACTGAGTTCAATGCAAACAAGTGTAGGATAATGCATATGGGGTACAAAAACCCAAGAGACATATATTATCTAGCAGGGAAGGAAGTTGCATGTTTCAGACAGGAAAAGACTTGAGTGTGGTCATCTCTGAGGACTTCAAGGCTGGGAAGTAATGCGACAAAGTGGCAGGCAAGGCTAGCAGAATGCTGGGATGCACAGGTAGAGGAATTCCCAGCCAGAAAAAAGGTAATGATTCCACTGTACAGAACCTTGGTAATGCCACACCTGGAGTACTACGTCCAATTCTGGAGACCTCATCAATGGAAGGGCATTGATATGGTGGAGACAGTTCAGAGGAGGGCAACCAAATGATACAGGGACTACAGCACAAGTCCCATGAAGATAGGCTGAAGGATTTTAACATGTACTCCTGAAGAGAGAGAAAGAGAAGTAGGATATGATTGAAACTTTTAGGTACCTGACAGGGAGAAATAAGGTCCAGAAGAATATGATTTTTCAGAGAAACAGTTGTACAAGGACAAGGGTCACAGCATGAAATTGGCAGGGAGAAATTCAGGGAGTAATGTGAGGAGTACTTTTTCACAGAGAGGTGATGGACAAGTGGAAAGCCTACCAGGTAGTGGGGCAGAAACAGAGGAGTGATTTAAGAAGGCATGGATACGATATGGGAATACTGCTAATAAGAGGAGGGGGGCAACCAAGTACTGTACCAGCAGAACATAAAAGACCACAGTTAGTGGGCAGACTTGGTGGTCCAAAGGCCCCTATTTATTTAGTTAGTTTTTATGTTTCTGTGTTACTGTTTATTAGTTTTTAGAGGATATGGTATAGGATGGTTATGTTAGGTGGCACAGTATATGTGAGTGTTGTCTAAGAGTAGATGCTTGTTGAAGAGCAAGTGCCATTGGGATAGAAACCACACATGCTGTCTAAATGCTAACATTTGTAAAGCACACATCAACTTTAATGAGATCCCTGAAGACACTATTAAACAGCAGATTTTGTTTAACCATTGTAGTGCACTAATATTATTTCATTTTGTCTGCTCAGGAGTTTCTTTCAGCTTTTGAACAGCATATGATTAAACATTCAGTGACTCTAGATTTCGTGCCTGGTAGGCTCCTTGCTGTATTTGTGGCATGCGACTATAGACATTTTTAAATACAGTAGTATGGGGGCTCTGTTGTTACAAGGAATCTAAGTTTAAATCTATATAGGCCAGGCATGGAAGCTTTTGAACTCACAACCCTGAAGTAGTATTCTGGAAGATGGTTATCAGGCGAGGGTTCTTTCGTTAATGAACAGTCATCCCAGTCAGCCCTACCACCATAAGAAACTATTTAAAAGCAACTTAGCACTGCTGGTTTGATACTGGTGTCTTCTATATACTGTTTTTGCAATAACTTGTATGTACAAGCACTACCACTTTCTATAGTTGTTGTACCAGGATAGAACTGAACATGACAATCATTTCAGTAGATAAAGCACTGTATCAACCTGCAGGAACCAATGTCCTCAGAAAGAAAGCTATAAGCCTATTAACATATGCTATGTTGTAATGAAATTTTATTTTAAATTTTTGAAAATCCAGCTACCGTTTCTGCTGTCTCTTCAATCTGCTCAGCCTGGGCTCACAGAATGTGCTGTGCTGGCCCACTACACAAGATCCCACTTCTCCAATGTGTCTACATAGTTGACTAGGACAGGGTGGGCTAGGGGCATGTCTGCATCCTGTGCAAGCTTCAACACTTGTTCATGCTGTTATGTCTATTAAGAAGGTAATGCCATTGTGTGAGGGAGATCTTGCAGTGGGGTGTGCAGCAAGTTGAGGAAAAATTCAGGCAGGTCAAAATCAACCACAGCTTATCTAACCAATTTCTATCCTGGCCACTGAAAACCTCAGCATTTTTATAGATACAAAACTGGATTGAAATGCAGTGAGAATAAAACAGTGGTTAGAGCATTGATCAAGAGCAGTGTGTGGTATACTTACATACTGTGTGATATAGTGGCTTGTCTGTCTGGAAAACTGGGTGTCTGAGAAGCAGGCAGAGAGACAGTAAATGAGAAATGCTTTAATGTGATGTAATCCTTGGAGTCTAAAGTCAGTCATCTGACTTGAGTAACTCAGCCCAATAGATTTTGGAGGGAAAAGGTGGCAACTGTAAGAGGAGACAGACTGGCTTAGTCAGTAAATCAGTCAGTCAGTCAGTGACCGAGTGCAAAAGGTTTAATTGGTCTGCTGATCATCCCTCATATGGCAGCCAGAGTCAATCTTTGGATACCACTTTCAGTGCTGTAGGTAGCAATCAGCTTGACCTACTGCCTGTATGGGGGTGGGGGTAGGGATGATAGGCAATTCATTGGAGAAGTGTTATTGGCTTAGTGCATCCAAGGAGCAGGGTCTGAATGGGTTAGACTTTAATCACTCGCTTTCTTCATGCAGTCAGTGTGAAAGAGGGAGAAGTGAGAGACATTTCTTCAACTCATTTTCACTTCACTAAGTGGGGTCTGAAGTGATTTGTTACACAACTTTGTTTTATTAAATTCAAGTTGCACTCTCCGAGACAGAAATGGAATAGTGTTTCTTTATATTTAGTTATTCTTATAATTTTTGTCAAAATAGATTGGAATTAAAAGCTCTTTTAAGGGCTTATTATGGGATCTCTACAACTAAAAGCTCTTAGGCACCAGTTGGGTAAGAAGCTCAGTTAAAACCTCCTTTACATATCAATTTGGGATGGGACTCTTACACAACAAGTTCTTTTCTTGGTAAATTGGGTGGATGAAGGAACTTAAAAACCCAGCATAAATCTCTCTATAAGGCCAGGGACAGATGGAGGAAGAAATGAAGCATCACACCAGCCTTTTTCATGCAGCAGATACAAATCTGCTATGTGACATCAATATTTTTTTGTGTAAATGGTGTACTACTTGCCTTTACTATATTATTACACTTTTGGTTCTTGTTCTGATTTCCCAACTTGACCCTACTTGACCCAGTAGAACAGGGAAATGCAATCCACACACCCTACCCTGCAGTAGCACTTATGCACCCTCAGAACATGGCACCATAGACATTATTGGGACCCTATTCTATATTATTGGGACTTTATTCCCTTGACACACAAACCTTTTGTCCCAGCTCCTAGAGATGGCATGGAGGGTTGGGGCCATATCCTTAAGTTTTTTTTTAAATATGTTGTTCTATATGGGATACAGTAGTTCTTGAATGATTGTCATACTTTACAGTACCCTGCACTGTGCAGAGCAGGGAACTAACTGTGGCACCATTTCCAGGCATCCATTGATTTCCACTGAATAGCCCCACTCTGCCCCATAGAACACTTATGTCTGTTGCACCTCTTCTCTGCTTGTGTTGTGGGAAGGCAAGGGGTTGTGGATGCATGACCATATCCAGGGGTGCTGATATGATGCACCAGGATATGTGCCAGTTGCTCCTACCTGGGACTTTGTTGTCAATTGGGTCTTGTGTAGTTTTCTCTGGTTTTAAGTTGATGTTAGTGTTTATTTTCGTGTAATATTTGCTTACAGTACTGCACATTCTGCATCTTTGGGAAGCTTGAGTTGTACTACTTGTGGCTCTGGGGAAGACCATAACATGAGTGAAATGTGCAATTGCAATTTTCATTTAAAGTGAAACCTTAACATTAAGGATACCAAAATATGAGGAAGCAAAATGGCTGACTAGTTGAGTGTGCAGAGTTGTGAACAATAAAGGAATGATCTCTGCAACACTGTTTTCTTATGAGAGACATAAAAAGAGCAAAGAGAGGAGATTTTTGGGAGAAGTCTCAGAAATGCCACTGAGTCAAAGAATCACTGACCTGTTAAATTTGGAGAAGATGAAAACACAGATAGACAACAAGCAATATATCCTGAGATTTGGGCAGGCACTGCAGTTAGTAACACTACTCCAGATACATCCTTCTCTGTCCTGGTTCACTCATGCTAAATTAGATCACTCACTTTGTTAGAAGCCCAGCTGATGGGGTTACAATAAGAATAGTCTGATTTCAAACCACAATTACAGTATTGCTACATCAAGGCACAGTGGAGATCTTTAAGGAATTTCATAGTTTCTTTGAGACTTTGACAAAGTACTTACTATTTACATTGGAGTTTAATGATGAGGAAATTCCTTTTGGACCGGGCATATACAAGACACTGACTGGAACACATTATCCATATCACCAGTTTCCATTCTCTAGGCCTCCTTTACAGTATACATTATTCACAAATTTTAAAGGTATTAAGAAATTGTACTGATCAGGTTGTCCAGGAGCAGAAAATGGAGGCTATTGGCATGCAGTTTCTCCAGATATGGTAGGTTACAAATATGCAACTGTGCAACAGAAGGACAAAGCGATGGCAGGGAGCAGGGGCAGGGATGAGTTGGAGCCAGGAGGTAGAAGGAATGTTCCCATCAAAGGAATGAGGTTTGCATGTGTTTTACAACACTCTGGCCTTACAAATGAACTCTGGAACATCATAAACAATAACTGGGAGATTCTGAAAGCACTAGGTATACCAGAATTCAACAATGTGCTAGTGATAGCATTAGAAAGGGTGAAAACTATTTTAAATAAGGTTGTACATACAAATCCCTGAGTCAATGATCTAGACAGGGTATAGCTTTTACTAGACCCCCTAAAACCTAGGATGTCACCATGCAGCAAATATTTCCTTTGTGGCAACACCAGCAAGCAGGATTATTTTGAGCACCCAAGAACAACATATTCCCCATAAAGGAGTCAATAAAATGTGATCTTTTTTCATAGTACACCTGCTCACCAGTCCTTGTTCCAAGATCTATGTAGGAAAAATGACAAGACCCTTAAAAGAAACACAAAGATACATAAAAGTAATATCAGAGTGAATCGAGAAACATACACTGTCCTGAAGAATTCTAGTACAGAACTGCACATTCCTGCATCATTACACTTTTGGTGAATTGAGTTTATTGCAGAACGTATGGAGGGCGAAACAAAGCACTGGAAACACTTTTAATGTTTTTTTGATTTTTAGCCTGGATTGTGTAAAAACAAATGGGATGAAGAAAGAAACAAACTGGCAAGCATGCTGGTAGTGAGGGACAAGAAAATTATCTTCCTATACACACACACACTCATTTTCCTTCAAAGATTGTTTGAAAACCATGCCTTTATTAGTATAGAGTAGCATATATATTATCTTAGTCTTCCTCTAATAAATAACAGCTTATATGTGACATTTGAACCCAGGCTTGAATCAGTGCTTATGTATAGAACAGTACAGAATACCCTACAATATCCCACCTACCATCCAAATCCTGCCCTGAAAAAGATTTTATGTAGCCCTTCAAGCCCTATGCCCACCCTGGATTCACCTTCCTTACACAGTCGAAATGTAAATGACTGACTATAGCAACTTGTATAAAGAACTAATGAGTCGAATAGGCCTGCTCCAAATCTATATCTTCTGCTTACTTAGAATTCCAGCACTGAATACTTTAACAGATCAAAACTGTAGAGGTGACAACACATCTCTGTTTCTCCATAATATCATCCCTACTAAGAGACCATGGTGAGTTGTCATGCCATTGCTAAGCAATGGTAAACTGACTCAGTATGGGGATACTAATGGTGTGATGTCATTATGCCTGATGTGCCAAGCATCAGAGAGAGAGAGAGAGAGAAAGAAAATGACATAACAATGCAGTCTAAACAGAGGACACCCTAATGGTAAGCCACCACACATTTCCCTTCTAAGCAAAGCACTGTTGAACTCAGAAGTTAAAGGAACATTTATAGTTTTGCTAAACAGATTTGTAAAATTTAACCTTTTTTCTCAATAAAGAATTGTGCATAAGTTGTGAATGCTGATTGCTTGGTGTAAACCATTAGGAGTCCAAGAAGGATGATTTTCAAATGTGCACTACTAAAGTTTCAAATACTAGAAACTTTAAAGAATTACAAAGAAACCTTGAAAATTGTTTTTCTTCAGACACACCCTTTTAAGCTACTAAACCTTTGAGAACCTACCAGTTTACAAAGCCTTATTTATGATTTAACAAAAAGTCTGCACATATATTAGGACACTGACAGCATGCCTGTAATAGGGAAATGCTTTTTCAGTGTTGGTGTTTGTAACACGAGATGCTTAGCAGAAGCACTATGTTTGAAGCATTATGGTGGTAAAAGGGGTTTGATATATGCAATGTAACTGGAATCAAAATTGTACTCATGCATTCCTGATTGTGAATGTGTTTAATTTTTGACTTGTTTTATTGTTTTACAGGTACCCAGTGGCTGTAAGGAGGCTCCTGTAGGAGATTGATATATATATATATATATTATATATATATAGATATATATATATATATATATATATATATATATATATATATATATATATATATACTGCATGCATGCAAGTAAAAAGCATTCACTGCTGAAATATGCCCATTTCAAAAAAATGTTGTACTATAATCAACATCATATTATTGTGCTCTGATCAATTGATTTGTATAGTAAATTATTTAGATTTGATAAGGGTCCACCATCTTCTAAAGAAACACTGCTGGATGAAACATTGGCACAGAGTAGGGTTGCACGTGCTTGAAATAAATATGGAAGAATTAACTGATATTTTCATGAATGACTGAGTTATTTGCCTTTTTCTTTGGACTGTGTGAGTATAATTACTGTATTCAGCCCCAAACTTATCGTAAGAGGATACTGACTACAGAATGTACCCCTGTGAACACAACATTAGTTCTTAACAAGCATTTGTCAATGCTGAACGTTTGCTTGCTGGTATTTGCATTGTTGTTTGGCATTTGTGCACCCCAGTTGTATCCATGTCCCTTCAGCATCCATATCCCAACAGGTACCTCTTTGCAACTCCTCTTGCATCTGACTAACATTTCACTCTCATACTTTAAGTGTCTGTCTTAGGGAACCCTAACGCCCTGGTTGTGCTCAAGGGTATGAGCCTGTGTGAAACTGTGCAACCCACACTTGTAACACAGTCATTCAGTGGAATTATTTCACCAAATTTTCAACATAGGCATTTTGTCACCTCTGGTCATGAATATGACACTATGATTTTCTTACTGTGTACCGAACCCTGATTTCCACAGCAACCACACTATTCTGCGACGGAAGTGTGAAAACAGATTTCGCCAGGATGTGAAAAATGACAGCTGTACTGTTCATAAGGAGGTGTGGAAAATGCAAATGTTGAAAATCTGGAGGAAAATAAGACAACTTCGCGGGTTACAGTGCGGTGGAAACTGCACAAGGCATGCTTGTCAAACAGTCATTTTTGGAATTTTGCACAGAATTTTCAACATAGGCATTTTAGGATGTCTGCTCATGAACAGTGTCACTGTAATTTTCTTACTCTGTACCAAACATGATTTCCTGCAGCTGCCACGCTTATTGCACACCAGAAGTGCAAAAACACATTTCAGCCAGGATGTGAAAATGACAGCTGTACTAGTCATAAGGAGATGTGGGAAAATGGCAATGTTGAAAATCTGGAGTGGAAATATTACAAATTCATGAACTTACTGAGTGTCGAGGAACTGCGTAATGCACACTCATAACACAGCCATTTTATGGACTTTTGTCACCAAATTTTCAACATAGGCATTTTAGGACCTCTGCTCATGAACAGTGTCACTGTGATTGTCTTACTCTGTAGCAAACACTGATTTTCAGCAGCAACCACGCTTATTTTGTGCTGGAAGTGCGAAAACACATTTTGGCCAGGATGTGAAAATTGACAGCTTCACGGTTCATACAGAGGTGTGAAATATGCCTATGTTGAAAATCTGGAGTGAAAATATTACAAATTCACAAACTTACGAAAAGGCATGGAAACTGTGCAACACACACATAAAACAGTCTTTTTGAATTTTTCACCATATTTGCATCATAGGCTTTGAGCCCACCTCATGAACACCAACAATGTTGTTTATTACTCAGTCCCAAAAGGTGATGCCACACAGTGATCATGAAATCACCTTTCACAACCAAATAACATCATGACAGTGACTGAATTTATGAGAAGGGGTGTCAAGAACCCCATATTGAAAATTTGGTGTCAAAAGTCAAAATAATGACGAGATATCCACCTAAGTTGGAAAAACCTTATTTATGCCATTATACAGCTTACCGGCATTTTCTCAGTCTGTGGTCAGCTTTGAAGTGTGAGACGTGTTCCTGGTCCACCCGGTCCTTCGTACCCGGGCTCCAGAGGTAAGTATGGGGTGAGGGTGGTGTGGGGAGGTGGGTGCACAGAGGTGGGTGCGGTTGTCAGGGAGCAGGTAATCACTGAGGACTGTTTTCTTCTTTCACAGGATTTAAGAAAAAAGAAAAAGGATGCTTTTGGCACACTGGGGTGGGCTCCAGCGTTCCACCTACCTGTTTGTTGGGGGGGACTGGAGCCGGTGGGGATTGGGCACCCTCGCTGTCCATACAGTGTGTGTGGGTGGGAGGCATGAGAACTCTGGGTGGCTCCCAGCATGCCAAGTGGGTGTGTGTTTGTTTGGGGCAGGCTGCAGCTGATGGGGCATTGGGCACCCCAGTCGAGCCTATGCTGGAGGGGTGCATGAGTCAAGGATTGAGCGCACCTCGGCACACAACGTTGGGGCAGGGAGCACACTAATGAGGGAGGGGGAGAATATTAGCAGAGGGAGGGAGGAAGCAGGAGGGCTTTTTAATGCCGAGCTGTGCATGACAGCAGTTTGGCTGATGTGTATGCTAATTAATACATGCTACCACTGCTGATTGCAGCGGACATTTTCTCTGAAGTGAACACCAACACAGCCGAACTGTTGTCATATACAGCTCAGCATGTATTGGTTTGGTAGGGTTGTGCCTGATACACTGAGCACTGGATTCAGGAGGAGGGTCATACTCCTCCAAAGACGTATTGGTGCAAGACTCCCTTGCACATGCACGCAAGGGAACGTAAAATGGTCATGATTAATATACATAGAGAGCAATTTATAACATGCCGTAGGTAGGAAAAATGTATAAATGTCCAATGGGCCAAATCAGAATGTACTTTATGTCATCGGATTGCATTTGTCTTTTAAGAGGACATGACAAAGATGTCCATTATCTCCTATAGTCTTTGCTCTACTAATCAAGCTGCTAGCCAAAGCTATATACAGTATCATACAAATTATGTGGAAGGATTCTAATCAGGTACATAGAGCACATAATATATATATATATATATATATATATATATATATATATATATATATACAGATAATGTAATCATCTATTTAAATAATTCTTCAAAATCTTTTCCACCATTAATAGAATTAGTCTTCAAATTTACATCTGTATTAAGGTACAAAATAAACTGAACTAAATCATTCTCTCTTTAGACCATAATTGCAACATCATCACATATATCTACCACAGATTTGCCCCATTATTAGTAATTTTCTTACCACTGAGGTTAAAATCACCAAGAATATTAAAAATCTTTGCTTAAAATCTTACCCTCTACTGTCCGAAATACATACAGATCTGGAAATATGGGTCTCACACCATTTCACTCTGATGGGGAGAGTTAGTGTACTAAATATGAATGTAGTACAGTGATTATCATTCTTGTTTCAAACTCTTTTCATCAGGACCACAAAGCACATCTTCAAAGATATTTAGACAAAAATAATACAATTCCTTTCACAATAAAACACCAACAATCACTCTGTGAAAGATGTACCTTCCCTAGAAAAAGTGGGCCATGGGCTGTGCCCTCTACCTATAGTGGTGCAATTATACTGCCCAAATAAAGCAAGCATGCCACTGGTTCTGTCAAAATACCAAATGCCCCATATGATTAGATATTGAAAAAGTCTAGTTCCCATTAGAAACATGAGAGGTGCTCGCATAATGAACTTACATTCCAACTCCCAATATAAAATACTTTCTCATTTGCTCAGCTCACTATCAGGATTTGGCATCAGTTGACCCTACTAAATCATTCAGTAAAAAACCTTCAGTTTTCTCTCATTCTCAACAATTGCAATCTCCCTCTGCTGGTGATAATCATTATCATACTGGCCCTTGACCAGGCAAGATCTCTCTGGGCAGCAGCAGCACTTGCTCTAAGGAGCCTACAGCCATTCTCTGCTGTCCAACTGCATCCCTACCAAGTTTTCGCCCTTGACTGGGCAAGAACTCTTCAGGCAGTGGCCACAGCTTGCTCTAAGGAGCTACTGGCTATTCTCTTCTCCTTGACTGCATCCTTACCAAGTTTTCACCCTTGACCGGCAAGAACTCTCCATGCAGTAGCTTTGGCTTGCTGTAAGAAGCAATTGGCTGTTCTCTGCTCTCTGATTGCATCCCTACCAAGCTTTCACCCTGGACCGGGCAGGAACACTCTCTGGGCAGTGGCTGCCACTTACTCTAAGGAGCCGTTGCCCATTATCTGCTCCCTGACTGCATCCCTACTAAACTTTCACTCTTGATCAAGCAAGAACTCTCCAGGCAGCAGCTGTGGCTTGCTCTAAGGAGCCACTGGCCATTCTCTGCTCCCTGAATGCATCCATGCCAAGCTTTCACCCTTGACCAGGCAAGTACTCTCTGGGCAGTGGCTGCATCTTGCTCTAAGGAGCTGCTGGCTATTCTCTTCTCCTGACTGCATCCTTACCAAGCTTTCACCCTTGACAGGACAAGAACTCTCCAGGCAGTGGCTACAGCTTGCTCTAAGGAGCCATTGGCCATTCTCTGCTCCCCAAATGCATCCTTACCAAGCTTTCACCCTTGATAAGGCAAGAACTCTCTGGGCAGTGGCTGTGGCTTACTCTAAGGAGCCGCTGGCCATTCTCTGCTCCCTGACTGCACCCTACCAAGCTTTCACCCTTGTCCTGCAAGAACTCTCCAAGCAGTGGTTTGCTTAGCTTGAAGGAGCTGCCGCCATTCTCTGCTCCGACTGCATCCTTACCAAGGTATGCTGCAGAACTTTTGTTTCTTCCATTTTCCCAGCCCAAAAGCTGCATTTCCAACTGACTCTCTACTGCTACTGCAAGGCTGCTATTGGTTAACCTGCCTCTCCAGAGCCTGCACTATTGGTCACCTGTAGTCCTACTACTTTCTGCTCTGCTGACTTGCTTTTACAGCCCATTTTTCAGTTTGAATTACAAATGAACTGTATGCAAGTTAGTCCTGTACTTCTAGGTAGCTCATCTGCTTATTTAATTGTTCCATTCAACTGAATGTTTAAGGAAGCTTGTATTTGGCTGTTAACCAGCTAATCCTGTATTTATTGCTACCAGCTAAATCTGAAATTTAATGAGCAACTACAGGGCCAGTTTTATTTTAATTAACTGATTTTCTGTGCTGTGATTAGAGGAATTTTTTTCTCCTGCCACCCTCCCCCACCCGGCACTCTTTAATGCTCCTGCTACATTAGTAGTTCCGCCTAGCTTCTTAGATTGAGCCACTAGCAGAGCAGCTTGACACAAGCGTTTGTTTAACTGGCTCTGTTACAATACTCTTCCTTACCCTCTCAGTTTTTAAAGTACCTAGTCAAAATAAAAAATAAAAGCAAATCAGTAGTTCTGCTAGATTCTGCTCCCAAACAATGGACAGTCCAGTCACAAGCTCCATGCCGCCCATCCCTACTTCATTGCTCTTGTTCTAATCATTGCCAGGTGCTTCAAACCTGCTATTCTCTACACTCCTGCACTATTCCCACTTAATTCTTTTCTGCACTCCACTTACTCCCTTTGCTGGTACTGTCTACTTCTAGTAGAGTGTGCTTATCCTGCTGCATTCTTCCTTACTACTTCTCCTATTCCTCCCTTTCCCTCACTTCTACTATCCCCATGTACATTCTTTTGCTTCCCATTAATAACTTTCCTGCACTGGATATCTACACCTTTATCATGATATCACTCTACGCCATTCCTCTATCATTGATTCATTTCATCACCAATCTACAGACTCCCTCTTATCAGTGCCATCCATGATTGCTTTCATTAAACTAGTATTAAATGCCACTATGCCCCAAACTCCTCTCCACACTCCTCAAATATTACAAGCCTAGTCAATTTTATAAAAATCCTGCTACGTTATCTAAGTATAACCTTCTACTCCACTCGCCAGGTAACATCCATCCAAATCCAGGACCACCCCATGACACTTTCTTAGGGCCTTTCTGAAACTCAGCTGGTCATTGACCTCACATTAACTTTGCCAAGTGGCTTAAGCTACTTCCACCGAAATATACATAGCTTGCTGCCTAAACTAGATCAATTTCAAACTATGGCTGTCTTACTGTCTCCTGACATTTTAATCCTCACCAAAACCTGGCTTAACAACATGATATCTGACCATGCCATCTCTATCGCTGGTTACTCCTAGACCAGGCAAGACCATTCCAGCAGAGGAGGTGGTGTGGTTATCTATATCTCCTCCACCCGCAATGTGCCATTATACTTTCCTCCTCCCTACCAGCTAATTACATGTTGTTGGTCATTTGGATATCACTTCCCTTCTCAATTCCTATCTGTGTTGCTGGTATCCATTGCCATTCCAACCTCCCTTTCCATAGCCACTAACCTCATTACAACTATTGCCTCACACTCCCAATCTGGTGAACTGTTCCTCTTGGGTGATCTCAACATAAATTGGTTGTCACCTCTCAAAAACATATGTGACTCCATAGCTGCCCAAAATCTAACTCAACTTATCAGAGATCCCACATGCCTGAACACTAAAACCCCGAAAATCACACCTTGCTTGACTGGGCTCACCTCCCATCCGCATCATGTCATCCAATCGGGTATCCTCCTGATGCTTTAAGTGACCACCACCTGATCTACCTGGTTAGGAAGGTCCATAGGCTCAAGCCTCCACATAAAATACTACTGGCATGCTCATACAAATCCCTCAACCAAACCCCTCTTCTTCATGACTTAGCAAATACTGACTGGACTCTGTTAACCTCTGCTCCACTGGTAGACATGGCTCTTACCTATTTCAAAACAAAATTCCTAACCATCTGGAATCATTACACCCCTCAAGCACACTAGAGTTTGAGGCAACCATATCCCCAGGTCACCCCTAGTTATTGACCTTCTTTACAGCTTGCAATCAAGCATGGAGGGAAGCATGAAGCCACTAACTTACTGGCGACTTTCTCAAATACCATAAATTTCACAATGCATGTGCCAAAGCAACTAGACTAGCAAAGGCCAAGTATGTCAGCTCCATTTTCCACACTAATTTAAACTCTTCTTTCAAATTCTGGAAGATCATCCACTCTTTTCTCACTCCCCACCTCATCCCCGTCCTTAAAATAAACAACTCTCATAGCAGATCATGCTTCAGTAGCAGAGGAATTTAATTCTATTTCACTTCTGCACTCTGACTCTTCTAGTCTCTACCCAACTCCTCCAATTTGACATCCCTCCAAAAGCAACATTAGGGATCTCTTTCAAACTCCTCACTGTTGTCCTTTCTCCTTTTCCTCAGTCTCAACTGCTGACACCTTTACTGCCCTAATGTCAATTAACCCATCCAAAGGCAGTTCTTCGATAACTCACCCCAAGCTACTCTATCTCTCAGCCTCTGCTATTGCCCACCCTCTTTCAGTAATCCTAAACTCTCCTTCAAGAATCTTGTGGTCCCATTCCCTGGAAGCACACCACATCCTCCCCTTCCTAAGGGTGGTAACTCTATTTCCTAGGGAACTATCAGCCTATCTCCCTACTCCCAACTCATGCTAAACTAAAAAATCTTGTTCTCTCCTCTTTCTCTCTGACTCTAATTTTTTCACCCCTTCCAATCTGATTTTAGGAAAACCACTCCACCACAACCTCCTTCTCAGGCTCACTGATTCAGTCCTCACGGCATGGACAATGGCTTGATCACCTCTGCCATCTTGTCGACCTTGCCAAAGCATTCAGCACTGTTTTTTCACACCTACTTCTCCAACTCTCACCTCTGCTGGCATCTCACCAGCTGCCACTAACTGGTTTGAGTCCTATCTCATAGGGCAGACACAGTCGGTTAGATAAGCTGACTCCAGCCCTCCTCCTCACCTAATCACGCACACTGGAGTTCCCCAGGGCTCAGTGTTGGGCCCCTTCTTTTTTTCCATTTTTCTAAATGACTATCATCAGTCTGCAACTCCTCCTCCTCCATACACATGTATGCTGACAGATTGTGTTGTTCTCCTCCAGCA
This sequence comes from Neoceratodus forsteri, assembly GCA_016271365.2. Lineage (NCBI taxonomy): Eukaryota > Metazoa > Chordata > Ceratodontiformes > Ceratodontidae > Neoceratodus > Neoceratodus forsteri. The sequence goes on from CM028130.1 coordinate 1,066,163,190, forward strand.
AATCCCCATCTGATGTGGAAGCCAGACTACAGTTCAACTTCAGCAAGATTCAGCACTGGCTTGCCTCCCATCAATTCTTTCTGAATGCCAAGAAACAGTCTCTCAGACCTTCAGCACTAGGTGAGACTTGCTAGGCTCCCCTGCCCTGTCCACTTTCCACACCCTGGATGGGACTACATTGGAGAGACACCTCATTTAAATACCTTGGGGTCTGTCTGGATCAGCACTTCAATGTCTCTGGCCATATCGATGCTATCCTGAAAAACTGTGCCTAAGTTCAGCACCTATAAAGGAGCCATAATTGTATCCCTCTTGCAGCCAGGCATGAGACTGTTCAAGATGATTCTCCCTATTTTTAATATTGTGACATAGTCTATAGTGCCACTCCCAAATCCACCTTAGCCAGATTGCATCCCTTTTCAGTTCTTTTGCCGCTTTGCCCCACTCCCAGTCTGCATCCACCACTGTGTTCTCTATCACTCTCTGTCCTTTCCCTCACTTGCTAATCAAGCACCTCTCTCCTGGACCACATTTATCTATAAATACTGGCTAGGTTTGCCCTCATACTTATCCTCCACCTCTCTACTCTGTCCCCAGCTCACCTCCTTACAATTCACTGACTCTCATACCTTCATGATCTCTCACTGCTTGACTCTTGTGGGACAAGCTGCTTTTTTCACTGTTTCACTAAAATTTGGAACACCTTCCACAGGAATTGGCTCTTCCTCCTCTAACTCCTCTCTCTGCCCTTCCAAACTTCCTCTCCTCAACTGTACCTGTTTCCTCAATCTTAAGCCTCCCAGTCTCTCTCTCTCTTGCTCTCCACCCCAAACAGAGTCACATTTCGACAGTAACTTGCTGCACTTATGTACATAGAAATTGCATTTTAAATGTCTCAATAATTTTGTCAACCAGATGTATTTTGTATGCTGTATTCCTTTCATATGTGTACTATGCATTTGTTTACTTGTATTCCTACCATGCTGTATTATGTATTGCATACTGTTGTGACTGTTATACTATTTATCCTCCAAGTTCCCTCTCCCGGTCACACTGGGAGATGAGCAATTTGTTGTTCAGTGCCTTCTTGGTGACACATTTCAATAAATAAAAATAAATAAATAAATTGTATTTGTATATAGGAAGATAGGAGGTACATGAGTTAAGAAATTATACTCATACAATTTGCTCATGGACTATGATTTATTCTGAGAAATGTAGCCTCCTCAAAAGGGAATTTTCTTGGTTACTTACAGGTAAGAGATAATATTCAAGGACTTTGGATAACTCTGAGGCAATTCAGTATCTCCACTGGATGGGTTAATGACAGACTTCCGACAAATGACAAAATGATCAACAAAATGTATATATTAATAATGGAAAACAAAGAGCAGTAACTCCTTAATCTAAGGGTAACTTCACAAAACAGATGGGTTTACAGCTGAATGACACAGACCGTCAGTTTCTATTATTATTTCCTCCCATAGTGACTTAGATATAATAAGTTTACACAAAACTAAATTCACTATATTCCATAGATGCTGTTATACTCACACTAAATTAAATTCATTCAATTGTCTGATCTCACATGCTGGCAGTGTTACACTTTAAATGGCACAGTAATATGTTGGCAGTGACAACTTGCTCTCTTCTGGAGGAATTTTGCATAAAACTCTACAAATGGTTGCATGGTGGGAATGGATTTCCTTTTGACCCGGCATTATTTTAGGCTTGACAACACTTTCTAAAGATTTACACATAATTTCAGCAGTGTTTCCATTGGTTAATATGGCCTTATTAAATACCTTCAGAGCTATATTACCACTATGGAAAGACTGCCTCCTCCATCTTATAGTATGTCCAGATAATTAAATGATGATAGACTGCTCAACTTTAGAAATGGTTCGTTATAGTATTCTGGATGGTCATTATAAATTTGATTAAATATGGCACTCATTCAATAACATTTTAGTCAATAATGGAACAAACTCTTATGTTTTCATGTCACAATTGAATTGCATTTAATAAACACTAATTCTCCACAGTTTTCATTTTTCTGGTGTTTTGGACAGGCTAAATGGGACTGTCCCATCCCTCAGGTGGATTAATGATGATTTATTTCACTCAGACTATGGCTGGACCTGATATGTTTCAGAAAATTAGCTGCCTGAAATTCCTGAGACTTGCATTTTCTAAACCACCCCAAACAAAATAAAAAAGACCATCATAATATTAAGCACATTTTGTGGCCCTAAATACTATTAAGCACTGCCAAACCTGCATATTAGGGCATCCTGATATTATGGACATATTCTTTGGTCCTGATGTTGTACTTAATATACAGGTTGACTATGCCATGTTTATACTGTAGTGATTTTCAGTCATGTAAACTATGGGCTCGATTAAAGGGTAATGCAGGGCTTCTACAAACCTATTTTGTGGCATAGCTGTGCTAAACTTCGATACAACTGCACCCAATTGTTGTACATCGGGCATAGTTACGATAATTTCCTCAATTTATGGCAGCTTGGACCAAAGATTTGGTGCAAGTCCTGTAAAAGGGTTCTCAACTGGTGCAAATCAAGACCAGGGAAAAGTTGGTCTGATTTGCAACATTTGGTGCTCAGGACTGAAAATCCTGATCCCCAGCCAGGAGAATGCTGCAATCCCTGTGTGGTAAACAATTAGCACACCAGCAGATTCAGTATTCACAGGGCTTTGAAAATAAAGCCCTATATCTCAAAGCACTTTACAAAGCAATTGAAGAGATATTTGAACTGCAGAAAAACATAAGAGTCATTGTATGCTGGCAACACCACATTGTCCCGGATCCTCTCCCCGCTTCCCTCACAAAAGACAGAGACCATTGTTTGTTGTTGTGCTCAGATTTGGCAATTAATTTATTTATATATCATAATTCCATGTTCCATTTATCATCTTTTATTATTATATCTCTCACAATTTCATTTATTTCAACCATAAAAGAAAACCAGGAGTAATTTGAATACTGTCTACCTTTCCTTGTGTCCAGACCCACTCAACCTAATGAGTGTTGTTTTGTTCTGTAACCACGATAGCACACAGCGCCTCCCATTTGCAAGGGCTTCATTTCTCTCTCTCACTCTTTCTCATCTGGACGTTTTTTTACTAAAACCATGTACTATAAGAAATAAAATGAGCATCCATACACAATTTACCTTGTGTTTCTATCTCAGGGTTTAGATACCAGCATGGACCTCTCAAGCTTCACTCTCAAGGTCCATACAGTGGAATCTCAACCCCTCATTGAAACACAGACCTGCTTGTGTATGGGCTCACAGTATTCCTTATATTTTACTGTGACATGGTTTTAGATACATTGTGACATGGGATTTATATACTTCCTAATTGTTATTGTATTATTGCCAATGGGTTGTTTAATTGTAGTAATATGAGTCACCCTTGAAAATAGGTACTTGTGCATAAAGGTTTTCCGTTAATAAAATTAAAAATATTCAAATTCAAATAGAGCTGAAAATGCCCTTTAAATAATCAAGAGTTATGCTTTAAAAAGTACGAGGTTGGACATGTTATTTGTTTTGTGGTAGAGCATTCCATTTAAATGATTTAGACTTATGTTTTAAAAGTATGAGGTTGGGCATGTGTTATTTGTTTTGTGGTGGAACATTCCAGACTGATGGACCAAAGGAGGAAATATCTAGAGCAAGGTTTTGTTCTGGTTCTATGCATTTCAAATAGGCCATGGTCAAAACTTGCAGGAGAGAATAGCAGGATATACCATGTTTGTAGGATGTTTCCTAAATACTAGAAGGTACTTAAATAAATGAAGATTGCTTTAATATAGCCCATACACAATGCATAAAACTGCATTTGTTAATTTAAAATATGAATTCATTTTTCCTACCTAAAAGAGAATATGGCCAATGATAGCACCTATCAATTTCATTTCTCTCTTTTCTAAATACTTGTCCAACTTTTTAAAATTTCATCTTTGTACTGCTGGCTGCTAGTCACCTCCACATTCTAGTTTTCCAAATTATTGTATACAGATCTTGGACTTGATTTTCAAAAGTCTTGCCACAGGAGTAAGTCTGCATTTTGAGTTGTGCTGCATCAAAATTAATTTACCAATATTTGTGAATGTTTTTTAAATGTTTTGACAATTTTATGGCAGTTGTACCACTTTATGGCAAAACAAATGATGCACATATCTTTTAAGGTGCAAGATGGAGCAAAGTAATGCAAACTGTGACATCACAGCACTAGAAGAGTAGGACAAATTCTAGACTTCTGTTTTGAAACTCTTGCCAGAGCATACATTAAATGAATGTAGTAATTTTTGAGGCTTCTTGGATATAGTAATAGGGGAGTGGTGGTATTCAGGTCACCGTGGTTAAAATTAAAGAAACATGCTCATGCCCAGTGATCATCACAATTTTAAAATCCATGAAAAGCTGTTTTAAATGAATTACTGAGATCATCTATAGTGGGAAGCACTCAGAGATATAGACAACTGAGGCTTTCCAACAATAATTAATTTCATTTTTTATTTACAATTTTGATCAGGAAAGAGACATTAAGCTGAGGCTTGTTTCCAGGTGTGACCTGGGAGCAGAGGGACATTAAATGACTTGCTCATGATCACACAGTATGCAAGTGGTTGGTGTGGGATTCAAAACCAGTTCTCCAGGTTTGCAGCTCAGTGCTCTTAACCACTATGCTATACTGCCTTAACATGCATTGCAGCCATTTTTTAGAACACTGAAATGTCATTGAGGAATAAGCTATGCCTAACTACACAGAGCCAAGCACAGCTTGCCCTCAGTGACATTGCAATTGTCTGTAAATGGTTGCAATAGAAACAGACTTAATCATTTATGTTTCTGGAGAACTTTCCAGCTAAATGTGAGCCCAATACCTCATTTGAAATAACCTTTTATGGGCATTTGAACTATGTTAGCCACTGCACATGAGTGTGCCCCATTAGTTTGTTTGCTTGGGAGAAAGAGACTCTTAAAATCCCAGAGATGTTTCCTCTCTTCAGAGCAAAACATTTTCAAATGAAAATAATGTACAAAATGGCTACAACTGTTTCTCACCCAACTACATTAAAAATAAGTTAAAATACTACTGTATGTTGACTATAAAGTATTTAATTATTTATTGGGAAAGAAAGACTAGGAAATATTTTTTCATTTTAACCTTATCCCACTGGGGAGGAGGTACAATAAGTATTGATTGACGACAGTATATATTCTGTTTAATCTGTTGGTGGAGTCATGATTGTGGGAATATTTGGCCAGGATACTGGGGAAATCCTACAGTTTTCAAAAATCACATGGGATTTTCCTGCCTTCTGAACATCCATCAGAACAGGCAGACAGGACCTCAGTCTACTGCCCATCCAAAAGACATCACCACACAACAACGGGACTCACACTGATACTATGATGGGGCATTGCTATAGTTATTTATCACCAAGAGGAGCATGAATTCTGCAGAGCTACAGTACCAGCATCACTGCTTGAGCTCCTATTGTTTATTGGAGGTCTCCCATATGGTTACAGACTAGGTTGGCCCTGCTTAGCGTTTAAAATCTGATGCAAGCAGGTGGTAAGACTTCTGTAAATTGAGCAAACATAACTCTAATGTTTGATTCAGAGTACAAGATGCTCAGAAAAGGACATTTTCTAGTTCTGATTCCTACTTTTATTTTTAGTAAAGCTAATAAGTACTGCCAGTCATACAATGCCTTTAATTCAACATAAAAAAATTCCAGATACTCTATTGGACTACTGTATCTTGTTACCAACAAAAATAACTAGTTGGTCAAGCCCTTCAAGTCAGTGCACAACTTAATCAATATCTCTTCTGTCTCTCTTTCTTTCTCACTTTCTGTAAGATGAACTATTGCAATTAACACTGCTTATTCTTTCCTTTCCAAATGGAAACATTTAATGTCCTAATGAAAAGGAGTCTGATTTTGTGCATCATGAATATAGCTTCAGTCCCTGGATGAGTTGAACATGTTTGCATGGAGATATCTAAAATCTTCAATGACCACATGATCAAGGCCACTGATTTACAGTGTTTAAAGTAATGAAATTCCATTTTCAAAACTTGAAATTCCAAGAATTGCACTAGTGACTGTTAGTCTGATTTTCTGATTTTACTGTGATTCTACTGTCATTCTTTTAGTACATGTATAAATAATCTGAAAAAGAAGGCTTAATATATAGATCATTAAAGGAAGCAAATTGAGAATAGTACAGGAAGTCATTTTAAGAAATGTGAAAGTTCTGTAGATTTACTGTACTGATCTTTTTTTTAATTCCAAATTCTTTGAAATTCTTTATTTTAACTAGTGTGCAGGCTGTCCAAATTCCAGAATTTTACAGATTGTCCAGTAAAACTGAAAACTAGTGGCCTTGCTCATAGGCACTGCACATGTCCATATGCACAGCTAGTAACTATGGATGTTACCAAACAGGTGTATTACAGAAATGTACTATAGCATGGTTTGCCATCTTTGTCCTGGTCTACTTTGAGGTCATGCTGAGCCATAAACCAAATAAGATTTTTAGTTGCACTGGCAGATGTTATGTTATCACAAAGACTAATTTGCATCTGACACTGCTTTGTAACACCCAAGAGTCATGATCAAAGTGGTTCCAACTTTTTCTGAGTACCAACAAAGGTCATCATGGACAGTCAAGAAGTGGTGGAAGCACACATGCAAGGCCATTTTCAAACAGATGGCAGCCTGTGCATTCCCGGTACATGCAGCTTCAACCACCTATTAACTGCTTGCTAGAAGCAGGTAGTAACACAGGTGCTGCACTGCACCAGAGGGTAAAGAATATAATGTTAGAAAGGAGATCCACTGGACTTACAGATCAGGAGGATACTAGGTTGTGGTGAGGCAATAATTGAAATCATAGGCTCTGAATAGCTATGTGAAGAACTGGAGGATCCACTTGACCACCAGGGAATCATGTTACTTTGGTTACAGAGGGAGGGTACCTCTTGTACTACCAGACCAACAAAACTTAGTAGGATAGGAATACAGCATTTTCTTGGGTCTATCATGGCAGAGCAGTGGGTACACTGACATGCACCGGGGCATGTTGCAATGCCATGCTGAACCTCAACTGTAAGTGCACACTGTGGTCTTAGTGCATGCAAACTTTATTTCGACCACCCAAATCTGGCCTGGCAATTTACATTATGCAAGTGTCATGAGAGGATCATTTGTCACTCCATATCTCCCTGTGATATATGCCCCGGTTTAAGTATGGCTCTTTTGGGTAACAGAGCAATTGTGTAAACAAACAAATAAAAAAAAAACATTTTTCACCTCACCCATTACTACCTTAAAATATGGCCATTGAGTTTGCCAACTTTGTTACTGAGATATCCATCTTCTTTCCATAATTTCAAGACCTACTGTATGACATTGGTGAAAAAAGTCCTGGGAGAGCATTATGGCTTTTTAGTTAGAGTAAAGAGCTATGGCTTGGGAGAGCGATACCTGTTTTTTTTTCCAATCCTCCAACCACCACTTAGTTTCTCTAGTGACCCTAAGCAAGTCATTAAACCTTCCTATGCTTAACATCTCTGAAATCTCTCTGTAATCAGTCTCTACTGTTTAAATCTACCTGTGAGCTAATGGCATCATCATTATTCTCTCTCTCTCTCTATTTTCCTTCTCCTGGATTTTAAACTACTTTTCAATACATTCTGTACTGAATCTACTATACAAAAGCAAAGTCATTTCCTTTCAATGTCAAGAGACCTGACCTTGAAAATGCTTCAGAAAGTACATGTCTTCTAAAATATGGATAATGGTCTTACAGTAAGCTTACTTAAGTGAAACCTGGCATCAAAATGCAATAGATGATAACCTATGTACTGACATCAAACAATGACAAGGTTTCATTTCTAGATTAAACACCAACAGTTTTCCAAGTATATTGTCAATAGCTGACTGGAAACAAGACATCAAGCCCTTATGCCAGTGTCAACCAGCTGACAGCATCACTACATTTCCTCAAGGAAAGTGTTGCATTAAAACAGTGTCATTCTTGAGAAAAGCTGTTTTTGCTATATCAGCCTAACCTGCTGCAATCATCGTTTCCAAGATACTGTAAGTTTCTGCAAGCACCTATAAAGCTTGTGATGCAAACAAGGTAAGTGCTGTGAGTTTCAGACACTCAGAATGCAGGTAGAGGTACGTGAATATCTGCCACCAAACATTCACTGTGTATTTGTAGTCAGATGCCAGATACATTCAGTATTTGTTATTTGGTTGTAAAATAGCTAAAAGAAAGGCGCCAAGGCTAACTTCAGTCATTCAGTCATTTCTTAAGCTCTCCCTCCATTTTTCTTTTCCACCTCAAAAGTAATCTCCCATCTGGCATTCTGCTAGCCCTTCCCAAAACTGTCTTGTGTTTTTAAATAAGAACATACATAAGAGTTTGAGACAGAAACAGGCCATGCGCCATCATGACCACACATCACATCTCAGTGGTTATATTATTCTAGTTTGGTTTATCCTATGCAGTAATACTGTAAACATTGTTTATGGATGCTGTCCTAACAATTAACTCTAGCTATTCCAATGGGATGGCAGTGACAGAAAAAAGAGTAGGTTACTTTCTTTTTAAAGAGTGTGTCACTGTGAGAACAAGGAAGATTTCAGGATAGTTAGTTCCACTGAGTCTATCTAATCAAGCTAAGGGAATAAACAGGGTGGGGGCAAAATAGTCACCCAGAAAGGAAATACTGGACTCCAAACAACTCAACTTATCACATGAAGTGGTGGTAAATGCTTTGTAAAAGTTAAATTACACAAGTGGAATTCTGGTGACTTTAAAATACTGTACCAGGAATTTTTGAGAAAATGTTGGCAATTAGTAAGTTGCAGTATTTCTACCATAAATTTAAACTACCAAATAGATATGGTAAAAGTTGCAAACTTCCACAAAATGTTGGAAATTTTGCAAATATTTTTAGAACTTTGCCACTGTGAAACAAGGATCTTCCATGGATTATCGTCCAGTTTCACAGACTCTTTAGTGAATTGTGGAATAATACATATAAACTGCAGAATTTATTCCATCCACAGTTTACTGTTTTATCTCACATCCAAATCATAACATCCCCAACCCTCACCCCCCTTTCCAATAACACACTTCCTGTCTAGTGGTTCCCCATTCCATCGATCATGGGTGCCATGTAAAAACCCTGATCTATGGTGTCTAGTGGTCACCTGCCCTACTGATCACATACTCATTCATTGACAGTTCAGTGAGCTGCCGCCATGGAGAAGAGAGGAGGGATGCCAGTGGCTCGCCTCCAGGATGGGGGCAGGGTGGTGGTGGACTAACTGTCTGGTGGGTGGTCCACTAGACACCAGGGAATTGGGATTACATTCTTTTACAGGTAATCAGGGATGGGGTCCACTAGACACCAGGGAATACTGGGACTGGAGTGGAAATTAAGTTGATGCAGTGGACTGCAGAATGTTTTTCTTTTATCAAGGAGTTCCTGGATAGGGAGGGGCCCGCTAGACACCAGGGAATTATAACTTTTGGGGACAATGATGATCGATGGGTGGGGGACCACTAGACTCCAGTGAGGATCAGAAGTTGTTTTTTTACTGGGACCTATGATCAGAGGGTTTGGGGGCAACTAGACACCAGGAATGGCTTTGTTTACATGGGACCTGTGATCAGTGGATGGAGGCCACTAGACACCAGGGAGAAATTGGAAGTTTTTTTTTTTAGTGGGACCCGATTGGTGGGTGGGAGGAGATTAATATATAAACTGCAGGAAAAATGCCTCAGAAATGACCACTGACAGTAATCAGTTCTGGTGATTTTTGCTACAGTTTAATACATTAACCTGTGGTCAGTAAATTATTTCACTGATTTAAGGTGGCATTTCCATGAAAGTTGCAAAACTGATTTCCAAACTTTCATAGAAGTGAAAGCCACACTTGAGAAATTCTGCCAATGGAATCTTTTATTCACAACCCCTACTACAGTACCAAAACAACTTTTTCCAGCTTTGTTACATTCCAGGATCCATTGACACTGGCTATGCATGCTACATTTCAGATCTACAAATGTAATAGTAGAAAATCTACAAACAACCACATTTGTTTTAGAAAATTGTTACATAATTTCTCAAATAATTAAATAGGAAAATTAATGAACAACTATAACTTAAAAATCTCTCCATATGTATCAGTTTCTATGACCCTTACAAGAAGGTTATGGGTGTTACCACATAAGTTCACAAGAAAATAACACTTCAGACTTTGAGCCCATAAGTTCCAAATTTCTCATTCAAATGACATTATGTTTGGTATCCATACAGGAGCCGTGAATATAAGAAAATGCCAATTATAAGGTCACTAGCTCAACAAATGAATGAGGCATGGCTAAACAAACATATTTGTAAATATTCCTCACATTTTGTGAAATGTCACTAATATTCCATGAAACAGAATTTGGTATTTCTCACAGCCCTACTAGGTGCATCCCTTCTTAAATAAGAGTGCCTACAGCTTGCCACATAACTCCATGTGTGGCCTCTCAGGACCCTAAACAATGGACCCTGAACAATGGTATCTTGACACTTGTTGATCTGCTCATGAAATGATTCCTAATGCATTCCAAAATCTGGGTTGCCTCTTTATTCACTTCATCACATTTTGATTTTACCTAAAGATCCCTAGTATTTATGTAATCCAAATCTCTTTCCTCTTCAGTCTCCCTCAGTTTCTTGTGAAAGTATTCGCTCCTCATTACTTCTTCACCCAAGTTTATTTCTGTAAACTTCTTGGATTAAAAACGCATCTTCCAACTTTCAGCTCAATATGTCATCCTTTCAGTAGTTTTTTTCTGAAGGATTCTGCTTATTCCCATTTTCCTGCTGTAGTACTCAATTTGGTGTCATCCATAATAGACACTTCTAATCCCTTTTCCATACACAACTTCTACCTATCCTCTCTGGGCTGCTTATGCCTCTGCTGTTCCTATCCAGTTACTGGCTCATTCTTTCTTCCTGCAGGTCTAGATCCCATTCCTGGTGGTGGACTCCAATAAGTTACATTGTTATGGTGGGGCACAAACTGGGGTGATGTACTAACTTGCTGGGCTGCTACATCTGTCATATTCTGGGACTGGGAGGAGGAGGAGGAGCAGGTACAGTGCAGATGTGGTAGACAGGGAACCTCATTGTGTCTAGATAGTTTGTTTCCCAGTTTTGCCCTTCACCCCTCAGACGGTTCACTATCCCTCTATCTGCATTACCCTCCTGTGGAGGGAAGATGACATTTCAAAGTCACCCATTAAAGCCACACCACTACCAGAAGGAGATTTTGCTGTAGAAAGCTGACAACACACTTCCTCCCAAGTTAGAACATGTTCATCTGCTGTGCATCCTGAGAACCATCAGCTCAGTACACGCCAGTGGGGTCACTGCATTAATACCGTCTCCCCACACTCACTAAATCCAGTGGTATATTTCTCCATAATATCTGCACTTCACCCCACCACATCTCAGCCCTAAATGTTTGGGTGCATGCATGGCCCATCTCTTCCTGACTTTTCAGGTATTCACCCCAGCCTCGAATCATCCCTCTCTCCAGTTAACTCTATTGTTCTCTTGACATTACCAATCACCTCACTCCACCGGGTTTACTGTCTGCTGACTCTATATTTTCTCCTATTGCCTGTTGTTTGCTGACTGTACCCATTATTAATAACATTGTAAATATGATGATATACTACTGTAATCTCCACTCATTGTAAAACCAATGTACATTGGTCGATCCCAGTCCTTTCACAGAAGAAAGGGTTCTGCAAGAACTCCTAAGAAAGGGTTCTGCAAGAACTCCTAAAACTGAAGGTGGACAAAGCAATGGGTCCTGATGGATTCACCCCAGAATTCTAAAAGAATTAAGGAAGGAACTAGTGAAACCACTGGCTACTCTTTTAATAAATCATGGGAGGATGGTGTGGTACCCAAGGACTGGAGGAAGGCAGATGTGATTCCCCTTCACAAAGTGGGACCAAGACAGAGGCAGGAAACTACAGACCTGTCAGTCTGACCTCTGTGGTAGGGAAAGTGATGGAGTCACTTTTGAAGGAAAGAATAGTTGAGTACCTAGAGGTCAGTGGAGCACAGGATCCAAGGCAGCATGGGTTCACAGTGGGAAGGTCATGTCAGACGAATCTAATAGATTTCTTTGACTGGGTGACCAAGTAGTTGACCAAGGAGGGCTGTGGACATGGCCTACCTAGACTTTAGCAAGGCATTTGACACAGTCCCACACAAAGATTACTAGTCAAATTAACCAGCCTGGGAGTGGGTCCCAGGGGTGGTAGCCTAGGTAAAACATTGGCTGGACAACAGGACACAGAAGGTAATTGTAAATGGAGTCCACTCTGAAGAAAGGCGGTTACTAGTGGGGTACCGCGGGGTTCAGTATTGGTCCAGTCCTTTTAATGTCTTCATCAGTGACATTGCAGAGGGACTGGAAGAAAAGTATGCCTTTTGCAGATGACACAAGATCTGCAACAGGGTTGATACACAAGGAGGCATGGAAAGGATGAAAGGGACTTGCAAGTTGGAGGAATGGTCAGGCGTATGGCAGCTAGGATTCAATGCAAAAAGTGCAAAGTAATGCACCTGGGAAACAAGAACCAGGGAAGAATACACAATGGGTGGGGAGGTAGTAACAACAACAAAACAGGAAAGGGACCTGGGGTAATCATATCAGATGACCTTAAGGTTAGCAAGCAATGTGAGAAGGCAGTAGGGAGGGCTGGGGGTATACTGGGATGTATAGAGAGACGGCAGGCAGAAAACAGGAAGTTGTTATCCTCTGTACAGACAGTTGGTGAGACCCCATCTGGAATACTGTGTCCAGTTCTGGAGACCCCATCTCGCAAGGACATAGACAGGCTAGAGGCAGTCCAGAGGAGGGCAACTAAAATGGTGCAGGGTCTGCAAGAGAAGCCATATGAGGAGAGACTAAAGGAGCTTAATATGTATACCCTTGAGGAAAGAAGGAGGGGGACATGATAGAAACTTTCAAGTACCTGAAGGGAAACAACAAAGTCCAAGAGGGTAGCATCTTTCAGAAAAAGAGACTTGCAAGAACAAGGGACACAATTTAAAAGATAGAAGGAGGGCAGTTCAGGGGCAATGTGAGGAAGTATTATTTCACAGAGAGGGTAGTGGATGCATGGAACAGCCTTCCTGAGGAAGTTGTGGGGTCTAAATCTGTGGGAGAATTCAATAATGCATGGGACAGACATAAGGCAATTCTTGTGGGGGCAGGAAGATATAGGCTGTTGGTTAACTAGGATCTGTGGCCTATCCTGTAGGTAGGAAATGGGCAGACTAGATGGGCCTAGCGGTCCTTATCTGCCATCAAAGTCTATGTTTCTATGTTTCTATATAGTACAGTAATTCTACCATTGTAATAAACAATGTACATACTTTATATTATCTTTTGTCTTTGTTATATATCTGTTTTTGTTTTCCAACACTGGAGCGTTTGTGAAAACAGGCATTTATGGTCACATACTTTCCAGTATATAAATAAAACTGGTTGACTGATTGATAGATTGATACAGGAGCATAACACACTCTGGCAGTGCCCTTGGTTTATATTCATTTTAATAACCAGACTCTATGCAGTCTTTTATGACCCACCTGAAGTGCTTAAACTGCCTTAGTGGCCAAACCTCTCTCCTGATCTATGTGATCTTTGATGGGGAACAATGCAAGTACAGTAATATGCTCACTAGTCAGTCAGTTGGCTCCCTTCATCTCCATATTGTTTATGGTGGGTAGTGCTGGAGGTGTCTTCCTTTGTCCCCTCCTCTCTTGCCCAGGTGATACAAACTTTACAATAATTTCCCTCTTCCCAACCTGTAATTCTAATTAGCCCTTTATGAGCAAATCCAGTAGTATGGCTGTTTGTGTCCACCCTCAAAGCCCATTTTATGATGGAGCAATAACTCCATCACAGGTGCTCTGTCAGCTCACTCTTCCCTGTAGCTTTTGTTGTTTCCTAGTTTATTAGCTGACCACTGATGGCATTGGGGAGGAAGCCCACCTAGTGCCACTCAGTGGTGATGCTTGAAGTAGGGAGAATTACAAGGGAGTGACTACTAATGGGACAGGAGAACTTAAAATCAATAAATTGTCAGATCTATATGGGATTCTCCTAGGGTGCTGAAAGTAAGAAAAGAATAGTTGATAGCAGACCCACTTGGGGGTGCTCAGTTCCTTTGTACTGGTAAAAGTAAGGATTTTTTTGTTACTATGTTGCATTAAATAACTGTCCAGAAGCCAGCATTAAAATCCTCCCATAGGACAGCTGAGAAAGCAGTTACTAGAGCTGTGCAGAATATAAAAATATACATTGGAATGCTCATGGAATTATCATTCCAATTTTGCTAATTCAGAGCATTTGCAGAACAATTCTGCAGAAGTTTGCCAAATTTTTAATTTCAGTTATTTTGCTCTAATTTTAAAACTACAAACCAACTGCAACTAAATTTGGCATGTAGACAGCTAGGGATGGCATACATGAAGTGCAGCAAATGTCAGATTTGTAAGTTCAGCGAAGGTGGAGATATGGGTGGCCAAATATTTAATCAAAATGTAATTTTCAGTTATTTTAATCTAGTTTTAAAATTTCATATCCAAATTTCTCCACAGTTTCAGGATTTAGAAAGTATCCAATAAGGGTATGTGCAACAAGTTTTAAGTCTCAGTCTTCAAGAGAGCAGAGCTGTAGGTAATCAAACATTTTGCCAACATTTAGACTTCATTATTTTAGTATAATTTTGATAGTATTCATTGAAATGTTATAACATTTTACAGGAATAGAGTTATCACTACATTTATATATGTACATAGTTTCATATTTCTATCCTCAAATTGGACTGAGTTGCAGTCTGCTGAACATGTTTCTAAAATTTAAATTTTAGTTATTTCCCTCCACTTTTAAAACAACAAATCCAAATTTAACCTCATTTGAAACATTTAAACTACTATACCACATGGTCATTCCTGAAATGGTTCACTTTTACAACTTTAAACAGTACTGAATTAAAAGTAGTCAAACTTTCACAACATTTTAAACAAAATTTTGCCAGAATGTAAATTGCAAATTTATAAACCTCTGGAACTTTAAAACTAGAAAATGCAATACCATTAAATCTGGCAGGTTCTTAGACTTTAAAAGGGGCTGTGTGTCAGTGTTATTAATTAATTGCTGCCAAAATTGCCAAATGACATCTGTACTTAAAGTCAAATTCAAGAGTCTTTGTGAAAATTGTGGAATTTCATGGAGATTCCATAACATTGGGATTTGCTAATTTCACTCAGTCTTATCTGGAGTTCAAGTTAACAGATAGGGGTGTGAGAGGCAGATAATGCAAGGGTCACCAGTTGTAGGAGTCAGAAGTATAATTTCCCAAGAAATGGACAGCTAAGCTGGGTTACACACCAAGGTAGACCCCACCCATTGGAGAAATGAGGCACGGAGTGTCAACAATTCCAGACTGAATGCAGGATATATAAGGATCACACTCAGTTAATTGGTGATCCAGGGAGCCTGATGTACATACAAGTCTGGGATTTAGAGGTACTCAAAAGATGTTGTAGGAGAAGGCAATCTCAGAGCACAAGGAAGGAAGGAAGAATTCTAGCTATTCCAACAGGATGGGTTGATAGGAAAAGGAGTCAGTGACTCTCATTTTAAAGGATTTTGTCACTGTAATGAATAAATATGATATCAGTAGGATCAGTAGTTCTACTGAGTCAGTCTGGCTTATGCTGGGGCGGTGTCAAATAATCATCCAGAGAGGAACAGCAGGACTGCAAAAAGCTCCTCCCAGCTTATCAAATGAAGTAGTACATGCCTTTTGAATGTTAAATTCCACAACAAGAATTCAGGATGCTTCTTCTATATGGTACCATAAGTATTAGAAAATGTTGCCAATTTTTTTGATTTTCCCACTGTAAATTTAAAACTGCTAAATCAATTTATCAAGTTGTATTACAGACCAGAATACACATCAGATATACATATAAAATGATAAGTCTGTGCCTGCAGGAGCAGAGAAATTACAAACATCCACATTTTTTGCATTTTACAAATGTTTTCAGATATTTACATAGTACATTTTGAACCCGTAACATAAAAATCTCTAATCCAGTTCCCTCCATATTTAGAAGATTTCACAACCATTACAAAAGGTTAGTTGTGCTAATATACACATGTCTAGCTCCAAAGGTGCCTGAGTTTTATGCAGATAACATGTTTCTTGAAATTTCCCACAAAAATAAAATGACAGATTTTAAGCGCATATTAGTTTGAGATGATGCATCCTAGTGTCATGAAAAGTGGCACATTTTAAAACACCTATCAGCAAGTAATCATGCCAAATTTAAGATATATGGCCCAATACATGGCTGAGGTATATGCAGATTCAAATTTTCGTGACATTTCCCGAAAAATAAAATGACATGTCTGAACACCTATACTTTTTAGACAATCCATCCTAATGTCATGATATTTGGCACATTGTTAGAACATCTATCATCAAGTAACCATGCCAAATGTGAAATCTCGGGCCAATAGATGGCTACAGGGTATATGCAGGAAAATCTGTTCATGAATTTTCCCATGAAAATAAAATGACAGATTTGAGCACCTATAATTTTGAGACAATCCATCCTAATTTCATTATGTTTAGCATATCAGTTGTACCCTTCCCAGATATTACATGCCAAATGTTAGAGCTCTAGTTCAATAGATGGCCAAGTTATGACCAAATTAATAAATTTAAAATTTCACAACTTTCATGAAATTTCATGGAATGTTTTGAAATTTCATGGAAATTCCAAAATTTCTGAATTTTCTTATTCTGCACAGCTCTAGCAGTTACATATTTACATGTTGAATAAATTGCTGCATCAGTTGCATACAAAGGGATTCCAGAACTGCTACACTAGCAAATTAATGAACATACAAGACAATAAGAGACCCAAGATAGAGCTTTAGGGCACTCCAACAGGAACCTGACTAGGTGAGGATTAAGTTATTGATCCTGCCTTTTAGCATTCTTACAGTAGTCACAGAACCAGTTCACTACATTGTGCACTATGCACAGGCTGGATAGTTTGGTTTGCAAGCTCTGGTTGTTGACCTTGTAGTCTGCCTCATATGCCATTTAATGGCCCTGTGCTGGTCTCTACTTATCTCTTTAATGTCCTTTTTGTGCTGGGGTAACCAGAACTGAAAGTAGTATTCAGGTGTGGTATTTCAATGGCCTTATACAGGAGGGTGGATCTCATCCCTTGATCTGTTCCTTACCCTAGCACATGCTAATACTGCATTTGCTCTCTTGACTGGAGCAGCAATGTACATGCCTAGCTTCACTTAATTGTCCAAAACAACCTCTATATCCATTTCTTCAATTTTGCTTGTTGAAACTCTTTTAAATTCTTAAAAGTGACCCGAAGAAAGGTGGGAGAAATACACACCACTGTACTGTCATTCTCAGGTTCTAAATAAACAGTTTAAAGAAATCATAGAGTAATTGTAACTAAGGTTGCTGAAATAACTCATTTTAAAATGAACAGTTGGGATAATAGGTGTTTTTTAGATATTAGAATTTTAGGGCGTTGCTCCACAAAGTCTGATATCCTAAAAAATATGTTAGATAGCAGATTTTAGAATATTGGATCATCCAACATTCAATATCCTAAAATATGAATCCTCTTTATAATAAGCTACAAACTGTCATTGCAAAATTAGAGTACTCCCCACTGTATACCAATTGTACCTAGACACCACTACTGTGAATGACAGTACAGCGACACAGTGACAGGTCACTATACTGTCACCACAGAATCCCAACACAGCTTTCTCAGGTCTTGCACCCCTCCTGAATCAACTCTGACTTGAGTTGATTATCTCTGTAACATGGGGTGCAGGGCAGAAACTCCCCATGAGGAGTTCAGCGGGCAATGCCCCCAAGAAAACACAGTGTTCCTGGATGGATTTATGCTGACCGTAATTGCGGTCAACTTAAATCCATTGCTGTAATGTCGGTTGACATTATTTGTTGAACAGGCATCGTAGAGCCCCTCCCTTCCCTAGTAGAATATATTACAAGACCCCTGTCCAAAAATCAAGCAAGATCCCCACTCAACACATCCACTGGCCCCACCTCCCTCATCCTCCTGTAGCACCCAATACCTTATTAAACACCTGTGGGGTGACAGGTGCAACAGTTTAGTGAGCATTACTATAGCAAACATACCACCATAAATAATAATTCCCCATGTCACTGCACAAACCAGAATACTGGCCACTGTATTGTCCAGAGGCACCTCCCCATACCAGAACAGCCACTAGTTCCTACCTCACTTCCCCACAGCACACATTACCTTATTAAACTCCTGTTGGATAGAGAGGTACAGTAGCACGCACCCATGGAGCATGACTGCCCTGCACTCAACTTTAATCTGTATGAATGAAAAGACATCCTCAATAAAGTAGCACCTGATTGGCTAACAGTGGGCCAATCAGGTGTCATGACTATCAAGTACATATTTTCATTCATACACAAAATTAAGCACAAGGCAGCCACTCCTCTGTGGAGCACATAGTGAGTGTTGGAACTGCTGTGCCTGTCACTAACAGGGTTTAAAAGATATTGTGTGTGGTATAGGGGAGGATGGAGGTGGGAGCTGGTGGGTGTGTTGGGAGGTGCCTTCTTGGACAGTACACAGGCCAGTATTGTGACTTGTACAGGGAGTTATTATTTTAGGGGGTGTATGCTTGTTATAATAATGCTTGCTGAGCTGCTGTGCCTGTCACCCAACAGGAGTTTAATAAGAACTGTGTGCTATGGGGAAGGAGGGAGGTTGCAAGTTATAGGGTAGCTGAGAAGGAGGTTTGCCAACTGGGGTAGTTGAACAACAGTGTGGCAGGGTGGGAAAGTCTTACAGGATAGTGGAATACAGAAAATTAGTTTTGTTGTCGATTGGTCCTTGTGACAAAAGATCCAGAAAAAGAGATGATTTGATACCTTTTATTGGACCAACATAGATGTTACAAAAGAAAACAGGTGCTGCTTTAGCTTTTTGATGACATTGGGTCCTTCATCAGAAACTAATGTCAGTTGTTTTGAAAGTCTACATTCTACTAACATCCAGATCATACATAACAACAGATAAAAGTTGTAAAACTTCTACTGGCCAAAAATCCATTCAAAGATCAACTGAGTAATAAAAGGAATCTGATGCCATCCTACAGTATGCTAGGATCAGATGTTGGAGTGGGATACACATCCTTATATCTGGCTATCCTAGCTCAGATCAGATTTTAGGGTATCAGGCAACCCTAATTGTAATCACCTTAAAGAAAGTAAGGGTTACAATGTTTCTGTACAATCAAGTCTCCACTCAGGAGGCATGGTTAAGTACAGAATGTTCTGAACTTATGAAAAAACACAAGCAAACAGAGTCACAGGCAGGAAAGTGGTTGCCAATGCCAAGCCAGTGTTGCAGTGGCAGGAGGCGTATAAATCAGGAAGCCGAGATAAAATGTAGGAGGAGACAGTTTAGCAAGGAAGAGAAGCTTCTCTCATAGATTTTCAGGTTTGAACCCTGCCCTTGGCTCTGACCAGCTGGGGACTAGCCAGACTCGGGAAATGCACAATTTGGTCTGCAGTCTGGGATGCAGCAAAACCCTCCAGTTGGAACTGGTCTTTGGGCAGCCAAGCTGCACAAGACAAGATAAATTGCACCAGAGGGATAGTGAAGGGCCTATTGGAGGTTCCCTGTTAATGAATTCACCTGGCTGGTTTTCACATTGGTTCCCACTCCTGATTTAGAGATATCAGAAGACTAGTTGCTAAAGTTAAAGAGCAGAGATTGTGGTACTGGGTAACTGCTCTTCCTACAACAGAATCTGGATTTTGGATATGAATTAGCCTGCCCAAGATGAAGCAGGGCACTGGGTGCTAAGAGTGGAGCCCTGCCTACAGATTTACCTGTCTTTCTAGAGCTACCAGAGTAGAGACCATGTTCAGGAGGTAACCATCTTGTGGGTGAGTTAACATCCTGGAAGGAAGGTATGGCATGATCAGGTGACAATAGTACTATGTAATTAAAGGTTCTCTGCAATTAAGGAGACGAGTTCACTCTTAAAAGCTCACCTGAGTACAGAAAAGTAATGATCAGGGATGTAACAGCAGTGCCAGGCAGGAGAGGATCAAGAATTTCTGGAGTATGACTATGCTCTTTGTAATTAATTGATTCTATTCCTGATGCAAGAGTTGGAGTAGTGAAGCTACAAATAGATTGTTTCTATGTTCAAAACCCAGCATGGACGTCTGGCATTTGTCACCGAGTCTGTAAGTCATAGTCCATTAAAGGTAAATGATGAATGCCCACTGTAAATCCACATAGAAAAAAGCATTTGTCAATGCTGAATGTTTGCTTGCTGGTATTAGCATTAGAAATGCAGGAGTTAGACAGATGCAGAATATGAATGGCAGTGAAGTAGTGAATTTGACATGAACCGCACCTCCATGCTGTAGAGATAGAAAGGATGTGGGGTAAGTTTTTGGGTCGTCACCCATGACAGTCAAGCTATGTCACCTCACCCTATTCTGCAGACAGCGAGATGTGTTGACCTGTGCCTTAGGGTGTGTTTGACTTTACAGTCAGCCCATTCCAAAAGGACATCATGAATTGGTGTAGCATAGGAGAATGGTGTAAAGTCTTGGGACAAAGAGTCAAGGTACACCTAGATGCCTGTCAGTGGTGGGGGTGGGGGTGGGATGGCATGAGCAGTACAGTCGGCAATCCAAAGGCACACCTCGTGCCTGTCTGTCTGTACAGTGTAGGACATTATGGTTAGAAACCCTAATGCCTTGGGCGTTCTTGTTATTCATAGTACAAATTTTGAACATGGCCTTTTTGTGAGCCCACCTGATGAAAGCATTTGGGACCTCTTCTCAATCAATATTATAAACAACAAGTGAAGAGTGACCAAAAATAGTTATTGATGACTCAAGGTAAAATATTCCGATAGTGAAATCTGCAAGATCGACAACATAAACAAATGGTTACCTGTCTATAAAAAGCATGGATATAGGATGTAACCAACAATATTAACTGAATAATTAAAAATGCAGGAAAATGCCCAATACTTCTAGAGTGTGTTGGGACAAATTATGTAAGGGAAAACACAAAAAGGAATACTTAATGATGATATTAAATTAGGAAATACATTAAAAAAGCATGCATAAAGCAATTGTTTAGCTATCCTGCTTGTTCCAAGATCTTCATATCAAAAAACAAAACCTATTATAAGAGTAAATAGATCGCTCGACAAATGGACAAGTGACAAAAAGGTTGCCCTATTCAAGGGCAGCCCAGGCCTGTCAATGATCCTCTGGAATTAGCAAGACAGGGAGAGGGCCGGGGAGGCTGGGGCCAGGAGACTCATGGGAGGGTATAGCAGGGAGGGAGGAGGAGGAGGGAGGAGGGATGGGGTAAGTAGAGGATGGTGAGGTCACAGGAAAAGTGAGGTCACAAGAGGAGGGTTAGACTGGGTGAGGGTGGCAGAGGCCATTGGAGGGCAGGTTGGGCACAGGAGGGTTAACCAGGGTAGAAAAGGGGCTGCAGAGAAAGGAGAGGATCTCCCTCTTTTCTGCAACTGTTTCTATGAGATAGTTGCACAAGACTACAGATAGCTTTTGAGTAGACTTTTAGATTTCGGTAAGTGTGGAGGCCCAGGCCTGCACAGCCCGGAGTTTTAGGGCCTTTAATTCTTGTTGTGAAATGATATGTATTGTATAGCATTACTTGACTCTAATTTTATGCTGTCTCCTACAGACAGAAACATAGAAACATAGACATTAACAGCAGATAAGGACCACAAGGCAGATCCAGTCTGCCCATTTCTTTTTCTGCCTTATGAATGTGCCATCGTACTTTGCTCTGTCAATGGCCTATCTATTCATACTCATCTGTATTGCTCCCTTATGCCTGTCCCATGCCTGTTTGAAGCCCTGCACTGCATTGATATCCACCACTTCCTGAGGTAGGCTGTTCCATGCATCCACCACCCTTTCTGTGAAAAGAACTTCCTCACATTACCCTTAATCGGCCTCCCTCTAATCTCATGCTGAGTCCTTTTGTCCTGCTATTTTTCTTATATTGAAACATGTTAGACTCTTTCACCTTGCAAATGTCCTTAATGTGTTTGAATGTTTCAATCATATCTTCTCTCTTCCTCCTTTGCTCTAGGGCATACATATTGAGTTCCATTAATCTGTCTTTATATGTTTTCTGATGCAGTCCCTGCACCATTTTGGTTGCCTTCTCTGGACTGCCTCAATTTGGTTAATGTCCTTGTGAAGGTGTGCACGCAGTACTCCAGATGGGGCCTAACCAGTGTCTTGTAAAGGAGATTATTACCTCCCTCTTCTGACTTGTGATACCTCAACTAATACACCCCAACATCCCCTAGCCTTACCTACTGATTTAGTGGTCTGTTTGGATGATTTCAGGTCATCGGTGATGATGGCGTCCAAGTCTCTTTCTTTCTTTGTGACTGCCAGCAACTCCCTCCCAACCTATGGGTGGCTTCAGGAGTTTCTCTTCCTAATGTGCATGATCTTGCACTTCTTTGCATTAAACTCCAGTTGTCACTCTTCCGACCATTTTGCTAGTTTATGCAGATCTCTTCTCATTCTGCCACCCCATCTGGATCATCTACTCTGTTGCAGATCTTGGTGTCATCTGCAAACAGACAAACCTTACCCTCCAGTCCATCTGCAATGTCACTGATGAAGATATTGAAGAGGACTGGCTCCAGGACTGATCCCTGCAGTACCCCATTTGTGGCTTGCATCTCTTCTGACTGTATACCGTTTACCACCACACTCTATTTTCTGCCCGTCAATCAGTTTGCCACCCAGTTGACCAACTTCTGACCCACACCTAGCCCATCCAGCTTTTAATAAATCTTCTATGTGGAACAGTATCAAAAGCTTTGCTGAGGTCAAGGTAGGTGTCATCAACTGCTCCCCTTGGTCCACCACTCTGGTTACCCAGTCAAAGAAATCTATGAGATTAGTTTGACAGGACCTTCCTTTGTAAACCCATGCTGTCTTGGATCCTGTGCTCCTATGGATTCCAGGTATTGCACTATCTTTTCCTTAAGGAGTGCCTCCATAATCTGCCCACTACTCAGGTAAGACTGACTGGTCTGTAGTTCCCTGCCTCCTCCTTGCTACCACTTGTGTGGGCGGGATCACATCAGCTCTTCTCCAGTCTTCTGTGACCTCTCCTGTGCTCAGAGACTCAGTAAACAGTTCTGATAATGGCTCTGCTTGCTTCACCTTAGCTACTTTGGTACCCTGGGATGTAAGCCATCAGGTCCCATTGCCTTGTCCACCCTGGGATTGAGCTCTTGTGGGACCCTTTCTTTTGTGAAGGGACTAGTGCATACCTCCCTCCCCTGTGTCCATGGTGCCGAGCTGTGGAACCTGCCCTACCTTCTCTTCAGTAAATACTGAGCAGAAGTATCTATTTAGGATAGATGCTTTTACATGGTCCTCCTCACATGCCCTTATCCCTTTGATCTTAGCAATACCCCTCTGGACTTTCTCCTTTCACTAATGTACCTATAGAAAGTCTTGTCACCTTGTTTTACTGTTTGTGCTAGTGTTTCCTCAGTTTGGGCTTTTGCCCCCCTGCCACCTTCCCTGCTTCCCTTACTGAAGTTTGGTATGCCTCCTATCTTCATCCTGCTGTGTTCCCTTACATTTCCTGAATACCAGCCTTTTGCTCTGACCTTTTGCAACTGTTTTTGAGAACCAAAGTGTTTTCCTTCTTCTTTTGCACTTTCTTTTCTCTCTGACACAATGGGATGTTGCTTCAAGTATTGCATCTTTAATGCTTTCCACTTTGCCTGTTCCCCTCACCTGTATTTCTTTTTGCCAGGGCTAGCTTAACTCTGTTGGCCATCTTATCAAAGTCAGCTCCTCTGAAGTCCCATATTTTGCATTGAAATGGGATGATTTAGTTTTAGTGGCCAAACTGAACCATACATGTGATGGTCAGTGGCCCCCAGGTGATCTTCTACCTGGAGATCTGTGATCCTTTCCTGTTAGTCAGTACTAGATCTAGGATAGCCCTGTCTATTGTGGGTTGTTGTACCAGTTGTTTGAGTCCTTTCTCTATAAGGAATCCACCATGTGTCTAGTTCCAGCAGATGTTCCTGCTGGTATTGACCAATCTGTATCTGGTATGTTGAAGTCTCCCATTATCAGAGCCTCCCATTAGCTGTCATGTTTTGTGTATCTTCTAACAGTAATTTGTCTTTGCCCTCCCCTGGTCTGGAGGTCTGTACACAACCCCAGTTTGTATGGCTGTCCCATTTCCTGTTTCCAGGGTGACCCACAGTTCTTCTGGCTCCTTATGTATATTCCAAATTTCTGTAGCTTTGATATTTTCATTGACATAAAGGAAGTTTCACCCCTTTTTGCACCTTGGTCTCTTCTGAACAATTATAGCCAGGTCTTGAAGTCTCCCAAGTGTGGTTACTAGTAAGCCATGTCTGGCTAATGGCTACTATTTCCAGTTTAGCCTCGTTTCATGTAGATGTATGTGGATAAGTTTCTGGGGCCCAGAGGCTTTATGAGGCCTTGTGGTTTTTGTGTTGCTGTTGACAGGTATTTATATCAGGTTTGTATGGAAAAAAAGGCAAACCAGCAGAGGGTCCAAAAGGAAAGTTTAGCTTAATATTGGGTGCTAGAGCTGTTCTGGGCTTGGACAGAATGGCCAGGATGCTGGGGTTGCAGATAGGCAATGGGATGGGTCGGATCCCTCTGCGGTGTTCCATGCTACATGGCACCTTCACTCATGGGGCTTTACTGCTGCTATGTGCTGGTTTTGCAGTGGGTTGAATGGTTGTCAGTCTGTAGTCATCTGGTGGTCACTGGTGACTGTTTATACAAGGAGGATGGGAGTGGAAAGGAGGAGGCGGCCTAGGCCGCCATAGACCACCATAGATCTGGGGATACTGGGATGCATGAGAGGCATCACCAGTAGAAAACAGGAAGTTATTATCCCTCTGTACAGACAGCTGGTGAGACCCCATCTGAGTACTGTGTGTGCAGTTCTGGAGACCCAGTCTCTGCAAGGACATAGACAAGATGGAAGCTGTCCAGAGGAGGCAACTAAAATGGTGCAGGGTATGCACCAGAAGACGTTGAAGAGAGACTAAAGGAGCTTAATATGTATAGCTTTGAGGGAAAGGAGGGAGGGGGACATGATAGAAACTTTCAAGTACCTCAAGGAAACAACAAAGTCCAAGAGGGTAGCATCTTTCAAAAAGAGGAAAAGATCAAGGGGCACAATTTGGAAGATAGAGGGGCGCTCAGAGGTAATGTAAGGAAGTATTTTTCACAGAGGGCTGTGGATGTATGGAACAACCCTTCCGGAAGAGGTTGTGAGTCAAAAACAGTGGTTGAATTCAAGCATGCATGCGACAGTCATCAGGCAATTCTAGGGGGTAGAAAAGTAGGCTGCTGGTTAACTAGGATCTGCAGCTTATCCATTAGGTAGGGAAATGGGCAGACTGGGTGGGCCAAGTGGTCCTTATCTGCCATCAAATTCTATGTTTCTACATGGCTCAGGCCAGTGGGGGCTACCACATGGAGAGGTACAGCTAGCACTTTATGAGGGCACAGGGAGCAACCGGCAACAGAGTGAGGCGGGACCATTTTGGTGCAGTTGACTCAAATTGTTTGTCAGGTTTCAGGTCGGCTCCAGCTCCTGATGCACTCCTGGACCCATGGGTTTTCCCTCAGTAAGCTCGGCCTGAGGAGAGGGAGGCGGCAGCTAAGCCGACTATGAGGATGGAACACGCAGCCATAGGTGCAACTGGTCTTTGGCTATCTTCAGGTCTTGCAGCTGCTAGGGTGATGAGGCTCCATTTTCACATAATTTGGGCAGGAGTGTGGCAGAAAGGGCCCCTGTATTGAGCTTTTGATCACAAGGGACTTTGTGGTCAGGTTTATTTTTGTAGTACAAAAAAATGCCACATAATTTATGGGAGGGAGCCTGGGGACTACAAGAGGCACTAAGTTATCACAGGGAGTGCATTGATGGGGCAGTTGGCAAATTAAGGGCATAGGCAGGGCAGGGGTGCTGGGAGGGTGATGTGGGGCATTCCTCTGTTTCAGCAAGCCCAGTTGAGGTCTTGGGGTTGAGAGGCTTATGCATTCAGTGTCTTCTAGGAAAGGTGGAGATTTCAGCAGCTGCAGTGGAGGCAACAACTTGGGAGCAACGTCCTAGACCTAGGGCCTCAATCACAGGTTTACCATTTTCAGGGGTGTTGCTGAGCCAGGTTTGGGCCAGCTGGGGCCACTATTACCAGCAGAGGTAGGCCTGGCAGGCAGGTCAGTCGGGGTGCAACCTCCCATCAGGGTGAGGAGTGTGAAGGTTTTGAGGAATGGTGGCAGAGAAAAAAGGCCACAAGGGCCTTGGGCTGTGTGCAGCATATTGATTTAGTAAAGATACAAAGCACAAAGGGCTGTGAGGCCACACAAGTGGGGGAATTTGATGGGTGGAGGTGCAGCCATAGGAGAAGGATTATGGTCTCAGACCACAGGGTCCATAAATAGGAAAGAAATAATGCAAAAAATATATATATAATAAAGAGGAAAAAGGTTCAAATTAATAGAAACCAATGCAATAGGTTTGGTGAGGTTTTACAGCAGAAGGAGGCGGCCATGCCCACAGAAGAACATTGGCTCCACATGGCTTTCCACAAGATTTATCACCTCTGGGGTGGTTGGGAGGGCTGCTCACTGGGAAAGGGGAAAAAAGAAAAAAGACACAGGGCAGGATAGTTAAGTTGGTGCAAAAAGCAGGGATGGAATAGGATTAGAGGGACCACAGGGGAAAAAAGAGGAGAGGCAGGCCAGTGGAGGGGTTGGAAGGATGGGTAGGGGCAGGATTTTCAAGGAGCACTGAAGGACTGCGCTCACGGGTGAGCCCATCATTGATGACATGACACATGTTGTTGCAGTTGCAGGATAACACCAAAGAAGGCAGTGACTCCATTGCACAAGACATGCAAGGTGCTGACACAGAAGGCTGCCAACCTAATGGACCAAGTCAAGACATTCATTATAGACTCAAGGAAGCAGAGGAGAAGAAGAGGCAGGTGGACAAGAGAAAGAGCTGCCACACCAGAAGGAGTCACTTAAGAAGAAGGTAACAGAAGCAACCAGGGAGGACAAGGCTGAACCACAGCTGGAGGAGGGTAAGATAACAACAGTAAATTTGTCAGTTGAGAGTAGTCTCAAAGACCACCAAGCTGGTTTGTTGGAAGAAAAGGTGAGCAAGGGTGGAAGAGGTAGACAAAGCATGGAAGGCATGGAAGGCATTGAAGGCAGAGAAAAGGGAAGACAAAGGAGAACAGGGATTGGGAAGGGGAGGGGGCAAAGAAGGGAGGATATGGGTGGCCACCCAGGATGACATTGGGATACCATGTTTCCAGGCACTCAAAGAGAAAATTTTGAAAGGAGTACATTAATATGTTTGCCTTGGTGGACAAGGACACAACAAAAATGTACGAGCAAAAGGATCCATCGGTAACACAGAGATGATAGTGGCATTGTCCATAGTGGGAAGACCAGCGAGGAGGTCAGCTACAAGGGTAAGACCTTTTGGGCATGGATTGAGGGCTTCACGCACTTCAGTGTCACCATGCTTCAAAAGAAGGTGGAGTTGACCATACCTTTACTTACCTATTCAGCCATCATCCGGTTGTTTACCAGGTTAAGAGTGGGTATGGATGGCTCATCTATGATGAAAAATTTAGGAAGAGGATGGCATCGCCCGGTGACATCACGTGGGATGTCACTCTATCCAAACTATGGATAAGGACACTGTCAGCCCAGGGATGGAGTAACAGTCAAGACAAGAAAGGGACCAGGTTTTAAACAACTAAGGCATGCTGAGCTTATAAAGCCCTGTGTCATGTTTTGGGGGAAAGAGGAAATGTGATGTGAGAGCCAGTTTACAACTCAGTAAAACAAGGGCAGGCAATCTAGAAGTGAGGTTAAGATCAGCAATGAATACAAATGGATACAAATGTGAAAATCATTGAAACATATAATGGGTTGTTGATAGTGATGTATGAAATCAGCAAATTTCATTCCACAAAATATTTCAAAAATTTGCTTTTTTGTGAAATATTTTACAGATAATAATATCAAATTTCTCCTGCAAAATCACAAATTTTTGCACATGAGGTAGCGGATTTTGCCCATGAAGTGCAGAAATTCACCTACGAGCAGTGGCATTTTACCACTCATGTGTGAAATTCTGCCACTCGTGGGTGAAATTCTGCATTTCATACAAATGTATGATTTTACTTGTAGAATTTTGCATTTAAGACCCGGTGGAATTATCAGCTTAAATCCCCAAATTTCGCAAATGTTTCCACACAGCACAATTGCGGATTTCAACAGAATTTGATGGTGAAATTTAATTTCACTGCACCATTAGGTTTTGAGGACAGGTCCATTAGGAACAGAAAAAATTATCTGCCAATATCATGATAAGGTAGTATGAGTTAATGTAACCTTGCTAGAACTCTGACAACCAATAAGAGCTGGAGAATAGTTCAAGTTCGGAAGAAGTTTACTGTTTGGCTTATTAGACCTATACAAAAATATTTTAAAAACAATTATCACAGTCAAATACATAACATACATTATTCCATCACAATCTTTAAAAAATAGAACACATTCAATCCATCAGATATTATTTTGCATCAGCAGACAAGCCTTATATTATAAAAATAGAGCACATTCATTTAGTCAGGTATCAAATTATCTTCGTAGCTAAACCTTAAATAAATTACTTTGACATTTTGATCTTTTTGAAAGTATATGAAATATCCTTCTTAATTGTACTATCATACCACTAACAAAGTCTTGATTTTGAGGATGCATTAGTAATCTCAGTAAACCGTCTCTAGGAAAATCATCAGAGAATGTAAATTGAGACATTACTTGATTTGTGATATCTTTATATGTGGGGCAGTGTAACATAATATGTACTAATGTTTCATATTCCCTACACCACAATCACAATAGAGATCATCAATTTGATCTTTATTCTTAGCATAAATATAATTTAAGTATTTGGAAGGGTACAATTATAATCAAAATTTCATGAAAATATGTCTCTCTTATTTATCATTAATAACCAACAAATTTGGCTATAGTACATGATTTATCTTATTTACCAAGAACCATTTATGCCATTTGGGGAACTTTCTATATTCATGTCTTCATTAAGTGATATAAGTTTCATTTTATTTTTAATGACTTTTGACTAATCCCATTAAATCTTTATACCTTTTAATGAGTCATTCCATAAATGAATAGTATCTGATTTTTTAAGATATCCAAAGATCAGCTAACGAGATAGAAGCATATCCCTACTATACCAATCCACTTTTTCTTTGAGGACCACATTTGTTAATTATGAGTCAATCTGACCTAGTAATTTAATACAGTATGCTACTTTAGCAACTTTTGCTAGGTAATTTACCTGTATTCTTCCTTATTCTGAGCTTGTAATACTAGCCAATATATTTTTTAACTTGTAATATAATTCTGTACAAATAAGAAAATGCCTTTCTATAATCTCAAATGTATTAGTATACCATACTTCACTACCATATAATGCGATTGGAATAATTTTGCTTCAACTGCTCTTAAAATAGGTAATACTGAGGATCCCTCATATTGAGAATTAAATCTCAGTAAAGCATTTTTGATTGAATCATTTTTTCCAATATATGTTAAATGAGTGTTAATTTTTGTATTAGATGAAAATTGTATCCTAGGTAACAAAAAGATTTTACAACTTCAATAATATTATTTATTTTGCATGTTGTTTTAGTTGTTCATTTACCAATAATCATAATTTTGTTTTCAAAATATTAATTACCAACTGGTTTTGAGCAGAGTATTCTTGTAAGATTTCTAGATGTTTCTTTTAAATGAGATAGAAATTAATGCCAGATCATCTGCATAAAGTAGTAAAGGAATAGGAATTCCTTTAACGGTTGGAAAATGTGCACTTATTTTTGTGAAATGTTCTGGTAAGTCATTTAAGAATAGGTTGAACAATGATGGGGCTAAAATGTCCCCTGTTTAACCCCTAAATTGAACTGAAAGATGTTGTTAAATTACCTTGTAGAATATATCTAATCTTAGTTCAATTATTAGTATATAGGCTTATTATAAATCTGTGAATAGTAGGGTGCATATGTACCTTATATCATTTTCCCATAAGATATTTCTGTTAATCTTATCAAAGGCACCTTTAAAATCGATAAGTACAATGTATACTGGGACCTTTTTCCTAATGTAATATTTCTCAATAATGTGATGTAAAATAAAAATCTGATCAATAGTGGAAAATCCTCTTCTAAGACCAGCTTGAAATTTATTAAACAAACCTGTCTCTTCTAATGAATTTTCTAATCTATAAATTATAGTTTTGGTAAAAATCTTACTTATACAGTCTGTTAAACTAATTAACCTATAATTTTCCGGGATGATAAACTACTTTTTGTGCAATGGAATAATAATATTGTCTTTCCAACTTTCAGGGATACAATTTTCTATAAACAATTTGTTAAACAGAATACCAGTAAGTTGCACCACCATGTAATTTCAATTTTATAAATGCCAGCAGGAATCATATCAGACCGGGGCCTTATTTGGCTTCATACTTTTAGTTGCTGTTTCAGTTTCCATTGGTGATATATTTATTGGGAGAAAAGATTCATTTTCTGAAAAGAACAGTCTAGAGGCTAGATATTCAAAACATTGCCCTGGATGCGAGTCACGTGATGACAGCTGGCTGAATGGCAGCAGGGGCTTAGAGTCTCTCCTCTGCCATCCTAACTGCCAAACTCCGTGATCCAACCACTACAAAACTAGCTAATATACCAGGAGGGTCTGTCTAACCCTCATTTGTTAGCTTTAGGGGCTATTAGCTGCCGTTCTGCCCAGCGCTATAGAGATGGAGGTGGATAAAAACAGGCCGCGTCGGCACACACCGCCTGCGACCCCAGAGAAACTAGCCAAGAAGTCACGCAACCAAGCGGGTGCAGCGCCGAAAAGACCAGTGAGAGGAGTCCTCAAATGGGCTCTCCTCACGGAGGATAAATTTATGCAGGAGCTGGCCCCTTAAGGGAGATCCTC
This sequence comes from Neoceratodus forsteri, assembly GCA_016271365.2. Taxonomy (NCBI): domain Eukaryota; kingdom Metazoa; phylum Chordata; order Ceratodontiformes; family Ceratodontidae; genus Neoceratodus; species Neoceratodus forsteri. The sequence goes on from CM028130.1 coordinate 1,066,194,560, forward strand.
CAGGATATCACCACGGATCTAAAGTCCCTGCAGGGGACCTCTCCTTAACCACAAGAGTATCGGATGTGAAGCAAGGTATTTTCTTTGGAGCAGTGGAAGGAGAATGCCAAGCGAGGAGATAGCTGGCCTGACACAACAGGTTAAAAGGCTCCTGTTGAAAACCCGAAGATCTAGAGGAGTCAGTAATCGCAGAAATAACCTTCTCGTCTTGGGCCTGCCAGAATTAGAAGAGGGCAAGATCTGATAGCCTTCTTACAGCGCTTTCTTCTTAAAACTGTAGGCCCCTCACCAATCAACCCAATTTATCATCTGGAGAGGGCACATCGATCGCTGAGGCCCTAGGCCTCCACCTGATTCCCCATGGCCTATAATAGTGAAGTTTCTCAGCTATATTTGAGGAGGCAGCATGTTTTCAGTAAATCCTGAGAGCTGCAGGCGATTATGTAGGAGTCAGCAAAAGTTACAGATAGCCAGGACCTTCCCAAAGAGACAAGAATGAAGCGGGCTGCATTTCACCCGATTGTTCAGAAACTGATTGCTGCATTGATCCCATTTAAGATGGTGTACCAGCCACTCTCAAATTTTCAATCGGTGGCGTCTTTTATGGCTTTGATCTCGGATGCGACTCACAAAGACCTTAGTAGCAGACTCCTCAACCTTTTAAAACAAATGGCTGAGACTGTGATATTGACTGTTAATCCTTTTCTTTGGGCAATGTACTGGTGTAGTTTACTGTCCTGCTAACTGTGTCTACCCTCATCTAAGATGCCATTGTCTCCTGTTTGCCTCTCCCCTGGCTTCACCCGTTATGTCCTACCTGCCTGGGTCACCCTTGATGGTGCTGGCGGTCGAGGCGGTGAAGTTGCTAGACCGCATGGGTGGGACTGTTTGCCATCTCCTGGAACTCACTGTTGGGGTTGCATTTCCTGGGGTGCCGGTTTTAGGTGTAGGACGGTCTTGGTCCTGTTGTTAAATAGCACCCAATGGGAACAATGTTTGTCTGGTTGAGGACAAGCCTCCGTATGTGGCCTGCTCTGCTCACTCAAGAATCCCTTGTCCCCGTTTGTCTCAGGGGTGAGTAGGACTTCTCTCTGGGATGTTCTCTCCTTACTTGTCCCTTTTATGCTCTAAATAGTAAAGATGTGTATGCTACAAATGGATCGGTTATTGTTAGACCTTAATTAATGAACAGGCGATTGGGGTTGGGGGGTTCTTTGCATTTAGGCCCTGAGTCTGGCGACAGCTGAATGAAGAGCCTATGGAAGGGGTTTTGCTAGTCCAGCCCTCGCTTGGGGTCCCCATTAGTTTTCTGGTCTGGATTTGGAAAGGGTTTCTCTTGCTTGTTAAATGTCTGGTTTCTTTCTCCCTCAAAAGGTCCCTGTGTGATGGGGTTTCTTGGACTGCGCCTTTGGGGCTGGTGCCCAGGATTCTGGTCTCTACATCCTGGGGGAGCATATTTTGGGCCTGGCATCGCATTGTACATAGTTGGAAGATTTGGGTTGGGGTTGCTTTCTTTTGGGGGGACTAGCCTGCCTATTTCAATATTGGGTGAGATGTACTTTAGGGATAGTGGTTCTTAAGCGGGTTGATGTTACTTATTCAGCTCTCTTGGCGGCAGGCTTGGGTTATATGGGATTTAGGGATCTGGGTGTGCTCCTTTTTCGGGTTTGCTTCTGGATGTTTTAATTACTACTCCTTCTTATTTTGGTGTTAAAATGGCTATAGGAGCTATTAAAATGGCGTCATGGAATGTGCGTGGGCTCAGAGAAGGTCAAACGAGTTTAAATGTTTAACCACTGTGCTTTGCTGCAGATAGAGGTGTTATTCCAGGAGACCCATTTAGCTAGCATCGAGTTAAATGGTTATCCATCTGGTTTTTCCCAAATTTATATGGCAAGTGGATCTAGTTCTAGCAGAGGGGTGGCTATACTCATTAAAAAGCATATTATGTTTTTGAAGGATATAATAGTCGAGGACCCAGACGGAGGTTTATTCTGGTCAGGGCTTCTTGAATGGGCACACTGTAGTCCTGGGTTCTGTCTACGGGCCTGTAGGGGTAATCCCGAATTCTTTATGACTCTAGCGGGTAAAGCTAGTGCCTTACTTCCTCGCAGATAATCTTGGGGGTGACTGGAATGTTCTGCCGTCCTGTTCCTTAGATAAGGACCCCAAGTTGATCAGGCCTTTACTCTATACAGAGGGCTCCCAAGACTTTTCCACATGTTAGGACTGTGTGACCCATGGCAGATTTCCTATCCTCTCTCCGTGCTTTCTTTTCTTTTCCCAATCCCATGGTTCATGGTCTAGAATTGACTATATTTTAATTAGCAAGTCTCTTCTCCTGGGTTATCTTCAGTCCGATATTGAACCGATAGTCTCTCTGACCATGCAGTGGTCTGGATTAGAATCTCCGAACCCTGCATTCCAGCGGGACACTACTTGAGGCTCAATACGCAGCTGCTTTAGGATGTAATACGGTGGCGCAAATAAAATCCCTAATCTCTTTGTTTTGGCAGACAACCTTGACTCTACTTCGAGATTTGATTTTGTGTGGTGTTCCCTAAAGTGTTATCTCATAGAAGAGTTAATCAAACTTGCCTCAGCTAGGAAAAAGGCTCGACAGTAGCGAGCTTTTCCTTACTGAATAAAATTAAAGAGTTGGAGACCGCCTATCCTTCTGTCTTGCCACTGTCCTCTTTAGAAGCCCTCCTGGTGGCAAAAATGAGTATTCTGACCTTCTTAAAGAAAAGAAGCGGAATACTGTCTCCTCAAAAACTCAGGCTAAGGCATATTGATCATGGAGAAAAAAGCCGGGAGACTTGTAGCTCAAGGCTTCGTTACTCTGGAGAGCTCTAGAATAATTCCGGCCTTGCAAACACCTGCTGGCTCCACTGAAATCTGCCCCAAAGGAATTGTGCAACTTTTGAAAACTACTATAGAGATCTCTACAGTTCGCCCATATCCCTGCATCTCCTTAGATATCGCATCGTATCTGGAAGATGTGGATATTCCAAACTTCTGCCATCTCATCAGGAAGCTCTAAGCGCCCCTATCTCTTTCTGAAATTGAGAGTGTCATTGCTTCTATGACTCCTGATAAAGCGCCTGGTCCGGACGGCTTTCCTTCCAACTTTTATAAGACTTTCTAGAGAACTCGCCCTTATACTTCTTAAACTCTATGAGTATCTCTTTTCTCCCTGTCATAGATCCTACGCTCTTGGAAGCCACTATCATTCTGCTTCTCAAGCCAGGTAAGACGCCTGCTGATCTGGCGAGCTATCGGCCCATATCGCTTCAAAATTATGATATGAAAATTCTTTCTAAAATCCTGGCCGAACGGATTAGGAAGGTCTGGGCCCACCTCCTCAGTCCGGAACAGGTTGGCTTTGTGCACTCCCGATCCCCGCAGATCACCTGAGGACTCTTTCTTACATTTCCCAGTATGCCAGCACAATTCAATCTCCCATAGCCTTAGTTTCATTAGATGCTGAGAAGGCCTTGATCGAGTGGATTGGTCCTTCCTTTGGGCGGTGATGACTAGGATGGGGTTTCCAGTTCCCTTTCTGCAGTGGGTCCAGACCTCTATAAATGCCCTTCGGCCAGGATATATTGTAATGGCCTGTTCTTCTTCGCTTGGTTGTATACTGGCACTAGGCAAGGTTGTCCACTTTCACCCTTTTTATTTAACCTATACCTGGAACCCCTACTTATTAAACTCAAATCCTCCCCACTTATTAAAGGGTGTCCAATACTTCAGCAGGAGCTGGTTCTTTCTGTGTATGCAGATGATATACTCTTGCATATTGTGCATCCTGTAGACTCCTTTAGGTTCGCGTTAGATGTTATCAAATGCTATGGGGCCCTGTCTCAATACAAACTGAATATTTCCAAGTCTGAGATTTTCCAATTGAACAATTATACACATAAACAGGATCTCGCCAACTTTGGTATGAGGTGGTCCCAGATCTATCAAATATTTAGGATCCATTTCTCAACTAATCCCTTCTTACTTAAGAAACTTAACTTAGATGATCTCAAATGTCATATTCAGCAAGATTTGCAGAGGTGGTCCACCCTTCCTATTTCTCTCTGGTCGGATTAATATCATTAAAATGAACATCCTTCCTTGTATTTTCAATCCCCTAAATTTACTTAATCTTTGGTTGCCTATTTCCTACTTGCAGCAATTCCATGTGATATTCTCAAATTTTATTTGGCGGGTAGGGTGTCTGCTTCCCTTCTTAAGCTAACCTTCCTAGAGATAAAGGCGGTCTGCGCTTCCTAACTTACTTGCTCTACTACTGGGCAGCTCATCTTGCTAAATTAGGGAGATGGCTGACCACCAACCCTGATCCTCCTTCCGATATGGCTCCAGGATTGAGAAGTCGATTCTCTTGGACTCGGAGTTGATCCCTACGCTATTTTTATACTCCTCCCTCTATTCTCTCATAGTGGATAACTGATCAGACTATTCTTTTATCCCTTAAATCCTTCTCACAATGTCTGCGTTTGTTAATATTTTTCTGGGGAAAGACTTAGGTCAACCGTTATGTCCAATCCTAATATTAGGTTGGGCAACTCAATGATTACTCCTGGCTGGCTTCCGCAAATTAAAGAGGCCAATCTGGAGCATTTCTATGACCAAGGATCTCTCCTTCTCTCATTAGATATTCTGGGTAAGTATGCTATTCCCAACATTAAAATTTTCAAAGTATACCAATTGAGGCACTCTAATGGTGGAGAAGTTCGCACTCACTTTAAAGAATCAAGGTCCGCCTTTTCTTTCTCAAATTCTAACACTTGCTTCCAAACCACATCCCATCTCGTTAATTTACTCCTTTCTCTTAGATTATAAGTTTCCGGGCCCATTGTAGGTGCTAGTATCTGGTCTTCTTTGTTTCCTGATTCTAATTTGAGCTGGACCAGCATATGGAGGGATCTTCAAAATTTCATACCCAGGACAGACTAAGACTAACACAATACTATATTGTTAATAATATGTATTACACCCCAAGAAGTTATTTCAACTCAATAAGCTCTCTCATTCCCTCTGCACCAGATGTAAGTAGGGCGAAGGAGACTCTCTGCATATTTTTGGGAGTGTACCAAGGTAGCCCCTCTGTGGTCCTCAATCAGAGACAATCTTGATCCATTACTGGGTCTCTCAAATTTTGTGTTCTCGAGATTTGTATTTTGGGAGATTACACTAATATAGACAGTGTGGAACGTCATACCATATGGCCATGGTCTCTATTGTGGTTAAGAAACTGGTCCTTAGGCATTGGACCGACCAAGCGACCCTGTCCTATGCTGAATGGTTGACCAAGCTTTCTGCCTGTCTTAATGATGAAAGGTTGATAGCCAGCTCGCGCAACCGTATGGATCTGTTTCAAAAGAAGTGGGGTAAATTATACCAATATATCTTCATCAGTGATTGTTGGCCTCCTCTCTGACGCCAGTAGTGATTTCTATTTTTCTGCTTGCTCTTATGTTGATGTTTACATTGCTGTTAATCGGAGGTTTGTCTATTTTCAGGGTGATTACTGCTCTTAATATCCAGATCAGTACTGTCTTGTGTTTAACGCACTCAATTGGGGGTGGGTGGAAGGCGGGGATGGGGGAGAGGTTTACTTTATGTTTTTTTTCATTCTTTTGTGTTGCTGTTTATGTTATGCCATGTTAGCTTCTGAACTGCTATCTTTATCATATGTTGTTGGTTGTTCTGTTATCGGAAAATCAATAAACTTAAATTTAAAAAAAAAAAAAAAACATTGCCCTAGGCTAAATTAGCACTGCCAGTGGGCAAACATAGCTAGAGAGCAAAAGTAAGCTATATTCAAAAGGAATAGCCCAGGGCAAAACAGATACTCAATATAGCATGGGAATAAGGCCAAGCAAACTGGGTTGGAGGCATTGCAAACTCAGCCCTGGAATAAGATAGCTCTGAGTATAGCAACCAAGAAGTGTAAACCACAACAGCAACACAGTGCACAGTGATGTGAAGGAAGGTAGGTAGAGGTGAACTATCTGGCCAATGTGTGTGCCAGCAAATGCATGGACTCAGTACAGCTGCAGGAGCAGCGCATGAGAAAGTACAGTCTGCAAAACTGTAAAATATTCCTGAACCATTTGCACAGTGCTAACACATTTGCATGGGTTTAGTGCAGAGCTAAACCATTTGTCCGATGCAAACACGTTTGCCTGGCACTAAATTTGCCAAATTCAAAGTGACATGCAAATGAACCTACTTAGGTAGTCTCTGGGCAAACATCCAGATTAGCAACTCATTATGCCCAGATTTGTATGCAGTTTGCCCAGCGTTAATGCAGGGCCCCACAGCTCCACCTTTAGGTCAGTCTGAAGAGAGAAGGCTGAACCGTCCAACAAGTAGCCCACCTGTAGGTCAGTCTGGCAGTGCATGATGATAGCTGCAGGCTACATATTAACAGTACAGCATAGCATAGCATATTGTACCCCAGGGGACAGCACAGCATAAGGCACTAGGTGGTGGTGGTGCTGCATGCAACTGTCACACTGTAGGTCATGCTACAGTGCACAGCAGACACTACAGTAGCAATGGGGCCAGTAGAGTGAGGGACACAGCACTGCCTATGGTGTGTAGGGCAGTGATGATGACTTCACTGTACACAGTGACAGGCCCAACTTGCAGGTGTTTACTGACAGTGGACATTACTTTAACACTGTTGTGTGACCCACAGATACTGCACCTCTGGCATGGGATGCTCACAGTGACATCATATGGCCAGCTGTGTGTGCTGTGCAGATGTACAGCTGTGTGGTATGTGACTGAGGAGCATATGATCAGAAAGGCACACTGGTGTTGGGGTATTCCCAATACTGGCCCATGTGCACTACATGATGTGTCACAGCACTGTGGCCACACCTGACTTGGTGCAGCCTGGCCACCAGACACCCTCCCTTCAACATCCTCCATGCCTACAGTGTTGCATGTGTGTGCTGGCATCTGTTGGTGTCCACAGAAGAGTGGTCTACAGGGTGTATGTTGTATGGCCACACTGCTATGGTGTCCACTGGTGGCCGGGTTACCACTTATTGCCTGGCATGGCTGGGACTAGTGGCAGATGATGGCATCATTGAGATGCCATCTGTGAGCAGCATGTGTTCTCTTGTCTGGCTTTGTCTATGTGTCATATTGTTTTGTTAGGGTCACGCAAAGCCATGCAAAAAGCCACACACAAATGCTGTGCAAAGCCAAAATGTAGCACAAAGCTGATTGCCAGGGTTAAGACTACCTTTTCCTGGGCAGTAATTTGCACCATGCTAAATGTCAAGCTAAGTCACACAAAACCACTTTGCATTGGCGCTAGTCACTGAATGTAGCATTAGCGCTGACATGCCCCTCACTTTGCTCCTTGCATACATTATGATTTTGCCCAGTACTAATGCAGTTTAAGCATGCTAGTTGGCCTTTTGAATAAAGAGGACCATGCGATAATCCTGGCTAAACTTGCACAAACAGTTTGCTCCCAACACAAAGTTTTGAATATCTGGCCCTGATTGTTCTAGATCTTTACTGAAAAAGATATTTTTGTAATAATTGACCCAATTTAATGGTGTAACATAAGCTTCAATGTTAGGACTATAACCTGCATGCCTTTGGCAACAAGTTGCAACATTTTTATCATCTCTTGATTTAATTACATTTAACATTTTTCCCAGTTCATTTTATACATATATTGTTTATTTTTCATAATTTTTATATTCTTTTCTATGTTTGTTAATATTCATATATCCTTCTGTAGTTGGATTATTGTTTACTTTCCTTATTATTTTATGTAAATAGGATAACACACTTTTACAATCGTTATCAAACCAAGATCGAGATGTCAAAAGATTTTTATGTGAGGTATAAATTATAGGTATTATTTGCTGTCCAGTCTCATAAATTGTATTGTTTCACTAGCCTATTGCTGAATAGACAAATTCAGATTTAATTGAACCTCCCAGTTTAGGACATTTTACTTATGTTGTCTTCTATTATATTGGATATCATAATTATTTTATGGTTTCATAACTCTGTATTGGGTAGATGAATTGATTCTCTTTCTACCCACTCCTGCATCTTTATATCTTTATTTAAGAGAAGTTGAATAGGGTAATGATCACTCTCAGGTCTCAGGATAACATTAAATGCTATACATGAGACCAATTGCCAAGGTAGAATACAAATAAAATTGATGTACTAGCTCCAGTTCTTGTAGTGAAGGTAAAATAATTAAGTTTCCCCTTCAAAGTCCCATTAAGGATTATTAGGCCCACTTTCTCTAATATGTTTAGGAAGTTTGAGGCAGTATAGCACAGTGGTCTAATACTCTGATCTGCAAATCTGGTGACATCCAGAAGACCAGACCTGGGTTTGAATCCCACAGCTTCTACTTGCATACTGTGTGACCCTGAGCAAGTCACTTAACCTCCTTGTTCTCCCAGGTCACTCCTGTAAAAAGCTTTCAGCAGTGTACTATACCTGGTTAAAATAAATAAATAAAAAGTTTCTACCATGAATATTAGTTACTTTGTTCATTGATTTTATACTATTATACAATCTGGATCACTACTTGGTCTAGATTTACCATTATAAACATTAAAATCATTGAATAGTAAAATTCCCAAATTGGGATTTTTCCTTAGTGCATCCTCCATAACATTCTCCAAATCTTGCCATACATCATTTGAATAATAGTTGGGGTTAACAGGTGGAATATAGCAATTCACTAGCAGTATCAAGTCTGAATGCCATTTAATAGTAATACAGATGAAGTAAGGGATACTATCAAGGCATTTACAACACTAATATCATTTCTAACCTTTATAAATGTTGCAATACATCTATTACTCAGATTTTCCTGAGTTCCAGCATTCCTCTGTTTACTGGAGAGTAATGTGTCTAAGACACTTTTCAGAAAACAATTTCTTTTGTTGAATATTCAATTTTGGTTCATTCAGATAAACTGGGAGAGTAATCAGAGGATCAAGCATAATGTCCAAAATTTGGATTAGTTATAATTTTTTTCCATACATCTTTAGCAAGTTCCAAATTTGAGATTATTACATAAAACTGTCCCTTCAGTACAATTTGGATTCCTAGATTTACAGATCACATTATTTTTACATCTGGTAAGTTCTAAATCTACTTTCAGAATGTAGTGAATCCTTGGTAAAAATCTTCTTCACTTTTGGATTCACTCTGTATTAAACCAGTTATAGGAACAATAGCTTCATTTCATGTTAGCTGGGAAACTTTTTCTGTTTCATTTTCTTGAATCAGTGAATCTTTATATGGGACCAAATTCACACAATTAAGTCTATTTTCCTTATGGGATGGAAAGTTAGTATTTGGTCTTATACCTATAGGGTTATTAATCTCTTCTCTTCCCAATGACATCCTAAGTGTATTAACATTTGTATTTCATACTGTAGGATTGTTAACCTTAGGTTCATTAGCCCTTGGAGCAGATGATGATTTTTCTTGAGTTTCTAAATTGGTTCAGTATTTAGTGAACTCTTGATTCTAATATCCATTTGTTTATTTTTTAATCAGCTTATTGGTTTTAGTCTCATTTTGTTTTCATTTTTTTTTGACCATCCTTATTTGATTTTTTGTTTGCATTTTGTTTCTTTTATTTTTCCTTTGGTTCCTTCCTCTTTTTTTTTTTTTTATTATTACACCCCATTTGGGTAAGTTTGTTTCTGCTCCTGTGAATCTGATGGAACTATTTCAATGGAATTTCCAGGATGTTTCGGGTTCATGGAATCAAATTCAGTACTCAGTTCTGCCTTAGCAAGCTCTCTAAAGATGTTTCTAATTAATGCTCTTAATATGCCATGGTTGAATTCATTACTGTTAACTCATCTCTAATGATGCAGAGTTGTTCAAATAATAAAACATTAAGAGCATCTATTAAGTGGGGTGTAAAGGAGTAGGATAACTTGACTCTTTCTGACCAGATTTCTCATTAGATTTAGTTTTGTTATTCTCTACATTTGGTTATTAAGCCATAAATAGATCTTGAGATTTCTCAATAGATTGTACAAAATATTCTTCTTCTGATTTTTCCAAAGAATTGAAGTCTACCTCAGTTCTAGTAACAGACTCAGGTATGGTTACCATTTAAATTCTGTTGGAGTTGGGGAGATTGTATTTTTGTTTGCTTAATACCTGAGAATCAGTACATCCACTTATTATTATGAGTAATGATACAGATGAATGAACTATTCATTTTGCTCTATCAGGTTTCTCATCCTGAAAGGTAGTATTATTTTTTTTGCATATGAGGGGTAGATGTATAATTACATTGCTTTAATGTAGTTTGTTTATGTATTTTGTCACCTTTTAGAATGATTTATACTCCTTTTAATTCCATAGTTTTTAAAGTTTTTGAAACAGACAGCTTTTTCTTTCCTTCATTTTAATTTCAGTTTTTGTCTACTTGCCCAATGATGCAGGGAAGTCTATACATTCTTTACTCTGTGTAGTAATAAATATTGAAAAATAGTCAGCAATTTCAAAATAATCTGAGAAATAATCAGCTTGTACCAGAATATATATAGTAAAAGATTCAAGATTGCTCAACTATAGCCCTTATAGTAATACAGTCATCCCAATAAATACTTCTAATACTCAGAAATTAATAATTTTCAGTGTAGATCACAATTAATCATTCGTGCATCAAACAGAGTTTTCTGAAACTTTCAGAATCTTCCTGTTTTCTGTATTTGATCTAAAAAGAGCTTGGGTTAATAATAATACATCTTGAGTTCCTGGAGCCAAGAAGGCATATGTCCATTTTAGTTATACCTGGCTAAAAAAAAGGACTAATTAAATAACCAACTAAATAATTTATCAGTGGTTTTAAACTTTTAATAAACTTTGCCAGAAAGAAATGCCTATATATGAAATGAGCTAGTATCTCAGTTCAGGAAAATACTACTAAGTTTAAAAATATTAGAACTGCTAATATAATTATAACACTTAACATGTAAAAAGGGATAGCTGCCAAGGTTGGTGACTATCTTAATAATACATGTTCGACAAATAAGTGTATCACAATAGAATACCTTACAGCAGTAAAGCAGGACAGCTGCTGGTTTTAATATTAGATTGTTGTCTCCAAAAACTGTCAGTGCCAGCTATAATCTGGATTCTCACTAGATCCTTTAGTTTTAAAAATGTGTGTCCAAGGTCTAAAAATGAAATAAACACATAGAGATCATATGACTGGGTAACTAGGCAACTGGACAGGGGCCATGCAGTGGATGTCATGTATCTGGACTTCAGTAAAGCAATCAACTCAGTGCCACATGGAAGGCTGGGAAGTAAGTTAGTAGGCACAGAGGCAGGTGCAAAGCTGAGTGAGATGGGCAGAAACTGGCTTCAGGAAAGGTAACAAAGGGTGGTGGTGGGTGGGAGCTCTCACACTGAAATGTAGTGATGAGCGGTGTTCCACAGGGCTCAGCATTGGGACCAATGTTGTTTGGGATATTCATTGCAGACATATCATTGGATATCAAGAGCATGATCAGTCTGTTTGCTGATGATACCAATGTAGGAGCAGTGGTGGATGACCTAGGGGATGGCAGGGGTTGCAGGATGATCTGGCAAGCTTAAAACCTGGTCAGACACCTGGCAGCTGGGGTTTAATGCCAAAAGAGTAAGGTGCTGCATTTTGGGATGAAGAACCCAAGGAGCAGTTACTAGCTGGGGGAGTGCAGCTAGTCCAGACAGAGGAGGAGGAGGAGAAAGATCTGGGGTGCTCATTACAGGGTCAATGAACAACTCGGCACAGTGTAGGAAGGCAGCTGCAAAGGCCAACAAAATGCTGGGTTGTATTGCAAGGGGTATATCCTCAAGGAGGGAGGAGGTGATTCTGCCACTGTATGGGTCATTAGTTAGACCATACCTGGAGTACTGCGTGCAGTACTGGTGCCCGCATATTCTGAAGAGGGACATTAAGTTCCTGGAGGGGTGCAGCACAGGGCGACAAAGATGATCAAGGGATGGGGACTTATCATACCACAGGACGCTGAGGTAGTTGGAACATGTTCTCATTGGTTGAGTGGAGGGACAGGGGACATGATTGAAACCTTTAAGTACATGAAAGGAATAAACAAGACAAGTACAGAGGGTCTGTTCAAAGTAAGGGAGGGAGGGACACCAGGGCCATGATATGAGACTGAGGAGGAAGGTTCAGGAGGAGATGAGGAGACACTTTTTACAGAGAGGGTGGTCGCTGGGTGGAGTGCATTACCTGCAGAAGTGGTATCCAGTAGAACAGTGGACTGCTCCAAAAGGGGATGGGACAGGACAAGAGGGAGGGTAAATGAAGGGAAGGGTGAAAGGGAGGGCAGCTGCTGAATAAGGGTGCTAGCTGCACATTTGAGCAGACTTGATAGACCTCTAGGCCTTTATCTGCTGGCAAATTTTGTATGTTCGTGATATAAAGAATATAAAAAGAAACTTTAAAGTTATCACTTTTAAAAATCCTTAGCAACTATTAAATAATTAAAATGTGTTCTCAGGGGCAGCAGTCATTCGATACCTCCAAGTGAAAACGTTCATAGGTAAAATGGAGAGAGAGAAGCCGGAAGGACAGGGATGGGACTTGTAGAATTAGTAATATTGGGAGTACAGAGGATCCCAAAGGATTTATTAGGAAAGCCACAAAGATTGGGAAGCAGGGATGGCCGGATTACACTCAGAAGGTGAAGCATCAGTGGAGTAGAGATCTGGGAGGAAATCTCTGAAGAGAATTGGCAAAATCATTGTCGGGACACAGGGGCCTGTTGATTTGTAACAGGTTTAAAGAAGCATATTTTAAGTTTCTGCATAGGCTATATTATCCCCCAGCGGTGGTGCACAGGGCCCATCTGACTATCTCCCGCTGTGTGGGAGATGCAAAAGAGGTGGGAACATATATGCATTGTTTTTGGGGCTGTCCTGTTTTGCAATCCTTTGGAGAAAGGTATTTAAAGAAGTGGAGCTGATGGCGGGGACCCCATCCAGTTGGATCCTATCAAAGGCTATTTGGTCTAAATGGATGAGGTGGAGGAATGGGAGGCAATGCCACTTGGATCAAGATCCTTATGGTGATGGCTAGGCATTGCATTCAGAATGCCTTGTTAATAATGCAGTACCTACCATCCAGCAGTGGCGCCAATTAATATTGCAAAACTTGGCATTGGAACGCTATCATTGATTCTGGAGAACAGATCTGAGGTATTTTATGGGGAATGGGTGCCATTTCTTTCTACACTTGAGAGGCAAGAGATGACCACCCTATGTGAGGACTGGTCTAGGTAGATGGGGACTGACTGGATGGGTGTCCAACCCCTCCCCACAGCGCACCTGAGGCGGATGCACTCAAGGGTGTTATGCGTACTGGCACCTCAGTATATAGATTCGATAATTAATTTGGATATTGGCCTATCTTGTTTTTCCTTTCAGTATTCTAAATGAGTTTTAGAATCAATTGTCTGGAGCAGGATCATTGGATGTAAGAGTAACTGTATTGAAGTGCATCTATTTATGTGTCTGTTGTACATATTAGCAGTTATATGCATGTATGACTGTCTATGTATTGTTATCTGTTGACATAAAAGAAAATAATAAAAGATTATACAAAAATAAATGTGTTCCTTAGTTTTAAAAGTTTTAGCTAAGTATATTCCAACAAGTAGAAAAATTCTAAATGCCACAGCAGTCAGCAAGCAAAGACACTCAGAGCATAAAAGTGTAAAAAATCTAAAAAGCTGCTTCTGGCATCTGTGTGTGCAATCTAAAAGGCTTTAAGATGGTGATTGCCTATTCCTGAATGCCACGCATGTGCTATATGACTAGAAGTTCAAGTGATCATATGACCAGGATGCCCCTTATCCTTTAGACTATATCAGAGGTCATCTTCATCCTGCTGTAAGGGATTTTCCATTTCTCCCTCCCATTGCTGGGGCACACATGTCAATGCATGTACATGGAGGTGTGTGCATATTCTGAGTCCCACATCACCCACCCTTCTATTGGCACCCCCATCCCATCCTACCATCAGGCCTCCACCTGGGGGCAGTCATGTGGTGGGGCAACCAAGCCTCCCTCTCCGGGAGAGGAGAGCAGTCCTTTGAGCTTGATCCCTCTCTCTCCCAGCTGACCCCCAGTGGCTTGTGCTTCTTCGTGAGCATGAGTTTCCAGCATGGCATGAGGTGTGCATCCACTGCATCTACCGTAAGTGCCACCAGGCCAGCCTGATTCAGGGAATTTTCAGGTCATCAATATACTTGCCAATAGATGTTTGTCACTCTAAGTACAGTTGATGCCCAAGAAGTAAGGGTAAGTAGAAAGTGACAACTGGCAACTTCAGTCAGCTTTGGTTCCAGAGCCACTGTCTTCTGTTCAGCTTAGATGCTTTGTGAAAAGAAACTTTGGGTCCTTGGTATTGGAGCTTAGTAGGCTACAAACAGGGTAATTGGCATCTCTACCCCTCCCTCACACCAATCCATCCCAATCTTTTCCTCAGTCCTGGTCCTACAGTCATATTTTTGAACTCAACAAAATAGCACCGGCACAGTGCCAGAATCTGATATTTTTGAAGGGTGAAGAAGGTTGGAAATGACAGGGTGGGTGAAGGGTGGTTATGGGACCACTACTGGCCACCTGGGAAAGGTAAAGTGTTTTCTTAATAATCTGTCTGATTGTCAAAGTGACCCTAAAGTGGCTCAAAAGTTTAACTTAGTTGAATCAAAGATAAACATGTCAAATTTTGACACATTCCTTGAATACAAATGCAGCATCAGCTCATCCTTATCCAAAACATCTCAAATGATCCACTACCTCTGAAAGGCTGTTAGAAACAGAGCACACAGAATTCAAGTTGCAATACACAAAGAACAAGTTTATTTACAGTTCATGTATACAGGAGTTTGATGTAATTACTCCTCAGATGGTACACATCTGACTCACTGATAAGAGGTGGGTACCTCTCTCACAAAGGATAGACCCAACAGGTTCAGCAGTAAGTTAAGGGACTGTGACTTGCAGCTTTGGTGACAAACATCTAAAGTCTGTGGTGGGCTTCAATCATGAAGCCATCAATGAGTATCTTTAACTCCAGCCCTTGTATCAGGGATATAAACAGTGGTTTCAGCTTTAGCCTAGTCATTCCATGACTCTCTTGCCTTGCACTGATTTTGAACACCTCCACCCCCCGCAACAGGCTTAAACCTGAATCCTCTCCTTTCTCAGAGTACTAATGCAGCACCAAAGTCACCTGGTAGCTCTGTCCTCCCAGATCACTCTCCCTTCATCTTGAGCACAGTTTCATCCAGATACCTTTCTTGGCAGGCAATTCCTGTAGGCTAGTTTTTTCTTTTTGTGGCAATAATAATTTTATTGAGTTTTGTCAACAACACAAAATTACAGACAATTCATTCACCCACTTGTAACTTAGCAGAGGGTACTGAATTCTAACATTAACTAAATCAAAACTATAATGAACAAAAAAAGTTTATATATAATACATCAATTCAGGTAAAAGAAAATAGAAAGGACAACAGAAAAGATAGTATAACCCATTCAATTTGGGATACCCATGTCTTTACCATTTTGCAACATACAGTCCAGTGCAAACCTAAAGGATCAGTTCTACTCTTGGCCTCACACTGGGTTTTGTTAATCCTACCTTGGGTTTGGAGGTCAGTGGGCAAGGGTTGGGTACTAAATGCCTAACTAATCTCTGGATGTGGAAGGGACTGCCTTGTCTCCTCCCTATTATAAGACTGCTGGTTGCTCTAAAACTTGGGTTCCTTTGGTTTCTTCTTGATAATCATAAATAGAAAGCTGCGATAGTCACTCCCATACATAAGAGCGGGACCATGCCCTTACAGAGAACTATAGACCCATCTCCTTGCTTCCGCCACTGTCAAAAGCCCTTGAATGAATAGTTGCTGACCAACTGGTCGAATACCTTGACAAATACAAACTCCTCTGCCCGAGCAGCATGGCTTTAGAACTGGGCATAGCATCACCACAGTACTACTAGAGTTCACAGCTCACAGTCACAGATCTCTTGATAGTGGACAACTCTCCGGGAAATCTTTATCAATCTGACTAAAGCATTCGATACTGTTAATCATGCCCTCCTAACTGAGTAACTTGCCACAATGGACCTGGCTCCTGAGGCAGTTTCAAGGTTTTGCAGCTACCTGGACTGCAGATTCCAGCAAGTTAGAATCTGTTCAACCCTCTCAGACAGCAAGCCTGTCTGCTCAGGTGTTCCACAGGGTCTATACTGGGTCCTCACCTATTCAGCTTATTCTTGAATAGTCTCCTCAAGCCATCCAGTGCCGCATTCTACTCTATGCTGATGATGCAGTTGTCTTCACGCATGGCTCAAATCCAGTTGAACTTGAGCAGCAACTTCAAAGTGACTTTGCTAGTCTTGAGAAGTGGTTCCTAGATCATAAACTAATCATGAACTATAAAAAATGTAATCTATGTTGTTCTCCAGTCACCTTATCAAGCATTGTTGCTACCCTATCAATACGTAATCTTGCAGGGCCCTGCTCTTGATCTGGTCCAACATTTTAAATACCTTGGGATCACTATTAACAACTCGTTGCCTACATTTTCCATATTGACAATATGGCCAAAGCAATCAATAAATGTATTGGGCTGCTTTATCATCATAGGCACAGCCTGACCCCTAAGCCCTTAATGTAGCTGTCCACAGCTCTTGTGGGCTCCCTCATTGACTCACGGCCTGCCTATATATGGCTCTGCCACTGACACTGCCCTATGATGCTTAAAACTGCCTTAAACAAAGTCTGCTGGCTAACCGTTGGGGCATTTAGGCTGACTCACACCTGTGACCTGTATACCACTGCACAATGGCTCCCACTTAATGGTCGACTTAAATTCCAAACCTGCCTTCTGGCAAAATAAGTCAGCCTTGGAACACTCCCACCTGGGGTTAGTCAACTCCTGATGCCTTGCACTAACCTCGGCACACATGTAACTCTGAACGTCAGACCTTCATTACACCCAGATGTCATACTTCCCAAGGCCAAAGATCTTTTTGTGCACCATGCCCCACTTTGGTACAATTCCCTTCAGGAAGACCTGGTGCATATGTCACGTTGGGTGTTTTCAAAGTCTGACTCAAGCAATGCCTGCTAAATGACGCCCATTGTGACTATCATCCAGGCTTAGCCACCCCTCTCTTTGCCCCTACTCCCTTGCTCTTCCCTAACCCTTCCCCACCCTCCCTTGGCCTCCCTCCACCCCACCTGCTGCCCTCATACCTCCCCTCCCCTGCTTAATTTGTTGCAATATTGCTCGCTCATTTTTTAGCACCTGGGGCTTCTCCCTGAACATCTTGTTCCATTCCACCCCTCGAACCCTATTTTCCTGCAAACAAATGACTGGTTTCACCATCAGGCATCTAATACCATTAAGTGTGTTAGATAGCCTCCGTTTCCTGTCCTAACCTTCTGTATAACATGTACTACTCTGGTATATATGTTGTATCTACTTCCACTATAATATTGTACTACTCTGTTTGTAGTGTGATCAGATGTGGAACCTATGTAAGAGCTCTGAGCTCAAGTGATGTTATCTGAGACTTTAATAAATCAATAATAAATAAATACATAATTAAAAAGTGTAGCCAGTATCCTTGTGTTTCTCCATACAATGGCAGAGTTTGGTTGTAAGCCACTCCATAGCAAGTATGCTTTTGATGTTCTTGAGCCACTTTCTTTCAAGGGGGTGATTTGTGGAGCTATTTTTGAGTGCTTGCTTTAGGTGTCACTGTCACCAGGATAAGAAAAAGGTATACTTTTCCTTTAATTTTAATTTCTTCTGGTTTCAGGCTCCAAATCAAAGTTTTCAGACCTGCCAGAGAGATTATTCCCAACAGTGTGCCTATTGCTCTAGATACACTTAAACCTCAGGACATATTAGGAAGAGGTACCAATCTATAGGCCTTGTAGAGCTGGGAGATCAGAAGACTCATTGCTTCTCCATCTGCCACCCTCCTAGAAGTGTTTGGATGGCCCCTGGGTCAGTTGACAACTGTGATTTCTGTGGCTCTGCTGGTAAATAGTTTCTGTTTCTAAGAAATTAAAAATACCTTCAGGAGACCATATTCTTGCTGGACCTGGGTGAAAGATTTGGTGGTGCCACCTATAAGCAGGGATAGTGGACAATGTATTAGACTTGTCCTTCTAGACCCTTCATCAGCATTTGACATGGTCGATCATGATGTGGTCTTGGCTCACCTTAGGCACTATGTGGGTATCTCAGGCACCATTGTATGGTGGTTAGAGTCCCACATAACTGGCAGGACACAGCAAGTGGTACTTGGCTCCTATACATGGAGCACTGCTGCTCTCTCTTAGAGTGCCTCAAAGGGTGATCCTGTCTCCCAAGTTATTTGCTGTGTACATGCTACCTCTGGGAGGATCATTAGATGCTACAGCTTGGCATTTCATTGTTATGCTGATGACACCCAGCTGTATGTATCTTTTGACTCAGATGATGTGGCAGCTCTCTTGATATTGGGCAACTGTCTTAAAGAGATCAAGGACTGGTTGGTGGTTAGCTGGCTGAGGCTGAACCCATCTAAGATGGAGGTGCTACTGGTGGAACTCAGTCGACATGCTCTCCCTCGGCCTTTGGGAACACTGATTTCTCTTCTTTGGGAGAAGTGACCATCTGGCAGATGGGATTAAGAATCTAGGGGTCATTGTAGACTCTAAGCTGACTCTGGTATTCCGGGAGTTGGCTGTTGTCCACAGTGGCTATTAATATCTTCATAATATTGCTCAGGTCTGGCCCTATCTTGAACCATCTGACCCTGTGACACTAGTGCATGCCTTCATCTCATCAAGACTGGACTATTACAATGCTCTTTACGTGGGGTTTTCCACAAGGCTGAAGTACCACCTGCAGCTTGTTCAGAATGTGGCAGCCTGGTTGGTGGCTGAGACATCTCATTCCAAGCACATCACTGCAATTCTCTGCATCCTCTACTGGCTTCCAATCAGGTGGTGCAACAGTTTCAAGGTTTGCTTGTTAGCTTACAAGGCCGTACACAGTCTGGATCTAGGTTATCTGAAGGCCTCCTAATTCTGTACACTCCTTCTTGTACGTCAGCTCAGCTGAGACAGACCTCCTCTCTATCCCTCGCTCATGACTGAAATCTTCTGAGGGATAGGGCTTTTGTTTTAGCAGTATCAATTGTGTGGAATGCCTCTCCTGTGAAATGAGGGTGGCTCCCTTGTTGACCTTTTAAAACACATTTGTTTAGTTTATGTTTTAGACTGGCCTAATTCTTTTATGTAAATGTTAATCTGTTGTTTTAATTATTTTATCTAGCTACCGTAAGGTACTCAGAGCCAATTGGACTAAGCACCATATAAATAAATAAAATTGACTTGACTATAAGCAATTGACATGACATGTGAAGTTCCTTTGCATCCCCTTCTAAAATGTAGAGTTTATCTTTCCTGGAGAAAAATTTTCTTTCCCTAATGGAGGTAAATTTGCAAATGTTTACTGATCTCCTCCCATGGTTATTGCATCCTCAAGTTTTGATCAGCACTCTGGCCCAGGGGTTACTGATCTGTTTTACTAGTCTGTGGTCTATGAGATTGAAAGCCTGGAGTCCCAATGTCCCATCTCCTTCGCCAGCTACCCAGCCAAGGGCTAGCTACCTAACTAATGTGCAAAAGGTTTTGTAGCTGGCATACTCTGCAACACACTGGCAAGTTAAGGAGTTCCACTTCTGCTTTGTCTTTATCTAACATTAGTACTGACCATTGAAGCCTGGTTCAGGCATTTACCCATATATATATATATATATATATATATATATATATATATATATATATATATATTTGGACCAGTTTTTTTTAACATCTGCCACATGCTCTTTGTGATTTTCACTGGGTGGAGCGAGAATAAGATCCGAGAGAGTATGTTCATTCGTATGGATTCTACTTTCCCTACTAGGGATAGGAGCAGTCCTCCCCTTCCTGATCTGATTCCATGGCCATAAGCAGTAGCATATAATCTATATTAAACAGCTTGTTTCTATCTGCTAGGATTTGGATCACTACATACCTGAACTGGTTTTGTACCCAAGTAAACCAACACCCCTTTCCGGTCCTCAGAGACCCTCCACTAAGCAATAACATTTCAGATTCTTCCATATTCACCTTGAACCCAGAGGGTCTTACATAATCACTTAAAATATTCATCAGGCTTACATATTGGTCTCTGGGTTCTGGAGAAACAAAAAGGTGTTATTGACATATAATGCAACTCATACATCTTCTCCCCTTACCCAGACTTGGTTTAACTCCCTTAAACATCCACTTCCAAGATCCCTTCATTAAACTCAGCTGGCTCATTTACTGTATATCCAGAATCTCAACTCCCATGCTGGGGTAGAGCACTTAGAACTTAAAATCTGCCATGCACTAAGAATTAAACTGAAGCCACTGACTTCTGATGTTGCAGAATCAGGAGCAGGTCAGTAGTGTAGCCATCTGGATGAATCCCTTAAGGGGCATCCTCTAATAGACCCCTGGCCATCCCTCTGGTATCGTCTTATCTTTATCTGAAGGCTGGCTACTTGGAGACAGAATCCAATGGAAGATGTGCCATATGAAACTGAGGATCCATATTTTCAGCTCCTAAGTCTGGCAAATCCCTCCAGCCAGACACAGCCAGAGCTCTTGGCAGGGTCAAGCCCTGTAGGGCTTAACATGGACCACCTCTCCTCTTCTGTAACCCTTTATATGATTGCCTTCCCTCTTAAATGTACCACGGAAGGTTGAGCACAATATGAAGATTCAAAAGGCTACTAACAGACCCATATTAGGGGTACATATGTCCCCACTATGATATTAGCACCATTGTTTCCATTTCTTTTATGCTGATTTACAAAACTTAATTGTTTAGTTATTGCACCATTTTATTTGTAGTTATCAATTTTTATAGGAGTTGTTTTCAAACAAAAACACACAAGCAAAACAAAACATACAACACATGACATACTCACATATAATAACAGTTGTGTACCACTTAAAAATGCATACTCAGCACAGTTGGAAACAGGAAACAATATAGTAATAAAGCTACAAACCAGACATGACCTATCTCAATAATGAGCATACATCCCTTTGGCAGCAAGAGAATTGTGGATGAATTTACGGTATGTCCTGGCATCTGTCAGTGAGTTCTTACCTATGCAGCTGATGGCAGGGAGCTCATGGCCATTTCATCATGGGAGGAGGAGAACTAAAGCATTGGAAACAGATTCCAACCCACCAGCCATACATCACCACACAAAGGGGTGGTGTGACAGAAGCACCAATCCCAACACTTCTGACTTCCCTTCAGGAAAGAGGAGTAGAGGAGCTCATCCACTCTGTATGGACTGACTTAGGCCTCTACAGTCAGAAGATCCAATGAGAAGACATATAAGGCATGATTAACAGAGCTCAATACGTATACCCTTGAGCAAAGGAGGGAGAAGGTGATATGATTGAGGCATTCAAACACCTTAAGGACATTAACAAGGTGAAAGAGTCTAACATGTTTAAATATAAGAAAAATAGCAGGACAAGAGGACACAGCATGAGATTAGAGGGGCGATTAAGGGGAATGAGGAAATTCTTTTCACAGAAAGTGTGGTAAATGCATGGAATGGCTTACCACAAGAAGTGGTGGCTATGAATACAGTGCAGGGCTTCTAATAGGCATGGGATAGGCATAAGGGAGCAATACAAATGCTATGAATAGATAGGCCACTGACAGAGCAAAGGCCGATGGCACATTTATAAGGTAGTAAAGAAATGGGCAGACTGGATGGGCCTTGTGTCCTTATCTGCCGTCAACAACAACTTCTAGTAAACAACAGATGCTAAGTTAGGTTGCAGGAATTATGGGGGATAATAAGGTTCACCTAACAAATACAAGGGAAGTGGAGGTCTAAAACACAGAAGGAGAGGGATAGGTAGGAGGACCACATCTTGTGATATCTCACCAGGGAGCCTTTAGCCAAGTGTGAAAACCTGGTAAACTGAGTTTAGTTGGCTATTGATTCCTGCCATTCCTTACAATAGCAAATGTCCACAGAGTGCTAATGTTAGCTTCATTGCTTACTGCTACCAGCCATAGGAGGCATGTCGGTCCAGGAGCAGCCCTGGTGGGTGAAAAATCAGCAAATATAGTGAGGGTGACTGTAGTAGTTAAGCCTGTAGGGAAGAAGACACACATCTGCAGTTCTGCCCAAAATGGCCTGGAGAAGTGGGCAGGACTGACAAAATGTGGAGGAGGCCACTGTCAGTATTATTGTACTACAGTACCTTATTAGCACTGTGTTCTTATTTTTAGCTTTCATTTCCACTTTTGTTATGTTTGCAAAAAGTATTTTACCAGCTTTTTATAACTATGTACTACCTTTATTCTTTGTCTTCCTAGGCCCGTGTCATTTAAGCTATAAGGTATGTCCAGGGGTTATGTTAATGTTCTAGTTAATCACCCCTCGGGACATAATGTGGTACATGGTGCAGCTGAGTGTCATAGTGCCCTCAGGAGGTGATTAACATGAACATTAACGTAACCCCTGGGAGTACTTTATTGCTATTATTATAACTGGGTTCAGTTTTACTTGCTATTTTCTAATGACACACAGTATTTACAGTATTTTAGTTATTTTCACCTTTGACATAAAATAACCCCTACACCAAAGGTTTACATTAGGAAAACTAATCTGTTCGTTGGCTGTGAGTCAGCAGTGAGTCTGCAGTGTGTGTGTGTGGGGTGGGTGGGGGGACTTATTCTACTAACTTTTCTATGACTCTTTGTATTCAAAATTTAAATTCAAATACAGAACATTTTTTACTGTAGGATGCTTTGCAAGGTGAATGCTTTGAACCAGCTCTAGCTGATTAAGCTTTTGCCAGATAATGCAGGGTGGGACTAACGTATGTCTACCAATTTCTGGGGCAGGTGGGGATTCTCCCTTTGACACATTAAAGCAGAACTATGGGCTTCTGCAGGAGGATTTTTAGGCCCCTGCAGGTCAGTAACTATATATTAAGACAATGTTCCATAGTTTCCAAACTACCCTCCGCTCTACTCCCTCTCTTGAGAATGCTTATGGATTGTCAGGTAACATGTGAGGACACTTGATTGCTATATTATATAAAATCTTAGGAGATACTTTAGGGATTCCATGTCCTCAGTTTTGGAGGAGTGGAACAAGGATCTGGCTGTGGAAGTGTCAAGCGTCTCCTGGATGGAAGCCACCCTCCGTGCTGTTAAACTTACATACTCCAATATTTGGAGGGAACTTGCATGGAAATGCAGGAATAGACTGTTTCATTCCCAGCGGTCTTGGTGAAATATTTCTGGATAGCTATTGGCTCCTGCTGAAGAGACTGTAAATGCAGGCTGGCAAATTTGGGACACATTTTTTGGTTCTGTCTAACGTTAATGCCATTTTGGTGCTCTCTTCAGGATGAGTTACAGGGGCTGCCTGGGTGAGCGGATGAGAGCTCACTGCTGAAATAACCCTATTATCTATTTACCCAGAACATTCTTCCCTCCTTGGCACACATCCTTTCTACCAACTTACATGTTAGCAGTTGAAAAGCTGATTACAAGTAAATGGATGACCAAAGAAATACATATAATGGCATAGTGGTGATCAATGTCCTTAAGGATCACTGTCAACCCCTTAGGCCTCAAAGTGTCTCTAGTTTAAAAACACATTTTATGATTGCCAACATTCTGTAAAGACTGCTAATGTAACTGGTAGTTTGATTCTGACTTTTTTCTTTAAAAAGTGAAAACAGACTATCCACCATACTGGTGTTACAACACAAGCACAGGTTTGTTTACATTCCTTGATCGGCTCCAATTGTATCTTTCCTAGACTTGGGAACACCCACAATACAATCTAGCCACTCATGATGCAGTGGAGGAAAGAAGCCCAATTAATCATGAGTAACTGCACTGTTTGGGGTGTTTATAATGCTCAGGACGTATGCAGTAAGAACAGATCCAGGATTGTAAACAAAACAAGGTTGTTTATAAATATACATTAGCATGCAATTCAGTTCTATTAAACAAGGAGACAGACAAAACAAACAGCAACATCAATGAATTTTAGAAGATAAACAAACATAAAATGTAGGTTTCTAACTAGAAAAATTATGATGAAAACAGGTTGACAGTGTCCCTTTATTATATACCAATTTGACAACTGCCCTTCATGACAAATTGGCTGCTTGTCAAACCAAATGGCAGAGGTGGATCTTATATTTAGCAAAGGTAGATCCAGAGTTTATTCCTTAGGGGACTTATGGGGAGGTGCTACCCTCAATAAAAGGAAAAGAGGATTCTTCTTTAGGAAGGATATGTTATAATAGTGATCTTTCTTGTGCTAAATTGTGTACTCTGTGAAGATATTTACTTCTTCATGTTACCAGCTATGAAATTTGGGTACTGGTAGCGATTCGATGCTACTTTAGGATCAAGCCACTTTACAGAGGTTGACATTCATGTTCTGATACCTTTGTATTTCATGATTTGTAATGCTGATTGTGATGCTTCATCTCAACAAAAACATAAAAAAAACTGAAATTCAAAAGTCTGTTTCTTTAGTCCCACTGGTAACAGTACTCCAAAGAGTGTCCTAGAAAAGAGTTTAGTTTAGTAAATGCTGTATCCCATCATCTAGCGCAGCTCCACCATAAAAACAGGAAAAGTAACACTTCAGTGTTTAATTTGACTTTTCTTTAACATGGGTAAATGATTCCTGGCACTGTCATCCTTGCTGTAATGGTTGCCATCAGTTCCAGACACAGAATGCTGCAAATATAAGTAGGACCATGATTATTTAAATTAATACTCAAGTGATCAGGATCTACAAGTATGTTAATAAGGAGATTAACATAAGGCTCTCAGAATGCTGACAGCCAATCAGATTTCAGCATTCTTGAGACCCTTATAATAATCATGAGAAAGGCCCCTCCGGCCAGTGTACTTACCAGGTCAACATATAAATACATAAATAACTATACTGATGCATGGAAGTGCTGTTCAGGCAATTGTATGTGAAATAAGTAGAAATCAACGGCAGTGTTCATAAGAAAGCTCTGCTAAGTGAAGTGCCAGAATCTCCCAGTTGCTGCCTCTACTGAGAAAAGACTAGTATAATCACAATGCAAATTTAACCTACCAGAAGTGTGTTCTAATTTAAACATATTGTGTCATTAGTCATGTGCTGCAAGCTTCTCTTACAGGGAAAAGGGACTCCAGCACTGAGTGCTACTGCTTTAATAAATTTGCAATTCAAATACACTAAAGTAGGACAAATTGTAACATGTTACAAATATGCTGGGCATGGAAGGTTTTCTAAAATGAGTGGCAGCAATATACTGTATATGGGTCATAACCAAGCTGTGTCCTCATTCTTTACATTGTTCCTGGTCTCCTGGCTCATCAAGATTCCAATTTGTACTAATCAGAGCTAGATACTGCAGTTTTGAACTCAAGACCAGTAATTGTATAACCTTATTTTGGGTGAGAGAGTCTTCCCTTCCCTTAGAAACATAGAAACATAGAATTTGATGGCAGATAAGGACTGCTTGGCCCACCTAGTCTGTCCATTTCCTACCTGATGGATAAGCTGCAAATTCTAGTTGACCAACAGCTTACTTCCTTCTACCCACCACTAAGAATTGCTTTATGTCTGTCCTATACATTTTGAATTCTCCCATTGTTCTCGACTCAACAAGTTCCTCAGGAAGGCTGTTCTATGCATCCATAACCCTCTCCATGAAAAATACTTTCTAACATTACCTCTGAGCCGTCCCACCTCTATCTTCAAATTGTGCCCCTTGTTCTTGCACATCTCTTTTCTGAAATATGCTACCCTCTTGGACTTTGCTAATTCCCTTGAGGTACTTGAAAGTTTCTATCATGCCCCCCTTTCCTCGAGGGTATACATATTAAGCTGCTTAGTCTCTCTTCATAGGTCATCTGGTGCAGACCCTGCACCATTTTGATTACCCTCCTGTGAACAGCCTCCACTCTGTCTATGTCTTTGCAGAGATGGGGTCTCCAGAACTGCACACAGTACTCAGATGGGGTCTCACCAACTGTCTGTAAAGAGGGATAACAACTTCTTGTTTTCTACTATTGATGCCCCTCACTATGCATCCCAGTATCCCCCAGCCCTCCTTACAGCCTTCTCACATTGCTTGCCCACCTTAAGGTCATCTGATATAATTACTCCCAGGTCCCTTTCCATTTTGTTGTTGTTAGTATCTCACCCCTGTTGTGTACTCTTCCCTTTTTGTTTCCCAGGTGCATTACCTTGCACTTCTTTGCATTGAATCTGAGCTGCCATTCACTTGACAATTCCTCCAACCTTGCTAAGTCCCTTTTCATCCTTTCCATCCCAGCTTGTGTATCAACCCTGTTGCAGATCTTTGTGTCATCTGCAAAGAGACATACTTTTCCTTCAAGGTGCTCTCAGTGTCCCTTTAAAGACATTAAAGATGACTGGTCCCGGTACTGAACCCAGCGGTACCCGCTAGTTACCCTCCTTTCTTCACTGTGAACTCCGTTTACTAGTACCCTTTACGTCCTGGTGTCCAGCCAAATTTTATCCAGGCTACCACCTTGGGACCCACTCCAAGGCTGGCTAACTTGTATATTAATCTTTTGTGTGGAACTGTGTCAAATGCCTTGCTAAAATCTAGGTAGACCATATCCACAGCCCTCTCTGGTCTACTACTTTGGTCACCCAGTCAAAATCTATTAGATTCATCTGACACTGACCTTCCACTGTGAATCCATGCTGCCTTGGGTCCTGTGCCCACTGGACTCTAGGTACTCAACAATTCTTTCCTTCAAAGTATTCCATCATTTTCCCTACTGCTAAGGTCAAACTAACTGATCTGTAGTTTCCTGCCTCTGCCCTGCTCCCACTTTTGTGAAGTGGAATCACATCCACCCTCCTTCAGTCCTCAGGTATCACCCCATCCCTCATGATTTGCTAAATATAGTAGTCAGTGGTGTCACTAGTTCTACCCTTAGTTCTTTTAGAATTCAGGGGTGAATCCCATCAGTTCCATTGCTTTGTCCACCCTCAGTTTTAAGAGTTCTTTCAAAACCCTTTCTTCTAGAATGGACTGGTATTGACCCCCTATCCAGAGTGTTTCTCGTGTTTTTGTTTAGGTACCTCCCCTTTTCTTCTGTTGTGAATACTGAGCAGAAATATTTGCTCAGTATCCTGCTTTTTCACTATCGCCCTCTATCCACATTCCTCCCTTTATTAGGACTCTGTATCCCTTTCCTTGGTCTTTCTTCACTCCCTGATGTACCAATAAAGGTTTTATCCTCCTTCATAACAGAATTGACTATCTTTTCCTCAGTTTGGGCCTTTGCTATTCTGATTGCCTTCCTGCCTCCTTTTGCTTTAACTGATAAAATTCTCTGTCCTGCTCCTTCTGTGCTTCCTTATATTTCCTGAATGCTATACTTTTCTCCTTAACCTTCCCTGACACCTCTTTTGAGAACCATAGTGTTTTTTTCCCTTTGTTTTGTTTTATTGATTCGCTTCACACAAAGGCTTGTTGCCTCTGTGATGGCTGTTTGATTATTCCCAGTTGTTCCTCCACCCCTCCTTCTTTTCCAGTTTGCTAGTGCTTTTCTGATGCACTCTCTCACTTCCAAAGTCACCCATCCTAAAGTACAATACTCTTGCTTTTGTATGGCTTGACTTCTATGGCTGTGTTTATTGTGAACCACACTGTTTGGTGGTCACTTGTTCCCGGATAGCTACCCACTTCTAAATCCAAGATCCTTTCTTCATCCCCATTTGAGAGCACCAGGTCTAAGAATGCTCCCTCCGGTGGGTTTCTACACTAGCTGTCTGAGGCATGCCTTGTAGGGCATCAAGAATGACCCTGTTCCTGGATGTGCCTGCAGCAAAGGTGCTCCAGTTAACATCTGTCATATTCAGGTCCCCATTAATAATATCACCTTTTTCTGCCATTTTAAGGATGCCTTCTATCATTTCATTGTCCATCCCTCCCCTGAGATGGGGGTCTGTACACAACTCCCACGCTGATTGTGGTGCCATTTCTTGTCTCCGCGGGTGACCCGAAGTGACTCATCTACTTTATGTTTACTCTTTAGTTCTGTTGCTTTAATCTCTTCCCTTACATGAGAGCTACTCCTCCTCCTCTTTTACCCTCCCTGTCCCTCCTGCAGATTGTGTATACTGATATGTTGTTATCCCAGTCATGGTTCTCTGCATACCATGTTTCAGTGACTGCCACAATATCCAGGCATCCCTCTTCCATCAAGGCCACTAGTTCAGGGAACTTGTTACACAGACTACAGGCATTGGTACTCATCACCCTCCATTTCTTGATGGCCTTACCCCTTTTAGCCCCATCCCTGTCCTTACTGCCTTTGCCTTTTTTTGCATTTACCCCATCCTGCTCCTGAATGACTTCTCTACCTTGGTGTTTACCTTGCTGATCACTGTGTTTTTGTTGGGGAGGCTGGGATTCCTTGCTCCTTTTCAGTGCCTCCCCTTGGCTAGTTTAAATGCTTGCCAATGAACCATTAATCCTATCACCTAGGATCCTGGTTCCCCCTGAACAAATGCAGACCATTGCACCAATACAGGGCTGCATCCTCCAGGTGGCTCCTCAGTCCCCAATGAAGCCAAAACCCTGAGCTCCACACCAGTTTTTCAACCATTCATTGAATCCCATGGTGCAGGTACCCTAACATCATCCTTGCCATAGACAGGCAGCACCTCCGAGAAGGCTACCGTACATGCTGCTTGTCTAAGGCCCCTTCCCAACTCTACAAACTCCTCTTGCACTGCTCTGATCCCATTCCCAGTTAGATCATTTGTCCCTAGGTGGACAATGACATCCAACTCCCTCTTTCATGTAGCTGCTCCCACGATCCTGAGGTTCACTACCTGTCCTTCGAGTCATGGTGCCAGGTAGGCACCTTGCTCCTCTTCCTTCCTCCCCATTTCTACCCCCTTAATGATTGAGTCCCCTAGGGTTGTTTCCTTTCCTTTGGGGTCTCATTCCACCCTCCAGTGGGTCTTTTGGTGGAGGTTCCCAGCATCCTCCTTGGTATCTACTGCAGGTGCCTCTATGGAAGAACCAGTCTTCACCAGAACAGCATATGAATTGTGGATAGGTACAGCTGGAGGGATGCACCTCTGTTCCAGTATCTTCTCCTCCCTGAGCCCACCTTGGTCCAACTGCTTTTCTTTCTTAGCAGCCTCTGAGGTAGCGGGGTGGCCCTGATGGTCCCTGGGTGGGGAAGAGGTTTCCTGAATCCTAGCCAGGTCAGCCCAGGGAGGGCAACCTCCTCCCTCAGACCAGAGAGGTGCCTGCAAATGAAGCAGCATCCCAGCCTCTAGAATGTCTCTTGGAACAGTGCCACCCCATAGCCATTGCACTGCACCACTCCCATCAAAACTTATTTTGTGCCTCCTCTCCTGTTGCTTTTTATGCTTACTGTCTCCTTCCTTTACATATTTTTTCCACCTAGTTTCCTACTGCCTATGTACCCTTACAACTCTTACCTTTCCTGTTCTGGGGCAGGAACTTCCTGTAGTCTTCAGTAGTCTCCTTCCTCCTTGCTTGGACTCAGATCTCCAGCTGCTAGGGGAGAGCAAAAGCTATTTTGTTTCCCTTCAAGGTTGAGGAAACTAATGTGTCTCAGTGATCCTTCCCTTCCTACTGCCAAACAGGAAGTTCCTGTTGTCAGTCAAATCCAGTGGCTATAAAAAGTAGAACTGGCTTAGGGTGGGAGGAGGTAGAGGGGTGGGAATGAGGCAATTAGTAAGAAATTCTGTAGCTTTTTAGTCAGCTGCTTGCTCTGAAAGCAAGATTCCTCTGCCAGAAACTAGCAGCAGGAAGCTGTAATTGGAGACAGCTGCTTTTATACTGCTCAAGCCACACCCAATTAATTTCTCTGCTCTGCTCCTGATTTTGCAAACTAAGTTGATACAGCCCCAATCCCCAAACAGAGAAACACACAGTGACTTTCTTCTTTTTACTTAAATGAGACCCCTGCTTCTAATAAAGTATATGTTTGCTTAATCCCAACAGGCACTGACTCCTGCTGAGATAGAAGTGATTTATCAGTAAGAAATTCTGTGGCTTTTTAGTCAGCTGCTTGCTCTGAAAGCAAGATTCCTCTGCCAAAAACTAGCAGCAGGAAGCTGTAATTGAAGACAGCTGCTTTCTACTGCTCAAGCCATACCCTCAATTGACCTCTCTGCTCTGCTCCTGATTTAGCAAACTAAGTTGATACAGCCCATTCCCCAAACAGAGAAACACACAGTGACTTTCTCTTTTTTATAAATGATAACCCTGCTTCTACTTAAGTATTTGTTTGCTTAATCCCAACAGGTATTGATGCCTGCTGAGATAGAAGTGATTTCCCTTCCCTTCCCTCCCTCCCTCCTTCCTCCCTTCCTTCCTTCCTCCTTCCCTTCTTTCTGTCTATCTACTGAAAGTGTTTTACCAGGAAGAGCCTACTGAGCTATGACAGCTCATTTCCAAAGGCATTCTGGGAGAGGGGTACATAAGGAAGCATAATGTCACAGAGACAATATAAGAGCTATTGCTAATAGTTATTGTTCTTACTATTAATATTTATTGCTGTTACTAAATTGCATATAAACTATCTTCATTTTAATTGGTTTGTCAGTGTGCATGCTCTAAATTAAGCTCTTGAAAGGAAGATGGTTACACTGAAAATTAAAACGTCTGCTATTGAAACTGAAATACTGTGTGGGCAGACACAGTGACCTTCTTCACATTTATCAGTTTCACTCACACCTTTCTGAGAACAACCAAAAATGTGGTAGGAGAAGATAGTTTGCATGGTCTATATATTCATTATTTTGGGGTCTCACTCATGAGAAGTACAGCTTCTGAGAAGTAGCTACAGCCATGGCCCTCCCATGGCAGCTGGATGAGTTTGGTGTGGAGGAGTAGCTGAGATCCCTTATGAGAATATGCCTGTTACATATAAAATAATGGTATGCCATCATTGCCATACTGTGTGATGTTTGCATATAATATTTTATCAAACATGTAGGAAACAAAAGTCCCAGGAGTGCGTGTGTATATGTGTATATGTGTGTGTGTGTGTGTGTGTGTGTGTGTGTGTTTATCAGGTCTGGATATCTGAGCCAGAGTAGTACCTGAAGAACAGAGAACAGCCAGAAGAGAATGAGCCAGAGCAGTGCAGCAGTGTGAGTCAGATGGTGCCAGAGGAGCGGGAGAGTGGGAGTGAGCCAGTAGAACACTGTTATAGTTGTGAATACTGGCAGCATACCAGTTTCTCAGCTGTTTGCCTAGAAGCCTAGAGGAGATCTTGAGAATACTTGGAGGAGTGTAGTCACTAAGATGAAAGAACTGAGAGGATTCATAGGCGGCAGTAGCCTGCTGCTTACAAAATCACAGATGTGGACGGGAATCAAGTAGAGTACTGAAGCCCGAGTTGACATGGAGGAGGCTGATTGAAACTGTGCCTAAATGTATTTGTGGCACTCTGAATGGGAGGATTTCAGCTAGTGGAAGTGATTTTGGACTAGTGGGACCCAGAACTTTGTTAACCACAAGCATTGGATGACTGGATTTGTATCCTCCCTTCCTTCTGTTGCACTAGACTTGAAACAATGAGGCTCATCCTTCGATTATACTTACTTAACCATGAATGCAAAATTGGCCCCACTTCTTGTAATTTTGCTTTTTGTAACAGTATCAGCCATAAAGGGAAAATATAGTTATTGTTGGAACATGGTCAAAGATCTTGGGAGCAGAGGAATTTGACAACAGTAACTTGTATTGTGAAGACTAAATGCACGAAGTCTTTACTAATTACTTTTTAAAGTCCTTATAGGGACATTTTAAGGAAATTTATTTTAACAAAAAATGGGGCAAAAGATATTCATGCCACACTCAGATCACATGACTGATGTTCTGGTATTAACCAGACATTGGCAGTACAGCACCTTAATCTGCTTGCTGAGACCAGTGGGGAAAGATGTGTGCTGTTCTAGTAGATTCGCTCACCCAACTTCTAATTTCAATAGAATCATTTTGGTAAGAGATTCCTGACAAATCTACTCTTACAAAGTTTATGATTAGCCTTAATCAGATGTTTCATTGTTTTAGTCTCTTTTTAAAGATCTTCATTGAGTGCTTTTGGAAAAACTTTAACCTCCTACATTTGAGTGCAGTAGAAGGAAATTTTCATAGCTACAGTATGTAAGATCTATTTTTAAACTACATTTTCTGCTTTTTAATAAATAACTATTGGAATTATTATTTAGAAAGCCACAACATGTATTACTGTTTGCCATTCCTCTGTTATTGGTTCACTATTCAACCTGTGTTTCATAATTTGAAGCCAAGAACTAGCAAGAGAAAATATTATCCTTGTCTGTTCTCCAAGACAGCAATCAGGGGGCAGTGTGTGATATTTATTGTAATCTGATCAGCAGTTCCATCATTTTGAACACCTAGTGATATAGATTTGGACATCATTGCAAGGGACAATATATTTACACTGCTTGCAGATTTTCTGGTCTTCTTTATATCTCTACTGTGTGGTATGCTAACATTGAAATGGCCCCAAGGAAAATCTCCACTGATACCAATGTGAGTCAAAAGCTAACCCTTTGAAATATAAAAGTAAACAAAAGGAAAAAAAAATAACAGGTGGGGAAGGAAGGTAATAAGTAATTATTTTATCCTCCATAATACTCAGTTTGGTTTTGATAAAGCAAACAAACTAATAACAGGAAATGTGAAGAGTGATGGGTTTCAATCAATTTATATGAGGAACATCCATTGATGACTAATATTTAAAAAAAAACTAGAGGATTCTTTAGGCAGACCATTACTTGACAAAGCAGAAATATGAGAAAATCAGGATGTGCTTAAAAATGCTTCCTTTTAAAAATACTCAAGAGATAGTTCCATCTACTTCAGCAAATAACTAGTTACTGTCAAAAAGACAAACTTGAGGAACAAAATTATATACCTATTGAGTAAAGGTTCGGTTCAAGGCTCCCCAGTGTGATGGCCAAACATTCCTACAGTATATACAAGCAGAGAAAATATTTCAGCAACTCCTGACAAACCAAATGAGAAAGTTTTGAACATTAGATCATTTCTGGAAAACAGGAATTGAGGTCCACACCAGGGTCCTGTGCTCAGCGTCAGATAGGTACAGATGAAAGTTATTGTTGCCAGCACCAGTTAAACCAGCAGAGCACCTTACGAGCTTGTGGATCTAAGCAATGTGCTAAACTTGCACAAAAGGAAGCCAGAAACCATAGTATGTGCTTTTCAAGCAGGATTTATTTGTACATAAATACAAAGCTTCACACTCCCATACAAGCTGCCCACCTCCTCCAGTAATACAGACAAAAGTGTCCTACTTAGCTTGGCCACTAACACACTATGATTAAGCACTGGGTGGAGCGAACTGTGTTAGGACACTTTGTCTGTATTACTGGAGGAGGGCAG
The DNA here is from genome assembly GCA_016271365.2 of Neoceratodus forsteri. NCBI lineage: Eukaryota > Metazoa > Chordata > Ceratodontiformes > Ceratodontidae > Neoceratodus > Neoceratodus forsteri. Next base: position 1,066,228,204 of record CM028130.1, read on the forward strand.
CTTGTATGGAGTGTGGTAGCCTTGTATTTCTGTGCAAATAAATCCTGCTTGAAAACACATACTATGGTTACTGGCTTCCTTTGTGCAAGTTCAGCACATTGCTTAGATCCACAAGCTTCAGTATGGTGCTCTGCTGGGTTAACTGGTGCTGGCAACAATAACTTTCATTAGATAATTTCTGTAAGATTTTAAAAATAAAGGTCCCCTTATAACAAAAGGTTTAGCCTGTATCCTCCTTCAGTAGCTCTCCATGATATTACACATCTCTGGCAATCCTTAAATTTGCCAGATATGACAAACATGGCTGATAACAAAAACTGTAATCACACAGGAAAAGATAAAGGAAAGTTTCATCAACTATGGAAATATTTATAGCTAAGTTATAGCTTTGGGGTGGACAGTAATCAAGAAAAGCAATGAAATACTTAAACAATGAAGAGATTTAATGAAACATAAGCAAAATGAACATCCTACTCACATCCCTGTGCAAGGCTTAGTCAAGAAGAAAGGTAAATCAGCTAAATCAATCTCAGATACATTTTATCAAAGTAAACAAATTATCAAGGCAACTACTATGGCAATTGGAGAAAAGGAGGTAAAAAAGTGAGGACATGGTGGCACATAACCAAAATAAAAATGAGGGAAAGGCCACAAATGGCTTTAAAGATAAAGCCAAAGCTGAATATTGTGAACAATGTGCCATTAACACTGCAGAGTGTCCAAAGCAGATTAATAAGGAAGAAGTCAGAAGGGTGCTGGGGGTGGTGGTACAAAAGGACTGGTAACCAAAAGGCAGGCAAGGTGTCCTGACAAAATGCAACTATCAGGAAAGATAAAAGAAGAAATCAAGTTAAGCCTCAAGGGGTTATCTGGAGTGGTGGTGGTATTGATCTAGTGGACAAGTTTGAAGAAATTGATATCTCATTGCAGTGGCACTGGTACAAAACAATTCAGAAAAAAGGACAGACTAGACTGGATATGGTTGCAAAGGAGTTTTTAATAAGGATAGGGCAATTACTGCTCACAATCTATGAGAAAGGAATGTGCAGAATAAGAAATGAAAACACATTCTCATTAAGAACAATGGTTTATAATGCCTACAAGAGTACAATTGGAGATATATTTACATGGTCTGCATAATAATGAGAAAGTCAAAGGATGGGTCCGTGTAAAATTAAGGTACCCAGATATAAGGGCATTGATGATAAAATTTGTTGATGGATTTAGAGATCTTGGTTACAATTTGAGTGTTACACTTTCTGATACAGATATGAACACCTTCTTTGAATGTCCTCCACCAAGAAATGGACAGGGGACATCAGTTTAAAGGAGACAATAAAAAGAAAACTGACAAAAGAAACAAGTTCAGATGAAAAATAAGCTGACGCAATCTGGAATTGAAACATTTCTATGACCAACAGAGTTAGAATACTCTTTTGGCAATGAGCTAGAGCTAAGTGAACATGGTAACAAAGAGTAAATTTTATCAGAGGCAATATGCAACTGGGGAAAATAAATACTAGTTTGGTTATGAAGGCAAGTTCACTACTTATATTAGCAATCTCTTCTCCTATACACAAATCATTACTCTCCATAAGTGCTGATGAGCCAACAGACATTCTTTTAATTGAATTTAAGAGTGCAGCTTGCATCCCAATGTCAGCTGGCCAGCATAAAGCACAGATTATCAGTTGGAATATTGCAGGTTTATCCTTAAGTTGGAAGATAAAATTGGTGTGATTATATTAGACAGCTTCCAATCATTTTACTTCAGGAAATGTGTAGTGTGAGATGGCTACCAAATGGCTAGAACTGGAGCCAACAAGCAAAGTCAGTTCAAGTAGCAGCAGAAAGCTTGGCCACACAGTCACTACTTGCTAGAAACATATGCTGTTTCAGGGCTAAAAATTGTTTTATTTAGAAAAACTCATAAAAGCAAACCAGCAGCAACAAAGATACTCAGACACACAGCATGTGTGCAGCTAATAAATGTTTTCACTCTTCCCACGGGCTTTATCAAGGCTGAATTAGCAGCGTTGAACATTCATTTAAAAGCAAATGCTTAAAGTGACATTTATTTGTTTATTTAAATTTTGGTACTGGTAGGCCCACTGGGTCCTTGATGGTCCCTTTTCAGGGAGCACGGGGTTAGTTACATGCACCTAGGGAAGAAGAAAACCAGTGCTTTGATATTGACAGTACTGCAAAAGTACATAATGTATAGGAATAGACATCGACAGTAAAAACTATAATACAACATTGACAACTAGGTGTATACATTTTGTTAGGAATGGACATACACATCTATCAAATCATGTGGACAAGTGAAAAGCCAGTGCTCAATTATCAGTCTCATTATCCCTACATCTCATTTGACTGAGTTCCCTAAGCATCAACACTCTTTGTATAGTCCCATTGTTAGTGATCAGTTAGGCAGCAGCACTGGGACCCGGGCTTAGTGTAGCTTCAGTCCTTTCTTGAAACCTGCAAGAGAGGTACTGTCCTGTAACTCTTTGGAAGACCATTCCAGAGCTTGGGTAAGGCTACCTTGACTGACCATTGCCCCAGTGAAGTTTTGGCTTTTGGGATTTTGAGTAGCTCCAATCAGTGGACCTGAGCTCTCTTCTATTGGTTTTGAGGCAAATAGGTCAGAAGACTCGAGGGGGGCATCAGAATGCAATAGTTTATATGCCAGGCAAAGAGAGGATATCCCAATTTGGCTTCAAATGAAGGCCAGGTTAGGGCTTGTAGCACATTGCAATGGTGTTCCATCTGTTATGCCTGCAGTATACCGGCTGACCCTATGGTAAAGGGTGCTCAGACGCAGTCTTTCCGTTGACCTCAGTGTCTGGAGCATAGCCGCTCTATAAAACAGGGTGGGTAGGATTGTCCCATAGCCGTCTGCTTTTCTTGTTTCTTTGGTCATAGAGGATTCAGCCTGTAAAGGCCCCAGTTTTGGTTAACCACTTTGGTAAGGTAGTCTATGTGTGTCCTGAATGAAATCTTCTGGTCCAGGTACATTCCAAGGTACTTTATATTGTTCACTACTTCTATCCTTGCCCCATTCAGGGTGGAGAGAGATAGAAGGTTTGTTCTCACTGGGCCCAGTTTTTGGGACCAAAGAGCATAACTTTGGTCTTCTTACTATTCAAGACCAGCCTGTTGGCCTGGCACCATTCCTCTAGGGTTGCAAAGTCTTGAATCAGTTCTTGATTGAGGGACCTGGCATCCCTCCCAATTCTGTAAAACACGGCATCATTGGCATACAGCGTGACCTTTGCCTCACCTAAACATAGGGTTAGGTTGTTGACAAACAACGAGAATAGGAGGGGCCTAAATAAGGCCCATGGGGAATCCCATCTGATACTGGGTGCTTGTCTGATATTGAGCCTTTCCAGTGTACCATTTGAGTCCTCCCGTGCAGGAAGTCCATGAACCAGTTTAGGGCTAGTGTATCTAAGCCTAGCCCTGAGGCGTTCTAACAATAGCTGGTGGTCAACTAGACAACTAGATCAAATGCCTCGGTTAGGTCTATGAATATTGCCCCAAGGGTTTGTTCTGGCCCAAGGCTTCGTATACATCCGCTGTGAAGTGTAGCAGGGCTGTTTCAGTGCTGTGTCTTTTTCTAAATCCGTGTTGTTGCTCTACCTGCAGATTGTGCATTTCTTGGTGTTTGTTAACCTGTTGGTAGACCACCTTTTCCAGCAGCTTGCTTAAGGTACAGAGGATCGATATAGGCCTGAAATCTTTCACATCCTCGTGCATCCCACCTTTCGGGATTGGAGTCACTAGTGCCACCTTCCACAAGGCAGGTATTTTTCCTTCTACCAAGGATCAGTTGAATAACCGGCGATAAGTCCTGCAATGACGGTGGCTGCTAGCTTCAACAGCTTGGTCTCTAGATTTGTGGCCTGACACCCTTCAGGTTTAGGCCCTTGAGCAATTTTAGTACTTCACCTGCAGAGACCAGTTTTAGGTGGAATTCAGGGCCCTGAGGGGTGCTCCTTGGCTTGATTGAGTTCCCACGCTTTGGCTGGGGTTGCTGGTTCTGAACCTCTGGAGATCCAAGAAGAACTCATTGAATGCATTGGCAGTTGCTTTCAGGATGAAGAGAGTACCCTTTAGCCTTTATATCCCAGTCCCTTTACATTTGTTGCCTTTTAGCAATGCGTTACGTGCCCCAAAACTTCTTTGGATCTTTCAGGTTCTTTGATTGAAGCCTATGCAGGTAACTCATTTTGCTTTCTTGAGCTCACTTTTGCAGGTGTTTCTGGCTTCCTGACATTGCACCTGTCCTGGTGCTGGTTTGAGGCCTTGAATGTCCTCCATTTTTTCCCTTTCCTTCATCTTTGTCTTTAGAACTGGGTTAAGCCATCTGATATCTTAAGCCTTTGACTCTAATCTTTTTAGGGGAGCATGCTTGTTAGCTACTGATAGAAAATGTTTGCTGAAGCCGTCTAGAGCTTCATCTATATTGGGGTATCTGAGCCTGCCCTAGTTCACTTCTGATAGTGACTGAAGGAAAGATGCTTCATTTAAGGCTGAGTAGTTTCTGGACCAGAAGATTCTAGGGGTTGTTTAGGTAGTTGTTCCTCCATACCAGAATGACAGACATATGGTCACTAAGTGAGTCAGTGCAAGTCCCCACTATTTTGGCCCTGTCAGGGTTGGACATTAGTACCCCATCAAGGGTGGTGTTTTCCTGTCTTTTGGTTGATCCAGGTAAGTTTTCTTATTAGCTGCATTAGGTTAGCTCCTCCAAGCAGTTTTAACTTCCCATTTAGTTTCTCACTCCAGTTTAGGTTGAAGTCACCTAATACAATTTTTCACTACCGGGCATTGAGGTCATGGTGTCTGTGAAAATTTTAGGGCTTCCATAGCCTTTTTTGAGTGTTGTAAGAGCAACTGATCAGGAGTGGTTTTATACCCCTAAGGGAAGTTTAACAAATACAGCCTCGCATCCCATTTCTTCAAGATCTGGGGTATTCATTATTGTAGCATTGAGATGGGACTAACATAGGAAAGGACCCCCTCACCTTCTTCCCATTTCTGTCCTTCCTAAATGTAGTAAAGCCCTTCAATTCCACCTCATGCTCAAGTATATTAGGCTTCAGCCAGGTTTCTGAGATACCAGTTATGTTAGGGGAGTAAAGACTGGCCCAGGCCTCAAGGTCATGCATCTTTGTTTGAGGCTATTAATATCCATATGGGCCATCCTCAGTCCTTGGCATTGACCCACCCAGGTGTGGTGGGTGTGAGGTTTGGATACTAACCCTGGGGCCGGGGTTTGGCTCAATGTCACCTACCATGAGAAGCAACAAACCATGCAAGATTGCCAGGAGTTTGGTTGGCAAATGGGATGGGAGTTTTCTTTTTATTTTACAGGTCCTGAAATACATACTGGCATTCAGAAACAGCCTCCTCTTGTTTAGCATATGAATTGTTGTTACATTGGCTCTGAAGCAGGGATGGTGACACCCAGGGTTAAAATGACCTCCATCTGGACTTACTTTATACTCATGCCCGCCTCCCCTATGACCACGCTATCAACTACAGCAATTGCTAGACTATATAGGGATCCAAGTAAAATCCCAACTCCCCCATGTCTGTGCCCCTAACTTTTTTCAGTGCTTCTTTTGGGTTAGGGGCAGTCATTCCTGACTAGGGTAATTCTCCTGTGTAGCCTAGCCTTCTGTGTCAAGGTCAGATAATACAGGTGACCTATATTGAGTAAGTAGACGATGCAGTACTATACTAGATGCACTTTAGGAGGTTTAAACAGCCAGTTATCCCTTCAGTATTAATGCAATTGCTAAGAACCCTTCCAGCAATAATGCAAGTTACTAAGATCAAGGCATATGAAAATACAATTAATGGCAATCACCAATAAATAAGCACACAATATTCAAATACTACATTTAAACCATAACCATATTCAGTATCAAAAGACAGAAAAAGTTCATATTGAAAATTAATAAAAACTATATATATATATATATATATATATATTAAATATTCATAACACTAGTTTATAAGTTAAGAAAGATATCAACAGAAATTCAAGAAAATCACAAGAGGGGGTGATTGGAAATGCTCATAGTCATTTAAACCTGGAGGGTAACAGGATGTTAAACAATACTGCCAATAGGCTTCTCATTGCAGTAATGTTTTATCCAAGTCCCCTTGCACTCTCACATACTGTCTCTAAGACTGAAAATAAAAACATATGTGTTTCATCATTTGATGCTACAAGTTGAGATAAAGCACTAACACAGTCCCTCTTATCTACACTCCTGATGTGCTGACCAATGCATTCTTTACATCTTTGTTTTATTTTTCCCCACATAAAATGCCATACATTGCGTGCATCTTGCTCAATATATAACATTCAAGGTGCTGCATGTTGCAAATCCTTTTGAAAAAACTTGACATGGGTATAAATTTCAGTTCCTTCTTGGTATATTTGCAAAAACCACGGTTGCTGTATTTATAGGTACCATGGCGAGGATATTGTCTATTTACATTAATGTCTTTTTCTGAATTTTAGCATAAGTGGAGTGCACTAGTTTATCATGAAGCTTACTGGCTCTCCTATATACCATTCTCGGGACTTTTTCTGATACCTTACACAATTTCCTATCTGTTTGCAAAATATGCCAATGTCTATTTACAATCTCCTGAACAAAACATGCTTGACGGGTGAAAGTAGTAGTGAAGCACGGTGTACTGGTGTTATCAAAGTTCCTGGAATGTTGTCTGTTCATATTTAACAGTACTATGCTTGGCATATTTTGTACCTTTTCTTGTGCTTCTATGACCACATTTCCATCATACCCCTATCAAGACATCTATTGGTTAAGACAGCAGCATGATGTTCAAAAACTCATTATTTGAGCAATTTCTCTGCCCTCATTAACTGAACAACTGATATGTTGGCAGTCACGTGGCATGGATGGCAGCTCGAATAGTGTAGAACAGAGTTTTTATCTGTAGTTTTCCTGAACAAGTTTGTATCTATGTTACCATTACCTGCTTTACTAATAGAGAGATCAAGGAAACAAATTTTCTGTAAATCATAAGTTAAACTGAACTGAAGATTCTGATTAGTCGATTCTGAATAATTGACAAAATGCAACAATTCTGTTTTTGTACCTTCCATATTAAAAAGAGGTTGTCTATATACCTTATGAGTATTTTCTAAATAAAACCATTTTTATTACTGAAACAGCAGCTGTTTCTAATGAGTGGTGACTGTGTAGCTGAGCTTTCTGCTGCCATTTCAGGAAATATGGCTGTTCTGTACTCCCTGGCATTGTTTGAAGGATATGCCATATTTTTATTAACTACTTCTAGAACTGCAACTTTTGGACATTCAAACAGGAACCTTTAACTATGATTTGTATTGTAGCCAATGACTAAGGTAGGGTGGTGATAGTGTAGTTTATTGCGTACATAGAATCAGTATACACAAATTCCATAACTTACTTAAATGTAATACATCACTAATTATACTAAGCAGTTTTGTGTATACTGATTACATGGACCTATGCATGAGCAGAGTAATCAGAGTGCATCATAGCCTTGTACCAGGAAGCTAATTATTCTGGGATTGCAGAAAATGATGAAAACAATCCTCCATTGAAAGGTAAAGATACTGAAAAAATAAAACAACAACAACAACAGAGGTGTGGGGGTGGAGGCCCCAATCATTATAATAATAAAACAAACACATACTCTCACACAGACACACAAAGAAGAGAGTGTGGGGCAGAGCCCCCAATCATGTTAGATTACTTTACTTGTGTGTTGTGATTATTTTATCGCTTGGTTTCAGAGTGTGTGTGAGGTGATGCTTTCCTCTGCAACAGACAGCCTCTGTGAAAAGTAGCAGCATGATGACGTTGCATGATGCTGCACATCACTACCAATGTTGACTGAGTAAAGTTGAATAGCAACATAATTGCATAAACTATACCAAATAAACTTTACCATCACCAGTAGGGTGATAAAAATGGAAGCCCGTATTTCATAATTGTAGCACTCTATAAAAATAATAAAGAAGTTAAGGGTATAATCATATTATATTATACATATATATATATATATATATATATATATATATATATATATATATATTCATAATTGTAGCAATCTATAAAAATAATAAACACATACCACCTAAGCTTAAGTCTAAATTTTAAATGCATTTGCTAGATTCCCCAGAATCTGCCCTGATAGATATTTATGCTCTATATAAAAATGGTCCTGTTATGGTTATTGGTGAGATGAATACTAGAATCTCAAATAAAATAGAAGGTTATGTTTCCACATGGAATCCAGGGAGGGGCTGTGGACATGGCCTACCTAGACTTTAGCAAGGCATTTGACACAGTCATAGAAACATAGAATCTGTTGGCAGATAAGGACCATACAGCCCACCTAGTCTGCCAATTTCCTACTTGGTTTGGCAATTCCTACTCTTATCTGGACTGCCTTTCCCCTGCTCCACTGTACAGCAGGGTGCCTTTATCTTATCCCATGCACTTTTGAATCCCTGTACTGTTTTTGCTTCCACCACCTCTGCTGGTAGGCTATTCTATGGATCCACCACCATCCCGTGAAAAAATACTTCCTAGCATTCCCCTAAGCATCCTTCCCTCCAGCCTCATGTTATATCCCCTTGTTCTTGTGCACTTTCATCTCTGAAATATGCTCCCCTCCTGTGCCCTGTTTATTCCTGTAAGGTATTTGAAAGTCTCTATCATATCCCTCTCTCCCTTCTCTCTTCCAGTGAATAGCTGTTTAGTTCATTGAGTCTTTCCTCATAAGGTTTGTGGTGCAGTCCATGTATCATTTTGTTGCTCTTCTCTGGACTGTTTCCATTCTGTTTATGTCCTTCCTGAGATCGGTCTCCAGAATTGGACACAGTATTCCAGATGAGGCCTCACCAGTGATCTATACAGTGGCATCACCACCAGCACCCTACTGGTTATGCCCTTCCTATGCACCCCAACATTCTGTTTGCTTTCCCACTGCTTTTCACATTGTTTGGCTGACTTCAGGTGATCAGATATGACAACCCTCAGGTCTCTCTCCTGACTTGTGGTGGCTAGATCCTGCCCCCTATCCTGTATTCCTCTCTTGGGTTTCTGTGTCCTAGGTGCATTATCTTGCACTTCTTAGCATTGAAACCCAACTGCCAAACCCTTGACCATTCCTAAAAGTAGTCTTAGGGCATTTCTCATTTTATCTAGCCCTCTCGTGTGTTGACTCTGTTACAGATCTTAGTGCCATCTGCAAACAAGCATACTTTCCCCTCCAGTCCTTCTGTAATGTCACTTATGAAGACATTGAATAGAATTGGACCACACAAAGATTAATAAAAAGTTAGCCAGCCTGGGAGTGGGTCTCAGGGTGGTAGCCTACATAAAAATTGGCTGGACAACAGGACACAGAGGTAATAGTAAACAAAGTCAACTCAGAAGAAAGGGGTTTACTAGTGGGGTACTAGCAGGGTACCACATAGTTCAGTACTGGACCAATCCTTTTAATGTCTTTATAAGTTACATTGCAGAAGGACTGGAAGCAAAAGCATGCCTCATTGCAGTTGACTGAAAGATCTGCAACAAGGTTGATACACAAGGTGGGGGTGGGAAGGATGAGAAGGGACTTGGCAAGGTTGGAGGAATGGCCCAAACTATGGCAGCTTAAATTCAATGCAAAAGTGCAAGTAATGCACCTGGGAAACGAAAACCAGGGGAAGAGTACACAATGGGGGAGGTACTAACAACAACAAAAATGGGAAGGGACTTGGGGTAGTCATATCAGATGACCTAAAGGTAAGAAAGCAGGGTAAAGGTAAGGGCTGGGGAGATACTGGGATGTATAGAGAGGCATCACAAGTAGAAAATTGGACATTGTTATCCTCCGTACTGACAGTTGGTGAGACCCCATCTGGAGTACTGCATGCGGTTCTGGAGACCCCATCTCTGCAAGGACATATACAGCATGGAGGCAGTCCAGAGAAGTACAACTAAAATAGTGTAAGGTCTGCACCAGAAGCCATACAAAGAGAGACTAAAGGAGCTTAATATGTATACCCTCGAGAAAAGGAGGGAGGGGGACATGATAGAAACTTTCAAGTACCTCGGAGAATCAACAAAGTCCAAGAGGTAGCATCTTTCAGAAAAAGAACAAGAGGCACAATTTGAAGATAGAGGGGTTGCTCAGGGACAACGTGAGAAGTATTTTTTAATGGAGAGAATGCTGGCCACATGGAACAGCCTTCCTGAGGAGGTTGTGAGGTCAAAAACAGTGGAAATTCAAGAATGCATTGGACATACATAAGACAATTCTGGTGGGGGTTAGGAAGAAGTAAGCTGTTGGTTAACTAGGATCTGCAGCTTGTCCAATTGGTAGGAAATGGGCAGACTGGGTGGGCCAAGCAGTCCTTATCTGCCTTCAAAGTCTATGTTTCTATGTGGACAACTAATGATACAATGGGCATCACACTTAGAAACTCAAAGGACAAAACCTGCAATAGAAGGGGTGAAGTTACTTAGGTTTGCCGATTGAAATATGCTCTGTGTTTTAAGTGGCAGAACACATGGAGAACTGGAAGGAAATTATGCCCACCACATAACATGTTTTTCCTGTCATTGACTTAGCCCTCACTGGTGTTTACTCTCCATTTTATGAACAAACTTGAAATTGCCCAAGTATGGGACACTGACTACCACCCACTGATTTTAACATTAGAAATAAAGTTGAATAAGTCCAGTAAGTGTTTGTTTAAAAACAAATTTTAAATTCTCAAAATATTGTGGTAACTAATAAGAGGAAAATTAAGTGGGCACCTCTTGTGAATGTCAAAGTGGTGGAACTTTGCAGAGTCTTGAGGTCGATGAATTCTGTGAGGTATCTCCCATGTGCTCATACCTTGGTCCATTTTGCTTCTGCTTTTAAAGCAGCAATATTTGGGAGATGAACAGGGAAAGCAGCTACACAGCTCCCCTCCCACATCACTTAGCAGCTAGCTAAGGCAGCTAAATAGAGGGGCCTGTGACCTGTGAAAGCTGCGTTAGATGTCCCCAGATTCATTTGCTTCTGCTTTTAGAAGCAGCATATGTGCTAGACCAATTTAGGAGACAATGTCTCCCTGCTTACCACAACACCAATCCCGGGAGCCTTCTTGCATAACCCACTGCTCCTTATGGCTCAGCCATCAAGTGGACCTCCATGCAAAGGGCAAACATGACAAGGACAGCACAGTGGGGTCAGCCAGCAGCTGGACACTCTGCACCTCAGCAGTAGGTAAGTGAAGGAGTAGAACATGTGTCTGGAAGCAGCAAGTGTCTGCAAGAGGAACCAGAGGACTAGGAGGTTCTACCTGGCAACTGTAGTAAGATTCCTGTTTATAAACATATCTTGCACACTCACTTCAACAGATTAAGGAGATTCAGGGTGCACAGAAACTTGGGAGTGGAAACACTCAATATAGGGTAGAGGAACACAATGGTTTAAAAACAAAACAGAAACAGCAAGAGTAAAGGTAAGTATGCTGAGAGTGGTGCAGTGCAATGGCTGTGGGGTGGCAGTTTTCAGAGATATTCTGGAGACTGCGGTGCTGCCCATCTGTGTGCAACTCTCTACCACCAGGATAGTTTTAATTGATGGAATAGACCAGCAATCATTGGGGGCACTAGCACCAGGGATCATTTTTTTTGAAAGAATGGGATGGCGATCGGCAGTGGGGTGCTAGGGACCACAGGTGCTGGGTGTGCTCTCCCAGTGGTCAACCAGCTAGGTGGCTGCATTACCTCTGGCAGCTGCTAGGCTTGCTCGGAGTAAGTCAGAGTTTTGTTCGGCAGTATTTGAGCTGTGCAAAAGGATCATGCTAAACCATTTTGCCCGGGTTGCTAGAACCAGAAACAGTAGGGGTGTGTGAATAAATGTTTGTGAATATTCAGCTGAATATTTGGTATTCTGTTGCCAGATAGTCAGAACAAGGTTTTCAGTATTTGGTTATTTAGGAGAATAACTAAAAAGTAGAACAGCCTTTACTGTTGTCGTCAGTTGGAATCCTGCTAAATACAACCCCTCAACCCCTACCCTCTGTCAGAAGCCCAATCCCCTCTCACTCCAGCACTTAGAATTGGATAACATGGCAAGCACATTTAAAACAAATCCCATGATGGATGACCTTAATATGGAGAAACACCTTAAAACTGGGTTCCTGATCATGTTCACCCTTTGGCGCAGGACATAAAAATGAGAACCAAGAGTGTTTATAGGCCCAGGACTTTGGGTTCAGGGGAAAAAGAGGCAGGCGACAAGGAGAAAGAGGATATTATGTGCTTCAGTACTAGAGATGCTGCAAAGTGTTAATTTGCCAGCAAAGTTCTGGCAAAGTTGCCAAATTGCCTCAAAGAATAATTTTGCAGAGTTTGTCGGCTTACTAGGAAATATGTCACTTATAACGTCACCTTGCAACGCCCCCTGTAACTTCTCCTTGGGTACACAAAGGCAAAGTTGGGTCAAATATGTCCATTTTATGTGCAAAATAAAACTGTCCCTGGTGTCAAGTAGTCCCCCACCAGCAGATCACTGGCCCGATGTTAAAAATTATTTCCCTGTCTAGTGGTCACCCCTGCTGATCACTGACCTAATGTTAATGATGATATTCTCAGGTGTCTAGTGGTCCCCTCCCCATGGATCGCTGGCCCAATGTGAAATAAAAATCTTTCCTGTCTAGTGCCTCCCCACCGATCACTGGCCTGATGTTAAGTGATAATTTTCCCTGGTGTCTAGTGGTCATCACCCCCCACAGATTATCAGCCCAATGTTAAATAAACATCTTTATCTGGTGGTCTAGTGGTCCTCCTCCCTATCTCTGATCTCCCATTGCAATAAAATGTATGCTCCCCTGATGGTCTAGTGGTCCCCATCACTATGCCTGAATCAGATCTGCTCTTAATATACAATATATATCTTTCCTGGTGTCTATTGGACCCCTCCCCAGCAGATAATGCCCCACCACCCCACTCTCCATCCTGTCCCTGAGCTGGTGACCATCACAGCCTTCTGCTCTCCACCTCAGCTGGCCACTGAATGAGTTGTTAATGAGTGTAAACTGTATACATGCATATGCATAATGACAGCACTATCAATAAGTGTGTACTGTATACATATATGTGCTCATGACAGCTCTGTCAATGAGCTCGTACTGTATACACATATGTGCTCATTGACAACTCAGCTGGCAGCTGGCCATGATGGAGAATGGAGGGCTATGGCAGTAGTCAGTTCAGAGATGGGATGGGATGGGAAACAGGGTGGCAGGGCACTACCTGCTGGAGTAGGTGGGTGGGGTCCACTAGACACCAGGGAGAGATGTATATTGTATTTCTGGGGCATATCGGATTCAGGAATAGGGATGGATGCATTTTATTGGAAGAGGAGATCAGGGATAGGAAAGGGGATGGCTGGACCACTGGGGAAAGATGTCTATGTATTTTTTGCACAAGTTGGATTTACAACCTTTGAGTCATGGACTCATTTACAAAGACACCTTGTACTTGGGAGGTGAGACAAAGTTACATAGTGTGGTTACAACAGTGAAAACAGTACAGGTGCAAAACATTGAACAAAGTACACTTAGGTTGCATAATGTTACATATTGTAGGTTGCAGTCATATACTAGGTACCCAGGGGTTACAGTGGGGGTACAACCCTGTATATACCTAGTAAGGGTAGAGGTAGAGATGGGGATGGGGTGAAAGAGGGAGGAATAGGCTGTCAAGAGGACGTTGTCAAGTCAGGGGAGGCCTGACGGGAGTTTATTCACCATTTGTCTGGCAATTGGCAGAGGGGACTACTAGACACCAGGGAAATATTTTTATTTAACATCGAGCCAGTGACTGGTGTGGGGGACCACTAGACACCAGGAAAGCTTTTATTCACATTAGGCTGGCAATCAGTTGGGGAGGAGGACCACTAGACACCAGGAAACATTATCATTTAACATTGGGCGATGATCAGTGTGGAGAGGTCACTAGACACCAAGGAAACATTTTATTTCAAATGGGGCTGGCAGTTGGTGGGGGGACCATTAGACACTAGGTAAGCATTATCATTTAACATCAGGCAGGCGATCAGCAGGGAGGACCCTAGACACCAGGAAAGATTTTTATTCACAATGTGCCAGTGATCAGTGTGTGTGGGGATCCACTAGGTACCAGGAAAGATTATCATTTAACACTGGCGTTCGGCAGGGGTGACCACTAGACCCAAGGGAATGAACATTACAAACTTCACTTCTGTGCCAAAGTCCACTGAGGATTTGCCAACTTCACATTTGCAGAGTTATCAGTGTTCTGTGGAGCTGGACTTTGCTGGATGGATTAACTTTGTGAAATGAGGGAATTCACGTATTAATCCCTTTAGCGAAGTTTCCCAACTTCACATCACTACTCAGTACCAAATGTGCATGCTTTGTTCAAATGATGTTTGAGTGGCTACTTTGCTTTCATGACATAGCAATTTTGAACATTGTTGCTCTTTAGAGGTAATGTCCCAGTTACACTTATACTACATTGGTTAATTAAAATGAAAACTTTTGTCATCATGCGCTGTTTTACCTCCCACTGAACCAACAGCTTGTTGATTACAGGGTGGTATAACAATTGTAAGCTGCAAATAAATATAGAGCTTCATGTTCCTGGTTAACTAAGTAAGTCTGCTGAGCTTCATTAAAGTCTAGAGCTGGAATTCAAGTCCAAAGCTTGGAGGATGAGCTCTATGTCAACTAAATTTAGTAAGTCACTGGAACCACAGTGGGTCCGAATGCACATAAAGCCTCCTGCTCCTTGCTTCTTTTTCAGAGGAACTGTGATATCATAAAATCCTGGCCATGGTCACCCTTTGAATATCTACCTGGGCTGAGTGTTATGCATGAAAGATCTCACAGACATGCGGTCATCAGCACTGATTGGCTGAACCAGTTTTGACAGTTTATTCTTCAATAAAGATGTTCACACAGTGAGTTTAAATGGTCTAGGCTGGTTGGACCACCACATCATAGTTTTTTCCCAAGGCCTTTAAAATGACACTTATAATAGTGGAATGATTCCATAACATGCAAGACAGAATCTGGAGCACTGTGAGAATCTAGATCTTGTGTGAACCTTTAGCATGGTGGTTGCATGTTCCAGGGGCTAACAGTGAAGATTGAGGATAATAATATGACACTGCCTGCAGTGATTGACTTCATGGCATCTTTTCATTCTTACTTAGTGACATCTTACCAAGCACATCTTAGTTTAATAAGGAGCTTTAGCAATTGATGGCTCTGGGAAGGCAATTGCAGTGGAGGCCTAGGAAATGTAGGGTACATGCTGAAAGAGTTGCCCTGATAACCCATTGCCAGGGCTATCAGGAAACAATAAGCACAGGGATGCAAAAGTCGTTCTGTATATATTTCAGCCAAGAGGGTGCTGGCTGCACTATTCTGCACAGTTCTAAGCCTTTTACATCCTGAATCTAGGGTGCAGGAGTCTGTCTCTTTGTAAACTGTGAGTGGCTTAATCATTTCTTCAAGGCCAAAGTTGCTGCTGGCATCCGAGATTTTATCTCGTCTACTTGAAGGTGGCAGGAGTACAGTCAGAAAGATGGGAAGACACTTTTTTCTGGGATGAGTTTCACCAAATGAATGAAAGTAATGCTGTCCTAGTAATCACGGTTCTGTGCTGCTCCACATTCAAGCTGGACCCTTTTCTGACTCTGTTTCTCAAAGCTGAAGACAGAGCACTGCCATTGATCTTTGTTGAGACCATCAAAGCTTTTCTTAGGAAAGGCCTTATTGATGCTTTTCTTAATTGGGTGGTGGTTAGAGCCCCTGCTAAAGCCATCCCTAGATTCTAATAACCTGGCAAACTGTTGCCTGTGTCCAAAATGCCATTCCTGTCCAAGGTGGTGGTGAGAATGTTTCTAGAGTAGCTTTTGAGCACCTTTAGATTAATAATGTCTTTGATCTATTATAGTCTAAGTGAGAAGTACATCACTGAGACAGTTCTTGTTAAGGTGTGCAGTGACCTCTTCCTGGCAAAGGATCAGGAAAGGATTCCAATCTGATTTTCTCAACATGTTATCTGCGCTTGAAACAATCATTCACCTGGCATTGGAGCTAGATATACTAGAGGTACTCAGGGGACTACTAAGTACTGTTCTCTGGTTGGGTAGGTTAAGATATGTATTCTGACAGGCTTGTGGATGATAAAACACCACCAGCAACTGTATATACTCCTGTTGTGGAACCAATTATCAGTATTGTGGAGATGTAGAAGCCTGAATCAATCTATCTGCCTTTGTAGATGTGTGAATTGCCTGGTATTAGGTGCAGATGGGACCACATCCCATTCTGAGGATGTTCCAGAGTGCCCTGCATGTACGTATGATGCATTGAAGGGCACTCAGTGGCTTTTGTGCCATCTGCATGTGTGGAAGGATGGGGCAGTTTTCTGGATTGAACCCTTACTCCATGCAAGATTTCACACTGTAAAATGTTGCTTTTTATGACATTGACAAAACATCCATTTGAAAGGGAAGATGTACAGTATTATCATTTCAAAGCCTACAGAATTGTAACAGATTTTCACTTTTGAGGGCACTATCTCTACAATGCAAAATACTTGAATTCTAAATGTAACACTTTTAACAACTGAGACAGACTATTAAACGTGCCACACCATGAATGTGAGCAATTCTCCAATATTGACCCCTTAGTGCAGCACTAGACAGTGCTGACATCCTTTCAGTTGAGAATAGAGGTGTGCAAACAAACCCTTCCACCAGTGGAATTTCTGCGAAAGTTGGGCTTTCACTTCTGTGAGTGCAGAAATCAAAATTAGCAACTTTTGTGGAAATTCCAGCTTAGAACGGCAGAATAAATGTATAAATTGTGGATAATTGTTTTAAACTGTGGAGAAATGTTTGCAGAACAGATCACTGAACTGTGGAATAATTATATGTATTATGGAATAATTCACTAAATTCCAGAAAAAAAGAATTTCCTCAGAACTGTTATTCCACAGTTCATGTGTATTATTCCACAGTTCAGCCTAAAAATTCAGTGGAACAGGAAGAAAATCTACCAAACACATTCAGAAAATTCCACTCTTGTCAATGGTGAAACTTTTTTTTTTTTTTTTAACTAGGAGAGACACACTAAGCTGAAGCTTGTTTACAGAGTGCAACCTGGGGCACAAGGAAGTTAAATGGCTTGCTCAGGGTCACACAGTATGCAAGTGGGGGCTCTGGGATTCAAACCCAGGTCTCCAGGTTCACAGCTCAAAGCCTTAAACCACTGCACTATACTGCCTCTGAAATTCTGTGAAATTTCAGAATGTTCATGAAAGTTCAGTGAAAGCAGAATTAGCAACTTTGCCCACCTCTAGTAGCGAAGTTAAACCAAGGTCCATTCTATAAGTTTTGCCAGTCTCTAGTGACTGTCAAGGTGAAAGTTACAGATTCCTTGACACTTATCAGATCAGTAAAGGAATTTTCTCTTGTATCCTGCATAGCATTCCTTTTGTTAAAAATAATAGCATAAAGAAACAAGTCCATGTAACTCATTCCCACCTGAAAATGACCTGTCATAGCTCATTGTGCCTTTCCAGGTCAATGGTAGAAATTGGCAAAGTTGCCAAAATTCGCTTTGTGAAGTGAATGTGTAGAAATTAGTTAAATTTGTGAAGTGCAAAGTAATGACACTATAGAAGCTCTGCCAGGCAGTGTCCCTTTTCCTATGTAAATGACCCAGAATTCACTGCTGAATATGCCACTTCATGAAGATTTTGCAGGAAAAAGTCCACTTTGCATGAAAAACTTCACACAGATAATGAAGTTAGAAGCTGGTGATGCTAGTGGTAACCTTGCAAAGTGGCTTACAAAGACAACATTTATCACTTTGCCAGAACATCTCCAGTGAAGATGATATTCATGGAAAAATAAATTGCTAAATAAATAAATATATTAATGTTGCAAATCAGGGTTTAGTTTAATAATGGTATTTTAAAACAGAAATATTAGACCAAGGAGATGTAGTAGATGTAGTTTATCTGGACTTTCAAAAGATGTTGAGGAGTACTGCATAACAGACTGGCCACAGAGATATTGGCTCATGGTATAAAGAGAAAGTGAAGTGTGTGCATATGAAGAGATGCCTAAAGAATGACATCAGAGTGCTAATGTAAGAGGATGTTTCTAACATTGGCAGGAAGCAGCAAGTGGATCCCCAGGAGTTAGCATTTTCACACACTTTTTCCATGCAAACATGTGATTTTGGCACACAGTCTACACTGGAAAGATAGGCATCAACATTTACAATGGCCCCATATTCAAGCAGTGAGTGTGGCACTAACAAGGTTAGCACAGTTCTAGTCATGAATTGCACCAGCGGTTGGGATGGGGGCTGTATTCATACCACTGGCAATGTGGGCTACCAAGACAGAATGACTTTACAGAACATACCACTGTGCCTATGCAAATGAGGAATTTCACATGTGCAATGGTCACAGCAATATATTCAAAGACTCTGGCAGTACTAAAAAGACACCATCACACTGACAAAATCCTGCCTTTAACTTTGCCCGATAACTGCGTCCCTCACCAATTGTCAATTCCATATGTGATATAATGAACCCTGGTGTCCCATGGTCACATCATCCTTGAATAGTGGTCACCCCCAATGACCCTTCTGCTCTTGATCTACCACCCCAACCCAGACTCAGACAAAGTGCAGATTAGGAAATATTATTAGACATTGAGTGCTCTTGCTCTGATTATGTAGAAAGCAGACCAGATGGCTAAACACCACTGGAGCAGTTGTCAACAAAGAAAGAGTCAGCATATTGCAGCATTCAATGTATGTTAAAAATATCAAGTCCAGATATTCAGGTTCAATAAAAATCCAAGCTTTATTAATCCAATTAGTTTAAAACAGTCAATCCAAGTACAACAAAATGACAGTTGCAGACTCCATAAGGATGGCTACCCTCCTCCCTAGTGACCAAGTCTAACTGAGTTTTCTCAAGACTGGTGAGACTGTGATTGCAACCAAATTTAATGAGATAGTTTAAAGTGACAGTGCCTGACTAAATATTGTGTGCAAGAAAGTCATCAAAAAGTTTAGAACATGCTAAAGTGATATAAATATCTTTAAAAACAGGCAACTAAAAGGCTTTAATGTGTAGCAAAATATGTGAACTGAATAAAAAAGTTTTAAGTTTTAAAAACATATATTTGAAAGAAATGGACCCTGGTAGTGTTGCTCTGATTATGTCATCATACATAATGTTGGCCATTATTTTATGGCATGTTTGCTATGGAAGATTTAAGCCTTGTTTTTTATTTATACCATGGATTTAGAGGTAAATATTTACATGTGCCAAATATGTCCAGTATTTAAATTGCAGTAACCTACAATGGATTTAAAAGGTGCTAACTGCAAGGATTGAATGTTTAAGAGGGCCTTCTGTGACGCCCGGTGATGAGCCAGCAGCATATTCTGCTGCTACCTCAAAAACTTGAATTTGTGTTTGATTGCTGAAATCACATACTGGGTGAGCTGGTGGCCAGCGCACATCATGGAGGTGAGGGGCTTGGATCCTGAAAAGGAGATTGCAGGATGCTCAGCACTCAGACCTTACTCTATTCCACACTTACCACAAGCACTTTAGCATCAGCTGTGATGCCAGATGCTCCCCTCTCTTCCAAATGGAGGAAGGATACAGCAAAGGTAACTCCAGCTGGTAGAGGGTGGTATGGAGAGGACAAGTACATAAGATAATACGAAACAGTAGATACTAACCTTCATCGAGAGATTTCAATAAGTTGTCTCATTAACTGAACTGATTTTCCACATTCTCCTTAAAAGCTTCAGCCATGCTAAATAAATACATTTTGTAAATTTCATTTTCTCAAATGCAACAACTGTCCTCATTAATGTTTTATAAATTACAAATTAGATCAATTTGCTGGTTGAGGCCTATAATTAGTTTTCATGAGAGTACTGTCTGTTTTAATAAATGCTTATGATATAACATAATTCCCAAGGATCGGTCTGTACCAAAGCAACAATTTACAAATGGGAGGAGGAGGGCAAATCACTATCAAAAGGATCAATGAATGCAATATACAGTATCTTCGAGTCCAAACCATGCAGTTCCTTTTATAGTTTCTTACGAACTGCAATGCTATGTTTACTATACATGGCAGACTCCTGTTCACAAATGTTTTCTGGATTGCAGACAGCAGCTTCCTTCCTCCCTACAGACACTTCTAAGTTTTCTGTTTTTGTATTTTTTTTCTTTTGATCCTCCCAAAGCCCTCAGTCAGCCAATCCTTTGAGCTGCCAGTGCCCACTGCTCTCACATCCAATCGCCATCCACCTCCCCCATCTATACTGTGACCCCAGTTAACCAAATGTAACCCTTTGTTGGAGAAAGGAGAAATGCCCATAGGTGTGCAACATATCCTGGGCATGGAGGGAGGTGATACAGACACCTTCTGGCTATCTTGGTGGATGGGAACCAGTGGCCATCATTCAGCCAGCCGAGGCTGATTTTTTTTCTGCTGATCCACCCACACCCTCCCACAAAGAGTTGGCTGCAGTGGTGTCCTGGGGGTGAGGCATTCAGTGGTACATCAACACCACATTCTGCTAAGAATGCCAACCACTAACCACCTCCAGGGTCCAGAAAAACAGTGGTTTGAGACCCACTCACTCCTGGGATGGAAGCATCAAGGATGCTCTAATATCTTCCCCACTGGACTCTGCTCCTGACATCTGGGCTCGGGCTTGAACCTTGATTGCCAGCAAGCCAGATGAATACCCTTCACTCAGTACCACAGAGCCAGTCTTTTGAGTTATTTCTAATCTGATGAGAGATGTTTCAGATGGAAAGTAAGTACCTAGTTTTAATACTGCTTCATTAATAATAGGAAAACATTATTGCATGGCATGGCTGAAAGACATACAACACTGCACAACATGCGGAAGTAAGCCTTGATTTTCAAAAGAGATAAAAGGGGCCAGGTTTTCCAAAGGTTTGACTCGGTATGTGTCAAGCCTTTTTGTCAAACCCTTGTACTACCACCACTGAATCAAGGCCAAATGCCACATCTGCACCTGATTTTGTAATATTGGATGCATTTGACATTCAGACTTCCTTACTGCCATTTGTCGCAATGTTTGACCATGGTATTAATGCATGCTATACCACAGAAAATGTGTTAGCAAGCATCAATATGATGCATGGGTTGGAAAGCCACTCTTTTGCCACAAGTCCAGTGTGCCATATATTTGATGCTCCAGGGCTTTCTGCAAAAATCGCTGCTTGAGAATCCATCCCAAGATGGCTGGATGTAATATCAGCACTAGTACAGGTCCTCACAATAGCACAGAATGAAAGAAAAATAAGTAAATAAACCAATAACTTCTGTTGTAGAGGAAGGATGTTAGTTTAAATGGTTTCAAAAACAACTAATGGCTAACAAATATAATATTTCTGCAGCAAGTAATGTTGTTACAATCCTTGCTTTCATTTGGAAAGTACTGTTGTCATAACTGTCCTGGAGAAAACTCAATGTGGCTGATTCTAAGAGGCATGGTACAACTCATAGGTGTATGCAAGTTGTGCCATGCGGCTCTCTGAGGGACCCTGCACCATATTCCAAGACAGGCAGGGCCCCCAGCATCTACGCCCATGACTTGCAGCAGCTGCAGGCTAGCACCAAATGCATGGAGCACCCGAGCTTGGATGGTGCAAGTCATGGCATGCATCAACTGCCCCCAGAGCCACCACCTGGAATACCACCACAAGCACCAGGAGGCATGGGGGGCAGGACAGAGTGGAACTGTCATTCTGGGGAGCAATTCAAGAATTGGACCATGGGGGTCCCTGACATTCAGGGGTGGGGGGCATGAATGTGTTCAGGGGCACGGAAGCACTACAGTACCTTTATGCGGCACTGCAGAATGGGCATCCATTGATTGGAGTGGATGGATGCCCTTAGACTATCTCCATGATGGTCTAACTCCACTGTGTCATTGCAGCTCCTGGAATAGTGTAAGTGGGTTAGTGCAGCTGCCCTTTTGGAATAAGGCACAATTGCTGCTGTAACCCCCCTACCATGTCATTGTGGGTTCTTTGGAGTAGTTGGTGGCGTAACCCCTATTTGGTGCAACCCATATAGCATGGTGCAAAGCACATTTTGGAATAACAAACAGCATAATGCATGGTGCACATTGTGATTTATGCCATGGGGTTTGGCGTAACTTGGCTTTACCAACATGAGTAACCGTCTTGGAATCGGGCCCAATAAATCAAATAAGAAGAAAAAGTTTAAGGTTGAAAAAAGTTTTCCTATAAAAGCAGAGTTGTGCTCTAGTACTGTATTACTAGGCTCGTGATATACCTTTTAAGTTTGCTTGTATGCATGAGCAAAAACATTATGTGGTGGCATGGGAGAGAAGCAGGTTGTGGAGGTGCGGCACTGTGGCAGTGAACTGCTGCACTGCATTTGGGGCTTGCACTGGTGGACCAATGCAGGCACACTGTGCTGATGACACTGGTTTCCAAAGTCCACCAAGTTGGAACTATTTTGCCGCTGCAATAAGGGTCTGCCCTATCATTCCAGCATCAGCCATCCCCTGCAATGAGGGAGTGACCTGTCATTGCAGGGTGGTACCTGCCTAGTGTAACATGTTTTGGAAACATGGCAGTAGCTTGCTGCCACCTCACAGCCACATGAAAGCTGATGGGGTGGCCAATCCCCCTATCAGCATGCCTCAACCAGTTCATTTGCAGATGGGAGCCTACTCCCTGTCAGCATAATGTAACCCCTCCCCATTTGTTATGTGCCCAGGGGTGCCCAATCCCCTCAGCATCATACCCCCAAACAGTCATTCATTGCCAACGGGGGCCCAATCCCTGCCAGCTTAAGTTCCCCACCCAAAAAGGCAGGTGGTACACTGGGGCCACCCACTGTGCTAAAAGCAAGCCTGAAAAAAAAAACTTCCATAAAGTCTTTTTTTCTCCTGAAAAAGAAATGGTCCCATGCCCGTTGCCATCCGTCCCTCAACCGCACCTGCCACTGCATACCCTACCTCACCACACCCTCCTCACACCCCATACTTGCCTCCAGAGCCTGGTGCAATGATCTTTGGTGGACCAGGAACACGTCTGTACTCATCAAAACCGACTTGAACTGAAGAAATGCTGGTAAGCTGTATAATGGCATAAATAGGGATTTTCAACTTTGGTGCATATTGCAGGCAATTTGGGAATTTTGCCACCACGTGTCATGGCATTATTTGGTCCTGAAAGGTGATTTTGAGGTCACTGTGTGGAATCTCCTTTAGGACTGATTAACAAAATGACCGTGCCAGTATTCATTGAGGTGGGCTCTCAAAAAGCCTATGTTGCAAATTTGGTGAAACAATCTAAAAATAACTGTTTTATGAGCATGCATTCTGGGTTTCATGTGCCTCGTAACCGAAAATTTATATTTTCACTCCAGATTTTCAACATTGGCATTTTCCACACCTCCTTATGAACAGAACAGCTGTTATTTCTTACATCCTGACCAAAATGTACTTTTGCACCTCCAGTACAGAATGGCATGGTCACTGTGGGAAATCAGTGTTTGGGACACATTAAGAAAATCACAGTGACACTGTTCATGAGCAGAGGTCCTAAAATGCCTATGTTGAAAATTTGATGATGAAAGTCCATAAAATGACGTCTCACAAGCATCGTTGTGCAGTTCCACTAGCTCATAATTCGTGCATTTGTAATATTTTCACTCCAGATTTTCAACATTGGCATGTTTCCACACTTCCTTATGAACAGTATAGCTGTCATTTTTTCATCCTGCACAAAATAAAGTTTTCGCGGCTTCCGGCGCGAGAATAGCGATTCGCTGTAGGAAGTCATGTTCGGACAGATTAAAAAAAATCACAGTGACACTGTTCGAGAGCAGAGGTGCTAAAATGCCTGTGTTGAAAATTTAGTGCCAAAGTCCATGAAATTACTGTGTTACAAGTGTATGTTGCACAGTTTCCATGCACCCTCATAATTGTGTGCATTTGTAATATTTTCACTCCAGATTTTCAACTCTGGCTTTTTTTTGCACCTCCTTATGAACAGTACAGCTGTCATTTTCATATCCTGTCAAAATATGCATTTACACATCTGGCTCAGAATAACGCAGTCACTGTGGAAATCAATTTTTCGGGACAGATTAGGAAAATCATAGTGACACTGCTCATAAGCAGAGGGTCACAAAATGCCTATGTTGAAAATTTGGTGAAAAATTTCACTAAATGACTGTTATTCACATGCGTTACGCAGTTTCCATGTAATCCTGGAAGTTTGAGTATTTTAAATATTTTCAGTACAGATTTTCAACATTGCCATCTCTTCACACCTCCCTATGAATTGTACAGCTGTCATTCTTCATCCTCCCTGATCTGAGTTTTCATACATCTGGCGCAGAATGATACGATCGCTGGGAGAACTTCAAGACACATTAGCAAAATCACAGTGCCATTGTTCATGAGAAGAGGCCCCAAATGCTTTCATGAGGTGGGGGTCACAAAAGGCCATGTTGAAAATTTGTAGTGCAAATACCGACAACGCTTCAGGGCGCTATGGTGTTTAACCATAACATCTCACCTGTACAGACTGACAGGCATCGGGGTGTGTCTTTGATTGCTGACTGTAATGCTCATGCCATTCCACCCCACCCACCACTCTGCAGCCAGGTGACAGGCATCGAGGTGTGCCTTGGAGTCTTCGGCTCCAGAGTTCACCCCATCATCCTCACTGAACCCATTTCAGCGTATATCCTTATGGAATGGAGTGATTGTAAAGTCAAACACCCCAAGGCACACCTCAACACTTGTCAGTGTCTGCAGGATAGGGTTAAGTGAAATGGCATGAACATTATAGGCGATGACCGAACAATACCCCAATGCCTGTCTATCTCTGCAGGGTGGAGGTGGGGTTGGCATGAAGTTCAATACTTCACTGCCATTCCTATTCTGCATCTCTCTAACTCCTGCATTTCCAATGCTAATTCTAACAAGCAAACATTCGGCATTGACAAATGCTTGTTTATGCAGGGGCTGTAACACTATAACAGCCTTCAAACTGTTAACTTTTCCTGGTATTTTCTGTCCCAATAATAATATTTTTGAAGCCTTTGTACTTAATGAAGAGCTCCCTCCATAGTGTTTTATAACTATTTGGGGCTGGTTTCTTTTACTATAGTTCTACACTATGCTTGTTTTCTGCAGCTTTTCACTGTAACTACTTCACTTTACTGTATGTAGAGTGATAAGCACTATAGTAGGAATCTACTTTATCATGATTACAGGTAAGATCATATAGACAATGATGTCTTTAAATTAGTTATTGTTATGTATTCTAATTTTTAGGGTCTAGCCTCACTGGATGTAAGTGGTCTTTGTTAATATATATAGAATAATAAATTGCAAAAACTTTTAATGCATCAGTTAGGGTTGAAGCAACAAAAGTAGGGACATGACACATTAGGGTTGAGCCCCTAACACCTCCGCACCTAGCCCTTCCCCATCAGAAAAACTCAGCCAAGCCCCCCACCCCCACTATTCAAAAGTAACAGGCATGAGGATGTGCCTTGGGGTAATCAAGCCTGTCACCCCATGCTCCTATACTGTACCATGTCAACCTTCTTACACATGGAATGGGGTGAGAGATTACCCAAGGCACACCCTGACACCTGTTGGTCTGTGGAGAGCAGGAGTTGGGTGGTCTGGTGGGGTTTTGTGGTGGGGAAGGGATTGGGGGTGGGGAGGCCAAAGGGCCTCAACCCTAATGTGTACTTCCTACTTTTGTCACTTCAGTCCTAACTGATGCATTAACAAAGTTTTTTGCAATTCATTTCCTTACTTTTGTGAGATAGTATAATAGTATCTTTTATTATTGAGGAACTGCAGGGTCCTAATCCCTCTACATATGTACATATGTATCTAGCTGTGGAGGCACAGAGGTCTCCAGCTCCTGCACTTCTGCACACCAAGTTATGAGCAAGCATTGCAAAATTGACACAAATAGTCATAACTGTGCCATCTTAAATAATGTTCACCCCAAATGTTCAACATAATCTTCTTATCACCTCATGGTATGTTCCCAGTACAGAAAATCTTCAAATCCCCATCGAAATGTAATTCTGTGCAACTGTAATGTCATTCTGTGTCACAGGTGTGGAAAAACATTTTGGCAGGATTAAACAAATGACACTGTACTGTTGAGGTGGTGTGAAACAATGTCAATGTTGAAAATTTGGAGTGAAAATATGATAAATTGCCAAAGTTACACACTTAGTAGACAAATTTCAACAACTACATGTAACTCAAGCATTTTAGGCATTTTGGACCAAATTTTCAACATAGCCTTTTTCGACCCACGTCATGAATAGTGGCACTGTCATTTCATTAATTTGTCCCAAAGATGATTCCATACAGTGACTTCAAAATCACCTTTCTGGACTGAGTAACATAATAACAATGCCAGTGTTTATCAGGTGGGATCCCGAGACCCCCATGTTGAATATTGGGGCCAAAATCCTAAAATTACTGGAGATATCAACACAAGTTGAAAACCTCATTGACTGCTATTATACAGCACTTACCTTAATTCTTCAGTTCGCATTTCGGCTTTAAAGAGTGCAGACATGTCTCGGTCAACAGAAGATGACAGCGGATAACCACCAGAAGTAAGCATAGGGTAAGGGAGAGTAAGAGGTGGGTGCTCAGTGGGAGGGTGGGAATGGGGAGGGATGGGAGATGATGAGGGACCATTTCATTTTACATATTTGAACCAAAAAGTTGGGGGACAGTTTTCTTTTTAACAGCTTTAACAAAAACATCATTTCAGGACACTGGGTGGGCTCCCAGTGCCCTCTGAGTACTGGAGGAAGATTTACTTAAGAATGTCGACACAGGGATTGGGAACCCTGATGTTGGCAATCTAAATTTTTATTTATTATACCAAAGGGCTATGGGGGCATCCAACACCAGGTGTGGGCATCCCGGTGTCAGAGATACTTTTAATAATTGTATTATTAGGCTCCCCAGTGTGCCAGAGTAGTGGGGGAGATAAATGCTGACACGAGGATTGGGCACCCCAATGTCAGTGAAAAAATCGGCATGGGGTACAGTTCAAAGCAGGATTCTCTATCTAAAATTGCAGTTTGATGCAAGATTCTGCATCACAAATCACAGCTGGATGCAGGATTCAGCATCGAATGAAAAAAGGTGATGGGGACTGTTTTTTCAAGGAAAATAAAGAAAAGATTTTGGGACACTGGGGTGGGCTTCTCATTGTCCCATACTACTGTGAGGTTCAGGGTAAAGCCCAACATGGAGATTGGGCCCCATGTCAAGACATAGAAAAAAATAATGGAATAGGGCAGTGACTTTTAAAATCCCTTTTCACAATCCTTTTCACCAGCCAATCTTGCAAAAGGGATCAGCTGGTGAAAAGGGATTTTAAAATTTAAAAGTGCCATTTATCAAGTAACTTTAAAAACAAAGGCATGGGTGGGTAGAGGACATCCCCTCACCAAAACCTATGCCTTGGTTTCTAAAAAATGTCCCTGTGGTGAGTTGCAACATTTGTTTCCTCCTTGCTAAGCAAGAAAACAAAATGGTGACCAACAAACACAGATTTTCTGGCACAAAGGATTTTTGCAGGATTTCTGAAACCCTTTTTACAATCCCTGTTCATGAGCTATTCATGACCAGGAACCCTTAATCAAAAACTGCACATGCTCAGAACCCACATTTTTAAATTTAAGTACTTTGGAACAGATTAATGTGTTTTAACCAAACTAATGCTGGAAAGTTCCTTGGGATAGTCTCTTTCTACCCTGACAATTTCAGGACAAAATCCAAATGGTGTGCATGCAATGTGATGTCAAAATTAACCCTGACATTTGCCAAAAAGGCAAAAACATGTTTTTGTACTTCACTGCATGAAAACTGCAAATCTAATCAAAACACAACTTGGCAAATCAAGAGATATGACATCTGAGTCCATGTATTCCAAATTTTGTGCAAATCCATTTGAACGAGTTGTGAAGTTATTAACATGCAAAATTTGGGGTTAAGCATTAAACTGCCTACTCAACTCTAACTATAGGGTGCGAATGCACCACTGTAATATCAAGGGAACTGTATATAATGAGAATTTTATACACACACCCAAGTGTGGATGCTACATAAGCACCCCAGACTGAAGCTTGAGAGGTTTACAACAGCATCCCACATCTAGGTGTGTATTAAATTCAAGCTTTACTCAGTCATCGAGGCTTTGTTTTATTTAATTGTTGGCCTCTGTTTTTCACCACAAGCCCCTCTCCTACCTGCAGAGCTGGCCACAGTCTAAGCTCTGTATGGGCTGAGAGCTGAAAGTGGTAGCTGGCATTTTCATTTTCAAACTATGTAGGTTGCAGCAGCAAATGTGTGTGTTAGGGGGCTCTTTGGGAAACCTAGTGGTTAAAACAGCAAATAAAAGTGGGGTTCCTTATGGAAAAACAAAGCCCAGTTCTTGTATTTGCATGATGACTTATTTTACTGAGGATAACCCAAATGAAGTAACAACAGGGAATCAACACATTATTCTACTATAATGTACCATTAGTTATTTTCCATGGTCTTGCTCCCTTGTGAGTTTAATTGTATGGACTTGCATAACTTCAATAAACAAAAAGTTAAAAAGAGCTGTCTCTACCTTGTAACACACCTCATAATGTTCCCTGGGCATACTACAGGGTTATAATTCTATTATTATTTATCTGTTCCCTATTTGTTTCCCTTTATTCCCACGTGTCCCACCAGAAGATCACAGCTGCCTCAGCAGTACCCATCCTCATGTCTGAAAGGCAGACCAAAGCTTCTGTCATAATGGGTGATGATAATGCTGCTTCTTGATTGGTCAGCAGGGAAACTGAATGTAGGACAGTGTGAACCTTCCCTCCTGGAAGTCAAGCACCGCACATCCACAATGTCCCAACCAGCCCCAGCATAGGATTCTGGGAATCTTACACAAATCCAGGTCTCCCAGCTGGCAGTTCAGCATAGTACCACCATACCACTGAACTAGCCAGTGATGTCACAATTCTGCATTTATAACAGATCAATCCTTTGCACTGGAAATTATTGTGATTTTCAAATATGACATTGATACTTCACTATTTGAACCGTGCAGAAAGTCTGAATCATTCTAAAATATCTGAAAGTAAACTTAGGCAGAATGCAAAAATTAGATAGTGTAAAAACAATACAAAAATAATTTGTAAACACAACAGCAGAAAATATTTTGAAAAGGTACAATGGGAAATTGTCTACAAAAACTATTTCCTTCTATAATGTAAGGGTGGCCTACTTTGGAAAATGATGGTCACTTTATTTAAAGTGTTTTCTAATTTCTAATCTAAGATTATACATGTGTGGTTATGCCTGTATATTATAGCTGAGTAAGCACTTTGAGAGGAAACTGAAAAAAAACACAGTTTTTCCCAGCCACTACAAAATACTCCGATTAGGCTTTTGGACAGTAACTAAAAATGTTTTGCAGTGACCTCCAAGTGTTTTTAATGATTTAAATCATGAGGCACAACTTCCATTTTCTACCAGTAGCCACCATTTTTAGAGCAGCCTGTCACAAGCTTTACTTGCTCACTTTATGCTAATATATTATGCTGACTAATGGCTGAGGTCGGTAGGACATGTAAGCAATTAATCTTTCTATATGAGTTTTCCAAAGCATTACAACTACATGCAGAGGAAATGATGCTGATGGAGGCAAAGAATAACAAGATCATAACTTGTTGACAAGCGTATAGGCTAGAGCAAACGACAGAAATATTGAGGCAATATCAAGGTTGAATGGGTGACAAAACAATGTAGTCAGTTCATTATTGCCTAGCAAACATGTCAATCACAACATAGTTTCCAGAAAAGAGATTCCAGCCGTATTGGTCCTTGGAAAACAGGAAATGATGGAAGGTTTGATACCTTTTATTGGACCAATAAGTGTCTTGTACAAAGAAGGAATTATACACAAGCTTTAGGGGCCTCACAGGTCCCTTCTTCAGTGAATAGCACAACTGAGCAACATAAGCAGTATACATAGCTACTGAGAACAATTAAATAATTGCAGGAAATGAAGTAGGAAAGAGACAGAAGGATTCAAGATAAAAGTCTATATAAGATGCAAAGTAAAGAAATGAGTGAGAGAAAATGGGGAGGAGACTAGTCAGTAGGAGATGAAAGGAAGCTGGGAAACAAAGGACCAGACATGAACATAGATAAAAAGATCTGATATCAGATGTGAAGCATAAGCGTAGAATGGACAGAGAGGCTTAAGAAATGCATGGATGTCAAGACATTAGAGGAAACAAAAGAAGAAAGGTCCAGATTAAAAAATAGAGTGTGAGGTGGTGTAAACAATAGGTTGGAGAACCATCAGGAGAGGCATAGAGGAATTAAAGTACAGACAAAAAAACAGATAAAGCAGGAACTAAGGAAAAACAATATCAAGAAATATAGAACCAAAGAATAAAAAATAATGTCATGATTTAGTCCACAATAAAAGAAATTACAGCTGACCATAATGTGTCATGAATCCGATGTCAGATTCAGTCCAGAAATCTTTGATTTAAATTGTTCACTATATTTCAGTTCCCATGTCCTTCTGTCCTGTGTGTTTTTGAAGTTGCCCTTAGTATCAAGACAGACAAATCCAGGAGAGCATGATCTGTTTGTGAAAAATGTTTTCCTACTGGAGTGCTGATAATCTGGTTAACTATTGTGTGAGGGTGGTGATTCATCCTGGTTTTAGTGGTTTACTGGTTTCCCAATATAGCATCCATTACACTTCTTGCACTGAATTAGGTACATCACATTGCTGGATTGACATGTGTAGGATCCATTAATTAGTATTTTGCTGTTCTGGCTTTTCCTTACTGTGTTCTGTGTGCATATGTGAGTGTAGGTCTTACATCTTGCCATGTTGCATGGTGTTGTCCCTCTTGTTTCTTGCTTATTATGGTCCACTGGGAGTTTGTTATGAATTATTATGTTCAAGAGGCTGGGCAATGACAGGTAGTTCAGGAAAATGCCCTTCAGTGTTTCATTTCTCTCAGCATGGGTTGCATTTCTTTAATAATTTGCTGAAGGGATTTAGCATGGGGCTGTAAGTGACCACTAAGGTGTGTGGTCAGTTTGATGTTTTTCGTGAGATACAATTTTGCCTGAAAGAAGATGATGCAGTGTCCTCCAGTGATCCCAGTTGGTTTTAGTTCAGCCAGTAAGGGGGGATAAATTGGCACTGCACATTTGGAGAGGTTTGAAGTAACTAGAGTTAGGCAAAAGTAGTGAATTCCACTTTTGCAGAACTTCTAAAATTAAGAAATTTTGCAGAGTTTTCTGAATTTCTACCATTTGTGAGGTCCAAATCTTCTGAGTGTGTCTGGTTCTATGGTATGTTTTGGCTAAACTGCAGACAAATACACATGAACTGTGGAATAACAGTTCTAGGATTTGTTTTCTGCAGTTTAATGAATATTCATAATACTTGTAATTATTCCACAGTTCAATGGTGTCAGTTCTGCAGACTTTTTCTCAGCAGTTTAATAAAATAATCTATAATTTAAACATTTATTATGCAATTCTAAGTTGGAATTTCTGCAAAAGTTTCAATTTGATTCCGTACTTCATGGAAGTGAAAATCTGACTGTCACAGAAATTCTATAGACGGAAGGTTTTTGCACATCTCTAAAAGTAACCTGCATTTCCAAGTAGATGATAAATCAGGGTGACCACAGAAGACCAAGAGCTTTAAAAGTAGCTGGCTGACATTTTTGGTTAAGAGGGAGGACTTCAGTTTTGACTGATTCACTCAGAGCCCAGAGAGCATAGTGAAATGAGAAAGAAGGGTCATCGGGGTTGCACAGAGTTAGATGCATCTCAAGGAGGAGGACCTGGAGGTCATCAGCATACAGTATAGTAGTAGTATACCTCCTTGGCAAGAGAGATCCCTTGAATATGTGCATGCTGTCTGATTGCCGCTGCCAAAGGCTCAATATCAAGGACAAAAAGTGGGCATCCCTGCCTCATGCCCTTAACTAAAGGAAAGAGAAGGGACAGGACAGAATTGGTAAGGACAATCACTGAGGGGAGGTGTATAGGATTTTGACCCAGGAATGGAAGTGGGGTCCAAGTCCCAGGTGGGTAAGACAGGATAAAGATATTGCCAATTAATTGAATCAAACCCTTTCTTTGAAGTCTATGGACACTGCAGCCACCGATGTGGGGAAAATTTAGCTGCATGGATGAGGTCAACTAAGAAGCATAGATGGTTCTAGCTCAAATGGCCTTTGACCAAGCCCACCTGGGCTGGATGGACTAACTGAGGCAAAAGTGGGTCCAGCCTAGAAGCCAGTTCTGTTGTGTAGATCTCACTATCAACATTAATGAGAGACTGGGTGGTAGTTTGATAGAAGGGTGGTATCCTTCCCTTTATTTGTCAGCATTGTAATTACTGCCTCACACATTATGGGAGAAAGATTCCAGAATATTCAGTTTCTTTGAATACTTCACAAAAAGCGGACACAGTAAACGATCCACTGGCTTGAAAAAGTCTACCAGGTACCCATCTTCTACTGGAGATTTTCCATTTTGAGGGATAAAAGGGCTTTGTTGACTTCATCTATGGAAAGGGGTGTCTAAGGCTGCAGCTTGGTCCTCCAGGAGTTAAGGGAGCTGTAAAAGGTAGAAAGCTTTGAATGCGTTGGGGTTGGGTGGACAGGAGGAGGAGTATAAAGTGACATAAAACTGCTGCATAATATGGTTAACAGATTTTGGCAAAGTTTGTACTATACCCTCTGGATCACTGAGGCCTGCAATACTCCAAGTCTCTCCATTTGTTGCTTGAGGAGTAGATATACCAACATTTTGCTGCCTTTCTCCCTCCTCCCAATATTTATGTTTAAGGCTTAAATTGTGATTTCAGCCTTTCTGGAAAGTAGTGTGTTAATCTTCAGTGGTAGTTTCAGGATGGCTGAATGCAGCACCGAATATGGATCTGGGTGTGGGAGATTTCTGTATGCAGATTCTGTGACCTGGAGTTCCTGCTCAAGTTGCTGCAGGTCCATCTCCTTTCATGCCTGCAGTGGATCACAAAGATTGTTATTTTGCCCTTCATCATGGATTTCCAGGACTCCATGTTGTTCCCATTAAAGTATCCTTGGGTAGAAGAATCTGCAGGAAGGAAATGGTTCTGCTTCAATCCAAGGGAGGAACTCAGGTTATCGAGGCAGCATATGAACATGCAAATGTGCCAGCAGAAACAGACAACCTGGTCTAAGTCTGCTTGAGTGTGCAGTCAACACCCTTAGTTTGCAGCTGCCCCAACCCCCCTCCTTTTTTCATCCCACTGCAACCCCACCCTCACTCTCCCTGTTCCCTGTCTGATGCCCTTCTGAAGCTGTTCACAGATTTACATGATACCACCCATTCTGGTAGGGTGTTCTATTTTACTATCACCCTCTCTGTGATATAGTGTCTCCTCATTTCTTTCCTAAATCTTCCCCTCCATTATTAGCCAATGCCCCTGGTGACCCTCCTCCTTAACTTAAAGACCCCATCTGCCCCATCCTTATTGATTCCCCTCAGATACTTGAATGTCTCTATCATGCCCCCTTGTCCCTTCTATCCTCCAGGGTGTACATATTGAGGTCTCCCAGCCTGCTGTCATAGTCTCTCCCTCCATTCCACATATCATCTTTGTTGCCCTCCTCTGCATCCCCTCCAGCAACCTGATATCACGCTTTAGGTATGGCCTCCAAAACTGCACACAGTACTCTAAGTGCGGCCTTACCAGTGATCTGTAGAGAGGCAAGATCACCTCACTTCACCTGGATGAAAACCCCTCACTATGCACCCCAGCATTATCTTCACTTTGAAGCTGCTCTCCTGCACTGTTGTTCATGGTCCCCGTTATCATTACCCCAAGGTCCTTCTCCTCCTCTGTGACCCCCAGCTTAATCCCCCAGCCAGTATTCTCTCCTTGGGTTCTTCACCCCAAAGTGTATAACCTTACACTTCTTTGCATTGAACCTCAGCTGCCACCTCCCTGACCACTTCTCTAGCTTACTTAGGTCCCCCTGCAGCTGCTTCCACCTCCTCTCCATCCACCACAGCAAGGTATCAAGTCTTCACGTGGGAGATTTAGGAGTAACCTCACCACAGGAGAAGTGGAGTTGGACAGGAGCATGGTCTGAAATAATGAGAGCATAGTGGTGGAGCTGATGGCAGCCTGGGTTATGGAGGAAAGTAACCAGAGATCAATATGGCAGTAATTATTATGCACAGTTGAGTGAAAAGAATAATGTTGGTCTCGATGGTGAAAAGATGCCAGATATCCACCAAGCCATAGTCCCTCATGAAGAGGAAACTGCTTGGGAGTCCTTGACTATGCGGTTCAAACTGGGACTGATGCCTGTCAAGTTGGGGGTCAATATAATGTTAAAGTCCCAATCTGCCAAAAGGGGTTGTATTAGGGAAATGAGTTCAGCAACCTGTTGTGTGAATTGATGAATAAAATCTGTATCATCAATGTTTGGGGTGTATACATTTTCTAATAATATGGGACCAGCTGAGGTGGTAAAACAGGCTAGGAGCCACCTACCGTGTGGGTCTCTTTCACAGCTGAAACTACTCACTAGAGGATTTGTGGAGGAATAGCAACCCCTGGTTTTGGTAGGGGCACAGGCATAGATGACCTGACCTACCTAGTCAATTTTAAGATTAGGATGGTCCTTGTCAAGTAACTTAGTTTCTTGAAAGAAGGTGACAGTGGTGTTGAAACACTTAGGTGGGATATCACCTGTTTCTGCTTAACTGGGGAGTACAGACCATGGTCATTCCATGTATGACAAATTACATCACCCATGGTTCAGGAGAGGGATCAGTCTATAAGTTACCTGGGGTGATGACAGCCAGCCTGCGATGGTGTCATGTGGTTTAGGCGACCCCACTCTATAGGGTAATGACACCCTTTAGGACATAGGAAAGTTGGAAAATAGTAGGGACCTGGCATACAAGGAGTAGGGCACACACTGGTAACTACAACAATGGATGCCTCTAACAATAACAATAACAATAGCAATCCAACAATTCAAATTTAAAACACAGAAACAAACAGTTGATTAAACCTGAAAATCTCTCATAGGAAAGACTGGGGCGAGAACCGGCACAACGACTGACCAAGGAACCCATAGTCTTCCTGAAGGCATGGAAAACAAGAAAAACACATATGAAGGCAAAAAGATGGACTGACACTGCAGCTAGTTGTGGTCTCGAGCTCACTGTTACACTAAACTGAGACCAAAAGTAGTACGTCACTGTGGTGCCACTCCACTCAGGGTATAGACAGAAAAATCACACCATGTTGAATGTATCTATCTATGATTCCTACTTACTGTATGCACTGTCACTTGATTATATGTGTAACTAACTCTGGGCCACCCCTGAAAAAGGGATCCTTAGGTCTCAGTGGGTCTACCCAGTTAACAAAACTGAATAAATAAATAAATAAATAATATAGAAACAGAGAATTTGATGGCAGATAAGGACCGCTTGGCCCACCCAGTCTGCCCATTTCATACGATCTAATAAGCTGTAGATTCTAGTTAATCAACAGCTTACTTCTCCTGCCCCCACTGAATTGCCTTATGCCTGTCCCATGCATTCTTGAATTCTCCCACTGTTCCTGACTCCACAACCTCCTCAGGAAGGCTGTTCCATGCATCCACAACTCTCTCCGTGAAAAAATACATTCTAACATTACTTCTGAGCCATCCCCTCTATCTTCAAATTGTCCCCTTGTTTTTGCACATCTCTTCTTCTGAAAGATATTACCCTCTTGTACCTTGTTAATTCCTTGAGATACTTGAAAGTTTCTATCATGTCCCCCCTCCCTCCTTTTGTCAAGGGTATACATATTAAGCTGCTATAGTCTCTCCTAGTATGTCTTCTGGTGCAGACCTTGCACCATTTTCGTTATCCTTTTCTGAACCGCCTCCACTCTGTCTATGTCTTTGCGGAGATGGGGTCTTCAGAAGTGCACACAGTACTCAGATGGGGTCTCACTAACTGTCTGTGAGAGGGATAACAACTTCTTGTTTTATACTGTTGATGCCTCTCCTATGCATCCCAGTATCCCCCAGCCCTCCTTACTGCCTTCTCACATTGCTTGCCCACCTTTAGGTCATCTTATATAATTACTCCTAGGTCTCTTTCAATTTTTGTTGTTGTTATTAACTCACCCCATTGTGTACTCTTCCCCTGGTTTTTGTTTCCAGATGCATTAACTTGCACTTTTTGCATTGAATCTGAGCTGCCACATATTTGACCATACCTCCAGCCTTGCCAAGTCCCTTTTCATCCTTTCCACCCCACCTTTTGTATCAACCCTGTTGCAGATCTTTGTGTCATCTGCAAAGGCATACCTTTCCTTCCAGGTGCTCTCCAATGTCACTTATAAAGATATTAAAGAGGACCGTTCCCAGTACCGAACCCTGTGGTACCCTGCTAGTTACCCTCCTTTCTTCACTGTGGACTCCGTTAACTTTACCTTTTAGTCCTGTTGTCCAGCCAGTTTTTTATCCAGGCTACCACCTTGGGACCCACACTTAGGCTGGCTACCTTGTATATTAATCTTTGTGTGAGACTGTGCCGAATGCCTTGCTAAAATCTAGGTAGGCCATATCTATAGCCCTCCTGGTCTACTACTTTGGTCACCCAGTCAAAGAAATCTATTAGGTTCATCTGACATGACCTTCCTGCTGTGAAACCATGCTGCCTTAGGTCCTGTGCCCCACTGGCCTCTAGGTACTCAACAATTATTTCCTTCAGAAGTGATTCCATCATTTTCCCTACCACTGAAGTCAAACTAACTGGTCTGTAGTTTCCTGCCTCTGTCCTGCTCCACTTTTGTGAAGTGGAATCACATTGCCCTGCTCCAGTCCTCAGGTACCACTCCATCCTCCATGATTTGTTAAAGAGAGTAGTCAGTGGTGTTACTAGTTCTACCCTTGGTTCTTTCAGTATTCTTGTGTGAATCCCATCAGGCCCCATTGCTTTGTCCACCATCAGTTTCAAGAGTTCTTTCAAAATCCTTTCTTCTGTGATTGGAATGGTATCAACCCCTATTCAGGTTTCCCCTTGTTTGGTTTAGGCACCTCCCCTCCTCATCTGTTGTGTATACTGAGCAGAAATATTCGTTCAAGCATCCCTGCTTTTCACTGTCACCCTCTGCCCACATTCCTCCCTTATTAAGTCTCTGTATTCCTCCTTGGTCTTTCTTAGCAGCTAATGTACCTTTAAAAGTTTTATCCCCTTCTTAACAGAGTTGGCTAGCTTTTCCTCAGTTTGTGCCTTTGCTACTCTGACTGCCTTCACTAAAACAAACGGTGCTCATCTGCAATAGGGTATACCAAACACATCCAGTCAGCCCAGATGGGGAACCGATGAACATCCCTGCAGGGCATGGATGGCCAAGTTGTGCTACCACTAACTGTAACCTAGAGAGACCAGGTTAATGCACCTGCCATGCTGAGAGAAAACTGCCGAGGCAATACACACCACTGCAGGGATGGGAAGAAGAAGAGGACAGGGTGAAGACTGGGCTATGATTGACAGGTGGCTTTATCAAGTATCCTCCACTAAAGTTGGATGGAGGAGCGGAAATGGGATAGGAGTTCACCACCACATACCTCTTCAGTACTGTAGAGGGAATGGGAGAAATGCTCCCTGGAGTGGGAGGGATGGTGAAACAGATAGGAGAGCTCCAGGGGACAGGGGGGAGAGCTATGACAGATAGTGATCATAAAACAAAAAGAAAAAAAGACTCTTAGGTCCTTGGACATGTGGGTCCACTGTCAGCTGGAGATTATGTGTCAGAGCCCTGCCCAGGCAAGGTCCTAGACATAGTTTCAAACAAAGGTAGCCCCGACTAACAACACTACTAAAGGCACTCCGTGGAGACAAAAAATCTGGGGAATCCTCTATCCCA
The DNA here is from genome assembly GCA_016271365.2 of Neoceratodus forsteri. NCBI lineage: Eukaryota > Metazoa > Chordata > Ceratodontiformes > Ceratodontidae > Neoceratodus > Neoceratodus forsteri. The sequence continues at coordinate 1,066,266,390 of CM028130.1, forward strand.
CAGACATTAACTACGTATAGCAGAGGAAGTGTTCTAACATAATGAGCAACCAGCAGCTTAAGGCAGTTCAAAATGAAAAGAAACAGTCTGCTAGCAACCGGATAGTGCAATACATTGTACATGGGTAAAGCCCCAGGTATAACTATAAAAATGCAGATCAACTGGGGCCAGTGGTAGTCACCACAGACAGCTTAAGAATGATATGACACAGTAAATGGGACATTAGGCGCATGTAAAAAATCCTATTGTTCAAGTAATCCTGCGGCTGAAGGATATGATGAAGGGAAATGCACTATCAGAGTAGATGGGCACTTGAAATAAAAAGTTACACTTGCTTCAACTGACTCATGATTGTGCACCCCAGATAATCAGTAGGTGTAAACTGACTGAAAACTAGATCTAGAAGGGTACAAGATAGTAATGATTGCACACTACCTGCATAAATGCAGTCAACAGACCAGGAGCTGGAGTGGAACTGGTTGATTATGTGCTGAGGGTTCAGGCACTGAAGTGGGGTATCAAGACATGATGCCTCTGGGCCTGGGGCTGGAGCAGAAGCATGTGACTGTTTTCCAGCCACTACTGCTGCCCCGGACTTGCTGTGCCCCTCCATGGCTGTTAAAGCAGCTGTGGTAGTCAAGGGAGAGGCAGCAGCTTCACAATGAATGGTATCTCTTCATAGCACCTTATCTAGAAGTGGAGATCTGGGTCGGAGGGGAACAAAGTGATTTGATGTTCTCTGGATCCCAGGGCAATCTGAAGATCCTTGGGAGTCGTTCTCTTTTTCTCTGTTGTTCCTGCATGATCTATGTTATTGGGAGTCCTTCAGTTTCTGGTGGTGGTTTATTTATTTATTTATTTATTGGAGGTTTGGAAATACCTCTGAGTCAGAGACTCCTTTACTAAGGTTCCACGTCACATAATTTACATACAGAGACATACAGGTTACATAGCAGTACATCAGTACATAGTCAGGTTGTTACAGGAGCAATTGTGAGGCTAACAGTGAAAAACTAGGGAAAATTAGTGCAAAACACAATACATATATCACACAGGTGTAGAACTAGGCTAGAGGGACACAGGTTGCGGTAGGTAGGGTAGAAGAAGCTGGCCAGCGGCCTTAGTCGGACAGATAGTGTGAGGTGTTTTAGTGGCAGTCGCATTTGAGGACTGTAGGAGGTCTCTAAGAGAGGTTTTGAAGGGTCCAAGTCTGATCTCTTTGGCAAGTGGGGTGGGCAGGCTATTCATCCAGGAAGGCGCTCTGTAGCTAAGGACCTTTGGAATTGGGAGGTATGGCAGTGAGGGACAGAGGAGTTGCTTTCCAGAGCTATGAGTTTGCTTAAATGTCAGGGCAGGTCAGATTAGAGGTGTGTCCTATGGGGCAGGGGCCTGGAATTTTTTTGACAAGAGGCAGATATGGAACCTAATCCTGTTGTCAAGTTTCAACCAGTTGAGTATCATTGTATAGAGATCATGTGTGAGTTAGGCCGTCACAGCCCAGGGTGAGGTGACAGGCTTTATTTAGGGAGACACGAAGTCTATGGAGGGCCCAGGTGTTGCCGCCCATAGACAGGTAAGCCATAGTCTAGCAGGGAGAGGACAGAGGAAGAAACAGCAAGCCTCACTGCGTTTGGGGTAAACAGTGTTTGAAGTGATACAGGAGCCGAGCTGCACATTGAGGGCATTAAATAGGAGGTGGATATGTTGGTGGAAAGTAGGTGCAGAGTCAAGGGTAATACACAGGTATCTGAAGGAGTCAGTTGCTCCAGAGGGTCAAGTTGGCAGTTCATACTTGAGGGCAAAGTTCCTTTCTAGCATTGAGTGGGTGGGAAAAGAACATAACCGTGGTCTTGTTATAGTTCAGGATAAGGCGTTGTGAGGCAAACCATTTTCAGTGCCACTAAAGGAGGATTGAAGGGAGAGGTGGAGTTGCAAAGGGTCAGAGTTGGAGGTATAAAGGACAGCATCATCTGCATAGAGGAGTAGGTTCCCGGGCAAGAACTGGGGAGGAGTTAAGAAAGAGGCTGAACAGTAGTGGTCTGAGGCCGGACCCCTGTGGGACACCAGAGAGGACAGGTAGCCTATTAGATGTGTGTTACCAATTTTGACCTGCTGGGAATGGTTAGACAGGTAATCAGAGAACCAGCCAAGGGCATCCTGAGAGAATCAATGCTGGTCAGTGTGGATAGCAGGACTGGGTGGTTAACACTGTTGAACACCTTCATGAGATCAATGAAGACAGCCCCTGTGATTTGACCTCTATCTAATGCGGAGTGTATGTGTGGTGAGTTCCAGGAGGGTGGCAGTGCTATGTCCCTTCCGAAGCCGTGTTGCTGCTTGCTAAGCAGGCTGTATTTGTTGAGGTGGTCTGTGAGCTGACCCAAGACGATCCTCTCAAGAGTCTTATGCTGTTGCTTGTGAGATTGTGGTGGTAGGGACCAGAATTCCTGACCAACCTCAGGAACAGTGCCTGCTGACCTGGGAGGCGGAGGGAGTGCCAGTGTCCATGCAGCCTGCAGAGCAGTATCATCTGCCAGGAATTCATGTCAGGGTATACAGAGCTCCTTCAGCCAGTACATTCCCAAAAAGTCCATCAGGGAGTCTGGAGTGGAGAAAGGCAGTGGCACTCCATTATGTATGACCCACATGATGGCTTGTTGTGAGAAAAAACTGCAGGTCAAGCTTATGCATGATTTTCCTGGCTTCCATGTAAGCTCACCTGTGGCTGAATAATTCTTTCAAAAAGTCCTGAAATATCTGGATAGTGTGCTCCTGCCACTGTAGATACCTCAGTTTTCTGAGCCTTTGCAAGATAGCCTCTTTCATGGAGTAACATAAAAATCTAGCGAGGAGCGGACATGGAAGTTCACCCAGGTGTGGAGCAGGGAACAAAGACTGATGTGCTCATTAGATTTCAAACTGCTGGTCCCTTTCAGTTGCAGGATCATCAGGAAAACATGCTGCAGGAAAGACACTGGATCATGGAGCTCCACACCCTCTTGGAATCTAACTTATTCCTATGGCTGCAGTACTCCAAGTCACCTACTTTACTCTAGCTGATGGATAAGTTTGCTTTGCTCTTGGAGAGAGACCTGAATGTCATCAATGGCCTTACAGTGGAGTCAATGCACTCCATTTGCTGCTGTTGATTGTCTAGCTGAGTGAGTGCTGGGGCAGACTGAAGAGATTGGCTTTTGTTTCAGCCATTTCTTGAAGAAGCATTACAAACATTTCCTCTGTACCTGTAGATCCATGGTGGGAGCCATCAGGCTGCCTGTCTTCAATTTTTCATCTTAATAGTTTCACCCATTTAACCATTTTTTTTAAGTTTGGCAGATACTAAGGGGATGCCACGATCTCTAGATCTTAAAAACTTTGTTGCAATTGGTCTGGGGAACAAAGTTATAGAGGTAAAATAACATAAAAATAATCAAAATTAGGACCATTTTTGCTCACCTATAACTGAAAATGAGGTTGATTTTAAACTGAAACTTGCAGGTGTGATAGTTTGGCCCAAGAATGTGTTTTGTGCTTTGTATGTCCAAAATTAGCTCAAGTTTTGATTAACAATAAAGGCCCATTTTCACACATGCTCAGTATAAAACGTAGCATTCTAAAGCTAACAGATTTTTAAGAAGGCATTTCTAAATGTGATCCTTTAACAAACCTTCCTACATGTCTGAGGGACAGGTCTGTAGCCATCACCACAAGTTAATGTCTGATGCTGTAAAGAGCATCCATTTCTGTTCAAACAACATTCATTCTGTGAGGGCTACACATCATTGGGTAGCTCTGCCCCAATGAACCGATGCTGCATAAATTTTGCAGTTTCCCTCCATTGCTGCATCACTCTAAGTGTAGAAAACAGGCCATTTGTTTTTAACCACTGGACACCAGGGTGCCCAATCCTGGTGCAGCTAAAGCAACATTTCCTTATACAAAACTGGGATACCCCTGATACCTGTTAACAGCCCCCATTTTTGCTTTTGCCCACCTCGGCCTACCCAATTCTTAACACTGGGGTGCCCAGTCCTTGTGCTGGCTAAATGGACAGTATGTGACTTGAAACTAACACCAGGGTGTTCACCTCCAGTGCAGGTTAACAACCCCCATCTTCATTTTCCTCATCTTCCAGTAGAGAACTCAGCTCTCAGGTACCCAATCTTGGTACCAGCTTAGAACCCACTTCCCTTTGTTGCAATGGAGTGCGATACTCAGTGCCCACCCAGTGCCCCCAAACATCAAGCCAACACTAGGGTACCCAATCCCAGTATTGGCACCTGTAAAAACTGTCCTCAATGTTTTTCTTTTTTTGTGTTAACATGTTATAAAGAAACCATCCATTGAAGTCTGTTGTACTGCTGACATTCCCTCCTCATTGCTATGTGGTGAATTATTCTATATATGTTATTAGATGTGCATTAGTTATAGTATAATATATTGTACATTTATTTAAAAAGTATTCATGTTTTGCACAGTAGGGACATACAGAAATAGAATCTTTTTTATGCACAGAGGAATCATAGAATACAACCACTTATAATGCACTAATAGGGTGCTGCATATCGTACTGACTATCCTGAGGTCATAAAAGTGTTTTATTAGCACTTCTATTTGTGCCATGTTTGGTGTGGTACTAATCCTCATTTGATATTTTAAAACTATCAACTTTGCTGCTCCTATATGCTTCTTTGGTTCCATATATTTGTCATTTACATTTTCCGAAAGTATGGGTGGTGGTATTCACATGGCATACCTGCTTCTGGATTTCAGAAAATAATGGATCGCGATAGCATTACTGTGGGCATTTTTGCTGTCACTACTTTCCATCCCCTGCACCCTTGCACCTGCCCTGTTTCTTTCCACCTTCTGCCATCCCTTTTTCTTGTTTGTTTAGTGTTGTGTAAGTTCGTTTTCTATATGGGCTACCTAGATGTGACATAACTTCAGCACACCATATTATACAGTTATCTGTGAGCCCATGTAATATCACAAGCACTATGGACCAAAACTGGTGTAGTATAATATATTGATTATTTTATAGTAATGAACATGATTTATCAGCACCTGTGCTTATAATCCATTTAGTCTGCTGTTTTTCTTTATTTAGATATTATGTAATTATCACTTTAACTGTATTAACTGTTAAATCAGTACCACCTTTAATGTAGTGCCCTTCAATGTGTTCCTTTGAATCCATATACAGTATTTTCATTTACATAACCCAACTCTAGGGTTGGTGCTATTTACCTGGCACAATGCTTTTGGACTTTGGCAATTCTGGATCATAGAAGCATTACAGTGGGCAACTCAGCATTCAATTTTCACAACTCCTCCCCTCCCTTCCTGCATTCTTTCCCTATCTTACTTACTTTCTTTTCTGTGACACAGAGCAGGTGGTTCATACAACTATATGCATATGTTCAATTAGATAACATAGTGATCTGAGGTTCTGGTTTGACCCATGTTTTTACATAATTGCAATGTTAATTTTAAAATATCCAAAGGTTTGGAAGCTTATGACTCAGTCACCTTTAAAGATAGAGTTCTAAAACTTGGTATATTTTTGTATGGACATTGTTAAAGTCATCATACAAACTTTAGTGCAATGTGGACAAATACTTTGTAAAGCAGATGGAAATAACTGAAATCACAGTCCTGGCAAAATCTCATGACATTTTCATGGAAATTTCACAAAATTTTGTGGGAGTGAAATCGTAATTTCACCAGCATTTCACTGGCAGAAGATTAATTTTGTCCAATCCTATTCCTGATATACACCTAAACATAACCATCTGTAACTCCATCATGTTGTCTCTTGTCTAATTTTAAGTGAAGAAATGCCCCTAATCGTTGGGGACACAGAATTGTGTTCCCAATCCATATACCCTTTCCATGTTCATTAATTCAAGGGGTGGTCTACATATGTAGTGTTCCAGTGGAAGAAACATAGAAACATAGAAATTGTCAGGAGATAAGGACATCCTGTCCCATCTAGTCTGCCCTTAATCCCTTGTACTGGATTACTGTTTCTGCCCCCCTCCCAGCTGTTCCTCTATGGTTCCCTATGCCTGTCCCAAGCATGCTTGAATACATCCACCATGCTTGTTCCCACCACCTCCTGAGGTAGATCATTCCATCGTTCACCACCATCTCTGTGAAGAAGAGTTTCCTCACATTCCCACATAAGCTCCCATCTTCCAATTTCCTGTTATGCCCCTCATTCCTGTGCTCCTCCTGTAATGGAAATGTTCTCCACCTGCACTTTGTTTATGTGATAGGTACTTGTATGTATCTATCATGTCCTCTCTTTCTCCTTTCTTTTCCAACATAGAAGCCTTCAGCTCTGAACTTTTCCATCAAAAGTCTAAGCATTGCTCTCACACAGTAGGTGTGGAAGATTTGTTTAAGGGTCTCCTTCACAACAGGACACCCTGTATCGTATAAGGGACAACTAAAAATCAGGAGAACAGAAAATAGTGGATATCTTATATTTGGAAGTTAGCAAATGTTTCAAAATGGTACCATGCTTTAGGCAGATATGCAGAGCTGGCAAGCATGAACTGTTAGCAATATACAGAAGTATACGAATTTCAGTCTGGCTAGAAATGGAAACAGAAAAAAAGTACAGAGCAAGTGGGGCTCTTCAGGGGTTCACTATTAAGTCATCTGACATTCAATGTTTTCTAAATGATTTAGATATAGAAGAATCAAGAGCCATAAATAAATATGTGAATTACATGAAAATGCCAGTGGTAGCTAATACCATAGAAGGAGGGAAAAGGTAATATGGAGACACAATTGCACTGGTGAACTGGGCAAATAAACAGCAGCTGGAATTCAATGTAGACAAGGGTAAAATATTGCATTTTGGTGTAACAAACAAAAGTGGAAATACACCTTAAATGATAAAAGAACTGACAGCTGCTGAACATGAATTAGCCCATGAGGGTTTTATAACTGAAACAGTAGCTGTATCAGTTGTATGCAGCAGCATTAAATAAAGCAAACTGCATTCTGAGATACAGTAGTGGCATACTGAACTGGGCATGTGACATAACAGTGCCTCTTTATATTGCAGTGGTGTAGCCACATCTGGAATACTATGAGCAACTCCAGTCACTACTGTGTAAAACAATATTGTCAGGTGATTTAAAGAATCCAGTCTACTGTACATAGAAAAGATAGAACAACTGGGGATGTCTGCATATCTATACAGGAGAAAAATAATGAGGATATGATAGCAGTATTTAGCACTTTAAAAGATGTGACATGGTTAATAAAAGTAAGCTTTTCACTTGGTGCAAGATAGTCGGATAAGAGGCCATAGTCTAAAGTTATGAGGCTGAAGGGTATGGGGAAATGGTATGAAGCACTTTTACACAGATGATAGTGAGAATGTAAAAGAAGCTACCATGCAGTACTGTGGGATGAAGTACTATAGAGTAGTTTGACTAAGTTATTTAAAGAACCTAACATCACAAGCTGTAAGAAATGTACAAACTAAGAGGTACAGTTTTTAACAACAACATTAACAATAGTATAGTAAAGTACATCTGGAGGAAATGGCGGATACATTGACCAGTGCGATTCCAAAGGTGTCTGCCACAGGGCTTTTGACTCTGCTCAGTGCCACCATTATAATGACAATAAAATGCTACTGTGCATGCATGCCTGTTAAAACTAAAGGAAATTGAAAGGCGGGTGCATCTGGCAAGATGACAGGAGTGGCAAATGGACCTCATGATCCATTACTGCCTCTTGAATCCTATTTTTAGAGCTGTGTGGAATGTGGAATTTCACTGGTGGAATTTGTGCAGAATGGTAGTTGTGCTTCCAAAATGCCCTGGGGGTTTCTTTTTCAGTTCTACGGAATATCAACAAGTATTTCAATGTAAACTGTGGAATTCTGCAGCTTGCTGAAAATAAATCCATGGTTTATGTAAACCACTGAATACTATTTCACAGTTTATATAAACTAGGGATTACTAATCATAGAAACATCGAAAATAGTGGCAGAAGGGGAGCTGTGGTCCATCGAGTCTTCCCAAACATGGTTTCCTGGGACCTACTGTCACACTGGGGTCCCTGTCTCCGAGATGTCCAGTCTAGCCTTCTCTAATGCTGTATGATTGTTCCCAAGCCTTGCTCCACATGTGCTTAAAACTCAACACTGACTTTTCAGCCACCACGTCAAGTGGCAGTCTATTCTACAGCTCCACCACCCTCTCTGAAAAGTAATACTTTCTGATGTCCCTCCTGAATTTCCCACTTCTTAATTTCCTCTTGTGCCCTCATGTTGTAGAACAAGTGTTCCTGGTGAAAAACACTCTGGGTGGAACTTTGTGTATACCTCTAAGGAACTTGAATGTTTTGATCATAACCCCCTTTCCCTCCTAGTTTTCAATGAGTACATGTTCAAAGTCTTTAGCCTCCTCATAGGTGACTCCTGAAGGCCATGTATCATCTTTGTTGCCTTCTCTGGACCACCTCCAACCTATCATATCCTTTCTAAGGTGAGGCCTTCAAAACTGGACACAGTATTCCAGGTGAGGCCTTACCAAGGACTAATGAAGGGCAGCATCACCTCCCTGTCCCTGCTATCTATGCCCCTTCCAATACATCCCAGTACCCATCTAGCCTTGCTGTAAGCCTTATTACACTGACTTTGCTGCTTGAGGTTATCCCAATGATGACCTCCAGATCCTGTTCCCCTGCCGAGGGCTGTTTTATTGTTATTTATTGAAATTTCGGATAACACCTTTGAAAACAAGCTCATTTTATAGGTTCCACGTCAGATGAACAATACTTATTGGAAAAGTATGCGACGGAAAAGAAGCAAAACAAGGAATTACACTAACATACTAATTGCCAGCAGATTAGGCCTTAGGGTCTATCGAGTCTGCTCGAACCTCAGATCCCTAGTTGGGTACTGAGACCCCCCACCTTGTGTTCCAGAAATCCCTGTCATCCATCCCCCCCCTGGCCAGGCCATCATCTGATACATCCTCTTTCTGTGTCTTACCCACCCTCTCTTGAAGCCCTCCACTGTGGATCTCTGAACCAGCTCACCAGGCTGCACGTTCCAAGGATCTACCATCCTCTCAGTGAGAAACATCCTCCTCTTTCCCCTCCTCACCTTCCACCTTCCAACTTCAAACCATGCCCTCTGGTGATACCACCCTGCTTTAGTCTAAAGATCCCTCCGTGTTTACCCTATTTATTCTCTTGAGGTACTTGAAGACCTCAATCATGTCCCCTCTCTCCTCTCCTCCTCCAATGAAAACAGGCAGAGCTCCTCAAGTCTGTCCTCATATGTCAAATCCTAGTCCTCGTTATCATCTTAGTTGCCCTCCTCTGTACCCTCTGCAGGAGCTGTATGTCCCTCTTCAAGTGTGGTCTCAGTACTGTACACAGTACTCAAGGTGTGGTCTAACCAATCCATTGTACAGCGGCAGAATCACTTCCCTGCTCCAAGAGGTGATCCCTCTTACGATGCATCCCAACATCCTGTTTGCTTTGCTAGCTGCTTTCCTGCACTGCTCGGAGTTATTCATACATGCATCCACCATGACCCCTAGGTCTTTATCCCTGTTGAGGCCTCAAGCCTCCCCTCCCAGGATGTACCTGTGTTTAGGGTTCCCGCCCAAGATGTAATACTTGGGTGATATTGAAATTTAATTTCCATGTGTGAGCCCACCTTTCCGTGGTGTCCAGGTCCCATTGCAGGGCCAACCTCCCTCTTCCCCTCAACTACTGCTCCCATCTTGAAGTCGTCAGCAAGAGACTCATTTCACACCTATACCCTCCCTGATGTCTGAAATGTATGCATTAAACAGGATTGGACCCAGGACTGAGCCCTGCAGTACCCCATTACCGACCTTTCTAGGGTTTGAGAGCTCCCCATCGACCACTACTCTCTGAGTGCATCTAGCTAGCCAGTTTTCAATCCATCTGACCATCAAGGGCCTACTCCCAACCCCGTCAGTTTCTCCACCAGACCATTGTGGGGACAGAGTCGAACGCCTTGCTGAAGTCCAAGAATAATACATCCACAGGCTTTCCCTGTCCAGTTCTGATGTTACCCATTTGTAGAACTCCACAAGATTGGTTTGACATGATCTACCTGGCACAAACCCATGTTGCCGACTGTCCAGACCTCCCACCTCCTCCAAGTACACCCTCAATTGTTCCTTTAGTATACTCTCCATTAATTTTCCCACCATTGAGGTCAAACTGATGGGTCTATAGTTACCTGGTACTTCCCTCGACCACCCTCTATGGATTGGCACCACATGTGCCTCTCGCCAATCCCTAGGTACCCTCCCTGTCTCAAGCGACCTGTTGAAGAGCTCCTCCAGGTGCAGCCAGTATGTCCACCAATTCCCATAGTACTCTCTGATGAATGCCATCCAGCCCAGGAGATTTATCTTTCTTTAGACCCTTAAGGGCTAACCACACCCTTTAGTGGAGATAGCATTATCAGTCCCTCCACCTTACTGGCTTTTTATCCTTATCCTGATGTGACACCCTGGGGTTCCTCTCCCTCCCTCTTGCTCCATTTCTGCTGCTCCCCGATCCCACTCACTACCTTTTTATCCCATCATGCCTTCCTTTGTAGATATTCCATCCTCCTCCCTAGTGAACACAGAGGCGAAGTACTCATTTAATACCTCTTCCTGGGTCCTTCGCCTCTTCCAGACATTACTACAAGACATTACAAGAGTGTGTAACTAGAAGTTCAATACATGTGGCATTGTACAATGAATGCCATGGTGCATATTGATTAAAACCTGGAATTCAAAGGGTCATGTTAGAAGGGTCTTATGACATGACCCTTTACAGAAAAAATGAGAACAGACAGCCTGTTTGACCCTGTTTAGCCAGTATTTTGTCTTAGGGTTAGTTCTACCCAGGTACATCACCTTGCAATTCTTAGCATTGAATTTTAACTGCCATATGTGTGTGTCCACCTTTCCAACTTTTAAGATCTTCCTGTAGCTCTCTGACTCACTGCATGCTGTCATCTCTGTCACTAAGTTTTGTGCCATTGGAAAACAGGGCGATGTTGCCCTTTATACTCTTGCCGATGTTACTAATAAAAATATTGAAAAGGATCTGCCCCAGGACCAACCCTTGGGCACTCCACTAGTGGCATGTGTTTCAGTAGATCTTACGCCATTTACTACTACCCTCAGTTTCCTGTTTTCCATCCAGTTTCACCCACCTGGCTATTGCTCTGCTGCTCCCAGGTCCTCCAACTTTTTAAGAGGCACCTGTGTGGAACTGTGTCAAATGCCTTACTGAAGTCAAAGTAAAGCAGGTCCACCACATGGCCCATCCAACTCCTTGATCATGAGGTCGAAAAAGTAATAAGGTTCATTTGATATGACCTGACTGACACAATCCCTTGTTGTGTTTTGTCTTAGAGGTAATAGAGGTATTCTGCCAGATTTTCTTTAATAAGGGTCTCCACCAACTTGCCCACTATTGATGTGAGGTTGACTGGCCTATAATTACCTGTCTCTTCCTTATCACCTCTCTTATGGAATGGCACCATGTCAGCCACCTTGAGTCACTTGGTACAATCCTGGACTTGTGACCTATTCAATAGGTGCATGAGAGGGGCTGCTGCTCCGAGAGCTCCCTCAGGACCCTGGGATGCAAACCAGCAGGGCCTGAGGCCTTTTGGGTCCAATGTCTGAAAGGCCCTTCCTCACACTGTCAGTAGTGAACTCCTGGATGCACATTCTCTGGATCCCCCTGGCTGCAGCCTGATACCACTGTTTGGCAGCAGGCCTTGTTCCTCCTAGTGAATACTGAGCAAAATGTATTGATTGAGGGTCTCTGCTTTCTGCTGGTTGTCCTCAAGCACCTCATCCTTAACCTTTGGCCTTACAATCCCCCTTCCTTTTCTCACAGATATAGTGGAATAAATTATTTTCCCCTAATTTGACCCATATGCAATCTGCAGCTCCTTTGCTGCCTTGGCATCCCTCATTAGTCTCTTGGCCTCCCTACTTTTCTGAATGTAATCTTCCAATTCCCTGTCCCCTTTTGCTGCATGAACAATTTATATGCGTTCTTTTGGCCCCAATTGCCTCCCTTACTGAAGAGGAGAACCACATGGGTCTTTTATACCTATTTTTCTTTGTTACAGTCCTGATGCAGAGCCTGGTTGCCTTAAGGACGACTTGTTTAATACCTTTCCATATTTCCTCCAACTCTAACTTGTTCCTGATATGTGTTTACCTTTCTCTCACTAATCCCTTAATCTGCCAAAATCTGCCCTCCTAAAGCACACTCTGTCTTTGAGGATGTTTTGTATCACCTGTGGATATTTCAAACCAGACAGAATTGTAGTTGCTATTTGCCAAGGCTTCTCCTACCCCAACTGATCTAATAACTTCCTGAATTTGTGAGAATCACATTCAGGATGTCATCCATCCTGGTAAGATCCTTCACTATTTGGGACAGCAGGCAGGCCTGGATTGCATTCAGTAGAGCCTGACTTCTCATTATCAATAGCTGAAAAAAAAATTTCACTTCCAGAATTTCAGAATTTTGCTTTTGACAGAAGTTCATGGAATTTGACAGAATTTCTAAAATTCTTGAAGTTCTGACAGAAGAAGAATTTGAAGATTCCATACAGCAATCCTTATTTTCCTTTTTCCTATATTCCTATGTATAGTACCTGGAAGTTTGGATCCTGTAGATCAAATTTACTGGAGGGAGAGCATTTTGCAAGAAACAGCAAGGCACATGTTGAAGTGAGGATGATAATCACAGGAATGTACAGGGGAATTGTCAAACTTACTACAGTATATACTGTATTACAAGATAGCTTGCAATTATTGTTACTGTGTTTATGGATAAAGATTTTTGGAGAAACATAGAAACATAGAAACATAGAATCATAGAAACATAGAACATAGAAACATAGAAACATAGAAACATAGAAACATAGAAACATAGAAGTTGACGGCGATAAGGACATAAGGCCCATCTAGTCTGCCCATTTCTTTTCTACCTTATAAATGTGCCATCGGCCTTTGCTCTGTCAGTGGCCTGTCTATTCATAGTCATTTGTATTGCTCCCTTATGCCTATCCCATGCCTGTTTGAAGCCCTGCACTGTATTCATAGCCACCACTTCTTGTTGTAAGCCATTCCATGCATCCACCACCCTTTCTGTGAAAAAGAATTTCCTCACATTCCCCTTAATCAGCCTCCCTCTAATCTCATGCTGTGTCCTCTTGTCCTGCTATTTTTCTTATATTTAAACATGTTAGACTCTTTCATCTTGTTTATGCCCTTAAGGTGTTTGAATGCCTCGATCATATCACCTCTCTCCCTCCTTTGCTCAAGGGTATACATATTGAGCTCCGTTAATCTGTCCTCATATGTCTTCTGATGCAGTCTCTGCACCATTTTGGTTGCCCTGCTCTGGACTGCCTCAATTTGGTTAATGTCCTTGTGAAGGTGTGGCCTCCAATACTGGCAGTACTCCAGATGGGGCCTAACCAGTGTCTTGTAAAGAGGGATTATTACCTCCCTCTTACGACTTGTGATACCCCTACTAATACACCCTAACACCCCCTAGCCTTACCTACTGCTTTAGAGGTCTGCTTGGATGATTTTAGGTCATCAATGATGATGATGCCAAGTCTCTTTCTTCCTTTGAGACTGCTAGCAACTCCCTCCCAGCCTATAGGTGGATTCAGGTTTCTCTTCCCTATATGCATGATTTTGCACTATTTTGCATTAAATCCCAGTTGCCACTCTTCTGACCATTCTGCTAGTTTATCCAGATCTCTTCTCATTCTGCCCACCCCATCTGGATCATCTACTCTGTTGCAGATCTTGGTGTCATCTGCAAACAGACAAGCCTTACCCTCTAGTCCATCTGCAAGGTCACTAATGAAGATGTTGAAGAGGACTGGCCCCAGGACTGATCCCTAGGTACCCACTTGTGACTTGCATCTCTTCTGACTGTATACCATTTACCACCACTCTCTGTTTTCTGCCTGTCAACCAGTTTGCCACCCAGTTGACCAACTTCTGACCCACCCGAGCCTACCCAGCTTATTTATCAATCTTCTATGTGGAGCAGTGTCAAAAGCTTTGCTGAAGTCAAGGTAGGCGACATCAACTGCTCCCCTTGGTCCACCACTCTGGTTACCCAGTCAAAGAAATCTATGAGATTAGTTTGACAGGACCTTCCTTTATAAACCCATGCTGTCTTGGATCCTGTGCCCCTATGGATTCCAGGTGTTGCACTATCCTTTCCTTAAGGAATGCCTCCATAATCTTGCCCACTACTGAGGTAAGACTGGAGATAGTTGGTGCTTCATTGCCCATAAATGCTTCTTCATGGAAATCCTGTCTATAGAGGAAATTACTGACCTAGGGCATGATTTTCAAAGAGGTGATGCAAGGTTTACATCAAGCCCTGTGTCAAACCCATTATTTGGCACGATTAAGCTAAACTCCTTTGATGCTGTTGCACCAGATTTTGGTACATTGGGCACAGCTGTGACACTTTTCACACTTTAAGGCAGCCTGCGGCAAGATTTGTCACAAGCCCTGTAAAAAGGGTCCACCAAATGGCATAGGTTGGACCAGGAAAAGGCTAATCTAACTTGTGGTATTTGGCACTTGGGATTGAAAATCCTGCTCGCTGGCTGGGACAATGCTGCAAGCCCCATACACCAAATGATCGCACACCAGGAGCTTCCAGCATTCTCAGGGCTCTGAAAATCAGAGTCCCTAGTGTTTTAATATCTCACAGAGAATCTGGATAGAGTTCAGAAGCTGGAAAGCATCCATGGACAGACCCTTACAAGATGGGAAGTGCATTTAAATCACACAGTGCACAAAATAATTTATTTTCTTCTTGACAAATGGATACACCACTGAGTCAGGTACTCATTTACAGTGGTTTCAATGGATCATTTCTAAGTGTGTCCAGGAGCACAGAGTGGTTAAGTGACTTGCTCAGGGATACATAGTATGCATGTGGAGGTTTTGGAAATCATAGCTATGTCTGCTGGAGGCACCAGCTCATTCACAGCTCATTACTCTAACTGCAAGGTGTTACTGTCAGCAGTGGTTTATAGAAAATGCTATACTACTGAAAAATAAACAAAGAAAAATAAACTAAAGAAGAAAATTTGGGATTTGCAATTGGCCTGACTAAATACATTTGCAATTTATGTTCAAGTGTGTGTGTGGGGAGACAGGCCATAACTCATGAGTGACTGAGTCAAAAGTGAATTATGAAAATCGTGTTCCTTAGAAGCTTACAAGTGATGATAAACTACATACTTTAATTTAGACCATTGCATAATCAATTAATACAACATTAGCTCATAGTTATACTTTTTGAAACAACTGTTTGAAGCTTAATTTTCTTTGATTTCAGCTGTTGGCTTCAGTGCTGCACACAAGGCAATTGTGATGTCATTAGACTTGAGAATGCTGAGTACTATGGTTTAGTAGTCCATTGTGATGACACTAACCTTCAACATATCAATCATGACAACACTTGCAGCAGCATATTTCTGATATCTTGCTGTTAGTGGTGTCGCCAGCAAGATATCACTTTTATCATGCCATTTTACTCCCACTTCTGTTGGATAAATGTGTTTTAAAGCCTCAAACCTGGAATAACAATACAGTGAACAGTAGCAGCCAAATATTGCAAGCCATATCTAAACATTATGAAAAGTAAATACATTTTCAAAATCACGCAATGTTAAAGCTGTTTAGTACTTAATATATTAAGTTTGTGTCCCATTGAAACTCAGTTCAGATGTTAGTTACACTAGGCATCCACAAGACTAATAAGAAAGAGGCTGTTTGGGCTACTGAATGCCATTGCAACACTGACATACAGTATAAAACCTCACATTTCTTTTGTTTTAAAAATGCCTCCTTTAAGATCACTATAATTTCTCTCGGACTGGGAGCTAATGATAGCAAACAAAAGCTGAGCTACAGTATCTACAAAATAGATGTAAAATACAAGAAGGTTTGAGCAGACTGAAATCTAATCCAGAACATAAATGATTCAGAATAAGGTATAATGTGGTCCACTACCTTAAACTGTGTAAAATGCAGATCTGCAGAATGGATTGGCCCTCAGTCCAGTGGAGACATCATTTCATGCATACCTGAAGTGCACAACATTGGCTAGTGGTATTGTTGAAGGCCAGGTCAGTGATGTATAAAAGTATGATCATGCCTCTGGTAAGGCTCTGACTTGAGAACTGGACTAATTTTATGTGTCAGTATGTTTGTGTTCAGAAGGCTTAAAGAGTGCTATATTGTCCAAACAGCATGGTGTAGTGGTTTGAGCCCAGGCTTGAGAACCTGGGGGAGGGCAGACTTTGGATCCATGGGGAGGTCCTCATCCACTACAGCTATTTACCAATTGTATGGTTCTATGCAGGTCTTAGTACTTCTGTCCATCTAGCTGCATTATTGGACAGGACCCCACTGAAAATTATGTACATATTGCCTCTCACCAGAAGACTATCCTGTGTGACTAAATTTTAAAACAAGAAAATACTTGATGATTTTGCTGCCAATGTATTCTGAAGACATTCCATCTATAGTATTACTTTTAAAACTTAAAGCAAAAGTTTGGTAGAGAGATGTGTCTGCCTAGGGACTAGAGCCCTGTCAATCCACAGACCCTGGGCAATTACTGACCTGTCCTAGATATAAGTCTATACTGACTGACATGTTCCAGACAGGGTAGGGGTGGTCATTAATGGTATAGAGTCCCATTCACCCTTAAAGTGTTATGTGGATTTGTTACTGTATGTATATTTCATTACTTTCTAGTTACACTGTATTTAGCCAACATATCCCAAGGGAGATGCAATAGCATGCCTTTGGGCCTTTTCAGTTCCATCTGATTTTATAACTGGGAGGATAGATGCACAGAGAGGTCAACTAAATTGCTCAAGGGTACACATATGATTCAGTGGTTTTAGTGTGATTTAAAGAAACATATGAAGATTCTAGAGACTCTGTCATGTGAAATCACCTGGAACACAATTCTCTGCCCTAATTACTGCATGGCACTGCCTTTGTGTACATTCTAGATACAGTAGGAGATTACACGTATTGTATCAAGAGCTCTCCTTACAATGTTTGGCGGATGCACTTGTGCCTTACCATTGTTCCTACTCTGTACACAAAACTGGGCCACATGTGGTACTGGATTACCTTCCCTCCTTGAATGAAAATTTATTGTAGTCATAACCACTATTCTTTGTGTGGGTGGAATACCAATGGCCTAATGCACAACATGTGATGGGGAACCTGGTTGCAAGGCCCCCATTCCACCACTGTACTTTACTGCAGTATACAATGCTGATGGTCAGTGGTCAGGGGTGAAGAACTCACTGTGCCAGTGTTGCCCAGCTTCATTATGCAAATTGCACACCTAGATATTAGATACTGCAAATCATGGTGGAATGCATCAGGCACAATTGTTGGTACTTGGCAAAGCACCAGTGGTATGGCACTATGTCATGCACAGACCCCTTGCCACATGGCACCATCACCACCACAGCCCTTACATACCTGCACTGTAAAGCCTGCTTTGGCCACTCCATCATCAAGTATCAGCCTCACCTCAGTCTTCCCTAACAGTCCATTGGCTCTCCATATGCTTATCTCATGTTAAACTAAGTCCTAGGTGTCCAGTGAGTCTCCTACCTATCTCTTTCCTGATCTGTACAGAGTTTGGCTGTTTGATCCACTACTGGAATGTTAATTCTTGCCAGTCAGCAATTCACTGTAGAACTGCTTTCAAAGTTTATCTGTGCTGGGGGTTTCTGTTGCTTGTGACTGGGATAAAGGTACTGGTGAGCTGATGTGTATGGCCATTGACACATTTACATGATGGCAACCCTCATTTTCCTGAGATTGTTCTGGCATAGTGACAGGCTGGCACCCCTTTCTATATAGCACAAATGAGTGCCAGATTGAATGGTGGCACAAAGCCATCCTTGAAACAGCTTACGCCACTATTTGGCATCTGGGTATGGGCCCAGAAGTAAATTTTGATCCTGTGTTCTTGCATGTATACAAAATGCATTGGTTTTGAACCGAGGAATAAATGCATTTAGTAGAAGCAATACAATTTTCAATAAAGTATTAAATGCAGGACCAAAGACATGTCGTGGAGAAAACCTTTTGCTCCATTTTAATTATTATATCAGCTGACCACATAAAATGCTCTCACAATCCATGTTCACAGATGCAAAACTGAAACAGTATTTCTAGGAATCTAAATATGTATTGGCTAACACCTAAATCACACTGCCTCAAATCTCTTTCACAAGAGCTAGGTCTTGGGCAATTAGTCAATGAACCTACTAGAATAACGTTCTAAATACTGCCAACAGTTCCATCCTAGATGTGGTACTAACCACCCACATAAAATATCTCATTTAGCAGTGTTTCACAATGACATGAGTGATCATGGGATTGTTGCTTGCATAAGATCTCAAATTAAGGCCCGACCACAGCCCATCTTTATAACAAAACGGTCCTTTCGCAAGTTCAGTGCAGTAAACTTCCTTTCTGACCTGGGCATGATCAGTTGACAAGACCTCTACCTAGCCAAAGATGTCAATGAGGCAGCTTACACCCTTAATGACAATCTTACTAAAATAATAAATAAGCATGCCCCATTCATCAAAGTAAGGGTATGGAACAACTCTAACCCCTGGTTCACCTCGAATCTTAAGGCAGCCCTCATAGTCTGAGATAAGCTCTGGGCAAGCTAGTATCTCCAAAGAATCTTTGGATTGGCAGGCCTTTAGAATAGACAGGAATACCTGTGTAACCCCTAGATGGCTTATCCCAGGGCTACTACCCTGCCTGATTTGCCACTAACAGGTTGAGGGGCCTGGATCAATGGCGGGTGCCTCACCCAGAGGTCAGAGTTTGCAATAGTTAAACTTACTTGGTCACAGCCTCTGGGACACTGCAACCCCCTTTCTTCCCACTAGTGGCCCACACAATATATCAAATTACCTTCACAGTATACACTTACCCCAAGGGCTGGTTCAGGCACTGGGACCTCCTGTAAAATAAGATACAGTGCAACAATCACAGTACAATACTTTAACATAGACAAATACCTCAGGCAGTATAACTTTGCTGAAACAAGCAGCTCTGATTTCTTTAGGGAATATAACAAGGACAGGGAAATCAGGTTAATTAGCTTATACTTTACTCATCTACCTATGGCTCTGTGCACAGGCCTATCCCTACCAGTTACTGTCCCTGGGTACCCAAGCCCTAGTGGCTAGTCCAAACCGTGGCAGCTGGTAGGGCCCTTTCACACGAGAAAAGAAAAATTAGTTAAACAGTCAGCAGTACAGTAATTCTATTTGGATTCAATGTGGCAATTCAACAGGGAGCGACCTGAATTAGTACTCACGACCTCCAAACAAGATAGGGTCCTTCAATGTCAGCAGGGCTACTCTTGAGCTCCACGAGACTCCTCACACATTTATATGGCAAAGAAAGTACTATACCAGGCAGGCTGCTTCTTCTATCCCGATGCGCAATTACTGCACAATACCGGGAGAACACACAGCAGATTCAGTTCCTGACAGACAGAGTGCAATTCAGCAATTTCTGCAGTCTTCTACAGGGTGAGCCTGGTTTCTACTCTTCAGATATCCTTTGATTCTCTTCACAGGACGGATTCAGTCCTAACAAGCAGTTACACAAGCTGCAGACCGAACTCCGGACCTTACGTTCCCGACTAAAACTGTGCACTGAAGGAGCACAGGGTTCCTTCCTTCACTGCCAGAGCTAAAACTGAAACTCCAACAGACAAAACCAGGCACTTCCTTGGAGTTCCTCCCAGTTCTTGACTGGATTGGCTGTCACTCACAATAGACTGCTCCTGTTGGTCCAAAAAGGTGCCAAGTCTAAACTACATCTCCCAGAGTCACTGCCCATACAATCCTCTTGTGGCTGGCTAGATTATGAGTCCAAGTTCTGATTCGTCCAAGGCACCATTTTAGAGCTAGCTTACCCTACACTGATTGGTTCAGTTCAGCAGTTCAAAACCAGAATGGGGAACTAGGCAGACACAGTTCTGACTGCAAAGAAAGCAGGTTAGACAAACTGTAATTTCATTATTACTCTAAATGATTTCTGGCAAACAGTTACATCTTTCAGATAGGTTCCTTTGCACTCCTAGTGACTGCAAAATGGAGTGAATTGGCAGCAGCTCGAGTGGTACTCAAACAGAGAAGCACACAGTCCCCATACAAACTAATTATGTCTGAAAGCAGACAGCTCTTAAAGAGACAGTACCAGAGGTTCTAAAACACTCACTGATAAATGGCTTGCAAGCAAACACCATTCAGGCTTGGAGCGTTCAAGCAAGCTCCTGGAAGTCTTTGGGAACCCCCATTTGCAGGGGGTTACACCTTCCTGGCTTGGGAAAGCTTGACGTCCGCACAAGGCAACCCCATAGGTTTTAACTGCAACCATATACATTTGCATTAGGCTCACACATGTAATCATCAGTCAATATATAATTTTACCAAGAACACATTTCTGAAACATTGCAGTACATCACTCTTTACACAGTATTACATACACATTGTACCATAACTCAAGTTATTACCTCTTGTACATGAAACCTGAAGAGAGGGGCCCTTCCTATTCGGTTACCTTGGGGCTGGATGGGGCAAGGGCACCATACTTAGAGGGCAACACAAGTAACTTGAGTTAGCACTGATGCTCAGTTTGGGCAATGAGCTTGGGGACACATACACTCCTTTATCGACAACATTGAGAGGCAGATCCACTGGCGGCCCAGGGAATTATAACTGAGGTGCACCACAGGCTTTACAGCTCGACCAGTCTTTCTAGGGGAACTGTTACAGTCTCTGCACTCTGAGCCTCATTTTCAGCATTGTCCTCACTTGTCAGGAGAGTCTCCATGGGGTAGAGGCTAGAACTTGGGGCACTTTCAGCTCCAGGAGTTACAGTTTCTGAGTACACAACATTTGGCTCACATGGAGAGCTTTCGGACACTGGCAGTGTGGACTGTCAGGGCACTCAAAATACTCTTCTTGTTCTGGTGTATCACCAGTCTGACCCAATCCATCATTTTCCTCCCTGAAAGCTCAAACAGTTCAACCATGCACAATGATTCCATTTCATCCGATCTGATGCTTTGCACTTCACTTTCTGGGAGCATTGGCTCCAGGGACGAAGCTGGGGCTTAGACAGTCCAGAAGGCCCAGCTTCATCTCCAGTATTGACTAGGGATTGCCCAAACAACTGACTCAGTTCATAAGAAGGATAGTATTCAAAGTCACTCTCACTTTCTTCCGATATGGACTGACAGTCATGCTCAACTGGGACCTGTGGAGGGGAACACTTTAACTTTGCTTCTGTAGGTGCAGACTTTCTTGATCTTTTCTTAGCAGCAGCTCTAGTCACTGGTCCAGAGGGGCATCTTTTGGGGCTCAGACTCAATCAAGATTTGTCCAATGGGCATTAAATGATTTCTATGCATTGTTTTACATCTTTGAATTATTCTCAGGCCTTACTTTGTACACTGGCAGATCATCTAGTTTGCCCACTATAATGTGAGGAGATGGTGCCATCTGTCAGCAATCTTGTGTTTGCCATGCAGTCCCAGATTTCTTAGCAATACCCGATCTCCCTCCTGGAGTTCCTGTGCTTTCACCTTTTATCATACCTTTCTTTGTTGGCCAGATTTCTTTTGGCAGCCATGGTTTGAGCCAGTTGGTACGCATGAGTTAGCTGGGCCTTTAACTTTTGCACATACTGTAAATAGTTGTCAGCTTGAACCCCATCAGGAGAGACCCCAAAACACACATCTACCGGTAGTCGAGCTTCTCTTCACAACATCAGGCGGTAGGGGAGAACCCAGTGGCATCACTTTTGGTGCAGTTATAAGCATGTACCAGGGTGCTAATTTGTTGGCTCCATCTAAGCTTGTCCTTTGGGTGCAGGTGCCTAGCATATCTAGCAAAGTGCGGTTGAAACGTTCAGGCTGAGGGTCCCCTGGGGGTGGTAAGGAGTGGTTCTGGACTTTTGCACTCCACAGAGAAAGCATCTCTTTGATCAGACGACTCTCAAAGTCTCTCCTTGATCAGAATGGATTCTTTGTGGAGCCCCATAGTGAACAAAAAGTTTTCTACAAGTACTTTGGCCACAGTGGATGCTTTCTGGTCTTTGGTGGGAAAGCTTGGGCATATCTCGTGAAATGGTCAGTGACCACCAGCACATTACTGATATTTCTTTGATCTGACTCCAAACTCAGAAAATCAATACAGACCAGCTCCATGGGTGCACTGGTGGTGATGTTAACAAGGGGCAGCCCTCTGGGCAAAGCTTTCCTCTGTAAGCAGCGACTACAAGTTCGAATGTGTTGCTCTACATCAGCCCCCATCTTAGGCCAATAGAATCTGGATCTCACCAAGTCAAGTGTTCTGTCTATACCAAGGTGCCCCATGTGGTTGTGCAAGGAGATCAGTACTGAGTCTCGAAGGCAGTGGCAGGACTAGTTGTTGTTTGTCTACTTGTCCCCTCTGTCTACTGTTTCTCTGTATAACAGTTTATTGATCAGTTTCAACTTAGGACCTTCTTTGTATAATAGTGCAGTTCTCAAATCCGTGGGCGTAATTTGGACACATCTTTTCCTGCATAGAGGGCTTCTAAAGCTGCTTTGATCATGGGATCGTGGGATTGAGCCACCGAATACTGTCATTGTCCAGCTGAGGCAGTGCACCAATGTCTATTGCAGAAAAGTGGCAATAAGCAGCAGGTATGCAATTCTCAGAGGGTCCCAAGCAATCCACCATGCAGTCCACTGCGTCCGTGGACATTTGTTCCTCCTGTCAAACTTCGGCAGAGTGCCCGAATGTCAGGTTCTGCCAATCGGACCCAATCATTCTAGGGAACAGGCCTCCGGAGAGAGCATCAGCATCTGTGGTTCAGACCTGCTCGTATTCGAGAGCATAGTCATATGTAGATAATGCAGAAAGCCACCTATGGCCAGTGGCATCCAACTTAGCTGAGGTCTGCACATAGGTCAAAGGATTACTGTCAGTTTTACTAGTATTTTAGCCCCATACAAGTACTCAAGGAATTGGTCAACAGTAGCCCACTTCAAAGCTAGGAACTCTAACTTATGTACAGGATAGTTCTTTTCGGATGGGGTCAGGCTTCTACTGGCAAAGGCCACTGGTCTCAGGCCATTCTCGTGCTCTTGGTACAACACGGCCCCAACCCTTGCAAGCTAGCATCAGTGTGCAGGACATAAGGTTTTCTTGGATCGGCATAGGCCAGCACTGGAGCATGGGTAAGTTGATATATGATCTCATGAAAAGCAGTCTCACAATCAGAGAGTCCAGCGGGCCCCAAATACTTCACTCAGATGAAAATACACTCTATCAGTCTTGAGGGCGCTGACTTTTGGTATTTTTGTGGGTTGAGGATACCCTTGAGTAAGGTTAAGTAAAGGCGGATCATCTTGAATAGTCCTTGATGAACGCCGATAATAACCACAGAATCCCAGGAATCTTTGCAGTTCTTTTAGATTTTGGGCTGTGGCCAGGTGGTCAAGGCCTCAACTTTACTTAGTGGTCTCTATTCCTCGGTGGATACTATGTGTCCCACATACTTTACTGATGTTTGAAAGAATTGACCTTATCAATGGACAGTTTAAGGCCAAAGTCCTCCAGTCGGTCCAATACCTTAAATAATCTGCTCTCATGTTCCTCCAGTGAGCTGCCAAACACAATAACATCATCTAGGTATACCAGGCACTCTAGTAAGTTCATGTCCCCACTGCACGCTCCATCAATCGTTGAAAAGTGGCTGAGGCACCTGAAATCCCTTGAGGCATCCTCGCTGAATTCATAGAAGCCAAGCGGACAGATAAAGGCTGTCTTCTCACGGTCCTCTGGGGCCATCGGGATCTGGTAGTACCCACTGCGGAGATCCAGCACAGAGAACCACTTGCTCCCGTTTAGGCAGTCCAAAGCATCCTGAATGTGAGGCATTGTGTACTGATCAAGGATAGTCCGCTGGTTTAAGGTGCGATAATCCACACATCCTTACTGTTCCATTCTTTTCCTCACTACCACAATGGGGGAAGCATAGGGGCTTCTGGATTCTTGTATTACACCAGCAGCTAACATCTCTTGCAGATGCCGTCTCACATCATCTATGTCAGCAGGTGCCAGGCGTCGAGACCTCTCACGAAATGGTCTTTCGTCATGCAGCCGGATATTGTGCTCAGCTCCTTGCATGCATCCTACATCCCATTCCTTTAAAGAAAACACCTGGTCTCTCTGGGCAAGCTTCTCACTGATCCTCACTTTCCATTCAGCTGGCACGGAGTCACGAAATCAAACAAGTCAGGCGTTACTCTGTCATTCTTCCTTGAACTCTTGCTGCTGGGTAGCACTGCAGTGTCTGCACAATGCACATTAGCCAGGATGCAACCTCTATTTACTCAGATATCTCTCTTCAGACACATTATGAACTTGGACCATTACCCTTCTGGCATAAGCATGGGCTCTAGCGGCAAAATACTAGGCTTGACCAGCAGTCCCTCTGGCAATTTTCCATCACCTGGTGCATCCAACATTAATATTTTATTCTTAACATCCTTTCTGATACGGACCTCTCCCTGTAAGGTACACTGGGCATTTGGCGCCAGGATCAGAGACTCAGGATCCTTCTTCCATACAATTCTGACCGGTTCCTCTGGTTCTATTTTTCAGCATCTCTCTGTGCCTCATAGGTCTTCTCAATTAAAGCCGGAACTCTTAAAGCTCTACTAGTCTTTGACCCCTGTTTTTCATAACACAACTGTGCCAGCCTTCCGAACATATGAGCATTTGTTCCAATCAACAAAGGGACACCATCATACAGTCAGTGGGGGACACACTAAGGCTAGGGTCTCTACTTGTTCGGCCACTCCAGCCACGGAGGTGGGAAAGACAGCCAAATTCGGATATACCGGAATAGGGTTAGGCCTTCTCACTTAACCCCCATACATGCAGTCCTTCTAATGGTTGTAAGGTACATCTGACAAATGCTTCTGATACCAATCCTGGAACATAATTGTCACTTGGGAGCCACTGTCTAATACAGCTCTTGTAGACACTCCATTCACCTTTACAGTGGTCTCCATGGAGGGACCCACTATTCTGGACCAGTCTGGAGAGGCGGTAGTGGGGCCTGGGCAACTGACCTTGCCACAAAGGACGTGAGTTAGCATTTTTGGTGCCCTCACTGGGATCATTTCGTGCACCTCATAACCACTGATTTGTTATCGAAGCTCTCCTTGTAGCCTATATGCAACTTTGTCAGTGTCTTTTGGGGACCAGCATTCCCTTTTCATGTGCCCATCTTTCCCACAATTATAGCACAACATACTTTCTGGAGTTTGAGCTGGCTGAGGCGCCACACTGGGAGCCAAGGCGGGGTATTACTAACTGGAAACCTTGGTGCCATCTCTGTCTCGGCGTGATAAGCATTTGGAGACATCTCGTCAGTTTCTCCACTTCCATGGTCAAGGAATCGAGTTCGGAGCTGTTATCAGCAGGAGATACATGGGTGGGTACCCCCACCCCATAGCAGATGCAGTCGGATATAGGTCAGGGCCTGTACTTGCAGGCGTGGCCTTCATAAAGGGACTGTTTTGAATTCCGGATCTCTCTCAACAGTTAGCCCCATTGTGACATATCTTTTTCCTTGTCAGAGCACTCATTGATTGTCAACCTCAGCCCCTGAACTTCACTTGATGGGTCACCCTCAGTCACTCGGTCGTAGCCACAGCTGTTGGTGCAGGTCCCTCCGAGGTCGTCTTTCTCAACTCCTCGGTTCTCTCATTAACTCATCATAGGAGGTGTGGATTCCAGTTGATTTGCCAGGCGTAACTGAAGCAGCAGCAGTTCTGAGAAGGGGCAGACTTAAGGATTCTGTCCAGTCTGGTTCGGTCCAGTTCAATCGCTGGCAAACTACCCTTTCTGAGGCATTCTTGCAACAATTTTTCCAGCCGAGATACATACACAGACAACAACTCCTTGGTACTGTTGTGCATTTCTTACTCTCCACCA
This sequence comes from Neoceratodus forsteri, assembly GCA_016271365.2. Lineage (NCBI taxonomy): Eukaryota > Metazoa > Chordata > Ceratodontiformes > Ceratodontidae > Neoceratodus > Neoceratodus forsteri. The sequence continues at coordinate 1,066,292,548 of CM028130.1, forward strand.
TAGGTCCTCATAAGAATCTGGGCTCCTACACATTCTCCAAGGCCTCAAGATAGGCCTGTGCAGTCGCTTCAGGGTTACTGGCCCGTTTAGCACGGATGGTAGCCAGGGCAGGACCTCGAGGCTCTCACTAACCCTCTTTCACTTTTCGGCTTCCGAGCATTGCCATTCTAGCACTTGGGGGCAACATAGTCTATCCAGGTCTCCCAGTCATCCTCCCTTGGGGGATGGGGAGGTGCCAGAAGATCCTCAACCTTGGTAAGAGTCATGACTAATGGCAGGTGCAGAAATTGGAGTCTGCATTGGTTCAGCCACCATTACGGGCACTGGAGCGGAGAGGGTGTTGGGGAGGAACACCCCAGGTGGCAAGAATAGTTTCTTCAAGTCCTCCACAGTTTTCCTTCTCCCAGCAACCATTTAGCAAATTTCTCCTCAAAGTTTCAGATAGTGGTGGGGCTCATTCCCCCCGGTCTTTACTGTCCTTAGTTATCACTCTCCAAGCAGTGAGGGTTCCCTCTGGGTAATGGTCTGTGGCACTTTGGAGCTATCTATGGGATCCTTAAACTCTACTAGGGCCAGAAAAGTGTGGGTGAGCAGATTAGCATGCCGACCCACCACCACAGGGTTTTGTAAACCTTCCACCTTGGAAAATACTCCTGTACAATGTCCGTATTGATACCCAAGGGGATGTCCAGTATAAGCATAGCATTTTGAGGTCGATCTCTCCCAGTACACCCTCCACCAGCCGGTGCACAGCCACTTCTGTGAGGTACCCATTTTTTCTTAACAGTGGTTCGTAAATATGGCCACTAGAGGACACACAATCCCAGCGGTGAGCCTCCAAGATGTAACCCCTAGATGGCGCTATCCTAGGGGCTACTACCCCTGCCTGATTGCCACTAACAGGTTGAGGGGCCTGGATCCAATGGCGGTGCCTCCACCCAGAGGTCAGGGTTTGCAATAGTTAAACTTACTTGGTCACAGCCCTCTGGGACACTGCAACCCCCTTTCTTCCCACTAGTGGCCCACACAATATATCAAATTACCTTCACAGTATACACTTACACCCAGGGCTGGTTCAGGCACTGGGACCTCCTGTAAAATAAGATACAGTGCAACAATCACAGTACAATACTTTAACATAGACAAATACCTCAGGCAGTATAACTTTGCTGAAACAAGCAGCTCTGATTTCTTTAGGGGGAATATAACAAGGACAGGGAAATCAGGTTAATTAGCTATACTTTACTCATCTACCTATGGCTCTGTGACAGGCCTATCCCTACCAGTTACTGTCCTGGTACCCAAGCCCTAGTGGCTAGTCAAACCGTGGCAGCTGGTAGGGCCTTTCACACAGAGAAAAGAAAAATTAGTTAAACAGTCAGCAGTACAGTAATTCTATTTGGATTCAATGTGGCAATTCAACGGGAGGCGACCCTGAATTAGTACTCACGACCTCCAAACAAGATAGGGTCCTTCAATGTCAGCAGGGCTACTCTTGAGCTCCACGAGACTCCTCACACATTTATATGGCAAAAGAAAGTACTATACCAGGCAGGCTGCTCTATCCCGATCGCAATTACTGCACAATACCCGGAGAACACACAGTAGATTCAGTTCCTGACAGACAGAGTGCAATTCAGCAATTTCTGCAGTCTTCTACAGAGTGAGCCTGGTTTCTACTCTTCAGATATCCTTTGATTCTCTTCACAGGACGGATTCAGTCCTAACAAGCAGTTACACAAGCTGCAGACGAACTCCGGACCATGCGTTCCCGACTAAAACTGTGCACTGAAGGAGCACAGGGTTCCTTCTCTCTTCACTGCCAGAGCTAAAACTGAAACTCCAACAGACAAAACCGGGCACTTCCTTTGAGTTCCTCCCAGTTCTTGACTGGATTGGCTGTCACTCACAATAGACCTGCTCCTGTTGGTCCAAAAGGTGCCAAGTCTAAACTACATCTCCCAGAGTCACTGCCCATACAATCCTCTTGTGGCTGGCTCAGATTATGAGTCAAGTTCTGATTCGTCCAAGGCACCATTTTAGAGCTAGCTTACCCTACACTGATTGGTCCAGATCAGCAGTTCAAAACCAGAATGGGGAACTAGGCAGACACAGTTCTGACTGCAAAGAAAGCAGGTTAGACAAACTGTAATTTCATTATTACTCTAAATGATTTCTGGCAAACAGTTACATCTTTCAGATAGGTTCCCTTTGCCTCCTAGTGACTGCAAAATGGAGTGAATTGGCAGCAGCTCGAGTGGTACTCAAACAGAAAGCACACAGTCCCCATACAAACTAATTATGTCTGAAAGCAGACAGCTCTTAAAGAGACAGTACCAGAGGTTCTAAAACACTCATTGATAAATGGCTTAAACGCCAAACACCATTCAGGCTTGAAGCATTCAAGCAAGCTCCTGAAGTCTTTTGGGAACCCCATTTGCAGGGGTTACACCTGTAAAGTATATGCTCTGCTAAAACTAACTATATATCTCTACCCTAGAACAAGCTAAGGTAACCCTCATAAAATATGGAAGACACTCAAATCTATAGAAGGGTGGTCCATGGCCCATTCAGTCCCAACAAAGATAGTTGCAAGTGGCAAGATTGTGGAAAACAAGTCCCTAATCCTGGAGGAACTTAACTCCCACTTTGCCACAGCTGGATTAGCTTTTGACTCATCACCTTATGCTGGTTCTACGGTGAGCCAGAATACCCTCCCCTATATCTAGTCCGCACCTAGCCCTTTCCAACCATGAGATAACTCACAAAGTAGAAGATTCTCTCATTAATTTAGACACCAAAAAGTGCAGAGGATGATGGCTTGGAACCCTTTTTCCTAAGGTTAGGATATGCCCATCTCGCTGCCCCAATTCTCCACATCTTCAATCTTTCCATTACAACTGCTACTGTGCCGTCCTGCTGGAAATCAGCACATACCCTCCCTCTGTTTAAATCTGGTGACCCATGCAATGTAAACAACTATAGGCCTATCTCCATATTGCCTATCCTTTCTAAAGTTCTCGAAAAACTGATCCACATTCAGTTAAAATCTCACTTGGAAACCTTCTCTCTCATCAATCCAGCCCAATCCAGCTTCCGGCAAATCATAGTACAATCTCTGCGCTAGCAAAAGTAACCAAGGACTGGATCTCTGCTATAGATGCAAAGAAGGTAACTGGAGCAGTCTTTTCGATCTAAGCAAAGCTTTGATACTGTTGACCACAAACTATTAGTCAATTGTCTAGCAAAGTTGGGTGCCACATACCATACCACCCAGTGGTTCTCTAGTTACTTAACTGGGAGATCCCAAAAGTAAAGCAGAAGGATGTTTACTGCTGCCTTGCCAGTTGTGAGAGGCATCCCCAAGGATCCATCTTAGGCCCTATCTTGTTTTCATTATATATTAATGATCTTGATTCCAACATATCTATGTCAATCTGACTTTTCTCGGATGATGCTGTGCTGTATACTTCTGGCTCATCGCTATCTGAAGTCAAGGGAGTGCTTCAAGTGGACTTTGCACAACTCGAGCATAATCTAATAAATGCAAAGTTTCTGCTTAATGCCAAGAAGACTAAAGTGATGATATTCTCCGTAGTACTGTCACAGGTACCCCAATACCCTGCCCCAAGAGTTCATTGTTACCATGCTAAATGAGCCTCTGGAAGTTGTCACCAAATTTAAATACCTGGGTATCTGGATTGACAACAAACTGTCTTTCAGTGACCATGTTGAAGACATCTCTAGAAGGCTAAAAGCCAGGCTAGGTTTCTTCTTTAGAAATAGGCCCTCTTCCCCTTGAAACTCGAAATAAGCTTGTCCAGACGACTTTTCTCCCCTTCTCGACTATGGCAATGTAATCTATTCCTCTACCACTCTTGCAAATCTAAGTAAACTGGACATCCTTTATCACCGTGCGTTACGGTTCATTACCAACTCTACCCGTTAGCATCACTGTGACTTATATGCAGCTGCTGGTTGGACATCCCTCACTACTAGACGCTGGCTCCATGCTGGACTATGGACTCTTAAACTGCTCCTGCAGAAATTACCAAGCTATCTCTCATCCCTCATTAGTATTTCACATAGTGCATACTCACTAAGAAAATCTGACTTTATTATGTTTAATATAATGAGGACGTGGACCTCCTTTGGTAAACATACTATTGCACATGCCCTTCCCTCTATCTGGAACCAATTACAAACTGTACTGAAACTAACTACAGTTTCAATTAACTCTTACAAAGTACTAAGCTCAGCTAAATAAAAGAGTAACTGTCATTAAGCCTTTTCTTTCCCCATGTGTGCCATGTGCATCCATTGGTAAGCCATACTTTCTTTGATCATATTAACTACTTATTGCATTTTCATTTACATTAAGATACTATTCCACTATCTGGCACCTGACTTATATCTGCTACCTTGCTGCAGGAACCCAACTGCTATCCCTTCCCTCCTACTCCTGGCTTTGTCTATGTATACACTTCACTGATCACACTATCAAACCATTCCTACCTTCCTTATCCATTTTATTCTGTTGTCTGTTCCATCTGCCAAAATGTACGTATTGCACCCATTAGTTATCATGTTTCAATTATCAGTATGCTATCTATAAGTCACTTCCCTGTGTTACATTAACTGACTACCACCTCCAGTCATCATATGTGGTGTCCTTGTATGTATATCTTGCCTGTATTATGTGACACTTGCATTTATGTATATATTGTTTACTAACTATTTATGTATGTATGTTGTGTAAGTCTATATGTCACAGGACCTCCTGTGAATGAGCTTGCTCAAATTATTTTTCCTGCAATAAACTTGAAACTTGAAACTTGAACTCTGAATGTGCTATGGTTTAGGACCAAAGCAGACAGCTGGGTTTGGTTTATCTGCACATTTTCATAGAGTGCCATCACTGCAGGTCTCAAAATACTAAAATTCAATTTTAAGAATTGCTTGTTTTCTATTTTATATTAGCACATGCATGCACTATTACTTATTTAGCCTTAATTTGTGGATTATTGAATACTTTGGTGCATTTTGTCTTGCAACTCTTTAGTTACAACTGGTCCTGTATAAGATATAAACACACACAAATGCAAGCACTGACAGATTGAGCCAGTTCTGGTGAAAAATCCAAGACAACAAGAATCACACATATATTGGTCGTAGCAAGAGTTAAATGGCAAAATACTAGACTTTTTAGCTGAAAACAATTTATTGAAACACAAATTGAGGCATACAGTGGCTTTAAACATGTGTGTGGTGGTATATGTCTAATTATTCTACTCAAGATGCAGTTGTAAACGAGATATCTTATATCAATTGGAATTTTACTGGTGAAATATTTAAATAAATATGTCTGTAAGCAATATATTACAGTAAAGTAATGAGACTACTCAATGATAAAGCTCAGTCAAATGAAACAGTTAAAACACTCTGTACTCACATCCCATACATGTGATTGATTGCCTCTCTCCAGGATACCCATATTAAGAGGCTCCCCTCAGAAATGGTTCTCTTAGTTAAACATTTCAAAAATAAAATAGGCATATCAGGCCAGTTTACTTTGCAACTGCCATCTTTATGTGGGTTTGATAAGGGATATTACAATTACTTAAAGAAGCAATTTTACGTCTCCCTGACATTTTAGAAGAGCTATGAAGTTTGTAGAGAGATGGCATGGAGGCAGCATGGTGTGTCACAATGTAAAGTGTTGTAATAGCATGAAATGGATGGCTTGGAGGAGATAATGAGGTTTGAAAGCTGGTGTGAGGAATATGAAGAATGTAATCATATATACACTTATAAAACACATTTCATGCAAATGAAGGCCAATTAGAGCTGCACATAAGATGTTAGCAGCAGAGGAAACATCAAATTTTGTCTTTTCATTGGTTTCACATTGAGTGAAAAAATCCTAATTACCTACTTTATTTTCATCAGTAGTTAAAAGTAGATTTTAGATTTTGCCAAAGAAAGCTGAATTGTTTGTTTGCTAGGTGTTTGGGAGAAAAGAAAATACACAATAAACAACACAATTTCTTTAGTTTTGTTTACTCAGTTTTGTGCTTAAACAAAAGCAGCAGTATTTGTTACTCTGCATAAAAGTCACCATATACATTTTAATATTATGATTTTATTCTATAGTTAGAGAGATGTGTAGAAGCTGTCAAGCTTTGTCTCAAATCAATTTGAGAAGTTTGCCACCTTGTAGAAGTACCAACTTTGCAAAGTTTTCAGCAGGTGAGTGACAGTCTTCAAGCAAAATTCACCATCGTTACTACATGGAAGCAGCTGTGTCAAGGACAAAGTTGGTGGACTTTAGGAAGGCAGACTTGAAAGGATGGGAAGCATAGTACAGGAGCATCTGGCAAAGCTTGACCATAGATGGATGCAGACCAGAAATGGTCCATCATTAAGAAGGGGATAATAGAAGCCACAGATACATGCATAAGGGCTTGAAAAGAACACCAGAACCATGAGGCCTAGCTGTTATAACAGGAAGGTGGCTGAAAAGGTAAAGAAAAGAGGACAGCCTGAAATCCAAGCAAACCTTGAAGGGAGGAGGACTGAGAGAGGTATCTGTGAAATCTTGGGAGGATGGGAGAGAGAGGTCCAGGCAGCCAGGGCTGAAAAGGAGCTAAGACTGGCACAGGGGATTAAAGATGAGGAGAAGGACTTCTTATGATACATCAAGGAGTGAAGAAACAGAAGAAATGGGATAGGAAGGATTAAGATGGAGGAGGATGGACAGAAAAGGGGAAGAGCAAGCAGGGCACTAATGAGTACTTTTGCTCAGTCTTCACCAAGGAAGCTGATGGGCTAATGCCACATGGAAAGACTGGTGAGAACCTTGAGGTGGGAAGGAGTATGGGGATTAGCGAGATAGGGTCTTTAGAGGTATAAGGGAACTGAGGTGGACAAGGCACCAGGCCAAGATGGGGTACACCTGAGGAACTGGAGAGGTATTTATTTTATTTATTTATTTCAGTTTGAGATTAACACCTTTAGTTAAGGCCCTCCCAGGTGTTGTTTCTCATTCCCTCCTCTCACTGTCCTCTATAACTACAACGCCTAACTGCAGGAGGGTTTACAATCGCCTGAATGTCCCTGCCCCTTGCAGGGTTCATCACATCCTGAAGGGTTCTCTTTATGGGTCAGGCCTTATTTCCCTCCTATGTGTTAATCACCTCTCCTCTTCTCTTCCTCTCTAATCCCTACTCCAGTACCCTGTCCCTTTGCAGGTTCCCCATATCCTGCAGGGGCTCTCTGGGACATGACTCTGTGCTTTCTGTCATCTCAGCTCTCTCTCTCTCCTTCACCCCTTATTTCACGATAGCACTTGTTAGCTTAATACCACTGCACTTATTAATTGTTCTCACATATTATATATGTATGCAACACTGTTTGTAATAACTGCCTTAATTAATTGTATGCTATATTGATCTTTGTAACTTGAATGTAAAATGTCTCATCCCTATTGTACCCCTTCCCACAGAACAGTAGCCAGGAGATGAGCAACCTGTTGCTCAGTGTGCCTTCCTGGTGAAACAGTTCAATAAATAAATAAACCTTTGAGCCAATGGCTCATTTATAAAGTTCCAAGTCAAACAGAGCACAGAACAGAATAAACAGAAACAACAGTATATACATCGAAATACATTGGCGTACAAAAGATAACTTTATTTCAAGGTTACATAAAAGAATTGTGCTTAATTGTTAAGTTACACGTTGGTTACAGAATGTCTTGAAATTTACAATTTAATTTCACCATCAGCCCTACATATATAGACAAGCAGTTCAAGTCTGTTCCTAGAAGTAAGCTGCCCTATGCTGAGTGCACAAGTCAGCAGAAGGATTTCAGGAACTCATGCTTGATAGGATACGCCACCAGAAAGAAAGGCTTTGTTAAAGATGTGCTTGAGTGACAGTCTGAGAGGGCTTTGTCATTGGAGGTGGAGGGTCAGTCGTGAGGGATAGGTGATGGGGAGATATAGGAAGAGGGAGGTAGAGGGGTTGGCAGTGAAGGGGAGGGGTAGTACAGTTGGGGTGGATAAGGTGAGGGCAATAATATGTGGGGTGGGTGGAAGAGGATGCAGAAGATGGCACTGAGGGCAGAGGAGTAGAGGCGAGGGCAGAAGGGGATAAATCTATAGCAATGTTGTAGTGGAAGGTTGGAGAGTACATTTAGTGACATTTCAAGTGCTTGAAATAGAGCATTCAGGGACTCTCAGTTGTTAGTATAGGGTTAAATTGTGTTGGGGTGCTCATACACAAGCGAGAGCTAGGAGTATTAGCAGTCCACTGACAGATCTATTTAATGCCTCATTGGAGAAGGGTGTATGCCACTGAACAGGAAGACAATTCATGTGGTACCTCACCACAAGAGTGGACCCAGGGATGAGCCAGGAAGTTACAGGCAGTTAACTAACCTCCATGATGGGTAAGTTGATGGAGGCCATTCAGAATGAAAGGCTGGTGGCCTTCTTGAAGAGAATGGTCTCCAGGATGTTAGACAGCATGGGTTTGTAAGGGAAGGTCTTGTCAAACCAATATGCTAGACTTCTTTGATTGCGTTATGAGGTCTCTGGACATGGATCAGGTGATGGGCGTACTATACCTGGACTTCAGCAAGGCATTCATCTCAGTACTACAGTAAGCTGATCAGCAGACCAGAGGACATGAGATTAGGGGACAAAATACTGGGGTGTCTCGAGAGTTGGATAAGGGACAGGAACCAGAGAATGGTGTTGGGGAGCACTGTACAGACCTAGGTCTGTGACCAGTTGGATCCCACAGGGCTCAGTACCTGAACCTGTGCTGTTTAACATATTTATTGGTGACATTGCAGAGGGAGCCAATAGTAAGATCTGCCTTTTGCAGATGATACTAAGCTCTGTTGGAGGGTGGACATAGAGGAGAGGAGACATAATTTAGAGAGGACCTGGCTAAGCTGAAGAATTGGTCAGGCATCTGAGAGTTAGGTTCTAATGTGAAATGTAAGGTAATGCACATGCAGCCAGAAACCCAAAGACCAGATTCTGGTTGGGGGAATACAGGTGACAGTATCAGAGGAGGAAAAGGACCTGGGGAATTATCATGGGTGATATGAAACACACAGCACAGTGCCAAAGGCAGCAGCCAAGGCAAATAGAATGCTGGACTGCATCACAAGGGCAATCACCTCTAGTAAGGAGGAAGTTATACTGCCACTGTACAGGTTACTGGCGAGACCACAACTGGAATACTGTGTTCAGTTCTGTTGCCCTTACCTGAAGAAGGATATCAAACTACTGGAGAGATCCAGCAGAGGGCAATCAAAATGATCAAGGGCATGGGAGACAGATCATATGAGGAGGCTAGGTGGAGGCTAAACGTGTATTCTCTGGAGGACAGAAGGAGAGGGGATATGATTGAAACATTCAAGTTCCTAGGGGCATAAACAAGGTTGATACTGAGGGCATCTTTAACCCGAGAAAGGAGGTTACAATAAGGGCAGCCTGAAACTGGTTGGAGGTACATGCAGGATGGAAATGAGGAGGCACTTTTTACTGAAAGGGTGGTGAAGGGAGGAATGAGTTGCCAGAGCAGTTAGTGGCAGTCAAGATGGTAGCCAGTTTCAAGGGGATATTGGAACAGGGTGCAGAAGAAGATTAGGACTGAAGGAGGCACCACTGGAAAGAGGCCGGGAGGAATGGGATTGTGGGATATTTCCAGGAGGAGTGGGGGAAGCTCCAGGAAATTAACTGAGCTGAACACTCAAGCAGACTCGAGAGACCATTATGGCCTGTTTCTGCTGGCAAATTCATATGTTTGTCCATATGTGCATTCAGATAGCCCAGGAATTCACCACTCTTTCCATGGTATCACATTCAAATAAGACAATTCTACTCTGAAAATGTGGTGAATGGAAGCTAGAAACAATTAAGGTCTATTCATATATGGGTGCCATCCTTTCTGCAAAATTGCTGTTGGCTAAATATATTAAAATTAATATTGGGAAATTAAACTGAATATTGCTTGGTCTTAAAACATGTAATTACAAATATAGAGGAAATACTGTTTTGGAATGCTGCAGGGATCACAAAAAACAACTCATAGGCCCCTGTACAGCAGAAATATGAGCTGGAACGAGACCTGAGCAATTATAAAGACCTGGTAATCAGATATATAGGTTAATCTTGGTAGTTAATCAACCCAAGCTACATGCATTTGGGTAGAGCTAAGTTTGGTATGCCTGGTAGTAGGGCACATATGTGAGGAATAAATTACTGGCTAATGTTCACAGAATGCCCAATAGTAGTTGCCAAAATATGTCTTTTGGAAAAAGTACAGTGGATAACATTGGACTGTGAGCATTCAGACTTATTGAACCTGGTTCACATAGCTTTACAAATCTATGATCTGAAACTATTATGGCAGTATTGACACATAAATGTAGTACATATACAATACAAGAAGTACATAGCTAAAAATATGCAATTACAGTATTCAAGGAGATATGTCACAAATGCCATTCTCAACGTTTTCTACCATAGCACAGCAGCAAGAATGAAAGTAAACACTGATGAAGCTCTGTCTTGATGTTGAATTATACATATCTTTTTTTTACAACTGCAGCCTTGTACATAAGGTTCTGTCTTGATGTTGGATCATATGCATGCATTTGCCTCACAACTGTAGCCTTGTACTTGTATGCATATGCATTTCTTCCCTAACTATCTCCTCTCCCAAGGCTATAACTGGAAAAGAACCTCAGGGCTCTGCTTGCCAAAAGAAAGGAAGGAAGGAAGGAAGGAAGGAAGGAAGGAAGGAAGGAAGGAAGGAGAAGAGATCCATCAAACAAAGAATTAATCAACTGAAAGGTTTGAGACTTTTAAAGTAAAATTCTAAATATATGGGGCAGGATTCAGAAAAACATAAAAGTACCTTGAGGTTAAGCTGCAGAGTAATGGTGCTATTCACAGTTGGATAGTGCTGTGTGCTATCAACTGTGAATCGAGCGATGGGGGGCAGCGTTAATCCAGAAAAGCCATGTGTGATACCCAGTAGTGAGGCCACAGCCAGCCAGGACCAATGGCCTTGCAGCCAATAGCATTCAGTTACTAATATGTTATTCACAAAAGTAGTCATGCAAATGAGACCAATGCACATGCAAGGGACTAGTGGCTAATAACATGCCCATTATGGGCTCATGTGCATGGCATTAGTGTGGTGTTGTGAGGCCCTCCACCAGCCCATGCCCACATAGCTGCAGTCCCCATATGTAGTGCCCCCATTCTCCGACATCACTGACTTCAGCAAGAAAATAACCCTTCACAGTGTGTAGTGGGTCCCTCCGATTGCCCACCTTTAATGTTAAAAATATTTTCCAGTGTAGGGTCCCTCCTCACGAACTCCCACCCATAATGTTGAAAAAGAGTTTCCATAGTGCAGGTTCCCTCCTCATTCCCTGATCTCCACCCATAATGTAAAAATATATTTTCCATAGCATAGTGTGGGTCCTTCCCATTCCCTGATCTCACACATGAAATGTACAAACCATTTTCCATAGTGTAGTGATCTCTCCCACCACCCAGTCACTGATCGCCATCCCAAATGAGGCATAACCTATTCCTGGAAGTCTAAGGTCCCTACCCATCCTGTCAAGTGTGACCCACCATCCGCTCCTCCCCATCCCAATCTTTGGTTGGAGACCAGTACAGCCCTCCTCTCACCACCACAGCTGGCCATCGACTAAGCCCTCTTGGAGTGCATACTATACACAGTACAGCTTTTGACTGTGATTGATCATTCACAGTCAAGGAGCCATACTATATAATCACAGTCAAGAAACTGTACTGTATACAGTACGTGCTCCAAGAGGACTCAGTCGGTAGCCAGCTGCGTGGTGAAAGAAGGACTGTGCTGAAGGACTGTGCTGGTAGCTAACTGAAGATTGGGATGGGGAGTGGGATGGTGGGTCACACTGAAGGGGTGGGTGGAGAGGACCCTAGACTACCAGGGAATAGTTATGCTCATTTGGGGATGGTGATTAGTGAACGGGGACCACTACACTATGAAAAAAAAGGGTTTGTACATTTTGGGTGAGATCAGGAATGGGAACACTACGCTATGGAAAATATGTTGTACATTACAGGTGGAGATCAGGAATGGGAGGGACCCACATTATGGATAAATTATGAGAACACTTCAGTTGGATGATTGAGACCAGGAAGGGTGGGAGACGGGTGACTACACTATGGAAACTTGATTTTTACAGCAATGTGGGAGATCAGGAGGGAGTAGGGACACTACACTATGGAATAATGGTTTCTTACTGTCAGGTGGGTGATCAGAGAGGGAAGGGACACTACACTATGGAAAAATGATGTTTTACTGTCCGGTGGGATCAGAGACCAGGGAGATGGGCTGCAATACCTCTGCCAACCACTGAGGTTGTGCAGATTACCACCAGGTGTTTGTCAGTGGTAATTTGCTCCATGCAGGGCCTTCACAAAGGCCCTTACATGGATCAAAACCATAATGAATGGGATTGCTGGGATATGCATATCCTCTCCTGTTCATTGTATTTGCATCCCCCTCACTGCTTTGCCCTGGGGCAAACTGGGCTTTATGAATACAACTCTGGGAAAAGCCCAATTTGCCCCAGGCAAACTAAGTTTGGACCTGGGCATAGGTTTGTGAATCAGGCCCCAGATGTAATAAAATTTGTCCATTGAAGATGGCCTTCATAACTTATAAAATGCCACCTGAGAAGACCTTTTACATGTTATTTTTCATTGCTAGAGATATAAGAAAACTTGAAAGCACTGGCTTGAGACAATTTTTGCTTTAAGTCAAGGGGAGACTGAATCTTTTCTTATCTGGTTGTTTACATTCGAAGATAAATATGTTAAATCATATATTGCAAATTAAGTAGCTTTCATTAGGAAAATCAGACTGAGAATCAAGAACAAAATGGGGGTAGTGTTAAACTTCTAAGAGAGTGAGACCTAGTAGGCAATATGATCTTTTGTAAGATGCGTGAGTTTTCATACTTTGGGTAATGTGGGTAAATTGTTTTAGGAGTTGTATACTCTATATTATGTATGAAGCGTTGTTTTAAAAATTATTCTATGCATATAACGATCTGTTTATCTATTTATGAACAAACAAGCCTGGGATGAAATGGATCCTGGAACATGGTCCTACATACCTGGTTTCCATATCCAAGGGCACCACCACTATTGGTGGCAAGCAGCCGGCAGCCCTGGAAATCCATTCAACTAGAATGGTGTTATGCAATGCCAGATCTAGTAAAAACAAGACTGCAATTATTGAAGAACTTGTTAGGACATCTGATCTGGCTTGCTTCATCAAGACCTGGCTGGATAAGAATACTGGCCCCACATTGGAGGGCGGATTCCAGCCAGGTACTCGTGATACACCACTGAGATTGGACTGCGGGGGGGTTGTGGTCTGTTTCAAGACCGAACTGGGACTCATGAGTGTACCAGTTGAGGAAGGTGGGTCATTTGAGTGTACTGTAGTAGCAGGTGTAGGCTGTAGGATCACTTTCATCTACAGTCCACCCAGGGTGAGTAGCGATTCCTTCAGGAAGTAGCGGACTTCATGGTAGACATAGTGTTTGAGTCACCCAGGCCAATTGTCTTGGGTGACATCAACACCTGGGTCAATGATGAACTCTCAAAATGTGGACAACACTTCATCCAGCTGATAACATCAATGGGCATTACACATTTGTTACCTCAGCTACTCATAAACACGATCACTCTCTTGACCTGGTCTTTCTCCTGTGGATCGAAGCCTTTGACTTGGGGTGGAACCTGTCAGATGGTCCAATCACTACACCATGGGGTTCAGTTTCTGTGCCCCTTCGCAGGCCTACCCTGTGGAGATGGTCAGATACAGCCCATTACGGATGTGAGCCCTGATGGCCTGGTGGTGGTACTTGACCTTCAGTGCTTCCTGAGATAAGTGGGAGCCCAGAGGCCTTGGTTCTGGCCTATAATAAGGCCATTTCTATGGCTCTGGACTCTATCGCCCCATTCATGTTTGTCCTCTCCTTCACCCTGGTCCCTTAGTTTGATGGGACTTTGAAGTAGATGCGCAACTAGGATGAAGGTTAGAGCATTGCTGGTGGAAATCTGCCTTCATGGCCAACCATCTTAGATTGAAGGAACATTATCAAGTCTATCAGTCAATGATCTTATGTAAGAAGGCAGAGTTCCTGTCCAGGGAAATTGCGGCTGCCAGAACCGACTGGCTCAGCTCTTTGAGACTGTGAACAGACTGTGCAGCAGTCTGCCTGCAGTCTCGAAAAGCTTTTCTGATTGGAGTGTGATGCGCTTGCTCTGTTCTTTGCTAATAAGGTGGCCAGCATCAGGAGGGATCCAACCAGCACAATCTATGAGGGATGCTATTGATCGGTGCTCAGTCACTTTCCCTCACTTTTCCTGGAGTACCTTCGACTGGCTGGAGTTTGTCAATGTTATGTGGATTGTCCAGGTATGCACCCCATGCTAGTAGTTTAGATCTGGCCCAACTTCCTGATTAGGGGTTGTTGTGATATCATAGACCCAGTCTTGACATTGATAGTCTGGTGCTCACTTGAATTGGGTGGTTTCTAGTTCACTGAAGGAGGCAGTGGTGACACCTCTCCTGAAGAAAGCTTCTCTGGACCCATACTGCCTTGCTAACTACAGACCTATCTGTAACCTCCCTTTGTGGGAAGGTGATTGAAAAGTAGTGGCTCCACAACTGGAGAAGCATTTGACCATCCATAACATCTATGAACCTCTCCAATCTGGTTTTTGAAAGAGGCATAGTACTGAGACTGCACTGGTTCAGGTGCTCAATGATCTCCTGATGGTGAGAGATTGGAAAAGCCGCCCATCTTGGTTCTTCTTGATCTCCTCAGCGCTTGACACTGTGGACCATGGGATACTGTTTGAATCCCTGAGGTTCATCTGTGGCCTGTCTGGTACAGTCCTCAGGTAGTTTAAGTCCTTCCTCACTGGCAGAACCCAGAGGGTGGTATTGGGGATTTATTCTCTGACCTTTTCTCTCTATCATGGGGTTCCTCAGGGTTTGGTGCTGTCCCCCTGTTGTTCGCAGTGTACATGCTGCCCTTGGAGACATTGTAAGTGTCATGGGCTGAGGTTTCACTGCTACACTTATGATACCCAGCTCTACTTGTATTTTGCACCTGACCAGGATAAAGCACTCTCAGTATTTAATAAATGCCTCACTGAAATCCTGGATTGAATGAATTCCAGCTGGCTGAAGTTGAACTCGGGAAAGACTGAGGTGATGGTTGTGGACCCAGGTCACTGGATAGAGGATCAGGGCTGGTCTGCCTATGGGACTCTTCCTGGGGCTCTCAGCTCTTGCCTCTGAATGGGTGCAGAACCTGGGGGTGATTCTTGATGATAGGCTGACACTGCAATCTCAGGTGTCGGCAGTCATCAAATCTTCCTTTATCGTCTGAGGAACATCTCCAGGTCAAGCACCTAGTTTTGTCTGGTGATCTTCCTATGTTCATCCATGCCTTTGTGACCTCGTGTTTTGATTATTGCAACTCTCTTTATCTAGGGCTACCAGGGTTGATATCCACCACTTGCAGTGGGTGCAGAACACAGCAGCCCAGTTGTTGATGGGGACTTCTGGATGTGTCATATTTCCCAGTGCTGCATGAGCTGCACTGGCTACCAATCAGTGGTGGATCACCTGAAAGTCAGACTTGTGACTTACAAAGCCCTACATGGACTGGGCCCAGACTACCTGAAAGAGCTTCTGGTTCCTTCCTGCCCTGAGTGATCACTCCACTTGGCTGATGAGGGGTTGCTACAGATTCCAAGGGTAAACTTAAAATCATTGGGGGTCCATGCATTCATGTATGTGGTCCCAGCCCTTTGGAATTCTCTACTCCATCAGCTTCTGGAGTGAATGACCATGGGGGCTTTAAACAGGCCTTGAAAACCTATCTATGGTGCCAAGCCTATTCTTTTGATTTTACTGAAATCATGGAATTTATTGACTATCTGCATTTAATTGTGTTTTGCTGCATCTTGTTTTATCTTTCTTATTGTTAAAATGCCTTGATATTTTGAAAGGCACTGGACAAATAAAGTTATTATTATTATTGTTAATAAAGCAATTGTCATCCTACTACCTCATCAAGCTCAGAGAAAAACAGGGTTGGAGATAAAATAGTCACGATTAAAGGATCTGTAGGACTGTGAAGAGATCAGCACAGTTAAATATTAGAGAAAACAGCTTCAGTTCAGTTAATTGATCATTTAACAAAATACAAACTTTGGTCAGATTCACAATATGGTTTTAGGTCTAATCACAACACAGAGACAGCCTTGGTGAGGTTCACTAGTCGAGTCATTAGGGCTATTGATAGTTGAGACACTGTTGTGGCGGCTTTTGTGGACCTCACCAAGGCTTTCGACCTAGTGAATCATGAGGTACTTTTGAAACAGTTGTCTGAAGGGTTATTTCATGGTTTAGGGATTATTTGGTTAACAGGAATCTAAAGACTTTAATTAATGGTATTCTATCTGATTCATCTCCGTTGAAATGTGGAGCTCCTAAGGCTCTATTTTAAGTCCTTTGCTTTTTCTATATTTTTAAATTCTTTAGCTTTTAATTTTAAAAGACTGAGTTATTATATACTCTGATGATGCAGTTTTGTTTTGTTCTGGTTCAGATTTTCAGTCATTACAGAAAACATTGCAGTACGATTTCAGTTTGCTTCATTTTTGTTGATAAACATAAATTGGTGTTAAATTCAATAAAAACTAAGAAAATTATATTTTCCCATCCTAGGAGAGTGCAAAGTGAAGAATTAAAAATTATTGATAATTTGGGCAATTAAATTGAACAGGTTAGGCAGTTCAAATATTTGGGGTACTAATTGATTGTCATGTAATAGAGTTAATTAGTAGGGTACATAAAAGGTTGGGATTTCTTTATCGAATTAAGGACAATTTGACCTATGATGTTAGATTACTGCTTACACATAGTCTATTACTAACCATGATGGATTATGGATCTATAGTATATTCATTTACTTCTGAAAAGTTTTGGCCAGACTCAAGTAACATATCATTCTATTCTGCATTTGCTACTGGACAATCAAGGCTTACTCATCACTGCTTACTTTATAAACAATTGGGTTGTTTATCGTTAAAGGGAGATTTAATTTTAGGGCTTTGGTGTTTTGCATAAGATTTTCTTAGGTATTTCTCCATATAGTATTCTTAATTTGTTTCAAAGAATATTCCTGGTTCTACTAGATTGTAGAGTATGGAAGGGTTTCAGGTTCCTTTTGTCAAACAGCTTTTGGTCAAAATTAGATTGAATTTTACAATTGTTAAGATGTATAATCAACTTCCTAAAATGTGATAAGACCACAGAAATTGGCTACTTTAAGTATGAACTTAGGAAAACTTTGTTAGAAAAGTCAAACTGTAAATGTTATATGTAATGTGTATTTATATTGTGCTACTGTTTTAACTTGTTTGTATGATTTGTCTAAACTGGTCATTTGTGAAAATGGGTTTGTCCCACAGACTTACCAATATAAAAATAAATAAATGAGAAAAATGAAATGAAATAGATTCATTAAGTGATAAGTGCTTTGTAAAAGCTGAATTTCACAAATGGAATTTTACTGACTGACATTACCTATTATGTGTCCATGAATTGAGAAAATTTTACCAGTTAGTAATTTGCCAAATTTCCACTGTAAATTTTATCCTATTAAAACCAAATTTAATAATTTTTGCTAGCGCCAGGACCCATTTAAATTAGTTTGCATGCCTAATGTTGGGTAGTTACCTGCTATTGCAGTGGAGCTCACATATTCAAATATTTAGAACATTTTTACAAAGTATAACAAAATAATTAAATTGGCAAATTATGAACCATTACTTAACCCCTGCTACCAACTCCCTCCCAGTTTATCAGTTTCTAAATCCATCCATGAAAGTTATGCACATCAATTTTCAGTTACACTGTTATGCTCTAAAGATGGCTGAGTTGTATGCAGAGAAATATTTCAAATAATTTCACAAAATAATAAATTACCAGATTGGGCCCTATAAGATCTTCACCACTCACCTACATGCCACAAAACCTGTCATCCCTTAGGACATTTTTAAAATGTAAACTTGATAACTATAAGGTCTCTAGCTATGAGATTTGCAAAGTAATGACCAGATGAAGAATTTCTGAAAGTTTAATGAAAGCAGAATTTGTTAATTGTGCCCAATCATAATCAGGGTTCTAAACCATTTTAACAATGAGGACACTTAATCAAGACTAGATATGTCTGAAGACCTCTTGTTCATGATGACCAGACCTGCCTAAGGACTCTCAAAATGACCAGACCTGCAAAAGATTCACCATCCCCAACCAGAGTTGAATTGGTAGTAGCATTCTTTCACTTTCTTCAGTATTAATTAGGAATACAAACTGTATAAATATACAACATTTTAAATATTGAAATGTTGTTTAATGAGAAATGTGCATTTTTATTTTCCTTAGTTGGTGAGGAGCCTAAGTGAAGCCTCTTGGACCCCTTGGCAGCCACAAAACCAAGACTAGAAATACTGTCCTACATGCATTGCACAAGGGACATAAAGTGCTGGAAAAATATAGCATAGAGTTATAGCACAAACATGAATGGGGCAAGAAGGCATGCCATATGAAGAAAGGCTGGATTACCTGGGGTTGTTCTCCTAGAGAAAAGAGACTGAGGGGAGATATGATTGAGGTATTCAAGATGAATAAAGGGTATACAAAATAGACTAGAACAGACTATTCAGAACTCAAGATAGCAGAACCAGGGAACATGCGTCTAGACTAAGGAGAGAGACATCAGAAAGGTTGTACAGAAAAATTTCTCTTCCAGCAAATGATAGGGTTGTAGAATGGATTACCAAGGGTGGCGATACATTTAGGTAGTGGTTCTGAGTGCTGAATAGCTGAAATTACATAAGTGAATTATAATGAACAACATTGCACCCACCAGTAGTTCACTTTGACACTGGGTGTGGGAAGAGATCAGGTGCTTGTATATGACTCAAGACTTTAACCATGTCTTACAGGTAATAGTGACACTAAATCGACATATACCTAACCAAAATGCACTTTAATAAGAATAATATGACAGGAATAATAATTGTGATTATGCACCATAAAATATATTAAATACAGTAAGATGTTTAACACAGTAGGTGTTACAATTGGCAGATCACCAAGTTACATGACAGTGCATGGATAGGAGATTCACCCATGCAAGTCGTGACTAAATGGAAGGACTTCAATTGGCCTTTTCTAAAGGAGTGTGGTCACCATGCCTCCAGTGGTCATCCCTGCTTACTTGCTTGAGTGCCAGTAATGACATTTTCTGTGGCACTTCTCATTCACTTTCCACACAGTTCATCAGCCCAGCAGAGGCAGAAGTACACAATATTCATGGCAGCATTTTAGAGGGAAGATGGAAATTATTTCAGGTATTTATGCAACTCCAACACATATTAATTTCTGACTCATAGGCAGACATTCAAATTAATGTTGAGTCAAAGGCAAACCTTCTGTGTGATGCTGGCCTGAAGGAAACTGGTCATGAATAAGCAGAGTGATTGCCTCTAGTGGAATTAGTTTATCATTATATGAATATTACATTAAATGCACACTTAAAAATGCCACATTGCAAATACTGCAACTTAATTTTTTATACTTGGCAAGCCTTGCTTATCATGTAAAGAAATGCTAGTGAAAACTAAGTGGCATGGAATATATTGCTAGAGGGGTAAACTTTTTTCTGACAATGGGCCCTAAGACAATGCCAATGTGCTGCACAAACTGGGTGTGTTAGCATCACTACAACTGAATGCTGCAAAGCAGTGTCCCATGACCCCACGTGGCAATCATGATCTGGGCTCAAGTCAGCTATGAGCCTGTTCCCCTGCTGCAACGGACAGCTAAGCATGCCGGGGGTGGGGCGGGTGTGCCAACACTATGCAACATTCACCAAAGCACACAGTGTTCTCTGCAGGGGTGCATGTGGAGGGTCACAGCAGGTGGGACACTGCTGTAACCCACTGCATGCCACCTTGTACATGGCCCACCCTTCATGGCAGAGCAAGGCAACTGATCCCCATTATATCCTAACTCACTAGGCTGCTGGTGGGGGCGAGAGCAGCCAATGGGTCAACCAATTGGATAAGGAAGAGCAGGGTCCATACCAGCAGTGGCACTCCACCCCCATGGGCCAGTCCTGATACTGCAAAACCAAGTGCCCTCCCTCCCCACATGCTCATCCCATCCCCTATTTTGCACATGCCCCCATGGCCCTCCTCTGTCCACTTACCCTCCCATCAGTGCAGCGGCTGCTAATGGCCAGTGGCTCAGCCTCTGCACACCTCCTTGGCTGGCAGCCATCTGAGTGATGCTGAGAAGGCATCCTCTAAATAGGAGTTTTGTTCCCAGCATCAATCAGATGGAAGCGGCCAAGTATATGTGTGTGGAGTGCTGTGCCGCTGGCCATCAGGCGCCATGGCACTGATGGGAGGTTAAGTGGATAAAGGGAGGACGAGAGTTGTCAGTGCCATGGAGGAGGCTCTTGTCATTGCCCATTGATGTGGATGCTGGGCTACTTGGTTGGGGTGATGTGTGGCTGGTCCAGGCACCACTGGGGCTGCATAAACAGGTAGGGTTTCCTTTGCTTGGGGCAATGTTTGCCATACTGCAGTGGAGTCTGCCATGGATTGGGGGCCTGAGCTCTGCACTACTGCCTGGGCACAGTTGTGTGGGGATGGGTAGGTCAGCAGTGGCACTACAGGGCCAGAGCACAGCAGTGTTGCTAGAGGGAAGGGGAATCCAACCTCTTCATATGGGGACATAGCTATGCAGGTCCTGGTACTGGTGGAGGCTATTACACACCTGGACCCATGCTGTTTTGAGCAAGGATCCACTGTGAGACCCATGCCGGGCATCTGATTTGATGCCTGACTGGGTCCATGACTCGCCTGCACCTGCCCTGCATGGACTTGTGCACTGGAGATGGAGCCATGGATGGGTTGTGGCCATTAGTGAATAATGTCCAGTTCACACCTGCCCACAGGTGCAGAGCTGCGTGGGTGGGTTACACGCTTTAGTGTATAACTTGCGCTCATTAGTGCCTAGGGGCTAACATTTGTGGTATGTAGATAATATAGTTCTTATGATATTTAGGCATAAAAATACAAATGATTTTAAACCAAAACTCACTGTAAAAACATATTTGAAAAAATCTAACTATACTGTAAACTCAATCACAAGACACATTAGAGATAAATTTCATAACATAATTCCACTATATAGGAACTGTATAAGACCACATATTGACTATTGTTTACAATTTTGGGTGGATTAAATTTCGAAAACAAAAGAAACTTAAGAGAACACAGCAAAGAATCACAAAATAATTAAAGGTTTGGAGGACAAAAACTATGAAGAATGTTTGTACATCATGAACCTACATACTGTACTTTATGCAGAACAATAAGGGGACATATTGGGTGGCATGAATTTAAAATCAAACAAAACTGTATTACAAGCAGCATAAAACAGTTAAAAATGTACATTTAAAACCAACAAATGCTAATTATATAACACACAGAATAACAGGAATATGGAACAATCTAGCAGTTAACATAGTCAAAGTGAAACATTTAATATATTCAAAAAGAAATTGGGTAATTATATGACAAAAGAAGAACTAAAAGACTATTACGACTAAGTAAAGGGCAGCATATCTGGACTTAGAGTCTTCTGCTGTTTCTATTTTACAACTGAAATTCAAGTGATGTATTGGCCCTATGCCTTTATAGTTCACTTAATAATCTGTGGGGTCTAGCTTTTCTTCCGGCCTTCTGTATCTCAGTAGGTCATTAACTACTGACAAAATGCTGAAACACTGCAAATTACTGCTCTAATCACAGTGGAATAAATTAAATATTTTAGCAAAACACCTTAATAGAGACCTGTAGTTGTCAATTAAGTCTACATTAGACATTCACAGATATTTCTGCTACTGTAGAATTTGTTTTTACCTTCACTGTTGGTGTATAAAGATTACCAGTAGTTGGGTCAAAGAAAGTTTTACGCTATGTCAATGAATGTCTGATCAGGCAATAGAAACATAGAAACATTGAACTTGTCAGCAGAAGAAAGACAATTGCTTTCTTTAGTCTGTTCTAGTCCCACCTAACACAATACGAGTGCCCTAGTAGTAATTTCTTCCCTACTCCACTTTTGCCCCACTCATCTCATGTGCCTATACCACCTATGCATGAAACTCACTGCTGTTTGCACAGATAATTCTTTGGACAATGTATTCCACTTGCCCACCACCCTCTCTGTAAACAAATATTTGCCGATGTCCTTTCAAAACCTGCCCCTACTAACTTCTTCAAGTTCCCTCTTAGAGTCGTTTTTGCACATAGGCTAACCAGTTTGCTTCTGTTCACTTTATTTGTTCATTGTTGAAACTTGATGTTTCTATCATGTCCCCCACTCTCTCACCTGGTCTCCATTGAGTACATTTTAAGACATGCCAGTCTTTCAGTATATGACCTACACTGCTACCCTGAATAACTGATGCCCATTCTCTGAACTGATTGAAACCAATCCTCTCTTTTCTCATGAATTTCAGAACTGTGGAGTACTCATGCCATCTCACCAAGGATCTATGCAGTGACATTATCACCTCTTTGCAGGTGCTGATAATCCTCTTGCCTGTAGCATTCCATTAGTCCAAGTACCCTAGCAGTAGCTTGTTTCCCTGCTCCACTTTTGCCCCAGTGTGTCCCACATTAAACTCATTGCCCATACTATCTGTGCTTGAACCTCTCTACTGCTAGATTTTACCCTCTGCCTTATCACATTGCACCACAGATGATAAGCTGTCAGACATTGTGACTCCTAGTTCTCTTTCCTCTGCTGTCTGTTCCATCCACACCCCGATGCTGTATTCCATTCTCAGGTTCCTTGCTCATATTAGCATAATGTTGCACTTCTTTGAATTGAGTTTCATCTGCCATGCCCTGTATCACCTCTCCAATCTCCTAAAATCCTGCTTCACTAACTAATCCTTCCTTGCTGTCCACCTTCTACTGACTTTTATGTCATCTGCAAAGAGACACATGACAGTCTACAGTGGAGTATGCTAGGATGCAATGGCATGTCTCAAATTAATGCAAGACAAAATGATTAACTGCCTTTGAAATTGCCTTGTTTCCTGCAGTAACTGCAGCAGAATGCTGCAATATTACACTGCTTCCTGGCAAGCTCCACTATAGGATGCAATTAAAGATGTTAAAAAGCACTGCTCCTAGGACAGATCCCTTTAGCACCCCACTGGAAACTCCCAGCCTCGAAGAACGTCCCATTTAAAGTCATTTTCTTATTACCTCCCATCCTGTTTCCAGTTCATCAATTGTTTTCCCTACACCCACATCAGGAAGTTTCTTATCAATCCTTCTATGTGAACAAAGTGAAATGCTTTGATAAGTTACAACACATCTACCTCCTGGCCCTAACCAACAGCCTTCATCATCCAATTGAAGAAAAATCTATCATATTTATCTGACACAATCTTTCCCAATGAACCAGTGCTGTCTTCTGATTGTAATCCATTAGCTTCCAGAAATTCCATCATCCTTTACTTAATGTGGCTTCCAACATTTTATTAACTCATGAGGTCAGGCTGGCCAGGCAGTAATTTCCCAGGTCATTCCAGCTAACACTTTTGTGTAGGAACAACACATTTGCCAACTTCCATTTATTTGGAACCACACTTGCCCCTTGCAGCAATTAAAGACGTCCATCAGCAGTGCTGACAGTACCTGTCCATCTCCATCAACTCATTTGTGTGTAGGCCATTTGGTCTCAGATATTTATCTGACTTTCGTGTCCCTAAATCCTTGGTATGCCAACACCGTGTCCCTAATATTAATAATTCCTGCTCATTCTGTCTGTGTCTCATCTCACATTGTGGGAACAGTCAATAATCTTCCATTGTAAAGACTGTACTGAAATAATCATTCATATTGTGTGCCTTGCCTTTGCTATTTTCTTGATGCCCATTCCTCTTCTTAGCCTAACAATCCTATTTTGATTGACACATTTTCCTGATGTGCAGAAGTTACCCTTGTCTTCTTCCTTCACTCCTTTTGCAATTTTAAGTTCATTTTCTGCTTCTGCCATCCTCACAATCATAGGTACCTCTTTTAGTTTGCTTAAGTAATCCTCCCAATTTCAATCCATTTGGTTGTATTTTTACCTTTTAAAGGCCACCCTCTTTTCTTTCACTGCCATCCTTAAACTTCTTGGTATACTTCATATGCTTCCTGAACTTCTTGGTCTTATACACCTTTCAACACAGAGGTTAACTACTTCTTCTAATGCTTCCTTGAAACTCCATTTTCTGCCTACCCTTCTGATAGCTCTGCCCCATGTAATTTACCTAAGTAGTTCCTGAATTTTCCAAAAATCATCTTTTCTGGATTCCAGCACCTTGACCCTTGAATTGATATGAGTGGCCTCTAGAACTATACTGAACCATATGGTATGATGGTCATTACTTCTAGTGGTCCTCTTACAGTAACTTCTCTGACAGTCTCTCAGTTTGTGAGAATCAGTTCAATAATTGTTCCTTCCCTCATTGGTTTGACAACACATTGTACCAGAAAGCCATCTTGGTATACTACATAAGCTTTCTTCCCATCCTGGTCTTACTCATCTTTCAAACACAGAGTTTAACTACTTCTTTTAATGCTTCCTTGAAACTACATTTTCTGCTCATCCTTCTGACTGCTCTACCCCATCTAATTTACCTAAGCAGTTCCTGAATTCTCCCAAAAATCATCCCTCCTGGATTTCAGCTCCTTGACCCTTGAATTGGTATGAGTGGCCTCTAGCACTATACTGAACCATATGGTCTTATGGTAATTGCTTCCTAGTGGTTCTCTTACAGTAACCTCTCTGACAGTCTCTCTATTTGTGAGAATTAGAGATGTGTGAAGAGGCCCCAATTTGTCTGTGAAGTGATTCGAGGAATGAAGGTGAAATTGAGGACTGCTCCTCAATGTGAAGCGAGTACTGTGTTATAATGGGTAACGCCAAGTCCATTGAAAACAATGACTTTGCATTATCTCGCCTTCCAAAACCACTACTCCATCAATTCTTAAGGTGAAGTACATTTAAAACAATGTGCTTCACCTTGTTTTTAACTCCAAAGGCAAATGTTGCAGTGATTCTTGGGATTTCAGGTCACATGGGCTCTAGATTGTTCTGCACAACCTCCGTTCGGGGCAGTGTGTGTAGGAAACTGTAGGAGACAGTCTGCTCTGAGAACTCGTGATTCAAACCTTCTAAAGCTGTAAAAAGCCTTTTTGAGTCTTTTCTTGTTGCTGAAACTTTAGTTCATTGATTGTAGGAAACCCTCCTGTGTTCATGTCATCGAGTGTTTATTGTTTGTGTGTGGATTTTGAATGTTAATGTACAACATTCAGTCTGTGTACTGAGACACAGTGGAAGTGTACTTTTGGGAGGTGTATCTGTGGTGTAGGTAGATTTGCTTGGAGAAAAGACAGTTCTTTCTGTTTTAGTGATATTATTCTTATGACTGTGTTAATGCACACACAGTAATATTTTCTATCATTCTTGCCATTTTTTGCTGATTGTTGTGGTGTGTCAGTGCATAATTTTAGTCTGTTTACATTTTGTGGTTATATTACTGAAGTTTTCAATTTGCTGCATACTTGGTGTGTGTGTGTGTGTGTGCGATGCGTTTGTGATCGTGTCATCAAATAAGACATCTTTATTGTGCCACATAGTAATTTGAGCAATGTGAAACTGCTATCCACTGCAGCTGAGTGATTTTGTACTTTTGTGGTATCTTTACTGGTACTAGTACTAGTGACTATTACTGTAGAACTGCAGTGCCTGCTACTACCCTCTGCTGCCCACCCCAACCAGCAAAGGTATTCTTTTCAGATTTGAATTTCTGATGATGAGCATTGGTTAGGTATTGTGCCTTTGTGTCTGCATCTCTTCAGCGTGCAGCACAATCTTAATCTGTCTGTGCATTTGCATCTCTTTAGGGCACAATCTCCATCTGTAACTTAAGTCACAGTTGTTTCTTTGGCTTACCTTCAGAGTACTGGACAGGTGTTGTGCATAATTTTGTATGAACATTGTACTCATTAATATGTGTTTTAAGTCAGGACCATCATCACGAGTCACTCATGATAAAATCAAGTTCTTCATCATCATGGTCACAAATGCAGTCACAAATCATGATCACAATAACGTCACTGAATCACAACATTAATTTTTTTCTAGTTACTTGGATGTATTGTAAGCCTGTTTTGTAGTATCTCTCCAGGCTTCATCACCCTACCATTGTACTCATTAATATGTGTTTTTAAGTCGGGAGTTTTGTGCTGCAGCTCATCAGGGAAGTACAGCCATAGGCATTTGCATTCCTTCCTGTAGCATGTGAGTTACAGTACTATAAGTAGTGGAGGCTAATGGCTCCAATTCACTCACAAAGTGATTCATGGAGTAACGTTGAACTCTGCAGAGTACTCCACAATATGAAGCAGAGTACTATACGCATAACGTGGAATGAGAAGTCCATTGAAACAATGACTTTGCATTATTTCACCTTCCCAAACCACTTCTCCACCAATGTTAAGGAAGTACATTGAAATCAATGTAATTCACCTCACGTTGCCTTGTAGTTGAGCTCCAAATGAAATTCTGCAGTGATTCATGGGATTGCAAGTCACATGGGCTCTGGATTGTTCTGCACAGCCTCAGTTTTGGCCTGGGTAGTGTGTGTGTGTAGTGGTAGCTGGAGACAGTTTGTTCTCAGAGCTCTGCAATTCAAAACCTCTAAAAGCTGTTTAAATGCCTTTTGAGTAACTTTTGTTGCTCAAAATTTACTACATCGATTGTAGGAAACCCTTCTATGCTCATATCATCGAGTGATTATTGTTGTGTGGATTTTGAATGTTAATTTAGAACAATCAGTATGTGTACTGTGAAGTGTGCTTTGGGGAAGGGCGTATTTGTGGTGTAGGTACATTAACTGGGAGAAAAAGGCAGTCTTTCTTTTGGTTTATATTTTCTTCTACAACTGTATTAATGTACACACAATAATTTTTCAGTAATTCTTGACTTTTTAGCTGATTGTTGTGGTGCAGCAGTGTATAATTTGTCAGTTTAAAATATTTGGTTACATTACTAAAGGTTTTCAATTTGCTCGCATTACTTGCAGTGTGTGTGAGTGTGTGCGATGTGTGCCATTAAATCAGACACCTTTATTGTGCCATAGAGTAATTGCAGCAGTGTGAACTTGCTATCCACTGCACCAGCATGAACTTTTTATACTGCTTTGTGGTATCTTTACTGGTAGTGGATTGTTACTGCATGCATTAATCTCCCAACTGGCAAATGTATTCCTTTCCAGATTTGGATTTGTGACATGTGTGCACTAGGTAGGTGTTGTTGTGCCTTTTCATATGCATCCCTTGTGTGTTCAGTGCAATCTAGTCTGTCTGTGCATTTGCAGTGCACCATTAATTCTGGGAGACTGCATTTCTTGTTACACCTCATTTCACTTCATCAGCACTGAGGAATTTTCTGGACACAAGACAGTAGCATTTTGTGGATGCACATTAATTCTGGTGACTCTGTGTGACCACTGCATGCATAACTGAGTGTGCCATTAATTCTGGGAGACTGCATTTCTTGTTATGCTCTCATTTCACTTCTTCAGCACTGGGGAGTTTTCTGGACACAAGACAGTAGCACTTTGGGGATGCTCATTAATTCTGGTGACTGTGTGGGTGGGACTCTGCCAATATTGTTGTCCTCCACCTTACCGCATTTAAGGTGGAATGACAACATAAAGTAATAATAACAAGGCGACGTGAACCTTTTCTATGGGGCACTAAGATAGTGAAGTGCCAATGCGTGGAGGGTAATTTGCATTCACTGAGGCAGATTTTATATTCACTGCATCTCTAGTGAGAATCAGTTTAATAATTGCTCCTTCCCTCATTGGTTCTGCAATACATTGTACTGGAAAGCCATCTTGGAATGTTTCCATTTATCCCTGGCTCCTGGAGCATCTTGCTACTGGGATATACAAACCACCTCTAACATGTTGAAGTCTCCCATAAGCACCTCCTCACAAAGTGCCGTGGACATCCTGATCTTTTCCCCAAGTATCTTGTTCTCTGTCTCCTTCTCCTTCTCAGTTTTTGGTCCGTAAGCTATACTTTTGCAATTCACGTAATGAAACACTACACAAATTGACTCACTTTGCAGCAAAGTCTGTGAACTGCAGAGTTCAAAAACATTGCACAGAGCTATTGAGCTATAATGTGTGCTGCATATATCTGCACTAGCACTCAGGTGTCTTCCTTATTAGGATGAACAGCATCTCTCAAACAGCTGCCTCCACCTCTATCAATGCCACCCATCCCCAGCTACTGAAATCCCTCCTCCTTTCATCATAACTTTAGTCATGTACAGTATTCTTAAGTATTAAAAGAATTTGAACTGCCAGTTTTCTCCTCATGTGGCCTTTGTAGATGGCTACTGCACGTGGCTTTTTCTTTAATGTTTTAAAATAGTCTTCCAGGTCCACAGGAGACTACACCCTTGCAAACACCAGACAATATAGGTTCACAAGTGATAGGAGAGTAGTTTCTAGGGTCTTCATAGCTAGCAATTATGTAATTTCTGCCTCACTAGACTATCAGGGAATGTGTTGTGACCAGTGACCTTGTTAGTGAAAAAATATTTTCTACCCATTAACCAGAATCGCTCTACCTTTAGTCTTGCTCCATGGCCTTTCATGATTTGTGTACTGTTCTCCTATTATCTCTTAGACGGCTATATTACATTTTTTCTTTAATTTGTTAAGCCATCATGGATTTACAAGTGAAAAACATCATGTAATCCTGTAAGAGACAATACAGTTTATTTAGAAAAAACTTGCATACAAGTGCAATACACCCATCATCTAAAAATACAGTGCAGTCCAAGAGATAGATGAATTTCAATATAATACATAACAGCTATGCACAAAATATCCATTCGTTATCTATTTTGCAGGGTTAAAACTTCCTAATAACAATTTCACTCATAAAGAGTTAGCTGCCCTTTAAATACAGCTTCAAGTGTTGCTGACAGAATATTAAAGGGCACATAAACCCTGTTGTGTTAATGTTTTAACATAATCTATCAGGGCATTTGTAAAATCTGTACAAATACCCCAGTGTATTGATGTATGTGTTTGTTTTAAAACTACAAACCTTTCCTTATTTAAGACTCCATGCTAATGTAACATTTTTTCAGCCCTGAACTGATGTCACTGAGTAATGCTTCACTGTAGTCTTCAGCACAACTGATGTCACTTTGTTCCAAAACTGCTCAGTAATTCAAAAGTGAATACTGTGTTGAGTGGGCAAAAGCAAAATTAATAGACCTAAATAAGGATAGAATATGGCTATTTCAAAACTAATATACAACACAGTGCACTGTGGTAATTAAACAGACTTCACACTTGCACTAATTAGCAGTTATACTGAAAAATGTAAACAACAGGGTTTATGTTCCCTTTAGATTATCTGTAGCAGAGCCTCAAAAAGGTGCAACAAGCTTGGATAAAAATATTGCTATTAAATCCTTGACCCATCAGCACTGAAATATATCAAATACTGACTGTACAGATTTAGTGTTACATGGGCATAGTCTTTCACCTTTCTTAACATTCAGGAATTTTTCCTCATTATGCCGGAAGTAACTGTTTCAATTCTGAATACTATAAAATGTCCTGTCCTTTTGATTTTAATTTCAAATAAATATGGTTCTAGGTATACAGTTATTTTATTAGCGATAACCATGATACAATTTTCTACTTTCTAATTCCCCAAAATCCTGCTGGTATGCAATTTTACACAGTATCTCTAAAGCCATATTTTGATAAATTATTTTAATGTTATAATATTTAATTTGCAGTCTAGAATTCCTGCATCCCCATTAATCCTATTCAGTTATACTCAATCAGCCTTTGACTTCTACAAGCCAAGGCCTGAAAAACCCTCTGCCTCCATTTTCATCACTTAACTTAAACTTACTTGTGTAACTCTAAATCTATAGTCTTCTATACTAGAGACCTTTAACAAATAATTAATCACTCTTGACATAAAGTGTCAATATGTAAGGTCACCTTTGAAGCAATAATCAATACCTATTTTACCTCTGACTTAATTCTTATTTCATTTTAGCATTATCTAATTAATCTGCTTTACAGTAGATTAATCATTAAATGATGAGTAGTTTTCCCAGTACTTTCTCTAACAAAACATTGAAAAGAGGGCTGGCTCAGCATCAGTGCCGATGACCTGGGTTCGGGAGCGAGCACAGGTCACTGGGGGCTGGCAGGGAGGAGAGGATTAAGCATCCATGGACTGCCCTCCCTCTCCAGGGAGGGGTCCATGACAGTTGGTGCTCGACTGCCACCTGGTGAAGGCTGGGGGTGAGATGCATACCGTACTCAGGGAAGGAGTCGGTGGCAGACAACAGGATGGGGGTGCGTGCATACGTGAACGCACTCATGGCCGCTGGTGCATTGCACGCCCACTGACTCAGGGAAAAAAAGAGGAAAAATGGTGAACGATTGCGGTGGCTTGATGGCTGTCCAAGGGATGCCTGACCTCAGGAGCACCACTGCAGATGCTGGATCTGGTCTCGGTGGAGAATGGGGGACTCTGCCACCCCACCATGGGAGGAAACTGCAGGGGTACTTGGCAGTGGGGACTCTATATGGGGTTGATGCAAACGGATGGTGGCTGGATGAAGAGGATGCCAGGATGTATAGGGCACATCAGGAGCCAGGTAAAAGTACTAACTAAAAAAAATAAATTGAAAAATATGTAAAGAACACTGATGCCCTCACAGAAATCTGATGCCTGCAATAGGGACAAAATAAAAGCACAATAGCATTTCTATTAATTGAAATATGATTCTAATTTTCCCACAGATAAACTCAGCAACAACCATGGACTCTTCTTAACAGCTGCATTAGTGAGTGGGAGTTTAGAAGATACACACTGTACCAGAGCTGTTAGAGACAAATTTCCAGCAAATGGTGATTATCTGGAGCAATAAAAGGAACACCAGTTGTAATCAACTCCTTTTATTTTCTCAGTGACCATGATGCTCACCTCACAACTCTTGGACAAATGAGAATAGTCACAGTTCTAACTGAGGCTACCATGGCACTCTTTAGACTGCAGTGCTGCAACTGGTATCACCCGTGGGATAAAAAGTGTATTTTTTTACAGTTATTCAGGATTGTCATGATAGATATGTCACTCTATGCATTCCAGAATCAATGAGGGTTTGAATGGTCCTTAACAGTCAGTGGTAGTCTTATGATATGGCTGCACATATCAGCATTTCATGTCTGATGGGATGGGCCAGGTTGGGTAAGAAAATCTGAAACCAGATAAAGAATCAAAAATGTAAGATACAGAAAAAACAAATGATGCACTCAGCATAAAAATTTGGAATGGAAAACACATGACAGGACATGTGATTATAAGGAAAGCATGCATAGCTTGGGCAGTTATTAGGTATGAGGTACAATATTACCAAGTGCAACAACCATCTGAGAAGTGCATTATTCCTTTTGACTACACACCTTTGAGTGTATAGCCCATTTATAAAATGGAATTTTATTTGTTAAAAAAACATGTAGATCAGGGGAGGTCTGTGGTTGTCAGAAAATAATCAACAGTCATGTGTCTTGTTTTGACCAATGAGGCTACAGGATTTTCATGGCCCATTTTAGGAAGTTGAGATAAAGAAGTCCTGATTTACTATTCTCAGCAGCACAGTATGACTCAATGGCTTCAACTTCTACCCTTCTGTTATATCTGGATCCCACCCAACCTACACTGTGGTAACTGATGCCTGTCTGGGAGGGTCATTGGCCCATATTCACCCTTTCCTCAGATTTTGAAAAAGTTAGGCAGTGTAGTCCAGTGGCAAGACCACAGGTTTATAAATTGGAAGACTCAAGTTCAGATCACACCAAAGCCACTGTGCAACCCTCAGCATGTCACTTGACCTCTCTGTGCTTCAGCACAACCAACTATAAGACTATCAGAAGCAGGATGCCACTGAAAACAAGGTTCTGCATTTCATTTGGGCTATCCTGAATAAATAAATTCTAAAGAGTGCCCCTTGCCTATTTGTAAAACAATACCTGGTCTCAGCCCTCTGTTGACCCATTTTTCCTAACCAATAACAATGTAGTCTTCAAGTACAGCACCCTGTGCTCTGCTCTGCTACCCCCATCCGAGAGATGAGGAGTTTTGTTCAAATCTATCATGTCTGATGTGATTTTCAAAAATGGATACAGTTTTCACTGGAAACAGCTGTGTGTGTCAGCCCATACTCTGTTACCTCCAACTCCTATTAACTGCTTCCCTTGAGGTAATATTATCTCTATAGGGCATATCATGAGCATTGTGCATACTGTCAGTAAATAGGAGAGGTAGAGCAACATAAGTAATGTAGCTTGGGGACAAGCTTGATGAAAAAGACTCTTAGAATGGATGATCTCGCATCAGTCTTACCTAAACCACATTGTCTCCAGAGCCCTGCCCAATAAAACAGACTACCATTTGTGTGGATGCTCAGTTGGCAATTAATTTATTATAATCTCTTCCAAATGTCCACTACAATATTTTCTTCTGCATATTTTACAACAGTATGTTCATCATTATCTTATTACACACAATGTACATAAACCAGAATTTTCCTCATTGTTTTCCTTCTTGCCCCACTGACGTAAATCTGGGGGCTGCCACAATATTCATAAACAACATTTTCATTTCTTGTTTTCTCTTTCGCCCCCAGATGTATATCTGGGGGCTGCTCTCTTCATTTTCTTCTCTCTTGTTGGGTATGCGTGTACACCCATACTGCTTATCTGTCTGGTATCTCTGGCCCTCTTAGTCAGATTATCCCACCTCTTCTCCTCCTCCTCCCCTCCCTTTCTCTGAGCCCCTTCTTCTTCTCTGCCATCCACCTTCAGCAGTCCTGGCAGACCTGCTGTCCACCTTTAGCAGTCTGTCCTCGCCTGTGCACCTACCCCTTTCTCTTCCATCCTGGGTCTTTCCCTTCTTCTTCTGGGTGGGTGGGTGGGAATTTTACAAAGCAAATTGTGAGCTTTTTGGCCTTGCCTGCCCGTTTAAGACCCCTTTGCTCACCCTTTCTCCTCTCTCTCTTCCTTACCCAATCGCCTTCCCTTCTCCTGGTATGATGTCACAAGGTCTGTCTCTTTCTGAAGTCCCCTGCCTATCTCTATCCTTGAGTGGCATGCCCTCAGTTCACTTTCAAGCACCCCCCTTCCTGCAGCTTGCCCCATGCCTAATATCCACCCTATTGTTCAGGGCTGAGACAAATGAGTCTGCCTTTTTAGGAGGCAAACCTACTTATCACCACAGTTGCACCTGGCATAACTCCTCAAAACCCCACCATTCTCACCATGTTGATGAACTACTTGTAATAGGGCCTTGGGAAGAGGCCTAATATTAGATGTGGAGTAATGGAGGATGAGGTATACTCATCTTTGCCCCAAATATTAGATCCATTTTTAAATAATGTGTTGACACTGTTGGAATTATACCACAGAACTCCCATCCCACCACAGATACACAGGGACTAAAGGATGAGACATTCATTGCTGTGTCCTAAAAGGAAGGTTAGTGTATGGGTGGTTTATGAAGGAGGTAGGGGTAGGGGTGATTTAAGAAGGAAGAAGGGGTATTTATTTTACAAAGGTGTTGTAGGGTTACAACCAGGTCAGATTTGGCTTAGATTTGATAGACGGTGATGCAGTTTGGGCCTGCCCAAATGTGCTGTGCAATTCCCAGTCAGACCAAATTGCTGAACCAGCCCAATGCACACTTACACTCCATGGCAACAAACAAGAATTGATTTGGCATAGTTTCTATAAAAATACTATCTTTTACAAAGATATTTAACTATCATGTCACCTCTGTGGGTTTGTGTTAGGAACAGAAGACCTAAGAGCAGAAAATAGTTTTGAACAGCTGTCTTCAGAACATAATGGGCAGTGATGTGATGCATTCAACAGTAAAATGCTGTTGTGTTGGAACATCCATTCCCATAACATAAACAGAGCCATTCAAAAGCTCTAAAATGTTGATGGAAATATTTCTGCACTGTATGTGACTACATTTAATCACATCCCAAATGTTGCCTAAAAATCGGTCTACTTGATCATAAACATTTCTCACAGGCATAAATAAGCATATAATATATCAGATCTAGATATAACAAGGGCAACACAATTGATGGCATAATGCTACAGCATGACCCATTTTATCAGTGAACAGTAGAAGCTGTGCAGTCCATCAGATAGTTAACAAGATGCTCTGAGTGGTCTTTAACTTTTAATGACAGAAGACACCCAGCTGAATAATTGGTTAAATCAACCAGATAGTATTTCTTTACATACCAAGTACAAAAGCAGCTATGAATTATTTTCTGGCAAAGAAAATGTCTGCTTAGTTTAGTAGGCAAATAAGAATGAGTCAAGGCAATCATCTGAAGGAGATGCCATTGAGACATTCACTTTGGATCAGAATAGCTTACAGGATATGTAATTTGATAATCACAATGCACCATATATAATACTACCTGTCATTTTAAAACTGCGAAAAGAAGTGTGTTCATGATAATGTACCTAAAAGCAAGATTGTATTTTTTCTTCAGTATCAGACAGAAAATATATTGCAAGTCTCATATTAGCATTTCAATGAGAAAGTCTTTCACATGGCCTGTAGAGTACAGTGTAACTCCAGGCACATGAAAATATATATCATGCAATAGCTTTAATGTTAAATTAGACTACATACTTTAAAAGTTGAAACTGATTAGTTGACATGCCCTAGGCAATGGCTTGTATTAGTAAGGGTGTCCTAAATTTAAATTTGATAAATTTAATCCTCACATTCAGTTTGTGCCTACATAGCTATGTTAGTAGAGTACTAGAATACAAAGAAAAGGCTGCAGGTTCATATTTAGGTTAGATGGGGTATAATAAAAAGCTTATGGCATGTTTCTAGCCTAAGGAGTCTCAGCCAAGTGAAAAGATAAATAAATCAGCCTTGCTTGTCTGTAAAAGAGGAGGCCTCAGGGTAAACTAATTGAAGTGAGTACAGTTTTAAATGGAACTGATAAAGTTGAAAAGTTGTTCACCCTGGTCAAAATGATAATTTTGAAAACTAGAGGCATTTTAAAGGAACTTAAGAACACATAGGGAATTTAGAGAGAGTTCATTTACACAAAGAGTCACAACCACAAGGGAATATGTTGATAGAAAAGATCATTGTAGCAACAGATATGTGTGGTTTAATAAGAGAACAGATTTGAGGCTCATAAAATAAGGGATAAAGGCATATGGGGAAAGAGAGGAAGAGTGCCTGTGAGCAGGTGGGTGCAGGGCTGTAGATTATGTGGTAGTGTTGTTGTACTCATTGACACCTTTATTGATATATACATTGTCCTTTAATTCAAATTATTGACAGACTTATGGCTTGTTAAAGTTGAAATTTTATACTACAGGAATTTACATTTTTTAATTTTTATGTTTTTATATGACTCCTGATTTTATTTTTTGGAGGGAGTATCATGTTAGTATGATATGATTCATGGAGACCTTTTTTATATGTACATTGTCACATAACTCCAAATCTTGATGGAGTTATAGATTATTAAGGTAGTAATATCCTATGAATTTTCATTTTTTTTTTTTTTTTTTTTCTATATGTGTATTTTCAATTAGTACTCTATGGACTTAGCTGTGTAGTGCTCATTGAAGCCTTTTATTTTGACATATAGCTTCTCCCTCAACTTGAAACAGTGACAGAGTTACAGCTTGTAAAGGTGCAATGTTATCCTATGGGAATTTTCATTTTCTAATTTTTAGGTTTTTATTTGACCACTAAATTTGTTTGGTGGTATTATATGTTAACATTGTAGTACTCAGCTTAAATATTTTTTTATTGACACATACATTGTCCCTTAACTCCAAAGAGTGAGAGTTACAGCTTGTTTTAGTTGCAACATTATCCTATGGGAATTTAAATTTTCTGTTTTTATATGGCACCTGAGTTTTTGAAGGTATTATGTATAACAGTATCCTTGATACCTTTCTTTGATATATACAGTAGATTGTCCTTTAACTCCAAATATTGAGAGGCATGGCTTGATAAGTTTCAACTGTGTAAAAAAAATCTATGTCCAAATTCATCTTTCATATGAAGCAGTCCTGATTTGAGAGATTGAGTCATTCTCATGAAACTGGATTGGTTCACATAGAACAAGAATGTGAAAAAATGGTCCTATTCTTGTTTTCTGAGGCCTTGCAAAACAAGGAAATTGTCTCAAGAACTAACTATAGAAAACACCTAATAGGGTCCCATTCAGCAATATACATGTGTTGGTGTCTCTCTATGATATGATTCTTTGGGGTTTTCAAAACATTTTTGGGAAACAAAATGGAAACAATATGGCTACCATACAAAAGAATAATTTTTTCTCATGAAACAGGATTACCCACCTCACAAAATAGAATCCTGTTTATAAAGTCAAATTCTCGTTTCATATGAAACAGCTATCCAAAAGACCGTGCTGAATATACTCAAAACCAAAATTCCAAATCCTTATAACTCTGGAAGAGATTAGTATTTTCCTCCAAACCAATGAAAGACACCCTTCTGGGCAAGCCCTTCTACCCTCAAGATTTTGCACCAACATTCTAAACCGTCTGGGTGCTAGGTGGTGATAAAAAGGCTAAATATATATATATATTTTTTTCACTTCTTTCGCTGTCCAGATCTCTGCATCCACAAATCCAACTGGAATGAAACTTGTATATCAAAGGATATTTCCCCATAACCATGCATGCACACTTTGTGGAAATCTATTGAACAGGGGTGAAGCTATTACAGTACAAAGTTAGGATTTAATATTCAACAACCCACTGAACCTTAACTATAGTGGCACTACTGCACCCCTATAATAAAGGATATTCTATGACTGCACTGCAAATATCATAGTTATTCCCCCAAGTACAGACTGACCTATTACATCATGAGTGAAGTAGTCATGACTGATGTCAAAGGGCAAAGTACACTAGGAAAATATCTATAATATTTGAATTGGGACCATTGCATATTCACTGAATGCAAATCCCTGCCTTTCTGTACATATTTTCTGGTTTTCCATTTTCCTATTATATCTTCTTTTGTGTTTTTTTTCAGATAGTGAGCAGTTTTGGATATCCAAGCAGTTCACTTTGTGATTTGATGCAGGTGATTCTATGTCAGTGTGTCATCACTTCATGCTGTGGACTTGCTGATAGCTGTATGTGCCAGGTGGTGGAGGGCTGGAATGCAATGAAGATGCAGTGAATAATGAATCTGAGCACCTCTCATGTCAGGCATGACTTGGAGCACTGCTCAGGTCTAGATCATAGTCTGTGCCAGTCAGGATTCCACTGTATGCCATGTTGGACTGTGGGTGGTAAGAGTGGCTGCTAGAGCTGCTTGATTTTGAGGTGGAAATAAGTGTAGGATTTTAAGCACCAATTTTGGCAGGGTGATTGCTTTTACACTAAGTAATGTTGAGGGAAAGAGCAGGTTCAAAGTAAAGCTGCAAGTGAAAGTGACTGGCTGAAGTTAGCAGCTCATGCTGCCAACTCCAATCAGTCATGGCCTGCTATTTGGTTATATTTGTCCATGGGAACCTATAGTGATGATAAACACAATATGTTCATTCTAGGTGCCCAGTAAAGAAAAATATATCACTGGTATTTGCCAAAATTTATCCTCACAGGCATTGCATAAATATTATAGGGTGCAGTAACACCCCTATAGTTAGGGTTGAGTAGGTTATTTAATGTTAAACTCCAATGTTTTCAACTTAATAACATTGGCATCACTTGTCCAGAATTTGGCATCTGCAGTCTGACTGTCAGAGTCTCAAGGTAAAATTTTTGTGATGGCATCTTGTTTATCAAAATATTAAGCAGCAAAAAATGAAAAAAATGTGTTGTTGCCCTCTACTTAACATTGGGTATTTATTGCTCTCACCTACAGCCTAGAATGTGTGGAATTTTTTCATGAAATGTTCAGGGTTGAAGGTGCCCATGCCAAGGGTGGGCCTTTGAAGTTTTCATGAAAGAAATATTATACCGTTCCAAAGTTATAACAATTTTAGAGTTAACTTTGTGACGTGAATGGTAAAAACTATCGCAATTGCTTATTTTCATGATTTAACTCATAAATGGTAAAACAATTAAAAAGACCGTGACTGCTTAATTTCATGATTTTCCTCTCATGCTGACAAAAGTACTGATCATGTTGCCTGCCATTGTTTTCTCATTTGAATCTCTCAGAAATTAAAATGCATAAAATAATCTTTTATAAAAACAAATGCTTGAATCTAGCTAAACAGTACCTGTGTAGATAGATAGATTTTGCTGTTTTGTTTTTTAACTTTCCAGAAATACATCTTCTGGGCACCCAAAATCCAGGGTGCCCAGCTTAGTGAGAGGAGCCAGTCATCTGTATTTTCTGTATGAGAACAGTAGGACTTTCTTGAGTTCTGGAGCTGCAGCTGTAAGTTGTGCTGTGGGCTACAATGAGACCAACAAACCACTGATCCCCTCTTCTGTCTGTCTATCTGTCTCTGTCCCACTGTTTTGAATTTGTCTTTTGTCTCTCCATTCTTCTGTCTGTCTGTCTGTCTGCCTGCCTACCTGTCTGTCTATCTATCTATCTATCTATCTATCTATCTATCTATCTATCTATCTAATCTGTTAATCAGGCCAGGTGCTGACCCCTGATATTGCTTCTTTCTTGCCCTCCTCTCCAGCTTGCCTGCCTGTCTTCCCAATGTTTTTATAAATGTATTTTATAAGCCACCTGGGGTGCCCATCCCCAACACTGCTTTTCTTGACCCCTTTCCCCTCCAGGCCGCTAACCCCATTTCTAATTTTTGGGTGGCAGTACCAGTGCCCATACCTGGTGCTGCCAGTTGCCCACACTGGAGTGCCCAATCCCCAGTGTGAGAATGTCAAAGAACCCTGAAAATAAGAAAACTATCCATTGTTGTTTTTGTTTTTTCCTGCAAAAGTAAATGGCACTGTAATTATTTCACCCCCACCCTGACCTCCCACTCAGCACAAATCACCCAACCCCATACACCTCACTCACCTGAACATGTACTGTACCCCATCAAAGATCCGCTCTCTGATCAAAGACACGTCTGGCTACTGGAGCTGCTGACTGCAATATGAAACTAAGGTACATTAAGTGTGATTCAATGTATTTCAATGGCAGTTTCAACTTTGATGCATAACGTTTTCATTCTTTAAAATTATTTACCCCAAATTTTAACAGGGCCTTTTGGGATGCTACCTCATGACCAATGGTGGTGGAATTGTGAAAATCAGGACTGAATGACAATTTCACAGTTGCTTGCTGAACTCACCTTTTGGGCACTATTTGACCATTTTCACCATCCTTGTTCATGAGGTGGGGTCATTAGAATGCTATGTTTGAAAATTTGGGGTCAAATTATGTAAAATGGCAACATTATGCACATACATTGAAATAATACTACACTCACTCATAACTTTGGTAATTTTAAATATTTTGACCCCAAGTTTTCAACATAAAGTAGTCATTTTTCACAGCACCATATGAACATGACAGCTGTCATTTTCAAATTCTGGCCAAAATGTGTTTCCACCTGTGGTACAGAACAATATTTCGGTGCCACGGAATGATGTTTCAGTGGGGATTTGAACATTTTCACTGCCGGGTTTATGAGGGGGTAATAAGAAGGCTATGCTGACAATGTGGTGTACAAATAAAGTAAATGCTTAGGCTATGAGTGAACATTGCAGTATTTCAATTTTCACTCATAACTTAACTAATTTTAAATATTTTGACTCCAAACTTTCAACACAGCAATTTTTCCACACCACCTCATCAATGTGATGTGTCATTTTAAAATTCTGGATGAAATGTGTTTTTAACTTCTGGTATGAAATGACATTTTAGCCAGTATAGTACTGAATGGTACACATCATGTTTATAAGGTGAGTTATAAAACTAGTATCTTGAAAATTGGGGTCAATACTGGAAAAAAATACATACTTGTTAACAAACATTGTCTGTATTGTCACTTGACCCCAGTTTGTATGCTTTGTGATCCTGTGCCTGTGAGCTGAGTTCAGGGGTGAGCTCAGTGATCAAGATTAGGTAAGGGTAAGGGTGAGGATGGCCTGTTATGCAGCATCTCCCAGTCAGGCAATGAAAGGTGCAGGGTTGTCTACACAGGCCTGGGTACCATACAGAGATGACAACTGTCCTCCTGACATAGGGCCCTGGGCCTCTGCACTAGTGCATGGCAGAGGGCCCTGTGCATTGACTGACAAGTGCTCTTTTCCTGTGCATCTGTATCTGTGGCCAGCCACATGGACACACACAAGGACCATAAGGGCCCTGCCTTCTGCAGCCCACCAGACAACCACATGAATTCTTCACATCTGTCACTACAGTGAAGTACAGGGCCTGCACTTCTGTAGAGTGAACACACCCTTTAGTGCAGGGCATGTCATCTGTCATGCAGGTCCCTTTGGGACCTGTGTGAATGAGGATATGATTCCACTATCTCAAAAGAAAAGGACATTCTTTGCAAAAACTTTGTTAATGCACCAGTTAGGTAATTTAATGCCACAAAAGTAGAAATGTGGCTTATGGGTTTCAGCCCTAACTCCCCACCCCCAAAGCAGCAAAAGGAAAAAAAACATTAGGATTTGGGGTCTTTGGCATCTTGTGTATCAGTGGTGGGGGTCTGCCTTGGGGTTGTCAACCCTAATGCCCACCCCTTTCCTGAGTAAACAATATCACATGATCTCCTATCTTCACACAGAGCCTGCAGAGTCCTGCATGAAGAAAGCATCAACAAGTTATGTTGGCAACATGTTGCAAGACATACTTATCTACCATTAAAGAGTGTATCACTATGAGGCAGTGGATTGGACCTGTACCTTGTGCTTCATGCTGTAGGCTATGGTCTGGGGAGGGGGTGAGCATTAGAGTACACAGTCCCAAGCAAGACAGAATCACCAATTCATCAAGACTCCAGAAACCCCA
Source organism: Neoceratodus forsteri (assembly GCA_016271365.2). Taxonomy (NCBI): domain Eukaryota; kingdom Metazoa; phylum Chordata; order Ceratodontiformes; family Ceratodontidae; genus Neoceratodus; species Neoceratodus forsteri. The sequence continues at coordinate 1,066,333,908 of CM028130.1, forward strand.
AACCTGAATGTTTTTTATGTTGCTTGCACACATGCACAAGAAACATGTTGCGGCAGCTGCTGCAGAAGCAGGTAGTGTAGGTGCGGTACTGTTGTGGCCAATGCCCCACTGCCTTTTGAGGCTTGACCCACTTTCCTCAAAGGTGACATGCTGCTCCTGACACTAGTTCAGCCAGCATGTCACCACCTTGAAATGTGTTAGCCGCTGCAATAAGGGGCTGCCTCATCACTGCAGTGTCAGCTATTCTGCTGCAATGAGGAGTGACCTGACTTGCAGGGTGGTACCTTGCATTCCTCTGACCCAGTTTGCTGACGGGAGCCCAGTCCCTGTCAGCATAATGTTCCACACCCTAGTTTCTGCTATATGCCGAGGGTGCCCAATCCCCTCGGCATCATGCTCCTGACTTTCTTTTGCCAATGGGGGAGCCCAATCCCCATTGACTTCAGTCCTTCCTAGTTGAATTTGCTGACTGGGGAGCTCACTCCCCGTCGGCATAATGTCTTCCCAAATTTGCTGTCTGTCGGGGGGTGCCCAATCCCCTAGGCTCTCCCCACCCCAATAGGTATGTGCCAATGAGGGTGCCCAACCTCATTGGCTACAGCCCCCAAACATTAGGTGGCATGCTGGGAGCCCACCCCAGCATGCCAAAGTCCCTGAAAAAAACAGTCCTGCAATTTTTTCAATGCCTGTAAAATAAGAAAACGGTCCCTCAGAGTTCAGCAGCCCTCCTCCAACCCATGCCCACCCTCTGTGCACCCTGCCTCCCACCCCTCACCCCTTACTTACCTCCGGAGCCCAGAGCGACTCTCTTCGTGGACTGGAAACATGTTCTGCACTCTTCAAAGCTGACCGCAAACTGAAGAAATGCCGTAAGCTGTATAATGGCATAAAAGTGTTTTTTTTCAACTTGTTGCATATCTCAGGTATATTTGGGAATCTGGGCACCAAATTTTCAACATGGGATTCTTGGGACCCCTCCTCATGAATTCAGTCACTGTCATTGCGTTATTCAGCCCCGAAGGTGATTTTACGGTCACTGCATGGAATCACCTTTCAGGATTGATTAATGAAATGACAGTGCCGCTATTCGTAGTGGCCTCTCAAAGGCCTATGTTGCAAATTTGTGGAAAATACTAAATAAATGACTGTTTTATGAGTGTGCGTTGTGCAGTTTCCACACACACACAGTAACTTGCAAATTTGTAATATTTTCACGCCAGAACTCAACACTGGCATTTTTACACCTCCTTATGAAGAATACAGCTGTCATTTTTCACAACCGCAAAATGTGTTTTGCACTTCCGCACAGAATAGCATGGTCGCTGTGGGAAATCAGTGTTTGGGACAGATTAAGAAAATGTCAGTGACACTGTCCATGAGCAGAGGTCCTAAAGCGCTATGTTGAAAATTTGGTGATGAAAGTCCATAAAATGACTGTGTTACAAGTGTGTGTTGCACAGTTTCCACACACCTGTAACTTCAGTACAGCTGTCATTTTCACCTCCTTGCCGAAATATGTTTTTGCACTTCTGGCAGAATAGCATGATCGCTGTGGAAATCAGTGTCTGGGACAGATTAAGATTGAATGACTGAGAGAGGGGGGAGTGAACAGGCTCAACTGAGCTCTGTCGGGACTGCTGCAGATTTCTTAGTGGGCAGAAAAGACACCAATGCAGGCAGGGCCCTGTATGCGAAGGCAGCTTGCAGCACTGGGAGAAACAGAACAAGCCGAGTAGAGGGGGGGTGAGCGAGCACAACAGAGCTCTGTCAGGACTGCTATGGATTTCTTTGTGGGCAGAAAAAGGCACCAATGCCAGCAGAAGTCCAGTACAAAGGGCAGCTTGCAGCACCAGAAGAAGCAGAATGAGTGAGTGAGGGTGGAGGAGTGCAAGCTCAAAGGAGCTCTGTCAGGACTGCTGTGGATTTCTTTGTGGGTAGAAAAAGGAGTCAATGCAGGCAGGGCCCAGTACAAAGGGCAGCCTGCAGCGCTGGGAGAAACAGAATGAGCAAGTGAGGGAGGGTGAGCAAGCTCAAGCGAGCTCTGGGACTGCTGCAGATTTTTTGTGGGCAGAAAAAAGGTGCCAACACGAGCAGGAGGCGCGGTACAAATGGGGCAGCCTGCAGCTGGGAGAAATAGGAGTGAGTGAGAGAGGGGAGGAGCGAGCTCAACCGGAGCTATGTCGGACTGCCTAGATATTTTTGTGGGCAGAAAAAGGTGTCAATGCAGGCAGGAGCCCAGTATGAAAGGGCAGCCTGCAGCTCTGGGAGAAACAGAATGAATGAGTGAGAAAGGAGGAGTAAGCAAGCTCAACGGAGCTCTGTCAGGACTGCTGTGGATTGCTTTGTGGGCAGAGAAAGGTGCAAAACAAGCAGGAGCCCAGTACAAAGGGCAGCCTGCAGCATCGGGAGACATAGAATGAGTGAGTGAGAGAGAGGAGTGAGCGAGCTCAATGGAGTTCTGCTGGGACTTTAGAGTTGCCCACCCTCCTGCCTAGGGTCCTCTGTGGTCCCATATTACAGCAGGGTTTCTGGAGTGGAGACAAAGCAATGATTGGATAATTTTAGGATTGCTGTACTAGTACAGATTTAGTTGTGTTGTTTATTTCTCTATCTGAGCTAAGTACTGAGCTATACTGTTATGATTGCTGTAATAATACATATTTATTTGTTCTGTTTATTTCTCTAACTGAGCCTAGTAATACTTGGAGTGCAATAGGATTTCTAACTGGGCTAAGTGAAACTATATGAGAGCTGAGAACAAAATGTATGGTAGCTGAGTGGTGAAAACAGACAAGGAGGCTTTAGGATTGCTACAGTAATACAGTATCTAATGGATGAGATTTGAGATTAAATTAACCCGGTCAGCAAGGTGGCAGTAGGGGGACTAGTGTGGGGAGGACAGGAATTTGAGTAAATAGAGGGCCTAACAGTTGTAGTAGGGTACAGAATCTGGAGTAGAGGCCATAACATAAGATGGTGGCCAAAACGGGCAGGTGCCACATGTCAATAGGGCGGGCATCCTTGGAAGGGTGATGGGCTGTACAGGGTGTCGCGCCCACCAAGATCCTGGACTGGGCTTGGAGGATGGGGGTTGTATGGTCTGTAGATGACTGGCTTGTTTGAGGAGAAACTGTGGAGGTTAGGGAGGAGTCTAAGTGGCAGGGCAGATGAGTATGGTAGGCATTGGGGGAATAGGAATGGCAAAGGGGACACAGGAAGAACAGCTAGGGAGAAACCAACCCTAGTATCAGAGGCACTAACAGAAAAGACAGGAGAGGGAGGGGTGCCCATGGCAGGGTGGCCTCCTGATGGAGGATGAAGAGATCACCAGGAGTTCCAGGGAGAGAGCAGATGGCTGTGGATAGGGGGGACCAGGGTGGCACAGAGAGGAACAAGTAGGAGGGGAACCAATAGGGAAGAGATGTAGGAGGGTATCAACTAGGAATGGATTCAAACCTCTGCTATGGGAGGAGAGAGAGGTGGGACAGGAACACACTGAATGGGGAGGACAAGTGGGCATGAGAGGGATGGCAACAGGTAGAGGAAGACATAGCGAGGATGAAAGAGTAGAAGGGGATAGTAAGGAAGGAGGAGTGGTGACCGGAGGAGAGAAGGCTACAGGAAGGGGAAGAATGAGAGGGGCATCACTATCGAAATAGAAGGGAATGGGGACTCTAAATCAACAACAGCGAGGATAGGAGAGGGGCTGGAAATCAGCAGGGAGAGGAGAGGTCGACATGGAAAACCCAGTAGGAAGTAGTCAGGCTGGGAAGGGGTTCAAGGGAATGGGAGGAATAAGGCAGAGATACAGCTCACTGGGTATGCTGCATTCAGACTAGACAGACTTGGCAAAAGAGGAGGGTTGTATTATATATGTTAAAGACCACATTCAGGGCCAAATGCTTAACCCATATGACACCAAATGTGGGACTCAGCTGATGGCCATAAAAGTAATACTTGGCAAGAATGGGAAACCCTAACAATAGTATGGCCTATATCCCTCCAAGAACAAGTGAATGGTTTCAATTCTGTCATCAACTACCTCTTTGAAGGGGACCAAACACAGAGCTGATAATGGCTGGAGACTTTAATATCAATTAAAACAGAATACCAGTGCACAAACCCCGCCTCATGGTACACTTTAATATTTAAACAATTTCATGGCCACTGGCTCTACTTTAAACTTCATGTAAAAGGGGTCCTCTTAGTTTCAGTTGGAATTCCAAAGTGAGCAAGCTATACCACCACTCCATGGTGGGACCCTTCAGTATAGTCCCTGTCACCACTTTTGGAAATTCCTGGGTGGAATCAATTAAGGATCCAATAAGGCCATGTGATTTAAGCCATTTAGACAGCACTCTATATTTATGAGTGGCCACTACAGGCACTTCAGAGCTGAGAAGCTTGTGTAGGGACTACACCGAAAGGGTCCCACCGTGAAGGGTAGTGTAGTTTGCTCACTTTAGAATTCCAATCTGAAAATTAAGAGAACCCCTTTTACATGGAGTTTAAAGTAAGAGCCATTAGGCAGTTATAATGTTTGAATGTTGAGTATATGCCATGTTTCTTTGGGGTGCACTGGATGTCACACACCAGCAGCACACTTCTCCAGAAATGTGAATTGCATTTTGAGCAATGCAAAGGTTTTGAGCATGCTATTTGGTTGACTTTAATATCAACTAGTCCTCCGCTGAAGCTGTACACTACAAGGACTCCTTAGCCACTCTCAACCTTGTGCAACTGGTAGACTCCCCACTCGGTATAACAGCAGAACAGGCACAGGGTCAGTAATTGACTGGGTGGTCACAAATCAGCCAGAAAGAATATCCTCCATCACGGTTCTCCATGACTCCCCAGTGACCACTCCCAGTAATCTGTAAATGGTCAAATAAGGCCCCAAAGGCACCAGCCAGGACTATTACTACTAGACTCTGAAGAAGGCAAGTTGGGGGCTCTAAGAGCACACCTCAGCCTCCAAGATTGGAGCTCTGTTGACCACAAAACAGATGTCAACACTGCCCTAGAATGCTTTATAAGCAAATTCAATGAAGTGTGCAATGTCTACACCCTACACGAAAGAAGGATCACGACTATGACAGCCTCTGGATCATGGCTCAGCTGCTAGCCCTCATGAAAAGTAGAGACGACTTTGTGGTACAAAGCAAGAAACCAGTTACCCAGACAGACTACCATAACTATAGAGCTGCATGGCATAAATGCACCTTGGCTATTCGCAAGGCCAAAAACACTCACTTTAAAATGAACTGACAGACTCATGGGTGACAGTAGACAGTTTTGGAGAACATCAAGTCCTAACCGGTAAACCTAATAAAACTCCCCCACCTTCCTGAACATTGAGGGCCAACCTATGCAGGATTACAGTCACATAGCAAATGTCTTTAACAAAGCTTTTACTGACCTCAGTGGAGTGTTGCCCCTAGCTTCCTTCAACACCAATCAGATACTTGCACCAACGAAACCCTGGGACCCAATCAAACTCCCATCCACCTTTCTGCTTCAGAGCTATCATCTTTGTGGATGCAAAGAAGTACATCCTAAAAGCACTAGGTAATTCCAAAACTAGCTCTGATCAACTTGACCTAAAACTAGTTAGGCTCACCCTGGACATAATTCTCAAACCCTCATCAAAATCTTAAATCTCTCCTTGGTATCAGGCGAACTCCCACGGATCTGGAAGTTGGTGGTGTTACTCCTGTTTACAAAGTGGTGACAGGGCCAACACTACAAATTACCACCCAATATCTATCCTTTCTCCACTCTCCAAGGCCCTGGAACAAATCGTAAGTGATCAACTGATGGAATATCTAGACAAGTATAATTTACAATGTCAGCAACAACATGGATTTTGAAAACAACACAGTACTACAACCACTCTAGTGGAGTTTACCAGCTTTATCCATAATCGCTAGACAGAGGGCTGTTATTGGAGCACATATATTGATCTCACCAAGGTCTTCAATACCATCGGTCACAATCTGCTCCTGAATCAGCTCTCCAATACTGGCCTCTCCCTGCAACAGTAGCATGGTTCAGAAGTTACCTCTGGGAGGGTCCAAAAGTGAAAATCCTGGACACCTTCTCCGACAACTTTAGTGTTAACACAGGCATTCCTCAAGACTCTATCCTTGGCCTCTACTGTTCAACCTGTTCTTAAATAACCTCCCTCAATTGGTAAATAACCAGCTACTACTGTATGCAGATGATGTGGTCCTATATTCATGTAGTTCTGACCCCTACATACTGGAAAAGCAAATGCAGGCTAATTTACTGCAGCTGAGCACTTTTTCCTTCAATCAAAGCTTCTCCTTAATTATAAAAAACTAAGACTATGTTACCCTACTACAACTTTTAGGTGCATTGGGTTTGTCGGTCATAACTCTCACCCCATTGTCCTATACCTCTGCTCCATTACACATGTGATGGGATGAGTTAGGGCCAATGACCCCAAAGCGCACCCCAGTGCCAGTTGGGGGTGGGCTGGGGGGCCAAGTGGTCTTTCAACCCTAACACAGAATTTCTTTGCTTTTGTCGCTGTGGAACAACCCTAACTGATGCATTAAACAGAGTTTTTGCCTCTAATATATATATATATATATATATATATATATATATATATATATATATAATGAGTGTGTACTGTATATGTTGAGTAGGCAGTTTAATTTTAAACCCCAATCTGGAACTTTAATAATTTTACAACTATTCAATAGATTTTCTGGACATTTTGCTTGCATGATCTTGGGTCAGTCTCTGGATGGGCAAAGGTTCATTCCAGTTGAATATGCAGATTCTGAGCTGTGGATAGTAGAAAAGTGAATTTTCACAATTTCTTCCTATTGATTTTAATGGGTTTTCTTCTGATACCTGTACTGGCTAGACAGTTTGGAATTTTGCCCTAAATGTTTTAAGATAGAATGGGTCTGCCCCACATATGTGCCATTTGCTGGTTTGGTGAGATAATATTAATTTGTTCATAAGTTATTTGATTTTAAAAGTTTCATAAATTTGGTCCTGTGCAAGCTCAATAAACACTTCAAGATTGCTGTAAGAAATGAAAAAGAATATTTTTATGAATGACAGCATCCTTTTCATGAGGGAAAAACTTTTGATATGCTGCCATCTTGTTTTCCTTTTTCTACAATGTCACCATTTCAAAAGCCACAAAATTATTACATTCTGTAGAGTGACCAACACCTATATCTTGCTTATTTGGAGCCTGTTAGCTGATTCTGCACTTAAATGTTAATGAAATGTTGTTTAAATGTTATTTGTTAAGATTAAATTGTCTTTCTTTGTGGCTCATGATGGAAAAGAAACTTTTTTGTATGATGTCATCCTTTTTCATTAGGGGAAAATCTTTTTTCATTTGCCTACTTGGTGCTGCTTTCTTATGACACCTATAGCACCCAGGTGCTTTGGAAGTTCGGTCTGAAATTTTCAGGGTAGAAAGGTGGTGTTCCACAGATGTGTCTTTGCTGGCTTATTGCAAAAATAGTCATCCACTCAAAATTTATGAATGAAAATATCAGACAAAAATATTTGCTGATGTTTTCTTCTTCTGATAGCTGTAGTGCTCAGGTGCTTTTGAATTTCAATCTGAAATTTTCAGAGTACAGAGGGAAGATTCACGGATGTGCCTTTTTTGTTTGATGCAAAAATGTTAAGCAATTCAAAAGTTATGAACTGCAATACAAATGAAAAATACTCTTTTTTTGGTATTGTTTAAGGGTATTTTCCTATGTTCTCTGCTTCTGACACCTGTAGTGCCCAGGTGCTTTGAAATTTGCTCTGACATTTTCAGGGTAGAGATGTGCCTTTTTCGCTAGTTTATGGTGCACAAATATTCAGCCATTCAAAAGTTCTGAACTAGCAATGCAAATGAATGTGTACGCGCATGCAGGGGTAGTGAGCACGGCGAGGTGTGGGCTGAGGGGCTGAGGGGCTGTAGGGGTAGTGCTGTGGTGGATGGCTGAGCTGCATAATGGCATCGGGGTTGGCTAGTGGTTGGGGTGGGTGAGGGCCAGGTTTGGGTCTGGGCGCACAGCGATTTTATTGTGCCTGTCCCAAATCTTTATTTTTTAATCGTTCATCCCCAGACATGCACCCCATGGAGTTGAGAATCCTTAAGTGGGGGGTGTGGGGCTGATGCCCCCATGAGGGTCACAGTCCCCCCACAGAAAGCATTAAAATAATCTCCTGATGCCATTATCCTGTGTGTTAGTTGTCAGAGTGCTGAAAAGGTTTTCGGCACTTTGACTGTGTGATAACGTGATCACCTTTAGGCATTCTCCATTATCACATAGACCCCCTTTGATGGTTTAGTGCAAAAGATTCAGACATTCAGAAGTTATGAAAATTTAAATGAAAAAAAATTTTTGTATTGTCCAAGATGATTTTTCTATTGATGTTCTGTTCTTCTGGCACGGTAGCACCCAACTGTTTGAATTTTGGTCTGCAATTTTCAGAGCAGAAGAGAAAAGTCCAAAGATATGTCTTTTGCTGGTTTGGTGCAAGGTATTCACTATTCAAAATATGTAAACTACAATACAAAAATAAAAATCCTGTTTGTATTGTCCAAGCAATTTTTCCTAATTGGTGTTCTTTCTTCTTCTGACACCTATTGCACTCAGGAGACTTAGAGGTCGCTCTGAAATTTTCTGGGTGAGAGGGACATCCCACAGATGTCGTTTATTGGTTTGTGCAAAAATATTCCACCATTCAAAATTTATGAACTACAATACAAACAAAAGAGAATCATGTTTTGTATTAAGGGTCTTTTCTTATTTATGCTCTCTTCTTCTGACACCTGTAGTAAGCAAGTGTTTTGGAATTTTTAGCCTGAAATTTTTAGGGTAGAGAGGGAAGGTCAACAGTTGTGTCTTTTGCTGGTCTGATGCAAACATATTCAGCTATTCAAAAGTTATGAACTACAATTCATGTGAAAAACAATTCTGTTTTGTATTGTCCAATAACATTTTTCCCATTTGGTGGTGTTCTTTATCTGACACCTGTAGTACCCAGGTGCTTTGGAATTTTAGTCTGAGATTTTCAGGGTAGAGAGGGAATGGTACACAGATGTTCCTGTTGCTAGTTTAATGCAAAAGTATTTAGCTATTCAAAAGTTGTGAACTATAATACAAATGAAAAATAATCCTGTTTTGTACTGTCCAATGGAATTTTTCCTATTTGGTGTTGTTCTTCTTCTGACTCCTGTAGCATCCATGTACTTTGAAATTTTGCTCTGAAAGTTTCAGGCTAGAAAGGAAAGGTACATGGATGTGCCCTTTGCTGGTTTGGTGCAAAAATATTCAGCCATTCAAAGTTATGAACTACAGGTTAAACAAAAAATTTTTTGTATTTGGTGCAAAATTGAGACATTTTGTGCACAGAATATTTTATTGAAATTTGTACATTTCACAAAATATTTTAGTGTGTGAAATGGAAAATTGCACCTGGGGATTGCTAAATAGCCACGTAAATTGCAAAATTTCACCCCAAAATACTAATTTACACCAGAAAATGGTGGCATTTGCCCCAAAATTGCAACATTTCACATTCTGTGGCAAAGTTTCACAAATTACACCCCACTAAATATTTTGTGGAACAGCAGAATTTAGTGAAATATTTTGTATGGTGAAATTGATGATTTCATGGCTATTTCGCAGGCAAAATTTTATTTTGCAACATCTTTATTTGTATTGTCACAGGATTTATCCTGTTTGTGCAGCTCTCTTTTCTGACACTTGTAGCACCAAGTCACTTAAGAATTTTGCTCTGACATTGGCAGGATAGAAAGAGGAAAACCCACAGATGTGCTTTTTACTCGTTTGGTGCAAAATATCCAGTTCTTCCAATGTTATGAACTACAATACTAATGAAAAGATTCCTTTTTAGTGCTTTCCAATGGATTTTTCCTGTTTCTGATCTCTTCTTCTGACACCTGTAATGCCTAGGTGCGTGGCATTTTGGTCAGAAATCTTTAGGGTAGAAAGAAGAAGGCTAAGAAATGTACCTTTTGCTGGTTTCATGCAAAAATATTTAGACATTCAGAGTTATGAACTACAATACAAATGAAAAAGAGTCATTTATTTGTATTGACTAAGGGGATTTCTATGTTCTCTTCTTTTGACACCTTTAGCACCCAGGTGCTTTGGAATTTTGGGCTAAAATTTTCAGGGTAGAAAGAGGAAAGACAACAGATGTGCCCTTTGCTGGTTTGGTGCATAGATCTTCAGCCATTCCAAAGTTTTGAAGCACAATATTAAAGGAAAATCTGATTTCATTTGAACATTTTAATTTGCCATTAGCACCCAGAAGGTTTGGAATTGTGGCATTGAGGGATGGGAATACAGGGCTCTCTGTGCAATCCCACAGGCAAATAAGGATAAGATTACACTATGCTAAAATTACTGATGGTTGGGAGCCCTGCACTCCCACATGCATAAGGATAGAATTGTACAATCTCAAAAGTCAGGAGATTTTTGCAAACAACTTTGTTAATGCACTAGTTAGGGCTGAAGCCACAAATGTAAAGAAATGTGGCATTAGGGTTTCAACCCTAACACCCCACCCACCCCTGCATGTAGCAACAGGCATGGGGTGTGCCTTGGGGTTGTCAGCTCTGAGGAAGACGTTAGCCAAAACGCCAGCTGATTCCCTGCGACATCATGCATGTGGGCTGGTCTCTGCTCAGCTGACCGGTCAGGATATGATGTGCACTTAGATGGTGAAAGTTTTAATTAATTTTCTATCGAGTTAGTCGCGCCGCTCTTATCTATGCTGTGCTGTGAAACAGTTGTGACCAGAATAAAATGTGAAGATCACGGTGGCCGTGCTCCATATGATTTATTTGGTTAACTGGCGGGTGTTTGCGCAGTCAGGTTGCTTTTAGGTTCAAAAGCTAATGGCCTCGATTACAGTTCTCTCTGATTCCGATTTTGCACCAGGTCGAATATATTCACATTTAGTGAATTCGAGCTCCTCAGCTGTTGGTTTGTTTGTTTCACTTAAGTACAAAACTAGCCAGGACAGTCGTAAATCATATGACTTTAAAATGTTTTTCTACATCGTACGGCTCCTGAGATATAACCTATTTAGTATTCCGAGTCCTCATTTCCTGCTCCGATACCCATTATTATGCATACATTTTTGTACTCACTGTCTTTCTCTATGCAGGTTTTGGGGAAACCAGCCTGTGCACTTCATTACTGTTACCGTTGCCCTTTCGGCTTGTGGTTCTGTACCGTTTCACTTACCGTTGGCGCTTCACGCTACCTTGTGCATTATCCTTTGCATTTTCATTTGCGCTTGCTTTCTGTTATTTTTGCCATTTGTGTCTACAGTACTGTTTCTAGTTCTGATTCACTTTGTGTCATCATGCCCATTGACAATTCCGTTTGCAGGCACCATGTTACTATGTGACAACATCACGTGGCAGACCGTTCCCATCTATGCCACCGTGTCGTTACCTTTCTATGTATCCATCATTTTAGCATAGTGTAATCTTATCCTTATTTGCCGAAAATGACATATAGGTTAGAGATGTATAAGGAGTTAAATTGGGTTTCTTTACCTCAAAGGAGAATTTTCAATACAATCACATTTCTGATAAAATGTATTAAGGGAAGGTTCCTAACTATATTGGAAAGAGTATTGGATTAAAAATACCAAATAGGAATTCGTTCTGCAAACAGGTTGGAATGTGTGGTACCTAAACGAATAACTGCTCAGGGTAGAAAACATTTTGTGTATTTTGGCCCTGAATTGTGGAACAAATTACCTGGGAATCTGAGACCAGTAAATAGCGAACTTCAGATAAATTTAATAAAAGAGTGGTATATTAAGCATACTAATATAGAAGGGAATTGATGTAGTATCAAGTGTGGGTTGAGAATAATTATTGTATTCATGTGTTTATGTAAGTTGTTGTCTTTTGAATGACATGAATGATAATAATATTTTAGAAATGTAATTGTTAAATGTTATTTATGTTTAGTTTTGTCGTAATGTGATTAATGTAATTTATGTAAGAGTAACTGGTATGGAACTAATGGACCTGCTGTAAATGAGCTTTGGCTCAGTGATGTTATCCATATTCATTTTCTATGAATAAAATTTTACTACCTACCTACCTTTCTGTTCTCATTCACGCTTGTGTTACCATGTGCGCCACTGTTATAGCTTCTGTTTGTGTTGCTGTTCCTGTTACTATGCCACAAGACATCACGATGGCGGGAGCTTCAGTCCTCGCTCTACGCGCTGCATTGCATTCACTATTTCTCATCATCATTCTCAAAAGAAGGGAATTAGAGGGCAAAAACTCAGTTTAATGCTTTAGTTAGGGTTGTTTCACAGTGACAAAGTGAGGAAATTCGGTGTTAGGGTTGAAACCCCCCTTGGACCCCCCTGCCCACCCCCCCAACTGGCATTGGGGTGCACATTGGGGTCATCAGTCTAACTCACACCATTCTCCTATACTTCTGCTGCTTTACACATGTGATGGGGTGAGAGTTAGGACCGATGACCCCAATGCACCGAATGCTGGTTGGGGGTGTGCAGGGGGTCCAAGGGGTTTTCAACCCTAACACCAAATTTCTCACTTTGACACTGTGGAACAACCCAACCAATGCATTTAATGGAGTTTTTGCCTCTAATATATATATATATATATATATATATATATATAGATATATATATATCTATATATATATATATATATAGAGAGAGAGCTATATATATATAACTATATATATATATATATATATACACACATATATATATATATATATATATATATATATATATATATATAATAGTGGTGCGGTCCTATATATATTGTTGAGTTGTCACTTTGGACCCATTCAATGGATTTGTCTGCAATTTGGTATGTGTGGTTGGGGCATGGTAGATCTCTTGATTTGTCTGATTTTGTTTTGGTCAGACTTACGGTCTTTGCATACGAAAATGCTGAAAATGCAAAATTATCCATTTTGGTGGCAGCTTTTGGGATTTTGGATGTGGATCTGTGCAGTTGTCATGTCATGTGCTGTTCTGTGAGATGGCTCATTTGAAAGAGCTTTGGTGGCCAAATATGCTGCTTTTTATTTGGTGAAAAAATATTAAGGCATTCAAAAGTTATGCCACTTTTATGTTCCCATTATAAGTCAATGGGAACATTTATATGTATGTTTTGTGAACAAAGAATGGAGTTCTGGCCATCTTGTCCCACCTGCTGGTCAAACAATTCACAGCCTCATGGTTCAAGAATCTTTTTCCCAAGAATTCTTTGATTACGAGGTCCGCCATCTTGTTTTTCGATTTCTGATCATAAAAACACAAATATCTCGGCTCACGGGTCACTTCTGAAGTAAAACTTGGATGGGCTGTACTCAGGAGGCTCCAATCTATTGATCCATGCCTTTGGTTTCATCCAAATTGGTAAAAATAGAGTTATAAGGTTTTAAAATCTTTGATCATGGCTCACTAATGATCTCTGATCGCGACCCTGCAAATTCTTTGATCATAAGATTCTTTGATCGCGATCTTGCATCCAGAACTAACACTACAATTATCTTGGCTCAGAGGTGGGCTAGGGATACAAATGAGGGTGGGTTTGCTCAGGGCTTCATTCTATTGAGGCACGATATTGGTTTGGTCTAAATCACTCAAAAAATTATGTTTCAACATTTTTAATTCTTTGGTCATGAGCGTGCAATTTCTTTGCTCATGAGCCAGCAAATTCTTTGATCACAAGATTCTTTGATTACAATCGTGCATCGCGAGCAAGGGACAAGATGGTCAAATTATCAAATAAATTTTCTCAGCCTAGGGTGCCCTAGGAAGTCAAATGTGGGTGGATTTTGCTCACGGGCCGTTTTTCGAACTATGGCAGTTGTTTATCACAATTTCTTGTATTTTTGATTTATAGCACTTTTTAATCTTTGATTGTGAGCCTGCAAGTTCTTTGATCGTGAGATTCTTTGATCATGATCATGCATCACGAGCGAGGATGAGATAGCCAGATTAAAGAATGAATTTTCTCAGCCAGGGTGCCAAGGAAGTCAAATGATGGTGGGTTTTGCTCAGGATTTGTTCTGTCGAACCATGGTGGTGGTTTACTGCAATTCCTTAAAATTTTTGATTTACAGCAATTTTTTTCTTTAATTGTGAGCCTGCAAATTCTTTGATCGTGACATTCTTTGATCGTGATCTTGCATCATGAGTGAGGACAAGATGACTAAATTAAAAATCGAATTTCTCAGCCCAGGGATGCCCAATGAAGTCAAATGAGGGTGAGTTTTGCTCAGGGATTTGTTCTGTCGAACCATGGTGGTGGTTTACTGCAATTCCTTAAAATTTTGATTTACAGCAGTTTTTTTCTTTAATTGTGAGCCTGCAAATTCTTTGATTGCAAGCCTGCAAATTCTTTGATCGTGACATTCTTTGATTGTGATCTTGCATCATGAGTGAGGGACAAGATGGCCAAATTAAAAAATCTAATTTCTCAGCCCAGGGGTGTCCTAGGAAGACAAATGAGGGTGGGTTTTGCTCAGGGAGCTTCATTCTGTCAGCGGAGGAGAAATCTTGTAGAAGTGACTGAACTTATTGTGCTGCAATTTCAAGACTCTGAAAAGCAGCCATTTTTTTTGTACCACTGAGCGACTTAGCAATGGAACCTACCCATCCAATGGACTGTGAGCCATAGCAAAACGGGACAGTGTCAATACAGAACAGCAGAGAAAGAGAATATAATTATTATTAGTTATTTTCAGCCTCTGAATGTTTGTGAAATGGAGGCATGCTGTTTAATATGGAAGCCAGTGTGTCCAAGCACCCATCAAAGTGCCTCACCACCACTATCATAGTAAAAGAGATGTAGAAATGCAGACAAAAGGTAGCACATCTCCTCATTATCCTGCCTGCAGCAATCCATGTTAAGAGAATGACACAGAAATGATGACTGTCAAGATGTATGTGCCGCTGGTGCAAGTCACCTACCCATGCAAGCAGAGGTCACCGTTTGCCTTCTGTCCATTCTGTATTGCAGTGATTCCTGGTCGGAGCATGTCCCTGTTCCTTTCCTGTAGCAATCCATTCAGGAGAGCAACACAGAGATGCTGAAGCCAAAGATGGACGTCCCGCTTTCAGGAAGCTGCCTGCCTCACCATTCTGTGGAAGTTGCATATCGCCGTGGGGGGTGATCGCGCTAACCACCCACCCTCTCACCAGAACTGCATCATTCACCCTGGCACAGTATGCTGCAAAGTTAATTAGCATGCCAGGAAAATACTTCACATGTCCCCTACGTAGTAAATGTGCCACCCAGCCACTCACTGGGAAACCTTTAAATCATGTGATATGGCGTGAGGGTTGCCACCCACAGATGCAGCAGAACACCATGCTCCTAACTGAATCAAGGCTTAAATAACTACGCCGCATATATGGAATAAAAAGTTTCTGTCCGATGTGAAGCTGAAATCCTGCTTCAGATACCAGTTGACAGCAACAGCGACAGTGCTGAGACAGAGACTCATTATTGTAAACGCAGTGTCTCTGAAACCATATTATTAAATTGTTGTCATGTGGTTCCTCTGCACTCCACAGCAATTAATTATAAAATGGGCTAAATAAATCCAACCCTCTGATTGGCTACTACATCATCTGAGTCATGTCCTTATCAGATGATATAATAGCCAACCGGCACTACCCATCACCCTCAGCCCCACAACAGCATGGAATCACTGAGCTATGCCAGCTGAAAACAGAAACACAAGCTGGCACAGCTCACAACACAAACAGCACTTCTTCACTAGCACTGAGGCACACAACAAAAATAACAATATAAAAAATACTTCCACAGTCCCTTCCTGCACAAGTGTGACACCAAACTAGTACTCATAGTATTTAACTTCATTTTATTTTCTCCCAGCCCATCTCTGCCTAATAGCTGCAGCTCCAGCAGTCCCGTTCCTCAAGCCCTGCCCATTACACATGCCTCTCCGATCTCTGTACACAATTGAATTTCTCCTTTCATTTCAAAAACCAAAGTACAGATTACATAGAAGGAGCTCATTTTAATTACCCCAATACCAAACGTCATTTTCAGAGCACGAAGCTGCTCCAGTTTGAAAACCGCAAACCAGGAAATCCTCATGACAGCATGCATCAAGGGACACGCTGGCTCCAACTACATGCAGATCTCATCAAAAAAGTCCCAAAGCAAAAATAAATAAAAACTCCAATAACCTACTTCCGAAACTTGTTTATTTTCTCACCATTACCGTCAGTTTACCGATACGAAACTTCATTTTGCAGCAAGAGCGTTCGGTTTGAAAACCGCAAACCAGGAAATCCTCATGTACAGCATGCATCAAGGGACACGCCGCCCAACTACATGCAAATCTCATCAAAAAAAGCTCCCACAGCAAAAAATAAATAAAAACTCCAATAACCCAATTCCAAACTTCTTTATTTTCTCACCATTAACGTCCGTTTCCCCGATACGAAACTTCATTTTGGTAGTATCGAATGCTTCCGTTCAAAACTGCAAACCAGTAAATTCTCATCAAAAAGCTCCCAAGGTAAAAATAAATAAAAACTCCAATAACTCAATTCCAAAACCTCTTTATTTTCTCACCATTACCAGGAAACAAAGGCACACACCAACTTCCTTTACTTCTTAATCAAACATCTCCATTTAAACTCAATGACAAGCACTACTTTTCTAGTTTTCTGCTAAGCACATTTTTTCCTCTCTTTTTATAAACAATTTTTATCTCCATTTTATTAATTACTTTACCAACCAGCCCATTTATAAGTGCAATAACAACTCTGAGGTGTGGTTCATACGCCTGATAAGAGCATGCCCAGTGGCATAAGGCACTCGGCGCCAAGTGCCTCGTGCCTTAGTACACCCCTCATGCGTGTTCTTATCAGGTGATAAACCACACCTCGTCATGTGTTATTGCTGCTTATAATGCAGAGTCCAAAGGAACTTGCAATCCAACAGTAAAATAAGGATATGATTATACTGTTTCAAAAATTAAGAAATGTATGCCTGTGCTCCCACAACAAAATGCATGGGAGCACAAGGCTCAAAGGACCCTGTACTCCCACAGTAAAATAAGGATATGATTATCTCAGTAGGTACTTCGCCTCTGAGGCTGGGAGATCAATAGGCTGTGGGTTCTATCCCCACTGAGGCACTTGGGTTAATATCCCAGTACTGACACTGTAGTGCAACATGAGGGGTGCTGCACTCCTGAGGTGCCATCTTTCAGATGAGCTGTTAAACTGAGGTCCCATCTGCCTGTTCTAGTGGTAGTTCAGGTGGATGTTAAAAGATCCCATGGCACTTCTCGAAAGAGCTGGGAATTTCCGTGGTGCAATGGCCAAATTTCCTCCATTCACGAAAAATACAACCAACAGCTTAATCTGGTTCAAGGTCAGTTGACATTCATCTGTATCCCTCCCGGTCGTTGCCTGAAAATAGGCAAGATTTGTCTAGTGCACTTACCGGTCAACAAAACTAAAAAATAAAAATAAATAAAATAAAAATATGATGGGGACACCTCCTGTGTAAGGCTATATTCAAAGGGCTGCCAATGCAAGGCATAGGTTGCAAGTCAGTATAGCCTGATATTACCTCACTATATGTTTGCCAAGATGAAACCTTTTGATCCCTTTCAGAATTCACTCCATGCTCAGGACAACCCTTCTGCTCTTCTCCATCATGTTTGGAAGGAGGGTAAACTTAGATGGTCAAGCACTTCTGTTAACTCTGTACTGGAAGTGGAGAAAATCCTATACTCAAGGATGCTGAATTTAGGATCAACAGTACCTCTGCTATCCCTGACTCAACTCACTCCACAATCTTCCTAGTCCTCTGTCCTTTGCAGCACATTTGGTACCTGGATCAAAATTATGTATGCCTGGGAGCACAGTGTCTGAAGGACCCTGCACTCCCACAGCAAAATGCATTATAATGCAGGGTCCAGAGGAACTTGCAATCCAACAGTAAAATAAGGATATGATTATACTGTCTCAAAGATTAAGGAAATGTATGCCTGTGCTCACACAACAAAATGCATGGGAGCACAAGGCTCAAAGGACCCTACACTCCCACAGTAAAATAAGGATATGATTATACTATCCATAAAAGGAAATAAGTTTCAAAACATTTTGTTAATGCTCCAGTTAGAATCAAAGTGACAAAAGTTGGGAAATGAGGTGAGACGTTAAGGTTTACAACCCTATCACCCCGCCCACATGGCCAAAGCAGGCAGGAGAGCAAGTGTGGAGTGTGCTTGGGCTCTGAAGCCTAATGCTTACCCCAACTCATAAAGTCTATGCATCTGATCTTATTTACCAATGTAATGGGGTGAGCATTATGCTTTAGAAGCCCAGGCACAGCCTCACACCTGCTCTCCTGCCTGCTTTTGGGTGTAGGTTGTTAGAGTTGTAAACTTAATGCTTCATTTCCCAACTGTTGTCACTTTGACCCTAACTGAGCACTAATGAAGTTTTCTGCAACTTATATACTATATATATTCTATGCAAAAACTGTGTTAATGCATCATTTGGGGTAAAACACAAAAGTCAGGAAATGAAAAATCTTTAGGGTTGCCCTTCCCCAGACCTGCCCATCATCCCAAGATTGACAGCTGATGGGGTGTGTCATTGGGGTTGTGAGCCTAAATGTCACCCCATTCCATCTGAAATTACATTCAGAAGCCACAATAAATAAGAATGGACGTGGAAGCAGAGGCCACAAGGGGCGCTCTCTTCTCTCTCTATTGCTTGTGAAACAGCCTGTTCACATCATTATGATGCTGACAACCAAACACTCTATGTAACTACCATGGTCACTACTGATTCTTAACAGAAGCAGCTGAGCAAATTCTCCAGTGTGCACAGGGAAATTTGAATACGTCCCCGATCTCTCACTATTGGGATTTCTATAGTCTGCCTAGTACTTTAGCTGGGAGTTACAGTGTCCATTGGGTGGGTGGTGGGAACCTTTCATCACTAACTTGGAAAAACATGGCTGCTCCTTATTTCATTTCGAGATGCAGTACAATTACCGGTACTTAGTTAAGTTCAGTGACATTTCTCCTCCACTGCTTCTCACCACATCCACTTACTGTCAAAATACTAGTGATTAATGAATGCTCAGGTGACCCATTTTATCCAGTCATCTTCCTCAAACCTAGATGCCCATGTTATAAGTAAGCAATAATCCACAACAGGGTGTGTATTTATTGGGGATTAATCAACACCCAGAGTGTTCGGTGAGGTATGAGGCTGCAGGTCAAGTGTCCTCACAGCACCCAGGGTGTTGATTAATCTTCCAAAAGCACACCCTGTCATGGGTTATTGCACTTATAACATGGGCCAAATTTTGAGACATATGCACAGAAACTTTGGTTTTAACAGACAAAACATGTGGGAACTATTTAATGTTGTTCCACTTTTCCTGGCTGTATACTACTACACTTTTTGTGTTCTGCCACATGAAAATAGGTCTACAAGCTCAATTTTGTGGTGAGCTGGCATGATAACAAAGAGAACACCGATCTCATTATAATGTGAAAAGTGCTACTGTCACATAAATACACAAATACAGACACACAGTAACAGAGGAACCACATGACGACAATTTAATAATATGGTTTCAGAGACACTGCATTTACAATAATGACTCTCTGTCTCTGCACTGTCACTGTTGCTGTCAACTGGTGCCAGAAGCAGGATTTCAGCTTCACATCAGACAGGGAAACTTTTATTCATATAAATTGTAACATTTGATAAACACAAACCTGGGCCATCTATTCTGGTATCAGCTTGGGTTACTTCTGCACACTCTATTCAGTAGCGTTCCTCTTCACAATGTTTTAATCCAAGAGCTTCTGTCAGAAGCTCCTGGAAGAATTGCAGAGGGCTGACAATTTTGATTCTGTTTTGGCAGGATCAATACTCCAGGTCTTTGACTTTCGTTTCAAGTGCTTTCAATTCTATGTCTTAGCATTTGACAAGGGCTTGCTTCGATGCAGCAAATCCTCATCATTGCTTACATAGTTTTCGAAATGGGTCATGTAAACCCCAAAAGTTCAATTTTTCAGCCTGGTCAGACATAAATTGCTTCAATGAGCTAATAGTGATGTTACGACCCTAACCCCTTGATGTATTTCATGTAATATTATCTCCTGATTTTCATCACCCCTGCTCTCTTTTGTCTTATTGTTTAGAGGTTTTATTCTTCATGCTTCCAGTTTTGTCTTAGTTGGACTATGTACAGTATGTCAGAAAGAGAAAGTTGCAGCAGATGAACTAGGAGAGTTAGGAGGCAGGTTTAGTAAATCGATGGTTGTGATGTCAGCCCATTGCCCATATAAAGAGCTATTTCTCTGTCTGATAAAACTTATCTAGTGGCACCCCCACCCTTGATATCCATATTTATAATATAAAAATTAAAATATTTTATATGAATTTATAATATTTATAATATGTTTTACCTCTATGTTGGTGTTTAGTGACAGCCCCACCCTCCCATGCAATTCTCCTTTATCCCTGGTATCTAGTGGCACCCCACCCTCTGATGCCCATACATTTACATCCTATTATGTTGACATTGGTGGTTAGTGGTACCCCCCCACTGTCCTATGTCCCTGTAAAACTAAAAATAAGAAAACCATCCCTTGATGTTGTTTTTATTTTTTAAACCTGTAAAAAATAAAGGTTCCTGCCTATCACGCCCACACCACCCTCCAACCTCCCACTGTGCCCACCTCCCACCCTCGACCCCCCCCACACCTTCACTCTCCTAAACTGTCAACTGACTCAACATTCACTCTCTGATTGAAGACGTGTCTTGCTGCTGGAATTGACATCTGCTCTCTGACAAGTAAGATAACTGCAGTTACATTACTTGTCAGAGAGCATCGCCAGTTCCAGCAGCAAGACGCATCTTCGGGTCAGAGAGTGGATGTTGACTGTGTTGCAGTTCAGGTAAATGAGGGTGTGGGGTGGTCAAGAGGGGTGTAGGAGTGTGGTGCACAATGGGAGGTCAGTGGTGGAAAGTGGTATGATCGACATTGGACAGTTTTTTTACAAGTTGTAAAAACAATAAAAAGACATTGAGGGTCAGTTTTCTTATTTTCAGTTTCACAGGGACATAGGAGGATGGGGGCTGCACTAACCACCAACGCCTCTGAACATAATAGAATATATAGGTATCAAAGGGGTGTGTGGGGTGCCGCCCAGACACCAGCGATAATGGAGCATTTCAAAGGAGAGGGGTACCAGTAAACAGCAATGGTGGGTACAAAATATTATAAATTAATGTAGATAATGTTTAATTTTATACATATAGGTATTGAGGGCATGGGTGCCACTAGACACCAGAGGCCTGATTCACGAAGCTCTTAGATTGATGCAAGGTGCCTATATCAGACATAAATGATTCAAGTGGTACCTTGCACCTAAAGATGCCCCAAGGAGCTATTCAGAAAGAAGGCCTGCACCAAATGGAGCTTTGCCAGGCTTTTGACACAAAATGGGCTGCAACATGGCACTAGTGGACTTGCAGCAGATGCAGGATACCATATCCCCCATTTCAGTATTCACAAAACCCTCCCAGGGCAACATTCTAAGTACCATTAAACCAGCCAGGGCTGGTCTAAGGAACTTAGATGTGTCCTCTGGGAGGGTTTTGACATGGTACCCACCCCTCCCCAGTCCCAAACTCCCATTATGGTAGCTTATAGATATGTTTATTATAATATATTTCCCTCCCTGGTACTTTAGCACCACCCAGCCCCAATCCCCCATTAAGATTGTTAGTACTTTTATTATAATATTTATTTCCCCTGGTAGTCTAGAGGACTGCCCCAGCCCCAATCCACTGTTAAATGGTAATCTGGACTTCCCTGATGGTCTAGTGGACCCCCAACTCTGCAGCAGCTGACCATCCTGCTCACTCCCCAAACCCCTATTCAAGCTGGTAACTGGCACAGCCCACCACTCACCACCACAGCCAGCCACTGACTGAGTTCTGAATGACTCCTACCATTCAGAGCTTTGTTGGCAGCTAGTCACTGTGGTGAGAGGTGGGCTGTGACAATCACTGGCTTGATTTTGGGTTGGGGTGAGCAAGGTAGGGCACTGTGGGGTGGGGGTCCACCACACCACCAGGAAGTTCAGATTACCATTTAATGGTGGATCAGGGCAGGGTGGTCCATTAGACCCCAGAGCATAGAAATATTATAATATGAATTTTACTAATAATCTTAAGGGGAATTGGGCTGGGAGCAGGGCTAGACTACAAGGGAGGGAAATTATATTATACATATCTATAGATACAAGAATGGGAGATCAAATAAATACTAGACTAGCAGGGAGGAAATATTTATATTAGACATATCTATAGCTACCATAATGAGAGATCTGGGTGGGGTGGCACATCCAGCAGGGACTGCTGTCCATGGTGCTATTGTTGCATGGCTGCCCCAAGGCTTAGGGCACACCTTCAGGATAAATCATCTGTTTGGCACAGTGCCAGGGTGGGTGCAAGCCATGGGACATTGCCGCCGGGACCCTACCTGATAGTGAATCCTGTGGGTCCCTGGCACCAGCACTTGGTGCAAGCTGCATTGGATAGCCTGCATCGACCTTCGTGAACTGGGCCCCAGCGATCTTCAATATACTAGCATGGGAGGTGGGGTACACTGAAACTAGGGTCTTAGATTTTCTTTTATCCTTTTTGCAAGCAATTTTTTTTTTGAAAGAAAGCAAAAGAAATCCCAAAAGGGACTTAGTGAGCTGTGAAAAGTATTTGAATAGCTGCATAAAAATGTTCAAAGGGCATGACACCTAGTGAAAAGTACACAATGAAGCTCATCAGCTCCCGATGAGCAGGATACATGTTTGGATGTCTGTAGAAGACATCCCTGGCATAGTTATGACAGTTTGTTGTGTGAAGAAAGAGAAAACAAGATGGTGGCCCATGAAAAGGAATTCTTCTGGTGAAAAGGATTGGCCCTCACGTAAAAAAAGAACCTTTTCATGAGACCAAATTCCTTTTGCATTCCATTCCTCTATCCTGGAGAGTGATAATCCCACTAAAATAATGGCAACTTAAAAATTAAATAACTGTGCAACAGATTAATATTTTTCACCAAACAAATGCAAAGGCAGTTCTGTGACTGAAGCTGTTTCTGCCATAAAAATTCACACCAAACTTTCATACCATCTGGGTGCAAGACAATTAGGAAAAACTGCAAAAGGTGAATTTTAAGGTTTTGCCCTATCTAGATCTCAGAATCTGCACATCAGACCGAAACTAAACTTAGATGTCAAGAGATCAACCACACAAGACAACGATGCCAAATATTTTGCAAATCCATTAAATGGTTGCAAAGGTATTAAAGTACAAATTTGAGGTTTAAATATTAAAGTGTCTACTCAACCTAACTACAGTGGCATGACTGTCTCTCTCTCTCTCTCTCTCTCGCTTCTTTTTCTCTCTAGATATATATATATATATATTTATATAACATAAGTAGGAACTACTCCCCATAGAAAAGGCAATCATGTATTTCTCTGTATATGTGTGACTTATCTGTCAATTCAAAGTATATACCTGCACTAATATAACAATTATTGCTATGTACCTCCAGTTATCAAAGCTATGTACCTACAGTAATCAAACAATTAAGAGAACAATACTGATAACACGATTAACACATCATTAGGAAGCTAGCCAAACCTATTAACAAACAACAAAAGAACCTAAAAGAAAGACACAAGAAACCATCCTAAACCCAGAAATACCATAAACTCCTACCTGCACTGACTACACACCATTCCTCCTTGATGCAAGAGATCTTCAAGTACCATAACATGATTGCAAAAGTCATCACCATAACAATAACCACCCTAAGGTATTATATTCAACAAACCATGGGTAAGGTAGAACACTTAGAGTATACAAATCTTGAGAGGCATAATTCAGAGCATCAAGCCACTCCCCTTCAGGATCATGGCCTAGTAGCCCTACATAGCCCCCTTGATGGATATACATCCTTGTATACCATCCTTGCCCATAAAAATCCTGGTCTCTGATAGATCAAGAGCCAGTCACGGATATTGAAGGTTTTGACTATTGACCAGTTTCAGACTGAGACTGGTCAATAGTTCTCATACCAGGCTCAAGAGATGAGGTCATAAGAAGGTTATGTTGAAACTATGGTATGGAAATACAGTAAATGACCAAGTTATGAGTGAGCATTGACATATTTTATTGCTCAACCACAACATTGTTAATTTTGGATTTTTTCCCATCAACCTTTTAACATGGACCTTTGCAACCCACCTCATGAGCAAGGCAGTTAAAATTTTCAAACACATGCCAGAAGGAGATTTTGCAGTCAATGCCCCAAATCACATTTTGGGTAGGATTTGAAATGTTTCATGTACCAGGTTCATGAGGTACAGTAGCGCCATAAGACAGTGGTGTGGTCCAACAGTGGACACCATGGTCATACTGTCCTGTGACCCTCATGTGATGCACCAATGGCATGGGATTCCACACACTACCATCACATAGGTGTCCATGTATTTTGGAGCCTGAACAGGTGTAGAGAATATGCCCTGAGGTCACACATATCAACATACTGGCACACTGCTGTTAGAGGCATTACTGTCAGTGACTGCACTGTGTGGATGGCCACTACTCTGTGGCAGTACCCTCTCTGTGGTGCAGCCTGGCCACCTGTACTCTCTCCATTCTCCCAGTGCAGCATGTGTCTGCTGGATCATGTTGATGTACACCACTGAGGGACATGGAGGTGTGTGCTGAATGGCCACACTGCCACAGCATCCACTGAGTGCTGGGGCAACCACTAATGCCCGGCAGGGTTAGGACCAGTGCCAGATGTTGGTGACATAGGCAGTGCCATCTGTGTGCAGCATGTCTCAGCCTTGTATGTTTTCTGCACATTGTTCTGTCTCATCATGTTCACCCGTGGGCCCAGTGTCGGAATGACCCAGAGATACCAACTGTGTGGCTGCAATGCAGCAGTGTCCAATACAGACATGCAATGCACAACAGCACACAATACACAAATGTCAGATTAAGTACACATTACAGTATAATACATCACATTACAGAATGAATAATGTATGGGACATGTGGTTAAACCAGGCGTTATGCAGATCTGAGGTGTATGATGCATCAGAAACCCCAAGGGCTATAGCCGAGGGTTTTCTCTGAGTACCCACACTGACGGTATGCATAGCATCTGTGTTACCAGACTTCCCCAAGTTTCTTCTGTGCTATGTAATGTTGGTTAGCGTACGCAATAGTGATATAGTATGACCTTGCATGACTGTGCTGCTGCTGCGCCTGCCCCCTTCCTGGGTTTGCCCAGACATAAGATTACCTTTTTATAGGTGGTAACTAGCGCTGCACTCAGTGTTGTGTTAACATACCTCGTGTCATGCTAAATGTTTGAATATCACACTGCGCCTGTATTCATGGTCCAACCCTTCACTTTGCCCCATGCATACATTATCTTTTTGAACCAGCACTAACACATTGCACCTGTGCTATTTCCCATTTCTAATATTGTGGTCCTGCACTAACCCAGTGCTAAACCAGTGCAAACTCTTTGAGTGACCACTGACCAGGAGCCACCAGTATTCCACAGGTCTCTCGGTCTCAGGTGCTCCTGTTGTGATTGAATGATGAAGGTTCTGCCCAAAATAGAATAACTTCAGTTAAATGACCCAACCAACTCCATCTATGACATGCCCCTCCCACACCCTGCTCTGTCTCCAACTCCCCAATCCAATTCTCCTTATCAGAAGACTGAATGAGTGCACTTGTTGCAATAGTAAAACCAGCAATCTGCTGGCTTTACTATATACAAGTGGCGGCATGCTTTCATTCAAGAAGACACTCAGCAGTGAAAGAACAGAGGGTTTTGCATGTCCAGACCGATCAGATGCCTTGAATGCTTTCTTCTAATATGGAGACTTGAGTTGGGAGGAGCAGACAGAGTCGTGTGGGGGATGGGGATCGAGATGGAGTTGGTTGGGTCATTTAGCAGAAGCTGTTCTATTTGGGCAGACCCTTCATCATTCAGTTACAACAGGAGCACCCAAGACCAAGAGACCCATGGAACACCGTGGATCCTGGTCAACGGTCACTCACTGGTGGCTTGAGTCCCTGCTTTAAGTTGTTGCTGATGGGAGGAATGCATTCTTATTATTATTCTTTGTGCAGTGCACTTCTGTCACTTTACATTGTGAGATGGGGCTGGCAGTGGAGGTGGGCGGATTGTGCAGGTCCCCATTAAAAGTTTTTTCTAAAGAAAACTAAACAAATTGTGGGTGCTGGGTGGTAGGAGGTTGGGACTAGGTGGCTGCTAGAGGGTGGACCCATGAAACATCGGTGGCCCCTAGTCAGTGTTCACTAACTGGCTGCTTGAACTCTACTTAAGTTGTTGCTGACAGGGGGTTCTTCTTATTATTCTTTGCACTTCTGTCACTTTACTTTGTAAGATGGGGGCCAGCCATGTGAGGGTGGTGGGTACTGCCGTCCACATTTAAAGTTTTCTGTATAAAGAAAATTAAACAAATTGTGGGTGCTGGGTGGATAGTAGGGTAGGACTTGGTGGCACTGGCTGCTAGAGGATGGGGAGAGACAGTAGTGTTTTTGGGAGGTAGGGTACATGGCTCAACTTGTTTTTTGGGGGGCAGCAGTGGAGGGTGGAGGCTGTTTTAATTTTTTTCTGTGGGCTAAATTTCACATCCCACAGAATAGTTCAAAATATGCATGAATTTCACAAAATATTTCACGTAATGAAATTCTGCAATTTAGCTCCTCTCTAGTGGCATTATGGTTTCTAACCCTAACACCCCACCAGCACCCTGCAGCAGTTAACAGGCATGGGGTGAGCCTTGGGGTTGTCAACACTAATGGTCACCCCATTCCATGAGTAAGTAAGCTGAGATGGGTACAGTGTATGAGAATGAGGTGAGCGTTAGGGTTGACAATCCTAAAGCACACCCCACACCTGTTGCTTCCTGCAGGATGTAGGTGGGGTGTTAATTGAAACCCTAATGCCACATTTCACTTCTTTGTCACATTAACCAAAATAAACCTAAAGTTTTGCAGTTTAATAGCTTTTCAACCATTCAACGGATTTACACAAAATTTGCATGTGCTGTCTCCTGGGAAGATCTTTTGATGTGCCAAGTTTCATTCCGGTCAGATTTGTGGATTTTGAGATCCAGACAGCAAAAAACTGAAAATTCACCACTTTTGCAATTATTTCTCATCACACTGTGCACAGACAGTGTTGATTTTTTTCTGAAAATGTTATGGTAGAAAGAGACTCGGTCTCAAAACATGCCAGTATTTATTTGGCGAAAACATAGTAATCTGTTCCAGAGTTATAGCATTTTAAAGTTTTCATTATTTTCAATGGGATTTTCATTTTCAGGATAGCTGCACAGAACAAAACGGATCTTTGTTTGTCAGGGGACATTCCTTTTTGCCAGGGGCCAGTCTTTGCTCACCAGAAAATAAATCCTGTTCATGAGCCGCCATCTTGTTTTTGTTTTTGCCATAAACAAACTGTCATTAGTCTGCCCAGGGATGTCAGTTACAGAAATCCATGCATGTTTTTGCTGATCAGGAATTGATGAACTGTCCTGTGTAGTTTTCAGCATTTCTATGCCCCTAGAACTCTTTCTTTGCCCTGTGGACTTTATCTGCCTGTGCTATTTGCCTACACATGGTATCCATATCTCCATTTTGGACAATACATTATGTTACCATAGGAATAACTACAATGTGATTATCAGTTGTTTATAATCCCTTTGATTATGATACATCCCATCATAAGTGAGAATAGAGTTTCATTTTACATATGGATCCCGCAACATACAAAACTGCTAAATACTAAACATCTCCTTTCACTCCTATAAAGTCCCCAGTGCCTGTAAACTAGCTCTGTTATACCACTACATAAGGTTGTGAATGTCTTGCCTCCTGACTGGGTAAATACAGTACTAACCAATCTCCCTCTTCCTGCTGTATCAAAAACTAAGGACCATACAGTCCATGCTCAACTCTCCTTCTTCCTTAATGGCTTCTTCCATGCTCCTTATCAGTTTGCCTTTACATAAATCATACTAGAGGCATTTCCTCCCTGTGCTTGACTTGTCTGTAGTTTCCTCTCATCTCTTTTTGTGCTGGTTGAATCTCTGTGTGTGCCTAAAATGGAAGCAGTTTCACCTCCTCCCTCTCCTAGTTTGTGACGACTTTGAGACAACATTTGTGTGAAAGGGATATATAAACCCACCTACCTACCTACCTAACTTCCTTCCTTCCTCCCTTACAAGTTATTTATGTTATTATGTTATTTTATGTACTACTAAGATATTCATAAGGCTTACCAAATGACTTTCTATGAATAACAAACATAACTTAGTAGGAATTAATTCTGTATAGATGGATATACTGTACTGCAGTTTTGTATCACATATAGTTGCAATCAGAATGTAAAGTGTGACCAGAAGTGTATAAGATGTAAATAGTTAAGGAGAAATATTCATTTTTATTTTTTACTACATTTTGCCTAGTGTGATTTGCCCTCTTTTCAGCAGCAAGCCAAGCTATACTAGTTACATTCTGAGCTACTCACATATCTAGACGTTACCCACCTTCTGTTTTTTTTATCTACAGCATGTTACTGTTTTATTTCTATATAAAAAACTTCACCAGTTCACAGTTTGTATGTTGTGATATGCACATTGTAAATACAGCATGGCTGTCATGAACCACTGGTAGCCCACTGCTTGCTTTACTACACCCAGATGATGTTGAATGATGATGCTTTACTACCACTGACTGATGGGATAAATTCACTGTCATGTACAGATAAAAGAACAAATGCCAACCATATATTACTTTCTAATTTTCACCCTATTTCACACATCTGCTTCTAAACTGTTTGAGAATGAGATGACTATGATTGTAGCATTTCAGTTTGACTTCAATGTCACTCATTCATCTGATACAGCCCCACTTTGGTTTATGACTAACCTTTAAGTGGCTAAGGCCCGGTTAAATATTGGTTTAGTCGTAATCCAGGACCAGACTCTTAGTTCTGGTCCTAGGATTAATTGACTTTATTCCCAGAGGCATTCTGGCAGAGGCATTCTGTGAAAATTCCAACAGATCACAGGCAATAAAAGAAGCCCGCATGGTGAACTCCAGGAGCCATAAAACTGGTAGGAAAAAAATATATATTCATTGCAAAAAACTCTATTAATGCATTAGATAGGTTTCATGTTACAGTGACAAAAGTTTGGAGATGCAACATGTGCATTCACCAATGCATTTGCCTTGAGCCATGTCTTCACTTTTTAATCAAACTTTTAACTGGGTTCCCGTGCTCATTTCAACACTGGATTTAATGTATATACAGTAGATTAGCTAAATGCATAATATAAAAATAAGTCTTTATCTAGCATTACATGGAAATTCATAAATTAAATGCATGAGTTCACTGTCTGGTTCATGCCATGTTGTTGCGGGAACATACAAAACCATCCACCTGCCCGATATTAGGTCTGGATGATTAAAATGTAAATAGATATGAAATCTAAAGATATGGCTGTTTAAAAAATCTGGACCACCTGCAACAGTTATGCTATATAGCTGGCTGCAGCCACCGTTTCAACATGGGGTTTAAAATAAAAAAAGTTGGTAGTGTCCCTTGAGCAATATGGTGAGGGTTGTACACAAAGGCAATATGAGGTCACAAACAAGAACGCAGTTTCTATGGATTGCAAAGCTGCACATCAGTTCAGTTCTAGATTACTCAGATTATCCTTTGGCTGTTTCAATTCATGTAGTCAAAAGAAAAAAAATCCTTTTCAAAATGTAACTCACCCCTGACCAATGTTGTGGTCAAAATATTTACTTATGAGGCGTATCCTAGAGTTTAAAATAGGCGAGGGTGTCCTTTACTACACTTATTTAATTAGTTTGTGCTGACCAGGAAGCATGCTTGACAATAAAATGTCTATTTTCAGGCATAACCTGGAGATTACAAGTTATGAGGAAAGAGAAGACATCAGGGTTACAACATGCCTTGTCCAGCTTCAGGTTCGACTAGAAACTGGTCTGCAGCAGAGGCAGCAATCAAGTGATGTATGCATGTGCAAGTAGGTAGTTATTCATTATTTATTATGCATTACACATTCAGTTTAGTAAAACACGATTTTCTCAGTCTGTATATCTATATACTTACTAGAAAGTTAGTGTTCATTTAAAATGGATTATATAAATGTGTTATTCCAGATTTATGTTAACAAATCTCTATATTTAATACATTTTTAATCATATAGGGTGCTATTCACAAACAATGGGGATACATGCAATTAGCTCATATACCCCATGCACAGCTCTGCACCTGCTAGAGATCCATGCAGGGACCACATTCATGAAGAGGCGGTCCCCACCTGGCTCCATTATGTGGTCCCACCCCCACAATGTGCAGCTACACAGGGTGGTATGGTGCAGGGCTGTGTACCCAGCTGCACAGCCAATCAGCTGCCTGGACTGGGACCTCCAGTGGAGCACTTGTGCTCATCAGTCACCATGTTGCTGGACGGTGCATAGGCGGACAGTAGACTGAGGTGAGGGGACCCCAGATGCACATCCCCACCTCCCAAATGTGCCCCACAGCCAGGGGCAGACACATTGAGGGGTCTGTTGACCCCTGCAATCCCCACCGATCTCAGTGGGGCATCCAGGGAGGCACATAGTATTATAGCTGCCTCGAGAAGGCATAGCCATTACCCCCACACATGGCACACACCATTGTGAATGGTGTAGGTGCTACTATACCCGTGCCTGCCCCTGATCTGACCCCATGCAGAGCTGCACATTCAGCCAGTGTGCTGGGCATGGGGGCATACTGAGATCATGCATGGTGCACAGGGGCATAGTGAGCATGGCCAGGTGTGGGTAAGCTATGCACCAAGTTTGCACGGCATAACCCATCTGCACTGTTTGAGAATAGGGCCCATTATGTATGGGTTTGTATGAGGTATAAATGTATGTGTATACTCTTATGTGAATCAAATGCTTCACTTGTTTGTTGGCTCTTAATGCAGGCTAGTTTCTAACCTAAACCAGTTAAAGTATATAGTGTGGATACCCATGCACACATTTTTGTACTGGTGGTGGTCAAACTCTTGAATATGAAGCATTAATATAGATTTTTGCTGTGACTATGGTCTGGTGCTAAGTTATATTTGTAAAGGATTTTGTTCTCTTTACTACAAAAGTGGAATTAGCCTTAGGGCAATCTGAATAATTAAAATGAACTGGTACAGTAATTCAACTTCTTCACTTCACAGAGACTGTTTCACAGTTTGTTGCATATTATGTTTCCTTGCATCTTGACACCTGCACCTAAAGTAAGCAATATACATATGGAAATTAGGTTATAATGGCTGTGCCTATGAAACTGAATGCTTTCCCATCTGTGTGCTTTTAATACACTATGAGGTCAGTTAGGGACAGTCAAATGCTTTCTATGTAGACTTCTTAAATAGGCCACTTATATGTGCTATTAGCCCTGGAAATAAAAACTGAAAAATAAAAAAATGCATGAGCTAATACCTTGCAATGGCTGAAATGGTATGTTCATGAAAGAGCATGCAAAGGTGTCAAGTTGTGCTTTTTCATATGTTACTGCTGAGTTTTTTTTTTGCAGTGGCACATGTAGGGAATTTTCAAAGGCTGGACACAGATGCAAATACAGGCTGCACTTGTGCTTGCATCCACCAAATTGTTTCAAAGCAATGCTAACTGGTATTTTCAACAGATGCATCCATGTATAACAGAAAGTCACACTTTGCAGTAGTAAATTTATGTCAATGTGATTTGTACTATGTTTTCCTTAATAGTGTAATTTTTGGATGTAGCAATCAGATGTTATTAGACTACCAGACAGACTGCCTAACTGTCTGGTTACATTGCCAAGTTGAAAACAGCAGGGGACACGACCTGGATGGATCATTTTGACCCTCCCCAGGTAAGTGTTAATAGTTAATGTTTGCTAGTGGTACAGTGTTTACCAAAAGTCTTTTACACTACTGCTGTGGAAGCCTAGCAAGAGGTAAAAATACTGCATGAAAAAATAAATGCAGTCATAAATTAACATTTAAGGAATCTTTTTTTTTGTACTACATGCTTGGTAAACTTCAAAGAAATGACAGAAAACATTATTTTTCTCATTTAATCTATTACAGTATATCATACTGCACAGTGGGTCTTCAGACTTTGCTAATTTATGTTTGTAACTCTCAAAGTTATATGCATAAATTAAAGATTATAGATTATGGAATTTTAGCTATACATACAGCACTTAATACATAGACAGTGTCAGCAGATAAGGCCCATGGCCCACCCAGTCTGCCCATTTGAGCTTGTAAGTTCAGTTTAGGTTTTCCTAGAAGTCTGTTGCCCTTACCCCTGACCTCCAGAATTCCTTTATGTCTATCCCATGCATTCTTAAATCCTGTGATTGTTTCAGCTCCCACCACTTCCTCTGGCAGGGTTTTCCACTTTTCCACCACCGCTCTGTGAAGAAATTCTTCCTCATGTTTCCTCTGAATCGTCCTCCCTCCAACTTCATCCCATGCCTTCTAGTCCTGGATCATCTTTTTCACTTAAAAACAGTGTATTCCTGCACCCTGTTCCTCCCTGTAAGATACTTGTATGTCTCTATCATATTCCTTCTCTCCTCCTCTCCTCCAGGGAGTACATGTTCAGTTCCTTCAACCTGTCTTCATAGGACTTGTGATGCAATCCATGCACCATCTTTGTTGCCCTCCTCTGAACCTTCTCTACCCTGTATATGTCCTTACGTAGGTATGGTCTCCAGAACTGTACCCTGTGCTCCAGGTGGGGCCTCACTAGTGTCTTGTACAGGGAATTATGACCTCCTTTTCCTGCTGGTGATGCCCCTGCCTATACATCCCAGCATCCTATTTGCTTTACCTGCTGCCTTGTCACACTGTTTCCTACCTTGAAGTCATCAGAGGTGATAATCCCAAGATCCCTTTCCTGCTTGGTACATGCTATATCCTCACCCCCAACTGATATATTGTGCCAGGGTTTTGTGTCCCATACGCATTATCTTGCACTTCCTTGCATTGAATTTCAACTGCCAAACCCTGACCATTCTTCAGGTTTCTGCAGGTCCTTCTCATTCTGTCTACACCCTCTGGTGTGTCTACTCTGTTACAGAGCTTTGTGTCATTAGCAAACAGTGAAATTCTGCCCTCTAGGTCCCATGAATGTCACCAATGAAGATGTTGAATAGGACCATTCCCAGCACTGATCCCTGTGGTACCCCACTGGTCACTCTTCCCTTGTGGAGTTACAGCCATTTACCACCACCCTCTGTGTCCTGCCACCCAGCCAGTTACCTACCCACCACACTACTGTCCTGCCCACACCCATATTCCCAGTTTGTGTAATAGTCTTCTATGTGGCACAGTATCAAAGGCCTTGCTGAAGTCCAGATAGGCCATGTCCACTGCCCTCCCTGATCCACCTCCCTAGTCACCCAGTCAAAAATTCAATGAGGCTGGTCTGACATGACCTCCCCTGGTGAAACCATGCTGCCTTGGGTCCTGTAGTCCATTGACAACCAGATGTTCCACCAATCTCTCCTTCA
Organism: Neoceratodus forsteri; assembly: GCA_016271365.2. Lineage (NCBI taxonomy): Eukaryota > Metazoa > Chordata > Ceratodontiformes > Ceratodontidae > Neoceratodus > Neoceratodus forsteri. Next base: position 1,066,367,699 of record CM028130.1, read on the forward strand.
GTAGTGCTTCCATGATCTTCCCACTACCGAGGTGAGGCTGACTGGTCTGTAGTTCCCTGCTTCCTCTTTGTTCCTTTTGTTAATATTTTATCTGAATAATACATGGGTATATAATTGCAATCAAATAATTTCCATGTTAAGTTCTTTATTACATTCAATTTTCATGGCATGCTAGCCATTAATTGTGCTGTTGTAGTGGAAGTTTGTAGTTAACACCATAGCTGGCAGGATCTGTTCAAGGATGCCCTATTGAACATTGAATGCAGCATCAGAGATTATTAAACCTGCATTTTCATATGAGTTCTACCTTTTAATAGCTTATAATAGGTATTTTATTTAAAATGTGTCCCAAACATGATAGCCCCATGACTAGAGGCAGGCTAATGGCCAAAATCCGCTATGTGCAGCAATTCACATATTAAACCATAATCCACAGAGTAATCTGCAATGTGAAGCAGAGTACTCTGCCTTCAATCATTATCGCGAAGTTCATTGGTAGCACTGACTTTGCGTTACTCCAGCCTTCCCCAACCACTTCTAAATTTTTAATGCTAAGTACATCAATTTCAACGTCATTCGCATTACTTCACCTTGTTTGTGAGATCTACAGTGAATTTGCAGTGATTCATGGGATTGCAGGGCACATAGGCTCTAGCTTCTTCTGCACAGCCTCAGTTCTGTGTAGTGTGTATGTAGTGTTAGCTGGAGACAGTTTGTTCTCAGAGCTCTGAGATTCAAACCCTCTAAAAATCATTAAAAAGCTTTTTGAGCCATTTTGTTTGATCAAAATTTAGTACATCGACTGTAGGAAACCCTCCTGTGCTTAGAATATTGAGTGTTCATTGTTTTTGTGTGCATTTTAAATGTTAATTTGAATATTCAGCCTGTGTACTGATAGACACTGTTGAAGTGTGCTTCAGGAAATGGGCGATCTGTGGTGGAGGGAGATTCACATGAGAAAGGCAGTCTTTCTAATTGTTTTGTACTAGTAATGTGTTAGTGTTTGTGTGTTTATGTACACACAGTAATACCTGAAGTAATTTTGATAATTATTTTCTGTTTGTTGTGGTGAAGTGCATATTTTCATTCTGTTGAAAACATTTGTTTATATAGTGTACTGACTGCACTGTTACATTTTCTGTACATTACCTGTGGTGTGTGAGTGTGTGTGTGTCATCAAGTCAGACACATTTTACTGTGCCACTCAGTAATAGCTACACTCTGAGTTGGTTATCCATCTGTGGTATTTTTTACTGCTTCCTTCTGTCTAGCTAGTGGACTGCTACTGCAGCACCCCCCAACCCACAAAGGTATAATTTATTTTTCCACTTTTGGATTTGTGTGACCGCTGGTTAAGGTGTTTTTTGTGCCTATGGAACTGCATCTCTTTATAGTGTGCAATCTGCATCTGTGCGTTTCCATCTGTTTAGTGCCAATCTGCATCTGTAAGCCATAGTTGTTGTTTTTTGCTTCCATCTACCCCAAATTTCAGAAATCTCAATTTGTTGTGAATTTTCTGTGTAATACTAAAAATGCCTGCAAAGAGACAGTCCCAGTGCCAAGAGTGGCCCTAGGCATGGTAGTAAGCAGCAGAAGTTAATAGTTGATGCCGTAAAGGGATTTCTCTGGCTATGTTTTCACAGCGCAATCAGTAGCTTTGAATCATGGTTAGAGATTCTGTTGTCCAAACTGGTGGTAATGAAATTGCTGATGGCATGAGTATTGCCCCAATTTCAACCCATGACAAAAGTTAACTGATTTCCCAAATATTGTGGAGTCTAAAGTTTAATATGTATAACGGCAAGGAAGGGGGACATGATAGAAACTATCAAGTACCGAAGGAATCAACAATGTACAAGAGGGTAGCATTTTTCAGAAAAGAGTTGTGCACAAACAAGGGGACAAAATTGACAATAGAGAGGGACAGATCGGGCAACAGCAGGAACATTTTTTCACAGAGAGGTGGTGGGTGCAAGGGCAAACAAAAACTAATGATCAGTGTTATGGTGTGAGAGCAGCAGTTGAAGCATGCTCATTATTTGAAGTTGGTGCACCTCCATGCACTCCAACCGCTGCTCCACATTGTCAATCCAGTGGTTCATGGTCCAACTCACTCCACATGAGGCCCAAACTGGCAAGTGTGGCAGGTATTCATGCAGGGTTGCTACTGTCACCTGCAGGTTATGTAGCAGCTGCTTGCTCCATGGCCCACCCCTGCTTGACACCATATGCAGGTGGAGGCCGTGCTGCCACCTGTTGCCCAGCAGAGCCAGCAGGTGCATTGCTGCCCTGTTTGGCAAGCTTGGCCTGCCAATCTGCATGGTGGTGGTTGTATAGGTGGGTGTGCTGACCACCTGTGCCCAGATGACCTCCCTTGAGGCCACAGTGCACCCACCTCACCACACAGATTGCATCACTACACTGGTGTCTGCAGGCAGTGTAGTGAAGAACTCCCACACTAATGAGCTGTGGTGAGGACTGGGCACAGGTGGAGGGGCAACAGATGTTGTTGCCAGCTGCTGCTGGTGCTCAGTCTGATACAGATTAAGTCTACCTGGAATAGGGTAGGTGGATACATGTGAGCAGGGCGGTCGCCCTGCAGTAGGTGAGGTTGGAAACAGGAATGGGGACACGGTCCTCAGCCACAAGGGTGAGGAGTGGAAGGAAGGGCTCAGCTCTAAAATAAAATAAATAAATTAATTAATTAAGAAAAAGAAAAAGTGCACCTACTTGGGGGGACCCACCATCCATTGCAAGCTGGAAGTGGGCTAGTGGAAAAGTACGGGTAGGTGCAAGAGGGAGAGGGACAGACTGCTGAAGGTGGACAGCAGTTCTGCCAGGACTGCCAAAGGTGGATGGCAGAGGAGAAGAAGGGCACAGGAAAAAGGGAGAGGGGATGAGAATGGGGGTACAAATCTGACTCAGAGGGCCACAGAACAACACCAGACAGATGAGTGGTATGTGTGTACATGCATTCCCAAAAGAGAGAAGAAAATGAAGAGGCGGCCCCAGATGTACACCTGGGGGCAAGAAGAAAAACAAGAAAGAAAAGGTTGTTTATGAATATTGTGGCAGCCCCCAGATTTACATTGGGGGCAAGAAGGAAAACAACTAGGAAAAACGTGGTTTATGGAAATTGTATATAATAGATATGATGAACATAAGGCTGTGGAAGTGGACATTTGGAAGAGATTATAATTAATTGCCGACTGAGCATCCACACAAAATGGCAGTCTGTGTTTTTTTGGGCAGGGCTCTGGGGACAAGAAGGTGGGTGGAGGCCATAAAGTAATTCTGCAACCATGTGCTGTGAAACTTTAATGGTAGTGGACTTCAGGGAATACTGGTACATAGATACATAGACAGTGTCGGCAGATAAGGGCCTATGGCCCACCTAGTCTGCCCATTTGAGCTTGTAAGTTCAGTTTGTTTTCCTAGAAGTCTATTTCCCTTACCCCTGACCTCTGGGAATTCCTTTATGTCTATCCCATGCATTCTTAAATCCCGTGATTGTTTCAGCCCCCACCACTTCCTCTGGTAGGGTGTTCCACTTGTCCACCACCCGTTCTGTGAAGAAATTCTTTCTCATGTTTCCTCTGAAACGTCCTCCTCCAACTTCATCCCATGCCCTCTAGTCCTGAAACATCTTTTCGCTTAAAAATAGTGTTTTCCTGCACCCTGTTCCTCCTGTAAGATACTTGTATGTCTCTATCATATCCCCCTCTCCCTCCTCTCCTCCAGGGAGTACATGTTCAGTTCCTTCAACCTGTCTTCATAGGACTTGTGATGCAACCCATGCACCATCTTTGTTGCCCTCCTCTGAACCTTCTCTACCCTGTCTATGTCCTTACGTAGGTATGGTCTCCAGAACTGTACACTGTACTCCAGGTGGGGCCTCACTAGTGTCTTGTATAGCGGAATTATGACCTCCTTTTCCTGCTGGTGATGTACAGTGTGGCTACAAAGGAAAATTGGTGCTTGAGAAGTATTAATATTGGATGCAACAAAACTTGTGAAGGGGTGGGAAGAGTTCCACTGCATTACCAGAGACATGGAGCTTAAGGCCACCAAGTGGGGCCCACAAGATCCCAAAAGATGCATGGAGTCTGTGCAGTGGGTGGAATTCCAGGAATATGCTACTTAATTACTGGTGCTCATTATGGCATTGTGTCTCTTGTTGCATGTTGCCAACCAATATGTTAGCAGGTGCAAACCACATTTATATCCTCTAACATTTAGAAGAGTGATTTGCATTGCACTGCTGTCAAACAGGGCACTCGTTCCCACTGTGACAAGTGCCTTCCTTTACATGAGATGGTAATGTGTGGTAGTGCTTTGGGACTAGCAACCACCCCCCATTTTGTGCTACCAATCCAAGAGGCTGCAATGGTGACCTGGAAGTCAAACTGATGAAGATCCTGTTTTCATGCAAATTTCATTGGTGACAAAAAATTAATCAAGTTAAGAAAAGGCAGCAGACATCAGAAATATTAACCAAATTTACTGTAGGTGTTCACTATAGGAATGAGTATTGTTAATTCCATACATTGGAGTTCTGGAAGAACTGCCATTCTGCTTTGACATATCCCATAATATTTGATCAGTTCAACTAATTTCCATCAATAAGAAACCACAGTATTTTTACAATTTTGTTTTCCATAGAACATTTTCTCCCAGCCATGTCTGTCAGTGATATACCCTGTTCTTGCCCATTAGCCTCCATTCCACTGGGTCCTGCTTCCACCGACATCTCCACTGGTCTCCTCCATGGCAGGGCTCCTCTCACAAGACAGTCCACTTTGCATACCAGATCCAGCAGTGGTGGGCATCAGGACCCAGAGGAAGTCCAGGGATACAGATTGTCATGTATACAGATATGGATTTTCTCCTTGTTGTTTCCTTCTTCCCTGGTGAGGCAGAACCAATCGTACAGCCTCAGCTGCATGGAGTGATGTCTTATGGAGGGAGCTACTCTCTTGCCCTTCACATTGGTTCCTGCAGATTGGTACCCAGTACCATCCCTTCCTGACTGCTGCACACTGCAGAGTGGTAGCTGGTGTGGTGTGACCTGTCTCCTATGTGGCATCCAGTGTTCCTCCCTAGTGGGCCACTAGGACAACTCACTGCAAAATGTTTTACTAAATGTAATGTAAACTGTGGATTCCTTCTGCACATCTTTTTTCTCACATATACAGTAGAATAGCATCATTGAAAACTATGGAACTTTCTGTAGAATGCCTGTAAAAGTAAAGTTTTGCAATTCTGCCTGGCACAAATATGTACAATGGCTGGACTGAAATGAAGTGAGATCTTAGATCCATCAGTTGTCATCCTTCAAGCCAGTAATGACATTGATTGGACAAACCTTCTGAGTAATTGGAGATAGGCTCTGGATTTAGTGCCCAAGATTACATTACCTTGAAGGTCCCTACAGCAAAATATAACAGTGGTAAATGATTTTGTTTCCTACTTGGCACCTGACTCATCAAATATTTTATAGAATATGGCTTGCTGTTTGATGGTCTTACCAGTAAAGTTCAAAATAAATTGTATTTACCTTCTTTTAAAAGGCCTTTAGTTGTTTTAACTGCAATTATTAAAATTGCTTTTATTATTTTGCTTCTGTATAGCTCTTTTTAAGGTGTGCAATACTGCTGTTGTACCAATGGTACTCTTGTTACAGAAACTGTTGTGTCAATGAGTTATTTTCCTTGTTAAAATAACATCCAATAAATAAATAAATGAAACACCAATTATTCTTCCTGTTATCCTACTGTAACAGTAATAATCTGATATGTTGCTTTCCTTTAAGACTGTGTCATGTCTGGGCTCATATATTGCATGATACATTCACAGAACGCACGCCCTGGCAGCCTGTTACAGACGCATACAATACTGCAGTGTCACTACACAAATGTTTTACATATCCTTTTGTTTGCCCTTCCTACACTCCCCTTGTTTTCAACTCCTGTATTCTAATGTACAGAAGAGGATAACGCTACCTACTATGGCAGCAAGTAATAAATAACAGTATACCTTGAAGCATACCACTTAAGTGGGTGTTAAAGATACCAAATCACATTTTATTTTCAATGGGCAGGAACCCATCATGAAGACAAATGAGAGATTTTAGGAATAAACAATTTATTTCCATAATAGCATTTATTTGTTTTGCCCTGGTGATATTTTTCTGCCGAAAGCTAAAAGCAGCAGCACCATTTATAAAATGGGGGAGACACTTCAGCAGACCATGGAAAGTAGATAAATGTTTTAATTGTTTTAAAGTTGTATACTGTATGTAGCTCTTGCAATTGCCTGACTGCAAACATATAATGTTTCCCATCTGTGAAGGGGATAGACCTTTACAACTCACTCATGGCTTCACCACATATGAGTTATGCCTCTGCTCCCTCATTCATGGAAAAAATTATAAATTTGGAGTCAGGCCATTGTACATCCTCTATATGTCACTGTGAAATCCCTGTTCATATCAATGTGGGTTTGGTGATCTTTATCTATTTGAAAATGTGTGTCTAAGAATGGCACACATAAATGAGACTCATTTCTAGGTGCATCCTGGAGAGGGATATAGTTGAGAGAACATGAACAGAGTGAAATACATTACAATTATAATAAAATAAATAAGAAAATGCTAGATATATCTGGATACATTTGTCAGCTTGTCACCAGCTTCAACTGTAATACTGTTCCAGTTTTTGAATACTGTGATAAAATCACTCCTCATGTACTTTTCTACAGAGAACCATGCCACTTCCTTAGGTAATCTTCAAAGGTTGTAGTTTACTGTTTCTCTGATCGACTGCACTGTCCCATGTGTTACTCCCTCTGAAGCCTCAGTATCATTGTGGTACTGTAGTGTCCAGACCTGCAAGCAGTGCTCAGGCCTATCCTTATAAAGGGCTTTATTACTCACTCTCTTTTCTGATACAAGCCAGAGAATTACTTGATACGTTACTTCTGGATCTGCTACCTTATGCAGATAACATACCTTGTTGTTACTATGATCCCAACTGCAAACTTTCCTTTCTGTACATCTTGGGACAAGTGCCCTACCACCTTAAAATGTCTTTTGTGTATACTGACTTTCACACTCCTGTTGTGCTGCTGATGTTGTTCTGTTGTGCAGCTAGTCTCAATATCTATACTCTCAGTGCACCCATCTATCCCTTTAAGTTAGACAAAACAATCATACCTATAATGCAGCAACAAATAGACTAATGATCAACCTGGCTGTTTTTCCCATGCCATAAATCTATATTGTTATACTTATACCACCCCCACTATTGCTTCTTACTGACATACTCATTCTGTATCCTTTCTGATATGTCCCATGTGCATTATCCTGTTCTCAAGGTGGTAGACTGCAAACTTCCACACATTCCTGATCACCCATGGTATCTTATATTGTTCCTCAAGAACTTTCATACTTGTCTTAAAGGCAACTACATACAGTTACACATAATAATTGAAGATAACCTTCCCATCCTTTCAGGGAGGAAGATGAAAACATTGCAACCATTACAGTCTGCTCATTCCCTGTTCACAAATGTTCTTGTGCTATATTTTAATAACTGGCAAGAAATGTTTTCTATCTACTCAGCCAGTTGATATTTTTCATAATAACCCACAGGTTATTATGGCATTCATGCACTGTGCCTGTCAAAACCAAGAGCTCTTCCTAATTGGCTTTCATTCTCTGTGTGGATGGGCTGAATATTTCCACTAACATGGCAGTTCTGTCAGTCCATTAGCGAAGAGCAGGTCCATTAGCGAGGAGCCGCCATTACATTCGCTCTCCTTCAAATAGTTTAATTTTTTTAACTACCTGGTTAATCCTGCATTTAAATTAAAAATAAAACCTCTATCTGGTCGAACCTGCTGTTTGTTAGCTGCGGTCAATACCTCATTGCTACCAGAAATGCGACCGTGGTTGACTGCATGCAGCACTACCTAACCACAATGACATTTCAAACAGTGGTTCCAAAATAAATAAATTAAAATACATGAAAATGTTCATTTCAAGAAGGAGGAAAGGAGGAGACTGTGTGTGTGTGTGTGTGTGTGTGTGTGTGTGTGTGTGTGTGTGCCAGTGTGACACAGACAGCTACAAAAGTGAGGCTGGAAAAAAATTGCTCACCAATTATTAAAATAAATAAAATATGGGAAAGTATGTCAAACTCATATTTAAGGAACACCCTTGGTGTGGGATGCTTTAATAAACCCTTGGGCTTCACCTCGGGGATTATGTAGCATCCCACACCTCGGGTGTGCATTACATTCTCACATCACACACTTCCCCATACTTTATTTTCTGTGTCTTGTGTCTCTTACTCAGTTACCTAGCTAGCTGATTAGCCAACTGTTTACACTATCAAACACTCCTTAATTGGCAACAATTCCTTATGTTCATTTTTACAATACCTATTTGTATAACTTAATTTGCTCTATGTTTCAATTAGACAGCCGTGCTTATTTACATGTAACTCAGTTCACTTGTGCATCAGACATGTCCATCCTTAGTGATGTTACTTCCTATCCACTTCCTCTGTCCTAAATAATAGTGTATATGTCAGGACAGTCTGACTACAATAAAGTTAGAAAACTTCCCTTGGATTTCTTAAATATGTAACTATGCTAATGCTGACATTTAACTGACTCTTCCTAAGTGTACCCAAAGATTTGCAGTTACTGAGGTTTTATTTTATTCTCAGGTTGCCCTGGATTACAGTACTCCAGAGTAGAGCCCATCTCTGCATTCAATACCCATGCCACACTAAGACCAACACTACTCAAACTCTTCATCTGGAATGTCCTCGGACAATTTGGCATACCGCAAAGCTGGTTTGATCTCAGTTCAATTTCTTTGGAATTTTGCTAAAACAGAAACATTTGCTGAGGCCAAAACTGAAAGGGCTCAAATGCAAAGCTCCATTTCCTCTGCGAGTTCCAGCACATATGAAAAACTGTACATAAGAGGGAAAGCCTTGCCACTCCACAGAGACTTCAAACAAAAGCACTGCAAGGAGGCCAGTCTGAATTAGGCCTATTAACTGTTTATTACTGGTAAAAAGAAAAACTACCTCATACCACGCATGTGCCACAGTGTAATTCAGACAAACCACTGTTTGAAGTTTTGATGTGAAGCAGTGAGTCTTTCATTCTTAGATGTTTCTTTTCAGATATTAGCATCTCTTCAAGGCAGCTTAAAGCAGAATTGTACAGTACACTTTTCAGAATGATAGTGACAGCTACTGAAGACCTTTAAAGAGCTCCTGACAACTTTGAAAAAATGTAACATTCAGGCATAAATGTAACTTGCTTATATTTGTATTTTATTCTGTAACTCTCACCCTTATTTCCTAGGGTATTTGCATGAATACAGTAGCTCTGCCTTTTTAGCTCTGGCTGCTGTGGAGATAACTGTGATGTCATAAACAGGGGATTACGATGTCATATGTGGAGAAGCAGACAGAATGTAGTCTAAGGGACAGAGATCTTGTTTTCATGCTACTGTTTTCAGTAATAAAGAAATGGGGAATACATTACTGAAAATATATGATGTACTAAAGAAATGGGATGCAGCTGAATATAAATTTTACGTTTTTCAAAGTTTTCAAATGCTGTCAGTGGCTATTAAAGAAAAGAGAATCCATACTGACTGTAAAATGGACAAAATTAGGATGGTTTTACTTTACCATACCTATGGGCAATCAGTTTTCAGTATTGGTTTTGTGGGTATTTTGGGTATAGAACTATTATGGACTATAACCACTTGCATGCTCAATTGTTTTTATTTGTTTTCTGACAACAGTGTAGTAATAAAAACTGCAGAAACCTACTGTTAATCATAGCCATCATCATCATTATAGTTCATTTCTTTTGCTGCCTTCAGGGTGAAGCCTCACACAGTACAGTAAAACAGCAGCAAAAACACCATTAAATACCTACTAGATGATGAGGAATAAAAATCTGTTCATCCTATCTTGACATGATGTGTGGAAATTCAGTCTGGTAACAGCTGGAGCAGCACAAGGGTGTTCATAAGTTTTTATTTTCAAGATTTTAGTTTTATAAAGCATGTAGTTTGCATATAATGAAATATGAACAAGATGTATCCTGAAGCATGTTGTAAAAACAAGGGAGATGTCCAGCCTTGGGCAATATATCAGTCAGTGTCTCAGCGGTTTACATAATCACCTCTGAGGCTAGAAGATCAGAAGGTTGTGGGTTGTAGTCCCATATCAGGAACTTTAGGTAAATCCCAGTATTGACACTGTAGTGCTGCATGATGGTGGTGGTGGTCTGCTGCACTCCTGAGGTGCCATTTTTCAGATAACATGTTAAATAAATGTCCTGTCTGCCTGTTCTGATAGTTGTTCAGGTGGACATTAAATAGCATGGGAATTTTCTAGTGTCTGTCCTGGCCAAATTTCTCCCATTCATTAAAATACCACCAACAGTGTAACCTAATTCAATATGCCAGTTTGCATCTGTGCCACCAGCCCTCCTCTCCTAGTCAACAAAAACTAAAATAATGCAATAAAAATGCAATTGATATCTGCCAAGCACTTATTCTAACCTGGGGCAACTTGCTAAGAGTGGATGTGGTTCAAGAAGCATTATGGCTGAGTGACTAAAATGTGCCCTCTTCTAAGTAAAGGTTATAGAATTGGTTCAATGCATTTTATCGGAATCAGCAATGTGTTTCTGGAAGTGCTTTAATTTCATGAAAGCTCAATGTCTTACAGGAACTAAAGATGCAAAATTACTTGAGAATCTGTGTCTCTCCTTGTCAGTCATAGAAGTAACCACCAATATACCAGGCTACATAAACACTCAATAAAACCTGCCTCTAACCTGTTAGTGAATAAATAGATGCTATGGTTTACATCAGAAGATACTGAAAAAATTGTCACTGGATTAGATTTAGATTTACAAAATAGAGATATTGTATTAATGAACTGTTTCCCAGCTTTATACTGTGTGACAATTTTTCTGCTATTTAATGTTATTAGTTGTCTGTCTTTAGTGCATTAATGTAATTCTCTTTTTCTATACTTTGTCTAAGAGTCATTTTGTGTTATGACCACATTCCCTCTTGTTTGCTGTTGAAGTTTCTTTCTTACATGTGGCTTATTTTAGAGTTTGATATTCCATTGACATGCTCTGTATTTTTGTCATTTGTTCTCTATGTAAAAGTTTTAATAAAGTTTACTAAGTTTAAAAAATAAATCCAAATAATTTGTTGTATATCATGAGGCTCAAGGTGACAAAAGGTACAATTAAATTCAAAATGTTCTGAAGAGACTACTTAAAACATTTTTGCTATGATTATGAGCTTGAGTAGATATTTAGAAGACTTGGGGCCTGATTTTAAAAAGGTCTCCTAGAATGACACAAGTTGCGTCACTCTAAAGCTGTGGCAAACTATGGGTGCATGAGGAACCCTGCACCCAACCTTATAAAAGGGGTCTACCAACAACCTAGGACTTGCCACAACTGCAGGCTTACACTAGACATTTGGCACCCCTGCAAGAATGGACACAAGGATTCTACATCTCCTCCCCACCTGGTGCAACATTAGAGGGCCATGAAGGTGAGAGGGGTGCCAGTGCATGCCAGGAAGGGGCCAGGGAAGATGAAGCCCAAGAAGGTTGCCCTAGGTGGTGTGAGCAAGATAGAGGATGGTGAGGATTGTAATTGGCACCTGGCCAGAGTACACTGTGCATTGTCAAGTGGCCAAAGGACAGATTGTCCTTGTGTGGTTGGCAAGGAGGAAACTGGATCTGGCCCATGGGGCACTGCAGAGACACTTGCACCAGAGGTGCCAAGAGCCACAAGCATATCCTGGAGAGATGGTCTGCCACAATGCAGGCTGCTGAGTGCCAGAGGACAGGAAGTGCTACAGAATGTTCCTTTCCACCACTAGCCACTCTCATCCTGCAGCCAATGCATCCCCTGTACATACCTATGGATCGTGACACCTCTGAGGCAGGTGCCACAGCAGTGCCACCTGGGGCCAGGTCCATTTCCATCCCTTTCAACCCTCCATGGACTGCCAGCCCATCAGCTGCATGTATTGCACAATGAACCCTAGCCAAGTGCCAAATTACCACCCTGAACTTCCTCTGTCTCCGCTATGCTCCCTAGGGCAACCCCAATGGTCTGTATGCTGCAGCCCACTCTTAGCAGATCCCCCATGGCAACATCCTCCCCTATTGGGGCAGGGCTCTAGACCACCTCCTGACTGGTCTAAGCAGAGCCCCCTCTTGAATCCATGGCAGGGTCTGTAAAATTCCAAAGAGGAATACTGCAGCCCCACCATGGTGCAAGCACCCTTGCGACCTGACACAAAGGTGCTTTTGCTACAAGGGTGGCACAGGGCAGCATGGGCACAAGGCATCCCACATTTGATGCAGAATATGTTCAAAACTCAGGATCACCACAAAGTTGATACAAGGTGCCATTTGTGTCATATACCTTTGGTGCAGGCACCTTGCATCAAACTACATGTTTTGAAAATTGGACCCTTAGTATCCCTATGCTGTATTTTGTTATAAGTAAACAGATGTTGTCTACTGAAGGCAATGTTTATTTTATTTATTTTATTTTTTATTTTATTGAAATCTAGAATTACAAATACCTTTGAGCAGGAACTGCTCATTTGCAAAGTTTCCATGTCAAAGGAATGGGGGTATACATACATTCAAAGGTCAACATAATAATACATAGTTACACAATTAAAGAAGTAAGAGACTGAGGCTTAGGAAATTCCAGTAATTCAAAATGTACCAAATGTTAGGTAGCATGACATACCAGCCAAGGGCAATCTTAGAAATAAGAACTGCAGGTGAGAGGGAAGGGGTATGCAGGCAGGAAGGCCATTGTCGGAGGGTAGAAGGTGAGGCAAGAGCACTAAAGGGAGGAGGGAGGGAGGGATAAAAGTCAGAAAATGCATGGGGAAAGAGAGAGGGGCAGGGGTAGGCAAGTAGAAGGGGGCAAGGGGAGAGGTAGCTGTCAAGACTGACGTGGAGGGCAGTGAGCAGAATCCATATTTGGAGCACACAGTTTTATATGGATACATTTAAACAGATGTTACATTAACATGAATTACCGAATGGAGTCTGGTTATATCATATGCTCTTATGTTTTCAGTTATACATTTGCCAAGGATGTTATATTATCATATGCTGGTAATGTTAGGCCTCCTTTAATAGCACAAAATTGTTGCATTATGCATTTAAGATGTTTATTGTGGCCTGGGGGACATAGTTGAACAAATCTATAAGATTCAATGAATCACCCATGCATTAAATGATGCATTGAGCATTTTAATTCATGTTGGATAGACAGATTGTGCACCAAAGGGATAGCAATCCAAATATTTTCCATGATCAAACATTGAGTAGCAGAAAGTGGGTAGGGAAAAGGACCTCTTACTTTAGTATTAAATACAAAATATGTCTAACACCCTTCATTAATATCCGTGATAGTGAATCAAGTCATTCATTTGCACTCCTTATGTACCCTGTTCCTCCCCACTTGCAATGCAGACAGTAACTGGAGGTAGTTTATAAGGCAAATGTATTAGCACTGAGTATTTTATTGATAGCAGTGCTGCATATGTCCCTGGTGCCTAAGGAATAAGGGAAACATAACAAAGTGTTCAATCTATACCCAGTATACTCTATATTGCATGTGTTACCACATGCCCAGTGTTATCTGTTGAAATATGTAATGTATTTACTGGATGCATTCCCTCTATACCAGTTGATTGTTTAAAAAAATTATATTCAAAAACAAAGTGTGCTACAAAGTGAATCTCAGGGATACAGGCTACCACTGAGAGCGCGCCACTCTAATTGAGATGACTGGCTGAGTTAGAACTCTTGATTCCCTTGCTTATTTTAATATACTGTAATGATCATGACTGCTTTAAAGAGTTAAAGTAAATGCTCTGCAGCTTATGACATGTAGAATCAGATTTTCGCCTGCTGTCATTCACCATTAAGGAGTTAATTTGAGTATTTTCACACTTTCGGCCTAAACCGCACTAATGAAATGTCGACCACGGCTGGAAAATTAGCTTAACTGAAGAGGCCACTAACTGGACCTAATGGGCACTGCAATACTATCAATGCAAATAAGAAAGATATAAACCAAATAAAAGAAATGCTGGTAGATTTGAAAGTGGATATTGTAGATATAAAAAAACAACAACAAAAGAGCTTAAGGAAGTAATAATTCATTAGTGGCCAGGTGGAAGAATCAAACTCAAAGCTGTCAGACCTTCAATCATCAGAATCCTACCTGCAAACAGTCACAGAGAACCAAAGTAAACAAAGTGACTATTTGTTAAACAAAATAGATGACCTTGAAAACAGGGGTCAAAGGAACAATTTGAGAATTCTAGGGGTACCTAAGGGTTGGGAGGAAAATAGCATTATCACATTTCTTCAAAACTTTCTCCCAGAACTGCCTGGCACCAGTGGCCCTGGCCCCAGAAATAGAGAGGGCTTATAGATATATTGGACCTAAATCCCATCCAGCAACAAACCTCAACCCATTATCACCCTCTTCCTCAAGTACTCTGTCAAAGATGAAATACTAAGAATAGCAAGGGAAAGAAAAGCTCTGTATTACAATGGGAAAACGTTTTAATATTTCAAGACATTTTGGTGACTTAATGGAAAAAGAAAGGTCTTTTGAGGCTAAGCATGAGTTACAAAAGGCAGGCATACAGTACTACTTTAAATATCCTGCCAGACTAGTAATTCAGAGGCGGGGAGGGGTTGTGGCCTGTGATGAAGTGGAAAATGAGTGGGATTATGTACAATCACTGAGGGAAACTTCTTCATCAAGCTATGCTCCATTATACTCCATCTAGTATCAAATGGTCATCAAAATTCAAGTGCAGCTCTACAGATCACTCTGACACCAAAGCTCTAAAGGACTCCTCCTGTGCCAGCTCTCATGCCGCTCACAACTCTGCCTCAGCTGAGTCTACACTATGCAGGCAAGGCCCATCATTTTCACATCTCATCTCTATACTGAAGGAACTAGGTGTGGGGCTAGCCAAACCTCTGACCCCAGTATTCTGAGAAAAGCCAAGTTTCAACACATAAACCCCTTAGCTATGTGAATAGGAATCTACCTGCAAGGAATCCAAGAAAAAGGAGCAGAGGCAGGCAGCTAGCATTCTTCATCAGATGCTCACACCCATCATCCCCGAATCTGGAAGCAGAACAAATGAGTGTCACTGAACCCATGCTCCCTGATACAACCCCAGCTCCTCCTGTTGGAAATGTTTATTACACAGCTCCTGTTTCTACCACAACAGTTCCATTTACTGCACCTATCTTGGAACCTGACAGACTTCTGTTATGAAATGACGAGGCGCTGGCACTTAACTTCAAACAAAACTACCGTTTCCAATTGAATGGCTTTTTGTGATTACCGAAATCCACATGGAACACAGGTTCTCAGCAAGAATGTTTGGGTATTGTGATTTCTTTACTCTTTTGGACTAGCTACTTGCCTTATGATCAGTAACTTGATATGATGGGGTGTGCTATGTTATCTTGCCTCACTGTTACTCTTACCTTCATTAACGTAACTATTGGCTAATTCAACAGGTAGCAACAATTAAGTAGATGTAGTATTCAACTGGTGTTGCCATGAAGTTTATGGGAGGGTGAATGGGTGTAAAGCCCATGCAATTAACAAATAGATACATTCTTTAAAGTAATAGGAGGTCTGATAGGAAAATGACCTGCTCCATCCCCATTGTGGCTGCTCCTGGTAGTGGCTCATGTGGTACTAAAATCTACATTATCTAGCTGAAAGAAAGAAGTGCAGAGAGATCCAGATGCTGGCTCACAAAGCTTGAACAGAGGTATGACACCATAATACAGTTGTGACCTGTTGCTATCTGCCACTGGTCTTACTATATTAAACCATTGGCAATGATCTCTATATCATTTAAGGGCTGGAATGGATGTCTATACTTGAATCCTACTTCAATCGGAATGTTTTTGCCTTGGACTTTAAGTCTGGCAGACCTGAACAATTATGCAGATTGTCATCCTACTTCCTATTCCCTTATTTGTTATACAATGTTTGGTTTACTGTATTATCTTTGCTATGAGATTTTCTTCAGGTGTAGTTTTTATTGTCAAACCTTCATGAGCTTAACCCATTCATTACAATTTTGTTATGTTAAGTAGTTTAGCTGTAACAACCTAATCTATACCAGGAGTAGCTAATATTAGTCAGCTGTTTCAAAGTTCAGTACTCATCACAAGAGTTAACTTTATTTAGTATTTATTTACATAAATTGTTGCATAAGAGTGTTCCTATAGCACTGTCTACATTGATCTTGTACTCTCCTTAAGGGTTCAATTAGGAAAGTGTTTTTATCTGTATTTGATTTTACTACATCAGATTTTACACTACATCAAGTTCCACCAAAGACATGATGTTTCCTATACTATCACCTCATGGAATGTAAAGGTGTGGGTTACCCAATTAAACGTAAAAAGTACCATCATAACTGAATAAGAGAAGGTCTGATATTGTGTTCATACAGGAGACACATTTGGTGACAGCGGAGGCAGAGAAGTTACAGATAGCTTGGGTGGGCCAGGTGGAATGTTGCTGTTACTCATCTAAAAAAATGGTACACTTCTATATTCATCAGGATGGGGATACAGTTTTGCAAACATTTACACCTGACTGATGAAAAGGGTTGATATCAGATCCTAGTTGGAATGTGTAGGGCAAAGATTGCTCTCTGTAATGTCTATGCCCTAATTAGATTCATGAAGTGTTCATCAATTCACCTCACGATCATGTTAAGCAATTTTTCTGACTCTGACTTAGTAGTTGCAGGGATTAGTATTAGATCTCATAACGGACAGGTCCTCAGCAAGGCAAATCCAATTACTGTAGCCACAAAAGCATGAATTTCCTTAAAATAATGCTGGACGATTTAGGCTTTACAGACACCTGGTGAATAGTCCATCCCTGGGTAGGGATTACTCCTTTTTCTAATAGGCACTATTCTTACAGCAGGATAGACTATATTTTAGCATCAAACAGAATAGGCTCCTACATTGTGGAGGCAAAAATAGATGGTATTACAGTCTCAGACCATGCCTTGGTGGACATCAGTCTACTTTTGTGTAACAATATGGAAAAGACACACTGTTGAAGGCTTAATACCGGCCTCCTTAAGGAAAAATATTTTGTAGGCCGGGTTTCAGTACAATCTGAAGAAGTTTTTGAGTTTAATTGTAATGGGAGGTTTCACAAATTGCCTCTGGAAATGTATAATGCCTACATCAGAGGCAGGATCATGAGCTACTCCTCCAAAAGGAAAAGAGGGAAAAATCTTAAAGAAAAGAAAAGGAACTTGAATTCCTGGAAAAGCTTTCCATGTCTACAGCAACTCCACAACATAACCTGTTACACAAAATCTCAGTTCTAAAGGGTGTGATTAATGGTATACTTTCTCAAAAACAGAATATGCTCCTTTTAGGACTTACTAAAAATTACTTTGAGGCAGGCAAGAAGGTTGGGTAACTTCTGGAGTTTAGGCAAAGAAAATTCAGCACCAAAGCATAATACTGGGTATTAGAAACACCAAGGGAGCTATTCTAACAAATAAGAAAGACGTAAGCATTGAGTTTCAAAATTCTATAGTAAGATATATTCAGAGAAGGAAGCAACTGAAGCCAATCTGCTTGATATTTTTTTTAAGAATCTGAACTCTTCCTTCATTGCCTTCGCAAATAGGGAGTATCTTGTAAAGGAAATCAGTCTACATGAGATACAACAGGCAATATAAGACCTTCCTTTGAAAAATGTCTGGCACTGATGGTTTCCAGGAGTGTTTTATAGCAAACTCTCCACCACACTAGCCCCTGCATACACAGCACCTTGCTTGCCACTTGGAATTCTGGGACCTTACCATCTATGAATCAGGCATTTCTTACACTTATACCTAAGAAAGATAAAGGTAGCATGGATTGTGCCAATTACATGCCAATATCCATAATGAATATGGATTACATAATGAAAAAAAAGATCCTGGCTAAATGATTACAGACTATTACTCAACTGGTTGGCTTGGAGCAGGTGGGATTCATCCAAAACAGGTCAGAGGTGGACTGCATACACAAACTGTTTAATTTATTATGGTGGAGCAATAAAAAGACGCCTTTATTGCTCTGTCTTTAGATATTCTCAAAGCCTTCAACACAATAATCTTGAAATATATGTTTAGGTCTCTCTCTGAATTCTGTTTTCGGTAATAACTTCATCTCTTGGGTGGCTATGCTTTACGATACTCCAGCCACTCAAGTTATAACTAATGACATACTGTCACCTAAAATCAAACTTGCTTGTGGTACAAAACAGGGTGCCTGTTATCCCTATATTAATTTATTCTTGCATTTGAACCTCAGATCAGAACAATGGATATCCGCACAGGCATCAAAGGAGTCAAACTGGGTTTGTGCAAACATAAATCATTTGCCTGTTCAGTCCTGCTCCAATGTTCGCATAGTCTCAAAGAGTTTGAAACAGTCTCTGGACTAAGGATTAATTGAGGAAAACACAAGTGCTGCACAACAATCTATCAAAGCCTACAAGAGATGGTTTAGAAAGTATGTTGGATCCACTATGGTTCAAGCCAGTAATTACTAATTTGGGTTTACAAATTTAAACCAATCTGGGGAAAGTATTGGAACTTAAACAATGAACAGGTACTAACGGATAAAGAACTGGACCTGGTTAGGTGTGGGAAGATCAACTTTCTTTGTGGGGTAAGATCAATGCTATTAAAATGATTGTGGCCCCCAAATTATTTTATTTCAGAACCTCCTCTTTGTGTTAACATCCAAATTATTTAAGCATCTAGAGAAAATATTTAAATAATTCCTCTGTGGCACAAAACCACCAAGACTTGGAGGTGCAAAGCTGAGATGCCCACAATATTTGGGAGGGTTTGCTCTTCCCTGGTGGGAAAAATATCAGCTTGCCTTTATCTTTTAAACAAGCACTCAAACACATAACATAACTTACCAATAGAATGCAGCCACAACTGTTATGGTTGGCAATAGAAAGAGAATTGCTCAGAACACATTGCCTTACATATTTTTGTTTATCCCAATCCTCCCACACCTTAAGGACAATCCATGTTTACAGAGCTCTGTGCAGACCCTAAAAAGTAAACAACAACATTAATAAGGAAAAGATAGCTCTCACCTTTATGCCTATCTAGAATAATCTGGTAATCACTAATAGTGGGTGTGGTTTCTCAGACTCACACTGGTCCAAAGCTGGCATTAGTAACCTAAATCACTTAATGGAACAGGAATCCAGGGTTCTGTTTTCATTTCAGGAAGTCAGAGAGAAATTTGGTCTCCCAAAATTTCACTTCCACTTCTACCTAGGCCTAAGAGAACTGTTAAAGAAGAACATTCTGTCAGACAATTTTTTTTGCATAAGAGTGAAGAATGGAACAACTGATTAAACTAGGTTCCTTAGGAAAGGTGCTAGTCTCACATATAGAAAACACACTAATAACACCAGGTCTTCTTGTTAACAAACAAGGCTAAGTCCACTCTGGGAAGAGGAACTTTCAGTTACTCTCTCCATGGCAAAATGAGACACAACCTGAAGAATGGCCAACAAAAGTCTTAAAGAGCTGCAAGGTAGGCAGATTCAATTAAAATTATCCATATATTTTACCTGAGTCCTAATAGATGTTTTGCTGTAGGAGGTATTAGCAACTCTAGCTGTTGGAAATGTAATTGTAGTGAAGCCAGCCTCATTCACATGTTTTGGGATAGCCCCCAACAATACATGATCTATGGTCAGCAGTACTTAAGGTTAGAGCTGGTAAGTGGCCCTAATTCTCTCCGTGAAGTGGATTGTGGAGTGAAAGCGAACTAGCAGAGTATTCCGCAATGCAAAGCAGATACTTTGTGTTATGATGAGTAACGTGAAGTCCATTGAAAACAATAACTTTATGCTATCTGCTTTCCTAAAACCACTACTCCACCAATTCAGAAGGTGAAGTAAATTGAAATCAATGTGCTCCACCTCATTTTGCCTTAATTTTAAGCTCCAAAGGCAAATTTTGCAGTGATTCATGGATTTCAGGTCACATGGCCTCTAGATTGTTCTGCACAGCCTCAGTTTGGGGTAATGTGTAGGAAGTGATAGAAGACAGTCTACTCTGAGAGCTCTCTGTGATTCAAACCTTCTAAAAGTTATTAAAAAGCCTTTTGTGTAATTTTTTTGCTGAAACTTTAGTTCATCGATTGTAGGAAACCTCCTGTGCTCATGTCATCGAGCCGCTTATTGTTTATGTATGGATTTTGAATGTTAATGTACGACATTCTGTCTGTGTACTGACAGGCAGTGGAAGTGTGCTTTGGGGAGGGCATATCTGTGGTGTAGGTAGATTAACTTGGAGAAAAGACAATTCTTTCTGTTTTGGTGATATTTTTCTTGTATAACTGTGTTAATGTACACATAATTCTTGCCATTGTTTTGCTGAATCTTGTGGTGCAGCAGGGCATAATTTTAGTTTGTTTAAAATACGTGGCTATATTATTGAAGTTTTCAATTTGCTACGACATTTATGTGTGTGTGTGTGTGTGTGTGTGAGCATGTGTGACATGTGTCATCAATCAGACACCTTTATTGTGCCACATAGTAATTTCAGCAATGTGAACTTGCTATCCGCTGCAGCTATGTGATTTTGTACTTCTTGGTGGTATCTTTACTGGTACTAATACTAGTGACTGTTACTGCAGCAGTGCAGTACACTGCCCCCCACGCCTGTCCTAACTGGCAAAGGTATTCTTTCTAGATTTGAATTTCAGATGGTGAGCACTAGTTAAGTGTTGTGCCTTTGCGACTGCATCTCTTCAGTGCACAACACAATCTGAATCTGTCTGTGCATTTGCATTTCTTTAGGGACTGATCTCCATCTCAAACTTAAGTCACAGTTGTTTCTTTGGCTTGCCTTCAGAGTACTGGACTGATGTGGTGCATAATTCTGCATGAACACTGTATCATTACTATGCATTTTAAGTTAGGACCATCATCACGAGTCACCGTGATACAGTACAAACTATGTTCTTCATCATCACGGTCACAAATGCAGTCACAAATCACAATTCACGATCATGTCACAAATTACAACATTAATTTTTCACTAGTTACTTGATGTATTGTAAGCCTGTTTTGTAGTATCTCTCCAGGCTTCACAACCCCACCAGTGTACTCATTAATGAGCATTTTTAAGTCAGGAGTTTTGGGCAACAGCTCATTGGGAAGTACAGCCGTAGACATGCGTGTTCCCAATATAGTTCCATATTGGTTATCTCACACCTTCGAACACCAAATCACATTCTTCATCATCACGGTCACAAATGCAGTTACAAATCATGATTCATGATCACGTACTAATCACAACATTCAATTTTTACTATTTACTTGGATGTATTGAAGCCTGTTTTGTAGTATCTTTCCAGACTTCGCCACCCCACCATTGTACTCATTAATGAGTTAAGTCAGGGAGTTTTGTGCTATAGCTCATCAGGGAAGTACAGCCATAGGCATTCGCGTTCCCAATACAGTTCCATATTGGTTCTCTCACACAGTTGACACTGAATCACGTTCTTTATCATCACGGTCACAAATGCAGTCACAAATCACGATCACAATCATGTCACTAATCACAACATTAATTTTTTACTAGTTATTTGATGTGTTATAAACCTGTTTTGTAGTATGTCTCCAGGCTTCACCACCCCACCATTGTACTCATTAATAAGCATTTTAAGTCAGGGAGTTTTGTGCTACAGCTCTTCGGGAAGTACAGACATAGGCATTTGCATTCCTTCCTGTTCAGCATGTGAGTTACAGTACTGTAAGCAGTGGTGGGTGAGGTGGCCCCACTCGCCCAGTGAAGTGATTCACAGAGTTCTGCAGAATTTGAGTACTCCACAATGTGAAGTGGAGTATTTTGCTTCATAATGAGGAATGCGAAGTCCATTGAAACCAGTGACTTTGCATTATTCCGCTTTCCCAAACCACTTCTCTACCAATTGTAAGGCAAAGTACATTGAAATCAATGTAATTCACCTCACTACGCTTTTAATTGAGCTCCAAATGAAATTCTGCAATGATTCATGGGATTGCAGGTCACATGGGCTCTAGATTGTTCTGCACAGCCTCAGTTCTATCCTGGTAGCGTGTGTGTGTGTGTTTGTGTGTGTGTGCGTGTAGTGGTAGATGGAGACAGTTTGCTTTCAGAGCTCTATGATTCAAAACCTCTAAAAGCTGTTTAAAATGCCTTTTTGAGTCTTTTTTTTTTTGCTCAAAATTTACTACATTGATTGTAGGAAACCCTTCTGTGCTCATATCATCATGTGTTTATTGTTGTGTGTTGATTTTGAATGTTAATTTAGAACAGTCAGTCTGTGCACTGTGAAGTGTGCTTTGGGGAGGGGGCATCTGTGGTGTAGATAGATTAACTGGGAGAAAAGGCAGTCTTTCTGTTTTGGTTATATTTTCTTGTAAAACTGTGTTAATGTACACAAGTAATTATTTCAGTAATTTTACTTTTTTCGCTGATTGTTGTGGTGCAGCAGTGTATAATTTGTCTGTTTAAAACATTTGGTTATATTACTAAAGGTTTTCAATTTACTACATTGCCTGTAGTGTGCTATTAAATCAGACATTTTTATCGTGCACAGAGTAATTGCAGCAGTGTGAACCTGATATCTACCACACCTGCATACATTTTATGTTTGCTTGCACGCATGTGTAAGAAACATAGTGCCATGAACGGAGATTTTGGAGGTGTGTCACCTCCTCCTCCAATTCAGGCACTGGCTGGCAGGCGCTCTCTCAGCCAATGCATTTTGGAGCTGCTCATGACACGCTCCAAAATGCAGTGGCATACAGTTGAAAGGGGAGCTACGCTTGAGTGAGCAGCGATAAGGAGCTGCTCACGCACAGCTCCCCCAGCCGCAGGCGCAGCTCGCATGATGCAGTGTATAAACGACGGGTGCCCAACCCCGCGGGTGAACTATTTGTCTCCCTCCTCCCATAGTTGCTGCCACACTGGGAGCCCACCCCAGCGTGGCAATCCATTATTATGCCAACGGGTGCCTAACCTCGTCGGCTGAATGCGCCTCCCCAAAGTCATTGTGCCATGCTGGGAGCCCACCTCAGCGTGGCAAGTGGTCCCATGATGTTTTTTTGTTTTTACCCTGTAAAAAACTGTCCCATGGCGTGCCTCCGAGCCCCTCCCACATCCCGCACCCACCCACTGCACACCCAGCCTCCCACACCCCTCACTCCATACTTACTCCGACCTCGGGTGACGATCTTCGGTGGACCGAACACGTCTGCACTCTTCAAAGCCGACCGTCAAACTGAGGAAATGCTGGTAAGCTGTATAATGGACTAGATAGGAGGGTTCAACTTTGTTGCATATCTCTGGCATTTTGGATTTTGCACCAAATTTTCAACATGGGTTTGGGACCTTCTCATGAATGATGTCACTGTCATAGCGTTATTTCGCTGAAGGGTGATTTCGCCAGGTGACTGCGAAATCACCCTTCAGGACTGAATACCACCATCGACAGTGACATCATTCATGAGAAGGGGCCCAAAACCCCATGTTGAAAATTTGGTGCCAAAATACCAAAAATTACTGTTTAACGAGCGCATGCTGAGCAGTTCCTACGCAGGCAGTAAGTTCGCTAAATTTCAATATTTTCACTCCAGATTTTCAACATTGCCATTTCACCACACCGTCTTATGAGTAGTACAGCTGTCATTTTTCACATGTCACCCAAAATGTGTTTCCACCCTTGTAGCGAGAATGGCACAGTCGGTGTGCGAAATCAATGTACAGGACAAATTAAGAAAATTGTAGTGACACTGTTCATGAGCAGAGGTCTTGAAATGGCTATGTTGAAAATTTGGTGAAAAATTCCTAAAAATGACTGTTTATTTAGCATGTGCTATGAGTTCCTACGACGCCATAGGTTTGCAAATTTTCAATATTTCCACTCCAGATTTTCAACATTGGCATTTTTCCACACCTTCTTATGAGCAGTACAGCTGTCATTTTCACATCTCACCCAAAACGTTTCCGCCCATGCATATAGTACAATGGCTAGTCGCTGCGAAACTCAGTGTATGGGACATATTAAGAAAATCACAGTGTCACTGTTCATGAGCAGAGATCTTAAAATGGCAATGTTGAAAATTTGGTGACAGAATTCTAAAATGACTGTTTTACGAGGTAAGGCGCATAGTTCCCACGCACGCCAGAGGGTTTGCGAATTTTCAATATTTTCCACTCCAAATTTTCAACATTGCCATTTTTCCACACCTCCTTATGAGCAGTCAGCTGTCATTTTTCACATCCCGTCAAAACGCAGCTCACTGTAGCGCACAATGGCGAGTCGGTGTGCAACCTCAATGTATGGGACACATTAACAAAACCACAGTGACACTGTTCATGAGCAGAGGTCTTAAAATGGCTATGTTGAAAACTTGGTGAAAAAATGCCTAAAAATGACTTTTACGTGTGCGTTGCACAGTTCCTATGCATGCTCATTAGTTTGCAAATTTAATATTTCATTCTAGATTTTCAACATGTCCATTTTATTAAACTTCCTTATGAAACAGTACAGCTGCAATTTTCATATGTCACCCAAAATGTGTTATCATATTAGTAGAGCACTAATGGTGCTGTTGGTGTGCTTAAAGCAATGTTTAGGACAGATTAAGAAAATCACAGTTACACTGTTCATGAGCAGAGGTCTTAAAATGGCTATGTTGAAAATTTGGTGACAAAAGTCCATAAAATGACTGTGTTACGAGTGAGCATTTGTGCAGTTCTCCATCCTCGTTAGTTCATGACTTTGTAATATTTCCAGTCCAGATTTTCACTAGTGGCATTTTTCAACACTTCCCTTATGAACAGTACAGCTGCCATTTGTCACAACATGGCCAAAATGTGTTTTCACACTTTCAGTGCACAGATGCGTGGTCGTTATGGGAAATCATTGTTCGCACAGATAAAGAAAATCACAGTGACACTGTTCATGATCGGAGGCACCAAAATGCCTGAGTTGACAATCTGCTATAAAATATCCCCAACCTACTTATATAATGGGTGTCGTTGTACAGTTTCTATGTACGCTTGGACTTCACCATTTTTTTAAATATTTTTACTACACATTTGCAACATAGCCATTTTACACCTCCCATGAAAGAGTACAGCTGCCATTTTACAGCCTGTTCAGAATATGTTTGCATCTGTGGTGCTAAATCCGAGTCACTGTGCATAAGCAGCTTTGCTACCACACTGATATTCCCCTGTTAGTGAGGTGGGGTCACAAACAAACATGTTGAAGATTTGGAGTTAAAATACCAATGAATGCCTGAGGTATTAGACTTTCAACTAAATCGCCCAACCCTATATAGAATGACAGGAATCAGGGTGTGACTTGGGATTCTTGCCTGTGATGCTGATACCATTCCACACCCTGCAGTCACTGAGAGGCATCGAGGTATGCCTTGGACTCTTCGTCCCCAAACTTCACCCATCTTCTCTATATCGCACCCATCTCACCATATTTCCTAATGAAATGGGGTGCGCATAAGGCCAAAAGACCCCAAGGAAACACGTGACACTTGTCAGTCTCTGCAGAGGGTGTGGTGAAAATGGCGTGGTCGTATGCCTGGATTACCCAAATGCACACCCCAATGCCTGTCACTCTCTGCAGGGTGGTGGTGGGGTTGGCTTCAGTTCAATACTTCACTTCCATTCCTATTATGCAGCTCTGTAACTTCTACACTACCACTGCCAATGCCAGTAAGCAAACATTCAGCATTGACAAATGCTTGTTTATACTGCTTTGTGGTGTCTTTACTGGTAGTAGACTATTACTGCCATGCACTAATCCCCAACTGGCAAAATGTATTCCTTTCTAGATTTGGATTTGTGACTTGTGAGCACTGGTTAGGTGTTGTTGTGCCTTTTCGTATGCATCCCTTGAGTGTCCAGTGCAATCTTAATCTGTCTGTGCATTTGCAGTGCACCATTAATTCTGGGAGACTGCATTTCTTGTTACACTCTCATTTCACTTTGTTAGTACTGGGGAATTTTCTGGACACAAGACAGTAGCATTTCTTCAGCACTGGGAATTTTCTGGACACAAGACAGTAGCATTTGGGGATGCACACTAATTCTCATGACTCTGTGTGAGACCTGACAACTGTGTGCATGACTGAGTGTGCCATTAATTCTGGGAGACTTTGCATTTCTTGTTACACTCTCATTTCACTTCATCAGCACTGGGGAATTTTCTGGACACAAGACAGTAGCATTTCATCAGCACTGGGAATTTTCTTGACACAAGACAGCAGCATTTTGGGGATGCACATTAATTCTCGTGACTCTGTGTGAGACCTGACCACATCATGCATGACTGAGTGTGCCATTAATTTTGGGAGACATTGCATTTCTTGTTACTGTCTCATTTCACTTCATCAGCACTGGAGAGTTATCAAGACACAAGACAGTAGGTAGCACTTTGGGGATGCACATTCATTCTGGTGACTATGTGGGTGGGGTGCTGCAATATTGTTGTCACTTCACCTTACTTCATGTTTAAGGTGGAATGACAACGTGAGTAATAATAACAAGGTGAAGTGAGCCTTTCCTGGGGCACTATGCGTGCAAGTGCCAATGCAAAGTGGGCACTTCACGCTCACTTCGCTGGTGGATTTTAAATTTGCTGCATCTCTGCTTATAGTGTGCTCTTGAGTCATTTGTTCCCACATTCCTCCTATTCCATTAATATTTATATTAGGAGTATTCCCAAACCAACTAGGGTTAGACAGGTTCCAAAGGATTTGACTATGTCAAGATTCTCTAAGTGTGAAACAACTCATTTTAAGATACTGGAAAGACTCCTCCACCCCCTCCTTACAGCAATGGTATACACAATGGAATTTACTTCAAATAATGAAAGGATCCACTGTCTTTAACATGATAAAGTAGAAACGTTTAATAGTATTTGGTCACCCTTTGTTGAATTTGAAGTACAGTAATCTGTGTTGAGAGAATATAAGTTACAACAGGGTTGCACTCTATTTGAACAAACACTCTTTCCTTTGATTATTAAATTATTCTCTTTGAAATCAGATATTGCTTTATATAATTATAGGTATACCCAGCTTTCAAGCATTACCCATAGAGCATACATTTGGTACAGATTATTGTAATGCTTATTTATGTATCTGCTACCAATTTCTTATTCTGCTTGACCACTTATGAGACAATGTTTGCATATGTTTGTCATTTTAACTTCAATAACAACTATTAAGGTAGGGATACAGGCTACCAAACTGAAAGAGAAAATGGTCACCAGCTTGATGGAAACCCTGTAAGAATTTGTATATGAAAACAAATTATAAAGATAAGAGGTGACAGAAAATTTCAACTGACCTGAAAGGAGGATGAACATGATGGATCAATTGTCTTATTTTATCCCTAAATCTTTATGCATGGCATATACAGTGGAGCTAGTCAGGAGCAACACAGTACTCTTAGTAAGTGACATGTCACAAAATATTGCATGACAAAGGGCTTAAGTTAGCAATAACCCACAACAGGGTATGGGGTTATAGGCATTTAATCCATGCCTTGGGTGCATTGTGAGACGTGGAGGCTGCAGGCCAAGTATCCTCACAGTACCTGAGGCATTGATTAAATGCCTATAACTCCATACCCTAGAGTGTGTTATTACATGTATAACATGGGTTCTGGAAAGTAAGGGAAAAACAACATAAAAGTGCCCCCCAATTCAAATAGTGAGAAAGTTTATTTATTTAGCTTTTTGTTGGCCAGGTAAGTACACTAGACAAGTTATATGCCTATTTTGAGGTATGACCCAGGAGAGTACAATGAGATACAGATACAGTGAGACAAAGGTTCATACAGAGAACAACATGACACAAGTTAAACAATATACAGAGTCAAAATAGAACCATGTGAACATAACCAGTAGACAGTAGGCACAGTTAGATATGTACAGGAATATATATACATAGATACACCAAGGCTAAGAATAATACAACTTTACAAGGTATACAGCGTTGAGCCACAAACAGAGCCACAGGCAGAGTATCTCCTGAAACAGAGAAAAAATGAATTATATGCATCTCAGAGTCCAGTTAGACAGGCTGCATCAGCAGGAGCTATAAGAGATGTGCCAGGGAGGACATGTGAGTCTGCAGGGACCGGAACTAGCTATGGAGGTCTAGGACACCCACATGCAGAGGATATTGTGATTGTATCAAGCCACCTTGCAAAATAGTCCCAAAGAAAATTGCAGCTGTAATGTTTGTTATGTACATACAAATGATTAGAAATACAGGACAGAGATGATTTCTGACATTTTGTCCATAATATACTGTGTGACACTTGAAACCCCATCTACTTTGCTATCCCCCCACCCACATACACATGTGTTGGAGCCCACAGGCAAGTGGCATGTTCTTAGCTTCCAATCACACCAACACAGAAACACAGATAACCAAACCACAAAGAATACAGCTGCCAATCACAGAGAGAGAGAAAGAAGAGAGAGAGAAATGACTTCTGTTGTGGATGTCATGATTGCTGTTATTCTCTCTCTCTCTCCTCTGGCTGTCACATTGCCCACAGAAACATTTCTTTGGCAAGCACTGGTGAGTGGAAAGCAATGACAACTTCAGAGAACAGTGCTGGACATGTGGCTTGCCCCCAGCACATACACACACACACACACACACACACACACACACACACACTCCTCAGAGCCAATCCATTGGTGTTCTCTGTCTCTGTCCCTGATCACACAAAAATCAGACCCTCTAAGGCAAGACAGAGAAACCCCATTTGCATTACATTTCCACATACATGCTCCAGTAATCCATTACTGTTCTCACTCTGTGTCTCTGTCCACTAGCACACTAAATGTTTCTCTGTGGAGAGAGGGAGAGAGTGCTATTGCCACTGGCTGAAGCCAAGCACCTGCCTTGTTCTCCTATGCAGCTTTTGAACATCATGATAGTGGGTCAGAGCTCTCTCCATATTTCATATAGTTGCCTACATCTCTCCAACCTGCTGTCACTACCTGCTCAGAATCTCTTTTTCTTCCCTGCTGCAGAGAACTGCAGCTGGAGGACCAACTCATGATCACCTTGACAGACAGCCAAGAAATGTACTGTACATAAAACCTCCTGCCACTACCTGTTACGAGAGATGCAAGGTTAAGCAGTTCAGGAGGAATGGGGTCCCAATGACACCATCTCCCACGTCATCCTTTTTCAAAAGTTGCCTTTCTGTTTTCAGGAGCACTCCCCAACTCACTAGTATAAAAGGGTCAGGGCTCTGCAGGAATGGGAGTGATGGGGATCTCTCTCTCTCTCTCTCTCTCTCTCTCTCTCTCTCTCCCTCTCACTGGTGTGTCTCACTCTCTTTGTCAGCCTGCCTCTCACAACCCATGCTGTCATGCACAGAGACAGAGGACAAACACCAACAGGTAAGAGACTGTTTCGTCTGTATTACAAATGACAATTCAGTAGTATTGAGGCACCCCACAGTACATCACTGTTGCCCCACTTTCAATGGCTGCATGTTGGGTTTCTAATCTTTAGCAGCTAACAAGTTCCAACTCTACACAGTTATCTTGCTGCGGGAGCTTTACACCAACTGTGGATTAAATTGTGAATTTTATCCATGGTCGGTGATGCTCTTCAGCCAATTAGGTTTGCTACTGCTGTGAACCCATGTTATAACTGCAGTTATGAACTGGACAGTAATCGACGAAGCTGATTAGCTGAGAGGTATTTGAAGCTGTTATTATAACATACTACATACCATGGCTTCAAAACCTCCAGCCAACAGCCTCCACTCACAGTAAACTCCTCCGACAGCAATCTTTCCCATGTCCCTCACACACTACAGCAAAACGGGTACCACAAGAAGCCATGACTCAAGCAGCTGTTCAAAAACAGAAACACAGCCCAGCTTACCAGAATGAAATTACTGCCAGCTATGGCATCCAGAAAAGCACGTATTGTCCACCTTTACAGAAACTGCTGCATACACAACACTATCCTCTCTCTTCCCAAGAAACTGCTATCACCCTGATCGGCATAAAGCAACATGGATACAGCTGCTGACTGCAGCATACATAAACCGCTTTTGCTCTCCCTCTACATGTAACTGCCATCACCCGATCCACATAAAGCAATGGCTGCTCACTCAACTTCCAGCCAAACATCAGCTTGGTAGCAAAAGAAAGAAATACTAATCTCCCTTGCCCAGACCTAATCCATTTAATGTGGATTTCACCACGTCAGTGCACAACTCAGGTTCATTTAAAACATCATCTCACCCACCACAACTGCCAGCAGCTACTTGGGCCACCTTTACCATAAACCACAAACAGCACTAGGGATTTTTTTCATATGTACACATGCACCCCAAAATAATAATAATTACCACAATCTTTTGCTGTACAAAAATAATTTTGTTTACTTAGCAAGTGGATCCAGTTCATATAGCAATAATGCACCCCAGGGTGTGGTATATCATGGGCTATCATCACTTCTCAAGTGCTGGATGCTCTTGGCCTGCAGCCTCATGCCCAACCTCCTGTGACGTGATGATATCCAATGATATACCGCACCTTGTTGTGCCTCATTGCTTAATTGAATTACATTTTTCCTGAACATACTACAGCACTCTGCAGTAATGCTAGAAGGTACTGCATTGCATCCTGGCTGGCTCCGCTGTACACTATGTAAAAGGTTAAAAAAAAAAGAAGAAAGAATAATTACTGTGTTTTTTTAAACTCCTCCTGAGTCTCAGAAAGACGGTATTCCAAAACTATTTTTTTTCAGTTTTTCTACGTTAAATCAAGGGTAAGAAGATCATTAGAGTGAGAACAAGGGCTTTACTTTCAAAATGACCCTCCACGGTGCACCTATTTCACAATTCTATCAATATAGGATGAGATGTGCAATAATATAAATGAATGAATGATCTTGAACAACAAAAGACACCTATTGGTTTATCTTGACATGTATATTAAAATTGTTCACCTCCTTAGCCAGCTGCTAAAACTCCAGTAGTCAATTGGACTTGTTGCAGTAACAGGATAAATTGTAAATGCTGTTTGTAGAGAAGAAAACAACCCTAGTTTAGAAGGCTAAGAGGAAACGCCAGACATTTTAATCTGGTAATTACAGCCTCATAAATCAGGCTGTTCATTGTGGAAGAGTCCACTTAGCCTACAAATCTCTGGTGCCAAGGGCATATAGACTCTGAAGTGACACTTCCACATGTATGCTCAGTTGAATGATCACAAACAATGACATTCTTCTAGTAGTCACTGGAGCTCTTACTGTAGTTTAGGAATAAATGCTCCTTTTAATGACCCAGTTTGGAAAATAATAAGGCTGAAATTCCAGAATGTACTACTTTAGGCAAATATGGATTAAACTACTATGCCATTAAGTCATGCTGAGCAATAAGGACTCATTTTTCTAATGGGAATTTTTCTAAATTGAGTTCCTATGAAAGGGCTAGGCAAAGAAAACGATTCCCTTTTGTTTATTCATAAATTGCAAATATAGTGCAAGCTAAGCTTCCTCAAGGTCTACCAATGATCTCTTAGAAGTGCTCTTCCATCTAGCTAAGACAGTAAATAAATCTGCCACACATTCCGAATGTTCTTTAAAAATAAGCACTGATGTATCATGCTAACACCTATCACAATAGCAGAAATGACTGCAAGCCATACTTGAATGTGAGGTCTCATACATACCAACTGCATTTTATAGAATTTATTTCTGCTAATTCCTGGTTTGGGGTAATAAAACACTGGTACTAATCTTTACACAGCATCCAAGCTTCTACAGTTTATAATATTGCTACAGGGAGTTATGCCATTTATTTATTTGTGATGAAAAAAGCATTTATTAACAAGATTTACACAGGAGTGACATTTTAATGACAGTCTGTTTAAGCAAGAACAGCAGCGGTGCATGTCAGCTGTCAGGTATTATCCTGAGGTACATCCTACCAAGCACACCAATAGGTGCTGTCCCTAAACTATAGCCTGCCTGACGATGGCCACATAATCAGCTTGGTGGGTAGGGAACATCTACTTTCAAATCTGGTTCTAAAACTCTTTGATTCTAAGGGATTTTGTCAAACCTTACTAACGTTCAGTACCAATCCTTCCGAGTCCCTCCTTGAGGCATGGGATGGATTGACGCAACATACCAGGAGGGAGGAATGTGGTCCAATAGAGTATGCATTACGTGGGCTCCATAGATAGGGTAAGCTTGGGAGGATGGAAGAAAGTACCAGCACCAGACTGGAGGAGAAACATGAACTAAGAGAGAAAAACACACAAAAAATGTTCATCTCAGTGTAGCTGTAAAACAACAGTTGGCACACCAACAGTCTGACTGACTGTCGTTGTTCTAAGATGTCAACATTAACCCTGAAAACTGTTGAGTAGGATACCAGCTTATGGAATGTGGTTAACAGCTGCAGTTTTTTAATTAAAACTTTTTCCAAAACGTGCTTTGTTTAACAACTGCAACAAGGAACTCTTGAGGTTAGGTCCCCTCTAACAAAAGCACCCCAGGGACAACATCATCTGGCTTCAACTTGTGCTACCATAGCAGGGAACTAAACTGAATAACCTAATCCCTAGTTATGCCATATTGCTTACTCATCCATGGCTATACAGTACTCATAAAATAAGCCTCCTACACATTTAACATTCCTCAGCTTCTGTTTCAACAACACAAAGAGGTCTGCTCTGGTCTACAGGGCAGACCCATTTGTTCAGGCCCCAGCATTGGTGAGTGGTGAGCTCAGGTTTCAGGGCCGTGGGGAGGTAGGTGGGAAAGGTAACTAGGTAGTGACCTTACAGGAACAAGGGAGTGTGTCAGTGACATCAGGCACCTTGAGGGGCCGAATTGGACTGGTAGAGCTAGGGATTGGCTGACAGAGGAGAGGAGAAGAGGGATGGATGAGCTGCAACAAAGGTGCGTCACAGCAGCTCTCCTCTCTGCTGGTTCTGAGTCAGTTCTGACCTGGCTAGCACATCTGTCAGCTTTTTGTTAGCATGCGCATTTTGTTTCAGGCGTTTGTCTTTTTGTTTTTTTTCTACTTTTTTTCCTTGGGGTCTCCATCATTCATCGGCCTAATCACGGCCCTGGAGCTCCCACCACCTGTCATTTGCAGCCCTCCCAGTCACCCCCGGCTTACCCCTGGAGGGTGAGGCGGAGCCACTGGTCCCCTAATGCCAGTGCCCCGGAGCAGTAACTGGTTGGGAGTGGCGACAGGGTGAATTGAAGCCGGGAGGCTTCACTTAGATGGAGGATCTCCTCCTTCTTTTCCTCCTGACTTTTCTCCCAGAGGCAGGGACGTGCAATGACACCGCGTCCCACCCCGCCTCCCCCAAGAATTAGTATGGCAGCGCAAGAACTCCCAGTCTCTTACCAGGAGTCCTCAGCTCCGGATGCTGCCCGCACCCTCCCCGGAAGGAAAACAGTCAAGGACGCTCTATCCTTCTCCCCTGGCCTGACCCTCTGATGACTCGGGTCCATTTCCCGAACCCAGGTTGCCCGGCGGCATGGCGAAATCCACCGCTGCGCCAACGGGCCGCCCAGACGGTTTTGTAATTACCTTAAATTTTCCTTGGTTTTCTTTAATTACCTTTTAATGCCAGGGCTAGCAAAGGCCAGTCTGCTGGAGTGTAAAGATTTTGAGTTCCACTTAAGTGAGTTTTCTGTTTGTTTTCTCTTTCTTCGTCTCCATAGCATCCGCCACAGCTCCTCGTTGTCACCGTGTGGTCCCTTTCTGTGTTGGAGTGCAATCCGGCATCAAAGAAGGTGTATGAAGTGCAAAGGTTTGTGACATGAATTGAATTCTGGTAAGCATGGTTGGGGCTGAGGGAGAGGCAGGATGGGAGCCATCCTGGAATGGGACAAGGTGGTGAATGGGAATTAAGAGAGGTGGTGGTACTGGGACCAGTTTGCATCTCATTTCAGTAAGTGTCCTGCTGATTAGTGGTGGCAAAATTAAATAGCACCAGCAAATACTGTAACACAAAGTTACTATTTTCACATTCATGTGATTTTTACAAAAAAATAACAGTAGACAACTTCAGCAATGGTGCTTTGTGTCCAAGCTGTGCATTTGATAAAATTTATTGTATACAACACATTGTGCACAGCTTGGAAGATTTCTGTTCAAAATGCATGAGCGTGATTCCTTTTTATAACTGTGCTTTTTAAAAAACAAAAACTTTTCAAGTCTTGCTGGTAGTGTGGCACTGAGCAGTCACATGGGTAGCCATCATTTTGAGGAGAGGTTGCAGGAGGGTCATGGCCATTTTGACCGGGACATGGCACCATGTGGTGGCCTATGTAGACCCATGAGTAGCAAAAATAAAATATTTGTTTTTTATCACAGTTTAGCCTGATCTTGATGTCATTTTGGGATACATGGTATTTGGGAGAATGTGTGCTACATCTTTTCTGGCATTACCTGCCCCTTTACTTAGTAGCACCATGTTCTGGGGTGCACTATTTGTTATTCTTGATGGTATATTAAACCCATCTATATGCACCTGTAATAAATCAAAATGGTAATCTGCAAAGTCCTTGAATTAATCATAAAAGACTGTATAACAAAACAATTGGGGGATTAGGAATTAGGATGAAACTGCAAATGGCTTTACTGCAGACAGTCATATGTCATGAATTTACTGAAATTCTAGGAACTAGTCAGTAAGAACCTGGATAATACTATCCCAGTGGAATTAATCCTACTGGGCCTGAGCATTCAGTCTTGTTTCATTAAATGCACCTAAAGTATATACAAACTTAAAAACTTTGCAGATGTAACTTGTACGCTGCTGTTGACTGTTTTTTTTTGTAGTGTTAGTATTTAGATTATGTTTGTATAACAGAAGTTTAGGCTCTCTCTATTTTGGTCCACATTTGTGTCAGTGGGAGAAATGCAGGTAAGGGTCACATTAATGGGCTTGCTGGATTAAATAATTATGTTACTACTGGGGACAGTTCAAGATGGCTGTTTCTAGTGTCAGATCCCCAGTACCCATTGGAATAGGGCTGCTACCAGTTTGCTCCTAGTGCTGGAAACAACAGTAGCTATACATATATATATATATATATATATATATATATATATATATATATATACATACTGGGCTTGTCCTGTGGTAACAATGGGTTTTAATGATTTTCTTCTACCATCAGTGTTGTAGGATGGCTCTAGGAGACCCAAACCACCAAGGTAGAAGCCATGAGCCAGTTCCTGGAGCTAGTGGAGAAGGCAAAAAGATGCTGTACATGTTGGAGGAAGAGCCAGAGGCCCAGAGCCCAGTAAGGTGGGAAGCAGAAGGATGGATATGGATATGGGCAAAGTGCCCTAAAAGCCTGTGGCAGTGCCAGGGATCCTGAACAGCAGCTCTGAACCCCAATCTGTGGTTCCTGGTTTTCTGCCATTGCCACCCGTGCCATCCCTGCTGCCTCAGCTGGTCTCTGACCATCATTCCAGCTAGCTCCCACAGTGCCCCCAGGCCTTATTGGGTGCTGATTCCACCAGCTCCTCCCCAAGGACCAGTGGCACCAGACCACAACTCAAGGTCTCCCAGATGACCGAGACCAGCCCCAGTGATAGTTACGCCCAAGCCAGGTACAGTAGAGGTTACAGCTGAGAGTAGCATTAAGGAATATGTTGAGTAGATGGTAGGGTCCATGGAGGAGGTAGGATGGGAGAGTCTGAGAGAGTTTTGGTGGAATTGAAAGAGGGAAAGATAGGAGAAAGACCGGAAGAAAAAGGGCTACCTGAGGTGGGTCTCAGAACCCCAGAGATAGGAACACCGGGAGTTAGAATGGGAAGCACATACCTATGTCAATGAAAGAGGAGGCAATATAGCATAATAGTTTAAGGCTCTGAATTGCAAACTTGGAGACCTGGGCTTGAATCCCACAGCTCCCACTTGCATACTGTGTGACTCTGAGCAAGTCACTTAACTTCCTTGTGCTCCCAAATTACACCTGTAAACAAGCTTCAGCTTAGTGTGTCTCTCCTAGTTAAAAAAATAAAGATTTGGAAGAGGAATACATAGACATTTTGCATTGATTCGATAAAGGACACATTTCGTCCTATGCAGAGAAGGAGAAGCTTTGAGAAAAAAGGATGTGGCAGCAACAGTGTCTTTGCTAAGTAACGTGAATAAGGAGAAGTCCAGAAGAACAAGACCTGGGATGCATGGTTGGTGGATTCACATTTTACAATGCCATAGCTACTGAAAGGAAGACCGAGTTGGCAATGCCGCTGTTGGCATATTCCTCGATTGTTAGGAGCACTTACAAGTTGAGAGGGGACTAACTGGATACAGTATGACCAAAATGTTTCAACAGAGGGTGGCAATCAATGGGGACATGAGATAGGACACGAGACAGGTGGACACATGATTAGAAACCATGACAGTCCCTGGAGGAGTGAAGGAGAGAGGGATAGGAGAGCGCGTGGGGCAGAAATGTTGTTGGGCTTATAACAGAGCCCACTGCTCTTGGCCCCACTGCTGCTTTAGACATTCCTGTTCAAAATGTGGCAGTTTGCTCCTGGCATCCAGATGTGAACCTATGGGGAATGGAGCAGTGGGTCTGGGTATGAGGCAGTCCTTTCGTGTGGGGCATGGGGGTTACGGGTGCAGGGTAGAGTCCATCAGGGTGGGGAAGGGAATCATTGGGGAAGGGTTACCCACAGAGGAGCAGGTGATGAACCAACAGAACAGAATGAGCAAAGGGCTTCAAGATGGTGTTCATGCCCATCAAGTTGGCGGTCCTGGAGGGATGGGTTAGACATCCAGACTACAGAGCACCACGGGTTCTAGAGCAAGGATTTAAATATAGGTTTAGTTTGCAGTTCAAGGGATGTAGGTTCAGGACTGTAGCAAAGAATCTTAGCTTGGTGGCAGGACAGGACAAGCTGTTGGCTAGGAAGATTCAAAAGAGCTTGATGCTGGAGTTAAAACTTATAATAGGTAATGAAAATGAGGTCTATATTGAGTCCATTGTTGTTAGTGCTCAGAAGATTAAGAGGAACACTTATGTTCTGTACCCATCATAGTTTGAAAATCTATGACAAAATATTTTAAATGAGGAATTTGGCTCCTATGTAGCTGACAGCAGTCCAGAGATATCAAATAGTAAATCTGCCCCACGGTTATACTACATTGCCACAGCACAGCTTAACCATTAGTTACATCAGAAGGTTCTAAAAATGGTGGCACAATAGTATCACTATGGTATAGACATAGTCATTGATGTCATTGAACTGCTGCAAGCTACAGATAACTCCAATATTTCATTCACTGTAAATTAACATCTCGTGGGTTTAAACTCTAATGGAAAAATTTTATGAATGTTAACCTTTAATAAGCTAAGCTTAGAAGCTTGCCCTTCTTGTGCATTTGTGAACTGTTCTTTGAGAACTACTGCAGGACAGAGAGATCACAGATGGAGTGATCAGATTGCAATAATGCTGTCCTACTGGTTTTTCTGTTTTTTTCTTCTTATGGTTAGTGTGTGTGTGAGTTAATTTTGGGTTCAAAGGCACTGACTGCTTTCACCCACTTAGCTTTGGATGTAATAAACATTATGTTCGATGTATAGTTCCCCTGCATCCTTAGTTGCTAGTTTTTTTTTTGGGGGTTGATAAAATATGTTGTGTGAATACACTCACATGCTTTGCATTTAGAAACATTGCAGGGTTTAATTTCTCTGAGTGTTCAGCTGGTCTGGTATAATTTTACTCCTGGTAATCTGGTTGGATAAGTTAGATGGTTATTTGAAAATAAAGGTGGTTCCTGGAAAATATATTTTGTGGTATCCTCCTTGAATATTGATTGTATGTAGTGTTATGTGGGCTGTGTGGAATTATCAATTTCCAACTAAACAGAATTCTATGGAATTCTGTCAGTAGCAGAATTCCAAAATTCTAAAGAAGAATGTTTTTGCAGATTAGTCATCCAAGTTTATATAAACTGCGGATTCTTTTCTGGTAATCTGCAGAAAATGATTGCAGTTAATATGATCTGAGGAAAGTTATTCTATGGTTTACAAAAAATTGCTTTTCAGAATTTTGCTCAATTCAAAAAGACATTTGTAAAGAATTTTGGAAGTAGAATGATTGTACACATTCCACCAGCAGAATTCCAAATTCTGCACAGCTTGAGTTGTAGGTCTTAAAAAGGGTGTCCTGATAGAAGATATAATTGCAGATTTAAAATCAGCATATTCCCAATAAGCATCATACCAAAATGAGATCTCTGGGCTATTCTGTTTAAAAGTTACAAGCCACTTTGTAACCCTAATTTCATTGTCTGTTCAGAAAAGCCAGTTTCAGTGATGTACTGATGATGTCAGTTCCAGAACTCTGTCTTATTCTCATTGCCATCAACACTGTAGGACTTATTTCTCCAATGTTTAAGAAACTGTAGTTGTAATCATTTGAAAATAAAAGTGATGCTGTGGGTTGGGAGCAATACATTAGTTTCCATACTATTCCAATGCATGGTACTGTTAAAAAGAAGAAGGAGAAGAAGTGAAGTGGACCAGATTTAATTCATCCCAAATGTTGAAAATGGCATCTAGTGAGATTGCAAAATCTTTTACATACTTGTTCAATTCAACTATTAGTAGTGAGATTATGCCTCAATTTGAAATAATCTACAGTGGCACCAATTTACAAATCTGGAGTTAGGACAGATGTAGGAAATTATAGGCCAATCTTACTGTTGCCAATCCTGGGAAAGTTGTTAGAAAAGTGTGTATTTAAACAACTGGTGTTCTATATGGGTAAAAATGGGTTATTCGTGGAACAACAGCATTAGTTGAGATGAGGACATGGTACAGAGACAGCTCTGGTCAGATTGATGAGCTCTGCACTTGATGTCTGTCAAAAGAGAAGTATGATTGGTGCAGTGTTCATTGACCTGACCAGGGCTTTCTATGTAGTGGATCATAAAATGTTGATATCAAAAATGGAGGCTTATGGAATATCTGGGGTAAGCTTGCAATGGTTTTGAAGTTAGCTGGGTGCACATATACAAAGCTTAAGGATAGGTAACTTTATGTCAGTACCATTACAAGTGAGAATAGAGGTTCCCCAGGGATCAATACTGGGAACTCTATTGTTGTCTATTTTGTGAATGACTTGCTTAAGGAGTTTGCAAACACAGATTGCATTTTATATGCAGAAGATATGGTCTTCTTCAGATTTGG
The DNA here is from genome assembly GCA_016271365.2 of Neoceratodus forsteri. Taxonomy (NCBI): domain Eukaryota; kingdom Metazoa; phylum Chordata; order Ceratodontiformes; family Ceratodontidae; genus Neoceratodus; species Neoceratodus forsteri. Next base: position 1,066,407,167 of record CM028130.1, read on the forward strand.
CTCTCTATGAATGTAATATAAGGATAGCTTCAAGAAGACTATACAAAGTTGACTGAGTGGCTAATTCTGAAAAATTACAATTGAATGAAAGGAAATCAAAGGTAATGTTGTTTGGAGCTGCACAGAGGTGGTATGCCATTCGAACAGCAGCAATTCAAAATCGAACAACACTACAGCAACAATTTGCTGTTGCCACTGTCATGTCACCATGGAACCCAGCACTGCTGTCACGGTCTTGCACTCCTCCCAAATCAACTCTGACTTGGAGTTGATTTTCTAGACACGGCGGGTGTGGGCAGAGCCCCCCCACAAGGGTGGTTCAGGGTGAAGCCCCCGAAAGAAAAGTACCTTTCTTTCAATGGGTTTATGCTGACTGCAATTGTGGTTGACATAAATCCATCATTGTAACATCAAGTTGACAACTTTGTTGTCACACCAGCATCATGAATCCCACAGAGGTTAGCCAGAGAGGAAGAAGACCTGTCATCTTGGGTAGCAATGGGGTGAGCTTCAGTAACTTATCCAAGTATTTAGGTGTCCATTTCTACCCCACCTTGAATTTACTTAAGCATCTAGATAAGATCAATAAGAAAAATAAACCAGAAATGAGGGTTTTAATACAGAAATATCAGTGCTTTAACTGATGAGGCTAGAATATAAAGATACTGGAAGGAGCAACTGTGCAGAACCAGTGTGTTCTGCCACAGAGGGATTCTGATTCCCTCTGACCTCTACAAGCGAAGCTCGAGAGGTCCATAGGAATCAGAACTCCGAGGTGGCAAACACACTGGTTATGGCAGAATTGGTCATCCTGTATTTTTATAGTGTATATACTGTGTGAAAAATGTGTTTTGTGAGTTCTTTTGCTTTCAAAATGAAACTGACTCATGCAGTGTCTAGAGATTTAGAATGCTGTTCTACCACAGTAGGGTAGAACAGCATTCCATGACATTGGAACTGTGGTAGAACAGCATTTTGAAAGGATGAAATTCTATACAGAACAACATTCCACTATATATTAATAGCAAAACAAATATTAATCCCACTTCTAGGCTATGGGGCAGTTCAGTTTGTAAATCAAGGGAGTACATTTATTTCAAAATACCAATGATTTTGAATAACATTTGTAGGTTTGGTCTGAGGGTCCATATAAGGACTTGTCATTGTCTATTGTACAATAGAATGAAAATGTTGCCTCTTTGCAGAGAATAGAATACCATGTTGCTGTATTTGCACAGAGGATTTAGCAATGCACACTACCACAGTATTTATTTAAAACTGTATTAAACATCATGCACCTTATTCAGTAAGGAATGGTACAGACATGTTATTTATCCCAATTCTATAAAATTGGATATAAGCAAGCATTCTTTTACCCAGTATGGTCTCACCTTATTAAATGGTTTCAGATCAATCATTAATATAGTGCATAATTCAAAGCATTTAAGAGGCTGTTGAGAGCAGTACTTGGTCAATCTACCATAAGTATAATGGTGAAGACACAACCACACAGCACATACAGTGTGGTGAACTACAGTGACAGGGTACAAAACTCTGCATGGCAAAAATGTAGCAAGCATAGTTTTGTACCCTGTCATGTAATAATTGAGAGGGTAATGCAGAGGTCAAGACCTCTGTTTGGGAGGTGGTCTGCTGAGCAGCCACCATGGCTCAGAGGATGGGCCATGGCAGTGCAGGGCAGCTATATGTCTTGGACGGTGCTCAAATCCCGCCCGGACTTTTGCAAACCACACTGTGCATTTTTTTTGCCTCCCATTCCCCACGGTGTTTCTCATTATCCCGTGTTGAACCCTCTCACATAGTTGACTATATTAATGGGAGATTTGAGGCACAACCCCTGTAATGGAGGTGTGGGGCAGAGACCCTTAGAAAACAAAGAAGTCCTTTGGTGTCTTCACCAATTTTGCTTTTGGCATTCTGTTTCAGCACTGGCAATGTATCCACTGTGTTTAACCGTACAGTACATTGCTGCATTTTATTTATGATGACATGACCCTGTGCAGTTAAAAGCACATATGATACTTCTAATTCCTGTACTTGTAATGTAAATGAATTTTATATTGTTTGCTGTTGTCACTATTGTTGTATGTTAAATGTCAATCATGACTTGAAAGAAAGGGCTGTGCCCAGTTCACCTCCTGATTAAAAATAAAAAATGAAATGTAGTGAGGAGCTGGTTTAAAAATGTAGCAGTATAGTGAATTTGGAATGACAATGTTGTGCAGTTTTGGAATACTACAGAGATGAAAGTGTAGCATATGGCATGGTCCAAATTTTGCAATGCAACATGGATTCAGTTTCAGAATGCAGCATGACCATACAGTCTTGGAATATGGCAAGAACATTTTCAGAATGTGGATGGAACAATTTTAGAATGAGGAAAGCAGTCTAGGGACTACGAGTCCTGTAATATGTTGGGAAAATGCAATCTCAGAATCTGGTGGAGACATGCAATCTCAAAATGGGGAGACATATAATTTTAAATGAGGAGGATACACAATCACTAAATGTGTCAGGGACACATAATTTGGGAATCCAGGTCATGCAGTTTTAAAATGTGGTGAAGAGGATGCACAATCTTAAAATATGATGGGAACATGCAATCTTGAAAGTAACTGGGATGCACAGTCTTGGAATGTGGTGACATGCAATTAAATAATGAGGAAGATACAGTATTTAGGAATGATGGACATGAAATCCAGAATATGGCAGAAGCTCAACTTCTGAATGTTGCAGAGATGCATAATTTTGGAATGAATAAATGCAATGGTAGAGGATGGGGCCATAAGTGGAGAAACAGGGTAACAGAATAATTGTGGAGTTCAACTCCACGATGGCATGAGGCAAGAATGTGTGCATGGGAGTGATCTATAGGTCATTAGGACAGGGGTGATGAGGGTGATAGGAAACTAGGGCAGAACTAAAGAACAAGGTCTGAAAGGTGAACTTAGTGGCAGTGGGGATCTCAACCTGCCAGACACTGATTATGACATTCCAACAGCTAGGACCTCTACACATAAGACCTACTAGACATGTTGCAAGACTACCTAGTGGTGCATCTGATTAGAGGACTTAGAAGGCAGGCTGCCATTCTCAATGTAGTACTCACCAACTCAGAACTGGTAAGTAGAGTGAGGGTGGAGGAAAACTATCCCTTGGCACTAGTATGCTCTGATTAAAGGCTGCGTTCTGGATTGCAGGAAAGCAGACTTTAACCAGATGAGGGAATCAGCCTGGGGTAGGATAGTTGGCATTGACAGACTTGGGGTGTGGAGAAAAGGTGGGGATAAATTAAAGGGGCCATTTTTGAGGCAACAACATGATGCCTGAGGATGATCAACAAGAGAAACAGATACAAGAGACCAATCTGGTTCTCTAAGAAGGTCAGAGACACAGAGTGGGTCAAGAAAAAGGCCTACATTAGATACAAGGAGAAGTAAGGGGATGAATAATGGAGAGAGTACCAGGAAACCATGGGAGGTCAAAAGAATAGTCAGGAATGCAAACCCAGACCAAGCTGCATATTGTGTAGGAGATAATGGCAGGGAAAACTGTTTTTCAGAACTTTTAGGAAAATAGATGGAAGAAAGAAATGTTTGGTTGACAGAGGGAGCAGCATTATAGAGGTACATGCATAAGGCAGCTCTTCTTAATGAGTACTTTTACTCAGTTTCATAGTGGAGGACAATGGGTTATTGACAGAAAGTGGCATAAAGGCTGCTGACAGGATACCAGAAATGATGCAGAAGACTTTTCAAGTTAGGATCAGAAAAAGGCTATCATCTCTGAAGGTAGATAAGGCCCCAGGGTGGATGGGATGCATCTGAGGGTGTTCAGGAACTAGAAATGGAATTGGCTGATCCTGACAGGGCTCTTCAATAGCTAAATTCAGGCAGGGATGGTTTCAAAAGACTGGAGAATAGCAGATGTGGTTCTGCTCCATAAGATGGGCATAAGTATTAACTGAGGTGACTACAGGCCTGTCAGTCTTACCTCTGCTGTAGGTAAAGTGACTGAGACGCTACTCAAAGAGGACCTAGTAGACAACCTGGACAGTAATGGACTCCAGGATAGAAACAGCATGGGTTAGTTAGAGAAGAAAGCTGTGTCAGACAATTCTGACAAGCAGTTGATTTACTTCAATTTTACAAGGGCATTTTAACTGGTGGCACAGAGGTATTCAGTGATGATAGCAACTAAAAATGTGCGCCTACAAAAATAGCAATCATTTTCAGTGCTATTATTTTGATCTACCCTGCAAGGATAGCTATGCAATAGCAAGGACAGCAACTGGAAGGGGGATAGCAAGCAGGAGGGAGGGATACAGAAGAGGGTTTAGGTAGGGGTGTGCATGCTGCTGCCAAACCAGCCCTGTGGTGTGGTGGGAGGGTGGCTGGCTCCAGTGCAGTAGGCGCTGGGTTCTGGGTGGATGCCTGTGGCTGCTTTTTTCTATTCCCACACTGGAGTGTTGCCCCCTCCTCGACATGTACCCCTGGAGTTAGTAATCCAAAAGCAAAAGCACTAAGTTTTTCCAGAAGTGTGGTCAGTGAGAAGTGCATATAGCCAATATGCTTTTCAGTGATATGCACTCATCATAATAGTGATCGCTGTTTCTCGATCGTTATTATGACATGGAACCCCACACAGAAGGTCGATGAAGAAGCCAGAGGAGCTAGGTATAGTCAGATGGCTGGTTAGTTGGTAAGTGGGAAGACAGCAGAGGACAGAGTTAAATCCACAGTTGTAATAATTAAAAAAGTTTATTCCATAGTGTAGGGTCCTCCCCAGTCCCCAATCTCATGATGTCCCACCCTTAGTAATAAAATTCGTTTTCCATAGAGTAGGGTCCTACCCTGTGTCCGATTGCCAGATCCTCCAACTGTTAATGATAAAATAATATTCCATAGTGCAGTGTCTTTCCTCCCAACACTGATCACTGCACTGTATTGTAAAAATAAAACCTTTTCCATAATGTAGGGTCCCACCCCAGTCCCTGATCATCCACCCAAGAACAAAAATAAGTTTCCATAGCGTAGGGTCCCACCCTGTTGCCCCATCTCCCACCAGCTCACAGGACAAATATTTTCCATAGTGTAGGGATCCACCCTGTTGCACAATCTCCTACCTGATAAGAAGATGAATATTTAGTGTAGCGGAATAAGGGTGGGAACCAACACCATAGAAAAGGTTTTTATATTTACAATACAGCATGGCTATCGGTGGCTGGGGGAGGGGAAGGACACTATGCTATGGAGAAGGGTATAATTTTATTACAGTGTGGTAATCAGTGAGTGGAGGAGGACAATGCAATATTATTTTATCATTAACAGGTGGGAGATCAGGTGATCAGGGACTGGTGTGGGACCCTACACTATGGAAAATATTTTATTATTAACAGGTGGTACATCATGAGATCAGGGACTGTGAAGGGACCCTACATAATGGAAGAAACTTTTTAATTATCACAACTGTGGCCGGTGATTGGCAGGGAAGATGGGGACCACTAAACAACAGGGATTTAATTTAAAAACATAAACATATATTTATTTATATTGTGTCCGACTGCCAGCGATTGGGGTGGGCCACTAGACACCTGAGATTTAATTAAAATATACTTTTTGCCTGCAATCAGTGGCGGAGGGGATCACTAGACACCAGGAATTTTGGGAATTTGACATGTGTAACTTCTTCTTGCTTCTGGATTTTGTTAAGTGCAATTTGCACTTAAAAAACCCCAAAGAAATGCAAAATTGCAAATGGCAAATTCTTATTATACCGGCAAGTTTGAGAACTGATTCACGGAGGCTAATTTGGTGACTTTGCCAAAAATTCACCAGCAAAGTAAAACTTCACTGTATCATCACATGTTATGAAATTGCAGATCCCTGCCACATTCCAAAACTGTTTCTTCCACATTCTGAGATTTCTTATCTCTGCCCCATTCTAAAAGTTTCAGCATCCCTGCTACATTCTAAAAGTGTGTGTCCCTGCTACATTCATAAGTGTGTGTCCCAGGTAATTTCTGTGGTTGTGACCTTACTGTATTTCAAAGCTGCAACCTGGTGGCATTCTGAAATCTCAGCCCTGCAGAACTTTGAGACTGTGCACAACTTTGGCATGCTATAGCCATATTTACCAGTGCCTTCCAAACTACCTCTCTGCCACATTTTAATTACCTTACTTTTGCACATTCTGAAAAATATATGTCCTGTACCCACCCAATGTCAGCTTTCCTTTTCAAATGTTTACTGCAACTGAAGTTTTATCTAACTTTGGAGAATTAATTCCTATGAGGTTGCTGGCAAGAACCAGGGTGGGAGTTTTGGATCTGGCATCATATCAGTCTTTCACTGAAAACAGCTCTGTTGATCAAGAAATAAAATCAGGGTTACAAAATGGCTTGTAACTATTAAACAAAGTGATGTTGATCTAACTTTGGTATGTGGCTGATTGATGATATGCTGATTACAATTCTGAATTTATTGATATTAGACATTTTGGCAGGGCTCTGTCTTTAATATCTACTTATAGGTGCTCCAGATGGGTCTAAGTAAAACCTAAGGCAGTCTGGTTTGTGGTACTGTAGTATGTTCTTTAAGGCTCTTCTACATTATGGAACTGACTGCTTCAAAACTAGTTTAGTTAAATCAGTCCAGCCTGAACAACTGTTTTGGAAAACAGTTTCTGACCACTCAGCAGTTATGAAACCTGTTCTCCATGTAACCCAGATCTGGAATTATTGTTTTATTTTACCCAGAATTCCACTAATACATTCCATGCGCTGTGCATATGTCACTGTAAACTTTCTCTGTCAATGTGAACTGTAAATCAGAAAGATGGATATCTCCATTGCTGGTGGTGCTGTGCTATGTTGTTTCCAATGTAATTATGTTATCACGAAATAGTATCTGCCTAAGGCACCTAATTTTAAGTAATCACAATGTAGCTACATGCCATTTTATTAAGATATTTTGCAACAGTACTGTTTCTGTGTGATTTATTGTGTTACAAATATCACAGATCTATTTTGCAAAATGACATTTTATGTGAGGGACCTAAAAGGGCATAGTGTTCTGGACCATCAGCACAGCAGTAGGGTTACCTGTTGTGAAGGCCAGTGACATGTGTTTTGAATAAGCACAGATCATTAGCTGTCAGAGGACAGGAGGACCGAATATCCCCGAGGATGGTGCCTACATGTGGGAAAGGAGGGTCACTGTCTCCACCAAAATGTTGCCACCTGAGTAACTACATGGTAGTACAGTGGAGGTACTGAGCGGTGAGAATGCTGGCTGGAATCCTCACTGCCATGTTCTATGTTTGTGTGCTTTTGACTACCTAGCAAGCCAATGTCCTCAGGAGCTGGGAGGAACAAACACAGGAAAGGCCCTTGTGCACAGCAGGATGATGGGGCATACATGACCCTGGCCTGATTGACCACTACTCTACCATGAAGGTCATCGTGGGGGGCTAACACCTTGCCTGGCCTGGTGAACAAGTCAAGCCCAGCCTCAGGGTATAGCCAGTGGGCTGAAGCAGGTAAATGCTGGAGATGATCAGGCATTGGGTTGGGTGATAGCCACTGGAAGGAGAAGTGCCAGAGAGAACAGGGTAAAATAACAGATTTAGAAAAGGGCATAGTAATCCTGTTCTAGAATTCAGCTTTCCTAAGCCCTTGTATTCATAGTGTGACCTGGGAAACTAGATTTGTCCCCACCTATAGCAACCATTTATTTCATTTATACTACGTACTGTTAATGAATCATGTTGTGAATCTGGTGACCTATGTCTGGCTACTAACACTGTCACCAGTCAGCATCAGTTGAGGCAGAACAGGTGATGTATTAAACAGAGACTTAGATTTGAATCTCCTTGGTATCTAGTGGCATCTCCTCCCTCACCCTGTCCTTTGTCAAGCACTGACTGGTATCCAGTGGCACCACCCTCTCACCCTTCTTATACCCAGCACAGCGTGGTGTCCTGGTGTTCTCTTCAACACCCTTCCCATACTAAGCGCTGGTTGGTGATTAATGACACCTCTATTCCCATCTCATGCGAAGAGCTGTATTCTGTTGAGTGGCACCCCACCTTGTCCCATGTCAAGTAGTTTCTGGTGTCATTAGTCTACTAGACTCCCAATCAAAGCTTTTCCTGCTGTCCATCAGCCCCTATTTCCTCTCTCTGATGACCAGCATATCCTACCACTGGTTCCTTCACTCCTGCCATCTGAATTCAATTACCGCTAATGCATGATATCAGAGTGGCCTAGCAATATTTGGATTGAGTGACTGGCTAACTGAGGAGGTGAGTGGTTGGCTGTGCAGTCACTTTCTGAAGGAGTTGTTAGATGGTTGAGGGCTCATATAAGATGCCTGAAACCCCTGCCAGTGAGGGTATCACAAAAATGGTTGCATTTTTTTTTATTTCAAAAGGCTTGACATTCCCCCAATACTGGAAGGAATTGAAACTGAGAGAAACATTATAGCACCCTCTTTGCCCATTCTGTGCCAATCAGTGGTGTCCACTGGCAGCCCTGTCCCACACCCTGTCCCACATTAAGTAGTTCCTGGTATCCAGTGGTACCTCTCTCTGTACCAACTTAAGCTGTTCTTGGTGTTCAATGGTACCCACCCTTCACCTATTTCAGGTAAACTCTTGCTTGGTTACCAGTGGCACCCCATGCAATCATTCCCTAGTTCCAGTGGGATCCCTCTCCATCACACTCTAGTGGCTGCCCCATGCCTCTGGTGTCCAGCAGCTGACCCATCTCCTACCCTGGTTTCTAGTGGCAGCTCCCTATTTAACCTCTCCTCCTGAACCCCAGACAGTGACTAACATGTTCTTCCTCTTAACATCCTTAATTGTCTGCTACCTGATTTAAAATAGTACTAAACTGCTATAATGGATAATAGTAATTTAGTGCTATATTTAATCAGGTGATAGACAACTGGGCAGGTAAGAGGGAGATATGTCATTCACTGTATGAGGGATAGGGAGGTAAAATGTGGGAGGAGTAGTTAGTGTCTAAGTACTGTTGGTGGACTCCAGATGCTAACAAGTATGAGGGAAAAGTTTTGTTTCAATTCAAGTAGGGTACCATGGCCCAAATCCATACTACCTTTGCCAGCAGTAACTGGGACTAGTGAGGAAACACAGGGGACAAAAGAATTGGTTTTGTATAAAAGGGCTTGATGGCCCAAGTCTGCTTCTCACAGTCTGACTGCTCTCTCCCCTGGTAGTATCAGCTCATGACTTGGGCCCTCAGGGCCTTCTACAGTACTAGAAAAATAAAATGTGCTGTGTGTTTTCATGGCTGGTCCCCACCCTGGAAGCAACAGGTGTGAAGAGTCAGCCCATCTTCAAAGGAAACAAAACCTGGCTATATACTTGCAGGAAAGTGTGCTTTTTTAACTTTGTAATGAGCGCTCAGCTCAAGTCAGTCCTTCCCTTGTCAGCAAGAGCCAGGTATCTAACAGGGAACAGTTTTTTTTTTTAAAAAGGACCTGACAGCCTGACTTTACTGTTCCTTTGCCAGCAGGAGTAAGGACCAGAAAGGGAAAGCTAACAAAGGACCAGTTTGTTTTCATTTTATTAAGAAAGAACCCAGTCGCCTGACTCCGCTCTATTCTCACCATCAGGAACCTTGACTGATGAGTGGAACTGATCAGTGGGCAACTTTTTTGTTTTTTAGGTCTGCTGCCAGCTGGTGGCTCTGGATTCAAAGGGAGAAAAGACAGACATTCCCACTCAAGCTGAACAGCACTGGGGAGAGACAAGGAACTGAAGAGACACAGAAACTGGGTTCATGGAGCTGCAAGAGAAGTGTGTACTTGTCAGCACCCTTACCTCCTGCCCTTTTTCAATTCTAGGATTAGTGCAACGAGCCCCTGCCCTTTTCAATTCAAAGATTAGTACAGCTGGCAAATGAGTCTCTCATTCCCTTGTCAGCAGGAGCTGGGATTAGAGAGGGCAAGATCAACGTTATTTAATATTAACCATAATCTGATAAAATCTCACAGATCCCATAGAAAAGAATGAGCAAGGAAAATCACTTGGACCATGAAATGCTCACCCCATTACAAGTGGGAATATCTGGTAGAGTCCCTTACATAGAAGTGATCAAGCTTATTCTTAAAGGACTCCATGTCCTGTATCCCACCATTTCATGCAGTAGGTTATTCAAGGCAGTTATTACCTTCTGATTAAACAAAGATGCTATGTGGGAGGAATTGCATTTTCCCTTTAACTGCAGACTATGAGTTCTTATATTATAATTATGTTTCTTTAGTTCCAAGCCCAAGCAGTCCCAAAGGTCATTATTTGTCTATGATCTAAACAGTGAGCAGCGGTCCTCTCTTAATCACTTGTACTGTAATGTATACAAGTCTAGACTTTCCAGCCTGTCCTTATACAGTAGCCTAAATTCCTTTGCCCAGCAATCATCCTAGTGGTGTTTCTCTGAATCCTTTCCAATGTATTTTCCTCTGACATAGTACTTGGTGACCACAGCTGTACCCGATACTCCAGGTGTGGCTGCACAAGCATTGAGTATAGTGGCAATATCACCTTGGCATCTCGGGATGTAATGTGCCTTCTGATGCTATTTAATATGCTTGATGCAGTAGAGGTGTTGGGCGACACTGGATCTTAAATTTCAAATCATTTGTGATAATGATACCTAAATACCTTTCCTCTACTATCTCCTTAAGTTTGACCATTTAGAACATAGGTAACCTTGATACTAGTTCTTCCAAAGTGCATTACTGCACATTTGTCCAGGTTGAACCTAAGTTTGTGTCTATTAGCCTACTGTTCTAACAAGAATAGACTGTTCTCCAGTACAATAGCATCATGTGGTGTATTAACCGTATAACCTATTTTGCATCATCAGTAAATTTAGAAATCCAAGTGCCCTCCTTATAATTTATTTGTGAATATGAAAAATTAAACAAGGTTGGTCCCAGCACTGATCCCTGGGGACATTGCTCATCACATTCACCCAGTCTGAAATCCCTCGAATCAGCACTTGTTGTTTTCTATCAGAAGCCAGGACTCTATCAGGCCACAATATTAGCACTGATACCTGCTTCTGCCAATGGCTCCAAAGTTTTGTATCAAGCAGAAAACAGCACTTGTTTGAAAAAGTTGCTTCAAATATCTGGGAGAAGTCTTGGACTCTGTTTTCTCTTTCCATTCTCACATTCAAATTACTACAAAACTGCTTCACCAGAGGCTTGGCTTCCTGTATAGAATTAATAAATATTTAGTGCCTGAAACCAGAATCAGAATAGCTCAGGCAAATCTGCTCCTATAGTGGACAATGGCTCATTGATCATTGATGTCACTAACAAGACAGTGCCACAAAAGAAGCACACCCTGTACTGTAAGATTGCCAGATTTGCATCTAGTAGTGACAATAAATTCCATCATTGCCTTTCCTAAACACTTTAAGTAAGCTTCAACAGAACTCAAATCCAAACTTACACTTGGAAGATTTATTAAAAGAGATGCTCACAAATGCTCCCCTTTACTTGGTTGAAAGCTTATGCTCATTAATATGCATTCTTCTTGAGCAACCTCAAAAATAACATTAAGATCCTGTTATTCTGAACAAACATGGGACAAAACTCTTTTAATTATCATGCTTCCTCACTCTGGAGCACAATACCACACTCTGTCACTAACGGTTCCTGCTTTTGCAAAGAAATTGAAAGACCTTTACTTTTCATTCAATGTTAATGATTGTTATAGGTAACTCTTCTAGTGTATACTTTCTGCAAATTTACTTATTGCACTGGGCATATTAATTACTGTAACTTGCACAGTCTGCATTTCATTATTGCAAAATTCCAATTTTGATGTCTGTGCTCTTGAACCCAGGTCGTGTCTGAAAAAGGCATCTGTTTACCAGTGCACTACCCAGTCACCAAAGTGAAATAAATAAATAAAATAAGTAAATCTAAATTACCAAATTGCAACCAGGAGCAAAGGTACATTTTTTTTGGTTTGTTCAAACTAGTTCTGTGCTGAATTTCTGAATTTTGATGAAATAGAATTCTGCTGAATTTTGGAAAATTTGCCAATTACATGGAATTCAATTGGAAGGGAATTGCAAATTGCACAAGATGAATTTAAAGCAGGGATTAGTAATTTGCAGTTTATGTAAATGGCAGATTAGGTTTACAAAACAGTAGAAAACAATCCATAGTTTACATAATCTTCAGAAAATTAATCCTTTGTTTATACTGAAGTAATTGAATTCCTCACAATTATTTGGAAACATTTGAAAAATGTTTTGAAAGCGAATTTCCATGGCATCTGAATTCTGCCTTCAAATTTTGCATTCCACACAGCTTCACTTTATACTCTACTTCTGGAGTGGTGCTATGGGGTTGTGGAGGAATTGCAGTGGGATGACCCACTAATGGTAGAAGGGTTTTCCTAAACTATCACAGCTAAAGCCATTGTTAAGAATAGTTCCTGAAGTGATCTCAAAAACAAAAACTGCTCTACCTGGGCAGCACTGTGAATGCAAATTGTTGCAAGCATCATTAAAATGGTTCTCTTGGTATAAGCATGAAACACTTCTGATCTCTATCAATTTCATTAGGCAAGTGTCCCTGTTCAGTACATCTTTCTCAGTGGGGTTAGAAGTTTATCTCATGCATTTGTGCCAAAATTCTTGCTGCTGTATCAAATCACCTACTCTGCTCACCCATTTTCACAAAGATTAATACAGCGGTAAACAATTCTTTGTATAAATTGCCAATGCATTCTCTTGTCATCATCTTTTCTAAACAGTCTAAAGCCCTGTAAGCAAGGCCCGTAGAATTTTGTGGCTGCAGAATTTTACACAGAACTGGCAACCTACCACAGAATATCTGCAGTCCTGCAGAATTCACTGTTCTAGGTAATTCTTTAATAATATTTTCAGTTTATCAGTAGCACCTGGTTCCCTTCCTCCTTTTATATCCAAAACTCCTCTATGCACAGTACGTGATGTTATCAGTGCTATCACATCATACATTAGCTAATGACAGGGTTGCATTCTGCCACAGAAATGAATAGTCATTTATCTACCATAGCTCCCATTCTCAGATGAAGTGGCACAGCACATCAGGTACTGTGATATCTGATCAACCTGTACTACACTTTAATACAATTTTCAGTCTTAAGTTATTACACAAGAGCCAACCTAAACAAATCATTGACAATAGCATAGACTTGTTAACTTCATACCTGCTTTGTCCAGATTTATTGTGCCTTTAAGGTATAGGGATGCTGTCTGAAATGAATAACTGGTAAAATGAACTAACATGCCTTTTAAGAAGAAAGAAAGTAATTATGCCCAGAAAGGTGGAATATAATAATGTGTAGACCTGCTGAAAGAACAGATCTACTAAATGAATAATGGACTGTACACATCTTGCAGGGTTATTGATTCCATGTTATCACTGGTTAACGGAATAACCTAAAAGTTATGGAGAAGTGTTGTGTGCAGGACCAGCCATTGGGCTAGTGTGTAGCATGTTGTGTTCCCATGCCAGTGACTTAGGGTTGGGATGAGCTCTGGGAGCTGGCTGGCAGCACAAGGATGGGGGCCCTGTCCACACCACCACTATGAGCTTGTCAAGGTGTGGCACAGTATTCTGTCAGTCTGGGGAGCCTTTTCTCACAAGGGGTTCAAGTGCATGTTATGGCCTGATGGGGTTACGTAGTATGTCAGGAGAAGTGGGTTGGCATGAAAAATTAGTCATGCAGTTTCTCCTCTGTTCTGTTAATTCTACTTCTAAAGGGACCTGTATGAATGAGGTACAATTTCACAGTCTCAGTCACAGAAGGGACATTTATTATAAAAGGACATGTTACAGACTGCATATAAATGTATAAGTGATACACAGTGGGGACCTCACCAGTAGTATAAACATTGTGAGTATATAGATGACTTATCACATAAGGTCCCTACATGTATTTCATTTATACAATAGGATAGGATCTTATGTGATAGATTCTTTCACTTTTTAAAAATTAAATTATTTCAAAAGTTTGTATTTTTTTAAATTGGTATTACTGTGCCATAGCCATTGCCATGGATATGAATCAGGATGACAAGCTGATGTTGTGATGTGGCAGTTCATTGGTGCCACAGAACTTCCACAAAGTACAAGCCACCACCACAGAAGTTCTACGGCAAATGGTAATCCTGCACAGAACTTTGTCCTAAAGTGCCACAGAAAAGTAGGGGCCTTGCCTGTAAGGCAATTCTCCATTGGATTTTTTTCCTTAAGCATATTCAGTAGTGTAATGCTCACAACATCAAATTTCACTAAGCAAATTAGTCCCTATAACTTAAAACTTCTCCAGTTTAGTTATATTATACCTCTTTCATTGTGTATGTATGCATGCATGCAGTTCACTGGTCTCTATCTGCTTTCTGTCTTATGTAGTCCTCCCTGTACCTTCTACCTTGCTTTAACAACAACCACTCCTTTTGCTTGTAATTCTAATAGCTACTATATATGGTTTTCTTTTATGATCATTTTGAATGCCATGTCCTTCTGCCTCTTTGATGCCCATTTAAATGATGTAATTTTTTTCCAGGAATTATCAAGAATATTTAAATTTGAAGACTTTGAACTACAGATAGGTAAAAGAATACTGAGCAATATTTCTTATACTATGCATCTTTCAACATATTATTGTGCTCATAAAATGGTTCTTAGTTATAAAATGTTAATGAAACAAGGGCAAATATTTTTCAGAGTAAAAAGCCAACCATTTTAATCATTATCTTTAAAACTCAAAAGAGTATTCTTTTGAATGGCACTCAAAACACAGTTACTGAGCTGTGAGGGATATAACTTGTGGGAAAAGTGCAGGTAAAAATTCTTAGGGATGGTACAGGACGTACATTTTTAGAGGGCAAGGAAACATTTAAGGGTGGGTCTTTGAAGAGGGTGGATGAGCACATTCAGAAGGTGCATGGTATTTGAATTTTAGAAAGAGTGTGAATATAGCTTGTGGTTGAGGCAAGTGGTAAAAAGTTTGGAATTGGATGAGGGTATATGCTGGGGTGTAAAACCTGTTAAATTCTACATCTGCTTACTACAGCAGAATTTTCCTAGATTGCCATTGGAGAATTCTGAATTTCACGTGATTGTTTGCATTTTATGCGGTGTAAAGATAACATAATTTCTCATTAGGTCATAAATAAATGTCAATATCACAGAAATTCTCTGGGCAGAATAATAATTTTGAACACCACTAACGTCAATTTTCAATATGGTGAGGGCATACATTTCAGAAGAGGCATGGAGTGCATTTTTAAAAGGTTTAGAGAGAAATAGTTAGAGACAGGGTTAAACCTAAGCTCCACATAGTCCATACCTTGTTATTGCAACTATCATTTAAACATTTATATTATTTTCTGCCAGAAACATATCTAGTTTAATGCTGAAAGACTATGAAACATGCCTTAATGTTCTGTCCTGGTAACTTCTTCACAGATTAACTAACCTTGTATGATGTAGTGTGTCCTGGTTTTGCCCTTTAACATGACATAAAGTGTATATTTTCTTAAGAGGGCTCAGAAAAGTAAAACCCTGAAAAAAGGCCGATAAAAAGCTGTAGTGAGTACAAAATAAAATGGTATTACTGTAATGGCTGACCTCAAAGTTGGCTGTGTATTAGATACACATGATGTGATTAGAAATTATGAAATGGGTAGAAAGAATGCTAAATCCTAATTGGCTGAGAGCTGCTTTCAGCTGGGCCATTATCCTAACACAGCAGCCCAGCTGAAAGTATTATGTTTAAAAATACATAAAATGTACTAAAATTACCCATTTCATAATTGCAAGAAAGGCACTCCAGGGGGTGTGTTATGGTGGGCTAATGGCCCTTCTTGGGTGGTGGAAGCCCTTGGGTACACATTGTGCTTCAACCCACCCCAAGGTGGGCCATTATCCCACCATAACACACCCCATGTCAATGCCTTATTGCTTAATTCAGATCCTGCCCAGTGTAGGAAATTGCTATACAGTTATGCAATCCCATGCAATCAGTCTTATCCATTTGTTTATCCAAAATATAGCATATGGTTAAGGCTCTGAGCTACAAATTTGGTGACACCCAACAGACCAGACCTGGGTTTGAATCCACAGCTTCCACGTGCATACTGTGTGACCCTGAGCAAGTCACTTAACTTCCTTGTGCTACCAGGTTGCACCTGAAAACAAGCTCCGGCTTAGTGTGCCTTTCCTGGTTAAACAATTTTCCTTTCCTATATGTCTAGGGTTTATTATGTATGGAAATCAATGGCTACTCATAAGTTGTTGTGCATGTTATAAAAGTTATTGGCACATTCTAAAAGTTGGTGACATGTTCTAAAAGTTGTTGGGCACATCCTATTATCAGTGCAGCTGTGTACCTGCTCACACTGACTCTTGCCTGCGTGCTTTTGATTTCATTTAGCTCAACTTGTGCAGGCTGCAGTCTCGCTTCACAACTGCACTAGTGGTTCATGATGCCCACCCTCAGGGTGTGTGAGGATTCCCTTTAGAGCATAGTAGTGTTTACTAGGCAGAACCACTCCTCAACTAGTTCACACCCAGTGCCTGCACTCACTCACTCCTTTGCAACAGAGTTTATATTTATTAGATATATACAAAGCACTTACTGAGCACAGCTGCTGCTTCTCTCTCTCTCTCTCTCTCTGTCTCTTTCTCTGTCTCTCTCTCTCTCTCTCTCTCTGTACTGACACTTGGTGCCACTTGTTAGTTTCTCTGCAGAATCATACAAAAATAAAATACGGGTGTCCATAAACAATTAGCCTTGTGTTTTCATTTCAGGGTCAAGATAACAGCATGGACCGCATGAGTTTCACTGGAAACTCAGCATGGACTTAAAAGTGGCTGTTCATGCCAGACAAATTTCCTGGAATTTTATGAAAATGTTAGCAAAGCCTTAGAAGAGGGTAACTTGGTGGATGTGATCTTCCTGGACTTCTCTAAAGCCTTTGACAAGGTGCCACATGGAGAACTGCTGGGCATCATAATTGACTACAAAATACAGGAAACATAACATGCTAGATAAGTTCCTGGTTACAAAATAGGAAGCAGAGGTTACTATCATGGGGTCTAGCTTGGGCTGGTCAGAGGTGACAGTGGGGTCCCTCAGGGGTACATGTTGGGACCTTGACTTTTCAATGTCTATATTCATTCTATGACTAGTGGTGGGGAGGTATGGGAATCTAAGTTTGCCGATGACACTAGAATAGGCATAAACAATATGGACACAGTCAAAATGATAAAGCATTGACAAATCTTTAGGGGTGGGCACATGATTCTTAACTGACCTTCAACACTGATAAGTGCACAGCAACACACTTTGGGAACAAAAATAAGGCAGTAGTATACAAGCTAAATGAATAAGCGCTTACAGAAGTAAATGAGGAAAGAGACTTGGGCATCAGGCTCTCTAATGACTTGAAATTTAATCAGCATTGCAGTTGGGTAGTAAAAACAGCTGGGAGTATATTAAGTTGCATAAACAGACACATCAAGAGTAGAAGGAGGTTCTGGTGCCACTGTATGGGTCTCTTGTGAAGCCATATATGCCCAATTCTGGTCACCAGGCTGTAGGATGGAAATAAAATCATTAGAGAGGGTTCAGAAAGTCCACATGCATGATTAGAGAAGTACATGACAAAGATTATCATGAGAGGTTAACGAGTTGTGGATGTACTCATTGGAGTTCTGCAGACAGAGAGGCGACATGTGCATGGTTTTAAAGCACTTTCAGATGAAGGGTTAAGGGAAAAGTTGGGGCTTAGGCTCAGACAGCAGAAATATCAGACTAGAGTGCACCCTTTACCGTTAGGATATCCTGTGATTTGGGGCACTAGCTAGTGGGCGTCTGCCAAAACAGTGACCTACTTTCAGCTAGTGCCCGATGGTGGGGGTGTGGGGTAGCTGACCAGATGGGGTTGTTGTGAAAGGCGAAGGATATCACCTGGATATATACATGTGGGGGTGGGCATGAGTCCGATGGATGTGGGGCAGGAGGGTATATGGGGGTGGGTGCCATGGGGTTCCGGCAAGCTGGCATCATGGTATGGTGGGATAGGTGCTGGCTTGGGGTGGTGGGGATGCAGGATTCAGGGACCAGAGACCAGTGTTTTTGTTGCCCCTGGTCCGAGACAGTGTTTTTCTGGACTTGCACCCCCACCGACATGCAACCCCTGGAGTTGAGATTCCTAAAGTAGGGGGTGCAGGGCAAAGCCCCATGTGGGGGTTCAGGGGCCCAGCTCCCATATAAAACAAAACAGAAGTTTTTTCTGTGCCAGGTTTGCTTTTCAGTATGATCCCACATTGCCGAAATAGAATTTTGATGATGTGGGGTTGCCATAAGAGCATTCAGCATGCCAAATTCACCCTTATGACATGGAACCTACAGTTATATGGAGAAAGGTACAAAACAACTAAACAACTAAATCATCAATGAAGCAGTGTGAACTTCAGGCATATAATGAAGCTAGAAATGCCTGTACTAGGGCAATTTGACAAGCAAAAGTAAGCACCATAGAGAAATATAAAAGACATTACAGGCAAAAGTAGAAGACCTCTTCAACAACACTAAAAGTGAATGGCAATCCTATCACTGACCCACTCTCAATCACAAATTCTTTTAACACAGCTTTCATTAATCTGTTGGATGTCCTTCCAAAAGATTTCTTTGATGATGCTCCTGCTATACCAACTGGTTACGCTGAAACCAATAGACCAGAGCACCCACCATTCTATTTCAAATGGGTGTCCCTACCCAGGTCAGAAAACTTCTAACTAAAGTTCTAGGGAAATCCAGACATAGTGGAGACTCCCTTGACCTCAAACTCATTGCACTTACCCTATAAGAAGTTCTTCTGCCTGTAACAAGATTCTAAATCTACCTCTCATGCTATCACAGTTCCCCAAGTATGGAAAACCATGTTGGTCACCCTCTGCATAAATTCGGTGATCATACTCAACATTGCAACTACAGGCCAATATCAATCCTCCCTCCACTATCAAAAGTCCTTGAACACATAGTAACCAACAAACTTGTAGATTACCTTGAGAAGTACTCTTTACAATGCCCTCAACAACATGGCTTTAGGAAAAAGCAGAGCACGACCACTGCTCTGTTAGAATTTACCAGCTTCATCCATCAGTCCTTCGACAAAAAACAATCTTGTTGGAGTGACTTTCATCAACCTTATGAAAGCTTTCAACACAATTAATCACAAGCTCCTCCTTGATCAGCTAGCAAAAACTGGTCTCTCACTAAATACACTGAAGTGGTTAGGAAGTTGCCTTAAGGATAGGACACAGCGGTGAAGATATCCAACATCGTCTTGGAGCTACAAAATGTCCGATCAGGTGTCCTACAAGGATCCATTCTTATTTAGTATCTTCCTAAACAACTTGCCACATGCCTGTCAATTAACAACGCCTATACGCTGCTGACAATGCTGTCATCTTTGAAGCAATTCCGATCCCTCCGTGATTGAAGACACCTCCAACTTGGTTTCCTTGAAGTCAAAAAATGGTTCCATCACATAAACTTATCCTAAACTACAAAAAACTAAACTCCTGTTGTTCTCATCCTCTCGCCATAAGTACAGGTCACATGCCTTGTCAGTAAAAATAATCTTGGAGCCCCTCTTGATCAAGTTCAACAATTCAATAATCTTGGCATAACCTTGGACAGCCACCTCAACTCATTACCTCACATTGAGATTGTTGCCAGGACGGTGAATGCTAAATTAGGTTTGTTATTTAGGCATTGAAGGACTTTGACCCTGGAAGTACTTAAACTTGCTGTCTACAGTTGGTACTATCCCCAGTTGATTATGGCTTGGTAATCTATGGAGCTGCCTCTACTATATCTGTAAAAGGCTAAATACAACCCTAAACAAAACCTGTAGTCTCATCATGGATGCTGACTGCCTCACCACACATGTGATCTCGATGCACAAACTGGATGGTTTAATCTCCAAGGACGGATCAAGTACCAATCAAATATACTTGCAAAAAGGTGCTGCTTGGAGCCCTGGGGTCTATGTGATAGTGGCAAACACCTAAAGGTGATCACCGTTATCACTCAGTCAGAGTGCCGAACACATTTTCGGTAATTTGATAACCCTGGCACACCAGCATAAGGGTGCCAGAACATATTTTTACTACTTTTTTGTTGGGGCACTGTGCTCCTACCCACACTCCGGGTGTATGTCGAGGGTGAAAGTAGTAAAATAAAGGTTTGGCCAGGCGCAGTAAAATCGCACCAGCCACCCCAGCCATTGCCCAATCCCTGACACCATGCTGCAGCTTCGACCAGTGACGCCAGTGCCACCCTACAGCCTTTCCACCTCCAGCCCACGCTTGCCATGCTAGCTCCCACACACACCCATGTGCGTATGTATAGTGACATCCTGTCACTGGTTTGCCACCCCTCATCCAGTCGCTACCGTTGGTCCCCGTGAGTGGATTGCATGAGAAAGGTGTCGCTGTAATGGACGGCACCCTTCCTCATGCACCCACTTCACGAGTTACCAGAGCCCTGTCAGCAGGCATTACTTGTCTTCTGCCAGATCAGGAAAGTCTCATCATATTCAGGGCTCTGTCACTGAACACTTACTCATACCAAGGTTCGGACCACCCAGTGCCAGTGGTCTTACCTCCATAGAGCCCCATGCTAGCTAAATTCTCTTGCCACGAACTCACCAGCTTACCTTATGTTACCCAGTTTAAATATCTCCTGCACAAGCACATTATGAATGAAAACACCTGTGATTGCCCCTATTAATTGCAGCATGTGCCCACTTTGCACCTGGCCTAACCTCTTCCTGCTCAGGTCCCCCATCTGCCTCACTCGTCCCCTCATCTCACCCCCCTCTTCTGCCCACCTCTCTACTCTCTCCATCACTGCCCAGTCAAACTTTAGTAGCCTTTTATGGCTCTGGCCACCTCAGAACCTCTGTACCTTTTTCCCCACTTTCTTTCCACCCTCCTCCTCCTTCTGCCCCCTTCACACCCCTATCCCTCTCTCCACCCCCATCTCATCCTACCTTACTACTCCCATGACAATGCCTCCTGGTGGCAAGTTCTCCTCCCTCTCCTGACCAACCTCAATCTCCACCTTCCTTCCTATTTTTCATAGTTTCATAGCATCCCATTTTTGTATTAAGATGAATCGGAGACTGTCAATCAAATATTGTATTATGATGTTTTACTGTAAACTGTGAATGTTTTTGTCTCCCTCATTCTGTCTTTTGTTACTCCCCTCCCCAAATATTGATGTGGAACCTCTGTAAATGACCTGTTCCTGTGCTCAAAGGTACTTGTAATCCAAGAATGAATAAATAAATAATAAATAAATAAACAACTATGGGGAAACATTGGTTTTAATGTTAGGGTGGTGCCAATTTGGAATGGTCTGCCACTAGATGTAGTGGCTGGAAGTAGTATCAGGGCTTTTAAAACAAATGCCTAATTACTAATAACATACAGGGGTATAACCAGAACAAACATAGTGATCAGTATGGGCAGTATGTCTCTAAGCTAAAAAAAACTATGAAACCTAACCTATGAAACCTAACCTATGCTGTTATCTCTACCCCTCAATGGAAACACAGGCTTGTTGTGTATGGTCATCCATATGCTGTTCTTTATATTTTGTAATTATGTTGAAGACAAATGTGTCTACATAGCTACCTTCATTATATGGAAAGGTTTCAATACTATTTTAAATTTTGTTAATTTAATCTTGCCTCTACAGGTATAATATCAACACTTCTATCCCTTGTCAGCAAACTACTTGCCCTTCTATAACAAATAGTTCTTCAAAGTTAGACTTCAGTTTATTTGGCCATAGAAATGTAACTTGTGTGAAGGTCCTATCAATAATTCAGTGACTATGGATTGTTCTTCAGATGTGGCACAGACAGAACTGGGGCATGCTGCCAGTCAACAGGAACTAATGTGTTCTGATCTCAAGAAACATCCTTTAATTTCCTTCCTTCTTTACTGCCTTTGTCTTCAACACATTTTGTTCTATAAGTTTATCAGCTTACACGTAAACCCCATGATGAGTCCTTCCACCATATCCAACATTTTTGGACAGGTGCTTACCAAGTCACTTGCTGGTAGTTGCAGAACATTATCTATTATGTCAGAACATGGACACTTTTGGTTATGCACTTGTGGAGATCATGTACTGTATACCAGTTTTACATGAATAAGTCTTCAAGGCGGAGCCGGCCAGGTGGCGCGAGGGTTGAGGCACTGGATGCCACACCTCATGCCACACCGGTGACCTGGGTTTGACAGTGGACTTGGATTGCCGGGGTTGGCAGGGGAAGGATAGGATTGAGCATCCAGAGGACAGCTTTCCTATAATTGGGGCAAGTTGCAGGGGCTGCTTGGTGCCCTAGCATCCCTCGAAGGAGATTGGGGGAACTACAGGTGCACCAGCATGAACAAATGGGGTGGGTGTGGCAGACATCTGCCAGCAGCTGGCACCAATGTCACTACACATTGCATTCTGGAAGAGGGACTTAAGAAAACCCCACTTCTGGGAAGGTGACAGCAACCACCAGTGACCCGGACATGCCAAATGTCAGCGCCTCTTCCAACTCTTCCCTGGGGACTCTGGTGCCTCTGTGTTGAGGGTCAGGAGAGTTCAGAGTCCTGACACTGATGTAACATGCAGAGGAGTGGTTCAGGTGGAAGGTGGAGCCACAGAGTCGAGAGTGGGATGCCCAAGAGATGCCTCGGTGGGTGGGAGCAAAATAGAGTTAAAAAAGTCTCCTAAGCCAGCTGTTTTAAGCAGCAGCCCCATATTCAGTGTCTCAGTGGGAAAGTAACAGCACCAAGTTAGTAAATGTGAGAAGAAGGTTTACTACCCATTGCACAAATGAGGTCACATAGCCACATGTGGCCATCAGCACAATCTTCTGTGGCCACTGAGCTCTTTAGAACTCCAAGCGTAAAGATAATGGAATGGACAATTTCTTACCTTTTGAAAAATGTGGGAGATACATTTCAAGTGAAAATACATCAGGGACTAGATGTATTGCATTCTGTGTGAAAAGAAATATGTTATATCAGGGAAGGGATAAATCAAAGGTTTTGAGGTGAACAAAATAAAGAGTGATGGCCCCAGTAAGTTCTGGTGGTTGCACTTTGATGCCTTGTGAGGCAACCAAAATTTGGGGCTTAAGAACCGCTGATAAACCATCAGAATAAGAGACCTTTTTCATTACTGTGATACTGCACCTACAGGAAAATGGATAAGAAATCACTAGTACAAATAAGAGGAGAAATCTGACTCTAGGAGAAATGGCTTGGCTGATTTCAGTAGGCCATTTTCAGATTCTTTCTGTACTCTGATATGCATGTTCAAACAACATTTGTTTCCTGCAATCAACTTCTTGAATTGAAATAATGAAGAAGTAAGGAAGAAAGCTGAATAAAATATCTGAGATTACTCTGAAGGTGTGGTGACAGGAGTGCCACTTGTGTTATTGTGTGATGCAGGCTCACGTCCTGAGGCTCCAAGAGGTGGAGGTCATGTGGGGAGACTGAAGAGAGCAAGAAAGACTGCCACAGATCAATGTGCCAGATGGGTCAGCAAATCGAAAGAAATCCTCTATGGTTTTCCAAGAAAGTGGCTACCACAGTCAAAGAAAAAAAGGCATACAGCATATACCAGGAAACAAAACTGAGAAAGACTGGGAGTCATACAAGCAAAAATGAGTGAGTCTAACAAACAAATTAGAAAGGCATAAGTCCAGAGAGAGGAAAGATAGCAAAGGGCAAGAGAGGAGACAAATCATTTTTAGATACATTATAGAATGTAGGAGGGCAAAAGGGAGTAGTAAAGATTGCTACTGAAGAAGGGAAATGCATCAAACATGACCCAGAGTAAGCTGAAATCCTCAACAAATACTTCTGCTCAGTGTTTACCAAAGAGGACCCAGGGATGGCACTGCCCTGAAAAACACAACACCCTTGGACCAGGGGTAGACATGAGCCCTTTACAGAAGCTGAAGTGGGAGGTACTAAATAAACTAAAAGCAGACAAAGCCATGGGACCAGATGAGATGCACCCCAGAATCCTTAAGAACTGGGGGCACAATTAGCAGCCCTTCTGGCACTTCTGTTCTCAAAATCCTCAGAGCAGTGTGGTACCTGAAGACTGAAAAAGGCACAATGGTTCCACTTCACAAATCAGGTAGCTGTGAAGAGGCTAGTAATTACAAACCAGTAAGTCTCACATCTATAGTAGGGTAACTAATGGAGACACTACTCAGACAGAGGATCATAGCATTCCTTGAAACTAATAGCCAACAAGACCCTAAACAGCACAGTTTCACAGCAGGTAGGTCATGCCAGACAAATCTGTTTAAGTTTTTGACTACACTACAGAAACAGTGGACAACAGTGGGGCAGTAGATGTGGTCTACCTAGACTTTAGTAAGGCCTTTGACTCAGTTCCACACAGAAGGCTGGTAAAGAAGCTTGACCAACAGGGGCAGTTTGCCCCAGGGCTCAGTGCTGGGGCCTCTGCTTTTCAATGTTTTAATAGCAGACATCATTGATGGACTGGAAGGGCAGGTGTTTCTGCTTGCAGATGACACCAAGATATGTAACAGGACGGACACCTCAGAGAGAGTGAGTAATATGGAAGCTGAGAAGAATAATCTGGACTCTGGCAGCTAAGATTTAATGCAAAAACTGTGAGTTCATGCACATAGGAAAGAAAATCCAAGAAAGAGTATTACCTAGGAGGCAAAAGACTGCGGCTTCAAACCAGGAATGAGATCTAGGAATCATAATCCCAGATGACTTGAAGGTTAGTAAGCAGTGTGACAAGGCAACTTTGAAGGCCAACAGAATGCTGGGCTGCATTGGGAGGGAATCATGAGGAGGAAGAGAGAGGTACTACCACTGTATTGCTCACTGGTCAGGCCTCACCTGGAATACGGAGTCCAATTCTGGAGGCCTCACCCAGGAAGGACATTGACCAGGTGGAAATAGTACAGAGAAAGGTGACAAAATGATTCAGGGTCTGCAGGTACATGTCCTACAAGGAAAGACTTAGGGAACTGAATATGTACTCCCTAGAGAGAAGAGAGAGGGACATGATTGAAACATTCAAGTGCATAAAAGGCATTAACAAGGTACAGGCACAGGAACTTTTCACTTCAAGAAGGGCTCCAGGACCAGGGACATGACCTCAGACTGCAAGGAGGAGGTTCTCACCAACACCAGGAAGTTTTGCTTCTCAGAAAGAGTGGTGAAAGCCTTGAACAGCCTGCCCCAAGAGGTTGTGGGGGTCAACACTGTGGGGATTCAAGAATGCATGGGATAGACACAAGAGAGCTCCGACTACAAGGACAACTAGAATGTCAAAATAGGTCTAAAACAAATGTGCAGACTAGATGGATCAAGTTGTCTCCTTCTGCTGTCAACTTCTATGTTTTATGTTTCTATGTTTGTATTACCAGTAGGTACTGTATGAACAGGACTAAGAATCTTAACTGACACTCTCTTCTTCTAGTGCGAGATGGCAGTGCTCACTGTTGTAAGACTGCTGCTTGATGACCACAGGCAGCAGTTCAACTGGATTAATACCTGAGAGGGAAGGCCATGAGGAGATCATGAGAAGAAAGAACATATATTTTTTATTAATTGTTTTGAATTATTAATGATTTTTACTGTTACTGCCTAGATGAAGGTGTTCTGTAAATACTGGTGGCATCTATGTTTCAGATGACAATCAGGGTAGAGTGAAGAGGCTCATATAAATTCTGTATGTGATTTATCAAATTGCCAAATCCCACTTCCCACAATTGTTCTAACTATGCATTTACTGTGGATTAGCATATCAGTCTCAGAACTTATTTAGCCAAATCAGAAAACAGGAACTTTCCATCCCATTTTTAAATCTGTTGCACCTATATGATACAATACTAGTGCTGTGCAGAATACAGAATTCTGCTGGAGAAATTAGTGTGAAATGACCATTCTGCCAGTGGAATTTCTACAGGAATTTCACTGGTTCTTCTGTAGAATTGCACCTACTTTGATCTGTGAAATAATATTCTGCTAACAGCATTTTGTTCACTAAAATTATTCTGCAACAATTTCCACGGAAAGTATTGAGATCCGAGAATAATATTCTGCTGAAAAGCATTTGTTCCACAGAAAATCATTCTACAACTATTTTCTGGCACAGGATTCCACCATTCAGTTTCGGGCAATTTACAGAATTTTGGCAGAATTTTGAAAATCTATGGAATTTTGTTCTGCTAGAATTTTAACTTTCTTCACAGCATTATACAATACCACTGTAGTGATTAGGTTTGTTTATGAACCCAGAGTCAATTCAGCAAATAGGAACCCACAGGAGATAGATAACAAATAACTGTATTTGCTACTGCTCAGCACCAAGCCATACTGCTGCAGAACTACTCAGTACTAGTGCAGAACTACACACGTGGAATGCAGAACTTAACCTTTGTGGAAATGTCTAAGTTTACAGATTCAGAGCAAAGTTAACTCCATAACCTCTGGTGAAGTCTATTCCATGTAAAAGCTGAATTTTACTCTGCACCTCTTAGGAAAGGAAGGAAAGGATCATAATCTGCCTCCACTCAGCTACAGTTAACAAGAGCCTTATTTTGGTTTAAACTTTATCTTAGGCAACTTTCCTCCTCCCTCTCTCCCCATGGTTTTCTAGTAAGACTTTTACCTGCTTTCTGGCCTAGATCATTTTATTATTCTTACATGGCTGCACCTAAGTTATCAAATTACCAAAATAATGTTTGTATGAGCTTTCACATTAGCAATTGCTTCCAAGTCTGCAGACCTTCTATTAAAACAACTGAATTGGACCACTGTTACATAATCAGCAGGGAGTAAAGCAGGGTTCTGCATGCGCCTGCTCTGCCCTGAGGAAATTACATGTGTCTAAATAAGGAAGATTACATTAATTTACAGCATCTCTGTCTTACCAGGAGTACTTTTTGCCTTTTGTACTATCAGTTTGATAGCACCAGACTTCTCTGCTGGCACATTTGGTTGTTTGTTCATTTGCACTGTATTCAACAGTGCAGCATAGGCACTGAATGGCATATATACAGGCCACTTACTGAACTGTATTCTATTTGCAGTCTCATGGCTAGAAACTGTGCTGCACTAATCTAATACAGCATATACAGCATACATGAATGAACATGGGTCTTAGGCATAATACAACCTTATCAGCACCAGTCTAGCCACATGAGGAAGAGGTGAAAAGGCAATTATTCCAAGAAAACAAGAGGGCTACTATGCTTACTGAACAACTAATCAATTAAAAATGATTTTGCAAGCTAAAGAAACTGGTTTTAAAATAGGTAAACTTATATTATAACAAACTTACATTGATTAAATACCATCAAATGGCTGTAGACCTTGAGGCCTGTATACTGATAAGGTTCTGTCTTGTGATCTTAAAAAAACTCAAAATTGTGACAGATGAAAAGAAAGAACAACATGAGTGCACATAGAAATTGATTGAGGTTTTAATCCTTGAGGCTGAAGAGAACCAAGGTTTAACTTTAGAAGAAATCAACAGCATCTAAAGGAAATGATCTACTTTTACTGAAACTGACCTTTTCAAGGACGTAGACTCAAACCTAATGTATAAGGTAGCAGCTTATGAGACTAGAATGCTAGATCAAAACACCAAGTTTTTACAGGACAAAGACAACTAGGGTGAGGGTTCAAGCACAGATGGGATAGATGTGCCCAGTCTGCCAGTAGAGGGACGGGAGGAAGAAGACATCAATCTCCACCATGGTGGACCTCGAGAGATGATAAAGGTCTGTAATAATTTTTCTGACACCCTTCCTCTGACTCACAAATCAGAGTGCTATTTCAAAGATTGTTCATCATTCCACCCCACCTATCAATTACTTCTGGATTTACGAGACTTGTTTAAACTGGTTAGGAAAATCAAGATAAAATCATTTCAGCTCTCAGGAAAAATGGGGTCTTTATAGAGGACATAAACACCATAATGCAGTATCTCTTAAGAAATCACATCTTTACACAGGCCATATGAATCTATCATTTTTAGGTCATGACTTAGAATTGCCATCAGCTCATTTGCTTGACTTGAGTTATATGGAGATACTGGTATCCACTTTCAGTTAAGCCAGTTCTGCTACAGACATCAAAATCCATTAAGACTTCAATTTAGATTTAAACACACCTCTTGCTCTGAATCTATGATGAGTGCAGCCATTACCTTGTTCCAAAAGGTAGACACATATTACTAAAACATTCACATAAACATTATCAGAAATAACATCACACCACAAAAATCAAAAGCACTGGAGGAACTGATAAAACTCAAGGGCATAGTGATTAAAGCCTAGCAAGAGTGACAATCTGGTTGATATGAAGGAAGAATTCTATATTGAGGAGTTCATGCAACAATTAACTGCTACCAGCCATTACAGAGTCCCTGAAATCCTAACTTGAACTGAGAAACTGGTGGATCAGTTTCTGTAGTAATCTATACAGGAAGGCTGGATCAGAACAACCAAATATTAGCTCCCTTGCAAGGATTATCTAACCATCCCACCTTGTTCATGTTACTGAAGGTTCCTTCTTCATGTTACTGAAGGTTCACAAGAGTGTATGTGGTTCCCAAGACACCTGATCATGTCCAGTAATGACTCACTTAATCTTAATTTATCGCTCACTGTCAGAAATAAGTGGTTGTCTCTTTACCATCTTAGCTGAAAGGCATCACCTCAGTCTAACATTGTCCTGCTAGGACTGTTTTATTTCCTTCTGCTCATTGTGTTATCCATTTTGACAACACATGGACTTCACTGTTGGTATGCCCAGTTGTTTATTCAACTACAGTAGCCAGACCTCAACAGACCTTTCATCCCTATAACTCTAGGGAAATGCAAAGGAAATGAATGCAATATGGAGTTCATAATGGGTACATGAAGTGGATATCAAACGGCTGACTGCTAGGAAGCAGATAGTGGTACCATTCAGAGTGGACAGATGTTCTGAGTGAGTACCCCATGGGTCAGTGTTAGGCATTATTTATTTATTTATTTATTTTATTTATTAAAATTGTTTCACCAGGAAAAGCACGCTGAGCAAGAACTGCTTGTCTCCATGTGCAACCAGGGGAAAGGGTACAGTGGGGAAGAGGACAAGGGTAGTCAGGTCCTGACATATATACATACAATTACAATACAGTTGAAAACATTTGACAGAAATAGTTGGGCATAGCTGACAATTTACCCTTACTTATAGTATAGTAGCAATTACATGGGAAGTCATGCTTTATACCTTGAAAACATATAATTAGATAATACAGCTGCATATGTTTGACAGGAATAGGTAAGTGTGGTTTAATACATATGCCCTAATAGTCGAGAGTAACAGTTACAATGAGGAATCCTGCTTGCAAGGTATTGGGTTGTGGTATATAATGAGACAGGGTAAGTGCAAGCTAGCTAGCTCAAAAGTTGGGATCAAGCACAGTAGTTGGATGTAGTTATTCACAAATGCATTAATGATCTAGAGAAAGAGACTATAAGCAAACTGTTGTAGTTTACAGAAAGCACCAAACTGACAACATGATTGGTACAGCTGAGGATGCACAACAGGTGGGCATGCATACATTTGGGGCAAGGGCTAAGAAATAAATGCTTAGATTTAATCTGAGGAAGCAAGGTATGGCACAACATCTATGGTAAAGAAATCTGGGTTGAACAGACATGTGGTATGGTGCAACAGTGGAGAACAATCTTAAAAGAAGATAAATGGGTCAATATGACCAGTTAGGGTAAGCAGAGGCAGGCAATGTGATGTCACTCCAAAGGCAGGCAATGTGATGTCACTGTCCAAAGGCAGGCAATGTGCTATCATTGTCAGAAGAGAATGAACTGTTAGGGCATAAGGAAGTGGTAAGGAGAATATCATGGAAGGTGATCATACTGTAAAAGGCTTTTGTTCAACTGCTCCTGAAGTCCTGTGTCATGTTCTGGTCACCACAGTGTAGAGCAGACACTGAAGAGATTAAGATATTCCAGCACAGGGCCAACATACTGATTTGAGAGTATACATAAATAAATTTCAGTATGAGATGGCCAAATATTTCCTATTCCACCACTATAAGCTAGTTTACACGATCAGTCTTCCCAAACTCTGTCTTAAAATCTGGTACGGTACAGTACAGTACGGTATGATGTGGTATGGTATGGTATGGTAGTAATACAATACATGTGGTGTGGTGTAGTGTGGTATGGTAGTAATACAGTATAAGTCACGTTAAATGTTCCTCCAACTCACTGGTGTGACATTTTTCAGTGAGTTGCTTAATGTGTGCACTGCTCACTGCAATGAATTAATAAAGTTTCCTAATAGCTTTTGTCTAGCTGCAAATAAGGGGATACATGAGGGTAGCAGTGTGATACAGGATATATCTGAATGAGTGTCACTGAACTTGGAAATCTCCAGAGTGGCGCAGCATAGAGGAGCCATGGTGATGGTTCCCGAGCTCATTTGCCACGAGTTCAGATATATCCTGTATCACACACCTTCCCAACATATATGTGTTTTATATAATAGGGCCTTTCTATTCTGTGTGGGGGTTTTATGGTGTTATTGTGTTTTTTAATGTGATGTTTTTGTGGTGTAGGGTGCTTTTTGGTTATGCGGTGCTCTTCCAAGGAGATTTGGCTTTCATGAATGGAGCGTCATATCGCGTTGTTTCGGTTATGTTTGGTTTCTCTCAGTTTTCATTTGGGATTTGTGATTGGATGGGTGATATGTGCTGTGATTTGGTGGTTGTACTTTGGCTTATTGTCATTGGTTGGGTGTTGGCTTGTTAATTTTTTCTTATCATGTCACACTTTTTCCCTCCTCAGGCAGAGCTGCCTCCAGCGACCCCAGCCGCTGGCACCCACAGCCCGGACCAGGTCTGGCATGCGGATTCATATGCCCAACCGCACAGGCTGGCCAATGATAGGACCTTTTCTTTGTAAACATTTATTCAACCTTTTTTATCTTTCTGTTGCAAATAAAATGGATTTTAGTCATTTATTTATATATGTATTAATATAGTACTAGTAGGGACTCATTTCATAATCACAATAAGGCACTCTGGGGGGTTATGGTGGGCTAACAGCTCTTCTCAGGTGGTGAAAGCACTCAGCTTTCCTTCATGCTTCAACCCACCCAAGGTGGGCTGTTATGCCACCATAATGCCCTTCTGTTGTGCCTTATCATGATGTGTACCATCAGTGCCTCTTGGTGTGAGAGGCTGATAGCAATGAAGGATTAAGATAACAGTCAAGCCTCCTAGCTGATTGGAATTTTCTCTTGGCCACCACTACACTTTCAGTCACTTCACTACCAATCTAGCATTCCTTACAAAGCACTTTGGGATACACTGTGCATGAAAAGCACTATATTAATGCTGATTCTTCTTCTTCTTCTTCTTAGATGAAAGGATGGAGCTGATGACTTTGAAACTCCTTGTTCCAGATTTGCATCCTGGAAAGTGCTTTTGGAGAGTTATTTTAACAGACAGAACAAACATGGGGCTCAATTCGAAAGCTCCCCAAATGGCTCAAGGGGCTTGTGCCACAAGGAATGGTGCAAGGTGTGGTTTGTGCCAAAAGATGTGCTGGGAGCAATTCACAAAGGCAGCCTGCATCAAACACAAGCTGCCAGCACTAAAGGGGCTTGCACCAGCCTTACACTAGAAAATTGGCTGGCATGGTGCTAGGGGCTTGCAGCAGACATTGGCTGCCATATCCCATAAGTCAGGATTCACAAAACCCTCCCAGAGAGCACATTTCTAAGTACCATTAGACCAGCCTGGGTTGCTCTAAGGGTACATAGAAGTGTGTCCTCTGGGAGAGTTTTGACATTTATGAAATGTGCTGCAGTCCCCCCGCCCTGATCTCCTTTGAAATAAAATTTATATCCCTGGTGGCTGGTGGTCCCTTCCCAGCCCTGATCTCCTTTCAAAAAAGTAATTAATGTCAATGGTGGCTCACAGCCCCCAGCCCCGATCCCTTGTAAGAACTAAATCACATCCCTGCTGGTCTAGTGGACCCTCCTATCTTTGATGTCCCCATAAATAATTAAATAACTGTTCCTGGTGGTGTAGCGGACCCCTGCCTACCCACAATTTCCCTAGAAATAATGAAATAATGTACACTGGTGGCCTAATGGATACCCCATCCTGGCAAGCAGAACCCGCTCCCCATCCCATCCTCCCAGCCAGTGACTAGCACAGCCCTCTGCTTAGCAACCATGGCCAGCTGCCGACTGATCTGTCAAGAACAAGTGTGTACTGTGTACAGTACAATTTGCTCATTGATGGACAGCAAGCTGAGATGATCAAAGTGTACTGTATACAGTACATTCTTGCTCCTTGACAGCTCAGTCAGTGGCTGTCCACAGTATGAAACATAGGGCTGTGCCAGTCATCAGCTGAAAGATGGGACTGGAGGAGTGGGGTGGCAATATCTATCTTACCACTCAACTTGATGGCACTTGAAAGAATGGTTGCAGATCAGCTTGGCAAATACCTGAAAAGTATCAGCTGCAATGCTCGCAGCAACATGGATTTTGAAAGAGTCACAGCACCACTAGAGCACTGCTTGAATTTACAAGTTATATCTACAATTTCCGGACCATGGTCTCAGATACCAATTAGTCAAAAGCGCTTGATACGCTGAACCACACGCTACTGATCAAACAGCTTGAGATTCTTGGTCTCTCCCTGACACTATGGCATGGTTTACCAGCTACCTGCTGAACAGGACTCAGCAAGTTAAGATCGGCAATACCTATCTGATAGTCGCCAATCAACTCTGGTGTTCCTCAAGGGTCCATTTTGGGTCTGCTCTTATTCAGTATTTTTCTAAACCAACTCCGCCTGCCTGCCAATGTCATCTACTGTTATATGCAGATGACACTGTTCTGTATGTCAGTGACCTTAACCTCTCTCTCTATTGAAAGCAAACTCCAGAACAATTTCTTGGCTACAGAAAGCTGGTTTAAAGATCACAAACTTGTGATGCATTACTCAGAGATGAAAACTATGATGTTCTCCACCACCCAAAACCATACAGAACCCACCCCTTCGCATCACTAACGAGATGGGCTCCCCACTGGAGCTTGTGCAACATTTCAAATATCTGGGGATCACACTGGATAGCACTGTTTCTTTTGACCTCAACATCAACAAAGTCACTAAGGCCATCAACACACACATTGGACTATTGCACAGGTACAAGCATAGTCTAACACCTGAGGCTCTTAAGCTAGCTGTGCACAGTTCCTAGTGACACTCATCGACTATGGGCTGGTAATAAATGCTCAGCTACCAACACAGTCCTTCACCATATAAAAGTAGCACTAAACAAGGCCTGCTGGCTTCTTACTGGAGCTACATGCCTGATGCACATGTGTGACCTGTATGCCCAGACAACTGGCTTCAGTTCTAAGGCAAGCTATTCTATCAGTCTTTTACTAGCAAACAAAATTAGCCTAGGCCTGGTACCTACAAGGGTGCAGAATCTCCATCCAGTGATAACCATCACAGAACTCATAGCTCAGACAACCAAATCTTTATAATTCCCCACTGTCGCACCTTCTTGGGTCAAAGGTCCTTTGCCTACCATGGACCTGGTTGACTGAACTCCCTACACACTGATATCTCCTCGTTAACTTTGATCTGTCCTTTAAAAGAAAACAGACAAAAAGCTAATTGTGAAGGCCTGCTGTGATTGCTCCCAATAACTTACTTGCCACAACTCTAGAGACTGCTCCTCTAGCCCTGGATCCAGTCCTACTTCACCCGCCCATTCTGACATTGCTCACACTGCACCTATCCTGTCTCTTCTCAGCCCTTCTTTGCCTATCATCTATCCACTATCACTCATATATCCATTCATAGCACACAGTCCTGGCCTGCCTTCCTCCTCCCATTCTCTGTCCTCCCACTCTTCCCTATCACCCCTTCCTCCACACCTTCCACCCCCTACCCTCTTCCTCTCCTTCCTTCACTGTTCCCCCACTTCCTCCACACCTAATTTTACTTGTTCATCCCTCCTTCCCCACTTGCAGGCTAACTAACATGCACTGCTCCCCCTCCACAGTCTCCTTTGTTCCTGGTCCACGCCATCTGCTGCAGCCCCTGGGGCTTATTCCTCTGCCCTCCTCCACCTCTAGTTCCTTTCTGTCTCTCATCAGTCCTTCTTCCTTAGATAGAATGCTTAAGCACTGTGATATGTCCACTGCTATTTGTAGCTTAGCCTGTGACCAGGACTGATCTAATCATAATCATTCCTGTTCAATTGTGTTGCTAGATTTATCTCGAATCTTCTCTATCAGGTTTTATATCCTTGTAAGAATGCCTAAGTTTTGTAATGACTCCAGCTATTTGCACATAGCCTTCAACTGTGACTGTGCTAGTTATAGCCATTCCTGTACAACTATGTTCCAATTGTCTCGCCTATTCTGTACAATGTCCTTATTATTTGTTTGCCTTGCGTCGAACCTATGTAATGAACTTGTCCTCAAAGGTGTTAATCCCGATTCAAATAAATAAATAAATAAATAATAAATAAAAGAATGCTGTTCCGAAAGAAAACAATTGAAAACACAGTTTTTCACATCAGTGTTTCTGGGGTTTTTCTGGTACAGTGAAATATGGCTCATTTGGAGGTACAGTAAGTCTCTCATTTCTCTTACTAGAACATTACTAACTGCTACAAATTCATAGAAAATTCCTATCCCCTTTCAAGCAGTTCTTCTCCCTGTTGCAATACCTAACAGTTCAGATAGGAACAGACAATACAACCACCACATTGTGCATAAACAAACAGGGAGGTGCCAGATCCTCAAACTTTGCTGAGAGGCAAGGTCATTATTGAACTTGGCATACTCCTTAGATGCCAAAATATCTACACTTCACCTGCCTGGCAAAGACAAAGTCCTGGCAGATTCAGGGAGTAGGATGAACCAGTGCAATCACAAATAATCACTGAATCAGCACACGCTAAAAGCAGTTTTAAGACAGAAGGCTTTCCAGAGATAAATTTGTTTGCCTCATGGGAGAGCAAAAAAACCCAAGTCCTGTTGAAGACCCTCTCGGGGAACATTGCTAGAGTATGCACAGTCCATTTCCTGGGAGATGAAGTCCTATATGCCTCCCCTTTTACCCTTACTCAGGAAATATTTAGAACACTGAGGGAGGAGGTCAATAACAGTCATTCTGATATTTCTAGACTGGGGCAGAGGCTTGGGACAGGATTCTGAAAGCTTTCCTGCAAACCCAGCTTGCCTAGAAAACGGGCCTAGAATAGCTGCAAGCAGTTCACAGTTCAGTTTGTCCCTGCAAACTGGGCTTGCAACGGGCAAAATACTGATGGGGCCACAATGCAAGTGATGGGGAGGGACCTGATCCCTTCAATCCCATTCACTAACATTTTGCTCCATGCAAGGGCCTTCATGGTCCTTGTGTGAAGCAAAAATACTGCCAACAAACCTGGTGGTAATCTACGCAACCCCTATGGGTTGGCAGAGGTACTTGAACCCCACCTCCTCCACAGTTCCCAACAGTCCACCTAATATAGTACATTACTGTTCAATAGTGTAGTGGTCCCTCCCTGTCCCCAATCTCATGATTTCCCACCTGAAATCAATAATAAATATATTTTTCCATAATTAGCAGTCCTACCATGATCCCCAATCCCTGATCTCCCACCGTTAATAAATAAAATTATTTTCCATAGTGGGGTCCCACCCCATTGCCCGATCTCCCACCTGATATGAAAAGTAAATATCTTTCCATAGTGTAGTGGTACCCCATTACGATCACTGTCCCAAATAAACATATGGCCAATCTGGTGATCTAGTGGTCCCCGCAGCCCTCACCCACTCCAGTAATCACATACCATCCGCTTCCCACACCCAAGCAGCAGCACAGCCCTCCTCACACCTCCATGGCTGCGCTGACTGAACTGTCAATAACAGCTTACAGTATACACCAAGCCCATTGGTTAATGGTCTTGTAGTGTATACTGTAAGCTGTCACTGACAGTTCAGTCAGTGGGCAGCCGTGAACGGCAAGGAGGACTGTGCTGCATCACAGATCAGTGGCCATACTGGGGTGAGGGGAGCAGGGTGGTATGTGATTACCAGAGTGGGTGGGGGCTGGGGGACCACTAGACTAACAGGGACTGCCATATGTTTATTTGGGAACAACAATTGGTGATGGAGGGAGGACCACTACACCATGGAAATATATTGTTTTTCATCGAATGGGAGATCAGACAATGGGGTGGGACCCTACACTATGGAAACATTTACTTATTATGGGATTGGTGACTGGGGAGGACCACTACACCACAAAAGATATTAACTGTCATAGCCGGTGGGAGATTGGGCAATGGGTGGGACCCACACTATGGAAAATCATTTTATTTATTAATGGGAGGGAGATCAGGGGATTAGTGACAGGGGTGGAACTGCTACACTATGCAAAGTAATTTTTTATTAATGGTTGGGAGATCAGAGGATCAGGGACTGGGGTAAATGCTACACTATGGAGAATATCTTCATTATTACTGGGTAGTAAATCATGAGATTGGGGACCGGGTGGGACCCTACATTATAGAAAAATATCTTTATTATTAGCCTGTGGGAAATCATAAGATCAGGGATCAGGAAGGACTCTACACTATGGAACAGAATATTTTTTACCATTGGGTCCGTAATCGGGTGGGGAGGGCACCACAAGACTATGGGGACTACTGACTGCATGGGGCTTGGGCTGGTGCGGGGTTGTGCACCACCACACTAACGGGCATGCAATGAGCCCATAATGGGCATGCTAATCGCCACTAGTGCCCTGGATGCCTAATGGGCTCATTTGCATGGCCCACTCAGTGAATAGCACATTAGCGCCTGAGCGCTACTGGCTGTGGGGTCATTGTCCTGGCTGGCTGTGAGGGCAGCTCTAGTGGGTATCACACTGCTTTTCCCCTGTTGGCTATATTCACAGTCAGATAGTGCACCACACATCTGACTGTGAATAGTCACCACTTCCCCCAGTGCAGCCAGGAAGTGCAGCACAAACTTTTGCACCCACTTTGCATTCTCTGAATCCTGGCCATGGTATTCATGCTGCTGACCCTGTCTTACAAGAACTCCATCTCACAGCCTCTGAAACACAATCTTCTGACCCTGTCACAGGGCACAGTTACCTGCTGAGATCTCAAAATGCCACACCTAAAGGCTTGGTTCTTGAAAAACTGGAGTTTTCTGAATTGAACCTTTAGACAAAGTGCTAGAGGTCCTGAAGATATGTAGAAAACCTGCTTTGAGAAAAGCATATTCCTCTAAGTGGTTTTGGTGAGTCTCTAAGAAAATCTAACCTTACAGGAAACCCAGGCAGGCAAATCTGCCTGCTGTAATTAAGTAGGTGGTACATTTGCAGTCTCTGGTTTCAGACCATCTGCAAGTGCATCTGGCAGCTGTCTCAGCTTACTGTACTTATTAGCTGGGAAGGAAGAATTGTGACGCCACAACCCATTTTCAAAGGATTTTCAAAGGTTTGAATTACCTGTAACCCCATCAGGAGACTGTCCCTCCATGGATTTGAATGCATGCCCTGCTCAGCTGGTGGAGTCTCCTTTGAGCCAATGGCTAAAGCAGACAGCACGTATGTTGCATGGAAAACAGTGTTCCTCATTGCCATGGTATCTGCCTTGAGGAAGACAGATGCGAGCTCTGTCAACAGATCCCAACTATATTATCTCACACAAGAATAAGGTAGTTCTAAGAACAAAAGGGAAATTCTCTTGTAAAGCAGTGTTAGAATTCCATTAGATCCAATCTGTTACCCTACCTGTGCTTTTCTTAACCATTTAAACACAGGTGAGCAAAAGCTCCACTTTCCTTATGACTAAACCAGTGACACCAGAATTGACAGCACATAGTTGTCACTTATGGAGAGGTTGTAAGGGTAAGGCAGCAGCCAGAAAGACTATTTCTCTTTGAATAGTTTCCTGTATATAATGTAGTTTTGCTATGGGAAAACTTGTAAGAAGCTTTCTAGAGGTCTAATAACACATCTACTATAGCTCTTTCTGCCTCTGTAGCGGCTACAAGGGCATCCCTCCACTGGATACTGTATGTAAAGCATCTACAGTAACCTCAGTCTTATCTACCCTTGGGCCTCCTGGCTCACAATTTCTTCCCACTATCTTTCAGGAAATAAAACTGTTAAAATCTTTTGTGTTCCGAGCAGAAAGAGGACCGTTATTTTGGGTACCTAGGTATGAAAGAACCTGGGTATCTCAAAAATTGTACTGATTATTTAATTTGTGCTGGTTGTTAAAATTGCAATTTTAATTTTTGTGGTAATTGGTGCATCCTGTGAGAGGAGGTGTATTTAATTACTCTGATGCAGTTTCATTTTAAATCTGGACTTTCTGAAAGTGACTTCCGATGGCGACCGGACATCTTTTGGTTTGGTTTTATTTATTTGTTTTATGAAGTAATTTTTTTGTTTATTTTTGTTATAATAGAATGTTATTAGGTTGGGTGGGAGTTTAGTTTGATTTGTTTTATCTGAATCTCCCTCCTGGTGAGATCGTGTGGGGAGTTTTTGAAAAGGGGTATATTTAGATTTGATTGATTATTTTTAGTTTTTAGTTTTGTCTGGATATTTTTCTTGTTTTTGTCTTGGTCCTGTGATATGTGTTTTACTGTTCTCTATTTATCAGCAATGTAGAGCATTGGGCATTGCCCGTGGGGGTGAGGGATGGGGCGGAGGTGTGAGCAGCAGAGGTTGGATGAGTGGGGCACTTGCATCAGGGTAGTTAAGTCCAGAAGATGCCCTGGGGTGAAATGGAGCCTAGAACATGGGTCACCATGCCTACTACCCATAACCAAGGCACCACCAGTATTGGTGGGCAGGTGGTTAAGCGTGACCCAGGAGTCCTGTCCAACTCGGTGATGTTATGCAACATCAGATCTGTTAAGAACAATACTGCTATTGCAGATCTTGTAGGAACAACAGATCTGGTGTGCATCACCAAAACCTGGCTTGATGAAAATGCTGGCACCATATTTGAGGCTCGATTCCAGACCGGTATTCAGTGATTCACGCCCAAGATTGGACAGCAGGGAGGGATTGCGGTCTGTTTCAAGACTGAATTGGGTCTCACTAGTGTACCAATTCAGGATGCTAGATACTTTGAGTGTGCCATAGTAGCAGGTGTAGGTTATAGGATGGCACTCATCTACCGTCCACCAAGGGATGGGAGTCTTTTCTTTCAGGAAGTAGCGGACTTTGTAGTCGACCTGGCATTTGAGTCACCAAGCTGATAGTCCTGGGTGACTTTAATACCTAGATCGATGACAGACTCACCAGATTGGTCAACACTTCACCAGTTGATGACATCACTGGGCCTTACACAGATTGTTACCTCTGCTACTCATAAATGTGGCCACTCTCTTGACCTGGTTTTCCTCTTGGGGACGGAGGCTTCTGATGTGGGGTGGAACCCATCGGATGGTCCGATTACTACACTGTGAGATTCAATTTTGCACCCTTTCATAGGCCTGCCACTGTGGAGATGGTCAGGTACAGCCCTTACAGGATTTATGCCCTGATGGGCTATCAGCAGTACTTGATCTATCAGAATTTCCTATGGCAAGCAGGTACTATAATAAGGCTATTACTACAACCCTGGATTCTGTTGCTACTGTCTGCTTCATCCTCTCTCCCTCCACCCTTGGTCCCCTATGGTTTGATGGGACTTTGAGAGAGCTGCAGTGACTAGGACGAAGGTTGGAGCATTGCTGGCAGAAAGCCACCCTGGAGGTTGACCATCTTAGACTGCTACAGCATTATCGACTCTACCAGTCAGCAATCTCCCATAAGAAGGCAGAGTTCCTGTCCAGGAAGATTGCTGCCACTCAGAACTGACCAGCGTGAGCTCTTCTGCACCGTGAGACATGCTGTGCAACCCAGCTTGTCTGCAGGTAAGGAGAACCTTTTCACAATTGGAGTGTGAGGAGCTTGCTTGGT
This sequence comes from Neoceratodus forsteri, assembly GCA_016271365.2. Lineage (NCBI taxonomy): Eukaryota > Metazoa > Chordata > Ceratodontiformes > Ceratodontidae > Neoceratodus > Neoceratodus forsteri. Next base: position 1,066,447,373 of record CM028130.1, read on the forward strand.
TTTTGCTGATAAGGTGGCCGACATCAGGGCAGAGATTCGATTGTCACACTCTGTGGGAGTTGTTGATGATTGGCACTTGGCCACTGTCCCTCACTTCACTTGAGTACCTTCAACCAGCTGGAGATCATGGATGTTATCGGATTGTCCAGGGACGCACCCTATGTGCTGTAGTTTATATCTAGGCCCAACTTCCTGATTATGGGTTGTTGTGATATTATCGGCCTGGTCTTAATGCAGATAGCCTGGTGCTCCCTTGAGTTGGATGAGTTTCCTAGCTCCCTGAAGGAGGCTGTGGGATTTCCTTTTGAAGAAAGCTTCTTTGGACCCAGACTGTCTGGCAACTACAGACCTATCTCTAACCTCCCTTTTGTGGGGAAGGTAATTAAGAAAGTAGTGGCTGTACAGCTGGAGAACCATGCAACCATTCATAGCATCTATGAACCTCTCCAATCCAGTTTTCAAAAGAGGCATAGTACTGAGACTGCGCTGGTTTGGGTGCTCAATGATCTCCTGATGGTGAGAGATCGAAGGAATTGGTCCATCTTGGTGCTTCTTGATCTCTCATCAGTTTTTGACACCATGGATCATGGGGTGCTGCTCAAGTGCCTGAGGTTCATCTGCGTGACCCTGACAGGTTCAGTCCTCAGATGGTTTGGTCCTTCCTCACTGGCAGAACTCAGAGGGTGGTGTCGGGATTTATTCCTCTGACCTCTCTCTCTCTCTCATGTTGGGTCCCTCAGGGCTCTGTGTTTGTCCCCCATGTTATTCATGCGGTGTACATGCTGCCTCTCAGAGACATTGTAAGATGGTATGGGCTGAGGTTTCACTGCTATGCTGATGATACCCAGCTCTTCCTGTTTTGCAGCTGATCAGGATGGAGCACTCTCAGTATTTAATAACCGCCTCACTGAAATCCTGGATTGGATGATTTCCAGCTGGCTGAGGTTGAACCCAGGAAGACTGAGGTGATGGTTGTGGATCCAGGATGCTGGATAGGGGATTGGGGCTGGTCACCTCTCAGGGCTTTTCCTGGGAGTTCTCAGCTCCGACCTCTGAACGGGTGCAGGACCTGGGGTGATACTCAGCGATAGTCTGACACTATGATCTCAGGTGTCGGCCATCAGTAAGTCATCCTTTTACCATCTGAGGAATATCTCTAGGATCAAGCACTTTGTTCCATCTGGTTATTTACCCACACTGATCCACGCCTTTGTGATCTCATGCCTTGATTATTGCAACTTCCTTTACTTTGGGCTTTCAGAGGTTGATGTCCACTGCCTGCAGCTGGTGCAGAACACTGTGCCAGTTGTTGATGGGGACTCCTCAGACTTTCCATATTAGGCGGTGTTGTGCGAACTGCACTGGCTGCCAGTTCAGTGGTGGATCACCTTCAAGGTCGGATTACTGACCTATAAAGCCCTATGTGGACTTGACCCTGACTACCTGAAAGCTCCTGTCTCCCTTACTGCCCTGAGCGATCACTCTGTTCAGCAGATGAGGGTTGCTAAAGATTCAAGGGTAGTTTTAAAATCTTCAGGGCCATGCATTTGCGTCGTGGCCCCAGCCCTTTGGAATTCTCTACTCCATCTGATTTGGGAGTGCACAACCATGGTGGGTTCAAGCAGGCATTTAAGATGTATCTGTGGAACAAAGCATACTGTGACTGTGTAATTTTATGATTTTATTATGCATTTATTAATGTTGTTTTATTAGTTTTATAATCTGTAATGCTTGATGTTTGAAAGGTGCAAAATAAATAAAGGTTATTATATTTATTATCTCTCCTCTCTTCCCTACTATGTAATTTTGCTCCTCCTCCGACTACTCTTGTGCTTCCTGTCTTCCCCTTTCCTTCTGCTTCCTTCCTTCTGACCCCTTCTATTCACTTCCTCAGGAACTGACCTACCCCTCTCTTCCCTCCTCCCCCTCCTCCTCCTCCTCCCATACCTGCCCCTCCATCCCCCCACTCTACCCCCTCCCTTCTCTCACCACACCCTGGCCTTCAATCCTCCTCTCTCAACCTTGAACTCCTTAGACTTCGTCTCATCTCTACACCTCTGCCCTATACTAACCCCTGCTTGCCAAAACTGTACAAAGCTTCACAAAGCTTTTCTTCCTCTATCTTCTCCTCCTCTATAGCGGAGTCCAACCTAACTGATGCCCTCCCCTTCTACCTCACCCAAAGGCCTTAGACTGTGTCATCTAAACACCAGGGGCCTACTTCCTAAATTTAATCTCCTCAAAGTCTGGGTCTCCCAGCATTCCCCACTATCCTCTGTGTATCAGAAACATGGATCTTTAGGCCAGCAAGTGAGTATGCAGTTTTGTATGACATTGTTGGATTCCTGTTGTTAGAAGAAATAATTACTCACCAGAGTAATGATGTTTTCTCTCAGTGATCCAACAATTTGTCATACAATCCTGACCCTGCTGCCCTCCTAGAACAAGTAACGGGTCCTCACAAAAATAAGTTTGATAATTTATTTGTGCTTGAGCATTTATTGTTTAAGCCCTTTGGTCTTTCACTTTATTGTTTAAAAATTGGTGGTTAACTCATTATTAAAATAGACTGCTTCTTTAAAATGTATTGATACTATATTTTATTTCATTTCTTCATAGAATAACTATTGGTCACCACTGCTCCCTTGCTTAGAAAACAAATCTATTAGAACAGCATAGGGAAAGTGATCACAGCGAAGAACTTGAATGGAGTTCTAATGGCGTTTATTAACATTCGGTCTATCTCCAGGGCAACACTTCTAGATGGAGATGATACAGTTCTGCCCTACCAACATTACAGTTGCTATTTGGCCTCATGGTGCTCAAGCTTGACTTCCTGTTATTTCATGGTAAGGGACTGTGACGTTACAGTGGGTCATTGTGGTTTCGCCTGTGGAGCATACTTTATGTAAGCTATGACTTGCTTTGCTCCTTTGCCTACATGGCTTTCACTTATCCATGCATAAATACATTAACCCCACAACCTACATGGCTTTAAGATCTTCATTTGATTCCATTATTGTGCTGCAAATGTTCCTTACTCGAATAACCTAACACTGCCTTAATGGTATTTAAGATAGCCATGCCACTTTTATCAATCCTTATTTATGATGCAGCCATATGCAATCCCTGCTAAACCTCATCAATTCTATTATGCTAAACCTCATTGGGTCCAATTTCTGGCATCACAGACTCTCACTGCTTAATGGCATCACAGCCTTCCACTACTCTATCCCTGCCTTCTATGACACCATCAATTTGGCTTCCTTAATAGAATTGGTTGGCTTGCTTTTGCTGGTTTGCTCATATCAGTTAATCATATAGAGCATTCTTATCCATCGATCTCATCTGTCAATCATATCAGTCCATCGTCAGTTAATCATCTCAGTCAATCATATCACATACCAATACTTAACCAACAGCCACTGGTTTCATCTGGCCTCCTCATATTTAATGCTTCATAGTTAATTATATGCTCTCATTTATAAATCAGAGGCATGCCAACCATGACCTTTACTTTCATGGCTCAGTGCCAACCCTGCAACTGATGGTCTTGCTCTGAACCAAGTCCTTATCTTGAGCATGCAAACCTCGGGTGGGTCCTCCTCATTTTGGCCCATAGTGGGAATGTTCTCCTCTGAGTGAAGCTTTAGCCATGCAGCAAATCAACAGCACCTCTTGATGTATAATTTAAGATGTAACTACAAAGGATGGGGCCATTATACCCAAGAGTGCTCCTTTAGCTAGCTGAATTGGGTTTGGTGGTGCCTTCTCCGCTGTTCTCCCCATGACCACCTATGGTTCACCTGTTTTTTTTAGTTGAGATGCCAGTTATATGCCTCAGTGGTCATTGCTCTCCTTCCACTTTGGGGCCCCACTCTTGCATCAGAGTATCCATTGTTGCAGAGATTCTCACAACTCTTCATGGCATGCCCATTAGAGGGATCATGAGAGCTTTCACAAACTGAAATATTTTCCTCCCTTGAGTTAGGTTTCTAAATTGCAGCAGCAGAGCCGCCACTAAATAAAACATCCCTAGCCTGGAGGAAGGCCTTGGATCCCCAGAGGTTTCCTCCTCAAAGGGTTTTCTCTCTCTCAGTGCCAAAGGTCATAATATCTGGTTGCCTTAGTTGTAATTTCCTAGTTACTTACAGTAGGTAAGTTTTCTCAGTTATTTAGGTAGGTTTCCGCTGTTGGATGGAGATGGATGGTGGCCCTCCTTCTGTTCCCTTTCTCCTTGGGAAGTCATGCCTCTCATTATAATTCATTCAACCAATGTTAAAATCGTTTTACATTTCAGTTATCTCTGGCAGTACCCTTATCTCTGCTGACCAATGTGTATGTTCAGATCTCGATACCAACTCATTACCTGTAATGCTTTCCAGTCTACTTTCTTATTGGGCTTTCATAAGCTACCTATAACCCTAAGGGAATCCTTCCACTTCACCTCTAGGGTGGAACACTCCTCCAGGGTTCCTTGCCTTGGCATCCCTACAGGATGGTATTCCCGAGGCACAGAGAGGTGAACGATCACATCAAAGTTTATTCAGCAAGTTGTACAAGCACAACACCACACCAAGATGCATAAGCACATTGAATTGAAAAGTTTAAGCCTGTGGCTGAAGGGCTACCTGATTTATTTATACACTTCCTCTCTGCTTCATTCAGAAGCATTTTTCCTGCCCTACCATCCTCCTCTCCCCTCCAGTGGCTAGCCTCTCTCCTTGGGGGGCTTTTCATAAGTTGCTTTAGCCTAAGGGAATCCTTTCTGCAGCACCTCTAGAGGTGGAACCCTCCTCAGGGTTCCTTGCCTTCAGCATCCCTCGGGGTAGTATTCCCAAGGCACAGAGGTGAATAGCCACATCAAAGTTTATTCAGCAAGTTGCATGAGCACAACACCACACCAAGTTGCATAAGCACACTGAGATTATTATTTTCAGTAGGGTCCTGCTTTTACTAATGTTACCATGTAACCTGGGAAGAGCAACAGAGATGCAATGTCTCATTTTATTTAGGGATCTGCATTTATACATTTTAGGCTGCATTTGTTCAGCACAGCTCATCTGAGAAGCAACATCATGTTTTCAGTGGGGAGATGCAACATCGTGTTTTCAGTGGGATTCTGCTTTTACTAGTTTACGCTTATGTTTACCATGACTAACCAAGCTACAGGCCCGATCTCAATTTCAGGACAAACCTGGCTTACCCATTTTATTTATTTATTTTTCTTCTCCTGAGAGGTGGCCCCAAAATCTCCAGCTGCTGGCATCCTCACCCCGGACCTGGTTGTGCACGTCGGCCACACTCGAACCTCTACACTCAGGGGTTGGCCTTTCATCACTCTGCACCCCTGGTTAGGCATTTCTTATGTCTGGGGGCTCAGGGTTCAGCCATCAGCCACAGAGATCGCCCCGCAATTATCTGCTATTTCTTTGGTCCCTGGGGATCTGGACTTGCAGTGCCATCTAAGCATGTAGTGCAATGCCCGCTGTGTTCCACCCTTTGTTGAGCACACCCTAGTAGTGTGACTGGCCTCTGCCAGTCGCCTCTGCAGGGTGATGCGATGTCTCCTACCCCAGAGGAAGGAGAACAGTCATCAGATGCACAATCCTTCCTCTCCCTGCCAGCCCCCGTGGCCCAAGTCCGTTCTTGAACCTGGGTTGCCAGTGTGGCACGAGGTGAGTGTCCAGCGCCTCATCCCTCAGTACCACTGGGCTGGCTTGCCCATTTTTATTACAGTTTGTTGACCAGAAAAATACAGTAAGCCAGGACTCATTTTTAGGTGCAATCCTACATGGGTGGGGGGTACCAAAGGGGATTGACAACAGAGAAATATAAATACATGTAGAAGAAACTGGAAATTGTTCAGCATTTACAAAATCATTTACTGTGGGTAGTTCAGCTGAGAAGCAATACTGTAATATCTTACTGTGAGTGGGGTCCTGCTTTAACACATTTTGAACTATATGTACTGTGAATAGCCCAAATGAGATGCAATATCTTATTTTCTGTGTGCTTCAGCCTTTTTTATTTTAAAATTGTATTTACAGGATATTCCACAAAGCTCAGTGAACTTGCTACATAGATAGAATTTCAACATCAGAAAGACCCAATAACCTGTTCAGTCTACCCTTGTGCCTAGCTGAAGCCAAGCCCAGCCTACTCTGGGCTGGGTTGTTATCCAACAGTGCTAGTGGGTTTTAACACCCCTTCCCAGAATACCATCCATCCCTTTTCCCTGTCCTTATACTATTCCCTAATGGCTGCCCGACATATGCTTGAACCAGTCACACACTTTGAGTATACCTTCTCATTGGGCAATCTATTTCACTCATTCACCACACTTTCCATGAAGAAAAATTCCTTACAGCCTTCTTGAATGTATCCCCAATAAATTTTCATGTGTGTCTTTTTGTCATGGTGCTTTTTTTCCCTCATAAACAGTGCACTGCAGTCCACACTGCTGATACCCAACAAGCATTTAAAGCATCTACCATGTCCCTTTTCCTTCAACCACTTGTGTGCACGTGCTGAAGCTTGCCAGTCTCTCCTCATATGATTTTTCCCTGTTGCCTCTAGATCATCATTGTGACACTGCTTACCCATTATGGAATGACATGTGGGTTGGGTTGACTCATTAATCTAACCCTAGTGGAACCATGGAGGCATAATGTGAAACTGAGTACCTAATGCTGCTAGTGTTAGATTGAAAAGTAACCCAACAGCTGGCCCAGTGCCACAGAGGGCTAAGGTGCTAGCTGCTTTACCTCCTCCACACCGATGATCTGGGTTCAGGAATGAGCCTGAGTCACTGGGGTCAGCTGGAGGAGGGAGGGCAAAGACCTGGACTGAGCTGCTTCAAAGCAGCTCTCTTCTCCAAGGGGAGGAGATGGGCTTCACCAGCTCTTGGCTGCCACCCAGTGGAGGCTAGATGGCAGTGCTAAGCTGAAGGAGAGAGAGACAATAGGCGAGGTGGGATCAGAGCTATGGGGTGTACACACCTGCAAGTACATGTGCAACTGTATTCTGGGGTCCCAATATAGCAGGCAGGAGAAAACAGAAAATGGGTCACTGGAGCAGGCTCAATTAAGCCCTGAGAACAGGGTGGATTGAGATCCTCCACAGGAGGACCATAGCTTGCCTGTCTAGAACCTGACATTAAAAATGCTATATATAAAACAAAAGGTAACCCAACACTTGGGTCCCTAGATACTATTATTAAACTAAACTGTTTCATAGCTGCAACTTAAATAGTTCTATTTTACATGTAGGTGTCCATAGTTAACTAGCCCTTTCAGAATACTGTCAGTCAATAGAAATTCCCATCATGTTTTAACACACACCATTGCACATATCACTGGGATTCAATTCTTGTAATATTATTTTGATTCCCATGTACAGATGTATGAAGCCTTACCTGTTAGTGATCACTAACAGGCAACTTTACAATTCAGCTTCATTTTGTTGTCTCAAATGCACTCTTTCCACTGACATCACAAAATGCAGCACTTCCAGCTTTACAACCGCCTCAATAGATTAGTTGTATGCCTTCTAACAGATAATGACCATATAGGAGTACACAACTGTGTTATTAGCATACACTTACCTGCATAGAACATACTAAAGCCCTTTGCCCCACATGTAAGGTGCTGCTGCTGTCACCGTCCTCTTTACCATTTCCAGTCAAATTGTGTGTCCTCTGGTACAGTTTTCTCATTACTTCTGTTCATCTAAGCCCTTCAGAGTATTATCAAAGTGAAAAGAAATCAAAGTGCCAGTGATTCTGAGAGGAGGCAAACAAAGCTGAGAACCCTCACTTTGCAAAGTTCTTTGTGAAGTTTCCTGAATTTGCTAAATGCAAAGTGTAACTTTGCTTAGATCATCACACAGTGAAGTGTCTACTTTACCCAACTCATAGTGGCACTTCACCAAAGAATTTGCTTGTGAAGTGTCACAACCACAGCTGACTACAGGAATCAGTGCTACATAGCTACACTGCATTTAAACCTGTAGAGAAACAGAACCAACTTTACCCACTTGGTAATACACATCCTTGGGCATGCAGGGTTAGACAGACAGACACAAGCAGTAGATGAGAGAAGAGTGAAGTTGTGACCGCTATGCAGTACATTTCAGTGTTGTGCATCTTTGTGCTATACAAGGTGGAGTTACAAGTCTTTCCTTGTAAAGTTCACTGGTTATTCAACTAGCACAGGAAAAGTGATAAGTGGATTCTATCTTATTGAGGCCGCTGGTATCCATGGGAATGCTGTGCTATGCAAAGCAGCTCCATGGTGCCCTCAGCCCTCTGACACTATGCATACTGGCCCCTATCACATCTTGCAAAGGTCTCAGTCTTGCAAGACAACAGGTTCATTTCAGCAGAGGTAAGGATGCTGACTACTATACCAGGAGGGGCGGAGCTAGTGAGAGGATCTGCTGGATGCCAAGGAACTTGACAACCACTTCAAAGGATTTCAGGACCATTAGACCCCAAGAATCGTGAGTAACTTTACATATAGATATTGGCATGTCTATCAAGGTGTGGTACAATGGGAATGACATTGGTGTTGTTAGTGCAATTGGCCAGGAAATACACCACAGGTCAAGCCCTGTGGCTGCAATAGTCCATCATCTTATAGTAGTGGTTCAGCCTCTATGTAGTGGCTAACACTGGAACAGGTGATGCATTAGTTTATGCTGGACTGCTGTTGTAGGAGATAATCACCCCCACAAACCACAACATTCATTTGCTTGTGGCAGTTTTAGTGGTGAAAATACACATGATCCTGTTCAACCCTGCACCGCGTCACCAACTACACCCCAGATTTGCAAGGACATTTTAAATCACTAATGTGATTTCAGCCAGTTAACACATAGATCCACTGTACCTCTTATTCTGAGTACAATGCACTCGTGTGCAGGATTGGAGCAATCTACTTCTGTGCGGGGAGGATGGCACAATGTAATAAAGAAAATACTCTAAACCTATTATAAATTACATGCTAAACCAGTAATAGGGCCTCTGTGGGATGTTTCTTATAGAATAAGGAGTCTTCACATGAGGTTTTGGCAGAGAGAACTGCTCAGCTTTGCTTTGCTGTCCCTCACTGATCTCACACTTGGAGTCTTTTATATCTTAAGAGACATCCTTTAGAGCCCTATTAATGTGTACATATTGTCATAGCCAACAAGCAGCCATCAAATACTTGAATTTAATGTATAGTGCAAGAGAGGGGTTGAATAATTGTGGCAGTAGCAGCATGAATTTTGTTCTATGCCATGGTCAGATCCCTACACTGTTACAGTCCAGCATGCTAACAGTCAGACAGTCTATATACTACCTTTAATATCTGAACAAGTAATCTGCTTTTGCCACAGTGAAAATGATTTTTCCAAACAGCAGAAATCATATATGTACAGAAGTTTTACAGAGGAGAAATATGTTGGCCCTCTGTTCTCCAGAATTACACCACCCACCACTGGAACTATATATATACAGTATATTGCTCCTGTTATTTCAAGTAGAGGTGAGGAAGGAAGCTGTCTGTGATCTCTTTTATTTAGGTCATGGTGATCCCAAAATAGAAAGGTAATTTTAATGACAACAACTTCAGTACAAAAGTAATTTAACAAGATTTACCCCACAAAAGTATTAGAAACAAAGTCAGGCTTCAAAGAGAAAAATAAATTCAACATACCTCACTAATGCAAAACATCATGGAAAATGTATGATTTGAGGTTTAAATATACTTCCTATAATACTTTGCATTAGTTGGGCATGTGAAATGTGTTACACTATATAAATCCTTATATTCAGTCTCTATATGTAGGAATAGGCACATGCATACACAAAAGCAATGCACAATGTGCTGGGAAGTTTCTGTTTCCTTAAGGTAGACTCACTCTTGTTTTCCCACAAGTAGTCTGCTAACTACATCAAGCAACCTTAAAAAGCATTTCCATTTGGACTGTACAGAATAAAATGCTACAACTGTACTGTTTTATGCCATTCAGATTTTCTTGTTTTACCACCATGAAAAAACATTTATATTCTCTACTGACATTAATAGTTCTTTAATCATGGTGTTATGGCAGAGTTTACTTTAGATGTTCTCTAGAATTACTCATAAATGTATGCAGACTGGGAAGGGCAATGCTATTGCTATAGTATCACATATATCTTCATAAATTCGATGGTGGATAGTAGATATCAACTGCTGCTTAATTTGATATTCGAGGTGCCAAAGAGTTTCACATTTCAAACCTGTGTCAGAGCTCAAAGGCTATGTTTGCAGGATAAGTCAACCAACTTCTGTCTTTATTTATTTATTTATTTGTGTGTTTGTTTTGCAGAAGGCAGGCAGACAGACCAGGTCTTCTGACTGCTTTATAGTTACATCCTGGAGTCAGGTATAGCACATGTTATATGCTGTACAGGGTGAAAACATACAATAGCAGTACTTCCTGGCAGATAATAGGAACATATATAAAGCATTTCAGAGTGAAAAGATGTAGTATATCATACAGGAAAAACACTACTAGAGTATGGTTGTGATGCAGGTCCACAATTATTGTACAACATCAGTTTATTTCTAAGATTATGGCATTTGGTGCCAATTATGAAGTCATTTAAGGAATGTTTGATCTTGTGGATTCAAAATGGATAACATAGTTAAGTTCAGTCCCATGTCAAGATGGTTCCAGCAACTGAGCTGTAGAAGTAACCATGCCATAGTTTTCAGGTTAACCATCTGATTCAATCTGAATCTATGGGACTAAGATTTCCTGCAATGACTCTGCAATTTGCTTTTAGGGGTGTGTGTATATTGTCATTTATCACTTGTATCTGGGACACTAATGAATAACCAAGAGCAAAGACAACATATTATGATATGTTTATGACCCTTAAGTCGAGAAAAAGATATTCAAAGCTCACTGATGTTTAAAATGTATTATCATGCATTTGGAGGTACCGGTTTCCATGACAAAAACCTCCTTGCCGCAACAACAGCCTTGAACCTCTAAGTAATGTATGCCATAATGGGCGACTCCATACCAGGAAACCTCTGTGGAGAAGCAGGGCTTTTCCTATTATGGCATCCTAAAATAGTATCTTGTTTAATACCCAAGCTTCTTTCAATGAACCACCATTTTGCACATTCCCTTATTGCCAATCTAACAAGGATGATGTGTGCCTATCATTCACTTTAGGCGCCTGTGTTGTTATTTAATAAGTCTAAAGGGAACTGGATTAGCAGGAGGTTGCAACACCCACCCACTCACGAAACACCCATGGGGTTTCCATACTTCAACTTATGACAAAACAGGACATTAGTACCTGGGACTGATTTCTTGCGTAGCTCACATCCTCATCACCAGATGTTACTGTCCTGTCCAGTTTATATAATGAGGAGCAATTTCAAATGAAGGTAATTAAATTATCAATTGACTATCTTTTTAAGATACCATCATACATAAAATGCTTCTTCCAGATTTACATACCACAAGTATATCATAACTTTTATTGATTATTGGAATGATAAAAGCACCACCAACTCTTTGAAACATGACTCACCATTTTTGTCTGCTCTTCTGAATATCTGGAACAAAAAACAGAAGAAAAATATATTTATTATCTGGATAGGTGTTTTCTTTTGGGAGATCATTCAAAGAAGGAATAACAGTGCTTATAAATTGAACATTTGAAATGTCTGCTACATAATAATATATGTGTAAATACTTGCACTTGGGCGGCAGTCAGATGCATTTACTTCCCATTATTATTTTAGTAGTTTGTCTATTATTTATCCCAGATAGCTCAAATGAGATGCAATGTTTTATTTTTCCATATTGGCTCTGTTTCAAGACAGTTTTACTTCAAGAAGGATTGACACCGGGATATCACATGACATTCTCAAGTGCATGTGGTAGGACTTGAATCAGTGATTTCGTTTTACTGTACAGTTTAGATCTCTAACCACTACACAACACTGCCTATCACCAAGTTATCTAATCCCTACCAACTTAATTTCCTTATCTGTTTACAGAACTGCCTATTCTATTGTCTGTCTTGAATCCTGTTATTTTCTCACCCTTCCAGAAGCTCATGTTCAACTTCCATATATATACACATTACAATTTTCTTCCAGTATACCACGGAAACAAGCTGTCATGATTCAGTAAACCTTTCCTAGTGCAATTATTTCATTTACTAAATCTGTGCATACATTCAGGTCAAAATTTTACGGAAAATATTACTGCTGTGTAGCATGTTCATATAGTGCCCTATTGACTAAACTGCACCCCAAAGGTGCATATCCAGGTGCGCAGCTCCACCCTTGGGATTTCCACACTGGGTGCTGCATTCACAAACACCAGCCTCTACCCAGCTGTCATATGCAGCCCCACCCCACAGTGCACAGGTCCATAGGGGCAGGCAGGTGCAGAGCAGTGAATCCAGGCAAGCTGCCAATCGGCCACCCTGTCAGGGTCCCGAGTGGACCCTTGCACTCATGGGGAGCCATGTTGTTAGCTAGCGCAAAACATGCCGAGCATGCTGATGTTAGGGAGTAGCCCAGCCACCTGACTCCCAATCTCCTAGTATGCCCTCATGGCAGGGCAACATTATTGGGGGCTGTTGCCCCACACCGAGTCTGCCATGTCTGGTGCCCACTCCACTGGGGCATGTAACCAGCCCCAGAGGTTTATGGCTGCCTTAAAATCACATAGCCAGCAGCCTCTGCACAGAGCACTCCATATCATAGTGAATCGTTGAGTGCTGGCTAGCCCCCGCACTGCCCCGGCCCACCCCATGCAGAGCTCCACAATCAGCCAGGGGATAGGGTGCATGGGGCATATGTGCTCAGTGAATGAATGCAGGGGCCAGGGTAGCTGTGGGGTGGCCTCTAGCCTGAGTTGCACAGTGCCTAGCCCACTCCAGCACCTTCATGAACAGGGCCCATAGCCTTTAATTATGCATCCCTAGAGTAACTAAAAGATTGAAGGAAAGGAATTTGGTTTGTTATAGAACATTTCATATGCTGTTTATCCTGAAATGATTTTCAAGATATTAACTGTATCAGTCAGTAGGCACTCGGAGGAAGCTTAATGAGCTAGTGAACTACAATAGTTCCATGTTTTAGACTGATGGTTACTGTCAACCAGTAGTCATCAGCTAAATAAACAGAATCACATTTTTAAAATTATTTGAAATATGATATTTTAATTTGCTGCTGGAAAACCCTCTTTTCCAATGACCATTTCATATCATTACAGAATAAAGGTGAGTTGCTAGCTCTGCCTCTTTGCAGTTATGGGAGGAAAGAGAATAAGTGCACTGCTGTAGGAATCCAGTATAATATTATTTTTCCTCATTGTCCTCTGTTTTTCTTCCCAGGACACAACTGGAAACGAGCTGTTACCATCCCCATATGTCTTTCCTGGTGAAACTTTTAACATAAATCAATCAATCAATCAATAAAATAAACACATAAATGATAAATAGATAAATAAATATTTTACATAAATAAATACATCAATAAATAAATAATGTAGCTCCATTATGGTCATTAACCTTAACTGTTTTATGGAAGTGCAACTAGGATACATTTTACTCTGCTGGCTAATTCAACCAACCTGGACATAATCTTATATTTAATTATAAATGTACTATCCACTGAATGTGGATAATAAAGATTATTATTGTGTTCCACACTGTGCAAATTAAACATACAGTGCATCATTTTCTATGCCAACATTTGTTCAGTTGCAGCCAAAAACATGGAGAGATATTTCCTGAAATGTCTGTGATATTTATTTATTTAGTTTTTGTTCACTGGGTATGGTGCATTAGCCTTAGAAATGACTATTTTCAGGCATGATCTGGGATGTTACAAGGTAGTGAAACAATACATCAGTGTTTTACAGCAAGGATACAAGACATTGAAATAGTCTGCTAAATTTTAATAGCAGCAAGATAACAGGCAAATACAACAATTGCAGTATAATTAAAATATGGATCAGGGCTAACTCCAAAATGGACAATAACAGGCAAGTGCAGTAAGTGCCAGTACAGTTATCAAAGGACAATGCAGAGAGGTGGGAATAACTATTAGGCTGGGTGTGGATTAACCAGGGAGCATATACAATGGTGGGGTAGACCAAGATAGAAATGTTTTTAAGGCAAAGCACGAGGGACATGGATTATAATGGGGGATTGTCATAAGCCCATTTGAAAGAGAAGAAGGGAGTTATATCATAAGGAGACAGGGAATAGAATATAAGGTACAGAGGGGTGGGACAGGGCAGAGAAGGCAGCATAGAGTGAAGAAGGGGACAGGGGGATTAGGGGCAAGGGCAGGGGTGGTAGCCAGGTACAGGTAAATGAGGAAGAGAGGCAACAAACAGGATAAGGGAGATGAGGCAGTCAGGGAGGTAGCAGATGAAATGACACATGGCGGATGTGACTGGACTATGGGGTTTAAAGCATGAGCACTGACTCGAGGAGATAAGATAGCTGTGCAGTGCTTTTTAAAGGCTGTATGAGAGGGACCTAGGTGAATAACAAGAGATAGTACATAGAAACATAGAATTTGATGGCAGATAAGGACCACTTGGCCCACCCAGTCTGCCTATTTCCTACCTAATGGATAAGCTGCAGATCCTACTTAACCAACAATCTATTTCTTCCTATCTCCATCCCTAGAATTGCCAATATGACTGTCCCATGAATTCTTGAATTCCACCAATGTTTTTGACTCCACAACCTCCTCCTGAAGGCAGTTTCATGCATTCACAGCCCTCTCTGAAAAAATACTTCCCACTACCTCTGAGCCACCCCTCTATCTTCAAATTGTGTCCCTTTGTTTTGCACCTCTTTTCTGAAAGATGCTACTGTCTTGGAGTTTTTATTCCCTTGAGGTACTTGAAAGTTTATATCATGTCCCCTCCTCCCTCCTTTCCTCAAGGCTATACATATTAAGCTCCATAAGTCTCTCTTCATCGTCTTCTGGTGCAGACCCAGCACCATTTTAGTTGCCCTCCTCTGGACTGCCTCCATCCTGTCTATGTCTTTGCAGAGATAGGGTCTCCAAAGCTGGGCAGCTTGGTGGGCAAAGACAGTGGCACCTTTGGATGTGGTGAACTTAGGGACACTTACAAAGGATTTAGGAGCTGAGCACAGGGCAGAGGTGGGGTAAGCGGAATCAGTAAGTCTGCCAAGGCTTTGGGATTTTGAGACCTTATGAAGCTATGAACTAGGGAGCCAAGAGGATATAGTCTGGCAGTGTAGGGTGATAGCCAGTTCAGATCAGCATAAAGGAGGCAATGGTGTGTTAGTTGGCTAAAGGAGGAGGCAGCAACACATATTGTTGTAGGTGACATCCCAGCGGTGGTGGGTAGACTTAGGTATGGCAGCAAATGTTGCGACTCCATAGGTCAGGAGTAGGCTGGGTATACCACGGGCAGCTGCAAACCTCGTTAGCCAGGGGTAAGTACATGACTAATTTGTTAGGCCATGCCAAGCTTGTAATGTACAGATTTACATGTGCTCTGTATGTGAAGATCAAAGTTAAGGGGTTGGTCTAGTGTTACCCTAGATATCACTAGAGAAATTCCTGCCTGTCTGCAGTATCCCTGTGGGTCACCAGAGAGAATCTCTTTAGATGTATTGTGAAATGTCTGGGAATATCCAGATGTATCTATGGCGGCAACTGTAAAACAAGGCCATTTTAAAAGTGCAATAACACTCTCCAGGATGTTGCATTTATTGGGAGTTCTAGGCACACCTGTGGTATGTGCTGAGAATCACTCAACCTACAGTATTTTTGGGTGCCTTAGCACACATCAGAGGAGTTTCTGCATCTTCCAATTAATAGACACCCTGTTGTGTGTTACTATCCACACACAATGGTGCCCCACATAGGTTTCCCTCAGGTAAGTTGTGTCAATCAATATCTTGAGTGAATAACCTTTGAGAACAGTCAAGGCCATCCCTTAGCCCTTGTCTGTCTATAAGATCATCAATTTAAAGTTTGTTTAAACAGTATTGACACTCTACCCACAAATGCACTTGTTCAAGCTCCAACACTGCACATTTCTGCACAAGATGTGTAGACTGCCGCACATTCTGTAACTTGCTCACAAAGTGAAAGTCACTGCATTATCCACTTGCCTCCTTTCATATGCCTTGCCTACCCACTGAATTTGCATAAGCTGCTGCAGGAGGGGTACCACAGTACGCTGTTGAGTTGATCACTAACCAGTGGCACCAGCAACAACAGTAAGTTTGCAACTTAAGGCAGAGCGAGAACTTCTTTAAAGAGGTTTGTCCAATTCAAGGCAGGGGCAGATGAAAAGGTCAGTAATAACACTGAAGAAACAACTGCCAGTCCAGCAGCAAATGTCAATTTCTTCATCAGGATGGGAGGCATGCAGCAGGAGTAGGGAACAATCCAGAGACTGCAGCCGCCTATATGTTGAGGTCCAAAACAGATTGAATTACAGTATGTAGACCCATGCTGTTTCAGTATGATCGGGCAAGGAGGTGGCGTGTGTCTGTGTGTGTGTTTTTGGGAGGAGACATGATGGCTAAAGCAGATGGGCCAGCAGTCCAGGGGCGAGGATATACCAGAGACTGCAGCTGCTATATTTTGAGGCCCAGAACAGATCAAATTACTGTACGAAGACCCATTCTGCTTCAGTATGATTGGGCAAGGGAGGTGTCGTGTGTGTGTTTTGGGAAGAAACACTTACAAGGCAGAAGCTGGCAAACTGCAAAATCCAAAGAGATGGCTACCTCCTCCAGATGATCAAGTCTCACTGAGTTGAATGTTTTCATACTAAACCTGCGCTTTCTCAAGACTCTTGAGAAAAGTGCGAAGTTTAGCGTGAAAAATATTTGACTCAGTGAGACTTTGGTCATCGGGGAAGATATCATCTCTTGATTTTACCTGAATTTGACGCTGTTTGAATTCACTGTGGATTTATGGATTGAATAAAGCTGCTTTTTCTAAGTTCTGCATCGAATCTAAGCATCTATCTGGAAGTGCCACAGTTTGCCAATTTCTGCCTTGTGAGTGTTTGCTGTTTTTCTTTTGGCAGCTGTTTTTGTGGCGTTTGAGCTATTTTTTCTTGTTTTGGGAGGAGGCGTGAAGGCTAAAGCAGATGGGCCAGTAGTGGCAGATCCCTGTGGAAGGAGGGAGTCGGGCACTAGTTTTGAGTAGAGGTAGATTAATGGGAAAATGAGGACAAACCACAGACTGATGCCTCCTATCTGTGTGAAATACAAAAACAGACTGAACTGCTCAATAGAAACACAGATTTTTTGGCAGATGAGGACTACTTGACCACCCAGTTTACTCAGATAATTTCTGCCTAGCATGCCTCTGCAGACTTTAACCAGTATCTGGTCACCCTCTGTCCTCCCTGCCTATTTACTAATAATCTCATATGTCTATCCCATGCATGCTTAAAGCCCTTTGAGCTGGCAGTCTGTTACAGTCAGCCACCACTCATGCAGTGAAGTAGTACTTCCTCAAATCCTTCTTAAACTCCCTTTTCCAGTCTCATTGCATGCCTTCTGGTCCTGGTGTTCTATCTCATTTGTAATAGACTCCTCTCCTATACCTTGTTCCTCCTTTCAGGTACATCTAGGCATCCATCACGTCCCTTCTTGCTCTTCTCTCTTTTAGGGTGTACATGTTGAGATCCTCAGTCTCTCCTAGTAGGGATTTTGATGTAGCCCCTGCACCATTTAGTTGCCCTCCTCTGAACTGCCTCCATCCTGTCTTATGTTCTTTCTGAGCTGCAGCCTTCAGACTTGACACACTACTCCAGCTGGGGTCTCACCAGTGAACGATACAGTTGTAATACCACCTCTCTCCTTCTGCTGGTGATACCTCTCCCTATACAGCCCAGTATCACATGGCCCTACAAACTGCTTTGTCACACTGATTTGCCACTTTGAGGTTATTAAATATGATAACCCAAGCTCTCTTGGCTGTTTAGTGACTGCCAGTAAATCTACCCCATCCGATACTCAGCTCTTGGTTTCTATGCCCTAGGTGCATGATTTTGTACTTTTGGCATTGAACCCCAACTGCAATGCTCTTGATCAGACCTAATTTTTTCCCAATGTCCAGCCACATTCTGTCCACCTCCTCATGAGTATCCAACCTATTACAAATTTTGGTGTCATCTGCAAGGGCATACCTTCCTTCCCTGCCAGTTTTTCTGCAATGTCACTTATGAAGACACTGAATAGGACCAGTCCCAGTACTTAACCCTGCAACATCCAGCTGGTCACTCTTCCCTTATTAGAGTGATTGCCATTAACCACCACCCTTTGCTGCCTATCCATTAGCCAGTTTCTTACTCAATTTACTACTTTGTTTCCCCAACTCTAGGCTGCCCAGTTTCTTTATCAGTCTCCTGTGCAGCACAGTGCTGAACCTTGCTGAAAGCCCAGATATGTTTAACAAAATAAGACCAGGCAAATGTGTGTGTGTGTGTGTGTGTGTGTGTGTGTGTGTGGTCTTCATCAAGTCACATGAATCGTACCAATGTTGTAGTAATAATGCAAGAATGGCAATGTGTACAAATTGCAGATTCTATGGTAGATTCAATGTGTTGGGGGTGAGACTGCTACTCACTCTCTGTGTAAGGCTCAGAACAGATCAAATTGCTGCATTATGTCCTTTGTAGCTGTAGCATGATTTGGCAAAGGAAAGAAGATTTGAGTGTGTGTGGGGGGCTGTTGAAAATGAAGCAGAGGCAGATCTTGTGGAAGGGGAGTTGGGCACTGTGACTGGGTAGAGGGTGTATTCAAGGAAGGGATGATGGTACAGATATAGATATTTAAATTCTGCCTGCTTATTTTCCAGTGAGTAGACAAGAGGTTACAGCACTTGGTGGCCTTGGAGAACCCTTAATTTGAGACTGGCCTGAAATTCCAGTTGAAGAGAGCCAGTTAAGTATGGTGCTACCTAACAGCCATTGTAAAGTTTTAGAATGTGATTGGTTCTCTACAGTTGGAATTTTGCTCCACAGCCCAGCCTGAGGGAGGCTGTTGGGATGGTTACAGGGCATGAAAGCTGTAGCCTCATCTTGGCATCTTACAACATCAGTAGACCAAGAAGTTGTTGACACCCTTTGCTGTAGTCCTGCTTGGTAGGACATTGCCTGACTGACATCAACACTGCTTTAATTCCTCTGAGGTTCCAGCTTGCATGACAGTACATGTGAAAAGTATTTAAAAAATACCGTTGAATTTTCAACTGAATTCTAAGTTTGGTAGAGATTATACCATTTATTAGGCTACCATACAGTGACTATACAGTGACTATTTGCTAGCTTACTGAAGAGTATCATCTGTCAAACAAAATAAAAAAATAGTTTGTGGCTTTTCCCATGCAGTCAGGTTGCCACTGCATGTTTGATAAGTCCCTTACTTGGAAGGCACCTGTTAGAAGACATGATACTGTACTGTAAGTGTAAGAAAGAGTATTGTGCACAGACAGGAAAAATATTTTTGAATACCATTGGCTCATGTGCAGCATCTCAGGGGTAGAAAGCAATTTAAGATGGAAACAAATATGGCAGATTAGATTTTAAAAAGAAATTTGCAGATACCTTGTTTTTTTTTTTGTTTCTTTGTCCTTTATGAAAATAGTTACACTTGTTATGGATTCTTTCAAGCTCAGAATGGAGGTTGCAGAGTGCTGAGCCCCATGCACCCACACCACTTTAAAAATGTCAAAGCAAGATGCAAATCACAGTACTGAAGGTACTGAAACACATTAAACTGGATTCTGTAAACAGCTAGTTGATAGCATGAATGAAGCAGGTTCTATTTCCTCAGTCCAGATAATACAGTATGGCTGGTTACCTGTACAGCACTGGTCTGCCCAACTAGTATACTGCTCTTCTTGTAGCATAGTCCCCACCCAGCCACAGCACTGTCCTTCTCACTCAACACATGACTTGCTTCCTTCACAGTCAGATAGCTGTACTCTACTAAAAATTATATTAATAAAGGTTGATTTCCATACATCTGGGTATGCAATAATAGTGGAGTGAAGATGTCCACACACTGTTCTCTGCCCATTTTCATACAGTGCAACTACACCTCTGTAACAAGGAATGAGACATGTTTTCTATGTATTACTAATTAGACCTGATTGCTGGAAATTAATGAAGTAAAGTGGTATGTGTGGCCAAACTTCATTGCTATTCTGTACCCAGATGCACAGGAATCAACATTTTATAATACTTTTGAAGAGCAGAACCATTATCTGACCTGGTTGGGGTGTGTGTGTGAGTGAGGGACAGTGGTGGGGTGAGAACAATGTACTATTTGGAGGGAGGAGAGAAGTTGTACTATATAACTGACTAGCTATGTAAGCAATAATACCCAACAGGTGGGCAGTATTGCTGCGGACTCCGCCCAGGGGCGCATTGAGGCCCGACGCCGCAGGCGGAGGGCCTTATAGCCCCTGGAAGGTCCGGTATAGCACAATACCGCCCACCCTGGAGGGTATTATTGCGCTTAAAAATGGGCAATTGTAAAAACACAAGTTAAATAAAAGAAAATTAATAAAAATTAGTTTAAAGTAATTTTGTAAAAAAATAGTTCCTCCGCCTGCATTAGAATGATGTTTTTTTGAGTTAGGGTCTTTTGTCCTACTGGATACTCTTAAGTTTAAAAAGTCTCTCCTGGGAGCTCTATAGTGCAGCAGGTCACCCATCAGCAATTGTATTTTAGTAAGACCGCCAATTATATACCTTCCTAGCTATTCACTCTGCCCTGTATCTAGAAGTACGGGTATTCTAGCAACCTCGCAACCACTAGTGTTTTAAAATATTGTTTAAACTGCAACTGCTTGCCTCATTGTAAAACCGCGTTTCACAGGTTGGGGGTACAGATTTCTGCTGAGTGGTCTGCTTCTCCTCGGATGGCTCTAAGAAAGTCTCGACAGTTGAAATGGGGAGGCAGTTCTGCTGGGTGTCAGTGTGTTGTAGATCCAGTGTGGACGAGGTGCTGTCAGTGATCGACTTTTTGTTTAATCTTCAGTGGCATGTCCCATCATGTTGCTTTTGACAGGAGAAAGCAGATCTGCAGTGTGGTATTATGTTGATGAGGGAGGAGGGAGGCTACTTGTAAATTTCAGCACTGAAGCCAAATGTTTGAGGAAGAGAGAAAGGCGTTAACTTCGGTAGCACTATTGTGTGTGAGAGAAGTGGTACTTGTTTTCCGTCAGTAGATTGATGTTCATCTATGTATGGAAAATTACGAAAGTACCACTGTTGTCATACAGTAGCGCCACCGAGAGAGCGCTTGTGTCACTGAACTGATCAGACTGACTCCTTTTTTTTGTTTACTTTCATTTTTTTATGTGTGCCTGCCTTACCTGCCTACTAATAATTTGTTTACCTAAAATAAGAGCCAGCGGAGGCGGGCGACGTAACTTGCTAGATAAACAGGGACAAAATGGTGGCGGGTCAAATTTGAAAATCTAACTGGCCTCACAATTTCAGTGATCAGGTCAGTTGGTATTGCACTTGTTCTAACCAGGGCTCTGTTGTCTGATACCTGCCCACCTTGTCAGGGTATCAGCCAATCAGAGCTCCTGAATTTCTAAGCCCATTTTCTAATGGAAAATAGAACCTCACTCTTGGCATTCTATTAGCTAGTCATCACCCTTCCAGAATCAAAAGCCTACCTAACCAAAGCCTTGCTGGCTCTAATTACTGCAAAGACTCATATGACATGTGAATTCCCCACCTGGTACTTGATTCCATCTCGTCCCTCTCATGGACCTTCAAAACTGCTCTCTGTACCTGGGACAGTTCCGGCTGCATGGAAAGCAGCGAAATAACCCCTATACTAAAAGTGGCTACTGCTCTGCTCCTAACAACTACTGTCCCATCTCAGTACTCCCCACTCTCAAAAACCCTTGAAATAAATCATGGCTGATAAGCTCACTGAAAACCTCCTCACACACAGCTTGTTATGCAGGGAACAACATGGCTTCAGGGGCAGGTCATAGCACAACCACCACCCTCACAGAATTCTCTTACTCACTTCACTCAGTGCTGGACAGAGGCACCTTGCCAGTGCTGTGTTCATTGATGTCTCAAAGGCCTTTGACATGGTCTCCCATCCCCTCCTACTGAACACACTCCAACTCATCAGGGTCTCTCAAGGTCCCCTCTCCTGGTTCACAGCTATGTCATCACAAGATCCCAGTGTGTCAAAATCAATACACCCTGTACACCACACTACCAGTGCAATCTGGGGTCCCTCAGGGTCCACCCTGGGTCTGCTGCTCTTCAGCATATATCTTAATGCTCTGCCAAACTTCTGCTCTGGGAATATGCTACTGTATGCAGATGATGCAGTCCAATATGCTTGCCACCCTGATCCCTCCAAACTCCAGGTCTCCCTTCAAGACTCATTTAAGCAGATAGAAAATGGGTTTGCTGACCACAGACTAGTTATCAACATTAAAAAAAAAAACATTCTCTATGTGCATCACCAAAACAAAGGCAAGGACTACAATTTGAAACCCACTCCAGTTCCTCCTCCCCTGGACCAGGTCCAAATGTATAAATACCTGGTGTTACCTTGACACAGCCCTCTCATTCTGTGAACACATTAAAATGTGCTCAGTCACCAATGTCCAAACTGGCCTTCTATACTGCCATAAGGACTGCACCACCGAAGCCCTCCAACTGTCAGTAACAACCTCAGTCATTTCCCTTGTAGACTATGATCTTACAATATATGCTCCTCTGACCCTACTGTGCTCCACCAAATCCAGCTGGCTATTAATAAAGCATCCCAGGTCCTCTCCAGTGCAGACAAGCAATTGCATACCTGCACTCTCACGCTCTCACCAATGTTCTCATGCTAGAGGAACAGCTGCAATATCAGACATGCCTCCACACCAAAAAATGCACTTGGGCTTGACCTCTGCAGATGTGACAGCCTCCCTTCAGTCAGTTACCCTCTCGTGGCCTCGTAAGGCCACCAAAACTGTTTGAAGGTACCCAAGGTTAGGACAGCCTTAGCTCAAAGATTCTTTGCATTCAGAGCCCCACATGGCACAATGCACTCTCCTACTATTACTGCAATTTCAACTCTTGGTCCCTTCAAGGTTGCCCTAAAACCCACATTTTATCCTCTCACAACTGCCAGTGTGACCACTAGCCAATTCAAAAGCCCTGCTGTATCACTCGAGGCCTCACTGGGCCCACTGACAATGCCTCTGCTGAGGAAGCATATAATCTTCCACCTCAGAAGCCCACAGGCCCTATGTCTTATATAGCCTCTTAGCTCAGTGTCTTTGTCAGGAATTTTACAATGTCCTCCATTGAGGATGCACCCTGTTATTTAACTGTAGCCATGTTATGAAACCCTGCTTAGCTACCACGTATAGGCAAACACCTCATCTGTATGTATAGCTCACACTTCCATGACACCTTGCTGTACTTAACTGTCATAATCTGTTGTTGTTAGTCATAATCTGTTAATGTCATTGTTACTCTATGAATGACATGGAGCCTTTGAAATGAGTCAGTGACTCAGAGGGTTGTAATTCCTATATTGTTAAATAAAATAAATAAATAACAAATACCTTACAAGACTGAGTTTGGTTCCTTTTAGTACCTTTGGTACTTTGATTTTAATGTGAAAGGTAACACACACTTAATGAGCGAGTGGTAGTGGTGGGATTCAAATCAGCAGCTCCAAGTTCACAGTTCTGCACTCTAATCAGTTGGCTACATTGTGTCTCTGACCTCACTAAAGGTCTCAGAGATGTGAAATGAGGTGTGGCATGTTGTGCTTCTTAGGGATATAGGGAGATTATTCCGTCAGAAACACCCTGCAGTCTAGGGCCACTGAGCATGTATGCAATGGTAAAATGACAACAGCATGATTTATTAACAAAAATAATGATACTGCAAGCATCATTATCCCCAGCTCAGATACAATTAGGACAAACCCAAAGGAGGACCAATAAGGCATTTCTGCCTCTGTCCAGGCAGGTGTAGATCTTCTCAGTACTCAGGATGGTGAATGGAAAGCTATCTCCATCAGTGTTAAAATTTAAAGCAAACCATTCATAAAAAATGAACACTGCAGCAGCTTCAGTATGTTGGTTTGTTTTGGCAATGCTACTGATAATGACAAATTAACTTTTTATTAGCTTGCACATTATTGATTCAAAAGTTGAAATATGGATATTAATTGTTTGCTCCATCTGTAAATAATCATTGACTTAAATTAAAAAAAAAATGACCTTGAACATTTGGGAAGAGGCTGGCTATTTGAGCACTATTCCTGGAAGTATTGTCTTCTAATGGGGCAGTTCCAGGATTTTTACTCCATTATAATAGGAGTTTAACAGGAACACATATGTTCTACTTGTGACCTTTTAACATACTGTAGTCAAACCCAACTGGCTTCCAGTCATTTAAAACTGGGCACAATTTCAGCATGTTCCTGCATGGCAAGAATCAATTTAATTAGTAAAGCTTGATTTATCAATTGCTAAATATATCCAGCTGTTACTTATCTGACAAGTGGCCATTGTGAAACATTTTCTATGTTTTGGAACAGCCTTGTATTAGTTAAAGGAATGGCTATGACATCAATGCATAATTCTAATTAAGTAGCATATTAAATAAAAGTATGACATTTCCCAGTTGGCTTGCCAGTGCTTTGAAACACTACAGTTTAGAAACGGAAGACTTTTCAGCTTTGTTCTATACAAACACAGACTGCTGTTTCCTTATAATTTTGCTACTGAATTAAAAGAGGATAGTGATACCAGGTAAATGCCAAAATCATCATATGCCCATTTTCAAGAGGAAATCAGACATACAAACATAAAAGCAACAAGCATATACTGTACATTACACAAATATTAGAGAAACAATCATAAAAGCAAGAAGTATATACTGTACATTACACAAATATTAGAGAACCACTCAAAAAGCAAAAGCATATACTGTACATTACACAACTATTAGAGAAACAATCATACAAGCAACAATCGTACTGAACATTGCACAAAGATTAATTAGAGAAACAAACATAAAAGCAACAAGCATATACTGTACATTACACAAATATTTAAGAAACAATCATAAAAGCAACAAGCATATACTGTACACTACAAAGATTAGAGAAACATTTACACATAAACTTTCTATGCAATGTATTTTCAATTTACATTTCAATACATTGTGTGAGTTAATTTTGTAGCATTGCATGCAACTTATTCTGTAAGGTAATGGCTCAATTACATGAATGATATTTGATGAAGAGAAGGACAAAAGAAAGGTGGATGCATACAATGGTTTTCAAGAATATAATTACATGGGACACAGAGTCATTACACATATCAGACATAAAGGAAAATAACACAGAGCTTTTTAAATGTCTAAAACAAACCAATAAAAATAAACAGTACAAAACTCAAACATTGACAGCCTAACTTTCCAAGAAAAAGTAATGATGAAGATTTATTAGCACTAGAGGTAGAAAATCCTCCTATAGTGTAGGTGTATACCTTGTTTGAATATCTTTTGATATATTGTACATTTTGAATGTTCATAGTAAATCCTGACCTCTGCACTGTGATGGCCAGATTGTAACCTGTAATGGTCAAGTGCTCCTACTTGTTATGTACTTCCTCTGTGTATGAAATGCTTTACTGTGTAATCTAACCCAGGTCACCCCTGAAAAGGGACCTTCGCTCCATGGCTTACCCGTTACCACAAAATTGAATAAATAAATAAATGTTGACTTTATTTGTAAAGTTAATGAATGCTAAAATACTAGCACAAAAGCCAACCATACAGCACCATTCATGCACAATTTATTGTAATTACGATTTATTGCACTCAAAAGGATGCAAATCTCTGAACAATGAAGAGATGCATGGATGTACCTGAAAAACAATTAAACTGCCTTTAATATCAATAGGATTAAACAGTCAATTTTTATTCTACTGGTACAGTATATAGGATATCCAATTAGAGATGGGTTTTAGAATCTCTATAGGAATGTTTTCAAAGTTCTGTGGTAATGTAAACCAAATGTGTTAATGTTTTGTGATATCTTTGTTTGTAAATAGGGATGGAGAACAGCCTTTATAATGTCCTTTCTGAGCAGATGCTAGCAGTATTAAGAGAAGGTCAAAGAGATAGGAAGGATGATAGAATGATGACTACTTTTAGTGGACAGCAGCTTCATGAGTGATGTGCCAAATTCAAGAGAAGGAAGGAGATACTGTGTTAGAGGGATCAGTGGTGAGTAAAGGAGCAGAATCAGTAGCAAAATGGCAGAAAGAGTTGAAAAGAAAAGCCAGTGTGGCCAGAGTGGATTTAGGGATGGCACTGTAGACCTCTTAGACATAGTCAAATATCAGTAAGCTCATTCTAAGGATGAGCTTGTGGAAGTCTGATAGGGACAGGCAGGATTTTTCCAGCAAGGATGGGAACCAAACTTGGGGTAGTATTTTTGCAGTGGCATCCATGTGGGTGGAGAAAGGTTTCTATCCAGCCAGACATTGGACTAGAGTTGCTAGACCTCTTGCTCTTTCAGTACCCAATTGATCCCTCTCCTTGCTGTCCTGCTGCCTCCTTTAAATCTTGTTAACTGCATGTGCCTATGTTTGCTATCTTGAAACTCATCACTAATTTGGCTTCTACCATTGGCTTTGGAAGACTAGTCCATGCATCTACCCACCCTTTCAGTAAGACAGTACTACCAAACATCCTTTGAATCCCCATCAACTCCAGCCATGTCCTCATAGATACTTCCTGTAGTGTACCCTCTTGATACCCATCAAGAAGTTGTAAGTTTTAATCACATCTGCTCTTCCTTCTGACCAACAGTTACACCCAAAGAGTTGTTCAAATATTTACCAATATTTCCTGATACTTCAAAGAGATGTTCTCAAGTGATCCTTCAGTGGTACTGAGGTAGATAAAGAACTCCTCTCAAGATATCACAGAAATTTCAGGCAAAACTGATCATGTCTTTGGCTACAACTGTAGAGAGAAGAAATGTTCACATTCTGCAGCCTCTCCTCATACATCCTCATGTTGCTCTATATCACTTTTGTTGTCCTCCTCTGCACCTCCAACTGGTCCCTGTCTTTTCTGGTAGGAACTCCAGAACTGGGCATAGTACTCCAGGTGTGGTCTCACACATCGACCTGTAGATGGGCAGTATCACCTACTTCCTTTGCTGGTGAACATTCTACTATATACAGTATCACAGCATTCTTCTCAACCTCCCATATGTCTTGTTGCAGTGGCCAGAGGACTAAATGTTGTTGCTGACAATGACTGTCAGGTCCCTTTCATTAGTAGTCTCAACTATCACCTCACCACTGGCTGAGCTTTCAGCAAATCACTGGAAAGTGAAATAATACCTCAGGATTGGAAAGGGCAACAGTAGTACCTTTACACAAGAGCAAAAGCAGGGAAGTGACAGGAAACTACCAACCAGTCAGTTTGACCTCAGTGGTAGGAAAAATTATGGAGTCATTGCTAAAGGAAAGGACAGTGAAGTCCCTGGAGGATAGCGAAAGACTGACCAAGGCAACATGGCTTCACAGCAGAATGCTCTTGTCAAACCAGTATGATCAATTCTTTTGACTGGGTCACCAGAACAGTCAACTAGGGAGGAGGTAATGGTCATTGTGTACCAGGACTTCAGCAAAGCCTATGACCCTGTCCCCACAGAAGGTTAGCTAACAAATTAGAGCCCATAAGATAATGAACTGGATCACCAACTGGCTACAAGATAGGATGCAGAGTGCTTTTCAATGGATCATTATCAAGGGATAGCAAAGTCACCAGTGGTTTTCTACGAGGGTCTATGCTGGGACATATCCTCTTTAACATATTTATTGGGGATATTGCAAACTACTTGAAGGGAAGGTTTGCCTGTTTGCAGATGACACAAAACTCTGCAACAGAGTAGACATGCAGGATGAAGTGGAAAGAATGGAAGCAGACCTGAAAAACTCAAGGAATGGTCCAGAGATTGGCAGTTGAAGTTTAATGTCAAGCAGTACAAGGTTATGCATATGGAAAAGAAACCCAGGATAAAGCACACACTGGGGAAGAGGCATCAGTTAGAGGAGACAAAGATGAAAGAGACCTCAGAGTAGTCATCATGGATGACTTAAGGTTGAAAACAGTGTGAAAAGGCAGCACAGAGGCAAATGGCATCCTTGGATGCATTGGTAGGAATTACAAGTAGAGAGCAAGGTTATCATTCCTTTCTACATGTTTTGGTGAGCCACATTCAAGTACTAGTTCAGTTTTGGAGCCCTACCTCAAAAAGGCATAGACCACCTGAACAGTACGGAAAAGGGCTACAAAGATGGTGTATGGACTGCATCATAGGCCATATGAAGCAAGACTCAGAGAACTAAATATGTACACCTTGAGCAGAGAAGAAACAGCGGGCACAGTCAAAACTTTTAAGTACGTTAAGGAATCAACACAACACAGGCAGGAAACTTCCAGCAAAACAGGGATGCACATACAAGGGGCACAACTTGCATCTGGTGGGAGGCAGGTTCAAAAGCAACCTCAGGAAGTACTTTTTACAGAAAGGGTCATAGACACTTGGAACAGCCTACCACAGAAGGTAGTGGAATCCAAGACAGTGCGTGAGCTCAAACTGCATGGGACAGGCATTGTGGACACATCAGGGTGCAGTCTAAATAGGGAGTGGGCAGAAACATGGGCAGACTAGATGGATCATGTGGTCCCCATCTGCCAACACAATTCTATGTTCCTATGTTCTCACTCCCCCATCCAGTAGTCACGTCTAGGATTTTCCAACCAATATGCATAACCTTTCATTTCTTGGGCATTGAATTTAAGTTGCCAAAATGGGTAAGAGTTTCTGGTGGTCAGTCCTGGGTTTCAGTTTTATACAAAGTCCACTGAGATGTCAGCAAAGGACAGTTTGATTTTTGTAGACTTTCTTTCTTTATTGCCCGATTCATGATGGGATCTTTTTCCCCTGATCAGCCTTTTGTTACATGGGGTCTCATATCACCATCACCAGCCTCCGGCGTGACCCGGCTGAAGCAGGGAGGACCATGGCTTACTCCCCATGAAAGGGCACCCCTGGGAGGAATGTGGGAGGAGACTGCATCACCCTTGAGCCCTGTCCCTCAAGACAGGTTTTGTTTGGCAGTGGCTGGCAGGATCCCATCGGAGGTGTCATCCAGTTGTGAAGGGAGGGGTTTCCTTGTAGTGGTTCCCCTGAGATGCAGATGTGCAATGACATCTGCGCACCAATGATGCTGATGTCTACTGCATCCCATCCCTTTCTACAGATTTGCTTGTATTGTCACATGTCTCCACCAGAAGTCACTGCAGAGCAAAATGACTCCTGGAATCCACCACAGGAGAGAAGAGCAGTTCTCCAGATGCTCGATCCTCCCCTGCTGACCCTGGTGTCTCAAGTCCATTCCTGAACCCAGGTCATTGGAGTGGCATGAGGTGTGATATCTAGCTCCTCAACCCTCCACACCACCAGGTAGGTAGCAAAAGACAGGTTAAATTCAGAAAAGTGATGCAAACACTAACCAGTGAGCACAAGTGTCACAAAAACTTCTTGAATTGTTATTAGTCTTGTATTGCCATCAAATATATTTCCAGACTTTTTGCCAGTCACCTTTAGCTTTATCAGTGGAACAGTGATCTTGTGTATAGAAGTAATTTCAGTTTTAATACAATTCTGTGCAAAATAATATTTGTACTCTTATTTCATTACAAAATTTCTGCACCTAACATGCAATTCTTACATTTGAAAATGTATCATTTTTAACATTTTTATCCATTTCTTGCTATCTAGTTTTGTTAAATCATTCCTTGGCACCACAAATATGTGTGCTCAGTATACCACTGCTGCCATGCCAATGCAGATCTGGTATACTTGTGACAAATCAGGCTTTTAAGCCTCTACTGAACTATATCATACCCCGGACCTCACCTGTACCTTGGGTGATTTCAGTAACTCATGTTTGCTGAGTCAGTTGTCAACTGGCTCATTATGCATGTCAACTACAGCATCCCTGAACTGAAATTGATGGCATAGCTATTGTTGAAATAATATAATGTCCAGATTCTTTTATTTGAGTGTCCACATTTTGCCTAATGTACCTACCAGCCAACAAAGCAAATAAATAAATAAACAAAATTAAAGTAATCTTAGAATTAATTATGTTTATTGTATATTGATACTTATGTTTTGATTGGGAGGGAGGTCAGACTTGAAAGCTCAAGATCATCAACTTTAACATCATTATCATAATACTTTTGATGATCAACCCTCATACATGTTATATATATTTCTACTTTCTAAGCACTATATATATTGTTTTATTTTTACAAAGGTACCTTTGTATACTTTGATACCTTATACCAGACACTCCAGTTTTCAAAATAGTAATCCCATTGTTTCATTCATAAACATGATTTAAATGTACATTGAGGTATATAATTGGGTGATTATAACATAACTAGACCCCTAATCCTATGAATCCCTGGATGGGTGGGTATGGGCAGAGGATTGAAGGTGGGGTTTAGGAAAGAAAGAATGATGGGTTTAGTAATAAGATCAATGTTCTGAATTACATAATATCAACACTTTCATGTCATGGGGGTCTATGGGTTAGAAAAATAGGTTCCATGTATTAAAATAATCATGTATGGCAAATAGATACTGTATATCACAATGGTGCTTGGTAAAACTAAAACCAGTAATGATGGCCTCAATCTCAAACTCTTAGAACTCACACTTGATGTTATTCTTACTCCCCTTTACCAAGATTCTAGATTTATCACTTGTCAGTGGGAAGTTCCACAAATCTGAAGGCTGCAGTAGTAACACCCATACCGAAGAGCAGTGATTGAACTAGCCACTCAAACTATTACCCCATCTCAATATTCCCCCTCTGTCAAAGGCATTGGAGTGCATAGTTTCTGACCAACTTGTTGAATACCTTGATAAATATCAGCTGCAGTGCTGTCAGCAGCACGGCTTCTGGAAATAACATAGCACTACAACTGCTATCCTTGAATTCACTGGCTTTATCCATAGTGCTCTTGATCATGGGCTCTTGGTGGGGCTATGTATATTGATCTCACCAAGGCCATTGGCACAGTTAATCTGAAGCTGCTGCTCTGCCAATTATCCACCATTGGCCTCTCCCTTGAATTGGTGTCCTGGTTCAGAAGCTACCTCCTAGGGAGAGTACAAAAGTCAAAATGAGCGATGTCTGCTCCGATATTCTAGATGTCTCTACAGGGGCTCCCAAGGATCCATCCTTGGACCCTGCTTTTAGTCTTTTCTTAACCAGCCCCCAAGTAGTTAATGACCAAATTCTGCTCTATGCAGACAATGCTGTGCTTTTCTTGCAGCTCAAATCCCACAGAGTTAGAACTCCAGATGCAGACAAATTTCTCTGTGGTGGAGCAATGGTTCTCAGCCTCAAAGCTTCTTCTAAGCGATAAAAACAAAGAGTCCAGATTACTCTGTCTGGGGCCCCTACTTGGCACAGCCTATCTCCCACATCCTAAACTCCTCTCTCATATCTGGGACTATCCCTGCTATATGGAAGGTGGCTCATGTGATCACAATCCTCAAGCACGGTGAACACAAAATACTTGAGAACTATAGCCCCATAGTGATTCTATCTGCAGAAAACAAACTGCTTGAAAAGGTAGTAGCCTCCCAGCTCTCTCTTCCCACAAACCATGGCCTCCTCTCCCCTTATCAGCATGGGTTCTGTAAAGGGCACAACATCTCCACTGCCCTCGCATAGGTCACGTCCAAAATCAGAACTGTGACTGATCTAGGCAAACTCACAGGGGCCATCTTCATTGTCCTCTCAAAGGCATTTGAGCTGGTTGGTCACACTTTCCTGGGTGCTACCCTCTAGTCCCTCAGCCTTTCCCCTGTTGTTCTAGCTTGGTTTTATGAACTACCTCATGGGAAGGCAACAGTACACGAGGTTCCAGGAAGCCGTATCTGGGCTTGAACTGATAACCTGTGGGGTGCCTCAGAGGTCTGTCCTTGGACCCTTGCTGTTCTCCCTCTTTATCAATCAGTTGCCCTCGATCCCTGTCTCTGGGCATGTCACCTTATATGCAGATGACCCTGTGCTTCTTGCTCAATCCCAGGATTTCAGAGACATTAACACCAGACTTAACTCTGCTTTTGATTGCATTCAATCCTGGCTCAAGGCAAATAAGCTTGTCATCAACCTCCAGAAGATGCAGACCATGTTATTCAGCTCCTTGCTAAGGTTAGAGCATGCCTGGCCCATCTCAAAGTCATTGGTGCCGATGGCATCCTGTGTCAGTGGTTGACTCCTTCAAGTACCTGGGGTAACCCTTGACCCTCAGCTGTACCTCTCCCTGCACATACAAAACTCCTGTAAGGCCATAAACTGTAAGCTGGGATTGGCGTACAGGGCAAAAAGCTTCCTTAACCAAGCTTTCTGACTTTCCCCTTGCAAAAGGGTACTACTCCCGACACTCTGCTATGGGCTCACCTCCTCCGAACACTCCAAAACCTGGCTCACAAAATGGGACTCAATGTACAACAACATATGTCACTTTGCCTTATCAGCCCCTGTCTCACCCATCACTGTCAACCCTACTCCAGGCTGGGGTGGCTCTCCCCTAGTAACCACTGATCCTTTGTTGTGGGCAACTTTACAGACAACATCATACAATTGTCCACCTCCCTAGCTCTTGCTGATCTGCTCAAGCCTGCCCTCACTGGCTATTGGCTGAGGTCTAGTGACTCCCAGGCTCTCATGGTCCATAAAATTAGCTCACTTGCTGGGATCACACCTTTCTGACCCTCGCCCACAGATGCCTGGAACCTACGTCCTGCTTATGTAAGGGCTGCCCCTCCACAGTCAGCTTCAGGTCCTCCCTCTGGGGCTACCTAAAACAAACTTCTGCCAATCTTTGCTCTTAGCTGACCTACCCTCCATAATGCTGCCAGATCCACCCAGAAGTTCTGTACATATGTGCAATCAAAAAAATGCTTCATGGTCTCAACTTGTCCTAAACATTGCTTTTCACTACATATCCTGTCTTTTTTTACTTATGCATGTGGTCCCTTTCACATTAAGCTTTTTGATGGCCATATAACCATATCACATCCTGCATTGTTGACGGAATTCTAGGTTCTATCATGCTTTCTAATAAATAATTACAATTTATCTTTTGTGGGACTTTAAATAATAGCTATTCAAAATAACATTTTCCGCAATCTGGTTATAAATTTTTTCCTGTCATGAGTTAAAACCAACACAACTCAATTCTCCATTGTCTTATATCTTTTAAAGTAGTTTGCACATATAGGAAGCCTTTTCTCTGTAGCATGCCACTTACCCCTGCCCACGTTGTAAGAAACTCTGTTCTCCACAATTCCATACATTCTTTTCCCATTCCTTATGCTTCTTGCACCAACAGTCTTATATTACTGTAAAAATTGCTAAAGAAGAATCAAGGGTGAAGCATATTCAATCCTTCTGTTTTCCAGGTCCTATAGGTGTGGACCCTTTTGACAGGATTCAGCCTACTTCCCAAATTAATAGGAAAAGAGAACCATTATTTTGTGTGAATGACATACGAAAAGGATATATATGTGACACATATATGAAGATATCAGCTACATACATCCTTATCAGAAAACCTTTTTTCTTGTCATTTCCATGATTTCCAGGCTTGAATTTTTCTGTGAGCTTCTTCATATGCCTGTTCCCAATTTCTACTTTGACTTCCTTTGTACCATAATATAATCTTAACATTTTATCTGTCCTCTTACCATGGGGATTAGGAATTCTACCTCAGAGGCATCTCCCAATCCTAATATCTTACTTGTCTTTTTATTAATCTTTACCCCAGTATACTCTGTCCAATTCTCAATTAATTGCAGTACCTTTCTTCCTGCTTCTAAGTCTGCTATTATTAGCATACAGTCATCAGCATATGCTGTAATTTTCTAACTGTCCTCCCTTCCTTACTTCTTGTTGGTCTGATATCTTCTGTTTCCTCTAATATTATTAATTAGGGTCTAAACCAAATACATATAACATAGGGCTCATCGGACATCCCTGATGAACTCCATTGTTTAAATACACAGGGATTCCAAGGTGTTCATTGATGAGTGGAGTTACCGAGCCTCAGAATACACTGTTTTTAAGATGGTAAGCAGCTGATCAGAATACCATATTGTTTCCAAACTGACCAAATGTGTTCTTGCTGTATAGCATCAAAAGCCTTCTCCTGATCCATTGTAAAAATATATCCTCTAAATTCATTGCAAGCCGTTATTCTACTACCTCTCTAATATATAACAAATTTTGAGTGATAGTTCTCCTGGAACAGCACAAGTTTGTCACAGAAATATAATTTTTTGCAACTTTCACCAATCTTGCTGTTAATATTTTAGTCAATATTTTATAATCAGAAGTCAAGAGACTCAATGGTCTCCAGTTCCTAATATCCTGGGGATCAAACTGTTTTAAAGAAAAATCATTACCCCATCTCTCATGCTTGGGATTAATCTGTTTTCCCTCTGTATGGCTGCATATACCAACTGTAGACAAGGAGCAAGTGTCTCTCTATATCCTTATAAAAGTCATTGGGATTCCATCCTCCCTGGAGTTATGTAGCCAGATAACTTAGCTACTTCCCCTTTAATTTCTTCCAAAGTAATTGGCTACCAACTCCAGCTCTTCTACCTCTGTTAACCGTGGAACTTTCAAGTGACAAAAATGAAAAGGGTCCTGAACTATCTTCCTTCCTTTCTGAAAAGTGTCCTTTATATGTTCTTGTACTATATGATGTAACCCTTTTCTGTCCTCTATTACCTTCCCTATACTATCCTTCAGAGTGGACATGACTGCCTTCTGTGCCCCTGTAAATCCAAATTATAGCGATTCACCTGCTTTTTGAACCCTTAGTCATAATTTTCTATTGTTTACACTCTTTTCTTTCTAAACCACTGCACTATACTGCCTGGTAAGCAGGAAGATTTCCCCCTCCCGCTGCAGACTCTGGATTCGGGACCCATGAGTGTCTGATTCAAGAGGTATTCTCCTTCATTCATATTCTCTCCTTTGGAAAAACGAAAAAACAATGAAGGAGCACCTCTTATTCTGTTAGTCCTTCTCTGCTGGCTGATGTTTGAAACTGAAGCTGCTCTCGACACCGCTGGGCAGAATGCAGTAGTCAGGAGACCAAAGAGAGAGGGCAAGAGAAGAAATGATAGAGTGGAGGGGAGGTGAGGTTGAGCCGATCCTTAGGCACAACTACGTCAGAGGCCTGGGCGAATCTCGGTCACATCGCTTGGCTCGCATGCAAACAAGCCGCCATGAAGGTGGCGACCAGCTGAGACAGCAAAGGATTCCTGTTGTTTCTGCCTCCTTCAGGCAGCAGAGGGAGCAAAGGAGGAGGAGATGGCGAGGAGCCATGCCGCGCTTAGCTGGCCCTAGGGTGGGGGAAGGAGGACTGAAGCGGTGCGACTTCATGAGTGCTGCCTCATGGTGACTAGGCAGATGTACCAGAGGGGAACAGTGAAGGCCTGAAGCAACTAATCCCCAAAAAGGTCTGTCCTCTCACACTACAACAGCAACATAAGTGAAAAGGCAGGATGCATTAAACAATTCTAACTAATTAATATTAACAAACAGCAGGATACAATAAAGAAATCTAGAAGCCATTTGTTCCAATCTCATAATCTAATGTCCCAAATGCTGGAGACACCAAGCAACAAAATACAAAAGCCTAGGCTGGCCCTGAAAGACCAGCCCTCTGCCGATGCACTGCATAACAAAGAAATACTCTTACCAAATGTCTTTTGTTTGAAACTTCATACAGTATAAGCTGATAACAAAGGCTGTCTTGAAACGAGCTCAGATGCTATGTAAATTAGCACTATATTTTTATTTTCTTTCCTGTGGAAACACAGGCCTACCTTCCTGGCTCAATTACAGGACTCCTGGAGTGCTTATAGCCTGATCAGATGCACAATTTGAATAGAGCAGGGGCTTCTGGGACCTGGGGTCTAGACATTTGATCCTAGGTCATGTGCATCACTAGCCTATCAGGTGGGCTAAAACCCATGAGGTAAGGTCTGAGTGCCATGGATGGTCAACCAATCATAATTATGCATTTCCTACACAATATTTTGTTTTTCCCTTTTCATGGCTTAGGTTTCACTCCTAACACTGATACATAGATACATAGATACATAGACAGTGTCGGCAGATAAGGGCCTATGGCCCACCCAGTCTGCCCATTTGAGCTTGTAAGTTCAGTTTGTTTTCCTAGAAGTCTGTTTCCCCTTACCCTGACCTCTAGAATTCCTTTATGTCTATCCCATGCATTCTTAAATCCGTGGATTGTTCAGCCCCACCACTTCCTCTGGCAGGGTGTTCCCTTGTCCACCACCTGTTCTGTGAAGAAATTCTTTCTCATGTTTCCTCTGATTCGTCCTCCCTCCAACTTCATCCCATGCCCTCTAGTCCTGGAACATCTTTTTCGCTTAAAATAGTGTTTTCCTGCACCTGTTCCTCCCTGTAAGATACTTGTATGTCTCTATCATATCCCTCTCTCCCTCCTCTCCTCCAGGGAGTACATGTTCAGTTCCTTCAACCTGTCTTCATAGGACTTGTGATGCAATCCATGCACCATCTTTGTTGCCCTCCTCTGAACCTTCTCTACCCTGTCTATGTCCTTACTACGAGGTATGGTCTCCAGAACTGTACACTGTACTCCAGGTGGGGCCTCACTAGTGTCTTGTATAGCGATTATGACCTCCCTTTTCCTGCTGGTGATGCCCTGCCTATACATCCCAGCATCCTATTTGCTTTACCTGCTGCCTTGTCACACTGTTTCCCTACCTTGAGGTCATCAGAGATGACAACCCTAAGATCCCTTTCCTGCTTGGTGCATGCTATATCCTCACCCCCCAACTGATATATTGTGCCAGGGTTTTTGTGCCCATATGCATTATCTTGCACTTCTTTGCATTGAATTTCAACTGCCAAACCCCTGACCATTCTTCAAGTTTCTGCAGGTCACTTTTCATTCTGTCTACACCCTCTGGTGTGTCTACTCTGTTACAGAGCTTTGTGTCATCAGCGAACAGTGAAATTTTGCCTTCTAGATCCTGCGCAATGTCACTGATGAGAGATGTTGAATAGGACCCGGTCCCAGCACTGATCCCTGTGGTACCCACTGGTCACTCTTCCCTCTGTGGGTGACAGCCATTTACCACCACCCTCTGTGTCCTGCCACCCAGCCAGTTACCTACCCACCACACTACTGTCCTGCCCACACCCATATTCCCCAGTTTGTGTAACAGTCTTCTATGTGGCACAGTGTCAAAGGCCTTGCTGAAGTCCAGATAGACCATGTCCACTGCCTCCCTGATCCACCTCCCTAGTCACCCAGTCAAAAAATTCAACGAGGTTGGTCTGACATGACCTCCCTGGTGAAAGCATGCTGCCTTGGGTCCTGTAGTCCACTGACAACCAGATGTTCCACCAATCTCTCCTTCAGTAGTGCTTCCATGATCTTCCCCACTACCGAGGTGAGGCTGACTGGTCTGTAGTTCCCTGCTTCCTCTTTGTTCCCACTTTTGTATAAGGGGACTACATCTGCTGTCCTCCAGTCTTTGGGTACCTCCTGTTTCCAGTGATCGGCTAACAGGATAGCCAGAGGTTCAGCCACAACCTCTCTTAGTTCTTTAAGGACCCTGGGTGCACCCATCTGGCCCCATTGCTTTATCAACTCTTATTACTTCCAGTTCCTTCAGGACCCTTTCTCGTGTAAAGGACTTGTGTCCATTTCTGCACCATTCTCACCTTGTACTCCCTTCAGACCCATTACCCCTCTTCCTCAGTAAAGACTGAGCAGAAATACCTGTTCAATATGTCAGCTTTACTGTTGTCATCCTCCACGCTGCTCCCATCCTCCCTTCAGTCTCACTATCCCTCCCTTTGTCTTTCTTTTCACTTATGTACCTGTAAAGGTTTTGTCCCTTTACCCACTGATTTTGCAATGTGTTCTTCTGTCTGAGCTTTGGCTTCCCTACTGACCCCCTGCCTCCCTTTGCTTCTCCTGGTACTTCTCCCTATCCCCTTCTGCCTGTGTCTTTTGTATTGCCTGAATGCAATCTTTTTGGCTTTCTCTTTGCTACCTCTTTGGAAAACCATAATGGTCTCCTCTTCCTTTTCCTCTTGCTAACCTGCTTAATGCATAATTCTGTTGTTCTTATAATCCCCATTTTAAATACTGCCCACTGTTCCTCAACCCCTGATTCCTGTCCCATTCTCCTTAATGCCTCTTTCAAGTATCTCCCCATTTTCCCAAAGTCTGCCCCCTAAAATCCAGGATACGTGTTTTTGTGTGGTTTGGTTCTGCTCTTTCTGTGATTTCAAACCACAATGACTGGTGGTCACTGTTACCCAGGTGCTCCCCACTGTTACCCCATCACACTGTCCCTGTTTGTGAGCACAAGGTCCAGTATTGCCTTCTGCCGAGTTGGTTCCATGACCAGTTGCTTGAGGAAGGCACCCTGAAGAGTCCAGGATAAATCTGCTCTTAGTTGATGCTGCTGCTGGGATGCTTCAGTCCACATCTGGAATATTGAAGTCTCCAACCAGTACTACCTCACCCTTGTCTGCCATCCTTTGGATGGCTAGCATCAACTCCTATCTGTTTCTTCCTCCTGGGCTGGTGGTCTATAGACCACACCTGTGCGGATGGCTATCCCCATTTTCCTTTCTGGTTCCATTATAATGTCTGGTTGTACAGAAAACTGGTATACATCCGACTCACCCCTCTCCACACATCTTCTTCCTCCAGATACATTAGAACATCATAAGAATCCCTAACCAGTACAATATCAGTTTCTAAGTTCCCAGTTGCTGGTTCTGTAAGTTTTATTGCAGCCTTTGACCTAGTTACTCTCTGAAAAGCAGGGTCTTTTATGATTTCTGAGGTGGCATATTGCTCATAGAATTCTGTCCCCTGAAATGGGTACTTTCCCCACTGGAGATTCTTGTATCTCTTCTGGGGTAACCTGCACATTACCCTCCAATGACTGCACTTTCACCACATCTTGTGCATTCCTTATTGGTTCCATAATCTGTGTTCTCATTCCCATAGGTGGGGAGGGGTTCAGCATCTGCTCCCCTACCTTTTTCCTGTAGGAGCATCCACTCTTTGTCATCCACTCTCTGCGCTTAGGGTCTCCTGAAGTTACTTGCATTATTAACTCATGCATCTTCATTTTTTCTTTTAAGCAGTAGCTACATATACTTCTTGCTCTGCATGCAGAGCTTGATCAGACTGTTGTGGGAAGTCCACAAACAGTTCCAAAATGTATGCCATGTTCTTCACATAAATTGTATTTTAATGGCTGTTGACATTGATCATCTCTATGCTCCACTTCTCCCAGCCCACACTTTTGCTTTTCACAAACATTACGGAGATGTCCTACATCTCCACACTTGTACAGTAGCAGGTCCAAGGTTGTTCTGGGTAAAATATCACACCTCTGTCCCTCCCCAAGTAAAAGCAGTTGGGAAGATGTTTTGTTATTCTATTTTCTAACTTCAAGGTGATCTTGTTTTTCCCTCCCCGTCCATAAATGCTCCTCACCCAGAATGGGTTCTGGATACCATTAACAGTGCAATGTTGTTTTAACCAGTATGTTATGTCCTTTACATTCCTCCCTCATTTCTGAACAGCACTGTCATTTTTTGTACATAGGCTTAGTTAAGGGCATAGCCAAGAAAGGTTTCCACAATGGCATATTCTTGAGCATTTGGCACTGTTTCCAGAACCTTTCCAGTCCCACAGGGTGTTTGAAGCTATTGTTGAATAAAGAGTCTCTTGGCATGTGTATCAATGTATATATCTCCTATGCATACTGGTTCGTAGGTTCATAGGATTTTACAACTCAGGAGGCAAAGCCTTTTGAGAGGTCGCACCAATTGGTGGATTTCAAAACACATGTTAGAGGGAAGATATTTTCATGTTACCATTATAATTGTGCAATTGTTTTTAAAGTAATCCACAGTATTACTTTCAACAACCGTCATTGGTAATGCATTCCACTGGGATATAACACATAGAGCAAACCATTGGCTTCTTTTATGGATTTTACAGGTATCTCTCTTTAATTTAAAGTTATGTGTTCTAGTATGAATCATTGGACATTTCTTAATTAACCCTAATGTTTCCAGAGGGCAGATTGTGGATTGCTTTATATGTAAAACAAAGATCTCCACCTAGTTATATGTATTCCACTGAATAAAGATCAAGCTTTTTGAGTCTATCTCCAAATTTAAGATATTCATATCTTTAATTTGTTTGGTCAGTTTCCTTTGAACTCCTTCTATGAGTTTTTCACCTGAGTTGTAGCAGGTGTGCAAAATGGAGAACAGTAGTCTAAATGGAGTCTAACTAGACTAGTATATATAATGGAATTATAACACTAGATTCTCTGCTTAAATTTTTGAAAATACAGCCAACAATCTGCTGGCATTTTTAACCTTAGCTAATGTGTCGGGTATCAAAGGTTAGTTTGTTGTTTACTATAAGTAGTAGTAGTAGTAGTAAAACATTTTTATTTATACAGGCAATAAACAATTTGACAATGCAAAAGTTTACACCATAGGTCTTATACAAGGCCTGTTTTCAAGGTGATCCTGTTATTGATGTTTATGTACTTTGTGTAATGTGCCTGTTGGCCCCCCAGTCTTGTGCTATTCGGCCTCTTCTCTCTGTGCCCTCCACCCATTCTCTCCTCCTCCTTTGCCCTTTTTATTTATCAGTGCTGTTGGCGTTGGGCATTGTACATAGAATGGGGATTGGCATGGTGGGCGTGGACATTGGAGGCCAAATGAGCGGTCCTCTCGCATAGGGGTGGTTAAGTCCAGAAGATGCCCTGGGGTGAAATTGAGCCTGGAATGTGGTAATCCATGCCTAGTCCCCATACCCAAGGGCACCATCTCTTTGATGGACAATTACTCAGGACGACTCAGGATCCCCATCCAACTCAGGTGGTGTTATGCAATGCCAGATCTATTAAGAACAAGACTGCAATCATTGCAGACTTGTTGGAACAACTGATCAGGCTTGCATCACCAAGACCTGGATGGATGATAATGCTATCCCATTCTGGGCAGCAACTCCAGTCGGGTACTCAGTGATACACGCCTGAGTTTGGACCGTGGGGGGTTTAGCGGTCTGCTTTAAGACCAAATTGAGCCTCACTGGTGTACCAGTTGAGGAGGTGGAATCCTTTGAATGTACTGTGGTAGCTAGGTGTGGGTTGCAGGATAGCTGTCGTCTACCATCCACCCAGGAACAAGAAGTGATTCCTGCAGGAAGTGGCAGATTTCACTGCTGACATGGCATTGGAGTTGCCCAGACTGATGGTTCTGGGTGACTTCAATGCCTGGGTCAATGACAAACTCTTACCTTTTGTCAGCACTTCCTCCAGATGATGACATCTCTGGGCTTCACTCAGATTGTTTCTTCAGCTACCCATAATCACGGTCATTCTCTGGATTTGGTTTCTCCTGGAGATTGAGACCTCTGATTTGGGGTGGACCCTGTCAGTTGGTCCGATCATTACGTGAGGTTTAATTTTGTGCCCACTTCATAGGTCTGCCCTGTGGAGATGGTCAGTTACCGCCCTTTATGGGATGTGGGCCCGGAAGACCTGGCAGTGGTGATTGACCTCTTGAGTTTCCTGATGCCAGCTCGAGTCTGGAGTTGTTGGTTCTGGCCTATAATAATGTCATTTCCTCTGTTCTGGACTAGATAGCTGCAGTCCATGTTGCCCTCTCTCTCTGCCCGGGCCCATTGATTTGATGGGTGTTTGGGAGTTGCGACATGTGGGCCAAAGGTTAGAGTGTCATTGGTGAAAATCCACCCTGGGGGTCTACGCCTTAGTTTGGTTGAGCACTATCAGCTCTACCAATCGCAATTTCCTGTAAGAAGGCAGAGTTCCTGTCCAGAGAAATCATTGTCGCTCAGCTCTTCCAAACTGTGGACAGATTATGCAACCCAGCCTGTCTACAGCTCCGTCTAGCTTTTTGCAAAGAGTGTGATGAGCTTGCTCATTTCTTTGTGAATAAGGTGGCCATCAGGTCAGAGATTCATTTGACTCACTCTATGGGGATGCAGTTGGTCAGCATTCGGTCACTATTCCTCATACTTCCTGGACTTCCTTTGACCTGCTGGACTTCGTGGATATTATGCAGATTGTCCAGGATGCACCCTATGTGCTGTCATTTAGATCCAGGTGCAACACCCATGATTTTAGATTATGAGATCATTGGCCCATTTCTGGCTAAAATTGTCCAGTGCTCATTGGAATCGGGTGGAGTTTCAAGTTTCTCTGAAGGAGGCGGTGGTTACACCCTTCTGAAGAAAGCTTCATTGGACCTGGACATTTTTGTCAACTACAGACCTATCTTGAACCTTCCTTTTTAGGCAAGGTTATTGTGAAGGTAGTGGCAATCCAGCTGGAGAACTATTTGACCATCCATAATGTCTACAAACCTCTAGTTGAGTTTTCATAAGAGGCACAGTACGGAGACCGCTCTGGTCCAGGTGCTCAATGATCTCCTGATGGTAAGAGATCAGAGAAACTGTTCCATTCTGGTACCTTGATCTATCTTCAGCTTTTGACACTGTAGACCATGAGGTCCATCTGTGGCTTGTCAAGTACAGTGCTCAGATGGTTTTCATCTTTCCTAGCTGGTAGAACACAGAGAGTAGTGTCTGGGTTTTTCTTCCGACCCTATTTCTCTGTCTTGGGGGTTCCTCAGGGCTCAGTGCTGTCCCCATGTTGTTTGCAGTGTATATGCTACCCCTCAGAGACATTCTAAGATGGTATGGGCTGTAGTTTCATTGCTATGCTGATGATACCCAGCTCTACCTGTCTTCCATCCCCCGACCAGATTAGTGCATTCTCAGTATTTAATAACTGCCTTGTGAAATCAAAACTGGATGAATTCGAGCTGGTTAAAGTTGAATGCAGGAAAGACTGAGGTTATGGTTGTGGACCCGGATTGTAGGATAGAGGGTTGAGGACCTCTTAGTCAAATGGTATATTTCTGGGGGAGTTCAGATCCTCACTCAGAACGGTGCACAACCTTGGAGTGGTGTTTACAATGGGCTGACCCTTCATCATCAGGTGTCAGCAGTCATTAAGTCAGCCTTTTACCATCTTAGGAACACTGCCAGGGTCAAACATCTTGTTCCATCCAGCAATCTGCCTGTGTTGGTCCATGTCTTTGTGACCTCCCACCTTGACTACTGCAACTCCCTTTATCTGGGGCTTCCTGGGGTTGATATCCACTGCTTGCAGCTAGTGCAGAACGCTGCTGCTCGATTATTGTCTGGGGTGTCTAGGAGATCGCACATCACCCTGTGCTGCATGATCTGCACTG
The DNA here is from genome assembly GCA_016271365.2 of Neoceratodus forsteri. NCBI lineage: Eukaryota > Metazoa > Chordata > Ceratodontiformes > Ceratodontidae > Neoceratodus > Neoceratodus forsteri. The sequence goes on from CM028130.1 coordinate 1,066,490,926, forward strand.
GCTGCTGATTCAGTGGCAGATCATCTTTAATGTAGGCTTGTTGACCTACAAAGCCATACACGGTCTTGGTCCTGACTACTTGAAAGAGCTTCTGATTCCTTACACCCCATGTGACAGCTCGCTCAGCTGATGAGGGGTTGTTGGAGATTATGAGGTTTATTTTGAAATCTTCTGGGGCTTTTGCATTTGGGCCCCTACCCTCTGGAATTCTCTGCCCCATCAGCTTCGTGTGAGTGCATGACCGTTGGGGGCTTTAAGCAGGCACTTAAGAACTTTTGTGGACTCAGACATTTTAAGAGATTTTATGATTTTATTAATGATAGAAGTTAGTCTGTATAGTTGATGTTTTGTTTTAATGCTGTAAGGTGCCTTGATATTTAAAAGGCGTCTAATAAAGATTACTACTATATTATTATTTTCATTGGCTCCCATTTGAATCATCTGCCACCATAACATGAGTTACCTGCATCCTCAGAGAGCTTTCTCAGTCTTCTGAGTACATGTTAACCTCTTCCATGGCTTTATTTCATTCCTCCAATACTTCTTCAGGTATTACCACCTTATCTCCTTCCCTCTGGCAGGCAGGTTTTGTTAAACCCATTGTTACATTCTGTAACCACAAATCATTCTCCATCGAGTCCTCCATTCTAGGAATTGATGCTTTTCCTCTGCCATTATCTTGCAGATATCCTCCACCATCTGTATTCCATACTGTAGCCTCTTCAACCTGCTCTATATCCATGCCATCTGCCAAATTCACATCAGGCCATTGCTCAACATCCTCCACTGCTAAAACAAAGGTTTCTTCCAGGCCGTGTTCTGCATCCATCACAGTTTCCAACAGAAAAGAGGCCGAGGAGGAGATCTGCTCCCAAACCACCTGAGCGTCCTTCTCCTTCACTAGCTCAGGGACACTGGTCATCACAGCACCAGTCACAGTGCCCTATACTGAAGAGTAGGGTGTTTTTTTAATGAATACAATACCAAATACAAAGTAACAAATAAGAAACAAAAGGAAAAGAAAAGGAATTCACATAAGCATTCAAAAAGTAAAGAAAAAAAAAAAGAAAGAAAAAAAACATAAAGGAAACTTCAAATCAATAAGGTATCATGTAAACAACTGCAGTATTTAATGGGAGAGAAAAAGGAAAAACATATATTGAACACAAGGTCAAGTTCTTATTTAAATAATAATGTAACAGTCTTAAAGAAATATCATGGGAAGGCCAGGGACATTATTACTTAAATTTAATAAACAAAAAATACCCTTCCATTGCAGTCTTGTCATAGCAGTACCATATTATTCCACTTCTTTATCCCAAATGGCTTGGAACACAATTTCACAGATTATTTTAAAGACTACAAAGGGCATCTGTTGTTGATGAATTACCCACTGAACCCTAGTGTTCTATTAGCAGAATTTTAGCACAGCAAAAAATACAGAGAGGGTCCCACAATCCTATTTAGTCAATGTACCAGCATAGTCCCCAACACCAAGGCTTCATATGTGATATTTAGTAATCATGACAATTTCCAACTGGTAGCTAAAATTCCCAAAGATCACAGGAAAAAATACAATGTAAAGAAAAATGCTCCATTGTTTCCTCTGAGCACCACCTAAAAGGGATATGAAAGTTCTGCCATCGGTTTGTGTTTGTGATTACCTCTAACATATAATCTCCCATAAGCACTCAATCAAACTATCTCCCACATGTGGTCTAGAATTCGATGTTCACTAAAGAGAGCAAAACTTTACCAGTTTATGGGGCTGTCAATGTTTACATTCTGGGAAGGGGCCCACATTGCCCAAAATGTGGTGGTACAACTGTACTCTGGATGAACAAAAAAGAGATTTAGGACTATGCCATTTAAACAGCTTCTATATAGAAGATTTATGGGAGTCTGAAATCAAAAGAAATACCACATATTTCAAGGGGATTCCACCCATTTACCCATGAAGTGAGACCAATTATTAATAAGCCATTTGTGGACCAAGGTACCAGGCACTGTCCATGGTGTTTAAAAGAGTGTATCCAAAACAATGAGTGAAAAAAAATAACTGGGTCAATCGTCCCTAGACCTTCATTTTACATGGAAGATATGTAAAACCCATCTTCAGTGGATTAAGTCAGCTTCCCACAACATTGTAAAAAAAATACTATACAGCCTGGTTTCCAAGGATGCCAGGAGTGGGAAGATTACACGGACATATGACAGACTGGGAAACAGAAACGTTTTTATGATAGATGTCTTTTTAATTTGGACACTTTTCAACCTTTCCACCTGGAAACATTTGCAGCACATTGTTGCAGTCCTAACATCCAATTCTTATATGCTATATTATACGATGAAAAGATTAAACCTAAAATAATAATTTGATCTGGGTTCACTGCAAAGTGTTCCACCATTTCAGGGGATTAGACAGTGGGATAATGGAAATAGCCTTGCATTTAAACAACTTCAGTTGCACTCCAGAGGCCTCAGAATATCATTGTATTTCATGACAAGCTTCCTTAATACTACATAAATCTTTAAAAAAGATAGGTATCATCAGCATATGCTAATATCTTAACTTCATCTCCTGGGATATCCCCAGTCAAACCTTGCACCTTCACATTTTCTATAAGTTTTGTAAGAAGGATTGAGTGAAAAATGTATAGCAGGGGACTCATGAGACACTGCTGACACCCCCTCATAACAACACCTTTGGCCCAAAAACCCTCTGACATATGGGCTCCGACATGCCTGATCATAAAGCAGATGGATTTTATCAATAAAGGCAGAGGGAATGTCATATGCTTTTAATACATTAAAGAAAAGAATGATCTATAGCATCAAAAGCCTTTTGTTGATCCAGGAGATCACCCACCTGGGAGGTGATTTCGATGATGTTAGTCCCAGAGCTCTCTAAAATAATTACAGGATGAAAATTGATCTATTCGGCAGGCTAAAAATTGTAGGGGTGAATAATATGCACTGCTACGTTTTTTAACAACATATGCAAGATTTGTGCTAATATTTTAAAATCACCATTCAGTAGGCTGATATGCCTCCAATTCTTGAGCAAGAACCAGTCTCCAGATCTGAACAAATAAATGGTCAAACTTTTATAAAATAGAGGAAGAATTTTATTTTGGGAGAAAAAAATTCAAAACTGTCTCCTGACAGAAAGCCAATTCAGGGCAAAGGTTTTGTAAAACTCATAGGGCAACCCATCTAATCCAGGGCTGTTCCTGATTTTCTGGATTTAATAACATCAAGAATTTCAGCAGAAGTGATCGTCTTGGTAAGAAATGTCAAATCCTGGGAAGGAATATCAAATTATTGCAAATTAGAAAGATAGTTGGAGATTTCTAGGTGCTCTGAGTGAACCGTGTTGTGACCCTCCATAATTACATCAAAAATATCTGGAACTGCTGTCATTTCAGTAACTTGACTAGAGTTTAGGCTGCTGATTGAGACAGCTCATCTGCATCACTTGCAGGAAGCACAAGGGTTAAAAATAGGTGCTTTTGGGTTCCATATGATAGTTCAGCTCTTATAGAACTGGCTCAATCATATTGTGGGTTTTGCATCTCAACCTTAAGTGAATCAATTTGAGATACCACATCATCACTTACCAAATGTGGGATGATAACAAATGCTGAAATTTAGTTCTTAGAGTGAGATATTTAAAGTATTGTGCGCATACCCTGTTTCCTATAAGACTGAAAACACTGTGAAAAATCAGTTTATGTCTAGAGCCACTAGTCACTGAAATCATTGTAGAGATCTAAGACAAAGGCTTGACTAGCTAGTATCCTTTTAACTGCTACCTGTATGGGTGACTCCATAAGAATTTGAGCATTTAACTTGCAACGAGTCTTAAAGATGAAGGAACGTGCATTGGAATTTAAAATGAAAATAACCATTTGGTGGTCAGAATACTCTACTGGACATAATTTCATGGTTGCAATTTTAAAATGCTGAGTAACAAAGAGATAATCGATAACAATGGTATAATGTGACCTTTTATAAGTGAAATATTTATCTTATAAAATGTGAGTATTGCAATTTTGAAGGTCAGCTGAAAGAATGAATTTTGAAATGCCAATGATTCACAGTATACGTTTGTCCATATGGAGGGAATCTTAGGGAAGGAGAAACTACAATTGAAATACCCCCAAGAATAGTGATTTTAGATGAATGAAGCTAGGGAGTAATTAGGAAAAGAGATCAGTTCTGTCTGCATTTAATTGGGGAATATACTGTGAATAACCTACATGGGTATCCATCCAGATAACCATCAAAATAAGGACTCAGCCTGGCATTAAATCCAGGAGGTGGAAAAAGTAAAGTAGTTACCATTAAAAGAATACGTCCCCATCAGCCCTATCACCCCAAACAACCAATAAGATGGTCCCATGGCCATTCTGATTTAAAGGCCTGTAGCTGAAAAATTGAGGCCATCCAAGTTTCCTGAAGAAAAATTATGTTAAAATCCAAATCATACAATAACTGAAAAATAGACAGAAGTTGCTTATGGTTCAATAGACTGTGGCAAGTAAGAGTAGTCAGAGAGGTGGTAGCAGAGTCAGCTTAAGAGTCTAAACATTAATTCTTCTCTCTTTTTTTCCCCTGAATAGAATTTTTGGTAGGTTGAAACTGTGAACTGCCAGTCTCTGTGGCATCCTTGGAATCCTTGCGGGTCTATTTCCCCACTCCTTGGTTCTAATAGGGTAAAAGAGTTTGCTGTTTCTACTGGTGACTGCCATTCATCCTTGGTCATTATTCTGGTAGACTTTTATTGTTTGGTAACTGGAGGACTGAAAGAAGGGAGGTCAATCTTCTCTTCTTCCAAAGTACCACTCGGTTCTCCTGGATCATTATAGCATACAGGCTGGAGTAAGGAATGTGGCACTGTTATCTTTGGATGGTCCAAGTTGACATCAGACATAACTGGTTTTATTTCAATATCAAGAACCAGAGTGACGGTTCTTTAGTGGGCTGTCCACCCATGTCCTGTGAAATCTGCTGTAAAGATGTAGAGGGACCTGCATTACTTGCTGCTTGTGCCTTGTCAATCAAGACTTCAGGATTCATGGAGTCTGTCTTGTTAACAGCTGCCCATGGGCAATTTTTATAAAGATGGCCTTGTTCTTCACAGAGATTGCACTGAAGGTAATTCATACAGGTGGAATTTATATGGCCAACTTCATTACACAGACTGCAGCATAGTTTATCGCACACACTGGACAAGTGAGTACAAGCTCTGAACTGGTAACAAGTGGGGTTGGCCTGGATAGTAGCACACACCTCTGTCCCTTCTGAGAAAAAAGCAGTTCAGGATATGTGTAATCCCTTCATTGGTCTGATGTAGTTTGACCTGAACTTCCACCCCTTCCAAAACTGTTCGTCATCTAAAATGGCCACTGGGGTGCTAGTACCTGACATTTCTGCTGTAGCCAGTGGTAGATATCACTGACTGGGATGTTTTCATTGTTGAACAAAATAGTTACTGATTTACTGTAGTAAGGGGTTTAGACAATGGTATAGCCATGAAAGGAATCCATAGTGGAGATGTTGTCACCTGGTTATAATGGGTCCAAATAAAGTCAAGCAGAGTGGCAGAGTGAAAGCTGATGTTGAAGATGTCTTCTCCTGAGATGTGGATGAAGGCAAACGCATCAGCTGCGTGAAACATAATGAGTCCTTAATAAACTTTTCCCAACATATGGCAGTCCGGTGTGTATCCAGACCCCTCTGTATTTAAGGCAGACTGCATGTCAATGTGGTAATGGTTCAGTAGAATTCAGTTTGAACAGATCAGCTAGCAAAGGTTGCTGTTGTTTGTCTGGTGTGGTATCATCAGTCTCTGTAGGTGAGGGTGCAGAAGTATCATCAATAGACTACACAGCCTTTCCTTTAATAACTCACTGGGAAAGGTGGTGGGAATCCATCTGAGACTGTATTGGTTGCAAATTTTGTGCAGTCAACATCTGATTTGCATGAGGTGTACAGTTAGTCTCTAACTGAGCAACATCCTGCACGCTCCCATCAGGGCCAATATGATTTTCTGGGCCAAGTGGAACTCTCCCATCAGGGAATGATCAATTGGTGAGGACGTTTTTTTGTGTAGAAAGGATAGGTTTACTTTCCCAATTGCAGGCCTCCATTCAGATTTGATAGAGGATTGGGAAAAGGATGTTGAATCTCATACAGGGTCAGGGACCCATTATCCAGTTTCATTCATGATCCAACCTGACCCTTTTAATGCTGAATCAGTCCATGCTTTGTTCCCACTTACAGTAGACTTGAGACCAAAAGCATGTTTGATAGCAGCAACTGTAGAGGTGGGGGAGAAAACTTAAGACTGTAATGCACCCACCTCATCTTCTTAATTTATATTTCTGTATTGCAGTACCACGGTCTCCCTCTTTTCTTTGAATTTTCCATCTTCCATTTAATCTCGGACATATCTCCCCATCTATTTTGTATGAAGAGGTTTTTATCCTGAAGGTCTGCAGTCACACCCTGATCACCCCATCCCCTTTCTCCAAAGACAGAACAACCAGGGCTTATGAAGGGTCATTAAAAGTGCTGTTAGTATGGTTCTGTACTGAACTCATATCACTTGACACAATATTCAGGTTCAGGGCAGACATAAGTGACCGTATGTAATGTTGCCATAACAACAGAGCTACACACAGAAAGAGGCTTAGTTGGAAATATAGTAGTAGCCACAGACACTGCCAGCTATTTCCCAAAATTTCTGTGATATTTCCAGATATATCTAATGCTTTCTCCATTTCTACAGTAGGGGCAGCAGAGACAAGCTCTTTAGAAATTTCGTGAAATATCTGGAAATTGCTGACGTGTGTCTGTGGCTACTACTGTAAAATCAAATCTTCAGGACTCTGACCCAGGCAATCCCCTTGTACTAAATGCATCTCTGAAGTATCCACAAGCTGGACAGCTTTTCCACTTCCCACCACCCACGGCTTCATCTCAAATGATACCCCCACGAATTTATAAAAGTGTGAGCGCTTTTATCAATATTAGCAGAGTCTCATTTTCTAGAGAAAGTGAATACTGTAGTGCTATCTTGAGTAATTGCTGTTGTTTGATATACAATAGGAGAAGTTGTTACCTGAGCCAGGGCGGGAATAGCTGTAGCTGTAGTAAATAATGGAACAACACCTATGTCACTGTCTCCCACAGGGTATGGCATTCTAATTCCAATTTTAAAATTCTCAATGGCATTTTGCAGTTGCAACCATCTGTCTTGAAACAGGACCTCATTGTCCTGACACATCCTCTGTAAATCCACTGTAGATTTCTACATTAAGGGTATACCCTCCATATGATGTTATATTTCCATATCCTCAACCATATCCATAGATTTCGTGACTCCAAAGGGTCTGGTGCATCAAAATAAATTTCAGGCTCAGTTCCAAGAGATACTAGGGCTGAGACTACACCCTTAACCTCCATGACATCCTGCTCCATCAACTCCTTGGCCAGACTGGCCATCTCAGAGACATCCAGCAGTGCCCCTACTGAAAGAGTAGGAAATTTCTTCAGTGTCCTGGTCAAATTTTCTCCATTCACTAAAAATACCACCAGAAGCTTAACATCTGGTTCAATTTCAGTTGGCATCCATCTGTATCCCTCCCCCTGGGATGAGGCTGAAAATAGGCAAAAATTGTCTAGTCCTCCTTCTCAGTCAACAAACACTAAATAAATAAAAATAAAATAACAATTTGAAACATTTCCTGCAATTTAGTAGTAGTAGTGTTTTATTGATCGGTCATTTGACCATTACAAAATGACATACAAAATACAATCATATCATAATACACAATCACTAGAAATATAAAGGACACCAAAACATTTCCATATTAGGGAAGCAGTATAAAAGTCTTTTACAGTGACATCAAATATCATATGTCCTAAAATTTTAACAATCACAATATATAATCCCTCAGAGCAGAATGAGTGAGGTTCAGTTATTGTCTTGCAAATTCTAAAATCATTTCAATATAATTATGAAAATGAATCAGCAAAAAGTCAAAAATAGACTCAAGAACCCCAGTCTTAACAAACCTTGTCCATACTCTATATATTGCATTAATAAATTTGGATACTGCCAATACAATCATTTCATCACATGTGGTAAAAAGTATCCTTAGTAAATCCAGTGATCATTAGTCAAAATTGAATAAAAATTGGATTTAACCACTTGTTCCTATACATAGAATACCAGGAACAATGAAAAATAACGTGACAAATTTTCTATTTGTTGAAAAGTACAAGGACAAAATTTATCATAGATATTAGACTCTTCTGAAATATGGCCATAAGTACTGCACTTGGAAAAACTTCTAATCTATATTTGGTATACAGTGATCTCCTATTAGAATCTGAAATTATATAAAGATAAGGACGTAACAATGAGCTCTATTATTATGTCTTAACTAAGGTGAGACTTGAAATGCTAAGATATTCTTCAAATCGTGATTGTCATACTTAGCAGATATTTTGTTTGAGACATATTTTGATATTTTAATGCCCTTCTCCTGATAAAGTCTCAAGTTACTAAGCCATTATCCCGAGAATCTGAAAATATCCTGAAGCCATTTAGATTGTAAATGCCTCAAATTCAACCATGAGTATTTCTCAATCAAAGCAGAATAGGCTAATCGATTAGAATTATATTGTAGCAACTTAATCCAGTAGTTTACTTTCCTGGATGCATAGACTGCACTTAATTTTGTCAGGCCCAATTCCACTCTTAGAATGGAAAAAGGAACTCCGTTACTAAGACCCAAACTGGATCTCAATAAGTTATTCAGGGAATCTCCAATAGGTTATCACTAGTGACAGACCATATTTCACTGCTAAATGAGGCTTGGGCATAACATTTTGCCTTTATCGCTGTTATAAGTGGCCTAATTGTATTGCCACCATGCTTTCTATTAAAACAACCAAGTGAGCCTGCAGTTTGTTTTAACCTAATTCTTAGTTTCTTAGTATGGTTTATCCATTTTCCATTCCAGGAAAGAACCAGACCCAAATATGTATACTAAGAAACAGTATTAAGGACCTGTGAACCCACCTTCCATGAATTATGTATACGATTAGAGCTGAACACCATAACTTGACTCTTAACAGCATTAATCTTAAATTGTAATCCTTCCACATAATCAACCAAAATTTTTAATTTCTGAAGTAGACCAGATTTTGAAAGAGAAAACAGCACTAAATCGCTTGCATACGCAAGTGCCGGAACATGTTGATTTGAAATGTTTGGGGAATCGGTATTAGATAATTGTAATTGATTGAGTAATTTATCAATATAAAGGCAAAACAGTGTTGGGACAAGAACAAAGTCAGCAGAAAGTTGACCATTCCTGCCTAACCTAACTTGAGCCCATGTCTGAGTATAAAGCTCCCTAATTATTGCAATTATTTCAAGGAGAAACCTTTTCTTCCAAGCATGACCACAAAAGAGCTCTGTCCAATGTGTCAACAGCAGAGCTAAAATCAATAAAAGCAGTGTAAAGTTTTTTGTTTTCTGATGTGGATGTATTTCTCATGAAGATACATTATTATATAACAGTTATCCATTGTACTAAACCCTCTTCTAAATCCAGACTGTAGCTCAGATATCCCACAAATAGTTTGAAGCTGTTCCATTAATCTATGTAATACTAATTTCACAAAAGATGTGCCTAGATTATCCAATAAGGAGATAGGCCAGTACATTGAAGGATCAGCTTTATTGCCTTTTTTGTAAATTGATATCATAATAGCCCCTTCCAAGAATTAGGAAACAAAACAGCAGTAATTGAAAAATATGTCAAAATAGATGACCAATCTGAAACTGCCATGAGAAAACTTCATTAGGAAGAAGGTCAGGCCAGAGGCCTCATTACCTTTCAATGAGGCTATGATAAAATATACCTCTGATCTCATGAAAACTTAAACTCAGTCATAATAATGGCCTGCCATTTACTATGTTCAATCTTAGGTTGAAAGAATTTGCTACTATAATAATTTATCCAGGTATCAAGGCTGATATGTGAATCAATCTCAAATTTGAGATTATTGGTACCTTCACACCATTAACCAGTAGGATTGAGTATCATTCTGGTTAATAACTTCCAGCATCCTATCCCACTGAGATTATTGAAATTGTTTTTAACTTTCAGTAAACACTTGTAACTGGCCCTTGCCTTATTTAATTTCTTATAGTTCATACAGGAAGACTTGGCTCTGCAACATCTGATTAAATGGTTTAACTGAGACTTGGTAACCTTACAATCCCCATCAAACCAACCACCTCAGATGTGCCAAACCAACACCTCTGTCCTTAGTCATCAATAAGTCTCTTATTTGCTCAAGTAACAATTCCAAAGTGCCTTAACTGAAAGATAGTCCATCTTGGACATATCTAAGCTTGTGGTAAAGTCTTGAATAATAAGTAAGATCTGAAAGCCCTTGGACGTCTGCAATTTGACTCTTATTTGATTTTTCATTTCTAAATTTTGGGTAGGGCAACACATTACTCAGTACACTCTGAAAACATAATAGAGAGAGAACCAAGGAAATTACCACTTTCAGCTCTTGCAATCACTTTGCATGATTCCCAGAAGTCCATATCTCCATTCCACAGCAGATAATCAATTTTGAAGACCCTTAACTGAGTGATGTGTAAATTCACCAGTACAATCACCCTTAATTCAACCATTAATTGGTGCTAAAATGGGATGACAGTAACTCCATTAATCTAAGACCAGAACTATTAACTTTCAGGTCCTTAGAATGTCTGCTCCTGTTGTGGGATTGTTAATAACTAAGCAGGTGAACGCTACAATCCCCATACCCATCATAATTGCCAATCCTGGCATTACAGTCACCATATAACAATACTTCTTCACAGCCAGTACCAGCACAAACCAAATGAACTGCATCCTCTAGGTTCTTCCAGATTTCAGGACTATAATTTCTAGTTCTTACCAGTGGAATATAAGCATTTATCAGACAAAAGAACTTACAAAATGTAATGACAAAAACCTGAAATATAGGCTTGGACAAGATTATCTCAGCCTTAATGAAAGAGCTGATCTTAATCCAGGTAACTAGACCCCTGTCATGTCTCCCAAAATGAGCACACCTATAGTCATGAACATGGTAGATTACATAACCATTTAAACAAAGCTCTTGGTCTGTCTTATGCCAAGATTCTTGTAAGCAAATCAAGTTAAAATTCTGATTAATTCTATCCATTAAGTATCCACCCATTTTGAACTAAGGCCCACTATGTTCCAAGATATTAAGTCAACAGTTACTGAATTCATTATATCCTAATCAGCTAGTCATCCCTCATTGACACAAATCTGGAATCTATTTTTGACTGGAATACCATATATCAGATTATCAGTTAACCTAAGATGGAAATGACACCCAAAAAGTATCAAAACATACGAGGGCCGAAAATACTATCAGAGGAACATACAGGCCCATCAAATCCCAAAGAGCAACATTCTCAGTATTTTGTTGGAGAGGCTCTTATAAGCAACTTCCATTAAGACAAGATCATGGTTTGGGTCCTGCAATTTTATGACTGTCCCAGAGATTTTACAGGGCAAAGATACTGTACAGTATGTTCTAAAGAACTGCCAAAACTCCTGAGAAGCCTAAACAATCCTTCAACATGGGATTTGGTCTCTGCAGACTTTGTTACAATTTCAGGTTCAGAAAATAGGGAGAAAAGGCTTATGTAGATTCACACTTAGAGCTATAAGACAATGAAGGCTTTCAGCCCATGAGTTGTCCCCACTTCTTAGTGGAGGCTACCAAAGTTGTCAGCTGAATAACAGTGATCTAACCTTGCCGTAAAAATCTCAAAAGAGGGTGCCACAAATATTTCCTTTGGTAACCTGTTCCACATTTTAATAACCCTAGGTTTAAAGTTTATCCTTAGAGAAGGAATCGTGGTTTTGCCATCTTTGACTTATACATGTGACTCCATAGCAACTGATGAGATACAGCATGCCTTTCAGACTTGTAGGTTGTGACAAAAAGTGTCTCTTTAAATGCTTTTGTTAACAATGAAAACTCAATTAAAAACATGAAAATGTGAAACTCCAAAAAACTCACTACTAGGGCAGAAGTATTTTAATATTGGGTTTTAACATTTTTGGGTGTTTTATATTGTCTTCCCCTTCTCTGTCACTGCTCATCTCTGCCAAGATACCTCCCAACCCCATCTGCTCCTGTATTTAGCACATACGCAGTCTCCAGGCAGTCCACGAAAGGCATTTCCTCATTTGAAGGCATTTTTCCTCAGGAGGGCTCTTTTGGGAGTGTCAGCAGTCATGACCTCCCTCATGCCCATCTAGTGAGTGGGGGACCAATGGTGGACCAGTGAGGGTTGGGCGAGGTGATGTGCGACAGTGTTGGCTTTATGGTACCACACATTGGGCTTTTTCATCCTATTTCTTCTAGCCTTCATTGACACCTGGCAGCAAGGACACCTAGTTTGCATGAACATATTGAAGATGCCTATGCACAATGCCTGTTGACATCTTCCTTTACACTCACTTGAACTGCATTGTCATTTATGGTCACATAGATGACAGTCTAGACACATAGCTTGTCCCACTCCATCCCTGGAGCAGGAGAGCACCATCTTAGGTGCTCACTCCTTCTCCACCTGGCCAGCCTCCAATTGTCTAAGATCAATTAAATATGCTGCAAAGTGACTGTCTTTGATAATTGGTTAAGAGTGGAGACTTGCAGAGACTGTGCTATCTTCAGTTTTTCTTATTATAATTTATGTAGAATTTAACATAATTTTAATCATCAGTGAACACCTACTGCCTTGTATTATGCGCTCAGTGACAGTTCAGTCGGGGCCTGCTGAGGAGATGTGAGGGAGGGCAGAGCTGGTCATTGGCTCAGGGTATGAATTGGAGTGCGGGGGTGGTGGGCACATCTTGCCAGAGTGGGGGCAGGATTGCTAGACCACTAGGAATATGTTAAGAATGGGCATATTGGGGCAGGGAGGAGACCACTAGACCACCAGGAAAATTATATTAATGTTGTATTACTGGGCGACGGGGGAGTAAGCAGACCATCAAGGTAGACTAATAAGTAAATCCACAATACCAAGCATATCAGGGTGGGGGGACTGCTAGACCACCAGGGTAAATTAAAATGATTTTTACAATACCAGGAATATTGGGGCAGGGGAGGGACTGCTAGACCACCAGAGACAGAGCTTGGTATTTATAACTATTATGGGGATACTGGGGAGGGACCACTAGATCACCAGGGATGAGGGTTTGCAAAGTTAACTACTAAGGAGACATTGGGAAGGGACTGCTAGACCACCAGGGAAGGGATTCATTATTCATTACTATGGGGACATTGGAGGGGTACTTGTTCACCAGAACAGGTTGATTTTAAAACTATGCTTATGGGTGACATTGGAGCTGGGGGGATCCTCACAATGTCACAAATAGGTCAGCTCTCCCAGGAGAGAGTTTTAAGTACCTAAAACCAGCCCTGGCTGGTCTAGAGGCCAGAGTTTCTCCTCCGGAAAATTATGAGAATCCCATTTATAGGGCTGTGGCAGCTTATGTCCACCACATGCCCCTTGTGCCATGTCATGGTCCATTTTGGGTGCATAGGCAGTGCAAGCCCTGTTTGAGAGCAGGCAGCCTGCAGTTGATACTGGCTGTGTTTGAGAATAACAAACACATACAGGGAAGAGCTATCTGATGTAATAAAAATGAAAATAGTCGTTACATTTGAACAAATTCACCAGCACGGAGCCCATGGCTACAGGATCCCCCGGCTCCATGCTTAATTGAATTTGTTCGTGCTGACTCTGTTTTTGCTTTATTACATCAGATGCCCTTCCTATATGTGTTTGTTATTGTTTCTGATTTGGAATGAGCACCTGAATATTCTGAGCTCTCCTGTCTGTTGTGCCTTTTGTCTTTGAAAATAGCTCTGGAGGCAATGATTGGCGCAGGTGCCTCTTGCAATATTTATGTTTGGTGCAGGCACCTTGCATCACTCTCAGGGCTTTGAGAATCAGGCCCTTAGACTACATTTATCAGTGCATTTACTGGATGCAGGTGTGCAGATGTCAGTAGGACACAACATGACAAACTATACAGCAATTTAATTCACTCAGTGCATTTTCCCAAATGTTCTGAGGCAACACATGACCCTATACCTGTGTTTGGCAACAGCGAATATTTGTAAGTTGCCTCTGAGTAGGTAAGTGTCAGACCGGAGGCGTATGCATTAGCATTAGTGTAGTGCTGTCATCATTCAAGAATATATTTCGTTCTGTCAATTTTATGAGGAAACACATAGCTCTGTTCTTATTGTGGGTGACACGAGCTTTGCAGGAACACTTTCCTGTGATGTGCACTATTTTTCTCATTGATATGAGATTTTTCCTGCAATAACTTTTTGCCAGCAATAGTGTAAAAGATACAATGACCAGACAATTGCTTTTCCTTCATCAAAATGTTTTTGCTCCATGGTAAATCACAAAAGTTATTGTGACAGATTTCAAATTTAAGGAGATTTTGCTTTGTTGAAATCAATCTGCATAGCTCTAGTTCTTATTAGAAACCATATAATTAGGAGAGTTTAAGGACAATAGATATGATTATGCCACTAACCTGTTTTTATTTTCACAAAGATAAAGGAAATGTATAAAAAGAGCCAGATGTATTAGTAACTTCTAAGAGAAGATAAAGGTTCATAAAATGTTTTGATACTGAAACAACTTGAAGCACAAGAGGTGCCACTGTCCCTTTAAATGCTTATTACCTCTGAAGCTGAAAATTAATACACACCATAGCATTTTTCTTTCATAAAATGAAACTGCTTATAGTTTCATTGCTAGCACAGAGTATTTCTCAATAGAATAAACAAAAATCTCTGTTCTAAAATAAAAAAACTGAAACCATGATATTTTCAACAATTACGGTCATTAACTTTAGTGTTTTCTTTTAGTTTTTTTTTTTTTTGCTTTCTTATTTTTTATTGCTCTGCTAAAAATATCCAGATAATGCTGTAGTTCTTTCAGTAAGTCTTTCAAAAACATCTGTCTCCAACTGATCTCATGTTTTTTGACTATGACATCAGTCTGTTGTCATTGTGACCACTATGATGTCATATTTAATGGCACAATGAGGTCAGCTTGGAAGAGGCACATCTTATTACAAATAATTTGCATAGAATTCAATATGTGTTTTCTGGAAGGGAAAACTGACAATCAAATAAACAATTAGTACTGCTAGTGAATTGCACTAGCTGAAATATCATGTTTATGAAAGTATGCTGAAATGTAGAGTTGTTCTTTAAAATATTAACAGTTTAAAGTGATAAAATGCCATAAAAACAAGTTAAGATATAGACACTGCATGTTGTTTGAACAAAAGGTAGATTGCATATATGTACAGGATTTCTGAAATCATTATAAAGAGCACTGGATGCATTGCTTACCAACAAGCTTCATTAATTTATTCTCATTCTAAGTGACATACAATTTTTGAAGAGACAGAAAGTCATAAGTCATCTTTTCTCCCACTTAAATTGCAGCAAGCTATGACCCATGAACCAAACATCCAAGAACATACTGCAAAGTGCAGCCAGTGATGCTCTATAAATAATTTACAGAGCTAACTCTGTGGGTAGTGAGCTTGCCCAGATGGTTGTGCTAATGTAAGCATCCCCTGCTATTACAAGGATTAAGAGCACTAATTTAGCATTGCCAATGTGAGTATGACTAGGACCACAAAGTACTGTACTATAACTGGTTCTAGGTCTGAGTTCCACAGGGCAGAGGGAGGAGTCACTCTTCTCAGAGCTATTCCCTTTGGGACAGAGGATGAGATAAAAACCGGGTCATGATGGCACTGAAAGAGGGTTACATTAGCATTCTTCTCTCCGTATGACCTACAATTTTCTAAAATTAGTAAGTCTACAAGCACAATGGGAGCTGCCCCAAACAACTGACTGCAAAGAAATATAGCACCTTAAAGTCCTCAAAAATAAACCATTATATTGAGGATTTTCTGGAGATAGAGGAACTTGGAGTTCAGTGGTGAGCAGCATGCATAGATTCTTGTGAGTGCTTTGAGCTGAGCTTAAATGCTGCCACTCCTCACTCTTCATATCACTCAAGCATGTATAAAAGTGCTACAAAATCCAGATCTTCAAATTCTAAAATACTGACCTAGCCATGGTCCTTAATTGGTACATAAGTCATATGTTGTCTTTGTGAGCCAAAGAAAAACAAAGGTTTCTGTAACAGAAATTTGTAGTAAGTAATGTCTCAGGTTGATATTAATACCAGCTGTGTTGCAAAGCTAGAGAAACACTGGTGGTAGGAGAGTAGTCATTGATTTACTAAATACCACCTGAGATATATTTGGTTGGGACAGTGTAGCAACCCATTAAAAATGGATATGTCTGACAATAACACAAGGAACAAAAGTACTGGGGTGGGATATTAAGACTGCACCAGGCTGTGGTGCAAGCCTGGGTACAGAGTAACTAGGAAGTTCCAGGGCATTGATAGGGAGATAGTCAATGGTGCTGTGCCATGGCTCAGCACTGTTGAATGTTGCTCCATGGCCACCCGCATAGCACATGGCGCAGTGGCACTGCACCAGTGCAAGTGGCAGAGAGGAAGGGGATGCACTAAGCGAAGTGCCATTGCACTAGGTGCAACAACCACGATATTCAGCAGTGGACATGCAAATGGGGCCATAATGCATGTAGGTGCAAAATGGGGCCATTTGGTATGTCATTATGGCCCCATTTGCATGCAGGTGTGCTGATCCCCAGCGACTTGTGCCTGGCATCCTGCCAGTAGCAACTGACGAGGACCGACACCCCTACCCCTCACAGCAGCGCACTCAATGCCCGATCGTGAACTGTATTGTAATAGACTCCTGGTGGTCAGTAAGACCTATCTCCTTGCTCAATCATGGGCTGTATGAATTAATAAACTCCCAGGTGGTCCAGTGGACCTATCTCCCTGCCTGACCGTGGGCTGTATGAGTAATTAAAACTCCCTGGTGGTCCAATGGATCTATCTCCCTGCCGATCACGGGCATGCAGTACTATAAATATCCCTGGTGGTCTAGTGATACCAGTACCCTCCCAACTAGCCCACTTATTCCCACCACCCCACTCCCCCAGTCAGTGGTGTGAGCACCACCTGCAAGCCACCCGGCTGCCCTCCGACTGACAGCATACAGTACAGCTGTACACCCATTGGTGCACAGCATGGTCCAATGGTGTGCAGACCATACCGTGCTACACAGTCCTGATAATGAATGAATCCATATACATATCGGGACTGTGTAGTATGGTATGGTCTGCACACCATTGACCACACTAGGCCAATAAGCACAGCCGCACTGTATGCTGTCAGTTGGTGGGTGGCCGGGCGGCTTATGGATGGGGTGCTGCCACCCGTCACTGACCGGGGAGCGGGTGGTGGAATGAGTGGGTAGGTTGGGAGGAGTACGGTACCACTGGACCACCAGGGATAATCAAGTACTGCATGCCCATGATCAGGCAGGAGACAGGTCCACTGACCACCAGGGAGTCTATTAAATCACACAGCCCATGATCGGGCAGGGAGATAGCTCTACTTGACCACAAGGGAGTCTATTAAATCATATAGCCCACAATTGGGGAGGGAGATAGGTCCACTGGATCACCAGGAGTCTATTAGTCAAAACATCCCACGATCGGGCATGGGAGGTGCTACTCCACTGGATGGTGCCACCAGAGCTCTGTGTTGCGCCTGCTTTACGGCAGCTCACCTGTGGGTGGCCAGTTTTTGCTCCTATATTTTCCAGCTTAACTGTATGCGGCACATGTAGGTTGCACCTGCATATTTTCAGCACATCCCGGCTGAATATCGGATGTGCAGGATATGCATGGGCATGCCCCCTTTACCTGCGCCCGCATATATTACTCGATGCACTGAGCACCGGATTTGTGCTGCACATATTCCCTCATTGAATATTGCACTGGGTGCATCAGTGGATTCTGCATGGTGCAACTGTGTTGCACCATGCAGAACCCATTTGAATATCCTGCCCAGAGTACCCACATTGACACCTTACCTTGGTGAGAACAATATGCCAGCATCAGCCACTATCATTTCTTTCTTTCTTGCAAAATCTTCAGATTCTGGATG
Source organism: Neoceratodus forsteri (assembly GCA_016271365.2). Classification (NCBI taxonomy): domain Eukaryota; kingdom Metazoa; phylum Chordata; order Ceratodontiformes; family Ceratodontidae; genus Neoceratodus; species Neoceratodus forsteri. The sequence continues at coordinate 1,066,509,161 of CM028130.1, forward strand.
TTATAGCCACTAAGCAGGTCATGATCTGGAGAAAGCTCAACAGTTTTTACAATTGCCCCAGGAGTTAAAATGAGGTGAAGAGATTTTTCCCAATACATTGCTACTGATTTGGCACCACTGTTGTTGACTACTGAATTTTATTCAATGGCAAGAAAGAATCTTGGTCTCTGATTGGTCGTCTGGACTGGACCCATGATGTTATCCCAGCACAACATCACGGGTCTAGTCTCAGCACTGTGAACCAATATGGATGATCATATGGAGCATGAGCTTATTCTCTTTTTGCATCTCCTCTTAAGAAACAAAATATTTTTCCACAATAATAAAACATTCTTTAAAATTATTTTTGATGTTATATATAACAACGAGCCATTGTATAATAGCAATAATGCCCTCAGAATTTGTGTCATTTGGGATAACGTCACACCTCAGGTATTGGGCGCACTTGAGCTTGGGCCTCGTGCCCAACCACCTGAGGCATGGCGTTATCCCAGCATGACACATAACCTGTCTGGTATTATTGCTTAATTAAATCACACTGAGATTGAAGCTGCAGCTTCTCTCCTACTCACAGCTCTTTGATGGTCACCCTGGGAGAATGTCTCCCTGTTTACTAAATAGTAAGTGTTCAAATCTTTCTTCACACTCACACTGACTTTGGCAGTGACACTAATGCAGTCTCTGGACTTGGATATGTTACAGTGGAATTGGCTTGGCTAGCAAATGAGGTTGTATGACTGTTGAGTAATTTGGTTATGTAGCCACAACCTTTGTTATTGATACTGAGTGAAATATGAAAGTGTTTCTCCTTCTGCTAGACTTACAAACATGTGCTGAGAGGAATATTATTATATACCCTAACTATAAAATACTGTAAAAATCTCTTGAACTTATTGTTTACACTAAACTATGAGATTAATAATTATAGAGTCTGTAAGCAGTATATATTCAATTATTAGTATGTAGTATAAGCTATTATGCCTGTAAATCAATAATTATTGGGGCAAATGCACAAATGGGTGGGAATTACATGCTGGAGGAGGTATCCTACCCACATAGCTCCATGGCCCCAAGCAGGTGCAAGGTGCATGGTATTCACTGCCGCATGCACCTGTGGGCACCTGTCCATGGCTCCATCCTCTGGGTGCAGGACTCCGCAGGGCATCCAGGGCCAAAGTTCAGGACACAGGCAGGCATCCAATGGGAGGCTCATCCTGGATCCCAGACTTGCATTACTAGCACAGGTCCAGGCGCATGCATAGCACCCACAGGCACCCAGAACCACATGGCCAAGCCCTGTCAGCCATAGGACCCCCATCCCAGGCCTGTATGCCAGCCCCCTATACACTCAGCCCAGTCCCCATCATATTGTAGCAGCCCCCACAAGACAGACCCAAACCCATTAAATGTATAGCAGCCCCACACATTACAACCCCAAACCTGTTAAATGTATAGCAGCCTCATACATGACAGCCCCAAACCCATTAAATATATAGCAGCCCCCCACACACACACACATGTCAGACTCATCTTCCTGGTTGTAGCAGCATCATTCCCCCAACACATGAATCCCCCATCCCCAGTGTGGCACATGACCACCCCTCTGCACACACATTGGTGACCTGGTACACAAGACCCGACCCCTACCTGGCACCCCAGCTGCAACAATGCTAGACATTGAAGCCCCCACTCACACACAGCACCGACAACCTCCCCCAACCCCCCATACCTGACAGTTGGTACCATGTGGCAGGACAGCCAGTGGCACATCCCACCCCATACCTCCTCAGCCACTGGCCATCCAACTGATGCTGGCAACATGCTGCCTATATATCACAGTGAGCTCCCAGAATCAGTTGGACAGCCAGAAGCCAAGGAGGAATGTGGTGGGATGTGCCACTGGCTTTCCTGCCCTGGGGCACCAACAATTATGTACAGGGTTTGGGGGCTGCTGGTGCTGTGGGTGGGTAGGGGTCCACTGTCTAGCACTGTTGCTGCTGAGTACTGGGTCGGGTCGGTCTTGTGTACTGGGGCCTGCTGTGTGTGTAGGGGGTTTTCTGTGTTACACTGGGGGTGAGGGTGGGATTTCATGAGTTGGGGAATGCTGCTGCTACTGGCAGGAGAACAGATCTGCCATGTGTGGGGAGCTGCTCTTCATTTAACAGGTTTGAGTCTGCCATATGGAGGGACTGCTATACATTTATTAGATTCAGGGCTGCCATGTGCAGGGGGCTGCATACATTTAACGGGTTTGGGGCTGACATGTATGGGGAGTGGGGTGTGGCACTATGGGATGTGGCAGACCTATGTTGGGGGTATGGTCAGCATGCAGGACCAGGCAGATGAGCACACATTCTGGTGCAGATTTGCAATGAGACACACTCCCATATGTATGGGCACTCACCCATTCAGCTGCCCCAGCCCTCCCCATTAGCCAAGTGGGCTGGGGCTGATCAGATAGTGAGTCCCAGGTTGCCATGACTGGTGGGTGTAGTCCATGGGGCCACAAGATAGGTATGGCAGGGTCCCACGGGTGTAACCGCACCCTCCCATTTATTTATTTTATTTATAAGCACATTAGAATTATAACCCTAAGAGTTATAGACTCATTTTCAAAGGCTCCACATAATGATACAAATAGAAAATACAGATAGTAATGAAAATTGAAGGAACAGGTGATACAGATGATGGAGAACATTGAATACAATTAGTAGGGTGATAGTGTCATCCAGCAGATGAACTTCAGTCCTATACAAATAATTGCTAGGCAGTTGTTAACATGTCCATCTGCAGAAATGAACTGTAGTCCTATACAATCAGATGCTAACATACAAGCACAGTAACTTCTTATGAGGTACAAAGTGTGCTGTCTCAGGAGAGACATCGTCAAGGCTGGCTAGGCTGTGGCCCTGAAGAGAGGCACCTAGAGGCTCACGGTGGTTTTGGAAGAGGACTCTCACAGTTGTGGGTATACAGAATGTGATTCTTGAGTGTGACCTTGAAAGGCCCTATTTTGGTGAGAGAGGTGATGCTGGGGAGAGCATTATACCAGGAAGGTGCTCTGAAGGGAAGGATCTTTGTGCTAGTGCAGTCCTGACCCTAGGGATCTGCAATATAGTCTTGGAGGCACTGTGAGTGGCAACAGTTAAGGTGGCAGGGAGAAGGGATGTGAAGACCCAGGGGGCACATACCCAGTTGTATCTTTCTGGCAAGGAGGCAGGACTGATACTGAAGTCTCTCTTCGAGTGAGTATGTTGGTTAAGGAATAAAGGGTTCAGATATGTGTCCGCTTATCAGTTCCGGACAGGAGCTGGCATGCCTTGTTAATGGAAATTTGGATTATATAGTTTAACTGTAAGGTATTGTAACAGGTCTCCTGTACTTATTGTTTAGCCTGTGCTATAACATTAATAATTAAAATAGATTCTGTTAGCAGTAAATGTTAAATATTGTTGTACAGTATAAGTTATTATGCCTGTAAACCAGCAATTATTATGATTACTGGATATGAAGAAAAGGACACAAGGGATAGAGACTATTGACAGAAAGAGGTGAGATACAGGGAATTATGTAATAAGTATGTAGTATATGTACCAGAGTTACTCAAATTGACTGGTTGGTACAGTAGTTTGTCAGGTGGTATTCAGTAGACAAATAAGGCATCACAGAATAATATGTATGCCTGTAGAGGGATTCTGCATACATGGTGGTGAGCAATGGTTGGTTAGATACTGTGCTCCTGCAACTATTTCAGAATCTGGTACCATCTGATTAAAAAATGAAATTAACTACAATTTTGGCAGTAATCTGAAAGAGGATTCTTTGAGCTACAATACAATACCTTTCTTCTGAGTTTTAATGTAAAATTGTTTAAACTACTTACTATAGTACCGCGGCATGTTTAAAATAAATGGGTATGGCACCTGATGTGATGACTGTAACTCAAGGCCCAGACCCAAATATCATATCTGCTTGAAATAGTATTAAATCCAACATCATTAACAGCTTCAAACTGAAATAAATGAACTAAAAATCCTTTCTCTGGCCTCAGTATGAATATAAAAGAGTCAAATGATCTGGTGGAGGCAGTTGAGATGAGAATATTATGGTATGAGGACCTATTGTTCAAATTAGAGGAGACTGTTAAACAAAACAAACAGATTAATTACTTCCTTAATAAAATGGATGACCTAGAAATTCACAGTAGAAGAAACATGAATAGTAGGGTCATAGAAGGAGTGGAGAGGTATGACATGATTGTATTCTGCAATAACCTCCTGGCTGAAATCTTTCAAATTTCAGTTCTCCCATACACACTGAAAGATCATCTTATGTTAGTCCCTACAAGTAAAAACTTCAGAAAAGAAAGAGCAATACAGGCTTATTTGCCCATGTTTATGATTAAAGAAAGAATTCACAGAGCTGCATGAAGAAGAAAATCTTTGCATTGGAAGAAGACCAGGATTTTCATGTTCCAGGATTTCTCAGCCAAAACTGCTTCCAGAATAAAAGACTTTACTTTTACTAGGTTCCTTTCAAAGAAGATCAAAATACAATATTTTATAAAGGACTCAGCCACCACGGCACCTCTAAAAATGGCATGCAGCAATATTTCACAACTCCTCAAACTGCATTAAACTTAGTCAACAAACATTTTTCTGCAACTGTTGTCAAACGTGATCCAAGTTGTAGTGATAGTGAGAGCAGGTATTCTCCTGATGCAAAACTGAGAGCAGAAATGGCAGCCAAAAAGAAGACCTAAGAGTCTTCCCAAGAAGAACAAAACATTAGTGGCATCAATTATCTCCTAAAATAACAAGGGAACACTCCCAGAGATAGTCCAGTTGGTGAGAAAGGGCAGGCAACAACAAAGAGCAAGACTGCAAAATATCCATAGATCCTACCCTTACAATTTGAGAGAGAAGGAGGCCCTGCAGCAGGATTCTTGTGCAGTAGATATAAATAATGGGACTTCCAAAGTTCTGAAAGAATTAGGAGCACATGGAAGTGAGAAGAAAGAGATAATTGTCCCATTGCAACCCAAGTGCTTTCAAAATAAATAGGAGGATAAGTTAGTAGACCAGGAATAAAAAATATACTGGTGACCTCTCATTTCCAGGACACTGGTTTACTGGGATTGAGAAAGGGCATAGTCCATTCTGCATGTTGTAAAAACGGTATTGTCACCGGTGTCTGCTAAGCCAAAATCCAGTTTTACCGGTATTTGGTTCTGTGTACTTTATTTAACAATTTTAACTCTGCTAACATGCATTTTAGCAATTTTGACCTCCACTATTGCACATCCTTCCATCCTTGTACCAATTTAAACTTATTTTAGGTACAAGATGTGATGGCAGCAGCAGCACTACAGCCCCCATCACTAAGGTGTGATGGAAGCAGCACTACGGCCCCATCCCTCAGGTGCGATGGCAGCACCAACAGCACTTTGACCTCCCTCCCTCACGTGTGACAGAAGCAGCAGCACTGTGGCCCCCATCCCTTAGGTATGAAGACAGCAGTACTGCATTTCCCATCCACCAGTGGTGATGGCAGAAGCACTACAGTCCCCACCCCTTGGTGTGATGGCAGTAGCAACAATGCAGTCTGTGTCCCTCTGGGGTGATGGCTAGTGACAGTACTATGATCACCTTTCTTCAACACCCACACCCCACATGCACATATTACAAATTACTTGGTCTCTTTGCTTGTTAGAACTCAGATGTGAATTAATCTGAACCACCACCACTAAGGTGGACTGCCTTTGTTTTTTCCTATCTATAATTTAACTGCCTGAATTGATTTCTGCCTGTGACACCGCTGATCAGGGTTAGGGAACAGACTTGGGTGTTGGGGGCCAGCTGGTGGGCAAAGGTTTGAGTATTCAACAACCACTCACCTTCTTCTGGGAGGGAGGGTGGGTTCATGGCTCAGCATTTGCTGGCACCTGGTGGAGGCCAGAGGCACAACAATCCGTCGTCCTCACTGCGGAGGGAGCATGACAAACATCGGCTTGTGCCTTGACATCATGTGGCCTATCGCGCCCCAAGAAAATGGGAAAACACCCGCTGGCCAACTGAAGGATGGTTGCTGGTCCCTCCATAAGCCGGAAGCCCCAGACATGTGTCCGTTCTGACCCCCTGCCATGCCAGAATACAGAAAGCTCTTTTGGGGCACTCCTTCCCTGCAGCCTCCCACAGGGTAGGGGGCCCACCAATGAGGGGTTACTTTGGGTTACCTGCAGCACAGCAGTAAGGGGCAGTGGATGGTGGTTGGAACTCAGCAGCAGTGGTAGGGGGCCCTTGGTGGGCCTGAAGGAGTGGATGGCTAGGGGTAGGAAGAGCAAAAAAATGCTTGAATTTGCTTCTTTGAAATAAAGTATCTTCACCTAAAAATACACAAGTCATTAGTGGAGGACCTTCAATGGATTCATGCATCTCCCAGACATGTGGATGCTTTTTTTTTTTTTACTTGGTATCCATGAAAAGGGTGTCTCCCAGTTTTCATGTCTGGGCTCAGATGTGAATTGAGCACCAATCTGCCCACCAGCATCATAGAGCCCCTGGGGTCTTACCTTCTGTATGTCATTGAATGTGCTTTCAGAATCCACTGGCCAAACATAAGTACACTTAAATACTTAACATTTGCTTTTGTAGAAGCAATCTATCAGAAAACTTTTGTTGTCACAGAGACTGAAACAGCAGGTGGGAGAAAAGGTGCAAATGATCCAGTTCACCTAAATGGGTGCTGACTGTGAAGTCTTTTCATAAGTAATAAGACAGCTTTTTCCTGTGAACATACTTTCATTCAGATTAGTTCATTCAAACAACTGAGGATTTTGGATGGCCCTGCTGATTATAAAATTGAATAAGCTAGTTGGTAACAGTGATCCTGCATTTAGCAATCTACAGCCTAGATGCTCATATGCAAATAATACAAAAAACCTGATTATAATCTAAAAACAAGCTTATAAAACACATAAAATGTAGTTGAACATTTATCTTTACCTATACAAAATCATTGCAGCCCAAGTAAAACTCAAGAAAATTACATGGTACCCTGACTACTATTCTATGATGTAGTACTAAACATATATTGGTATTCTTTTATATTCTTTGTAAACCAGGTAAAGCCCACTAGGCAGAACTGCATGTTTTCAGGAGTGACCTAGAAGCACTCGGGAGATTAAGTGACTAGTTTGAGTCTCACAGTATGAAAGTGGAGGTTGTGGGAATCAAACCCAAGTCTGCTGGATGTACCCAGTTCAATCATTGTTTGTTATCCTAACCACTAGGCTATGCTGCCAGCCATAATAATACCATATGTAATGTTTTAATATATGATTTTAATAATAGTGCACAGTACCTACAGTACAAATTATGGACATGAAACACTTTACAACATTTTACTAAAACTGAACTATTTGCCACTCCATCTGCTTATTTTTTCTTACACCAAAGCTGGTGAATAGTTGATAGCACTGTAAATAGCTTTTGATCAAGTTTAATTATTTTACATCCAGAAACAGATAACATTTGTTTATTCTGGATTTATTTAATATTGATTTTCTGTGCTCACCAAATATAATCTAGCACTGTATGAGGCAGATGTTTTTACATTTTGGAAGAGGCAACACATCTTATCCATTTAGGATTCATGTTAGAAACAGAATTTTTTTTCATATTTAAAACATATTCAAGTGTCAGTGTATTCATTTAGTAGTTTATGCTGACTAATATATGCTGTAGAAAACAGTAAAGGATTTATTGTGAAGCACTCAGGATCTATAGAAATCCTGCAATTTTCCAGCAAGTTTTGCAAAAATCTCTGCAATTTCAGGTTACTTTTCCTGCAATTTTCCAGTGGCCCTGCCCATGTGTGCTGATACTTGTAGACTCTACACATACTACGTGAAAACTGTGGTTTCAGGAAGGAAAGCAGTCCTCAGGTGATGGAGATGTTGGTGGGAAGCATGGGTGGTTAAACCGAATGGCTGATTACAACAAAGCAGTGTGGGTGATTCTTTACTGACTATACTACAAGAAAACAGAAAGAATGTGAAGCACAGCAGCATTCTTTTAAGATGCTGAAATCTGGGTCGGCTTGCTGGCACTGCGGTAGCAATACTGTTTGCAATGCCAGTGACCCAGGGTCAGACGTGAACTCGGGTTGCTGGAGGTCTGGCCAAGGAGTAGGATCGAGCACCGGGATTGCTCTCGTCCCTCCAGGGAGGGTGGGCTGCAGGTCCTGCTGCTTTACCACCACCTGTGTGACAATGGGTGATGGTGCAATGGTGCTGCAGAGTGATCAGGAGGAAGGACGCTAGCCAGGATCTGGAGCAGTGGCATGTCTCTATGTGACCTATCTCCTTGGATCTCCTCTAGTTCTGGTGCCCTCAGGGACAGAGACCAGAAAACTAGGAACAATCACCCCACATTGGCCACTGGCAGAAGGACCCAGGTGCCCAGACTTCATAACCAAGCTCCATGAGGGACCCACTGGGCTACCCAACACACTAAGGGGTGTGGAGGGTGACCTGGGGTCCCCTCCTTCCCACCTGGAGGGGTACAACCCAGGCAGGATAGGGCAGGCATACAGGATCTCCTGAGCATTACCTGGGGTGAAGCTAGGGATATCCAGCCTAGGGATCTCTGAAAAGTGGAGACTGATGCTGTGAGAAGGGACATGAAAGAGAAAATAAAAAATGTAAAAAGATACTGAAATCTTAGAGATTCTGTGCAGTGACATGCAATTTCTGTGAGGCACCGGCAAAGAATTCAAAACCGCAAACCAAGCAGGATTCCGTGATTGTTACCGATGTTACCGGTAAAATGGACAACCAGGGTCCCTGCTCATTTCAATTGATACACCCAGTTTTGGATTCTTATATGTGCTGTATGTTTTGCTGGTGAGTATTGACCATTTGACTATAGCAGAGGTTGGGAGGTCAGGAGGTGGGGTTGGGTGAAGGAGGGTTCTGTGTGGAAACTCACCACAGATGCTTGCTTAAATTTTACAAAAGATGCTGTCTGGTCAGCTGCTGAACAGGAAAGATGTGCTTGTTAGCTCCTGGTGTGGTTAAAACAATATCAGTTTTCTTGTACATTGCCTGTAATTTCACTACAGAAATGCTCCAGACAAAAATATGGATGCAAAACTATCTAAAGCTAAAAAGAAAAAGTAAATAAAACTTGATAACAGCAAGAAAATTCACAACTATGTTTTGCTGTTTCTGTGACAGACTTAGCCTGGGGCTCATGGAGGGTGAAATTCAGACTCAGCCCTCAAGACACAGAGACCCCATTTAGATTTGCACACTCTAAATATCATGAAGCTGAGTCCCCTACATCGAAGGAGCCTTCCATGTTGGCTTTATTTTGATTAGTTGTAGAGTCAAAGTATTCCATAGAGAAAGCCTTGTCTAAACTTTTAACTTAACAATAGACTTGCTTTCAAAGAACTCAATGCTAAATTTTATGCTGTGCCCAGAACAGTTGGCATACATGCCAAAATGTGGAGGCTAACTCAGAGAATATTTTCAAACACTGAGCAAGATATGTCAATTACAAACAATTCAATTCAATCATTGCAAGCAGCCATTAATGTTTTTGTATGTGAGCACGTGCCTATGAACTGAAAAATGGAGTGGTTAAGCAATATGTTAAAGACCGTAACATGTACATCCTTGGCTTACCACTTAGTTTTGGGGATACAAATCTGTTGTCTGCTACTGAGACCCTGTTGAAGGAGATGCTGTAACATCTAGAGATACTGGAGTGGTAAAAGTGTTTCAAACTCCCGACAGCATGGGCAGGAACTGAATAATGATATAGAAATTGTTGCAATAAATGCAAATACTACACAAGTGGGTCCTACAGTAACTGTGGCACTTAATTCTGTAGCCAACACAGATAATCTCCTGAACTTGGAAAAGAAAAGTTTTTTCAATATATGGGCCATAAATGTCATGTTTTCAGGACTTTTCAAGAGAGTCACAAAAGAGATGTTACCATCTACTCAGCTACCGATCAGAATTATTAGATTTGAGTGTACATGTTGCACTTTTGAAATTAGCTAAACTGCATATACTGTATATCAGGGAGGAATATTTAGTCATACACTGATGAACCTGCAGTTCAAGAATGTGTAAAAAAACAGGGCTGGTTCTGTCTGATTCCGATATTGGAGAGCAAGAAGGTGATGAATCCAGGACATCAGAAGAAATTAGTTACATCCCAATAGCCCCAGCTAGAGCTCTGTTGAAGAAATATAATTAAAATGTTATGTTGATGGTTTAATCCTAGCTGTAATAGTTCTCTTTATTATTATTTATTATTTGAGTTTTGGTGACCAGATGAGTCCACTGAGACAATACAGTCCCTTTTTCAGGGGCGACCTGGGTATGTATTACATACAGTTACACTGCAAATTAAACAGAGCGGTAAAACATTGGACATATAGTAACAGTGCAAATTAACAGAGATTGTAAAACATTCAACAGCATAGAAGAGCAATAAAACACAATGAGGATTAAGTACATAAGCTAGGATTGTCAGGTAAGAGATACTGTAAGTGAAAAGACAGGGTTAAGCACTGGCACAGGATAAGAACTTCAACAATTTATTATGTAGTGAAGTGGACAGCAGGGGTATGTTAGGAAGGAGGGAGGTTGGGGGACATATTCAGGAGAAGCACGAGTAGGGTGTAGAGGTGGAAAATGAGGCAGTTAACTTAGATTGGAACAAATTAAGAGAGGCGAGGACAGGATTGTTGGAGAAAGAGAATTCCAACTGAGAGAGCAGTGAACAAGAAGGATCTCCTGGAAGTGGTCAGATGGAGTTTTGGTAAAACAAGAAGGGGAAATGAGGTGGAGCGAAGGTTGCATAGTACATGCCAGAGGTGCACTAGGTCATCAAGGCAAGGAGGTGTAAAGCTGTGGACAAGCTTGAATATGAGATTCAGGGAGGAGTACCTCAATTTATGCATGTAAGTAAACCATCCTAGTGAGGAGAGGACATTACAGTGGTGTGAGTGGGCTTTCACCCCAAGGCAATCCTTTCAATCCTGTGAATGTCTGAGAGAGGAGGGACAAGGAGGCAGAGTTGGTAGAGAGGAGTAGGTGGGCACTGTAGGTTAGGAGAGGAAGAAGGAGGAGGAGGAAGCAATTTTCTGGCAGGAGGGAGATGTGAGAAGCAGGCATATGGTAGAGAAGACCTAGTTTCTGATTAAGAGATTTGGCAATGATTGAGGCATGTGAGGTGAAGGAGAGCATGGGATCCAGAGTGTATCCCAGATATTTAAATGAGTGAACTACCTCCAGGGTTTCACTCTTGAGGGTGGAGATGTGAAGGAGAGGGGATGAGGATTAGGAGTAGGACGATGAGAGAAGAGCATACATTTATTTTTTTAGACATTGAGGACAAGATGATCTGAAGGAACCAACTTTCTAGGGAAGCAAAGTCAGAGGCAAGGTCACAGTTAATAATGTCTGAGTGATGAGAGGACGGTGTAGTATTGCATCATCTGCATAAAGATGTTCAGAGGCATTACCACAAAACTGTGGAAGTTCATTAATAAAGAGTGAGAACAGTATGGGCCCAGAATGGATCCCTGTGGTACCCTATGGATAAATGGGTGGAAGTCGGAGAGGATCCATCCCATTTCACTACCTGGGACCGCCCAGTCAGATAACTTTGACCCAGTTCAGGGCACTATTGTCTAAACCAATAAGAAGAAGCTGGTGGAGAAGGAGACTATGATTCACTAGATCAAATGCCTTTGTGAGGTCAACAAAGATGGTGCCTGTGGTGAGGCCTTTGTCTATGGCATGAAATATGTCAGATATAACCTTTAACAGGGCAGTGAGGTGCTATGTTTCCTGAAAGCCATGCTGATAAGTGGAGAGGATGTTGTGGGAGTCAAGGTAGTCCTGGAGGTGGTTATAAACAATGCGTTCTTGGACTTTTCAGTGGGCATAAGATAGAGATAGGGCAGTAGTTATCTGCAATGGAGTTGGAGCCTCCTTATGCACTGGGACAACTACTGCCACCTTCCATTTATCAGGAATGGAGTTAGAGAGGAAGGACCTGTTAAAGAGGTCACGAACGGGTGGGTATGGGCTGGATCACCCAATTTGAGAAATTTTGGCTCAAGGGTGTCATGTCCTGAAGAGCTATCTGGTTTCAAGTTGGCAGAAGGTGTCGTACTTTTGTTGCTAATTTCAGATGGAACTCAGGATGTTCCCCTATGGTAGTTGGGGAGCAGAAGTATGTGAGGTGGGGTTCTAAAGAGGAGTGCATTTGTGGAGGCGGTAAAGAGTGATTTAAACCGGTAGCAATGGATGCAGGGTCATCAAGGGTAGAGCCATTGATAGAGATATTCATAGGGATTACCTTGGCTTTATCTTTTACAAGTGAATTAATTTGCCTCCTGAATTCCATGGAATTACTGTGGTGTTCTGCTTGAAGAGATTTGAAATGACAGCGCCAAGCTTTTTGGAGTGCATTTTGCAACTGTTGTGGAGCTGTCTGTAAGTTTGCAGTTAGGGACAGTTCTACTATTTTTGTACGTGTACCAGGCTTTGTCACAAAGGGACATTTGCATCCTGATCTCCTTAGTAATCTATGGGGCCTTGACACCCTTGGATCTACATTTTTCATGGGGGCATGTTGGTTTACTATCTGTGAAAAGGTGTCAATTAGGAAGTCTAGGGCCTGACTTACATCAGGAGTGCACACATGGGGTGCCAGTTAGTATTGTTAAGAGACGAGATAAGGCTGTCAGTGTTAAACCTGGACATGTCCCGAATAAGTGAGATTTTAGGAGGTGGGTTGGGATGGTTATTTCTCCACACACAAAAGGTGGGAGAATGATCACTTAAACAGTCAGGAAGTATACCAGCCAATTTGATCTTCTGTGGGCAATTGGTGATCATCCAATAAAGTAGGGTGTGTTTTCTGATTTGCAGTTAATATGCATAGGATCTTGGAGGAGTTGGTTAAGATTTGAGTCGACAAGTAAAGCACGTATTTTTTCTGCATCGAGGTGCAGCCAGTCGATGTTAAAGTCTCCACAGAGTATTAGATTGTGCGTGGAGGACAGGCAAGGGAGGCTAGGAAAGATGGCAGGCTGGCAGAGGCGGGGAAGGAGGAAGGTAAACACATCCAATGATGATTTTCTTGACATTTCCTAGCGAATGGAGATGAAGAGACTCAGCAGGAGAGAGGTCTGGGTCCGATATATGTAGTTCAGTTACGCCGAGATCGGCCCTAGAGTAGATCAATATGCCTCCCTTCCTCCTAGTCTGTCATTTCTAAGGATACTGTAACCGGTAAGGATACTTCATGGTGTTTTATGGTGGGTTGTAGCCAGGATTCCAAGATACATAGGATGTCAGGAGACTTTGGATAGTCTAGGCTTGAAGTTCAGCCATTTGGGGAGCAAGCTGAATATTCATGTGGGTGATTTTTAAGCCTTTAATCATGGGCAAGGATGAAGGAGGGAGGGAGGCGGGTGGTGTGAAAGGCAGGCCCTTTCACACCACCCCAGGAGTTGAGTTCTATATCCCGGCCTGGACCAAAAGGAGGAGGATGGCAGTGTTAGGCCAGGTTAGCGATCAGGAGGAAAACATTTCAAGGAGATGCGAAACATTGGTGTGCGAAGGTGTTTATGGAACCAGAACCTAGCAGTGCAGCTTCACGCTTGGGAGTGCAGAGAATGTAGAGTAACGATGGGGAGGAGTCAGGAATGATATGGCAGGATGGAGGGGGCGAGCTAGCCAGTTGGGTGGTGCAGGAACATGGCTATTATTATTATTAGTAGTATATTTTGAACTGCTTCATCAACATATGGAACTGATTTTGCCGTTATGTAAAGAAAGATCTGTTTGACTCAAAGGATGGTCTTTCTTGCAACACTTTAATATATTGTGTGCCCAATTTTTTACAGGCCTTTTGAGCTAGCACTAGCTTCTGAAACTATGTTGTGTTATTATCAATTTATTTTCATCAACTGCCATTCTATTATAGTAGAAAATTAAATATTTAACCTCCCACCTCAGATGAGGGTACAACGTCTAGATCTATACATGTGTGTTTTGTAGCTTATGAGCTCATGTTCACTTACAGTCTATAGTATAAATCAGCATATTTATTATGTAATATATTATATTATTTATTATTTATTTTCTTTAATAAAATCTAAGTGAAAATAGATTCACAAAAGTGGATAATTCAATTTTATATGGCTTTCAGCATGGTAAGGGTAATATTTAAAATGGTTCTATCAAGCTGGTCCAGGTCTCTTTTGATTTAATGCTTTAAGCAGTAGTAGTAGTAGTAAGAGAGTAGTAAAATAGTTTTATTAATTTCATAAAGAAAAGGGATGTGAACACTCAATTGAGCTACAGGCTGCTTTACAATGAGGTCCCTTAAGTGGTAAGTATCACTAATAATAGTCTGGTAACTTAATTCTATGGATAATGCTTGATGACAAAGTTTAAATGCCCTTGATTTATATGATATGTTTATTCACTTGTGATAACTAACAATTTTGTGATATAGGTGGTGGCTCTGTCGTTGGTGTTTTGCACTGGGTTCTTCCACTCATGGCTGTACTTCTCATTCCTTTCCTGACTCCTTCCCTTTCCCTTCTCCCCAGCAATCTCTCTTCAACAACAGTGGGCACAAAATCTCCAAAGTTTTAATTTAGAACTCTTCAAGCATTGATCCTAAATTGCTGGTAAACACTGTTTGACTCTATCACAGTTTTATAAATATATGCATGCTTTAGGCAAAGGCATCATTCTGGCATTTGGCTTTGGAGCTCTAGGTAAACCTGTTCCTAAAACTATTATATTTTCTTAATATCATGATGCACTTTATTCATGACATGCTGAAGAATTAAAACTAATGTGTGCAACAGCCACCTTTGAAGGATTAACTTTAGACTTTGATCACATTCCATATATGAATTTTTATATATATATATATATATGTATATATATATATATATATATATATATATATATATATACACACTGTATACATATGTATATATACTGTATATTTATATGAATCTGCCTCCTGTTCTGAAAGTGGGGACTGATCCTCCTTGTGGCCATTGAGTTTAATTAGTTCTTTATCTCTTGTGCCTCCTCACTTCTCTACTCTCCCTCACCCTCAACTCTATACTCTCCCTTGATCCCTCTCATTCAATATCCCCTCATCCTCCTCTTTCTCCTTCTATGCTGTATCCCCATCTAAAGCACTAAATGATCTTCTGGCCCTAAATCCTACTAAGGGTAAGTGCCCTCTGGTCTTGACTCTAGAATCATTTATCTCTTTGCTCCTGCTATTGCTGCTCTCCTTACTTTTTACTAAATCTTTCTTTCACTCTTGCTTCTGTCCCATGTCTCTGGAAACATGCCACTGTTATTCTCCTTGCTAAAGGTGGTGATTCATCCTCCCTGGAAGCTACTAGCCTATCTCGCTTCTCCCCATTCTTGTCAAGCTTCAGGAATGCAATGTTATATCCAACTATCTTCCTACCTCGATTACTCTTTTTCTTCAAGCTTTACCAGTCTAGTTTCTGCAAACACCATTCCACCACCTCCATCCTCCTATGGCTCTCTGATTCCATTCTCACTGGGATGAACCAGGGCTTCATCACCTCTGCTATCTTTATCTACCTAGCCAAGGTTTTCGATATGGTCTTTCACCCCTTCTTCTTACTAAACTCACTGCTGCAGGGCTCTGTAATGCAGCCACCAGTTGTTTTCATTCCTACATAGTGGGAGAACACAACCCATTTGGATAAGTGATGCAACTTCCCTCCCAATCTGATCAATACTGGTGTTCCTCAGGTCTCTGTGTTGGGCCCTCTACTTTTTGCTATCTTTCTAAGTGACCTTCCCACTGTCTGTCCACTCATCTCCATCCACATGTATCCTGATAATATTGTTCTGTTTGAATCTGGTCCTTCCCTTATGTTGTAGTTTCAAAACTTCACAAAGTACAGCTCTGGGTTTGCTCATATCAACTATTTTAAATGCTAACAAGATAGTCTCTATTAACTATGGCACAAGGCAAAGGCTCTCTAGGCTAACCTCCCTCCCTACTTACCACATCCTTGATGGGACACTACTTGAGGAAGACACCTCCTTCAGGTACCTTGAGGTCTGACTTGACCAGCATCTCACCTTTTCTGAACATATTAATACTATCCACAAAAACCTGCACCTAAACTGGATGCTTTATGCAAAAACTGTGGCTGTATTCCTCTGCAGGCACACTGAGCCCTGGTCCTGAAAATTATCCTTCCTATTTTGACTATGGAGATGTCATCTACAGTGCTGCTTCCAAATGTTCCCTACTTAGACTAGACTCAGTTTTTCATTCTTTCTGCCATCTGGTTCTTGACTGTCCTCCTCATACCCATCACTGCACTCTCTACAAATCTCCTCTTACTTTTCTAACTGACAAGCACCTTATCCATTGTGCTAACTTTCTGCCAAGTTCAATTTCATTTCCTTCCTGTCTCTCCTCCTCTATTTCAGTCAAACTGTCTTCTTCACAATCACTCAGAAACCATGACTACTGTACTTTAACCACCCTGCCCAGGTCTACCTCATTGGTCAAGCTGCATTCTCACACTGTTTCCCAAAAATCTGGAATACCCTCCCATATCCCATCCATCATGCTGCTCTCCCACATAACCTTAACTCTTCTTAAGGTCTATTTCCCTTCCTGTAGTTATATTTAAATGTTTAAATTTACCCTCGCCATATTTTATCTCTGCACACATTTGCAGATTAGTACCTATCCTATATCAATTAAGAAACTGATTGCTTGTTTTATTAGTATCTTGGTACCTTTCTTGTTATTATTGTTGTTTATTGAAATGTATTACGAGAAACATAGAAACACAGGAACTGAAGGCAGATGGGGACCAAAGATCCATCTAGTCTGCCCTGAGCCCTACCCACCTCGTTAGGATCTCTGTGAGACAATCCCTTGTGTCTGTTCCAAGCTGCTTTGAATTTACCTACTGTTTTGGAGCCAATGATTCCAGCTGGTAGACCATTCCATGGTCCAACCACCCTTTCTGTGAAGAAAAACCTTACATGTTGCCCCTGAATCTTCCTTTCCTCAATTTCATCTCATGTCCTCTTGTCTTACTGATGCTATTGATGGTAAAGAGTTCCTGGGTGGAGTCTCTGTTTATACCCTTCAGAAACTTCAGTGTCTCACTCATGTCCCTCTATCCCTACGTTGGTCCAGGAGTACATGTTGAGTTCCTGTAACCTGCTTTCATATGGCAACTTATGGAGACTGTGCATCATTTCTGTTGCCCTCATGTGTACTACCTCCAATCTATCTATGTCCTTCCTGAGATAAGATCTCCAGAACTGGATACAGTACTCAAGGTGGGGTCTCACCAGGGACCTGTACACCGGCAGAATCATCTCCTTTCTTCTACTTGTGATGCCCCTTCCTATGAATCCCAGCATCCTGCCGCCCTTCTTTGTTGCCTTTTCACATTGCTCACCTACACTAAGTTCAAATTGTCTGATATGATAACCCCAGATCCCTCTCCTGATAGGTGGTTGCTAGTTTTTCCCTCCCAGGTAGTAGTCTGTCTCGGTTACTTCTGCCCAAATGCATAAATTTTAACTGCCATAAGGTGGACCAATGTTTCAGCCTGAGTAGGTCACTTTTCATTTGGTCTACCTCTGTGCAGAGTCCACCCTATTGCAGAGCTTTGTGTCATCTGAAAACAGGCATACCTTCCTGCTCAACTCCTCTGTCATATCTCTGATGAAGATGTTAAAGAGTAATAGTCTGAGGACAGACCCTGTGGCACTCTTGTTGTCACCTCCCTATCCCCTGATGCTTCCCCATTTACTGTCATGGATTGAATTCTCTGTTCAAGCCAGCTACTCACCCATGCTACCACTTCCTGCCCCACTCCTGTATAGTTAACTCTGTGTAGCAGCCTTCTATGTGGAACAGAGTTGAAGGTCTTGCTTAAGTCAAGGTAGATTATATCAGTGGCTGCTGTCTGGTCCACAGCCCTAGGAACTGAGTCAAAAACTTTATCAGGTTAGTCTTGCAGGACCTTCCCATTGTGAAACTGTGCTGTTTGGTGTCCAGTTATCCAGATTCCTTCAGGAATGCTAGTATCCTTTCTTTGAGCAGTGACCCCATCATCTTACCCACCACCGAGGTGAGGTTGACTGGGCGGTAGTTTCCTGTCTCCTCACTGCTACCACTCTTGTGTATGGGGACCACTATTACTCTTTTCCAGTCCTGGGAACTGTTCCTTCTCTCAAGGATCTGCTAAAAAGATCCACAAGTGGTGCTGCCAATTCATCACTAGGTTCCTCAATATGCATGGGTGGAGTCCGTCCGGCCCCATGGCTTTATCCACCTTTAGTTTTGTAATTCTGTCATTACCCTCTCTCTTGTGAATGGGCTTGTGTCCATTGCCCTCAGGTGATGTCCCCTTGAGTTGGTCTGTTACCAGGTACCTCCTTAGTAAAGACAGCAGAAGTACTCTATTTAAGGCTTCTGCCTTTTTAGTCTTCTTCTCACCTTCTCATATCCCTGCTTATGAGCCTGACAATGCCTTCTTTGTTTTTCCTTTTGTCACTTATTTACCTAAAGAAGGCCTTATTGCCTCCTTTAGCCCCCTGTGCTATGTCTTCTCAGTCTGCACCTTTGCTTTTCTGATTATCCTTCCTGCATCCTTCAAGCTACACTTGTATGCCTCCTATCTATTTCACTGTTTGAACCTTGTATTTTGGAATGCTAGTCTCTTTATATCACTGCAGTTACCACCTCTTTGTGAACCATAGTGGATTCTTTTTTCTTCATCTTACTGACTAACCTGAATATTTTGCAGTGACCTCCACTAGTGCTCCTCTTATGTTTATCCAACATTCCTCTACTTCTCCTTTGCCTTCCTTTTGAGGATGTTCCTAAAGCATATTCTCATCTGATCAAAGTCTGTCTTTTGAAGTCTGTGACCTGCGTCTTAGTGTGGCTTGTTTCTTGGCCTTTTTGATGTTGAACCAGACAGATTTGTAGTCACTTGACCCCAGATGGCACCCACCTCCACTTCCTGGACTTTGCTGCTGTTTGTGAGCACGAGGTCCAGGACTGTGTTTTCTCCAGTGGGAGCCGTGACAAGCTGATTAAGTCCAGCCCTCCCAAGGTGTTTAGGACATTTCTGCTCTAGTTGTGGATGCTGTGCAGAAGTTCCAACCATGTCTGGGAGGTTGAAGTCCCCATCAGCATGACTTCTCCTTTTTGGCCACCTATAGTATGTCTTCAAACATTTATTTGTCTCCTTCTGCACATTATGAGTGAGGCCTTTATATTACTCCTAGTCTGAGGACTGAGCATGAGCCCAGTTTGAGAGTGACCCAGAGCACCTCAGGTTTGTCTTGGACCTTTGGACCTCATAGCTTTTATGTCCTCCCTCATATATAATGTATCCTCCTCACCTCACATCCTTTTCAGTCTTTCCTGAATAATTTGTAACCCGGATTGCAACATCTCATTCATGACTCTCATTTAGCCATGTCTCTATGACTGTGATCCAGTCCATACTGCATCTGTTATGTGGCTGAGAGTTCTGAAATTTTGCTAGCCAGACTCTGGGCATTGGTCATCACTGCTTTCCAGAGTTCAGCATCCTAAATCCTTTGTTTTCTTGTACTTTGTTTAACTTGTATGACCTTAGTGCACTCCTGTTGTTTATCTCTATATGATTGACAATAGGCACTACTACATGGCTCTGGGGGATGATTGGGGTTCTATATTCCTGCTCCCATCTGGTCACCCCACCCCTGTCCTCCAGTTTAAACCCACCATGAATACGTCAAGTTTTTTCCCTAATGTCCTTACCCTCCCTGTTGAGGTGAAGGCCATCAAATTTAAAGTGAGTCCTTTCCAGAAATTTTTCAGTCACCAATGAAGGTGTGGCCTTTTCTGAGCACCAAGTGTGGAGTTCAGATCTGTGATTTTGGCTTCCCTAACCTTTCCTTGACCTATTCCCTGCTCCCATACTGGGAGTGCCTCAGAGAAGGCCAAAGTGGATGAAAAAGAGGTGAGTATATCGCCTAGATTTGAGGGGTATTATTTACCTATTTTTGTTCATACTGTGTATGCATTCTATTTTCTATTTATGCACTGATTTTGACTTGCTGCTGTACTTGCTAGGTACTCCTTTCCTCTCCCAGGATGCACCAGGAAATGAACTTATCTGCTTAGTATGTCTTTCCTGGTGAAACTTTTAAATAGATACATAATAAATAAATACATTCATAAATAAATAAATATGACATACAATACATATTTTAAATGCAACCTCCCTAAGGTCTTAGTGGTGAAGTAAATGTTGACTTAAAAGTTTGTAATTATGTCCACTAAGATGACTAAATATGGGTAAGTAACCTAATACCAGTTCAATTTAGAGACCCAAATTTACCTTATCTTTCAGGTGTATGCATAGTTAATTTTCAGTGTACATATGGTTATTGTATTACTTTTAGTCTAATATGCATAGTTAAGTTTCAGTGTAAATATTCTTATTGTATTACTTATAATCTGTCCTCAAGTAATAGCAGATAGTTTAATACAAGATATCTCCAGATCATAGATGGTAATTATTAATTTTCAGTTTAACACTCACAAGATTGCCAAGATAGGAACCTAACAGCTAAAGAAGCACGTTCTGCACTGTTATAAGTGCCACACAGCAACATTTCCTTGGTACTCACTGATTAACAGTTTGACAACTTCAATTTCTTTTTTTTCACTCTTTATACCTTATGATATTTTATTTTAACTTTCTTATGTTGTTATTTAGATAGTTCAAAATTCAAAGCTAAGGCCAGATTTAGCCTCCAAACAGAGTATAATGTATTCATTAGCATCTACTGTCAAGCTTATATTATCTTTATTCTTGGCAACTTTTAATAATGCTACAGTATTAGAATGTTCACATTGTTTAATATTCTAAAGTCATTCAGCTTAAATATTGAAAATGGTTAGTGTCCAAGTTGAAACATGGAAGTCTGGGATCTGTAGTAAAAGAGCTTGAGTTCTCCAATTCCTCAATAGCTGTAAGTCTCACATACTTTTCTCCAAGAACCCACCTGACTCATTGGACTCAATATTTCACAACTGTTTTAATAGTAAGAAAGGGTGACAAACTGATTAATTTTTTTAATTTTAAATGTATATTCTGAAAGGCTGAGAGATGATGAGAGATGGCTTATGGTGCATGAACTGCTGAAGAATAAGGACATAATGGGTTGCCATGTAGGGCAGCCTCCATTGTTCCAGGCCCTCTTCCTTTGACCCTAAAAAGAGACTGATACTATAGCAGGAAGGGGGATGGTGGGGAGGAAGAAAAAGAAGAGGCGGGCATAAGGAGGGAGGGGAGTGAGGTCATAGTGAGGGATGGCCTCATGAGGTCATGAGGCTATCAGAAAGTAGGTGGGCAAGAAGGACCAATAAGAAAAGGAATGGCTAGGAGGAGCAGAGCAAAAGGAGATTAAAAAGGGCAACTCAGAGAGGTTGTGCCACTTTCTGCTAGGTTCTTGGTAAGTATTTTTGAGAGCCTAGCACATCAGTAGGGAGTTTCTAATAAGAAGGTAAGAAGAGGTGTTTTTGATTTTGAATTGAGTTTGATTGTATTTTATCTATTTAAAAAACAGGAAGGATCAAGAAAGAATGCTTTATCAAGGGTATGTAGTCAGTATCAAGCAATTTAACAAATGTTGATGTGGTCTAGGAGTAATGCATTTCCCCATAACATTCCTTTAAAACCATGTTTTTTGTGATTAGCATTGTTGGTTACAAAGCAGGAGGTTATAGCATCTTTAAAAAAACTATGTAGCAGCACATTTTGTTTAGTGTGTAGGATCACTAAGGAGCTGGGGCAGAAAGAAGAGAAGAAGAATACAGCAGTTTGTGGTGGAAGCAGCGAGTGAGACAGATGCTGGAGAAGGGCTAAGGAAGCTGACTCTGATGTGGAGGTTTTAAATGGGAACAGTGGACAAGCTTCAGGCAATGATCGGGCAAAAGCACGAAGGAGCTGGAGGCAGAATGGAAGGAGCAGAGCAAAAGTGGAAGCACACAAAGAGGGTGTTTGACTGGGGCAAGGGTTAGCACAAACTGAAGAGGAGTGCATAGAGCTTCAAATCGGATGATGAGTGGACGGTCATGAGAGGCAATAGAGGGGAAGAAGAAGGAAGTGGTTAGAGAGACTCGAGCAAGGCAAGCAGCCAGAAAGCCACATGGCATGCAACAGCCAGACGGGGGAAGGGGTCCATAAAGGGGGATGGGGTGGTGCAGCATTGTTGGCTATGAAGTAGCGAGCCTTGTAATGAGGGGCACGGTGCGTTACAGCAAGGTGTTTGCATGCACATGTGGGCAGATGAGTTAGAAAGGCCAAAAGGAGACAGGACAAATGGGCAAGGTGGCACAAACAAAAGCATAGAAAAAAGGAAAGGTGACCACGTGGGGAGTGCAGAAGGGAGAGCGAGAGGGCCGAAAAATGGAAGAGGCATTATTTAATCAACAGAGAGGACCGAAACGCATGTATAAAATGAATAATTTTAGGAATAGGAAAGGGAGTTTATGGTTTAAAAAATGTTTTTAAAACACAAGAAGGTGGAAAAGGCAGGTCGATAAGGAGCTGAATGCACAATGCAGATGCAGCATTTAAAAGGAAGAGCCACATGGCACAGGAATCAAGGGCTAAAAGATGAGCCTCCAGCGAGCTATACACTTGAGAGGCTGGAAGGAAGGGTCAAAGTAGAACACCACCCTGCAGGGCACATGGCAGGCAGCCACTTTTAAAAAAAAAGAGAGAAGGGGTGGTCATCTTAGAGCGGGGGGAGGAATAGGGCAGTGTTTTTTTTTTTCCAAACAAGCTACGGGAGCCACAAGGATAGTTAAAAAACATAGCCAGACAGGATAGACAGTCAGCAAGAAAGACCATGGGCTGGCTGCAAAGAAGAACACAGGAGTGACAAAGTTTAAAAAAAAAGGAAAACTTTAATAAAAGCTCAATGAGGTTATTAACAATGTTATTTTTATATGAGCAGGAAGCGGAGATAAAAATGAACATGCGATCCAGACTAATGAAGATGGATGCCAGGAAAACAATTATGGAGCTGGTGGATAGGGCCCACAAAGTCCTGGATTCAGTGGAGGACACAGAAAGGGAGAAGGGCCAGCAAGAAAAGGGAAGGTCAGAAAGAAGGGGCAGAGCGGGCAGGAGAAAAGGGACGGAGCTGGGACCCTAGTGCCAAAACGCCCAGAACAAGTTCTCCAGGGCGCAACCGACAACCCAAGTGATCCCGGACCCAGTGCCTGTGCCCAGTCTGAGGGGCTGATGCCTGAACCCGAGCCCAACCCAAGACAAGAGGCTAGGCCTCAACCAGGACTAGGGCCCAGCATTCCCACACCAACCTACCCAGCAGGGGTGCCACAGCCAGGCAGAAGGGCGATGAAACCCAAGGCTGATAATAACATGCAGGCCCCAACAAGTGGAACACGAGAAAGAATGGATCCAGGAGACAAGGCAGCAATTGGTGCACAAAGGAACCCTACAGAGAAGTAGGTACAGTGTTGACATTAGAGAATAGCGTGGAAGGAATATGTGGAGCAATTGTTATTAGGTATGGGGGAGATGACATTAAGACGTTACAAAAAGTACTGGGGAGTTAGAAGAAAAGGATAAAGATAAAAACAGACAGAAGGGGAAAGAAGGATGGGGCAGATAGAAGGGGCAGAAGAGTGCGATAGGAGATCATGTGCAGTAGCAACAAAAGAGAAAATCTGGAAGAGAGAATTTGTTGATATTTTGCCCTGGTAGACAAGAAACAGCTGAACTGTATGAGGAAAAGAGAGTTTCAGTAAAAAAGAATTGGTGGCCACAGTAGTGCTGGTCAAGAAGGGCAAGGGAGCAGAAAGGGCCCACATATAAAGGGAAAATCATGGGAAGCATGGACCCTGGGTTTCACATATTTCAGTGCTATAGCACAGGAAAAGAAGTTGGAATTGGGCATTCCCCTGTTAGCTTATTCACTGATTATAAGAAATGTATATAAGATGATGGGGGGCATGAATTGGTTACAGTATGATGAGAAGTTCAGGACACAGATGGCTAATTATGGGGAGGATTTTCAATGGGATTTGAGACACAATGACTGATAGTGGGAAACTATGACAGTAGCAGGAGGAGGCGAAGGTGAATGGCAGAAGGGAGGGCTGCGATATCAAAAATTTTGTTGGGGATACAACAGGGCACACTGCTCTTTCCCACACTGCAGATTCAGGCATGCCTGTTCAAAATGTGGAAATCACCCAGCCTCTCGATGTAGAGCCCATGGAGAAGCCAGTCCCGGGAAGTTAAGGTAACTATTCCTTTCAGGGGAACACAGGAGAAAACGAGGAAGAGGAAGAGGATATACAGCGGGAGAGGGTACCACCAAGGGGGAAAGTAAAGAAGGCCATTAGCAAAACCCCAATTAGAGTTGAAGTAATAGAACGATGGTTAAAAGGTACCCTAATCATAAGCGGGGTTGAATTAATAGAAGGCTTTCAAAAAGTTTTAGCTTACATTACCAAGGGAAGAGGTTTAGAATATGGGAAAAATTTAAAATTGATTAAGGGAGGAAGCACTGCTAAAAAAGAAATTGGGAGTGCAAAGAAGCAGGTAGGATAGAGGGCCCTTTAAAGAGCCCCCTTCCAGCACCTACGAGTATCTCCATTGGGCCTGGTCCCTAAAAACAGGTGTGGAATATAGGTGATACACCACCTATCCTACCCAGAAAAGAATCAGTCAATGACCACATTTCGGAAGAGGATAGTAGGGTGTCTTATGGGATCTTAGAGGATGCTGTGGATATCATCAGGGCAAGGCACACCCTGTGGCTAGCAAAGACAGACATCAAGTCTGCCTGCAGGCTGTTGCCGGTCTGCAGTGAGGATTGGGAATTGTTGCTTCCATAGAAGGGGAGTATTATTTGACAAGGCCATGCCAATGGGTTGCTCAGGGGCATGCTTCACCTTGAGAAATTTAGTACATGGCTGCATTGGGTATTCAAAAACAGGTATGGCATGACACGGAGTCCATTACTTGGACGATTTTTGTTTATAGGGAAGGAGAAAGAGGGTATGGGCAATGCTGGAGGACTTTCAAGAGTTGTGCAGGAGCGCGGAGTGCCATTAGCAGGAGAAAAATGAAGGTCCAGCAGGTGCTTGGAATTCCTAGGCATAAAGGTGGATGCAGAACAGGGGCTATTACACCTGCCAAGCCAGAAGATAATTAAGTTAAGGAGAATGTTATTAGAGATAGGAAGAAAGAAGTGGTGCCCTAATTACCAGCCAATGGTTAATGGGTCACTTGAATTTTGTGTATAGGGCAATAGGACCAGGACGCGTGGTTTACACGATGTCTGGCAAGGACCATGGTGGGGGAACAAAACCATATCATTGGGTTACACTAGGAGAGAGATTAAGGAAGATATAAGAATTTGGGAACAATTTATAAAAACACACAATGGGATAGCCATTTGGCAAAAGGAATGGCTATACAACACGGATTTGGAACTTTACACTGACGCTTGGGGACATGGGTTTGGAGCCTACTTCAAAGGGAAGTGGATGGCCAAACCATTGCCTCAGGAGTGGGTTGAGGGGACTCTGACAAAGAACATCACTTTTGGAGATTTCCAATTTGAGTGGTGACAAAATGTGGCGATCATGGTTACAGAACCAGTGGGTCACATTCTATTGTGACAATAAGGCAGTCGTTGACATGCTGAAAACAGGGGGTCAAGGTTGTCCTGGTCTCCGTGATACTACGGCAGCTAGTCTTACAGGGGATGAGGTTCAACATGAGTTTCAGGGCCAGGCACATTGCAGAAAAAGAATTTATTGCTGACAGCCTCCTCCTGATTACAGATGGCAAGGCTTGACTAGCTCCCAATGCACATCCGACGTGAGAGAGGATCCCAGAGGAGCTATGGAGATTGACTGGAAGGAGCAGCACATCTTTGAAGCTCTTGGGCAGACAACACTTTAAAAGCTTAAGAAAGCTCATGGAGAGTTTTCCAGGTTTTCAGAACCCACCACGCCATGGAGATAAGTGAGTCAGTCACAGAAGAGCAGGTGGGAGGTTTGTAGTGTCAAGCTGGAAGGAAGGAGTGGCCTACGCCACTGTTAGAGTACAGCTAGACAGTAGGATGGGTCTGCCGGATGAAAGGTTGGGGGAGCCCTGCAATAGTATTTTGTGTGAAGATGATGATGGGGTGGCAAAGGTTAAAAGGAGGGGAGGGATAGAAGAGAACCAGTCTCAGAGCACTTGTTAGAAAGCATTAAAAAAATCTGACAAATATTTGCACACCCCTACAAAGTAATGCTATTTAAAGCACTGTTTTCAAGTGTTACAAGGAGCTTTCAGAGTGTCAGAAATAGTGTGACTAAGTACACCTTCTCAGGGAAGGGTCTACAATATGAAGATATGCAATGGACAGGGAAGGGGTCCACCTTGAAATTGTGAGCTCAAGACAGATCAGATAGGGAAGGGTTATAGAGTAAGCACTGAACCCAGTAAAATCCAGACCTGTGCCACTGCCAGCAGATACATTGTTACCTCAGGATCAGGCCAGAAAAGGAGGGTCTGTTGTTTATAAACAGTAATGGGAAGGTGGTAAAGGGAGTCAAATTTCAGGGTGTTAAAGTGAAACGTAAAAGAATTAGGAAACAAAACAGACAGGTTCTCCTCTCATTCTTTCAGGATTGGGGCAGCATCTGAAGCGGCGCACTGGGAAAAAGGGAAGTACATAAAGGCCATAGGACGATGGTCATCAGAATGCTACAAAAACACATTAGAAATACTGTACATTAACCTGTTGCAATCTTGCCTTCCCTACAGGAAAGAGTTAAAAGGATAAGGTATGGTAAGAAAGCAGGGGAGGGCGAGAAAAAAGGAGTTTAATGAGGGCTGCTATCTTCACTGTTTCTTATTTTTGTTACAGAGGCAAGGAAAAGGAAGGTCATCTGGATGGTGGGACATTCACACATCTACTGGGAGGAAAGGGAGGTAGCACAGAAGATAGGTGGAAGGCAGCTGGGTTTTGACCATGATGGAATAAGGATCCTGTGGAAATGATTACTTGAATGCAATGGGGCAGCTCCTTCCCTTACTGCTAGAGAAGAGGAAGAACAACAAGGTCCCAGACCTCCTTATACTACACCTGGATGGAAATGACCTAGGACATGGCCCGTGGGTAGAAATTTTTAACAACATGCTGAGAGATGTCATGGTCATGAGAGCATGGTGGCCAGGAATAACAATTATTTGGTCCAAAATGATTCTATGTAGGGTGTGGAGGTGTTAGATGGCACAATGCCATAGAAAAGGTGAGGAGGTGGATAAACAGTAGGGTGGGGAGGTTTATGACAGAAAATGGAGGAGCTGCCATTAAGCATGAGGAGATAGAGGAGGGATACATGGGCTATATCGGGCCGATGGGGTGTACGATCCCAGATGGGAAATCACAGATATTTATCATGGAACTTGGTAGGGGCATAGATCAGTGGTTAAAAAATGGATGGTCATGGGGAGAAGGGGGAGGGGATGCTTGCCATCCAATGCAAGCTGGAGGCAAGCTAATGGAAGGTTAGAAGGAAAGCCTGGATAAGAAAAAAGAGAAAAGGCAAGATGGGGGTTAGGAAAGAACAAAAGGGGGAGCAGAAACCAGAAAAGAAGGGTATGGACACCCGGTAAGTGGACAAGAAAGGGGAGCAGGAATTGGAACTGCCCAGGAAAGAAAAAGAGTATAAGACCAGTTTGGGTTTACACCTGGGAAAGGAGTGGAACAAGCCCCTCGGTTTCAATGCCTCGGTAGAGAAAACAAAAGAAATCAAAAGCTTGAAATAAAAGGATTGGAAAAATGTGGACACAAGAAAGAAGTAGAAGGAACTCAATATTGTATAAGTGTATATTGTTATACTTGGAGTGGAATAATAATAAAAGGCTTTGCCGACTGAGCAGCCAAACCTACAAAATGGAGTGTGTGGTCTCTTTTGTGTGAAAAAGGGGATCTGGAACAATACTCTATTTAATATGTATGCCCTATAGAAGAGGCCTATTTTTTTATAATCTGGCTTCCCATCATTGGGGAATAAAAGCCCTCAAAAGTTATTTTTGTGGAGACCATGAATTTAGTTCTTGACATCCATCTGGACAGGACTAAACCCGGACAGCACTCTTATAAAAGGAAAGCCTGAAGCACTTTTAAAAACTCTTTTGATTACAATGGTCTTTCAAATGTATGAAGACTGCTTAATCCATTTAGTAGGATCATACATTTTATTCTCTGCCCATTCAATTTAAAGTGGAATTGATCTAATACAGTATTTATGACCATGGATTTATGTAGATATACTATGGAGGGCAACATTCTCAATAATGTCATCTCAGACCATTCAATAGTTGCAGTGTTTTCCAGATTGGTTCTAACAGGGCAAGGCCACCTAGGTTGAAATTGAATATGTCTCTTCTAAATGACCTGACCTTTGTTAATTGGCTTGAAAATGAATCAAAGCAGTATCTTGAAAACTACTGAAATGATACTGTTTATGCAACAGAAGCAGGCATATGGGGGGCTTAATTATATTTTATAAGGGAGAGAATTATTGGATACTCAGCATATAAAAAGAAAAGGAACGAGGAAGCTATTAGTTCATTTGTAAAATAATTGGTGGGCTTACTTAAGCTACATAAAAATGCACTCTTCCAAATGATGACCTAGTATACAAAATAACCAACATAAAATATGACCTTAATAAACTACAACCAGGATTTATGGAATTTGCTTTTAAAGAAAACTTGGCAGAAATATTTGGAGTCAGGGTATATACAAATTAAACCCATATCATATAGACTTCAGAAATATAAATGCAAAATGTAATTTTGCTTACAGAGACCTATGGTAAGCTCAGTACCACAACAGATAAGATTAACAGAAAATTTCAACAATTTTACAGTTCTCTTACTCCAGTAAAATCACTTTTGATATTGAGAAATTTATGTTAGATGCAGCTGAACTAGACAAACTTGTATCTCTAGACCAATTGCAAGCATTAGTTGCTTCCCAGCCAGCAGGAAAACACCTGGCCCTCTTGGTTTGCCTGCAGAGTTTAATAAGAGCCTTGTGCCAATACCTTTGGATATGTTGAAATAAGCTAATGAAAGGGCTTACTTCCCACATCCTTAAGAGATGTGTTGATAGTGCTGTTTCTAAATAAGGATAAAGATGTTCAAGAAAGCTCAAGTTATAGACTTACCCCTTTACTTAACAACGACTATAAAAAGGTAGCAAAATCCTTAAATACAGAATGAGAATCAAGAACCTACTACCCGAGATCATAGGAAGAGAACAATGGTCAACATTGGAGATGGACAGGGTAGCAATAACATCAGAAGACTAGTTTTGGTTATGTGGTCAGCATTTATGTTACAAAACACTCAGAATTTATATCACTTGATGCAAAGAAGGCAATCAATTCTATTGAATGGCCATATTTATAAGCAGTTCTTAAAATATTAAGTTTTAGTGCAACTTCTGAAAGTAGTTGCTAACTTTACACAATAACTCAACTGGTGTAGTTCTAACCATTGGTTTTCATGCAACAAACTTCACACTAGAAAGATGAAAAAGGCAGGGCCACCCTCTTTACCCTACTCCATTTGTACTAGCACCTGCCTGACCCTCTCATATCAAAGATTATAAACTATAGTCAGATCAAAGGAATCAAGATTAAAAGTAACAAGCATTTGTCAATGCAGAATGTTTTCTTGCTGGCATTGGCATTGGTAGTGTTGGAGTTAGAGAGCTGCATAATAGGAATGGCAGTGAAGTATTGAACTGAAGCCAACCCCGCCACCACCCTGCAGAGACTGACAGGCATTGGGTGTGCCTTCGTCATCAGGCATAACGGCCACACCATTTCACCACACTTATCCTGCAGACACCGACAAGTGCCATGATGTGTCTTGGGGTCTTTGGTTCTTATGCTCACCCCATTCCATCAGGAAATATGGTGAGATGGGAGCTGTATAGGAGAATGGGGCCAAAGAGTCCAAGGCACACATTGATGCTCTCTCACTGGCTGCAGGTATGGAATGGTATTTATTTATTTATTTTTATTTAGTTTTATTGACTGGGTAAGTGCACTAGACAAATCCTGCCTATTTTCAGGCACGACCCAGGAGGGGATACAGATGAATGCCAACTGACCTTGAACTAGATTAAGCTGTTGGTGGTATTTTTTTAGTGAATGAGGGAATTTGGCCAGGACACTGGGGAAATTCCCTACTCTTTTCGATAAGTGCCATGGGATCTTTAACATCCACCTGAACTACCACCAATCCAGGAAGATGGGACCTCGGTTTAACACCTCATCCAATACGGCACCTCAGAAGTGCAGCACCCTCCTCATACTGCACTACAGTGTCAGTACTGGGATATTAACCCAAGTGCCAGGTGGGAACTGAACCCATGGCCCTCTGATCTCCCGGCCTCAGAGGCAGTGTGCTACCTACTGAGCCACTGACACTAGTATGACCATTACAGGTGAGAATCCCAAGTCACATCCCTGATGCCTGTCAGTCTCTACAGGGTGGTGCGTTATGGTCGGAAACCCTAATGCCTCAGGTGTTCATTGGCAGTTTTACTCTTAAGTTTTCAACATGTTTTTTGTGACCCCCACCTTATGAACAGTGGCAATATCAGTTCATTAGCTGAAAGCTGATTTTGCACAGTGACTATGCCATTTGGCACCACAGGTGTGAAACACATTTCAACAGGAGGTGAAAAATAACAGCTGTACTGTTCATGGGGAGGCAAAAAATGGCAATGTTGAAAATCTGCAGTGAAAATATTAAAAACTGGTAAAGTCGCAAGTGTGTGTAGAAACTGTGCAATGCACACCGTAATGCTATTAGTTGGGGGATTTTTACAGCAGATTGTCAACACAGGCATTTAGGAACCTCCGCTCATGAACAGTGTCACTGTGATTTTCTTAATCTGTCCCGAACAGTGATTTCCCACAGCAACCACGATTTCTGTGTTGGAGTGCAAAACACATTTCGCCATTGTGTAAAAATGACAGCTGTACTGTTCATAAGGAAGTGTGGAAAATGCCAGTGGTGAAAATCTGGACTGAAAATATTAGAAATCTATGAACTTATGAGTGTGCGGAAACTGCGAATGGTCTCTCATAACACAGTCATTTTATGAACTTTTTCCACCAAATTTTACACATAGCCATTTTAACACATCTGCTCATGAACAGTGTCACTGTGATTTTCTTAATCTGTCCCAAACATTGATTTTGCACACCGACTACACCATTGTATGCTACATGGCGGAAACACATTTTGGGCAAGATGTGAAAATGACAGCTGTACTGCTCATAAGGAGCTGTAGTAAAATGGCAATGTTGAAAATCTAGAATGAAAATATTGAAAATTCATGAACCTACGAGCGGGTAGGAATAGCGCAATGCATGCTTGTAAAACAGTAATTCTTTGAGAATTATTTCACTAAATTTTCAACATAGGCTTTTGGGGCCTCACCATGAATTGTGACACTGTCATTTCATAAATCAGTCCTGAAAGGGAGTTCCATGCAGTGACTGGAATTCACCTTTCGGGCTGATTAACAAAATGACAGTAACAGAATTCATGAGGTGGGTTCCCAAACCCCATGTTGAAAATATGGTGAAAAATTCAAAATACCTGAGATATGCATCAAAGTTGAAAACCTATTTATTCCATTATACAGCTTACTGACATTTCTTCAGTTCACGGTCAGCTTTGAAGAATGCAGATGTGTTCCTGGTCCCCTGAAGATAATCACGCTGGACTCTGGAGGTAAGTATGGGGTGAGGGGTGTGGTAAGTCAGGGTGCACAGAGGGTGGTGCAGAGTGGGGGACAGGGGTCAGGACAGTCTGCAAGGGAAGTTTTTCTTGCAGTTTTTTTTCCCTAACATGACATGGGACTTGTGCCATGCTGGGATGGGCTCCCAGCATGGCAGCTGGAAAACTGTTTTAGGGCAGTAGAGCTGACAGGATTGGGCACCCTGTCAGCCATACAGACTGTTGCCATGCTGGGGGTGAGCCTCCAGTGAGGCACCGGTAGTCTGTTGGGGGAAACAGTGGAGCCGATGGGGATTGGTCACCCCCGCCAGCCATATGGACTGTTGCCACACTGGGGTGGGTTCCTAGCATGGCACCTGGAACTCTATTGGGGGAGCACAGTACAGCCAATGGGCGATTGGCACCCCTATTGGCCATACAGTGTGTGCGTGGGAACGCATGAGTATGCAATATGCGTGTGCGTGTGTGGGTGAGCAGATGAGCACCCATCTTATCGCTGCTCACTGAAACGGAGCTCTTCCCTTTCAACAGTACAGCACTGCATTTCAACTGCTGTCTTAGACAGCTGCAGCATTCATTGGTGAACTGTGGCCGTGCCTGCAAAACACACTGACTGCATTGGAAGACAGGGTGCCACACCTATGAAAACTCGGATGATGGCACTATGTTTCTTACACATGCATGCAAGCAAACATAAAAACAGTAAACTCATAGCCTTTGCTGACACTTTTTGTTAACCATCAGTAACCCAAGAAATTCAGTTACCAGGTTGATATAAACTATTGAAGAATTCTTTAAATTGCTGGGCCTTAAGATTAACTGGAAGAAATGTGAAATCATCCCACCAATAAATGGTGAACTAAACAATCATTAAGCCCACAGATTAATGACTTAAAATAGTCCATTGACTCATTAAAATATCTGTGCCTAGTAATACTCTCAGATCCACTGAAACTGGTCTCTTATGATTTGAAACCTCTTTGGTTAAAATATGATGATCTAGACAGAAGTAAACCACTTACTCTGTCTCCGTATGGTAAAATAAATTTCATTAAACTTATCTTAAGTCTAAAAACCTTATATCAATTGAATATTTTATGGGTTAAGAATAAGATAGATAACGCTTCTTTGTTAGAATAAACAAAATATACAGTAATAAATTTATATGTGATGGTTCACATCACAGAATTAGTTTAATTAAATTAATGTAAAAGAAATAAAGTGGAGGGTCCAGGATTCCTAATTTTCAGTTCAATGTACTTACGCAGCTTGGTGTGTTCTGGTGTTGAGCTTATGCAACTTGTTGGCTAGACTTTGTAGTGCTGTTCGCCTCTCTGTACCTTTGAAATACCACCCTGTAGGGATGCTGAAGAAAGGAACTCTGAAGGAGGGTTCCACCCTAGAGGTGCCATGGGAAGGATACTTAAAGCCAAAGATAGCTTCAGAAAAAGCCCAAAAATAGTGTAGATCTGAAGCATTGCAAAGGTAATGAGTTGGTATTAGTATTTGGACCTTCACATAGGTCAGAGAGATAATGGTAATGGTCAGCAGATAACCGAAACATGTAATGACATAATGTAGGTCACATGAATGTAGTTTCATGAATTATAATGAGATGGACATGACTTCCCAAGAAGAGATGAAATGGTAAAGGAGGTTCACCATCCAGCTCCATCCAGCAACAGAAAACTACCTAAATAACTGCAGAAACCTACATAAGTAACCTAGGAAATACAACTAAAGTAACTAGATATTGACACTAAGGACAGAAAAAACCCTTGAGGAGCAAACCTCCTTTAACAGGGGTAGGGCAAATAAGGAGGGTATGATACGCCTGCACTATAGGAAACCCTCCAAGAGATTCTGTGGATGGATATGAGCTCTAGCCTAATACAGAGGCACTACTTATATGCAATACCTCTGATGGCAGTATGTGTTGGGCTCTCACCTATTCAGGTATATTATTTAGGCTTCTCAACCAGCACAGAGCATTACAGTACCAGACTGATAATTTTATAGGTTGCCTTTCACAGGCTTACAAAGCAGGGTTCAAGCTATCCTGGCAGGACAGGTATGAATCTCTAGCACTACCCCTAATAAGGGTCATCGAGAACAGGGAGGAAAGGGCAGGATGCAAGGGATAGATAATGTACCTCTTGATAAATAATTAAAAATTATGAAGCTGGGGTGGAGGGCAGACCAAATTATGCAGCCCCCACAAATGTAACAAGCTCAGCTCCAGTCTCCAAGGGCCCTTCTGCCGCAGATTGATATAAGTAGGCCAACCCTCAAAACCAGAGGAAAGAAATGCTGATATTGTGCAAGACATCCCTGGGACAGCTCAAAAGAGCCAGCACTGAAAGGACATCCAGTCCGATAGCCATATATTTCCTTCTCTCCCCATCTAAACAAGGAGGTTAATAAGCCCTGAGGATTGTCTCATAAATTAACATATCTTTTGAGACAAGGCACCTCCAGTGAGCAGGAGCCTTCCAAAACCAAGTTAGGCCAAATCAAAAGCCAGAAGTAAAGGGTCCCTCCACCCTCAGCACATCCCATGCTTGGCATCTCCGGGTAGACTGCAATCTGCCATCCATCACAAGCAGCGATCTACCGCTGTTTAAATTCAGCTTGCACTCTGAAAATCTAAAAGAGAGTAAGAAATTCTGCCTTCATTGATTAGTATTCGATATCATTGTCCCAATATTGTTTATAATAAAATAAATATAGTTCTCAATAAGTCAATGTTCAGATCGGGCTGTCCATATTTATATAACAAAAACTTATGCACAACAAGGAAAATAGTGGAGAACAGGGATATCCCCTTGATACTTAAGTGTCCCTGCAGTTCAGGTTATAGTTTCTTCTGCTATTCTCTGGTCTACTTCACCGCGGAACTTCAGCATCCTATTTTTGCCATCTCAACATGGAGATTTTCTTTTGGTCAAACTGAG
The DNA here is from genome assembly GCA_016271365.2 of Neoceratodus forsteri. Classification (NCBI taxonomy): domain Eukaryota; kingdom Metazoa; phylum Chordata; order Ceratodontiformes; family Ceratodontidae; genus Neoceratodus; species Neoceratodus forsteri. Next base: position 1,066,544,086 of record CM028130.1, read on the forward strand.
TCCCACAGACTGGAAATGTTCAAGTTTGCTCTCTCCCTTCCTCTTTGGTCCGCTTCTCGACCAGGTCCTACCACACAACTGCTGCTGGATCTGTGCTGGCCCCAATCAGGGATGATGACTCCATTTTGTTCTAAGAATATTGCCGCATCCTTTAACTCTTGATACCTGACCAGGCACTTCTCCATGAGTATTTTTAGGTGTGAGGGTATTCCACGAATGCATTTTGCCTTTGTTGTAATAATTTTACTACTGCCCATTCTCGTCTTCTCCTAGCAAGCAACTGAGGGTAAAGTCTTGATCCAAATAGTGCCTGGTATCACCAAATTCCACACTCTTCTTAGACCAGGCCAACAGTAAGATCTCCTCCTTACTCAACAGTCCAGGAAGTCTGGTATAACCGATCTTGGTCTAGCCTTGGGATCTCTCAGTTTGGGAGCAACGATCTATGCGCCCTAATTATATTTATTGGCTTGTCTTGGGGGTTGTTTAAAATTTAATGTAGAAACAAGTCCATAAATGTAACCACATTCCCAGACTCTGTGCCTCAGGCAGACCATGTATTTCAATATTATTTCTGTGATTCCTATTTTCAAGTTCTTCTAGGTGCTGCTGTAATATCGTGGTTCAGTGATTAAGTTCAAGGAGAGCAGTGTTATGAACATCTGTTGTTTGCAGTCGGTTACTGTTGTTTCCAACTTCCCAGTTTTCTGAGTTAAGATCACTATATCTTTCTGATCTTTGGTAACTTTGCTCTCTAATCTCTATAGGGTTTCACTGATTTGTTGGAGAGTCAGGCACAATTGCCGAATGTGATAGGGCAGTCCGACTCCACCTTGGATCCCTCAGTACCGGTGACAGCCACAGGGTTTTCCGATGCCTGCGAGGCCACATTCTGCTGTGAATTCTCCAGAGTATTTTTCCCTTGCTTCCCACCGCTAATGGCAGATAATCTTTAAATTTATGGTGGCATCAGGCACGCCATTATACACCTCGTAGTAGACAGGATGATGTTCGATCGTTTCGATTCAGGTGGATTTGGTTTAGGTCTGGCTGCTCTCGTCAATTAAGATGCCATTAAGGTGAAGCTCAAACCAGAAGTCTTGAACCACAAGCTTAAGCCTTTCAACTGTATCATTCAGCTTTCATTTTTAAAGAATCCACAGCTCCTTTATAAAACAGTTCAGGTAAAGACCCCATATGGACTGACTACAAAAGGATAATATTTAAACATAGGGGGTTGGACTTTCAAAGGTTGTGAATGCCACAAACCCCAGATGTGCCAAAATATGGTACACAAGGCTTGTGGCATTCTCCAGGTGATTGGGATTTTCTGTATCATGCTCCAATTTCTGCAAGTTAGAGCAACTTTTCCCTTTCTAGCGTGTGACAATCCCTAAAGCCCTTTTTATGGGCTTACATCAGATGTTTTGTGCAAGTTGTCAGAAGTGTCATAACTGTGCCCAACCTACTAAAATTGGGCACAGTTTGTGGTGAAGATATTGGTGCAACTGTGCCATCAAAGGGTTTGATGCAGGCTTGATGTAAGCCTTTACATTTTCCTTTTGAAAATCCAGCCCAGGATTTTACAGATTTGTTCTTAATTTCTATGATAAAAGGTCAAGGTTCATCCATTCCTTAGCTATCCCATAACAAAGTACACGTTTGTTGGAAAACATGTAAAGAACAAAAATTCCTGAAATTAATGATCCTGTGGGATAATCTACTTGTATTGTACAAAGGAGAGAGACTTAAGAACTTTGGGGGTAAAATGGAATTCACTGCTTCACTGAAATTACTAGTCCCAATAGCAATTCTACATTTACATTTGTTCACATCAAAACTAAATGTGGTATTTGTCATTGTGACTCATGAAAGTTTCTTCAGCTCAGAAACACAACCAATTTTATATTCACATCAAGCATAAATGTAATGGAAAAATCTGAGTGGATACTCAGCTATACATATCTACGGGCAAAGAGGTGGGTCATAGATTGTATACATTTTTATTAATGTCTGAATCAGATCCCACAGATGGATCCACAGTAATGTGGGAAAAGCAATTAGGAATAGAAATCCATCAAGATTTTTGGAAATAAAATTGTGGTCTAGTGCTTTTCAGTTAGCAAGGGAAATCATAGGCAGCCTCATACAGATTTACAGTCCTCCATAATGTCTATTATATATCATCCAGACTTGTTAAGGTGGGGAATGCTTTGAATAACAAATGTTGGCAGTGTGGCACCAAAGAAGCAAGTCTCTCACACTTATAGTATTATGGTTCCCACCTCACATTGCCCCTATTTGGTCACAATTAAAGGCGTTCTGTAAAGACAAACTCAAACTTGAGACACCAATGATCCTGGCTTTATAATACTTGGTGACTGCACAGAAGTGACACACCTCCCAAAATATCAACAAATTTGGCTTTTGTCAGCATTTCTAGGAAAAAGTGACTAATGTTTGTTATATGGAGAGATGCTCCTGTTCATTCACTGTCAGAATGGTTACAATATATGGGCAAATTAGCAGAAACTAAAAGGCTAAGTTATGTAGCATTAGACAAACTGATTGTATTTAATAACACTTTGCATGCTTTTCTGAATATACACTGCGCATGAGAACCAGATGAGTTTAGAGTTCATGTAATGTTTTATTATATTCTATATTAATTCTATAGACTAATAAATTCTGTAAGATGTTGATGTTAAATAGTTCAACAATAAACTTCACACATACGGACACATGAACATAAGAAGAAGCCAGCAGAATATGGCCATTTAGTCCATCTACTCATATTGCAGGATCCACAGTTTAAGCCACTGACCCTGTTCCCCTTTCCAATCCTTCCATCCTTTCTATCCACTTCTCTCATGACCCCTACTTTCCCTTAAGTCTATCCCAGCAGCCTACCATCTTCAACAAGACCACCTCTTCAGGCAGCACATTCCAACTAGCCAGCACCCTGTGAAGAAATGCTTCCTAACCTCAATCCTAAACCTCCCACCTTCCAACTTAAGACTGTGCCCTCCTGTTTTGTTTGCTACCAAAGAACCCTCCTTATCCACCAATTTATCCCTTTCAAATACTTGATGGTCTCAATCATGTCTCTTCTGTCTCTCCTCTTCTCCAAGGAGTACATGTTCAGGACCCCAACCTCTCCTCATATGCTTTACCCTGTTGACCTAGGATCATCCTCGCTGCCTTCCTCTGACCATCTCCAGCAGGTTAATGTCCTTTTATGGTGTGGGCATAAGTACTATACTTCATACTCCAGATCTGGCCTCACCAGTGACCTGCATAAGGACAGTATAACCTCCTCTCATCTACTGCTGATCCCCTGGCTATCCAACCAAACATCGTATTTGTCCTTGCTGCTTTCCTGAAGTGCCTGGAGTGCTTCAGGTCACTAGTGGCCATGACCTCAGATCCTTCTCCTCCTCTGTTGCAGATACCTGGACCTTTTCCAGTTAGTACTGCATCCTGGGATCATTACTCTAATGTGCATAACTTTGCATTTCTTTTATTGAAGCCAAACTGCCAAATCCTGCATCACTCTAAAGTTTCTACAGATCCTCCTTACAGTAGGTCCTGTATTCTTCAGCTGTGTCCACTCTCCCACAGAGCTTGGTGTCATCTGCAGTGAGCACATTTTGTCCTTAATGTTATCCCCAATATCACTGAAGACACTGAACAACATCAGTCCTAGCACTGAGCCCTGTGAGGCCCCACTGATCCTCCCTGGTGCTAAACTGCTCTCCCCACCACCATCTTCTGGGTCCTGTTACCCAGCCAGTTTTCTACATGTGTGTTAATCTTCTTCCACACCCCAAGATTCACCAAATTCCTGATCCCAACCTCTTGTGGGTACAGAGTCAAAGGCCTTGCTGAAGTCCAGGTAAAGGATGTCCACCTTTTGGCCCCTGTCTACTGTTTTGGTGACCCAGTCAAAGAAGTCAATCAGATTCATATTATACCTCCTCCATCCCATAAATACATGCTGCCTAACATCTTAGAGACTATGCTTCTAGATACTCTACCAACCTTTCCATAAGTATGGCCTCCATGAGCTTGCACATGATTATGCTCTAGACTGACCAGTCTATAAACATCCTACTACATGTAATATCTCACAGGGATAAATATTATTTAAATAGATATTACTGATGTTCTAATTATCTAAGTCTAAATCCTGCATTTGTTATAATTACTTTGTATATCTAAACAATGAATTCATGTAAAGTTTCCATGAAATACAAATAAAGATTATAAAGTAAAAAAATTATGCTTGTCAGTTCCTTATTAAACAAGGCAGGGAGAGTGTCAAGAAAGGATTTTGGCAAACTCTTAAGATTAAGGTAGAGTAAGATGCAACTAAGATTTTTACCAGGTATGTTTAAAAGTTTTAACTAGACACAAAGGGTTGGTAGTTGTACAAACACAAACCTACAGTTTGCTTCTATTATTTATCTCATGTGGGTCCTTGTGATTTTATAGCTCCTGGTTGTGAGTTAGAATACCATACAAGTTCCATTTGTGTCACTTTTAATAATAAAGACTCTTGTTTTAAATCTCATAGTCCTTCCTGAATTTGCTAGATACCAAGAAACACATGCTCTTAGTGAAAAGGGATGCAAATAGAGAATGGCAAACCCATAAAACAAAATAAGAGAGATGCTCCATAGTGGGATTGGTACAACAACTTGGTCACTCTTAGTGCTGCAAAAACATTTAATCCTGCAAGGAGAGGTACAAAAAGTCTGCAGTGTGGAGCACTGAAACACCAAAACTTTGCATCTGTAATATTATGCTTCATTTGGGGTGCCTGGCCACAGATTTGCATATTAAATCAGTGGCTAGATATTCAAAGAGCCCCTAAAGTGGAGCGCAGGTTCTGTGCCTGACTAGAGAGTGCTATATTCAGTCAGATAGTGCACTGGTGCTATGTGACTAAATATAGGCCATGTTGGTGAAACACTAAGGTAAGCTGTGGCCTTGACATAGACTTGGGCTGTGTGCCCCACAGGATTTTCACCCTCCAAAATTATATCATCAGGAGCTATGGAGCAATATTCAGCTGCAGAATGAATGAGCCCATTGGGTATGCAAAGTGCTAAGGGGCACATGCATATCCATTACGGACTCATTTGCATGGGAAGCAGTAGCAGATTTATGCTCATCTTGTGGTTAGCTGCCAGGTCAGTTATAGTGGTGACTGGTCCCCACCCCAAATGCCCCTCTCCTCTATGCTAATGTACTCACTGCTGTCTAGTGGTACCCCACCCTTTGATCATCTTCCCAGGTGTGTATCACCGGTCCCAGTGTCCAGTGGCACCTCCTGCCCTCTGATCATCCTTCCTTGTAATGGTCACATCCTTCTTGAAGTCTAGTGGCACCCCCACTCCTAGTCACCTGTCCCATGACATGGAGTGGAATCCTGAGTGCAGTGGTACCCCACCTCTGATCACCCATTCTAGTGAACAACACTATATCTCTGGTGTCCAGTGACACTCCCAATCACTTGTCCAGATGCGTAGCACTATATCCATGGTGTCTGGTGGCACCCCACCCCAATCATTTGGCACCCATCCCCCATCTAATTCCATGATGGCCATTGGTATCCCCCACCTGCTGATCATCCATTCCAGTGCCCGCACATAGATGTTGGTGTCTAGCAGAGCCCTCACCCCAAATACCTGTTTCTGACATGCTGATCTATACCCTTGTGTCTAGTGGTACCCTCCAAGCACCTGTCCCAGTGCTTCCTCTAAGTCACCTGTGGCTAGTGGACCCTCCAGTTTAGCTTTCCAGCCTATACAGTCTCCTGAAATTCAGCTGTAATGTGGTGTCCCCTTCAATTCTCAGATCAGGTAGCTGAATGATCCCTGATCTGCACTGGAACAACCCAACCACTGATCACCAACTGGACCATGAGTATTTTATTATTAGATAATGAAGGCTACTGCCTTCAGTACTTAGGGTCACTGGTGTGATCCCAGCATGTGTTATGGTGAGACAGCCTAATGTCTAAGCACATAGACATTGGGAACTCAAGTCCACAGGTGAATGTGTCAATTGATGGGTTTGAGTATGCCAATGATGCCACCTTACGTAGATAAGTAGGATTGGTGAATGCTAGTGTGTCTGCAGACCCCACCAGCTCTGCCTCTTCTCAGCACTGTACCCAGCCAACTGACTATTCAGTTTGTTGAGCTATGCCATGGAGTTATAGATGATTGGCACAGGCTCCTCCCTAACCTCCCTGGCCAGCCACCATATGGGATGACATGGAGTGCATGCACTGCATATAGTATGCTAGCTCCTGTCATCCCATATGGCAATCAGCCAGTGAGGTGAGAAGAGGGCTGCCAAGCATCATATAGGGTTCTCTGCATGGCTCCTGCCAGTACAGGTATGGGGGGTCAGCTGAGTGATGTGCTGGGTACAGACAGAGGAGTTTCTGTTCACAGATGCACAGGTGTTCACTGATCCCACTTATCTACATAAGGTGGCATCACTGACCACTAAAATCAGGATTAACACATTCACCTCTGGACATGAGTTCCCTATATCTATATGCTCACCACATAGTAGATTATCTCACCATAACACATGCTGGGATCACACCAATGACCCCAAGTACTGAAGGCAGTAGTTTCATTATCTAGCTAATGGAACACCAAGGTCTAGTTGGCAACTGGCCAATATGGGTCCATTGGATGCCAGGGTTGCTCAGCTACCTGGTCCAGGAGTTGAGAAGGGATGCCATGTTATACCTTGGCAGCAGGGGATTGTATGGACCAGAAGGCCTAAGTAGGGTTCCACTAGCCACAGAGAACTTAGCAGAAGTACAGGGACAGGTGCTCCACTGGTTGGGGTACCACTAGACACCAGCAGAGAGATCAGCATGTTGGGAGTGGGCGTTTGGGGTGTGGGATTCTGCTAGACACCAGGGTCTATGTGCAGGCACTGAGATGGGCACTTGGCTGATGGGGGCTCCACTGGACACCACAAAATTGTATGGTGGATGGAGGCTAGGTGATCGGGTGAGGGTGCCACTAGACAATAGGAATATAGTGCTACTCAACCGGATAGGTGCTCGGGAGGGTGGGGTGCAACTAGACATCAGGGATTACACCACATCATAATATGGGTAATCAGTGGGTGGGGGTGCCACTGGACACCAGTATGAGTGATCAAAGTGGAGGGATGCCACTAGATATTGGGGAAAACATTTCCAATGCTAGGTCATGTGATTAGAAGGTGGAGGATGCCACTAGACTCCAGGGAGGACGATTCTAATACCAGGGTGGGTGATTGGAGGGGTGCCACTGGACACCATGGCATCCATTGTTACATCATGATGGAGTTCTGAGGGTGGGGGTGATGGCTGCATGCCATTCCACTACCAGGGTCTTGCACCCCATTAAGAATAGGTTTGCAAAGGCAGTAAATAACATCCATATGGGTGCCATTTACCATCAGTGCATACTGTTGAATTTGCCACTGTGCCTGTATGGGGAAATCCTCATTTGCATGGGTGCAGCGGTATATTAGCACTCAGGCAATAACAGGTTTTGCCACATTGTGGGTCTCTGAGTAGAGACCTCACTCACAAATCAGGTGCAAAACCCAGTTAGCGAGGAAGCACCCCTTAGCGCTTGTGCTATCTTTTGAATATCTGGCCTCGGATGTTTCAAACTAATCTAGGTGCACAATCAAGAGACAGAGCAAGGGAGATTCTAGACTTTAAAGATCAGTAGCTGTTATTTCAGTCTAATGGACAAATGAATCTGTTTTTTTTTGTTTTTGTAGAAAACCTCAGTAACCAGACATTGAATACTCCTCCTCAGAGGCAGTACAAACCTCAGCATGAAACTTTAGTAAAATAAGATTTATTTGTTAAATGGTATCAATTTCCAGTTCATGGTAATCTCTTTTGCAATTGCTCAATCATTAATAACATTAACTGCCCACAAAGTAATGTTCTTGGTGTTTGTTTCATCTTTATCATGTTGTATAGTTTACATCTGAGTTTCACATAACATAAGTAGAATCCACATTTTTTCTTTTGCTGGTATCATGTTAGTTAGTGGCACAGTCTTCAGGGTCAAAGAAATGACCAGAATGAACATTGGGCAGGCATTAAAGGGAGATTAATATACTGTATCTATATAATGTATTGTGATGTTTTGCTTCTTGTGAAATGTTTCTTTGTAAATGTAATTTTCTTAATGCTTATGCTTTTTGTTGGCTCCATGATGCGGTGCAACAACAAAATTGTCGGCCGACATTACAGTGACATATTTATGTTGACCGCCAATTGCGGTCAGCATACAGTAAACCCGCCCAAAGCAAAGTACTCTTCCTTTGGGGGCTTTGCCTCTGCATTCCTGTAATACAGATAATCAACTTTAAGTCGAAGTTGATAGTTGAAGGGTGCAAGACCCTAGACAGCAGTGTCAGATCCCGCGGTGACATTACAGCAACAGTGAATTGTCACTGCAATGTCATTCGATCTCGAATTGTCACTGTTTGAATGCCATATAGTTTTTGTCTTATCTATTCATCTATCTATCTATCTATCTATCTATCTATCTATCTATCTATCTATCTATCTATCTATCTATCTTTCATTAAAGAGAATTCAGTAGTTAAGATGTCAGATATTTTTTCAGAAGTGAGTAGCCACATAATGAGAATTCAGTAGGAAAGATGTCAGTATTTTTTCTGAAGTGAGTAGAAAAATGGCTACCAGTTTCAATAAGGAAGTTCTATAGGTGTCAGTGATACCAACCTGTGTGTGGCAAGGCTGGTATTGAGTCTTTGTTTTGATGGTAAGTGATGGGACATAAACATGTGGCTTTAGAATGCTTATAGCTAATCATAGTCCAGGATTTTCCTAACCTATTTTCTAAGCAACATTACACCAAAATTCCTTCTGGGAGGTGGGGTTGTATCCTGTGACCATTGACTAATAGATATAAATACCAGGAGAACAATCTTGGCCCATTGAAGCAAAAACTGCGCCACCACCTAACTGACCTTTCCAAGTGTGAATGTACCTTCTAGGTCTGTGGTTGTCCCTTTTATTTGTGCCACCCCTTATTCGCATCCCTGTCCCTGCCCATCTCCTCCCCACCTCCTCCTCAATCTATGGCCCAAACCTCTTTCCACTTCTCCCTCCTTTCCTGCCACCTCCTCCTATGTCACCTCACCTTCCTCCTCCCTCCCCTCCCTCTGTCCCTCTTCCCCGCCATATTGCACTTGCTCCCTTCCTTCCTTTGCTCCATGTCCTCTTCCTTTCCTACTCTCACCCTAACCTCCTCATGGCTACTCACACCTGTTTTCCTCTCCTCCATGTCCTTCAACCTCCTTTACTCCCTCCCTCCTCCCGTCTCTTCCCTTTTTCTTTTTGTGCCCCTCTGCACTTCATGTGAATTGCATTTTATGACAATGTCTTGTTTCTGACAGCCTTTTACCTTCTTGTCTCTTTTCACACTGAACATGTACTGATGCGCCTTACGCCTCCTACACCCTGCACTTTTACTCAACTAACTTCCACCTTTATGTACATCTCTTAAGTTATGACTCTGTAATTTGGTATTTTCCCCTTATTCATGCACTCTACCGTTGTTACCATATGATGTTTAAACTTTTGTCTATGTACTAATGCATCTTTGTATTGTGTAACCTGAATACAGCTGTATATTAATTTCTACTGCATGATTCTCTGATTTTCTGTTTTCTCTTTGTTGTTTAATTCATGTTGATACCGAACCTTTGTAAAGAACCTATGGTTCAAAGGTATTTGTAATCCTAGTATTCAATAAATAAATAAATTACTATCAAGCATAATTTTTTGTCTCACATGTGCTATTCCGCTTATAAAAGAGGTTTGAATAATAAATGAATCTGAGAGTTTTACAGACAGCTTGAATGACTACATAGGTTTTGTATAGTATTGAGGCTTCAAGATTCAGAGGTCAGACAGATTATTTAAGGTGGATTTAGAGTACCACTTCCTTTTGATCTAGGCATTGAGGATTCAAGATGGGTGAAAATGGAGCTGATTAGTTAGTTACTGGTATATTGGAATGCTCTTAATATATTTTTAGACATGTGTGCTCAGTCAGTGTTTTAGAGATGTTTGTACTGTAAACAGTAAGAGAAAGTTAGGATAAAGCAAAATGTTTTAGCTGGTTTAGTTTCTTGCATTTGCAAACTGAATGTTGTTCTCTAGGCCACTATGTTGTTTCTCTGCTATTTCTTTTGCATTCCTCAGTGTAGGATTTTTGTTGCTGTTTGTCCTTTTAGGGTGAGGGACCTTTTAGGTATGGTCTACATTTTGTTCTTTCCTAGTTTTGTTTCTGAAGGTTGCAGTTCACTGGGATAATAAGGTAACTTTTTTATGAATTTCATTGTATTTTATGCCTTTTGGGGGTTAGTATGTTTCATTTTTGTTTTCATTTCTGACTTTGATTCTGAAGGAGGAACCCTTTAGGATGATAAGTTAAGTTATTTTTTATTTTACTTTTGCTGGAATTGCTTTTCTATTTTCTTTGAATGTTGTATTTTTCTTTCTACTACATGTTATTCAAGTGTGGAAATGTGGTGACTAGCCAGATGAGGATTTGTCATGTGGTGGCATTTAAATTGCATTGTGGCCTTTTAAACTAGAGTGGTTATATAGTACTTTTAATGCTTATATAGTGACTTTTACTGATTATATAGTGAGTTTTAATGGTTAGCTAATCACTTTTACTCATGGTATGGTTCAAATGTACCTGCTTTTAACCCAACTACTAATCATGTTTTATTAATGTTCTTTCATACTGCACAGTCAGATTGGCCAGGCTTGCTTTAATTCTACTGACAACACTAGTTTTATTACTTCATTATGATTAAATTGCTGCACTAGTTGATGTTTGCTCACGCAGTACTTGTTCTTGGTACTTTGTCTCTATTGTTGTACCTTCAGATTGTATGCTCCTCTTACTGAATTTTCAATGTGTATTTTTTTGTTCAATATGTGGATCATTTATTACTCATCTTGTACCCTCCTGGGTCATACCTGAAAATAGGAATGCAATTGTCTGGTGTACTTACCCAATCACAAAAAAAAAAAAATAATAATAATAATAAATAAATTGACTCTAGCAGAGCCTTACGAATAAGATATGGTAGCTCAATGTAATGAGCATGCAGTCAATGAGGGGCAAAATTTACTAGAAACCACTTTATAAGGTACATTTTAAAATAGGTACTATAAACCAAAATGTTATTGGTTAAATATGATTGCTTGACCATATGTTATTCCAGCTCAGCAACAAAGGACAAAATGGCTTTACATTCTGAACCTCATTACATGGTTTTAAAATGAAAATCAGGAGTCTTTTTATTTTAATATCAATTGGGCCCAGGATGTGTTTATATGGGATGATGGCCTCCTTGGGTATGTATGTCACCACATTCACCTTGGGCCTCACTCTTCCAAAAACATACCATACCCATTCACATCTCTATGCTCAAGTAAAACACCAACTAGTTTGTTGGCAGGCAGAAGCAAAGCTAAGGGATTGAGCCACCAAGATGCATGTTGTTATATAGCATAATCACATCTCTCAAATGTTCAAGTCCACGTATATATATATATATATATATATATATATATATATATATTGCAATTAATGGGTACAAACACAACTGAGAACAGAAAAGGAAAACCACAGCAAATAATGAATATAAATATGGAAACTAATAATAAAATAACATCGGCTGGGTAACACCCTAAGGCCATTCACTCAGCAAAAGCTAACTACTTCAAGGAACCTCCATTCTACCCAAAACTCTCCCATAGCTTCTGGAAGATCATCCACTCTCCATTCACCCCTCCACCCAGTTTACCACCCCAGTCCTCTTCTTCAGATGGTTTCATTGCTTCTGGCCATACCTCTGTGGCAGACACCCTAAACAAGTACTTTACTTCCTGCACTGTCCACACATCCCTACTACAGCCCACCCTGTCCCTGATCATGACCCACCTGCAACAGCTTCTCCTAATGGTTACAATTTTTATCATTCTCTCTGCACAAAGTTTACAGAGCTTTTCTGTCTCTAAACTGAGTCAAAAGCAGCCATGATGGCACTGATCCTAAACTCCTTCATATTTCCACCCCTGCCATTGCCTCCCCTCACTCACCTGCTAAATCTCTCAATCTCCTCAGGAGCAATACCCCAGGCTTGGAAAATGGCCAAGGTGATTCCTCTCAAAAGTGCTGATCCATCCAGCCCCAGGAACAATCATCCCATCTCCTCCTGCCCTCTCTTACTAAACTCCAGGAATCACTTATATACGCTTAGGGTTCTGAATTCCTCTCTGTCTCTAATACCTCTCTCCATTACAAGCTGGTTTCAGGAAGAATCACTCAACCACATCCCCTTACTGCATGTCACAGATGCCATTCTCACTAGTATGGACAAAGGTCACATTAACACAGCCATTTTTGTCAACTTGGCTAAAGTCTTTGACTCAGCGTCCCACCCATGTTTGATCTGCAAGCTCCACACAGTTGGATTAGCTACACCAGTAGTAAACTGGTTCAGCTCCTACCTAATGAACCAGTGTCAGTCTTTTTCAGGTAGGCTCCACCCTATCTTCTCCTCTCCCAACCCTTGTCAGGTACTCCAAAGCTCCATCATTAGTCCTGTCCTATTCTCCCTATTTATTAATGGCCTCCCTTCAGCTTGCTTGTGCTCTCAAATCCATATGTACATTGATCATGCAATTATCTATTCTATGGGACCCTCAGCCCTTGATGTGGAGGCCCTCTAAAGGGATTTTAACAGCATGTTGAATTGGTTCCAGGCCAACAACTTGTGGGTAAATATGAAGAAAACTGTCTCAATGACCTTGTGTCAAGATAGAAATTCTCAACTATCCTATCCCCGTCTTCTCCACCTTTAATGGTTCCCCTTCATAGATGTATCTGCTTAAAAATACCTTGGTGTTTGGCTAGACAACAAACTTGACTATTCAGACCATATTCATGGAAGAACTTCTTCACCGAAAGAGTGGTGGCCTCGACGTGCTGTATGATACTCGACTGCGAGTTAAATCATGAAGCAGGAGCTGTACAAGGTGCATTCTCTGCCTAGAACAGGTATACCACCATTGCCATACCTTTGGCCTCATCTGTGGCAAGTGTACAGTTCTTCCAGTATTTCTTGTGTGCCTTAGGATCTTGTACTGTGTTCTCTCTGTTCCTGATCCCTCCTGGTGGAGCCAGGATTACAGCAGCTGTGGGGTAGCCTGTTCCTGCCTGGAGGGTTGTAAGGTGTTTGGACCACTGTCACAGAAAGCTCCTTGCAAAAAAAACACTTTTATTGGTGTGCCATCTGTTCGGAACTGAGCTGTGTTCCATTTGACCCTGGACTTTGGGTTATAAATATTAATCCTCAGGAATGAACTAAGATTAACCTAAATATCTAAGACATTTTTTAGATTCGCAACTCTGTAATCTATTGGACTTGATTCAGACTGCAGGCTAATTCATTGTTCATTGTTCTAGCTTTTTCTAGACCTATTTATGTGAGCAAAGTTTTTATTTTCTATGGGTACTGTTTTCTGGTCTGATCTAAGCTGCTGAACCTGAATCTGTGTGCTTGTATTACATTTGTATGTGCTCTTACAACATATGTATATATCAGTCGAATATATACATATATATATATATATATATATATGTATATATATAAATATAAAACATACAAAAGTATAGATCAGTAATTAATATACATGTATATATATATATATATATATATATATATATATATATATATATATATATATATATATGTATATAAACCATTCTTCTTGGTGATTTGAACCTAGCTCTTAATTGGTGCTGAGGTGCTGATCGGCTGGGCATGCTGCAAAATACACAGCAACTACTATAAATCAACTAATTAACTACAGGTCTGCTTGATGGAATATGGATGGAAGGTTTTTATTGTTTTAGTTATAGATAGATAGATTATCTTTCTCATCTTGCGGAGCCTCTATGCATCTAATTAATCTTGAAAAAAACAGCAAACTAATCAAATGAGCTAAGATTACTACTATGCTTACTATTTGGCCAAATAACTAACTTTATTATAGCCTCGGCTTATGCGTAATTAATCTAAATGGTGAAGAGGAATTGAATTAATCAATCTGACAATAACCTATGTGCTGGACAATTGGCCATCATTTAGGCTTTTGCCTGCTTACAAAACCATTTCATGCCATTTCCTAAATCAGATTGTGGTAGCTGCTCTGACATGCATTTAGAAGGGGTTTGTGTTAGATGCACTTTTCAGAAAATACTATGCGTTAATGCAAATAGATTTGTGCTTTATGTTCGACACTGAGATTGATTAAGAAGTCTCCATATTGTGACTGGGATTAGATTATTTCTAACGATGATTTATACAAGACGGTCTGTTTTACAGGTGCTAGAGTGTTTGCTGCTGTTTTGGAGTTTTGAGATTTATATGCTGTGAGAGTTGCTGTGGCTCCAGAAGTAAGTGCACAAACCTCTGTGAAATTTTAATTTTAAATGAGCTTTGTGGAGGGTTTAATAGAGTTTACTTTTAATCTACTAGTGATATATTGTAAAACACTGCACATTTTAACATAATACAAATTTATAGTGACTTCACATTTTTATGTATAAGACATTTCTGGTTCAGCTGTGAAAGCTGATGCGATAAATAATTGTTTCTGACTAGAACTAATTAGTACTGATAACTTTTCCATGCTCTGTATCACTCAATCAAATATTAGCCTCCTCAGATTTTTTTTGGTGTTGCGGCTCTGGTCTTTTTTTTCACCCCTTTACAGTGTCTCAGCTGAGAGTTGCCACAGCACTTACTTTTAAATTGACTGTACAGAGGACCCTTTCAGGAACACTGTGTGGGATTGGAATTTTTATCTGACCCTTTATTTGTGCTGGACTGAAAGGTCAAACAGTACCAGAGGGAAGTACTGATCCAGAGTTGTAAGACAGTTAAACAGTAATACAGAACATCACCATCACTAACTCTATATGGGTCAGTGAGATTTTTGAACTTCCACAAAAAGAACCTTATATTGTGAGACTTGGTATGTGGTTAATGATTACTGGCTCTTTCCTTACCATCAAGGGGACATCTTAGATCTTTGGGGTCAAGTACAAGAAGAAAGTTCTTGCATCAAAGGAAGGAAGAAAAAGCTTTGAACTCATTGGGCTATTTTATTTAATTTTCTTTTGTTTGAACTTTTGTATCTTATATAGTTAAGTCAAGTAAATGAATAGTCAGTTATCTACCCTGCCATGGCTACTAGAAGTGGTAGAGTTTAACAAAGGAAAAGGGGAAAGTGTTAATATTAGAAATACAGCTGCTAGGGGCATCAAAACAAAATGAGTGAAAAGGGGAAAGAAACTGCTATCCTCTGAATTATCAAAAAAATTAAGAAAAGTGGGAATCAAAAATGGATGTGTGCTGTCTCAAAAACTTTAACTTGACACTTCAATCCCTAATACTCAAGAAAAAATGTTTACTTGCATCAATTTGTTAAAGAAGAAATAACTATTGATAAAAGCAGGAGTTGCATCAGGCTGACTCGCACTCAACTCATTCAACTCCTTTACAATTTTTCATTAGGGTGAAAGACTCTCCCTCACTTGTTCTAGATGAAGATACTCAAAATAATATCAATACGTGTGAATTAGAGTCTCTATTACCCACTGTAAGTCCTAATAATAGGGGTCCAAACTGGACACAACAGCCTAATCAGGCTAAAATCATGGATTATTTTGTGTATCAAAAAGTGACCTAGGAATTAACAATCATGGGACTCCATCACCCATGGGAAGCACTGAGAGGGCTCCATGTGACAATCAAAGTCACTTACACACATTACAGGGATTTGAATTTTAGGAGGATGATATTTCCTTCACCCATCTAGATTAGATTTGTTCAGCCCTCTTGACCTAACCAGTGACTTGAATAGTACCAGGTCAGTTATGAAGGAGGGTATGGAAGACATGCTGGCAGGCTCCCCTGAGAGGTTTTTGAAGGCTGGACAAAGAAGTGAAGAATATCCAGTTAGATCAAGACTTCTAGGTTCAATGCCCTGACACAATATCTAAGTATATTAATAAGGCCTTGGCTCATCCTGTAATGTCAAAACATTGTCCTTTAGAAGCCTATAATGGAATTAAAATTGCTTTGGAGAATTTCTCTATGTTATGTATAAAGCAGTTTGCTTCCATTGAACAAAGAATAGCAGAGCTGGCCATGGAAAGTGAAGTAATTAGGAACAAGCAAAATCCATCATTCTCCACAGTAATAATTCCTGATCCCCCAAAAGGTAGAAAGAAAAGGAAATTACTTAAAGATGAAAAATCTAAGGCTGATACAAAATCTAAGGGTAGGAGGAAAATAACTAAACAAAATAATGTTGTTCTCCAACATCCCCATGGGAATGATCATGTTGATTTGAGACCCTGTGTTACTAACTTCTATGTTGCCATGTTCCACTACTAAAAAAATCTGGACCTTAAAGAGAAGCAGGGCAATAGTGAGCAAGTCTGTAGTAACATTACAGTAACAAATCAGTTTTTCTATAAAGTCACACTTAATATTTACTGTTGTAAATGTGTGACTCGGAGATAAATCAGGTGAGCACTTCAACCTTTCCACAAATTACACTACCCTTAATATAGAACCACACATATTGCTGGATGAGGTTCAGCAGACTGATAAAGAGGATAACACCCCATTTCAACTACTCACCTCGGGTCAGGAAGTTGTTTTCAAACTGGACAATATGTTTACCAAACCATATGAGACTAATAAATCCCTGATGGATTTAGTAATCCACTTGTTCAAAGCAGAGTTAGGACTTTCATTAGCAGCTAGCTTGGTAAACTTTGTTTTAGAGATAGGCGAACCTTGACACTCAATATCTATAATGATACCCAACAAGGAAATTGCAAAATCTATCTGGGCAAAACAACAAATCATAAACTCCTTAGGACTTGTAATCTCCTCTCCTGTTACTTGGGCTACTATTTGGAAACATACTTTCCTGATGTCAAACCTACCAGAATTCTTCCATATGACATATTTTCTTCTACATTGGCCCAACTTAATTGGAATTTTGGAGCAAACCTCAATACTATACTTTGTCCATCTTTGAGACTTGACACTTTTGAAGTGGAAAAGGTGGATAATCTTGCCTCCCATGTTAGAGTGATTCTTTCATCCATCACTAAATTATAGATTTCATTACATGAGCTGAGTTTAGCTGAAAGGCTATTTCCAGGGTCTGATGGATCCCAGATAACCTGTCACATATGATCAGCAGAATTATTTCTCTTTTATTATAAAACAGCAACATTCTGGATGATGTGCAAATTTATTTGGTCTCATCCGAAGACTGGGAGAATTTGTAGGGGAGAAGTTCTTAATTGTCCATGACTGTTGACAGCCTTCAGTTCAGAATGGAGCTCACTGTACCTCCTTTCCTACTACCCCCTGCAAATTATCATAATATTCTCATATGGAATATTGCTGGGTTAGGTAATAAATTTGCAGACCCTCAATGGTAGCATTTTGTTTCTGTTGTTGAGGTCATTTTCCAAGAAACCTGGGCTATGACACAGCCTTATGCAAATGGTTTCAAATCTTTTTTGTCCCCGCCATTAAAGTTAAGGTTTATGGAAGGTGTAGGGGAGGTCTTATTACTATGATCAAAATTAGGGCAGGTTTCTGGGTACTTGCTAGCTACTTCCCTTCTTCTAAAATTCTTTTACACTTGTCTCTTGGGATACACAAGTGGTTTTGATAGGCAATGTTTATTTCTCACCCCCAGTTTTCATTCTCATCCTGAATATGACATTTGGTCAAAATTAACTATGGAAATTGATATCATATTTCAGTTATAACAGGTGGATACAATTATTTTAGCAGGAGATTTCAACTCCAGAATAGCACATTTTGACAACCTGCCTATTTTACAAGAACAATTTTATCTGGGGTTCTTGAACTTAAAAAAAACATTTGACAAAGTGTTGAACTGTTTGGGAAAGTATTTTCGAAGCTTTGTCATGAACAACAATGTATTAATGCTAAATGGGAGACCTGAAGGAGACCAAGTTGGAGCATATATTTTTTCACCCCAATTGGGCAGAGAGTTATTGATTTTGTACTCTGCTCTTCATATAGTTATGATCCATTTAAGAAATTGAGGCTGTCATAAGACCAGAAAGTGATCATGCAGCAATTTTGTTGACCTTTTCTGTCAAGAAATCTAAATTAAGTCAGTCAAATAATATTTTGGCACCACTTGCCATACATGGCAAATCAAAGTTGATTCTTAATACCAAAACTTTGAATAGTGTAACTCAATTAATTTGAACTCACCTTTTGCATCTCTCTCTTTGCACTTGCTCTTTGATGGCTCTCCCATTTTTCATCATCATGATTATTTTATGGTGGAGATTTGTATTTTGGGAGACTATGACATGATTCCCACAAATCAAGAAAATCGTGATATGGCCTTGATTTCTGCAGTTACAAAATTACTTATCATGAGACATTGGAAGGGCAATTGGACACCTTCACACTTAGAATGGCTTCAAGAATTTTTAATGCACGAATGCTAAATGTGAAATAACCTCCACAAATATGTGGCATAAGTTCCAGACTTGTTGGTCTCCCTATATTTTTATTTGATGCAAAATATTGGTAGCATAACTTCCTCCTTACTGGCTGTATTCAAGAGTTTGTAGGATATAGGTTGCTAATCCATGGCTTCATATAGACTGTGGTACTCTGATAGTAAGTAGATAAGTAATAATGTATTGTTCATTCATAAAAACTAATGGACATTATAACATATGAAATGTTAACAATAAGATAAAATTCCACATCAAAATGTTTAGGCATCATAAAAATGAAAAAAATACAGTAAATAATAATAATACACAGAGAAGGGATAGTGTATGGGCAACAGTGAACAACAACACTGTTGTTCACTTGAAGGTTGTCATGACAACCAAGAGAAACCTCGAGAGTGAAGCTTCGAGAGGTTTTGGTTGGCATGAAAACCTCAAGAAGTGAACCAGTGTTATTAGTCACTGTTGCCCATACACTGTCTTTATAGTGTATGTGCAAAAGTTATAACAAAACACCTTGTGGATTTTTTCATGTCACGCTTGTATTGTCGGGAACCCCCACCAAGACTGTGTCAGTGATAACTGAGCTCTTACTCTGGTCCACATTTTAAATTAAATAATTTGGCTCTGCTGTGTGCTGGCTAACAACAAAACAAAAGGTACTTACTTTTAATTAAAGCGTGCTCCGGTGCCTACACTGAAGTGCTGTGGCCATTTGAAGACAAATACTGAGCGCGACTTCACATGCAAACATGGAAGAGCTGTTGTACCATCAATGTGACGCATACACGATGGTACAACAACATTGTGGACGCCACATCGATGGTACAAACAAGATTAGGGAATGCTAGATTATCAAGCAATACAGCACTGTAACATACACTATACAAATATTATCTACATGAAAAATCATTAGTGATTGAATACGTGAACGTGTTTTCTTTTCTGCTTTATCACTTCATGAAAAAATTTGCAGCCATCTTCATATCCTCCACAGTTGAAGGATGAAGGAGAACAAATATTGGAT
Organism: Neoceratodus forsteri; assembly: GCA_016271365.2. NCBI lineage: Eukaryota > Metazoa > Chordata > Ceratodontiformes > Ceratodontidae > Neoceratodus > Neoceratodus forsteri. The sequence goes on from CM028130.1 coordinate 1,066,563,817, forward strand.
CGTAATCTAAACTTAGATATTTTAAAAGAAATTTATTTAGAATTGAGTTATGAGAGGTTTTATATAAAGGGCATTGTATTGTTATACACTATGATAAAGATTTTCAAGAAAACCCTTGTTACATCTACATTTTCTGGGTATAGGCTATCTAGTGAGCTTTTATTACAATAGGTATATTTAGAGCATATTATTTAAAATCTTGCACAAGTAATGAATTTCCTATATTTAGGAGTCAAAGGAAGAGTTACATAGCTCTCTATAAGAGAGTCCATTTTATTACTTTCAAACCACATAGCTTGTCTTTACTCTAGTTATAATTACTTTAAATGTTTTTAACCATGGAGATGTAAAGTTTTGTTCAAACCAACTAATTTTTTCTTTCAAACAAGATAAAGGAAGGATGTTAATTGGGTTCATAATTCTAAGCCAATAACTGGCCATGTGAACTTCTACTAGCAAAGCAATAGGCACTCTGCCAAGTTCAGCCCAACAATAACATTAGATGTTGATAAAGGAAGCTGTAACAATGATTTATAATAAGGGATAAAGGAACTTCCAGTGAAGACTAGTGTGTAGACCCCAGATTTCAGCACCATACAATAAAATTGGACTGATTTTTGCTTCACCAGCTAAAAGGGATGGGACAACTGTATGCCCACTATATTTAAAATTAAAGCACAAAAGGCTTTTAGCCACTAATTTAGCCTTAAAGACTTGTTCTTTCCAATGAGATGACCAGAGGCCATTAGAGGTAAATTTAACACCTAAATATACATAGAAGGAAACAACTTCAATCAAATCCTTGTTCAAAAATATCCTTGGTAGAGAACTATTAGAGTTTTGTGAACTAAATATCATAATTTGAAGATTAATTTTCAATTCTAACTTATCACATTTATTTTGATTTGATCTGTTTTACTTTGGAGTCCCTGTCTGAAAGTGATAAGAGTAGTAGGTCGCCTGCATACACTAAAATGTGAATTGCAGTGTTATTAATTTTAGGGAGTTAAAATAACTGACTCATCAAACTACAAAGGAGTTAATATAGATGCAGAATAAGAGGGTGTTAATAAGCATCCCTGCTTAACTCCCACTGAGGTTCTAAAATACTCTGAAATGTTACTGCAGTTATCATACCTAACTGCTGTTATAGTATTCAGATGTAAAAGATAAACAGGAGTCAGTAAATTCAGTGGAACCCCTTTGCGTAGTAATATTTCCATAGTTTGTCTCTTATTACTGAGTCAAAGGTATAAGTAAAATTGACAAATGAAGCATATAGCCTCATTTTCCAAAATAATTAGTACTTTTCCACTAAGTGAGCCAAAATGAAAATATTATCAGTAGTCAAAAATGATGTCGAAAACCTACTTGGAATATAGATAAAGGAGAGACTGTTTCTGTCAAATTCTGCAGTTTTGTAAGATTATTCTCGCAAATATTTTACCAATACCCATCAAACTGATTGATCAATAATTAGTTGGATGATGGTATTGTACAATTATATTTTTGTCCAAGGGGATGGGACAAATCTCTCCTTCAGGCCTCACAAATGTCTTGGTCTACAAAGTTTAATGAGAGCCCTCTGTGGAGTCTTACCCATCCATAGGAAAGCTGAACATAAAGATTGTAATTTACCAAACCAACTTTTAGGGAGGACGATGTTCAACATGTCCATGGCGTACATCAAACATGGCAAGATGTTCATTTTCAGAATATTCACTCTACCCCAAAGTGACATGGGCAAATTACACCAACGGTTCAAGTCAAGTTCAGTTTGCTTCAGGACCAGGTCAAGATTAAGAGACTTTAACAGATTCAAATCTCAAGTAATTCATATACTGAGATACATCTATGCTTTTAGTTTCCATTGAGGCTCAGTGCTGTTATGGCTTCCTTGGTACAGAGGATAGACAGGGATAAACCACAGTTTTATGTAAGTTAAGCTTATATCCTCAGAATTGACTAAAATGAGAGATAATCATAAGGGCTGCAGGTAAGGTGGTCTGCCAATTGATAATATGAAGCAGAATATCATCAGCAAATGTGGACACTTTAATTTCTAACTGCCCAGCTATTTGTCCCATAACTAATTCTGAGGAGTTAATCTTCTGAATGAGGGTTCTATTTATTAGTTAAACAAATATGAAGACAAAGGGCACCCTGACAAGTGCCCATAGCTAAAAAAGATGTCAGAAAGTTTGTTATTACATAAAATTTGTGCGAAGGTTTATTATATAATATTTGTATTTTACAGATTCCTGGAGAATATCATACTTCTGTAAGACAGTAAATAAGTATGGCCATTCCACACAGTCAAAAGCTTTCTCTGCATCCAGAGAGACCAACACCATATTGCCGTCCTTCTCCTGGATGCAGAGAAAAGATTAAATAATTTCTGGAAATGGTTGCTAGAGTGCCTACCAGCCACAAAGCCAGCTAGCTCTGTGCCAATAAGCTCCTTTCAGTCCCTACTCAAGTGAGTGGCCAAAATTGTAGCATAAATCTTAACATTGACATTTAATAGTGAGATGGGGCAGTAATTCTCAGGTCAAATAGGATCTATAGTGTTCAAACAAAGAGGTTTCTTGAATCTCAGTCGTAGAGGAAATGAACAATTTTGTCAGGGAAGGAAGAAATTTCTCTTTAAAAGTTTTGTAAAGAGATATGAAAACCATCTGGCCCTGGAGCTTTCTTGGGGGATGGATGAAACTATAGTGAGATTTTAGAATCAGTAATAGGAGCAGTCGGTAGATCTTTTGGTCCTTCAAGCTTAGGTAACTAAATATTGGCTAAAATCATTTAAACTCACTGAGTAGGAAAAATTAGGGCTGGGACAAAATATAGCTGTTGGTAAAAATTTGGAAAATGGACATCATTTTTTGTCTCACATGTTTGAGTCTGAGTCTGGGGATCTATCTAAGTAGAAACCCACTGGGAGGCACTCTGCAGCTTGAGATGAAGAGACAATAACTTGCCCGCTTTCTCTCCTTGACCAATATATGTTGCCTTGATACAGGTTGCTGCCTGATCCACTTTCTTCAGAAAATATGCTGAGTATTTAGCCCATAACGGAGCCAAATCCACTTGGACATCATCTGGAGAATGTGAATAAAGTGTCTTTTCCAAAGTTCTGATGTCATGCAGTCACCATGCAACTTGAGCTTTTGTTTTTTAATTTCAAATGGTGGCTACTCAGATCAATTACCCCCACCAGATTACTTTAAGTGTCCCCTCAGAGGGTATCCTGAGCTACAACAGAATCCCCATTTTCTTGAATGGATTGCTTAACAAATTTTTTAAAGTAAGACACTAGGCTGGAGTCTTTCAACAGCTGATTTTTCAGGGACCATGTATGAGGTCTAAGTTTCATATGGGGAGCCTGCATAAACAATATAACTGGAGATTGATCTAAAAAAAACCGGCTACAATCTGGCAGTCTTGAATTAAGGCTAAAGATGTTGACTAATAAAAAGTAGTCCAATCTTGAATAAACATTGTGTGGGGCTGAATAAAAGTAAAATCTCTATTGTTAGGATGTAGCATCTGCCAAGGATCTACAAGCCACAGCTGGTCCAGAAAAGGATCCTCTGGGAGACAAGCCAAACTTTGTCTAATAGGTTTTGTCGAGATCATTGACTAAACACTAAATTCCCCTATGAGCAAGGGAATTAAAATGGGGACAATACTGTGGCTAAAGAAGGGAAAAAGGAGGGTGTGTCCTGATTAGGGCCATATACTGAACCCAGTACTAGTTCTACATGGCCTAATCTTCCATGGACAAAAATATATCTGACATTCAGGTCATGAATCTCATTAAGTAAAGCAAAGGGGATAGATTTGGCAATCAAAAGGCAACACCTCTCTGGTGGGAGCCATTACTGGCACCAAACTCCTATCCAATCCAGCTGTTGCACAAAAGTTTCACCTGAGCATCCAGGAGGTGCATTTCTTGCAAAAATATGGTGTGTGGATGGTACAAATTTAAATGTATAAAATAGAATATTTTGGCATTATCCCTCTCTCCTTAATATTCCATGTAAGGGTGTTAATTATATGAGTCATAATAAAATTAAAAGGACTGAGCAATGATCATTATACCCCAGGTCACCACCAATAGGCACAAAAGACCCCTCTTGTTTGCCCAATACCCACAACATAACTAAATATTTTAGAAACATCCCACCTAGTTAAACAACAAAAAGAAAACTGCAATAATTATAATAAACCTCTTAAAATACTTTTAAAACTAACCTACCCAGGCCCACTCCTCCTCTTGTAGTCTGCAAAGACTAGCTGAAGGCAGTCCTCATCTGGACCTTCCAATAACATAAAGTCAAGGAAAACTATTGTCCTTCCAAATATCATGCCAAGAAGAGATATTCATTAAATGTAATAATAAAGGGAGCGTGGGTTTGGCAAACAAGTTATGTTGTGGGTATAATAACCCTGCATATCAAGTCAGACATATGTACCATAACCTGACAAACTTGGTAAACACTAATATTGGGCTCTGTGCATTATTGGGGTGTAAGGTATGCACCCCACCCCGCAGCTCCACACCCATGGATGGATGGATGGTGGCCATATTCATGGACACCGCCACCATGCAGCTCCCATACATGGCCTAGCCCCCAGTGTACAGATGCATGGAGGATTGCTTCATGGACTAGGCATGCATCCAATGGAATGCTAGGTCCTGGTTGACTAATGGATCCCTTGTGCCTGGCGGGCATGGATGATGACAGATGGCACACTGTGTGCTGGTGGCACAGGGGTGGTAGATGTCAGATCAGCAATCCCCAGGTTTTCTTGTGGTCCCCATGGGTGGGGATGGCTAATTAAGGAGATCTGCTGTGCCCAGACATCCCCACCTCAACTGGCAGTGGCATCCTGGGGTGTGTATCCTTACTGCAGGGAGTTACAAGCATAACGTACCTCCTTCCAGTACACTGCACCTTTGTGAATGGCATGGTGTGTGGGCACCCCTGGCATGCCCTCTGCACACTGTTGTCCATGCAGCCAGGGATCGGGCATGTACCTATCCTGCACCCCCTAGTGAATGCCGTATGGTTTATGTGGTGCATTGGCATAGTGAATAGAGGCCGATGTATTATACAGTAAATGGTAACATCACTCTCTACTTATCTAATAAATTGCATTAACAGACAATTTCTAATAACCTATTTAAGAAAATTTTACTAGAGAGAAACCACAAACAGTGCCCCATTCTGACCACTAGAGGGAGTTTATTTATTTTATTTATTTATTGAAATGTTTGACCAGGAAGTCACACTGAACAACAAGTTTCTCATCTCCGTGTGACTTGAGGGGTACAATTGGATGAAGAATTAGACATACAGTTTAACATTTAACATATCTGAATAATTCTGCTACAACTCGCTTCCACCTGCTGTTACCAACGACACTACCCTGGGCACTTTCAAGTGCAACCTGCATCAACAACTTGTCACAATGGCCGCCTGTGAATGTTTCTCCTAGCTAAACTTACTCTCCTTCCTCTAATTTCCCCTCTAAGTCCCTCCCACCTTACCCCACCCCTCCTTTTATTTCCCCACTATTATCTACATTCTCTCCCATAGCTTACTCTTCATGTATCTACCATCTCTCCTAGCAGTTTCTAATGTATTCTAGTGAACCATATTACAACTGTTTTTTATTGTACATATGTTCTTGAATAATATACACAAATGACTGTGACTTAACATACATACTGCGAATCATTGTAGATATTACAGTAATTTCATATGAAAGCTTTAATGTACACCGACAAAGCCTATGGCTGCTTGAAACTACTGTACTTGTTATTGTCCTCACGATGTTTTATATTGTTTCAATGTGGAACATTTGTAAAAGAGCCTTGGCTCAAAGGTGTCTTCCAAATAAAATAAAATAAAAATAAAAATTAAACATTCATTACATTTGTAACAAGACATACAGTTAAAAATATCATAAACATACAATCTCATTTAGTGCATAACATACAGTTAAACATATCATACCTGTGGAATATGCATTTAATTACAAGTGGCATATCTGAGGAACATAGTACAGAATTTTAATGTTGCCTTGGAGCCAGCTCCTTGCAGGAATGGATCACCATTAAGAGGCAGATTATTTAGCAATGATTGAATGAATGAGGTTCAGTGGGGACGCCAAGAAGGGTAGAGGGGTAGACAGGAGAAACCTGCTGGGGAAGGAGAGGATAAAGATGGGGAGGAACATTACCGAGCAAAGTGAACAAAAATAGTCAGTTATGAGAGGCAAGTTAACATAGGGCTAGTACAATCTGGGAGCACCTCAGACAGAACAAAAGTGTAAATTATTAGCTCAAGTTAACTAATTCCTTTGGTTAAGTGCAGGGGATAGAGAGGTGGCAGGAGAGAGGTGGGGTAAGGGATAGGAAGGAAGGACAAGTCATAACTGGAACTGGCCCTTCAGAGTGTGGAGATTGCTGCCAGTGGCAGAATGAAGTGAGATCTTAGAATAAGGGGCAGGAGTAGGCAAGAATAAGTTGGGTGGCGATAGTAGAGAGGATGGTAAAGGGAAGGAGAAGGAGGAGGAGTGGTAGAAACTTGCCTAAGACTAGGCCTCTTCAGGATGCTGAAAACCCTGTCAGAGAGCAGAGTCAGGCGAGGACGAGTTAGGTAGAGAGGATGGAGGGAAGTGGAGGGAGGGAAGGAAGCAATTCCCAGTGCTGGATCCCTCCAGGATGCTGAAAACCCTGCCAGGAACAGAACTAGGAGAGGACAAGCTGGGAATAGAGAAAGAAAGGATGAACTGAAAGGAGGGAAGAGGAGGGAAGAAGAAGTTGACTAAGACTAGGCCACTCCAGGATGCTGAGAACCCTGCCAGAGCACAGAATCAGGTGAGGACTAGTTGGGTAGAAAGGATAAAGGGAGAGAGGGAGAAGGAAGAGTAATTGCCCAGTGCTGAGCCCCTCAAGGATGCGAGAACCCCGCAGGGGATAGAATTAGTGAGGACAAGTTGGGCAGAGGAAATGGGGGATAGAAAAGAAAGAAAAAGAAGGATGGAGGGAGGAAGAAACTTTGCTAAGAGTAGACATTGCCAGGGTGCTAAGAATCCCAACAGAGGGCAGATTTAGGCAAGGACAAGTCAAGTAGAAAGGAGAGAGGGAAGGAGGGAAGGAGGCTTGCTTAGTGCTAGACCCTTCCGGATGCTGAGAACCCTGCCAGAGGTCAAAACTAAGCAAGGGCAAGTTGGTAATGGAAAAAGGTTAGGGTTGGAGTGAGGGGTAAGCAGTGGAAGGAGAGAGGATGCTGGGAAGCAGGCTCAGGGCAGGAGGAAGATTTAATAGGGAATGTGAGTTATGGAGAGGATCAGACATATAGGAGGACGGTCAAGGAGGGTTAAAGCAGGAGCAGTTATGGTGCTACATTGTTTTGTAGGTCGGTGCACAGAGCATACACCAACATTGCAAGAGTTGATTGACATCATGCAGTGATGCACATTGCTCTGCGCCTAATTTCAGCTGGATAAGATATAAAAGGAACAGTGTGGGGTGGGTGTGCTACCTCCATTTAAAGCGACAAATCGGAGGTCACGCCATGCTCTGCTGTACACTAAAGTAAGTGACTATCCTTTTAAAACATAAATAAAAAGCTGTGCAGATGAAAGAGGCATTAAAATGTGACAGCACCAAGACCAACGAGTCTAAAAGAATATTTTATGTTATTTCTAGACACTTTACATATGGAGGAATGGCAGGCAGATGGCACTAGGTAAAGAACATTAATCTCACTGGGTATACAGGTTGCTTTTAATACATAACAGTTAAGACAAGATAAAATACCTTAAAAACACTTAAGGAATGTTTTTAAACACCTTAAACATGAAGGAATGCCAGACAGAAAGTGATAGCTATAAGACACTTTATTTGGATATACAGGACATTTTTCAATGGGCAGTAGCTCGAATATGGAGAAATTAATACTTTAAAGGTAAGTTGTAAAGAATAAGTTAATGAGATTATATGAGGAGCACTGTTTAAAAATATCTGAGTGATTCTTTTAGCATGACATTTGTTGATAATTATATATATGATAAGTGTCTGGAGTATTCAGAAATGTATTAAATGACTTACAGAGGGAAAATATGACAACAGCAGACAACATGCTATAACAAACTAGAATATCTTCTAGTGGATTGATGAACAGAAGGCAAGGTTATGGAAATATGTTCAAAACAAGAACATTTCTTTAAAAAATCTTTTATGGAACCTGGATGAACTGGTGCTGGGAATTTTGAGGTTTAATACCTAAATACATTTTTATCACAGATAGAATATTTTTCAATCAGTGAAAGTCTGAGGATGGTCTAACAAAAGCTTAAAAGGGGTGAGCATGGACAGTATTTGCTTTCCTGTATATAGAGGTTAAATGATAAGAAAATGTTGATTTAAAAACAGAACACTCAATTATGTTTTTAATTTTGTTTTATTATAAGATACAGTAACAGTACTAATGAAGGATATGCTCCAAAACATTTGCTTTTTACTGTGTACAAACTGTATCTACTGAAAACAAGTAAAGATTTGATTTTGACAAAAAAAGGATACAGTAACAGCACTGATGAAGGATATGCTCTGAAACATTTGCTTTTTACTGTACATAGCTATTAAAGCACAAGTAAAGATCTGATATTTAACAAACATTCATCAGGTGAGTGGGCCTTTTGTAATCAATTTGTAGTACAGTATCTGGAAGATTATGTAGCAGAAGCAAGGGAGTAGGAGTAGGAGGAGGAGGACTGCCATATTTGGGTGGGGCAGATTTGCAAAAATGACGGGTAAAGCCTGACTGACCAATGAGAGTGATTCATGGGGACCAACAAAGTGCAAGTGTCAGAGGATCTGAAGAAGTGGAGGAGAGTGTCAGCATAGGTGGTAGGAGGGAAGTTCTCCTAACCAAAATTTAGAAGTGATTTTGGCACAATGACTGAGGCACCTGTTGGGAAGTGAGGAAAGGGACAGGGCATGGCAGAGGTCACAGTGATGAGTTTGTGATGGAGCGTCAAGGCAAATTGACAGAAGGAGTTAAAGAGAGTGTCCAATCTGGTTAGGGAGGATTTGGGAGCAGCACCATAGACTACATCACAGTAGTCAAAATGGGGAGGATCATCTTCTGGACTAGTTTATGCCATGCTGTAGAACAATGCAACTCACGGTTACTGAATAAGGCACCAAGCTTGGGGCACAGTTTTCTCAAGATGGCATCAATGTGGCCAGAGAAGTTGAGGTGTTGGTCCACCCAAACCCCAAGATATCTGAATGAGATGTCCTCTATGATTGTCCCATCGAGGGTATGGAAAGACAGTAAAAGGTGGAGCCTAGAGAGTCTCTGCCTAGTGTCAAAGGTCATGGAGACAGTCTTTTTGGCATTTAGGAATAGCTTATGTGAGGCAAACCATAGCTGAGCCTTGTAGAAGACATGCTGAAGGGTGGTTGCTACATTGGCAGGGGTATTTGCCAGGAGAACAGGACAGTGCTGTCTGCATACATATGGATACAGAAGGTGGGGGAGCATACTGAAGGCAAGTCATTTAGGAAGATGGAGAAGAGAATGGGTCCAAGCACTGAGCCTGTGGGACTCCTGTGGAAACTGGGAGGGAGGACAGATTGTATCCTGGATCTTGACTGATTGTGTTCTGCCTGAGAGGTAAGCTCTAAACCAGTTTTGGGCAGAAGTAGACATCCCAGCAGCCATAAAGAGTCAAGAAGTAGGCATGGGAGACTGTGTCAAAAAAAGTCTTGGTGAGGTCGACAAAGATGGCAGAGGTAATGAGGCCATTATCCATCCTGGTGAGGATGGAGTCAGTGAACCTGAGTAGGGAGGTGGTAGTGGAGTGGTTCTTCTGAAACCAGATTGGAATGGGGTGAAAAGGAAGAGTCATCAAGGAAGGAGGTTAGTTGACAGAGGACCAGGTGTTTTGGAGTTTAGCAAGGGCAGGGAGGAGGAGATTGGGTGAAAATGTGCAGGTGTGGAGGGGTCACCACCCTTTGGGAGAGGAGGCCACCGCCGTTTCAGGATGAAGGAACAGATGAGGATGTGAAGGAAAGATTTAGGATTAAGGAAGAGGGTAAGCTATAGCAGAAGCTGAAAGGTCATCCGGTGATGAGCCTTTGGAAGGATTAGAGAGAGAAGGGCCATTAGTGTTTCTTCTGGGAAGACAGCAGAAAGGAGAAGGAAGGGTGGGCATGGAGGGTTGAGTGCTGAGTGTGAGAGGATGAGGAGGGGGAGGTTAGAGGAGGGACTTTAGAAGTGCTGTGGCACAGGAGATGTAATAAGAGTTAAACTCTTGAGCCACTGCGCTGATTTTGAGATCAGTGAGTTATTTATTTTAAGCACAGGAGGAGGCAAATGTAAAGAAGGAAAGAACAGGGCATGGACCACTTTCCAGAATTTGGAGGGGAATTGATGTTTTGAGAAAAATTATTTAAAATATTCAGACTTGGCAAGTCTGGTAGCTTTCTGCAGGCATTTCTTAACATCGATACCTGGCATAGTCTGGGGGAAGCTGAGAGGTCTTATGTTTCCTACAAGCTTTGTGTGACAGGGTACTCCCTGTCATGAGTAGGGCTCTGATATTCCTACCCCCCATTTAGATCTGCAGTGTATTGATAGGTTTGGGGAAGAAGGTACAAGAGTGCATATACAGGACTGTCCATAGCAAAGGGACATTTCCTATTTGAGCACCATTGCTCGGAACCCCCTTCTGTTCCCCTATTGAGTTAAAAGATCCTGGTCAGTGGCTTTTAGTTGTAAAAATAGCCATCTTGCTGCAAGAAAGCAAATCATGCCCACCTAATGGGGTGTGTTAAAATCTTGAGGAAAGAAACTACCACTGGGAACAGAGCAGCATGTATGTTTAATTGCACTGTTATATACCTTTCATAGAGTTCCCAGATTTGGAGTAAATGAAAGATGTCTAGAGAAAGAGAGAGAGAGTCTTGTAAAATAAAGCAGGAGCACATTTCTCACCCTGTTTTCTCTCTCAAGTAAACTGCTGAGAGGCGTTGTTTTTTCCTTAGCTGCCATTCCAGCTTCGGTCCTTGCAGTTCACTCGTGGAGTGCGTGACATTTTATTGTAAGAAAAGTGCCCTTTCTGGTAGACATACTCTGTGGGATTTAAATAATTAAATGTATATATTTTGAAGAGAGAGAGTCACTTGGTTAATTTGCAGCAGCACACTGTGCTTTGCTTGTTCTCCCCGAGATATTAACAAATTAAAAGTAAAAGTGCTTGGTAACATAGTTTGATTACCAGAAAGCCTGATAACTGTATAAATGCTGTCATGTTGCATAATGTACATGACAGAATTTGACAGTACAGAAATGCCTGTTTTTGTCTTTTTATGATTGACGGTTTTATGTTGAATTAAGCCCTCTGTTAAAACTGTTGCAGGGCACAACTTTAAATGTTTTGAATATGCCCATATTTGTATGCTGCACCCTGTGGGCTTGTTGCGACCTGCAAGAATAAAACGAAAACATGTTGAGAACCTCTTGTTTGCTTCCTATCCCTCATTTTGTTTTCTGGCAGGAGCTCATGAAAAGTTGTGGCTTTTTCTTGTAATTATGCCACTGAGCTCCTGCACGACTATGCGAACGGTGCGCCGGGTGATTTCAGACCCACTCAAACGTGTACATTCATGAAGGTATTTAACCTTCTAATTCTGCCCGAATGAAGTTTTTGTTTTAAAAGTCCATTTTCCCAAGTCCACTTACCTCAGAATTGAACTGGAGCACTATTGGGCTGTTTTTAAGTTCTTTATGTAACAAGGGATTTTCTGTTTTCTTCAGCATGTCAGAGCCGTGGATTTCTTCCTCCTTCTGCCGCAGCATTTTACTAAGAGCCAGCCGTAACTGTCTGTATTCTTTTATGTCACTGTTAGAAGAGGTGGTGCTTCCTGAGTCTAGAAACAATGTATAATATCCCTAAAAAGCATGTAACCCACTTTAATGAGTGTAAATATGCTATTACATTGGTTTAAAAGCATATTGCTGCCATAAATAAAATAAACTCATGGAAATAAAAATATAAAGTTTAAAGTAAGGCACAGGGGTGAAGTTAGGTAAGTCACCTGACTCCTGTACTGTATATAAATTGAGCACCTAGAATAGGTAGAGAGAGAGGTATTAGTCTAGAGCTGACAGTGCGAGGTGTAAGACCTCTATTGCAAGAGCTTGTTCCTAGTTAATGAAGCTGTATGTGTGCCATTGAGCATAACAGTGATTTTTTTGTGCTTTAATCCTGCCACACTAATATCTCCTTAATTTCTGTAAAACTGACTGATCATTTTATATAAGAAAATGAAATGATAAGTGCCTTGCCGCACTTTTATGCATTGATTTTGATGCCTGCCTGAAATTTGTTTTCCTGAACAACAACCCGCTACACTTTGTCTCACTCACTGAGACAGGTCAATAACTGGAGGAGACCCAGGGATGAAGGTTGCCATGAACTCTAGTGCGTTTGAATGGAGTGCAGGATGGGGCAAAGGCACTGGGGGACTGTCTAGTTCATTAAGAAGGAGATTAATGTTTAAGAAGCTGAAGGAGCGGAGTTGCATAATTTTGTGTGGCGGTTTTGGTCTATGGACTTTCCTGACTATGAAGATTGGGTGATGATCATTGAGGGCATCCGGGGGATGCCTGATTTAATGATCCAGTGGGGTGAGAGGTGAGAGTCCAATCTATCAGGGAGTGGTTAAGGGTTTTATGATTTAGGCGTGTGTGTTCCAGGATGATTTGGGAGAGACTGAGGGCCATGATGTCATTACATGTCTTGGCAGTCATTGGTAATAGCCAGTTTAGGTTTGCATCATCCAGGATGTATAGCTCACCTTTATGTGAGAGGAAGGTTATGGAGGTAATGAGATCCAAAGTATCGTATGCCTTGGAACCAGGTCAACAGTAGATGCAAGCTATGAAGATTGGGGAGGAAAAGGCAAGGTAATGTTTACTGCAGTGCTTCATAGTTGGAGAAATGAGGATGATAGAATGGTTGTGAACTAAAGTGAGGACAGGATATACATGGCTACTCTGCACCCCTACCAGTCTTTTCCTGCCTGATTATGGAATAACCTGGGACATTAATGGCAAGATCAGGTATTTTAGTGTTTAACCAAGCTTCTGTTAAAATTTGAATATCAGGTGTGAAGGAGATTACCATAGGATGTAAAGGTCAGTTTCTGAGACAAGGCTGCTGATGTTTAAGTGGAAGATTTTCAGACCCTTGCGGTGAGCAGAAGGAATTGGGGAAGTTGGAATGTTAGTTAAAGGACTGCAACTGGCAGATGTGGGTGTAGTGGGGCCAGGATTGGGATAAATATTTCTGATGGAGTAAGACAAGTGCTATTGTGAGGTGTGGAGTTTAAGGCATTTGTGACAGGCTGAGGATTTTGAAAGTACTTTGGAGGGGGCTAGGTGAGGTGAAGATGAGGTGGTGAAGGAAAGCTAGGTGGCTGGACCTGTGAATAGAGTAGCAGGGGAGGTGAGGGAATTGAGACCAGAGTATTTGAGGGGTGTGAGGAGTTATGGCAAGGATAAAGATAGGGGCTAGGAGAGCAGAGGGAAAGGTGAGAAAGGTTTATTGGACTGAGGAGAGTATGGAGCAGAGGTAGATAAAATTGATAGAAGAATTAGAAGGAGGAAGTAGTGACAGAAGGGTGAGCATATGGTATGGATCGGGAGCAAAATAGATCAGGGTATACTAATCAACAGTAGGGAGTAGATCAGTGGCACTGGCAGAAGTAAAGTGACTGTTAGTAGCAGTGGACAGTAAGTTGCCAGCAGCAACAAGTTAATTGAGTTGTTGCTCTCTAGTGGCTTTGCAGTATAATTTACAGAAGGAAAGTCAACACTTTCAAGTTCCAAACTAAAAGAACACAGCAGTGAGTTGCATTACAACTATAGGCTGGGACTCTGGAAAATACTAGAAAATGGCATAATGTTTTTTATTCTATTTTTGCCCTGTACAGCCCCATCTAATTGACTCCCCAGCTCCTGTCACCCAGAATTACGGGGGCTTACTTTACGCCTGGTCCTGGAGCAGCTGGTCGTCATCCTGCCGCCAATATTTTTTATCCACCAATTTTCTCCCAAAGGCCCCAGGAGAGAGGACACATGCACATGGACGCCGTGATGTGCTTTGCAGCTCCCGAAACGACTCCCCTTCCACCTACCCCATTAGCCTAATGCCAGGCCCCCTTGCCTTCTGAGTTCCTGGCCTCACCAGGGGCAGCCATTGAGTGAGGGATGCCAGTCCACCACCCTGGAGAGGAGAGCTGCCTGCTGGCCACTCTATCCAGCTCTGCCCTCCCCCATGCTGACCTCCAATGACCCAGGCTCACTCCCAAACCCAGGTCAACAGTGTGCTGCGAGGGTGAGACAACCAGCACCTCAGGCCTCTGCACCACCAGGCCAGCAGAAAATGCCATAATGTTGAAAATAAAATGGCTTAAAAGGGGCTAAAATAGTCAGGCTCAGACTTCAGTAAGCTACCAATAACCAAACCGCTTTACTTATATATTAAAAAGAAAAGGAGAATGAATAACCAGAGCCTTGATACATTAAAGATGTAACAATAAAAGTGTTGCATTTTCAATAAGTTCCAAGTCTCCCAACGATATCAGACTATTATATAACAGGGTGCTGAAATGTAAAATAAACAAAGTTCAAACTAGTCTCATCAGCAGGAAATGTCCAGATCAAAAAACCAAGAAGGCAAAACACACTCCTGTTCTGTTCACAATACGTTACTTAGCTCCCAGTAAAGATCATCCAATAAAGAGTTTAACCTTTTTCCCAAACAGGAAACATTTAGATAATTCTGCCACAGCCTGACTAGCAGAGTCAAATCTTTGAGGACCGCTGCAGTATGCACTTCCGACTGGGCTGGATACAGCATTCTGTCCTGACGTGAGCCACCCAGAGTGTAGTCTGAATGGGATGATAAGCTGCCCTGGCCTGGTGGACCATGAAAGTAAGATCCTAATCAGGTGATGTCAGGATCCAGACCACTGTAATGATTCCAGCTTGCAGACTTCATGAAGAGTATGGTCCCGATACAGGTAATTAAGTAGTTTAAAATCAGTGGCCTCAGAGGTTTGCTTGTAGTGGGCTTAGCAAGTAGCACTCTATGGGCTCTGTCAATAACATAAACAGGGCTGTTAGATAAAGGCCGACCACTTTGTTACAACATTTTTGAAAAAAGTTAATTTCATTAGCCACCTCTTCTCCTTCAGGCAGCCTAGAAGAACACAATTATTTCTCCTGCTTCACCCTGCAGCTCGGTTTACTTTATCCTCTAGTTTCAACAAATTTCTTTTGAAGGCAGACATCTCTGGTTCAATGCGGGATTGCTGATTCATAATAGAAGAAATCTGAACTCAGTATCTGCAACTCTCCTGGTAAGTTCTTGGAATGCTGACTTTAAACCTTTTAAATCAGCAATAATTGAAAGACCGCTTCCTTGATGGTGCTTAATTCAGCATAGATTTGTTCTGTAGAGTGCTCCATTGTGGCTGGTACAGTATAGTCAGTGATATAGGTGAAGTGCTTCAGCATGGCTGTTCAGGTTCAAGCACAAGGGCCTGCACTACTGTCTCATCAGAAGAAAAAGTTGGCGTAGTAGCTTCCCGACTTTGAAATTCCATCTGCTCTGCATCCATTTTGATATCCAGTTCTCTATGCGGTATACAGTGTGTCCCAGAACAAAAATTGAGGCTAAGGAAGGACAAAAGTTTGCTATTTATTATGGGTCCAGATGGAGCTCAAGGCTCAAGCTGCCAATCCAGACCTGTATCACGTGACAGTTCTAGTCCATATATAACATTGTTTCTTTAGAATTACAGTTTAATGGCACTTTCTATCAGTGCACAAGTTTTGCATAGTTGTGCTGCTTTGTGTTTAAAAATGTTTCCTGTTGGATGACCTAATTTAGCCTCTGTTTGAAAAAAATTATTAAAGCAACACTTGTCAAGTTGAATTTTTAAAGCCGGATATTCAAAGGGTTGCACCATGCTAACAGAGTTGCTTGTCGCGTAAGTCCAAAATGCACCATTTTGCGATATTCAGAAGGGAGGCAGTTGCGCCACCGAAAACATGCTGAAAATGAAGGGCATGCGCAATCGGAAGGGGTGGATCCATGCATAAAGAGGCAATGCGATATTCAAAGACTTGGCGCGATGTATAAGAAGCGGCACAGCCGAAATTGGCGAGACTAAAGGAAATGAGCCAAAATAAAAGGCCTAAGGAAGCGGCACAAGAACGCTACAAGGCTGCCAAGTGGGGGAGAGAGAGAGAGAGACAGACAGGCAGACAGACAACAGACAGGCTAGGGCAGGCAAGGAAAGCGTGGGCCATAGGCTGTAGAGGCCAGCGGGGTGCCCGGTGCAGTGGAAGTAGCAGTGAGGACAGCGGGGTAACACAGCAGCACCAGCCAGGGGTCAGAAGCCAGGGAGATGGACAGTGCCAGCTTCCACATGGAAGCTGTAATGAGGGGGTGAGAATGCATGCTGCAGGGGAGGCGTGGCCGTAGAAGGGCCCGTCGGGTATACCCCAACAGGCAGTACCGTGCCGCATCAGCTTTGAGCTGTACACAGATGTAGAGATCGTGGGCCGGTACCGCCTGAACAGGGCAATACTGAGATGGCTCTGTGAGGCTGTGCAGTGATGTGATGCAGGCACCCTCACGGCGGAGTCATGCTCTGTCGGTGGAGACCAAGGTGACAGCCTGCATGTGCCTGCTCGCACAGGCACCTTCCAGAGGCCGACAGGGGACACCACAAGCATCACACAGTGGCCACGTCACGCATCCTCACCCAATTCCTCAGCGCACTGCTGCCACATGCTGCGAGTACATCCATTTCCCCAGCACCGCGGCAGAGCGCATAGCAAACATGCAGGAGTTCCACAGGGTAGCACATATGCCTGGCGTTGGGCCTATAGACTGCACCCATGTGGCCATCAGATGCCACCTGGCCCCGAAGGGCTCGCATATAGGAACAGAAAGGGATTCTCCAGTGTCAACTGCCAGGTGGTGTGTGATGCCACTGGGCGCATAATCAATGTCTGCCACACACCTGGTGGAGCACATGATGCCTTCATATGGTATCAGTCCGCACTGTGCCATCGATTCGGAGTGGGGACATCCCACAGGACATCTAGTGGGTGAGTACACCTGTATGGAATGCAAACTCGGGGCAAGGGTGGGAATGCCACAGGTGCCATGGTAGTGGCACACAGGGATATGGGCAATATGGACCTGAACATGAGACTGATCTCCACTATCCCACACAGGTGACAGCGGATACCCACTCCGTCCCTGGCTGCTCACACCGTGCAGCGCCCCATGACCCCATCACAGCAATGCTATAATGAGGCACATGTTTCCCACATGCAACATCATAGAGCGGGTGTTTGGGATGCTCAAGGCATGCTTCCGATGCCTATATACCTCCAGTGGTACCTACAGTACAGCCCCCAAAAGGCCTGTGGGATATTCCTGGCCTGTTGCATCCTGCACAACATGGCCAAAGACTATAGGATAGCCGTGCAGGTTGAAGGGGAATAGCGATGGGGGCGCCAGTGGCGCTGATGTTGATGGTGATGAGCAGTCGCCCTAGGACGGCAGGACCCCGACTGATCCAGCAGGCCCAGCTGCACCGGGACACCATCACAGAGGAGCACTATGCACAACACAGGTAAGTCAAGGAGACATGTGCAACCAACACTGTCCATGCAAACCACAGGCACACAGGGTAACACACTAGGGGTGCATGATGGCCAGGGGAGTGGAAGGGTCCAGGCATACAAACGCACCATCAGGGAGGGGTGAGCACTCATATGGACACACACACCAGGCACAGGCGTACATGGGCACATGCACAGCACAGCAGAACCGACATTGCTAACACACAGCACCACCGACCACCCCACCACCTGTACTGTCCAAGTACGTGTGTCAGATGCTGGGTACCCTTGCACCTTGGTGTACAGTACAATGCAGGCATCATCATGCACCGCACCTGTGGACAGCAGTTGGGAGGGTGTGCAGGTGGTCCGTGTGTCGGCGTGGTGAGCAGAGCACTCAGCAGTGCATTGCCCATCATGACACACATTGCACACATGGCAGCACCAGACAGGGCCCTCAGCATTGCCTATTCAAGTCTGTGGACTCAGGATTAGATTTTCAATCAAGCATCGAAGACTTGCAACGTGATCATGCCAAATCCCTGGAAGTTTTGTTAATCAGTTAGAAAAGGAGGCCTAACTATTATACACATGTGCCAAGACTTGTGGCATTGTAGGAGCCCTATAATCACAGGAGTCCTGCAATGATACATTTTTATTTTATTTATTTCATATTTCAGATTACACTTTTGAGCATAAGTGCTCATTTGCAAAGATTCCACATCTGAGTCTAGAACATGATTCATAACAGTAATCTTGAGTTCATTACAGTTACTAATACAATAACAGCAGCTCACATAGAGCATTGCAAACAGAACATATAAAGGTACAGTAAATAGAAAACAGCAGCTCCAGGGGAGCACAATCAAGCAGTGAGCATTGGAGGCCCTAGGTACCTGTGTACACACAGTTCAGTGAAGCAGGGAAGAATGAGCCAAGGAGACCTAATTAGCTATAAGAGGTGCATTTGGTACTTTGTGAGTTCTGTTCTCAGCACTTGGAGTGCTTGCCAAGGCTTGTTTACAGAAAGATGTCTGTAAGGCATTCCTAGACATACTCTTGTAGTGTATTGGTTGTTAATGGGGCAGAAGAAGTTATAAATCGCTAATGGGGTAAAGCCCAGTAGTGCTTTTTGCATGCAAACAGGTTTGATATCTTTTTTTCAAATCAAAGTTTATTTTGCACACAAAAGAACAGATCCAATCATGATAATTGGAGTTATAAATGACACTAGAGATAGTACTTCCCTACATACATTGAGCTGTTCTCCTCCCAAACCTGTTCCCACCCCATACTAAAACCACCTCCCCAATCAGCACAACTCAGACTTATCAAATGGGTAATTAAACCTTGACTTCAATAATAGCATAAAATAAACTAAATAGTGAGCAGCGTATGAAAGGTTCCCAAATTTTCATATATCTATTCATCCTGTTACTCAAACTAGCACCATTTTTTCCATCCTGAGATTGGCAATAATTCTTTGAGCCATTTCAGTATATGAAATATCTCCATCATTTTTCCAGTGATGGAGAATAACCCTTTACCGATATGAAATCAAAGCCATATAATACCGTCTTGAGATCACTGGAATGAGGGTATAATCACCTAAAAGACATACCTCAGGGGTAAAAATGTCAGAAAGGCCCAGCAAGGATCCATCCTCCATTGGATGTCCTTCCAGAGGAGGAGGCCTTAGGGCATACCCAAAATATATGGTAAAGTGAGCCCTCTGCTTGCTTACAATGAGAACAAGTAAGTGAATCAATAAGCCTGTACTTATATAATTTTGGGGAGTATAATATATGTTATGTAGTATGTGAAACTGTGTAAGCTGTAATCTATCCTGAGTAATGTACTTATGACAGTTCGACCACAATGCCACCCAATCTATCTCCAAATCGGGAAACATAATGTCCAATATTTCTCCGGTGCAAACACAGCTGGGTATTTATAATTGTATAAAATTTTGTAAATGTTAGATACAGAGTGAGGTCTGCTGGACATAAGTCGCGAGTTCATCCAAAAGATTTCTCATACTTCTTTGGGTGGAGTCGACCGAACACTTTCACTATTGAATGTTTTAACTGAAAAACTTTAAAAATAAGTTTGCTGGGAATATTAAAATTATCTAGTATTTCAATGTCTGAAAGCAAGAATTATCCAGTGCAACAAGCTGGGAAAGCTTCGCACCTTCCAGTTGAGGAAGCCATTTAGGCAAGATTGGCTTGTTACCTATTTTAAATTAGGGTTACCCCTACAGGTTGAGCTAAATCTAAAACATGACTGTGTTCCATGAATGAGCTTATCTGGGAGTGCACTCTGACCGATATTGCAATGGGGTTGACTTCAACAATACAGGAGGGCACCTGCCTAACATGGAGTAGCAATGCTGGCGAAGACCACTCTGTTTAATTAGAAAGCTCATTTTTAGCCAGATAGGTATAAAACCAGCAGAATTTGCTTCTCCCATCTGCTCCATCCATCTCATGTACTTTGCCATATGACTCGCCCAATAATAAAAAATCAAGCGTGGAAGACGGAGACACTCTTTATCTTTGGGAGCCGCTAGCTTGTAAAATGCAATCCTAGGTTGTCTATTAGCCCAAATAAATTTTGTTATCAGACCATTAATTTTACAGAACCAAATAACAGGTATCCAGTTATTAAGCAAATACAAAGGGTAAAAATCCTAGGAAAAACATTCATTTTAATTAAATTCACTCTGCCCCAAAGCGAGATAGATAATTTGGCCCACCTGTCTAGATCAGCACCTACAATATTTACTAGGTTATCCAAATTCAGCTTTTGAAATGAAGCAGGATTTCTGATGACTTGAATGCCTAAGCATTTTAAAATTCGGTGCCCAAGACATACCTGTCTCAACGATACTTGATTTAATCACTTTATGATTAAGCAGGAAAACAAGAGATTTGTCAATATTTAATTTGTAATTAGAAAATTGGCAAATTCTTCTATAATAGATAACATGATGGGTATTGACTTATCCGGTGCGATAGCTGTAATAATAGGTCGTCGCAAGTCGATACTTTAACCTCATATCCCTGAATAGTAATTCCTTGAATCATCGGAAAATTTTAAGCTGCGGATGAGGGGTTCTAAATATAAATTAAAAAGTAAAGGTGATAGCAGGCAGCCTTGTCTAGTTCCTGAGTGCAACATAAATCTTTCTGAGATAACCCCATTAGCCATTACTCCAGCCGAAGAAGTATTATAAAGGGCTTTAACCCAATTTTGAAAGGATTCAGGAAATTTATAAGCATGAAGGGCCTAAATAAAAGTTCAAATCTACCCTGTCGAATGCCTTCTCAGCATCCAAAGAAACCAAAGCAGCTGGAAATGAAGCGTCCTAGATGTCGAAAGGATGTGCGACAGGGTTGGGAGGTGGTCCACTGAGGAGCACCCTTTCATGAATCCCACTTGTTCGGGACCAATAAGATCGGACAACACTGGGACGCCATACGATCCGCTAACATTTTAGCTAATATCTTGATATCCTGATTCATCAGGGATATTGGTGATAACTAGTGGGTAGTTCTGGATTCTTCCAGGTTTCAATAAAAGCACTATTAAAGCCTCCCATAAGGTAGGATCTACTAGGGCACCTGATAGAATATACTGAAATAAGGGAAGTAACAAAGGTAATAATTGCTCTTGAAATACCTTATTAAAATTGGCTGAAAACCATCTGGGCCAGGTGATTTATCTGAGGTAAATTTTAATAACCCTGGAAATCTTTCATGTGTTATTGGGGACACTAACCATTCCTGCTGAGAGTCTAAAATGAGGATAAACCGGATGCCCCTAAGTACTCATCAAGGCAATCTACAGATACTACATTTTCTTCAGGGTTATATAAATTTGTGTAGTACCTCTGGAACTCCAAAACTATATCTTCCAGAGATGTTTTAGGATACCATCTAACTGGGAGCGGATTGATCGGAATATATCTATTCGCTCCATTTGTTTGATTCGGAGTGCTAATAATCTTCCGCTTTCTCTCCTGATCTGAGTAATTTGCCTTAGCTTTCAAAATAGCTAATTCGCTTTATTCCTTAAGATTTCCAAATAATTCTCATTTAATTTAACCAGTTTCTGCTGTGTAAATTCCAGAAATTATGGGAAAGCAAAGATTCCTTTGAGCAGATCTGGTCAAGAAGAGATATTAGTTTCCTGTCTTTTTCCTGTGTGTAGCTATACTGATTAACACGTCCCCAATGAAGGCCCCAAATTAGGTCTGGTCTGGAGATAGAGTGAAGGTTATTTTCAGTAAAGTGCTCTATGTGTTTACTGATAATTTTAACAATATAGGCGCCTTTAACATTTGGTTATTAATTTTCCACGGTGGAGATTTCTTAGGAAAAGTTGAGAGGGCAAGCTGACATGTTACCAACGATGGTCGGAGGGTGGACCCGACTGTATGGAGGCCTCTATCACTCCGAAAGAAGGATTTGGGAAAGAAAGATATAATCGATACGCATAGTGGTTTTATGTACTGGCAATAGAAAAGTAAATTCCTTCTCTGAAGGGTGTAATACTCTCCAGACATCACACATACCATAATGTTCTATAAGCTCTTGAAGGGCCTTTGAGCAGAGGAGTGGGCTCTTCACAGGAGAAGAATGATCCATTAATGGATCCATAACAGTGTTTATATCACCCCAATGATAATTGGTAAGGAGATATAGGGGTATAAAATTTCTGTTAGCTGTATAAAAAGTCAGGGAAATCTACATTAGCCCATAGAGAGTTCTCAGAAGAACCTCTGTATATAAAATACAATGAATAAACAAAATATGACCCTGTGGGTCCTTAAGCACCTGCTTAGGAACAAAAGGAATTTTCTATTAATTAGGATCAATACCCTGGCCCTATTAGTAGCAACCCCTGCAGAAAATACATAACTAAACTGCTGCCTTCTCATGCAATTTGCTTCTGAATCCAGTAAGTGTGATTCTTGTATTAAAACAATATCTATAGACAGCAAGGCAAGGTGCTTAAGGACCTTATATTGTTTCACACGCTGCCTCAGTCCTTTAGCATTCCACATTGCAATTTTATAACATTAGCCATTATTACACACTCCTTATAATAAAAGTTGTACAGTCATTAAACTCCCAGAAAACTTGATCCCGAAAACTCACAAGAGCTGCGCTGATTCCCACCCCAAACCCCACTTGACCTCCCTCTCCTCCAACCAATTTGAAAAAACAACCAAAACTACCCACCCTCCTCCCTCCCCACCCGATCTATCACAGGTTTCACTCTGCAGCATACCAACACCTTTGCTCCCTTCCCCAGCCACCCTTAGATAACCCTCATCTTAAATATAAAGATAATGGGCAAGGCAGATACATTTGGACATCATTCAGAACAAGTTTTAAAACTAATACAGTCCAAAAGAGTCCATATAGACTTAGTTCACTCGAGCCCAATTGGGTGTATCTCTCAAGATTGGGTTTGAATGCTTAGGTTCCTTATATAGTTTAAAAGGAAAAGAAAAACCCTCAAGAAAGTAAAACAAATTGAAATGATCTACCTGCAACCCCTTAAAAGTTGACTTTCAAATTAAATTAGTTTTATGGCCCACATACATAGTGTCAGCCTATTATTTAGAAGCATAACCTAGTCTGCTGGGTCCTATAGGATCGCAGTAAACAAAACCAACAATGCCCCTTACCTCGGGTGTCAAAAGAATGTTTTTTGCTTTAAAACTTAACCTAATTTTCCTTTAAGTCAGCCCCTTTTAGTCTCTATTAACATTATCCTGCCTCCTTTGGTATGTCCTGTCCAGACACTAGGAAACCCAATTGGGAATTACCAGGCTGTTATGTAAAAATCTAAAATTGGTTGCTGACTCTCTAGCGATCATTCTGAGCCATATCAGCAATGCTCCCTTACTTCGGGAGTTAAAAGGAAAATAATTTCTAGACTATAAAGCTTAGTTTAATTTCTTGCAATCTAAACCTTTTTTTTAAGTTTCGATAAGCGTTATCCTGCCGGTTTTAGTGCAAACTGTGCACTAACCAGGAAGCCAATTTGCTAAACCCATTAATACTCCCTCAGCTTTCAGTTTTATTTCTAAAAAAAATATGTAAGGCTCAGAAGCTGCCTTGTTAACCAGAGTATTGTGTAATCTTTACTTCTAAAATATTAAGAATCAGAGATATTTATACTATGAGCTAGCTTGACCAAGTGCAGCCCCTTAACGATTAACTTCAGGAGAGGTCCATTTGGTACCCTATGTAATCAATTTTAACACAATTTAAATAGTCATCAGTTAGCCTGCTGTTCCCTTTGAGAGTCAACATAAACAGTCCAACCTATATTTCCTTCCTTTATCGGGAGCTAAACATTAAATGTGTCCTTTCTTAAGAGGATTTACACAACTCATTCATTCAGATCAAATCCTTGATCTCGAGGAAATTAGCATGTTTCTCATGTCTTCGCTTCTTCTGAGAATATAAGAAGCGAGTAAGGGGTAGCAGCTGTTATTACCACAGACTTTTCTCTCTAAGTAAAATGTGATGACCTTCAAAAGCTGAGTTCCCAAAGCACAACATTGAAGATGCTTTTAAATTCAAAATTGGCTATGGATGTAACTCAAACTTCTTGGAAGAGTTCAGGAGCAATTCCTTCAATCCAGTACAAGCCGCCTCTGGATCATTGAAGCTTGCCAAGCACCAAATAGAAACTTGTAAACGAGCTGGTACAACATTTTAAATCGGATTCCAGCAGCTATTAGCTTTGTTACATAGGGGTGAAAGGTAGAACATTGCTGCCTGACCATAGCTGGAAGATCCTGGGCCACTCTCACTTTCTTGCCCTCCCAGGTGATACCTTGTGCTTCTCTGGTTTTCTTCAGAAAATGCTGACATTCAAGGTAATTGAGAAATCTGAAGATCAGAGGTCTCGGTGGTGATCCAGATGGGGAGGTGGTCTAAGGGCCCTGTGTGCCCTCTATAGCATTCTTAGCCCATAAGGCGAGGGACCAGCAACACATTCCACAAACTTTTGGATAAAAGTAACCACATCTTGCCCCTCTTCAGTTTCAGGCAATCCTATCAGGACTGCATTATTTCTTCTGCTTGACCCTCAAGGTCCTCCAGCTTAGATTCCATCTTAGTAATCTTCTGCTTTGTAGCTACTAACCCCCCTCTATTTTACTAACTCTTTTTCCAAGGAGTGAATTTTAACTTCAGAATCCGAGGTTCAGCGTGCTAGATCTTCCAAAGTAGATGACGCTTTAATTTCAGCCACAAGACGTAATATCCTCCTTGAAAGGCTTAAATTTGGCTAGGAATCTAGCCAGGTTAATGGCTCTTGCTCGGCAGGATTAGGAGTTACTCTCCAGGGTCAGCAGCACTTGCAGGCCTAGGCTTCTTAGGGCCTTTCTCGGGGTGGCAGAAGGCATCCTTTGGGCAGGCTTTCTTCATCTCGACTTCCATTTGAGCTAATATGCAAACCCAAAGCATGGGAAGCCTTTTAGGGGTTTTTCCTTCCCTTTGCCAACTTTTTATTTTACTTGAAACATAAAATTAAATGTAAATAGCGATCGGGTGGCTGGAGTAACCGAGAGAAGCCTGCAATCAGTACCTACATCATGTGACCTCCCTCAGGTTTGATATCTTAGCCTTTCATGTGGGGAGCCAGTTAGTCAGGGTATAAAGGGAGTAGCTATGTGCAAGCATGTCAGCCCCAAGTGCAAAGCAATGAGCCTTATTAGCACTACCTTAACTCTGTTAAGTATGGAGTTACTAGCTGCTGCACCATGCATCAGTCTTTGATATGAAGTGGCAGCAACTGCTGTAAATGCAGAATAACATTTGATAATAGCAACAACGGAGTTTGCCCTTTAAGGGCAGACCAAGTTGTCCTGATGGACCACACCCATACAAGAGATTTGGTTTGCTCAGAAAAGAAGGAGTAAGGATGGGGGTAGTGAGAGTCATAGGGCAAGGGGTAGGTTGTCAGAGGGAGGGAAGAGCCAAAGAGGTGAGCAGGAAAGAGCAAAGGTGATGGTATAGGTAGGAGGTCCCAAATACAAGGGACATAAGGTGCAGCACAGAGGAATACAGCCTCTTTTGCTGAAAATGGTGTTGCCTTAAATCAACAGAAGTACAGCACATCAGATTGGTTTTGATCTGGGCTGGCAGTTTTTGAGGCACCAGCCTGCTACAAGGTTTGTGAACAAGGAGTTTTCTCAGAAGGTAAGAAAAAATGTATCTGAAATTAGAGGGCAACAAGCGAGATGAAGGACATTTAAGGTTTTAAAAGGAAAAGCTGAAAGGTAGATCATAAGGGCAGCAAGTGCATGTATTGAACAAGTTGCATTGGACTAGCCTCCAGATCCTTGGGCTGTTGTGTGGGAGTGAGAGGCTCATTTGTGTGGGCATTGTGAGTGATGAGGGAACCATAGTTTAAAGGTTTTGGGAGGGCAGCTGGGGCAGGAGGACCGAGTTTTTGTGTGTGTGACCTGGGATTTCAAGGTCGAGAGCAGACAAGCAGCGGCTACTGTTTTCCCAATACAGAAAGCTCCAGGATAATGAGGTGAAGTGATTACCTATCCCAGTCTAGTGGGGAACATGTCTGGAAGTTTTGCTTTTACCATTTATGTCTTTTCCAATGTCACGGGTGTAAAATGGAGCTGCATATGTCGAAAGATGGAGTCGGGTCAGGTGTAGAGGCCAGTACATGGCCTCTTTCAGGGTTGAGTGCGTTTTAAAGGGGGTTTGTTTGCTGCACAAAGGAACAGAGGCCACAGAAAGAGAAAAGGGGTTGATTTAACAAAGAAGGGGCCTATAATATGGCCCACGTGAGGGCATAGTGGAGGAAACCAGAGGGTCAGGGAATGGCATCTGATGTCACACCGGTGGCAGGGTCAGATAAGGGGATGCAGGTTACCCTGCTGACATCTGAGGAGAAGCATTTCTTTGACAATCACTTTTATTTGCAAAGAAAATGTTTTTGCTGAAACCAGATGCTTTTTGTTATGATTACCCTGTCGACACCTGTGGGAGAAGCATTCCTTGGACAAACACTTTTATTCGAACAGAAGAGCTAGCATTCAGAGAGATAACAATAAAGTTTAGAGCTGCTTAAGGTTTAATTTCCCACTGCATTTTTTCACATGCAGATTAGAGTTGGAGTCAAAGGCAGAAACTGCTGTTGCATTTAATATGTTCCTCGAGATTAAATATTTAATATTCCAGGTCTGTGAGACAGAATGCCACAGTTTTATTGGGACCTGGGTTTTTGTTGCTGGTCGAATATTCCGCTTTGAATTTGGGGGTTTTATGAAGGTTTAACAGAAGGAGTGGCGACCCAAAGCCCTCGCAGTTGGAAGAATGGCATGTGACATCACAGCGCATGACAGTGCCTGCCTCTCACAAAGAAAGGACAAGGCCATGAGCCTCAGAAGGCAAGTGCAAGAGGAAAACAGAAGGATCCCAAGGTTGGGCTCTGGGGGTGTCAGGTTCAGGAAAGATGGCGATTAAGTTTGTGGGGAATTTAAAGTGGGATGGGAAATTTTAAAGGAGGTATTTTGTCTTGAAATCAGGAATAGCTGCCAGAAGGGGCCTTTCAGGCCTAGAGAGCCTCAAGCCATCCCTGGAGATGGTGGATGACCTACCAGGTGGGATGAGGGGATAGCTATGATACATAGGTGCATGGCTGTTATAGGTCTGTATTGAACTGGCACTAACAGTGGCACCTTGTCAGTTTTTCTCCACAGTTTATACAGGTACGCTTGGTGGAAGTGATGGCACGAAGAAGATCAGGCCATCACAAGAGGAGGCCTATAAGGTGATTGTGGAGTTGGCAGAAGGCCAACATGATGTGGCAGCTGGTTGAAGGGGGAACCTGAGAGGTCGGGGAGAAGAGGAAAGTGGAAGGGAAAAGGGGTGATGGGAAAGACTGGCTGGGAGGTCACACAGTCCAAAGAGACAACTACCACCAGGGCTCCTTCTCAGCTGGTCGGCCCAGTACCAGCACAACCCCTGTTCCTCAGAGCTGCTAGTACCTCCCCAAGTCAGTTGCCATTCTGGCACCACAACCTATGCCAGAGCTTTTGGCCATAGTGGTTCCACCACCTTCCTTGCCACAGCCAGTTATCTTGCTGCAAGAGCCCAGACTGTCCCACCCCAGTGACATCAGGCTACATGGAACAGAAAGGCCAGTAGCTAGTGTATTAGGATTAGTAGGCAATAGTATCAAAGAGTGTACTGGATAAATTATAGCAGCTCTTGGGACAGGTGGGCTGGGGCAGATGGAAACAGGTTTAGGGAGCTGGGAGGGGCCTGAAGCAGGGTAGCTCACACGGTGGCCTTCACTGAGGTGCTACCTCTATTCAGCCAGGGTAGAGGCTAGGGAACACTGCACCAGGGTCTTCAATAAGTGGCTGAAGGCATGGTGCAAGGAAGAGGGTTTCAGCTACAGGGATCCAACTTGGGGGATACAGGCCTATGCAATGAGATGGCCTCCATTCATCTAGAAGGGAACCAACAGTTCTGGGTGGAAGGTTTAGATGCTACCTGAAGAGATTGCCCTCCAGTAAATAGAGCAACAGAAAGGAGAAACTCAGGGAAATAAATTTCCTGGGTAGAGGTGCATAAGAACATGGGGAAGACAGGATGGGCAGGTCAGGAGGTGGATCAAAGGCTGAGAAAAAGTTAAGGAGGGTAGGCAGAGGGATAGTAAAAAGGGAGGACAGTACCAGGGAAACAGATTGGGTGAATGATGGAAGTGGGAAGGGAAGACAGAATGGGGAGACAGGAAAAAAGGTGGACAGCCATGTGTGCCAATGCAAGGAGTCTAGGCAATAAAGTTCCTGACCTTGAAGCAGTCACCATGGAGGTAGACCTGGATCTGGAGGCCATACCAGAGTCATAGTGCACTGACAACCACAGCTGGGAGTGGCCATATCAGACTACACCATGTTACATTAGGCAGGACAGGGATGAAAGGTGGGGGTTCATATGTGAGGAAGTTAAAGGATGCAGAGATACAGGAAGACTTGGGATATAAAGAAAGGCTGGTGGTACTTTCGGTTGGATTAGAGTCAGGATCTGGGGAGATTTACAGACCACAAACACAGGGGAAGAGTTGGAAATGGGTTTGGGGAGGCCATTGGCAGAATGGCAAGTAAAGGGGAGGTACTGATTATGGGGACTTCAATCTACCAGATGTAGACTGGAGCACTCTAGACACAGATTCAAAAAAGACAGGACCATCCACAACTCCCTAAAAGTGGCATTTCTCAGGTAGCTGGTTATGGAACCCACTAGAGATGGGTCAGTGCTGGACCTGGTATTTACAAACAGGAACAACATTGCAGACATCACAGTGGGTAATCCCTAGGTGCAAAATCACTGCATTGTGTGATTTGGCACACAAATTGGGCAAGAGAAAACCACACTAAGACAAGGGTCCTGAACATCAGGAGAGAAGATTTTAAGAACTATGAGACTGCCTCAGTCAATACCTTGAAAAGGGATGACCAGCAGGAGTGGAGACACAGTGGAATAAGATAAAGCAGGAACTAGCTAAGGCGATGGCATAAACGCCATTCTACTTCAAAAAGTCTCATTGCATGAAACCTGAAAATACATCAGTAAAGCAATTGGTAAATCTAGACACAGTGGGACTCCTTGATCTCAAACTGCTGCCCTCGTCCTTGAGGAAGTGTTAGCACCTTTAACCAGGATCTTTAACCTCTCACTCAGACTTGCACAGTTTCCTAATAAATGGAAATCAGCCACGGTTACCCCAGTCTACAAAAGTGAGACAGGACTCTTTATGTGAACTACCGGCCTATCTCCATATTATCACCTCTCTCTAAGGCTCTTGAACACATTGTAGCTGACCAGCTTATTGAATATCTTGACAAACATAAGATCCAATGCGCCCAACAACATGGGTTCAGAAAAGGGCATAGCACCACCTCGACCTTATGGAATTCACTGGTTCTATACACAGCTCCCTGGACCATGGTCAATTAGTTAGTGCTGCCTTCATTGACCTGACAAAAGCATTCAACACAGTCCATCACCTCTACTACTAGAACAACTACTTAATGCAGGGCTCTTCTCTGACTCCACTGTCTGGTTTAAAAGTTATCTGGACAACTGCACTCAACAAGTCAAAACTGTTGACGTCCTCTCTGACGCAAGACCTGTTCACTCTGGGTTCATCAAGGGTCCATCCTGGGCCCACTTCTATTTAGTCTCTTTCTAAACAGTCTCCAAGCTCCTTCCTGAACAAATCCAACTCTATGCAGATGATGCTGTAATTTACACAACTTACCCAGAGTCTATACCCTTGAGAACCAGCTACAACTCAGATTTGCTCTAGTAGAGAAATGGTTTAGTTATCACAAGTTGATACTAAACTATGAAAAAACTAAGCTTATGCTCTTTAGCAGCTCCCATAGCAAGCACAGGCAACATTCTCTGACTATCACTAACTGCCTTGGTACTGCCCTCGAACAGGTACAGTTCTTTAAGTATCTTGGACTCACCATAAACAGCAACCTATCATATGGGGTGCATATAGATACTTGCTAAAGCTGTAAATATTCATATTGGTCTACTCTACAGACACAGGTGATCTCATCCCTGAAGCCTTAAGGATAGCTGTATAGAGCTCATTATTTCTATAATTGACTATGGACTGATCATCTATGGCTCTGTGACTGATTCTGCTCTCAGGCATCTCTCCACTGCTCTTAATAAAGCATGTTGTCTCATCTCAGGAGCCCACCATCTCACCCACAGGTGTGACCCTATGCTCTAACCAGTTGGCTACAGCTTAAAAACTGTATCAAATACCAAACGTGCATGATGGCCAAGAAAATAACCTTAGGGCCTCTTGCCACCTGGAGTACAAGATCTTCTAAGCCCCCTCATAATCCATGCCACACCAGAGGTTCTGAATCTCAGCTCCTACAGGTCCCTCATCACCCGACCCACCCAGGGGCAAATATTGTTTGCCTGCGAGCCCCGTCTGGATGAATACTTTCAACACTGACATCTCCTGTGAAACTAAGCTGGGCCCATTCAAATCAAGCTTCAATCACAACTCTCTACAGCTAGTATTTGTGACTGTCTCCCTTAACCATGTTTTCCCAAACCTCGACCTTAGCACTCGACCTCTTTCATAGTAAGCACTCTTGCCTCCTACCACTCCCCCTGCATCGCCTACCCTTCCACCTTTCCTCCCCTACCCTTGCCCCACCTTTCCTCATGTCCTCCCTCCGCACCCTCTCTTACTCTTCCCAGCCCACTCTCCCTCATCTCCTCCTACACCTTGTGCCCTGTTTGTCTTGACAAAGCCTGCTGGCTGATACCAATGTACTGTATGCATTTCCTGTGCCTAAAACTGATTATCATAATGTGTCTGTTGTTTACGTTGACTGTCCATTATGATTTTGTGTCCGTTATGATTTTTGTACCTCCTATTTACACTTTATTGTGCAGTACTTTACTGTCCTGTTTAATCTGTTGTCCTTTCTACTGACATGGAACCTTTGTAAAAGAGCTCTTGGCTCAAAGGTATATGTAATCTGAGACTTAATTAAAAAAATAATATATATATATTGTTTGGATGAAGTAAGCAAGGGTTGGAGGAGGAAGAGGCCACTACAGTTCTCAAAGGAGGTGGCTAAGGCAGAAAGGAGAAGACAATAATTTTAGTAAGTACAGTACAGTACAAGGAGATCCAGACAGATGTTGACAGGGAGGAATATGTGGAAAAACCAAGGAAAGCATGATGGAGGGTGAGGGTGCCTAAGGCACAAACAGAAGAGAGGATCACCAAGGAGGTCAAAAAAAGGGATAGGATTTTCTTCAGGTATGGAGTGAAAAAGGAAAGCAAGGGGTGGGAAAGTGAGAAAATCAGGAGGGGGGTGGACTGTGCAGAAGTAGATCAAAAAAGCTAAACTTCAAATAAGCACTTCTGCTCAGTCTTCACAGTGGGGTGGGGGATGGACCAACATTTATCAGCAGGCATCAGTGGGAAGGGAAAAGACACAAGTCCATTTTCAGAGCAGACAGTCTGAAGGGGATTGGAAGCCTTAAAGGAAAATAAGGTGATGGGACCAGACAAGATTCACCCAAGGGTTCTAAAGAGAACTGAGCACGGTGCTAGCTGCACTACTCACAACACTATTTAGCACCTCATTAGAAATTTGGGTAGATCCAGAGGACTGGAGGAGGGCTGATATGGCCCCTCTGCACAAGTGTGGCAGCAAGGAGGAGGCTAGCATTTGCAAGCCAGTCATTACATTAGTGATGGGGAAATGAATGGAGACTCTGTTGAAGGAGAGACTGATGGAGTACCTGGAGGCAAATGGGCTGCAGGACTACTGGCAGCATGGTTTCACAGGAGGGAGGTTATGCCAAATAAGCCTCATAGATTTCTTTGTCTATGTGACTAGGGAGGTGGATCAGGGAGGGCAGTGGAGGTGGCCTACAGTATCTGGACTTCAGTAAGGTTTTGACACAGTACTGTACAGTAGGCTAATAAAGAAACTAAGCAGCCGGGGAGCTGGGGAGAAAGTGGTAAACTGGGATATCAAACTGGTTGAAGGATCGGAGGTAGAAGGTGATGGTAAATGACAGGCACTCGGGAACAGGAGAGTAACCAGTGGGATGCCACAGGGATCAATACTGGGACCGGTCCTCTTCAATTTCTTCATAAGTGACATTGCTGAGGAATCAGAGGTGAAGAGTGCGTCTCTTTGTGGATGGCACAAAAATATTCAAGAGGGTGGATATGCCACTAGCTTAGAAGAACATCAGTAACAACAGCGCTGGCAAGAACAGCTCAATACAAACAGTGCTGTCAACGACAGCGCCCAGGACATAACTCTGTTAAACAAAACAGCGCCAATGACAGCGGTCAGACACCACACCAATGACTGCTACCATTGCTATCAACTTCATTGTGCATTTTTGTTTTGTGTGGGCTCTATCCCCTGCACACCCCTAAATTAAATATCCAACTCTGGGGGCAGATCTCGGGAAAAGGAGACACTTGGAGAGTGGAATTACTGTTGTGGCTGTTAAACAAACTCTGGTCAGAGTCAATAGAGCTGTGCAGAGCTTTTAAGAGCTTTTATTAGTTAATAGTGCCATTAGTAGTGCTACGGAGTATGTTCTTAGGACCGGCACTGGTGTATGCCATACACAAGATGGTGGCAATCACAGAAATGCACTTGGCGATACTCGCACATGTGCAGTCTGAGTCAGTGGCCACCACAAGTTCGCAGTTGCAGAATAAAAAGAAATGCACTGCGAAGTGGGTGTGTTTATGTGGACAGCGGAGGGAAGCACAGCATGAACACAACCATTGAAAAGAGCTTACAGCACTGTGGAAGCACACTGACAGTGGTCCAGCGCTTTGTGCTTCCACAGTGCTAGTATGATATACTAATTGGATCACATAATGTCTGTAGAGATCAGCCCACGCAGCCATAAAAATTACACTTCGGGCAAGGGGAAAAGAGAAACTGTTGTATCAGGAGACCAAGAACAGAACCTCATCTTCCACTCTGTGCTTGCCAAGCTGCTGCCTGCCTTAACCTTCTCTACCACTGGAGTACCTCAGCCAGCAACTGCACTTTCTGTTACTTGTGCATCCTTATCATTGCCTGAATAGCTACAGGGGTAGTGGTAGTTGACATACGGTATTCTACCCCTGTTGCTATTCAGGCATTGCACAGTTCTGACAGTGCATTTTAGACTTGCTTCAGGCCACACTGTTCTGACCATATACCGTGGACACTCAGGAAGGGGTGGAGAGAATTCAGAGGGATCTAGGAAACTAGAGTAGTCTAGGGTGTACCAGCTGGGTTTCAATGCCAAAATGTTGGGGAAAACCTAGGAGCTATGTATAAGATGGGGAAGTTCTGACAGTCACTAAGTAAGAACAGGTTTCATGGTAATCATATCTGATGATCTCGAGGCAGTGCAGTGTGACAAGGCAGTGGGCAAGGCTTGTGGGATGCTGGGGTGAATAGGAGGAGGATTTCTAGCAAGAGAAGGAGGTGGTGTTGCCACTGTATTGCTCACTAGTGAGACACCACCTAGAGTACTATGTCCAGTTCTGGAGGCCGCATCTCTGAAAGGACATTGATAGGATGGAACCAGTCCAGAGGAGGGCTACCAAAATGGTGTGGGGGTTACATGAGACACCATACAAGGAGAAGCCACTGGTTCTAGACATGTATTCTTGGATGGAGGAGACGCAATGGAGGATATGATTGAGACCTGTAAGTATCTCACAGGGGTGAACAAGGGCAAGTGGGAATATCTTTCAGAGGATAAAAGCACCAGAATATAGGGGAATGCAATGAGGCTGGGGAGTTTAAGAGGTATGTGAAAATACTTCTTCACAGAAAGGGTGGTGGACACCTGGAACAGCCTGCCAGAATAGGTGGAGGAGGCGAAAACAGTTGTGAGCTTCAAGCATATGTGGGATAGGCACATAGGCATAATAAGTAGAGGAAAGGGAGACAGGAGGGGCACCAGCTGCCAGATAGAGTCTGCGTTGTCAGAATAGGCAAGGAAAAATAGGCGGACTAGATGGGTCCACTGGTTCTTTTCTGGCAACAAATTTTATGTCGCTATATTTTTGATATCGACACCTAGAGGCTCCACAGATTACCCTTTTTGAATTCTTCATTGATGTATTAAATAAAGCAAAAAGCTTTTGCCCAAAAATGAGATCCCCGACTTTATTGTAATATTTGGGAAAACTCTTGGCTATTAGGTACAAATAGAGAAGACTCTTATGGAAATATTTTATATCAAAGAAGATTCCCAAACTATGAACAACTACAACTATATACAAAAACAGAAAAAAGTAAACTACCTTAATTATTTACAAATCAAAAAGAAATTTCAGGATTTATGTAAAATATATAAGTCCCTATATGGATTTCTTTGGTATTATGTCTAAACAGGACAAAATTATAGCAAGCTGTATCAATAAACTTCTTGCTAGAATTTATCACACCTTGACCCTAACTGGGAATTATCAAAAGGTTAAGATCAATCAGAAGTGGAATAGTAATGCAAATTTATCACGTACAGACCAGCAATGGCAAATCTTAAGAACTTTAGCCAACAAAATATATATTGCTGCTAAAATAAATAAATTCAGAGAAAGATTATAGATAGAGCATACTTTACACTGGTTAATATTGTTAAAATTAACAAACACAGAAATACTGGATGCTGGCATGGCTGTGGTAAAGATGCAAACCTATTTCATTGCTTATGGGACTGCCCATGTTATGTCCTGGGTGGGAGAAAAGTAAGATATCCTAGGCAGGATCCTAAATTTATATATTCAGTTGGAATCCAATGTTTTCTTATTCAATAACTTAGTTATCCCTCATAATGATATATCCCAAATAAAAATCTAGCCATTAGGCACAATGGCAACCATATAATGGGAGGGTTTTAAGCTTGAGGTTCAATGGGTGGAGCAACAATGTCACTCCCTTTCACGTTTAAAGGTCACAGCATCCTGGGCCTCATCAGGATTCTTTTTCATTATGGCCAGAGGTGCCACTCTTTCTTGCTCCCTGCATCTTCTCAAGTTTCTGCGGTCACCTCCCGGCCAGCTCCCTCTGTCTCTCCATTCTTTTATAGCATTTTGTGCCACCTGTACCCCGCCTCTTCTCTGCATTCCCTCAGCGATTCCTGGACATGTCTTCATGAGTTTCCATGCCCCCCATTCCTTTCTCCCTCCTGGTGTTTTGTTGCCTAGGCACCTGTTCATTCTTCCTCCCGCCATTTGCACCACAGCTGTTTTCTCCCTTCATCTTTGTTTTCCCTCCCTCCCCAGCTCCCTCTCCTACTGCTGCTGCAGGCAGGTTTCCTCTTGCTCTTTTGGGCTCCTCATTCTGCTCTGCCTGCCTTGCTCTATTCACCACCACCGGCCATTCCCTCGTGGAGCTGCCACTTTCTTGTTCGCTATGTGCACTCCTGCATCCCTGCATCATAGTGGGTGGCATTCATTCATTCTCTTTCTCTTCCTCTCATCCGCTGACTGTTCTCTCTGGCTGCATCGACTCCCACATTTTTCTCCTGCTTGCTAGGACTTCCAGCTCTATGCTGAAGGCTCTGGGATCCCTGTTGTCTACCAGCAATCAGCATTTCTGGGTGCTCAACTGAATTAACCTGTGATTGCCTAATGTACTTCAACTGCATTCACATGCATCTTCTGAGACATTTTGGTCCACCTGCAGCTGTTGCTTTTCCTATTGTTTGTATACCTTCATTATATTGCTTTATGATTCTTTCCTTCTGCCTCAGTGGTCATGCAGTCTTCCTGCTGTTCCTTTGCTGTTTTGAAATACCATACCTTTCCCCAACACTGTGAGCTGTTGATTTATCTGTGTAGTGTTTCATTATCTGTCTTGCAGTGCTCTTCATTCTTCCTCAACTTGCTTTCCATATATATATATATATATATATATATATGTATATGAAATGGAGAAAGAAAAAAAATCCAGCACATCTAGGATACCTCGCCTTGACCTGCTCATCTAATACATTCACTTTCTCTGTATGCCTCTGCTGTTCCCTCTGACCTTCATGCCCCTCCTCCTGCTCTCCCTGGGTCCTATGCTTCCCCATGTACTTCCTTCCTCATCACCCTCCTTACGCTCTGCATGACCACCTCTTGAATCCAACCTCCGGGTCTACTCATTCATGTCGCATTCTCTAGCCTGCCTTCTTGGCCTCAGGGTCTCCTTTCTCCCATTGATTACTCACATCCGTGGACTTCCCACCTCTCCGGTCCCCGATACCTAGCCTCGAACTCCTCTATTTCAGTTTAATTTTTCACTTTCACTGTACCCAGCCTCCATAGCTTCTATCCATCATCATACCTCCTCCAGTTCCTAAATTTTGCCTGTGCCTAACCCTCTGAGGTCCACAATACCTTGCCTCGACCTGCTCATCTCTTTCACTCACTCAGTCAGTATGCTTCGGCTGCCTCCATCTAGCCTGTACGAATATTTATTTTGGGCATCCCTATCATTCATCATATACCTCCTCAATCCGTGGACCTCCTGCAGCATGTATCAGGTTCATGACACTGGTCATCATTCATCGCTTCTCATCTTGTCTGGCCTTCCAAGATTAACATGGCCATCATGGAGTCTATCCACTCATGGCTTCCTCCTCTCAGTAAATTGTTTGATTTGGCTCCTCTTGATTGCTGTCCTGTGGATACCCTCTGGTTCCCATACCCACTGGTTCTTGACATGCCTTCTTGGCCTCGGAGTCTACCTCATTTGAGGAGCTTACTTCCTACCACTTCCTTCATACCAGTTCCTTTTCAAGTTCATTCTGTCTCCTCCTCTTCCAATTCTGTACTGGCCATTCAGGATTTACTCCACTCATGGCATGCTATTGATATTTCTTTTTGGGTGTACCTATCATGACTCCTATGCTACCTTATCAACTCAGCGGCCATCCTGCCACATATCCATCATGCCGCATGTATTTGAGTTCATAACTCCAATCATCATTCATTCTGCCTTACCTCAAGATTTATCTATTTACATTGCTTACTCAAACATTCCTATCATTGATCCTATGCTACCTCATTGACTACAACTTCAGGATCTAATAATCATTCACATCACATAATCAAGCATGCCTCTTCAACCTCAGCATCTGCTCACTCCGTCAGCTCAATCATGCCAGCCTGTATTATCTTTGGTCTTCTCATCAGCACATCTGGAATCTCTTAGTGAGCACATCTGGATACCACTTGCTCCTCTGACTTCTACATGGATTTACTCCCTCCCATCAACTACTCAAGCATACCCTTCTTGGGTCCCTGCTGCCTCATGTTACTTCTTTAAATCTGTGCTTCTTTGGAGTTTTCCCTATCCGTCATCATCCTCCCTACTCCTTGTCCCTCATTAATTAACCATTTTCTTTACTGACATACATCCTCAAATCCAACATAGCCAGCCTGGAGGAAGGCGACCTAGGCCTCGGGTCCCCAGAGGTTTCCTCTCAAAGGGTGTTCCTCTCTCTCCATATCAATGATCATAATATTAGTTAGAGCTGGTGCTTTCTTTGGTTAGTTAGTTAAGTTCCACTGTTGGATGGAGGTCAGATGGTGGCCCCAGCTTTCCCCTCTCTCCTTAGGAAGTCAGCCTTCTCTTCTCAGATTTCATTCATCATCCTCACCTCTTGAAGCTCAACATCTTTGGGTATTCTTTTGGGTTTCTTCCTAACCTACCTTTAGCTGATGCATTCATTCCCAGCACCTGTAGGGGGACCCTCCTTTAGGGTTCCTTGCATTGTACCCTAGGGTGGTATATCTCACAGACAGAGGCTGAAAGCCACAAAAGCAAATCAAGTTACACAAGCATCATCTCATATTATCTCATCCAGTTGCATAAACACATCGAACTAACTTTAGAAGTGGAATTCAAACATTTTATCCAACTTTGAAGAACATAGATGGTGGAATATCCTTAGGAAACTTTAATTTTTGAGAAACTGTGGTGGGATATTTGTGAGGATGAAAATTTCATCCTGGGTAACAGCTGGAAAGTAATAGAAAAAGAGAAAACCTCCCTCCATTATTTGTATTATAAATATGTGCTACAGTGATTTATAACAGAAATACTTATTTGACTATTGATTTTGTGATTTCTTTTTCTGGCTGCCCAGGAATATAATTTACTTATATGAGACTAACTATGTAATGAAAATTTTGGTTCTATATTTGTGCCAACTGAAAATTCTAATGAAGTGTTTAAAAAAGTTCTATGTCTCTATGTCCTATAGTAACACCTGATTGGTCACTGTGGCCAAACAGTCAAGCATTTAGCTCTTGTCACAAATTGAATTATTCATAGCAAAGTCAGTCTCTTCCACAGATGTACTATGTGTATCCTTTGAAGTGAGTTGGGGAGGAGGGTGGTGAGGTGTTAAATGGCACTGGGGCAGGATGGGGTCTTCAGTTTTGTTTTACTGGGTCAGAAAAGTGGTGGGTAGTGGGAATATACAACTGGGGTGGTGACAGTTTAAGAAATGTTATTTTCACTGGCAAAGGAGGAAGCAGAATGTGGGTGTGGCAAGGGTGAGGAGTATGAATACTGTGTTCATGAAGGTGTGGTGAAGGGGATGGAGACAAATGGATAACTGGGGGTTGTTTTAAACCCCAAAAATGAAACAGCACTACTCATAGTGGCACTTCACTGCTGAAAAGTGCCACTTTGCATTATCGTTTTTGTCTTCAGCTGGCTGGCTGTATAGCCTAGAGCTATGAATGAGGGTTGCTACATCCTGCAGACATGGGTTTGATTCCCACAGCTTCCACTTGTGTACTCTGTGACTGTAAGCAAGTCACCTTAACCCTCGTAGTGCTCATGGGTCACCACTGAAACCAGGCACTTGTGCCTAGTGAACCATACCCAGTTACCAAAAGAGTAAAATAAAAGCATTCACTTCACCAGCTGAGGACAGAAAAGAACTACACATAGTGTCCCTTCATTCACTAGAGAAGTGCCACTGTCGTAGACTTTGCCTGGTGAAGTGATTACTTTGCTAGCTGAAGAACTACTGTACATGAAATGTCACTTTGTGCTATCTGAAGGTGGGAAACTGCAAATAATTTTGTGAAGCAAAGTTTACTGTCTTTTCACACCTCACATTAATGACATGTTTACTTGAGTCTACAGCATTTAATTTAAAACCTGAACATTTCTGGTGGTATTTAATTATTAGTTGCAGCCTATAGCACTGGTAAACATGTCAAAGGGAATGTGCATTTTAAATAAGCTTTCAGACACCTGCAATGGAGATGAAAAACCCAAATATTTAGAGACATCTGAAGCTCAGACATAATGTGTTTGAACAGTAGTTTGATTCAGAAATAATTTCTTTCTATCTCCTGTCCAACTTTAAGTGAACTCTTTAATGCTGCCAGAGTTTAGTAACTACTTTTTTCAGGGATTTGTGATCCCTGAAAACATTCACTATAATCAATATCCTAAAGCACAAAAAGGTGACCATTCATGGGCAGCTATTTATTTAAAGAGGAAGAAAACAACAGCTTCATTTCATTTGGCAACAGTTTAATCTGGGAAAACATTACACTTGAAAAGCCCTGTTCAACATCTATTAGGTATATACAGTATGGGCATTACTTAATTTTATAATCTACCAAACTAAAATATCTCATGTGAGAAGAAATATTTAATTTTACTGGGGTCCTACTCCTTCAACTTTATACAAAATGGGTTCTAAAAATCCTCCACTCTAATTGCGAGTTAGAGCCCAAATAGTGTGTGATTATCAGAGCACAACCACACAGTAGGGATTGGTTCCTTAACATTGTTCCAAAGAACACTCTAAGCACTTAACCTGTGTTAATTTATGTTTCAAGTGCCCCAATCAGATGGACGGAAAAATGCAGTTTACTGTCTTGTTTAAATAGTGCTCTCTCTAATTTTCACAGCAAACACTAATCTGTCTTCTGCTTTTTTCTGTTTCACTTGTAATATCCATTGCATAAGCACAATAGGATACTTCCAGGTGTGTGGTTATACAGTGCTTTACAAACTACACTTGCAGAGGTAAAAGGCACATGGAAATTGGTCTCATGCTCAGACCCCTGGATGTGTGATTTCCACAGTGCAACCATGCATCTGGTCATGTCTTATTGCTTCCTTGACAGCTGCAGGAAACTGAAGCACTAGGAGTTTATGTTTATTTATTCATTTATTTATAAAGGAAGTACACTCAGTCAGGCTCATTTCCTGATACCTCCTTGGGGTACAGAAATAGGAACAACAACATGATATCCACACAAGAAATGCCAACTCAGAGAAAACAACACAACTAAAAAAGCAAGGTATTTACAGATGCAATAGCAAACAACATGTATGACATAAATCTAAAAGTCAGGCATGTACAGAATAATAAAGGAAAAATATACATGTTATACTAAGGCTATACATGAATATACAATGTATTTAGATAGCAACATAAGAATTTAAAGTCAGTCAATTTTTTTTATATTGTTTAAAATGTTTGACCAAGAAAGACACACTAAGCTAATAGTAATAATGGATAAATATACATTTTATACTAAAGTATATACATGCAAATGCAATATATTTACATAACAACATAAAATTTAAGGTCAGTTGAATGTTTTTCTTTCTTTTACAATTTTTGGCCAGTAAAGACACACTAAGCTAAGGCTTGTTCCCAGTTGTATCCTGGGAACACAGGGAAGATAAGTGACTTGCTTGTGGTCACACAATCTGCAAGTGGTAGGGAAGGAACATTGTTTAACCAGGAGTGGCACACTAATTTGAAGCTTGTTTCCAGATGTGACCTGGAAGCCCAAGGAAGTTAAGTGACTTGCTCAGGATCACACAGTATGCACCTAGGTGGCTGTTGGATTTAAACCCAAGTCTTCAGATTTGCAGCTCAGAGCCTTAACCCACTGTACTATACTGCCTCCTACTTGACTGTGGAATTCAAACCAAGTTACTCTGGTTTGTAACTCAGCACTCTTTATCACTACACTACACTGCCTCC
The DNA here is from genome assembly GCA_016271365.2 of Neoceratodus forsteri. Taxonomy (NCBI): domain Eukaryota; kingdom Metazoa; phylum Chordata; order Ceratodontiformes; family Ceratodontidae; genus Neoceratodus; species Neoceratodus forsteri. The sequence goes on from CM028130.1 coordinate 1,066,605,167, forward strand.
CAGGCAAATATGTCTATCACCCTGCTTCACACACAGGGATGATATAAGTATGCTTTGCAAATGTATACCAATTTATAGGATTCCCTATCCACTGCACTATATAGGACAACTTTTTAAATAGGACAGTGGGCCAGACAGTTCAAACCCTTGTAAAATGAATGTTTTACGACTACAGGTTCCCCCCTGATTCCTTAGGTAAGCGAAATTTGTCCTTGGTTTGTCTTAAAGGCCTCAACTTTCTTCATGTTCACTATCAACACTGGTAGACTTTTCATGGGTTCACTCTTTTGAATAAAAATTGCCTCTTAATATTACCCCTGGATTGCACCCCTTAGCTTTAGGACATCCTCCATGTCCTTATGCAGAGAAAAAACTGAATATCTCGAATGTTTTATCTTGTCGATACACTTGAGTATATGAAAGACAGATCTTGTCCACATTCAGACTCCTTTCTCTATTTTGAACATGTAAGGGCACTCAGCCTCTCCTCATAGCTTTTGTTCCCATATACCACTGATCAATATGCTGACCCTGTATGTTACACCTAAGGGTGAAAAATGGGTCATTAACAAATGTGGATAGACTTTGAGTTGAGTCCATGAATTCAATTTGGTTTCAGGAATTCAACTCAACCACTTTGGTTCCACATACAGTAACTGGCATGGCGTGCGCAGACTATAAATGGAGGTGGCGATAAATGCCTTGAAGTTGGCATTGAATATATAATACTCTAGCTTCACTGTGGCACAGTGTGTTGGCATACCTCTGCTATGGATTGTTGTTTGTAGTGTTGTGGCAGAGTCCACTACCTAAATAACCACCACAGCCCAGTTTTAATGTTACAGTAACAGTTAATATTAATTGCCAGCCTCAAAGCTTGTACCTCTCCTGCAGTCTCTGCTGTGCCTCCTTGCCAATTACTATAGTCTCCCATCCCAGGCACCATAGTTTTAAAATCACATTATTACTTGTAGGATCAGACTTGTTTATATGCAAATGTATCTGTTTGATACACTCATGTATCCAACATGAATGGACGTGTGCTAACAGCAACCTTAACTATTTATTCATTTATTTTAAATGTTTCACCAGGAAAGACATACTGAGATGAAATAGCTAATTCCCAGATGTGTCCGGGGGTGTAAGAACAAAGAAAATAGAACAATAACTTACATGATAAGTCATCATACAGAAAAATAAATTATACAGTACAAAAGCAAGCTACATCAGACTGGCAAAATTATACAATGGCAGGGCAGAGGACCTTTCCATGGGTTAAGAGAAGTTCCATTTCATAGAGAGGTCATGGGGAGGGTAATGTGGGAAGAAGAAGAAAACAAAGGAAGGGAAAAGACCAGTGCTGAAAAAGGAGGTGCCTAGCAGAGTGGAGGGAGAAAGGGGAAGAAGGGAGGAATAGAGGAGAAGTGAAGTTGGGGATGGTAAGGAAGGAAGCAAAAAGGGATGGAGGGTACAATGGGGAGTGGGCAAGGGCTAAGTTTTACAGGTGCAGGTGGAGCGGTGAGATCACACAGCAAAGAGGAGAGAGAGCATTTGAAATAGGTGGAATGAATGGTTGGGGGAAGTTCCAAAGTTTAGGGAAGCAGAAGGAGAAGGCAGCCTGACCAGCAAGGATTTGTGAGAGGGGAGTCTGAAGGAACAGTAGCTAGAGTTACAAAAGAGTATGAGGAAGGTGATGGGGGGAGGAGTTAGGTAAAGTAAGAGGGAGGGTGGCCAGCCAGAATTTAAAGATAAAAGAGGCATGGTGACTTCAGCGATGAGCTTCAAGGGAAGGAGAGAGAAGAATATAAGGAACAGTGGTGAATGTGAAGCGGAAATCCAAGACAAAACAGCAGATGGCATGAAAGAAGGGTTCCAGTCTGGCCAGGGTGGACTTTGGTGCAGCACTGTAGACAACATCGCTGTAATTGAAAATAGGAAGAATCATTTTAGTGATGATATCTCGGCGAGCATGAAGCATGATACAGTTTTGTTCGAGATTTGTTTGAATGGCATCCATGTGATGCAAAATGTTAAAGTGCTGGTCTAGCCAAACACCAATGTACTTTCTTGAAGAGCATGTCATTAGTTGTGATCCCGTCGAGGGTATGGAATGAGGGGAAGAGTGGAGTCTGGAGAGCCTCTGTTTTGTGTCAAAGATCATGGAGACAGTTTTTTTTTTGCATTTAGGACAACTGGATTTGTCCACATTCAGAACTGACCATTGTCAAAATCATGTTGAAGTTTGGCTGTCAGCTCAGAAGGAGGAACCAGAAGTGAAAAGGACTGTGTGATCTGCATACATATGGATGGTGGCAGATGAGTAGGCAGAGAAAAGTCATTTAGGAATATAGAGAAGAATAGCAGGTCAAGGATGGAACCTTGAGGAATGCATGTGCAGATGGGAAGGGAGGATAAGAACTCACCAATTCTAATGGTTTGGGATTTACCCACTAGGTAGGAGCAAAGCCTGTTAGATGCAGGGTCTGAGAGTCCACTAACTTGAGCTTGTCAAGGAGGAGGTGGGAAACATGGCAACATTTGGCTAAGTTGACCAAATGGTGGAACTGCTGAGGCACTGGTCCATGCCTGTGAGGATGGAGTCAGTAAGCTGGAGGAGAGAGGAGGTGGTGGAGTGCTGTTTGTGACAGTCAGACTGGAAGGGGTGAAAAGAGGAGGACTCAAAGAAAGAAATGAGTTGGGAAAACACAAAGTGCTCCTGGAATTTAGCTAAGATAGGGAACAGCAAGATAGGATGGAAATTGCGGGAGTGAAAAGTCTCCTCCCTTAGGAAGGGAATAACAGCTATATGCTTCCAGGAGTCAGGGACAGAGCGCGAGAGAAGGAGGGTTGAGAATGGAGTATGGGCAAGGTGATGGAGGGGCAGAGAGGTGTGGGAGTTTGGGGTCGAGCCATCAGGGCTCCTTGCTTTAGGGTTGGGAGCCAGGAGGGCTTTGAAGGAAACAGCAGGAGTGACTAGTGAGAAGGAGAAAGAGTGTGAGGGAGGGGCAGGAGGGTGGGTGGGAGGAGGGGTGATAGATGGGAGGAGAGGAAGGATGGAGACACAGGAGGTGAAGAAGGAGTTGAATTTGGAGGCTACGGACAGAGGTTCAGAAATGATGATGTCACCCACATTGAGGATTGGGGAACTGGGTTGGGGAGAGAGCATGGATGATCTTCCTGATCTTGGAAGGGTGGTTGATGTTATTCTGAAAGCAGGAGGAAAATACTCAGCCTTGGCTTGCCTGGTTGTGTTGTTGCAAGCATTCCACATGGCACAATACCTGTTAAGGTTAGCCGAGCCAGAGGACTTATAAGTCTTCCAGGCCAGATCATGTGCACAGTTGCAGCAAGCGTTTGGCTGAGATCCAGGGAGATGAAAGCCACAGACTATGGTCTTCCTGAGGGGAGCATCGAGATCCCAAAAAGATAAAAATTTGAAGTGAAAATAGTCAAGTGCAGAGTTGATGTTGCTGGCAGCCAAAATAGGGGACCAGTCAGTGGTTAGCAAGTCTGCATGAGCAGAATAAGTCTAATGACCAGCAGGACCAGATCTGGATAACTTTAGGGGAGTTTTGGGGCACTGAATTTTGCACACCCAGTAGACCTTATGGTGGTCACAAAGGGCATTTGGGAGGATGCTGGCATCAGTGATGCAGTGAGGTGAGAGGTAATATGTATCCAGACCAGTAGCAAGTTGTTTGGGATCTATGATTGTGATGGGTTTGGACTGTGATGACTTGCATCAGTAGAAGAAGTATTATTTTGGCAAAGGTTCAGTGAGAGGAGGAGAGTCAATTAATGCTGAAATCTCAAGGATAAGAAGTTTACCAGAGGAGGCATGAGAAGAAATAGTGGTTAGGAGCCCTGTAACAGATGAGGCGACAGCTCTGGAAGCAGTAGATGCCAGCCTCAAAAATAGGGACAGAGAAGGGATGAGAGTTTGAGGAGAAGTAGTTTGTATGCAGAGGAAGAGGTGATAGAGAGCACTGGGGTAGATTGGATGGTGGAAGAGATGTAAATGTCAACACCACCTCCCTTCTTCGCATAGTCTTGCTGGCTGAGGGTATAACCAGGGATGAGATATCAAAGTCAGGGATTTGGGGGAAGCAAGGAGTTTGAGATTATCAGTGCATCTGCATGAATGGTATCCATGAGAATTTGGAATAGATCAGTTTTGGGGAGGAGGCTTTTGATATTAATGTGGGCCACTCATAAGCTTTTGGGAGGCAGGTGGGATGGGAGGTGCAGGGCCAGGATTGGCCTCAATATCACCTGCTATGATGAGCAGCAGTGAAATAATGAGCTTTATAGGCCAAGATGTATTTGTGAGGTGGCGGGGATGAGAGAAGGGGGACAGGAGGGTGGGAGGAAGGAAGGGAGGTTCTAAGGGTTTCCAGGTGGAGCCAACAGCAGAGGGTGGGAAGGAGGAGCAACATGGTAGCCAGGGGAATGGGAAGGAGTGAGAAAGCAGGAGTAGGGAGGGTAGAAGATGAGGAAGAGGAGGTGGGTGGGAAGGGTGAGGTGAAAGTTGGCAGGAGGGAGGAAGGTTTGGAAAAACAGGAAGGAAAGGAGAAAGGTTGATAAAATACTAGCTGGCTGGAGCTTTCAGATCAGTTCTAGGAAGAGACAAAACAGGCATAGGGGTCAGATAGAGAAGAAGTTAAGGTGCTGGAGTGCAGAAAAGAGGTGGGAAAAATAACAGTAGGTTGAGTAGGCACCAAGGACAGAAGAATATAGGGACCCTAAATAGGAGTTGTAAATGAAAACAAAAGAATGAGGTAAAAGGAAGTGAAGGTAGTGGGCCAAGTGGTGGAGAAGGACAGAAAATGCTAGATGACGATATGTACAGTACCTCAGGAAAGGGGACAAATTAGGGAGGAGCGAGAAGGCAGAGGAAGTGGGGAGGGACATTAGAAAAAGCGAGTATAACTGCAATTAAGTAATACAAATAAATATAAAAAGCAAGTTGAGCAAATAAAATGTGATGAGAGAAGAGAGGAATAAAGTTACCAAACAGGCAATAGTGAGTAATGTAGACAGTGATGAACAGACATTTGAGAGCATTAGAGCAAAGGCAGGATGCTTAGAAGTTATAAGGAAAGAAAATATTAACATAAGCAGTACAATACTGACTTGGTAAAATATCTCACACCGAAGAGCAGGCAAATCCACAGTTAATTATGGGCAATGATGATATGAAGCAAGTGGATACCACACAGGTGTGAGGTTGTAGGAAAATCAGCTTATAGCAAATTATGAGTTAGCAATATATTTAGCAGTGATGACTAGGTAAACCATAGTTACCTTTGGCAGTATTGATATAAGCAAGTACATACCAAGGGTGAGGTAGTAAGACAAACAGCTATTAGCAAGATATGAGCAAGTCGAAATAATTTGCATTTGCAAAATAAAATTTAGATAGAGGCGACGGGGCATTTATTAGGCAAGGAAGACTATAAGGATGGGATGGGTGTATCCACTGACTAAAGCATGCTGGAGTACAGGCAGCAAACAATACATTAGTGTGGAGGCAGTACAAGATTCAGCTATGGGAGATTGATGTGCAAAGTGTACCAGAGAGCAGGAGGGGCAGAGTGGCTGGCAGACCAGCTGACTGCCGGCTGACTCTGGCAGACTTGAGGCAGACAGCTATTCTTAGACTCCAGCAGACTGCAAGCAGACAGATATCCTTAGTGGGTATGGTCCATTGTGCATATGGGCGACTGTGCAGCTGGGATGCTAGAGGATAGTCAGCCAATATACAGTCCTGGGCAGTTTGAATTTGGTGCCTTTCAATGTGCCCTCTTGATTAGCAGAGTGAAGTCCATGGTGGTCTGGTGCAGGAGCGGATCTCACGTGCAAAGGCTGTTGCTGGTGGGAGGTCAGGAACTTGCGCACACCCTACCTCAAGACCCCCAATGATTGCTGGCTCTGGTGGTGACTGCAGTGCAAGCAAAGTTGGCCTCCCAATTGTTCAATACCCTGACAGTTTGAATTTGGCCCCTTTCAATGCACCCTCCTGATTGGTGAAGCCAAGTCTGTGATGGTCTGGTGCAGGAGTGGTCTCCTGTGCAAAGTCCATTGCTAAGGAGAGGTCAGGAACTTGCTGTCCACCTACCCTCAAGACCTCTGATGATTGCTGCCTCTGGCAGTGGCTGTAACACAAAAAAGTCAGCCATAATTGTGCAATACTCCTGGACATTTCCAATTTGTGCCTTTCAATGCAGCTGCTGATTGGTGGACTAAAATCTGTCTGTGGTGGTCTAGTGCAGGAGCAGGTCTCCCTGCAAAATTCTATTGCTGAGGGAGGTCAAGAACTTGCTGTACACCTCCCTCAAGACTCCCAATTTCTGACTTCAGCAGCAACTGCAGCACAAAGTCAGCCACAATTTTCAATACTGCAGGAAAGTTTGAGTTGGACACCTTTAAACATGCCCTCTTGATTGGCAGAGTGAAGTCCATGGTGGTCTGGTGCAGGAGTGGGTCTCCTGTGGAAGAGTCTGTTACTGGAGGGAGATCAGGAATTTGCTGTACACCTGCTCTCAAGGCGCCCAACAATTGCTGGCTCCACGGTGACTGCAGAAGAAACTACCATCAGGGTCCCCAATAAAATACACTACATCAATCCAGTTCATTTTTCATACTGTTATTATACCATTTTATATATTTGATGACTTACATAATTTAATTATACTTTAATAATCTTTATATTGATTCATTTATAGAATGTACTGATGTTATTTTGCAATTTGTTGCTGCTACTAACATGGACATCCTTTAAGCAAAATGTTAAAGGTTTGCAAATTCAGTCTCTCTTTAGACTCTATGAGCCTACCAATCTTTATGGCATTGCAGTCTGTACTTTTAAAGTTACAGGGCTAAAAATGTTGCAATTTACATACTTACAGCAGTTACTTTAAAACTGTCTGAATGTGTGGATGTTTATAACTCAATCCCTATACAGCTAGAGATATGTAGAGATAAAACTGCAATGTGCCAAATTTTGTGAAATTTGATTGTTTGGTTTAAAATTAGATGAAAATAACTGAAAATTAAATGTTTGTGAAATGCTGTAAAACGTTTAGGAAATTTCATTAACTTTCATGGAAGCAGAATAATAATTGCACCTGAATTCCACTGGTATAAATTAAATTTACAGCCCTACAGTATATCATTTCTTAGGTGTCTGTATGTTTGGATGCTTATAACTCTACCTGTTTTACAACTGAAGATCTATTCCTTGGTTGTATTCATATATATGAGGTATAAAGCTGCAATATGCCAAATTTGTAAATTTGAATTTGTGATTTTAAAATTAGATGGAAATAACTGAAAATTTAATGTTAATGAAATTGTGTAAACTTTTAAGGAAATTACAAAAGCTTTCATGGCAGATGAATATTAATTCCATCTGAATTCCACTGGAAGAAGTTAAATTTACACAGCCTTACAGTGTATCATTTTCTTAAGTGGCATGAGGATGGAAAGTGGATGGCTGCTGAACAGGTGGTTGGAAAGAGTAGTCTGTAATGTTTAAGCCAGGGCTAGGAGGAGGATGGGAATGGCATTGGATTCATACATGTAGGTGGCAGGAAGCGTTTTAGTTTTTGGAGGATTTCTGGCCAGGGCTGGGGGTTACTACTTGGTGGGTGGAGAAAGTGGAGGTGCACTTTATTCAAAACAGGTTGGGCTTGATGAGGGCAGGAGGGTGGCATGTGTTGACTCATGTGTGTGGGGAGGAAGGTGACCTGTTCAAAAAACTTATTTTATCTTAAAATAAATGTGTGTTGTGATTTGCTGGTGAAGTGCTAGCTTCATGCTAGCTACACAGCATCAAGTCTGGTAATTCAACAACAGTTTTAAGCAACACTCCTACTAGTGGAGTATCACAGGGATCAGCTCTGTGCTGATTCCTGTTCATTTATGTATTCATTACATTAGTGGTAATATCCATGGCAAGGTAACTCCTTTTGCAGATTTTATCAAGCTTTGTTGGAGAGCTGATAGGGAGGAAGAGGTAACATTATGAGACAGGATATAAATAGAGAGGACAAATTATCTAGTACAGTATGTGGTATGGCATCTGGAACTCAATGTTAAAATTTCAAGGTTATACATAAGGCACATAAGGGTGAAGAATCCTGACAGTGTAGTATCATGAGAGGATGCCAGCACAGAGCATGGAGGAGGAAAGAGAACTTGGAGTTCAGTAATGAAAAATAATAATATGAAAATGTGATTTCAGTACAATGAGTCAGACAGGAGGCTAACAGGATACTGAGATGCATAGGGAGAGGAATTAGTACTAGCAGAAGAAGGGAAGTATTACTGCTAGTGTATATATCACTGGCCAGCCACAGCTGGCGCACTGTCAACAAGTTATGTGGCCCATATCTAAGGACAGGTAAGGCTGGATTAGAAATTGTACATTGAAGAGACACTGAGATGATCCATGGACCACAGGGCAAAACATGATGCAAAACATCCGGCTGTATCACAATATATCAATGGAAATTTCCATTCATTTCAATTGTATTTCAGTGAAACTTCCTAATAAATCCAGATACATGGCACATATTTTCACTGGATGTGACTATAGGGAGATTCTGAGTTAGGAAGCTTGGGACAGATTTGAATGGACTGCTCATCTCTTTCTGTCCTTCATGTGTCCATGTTTCTATGAACCCCAGATCCTTGTCCTCCTCCACTGCATCAGGAGGTAACCCACACAATGTTCAGGTAAACGCTCTGTATTTTCTCCCGGCTTGCAACACCTTGCATTTCATTAGACTGAATATGAATCTTCAGGAGTCAGACAATCCCCAACTAGTTTAAGTCCTTCTGAATTTTGTCACCTTCCTCAAGGGAGTACCACCTGGCTAGCTTAGTGTCATCCATGATCTTAAGCAGCCTGTTGAAGACCTCATCTTTCTGATCATTGATGAACATGTTGAAGAGCAGTGGTCTCATCACTGATCACCACTGAGTACTTCTCTACACTTAGAGCATTGCATGACCACAACCACACTGTGCTGACTGCCCCAAGCCAGTTAGCAGTCCTGTATATGACTCATGTATACTGCAACAGTTAAGTTAAACAGAGGTCTGTAATGCATAACAGTATCAAATTCCTTGCTGAAGTCCAGATAGATTATGTCTGTGGCTGTGCCTCTGCTCACCTTGGTGGGCACCCCTCAAAGAGGTGATCAGTTGGCTCACCATGATCTTCAGTAGCAAATTTCCCAAGGCCCTCTTCCTCTTAAGGATGCCCACAGGGCGAAACATTGGACCAGGACCTGGGGGCCCCATGATGAAGTACAGTAACATTTGAATTTTGACAATTGAATACTGCTGACTGGTGTGACTGGTTTATCTGGGGACATTCGCTGCTGTCTGGTTCTGCTTGCCAGCCCTGACAAGGAGAGCTGAGCTAAGATTATAACTACACAGGTAAGCACCCATCTGGACTCTCTTGACTGCTGGTATGATCTTCCCTCATAAAGTCATGCTGATATGGTTCAAGTATCTTGGTTTCAACCAAGTGCTCCTTTAGTCTTTCATGGTAACAGCATAGAGGGCCTAGCCCAGTACAGGTCTCTTACTTATCAGCTTGAAGTTTCCTGGGTCTAACCATGCCCCTTCTGAAGATGGGGACCACACTGGTCTCTTTCCAGTACTCTGGCACCACACTTGACTTAAGATGGCATTTTGTCTAGAGAGACCTTACAGTGTGATAGGAAGAACAAACAGAAGCCTTTAGGGAGCAGGTGGGGTGGAGGAAAGGGAAAAGGAGATTTGAGAGATCATAGGGGATAAAGAGGACCAGCATTTTGAGATAAGACAGAAGCAGTGGGACAGGCCCCTACTATAATGGAAGGGGAGGACAGGTCAGTGTAAATGAAATACAGATTAGTACACTGAGAAAGTTTAGTGCAAAATGACAGAAAGAGTGGAAAGGAGGTCTAGCCTGGCAAAGGCAGATTTTGGGGCAGAATTGTAGACTACATCCGCATTGTCAAACACTGGGGGATCATTCTGAGAATGATTTTCAGGTAGACTGAGAGGGTGAGGCAGTTTTTGCAGTACACTGGAGAAGCCTTTAATGGAGTGCATGAATGTGGCATAGGAAGTCCTGGTGATGATTAAGCTGCATCACAATCCCAAGTGACTTCCAACCAACAAAATATTTAAACATGGGAGCTTTCTTGCAGGGAGAGCCAGTCTTGAACAGTGGGGAACATTGGAACCTGGTATAGTGTTGTTTGCTTCCAAAGGTTATACAGACAATGTTTTCATATTTAGGAGAGGTGGTTAGTTTCACCAGAGTTGGATAAAATCAAAACTATGCCAGTAAACAACTTCCAACTCAGATACTGTGGGATGGAAAGCAAAAACACTGCAATAACAGTATACACACAGTATGTATATGTGTGTGAGTACACAGGTGCAAGAGAGGTTGTTAGGAATATCAAGAACAAGGTATGACCGAAGACAGAACCCGATGAACTCCTGATTTGATGGAGGGTGTGATGGGGGTCACCTGCAAGGATCCATTGTTGCCAGTCAGATAGGTGGAAACAAAACCAACCAACCAACAGAAAAGTCAGAGAGCAGTAGAATTAGTTGACGAAGAAGAAGAAGAAAAAGAAATTAGCATTTCTATAATGCTTTTCAAACACATTTATCCCAAAGCACTTTGCAAGCAATGAAAGACAGGTAGTTAAGTAACTGCAAATGTGAAATGCAGACATGTCACACATCATAACTACACACAGTCTTGTATTATTGCAAGAACCAGTTTTATGGGAAGGATAATGTTGGCAGGACATTGGGAAATTCCCTGCTCTTGCAAAAAGTGGACACACACCAGGATGGCACCAGAAATGGTTAGAAGGGACCTCGGTTTAACACATTATCCAGAGAATGGCACCACACCCCAACAGTAAAGCATTCCCATACTACTGCAGCTGAGAATCAGCATTTATGGTATGAATCAAATCCTAGTGGAGAACCAAAACCTATGACCCTCTGATCCAGAGGTGAAAGTGCTACCAACTGAGCTATGCTGACAGGCTGGTGCTTGCATGTTTGTCCAGTAGGATGGTAAGCAAACCATGATGCAGCCCTTAGTAATGTTGAAAAATATGATAAAGGCGATCAGGCCCTGATAAATCCACCTCAGGACCAAGAAAGTCTGAGAAGAGAGGAGACTGTGCAGTGGAACTTCTAGAAGCCAGACTGGAATGCAGCGAGAAAGGAGGAGGAGGAGAGAAAGAGAAGAGTAGAGGAAGTCAGAGAGTTGAGAGTGTACTTATTTTTCTAAATCTTAGCCAATGAGGAAGAAGGAGGAGAGTACATGTTAGTCCATGGAGTGGCGGAGTCACCTCTGTGTCGAGACAGAGAATGCTGGCATACCTCCAATCATGAGTGACCACACCAGACAGAAAGGAGAGATTAAAGATGGTAGATATTAGGGTAACAACAGCAGGAACCAAAAGGTGAAGATGCTTTCATGCTCAATACCATCTAGGCTGTTACCTGTTGCAGGGCTGAGAAGGATTACTGAAAGAGCAGTAGCAGGGAGATATGGTTAAATAAAAAGAGTGTGGAAAGGTGGGAGGTTCAAAAGGGAGGGAAGAGGATGGAAGACTAAATGAGTGAGTGAGACAGAGAAGGGAGAGTTAGCAGGGGAGAGGTATCAGTTCAAAACTGTGGTTAAAGAATAGCACTGCAAGAACTGTGCAGTGGAAAGCACAAAAGCATTTACAGTGACAGGGGTATAATAGCAGCAGGGAATTACTGTTACCCTGTCATTGTGCATTTTCAGTTAGATGAGATCATGTTGCCTTGAGTGTGGTGCCTGATCAAGCCACTTCTGTGGTGGAGTGGCTAAAGCAACTGCACAGGGCAGTGTTGGAGACCTGGGACCACAGTTCGGTTCCCCTAGGTCTCCCAGTGTTGTTCCTTTTTTTTTGGAGAATTCAATTTTCCCCTCCTCGACTTTGTCCCCATCCTATGAGTCCACATCCCTTGGGTTTGTTATCTAAAGTCCTGGGGGTATGGGAGTGTAGTGGGTAAAACCCCCACAAAAAGAAAGTCCATTGTTTTCAATGTGGCACGCTGTGTGTGTTGCAGTCTGTGTTTTTCCAGCCTTATTTGGGCAAACGCCTGTGTTGCTTGTTGCATTTTTGCCACACTGTTGTTGTCCACAACTTTATGACTCCATGCCCAGGGAGGTAGGTGTATGGAGAGGACAAAGAAGGTAAAAGTTTTAAAAGCAGAGGTGACCTCTGTTGTGTTAGTTGGAGATGGTGGTGCTCTCAAGCTAAACAACAAAAGCAATTAACTAGGTGGGGGCAAAATCAGAGTAACTCAGTTGGCAAAGCATCCGTATCTGGGCCAGAAGGTCATGGGTTTTAATCTACACTGATATTTGGCCCATACCTTAAACATTGGCACCCAAATGCAGTACTATGTGGTTGTTGTACTGTTGGTGTATGTTGTCCATTGGATGAGACATTAAATCAAGATCCAGTGTGCTTTTTCTTGTGGTTGTTCAGGTGAACATTAAAGACCCATTGACACTTCTTGAAAAGAGTTGTGAAAGCACAGTTTCACTGGGTCAGTAGGTAGCATGATCACTTCTGAGGCTGGAAGAACTGAAGATTATGGGTTCTAACCCCACCCTAGGCACTTGGGGGTAATATCTGTAACTGAAATTGTAGTGCAGAATAATCGGAGTGCTGCACTGTTCAGGTGATGTCCTTGGATGACATATTAGAGCAAGGTCCTTTCTGCCCATCTCTGGTCATTGTCCCATGGCACTTATCAAAGAAGAGTAGGGAAGTTTCATTGGAAAACAATTATACACACAAAATGTTACAATATATACAAGGCCAAGCCAATGCTGACACAGATATTAGAACTTATGTATTTATTATTTAGCTTTTGTTTACCAGGTAGGTACACTAGACAAGTTGTATGCCTATTTTCAGGAATGACCGGGGAGTTCAACAAGGAACACAGATACAGAATACAGTGGTTCTTGTTGGCTTTGTTTCTGATCTAAAATATAGTAATAATAGCAATAAGGTAGAAAGTATATTACAGGAAGGAAGTATGATCAAGATCAAGCCAATATTGCTACTATATTAAACCATTACTTTCTCAAATTACCTGACCGGACATTTTGCCACTGAAAGAACAAACTGCTGATATATCTGTAATAGAATTAATTGCTGAACAAAAACAGAGGTATGGGATACAGCAAGTTGATAAGTTTAATTTTAGACCCTTAAGTATAGCTGAAATAAGAAAACAACTACAAAATTTAAATGTAAGTAAATGAGTGGTTTAGATGGAATTGAAGCTAGATTTTGAGGATTGGTGTGGATATCTTGGCACCAATAGTAACATATCTTTTGAATTGAGTTTAACAAGTTCAGTAGTCCCTGATATGTGGAAAGTGGGAAAGGTAATTCCAGTTTTTAAGGGTGGGGATAGTGTGTGCCATCTAATTATAGACCAATTACGATTCTTCCAATATTATCAAAATGTTGGAGCGTAGTGTTCATTCACAACTTAGTCACTACATGAAATGAATGAAATATTATCAGATAAACAACATGGGTTTAGAGTAGGGAGGTCCATGGGCCCTACTGGATTTCCAAAATCTGGTGGTAACATCACTTGATGATGGAAAGGCTACTGGGGCAGTGTTCGTGGACCTCAGCAAAGCATTTGATTTGGTACAGCATAGAAAATTGTTAGAAAGACTTTGGTTAGTAGGGTTAGAGAAGGACCATTAACATGGATAGCATCATAGGTTCATAGGTTCATAGGAAAAATACAAAGTCGAGGGGCGAGCCCATTTGACTTCGCCATCCATTAACTAGGATGGAAATAGTATTTTTGTCTCCCATAAAATTATCCAAATTAATTTTGAAAACATTAAAACTGGGGCTATTTACTACATTTAAAGGAAGAATTCCAAATTGGACAGCTCTCTGGTTATAAAATTCTTCCTTTTGGTAGTCTGTATGTTAAATGTCTTAATTTTGACATTATGAGACCTGGTGATACTTAAACTATTTCCTTTTCTAAACAAAGAGTTTCAAATAAGGAAACATCTTTGTTGCCCTAAACATTAGACACAGATCCCTCTTATAGATCTGTATTCCAATGAGTAGAGTTTAAGTTTTTTAATCTTTCGAAACATGGAGTATGTTTAAAGCCCTTTATATTTTAGTGAATCTACGTTGTACCCTTTCTCTTTTAATTTTATCCTTTACAAACATAGGTGCACAAAATGATGAACAGTAGTCAAACTTAGATTTAATCAGACAACTGTATGGGAATTAATACCTCAGGGTCTCTACTTTTAAGATTTTTAAATATACAATTAATTAGGAAATGGCATTTTTAACCATTAAATTATTATGATCAGTAAATTTTAAATTATCCGTAATCATTACTCCTAGATCATTTTCAGATGAAACTACAGTCAAGGTACATTTTCAACATATATTGTGCTTTTAAATTATTTCTTCCAAAGTGCATAACCTTGCATTTATTTGTATTTAAGGATAAATTCTTTTCACTAGCCCAAATTAATATATTATTTAAGTTTGACTGAAGATTATAAACCGAGGCTGCATCATTAACAATGCAGCCCAGTTTCTTTATCATCAGCATACTTATTTATCCACACACCATTTGATGTAGACATGCTGGCGACCACTAGATTAAACAAAAAGGTCCCAGCACCGAGCCCTGGGGTACTCCACTCATCACATTACTCCAATCAGAAACATAACCTCTGATGGTAACTTGCTGTTTTCTTACTAGTAACCATGATACAAACCCATTTTATTATATTTATGCATATGTCTTGATTATATAAACATTCCATTATTGTTTTATGTGAAACAGAATCAAAAGCATTTTCATAGTCAAGGAAAATTACATCAACTGGAAACCCAGCATCCAATGCCTGGCTCACTGGTTCTAAAAATTCACTAAATTTTCCTGACATGATCGTCCCTTGCAAAACCATACTGAAAAATATCTGTATTCATAGAACCTTGAAAATGCTTTTCAAGTTTATGCAAATAAGTTTTTCCATAATTTTACCAATGCTAGGAGTAAGACTAATAGGTCTATACTGTTTGGCAAAAACTTTGACCCATTTTTGTGAATGGGTATAACCCTAGCTGATTTCCATTCCATAGGTACGATACCTTGTTGTAAAGATTTATTAAAAAGAAAGGTAAGAATATCTACCAACTCAGCTGCCAAACTCTTTATAAAGATAAAGGGATGTTGTCAATACCAACTGAAGTAGAAATTTTAAAACTTCTTATTGTAGATAGGACTTCTGTAGATGAAAATATAATATCTGAATTATTAACAGGGTAAATTATTTAGCATATAGTAGACAGTGTGTCATCAATGGTGACCTTGTATCGAGCCTGGGAAATAAATCATGGTGTTGCCCAGGGATCGATACTAGACCATGTTGTTTAATATCTATGTAAATGAGTTGGTGCAAACAATAAAATATGGGAGGTAAGATTATATGCAGATGATACAGTTCTGTTGGTTTCTGCAGATAATATGAGAAATGTTGAATTACAGCTGCAGAGATTTAATCTCATTGGAAAATTGGATGGATAACTCTGGCCTTCTAATTAATGCAAAAAAAACAGTGTATGATGTTTAGTTTGGGGTATAAGTTGAAAAACAATCACAGTTAAATATTCATTTGATAAATGGCGCAAGTTGAGGAAGTTAAAGGTTACAGGTATCTGGGTATGTACATTGATTCTGATATGACATTTGAAAGTCATGTTGATATGCAGATAAAAAGTTAATCAAAGATTGGGTGCTTTTAGAAGATTAACAAATGTATTGCCTAAATTAGCTAGAGCAAAACTTGTTAAGCAAATGCTAATTCCAGTACTGATTATGGGTGTCAATATATATGAATGCTTCACAGACAGTGTTAAAAAGTTAATCAAACAGTTTATAGATGAGGCAAATTTATTATCAAGGGTGAATATAAAATGTATCATTGTAAGTTATATGAAAAGTTAAACTAGTTTGCATCCTGAGGCACAGAGAAAAGTACACCTAGTTAATTAATTGTCATAGGTTAATATATGCCAAAAGTAATCATCCATTAGTCAAGTATATTAAGTTGCAGACCCTGGATAGTTATAGTCTATGTACAAAAATTCAGATAATAGGGTCCCATTACTTAAATATTGTAGTAATATAGAAATGAAATTACAGAATAGTCTTGCTTCATCATGGAATAAATTGCCTAAGTATTTGCAGAATATAGTTAGCCTTGTTAGTTTTAAAAGTAAACTATTTGAATATTTGCAGAGTGAATGTGAGTGTGTATGTTATGGATAATGTTATTTATGTTGTAATTGTGAGTTTTGTATTTTGTGTATTTGATGTTATTTATGTATTATTTACACAGGACTTGATTGTAAACAGTGTTTTTGCACTGATCAAATATTCCTGTATAAAAATAAAGTTTAAACAAACAAAACAAACATCAGAACATAACAGCAAGTAAAACATACATAATATGACAGAGAGGATAAGCCACAGATCAATTAGGGTCTGCGGTATGTACAATGGATAAGGGAAATGGGCAGACTAGGTGAGCCAAGCGGTCCTTATCTGCCATCAGCTTCTATGTTTCTATGTTTCATGAATTTGCTAGCAAAGAAAAAGAAAAAAATCACAACAATCTTAACTGCCCTTCTTGTTTCAGTAATTCCCTGAATGTACAGAAATGAAGAAACCCTATTATAAGGAAAATATCCAAGCTTATTCTTTGAAGTATAGGCTAATGCAAGCAGGTACTGTACTTCAGAAAAGAAGTACTAGATAAGTTCACTTTCCATAGAATAAACTTTCTGCAGCAATGGATTTCACAAAGTCTTGATGCATATCGTTTTGCTGTAAAGTAAAAGCACATAAAGCTTACCACATTTAATATTTCATGATGGAAAGAATCACTGATAAAATCTCAGGACTGCATTTTCTCCAACCAGCTGAGAAAATGCTCAAAAACTAGGGTATTATAATCTGTCGTGGAACAATGGCTCTCCCCAGTGCATGACCAATAGAAGCCAGAAGCCTAGCATATAGGAATATTCAAAAAAGATGGGCCTCAGTTTCAAGTATTATCTGGCACCCCTCTCAACACAATTGTGTTCTTCTAGCCTCTTGGGCTTATAAGCCTCCTTACTGCAAGCATATCTAGGGAGATAGCCACAATATGTCCCCAGTCTGAAAAGGAATCTTGTTTACCTATTGATATAAAACTGATCCTTGTTGGTCCATTGGGCAATCTTTAAAGTGAACTTGTAGTATAACCTTAGCCTGAGTTATTGTCGTATGCAATCCTTTATGATATAAAGTATGAATGTGTTCAGAAGCAGTCCCCTTGGATGGATTTTGACAAGGGGCTCTAAAGATACTCTGGTAGCTCAGAAAATCTAGTTCCCTGGGTAGAGAAGTTTTACCTAGGCACCACCCAGCTTCTCAGGTGGCTAAATGCTCTTTAATTAATGGGACCACTTATTATCTGATGAAGACAAAACAGGCATTAAATTAAACTTAATAAAAATAGAGTGGTAAAACAAAATTGGTTGGAACATATTCAATCCACCCTAGCCAATGTCCAAGTAAATAACTTCATGCTTCACTGGGTTTAACTGGCTCCCCCATGAGAACTGGTAATTAAACCATGGTTCTCAATTAATTTTCAAACAGCCCCTAGAGTAGCACAAGTTGTGTTCAGTGGCTGCTTCTGGCAAAGTGGGTGCTCCAAGGACCATGCATCGTATTCTGGTACAACAGCGGTCCCAGTGCAAAACTCCCCATGTTTGCCACAAGTGGTGCTAATGCACCAAACATATAGTAAATGGGAGGAGATTGACAGAGGGAGCCGTCATCACCTGGCATGTGCAGCACTTGCCCTCCTGTTGACAGCCATGCTGCCAGAGGTAGAAATAGACCAAAGGGTAAAGCCCAAATGAAAAGGGGCCGTCACACAAAGTGTGTGACCTATCTACATGTTAAAGAACAAGCTGTTACAGAGGACTATCGATCAGTGCTGTGAACAGGTTTGTCATACTTATCATAGCTACAGTGTCAGTAATGCTCAGTTCATTGTTGTAGTGTTTCAGGTCAACAAGCAGGGCATCACATCCCACTGCCACAGCAGCCAGCACAGCACTCATTCTGCACATCATCACTGAGTGCTTGTGAAGATCCACAGCAGTCCACTTCGGTGCCACTACAGAGATGTTGTCTCCGTAAAGCCCAGAATGACCCACTCGCACATGTACCACTGAGCATAGTTGTCATGTTGTGGTAATGGTGTGGTGGTATGATCCAGACTCACCATACATTGTGATGTCGTATGTGTGGCACCGGGTGTATGGAGAAGCTCAGGTGCCATGCACCCCATTCTGTGCCATTAGAAAATGAGTGATCTATAGGGACAACACACACTACTACATGGTGTATACAACAGAGGAAAAGGGCACTCACTATGGTGGGTACATTGTAGACTAGAACAGGAACCTCAGTCTGTTGATCACACACAAGGGGCAGTACTACGACAGCAATGAGTGACAATCGTAGAAGACTTGGTTTGCTGGCCAAGGCACCTAGCTTCACCTGAGCTCTTTCCTTCTAAGACTGCTTGAAAGGCAGAGTAGAAACTTACCAGAGCAAGGAAGGATTAAGACTTAGTTTGGCTAAGCAGATTTACTGTGTGTGGTGTTTTATTTTTACTCACAGGGATTGCTACTGTTTGTTGCTAACATTTCATTGCTTTATTTTTTCTCTGATTCAAATTGTTGTTGCTGGTATACCTTCTTCTGCATCATTACAAGGTGTGCCTACAGGTGTGTGCTAACAGATTACTGCTGTAATCTTCTGATTCAAATTGTCTTTTGCAAGGTATATCTACTGTTACTGCTTTATTTTTCTCTGGAGCAAAGTGTTTCTTACAGGGTATATCTTCTCTGAAATTATTACAGGTGGTGCTTTACAGGTTTTACAGTTTTATCTAACATTAGGATAAGCTTTCAGGGTTACTGCATTTGTTGTTGACTGATTGTTTCTGCTCTTACCTCCTTGTTCTTTCGTCCGTGGTTCTTCTTTTAGGCAGGAAGGCAGCCACCACCCCCATCCCCAACCACCCCACGCCTATACTCCTTTTAGGGTACCACAGTTGTGACATTTCCTGTGGCAGAGCAGGAAGGGGCGGATCAGTGGGGCCTCCACAAGGTGATCTCATTTACAGGGCACTAGTAATTTAACTTGTTATAACAAGTTAAACAAAGCACAATTAAACCATTACTTGCATTTTTTCCTTCTAATTACTCTGACTAGGTTACATACCCAGCAACTTATTTGGAATGGATTTCATTAACTGCAGGTACTGTGGAACAATTTTCAGAAGGACAGTCTTACAGGATTTGGGACACTGTCCTACATGCTGGAGCCTTTGAGATCTTAGGTCTCAGCTCCGGGCAGCATGGGCAGAGATTGCACTCCTCAAATTTCA
The DNA here is from genome assembly GCA_016271365.2 of Neoceratodus forsteri. Classification (NCBI taxonomy): domain Eukaryota; kingdom Metazoa; phylum Chordata; order Ceratodontiformes; family Ceratodontidae; genus Neoceratodus; species Neoceratodus forsteri. The sequence continues at coordinate 1,066,624,770 of CM028130.1, forward strand.
TATTGAAGAGGAAATACATTATAAGAACCACCGCCATTTCCCCAGCATCCAACAGAAAAACCTCGACCGCAGAGGGTAGTTGGTCCAGGAGGTTGGCAGATGGTTAGGAGGAGCAAATCAGGTGCCCCATCCTCTCTGCTCCCCAACACATTACCTCAAAAACCATATAAACACTACAAACAGGTATCTGCCTCATCTCTGAAATCAAATAAAGAGGCAGAAGACACTGCAGAGCAGGACACTGTGGCACAGGAGCTAGCACAACAATACTCACCCAAATCAGGAACCAAAACTAAACAAGCACAAAGAAATCCAAAAACTTCTGATCATAGGAGACTCCATGATTCGGGGAGTTGATACCCATCTCCAGCCAGGGTGATGGTCAGATGTCTCCCAGGTACATCAGCATGGAGAGACACTGACCACATTACTAAAATTGTTCACAAAGCAGGAGAAAACATTGATGTCCTAGTACACATAGGGACTATGATCTGCCAACCGGTCAGTTGTGGAGACCAAGGAACACCTGACTAGGCTGGGTGACAACTATCATCTATTTCGTCGGCATCTCCTTCTCTGAGATCCTGCCAGTCTGGGAGAAGGGCAGATGGACGGAAGGTCGAAGAAGGAGATAGGGGAGCTAAACACGTGGCTCAAGGACTGGTGCCAGGAAAAGGACACAGATTTGTAGGAACTGCCAACAGTTCTGGGAGCGAAAGTTCTTTAAATTTGATGGACTGCATCTGACTAAAGAGAGTCAGTGCATTGGGCAGAAGTTTGACGTCTTTGCAGAATATTTAAACTAGCAAATGGGGAGAGGGTGCAGCACCCCATACGTCGAATGGGAAGAACACCCTCCCCTCAGCTAGTAGTCAAACAGGAATTCAGCGTGTTTGCCGTTCATTTGCATCACCAGGTAAGAAAAAGGTTTGTCTCCCCATACAATGCACAGGGGTAATGCCAAACTTCATCCAACAACTAACACACAAAATCTGGCCAATGAAAATCATGTACACAAATGCTCACAGCCTGGGAAATAAGATCCCAGACCTGCAGGCAATAATGTCAGAGCTAAGCTGGACATAGTAGCAATTAGTGAGACGTGGTTTACCAGTAACCCCACTTGGGAGACTTCAGTACCTGGCTATGTATTGTTCAGAAGAGACCGAGGTGCAAAAAGGGGAGGAGTGGCCCTGTATGTTAATGAAAATATCAAAGCTACAGAAATTCAGAATACACATAAGGAGCCAGAAGAACTGTGGGTCACCCTGGAAACAGGAAATGGGACAGCCATAAGAACTGGGGTTGTCTACAGGCCCCAGACCAGGGGAGGACATAGACACATTACTGTTAGAAGATATACAAAACATGACAGCTAAAGGGAGGTTCTGATAATGGGAGACTTCAACATGCCAGATACAGATTGGTCAATACCAGCAGGAACATCTGCCAGAACTAGACTCATAGTGGATTCCTGCAGGGGAGGGCCTCAAACAACTGGTACAGCAACCCACAAGAGACAGGGCTATCCTAGATCTAGTACTGACTAACAAAGAAGGGATCACAGATCTCCAGGTAGAAGGTCACCTGGGGCCAGTGACCATCACATGGTATGGTTCAATTTGGCTACTACATCTAAATCATCCCATTCCAAGGCAAAAATATGGGACTTCAGAGAGCTGACTTTGATAAGATGGCCAACAGAGTTAAGCTAGCCCTGGCAAAAAGAAACACAGGTGAGGAGGTACAGGCAAAGTGGGCAAGCATTAAGGATACAATACTTGAAGCAACATCCCATTGTGTTAGACAGAAAAGGAAGTGCAAAAGAAGAAGGAAACCACTTTGGTTCTCAAATACAGTAGCAGAAAAGGTCAGAGCCAAAGGCTGGCCTTCCAGAAAATATAAGGGAACACAGCGGGATGAAGATAGGGAGGCATACCAAACTGCCCTAAGGGAAGCAGGTAAGGCAGTAAGGCAGGCAAAGTCCCAAACTGAGGAAACACTAGCACAAGCAGTAAAGAAGGTGACAAGACTTTCTATAGATACATTAGTGAAAGGAGAAAGTCCAGAGTGCTAAGCTTAATGGAGAAAAGGGAGCATGTGAGGAGGAGGACCCTGTAAAGGCATCTATCCTAAATAGATACTTTTGATCAGTATTTACTGAAGAGAAGGTAGGGCAGGGCCCACAGCAGCATCATGGACACAGGGGAGGAGGTGAGCACTACTCCCTTCACAAAAGAAAGGGTCCTACAAGAGCTTGCTAAGCTCAGGGTGGATAAGGCAATGGGACCTGATGGCATACATCCCAGGGTACTTAAGGAGCTAAAGGAGGAACTAGCAGAGCCATTAGCAGAATTGTTTAGTGAGTCTCTGAGCACAGGAGAGGTCCCAGAAGACTGGAGAAGGGCTCATGTGATCCCACTCCACAAGAGTGGTAGCAGGAGGAGGCGGGAACTACAGACCGGTCAGTCTTACCTCAGTAGTGGGCAAGATTATGGAGGCACTCCTTAAGGAAAGGATAGTGCAACACCTGGAATCCATAGGGGCACAGGATCCAAGACAGCATGGGTTTACAAAGGAAGGTCCTGTCAAACTAATCTCATAGATTTCTTTGACTGGGTAACCAGAGTGGTGGACCAAGGGGAGCAGTTGATGTCGCCTACCTGACTTCAGCAAAGCTTTTGACACTGTTCCACATAGAAGATTGATAAATAAGCTAGGTAGGCTCGGGTGGGTCAGAAGTTGGTCAACTGGGTGGCAAACTGGTTGACTGGCAGAAAACAGAGAGTGGTGGTAAATGGTATAGTCAGAAGAGATACAAGTCACAAGTGGGGTACCTCAGGGATCAGTCCTGGGGCCAGTCCTATTCAACATCTTCATTAGTGACCCCGCAGATGGACTAGAGGGTAAGGCTTGTCTGTTTGCAGATGACACCAAGATCTGCAACAGAGTAGATGATCCAGATGGGGTGGGCAGAATGAGAAGAGATCTGGATAAACTAGCAGAATGGTCAGAAGAGTGGCAACTGGTTTAATGCAAAGAAGTGCAAAATCATGCACATAGGGAAGAGAAACCCTGAAGCCACTTATAGGCTGGGAGGAGTTGCTAGCAGTCACCAAAGGAAGAAAGAGACTTGGGCATCATCATCACTGATGACCTAAAATCATCAAGCAGACCTCTAAAGCAGTAGGTAAGGCTGGGGGTGTTAGGGTGTATTAGTAGGGTATCACAAGTCGAAGAGGAGGTAATAATCCTCCGTACAAGATACTGGTTAGGCCCCATCTGACTATCAGTGCAGTATTGAGGCCAAATCTTCACAAGGACATTAACCAAATTGAGGCAGTCCAGAGAAGGGCAACCAAAATGGTGCAGGGACTGCATCAGAAGACATATGAGGACAGATTAACGGAGCTCAATATGTATACCCTTGAGCAAAGAGGAGAGAGGTGATATGATCGAGACATTTAAACACCTTAAGGGCATAAACAAGGTGAAAGAGTCTAACATGTTTAAATATAAGAAAATAGCAGGACAAGAGGACACAGCATGAGATTAGAGGAGGCCGATTAAGGGGAATGTGAGGAAATTCTTTTTCACAGAAAGGGTGGTAGATGCATGGAATGGCTTACCACAAGAAGTGGTGGCTATGAATACAGTGCAGGGCTTCAAACAGGCATGGGATAGGCATAGGGAGCAATACAAATGACTATGAATAGATAGGTCACTGACAGAGCAAAGGCCGATGGCACATTTATAAGGTAGAAAAGAAATGGGCAGACTGGATGGGCCTTGCGGTCCTTATCTGCTCAACTTCTATGTTTCTATGTAATCGGAAGAAAGGAGAGTAGTCATGCAGCACGGAATGGGAAGTGACTGACTCAGGAGCATGCCTGGTGGTAGTGGAATGCACTCATGGATCTCTAATGTCACTGTTCTGTGTTCTAGTACCACAGAGTACACTACATGTCACAAAAGGAACAAGAGTGCATTCGTGGGAAAATCACCTCGGACGAATAGTCTTAACATTGATTTATTGCAGTGTTGCTCAGAAAGACACTGTCAACAGCCCTGGTGTTTCGACTGCAAGGTCTTCCTCAGGGCCGTGTCACAATAGGATAAAGCCCCTTTACACTGATCAATTATCACATGTTATATATCCTTAATGACAAAATTTGGCAAAAATAGCGCAAACAAAAACATGAAATACATTTTGAATTGATTCATTCTATGTTTACATAACATGCATTTTAAATTATCAAATGTGCAGAGAGAAATACAGGAAAGTGAAAGTGGACAAATTCTAATTGTTACCTTTACTTAATTTTATATTTATGAATATGAGCCTTTAAATGGTAATTATATTTTACCGTGTCCCAAATTCCTGAACTGAATCTCACTGAACTATCATATAAGAGTTCTTTTAATTCTTTTTATAAATTATTACATATTAGTTAGTTTTGTGAGATACAAAACTTATGAGGTAGAGTAGGCACTGCCTTTACAATAATCAAAAGGAATTGTTCCACAAAAAAAAAAAAACTTGCAAGGGATGCCAAAGATTTTGAGAAGGGTGAAATGTTCAACAGGGAGTGTAAAACACATTCGCTCAGCAAAGGTAGGAACGGGAAGAAACCACAGCAAAAGTCAGAATAGATTAAACTATTTTCAAAAGAAACAGCCAAGTGTACATTTTGAAATTGATTCTGTGACTGATACATCAGGAGGAGAATCAGAGTTGTCTGAACAATCAGATGATGACCCACTGACCCCCAAATCAAGAAGCTCTTAGACATACAAATAAGTCCCAAGATAATCAACTGTACCATCAAGAAACGTATTGAAAGACATTACAAAAATGGAAGAAAACAATAAAGTGGCAGGAGGGCAGTGGAAAGAAACAGACATTCCAGATACCGAGGAGGAAAATATAAACAAATAAATCTTTCAGAGCATATCCTGATTGAAGAGCAGAAAATCTTTTGACTAAAGGCTTATCATTTGTGTCAGTTCCAAAAGTGGACATATAAAAAAAAAGGTTGACATATTTAAATTTATAAGAAAAGTAAAATTGCAATGTTTCTTTAAGGACAAGCATCAATCAAATATGGGCTGGATCTAAATTACGAGGATCTAAACAACTTGATTGCAGCCAAAGGTAATCCCGAATCAGCAAACATTAACTGAGATCAAGATGAAAATGTACAAAGTTGTGATTTATTTGACCATTTGAACCCTTGTTTGGAGCAAACCTATCAGGATGATTTTCTATGCCACTCAAATGAAATGAGTGGAGAAATGGGACAGATCCAGAGCAATACTGGGGACAGAATTTAATAGATGATTTAGACTTAGATCAACTAATGAACTTAGATAATTGTGATAATGATGACCAGTACAATTATAATCTATAGTACAAAATTTAAACCAAGTCGATTTTCTATTCTACTATACAAATGCTACTCTCACTAATTTAAAAATGTCATAAATTGAGAGAATTACAAGTCAGCACACAGTGAGATACAACACCAACTTTTCCATTCCAGAGCATAATGCCCTGAAGGAACTAAAATGCAAGTACGATTATGAAACTCTCTGATAATGGGGAAATATCTACTGATGTCTGAAGCATTTACATTTCTAAAGTTGAGGAATCACTTGGAAATGCAACACATTATGAGAAACTAAAGGTAATCCAGTACAGAATATCCAAAGAGAATTGTTTGAACTTGTGGATCATGGGCTGGAGAGTGGATTATTTCAACAGAAGGATAGGGTTTTCTAAAAATGGAATTTCCTATTGTTCCACTTTCTATATCCTTCCCAAGATCCACAAGGATCCAAACAACCCCTAGCACAACCAGTTGTGTTGGAGGTGGGATCTCTAACCCAAAATCTCTGCATTTACCTCAATCACTATTTGCAGCAATGTGTTTTGATCTTAAATCCTACATTTGTGATTCGATGGATTTACTAGGCAAATTACAGGACTGCAGATGGAACAATAGCTACAGATGGGCAACAATAGATGTCACCAGCCTCTATACCTGTATACCTGTGTACCCCATGATGAAGGCATTTCTGCTGTCTGAGCCTTTTTAATGGAACAGGAGAGATCCTACACCATTTATTATTAAATGAATAGAATTTGCCTTAACTAAAACTTTTTCATGTTTGATAAAGAATTCTTTCTGCAGTGATGTGGCAGGCAACGAGGCGACTTTTCTCCCTCATATGCCAATCATTTCATAGGCCACTGGGAAAACCAACATATTTATGATATGAATAACACATTTCATGGAAAGATAGCATGTTGGTTTAAATGTATTGATGATATACTGTGTATATGGGATGGCAATGTTGAGGAATTTTTAGAATTTATGGAGTATCTGAATGCAAATGACTACAATTTGCATTTTCACATACTCTAGCAAAAGCATAGATTAATTTCCTTGATGTGACTCTAATCTACCAGTGATCTAACAATTTCAGTAAGGGCTATAGAAAATCAAATGCTGACAATAGTATTTTGCACAATCGGAGTTCACATCCTTGAAATTGGTGAATTCCATCCCATATGCACAGTATTTGAGTATTCAAAGAAACTGTACCAGGGAAGGTGTGTTTGAAGAACAGGCTGGGGAACTTACAGAAAGATTAATGGTCAGAAGATATGACCACAAAATTTGTCAACATTATTATTATCTGGTAATGTATACCCAAACCCAGATCTATGGCTTCCAGCCCTTCTAAACCCTGTACTGCAACAGGCCTCTGCTTTGCATCCTAAACATTTTCAGTCTCCTAAAGAAATCTGCTGCCCTCCAGTGCTGGGTCGTTCAACATCAACCTGACATAATTGCACTGGTAGAGACTTGGCTCTCCAAATCTACCATTGACTATGCTATCATCCTCCTGGATATACCATCTACAGGGAAGACCGAGTAGGCAAACACGGTGGTGGTTGTACACTACTGTATGGGACTCCTTATAGATCAGGCTCCTAAACTTGATTATGGAACCCAAGCCCTCACCTTAAAATCACACCTGACCCCACCCAAGGCCCTCTCTTCCTCACAGTCTCCTATGTACCCCAGAGGAATCAAAACCAAGCGGTCCAGTCCCTCATTGACTACCTCATATCTCTCCTCACAAAGTGGAGCAAGTCATCCTAGGTGATCTCAATGTTAACTGGCTTGCCTCCACTGCCTCCGTATAGGGACTCCTTTGCTGCCCTGGATATGTCCCAGTTAGTCACCCAGCCCACCAGATCCAACCACTCTACTGGCACCAGCACTCTCCTAGATGTTGTTATATCTAACCCTCCTACAAAATCTGGGATGTCACTGTGCTCCCCGACTCTCTTAGCAATCACTCCCCAGTCCTCTGTCTCTGGTCATCCTCCACTCTGAAGCCAGTGTCCCAGGCCTCTATGCCATTGTTTACACCCCAGCAGCCTCAGAAAATTAAAACAATACCTAGCCCAGCTAGACTGGTCCCCTATCCAGCACCCCTGACATTGACTCAGCTCTTGACCACTTCACAAATGCCTTCTGTAAGGTTTGTGACCTTTCTGCCCCCTCACCAGGATCCACTACAAAACATGCAATGCCCCATGGATCACCCCACCCACCCTCCTCCAGAGACTCAAAAACAGAGATAATCTCTGGCACATTGCTGTAGAATCTGGAAAGGCATCTGATAGACAGGCCTACAACACAGAATGCAATACATACACTTGGGCCATTAGGTGAGCCAAGGCAGAGCACTACCAGACCACTCTCGCTTCCACTTGGGGTTCAGCCCGGACCTCTGGGATAATATGAAAGAGCTAAATGGGAGTCCACTCCCCCACCATCTCAGCTCTCCATCAATGGCACCCCCACCACAGATCCACTCCTTATAGCTGATTGCCTTAACACAGCCTTCTCTGACCTAAGTTCGGTCCTCCCCAGCAGCTTCTTTGACCCAGTCTCCACCTCTCCCTCCAGTTCTGCATCACCCACCATACTACTTATGCCCCTATCCCCAAGAGCCAGGCTGCACATGCTAAAAGCCTAAGCAGCAATAACCCCAGCAGTGACCCCTCGACTCCCAGGATCCTCCATATGGTCTTGGACAAAGTCCTAGTCCCCTGACTGACCTTCTAAACTGGTCTCTATGCCTGGGTCAGTTCACAAGTGCTTGGAAAACTGCTGAAATCACACCCATACATAAGAGTGGGGACGGTCCACCCTCAACAATTACCGGCCGATCTCCATCCTCCCCACTCTCTAAAGCCCTTGAAAAGTGGTGTTGATCCAGCTCTCTGAATACCTAACTAAAGTAGACATTATGTTCCCAGAGCAGCACAGTTTCCACCCAGGACACAGTACAACCACCGCTCTCCTGGAATTCTCCAACACCTGCTTGCTGCTCTCGACTCTGACAAGCCTTGCAGGAGCAGTGTTCATTGACATCTCCAAGGCCTTTGACACTGTCTGTCATCCCCTTCTACTCGACTCTCTCCATCAACTTGGCTTCTCTGGTGGTCCCATTTTCTGGTTCTCTAGCTACCTCTCTGCTAGATCCCAGCATGTCAAGATCAGCAGCTCCCTCTCCAACACTCTTTCCATTCACTCCAGGATCCCTCAGGGCTCCATCATGGGTCCAATACTTTTAGTCTCTACCTCAACACCCTCCCCAGCTCATGTAGCAGGAAAATGCTCCTCTATGCCAATGATGCAGTCCTTGTTGCCTCACATCCCAATCCCACCTCCCTCCAATTATCCCTCAGCAAAGCTTACAACCAAGCCGAAATGTGGTTCGCGACCACAGACTGGTCATTAACCTAAAGAAAACCAAATCAATGCTCTTCTCCCACCACCAAAATAAAGCTAAAATACCCCTCTTGATTATCCCCAGCATACTGCAGCCACTAGAACAAGTGACCACATACAAGTACCCTAGGCATCACGTTCGATACTGCCCTCTCCTTCCACACCCACATTAACGCCCTGTCAGCCACCATTAACTCTCAGATTGGCCTGCTATACTGGCACAGGGACTGCCTACCTCAGGTTGCACTTAGGCTGGTGATCAGCTCCTCCATCTTGTCCTTCGTGGACTATGAGCATCTATCTACGCCGCAGCTGACAACACTGCCCTTCCAAAATCCAACTCTCCATCAATAAGGCCTGTAGGCTCCTGACTGGTGCCCCCAGCTGCACTCATACCTGCCTTCTATACTACCACCAATCTGCTCAACTTTGAGGATCAACTGCTCTATCACACCTGCCTTCTTGCTAAGAAATCACTGCTAGGACTCTCCCGGGAGTCTCCACCTCCTACAGTAGTCATCATCATCCTTCATCACATGTAGCTCTGTTAGGGCCACTTTCAAGGTGCCCAGAACCAAGACCTCTCTTGCCCAGAGATCCTTCCTCTACTGAGCCCCCACCTGGTTCAACTCTCTCCTAGCTGCATCTCCAACTTGCCAAAAGTTGGCTCCTTCAAAATAGCCCTTCAGAACCACATCTTTAATACCCACTGTTGTAGGTGCAACTAACCCCTGTTGTAACCTGTGGTACCCACCCACCTTGCCCCGGCTCAACATCGTCCATTGAACAGCCTCTCCCTCCCCAGACCCACTCCTTCCCTACTAGGTCCAAACAGGGATGTAACCTGCTGTCTTCTCTAAGGACCTACTATATCCATGAGTGTAACTCACAATTTTGTAACACTATGCAGCCAAGTAACATACAAACTACTACATTATGTAACCTAAGTGTATCTATGTTAAATGTTCCTTTTACTGCACCTGTAATGTTATCCCTGTTTTAATCTGCACTGTAATAACTACCTTGATGTCTGCCCTCCAACGACGAGGTGCCTTTTGTAAATGAGTCTCTGACTCAAAGGTTGTAAACTGGATTTGTAATGAATAAAGTATAAAGAACAACAGCATTGGAAAGGGCAAAACTGCAAAATAGGGACACCATGCTAATCCCTAAAAATAAGGGTCAGACAGAGGAGACACCATATACCTTCATTATAGATTATAGCCCTTTGGCAAGAGAGAAAGGTGGAGCAGTACACAAATTTTGGCCACTCTTACTGAGCGATGATAAACTCAACTCAGTGGTTGGCCAAAACCTCGGGTCACTTTCTGTTAGGTGAAAAATCTGGGGATCTTCTAACAGTCATTTCCAGAGGACACAAATGAATGAAAATTTTACTTGAAATTGGTTATGACACAGATAGGATGTTTATTTTCAGATATGGGAATTGTGACATCTGCAAGTATGCATCAATAGGAAATGTATATATATATATATATTGTATATATATATATATATATACATGAGCATAACAAAGTGACAAAAATTAGATACTTTATGACATGTAGAAGCACTTATGTTTATGTAGTATGGTGTACATGTGGAATGCAATATGTTGGGATGACTACAAGAATGCTCAAGGTTAGAATACAAGAGCATATCAGGGCAATTGTAAATAAGAATTTTGATGATGCAACTGGGCTCACTATGTGGTTGCCCATTGCTTGAGTCCTGTGGGTTTAAAATTCACAGCACTAGAACAGGTGCTATATCTTTTAGAGGTGGCAATCATCTAAATTTTTTACTAATGAAAGAAAGCAGATGGATATCAACCCTAGGGCCCTAAACCCTAAGGGCATGAATGAGGAAATTGACTATAGACCACATTTAAAGAATACATGAAAACAGAAAATAGAAAACAATCTGTGTAAAAAATGAAATCTACTTTTTACTAATATTTTTTCATATTTTACTCTTTTTCCATTACCTAGTCTTCTTCTTGGAACCGAGAAGACCAAAACCACTAGAGACATTCAAATTATATTCGGTGCCCTTGGACCTTAAATTTGAATTGTGCAATTTCTGGCTTAGAAATCTTGGTCTCCTATCTCCCTCCATTACAATCTTTGATATGTACCCCTCTGGCCTCTAGTAATCAAACATTTGTTACTTAATCTGAATGTTTCCTTTCATTTCTTAGTTTCAGATGAACCCACTTTTCAAATTTTATTTCAGAGGTTCGATTCCCCTATTGTTTTCTCAATTTCACCTGCCTCTTTCTCTCCCTCCCTGCCTGCCATTTTGCTACCCTTTTTTGTTTCATTTTCCTTTGGTCCCTTCCCTTCTATCCAACTTTGTCTTATAGGTAAATTGTATTAATACACCATGTAATAGTTAAGATGTAAAAAAATGTAAATGGGAATGCACCTTTGATTATTGTAAAGACAGTGCCTGCTGTAACTCAGATGTTTTGTATCTCACATAACTAACTAATAAATTATTACATGTTAACTAATATATAATCATTTATAAAAATAATTAGAATAACTCTTATATGCAGACATGCATGAAACAGAAACAAAGGAATAATAGAGGTAGGAAGAAAAAGCTAAAGCACAACCCACACAAAATGAGGTTTTAGCTGACTGCCCTAGAGAGCTTAAAAATGTTTTAGAGGGCAGTTTATTGCACAGCAAGAGAAGAAAAGTCTGACTAACATATAGAAAAGCAGTACCAGGAATGTTTCAATAATTTTTTTTTACTCAAAGTCCACTGATTCCAGTTTGATACCTTCTGTTTGTCAAATCTAGTTTATGGCCACAATTAAGTTTTGCCATGTCCCTGACAAATTTCATCTCCCAAAATAGTTAAAGGGTTTAACTGTAGTCAGATACCACCTATTTTAGTAGGTAGTGGTGTAATCACACCCAACCTCCTGCCTACATTTCATCATATTTAATGCATTACCTGAGAATAAGTCAAAAGGTTAAAACATTGCAATGAACAGGTTACTGATTTTTCATCCTGAACCCAGAGACACACATCATCAACATAAGCTGACACCCTTACAGCCTTACACCCTACGTGCCCTTAAGGTTTTGAAGAGGCGTTATCTCTGGATCCATTTCTAGTTTTATATTAGATCATATAAAATGAGGCTCAAGGGGCACCCTGTTTTACCCTTTTGCAATGCTACATGGGGTCCTCAGCCATCCATTAACTGCAGCTGTGACAGTAGCCTCCTCCATACAGACACTATCCATTGAATAAGACTCAAGGGAAAACCATATTTAGTAAGTATAAACTATAAATAATCACGTGTAACCAAGTCAAAAGCTTTATGTTAATCCAATGATATTAAATAACAATGCATTCTGTCCAAATTACCTCTTTCAACTATTTCTCTCAAAAGAATAAGATGATCCTGAATGGTCCACCGGAACCAAACAAGCATGTGGATGGCTTATTTGATGCCCAGCCACCTGAGATATTTGCACAGCCAATATCTTAGAAATCAACTTTAAATCTGTATTTAAAAGGCAAATGGGCCTCTATTTGTTTAAATCACTCTTTTTCCTGTTTTGTATACAAAAGAACAGACTTTCCTTCAAGCCTTTCCCAAGATAGGATTATATAACAAAAATTAAAACTTACACTAGTTCCTCCACCAAAACTGGAACTACTAATTTATAAAAATCACTCCTATTTCCATCCTTCCCAGGCTCCATCTCATTCTACAAGGAACCAATTGCCAAAATAATTTCAGCTGCAGAAATCTCCACCAAAACATGGGATACCAGATGCACTAGTACTTTGAGTAGGAGATCAGAAAAAAGAGTCCATTCCGATAACAGATGTTAGTTCTAGACTAAACGACTTTGACATATACTCAGAAGTAACCTTAAGCATTTCTTTTAATTTGGTGTAAACTCTGCCATGCTCATCCAGAAATTTTGTTAGGATTTTGTGCTCCATCCTCTTCTTGTATACTTCAAAGGGCACACAGATGAATAATTCCCTTGTGTCCCATATCTCTGTTTTTTTCCATAGTGTTCTGAGATTTCATCAAATGAAAATGGTACATTTCCATCTTTAAACTGGTTCTGGTGATCAGGGCACTAACATTCTGCCACTGGCAATATGAGCACCAGTGAAAGGTGATAGAAAACTGAACACTGCAACAGTGCACAGAGGAGCAAGGGCACCTGCCAGTGGCAGCGCTGGAGAGGAGAGCACCACCAAACACTGCTGAACACCCCACTGAACATCAGCAGGCCTACTGGAGGGTGGCAACAATGGAAAACATCACAGGCAGGAGAGCACCCACCAATGTGCCCCTGCAGACACAATGGGACAGGATACAGGGCAGATAGGTAAGTTGGACATGGCACCCACCCCATGTAGGAGCTGCATGAGAGACACTGGGTGGGAGGACAGGTGCACCACAGTTGTTTCTGCAGCCAGCACCAGAGGGATTGCAGCAACAGAGTGATCCACAAGGTGCATGCTAGGGGCAGCATGGCAGGCAGCATGGGATGAATACCCAAGCAGACACAGTGGCAGTTGAACCCTTGTGGCATGCACAGTGTGCCAGTGGTACACGTCCAGCACCACAATGGCAGCCTGCCATATGTGGAGGGGTTGTGGTGGGCTGCAATGGTGGCTGCACATGTGTGAGCTGGGAGCACGAGCAGTGGCAGTGGATGACTGCAGGTGTCTGTACTAGACTGCAGGCAGGCAGGCATGCGTGGTGCACCCTCCTCCAGGTGAACATGCCCCAGGACACCCAGTGTCTGAGTACCAATAGTGAAGTAGGGGCGGTCACCCAGGATCCCTTGAGTGTGTGTTGGGGCCCAGTCATGACATTGTTCCCTAATGTTCCCCTGGTTTTCTGCATGTAGCAGCCACCATCCCCACCACTGTCTTGGACTGGTCACCTCCCTGTGGTGGGGGAACAGGACAAGCAAGCCTGACCACCCCCTCCCCACCAACAACTGGGCCATGCTGTTACCCTGTTCATGACACCTTCTGCCATTCCAGACAGACCACCCCACCCCCACAATTGTTAGTGCATGGCTGCCAGTCCGTACCTATGCTACAGTTTATCACACCACCATGGTGTGCTCCTGTCTGGGCTGGTACTCATATGCCATGTGTCGACTTTGTCCGCATCCCACAGGGCACCCTGTTTGGCATTGTACTGCAGGTTCACTCTTTCTGGTTTTGCCATTTCACGGTGATGTTCTGCTGGCAGCAAAATGTTGGCACCCCAATCACCCCAGAACCACTATGAAAACCAAGTACAGTGGTGGGAGGATACTAAAACAGAATCATTTTTTTCAGCAATGGGGAAAACAGCATAGTAGGTCAGAATATGTTAACTAACACATAGAGCTCACTCCAGAATCTTCAGTCAATGGCCACTGAAATTGGGGTTAATTATAATGATCGGATTAATAATTTAAAGGGTGAAGCATAAGGTCTGAGGCTGGGTGTAGTCATACAGGGTGGAACTTCACTAGTGCCAGTGGAAGGCCCTAGTTCCTCTTCAGGGGCCATCTCCTCATTCTTTTCTCCTTCTGATGTTAGTGGCTCCCTGGTAGTTGTGTTGATGGATTTACAGTGTTGCGTTCTCCCAGATTGGAGGCTTAACAAGGGAAAGGGATGCACTGGAGTCTGCATCAGGAGCTTTATACTGGAGTGGCTTAAGAACTGGATTCTGAGTCAACTCCAGGTCTGAAAGTCATTGCAATGATCCAGGGGTTACTGCAGTATTCCCCATCCACAAGTCAGTATACCCCTAATATCAAATTCACTTGCCTGTTCAGGAGTTTTAACCAGCAGATCGCCTGGTTTCCGAATCCTCACAGGACAAGGTCCAGTGACCCATGTTACTCCTGGTCCTGTATGCTCCCATCTTGCTGCCAGGAATGCTTGATTCACTGAACAGTCCATTTCTTCCAGCATGGAGTGTGGATGAAAGTGTCTCCTGGCATCCTTTGAAGAACTTGTATTACTGCTTTGTCATGTTGCTGAGGGACTGACCTTATTGGATTTTCTGCTGTGGGGAGAAACAGCTGATTGCTGTCAGCATGAGGCATCTAGGATCTGACTGATCTGTGCAGCCTACATCAAATGGGGCCTGCCACTTCAGCAGCTCACTCTATGAACTACTTTCTAAAGGCCAGAGCAGTTACCTTGCTATCTCGAACTGGCTTGTTCATCTGCTATTATAGCTAACAGGTATTGACAATTTTCCTGAAGATGTCTGGCCATTTTTTATTCTGCAGATAGAAATGCAGTCTGGGCCAGCCCAGTGGTGCTGAGGATTGAGGCACTGGACACCACACCTCATGCCACATCAGCTACCCAGGTTCAAGAATGGACTCAGGTCATTGGGGGTCAGCAGGGAGGAGGAGGGATCAGGCATCTGAAAGACTACTCCCCTCCCGAGGGTTAGTCCTGGGTAAGCCCACTCCATTGCAGCTCCTGGTGAATGGCAGAAGTCATACAGGATGCAGGAGTCCAACACAATGTCAGGGGCAGAGCAGTGGTGGCTGGCTGCATGTAGATGCACTGCCATCATTATACATCATGCTCTGGGGAAAGAGAAATACCCCTGGTGGCCTAGTGGAGGTGAAGGGGCTCCAGTGTCCTGCCCACATCCCAATACTGGGCCTGAATTCCTTGTTCCCATCTGGCACTCCAGATTCTCAGCAATCCCTCTAATTTCCAGACAGGCCACCAAGGGTGAGTAGGCCCTCCCTCGAGGGGTGATCCAGGGGCAAGACTGAGCAGGGTAATTCTGGAGGGCAGATCAGGTAAGCAGGGCTTCAGGCAGGGAGTAGAGGCAGCAGATGAGTGGGTTCCCTGGAGAGATGCCCTAGACCTCCAGAGAGAGAAAAAAAGAGCTGGAAAAAAGGAATGTCATCTGTTTTGAGGTCTCAGACTACCTTCCACCAGAACCACATATAGTCTTGCAGGTGAGGTGCTATCATGTGTACATCTATTTGTTTACCATCTCAAGGCACAACAACTAAAGAAGGCTGTACAGGGCTTCCTCAATACAGCGGGTTGGGAGGGAGGCATTTTCTTCCATCCTACCACCATTTCCATCACCTCCACTTCAGGGTCCTCTATAGTCTTTCAGGAAGCATGCAGCACCCTCTCAGAAATAGTAGAGGAATTTCCATGGTGAACATTTCCCCATCATTAAAACAGGTCCATATAATCCCCAAAGGATACACCTGGAAACAAGCTGTCACAGCTTAATGTGCCTTTCCTGGTCAAAATTATAAATAAATAAAATGTCCATGTGTCCTAACCAAATGACCCTCATTCTCTAGAATACCACCAACAGCTTAATCTGGCAAAGTTAGTTGGGTTGCACTGTATCATCCCCAATTGACTAAAATAGACAGTATTGTTTAGGTCTACTTTCCCAGTCAACACAACTTTAACTAACTAACTAACTAACTAACTGACTAAATCAATAACTTTCCAAAACTTTGCTTGACAGTTACAGTTGTTATGGAGGTAGTGATTTGCCTTCCCTGAACTTATAGCTTAGGTGTTGATGTTTTGAGTTGTTTGTACTACAAGTCCATGGAGGAACCAGAGGACTTGTGGCAGTGCCAAGCTGAATCACAATATTTTTGTCTGGCAATAAGCTCAGAAGAAACTGAGGGAATGTGAGGAGCCTTTGCACCAGATCTCTGATGCTAGGCTTGTTTGTCCCAGATAGTTGTGAAGTTTGGAAGAAAAATACATTTCGGTCTCATCTCGCTATGACAGTTGACAAAGTGATTGAGGACAAAATGTGAGTAAATGTCATCCAGCATGACATTGGGGTTAGAGCTAAGGGAGCTGAATGGCCTGCCCAGAAAGTTTGGTTATGGACTTCAAGACAAATGGCCTTATTTACAAGGTAGACTGTTTTGTGATCATTGACTGTGTCTGAGAGGCATACCAGTTTGAATGATCCAGGAATAGAGCTTTGTAAAATGAGAAAATTCTGGATTCATGGAATTTTGAAATAATTCCATGAAATTAGACAAACATTTGTGGAGCGTCATTAGAATGTCATGGGATTTTTAAATATATTACTTTGGTCATAACTCAGCTGTCAATTGAGCTAGAGATCGGAAATTTGGCATGTTTACTTACTGATAGAACTCTAACAGGGCTCCAAATAGTTTGACATTAGAATACATCTTCTCAAAATTATAGGTGATCAATATCTGTCATTTTATTTATTTATTTTTGTTGGGGGATTTCATAAAACAATTTATCTGCATGTAACTCAGGCACCTTTGAGCTAGAAATCTGAAACTAGGTACATATATAAATATAGAACTTTTAATTTTACCTGCAAACTTTATAACATTTCCATGCATGTTTTCAAAATGATACTACAATAACTAAAATTGGAATTTTGGCAAAATGTGTGACTAAATTAGCACAACCCCTTTAAAGGGTGACACTTAAAACTTGGTGCACATATCCATATTGTACATTTCTCTAAATCCTCACACTGTTGATACATTTGGATAAGAATTTTAAAATTGGATGGACATAACTGAAAATGACATTTTGATTAAAGGTTGGCTGCTCAAAACTCACCCTCTTTAATCCAGGACTCGAAACTTGGTAAACCTTTGAAAGTCATCAGCAAATGTATACCTGCCAGGTTTGGTGTCATTTGGATATGTACTTTGAAAACTAGACCAAAATAACTGTAATTTAAAATTTGATGAAATTTAGTAGCATGTTTGAAATTCATTAATTTGGTCATAACGCAGCTAGTATATTAAGTTGGAGGTCTGATATTTGGCATCGTTTCTTGCTGATGGGACTTGTAGTGGTGTGCCAAATATCTTGACATTAGGATGTATTGTCCTAAAATGATAGGTGTTCAAAGTCTGTTATTTTATTTTATTTTTTGTGGAAATTTCATGAAAATGTTTATCTGCATGTAATTCAGGCAACTTTCACCTTTGAGCAGACATCTGAAACTGGGTACATATTTAAAGGTTGTAATAACCTGTATACCTGAAACATTTTATAACATTTTGATGAACGCTTTCAAAATTATGCTAAACTAAAATATATATTTGGCAACATTTATTGCTGCCTATAGCACAGACCCCTTTAATGCTTGAGATTTAAAGCTTGGTGCACATAACAGTGTTACATGTTTCTCTAAATCCTGAAACTGTGTAGATATTTGGATAAGAAATGCTAAAATTGGATGGAAAAACTGAAAATTAAGTTTTGATAAAATCTTGGCCACCCATAACTTAGCTCCCTTTTAATCAAGGACTCTGACATTTTGTATGATTGTGCAAGCCATCACTGCCTGTATATTTGACAGATTTGGCACCATTTGGATATGTACTTTCAAATCTAGACCTATATAATTTAACATTTGGTGAAATGCCATTGAATTTTCAAGCAAATTTTGTGAAATTCCATGGAATCAGAATGGTAATTCAGTGGGCATTCCACCAGAAGAGATTTGTAAATTCTGAACAGCTCTATCCAGTTAAATGTGAGGAGAAAACAAAGTCAATGAGGAATGGTTGAAAAGGAAAGACTGAAGTCAGTAGGTTCAGATAGAGAGTGAGATAGAGGGACTGGATACATTAGGAAAATGTTTTAGAGGCTAGACAAATCAAGTTAGCATGAAAGTCACCTAAGGCTATGAACACATGGACCAACTCTAGACCACACATTAGTACATGGCTTTGAATGTTGAATTTATTTTAGGGATTTCACTTCAACCCAGGGCGAAGTTAAAAGATGCATAGGAGTGACCTCATACATTAAGAGTTAAAGGTATATATAAAAAGCTACAAGTCAAAGCTCATGTACTGTGCATAACACATAAAAGTAAAAACATTACCATAAAAACAATCGGCAACATATAATGCTTTTAGGCCTGTTGGACACTAAGAGTTGTGCATTAGTCATTAGGAAATTTATGCATGCTTATGATTAAGCCTTTATTCTCCTCTTGCACATTCAGTGATCTAGCCATTAAGTTATAATTCCTCCCATGTCAATGAATGTATTAAAATAGTACATTTGCAAAACAAAAACTCCATCATAGAAAAATCAATAACTGAAATCTCATTCATTTTAAATGGCAGGTCTAATTGATGAAACAAAAATATACATATTATATAAATACCCATTTACATGTCATTGTACAATCATTATCAAAAATTGAGAGAGACAGGGCCATTGTGTAGAAGTACATAGTGTGTCATATGTCTTTGGGAGTAGTTAATAGCCACTAGATAGAAAATATTTTATAGTAGGACAAGGAGGCATTTTTGGTTTAAACAAAATCATTTTTCTTACTCATAGTCAACCCATTCCTATGTTTGCCAACAAAGTGATATCATGATCATAAGGCTGCTGTATCAGAAGATTTTTTTGATGGCAACATATTGAGATTTCATACTTACTCAACTCGGATCATGCTTGGTGAGTAGGGGTGCAACCATCATGAAGGAGAAAGTTCCTTTTAAATTGAAATATTTCTGATTATAGCAATAAGTGAAGTTTTTAATTAACTTATATGTTTTTAACATATTTGAATGTCCTACATTATGATGAGGTCAAACTGAAAATAGAAACAGTTTCAGATGTCATGATTTATACATAAATAAAGCATAGCATGGTATCAATATATTCATGTTATCAATATACTATCTATCTAAAAGAAACTACAGCACAAAAGCACTGAAGCAAGGGTTACTATGTAAGGGCATCAGCAATAAAACAGCATTTAAAAACTACAAATGTGTATGAGGTCATTCCTCTGCAAAAGTGCATATTTCATTTATTTATTAATTTAGATTTTATTTACCAGGCAGGTGCACTAGACAATCAAATGCTGATTTTAGGCATAACCTGGGAGATTACAAAGTGAAAAATATATTGAAGCACAGTGACAAAAATGCATACATATGATGCAAAGCATCATTTGAAATTTATGGAAATAAACATGAAAGAATTTAGACTGGTTTTGTTTTAAACAGAAGTATATGGTGACAAATGACTTCTGACATAAGAATTTAAGAGCAAGACACTACAACATTATTTTATGTTTGACCACTTGCTGATAAATAAAAATATTCTAATCTGCAATCCAAGATGACATGAGCTGGCACAGTACCGATACCTTCCGTCTAATAATAAATCATGATTTACTAAGTTAAATGCAACTTTTAATCTGTCATTCTGCAATGATGTTTGTTCCTCAGTTTGGAAAAGGGCTCTTGCTGTCCATATTTTCAAATCTGAAGATCAGACATAACTTAATAACTATCACCCCATTTCTGTTATTTCCCTACTGTCAAAAATCCATTGGAACACATATTGTTTGACCAACTCTTGGATTATTTTGGTAAATATGAAATATTAACTCCTGCCCAGCATGGTTTGCAGCCTGAACACAACTCCACACTGGCACAGGTGAGGTTCACTCAGACTGTTTATCAAGCAGTCAACACTGGAAATCATACAGTGGCTGTCTTTGTGACCTTACCAAGGCCTTCACCTAGTAAACCACAGACCTTCAGTGTCCTCTGTATGCACTGTGGGTTTATCAGATGATGCCATTATCCTCACCGTGATGGCCATTATTCCACAGCCTGAGTCACTGTGGGACAGCCATCTCAGGGAAGAAGAATTATCTGCCGGATTAAGGATTCATTGAGGTGATGGATGTGTAGCAACTGGAAAATGGCTTCATGTGAACTTTATTTTAGGAGGACACTATTTGGATCCTACAGGATGGTCAGACTCTCCTATCTTTTGTTTGTGACCACTTTGAAATGGTGGAGCAGTGAGAGTGCCCTTTAAAAACTGCTTTTGCTTTGTAATCTCTGTAGACATTATCTTGGCCTATATGAGAGATAGAGCCAGGAGATAGTCATTTTCTTTCTTCCAGAGAGGTCAGAGCTCGTCAGTGTCTAAATTTCATCACTGAGAGTGAGAGCGACTTCACTCTTGGGCAGTTTAAATTTTCTATCTGCCATAGTAATATATTCATTTCTCTTATTTTAGTTGTTGGTTTGGTGGGGTTGAATTTGATTGATTTGGGGAGAGGGTGGTAATATGTTAGCTGATTGGGGGCTGTGGTTTGGTATTGTCTGACTGGAATGAGTGTGGGGTTTATACAAATATTTTGTGTCACTGGTTGATTGTGGTTATTGGTTCTGTTTGTATCGGACTGATGCTGTGGATTGTGATGTGCTGGGAGGATACAATTACAGTCAGGCATTATTCCCTCCAGGCTCAGGGACCTCCACCCTTTTGACTGTCCCCTTTACCTTCTTCAACATACCTAAGATGTTGTGCTTTGGGGATGGTCAGGAGCCGGAAGAAGGAGGTCCCAGAGCTGGCAAGGGAATGAAAGGGGTAGTGGGGACAAGCAGGCACCCTGGGGCAAAATGGAACCAAGGCAGGGGTCATCCCTGTCTGGTTCCCATACCAATAGCTTTGCCGTGTGCAGGCAGGTGGCGCAGTCTTCCTCAATGGCTCATCTGACCCAGGCGGTGTTGTGTAACTGCAGGTCTATTAAAACAAGATGCCATAATTGCTGATCTTGTTGGTACATCTGACCTGGCGTGCATCACTGACACCTGGTTGGATGAGAATCACCAGACCAATTTTGGCCTGAGCAGTTCTGGATGGGTACTCAGTGATACACTTCCAGAGGAAGGATTGTAGGGGTGAGGTGTAGTCATTTGTTTTAAAGCAGAATTGTGCCTTGTGGATGTGCCAATGGGGCCCACCAGATTCTTTGAGTTTATTTCAGGTGTGGGTGTGGGTGTAGGATATTGCTCCTCTACCATCCTCCCAGGGATGGGAAAGCTTTCCTTTAGGAGGTTGCGGACTTCATTGTCAACATGGTATTGGGATCCCCAGATGGTCAGTTCCGGGGATTTACAGTGTTGGCTCGATGAAGAACACTGGCAGTTTAGTCAAGACCTTCTTCAGCTTATGATTTTGCTGGGCCTCACACAGGTCATTACCTCTGCCACCACATTGGCAGTCACTCAATGGATCTTGTATTCTTCCTGGGAATGGAGGTCTCTGGCTTGGTGGTGGAACAAGTTGGTTGGTCTCACCATCACACCATAGGGTTCAGTTTCATGGCTCCCCAATGGGCCTGCCCTACGGAGATGATGTGGTACTGCCCATTCAGGGAGTGACCCCAGAAGGCCTAACAGTGGTACCAGACCTATTGGGTTTGTTGGTGGATGCATGGATCTGGGGATCTAGTTCTTGCCTATAATAAGGCAGTTACAGATGACCTGGATTCCATTGCTCCTGCTCATGTTCGACCACTCACTCTTTGCCCAAGGTCCCCAGTATTTGATGGGACCTTGAAGGAGTTGAGGACAGCTGGTTGAAGGTTAGAGAGGGTTTGGCAGAGTCCAGCCTGAGGTTGACAGGCTTAGATTGATGGACCATTATAATGTCTATCAATCAACAGTCACACATAAGAAGGTAGAATTCCTGTCCAGGGAGATTGCCATCATGCAGAATCGACTCAGCTCAGCTCTTCCAGACTGTGGACAGATTGTGCAATCCAATCTGTCTACATTCTGGTGGAGCCCTGTCATAGGAAAGATGTGATGAGTTTGTTCCATTCTTTATGAATAAGGTTGCCACCATCAGGTCTGGATCCACCCAATCCCTTCTATGTGGGATATTGCGGGGTTGGTTGGAGGTTGTGAGTGCCCAGTCTACCTGGTCTGACTTCAGCTGGATGGATATCATGGACATTGTGAGGATTATCCAGACTTTGCAGCCAACCAGCTGTAGTTTGGACCCGCCCAACATGTCTCCTAGTGGGGTGTGTTGATGAGATTGGCCTGGTCCTGGCTGAGATAGTCTGGAAGTTATTGGAAGGGGGTCTTTCAGATCCCTGAAGGAGGTGGTCATATTACCACTCCTGAAAAACCTCCTTGAATCAGACTGTCTTGCCAACTACAGAACTGTCTCTAACCTGCCCTTCATTGGTAAGGTTATTGAGAAGGTGGTTGTGCTGCAGTTGGATGACCTCTTATCCAGGCACAATGTCTATGACTCTCACCAGTCTGGATTTAGGAAGAAACATAGCTCTTGTTCAGGTACTAAATGCTCTCATAATAGCAAGAGATCGGAGGACCCATTCCATCTTGGTTCTCCTTGATCTCTCGTGACATCTGACATGGTTGACCATGGTGTGTTATTAGGTGTCTGTGGTTCATCTGTGGACTGTGGGTACTGTCCTCAGATGGTTTTGCTTGTTCCTCGAGGGTAGAATGCAGATAGTGGTCTCAGGAATTTATTCCTCTTACCATCTTTCCTTATCCTGCTGGGTACGCGAGGGCTCCATTTGGAACCCATGTTGTTAGCTGTCTATATGCTGCTGTTAGGGGACATTATTAGGCAGTACAGTTTGAGTTTTCACTGGTATGCAGATGATACTCAACTGTACATGTCCTTTGTACCTGAACAGGAAGATGTCCTCAGTGTTTAACAATTGCCCGTCTGAGATCCAGGACTTGGGTGAGTGCGAGCTGGCTGAGGCTGAACCCGGATAAGAATGAGGTTTGGTGGTGGACCCAGATTGTTTGGGGCATGTGTGTCAGCCAGACAACCCTCTGGTCTTTGTCCTTGGGAGTGTCCAGCTTACCACTTCAGACTGGGTGCATAACCTGGGCATTATTTTGATAATGGTTTGACCCTCCATTCACAGGTGTCAGCTGTTGTTAAGATCTCTTTTACCATCTGAGGTATATCACCCGGTGAGGCACCTGGTCCCTCTGAGGATCTTCCAACACTGGTTCATGCCTTCATGACCATCACTGTGACTGCTGCAATGCCCTATATCTAGGGGTTACCGGAGATTGATATTCACCACCTGAAGCTAGTGCAGCAACGCGGCTGCTAGGGCTTCTGACTGGTACATCTAGGACCAATCATATTACACCTGTGCTCTGCAAACTGTACTGGCTGCCTGTGCAGTGGCAAGACATCTTCAAGGTCAGCC
Organism: Neoceratodus forsteri; assembly: GCA_016271365.2. Lineage (NCBI taxonomy): Eukaryota > Metazoa > Chordata > Ceratodontiformes > Ceratodontidae > Neoceratodus > Neoceratodus forsteri. Next base: position 1,066,648,644 of record CM028130.1, read on the forward strand.
TGCTGACCTTTAAAGCCCTACATGACCAGGGGCCTTGCTACCTGCAATATCTCCTGTGTCCCTACCACTCCTCCCAGCTGCTCCAATCCACTGACAAAGGATTGCCAGAAATTCCAGATTGTAGAAGACATCTGAGCTCGTTCATTTGCTTTTGTGGCCCCCCACCCCAGGGAATTCTCTACCTCATCAGGTAAGAGACTGCCTTGACCATCCAAAGCTTTAAAATAGCATTAAAGACCAATTTGCTTGACCTGGCATTTCCTGACGAATGTTAACATTGAATCAGAATTGCTTTATCACTCTATGGGCTGTGATTTGCATTGTGTTCTTGATATGTGATTTTACATATTGTTTCTAACTTTAATATTTGTTAATTATGTACAGGTGCCTTGATCAGTGCAAAGGTGCTTTTCATAAATAAAATTTGATTTGATTTGATCTGTTTTCCCCATTATCTTTAAGAATATTACAGTGCACAAAGATTGCTAATTCTTACTATTCATTTATTCCATTGAATATTGGAGTTCCACATGGTTCCATCTTAGGTCCCCACATTTCAGTCTGTTCTTTAATTCATTACCTGTTGTTGTGATAGAGTCAATGTATTACGATATGTAGGTCATGCAGTCATCTATTCCTAGTGGTGATAGTATATTTCAGCTTGAGCAAGCACTACACAAGGGTGATATTGTTTTACACATTGGTTTTACAACATAGACGTGTAAAGAATGTTTGCAACATGGAAACAAAGAATTTGATGGCAGATAACGCTGACCAAGCCAGTTTGCCCATTTTTCCCTACCTACATTACTACTGCAGACTCTACTTGATCTACAGCTCTTCTCCCTCCCCTTTCTTTTCCACAATAATTGCCTTGTGCCTGTCCCATACAATCTTGGACACCACCACTGTTTTCATCCAAACCACCTCTACTGGAAGACTGTTCCAGGAATCCACCACTCTTTCTGTGAAGAAGTAGTTCTACGCTTCTGAATCTACCCCCAGCTTCATAGTATGTCCCATTGTTCTTGAGCAACATTTCTTATGAAACATTATTCCTCTTGTACATTATTTACCCCATGGATATATTTAAAGGTCTCTATCATATCCCTCCCTCATCTCTTCCAGGGTGTACATTCTGAGGTCCTTAATCTCTACTCCTAGGGATTTTGATGCAGATCCTGTACCATTTTGTTGCCTCCTCTGGACCATCTCCACTCTGTCTATGTCCTTCCAGAGAGGTGGTGTCCAGAACTAGACACATTATTCTAGGCTGGTGCCTTAAAGTGACCTATACAGAGGCAACATCACCTCCATTTTTCTGCTGGTGATGCCCTTGCTATGCACCCCAGCATCCCACTAGCCCACCCTGACTGCCTTTGCCACATTGTGCATGGCCACCTTTAGGTCATCAGATATGATTACCCCCAGTTCTCATTCCTGCTTGGTAGTCATCAACACCACTCCACCCATTTTGTACTCCACCTCTGGGTTTCTGTGCGCAAAGTGCATTATTTTACATTTTTGCATTGAAAGCCAGCTGCCATATCCTTGATGACTCTTCTAGTTTTCTCAGGTGCCTGCTTATCCTTTCCATACCCCACACATGAGTGTCCACCCTACTGCAGATTTTGGTGTCATCAGCAAAGAGGTAGACCTTTCTTTCCAGCTCCTCTGTAATGTCACTTGTAAAGACATGTATTGAATGTTTCCAAAACTAAAGCAATACTGTTTAGTGGGACTAGGAAGAAGCCTTCAGTCTTGGAATCCTTTAATATTGTGATCTTAGTTGGTGGGCATATGGAGCAATCCTATATTTAAGTACTTGGGTCTTACCCTAGATGGTGTACTTTCCATTAAGCCCCATGTTTCACAGGTAATGCAATTGGTGCATCAAAAGCTAAAGATCTACTATCAATAAAATCCTATAATCCTGTATTTTTCCCTATCAGAAATATATTGGCTGTATGTTTACTTCTGCCTGCATTATGCTTTGTCCTGTTATTCTATGAGGTTGGGGAGAGTGTTTTATCATAGGTTATGGTGTTGTAAAACAAGGTGCTAGATTTATGGCAAGCCTCCCCACATGTACACATTAACATGTACTTTTCTCCACTTTGTAATAACTCTTTTAAGGAGCGATATGATTTTTTTCTGCACTCTCTGAAAAAGGTGGTTTTAGGTAAAGTACCTTAATCTGTGCAAAAGCATTTCAAACACCTAGTTTGTCTGGTAGAATATATCTTCTCTGCACTCCTACTTTATGGTTTCAGAATGTCCACCACACAGGGACAAGAATCTTTGATTTATAGGGTAACCAATTATTACAACTCTCTACCCTTCAGTGTTTACTAGTTTACATAGAAACATAGAATTTGCCAGCAGATAAGGACCACTTGGGCCACCTAGTCTGCCCATTTTTCCCTGCCTATAGTATCACTGCAGATCCTACTTGATCTATGACCATTTCACTCACACCAATTCCCTTTCCTAAAACTCCTTATGCCTGTCCCATGCATTCTTAAATCCCACCACTGCTTTCTCCCCACCACCTATGCTGGAAGATTGTTTTGGGAATCCACCACTCTTTCTGTGAAAAGTACTTTCTCATCTGTCTCCTGAATCTATGCCCATCCAGTTTCTTATCATGCCCCCTTGTCCTTGAGCACCTTTTTCTGAAAAATACTTCCCTCCTGTACCTTATTTACCCTCATGAGGTATTTAAAGGTCCCTATCATATCCCCCTTTCTCCTTTCTTTTAAGAGGTTGCTATTTAGGTCCTTAGTGTCTCCTCATTGGGCTTCTGATGCAGACCTTATACCATTTTAGTTGCCTTCTTCTGGACTACCTTCAGTTTGTCTATGTCCTTCTGAGACGTGGTCTCCACAAGTGGGACACAGTAGTCTAGGTGGGATCTTACTAGCACTCTATACAGAAAGAAAATATTTTGTAAATAATTCAGTCCTTTAAATGTATGTTAAACATGTTTTACTGACTGATCTCTTCTGTTAATGTTTAAAGTAAACCTGTATTTTAATTGTTCTGTAACAATTATGTACTGAATCTACATAGAAACATAGAATTTGATGGTAGATAAGGACCGCTTGGCCCACCTAGTCTCCCCATTTCCCTACCTAATGGATAAGCTGCAGATCCTAGTTAACCAACAGCCTACTTCCTCCTACCCCCACTAGAGTTGCCTTATGTCTGTCCCATGCATTCCTGAATTCCCCACTGTTTTTGATTCAACGATCTCCTCAGGAAGGCTGTTCCATGGGTCCACAATCTTCTCTGTGAAGAAATACTTCCCACATTACCACTGAGCTGTCCCCTCTATCTTCAAATTGTGTCCTCTTGTTCTTGCATCTCTTTTCTGAAAGATGCTACCCTCTTGATTTTGTTGATTCCTTGAGGTATTTTAAAGTTTCAATCATGTCCCCCACCCTCCTTTCCTCCAGACTATACATCTTAAGCTCTTTGCCTTTTTTCATATGTCTTCTGGTGCAGGCCTGCACCATTTGTTGCCCTCCTCTGGACAGCCTCCACCCTGTCTATGTCTTTGCAGAGATGGGGTCTCCAGAACTGTACACAGTACTCAGATGTGGTCTTACCAACTATCTGTACAGAGGGCCAATAACTTCCTGTTTCTACTGGTTATGCCTCTCCCTATGCATCCCAGTATCCCCCAGCCTCCTTACTGCCTTCTCACATTGTTGACCCACCTTTAGGTCATCTGATATGGCTACCCCAGGTCCCTTTCCATTTTGTTGTTGACAGTATCTCACCCCATTGTGTACTCTTCCCCTGGTTTTTGCTTCCCAGGTGCATTCCTGCACTTCTTTGCATTGAATCTAAGCTGCCATACATTTGACCATTCCTCCAACCTGACCAAGTTCCTTTTCATCCTTTCCACCCCACCTTGTCCATCAACCCTGTTGTAGATCTTTGTGTCATCTGCAAAGAGACATACTTTCCTTCCAGTCCTCTGCAATGTCACTTATAAAGACATTAAAAGGACCGGCCCCAGTACTGAAACCTGTGGTACCCCACTAGTAACCCTCCTTTCTTCACTGTGGACTCCATTTACTATTACCTGCTGTGTCCTGTTGTCCAGCCAGTATTTCACCAAAGCTACCACCCTGGGACCCACTCCCAGGCTGGCTGATTTGTTTATTAATTTTTGAGCAGGAATGTGTCAAATGCCTTGCTAAAGTCTAGGTAGTCCATGTCCACAGCCCTCCCTGGTCTACTACTTTGGTCACCCAGTCAAAGAAATCAATTAGATTTGTCTGACATGACCTTCCTACTGTGAATGCACGCTGCCTTGGGTTCTGTGCCCCACTGGCCTCTAGGTACTCAGCAGTTCTTTCCTTCAGAAGTGATTCCATCATTTCCCTGCCACTGAGGTCAAACTGACAGGTATGTAGTTTCCTGCCTCTGTCTTGCTCCCACTTTGTGAAGGGGAATCACATCTGCCCTCCTCCAGTACTCACACCATCCTCCCATGATTTATTAAAAGGGTGTCGGTGGTGTTACTAGTTCTTCCCTTAGTTCTTTTAGAATTCTGGGTAAATCCCATCAGGCCCCATTGCTTCATCCACCTTCAGTTGTAAGAGTTCTTTCAGAATCCTTTTCTTCTGTAGGTCACGTGATGAGCTGATTTGGAAGAGATGTTTCGAGCATCTCCGAGGCCCAGCAGCATAAATCTTAAGTTTATTTACTCGGGACTGGCAATAAATAATTTAAAATAACGTCAAGAGCTCCGAGATGGCGTGGGTGCATTTCCTTTCCAACTATCATAGAGCCACAAGTTTTGAAGAGCGAGTTGACAAATACTAGGGCACATTGGCAAGCTTAGGCAGCTCTTTGCCGGAAGATGGAAGCCTAACTGCAGAACCCCTGGTGGGGCGAGCTCCAGCCACTAAGAGGCCTAAGTCCCAGTCGCCTACTATACCTGAGCAGGACGAGGAACCAGGGAAGGAAGGGGCTTGGGCTCAAATGCAGAGGACATTCGGGAAATTAAAGCACTATTGCAAGGGCTGGTGATCGATTCTGCCGAGGTAAAACCGCATTACATTCCCTGGCACAAAGAATGGGCAATGCTGAAGCCCGATCTCTTCACAGGAGAGGAAGGTTTCTGTGCTCGATCAGGAGGTGGGGACAATCCGGAAAAAGCTGAAGAAACTGGAGGAGAGGGTGGAGGATCAGGAATCAAGAAACCGCAGAAATAACTTGATCTGGCGGGGCTACTAGAGAGGGCTGAAGGCTCCGATTGTGTTTCTTTATGCAGGAACTCCTGTTAAAGTTGCTAGGCCCTACACCATTCGGGAAGGTTATAATCTGGAAAGAGCTCATCGGGCACTGCGGGAGATGCCACCGCCAGGAGCGAGGCCCGAGTGATAATTATGCGATTCCTTAACTACAAAGAAAAGTCCCATGTGCTGCTTGCTGCCAGACAAAGAAGTCTCTGCAATGGAATGGTGCTTCTTTATGGTTTTTCAAGATCAAAGCATGCGATTAGGGAAAAGCAAAGGAGTATGCTGACATTAAGAAGAAGCTTTATCTTGCAGGAATAAAATTCCGACTTCAATTCCCTGCTACCCTGGTGGTGTGTCTCCAGGCTGGAGAGAAGAGGTTCCTCACGGTGAAGGACACGTTGGAGGGCTACGGGCTGAGCTCCCAGATTTATTTAAACCCCAACATGACTGCTTACTGGACAAAAAGAAGGTCGGGCCTATCTAATGGCTGTGATGGAAGAAGAGCAAGGAGTTTAAACTTTTCATGGCAGTTGGCTCTATTGTTTTAGTTAAAATTTGGAGGCTCAAGAGATTAGCCTAGGACTGGGTTTATAGGATCCTGATGGGTCACGAGGTGACAAACCACAAGATTCTGGCACATTAAGTAGGGGTCATGGGGAAGGGGATCACTAAACCTACTATTTGTGTTATTAGACCCAAGAATATCCTCCAAACCCTGATGCATTGGAGGAGTTGTTAGAGGGGGTGATGAGGAATTTTATTACAAAAGGGTCAAACAGCCAGTGCTATACCTGCTAGTGGGTACTGTTAGGTATAAAGCAGGCCTTTGTCAGCTTTGGGGAAGGATGGAGAGGGGAGTGGCCAAAGGATTTGGATCCAAGTAACACTAGTAATTGGAGGGATATCACCCGGGATGCAAGGAATTTAAAGTGGAGCAGTGCTGGCTTGATATATAATTTATCAAGGAGAGCTTTGAGAGGGATTCCTCACTTTCCTTTTTGTTTATTTTTTCTTTAAACATGGAAGACATAGGGGTGATGGACTGCAGAGAAGATGGGGCCTTCACGTTCAGGATTTTAGGGGACCCAGGGGCCAGATCCGGGGCTCGATGTCAGAGGATGGGCTGGGGGCATGGGAACAGGTTCATCCATGACTCAACATCAGGTAGCTGGTTGATCTAAGGATCGGGGACAAAGGGGAGGGGATGGGGTGGAAAGAGAGAGTCCAAGTATGGGAACAATAAGAATGCAGACCCTAGAGAGGCACAATATTTGGGCTTACTTGAAAAATTCTGATGTTTAACGATGGCATGTTTTAAAATAGTCTCTTGGAATGTAAAAGGGCTCAGGAATTGACGTAAAAGAATGGTTATTCTACGATATATTGAACAATGAGGGTACACATTGCAGCGTTACAAAGACACATTTATTTACTGATGAGTTGGATGGTCTCAGGAAGCGATGGGTGGGACAGGTATACGGTGGGAAAGGACAGGGCCTCCGGGGTGGCGATCTTAATAAAGAAATCCTGCCCATATGAAGTGACACAAGTGCTAATCTAGGCAAGATAGTCGAGGGATCTATTTGTCGGGCACTTTGCTTGGTAGGGCAGTCTCGGTTGCATCCATATATGGGCCAACTCCCCCTGATCCTAAATTTTTCACCTCAATAGAAGGGATATAGCTACCCTTCCTTCATACTCACTTATCCTAGCAGGTGACTGGAACATCTATTTTGATAACCAGGAGGACAGGATACCTCCACATAGCGGGCCCCAAGACCAAGGCCCAGTTAGCCCTGGCTAGGTTTTTAGAGACAGCAGCATTGGCTGATCCAATCAAGAATCTTTCAAATAGGGGCAGTGACATGACATTTTACTCGGCAGCTCACAAGAGTCATTCTAGAATTGACTTCTTTTTGGTTAATAGAGAGGCACTTGCAGAGATTAGAGAAGTGCTGACAGAGGGTAGAACCCTCTCAGATCACTCTGTCATTCAGATGCAGTGAGAACCAAGACCCACACTGCCTAGACCTTACAGATGGAGGCTTCATGACTCACTCTTGACAGAGGCCATGAGAAGGGATGAGTTAGAGGGGCCTTACAGGAGATCATTAGATTCCAGCTCCCACACTGCGGGATAAAAGATTAGCTTGGCCTACCTGTAAGTTTTATATGTGGGGGCAGCTAGGGCTCTAGCTGCAAGGACAAGTCGCTCAGAAGGACCAAAGAGGAATTCTTGATCGGGCGATAAACTCATTGTCACGGCTAGAAGGATCCTCGGGGAAACAGATGTGGAACTTAAAAGCTTGAGAAGGAACTGTCAGAAATTGTTTATGGAAAACAGAGTTCTGGCTAAATAAGATTAATGCCAAATTCTATTGCAGGGTGACGTCCCTGGCATCTCTTAGCAGCTAAAATTAAAGAGTGGGAGGCAAGCAGGACAATCATATCTGTTCAGTATGAAGGGAAGCTTATTACAGACCCCACAAGAAATGGCTGAGGCCTTTGCATCATACTTCAGAAATCTACCAAGCTAAAGACTTGGTGGGGAGAAGGAGGCCAACTGTTATCTAGAAGGAATCCAGTTACCAATTCTGGATCCTGCCCAAGCCAAGGAACTAGAAGCTCCAATAGAGCATCTGAAATTGTTGAAGTGGTGCAGTCTCTTCCTCTGGGTAAATCACCAGGGCCTGATGGTCTTACTGCTAAATTTTACCAGACCCATATTCAGACTATACTCCCTGTACTCCATGAGTTTTTCCTCACTATAATGAGGAGGGAATTTACCATTCTCCACTCTACCAGGTGTATGTTACTAATACCCAAGCCAGACAAGCCCAGGGACGCATTAGGTAGCTATAGGCCTATAGCGTTAATAAACCAAGATATTAAGATTCTCACCAGAATCTTGGCAAATAGGATCTTGACTATTGCTCCCAGTTTAATCAGTCAGGAACAAGTAGGTTTTATGTCGGGAGGGGCGGCGAAGCTCTCAGGAAAATCCATCATATCCTAAATTTTGCCCCAGACTCTCAGCTACCTTTGGCCTAGATTCCCCAGACGCTGAAAAAGCGTTTGACCGGAGTCTCACATCCCTTTCTCTTTGCTACAATGGAGAAATGGGGTTCCTGGGGGTCTTCTTAGAGGTATTAAGAATTTATACGCCGTTCAACGGCTAGAATATTATGTAATGGTTATATCTCGAGGGAATTCCAACTAAATAATGGGACTCGTCAAGGGTGTCCTCTTTCATCGATACTGTTTAACATCTATCTAGAACCCTTCTGAGATCTATCAATAGGTATGTTAAGGTCCAGGGATCAGGATTGGGCAATGGAGCTAAAACTCTCAGTCTTCACATATGATATACTCCTTCATTTACAAGACCCAGTATCCAGCCGAGAGAGTAAGAGATTTAATAGACCGCTTTTCTAAGGTCTCTAACTACAAGTTGAATCTTACGAAGACACAAATCCTACCCTTGACACCACATGTATTTAGGGCAGATTTTTCATCCCTGGGAGTACAGTGGAATACAGATAAATTGAAGTATCTGGGCATTTGGATTACAGCAAACCAGGAGTCCGGGCCTATGCCAATCTGGGATCATATCTGCGGTTAAGGGGATATTCTAAGATGGAATAAGCTACCTTTGAACTTTACAGTGCGTCTGGGCCTCATTAAGATGAATGTTTTACCGAGACTGCTATATCCGGTATATTTAGCCCATATAGTATCTCTACTAATTGGTCTAGTACAATCAGAAGGCTAATTTCAGGATTTCTATGGAATAACAAACCCGCCAGGATAAAGCATAATGTCTTGCACCTGCCGTATGGGAGGAGGGCATCAAGTTACCTGACCTCCATGCTTACTATGTGGCAGGTCAGTTAGGCCTTATGGCTCAATGGGCGAAAGCGATGAGGAGAAATTACATACCTCGTGGTTGCGAATCGTGAAGCAATTGTTATTGAGCTCTGGCCTCACCCCGAATCAATGCTATATGCTAAGCCTAGAAAAGGTTTATTTGGGAGGGTATGGGAACCCAATCAGAAAACCGCTGGAGGCCTGGTGGTCCTTTCTCACTCCGGTACAAAGGTGCTATCAAATGAAGTCCAGAGACCAGCCCATATTGGGTAACCCTAATTTGGTTATAGGGTTGGGTACTTGGACATCGGTGGTCCAATCATTTGTGTGGCTTAAGATTGAAGGACGTGAGTGAGAGATAAAATAGTCCTGCCATTACAATGCGAGTTGTCCTTTTCCAAAGGTTACAGCTTAAACAAATGTTAGCAGGGCTTGAGAGGGATGGGGGACCCCATAGATAACTTTTCTCGTGGGGAGTTTAAGGGAAGCCTTCTGGAAGCTAACCCACTTTCACAAGTTTATAAAATTCTCTTGGACTTTCTGAGCCCAATATACTCCTACAGTCCCTTACTGGGACAAGGTGATGGCCCCAGAAATCTTAGGTGGAAACTATCTGGAAGAGCACCAAATACAATGTGATTCCCAAATATAGAAATATGCAAATCTTTGTGGTTTACAACATATACTATACCCTGTAAAGCTATATGGCAGAGGGCTGAGACAGACGGACCTGTGTTTCAGGTGCGAGAAGGAATGGGTGACCTGTTGCATGTAATGTGGGATGTAGCAAATCTCACCCTTATGGAGGGAGATTAAACAGGACATGGATCCAATGCTGGATTATACAGCTTTTATAACTCCAGAAATATGTGTTCTGGATGACTTTTCTCAGATTATAGGGGTTGCACCAAATTCCACCTTATTTTAATGGTGTCGGTAGTCAAGGCATTCTTAGTAAAAGCATTGGAAGGACGATCAGGCTTATGCATATGAACAATGGGTGAGAGAGCTTTTGGGGGTACTGGCCAAGATAAGAGACACCTATTCTCTGAGGGAGACAAGAGCTATACGTTAAAAGATGGGCAATATTAGATGCGATCTACTCCCAGCAAGTTCATGAACACTGGAACACAGGTCTGTCTGTCAGATAGTGATTAGCAAAGGAAAATATGCTGGAGTGTTTAATGCCTATATTGCTTTGTGCCTACTTGTACTATACTTTTTCCTTTAGTATCCCAATATTCTTGGTAATATTTGGACTTTAATAATTTCCTAGATGGTCAAAATTGGGGTCATACTGGGTCCATTACCAAGATAAAAGGGGACTGGTTTTGGTCTGCAGGGCTTAAGGGGTTGGGGACTCTCTCTCTCTCAAGGGACACATTAGGCACCGTCCTGCAGGAGTCAGTCTCCTTTAGGGGCCGTGGGATAAAATACCCTTGCAAGTGGATATATAAGGGAAGATTGGGTCAATGAAGGAAGGTGTACTCTAACATTGGTCAGCGTACTATATTAAGGCACTATTGATTCTGGAACTTGACCACGATGTGGGCGGCTCTCTAGTGTGCTTGTACATAGGGGATGTACATAGTTTGCACAGCCAGTTTTGGTTGTGTTCCTGGCTTGGCCAGGTATGTGTATGTTTGTTTGTCTGTCTGGTCTACTGAAAATGAATAAAGGTGATTTAAAAAAATCCTTTCTTCTGTGAAAGGACTAATATCAACCCCTATCCAGAGAGTTTCTATTGACTGGATTAGGTATCTCCTTGCTTTCCCACTGTTAATACTGAGAAAAGTATTCGTTCAGTAACCTTGCTTTCACTGTCACTTTCTACCCAAACACCTTCCTCTTTATTCAGCCTCAGTACCCCTGCCTTAGTCTTTCTTTGCTCCCTAATGTACCTATAAAAGGTTTCATCCCCTGTTTAACCGAGTTGGCTATCTTTTCCTTGGTTTGGGCCTTAGCTATTCTGACTGCCTTCACCACTTCCTTCTGCTTTAACTGGTACAGTTCTCTGTCCTGCTCCTTCTGTGTTTCCTCATACTTCCTGAATGCTATCTTTTCTCCCTTACCTTCCTGCCATTTCTTTTGAGAACCATAGTGTTTTTTCTTTTGTTTTGATTTGTTTATCTGCTTCACATAAAGGCTTGTTGCCTCTGTGATGGTGGTTTTGATGTTTCCCCATTGTTGCTCCACCCACCTTCTTGCCTGTTTGCTAGTACTTTTCTGAGGTACTCTCCCATTTTGACAAAATCAGCTCTCCTGAAGTCCAGTACCTTCACTTTTGTGTGGCTTGACTCTATAGCTAAGTTTATCATGAACCGCACTGTCTGGTGGTCGCTTGTTCCCAAATGGCTACCCACTTCAAGATCAGAGATCCTCTCCATCCCCATTTGAGAGTAGCAGTTCTTTTATTTAAGTTCTGGTCATCCTTGAAAATGGGTTTGATACTCAAAAACTCACCAAGTTACCAAAACAAACACACAAACAAACATGTGATACCAAGAGTAGGTCTTTGTGAACCTGACCAAGGCAGTCACAGTACTGTAATGTTTTCTAAAGCCATGTTGGCAAGGGAAAGTACAGTACTATAGGTTGCTAGATTAAATATACTTCTGCAATTGTCCATGCACCAATTTCTACTGAATGTTTGCTTAATATGAAAGAAGTTATGTTGGTCTATATTTCTCTACTATACTTAAAAGAACTATTTGTAAGCACAGGAATAATGAGAACAAGTTTCCAAAGTTCTTAAAGTTGGCAGATAGTAAAGAGTAAGGTGTATGTTCTTTGTATGATGCTTATTTACTTTATTTATTTATTCAGAACTAGAATTTCAACCTTTGAGCTAAGGGCTCATTTACAAAGGTTCTGTGTCAATAAAACATACTTAACAAGAACATTACAAGCATATTGTACAAGTAAATTGGCTTAAGACAGCAGTAAAAGATTAACAAGCAATATCAATGAAGACAGTGTGGTCATTAAAGAAAGAGAAATTTAGTGGGCAGGAAGGAAAGGCAGATGTTCTTGGAGGAGGGACAAGGGGTCAGTATTGGGAGAATTAGTTCCCTTTGTTGGAAGGGGCAGGGGTTAGATAGAAGAAATGAGTATATGCAATGTGAAAGGAGATGAAAAGGAGGTTTTGTGCAAAGTGGGTGGTGTTGATAAAGGGGTTGAGTAGGGTGGACAGAATAGTAGAAGCAGGGGGTGAGGGTGGGGGAAGTATGTAAGGAGAGGAAAGGTGGATGTGAAAGGGGAACAAGAAAATGGGGAAAATGTGAGAGGGCAGTGGGGCTAAGGACAGCTGCAGGGGAAGGCTAAAATTAGTAAGAAAGGGTAGGAGGACATAGGTGAATAATAGGGAATTGAGGGGGTTTAGTGCTGGTAGATCAGAGACAAACCTGGGGAATATTAAGTGCTGATAGAAATCATTATTAGGCCAGCCACTTGCTTCCAATTATAGGAGCAGTAGCAATTTATTTGACTAGAGAGAATAGCACATAGTTTATATTTGAAAGGCCCAATTTTTGGTTCAGCTAGAAGGTCACTCAGGAGGAGTTTAGTCAGTTTGGGGCATGGTATGCAAAGGATCGCTGACCTTGAGAAGTGCAGCAGAAAGGAACCTAAAGTGGTTGTTATATGACTCTCAAGTAAGCCTAGTAGGTGCAGCTGGGCATAGTATGGCTTGGTCCTCTGGAAGGCTTCAACCTAGGGCTGCCTTCCTGGAGAGGAGACATTGTAGATAATGAGTATGATTTTCCCAGTCCAGCCAGCCAAGATGGGAATAAAGTTCACAGGTGTGGGTTAGATGAGGAGCTCCCAGGAGTAGCCTGCAAGCTTTATTCATTGTTAGGGCTATTCTTTTTAAGGCTGTGTCACTGACTGAGCTGTAAACAATGAGGCCATAATCTATAACTGAGAAGACAGAACTATTTATATCTAGTTTCAGGGCTTCAAAGTGAGGCAGGGTCTGTGTCTATACAGTTGACCAATCTACCTATTTGTTGACCTGGGGACCTGGACAATGCATTGAGAATAAGATAAGGAAGTGTCCAGTGTTATCCCAAGCTACTTGAATGTGTGGACCACCTCAAGTGTATCATTTTGTTTTATGTCAATTGATAATTTGAATGTTTTATGTTTGTTATGTGTAGAGCTGAACAGCATTCTTTTAGTTTTCTTGTAGTTAAGTAGACATTGTTCTAGGGTGGCAGGTCTGGGCGACTAGTGTAGAGGATGACATCATCTGCATATAGGATGATTTTGTCCTGACATGTATGTGGGAGGGATTTTAAGAAAAGACTAAATAGCAATGGGCCCAAGATGGATCCCTGGGGAACACCGTATTTACATTTACATTTACACTGTCGGAGAGTGTGGTGCCAATTTAAACCTGTTGAACACTACTGATGAGGTAGCTCCAAAACCAGCCTAAAGAGGATAAGGACACGGTTGACACCTAGCTGATTTAATAGAAGTTTGTGATTGACCATATCAAAAGCCTTAGTGAGGTCAATGAAGATAGCTCCCACTAAATACCCCAGTCTAGGGTGTCAAGGATAAAATTGGTAAATTCAACTAGTGCCATTCTTGTACTATGTTGTTTTCTAAAGTCATGTTGTTTCTTATGTTGTAGATGGTATTTGTCCAAGTGGTCCACAAGTTGATTGTATCTGATACATTCTAGGGCTTTCCAGATTGGAGGTATAATAAAGATTGGCGGTGGTTAGTGTGTAATGTTCTCTCTCTGTTCTTAAAACTGGAGTGACCACTGCAGCTTTCAAAGTTTGGGAAACTGCCCAGTGATATGTGAGAGGTTCAGAATACTCATTGAAGGGCCAAGATGACATCTAGGTGAGTGAAATTCATTTGAGATTTGGCCATCACTACTGTGCCTAGTTTTGCCTAGTACTTGCTGTAGGTATCCTTTAGCTTCAGAGTTTGTGATTATCTTAAGATAGAACAGGGAGACATGTGTTGGGAGTGTTGGGACTCGGTGAATTTTTGATCACTGCTGATTGGGCTTAGGTAGTCAGAGGCACCCCCACTGAGGTCTATGAAGGCCTTATTGAAGGTATGGCAATGGTTATAGGATCCTGCATTATTTTTCCATTTAGATTCAGCAAAGTAGGTGGTGATTTATTAGGTTCCATGTTAGTGCCTTTATATTAGCAAAATTTATGTCTGTCACCCAAGGAGTTCACCAGTTCAGACCTAAAGTGGTTGACTTTGGCCTGTGGAATGGCCTGGGTGCATTTGTTGTGGGCAGACCTGTAGTTTTGGAGATCTATGTGGCAGCCTGTGCATTTAGCCTTATGCCAAGGTTATTCCTGGCATGTAGTGAGAGCACTGAGAGGGTAATCCAGGACTTTGGGAGCAATTAACCTTCCTCGTGGTGATGGGGGCAAAGATGTCACAGGTATCACTGAATTTCTGGATGAAACTGTTTGACGAGTATTGACATCACCTTTGGAATAGACTGAGGACCAATTTAGCTGTCTTAGGTAGTCTTTAGGGGACCTAGTTGCCCTTTCTTAAGGCATGAGTACTGTCTTTTGCTGGGAGTTTTGGTGACTTATTAGTCCAAGAACAGAATATGGGGAGTGATCACTTATAGAGTCTGGGAACACTTCAGTCCTAGTGATATGTTCAGGGTGGTTAGTCAACAGCCAGTCCAATAAGGTACTGGATCCAGTGCGGTAGTTGATGTGTGTGGGGTTGCTACCATCTGGTCAAAATGTATCACTGCAATGGTGTCTCTGTAAGGAGCAGAGTCAGGGGACAGCCAATTTATATTGTTATTGCCCACCACAATTGTTTTGGAGTTACTGTGGAGGCCAGAGAGGTACTCAAGAAGTACATTAAAGCTTCTGCCTGTTCCTTGGGTGGGATGTAGGTGAAAAGAGTGGTTATGCCCCTCCATGAGCCCCAAGGATAATTTTACTGGGAGGATTTGAACATTCATGCCTGATTTTATGGGAGGGAGTACCTGACCCTGTAGATGGTCTTTAATATAAATGATGCAACCACTACCATGTTTCCCTACTCTATCTAATCTAAATGCGGTATAACCATTTAGTTGTATTTCAGAAGTCCTCGGTGTGAGCCATGTCTTAACAGCTGATAAAATATCTGGCCTATATTGGCTTACCCAGACTTGCAGCCGGTCGAATTTGGCTAACAGACCACAGACATTGATAGAGGCAACAGTGAGCTTATTACACTTCTGAAGGTGATTGGTTCTCATAGCTTTGGGGCCAAGGTTGGGATGAATATTGCCTGACAGGAGCAGGAGAAGGAGCAGCCAGATCAGCCAAGTTGCTTACAGCCTGAGTTGTTTTAGAGATTCTGAATGGGTCCTAGTGGTTGTTGGTCACTTAGTGTTTTTACTGGCTAGTATGAGGATATTTAAGATAGGAGGGGAGGGCATTTGCATTGTCCAATGGAGACTGAAAGGTGATATTGTTGTGGAGCCAACCACTGAATATTGAGAGTACTGGAGCCAATGTAGAGTTTGGACAGTTTGCTCTTTGTTGTGTTTCCACACTTCCATTATCAACTGAGTGGGGTTGAGTGAGACAGTATTAACAAGGATAATACTATGAGGAGATGCTTTAAAGGCTTTATGTTTTACCAGTGTAGCAGTGTTGGGAGTTTGGTACCACTTGGGTGTAGGTATAAATAGACTCTTTGGGCACAAGCTACAGTGTTTGCTCTTTAAGAGGAATGGTGCACTGTCAATAGCACTGTCAAGTCAGTGAGGGGGCATTCTGGCCAGAAAAAGATTTAAAGAGTGCCGTAGGTGGCTTTACATTTTGATAAGAATATGAGATAGATTTAGAAGTCCTCGTAGTAAGAAGTTTAAATTAAACAGAAGTTGAAACAAATAGCAGCCAATCAGTAGAGAGGAGCTGGGTTCTGCAGCCAATAGCCTGCCTGCTGAATAGCAGCCAGAGCCAATGGAATTGCAGGCTTTTATTCCCCATGTAAGAGCTGAGCTGAGGGACAGTTGTGTTATTGATTTCTGGAATGGGTGGGCTGCTGTGGTGTGGCTGGTCAGCAGGAGCTGAACCACGGCCACTGCTCTGGAAAGGTGCACCCAGTCAATGGCAAATTCCTGTAAGGGAGAGAGGAGAGGGAGTTAACTAATTTTACTTGACCACAGAGTTGGCCAAGAAGTTAATTGGTGGGTGGGTCAGAGGTTAACAAAAGAAAAGAATGTTGGGGGGCAGGGGTTGAGCAGGATGGGCAGGAGGGGATGTCTGGTCAAGATGGTACCAGAGAGGAATGAGCGTTTCAGGCTCAAAAGTGGGCTAATTAGCTGGTGGAGTCCGTGACAGGGTGGGGAGGGAAGGGAAGGAAAGAAGTTACAGCTAGGAGTGGCTTTTTCATGGTGAGAGGGAGACAAGCTGGGAGAGTGGAAAAATAGGAGAGCAGTAAATCAAAATAGCAATGGAACAGGCATGCAAAGGTAAAGGCTCAGAGGCAAGGTAGGAGGGAGGGAGAAGTGGCTCACAATTGAATGGAGCGAGAAGTCAGGTGGAAAGTGATGGGGATGAATTCAGCAGAAGTTTACATTAGCTAGGCAGTACAGATAATTGTGCCGTCTAATCTAAGAGGCTGATTTTAAATCATGCGGTTTACAAATAAAATAGCCAACAGTGCTGGAAAGGAATTAAATCCTGCAGCTATCAATAAACACTTTCAGGCTACCAACAGGGCTAATAGTACTGGATCCTAAATTACACATTACAGCTATAGGTAAAATGAAAACTGTTCCCTCAGGAAATTTGGATAAGAATATTAGTTAGATTTAGAAGTCCTTGGAAGTAAGAAGTTTGAATTAGGCAGAAGCTGAAATGAGTAGCAGCCAATCGGTAGAATGGAGCTGGATACTGCAGACAATAGCTGCCTGCTGAATAGCAACCAAAGCCAATGGAATTGCAGGCTTTGATTCCTGTGTAGAAGATGAGCTGAGGACAGCAACATACCTGATTTCTGGAGCTGGGTGTGAGTGGGCTGCAGTGGTGTGGCCAGTCAGCAGGAAGCCGAACTGTGGCCACTGCTGAGGAGAGGTCCCCAGTCAAGGGCGAATTCCTGATAAGCTTAGCAATAGCTTGAGCAGTGAGTTCATCACTGTCAACCCGTTGTCAATTTTAGATGATGTTTAGCCTTGTTGGACCTTTCAGTATTATTATTATTATATGAATTCACAACAGAAATGTCCCAGTATATCTCTCCTGCTGTTTGTAATTTGAACTGCTTTTCCATCTCCATGGGACCCATAAATTACTACTTTCAGCCATAAGCTTATCAATTTTACTTTTCTTTGTGGGATTATATATGTTCCTAAAATGTCATTCAGTTTCCAAAATTATCAAGTTCTTGTTTCCTATAAGTTGTTTTTGTTACCCACTGCTCCTTTTACTCTTATTTCTACCTGTCTATAAAGTTGCCAGTCCTAGTGTGAATTAGTCTTTTTAGACTTTTTCTAGGCTCTGTCTTTTCCTTCAGTAAGCATTTTAAATATGGGTAAAACTATTTATTTAATGTTTCTTTTAACCTTCTCATAAAAGGAAACATGCTCATTTAAATGCTTTACAATTATGTCTGACCCGCTTGGCACAGCAGAGGTCTACCATTCATGATGCCGACATGCCTGGTTTGGAACGAGCCTAGGTCATTGTGGGCTGGTCAGAAGGAGGACTGAGCATTGCAGACCATGCTGTCTTCTGCTGGAGATGGAGGGTAGCTGACTCTGCCATGATGCTATCACCTGTGTGACTATGGATGGGAGTGCAGTGATAATCTGGCAGGGAAGTGGAGTCATCATTTCAGTGCACAGGTGATACACTGATGCACACATCCTGCATATGCAGCTAGGATGCTGACATCCCAGGATGAAACACAGAAAAAGCAGCTCAAGTACCTGATGCAAAAGACTGTGGTACATCTGGGCCACATGTATCCATCATGCTTCTGCCTGATGAGACCCATAAATTCAGAGGTACATCCTTTGCCTAACCCAGACCCCACTAAGAGGGAAATCAACAGCTCTGTGGAGGTAAAAGGTGTCCTAAAGGACATGAGTGAGGCAGTCTGTACCACAAGATCCCAGAGAAAATAGGAACTAGAGAAGGAAGGGTGCATAAAATTGTAAGTAAAAAAGGTTTGAAAATCCTGTTGCAAAATTCCATTGCCTGCTTTACATTTGCAGTGCATGCAAATATGTCCAGTCAATTCAATATAATTCTTGCATAAAGGCAGCAATGAAAGTATAGCCACATTTTGGACCAAGGTTATTTAAGGTTTAGGTTTTATTACATTGTTATTCCAGATATAGTGCTAATAAGTGAAACACATTTTTGGCACACCAGAGAATTGTCCTATAATTTTAAATGCATTGACCTCTTGTACCAGTCTCCAAGAAAATATAATATGATTTTCTTTTTATTGTTTAGTCTAGTTGTAATTTGATGAATTAGTCAAATTTTCTACCTATAACAAAGATTAAAACTACATGTGTCAGCTTCAATCTGATTAAAATGTAGCCATTCTAAAATGATCAATTCTCAATTTTCAGTTTCTTCTACTCTTACCAATTCCTTAAATCATACTATACCTTCTTTAGGAGGATGCTAGACACATTCTCTATAAAGAGATATAGTGTTTTCAAGCGAACTGACTCATAGAGTTATCCACTGTAGGAGTAGTAAATAAAGCTAGGACTAGTTCATTCATAATGTAAATCTTAACTCCTTCCTGTTTTTAACCAAATATCTGGAAATAATTTATAACTAGTTATAACAATCTCATCATCAAGGATACAACATTTCAGCCATGTTAGCTTATAGCCAAAACATTTGAGATCAAATTTCAACTGGCTGAAGGACTAAGTCATGTGCCACAGTCTGCTAGAGCAGAAAAAGAATCCCTGCACCAGTGAACAGTCATATTTTCAGCCCTTGCTCACGGGGTGGCAGGCACAGCTCCAGAGGATGTTATGCCTGATCAGATCAGGCATAACATTTCTGCACAGCTGTGACAAAAAAAATGGCCACAAGGTGCTGTAAATCATGGAGCCAGCTGTAAAAGGCTCATTCTTTGAAACTCAGAGCATGCAGAAAAACTGCAGCTCTACAAGTGATGAACCTCTTCATAGTTTTTCCGCACCTGTACCAATTCCTGGGGTTCTGAAAATCTGGCCCTTGGTGAGTACTTTAGTCATCCAAACGTTAACTCAACTACAGTAGTTTAGACACTATACTACAACTATTGCTGTGTACAGTTCTTAGGCCATGTTGTGCAAACCTTCCTGAATTCTGACCAGAGACACCAACCCAGGTCACTGTTATAGGGCTAAGATATATTTTAACATTTTGAATCGGAAGTAGCTGAAACATGGCAGCAGCAAAGTTTTAACAAAATTTGTCATCAACTTACAATATTTAAATATAGGTATTACCCAGTCTTATAGGGTGAATGTTAAGTAACATGGTTATAAACCAATACTTATTCAATAGAGATACAGTATACCTAAAATGCATTCTTTGTTCCCAGTATACTGTTGATTTCATTTGAAAACCCAGTTCTATCCCATGTTATCAGTTACCAATTTTTATTTTATTTTAGAGTTTTGATAGAAAAGGCATACTGAGCTTGGTGTAACCCAGTATGCAAGTGGCAAGTGAGGGTTTCAAACACAGGTCTGCTTGATCTCCAGATTTAAAGCTTGATGCTAACCTGTAGGCTATACTTCTCACCACACAAAAATATATGCAGTATGGAATGTCAATTAGGATTCCTACTGTAGCCATTTTGTGTATTGAAAGTTTAAAAAATTAACATTTTGTAAAGATATTATTTTATAAAAGGACCCAAATGGTCCTACCCAATAGGTGACAAATTAATTAGATCCTTAATTACAGTTGTGCCATTTAATGAAATTACTGTATTGTTCAATACAGGCATCCATGCATAATTCCCTAAATAATAACTGGTGACCACCTTTATCACACTGATTATAAGTGTGATCAAATAATGGCGTATGACATCATACTCAATTATTATGACATTTGGAGCATTGGGTGCTCCACTTTCCCTGTTGGGAAATTAGATTTTTGTGCTCATGTCCCTACACCAGTTATTGTAAAAATAAAACATAAGCAAATATGTGTTTATGAAAGTTTTATATACAACCTTGGTGAGTGGGATAACAACATAAACCTCTTGAGCTTTGCTATCTAGGTCTATGGTTCATCAGACACATTAGGTGTGTAAAAACTTCATAACACACAGTCATCTGTGCATTATTCTTATCCATTCCAGGTGACTATCTAACCCTATTACTTTACTTTGTTTACAGAGAACAGGTGCTTGTCAGTGCCAGTGGTTCAGCAGGCTACACACTCACCTCTGAGGCCAGAAGAGTGGAAGGTTGTGGGGTCAAGCCCCACACCAGGCACTTGGGGTAAAATCCCAATACTGACACTGTAGTACATCATGAGGGATGCTGCACTCTGAGGTGCCTTCTTTCAGAAGAAATGTTAAACAAGTTCCCATCTACCTGTTCTGGTGGTTGTTCAGGTAGATGTTAAAGATCTTATGGTACTTCTCGAAAAGAGTAAGGAGATTTCCCAGTCTTGGCCAAATTTTCCCCATTCACTAAAAATAACACTGACAGCTTAGTCTGCTTCAGTTTTTGTTGGTTACCATCTGTATCTTTCCACAGGACAAGGCTGAAAATAAGCAGAATTGTCTAGCCCTCCATTCCTGGTCAACAAAAACTAAATAAATAAATAAATAAAATAAAATTGTTGATTAGAGATCCCCAACTTTGAACTTTATACTTGTTGCCTGTAAATTTTAAAGGAGATTTTCCAGTTTCCAGTAAAAAATCACAATTGGCATGAGTAAAACTAAGTTGCACTAAAGGTTCAACAATTTGGCAATCAGGACCTTCTATTCTGTTGTTATAAAAACATTTTATTTAAACAGTATTTTTACCTTTAAGCTTTATTTGTAAATGTTGTTTATATACTATAAAAGTCACAATCCTCTGTTTATTACTCACTTGTATGCATGTTTTGCACTTTATGCCTGGTATACCTTAAAACTGACTTGTTTAAGTTTTAGAGGTATGGCTACTTATTATAAAGGAAGTCACATACAGAGTGGCTTTGTTTAGAAAAGACTCTCTAGTAGGGTGCAAAATGTTGGTCAAGGGTGGTATGTGTCTGCTGGCTCACCACTTTGTAAGCCTTGTACTGAATAAATGCTATATGTTTGCACTAACATTTTGGTTTCAGTGTGCATATCTGTGTTGAAACAATCATTATATTGCTTCCAGATAGGTGGATGGGGTAAGTTTGATTTCTTTGTCTACAGTTTCTTGCAATTAAGTCAATTTATTAAAAAAAAACAACTAGAAAAGACCAAAGCAATGTTGTTTTCTGGGCATATAACAGGAATAGGGTTAACTTCCTAATTATCCTAAATGAAATTCGGGCCTCACTGGAACAGGTCAGCACCTTTGCATACCTAGAAATCACCATCAATGAGATGCTTTCCTTTGTACCCACATGAACAATATTGTCAATCAGTCAATAAAAAACTAGGCATCCTGTTTGGGCAAGGCATAATCTGACCCAAGAAGCAAAGCGTGCTGCTGTGGTCAGTACAGTCCTTCACATAATTGACTGTGAAATCACGATCTATGGCATAGCCTCTGACACAGTTCTCAGCAGGGTCAAACTAGTACTGAATAAGGCCTGTTGCTTCATTCTAGGAGCAGACAGGTATACCCACACTTGCAGTCTCTACTCCCAGATCAACTGGCTCCTCTGCAGGATAGCATCACATTCCAAAACACTACTGGGTCTCACACCTCCAGAAATCTGAAATCTCCTGCAACCTGTCCTAAATCAATACTCTACCAGGAACACTTCTAGCAATGCCCTTGTTATTACAGTATGTTTCACAGAACTACCCTAGCCATGCATTCATTTGCTATTAGGACCCTGCAGTGAATTAAGAACTACGGAATCCCTTGTTAGCCTTCCCAAAATTAGCCAGTTGAAGGTTAGACTGAGAAAGACCTTTGCACCTCCAGCCACTGGCATATACCACTGATCTTCACTCCTTACTTTGGACACCGCCCCAACATGAGACAAAGCTCTATGAGTTTCTACCTGCACTGCTCCTATCTCTCTCTACCCTGCTCCTCTTGTACTCTGACAATGCCACACAATGTGCTTCTTGACCTGCCTCTATCTGCCATGTATGCACTTTATTGTTTGTACTTGTTTTGTTGTAATTTTATTGGACTCTAATGTTTGATGTGGAACCTTTGTAAATGAGCTCTGTGGGCTCAAATGTATTGCATAGGAACTGCACAAATAAGTAAATAAATATAAAAACATGTATAACTTGTGTACTGGTTGTTATGGTCACTGGAAGCCAACAACAGACCTGATAAAACATTTTGGTTTCTTTTGATCAAAATTTGATCATAATTTTCTATGTTCCATATTAATATACTTACAAATGATAGAACTGAAAAGAGTTTGAATATCTGCCAGTCTAGCTGGCATATCCAATAACAGCCCCCCTTCAAATTCAGTTCAGTCCAGTGTGGTTTTATTGTTTGATGAGAATGCAGACAACTTTATAAGTACAAATTATTAAACTTACAGTCTTGATTAGGATAAAAAAAAGTACAAATTTAATAATACAATATTCATACAATCACAGACAACTTTTATAAGCACCATTTTTTAAAGTACAGTCTTGATTAGAATAAAAAAAACAAAAACCTAGCAGACCAAACTATAACAACTATAATTATCAAAATCACATATTCTCCACAGCAATAGCATGGTTGTCTTCCATGCATTAACCGTAAAGTATATGAACAAACAAGCATGTTAGAAAGAATCAGTTTGTATGAAACCCCAGCAGGCAATGGGTTCTGGACTTGTTACCTATACCCCAAATGTCTTAGGATAATCAATGTACAGAAATAAATTCTAAACCCTTAGCATATAAGACATAGTTGTTCCTTTATGTCCTCCTTTCTTATAAACTGACCTAAGGAACTTTATTAATGACCCAATATTTTATATCAAAAGAATTATACAAATTAAAAATTTCCATTTTCAGATGCATGTCCAAGAGCTTCTTAAAGGACTCAACATTCTCAGCATTCATCACATCTCTAGGTGAACTTTTCCACAGTCTCACTACTCTGTTGGTAAAAATGATTATCCTTACATAAAGCCTAAGCACTCCTGTATTGATCTTCAGGCTATTACCCTCATTACTTCTTATGGAACTGTCTACAGATCACTTGTCAATTCTCTCACTGTATTGTGTAGTATTCTAAAGACCATAGTAATTTTTCCCACATTGTCCTATATTTCAAGGAGTGGGAGGTGAACTGTCACCTGTAGAAGGTGAAATTTCACCTTTCACAGGTGACATTTAGCCTTCTGCAGGTGAAATTACGTGCCGGTGCAATTCTGAATTTTATACTCAGTGAAATATTTTGCATTATGGGCAAATTTCACAAAATATTTCCATGCAGAAATTGCTGATTTTTCTGGAATGTTGCTGGCAAAATATAATTTCACAACATCTCTACACAGACCCTCTGTTTCCTCACTGACAACCAATATTCCACTCAGTTTACTATTCTTACATTCAGATCTAGTTGTCTGTTTGGCAACCATCTTTCATTTGATAGTTTATTAAAGGCCTGACAGAAATCAAGATAGATGACAAAATCAGAATACCCTTGTCTACCTCCCCAGTTACCCTTTCCATAAAGGCCAAGAGGTTTGTCTGACATAACCCCCCTTTAGAAAACTTTGCTGGATATCCCTCCTCCAAACAGAACCTTTCCATATGATGAGCAATCCTCATTTTTCTAAGTCTCTCCAACACCTTACCTAATACCAACATTAAGGTTACAATAATGCACAACTATTTTCTGCACCCCCACTGTATAGTACAAACCACCTGTTTCCAAAGCTGGCACCATTGCCCCATAACAGGTGTGTTGAAAATATATGCCAATGTTTCAGCTAGCTCTCAGACATTTCCCTAAATATCCCATTTGCAACCCATCCAGTTCAAATGATTTGTCTATCCTCAGTCTCAATAATTTCTCCTTTACTTTCTCTCTCAATATAGTGAATGCATCATTCACTCACCTGCATGTTATTAACCCTGCATGCTCGATCTCCTCCTTCTCCCCCCACTATATACACTCAATACATGTTCAGTTCCATTGCCTTTCAATATCTCTGTTGAGCATACCTCCATCTTGTGGTGTAACGGACATAGTCCCTCACAAAATCCTTTGACATACTGAAACATATCTCTTCCTGTTTCTCCCTTTGTCAGCTACAATTGTTACTTCCAATAAACATAGAAATGAAGAAACATAGACTCTGTCAGCAGGTAGGGACCATACAGCCCACCTAGTCTGCCAATTTCCCTACTCACTGCTGCAGCCCCAGATCCCATTTCATCTCTGGCTGTCCTGCTCTGCACATCTCCAGGGTACCTTTATGTCTATCCCATGCACTCTTGAACCACTGTATTGCTTTTGCCCCACCACTTCTGCTGGAAAGCTGGTCCATGGCTCCACCACCCTTTCACTGAAAAGTACTTCCTAAATTACCCCTGATCCTTCCAACCTTCAGCCTCATGTCATACCCCTTCTTTTGTGCAGAGTTTTCTCTGAAATATGCTCACCTGTACCCTGTTTATTCTCCTAAGGTATTTGAAAATCTCTATCAAATCACCCCTCTCCCTTCTTTCCTCCAGTGAATGGATATTAAGGTTCTGAAGTCTTTCCTCATAGGGCTTCTGGTGCAGTCCATGTACCATCTTTGTTGCCCTTCTCTGGACTGCCTCTATTTTGTCAATGTCATTCCAGAGATATGGTCTCCAGAACTGGACACAGTACTCCAGCTAAGGCTTTACCAGTGATCCACACAGTGGCATCACCACCTCTTTCCTCCTGCTTGTTATGCTCCACCCTATACACCTCAACATTCTGTTTGCTCTCCCACTGCCTTTTCACACTGTTTGGTCACCTTCAGGTCTTCAGATATGATAACCCCAGGTCTCTTTCCTGACTTGTGGTGGCCAAGAATGTCCCCACCCATCCTGTATTCCTCCCTTGGATTCCTGTGACCCAAGCGCATGACCTTGCACTTTTTACCATTGAAACTCAACTGCCAGACTGCCTGACCCCTTTAATAGGCTTAGGTCCTTTCATTTTTTCACCCACTCCTGTGTGTCCACTCTGTTGAAGATCTTGGTGTTGTCTGGGAAGAGGCACATTTCCCTCCAGACACTCTGCAATGTCACTAATGAAGACATTGAATGGGACTGGCCCAGCAATGTCCCTGTGGCATCCTGCTGGTGACCTCCCTCTCCTCAGATTTCATGCCATTTACCACCACCCTCTGAGTTCTGTCCCTTGGCCAGTTCCCAACCCACTTTACCATCTTAGGACCACTCCTGGGCTCATAAATTTATTTAGCATTCTCCTGTGTGGGATGGTGTCAAAGGCCTTGCTGAAATCCAGGTAGGTTACATCCACCGTCCATCCTTGATCTACCACCCTGGTTACCCAGTCAAAGAAATATATAAGATTTGTTTGACATGACCTTCCTTCTGAGAATCCATGCTGCCTGGATCCTGTGCTCTGCTATCCTCTAGAAACTTCACAATCCTCTCTTTTAGTAAGGACTCCATTAGTTTCCCCAGTACTGAGGTCAGGCTTACAGGCCTGTAGTTGCCTGTTGCCTCTCTGCTTCCACTGTTTTGGAGAGGGACCACCTATGCCCTCCTCCAGTTCTCAGGTACCTCCCCATCTCTAGTGATGCACTAAAAGGGCAGCCAGTGGTTCTGCCAGCACTTCCTTGAGTTCCTTTAGTACTCTGGGTCCATCCCATCTGGGGCCAGTGTCTTGTCTGCCTTTATTTTCCCGGTTCTTCTAGAACTCTCTCCACTGTGAATGGGCTGGTGTCTACCTCCTCCCTAAATAACCCTCCTAATGAGTCTTGGTCCCTCACCCTTCCCATTCCTGGTGAATACTAAGCAAAAGTACTTATTCAGTGACTCAGCCTTTTAGGTCATCCTCCACCCTTTCTCCTCCTTCCTTCATCAGCCTAACGATCCCAATTCTGGTCTTTTCCTCTTGCTAATGTATCTGAAGGTTTTCACCTTACTTAATAGTCTGGGCTATACATTCCTCTGTCTGTCCTTTAGCCCTTCTAATTATTTTCCCAGATTCCCTCTGCTTCTCCAGATATTGTTCTCTGTCCTTGTCATTTTGTGTTTCCTTGTATCTTCTGAGGCTTTTTCCCCCTACTTTCTCAGCCACTACCCTTGAGAACCGTAATAGCCTTTTCTTTCTTTTACTCTTGATAAGCATTTTGACACAGTGACCTGTTACTTCTGCTATGACTCTCTTGAATCTAGACCACAGTTTTTCCACATCTTCCCCCACCTTCCACTGCTAGGGCTCTTTTGAGATTTCTACCCATCTCTTTAAAGTTAGCCTTCCTGAAATCTAGGACCATCATCCTTGTATGGCTTTTCTCCTACACTGTGGTTACCTTAAACCATACTGTTCTGTGGTCACTGGTACCAAGGGACTGCCCACCTCCACATCTGTGATCCTATCCCGATTGGTCAGGACCAAATCCTGTATAGTCTTCTTGCGGGTTGGTTCTGCTACAAGCTGTCTTAAGTTTGCCCCATTCAGGGCAGTCATGAAGTCCCTAACCCTTGTTGTACTTGCAGTCTGAGTGCTCTAGTCTACCTCAGGCAGGTTAAAGTCACCATTAGTAGCAGTTCCCCTTTGGCTGCCATTTTGTGGATGGTTATTACAAGGTGTCATCTGATTCCTCCCCTGTGCCAGAGGCTTGTAAATCTCCAGTGCAAATAGTTGTCCTTTTTCCCACCTCCAGGGTGACCCACAGTGCCTCTCCCCTTCTTGTAACCCTTGAGCCTCTTTTGCTTAATCACCTCCTTCACATACATAGCTTCCTCCTTTTCCCTTCCTATCCATCCTAAAAGTGTGCATCCTGGTATGACTATATTCCAGTCATGGTTCCCTGTCTACCATGTTTCTATAATAGATACTATGTCCAGGATTGCATCTTCAATTAATGCCATTAGGTCTGGGATTTTGTTCTCCAGACTGTGGGCATTTGTGCACTTCTTTCCAGCTTGTGTGCCCCACCATCCTTTTCCCTTTTTTTTCCTGTGACATTTTGGGTTCCATCTTCTGTCCTCCCCAACTGTATCTAATGTATTTATTAGGTTTGATAGTGCCCTTGTACTAATTGGATTCTCCCTTATTTCAGATATGTTATGGGGGTCTACCTTTATCCCCCTGCTCCTTTGCCTCCCCAGCTAGTTTAAATGGTCATGGAGGAAGCATTTGAACTTTTCAGTGAAGAAACCTTTGTCCACTCCCAGATAGATGTAGGCCATCTGGTAGATACAGTCCTTCATCTTTCCAGGTGAGATCCAGTTCCCAATGAAGCCATACCTTTCCTGTCTGCACCATTTCTTCAGCCATGTGTTGAATTCCATGGTGCAGATGTCTCAACCCTTCCCTTGGCATGGACAGGTGGAACCTCTGAGAAAGTAACAGAGTGTGCTACTTGCCCAAGACATCACCCAGTTCCTAATTCCTCCTGCACTTTTCCTACATCTATCCCTTCACCTGCCAGGTCCCCATGTGGACAATGACATCCAGCTCCCCTCCTTGCCACCACCCTGGCTATCTCTGAGCCTGCCTGGTGAGCCTGCCGCCATGAGCAGCTCACCCTCCCTTCCCTTCCCCATTGCTGTCCACTCCCAGCTCTATCCCTCTAATGATGGAGTGTCCAAACAGGTTACTTCCTCTTCCTCGCATTCTCTTTCTAGTTGCCCTTGGGGCTCCATCATGGATGACCACTCATCTCCATAGTGTCTACTTCTGGAGATGCAGTGCAATCATCCAGCTCTGCCAAGATAGTGTCACGAGAGTTTTGAAGTGACACTGAAAGGGAATGTGCCTCCATCCCACCTCCCTCACTCTCCCTGAGCCCACCGTAGTCCATCCATCCCTCCTTACTGGCATCCACTGAGGGAGTGGCGGCAGATGTGGTGGTCCCTGTGTGGGAGGGATGTTACCTGGATCCTCGAAAACTCTGCTTGGGTCCTGCAACCTCCGCCCTCTACACAGAGAGGTGCCTGCAGATAGGGCAGCACTGCAGTGCCCATAGTGTCCTCCTGAACACTGCTGCCTTGCAACCTTGGCATTGCATGATGCCCATCATTCCCTTTAACCTATCCTTTCCCTTACTTGTCTGCCCCGTTTTTCTTTCTTCTTATTCCCTGTTTTCTTTACAGCTATGTATTGTCAATAATTGTTAGTGGTGTAATGTATCAAGGTATGTAGATTTACATCAGGGTGTGGTGTGTGGCTGTGTTGTGTACTGAAATATAATGGCTAACAGTATGTGTATGCAGTCAGCTGGTACTGTATGATGTCACAGGCTATGGGACTACAGGAAGTGATGTGTTAGGGGCAGGTGGGTGTGGGGAAGATGGGTTGAAGCCACTCAGACATCAGAAACAATCAGCAACACCAGCAAAAAAAACAGGAACAATCAGCTGCACCAGCAGGAAGCCCTAAGCAGGTACCTTTCCAAAAGAAGCCAAAAGCAACCTGCTACTAAGTGAAATCAACAATAGGCAGCAAAAGAAGCAACAACACAATCAGCAATGAGCAGTTACTGCCCTGAAATAAGCTTTTGTTTATTAAATTCAGTCTTACACTTTTCTTAGGGCCCTGCATGCCTCCCATTTCACCACATTCTCCAAACTCCCTTTAAATGCCATCCTTTATCCCTCATCAAGTTTCTCAGCTCAGTGCTCATCCACATTGGCTTCCTTCCTGCTCTACTTAGTTTATTGTCTATGGAAATATATTTCCTCTGGGCCTGCTTCAGCCATGAATTCCTCCTTTTTTTGTTAACATTAAGCCCTTTTAACTCATAAATCCACATTGCCCTCCTCAGAACCTCCTTCATTTTTTTTAAATTGACCCACCACCATCCCCCACATCCTGACCCCCACCAGTCACTGGCATAGACATCCGCTCTTGTCTCCAACAACCACAGCCAGCTGCTGACAGAGCTATCATATCAGTGAATGAGGCCTATGCTTGTACAAGCATGTTCTTTCATTGACAGCTCAGTCGGCAGCCAGCTGTGCTGTGCTGATTGCCAGCTCAGGATCGGGATGGGAAGCGGGTGGTGGGGCACTAACAGCTGAGGTGGGAGATCCACTAGACACCAGGGAATGGATTAATACCTTATTTTATTACAAGGAATGGGGATAGGGAGGGGTCCACTAGACACCAGGGAATGGTATATAACTTCTGGGTGATTAGGATTGGGGGACTTCTGGACATCAGGAAACTAGTTACATTATGTCAGGTGGGTGATTGTGTGGGGGAGAAGCCACTGGACACCAGCACAGAGGCATGGAACAGTGGTAAGATGCCAGACCAATCAGGCCAACTTGGCAACCTGGGTTGAGCCATGAAATGCTTGGTTCTCCTGGTCAGAGCTGAGTCGGCCCAGTCCATGGAGGTTCAGAGTACAGCAGAGCTGGTTCATCCATCCCTAGAAGAAACCACTGTTCTAAGCCCTAACACACCAGCTATTAGTTTTAGGTATGCTGATAAAGGATAATGGCACTAGGATGACAGCACCCTGATTCTCCTTTTGGAATATTGAAATTATATATATAGCAAGCAAGACATGCCTTTATCTTGCAAAAAAAAATGTGTACTATACCAGGAGCTGCTCTGAAGTATTTCTGTGTCATTACAGGTGACTCAACAGAATGATGCAAATTAGTTTTCTAGTAATAAAGTTTGTCTTTATGGAGGACTATGACCGGATAAAATGCTAAGAGACAGGTTTAGAACAAAATTGAAAATAAGAAGAAAAAGGAAAAAGGGGTAAAAGCATGAGGCTTCAGTTTCAATGTCCCTTGTTTCTTTTCTTCTTTTTGCCTTAAGTTTTTCTCACTGAAGCTAATTCCTTGATGATTCTTTTGTGTGTGTTGTATTGGCTTAGTTTGGTTTGTTTGTATATGAATATAATATTTCTTGTATGATTTTTAACATAGAAACATAGAAACATAGACTTTGTGACAGATAAGGACTGCTAGGCCCATCTAGTCTGCCCATTTCCCTACCTACAGGATGGGCCGCGAGATCCTAGTTAACCAACAGCCTATTTCTTCCTACCCCCACAAGAATTGCCTTATGTCTGTCCCATGCTTTCTTGAATTCTCCACAGTTTTAGACCCCACAACCTCCTCAGGAAGGCTGTTCACGCATCCACTACCCTCTCTGTGAAATAATACTTCCTCACATTGCCCTGAACCGCCTCCTTCTATCTTTAAATTGTGTCCCCTTGTTCTTGCAAGTCTCTTTTTCTGAAAGATGCTACCCTCTTGGACTTTGTTGAATCCACTGAGGTACTTAAAGTTTCTATCATGTCCCCTCTCCTTCTTTCCTCAAGGGTATACATATTAAGCTCCTTTAGTCTCTCCTCCTTATAAGGCTTCTCTTGCAGACCCTGCACCATTTGGTGCCCTCCTCTGGACTGCCTCTATCCTGTCTATGTCTTTGCGGAGATGGGGTCTCCAGAACTGGACACAGTACTCAGATGGGGTCTCACCAACTGTCTGTACAGAGGGATAACAACTTTCTGTTTTCTGCTGATGATGCCTCTCCCTATACATCCCAGTATACCTCCAGCCCCTCCCTACTGCCTTCTCACATTTCTTGCTAACCTTAAGGTCATCTGATATGATTACCCCCAGGTCCCTTTCCTTTTTCGTTGTTGTTACTACCTCCCCACCCAATGTGTATTCTTCCCTGGGTTCTTGTTTCCCAGGTGTATTATTTTGCACTTCTTTGCATTGAATCCTAGCTGCCATACTTCTGACCATTCCTCCAACCTTGCCAAGTCCCTTTTCATCCTTTCCACACCTCCTTGTGTATCAACCTGTTGCAGATCTTTGTGTCATCTGCAAAGGCATACTTTTCCTTCTGGTCCCTCTGCAATGTCACTGATGAAGACATTAAAAGGACTGAACCCAATACTGAACCTGCGGTACCCACTAGTAACCCCTTTCTTCAGAGTGGACTCCATTTACAATTACCTTCTGTGTCCTGTTGTCCAGCCAATGTTTTACCCAGGCTACCACCCTGGGTCCCACTCCCAGGCTGGTTAATTTGACTATTAATCTTTTGTGTGGGACTGTGTCAAATGCCTTGCTAAAAGTCTAGGTAGGCCATGTCCACAGCCCCTCCCTGGTCTACTACTTTGGTCACCAGTCAAAGAAATCTGTAGATTCATCTGTATGACCTTCCCACTGTGAACCCATGCTGCCTTGGGTCCTGTGCTCCACTGGCCTCTAGGGTACTCAACTATTCTTTCCTTCAAGTGACTCCATCACTTTCCCTACCACAGAGGTCAGACTGACAGGTCTGTAGTTTCCTGCTCTGTCTTGCTCCCACTTTGCGAAGGGAATCACATCCGCCTTCCTCCAGTCCTCGGTACCACACCATCCTCCCATGATTTATTAAAGAGTAGCCAGTGGTTTCACTAGTTCCTCCTTAATTCTTTTAGAATTCTGGGTGAATTCCATCAGGACCCATTGCTTTGTCCACCTTCAGTTTTAGGAGTTCTTGCAGAACCCTTTCTTCTGTGAAAGGACTGGGATCGACCCCCTATCAAAGGTGCTTCTGTTAATTGGATTAGGCACTTCCCCTCTCTTTGTGAATACTGAGCAGAAATATTCGTTCAGTATTCCTGCTTTTCACTGTCCCCCTCTGCCCACCCACTGTTCATTCTATTCAGCCTCACTATCCCTCCTTTGTCTTTCTCGCTCGCTGATGTACCCATATAAGGTTTTATCCCCTTCTTAACTGAGTTGGCTATCTTTTCTTCAGTTTGGACCTTTGCTGTTCTGACTTCCCTCCCTGCTTCCTTCTGCCTTAACTGGTACAGCTCTCTGTCCTGCTCCTTCTCTGTTTCCTTATACTTCCGGAATGCTATCTTTTTCTTCCTGACTTTCACAGCCACTCTTTTGAGAACCATAGTGGCTTTTTCTTTCATTTTGATTTGTTTATTTGCTTCACACAAAGGCTTGTTGCCTCTGTGATGGCAGTTTTGATAATTCCCCATTGTTGCTCCACCCTCCTTCTAGCCTGTTTGCTAGTGCTTTTCTGAGGCACTCTCCATCTTGCCAAGTCAGCCCTCCTAAAGTCCAGTACCCTCACTTTTGTGATGCTTGACTCTGTAGCTGAGTTTAACGTGAACCACACTGTTTGATGGTCACTTGTCCCCAGATGGCAACCCACTTCTAGATCTGAGATCCTCTCACTGCCCCCATTTGAGAGTTTGAGGTCTAAGATTCCTCCTCACGAGTGGGCTCCGAAACTAGCCTGTCTAATGCCTCCCACCTGTAGGGCATCAAGAATGGCCCTGCTCTTGGATGTGGCTGCAGCAAATGTGCTCCAGTTAACATCTGGCATATTCAGGTCTCCCATCAACAGTATCTCCCCTTTCTCTGCCATTCTAAGAATGCCTTCTATCATATCCTTGTCCATTCCTTCCCCTGACATGGGGTCTGTACACAACCCTGTGCAGATTGTGGTGCCCTTTCCAGTCTCCAAGGTGACCCACAGTGCCTCCTCTCCTCCCTGTTTACTCTTTGGTTCAGTTGCT
Organism: Neoceratodus forsteri; assembly: GCA_016271365.2. NCBI lineage: Eukaryota > Metazoa > Chordata > Ceratodontiformes > Ceratodontidae > Neoceratodus > Neoceratodus forsteri. The sequence goes on from CM028130.1 coordinate 1,066,681,603, forward strand.
TTTATCCCTTCCTTTACATGAGAGCTACTCCTCCCCTCTTCTCCCCTGCCTGTCTCTCCTGTAGGTTATGTACCCTGGTATGTTAACATCCAGTCATGGTTCTCTGTGTACCATGTTTCTGTGACTGCTACGATATCCAGGCATTACTCTTCCATTAAGGCCATCAGCTCAGGGAGCTTGTTGCCGAGACTACGAGCGTTGGTACTCATTACCCTCCATTTCCTGATGGCCTTTTCCCTTTGCCCCATCCCTGTCCTTCTTGCCTTTGTTACTTTCTCCATTTACCCTGCCCTTCTCCCTATCGACACCTCTATGTTGGTGTTTGCTGCACTTACTAGCGTGATTATTTGGGGGCTAAGATTTTCCTGCTCCCTTTCAGTGCCTCCCCTTGGCTAGTTTAAAAGCTTGCCAATGAAGCATTTAAACCTATCACCTAGGATCCTGGTTTCCCTCCCGGACAGATGCAGCCCATCATGCCAGTATAGGCTTGCATCACTCCAGGTGGACCCCAGTCCCTAATGAAGCCAAATCCCTGAGCTCCACACCAGTTTTCAACCACTGATTGAATCCCATGGTGGGAACAACCTAGCCTCTCCTATGCCATAGATGGGTAGCATCTCTGAGAAGGTTACCGTGCATGCTACTTGACTAAGGCCCCTCCCCAATTCCACAAACTCTTCCTGCACTTCTCTAATCCCTTTCTTAGCCAGGTCCTTTGTCCCTAGGTGGACAATGACATCCAGCTCCCTCCCGTGCAGCTGCTCAGGCAATCCTGAGTTACGCTCCCTGTCCCTCCTAGCCATGGTGCCAGGCAGGCCCACCTCCCTCTCCCCTTCCTCCCCAGTTCTACCTTCCTAACAATGGAGTCCCCCACCAGGAGTTGTTTCCTTCCCTGCAGGGTCCTCTGCCACCCTCCTGTGGGTCTCCTTTGTGGAGGTTCAGCATCCTCCTTGGTCTCCACTGTGGTGCCTCCATAGAGGAACCACACTTTGCCAGAATGGCATAGGAATTGTGTGAGAGGTACAACTGGAGGGATGTGCCACCTGTTATAATTTAATAGGATGCAGTATAGCGCAGTGGGTTAAGGCTCTGAGCTGCAGATTTGGAGACCTGGGATTAAATTTTTGTTTCTTTTAAAATATTTCCCAACTATTCTTCAATGAATGTCACAGGATCTTTAACTTCTGTCTGGACAGTGATCAAAGGTGGGCAGAAGAGACTTCTGTATAATGCCTGATTCAAGGACAGAATCCTTCATACTGCACTATAGAAACTATGACCTTCCAATATTCTGGCCCCATAGGTGAGCATGCTATCTACTGAGCCACTGACACTTGATGATACTGACTTGAGCTACTGATACATTATCACAGATACTGACACAAGATGTTAGCCCTTCTCTAGTACAAGCTTAAGAGCAACTCTGTACTTCAGTATTTGCTTTCTTAAAGATGATGTTTCACCTGTTATAATTTAATAAGATGCAGTATAAGCGCGGTAGGTTAAGGCTCTGAGCTGCAGATTTGGAGACCTAGGATTAAATCCCATAGCCTCCTCAGTACATACTCTGTGTGATCCTGAGCAAGTCACTTAACTTCCTGTGCTCCCAGGTTGCATCTGGAAACAAGCTTCAGCTTAGTGTGCTATTCCGGTTAAACAATAGAATGCATTTTCATGTTCAATGTTCCTTTCCAAGAATTACAACACATCTAGGCAGTCCATCTAAAAGTCCGTATAAAAAATTTAAAAACATTTGCCGGTACCCTATTTACATCGAAGTGCCTTTGTTTATGACATCATAGTGCTCACCATGACAACAGACTGTAATGTCACAATCAGCAATTGTGTGGCTAGCGGGAGAGTCAGATGCATTTTGAAAGACTCAGTGAAATAATTGAATTACCTACACTATTTAGTAGATCAACAGCAGGAGAAAGGAAAAACAGCAAAAAATACATATACAACTATAATGTTTAAATGTAATCAGTGTAAATCTAGTGTTTTCAGCTTTTTATTATAATTGAGAGTTGCTCTTTAACCTACATTTTCTCTGTATCTGGTTATTTTAATTGTCTGTAACTTCATAGCTAGTTGTTTTTATGAGTAAGGCTACTCCACTTTCTTGTCTGTTTACTCTACCATTTCTGTATGTTATGTAATTCTTCCCAGGTGTCATCCTTATTATACCAAGTATCAGTTAGAATTGTATAGATGGTCAACAACTGCAACTAGGGATAGTGGATCCAGTGCAGCATGACTTCTTCAGGGTAGATGTGTTCCAAACTTGAGTTTTATGAAATGGTCAGTAAAACATTCAATCTGGGTAAGCCTGTGGCCATCATATATTTGGAGTTTGTGAAAGTGTGTGCCATAGTCCAGTATAGTTTCTTGATATTGATGCTAATTTTAATAGGAATATATCCAACAATCACAAATTGGATATAGAATTGGAATAGCAACAGATCCAGAGTGACAAAATAAGGAATATCAGTCTGTTACTCATCAGGTCATCAGTGGTGTCCCTCATGTTTTTCTTTCTTTTGACTAATTTATAGAGAACATACATAATTGATCTCAGTGCAGTTATCAAAAATCACAATCTAAAATCTGCTGATGGCAGTAACCTAGATGGATAGTAGAGTAGTCAGAAGAGGTGGCACAACTACTACTGGTCCTGGACAAGTTAGCCACATGAGCAAATAAAATTGCATGACTTTTAACATAGATAAGATGGCGCTATGTTAAGAGCAGGCCCTATTATGTCAGGGGTCACCCAACCAAAATAGCAGGGTGGCTTGTGAGTTGGCAAAGAGGAGGGGACTAGTGGGGATGGCTATATAAGCAGAAGCCCAGGTAGAATCCTCTTCTTCAACTGATAGAGGTCTGGTTTTGATTGTGGTCATGAGCACTCTAGAACATCAGATGGCCAGGTATTGTGAGCCAGAGGAACGGTGAGCATTTGGAAGGTAAAGGTATGCTTAATTCATAAGGATCAAGGTAACACAGAGACTGGTCTGCAGGGGAATAGAAGTTTAAATATTGTGGTGACTGGATAGCCAGGGAGAGCAACAGTTCTACCTAAAGGAGGTAAAGGCACTGAGTGAAACAGCAGACAGCATAGTGGTTGAGAGCTGTAAACCTAAGGTTCTGAGAATTAACAGTCAAGCTCTGATTGTTTTTAGTGGTGCACGGTATATGGGAGGAACAATGATTTGACTGTTTTCTGAAAATTGGGACAAGAAATCAGCAGGCAGTAAAGTTGTGCAGTTTAAAGCAGAGAGTAATTGCAGTTTGGTCACACTAAAGGGTATCTGGCACACCAGTAGGAAGGAGCAGCAGAAGCACTGCTGATCAGTCATGCTCTGCCAAATAGTGTTGGATGGGGTGGAGAAAGATATGCTGCTACAGGCGCAGTGAGCAGGCAAGTTTTTCCCAATTTCAAAACACCACTCCATTACCACATGGCCACAGGATGCCACGCATGTGCAGTGGCTCTGCCAAGGCTGCTGCCAGAAGGAAAGGTGAGGAGAGCTTTCAGGAAAGGGATCAATGAAATTTTTTATTATGCGGTTAAAGCAGGGGCAGTGGCAAAACCACACTGATGGCAGTACAGCGAGAAGGCAAACCTTGTGTTGGGAAACACTTGGGGGCACAGGTTTTGGAACACCACACATGCACGATAGCATTTTCCCCAGCAAGGCTATGGCTGTGGGGGATGACAAAGGTAGAGTTTCTTTGGGAAGAGCAAAAACAGAGGTGCAGAGACATAAGGGGGTCAGGAAAGAAACAAAGAGAGCAGAGAGGGGCAGAAAAAGAAAGAAGATGAATGAGAGTTCACGGTGAAGGTCCAGGAGATACTGCACATGCACAATAGTAGCAGCCACTATTTTGGACACAGCAGAGCCAGTTCACATGTGTGGTATAGGGAGAGCTGCCATTTTGAGGATGGCATGAAGAAATAAGCTGCACAAGCACAGACATCAGGGCCGTCATCTTAGCTGTGGTGGTGCATGCATCCTGTGGACCAAGAATCATGCCTTTGCAAAGGGAGACACACAAGGAGTAGGGGAGCCCAGACTGACTAAATCGGACTGGATGGGTATCCGTGGGAATGAGAGGAAGCTGAACAACAAGGAAGGGCTATAAGTCTATGCCAACTAATGCCTCTTGGGGCAATGGTGCAACTGAAGGGGAGCACTCATGTGCAGCAACAGCAGCAGTCACCAAAATTAGGCATGGAACTGGGCATGTGCAGGAGGGTTGAATGTTTATAAATAAAACAAGATAAAAGCAGAAGAAGGGGAAGAAAAAAAGCAAAAATGTGGTTAAAGGGCTTCTCATCAGGGCACAAGGGGTCATGAGATATGGTAGCCAGGCTCCTGTAAGACAGAAAGTGTCAATGCCTATGAGGGTAGATGGCCAGAGCAACTAGTTGAACCTGGCAGCATGCCAGTCAGTTACAGGGTGGTATGGTTGGGGTTCCATAATTGGAAAGTATTATGTTTGTTAGGATGAGAATACAGAGGCAGATATGCAGGCTGCCAGTTAGGACCAGACACCATGACAAGCAGGTGCCTGTGAGGTAGATGGCTAGAAAAGCTAAGTTGAACCTGGCAGCATGCCAGTTCAGTTACAGGGTGGTATGGTTGGGGTTCCCCAATTGGAAAGTATGTTTCTTAGGATGAGGATACAGAGGCAGATATCCAGGCTGCGGTTAGGACCAGACACCATGACAAATGCATGCCTTAAAAAAAAGATTATGGGAAGCTTGAAGAATGGTCAGAAGCATGGCAACTGAGGTTCAATGCAAAGAAGTGCAAAATAATGCACATGGGATAAGGGAACCCTGGTGAGAGCTACATGATGGGGGGTTTGCTGATGATCACCAATGAAGAAAGGGATCTGGGGTTATCATTTCAAACAACCTAAATGTGTCTAAGCAGAGTACAAAGGCTGCAGGAGGGGCCAGTGGCATGCTGAGGTGCTTAGGTAGAGGTATGACAAGCAGAAGGCGGAGGTAGTGATGCCTTGTAAAAAACACTGGTGAGGCTGCATCTGGAGTACTGTGTACAGTTCTGGAGGCCACACCTTCATAAAGACATTGACAGGGTGGAGGCAGTCCAGAGGAGGGTGACAAAGATGGTACAGGGCTTGCACCAGAAAACATATGAGAAGAGCTTAAAGGACCTAAATAATGTACTTGCTGGAGGAAAGGAGGGATCAGGGGACATGACAGAAACATTTAAGTACCTCAAGGGCATAAACAAGGTGCAAGGGGAGACATCTTCCAATATAGGTGAAGTACAAGAAAAAGGGGCATGACATGAAATTGGAAGGTGGCAGATTGAGGGAAAATGTAAAGGAAGTTTTTCTTTACAGAGAGGTTGGTGGACACATGGAATGGTCTACCACAGGAGTGGTGGTGTGAGCACAGAGCAGGGATTTAAACATGCCTGGGATGGGCACAAGGAACTTTAGAGGTGGGAAGAAGTATTGAAAAGACGATGACCAGGTAGGGTCAGAAAACACAAACAAGTGTGGGGCGTATGGGCAGACTGGATGAGCCTAGTGGTTCTTATTTGCTGACAATTGCTATGTTTCCATGTTTCTATGTAAATGAATAATAAGAGAGCTAACTGTGTGATGTCTTATGAGTTACAGATGGCAGCACAAGGAGAAGGCAGCAGTGGGTGGAAGCTGGTAACAGTGTTGGGGTCATGCAGCAAGCAATGAAGGTGATACCAACTGGAGACCATGATGGATGCAGCCCAGCAGATGGATGGGACTCAGAAGAAGCCACAAGGAAAGAGGAAGGCTCCTGAAGGGGCCCTAGATAAAGGAGGAACGGATGGGAAATGTGGCAGCGGTGCCAAGGAAAGGGCATAAGAAATGGTATTGACCTCTCTAGTGCAGGAACCTGTGGGAATTTTTGGAGGGGTGATTGAGGAATAGGGGATAATGGAACAGAGTGGATAGAAGTATGTGCTGAAAGAAATTAAGGGACTAGATGAAGAAGAGCCAGGAGGATGCGATGGGGGTAACAACCTGGTGATGATAATAAGACACGGGTCACAATAGGGGACCATATCCCTCAGGTCTTTAAAAGACAAGATATGGAAGATGGAGTATGTGGGCCGCTTTGCAACTGATGGACAAAGACACAGTAAAGAAATACAAAGAGAAAGAGCGAGCAGGCAAAATCTAACTGGTGGCAGTGCTAGTATTTTTGGGAAGGTCCAGGAGGACAAATCTTATAAGGGAAGACTATAGAGGCCTGGATTATAGGCTTCACATACCTAACACCATTTTCCTGGAAAAATAGCCAGGTTTGGCCCACTGGTGGCAACTCGCATAAAGTGCATACTGCACATAGATGGTGTGGCGGTATGGCTGTTTTTGTATGATGAAAATTTTGACAGTGAATGGCATCACAAGTGTGACACCAGGCACCCGGACATATAGTATGAAACCATGACAGTGCAGACTGGGTTTGAGGGAAGAACAGGAGATCTGAGTCAAGTAGTCAACAAAAGTTGTGCTGGAGCTATAACAAAGTGCAAAATACATGGGCAGGATGTGCATTTCGGTACATGTGCTCCAAGTGGTGGAGACCACCTGCTGCAAAAGTACATGAATGGGGAGAGAGGATCAGAGGATATAATATGGGGAGTAGCTCTTTGGGGCAGGTGTGGGGGTATTAGGAGAAGGGATGGGACAAACAGGGCAGGGAGCTGTTTTGGAGAGGTGAGACTTCAGAACTGGCTATATGAGCAGATAGGAACAGTGCAGTGCAAAATAGGAGAGGTTTGGCTTGGCCAAGATCCCAGTGAGGTGGAGTTGCATAGGGAATGGCTAGCAAGCAAAGGTAATGCTATGGGAGGGGTTCACATTAGGTTTTAATTTCAGTATGAGGTCAAAGGAAGACAATGAGGGTAAATAATCTCCAGTCAGTGTAGGGAAAGGAGGACATAGTGGCCAGAAAATACTGAAGAAATTGAGGTTGCGGACTGGAGGGTCCATTTGCAGAACCTCGTTTGAAGATTGTGAGTGTCACCACTGGGGTTAGTGCCAAAAACAATGGGAGCACTGGCTGATACATCATCTGTCCTACCTGGATGGGGAATCAGTCAATGATTTCATAGGGAAAAGCAGCAGTCGGTATCATATGTCATGCTAGGCGATGCAGTGGGGATGATCAAGGCAGTGGTGGGCTTGGCTGGCGAAGACAGGTACTGAAACAGCCTTCCAGTTGCTCCCAGTACATGCGGAGGATTGGGAACTGTTGGGCTTTAAGTTTCAGGACCAGTACTACTTTGATAAAGTGATGTCCATGGGCTGTTCAGTGGTATGCATTGCCTTTGAGACACTTAGCACATGGCTGCAATGGAGCATTTGAGGAACAGCATGGGCACAAGATGGTGGTACACTACCTGGATGATTTCTTGCTAATTGGCGGGGAAAAGTAAAAGCAATGCTAGAGGAGTTTCAGGAGACGTGCCATGGGCTAGTGGTCCCCTTAGTGAGGGAAAAGACAGAGGGACCAGTGAGGAAACTAGAATTTTGGGGATAGAGTTAGACATAGATGACAGGGGTGTACAGGTTACCAAGAGAAAAGGTAGAAAAGCTTAAGGAGTTGATACGGACAGTGAAGGGGAAGTGCAGGGTCCCTTGACAGTAGTGCAACAATTGTTGGGACACATTTCACCTGCAGAACAGTAACACCAGGAGAGCCTTTACCCGTGGGCTGGCAAGGGCAACCATGACAGCCAGGATCCCTCACCACTGGGTGGATATAGCAAAAGGACTAAGACAGGATTTAGATGTGTGGGAACAGTTTCTAAACAGGTACAATGGGGTGACTTTCTGGCAGGAGGACTGGATGTTTAACATGGATTTAGAGTTATACACAGATGAGTCAGGAGCCTGGGGTATGGGGCATACTTTAAAGGGGAATTGATATCCAAGGCAGGCCATCTGAGTGAAAGGAGAAGAGACTGATGAGGGACATTGCACTGTTAGAAATGTTCTCAATATGGGTAGCAGTAAAGACTTGGGGGTAGGCTATGGAACAAAAGTGTAATATTCTGGTGGGTTCCATGTTAAAATCACGACAATAAAGTCACGAACTAAAGAACAGTGAGTCAACATCAGCGAGTGCAGTTTAGTGACAGCAAACTTTAGCACTGGTACATTTACGCCATGTAATAATCACGATTAGCTAACAAGCTTTGCTGGCAAGTCATTAGTCCTAATGATGCTGTGGCTCAAGCTCCACAATACATAATGTAAAAAGGTTTTACTCACCATTATTTTCTCTGCCTTCCTAAAATTTCATAAATTTCCCTATTCCCATGATGCCCTTACCATGTCCAATCGCAAGGCAGTATCTTGTGGATCAAGGTGTATGTAAACCAAATTCAATTTGGTGACACTCTTGTTGCCAGAATGGAGATCGAACTGATCAGTAGCCAAAAGGTAGGCCACTTGCTGTTTTTGCAGGTTATGAGTACCGCAAAGATAAGGAGAAGGGGAAAAGGTATTGGAGGTGTGTGGAGTCACACAAGTACTGTTGCCTGCCAGATTGCATACAATTGGGAATACTGTGTCTGCAGTGTTAAAGGAACATACACATGTTCCAGAGTCTGGTGACATAAGGGTGCTTAAGATTATGGCAGACGTCGGGGACAGGGCAAGAACAAGTGAGGGAGACCACCACACAAGTTGTAGTTCAATCACACAACTTCAGCACCTGACACATTGGCTGGTCATTTGCCTAAGGTACCTCTAATTAAGAGAACAGTTCAACATATTAGGCAGCTAGAATGTGTAGTCCGCCACCCTTCCTCAGTGGAGGAGCTTGATATACCACCAGAATTTACTGTAACTACTGCTGGTGCCAATTCCTGCTATATGACAGTGGAAAAGAGAAAGATTGATTTTTAATGTTTGCAACAGCAGCTAATATTAAAATGTTGCAGGAATGCTCGAATTGGATGCTGGATGGAACTTTCAAGTCCTGTACATCCTTGTTTGACCAACTCTATACAGTTCATTGCATTCGGTATGGCCATGTTGTAACAGCACTTTATGTGTTAATGTACTCACAAAAACTGTATTTTACTCTCAAACGTATGCAAAGCTGCTGGAGTTGTGACACATTGAGTCTTAGAACTACAATCATGCACTTTGAAAAGTCCACGTGAGCATTCAGCACATCCTTCTGCTGGTCTACAGTTCGTGAACCGCTGGGAGCACACAGGAGTACTGATTGATTACTCACTGCACTATTGTTTTAAAAAAAAAGTATTCTGTTGTCTGAAGCACGCATGAGTACACGGTTCGATGACAACCAGTGATTGTTTTTTTTTTAATTTAAAAAGTCACTATTTTGACGTTCTGAGTCGTGTTTATGTAGGGCTCACTATTTTAACAATCTAATGGCAGCAGCAGGCACTACTGTTGTTATAGCGCCATAGTTCATATGTGGCGTTTGATGGAGTCACCCTTAATTACTCATGATTATTTAGTTGCGGTAATGGAGTCGCGATTATCAAGGGTTACCTTCTGATGTGACAATAATGAGGAGGTGGTGGTGGTTTTGAACAGACAGACGACAATGATGGAGCCAGTGCTGAGGGTATTGTGACAGATGGTTCTACTAAGATTACAGCTGAACTTATAATTTAAGGCAAAACACAAAAGTGGATCAGAAATTCGGTGTCTGACAGCCTTTCCATTTTCAGTTGGACAGGTTCAGTCTTCTGGTGCCTGGGGCAGCAGACAGGAAAACAAGGTTCTGCCCACTTATGGGGGATTGGATGGAACAGCACAGCTACTATAAAGGAGTTCCTGGGTGCCAAGGACACTGAAGGCATATGAGGGGCTTGGAAGTCATGTCAAGGCTTCTGGGAAAGGGCCAGAATGGAGGTAAGTGGGTCAGTGATCGAAAAGCAAGTGATGCAGTATATGATAAGGAAATTGGATGAAGGTTTCATAGTCAACCATAGGAACACAATGGGCCAGAATAAGGTTAGTATGCAGCTAAAAGGGGTGGGGAGAACCAGGTAGGGCCCCAGTAGTCAGAAGAATGTTACAGGAGTGGCAGAGGTTGACTGAAGAATACCAGCTAAAAGAAGTCCATTGTCAGCATGCCATTCTGGGGAGGATAGTGGGAATCCTGGGAAGATATGTAGTACACATTATGAAGCAAGATTGTTCACCACTGTCTTTCTGGTCATGTTCAAAGGGCATTTCGGGTAAGTGAGGCCGGGGCACGGGTAAACAGGATGCATCGGGGGTTGTGATGGGAGAATGTGCAGTGGGGTAAGGAAAGAATTAAGATATGGTTAGGTAGACAATCAAACAGGCCAGGGAACATGGAAAACAATAAGGAAATGAGGAACAAGAGGAGATGTGCAGTACAGGCCATGAAGGAATATAGAGAGGTCAGAGGGATGACAGAGGACAGCTTATTTATACAACAGAATGGGAGCCCGTATCTGCATTCCAGGTGGTGGCAATTTTGAAGAAAGGTTTGAGGTTTTGGGGAGGAACCAGAAAGTCTCTCCTCGTATTAATTTTGGATTGGGGCAGTATCAGAGGAAGTGCAAAGGGAAGCCTGCAGAAGAGATAAAAGATTGGGAGGTAGAAGTCTGACTGTTATAAAAATATGCAAGGACCCTGATGAAGTAACATGTGTATGCTTACTCTCTCTAGAAATGTACAATGGGAGCTGTGCTTGGATTGTGGGTCCACTCTATCATTTACTGGGCTGACAGGCAAGCAGACCCAGGGAGAGACAGTTAGGATGGCTGAGGGCACAATAGTGCACTGGAAGGGCTTGTGGAGGATGCATCAGGTGCAGTTACTACCTACTATTGGAGGAACTGAAGATCAGATTTCAAAAGGTGGATTGTTAATCGTAGATTTTTTTGGGGGTTGAGGGGTTATTTGAGCATCAAGCCAGGGATTGACTTGTGGAATAATATCAAAGAGGACTTGGGTACAATCAAGGGTTGTTGGCCAGAGATGGCATTAGCCTGGTTAGAGAATTCTGAGAGGGTATGGAGACATGTAAATGATATTAGAGGTAATAACAAGGGTGAGGAAGAAGCTGACCTGCAGGAAGCAAAGCTGGTACAAGGGATGGGGATCACAATAACACACGGGACATCTGCTTGAATTGGCAGGTCAGTACAGATAGGATGCGGTATACCTCAACAACATTGATCTAGATATGTTCAATCTGCAGCTAGAAGGGGTGCTGGAGGAATGGGGCATCAGCTGAGGCCTGAGGGGTAAGCCCATCATCCAGCGCAATAGCTGGAGATGGGCTAGTGGAAGGAAGGGAAGAAAAAGGGGACAAGGGGAAAAGAGGGAATAGGAGACACAGGAACAGGATGGGATGGGCCCAGGAGGTACTGGGGTGGAAAAGCAGGGCACAAGCTGGGTTTACATCCAGACATGGCCTGGGAATCTTGTGGGGTTTTGAACATCAGAGGACAGAGAAGGGTGTCGGGTTTCCACCTAAATCCAGGTGTCAGGTTTCACTCAGAAAATGGAATAGAAAAGAAGAAGGTTTTAATAAGAAGGATGGTAATAAGCAATGGTCATAAGGGATGCAGAAAAGTAATAGGACATAATGGATGAATATGTGAAATGTATGGAGATATGAATCAAGGATTATTAATTATGTAATAAATTGAAAAATGTGAATTTTAATAAAATAAGCTAACTGAGCGCCAATTAAGGTGTTTTGCCAATAAATTTTTATCTTGGTGGAGAGCCCATGACAAGAGTGGAGTAATGCACCTAAGGAAACACACTGTCCTGCACAAATAGTTATTAAACCCAATGCTGAAAGTCACAAATCAGAAAGAGGCTTAGGTGTCATAATCAAACATGACCTTAGTGCAAGACCACCTTGTAAGGCAATAGCTAACAAATTCAACTCTATTATTTCAGTTCTCAAAAGACATTTTGAGAATCATAAATTGAAGTCATCATTAAATTGCACAAATCATAGATATGACCTAACTTTGATTTTTGCTCCCAGTTTTGGAGACCTTACAGTAATGGAAATATAAAGATCATTGAGGTAACAAAAAAGAAAACCATTAATAAAAGGACTATGTCTCGACAACCAATGAGAGCGTACTATCTAGCATACTGCTCGGGTACTGATCAGGTGGTGGCTGGCCATGATAGGGTGAGAGGGCTGTACCAGTTGCCAGCATAGGTTGGGATGGGGGTGCAAGGTGCTGGGTTACTGCCTACAGGGTGGGCGGGTTGGTGGACTGTACACTATGGAAATGGGTATCGTACTTTTACTATTTGGTAATCAGTCCAGGGAGGGGTCCCACCACTATAGAAAAGAGGATTGGTCATTGTTTCATTTTATTGCAGTGCTCGGGCTGGAGGAGGGTCCTACACTACAGAAAAGGGGATCAGGTATTGTGTTCATTATATTTAGTGATCGGGCAAGGAGGGGTCCCTACACTATGGAAAAGGGATCATGATTTGTTTCATTTATTTCAGTGATCGGGCAGGGGGGCTGGCCGGTGCATTCTGCCAGGTGCAGCAATGCAAATGAGCCCCATAATGGGCATGCAAATGGATTCTGAGTGCCATGCATGCCAAATGGGTTCATTACATGTTTATGCTGAATATTGCCCATGGAAGCTGTGGCATATACTGGTATGTGCCACGCATTCCCCTATGGGTGGTTTTCAGCCCCACACCCTGGATGTGCCATGCCAAGCATGGCGGTTGCTTGCTCACTGCGTATCCAGTGTTTGATATACAAACAGATTGTGCAGTCTGTTCTGATTGCTTATTCAGTTTGAATATCACTCCAGAGCTAGCTGGCCCAATTTTTTTGCGGCATATTGATTTTGCCTGCATATTTGTCTGGCTGTGAATATGGATCACTAGCCTTTACAGGTCAAAAGAAATTCAGTCATAAGGATGTTTATTATGGGCAAATGGGCCACTTCCACCATAACATTCTAAATATGACATTTAGAATAAACTACTGTATATCTCACATTAGTTCAGTATTTAGCCAAACCATTGCTGATAACTGAGGTAATCTGTACAAAACAAGATCCTTGTTCCTCAAGTGTTCATCTGCATTTCATGTTTCTTCACCTGCAGTTGTAATACACTGCTTGTGATGTCACAATTACTAAAATAGCAACAGATTGTGATGTCAAAACAGAGGATTGTGTCTTCAAGTTGGGAATCTGCTAAAAGCAGATTATTGGAAAGGATCATGATTTTGTTTTCATGCAGATTTCCTCAGTAATAGAATTATGGTAAGGAGGAAATATATCAAAGATATATGAAATACAGATGGAACTGTACTTCAGTATTATATTTGCATTGTTTTCTTAGAGGTGTTAGTAGCTGGTTCCATGTGATAAGAGCAATGATTTTATAGCTACTGCAATAAGAGCACGTGCAAATTGTTGACTACAATGGTGATCTGCACACATCTCACCCAAAAATAGTGATGATCTGCAGCATCTGTTCCACGGCCGATATCTGCTAAACTTTTGTGTGTGGGGCTACACCCCAGCACCCCATGTAGAGGCATTGCCCTCACACCCCATATCTATTATAATCAACTCGGGAGAACCTGCCACTAAGGTATAGGGAAAATTCAGAAAAGGGCTATTTGAGGGGCAGCAACCTGTGGATGAGGGGCAACATCCCAGAGGGTGGGAGAAGCAGGAACACAACATAAAAAAAATAAATCACAATATACACAGAAAAAAAACAGGACACCCACAGACCTAGTCAAGTCTGAACCCAGATCCTCCACACCAGAGACATAGACTGCCTCCACAAGACCATACAGCCAGCTGGGAACTGCCTGGCCAAACTAAATCCTATATCTTCATTCACTTAGAAACATAGACTTTGATGGCAGATAAGGACCACTTGGCCCATCTAGTCTGCCCATTTTCCTACCTACAGGATAAGCCATGAGATCCTAGTTAACCAACAGCTTGTTTCTTCCTACCCCGCACAAGAATTGCCTTATGTCTGTCCCATGCATTCTTGAATTCTTCCACAGTTTTAGACCCCACAACCTCCTCAGGAAGGCTGTTCCATGCATCCACTACCCTCTCTGTGAAAAATACTTCCTCACATTGCCCTGAACTGCCCCCACCTCTATGTTTAAATTGTGTCCCTTGTTCTTGCATGTCTCTTTTCTGAAAGATGCTACCTCTTGGACTTTGTTGATTCCACTGAGGTACTTAAAGTTTCTATCATGTCCCCCTCTCCTTCTTTCCTCAAGGGTATACATATTAACTCCTTTAGTCTCTCCTCATATGGCTTCTCTTGCAGACCCTGCACCATTTTAGTTGCCCTCCTCTGTACTGCCTCTATCCTGTCTATGTCCTTGTGGAGATGGGGTCTCCAGAACTGGACGCATGATACTCAGATGGTGTCTCACCAACTGTCTGTACAGAGGGATAACAACTTCCTGTTTTCTGCTGGTGATGCCTATCCCTATGCATCCCAGTATACCCCAGCCCTCCCTACTGCCTTCTCACATTGCTTGCTAACCTTAAGGTCATCTAGTATGATTACCCCCAGGTCCCTTTCCTTTTTGTTGCTGTTACTACCTCCCCCATTGTGTAATCTTCCCTGGGTTCTTGTGTTTCCAGGTGCATTATTTTGAGCTTCTTTGCATTGAAACCTAGCTGCCATACTTCTTACCATTCCTCCAACCTTGCCAAGTCCCTTCTCATCCTTTCCACGCCTCCTTGTGTATCAACCCTGTTGCAGATCTTTGTGTCATCTGCAAAGAGGCATACTTTTCCTTCAGTCCACTGCAATGTCACTTATAAAGACATTAAAAGGACTGGACCCAATACTGAACCCTGTGGTATCGCACTAGTAACCCCTCTTTCTTCAGAGCAGACTCAATTTACAATTACCTTCTGTGTCCTGTTGTCCAGCCAATGTTTTACTCAGGCTACCACTCTGGGACCCACTCCCAGGCTGGTTAATTGACTATTAATCTTTGTGTGGGACTGTGTCAAATGCCTTGCTAAAGTCTAGGTGACCATGTCGACAGCCCCTCCCTGGTCTACTACTTTGGTCACCCAGTCAAAGAAATCTATTAGATTAGTCTGACATGACCTTCCACTGTGAACCCATGCTGCCTTGGGTCCTGTACCCCACTGGCCTCTAGGTACTCAACAATTCTTTCCTTCAGAAGTGACTCCATCACTTTCCCTGCCACAGAGATCAAACTGACAGGTCTGTAGTTTCCTGCCTCTGTCTTGGTCCCACTTTGTGAAGGGAATCATCCGCCTTCCTCCAGTCCTCAGGTATCACACCATCCTCCCATGATTTATTAAAAGAGTAGCCAGTGTCTTTTAGAATTCTGGGGTTTATTCCATCAGGCCCCATTGCTTTGTCCACCTTCAGTTTTAGGAGTTCTTGCAGAACCCTTTCTTCTGTGAAAGGACTGGGATGAACCCCCTATCAGGAGTGCTTCTGTTAATTGGATTAGGCACTTCCCCTTCTCTTTTGTGAATACTGAGCAGAAATATTTGTTCAGTATCCCTGCTTTTCACTGTCCACCTCTGCCCACCCACCGTTCATTCTATTCAGCCTCACTATCCCTCCTTTGTCTTTCTATGCTCTCTGATGTACCTATAAAAGGTTTTATCCCCCTTCTTAACCGAGTTGTCTATCTTTTCTTCAGTTTGGGCCTTTGCTAATCTGACTTCCCTCCCTGCTTCCTTCTGCCTAACTGGTACAGATCTCTGTCCTGCTCCTTCTGTGTTTCCTTATACTTCCGGAATGCGATCTTTTCTCCCTGACTTTCCCAGCCACCTCTTTTGAGAACCATAGTGTCTTTTTCTTTCATTTTGATTTGTTTATTTGCTTCACACAAAGGCTTGTTGCCTCTGTGATGGCAGTTTTGATGATTCCCCATTGTTGCTCACCCTCCTTCTAGCCTGTTTGCTAGTGCTTTTCTGAGGCACTCTCCCATCTTGCCTAAGTCAGCCCTCCTGAAGTCCAGTACCCTCACTTTTGTGTGGCTTGCTCTGCAGCTGAGTTTAACATGAACCACACTGTTTGATGGTCACTTGTTCCCAGATGGCAACCACTTCTAGATCTGAGATCCTCTCACTGCCCCCATTTGAGAGTATGAGGTCTAAGATTGCTCCCTGCGAGTGGGTTCTGAAACTAGCTGTCTGAGCCTGCCACCTGTAGAACTTGTCAGAATAGCTCTGCTCTTGGATGTGGCTGCAGCAAATGTGCTCAGTTAACATGTGGCATATTCAGGTCTCCATCAACAGTATCTCCTTTCTCTGCCATCCTAAGAATGCCTTCTATCATATCCTTGAAGAAGCCAGAAGGGAAGGAAGAAACATATTCAATTCAGTGCTTTAGAGTAACTGGTAATCGCTATTTTTCTTTTAAACTTAGATTGTGGGCTTTTAGTGACACTATACTTTCTTTGTTGTCTTTACTTATAATTGTTTTTGGGCTGTTGAAAATTTTAAACATAGTGGTGGTGTAATTCTGTGCTGTCTTTAATTGCTGCAAATATTTGCCCCTCCTCCTCCCTTTCCCAGCTCTTAATTATATGCCTGTTAAATCTGATTGACAGGAGCTAAACACAGAGTATAGTAAGGGTGTGAAGTAGGAGGGGCATAAGAAAGAAGCCCACCCTCAGCACGACAAGTGTTTTGACTCATTTATTTATTTATTGGTTTCTTTTCTTTAAAAAAAAAATTATCTGAGGATCAGTGGCAGGATTTTTAGTACAGTAAATTAATAAAAGGGAATTAGGAGAGCTTCAGTAGCAGACAAGTAGTGTAATTGCAGTATAATGTGGGGAGTGGTGCAATGCAGTGGCTGTGGGGCAGCCATATTCAGGAAGACCTTCTGGACACTGAGGTGCTGCCCTATCTGCATGTATCTCTGGACTGCGGGATGAGGTAGCAAGACTCAGAGCGAAGTAAACTGGGTCAGGAGTACCATCACCCCTATCCAGGGACCACCCAGTCCAATGCAACTGCCTCAAAGGATGCTGAGAATGAGGAGCACTTGGATGACAGTGGGCTCAGGGAGGTTAGAGCAGTCAGGCAGAGGCACATCCCAGATCCTATTCCACTCAAGAACTCTATGCCACACTGGCAAATGAGGACAACCAAATAGAGGTACCCAGAGAAGTGGAAGGAAAGGATGTGGAGGTTAGCCAAGGAGGTGACCTCAGCGGGGAAAGCAGTGGACCCCAGAGGAGGAGGAAGTGAATCCTGGTGGGGACTCCATCATAAGAGGGATCCAGTTAGGAACACAGGAGGGGAGGACAGGGAGGTGAGGTGCCTACCAGGTGCCACAGCATGAAGGGATGGAAGGAAGATCCTGGGGATCACTGGGAAGGCAAGATGGGAGGGTGAGCTGGATGTCATTATCCACCTAGGTACTAATGACCTGGCAAATGGGGAGCCAAAGGAAGTTCAGGAAGAGTTTAGGAAACTGGGAGGGTCTCAAGCAAGTAGCTACTTCTGTCACTTTCTCAGAAGTACTACCTGTGAGGCAAGGGAGAGCATGGGGCGCATGCACCATGAACTTTAACTCATGGTTGAAGAACTGGTGCTGTGAGGAAGGGTTTGGATTCATTGGTGACTGGGGACCCACCTAGAGGGATGGAGGTTTGTTCAAGCCTGATGGCCTGCATCCATCCTGGAGGGAATCAAGCACTCAATGATAAGTTTAAATGCTACATTGACAAGCATTTAAACTAGCAAAGGAGGTGGCAGGCCAGCAAGGAGGTACCTACTTGCTCACCCCCACAGCTAGCAGTGGAACCAGTGAACCAGAGGAGTGGCTATCTCTGCAAATCAGTGTGCAAAAGATGGAGATTAGTGCCCAAGAGGTGGATAAGCAGAAAAGGGGCAAAATTCAGCAGAAGGACAGACAGAAGGAGAACCAGGGATAAATGACAACCAAGGAAGGGGCTGGAGTAGAACAGTGAAACAGTCTAGGAGGTCAAATCATGGAAAGCCATGTGTGCAAATGCCAGGAGCCTTAGCAACAAGATGGAAGATCTGGAGGCTGTCATGGTACAGTCAGACCTGGACATTGTGGCCATCACTGAAACCTGGTGTAATGATAACCACGACTGGGAGATGGCCATATCTGGCTACAACATATTCAGAAAGACAGAGCAGCCAGGAAGGGAGGAGGGCACTGTATGTGAAAAATGACATAAGGGCCACAGAGATCCAGGAGGAACAAAATGGGGGAGAGATACTGTGGATTAAGCTGGAAAGGAAAATGGGGACAGCCATCCGCACAGGTGTGGTCTATAGACCACCAGCCCAGGAGGAAGAAACAGATAGGGAGCTGATGCTAGCCATCCAAGGATGGCAGACAGAATCTGTGATAGTACTGGTTGGAGACTTCAATATTCCAGACATGGACTGGAGCATCCCAGCAGCAGCAACTAAGAACGAATTTATCCTGGACCTCCTTCAGGGTGCCTTCCTCAAGCAACTGGTCATGGAACCAACTCAGCAGAAGGCAATACTGGACCTTGTGCTCACAAACAGGGACAGTGTGATGGGGTAACAGTGGGGGAGCACCTGGGAAACAGTGACCACCAGTCATTGTGGTTTGAAATCACAGAAAGAGCAGAACCAAACCACACAAAACATGTATCCTGGATTTTAGGGGGCAGACTTTGGGAAAATGGGGAGATACTTGAAAGAGGCATTAAGGGGCATGGGACAGGAATCAGGGGTTGAGGAACAGTGGGCAATATTTAAAATGGGATTACAAGAACAACAGAATTATGCATTAAGCAGGTTAGCAAGAGGAAAAAGGAAGAGGAGGCCATTATGGTTTTCCAAGAGGTAGCAAAGAAAGTGAAAGCCAAAAGATTGCATTCAGGCAATACAAAAGACACAGGCAGAAGGGATAGGGAGAAGTACCAGGAGAAGCAAAGGGAGGCAGGGAGATCAGTAAGGAAGCCAAGGCTCAGACAGAAGAACACATTGCAAAATCAGTGGGTAGAGGGACAAAACCTTTACAGGTACATAAGTGAAAAAGAAAGACAAAGGAGGAGATAGTGAGACTGAAGGGGGAGGATGCGGCGCGTGGAGGATGACAACTGTAAAGATGACATATTGAACAGGTATTTCTGCTCAGTCTTTACTGAGGAAGAGGAGGTAATGGGTCTGAAGGAGTACAAGGGGTGAGAATGGTGCAGAAATGGACATAAGTCCCTTTACACGAGAAAGGGTCCTGAAGGAACTGGAAGTAATAAGAGTTGATAAAGCAATGGGGCCAGATGGGTGCACCCCAGGGTCCTTAAAGAACTAAGAGAGGTGGTGGCTGAACCTCTGGCTATCCTGTTTAGTCGATCACTGGAAACAGGGAGGTACCCAAAGACTGGAGGACAGCAGATGTGTCCCCTTATACAAAAGTGGGAACAAAGAGGAAGCAGGGAACTACAGACCAGTCAGCCTCACCTCGGTAGTGGGGAAGATCATGGAAGCACTACTGAAGGAGAGATTGGTGGAACATCTGGTTGTCAATGGACTATAGGACCCAAGGCAGCATGGTTTCACCAGGGGAGGTCATGTCAGACCAACCTCATTGAATTTTTGACTGGGTGACTAGGAGGTGGATCAGGGGAGGGCAGTGGACATGGCCTATCTGGACTTCAGCAAGGCTTTTGACACTGTGCCACATAGAAGACTTTACACAAACTGGGAATATGGGTGTGGGCAGGACAGTAGTGTGGTGGGTAGGTAACTGGCTGGGTGGCAGGACACAGAGGGTGGTGGTAAATGGCTGTCACTCCACAGAGGAAGAGTGACCAGTGGGGTACCACAGGGATCAGTGCTGGGACCAGTCCTATTCAACATCTTCATCAGTGACATTGCACAGGACCTAGAAGGCAGAATTTCACTGTTCGCTGATGACACAAAGCTCTGTAACAGAGTAGACACACCAGAGGTGTAGACAGAATGAGAAGCGACCTGCAGAAACTTGAAGAATGGTCAGGGTTTGGCAGTTGAAATTCAATGCAAAGAAGTGCAAGATAATGCATATGGGGCACAAAATCCCTGGCACAATATATCAGTTGGGGGTGAGGATATAGCATGCACCAAGCAGGAAAGGGATCTTGGGGTTGTCATCTCTGATGACCTCAAGGTAGGAAACAGTGTGACAAGGCAGCAGGCAAAGCAAATAGGATGCTGGGATGTATAGGCAGGGGCATCACCAGCAGGAAAGGGAGGTCATAATTCCGTATACAAGACACTAGTGAGGCCCCACCTGGAGTACAGTGTACAGTTCTGGAGACCATACCTACGTAAGGACATAGACAGGGTAGAGAAGGTTCAGAGGAGGGCAACAAAGATGGTGCATGGATTGCATCACTAGTCCTATGAAGACAGGTTGAAGGAACTGAACATGTACTCCCTGGAGGAGAGGAGGAGAGGGGATATGATAGAGACATACAAGTATCTTACAGGGAGGAACAGGGTGCAGGAAAACACTATTTTTAAGCAAAAAGATGTTCCAGGACTAGAGGGCATGGGATGAAGTTGGAGGGAGGGACGATTCAGAGGAAACATGAGAAAGAATTTCTTCACAGAGCGGGTGGTGGACAAGTGGAACACCCTGCCAGAGGAAGTGGTGGGGCTGAAACAATCACGGATTTAAGAATGCATGGAATAGACATAAAGGAATTCTGGAGGTCAGGGGTAAGGGGCAACAGACTTCTAGGAAAACAAACTGAACTTACAAGCTCAAATGGGCAGACTGGGTGGGCCATAGGCCCTTATCTGCCGACACTGTCTATGTATCTATGTATCTATGTATTCCTCTCCCTGACATGGGGGTCTGTACACAACCTCTGTGTGGATTGTGGTGCCCTTTCCAGTCTCCAAGGTGACCCACAGTGCCTCCTCTCCTCCCTGTGTACTCTTGTTCAGTTGCTTTTATCCCTTCCTTTACATGAGAGCTACTCCTCCCCTCTTCTCCTCTGCCTGTCTCTCCTGTAGGTTATATACCCTGGTATGTTAACATCCAGCCATGGTTCTCTGTATACCATGTTTCTGTGACTGCTATGATATCCAGACATCCCTCTTCCATCAAGGTCACCAGCTCAGGAGCTTGTTGCCCAGACTATGGACATTGGTACTCATTAACCTCAATTTCTGATGGCCTTACTCCTTTTGCCCCATCCCTGTCCTTCTTGCCTTTGTCACTTTCCCCATTTACCCTGACCTTCTCCCTATCGATACCATGATTTTTGGGGGCTAGGATTTCCCTGCTCCTTTCAAGTACCTCCCACACTTAGCTGGTTAAATGCTTGCCAATGAAGCATTTAAACCTATCACCTAGGATCCTCGTTCCCGTCCTGGACAGATGCAGCCCATCATGCCAGTATAGGCTGCATCACTCCAGGTGGATCTCAAGTCCCAAAGAAGCCAAATCCTGAGCTCTGCACCAGTTTTTCAACCACTGATTGAATACCATGGTGCAGAACACCCTAACCTCTCTCAGCCATAGATGAGCAGCACCTCTGAGAAAGTTACTGTGTGTGCCAGTTGTCTAAGACCCTCTCCAATTCCACAAACTCTTCCTGCACTTCTCTAATCCCTTCCTAGCCAGGTCATTGGTCCCTAGGTGGACAATGAGATCCAGCTCCCTCCCTGTGCAGCTGCTCCAGCAATCATGAGAATTCACTCCCTGTTCCTCCAAGCCATGGTGCCAGGCAGGCACCTTACCTCCCTCTCCCTTTCTCCCCAGTTCTACCTTCCTAACAATGGAGTGTCCAACCAGGAGTTGCTTCCTTTCCTTGTAGGGGTCCCATGCCACCCTCCTGTGTGTCTCCTTTGTTGAAGTTTCCTTATTCTCCACTGCAGATGCCTCCATAGAGAACCACACTTTGCCAGAATGGCATAGGAATGTGGAGAGGTACAACTGGAGGGATGCACCTCTGTTCCATCACCCTCACCCTCACTGAGCCCACTGTGGTCCAACCACTCCTCTTTCTTGGCAACCTCTGAGGCAATGGCAGTGGCACTGGTGGTCCCTGGATGGAAGAGGCGGTCCCACAAATCCTGGCCAACTCAGCCTGGAGATGAGCAACCTCCTCCCTCAGCCCAGAGAGGTGCCTGCAGATGGGACAACACCACATCTTCAGAACATCTCCCAGAGACTGCTGCTCCCCAGCCACTGCACTGCACCACTCCCATCATGTCTTATTTCTGGCCCCTTAACTGTTTGGAATCCTTACTCTTTCCTCAGTTTTTTTTTCTCTTCTCTCTCTACTTACTTTCTGCCTGTGTGCCCTTTAAGCTCCTGATTGTTCTGTTCTGAGACAAGAATATCCTATATTTCTCAGTAGGCCCCTTACTTGCTCAGAGGCAGACCTCTAGCAGCTAGAGGGCCAGTGAGCTACTCTTGCCCTTCTAGAATGGTGGGTCTTTGGTGGCTCTGTGATCACTCACTTCCTGCTCCCAAACAGGAAGTTCCTGTTGTCAGTTAAATCCTGTGCCTATAAAAGTAGAACTAGCTTTGGGTGAGAGGGTGGAGGGAGGGAAGGAGGCAATATAGTCCCAGTAGAGAAGTCCAGTCACACAGCAGTCCTTCCTCCTGGAGTCTTCTGCCAAGCTACTAGCAGAATGTTTCTAAGACAGTCTTAAATTTAGCTTTCTCCTAGCTAAGCCACTCCCCTACTTACTAGATCTTTCTACAAGTAATTTAAACTGCATAGTTATCAAGTCCTTTCAATTACCTGAGATTTACACCTAGATAACTGTTCAGATAACCATTCAGTTCAGTTAACTCAAACACACACTTTTTTGTTAGCTTTTTTACCTTAAATTAAAGGTCCAAGTACAAGAGTTCTACTTCTTTAGTCCCAGTAGAAAAGTCCAGTCACACAGCAGTCCTTCCTCCTTGACCTTCCTCCTATTGTTGCTGTATCTGTACATTGTGGTTTCGGTCAGTTTACACTCGCTATTCAATGTTCACTTTCCTTTCACGTTCTCTCTTTTCACAGGTGCTCAAATTGAATTGCTCAATTTGATTTACCCATATCATGGATACCTTTTTTTTTTAGTTGAACCAGTAGCACACTAAGCTGAAAGCTTTTACAGGAGCATCCTGGGAGCACAGGAAGTTAAGTGACTTGCTCAGGGTCACATAGTAAGTAAGTGGAAGCTGTGGATTCAAACCCAGGTCTGGTCTGCTGGATGTCACAGATTTGCAGCTCAGAGCCTTAAACCACTGCATTATATTTCCTCATTAGTGGCTTAGTGTGCACAATCATTTCATACAATGCTTTTTGAAACCTGTACATGCATATGTTTTAAGTAACTGCTGTTTCCCTATATCCTTGTGCTGAGGATGCACCTAATAATATCTTGATCCAGGTCAATATGCAGTCCTGCACTCTTTAAAAAATTTATAAATTAATAAATATTCATTTTAGATCTGACTGCAACTCTGCCATAGTTTGCCATTTTCAGCACTCCAACATGCTCATTGATAAAATATGATCCTGGAATGTCTCAGTAATGTTCAGTCCTAATTCTTACTATGATGTGCACACACCTGGGGGTCAGGATCTCCTGATTAACTGTGCCAGGATAATGGTATATTAAGCCAGAAAAATACTCTGGCGTCAACACAGGATACAGTCCCTTTCATGTCCATTTCCTGCTCTGGTAACACAAAACAAGAATAAGTCTTGGTATCTTCTAACAATATTTATTTTTGAGTTTACACATATTCTTTCATTTCATGCTTCATTTTATACATTAATCATTTCTTATTCCTTCAATAAATGCCCATGTTGAATTATAATATCTAGAATAGCTTAGACTATTAAAATGCTGACATTTCAGGACCTGTGTTATGTTCCTTCCTCAGAGCTGTGAACTTTATTAAAGAATAAATATGGTAGTTTGTCTTTTATTCTTGTATAAAATGAAGGCTGAGATGAAAAATGTTTGAACTCAAAAATAAATATTTGGAAAATACGTTTTTGGAAGTGTTTCTTTTGGGTTGACAGGCTTGGCTACTTTTGAATATTTGACTGAATTACTGGCCTAAGCAAACCCTCTGCTACTTTTGGAAACTTTATAGGAGAAAATATGGAACCCTGGGATGGACTTAATCAGACTTTTTATATCCTGAAACACCCATTGAGAATTGGAGCATGTTGCATAGAGAACATCTTACTATATTTGCTGTTCTATTGCTATACCATACTTTTCATTTCATCTGTAACCCATTGTTTACATATACTATATAATAAATAACAACCAAGTGTGGTTTACTGTACAATGCCTGCACTACTCGTTTGTCACTTGAGAAAATACAAATAAAGTTCTCTTATGAAGAGCAGAAAGTCACATGTTCTGGTGATTTCTTATAGCTTTCTGACTGTATAACACATACAAAATGTCATGAAATGTACCACAAAAACATACAAAGCTTTTGCACATTAAAAAATCAGTACTTCATGTATTCTTTTACTGTAAAGAATGCACTATTTGAAGCTGCCTACATTTATGAATAAAGGACAATCTTACAAAAATTTACAAAGCGAATTTCTACACTTTATGTATCTGTACTTACCACTGGAATGTTAAGATTTAATTATGCCCTTAGGCCCAGATATTCAAACTGCACCAATTTGTGGTGCAAGCCTGTCGCCACTCAAAATAGTTGCACAGGGTGTGGCCAGGGTGATATTCAGCGGAGTTGCGCTATGGCGCAACTGCTTTGAATATCGCCTCACTGGCCACTCCCACTGTGCATGGCACAGTGGAACCACGCCCAAGGGGTCGAGTGGAGCATTGACATGCGGTGGCACAAGTTCAGACTGCCATGCACACACCTGCGATATTAAAGGGTGACATGCAAATGAGGCCATAATTTATGCAAAGGTGCACAGGGGCCATTGCATCTGACTACAGCCCCATTTGCATGCCATTAGCATGCAGGTGCACCTATCCTGACGACTTGTGCCTGGCCCCTGCCAGATTGGCAGCCCTCGGGGACCGACAACCCCTGCAGCCCAATCGCGGGACGTCCGTAAGGATATTTCAATCCCTGGTGGTCCAGTGGACCATGGTAGCTCGATTGTGGGCATAACAGTGTCCCCCTGGTAGCCGATCATGGGCATAACTTCATCAACCTCTCTGAGTAGCCTTATCGGCGGGCATAACTTCATCCAACCCCGAGTAGCCTGATCATAGGCATAACTTCATCCAACCCCGAGTAGCCTGATCATGGGCATAACTTTACCCCCATTAGCCCGATCGCGGCGTCAATATCTCCCAAAGCCCAATATCCTGGTGGTCAGTGGACCGAACAGAGCCCAATCAGCGGTGGCATTCTTCACCCCCAAGTATGCAAATCCTGGTGACCAGGTGGATCCCCACCCACCCACCCGGGCCCACCATCCCTCTCCCCTCATCAGCGGCGGGAGGCAGCACCCCACCGCCTGCCACTCCACCACCACTGACTGACAGCTTGGTATGGCTGCATGCCCATTGGTTCAGAGCATGAGCCAATGGGCATGCAGCCCTCTCTAGTCAGTCCAGATATGTGAATGACAATTCATTCCATATCTTGACTAACAGTATGGTATGGGCTGCGCCATTGGCTCATGCTCTGAACCAATGGGTGTGCAGCCATGCCAACTGTCAGTCGGTAGGGGTGGGGCAGCAGGGGTGGGGTGCTGCCGCCTGCCGCTGACGAGGGAGTGGGGTGGGGCTCCATAGGTGGGTGGGGTGGAGGTCCACTAGATCACCAGGGATTTCATACTTGGGGGTGTGAGAATGCTGCCCGCAATCAGGCTCTGTTCGGTCCACTGGACCACCAGGGATATTGGGCTTTGGTGGGAGATACTGATGCCCACAATCGGGCCAATGAGAGGGTGTGATTGTGCCCGGATTGGGCTTACTCGGGGTTGATGAAGTTAGCCCATGATAAGGCTACTCGGGGTTGGATGAAGCTATGCCCCGTGATCGGGCCACTCGGGGACACTGTTATGCCTGGAAATTGGCTACTGGGGGCACCTGTTATGCCCGTGATCGGCTACTCATGGTCCACTGGACCACCAGGGATATTGGACTTGGGGATACTGATGCCCATGATTGGGGCATGAGGGGCACTGCCAGGTGCTGCCGGTAACAAGTTGAGGGCCATGCACAGGTGGCAGCTGCTGTGTTGTGCCCTGCAATTTGGCAGCTCACCTGTGGGTGGCCCCGACTTGTTCCTTTTTGGCATAACTTTGTGCAGGCACAGGTAGGGGTTGCACCTGCATAACTCTGCATGGCCCAGGCTGAATGTCGGGCTGTGCAGTTTATGCATGGGCACACCCCCACCTGTGCCTGCATGCATTACTGATGTGACCCGGTGCATCGGCATTTTGTGCAGTGCAAGTTTCCTTTTAAATATCGCACGGGTGTCATCAGTGGGTTGTGCATGGCACAACACCGTTGCAATTACACGCACACTTTTGAATATCTGGGGCTTTGTAATTTAGTGTTGGCCATTTTTATTTTAAATAATATACTGAATGGCTAATCTAAAATTGGTACTTAACAGAGTCCCCATGATCCAATCAACCTAAAACACAGATACATTAGCAACATCCTTACCTATGTGTTAAACTACCCACCTCCAAATAAATAGTCAACAGTTTCTTTAGTTGCAAAATGGAGTGTAACTGTGCAGTTTGAAAACTTTATTTTCATTTTCACAACATAATTAAATCACCAACATTTTGTGACATGGCCAATTTTTCAAGGCTGGTAATGGTGGTACCTGTAAATGCATGTCTATGAAAAATGTATGGGGAGGCTTTCCTATGGTTAAGACTTCTCTACCAGAACTAGTGCAGGCATGTAAAGCTCTCTCACTATCTGATTTCACTGGCCTGTATCCAAATCCTGTATCTCAGTTTCAGCTTAGTGTGTTTGGGAGACACCAATTACTGTGTCTAAAGCAGGAGGGCTACACTGGTGGCCAGTTTTTTGTAACTAATGAAAACATAGTAACATAACACTGCAACACACCTGTAGTAATTTCACGGTCAGAATGGATTCAGTGTTCATCTGGTCCCCAGGTGAGAAGAGTGGGTTATTAGCAAACTTGGTTTGGCTTTGGGTTAGCCTCTTAAATTTGGTTCTGCTTCAGATATGTGTCTGTACTGCTTTCACTTTGAATGCGATAACTGATATAGGGTAATGCAGACTACCAACAGAGGGTAATAAAGCCTTCAGGTCAGTGACTAATATTAATTACTCTAGCATCCTTGTGGCAGGTGGTGTTTGTACTGCATTGGTGTGGACTGCTATGATTTTAGTGTCCTGACAGAGTCTGTAACCCACTATGATCACCATAGTCTAGTGCTGTGCTACAGTAATAGTTAATATTCATTGCTGACCTCGAGGTGTATACCCCATGTAGTCTCTGCTTTACCTTTATGCCATTTATTTTTTTCCCTGGCCCATTAGATTTTATATTACACATAATAATACTCCTAAAAAGAATGCATCAAGAAACATACAAAAAAAAAAAGAAAACAAATGAAATTTAAGGCACTATAGCATCTTTAATAATATTTTATCAACTATTAATTCAGTTTGTTTTATTATTATAAATTGATTAAGCATATCCAGTGACTGTAGAGGAGGAGGAGGCAGACGGAGCTGTGAAGTATAGGGTCACTTATCTTGTTCCCACTCACAGGGGTTAGACAAATTATTATGAGTAACACAATAATAAGCTGGTTGGTGATGATGATGATGATGATAATACCATGCCTGGCACTGGCATAGTGAGAAGACAGATGAGCAAGAGAAGAGAAAAAGATGGAGAAAGTTTTAATAAACTGTTGTGAGGAGCCACAAAGTGTGCAGTCACGTGTCCCCTTATTGTTCAGGGTGAGGATGGACAAATGTGTGTAAGTGAGACAATATAATGCACTGGTTGGTAATGGAAATTTTATTTATTTTATTTTTTATTTATTTATTTGATAACTGGGTAAGTACACTAGTCCCAGGGACCATTTTCAGGTATGACCCGAGCCATTTAGATGGCACATATTACACAAAAACAACTTTACAGTCCAGCAAAAGGATCACAAACTGGAAAAACATGGGCAGTGATTACAGGTAAAAGACACGACATGGCAGAAATAGTTATCATACAGTCTGGCATTGGCACCACAAGAAGACAGACCAGGAGGAGGGAATATTACTGAAGGTAGTGTGTACAGTATGCACATTCTTGCTTTGCAATATGCAATAGTTTCTGTTTAATATACTCCATGCATGCAGCAGAAATGAACATGTGCACCATGGTTAGCTCCAGTGTCTAGCGTTGTAGCTGGCGTGTATCAATCAGCATTGGGTGACTGGTGATTAGAGTGGTGAAATAGAAGTTACGAGCTTAAATCACTATGGTATTGCTAGCAGTCTCTGTTACACGGTGTAAGTGCGTGCAGTGTCTTCAAAAGGTAACTGACAATGATATGTTATAATTTACAACTTAATGTAAAATGTATGAAATACAAGAATATAAGAGGCAAGTGCAATTATTAACCATGGTTGCACACTTTGAACTGTCTTATTGCGCTTATACTCTAACATGGGTTCTACTAAAAATAAAAAAAATATTTTAATAAGAACATTTTGCTTTCTGTATGAAATATGATCAAAAGGCAAAACCTAGTTCAATTTAGGTGCACAGATATTGTAACCCAATTTGATGCGTAAACTAAATAAGTACAGAAGTGTAATTCTGGCCGAGAATTACAATACACTCGAATGCTTTTCTTTTAGCCAATCAGGTGGCTAGTATGTTTTAATGTATGTTACTGTATGAAGGTAACCTACTTTTTGTTTAGTAAAGATAGCATATTTTCATCATATTTATTATCGTGAGAACAACTAGGGACACCTTCCGGCTGTGTGTGCATGTGTGTGTGTGTGTGTGTTTTCAATCAAAAGTTTACTGATTTTAAAAATGTAGAACATGTTGAATCTTTGCTTTTTCATTACTGTGCAGCACAAGACAGCCTTCTTGGTAATGACTGAAGGCAAGAGACAAGTAGACACAGAGGAGCCCCAACAGTGTGTTCTTTAGAATAACATAATTCGAACATATAGGCTTCCGACACTGACAGTACACGGCAATGCCTGGCCACTTATCATTCACTCTTAAATGGTATATACAACATTGTACAAGAAAATAAGCTTAATTCCTTTAATAGAGTTCTCGCCTTGCTGTCAAGAGCCTTAGTTTCCCGTTTAACTTAAGAAACGGAAAAAATTACTGTACCGAAAAGGCAGCTGCTTTCTACATTCAGGTTCTTATCGTGTGGTTTCTTAATACAGTATTTCACCCTCCCTCACATATACACAGGCATACAATTTAAATGGCTGCATTACTTAAATGAATTAGTACATTGTAGTTTGTCAAGAAATTTAACTAGGTCTTCAATCTCGGAGCAATAATAAGAGTGTTTTATAGCTACAAGGCTAAGAATATAAACCAAATACCAGTACAAAGGGTGCACTGGGGTAAGGGAAATAAAGCCAACATTGTCGCGCATGTTAAAAAGAACAGCAGAGGGACTACGCTTTCATCGCTGTCTTGCAGAGTTCAAGAAAGTCTGGCTGAGTGAGTTGCAGTTCTATGCCTTTAGCAGATAGTATGCAAAACATTGCAAGGGCAAGAGAGAGAGATCATAGTCATGATATTTTCACAGTTGCTCTCTGCGGCACCTGTGTGTATATGCCTCTGTTTCAGCACCTTGGACAGAGACGAGTTGCAGAGACTCTCAAGAGGAGCTACTACTCCCCGGGAAAGAATAGAACCCCAGAGACAGGTGCCTCTCTCTGTTGTTGCTCTCTGCAGTCTTGGTGTGACAGATCCTCCACCAAGTGTTAAGCTTGAACTTTAGGTTTCAGGTGGGTCACAGCTTCGTGTTTTAAGAAATATTTCTCACAACAGATGGAGACTTTGCTGATTTATCAACTGATTTTAAAGTTGTCAAAGACACCAAAGAACCAAATGTATTTTAAAAGCATATGTTACAACTATGCATTCTTAGATTAAAGTCTTACTTTTTGTCAGATTAACATGTTAAGAATGATTAAAAGTAGACTTTGCAGCATGCTTACATTTGCTCTATGACTTGCGCCCATCCTTGCAAAATATAACCGCTAGCTTGGGTGGGGAGGCTATTGGGAGATACCTTCTCCTAAAACCTGCATCATGGTTGTTATTGTTATTATTAGGTTACAAATGGCAGAGTCAATGTGAACCGTTCTAGATGCAGTAGTACATACAGAAAGATTTGAAGAAAGACAAAGAATAAAGATATACCCACATCCAGAATGACGGAGATGCCTCTCCTTTGCTCCGGCATACAGAACTGCTGGGCGGCAGCCTCTTCCTCTTTCTGGAGGAACTCCTTGTCTGAGATGATTTTCTTGTCGCTCATTTGGTCACGATCCAACGCACAAGCCCGCCAGTCCCTGATCTGAGGCTCCTGTTTGTGGAGAATCTTGTGGACGCTGTCCCTGCAGTAGCGCGCTGCTTGCTCACATCTTTCACAGAGTCTTCATGCTGGAGCAGGGTATTCCTCCCACACTCTTACATCACCTCTTACAGCTCAGCAGCACCTCCTCTTTTTCTATCAGCCCAACCCAAAGCTCAAGACCAAACCCTGCCCCCTCCTCCGTTTGAGCCACCATTAACTATTGCCTTACACCTTTCAGAAAGCATCTCGCATTCTTTCCTACGTAAGAAAGAGAACCCAGAAGATACATGTATGTAGTTGACGCGCGCTTTTTACCCTCTGCATTCCCCTTGTCAATAGTGGAAGCATGCCTTTGGCAACTGTATTGCAGATAGGGGTATACCGAAAGTTTCAGTGATTCGGGTTCTTAATTTCGAAATGGGTTACAACATATGGAGTCACAATAAGTCGTACACATTTCAATTTATATTTAAATAAAATTCGCAGAGATAGAGCTATACTGTGGATGGATAGCTAGATAGACAAGCAGACAGACAGATATGTTTTCAAAGCTTTTCACAATGTGACAAATACAGGTAAGCACAATTTCGAGCTAAACAAATAGAAACATTCTAATTAGAGAATCAGAAAATGTTTTCAGTTACCAGCCTGCTATCACCAGCTGATAATGCACTGCACTGCTGTGTGGGATGCCTTGTTTCATACTTGAGTCCAGCTATTATAGTCTGGGTTGGTGGGTCTGAAGCACAATGGGAGGTATCTTAATTCAACTCTGCAGGAGGCAGGGGCATCTCACTCTAAGAGGGCACCTGCAGGCAGGAAGCTGAAACAGCCTTGATGCAGTGGGTGACCATACAGCATTGTCCACCCCTCCTATAGGGCACACCTTGATGCCTCCTGATGACTCAGAGCTCCACACCAACCTCTAACTGCGAATGCTGCTCAGTGGCCAGTAGCACATGAGTCAGAAGTCAGGGTCCACCATAGGGGGCAAGGCTCACGACTGTATGTTGCTGGTTTTGTTACCACTGTCAACAGTCAGTTCTTGTCTTGCCTGTCCATAGCCAGAAACTGTTTTGCCATGATGTAAAGCTCATTATATTGGTACCAACAGGCCTTAAAAATGACTTTGCTCCTTGAATCCCCTTTCAGCCCAACCCTTATGTGGCTGTGGCATTGCTCATTTGAGAGAGATTCCACTCCCTCCCATGGGTAGGTTCCTGGGTGGGCTGTAGTCAAAAGGCAAACAAAGGCATCACAAGCCTTGAAAAAACTATACCTTTATTACACATAAAGTGCAACAAACAGCCACCCAGCTGCACAGGGATCACCTCAACAGGTTTCGCACCTTCGTGCATCATCAAGAGGTAATTCTTCATATACCCACACCATTCTTATAGCATCACCTTAAAGAGACAGTGTACAATAATACAAAAAAATGTTAAAATGCCATCAACCGTCCAAAATATATCAGTTCTGCAGAAGGTCTTGTCATTTGTTCCAACAGTACACATTAATCCATTTGAACTATACCTAGACATTAAATGTCTGTCAAGAACCTTAAATCTGAGGGCTTTCTACTGTAAAGCAGAGATGGGTGATAACACTGCTGAGAACATAAACACACAGACCTATATAAATAGTATATCTACAGGTATTGACATATCTGCAAGTGGGACAAACACACTGCTGAAATCACCTTCTACATCTAATCTACCATAAGTGGATGTGGTTAAAATATTTGAAAAGGCATGTGAGAATGATGTTGACTTACTATGTAAAATGACTCTAGGCCCTCCTTTGTTAACATGGCAAGCAATGAGAGAACAGCTTTAAAGGAATTGCAGGACAATCAATTGCTAGTGATGAAACCTGCAGACAAGGGAGGTGCTATAGTGGTTATGGACACAGAAAGTATATAGCAGAGATTGAGAGACAACTAGGGGACCAGAACTTCTATAAAAAGCTTAGAGGTGACCCAACTAGTATTTTTAAACTAGTAATTGACTGTATGCTGAATGATGCTCTTCTGGAGGGCAACATAGACCAGAGGAGTATGCCTTCCTTACTGTACCTCACCTGATTTATCCAACTATTTATATATTACCAAAAATACATAAAACTGCAGGATCCACTGGGATGCCCCATTGTGGCTGTTATTGGATCAGTAAAGGAACCACTCTCCTGCTTTGTTGAGTCCACATTAAACAGTATGTTCTACCCTGCATTCCTATGTTGGGATACAGCGGACATACTGGGTGTCGAGGCGACATCCAGCTTGAACCAAATTCCTTTTGGTCTCTATAGATATTGGGTCATTATACACAATATCCTCCACCAAGATGGGTTGCTTGCACTTAGCCATTAGTTGGAGTTAGATACTGCATTAGATTTGCATAAAAGCAGTTTATTTTGGTTTGTGCAGAAACCGTTCTGACCAAGAATGCCTTTATGTACCAGGAGAGTATTACCTCCAAGTTAAGGGTATAGTAATGGATGCAATGTTTGCACCCAATTATGCCAACCTTTGCCTAGGACTCTGGGAGACATCCGTTGTCTATGATGCAAGGTCAGTCCTTTTACCATAGGATTGACCTGTGGCATCATTTATTGATTCATCTTTATGATCTGGAATGGCACTGAGGATGAGTTAAGAGAATTTGTTTGCTACTTGGAAATTAGTAATCCAAATCTGAAGTTTAGCATACAAAGCGATTACAATATGGTACCTTTTCTAGATATAGAGATCAAAGGGATGAGAATGATGAGATACAAATGACCTTGTTTCACAAGGAAACTGACAGAAGCTCTCTCCTGTCCACCCCAGTTGCCACAGCAAGACATTTGATTAATAATATTCCCAGAGCCCAGCTATGGAGGGTAAGCAGAAATTGCAGCACTGAGAATGACTTTTATGTCACATGGTCGAGAAATGTGCACCAGATTTTTAGAAAGGGCAACTCCACTAGGCTAGTGGGAGAAGCCATAAGAGAAGTCTCTGGTTTGAGTAGAGAGGAGTACTGGCCCCTAAGACATGTAGAAATAATGATAACAGAATACATTTGTCACTACTTTTGCAAGCAATCAGGTGCTGTTGAAGGGATTATCAGGAAACATTGGCCCATTTTGGGTTTGGATCCACGTTTGAAAGAGGTAACTAACCCCCACATCCTGTATACAGACGTGGTAGAAATATTGGGGATATGTCACAAGGAGCTACAAAACCATTACTAAGGTTGAGGGGTGGTAGCACATGGTTATCGTAAACCATGGAAACACATACATGTGGCAATTGCAAATATTGCTGTTATTTTAAAAAATAATACCTTCACAACAGTGAATGCCTCTAAGGTATATAAAATGGAAAGCTTTTTCAGTTGTACAACAGAGAACCTTATACATTTGGCAATGTGTACATGTGGTGCTTTTATGTTGGGAGACCACCCACCTGTTTAAGGTTAGGATCGGGAACATGTATGAGGCATTATGAACAGGGATAAAAGAAATGCATTGACTGTGCACTACAATAGAATAAGGGATAGCAGGGAGAACATGTGTTTAAATTTTGTGGTATAGAAGCAGTTAAATTGGGACGCTGGGTGTCAGTGTGAATGATGTGCTTTTGGATAGAGAGGCATATTGGATCTACACCTTGGGTGGTTTAAAGCAACCAGGGCTTAATGATAAAATAGACAATATGTCTCTGATCAATAGCAGAAGGAAGAAACATTGATTTGATATGCAGTAGGAACTGGCTGATATGTATTAAGTCATGTATATATTTTTCTATATATTTTCTTTCTGTCTCTCCCTAGGTGGTGCCACTAATGTTTATCTGAAAGATTATGGATATTTAGAATATGGCGATGTTAAAAGTAAACTGGTAAAGGAGAATCGTTCACTTAATGAATGTACTGGATAATGTTAACAATTTAACTATATGAATTGGATTTCAGATCAAGTAATGGTAAAAAAAATCAATTAGTAGCCATAAAAGATATTTTGGTAGCCCTAATTAGGGAAGTGTCTTTTTGTGAGAAACAAAAGAAAACGTTTTTGGACACTTACTTCTAAGACTGTGGCACTAGTATAATAGTACATAGCTGAAAAACATTTAGTGGGTCATAATTAATTTTGAATTAATGGTGGGCTAATAGCCCTATTTTAGTGCTAAACTGTGTTAACAAAACCTTTTGAGAAATCAATACCAATCGTGTGGTTTTAGAATATCTGTATAAATGTATAGTTGCCACACTTTCAATTTTGGAAGGTTGATGGCATTTTACATTTTTGTTTTGTATTATTGTACACTGTCTCTTTAAGGTGATGCCATAAGAATGGTGTGGGCATAATGGAGAATTACCTCCTGATGATGATGCACAGCGGTGAAAACCAGTTGAGGTGATCCATGTGTTGCTAGGCGACTGTTTGTTGCATTTAATATGTAATAAAGGTATAGTTTTTCAATACTTGTGGTGCTTTAGTTTGCCTTTGGACTTTGGCTCTCTTTTACTTATACGCAGCGTGTGAGTGGAGCTGGGATTTGTGTATGTCCTGAGTGGGCTGTGTCTGGGCCTTAACCACCATGTCTTAGGCCCTGGGAACCCTCTTAAGGACCACTAAGGGTCTAAGTGCTAGTGGTGCCACTACTGCCCCACCCTCAATGACTCTGTCCACCACTGCCCAACTCAAAACAGGAATTTAGGTAGGGGCAGGATCTCTCTGTTTCTGACAAAATGGCAGATCAAGTCAGATGAGTGGGTCCTCACTCAAGACCAGTCATAAAGGGAACTGTTTGTGCCCTTTCCGGTGCATCCTTCTAGCAATTGTTATTACCCTCTTGGCTACTGGCTGGTACTATTGACTGAAATTTAGACTCTTTAAGTTAGTTGGACCATTCAGCCCTCACTCTTGGCTAAACAGAATCTGGTTCCCAGGAATATGGATGAGCTACAGTACATCCCATCCTGAACCTCAGAAATCTGAAGGAGTACATTGCATGTGAAAAGTTTCATACAGACTCTCTTCAGTCTCTTCCCCTCTGCTTCTTAAGGAGATTGGCTGTGTGCCTTGGATATGCAGGATTGATACATATATATCAAAAGATTTTACACACCTATTGAAAGTACCTGTGGCACTACCTGGAAGGCAAGCACTATCAATTTCATGTCTTGCCCTTGGCTTATCCTCAGTGCTGTGGGTCTTCACCAAGTACTTATCTGTGATAGCTGTAACCCTTTATAAGGAAGCCCTATATGAATTCCCATAACTAGATGACTGGTTCCTCAAGGCACACTCCACAGATGCAACCTTCCAGACACTGTATCAGACTTAACAGTTGTTCAGTTATCTGAGATGCCTAATCAGTGAATCTAAATCAGTTCCAAACACATGCTTAATCTTCCATTTATTGGCACAGTGCTGGACATGACCTGGGCATGGGCTTCCTTCCAGATCCTGGTATCAACACTGTTACTGCTGGGTAACACTGGTAGCTTCAGCTCCTGGCTCATGGCCACTTTCTGCTATGTCTCCTTGGCCTGATGGTAGCTTCTATGTTAACTGTCCCCATGATCCACCTCCATATGTACCCTCCCAGTGGATGCTTCATGATTAGTTGGCCCAGGCATTTGAGGCCCTGGACTACCCCATTTGGATTATGGATCCCTTGTGCAGAGCCCCATGCTGGTGAAAGATCACTCCCATCTGCTTCCAGGGTCCCAATTTCTCTAGCATATACCTCATGTGGTCTTCATCACAGATACCCAGATGGGCTGGGAACACATCTGGGATGCTCTGAGAACACAGGGTGTCTGGTTCTCCATGGATCTCTCTCTCTCTCCCCATCAACATTTTGGAGATGAAAGAGCTGTTCTTCTTGGCCTCCAGACCTTCACCTCTCTCATGCAATGCTATTCACTGCTAGTCCAGACAGACAATAATTGTTTCATGCACTACATCAGCAAATAGTGAGGTACCCACTCCTACCCGATATAAAGATAAGCCATGAGGGGTGAGAGTGGTCCTGGCATATGATATTTACTGTACATCATGGCAATATTTCTCTCCAGCTCTCTGAATGTCTTGGTAGACTATCTCAGCAGGTCAGCTGCACGGTCCCATAAGCTGGAATTCCAGGAATATGTGGTTGAAAACATCTTTGATCAGTGTGTTTGTGGTGATCAAGCCAACTGCCAATCATTATTTGCAATATATAGTTCTGTTATATGTTGTTTTATGGAATTTATGCATATGCCCATGCCAGTGTTAATTCAAGGCATAGGGAAAAGCCTAGATTTTTTAAAGGGTGACCTTTTGACTTGAAGGCCACCTGCTTGCCAGGAAGGAAGATTTTCATTCCCAAGTACTTCTGACAGAGATGTGCCAAAAGTAATTTACCTGCTATAAACATTCACTACAAGTGGAGTGCTTTTTGATCTCAGGAACTATGATAGCATATCACATTTTATGAGGCCGGGAATGTTTTGCCAAGAAATACCTTCCTAACAGGCCTGTGTGAGGTACTATAAAAGGCACACATCCTTCTAGCAGTATTGTGTGAAATTTACTTCCAGAGTGTTATTGTAAAACCTGAGACTTCAAAGAGGTTAATTCTGAACTGTTATAAACCATGCTGTGGGTCCCTGGTGAGAAAATAAACTGGTTTCCTTATGACTGGAATATTGCTGACACTGCAGTTCAGAAAGTATAGTTAACCTCTCAGCGCAGCCACTCAGTTTCATTCTGGTTTTGGACATTCTCCTGAGTACAACAGAACAACTGCCAGGCTGCTACACAAGTACTGAGATCTTTGCCAACCAAAGATTCTCTGAACTTTGAAACTCATCTTTAAGATAGAGAAGTAGTTAAACAGTTTAGAGGTGTTTATACTGTATACTTTCCAAATTTGTTGCCATACTGTAACCTAAATTAGTGTATGTTCTCTTTACTTGTACTGCATTTATTTAAATATTTTTAGTAAAACTTTTGTTTCCTAAAGAAATTCTGCATGCATGAGAGTTTTTATATTGTATGTGTGACTGTAGAAGATGTATTAATGATCTGTGACAACTACTTCTTGCTTAGAGGGGTCACCATAAGCAACCAAATTAAAAGGGTCTGTGGGGACAATCCAGAAAGATTTTGGGAGAATACCATAGTCTCATACAAGTCTGCTGGGGATGTGAACAGGGCTACTGCATGTCCTGTAGGGCAAAGACCAAATCAGGTGGTGCATTGCTACCCTGAAGAGAGTATAACACTGGGCCTTCCTCCTGACTGTAATAGCCATGAAAGGGTTCATATTTGGCCACAGGACTGAAGACTGGTATTGTGCCCTGATCCAAACTATAGAGGGATACTCTGGGACCTGGTGGTGAGAGTTCAGTTGTAAACCCAGCAAGCACTCTGGAAGGAAATGAGGAGGGTATCCCTGATTTCCCACTCCCTGTCATGGATTGCACATAGGGAGGGCCCTGTGGCTCAGTGATCTGACCCTCAAGAGTGGGTTCATGATAGTGTTCTTCCTGAGTTGGACCTTTTGAGACTCCACATATTGCAAAACTGATGGGGTTCTGCTTGCTCCTCCAGAGCCCATAATTTTTGGCAATGCACATAGTCTCTCTTTTCTGGGAGAGGTTTCTGTATGCATTTTCTCCAGTCCCTTTATCTCAGGAGTATTAGTCAAGCTTTGGGTGAAACTGTCAGCACAATTTAAGTGGCCCCACAAATGTTGGGTCTCTTGATTTGGCAGATGTTGGTGGACTCCCTGTACAGCTTCCTCTATGGGTGAGATTCCTGTTGAAGGAACAGGGCTGTCTGCTGTCTGGACTTCTGGTTCCTTCACCTACATGCTTGGCTCCTGAGGACATACAGTAGAACTCTCCTACTTCAAGGTCTTCCATGTGGTTTCTAAGGTTCTACTGGCAGCTTGTAAATCATCTACTCAGCACCCTTACTCATAAAATAGAAATGTTTTAGTATTTGGGGTGCCTCTCATTTCCTGGATGCATTTTGTGTCCAGAGCAGCATGTTGTGGAATATGTCCAGTCCTTATCAGATTCTGACCTGCAGTACTCTTCTGTGAAGGTGCATATTTCTGCCATTTCAATTTTTCATAACCTTATAGGATGCAAGATGGCGGTCCAATCAGAGGTGCCACAGGTTTCTCAAATGGCTCCTTCATTTGCATTCACTGGTCTGTGAGCAGTGACATCTTAACCTTATTCTAGAATCCCTACGCAGACTTCTTATGAAACTCACTATCATGTATGATCCACATTTCCTTTCATAGAAGATGCTTTTCATTGAGGTGATTACCTCCACTCAGCAGGTACCTAAACTGAAAGGTTTTGGTTTCAGATCCTCTGTACCTTGTGTTTCATAGAATCAGACTTCATTACCTACCCATCCTCAGTTTCTTCCTAGTTTGTGATTTCACTTTGAACCATTCACCTTCCAGTTTTTTCCTCCCATCAGAATGTTGTTGAAGTAACCCTGCATTCTGTCAAAGTCATTTGAACTTTATGCTTCTATATGGACAATAAGAAGAACTTCAGGAAGTCCTCACAACCTTTATTTCATACACACACACACACACACACACACACACACACACACACACACCTGTGGGTGACCCTCTCTTGAAGCAATGTTTTTCCAAATGGTTTGCATCCTGCATTGCATAGTTAGAAAGCAATGTTAAGAGCTTCTGGGTGCTGGTTGTGAGCATGACACCCATGGCATGTCCACTTTGGTGGTTTGTTTTGTAATGTTTCAGTAGCTGGTATGCTCTGCCACTACATGGAGTTCTGTCCACACTTTTAC
Organism: Neoceratodus forsteri; assembly: GCA_016271365.2. NCBI lineage: Eukaryota > Metazoa > Chordata > Ceratodontiformes > Ceratodontidae > Neoceratodus > Neoceratodus forsteri. The sequence goes on from CM028130.1 coordinate 1,066,721,000, forward strand.
TAAATACTACAGTTTGGACCTGGTGTCCCGTAGAGAGTCTGGTTTAGACCTTGCCATTCTCCAAGGCCTGCCATATTAGGGTCCTATATGTCCCTACTGTGTGGCCTTAATCCCACTGTACCTTATGTACTACCTGGAAATCAATCCAAAGGTATAGCTTCTATGGAGGAGAAAATGTTAAAAAGATAGTTTCATTACTTACCAGTAACAGTAGATCTTTGATAGAACATCCTCAATAGAGTCACAGCTACCCTCCCATATGCCCCTTATGGAATTCAGATGACATACTGTGGAAGACATGCCTGTTAGTGCACATTTGGTGTTCTCCTTTTCTATGCCCTCTGATGAGCTTTGTTTTCCAAAACTGTCACCTCTCTCTGTGCCTTGTCAAGGTTTTGATCTCCCATTCCTGTCAATATGATACATCTCTGAGCTTGTCTCTGGTGAGAAACTGAAGAAGTATGGGACTGCATATGTTATATAGGTGGTACTGTCATATGTCAGCCAGGGTGGCCCTAGGTAGGCAAAAGTTGCTGAGTGGTCCTGATGCTAATGGCTTGCAGTGTTGCTTTATGGAGGAGATTCTTTTCAAAGTGCTGCTGTTACTGGTATTAATGAAACTTTCTTTGTCTCTTGCAAGGAGAATGTAATTTACCATGTAGACCAGTATAATTTCAGGGTTATGGTAATCTCAGAAATCTCAGTAAAATCGCTTGTAGATGTGAAAGTGAATGAGGTGAGCCTGAACTTAGGCAACAACCACCTTTTCACTGCATTCCTTATAAATGGAAGATTGAAGTTATGTCTGTGATTCATGAGGATTTCAGGATCTGGGCCTGTATTTTTAGAGTTGTGATGGGCCCAACAGCAAGCTGTGTCTTTCTTCATTGCAGATCATAGCTGTGTCCATGACAGAAGGGTGCGCTTACCATCTGAAGATTGTTATATCACAATCTCCTGTGCTTATGTATGTATCCAGATTAGTGATGCAAACTGATAGACTTATGAAGCAAGTGTTGGGCAAATCATTATAGTTTACATGATTTTATTTTTACCTTATCTGTATTATTCATTATTTTTTGTTTATAAAGGTTTTATCCTCCTGGGCTGAACAAGGAGGCTGTTTCAACCCTATCCCCAGATGGCTACCTCATTCTGCTTGGAGTGTATGGTTGTTCCCCACAGATTTCCACCCACAGTAGCCAAGGGGAGGCAATCCTCCCACCCAGTGATTCTAATCTACAATCCTTCCACCAACCAGCAGAGCAGCAGGTCAGGATGTGGCACCTCGGTAAGGCTTCATGAAGCCCATTCCCCCATTTATTTTCCTCCTGTTCTTTTCTCCTTTGTCCCTGAGCCATGGTGTACTTCAGAAATGAGGCACACAAGCACCCACCCAGACATCAGTCTGGCCATCCCATAACATGGCTTTACCACCAGGTGAAACCTGGTGGTAGCCAAGCGCGAAGGTGAACCACCCCTGCACAGGAGAGAACTGCCTGTTTGCCTCTTACTCCATCTCACAGCCCTCCCCTGGCCCCTGGCAGCAGTTTCTTCCCAAACTTGGGTCACCAGTGTGGCATGAGATATGGTACTCCACAGTGTCTCAGCCCTCTGTGCCACCGAGCCAGCTAGTATTCATTACTTAATTTTTCATTTCATGATCCAGCCAACAATCCTATCCATTAAACTATTCAATTTCAGCTCCAAGAAATGAGACACTGCTCCTTTTCTTTAATCACTGCACATAATTTGCTTCCTTTTAAAAAATGTTTCTCCTCTTGCACTCTCTGGACATGTCTCCAACAGATCTTCCCAATAGCTGCTGTCTTTAGCACTCCTTCATCTCATTTCTTGCCTGGCTAATTACCACTCCATTCCCTCACTCCCTGCTCATAATCTCTTTCATTTAAAACCAGAAATATTCTCTTACACTCAAGGAACATATCTGCAGCACTCCAACCCAATCACCAGTGATCCTCATGTCTGACACTGACTTGTTCCCATTGCTGCTCACAACCTTGCTCACTGCTCTCCCTGTTACTGTCCCCAACTGACTGTACCCTCCATCCCATATTTGCATGCCACTCAAATCTGCAGTGCCATACCAAACATCTGAGGGCACCATATTCACCCAGCTGCTTGGGATGCACTAGCACTAATGCCAGTACACTGCATCCAGGATATTAAGACAAACTGTACTAACACTGACACCTTTGAAAATATGGCAGTGCACCAGCTGTGCATGTACTGTACAGGAGCAGTGGGATTAGCACTAGCACAGTGCAAAGCACCTCTGCAGAACTGAATATAGCTGAACACAGTCGGCAGCTGTGGGTGTAAGGAGGGACCAATGAAACACACAAATATCAATAATTTTACTGCATAAAAGGGCAACTGGCCATAAAACAAAACAACAATAATACTATCAAAACAAAAGGGAAACTGCCCGTATAAATGGGTAGCGGGGGTCACAACAAAACTGGCAATTGCCAATATAAATGGGTGGAATCAGAACAAAAAGGCAACCTTCCATATAAATGGGGGAAGAATCATAACAAAAGGGCAACCACCCATATAAATGGAGAACCAAAACAAAAGGACACTCACCTGTATACATGGGAAGGGAGAATCAAAACAAAAAGGGCACCTACTTGTTACAATAACATAAACAAAGGATACCTGCCCATTAGAAATAAACAAAAATGGGCACATGCCAGTTAATATTGCATAAAATATAGACCTATGCCAAATTAAGGGGCAGTTGGAGGTGGTAGTGGTGGCTGCTTCTGCTGAATCTCCCAGGCAATGGCCCGCTTGAGCTCACCCACCTGCTGGACCAGCAGTCAAAGCAGGTAGACCTGGTGTCAGAGAAGGTCATCACATCCTCTTTAAGGCTGGCATCCTGCCACCATCCTGTGACACACAGAGTACCTATGGAAAGAAATACACTGAACTCACCCATCTGTGCTCACAGGACAAGAAATAAAGGAGTGGCATAACATTCATAACTCATAACATATGCACAACCAGTTGACACGTGGGCCATCATGACACACATAGGTGGAGGAGTCAAACAGCTGTAATGGAATGTATGTGGTACAATAGAGACAGCATTGTGGAACAAAATAGTACAGGAATGCATATAAAATGAGTGTGCCATGCTGCAATATGGCATGACCAAGCTGTGCAAGGGACATATGAGGCTGGCAGGTATGTCAGATGTAGAAACACAGCACAAGCAACAGGGGAGCCAAGCCAGACTGCAATAGGCCATGCAGTGGCCAGAGGGGCCTGGGGCCACATTAGCACCTAGAGCCCTGCACACCAGCCATCCAACACACAGGCCAGTATAGATGTGCAGTACAACAGACATGCATGAGCCACCTTGGTTGGCCACAGGACAGACTCTGGCATACATGTGCTCCATCATGCAAGCTTTTGCAGCAGCCAGGGTAACACTTACTGTAGCTGCAGTAGCACTGTACACATATGGGTGCCTTACACACTCTAGCTCATCAGCACAACACTAGAGTGGGATGCCAAGTCACCTGGAGGCACCCCATCCCAGCAGATCCTGACCTCACCCTAGGCACAGGGTTGCCACACATAAGGAGCCAGTGCAGAATAGTGGCATTTCAAAGTCCCAGCTGTGCCTGAATGTGTGCATGACCCTGCCTGTGTACTGTGGAATAATCATACTCTGGTCATCACTGTGTTGCTTAGACACTACCAAGTATACATCATGATGTCAATCACATATGGTAAGGTACATGCAGCACCCACCAATGCCCCTGCCACTGACCCCATGTAACATAAGCCTGGCTCTGTTGAGATGCAGTGGCATGACACCTAGTGCATATAGCACTGGAGATGGCACTTCTGCAGGCAGATTGCCATTGGTGCTGTATAATGCACAAACATGCCACAGTGGTGTATTGTTCAGCACTGGTCCGTGCCTACCTCCGCCAGACACATGCGGATACATACATACATACACACACACACACACATATATTTACATATATGTGTATGTATATATATATATATATACTACACCTCGACTATGTGGCAGAACAGGCCTGACCAACAATGATGGGTGAACCAGCTGAGGCTGTGATTCATTAATGCCAATTCCCAAGTGCTCTGGGTCAAGTAGCACAGGGGACATGCCACTGCATGGTATAATGCACGTAAAGCACATTGCACATACACAGTGCAGCATGCCTGCTGCAAGATCATGAACAACAGTAGACTGCACAGATCCTGTCACACAACAGTGCCAGTGGTGGGACAATGCCCAAAGGCCTAGATGAGTGCCCCACTGACAACTGTATAGGAGCTGCCACTACATGAATGCATGCAGCATGGCAGTGCACACATGGACATATGTTTCCAGGCATACAGTAGAAGCATGCAGCATGGTGTACATGAAACCCAGATGGTGAAACACACAATGCAGTGTACATATGTGGATGCATGTCCATGGACTGTCTGTTTATGTCTTGGCAATTATAGTCCACATGGTGCCACTGATGATACATGGTCCTGGTTTGGTTCTGCTGGGCTCTGCTGTCTGTGGAAGAGGACAAAGGAGATTTGATCAATAGTATGCAATGGAATACATGGCACAGTACCATAAATCCTAAACAGTATACACACCATATACCGGTGCTGTGCACCAGCATGTACATGGTGTGGATGGACAGGACCATGCAGGACCATGTCTTCCCATTATGCAAAGCCATTGTACCCTACACAGGCAGGTGTTCCATGGCCCAGGCAAACCCAGAATGCTTCATCGCACTGTTGCAGCTATGGGCTAGTACAGTGCATGCTAGCCTGTTTATTGCCACTATCCAGCTTTCCTCCCTATCCTTGTCCAACATATCCAAACATGTGAGCTACAGGCCACGACACCTCCTAGTATGCAGGAGGATGTATGTAGTCCCAGGTCTCATACAACAGGGGCACACAAAGCATAGCTGTGCAACAGTAGGAGGAGACATTGCAAAATAGGTGTAGTCAATACAGTGGCCAGGCCAAGAGTAGCACATCTTGTGAAATATAATAGTACACCATACATTACATGGCATATGCCACTTATGCTGCATAACATAGACAATGTACACAAACAGATACTGATGCTGTGCTAGCGCTTATGTCTATGTGGCGAGGATGTGACCTAGTGCTAGCGAAAATATGACAATGCTTGGAGCAAAACTGCAATATTCAGACATTGTATGCAAATAAGCTAGTTTTGCATTCTGAGGGCACACTTCACATTTGCATGTCATTACTGGACCATATTCATTCATTTGCATACATCATTACACCTGAAGCATATAAAAGGAGCAAAGGCGCACACACACATTCCATGGGGAATTGCAGGCAGCTACAGGTATGTGTGAGTGGTATGGCCTACAAGGGACATGGGTGATCATAGCAATCTGTACAGTATATGCCATTTCTGAACTAAACTACTGCTGTATCTGCACATGGCCAAGGCTTTTGTTAGGCAGGTGACTTGCTGTGTGTTGGGACTAACAATACAGGAACACTTACATGTCTTAGCCAGGGGCAGAGGCCTTCACATCACTGTACCTTTGCTCTGTGCTCTGCTGTGTGTATGTAATGCCCAATGTTGTTCTTTATCTCCATTTCCAATAGGAACAAATGAGTTCTATAAGAAGCAGTGGACACATACGTTTGCTGATGAAGAGGTTCTGGCCTAGTCCACACCTACGTGGCATGTGAGGACCTCATAGTGAGGAAAAGTGGGAACAGGGCAGACATAAATGAAGCCTGGGAGGAGATAACTGAGGTAGTGAATGCTGTTCGGAGGTGGACCTGCACAGTCCAGGATGCAAAGAACAGGTTCACAGACATGAAGCACCATGCCAAGCAGGTATGGTCTGGTCTCCCTATTGATTTCTTATGTTGTCCCCTGCATCAGCTTGGCTGTTGGGCCACTGCAACCTCAGAAAGTCCTGACTGTTTTATGTGTGTCCACACTTGTTGTAGGCCAGGAGCAGGTATCCAGGTATCCTGGTGTGTTGGCCATCTGTGGTGTAATCCCTACTGTGTTACATATGTGTAATCACCTGTTTGATCACTGGTGATGGGCTGTGTAGTGCATGACCCCATGAATGTATGGGTACTACACTGTAAAGGTGGCATGGTGTCAAGATGCAGTACACTGGGCATGCATGCTACCATGGACAGCACACAGGTATGTACATTACTGCTATATCTCTCTTCTGTTCTCTCAACAGCACAGTCCATCATAGTGGAAACCGTCCTCGATGTCCTGGGTTCATAAAGGTGCCAACTGCCCTACTACCCACCTGAGCTGGGAAAGACACAGACTCCGCCCGCCCCATCGGCGCAGCGGTTAGATTTCCGCATGCGACTCAGCGACCGGGTTCGGAATGGACTCAGGTTGCTGGAAGGGCGGCGGGAGAAGGATGGAGTGTCCCAGGGACTGCTCTCCTTCTCCAGGGAGGCGGGATGGCGATCGAGCACCAGCGACCCCTAAGCGGAGGCAGGGGAGTCGCACAGCTACGGCATAGCGTGCTAGGGCGGGCGGATGTCTGGCGTCATTGCATGCCCCGCCTCCCCGAGAAAACCGGAAAAAGGCGGCTGCCAGCCACCCTCAATGAAGCCGCCACGGCTTCAATTAGCTCCCCATGCCAGCTCTCCAACCAATTCCCAGGGTCTGCGGCGGCGTTCCCTTGCCCTTCCACAGCCCGCCGTGGGGGTAAGCCATGGGGTATCGGAGAGCCGAGGCCTATTTGGGGAGTGGAAGCCGTGGCCCATGACCGGGTCGATACTACCGGGTGGCTGGCAGCTAGGAAGGTGGCATAAAGATGAAAATAAAAAAAGACACAGACTCCAGTGACAAGGAGGGAGAGGAATGTGATGAAGAAGAAGAAGGGACAAAATATTCATGGATGAGTTGAGGAGAGACAGAGGTCCATCTATAACCAGAAGGGTTGCCTGCCCTGCCAACACCACTACCAAGAGGGCCAGCTACCACTCCTTCCTGGCATTGCCATTGCTGTGCCACACTCACCCACTGTTGTTGGCACAGCCACTGCTGTCACACCCATTAACCCACTGCTGGCACTGTCATTGCCCTCCCATCCTAGGCCAGTCCCACTGACACAGCCACCACTGTACCACTCCAGGACCCTGCAATTGGCACAGTCACTATCCTGGCCCCCAGGTTAATCCTACCAGCCCAGCCACTGCTGTGCCACCTCGGCCACAACAGTGCACAGCACCAACCAAGGTACAAGCCCGTGTCACAATATGGCTAAGGGTGCAGCCTGACCCTGTCCAACTGGGCAGTCCATGGAGACATCAGTATCTGGTTGCCAACAGGCAGCTGCTGCAGACAGCCATGGGGGCACAGGACAGCATGCAGGCAGGGTGGCATGCATACAATGAATGCTACAGGACAACATGCAGCATCCAGAGCAGTATGCAGAGGTATGCCATGAGGAGCGATGGTGACTATGCTTGAACTGTGGCAGGATGTTTGCCAGCATGTTTGCTGGCTTAGATAGACTGTGTGCTGCTCTGCTGGAGGCTGCAGCCACAGTTTCAGGCACCACAGAGGATGGCCAGAGCACCATCCATTCCATTGGAAGGACTATTACCCCATGGCGGACACCTTGGTGTACCAGCATCCCATGCAGTGCAGGCAATCAGGCGCACACACCCAGGACAGGGAGCACCCCTGGGCATGGGTTGCTCCTTAGCGGTCAGTACCCACAAGGCCATGGCTATGAGTATGTAACATTGTCTCCACACTCAACCCTCATTGTGTGGCTAATTACCCCATTCTACCCTCTCAGGTAGAGTTCACACACATTGTCCATCTCTGGTGAGGTAGTAAGGGATGCCCTAAGGGTGCAAATTTCCCACCCTGGCCTATCCCATGGGCCACCTCACATCCCCTTCACATTACCCATATTTCCCCACCCTTACCTGAATGGTCTAATATTTCTGTTCAGCCCTCTTGCCTGGATGGCACCATATATATTCCAGCCTCCTTTAACCCTCTCCCACATATGGCTTGTTATTTTTTATGCACTTTGTTATCAATATTTACATAATACATTTTCTGAACATATTACAGTCTCCTTTGTAATCTATACTCACTGTCTGGTCTCAACAGCTCTGTGATGAGGTGGGATCTGCACTCAGGTAACCTGTTGGCCATCCTAGGGTCACACCTGCCAAGATGCTGCTGCATCCCGTGTTCCTCTGGCTCAGCATCCACTGCAGGGTGTTCCTCTGGGGACAGCAGACATATCCTACAGTTGAGTGCCATGTTGTGTACTATACAATAGGAATATATGTAAAAAATTCAGCATTCCAATACTCCAGAAATTCGAGAGATATTTTATTACAAAAAAAAAGTGCAATACTTACAGACTTGTAAGAAAAATGAGTTAGTGCAAACAAAGCACACGTTCTGCTTCACTTCTTTCAACCAGCCTCAGCGCTTGGGCTATACCACTCCTTCATCAAGAGGCATGACCAAACCACAAATCTAAATGATTTAAATACTTAATCAAAGTGCAGGTGCAAACAATATATATTCACATATTTTCCCCATACTCGTGCTTACCACTTTTCAGAAAGAATGAGTGCAGGACACTCCATCTCTCATTAGTGATGATGTTCCTAAACATTTAAAGGGAACTTCCTGAATAATATGCTCATACATCACTGCAGGGGTTGCTGCCATCAGTCTAAACTGAACTTGTAGAATCAATAAATATTAAAATAAGCTGCAAACATACATATACTATACAACAGGCAAGGAATACAGCACAGGCCTTATGAGGGGTGTACAGTAGGGCACCACAGGAATGGTCAAGGCACCTGAACTACATCTTGAGCATGCCAAAGATCCACTTGATGAAGTTGCCTGTAGCAATGTGTGCTGCGTTGTTCCTGTCCTCTGCAACAGATCGGGTCATAGGACAGGTGTGAGGACCAAGGGACATAGGATATGAGCTGTCTCCTGTAGAGTAAAGGACATAGGTTAGTGATATAATCTACAACATGGGAGAGGGCCATTGGGGTATACTACCGATGAGGTGCCCATTAGAAGCCCCACCTTCAAACCTCTGGCACAGGATGGAGTTGTAACAGCTGAAGGTGTTGTAGGCACTGCGGAGAATCATGCCAGGACATTGGTGATGCACCTGTTTGCATCACACCACCTAGGCAGTTGATGGAATGGTACACCTTTCTATTCACATAGGCCTCCATTCAATCTCTGGTGGATGCAGATGGCAACATGGTACAGTCAGTGGCACCAAGTATAGCTGGCAGGTGTGCAACTCAATAGAACTGCTGCATGGTTGCTATTCACTCTGCTGGCGTGGAGGAAATACAATGAACTCTATAGAATGGGCCAGTAGGGCATCTATGAACTGGCCCAGCAGGCATGGGGTGGCTGACTGTGAGATACCAGCGCTATCCCCACCAGGATCTGGAAGGTTTCAGTGGCCAGGAAGCACAGTGCTGCTTTCATCTTGAGGTCTGTGGACAGCGTATAGTTGTGCTGGGTGTCTGTCCGGAGCTGGTCATACAGCAGCTCACACAACTACATAGTCATGGGTCTATTGAGCCTGTACCAGCCCAAAATGTGTTCTGCACTGAGTACTTCAAGCGTTACTCATGAGCGCATGTTTGCAGCATAGCACCTCCAGAGCCTATGCAGGAGCTAGGGGGCACTGGCTCTCTCCTCATTTTGTGTAACAAGATGCATCAGGTACACAATGTGTGCCAGTTTCTTTTGAGCTTTGTGGGTGTGCACCCTCCACTTCCCTGGTTTCCCTACCCCTCTGAGCTCTAGTAAGGAATTATCTACCCTGTATGTCCGTCACCTTAGCACTTACCATCCTCAAAATGTGACAAATTGCATGTGTATTATTTCCACAAAACTTAACTATTGTTTGCTTGTTCTTACCCTTGATGTATATGCTTATCTGTTCATCCTATACCTGTTTATTTGTATCTCATTGTTTGTATTTCACATTGTTGTAATTCCCTTGCACTGTTTCATAAACCATGCTCTTTGTAATCTCCGGATCATACCTGAAAATAGGCATTCTTTGTCTAGTGTGCTTACCTGGTAAACAAAAGCTAATAAATAAATAAATATGTTATGCTATGCTCCCAGGTTGCTTATTATGTAGTTGGTATTTATGTTATTCCTCTGTGCTGTTCCATCAGTGCAGTGCTGTATCTTTTAATATACATTTTATTTTTTATTTCAGATAAAAGAATGAACAATATAATAAAACATCACAACACATCAAAACATTAGAATATATTAATAAAGTATTTAAAATATATAGAACACTTTAAAAATCATCTCAGAACATAAGAACATAAAGTTTGAAGTCAAATCCAAGGAGAGTTCCTACAGTGTTTTTAAAGCCCAGAAGAGGTTTCCAGGTTCTTTCAAACTGGTCCAGTCTGTTTAACAGTATATAACTGATGCATTCATTGTTAGCAACTGTACCCATCCAGTCAAATGATTCTCTTAAAGGAGAACTGTGTTGAACCTGTAAGTCATTTTTCCCAATTAAAGCTGCTTTTAAGTACTGATTAAATTTCTGTTATTGTTCCATCTATACATGCCTTTTAGTAACCTCAGTGGGCATTTCTGCTTTACACTCTGGTGTTAAGTGCCATGTTAGAACTGAATGATGTACTTTATACCCCTCTCAGCCACTGGGTTCTATAATAGAACATGAATGCATTGTGCCAACAATAGCAGAGTAGAACAGGGACCTAAACTACATCATACAGTTTTAAAATGCTTCTTACTAGCAGCATGTCAATCAGAAACACTCACTAAGATAGCTAAAAAGCATGGATAGCAGGAGCAATAGCATAATCTAAACTAGTATTTAAAGAACAGCTTCTACTGAGGAAAATGACTACATATTCAACACAGTTCTCTTTAAGGAGGAGACTGAGGTTTTCACTTCATAAGAATCAGCTTTTCAGATGTTGAGACTTGGTAAAATGAATATGCTAGGGAAAAGGCAGTGAACGTGCAACACCTTCTGACAAATTGTATGATTTGTTTTCCAAATGGGCCAGATGATCAGACAAGATCAGAATAATATGTGTTAGAGTGCCATTCAATTGCTGACATTTCCAGCAATTATTGTGTTGAAGGTAATCCATGTTTTCAGTTTGGAAGAAGAATGGTGATCATGATGTAGGATTCTGAATTGTGTCAGTCTACTTTGAACTTCTCTGCTACTAAGATATGCATTGTGCCATAATTTTAGCCAAATATTATCATTTATTATTATTCCGTTCTTTTTCCCAATTGAGTTTGGCTGACACTGTCAATGAATCATCTGGCTGTGCAATAATTTTGCATATCAAGCTGGCTCCTTCCTAAGTTGAGTTACTTTAAACATTTGATTTCACCCTTGGTTATCCTCAGCTGGAAGTTTACCAGAATTTTGTTATTTATTTATTTATTTAAACAGCAGTTTGGAAAACCTTTGAGCCATAGGCTCATTTACAAAGGTACCTTGTCACAGTAAGACAAATGAAAATACACAGTATAACAGTACAACACAGTATAACAATAACTTAAGACATAGATACAAACAAGCTGGTACAGGTAGGATTGATGCAAACAATACCAGAGTTATGTATTCTGTAACACTTCTCTAATTTGTAAAAAAAATTGTGAAAATGAGATCTATGAAGGTTAAATGTCTTTTCAGTTCCTGAAAGGTTTGGAGAGTATGATTAACTGGATTTAATAAATCTAAAACTTTGATAATACCACAAGCACTCCAGCCAGGATCTTTGAGTGTTTTACTGTGAACAGATAGATTCTGATTATTCTATAATTTAAAAATTGTAATGGGAGAGATTTAGGGCCCAATATTTAGAACTGTGCCCTGTGTAAAGTTGGCGCTGTGCAGCAGGTTGCACTATCACTGGGCCCATTGCACCCTATATTCACAGCCTTAGTGAAAGCGCAAAGCCATTGAATATATTGGGCAATGATACATGCACAATGCATAGCCAACCACTGAATATACCAGTGGACAAAGCAACTGCACAGGCCTGACTGTGGCAGCAGCCAGCATAGAAGGGTAGAACACAGTCCAGCTTGACCTAGCACAGGTGAGTGCATACCTAGGGTCAGAATGAGTGGGGTCTCAGGAAATGGAAGGCAGGGACATCCTTAAGGATATTGTAATGCATAAATCACACATAGATGCCATCCTGGCAGACAAGTCAGGAGCACCAGTCTGAAGGACAGGTAGTGTTCTGGTGACAACATTTCAGGAACAGTGTAGATGTAGGCTGTCCCAAACAAGTTATGTTCAAGGTGACATCTGTGGGACTCAATGTGACAGCAAAATGCCAGCATGTCTGCTGATGTGGGAGACAGCATAGGAGTAAGCACAGCCACAGACACCTGCCAGGCGCTCAGTGGAAATCCTGTGCTGCAGGACTGGTGAGAACCACCCCAAGGTGGGAGTGGGCACTAAGGGCACCCAGTAATACAAATGCACAGGGCAACACTGCCCAAGAAAAGATGCAGTCACATAGGTAACAGAAACAATAAACATTTACTATGTAACAGTGTGAAGTACAACAATATAAAATACAAAAGCAGGAGAGAACAAAACAAGCAACCAGGAAAAAGATAAAACTATATACAAACTGGGTGATAAAACGTTTGATAAATTGGGGCTAATGAAGAAGGAAGCGGGGGCCACAGGGAAAAAGGGTGAGGAAGGATAAATGTCTCTACATGGGAAGGGGTGGCTTAGGGTGCAGATCAAAGTGGTGTCCACTCCAGTGGCTGACCACTTGGTCAAAGGCATCTGTGATCCAGGTGGTAGTACTTTCCAGAGCCTGTAGCCAATTTATGATGGTGATCTACTGCCTCATGAGTCACTGAAGCAGGTCATTTTGCCTTTCCACTAGCTCTGACTGCTGGGTGGTGGCTGCTATCTGATGTGTACCTGTGTGAGAGATGCCATAAGTGAATTGCGCAGATACTGTAGACCATGTAGGATGAGGTAGCACATATAGCCATGCCGCACCATCCATGAAAGGCCACCACCATGGCATGCACGGGATATGGGTGGCATGGCTGCCCAACAGACTCTAAAGACAACTGCAGACCCACACAGGTAGACAAAGTTGATTGCCACACAGGCCCAGGTATGCAGCACAGGGGCCACAGGCTGGGTCAGTGTCCCCAAACATGGAGCAAAGGCCTTGGATGTTACCCGGGGAGTGGCAGAAACAAACATAGAAAGTGTGCAACTGAAATAAATGGCAAAATGCCAAGTAATTGCTGCTAGTGTGTTACTTTATTGGGTGCTCACACAAACAAATGGATAGCACTAGACCCCGGCACTTCAAATCATTATGGATTCTTCCTTGGGGGGCTAGTTCACAGTACCTCAATTTAAGGTAACAGTTTACAGACACAGTAATCCAGTGTTTATAATAAGTGAAATAGACCCCACAAGAAAACACAAGCTAAGAAAGAAATACAAAAGGTGTATCATGAAACAATGAAAATCATTGTAAGTGACAATAAAAATAAAAGAAAATGGGATGTAAAGCAAAATTAAATCCCATGCATTATAACCCCAACAATACTATAAGGTGAAGAATCATTCCAAGTAAAAATGTTGCTGATGGAGCAAAACACTGTAATGCAGAGGAGATAAGCCAAGTGGTACCTGTAAGAGAGACAAAAGAGTGGGAAGAAATTATAAATAAGCATACAAAATCAATAAAAGATTAATAATATTCCAGGACATCCATAGAAATATAATATCAAATACTACACATATTAAAGTTAAGAATATATATCAAATTGCCTCTGAATATTATATTAAGAATATAAATCAAGAAGAAGGGCTAGCACAGCCTACAGGAAAGGTGTGCGGTCCCAATTTTCATTCAGGCCATCAGCAGAGACCCACCAAGATTAAAAATGAATCTGCTTTCTCATTGTAGCAGTTTCCTTTGGTGATCCCACCCTAATATTAATAGGTATATGGTTGATGCCTATCAAATGTACCATGTTAGGATCTGAAATATGATGATGATGGTACCAATGGGACAAACCCAAGATAAGCAAAGGGTTCAGGCACACAGGAGAGGTTGCCATCGTAAAAACAGTAAGCCACAGCAAACAAAAACAGAAAGTGCACAACTGAAATAAATTGCAAAAATGCCAAGTAATTGCTGCTAGTGTATAATATTTTATGTGTGCTCACGCAAACAAATGGATGACACTAGACCCTGGCACTTTGAATCTCTGCGGATTCTTCCATGGGGAGGGGAGGCTAGTTCACAGTATCTCCAATTGAAGGTAATTATTTAAAGACACAGTAATCCAATACTTATAATAAGTGAAATAGACCTCCCGAAAAAACACAGGCTAAGAAAGAAAATATGATAGGTGTATCATGAAACTGTGAAAATCACTATAAGTGACAATAAAAAAGAAAAGGAGATGTAAAGCAAGAATTAAATCCCATGGATTATAACCCCAACAATGCTGTAAAGTGAAAATTCATTTCAAGTAAATATTTTGCTGATGGAGCAAAACACTGTATTGCAAAGGAGATGAGCACAATGGTACTTGTAAAGAGACAAAAAGGTGGAAGGGAGAAGTGTTTGGGCAGCGGGGTTTGATGTGTTGGTGGCCAGTGTGGTAAACCCAATCCAGAGCTGCAAACCACAATGGCATACTATGCTGGAGTCCAGGAGGGTAGGATGGTACTGAGAAGTCACCCATGCCCAATGCACATGGACAATGGTGCAGAATCACAGCACTGGCCTGGGTGTAGTGCACACCCCTGGCACACAGTGGCATATATCTGCACACATGCTACCATGGCCTGAATAGGGTGTTCTGTGGCAGTGAGATTGTGCCATGGAGCAAACAGCCATGGTGGACACATACAGTGACTGTTAAAAGATTCCAATAGCCAGAATGTGGCAGCAGGACAGCTGGCTAACATGGCCAGCAAGAGTCTGTGGCAACAGATGACAGTGTAGGCACAGGGTATGTGTACCATGCCATGACAAGCAGGCAATGCTTCAATGTGACATAGCATAGCACAGCAGACAGGCACATCCAGGCTGACTTAGCATAGGACACTAACACTGTGTTGGCCACGCCAGGAGGTCTATGGTGCCTGGACTGCATTACATTGAGGTGTGTGTGTGTGCCATGACATGTGACTGCAGTGCACCAGTGCTGTTAACTGACTGAAACTGTACTCTGTGCAGCTGGCATCATAGCATGGCAATCCTGGCCTGCTGCTACATCTGTTCCCTGGATCAAGAACAACTGCCACTAGCCCAACAGGGAGGCAACCATGCCCAGCAGCAGGCTACTCAAAGAAAGAAAGGTAGGTATGCACCATGGAAATCACTGACTAGCAATGACAGAGAGCTGTACACAAACAGTTATGTACCATCACAGTATCAGACACATATGTACATATGTACAGGGGTGCGATGTTGTCAGCTGTGTGGTCCATGGAGATGCCCCACCAGCTGTGCACCTGTACAGCAGAGGGCCATGGGAAGTTATATGTGTAGTGGTGGACACGTGGAGACATTGGCAGTCCCATTACCTGGTAGTACACCATCTTGGAGATGCCAGCAAGCACAGCAAAGGATACACTGGGCATGCTGCAGGGTGCCTCTGCAATATGGATGACAGTCCAACACCCAGGATGGAGGCCACCCTAGGGGTGTGAGGGTAAACCAGGTGCTGTGGCATGGCTGAGCAGGACCCACAGGAGGTAATCCATCAAGTACAGGTAGTGGTGCACCTGTGCCACAGCATGCATGGCCTGATGCTGCATGCAGAACAGCGACCATATGGTACATCAAGGCAGCTCAGGCCAGTGGGACCAGGCCCTGGGAGGGGGTCCATGGTCGTATTATACTAGACACAGGTGTGTTGTAGAACACAGCTGCAGTGCTGCTGTGTCAACCACAAGGGCTCCAGAAGGGTGACTGGGAAGTGCTGCGTTTACGCCCCACCTGCCAGGGGTCCAATTTCACCAGGGGCACCTTTGATGAGACTGAAGGCATTGTGGCAGTCCATGACAGGTACGATGGTGGATGGCAGCAGCAGCTGTGCCGTGACCTGGATAGAGCTACATCTGCAAGGTGTAGATGCCCTGTGAAGGTGTTGTGCTGCAGAGCGTCACTGAGGCACATGAAGTGGACAGAAACCCTGCATTACATGCTCCAGGTAGTGTATGAGAGGATGGAACATAAAGCATACTCTCAGGGCTGCCCCATGCACTGGGCCTGCTTGGGCCCCATCATAGCCCTGGGGATCATCCTGCCAACTATCTGGGGCCTGGCTCTGGTGGCGGTTGCTGCCCTGTCCTCTGGATCCATGATCTACAGAGTGTAAAAAGGTGATGACAGATGTGATCTGCACTACACATTGCCTCAATGCTACCCACCCACGAGCCATGGCAATTGGGAGGTGGAATACAGATAAGCATTCCATTACAGTCACGCAGCCTTCGAGTGGCATTCCATGACAGTAGCTGCATGGGAGCCACCATGCCACCTTTTTTGCACCCTCTTGTGCTGTCACCCTAGGTATAGGACATGTAGCAATACACAATGTGAAAATGATTCACTGCTATGCTACGTGATGATAACAATGATGGACAGAGCATGCCACATACTTCTTTGGAGTTCATTAGATGTGTCTGGTTGAGATGTCTGTCCAATGTTTGATGGCATGGCAGAGTGACATGGCACCAGAATCCCACAGTGGCCATAGTCCTTCTGCACCTGTGAGAGTGGTGGTGTAACAGTGGCTCCTCATATGCAGAGCAGTCAGGGCAGACAGCCAGCTTGGAGACACCTGACAGCCAGTTCTGCTGTACAGGACAGGTGTAGGTGGGTCAAACCACACCCACAGGACCACAGGGGCATGCCTTAGTGTGTGGACCCAAGCATAGTTCATGACACACAGGACATGACCCACTCAACAGAGCATAGTATGGCAAGTGAGCCGCCAGTACTTTTCAACTTGTACTTACAATAAGCAGAACTGTTGTGCCCCATATGCAAGTCTTTAACATGTGCGGGCCCACCTCATGTCAGTCAACAATATGTAGTACAGAAAATATTATAATAGACTTACACAATTTCATATTGTGTAACACATATTAGCAAATCACACAGAAGTTGGCTTGCTATCACTGACAGCATGTAGGTTGCACTGGGAAATGCATCTGTAGCACATTAAGGTAGCCAGCCATACAGTGGCACATGCACACTGGCACTGTTGCAGAGGTAATCATTGTGGCCACTCATACATTCATGGCCTGTAAGTTTAGCAATCACACATTGCGCAAACATCATGGGCCTACAAACAGGGAAGAATCATAGGATGGGGACACCAGATTCCTGTACATTAGGTTCTGTGTGTTTATATGTCACTGGCATGAGGTTCATGTCTCCCAGAATCTTCCAGTGTTGTCTTGACTCAGCAAAGTACACTGAATATGCATGCAATCACACATGTGGTATGCATCATCATGACTGTCAGTATGTGTATTCACCTGGGGAGCTATATGGTACTGCCTCGCCTGGGTGGCTTATGTCACTGACAGTGTTAGCAGTGCAGGGTGCACTAGGTGATGGCTGGTTCAGCCCTCTCCCCCAGTGTTTGTAGCTATGTGTGTTGGTAGTAGGACATATGACACATGTAGCACACTTCATGGAATACACTCTCCCAGGGGCACTGACATGTCATAGTGCTGATCAGGCAACATGCCACAACAGGTGTATCAAACACAACTGCCCCATACTGGAGTCTGGTCGCTGATATGCAGGGGTAGCATAGCCACCTGGCATGAAAAGTCCAGGCCCAGCACATGTAGCAGATATTTTCATGGGAACACTTCACACCTACCGCAACCAACATTACCCCACTGAACCCATGCCCAGATACTCATATGCCATGGACATAAGAAAACTTACCAGGCCTTGAGATGGTGCCATCCTACACCATCTGGTGGAAACTTTGCAGCTGCTCCTGGTCCAGTCTCTGAAAGTCACCATAATGGTGACTGCACTGCTCCGCTGTCCTGGTTATGGCAGTGTAGACAGAGAGGTGGCGCCTACAGAGGCCCACACCTCCCACTGGGGCACTCAGGCTCCTGCTCCCAAAAGCAGTTGCTTCCTGGCCAACACCAGGTCAACCAGGTTGACCAGTTCCACCTCTGACCACCTCTGGTCCCACTGCTGCAGTGCCTGTCATCTTCTAGGTGCCATTTTCTATCAGATGTTGGTGCTGTGGTGCAGGCCTACATGTTTTTCAATGTGCTTCAGCACGCAGTGTTTGCACAATGCAAAGTTTGTTGTCTGCACTGCACAAATGTCCCTTACCCAGAGTTATGGTGCTTTAGGCCACTGACATCAAGGACGTTGTGCATGCACATTCCATGCAAGCTCATACAATGTTGCACAGTGGCATAGCGCTCACATAAAGCGCATGCACTGGCCAGATGTTAAAATGCCTGGGGACAACCATGTGAACTTGCTACTATATCACATAACTGTGCTTGCTTCGTGCAGCATACATTGCACTGTGCAATCGCTAATGACCTTTGCATGAGTACCTAATTCAGTTTTCAACCCAGGCATTTAAGTGATCTCATTCCAGAGCCTTCTGCATGTATTTGCATAGCAGTTTGCTCCTAGGCTATTTAAAGGACCATGTGCAACACCTGCTGAGCACTTATAAATTGCAAGCCTGCAGCACTGAAGCACTACAACAGCCTGTAGGAATGCAGAACATTCTGGACAAGAAGGTAAGTTGCATACATGTAGCAGAGTGCCCTGTGCCTCTGTGTCAGCCACTGTAACAGCATTTTGGGGGCTTCAGTATGTCACTGATCACAGGCCCTACAAATGTTGCAGCTGAGCTACTACATCACATAGCTCTGCACTATGCTGCATGCCATTGCAACACCACATTCCAGTCTAACAGAATGCAGACTCTGCCATGTACTCACTCACTGTTGCTCACTGTCTCTAAGGACATGGCACACATGTGGCTCTGGAGCCTGTTACATGGTGCCTCACATAGTCACTGTGCAGCTGCGCTTTCTGCGGCTGTCCCTTGCATGAGTAGGCCACAGCATGCAACTGCATCCAGCTGAGGCATCCCTGACAGAACCATGGATATGTGCACACATCTGGTGATGCAATGGTCCAGAGTTTGCTACCTATAACCGCACAGCTACCCACATGGGTTGTACCTCAGCATTTGTGCTGTGATGGGAGGCACAAGTGGTTATGTGGCAGAGGCTGTCTGCACCAACAGGGAGGTGTGGAGGCCTGATAGGTTCACAGCACTGCACCATGGCACCTCTCTGCCACATGGTTGCAACACATGCAAGCAGATAACAGCCCTTGTGTCATGCTGTGCCTAAACTACGTAAGACACCAGGCACCTTGAGCACACAAAGACTGAACCACTATGTTCTTCAGCTTTGTCAGACTTTATCAGAGGGGACAAAATTTTACCTCTAGCACAATTTAGAGATTATTTTCATCTCCCATCCTTCCCGGTTTTTGATATCTTCAACTCAAATCCTGCCTCTCCTCCTTTTGGGTGGACCACCATGGTCGGTTATGGGTTCCAGACGTTTTTTCTCCTTGGCTTCTCTAGCATTTAAGGACCATCCAATTTCTAATTTATATAAGAATTGGGAACCAAACTTTGAACTCCTGTTTTTCCACTGCCTTTTATTGGCATCTCGCGCCAGCCTGTCATATGATGCAGCTGAGTGGAGGTCGATATGGTCAGACATGTACCTCTTTATTAAACAAGATAGATTACGTCTTATTAAATTAAACATGCTCCACAACTTATATTACTCTCCTCTAGGCTGTATCGCATGGGCAGATGGCCTTCAGTCATATGCCATAAATGTTTACAGGAGGATGTTTCCTTGATCCATATGGTTTGGACATGTGCAGGGTAGCCTTCTTTTGGGATGCTGTAAAACACCTATTCTCAAAATTTTTGGTCACACTGAATACTTTCCTTAGAAATTTGTGTAACTGGCAAGTACAGGCCATTAAGTCTCGACAACATCGTGCCTGGATGGCCTTAATTTCAACTGTAGCTAAACTTCTTATTCTCAGGCACTGGATTGAAATTTCCTTCCCATCCCAAAGGGAATGGTTACATGAAATGCTAACTGCCTTGAATGCAGAGAGAGCCATTGCAGCCAATATCACAATTTAAGAAAATTTCATGCCACCTGGAATCCACTCCTCCAATTTTTGGCAGGGAGGTGATCGATGCTAGATGGTTGATAGTATTGTTTTCACCCCTTTATGAAGTCAATATCCGAGCTGCTTTGATGATGGAGTTGGTTCATGTGGGATACAATCAGTGATTTCTTAACTAATACCTTCCTGTACTAATCGCAGGTCTCTGCCTATCTGTCCACTGGAGGGAGAGTCGGGGAAAGGGATGTAGGTTCTGGGGTTTGGGGAGGTTGGGGATGTTTATGGGTAGATAGGTCAACAGTGTAATAGAAAGTTACTGTATCAATCTTACAGTTATGTCTTCATTTTCTGACTGTACTAGTGAGACAGTGTTATAATTTGTTGATCTATATCTTTAATAAAGTTTATTAAATGGCAAAAAAAAAGATAGCTGAGGCAGTCAATGCCACTGGGGGTCAGTGCAGGCCTACAGAGGTGGTCAGAAAATGTTTCGGGGACCTGCACTGATGTGCAAAGGACTCACTGTCTGCCCTAAACAGAAAATAGCATGAAACTGGTGGTGGCCAGCCTAGACCATCACTAGGCAGGTGGCTGAACTCAGTGGAGGAGGCAGCGCATCCATGCTGCAGTTCATTGAGGTGTCCAGTGTGCCAGTTGGCAACTTCAAGACCCAGGTTCCAGCCATCTAACCACATAAGTACTAGTTGGTTGCCATATCTGTTTTGTGCAAGGGGTCACTTACATTTCATCACCTGGTGTGACATGGGACACAGGCACATGCCGCATGGTGCATCACATGGCACTCGGACCACTGTTCTGGGTTCACAGTGCCCCTGGCTGTGCAGCCTCCTTGCAGTGTGCTGCCCTGCTACCACCCAGTTTGTACTTATAGTACCTGGGTCACACATGTGTGTCCATGCAGATTGGCACTCTGCATTGTGGTGGGCCACAGGTGCTCGGGGGTGTGGTGACAGTTCTCTTGTGCACATAGTGCAGTTCTTGAGGGTGTTGTGTCATACAATGTGTGTGTGGCAGTACTGGTGTGTACCTGTACTGTGCACCATGGTGTGGGGGCAATGGGCATCTGCATGTATCACGTTGCACCTGTAGGCAGGTGTTTGCTGTGGGTGTGGGAAGGACACCTGTGACCACCAATAGCATGCTGACAATGTGCACTACTTAGTAGTATGTGCATGCAGCAGTGGCACAGTGATTATTCTACAGTGCCATATGTGCATCACTAGCAGTATATTCTCCTCTCTCTGCAGCTCAGGTTCTGGTGTATGCAACACCTGAGGACAAGACTCAGGGCACATCCATCAGATTTGCCAGCCCCCAGTTGTATGACTAGACTGTCTGGAATGCACTAGCAGAGAGTCCACAACCAGCAGCATAGAACACAGTTCTGATGACAGCCAGAACTTCTTACATTTGTGGCACAGCTGGAGGCTGAATATCCCACAGCCAGCACTTCCACAGACAGTGGGTGCACAGGGTGACTGGCAGCCTTACAGGGACAGACATCCCTCTCATCAACTATCCCCACCATCACAAGTCCCAGTGCCCAGCAGACATGATGGTGCATGCCAAGATCATGATCTGCCAGATCAAACAACAGCGTGAAGCATGTGTCCCCATCATACAGTAGCACCCTGTACACCTGGGTGGCACCTCCCCTCTGGGCTTCCAGGAGGCTATGGAGATATCCCCACTCCAGGATAACACCATCAGCACAGCCTACCTTCCATATCTGCCTTGTCTTCCTCTGGTACCACCACCCCTTCCTCCAGGATCAAGTTCAGCACACTGTCCGCACCATGGTGGCCACAGGGGACGCAGCTATGCATCCTCCACTATAACACCTCAGACTTAGCCAAACCCTCTGTACACCCAACAGCTGGCATGGGGATTCATTGTTGGCCTGCAGTGCAGGCCTAGGTGAATCATGCATGTCTTGCAAGTTGTGGCCACCTGCTACCTATGTGTCAAGTGCCCCAGGAGCATACAGCATCACACCTGTCTTGCTGGTGACACCCCTTGACCCTCTCAGCTGTACCTTAACCCTGTGCACCACTGTCCTTGTGCCACCCTCTGGGTCCTGTGGTACTCCCCATGCTGCTTTTGGTTGTCCCTCATTCCTGGTTCTTTGCATGGCTGCATTTGTTGGCCACCACATTTCCACCTGTGTGCAACCTGTAATTATACAATGACTCAATACATACTGGCTCCTGATTGGCTGACTGGCATGATTTACGTTGTAAATCCTGCTATCACCCAACGGTAAAAAGTGCCAGCCACCACTCAGCCTCACCAGAAACCAGCTCTTAAATTCCACCCACCCAAAAGTCCTGCTTGCTGACTCCCGCTGCTCAATACTGGCTCCTCTCACCTTGGCATCCATCACAAGTCAAACTCCCACTCTCAGCCTTCGATCATCTGGTTCTGCACATTTCTGTGGAAAACAACAAGCACACCAGAAAAAATAAAAAAGGATAATTTCTTTCACACATTGCCTCTCAGTAAAATCAAGCCTTCACTGAAAGAACCGCTGATGCCAATCCAGCACCGCCAACCACCCAAAGCAAACAGATATCCGCCTGCTCCACTCACTGATACGGCACTCACAGTACAACAGCACACTGTAACTCCACATGCCCCATTACTACCATCGTCCCCATGTTCGTTACCTGCCTGCTGGCCCGACTCGCCCATTTTCAGTACTGCCGCTGATCCTCGCCCCAACTCTTCATCCTCTGACACAGAAACCATGTGCACAATGCAGTAAAATGGAGCCAGTGCCCATATTTAAAATAAAACCACTAGAGAAATTAAAAAAAAACTGTCCTGCTTCCTATAAGAAGAACAACATGACTGGTTCAGAGTCAGCTAGGAAAATAACACAATGTTCGAAAGGAAAAAGACAAATGCTCCTCTGCACGACACAAAATGAAAGCACCAAAACAACCCTACCAACACAGTACCACACCCTAGCACCCAGAATGACTTCTTCTTGTGAAGCAACAAATACAACAAAATAAAAAATATATATAATAAAATTAAAAAAACTTTTTTCATATTTTTCCCACAAAACGACAAGGCTATCCTTATATAAATTGCAATATCCACTCAAAGCTATGGGTGATGCAGATTTACCCACTGCTGGTGTGTTGTTGGTTACTCGGCTGTGTCTCATGACCAAACAACACACCAGAGTGGGTAATCCCCATCAATATCACACTCTAATGGTATATTGCTTAATTGTGCAACATGAGCTAACACTACTAACAGTAAATCCCCTGTGTTTTTATACATGTACTGAGTCTGTCGGCAGTTCTGTGTACTGTTTTGTTTCATAAAAAGTTTTGAATGAAGCATTGCCATTGTGTGTGGTCTTACTCAACTTCTGCTCCCAGACAGTTGTTAAATGATGTTGTTCCTGTGCTCCTGTGCCCTCCTTGCCATGCGAGGATCTCTCCTCTGAGCTGCTCCTCTATCGCTTGCTCCTCTGGTTCAGTGTCTGATGCTATGTTTCCTCCTGGACTGGCAAACATATTCCACAGGAATGTGCCATGTTTATAGTATACAACATGCAAGGAATATGGCATGGGCTTTTGAGGTGTGATTTGTAGGGTACCACGAATGGTCTAGGCAGTAAAATGCATTTTCAGCATGCTAAAGACGTTCGATGATGTTTCATGTCGCGATGTGTGCTGCGTAGCCTGTCCTCCAGCAGAGATGTGCGATGGAGGACAGGTGGGAGGAGAAGCAGCACAAGGGATAGGCACTGTCCCCTGTAAGATATAACATGTATATGTACAGTTTGTCACACATAGGTACCTGACATCTGCCTACCGTCGGGGTCTGCATCGATTCCTCTATACCCACCCTCTCCTCCCTCCCCACAGCATGTCCTCACTGTGGACGGTACACCACTACACCCTCTGTGGGGGTTGGTGTGAAGCCCTGCTGTGTGTACTCACTGACAAGGTGTCCACTTGGTATGTTGCCACCTTCAAATCTCTGGCAGAGGATGGAGATGTGCCAAATAAAGGCATCATGGGCACTGCCGGTAGTGTGCAAGGACACTGATGATGATGCACCCAGTTGCATAGTTGCATTGCAAACCACCTGGCTGTTAATGGGTGAAATCTTTCCTATTGAGTAGGCATCTGTGGCATTACCAGGGGTGGACAGTTGGCAACATGGGTGCGGTGCATGTGATATGGGCAACGAAATGAGCGAGCCCATATCAGTGAAGGCACAACACGAGGATCAGAATGGCGACTATGCTTTTTCTGTGGTGGGCTTAGACCCGTATCCCCCCATTACAGGGCTTGTCTCCTGCACTTCCCTTTATTTTATCTAACTCCAAGGTCGTAGCACCTCAAGGAAAAGGAATACCGGTTTACGCCATTCCGGTGCCTAGATCAATATGTCTTCGCTGTGATTTGAGCTCACTATTATGCGTTCACGAAAATCATGGCTCACCCATGGGTTCAATCAATTGCACCAAGTACCCTGGTAGGTGCGCAACCCTGTAAAACTGCTGCATTGTTGCTGGATACTCCACTGCAGTTTTGGAATTTGATGTATAGAAACATAGAAACATAAAAGTTGATAGAAGAAGAGACCGCTAGGTCCATCTAGTCTGCCCATTTGTTTTAGACCTATTTTTGACACTCTAGTTGCCCTCTGTAGTCAGGGCTCCCTTGTGTCTATCCCATGCATTCTTGAATCCTCCCACAGCATTGGCCCCACAGCCTCCTGGGGCAGGCTATTCCAAGCATCCACCACTCTTTCCATGAAGAAAAACTTCCTGGTGTTGGTAGAGAACCTCCTCCTTGCAGCCTGAGGTCATGTCCCCTGGTCCTGGAGCTCTTTCTGAAGTGAAAAGTTCTGTGCCTGTACCTTGGTAATGCCTTTATGTACTTGAATGTTTTAATAATGTCCCCTCTCTCTCTTCTCTGCTCCAAGGAGTACATATTCAGTTCCTAAGTCTTTCCTCATAGAACATGTACTGCAGACCCTGAGTCATTTTGTCACCTTTCTTTGTACCGTTTCCACCGGACAATGTCCTTCCTGAGGTGAGGCCTCCTGAATTGGACTCCGTATTCCAGGTGAGGCCTGACCAGCGATCTATGCAGTGGTAGTATCACCTCTCTCTTCCTGCTTACGATTCCTCTTCAGTGCAGCCCAGAATTCTGTTGGCCTTCATTGTTGCCTTCTCACGCTGCTTACTAACCTTCAAGTCATCTGAGATTATGATTCCCAGATCTCGTTCTGGTTTGAGGCTGCCAGTCTTTCACCTTCTAGGTAATACTCCTACTTGAATTTTCTTTCCTACAGTATGTGCATGACCTTGCACTTTTTGGCGATTGAATCTCAGCTGCCACACTCCAGACCATTCTTCTAGTTTCTTGAGGTCAGCTTCCATCTTGCTAACTCCTTCTGGGGTGTCCACCCTGCTACATATCTTGGTGTCATCTGAAAGACAGCACACCTTCCCTTCCAGCCCATCAGTGATATCTGCTATAAAACATTGAAGAACACAGGCCCTAGCACTGAGCCCTGGGGCACCCCGCTGGGCACCCTGCTCAATCAATTGCACCCCATTAACCTGTACCTCTGGGTTCTGCCTTGTAACAAGTATGTGGCAGTGCATCTAGGAATTGGGGCAGCAGGCATGAGGTGGCCAACTGCAAGGCACCAGTTGTATTTATTTATTTCTATTTATTTATTGAATTGTTTTACCAGGAAAGATACACTGAGCAACTTAATGCTCGTCTCATGGTACGTCCTGGGGAAAGGGGAAAGGGATATACAGAGTACAAGTTCAGGTAGATACATACAGATGGTGTAATTATACATACGGTTATAAAACAGAAACAGGCACATGAGACAATACAGGCTGTTGCAGAGTTTCTGTGCAAGCAGATCTTAGGAGCAGCATATAAAATAGAATCAGTACAGGTAACGAGCCATAGGATACATGGTTGTCAATACATAAAATACAGACAGTACATTGGTGCAATATGCAGCAGGGTGAGCACTAGTTGGAACACATTGGAACCAGTCACCCAATTTAAGAGCTAGTCTAAAGTATAAGTGCAGGTGGGGGTGAGAAAGAGGAGAGAAAGGGAGAGAAAACAGAGAGGAGTCAGGTAGGAGGGGGTCGGAGCAGGTGCAAGAGGGTGTGAGGTAGTTGAAACACAGTGATAAGGGAATAGAGGAGGAGGAGGACGATTTGTGGAGGTAGAGCATTCCAGATTTTAGGCAGGTGGTAGTAGAAGGCTTTTTGGCCAGAGGTAGTGGTTCTGCAAGGGAGTGAGAGGGCGGAGGAGTCAGCATGGGATCTCAGGAAATAGAGGAAAGGGTAGGGGTGCCAAGAGAGGAGGAGATATATGATGGGAGAGATCCAAGCCAGAATTTAGAGATGAATTTAGCACCATGAAGCATGTACCTGGAATGTGGGGAAGCAGGTTGAGAGAGGCGGCAGAGGTCACAGTGATTGGGTATGGGGGCATCAAGAGCGTATCCCCATCAATGTCTGGAAGGTTCCTGGGGCCAGGAAACACAAGGCAGCCATCACCTTCAACTCCACTAACATGGCATGGCTGTGCTAGGTGGTACTGTGCAGCCAGTCATGCAGTTCACAGTGCTGCATCAGCATGGCCCTACTGAGGCAGTACCAGCCAACAAGATGGTCATCTGTGACCTCTCAAATGAGATTCATAGCGGTACCATCTGTGCACAGCATAGCACCTCCACAGCCTGCGGATGAGCTCAGGATGTCTCTCTGCTCTCTATTCCTCCATCAGGGCCTTCTCCAGCATAAACAGCAGCTGTGCTATCACATTCCCCATAGTGGCTTGTGGCAGCAGTAACTCAGGCCACATCTGAGGTTTGCCCGGATTAAGACAACCTTTTTATAGGCAGTAGTAGCGATGCACAAAGTGACCAGGCAAAATCACTCAGTACTGTGCAAGTGCATTGAATATAGGATTGTGCCCATATACAGGGCTCCGTCCTTCATATATATTGAGAATTCATTATTTTTAGTGCGTGCTCTAATGGATTTTGGTCACACTAACTCCAACTTTGAATATGGGAACACCACTTAAAGTTAGTGCATTGCCATGCAAACTCAAACGTCAGGCAAAGTTTTGAATATTGGGCCCTTTGAACTTTAACAATTTAGTCAGTTTTAAAACCCAAATTGAATGTAAGATTGTGGGATATGTTTTAAGAGGAACAGGAAGGGGACAAAACAAATGTCAAGTATTATGGATGATCTGGCTAGGCTATTTTCTTTCTTAACTCATAAAGGCAGGTTTGAGATATGAATGTTTAAGAACCAATTAGAGGATTGTTTAAAGGGAAAAGTTCATGTAGTTGTGTTCCAGACCTCCATGTGGAACACCCAAAGAGTAACACTTTGCACACAGTATATCATTTTTATGTTGGCTTAGCACAAGTGCCAAGCAACATCTTGTGGTCGTAGCACATTTCAGAGGTGTTTCAGTGTTGTGGCAAATTCAGGGACACTTTAGTGGGTGCGTCCCTCAACTGCCAATCAGTGAGCATGCTGGTGATGACAGAAAACTTTAAAGAGAGCCAAAAGTTGAAAGAAATCTGCCACAGCAATCAGGTGCAGTTTCATCATTACAGTGGCAGATGACAAGACTGTGACCATGCACATTACTATGCACAGTAATGTGCATGGCGGAGTTACGAGCAACATGTTTGCTAAGTGTGCCTTTCCTGGTGAAACATTTCAATAAATAATGTAGTCTGAGCAGCTTTCCACAATGGTGGCTCCTACTACCTACCACACAGTCCTGCTAAGCCAATATTCATTGTGCCCAGTCCCCATGTTGGCATGTATCCCCCATTCAATGTGGCACACTGGGAGCCCACCCAGTGTGCCAAAACATGATGGCTCCTGTCGCCCACCACACACCCCAAAAAGCCAACATCAGGGTGCCCAATCCCCATGTCAGCATGTATCCCACCTCCCCCATTAATGTGGCACACTGGAAGCCCACCCCAGTATGCCCACATTATAATAAAAATCCTGTGAAAGAAGAAAACTGTCCTTAGCTGGGTTTTTTATTTTTTGTACCTGTGAAAAGGAAACGGTCCATCATTGTGTCTCTGTCTCACTCCTCCATCCCAACCCTCCCTCTGTGCACCCACCTCCAGCACCCCTCACCCCATACTTACCTCCAGAGGTTGGGTGCTGTCATCTTCAGTGAACCAGGACACGTCTGCACTCTGCAAAGATGAACCGTAAAATGAAGAATCGATGGTAAACTGTATAATGGGAGTCAATAGGAGTGGTCATCTTAGGTTGATATCTCTGTCATTTTTTGGAATTTTGGCCTCAAAATTTTAACATGGGGTTCCTGGGACCCCACCTCATGAATACTGGCACTGTAATCACTTATCGGTCATGAAAGGTGATTTTGTGGTTGCTGCACAGAATCACCTTTCAGGACCAATAAACAAAACGACAGTGCCACTGTTCATGAAGGAAGGTCCCAAAAGCCCATGTTGCAAATTTAGTGAAAAATTCCAGACAATGACTGTGTTATGAGAGTGCATTGTGCGGTTTCTACGCATGTTCATAACTTTGTCAGTTTTTAATATTTTCACTCCAAATTTTCAGCATTGCCATTTTCACACCTCCTTATGAATAGTATAGCTGTCATTTTCATATCCTTCCCAAATGTGTTTTCACACCTGTGGTGCAGAATGGAGCGGTTGCTGTGGAAATCAACTTTTGGGACAGATTAACACAATCACAGTGTCACTGTTCATGATGGAAGGTCCCAAAATATCCATGTTGAATATTTTGTGGAAAAATTCAAAACTTGATTACGTTCTCAGCGTTTGTTGTGCAGTTTCTATGCAGCTCTTAACTTCACCAATTTTCATATTTCCTCCAGATTTTCAACAGTTCCATTATTTCACACCTCCTCATGAACAGTACAGCTGTCATTTTTCACATCCTGCCAAAATGTGTTTGCACACCTGTGGCACCTATGCCACAGTCACTGTGCGAAATCACCTTCAGGATCGAGTAATGAAATAATAGTGACACTGTTCATTAGGTGGAGTCACAAAACCCATGCTGAACATTTGAGTGAAAATACCAACAAACACCAAGGGCATTAGGATTTCCAACCACAATGCCCCACCTTGTAGAGACTGACAGGCTTCAGGGTGTGACTTGGGATTGTCAGCAGTAATGCTTATGGCATTCCACCCCACTCTCCACCCTGCAGCCATTGACAGACATTGAGGTGTGCCTTGGAGTCTTCAGCCCTAACATTCACCCCATTCTCCTATACTGCACCATCTCAGCTTATTTCCTTATGGAATGGGGTGAAGTAAGACCAAAGACCCCAAGGCACACCACGACACCTGTTGTTGTCTGCAGGGTAGGGTGAGGTGGAATGGCGTAAGCATTTTGGCTGACAACCCAAAGGCACACCCAATGCCTTTCAGTCTCTGCAGGGCGGGGTTGGGGTTGGTGTTAGTTCATTATTTCACTGCCATTCCTATTATGCGTCTCTAACTCCTGCACTACCAATGCCAATGCCAGCAAGCCAACATTCAGCATTAACAAATGTTTGTTACTTATTGTGCTGCTGTTTTATTTTATCTGATCTGGTTGACTCTGCCATCCCTCCTACACCGGCATTTCAAGTATCGTGCCTCTAGTGATGCATCCCACAATCTTCTGCGGCTGATATCAGAGTTGGGGAGCAGCTGCAGGAGCATGTATAGTGTTGCCATGTGGACAGAGCTATTAATAACTCTGGTTTTGAGTTGGAGGTCTCGGTGCCACATCAAGACCAAGTATAGACTGGCAGTCAAATATGGGTTTGAGCACACTGAAAAATAACTACATTCCCCACAATGGCTGTGGTGCAGGTGTTTGAAGAACTTTGCATATGGGAGCCGAAGGCTTTGATGTTTAATCCACCTTGGCCCTGTTTCAACAATTGCACAGCACAAGAAAAGGAGGCAATGAACTCCCTAGCAAATAAAAACAATAGTTATAAAGCACACTGATAAGGGGGATGTGGGGGCTATTGTTATTTGGGGTGCCCACAAATATGAAAGATAAATGCTTGGACAACTCTTAGACAAAGTGTTTTACCAGCCCCTTTCTTAGAGCCCACCATGCAATTCAAAACAACAATTGACACCTATTTACATGAAATGTTTATCATGGCTAAAATTACATAGGAGACCTATGGCTTTTTAACAGTAAAATCTCTGGTGAGGGCAGTCATTTACGGACTTCCCAAGGTTCATAAAACTTAAACAACCCACAGGCAAGACCAATTGTCTCCTGTGTAGGGTCATTAAATGAACCACTTGCTTGCTATGTAGAAGAACAGATAAAAATCTGGCAAGTAAGACTCCCAGCTATATTCAAGATACAAAGCACATATTGCAAGTGTTAGAAGACATTTACGTGGAACCTGACTGGTGGCTGGTCATGCTTGATGCAACAGCCCTCTACACAAACATTCCACACAATGAAGGGTTACAGGTGCTGAGGAGTCACTTTGTGCCCATACTAATTACAGCCAAAGGCACATTGAATTCATCTTGACCCTAGTAGCATTTGTACTAACATATAATGCCTTCACATTTGATAATTATTTTTTCTGCAGAGTAGAAAGGAACAGCCATGAGCTTACGACATATGCGCTCACGTGTGCAAATGTCTATTTTGTGTACTGGGAAAAACATATGTGTACAATGCAGAAAAAAACTTTTTGACAAGCTGAATTTATAGAGATGCTATATTGATGATTTGATTATTGTATGGCGGAGTACTAAAAAGAGCTGGAAACTTTGTGGGCTATCACAGGCAACAAATTCAAATCTCAAGTTTTCGATTAGAGCAAATCAGCATACTATCGATTTTTTTGACCTGCATATAACAAAAGATGGGACATCTGAAATGGGGTTTACAATTTGTCTATACCAAAAGACACAAACAGAAATGCAATGCTACATTTAGACAGCTGCTACCCCAGGCATACAGTGGAGAACATTCCTCTCAGCTAGTTTACTAGATTGAAAAGAAATTGTTTCCAATAGTCAGGAGTTAAAAGAAGCCACTGAAGTGATGATCAAAGGTTTAGAGACAATGGGTGGGATATTCAGAAATGTGCCAGAGGCAGACTCAGTAGCTGTGCAGCACAAGTACACTGCACCAGTGTGCACAGATACAATATTCAAAGGTTGCGCACCACGGCAAGTACCAGTGCAACATGGCTGAATCTCGAGGATGTGCCATAGCACAACCAGGGGCTGCACCAGGAGCAAACCAGCAAGTGCCATAGCACAACCAGGGCTGCACAAGGGTCAGAGGTGCATGGGCCAGAACACAGGACAACAGACACAGCAGGAGCATGCCACCAGAGCAGGACAGACAACCACCAGGGTGCAGAGCATGCCAGGAGGAGGCATGACAGGTGAACAGCTGCAGGCCCTGATCATGCACACCACAGTGGTGCATGAAGGCAGTGTGACACTAATGTCCACTGGCAAACAGCCATGGGCAACACCCACAGGAAGGCATGGGACACGCCACCTGGACAACAGCTGGCAACACACATGCCAACAGCACGCAACACACACCATACAACACAAACAGAGTGCCCACTTATGCCCAGGGCACACCCACCAGCCACTGGGCACAGACCACCAGGCACATTCCCTATTCAACCCCAGACATACCGCTCAGCCACCATGCACACCACTGCAGCATGGCTCCACCGCCAGCTGCAAAGCAGACACAGACACAGATGGCTAACGATAGAAAAGTGCATTAAAACCAAGCAACAATAACTATGTACAGAACAACAGGTAAGGGAGCAGGGAATGGGAGACCACAAACAAAATTGTAGTCCAGAGAAGGGAGGCAGGGGGACAGGGGACATGGCTGGGTAAGGTACAAGGAGGAAAATGGAGGGGGGACAGGAAGGGAAGAGGTGCAGGCCAATGGGCCCTATGGGCATCCACACCCTACGGTGCCAGGTGCACTGTCTATTCTGCAGCCAGCACAGGGCCTACTGAATCAGTTGCACCACCTGGAGCATGGCCGTGGTGACCTGCAGTATTGTCTGAAGGAGCCTGTTGTTGACAGCATCCGTTGGACACCAAGGACAAAGGAGGGAACATGGTATGAGTGCATGTCCATATGACTGTAGCCCACCCACCATGCACAGTGGACAGCGGTGACATGTGCCCCTGAGATGGCACACAGCCTCCCGCAGAATGTGTGCCCACCAGCCACCATCCTGACTATCCACAGCCACGCAGAGCACTGCACACCAACACCACCCACGTGCTTCACACCACAACCATGGTGGCAAGGCAACAGGACTAAGCAGTGAGATGGCAGTGGCACGGCTAGAACCGGGTGCACCACAGCCCACCTGCAGCAGCCACACACATGTGCAATAGCCAAGGCATGGTGCAATGGACCCTCCGTGGTGCACAGCCTGGAATGGCCATGTTCACAGGGGCTGGCCACCCTCTCCCTGCACAACAACAAACCCTGAAAGAGTGCCTACCTGCTTGCTGCAGTGCAATGGCGCCTGTCCAGCGGCACCGCCCATGCGGCCTGCAACCTGTGCCCCTGCATTGGCTTGTCTTTGTCCACCTGCAGTGCCTGCCATCTGTGCACATCACCTATCCTCAGGGCCTAGTAGGGAGACATTGAGAAGAGACACATTAGTGCCTGAGAACACCCCATGCCCCCGGCACAGCATGACCCTGGCCCTGCACAGTGGCGGTGCAGTGGCACAGCACACCCATGGTGCGCTGCCACAGCCAACAGGCGCGCAGCCACAGCCTCCCACAGCATGGTGTGACACCCTGCTGGCCCCACAGAACACTGGAATGGCACAGACATGGCGTAGTGCACTCACCTGGATGTGGGCGCCTCGGACTCATGCCAGCAGTGACCATAGCCTGTCAGGGTCCCTCCTCCACAGTTCTTTGTAGTGGTGGCGGCACTGCTCCTCACCTCGCTGTGCCCCAGTGGCCTCCTCCAACCCCTCAGCCACCTCCTGCCACACTTCCTATGGCCGATCCAGGGCCCTGGCCTACAGACAACCCATGTGGCTCCACCAAGGCCACAAGGTTCACCAGTTCTACCTGGGTCCAGTTGGGTGCTCTCACAGTGCTACAGCAGCATGCTCGATTCTGCAATTGCAAATCAAAATGGCACCCAGTAGTGCACGAGCCACACGTGCTATGGGTGCCCGACTCACTTGGTGATGCGCTGCCATCCCCAATCACGCATTTCCGGTGCTGCATGATAGAGTTGGGGCAGTACTGGCATGCACCACAGGCACTCGGTGGGTCAAAGGGTACTTTCAGTGGGGTCATAGGTCAGCACGTGCACCGTGTGCGACAGCGCAATAGTGCATGCCATGCATGGTGTGCAATGGGGCATGTGTGCCCCACGGTTCATGGGCGAATGTGCACGGGTGCCACATGCCCAATAGTGGCAGAGCACTGTACCACATATAGAGCAGTGTGTGTAGAATCGCCACCAACATATGTGATGTCAGTGCGCATGCGCACTGCCAGGCCTACTCGCACATCATACAGTTGCGCCATGGCCTGTGCATGCGCAACACCAATGTGTAATATGCAACTTCACGATATTCAGCTGGAATATGCAGATTGGCTGATCAGCATATCCGCAGTGCATTGGAGGCATTTGCATTTCATTTCAGTTGGCGCATCTCATTTGCATGTGATGCGCTATAAATGTGCCACGGGACTGCACAGGCACCAGACTGGTATTGCATCCTTCAGAGGTAATCCACCAGGCTGTGGGCCTGTCAGGACAGTGGTTAAGGAGGCGTTGTGTGTTGCAGCCATCACTCACCACAGTTTTCATACCCACAGAAGTAAGCATGACGGATCACGAGGAGGTTGAGGAGTGTGTGCGGCAAGGAAGCACAGGCCCAACTACGAGGGCAGAGAGTGATGCCCAATTCTATGCCTACCTGGACCAGGAGCATCTCCTGAGTGGCTCAACAGGCACCCCACAGGCCCGGGTGACAGCATGGGAGGGTGTGGTCAGGGCTGTGAACCAGCAGGGCAGCCATCAGAGGACAGCACAGGAGTGCAAAAGAAGGTAGGCACAGACTGGAGGAGGATTAAGAAGAAGGTGTCTGCCATCCAGGCTGCACGTATGCCACAGGTGGTGGACAGCCTGATGTGCCACAGCTGACACCGCAGGAGGAGTTGGTGGCGGCGTCCATGTGGCGCAGCGCCGTCGCGAGTGTGCCGGTGGAGGATTCAGACAGGGGCAGCCCATCACTGCATGGGTGGGTACAGCAGCACCTGGGGAATGGAGGAAGGGGGACAGGGGCAGGGGCGCAGGGTGTGTGCCAGCAGCACTAATGTGACTGTGTTCCTTTTCAGCTCCGGAACACCTGCATGTAGCGGCAGAGGTGGGGGTGACCACCAGGGTGCAGTCCTGGACCTGGAGGACTGACCATCCACCTCCACTGGTGTCAGGGGTCCAGACCACAGGCAGCCCAACACCACAGTCTGACCGGATGCCTATGGTGTGGTTGCAGATGAGGCCCTGGATGTGTTTCAGCAGGATGCAAGCCATGGCATCCAGTATGCAGAGACACGGTTCATTGCAGAGTCGGGACCAATGGCGATGCCATGACTGTCATCTTGGATAGTGGTGTTGCTGGTCAGGGGAGGTACCCATACCACACACCCACCATGGCAGTGCAGGCGGTGCCCTGGTGGTGGTTGTCCACCCACTGGCTGCAATGCCCAGTGGGGCTGTGGGCGCCAACAGTGTGGTGCAGTCCAAAGGGGTGGTGGTGCAGCCACCCCAGTGCTGTTATGCACACAGTAACTGGAGGCAGCAGCGGCAGCAGGAGGGGTCGACGGGGGGGCCAGTGCAGTGGCCATTGCCATTGCACCACAGACTGATCAACCCGGGGCCCCACTGTGCAGCCCACCAGCGAGGGGATTGTGCTGCAGGGTCATGCAATGCCCGTGGGTCAGCGTAATGCCCATGCCCCAGGGCACTGACCCCTGACCGAGCTCACCCGTCTGCTACAGGCTCTGTGGAGCAACAGGTGCTGGTCGTGGCAGGGGTGCATGCACTCCACAGAGCTCGCCAGTCCGCGGGGAGGTGTGACCGGGACTATGAGCAGCTCCTGGCTGAGACCACACACATGCGGGAGGTCATGACTGCAGCCCTGGATCGGCTTACCACTGTGGTCACGGCTGGCCTAGCATCACTGGCCACCCTGGTGCATGGCCGCCCATCACAGACCCCACAGAGGCGCCTTCTCAACCCCTTGGTCATGGCATCATGTGACCCCCTCAGTGTCAATGCTGGGATTCAGTGGGCTTTCCAGGCACACCTGGAGTGGGCATGTTTGGGAGCCTGCAGAGCCCTGCGAGGATGGGTCGCATTCCCACAGTGACACACCTGGGGAACATCTGAGACACCCCTGTGGCCGTGGCACCCAGCCTGCATCTGCTGGGCAGTCTTGGCGGGGCTGTCCATGTGTCTGTGGTGGCCGTGTGACTGCACAGTGGTCCTGAACCGCATCCTCCCCATCCACTGTCTGCTGCTACCATGTGCACATTGGTGTGGCATGTGCATGTGCATTCCAGGGACATTTCATCCATGATCCATGCCACACACCCACCTTGTGCACACCCACACAGCTGCTGGCCACTGTGACATGTGCATGATGATGCCAACACACCAGCTGCACGCACTGATGTGCAACATCTGACACATGTCCATATGCCCCTGCACGCAGATGCCCATGCATGTGTGCGGGTGTGTGGGGTCTGGGGTGGGGTCTACAGGTGCTGTACAGGGTACTTCCATGGAGTCCAGTTCCATGCCCATCCACTCTACCCTCCAGCCATGTCTGTCATGGGGCCGGCCTTCCATGCCTGTGTACTGTGCCATTGTCCCTGGGACTTGTGTGTGGTCATGTTCACCTACCTGTGTGCACCATAGTGCTCCTCTGCAATTGTGTCCTGGTGTTGCTGGGCCATCCTGTTCAGCAGGGGTTCCTCACCGGGGGGCTGCCCACCACCACCTGGACCGGCAGCCGCATTGTCCCCACTGGATGTGGCCTTGACCCCAACAGTTATCCCACATTCGTGGCCATGTTGTGTAGCATACAGCAGGCTACTAACAGGCCACAGGCCTTTGAGGGGCTGTACTGCAGGGCATCACCAGACTTGTCCAGGCAATGGAACCGTGCCTTCAGCTGCCCAAACACACGCCTCGATGATGTTCCATGTGCTGGCATGTCCTCATTGTATCACTCTTGTGCTGGGGTAGATGGGCACTGGTATGGGGTGAGCAGCCACGTCCGGAGTGGGTATCCGCTGTCACCTGTGTATTGACATGTGTGGTTAGCATGGTGGTCTGTGTAGCTTCCCCCACCTTCCCTGCCACACCCTCTGATGCCTCTGGCCTAGTGTCCCCCACCCGCCCTGTTGTGCCAGGCTGCCCATTCCAGCTGCATACTCAACTACTAGGTGGCCTGTAGGGATGTCCCACTCTCAAACCTGTGGCACAGTGCTGACTGGTACCAGATGAAGGCATTGTGTGCTCCACCAGGGTGTGTGGCACAGACATTGATTATGAGCCCCTGGCATCGCACCCCACCTGGCAGTTGACACTGGGGTAGCCCTTCCTGTTGATGTAGGCAACCCCTCTGGCCCAGGTGGTGTGCGGATGCCTATGTGGTGCAGTTGATGGCCCCTAGCACGCCAGGCATACGTGCCACCTTATGGAACTCCTGCATGTTCACTGTACGCTCTGCCTGTGTGCTGGGAAATTGGATGTATTCCACAGCATGTGGCAGCAGTGCATTGAGGAACTGTGGAGAGCTGTGATGCAGCTGACTGGGTTATGCCTGTGGTGTCCCCTATTGGTCTGTGAAAGGTACCCGTGGTGAGCAGGCACATGGCGGCTGTGACCTTGGTCTCCATTGAGAGGCGTGGCTCCGTCTTGCGGGTGCCTGCATCTCATCACTGCACAGCTCACAGAGCTGCCTCAGAATTGCCCATTTCAGGTAGTACTGGCCCACAATCTCAGTGTCACTGTACTGTTCATAGGTGGTGCGGGCATGGTACCACCTGTTCTGGGCATACCGATGGGCCCTTCCATGACCATGCCACTCTGCCTCCTGCCTCCTCACACCTCTCATTACTGCCCATCAGGAAGATGGCACTGGCCATGGCCTGGGATGTCCTGCCCCCTGGGTGGCTCTCTCCACTGCCCTCCGGCTGTGTGTTGCTGCATGTGCCTCTGCACTGGGCACACACCTGTGTTGGGGTCCCTGCTGGCAGCCTGTTGGCTGTGGCCTCTGCCTCCCACCCATCTGGGTACTTTCACTGCCACTTCTATGACCAGGCTCGCAGGCTCATGCTTCAGTTGCTGCCCCACTGCTGTCTAACACATGCACACACACGGCACCTTCAGGGTCACATGCCCTGTCCCACACTCTGTGGCACTTTCTGCCTCTGTCTTGCACCTCCTGCTGTCCTGCCTGGCCAATGTCTATCTCTCTCTCTCTCTCTCTCTCTCTCTCTCTCCTGCTCCTCTGTGTTGCAAGCCTCCATCCTTGCTTGCTCCCCTCTTGTTATGGGTCCAAGTTTGCTCCATGCATGTCCCTGTTGCTCCGGCGCTTGCGCCATTGGCTTGCTGTTGAATATCGCACTGCGCCACTTATTCATGGCTATGCCCCTGCACTTATGCATGCATTCGTTAGGTTGCACATTGGCACACTGTGATTTGTGCCATGCATTTGCTCCTGCTGAATATCGCTCTGTGGCACACTTCCGCATTTTGCAGGTGCATCTCAGTGCAGCTTTGAATATCCTACCTAGAGGGTATAATGATACCAGCATCAACAAAGGAGTAAAAAGTGGTAGAAATGCCTAGAGAAAACCTTCTACACAGAGTGAGAGGAAATAGAAATGCTGGTGCCAGGATAATCCAGGGCATGGGAGACAAACCATATGATGTGAGGTTAAGGGAGCTCAGTATGTATTCCTTGGAAGACAGAAGGAAAGGGGGATATGATAGAAACCTTCAAGTATCTAAAGGGTATAAACAGGGTTGGAGTGGAGGACATTTTCAATTTAAAAGGGAGGGACTACTAGGGGCTACAGTCCAAACTTGTGGGGGTAGATTTAAAAAGGAAATGAAGATGCACTTTTCATGGAAAGGGTGGTGTCAAAGTGGAATAAACTGCCTGAGGAGGTGATATCACTGAAAACAGTGGAAGTTCTAAAGTGAGGTGGGACAGGGTAAAATGAGAGTGGCAATGGGAGAGAGGAAGGCAATGGGAAGAGCGGGAGGTTCACTTTGGGGGCAAGAGGAGGGTGGGCCAGCTCCAGCTAAATAGACTGAGCAGCACACTCAAGCAGAGTTGATAGACCACTAAGGCCCTTTTCTGCTGGCAATTTGTGTATGTTCGTACTTGGCAGCTCTGAGGCTGGAGCTGGCAGATAGCTGGAGTTGAGGAGGATATCTGAGCTGCTAGGAGTCCTGATGGTGGAGGAGCCTGCCCTTGTAGTGGAACAAGAGGCAAGTTCTGCAGTGAACTGATCATTTACCGATGGGTGTATGTACACAGCGCCGTCTGATGATTTGGAAATAGAGGCCAAAATGAATGGAGAAGACCAGAGCCAGCTTAGAAAAATGGATGATCACTGAACTGCCGATTGACTGTTGCTGCGATATCACTGTCTTTGCTTCCGCTGCAACTGAACTTCTATTGCCCCTTCAATGGCTCCCTTTTCTCCTGACCTTAGTCTACTGAGAGCTGACTTGAGAGGACTCGAGAGGATTTTTGTACTTGTCTTTTTTTCTTCAAAGTGTAGGGGTGTTACGAGCTATAGTTATATTACTGTTACCAGTGTTGGGAACGGTTTTCTTTTACTCAGAACTACAACATGGGAGTTGGGCTCTATTGATGTTTTGTTGGAATTCCATGAGCTTCCAGAACATTTTAGACTTACTGTATGATAATATTAAATGTTAAAAGGATAGTGTACTTAACAAATTTCACACTTTCAATTAAAACTTTGAATTTTCACATGCCCCTGCCCCTGATCACATGATTCCCAATCTTGAAAGTGCATGCATGGTGCTCTGTGAACAGAGTCGCCATTCCTTTGCAGTTGCTGTAGGGAGGACACTCCTTGAGCACAGCCTGAGATTGTGAAAGGGGTATTGATTAAAGCTATTTTAAATCTATCCTAAAGCCACTTTTCTCAAATGTTCTAGCCTTGGGCATAATAAAAGTCTTTAGAAAGTAAGTACAAACATACAAAATTTGCCAGCAGATAAAGGCCTAGAGGTCTATCAAGTCTGTTCGAATGTGCAGCTAGTACCCTTTATTCTGCAGCTGCATACAGTATATGTCCTAACATTCTAATTCATAATAGAGCTCGTCGAATAGAGGTTTGAGCCTCTGTACTGCTCCTTTGAACTCTGTATTACACAGCATTTTTTTCAAAATGTTGTTCTTCAGATCTTTTAACTGAGTTTATGATTCAATATTAATTTCTGTGTCTCGGGCCCTTTTATATTTTTGAAACTATTTCTTAGTATTTTATTTTTATTTTATTTTGAAGTGGGCATTGCAGATTTAATCAACCCAGAGAAATCAGGACCTTTCAGATTCTGCAGAGGTCTATTAGCCCCAGAAATCACAAAATTAAGCTACTCTTGAGCTGGGGAAGAACTCTTATGAGAGCGCATCAGGAGCATGAGCCACTTTTAGTCACCATCAAGTTTGTAACAAGAGGCGCCATCTCCCACTAAGTTCCTAGAGTTTCCTATTATCAAATCGATTAAAACCTTTAAAGAACAACATTAAAACAGAGAATTTCATCAGATTTGAATATACCTGATCAACAAGTTAAGGAACTTGTATTAGCAAATCTATAGGGACTTGTTTTGAACTTTTTAAGGATTGTTCCAGAAATTGCATTTTCAAGCTTTTAATATTACCAAAGTCAGAATTTGAATTTGAATCAACCAGGGCACACTAGGATACATTACAACAGGTTACTGCTATTTTATTCCTTTTAAGATTTTTAGTGTATTTGTAGAGTGACCCTAAGTGGCTTACTTTTGTGCCACTCATTTGGTTATAACTAATAGAGTTATTATAGGATTTTAGAAGAAAGAAGTTTAGTGTATTTTTTACACCTGACCTTCCTTGTTTAGGTCTACTTT
The DNA here is from genome assembly GCA_016271365.2 of Neoceratodus forsteri. Taxonomy (NCBI): domain Eukaryota; kingdom Metazoa; phylum Chordata; order Ceratodontiformes; family Ceratodontidae; genus Neoceratodus; species Neoceratodus forsteri. The sequence continues at coordinate 1,066,761,648 of CM028130.1, forward strand.
TTTCATTATGCTTCTCTCCACCTCCCTGGCCAGCCACTCCTTCAGGCCACCAAGGCCCCTCAGCCACCCTCCTCCACGGATGCCATCCACTGCCCCCTTCAACTGCCAGTTGGTCCCCACTAAGTTGACACAATGTAACCCTTCATCAGGTTGGCCCCTTCCCTGGGGAGAAGTGCCAAGAGGCACAATCTTATCTCAGGGATCCAGTGGGGTGGTCAATGTGGGCTATCCCAGGCAACAGTGGCATGCAGAGACTGGTGGCCATCATCCGGTCAGGCCAGGAGCATTTTCCACTTTTCTGGCCGCCCATGCAACCCAGATTGACCTGTGGAGTGGCAACCTGAGGCGGATGCACGGTGGGGTGTTGAGGCTACATGTCCCTTAGCACATCTTCCAATCTGCCTGCAGGTGCCAAGGCCCTGCCCACCCTCAGGAGGGAAGCATCCAATGGACCTCTGGATCCCCCCTGCTGGTCTCTGCTCCTGGTACCTGGGTTTGAACCAGCATGCCGAGTGAACACTTTCGCTCAGGTGTCATGGAGCCAGCACATTTAGGTTTATTAATTTTTAAGGACACCCAACAGTACATTGGACAATAATTACACATTTTATTTTTGGGCTAACCCTTTAAGAGATCAGAATGGTCAGCCTAGAAGTGGAAAAACATTTATCCACCTTTGTTGATTGGTTCTCCTCAAAGCAGTAAACTTCAAAGGGAAAAACCTAAAATATTTAAATTTTAGTACTGATAAGGGGATTGTTATGGGAAATTAAATCCAACCCAGGATAATTGATTTACTGGGGGTTTGATGTCCACTGCAGCTGCACTTTCAACTCCTACTGTCAATTCACAGGAGTCATTTATTACATCTAAAAATCAGGGGAAAGTTTTGTCCCAAATGAACTTTCCTAGCTCCTTCTAGTGGAAGAAATATCTATACTACATTCTCATTTAGAACTCTCTATGGAACCCCTTGATTATAGCTCTTCAGTATTGGTAGAAAATTCAGACTCAAATTAGATTACTTTTTCTCCTCAAGAATCTTTCTAGATGATTTATGGTTTTACTTTTCTATGAGACAGGTAGATTTTCCCACCCCTAGGATCTAGGGTGAACGGGAAATTACGGAAGTTAAGGGGCCAGAAATAAGACATGATTGGAGTGGTGCAGTGCAGTGGTTGTGGAGCAGCAGTCTTCCGGGAGACGTTCTGGAGGATGCGGTGTTGTCCCATCTGCAGGCACCTCTCTGGGCTGAGGGAGGAGGTTGCTCATCTCCAGGCTGAGTTGGCCAGGATTTGTGGGACCTCCTCTTCCATCCAGGGACCACCAGTGCCAGTGCCGTTGCCTCAGAGGTTGCCAAGAAAGAGGAGCGGTTGGACCACAGTGGGCTCAGGGAGGGTGATGGTGGTGGAACAGAGGTGCATCCCTCCAGTTGTACCTTCCACAATTCCTATGCCATTCTGGAAAAGTGTGGTTCCTCTATGGAGGCACCTGCAGTGGAGACCAAGGAGGATGCTGGGAACCTCCACAAATGAGATCCACAGGAGGGTGGCAGGAGACCCTGCAGGGAAGGAAACAACTCCTGGTGGGGACTCCATTGTTAGGAAGGTAGAACTGGGGAGGAAGGGGAGAGGGAGGTAAGGTGCCTGCCTAGTGCTATGGCTTGGAGGGACAGGGAGTGAATCTTCAGGATTGCTGGAGCAGCTGCACAGGGAGGAGTTGGATGTCATTGTCCACCTAGGGACAAATGACCTGGCTAAGAAAGGGATTAGAGAAGTGCAGGAAGAGTTTGTGGAATTGGGGAGGGCCTTAGTCAAGTAGCACGCACGGTAACCTTCTCGGAGGTGCTGCCCATCTATGGCATAGGAGAGGCTAGGGTGTTCCACAACATGGGATTCAGTCAGTGGTTGAAAACTGGTGTGGAGCTCAGGGATTTGGCTTCATTGTGGACTGGAGGTCCACCTGGAGTGATGAAAGCCTATACTGGCGTGATGGGCTGCATCTGTCCTGGAGGGAACCAGGATCCCAGGTGATAGGTTTAAATGCTTCATTGGCAAGCTTTTAAACTAGCCAGAGGGAGCACTGAAAGGAGCAGGGAACCTAGCTCCCCAAATAATCACGGTAGTAAATGTGGCAAACACCAACATAGAAGTGTCGATAGGAGAAGGGCAGGGGTAAATGGAGAAAGTAACAAAGGCAAGAAGGACAGGGATGGGACAAAAGGGAGTAAGGTCATCAGTAAGTAGAGGGTAATGAGTACCAATGCCTGTAGTCTGGGCAACAAGCTCCTGAGCTGGTGGCCTTGATGGAAGTGGGATGCCTGAATATCGTAGCAGTCACAGAAACATGGTACACAGAGAACCATGACTGGGATGTTAACATACTAGGGTACATAACCTACAGGAGAGCTAAGCAGGGAGAAGAGGAGGAGGAGGAGGAGTAGCTCTCATGTAAAGGAAGGATAAAGCAACTGAACAAAAGAGTAAACAGGGAGGAGAGGAGGCACTGTGGGTCACCTTAGAGACTGGAAAGGGCACCACAATCTGCACAGGGGTTGTGTACAGACCCCCATGTCAGGGAGGAATGGACAAGGATATGATAGAAGGCATTCTTAGAATGGCAGAAAGGGAGATACTGTTGATGGGAGACCTGAATATGCCAGATGTTAACTGGAGCACATTTGCTGCAGCCACATCCAAGAGCAGGGCCATTCTTGATGCCCTACAGGTGGCAGGCATTAGACAGCTAGTTTCGGAACCCACTGTGAGGGAGCAATCTTAGACCTCGTACTCTCAAATGGGGACAGTGAGAGGATCTCAGATCTAGAAGTGGGTTGCCATCTGGGACAAGTGACCATCAAACAGTGTGGTTCATGTTAAACTCAGCTACAGAGTCAAGCCATACAAAGTGAGGGTACTGGACTTTAGGAGGGCTGACTTTGGCAAGATGGGAGAGTGCCTCAGAAAAGCACTAGCAAACAGGCTAGACAGAGGGGTGGAGCAACAAAGGGAATCATCAAACTGCCATCACAGAGGCAACAAGCCTTTGTGTGAAGCAAACAAACAAATCAAAATGAAAGAAAAGCCACTATGGTTCTCAGAAGAGGTGGCTGTGAAAGTCAGGAAGAAAAAGATAGCATTCCGAAGTATAAGGAAACACAGAAGGAGCAGGACAGAGAGCTGTACCAGTTAAGGCAGAAGGAAGCAGGAGGGAAGTCAGAATAGCAAAGGCCCAAACTGAGGAAAAGATAGCCAACTCAGCTAAGAAGGGGATAAAACCTTTTATAGGTACATCAGTGAGTGTAGAAAGACAAAGGGAGGGATAGTGAGGCTGAATAGAATGAACGGTGGTGGGCAGAGGGGACAGTGAAAAGCAGGGATACTGAATGAATATTTCTGCTCAGTATTCACAAAAGAGGAGAGGGAAGTGCCTAATCCAATTAACAGAAGCACTCTTGATAGGGAGGTCAATCCCAGTCCTTTCACATAAGAAAGGGTTCTGCAAGAACTCCTAAAACTGAAGGTGGACAAAGCAATGGGTCCTGATGGAATTCACTCATAATTCTAAAAGAATTTAGGAGGAACTAGTGAAACCGCTGGCTACTCTTTTAATAAATCATGGGAGGATGGTGGTACCCAAGGACTGGAGGAAGGCGGATGTGATTCCCTTCACAAAAATGGGACCAAGACAGAGGCGGAAACAGACATGTCAGTCTGACCTCTGTGGTAGGGAAAGTGATGGAGTCACTTCTGAAGGAAAGAATAGTTGAGTACCTAGAGGCCAGTGGAGCACAGGACCCAAGGCAGCATGGGTTCACAGCGGAAGGTCATGTCAGATGAATCTAATAGATTTCTTTGACTGGGTGACCAAAGTAGTAGACCAGGAGGGGCTGTGAACATGGCCTACCTAGACTTTTAGCAAGGCATTTGACACAGTCCCACACAAAAGATTAATAGTCAAATTAACCAGCCTGGGAGTGGGTCCAGGGTGGTAGCCTGGTAAAACACTGGCTGCACAACAGGACACAGAAGGTAATTGTAAATGGAGTCCACTCTGAAGAAAGAGCGGTTACTAGTGGGTACTGCAGGGTTCAGTATTGGGTCCAGTCCTTTTAATGTCTTCATCAGTGACATTGCAGAGGCCTGGAAGGAAAAGTATGCCTTTTGCAGATGACACAAAGATCTGCAACAGGGTTGATACACAAGGAGGCATGGAAAGGATGAAAAGGGACTTGCAAGGTTGGAGGAATGGTCAGAAGTATGGCAGCTTGGATTCAATGCAAGAAGTGCAAAATAATGCACCTGGGAAACAAGAACCCAGGGAAGAATACACAATGGGTGGGGAGATAGTAACAACAACAAAAAGGAAAGGGACCTGGGGATACTCATATCAGATGACCTTAAGGTTAGCAAGCAATGTGAGAGGAAGGTAGGGAGGGCTGTGGGTATACTGGGATGTATAGGAGAGGCAACAGCAGCAGAAAACAGGAAGTTGTTATCCTCTGTACAGACAGTTGGTGAGACCCCATCTGAGTACTGTGTCCAGTTCTGGAGACCCCATCTCGCAAGGACATAGACAGGATAGAGGTAGTCCAGAGGAGGGCAACTAAAATGGTGCAGGGTCTGCAAAAGAAGCCTATGAGGAGAGACTAAAGGAGCTTAATATGTATACCCTTGAGGAAAGAAGGAGAGGGGGACATGATAGAAACTTTTAAGTACCTCAGTGGAATCAACAAAGTCCAAGAGGTAGCATCTTTCAGAAAAGAGACTTGCAAGAACAAGGAGACACAATTTAAAGATAGAAGGAGGGCGGTTCAGGGGCAATGTGAGGAAGTGTTATTTCACAGAGAGGGTAGTGGATGATGGAACAGCCTCCTGAGGAGGTTGTGGGGTCTAAAACTGTGGGACAATTCAAGAATGCATGGGACAGACATAAGGCAATTCTTGTTGGGGGTAGGAAGAAATAGGCTGTTGGTTAACTAGGATCTGCGGCCCATCCTGTAGGTAGGGAAATGGGCAGACTAGATGGCCAAGCAGTCCTTATCTGCTGTCAAAGTCTATGTTTCTATGTTTCTATGTTAGCTACTTTAAAATTATCATCATATCCAGATAATTTAACTTTAGCAATACAAGATCTTAGTAATACTACTGAAGGACTCAAGAAATTGGTGCCAGCCAACTTGATGTAAGAGAATCTGGACCGGGGACAGAAACAACCCGTCACTAACTCCGAGCTAACATCAGTCCTTGCTTCACCTCAGAATTCCGTGAATATGAAAAGGAGCATTTTACAAATGAGGGAGATTTTGTATCATCCTTTTCTTTGTCTAAGCAAATTCTTTGAAATTATAAAAATCCATATAATGCTAATGCAGTCATTTTGGAGAATATGTTGGCTTTAAAGAAGGAAATAGCAAACTTAGAGCAGAGGTACTGTGTTTCATAATCAAGCCCTGTCAACACAACTTAGGAATAAGTCTCAAGCACAAACTGACAGTTTTATCGAAGATTGCCAGGTAGCTCCAACTGTCTCTAGAGAAAATAAAGGCATTCAGGTTTAACTTCCTTCTCTGTTTTCAAAGGAAAATTTATTATAATGTTTGATTCAAAATCAAGCTGGAATACAAAAGAAAATAAAAATCTAACCCTAAGAGAATTGAAAAAATGTATAACACAAAACCAGGGCACTAAATCCAGGGACAAAGTCCTTGGGTCTGACAAATTGATTAGGAAGGAGGTGATAATATGGAATCAGTGCAACTTATCAGCTCATTCAATTATGGCAAAATAAATACAGAACAACTGCTCCTTCATTCTTTGAGGCTAATATGCCAGAAATGATCCAAGGAGAGACTGAGGTGCAATCTCCTCATAACAGAAGTGTTCTTAATAAGCCTGGAAATTATGCTCTTACTTTCTTTGGATTTTATAATAATCAGCCTGAGATAGAGCTAGAGTTCTTAATTTAAATGTACGGCATTAATAAATTAGATGATGAACTCCTGAAAATTGACAAAATGGATTTGTCATCTATTATATATCCCTTCTACGCCTGATGGTATTTTATTGCTCGTCCACCTAATGTACATTTTCTTGATTGTGTTTTGTCGATTGTAGATCCTAGTACAGCATCTTGTATTTGGTCACAAGAAGCACAGCTTAAATTACATGGCATTAATATTTTACCCCCTCAAAATGTTCTAGTTAAATCTGAGAGTTGAGAATCTGTGATATGTAACAGGGATGTGAGGAGGATATTAGCAGGGCAAGAAGGGTCTCGGAGGTCATTTCTAAATTTACAGGGCTCAATCACAAACTTAGAAAGTAAAACTCTTACACTTTTTGATTGGAAAGTCTCTAAAAATGAGACAGTTGGTCTGATTAAATGTGATTTTGCTTCCTTTTTGTACCATATCCTTAGAAAAGACTTAAATGAAGCAGAACTGAGTGAATCACAATACATAGCGGATTATGGATAGCCAACAAATTGATATCACTTTTAAGAACCCTAGATTGCAGCATCAGTGCTAGATGTCTCCCCAGCATTGGATGGACTTGAGATCCTTCTAACTGATATAAATACTCTGGGGTTTAATAAACAAGCTGGTCCAGAAATAGGTTGAAGAAGACTTTGCTAGAAGACTACATATAAATATATATTAGTAAATAAGGATCATTCAGAAATAGTGATTAGCAATCATTTTCGGTACTTCAAAATCCTTTCTCGTAATTACAAGAATCTAGTTTAAGTATTGCTCAAATGTCTGATAATTCATTAGGAATGCTATCTGTTCTGTCCTGTCACATAGAGGCTTAGCATATAAACTGGCTGATGATGAAATTAGAGTTTCTAATGACCTTGGATATTTTATGCCTACAGAAAACATGGTAGCAGAACGCCACACCTCCACTGATTCCTGGAGACACAACCTTTGCAATTCCAGCCATAAAAACAAGAAATATGGTAGAAATCAGGCTGGTATAGCTACATATTTTAAGACTTGATAAACTATAAGGATTACTCTTCTAGATTGTTAATTATCATTATACTTCCTCTCAAACTGGAGAACAGTAATAATAAAATAATTCTTCTTAAAGGAGTAGCATGCCCAGAATTTGTAAAACATATGGGGCCAGATATCTCAAAGGTTGCTCCATGCTCAACAGGGTTGCGCATACTCAAGTCCTACATTGCACCATTCTGCGATATTCAGCAGGAGGCAGTTGCACCACTGAAAACAGGCTGAGCAACAGCGCAATGCAAATGAATGCATGCTCAACAGGAGGGGAGGAACCATGCATAAACTGCACAGCCCGATATTCAGCCGGCTGTGCAGAGTTGTGTAGCGCAACCCCAACCTGAGCCTGCAGGACCTTGAGCCAAAAAAAAGAATAAGTTAGAGGCCACCCACAGGTGAGCTGTTGCATTGCAGGGCGCAACACAGCAGCTGCCACCTGTGGCTGCCCCTCAACTCAGTCCCCAGCCCCAGCCCGATCGCTGGCATAGTGTCTCCCACCAGGCCTATCGTGGGCATCAATGTGGCCCCCTCCTGTTCATCCCTGGTGGTCCAGTGGACAAAATGCCTGATCGCGGGCAGTAAGTAAAGTGAACCCCCGAACATCTCCTGGTGGTCAGTGGACGTAATGCTTGATCGCAGGCAGAATGTAAAAGAATCCTCAACATCTCCTGGTGGTCCAGTGGACCCGTAATGCTGTGTCGGGCAGAATGTAAATGACACCCCCCCCAAACAGCTCCCTGGTGGCTAGTGTCCCCCCACCCCATCCACCCGACCCCACCACCCCGCTCCCCGGCGGCGGCCAGTGTAGCATCCACCCCTGCCGTCGCTTCAGCCGTTTCGCTGATCGGTTCGACTGGCCACTGATTGGGCAGAGCAGCCTATGGCGCAGCCTTCATTCTGACATGACAGTCCGGATTGTGAATGAATCATTCACAAATCTGACTGTCATGTACGGTATGGGCTGCATCCCATTGGTTCTTGCTCTGCACCAATGGGCATGCAGACCTACTGGGCAGTCAGTCGGCGGGCGGGCGGGAGGCAGGCGGTGGATGCTGCCACCCGCTGGCTGCCGGGGAGAGCGGGGTGGGGCTTCGGGGTGGGTGGGTGGGGGACACTAGCCACCAGGGAGATGTTTGGGTGGGGTGTCATTTTACATTCTGCCTGCGATTGGGCATTGTGGTCCACTGGACCACCAGGGAGATGTTGAGGGGGTTCTTTTACATTCTGCCCATGATCGGCATTACGGTCCACTGACCACCAGGGAGATGTTGAGGGGGGTTCTTTTACATTCTGCCTGCAATCGGGCATTACGGTCCACTGACCACCAGGAGATGTTGGGGGTTTTACATTCTGCCCGTGATCGGGCACTAGAAACATGTTGGGGGTTCATTTCACAATCTGCCTGTGATCGGGCATTACAGTCCACTGGACCACCAGGGAGATGTATGGGAGGAGGTGGGGAGCCACATTGCTGCCCGCGATCAGGCTGCAGGTGCGTCGGTCCCAGCGGCTGCTTCCTGGCAGAGGCGGCCAGGCTAAGTCCTCGGATCGGTGCACCTACATGCTAATGGCATGCAAATGGGGCTATAATCAGATGCAAATGGCCCCCAGCACTTTGCATGAATTATGGCCCCATTTGCATGTCACCTTTTGAATATCGTGATTTGGCGCATGGCGAATGGTACTGGCCACCGCAAGTTGAATGCTCCACTCTGACAACTTATGTGGTGTAAGTTTCACTGCACCATGCACAGTGGCTGTGGCTGGGGTGATATTCAAAGGAGTTGCTCAATAGCGCAAATTCCTTGTATATCACTACCACACCCCTGCACAACTATTTTGTGCAGCGCAAGGCTTGTGTCTCAGAATGGCGCAGTTTGAATATCCAGCCCATGTTGTGCAGAGTGTTTTAATTGTGTGTGACGTCCTAGTGTGTCCTTCCTCTGTCAGCTATCAGGAGTTTTTCCTAAATTAGCCTGCTAGCTTTATGGTAGTTTTATGACCCTGGGGATCTTCATCTCAGCTAAGTTTATTGCTTTTCTTGTACATACAATGCATCCTGTCTCATGTGACAGTGATGTAGCCGAGCCATAGATTTAGCAACAAGCACTGCTTTACTATCAGTTCATACAACAGCAGAGATGGCTACATTTTAAAACTATACAGAGTTCAGCTTGGTGACTACCCTCATTGTAAAGGTCTTTTTTTTGTGAACAATTTTGACACTGGTTGTGTATGTACAACTTGTATGGTTTTCAAGATATTTACATTTGTTTGGCATGTCTACCTGAGTGTTCACTCAGAAATAAAAGGCATCTGCTGTTTGTAAGACATCAGCACACATGCCAAACATGTGTGTGAGGAGCTTCTTCTGTCTTTCCTGTTTATGCACCTTGCTTTGGTGAGTGGATGCTTTTTCAGGTCAGTGGATGGCGCTGTGATTGTTCTGTTGCTTGTGGCTTTTATAAGCACATCCAGCTGTGGGGCAGCTTTTCTTGATGCATAAAAGTACAGTACAACCAGTCTAAATGATTAGCATATATTGTTAGAACTAGCCTTGGAGTCTGACGGTGATGTATTCTTGCCTTCACTTTATTTAACTTGTATATTAATACTATAATACAACAGCTGGATCTTCCTGAATTTCATTCTCCAAATGTGTGATGATATAGTACTGATTTAGTACTGCTTTCTACATCATTACTTGGCTTACAAAGGAAAATTAATCATTCTGTTGCACTATGCAAGGACAGCAGATTGATTATTAATATAGAAAAACAAATTAGTCATTTTTGCATAAAAATAGATGGTCTCCAATGTTATTTATGGAAAATTCAAAGATAAAAGCTCAAAATTATTATGATTACCTGGGAGTAAGATTCTCAAACAATTTTTGCTAGAATAGGTATCATTCACTGACTGACGCTAAGCTACAAATGATGTTTAATGTGTTTAAAAGGTACAGTTCAGGGTATACTCACAATTGTTAGTGTCAAATAAAAACTAGTGTGCTATATGCAGCTGAAATCTGAGCCTTCTCTAATATAAAATCATTAGAGAGCATATTAAACCAGATATTTCATTATGTACTGCGTGTCACTCAGTCAGCTACTGCAGAGGTTTTAAGACTGGAACTTGACCAGTTCTCAGTCTCTACCTTTGTCACAGATAGGCATCTGATTTTTCTTCTTAACCTTTCCAATTTCCTGAGGAGAAGCTTCCTAGGCAATGTCTGGAAAAGAAAATTGAATATTTGAGGAAAGGTTTTACCGGTCCAGTGGTTAGAACTGTAAAAGAGAATTTATTTCTGCTGGGTTTGGGGCATTTATTATATGAAATTTATTACAGACCAAAAGTTACTTCCCAAATAAAGAAAGAGTTAGAGATATAGCCATTTCTAGGGACTTTCTCTGGACTTGTTCCTTCAAAATTTCAAATGGTATTAGCAGCTTAAAACTATACACTATCTTGAACCTTACTTAACTAGTCTATCTAATCCTTTAGATTGCAAACTTCTTACTAGGTTCAGAATGGAACTTTATGATGCAAATTATATAGATTTCTAATAGAGACAATCTGGTAGTAAAGCTCCTCACTGTAAATGTGGGATGAAGGTTGAAGGTGACCTTAAGCATATCACGTTTATATGCATCTTGCATTCAAAAAAGTGATTGGTTAGGCCCTATACTTACTGACCTTAATTTTTCTTGGATCATATAATCCTAGTGTTGTATAATACTCAAGATGTGTCAATTGTATGCAGGTTATCTGGCTTTTGTCATCTTTGAAACTGTAAATAAAAATTTAGATAATTATATTCTACGGGGACATAGGAGACTTTTTTGCCACAAATTGGCTTTTTTTCCCCACTCTACTATTTTTTTTTGATTTTGGAATTTTGAGATTGTGGACCTGATACTTGGATAGGGTGTAGGTAACCAGATCGGAACCCATACAAGGCCCGTTTACTCCTGTTTCAGGATTGCTAAAGATTGCTGCCACCTCTGTCCCCTTATTTCTTCTTCTTTTTGCTAAATATTACATTGGTATACTTAGATTATTTATGGCATTTATGGATAAATACTTAAATCTTCAGATGTTGCTGTATATGTGCAAGATTTCTTTTTCTGTGATTTTTATGTCCAGCTTATTAGTCACACATTATGGCAGACTGTCGTGTTTCCTTATCTTTTCATCATCATCATCATATATGCCTTTAAAATAATGATCTAAAATTACATTTACCAATTCTCAGACTGTAATTTTGCCAGCCTTTTGCATATTCAAATTTTTATGTTATATTCTAATTGTTACTGGACTTGTGAGTGTATGTATTTGATGGTGGTCTTTAAAGTTAATTTGTTATATAAACAGAATCTATTGCTGATTCTATGATGTCTTGTATGGAGACATTACATGTATTTTAAAACTTTTAATACAGCTGTACCAGTTGGTGTTATTTATGAAACTTTTTTAAATGTTTTGTAATTTTCTTGTAAAGGCCAAAAGCTGAACAATAAACTTGAAACTCTTCTTACTGATCTTGGCAGGAGATGTAGAACTGAATCCTGGCCTCCACCCTCCACACTATCCACTGTGTCCAAGATCTAAGTTTCTTCAATTTCAATGCACAAAGCCTCCTCCCAAGTTAGACACCCTTAAGGCATGGGCCATGCAACACTCCCCAGACATCCTCTGTATATGAAACCTTTCTCTCTAGAGTTCCAGACTCACAACTCACCCTCCCCAAATTTCATCTTTTCCAAGAGGACAGAGGTAAATGTGGTGGAGGTGTTCCATTTACACCTGCCATCACATTTCCTGCTCTGTCACCTTCAAAGAGGCCAACCCTCCTCCCATGAGCTCTTACTACTTAAATTCTCTCGCCTTCCACCCTTTCTATTTTCAACCACATCCTTCATGCCTCCCCTAAGATTCCTCCCTCCTCTCTCATCAACTCCACACTTGTCTGCCACTGTGCTTCTGGTGAACTTTTTCTTCTCAGTGACTTTAACCTGAATTGTCACTCCCTGATTCAAAGTCCATGTAGCATTCCATTGAATCTTTTAACATTTTGCAACTAATCTCTGAACCCACTATGTTAAACCCCACTCCTTCATGGATTTGGTACCATAAACTCATCCTCATTGTGTCTCTACTTCTAGCATTCTCCTAATGTCTTTAGCAATCACTGTCTTGTCTATTGTGTCCAGAAACTAGTTCCCCAAAATCCTCCCCAAAGCACTTTTGGCACTGACTACTATGGTCTCACAACTCTGATGCTGTTTTGTATGATCTAGCCTCTGCATACTGGTCCTCTGTCAATTCTCCCCAGGACTGCAACTTAGCCCTATCACACTTCACTACAATCCTCACTCACCACACTGGAACCCTCACACCCCTCAAAAACAGAGTTAACTGCTCCCACCACCCCTGGATTACACCTGACCTCCTACAGCTCTAAAAACTAGGGACCAGGATTGGTTCCAGTTTAAGGTCTCCCACTTGGACTCCAGCCACCAACACTACAAGTACCTCAGAAACTCCTGCACTAAAGCTAGCTGTGTATCCATGGCTCATTACTTCAACTTCAACCTTCAATCCAACCTATGCTCCCTCCAACTTCTGGAAAATAGTTCACTCACTTTTCAACTTACTGCCCCAGTCAGTACCCCCCAATCCATGTTGATGGTTCACTGGTCTCTGATCATTGTGCTGGCACCTCCCTCTTCAACAAATACTTCACAACTTGCACAGCTCCCTCTCAGTCCTCAACTGCTTCTTCCCCTGCTTCAACTCCTCCTCCTCCTCCTCCTCCTCCTCCTCTGGTTCTCACTTCCCTCCATTTCCACCTCAGGAATTCATCCTCACCCTCAAATCCTCAATCCCTCAAAATATAACCCTGACAGCTTAGACTCTAAACTCCTCCACATTTCTGCCTCTGTCATTCTCCTACCACTCACCCACCTTCTGAACATCTCTTTCACCCTTTGCACCATCCCCTTTCCTGAAAGCTGCTAAGTACCCTCCACAAAGGGGTGACCCATCATTCCCCGGCAACTACAAGCCAGTCTCTCTTCCAAGCTCCCTTGCCAAACTGCAGGAGTCATTAGTCCATTACAGACTAGTCAACTTCCTTGTCCCATCCTCCTTCCTATCCCCTTCCAATCTGGTTTCAGAAAAATATTCCACAATCACCTCCCTTCTTCCTTAACTGATTTCATCCTCATAGTGATGGATGAGAATCTCATCACAGCAGCTATTTTATTGATCTTGTGAAAGTTTTTGACTCTGTTTGCTACCCCTCCTCTTAAACAAGCTGGCCTCTACCTGTCTCTCCTCTTCTGCAGTTCAGTGGTTCCACTCTATCTGACCAACTGGCAATCTGTGCAAGTGGGTACTGTTTATCTCCCCTTTCCCATTCTTGCAGGTGTCTACAGGGCTGTATCCTGGGCCCAATACTATTCTCATTTTTTTCACTGATCTCTCCTTCATCTGTGCCTCCTTCCATATGTATGCCAACAATACTACCATTTAAACATCTGGCCACCTCATCCTCTGTGTCATCCTCACTACAATAAGACCTTCTAAATGCATTATGCTGGTTTCAAGCCAACCAACTCAAAGCAAATATCAAAAGGCAATGTCAGTAACCCTTGGCACCAATCAAAAGCTATCAAGGCTGTCTCCCTCCCTGTCTTCTTCACCCTTAATGGCACCCAACTGGAGGTTGTCCACATGTATAAGTACCTCAGTGTGTGGCTAAACAGCAACTAGACTTCTCAGTGCACATCAATGCTATGCACTCAAAACTCCACCTCAAACTAGGTATCCTCTACTGAAACAAGCACTGTCTCCCCACCAATGTATGTAAGGACCTGCTTGTCAAAATGATCTTTCCCAGGGGCATGGTCTGGCTGAGGAAGAGAATGGAAGCTTAATCTCTGAGCTCAGGAGACCATCTAGCTAATATCAAAGACATCCTACTTTAAAACATCAGTGCTCAATTCTGTTTTACCATCCCAGCATACCAACTGATGGCATTAACTAAAGGAGCTAAGAATAAGCAAGCTCAGCTCTCATTTTCCTCAGCTAAAGTACAAGAAGTTTTGGGCCTGCATCAACCTGACAGTCAAACATGGTCTCCAAGACCACTTTGGCAGCAAAAGAGTTATTACATATTCCAACCTGGAGGTCCTGATACAAATTTTGAAATTTGATTTGACCCACCAGATGCATTCAGGCTTTGAAAACACTGGAGCCCAACTGAACCATCTACAGCAAATGGTGAATGGATTGAGCGACACAGTGGAGGGACACTCTACCCACATCATTGACCTTGAACAATGCACTAGTGACCAAGAGGACTCCCAGCGCTGTCTCAGTACGAGCCTCCAATAAGACCTTAGAGAAACTGAAATGCTAAAGGCTAGTATCGATGACCACAAAAACCATGAGAGGTGCAACAATGTGCTCATCATGGGTCTCCCTGAGGTCTCGAGGGAATGACTGTGTGGTGTACATCTCATCTTGGCTGAAAAAAATCACTGGACTTACTTGCTGACGCAGACCTGAGATCCAGCTGGCCCATTGTTCACTGAACCATAAGCCAGAGCCAGGGAGAGGCCCTCCATATGTTGATCAAATTCTTGAGATTTCCAGACCATCAACGCATCCTGGATGCCTCTCATAAAGCGGGTAAAATAAGGGAACAAGGAGTGTCATTAGTGTTTTTCCAGATTTTTCAAGAAAGCTGCAAACTGAGAGATGGGCATTTACTGCAGCAAGGAGGAAACTCTGTGATCTGAATTGCAAGTTGTCATTGCTCTACCCTGCCCGACTAGAAATCCAGCCTAAGAATCGGAAAGCAGAGTCTTCATAGATCCTCAAGTGGCCATACGCTTTATCACACAGGAGTTGGCTTCACAACCAGTCAAGGAGGCGGACAGGCACTGAAGGGTTTAAACTGAGGACAATAAGGTACTGTTGGTATGGAGAAATGCCACAAAACAAGACTTTATCAGGAGAAGGAATAGAAATATACTGACTGGGGCCAAATTGCAATCCGAATGCCTTGGGTTCATGTGAGCTTGGTTACTAGAGACTGCAGCAGTTAAAAGACTGGTTGATGTAAGGGTTAAAATGTTGATTTTACTTTGCCTCTATTTGCATTACTACAATTGATTCTAGGTTTAAGTATTTGGCTGGTAACTAAAATGCACTAGGTAGTCGAATATCTGCAGCTATTAAAATAATAATTCAATTGAACCTCTGGTCCTATACTTTTCGGGCAACACTTCTTCGGAGCTTGATTTTTGGTGGAGGGGCGGCAATTAGGTGAGCCTGTCTGTGGTAGTCCATTTACCCAGGTCTGCAATGTTTTTTTCCTCCCCAGCCTATCACAGCAGTGCTAGGTGGTCTGCATGAGATGTCTGCTTCCCCTGGATGAACTCCCAACCAGCCCAGTTTGAGGTGAAACATCTCATGAGGAAATGATCTAGGGTAGGGGCTGGTGTTAGCACCCCAGGTCTCTTCATTTGCCCAAAGCTGTGCTCAGGTAAAATAGGTTTGGCACTATGAGCACACTGAGAAAATTAATATTATGCCCTGTAATCCTTGGGGCACCTCTTTCCTGGTCTTGATTTTCAGTGGAAGAGGGTATTTAGGCTAATGCAGCTGGTGGTAGTTTGCAGATTTCCATGGCATGTAATGGGGCTTCACTCCAGCCTATCATGGCAGGGCTAGGAGCACTCGTGAGCTGCCTGCTTCCCTGGGATAATCTCCCAACCAGCCCCTCCCATAGTAAAAATGCTACAAGTTAGTTAAGCCTTGAATTTATGGTCTGGTTACCCCCTGTTTTTTTTTTGTTTGTTTTATAAATGCATGAAAGCTGTGTTTGTTTCTTGTGCTTAATATTGTTAAAATGAGGTCTGTAAATGTGAACTGAGTGCTTGGTTGTGTTTGAGTTATGGCTCCAGTTCGTAAACCCAGTATGGGCAGTTCAAGTTTTTTTTATTCCTACATAGTTCATGGGGAGCCCTCTCAAATTATGAGTATGATTGTGGATAAAGCACTGCTACCCAGGGCCATTGAAAACTTGATTTCACTTTCATTAAAAGAGAGGTGGTCACCTGGGTACATTTGCTTTAATAAGGGCATTGCTAATTATAGCTTATGATGGGGAGTTGGGGGTTAATATGATCTCCTTCATGTTTACATATTTCACCAAAGTAAGGTCACTCTTGGAGGTGAGTAAGTGTATGGGTTATTAGAGCAATGGTGGGTAATCTAAAACTGCATTAAGAGGTGGTGTGGGGAGGCATGGTGCCACCACTCATGGTGCCTCTGCCCCATTCTCCATCTCAAGCTCACCCTGGATAAAGATGGGAGAAGTATTTGGTGAATTAATCTGGAGATATCTCCTTAGTGAGGAGAATTCCTCCTGCTTCCTCTCAACTTTAGGATGATAGCCTAGATAGCCGTTCACCATTTCTAGATGGTCTCTCAGCACTTCCACGAGGAGTAGAGGGAAGTTACACTCTTTAGAGTTTGTTAAAGGCTAAGGAGGTGGGGGATAGTTTGTTTGTTGGGGTTACTGTTAGATTTTAAGGAAGGAGTTGGGGTGAAGTAGGATGGGTATGGGGTGGTTAGGGGCAAGAGAGGGTTTTGCCAGAACAGTAGAACTTTGGGGAAATTTTGGGGTACAAACAGTTAAGGTGGTTAAGGGGGTTCAGGGGATAGTTTTTCAGAGCAGAAAATTATTAAAAGCAGGTTCGCAGCACGGGGCACTTATCAGGGCAGCTGGTCTCCTACAGCAGGTAACATGCATCTATAATAAAAATGTGCAATCTAAAGTGTATTACATGGAATGTTTATGGGCTGGAAACAGTTGTCAAATGAAAGAGAGTCTGGTCATACCTTAAAAGACAAAAAGGAGATGTTCATTTCCTCCAGGAGACCCATATGACTAGAGAGGAAACTGCAAAATCGGCACTTGTGGGGGTACCCCACTGGCTGTGCCATTCACATCTAAAGTTAGGCGTGATGATTTGGATTTGCCCCAATTAAGAGTAGAGGTCCAAAAACAATAGCAGACCTCCAGGGTAGATACTTGGTGACAGATATTACTATAGAGGCACTAGACTGAAACTGGTAGCAGTTTATGGCCCGAACAAAGATGACCCCAACTTCTTTCACCACCTGGCATGCTTCTGGCCCCATTCCCTGACAATCTGGTCATGGGGGATTTCAACATGTATTGGATATTTGCTGCATATTTCTCCATCAGCGCAGCCTGAGACATTGGCATGAATAACAACACGGTTGCAGGTGAGAGCTGAATACTGCCATAGTTGGGAGATGTAAACTGAGTTTCCAGTCACCTATCAAGTCTTTTGATCTGTGAAATTGCACCTTATTTTTGTCAATTCCTGTGATAGAGGGAGAACTCTGGACTTTAGGCAATTAAATTCAGTGGTTGGGTGCACGAGAAGGGCGGAGGCTCCTGTGAGTTTAGCCACGCGGCTCACAGGCACGATGTAGCTAAGGCGTGAGCCACTTGGAGAAGAAAATGCTAGCAGTTTGATAAACTAATAAGGTTTTAAAAGTTTGTTTTAAAAATGGGTTATATGTTAAAATGTTTAATAATAGGGTACATGATGTGGGGTTTTGGATATTAAGTACATGTGAATACTCAGAGGTTAGTGTTATAAAACGGAATGTAAGCAAATTGATTATAGGGATCTCAGATTATTACTTAAAACAACATCAAATAACAAAGACATAATCATTTTACAAATGAATGGAAACAGGTTCAGAGACAGCTTTCCCGATCCATTTAGTATGTAAATTGAGCTCAAGTAAAGCCATCTACTCTGTATATTGTTATTAATACAGAGTGGAGATACTGAACAAAATCCAGGACCAAGCGGAAATAAAGGAATTTCTATGGTACATGAAAATGTTAGAAGTTTGATATATAAAATTGATGCGTGCAGGTCTGGGTTACTGAATCTGAACATGATATAATAGCATTATCTGAAACATGGCTTCATGAGGGTATACAGGATAGTGAAATTGATTAATGGATTTTAGAGTAATTAGAAAAGATAGGGAAAAGAAGGGTGGTGGGGTTTTGTTTTATATAAAGAATAATTTTGGTCCTTATCAGACCCTGTTAACAGTTAATCACAAGGGGTCGATGACTTGATGATAAACATTTGTTCTTTGAGGTTAATTGTAGGAGTATTCTATGCCCCACCTAAGACAACAATAAAGACATTTGATTCCTTGGCAGAGATTATATTGGACAAAATAGGAAATCATCATGTTTTCATAACTTGAGATTGTAATTCAAATTGGCTACAATCTAAAGGGGAAAGATTAAGGAATAGTTTTACAACATTAGATTGGACCAAATAATAAAAAATCCAACCAGAGTTACTAACAATCAAGCTGCAGGTTCTATATTAGGTTTAATATTTGTCTCACAAAATTCAGAATTATTGAGTCAGGAGACACTGGGCTGGATATTCAAACTGCGCCCAAGAAGTGTGCAACAGCAGGAGCAAGCTAGTCACTTGCGCACATGCAATCGCATATTCAAACATGGAGCAAGGCCAATTGTGCAAGCAGCCAACGCCTGAATATCGCACAAACTGCACCATAGCACAACCAGGAAGGGAAGCTGAGCAGATATGATGTGCCATAGTGCAACAAGACCAGCCTAGCTGAGCAGTCCAGAGGTGCTATAGGGCAAGCAAAGACACCCCCAGCAGCATAGCAATGGAACTGCACAACCAGGGAGGTAGGCAGGGCACACCACCCATGGTACAGATGGGCACAGGGACACACTGCCGAACCAACAATGTACCCCACACCCCAAGCACAGCATAACTGGGGAGGGATGGAGCAGCCACTGGGCCATGGGGACAAGCAAACAAAGCACATCCCGGTGTGATACTGCAGCACACCTACCGTCAACCCGAGACTGGCACACAAAGGGGCGGAGCACCCAGTTCCCAGCAGCCCCCGCACAGCACTGTGACCCAAGACATCACCCATGTGCAATGACCAGCACTGCAGGAATCCCAGGGCCCCCGGAACACTGCAACCTCGTGAACCACAGAACCACACAAGCCAAACCCACCATGACCACTCAGCAGTGGGTGGCAGCAGACAACAATACTGACTGGAAGCCTCACCCACACCAGGAGACACCACCCCACACACCCGCACACACATACCCATGTCCATACCACACCTGACGCCATGCACACCACTGCAACTGAGCACCGATAGCCAGCTGCAAATCAGAGACCACCACAGCATTCATATCAAAATATAAATGTAATTAAGAAGCACAACGAGAACAACAAACACAAACATATGTACAAGGCAGGGTTGGTAGGGGTATGAGGTAGGGGTGGGTAAGGGGCAGGGGTGAACAACTGGGAGAGGGAAGATGGGGTCTGCTGATGACTGGCTACTGCCTGGCAGCCTGCCTCCTCCCGCCTGGCGCGTGCCTGTGGCCTCCTCTGGCGCCCGCATGCCATGCTGCTGTAGGGTCGAGGAGTAATGCATGGGTGTCCATCGCCACTTGTGTGAGCATTCGCATGCCCTGCTCCAACAAGCGCAGGATCCGGATACCTAGGACAAGGGAACAGAGTCAATGGCTGTGACTGTCCACATCCCTGAATCCCACCCATCATGCATGGCATACAGCCAAGTGCCTGGCTCCTGTGATGGACTGCACCCACCCACAGTGACCGTGCACAAGACAAGCCCAACCAGCCAGCAATGGCCATGTGTACCACTGCACACACACACCGCCCATGTCCAGCACAGCACAACCAAGGCTGCCCAGTGACGTGGTTACGTGGTGGGATGCTAGTGCCACAGCCATGTGCCTGGTGCACATGGACCACCAGTGATGCACACACACACACATATGCAGTGCCACTGGACAGTGATGACTGTCACATGTTGAATGCATGGTAGTGTTGTCCATGGAAGGTGTCCGTGCCCCCAGCATGCAATAGCATCCATGATGTAATGACACTCACCCTCATCAGGCCACTGCAGCAGGTGCTGCTGCAGCTGCTGCTGTTGCTGCTGCTGTGGCTGTGGCTGTTGCACACCTCCTCGCCAGCCACCCTGGCACCGCCATCCCAGGCCTCAGCCTGTGCCCGCCTCCCCTCCACACCTGTGGAGACAAAGGAAGAGAAACACATCAGTGAGATCCCAAAAGCAGACAGCCCCTTGCCCCATTGAGTGTGCCTGCCCACACAACCAGACCCAAACAGCACACACCTGCAAACACCCTCACAGCAAACCACAGCCCAACCCACCCCATGCACAGATTACATTACACAGTCACCCATGCAGACAATACCGGTGCATACACAGCACACCACCTGGCCTGGGCACAATGCCCCTCCTGGCATGCGACCTGAGGCGTGCAAGCAGAGCATGCTCCCTCCTCTGCAGGTCACCGTAGTGGTGCCTGCACTGCTCTGGGGTCCTCCTCCGCCCAGTGGCCTGCTCCAGGGCAGCGGCGACCTGCTGCCACACATGGGTGCGTGGCACCTGCAGGGCACTCCTCAAACAGTGAGCCATAGTGAGGCTCCACCACAGCCACCAGGTTAGCCAATTCCAAAGCCCCCATTGTGGTGCTCTCCCGCGTGCCATTTTCAAAATGTACAGTGGCAATATGGCGCCTGCAGCATGGCAACCCATGTGGAAATGTTGCACAATACAACTCCATCACTGCCTGTCGTGCTGTTCGGACAGCGCCGCCGGTCCCACATCGGCGCTGTCACCGAACAGCGCGATGAAGTCACACTGCCAGGACATGCAGCCGGGGAAAGGTTAGGTACAAGGTCATGGGTCAGCGGCGCAAGGCCACGCACAGCACCATCGGACGCCCACACATCCTGGGCGATCGGACACCTGCATGCCAGTGCCACAGTGGACTATTGCGCGAGTACTGCCACAGTGCCATATGGTGACCAGCGCTGTAGCGCCATTGGCACAATGGTGGCCATGGCCTGAATAGCTGATCGCGCACAGCACATCATCAACGCAGCAGATGCCTGCATAAGCTACCTGGGCATGCACATGCAGTGTACCACACAGTCACAGAAATGCGCCATTGGCTCAGCCGGCTCAACCGTATTGCGCAAAGTGCAAAGGCGTGATATTCAGCCGACATATGCAAATGATCTGATCAGCCATTCAAAGCGTAGTGGCACGATTAGCATGTCATTAAAGTTGCGCCACTCCTAATTTGCATGCATTGCACTATGAATACGCAACATTGGGCTGCGCTGGCCAGATTCGTTACTGCAGGTGAGGTGAGTTGCATGCTGTGTGATGTTCTGGCCAATGGTCATGGGACAACGCTGTAGACTGCACAGTGACAGGCGTCCACTTCCACCCATACAGACCGACATGACCGAGCAGAGCCAAGGTGAGGGTGAGGATGGTGGGCGAAGGAGGAGGCCCAACTTCACCATGGTGGAGACAGAGACCCTCTTCCAGGCCTACCTGGAAGAGGAGCCACTACTGAGTGGATGGCGGGAACCCCTCAGGCCCATGTGGCTGCATGGGAGGGTAGCTCGGCAGTGAACCTGCATGGAAGCCACCAGCGCTCCATGCAGGAATGCAAAAATAAGATGGGGACAGACCGCAGGAGGGTGAAGGAGAAGGTGGCAGCCCTCAGGGCGGCACGTGCTGGCACAGGCGGGGCCAGCCAGCGTGGCGGAGCTGACCCGGCTGAGGACCGACTGGCTGCATCAATGCAGCGGATGCTATTGAGGGCATACCAGGAGGTGGATTCCAGACAGGTGGAAGCCCATCACTGCATGGTATGACATGGTGGTGGTGTTGGGGAGGAAGGTTGTTCACATGCACTCACATGTCCTCACTTTTGTTTCAGATCCTGTTCGTCTTCAGGGGATGGTGGTGGTGGGACCAGGCAGTGAGGAAGACCTGCTGGAGTTGGAGGAGGGTCCATCCACCTCTGTCGCCAGCCAGCATGCACTGCACCAGCATGCACGCCTGGCTGCCACCTCTGTTGTCGGTGAATCAGGTGTGGGGGTGCACAGCCTGTGTCTCAGCAGTCTGGCATGCAAGCATGCCAGCACGCTGTGACTGTGGCTGTGCACGTACCTGCACCATTATGATGCAAGGACTGCAATGGGCAGTGACACGTGTGTGTCCCCATGAGGACACACAGCAGGCCAGCACGTGCCCCTGGGCCTAGTTGGTTCCAACATGTGTGTAGCATGTCGGCACAGTTCCAGGCTGTGCCTGTCAGCACCGGTGGGGCAGCACCGTGGCTGTGCAGGTGTCTGGCACTGTTGCAGCCACAGCAGTGGAACGAGTGGTCCCTGGGCACAGCGTTGGAGGGGCAGCAGCAGCAGTCACCCACCAGGTCTGGGGGTACAGTGTCCATTGGTGCACATGCACACCGCCTTGATATACCCATTCCTGGTCCTGGTGAACAGCGCCCACCCTCAAGTGGTGTTGAGCATCAGGACCTTCCATACCCTGGGGACAGGATGCCGTGTGGCAGAGTACCCATTTGAAGAGCACACCTGCCTGCTGCGGGAATCCGCACAGCAGCAAAGGTGGGTTGCAACGTCCGGAGGCACTGCATGGCTGTGGAGTGGCACAGCAGGGACTGTGCTCTGATCCTTGCAGAGATGGTCCAAATGCAGATGGATGTGACCTGCCGCCACTGACAGGCAGACCCAGGCATTGGTCGCTGTCGTGACTGCATTGGGCACACAAGCAGGTGCCCTGTACCGCACCCCACACAGTATGCTCTCCACCCCTATTCCTGGCATTGTGTGACACCCAGCTTGTCGATGCCGGTTCTGCTGTCGGCATCCTGAGCACCCCCTGGTGCAGGTATGTTTGCATGCTGCAGACCCCTGTGCGGACAAGGTCGTGATCACACAGTGGGACCCCAGGTCCATCGTGCTACCCCATGTGGCCCCTGCTCAGCCTGCCAGTGCTGTTGGGTCACGGTGGGGCCTCCCACGCATCCATGTGGCCATGGCACAGTGCAACATGACTGACCTGTCTCCCAGTGCGGCCCTGTCTGGTGTTGCCCTGTGTGCAATGTGCATCATGGTGGACAGTGCACTGGTGGGTGCCCTGCCCATCACGCAGACACACGGACCACCTGCACACCATCCCGACTGCTGTCCACAGGTGTGTGTGCATGATGATGCCTGCATTGTACTGTACACCAAGGGTGCAAGGGTGCCCAGCATCTGACACACATACTTGGACAGTACAGGTGGTGGGTGTGGTCTGTGGATCTGTGTGTTTGCCATGTCTGTTCCTGCTCTGCTGTGCACCTGCCCATGTGCTTTGTGCCTGTGTGTGTGTGTGTGTGTGTGTGTGTGTCCATATGACTGTTCATCCCTCCCTGATGGTGTGTTTGTGTGCCTGGACCTTCCACTCCCTTGCCATCATGCACCCCTGGTGTGTTACTCTGTGTGCCTGTGGGTTGCGCCTGGACAGTGTTGGTTGCACATGGCCCTTGACTTACCTGTGTCATGCATAGTGCTCCTCTGTGATGGTCCCAGTGCAGTTGGGCCTGCTGGATCAGTCGGGGTCCCACCATCCAAGGGGGCTGCTCATCACCATCATCACCGGCGCCACTGACTTCCCCGTCGCTGTCCCCCTCCTTGACCTGAATGGCTATCCCACAGTCTTTGGCCATGTTGTGCAGGATACAACAGGCCAGGAATATCCCACAGGCCTTTGAGGGGCTGTACTGTAGGGCACCACTGAGGTGTCTAGGCATCGGAAGTGTGCTCGAGCATCCCAAACACCCGCTCGATGATGTTGCATGTGGCGGCATGTGCTCTCATTATAGCGTTAAGTAATGGCGGGGTCATGGGGCGCCAGTATGGTGTGAGCAGCCAGGGACGGAGTGGGTATCCGCTGTCACCTGTGTGGAGATAAGTATCATGTTCAGGTCCATATTGCCAATATCCTGTGTACCACTACCATAGCACCTGTGGCATTCCCACCCTGTCCCACGTTTGCAATTCCTACATGTGTACTCACCCACTAGATGGCCTGTGGGGATGTCCCCCTCTCGAATCAATGGCACAGTGCGGACTGATACCATATGAAGGCATCATGTGCTCCACCAGGTGTGTGGCACAGACATTGATTATGTGCCCAGTGGCATCACACAACACCTGGCAGTTGACACTGAATAGCCCTTCCTGTTCCTATATGCAGCCCCATTGGGGCCAGGTGGCATGCGAATGGCCACATGGGTGCAGTCTATGGCCCTAGCATGCCAGGCATATGTGCTCACCTGTGGAACTCCTGCATGTTTGCTGTATGCTCTGCCGCAGTGCTGTGGAAATGGATGTGCTTTGCAGAATGTGGCAGCAGTGCGCCGAGGAATTGGGTGAGGATGCGTGCCATGGCCGACTGTGTGATGCCTGTGGTGTCCCCTGTTGGCCTCTGGAAGGTGCCCATGGTGAGCAGGCACATGCAGGCTGTCACCTTGGTCTCCACTGACAGAACGTGACTCGTCGTGTGGGTGCCTGCATCACATCACTGCACAGCTCACAGAGCCGCCTCAGTATTGCCCTGTTCAGGTGGTACCAGCCCACAATCTCTACATCTGTGTACAGCTCAAAGCTGATGCGGGCACGGTACTGCCTGTTGGGGATGTACCGCCATGGGCCCTTCCACGGCCACGCCCCCTGCAGCATGCATTCTCACTCCTCATTACAGCTTCCATGTGGAAGCTGGCACTGTCCATCTCCCTGGCTTGTGACCCCCTGGCTGATGTTGCTCTGTTACCCTGCTGTCCTGACTGCTACCTCCACTGCACCGGTACCCCCACTGGCCTCTGCAGCCTATGGCCCACACAACTTCCTTGCCTGCCCAGTTCTGACTGTCGCTGTCTGTCTCTCTCTGTCTGTCTCGCTTGGCATCCCTGTAGCATTCTTGTGCCTCTTACTTGAGCCTTTTATTTTGGCTCATTTCCACTGTGGCACACCTTCCGCTGTTCCGCTTATTGCGCATTGCGCAAGCCTTTGAATATCGTGTGCGCGCTTTTATGCATGGATCCACCCTTCAGTTGCGCACATGCCTTCATTTGCATTACGCTGTTGCTCAGCCTGTTTTCAGTGGCGCAACTGCCTCCTGCTGAATATCGCAGAATGGCACAAATTGACTTGCACATGCAAGAACCCTATTGGGCGATGGCGCAACCCTTTTGAATATCTGGCCCACTATCTTTAAATTTGAGTGACCATAATTCAGTAACATGTGTAATCAATTTAAATACCAGTATGAAAATAAATAAAACATCACATTGGACAAGAGATTATATTAGGTTTAATGAGGTAAACTTTAGGAATTTTTAATAAAACAAAATTGGGAAAGGGTTTTCCTATTCGGATATAGAATTGGCAGTTCAAGAATTTAATGATATAATGTTATTATGCATTCAACAGCATGCCCCAAAAGTAAAAGAGAAAGTTAAAATAAACAATTACCCTGGATAACAGAAAATAAAAAAACAAATAAGAATAAGGGATAGGGTATGGAAAAAGCAAGAAAGTATAAAGAATCTGTGACCTAGGAAAATTTAAATATTGGAGAGATAAATGTAAGAAAGATATTAAAAAGCAAAAGCCCAGTATTATTTGGTTAAATTAAATAAGGCACAAGATCCAAAAATTTTAGAGGCAAATTTCTGACTTGAAGGATCCTATAAGACCAATACAAAAGATTAATTTAAGTCAGGGGAAAGATTAATAAAAGATCAAGAAGAGGTAGCAAATTATTTCAATACATATTTTATTGATTTGCCAGATTTAAATATTCCTAGACTAAATAGAAAGACATCAGAAATCTCATTAGACAATATTAAAAGAAGTATGGAAATAATTAATAAGGTAGATTTTCGACTTAAATTTAAATTTAGAGATATAATGGCAAAGGAAGTTGAAAAGGAACTTAAATGCCTGAATGTTTCAAAATCTGAGGTTTGGATGATATTGATGAAATTCTTGAGATGTGTGGCAGAGATTATTGCTCCTGTTGCAGCATATCTTTTTAACTGGAGCATATAATGCTCTACAGTTCCAGGGTCTGAAGGTGAGTGAAATTATACCTATTTTTAAGGGTGGTGATAGTGTAGCTGTTTCAAATTATAGACCAATAGCCTTATTGCCAATAGTGCCCAAAATTTTGGAAAAACTAGTCCATGTGCAATTAAGTCAGTATTTGGAAAAGAATCAGTTACTGACAAAATATCAATATAGATTTCAAAAGGTAAGTCAACAGGCACCGCCTTGCTGGACTTTAATAATCTAGTAGCAACATCATTGAATCAAGGTAGAAGTATAGGGGCGTGTTTGTTGATTTAAGTAATGCGTCGATCTTGTTCAACACGAAGCTTTGTTAGAAAGATTATGTGAACTGGGTTTTCAGGATGAATCATTAAGGTGGATGAAATCATATTTATCTGATCTAAGACAATGTGTGGTTCTGGGCGATATTACTTCAGGTCAGGAGAAGTTTTCGAGGGTCCCACAAGGATCCATTTTGGTCCCCTCATGTTTAATGTTTATGTGAATAATCTTCCAAAGCAAATAAAATACTGTGATTAAGAATGTATGCAGATGACACAGTAATTGTGGCATCTGCAGATAGTATGGAACAATTAACTTATAAGCTCCAACAAGATATAAGTCTATTACAGATTTGGTTTAATAACCTAGGCTTATTCTTAAATTTAAAAATCACAAAGCATGGTATTTAGGGACATAAAAATAAAAGGAAATCAAAATTGCAAATAAAACTTGCTGAGAATATTCAGATTGAAACAGTTGATACTTATAGATATTTGTGTGTACAAACTGATTGTGGTTTAATGTATACAGAACACGTTCTTATACAGGTTAAAAGGTAACTCAAAATTAGGGATGTTAAGAAGGGTAGCTGGAAGTTTGTCTAAGAAAGTAAGGAAAAGTGGTTGGACAGCTGTTAGTTCCAGTTTTGGAATATAGATCAATGCTATATATGCATTCTAACATCACAGTATTAAATAAAGTAAATCAGGTTTATTATAAAATAAGTAAATTTATAACAAGAAGTAAGCATGGAGTGCATCATTGTGACTTGTATAAAAAATTAGATTGGTTAAATCTCAAAGAAAAGGGCTTATATTTGGTATATATATTGTCACCAAATAATAAAAGGTGAACCTAAATACTGTTTATTTGATCATATTCAAATTAAAGGTGATAGGGCATTAACTATTCATACAAGATATTTTGGTAATGAGATCCCTATGATTAGATCCTATAATAAATATAGAGATATTATGCTTCAGAATACTATTGCTTATTATTGGAATAAAATGCCTCAAAGTTGAAGGTTATCAAAAACTTACCCACTTTTAAGTGTAAAATAAGAGAATATTTGAAATCAACATGTACCTGTTTTAAGTAATTGTGATCGTGTAATTGTAAATGTTTTGTATTTTATGTTATTTTTATGACAGGACTTTGTTGAAAACGGGACTGATGTCCCAGCAAATGTACTTCCTGTGATAAAATAAATTTTACAAATCAAATCAATTGGAATCAAGATATGGACCACTCCGAGGGTAGAAAGAGACCCCCACCTAGACGCTCCATAGCACTTAGGGGCGCTTGCTGGGGACAGGGCTTTGCAAGAAATGTGGAGATACTTTCATCCCACCAAATCGGAATTTTCCTTTTACTTCTCAGTACACCAGATTTCCACCTGCATAGACTGTTTTGGTTTCTCCAGAAATACTGAGTGGGATGAGGATCCAAAATGCGGCCCGATCTCAGTATCGGACCATGCTCCCTTGAAATGTTAATCCCATCTGGGCATGGTCTCCTACTCATTCACCAGTGGAGACTAGACCTGACTCTTTTAACCTCTGAGCATTATAGGGGGCAAATAAGAGAGGTCATCAGGGAATACTTAGCTTACAACAAGCCAGAAGATGCCTCAGTGGTGACTACTTGGGAAGCCCTCAAGGCGGTAATAAGGCCACTATTTCATATGCAGCAAACTTGTGTAGAGAGGAATTCAAGCAAAAGAAAGATCTAGAAAACAGAATTTTAAAACTGAGAAGGCAATGGTGGAGACCGGGACATTAGCAATATGGGGAAATTAAGGACTCTTAAGGAAAACTAACACAAATAGCTCCAAGAGGTCAGAAAGGGACATATTGAAATCCAGGGTGAGATCATATTTCGAGGGTGATATGGCAGGCAAGTGGCTTGCATGGAGAGTCAAAGCAAAGACAGTAGAAAGGGTCATATTAGCTCTGGATACCTCTAGTGAAGGGTCCACCTCCGATCCAGTTCAAATAAA
Source organism: Neoceratodus forsteri (assembly GCA_016271365.2). Lineage (NCBI taxonomy): Eukaryota > Metazoa > Chordata > Ceratodontiformes > Ceratodontidae > Neoceratodus > Neoceratodus forsteri. Next base: position 1,066,790,074 of record CM028130.1, read on the forward strand.
GGAATCTATCTGTGACTTCTATGAAGCCCTATATAGAACAGAGACCCCACCCGGAGTGGATCAGGAGTCCTATGTTAACAAAATACAGCTTAATTCTATATCAGATCAGGAGCGGAGAACCTGGATAACCAGATTTCAGAACAAGAGATTAAAGGGCTATCTGGGATTCTAGTCTAGGAAGACCCCAGGTCCAGATGGTATTCCTATGGAGTTTATAAATATTTCTGGGAAGATATTTGCCAGAGCTTAGTCCCCATGAAACAGGAGGCTTTGGAATCAGAGTCCTTTCCTCCCTCCTCCCTGCAGGTGGCCACAATTATTATTCTTCCCAAGCCTGGTAAGGACCCCAAGAAATGTGGGTCATACCGACCCATTTAGCTGTTAAATGCCGACTACAAGATCATGGCAAACCTGTTGGCAAGTGGCTGGAACTGATACTACCTTCATTGGTCCACCAAGACCAGTGCAGTTTTGTTAGAGGGAGACAGGCAAAGCATAACTTGTGCAAAACTCTAAACATAGTTTATAAGTGGTAGGTTCTGGGAAAATATGAACAGAGGCCTGCTGGAACTTGGCCCGAGAAGGTGTTTGGTAGGGTCAAGTGGGCCTTCATCTTGCCACTCTTAGGAAATTCCAGCTGGGCCCTAAGATTATTGCCTGGATCAAGACTCTATATACTGCCTCAAAAGCACAGATTTACACAAATGAAACTCTTTCGACCCGCTTCCCCTCACAAGAGGCACACACACCGGGGTGTCCATTGTCACCCATCCTGTATGTACTGACTATGGAGGTTTTGGCTTCATCTATACGGCAGAACCCCAACATTCAGGGTGTATGATTGGGAATCAACATCAGTTCATCTCATTATTCGCTGATGACATGATGTTATTCCTTAAAGATCCAGACCACTCCAGTCCATATTTAACTGAGCTTTTTGAGGTTTATGGCCCTATATCGGGTCACAAGATAAATTGGGCCAAATGTGAATGACTCCCTAGGGAAGAACACTAGGGGTGTGGATATACAGGGTTTCCATATTTACTCCTGCTGTATTTATAAAATACTTGGGGTTATTATCCCTAGGAAACTCACTTCCCTTTTAAGTTTAATTATGACCACCTCCTGAAGAAAATTCGAGGTCAATCTGAAAGGTGGAAAAGTTTCCCTAACTTAGATTGGCAAAGTAAAACCTAGTAAAGATGTTCATACTACCTCAGTGCCTTTATTTATTTCAATCCTTGCCGTGTGGGTCCCCTACTATTATTTTAAATCACTCAAGGGGTGGTTGGTCTCTTCTGTGGGGTAACAGGAGGCCGAGATTAAAACTGGAGGTGTTGTGGAAACCATTAAGGGAGGGGGGTTTGGGCCTCCCAAATTTAAAATCATATTATTTGGCGGCTCAGTTAGCAGCCTTGCAGGACATATACCAATTTGAAACTGAGGAGGACATGGGTAGGTTTGGAAAGTGAGGTCAGTGAATTCCACTGGGCCCACAACTGTTTGCATCAATTTTAAAGTGGTCCTCAAAGAAATTTATCAAGAACCCATTCACTAGAACCACAGTTCATGTCTGGTGCATGGCCCATAACCTGATGAATCACCCAATTACTTTGTCCCTGGATGCAGACATTGGTCTAACACTATGGAAAGGGAAATACCTATACTGGTGAAACAGGTATTAGATGTCCGGACAGAAAAGGTCTCCACTTAATTCACCAACTATATGACCAGGGCACTGCTCACTCATACCAGTCCCTAGCAGGTACCTATGGTCTTCACCATCCCACTTTTTACATACCTTCAAGTATGGCACAGGTTGAGAAGTGGCAAGGATGGGGAGTCCTTTTCTCTGCCTACAAAGATCCCCATTAGAAGAAGCTTTGAGAGAATCTTTGCAAGCAGCTAGGCCTAGGCTTATGGCCAAGTGTTACGGGTCTTTATTGGGAGCACTACCAGATGTTATCGACTTTCTGAAAAACTGGCGGGACAGGGATTTGGGGAGGAGGATCTGACAGCAGGAGACTGGAGAACAATCTTGAGTAAGGACATGAGCTGCTCAGTCAATAATAGGCTGAGAGCTATGCACTTTAATAGTATACACAGAACATATTTTTCCCCTCCTTCGCCCATAGAATAGACCCTAGCCAGTCAGATCTGTGTCGAAGTGCAAGGTGTGCAGGTACCTAATTCCATCTGATCTGGGCATGTTCAAAGATTAGATAATATTGGTCAGGGGTAACCTCAATTATACAGACCAGGCTCGAGGATTCCCAGGTCGTCGGCCCAGGTGAGGTCATCTTGGTCTCCCTGGTGTATCAAGTTCAGGTAGGGATTAAATTACCCTTTGTGGTCACTTGCAATGATTGTGGGGGAAGCAGGTATTGGCTTACCACTGGGGTTGGGATTCTCACTCCTCGACATCCGAGTGGGCTTAAAAACTAATCCACTATATGAAAATTGAACACATTCAGTATAAAAGCTCAGAGAAGGGAAGAAAAATTTAACAAGATTTGGGACCACCTGGAAGAGCCATGACTCAGCCCTGGTTTCCAAGATTTTGAATGGGTATGGGAAGTGGGCAGAAGAAGAAGGTCAGAGATCACCTGGAGAATTTCTGAATACCTTGAAATGTTGCTGTTTGTCAGTGTACCACGAACCAATTCCATTTAAGTAGAGTAAAATCTACTGGCTTATGTAATACTGTATATAGTGGCAGATTGGCTTTATCAGTGTAAGTTAGACCTATGTAAATGGGAACCTGATAACACTGCATATGATGTGAACTCAAGATTCTGTTGTAATGTGCCACTGAACTCTTTATTCTTTATTCTCTGCTCTGGGTGCTGTACGTGCTGTACCTAGAAAATAAAGTTAAAAAAAAGATCCTTCCCATTTCTGATTATGCTGATGTAATCTACTGCAGCTACTCCTCACTAGGCTTGACACCCTATTAGCGCCTTTCTGTCATTTTGTATACCTTCCCGCACGCATCATTGCTTCCTTTATTCCAGTCTCACTATCACCCATTACCATCGCAGTAGTCTCTCTCACTGCTCCTCCTCATTGGAAAGTGCTGATTTGCCTCCTCCCGAACCTATCATCTCTACTCTTCCCTCTGCTGGTTCTTCCTATTTTATTCATTTCAGAGACTCCCATTATGTCTTTTTTTTTTGTTTAGGTTTTGTTGACTGGGAAAGGAGGACCACACAGTTCTGCCTATTTTCAAACTCATCCCGGGAAAGGTGATACAGATGGATGCCAACTGACAATGAACCAGATTAAGCTGTTGGTGGTATTTTCAGGAATGGGAGAAATTTGGCCAGAACACCAAGGAAATTTCCACTACTCTTTTGAGAAGTGCCATGAGATCTTTAACATCCACGTGAACTACTACCAGAACAGGCAGATGGGACCTCGGCTTCATGACTCATCTAAAAGACTTGATTCCTCACCTCGCTCTAGCACCAGTCTAGCAGCCTTCACACTGTCTCCCACCATTTGGAACTGGCTCCTCTTCTTCAGACATGCACCATCCCTACTATCCCTAAAACATTTACTAAAGCCACCCTCCCCACATGCTTCTGTCTCTCCCCAACCTCTCCTAACCCTCTCCTCCTTTCTCCCTCCCCAACTGCCCCTACCCCATCTCTCCTCCTTCTCCAGTCCACCTGTTGCCCTACCCTCATTTCTCCCCACTGCTGTCCCTCCCTTTACCTACTTGCTCCTTAAGCCCTCTCCATCATCTGAGGGCCTTGCCTCACTACAGTAACCTCCTGATCTCACCCCCTGTGCACCACTTGGAAATCTTTATTTGACACTATTTATAGTTATTTGACACTATTTATAGTATTGCTGCTTTATACCTCTGGGTATACAATGTACTTACACTTTATAACTGCAGATGTTGTTTCATTTCATTGTAACTGTCACCGTGTTGTTCCATTTACCCTTCCCCCAGGTTGCAACTGGAAATTAGCCATGGCTCAATGTGCCTTTCTTGGTTACCAAACTTTTAAATAAATATTGTGACCAGCAGGAGCGAACACATCTGAGCAGAATGTACAGAGCATACATTATACTACTATTAGATTTTGCCTCTCAGTTTTGGGCACCACTCCTAAGGATGATACACACAAGGTGCAGAGAGATCTCAGGAAGCTCACAAAACAATATGGGAATGAATAACTTTTCATAGGTGGAGAGGTTTGACAAATTAGGGCTACATAGCATAGAGACAAGAAGATTCATGAGTGAGCCACTGCTTCCACTTAATATTTGCAATGACATTTACTTAATGACTGAACTCAGTCTTGAATTTACAAATATAAATATTCAACTATAGTGTCAAGTGTATTAAGCCATTTTATTTTGTCTTTTGCCAATAATTGCTTTGCCCATTCTGTGTTAACTATTTATCTGTTCACCTTCCCTCACTAGCTCTCCCTCTGTCTTGCTTCTCTATTGCCCTCCCTAGGTCTCACGTACAGCCAACCCTTATGGTGTACCTGTTTTAAGTCTGAGTACATTAATCTTTTTCTTCTTCCATTCCCAGCCACCCATGGACACTGGGTCATGAGGGAACTTGTCTACAGCCCTCCTCCCACTCCTAGGACTGCAAAGCACTGTAGCCAGTAAACCCTAGGTACTAAGCAACTGACCGCCACTTTTGGTGTGCTGTGACATCTTTGTAACAGCCTACCTGTGTAATGGTTTCTGGCTTCTGGCTTCTGTCCCATGCTACACTGTGTAATGAAGTCAGTGAACAACAGCCGATAATTTATTTTCAGCATTTTCTTATTACACTGTGCTTGCATTTAGCCTGATTGCTTTGTCTCTTTAATCAGTTTGCAGTTTTTCATGAATTTAGCCTGCTACTTGTTGTATTTAATTCAGTTTGCCTGCAACTTACTGTATTAATTCATTTTGTTTTGTTTTTGCCAATACTTGCTTTGTTCATTCAGTGTGCTGACTGAATTTACTTCATTCCCTTTCCTCCTAGCTCTCCCTCCATCCTGCTTCTCATCAACCTCCCTTAGGTCTCTCTACAGCCATCCTTCATAGTGTACCTGTTCTAAGTCTGAGTCCACTAATCTTCTTCCTTCTTCCTCCCTATCCACCCATGGACTCCAGGTCATGAGGGCACTTGTCTCCAGCCTCCCTTCACCACTCCTAGGACTGCAAAACACCACAGCCATCAAACCTCAGGTAATCAGAAACTGAACTCTACTTTCACGTGCATGTGGCACCACAAAGCGCAGTGCTGCAAAGCAATAACCCACCAACCCACCCTCTGTCCTTATTGGATATCCTCTTTTATCCACTTAGCCCTCCAGCATGGTTCCCATAACAAGTATCAACACCAGTTCCTCAGTCACTGTGTGTTTCAGCAAACCCACCATCTGTCAATTCTCTGCTTTCAACCTGCTGCTCAAATAACACTTGCTGCTCCCAAGATCTAGTCCCTGTTCAGGCATGGTGCTTCTCAATTGGTCCCGGAGTCATAATTGCTAGTTACTGTACTTCCCTCTCCCATATTAACAACATAGCTCCTTCCAAGTGCCTGTTCCACTCTATTATGCCTTGGATGTACATCTGCCACTTACTCCTGCAAGCCCTTAGCCCCAATTCTCATTGTATTCAATAAATAAACTATTATAGGGTAGTGTACTGTTTTGGTTGCTGTTAAACATTCTCTTACATTGTGCCATGGTTTAGGTACTACTTCTGCAATGAGGTACCTACCAGCAATGTATGTCTAACATGCTATTAGTGGATTAAGTAATAATCCACTCAGGGTGTGGGTTATGCTGGGATTTACCCACAACTGGTGTGGTTTGGTCAGCGCCAGCCGCAGGCTGAGTGACCAAACCCACACCAGAAGTGAGTAAATCACAGCACAACCCACACCCTGGAGTGGTTTTATCGTGAATAAACAATGCTTGAAAAAGGATTAAAAAAGTTAATAAATTGGTTACATTTCTTTTTTAATGCCTTTTACTGCTTTTACCTATAATATCCTTCCTCTGTTAGTTAAATAGTCCCCATCGCTAGGTAGAATAGGAATCAACCCCACTGCCCCCCAAAACAGACACACGCATACTTGGCTTTATGTCTATTTTTTTGGTGTGATATCAGCAGGTCCTGTATTATGCTGACAGAAAGCTTGTACAAGAGGGTGCTGTAGCAGACTGTGGTGAGAGCTGTAAGCAAGGCATAGCAGCTTCTGTGTTTGAAGAAATAGAAGTTGTTGGAGAAAGTTTGCAGATGCAAACCATAATTGGGACTGGGACCAGGGTAATACAAAATTACAAGGACACCTCGGCAATAAAATAGCTGTCTCATCCAAATGTTTTGTTTTTAAAAGAGATAGCACTGCTACACTTCCATTGCTGTTCAGTTAGACAGCCCTACTGGTGCGAAAGCTAACAGGCAAGCGGCGTGAGCCTCTGCTTCCAAGTTTACACAAACCAATGGCTTCACTGTGACTCATGGAGGCTCACAGTAGTTGGGTTCCCAGACTGACTCCCACTCAGAGTTTTGAAGCTCCCCACCTGTTGGTCTCTCTGCTCCTTCAGACAGTCCTGGGAGCCACTCTGAGAGTCATCTCTGCCCACCAGCCCTCCTGGGTCTGTCACAACTCCCCTCGCTCCATCGATCCTTTGGCACTTCAGTAGCCGAGCAGCAGTGCCATCATGGCCGGGGCAAATTGAGTGTTGAGGGAAAAAAATTACCTGCTATGTCAGGAGTCCATGCTCTGCAGCTGAAGTCAGTCTCTGTCTAGGAAACATTAAAACATGACAGCAGATGTGAGGTCTGATTTCTTATTGCCAGGATTATGCTATACTGTGTTTGTTGTTTGGGAATTGTCTTTATTTTACCAGTGGGGATGGAGCTGACACTAAAGGTAAATCGAGCTGGAAAACTTAAAAAAGAACAGCAAAGAGGTACTGATTTTTTATGTGATGCTGCACTCAAATGGGATGGCTGAGCTTACCTAAGGATTGTGGGGAATTTACCCATGGGTAAAGACCCCAATCAACCAATCAGGTAAACGGATTTGGAGACCCCATTGTGTAATGTGCTATTAATTATTTATAATTATCATATTTGTGCTTAACTCTCTTTATAGCTTTGCAGTACCTGCTCACCAGCATGTATGCCTAATGTGGTATTAACAATTTTATGCTTCTCATAGTTTGTGCTTAACTCTTTATGGGGCCCATTAACCCTTACTTCTGTAGCACCTTCTATACATAGCTTCTTCCTCCTGCTCCTTGTTGTATTCTCTCAGCCCCACTAAACCCTCTCAGTGTAGCCACCCTCCTCCACCCTTTCCCTCATGACTCTCTACACCCCTGGCCCTTGCCACTATATCATGTTACAGTTCCTGGAATACTCTTCCTGCACTTTTCAGCCTCAACTCTCATAAGCTCTCTATTGCTGATCACCTCTTACTACACATATTGCTGAGTTGGGTGGCCCTACTCCTTCTTGCTTATACTGTAACTATTCTGTAAATACTGTAAATGCTGATTTGTATATGTTCTGTTTATTGTACATACTGACCTGTAATGCTCTGTTACTGTCTCCCTTTGCCCCTCCCCAGGACGCATCTGGAAACAAGCTGTTATTCAGTTCAGTATGGCTTTCCTAGTGAAACACTTGAAAATAAATAAATAATAAACAATTAAAAAGGAAGAGTTTCAGGATGAATAAAGGAAGCATAATTACAGTCAGTGAGTGGGTAATATAGTACATGAAACTTGTTGCCAGAACATGAAGTAAACTGGTAGACAAAATCATCCTTTAGAGAAGTTGACAAACACATGTCATGGGCAATTATTGCATACTACCACTAAGTAGTGTGAGAGAAGATGATATGGGTCTCTAAGCCTTCTTTACCCCATAGACCATAGCATGACCATAGTAGCAAGAGCATAACTCCAAGTCTGACTTGCTGTAGGATAAAATGCCCAAGCTTTTCCAAGGGCCTAAAGTGAAACCTAATGATTGCGCCATTTTCATAGACAATTAAATGTGCAAATTTCTTTAACTAATATCTGATCCTAGCTTGTCTAATCACTGTATGATGCATAGCATATGCTTTTTCTTTGTGATCATCTCTGATTAAAAGTCCTGGTGTAGAAGATCTGGGTTCCTGTGCACATGATAGGAACCTTGTTTCTTGCCAACTGTAGAAGTAGCTCTTTACTCTAAGAACTGGAGAAAGTAAGCCACTATGATCTGAGGCCTGACTCCTTGGAAGGAAGTCTGGGAACTATGTGCTGTCTGGACTTTGAGAGAGCCATGTCCAACATAGACCAAGCAGTATGAGCAAAATGTCTTGCAGGAACACCTCCAAGCAGGCCTCAGCCTCCTGCAGTGCTCCCAAAATGTAGAGATTGATGCATCATCTGTGATTCTACTGGTCCTCAACCCTTTTAGACAGTACATGGAGCCACCACATATTAGCCACTATTTAGCCTGAATACCAATTTGAGGTCACATGGACACAAATGGAAATTAATAGGAGGCATGTTCAGGAGAGATGTGAGGAAGTACAATACTACTTTATGGAAAGGGTGGTGGAACCTTGGAACAATCTGTTGGCTGAAGTGGTGAGTGCGAAAACAGTCAAGGGATTCAAGCAGGGCTGGGACAGTCACATTATGAAGGAATAGTGGTTACTGGGGGCGACAGGACCAAGGAGAAGAATAAGGAGAGGATGGTGAGGGTTAGTACCTGGAGGAACAGTAGGTTCCAGAGATTATAGGCAACTCAGGCAGACTGGATGGACCTCTGGTCTTTTCTGCCATCATTGTCTATGTTTCTATGTAACTGTCCAGTCATCTGAGGATTTAGTCAGTAGTATCCTGGATTCAGAAATATGAGCCTCTGGAGTGTTTATCCTGGTATTGAGTACCCAACAGTCCCCCATGGTTAAAGTGAGTCTCGTTTTATGTCAGACATATCTATCTACCACTAATTCAAGTAGATTTGCAACATAGTCTAGACTGAGCTATGACAAGGAGATACACCCTGTCATCTTGGTTGCTGAGCTTCTAAAATGTATCTTGAAATTTAAATTTTGGCAAATTTAGTTGTAATAAAATGATTAACAGCAGATGATCTCCTGTATTGATACCTGTACTTGATAACTCTACTAAATGAAGATAAGTAGTGGATGTAAGAGGATAAAAAGGTCTAGTTAAGACCAGCTGAGTTTAGTAGCCATCTTGCTTAGCAGCTCAAGTACCCCAAAGCATCAGATTTTAGGCATGAGCACAGACATAGTAAATGCTGTAAGTTTACTTTTTACTTAGCAGACAGGACTCAGCATGTTGCATTGGGAACATTGCCTCTACTGACATTTGGAATCTAATGATGTCTGCCAAGGATCATACATGGACCCACAACTCTTCTTAATATGCAGTATGCCTTGCATGTGGCTAATAAGGCAAATGAGAGGAGGAACATTTATGACACTATTGTATACCTTTAAAGCAAGAATGTCTGTAAATAGTGGACAGATTTCAGTCTTTTAACCTGATTTGTCCATAGACCTTTATAAAACAGATTGGTGCTGAACACAAAAAAAAAAAAAGAAAAATACTGTTCTTTACCAAGAACAACTCAAAGACTTCTATCAGTTTCTGAATGCTTAGTCTTGGAAAAAGTGGATATACTTTACCATTAAATAGATAAAAATAGCTGACCCAGTGGCTCAAAGGGCTGAGGTGCTGTAAAGTGCCTTACCTAATGTCACACTGGTAACCAAGATCAGGAATGAGCTCGGGTCCCTGAGGGTTGGCCAGGGGGTGGGCTGGGAGAGGATTGAACAGCCACCAGGCAGCTCTCCTATCCATGATTGGGGTGGTGAATTATCCACCTGTAGGCTGCCACCAGGAGGAGGCCAGGTGTCAGAGCAGATGGTAAAGCATACCTCTCAACTGTCCCTGATTTTCAGAGATGTCCTGATTTTGATTCAAAATTTTACTCTGTCCCTCCTAAAATTTGTGTTTCCGTGGCTAAACATTGGGGTTTGTAAGCACAAAATAATGTCAAACATTAAAGTTACAGACATGTTCTTCTTTAGAAAATGCATTTTGCACTAAGCCCCATATTCTACTAGCTTTCTGGGTGGATATCTTTAATTCTAAAGATGTGTCCCTGATTTTGGTCCTTTGTCCCTATTTTTTATGCCTTGTCCCTGATTTATGAGGCAGGAGGTTGAGAGGTATGGGTAGAAGGCTGGTATGATATTGGCAATGTGGAAGAAGCTGTGGTTCAGGGAGCACATATGCACTTCATGCATGTACCCTCTGTGCAGTCACAGCTCTGAGACAAGGGAGAAACCCATAAAAATTCATGTCTCCATGCCACGAAGCATTATGGCCATAAAAGGCTGATTAACAAGATGGGTAGTATGGTTATGGGGCACAGGGTGGTAAACTGGGTTAGAAACAGGCTAATAGACAGGAGACAGAGGGTGATGGTAAATGGGATCCAATCCAGGAGAGGGGGTGACCAGTGGGGTACCTCAGGGATTGGCCCTTGGGCCAGTCTTGTTTAATGTCTTCATTAGTGACATTGCAGAAGGGCTGGAGGGAAAGGTCTGCCTATTTGCAGATGACACCACGATCTGCAAACAGGGTGGCTATACCAGATGGGATGGAGAAAATGAGAAGGGACCTGGGGAAGCTTGAAAAATGGTCTAAGGTATGGCAACTGAGGTTCAGTTCAAAGAAGTGCAAAATAATGCACCTGGGATGAAGGAACCTTGGGAGAGCTACATGATGGGGGTTGATAATCACCAAGGAAGAAAGAGATATGGGGTTATCATTTCAGATGACCTAAAGGTGTCTGAGCAGAGTACAAAGGCTGCAGGAGGGCCAGTGGCATGCTAGGGGTGCATAGACAGAGGCATCACTAGCAGAAGGGGGAGTGATGATGCCATTGTATAAAAACACTGGTGGGTCCTCACCTGAGTACTGTGTGGCAGTTCTGGAAGCCTTACCTTCATAAAGACGTTGACAAGGTGGAGGCAGTCCATAGAAGGAACAACAAAGATGGTACAGGGCTTGGCACCAGAAAACATAGAGAGAGATTAAGGACTTCTGTATTGCTTGCTAGGAGAGAGTGGATCAGGGTGACATAATAGAGACATTCAAGTACCTTAGGGGCATAAACAGGGTCGGGGAGACATTGTCCAATAGGAGGTACAAGAATGAGGGAGCATGATATACAATTGGAAGGGGGCAGGTCGAGGGGAATGTGAGGAGGTTTTCTTCATGGAGATGGTGGTGGACACATGGAATAACCTGCCACAGGAGGTGTCGGAGCGAGGACAGTGGAGGATCTAAACATGCCTGGGACAGGCATAAGGAAATCTTAGAGGTGGGAAGGAGAGGTGAAAAACCATTGACCAGGTAGGGTCATGGGCCACAAACAAGTGTAGGGCTTCACGGGCAGACTGGATGTGCTTAGTAGTCCTTATCTGTCAACAATTTCTATGTTTCTATGTTCTATGTAACATTCTCAGGTCCCACATCATTGGATCCCCACCAGCTGAATGGTGGGGAGCTGCAGATGGGACTGGGTTCGATTGGCATAGGGCCTGAAGAAATGTGCAAGGAGCCATCAGTAGAGCAAACAACTGTATGAAAAAATGGGTAAACGATTCTCTCAAACCAGATTGGCTAGGAACCTTTTCAAGTTGTGATGATACTTCAAATAGCATCAAAGCCTGAACTTTTCCTACCAACTGTCCTTTACCTATCTGTAATCAAATCATCAAATCAAATCAAATCAAATCTTTATTTATCCAGGCGGACACCGTTGAGCAGCTCATTTACAAGGTGGACCTGCATTTGTAAGATGACAGTTATACACATAACTTAAAGATGAGTTAAACAATGTAAGGAAGGCAAAAGAATAAACTTACAAACATGAGGTGGTGCAATAAATACAATTCCAAGTATTCACATAGGATTACATGACATTAATTACAGCCTTTAATGACATAGGATTTAGAGTTGCATATTTGTCCATGACTTTACAGGATGGTACAAGTTAATAGCATTACAGGCCCGGACGGTTCAGTGCATGGAGGTGACCAGGGCTTGGGGGCCCATGTTGCTCACGTATTTGGGTGGCAGAGGGAGAAAAGGAAAAAGAAAAAATGTCTATGGTTCTAGTGTCAGCATGGCAGCTGAATGCTGAATAGGTTTATGTATGGCGGGGAGGGGTTCGGTTATAGCTGCATATATGGTGAGGCTAGAGCATGAGCTATCAACAGGACTACTATGTACTATGGTTATGGTTATCAAGTTGATAATAACAGTTACACTGTACAGAATATGTGTTAGCATTTAAGATTATACCACTTCTGAGGTGGTTGAATGCACTCACCTATGCCTCATGTCTTGCAACACACCAAAGGTGTGAAATAATCATCTTTTTTATCTCATCTTTATTTTTCCTCCTCCGGTCAGCCTCCCCATTCCGACTAACACACCCCCCTCAGGCCCGCTCCACCGGAATAGCCGCACTACATTGACCCAGCCCAGGAGCAGAGCTTGCGGAATCGGTCCTCATCCTGCTGCTGCCAGTGTTTTCTGCCTCTGGTTGTGCACAGGAGCCCCAGGAGTAGGATCGCATGTGCGTGGGCCGCACTCTACGCCCCAGTTATGACTCCTTTCCCCATACCATGTCCTAATGCCCAGCCCCTCCCGCCCGTGCCACTCTCAGCCTCCACTAGGGTCACCATTGGCCGAGGTGCCACACCCCTCCCCAGAAAGAAGAGCCTGCCTGTTGGCAGCTCAGTCCAGCTTGCCTCCCTCCTCCGCTGCCGACTCCGGTGACCAGCTCATTCCCAAATGCGGGCGCCGGTGTGCCCAGGAAGGCGTCAGTGCCTCAGCCCTCAGTGCCACCAGCTGGTCAAGAAATAATCATCTTTACTGAATTTTAGATTTGTTAACTGGAAAGGAACACATGCTGGCCATCGGCTCAGCAGTAGAGCTACTGTTTACAGTGCCAGTGACCCAGGTTTTGTTGGCATCCCATGGGGATTGGATCAATAGTGGTAAATCCTGACCTAGGCAGGATGATGATCCAACAAACCCTCCCTTAATGCAGGATCAGTTCTGTGGCACTTGGGGACCATGCTGCCCCTACATGGGGCAGAAATACTGCAACAACATAGGGAGGGATATAGGGGCATGGTGAGGATGGGTAAGTCCATAGGAAGCCAGGTGACGAGGTTGAAGGGTTGTACCGGAAGGGGTCCTGGTTGATAGTTGAGGAGAATAAAACAGATCAACTGGAAGGCACAATGAGCCACCTTTCATTTCTAGGTGTGACCCATTGGAGGGACAACAAGGGAAGTGCAAACAATTACAAAATGTGAAAAGTGCAAAGAACATCAATACTTATACAAATTAGCAATTATTTACAAGAAAGTGCTGAAGGCAGTGTGCACAAGCACATAACTAGAAAAAATAGATTGTATATTGCAAGGTCATATCAGGGGACAACAATACAGCAATAGACATAAAGAAGAGGAGCTCAGGAGAGGATGGTTGGTCTCAAGAGCAGGGTTGAGAGAAATGAGACAGCAGAAGTTGTTTGAGGAGCTGAGGAGGTTCAACACCCAAAGCCGCTCACTCAGTTATGGTGCCAGTGGTAACTGCTAACAATTACAAAGAAAAAAAACACATGCACTCACTCATGAACAAAAGATTCTGCTAGGCAGAAAAAGATAATGCATCCAGAATTTTATTTCATGATACAAGCCAGCAAAATAAGTTAAAAACAAGCACAGCAAATGACTACACCAAAGCTAAGATGTCAATTTTGAATCTAAATCAGAGACTCCTTTGTCTCTCAGTCCACTTCTGGTCCTGAATCACTTTGCAGCGGAGTATCGAGGAGAAGGAACGGGGGTCGAGGGAGTGCACTCTGTTAGGACGTCAGTACCCACTCCCGCATTGATCTGCAGAAATTGGATTTAATATCTGCTAAATCTTGATTTAATTCTTGGTGCAGCAGAGGTTGAAGGACTGTCTTTTCAAATTAATTTCTGCACCAGAATCGAAGGCAAAGTCCATTAGGATTTGCAAATAAGGAAAAAAAAAAAGAATAAACTAAAAGAAAGAACCTAAACTAAAGGGACTTTTGGACTCTTTTCCCACCCCATCACTGTTTAAATGGGCTTTCTTCCTATAAGGCCCTGCCCTGAGCCATCTAGCTAGCTTAGCAAATGTTAGAGGCGGAGCTCAAGGGACACAGCACTAACTTTGGATCTTAAAGGGATGCTAACAGTATGATATGTGTAAGGATTGAACTCACATTCTTGAGTCATATAAGTAACAGGTGGAACTTATCTAAGATTGTTGCATGCTAATATAGGACTCAAAGGAATATTATTTTCTTTATTATTAGGGGTGCTGTTCAAACTGTCTGACAAGTCCACTGCCAAATTGTAGAGAGCCGTTGTTGTTTGACAAAAATATCAGGGCTGTGTTTTAAACGTACATTCTAAATATTTGGTGTAGGCAAAGTCACTCTGCCAAATATTAAATAGATCAAGTTTGCAGTCCTGTCTAGTTCAAAGAGTTAGCAAAAAGGGAAGTAGGAACAGGCACTCATCAAAATGTGGCATACAAAGGGAGGATTTGAAAGGACAGTATGAAATATCCTGAAAACAGGTGATGGAAGGGAGTGGGGCACAGGAGGCAGGAGGAATATGGAGAACCAGCAAGAAGGGAGAATTGTGGTTTGTAATGGATGCGGGCTGCTGGGTTTTATGAACATGCTATGGAAAATTGGGGTGCCCAATTTGCAAATAATGGGACAGTTCAATGCTGAAATAAGTTGGCTAAGTAGGGAGATCGCGGTGGAAGTAGGGAGACGGAGGGAGGAGGGAGAGATGAAGGAATCAGCGGCACAGGCAAAGCTACAGGCTGGGGAGAGAGAGGGAAGGGAAATAAGAGAGATATGTGAAAAGGTGGGTCACAGATCAGGATGCAGGGAGGAAATAGCTGGAAGAAGATAAGGAGAAAAGGGGAGAGGCAGGGGAAAGGGCAAGGACACATGACAGAGCATTACACCTGGGTACAGACAGGCATACACAGGAGGAAATATTGGGGAATCAAACAGATTCTCACCATTGGCTGGGATGCGGAAATGGGGATCAAGAGGACAGAATAGAAAATGAGGATCCAGAACTGGGACACAGGAGTAATAGTGGGAGTGGAACAGTGAATGGAGCAAGGGTAAGGGGAGTAAGGGAGATTCTGACAGACTGGGAGAGGTAAAGAGGGGTAGGAGGAGGCCAGCAGGTGGAAAAGGGAGGGAAAGTAAGTAAGGCAACAAAAGGCAAAGGGAGGTAAGGAGGGGAATGAGACTGTATCAGGAAGGAAGGAAAGGAAAGGAAGAGTAGGTACAACTGGGAAGTGTTGGGGAAAGAGGGACACAGAAGGAACAGGATAAAAATATGGGAGAACAAGTAGGGAGTATGTAGTCAGGAGTTCAAGTACAGAGAATAAGAAATATTTAGAAGGGGAACAAGAAAGGGGCACTGAGGAGCTGCCAAGGATGGAGAGTATAGAAAAGGTTATGGTCTTTGGGGACTCGATCATAAAGGGAGTCTACTGGCTGAGAAAGGAGTTCGGTCTTCCATGAGCTGCGAGCTGGGGGGTAGGAAGGGCATTGCCAATAATAAGGGAGCATATTAGATTACTTGGGGGTAAGCCACAACTAGTCCTGCACTTCAGGACAAATATCCTGGTGGGAGACGATGTAGAGGAAGTAAAAGCAGGTTCAGGGAGCTAGCTAGGGGATGTAGGGAGGAGGTTAGCTCACTGGCTTTCTCAGAGGCTTGCCTGTTCCTGTGCTAGCACTGCTAAACAGCTGAGAATAAATGACTTCAATCACTGGCTAAGGGTTTGTTGTAAAGGAAGGGTTTCATCTGCTTGGGGAATGGGGTGACACTTGGGCAGGGTAGAATCTGTACACAAAGGGACAGGCTATATATAGGCAAGGCAAGGTAAATTTTATTTAAAAGACACCATACCAGAGGCTCTGGGCACCTGCAATAAACAAAACAGTAACAAAAACAAAACCCAGAATACAGCCACATAATAAATACTACACATTAAATCAACACAATTAAATAACTAGATCAGAATGACTGAAATAACTAATAAATAAGTAGCTAAAAGGCCAGGAACAAAAATAATCTCAGAAGTCAGGCCAAGAAAGCTCATAAAATGAAGTCTGGAAGGCCTGATTATATAGAAAGGCCCTGAGGAGGACTTTAAATACTCTACTGATGGGGCCTCTCTTACAGCTGGAGGTAGTGAATTCCACAGGATGGGGCCAGTGATGCTAAATGCTTTGTCGCCAGCAGTTTTCAGCCTCGTCCTGGGAATCGCAAGGAGGTCCTAGAGGAGGAGGATGGAGGGAGTGGATTGAGACAACAGGTGTTAGAAGGTTCTTTAGGTAGTCAGGGCCCAGATCATGCAGGGCCATGTAGGGGGCACTAGGGTGTTATGAGGGAAGTTACAGGTTATATAGATAGGGTCCTCAGAAAGGATTTAAACTAGGAGAGAGGAGTATGGGACTAGGAAAGGGTTGGGGAAGAATCTGGAGGGTCTTATTTTATTTATTTATTTAGTTTTTGTTGACTGGCTAAGTACACTAGACAAATCCTGCCTATTTTCAGAGCACAACCCGGGGAGGGGGATACAGATGAATGCCAACTGACCTTGAACCTGATTAAGCTGTTGGTGGTATTTATAGTGAATGAGGGAAATTTGGTCAGGACACGGGAAATTCCCTACTCTGATGCTGCTGTGCTGATGTTTCTGCATTGCGGCCAGTAGAGGACAGGCCATTTCCAAGATGGCCACTCCAAGTGGACAAGGGAAGGAGAAGAAAGTCTGTGGAGCAGGAGAGCTAGCCTCGACTCTTGCTCAGGTGTTGTGGAGGCTCCAGCTGTGGATTTGGCTGAAATTGAATCAGATATTGAGCTTCAGGATGCTTTTGTGAGCTGGGAGCAATCAGTTTTGGATAAAACAAAGAAAGAAACTGACAGTTGGAAATTGCAACAACAGGAAGAGAAAAGGTATTGTCGGTATTTGAACCTGCAACCTCTACAGAAAAGTCACTTATTAAACCACTAAATGTGGGTCAGAAACAAGATAATGCTGCGATAATGTTTTCTGGAGAAATGGAAGAACCAATTTCATCAGATAGCTCCAAGGAAGCGAGATGAATTTAAAACTGCAGGCTGACAGAGAAAGCCAAGATATTAAAACCCAGCAAACAGACTGCAGGACAGTGGCACGAAATATGGAGCAAAAAAGGTACTGTGTCTTATTTAAGTTATAGTTCTGGCAGGACAGAGTTGCCAGCAAAGAGTTTGCCTGGTGTTAAAAAAATGCTCTGTCCTTGTTTAATGAAGCTTCACTGCGGTGTGTTGAGCTCCTGACTGCAGCAGGTGTCAGCCTGATTGTAATGAAGAGCACAAAGGCAGAGTTAAGGTTGATCCCAAGATTGTAAACAGCTCTGTGGAAGAGAGCTTAGAGCAGCAAGGCTTGAGCTCCATTTCCCAAGAACAAATAATCTCTCTGAATTCAGTGCAGGCTGGTATTATCTCTGCTGCTAAAAGTGAGTGTTTACTGCCGGTTTCGATCTCTGATAATGTCAAAGGAAGTAACGAGTGAAGATAAATGATTTATCTGCACAGAATATATTGCCATCTACTTTTGTGAAAATAAAACAGCACAGTTGAACAAGGTAGCTTGGTTTGTGTTCAAACAGCAGAGTCAAGAGATTTCAGCAACTGACTCAGCTGTTACATATCAAAAGACTGACGGTTCCCAAAGTGGGGCTACAGATTTCTTTTTCTGACAAAATGAACCAAAAAGTCTACAGCTGATATACAGATGGCAGACCCTTTTTTACATAAAGAAGGCTCACAAGATTCTTGGTCACCTCATAAAGCTTTAAGTGAAGAAGGTGGAAACAGACAGTAGCTGGTATATGGAAGCCTGATCCTGCTTGGGAGTCAAACTTATCTTTATCTCAGCATTCTCCTGAGTGGATTCCAGGTGGCCAGCAGCAGAAAGGAGGAAATCCTCTTGCAGGAGCCCATTCGGATTAGTACAGATGAGGACACTGTACAACCTCCCCCTCTTCACAGAAGCCTTTGATGTCTGAACTTTTTCAAATTCCCATAGGGAAGCAGCCCTAGGGCGCAATGCTGTGAGGCTGAGGTATAAAGGAGGGTTAGAAACTAGGCCAGATAGGTATTATGTGGGAAAACCTTGTTGAAAGACTCACTGCATTTCACCCCTCAGGATGTTTATGCTTTCATTAATATTTCAGGGAGGACAATTATGACATAAGTTTCGTTCTCAACAGGCTTTAGAGTTGTTTTGGGTTAGGTATGGTCAAGTTAAGTATTCTCCTATGTGGACACCCTTTATTGTTATACCACTCTCAAAACCCTGATTAAGTTCTTTACAGTTATGTTCGAAATGAAGGGTATGGGTGGAAGACATAACCTTTGGTTAAAAAAAATGTGAAATACTAAGTGAGCCAGAGCCTATTTAGATACAGAGGGTTCTGGACTGGAGGATGGAAGTATAAAGTTAAATTAAGGCAAGCAGAGGCTGGAATTGAACATATACCTAACTCCTTTTGTTAGGAAAAGATAGAGGGGTATGTTTTTACAGCGGGCAGCCCGTGCATGTTATAAGTGTGGGGCTAGAATGCACCTTTCAAGTGTATGCGATCAGCCCGTTGTGATAATTGTGGGAGGTAGGACATTTAACTATGTTTTGTAGCAATCTATCAAGTTGCGATTTGTGTGAAACTAAAGGCCATGTGTTCAAACTATGTCCTTGGGCTGCCCAAAAATCCTTTTGTTCTAATTCTGAGGTTTTTATTCAAAAGCCCAAGAATCCATGGTTAAAGCTACTCTCAGGATACATGCCCCCCCTGCAACAAATCAGATGAAATTCTCTAGGCAAGAGAGAAATTGAAAAAGAAGGGGGTTTAAAGGGAAGGTGTTGAACAAAAAAGTTAAACTCACCAAGTAGGGAGGATCAGCATGAGATATCCTCAGATATTGTTAAGATAGTTAAGGGCAATATGGGTCCCCTAACCTCTCAGATTTCCTCCAGTGTGTTATCTGGAAGGGTCACAGATGAGGTGGTGGTGGCAGCCGCCATTGATAAACCAGTGACTGTACTGCCCCAAAGAAGATCTTTAAGGAATTCACTATCAAAAATCCCCCAGTGGAACAGATTGATACCAGTAACTCATCTGCGGCTCTGTTTTCCTCTTGGGGTAACACTGAGATAGAGGTTGAAGATTCAGACTCTCAAAATCCACACTTTCAACCAGGTCACAAATCACGGATAATTACAAAGATAAAAAAAGAAAAAGAGGAAAAACAATGATTTAAATACTTAAAAGGTTAATGAGGTTGGTTTGGGGTTCTTTGAATGTTCATAGCTTATTGAATATGGTTAAGCGACAAGCCCTCTTTCATTATATACATGAATTTCCTGTTTCTGTTTGTTTTTACAAGAGACATGGATGTATTCCATAGATCAGTGGTGGCATTTAAAAGAGATTGGTTTTGGGGCCCTTCATTTTGGTGGTTGGGGAAGATTCCGTAGAGGGTATAGGAATAGTGTTTAATTCATATGACTTCCAGTTACACAATTTGATAGATCTAATACCAGGAAGGGTCCTGATTATTGATGGAAGTGGCAAGGGCTAAGCTATAGGTTTATCAACATTTATAACCCTCAAACAAAAGCAGGTAGAGTTAATTGTCTTAAATCAGTACAGCCTTTTCTATTAACAACAGTTAGTGTATTATGGGGGCGACTTTAATTGTCCCATTTTGACCCATGCTAGTATAACAAATAAAAAACATACTGTGACTCTAATGCTTTAAGCAAAATTATAAAAAGTGCTGGACTCTTGAACTGTCATAATGCTTTACAGGTTGGAGAAGGTTTTTCGTTTAAAAGGGAAGAGATTTCTCTAATAGACCATATGTTAGTGTCACCTAATATGCAAATAGAATCTTTAAAATATTTCCTAGTGAATTCTCGGACCATTCCTTTCTATTAAGTTCTTTTAGCTTTTCAGACAGGCAAGAAAAAGGCTAGTTAGATGGAAACTCAATAACTCCTCATTAGAACTCCCTTATATACAAGCTGGGGTGAGATACCTATTAAGAGCCAGGTTATCAGTAGCCTTTTATATTCAGATTTGGGAGATTGGTGGTTAGAGACTAAATCGGACTTAAGAAAATGGTTTAAATTGCAAGGAGTTAGAGCAAAGAATGACAAATTCCTGCTATTTAGGTTTAAGACAACAATTACAGAGGCTTATGACTATAGCTTATTCTTCTAGGATGGATTACTCAGAACAAATTGCTAATCTTAAAGAAAAATGAAAGAGTTTCAGTATGATAGAGGGAAAACCATGAGGGCCATTTTAACTAATGGAATTGAAAAATCACCCATTGGGGATCCATTGAAATGTGTAAACAGGTAAGAGATTCTATGAAAATGGAGGTACTCAAATATTCAGATGGTAATTTGGTATCCTCTGTGGCCCAACTAAGAGAAGTGATTGTAGAACATTATAGCTCTTTGAATCCTCTTGAGACAATCCCGATTCAGCTATGGCCGCCTATTTAAAAGATATTTTAGTTCCAGTTAACCTAGTTGGGAGATCAGAGGTATGGGGACCTATCACTCGAACAGAGATTTCAAGCTCCATTAGGTTATTGAAACTAAATATTTCCCCAGAATAGATGGGATTTCCAATAACTTTTATAAAATCTTTTCAGATGAACTTAGTCAGTGCCTGTGTATCTTATTTAGGTTTTTTAGATAAAGCTGCAATCTATCCCTCTTTACAGAAGGGTTATTGACTTATATATTTAAGTCAGAGGATAAGCAAAACATTACTAACTGGAGACCAATCACTCTTTTAAACTCTGATTATAAAATCTTTACTGGTATTTTAAATAATAGGCTGAAGAATTTAGCTAAAGCAGTTATTTCACCCTTTCAATATTGTGGGTTACCAGATAGAAGAGTCCAGTCTGCTCTGATGTTGATTCAAGATGTAACTGAGTATTTTACTGAGTTAGGGTTAACGAGATGCTTAATAGCAGCTGACTTAGAAAAAGCCTTCGATGAGAGTTTATTTGCCGTTCCTTTTCCTTACCCTTAAGCATTATGGGGTTCCAAAGCAATTAGTGAAAATAATTGAGAAATTATATGATAATTATACAGTAATTCCATATTTAAAAGATCAGAAGGCGGAAGGTTTTAAGTTAACTACAGGAGTTAGACAGGGTTGCCCTCTAAGCCCTCTTCTTTATATTTTCGCTCTAGACCCTTTTACAAACGATAGTTTGAGACAGATTTGGAAGGGTATTACAGTGAATGGGCAGAGGGATTTGCAATTAAGGATACAAGCCTACGCTGATGATTTAGTAGTATATTTGGAAGATAGGCCTCAGTAATTCATTTGTGACTGCATTTGAGGCCTTTGCAAAGGTATCAAATGCAAAAATAAATTTAAACAAAACAAAGGGATTATTTATTGGAGCAACTGGTGCTGAGAAGTGTGTCAGGAGGGTATTAACATCTCCGTAAACCTCTTAAAATATTAGGGATATTGTTCGGTTCCCAGAACATGCCTGTTGAAAATTGGGAAGATGTCATTATTAAATAGAGAGAAAGGTTAATAGATGGAAACAGTGGAAAATGACCAAATTAAAAAGGGTTCAGGTAATCAAGCAATTTCTTCTTCCAATGATACAGTATGTGCGATGATTTTTCCGCTTCCTGTGTTTCTTGAGACTAGAATATATAGTGTGTTTTTTCAAATGTTATGGGGAAATCACTTAAATCCTGTTAAAAGGAGCTATATGTATTTAATGAAAAATAAGGGTGGTTGTGGTTTAGGAATGGTAGACCCAGTGATTTTTGTGCATGCTTTGTTTTATCAAACTCAATTAAAGAAGGGTTAAAAGTAGAATTAGAGGCAGTAGAGTCTTGGAACTTGAAAACAATGGGTAAATACTTTAAGAATTGGTACACTATAGCCCCTAAACTGAATCGCTACTTATATATTCCATCATATTTTAGGCCAATGGCGCAGAAATTGTTCAAATGGAAGCATGAAACAGGTAATTCTGAATAACAACATGAAGGGGCTTTATCATTTCTAATGTCGTTGACTCTTCCCTCAGAACCAGGATTTAAAATTGTCCTATGACTTTAAATTCTAGTGTATTAGCTCAATTAAACTGTAAGAGGATGCCTCAAAAACAATGGGAGGCGAGTGGCTGATCTTTTATGGGAAACTGAATGTCAGAGGAAATGCGAAGTACAAGGCTTTACAGGAAAGATTGTGCCCATACTTGGATTATATTAATGTAGAAGAATCGATGGAGCATTTTTTCTTAGATGTTCATATCTGACTGGTTTACGGTTATACCTAGAAAAGCTTTGGGGATTTAAATGGTTATGTAATATGTCTTATGAATTTTTGATTCTAGGATGTTATCCCAAGAATTTGTCTGAATTTCACAAGAAACATTATCCTTATTTTTGGGATGTCTAAGATATTATTTATGGCAAGCTAGGGTTCAATGGGTCCTTTATCAAAAGAGAATGCCTTACTCTTGTGTAAGTAGGTTAGTCATCAAGGAGCTTATACTGATTTATACACAGGACGCATCAAGAGTGACCCCAGGAACTTTACGTAAATGGTGGAAAGGTTTTCTTCACTTTATTAAGTTCAAATAATAAGAGTTTAAAGTGGACTGGATATTTGTTAATAGTTTACTTCTCATGATTTTTGTGTTCTCGTAGCGTTTACAATGTAATGCTTGAACATCTCTTTGATTTTGTTATGTTATATGTTATGGAAAAGTTTTGTTCTATCGATTATCCTACTTAAAAGTGTTGCTGTTTATGTTTTTATGTCAATAAAACACCCCTACTCTACTGGCACTCTGTGGCCAGTAGAGGGCTATCTGCATGACTTGCTGGATCAGTTGAGGTCTGCTTTGGGAGAGGATGGATGGTGGAATGGAGGACGGACGGGATACTGCTTGGATGGTGGAACAGAGTGAGAAGGAGTATGGGTGCTGACTGCACGGTCCCGCTGAGGAATGGATACTGAGGTTTCCATTTTGGAGAAGCGAGATATGTGACCATGGGCTAGCTGCACACTACTGAGAATGTGAGTCCTCACCTGAGTCAGACGGCAACTGAGAGACTGGCAGCTTTGGCGGCAGGAGCAGGCAAGGGTCCAGGAAGAGATTTCGTGTTGGAGTCGATGACTGCATCTGTTTCTCCCATTCATGAGGTGGGCAGTGTGGAGACGCCAAGAGGAGATTTTCATGGTAAAGAGAGCAGAGGACTGGTCGGCTCAGGAATAAGTGGGGAACAGGGTGCAACAAAGTTTTCGATGGACGGAGTGGTATGCCAGCAGCAGTTCCTAGTTTGGGGAAAGAACAGTGCATGATGCGGTTTGAGAGCGACAGAGCGATTAGGAACGCTGGCGTGGTTGCTGCGGTGACGGAGAGCGACCCGGCTGTACTGTGTCCGGAACATAGAGACAGTGAGACTGGACAGAGTTCTGCAGAGTTATTGAGAGATGCCGGATTGTTTTTCGGGGTCGGAACCATGACTTTCGAGCTCCATCCCTTGCATTTTCCAAATGGACCCAAATTGACAGGAGGGTGTCAGAATTTACTTTCACCAAATGACTGGCGTCTGGTAAGGAAAAAACAGGGAAGAAGGAAGGAGGAAAGGGCGGCTGTGGTGTTTGCCAAATGTAATCTTGAAATACCTGCTTCTAACAAAGGGTATGAGATTGAACAGGGTAAGCAGGCTGAAAAACTTCCAGAACAAACTAACTTTGTACATGTGGTAGATAGGAACCCCCTCCCCCCGGACAAACCTCTGCTGTTCTCTATTCTGTTATTTTCTTTTAAGTCTACTGCAGTAGTACTAGTTTATTTCTATATTTATTTTTTTTCCTTTCTCTATCTTTATTTTCTACTGTAATAGGGTTGGCCTCCTATTATAGTACATTCCTGCCTGTTTTCTCTTTAAGATTTGTTCAGGAGGTGGAAAGTTCCCACATATCACCAAATGAATGTCAGACTGTAAAGGTAGTCTCTGATATGTATACCCCCACCCTTGTTGGAATCAGTTTGTAGAGGTTGTAGTTGTGTTGGAATTCTTGCTCATTAGAGCAAGGAGAGTGTTGCCTGACATGCCCTGTTTCCCTGCTGCCTCACTGTCATTGGGCTGTGAGCGTCTTAAAGAGACAACTAGGCAGGTACAAGCAGGAAGTGAATAAAAACAAAACAAGAAATGACTCATAGCAAGCTCTTTCTACAGTTATCATTTTTCCCTTTTCTTGTTTCAACCTGCAAACAAGGACTGTACCTGCCTGGTCTTTCAATGACCCAGTCCAGATAAAATAGAGCAAGTCAGAAAGGGAACAAGAAAATAGTTATGTTTATAAGTTACCTGACAGAGGTGCTTAGGAAGGAACTCCTTCAGATAGACTTCAGAGCAGCCTAAACAAAGCTAATATTTAACGTGACAGTAGCAATTTAGGTCTAGTATTCATAATCACTGTTAGTGAAGGAGTTTTATTTTATAATGGAAACATTTCATTTTCTTTTTTGGGTTAAAGGTAAACCTTACCTGCCTAACACTCCACACATAGTTCCTACCTGTAGGAAGGCACTCATAGGACTGAATGCTCCTCTCTGTCCTGCTTTTATAACAACATTCAGAAGGAGGTATTACATCAGAGGGAAGAGTCAGGGTGTTAAGGTGTCCTATTAGTATGCAGTTAAAATTATTATGATTTATACAAAATTTATAAAACTTTATTTGATTCAGCCAATCTAATGGGCTTATAAATATGATATAATGCAACTAATGACCTCAGTTACCACCCAAATGCATGTATTAGTGTAGATTAATTCCTTGTATTAGCATTAGGGGCGGAGTTAGTGTAACATGATGTCATCAAGTAAAGACTATATAAAGACTTCAACTGAAGCCTGATTGAGATGGATGTTGGACACAGAGGATGGTGGTCCTGTTAGTGTGATGGGATCACCCTGTGTGAATTTTGTTTGATTTAAACTATGAAAGTTATTTTCCTTTCGTTGCTTCAGTGGATGAGTTTGATTTGTAACAGAAATAAATCCTTTTAACACACTAAGTCTGTGTGTTTTCTACACTCAGAACTGTCTTGTGTTGTCACTTAACCCACACTTCCACAGTACAGTCTCTAGAACTTGAGAATTGGTCTCCTGAAAAGCCCTGCAGGAATCTGATTGGACACTTAATAAAGGGTCATGGCATCCCGCTCAGGACTGGGATCCTAAATTGAATTTCTCCCAGAATGTACCTGGGTGGAAACCAATTTTACCCGTGGTTAAGGATATGTCTGAAGGGAATGTGGGGAGGAGGTGCTGGAGGAGGCGATTATTCAAAAGAACATGGGATTCCTGGGAATCGTCTGGGCTTACTCCTATGATGGGGTTAGAGCAGCCAGGGTAAGCACTGAGCAAATTAACACTACTGAACTACCTCTTATGTCTGATTTATTTACCACACCAAAAAGGCGGCCCCTCATAGGAATGCTGTTCAAATAAGATATAAAGGTGGAATGGAAGTTAGATCAGACAGAGTGTATGTGGGAAACGTTTATTGAAAGATTCATTACACTTCTCACCCGGGAGGTGTTTGCCTTTATTAATATATCAGGAGAGGATCATTTTGACGTTAGTTTTAATTCTGCTTCTGCACTTGATTTGTTTTGGGAAAGGTATAGTCAGGTTAAATTTTCACCCATTTGGACACCTTTTTGTTATACCCTTGATGAAACCTTTAATTAGGTTCATAACGGTTTATGTTTGGAATGAGGGTGTCCATGTAGATGATATTTCATACTGACTAGCCAAAATGTGACGTTTAAGTTCACCAGAGGCCATTCTGGATTCAGAGCAGTTTTGGACCGGTGGGTGGAAATTTAAGGTTAAACTATGACAAACGGATCACAGATTGAACACATCCTAATTCCTGCCTTTTGAGGGAGAGATAGAGGGTATGCTTTTATGCAGGTCAGCCTGGAGCTTGCTATAGGTGTGGGGTGTGGACACATTTGTCAAGCTCATGTGATAAACCCCAGTGTGATAATTGTGGGGAGGTTGGCCATGGGGCATTTCAATGTTCAAATCTTACGAAGGGTGACTTATGTGGCGGAATTGGGCATGTTTTTCTGACTGTGAGTGGGCAGCAAAAATAAAGCTTCAACTGGTAGTCTAGAATTACTGATTCAAGCAGCTCAGGATAAAGTTGTCAATCTGGAAGTATCTGAGCGTGTCACCATAGAGGGGCAAGGTATCTTAGACACCAATGGTTCTAAAAGCGTAAGACAAAATGCAGTACCGAGGAATCTCTTCGGAAGTTCAGAAGAAGGTTTGGAGGTCCAACTATCCCGATAAGTACAGGGGAGGCGAAGGTTGTAAAACCTGTGACTTTGATCCCAATAAGGCGTTCTTCCAGGAATACTAAAGCTAGTTCTGGAATGAGTCAGTTGGAGATATAATCCAATAACCCTTTGCAGTATTGGCTACATCTTGGGGAGTCAGAAATGGACCTAGAGTTAGATTCCCAGTCTGTTCAGGATAGCCCTCCTTCCCCATTACAAACACAGGAGGGATATAAAGGAAAAAAAAAAAGGAGGAAAAAGATGGATGATTGGGTTTGGGCCTAGCTAAATGGTAATTAAATTGGGCTCTGTAAATGTCCACAGTCTGTTGAACTTTAAGAGACATAGCATAATATATGATTATATTCATTTTCAGGCCCTTGACATTTGCCTATTACAGGAAACGTGGATGTACTGAATTGATCAAGCAAGACTTTTCCAAACAGAATGGTGTTGGGGACCATCCTACTGGTCTTTTGGTCAGCAAACGGCTGATGGGATTGGGTTTTATTCAATTCCTTTAGTTTTCCTTGATTAAATTGATGGACATAATTCGGTAGATTAATGATTTCGGATGGGGTTTGGGAGACTATACCATGTAGATTTATAAATGTTTATTGTTCCCAAATTAAAGCAGAAAGGGTAGCGCTCTTCCAATTAATTTAACCTTATTTATGCACTACACATTCCATTTTTTATGTGGAGACTTTAATTGTGAAATTAAAAACAAACTTAGTAAAGAGGTTACTGGAGGGAGCAAAAGATTTATTGTGATTCCAATGCGTTGGAAGAGTTAATTAACTCATCTGGCCTTGTTAATGCAAATAATCGGCAGCAAGGAGGGATACAATTTACTTATAAAAAATCTATATACTTCTACTATAGATGATATGTTCTTAGAAATTTTAGTCGTTTACATGTTCTTCATTTCCTGTTTCATTTACGATCATTTAATGCTACACTGTAAAATAGGAACAGACCACCTACCATCTAAGAAGGGACCCAGGTGGAAATTGAATGCATTATTATTGAACTGTCCTGATGTAGTGGCTAAATTTAAAGTTTTACTAAAAGCAAGATTGTCTCTGGCTTTTCTATATGACAATTTGGGGAATGGTGGATAGATTCAAAACTAGATTTTCGTATTTTTTTAAAAATATTGGACGTACTAAGGGAATGAGAAGTTTCTCAAATATTTATCATTACGACAACATCGGTATAACTTAATTTCATCAGCAAATACTTCTACAAGAGATGCTTCACTTCATATTGAGCAAACTAAACAACAACTTAAGGCGTGGCACTATGATAGGGCAAGTACCCTGCAGGCTTTGTTTTTGTACGGGAGAAAAGTGCCCAGCTGGGGATCCTTATGAAGCCTTTAATACTTATAAAAAGAAAACTACGATTGTTGCATTGAAAAGGGCAGATGGGACAATTGTTACCGATCCAAATGATTTACAAACATTAATCAGTTTATCATCTCTCATGAACTGAAGATTCCTCCAAAAATTCTTGAGATACAGAATTTTTAGCATAAATTAAGATTCTTGATTTATGTGTGAAGGGTGGGCCCTTGATTGCACCTATCTCAAAATTGATTATTGAATCTATAAAAAAATGAAATCTGGCACTTCACCGGTGATAGATGGCCTAACGGTGGAATTATATAAAAGGTTTCCAGACGAATTTTCAGTAGGTTTAGAATTGGTTTTTAATTTCCTTTTAGACTCGGAAGACTTCCATCAATGGTTCACTGAAGGGATACTGATTTTTTTGTTTAAAATGGAGATAGTCTTTTATTAGGAAATTGGATACCTAGTACCTTATTAAATTCCAATTACAAATTATTGGTAGGAATCTTGAATAACAGGTTAAAAGAAATGGCAAGGGTAGTTATCTCTCCCAACCAATTTTGTGCAATACAAGGAAAACTATATTTCAAGCACATAGGATTATTCGTGATTGGATAGAATATATTAATATACAAAAATTATCGGGTTGCATTGTGTCGGTTGACCAACAGAAAGCGTTCGATAGAGTATATCATCCCTTTTGTTTTTAGTATTGCAACATTATGAAGGTACGGAAAGATTTATAAACTGGATTAAAGCAATGTATGAGAGTAATATGACCTATCCTGTCATCCAATCAATGGTAGGAGAAGGATTTCATATTCCAATGGGGTACGCCAGGATGCCCACTCAGTCCATTATTATCGATATATCGATTGACGTGTTGATTCAGTATTTTACACAAATACCATTCTGGGAAGGGATTACGCCCCTCCTTATTACAGGAAGTTAGGGTACAGGCATATGCAGATGATTTATGTTCATTCTTTACTCACATTCATGAAGTGCCAGTATTTTTGGATTGCATGGAGAAGTTGCAAGGATTTCTAATGCACAATTAAATACTGCTAAAAAGTCAGGGTTTGTTTATTGGGGTTAATCTCCCAGAGTCTTTAGTTATTCAGGGTTTGAACATTTCTTTGGACCCTATTAAGATTTTGGGTCTATGGTATGGATCCCAAAATTCATCTGGTCTGAATTGGGAGAAAGGTTTAAAAACAGTGGAAAATAAAATCAACGTCTGGAAACGTTGGAAGTTGACTAAAATAAAGAGTTACAGTATTGAAAAGATTTATTATACTGGTTTTATTGTTTATTGCATATGTTTTTCCAATTTCCATGACTCTGGAGACCAGATTGTATAGTCTGTTTTTCAGATGGTGTGGGAAATAGACTTAATCCCATTAAACGACATTACACATATTTATCAAAAAACTGAGGAGGTTTGGGGATGATTGACCCTGTCATTTTTTCAGCCTTATTCATTGCATCTAATTTTAAAGAAGGCTGGGCAGTGGCATCTACGAATGACAGCCTTCTGTTGCAAAATATATTATTTAGATATTTTCGGTTTGGTTAACTGATCCTCCAAAACCCATCCCCACTTTATTTATACCTAGTTTATTCTTACCTATTGTTAAAAGACTCTTTTGGTGGAAATTATCAGCGCTAACGATAAGGAAAGGTACAGGGAGAAGCTTATATACTAAAGTCATGTTGGAGCTCTATCCTACCGAACCAGCTTTTAAAAACTGTCCGACAGGAGATATAAAATTAGTCTTGCAATGGCTAAACAATCCAAGATTACTGATCTACACGTGGGAAGTTATATGGCTAACCAGTTATGGTAGATTGGGGAAAGAGGTAATGCTAAATATAAAGCTAAAACCAAAAGGAATTGTCCTTATTTGTGTTGTATTGATAAAGAAGAAACAGTGGAACACTTTTTCTTTGACTGTATTTTTACCATTTCTCTTTGAAGTTCTTGGCGAAAACATGGAAAATGCAATGGTTAGGTAACCTTGATTATGATGTTTTGGTTTGGGAGAAATTAGCTCAGTTAAAAACAAGCTACTGTGTTGATACTTTACAGATATTGTGTTGTGTATTAATCTATTATTTATGGCAGGCCCGCTGTCAATGGATCCTATATCAGAAACAAATGCCATATGAGACTGTGAATCTGTTAGTTTAAGGGGCTATGGAAAGAGTATATCTTACAGATATAGGGTTTGCATCTACCAAACAGGTTAGGACTTGGTGGCAAGGACTGACTTATTTTATTAAATATAAATAGAATAGGGAGGTATATGTGACTCTCTTTATGGTTAAGGAGGATTTCCATTCTTTTATTAAGGGTAATAGGTTAGACTAGTGTAACATATTGTTGACTTACTTTTCAGACTTTTCTGCTGTCAGGTAACCTATTTAAAAAAACTTATTTAGTTTCTGTTTATTGCTTTGGTGTGCTTTGACCACTGTTTTATGTTTATGTTTTGCATACTAGGATTTCATTTTGGTTTATATGTATAATTTTGTGTGACTTGATAACAGTTTTGAATTCATTTGGGTTTTTTTCCCTTCATGATCAGTATATTGTTTTGTGTGATTTAACACTGTTTGCAATTATTGTTTTGATGTTGTTATAATAAAAATTCACCTGCTCTTTTCGATAAGAGCCATGGGATTTTAACATCCACCTGAACTACCACCAATCCAGGCAGATGGGACCTCGGTTTAACGCCTTATCCGAAGACGGCACCTCAGCAGTGCAGCACCCTCTCATTCTGCACTACAGTGTCAGTACTGGGATATTAACCAAGTGCCAGATGTGGGAACTGAACCCACAGCCCTCTGATCTCCTGGCCTCAGAGGCGAGTATGCTACCCACTGAGCCACTGACACTTGCTTAGTTAGCACTCCTCCAAAGAAGGAGGGATAAAGGGATGAAAAGATTGAGCATAGGAAAATTGTTGGAAGGGTATGCTGGTGAACACTAGGAGTATGAGAAATAAATTGGAGAGTTATAGGCCACAATGGTGGATGAGGGACTGGACCTGGTTGCCATAACGGGACTTCTTAGAGAGAAAATCACGATCGAAGTGGTTATCCCAGGGTACAGCCTTTAAAAAGGATAGGACAGGGAAAGGGGAGGGTGGCACTGTATATAAAGGATGGGATAAAGGTGACAGAACGGCAGGAAAGTCTGGGTTTAGCGGAGGTCCTCTGGGTCATGTCGGTCAAGCGAACTGGTGAGGCAATATGCCTGACAGTGGTTTTCAGGCTGCTGAATCAAGGGAGGAAATGGGTGAAGAGTTAATGAAGGAGGTACAAAGGATGGCAAGAAAGGGGAACTTCTGCTGGTAGGGATTTTAATCTCCTGATGTGGACTGGGAGATTCCAACAGCATCATCAGCAAAGAGTAGGGGATACTGGAAGCCATGCAGGAAGCACTTCTGCAACAGCTGGTCAAAGAACCGACTATGGTGGGGCTACATTGGACTTAATTCTGACAAATGGGGCAGTGTAGGGAGGTCTCAGTGAGGGAAAATTTGGGGCAAGTGACCACAGAGCAGTTAGGATTAGTATTAAGATGGGGCGGAAGTGAGTCGAACCACCATTAAGGTGCTGGACTTCTGGCAGGTGAATTTCTATAAAATGAGGGAATTTTCAAGGTAGAAATGGAAGGCAAGCAAAGCTGGGGATGTGGAAGAACTGTGGGGGCAATAAAGGAAGGAATTTTGAGTGCCACTGAGAGGTACATTAGAAAGGTGGGAAAGAGCAAATGAGGAAGGAGGCCGCTTTGGTTCTCTAAAAAGAGGTTGTAAGGGCAATAGGGAAGAAAAATGGCTTCAGGGCATACAAAAGAACACATGGAAGGGAGGAAAGGAAGCAATACTGGCAAAAGCTTAGGGTGGCAGGTCAGATAATCAGGAGGTGAAGGCGGATACAGAGGAGTGGATAGTGAAAGAGGCCAGAAGGGAGACAAACGTTCTTTCAGAAACGTCAGTGAGAGAAGAAAACACAAGCAGGGTATAATGAGACTTAAAGGGGAGGGAGCTCTGATTGAGAGGGACGAGGAAAAAGCAGACTTACTAAACAGGTACTTCTGCTCAGTTTTCATTTTGAAAAGGAGGGAGGGACCAGAATTGGGAGGAAGAGCATGAAAGCTAGGAGGTGGACACTAGCCCTTTCAAGGAGAGCAGAGTATTGGAAGAATTGGGTAGTTAGGGGTAGATAAGGCATTGGGTTTGATGCCCTACATTCCAGGGTGCTCCGGGAGCTTAGGGAAGAGCTGGTGGCACCATTAATGAGGATGTTTAACCTGTCTCTGGACACATGAAGAGTTCCAGAGGACTGGAAGAGTGGATATGGTGCCATTGCACAAGAGCGGAGGGAAGGAGGAGCCAAGAAACTATCACCCAATCATTCTTACCTCAGTGGTGGATAAGGTTATAGAGACACTTCTTAAAGAAAGGTTAGTACAGTACCTGGCAGATGGTGGGCTTCAGGATGACAGACAATGCAGGTTTACTGAGGGACGATCATGCCAGATGAACCTGATCAAATTTGTTGACTGGGTGACAAGGGTGAGCAATCAATGAGGGGTGGTAGACATGGTTTTATATGGACTTCAGCAAGGCCTTTGACACCATACCTCACAGGAGACTGGTGAGCAAGTTGAGCATTTTGGAGGAAGGGAAGAAAATAGCAAATTGGGTGGGAAAACTGGCTTAGGGACAGAGACCAAAGGGTAGTTGTCAATGGGGTTCAATCCAGGAGGAAAGGATGACAAGTGGGTACCCCAGGGTCAGTATTGGGCCGATACTGTTTAACATTTACATTGGAGGTATAGCAGTGGTACTAAATGGGAAGGTGTGCGTATTTGAAGATGATACAAAATCTGCAATAATGTGGACACATCAGGGCGAGTGGAGTAAATGAGAGAGGACCTGATAAAGCTGGAGAGGTGGATGGAGAGTTGGCAATTGAGATTTAATGCCAAGAAAAGCAAAATAATGCACATAGGGCCAATAATTCAAAGGCCACTTACACACTGGGAGGAGGAGGTTCTGTAACGCATCAGGAAAGGGATCTGAGGATTATCTTATCGGATAACTTAAAAGAGGTGAATCAGTGCAATTAGGTGGTGGGTAAGGCAAATGGAATGTTGACTTGCATAGGGAAAGGTATTACAAGTAGAAGAAGAGTGGTGATCATGCCCGTGTACAGGTCCATGGTTCATCCACATCTGAAGTATGGGGTACAGTTCTGGAGACCTCACCTACAAAAATACGTAGATAGGGTGGAGAGAGTCCAGAGGAGGGTGAACAAAATGGCATGGGATGCACAAGAGGACACATGAAAAGAGGATGGAGGAGCTCAACCTGCATTTCCTGGAAACAAGGAGGGAGAGGGGGATATGATTGAAACTTTCAAATACCTGAAGGAATAAACAAGATGAGGAGGGAGCATCTTCAAGATGAAAGAAAATCAAAAACTAGGGACACAACTTAAAACTGGAGGGTGGATTCAAAGGAAATGGGAGGGGCACTACTATACAGAGAGGGTGGTGAGTCCATGGAATAAGCTACTGGAGGGTGGTGGATGCAAAATCAGTGGGGAAGTTCAAGAGGGCATGGGATAACTATATGGGTTTAAGCAATAAAGGGAGAGCAGTACACAAAAGGAAAAGAGTTGGAAACTACATGGGGTCCCAGGGGTGCGGAGTAAGGTGAAAGGTCAGGGATACCTCTGGGAAAGGATAGGGGCAGACTAGATGGGCCAATGGACTCCTTTTCTGCCGACACATTTCTATATTTCTGTGTTTCTATGTTTCTGCCTCAACATTTTGCGCCTGTGCACTTTTCGAGAGGTTACTGTGGTGACATAGGAGAGTCCATTTTATAGTAAAAATTCTTAAAGGTACAGTCACATTACTGCCACCATATGCAATGTATTTAACAGTGTTCAAGAACATCAAAAGGTAAAAACAAAGTGTGACAAATGAATGCACATAAAACATTATTAGCACACTCTTTTGATGCCAAAAAGGGGAAAATATTATTATACACTGATTATAATAATAATACTGGAAGTTACTGTAATCTTCCCAAGAAAACCATGAAATCACCAGTGCATCATAAGCAAATAGTTTGTATGAAAGTTACTATCTGGAAGAAAAACTCAAATAAAGGGTACCAGTTTAACTCTATTGTTAAGTCTAAATGGACTGGTGCATGGAGTTTAAATATCCAGAATAATATGAAGTGTGTCACAGTGGCACAGTCATTGAATTAAAGTTACTTGGCCCAGCATGAGTCGCCTATTGTGGGATTGAAAATGTCAGAGTGGGTATTTGAGGAGGTGTTGCTGATCTGAATCTTGCATGTAGAGAAGCATGTTGCAGACAGCAGAGAGAGATGAAGAGAAAAGACAGTCTGGTCCATTAGGATTTTCAGCAAGGAATATAGAAAGAGTGAGCATCAGAGGATCAAAGAGAGTAAACAAAAGGAATAGAAAGGGAGATGAAGGAGTGGCAGTAAGAAGTATTTGTGGTGAGCCAATATTTAACCAGTATGATGAGCAGTGAGAGGAAATGGGCATTGAGGGAAGGAAAGGAAAGGACAGAACAGAGGAGTCATGATTGGTAAAATAAAGAGCATTTGAGAGAAGCAGCAGAATGAGTGAAAGTGTGTGTGGGGTGTTCATTCTGTACAGAGTTGCTTTAGGCTACACTGTAAGCCATATCCATATAGTCAAATACCTGCAAGCTAATGTAACACAAGCCCTTTTCAGGCCTTTCCTACACAAAGTCTCTTTG
This sequence comes from Neoceratodus forsteri, assembly GCA_016271365.2. NCBI lineage: Eukaryota > Metazoa > Chordata > Ceratodontiformes > Ceratodontidae > Neoceratodus > Neoceratodus forsteri. The sequence goes on from CM028130.1 coordinate 1,066,824,838, forward strand.
GTGAGGAGGGGTGCAGGCAATAACCTCAATGGTGACTCCAGTATCTAGAGGTAGTTGATGGTACAGTATCACTAGGGCAACACTCTGTGTATTGCACAGACCCAGATCTGACACTGGCTCACGCCTCTAGTGGCATAGCTGACCAAGGCATGGTCTGTGAGAGGCTATAGGCCTCATCTGTTCCTACCTCAGCCATTCTACCTGTACCCCTTCTGGGAAAACATCTTACCTTTACCATTGCTACTGTATTATCCATGATGCCTGGATTGAGAACTCCTCATCACGATCTTGGACATCCCTTTGTCTTTGAGGTTAGATGGAGCCATCTTTGTTAGTCAAAAATAGATTTAACACCAGCACACACTGTACACATTTGGGACAATGTAACATGGGTAAACCTCACCTCAGGCAATACAAACTGTGAGCTGCAGAACTTTACTTTCACTTTTACACAGCAGCTCATTTGCATTTTCACTGCATCATAACTTTACTTTCCATGTGCATTAGCAGGTTTGCACTGCAGAATAAACACTGCACCCTTTGACAGGAACACAGATACAGGGCACGACTCAGACTTAAACATTGCCACAAAACTCCAGACATTTATTTACAGGCTGGTGCACACACAGCATGAGTAATCCAAATTAGTTATCACATTCAGCATTATTTATGCCTGGCCATAATCACTGTTTCCATAGACATCACCCAGCATGATGCTCATTAGCAGTTCAATTATTAATAACACATTTACAGTTTAGCTTTCATTCTCTTCAGCCCATGACTTTACTTTATACTTTGTTGATACATTTCTCCATTACTTAAAGTGACAATAACCTAGGGATTCAAGCAGTTATACTATTGATCTCTTACCTAGCAAGTAGATCTACGGATCAGGTTGTACCAGCCCTGAATGACACTGGAGTGGTGGAGCTGCCTGGATTAAGGACCAAGGAGTAATGTACCCTCTAAAACACTTGTGTTTAGTGACCTTGGAGTGATGTACCCTCCTGAACACACTTTCTCACAACAAATATGGTATATGACTACCTTGTTGGTTCACACCAAACTCCCCACACTTCCACAGGAGTAGGAGACAGAACCTAAAGCAGTCACAGACAACAGTGGCTTACCAACCAAAGGAGCCTGTCCCTTGTCTTGGGGTTCCAAACCTTGGTGACAGCTGCTCTGATATTCAACCAGTTACACATGCACTCTCTTTTCTTGCTGAAGTCCAGGTCCCCACCAGCAGAGGAGTACCCACTATACTCTTTGCTGTTCATAGGACACAAGACAGATGGACTGATTTATATCAGGAGACCCTCCTTGAGGGTAAGTCCCGAACAAGCCTCAGCTGTCCCTGAACTCCTCACCCATATATACCCTCTGGTACTCCTGCACAGCCATGCCTCCTACATGGAGACATCCAGACCCAGAAACTGAGCACCAAGAAACCCCCAGTGAAGTCAAACATGCAACCAGTGGGCCACAGTAGACACCCCCTTCAAGAAGTGTCTGATATCTGATCCAGTCCACTGACTATGCATGGCCATCAGATCCCACCAGGCAACATCAAAAGGCCTTCCACTTACCCAGCCCTGAATTCTTCTATCCTCCTGCTAAATATGGGCAAGAAGAGTCTATCGAGGGTACCATGCCACTCTGACCAAGGCACCCTACTATTGATCCAAGGCCAGCAGTCCCTACAACTCGCAATGATGCCCTGAGGCTCCTTAGAATTCCATGCCTCCACAACCTGGTGCCTTGCCACTGAGCCAAGGTTGTTAGGACCCATTGGAGCACTCAGAACCTAACCTTCCCATCATCAGTGGTATAATGCTGCCTCCTCCCAACTTTAAAGGAGTGCCTTCTAAAGTCCAGATGACTGGGGTTTGTTGTAGCCTGGCTAACCCCTGCTTATTTCCAAAAATCAAAAGTCATAGAAATGCTCTTTTTATCATTAAGCAAGAGCTGGTTTGATTTGTGTTAGTGCTAGGCATTGTTGAAATCCAGCTGCAGCAATAGCTCAATGCAGAGACAGAGGCCCAAAAGAATCTGCAGAAATGGGACCTCATGATAGTGAAGGTATAGTGTTTTTTTTTATATAGGTGTTTATACTAGAGATGGGCAGTGGCCCCAATTAAGCTCTGAAGTGGGAATCTGAGTGAAAGTGGTTGCGGTGCCAGACGTTATTAATGAGTAAGTAAGTCCACTAAAACAATGACTTCGCATTACTCTGCCTTCCCAAACCACTACTCCACTAATTCTAAGGTAAAGTACATTGAAAACAATGTACTCCTCTTTATTTTTATGCTCCAAAGGCAATTTTGCAGTAATTCATGGGATTTCAGGTCAAATGGGCTCTAGATTGTTCAGCACAGCCTCAGTTTGGGGTAGTGTGTGTGTAGGAAACTGTAGGAAACAATCTGCTCTGAGAGCTCTCTGTGATTCAAACCTTCTAAAGCTGTTAAAAAGCCTTTTTGAGTCATTTTGTTTTGCTGAAACTTTAGTTCATCGATTATAGAAAACACTCCTGTGCTCATATCATCAAGCATTTATTGTTTGTGTGTGTATTTTGAATGTTAATGTACAACATTCTGTCTGTGTACTGAGAGACAGTGGAAACATAGAAACATAGAAACATAGAAACATAGACTTTGACGGCAGATAAGGACACGCTAGGCCCATCTAGTCTGCCTATTTCCTACCTACAGGATAGGCTGAATCCTAGTTAACCAACAGCCTATTCTTCCTACCCCACAAGAATTGCCTTATGTCTGTCCCATGCATTTTGAATTCTCCCACAGTTTTAGACCCCACAACCTCCTCAGAAAGGCTGTTCCATGCATCCACTACCTCTCTGTGAAATAATACTTCCTCACATTGCCCCTGAACCGCCCTCCTTCTATCTTTAAATTGTGTCCCTTGTTCTTGCAAGTCTCTTTTCTGAAAGATGCTACTCTCTTGGACTTTGTTGATTCCACTGAGGTACTTAAAGTTTCTATCATGTCCCCCTCTCCTTCTTTCCTCAAGGGTACACATATTAAGCTCCTTTAGTCTCTCCTCATACAGGCTTCTCTTGCAGACCCTGCACCATTTTAGTTGCCCTCCTCTGGACTGCCTCTATCCTGTCTATGTCCTTGCGGAGATGGGGTCTCCAGAACTGGACACAGTACTCCAGATGGGGTCTCACTAACTGTCTGTACAGAGGGATAACAACTTCCTGTTTTCTGCTGATGATGCCTCTCCTATACATCCCAGTATACCCCAGCCCCCTACTGCCTTCTCACATTGCTTGCTAACCTTAAGGTCATCTGATATGATTACCCCAGGTCCCTTTCCTTTTGTTGTTGTTACTACCTCCCACCCATTGTGTATTCTTCCCTGGGTTCTTGTTTCCCAGGTGCATTATTTGCACTTATTTGCATTGAATCCTAGCTGCCATACTTCTGACCATTCCTCCAACCTTGCCAAGTCCTTTTCGTCCTTTCCACACCTCCTTGTGTATCAACCTGTTGCAGATCTTTGTGTCATCTGCAAAAGGCATACTTTTCCTTCAGTCCCTCTGCAATGTCACTGATGAAGACATTAAAAGGACTGGACCCAATACTGAACCCTGTGGTACCCACTAGTAACCCCCTTTCTTCAGAGTGGACTCCATTTACAATTACCTTCCGTGTCCTGTTGTCCAGCCAATGTTTTACCCAGGCTACCACCCTGGGTCCCACTCCCAGGCTGGTACATTTGACTATTAATCTTTGTGTGGGACTGTGTCAAAGCGCCTTGCTAAAATCTAGGTAGGCCATGTCCACAGCCCCTCCCTGGTCTATTACTTTGGTCACCCAGTCAAAGAAATCTATTAGATTCATCTGACATGACCTTCCCGCTGTGAACCCATGCTGCCTTGGGTCCTGTGCTCCACTGGCCTCTAGGTACTCAACTATTCTTTCCTTCAGAGTGACTCCATCACTTTCCCTACCACAGAGGTCAGACTACAGGTCTGTAGTGGAAGTGTGCTTTGGAGGAGGGTCGAACTGTGGTGTAGTTAGATTAACTTGGAGAAAAGACAGTTCTTTCTGTTTTGGTGATATTTCTTGTATAACTTTGTTAATGTACTCACAGTAATATTTTCAATAATTCTTGCCATTTTTTTTGCTGATTGTTGTGGTGCAGCAGTGCATAATTTTAGTTTGTTTAAAATATGTGGTTATATTACTGAAGTTTTCAATTTGCTACGCATTACTTAGTGTGTGTGTGAGTATGTGTGTGACACTTGTCATCGAATCAGACACCTTTTATTGTGTCACATAATTTCACCAATGTGAACCTGCTATCCACTGCAGCTGTGTAATTTTTGTACTTCTTTGTGGTATCTTTACTAGTACTCATACTAGTGACTCTTACTGCAGCAGTGCAGTACACTGCCCGCCAACCGGCAAGATATTCTTTTCCAGATTTGAATTTCTGATGGTGAGCACTGGTTAGGTGTTGTGCCTTTGCATCTGCATCTATTCTGCGTGCAGCGCAATCTTAATGTCTGTACATTTGCATCTCTTTAGGGCCCAATCTCCATCTCTAACTTAAGTCACAGTTGTTTCTTCTTCTCTTCAGAGTACTAGACAGGTGTGGTGCATAATTCAGCATGAACACTATACTCATTAATATGTGTTTTAAATCAGGACCATCATTAGAAGTCACTCGTGATACAAATCACGTTCTTCATCATCACGGTCACAAATGCAGTCACAAATTACGATTTACGATCACATCACGAATCACAACAGTAATTTTTTACTAGTTACTTGGATGTATTGTAAGCCTCTTTTGTAGTAATTCTCCATGCTTCACCACCCACCATTGTACTCATTAATGAGTGTTTTAAGTCAGGGAGTTTTGTGCCACGCCTCTTGGACCGGGAAGTACAGCCATAGGCATTTGAGTTTCTTTATCATCACGGTCACAAATGCAGTCACAAATCATGATTTACAATTATGTCATGAATCACAACATTCATATTTTACTAGTTACTTGGATGTATTGTAAGCCTGTTTTGTAGTATCTCTCAGGCTTCCACCCCACCATTGTACTCATTAATCAGTGTTTTAAGTCAGGAGTTGGACAGTGTCTGCAGTACATACACAGGCTGGAAAGAAAACTGCACCCATGCAATTTAGCACAGTATACTTCAACTGCTCAGAATACATATGGAAGACACCAAAAAGGGCATAATTATATACAAGGGTTGGGGATGGTGGAGGAATACATTTTATAACACAGCAAGGAAGGTGTGGGAGGGCACATGGTGTGAGGAAAAAAAAACTAATTTGGGATCCCATGTTGATTCAGCAGCAGTTCCAGCATGGACATAATTTGCAACTGATGCCCTCTATGTAAGAAAAATAAAATTTACAGAAAGAACAAATTAAGTAAAAAGAGTACAGACAGAAAAGACAAAAATGGAGCTTTTAAAAAGCTGTTGGGTCTAAATCAAAGTTTAAATCTCCTCCTCGTTCTGATCTCAAAGTATCAGCAGTCACAACACACTCCTCTCTCTCCATCTGCACAGGAGAAAGTAAAAGTGTCTGCTTGTATGATTCATTTTCTTCCTGCCTAGCTAAGAGCATGTGACTTACAGTACTGTAAAGCCATGTGATGTGTGTGGAGAGACTGCCAAATCTGAAACACCAAGTGGATCACTTAGAATCATAATGAGGCAGCGAAGTCCATTAAAACAATGACTTAGCCTTGCTTCTGCATTGCTATTCTGCCTTAAAGGGAAGTGGTAATGACAAGGCGAGATGAGCACTTTGCATTGCCCACCCCGTAGTGAGTGGCAATGAAGTGCCCACTTATGCTCACTTGCCGGGCGGAATTTAAATTCACTGCATCTCTAGTTTATACTCCCCGGCAAACCGGCGACTTCTGTCAGCCAACTGTACCTGGCATCCGTGGTCCCTTGAGGCCACCCCACTATCCGCAGGACCATGAAGCCAGCCTGGGAGCATCATCCAGCCATCACCCATGCAATTTTCCTTGGTTTCTCCTCTTATCCCCAGAGTCCCAGACAAGGTCAGGCATGAGGTAGAGGCATGCACACACACCTTGGCACATCCAACTCTGCTCCGCCCACCTCTGGCCAAGCACTGACTCTCATGAATGCCTGCACCACCTTCACACCTCAACATGGTGGTAGTCTTAAGCTGGGAGAACTGATCTCCCCAATCCGATAGAGGAGTGCTGCCTGGAGGCTGCTCTATCCTCTCCCAACCCTCCCCGGCCAACTCCTGGTGGCCGTTCTCATTCCCAAACACTGGTCGCCAGCATGGCAAGAGGTAAGGTGCCCAGAGCCTCAGCCCTCAGTGCCACTGGGCCAGCCTTTGTTTTTTTTTTGAGGAAGGGTTGTGACTTAAATGAAATTTAGAACTGGTAACAAATTACAAGTAAGAGAAGTAACTGAAAATGTTTTATGAATATTACTTTCACAGGTAAAAAAAGCAGGCAAGCATACATACTAAAAATAAAGAGAAAAGTTGCCCTATTCAGAGAGACATAAAAATAAGTTTTTTAAAACTATAAGAAATGAGCTACTATGATTAAAAGAGTTTAAACAAGAAACATTTTTTGTTTTATTTTATATGGATACAGCGGTCAGCAAAAACTTAATTTAAATGAAGATGTGCAAGATTTTACAAACATGACTTATGCCAAAAGTGACTAGAGGGTGATTTTTATGGAGTTCATTCAAAATACTTAACCTTAAGGAAGTATTAATAAATATTGAAATTATTTCTATATAGGCATTTTATTGAAATTGAGTAAATGAAATGAATACAAGATAGCCATGTTATGGTTAACATATATAATTTCTTTATTCATAACAAATAGAAAAGAATGGAATATATTAAATATACATGTGATAATGGAGAAAAATATATTATTTCAGGTCATTTAAGTCTCCTGATGAAGCAGAGAGTTGACACTGTGAAATATTTTCATGACTGTACTCATGCTACCAGTACCCATCGTGCTAAGTTTAGTGCAATCGGTACTGCTAGAATTAGTATGATCATGCAGTCCTTCACACTAATGCTAGCTAAGTGACTTGCCAGCACATAGATGTCCCTCACAGTTTAGTCCGGCCAGTCATGTCAGCAGAATGCTGGCCATGGGGACACTAGGAAAGATAATATGTTAACATGATGGATGGAGGGTCATAGGATCAACCAGATAAAATAACATTAAATAACAAGACAATAAGTACATGAAAAAATCCTCCTAATGTGTTTTTCTTAAGTGGGACCTAAAGATCTGGTAGCATTACTGCAGAGGAGGTAGGATTCCCCTTTAAAATGTAGAGCAGTGTTCATATTTTCAATACATTACTAGGTGTTTATACCACAGCATTGGAGGCTTTAGGCATACTTACAAAAATAGCAGCAGTGATGTATTTGACCCACACCTTTAGAAAATAATTGATGACATGAAGAGGTGGAACCCATAGACTTGTTCTTTGTGAAGGCCAGACAGGAAAGAAGAGAGGTGGAACAGGAATCTATAGAAGTGGGTGCATTAATGAAAACCGGTACTGATAGCATTCAAATCTAAACCATCAAATCCTAAGAAGCTGAAAAATGTACAGCTATAAGAACTGTATTTTAAAGCTGATCATGTGCTCACTGTAGGGTGGGTGAAAATTGCAAATTCTGCTTTTGTGGAACTTCTGTGAAATTTTGAAATTTTGTGAATTTTTCTAACTTGTGCCATCGGCAAAATTGGAATTTTCCATGAATTTTCACCCTGTTCTGCAGACTTTTACGCTGAACTGCGTCATAATACATCTAAACTGCAGAATGTATTCCATCAACAGTTTAGCTATATTATTTGATATGGTAAATTTAAACTTGACACCAGGGAATGGGGATTACTTTTTACTGGGGATCAGGGATAGGGAGGGAGTTCACTAGACACCAGGGAATAATTTAAATTAAGACGATGGACTGCATTGTTTTATGAAGGGATGGGATCATAGGGAGGGGATCCACTAGACACCAGGATTTTACCTTTTATTGGGGGCCATGATCAGTGGGTGGGGTGGGACCACTAACCACCAGGGAGTGGGCAGGTTTCTTTATTTTATCTTAATGGGACCCATGATCGGTAGGTGGGGTGGGGTCAGCTAGCCACCAGAAGTGTGTTTTTACTTGATGTGACCCGCGATCAATGGGTGGGGGTGGGACCACTAGCCACCAGGAGAGTTTTTTTAACTTAATGGGACTTTCGATCTGTGAGTGGCACCTGGGATGGGACCTCTAGCCACCAGGAGTGGTTTTTCCAACATAATGGGACCCATGATCAGTGGGTGGGGCGATTAATGTTTAATGTATTAAACTGTGGGAAAAGCATCAGAACTGACCACTAACAGTGAGCAGTTCTGCTAATTTTGTTTTACCACAATTTAATACATTAATGCACAGGTCATATATTTATTCTGCCATTTTTAGGAAGAATTTCTGTGGAAGTTGCCAAAATGATTTCCAAACTTCATGAAGCGAAAGTTCACTTACGGAAATTCCATTGGTGGAATTTTTTCACACATCCTAGTACTCAGATACATAGTACAAGGTTCTATACTGTACCACAGACACACATGACCTTTTTTCTAATGTTCACCCTCTTAAGTTAATTATTTCTGGTAGGCAAATGTGACATTCTGTAGAAACACACACGAGGTAAAGCTAGGTGCATAAAGCTGTTTATGTTGAGTATGTTTTAAATAAAGTGATTTTACAAAACTTCGGTGTTTTCTCAATTTCCCCATTGTAGCTTTTTACTTTCACTTTTAATGGTAGGTAAAATTGTATTCATATCAGCGTATGAACAAGGATGAACTCAACTGAGCCAAGGTTCATTTACAATGAGGTCCTTCAACATTATGTTACAAAACAGCACAGTATTAAAATTCAAGAAATAAAATTTGTAAAGAACAATAAGCAATAATGTTTAACACAGCAAATAAAGAAACAGTTATTGAAAACAGAAATTAATTACAAATAATCCAAAAATAAGCATTAAGATATTTGTCAACAAGCAAGAGGACTTAATGTTATCACACTAAATTAGTGGTTATGATGTAACAGCTAGTATCCAGGGCTGTTACATTCATAACTCAACAAATCCATTATTTAGGAAAAATAGCTATTTAATTAGTTCCTAATCACTCTTCATGTTTCTCTTTGGTGACCCAATTTTATCACACTGCAATATGTTTGCTAGATGTTTCTCTATGTGAAAATGTTTTGTTGCTTGTTTCTCCTGACATCCATCCATGTCCATCTAGCCCAGATGTTCATTCAGGACTGCCAGAGTTTCCAAAATCCAGTTCAGCAAAACAGGAGTGTGAGGTCCAGTTTCATGTATCAAAGTCATTGCTTACCAAAGCTGGACCATTTCCTCCCCAAAAACCAAACAGAACTGCTTGGTGTCCACCTGTAATCAGTCCTGTTGTACCCACAACCAATTTTTGCAAAGGAAAGGTGAGTATGCTTCTGCAATACATTCTTCTGCACTGATTTGGTTCAGCTAGAAACCAATCCTGCATACTGTATTATGCTTTATACGTTGCTGTATCACAATGTTCCTGTTTTGATTTCTATGATCTGGATACTACACCTAGTATTATCATTGTTTGTTCAGAACCAGTTGTGGGGCACTCAAATTATGCTTAGCTCCATGTTTGATCAATGTGGGATGAATCTTTTAAAAGCTACAGCTGAGCCCTGCTTTTCTCTACACGTGTGCTCAGCTGAAATAAACCGAAATTATTCATTGAGCTGTGGATGGTTTGAGTCTTTTTGGAGTGAGTACTCAGATTTGGGATTTAACAGCTGGATGTTGATGGGTGCTATAAAATATTTGTTTTAGAGGGTCTAAAGCACTTCAGAATTTGAAAGATCTAGCACATGGTTTTAACACAGCTAGATGCGAACACCATTTGTTTGGTGCTACACGTTTAACCATGCTGAGGCCATGCAGTGTGTGTGTGTGTGTGTGTGTGTGTGTGTGTGTGTGTGTGTGTGTGTGTGTGTGTTTATGGGGGGAAGGGGAGGCTTTGCATCATTATTGTCCATTTTTGATTGTTTGATGGAATTGCTGTTTATTTTCTTTTGTTTTTGGTGGGCAGCATCAGTGAATTTAAAACAACCCACATGATTTTAACATGGCAGGATGTCAAGTGCCAGACCATTGTTTGGTGCTCGACGTTTAGCCTTGTTAAGATCACAGGTACATGGAGGGATGTGGCTCTGCATTATTATTGTGCATTTTGGATTGTTTCAAATGTTTCTTTTGTTTTAGTAGGCAATGCAGGGAAATTTAAAACTGCCACACATGGTTTTAACATCACTGGATGCCAAGAAGCCTTTTGTTTGGTACTTGATGTTCAGCCACATTTGGACTATGCTGTATGTGAGGAGAGGGCTAACTCTGCATCATTATTGTGCATCCTGGATTGCCTAAAGTGTTTGTTTTGTTTTGTTGGGCAAAGTCAGGGAACTTAAAACCACCAGAATATGGTAATAACATCAATGGATGCTGCGCACCCTTTTTGGTGGTCCATGTTTAGCCATGTTGAGATCATGCCCTGTTTTTACCTCTACAGTTGTGTTTGCTCCTCCATTTGTTTTTGACCTCTGTGGCTATCGAGTGTGTGTGTGTGTGTGTGTGTTGCGCTCTTTCATTTTGCTTTCACCCGTCATCTGTGTGTGTGTGTTCCTTTATTTTATTTTTACCCTGCAATTGTGCATTGTCCTTACTTCTACCATAGTGTACCTTTGTCCTCACACTCCATTTTGTTTCAACCCTTCATTTTGTTCCATTCTTCCAGTTACTACACCACAGCCAGTGGCTGCCATTGTTTTGCAAAGACTATTTTATTATTAAGAAAGAACATTTTAAGACTGTTGTAATTATTCAGACCATTTTAAGACTGTTCTATTACACTGACAGACAGTAATTCATGTTTCACATGATAAGCAGGAGTTTGATTTAGTTAAACTTTTTATACAAAGTTGCTATGCACGCTCTCCTTCATTCCATCGTATGCATTCTCCATCATTCCATTGTACTATCTATTGTGCAGCAATTGGTGGTGCTCTCCTCTGTTCTGTATTCTGTCATATCCTCTGTTGTGAAGCAATTTATGTGAGCTCTCCTTCATCGTATCATCTGTTGGACAGCAATTTGTATGAGCTTTCCTTCATTCCATAGTAGTATCTAATGTGAAGCAATTTACATGCACTCTCTTTTGTTCTATCATATCATCTGTGGTGATGCAACATACATGTGCTCTCCTTTAATGCAGTGGAGCTGAGAATGTGTCAAAGGTAGGAGCTAAAATGTTCTTCAAAAGACAGCATGGAGAAGGTGTGCAATAGATGCATAATCAACAGAGAAAAGACACAGGCAATATTGAGGCAACATAGGGCAGAAAAAGTGAGATGGTACCATTGAGAAGGCATCACTGTTATGAAAACAATAGTCTCTACTGAGAAAAATAAACAATCTAGAAATGTGCTGAAAAGCAATAAGACTACCTTAGAGCAACTGATGGAATGCTGAAGGAAGATCTCCAGTTTCTGGGTCACCACTTTCATGCAGAATGGCAACAGCACCAGGCCAGCACACTGAATGAGAATGTACTGAAGGGATGGGTCCTCATCATGTTGGACTTTGAGAAAAACTATGCCTGCAAGTACCAGGATGAAATTCAATTAAGCTAGTGTCATCACAAACAGGCTACAGTGCACCCAATAAGGACATACTACCAGTGTGCACATTGTGAAAGTATTTATTTAAAAGGATCTTACACATAATCACCACACTGTTTGGCATTTTATGAGCATGGCCTATCTCAGGAAGGCCTGCCACCTAAACATAAAGAAGGAGGTACATTTAATGGATGGCTCTAGGAGCTAATTAAATCCAAGTGGGCATTCCATGCCATTTTGAAGACACCGGTAGAATTAGAATTTCTGACTGAATGGGCCTACTTTGGATTGCAACATGGAAAAGATCCCTCAGATAAGAGAGTGCTGTTGTTATATTGATAGCAGCAAGGGCCATTCAATCTCATCCCATGGTCATATCCACAAAGGAAGACCTTTTCATGTACTGCCAGGATAACCTCATAAGAAAACCTACAAGTGAGGGGTTCACACAAAATTCAAAGGCAGCTCAGGAGAAGTCCACTGTGCCATCACATAGAAGTCAAAACCTCGTTCTGCTGGTTTGGCTTCATGGTGCTGAGAAACAGAATGATCAGATCAGATAAACTCAGATAGGCTAAAAATATATTTATTGTAAAAACTATATAAAACAACAAATAGGACTTCAATTTATATCAGTGTCAGTGGCTCAGTAGGTAGCACACTTCGCCTCTGAGGCTGGGAGATCAGAGGCTGTGGGTTCAGTTCCCACATCTGGCACTTGGGTTAATATCCCAATACTGACACTGTAGTGCAGCATGAGGGGTGCTGCACTTGAGGTGCCGTCTTTCAGATGAGATGTTAAACTGAGGTCCGATCTGCCTGGATTGGTGGTAGTTCAGGTGGATGTTAAAGATCCCATGGCACTTATCAAAAGAGTAGGGGTATTTTATTAGAAGGTTGGACTTCATTACAGAAAATTGACAGCATCCTATACAAAAAACTAAGTTCATAAACAGAAGTAACATAAAATAATAAACATACAAATATTAACAATCATTAGTCAAAGAATCACAATTACGCCACAGAAGATGAAATTGATGTCTGCTGTAAACTTGAAAATCATGCATTTTAACTGAACAGAGTTTTACAGATATTACAAATGATTTCATGTTTAGGAATGAATTTCTGATGTAAAACTAACATGCATCTTGCTTGCCATATATAATATCTAATAAGAGCAAAACCACATATAAAGTATCAACATGGAATTTGGTGTTTAAATTAGCATTTGTACAAAACATAATTTGTTCATAAGTTAAATGGAGAAATAAGGGTTCTGACCATACTGTAGCCAAACTAGACCAGATATCTAAAGAAAACGGGCAGTCAAGAAACAAATGTTGCTGAGTTTCTAGGATCTCTTGACAATGATCTCTGGGGCAAAAGCGAGCATTCAAAGCTTTATGCTTATAATTACTTTTAACCCCAACCTGTCATAATTACTTAACCATACCATGTCCCAAGCGTATGGAGGTAAACAAGGATTTGAAGCTGTTGAAGAATCCAGGAAAAACAATTCAAAGGACAGAAAGGAAATACTACAGCTTCCTGGGCCTCTCGTCTCCATATCTTATCGTATATCATACACCTTGACAAAATACAAAATCCTGAGGGGAAAAGCCCCAAGATAAAGCCATCTTATAGCCTTCCTTTCCATATAATGGTATATCTAATGACCGAGAAATAGTATTTTTGTCCTGAATCCCATTTAACTAAACAAGAAGAAAACCATAACATAAGATAAGGTTTCAAACTACTTCCCTGGCTTAGAGCCTTTCCAAAATTATAGTTAAAAATAAACTATAAAAGAAACCAACAGAGTGAATCATATTTACCCTACCTCCCATATAGGTCTATAAGTTAAATTTCATTTTATAGGGTTCAGTCTAGACCCCAAAACCCTTAAAAAATATCACATATAACTAGGTAAAAACACAGAAGGAGGCGGAAATACATAACTAAGATACAAAAAATAGGTATAACCAATGTTTTAAGTAAACAACTCTCTTTTTTTCCAATCAAGGCCTGTTTCCATCCTGCAATTAAGCCTTCAGCCTTATTTAAGGCAATAAGCCAGTTATAAGACAACATATCACCAGGTCGAAATAAATCCTAAATATTTAAATACATCAACTTTAATAGGAATCCCAGCATAATTGCCATTTATTGGGAGAGAAGTATGACCTATAGGAACACCAGTATTTTTATCAAAATTAATTCTGGATCCAGAAACTGATGAAAAGGCCGAAGAACCTGGACCAGAGCCTCTTGCTTTGTACATTTATCTACCACCAGAACCAAATCATCAGCGTAAGCTAACAGTTTAATTAGCGGTAAGAGGAATTCCTTTCAGGCCTATGATTTGAGGGCAAAGTAATATTGCTCTTACCAAAGTGTCAATATAAAAATCATAAAGTAACGGGCTTAGGGGCATCCTTGCCTAACCCCATGAACAAGGGAACTGAATTTCCTAACCAACCATTTACATTAGGTATAATCAATGCACCCTTTTATAAAGTTTGAATCCATGAAAAAACACTACAGGAAAACCAAAGGCCTTTAAAACCTTAAACAAATAATTATGAGAAACCCTATCAGATGCCTTCTCCTGATCTAAACCCAGTACCCATCCAGAAACAACCTGTCTTTCACCTAAAGCAAATAATTCACGTAATAAAACTAGATTGTCATGTTGGACTCTTCCTGGAATACCACACGTTTGGACTGGACTTATGTGAGCAGCTACTTTCAGCAATCTAGATAACAGGATTTTAGAAGTATTTTATAATCTCGTTTAATAAACTAAGTGGTCTCCAATTGTTTAAGTCAGTGGCATCACCTTTTTTTAAAAATCTAAATTAAAATGGCTTCCTTCATTGTTTTGGTCAGAGAATCGGAGGCCAACATTTCATTATATAGTAAGGTCAAAACTGCAACCAAATCAGGAGAAAAGGTTTTATAAAATTTTGTAGTGAGACCATCTGAACTGGGGCAGAATGCAAACACAGAGTATCAATAGCCTGTCCTACTTCTTGCTCCACAATATCAGCAGTTAACACATCCGCTCCAATGTGGAGAGTTTGGGGAGATGTAAAGGATTCAAAAATCCTCAGCGGTCTCACATTCAGACACACTACCCAACATTCTAAAACATGCTGTTCAACAATTTCTACCAATGCCTCAGGCGACGAGCTAAGTTCCCAGTAGAAGATCTTAAGGACCAAATTAATTTAGAATCTACTCGATTTTTACATGCCGAAAGGGATCTAGACTTCCTTTATATGTTCTTGTACCAAATCGAGCTTCTTGTCCTAAGGAGCTAGCTCGATCATATTGCAATTTTCTCATCTGGTACAAATTACTTCAATTTGTTTACTATAATCATTACAAGTAGTATCAACTAAAGAAATCAAATGCTGTAACTGTTGTCTCAGAGTTAAATATTTCAAATATTTGTTATTCTGGGTATCTGCCCTTTTTGAAAAACTTGTTTCCATCTTAATTTTGAATCTTCCTACCAATCCATACCATTATCATAAAATCCACTACTGATAGTCGCGCTGCACATTCTCTCTGCCACAACCTCAAAATTGAGGGATCTTCTAAAAGGGAATCATTAAACGCTAACTATCCTTTTTACAATGAGGGGCAGTATCCAGGAAAATGATGCACAAAGAGCAACATGATCAGAAATTCTACCCCACAGTTTGACAAGAATGAAGTATTAGGACTTTAGACAAAATATAAAGTCAATTCTAGTTCATAAAGGCCCTTAAAAAGTAAAGCCACCAGTATCATGACAATACCTATAAGCATCAATAAGCTGAGCCATGGATACAATTTCTTTTAAAGCAACTGAATCACAAAAAGTTTGGGAGTTTTAACCTCTATCAGTTTGATGCAAACCACAGTTGAAATCCCCAACCCAGAGAAGTAACCTTGAGGTATACAAAGGTCTAACTGAATGAAAAGAGACTTGTTGAGCTTTTGTCTGTGGGGCATAAACTACAATTAATCAAAATCTCTCCAAATTATAAGTAAAATCTAACATCATAGCTCTGCCTGGTAAAATATCAACCAATCTAGAAACATGAAATTCTGTATTGGAGAACAAAATACCAATACCATTACAAGTATCGAATCCTGATGACCAAAAAAGAAAGGCCACTGGTCCATACCCTAGAGGCCTGATGTAGTTCTCCATGGGTTTTTAATCTTGTATCCACTAAACAAACAATATCACACTTGAGGTCTTTAACTGTCAGAAAAACACCCCTAGTTTCTTTTGACCTTTAATACTATTCACATTTAAAGAACAGATCGATAAGGAAGCCATTTAAGAGCCAATAGGTGATTTATTCCTTTGACTTTGCGGGTTCGTTTAGCTATTGGTCTACGTCTGTACCTCCTTCCATATCGGACAAGATCGAACTGAGGAAGTGTCCGTATCATCCCACCAGAATCCCTATCAGATAAATCAGTAGCTAAGACAGCAAATTTATTATTAGACTGCCAAGTACGAGCTTTAATTTCCTTGCCTCGACTAACCACTGCTAGGCCTTTCCTAGTTCTCTTATGGGTAACTGAAATAAAACCAGAGGAATCCGCATCAGAAGCAGATTGTGGGGAGGGGGCATTATGACATCTGAAACATTTGTGTCAGCAATCTTTGAAGATAGATCAGAAACAGAAGGAGGGACTCCTACGGGGTTACAGTTGTTGGAGGCAGATCATGAGGATCTTGAACAGTAACCACAGAAGACTCTTTAAGAACTGTTACTGTAGAAGAAGGAAAGTCATTTTCCAAATCTCGAGCACAGCCTTTTGTGCTTGTAGTTGCTGTGCAATGGTAATTAAACCATCATGGAAGGACAATCATCCCTATTATGGGATGCCGGGTGCAAGCGACCATAAGCATGGCCTATACCTTCACAAAGGTTACATTTAAAGGATTTAAGCAAGCACTAGAAGTATGTCCATAATCAAAGCAATGACTACATTTCAGTGTATCACAAGCAGAACTAAGATGAGTACGTGAACCACACTTAAAACAAGACTTGGGTTGTCCAGCATAAAAGATAAGCCCTTTGTCTTTACCTAAATAAAAAAGCTAGGTAAATGTTTGGGTCCAGTATTAGTAGAGTACAGTTTAACTCAGACCCTCCAGCTCCCGTCCCAGATTTGTTCACTATCCAATGTAGGTGTAGGCCTATTCAACACCTCTTCTATATTTACCCTTCATTTTTAAATATAATTGTAATATTCCGTACAGCTGGTTTGGTTAATGGGATGGCTTGAAAAGGGGACCAGGTAGGAGAGGTCTGGAGTGTTTCATACTGAGCCCAAAATCTGTCTAAACCAGAAACTTCGTTGAAACTAACATCAAAATTGGAATTTCCTAAACTAATCAGAGCAAAAATCTCTGAAGAAAAAATTTCATAGACCCTTTTAGTAGTTTTTTAGCAATATACATCCAGTCCGGTGGTTCCTCCAACCCCCTTTATAGAGTAACGGACAGCATTTACGCCTGGGTGCTGGTTCTCCTTCAGGATTAAACAAATCAGCCAGTTTAAAACCGCTGGATGACCTGAACAATTATCCACTGAGCTTTGCAAAACTGGGGTAGGTTTAGAACCTAATGGAATCGTAATTCCAGAAGAAACAACAGGAGTGTCATTAGTATTAGACAAATTATCAACAGTTTTAACAATAGGCAACATTGATTTAAAAGAAAACTCCCTATCATTAGTGTCAATATCAGTGGCAGTAGGGTAAGAGGTGCAGTATCAAGTTCAGAAAAGCCACAAGATAAATCAACACCCGAGGTTCGTTGGAGCTCTTAGTTGTAGCAGAAAGCTGATGGTAGTTGCTTTCTGTAGCATATTTATATATGTTGGGTCCTGAGAGTCTGGAGTCCAGACACCCCTTCCCCTTTTTCCCAACCAGCACTTTCTAGTGCTTTTTCAGGTGACCACGATTTCTTAGGGTCACTTACTGTGTCTAAACTCATAGAAGAATGTTTGTTCCTTGTAATTGAAACCCCACCGCATTTAGTCCATCCAGGGCTTTATTAGCGAGAAAAAAATCTCTGTGTCAGAATTCTGGTGTGTAATAGTCATATTTCGGTTTTTAAGAGGTGCTGACACTTACTGTTTTTGAGCAGCGTTCTGCGATACTGTCTCGAATGCATGTCGTTCTGGGGGTTCGGCGCGGGCTGTAGGCATGACAAGACAGACCTCGAAAAACTGCCAGCCTTGTCGTAGCAACCGCTAATGCAGAAGCAACTGTGGAATCCGTCGCCCGTATCGCGTCAGCAGAAGGCTTTACTTTCACGGTGTTTCTTGGGGAATCAAGCACTGTAGGCATCTGCGCTAATGCGCAATCCTGGAATCTAGCTGCTGCATTTGAAGAAACAATGCTGAGCGGTGCTCCACTAGAGCAGAACAGGAGAAATCAGCAATATTAAAGTCAGTGTCTTCTTTCTTCTCCTTATTATCGAAATCGTTTGCAGTAGCAGTTTCAATTATAGTGTCTGCACAGACAGTAGCCACATCAGTTGCTCTTCAATAGCCTCAAGTGTTACAAGCACAGGAGGAGGCCTCCCTGTACTCCGACGTCCATCTCCTCCAAGGGTTCATGCATACTGGCCATCATGCAGCCAGCAGCAAAGGCTCCACCTACAAAGTAGAGAATTTCCCGGTGTCCTGGCCAAATTTCCCTCATTCACTAAAAATACCACCAACAGCTTAATCTGGTTCAATTTCAGTTGCTTACCATCTCTATCCCCTCCTGGTAGCCCCTGAAAAAGGGACTTCTGGCCAGTGGCTTACCGGGTCAACAAAATTCAAGCAAAACAAACTAAGCAGACACTCTCACTTGTCTAATGTTTCATGCATGTTCCGTGCACTTTTTCAAAGACTGATGTCAAAGGTAAATAGCTTGTTTAAATACTAAAATCTCTTAGAGTGACTATACAGAATTAATTTAAAAAAATCACTAAATTTCGGATGTATATATATATATATATATATATATATATATATATATAAAATACATAGATTGATTACACATAAATAAATATTTTTTAAAAATTCATTCTATTATACATAATAGTTTCCTGCCATTTCCTACCAATCACTACTCATCAATTACTCCAATACTATCATGATAGTAAAAAGAAATGGGGAAAGTAGGAAGGGGTAAAGGGGAAAGGAAAGGGAAGAAAAGGAAGGGAGGGGGAAGGTGAGAGTTTTACTATAGAAAATCCATAGATAATAAGTGCTGCAAATCATTAATCACTGATTATCAATCATAAATATGCATTCAGGTTTCATGATAAAGACCAAATATAAATACATGCTATAAAAGCAATAAAAAGGAGTAAGTTGCAGCATTTCATTCAATCCAAAACCTACATGTGCTTGCAGTTTACATTTCCAGAACGTCTCCCTTTTAAGGAGGAGTTATTCAAATCCCTCCCTCTTACCCAAATTTAGTGCTGTGCATGAGGCCAATGCAGGGGCATGGCCACCATTATGCCAGTGGTGCTACAGCGCTTTTCACCTATATGCGCTGTGGCACTGGGGCATCGTAGGTGCACTGGGGCAACATGGCAGGTGAGCCATTACAGGAGGTGGCACACAGTCACCCAATCATGCTACACGCATTGGATTCCAATTGTGCTGTGGCTGTCCATGTGCCGAGACCCTTGACCCTGTGCCCAACTTTTGCCCACGAGGTGCCATGGGTCAGGCATGGGTGCACCACTATCGCTCTGTTGAGTTACAGTGCGATAGGGAATGTGCTGTCTGTATCTGCACATGGCAGGACCGCACTGCAGAGTGCCATTTGACTGAACTGAGCAGCAGAGATGGCGCGGAGGTGTGCTGTGCAGTGGAGACAGCGGAGCTGGCAAACCTTGTTTCCATTGTGGAGCCACATGTTGGGCCTTTATTTGGGAGGCACCCTGGACAGGGCCAGGAGTCAGGTGTGGCAGGAGGTGGCCGACACACTGGGAGGCCACCAGTATGGGGCAGATGGCAGAGCAGTGTCCGCCACTGATATGGGAGACCTGAGGTAGGAGGGATCTGGACCTGCGGGCACATGCCAGGAGGGGCACAGTGCCACGCCAGGTAGGTGCAACATCCATACACTTTTATCATCCATACAGGCATCACGGTTGCATGTGTCCAGCACATGGGGGCCTCCGGTGTTGGCCGTGGTGGTGTTATCGGGTGTGGGGTGGTGGATCAGGCTGTGTCGTATTGCACACACATGGGGGCAGGGGAAATTGCTACAGGATTGTACTGATGTTCCTCTCTCCATGTTTTGCACCTTAGGGCCCACAGAACACCAGCAGGCCATAGACTGGAGGCCCGCCTGGAGGAGCAGCAAGCCAGGAGGGTGATGGTGGTCAGCGCGCATGGACCACCCTGATGATGGTGAGTGCCACATCCATGATTACTATTGCATGCTGTATAATTGCGATGGAAGCGGGCATGGCCACCATCCATTGACACCACTGCCTTGCACGCAACTTGTTACAGTCAGCACTGTCCAGTGGCACTGCATGTCTGGGAGTGCATCAATGGTGGTCCATGCGCACCGGGCACATGGCTGTGCCACTGCCTTCACACCGCATAGCCAAGTCACTGTCACGGCCACAGTGGTGCTGTGCAGGACATGGGTGGTGGTGTGTGCAGTGGTCCACATGGCTGTGGTTGCCTGGATAGGCAGGTCTTGTGGACACGGTCACTGTGGGTGATCACACACCATCACAGGGGCATGGCAATGGCTGTATGCCATGCACAATAGGTTTGCTGCAGGGCTGGACAGTCACACGTCTTGACTCTGCCCCTTGTCCTAGGTGGACAATGCTGGATGGCACTGGAATGGGGCATACAAGAGCTTCTGCAGCTGGCATGGGCATCCTGGCAGTGTTGGAGCACATGGAGCGGCATGGGGTCAGAGGAGAAGAACCAGGAGGCGCCACAGGAGTGGAGAGTGGGGCACACAATGGGCCCTCCATGATCCCCTGACACCCCATAACCCCCTGGACCCACCCTTTCCCCCTTCTTCCTCTCCCATTTGTACACCCCTGCCCCATGCCCATCCCCACCTGATTTGTGGCCCTTCCCCCCACCCTTGTATATATTTGTACATATGTTTGAGAGTTGTATTTTTAATACATACATTTTGTTATAACAACTGTGGTGGTCTCTGATTTGCAGCGGGATACAGGTGCTCAGCTGCAGTAGTGTGCATGGCGTCAGGATGGTGCCATGGGCGTGTGCATGTGTGCAGAGGTGAACTGCCTATGGTGTGGGCAGGAGGATCAGTCCCTGTCTGTGGTTTGTGTGTTGCACTGGATGCCTGTGTGCAGTGGTCCTTGGGGCCTGCACTGTGTGCATAGCACCCCTATCAGACCATTCATGGCCTGTGCAGCTGACACCCTTGCATGTCTGTGATATGCATGGTCTGCTGGCG
This sequence comes from Neoceratodus forsteri, assembly GCA_016271365.2. Lineage (NCBI taxonomy): Eukaryota > Metazoa > Chordata > Ceratodontiformes > Ceratodontidae > Neoceratodus > Neoceratodus forsteri. The sequence continues at coordinate 1,066,846,086 of CM028130.1, forward strand.
TGTCAGTGGTGGCTGTTGTGGCCAGTGCTGGGATGGGATGTGTCCTTGGGAGGGTGTGCAGGGTGCTGTACCACTGGAGGTGGGGTCTGGGGCATGCCCTGTCGCATGTGGGGTACCGCATGTGCTGACACATGGTCAGTCTCTCAGCTGTACCTCAGGGGACGTGCAGGGCGGCACTGTGTATGCATCTGTTGCATCACTGTCTGCTGCTGCCACTGCAGGGTGTCCATGGTGGGGCTGCCTTGCATGGCTCCATGGTGCACAGGGCTGCATTGTCACAGTGGGGGTTGTGGCATGCATGGGGTGTCCTGCACTGTTGGGTGCTACTCCTGGGCAGGGTGTATGGGGATCATGGTGCAGGGTGTGCTCTGCATTTGTGGGATGGTGTGGTATGGGGTGGTCAGTCATCCTTGTGTGCGGTCACAGCTTGCCAGGGGGTGTGATGGGGCACCATGGCCCAGCTGTGGGTTGGTTGCTGGTCTCCATGGGCCAGTGGTTATTCCAGCCCTCCTCCAGTTGTGCAGTGCATGGGGTGTGGGGATGATGTCTGTTCTGCTGTGTGTTCCTCTGCCCATCTGTGGCATGGGTGGTGGGCCCTGCATCCCTGGTTGTGCTGTTGCATTGCTGCCCTGCTGCTGGGGGCATCCCTGGTTGTGCTATGGCGCATCTGGACTGCTCAGCTGAACATCCCTTGTTGCGCTATGGTGCAGGTGATTGTGATATTCGGTTGTCGTACGTGAGCACATCTTGGCCGGCACAGTTTTTGAATATCGCATTTCTTGCGCATGGGCGCAGTGGACTTGTGTTGCTCCTGCTGTTGCACACTTTTGGGCACAGTTTGAATATCTGGGCCTGTATCTCAAATGTATTTCCAGCATTTGGACTCGGAAATAGTTTGCTAACATGTATGCAATTGCAATATTTTCATGAACCACTTCAAAAGCACCAGATGGAAGGCATGTGCGAATGAGTTATTTCATTTCCCTATGAAACATGTAAACTATGCACCAAAAGGTCAGACAAATTCTTTCCCCTCCTGTATCATATGAGGGGCGATGTTCAGTATTTTTTTTTTATTTGTTTCTGATTGTAATATATGTCAGTTGTTGCACATAACCTTTTTTAGCTGGTAATAGAGGGTCCAAAAATAGCATGACAATCCTAGTGCAGCTACACAGCCAGGCTCATTCTAATATGTTAGTGCAGCTACACAGCCAGGCTCATTCTACTATGTTTTCTACATTATCACCGTTCATTGCATTATGTCTTGATACTGATGGCAAATATTTTTTCAATATGTTGTTTAAATGTAATGTGATTATGTTTTCTACATTACTGCCGTTCACTGCATTATCTTTTGATACTGTGTGTACATATTTTTAATTATGTTTTAATTCTGTTGTTTAAATGTAGGAGGCAGTATAGCGCAGTGGTTTAAGGCTCTGAGCTGCAAATCTGGAGACCTGGGTTTGAATCCCCAGCCCCCACTTGCATACTGTGTGACCCTGAGCAAGTCACTTAACTTCCTTGTGCTCCCAGGTTGCACCTGGAAACAAGCTTTGGCTTAGTGTGACTCTCCTGGTTAAACAAGTCCCCCTTTCCCCAAATGTAATATAAACCCCTCCTTCCCTTTTTCCCAGGTCACACCTGTGAATGAGCCTCAGCTCAATGTGCCTTACCCAGTTACCAGAATTTTAAATAAAATAAATAATAGAACTGAACAATTGTATTTCAGAGCAGTTTTGAAATGGTAAAGCATCCTTCTGTAATACATCTGTGATAAGGGTAGCAGCCGACTGGTACTTACTTAAGTGAGGGTCCTCACCATTAGTGGGTACTGTCTGGATGGAGTATGGAGCAGACACAGGTCTACCCAGTCCCCCTTTCCATTCCTGAGTCTATTATGCTACACAGACTGGCTAGCCTTGCTCTTGGGGATAACCACCTCATAGCACCCATATGCATAACCCTGTGGATGACGTTAGACAAGCATGAAAACGGTTCCCAGTTTCTGGGTGTAGAAGCCCATGCCAGCCTCATTCTCTGGCCCCATGCCTCAAGTTTTAGTTCTAGAGGGTGTCTCCTGCCAGTCACCCTGAGCCTGCATTCCCAGTACAGTCCCTTGAGCAAAATGATAACATGGTTCAACACATCATTCACCAACAACAATATGAATCCTTTGAAGGAAAAATTTAATTAAGAAAAGCAAAGAGGGTCACCATGACACATCTTATCCCCAGAGCCTAAGTGCACAGGAAAGATGAGTGCCCCAGGATCCCAACCTCTTTCAGTAACCTGCCCAAACACAGACCAACAAGTCCAGAACAATTTTAAAGTAGGTAGTTAAAGTCCACAGCAGTGTAAAATGAAAAGTGAAAACAAAATCCAACTGGAACTATAGAGCTTTGGGTAAGGGATGATGTCTACAAGAAAGAAAAAAGTCAGTTACTTTGATAGGGCCGACATGGCCATTACCTTCCCAGCATGTTACCACTAGTTGTTCACCTAATGGCCACAGTCACTGAAGAGGCAGGAACAGTCTCTTACTAGAGGGTCATAAAATTCTACTCCAGTCTTAATTCAAGGCTCTTTCTGACGCTGGTCCACCAACATGGCGGTAAAGTGAGCCCGGTGTTGGAGGGACAGCCAGGGGAGGTGGATTGAGCATCCTATGGACTGCTCCCCTCCAGTGAGGTGGGATGACAACTTCTGGCTCTTGACTGACCTCTGGTGACAGCCTATGGTCCTACAACTGGAACTTGTACTAGTCAAGAGGCGTGGCAGATGTCAGTATGCATGCCTCCACATCACTACATGCCATGTCTCCCAGAAAAACAAGGAAAATGCCAGACCATGAAGGATGTTACCTGGCTCACACCACAAGCCCCACACCATTGACCCATGGCACCACTGGACAGCAAGCATAAGGTCTAACAGGGGATGGGGTCCTCCTGAAGGCCCTACCCTGTGGGGGTGAGCCAGGGAGGAACAATAGGGAGATAAGTGCCTGGGAAAAGAATGACAGGGCTGGGTGCAGGATTAGGCCAGAGGCTGGCCCAGGGTGGGGAAAGCATGCTAAGGCTCCCTCTGATTCTATCTTGCCGTCACTGCTGGAGAGGGCTACTGACCATTCCTGCTTCTATAACTGACTGATATCCTCCAGCAGATCTGGTTCTGCAGGAGGAGGAAGGAGTATCTCAAGTCTGGTGAGGAAACCTCAAGTGTCTTCTAGTCTCTTGAAAATGTGGGTCCTGAGTCTATGAAAATACAGAGCTGTGCCAAGGCAAGTAACTGTGTTTTTATGTTTTCCTGGAGGAGCTTTAGCATGAAAAATCTTCTACCACTTGTCCATCACCCCTACAATAAAGTCATGGCCAAAGTACAATTTAGTATCATCAAAGGTGATTTCCTTTCTATCCCAAGCTTTGCATAAGATAAGCATTTTGGTTTTGTAATCAATGCATCCAAGTACAACTGATCTGGATTTAATTGTCTTGTCCTTTCTTTTGGGCATGATAGTGTAGTGTGCCCACTCGATCCCCAGGTCTAAATCAGAGGTCAAGTCCAACAGTTCTTTAAGAAATAATATTCAAATTTCTTCCATGTCCCCTGTTCCATGTCTTCTGGCAAGCCTTATATGCATAGATTATTCTGCCTGGATCATGATTCTATGTCATCCAGTTTATCACTGATCTCTTGGTCCCTGCAGTAAAAGAGTGGAGCAGAGTTATCCGACTCTACTTTTGTTGCTGTTGTACTGAGGTCCTGTTCAGTTTTGGTCATCTTCTCCTGGAGCTGCTGTATTTCCTTCTGAGCGGAGATAATAGTCTCTTGCAGTTTCTTTAATTTAGAACTGATATTGCACAGTTCTTGCCCTAGGGTTTTGGATGTAATTGTGAAATGTTCCTCCTCTGTTTCCAGATTGGTGGCCTTGTCTAGTGAGCTACCGACTGCAGACAAATAACCATGCTGCTGGAGTGGGAGTGGAGTGTTTGTTTAGCAGGTTGATCTTCCAGTAGTAAATCTGCCCACTGATTCTGTCTGGTGGGTTGAGTTAGTTGATGTTAGTGGTGTAATTTTCAGTTTGCTGCTGTTTTGCAAGGATTAATCGTAATTTAGTTGAGGATCACAGAGTTTAGCTCAATGAATAATATCAGATTAAGTCTTTAGCTGATATTGCATGGAAATTCAAAAACTCATTGATGCCCGAGTTTACTGTCTTGGGAGCCATGTTGTTTTGGGAATGCACAGGACCATCAGGCTGTGAGAGATAAGGTTGGGATGCTTAAACTGTAAAAGATATGAAATCTACAAGATATGGCTATTTAGTAAAATCTGGGACCAGACATAAAATTTATAGCCATATGTTGTAGCTGTCAGACACCTTTTAAACATGGGGGTTCAAAATGCAGAAAAAGCTGACCATGTCCTTTTAATCATGGATGCAAAGTTGGATTCAGAGTGCAGATGAGGCCACTCACCATGTTGTATATCTCCATCCTCAATGGACCTTGACATTGATGAAGAGCAACCACAAACTCCACCTGATGTTGCAATACAGAACATTTGAAAAACGGTCAACAAAATGAAATTGGTATTTTTCAATTTTTAAAATAGATGTTATAGCTATAAACAGAAAGCTGGCCTAGTGGTGTGGAGGGCTAAGGCACTCTTAGCATCTTGCATCCTGCCACGCTAGCGACATATGTTCAGCAATGAACATGGTTTGCTGGGTCGGCTGGGGAGGAAAGGATTGAGTGCCCAATGGTTGCTCTCCTTTACCAGGGAGAGGGGAGAATCTGCATGCTCTGCCTAATGACTGCCACCTGGTGGAGGTCAACTGGTAGTGCAAATTGAGGAGGGCAGTAGAAGTGAGGGCTGCAGGACTCTGTGGTGTGTGCATGCTCCACACATGCACGCCTATGTGCATGCCCCAGTGTGGGGAACAAGGGATGAAAAGGGAAGGCACCAGATTTGTGAAGGCCTGCCTGCCTTCATCCACACCCGCATCACTGGCTGACCACCACCCCAACTTCTGGATGTGTGTCTCCAGGTGGGAAGGATGGCCCTCCTTTCACAGCCCCACAACAGGGTGCAATCTATGGGGAACCTCGGGATGAAAGGTTGGTGAGGCAAATATCGGGTGGGAGTGGCAGGGACAGAGCTGAGCTACTGGTGCTGACCCAAAATGATAAAAAGCCTTATATTAAAAAGCAAACTATAAACAAAAAGCTATCAGAAACTGCCAAACAGGTCAGAACTCTCTATGATACAAGCACACACCATGACCACATTTTATTTTACCTCCTGAGAGAGATAACAACTTGACACCAGACTCAAAGAAGTCAAGAAAAGGAGCCAGAATAATTAATTCAGAATGCATGGTGCTGTGATAAGGGCCAGAGGCAGATCTTACAACACCTAATGGCCATATCCTACATTTGTTAAAGAAAGTGCTAACAGTTCCCCTGTCATATTGTTCACTATACTTGTAGAGCGAGCACACCAGGCCCTCGGATCATGTCCTACATTTCAATGGGTATGTGCTAGTGATGTGCTTGTGCAATGGTATTTGTTCTTTTGGTTTGTCTCTTCCTCTGGTTTTCCACCCTCAGTAGAGGTTCCAGGACAATTGGCTTGAGGTTAAAGGAAAGTTTGTAACTAAAAAGCCACACCAGAGACAGAGTTCCTGAGATGGAAGAGGGAGGAGGAGGCACGTGAAACACTAGGCAGTAAGATGTTGAATTGTGGGAGATTACATAGCCAGGAAAGAGGGAGGAGTCTGGCAGTCCCCAATGAACCACAGGATTAACCTTAATTCAATGTTTGTCTGCCAGTGATGTGCTTGTGCACCTTTATGTGTTATTTTGGCTTGCCTCTTTCTCTGGTTTTCCACCTCAGTAGAGGTGCCAGCAGAATTGTCTCAAGGCTAAAACAGAAAAGGTTTGTAGCTAAAACCCAAAAGTTCAAGGTGAGATATAACAGAACATGCCTCCTCCAGCTCACAGAAAAGACCTAATAACACAGAGAAAAGGAAAAATCCAGGTGGAGGAAATCTTAGGGGAACCAAGGTTACTGGGTTAGCCTTCCTTCCAGTTTAGAATTATGAGGCTAGCTGCTGATAAGCTTGTCAGAGTTCTGAATTTAGATCTCTGAGATAGGTTTCAAAGCAGGAAGATCTCCAACAACCCATAACATTGACAATGTGAGTCAGGATGTTGTTTTGGGACCCTGAGGTGGCTTCTCCAATTCTGAAAGAATGGCCACAGAAGGAAGAAAGCAATGTTCTAATGTGGAGGATGAGCCAGGAAGTATTCATGATGGAGCAGGTCTCAGTTAGTTGTGGGTGAAGTCTATGCACTTCGCTATGTGGAGTACTTTGCATCATAGCCATAATTACACAAGTACTCTGCAACACAGTGAATGACTTCACCTTTAATTTTAATGCAAAGTCTCATTGTTTTATGGACTTTGCACTCACTATGCCTGTTTTGGCCTTTAAGGTGAGTTTGTAGTGCAGGTCACATGGGCTCTAGATTGACTTGCACAGCCTCAGTTCTGCATAGTGTGTGTAGTGAAAAGCTTGAGACAGTTTGCTCTCAGAGCTCTATAAATTAAACCATGAAAAACCGTTTAAAAAATAATTTTGAGCCAATTTTGTTGGAGAATTCAAAATGTACATAGATAGTAGGAAACCCTCCTGTGCTTATATCATCGAAAGTGTTTATTGTTTTTGTGTGCATTTTGAATGTTAATTTAGAACATTCAGTCTGTGTACTGAAAGACACTGTAGAAGTGTGCTCGGGGTGGATCTGTGGTGAAGGGAGATTCACAGTAAGAAAGAAGGAGAATCACAGTGAGAAGGGCAGTCTTTCTAATTGTTTTGGGTAGCTAGTGTGTTAGTATTTGTGTGTTCATGTACACACAGTAATATTTAAGTAAGTTTTGATAATTGTTTGCTGTTTGCTATGGTGTTGTGTCTTTTTCAGTCAGTTTAAAAGATTTGGTTGTAGTGTACTGAACTGTTAAATTTTCTGTGCATTACCTTTAGTGTGTGTGTGTGTGTGTGTGTGTGTGCATGTTGTCAAGTCAGACACATTTTATTATACCATATCACAATTGCAGCACTCTGAATCTCTTATCCATAGGTGGTATTTTTTACTGCTTTGTTGTAGCTTGGTAGTGGACTGGTACTGCAGCTGCCCCCCACAAAATAAATGATTATTTTTCCAGTTTTGGATTTGTGATCACCGATTAAGGTGTTGTTGTGCCTGTAGGGCTGTATCTCTTGAGTGCTCAGTCTCCATCTATCTGTGCATCTGCATCTGTTTAGGGCCCAGTCTCCATCTGTAAGCCACAGTTGTTGTTTTTGGTTCCCATCCACTCCAAAGTTCAGAAATCTAAATTTGTTGTTAATTTTCTGTGTAATCCCCAAAATGCCCTCAGAGACAAGCATGCAAAGATTTTTACTGCGCTAGAGAGTTGCCATGGGCATGGGTGTGGTAGTACACAGCATAAGGGCATAGTTGATGCAGTAAAGGGATTTCTCTGACTGTGTTTTTCACAGTGCAATCAGTTGCTCAATGATGGTGGAGAGGCTGTTGTCCCCACTGGTGGTAGTAGAAGTTGGTGCTGGCATGAGAATTGGCCCAAGTTCAACCTGTGACAAGCTAACAGGTTGCCAAAATATTGTGGAGTCCAAAGACGTGAGTCAGAGTGTAGTTGATGTCACACTCCTCCATCCCCACATTAGTTGAACATGATTCTGATCCTGACGATGACTCACAATCACAATCTTATGTTTCCAGTGCTGTTGAGGTTATGCCTGGACCATCCAATGATGATTCAAATGTTGAAGAAAAAATAGTGGATGATCATACTGAGGCTGCGGTTGGACTTGGAACATGTTCTCCACTGGACAGCATCCAAGCTGAATTTGTGGATATGGATGATGGTTATGGTGATGATTTTAGCGACCCCAGTTGGGAACCGAAGAAAAAGAAAGTAAAGGTGGCTGTGTGTAAACAGCCTGTATATTAAACTCCGCCTCCTCACAGTTGTGATGTAGATGTGTCTGTTTATGACGATGACCCAGTAATAGTTATAGATTGTGATGGTCAGGTAGAGACCAAGTGTGCCCAACAACAGAAATCATGCAGTACAACCCTCATTTCAGTGTCTAAAAACTGGAGTCCAATAAGTAGCATCAGGGACATGTGAAAGTAGGGCATAAAAATCCCTAGTTTGGGATTTTTTGTACAAGATGCAATTGATGAAACAATGGCAATCTGCCAGTTTTGCAGCGTGTGAGGTGTGGTAAAAGGGTAGCCATCTGGGCACCAGGGGTCAGCATACACATCTGAAGAGCAGGCACATGGCACTGTGGACTCAGCACCAGAGGGAGCTAATACCATAGTGGGGTGTTCACCCTCATCCACCTTATTCAGCAGGTATCCCCTTCCTTCACTGGAAATAGCACAAGTAGCCATGTATGTAGTAGTGGTGAAATAACACCGAGGATTACTACAGGCATGAGGAGGAGAATGATTTTGAATTGTCAAGTAGTGGTCAAAGAAGCAGTGGTGGTGGTCTATACAATATTTCTAGTACATCAGTTCTCTCATCCACTGCTCAGTGTTCTTCACCACATTACTCAGATAGTCTACCTGACTCCACAGCTGCCCAAGATCCGCCTGTGTAGCAGGACTTAAGGAGTGGCGCTCCCATGCAGATGCCACTGAAGCAGCCACTTGGTCCCTCCCTTCTCCATTTCTCACCATGTGCAGGTGGAGGCCATGCTGCCACCTGTTGCACAGCAGGCACATTGCTGGAAACTTCTGCTGCCTTGGCCTCCCACTCTGCATGGTGGTGGTTTACAAGGTGAGTATGCTGCCACCTGTCCCAAGATGACTACCCGGGTCCACACTGCACCCACACACAGCAGATGTTACATTTAACAATACTGGGGTCACCAGGCAGTGATGAAAAAAATGCCTCACTATGGAGCTGTGTGGTGGACCGGGCACAGGCAGTGGGTGGTTGCACCACATGTTACAATTACAGGCTGCTGGACACTTGGGGGACAACCTGATGCTGTTCTTCCCTGCTGCTGCAATGGCTGCTGTAGCTGTTCCTGCTGCTGGTGCTGCTGCTGGTGAACTGCCATGGCATGGCCAGTGGTGGGGGCAGTGCTAGGTGCCACCGGTGGGGGAGTGCATGCATCATGGCACCACTATCTCCACTTCCAGGAAGGGAGCACTCACAGGGAACAAATTCCCATGGTTGATGTGAACGATGCCACTGCGCATCCTTGGCCCAACATGACATCTCTACGTGCCCCTGAACCGAAACCTCTCTCTCCATTTTACAAAACAAAGTAACAAATTAAACTATTAAGAACAACTACTAACAAAACAATAAAAACTAAAGAAAATCAAAGGGCACAACTCAAAACAAGAAATGTGGCACTAAACTGCAAAAAATAAGCAAATTGAACAATATAAATCACTCTCTCTCTCTCTCTCTCTCTAACACCAGGTAGCTCTTCTCCAGCACTTGGCAAAGGAAAGTGAAACTAGTTCACCATCTTACCTGATTAACTTCCTGCCTGCAGCATGGGATTTGCAGATTATGAGTCATGTGATGTGTGGCTGTTTCAATTATCACATACTTGCCTTTCTGGAAGATAAGGTGAAGTGAACATAAAGTCAGTCACAGGAAGTCATTTTGAAGACAAAGTGGCTCTTTTCAGTGAGGACTTTGTGTAGCCCTAAATGGATGCAAAGTAGATGACTTTGCATTTCCTTGTTTAGGAAGTAAAACTTTGCTGCATCTCTAGTCTCGGTATGCAGAAGAGGATGAATGGAATCAGTATGTCTGTCTGTCTGAGAATTGCAGCAAATTGAGGTACTGAATTGGTCACCAGCTTGAATCTGTTACAAAATAGGAAACATAGACTCCTCTGTTATTTTTGTCAGTTTCTAATCTTGGCAAGGTGAGGATGAAATGATCTGCAGATGCTTTCTATAAATAGTTATCCATAAGATGGGTGGCAATATTGAAGACAGAAGAGGAAGATATAAATTCTCTGGGTAGTACAAATCCAAAGAAGGCCAGTGTAATGGCAGCTTGTAGATTAAGGCAGATGATGAGAATACAGACTATAATCAAGAGGTTTCCTGTTGAAGATTCTGGGAGAGTCACTTTCTTATACCTGAGAGGAAGGTTTTGATAGCTGGATTTGATAGGTTGGAGCTTGGTACATCAGGACAGATAGACGTCATAGTGAAATGGATACCCAAAATATACTGTTTGATTGCTGTAGCTCACAAGTTAAAGGTTTGGGAACAACAGGATGCAAATGCCAGAATGAGAGAGACAGAGCTTTGGAAAGGGCCCATCTTTTGTAGTGCACCAAAGGTAGAATATTTCTTCCAGGCTACTTTCTATGTGACTTGAGCTGATGGAGCTAAGGAGTACTATATAGTAAGTGAGGCATAACTGAGAAACCTTTTATGTCATTTACAGCTCCCAGAAAGAAAGCAGGAGTCATCTCTTGATCTGCTTGTAGGAAGGCAGTTCTGAATGGCTGTAAATGGAAGTAGGAAAGGCAATCAGCTAGAAAATTAGAAGGATCAAAATGTACATACAGTGGATTGTAAAATGGAAAAGTAGGGAGGTCCAAATCAATCATCTCATGATGTTCATCATGAAATGGGAGGAAGAATGGCCTTTATGTATACGATGGATATGGCTGCTTAGTTCTCGTATAAATAGTCCCAAGTTTGTTGTTCCATGTGTGTTCTTAGGAGAGCTCATCAGCAACAATAGGATAGATTTCAGATAAAGAGGATGTAGAATGGAAGTGAGGAAGGTGGTTGATTTCAGGTGGCCAGGTGCAGGCAAACCAAGAGCTACCATGAATAGCAGCAACCCCAAAATGATGAAGTAGCATCCAGAAAGACTGTAAGGTGATTTGAGGAGATGGGTTTTGTAGAGCATGAATATTCCATTCCATTCTGAAAGAAAGAAGGACAACATAGCTGCACACTGCAGCCATAGATACATTCAGATATTTCCAGATATTTCACAATATGTCTAAAGAGATTTTCTCCGTGGCCCATAGTGGTACTGCAGGCAGGCAGACAGGCAGGGAATTTCTCCAGAGATATCGTAGAAATTTCAGGAAATATCTGACCATGTCTATGGCTGCAACTGTAGGTCCGACTGGATGGAAGCAATAATGGATATGTGATGATCCAGGGAATAACTGAATGAGCTAGACTGAGGAGATAGAGGTGAAACTCCAGTTGTGTGGAATGAGTGTAATAGCAAAAGTGAGATAACCAAGTTAAGAAAGCAGTTCTCATTTGGTACAAGCCAATTTTGTCAAAAAAGTAGAAACGAGTTTGAAGTTCTTTGTAATTTCTCCAGAGGAAGGCAAGCTTCCATTTTTAGGGTATCTAGTTTGATACCCAGAAACTCTAGCATCGTTACTGGTACTGCTGTTTTGTCAACTGCTAGAGAATCCTACTGTAAGTGATGAGAACAACGTGTCAAAGGCAAGTGATACTGGCACCGGGAGGAGACTCATCTGGAAGATGTAACATAAATGGGCATCAACAAACATTCAAAAGAATTCAGTGTAAAGAATGACAGTAGAAAAGTTGTCAAAAGAACAGAGCTACATTTGCATCAAAACATTAGGTGAACTGCAAAGTAGTACTCATTCCTCAAGAAATTCCACAGAAGTGCCATAGCGATGTACTGATGTACTGTATAGGTAACAGTTTGAAGGCATCTTGTATATCTGCTTTAGTCAACCAGATACCAGGTCCAGCAAGTTTTTATTTATTTATTTATTTATTTATTTTTTAGTTTTGTTGACCTGGAAAGGAGGGCTAGACAATTCTGCCTATTTTCAGCCTTGTCCTGGGGAGGAGCTACAGTTGGATGCCAACTGACATTGAACCAGATCAAGCTGTTGGTGGTATTTTTAGTGAATGAAAGTTTGATAAATTAAATTGCATCATCAATTCACACATAAGAGGGTGAATACTCTTCAGATGGTATTAGAGAACTGATGTTTGGATCTGTTGTTGGATGAGGAGCTGATAGGTCAATGATGAGCCATTTCTTTCCTGAATACTTTTGGTTAGCTATTCCGATGGGGATAACTCAGAAAGATGGAAAAGGAGTCACAAAGGAATAATGATAAAACCTTCAGACAGTCCTTTTGCCAGTAAAGTATCAACAACTTCAGGTTCATATGTAGTACATTTAAGATTTGGACAGTGAACAGAGGTAGCAGGAATTGCATGGAGTCCTTTGTGAAATCAGTTTGAATGGCCTAAAATAAGGAACTGAAAGTGAGTGTGATGGATGGGTTCATAATAGCTGTTGTGGTCAAGCAATATGAATTGTTTTTAGGGATGGCCCAAATGTAATTTATGACCTTGAGTAGGTGTAGAAGTTGGTTTATGTGACAAACCAGTTTAGAATGAGCTTCTGCATGGTGACTACATATATGTAGGTGTGTACATGATGGTGCAAAGCAGGTTGTTTTATTGAAATTATTATAAACCCTCTCCTGGCAGAGGAAACTATCTGACATCCTCATGTATCCAAAGATTTCTCAGTGCATAAGACATGTTGTGAGGTGGAATGGTGAGCTGGAGCAGGATTGACTGGTGATTGAGTGAACCAAATTATAGCAGGTCAACATACATCTCTGTCCATTAAGAACTTGACAGTGGTATATGATTAATTACACTGCACTCCAGTTCAGTTTTATATCTTACTTTATTATGAGCATACACAGTTTAAGGAGTTAATTATTTCACAGGCATTGGCATCTTCTCAGTTAATCAGTATCAGAACTATTTGCACACCAATAGGGTATACTGAAATACACTTGACAAGACATATTAGGGCAGGTTTAACGCTGCTTTCCATGTACAAACCTGTATTTGTACAGTATCACGTGCATTTATATGATTGCTGTTTATACTGCATATTTCATGATCAACTTACAGTACACTTTACAAGTTTAAAAAAGAAAAGTGCGCAGCTCCCTTTTCTTATTAATTCCTGGTCACCCAAAACTCTGCTTTTGCTTCGGTGGTGTAGGGAAGAAAACAATATAATTTTATTTTTAAAATAATGCTCCATTCTTGGCACTGAAACTGTTCTCCAGCAATTTATTTTCTATTTGCTCCTTTTCAGTTTGGAGAGACGATACCAGTGGAATTATCTAGACAAATACACAGTCTGACCAGCTACTGTAAACTCTGGGTAACACCAGGAGTGCAGAATCCTCTGAATTCTTCTTGCCAGTTAAATAGCTTGTTGACTGTGGTTCAACCAGTGTGTATATGTGTGTGTGTGGAGGAGGTTGCCGTGTAAGCCCTACTGTTGGGAATGTTTGATCTCCAACTGCCAGTACTTCAGCATAGTCAGCAGTGGGAGGTGCATGCAGCACTCTCTTGCTCTGAAGTGAGCCTAAATGGCAGGCACTTTCCAAGGCAGAAAGAATTGTTGCCTTTTATTCCACTATCCTTTTGGTAGCAAGCAGACAGGCAGGTGGAAATAAATATTAAAATGAACTCTCCTGCTCCCTTGCAACAGCAGCAGGAAAGAGATGGAACACCAGCACCACAATCCTTTTCTTTCCTATAGGGAGCTTCTTTTTATTTGAAACAGCAGCTTTCTGTCAGCTATCATAGACCCTGTGTTTGTTTTTGCAGATGGGGTATGCTGCAGAGAAGAAACAAAATGGAATTTAGAAAAGAAGTACAGAAGACAGCAAGAGTAAGAGATGATTGAAAGACAGGAAAATAAATGGAAATGGGAAAATGGGAGGATATTGAACCATCAAGGGCCCAGTTCCTAAGTCCTAGGAAGTGCTGTTACACAAAAGAATAAAGAGAATAGGACAAATCACATACATTTTAAGCTTTTATTTAATCAGATCATGGGTGGGGCTTGTTGTGGTGGTCCCTAGTGGTGGTCGAAGTGGGCTAAATTAGCTCTGTGGTGATACATGAAATGCTTAGCGGAATCATGATGCTCCTAGCCTTGGCCGAGTACTCCTCACGAGTATTGGGGAATGCAAAGTCCATTGAAAACAATGACTTTGCATTACTCCACCTTCCCAGACCACTTCTCCACCAATTTTAAGACGAAGTAACACTGAAATAAATGTACCGCATCACTTCACCTTGTTATTGAGTTCCAAAGAGAAATTTGTAGTGCTTCATGGGATTGCAGGTCACATGGGCTCTAAATTGTTCTGCACAGCCTCAGTTCTGTGTAGTGGAAGATAGAGACAGTTTCCTCTCAGAACTCTGTAATTCAAATCCTCTAAAAGCTGTTAAAAAGCCTTTTGAGCCTTTTTGTTTTTGCTCAAAATTTAGTGCATCGATTGTAGGAAACCCTCCTGTGCTCATATCTAGTGTTTATTGTTTATGTGTTGATTTTTAATGTTAATTTAGAACAATCAGTCTGTGTACTGTGAAGTGTGCTGGGGGTATATCTGTGGTGTAGGTAGATTAACTAGAGAAAAAGGCAGTCTTTCTGTTTTGGTTATATTTTTCTTGCATAACTGTGTTAATGTACACACAGTAATATTTTCAGTAATTCTTGGCATTTTTGCTGATTGTTGTGCTGCAGCAGTGTATAATTTCAGTTTGTTTAAAACATTTGGTTGTATTACTAAAGCTTTTCAATTTGCTATGCATTACTTGTAGTGTGTGTGTGTGTGAGTGTGTGTGCGATGCCTGCGTGCCATTAAATCAGATACCATTTATTGTGCCACAGAGTAATTGTAGCAGTGTGAACATGCTATCCACTGCACCTGCATGACTTTTTGTACTGCTTGTGGTATCTTTACTGGTAGTAGCGGACTGTTACTGCCGTGCACCCCTCCAAATGGCAAAAGGTATTCTTTTCCAAATTTGGATTCTGATGGTGAGGACTGGTTAGGTGTTGTTGTTGTGCCTTTGTGTCTGCATTTCATTAGCGCACAGTGCAATCTTAATCTGTATGTGCATTTGCATCTCTTTAAGGCCCAATCTCCATCTGTTACTTAAGTCATAGTAATTAATGTTTTGTAGTATCTCTCAGGCTTCACTACTGTACCCATTGATATGAGTTTTCAAGTTGGTGAGTTTTGTGAACAGCCTGGTCATCAGGGAAAGTACAACTGTAGGCATTCACGTTCCCAAAAAGAAATTCATATTTCACGGTCCCGAATGCAGTCATGATTCCTGATCACATCAAGAATCACAAAATTAATTTTTACTAGTTACTTGCATCATGTGAGCCTGTTTTGAAGTGTCTCTCCAGACTTCACCACTGTACTCATTGATATGAGTTTTCAAATTGGGGAGTTTTGTGATACAGGTCATTGTCATTGGGGAACTACAGCCGAGGCATTTGTGTTCCTGTACAGCATGTGAGTTACAGTACTGTAAGCCATGTGATGTGTGGGGCCGGGGCTGCCAATATTGTTGTCACTCGTTCTTACTTCAGGTTAAGGCAGAGCGACAATGAGAAGTCACAATCACAATAACAAGGCAAAGTGGACATTTCATGCTGGCCACTCAAGTGGCGGAGTGAGCTTCATGGGCACTTCACCAGTGAAATTTTAATTCACTGCATCTTTAAGATGGGAGACTTTGCATGTCTTGTTACACTTTCATTTCACTTCGTCAGCAGTGGAGAATTTTCTGGACCCAAGACAGTAGCATACTGGGGATGAACATTAATTCTGATGACTTTGTCTGACAACTGCCCTGATGACTGAGTGTGCCATTAATTCTGGGAGACATTGCATTTCTTGTTACTCTCTCATTTCACATCATCAGCACTGGGAATTTTCTGGAGACAAGACGACAGTAGCATTTTGGAGATGCACATTAATTCTAGTGACTGTGTTGTGGGGGGCTGCCAATATTGTTGTCACTCCACCTTACTTCATCTTAAGGGGAATGACAACACAAAGTAATTATAACAAGGTGAAGTAGAGCATTTCATGCTGGCCACTCCATGAAGCAGAGTGACAATGCAAAGTGCCCACTTCGCTTTCACTTTGCTGGCAAAATTTTAAATTCGCTGTAGTGGTCCCATATACCACCAACTGCCCCCAAATCATTCCTTGTGACAGGGGTGTCCTCATCTGGCTATAAGATGTAAGAGTGTGAGTTTTTCTAGCACTTTGGTCAGGCCAGAAAGGAAGGAGATGGGACTGTAGTTCCTTGAGAAGTGGAGTAGCCCTTTGTGGAAGGATAGGACTTTAGCCCACTCCCCAGTCTGGAAAGGGTCCATGGCTGAAACAGAAAGAGAAAAACTAAGATGGAGGTTGGGGTGCAGTGATAGTGTGGGCAGAGAGAAGAAGGAGTCTGTGTTCGAAACTATTTGGGCAATGTTCTTTGGCAGGGTTGTAAACATTCAGAACAGCCAAGTTGGTCCCAACAGAGATGTATGAGAAGGTAAAAGTAGCAGAGGTGGGAGGGAGAGGAGGAGGGACAATAAAAGGAGATGGAGGTGTGGGAAGCACAGGAAGGAGGAGAATGACTGCAAGAACTGAAGGACTATTTGAACTCATTAGCAACCTCAGGTGGGTCACAGATAGGCAAGCTTCTCTGCCTGATAACAGGAGGGGAGACTGGGTGTGGGTGGTCAAAGAAAGCATGGATAACCTTCCAAGAATGATCATGTGATTTAAGGTGGTTCTGTAGGTTGATGGAAAATACCATCACTTGGCCTCCCTGGTGTCTTTGATGCTGGTGTTATAGAGTTTTTATATCTCTGCAAGATCTTGGGAGATCCCACAGCCACAAACTGATGCCAAGCAGAACCATTGTCACTGAAAAGGTAAGTGAACTCCTGGGTGATCAAAGGCAAGATGGAGAACATGGAGAGGAGACCTCTGATGGGTGGGATTTGTCCCAGATTGCAGATAGTTAGAATAGCAAATAGAATAAATCTTTATCTATGTCACTCTACACAGAAAGGGTGACCAATCAATGCTGTAAAGTTTTTTTAAGGAGGGCAGCAGTGAATGGGGACCTGAATGACTTTTACCCATGCAAACTTTTATTTATTTGTATCTATATATCATATTGGTTGACCCTATAGATGCACTGAAGAAACAAGTTCTCCGTTTTAAAGCATGATAAGGAATGTAACCTACCTTAATATGCACAGTACAAATATGATAAAACATAACCTAATGAGTGCAGTCACATTTAAAGTGAACAGTTTACATTAAACAGCATGTTGTATCCAAATCATGTGCATACAGCTTCAGTTTGTAGAAATCCCTTAGTTTGTCTTTGAAGTTGGTGTACAGTAGGTTACAGTTTTAAGATTGGGAGTTAAAAGTGTTTTGATACAGCAGAATCATGTCACTAGGGCAGGCTGGGCCCTTGCTGTGGAGCTGCCAGTGGACCACACTCAAGAGAATAGATTTGCTTTTAAGTTCAGAAGAGAGCCAATATAGTTTAATGTAGATAGTGCAGTGATGTGTTCCTTTAGAGTGGGAGAGGGAATTTGAAAGATCTGCTGTAGAAGACACACTTTCTGTTATATTCAGTTGCAGTACAATGGTCATACAAAACAAAGCCACAGTATCTAGGATTTGAGTGAGATGCTGTCTTGCAATAACTAGGTTTACTTCACAACTTAAGAAGTTGTTTGCCCTGTACAGAGAGATGACTTTATTCTGTGACTTAGTCAAGGACACAAGGTGTCCCCTGAAGATCATCTCAGAGGCCTAGTGTACTCCAAGGTATCTGATATCATCCACTGTGTTCAGCCAGGTGCAGTCCATGAATTTTACTTGAAACACCCATGAAGCAATTTTCAGTTTAGTCTTGATCCAAAAAACATTGACATGGTTGTGGATTTACAGGTATTTAATACTAGTTGATAACCCATCATCCAGCTTTCATACTTGCTAAAGTCAGTGCCAAAGTTGCCCATCAGCTCATTAGCAGATATAGAATGGGTATGGATCTCCACATCATATAATTAAAGCAAGACTTTTGAGGTGGTGCAAATACTGGGGCTGACCTGATGAAGCCAGATATTTTCTGCTTCCTGAGTGGAAAATAAGTCCTGAAATATGTATTTCAGTCCCACAGAAAAGCACAGGTTGGAGTAAGTTCAGGCAGTGTGATTTGGAATTTGGACAAAACATTCAGGGCCAGATATTCAAACTGCGCTATTTTGTGGAGCAAGCCCTGCGCTGCACAAAATAGTTATGTAGGGTGTGTGTCAGAGCGTCATTCAAAGGAGTTGCGCCCTTGAGCAACTCCTTTGAATATCACCACCACAGCCAATGTGCATGGCACAGTGGAACTTGTGCCACCGCAAGTGGACAGAGTGGAGCATTCAACTTGCGGTGGCGCAAGAACCATTGCGCCATGCCCAAAATCCCGATATTCAAAAAGTGACATGCAAATGGGGCCATAATTCATGCAAGGCACAGGGGGCCATTTGCATCTGATTACTCAACCCCATTGCATGCCATTAGCATGCAGGTGCCGATCCGAGGACTTGCGCCTGGCTTCTGCCAGGCAGCAGCCGCCGGGGACTGATGCTCCCCTGCAGCCCGACTCGGGCAGAAGACTGTAAAATCCCCACCACCACCCCCACTGGCCGATCATGGGCATAGCTTAAATCCCCACCACCAGCCTGATCGTGGGCAGCAATGTGTCTCCCCAACACATCCCTGGTGGTCCAGTGGACGGAAATCCCGATCGCGGGATGTAATAATGAAACCACCCCGAACATAGCCCTGGTGGTCCAGTGGACCGAAAATCCCGATCGTGGGATGTAATAATGAAACACGCCCGAACATAGCCCTGGTGCCTAGTGTCCCCCACCCCACCCACCCATGAAGCCCCACCAGCCCGCCTCCCCGGCAACTGGTGGGCGGCAGCATCCCACCTGCCTGCCGCCCGCTGTCCGCCAACTGACTGTTCCAGTAGGGCTGCATGCCCATTGGTGCAGAGCAAGAGCCAATGGGTGTGCAGCCCATACCGCATAAGACAGTCCAGATTTGTGAATGAATACATTCAAGACTAGACAGGGTAGGAAAAAGTGGTGGCCAGATGTGTTACCTACATCAAAGAGCATCTACAGGGCCAAATGCTACAACCAATTGTCACTAGCTGCAATATCCAACTACTGCCATTAAAACTGTTTCTTGGGACAAATGGTGAAACCTTAACTGTCTTGACAGTATATATCTCCTCAAGAATCAAAGTATCAGTTTCAAAGCTATCCTTGAATACCTCACTAATCAGAACCAAAGGTTTGAGCTAATAATGTTGGGAACTTTAATATTAACTGGACCTCCTGACTCTTGACCTTACATAGACTCATTGTCCTCACTTAACCTTACACAACTAGTGATCTCCCCTACACACCCCAGCTACCAGTCTGGGACAGGCACCTTAATTGACTGGGTGATCACGTACCAACCTGAGAGAATTACCAGCATTACTGTACTTCTGGATGCCCTTAGCAATCATTCCCCTATCTTCCTCAAGTAGACAAATAAGTCCTGAAAGTTCCAGCTAAAACTATTAATATTCATTGGCTAAAAAGAGAAACTGGATACCCTCAGAGCTCACCTCAGTCAACAAGACTGGGGCTTTCTTGACACCACTACCAATGCAGACACAACCTCGAGTACTTCACTGGCTGCTTCAGTGACTCCTATAACATCTTTGTCCGATATACAAAATGCAAGATCCAGTAACTCCTGGATCTCCCCCAGCTCCTGGACCTCATGAAGCACAGGGATAATCTGTGGCACATAGCCAAACTAACAGGCACCCCTGTGGACATCCAGAACTACAAAATTGACCTGAACACTTGCACTTGGCTGGTAGAAAGGCAAAAGCCAACACTTTAAAAGCAAAATGTATAACTCTGGGGTGATGGACATAGTTTCTGGGAAAACATCAAGAACCTCTGTGGGAAACCAAATAAGACCCCACATTTCTTCCTAAATATTGAAGGTACTCTACCCAGGACCACAGTATCATTGCTAATACATTCAACAAAACATTTACCAACCTTAGTGGAGTGCTGTCACACAATTTATTGCAACAACTGTCCGACAACCACACCATGCCCAACCCTGTGACCCAACTGGGCTCTCCCTACACTCTATCTTAAGGTGCTCTCTCCTGCTGTGACCAAAAATACATTATAAAAGCTCTCGGGAATTCCAGAGCCAGTAGTGATATGATTGATCTCAAGCTTGTCCTTCTCACACTGGACATAATTCTCACCCCTTTCACCAGGATTCTAAACTTATTGCTAATAACTGGCAAATTCCCTCCTGGAAAGCAGTGGTAGTCACCCCTGTCTTTAAAAGTAGAGACAGAACCCCACACACAAACTATAGGCCAATATCCATCTACCTCTCTCTAAGGCCCTGGAGTGTATAGTCTCTGATCAATTAACAAAATATCTTTATAAGTACAAGCTACAGTACCAGGAACAACATGGTTTCTGCAAAAACACAGTACCACAACCACCCTTGTAGAGTTCACCAGTTTTATTCACAAATCACTAGACCAAGGGTTCTTGGTGGGGCCACATACACTGACCTCACCAGTGCTTTTGATTCTGTAAACCATAATCTGCTCATAGATCAACTTACCACCACGGTCTATCTCAAGAAGCCGCTGCCTGGTTTAGGACTTATCTCACCTGGAAGGTACAAAAGGTAAAATACAGGATGTCTTCTCCAATACCTGCTGTGTCAACACAGGAGTGCCCAAGGATCCATCCTTCACCTACTTCTCTTCAGCTTGTTCCTCAACAACCTTCATCAAGCTGTAACAGACAATGTGCTGCTCTATGCAGATGATGTGGTTCTATACTCATGCAACTCTGACCCCATCCGACTTGAAAGGCAAATGCAGGCAAATTTCTCTGTCATAGAAAACTGGTGTATTAGTTCCAAATTGCTTTTAAACTATAAAAAAGTAAAGCTATGATCTTTGCATCTGCCCACAGCAAACACGGTCGCATTCAACTTCCATAAACCAACAGAAAAGAACAACTGAAATTTCTATAAGTGAAATTGTAGAAAATGCAAAATGAATCAAAAAGGAGAACAGAAACCTAGTTTGGGATTTAAAAGATATTGGTAAAGGAAGTTGAAAAGGTATTAAAAAGCTGAATACTTCAAAATCAGGAAGATTGGATGGAATAGAAGCTACATTTTTGAAATATGGGGCTGAATTTATCACTCCTATTGTAACATATCTTTTCAACTATAATTTACAATGTTCAACAGTCCCAGATACTTGGAAATTGGGTAAAATTTTACCCATTTTCAAAGGGTGAGACAGTACAGTTACTTCCAATTATAGGTTGATAACCCTACTACTCATATTATCAAAAATATTGGAAAAGTTAGTGCATTTCCAGCTAAGCCAGTATCTAGAAAGTAATCAACTGTTAACAACTTACCAATATGGGTTTCTGAAGGAAGGTCCATGAACACTGCCCTGTTAGACTTTAATAATTTGGTAGCGTCATCACTATACCAAGGACAAAGTACAAGGACAGTGTTTATGGACCTCAACAAGGCATTTGACCTTGTCCAATACAAGATTTTGCTAGAGATTATGCGGAATGGGTGTCCAGGAGGGACCCCTTAAGTGGATGAAGTCCTATCTGGCAGATCGGGGCAGTGTGTAGTTCTGGGAAATAGCTTCAGAACTAGGTGAAGTGTTTCGAGAGTCCCACAAGGATCAATTTAAGTCCTTTTATGTTCAATGTATATGTGAATAATCTTCCACGATATATAAAAACACTGTGATATTAGAATGTATACTGACGACACAGTATTGGTAGCATCAGCAGAAAATTTTGAACAATTTGGATATAAATTGTGCAAGAAGATGTATACCAAATGGAAACATGGTTGGGTGGTTCAGGTCTACTTCTAAATACAAAAATACACAATGTATGGTTTTAAAGGGGGATGTGTTAAGACAGGATGACCCAACTTACTAATCAAAGTGGGTGAAAATATTCAGATTGAAAATGTTTTTAGTTATAGATATTTAGGTGCACAAGTGGACCCTGAGCTAACCTACACAGAACATGCTCTCTTACAAGTTAAAAGGTGACTCAAAGACTAGGGGTGTTAAGAAGAGTGGCAGGTTGTTTGTCTATACAGTAGAATCCAGGGAGAAAGCGGTAAGATAATTGTTTATTCCAGTCTTGGAATATGAATCAATATTGTTATGCAATCTACCAAAACATCATTAAGCAAAATAAACCAAACTTATTATAAAATGAGCAAGTTTATAATGGGAAGTATGCATGGGACACACCATTGTGACTTATATAGTAAATTAAACTGGTTAAATCCAAGAGAAAAAGAGTTTACATTTGGTATACACACTGTTATCAAATTTTAAAAGGAAAACCAAGACATTGTTTACTGAACTATATGATATGTGAACATTATAGTGATTTAAAAATTCTTACCAGATCCTTTAGCCAGAGAATTCCTATGACCAGATCATATAATAGATTTGGTGGCATAATTTTACAAAATAGTGTTGCACATTTCTGGAATACTCTACCTTACAAATTGAAGATCATCAATAGCCTGCCCTGATTTAAGAAAAAGTTACAGGAGTATTTGAAATTGACCTGTACATGCTTTAAATAATTGTTAATTGTATTGTGTGTTGTTTGTATATTTTAATGATTGTCAATGTAGTAACACAGGACATTGCTGAAAATGGGATTTGTGTCCCAACAAATGAAATTCCTGTATACAAATATTTTTTATTAAATCAAGTTCTAAACAATCAGGGTTCTACTCTTGACATGGTTCAAACTTTTAAATATTTGGGAGTTACCTTAGACACTACTCTATCTTCCTCCATTATATTGACCAGGTATCAAAATCTGCAAATGCTAAATTAGGCCTACTATACAGAAACAGACACTGTCTTATTCCAAAGCCCTAAAAGTAACAGTAAACAGCCTGGTACTCTCAGTTATCGATCATGGCCTGGTAGTTATGGGGCTGCCACCTACTCATCCCTCAGGTGCATTAGAACCACTCTCAATAAGGCCTGTAGGCTTGTGTTTGAGCACACCCATGTACACACACACCGCGAGCTTTACACTCAATCAGAATGGCTCAATCTGGACAACTGCATTAAATATCAAGTGCGCCTCCTTGGCAAAAATCTACCAAGGGACTTACTCCCTGGACTGTAAAACCTCCTCTGCCTACCTTCTGCTACCAGGCACACCAGGGGTTAAACAACTTTACCCTAAAGTCCCCTTCTGTCAGACCATGCAAGGACAAAGGTCCTATGAATACCATGCTCCACTATGGCTGAACGCCCTCAACTCTGATATCATGAAGGAATCAAAACTTGGCCTATTTAAATCGAAACTTTGCACATTATTAGCCTCCTCCAGTACCTGTGACTGTGCAACCTGACCTCTCCACCTCTTTGCTTCTCCCTTCTTTTTTTTAACTTGTAGCCTTCCTCTTCTAATCTCCTACCTTTCATTGCTTTCACCCTCCACTTTTCCCGTGCTATCCTCTCCTAGACATCCTCTTCCCTGACACATACCTCATCCTTCCCCAGCCCCAAACACCAGCTGCTTTTCCAATCGTGCCCTTGGCCCTAGACCTAGTAGCTCAACCCTCTGAGCGAGTTCAGCTTTTAGCTACCACCATCCTCCTACTTGACCAATCACATTCTCATCCCTTTTCCACCATTATCATATCCTTTATTGCTCTCCCTCTACTCTTTTTCCCTCCCCTCCTCCTCCTCCCCTTTTCTTGTCCCTCCCTTTCATGCTCCTACTTCCTCTGCTGCTCTCACCTGCTCCAGCTATTCTCCCTTGTCCTCCCTCACCTTTTCACCCATCCCTTTCAGACCCCTCTCTCGTATCCCTGCCTCCCTCTTCTCACTGCCTCTCTCCCAGCTTATTATTGCCTTTTGCTACACTTACTACTGGTTCAAAGATTAAATGGCCTCCTTAGTACTTATTAACAAAAGAACTGATTATTTCAGTCTGGCTTATCATTTAGAATTTTGAATTGGAACTGTTGTCCTGTACCTTATAGCTCTTCCTGTTTTATTACTATAAACCTTTACTCATTTTATTTCTCCCTTTGTTCAGTTTATAGTTGTTTTTCTCCTATGTAATTCATGTTTATGACATGGAACCTCTGTAAATGAGTTTCTGACTCAAAGGTACTTCCAAATGAACAAATAAAAAACAAAAACATAGATACCTCCTATGCTGTGTATCGTCATTATTTTCTTTTATTATTGTTATTTTCTTGATCCTAACACTTACCATGTTTACATTGGTATTTTAAGCCAAATGTAGTGGCTATTTTATCTTCTTGTCATAAAACAAAATTAAAACATTTATACAATTCTGAAATTGTGGTGGTACTGGAAATGTGACCACCACATAAAACAGGAAGATGGCTGCAACCTTTATCATGAAAAAAGAGCAGGACCAATGTTTTTGCCAATTTCATTGCACTCTTCTTTAAATAAAAGAAATAATAATTAAGTATTGTTTCTTCTTGAAAGCTACTCACTACACATGTAATCAAATTTAGAGAATGAGGTACTATTTATAGTTTTAGTTTCTGATGTGTTTTTTGTTTGTTTGATTTGTTTGATGACAGCAAAAATCCCTCTCTATACTTACCAGCTTGACAGGACAATCTTTTTGTTTACCCTGCCACAGTTAAAACTGAGATGAACATTCTACCTAAGTCATTTTGTCAATGTTTGGATTCCTGTATTCCAGGATAAACAAATATTCTAGCTATTGAATGTGTGGAAGACAAATTATTTTCTGAAAATAGTAAACTCTTTAAACATATTTAATGCTGTGAGTTCTATTTCTTAGCCTCATTGAAAACCAGGATGCACCTTTCTGCTCCTCTTACTTTCATCCCCATATTTACAGAATGGGCATACTTACTGGAAACTGCAACCTTTAGTAGCAATGCGTTGTCCTCTGGAGAATACGATTAACTTGAGGAAAGATATAGTGCTGGAATAAATCTTTAACAAGCAAGATGTTTATTTTATGAATGCTGAAGTTCGCTTATTCTTAGAACTACAAGTTACGCTACTTGAGAGTCAACTGCAATATGATTTCAGGTTAGTGGAAAATGGTTTGGCTTCCACAAACTTGTCTGAATTATAGCAAGACAAAAGTCATGACTTTCTGCAATGCTCGTAGTACGTGATAAACCCTACCCCTTACTATCAATAATCAAGGGGATCACATTTGAACAGGTTCATGAGTTCAAATACCTTGGCATCACCCTGGACAGCTCACTCTCCTACCATCAATATATTGGGATTGTTGCTAAGTCTTCTAACATATGTCTTGGCCTGCTCCACAAGTATAAACACTGTGTGACCCCTGAAGTCCTAAGACTGGCCATCCACAGCTCTGTTACCTCCATTGTCGACTATGGGCTAGTCATCTATGGATCAGCCTCCCTCACTGCACTTAGGAGAATATCAGTGACACTAACAAGGCCTGTAGACTTCTCACGGGGCTGACCACTTAACACACACCTGTGACCTTTACACCAAGACTGGTTGGCTACCTCTCATTAGCAGAATACAATACCAGACCTGTCTAATAGCCAAAAAGCTCTTCTTGGACTCATGCCAACAGGTGTTGCAAGTCTTCTTACTACCAACAGCAGCACCCAGCAGCTGCAGTTCTCAATACCAGACTTTCCATGTCCCAGGCACCGGACCTCATTGGGCCAGAGATCCTTCATGCACAGGGTTCTGCAGTGGTTCAACATCCTTAACAAAGAGACTCTTGTTGTTGCAACACTAAGTCACTTTAAAAGGAATCTGCGGCTATCACTCCTCTGTACTTCAACTTGTGACTGGCTCCCTAAGAAATGGTCACCACCCTCTATTTGTGGCTGCCACCCCTAAGAATGTTCCGCCCACCCTAGCTGTAGCTATAACTGGCACTAATCCTCGCCTTCTTGGCACCAGTCTATCCCTTCCACCCTTTCTCCCCTCTTACCCTCCCAACCCTCTTCTCAGACTCACTCACTGGTATGGCCACTGGCCCCTGGCCCTCTCGCTCTTTTCATCCTTGTCTGACAACGCACCATCGACTGGCTTCTTACTGACTTTTCCTACCAAGTATACTGTTTTCACCATGAATCCTGTTATAAACTAGCTTGTGGTTGTTCTTCTGCAACAGACTGACTGAACTATTTCATGTACTTGTTATTCTGTATGTTATTACTGTTACCATGTTTACCATTGTTGTATATTACCCTCATCCTCTGACGTGGAAACTTGTAAACAAGAAGTTTCTGCTCAAAGGTAATTGTAATCCTAGAGTTTAATAAATAAATAAATATGTAAAACATGTTCTTTCAGAGAGGGAAACAAAGAGTTTCTCTCAAAGAACAGTGGATATAATATGAACAGATTACAATAGCACAATTCTAATTAAAAGATAAGCAAGTGGCCCCTTTCTGAACTGAACTCCTCCCTCCCATGGATTTGCAAGAAAAACATTTAAACTGTCTCTTGTGTTAAAATTGGAGACCCAGCAATTTCAAAAGCTGACAAAGGTGATCGATGTCCATATAAACACCGCTGCTATCCTGTGGAAGATTGTTAAAACTGAATTAACTACATGGATAAATAAGACATTTGTAGCCCATATACATTTGTATTTTAATACGGTACCACCATTCCCTAGTGAAGCCCTAAGTAGTGAAACATTGGGTGTTAATGTTGGTGGATTGGTACTAAATAAATCAAAGAAACTACGAGAGGAGTGTCTGGGTGTGGCTTTCATTCGTTTGCAGTTTACAAATCAGTATACCACCTAAGCACTTCTCATAGTCCTGTGTGATAACCTGAAAGCCAGATATTCTGACTTCCCATCAGTGACTCAGGCAGAAATCCAGGTTTCAGTGATGACAAGGATCCATGGTTAGTAATGCTGGTGGGTTTAGAAAGTATGCTCATGTTTAAGTGAAAGACACACAAGTCATTTTCAGAGGTGGTGGGGAAGGCTGGGGAGGTCAGGGTTGAGCTCCACATTACTCAGCAGTAAAAGAAAGGCAATGAAGAGGAGGGAGGATTTACATAAGTGGGAGGCTTAAAAAGACAGTTGGAGCAATGAACAGGCATAAAGGAGAGTGGGCAAGTGATAGCTTCAATGTTTGGAGGGAGTAATGAGACTGTGATGAATAGAGAAGGGAATAAAGAAAGGATAGAGGTGAGGTGAGGGTGAAGCAGTAAGGAAAGCATGGGGTATGAGGGTAGAGCAGAAGGAGGAGGAGGAGGAGTGATAAAGATAGGGAAGAGGCAAGAGAAAAGAAAAAAGAAGAGGAAGTAAGGCGCTGGAAGATGGGGTCGAGAAAGAAGAAAGGCAGGCAGGAGCTAAAAGCAATCTGTGGTAATAAGAGCACCAAGAAAATGGGCGAGGCTAAAGAAACAGTAACTAATGGTGTGCAGCATGGCTCAGTTGGTAGCACATCTGCCTCTGGACCAGAAGGTTGTGGTTCTCGCCCACACCAGAATTGGACTTACACCTAAAAATCCCTGGCATCTGAGTGCAGCATTGGGGGTGTTGTACTGCTGGGGTGTGTCAGTCCTTCAGATGAGACGCCAAACCGAGGTCCCTTCTGCCCATCCTGGTGTTGTCCTGGTGGGTGTCCAGTTGGAAGTAAAAGAACCCAGGGCACTCTTCACAAGAGCAGGGAACATTCCCGGTATCCTGGCCAACATTCCCTTCCATAAACCGATTCATACAATTATCCCAGGCTGTGTGTGGGTGATGATATGCGATATGGCATACACACATTCAGTCACTTTGCTACCAGTCTAGCATTGCTTGTAAAGCGCTTTGGGATACTGTGTATGAAAAAGCGCCATATAAATGCTGATTCTTCTTTTCTAAAGGGGAGCTTGCAGCATTTAAAAGTAGGCCACATCTGTATTAACTAAGGAATCAGAAAATTAGCAGAGAGTGGTTATAACTTTATAAAAACTGGCTACAACAATACATGATGAAGCAAGCTACACTAATACAGAGTAAATCACTAACAGAAAATAAAAGCAGCATACACCGATTCAAGATAACAAAGGCTGTATTAATAAGAGTAAGGCAGGCTGCAAGTAGCAGAAATAAGACGGGTGCACTAAGAGAGATACTGTAGTACTGTGACAGGAAGTGGCGGTCTAGACAACTTTAAGGCAACACGCGAGAGCGTGAGTCCACTTCAGTCTTTCAAGGTTCAAACATAAATGTCTTTATTCACCAACATTCAGAGTTCAAAACACATTGACTCAATTTTCAAAGCTCTGAAAATACACACGGTACTTGTGTCAAACAGAACTGATGTGAGGGGCACTGTGCCTCACAACTTGTGGCAGCCTAGAATTTCATATAGGCTCTCAGATGAACCTGATCCTCCTGGAGCCAGACCGCCTTGCACCAGCCCTGCACCAGACACAGGGTTGCAACATGGAGGAAGGAGGCTTACTGCAGGATCTCAGCTGCAGCATCCCTACTGCAGTTTAATGAAAGTCACTAAGCAAGCTTAAATCATGCTGTTGCTTAGATCTGCCAGAGCTGATCTACCAGCCTGTGTGTGTGCTACTCCCTCATCTGTTGTGTTAAATGGCTTGTGATACTATGCAGGACAAGGATGGCCAAGCACTGCAGTCTGAGGTGACAGCAGCAGTGTGGGCAGGGGCCCCATTGGTGGTGTAACCCTCAGTGGTGCACTACCATGCCACCAGGCAGCACAGATCCCACCTGCAGTGTCTGCAGGATGTGGTGGGAGTGGCATGACAATGCAGTGCCCCCTCTCCTGTGCCATACCCCAGTGGGCACCTTCAGCAGTGTGGTCGAAGCATGCTCCACAGTCTAGATGGCTTGGATTGCCACCTACCCATGACATGCTCAGAGTCCACATTGCATCCAACAGAGGTCTTTGGGGACACACTGCAGGACTCCGCACAGAGAAACAGAACGCAGCTGTGGGTGAGTTACGGACCTGCATGGATGGTCCTGCCCTGGCAGTCAGACACACAGACTGGGCAGTACTGTACCTGAATGCAAGACAACTGGAATACAGCTGAAGTAGGGAAGGCATGTCTATGGTGCCACAGATCCTACTGCCAGGCATGACATGAACCCCTAAGGTGGTGACAGCACGGTGTTGCTCATGCATTGCAATCTCCTCTGTGTCAGCTGCATATCCAACACCCTACTGATCCATTCCCCTTGTGGGCAGAGCCTCTGTCAGCCCCAGCCACATCCCCACACTCTCGCAGGTGGTTCCAACAGAACCACAGTGTTCACAGAGTCCCAAATGGTCCTGACAGTACCCTTAGTGTTATGGACACCTGCACTCTCGACAGCCACACTGCAGTGCAGTATGGCAGCATCATACACTAGTGCACCAGGGTGTTTCTCTGGTCCTCAGACATCCCCATCCCACAGTGGCAATGTCAGTAGCAGCTGTCTGGATTGCAACTGAGACCATGGCCACCCACCACACACTGACTGCCAGACCCCGCAATTGTGCTTCTGGTCTGCCCCTCTTGTCACTTTGTGATGTCCTGGCAGAGTGGTCATGGGTGCCACCTGCAGTCCCGCTGCAGCTGCCATGCATTGGTCAGGCCTGACAAGCAGCTGAAGGATGGTGTGGCAGGGTGCAGGAGCCGAAGCAGCCATCAAACCCCACCCTGCACCATCCCTTGATGCAGCGGTCCACTTGTGACAACTTGGGAACTTTAGCACTGGGACCATGCATCTACCAAAATACAGCTTAGGGTCCCTGGTGCATCCAATGTTGCTGCAAGTAGGGTTTGGTGTGCAATGCATTGCCATTATGGGCTTTTCAAATTCAACCCATGGAGTAGACCTCCTTAGGACATAGAGACGTTCTCGTAGGTAAGTGAACAGATGGACCACAGAGGCAAAATTGCAGCAGAAAAATTGAATATTTATTTATAATTAAATGGACTGAAAATGACAAAATAAAAAAAGTAAATCATATAAATCAACCAAAGGAAGCTAGGCATTACTAGCTGCTGGGGAAAGTTTACAGCATCACATCCCCATTCAATGTTGTAGTCTATACAAAAGTGTTCTCTGTAGCAACACTCCAACTTATCTGTCTATCTAACCTGAATGTGCACCTTAAATACCCAAAATATGACTTGTGATCACTTAGCGCCTCCCTATA
The DNA here is from genome assembly GCA_016271365.2 of Neoceratodus forsteri. Classification (NCBI taxonomy): domain Eukaryota; kingdom Metazoa; phylum Chordata; order Ceratodontiformes; family Ceratodontidae; genus Neoceratodus; species Neoceratodus forsteri. Next base: position 1,066,876,390 of record CM028130.1, read on the forward strand.
CTTTACTTGTATATACATTTTTTAAGTTGCAAACTTTATATTCAAAATAATGAGATCCCTTTAAAACACATTATTAACTTAAAAATAGTTCAAAAAGTGAATTATAGTCTTTTATTAGTTTTAAGTCACTTGTTCAGCTTCCAGAAGCACCTCCCTTTCAATGGCAGCATAAAAGTGTATTGCTAGAGGCCGGTCGGCTCTTAAGGAGTGCTGCTTTGAAGAGAATGGTACACACTGGGTTGGCATCAGAAAATCCTCGCTCTTGAAAAGGTGCCAGGTTAGTCCCAAAGAGCTCTGCTTCAGCTCCTGAGATTCGTATAATGCAACAAAGTGCTTATTTTTTAATTTCTCTCTGGCGGGGCTTTGAACTGTAGGTAAACAACTCGCGACTGTGCACACATTCGAACGGGTACCACGCACCAGTGCTCAGATTCGCACAGTCGTGCCTATTGCTTAAAATGCAGAAATGGGAACCTATCTTTTTATTTTAGGGGCTCACATTAAGGTCTAACCATGGGGAAAATGCTCAAGCATAAATTCACTGCTGAGCATTGTCCTCGTATTTTACAGAGAGCAAACCAAGACTTAGCTCAGGAACGAGGAGCCTTGGAGCTTGTGATGCAATCCCAAACATGGGATATTCACACAGAGTAACTTGTATTATATAACAGGGCTGAATTAACTACAAACACAGTAAATAAAGCCCTCGGAGCATATACAGCTCCAGCTAGAAATTTACATGAATTCTTATAGGAGAAACAGGAGTAAAAGACTTCAAGTACATAAATAATCAAACGCAGGGCATTGTTATAATAATTAAGGACAACAGTCCAGACGTCTCAATTTTATTATTTCAACACTCTCTACTGAATTACGAGAGCTTGAAAGAAGGATACGGGACAATAATACAAACATAAAATGATAAACATTTAACAAGACAAAGAAAACAAAGTGGTGGCCAGCCAACAAACAAAACATAAGAGACAGCACATTTAACAAACATATATCCCAGAATCCACTATCGTTCCCGCATGAGAGGAATAGAAACAATATAAATGTAGAAGTAAAGGGGGTTACTCTTTCACAGCGTCATTCACAGAATGGGGTTATGTTCCTGAAGGGTAAGAAATACAGTGTGATCCTCAAGGTACTGCATGTCAGTGAGGAGTGTCAGTTGAGCTTTGGCAGGCTAACACATGGCTAGGAGTCTTCAGCAAAGGGAGAGTTTTCCTTATTGGCCAAATGGAGAGTTATCTTGGGCAATGGATAACTGTATACCCAGAATGAGCTCTATCTGTGCCAGGAGGGATTGGGAGTACTGGCCAGGAGAATGGACAGGGCTGTCAAGGAATTTAAAACTAGAGAAAGGATAGCAGATTACAGAGCATCGGGGACCTTCAGGAAGAAGCTTCAGAGAAGGACAACTATACTCAGTCATATGCAGACTCTATTTGCAAGACAAAAGTCACAGTGGAGGACAAGGAGTGCATCAGTTGGCAAACAAAGCCACATGGTCTATAGGTGAAAGGGAAGTTAAAGAATTAACCGTGAGTGTGTGCTACAGGCAAATACCCAGCCCAGAGATTCTTAATGCTCAGCTGCTCGGGAAATAACAATAGCAGGCAAATAAAATCCAGTGGTGAGCCTGTGGAACTTCAATCCCCTTGGCATAGACTGTAATCTTAGGGGTTTAGAAGGCATGGCAGAGACATAGTTCTTTTCATATTCAAGTACTACTTAGAATTGCATATCAAGCAGAGGAGGGGACTAGATTTGAGGCTGCTCTTGACCTCAGTCTCAGCAGTGGAGATGTGTCATATCCACTGTGAACATCAAGAAACTGGAGAAGCAGCAACCACAGCTGAGTGACTTTCTCCTTGGTGACAGGAAAGAATAGTAGAGACTTATCAGCAGAGTTTGGAACTTCAGAAAGGCCTATTTTGCCAAGATGAATGTCCTGCTGATGAAAGATGTTGGGCAGCTGCATAAGGTTAGTAATGCTGAGCATATGTAGATTCACTAAAGAAGGTGCTTGAAGCAGCCACAGAAGTCTACATTTCCTATCAAGAGAAAAAGCCAGAGAAGAGGCAACCACGGCTGAACAGGAGCATACTGACAACTGATCCTGAATAAAAGATCTTCTATGACTCTACAAAGAGAGGTTTGTCCAGGCCATAGAAGTTGACAGCAGCAGTGAGGAACTACAAGGCTATAAAAAAGTCAAGGAGCAGCTAGAAGCCAGGATAGCAATAGGATTGGCAGATAACACAAAAGTCTTCTTATAATATATAAATGGAAGGAGAAAGGAGAAAGGAGAAGGAGGGTATCATGCCCTGAAATTGAAAACAGGATGGGAATCTGTAAGAGTCAGGTGCAATGTCTGAGATATAGAATGAATAATTCACATTGGGGTTCCCAAAAGGCTCCCGGGAGGGTGCTCATGGGTGGAGTCTCATGGCACTAGATGTTACCGAGCTGCAGCCTGCATACATCACACCAATCATGGTAAATGACTACCTGGCGAACATTAAAGTAAGGTACTGGGTCCCAAATGAATGACAAGCTGCACCTTGGGGTCATTGTGGAGCCAACTGAACAATTGACACTACTACGTCCCATGAAATTCTCAAGAAACTGCTAGGGTCTCTCTGTTGCTTCAGTTTATTTTGCCAGACTGTCTTCTACACTTATCCCGGAAAACTTTTCATTCTGCCACACTGTTTCTTCCAGCCAGTGCATAAGCACTGAGGCCCAATCTGCCTTGAATGATGTGGGTAGTAAGGTTACTCAGTTGTATAGCTCATTACAGCAGTAGCAGTAGCAGCTTCAAAAGCCCATGTCCATTTACTCAGCTGGCACTCCAAGAAACTGCTTGCATCCCCTTGCCTTAATTCTCTGCCTGTCTGCTGAACCATCTGATGTACAGTTTCTCCCAGCCAAAGTATTTAAACACTGAGGCCTGCTTTGCCTTGAATTAGGCGGGGATTGTAACTAAGTGGTTCAGCTCATTATGGCATTAGTGGGGTGGGTTTGAGCTTCAAAAGCCTGCTTCCATTTATTCAGCCAGTGCTTCAATAATTTCTAGCAACATCATCCAGAGTCAATTATTTTGTAGGTTTTCCTCCTGGTCCTGCTTCCCCTTAGCCCCAAGCAACAACTCAGCCCCATTGTTCCCAACTGCTGACCTGTCTTCCATCTCCAGTGGCTTGATCTCAGGTGGGAACAAAGTGAAAAGGAAGGCTCTCACCCAGACTCTAATGACAGAGTGAGGCTGTGGGCTGCCAAGGCATGAATGTGCCAATATTCATGTTGCTGGCCTAGGTGTTTTCCACTGGATTTTCTCCCTTTAAAGTGTGATTGCATGCAGGGTTCCAGTGTGCATGGAGGCATGCATACAACTTACATGATGCCAAGCAGAATGGGCAGAGTGACATCTCAGATGCTCCATCCTGCACATCTCCTGTGGTTACTCAGGTGGTAGTGCTCGAGATGGAGCTGACACTGGCATGCCCAGAAAAAGACAGCATACTCAGATGCTCTGTCCTTCTAATCCTTGCTTAACATCTGATGCTGTGGGCTTATTCCTGAACCTGGGTCAGTAGCATTGCATGCAGCAGCCCTGTCACTGTGCAAAAGGGTGGCGTGGTCCTCCTGCAACTATAATCAATGGCCTGCCTCTCTGCTATACTTGGATGGGGATAGGACTTTTCTGTCTGCGGTACTACTTTTCACAAGCCAGTGTATTTGTATAAACACTGGCGCATGTTCTGCCTTTAATTAGGGAGGATCATAATTAAAGGGCTATTCCTTAGTTCAGTGAGGCAATGGGTGATCCATTCTACATCAGCCCATTGGGCAGTACTTAAACTGCAGATGCCCAAGCATCATTTGGATGTTTATTTTATTACTGGCTGGGCTGCACCACTCTTCTATTTCTTCCCCCTACCTTAGAGTGGCAGCCTGCCAATCTCTGTGGCTGTCTTTATTAGTTTGTTTCTGTTTGGTCTTGCTCCTCCAGCGCACTACTTAACTTTTGCATGTACTGTTCTCTGCATACAGCTGTGCAGTCCTGTTTCCTTCCCTACTGCAGTGCCTATGATGCTCGCTTGCCATGCCCAGTTTCTGGGTTCTTCTCTTGTGATCCTGCTTGCATGCATTTTGTGGTGGTTGCCCCTTATGTTTCGTGGGCTGGTCTGCTTCCCTCAATTTCCTCACCACCTGCCTTCACCCTGTTGAACTTCACCCTATCTACTACATTCTTCATGTGCAGCCAGGCTCTCATTGAGCCCTTGTATTCTGATTGTAGCTTCTTCTCTGGTGTTTGTTGTCTTATAGCTTCTCTTCCAAATTGCTCCCTGTGGCTCCCTCTGGTGGTCTTTTGCTTCACTACCCTTGTCTGTCCTCCCAACTGCCTTCTACTGTGCTGTTGCTTGCTGTGGCTGCTGCTCCCTCCTTCTACTCTTGCAGTCCTTCTGTTCTCCCAGTGGCACCTAGCTCCCTAGCCTCCTTATGCTTTGCATCTCACGCCCATGCTCTGCCTTTTGCATTTTCAGGGCTTCTCAACTCTTTGATTCCTCCTTCACTACGCCATCTCACACTCTCCAGTTCATGCAATGCCAGCCTGCTCTGGTGGTTGTTCAGCTCCTCCAGGGTTCTGGGCTTGGATACTGCTTCAAGCTCCATACTCATGTAGCTTTTCACTTGCATATAAAGAACTCTGTGCCTGGCCTTTCCTGTACTGTTCCTCCCCCACCCCACCCAGCATTCTGCTTCCCTCTATATTCCTGGATTTGCTATCCCTGTACTGCAGTGATAGTAAGGCACTCAAGTAACACGTTATTATACTCAAGTCACAAACGTTTATATATATATACATATAATATATATATATATCTTTTATTTTGTTTATTTAAAACATTTTTCATCCATCTACAGTTTTCTGAAAATGTCCATTTGAAATTTTACATTTGCTTTATTATGCATCCTTTTTTCTTATTTACTTTGTCAAAATAGTGCTGAAATTTTGGGTCTCATATGTCCTTTTTCTGAAGATGTATAAAAATATGTGTAAATAAACAAAATAAAAAGATTTTAGGGTGCCTTATTATCACTACAGTACTGACATTTGTTGGCTTTTAAGAAGGCCTCTCATCCATTTTTAGTTTGTCTAAAATATAAGGCACCTGGTGAAAAGATTTGTAAAACAGTTTTATTTTTTATTTAGTTTTGTTGACTGGGTAAGTGCACTAGACCAATCCTGCCTATTTTCAGGCACGACCGGGGAGGGATACAGAGCAATGCCGCTACCTTGAACCAGATTAAGCTGTTGGTGGTATTTTTAGTGAATGAGGAAATTTACAGACACCGGGAAATTCCCCACGCTTTTCGATAAGTGCCATGGGATCTTTAACATCTACCTGAACTACCACCAATCCAGGCAGATGGGACCTCAGTTTAACATCTCATCCGAGACGGCACCTCTGAAGTGCAGCACCCTCTCATGCTGCACTACAGTGTCAGTACTGGGATATTAACCCAAGTGCCAGATGTGGGAACTGAACCCACAGCCCTCTGATCTCCCAGCCTCAGAGGCGGAGTGTGCTACCTTCTGAGCCACTGACACTGATATCCCTGTGCCAGCTGCCCTGCACAGACTTGCTCTTCTCTTGTGCTTGTTAGACTCTGACTCCTTGGACCAGCTGCACTGAGTGGCTTTACTCCACACCTTGTATTTTGGCCTTTCTTCTTAGATTAGACCATCAGCCTGCTGCTTTACATCATACTAAATTCACCAGCCACCCAGATAATCACCTAGCTCCTCTCCTCAGGGCACAGCACTTTATAAATGCAAGCTATTCAGGGCAATACCTCCTTTTATACCTGGGCATTTACTCCCTTGTCACTGTTCTGTTCTCTACCAGGCAATCAGCATCCTCCACATCCTACCTATATGGGTTTTATTCCTTTGACATCCGGGGTAACACCCAGCTCCCACATCCTTGCCTCTGCAGTGTCACCTGATTTCATTATCACCTTGCTCTTCCATCTATCCTTCATAAGAAAAACCCTTCTCATTTACTGTTTAACTACAGCAATAGAACTCCTATCGAATCTTCATCTTGGCTTAGCATTCTATTTACATTCCTGCCTTGCCAGTGACAACTAGTTTCACTAGCTCTCCAGTGGCAGCTGGTTTACCTACAACATTGCTTTACCATCCTATCTGCATCATAACCGGAAACCCAGATCATTTACTATTTTGATTATCGAAGTCCACCTCACATCCCCACTCTCCAGTTGTCCATGTGCTCATGGACAAACAAGTTTATCCATTGAGATCCATAGTCATCTCTTCTCTGTCCTGATCTTTATTAAGCAATAAGGGCATGACAAAGGGTTATGTTAATGGTCTGTTAATCACCCTACAGGGGTGTACTGTGTACGAGGTGTAGCCGTGCCACATGCCTAGAGGGTGATTAACTGACCATTAACATAATCCCCGGGAGTGCCTTACTGCTATTATAATAAAAAGTTTTTAAACAGTGTTAAATCTTGTTCACATATGGCTAAGCTCTACATGTATGTTAATAAAAGATTAACATAAGGCTGTTAGAATGTTTGCAGCCAATCAGAGCGCTCCATTTCTCAGACCCTTTTTATAATCTATAATAATGTCATCCATGGTTTCTCCATGAGTCACAGACAAGATTGACCATGGCTGATAAACATGAACAAGACTGAAAAAAAAACATAATCAAGAGAGACTAATTGGAAGAACTAAAACCATTTTCAGTTTGGTAATTGTAAAAAAAGCTTCTGAAAAAACAGAACTTTAAATACTGAGTTTATACTGGGTTGCATAGATGGAAGAATGCTATGTGCCCATTATCTACTCACATTAGTGGGTCCAATCAGGCGTTCTGTTCAATAATACAAAGTAAAGTTTCTTAAAAATATCTAGACTGCTGCTAGAAACCACCTCAGTAGGCAAGCAATTCCAAATCCCGCCAGTATGGTGAAGGATGAAATTATAACTTACATTTTTACAACAGTGTATAACTTGATTTGGAGTTTATGTCCCTTAGGTAGTCAGGCATGTCTTGTAATTCTATTCCCATTACTATCATTAATTCGGCATCATGCAAAATCTTATACATATTCAATAAATCGCCTCTAGTCCTTCTCTCTTCCAGACTGTAAAGTCCTAATTGTCATAATCTAGTCTCATAGCTCTGGTCCCTCAAGGCAGCTATCATCTTTGTGAATCTGTGCTGCACCCGCCTAGCCGATCTAACTCACCCTTCAGTTGCAGGCTACACAGTGGAGATCCATAGTCTAGGTGGGATCTAATATATGATCTGTATAGTGGCAGCATACAGCTCACTGAACAATTTACAAAACTGTGCTTAATGTTCGTTATCATGTTAGTAGATCGTTGTATAATTTTTATATGGTGAGCCTTGAAATTTAGATCTTTATCTATGAATATATCAAAGTCTGTTTCTATTTCAACCTTCTTTAATAGAATTTTATTCAGGTAGTAATCATGTTTAGTCTTATACTTCCCCAAATGCATTACTATTCATTTGTCGACACTAAATGGCATGCCATTCACTGTAGACCATTTTTAATCTTTTCCAATTCATTGTTTAGGTGTGATATACTTTCAGATGTATTGACAAGCCCTCTGAGTTTCACATCATCTACAAACTTTACCATCCAGTTGTCTATTTCATGGCGTAAGTCACCAACATACAGTGCAAAGAGAACTGGCCTCAGGACAGAGCCCTGGGGACCCCACTAGTCACATCATCATATTCTGAATAGCAGCCCCTTACCCCTAACGCATTGCTTCCTGTTAATAAGCCAGTGTCCTATCCACTTTATAAGTCGATGATCCACTCCAATTTTATATAACTTCTTAATTAGATTTGAATAAGGGACCTTATCAAAGGCCTTCTGGAAATCAAGAAGAAAAGGTCTACTGGTATATTATCACTTGTGCTTTTATTTACTCTTTCATAAAATCATAGTTGGTTAGTGACACAAGCTCTGTTCTGCCTGAAACTATGTTGTTTAACATCCCTATAATTGATGTAGTTTAAATTCTATTGCAGTTCATTTTAGAAAGGTTTCAGCTATTTTGCAAAGAACAGGAGTCAAACTTATAGGTCTATAGTTAGAAAGAAGGGCTCTGTCTCCTTTCTTGAACAAGGGCACCACTGTTGCTGTCCTCCAACCATATGGCACTTCACCAGTCGCAAAGATAAGGTAAATAAGGCTGTCAATGGCATTTAAATTTGGATGCTTACTTCCCTTAATAGTCTGGGATGCAAGTTATCTGTCCAGCAGATTTATTGTCATGCAATTTATTTAAAAGCTTTTTAACATTTGCTCAGTGATAGCCAAGGATAGATTTGCATATTCCTTTCCCCTGACATATACAATGGTACTGTTACTAATGTTGTATACACTATAACAATAGGTATTAAAAGCATCTGCAATTTCTTTTGCCATTTTTAAATCTTTACCATCATGCATAGTAGGCCCAATTTGCATATTTCTTTTATTTTGATTGTTTACATAGGCAAAAAAATTACTTTTGCAATTATCTTTCCTATGAGCTATGCTGAATTCGAACCTTTGTCTTTTCAGCCCAATCATCTTTTCTTGTACTTTTAATTCATTCATATAACCCTCTAAGGACTCGTCCATGTTATGTTTCTTCATGTTATTAAATGCCTCTTTCTTTTCATTACATTGTTTAAGAATTCTATTTGTACACCACATAATGAGCTTGCCTCTTTTGTTGTATGTATTCTTGCATGGAACAAACTTCTGTTCAACCTGTTGTAATTTATTCTTTAATATGTGCCACATTTCCTTTACATTTTTAGCTGAAATAGTGTCTTCCAAGTACAGTTTGACAGTTTCTAATTCTAGAAAATCTGCTTTATTATCATTTTTAATGACTGTTGTTCCCTTAAGCACTGCTGCATCAATTTTTAAAGTAAATTCAACAATACTGTGGTCACAGTTACCTAAATTCCCTTAAACTAATTTTGTTTCAACTGATTATCTTATATTGGTTATCACCAAATCAAGAACGTTATCACCTCTGGTAGACTTCTAAACTAATTGCTGTAAATCTGCCATTGTCAGGCTTCTAAAAATCTATTCTCAGAGCTTATTTTGAAGACTGTGTAATCCAGTTGATACCTGGAAAGTTAAAGTCACGGTAATGATTACATCTCCTAGTGCTGCCATTTGATCCAGCTTTGAGTTAATGGCCTTATCTACTACATTATTAGCATCAGGTGGTCTATAATAAACCCCAAAATATAATTTCTTGACCAATTTTGAATCTATTTTCACCCATAGGGATTAAGTATTAACTTCATTATTAATCAGGTTGTAGGCTGTACTATAAATAGTTCAATTTATATAAATGGCTATACCACCACCTTTTCTATCAGGTCTATTCTTAGAATATAGTGTATAGCCTTCTATATCCCTATTCCAGGTGTTGTTGTTGTCCCACCACATTTTAGTCACCCTGCAGCTGTCTGCATCTTCATTAATCAATAGAATCTCTAGTTCTGATTTTTGCTGTGATTTAAACTTCTTGCATTTAAGGACCATATTTTCAATTCTCTATCCTTTTATTTTTAGCTTGTTTTGTCACATAAGTATCCATATGCACAGGTGTGGTGGCATTGAATCTTCCCGCCTCCCAAGGTAGTCAGTTTAAACATTTCTCTATTACCTTTTTTAGTGACTTTCCTAACTTCTGACTGCCTATTTTACTAAGTCACCATCTTTACTGAAGATTCCTAAATTGTTAACACATTCTTCCCAGTGTTATACAACCTATGTCCTCCTGTAGTGTCCAGTGTCTCAACCAGTTATTTAAGCTCTTGACTTTTTCTGTCCTATGGCACTGTATGAGGTACAGGCAGTATTTCAGAAAAAAGTTTACAGTTTAACCTTTGTCCTACCTAACTAATTATTTGAAAGTCTTCCTTGATTTCAGAATCAGACTGACCTGGTATGTTGTTAGTCCCCAGGTGTATTATCAATTCTGATAAATATTCTGTTTATTTTATTATGTTTGTTAGCATCCTTTGTATGTCCCTTATTTTGGCACCAGGAAAATAACTAGTAGTAGTACATTCTTTCTTCCCTCTGATGTGTATCTATCTGTAAACTTCAAGATAGAATCTCCCAAAACATAAACTTGTTTGATGGTATGAACCACATTTGTCACATTGATCCCTTTTGTATCATCATGTTCTATTACCAGTTCCATATGTTGTTCTATATTTTCCTGTGTTGTGTTCACATTTTCCTTGTCTCTGTCCTGTAGCTGTGGGTTCACTGAACTTATCCCTTCATGTGTGCTACCCATGATTAAATTAGAAACTAAAAATGATTGTGCAGATATGGTAGACTGATTGGCAGAGTTCAGCTGATTTTCATTGTTCACCGTGACTAACCATTAAAGGTGTATTATTAGGTGGATCAGTGTCAATTAAATTATCTTGGGATGAAGGTTTGGTGGATTTGACAATATTCTCTCTCATGGTCATTAGTGTTAACTGTCTCCACTACCTCCAACACATTATTACATAGAGCCACCGAGGGTTCAAAGCTGTTGTCTAGTTTAATTTCAAAATCATTAGCTTACCATCTCTTTTTATATTTCCTAGTTTCAACTTTCCAAATACATTCATCATTCCTTCTATATGCCTTTTCTTATAGTCTGAATTGGTAGAAATTTGATTAGGTTGGCTTAAACAAGTAGGCTGACTGTTATCCATGTCTATCATTAAGTTATGTTGCTCTAGGAAATTACTTTCATTTCTAATTCGACCAGTTTAGTCTTTAACTCTCTAATTAACACACATTCATCCTAAGTATAAATAAGCACTTCATTTATCACTTCCATGCCTATTTTTTTATATAAGATACATCTTATGCCAAGTTCTTCATTAGCAAGTTTCAATATATTGAAATCCATAATGGCTTAATTAATGAGATCCTTAAGCAAGATACTTTTGATTAACTGCTTCTGGTTAAATAATCTTTGGTGCCAGTGCCCAGTTACAATGAAATGACAAAGTGCTTGCAAATAATGCTAGTTGTGGCCTCTGGAAAAAATAAATGACAATAAATTATTTAGTTAGCACAGGTACCTTGCCCATTTCTCTGAACTTGTGAGATTCCTGTGCCTTCATTCCCTCCGTCCCCTGTGGACACTGCAGACTGGTGCAGACATACTACGATTGTCTCAGCACACATCTCCATGCACTGCATCCACAGCTCACCTGCTTCATTCTTGCCCGCTACAAGGGGCTCGACTATATGCTGCTCATCCTGGAAGAAACAAAAAATGAAATAAAACTAAATAAAGGGATTTCCAGCCCTCAGTGCATCCTCTCACAATCCCTGCAGTTTGACAAAACTAAATACTGATCTAGTTTGGTAGCCTGCTCAGAGTTGTAGTCTTACTAGTGGCTATAAAGACTACAATCCCAGAGTGCACCAAGACCTGGCAGTCATTGACTGGTGACCACAGTTCAGTTGATAGCAGTTAAAGGACACCTCATTAAGTGTGAGCAGCCCTCTTGCCAAGTCTGTGGTAGTCTCACAACATTTGGACAACAGTTTAATTGGCCAGCTCACACGAGGCTCAATTTATATGCTGCTCGACCTGGGAGAGAGTTCTGGGTCATGTGACCCTGTCAGTGCCCACTCACACTACAATCTAAAAATGAAATAAAACTTAATAAAGGGATTTCCAACTCTCAATGGAGCCTCTCACAACCCTTGCAATTTGACAAAAGAAATACTGCTCTAGTTATGTAGCCTACCGGAGTTGTAGTCTCACCAGTTGACAGCAGTTAAAAGACACCTCATTAAGTGTGTGCAGCCCTCTTGCCAAGTCTGTCTCACCACCATGGCTGTCTTAGAGCATTTGGACAAGAGTTTAATCCAAATCATTTAGACATAGACAATGATGGTAGAAAAAGACCAATGGTTCATCTAGTCTGCCCGTAATACCCTGTCATAGCCTGAGACCATTTGTCAATATAGAGTCTTTGTCTACCATATTTACCCCTTGTTCCCTGATTTACTACTGCCCCTGAGTATCTACTAAGCCCTTAACTCTTTCCCAACCATGTACAAAGCCATTAATGGTTTTGGTACTCACCACTTCTGCTGGCACTGGCAGACTGTTCTATAGTTCAGCCCCTTTCTCTATAAAATAAAACTTTCTCATGTCCTTGTAGGATCTGCCCTCCTGGCTCTGAATCAATTTGGTTACCCTACACTGCACTATCCCTGCCAATCCATTTTCCATGAGTAGTTTTTTCCTTCATGCATTACCATTTCCAACTCTAGCACATAGGAGGAGTGAACTTCAATGAGTATGCCTGAGTAATCTGTATATTGTATTTGAAGCTGTACTCCCTGCCTTGGTTGAACAAGATCAGAACGGTTTTATTAAGGGTAGGAGGATAAATGAAAACATCAGAAGTACAATAAATATAATGTCAAATCATAATATGACAGATGCAATTTTATTAACAATAGATGTAGAAAAAGCATTTGATAGGACTGAGTGGAATTTCATAGTGCAAACTCTACAAAAAATGAACTTTGGCAATCAATGTATCAATTGGATCAAAATAATGTATAATAATCCTAAAGCCAGAATCAAACTAATAATAACCTATCTGAAACTTTGAACTGTTCAGAGGAACAAGGCAGGGATGCACCTTGTCACCACTGATCTTTGCCCTGGTTATGGAACCCTTTGCAATAGCTGTAAGAAATAATCAGAATAACAGGTATTACTATTAATAACAAAACACACAAAATTAGTTTATATGCAGATGATGCATTATTATATAAAACAGACCCTTTAAACTCCATAAAAGAATCTGTCAAAGTATTAGAATGTTATGGCAAAACATCTGGATATAAAAATAATTGGGAGAAAACATCAGTTCTCAAATTAAATTCATATTACAATTACCTGATAACTGTCAGTGTCAACAGGTGGAAAAAACACGTTACCTGGGAAATCATTTAACCAACCAGGTGGAAGATCTATTTCAAATTAAATTTAGTATACTACTGGAAGAGATATATGCAGACCTAAAGAGATGGCAACAACCTCCATTGACATTGATAGCAAGAACAAATGTAATAAAATGAAATAGTACCAACATTATTATATTTGTTCCAAGCTTTCTATTGTAATTCCAAACCATATTTTAATGACTTAAAAAATGGTAATAAACTTTATCTGGAAAATAAGAAACTATGTGGCACATGAAAACGTACAATGTAAAAAAAGAACAAGGGAGGTCTTGTATTGTCAGATTTCTATAAATATTATTTAGCAACTCAAGTGAGTGTAATCTGGCAATGGATAATGTAACAAAATCAGCTCTTAATAACAACACAAATGGAAACAGACATGTAGGAATATCCAAACTTGAGAAATTTAGTATTTTCAGGTTTCTGTCAAAACAAAGAAAATAAAAGAAAGGAAATTTAGTAACACAACAACAATACAATGCTGGCAGACGATATGTCAAATTATGAAATTTAAAATTGAAATAACCCTTATACACCAATATATAATAATCATAGTTTCCACCCTCAATAAAAGAACCCGTGTTCAAAGTTGGCAGACACTAGGATTACATGAATTTAGTCAATTATTTTCAAATAATCATTTTAAGACCTTCAATCAATTACTGACTCAATAAAAACGTCCCACAAAATCAATTATTTCGATACCTACAAATTAAGAATTAAATAATAAAAACAAATGGAGCATTAGTTTTAAAAAATACACCTATTCTCAAAACTCTCACTCAGCAAAAAGAAAATAAAAATTATAGCTTTGATATATGGTGCTGTAACAATCAAGCATCAAACATATACTGCATATTAAAACTAAAATCAAAATGGCAAAAGCTTTAGGTATAGAAATTATGGAAAGTTTGTGGGCAAAAGTAATGCCACACCACAGCTAAAGTAAAAACATGCAAATTACAACAAATCCAATTTAATGTTTTAAATAGAACATACCTTACTCCTTCAAAACTACATAAAATGAATAATTCCATAACAGCAGGGTGCCCAAGATGTGCACATACAAGTTCATTAATACACTTAATTCATGATTGTTCATACCTTACAAATTTTAGTATAAAATAATTAACACTTTAGAGAAAATAATAACTGTACAATTACAGTTTCTCCCATTATTAACACAGTGTTTTACACAGCAGCTGTGCTAAGGAGGAGGGAGGGCTTCAGAAAATGCTGAGGGTTCAGCTTGATGATGTGGGTGATTTTACCTTAAGTTTTTAACTTCAATTTCTTAGTTTTCCTTTTATTTTTTTAACTTGTTAGTGTATAAATACTGTCAGTAGCAATTAAGTTTGGGGATTTTGGGAGTTTTTTTACTGTATTGGCATCTTCACTGTCACAGATGGGCCCAATAAGGCCAAGCAGACCTACCGACAGACTACACCAGGGAAGGGATTCCATGTTATTTGTTCTAATTTACTTGCTAATCTCATTTCAATATAGACTGTAGCCTGAGTTTGATCCTTGCTTCGCTGGAGAGGAACACCTAGCTGGAGGTGGTGTTGGCCTGTCCTCCCACCCCTCTCTTCCAGATGGTAAATACACTGAGTGCGGCTGGACCAGAGCCAGGAATAGGTTATGAGTCATGAAGGAGGGGCTCCTGGTAAGGGTGTGGGACTAGGATAGTAGGGAAAAGTGGGTGGGGCTTCCAGGAGGAGGTAGGGTGATGTGGAGAGGGTCTTCAGGGAAGGGCCTGGAGAGGGGACAGGCTATGACTAGGACAGGTTAAGCTCAGAATGGAGTGGGAGGTTACAGCAGATGGGGTGGACAGGGATAAGGGCTGGGTGGGGTCAGGGGAGAATAGTAGGATGCAGTGCCTGTGGGGCAGCAGTCTTCATGGGCATGCTCTAGAGAACTGGGGATGTCCAATCTGCATGAGATTGGGGCAGCTGGAAACACAATTAAATTGCCTGAGGTGGGAGATTGTAGGCTATCCATGACTGGGGGCAGAGAGGAAGGTTGCAGTACAGACCTATTGGATGGGGAGAACAAAAGGGGTTGGATTAGTACAGGATCAGGAGAGGGTGAGGAAAGCCACATCAGGGGTAGTCACCCAGACTTCTTTGGAGGAGGTGGATGGCAGATGGTGGGTGGTGGTTGAATGGAGATGGAGGCCCTGATGGAAGAGAACAAGCCCTAACATGGGTGCTACTATCGGTGAAAGGATCAGCACAACAAACAGGTGTGCAGTTCTGGGATCACTGGGGACTGGAAGAGCACATGGGGTCAGATAACTGGGGTAAAAGGGAGGGTTGGGTGAAGGGAGGGAAGGGGTGGTTCAGGGAGGGAGAACAGAAGGAAGGTAGGTGTTGGGAGTTGTGGTAATCCACCGCCAGTGGGGGGGAGAGTGGCTTAGTCAGGCAGGCAGCTAGGGGAAGTGGTGTGTGGATGTTTTGCTGGAAGGTTTGAGGGATGGAAGGGAATAATGGTGGTGGTTTCAGGGTGGAAGTGAGACAGGGATAGCTTAGGCAGTCAGGATGGGACCAGTGAGCACAGCGAAAGTAGAGGTTCCATGGCCACCAAGGGAGCCTGGTATGCGGCAGTGGAAGTGCATGCAGGGTGGGAAGGAGATAAATCTCTACAGAAAACCAGGCAGGATGGGATGGCTCATGCATAGGTTCTCAGGATGGCACTGGAAGGGAGGGATGAAGCTGGCAGACAGAATGAAGGCTGGGGGCATGGATACAGTAATTGATGGTGGGATCCTGGGGGCATCTGGGAAATAAAGGAAGCAGGTGAGGACAAGGTTGGGGAGGATTGAGGTTTAGTGGGTGTTGAACTGTCTGGAGGGGCTAGTGTGAGGGAACAGTGTGGGCATGGGGAGAGATGAAGCAACCTAGTGGGGAGCCAGTGAGGATAGACTTGTCAAGAAAACCCATAATCACAGGGGCATACCTCTCAACTGTACCTCATTATGAGGAACGTTCCTCATTTTACTTCACAAAACTCCCTGTTCCATATAGTAAGGACTTGTCCCACATTCAGTGTCAACATTTGAAAGCAAGAATCTTTAGTAAATGATGCAACAAATATATTATTCAATTAATAACAGACTTCGAACATAAATGCAAACATGTTAACAGTGTTCTGAGATTCTTAGGTAAAGATTTGATTAAGTGTTCCACATTTTGCTCATTTGTTCCACATTTTAGATACAATGTTCCACATTTGGAGGACAAAAGGTTGAGAGGTATGCACGGGGCATGGAGGGGTTGGAGTCCTAGTTCTGGAGGACTCTATAATCAGGGGTATCAGATGGGGGAAGGGGTGGCAGAAGGAGCTTGTTAAAGTTTAGTGCATGCCAGGTAAGACGGTGCTCCAGGCCACATACCTAGTGCAATCCTTGGTGAGGAATGCTGGGGTCCCCCTCACATCTTGGTGCATATGGGTACAAATGACGGGAGGGCAACAGCATGGAGGAGGTGCAGGCTAGGTTCAGGAGCTAGACTGGGTCTGTGTAGCCGAGGGTGCATGGTCTCTTCTCTGAGGTTCTTCCAGTACCAAGGGCTAGTGTGGAAAAAAGTTAAAAATTCAAGAGGTCAATGAATGTTTGAGAGGCTGGTGCCAGGCCAAGGGGTATGGGATGGTGGTGGATTTGTGAACAACTTGGGAGGACATGAAGCTGTTTGCTAGGGACAGACTGCACCTGAGCAGGGTGGGGAAGGAGGTTCTAAAGTAAAAGCTGGGCAAATTTATGGGAATTAGGTGGGGTTTAATCTTGTAGTGAGAGGAGGGCTGGGCTTTGTGGGACAGGCAGGCAATCTCAGCATGGAGAGCTTTAGGCTTTTCCCTGACAGTTTCAGGAGGTGGTGGAGTAGGGCAGATGAACTTGCATGGGATCTTGGGAATGGGGGCAGGGGATGGGGAAAAGGAAGGGGACCAGGTGGAGGGTGGTCTTGATCAATTGAGAAGTCTGGGAACAAGATGCCTGAACTGCAGGCATTGATGACTGAGGGGAGGGTGGATGTGGCTGCTGTCACAGAGACATGGGACATGCAGCATCATGACTGGGAGATAAGTTTCAGGGTACACCATTCTTTGAAAAGTTAGGATGACAAGTAAAGGTAGGGGTGGTGCTGTATATTAGGCATACAGGGGAGGTTGCTGAGGGGTGCAATGAGGTGTTACAGATTACTCTGCAGGATCCTAGGGATAGGAGGGTCAGGCTGGGGGGTGGTGCAAGCCACCTGCCCAATCACAGAATCCCAACAAGGAACTGGTGGACAACCTGAAATCCTACTGCAGGTCAGGCAGGCGCCAGACAGTGGTGTTGGAGATCTGAAAATGCCTGAAGTTGATTGAGATACCATGGTGTCAGCAGCAGCAAGGGAGCAGCTCCTTGTGGATGCCTTCCAGGATGTGTTTCTATCTCAATGGTGGTGGAACCAACCAGAGAGGGACATATTCTGGACTTGGTTCTGATTGTTGGGACATGGTTAAGGATTTGTAGAAGACCCTTTGGCGGAAGTGATCACACCACAGTGTGGTTCTTCCTAGACCTGGGTAGGACCGGGAATCATACAAAACAATATTGGTGGATTTCAGAGGAGCAGATTTTGAGGGACATGTGGCAGTCCTGGAGAGGCACCTAGGTGGGATTCATCCAGGCATACATGAAGAGCAAGTGGAAATAATAAAGGGGGCTTCTGCAGGCCACAAAGTCTGCACTATGGTTGTCCACAACATTGCAAGGGCTAGAAAACAAAGCTGGTGGACCAGGAGGTGCAGAAGGTGGTGAGAGAGAGAATAGGCTGGCCTCTTAAGAAGATTCAAGCAGTCAAGAGGGGATGCAGAAAGGAAGAGTACCAGCGGCCTCCAGACAGGCAGGTAGGGTGGTGAGAGCAGCCAAGGTGGATAAGGAACTCAGTTGGTGCAGGGATCAAGGAGGGGAGAAGAGCTTTTTAGGTATATCAGGAAGGAAGGAAAGCAAAGGGGCAGAATGACAATTTTAAAAAGAGGGGTGGGCCAAGGAAGCAAGGAGCAAGCAGAAGTACTCAACAAGTACTTCTGCTCAGTCTGTATGAGGGAGGGAAAGGAACCAACTTCACAGGGGGAAGGTGGAACTTGGGTGGGGAGGTACTCACTGATGGGGAGATAAAATTGGGGAGAGTGAGAGAGGCCCTAAAGTCCCTGAGTGCAATAAGGCTCTGGGTCTGATGGAATTCACCCCAGGGTATTGAAGGAACTAGCGGATGTCCTTGCTGCATCACTGATGAACTTATTCAACTCCTCCCTTCAAATTGGATGTGTTCCACGTGTGGAAGGAGGCAAATGTCATGCCACCCATAAGGCGGACAGTGGGAGGAGTCAGGAAACTACAGACCAGTTAGCATGACATCGTGGTAGGAAGCTGCCGGAGACTATTTTAAAGGAAAGGATGGTGGAGTTCCTGGAGGCCCATGGTCTCCAAGATGAACGCCAGCATGGGTTTGTCCAGGGAAGATCATGCCAAACAAACTAGTTGAATTCTATGACTGGGTCACAAGGTCTCTGGACCAGGGTATGCTAGTGGATGTCCTGTGCCTGGACTTGAGTAAGGCTTGACTCAATGCCACACCATAGATTGTTGGAGAAATTGAGGAGCTTATGGATGGGGAGAAGATGCTGGGGTGGACTTGGAATTGGGTAATGGATAGGTATCAGAGCGTGGTGGCTGGAGGTGAGGTCTCATCTTCCAGAAGGGTTATTAGTGGGGTCCCCAGGGATCGGTGTTGGGGCCGGTCCTATTTCATGAGTTCATCTCAGACATCGGGGCTGGAGTTAGGAACAGGATAAGTCTATTCGTGGATGACTCCAAACCGGGAGCAATGGTAGACAAGGAGGAGGGAGTAGATGCTGCAAGAGGACTTGGAGACACTTGAAAGGTGGTCACACACTTGGCAGCTGAGGTTCAACACCAAGAAATGCAGTGTACTCCACTTGGGGCCAGGAACCCTGGGCATGGCTACAGTCTCAGAGGGGTAAAGTTGGTGGTCTCCAAGGAAGAAAAGGATCTTGAGGTGGCAATAGATGCCAAAATGAATCATTCTGAGCAGTGTAGGAGGGCAGCTATGAGAGCAAATAGGATGCTGGAGTGCATTGCCAGAAGGATAACATCAAGGAGGAAAGAGGTCTGACTACCTCTGTATAACTGCATGGTTAGGGTTGCACCTGGAGTACTGTAGTGCAGTTTTGGCACTCATACTTGAGAAGGGATTGTACCCTTCTTGAAAAGGTCCAGAGGACAGCAACAAAGATGATTCATGGCCTGGGGACCTGTCCTATGAGGATAGACTAAAGGATTTGGACATACACTCCCTGGAGGAGAGGAAGGATGGGGGAGATATAATAGAGGTCTTTAAATATTTGAAGGTGATTAACCGGATCAGCTCTGATGGTCTGTTCCAGTGGAGGGAGGACAGGGCTACGAGAGGGCATAGCCTGAGATTGGTGGGGGGATTATAGGGAGGCAAGGTGTCACTACTTACGGAGAGGGTGGTAATGCCTTGGAATTCAATGCCATTAGAGTTGGTGGGGATGGAGACAGTGGAGGTTCTATGTCACAACGACAATAGCGGAATAGTGATTGCCATTTGAGCAAGTGTACATCGCCACAGATCAATTACAGCGATGTACACAACACAGTGACTAGAAAACTTGCAATTGATTTTCTATGTTATGCGGAGGGGGAGCATCCCCACACCCTCCATGGGGCTTCACCCCTGCACCCCTTACTTAAGGATTCTCAACTCCAGGGGATGCATGTCAGGGTGGTGTAAACTTAAAAAATGAAAACCCTGACCCAATGGAAAAACGATCACACCCAGAACCCATCCCTGCACCCTCCCAACCCCAGCCTGCTACCTACCCACTATGCCACATGGCTAGCTCAGCAGCCAACCACTGCACTACACCCCACATAGGCCCCATCCCTTCAACCCATTGCACGCCATGCCCTCACAAGGTGGCTATATATAGTGACATCCTGTCACTGTACTCACCTACCCCGTATCCGGTCGCTACCTACCAGGTGGCCCAGAACACAGGTGCTGTGATTGAGTAGCCCTTTTGAATGCACTCACTCACAATCGCAGTGTTCACTGGATACCACAGTGGAAGGATTCAAAAGAGGTTGTGACAGATACAGGGTAAAGTCCGGTGGGTGGAGGGGTATGGAAAGGGTCCACAGAGGGTCACAAGGGGTGGGGCAGCTGCAGTAAAAGACTGTAGGGCTGCTACTTGAGCAGATGTGACAGACCAGTAGGCCTAATCTGATGGCAATTTAGTGTGTTAGTATGTTAGTGTTTGCTATAGTAGATGCAAATCAACAATTAGATATTTATCAAAAACTTTCTTAACAATTGCTATGAATTTGGCCAAAAATGCATCCTATTAAAATGTAAGGACCCAGTACCCCCGCTTTTGAGACTTGGATACACTTTATGGTATACATCATGAAACTAGAGAGACTGTGTTATTTAAAAGCAGATGAAACATCATTTGAAAGAATGTGGGCCCCTTTCCATGAGTTAATTCAATTAGGTATCTGTTAATGAAGATAAAGAAAATATTGCATGGGCCAAAGTTAGGTACCACAAAGTGACAGACAAAGCCAAGTGAAGCTTGATATAGATATAGAATAGTATAGAGTACTTAGTATCTTGGACCCTTAGGTAGGTAGAGGTGTTACGATAATGAAAAAGGCATATAAAACTGAATCAATATACTCAGTTGATGAAAATGCCTAACTTTCACTCTGAACTCAAAAGAACAAATGTATATAAATGTTGTTTTTATCATATTTGTAGTTCAATAATTACTACTTACAAATTACAATATAGATGCTACAGCAAAATTGTATAAGATACTGTGTTTTCAGATTAATTTTAGCCTTATTTTAAGCCCTTTACAAAGATTGAGATAATTTTAAGTGGTGGCAGAGATGCTAACTCCAAGTGTGAAAATCAAAATGAAAGCCTTGACTTTTGATTTATTTTATTTCTAGTTAGCGACTGTTTTAAGCTGCAAGCAATATCTTCCATCTGTTGTCATCATGCATATTCGTTTGTGCAGATTTTAAAGATTACAGTTACATTTTGCATGTAAGTGAGTTGAAAGGTCTGAGTCGGGACATGGCTATCAGAGAGTAGTGCCTGTTGAACATAATTCATAAACAGCCTCCCTCTAAAGGATTTACATACCAATCATTTTTGCACTTGGTTTTAGACCTTAAGTGGCAGCGCTTCTACTTTTTGTTGTCATGATCACTCTTTTGTGCAGAATTTAAAGATTATTGTTTTAGTATGTTTGAGTCAGCTTGCTGAGGACTGAGTTTTGAGACTACCAAAATAATTTAGATGGTGTCTGTATTGCAGATCTTTTGTAAATATTTTTAATATTGTTTTATTATGTTGTCAGTAACCATAGGTTGCCTGAAGGTGGCATTGCCACAAAACACTGAAGTGTGCATTTTGTGGATGTAATAAACTTAATGCATTACAAATGCTAGGAGTTAAGCATCCTTCTCCTCTTCTGATGATCTTCACTGCTCCTACTCTTTTGCATGGGAACCACATGTACAGTACCCACTACCATACCACATGGACTACCCTATTCTCCAGGGAGCAATAGCAAAATTCTACCAGAGGCCTTGCAAAACTTACCCAGAATCCCTCAGCACTCTGAGGTGTACCCTTTCTGATCCCTGAGACTTAGTCACCTTGAATGCCCTTAGACACTTTAGTACCCTTTACTCTACCATAGGTCCCAATTCCAGTTCCTCTTTGGCCCTCCTTTATCCTGTGTGGCTTGACAGTAAGTTTGACTTCTCAGCCCACATTGATCCCATCCACGTCAAGCTCCATCCCAAGTTTGGTGCCCTCTATCATTACAAAGACTGCCTATCTCTGCATATCCACAGGGAGCTGATTACCAAATTGGTACTCCCTGTCTTTGATCATGTGGATGTAGTCTATGGCTCTGTCCTTTTCACTTCCCTCACCAGACTGGATACCCTCCTCAACTTCTTCTGCTGTTTTGCATGTAACTCTCCTCCACATACACATCTTTGCTTGCTTACTCCTCACTTTCCATCCTCCATCTGCCATCTTGCCAACAGGCCAATTCCGCCACGTTCTTCTCCTAATATTGGTTAAACACCCTTCCCTCCTACCTCTCCCTCGCCTACTCCCAAACCCCTGCCCCCTGCCTCCTGCTCTCTCCACTACAGGGATCATGGCACTTTGCCATTCCTCACCCATGCTCCTCTGCTGAACAATCTGATTCTCCTATAGGCTTCCTCTTCTGGAACAAACTCCTCCCCCTCCCATCCGTTAAATCCTTTCAAACCCCTGCTGAAACTCCCCCCACACACACACACATACACACACTTTTTCCTGCTATCCTTCTTGTTACCCTTGAAGTTTTGATTTTAACCCATACACATTTTTGGTCATGATTCTAAGCACTACTAAAGTTCATTGCACTTTGTTTAACTGTAGTACATTCAGACTCTATTCTATTATTGTAACACATTGCTCATCTGTCTGCTCAGATGTTGTTTTCTATTGTCTACTGCTGTTTTGCTCCATACCCCCTTCCTGGGTCGCACCTGGAAATGAACCTTGACTCAGTGTGCCTTTCCCAGTAACCAAGTTTTATATAAATAAAAAATAAAATAAAATAAATGTATCCTGCTGTCCACATTCGGAGGGAGCCCCTACCTCACATGTATACAAGATTAA
Source organism: Neoceratodus forsteri (assembly GCA_016271365.2). NCBI lineage: Eukaryota > Metazoa > Chordata > Ceratodontiformes > Ceratodontidae > Neoceratodus > Neoceratodus forsteri. The sequence goes on from CM028130.1 coordinate 1,066,899,285, forward strand.
CCTTAGCAATGATACTTGATGTTATATATGCTTTAGTAATGATCTTATGTTGAATCGATGTAGTTTTTGCAGATATAAGGTACTTAATAGCCCACCACAAATTGTTTTCCATTGATCTTCTTGCAGTTGAGAACAGGTTTCCTTTTCCAAGTTTTTGTTGTTTAGACTTTTTAAATCTGGATGGTCTCATCAATAGTGTATAGAATCTAGATTTTTTTTTCATTTTAAAGAGTGTTAGCATTTTTTGTTCCGTGTCGATTTGAGATGTAAAGTCTGGACTCATAATCTTAACTTTCTTGGTATATATTCAAACATTTTCATATATAGCTTTTTATTTTTTATTTATTTAAACTTTTGTTTACCAGGTAAGCAATATGAGCCAAGGCTCATTTTCAAATGTGACCCGTGACCATAATAAATACAGTCAAGATGTTAACACAATACAATAAACAGACAACAAATATGACATGTAAACAAACATTAAAAGAAATCACAATTCAAAGTCTCTAGATGATGCTGTTTCAACAATATGTTTAAAGCATCATGACTAACAGTTTGTTGCAATAAAGTTGGTATCATATTCCAATATGTGGGACATATTTAGGAAAAGCATGCATACCCAACTTCAATTTAGTCTTTGGAACAACTAATCTTAAGGAAGCATTAGAACATAGTTCCCTGTCAGAAGATTTGATATCCAGCAAAGAAAATAAAGAGAAAATGAACCCAGAGCAATAGTATTGTATATTAAACAGTTTAAACTATAGAAACAATGTAAACCAGGGGTAGCCAGGTTGACAAAAATATAGATTGGGATATTCAAAGGGTTGCTTCATGCGCCAACAAGGGTTCTTGTTTACTCTTGAAGTCCAAAAGTCGCCATTCTGGATATTCAGCAGGAGGCAGTTGCACCACCAAAACATGCTGAGCAACAGCTAATGCAAATGAAGCATGGCGCAACCAAAGTGGATCCATGCATAAAGGCACAATGCAATATTCAAAGACTTGCACAATGCGCAACAGCGGAACAGCCGGAAATTACGCACTAGCGGAAATGAGCCAAAATAAAAAGGCTCAAGGAAGCGCCAAGAACGCTACAAGGATGCCAAGTGGGGTAGAGAGAGAGAGAGAGGAGAGGAGAGACAGACAGACAGTGACAGGCTAGGGCAGACAAAGGCAAGTGTGGGCCATAGGCTGTAGATGCCAGCAGGGGTGCCTGGGTACAGTGGAAGTAACCAGTGAGGACAGTGGGGGTAACACAGCAACACCAGCCAGGGGTCAGAAGCCAGGGAGATGGACAGTGCCAGCTTCCACATGGAAGCTGTAATGAGGGGGTAGAATGCAAGCTGCAGGGGATGAGGGCGTGGAAGGGGCCCATCAGTCGCCCCCAACAGGCAGTACCGTGCCGCATCAGCTATGAGCTGTACACAGATGTAGACATCGTGGGCCGGTACCGCCTGAACAGGGCAATACTGAGGCAGCTCTGTGAGCTGTGCAGTGATGTGATGCAGGCACCCTCATGACAGAGTCAAGCTCTGTCAGTGGTAGTCCAAGGTGACAACCTGCATGTGCCTGCTCACCACAGGCACCTTCCAGAGCCGACAGGGGACACCACAGGCATCACACAGTCGGCCACGTCACGCATCCTCACCCAATTCCTCAGTGCACTGCTGCCACATGCTGGAGTACATCCATTTCCCCAGCACAGCGCGCAGAGCATACAGCAAACATGCAGGAGTTCCACAGGGTAGCACGTATGCCTGGCATACTAGGGGCCATAGACTGCACCCATGTGGCCATTCGCGATAGCCACCTGGCTCCCATGGGGCTGCATATAGGAACAGAAAGGGCTTCTCCAGTGTCAACTGCCAGGTAGTGTGTGATGCCACTGGGCGCATAATCAATGTCTGTGCCACACACCCTGGTGGGCACATGATGCCTTCATATGGCATCAGTCCGCACTGTGCCATCGATTCGAGAGTGGGACATCCCACAGGCCATCTAGTGGGTGAGTACGCATGTATGGAATGCAAACTCGGGGCAAGGGTGGAATGCCAAGGTGCCATGGTAGTGGCACACAGGGATATGGGCAATATGGACCTGAACATGATACTGATCTCCACTATCTCCACACAGGTGACAGCGGATACCCACTCTGTCTCTGGCTGCTCACACTGCACGGCGCCCCATGACCCCATCGCAGCAATGCTATAATGGGCACATGCTTCCACATGCAACATCATAGAGCGGGTGTTTGGGATGCTCAAGGCACGCTTCCGATGCCTAGACACCTCCGCGGTGCCTACAGTACAGCCCCAAAAGGCCTGTGGGATATTCATGGCCTGTTGCATCCTGCACAACATGGCCAAAGACTGTGGGATAGCCCTACAGGTTGAAGAGGGGACAGCGATGGGGACACCAGTGGTGCCGGTGTTGATGGTGATGAGCAGCTCCCCTAGGACGGCGGGACCCCGACTGATCCGGCAGGCCAGCTGCACCGGGACACCATCACAGAGGAGCACTATGCACAACACAGGTAGATCAAGGGACATGTGCAACCAACACTGTCCATGCGCAAACCACAGGCACACAGGGTAACACACACAGGGGTGCATGACGGCCAGGGAGTGGAAGGGTCCAGACATACAAACATACCATCAGGGAGGGGTGAACAATCATATGGACACGCAACACCAGGCACAGAGCGTACATGGGCAGATGCACAGCACAGCAGAACTGACATTGCTAACACACAGAACCACGACCACCCCACCACCTGTACTGTCCAAGTATGTGTGTCAGATGCTGGGCACCCTTGCACCTTTGGTGTACAGTACAATGCAGGCATCATTATGCACACGCACCTGTGAACAGCAGTTAGGAGGGTGTGCAGGTGGTCCGTAGGTCGGGCGTGTTGAGCAGAGCACCCAGCAGTGCACTGCCCACCATGACACGATTGCACACAGGGCAGCACCAGACAGAGCTCGACTGGGAGACAGGTCAGTCATGTAGCACTGTCCCACGGCCACAGCGGATGCGATGGCGCCCGCTCATGACCCAACAGCCTGGTAGGCTGAGCAGGGGCCACATGGGTGGCACTGTTGGACCACCAGGGGTCCCACTGCGTCGAACGCCGACCTTGCCTGCACAGGGTCTGCAGCATGCCGAACAAACCTGCACCAGGGGTGCTCGGATGCCCACAGCAGAACCCGGCATCCGACGAGCCTGGTGTGCGCACGATGCCGGGAATGGAGAGTGAACTGTGTGGGGTGTGCGGTACAGGGGCACCTGACTGTGTGCCAATGCGCCCATGACAGAGACCACTGCCTGGGTCCAGCCTGTCAATGGCGGCGGTCACATCCATCTGCATATGAACCAGCTCTGCACGGTCCAGAGCACACTCCCTGCTGTGCTGCTCCACAGCCACAGACAGTGCCTCCATGAACGTTGCAACCCACCTCTGCAGCTGTACTGATTCCTGCAGCAGGCGGTGTGCTCATCCAATGGGTACTGTGCCCCAACGGCATCCTGTCCCCAGGGTGTGGAAGGTCCTGATGCACAACACCCTTGAGGTGGGCGCTGTTCACCAGGACCAGGAATGGGCGGATCAAGGGGTGGCGGACATGTGCCACCGCTGACACTGTACCCCCAGACCTGGTGGGTGACTGCTGCTGCTGCCCTCCAACCGCTGACCTCAGGGTCCACTCGTTCCACCGCTGTGGCTGCAACAGTGCCAGACACCTGCACAGCCACGGTGCTGCCCCCACGGTGCTGACAGGCACAGCCTGGGACTGTGCCAACATGCTGGTACATAAGTTGGAACCAGAAGGCCCAGGGGCACGTGCTGGCCTGCTGTGTGTCCGTCATGGGACACACACATATCACTGCCCATTGCAGTCCTTGCATCATCAATGGTGCAGGTCGTGCTACAGCAACAGTCACAGCGTGCTGGCATGCTTGCATGCCAGACTGCTGAGACACAGGCTGTGCACCCCCACACCGAATCACCGACACCAGGTTGGCGGCCCAGTGTGCATGCTGCTGCAGTGCATGCTGGCTGGTGACAGAGGTGGATGGACCCTCCTCCATGTCCAGCAGGACATCATCACTGCCTGGATCCACCACCACCATCTCCTGAAGACGAACAGGATCTGTAACAGAAAAGAGTACATGTGAGTGCATGTGAACAACCTTCCCCCAACACCACCACCATGTCATACCGTGCAGTGATGGGCTTCCACCTGTTTGGAATCCACCTCCTGGTACGCCCTCAATAGCGCTCTGCTGCATTGATGCAGCCAGTCTCTCCTCAGCGCGGTCAGGCTCAACACGCTGGCTGGCCCCGCCAGTGCCCGCGTGCGCCCCTGAAGGCTGCCACCTTCTCCTTCAACCTCCTGCGGTCTGTCCCCATCTTCTTCTTGCATTTCTCGCGGAGCACTGGTGGCTTCCGTGCAGGTTCACGACGACTACCCCTCCCATGCAGCCACATGGGACTGAGGGGTGCCCGCCATCCACTCAGTAGTGGCTCCTCCTCCAGGTAGGCCTGGAAGAGGGCCTCTGTCTCTGCTGGGGTAAGTTGGGCCTCTCCTCGCCCACCATCCTCACCCTCACCTTGTCTCTGCTCGGTCATGGCAATCTGTATGGGGAAGTGGACACCTGTCACTGTGCAGTCTACAGCATTTTCCCATGACCATTGTCCAGAACATCACACAGCATGCAACTCACCTCTCACCTGCAGTACCCCGATCTGGCCAGGCGAGCCCAGTGCTCGCACATTTATAGTGCAATGCATGCAAATTAGAGTGGAGCAACTATAATGAGATGCAAATCACGCCACTGCGCTTCGAATGGCTGATCATATGATTTGCATGTCGCGCTGAATATCGGCCGGTTGCGCTTTGCGCCATCGGTTGAGTCGGCTAAGCCAATGGCGCAGTCTCTGTGACTGTGTGGTACACTGCATTGCGATGCTCATATAGCTTACGCAGGCATCTGCCATGCTGCTGACGCGGTTGTGCACGATCGGCAATTCAGGCCATGGCCATCATTGTGCCAGTGGCACTACGGCACTGGGCACTATATGGTGCTGTTGCGGTACTGCGTGATAGTCCACTGTGGCACTGGTACACAGGTGGTCGATCGTGCAGGATGCGTATTCGTCAAATGGCGCTGTGCGTGGCCTTGCGTCATTGCCTATGACCTGGTGTCGACCTTTGCCTCCTGGTGCTGTTCGGCTGCCATGTGTCAGCCTATTGGCGCTGTCTGGTGACAGCACTATGTGAACTGACGGCGCTGTTCAACAGGGCAATTGGAACCTATGGTGGTCTATTGTGCAACATCTCCACTTGGGGTTACGGCGCAGCGGGAGGCCATATTGCCTGCTGTAAGTTGGTAGCATAGCGCGCGGGAGGGCAGTGCAATGGAGCCCGGTGGAAGTGGCCAGCTTGGTGGCCCTGGTGGAGCCCACTATGGGGCACTGTATGGTGAGGTGCCCCTCACCATTGCTAGGACAGGTCTGGCAGCAAGTGGCCAGTGACCTGGTGGGGGTCACTGGGTGGTGCCGGTCAGCTGAGCAGTGCGGCACCGGTACAGTGACCTCCGCAGGAGGGATCCTCAGCTTCTTGAGCTGCGGTCACATGCCAGGCTGGGCGTGGTGCCTAGGCCAGGTGTGTGTACCATCTATGCACCTGTATTCTCTGTAGGGGTGTGTGTGTTTGGTGGCTGTGCATAGGTGATGGCTCTGCCATGGTTGGCTGTGTCAGTGTGTGCAGGTGTGAGATGCATGGGTCTGGCTGTGTGGGCAGACACTCTCCACTGGGGCAGGGGCAGTCTGCTTTGGAGTCACACTGATGTTTTTCTCAACATTTGTCTCCCACAGGACGAGGCGGAGAGGATGCAGGCGGGTAGGAGGGCGTGCCAGGGCCCGGTGCCGGGCAGTGATGCTGTGGGTGGTGCGCCCAGCAGCCACAGCTGCTGAGGAGTGTGAGTATCATTACTTCATGGATGCTGTGCATGCTGGGGAGGGCATGACCACCAGCCATGCACAACACAACCATGCACGACAAGGCGACATTCGTCACTGTCCAGTGTCACAGCACGTCTGTGTATCGTCACTGGTGGTCCATGCATGCACTGGGCACATGGCTGTGGGACTGGCATCGCACCACATTGCCACGTCACTTGACAGCCTTGTTTGTGCTGTGATGTACATGGCCAGTGTGTGTGTGCAGTGGTGCACATAACTGGTGCTGCCTGGTTGGCATGTCATGTGCATGGTCACTGTGGGTGGGTGCATACTATCACAGGTGCGGGGCACTGGGCTTTATGCCTTGCGTATGGGTGGTGTTCAGGGTTTTGAACAGTCACAGCCATTGACTGTGTTCCTTTTCCTAGGTCTCAGCATCCTAAGAAGGATGGGCGTGCCCTTCATCGGATCACACGTGTCTCCATTGCAACGCATGGGATCCTGAATGACATGTACCGCCATGGGATCCGGAGACGGCGGAGGGGACAGCGACTGCAGCAGGCAGTGGCAGACCAGCCTGCCAGGCCTTGATTGTGCTTCCCCTTCCCACTTCAACAATCCTCCCACCCTGCCTTCCTCTCCCAGTTGTTCACCCTACCCTTACCCACCCCTACCTTGTACCCACCCCTTGTCTTGTACATAACTGTATATAGTTGTTCTTGTTCTTGTTTTTGTATTTTATTATTTCTATGAATATACATATTTTGTTATGAATACTGTGGTGGTCTCTGATTTGCAGCTGGCTATGGTTGCTCAGTTGCAGTGGTGTTCATGCCATCTGGGTGGTATGGTCCTGGGGTGTGTGTGTGTGTGTGTGTGTGTGTGTGTGTGTGTGTGTGTGCGTGTGTGTGCATGGGAGGTGTCTCAGTGTGGCAGTGTCTTTCTGTTGGTCTTGCCATCTGCTGCCACCCACTGCTGGGTGCACAGGTGGGTCTGGCTTGTATGCTTCTCTGCTACATGGGGTTGACGTGTGCCAGGTGGGATGCATGGTGTTTCCTGCAGTGCCAGTCACTGCACATGGCTGGTGTCTTGGGGTCACGGTGCAGGGTGTGCTGTGCATATGGGGGGCTGATGTGCACTGTGGTTGTCATTCTCCCTGTGTGTGGCAGTCTCAGCCTGCCAGTGCTTGTGCTGGGTGTCATGGCCTGCTGTGCTTTGTTGGCTTGTCCCCAGGGGCCAGTGGATCATCCGTCCCACCCCAGTGATGCTGTGCTTGGGTTGTGCAGGTGTCTTGTTGGTTCTGCAGTGTGTTCCTGTGCCCATGTGTGGCATAGCTGCAGTTGGGCCCCAGCCTGCCCTCCCTGGATGTGCAGTTCCATTGCTCTGCGGGGGGCTCTGCTGCGCTATGGCACCTCTGGACTGCTCAGCTGGGCTGCCCTGGTTGCGCTATAGAGCAACCTTTCTGCTCAGCTTCTCCTTCCTGGTTGTGCTATGGCACAGTTTGTGCGATATTCAGGCGTTGGCTGCTTGCGCCAATTTGTTCTGCTCCATGTTTGAATATTCGGCGTCTGTTGCGCATATCGCAATTGATTTATGCTTGCTCCTGCTGTTGCACTTATTTTGGGTGCAGTTTGAATATCTGGGCCATAATGTGCAATGGTGGGTCCGGTTGGCAGTTTCAGAGCAAATTTGCATACCGCATGAACAGGTAGTGGTTAGCAATGATGTCTCAGTTTTGGCTAAAAGACTGTGTTATAGCAGGTCAACTAATTTTTGATTCTTAATTACCAAATTGAAAAGAAACTCAGTACAAGTTTTACAATCCTCATGGCTGCTTGTTGGGAAGGGTGGAATGTAGGCACTAGATGCCTGGGAGGTGCACTCATGACATTTACCACTTGAATCACATTATATGCTGCTCTTAAACCTTGTCAAAATTCTAGATCCCCATTTGCATTTCTCATTTTGCTGCCTCATCTCAGTTACATGCAGCCTCAGATACAGCTCAGAGATCAGGATTCTAGGTAAATCCCAAGAACATTATCTCAGGTTTTCATATACTATTCATGGGTGTTCTGCAGCAGGTCTGGGACCTGCTGGAATCAGCATCCAGTGTTAGCATTGTAAGAGTCTTAAAACTGGGTCACTTCCCCATCCAGTCATTGCTTCTGTCAGGAAATGCTTCTCTCAGTCAGTGCTAGGTAAAATAAGCACAGTATGGGCAGAGAGTTGTTTATTGATCAGCCACATCATCTCTCTCTCTCTCTCTCTTTTCACATACAATCACACACACACACACACTCTCGCAACACTCACACTGAAAGAATTCACTAGCCAGTTTGTTAATCTTTAAATTCCAAGAGGTGAAGACAAACAGCTTTACTGCAGTCTGAGCATCTGCTTTTCAGCTGAGTCCAGTGAATCCTGTCCCTGGTATAAAGTGAGACAACGGCTTTTCCTTCTTTCTTTTTCCTATATGGATGTTTACTGCTGGCCATCTGCCTGTATTTCTAGTTTGATGTCCTGATGTCAGGACTATATACCCTGTTCAGGCTGAGGGAACCACAGCCCTCATTCAGACAGCAGCTATGTTTTCTCTAAATCAAAGATTGTGCATGACCAGCAGTGCGAGTTTGGGTGCTGCTGCCAGATGACTTAAAAACTAGCTCTGAACAATACAAAGGCTGCAGTACTTCATTGCAGCACATGGCTTATTATCAGTTTAGCTAATGTAAAACATATTTTACACCATGTTCAGGTCAATGACAAACAATGGACTGTTTAACAGCTCTTCGTGTCCAAGAACACCCGGTGTGCTTCTACACATTCTGGGTGTGGAGGAGATGTGACCAGTCCTTTATTTGTCAGTGATCTGTGAACACTGTGAAATAAATTTTTAGAATCAGTAAAACTGATTGAGAGTTATGTGCTTCTTTGTACTGTCTGCAATGGGCTTCCACCAAGTTGATTTGACAACAAAGTTATCAGCATCCCCACAGTGACATGAATTTGCGAGATCGACCAGGTCGATTGACAAATCTGTCAATAGACAACCACAGTGCTGGGGCTTTCTACATTGTTTGCAGAGGGCTTTGTTCCCTGCACCCCACCATGTATCGACACTGTGGATGTCTACTGGGTTTGTGTCGTTGTGTGGGTTTTGGAAGTTACAGCATCGCTGTGACAATGGTATATCCTGCAATGGAGTGTGGCAGCCCTTTTAGTATTGCTATTGCTGATTTTCTCTTGGTTTTGTCCACCTCCCACTACCCAGTGATGTGGTACCCTCTGGTACCTAATATTAGCCTCAGCCGATGCAGAATGCTCTAGGTGCACACACACACTCCTCTGTTAGTGAGCAGACTCCCTAGCCCACTACATGGGGTTGCTGCATCCCTGGGCATTTGCCACCACCCACCCTGTATTGGCTCCTGCTACCATTAACAGCATTCCACAGCTCTATCTGCATTGATTCTAGCTCCCTATGTCAGCTACCAAACAGGGCCACAAGCTTGGAGGGCACAGTGCCTTATTATCCCTGAGTCATCAAGCAGCATTGGCTCCATTTTCTAATTTCTAATTTTTCCAATATCTACCCTGAGCTGCTGGTGAACTTGCAGATCTGGCTAGGCTGCTTGAAGTAACATTTTTAAAACTCTTCATGTGGTGTTTCACAGCTCAGCTCATTTGCATAGTTACCACCTTTTATGAAGCTAAAAGTGGGATATTTCTTACTAAACATGATTTTTTTACAGGACAATATGTAACCTCGACCAATGCAACAGACCTGTTTTCTCTAAAAATCATAATTAGACTAAGTGTTTTAATGTTTTATTTGTTCATATTGTTTCTCATAATTTTAAGATATTTTAGTTAAACTTACAGTTTTTCCAACTTTTAAAGGAAAGTAACAAAATATTTTGTTTTACTATAAGACCAAGACATGTAGCATTTTACCCATTTTTACAGTTGTGGGTGGAGCTCCACAGGCGTTATGAGATCACTATAGGAGAACAGGGGTTGGCTCCAGAACACAACCCTGTGTTCCCCACAGTGATGCGCCAATGTTAGGACAGTGCTGCTCAGGCACTGTCCTCCGCAATGGAGCTCCCTCCGCAGCATGGTTGCCCTCCCATGGTGCACTTCCCTTGTGAGTGACTTCTGTTCAACTGCTATGCATGAGCACTGGGTGCATGCATGCTCTCACCCTGCCACCATATTCTGAGTGTGACAAACCACCGCTGATCCACTGCTTCTCCTAGACCAGTGCTCTATCATCGCCCCCACCACCTGTTATCCTCCACTGCTCTGAGAGCCATGCTGCTACAGCTCTGCTACCTAGACAAGTAATAGCTCGCTGCAGCCATATTGGCTCTGACTAGGATTTGTTTGGCAGGATACAGCTGCCCAGATCAGGACTGTTCTGCCCAAATCAGGGAGGACAGGTGGTAACCTCACCTTGCATTGACCCTGATTAAGCTGTCTGCCACACTTGGGAGGATATTGTGTGATATAACTATCAGCTTTCTTCACACCAGTCAGTATTGTTGTCTTCTGAAGCATCTTGACACCCTCCATGTCACTGCTGATGCTGCCAACTAAATGAGTCTATTTAAATCCCACAATAAATCAGCTTCATCAGCTTCTATTGGCAACAAGTTACAAGGTATTTTCAGTTTATTACATTTGTGATTTCAACCCTGAGTACATCAAATTACAGTCTTAGACACAAACAAACAAAATGCATGCTACATAGTCCACCAAACACTCACAGCCATTGAGTGCACTATGTCATACTGCTGCTGTGTTTGTGAGTGATTTTCTACCACTTTCAGGAAAGGTCTGCCACTCACTCATGCAGCTCTTATGCATTTTCATCCTGACAGCCTATCCATAGTTAATAATAAAAAGGTCTCAGAAATTCTGCAGTCTAAATGACTGTCAGCCTTCCAAGCCCTTAAACTAATATCTGTTAGAAAATGTGTACAGAGCATTCTACTTTTTGATTGGCTAATGCCACCATCTGGTCCTGTATCAGGCAACAGAAATGAGGAATAATGAGCCCCAGTCTCTGGCTGACTGATTATACTAAGTTTCATACTAAGTAATGAGGAGCTTAGGAGTCCCATGATTGACCCATAAAAGCGTTCCTTTCCACTTTACCCAGAGTATGTCAGATTGTGGCCTTCTAAGATATAAGCATCTAAGTTCCTTTTAAACTGTGCTTATTTGTAGTGTATACACTCTCTGGTAACCTGCTCACGGGCTACCACTTCGAGTATAAAAGGCCATATGTTTACTTGTGTTGCACTTTATATATCTTAGCTGAAGGTGGTGCCTCTGGTACCAATTTATTGTTTTTAAACTGTAGATTTAGTTCATTTAACATTTGGTCATCCTGCATTATATCATAACATAACATCAAGTCCTCTAACTCTTCTAGTCTCCAGTGACATGAGTCTTAAATCTGCTAATCTCTGTTGATAGGGCCTATCCTGCATACTGTGTACCATTCTCTAGCCCTCCTCTGTACCCTCTCCAACCCAGCCACTGCCCTTTATTTATGGGCCCCCACACTGGGGCACCATAGTCCAAAACAGGTCTAACACAGGCTCTGTACAAGGGCATAATCACAGCCTCCTTTCTACTTTTGAAGTTCTTTTTATATTCCATAAGACCCTATTTGCCTTTATTATTTGTTTGTCACACTGAGCCTGGTATTTCGTTTCTGGTCCACCAATATGCCCAGGTCCCATCCACTTCTGACTTCTTAGGGTTTGCCCATTAATCTTATAGCTGTGTTCTGGCTTTCTATTTCCCATACGGATCACACAGCATTTGTCTATGTTAAAACTCATTCCCTTTCAGTTGCCCATTTGTGAATTATATCCAAGTCTTTCTGAATTGTCTCTGACCCTCAGACTGTGTTACTAGGCCGGGCCAGCTTAGTGTCATCTGCATACTTACCTACCCAGTAGCATGCCCCTTCCCCATTGTCGCTATGAATACTCTAAAAGCACCAGCCCCAGTACCAACCCCTGGGGGACCCCCAGTCAGGGATCTCTTCCACAGATACCCATTTATACACCCTCTGAGTCATATCCACAGCCAGGCCTGGATCCACTGGCATACTCTATAGTCCATATCAATTTCTAACAAACAGGTTAGTATTTCTAAATGTGGTACTTTATCAAAGGCCTTGGCAAAATCTAATATATACAATCCACCATCTCCCCTGTCCAATGCTGCCGAAATTTTCTCATAAAACATAGCATGTTTGTCAGACACAACCTACCGCCACAGATCCATGCTGCTCCCTATCATCCTGTTCAGTCTCCGTTAGATATAGATTTGTACATCCTTTAATATTGATTCCATCGGCTTGCCTGCATTCCGATGTCATACTTGTCGGACCTATAGTTTGTGCAGTCTGCTCTATCTCCCTTGTTATGAATGGGTATCACGATCATGATCGACCAGTCTCTTGGCACTGCCCCTCCCCAGTGACTGCTGGAAGATAATGTTTAAAGGGTAGCAATATATGGAAAGAGTAATTTAAGAATGTTGTTTGAAATGTTATCAGGCCTCATTATGCTTGTATTTATTAGTGCCCTGATTTTATCTAAAATAACTTCAGCAGAAATTTTATGTCTAATACTTTATTAGGGTTAAAATTTACCACTCCTACAGATTTAGTTGTGAAAACTGTACTGAAGTACCTGTTAAGATATTTGCTGCCTTTGTGGGATCTGATATTTGCCCCTCCCCTTCTTTTATGGTGCATAGGTTATTGTTTCTTTTCTTCAATGAGTTCACATAGCTATAGAAACTTGCATATTGTCATTATGTACTGAGGAAGCCAGCTTCCTTCCATCCTTTGTTTATTTCTTTTTATCAATTTCTTACACTTGATCTGTGCCTGTTTCTATTTTGCCCAGGTGAAGGTATTAGTATTTTGTTTATAAATTTGATATAACCATATTTTTTTATTTATTGTTTTAATTATCATCTTTGTGAGCCATCTGGTTTTTCCCTTTCTCGTTGTACACCTTTACCCTTTTATGTGTCCACTACATATTGTAAATATTTGCTTTTAAAAGTAACCCACATTTCCTCAACTGTTTTATTCCCAGTAAACTTTCCAGTTTATAGTATCCATTTCCTTCAGTATTTGTTCCTTATCTGATTTTTTATACTAAAACCTCTCTACAACCTTTCTCTAAGGGTATGTATTGTGATATGAGAAGTGTACCCCTCATGGTCACTACTCCCAGCGGTGCAGGCATTTCGCATCCCATAATATTAATATCCTTCATCACCATTACCAGATCTAGGGTATTATGTCCTAGTTGGGGCAATCACATATTGTTTTATGTTCAATTCCTAGCAAAGCTCCAGGAATACGTTACTACTAAGATTAAGGGTCTGTTGGCCCACCAGTCGATATCCTTATAGTTTAAGTCCCCACCATTATTACTTGCCTAATTCACATGCCCTAGTTAGTTCTACATTAATCTGATCTGATAACTCTTTTGATGCCCTGGAGGTCTATAACATACCCAATTATTACGAGTTTCTGAGTATATGTGATTATCTGAATCCAGATTATTTCAGGCCCTATTGCTCCTGACCTGACCTTTTCAGTTATATCTGTAGCTTTTATTTTATTTGATACATATGCTGCCACTCTCCCTCCTCTCTTTCCTCCTTATCCTTATGGAAGAGAGTGAATCCTGAAATCACTCTATCCCAGTCCCTTTCCCAGTCCACCATGTCTCCATGATGAATGCCACATCCACCTTATTTCCCACATATGAGTGCTTTAAGTTCCTCTTTTATTATACAAACTCTGTGCATTTAGGAGCAGACACTGATTAACAGATTGAATAGACCTTAACTTAGGTTTGGAATATCTACCTTGCTGTGCTTCATCCTCAAGGGTAATCCCCCATACCTAGTTTAAATATATGCACAGCATTCCTCTGATTTCAGTTGCCAGTGTTTTGTGCACAGGAGTTTAGATGTAACCTGTCCCATCTGTAAAGATTTTTTGTTAATAAACTTCCCCAAGTGTCTATGAAAGCTATATTCCTTGCTCACATCTATTTTATACCCTACTATTAATTATTTGAATGGTGCTGTTTTTTCAGGGTTGCATCTGAAGTTTGGTACTAATGCTGTGATGACAGGTATGTGACCACTCACCTTTATTACTTCAGTACATTCCATGAGCTCCTCCACTATATCTTTCTCATGCTCCCTACCTATGTTATTGATCCCACATGGAGCACAACCACTTTTTGTTTTGGTGAATTTGATAGTAATTTGGGCAAATGCTGTTTGATGTCCCCAACTTGTGCCCCTAGGTAAACAATTTACGGCCATACTTTTTGTAGCCTGCCGTAAGTACTGTATTGTATTTCTAATAATGGAAGTCTCTTATCACAAATATTTCAGTCTCTGGAAGTGCCTCTAGAGTTTCTGTACCTTGAGCCACATCCAGTTTGAGTGTTTCAGTGCTAGTTCATGAATCAGTGCTAAGTGGAGAGTATCTATTTTGTACTGCAACTCCATTTCTTCCCATGGCCCTCCTCCTTTTTGTGGGGAGCTTTTGAAACTGTTGCCCAACTGTCAGCCTCCATACCTTCACTTGCTGTTGTCCAGTTACTAACATCAGAGCCATCACTAGATCTCTCAATTGTATTTGTAGGGGCCCTGCACTAGATGTTCTGGGCCTTTCTATTGTTACTTGCCCTCAGCCTGGGATTGTATGTGGGGGTATTTCTGCTGCCAATCCCTCAATTCAGAGTTTTAGTATAGTATTTTCTTTACAGTTTGCACACCTTAACCCTGGTGTGTAGGTATTAGCTGGGTTTCTTGCACACGTTTCACATTCACCCATTTTAAGAGTTCTCCTTGTCACACAGAGCTTTCAACACTTCTGCTGTACACGTGTTTGTTCCTCCATAGTTTATTGTTTTGTTGGGGTCTGTGAAGCTCAAACGTCTCAGATAGTCAGGTTAGTATTCTCATTTACCCTGTGTGTAATTTTAATGGGATTACGCTGCCCTCTGCCCTTGGTCCCTCAGGACATGCAAGACACGTGATGCACATGTTTCTGCACACGCCTCCGCATGCTGCTATGCATGCACGCTGAGCTTGTGTCACTCACTCGCGAGCATCTTTTAGTACCCCCATGGACAGGAAGTTGTGTCACTCCTGCCTGCTGCACCAAAGTACAGAATTAGACAATTCTGGGTCTAAGGCTCTAAGTTTCCAAGTGGGTGCAATAAAATTTACAATTTGCCCACAGAATGCACCAGCACCACTTTTACTTTGGCCCTATTTGGCCTCTATGAAGTTCTGCCTGTGCAACTGCTGGACTGCAGTTCAGGCCCCTCCTGAGTTCCTGCTTCCTGCTGCCACGTAAAGCACTATGGTATATGTCACGAACAAATAGTTTATTTAAGAAAACTGTGCTGTTCTTTGGGAAACTGTTCCACTGAACAGGCTTCACTCTTCATTTAGCTTCGCACTTCCTGCAATCAATCAGTCAATGCTTTATTTATAAAGGCACCTTTCCAAAACCAAGGAGCCTGTACAGTAAACCCACACACATTTTTATAAATATCCAGATAAAATTAAAACTAATAAATACAATAGCCACTTTAGTAGTTAGAAAATGCCAGGCTAAAAAGGTACGTTTTCAAAGCAGCTTAAAACTTTGAACATTCTGGCAATCTCGCATCTAACGAGGTAAAGAATTCTACAGGGTCGGGCTGCAAAACTAAATGCCCTTGTCCCAGATGTTTGTAAACGAATCCTGGGAATCTCTAGCAATCCCTCATAGGTGGATCAGGGAGGGCAGAGGGACAATAGGGATGAAGGAGATATTTCAGGTAACTCGATCCCTGATCGTGTGGGCCTTGTAGGTTAGCAAAGTAACCTTGAAGGTGATCCACCACTGTATCGGCAGCCAGTGTAGTCCGCGGAGCACAGGCATTATATGACTGGTCCCAGAGGTACCAGTCAAAAGCCTGGCTGCCACATTCTACACCACTAGCTGCAAGCGGCAGATATCATCCCCTGTAGCCCTTGGTAAGGGCATTGCAGTAGTCAAGGCAGGAGGTAACAAAGCACGGACCAACGTTGAAGACCATTGGGAGGAACCAGGTGCTTTACCGGGTGATATTCCTCAGATGGTAAAAGGGGTTTTAACAGCTGCCAACACCTACAATTTTTGGGTCAGGCAGTCGTCAAACATAACACCCAGGTTCCGCACCCAGTCTGAGGTAGTTAGCTGGACACCTCCAAGCCATACACCCAAAGAAGAACCTGCCAACACACCGTCCTCATGAAAACCTGGGTCCACAATCAACATCTCAGTTTTTTCTGGGTTTAACCACAGCCAGCTCACATTCATCCAGTCCTGGATCTTGGTTAGACAGCTGTTAAAGACCGAGACAGCATCATCCTGACCAGGCACAAAAGACATGTACAGCTGAGTATCATCTGCCTAGCAGTGAAAACTCAAGCTGTACCACCTAATAATCACTCCTAATAGCAGCATATACACCACAAACAACATGGGCGCTAAGATGGATCCCTGTGGCACCCACAGGATAGGGAGAATGGAGCTGAGGGGAAAAAAATGACACCACCCTCTGAGTCCTACCTCAGGAATGATCAAAACCATCTGAGGACCGACCCAAAAGTCCACAGATGAGCCTGCAGGCAATCCAACAGTACGTCATGGTCCATGGTGTCAAATGCCACAGAGAGATCTAGAAGGACCAAGATGGAACGGGTCTGTTGATCTCTGGCTATTAGGAGGTCATTTAGTACCGGACAAGGGCTGTCTCGGTACTATGTCTCTTCCTAAATCCAGACTGGAGAGAATCATAAATATTGTGGCTGGTCAAATGGTCATCCAGCTGTGATGCCACCACCTTCTCAATAACTTTACCCACAAAGGGTAGGTTAGAGACAAGCCTGTAGCTGGCCAGACAGTCCAGGTCCAAGGAGGACTTCTAAGAAGGGGCCGAACCACAGCCTCCTTCAGGGATCTGGAAAGATCCTCTCAAAGGACATCCAGACTATCTCGGAGGACCGGACCAATAGTATCCACACAGCCTACTAAAGGCGTGTAGGACCTGGGTCCAAACTACAGTTGGTCAGATCCAGTGACTGGAAAACCATCACAATATCACTGATTGTGAGCTGGCCAAGTCACACCACACAAACTGGGCATTCGACATCTCCTGCTGATCACTGCTACTCCTTGAGAGGAGGTCAGGCAGACATCGGACCTGATCGTGGCAACCTTATCTGCAAAGGATCTAGTAATCTCCTCAAAATGCTCTTGTGAAAAGCATTTCTGGGCTGAAGACAGAGTGAATTGCACAATCTGTCCATGGTCTGAAAAGCTGGGCTGGTTGATTCTGCACAACAGCAATTTCCCTGGGCAGGAATTCTACCTTCTTATGGGTAATTGCTGATTGATAGACAAAATAATGGTCCATCAAACTAAGTCTGTCACATGCCAGGCCCGACTTCCACCAGTGCCTCTAACCTTCGTCCAACTCTCCTCAACTCCTCAAGGCCTCATCGAACCAAGGATACCTGGGGCAAAGAGTCAGGGGATGAATATGAACAAGAGCAATGGAATCCAGGGCCTCTGTCACCGCCTTGTTATAGGCAAGTACCAGATCCCTGGATCCATGCATTCACTAGGCATACCCGATGGGTCCAACACCACCATCGGGTGACACACCCTCAAAGGGCAGTATCAGACCATCTCCATAGGGCAAGCCTACTAGGGGGCCAACAAACTGAACCTGATGATCAGATGGTCAGACCACTGACTGGTTCCACCACCAGGTCGGATATCTCCATCCCCAGTAGAAACACCAAGTCCAATGAATGACTCCAATATGAGTTGAGGAGCAAATTACCTGTGTGAAGCCCAGCAAACTCATTAACTGGAGGAAGTCCTGTCCAAACTGAGAGAGTTAACGTCGATCCAGGCATTGAAATTCCCAGGATCATCCATCTGTGGGATCTCAATGTCAGGTCGACAATGAAGTCCGCGACTTCAGACTGTCAGACCTCACATAATCTCAGCTTTCACATTAAAGCCTTTTAAAGATTACCTTGTAAAATTACTGTACCCTTAGAATTTTCAATCTATTGGAGCCACCATTATTGGTGCCCCTCCACCCTCCGGTGTCTGTAGTTCCCATGCCGGCTGCCCAAAACCACACATCACCTTCCCTTTCACACATATTAATTTTTATATATCATATCTTCATATCCCATGCTGCTGCCATGATTTCCAACCACATGACTCTAGGAGAGCCAACTGCGCTGTTGTGCCCACCTCCATCCAGCTGCCCGCTTACTGCTCACTGGCTGTTGTGGTTCCAACGGTCACTGCTACAGTCACCCTAAGTTCTTCTGCTAGCGGTGGTTGGGGGTTACAAGAAGAGTATGGCTCTCTATGTGCACAGAGTGGGGGATGTACCAGCAGATAGAATGGTTCTATGTGATAATGGTGAGTGCTGAATGGCGACCACATCATCATGACGTCAGGGCGGCAAAAACAATTTTGCCACCCTGACATCCTTGGCGCATGAGAAAGAATGGCTCGGGGACTTAAAACATTGCTTTCTCTGAGGGGCTGTGCCCTCCAAACCCAGGGCTTACTTGCACCACCCTAGCAAGTTCTCAACTCCAGGGGTGCATGTTGGGGGCAAAAGCAAAAAATAACAAGTTTGGACCGGCCAACAAAACCTGTAGTAGCGCCTGACTCCAGACCTGAACCTCGAACCCCACGCAGAGGCTAACCCTGATGCCACAGCACAGCTTGACAGCCAACTGCAGCACCACCTCCTACATCCCCTCTGCCCCTCCCAGGCCATGCTCGCTGTGCTCGTTTCCCCTATGCGTGTACATATAGCGACATTCTGTCGCTAGGGTCACCACCCACCACATCCTGTTGCCCTCCCTGCCCCTCACCTTTCAGGCTTTCACCCACATTGTGTCACCGTTGCTGGTGGCGCCTTAATTCAGGCGCCCACATCACAGGCTACTGATAGGACAGCACTCAAAGGAGGGACTACTTTACTAAAACAGTTTCTTTTCTATTCATGCCATTCATTTTCAAAGTGATTTCTTTACTATTTTACTATTTAATTTAAATTTGCAGTAATACCCATTTTCTAAGAGCAATAATACCCTCTGGGGTGGGTAGTATTGTTCTCACCAGACCTACCAGGGGCTATATGGCCCTCCGCCTACAGCGTTGAGCCTCATCACACTCCTGGGCAGTCCAGTATAGTCTAATACCATGCACCTTGTCAGGTATTATTGTTTACTTACACTGTTCTGTATAGCCTGATCACCATGGTGCTTGAATTCTTCCTGTCAGTATTCCCACACCTTGCACTGCTGAATTACTAGAACAAAGTATTCTGACTCTGAACCAGCATTCTTAAACAGTTGGCAGATTAACCATTTTATTCAAAATCTTCTCAATGAGGAAACATTCATAAGACACACGTTGAGCACATTTCTTATCCAGGAGTTAGGCTGACAGTAATTGCCCCTGATGAGCAATATGTTACTCAGCTGTACCTCATGCCACATTACACCCCTAGGAGATGATTAACAGACTGTTAAACCCCTGGATGTGCCTTTTGCTAAATGAACTGTTACAAACAGCAGCAAAAACCAACACCAAGGCACTCCACTTGTTTTGGGTCTTACAACTGCAACATTTCACACTCCCAATTCACAAGTCACCACACACACACACACACACACAGTTTCTCATTCGGATCACAATACAGACCAGCCCCAAAAGCTGGTGTTATTAAAAATGTATGATCTTCTGGGAAATGCGACACAGATTTGAGTGTATATAGTATACACACACATTTTCTTTTATTAGCAGTTTGATAAAATATTGGTAGGAGTTGATGGAGAAGATAGGGATGAGTTTTAGAAGAAATAATCAATTCACTAGAGAATCTGAGAGCCTTTCAACATGATGAACTGTTAAGGCACTGAAATGTCTATTGCCATTTCTTGTTATTGCAGCAACAAAATGCAGGGTGTGTGAATACCTAATTTGAATATTCAACTAAGAATTCATAAAGAAAATGGTAAAAGAGGCAATTAAAGCCTTTTCCTCTGACAAGAGACAAGGGCTAGTCTGGCACCCCTTCCCATCACAGTCTATTCCCACCGCACAACTTATCCCTGCTTTCCACTTCAGTAAAAACAAAAAACATGCCGGATCCTCAAGAATTTCTTTATGATCTTACTCAAAATTACTGGTAGCATTGGTATTCTTTCCTTTCTATGTCCTAAGCCTGCTTTAAAAAAAGATTTTCTTTTAGTAATGTTTTGTCGCATGTAAAGAATTCAGAAGAAAGACAGTCCCTGGATTTATAACAAAATAGCTCTCCACCATTCTTAAACAGAACAAAGCATAGACATGTCTTTATTATTTATTAGAAAATGGGCAAGATTATTCAAAGTCGCTGATTGGCTGACGGCAGTACACGGAGTACATTAAGTTTCAATAGATGCCCACTTAAAATAAGCGCCAATTCAGGGTGCCCTATTAACAACTTTATCCTTGGGCACCCTGAATTTGAAAAATCAAACACGCCATTTTTTTCCCCGCTTAGCGAGCGATCGAGGTACCCCCACACACACACAGACTCCCTGTCAACAGCTCTAGTGTGACTTTCTTTTAAAAAAAAAATAATAACCTGATCCAAAAATGCACCCATTCCTTCAGTCCATAAAAGAAATTGCCTCGAGAGAAGTGGTGGTTCCTACAGCCCTGTACTTCCGGTACTCGCCAGGAATGCGGCAGACAACTGAAAACCCTTCTACCTACAATCCTCGTCCCTCACTATCCATAACAGATAGAATACTCCTCCCACATCACATCAGCGTTTTAAATTTTAAATACCACCTCTTTTTTCTGCTGACTTCTCAGGTCTCTTGGCTTGCCTATTTAATGGAGCTGTCCATGCTGCCCTTACATTCTCCACAGCTGAGCCTCTCAAAACCTGGCTGCCTCTTCTCATATGCAGTAGTTGCCTCAAACAGCAGCTGCTCTTCAGACTTAAAAAAATAATGACTTAGTGCTGTTTGCCACACTGTACTTGTGACTTTAACTTTTGGGAGGGGGATAACCAGAAGAGAATGGTTCTGTGGGAGGGCAGCAATGGGAGATGGAACAGCTTTCAAATGTAGGTACTATTTTATCTTTTTTAATATTTATATTTGTTTAAACTCATTCTCACTTATTTGATCAATTAATTAAAATTTACACAGAAGCCCATTTTTAAGGCAATAATACCCTCCAGGGTGGGCGGTATGGGCAATACCAGACCTTCCAGGGCTATAAGGCCCTCCGCCTGCTGCATTGGGCCTCATTATGCCCTTGGGCAGTCCGGATTGCCTATCACCACCCAATTCTGCGTCAGGTATTATTGCTTGCTTTATTTATTTCTTATCTGGGTGGGTGTACTGATCCTAGGGACTGTATTTAGGCATGACCCAAGCACATCAATATGGCACAACACATGGTAAAAAGAAAACAGGTACAAAAGGTAAAGGCACAGTGAGTAGTTACAATACATAAGTTGGACAGCTAGTAGTTACAATACATAAGTTGGACAGCTAGTAGTTAAAATACGTAAGTGACACATTAAGTAATATGATACAAATGGTACAGAAGTATGCAAGACTGGTATAAAGTGACCACAGCACAAACGCTTATTTAACTAGAATAGCTAAACTTGAGTGTGACTGGACTATAGTTTGTAAATTAAAAATAATTAGAAACAAAGGCAATGATAGCAGAAAAGATCAAAGGTCCATCTAGTATGCTTGGAGTTTCCTATCTGCCCAGGACCTATTGTCCATATGGGTCTTTATCCCTCCTGGTCCATGCCCTGCTCCCCTCAGTACCACTACCGACCTGAGCAATCACCAAACTCTTCACTCTGTTCCAGCCATGCTTGAAACCATTTGCAGTTTTGGCTGTTCCATGGCTCCACCACCCTTTCCATAATATGGAACTTCCTAACATCCTCTTAAATCTTCTCCATGCCAGTTTCTACTCATGACCACTTGACTCTGTACTCCTACTAAATAGTTCCTGCAATTCATCTTGTTTACTCCTCCAGGAGCTTGTAGTCTCTATCATATCCCCGCTTCTCACTTGGTCTCCAGTGAGTGTATACTCATTGCCTTCAGACTATCTTGGTAACATCTGCCATGCTGACTCGATTGCACTGTCTCCAACCTGTCCCTGTTGTTCCTTAGGTAAGAAATCCAGAACTGAGCACATTATTCCAGATGCTGGCTCACCAGTTACCTATATAGAAGTAGTAGAGTCACATGATGTGCCAGAGCTAGCAGCAGCCCTTTTGAATGGCTCTGACTTTTCCATTGAGTTCAGTTATAAAATATTAGCAATCCTGTTTTATTATTTTGTACAGATTTTAGAGTTGTTGTTTACTCCATAGCAGAGGGGGTGTTACAGAATGTCAGAAGAACTGGAGACAGGGAGTGAGTTAACAAAGTGACTTGTTCATCGCCTCCTCTTGACAAGAGTCAGCAAGAGCCCAAGTACCTCAAGCCCTATGAGTCACCATGCAAGATTGGAAGCCAGATCATGGAGGCCTTACTTTAGAGTGCTTTCTGCTGCAATTTAGCCCTCTTAATGATGCTGTGGTGGAATTAATTAACGATGTCAAAGCTATGAGACTGGTGCTGGAGGAGCTTGCCTGAAAAGTGGGGGATACAGAGCTGAGAGTGAGCTCCGTGGAAGATTAGTGTGCTTGTTTAAAGCTGAGGTGGTGACCCTTTGCAAAAAGATCTCCCAACTTCAGGAAATGTGGAAGACCAGGACGGTCAAAGTCAGTGTAATTATATAGTTATGGTCTGCATCCCAAGTGCGCAGAAGGTATGAATGCCATTTCTTTAATTCAGAAGTTCTGCCATAAAATAGCAGGGCTCGCCTAATGACCCTGTGTACAGTATGTCATTGAGCATGCTCACAGAACTCTTCAGCCAATGCTGGCTATGGATGAGAAGCCTGGGTCTGTGATTTTCAGCTCCTTTATTAGTTAGATAAGGTACACATTCTCATAAAGATGTGGAAGCCAAGGACATCCTATGAGAGAGGAAAAGGCTCCAGTTGTTTCAATACTTGAGGCCCTCAAGTGCACGCTTAAGCAGGGAGCTTATCGGAGTATTACAGGATGTCTAAGCTTTATGTTCCTCAGATAAAATTCTGTCTGTAATAGCCAGCCAAATTGGTTGTAACTATATGGGGGAGGAGCACTTTCAGTTTGCAGAGCAGGCTAAACAAGAGCTCCTGTTCATATTCCTAGATTTGTTTAAAAGCCTTGAGTACCTATCAACTGACAACAGTTTAATGTGGTTGATTATTGTTGGTTCTGTATCAAGTGTTGTGAGTTTTGCAGTTTGTTTTGTGTGTTTGTTGGACTGTCTGCATTTTGGGATCATTCCCTCCTGTATTCACACTTGGCCTGCCAGCTGGAATGGGACAGAATCTATAAATGTTGGGGTGTTTTTTATGAGACACGGACTGTTTGGTTTCTAGCCCTTCAGCAGCCATGTGGCACTTTTCTTTTTTTGGCAATTTAATAAACTTTATTGAAGTTTGCATGATGCAATGTGGCACTTTTGCAGTAGTGTGCCTTGTGCCAGAACTTTCCAGCTTTCAGTGGATAAAATAATAAATGGAGCTACACAGTGTAAAGCTACAATGATGCAAGCCCTATATCATTACTTGTTTCTGGCTCTGGTTTTATCATGATGGGATGGTGGCCATGATAGATGATACTGGTGTGCGTAACAGTCACAGTATGTTAAAAAGTAGCCTCATGCTGGGCAAGGAGGGATGTGTTCCGCTTTATGACTCTATTTGTGGATCTTGCTCAGGAGAGTGGAGACACTCACTCATCTACCACTTCTCACCAGGCTTGCTCAACCTTTATCTGGATAAAGATTTCTTAGTCCGTGTATAATGACACTACTGTTAAGGGCAGGCGCCACCATCTTACACAGAGCAGTGTAGGATATGGACTGTGCAGCAGGCTGATAGCTGTTTCAGCTGGAATTATTGTGGACATGTGGTTTATATTTTAGGACCTTATCTGTTTGGAAGTTATAACCTATTATTGTTGGTCTTTTTTATGGACTTAACACCCTGTTAGGTCTGTTATTCATAGTTTCTATGTAGTGTAATTTAATGGGCTGGTTGGAGGCACTGGTTGTGTGCATTGTAATATTTATTCCTTTTGTAACTGAGGAGTTTGATCATTTATTCCATTCTTTTGAGTATATTATGGCTGCTGTAGTGGGGGTGGGAGTCAGCTGCCCTGGCAAGTTGGGGTCATTACTTACTTTTGTGGTGACCCTCCCACATCACAGCATCTGTATAGCTGGGGCTTGGGGCTGTACTTGGAGTGGTGGGTAGGATTGCTTTTATAGTTCTGGACATGGTCCAGGAGGATAAAGTCAGTACTATGAAGCTGTGCCAGAACCATTGTGGGCCAGTGGGTGGGAGTGTGGTTCGTTTGGACTGGGGCAGAGGTGGATGGTGGTTTGAGGTTAACTGTTTTGGTGGTTGTTTGAGTTATGAATTGCTGAGTGTGTGTTTGTTGTTATTTTTGTGTGTGTGAGCTCAGCTATATGTGGGGTATTGTGAGTTAACAGGGTTTAGAGGTTGTAATTATTATTGATAATGGGGTGCAAACACTTATTATGTAACTCTGGCTCTGGGATAATAGATGGTGTATACAACTTTGTATCTTGGAATATCAAAGGGGTCAAGTGAAAGAAAACACTATAGTGTGCTTACACATTTAAAAAAATGAGTGCCAGCATAGTTTATGTTCAGGAAACATATCTCAAGAAGGATCCACTTTCCTATTTTAGGAGGGATTCAGTGGGACAAGTTTGTGGAGCTGAGGAGAGCAATAAAGAAAAGGTATAGCAACTGTGATAGCTAGGCAGGTAGCCTTTCAACCTTTAGAGGAAATGTGGGAGTCAGAAGGCAAGTGTCCTATTATATGGGAGAATAGGGCATCATGAGTTCCTCCAGAGTTCAGTTTATGGTCCTAATACAGAGTCCTCACAGTTTTGTAATCAGATGATCACTGAATTGGCAGATTTTACTACCCTGCCAATTATTATTGGGAGGATTGGAGTCTGGTTTATCAGGCAGACCTTGATAGGTCAGGGAGCATTAGGAAAGGCTTCACTCAGGGCAAATAGGATTGAGAGAGACATGATGAATACTCTGGGATTAATGGACTCCTGAAGTATGCTTTATCCTCACAATATAAATTACAATTTTTACTTTAGGCCCCATAATTCATTGTGCAGGATTGAGTATCTTTTGATCAACTGGAAAACATTCCTGGTATTTTATCTTGTGACATTTCTACTATGGTGTTGCTTGATCATGCACCTATCTGTTTGGTGCAAGCTATCAGAGGAGGTGTTGATGTGGATAAGACCTGGTGACTTAATAACCATTTGTTGAAAGATGAAGAGATTTGCCAGAAAGTTAGGCAGTATATTCAGGCCTTTATGAGAGATAATGTAGGCTTAGTTACCAATTTAGATGTATTATGGGGGGACAACAAAGTGTACATTTAGAGGAGAATGCATTCGCTGGACACTAAGAAGAATAAGGACAGGGCCCTGCAGGCAATGGAACGCCTTACTTAGATTAGAAGAACATATGCTTACCTCAACTACCCCATTTTACACTTGGCTCACTTTAATTCTTTAAGAGTCAAATATGTGAAGTTGCTGAGAGAGAAGGCAGAATTAGTGATTTTCATGCTCAAATTTGATTTGTTGACCAGGGTGAAAAGGCCAGGAAAATTATGGCTTTGAGGTTAAGACAACAAGTAAGCTTCACAAACTATTGGGGAATTAAGGGGTTCTATAATGCGGTTCAACAACACTTTCATCAACTTGCATCACAGCGACAGGATTTATGTTGATCAGAAGTTGCGGTTGACATAAACCTGAATGTCTCCCGTCCATGTTTCTATTGGGGGCTTTGCTCCTGAACACCTCTGCCCCCACAACCCACGTACTAATTATAATAGGGTGCAGGACTGAGAGACAGTGTGTCCCTGTCTCAGGTGTACCAACACAGTGACCTGTCGGTGAACTGTCAATTTTGTAGACAGTGAGGTAGGTCGCTGTGTTGGTGTTGCCACCGGGGAGGCATACAAATTAAGGAAGGGAGTCCAGGTATGAAAACCATGCCAAGTGAGATGGCTGCCATTTTCAGTGGTTCTACCAAGCTTTATACAGTGTTGAATAGCAGGGGCCATATGTAGAACAGGATATTATAGAATATGTACATTCTGTACAATTGCCTCAGTTACCTCAGGGAGGAGGGAGGGTGGCTCTACGGGGACCTGGAGGCTCTGGAAAGATGGTCTAGAAAGTGGAAGCTGAGGTTCAATGCAGGGAAATGCAAGGTACTGCACCTGAGGGCCAGAAACCCAGGCCAAGTGTACACCATGGGGGAATGGTACAAGTCTCGATGGCTGAGAGGGACCTGGGGTGGTGGTGGATGTCAAGATGAACAACTCGGAGACTTGTAGGAGGGCAGCAGCCAAGGTCAACAGGATGCTGGGATGCAACGCTAGGAGGATCACCTCCAGAAGGAGGGAAGTGATACTCCTCTGTACAACTGCTTGGTGAGGCCGCACTTGAGTACTGCGGCAGTTTTGGAGGCCACACTTAAAGAGGGACATTAAACTTCTGGAGAGGGTCCAGAGGAGGGCAACCAAAATGATTTGGGGCCTGGGGTACAGGACCCATGGGGAGAGGCTTGAAGAGCTAAATATGTACACATTGGAAGAGAGAAGGGACCAGGGGGACATGATAGAGGTCTTCAGGTACATGAAGGGGGTAAATAGGGGAAGAGCAGTCAGGTGCTTTGAAGGAAGGAGGAGGGACAACTAGAGGGCATGGGTGGAAGCTGGAGGGGGAAGATTCAGGGAGAAAGGAGGAGGTGCCACTTCACTGAGAGGGTGGTGGAGCCATGGAATACACTGCCCAGGGGCTGGTGGAGGTAGAGACAGTGGAGGGTTCAAGAGGGGTGGAACAGGTACAGGGGAAGGGTTCTGGAAGCAAAATCCAATGCAGTGAGAATATCTGAACTGGGAAGGAGAAGCCAGAGAAGGCGAGGGAGCAAGGTCAGCTCCCAGGGTGGGGCTGACCAAATGAGCAGACGGAAAGACCATTAGGCCTATTCTGCTGGTGTTTTAGTATGTTAGTAACAGAAGTTCCAAAGTGCCCTGGTGGGTTTTATAAGGGAACAGGAAGTGGTGGAAATGATAAACCAATTACCCCTTGACAAACCACCTGGGCCAGATGGCTTCCCAGCCAATTTTTACAAAACATTTAGTGTGGAGCTTGTGCTTTTGCTCACCAGACTTTTAATCACATATATACTGTAGACTTAATGGGTAGAGCCCTCATGGAGACTCTGATTGCATTGATCCTCAAACCTGGTAATGACAATACATTGGCTAGTAGTTATAGGCTTATATCATTAATTAATTCAGATCTTAAAATACTAGCCACAGTTTTGGTCAATAGAGTGGTAAAGTTTGGGGCTGTCTTTTGGTCAGGAGCAAGTTGGGTTCATGGCTGGGAGGGTCCTAATCATCACCATATAAAATTGCAGCATCTGGTCTTGACATCTGAGGTTGAGAGGGTCCCTGTGGCCCTGGTGTCCCTAGTTGCTGAAAAGGTTCTCCTGGTCATTTTTATTTGTGATCTGAAATAAATATAGTATTCCAGAGGATTTGTGAGCTGGGTTAGTATGCTATACCAACATCCTTCAGCACAGATTTGGTGTAATGGGGTACTTGAGGTGGTATGAAACAGGGGTGCCCTCTGTCACCTCTGTTATCTAACCTTACTTGGAGCCCCTGGCTCATTAGTTACAGGCTAACCTTCAGATTAGGAGTATTAGAGTAGGATAGCATTAATATAAGTACTCTATATATGCAGATAATATTCTGTTGCATGTTAGGAACGCTACTGTCTCTACTCTGGCGCTTTAAGAGAAATTAAAAAATTCAGCAAAGTTTCTGCTACAAGCTTACTGTTGAAAAGATTTGCATATTGACCCTGAAAAGTTTCATAGTGAAGCAGGGTATTCTACAGATCTGTTCACTGTGGGAGCATAAGGCTCTGATATATTTAGGATTCAAGTTTCTAAGTACTTATCAGACCTTAAAAGAAATAATCTTGATCCGTTATTACTCAGAATAACTCAGGATCTGTAGAGATAGAAATCCCTTATCGCTTTGGGTTAATAGTACTAAAATGAATATCCTTCTGAGACTACACTATCCTCTAAGGATGTAAATGTGGTCCTTACCCTGAAGTGGTTCAAACCACTCCATGAGGTTCTATCTTCAGCTGGGTAAAAGTGTTAGGCAGGCTTATTTTAAATTAATGAGCATGAAGCAGGTAGGAGATTTATGGTTACGTCTTTTCTTTCTGCATTATTTGGCACTCCATGGATCTAAGTATTTACAGTGGAGGGTCTCCGTAGGTGATGGCTATGCAGATTACCAGCCACAATGGATTTCTCTTGAAACAAAACTATGACACACATACTATTTACCTGGTCTCTCTACTTACATGTCTCTGGACAAAATGCCCAAGCCTCCTAAAAATACTCAAATCTATTGGTCGGTAAAGGCATATTAGCAATCATACAGTTATTTGTTCTTAACAAGAGATACAGCCCAGGCACTATTCTATAATCCCAATCAACAGATTGTTGGTAAACCCATAGAAAGCATTTTGGGGTAATTTGGCAATATCATCAGTTGAGCATTTGGTTCTAGGAGGCCGTCTCATAATGTTTCAGGCCTTTCAGAATAGATACCATGCCCCATACTGTAAATGTCTTCTTTTGCAGGTGACACACACAATTACTTCATTTTGGTCACTCTGCCATGGTCTATGAATGATGGCTTATGATAAGACAAATTAGTGGTGGCTGCAGCCTGCCTCATCTCACTGCTCAGATTTACAGAACCTTACAGATGTTTCACACTCGATGTTAGATGGTGTATGTATGTACCAACAGAGAGAACTGCAACTTGATTGGTCAGCTGAGGGATGGCAAAAAATTGGCTTGATGTTTAGAAATATATTAAGCAGAACAAATATAGATTAGTGCAGTTTATCATCCTCCAGAATCTTTATTCAATTGTGGGAATAATGTGCATTTACATGTTGTGCTTGAAGCATGCTCAACTTATACTGGATAGGCCTTTACTCATTCTCATTCTCACCCTTGGTAGAGGCAGTTAGTAGGAATAGAGGCCCAGAGCAGAGAGTGAGATGAGTGCCTGAGAAGGAGGAGGTGGGGAGGATGGAGGATGAAATCAAAATGGCCAAGTGATGCTGAGCTGGGCTTGTGGGTTTAAACAGGAATGGGTGAGTGGTTGTTCTCACCCACTGAACCATGGACACAGCCTCCAATTCAATATGTAGGAATACTGCATTTACATGTTGTGCTTGGTGCATACTTAACTTATACTGGTTTGGCCTTACTCATTCCCACCGTCACTAGAGGCAATTAATAGGAATGGAGGCCCAAAAAGAAAGTTATGAATAACACTCCTCCAACTCATGGAGAGTATACTTGATAGCATGCAGGAGAAGAAAAAACTTTAGAGAAGGAAACCTCTGAGGAACAATGGCATCAGTTACCCTTCCTCTAGGCATACTAAGAGGAGATGGTTTGAAAAGCTAAATAGAGTTCTTGCTCATGGTTTGGGATGTATGTTTTGCAACAGGAAGAGTCCATCTGTCCAGTCGCTTGATAATGTGTGCTGGGATGTTATTCCTGGAGGCTGACTAGGCTGTTCTATGCGAAGAGTGTCCAGAAAAAGAGAGCAGGTTGTCTCCAGGTGCTGGAGAAGAAACTGACAGAGTCCATAAATTCTTTTGTAGTAAGAGGAGTGTGATTGGGGATAGGAAGAAGAGGAGCAGATGAACAGGAGTGGGAGTGAATCGAAGCAGTTAATCGAATATTTGATAGACAGCACTCACTGAATGTGGGGAAGTAGGTTATGATGACTCTTTGTATAGATTGTCAGTCTTGGAAGATGGAAGGTGAAGGATGTAGTGATCGCTTTGTCTTTTGAAATGTACCACAGTATGAAAAGAAGAAGCAGATGATGAGGGTACAGTAAATTCACCTGGACAAAGAAAACCTGCAGAATGCGAGGCAAATCACAGAATATATACTGTTGATCGAGGAAGTTCTAATGGGTTGATTTAAAGCAAATCAAGTAATTTATTGTTTAGATGGTTAACAGTCATAGATGTATTGATGCCAGTCAATAGTAACTTAACTAAAGAGTTTGGAAAGGGTGAAGTCCACAGGGATTCAACTGAGCAAGAAAACACTGAATGCCCAATAAATAGTGCCTGATGGTGCCATGAGAAAGGTTATGAGCTTGATAGCAGTAGGTAATGAATGCTAATATGTGTTGCAGAGGCAGGCACTAATGGAATTGACTGTATGGCACGAAATGTAATATATTATTTTCTCTGTGCTTAAGTATTGCTCTGACAGGGTATTCAAGATAAAGCAGACTACTTCATTTTTCACGCTTGGTTAGAATAGAACTTGAGTCATGCTTAGCTCTTCAAATTGAGGAAGAGGAGTTATGATTAGGTCTGGTGCTGAATATAAAAGTAGGAACAATGAATTGAGGATTTATGAAGCTAGTAAATCCAAGTCAATCTTCATGCTAAAAGCATTATGGAATGTGATGATGATTTGCCTTTATTAACGATGTCAACAGTATACTGGTTGTCAGAAATATAGATATGTCTGAGAGACCATAGATGCCCCCACATAAAAGCGGCAGCTACTATAAGGTACATTTCAAACAATGGTGAGGCGATGGAAAAGTCAGGAAGATTGTAATCATCTTGAGGGCCATGGAGCAGCGATCCATGAAATTTCGACTATAGTGGCAATCCATAATTCGGAGGGGCATCTGTATAACCCTGGGATAAAGTCTGGGAAAAGGTCCTTGAAAATTGTAGAACAACCATTCCAGGTCTTCAAAGAGAGAGTCCACATGGCTAAATTGGATTTGACAGATGCTGAAATTAAGATGTGGTGATGCAGACCAGAAACAGAACACTCTAGGTTGAGAAAGCAAAATTTAAATATCTCAGTAGTGAGAGAAGGTCTTGCTTCATGTGAGAGGATCAGGCAGAAAGGAATTGACCATGGCTCAGATCCATTGAAGTTTATCAAGGTAGTCAGGCTTCCATGTTCACTGAATTTAATGCAAAGATAAAGAATTCCAAGTAATGGTAGGCCCAATAATCTTTTCTTCTGATAGAGGGAGAGCTAACTCCTGAAATAAAGTCTTCAGAGATGAGATGCCATCTGCTGGAAGAGTGGTAGGTGGCTCTATCTGTAGAAAGTCAGCAGGAACCAGCATAGGGTGTCTGAAAATATATAGAACAATCCGGTCTGCTTCTACAACCAAAAGTCAGGCGTGACAGCAAAATAACAACAGTTCTTCCATTTAATGGCAGAAAGATGTCATAAAGAAGGGCTGACAGGTAGGAGCTTAAAGGTGTCTGAAATATCAGCTTTAGCAGGCAGGCCCTTCACCAAATAACTAGATGTTGGTAATAGCATTATTGATTCTGGTGAATGATAAAGAGAAATCTTCTGAAGATATCAGTGAATTGATGCTGGGAGTGTGAGTAGCTCATGGAGCAGAGATACTGAAGATGAGAATCTTTCAGACTGAAAACTTCTTTGTAGCAAGTCTGATAAGGCAAATATGAGAAATGGGAAAAGGTGGATACTGGAAAGGTCCAATGATGAATCCAGTTTGAAGCTCCTTCTGCAGTAACTGGTGGACAATATCTTATGATAATCGAAAAATGGGTCCCACCGTAACAAATTCTGAGGTCGACAACGAGGTACATGTAAATCGAGCTCTTCACGTTGTGAAGAAAGGAGGAACAAAATATGTCTTTGTAGAAGCTGAAGCCAGGTTGAATCCAGGAAAGCTTGTTAGACAGTCCAGGGTCTTTTGATTACAGAATGACAGAAACGTCTTCGCAAATGATAACTCTGTTACTAAGGAGTCGTGAGCCAATACTAGTAAGAGAGCAGATTAGCATCCTTTCCCTCAAGAATGTCCCTGCAGAGATGACTGGGAACTAGATGAATACGGATTATAGCAGGGGCATAGTAGGTTGTGAATGTATACCTGGTCTGGAGAAGATGCTGTAGTGGCTTGGTAACAGGCTGGATTTGGAAGAGGCTGAATGGTGCCATCAGCAGTGGAGATAGCTGAGTAGTAGGCTGAGCATGGAGGTGGTTTTCCAACAGGAAGAGGTGAGATTGAACCTTGAGCATAGATATGGCAAGTTGGTTGATGAGATCCTTCATTTCAGATGGAGCATCGGAGGCTGAGTGAGAAGGTGGATCAGGAAGGAGGATTCTCCTAGGATTTAGCAGCTACAAAGAGGTTGAGTAGTTCCTGTTTTCTAGCTGAGGATAAACATGAGATACCCAATATCTGAAAGTCTGCAATCAATCGAGGGTAGTCCAGTCCTTAAGAGAGTGTCTGGATTCGGAAATACATTTCCTGGGGGCTGAAGTACCTTCTTCCAGATCAGGGAGATAGAATCCAGTGAAGATGAGAGGACTGGATGATAAGACTCAGGAGGCAAAGCTGGTGGTGAGACTACATATTAGCAAAGGGATTGCCGAAAGTCCACAAAGAATTGTAGATGGTAGATGGCTCTGCAACCTCCACTGAGGTGCAGGACAATAAAACAACAAATGCAGTATGGTAGCAAGCCCTGCAACCTCCATGTAGGAGCAGGACAATGAATTGAAGAATATGCAGTAAAGTAGTAGGCTCTGTGACCTCCACGTATGTACAGGGCAATGTAGATTGCAGACTGAAGAAGGACAGATTGCTGTTGACCTCCATGTAGGTACAGCAAATAGAGTTACTGTGACCTCCACATAGGCACAGGACAATGAATTGAAGAATATGCAGTAAAGTAGCAAGCTCTGTGACCTCCAGATACAGGACATGTAATATTTTTGAAAATAAGCAAGAAGTCCTGTGACCTCCACGTAGGTACAGGACACTGCAATATTTTGAATATAGAATAATAATCCCTGTGACATCCATGAAGGCACAGGACACTGAATATTTTGAATATAAAGTAATAAGCCCTGTGACCTCCATGTAGGTACAGGACAACTAAATTCAGATGACTAAGAAAGCTACTGTGACCTCCACAAAGGTGCAGAGTGAGTAAGCTGTGACCTCCATGTAGGTATAGCAGAAAAGATTGTCTGTAGGCAGAATGTAGGTAAGAAGGTACCAGACCCCCACATGAGTCTGGACACAAAGTTCTATTTTCTATAAGCATGAGCTGATGGGGCAGAAATAAGCAGTAGATAGCCATAAGGTGGAGAGGTGACAGCTTTAAAACATGGCAGAGAAATAGGGATGGTATAGCTTTAAGAATTGCAGTGGAGCAGAGGGAACCAGGAAGTGCAGCCAAGGACTGTAAGGAGAACAGAATGGAGGGGAGTGAAAAGACTGCTGAAATTGAAGAAGCAGCAAGCCCCAAAAAGGTACAGTGCATACCTTTCAACTGCCCCTGGAATTCAGGGACATCCCTGATGTAGCCTCAAAAGTTCCTCTGACCCTGGTAAGATTTCTGGTACTGTAACTGAACAGGGAGGATTATAAGCACAAAATAATGTTAAACATTAAAGTTACAGACTAGGCCTTCTACAGAAAATGTGTCATGCTGTTTACTTAGTCTATCAGCTTTCTGAGAAAATATTATCAAGTGGTAAGATGGGTACCTAATTGTGAGTCCTTATCCTTGAGTGATCTGTAAGCCTTGTGTCTGATTCAGGAGGTAAGAGGTTGAGAGGCATGGAACAGAGAAGCAGCGAGGAGATATATAGCCCTTGTTGTGGCCTTGACTAAGCCTGTAGTTTTAAGGCATTGGTTGGACAAGGTTATTCCATCTAGAGCAGAATGGCATAAAGAAATTCTATTTACCTTGAATGCTGAGAAGCAGATAGCCAGCTTGAACCACAGGTACAATGCCTGTCTAAGAGCTGGGGAATTCTTCATGCTTTTATTGCTTCTTTCATAAATAGTAGATTTGCATTCTATATTTTTGTGTCAAATATGTACTGGTTTTGGATATTGGAGGGATGGAGAAGTGGTGGTAAGATTATGTTATTATCCAGAAGTTGGACAGTTTGATGACTATGTTTGTACCGTCAAGCGTTTGGGTACTGTTGACTCGGGGTGGGATGTTTTGTGATTTGTACTGTGTATTTTGCTTTGTCCCATTATGTCTTGTTCTGCTGTTGTTTGTTTTGAAAGTTTTTAATAAACTACACTGCTTTAAATAAGAGGTAGTAGTGTATTCTTTTCCCCGCTGTCAATACCCCTTCCAATACACACACAGTATCATAGAAACATGAAACACAGAACTTGCTGGCAGATAGGGACCGCCTATTGCCCACATAGGTCGCCCATTTTCCCTGCCTATGTATTACTGCACAGCAGTGGTGCACAACATATTTTAGGGGAGGCCAGACTGAAGACTTGAATCTAGGCTGAGGGCCAAGGGCCACTGTAAAATGACCCAAGGTGACAAATGTCCATCAAGACATTATTAAATGTACACATAAAACAAATCAAGACATGCATTTATCTATTTATTTATTTATCAACATGTTCCTGAAACCAAAAACAAAAATAAAGACTGCAAGTGAAAGCTGCTAGGTCCTCAGGGGCACAGACAGCTGGTGGCCATTTGTGGCCCCTGGGCCCACATGTTGTCACCACTGCTGCAGAGCTATTTGATCTCCCTAACCCATTCACCCTCCTTCTCTTCCCTAAGATTCTCTTATGCCTATCCCATGTATTCTTGAACTCCACCACTATTTTGCCCCCACCACCTCCACTGGAAGACTGTTCCAGGAATCTACCACTCTTTCCTGGAAGAAGTACCTCCTCATAGTCCACCCCTGCTGCCTCAAAGGATACCAGTTAGGAGGGTAGTTGGATGATGGTGGGCTTGTGGAGGGTGAGGGAGGTTGGTCAGAGGTGCATCCCACCTGTGGTTCCACTCCACAACTCCTACGCAATTCTGTCAGGGTGGTACTGTCCTTGCTGGCACCCAAAGTGGTGGACAAGGTGAATACAGAGAACCTACTCAGTGGAGACTCACAAGGGGTGGCACAAGACCTCAGAGGAGAAGGAAGCAACTCTTGGTGTGGGACTCTATTATTAGGGAGATAGAATTAGGGGTCGGGGAGATCAAGTGATGCAGAGTGCTGAGTAGAAGCTCCTTCAGAGCTCCTGCCTCCCGATCATTAAATCATCTTTTCGGACATCCTAACCTTTTATTTTCTCTTGTTTTGAGATTCAGCGCTGTCTAATTGCTGTGGCACTCTGGTTTGGGCATATTTCAGGCAGATGGAGGCTTACATGAAGAAAGCCCCTCAGAAGCATACCCCCAGCTACTCCTGAGAAGACCTCTAAAATCCAGGGCCTCGGGTGGCCTGGGCCTGATCCTCCGAGTCAATTGGTGAACAGGAACCTTTAACGCTTTCCAGGTTCCTTGAGGAATTTAAACCCTTTCGTGAGGAAATGAAGGAAAAGGCAACAGATTTGAAATCTCTTTCCAGAAAGTTGGATGAAGTCTCGCTATCTGTTTCTGATAATACAGCTCGAATAGTTTCCATAGAAAAAAGCTTGGAAGTCTCGACCCTGACCTGGTCTCAATGCATCAGAAATTATCTTGTTTTGAATCTAAGCTTGAAGATCTAGAGGGCCAGAGCCATAGAAACAACGCTGTGATTCTCGGTTGCCGGAGGGAGAGGAAGGCCAATATGTTGTGGCATTTGTTCAGAAGCTGGTAGACGAGTAGCGGACCATCTACTTTTGGCCCGCTATATTATAGAGCAAGCTCACAGGTCCTTACGGCCTAAACCTTCCTGGGGATCCCCCACCCCATTATCTGCTGGTTTTTGAACTATTTGGAGAGACAACACTTTCTGCAGAAAGAACGAGCTTTGCAAGAGGTTTGCTGGGAAAACATGAAGCTGAGAATTTGTAAGATTTGCTTGCCTCGTTCACATGAAATGCAAAGCTGCTCCACCCTATTGTTTCCAAGATAATTGCTGCAGGCTTGAAGTTCAGGATGGCTACCCGGCCAGACTACAAATTTCAATAAACGGATCCTGGAAAAGCTACGATAATCCTGAGGCGGCCCTGATGAGTCTTAAGTCCACTTTGCCAGATCTTTTAAGGACTCTTGAGTTGCTGTGTTGCAGTATGAGAGATACATGAAGTCGAGAGTTGAAACTTTCGTTTTTCCTTTTGGAAATCCATCTAGTGTGAAGACCTGGGAAATTTCCCTGCTGATTTGGACTGGGGATCATTGTGGGCCATCCTGGTTTTCTTTTCTCGGTTCTATTCACAGGGGGCCCATGCTGGTTTGAAGAAGAGGACACTGGGTTTGGGGCCTGCTTAAGGGGAATTATGCTATGTCTTGGCAGTTTTGTATGATGGGTACAGAGAGAGAGATAGAGGAGTTAGCTTAGTTGTGAATCAGATTTGCATTTTCTCGTCTGGATTGGTATTAGGATGGTCCTGGGCTTTCTCTATTTAGATTCTTATCTAGTTATGACATGGAACCGGTCACTAAGAGGGCATTCCAATCATAAGGGACGCGAGAAGCAACCCTTAACTCGAGGGGAATTTAACAGTACCTTACCACTCGGTTTGAGTACAGCACTCAATTTTCACAGGAGGGCCTGAGCATTGGGAGGCGGGTTATTTGTGGGTAGAGGCACTTGTTATGCCTTCCCTTCCGGTGGTGTGATTACATTTTTCCTTTTCTATTTCCGCCTCAATATGTGTTGCAGCTATCTCCCTCAGGGGTTCCTGGTCTGGTATTGGTTTTACTTGGGTCGCCTTGTGCTGGCAAGTACTGGTTTGCTTCCTCCTCGATTCTGTTCTGGTTACAATGATCACTTGGGTGGTGCATGGATCTCACTGTGGCCTCTTTAAAATAAATCCCTACAAGCTTATACTTTGGTGGATCGAGGTGAAAGCCCAGGATCGTTCTCTCTTTTGGGGCATAATTAGTACTGTTTGGTTTCAATATATGATATCTGAGTATAATAGTTTTTAGAATTAGGGACATTATTGGGGGCAGGGAGTAAAGGAAAACACCAGTACTGTGCTTTGAGCGTTGTGACAGTTTGGTGGGTGGAGGGAGGGAGGGTTTTGGGGTATGGTTGGAGGGTGGGCGAGAGGGGATGAGTGGGATTTATTCTTGGGGGTTAGGGAGGAGGGTGGGTTTTACTGCAGTAACCCTGAGGGTATGTTTACAGGGGTATACATCCTGTGTGCTGAGCGCAATTGTTTTAGTCCAACTAATTTTCCTCGATGGCTAATGAAATAACATTTGTGACCTGGAATGTTAAAGGGATCAGAAAGAAGCATAAACAATACCAGGTTCTTAAAGATTTAAGTTTACTCAGCTACTTGAGATTACTTTTTACAAGAAACCCATTTATTAGGCGTGGAAGCCTTGCAGTTAAGGAGGCAGCAGGTGAGATTGATTTACAGTGCCCAGGGATCTACAAATAGCTGTGGGGTTATGCTCATGATTAACAGGGGTATTCCTTTTGTTTCTACACAGGTTATTAAAAATCCGAGGAAGGTTTACCCTTGTTAAAGGTACTCTCTGGTCTGTTCCAATATTATTGGGCAGTATTTATGGCCCCAGTCTGACAACCCAGGATTCTTTATGAGGCTTATATCTATCATTCTTCCAATGCTTCCCATTAAGATTATTTTAGGGGAAGATTTCAATCAAGTGCTCGACCTTAATCTAGATAGATTGGGTAGAGGTCTGGGAGGGGTCACCCGGGCAGAAGGCGTTCAATGATTTATTAGATCAATGTGGGCTCTGTGATGTCTGGCGTGTTTTACATCTGGATTCTAGGAGTTTACTTCAGGTCTATGACACACAGCTCGAGTCCCGCATTGACTACATACTCATTTCTCAGTGCCTATTGCCCGGGGTTAAGACCTCCGATTCATCCTGGTCCAATCTTCTGATCATTCATTAGTAATATGCAACTTGGTACTGTTTAACTTACCTAATAAGGAAACCAGATGGAAACTTAATGACCAACTCCTTAAAGATGTTAAACACTGTAAACTCATAAGGAACAAATAGAATCCTTTTTCTCATTAAATCTATTAGTGCAAAGCTGGATATTTTGTTGGGGCTTTAAAGCCTTCATGAGAGGATACTTATCAGTATGGCGGTTGGTAGGAAAAGGGCATGGAAGAAGGAACTAAAATCCTTATTAACCCAGATTAGATCTCTGGAAGTTAATTTCCTGACTAATCCCTCAGATGAGGATACGCTGAAAACTTACTTGAGACAAAGCAGAACTAGCTATTATTCATGCCAGGGCTAGCTATATTGATCAGGGGAAAAGGCAGGATGTCTACTGGCACGCGTGATAAGCAACAGGAATCAATGAGATTTATCCCTCCTATCAGGGCAATGGCAGATGGATCTTTTAAAGTATCTCCCACTGAAATAGCTCAAGAATTTGCCAGTTATTACACAAATTTGTACAGTGACATGGAGCACCCCTTGCCCTGAGGACATAGAGCATTACTTAAAAGATTCCCATTTGCCCTCTCTCTGATTGGTACAGAGATTCTCTGGTTGTCCCTATCTCCCAGGAGGAAATTGCTAATGTTATTAGTGAACTACCAGCAGACAAGGTCCCAGGTCCAGATGGATTTTCCTCTCTATTTTATAAGGTCTTCCAAGACCTCCTATTACCAATACTTGGCCGTTTATTTCAGCATATCTTATCTGGGGTGAAACCGATCCGAACCTCTATGAGGCCCTGATCGTTCTGCTCCCGAAACCCAATAAAGACCTCGAACTGGTTCAAAGTTACAGGCCTATCTCACTTTTAAATCAGGATATTAAATTTCTCTCAAAATACTAGCTAATAGGCTAACAGTAGTTCTTCCTTGGCTAATAGGTACAAATCAGGTAGGATTTATGAAAGGCGTTCATCCTCTGATCACTTACGTACTTTGTCACATGTCGCCTCGGCTACCAGGGATGCGGAGTTTCCTGCAGATTTGGTCTCCTGGATGCCAAGAAAGCATTTGACCGAGTGAACTGGAACTTCTTGTTCTGTGCTCTGGAGGCTTCCACTTTCCCTCTGTTTATCTCCTGGATCACCACACTTTATAAAAATCCCATGGCAAGAAGCTCCAGAATGAGGCCTTCTCCAACCCTATTCGCTTCACTCAGGTACGAGGCAAGGGTGCCCTTTTCTCCTACTATTTAACTTATATTTGGTACCTCTTATTCAAAATATTCTTAATAATGTTTCTATACAGGGTGTGAGAATTAAGCGCACGAAATTAAAGTCACTGCATATGTGGATGACTTGTTAATACATTTGTCTCATCCGTGTCCTCAGTTCTGGCTTTGCTAAGGAAATAGCAAGGTTTAGTGTTTTGTCCAATTATAAATTGAATGCTAGTAAGTCCCTATTTTTCCATTAAACCATAAAGTTTTCAAAAGTGACATCCGTCCTTTTGGTTTATGCTGGACTCTAGATCATTTAAGTATCTGGGTATTAAACTTTCCCGTAACCCTCTAGCATGGTTTAAGGAGAATCTCGATTCCCTATTGCAAGTGATTACCAAACCTTGAGAGGTGGTCTAAACTTCCTATTTCTGTATGGGGCCAGATCAATATAATTAAGATGAACATATTTCCTAGGATCTTCTACCCATTGTCCCTTCTCAACACCTTTATTCCTTTACTCTGGTTTAAAAGACACACGGTGTTGCCACTAGATTTATCTGGGCTGATAGGTATCCTCGCTGGCTTATCATAAGTTGGCAGCCCAAAACTGAAGGGGGTTGCGAATTCCCATCTGGCCTTATATTATTGGGCTAGTCACCTTGCGAAATGTTTGAGATGAGTATCTCCCGGCCCAGAAGAAGTGCAACTGGTTTGGCTTAAAATA
The DNA here is from genome assembly GCA_016271365.2 of Neoceratodus forsteri. Lineage (NCBI taxonomy): Eukaryota > Metazoa > Chordata > Ceratodontiformes > Ceratodontidae > Neoceratodus > Neoceratodus forsteri. Next base: position 1,066,939,505 of record CM028130.1, read on the forward strand.
GAACTGATGCAATTAGGACAAAAACTTTGAACATCTTGCATTATTTTTCCTCAGGTTATCCCAAGTAAGTGTGACCAAGAGTGTCCTATAATAAGGACCTCTTTAAAGGTCTATTTCAAATATGTTCCTTTTGCAGTATTCCCTCATCTGGACCTGGCCCAGTCTATTTGGAATTGTCCATCATTCACTATTAATAAGATTCAGATTTCCTCATTGGTTGCCTCAATTGGGAGAGGGAAGCTCTTGGCCTTTATTGATGGAGAGGGGCATTGGTTATCAGTGGAAGAGATGATTAAGAAATGTCTCATCTGGGTTTCTTCCTATTTCAAAGCCATACAATTGAAACACTTACTTGTAATTACTCCTGATAGCACTCCCTTCCCAGACTATCTCTTCTCTGATACCTGAGGTTTCCTACTTTCTGGCTTCTCTGGTGCAGTCTCTAAACTATATCAGGTTTTGTTTCACAAAAGTTTGGGGACCCATTTGGGCCTTCAAGATTTTGGAGTAGTTTTCTCCCTCAACTTCAATTGGATTGGCACTCTTTGGAATTCATGTCATAAATTTATTTCTCAAGACAGACTGCGCCTCATGCAATACCATATATTGCACAACCTATACTATACCCGACAAATTGTACAGGTGGGGTTACCTAAACTCTAACATGTGCAATAAATGTTTACAGGAAGAGGGTACACTTTTTCACATGCTTTGGTCCTGCCCCAAATTTTCCCCTTGGGATTCAATCCAAACGTCCTAGACCCCTGTTGGGCCTCCACGAATATTTCACTCCCGAGATTTGCTTGTTGGGGACCTGTCTTCTATCAGAGTCAGAGTGCAAAAGTTCCACATTTCCATGATTGCCCTATCAGCTAAGAAGATAATTCTTCATCACTGGAAAGACAGGTCCTCCCTTCTCTTCAGGAATGGGTAAGAGAAGTTCTATCCAACTCATGACAGAAAAAGTGATCGCTAGTCTTCATAATAGACTGGCAGCTTATATTAAAACTTGGGATCCTCCACTCATTAATCTCTCTGGTTCTAAGCTAAACCCATCCTAGGTTCCATGTTCTTGCATGGCTTTTAACTAGGTGCTCAGCATCCACGGGTATAAGGCTGGGTTACTGCAGTATGGGAGGGCAGGTGTGTTGGCAGTTAACTCTTCACAATGTATCAGTGAGCCTTTGTCACTCTTACTTAATGCTCTTTTATGGTGGAAAATGTATCAATAAACTTTAAATAAAAAAAGAATTAGGGTGGGAAAGTGGGAGATCAAGCACCACCGGTGCCCCAGCATGGAGGGATGAGAAATGAATCCAAAGGATCACTGGGGCTGTAGGATAGGAGGGTGAACTAGATTTCATTGTTCACCTGGGAACAAATAACCTGGCTGGGGATGAGGTTAGGGTAGTACAGAGGGAGTTCACAGAGTTGGGGAGGGTCTTAGACAGGTGGCATGCACGGTAACCTTCTTGGAAGTGTTGCCTGTCTGGCATGAGAGAGTTCAGGGCACTCCACACCAAGAGATTCAATAAATGGCTAAAAATACTGGTGCAGAGCAGAGGATTTGGCTTCATTGGGGGTTGGGCACCCACTTGAAGGGATACAGGCTCGTACAAGAGGGATGGTCTGCACTCATCTGGGAGAAGAGCCAGGATCCTAAGTGAGAGTTTTAATGTTTCATTGGCAAGCATTTAAACTAGCTAAGGGGTGTCAGAAGTAAGCAGGAAAATTCAGCTGCCCTCACCACATGTTATGGTAGTCAAAAGAGGATCCTAGGACTGAGAAAGCAACAGAAGGGATCAAGCTGGGAGTAAAGTCAGGGAAGCTTAGTGGGAAGGCATACTGGATAGGAGGGGAGCTGGTAGGGGCAAAGACATCAAGACATGGAAAGCCTTGTGCACAAATGCCCACAGCCTAGGTAACAAGATCCTGGACCTAGTGGCCTTAATGGTGGAGGAAGACCTGGACATAGTTGCAATCACTGAAACATGTTACATGGGAAACCATGACTGGATGTTACCATACCAGGGTACACAGTCTTCAGAAAAGGCAGGGTGAATAGAAAGGGTGGAGTGGTAGATCTCACATCAGAGAAAGGAATCAAAGCAACTGAGATAAGGGAAAGCAGGAAGGGGAGGAGGCACTGTGGGTCACATTAGCAATGGGGAATGGGACCAACATCTGCACTAGGGTTATTTACAGACCTCCAGTGCAGGGGAGGAAATAAAGAGGATATTAGTGGAAAACATCCACAAAATGACAGACAGAGAGGGGGATGTGTTGCTGGTAGGGATCTAAATATGCCAGATGTTAACTGAGACACCTATGCTGCAGCCACAACCAGGAGCAGAGACAGCCTGGATGCCCTGCAGGGACATTCCTGGACAGCTAGGTGGTGAAGCCCACCAGGAAGGGGGCAATATTGGATCTGGTTCTCACTAATAGTGATAGAATAACATGTATTGGTAGGCAGCCATCTAATGAATAATAATCACCCTACAGTGTGGTTCAAGGTGAAGACTGTGGAAGAGTTAAGCCACACAAAGGTAAGGGTCCTGAATTTCAATAGGGCCAACTTTGAAAAAATGAGGGAATGCTTCAAGAAAACCCTGGCAAAGGACAAGCAAGGAAAGGGGTAGAGGAGCAGTGGGAGATCCTTAAGGAGCCATAGCTGAGGCAACTAGCCTTTGTGTGAAGCAAGTAAACAAAGCAAAAGAAAGAAAAAATTATGGTTTCCAAAAGAAGTGTCAGGGAAGGTTAGAGAGAGAAAAACTGGCATTCAGGAAGTACAAAGAATCACAGAAGGAGGGAGACAGGGAACTGTATCAGGCAAAGCAGACGGAGGTGGGAAAGCTGTCAGGAGTGCAAAGGTGCATACGGAGAAAAGAACAGCCCAGTCAGGAAAAGAAAGAGACAAAACCTTTCTTCAGGTATATCAGTGAAAGAAAAAAGGCCAAAGGAGGGATTGTGAGACTAAATAAAGGAGGGGTGCAGAGAGGACCTAGAAAAGCAGAAATTTGAATGAATACTTGCTGCTGTATTCACAAAAGAGGAGAAGGGAGGGACCAAAATTAGGCAGTAGAAGCACGCATGGAAGGGAGGTGAACACCAGTCCATTCACAGAGGGGGAATACTAAAGGAACTCTCAAAACTTAAAGCAGACAAAGCAATGGGGCAGGATGGGATACATCCCAGAATTGTAAAAGAACTCAAAGAGGTGTTGGTGGTACCACTGACAGCCCTATTCAATTAATCATTGGAGGAGGGAGTAGTACCAGAGGACTGGAGTAGGACCAATGTGATACCCCTCCACAAGAGTTGGTGCAAGGTAGAGGCTGGAAATTACAGGCCAGTCAGTTTTCTGTTTTTACTTTACTGGTTTTCTCCTCCAGTCACTGGAGTGGTGGCCTCTCTCAGGCGATGTCCTGGTTGCCTTTGGCCCAGCCTGAGGACCTCCCCACCCTGGGTCCCTCCCGGAGCTCCGCTGTTACCTTACCTCTGCCTGGAGAGGGATCCCTGGCTAACCCTCCAGGGTGGGCCTGCCACTCCTACAGGTGCCCGAGACATCTAATTTCATCCAGGCATTGGGGTATGCAGATGAACATGACCCAAGTGGGCAGGGTCCGGAAATGGGTGTGGGTTCAGGGTGTGCTGTTGCCTACCAGTACTCCAGGGCATTTCCTTGTTCTGTTGTTCCACCCCCAGCCCTCCCTAGTGAGCATGAACATGCAATGATGCCCAGTGGAGGAGGAATGCTCACTCCTGAGTGCATTCCTGCCCATGTCTTCTGTGCTCTGCCTCCCTCTTGCATGCAGGCTGCCGGTACTGTACCTCTCATCTCAATCAATCAATCAATCAAAATCTTTATTTAACCAGGCGGGCACCGTTGAGCAGAATTCATTTTCGTGGTGAACCTGGGATAAGGAACAAACTACAGAACAGGATTAGATTGCTGCCAACACGGCAGTATACATCATAACAGATATGAGCAGGCTAACGAGAGCCATCGCACACAAGAATACTAAATATACAAAAACAGTACCATAAAAGAAATGTACATGTTAAGAGCATGGTATAATGTGGAACACTGAACTAGTGTAAGCTAGATTACAGTTTTTTTTTTTTTTTTACAGAGCAGAAGGTAAGAGGATGCATAGGATAGAAGGGGAAAGGAGAGGGCAGGATTTGGATCAAAGGGTGGCAGAGAGAGAGCAGGAATAAGCACAACGGCTGCAGTCCCAGGGATTAAGGAAAGCAGTCACAGGATTCCTTGAGTTGGCAGGTGATTAAAGCTTTAAATGCCACAAGCCTGCAAGGGAGGTTTATTTTCAGGGCTTTTGCAGCTTATTCCACAGCAAGGAAAGTACATGGTTTATAGACGCCCTGCTGAAGCGGATGTAACCTTGGGATTTTCAGAGTACATAAGAAGCACTTCTCAAGGCATAGTTAGATTGGAGGCTTAATGGTAGGCAATCTGTGATATAGCTGGACAGGTTATTCGCAATGGCTCTGAAGGTCTTGAGTACCGCATTTCTGGCTCCTAAGGGGTAAGGGGAAGGCCAGCCCACAGCAGTATATACTGTAGGAGACAGTGATGGGTGGAGTAGGGTAGTCTGTATCAACCTTAAGGCTCTGTGGTAGAGTGTATCAAGTTTTGCAAGAGTACCAGCAAGACCTTGGCTGTATAGGAAGTCGGCATAGTCTAATGGGGATAAATGTAATTTGACTAGCCGCTTTTTAGCCTCCCTAGAAGGGTTTTATCCTGAAGAATAGTCCTAGTCTCTGTCTGAGTTTCTTTATAAGCTCTTCAATATGACCCTGGAAGGAGAGAGAACTGTCGATCCAAGCCCCGAGGTATTTGAAAGAAGACACATATTCCAGCTGATCCCCAGTATGGTAGTGATAGGGGATAGTGAACCATGAGAGGGAGGGCAATAGAGTTGGACACAGAGAGAAGTGCATGGCTTTTGGGTTTTTTTTTTTATGCTCAGAAGCAACTTCTGTTTTAAGAGTTGGAGTTGTAGCAGATCAAATTCATTCTGGAGAGATGAGAGTACAGTGTCGGAGATGGTCCACTAGTGTAGAGCACTGTGTCATCTGCAAAGAGATGAATTTTGGCCTTGTTAATGGAGGCATTAATTCTATTAATGTAGATTGCGAAAAGCAGGGGTCCCAAGATGTAGCCTCACGGAACATCCTAGTAACAGGTTTATGGGGCTAGACCTCACCATCAGCCTTAACTTGCTGGGAGCAGTCAGTTAGGTAATTGTGGAACCACCTAAGAGAGGGAGCATCCAGGCCAATATTCCATAGGGATTATAGTAGCAGGGGTGGTCAACAGTGTCAAAAGCCTTACTGAGGTCCAGGAAGACTGCACCAACAACATTTTTGTTGTCCAGCTCCCCAGCCAGTCATTACTGACTTTGGCAAGGGCGGAAGTAGTACTATGTTGAGCCCTGAACCAGGACTACAGCGGGTTGAGGAGGTTTGCTGATTCCAGGTGGGTCCTGAGTTGGGAGTTAATGATTTTCTCCAGCATTTTGACAGTACGGGAGGAGAGAGATGGGCCTATAATTATTCAGATCGCTAGGATCCCCATTCTTGAGTACAGGAACAATGTGGGCAGTTTTCCAAATAGTAGGAATAGTAGGACCGTGGGAGATGGATAGATTGAACAAGTGAGTAACAGGCACGGCGAGAGCATGGGAGCCTGCCTTTAGAAAGAATGGATCGATTTGGTCAGCCCCAGGACTTTTCCTTTCATCCAACTGGAGCAGGAGATCCTCCACTTCCTTCAAGGATGTGGCTTGGAGAGAGAAGGATGGGCTAATTACAGAGGGTCAGGGTATCAAGCTCAAGCTGTGCCCAAGAGTACTAGCTGGGAGGAATCAAAAGCTAGTCCAGCAGTGGCAAAATGATTGTCAAATGAGTCCAGAATAGTAGGTTTATCAGTAACCGTGGAAGTACCAACCTGGATTTTAGCAGGCAGGGGGTTACCAGAAGAATGACCTTCGATATCTCTAATAGTCCTCCAGAATTTTGACAACATGTGGAGGAAGCTTCAGTTGAAAGCAGTAATAATTAGCCTTAGTTTCTCTAACCAATTTGGTACAGAGGTTTCTTGCTCTCCAAAAAGATTCCAGTCATTAGGTAGCTTTGTTCTGTGAGCAGTTTTCCATAGCCTGTCCTTATTCCAAAGTGCACTTTTTAGGTCAGGAGAGAACCACCGGCAATATTTGCTTCTAACTCAGGATGTAACTAGTGGGGCATGCTTATTCAGAGCACTTACCACAATGTCTTGAAAAATGTCATAGGCAGGAGCCACGGATTCTGCTAGGTAGAAGTCCTGCCACCAGGGAGAGTGACTTAGCTCAGCAGTGAATGACCAGGGATCAAAACTGCATCTGCTTCATTTTGTGGTGAATTTGGGTGGGAAGGTAGGGGTATGACAAGACCTAACACAAGTGACAAAACAGTAGTTACTGATGTCAGAGAAGAAGACTCCAGAGTGGGAATGCAGGTGAGGCTTACTAACTATGATGAGGTCCAACAGTGTACTTTTGGCAGGGTTACTCTTGTTTGGACCTGTAGCTTCAGTGATGAGTTGGTACAACCCCAAGGAGTCACAAATGGTTTTGAGGGAGAGGAGGCATTAGAATGCCAGTCTAAATTTAAGTCCCCTAGTATTATTGTTTCTAATGAGTTATGCCCCAGGAGGTTGCTTAAGTGGTTTAGAAGCTGCAATCCTGCTGAAGGTGGCCTATAACAGCCTGTAACACTGACCGAGACTCCAGAAGCGATCACCACTTGGAGGGATAGAGATTCAAATTCATTGGGGACCAAGGCTGAGTCCAAGATGGAGACAGAGTATTTGTCTTGACATAAATACACCCCCACCCCTAGACTGTCTGTCAGTTTGGAATAGTGAGTAGGAAGGAGGTAAACAGACTGGTTACTGGTTGATGGGTGGAGCCAAGATTCAGAAATCACCAGAATATCTGGGGAGGTATGGCTTGTCCAGGCCTGGATAGGAGAGATTTTTTAGTAGGCTACATACATTAATATGCATAAAGCTAAGCCCTTTCAGATTAGGGAGGTCAGCCAGCGAGCCAATGCTGGTGTAACCCCTGCAAATGGGGGTTCCCAAAAGACTTCCAGGAGCTTGCTTGAATGCTCCAAGCCTGAATGGTGTTTGTTTAAGCCATTTATCAGTGAGAGTTTTAGAACCTCTGGTACTGTCTCTTTAAGAGCTGTCTGCTTGCAGACATAATTAGTTTGTATGGGGGACTGTGTGTCTTTGATTGAGTACCACCAAGCTGCTGCCAATTCACTCCATTTTGCAGTCACTAGGAGTGCAAAGGAACCTATCTGAAAGATGTAACTGTTTGCCAGAAACCATTTAGAGTGATAATGAAATTACAGTTTGTCTAACCTGCTTTTTTGCAGTCAGAACATGTGTCTGCCTAGTTCCCCATTCTGGTTTTGAACTGCTGAACTGGACCAATCAGTGTGGGGTAAGCTAGCTCTAAAATGGTGCCTTGGACGAATCAGAACTTGGACTCATAATCTGAGCCAGCCACAAGAGGATTGTATGGGCAGTGACTCTGGGAGATGTAGTTTAGACTTCAGTGCCTTTTGGACCAACAGCAGCAGTCTATTGTGAGTGACAGCCAATCCAGTCAAGAACTGGAGGAACTCAAAGGAAGTGCCCGTTTTGTCGGTTGGAGTTTCAGTTGAGCTTTGGCAGTGAAGAAGGAAGGAGCCCTGTGCTTTTCAGTGTGCAGTTTTAGTCAAAAACGTGTGTAAGGCCCAGAGTTCCGGTCTGCAGCTTGTGTAACTGCTTGTTAGGACTGAATCCGTCCTGTGAAAAGAATCAAAGGATCTCTGAAGAGTAGAAACCAGGCTCACCCTGTAGAAGACTGGAGAAATTATTGAATTGCACTCGGTCTGTCAGGAACTGAATCTGCTGTGTGTTCTCCCGGCATTGTGCAGTAATTGCGATCGGGATAGAGAAGCAGCCTGCCTGGTATAGTTGTAACCCCCTGCAAATGGGGTTCCCAAAAGACTTCCAGGAGCTTGCTTGAATGCTCCAAGCCTGAATGGTGTTTGGCATTTAAGCCATTTATCAGTGAGTGTTTTTAGAGCCTCTGGTACTGTCTCTTTAAGAGCTGTCTGCTTGCAGACATAATTAGTTTGTATGGGGGACTGTGTTCTCTGAGTACCACTTGAGCTGCTGCCAATTCACTTCATTTTGCAGTCACTAGGAGTGCAAAGGGAACCTATCTGAAAGATGTAACTGTTTGCCAGAAATTATTTAGAGTAATAATGAAATTACAGTTTGTCTAACCTGCTTTTTGCAGTCAGAACTGTGTCTGCTAGTTCCCATTCTAGTTTTGAACTGCTGAACTGGACCAATCAGTGTGGGGTAAGCTAGCTCTAAAATGGTGTCTTGGACGAATCAGAACTTGACTCATAATCTGAGCCAGCCACAAGAGGATTGTATGGGCAGTGACTCTGGAGATGTAGTTTAGACTTCAGTGCCTTTTTGGACCAACAGCAGCAGTCTATTGTGAGTGACAGCCAATCCAGTCAAGAACTGGGAGGAACTCAAAGGAAGTGCCTGGTTTTTTCAGTTGGAGTGTCAGTTGAGCTTTGGCAGTGAAGAAGGAAGGAGCCCTGTGCTTTTCAGTGTGCAGTTTTAGTCAAAAACGTGTAAGGCCCAGAGTTCCGGTCTGCAGCTTGTTAGGACTGAACTGTCCCTGTGAAAAGAATCAAAGGATCTCTGAAGAGTAGAAACCAGGCTCACCCCTGTAGAAGACTGGAGGAATTGCTGAAAATTACACTCGGTCTGTCAGGAACTGAATCTGCTGTGTTCTCCGGTATTGTGCAGTAATTGCGATCGGGATACAGATGCAGCCTGCCTGGTATAGTGCTTCTTTTATATGGATGTGTGAAGAGGTTTGTGCACCTCAGGTGAGCCCTGCTGACATTGAAGGACCCTATCTTATTTGGAGGTCGTGAGTACTAATTCAGGTCGCTCCTGTTGAATTGCCACATTAAATCCAAATGGAATTACTGTACTGCTGACTGTTTAATTCTCCTTTTCTCTGTGTGAAAGGGCCCCTACCAGCTGCCACGGTTTGGACTAGCCACTAGGGCTTGGGTACCCAGGGACAGTAACTGATAGGGATAGGCCTGTGCACAGAGCCATAGGAGATTATTAGAGTGATAAGCTAATTAACCTGATTTCCCTGTCCTTGTTATATCCCCTAAATAAATCAGAGCTGCTCGTTTCAGCAAAGTTATACTGCCTGAGGTATTTGTCTATGTTAAAGTACTGTACTGTGATTGTTGCACTGTATCTCATTTCACAGGAGGTCCCAGTGCCGAACCAGACCTGGGGGTAAGTGTATACTGTGAAGGTAATTCTGATATATTGTGTGGGCCACTAGTGGGAAGAAAGGGGTTGCAGTGTCCCAGAGGGCTGTGACCAAGTTAGTTTAACTATTGCAAACCCTGACCTCTGGGTGAGGCACCGCCATTGGATCCAGGCCCTCAACCTGTTAGTGGCAAATCAGGCAGGGTAGTAGCCCCTGGATAGGCCATCTAGGGGTTACATCTTGGAGGCTCACCGCTGGGATTGTGTGTCCTCTAGTGGCCATATTTACTAACCACTGTTAAGAAAAAATGGGTACCCGACAGAAGTGGCTGTGCACCGCTGGTGGAGTGGTGTACTGGGGAGGAGATCGACCCCAAAATGCTATGCTTATCCTGGACATCCCCTGGTATCAATACGGACACTGTGCAGGGAGTACTTTCCAAGGTGGAAGGTTTACAAAACCCTGTGGTGGTGGGTCGGCATGCTAATCTGCTCACCCACACTTTCCTGGCCCTAGTAGAGTTTAAGGATCCATAGATAGCTCCAAAGTGCCACAGACCATTACCCCAGAGGGAGCCCTCACTGCTTGGAGAGTGATAACTAAGGACAGTAAGACCTGGGGAATCAGCCCCACCACTATCTGAAACTTTTGAGGAGAAATTTGCTGAATGGTTGCTGGGAGAGGGGAAACTGTGGAGGACTTGAAGAAACTATTCTTGCCACCTGGGGTGTTCTCCCCAACACCCTCTCCTGCTCCAGTGCCCGTAATGGTGGCTGAACCAATGCAGACTCTATTTCTGCACCTGCCATTAGTCACGACTCTTACCAGGTTGAGGATCTTCTCTGGCACCCTCCCACCCCCAAGGGAGGATGACTGGGAGACCTGGATAGAACTATGTTGCCCCAAGTGCTAGAATGGCAATGCTCGGAAGCGAAAGCGAAAGAGGGTTAGTGAGAGCCTCCGAGGTCCTGCCCTGGCTACCATCCGTGCTAAACGGGCCAGTAACCCTGAAGCGACTGCACAGGCCTATCTTGAGGCCTTGAGAATGTGTATGGAGCCCAGATTCTGATGAGGACCTATGGTGGAGAGTAAGAAATGCACAACAGTACCAAGGGGAGTTGTTGTCCGTGTATGTCTCTCGGCTGGAAAAATTGTTGCAAGAATGCCTCAGAAAGGGTAGTTTGCCAGCGATTGAACTGGACCGAACCAGACTGGACAGAATCCTTAAGTCTGCCCCTTCTCAGAACTGCTGTTGCTTCAGTTACGCCTGGCAAATCGACTGGAATCCCCACCTCCTATGATGAGTTAATGAGAGAAATTCGAGGAGTTGAGAAAAGGCGACTCGGAGGTACCTGCACCAACAGCTGTGGCTACGACCGAGTGACTGAGGGTGACCCATCAAGTGAAGTTCAGGGCAGAGGTTGACAGTCAATGAGTGCTCTGACAAGGAAAAGATATGCCACAATGGGGCGAACTGTTGAGAGAGATCCGGAATTCAAAACAGTCCCTTTATGAAAGCTACGCCTGCAAGTACGGGCCCTGACCTATATCCGACTGCATCTGCTATGGGGGTGGGGTACCCACCCATGTATCTCCTGCTGATAACAGCTCCAAACTCAATTCCTTGACCATGGAAGTGGAGAAACTGACGAGATGTCTCCAAATGCTTATCACGCGCAGACAGAGATGGCACCAAGGTTTCCAGTTAGTAATACCCGCCCTGGCTCCCAGTGTGGCGCCTTGGCCAGCTCAAACTCCAGAAAGTATGTTTTGCTATAATTGTGGAAAGATGGGCACATGAAAGGGAATGCCAGTCCCCAAAAGACACTGACAAAGTTGCATATAGGCTACAAGGAGAGCTTGGAGAAGAAATCAGTGGTTAAGAGGTGCACGACATGATCCCAGTGAGGGCACCAAAATGCTAATTCACGTCCTTGTGGCAAGGTCAGTTGCCCAGGCCCCCACTACCGCCTCTCCAGACTGGTCCAGAATAGTGGGTCCCTCCATGGAGACCACTGTAAAGGTGAATGGAGTGTCTACAAGAGCTGTATTAGACAGTGGCTCCCAAGTGACAATTATGTTCCAGGATTGGTATCAGAAGCATTTGTCAGACGTACCTTACAACCATTAGAAGGACTGCATGTATGGGGGTTAAGTGAGAAGGCCTACCTCTATTCCGGTATATCCGAATTTGGCTGTCTTTCCCCACCTCCGTGGCTGGAGTGGCCGAACAAGTAGAGACCCTAGCCTTAGTGTGTCCCCCACTGGACTGTATGATGGTGTCCCTTGTTGATTGGAACAAATGCTCATATGTTCGGAAGGCTGGCACAGTTGTGTTATGAAAAAGGGGTCAAAGACTAGTAGAGCTTTAAGAGTTCCGGCTTTAATTAAGAAGGCCTATGAGGCACAGAGAGATGCTGAAAAACAGAACCAGAGGAACCGGTCGAATTGTATGGAAGAAGGATCCTGAGTCTCTGATCCTGGCGCCAAATGCCCAGTGTACCTTACAGGGAGAGGTCCGTATCAGAAAGGATGTTAAGAATAAAATATTAATGTTGGGATGCACCAGGCGATGGAAAATTGCCAGAGGGACTGCTGGTCAAGCCTAGTATTTTGCCCGCTAGAGCCCATGCTTATGCCAGAAGGGTAATGGTCCAAGTTCATAATGTGTCTGAAAGAGACATTCGAGTAAACAGAGGTTGCATCCTGGCTAATGTGCATTTGCAGACACTGCAGTGCTACCCAGCAGCAAGAGTTCAAGGAAGAATGACAGAGTAACGCCTGACTTGTTTGATTTCGTGACTCCGCTGCCAGCTGAATGGAAAGTGAGGATCAGTGAGAAGCTTGCCCAGAGAGACCAGGTGTTTTCTTTAAAGGAATGGGATGTAGGATGCGTGCAAGGAGCTGAGAACAATATCCGGCTGCATGACGAAGACCATTTCGTGAGAGGTCTCGACGCCTGGCACCTGCTGACATAGATGATGTGAGACGGCATCTGCAAGAGATGTTAGCTGCTGGTGTAATACAAGAATCCAGAAGCCCTTATGCTTCCCCATTGTGGTAGTGAGGAAAAGAATGGAACAGTAAGGATGTGTGTGGATTATCGCACCTTAAACCGCGGACTATCCCTGATCAGTACACAATGCCCGCATTCAGGATGCTTTGGACTGCCTAAACGGGAGCAAGTGGTTCTCTGTGCTGGATCTCCGCAGTGGGTACTACTAGATCCCGATGGCCCCAGAGGACCGTGAGAAGACGGCCTTTATCTGTCCGCTGATTTCTATGAATTCATGAGGATGCCTCAAGGGATTTCAGGTGCCCCAGCCACTTTTCAACGATTGATGGAGCGTGCAGTGGGGACATGAACTTACTAGAGTGCCTGGTATACCTAGATGATGTTATTGTGTTTGGCAGCTCACTGGAGGAACATGAGAGCAGATTATTTAAGGTATTGGACCGACTGGAGGACTTTGGCCTTAAACTGTCCATTGATAAGTGTCAATTCTTTCAAACATCAGTAAAGTATGTGGGACACATAGTATCCACGAGGAATAGAGACCACCCAAGTAAAGTTGAGGCCTTGACCACTTGGCCACAGCCCAAAATCTAAAAGAACTGCAAAGATTCCTGGGATTCTGTGGTTATTATCGGGCTTCATCAAGGACTATTCAAGAGTGATCCGCCTTTACTTAACCTTACTCAAGGGTATCCCCAACCCACAAAAAATACCAAAAGTCAGCGCCCTCAAGACTGAAAGAGTGTATTTTCATCCGAGTGAAGTATTTGGGGCCCGCTGGACTCTGATTGTGAGACTGCTTTTCATGAGATCATATATCAACTTACCCATGCTCCAGTGCTGGCCTATGCCGATCCAAGAAAACCTACGTCCCTGCACACTGATGCTAGCTTGCAAGGGTTGGGGCTGTTGTACCAAGAGCACGAGAATGGCCTGAGACCAGTGGCCTTTGCCAGTAGAAGCCTGACCCCATCCGAAAAGAACTATCCTGTACATAAGTTAGAGTTCCTAGCTTTGAAGTGGGCTATTGTTGACCAATTCCATGAGTACTTGTATGGGGCTAAAATACTAGTAAAACTGACAATAATCCTTTGACCTATGTGCAGACCTCAGCTAAGTTGGATGCCACTGGCCATAGGTGGCTTTCTGCATTATCTACATATGACTATGCTCTCGAATACCGAGCAGGTCTGAACCACATAGATGCTGATGCTCTCTCCCGGAGGCCTGTTCCCCAGAATGATTGGGTCCGATTAGGCAGAACCTGACATTCGGGCACTCTGCCGGAAGTTTGACAGGGAGGAACAAATGTCCACGGACGCAGTGGACTGCATGGTGGATTGCTTGGGAGCCTCTGAGAATTGCATACCTGCTGCTTATTGCCACTTTTCTGCAATAGACATTGGTGCACTGCCTCAGCTGGACAATGACAGTATTCAGGGCTCAATCTCGATCCCATGATCAAAGCAGCTTTAGAAGCCCTCATGCAGGAAAAGATGTGTCCAAATTACGCCCACTGATTTGAGAACTGCACTGTTATACAAAGAAGGTCCTAAGTTGAAACTGATCAATAAACTGTTATACAGAGAAACAGTAGACAGAGGGGACAAGTAGACAAACAACAACTAGTGCTGCCCACTGCCTTTCGAGACTCAGTACTGAGGTCCTTGCACAACCACATGGGGCACCTTGGTATAGACAGAACACTTGACTTGGTGAGATCCAGATTCTATTGGCCTAAGATGGGGCTGATGTGGAGCAAACATTCGAACTTGTAGTCGCTGCTTACAGAGGAAAGCTTTGCCCCAGAGGGCTGCCCCTTGTTAACATCACCACCAGTGCACCCATGGAGTTGGTCTGTATTGATTTTCTAAGTTTGGAGTCAGATCAAAGAAATATCAGTAATGTGCTGGTGGTCACTGACCATTTCACGAGATATGCCCAAGCTTTCCCACCAAAGACCAGAAAGCATCCACTGTGGCCAAAGTACTTGTAGAAAACTTTTTGTTCACTATGGGGCTCCACAAAGAATCCATTCTGATCAAGGGAGAGACTTTGAGAGTCGTCTGATCAAAGAGATGCTTTCTCTGTGGGAGTGCGAAAGTCCAGAACCACTCCTTACCACCCCCAGGGGGACCCACAGCCTGAACGTTTCAACTGCACTTTGCTAGATATGCTAGGCACCCTGCACCCAAAGGACAAGCCTAGATGGAGCCAACAAATTAGCACCCTGGTACATGCTTATAACTGCACCAAAGTGATGCCACTGGATTCTCCCCTACCCTGATGTTTGGAAGAGAGCTCGACTACCAGTAGATGTGTGTTTGGGGTCTCTCCTGATGGGGTTCAAGCTGACAACTATTTACAGTATGTGCAAAAGTTAAAGGCCCAGCTAACTCATGCGTACTCAACTGGCTCAAACCATGGCTGCCAAAAGAAATCTGGCCAACAAAGAAAGGTATGATAAAAGGTGAAAGCACAGGAACTCCAGGAGGGAGATCGGTATTGCTAAGAAATCTGGGACTGCATGGCAAGCACAAGATTGCTGACAGATGGCACCATCTCCCTCACATTGTAGTGGGCAAACTAGATGATCTGCCAGTGTACAAAGTAAGGCCTGAGAATAATTCAAAAGATGTAAAACAATGCATAGAAATCATTTACTGCCCATTGGACAAATCCTGATTGAGTCTGAGCCCCAGAAGATGCCCCTCTGGACCAGTGACTAGAGCTGCTGCTAAGAAAAGACCAAGGAAGTCTGCACCTACAGAAGCAGAGTTAAAGTGTTCCCCTGCACAAGTCCCAGTTGAGCATGACTGTCAGTCCATATCAGAAGAAAGTGAGAGTGACTTTGAATACTATCCTTCTACGAACTGAGTCAATTATTTCGGGCAATCCCTAGTCAATACTGGAGATGAAACTGGGCCTTCTGACTGTCCAAGCCCCTAGTTCGTCCCGGGAGCCAATGCTCCCAGAAAGTGAAGTGCAAAGCATCAGATCAGATGAAATGGAATCATTGTGCATGGTTGAACTGTTTGAGCTTTAGGGAGGAAAATGATAGATTGGGGCAGACTGGTGATACACCCGAACAAGAAGAGTATTTTGAGTGCCCTGACAGTCCACTGCCAGTGTCCGAAAGCTCTCCATGCGAGCCAAATGTTGTGGACTCAGAAACTGTAACTCCTGGAGCTGAAAGTGCCCCAAGTTCTAGCCTCTCTACCCCCATGGAGACTCCCTGACAAGTGAGGACAATGCTGAAAATGAGGCTCAGAGTGCAGAGACTATAACAGTTCCCCTAGAAAGACTGGTCGAGCTGTAAAGCCTGTGGTGCACCTCAGTTATGATTCACTTGGGAGGCCTGTGGACTTGCCTCTCAATGTTGTCCATAAAGAGTGTATGTGTCCCCAGCTCATTGCCCAAACTGAGCATCAGTGCTAGCTCCAAGTTACTTGTGTTGCCCTCTAGTATGGTGCCCTTGCCCCATCCAGCCCCAAGGTAACTGATAGGAAGGGCCCTCTCTTCAGGTTTCATGTACAAGAGGTAATAACTTGAGTTATGGTACAATGTGTTTGTAATACTGTAAAGAGCGATGACTGCAATGTTTCAGAAATGTGTTCTTGGTAAAATGATATATTGACTGATGATTACATATGCGAGCCTAATGCAAATGTATATGGTTGCAGTTAAAACTATGAGGTACTTGCTTGACGCGGACGTCAAGCTTTCCCAGGCCAGGAAGGGTGTAACCCCTGCAAATGGGGGTTCCCAAAAGACTTCCAGGAGCTTGCTTGAATGCTCCAAGCCTGAATGGTGTTTGGCATTTAAGCCATTTATCAGTGAGTGTTTTAGAGCCTCTGGTACTGTCTCTTTAAGAGCTGTCTGCTTGCAGACATAATTAGTTTGTATGGGGGACTGTGTGCTTCTCTGAGTACCACTTGAGCTGCTGCCAATTCACTTCATTTTGCAGTCACTAGAGTGCAAAGGAACCTATCTGAAAGATGTAACTGTTTGCCAGAAATTATTTAGAGTAATAATGAAATTACAGTTTGTCTAACCTGCTTTCTTTGCAGTCAGAACTGTGTCTGCTAGTTCCCCATTCTAGTTTTGAACTGCTGAACTGGACCAATCAGTGTGGGTAAGCTAGCTCTAAAATGGTGTCTTGGACGAATCAGAACTTGGACTCATAATCTGAGCCAGCCACAAGAGGATTGTATGGGCAGTGACTCTGGGAGATGTAGTTTAGACTTCAGTGCCTTTTGGACCAACAGCAGCAGTCTATTGTGAGTGACAGCCAATCCAGTCAAGAACTGGGAGGAACTCAAAGGAAGTGCCGGTTTTTTCAGTTGGAGTGTCAGTTGAGCTTTGGCAGTGAAGAAGGAAGGAGCCCTGTGCTTTTCAGTGTGCAGTTTAGTCAAAAACGTGTAAGGCCCAGAGTTCCGGTCTGCAGCTTGTTAGGACTGAATCCGTCCTGTGAAAAGAATCAAAGGATCTCTGAAGAGTAGAAACCAGGCTCACCCTTAGAAGACTGGAGGAATTGCTGAAAATTACACTCGGTCTGTCAGGAACTGAATCTGCTGTGTGTTCTCCCGGGTATTGTGCAGTAATTGCGATCGGGATACAGATGCAGCCTGCCTGGTATAGTGCTTTCTTTTATATGGATGTGTGAAGAGGTTTGTGCACCTCAAGTGAGCCCTGCTGACATTGAAGGACCCTATCTTATTTGGAGGTCGTGAGTACTAATTCAGGGTCGCTCCCTGTTGAATTGCCACATTAAATCCAAATGGAATTACTGTACTGCTGACTGTTTAATTTTCCTTTCTCTGTGTGAAAGGGCCCCTACCAGCTGCCACGGTTTGGACTAGCCACTCTGGCTTGGGTACCCAGGGACAGTAACTGATAGGGATAGGCCTGTGCACAGAGCCATAGGTAGATTATTAGAGTGATAAGCTAATTAACCTGATTTCCCTGTCCTTGTTATATCCCCTAAATAAATCAGAGCTGCTTGTTTCAGCAAAGTTATACTGCCTGAGGTATTTGTCTATGTTAAAGTACTGTACTGTGATTGTTGCACTGTATCTCATTTCACAGGAGGTCCCAGTGCCGGAACCAGTCCTGGGGTAAGTGTATACTGTGAAGGTAATTCTGATATATGTGTGGGCCACTAGTGGAAGAAAGGGGTTGCAGTGTCCCAGAGGGCTGTGACAAGTTAGTTTAACTATTGCAAACCCTGACCTCTGGGTGGAGGCACCCGCCATTGGATCCAGGCCCCTCAACCTGTTAGTGGCAAATCAGGCAGGGGTAGTAGCCCCTGGGATAGCGCCATCTAGGGGTTACACTAGGACCAGGGTTAAGCTCAATGTTGCCCAAGCAGAGCAAGAGGAGAAGCAAGAGTTTCCTAGAGCTAATCAACAGATGCTTTAGTATCTTTTCTTTCAATTTTGCATGGTGCATGATTATAGCAAGGGCACCTTAGTACTAAAGCCAAGGATGTTTAGAGCTACATGTAGGAGACTCTTAGCAGCAACAAGTTTGGGATATATGCCAGAACTGGCAGACAGGTATTGGGTTTTTCCCAGGTCCCAGCTTGGGTGCAGGCATGCCAGCTAGGTGCAGGATCCATAACCAGCGGGTCGTCTCAGGGTAGCACATATCAGGAGCTTGACAAAATGCGTTATGCCTGCATGTTTAACTATAGTGCTAAAATCACCAGACAAGCAAGGGAGTTCTGTGGAGACAAGTAGAGAGAGTAGAAAAGCAGAGTGAGGGATACTAGGAGAAACATGGTCAAAAGTCATGAAGTTGGATTGTAATCAAGTGCCTACTTAAGTGTTTGTGTTTCTTTTTTGTTTCTTTCTTTTTTTTTTATTATTTTCCCTGCTTAAAGGATGAACGATTGTGGGCACAAGAGGGCAGAAGAGGGCAATAGGATATTAGCTAACAACAGCCAGAGAGGGTTAAGGGTATGGTCCAATGAGCATGCAGTGGGCGGGCAAAGGAGCATTTAAGGTGGCATAGGGAGGGGTGGGGAGGACCCAAAATCTGAAGTCCTGAGCCATTCCACTGAGCTGAGCTGACTGTACCTGATTGCTAGGAGAAGGGGGTCTTCAGCAGGAAATGTGGAGCCGAGTTCTTCAGAGTCGGGGTGCCACAATCCAATCCTGGCCGCAGTAGCGTCACCGCCCAAGGGGCAGTTTTAGGAATGCCTGGGGAGAGAGTAGAAAGCCAGATTTATATAAGATCCTGCTCAGGTAGACAAAAGAACACTGATTGTGTTCAAGAATCAGGGGCCAGCTAGGGTTGGAGCCAGAGGTGAAAAAGGGCCAAGTGAATTACCAGACAGTAACAAAGGCAAAGGGTGGGACAGGGTCCAGACAGGTCTGAGAGCACAGCAATCTACTTCATCAGCAGAGTGCTTCCCATTAGCCCAGGACCTGCACGCCTCTCATGATAGTCTCTTTTGTTCTTGTTATATATTATTTTATATGACACTGAAAGGCACCCAAGTGCCAAACTCTGCAACCCTCCTTCCCCAGGAGAAGGTGAGCTGTCAGCAGATGCTACAGCCTTCTCCTTCCAGCCGATGACCCATGCTCGTTCCCAAACATGGGTCACTGGCATGGCGTGAGGTGTGAGTCCAGCACCTTAACCCTCAGTGCCATCGGCCAGCATTACCAGGCCAATCAGTTTGACCTCAGTCATGGGGAAAATAATGGAATCAATGTTAAAAGAACGAATAGTGGTATATCTTGAGGCCAGTGGGGCACAAGATCCGATGCAACATGGATTCACCACAGGAAGGTCTTGTCAGACTAATCTGATTGATTTCTTTGACTGGGTGACCAGAGTAGTTGATCAAGGAGGGCAGTAGACATGGACTTCCTAGATTTTAGCAAGGCTTTTGACACTGTCCCACATAGGAGACTAGTAAACAAACTGGGCTATCTGGGGTTGGGTCCAAAGGTGGTAAACTGGGTCAGGAAATGGCTAAGCAATAGGACACAGAGGGTGGTGTAAACTGAGTTAAATCCGAGGAGAAGAGTGATAACCAGCAGGGTGCCACAGGTCTTGGTGTTGGGGCCTGTCTTTTCAATGTTTCATAAGTGACATTGCAGAGAGACTGGAAGGAAGGTATGCCTTTTGCAGATGACACAAAGATCTGCAATAGGGTTGACACTCCAGAGGTTGTGGAAAGGATGAAAAGAAACCCTAGACAAGTTGGAGGAATGATCAAGAGCATAGCAGCTTGATTCAATGCACAAAAGTGCAAAATCATACACTTGGGGCACAAAAATCCAGAAGAGGAATACACAATGGGGGGTACTGAAGACAACCAAACTAAAAAAGGTTCTGGGAGTAATCATAATTGGTGGCCTGAAAGTAGCCAAACAATGTGAGAAGGCTGTGAGGTGAGCTGGAGGGATGATGGGGTGCATAGGGAGAGGTATCACCAGTAGAAAACTGGAGGTAGTGATGCCACTGTACAGACAGTTGGTGAGGCCTCATCTAGAGTACTGTGTTCAGTTCTGGAGACCACATCTCTGAAAGGACATAGACAGAATGGAGGCATTCCAGAGAAGGGCAACAAAATAGTGTAAGGACTGCACCAGAAGCCATATGAGGAGAGTCTGAAGAACCTCAATATGTATACCCTGGAGGAAAGGAGTGAGAGGAGTATATGACAGAGACATTCAAGTATCTCAGGGGGATAAACAAGGTTCAAGAGGGCAGCATCTTTCAGAAAAGATGTGCAAGAACAAGGGGTGACAATATGAGGTGGGGGGGGACCCAGGGCAACGTGAGGAAGTATTTTTCACCAAACGGTGGTAGATGCTTGAATAGCCTCCCTGCAGAAGTCACAGGGGCTGAAATGATAGGTGAATTCAGGAATGCATGGGATAGACAGAAGGCTACCCTAGTAGTGGGAAAGAGAAGGTTAGATGCAGAGCAATTAGAATCTGGAGTTAATGCAGTAGGTAGGAAATGGGCAGACTGTGTGGGCCAAGCAGTCCTTATCTCGCCAAATTCTATGTTTCTATATTTGTCCTTGACCACCCTTTTTTCTGAAAAATACTCCACCGTTGTACATTGTTTACCCTAAGAGGTATTTAAAGGTCTCTATCATATCACCCCATTATTCTTATTAATGACTTTGTTAGACTGGCTTGATTGTTTGAGGAAGTTACTAACGATGACTCCAGTTCCTTTCCTCTGCCTTAGTACTCGTAATTGATTATAATTATTTAAAATAATGAATAATTATAAGTAATTGTACTCATCTTATTAGAAACACTAAATGTACATACACATATTATCATGACTAATTGTCTCTTGCAAATAATAATCCTCGTAAGACTTTGCAATTAATTAAAGCTTACAGTCATGCACACCTCAGATTAGTCTCCCAACTGGCTGTCAGTACTGTTTGATTCCTTTGTTATAACTGAAACAGCTTCAAGTTTCAGCTTTTAATAACCATTTCTCTAAGGGTAGTGTGGCCCTTGGTATTAAACATACTGATCTTCTTCCAACTACTCCAGTGCTTCTGTTCATCTCCTTGTCTTGTTAGTCTCCATAACCTCTTTCTCTGGATAAATACACACAGCACCAGTCTTGGAGAAATGGCAGCAGGTATAAGGTTATTAAATAACATATTACATGATTGAAGAGACATGCAGCTCAGGAAGTCTTGCTATCACCTCAGAAACCTCTGCATCCCTTTCCATAAAGGGCATTACCCATGTGCAGACCAAGGGAATTATGTGCCCTCTGAGTTGTTACCCAACCTCAGTGAGTAGGGAGGTCATGTTACTGGTTTTGCAAGCAACGACACCTGTTTGGTGGCACTGCACTTGACTGCAGGAAACCCAGTGAGTTTGGACCATGACCCTCCCACAAATGGGGACCAGATCTATAGCTCATGCCAACCAGGGAAGAAGAGTCCTTCAGAATAATTTGACTTCTTCTCCTTTCTCTATGAACCATCACCCTGAAAGTCTCCCAAGCTGCTCATAGTACAATGACTGTGACAGTTATTTCAAATCCTAATCTCAATTTATTCCTTTTGAGGAGGCAAAACCCAGGAAAACCCCTGTGAAGGAAAACTGGGATAAACTGCTCCCAACCACTAGTGCAATCACCCATAAGGGGCAAGGGCTTCTTAGTCTAGCCTGGCTAAACTGGAACTCTGCTTTTGTCAGGGTGCGTGGGAGATCTGAAGCTGGGAGAGAAGACTGAGGTGAAGTTGCAGGCCATAGCTCTTTCTAATCCCTCACTGTCTGCCCCATCCAGATGCTTCACACCCTGTGGGCAGACCCTGTGGTTCCTCTCCTGGGGTACATACGGACATACAAAATTTTCCAGCAGATAAATGCCTAGTGGTCTATCAAGTCTGCTTGAATGTGCAGCTTGCACCCCATATTCTGCAGCTGCTCTTCCTCCCACCCTTCCTCCCTTGACCCCTTGGGTGTTGCAAAAGCATCTCCTCACCCCTGTGGAAGAACCCAACCTGCCTACCTCAGGCCAGGCTACTAGGGAGGGTGACACAGACAAGGTTTCCTCTGTTGCAATACTTGCCAGGCTGCTTATTGTCTTCTTGGTCCCCATAACCCCTATCCTTGAAAGAGCACACCTAACATCAGTCTTGGAGAAATGACTAGAGCCATATGTTTATTAAGTAACATATTACATAATTGGAGTGATGCGTGAAGATTTGAACAGCCCACCAGTCAGCTCAGAAACCTCTGCATCCCTTCCAGTGAAAGGCATACCCATGTGCAGACCAAGGGAATGATGTACCTCTGAGTTGTAACCTGACCTCAGTGAGTAAGGAGGTCAGGTAGCCAGGTGGCAAGTGACCACCCATCTGGTGATGTGGCTGCAAGCAAGCCTGATGAGTTTGGACTGCCCCCCATATGGGGACCCAGTCTTACAGCCCCTCACCTCATGCCTACCAGGGAAGATAAGTGATGAGTCCTTCAGAAGAATTCAACTCTTTCATCTTTTCCTCTTATCCCAAATGGCCAGAGGATGGATGCAGTCTAACCCCAAAAGCAGCTCACTCCAAATACTTCTTCAAGACATGACAGAATGAAGCAAGCACAAGTCCCAACCACTGTACAATAAATGTATGTCATCCTTGGCATAATGTCCCTGGCAGGATGTGTTGATGTAACTATACCACACCATGGCTCCTCCAATGGGCTCCATGAAAGGGCCACATCTCCCTGTTAATGCATATACATGCTTTATTCATGGCCAGAAAATTCTCTTCACAATGCCAGTGATGCCTTTGAATGATATGGTACCAACAGACTTTGATCCTAGGTTACAGCTTATGAATGGCTCTTAGGCCTTCCTTCATTCTGAGAAGCATGTTGATAGCTTCCAGAGTGCCAGGTCATTCCATCCAGATGAACCAACAAGATGTCCGTGAACATCCATGCCAGGCCTCCAATGTCAGCATAGGAGATGTTACCCCAGTACATGCCCCTTGACCTAACCATCGAATTTGCACTTGATGTGGTGAAATTGCCAGGTTTCTCCACCGAGCCAATATTCTGCTCTTTCCACTGCTTAGTATGTGACGGAGAGTCCACAGATCCAAAACATGCTTAGGACCCTGAAGGAAACCTGGAAAACAGCAAGACAATGTTAAACAAGTGTGGGTCTTACATACAGCAAAAGAACCTGGGACCCCCATCAACCCAGGGCCTACAATCTGCTCATCTATAAGCCCCGGCTTGGGCATTTGTTGCTGCCTGTATCCTGAAATAATGGGTATTATATTTCTTGGGATTCAACCCCACCTGTTGCATCACCAAGCTTAAGACATGCCTGAACTGGTAGGCCGTGACAGGGTGCCATTCAAATATTACAGGAAGGCCAACCTCACTCTGGGGACCATGTATTCTGCCACTATGGCATTTATGTCCCATGGCAACCACCAGCAGCCTGCAAGGTACATCGCCAACCTGTGTCACTTTGATTGGTCTTACCCCTGTGGAGCCTGTTGTGCATACACTCCAGTGTCACTGATTTGTCTGCATCCTACAGTTCCATAGGACCCTGCTCTTTTGTCAGTTACACCAACCCTGAGACCTGGAAGACCCCAAGGAAAGCAAACAAAATTGCAGTCTTGAGTAACCTGACCTCAGTTGGAGACCAGCAAACCACTGGCAGGGCATCCCACACTATTTTGAGTGCTACTGGTCTAAGGGGCACCTCTAGTAGACCCACTTCAGGGTCTTTTGTGCCAACCCTCAAGGATCTTCCAAACATTAATAGTTTGTGTAATGTCATTGAAGCGCAACACTTAGGTGAACTATGACAACCCCACTTGGTGCTGTTGCACCACCCCAAGCATCAGGCCCTGTCACTTAGCCTCCATGAAACAGCTGCACAACTGTTGTGCAGGAACTAGCCAGCTATGAAGCCATCCCGCCTCCACTCAGATGATGTGTAGTGAAGCTCACCGATAAAACCCATTTCAAGGCATTCTGCAGTATGCTGCAGCAGTTACTGCAGTAAACAATGAAATTTCAATGGTAGTAATCCCTTTGTCATGCAGGAAAATGTAACACTGCTAGGATGAAGTGAATGTCAGTTTCTTGCATGACAAAAGAGACTAATTGAAACTGAAATTACATTGTTTGCCACAAACAGTTTAATGCCAGATTGGTCTTAGTAAGAACAAATCCAGAACTTCACTTCAATTATATTTTGAATGCCTATTTTAAATCAATGAGAATTGTTTTGTTTTTTCTGCATGTTCTAAGTGTTAATAATATGGATTTTCTAAATAACTGTCATTAAGCTCCAAACAAGGACTTGTTGGTCTGAAAGCTAAAGCTATTTGTTTTTTTGTAACATCCTTGTTGGTCCAATAAACGGTACCTTATCATTTGTCCTGGATTGTTTTCCACAGTAACTATTCTGCAGCACGCTGCAGAGTGCTGCAAATGCTGCAGAATTGGGTTTCATCCTGGTGAGCTTCACTGTAATAGTGTTCCACCCTACAGCAATATGCCACTCAGGAATGGAGGGCAATAGAGTTGCCTATATTCTCCCAAGCCTCTGAGTCACTGCCTTCCACAGGAAAAGAAAGACTGGACATGGATCCCAGAATGGAGCTGGAGCCAACTCACTAATATTTTGCCACTGTGAAGGAGATGAAGCATCAGCAATACCATTCTCAACACCAGGGACATGTACAACATAAAGTGAATATTAAGCAGCATGCACGTGAGGACAAAGACCCTCATAAGGTCTCTCAGTGGGCCTTTGGCCACCAGTTGCTCATTATTGACCACTCCCTGTTATCGATCCAAAACAATACACTCTTATCCTCAGCTGGTGACCCCACATGATGAGTGCCACCACTACTGGGAAAAATTCAAGTAGGATGACCAGCTGAGAGTCACAGGAAGCCATCTGAGATTGGCTGTTGTTAGTAGCAGGAGATCAGCTGTTGGAAGACCACATGCTGATGCAGTGCCTTGTTTTTACTAGAGACAGATATGTCAGCTACCAGGTTAAGAGCTACTCCGCACATCCAACACAATATTATCACATAGAAACCCTTCTAATGAACAAAAGAGGCAATAAAATACTTCAGAAATAAAAAGTAGATGTCGGATTGCTGCTGACGCCATATGCTCCAAGATGGCTGAGCAGAATGGATGCTGAACACACTGAGAAGGCTGCACACCAACAAGTGCTCATCAAATGTCAGCTCAATGCCAAAAGAGTGAAAGCGGCTTTGTTTTGCAAAGGAGGTGGTAGATGCGGTGGTAAGAAATCAAAACCAAGGTGTAAACTGGGATAAAAGAGTACTGAAAAGGTAAAATTACCAAGTCTTGTATTTACCATAAGTGAATATGATTTGGTATTCTTGTTAATTATTTTGGCACCACATACCACTGCACTAAAACCGCATATTTTCTGCTCTTCAGACTGGTTGTCTTTATTAAGTTTTCATTCCTGCTCGGAGCAAATACAAAGGAGAAGTGGTAGCAGAGGACTCCCCTCCGCCCCCAGCATATGCAAAATGACTCAGCGTTGTAAAGAACTTATAGAAGACAGGGCAGAAAAATTTCTAAAAGCCACTCCACAAGAAAATAAAAGAAAACATTAATCTGTCTGCAGACCAGCAGCAACAATTCAAGGAACTCCTGCAGGCCTTGACCCTGATACTAAGCCCTGTTAAGGATAGAAAAATACAGGGCAATTTATTTTCTATTTTTTCTAAACACACAAACTCTACTGTAATGCAGGGTCAGGAGGAAACGTGTCTCAAACTGTGGTATCCATAATGGAGGAGGAGCTGGGGAAAGGCCTAGTAGGAACTGCACAAACTCCTTATGAGACCTGAAACACAAAATGTTCATATATCCCTGGGACAGTTTGAACAAGAACAGAGAAATGACCCCAATAGCCCTACAGATTTGAGAGAACAAGGATATAACAATAACTTCAGGAACCAAGGAGCTCATGGGAGGGGGCTCAAGAAGAGATTGGAAATAAAGCAAACTCTATTTCTGACGAGATTGAGCTGAAATCTAGATACACTCTTTTCAAAACCAAAGTCTTACAAGTACCACTTACGTAGTCAAAACCAAAGTCTTAGAAACTCCACCCTTCTTGACCTCATATTTATACTCTACTGCAGCCCTTAATCTAGGTGTTACCTACATGCAGGCCCTTATTATTACTGCACTTAAAGTTTGTCCTCTGCTTTATGTTGTCACAATCTGCATTTGTTGGAATGTTTGTTCTCCTTGTGGAGCTTCTACTAGCTAACTATGTTATACTGCAACCAATCTGCATGTTTTATACATGTAATCTCCTTATGTATCTGCTATTTGCTAGCCATTGGTCCATATGGTCATAGAGATCGCTTCTCGCTGTTACTGTCATAACCATAATACCATGTGTTATTACTAATCTGCCTTTTGGAATATCTCCTGTATACAATCAGTACTACATGACGACTCTGTACACTCTATGTTATTTCAGATGTTTCAGCAAAGTTGAAGCTGTCTACTATGTGTATTATTATGTCTCCTTCTGTTGTAATATGCATTGCTGCATAATATTTTACTATGTAACTCAACTCTGCCTCTCCCCAGGTCGTATCGAGAGATGAGCAACTTGTTGTTCAGTATGTCTTACCTGGTGAAACTTTCAATAAAATAAAGAAGCAGTATCTATAATGAAACAAGAGATGTTAGAACACTTGGAGACATTAAAGGCTCATTGCAAACAGTCACCATGGCTATATCAGAGATGAGTACAAAATTTAAAGTGCTAACTACTAGAACTGATCAATTAGAGGAAAGGGTTTCTCGGTTGAAGATGCTATGCATATAGTTCCACAACAGATTGCACAATTAGAGAATCAACTTGAGCCCTCAGAATGAAAGTAACTGAACAAGAAGACTGTGCCCATAGAGCAAATATAAGATTATGAAAACTCCCTGAAGAGGTGGAGGGTACAGAAAATTCTCTGCTTACTTTTAAAGATTCTAACTTCAGCACTGGATAGAAAGTTTCCTAGACAAAGTAATGTTGAACCTGAGCTCACTGAGCGGTTATTCAGACCAGTAACTCAGACTACCCACACACAGTTTTTGATAAAACTTTAAAATTTCAGGATCATGAGACCATATTACAAAAGGCCAGAGTATTAAAAGGTTTGAGGTTTGAAAATCTGCATTTTAATGCATACTCAGACCTATCTATGGAGAAAGTCGAACAATGAAAAATGTTTAACCTTTAAAGCAACATCTGTACAAAAAGGGATTCGCTTTACAGTTATGTAGCTTGCTAAATATGCCGCACTGAATGGCGCCTACATACATTTGATAATGCTGAGGAAGCTACAGAAGATGACTAAGCTCACAATTCAACATGATTTAACATTGTGAATTGATGATATGGAGGAAAGACAGGATATTGGTCTAGGTCTGGGGGAGGGGATGGGGAGTAAGACTTTCTATAGATACATTAGTTAAGGGAGAAAGTCCAGAGGGTATTCTAAGATCAAAGGGATAAGGGGCATGTGAGGAGGAGGACCATGTAAAAGCATCTGTATTAAATAGATGCTTTTGCTCAGTATTTACTGAAGAGAAGGTAGGGCAGGGCCTACAGCTCAGCACCATGGATACAAGGGGAGGGAGGTGTGCACTAGTCCCTTCACAAAGAAAGAGTCCTACAAGAGCTTGATAACCTCAGGGTGGACAAGGCAATGGGACCTGATGGCATACATCCCAGGGTACAAAGGGAGCTAAGGGTGGAACTAACAGAGCCATTATCAGAACTGTTTAATGAATCTCTGAGCATAAGAGAGGTCCCAGAAGACTGGAGAAGGGTTCATGTGATCCCGCCTACAAGAGTGGTAGCAGGGATGAGGCAGGAACTATAGACCAGTCAGTCTTACCTCAGTAGTGGGCAAGATTATGGAGGCACCCCTTCTGGTAAGGATAGTGCAACACCTGGAATCCATAGGAGCACAGGATCAAAGACACCATGGGTTTACAAAAGGAAGGTCCTGTCAAACTAATGTCATAGATTTCTTAGACTGAGTAACCAGAGTGGTGGACCAAGGGGAGCAGTTGATGTCACCTACCTTGACTTCGCAAAGCTTTCGACACTGTTCCACATATAAGATTGATAAATAAGCTGGGTAGGCTCAGGGTGGGTCAGAAGTTGGTCAGCTGGGTGGCAAACTGGTTGATGGGCAGAAAACAGTGTGGTGATAAATGGTATACAGTCAGAAGAGATGCAAGTCACAAGTCGGGTACCTCAGGGATCAGTCCTGGGGCCAGTCCTCTTCAATATCTTTATCAGTGACATTGCAGATGGACTGGAGGGTAAGGTTTGTCTGTTTGCAGATGACACCAAGATCAGCAACAGAGTAGATGATCCAGATGGGGTGGGCAGAATGAGAAGAGATCTGGATAAACTAGTAAAATGGTCGGAATAGTGGCAACTGGGGTTTAACGAAAGAGGTGCAAGATCATGCACATAGAAGAGAAACTCTGAAGCCACCTATAGGCTGGGAGGGAGTTGCTGGCAGTCACAAGGAAGAAAAAGATTTGAGCATCATCATCACCGATGACCTGAAATTATCCAAGCAGACCACTAAAGCAGTAGGTAAGGCTAGGGGATGTTGGGGTGTATTAGTAGAGGTAACACAAGTCAGAAGAGGGAGGTAATAATCCCACTTTACAAAACACTGTTTAGGCTCCCATCTGGAGTACTGCATGC
Source organism: Neoceratodus forsteri (assembly GCA_016271365.2). NCBI lineage: Eukaryota > Metazoa > Chordata > Ceratodontiformes > Ceratodontidae > Neoceratodus > Neoceratodus forsteri. Next base: position 1,066,968,170 of record CM028130.1, read on the forward strand.
AGTACTGGAGGCCATAACTTCACAAGGACATTAACCAAATTGAGGCAGTCCGGAGAAGGACAACCAAAATGGTGCAGGGACTGCATCAGAAAACATGAGGACAGAGTAAAGGAGCTCAATATGTATACCCTAGAGCAAAGGAGGGAGAGAGTGATATGATCAAAACATTCAAACACCTTAAGGGCATTAACAAGGTGAAAGAGTCTAACGTGTTTCAATACAAGAAAAATAGCAGGACAAGAGGACACAGCATGAGATTAGAGGGAGGCCAATTAAGAGGTAATGTGAGGAAGTTCATTTTCACTGAAAGGGTGGTGGATGCATGGAATGGCCTACCTCGAGAAGTGGTGCATATGAATGCATTACGGGCTTCAAACAAGCATGGGATAGACATAAGGGAGCAATACAGATGAGCATGAATAGATAGGCCATTAACAGAGCAAAGGCTGATGGGAGATTCATATAGAAAAAATGGTCAGACTGGATGGGCCTTGCAATCCTTATCTGCCATCAACTTCTATGTTTCTATGTTTCTGTTAGTGACAACTAGAGAAGAACATGAATAAATAGTTTAGTTTGATCATTAAAGGCATGAGCATGAGCTAAATTTAAGACGGCCATGACATTCCTTAGTGGTCACTTTGGCATTCACAAGGTGATACATTTTCATCTCTTAGGGAAGGGTGGGGGGGATGAGTACTTGTAGGGAACAGTTTAGTTTATTTTATAAATCACATAGGGCATTTGTTATTTAATGGAGTCGGATATGGAAAAAGTACACAATTTGTTAAGTTAAAACATTTGGCTTGGGGGTCCTAAAGGGTTGTTTTGTTGCTCGGTAGATTATATGGGGGTAGTTTTAATATTATTACCTGGAATATTAAGGGCTCCAAAATCATAAGAAAACAGTGAAGATAATTAAGCAAAGGGAGCAAAAAATATAAATATGCTACTGTTTCAAGAAACTCATTTAACACAGAATGATCTGGGCTGGTTTGAACACTGGTGGGGCAGGCTGTATGCCTCATCTTATGCCACAAATGCCAGAGGGTTCTGATGGCATTCAATAGGAGCGGGCAATGCCAGAGATCTTGAGAGTGGAGACAGACCAACAAGGAAGATATGTGATAATTACTATGCAAATGTATAATTTGAGATTTATATCTGCAGTATTGTATGCACCAAACCACCATTCTCCCAGCTTCTTTTCAGATTTTTGTTTTACATTTGTCCACATTTGATGCTCCATACCTGGTGGGGGTGATTTTAACTTGGTGTTATAAGAACAAGATAAACATAATGTTTGGATAATGTGGATATCGCAAGAATGACGATTAAAATTTAATGTGTGAGTTGGTCTGGTGATCCTTGGCAGGATTTTCATGACGGAGGGTGAGTTTATTCTTTTTCCCTGATCCACCAATCCTACTCACGTATAGATTTTTTCTAATATCAATGTTCCTACCTCAGTGTCCAACTGGTACAGTACTTTCCAATTATATCATCTGATTATGCACCTTGCCTCCTTACATTGAATATTTGTCAAAGTAAGCCTTTGATTAGATTTTGGTGAATGGTTATATCATTGCTAATAAGAGCATATGAAAAAGGAGATAGTTAAAAGCACAAAATATTTTTATAGTTTAACCTGAATCAAAATGTTACAATAAATAATGTATGGGAAGCTTATGAGGTTTATGTTCAGGGTTTAAGTTTAAGGATGACAACTTATAATAGGAAAAAAATCTAGGTTATTCCAAAACAATGGTGGTAGAAATTCAGAGACTTTCAAGGATTCATAGCACAACTTTAGACCCTCAAATATATAAACAAATATTACAAAACTTAGACAACCTTAATTTGATATTGAATGAATAGGCAGAAAACAGATAATGACCGCAAGATTGAATTACTTTTTCAATACAGATAAACCATTAAGATTAATGGCATGGCAATCTAAACACAATTCAACCAAAAACACAGTTAATAACGTAAAAGATCATAAGGGGTCATTAAAATCAACTACCTGAAATTGTTAAAGTCTTTGAAGGCTTCTATAGAGATCTGTATAGATATGATTTTGGGGCAGATAAAGATTGGATCGTGACTTTTTTATTCATTGGACATCCCTAGAATCCTGGAACAGATTAAAAATGCTGGATTTACCTATTTCAAAACATGAAATTAAAATTGCAATTGAGGAATTACCTATTAATAAAGCTCCTGGACCGGATGGCCAGGAACTGAATTTTATAGACTTAATAAGGAAGTTTTGATAGCTCCTTTAGAACTCTTACTAAACTCATTTGTAATACTCAATTAATACTGGATTCCTTTACACAAGCCATTATACAGGTTTTTCTGAAAAAGATCCACTGATCAGTGCATCCTACAGGCTCATCTCTATTAAACACTGGTTATAAAATCTTACTAAAATAATAGCAAAACGGCTGGAAAATATAATACCTTTATTAATACATCAGGACCAGACTGGATTCATTAAGAACAGGAGGCTATCAGATAATGTCAGAAGAACTCTAAATATTATGGATTTGAATAAACATCTTGATGCTGTTGTGTTGGCTATAGATGCCAAAAGGCATTTGTTAGAATCGAATGGTCTTATATTTTTGAAGTGTTGGAGAAGATGGGCCTGGGTACACAGCTCAGCAGATGGATGAAATTGATTTATAATAAACCAACTCGTGTAATCCAGGTAAACAATGTTACATCAGCTAAAATAGAAATAGGAGAGGTACAAGGTTGTCCTCTCTCTCTGATTTTTGCATTGATAATTGAGCCTTTAGCTATTAGAGCAACAGAACAAATAGAGGGTATTACAATTAATACAATAGAAGAGAAAATCAGCTTATATGCAGATGATATATTAATGTGTGTAACAAATCCACAGGAATCAATCCCTAAGTTAATACAAATTACAGATATGCTTGGTTATTTCTCTAATTATAAAATTAACTGGTCCAAAACTCAGTTATGAAATTAAGAATGGAATATATTATTCCAGGAGGACTGGGATGCAAATTGAATGATACAGGAAATAATTTCAAATATTTGGGGTTGAGGTTAGTGCACAGTTAAAGGATTTTTAACATGACATTTTGAAAATTTATTGCAACAGATTGAGGTGGATCTTAAAAGATAGAATTCTCTATATTTGACTTTAATTGGTAAGATTAATCTTATTAAAATGCAAATCCTGCCAAGGATCCTTTTTCTCTATCAAGCACTTGTTATTTCAGGCCTATCACATTTTTTTTTCAAAACTGAAGGCCATGATCATGAAATTTCTATGGAAGAATAATAGTGTTAGAATTTCTTGAAAACTTTAACACCCTTAAAACTAAAGGGGACAGGTGTTACCTGATTTTTTTTATGTATTATATTGCTGCTCATTTGGCACATGTCTGGAACTGGATTCCTGGAAAAGATTCATTATTATCATCAATTCAAATAGAATTAGGGCTCAGCCTTATGCTTCCTCCTGAATTTATTATATTCTAACATACCTTTGAAAATCTGAAAGCTCTCAAGACAACTACAGTAACATATCAAAGCTTGATTTTGGCTCAGAAACACTAAAAGTTCAAGGGAAATCTTGGAATTTACACCAATTTATTAAAATGTTAACTTTTACCGTCACTAGGATCTCATCATTCAAGGCTATGGATGGAGGCAGGTATTTTCAAATGGGTGATGTATGATTGGGTAATATATTGCAAACATTCCAATTTATTTCAAGAAATATGATTTACTACCCAATCAGACCTTTTTTATAATCAACTTAAGTCATATTTGAATCAAAATAAAGGAAATATGAGACTTACAGAACCACCTAGTGTGTTGGGATTTGATTCAAAACAAAACAGGAAAAATATTTCCCAAATATATAAATTATTATTAGAGCATGTGGAGCATAGTGTGGACAAACTGAGGATAAGATGGGAGCAGGATTTGGGGATAAATATTACAGTGGATATGTGGCAGGATATAATTAAGGCTCACATAGAAAATGTTTCATCAGTTAAACTTCAGCAAATACAGATGAACACAACACACCGTAATTATTTCACACCTAAAAAAGCTGCATTCAATGAATCCTAATTTATCAGACAAATGTCCTAGATGTGCTAAAACTACAAGGACTTTAATATATTTGATTGGGTCCTGTCCCACACTCTCAAATTTCTGGCATGATATGAAATCCTTTACTCATAAAGTAATAAGGAAAACATTTTTTTTTCATCAACACTGAAACTCTTGGTCTGACTCCAGAAAAATCATTGTTAGAGTCACAAAATATCAAATTGCTGCCAGTATTTCTTATTGTAGCTAAAATGTGTATTACTGAAATGGAGGGATCCTGATCCACCGGTGTTCAAACAGTGGTTAAATATGATGGTAGACATGTCTAGATTAGAACAAATTTGATATATCAAGCAAGGTATGAAAGAACAATTTCAAGAAATGTGGAGCCCATTCCAGGTTGAATTAACTAAATAGAGTAATACAATATTTAATAAAGCATAGTAGGAATTTAGCAATCAATAAATGGATCTCCTCCTCTCCCTTGATATATGATGAGAAAGTGATAGAATGGGCCCTATCTGAATGTTCTGTGTAAGGATAAGAGACAAGGGACCTTACACCTCTCTGTCAAGGGCTAAAAAAAGTAGGATGACCTGCCTCATGAGTCCTGCCTCTACCCAATGTGAGAAACACTCAGCAGCACACCATGTGCCCCTGAACTATACCCTGAAACACAGTTCTCCAGAAGGATCCATAAACAGTTCCAGCTCCAGGTTGTACACTATCACAGACCACATTGAGGTGCCCTTAAAGAGGGTGATGAAGGTTAACCACAACTCAGGATCTCTCTGAAGCACACCATCCCATGTATCTTGTAGTGAAGCTTCTGAATGCCAGACCCCAGATTCATTATCCACTACAAAAATGTCCTAATCCTCATGATGACCCAGCAGGCAAAATTCATGAGCCCCACCAGTTGTTGAAGCTCCATTAGTGATCTTCTTGGCCACCATTGCACAACCTAGAAGAACCATAAAGTCCTTAATCTTGTCCTGAGGCAAGTGACATTCTTGTGCTTCTGCATCTATCTCAATGCCCAGGTGTAGTCCACAGACTTGGGAGTGGAGCAGGCCCATGAACAACAAGTAAGCTAAATACCAAATAGGGTGGGTGGTATTGGGCTATACCAGACCACCCAGGGGTGTAATGAGGCCAGACACTGCAGGCATGAGGGCCTTATAGCCTCTGAAGGTTCTGTATGGTCTATACCACCCACCCTGGAGGTATTATTGTGCTTAGAAAATGACCACTGAATTATACGTTAGTAAAAAAACATATTTTTATGTTTACATGTTAAAACTCTCAGTTGTTTGAATTATTTTGTAATAAAATAGTTCCTCCACCTACATTAACACTGTGTTTTTTTTTGTTTGTTTGTTTTTTACCTAGGGACTTCTGTCCCAATGCAGCTTCTGTAGTTCTTACTTTAGAGATAATTGTCATGCTTACCACCTCCCAACCACAAACACACTCAGGGCTTAGGTTAAATTAGAAAATGGGCAAAGTGGACTGTATTAAGAACAACTGATTGCTGTCGAGGCCACACACTCACCGACTGCATATTTTATACTTGTAACCAGGATCCGGTAGGGTACTGTTATTATTAGATGTTATTAGTGCAGTGCCTCCAATTTGTAACCTATTACCTGGTTAGCCTAGGTTCAGGAAAAACATTCACTCGGCATCAGGGCTAGGTTTGCACTTCTGGTCAGGGCACCCAAGTAATTCTGGACACAGGAAACAAAAACTATAAATATCAAAATCAGGAGTGGGATTCTAAAGTGGGGCTTTTATTCACTTCAACACAAGACTACAAAGCAAGATGGACCCCATGGGCTACACTCACTGGTTATGCAGATCTATAGAGGTCAAACACATCTTCATCATCACAACAACCCTCAGGTTCTGAACACATGGGGCTCTCAGCCCAAACCGGTACTCTTCTCTCTTGGATTCCTGGCATGACCTCATCCAGCACTGGTACACTTTTTCATATGTCATGGATGTTTGGTGGTGGCCCTCAACCACCCATGAGCTTCTAGCTCTAAAAGGAAAACACATCTTAATCCCACGTCTGGTACTTTTTGCAGACACTGGTCTAGTGCCTGGGAGAAAGCTATAGGTGCCCAAGGTGAATCCACAGAGGTAAATCTGGTTACTCCAGATGGGGGGTCTCCCACTTCTTGTTCCTAAATCCATACCCGGCCATTAATTTGGGGTCAACACCTTTCCTTTGAACTTTCTGTTTGTAGAATGCTATCTTGAAATGTGTATCACATTTAACAGTCTACTTTCCATGTAACTGGTGTCCTGACTTGCAACGTTTTCTAAGCAACTATGTCCATCCCTGTAGACCCCACTGGTTAGATGCATTTCAAGCCATACACATAACTTCGAGTACTGTACTTGGCTGTCCTTTCCTGACCCCACAGTAGCAGATAATTTACACAACTGTCTCTGTGAAAACATGCTTCTGTGTCAGAGCAGACTCACAATGGTTCACCGGTGCCCCAGGGCTTGTCACACAGAAATCACACATCTGGTACCTCAGTACAAATTTTCTCATCAGGCAGCTTTTCCTCTTCTAGCAGGGCCAGGGGTTGCCCTGGAAGCTGGTCTTCCTCCCATCCCTCCAGGGATTGGGCACTGAACAAACCAGGGAACGGTATCAACCACTTCTATTGATTTCTTCCGTGTCCTTCTCTAGGTGAGAACAAGCACCTTCTGCCTGCGGTAGCTATATTACAGAGCTAGGCTCTGAGGGGCTGCCATTTGCAGCTCACCTCTTCTTTCCACTACAGACTGCCCAAGACTGATTTTAAAACCCCAATGTTCTAACCTAACTCCCAGTTGCAACATTCCACTGTGGCTTATGCTGCTGTGAAAATTCTAAGTGATGTCATCCCTCCAGCTCAGCTGAGACTGAGGACAGAGTGAGACAGTGTGAAACCCATTTAACCGGTGTCTCATAAGCTGCCTTTCCTTGCCTGCCACTAGATTAAAGTGGGTTCTAGAGACCCTGGGTGACAAGGGGTTACAACCACCTCAGCCAGGAAAATGACTGTCCACAGTCATCACTTACCTGGCCCAGACCATCCTACCCTCTGTGTTACCTATGGAGAGGGGTGATCAGGCCCTCCTACCATGTGCTAGGCAGAGGCAGGCAACACTAATGGCCCAGGAGGCCATAGTCTGACCTTATCAGACTCTACCTTATGATCTTTCTATGGTTACCTAGTGGCCCTGGTAGAATTGCCCAGAGCATAGCCCCTAATAGATCAGTACTGTGGCCCTATAGCTGGCCAGGACCACAGCCTGTCTATCCCCCAACCTCTAGGGAAAACCTATCTGACCATCACCCAAACTATCTAAAAACAGGGAATAGCCCCCATACCCTGGACACCTGCAACCAAAACATGCAAGGAGCTAATACTATGCCCTAGATATTACTCCCACACTCCACAACCATACCTGTGGAAGGGAAAGTTAAACACAGCAACCAACACTACACTTTAAACACTTCTACTTTAAACCACATGGAAGACTCCACTGAATCCCTCCTCCTCTTCTTGTCTTCTTCCTGTCTTCTTCAAGAACACCTGCAAGAGAAAAGACAAAACAGTCCCTAATCTGCAAACACAGTGCTATCTAACCCCTACCATCTAAACACTGGAGAATCACCCACATTTTTTTTTTTAGAAAAGTAGAAAAGCAGTATAAACAGTAGAAACATTAGAAAAATAATGACATTATTTACAATACTCATTTTGGGGGATGGAGTGCCCTGAAAGTCCCATCTAGTGACAACAGTGCCTGAAGGCAAGTCCAAGAAAAAGTCTCCTGGGCCAGAGCCTGGTGAAGCACACTTTGGTAGGACTGTAATCCTGAAGGAGAGAGTCTTGAGGACAGTTCAAACAGTCTGAAGTCTGCTAGGTGTGTACGCTATGTCATTAAAATAGAAAAGTCTGACTTACCAGTCCCTTGAAGAACAAAATCAATACGACACCTGGATTTCTGGCCAAGATTCTCCTGGCAGCATTCTTCTGATACAGCTGGGCGGACATCTTCCGGAAGATGACAGGATGGCACATCTGAAACTGCTGGGCTGCCATCTAGGAGATGGAACCTGCACAGGACAGGAAACTACTAGTCTGAAGTAATCCAAATCCCTGACAATGAATCAGGATACAGCTGGGCTGGTGTCCTTTCTGGATATGAAGTCATCGGGAAGGCCAGTCGATGGAATCTGGAAAGCCAGTACACTTCAAGGCTGATGAAACTGGGGCACCTGGTTCCTGGAACACCAGTCTGGCGGAACTGCATAGGTACAGCAACAGCTGGATGGCAGCACTGGCTACCACTGCTCTGCTTTCCACTTGGTAGGCATGGGCACATTCACAGGAAGTTGCCTGCATTGCAGGAAGTAACACAATGGTCAGGTGTAAGAATTATTACCCCATCCTGGTGCTCATAATTTACATTGAAGGTTTCATGTCCCCTCCATCCATGATCCGAGCAGTGTCTATAAACAGTGTTCTGCCCACTTTCCATTGTCTGAATTTCTCTTGTAACATTCTGTCTTGGACATGCCAACTTGCACCAGGATGCACATATCTTGTGGTCTCTTCCACTATCCAGGATTTCCTGTTTCTTCAATCTGCTCCCAGACTCTGCGAGGAAAAGTAGGAAAGGATATCCCATAGATCTTATTTGCCTTCCTATGAACAAGTCTTTCCTCTTTACTGCACTTGGTTAACTTGAGACCTCAGGCCTGGCTTGGGGTGGCCAGTCCTGGTTCTGCCAGCTATGCATCCTTAATGTAATGTAAAATTGATCTTTGACTGCTCCTTGTGGGGACAGGGCTATGGAGTCACCAGTCTCTCCTTCTGTTCGCCTCCGAGGCAAGAGCCCGTGGCTGTGGATCCACACTTCTTCACAAGGCCACATAGGTTCTCTCTCATTCTCTTCCTTGCTGAGGATCTGGAGCCCAGGAGTGAGCAGTCATCCTCACTCCTGAGACTATCCACTCTGCTGGGTGCAGAGGTTGACACCTCCCATTCAAGGGTCTCCCTCATCGCATCTTCTCCTATGAGACTTGGGCTAAGCCCACTTTCAAGGATCTGCTGATGCTCCTCTGCAGTCTCTCTGTGACCTGGACTCGATACATCAGTACTTTGATCTGTCTGCAGATCTGCACCCTCTTGCTTCGTGCCACACTCTGCTGAGCCTCCTCCAACAGGCTGTATCTGGTGCTATGTTTACTTTACTATCCCACCCTGTAATGGCAGTGGCAGCACTCCTGCACATCAACGTTCTGTTTATGACTCAAGCTACTGCGCATCCAATTTACACACTCTACTGATAAAGTTCACTCAAACTGTTTAAACTGCACTGTCTTTCTCTTAGCACATTTACATGTTTTTTACTGGACTTTTTATTTGTCGAACTCACTGTTCTTGCTTAAAAGTCCCTAAAGCCACACTTTTCATTGCACAGGATTGCCTGTATTTTTGTTGCATCTTTCATACAACCCATAGTCTCTCACATGGATTTGAAAATTATACTGTTGCTGAGCCCACAATTATGACACAGTCCTTCTTTGCAAAATGATCGCACTGCTACACAGATTCAGCTGGCTTTAGTTAAAATCACACACAGTTTGAGTTGTTTTTGGGTTGGTACTCACTTAATCAGTAGCTGGTTATAGTGATGGAAAAATGCAGCCTACAGCCAGTCTTGGAGGCTTCTGGAATGAAGAGGGCTGGCACTCCTGCTGATTGTTCCTCTGAACACCTCGCCTCTTCCCAGATGAATGGAAATGCGGGTTGAGCCCAATTTTAAACAGAAAAGATTAATTTTACCACTTTATAATGTTTTCAGTCACCATGATGCTCCTCCTGGCAAGCCAGTTCGCAAATTACTTCTTTCTCCCTCTTGAACACTGTGCAGTCACTCTAGAACTGGCTCGGGATGGGACTGATTGCAGTCTCACCAATCACTCAATGCCATGCAATGAGCCTCTTTCTTCTTGTGCTCTTCTTCTCCATGGTGATGACAAGCAAGCAAAATTTTAACTGCAAACCACACTTTTTTTTCAACTGTAGCTCCTCGGCGGAGCACCATTTCACCATTTTTCATGGCATTTCGCAATCTAATCTCTCTGTCCATACAACAAGCTCTACCAACATCTAGGGCACAAATCTCTGTTTGTTTCCACAGTTTTCCACACTTCTTCTTGTCACACATTACTTTAAAAAGCTGGCAAACATTATAACTTTGATGCAGGACAAGGGGCATAGACTCTTGGGCTTTACTGTTCCTTGGTAAACTGGTGACACAATTACTGTAGCACAAGAACAGCAGCACACAGCAGGACATTTGGGTGGCAATGCTTCCACTTTTTGGTCTACCTAGTGCCAGACAGCCAAAATGCTAGTCCTAATCTGAGTAAGTCTTTTTGTTCTCTCCCCTAGATTCCAAACCCAAATCCTCAGTGGTGGCTCCATTTTTGCAACCAGGATCTGGGTAGGGTGCTGTTATTAGTAGATGTTATTAGTGCAGTGCCTTCAATTTGTAACCCATTACCTGGTTAGCCTAGGTTCGGTGACAAAACATTCGCTCGGCATCAGGGCTAGGTTTGCACTTCTGGTGAGGGGCACCCAAGCAATTCGGACACAGGAAGCAATAAATGTAAATGTCCAAACCAATAAAACCAACTCAACTCAAACCAATTCAATAAAAATACCACCAACAGCTTAATCTGATTCAAGGTCAGTTGGCATTCATCTGTATCCCTCCCTGGGTTGTGCCTGAAAATAGGCAGGATTTGTCTAGTGCACTTACCCGGTCAACAAAAGGTAAAATAAAAACAGAAGTGGGATTCTAAAGTGGGGCTTTTATTCACTTCAACACAAGAAGACAAAGTAAGATGGACCCCACGGCTACACTCACTGGTTATGCAGATCTATAGAGGTCAGAACACATCTTCTTCATCATCACAACAACCCTCAGGTTTTGAACACATGGGGCTCTCAGCCCGAACTGGTACTCTCTCTCTCTTTCTTGGTTTCCTGGCACAGCCCTCAGCCAGCACTGGTACACTTTTCCATATGTCATGTACATTTGGTGGTGGCTCCCACAACCACCCATGAGCCCTTCTAGCTCTAAAGGGAAAAACACATCTTAATCCCAAGTCTGGGTACTTTCTGCATACACTAGCCAAGTGACTGGAGAAAGCTATAGGTGCCCAAGGTGAATCCATAGAGGTAAATCTGGTTACTCCAGATGGGGGTCTCCTACCTCTTGTTCCCAAATCCATACCCGGCCATTCATTTGGAGTCAACACCTTTCCTTTGAACTCTCTGTATAATGCTATCTCAAAATGTATATCACATTTAACAGTCTACTTTCCATGTAACTGGTGTCCTGACTTGCAACGCTCTCTAAGTGGCTGTGTACATCCCTGTAGACCAGACAGATGCATTTCAAGCCATACACATAACTTCAAGTACTGTACTTGGCTGTCCTTTCCTGACCCCACAGTAGCAGATACTTTCACAACTATCTCAGTGAAAACATGGGCTCTGTGTCAGAGCAGACTCATCATGGTTTGCAGGTGCCCCAGGGCTTCTCACACAGAAATCACACATCTGGTACCTCAGTACAAATTCTCTCACCAGGTAGCTTTTCCTCTTCCAGCAGTGCCAGGGTTGCCCCAGAAATCTGGTCTCCTCCCATCCCTCCAGTGATGGGGCACTGAACAAACCGGGAAATGGTCTCAACCACTTCTATTGATTTCTTCTGTGTTTTTCTCTTGGGCAAGAACACACACCCCTTCCTGCAGTAGCTGTATTACAGAGCTAGGCTCTGAGGGGCTGCCAACTGCAGCCCTCCTCCTTCCACTACAGACTGCCCAAGACAGACTTTGAAAACCACAACATTCTAACCTAACTCCCAGCTGCAACGTTCCACTGTGGTTTATGCTGGTGCGAGAATTCTATGTGATGCCATCCCTCCAGCTCAGCTGAGACTAAGGACAGAGTGAGACAGTGTGAAACCCATTTAACTGGTATCTCACAAGCTGCCTTTCTTTGCCTGCCACTAGATCTAGTGGATTCTAGTAACCCCAGGTGACAAGGGGTTACATACTGTTTTCTGTGCTACAGTTAGTTTTAAAGGAAGATTTAGTGGCTGACAAGGAAAAGTTGATAGATGCCTGACCTCTACTATTCAGTCTCCCCAACAAAAAATAAAAGCCACACTACTTGTATGTTTTATTTAATGATATAAGAAATTATTCATGTTAAACATTGTCATACCATTAAATCAAAAGGAAAAGAGAAGCTCACTTGATCTGGAACAATTCATTTGGTTCAAATCGTTGAGTTCAGGGAAAGAGAGAGAGAGAAGAAAGAAACCACTAGTTCTGGCAACACTACTGTGTTTGAGAAGATTGGTACTTTCTTCGTTCTCCATACGCAGATGGACATCTCTCTGGTATGGAAAGCGAAAAAATGTCACTGCTCTTGTACACGTGCTGTTGGAGCCAGGGTAATGCTGTCACTGAACTCACTCTGACGCTTTGCAGCCCGGTTTATTTTCAACCGCAACTGGGTGTGCTTTTTTACTTGGCTGTTACATGACGTGGATGTTCTTAAAAGAGGGACAGGGGATATCAGCAGGCAGTTTAGGGCTCCATAAAAGAGGCAAACAGCATGGCGGCAGTTGCAATTTTAACATTGTACTTGCCCAATACTATTTAGAATGATATGAGACAGTGGAGACAGGGACTAGTTATTTCCCAGTCTCTGTTGCCTCATACTGGACCAGCTGATTGGCTCTTCCAGCTAATCAACAACTAGAATACACTTTGCCCATTTTCTAAGTAAAAACATTTAACCTTTCTATATCTTCCAGTACTAAGAAATGTTCTATCAAGATGAAAAATGAAAGAAATAGTCCCATATTTCAGTTGTCACTAGACAATGGACTCCAGTACTCAGTCCTATTTTTGGGTCCTGCTAAAGATTTTCACATGTTAACACAATACCTTAATCACCAAAACTTGTTAGTTTGGGGTTAGATTATCATTCTCGTCTCTAGTTTTAATCATAGTTTTTTAATGGAGTGCAATTAGTGCTTCCAGATTGAGTTAGATTTTTCCCAGTAATTCAACAATTTACCTGTGTTTTTCTTTTCTGTAGATTACATTATTTTCTATGGTACACAAATTGTTCTGATTTCCTGTATTACCAATGCAAATCTACGGGAACAATTTTCCTGTAAAATACTGGAGTCCCTGTTGATCTGGCAGCCCTGTGCAATGTGTCCATGCATCAAGTTTATCATCTGAGTTTACAGTTCTTCAAAAGTATGGTCTAAAGCATCTCTTAAAGCAGCAGTGCAATTAAATATGTTTTTCCAAAAAGCTAGCTTCATGTACAGTTAATTAAACATTTTATAATTTCTGTTAAATATACTTTTCTAGGTATCTCCTATGCATTTCACCATGACTTTTTTCTTTTTTAATGTTATGTTCTCAATCCTAACCTTTGGCAGGCTTACAATACCATTTCTAAGACAAATTTGGTGGACATCTTTTTCTTAAGAGAAAAACTAAATTAAAACATTTTTAAAATACTCACATTGTTGTATAACTAGAACATTTTACACCAAATAAAATCAGAAAATCTGTGGAATATTTTATAGTGATAAAAGATAGTGTCATTTTTGCCCATGTTCATTGCACTGCTGCTTTAAATCTTCTTTACAATATTACATGCTGATGATACAATACTTCATACATACCATACTTACATGGCTTTGTACTTCAAATACTTTAGCAGGATTTGAATTACACATGATGAGCTTTGATAGACCTTTATTTCAAACTCAATTAAAAAAGACTCAGTAGGTCCTTTAGTCTGAATTCTTGACTAAGATGTGTTTATCTCCTGTCTAAGTAATTTTGAAGTTGCCAGTTCGTATTCCTATAGATATCTTAGAGTCTTTTTGGACTGCTCTTTCTTTTGATGTTCACATTTCCAAACGTGCTGCAAAATCAAAGGCCATGCTGGGCTTTTTCAGCAAAATACATCTAATTTAACTTTTCTGTGAAGACCTACTTAGTGTCTTTCTTTTTCTTAATGTACCTGTAATCGATTGCAGAGATTGTGTTGACTGTGCTGCTTCAAAATTTGTTAACTCTACACTTGATCATTTATATCACATTTTGTAGCAGACTTTCAAATGATGCCCATCACTGCTTTTTGTATCAATCTGTTCATTGGTCATCACCACTACTTGATGTCTCTATTATTGGTAAGTGTACATTTATTAGATACTGACAATTAAGGCCCAAATTTATGACTGAACTTGTTGCATTTGTTTCATGCTCTTACAAATTTACAATTTTATCATTTCTTGTCTCTTATAATTCCAAAGTTTCATTCTAAGGCTGGCACTTTGTCCATTTGCTTTTCTCTTGCTCACACATGGTTGAATTTACAAAAAAAAAAAAAAACCTCTTAGATTTAACTCACTGCATTCTGTATTTGAATTTAGAACATTCATTTTCATTATTTGTATACTCTGTTAGTAGAGGTGTGAAAAAATAAACTTTCACTGGCAGAATCTCTGTGAAATTTGAATTTTGCTTCCACAAAACTGCAGAACTCCAATTAGCAACTTTCACAGAAATTCCAACTTAGAATGGCATAATAAATGTATAAACTGGATTATTGTACTAAACTGCAGAGAAAATGTCTGCAGAACTGGTCACCGAACTGTGGAATAATTACATGTACTAAGAAATAATTAATTAAACTTCAGAAAGAAAATTCCTCAAAATTGTTATTCCACAGTTCATGTGTACTATTCCAGAGTTCACAAACATTCCACAGAACTAGGTAAAATCTGCCAAACATATTTGGAAGATTCTGATCTAGCAGATGGTGGAAGTTTGGAAAATTCTGTGAAATGTCTGAATTTTGCAAATGTTACATGGAAGTGGAATTCATAACTTTCACCCACCTCTATCTGTGAGTTTTCTAAATGAAATACATCATTGTATTGAACTTGTGCTGTTTAATGATTATTTTATTGTACAGTTGTTGTGTATATCAGAATTCATCACTACCTCTCTAGGTGAACCCCTGAAATCACCTCCAAATTCAAATATTTTGGTATGTGGCTAGACAACAAGCTTTCCTTTCTTGACCATCTCGACAATCTGGCAAAGAGGCTAAAGATTAGGCTAGTTTCTTCTTCTGTAACAAGTTCTCTTTCCACTGGATACTAGAACTAGGCTGGTCCAGGCTACTTTCTTGCCGCTACTCAACTATGGAGATCTAATCTATTCCTCTGCAGCGGCCTCAGGACTGAATAAATGAGATGTCCTTTACCACTGCACCATACGGTTCATGACAAACCTACCTACCAAACCCACCATTGCGATTTGTACCTAGCTGCTGGCTGAACATCACTCTCAACTAGATGCATGCTTCATGCTGGTATCTGGACTCTGAAGCTACTCCTGAACAAGCTCTGAACTATCTGACAACCCTTTCCGTACTTCCCATAGTGCCTACTCTCTTAGGAAAAATTACGTCCGTCCTCCTCTCGATGTACTGAGAACTTGCACCTCACTTAGCAAGCAGCCATATCAAGTGCACTCCAACTATTTGGAACCAGCTCCAAGGCATACTGAAGCTTCCTGGTACTGTCTCTGTTAGCCTATTTAAAAGGTTGGCTGCAGCAGAAATAAAAGATACGTGCAGCTGTTTCTAAATCCAAGCTCACTGCTCTATCCCTAGCCTACTGCTTCCTCTTACTTACCTAGAAATTAGCTGCCTTGATACTCTGAAACAAGCACTTTGTACGTTTTTCTGTACATTAGTTTTCTATGTCATTGTCATTTTTATGCAAGATGTTAATGCTTGCCCATAATTCTGTACTTGAATTTGTACTGTTTTTTTTCGATTATGCAATCTGTAACTACCTGTCTGTGTGAAAGGACCTTCTTGTGAATGAGCTTGCTCAACTGAGTTTTCCACAATAAACTTGAACTTGAACTTGAATATTTAGTTACTTTCTGAGTCGTATGCAGCAATGGGCCCTCTGCATGTAGCACTGCTGCATAAAGCAGATGTGCAACTACTACGGGACTGAAACATGTATCTAGTCTGCCCTGTCTCCTACAGTATATCCCTGGATTAATTTTTGGAACCTAATGTTCCCCATGGTACTAACCCTCCTGGACGCTTCCCTATTATCTTCTCTGGTCCTGTCAGCTGAGGTAATCATGATTCCCTTCATTCTATCCCAGGCCAGTTTGAACCCTCTTACTGTGTTCACTCCAGCCTCCTCCACTGGCAGACTGTTCCATGGCTCCACCACAATTTCAATAAAGAAGTACTTCCTTACAACTCTCCTGAATCTTATACCTGCTAACATCCATTCATAACTTCATGACCATGAGCTGGTACTTAGGATAAATAATTCACCACAGTTCACATTATTAATTCCTTTGAGGAACATGAAGGTCACAATCATATTGCCCCTCTCCTTCTGGTTTACAATGAGTACAAATATAGTGCCCTGAGAGGCTCCTCATAGGATTTACCCTGCTGTCCCTGGATCATTTTGGTTATTCTGCATTGTACTGTCTCTAACTTATCCATGTCTTTTCTGCAGTGGGACTCCAGAACTGGATACAGTACTCCAGGTGGTGCCTCACCTGGACTCTGTAGAGGGGTAATATTTCTCCTTTCTCCTATCAGTCCCTTTCCCAATGCATCCCAGCATCCTGTTAGCCTTACTGAAGGCCTTGTTGCACTGGCCAGCTTGTTTAAGGAAGTTACTGATGGTAACTCCTAGATCCCATTCCTAAGACTCTCCCTTCCATCCAGTACACTGTCATGTGGTTCTTTTTCCCTAGGTGCATTTCCTAGCACGTTTTTCCATTGGATTTTAACTGCCAGACCTTTGACCAGCCCTCTAACTTTAGCAGATCCTTCTGCACATTCCTTATTCCTTCTTCACTGTCCACCCTCCGCATAATTTTGTGTCATCTGCGAATAGACACAACTTGCCCTGGAATCCTTCACCAGTGTCTCTAATGAACATGTTAAAGAGGATCAGACCCAGGACCGATCCCTGCAGAATCCTAATCATCACCACCTTCTTCTCTGATTTGACCCTATTTACCACCACCCTCTGTTGACTTTCTGCTAGCCAGTTTGCCATACAAATCACTAGAGTTTTAAACTGCACCAGGTCCTCCATTTTCTTAACAGTCTCCTATGTGGTATTGAATCAAAGGCCTTACTATGTCAAAATACAAGTCCATCGCATGGCCCTTGCCTATTTCTGTTTTACCCAGTCAAAAAGACTATCAGGTTGGTCTGACACAACCTTCCAGTGATAAAATTGTGATGTTTATATCTTGGGGTCCATTGCTCTCCAAGTATTTTATGAGGTCCTCTTTAATCAGGCATTTCATCAGCTTTCCATGATAGAAATCAGGTTAACAGGCCTATAATTCCCTGGTTACTCCTTGTCTCCCCTCCCTTATGCAGTGGCAAAACATCTGCCAACTTCAATTTGCTGGGTCTTCCTAGTCCTAAGTGACCTGTTGAGCAACTCAGTCAGTAGATCAGCCAGTTTGGCTGCTAATTCCCTCAGTATCCTCAGGTGCAGCCATCTGGACCTGGGGCCTTATCAATCTTGAGGGCTATCAGCTCCTTCAGGACTCTTTCCTTAGTGAACACCGCAGGCTAATTTGTGGGATTCTCTTTGTGGCTGCTTTGATGCTGCTGTTAGGCACGGGCCCACCTTCTTCCTTTTGCCCATCTTCCTCTATCACCTTGCCCACATCCACCAGTCATGCGATTCCTCCCTATTTATGTTTTTGGCTACTGTATCTGAAAACATTTTTCTCCATTTTTCACCCCTCTGTGATGCAGTTCTGTGTTTGTCTTTGCCTCCTGATGGCCCTCTTGGCCTCCTTGCTTTCGAAGATATTCCTCCCTCTCCCTCTCCTTGCTTGCTCCTGTATTTAGAAAAGGCTCTTGTTTTGGCCCTGACTGCTTCCCTAACTTTGGGCAAGAACCATAGCGGTTTCAGTCAACCTATTTTTCTTTGTCACTGATTTAACAAATGTCTCTGATGCCTCAAGAATAGCTCCCATGATTGCCTTCTCTTCTCCTCCACACCACCTATGCCCCCACCCCTAACTTCTCCCTGACCAGTATCCTCATCTTATTGAATTCTGCTTTTCTAAAGTTAAGGACTTTGGTTTTCAAGTGCAGATTACCAGCCCCTAGGACAGTTCAAACCATGTAGAGCTGTGATGTCTATTCCCCAGTGGTTCCACCACACTCATAGCACCCACCAACTCTGTGTTGGTGAGTACTACATCCAGGACTGTGGACTGTCTAGTGGGTTATTTAATTAGTTGCACCAAGAGACAGTCATGAAAGGCATCCAGCATTGACTAACTCATGGTGCTCTTGACCACCACAAGTTCCCAGTCAACATCCAACAAGCTTAGTTCCCCACCACTACTACCTCCCCATTTGCCACTCCTCTTTAAGTTCCTCCCCAAGTTCTCTGTCCCTTTCCTCCCTTGACCTGGGAACCTTTAGACCACCCCTAATCTATCTGAGGTGACAGTGAACTGCACCGATATAGACTCAGTTTCCACATCTTTATCTCTAATGCTCCCAACTTCAGTCATTTTGATACCCTCCCTGACATACTATAGGGCAACCTCCCTCTGCCTGTCCTGCATTTCTCCTGAATAATGTATATCCAGGGACTGCTATCTCCCAGTCATTATTTTCTGTGGCCCATGTTTCTGTGATCACCACAAGGTACACCTCAGTGTGTGCCATCATAGTCTGGAGCTACCTAAGTTTGTTCCCCAGGCTCCTGGTGTTAATGCATACCTGGTTACACTTGACCTCTGCTTTGACTCTGCTACTGTCCACCTGCCTGCTATGTTTTCTCCCCTCTCCCTTAGCGCACTTGACTGCCATTTTTCCTCACACAGCCATCCCTTCCTTAGTCTCCTAACCCCTACATTGTTCCCAGTACCCTGTATTCTGCTACCATCCCCTGGGCATGGGAAGTACTGTCTTGGATCCCTTCTGCTCACCCTCCATTGTGGATCCCATAGACCGGGTCTACAATGCTGGTTCAACAAGAATTTTGTTGACTGACATTACAGTGATGAATTTATGTCGACTGCAAATTGTGGATGGCATAAATATGTCAGGTAAACTGTCTGTTTTTTCTGGGTTGCATCTGTAATGTTGTTTTGCCATAAAACTGTCACTGTTTGGTAGGCATACCCCATAGACCTGGCCTGCTTATACAATCAGTTTAAATGCCTGTTACAGTCATCAAACTTCTGCCGAGTGCACTGGTCCCATCTCTTGTCAGGTGCTGCCCATCACCTTTGAAGAGTCATCTGTCACAGAAATCCTCAATCCCTTTAAAGTGGTACCCCATGTCCTGACATCAAACCCTTGAGCCAACTATTGAATTCTGCCATCTTAGTGCCCCTAATCTAATCCTCCTTCGTGCCCAGCCTCACAGAGGGAGGACTTTGGAGAAGGAAGGGAAGCTGAATGTTCCACCAATCTGCTCCTCAGTCTACAGAAACTTTGCTTCACTGCCTCTATAAACTGGTTGGCCAGATCATGGGTACCTAGGTGCACCAACACCCCAGCTCCTGCCTTTCCTCTCCACCATCCTATATATTCTAAGTCCCAGTTGGCTGATACTCCAGGCAGGCATCAGACCAATCCTCCTCCATCTGTTCCCCACAGCACCCTGTCTATACTTCTAACCATTGAGTCCTCGATCACTAGGACCTTCCTTACAAGCTTACCCTCATTGGGTGCCAATGTGCTTTCTGGTCTGTCACCTGAGACTGATTTGGAGTCCCCACTTGTGAAGTAAGAAGCTTGAGTCTCCACCAGGTGTAACTGGGCTAGACAAGGTTTCAGAGGCTTCCCTTCCTCCACTCCCACACCACCACCCTCAACCTTCCTGGACCAGTGGGTCTCTGGATGAGTGGGGGTGAGGGGTTATGCCCTGCTGAGCTGAGTGTGCAGCTGGGTAATTCCACCCTGGCTGCTACTAGCTGATCATGGAGCTCTGCAATGGTCCTGCAGAAGAGGCAGTGTCCCTTGCTTCAGAGCACTTCCCTGGAGAAGAATGCCTCACAGCCTCAACAACTGATTGCCTCCCACCTAAACCACATCTTACCAGGAACTGTATTAGTGAGAGAGAAATTTAAGTAGTACCAAGTCAGATTAGATACATTTCCCAGCCAGGTGAGATAATCTAGTAGAATCAGCTAATTCAGCTGTATGGAGACAGTAATTACACAAGTTTATAAGTATATCCCAGAGTTGCTAGGTGCTGAGTCTCACCCTAGGTGCAGATGAGAGACCAACAACTCTGCAGAGTTCCTTCCTACAAAGAATCAGCCTCCCACACACAGAGGGAAGTATTTCAAGCACCATTAAAACCACCAAGCTCTAGAAATGTCCACAGATAACTGTAGTATCTCCCACCTCTGTGCAACCTTGCCACAGCATAGCACATTCATCTTACCTCAATGCAACCTACAGATGACGGTTTGCATCAGCTCCTCAGCACAAAGCACATCCTCACACTGCAGGCATACCTGGGGTCTGAATAGCAGGGGTCCACCTGGTCCTCCTAGGTCAGCTTAGGCACAGAGTATCTAGCCACTGGCTGCTTCATTGGGCTGAATCTGATGGGAGGACTGCAATATCCTTTATTGAGTGGGTCCTTTGCATGGGGGCTGCTTGATGGCCTAGTCCTTATGTAGACCCTTACTACTTCCTGGTTCAGCTGGCAGCTGCTAGGATTGGCTGCCTCTGAGGCAGGGAAGCATAGCTCTGCTTGGATTGGCTCATTACTGGAGCCTCATGGAGCCACTGAGGTCTGCACCTACAGTTTCTTTCCACTGATCCTGGCTTCAGGGAGGAGGCCAATCCCCTTCCCACTATTCTGTCTTTAGCCCTTTTTGGCTACTTCTGACTCCTGGGGCTATTTAAGGCCCTTCTTTCTTCCTTCTTGGTTCAGCTGGCAGCTGCTGGGATTGGCTGCTGCTGGGGTGGTAGGCACAGCTCTGCTTGGATTGGTTCCTTGTCAGAGGCTCACGGGCCTCTGAACTCCCTCCCACAGCTTCTTTTGAACTGATCTTGGTGACAGGGAGGAGGTCCAATCCCCTGCCCACCGATCAGCCTTTCAGGCCTTTTTCACCCAGATCCTATCTGAACTCTGGCAACTCCTCCCACTGCTTTTTACGGAGATTAATGTGTACCTATCCAATGCATGCTTAAAGCCGACAACTATTTTAACCCCACCATGTCTGCTGGAAGACTGTTTGGGGCATCTAACACTCTTTCATTGAAGAAGTGCTTCTTGACACCCTCCTAAATTTCCACCTTCAGTTTCAGTGAATGCCCTCCTGTTCTTGTGTACCATCTCCTTTGAAAATACTCCCTCTTGTACCTTATATACCCCAAAAGGTACTTGAATGTGTCTATCATGTCCCCCATCCCTCCTTTCTTCCAGGATGTACATATTTAGATCCCTCATCTGTCTTGATAGGGTTTAGGATTTAGACCTGACACAAATTTAGTTGTTCTCTTCAGCCATTTACTGCAGTGGGTACTGACACTGCTATGCACAATGACACCCTTGCACACAGCCATGATTGCAGGTGTGCCCAGCATCACCAGCATGATGCTAGATAGCCAGCAAATCTGGCCCTAGCACTGGTGATGGGGTCCATCAGACAGGATAGGCCATACAGGAGGGGCAGCACCACTGCATGCCAACTTAGTAGGTACTTTCCTGAGGTGCAGCAGATGGAGCAGAACAGACCACAGGCCAGTATGGAGAACAATGGACAGCTCCAAGCCCTTATGGCAGAGATGCAGGGACTCTGTACTGAGTTCAGGAGGGTGGGCAACCTGTTCAAGGGTGTGCTAGGATAACCATCAACCCATGCTGCCAAACTGGTGTGGATGATGGAAGACTGCCCTCCTTGCCACCACAGCCCCAAACCAACAATGCCACCACACTGTCATTTCAGCCATTTCAGGGTCAACCAGCAGAAACACTGCTGAGGGCTGGGTGCATCTGCCTGCCATGCTGTGGACACAGTGGCTGGTGGCACTGGTGAGGCTGGAGAAATGTACACCTATTAAGTGGATGAGTACTGGCTGCCCTGGTACATAGAGCCAGTTATTGTAAGATGGGGCATGAATAGTGCATAATTCCTCCCACACATACAGATCTCTCATGCTATGTACTGCATAGATGTTACAATCCAAGATACATCTCATTTTGGCAAAGTGCTTTGAAGACTAGAAGCAGATTCATCTCCCCAAATCTTTACCATCATGCCTCCTGAACTCTGTGAGATATACCTCTCGATGTGTCCATGCTCAATTGAGTAAACAGCTATGCTACAATCCTCTTAGGGACACATCGCAGCCACTTTGGTGTCACCCTAATTTTAAAGTGGGGTACTCTATGTTAACTGAGGCATGGCTCCTCAACTAGCCAATTACAGGGTGTGTGACTTGCTTCAGAATGGTTTCCTTATATCTTGTCAGGATATTCAGAACATCTTTCATTTAGATAGTAAGTTTATCTTTAAGGTTTTCCAACTACAACATGTGTTGCTTAGCTAGTACAGCCCTGTGCCTTGGGACTGTAACTATGATGAGTTCATGCAATAACTCATAGATTTGGATGTACAACCACACTCAGTGTCATGTATATCTGCCTTCTTACAGTATTTACCAAGCTTTATTCTAACCTTACTGGACAATCATCCTAGGGTCCTACACCTTCCCATATATATCTTTTAATTGGGACAAAATATGGGATGATCTTTATAGATATATTTCTCACGAAATACTTCATATCACTCAATTTCATATTTTACATAACATGTACTTTACACCATTGATACTAGCCAAATGGGAAATTGGGCTCTCCTAACTGTTCCAGATGTGGGCAGGCTGAAGGATCGCAACTTCACATTTTTGGGAATGTCTGAATGTAGCGCCATTATGGGCAACAGATTAAAGCTAAAGTTGATCCCTGTTGAGGTTAGATGAGTTCTTTCTTCCAGAGATTTTTCTTTGGGGATTACAGAAACAGAGCAATGCCAGAAAGAAAATGTTAAAAGGGTATGCTTTCCTTATCAGTAAAGTGGGTGGTACTTCGCCATTGGTTGGATCAGACCTCCATCACTTGCCACAAGTGGTTGCAGGAACTATTCTTCAGTCTCTGCTTGGAGAAAATAATTGCTAGTACCAATAACAAATGGTGTTCGTGACAAAAATTGAGTAAATTGCACACCCTTTATATTATTTGATCTCCCATGGAGCGGAGCCCAATTGAATTGTATTAATTTCTGTTTTGTCTTCTAATAATTTTGTGTATTTGATAGGTTCTCAATTGCTTTTGGTCAATTTCTTTTATGTAGACTAATTCTCTTTATGTGTTCCATAGTCTGAGTTGGGGGTTGGGTTGATTGTTTGTTAAGTTTTGAACTGTAGTTTTTCGATAGCTTTTTGTATTTTTTAAATATCAATAAAGTATACTGACTTTATACTGTAAGACTAGTAACAGATTGCTTTTATTTAACTATCCATACATGTGGGTACTACTGCCAGCACCTCATCTTCTACCTCAGTGTCTTTTCAGTCTCACTGGTCATACCTTGTTGTTACAGATATATGATTCTTAACAGAGTGTATGAGAATACTTTTTCATCATCTTGGTGATCTTGTTGTATGTATTATAGTCTTAGTATAGTACTGTGTCTGTGCATTTCACTCTAACCTACACACAATTGTTCAATGGATCTACACAACCAGAGTAGTGTTATGATAGTGCTACTGTGATAACAGTTTGGCCATTCGTACTCTCTGTTCCATAGGGAATTACCACCCTGTAGGGGTACAAAGGCAAGGAGCTTTCAAAGATGGTTCCACCCCAAGAGGTGCCGTGGGAAATATTCCCTTGGCTAAAGTTACCTTAGGAAGGAGCCCCTGAGGAGATAGTTATGCCACTGGAGGAAGAGGAGGGAGGATGGTGGGGCAAAGAAAGAGTGCTTCAGAGGAGGCTGGGAGGGACTGCTTATATAGCTTAGGAAGGGCATGGCTGGTTGCTTCACTCCATTGAACTACAGGCAATAGCCTTTTAATTAAATGGGACTATGCAACTAGAGTAGTGTTATGCTTGTGCAACTGTGATAACTGTTTGGCCATTTGCACGCTCTATCCCATGGGGAATGACCACCCAGTAGGGGTACCAAAGGTAAGGAGCCCTTAAAGAGGGTTACACCCCTAGCGGTACCATGGGAAAGATTCCTTGTCTAAAGGTACCTTAAGAAGGAGTCCCAAAAGAGTATTGAGCAGTAAACATTGACTATGAGGTTGAGAGTGGATTGGCAGCAATGAGACTGCTTGAGAAATACAAGTGAGATATGTAGGTTGTGAGCATTGCACTGATAAAATGTATTCTACTGAAGACATAAGGGGCTTCCTAAGGAGAGAGGAATGGCAAGTAGGACCACCATTCATCTCCATACAACAGAGGAACCTACCTAAGGAAACTAGAGACTATACTATTGTGACAACTAACTAGATATTATGACTTTTGGCATGGAGGAAAAGAAAACCCCTTTAAAGTAGGAAACCTCTGTGTATCCAAGGCCAAGGTTGCCTTCCTCTATGCTTGGGGTGTTTTATTTAATGACTGCTCTGCTACTGCAATTTAGAAGGCCAATGATGGGGTGGAAATATTCCTATTTAGTGGGAAAGGTCTCACTATATCCCTCTAATGGAAATGATTTGAAAGGTTGTGAGCAAACTCTGCAACTGCGAGAACTGCCAAGGCAGGAAGAGAGTGATGAACGCTGAGGCACTCAGCCAGCCTACTGATCTAAGAACAAACCAGGTGAACCAGAGGCAGTCATAGGGAGAATAACTTTCAAGGTTCCACTGTGATGCCATAGCCAAAGGAGTGCTCTTGGGCTTTAAGGGCCCCATCCCATGGCAACTGAAGTCTTAAATTCTGCATCAATAGGTGTGCCGATGATCAGAATGCTAAAGCTCTGCCTCAAGTGAGGACATTCGCACTATGGGCCAGATGAAATGACCCTGCCCTGAGGTTCACATGCTCAAGATGTGGACTTCATGAGCACAGAGTGAGACCGCCAGCTTATAGGGTGAGCCCTGAGACAGAAAAGGTAATGGATATGGTTGGCATGCCTCCGATTATGAAGGAGAGCATGAATCAGCATCAAAGTGCTAGATGGGAAGGGGTCGGTGAAGCCAGTGGCTGTAGATATTGATGAGGACCAATTCTGTGTGAGTGGTTGATTGAACAGGCCAAGCCTCTCCCAAGAATTGTGAGGAATAATCAAAAATAGCACCATGATCAGGTTTAGGAATCACCTTAAAGGGATTGACTGAAGCTTCCTCAACTCGTGTCCCTCTGTTGATACTACCTGCAGTTCTTCCTTAATCACTTCAACATGGCAGTGACAAGTTCACCCCATACCGCGAGATGATTATAGGAGGCAGCATGGACTGGGTCACCCCAACTTCTTGGGATGATGCAGCAATGGAATCTCCTCTAGCACTGATCCAAAGCAACAGTGACTGATATAGATGTCCAAAATTACAAAAGGCCTGAAACAGGTGCACCTGAGCAATCAGGCAAGCCAAGGCTACATACCACAAGAACCAGCAGTCCCAATGTTGGGGTTATGGAAAGAAGTTCTAGGCCTCAATTAAAACCTCCTCAGATCTAGTGACAGATCCCCATGCTACACCATAATGACAAGTTCATCCTCAGTGAAGCCAAAATGGTCAATAAATTTAATAAGGCATTCACAAACTACAGTGCAGTCTACCCACCCAGACTGGCTACTTACCCTGGAACACCTTCCCGAACCACTCCCCACCTCTTCCAGCACTAGGTCCTGCCTAGCTTTTCACTTCAAATGAGTAACTATCAAAGATACAAGATAATACCTTAGAAGAGTCCTGAAAAACAAGGATGGGAGGTAATGGTATTGACAAGAAGCTAATATCTATCACCCTCCCTGAGGTAATCGTTCCCATCACCAAGTTGTTCAACTTGTCCCTCTGCCTGTCCACCTTCTTCCACATGGAAAACTGTTCTGGTTAAGCCTGTGCACAAACGAGGTGAAAGGTTCCTTGTGTCCAATTATAGACCCATCTTAATATTATTCCCACTTTCTAAAGCACTGGAAAGAATCATTGCTGATCAACTTACAGACTATCTGCATAAATATAACCTACTCTGCCCCAACAACACAGCTTTCACAAGTTGCATAACACTAACACTACACCAATTGACTTCACTTACTACATACACAGGCCCTTGATCAAGGCCACCTGGTTGGGGCAATCTTCCTAGACCTGACCAAGGCTTTTGACCTTGTGGGCCATCAGTTGCTGATCCACAGGTTACGTGGCCTAGGACTATCCACTGAAGTGGTCAATTGGTTCTCTAGCTACCTATCTAGTTGGTCTCAGAGGGTAAAAATCAGCAGTGTGATCTCTGACACCTGTGAAGTCACAGTAGAGGTCCCACAGGGTCTATATTGGGCCCTTTTGTTCATCCTCTTGTGAACAACCTCCTGATGCATGCCCCACTTCTAAGATCCTACTCTATGCTGACGATACAGCGATTCTCCCAGAACTCCTGCCAGGATGCTCTCACAAGGAATCTGCAGACGATTTTAACCTCCTCCAGGACTGGTTCAAAGATAGCATGCTAGTACTTAACAGCAAAAACAGAGACAATGCTCTTTGCTGGCCAACAAAACAGGAGAACTACTGTTCCCCTAGCCATTGCCTATAACTCTGTCTCCACCTTGGAGCAGGTGTCTTCATTCCAATATCTAGGAATTACAATAAACAAGTTCCTCTCATTCAATGACCACATACACAATGTCAGCTCGGCAGTCAACAGGAAACTTGGGGCACTGTATAGGCTCAGGTTCTGCCTCACATGAAGCTAGACTTCTGGTGGTTAGAGGCACAGTACTACCCATCTTGAATTATGGAAACATGGCCTGTGGTGTAGCCCCTGAAACTAGCTTGCTCAGACTCCATACAACCCTCAATAAAGCCTGCAGATTTGTCTTAGGTGCTGACCGCTTAACACATATGTGCGACCTTTACATCAGGATGAAATGGCTTCCTCTTATGGATTGCATCAAACTACACTCCTGCCTTCTAGGAAGAAGGCTCTCTTAGGCTTGCATCTCCTCCCTGCAAGCCCTTTTCCACATACCCCCACTGAACATGAAACTAGAAGTGTCACTAGGCAGGATCTTGCAGCGCTGTTCAGAAGAACTGCCCTGGGAGGGAGCCTTTGTGGTAGGGGCCCCAACTTGATTAAATTAGCTACTTCATGCCACCACAAGACTCACACACTTTGGCCACTTCAAGTTCGAGATCAGGAATCTAATCTCACCTCCACTACAATACTTCTGTCTCACCCAGCCCTGATGTATCATCTACCAACACCCTCAGGCAATGCTTGGGTTCACCTCCCATTGCTCCTTCACTCCATAAAGTCCACTATTCCCACCTGCTCTGCTTACTGAACTTGTACCCACCCCTCCCAACACCTCCCTGCTGAGCTAGCACCTGCTTCCTTAACCCATCCTCTCTCACCGCAACTGTAACCCTTCTGCCTACTCCTGCTGCCTTTGCTCTTTCTACTATGATACTCCCACTTGCATCTTGCCTTCACCACCTCCCCTTCAGCTGCACTGACTTCTAATAAATGGAAGCCTTTAGCACCTGATAGGATAATGACATGCTTTTAGCTACTGCTCTGATCATCCTTGATTGTACTTTTGAACTGGTGAGCATTGTATGTATACTTCTGAGGGTATTGTCTCCCATGTACTCTGTATTCATTTGCATTATTACGTTTTGCTATGTATGTATTATTATGTTATGCATGTTTGTTTCTAACCGATGACCTTTGACAAGGCCTTTGGCTGCTACTGTGTCCTCCACTCATGTATTCGCGCCCCCTTTGTCTGATGATGATCCTTTGTAAAAGAGCTTTTGGCTCAAAGGTTGTAATTCTGATTACTCAATAAATAAATAAAATGAGGAGACTGGGCAAGCCTGGATGAGGTCAGAGACTGCAGTGTGAGCTCATTTGAAGGTCTGCTAGTAGTAGCAGCCAGCAGAAAAGAAGCCATCCAATTCCATTACAGAAGCAAATTGATGGTGACATAGAAGGAAGGTGTTTAGGTAGTGAGAGGCTGTGATGCCACAGGGTGAATCAGTGATATTTAGTGTAATTGAATCAATGAGGTTTATCAGGTGATTGCTATGGTTTCAGCATGAATAGTGAATTGATATGATTGGAATGAATACCTTAAATACCTTAAATGCCATTACAGCAGAATTAGGTATTCTAGTAGGGAGCATCTACAAGGCAGTTAGTATTTGCAATGCAGTAATGAAAT
This sequence comes from Neoceratodus forsteri, assembly GCA_016271365.2. NCBI lineage: Eukaryota > Metazoa > Chordata > Ceratodontiformes > Ceratodontidae > Neoceratodus > Neoceratodus forsteri. The sequence continues at coordinate 1,066,996,875 of CM028130.1, forward strand.
ACAGTGACTCCTTGAAAGCCACGTAGGCTGTGAGGTAAATGTATTTGAGCATGATAACTGAAAAGCCATGTAGGCAAAGGAGCAGGGCAAATCATGTAGCTTACAAAAGCATGCTCCTGCTACTTGGAGCCACAATGTCCATCTGTGACATCACAGTGTCCTGATATGGGACTAATAGGGAAGCCAAAAGCTGAGCACCATGAAACCAAAAGCAACTGTAATGTTGGTAGGGTAGGACTCCCCACCCAAAACAGAGGCATGTGTACAGGCAAGGTCCTAGTTAAGGTCAGTGCCATATGATAGTAAGTTGCCAGAGTCTTGTGAGCAGTTGAAGCAAAATAATGACTGAAAGGTGCAGAATAATTACATTCAGAAACATACTGCTAAAATTCCTGCAGATGTAAGCTGTGTCAGTATAGTAGTACAGCAACATGAATATACTGGAGCAGTGCAAAATTGAAAGGTGGGAATAGTAGCTGCCTGGTTGAGCAAATACTCAATAAACTGAGCAGAGCACACTGAATATTAATACTGAATGAACTTAGCAGAGCTTATTGAATTAATTGAGCAGAGTAGCTAAAACAACTTAGTAGAGCAGGGAGTGCTGAGCAACAACATAGCACACCAGAGAGTGGCAATTAACTAGGAGAAGAAAGAAGCCTGGATCAGGTGCAAACATTTAAGGTGAAAAAGCAAGGAGGCAGCAGAGCAGGGAAACAGGAGTTTGAGCTGAAGCATACAAATAACAATTGCAGTTGAACAGAGGGTTTGTAAAAATCTAGTGAGTAGATGATAGCCTGAATAACACAAGCATGGATATATCACAATACAAAGGGCAACAGGATGCTAGAAAACTAGAAAGCCCCAGAAGAAAACACAAAAATACAAACACATGAGAACAGGAAAATAAGCAACACAAAGAAGCACACATCAGCAGCCAGAGGCAAGCGAATATTAACCAAAAGCAAGAGAAACACAACAAACAGAAGTCCAGCTCAAACCAAGCAGAGCTCAAAGCACAAGGGAAGGAGGAAGCAAAAGCTGGAGAGGTGGGGGCAAGGTCCGAGGAAAAGGCAGACAACAGAGCCTCCAGCCACAAGGGAGGAAGGCTGGGAGGGCTGCTTATATAGCTCAGGAAGGGGGAATGGCTGGTTGCTGTACCCCATTGAACTACAGGCAATGGCATTTCAATTGGCAACATTTTTCCTCTGCATTACAATGAGATTCAAGAAGACAACACATTATATTCCTGTTGATTATTTATCGGTCTGAAAGTGTCTGCCTTTGTCAGTGAACCACAGAGTTTTATTTTGCTTGCTATGCACACTTAGTCACATAACATTTCAAGTGCTGCATTTTTGTTGTGGTTCCGAGGCGGGGGCCAGTCCACTGTGGTAAGTACCATTCATGGCATGTTGATTACAAACACGTCAATCCACAAGTAACCATTTTCACAAAGCCATTAAAAATATAACAAAAGAAATGCACAATGACTAAATACAATGTCATTAGATGTCTATTATTTGTAGAGGGCAAAGCAATCTAGTAAAATGTTTCTCTCTCTCATCTGTAAGGAGATTGCAAATACTTTCAGGGAAAGTAAGACTTACAATTGAAACTGTTCTAAGTTGCAGCATGGCATGGTTCTGTAACATTTTGCAGTTTTATTTATTTATTTGGTACAGAGTGGGGTGAGGGGGCACTGCTCATTCTGACTGCATCCTTTTGGTGATGTCAGTAAACTTCAATGCTGAAGCTTTAAAAATAAAATGCATAGATGGAAAAATGAATTATGAAAATAATTGAAAAACTGTAACACAAAAAAAAAACAACTTAAACCCAATAGGCTGCTACATAGTTCAGAATGACTTAATTGTAGCTCAATTTGCTTCATTTCATGCGAGTGTAGTGGGTTGGGGGACCATTTTCATATCAATCAACCATCCCCAATGGGGTACCATTACTGACATGTACAGTACATTTACTTACAGTGAAGCCCACCAAGATGAAGCCCAATTTGCAGAATTCTGCAATAGTGTTACTGTAGCAAACAATGCAACTTCAATAGAGTTAATCCCTTTTGTCATGCAGGAAACCTGTGACTGCATTTCATCCTGGCGAGCTTCACTGAACCTGTCAATTCCCATCTCAAAATATTCTTACAAACTCATTTAAAATAAGCAAAAATACACAATAATTACATAGAATAACATCACAATTCTATGTGAAGTGCAAAGTAAACAATAGCAAAGTGAGCTGACAGTCTCTCTCTCTCCCATATGTAAGGAGATTGTGAACAAATAGAGACAAAGTAGGAGTCATGCCAAGAGATGTTCTAAATTGCTAAGTTCCTTGAATTATAGCTGTGTGAGCGGAGAAAACTGCACCTTAACAGAAGATTGCAAAGTTGATCAATGTTGTAAAGTTTGAAGTGTTGACTTTACAACGTTTTTGCAAGGTGAAATGGTACTTTTTCAGCAAAATGTCCAAATTTCACTCATGAAGTTGCAACTTCAAAGAAAAAACTGCCACTTCATCTGAAAAATGTTGTGAAGTCAGCAAAGTCAAGTTGATGATAGCTAATAGGAAATTTGTGAAGCTTTGTAAAGTTAAAGTTTTGCGACTTTGCAGCAGCTTTGTTGATGAAGTTTAACTTCACCATCTCTACCTTGAATGACTACAAATCTGAATCAATTTATTTGTTTTTGGAGGTTGTTTGTTTGGATATAAGGGAGGGAGCCTCTACTAATTCCAAATGCCCAACATTGCTACATTTCTGGCATTCTTACGCTATTGTATAAAAATGCAAATGCCTCAATAATACTTTTTAGACATGAGCTCAAAATGATTTAAAAATGTATCATACTGTTTACAATTCACTGATACTAGATAAACTCTCACACAAGAACTAAACTGCTGTAAAAGGAAAACAGATAAATCAGGTTTGTATCTGTATATTCTTACAAATCCATCACTTTATGAAATAACATAGAGAATACAGGATGGACAACTATGCTCAACCAGTGTGTTCTGCCACAGAGGGTGCTGATTCCTTCTGACCTTGAGAGGAAAGCTCAAGAGGTCCATGGAATCAGAACCCTGAGGTGGCAGAACACATTGGTTATGCATATAGTTGCTCAACCTGTATTTTTTGTATTGTATAGTATTATGTGAAATGTGTGCATTGTGGTTCTCTCTCTTTCAGAATGAAATTGACATGTGCAGTCTTTAGAGGTTCTCGAATATTGTTGTACCACAGAAGGGTACAGTCACATTTCATGACCTTTGAACTGTGGTACCAACAGCATTTTGAAAAGGATGGATTTCTACACAGAACAATGTTCTACTATACACTGTATTTTTGTTTCTGACTGTGTGCCTACGAGCTTGGAAAATGAATATGAATACCTCAACCTGTTTATAAAATACATTAAAATGCTAACTGCATTGAAACAGCTGACACAGTCACCAAGAGAAACATAAAGAATGCTGACTGCACTGTTAAAATATACTTTTTACCATTATAATTTTTATTGAGATCAAATATAATATTACAGTAAAGAATGTAATACAGTTATTTGAACGGTCTTCAATGCCACACTTTCCTCCTATGCTGATACTTCCTTCACAGTTTTAAACATCCACCTCAGGTTCATGGTTAGTTGCTGAGCTAAGCTGCAACTCCTGTAAGCAAACAGTTCTCATAAGAAAACGTAAAAGTCCTCATGTATATGGAATAGAAATAAGATTTTATCATTGCACTTTTGCATAATAACCTGTAACCTGTAACACCTAAATCTAGGTGTACTTATGTACTATATTGCTACCTGTGACCTCTATCTGTACATACTTAATGTCTGTACCTGACTGTGAACCCTTTGAAAATAGACACCTGTCTGAAGTGTTTTATGTGAAATAAAATCTGAATGAAACTTATTGCATAAGCACATGTGAAAATACTCTCAATCCATTAGCTCTTTAATATTCACAAAGCACATATTCCTACTTCATCTGACAAGCTGAGCTGAGCTGTTTGCAATCCTGTGGTCTATCCCTGGATGATTATTTCATTCACCACCATTTCTCTCTTAGCTTAATGAGACAGACTCAGTAGAACTGCTGATTCACCTGACATCCTCTTTGTTCTTTACAGTGACAAAATCCCTAAAAGAGAGTCGCCTACTTATTTTCCTACTGTATCAGTCCTAACCCTTTGGAATAGTCAGAATTCTTTATTTTTGTTGCCCCTACACTGTCTTCCACCACTGCATCTTTCTGAGTACCTCTAAATCCTAGACTCAGAAGTCCATCCAGCTTCCTAAATAGTCAATGTACAGGGTGTGATACTTATAAAAAGCTGCATTCAAGATGAAATTATTGACAGTCCTTGCTTCCTACTCTAACTGGAGGGTCTACTAGTGCTGTGCAGAAATGTATAATTCCAGTAGGATAAAATTTTGTGGAATTTTCAAAATTTTGCTGAAATTCCACTGAATTTTGCTGAAGCCGAATAGCGGAATTCAGCAGCAGAAAAATGTGGAATGAGGTTTTCTACAACATTTCCATGGAATTTTTTTCTTTATATTTCAATATTTTCTGCAGAAATGGTTGTGAAATTATTTTCCACAGATAAAATGCTGTTCTACGGAATATTATTCTGCAGATCGCAGTGGGCAGAATTTCATAAGAACCAGTGAAATTCCAGTGTAAATTCTGCTGGCAGAATGGCTATTCCACATTAATTTTGCTGGTGGAATTCCACATTCCACAAAGCACTAGGGTCTGCTATTCTTGTGCAACCCAGCTTAGCTGTCTATTTCTTGGTGAAACTATGCATATATACAGTATTTTATTTATTGAAATTTATTGATTGGTAGGTCCACTGAGACAAATGTCTCTTTCTTCAGGGATCACCCTGAATTAACTACAAATGGTAACAACAGCATGCATATGGGATCATATTCACAGTAAACATGTAAAAATTATAATATTGCACAAATGTGGACGGCATTATAACTCTTGCAACTGGTGACACCTACAGTAGCTGCTTCCCCAACTCTTATCTTTTAATTTGAATTCCCTAGATGTCATGGCCCTTGATAAGTTCAGTACCCCCTCCACCTTGGCATGATGGCAGCACATCCTGAGCATGCAGGTATTCCTTGCCACAGAATGCCCTCTTACTTCCGGAAAAATAAGACCTTACTCTTTCAAATGAATCTTAGAAAATCAAGCTTGTCTAATTGATGCCACTGTCATTCTTCACAGGCCCCAGAACCATGACAGCCTTGGAGAATATCCCTCTGGACATCATTTCCTTTGATACATCACTCATTTAATAAGTGACATCCTCATGTGCATCAGATTTCTACTCCCTATTAGGCATGTTGCAAATTTAAAATTTGCAGGCAAAGTGGGTGTGAAGTGAACTTACAAGCTTCAACTTCATCAAAATTGCAAATTTTTAAAGTGAGGTGGCCATTTTTTGGTGAAGTGGTCACTTCATGAGTGAATTTTGATCAATTCACCTAAAATGCCAACTTCACCAGTCAAAACTTTGTGAATTAATTTGTGAAGTGAATTTTGGCCTATTCGATCATCCCTACAACAATATGCACAACAGTTAGCTAATTCCTCTACATGCAATGCTTAGCTATGGATCACCCTCATTTGACCAGCACTGCATGCAGGTAAATCACTTTACCTACATTAGCATAAAGGTCCTGCAATCCCAATTCAACCACTCTGCTACATTTACAGTGGAGTCCACCATGAATCAAACCATATTACTACTCTCACTATCCTTTTCTTTCTCCCACATGGCAGGTCAGGGATATGGCTGAGAAATATTTATGGTTATGGCTCCAACATATTTTTCATGAAATTCCACAATTTTCACAAAGACTCACAGAATTTGACATTAAGTGCTGATGTTCTTTTACAATATTTATCAGCTTATAACATGGATATCCTATAACCAAGCTATTATAAAAATCAGCACACATCCTCCTTTTAGATCAAAGAACCTGCCAAATTTAATGGCATAGTATTTTCTAGTTTCAAGAGCTTATAAATTTGCCGTAGACTGTACATACTGTACATACCAAATTTAATTAAAACTTTTCTGGAAGGTTGGGTACTTATAATTTAGCCCCTTTAAATATACTGTAGCACTGTAAAATATGTCAGACATGACCATGTGGTATAGTACTGTAGCTTAAATGTTTCAGATATGGTTCCATTTTGAATATGTTGTTTTACAATTAAATGGAAATAACTGACATTTAGATTTTGGCAACATGTGTGTCTGCCTATAATTCAGTTCCTTTACTTCCTAAAAGCTAGTTTTAGCTACAATTAATAAAAATATTGGCATACCTGACAAATCTACTTTCTAGGTACCTTCTACTGTATGCCATGCACCATGAATTGCTTTTCTTTTCTCACAACTAACCCTTGCCAGCTCTATAGTGCTATTTTTAAGTCAAATGTGGTGGCCATCTTTTTCCTTGAGAATAACTTGATTAAAACATTTGTAAAATACTCAGATTTTGGCAAAACTGGAACACTTTACTATTAATTAAAACTGAAGATGCCTGGCATCTTTTACAATAAAAAGGTTAGATCACATTTTTACCCAATTTTATTGCACTGCTGCTTTAAAGCTAGAATTCTGAAACCAAGGTCCCATACACATGAGCTACTGACCTTAGTACCTGCCACATGTTATAATGTTTCAATGAATTCTTTTAAAAGTATACTGAAAAAACTGAGATTTAAATTTGACAAAATGTTTTGCTGCCTATAACAGTGTGCCATCAACACAGTGATGGCCATGGGTCTACTGTAACCAGTTTAATACTCACAGTGGCAAACTGGTTGTCAGAGCATGGTATACCCACAGCACCACACTGGTGTTGCCCTACTTCCTGGTAATCCTCCTCCCCTGAGGTGATTATTTAATATTTTGAGGGTGCATGGGGCAAAACAAGAAATTTTGATTGCAGGAGAAGACATCATCTTCACTCATTCTGCTCAGCCAAACCCTGTAGCCAGTGCCCTTACCTGAAAGATAGACACAGCTTGGCTAACAACTGTAACATGCTGTCTTCCTTTAAAAATATCTGTTTTAAAAATAACTTATACTGACTGAATTTATTGTCAGCCAGGAAAACATATCTAGTGGTGGGCAAAGTAGCCCCAATTCACTCCCAAGTGATCCGCAGAGTAAAGGCTTAAATCGAAGAGAGTTTCGCAACACTATGGAGTATCATGCTGCAATGGGTAATGAAGTCCATTGAAACAATGACTTTGCATTACTTCACCTTCCAAACCACTACTGTACTAATTCTTAAGGAAAAGTACATTGAAAACAATGTACTTCACCTTATTCGCCTTGTTTTAAGCTCCAAAGGCGAATTTTGCAGTGTTTCATGGGATTTCAGGTCACATGGGCTCTAGATTGTTCTGTACAGCCTCAGTTTGGGGTAGTGTGTGTAGGAAGCTGTAGGAGACAATCTGCTCTGAGCTCTCTGCAATTCAAACCTTCAAAAGCTGTTAAAATGCCTTTTGAGTAATTTTTGCTGAAACTTTAGTTCATCGATTATAGGAAACCCTCCTCTGCTCATATCATCGAGCATTTATTGTTTGTGTATGGATTTTGAATGTTATTGTACAACATTTGGACTGTGTCCTGAGAAACAGTGGAAGTGTGCTTTGAGGAGGGGTGTATCTGTGGTGTAGGTAGATTAACTTGGAGAAAAGACAGTGCTTTCTGTTTTGGTGATATTTTTCTTGTTTAACTGTGTTAATGTACACACAGTAATATTTTTAATATTTCTTGCCATTTTTTGCTGATTGTTGTGGTGCAGCAGTGCATAATTTTAGTTTGTTTAAAATATGTGGTTATATTACTGAAGTTTCAATTTACTATGTATTACTTTAGTGTGTGTGTGAGTATGTGTGTGTGGCGTGTCATCAAATCAGACATCTTTTATTGTGCCACTTAATAATTTCAACAATGTGAAGCTGCTATCCACTGCAGCTGTGTGATTTTTGTGCTTCTTTGTGGTATCTTTACTGGTACTGGTCTGGTACTAGTACTAGTGACTGTTACTGCAGCAGTACAGTACACTGCCTTCCCCGCTCGGCCTTCCCCAACCAGTAAAGGTATTCTTTTCCAGATTTTAATTTCTGATGGTGAGCACTGGTTAGATGTTGTACCTTTGTGTCTGCATCTCTTCAGTGCACAGTGCAATCGTAATCTGTCTGTGCATTTGCATCTCTTTAGGGCCCAATCTCCATCTGTAACTTAAGTCACAGTTGTTCCTTTGGCTTCCCTTCAGAGTACTGGACAGGTGTGGTGCTTAATTCTACATGAACATTGTACTCATTATTATGTGTTTTAAGTCAGGACCATCATCACGAGTCACTCGTGATACAAATCATGTTCTTCATCATCACAGTCACAAATGCAGTCACAAATCACGATTCATGATCATTCACATTACGAATCACATTCATTTTTACTAGTTACTTGGATGTATTGCAAGCCTGTTTTGTAGTATCTCCAGGCTTCACCAGCCCACCATTGTACTCATTGATACGATGTTTTTAAGTCTGGGAGTTTTAAGCTACAGCTCATCAGGGAAGTACAGTCGTGAGGCGGTAAGCATTCACGTTTCTTCATCATCACAGTCACAAATGCAGTCACAAATCACGATTCATGATCATTCACGTTATGAATCACAACATTAATTTTTTCTAGTTACTTTGAGGATGTGTTGTAAGCCTGTTTTGTAGTATCTCTCCAGGCTTCACCACCCCACCATTGTACTCATTAATATGTGTTTTTAAGTCTGGGAGTTTTAAGCTACAGCTCATCGGGGCCTGGGGAAGTACAGCCATAGGCATTCATGTTTCTTCATCATCATGGTCACAAATGCAGTCACAAGTCACCCTGCTGGTCATGGTGCTGAACAGGGATGGGATCCACACCTGGGCCCTGGGGAACAGGCTCATCCTGCTCCAGAGGACCTGGTGCTGGACTTGGTGGTGGTGGTGGTGGTTCAACTGCCTCAGAGTCAGGACAGGAGGCGGTGCTGGTCCTGCTTCAGGGGGCACTCACAAGTTTGAGCAGTCCAACAGGAATGGGTGCCCATGCCCTCCACACATGCGCGCGATACGATGCTTACCACTACCACACTCTCAAAAGCTGCCCTGTCCCAGACATTCCCTCACCCTGGTCCATCTCTCCTATTGAGCTCCCTCAGTCTGAGCAATCACTACTCACACTGTCGCACAACACACACACACACAGTCACACAGACACGGACAAACTAACTACTTATAAAGGTAAAAAATAAAATTTTCAGAAAGAACAAATTAAGTAAAAAGAGTACAGAAAAGACAAAAAAGCGTAGCTTTTAAAAAGCTGTTGGGTCTAAATCAAAGTTTAAATCTCCTCCTCGCTGATCTAAAAGTATCAGCAGTCACAAAACACACTACTTTCTCTCCATCTGCACAGGAGAAAGTAAAAGTGTCTGCTTGTATGACTGACTTTCTTCCTGCCTAGCTAAAGAGCATGTGACTAACAGTACTGTAAGCCATGTGATGAATAGGGGCTGACAAATCTGAAACACCAAGTGGATCACTAGAATCCTAATGAGGGCAGAAGTCCATTAAAAACAATGACTTACGCCTTGCTGCATTGCCATTCTGCCTTAGCAAGTGGTAATGACAAGCGAAATGAGCACTTTGCATTGCCCACTCCGTGTATCAGAGCAGCAAAGGAGAGTGCCCACTTCACGTTCACGTCGCTGGTGAATTTTAAGTTCTCTGCATCTCTAAACATATCCCACATATAAATACCCACTGTGTATAATATTGCATAACTTATTTTCACGTTCAGCCCATCCTTCATCTAGTGAATGCCCTCTTATTTTTCAATGTATCAGCCTTGACCATGGACATCTATTTCTTCTTTCCCTTTAAGCTTTTGCATACCTTTATGAGCCCCCTCCCCAGTCTTTCTCTGGATGATTTGCATAATTCAGTCTCAGAAGTCAATTAATTACTGTGGCTGCCTTCATTGCACATTATCAATCTGTACAGTATCATTCTTATAATACAGTGAGCAGGATGGAATCTAGTATTCCAAGTCTGACCTCACTAACCCTGTGAACAGTGTATGGTTTTATCTGCTTTTTATCTGCAGACAAACATTGTGCTGAAGGTTTTAGACATTTTCTTTGCTAAACTCGAGGTCCCTCTGCTGGTCTGTGCTTTGTACAATACATCCATTTAGGGTATTATTTGTTACTAGGAGTACATGAAGAGCACATTAATCTGATCTACTGAAATATCCAAGACTGCCCTGGTGCTTTGGGCATCATGGCAGTCAGAAGACCTAAATTCTGGGTGACAAGGTTGATGTCGAAATTTGGGTGTCACTCTAATGTCGGTTGCACATCTGGTTTTCAAACCTACATGGAGGAACCCTATTACACAACCCTTTAAAGCTTGACACCTAAAACATGGTATATATTCTTGTATTGCATGGTTCTTTAATTCCTCAAACTGTGCAGAAATTAAAATGAGAGTTTTAAAATGTGATAAAATAACTGAGAATTAAATGTCGATGAACTGTTTGGCCACCCATACCTCAACCTCCTTAAGAACTAGGAATGTAAGATTTGGTACACCTATAGCTATTTTATGGACATGTGTACTTGCCAAATTTAGTATTATTCATATATGTACCTTTAAAATTATACCAAATTAATTGCACTTTCAATTTTGGCAAACTTCTATGGAATGTTCATGCATATTCTATGAAGTGTCACAGAACTGGAATATTAATTCTACCTGAATTCCATTGGTGGAATTTTACTTTCTGCATGCTTCTAGTTTACTCCAATAAGAAAAAAACACTTTCCTAAATAAATCGGCAAAATTGCTGAAGAAGACATCTTAGAAGGGTAGGAAAGTCTAGAATTAAAGATAATTAGTACAAAACATTCAAACTGTTAACCGATCATTTTGTGGTCAAAGAGCTTTACAGTGAAAACTCTAACTGGTATTAAACCTGGCCTAGATGCACTCAAACATACACTAAGATAGTAACATACAGTGTAGTACATATACTAATAACATGGTATTGTAATGATGAAAGGAAATTTGGGTCCATTGTGTCTCCCTCTCCTGCCAACAGCAATGACTAAATCCATTTTAGAATGAACATACTGTTCACTGAAGCTTAACAGCTGGAATGTTACCCTACTCAGGTTGTGATGTAACCCTCAAGTGTCTGTTGTTTGGATGCAGGTAGGCCAGGTTTAGAACCCTCAAATTAGTTTGGTTGTGCTAGAACCATAATTTGTTTTGACCATATAGAGAAGTTAGGCACAGGGAGATTATTTGGCATATTCAGGGTCACACAGTGAGAATGTGGCAGCTGAGGGAATTTCAACACAGGTATTCAAGTTCACAACTTTGCATTCTAACCACTAGCCAGACTGATGCCCAAGGGATATCCCCAAGGGGTATCTGTCACTTGGGATATGGAAACATTTTGTACCATATTAATATAACATTGTGATGGTGAAGGGACTTAGGGTCTACATCTCTACCCTTCCTTCTGCATGGTAAAGACTGTACACAATTTGTATATGGATACACCTCAAACTTCCCAGTCAGACTGTTAACCACTACTCATGCTGTGTAGTCCACAATGCCATTCATCCTCAGGAATCTGTGTAGTCCTGCTTCAAAACTTGAGCAGTGCTAGCTTGCTGAGTCTTACTTTTAGGCAATCAACATGTTACCCACCCTCTGTAAAAAAATGCTTTCTAATATTCCACCCTCCCCATTTGAGGGCATGCTTTCTTGTTCTAGTTGCACTCACCTATGCTAATATCTGTGTATACTCCACCATGTCTATACCCTTTAGTATTTGGAAAACTATGATCATGTCCCTCTTAGCCTTATCTCTTCTAGTCTAAATGATTTGTGTGTGTCTATTCTCACCTCATAGCTCATATTACTAGTTTTCATATCTGTAGCATATTGTACCTTGTTCCATTTGTTGTACTGTATTGCCTGCATCTACTGTTTTTATGTATTCTGTTCATATGCTATCAATTATTGCTTCTTATTCTACTCTTCTCCAAACCCTACCCAAAGATGCATCTGGAAACAAGTTATCAGCTTGGTATGTTATTCCTGGTGCAGCACTTTAAATAAATAAATAATGTAGCTCTTGCCTACTAAGTCACTAAGCAGTTGGTGCCCCTGTGTTGAACCCTCTAGATCTTTTCAATGTCCCTTCTGTATTGTGGTGACCAGAAATGAACTCAGTTCTCAGATGTGGGTGAACCAAGGTCTTGTACAGAGGGAATCACCTCACTTGACCTGGCCCTTACTCCCTATAAAACATCCCAGCATTGCATTTATTTTCTTGTTGTTGGCAGCTCACTGACTGCCTGGCTTCTGCTTGTGGTCCACTATTACTCTGATATCCCTGTCTTAGGTTGTGCTATCCATTGTTGCTCCACACAGGGTATATGTATGACCCAGATTCTTCTTCCCTAGGTGTGGTACCTGGAATTTCCCCACACTAAATCTAAGCCCTCATTTCTCTGCCCATTCCCCTAATGTGTGCAGTCCCAACATAGTGCATCCTCTGCCTCTGCTGTGCTCACTTTTTCTAGGTTAGAGTCATCAGCAAGCTTTAGCAAGCCTACTGGCTGACACCTTCCTTCAGGTTATTAATAAGCACAATAAAGTGCAATGGACCACACACCGACTGACCCTGATGTACTCCACTCAGCACATGCCTGCACTGTGAAGTGTGACCAACCACCACCACCACTCTTTGTTTTCTTCTTGTCAGCAAATCTGTTATAAGCCTCCTGTTCACTTAATCAGTTCCATTGTATGCTTTTTCCATCAGTTTTCCATGCTGTACAGTATCAAAGGCCTTGCGAAGTCCAAATAGACTACTTCCTCCACATGGCCCCATCCAGCTAAATTCTAGTTACCTCTTAATAAAATAAGTCAGTTTGGTTGCCCTGGCAGTATCAGTCATTTGGAAAAATCTTGCTTTATACTAGACAACAACCCACTTTTGTACACAAGCTGAACCAATACATCTTTTATAACTGAGTCAAACACTTTCAAGCACTGGGCTAAGGCTAATAGGTCTTTGGTTACCTGTATGAGACCGTGCCATCTTCTTGAATAGGAGATGACATTAGCTGTTTTCCAGTCTCTGGCATTATTCCTGTTTGTAAGGAGTTCTTAAAGATATCATCCAGAGGTCCAGCCAGAACCCTTGTGACACCACTATTTCCTTTGGGTGTAAACCACTGGGGCCCTAGGTTTTCCAGGATTCACACTTTTCAGATACAGCACTTGCTAACTTATTCTATTGTAATCAGCATTGCCTCCTGTTAGGCTTGATCTACTCCTAGAACATCCACCCCAAATGGCTATGCCCCAATTTCATGGCTGAATACTGACACAAAGTGGATATTTAGTGCCTCTGCTGTCAGACTCTGCCTCACTCAGTGGTTCCTCCTCTCCCAGTATTTAGCAGTCCCACCTAATCCCTGGCTCTTTTTGTTCCTTTTGTATGGAAAATATGAATTTATGATTCCCATTGATCCCCTGCACAATCCTGTCTTCCAGACCAGCCTCTGCCTTTGGACTCTTTCCCTTGCATTCCTTCTAGTATGCCCTATATGTGACTTCCATTCTTCTGTCACCAGAATCCTTATTAGCATACACCTTTTTGTTTATACCTTAACTTTCCCTAAGTTCAGTGCCATATCTCTCAACTGCTATACATTTTGTACAGCCCTGCAAATTTTACACCCCAAATTACCCTTGCTCTTTGAAGACATACTGATATTCCAAATACTGTACTGTTTCTGCTATTTATGGGCACAAAACCTGATGTCAGCTTCAGTGGATTCTGGGAATTTTGTTAAAGAAAATGCCAGCCTGAAAGTCAGCAAAATAAGTCTGATGTTAGATTGTAAGTAAAAATAATTTTTTATTATTTATTTGAAAATTGGTGACAGAGAAGGGCACACTGAGCCTAGACTCATTTCCAGGTGCAACCCAGGGAAGTGTATTGGGGTAAACAGCACATCAGTACAGTAAATAACATGACAAAAATAAAGTGCAGATGATTTTGATCAATACATTCATGGTACAAACAAACAGCAGGAATTAAGTGCAAAGTAACAATGAGAAGTTTACATTCTAGTGTAAGTTGAGAACTGAGATAGACAACACACAATAACTTGTCAGTCAGAACAGGTGCATTTTGGTTGTAAAGAAGTTTCAGTTGATGCCTGAGCTTTCCTGTAGAGGTGGAATGATGAGTGGAATGAGGGAGCTAGTTCCAGATTGTCCAGCAGTGAAAGAGGGTGAGGAGTGGAGAAGGTGCACTGGTCCCTTGAGCAAAGGAAACATGGAGCTGGAGGGACAGGAGAAAAGAGAGAGGTGAGGTTAGATGGGATGGCAGAGGCCAAACAAAAACTTGAAAAATAGGATGGGGCCTAGGATAGATCCCTGTGGGACTCCAGCCTGAGCAGGAGAGAGGGAGAAAAACACCTCCTATGTGAATAGACTGCTGTTGACCTGTTAGAGCATGACCCAAACCAATCTGGACTAGGAGCAGACAGTCAGATCAAGCACAGCTTCAGTAGGAGGAGCAAATGGGACACTGTGTTGAAGGCTTTTGCCAGATCATTGAAAATGGCAGCAATGATATGCCCCAAATCCATCCCAGATTTGCACACAATGTGCTAGTTGTGACCAACCCCACACTTGGGTGTGGGGCTTTTAGTGCTGACAGTTCCCTTTTAATGCTGAAAGGTGGAAGATGTATTCAGTGGAAAAATGGAGGCTCCACCTAGCTGTTTAGCCTTCTTGCACAGGTGGGTGCATCTAGCCACTGCCTCTGTTATATTTTACTTGATGCCATCCCAATAGACATTAGCATTCCTACTCAATGATGCTATCAAATTGGTCATGACTTTTTGTTTTAGTTTATTGAAATCAGCTCTCTTGAAGTTAAGTGTTCTGTTCTTATTTTAGGTAAAGTATATTCTCACTATCCTCTGTAATTTGTTCCTATTATGGACACAGTTACCCCTCTCTCCCAGCCTTTACTGCTCTGAAACAGAAGCACAAAATGGCACACAAGGCAGGAAGAAATTGCAAAATTGGGGTTTATTTTTTTTATTTTGTTCACTGGTTGAGATAACTGGAACAGAGTCCATTTTACAGTAGCTACCCAGTCCCCTGATGAAGTGTCATGGTATAGACACAAAGCATTGGGGTACAGTCTGCCATCTCTGAATTTTGCAATTTCTCCCTGCCTTTTGTGCTGGTTTGTGCTTTTTCCTCAGTTTAGTTTTCTAGGTAGCACCATCTTTGCACTTTAGTTAAACGTATTGGTATCTTTACTGCTCTGACCATAACATCTCCATTCCTAGTAGTACTTCAGGATCTGCAATACCTCTTATCCCATGCCTGACATGCTGAATAAGAGTACAGTTTTTCCTGACTGACAAGAAATTTCTCCCTGCTTTCCCTGGGTACATTCCACCTACAAATTAATGTCAACCAGTTTGAAATCCTCCATGAAAACCCTAGGCCTCATAGTTGTTGCCCTTTTAATTGCATTTGTCAACTCCAAGTCCTGCTCTGTGTACTACAGTATCTGATAGTCTGTCACATACTCCTTAAATTGTCATTTTGTCTCATGTGAATCCTCATTCTGGTCATAGGCATTCTGTAGGACTCCCATCTATCCTGACTCTCTCTTTCCTGCTTGCTTCAGTCTGGTCATTGGCATTGCAAGCAATCCTCCATCTCTCTGATCTTCACTGTCCTTACTGAATTGACATACCCCTCTGCCCTTGAATTGCAGTCTAGTCCCTCTTTTCAGAAGCAGGTACAGTGGTACCAACAAGGATGCAATACAGTACCTTACAGTGTTACTGCAAATGCTGTAGTATGCTGTAGGAAACAGTGTAATTCAATGGCAAATAAGCACTTTTATTAGTCATGCAGTATTTTGTGTCATATAATTTGTTACATCTTGGATAGCTCTACTGTAGTAGGTGCACTCACAGGGTAATAGTAGTCATTAAGGCTCAACACATAAGAATAAATAAAACAAGCTGCTGAAAACAAAACAAAATCGAAAGCTGAACTGTATGATAGTATACTGCAGTGTTTATAATAGCAAACTGAGGACTTTATGATGGCAAATACATATTATTTCAGCACTGCATGGTATACCACAGTACTGTTCAACTTTTGTATAACTACTTCTATATTGTATGTGTACTGACAACTGAAAATAACAGTTTTGACCATAGGTTTCCTTCAGGAATTATCTATATAGAGAAAATAGCAAATTTGGTGGAGATGTAAGGAGAAATAAGGGATATATATGTGTGGAAGGAAAATACAGTAGGTGAGAGGATCTAGGAGAAGAAGTGCTAACAGACAAGGTAAGAATAAAAGCTGGAAAAAAGGTATTGATCAGGAGAAAAAGACACAGTAGAAGTTGATGGGCTGAGGTGTTCTCATGTAGGGCCTCATTAATGGACATAGTAAGATGACTTAAATATGACAAGTGTGGTGAAATGAGACAGGGAATCTGAAGAAAGGAAAGGGATATGCACACATACTGTAGCTGGAATGCTGATGTGAGTATGCCCACACAAGTTCCAAATGGAAGTGTGTGCAGGCATACCCACATATGCAAACATGTCGTGCAACCATGAAAACAAAGATATTGGGGAGGGGTAAAGACAGACTTCAGTGGTAAACCAACACTGGCTAAAAGATGTTAATAGAAAATTAGTCTATCATTAAAATAAGAGAGCTACTGGGAGCCTAAATGGGTGTTATCAAAGCTTAGATTCTATGTTTTTCTTTGGTCAATATCTCAAAACCCTGCTGAAGGAGTTCAGGTGATGCAGGCAGCCTAGTGGCAGCAGAATTACAGGGCTCCTATCCTTCACATCACATCTTCATCTTTTACAACTCAATTTCAACTGGAAACTGCCTAATAACCACAACAAGGAGGGAAGACATCTTCAGCATTCGATATCAACATTTACATGCTATTGAGAGTTTTTCTTCCATGATGGATGTAAATATGAAGATAGCCCAGCTTAGACACATGCCTCCTCCGCGCCTGAAAAGCTGCCTAATAAAGCCTGGCCTCAAGGGAGACTCCAACTCCAAAAGCCTAGCAACAGGCCCACAGTTCCTCTCACGAAGACAGGTTTCTACAGGAGCTACTGCCTTTTAGAAAGGCTTTGCTTGATATATCCACTGAAATTAAATCAATTAGAAGTGACATGTTGTATCTAGCTAGAAGGGCTGGTGACACTGAAGCCAGAACCACCTCCATGGAAAATGGAGAGACAGAGTTGATCCAGAGTTAATCCAACTCCGATGGCAAATTAACAAGCTGCAACCAAAAACTGAAGACCTTGAAGGTAGGAACAGGAGGGACAACATATTAATAATGGGTCTTCCTGAAACAGAAAGAAAATACCGATTTTGTTCTTTTGTCCAGAAATTACTACAAAAAATCATGGGGCCATCTCCTCTCGAGGGTAACTACCAAATTGAATGAGCCTACAGATCACTTAGACCTCAAACCCAACAAGGCTCCCCACGGAACCTCTAATCTTAAAATTTCTGAGCTCTGTGGAACATCATCATGTGCTCAGTAAAGCCAAAGATCTTCAGTCAATTGTGTGGGAGGGCTCCACACTGCATTTCACCAAGAGCTACCTTATGAGATATACAAAATGGTCTGCCTTTAATCCCACAGTCACTAAATTTATAGCAGCAAGTATCCCATTTTAAATGCTATATCCAGCTAAACTTGAAGTGTCAGTAGCTGGCTCCTGGATCTCCTATGGCACATTGACTCTGGCCATGGCTGATCTGAATAACCAACTACCAGAACTGTTTAAAGAGGGTTGAGCTCCTTTTGAAGGACTATGTCCCTGTGAGAGAAGAATATTTCTGATTTAAACTAAGCATCTGAGGGAACTGGAGTTTTGCCTACCTACTGCGGATCTGAATCCACACTTCAGCCTTGTTTGTTCTCTTTGGATGGGCCTGAACTCCTAATCTGCAATTTCTGTCTTCTAATCCAGAGGGCAGCCCTCTGCAGGGAACTGTTTTATTAAGCACGAACTGTTTCCACGAGCATAAGGGGGACCTTTATCAGGTAGGACCAAAATGGTCCTCTCACTTATTGTTTCCCTATTCACTCCCTCGACCTACAGAGACAACATCAATGGACAACTTTATAGCAAGTACAGACTCTAGTTTTTCTTCATTCTTTATGGGGATAATGTACTGGTAACATGGGTGGCAGGTTATAAGGCCACCAGAAGCCAGAAGCTCTGAGTCAATTGTTGGAAGGCAGGAATATATGGCAATTAAGTTTAATTTCTGCTGGGTTTCCAAATCTCATTCTGACTCACGTGGTGTTTATATAGTGGGAGTTTATAGCTTCACTAATGTTGGCATCCAGGTTTGAGAATGTGTTTGGAGGGAAGGGTTGCCCTGACTCGAGTAAGCCCAGAGTTCACTGCACAATGCACCTAACTGTGGGAGATTCAGCTCTTTTACATCCCTCACACTAGTAGTATGTTGGTACAGGTTACTTTCTATGCTGGTACAGAACCAGCATTCCATATTTTCATTTGCATCTCACCTTTGGAGGGACTGTATTTAGGAGCCATTTGGGGAAGTCTCCTTTATGTGGGTTTGCTTACAATTAAACTGCTGGGCTTTAACTTTGGGAGGCTTGTGTAGATAGTTGCTGGTGTTGGTCAAGGGAGGGACAGAGTGCTTATCACTCTTTGTATTATGGACATCTCATTCTAGACCAGTTAGACATACAGCATTTCCTAATCACAGTGGACAGACTAGATTTATTTCGTCTAGGGGAGGAGGGTATGGGGGCATCCTCACTGGCTTCAAGTTCTGGGAATGGTTTGGTCTTTTTCTCATTTAGACTGTTTATGTTATTACCGGGTTATTACCTGGGTAAAGTTATGGAGGACTGTGGGAGGGAGGGAGGAGGATTGGAGTATGTCTCACGTTCAATTACTGTCACTTACCATTTTCTCCTCTGGAATGATTAACTGGTTTGCTATTAGATATGGCTTTTAACCACTGTAAAATAGTGTCCTGGAATGTTAGGGAGTCCAAGAGCCTACAAAAGATACCAGGTTCTTAAGCACTTTCCCTGCCTAATGCAGATATAATTCTGTTAGAAGAAACCCACCTCCTGGCAAGAGAGGCTATCTGGCTATGGAGACTTCATTTCTCACAATTTTTGCAGCAGGAGATACCTCAGCAAGTAAAGGGTAGTTATTCTAATCAAAAACACGATCTCCTTCCAAACAGACTCCACTGTGATAGAGCCTAATGGCAGAATCGTTCTTGTTAAAGGCATCCTCATGGTGGCTACTGTGCTACTAGATTCCATATATGGGCCTCTGGGTGGAGATCCCTCGTTCTTTATGGAGATTGCCAGTAAGATTGCTCCACTCCTCCCCATATCCTTGATATTAGGGGAGACTGGAATGTCCCCCAACCCAAGACCTAGACAGGACATATCGACCGTTAAAGGCTCCTCTGCATTCCCAAAGGGCTCTTAATGACTTCATAGACACACTAGGGCTTTGTGATCTGTGACGATTGCTAATCCATCACACCAACTATTTACCTATTTTTCTAACGTCCATCAATCATGGTCTAGATTGGACTACATCCTAATTAGTATTTCTCTCTTACCAGGTCTGTACCAGACCAGCATTGAACCAATAGCAAAATCAGACCACTCGCTGATCTGGATAGACCTAGTCCCTCCCCCTACTAGTCCCAGAGATAGGTCACGAAGCTGAATACACAACTATTAAAGGATAAAACACTATCTCTAGAATCCAGTCTTCCATCCAGACTTTCACAGATATAAATATCGGTTCAATTTAAAGGAGGACCTTCTCTGGTGTACTCTCAAATGCTACATTCAATGCAAACTTATTAAAATAGACTCCAGAGGAAAGAAACTGTGAGATAAGGAAGCCCTTACCTCTCCTAGCCCAAATAAGAATGGCGGAGCTTTCCCTATCTTCTTCAACTACCCCTGCTTCAGCATCAGAGCTTCTGAATCTTAGGAATAAATAAGCTGACCATGTAAGAAAAGGCAGAATATGCAGTTTGAAAACCAAATCTACATATATAGACCAAGGGAAAAAGGCTGGGAAACTTCTAGCTCTTCAGCTACTTAAAGTAGAAAGCTCAAGACTCATAACCTCTATACAGACTCCAGATGGTACTATAAAAATGGCTCCTAGGGATATAGCTTCCACCTTTGAGAACTTCTATCAGTCCCTCTTTGGAAACCCCAGGGACACCTTCTCAAAATACAGAACAGCACTTCAGGGTTTTAAATAACTGATTAACAGTTTTTCTTGGAACAATACTAATTATACAAAAGTATTTATATAGGTTTTCTAAAGCCTTACATTTGTTAAACACAGTGAGGCAAGTGCTATGCATTTTCACAATGTTTGCACTTTTATGAAACAAAACAGTAATCAATTTTAGAGTTAAATAAAACCCTGTACTTAGACTCTTTTGCTCTTCCTTCCTATCAGAACAATCCCAGACCTCTTTAGTGGAACCCATTACCTTTGAGGAGATAGTGGCTGTTATTCAGGATTTAACTCTAGATAAGCTCCAGGCCCTGATGGTTTCCCCATCAACTTTTATAAAACCTTTGTCAAAGAACCGGCACCTCTGTTGCTTAAATTATATCAATATATATTAGAAGCTAAACCCTTAGATCTGACTCTATTGGAGCCATCAATAATTCTTCTCTTGAAATCCGATAAACCTCATCTGCTCCCAGGATGTTACTGACTGATCTCCCTCCTAAATTGTGATAGTAAAATGTTGACAAAAATACTCGCTAATCGTATACATAGGTATGGTCCCAACTTCTCAGTCAGGAACAAGTGGGATTTGTCCCAGACAGGTCTTCAGCAGATCACCTTAGGAAACTCACCCATTTATTCCAAGCAGCCCATCTCTCCCACTTCCCATGGCCCTAATCTTGATGGATGCTGAGAAGGTTTTGATAGAATTGGACTGTGTATTTCTCTGGGTAACTTTGGGTAAGCAGACTTTCCCCTTATTCATTCAGTGGATCCAACCTGTATATTCATCTCCCACAGCAAAGATATACTGCAATGGAGTTTTTCTCAAGGTTTTCCCTTTACTCAGGTACTAGACAGGGTTGCTCCCTCTCACCCTTCTTATTCAGTCTCTATTTAGAACCTCTTTTGCACCACACTAAACAGTCTTCTCAAATAAAAGGAATCTCAATCTTAAACCATACTCTTATCCTCTCTGCCTATGTGGATGATATTCTCCTTCATTTAGAATCGGTTTCTTCTCTAAATCTCTTACTGGATGTAGTATCCAATACAGCTCTTTCTCTAACTATAAACTTAACATTAACAAAACTGACATATTTTCCCTCAATCATCTCACTCATAAAGTGGATTTCAATGATCTTGATATTAAATAGTCCCCTGATTCACTTAAATACCTGGAATATATCTAACCACAGATCAATCTCTTACCAGGAAACTGAACCTGGATGATCTAGTGTAACCCTTCAGTTAGACCTTCATAGATGGGAGGCTCTCCACTGACTCTCTGGGGATGTATTAATATAATCAAAATGAATGTTCTTCCTCTGCTTTTTATCCTTTGAATATGTTGAATATCAGGCTCCCCCTTTCTTTCTTTCAGAAGGTCCACTCTCTCATTTCCAATTTCATATGGTTACATAAACAACCCAGGAAATCATATCTCAAATTGAGTCTTCCCAGATCATCAGGTGGTCTTCGCCTCCCTAACTTTCTCCTTTACTGCTGGGCAAGTCATTTCTCAAGCTCGGTAGATGTAATACTAATCTGTTGGGTGATTATATTCCCTCTGGTTACAATTGGAATCACAGATGCTCCTACAACATCATCTACGTCTCCCAAGTTATTTTTATATCCCTACGAACAGGCTACCGGACTCAATATGCCAATCAGTAATTGGGACTTCCCTAAGAGTCTTCTCCCAATTCTGCTCCTAAAACAAGATCTCCCATGTCAGGACTTTGCCCAAATCCGTATTCTCAACCCTAACATCAAGATAGGTAATACCCACCTCACTTATAACTGGCTGCCTCAGTTGCAGAATGCTAAGGTAGTGGACCTGTATTCCCACAATTCCCTTCTCTCCCTCCTTGAAATAAGGAACAAATACAATCTTCCACTACTTGCTCCTTAAAGGTCTTTCAATTGAGACACCTAATAGGACAAACATTTGGAACCTCGCCACAAGAATCCAAAATACAACCTCTTGTTGACAGCTTCCACGACCTATCCTCTAAACCTCATTGTTATCCCACGTATACTATTCTTTTCTAACTTTGGGCCACCCAGATGTCATACCAGCTCCAGAATCTGGTCTTCTTTGTTGCCAAATGCAAACATAGATTGGACTAGAGTCTGACAGGACTTATATAGATTCATCTCCCATGATAAACTCAGAATTACTCAATACCATATTTTACACAATCTGTATCACACACTAGTTAAACGGGCCAAAATTGGCCATCTATCTACTTCTAACTGTTCCAGATGTGGCAAAGCCAAAAGGAACCTGATTCACATTCTTTGGTCTTGTGAAAAAGTCACTTCTCTATGGCATACAATCCAATCAGACTTAGATCTCTTACTTGGCCTAGAGGATCTCTTTACTGTGGAGATTTGTATTTCAGGAATCTACTCTAATATCTGAGTCAAAGAGCATAAAATATCAAATAGGCGTAATCTCAATGGTAGTCAAGAAACTAGTGCTTAAACATTGGCTGGATCAACTAACTATAATCTATACTGAATGGCTAAATGACCTCTCAGCCTACTTCAGGACCAAACGTCTGATTGCTGGCTCTCGTAATAATCTGTCAGGTTTCAATAAAAATGGGGTAAACTGTATGCCTTATACCTGCATTGATATTGGTTAACTGATAGACTCCCCAGAGTCAATATAACATACCCAATTTATAGTTATACATACAAACTCTGTGTAATATTTTATAGCACACTCTGGGAGTTTACAAGGGAGAGCCAGTGGGGAGGGGAGGGTTTTTGTCATTCTGTCACTTCCATGTATTTTCTCCTATATATAGTCTATTTGCTATCCGTTGTTTGTATTGGAAGGGCTCTCTACTGCAGTTTATATAACTTGCTTACCAATGTATTGTATTACAAAATCAATAAAGATGTTAAATTTCAAAAACCTTGCTGAAGGACACAAACAGAAAATTCACTGGCAGTATGGTCCCTGGAGGTTAAATGGAACACAATGGGTTTATTGGTGTCTCCATTTCAGGCTGCCCTGCAATGTTCCCTGAATCAGTTAGCCAGGGATCTGCCAGTCTCTCTGATATAGACAGCCACACACTTCCTGCAAAGAATACAAGTAAGCATGAAGTCACAACGAAGGTGGCATCTAATAGGTAATTAATGCATGGTTGGGAGGGTTGTGGCATGAGGCTGAAGGTCGAGTGCCAAAGAATGGCCCAACCATGCATTAATTCTCATTAGATGCCACCTCGGAGTGTTTAATGTGCTTGTAACATGGTTTTGCAATAGTTTACTATCTGAGAAATGAAGATAATATAATGTGAAGAGCACTATGCACACACTGTTTTGTCTGCAATTGTTTACTGCATTTCTGGAAATCAGAACAACTGTTTATTTACATGCAGATGTTGCAAATAAGTGAAAAACTATATTCACAGACAACAGCTTAGTTAACATTATTTTAACCATATTTGTCAATTCTGTGTGGCTACTACTGTCATAGCCTGCTTAGGAGATCTACAATGTGCTACTCTCTGTGTTTGGCACTCAGCTATCTCGGTAATTAGCATAATGTCCGACCTTGTGTTGAGGTTGTGCGTGTTCCTCCAATGTCATGTCCTGCAATTATTCCACTTCTCTTTAGTGTGCCTGTTGCTTGTGCACTATTATTCTGCATGGGTGGATGCAGCTACTTATTCGACTCTGCACTATGCTACGAGCTGCAGTAGTTAAAATTAATGGTTCAGTGCACCGTGAAACTGTGGAACTGAAACAGGTTGGATATTTCCACTTGCAACACCTCTACACATTGGGTTTGATCTGGAACTGCTCCACTGTGTGCAGTCTTGCTCTCCATTACACTAGTCGTGGTTGGCTGTGCAAGGAAGACAGGGATTTGCTGGGTGACTACCGTTCCATTTGATGGACACTGCTATTTGTCTTCTGTGGATTGTAATGGAACTTCAGTTTCAACACAGCATTATTGGTACATCAGTGTCCTGTGACTCATTTCTTCCAATCATTTCTTTAGTTTGGCTACTTCATATTTTGCCATGTTACAATATTGCTGAAAATGCATGAGAGCTCCTGGGAGATGTGCAAAACACCTGAGGAACCTTACATTTCAATGACACTAGAAATAAATGTATTTATTGTGTTATTATTAACCAGGTAGCACAGCTGACAAAATGTGTCTATTTTCAGAAGACCTTGTCAGATGTTGGATTCAAGATGGCAGCCACGCTGGGCTGACCATCAGTGAGTGAGAGAGAGAGAAAGAGAGAGAGAGAGAGAGATCAGCTTATTTTAAGCTATTAAGTTATTTTATTGTTTTAACTAGTACTATTTTAAAAATAAGATACAGTATTACAGTATTTAATGTTAGTTAGGGACTGTAAGTGAGAGTTTAGTTCAGGCAGTTTGTTTATCCATTTTCGGACCACTGGAAATTGGACCACTAGGAACACCAAACCATTGGTGAATTTGGTAAACTTGGATCACATTTAGTAAAATTGATAACTCTTCTGAACATTTGCTCATTCAGTTGTGCTACTAAAAAGTGAACTGAGAAACTGAATGGAGAAATTAAGAAATTGACTACCTGCCCATTTTCTGCTGGCTACCTGATCATCAACCTACTACAAACTCTGTTTTGGCAAGGGAGATCCTGGATTGTTTTCTGTGACTGTTGGAAATCTGGATCTGGTTGGAGTGTTGTGAACTACAGATTGGGGAGATGTCCTTCTGGGTCAGGTTGCAACTCTGGTGGGGTCCACAGATAGGCTGCTGGAGGGTGGTCAGCAGTGTGGTCAGCACCAGAAAATCATGCTGGGTCTTGGAGGACCCTCCTCAATGAAGATTTTGCATTAATCAGTCTTAAGGAGCTGTGGAAGAGTTGCAGGGGCAGTTTTACTGAGCCTGGTCACCACCTAGGTTGGTTAGGGCATTGGCTGCTGGAAGGTAGTCACTGCCATAGCCTGATCAAGAGGTGTACTTGGCCTGGAGGGACTGCTTCCTGGGAAGGCCAGTTGGCATTTCCCTTACTATTGGAATGTGGGTTCCTGCTTGTGACCCAGGAGATGACCGTG
This sequence comes from Neoceratodus forsteri, assembly GCA_016271365.2. NCBI lineage: Eukaryota > Metazoa > Chordata > Ceratodontiformes > Ceratodontidae > Neoceratodus > Neoceratodus forsteri. The sequence continues at coordinate 1,067,022,463 of CM028130.1, forward strand.
GTGTCTGCTACATAAGTAGTAGTTGCGGGGTTAGGCTACTCTGGGAAGCAGGTGGGGATTCATTGAAGGACCAGCGAATTTTCCTGTGGATACTCTGGAGGAGGATAAGGAGCAGAGTTGAGCATCCTGTTATTCCAATGAAAAGAAGAGTTACTTGCCAAATGTGAGGAGAGACTGAAGTGGGTTATGGGCAGGTTGGTCTTTAATCTATTTTCTCAGGGGCAACTATCTGGTAGTGAGAACACCTGAAATATCCTGTTCTTCTGCTAAAACTGGATAATGTGAAGCTCAGGGCAGTGAGAGTATCCTGGCTTGTGTTTAAGTTGGATCCTAGGCAATAGGAAGTGAGAGTTCCTAAGACCTTCTAATCAGGACTTTTGGAGTTTATGTGAGTCCCTTTTAAGTGACTTGAAAGCAAGACTATCTGAAGAAAGTTGAATATCACCCTATGAACTTTCTAAAAACTTTTAAAACATTAAACTCTCTGTTTGCAATTTGTTTTGTTGGGTAAGGGGTATTATTTGATATTGTTGTAGGTTATTAAAAGTTGCTTTGTTGTGTGTTGGGAAGAGGGTGATTATTGGATACTGTTGTAGGTGGTTAGCTTGTTTTATTTGTGTATGATTTGTGTGTGGAGTGTGTGTGTGTGTGACACATAAAGGGTGTCTGTATTTAGAGCATATAGTGATTAAAGATGTGCTGGCAAGCAAGATCGGGTACCGGTTAGAATAGCACTACATGAATAACACCAGTCTACAGAGCACTAGTTCATGTAGTGCTAGCACGGACAGAGAGAGGATCTACAGTGCTTTCAGTAAGCACTCCCCAGGTCACTGTCCATGGTGCTCACCACAACAAGAGCACCAGGATCCAGTAGGCTGGCCAAGCTGCTCCCATGGGGTGGAGGGCTAGGGCATAGAGTAGCTTGGCCAGCAGTAGTAGAGACCAGGGTTTTAATCCTGGTCTCCAACATTTTGTGCACTTGGGACTTTGTTTCTTTGACATGGGGCCGTGGAAACTGTATTGCATGGCCCACATATTTAACTTTCCCAGGATCCATTTTGCCTGGGTGAGAATCCTTCAGTCGGGGGGTGCGGGGACAGAGTCCCCATAAAAATAAAACTGACAGCATTATTGCCATGCTATTGTTGCTGACAGCATTGTGGTTGGCACTATTCTGAGCCAGTATCCAAGATCGGAGGTCAGGCACTACTTTCCCATCAGGCTCTGAGATATCTGTCCTTTTGATATTCCCCTTCTGTCCTCAGAGGTTAATGACCACTGTAGGGTGCTGGGGATAGCCAGAAGGGGAGGAGATGGAGATCTGCAGGACCCAGGGGATGGAGGGGGTGGACAGATTGGGGTGGTGGGGACAAGAAGGCACCCTGAGGCAAAACTGGTACAGGAGAGGGTCCTCCTTGCCTGGTTCCTATACCCAAGGGTTCCACAGGATGTGGGAAGGATGCTGGGTCCACCTCATCTGCCTATCCTTCCTGGGCAGTGCTGTGCAATGCCAGCTCCACTAAGAACAAGACAGAAATTATTGCTGACCTTGTTGAAATAACTGATCTGGCTTGCATCACAAAGACTTAGCTAGATGAACATGCTGGTCCGTATTGGAATCAACAACTCCAGCTGGATACTCAGTGATACACCACCCAAGAAAGGACTGTAGGGAGGGAGCTGCCATTTGCTTAAAAACAGACCTGAGCCTTATAGCCATCCCAGTGGGAGGGACTAGATCATTTGAATGTATTGTAGGTGCAGGTGTGGGTTGCAGGATCCTTCTCATCTACCGCCCACCTGGTGATGGGAAGGAATTCCTGCAGGAAAGTCACAGACTTCATCATCGACCATGTGCTGGAATTCCCCAGATGGATAATTCTGGGGATTTCAATGCCTGGATCAAGGATGAACTTTTGCAATTGGACAAGACTTCTTCCAACTAATGAGTTTGTTGGGCCTCACACAGGTGATTACCTCTGCAGCTCATATTCACGGTCATTCATTGGATCTGGTCTTCCTACTGGGGATGGAGGTCTTTGACCTAATAGTGGATCCAGTCTGTTTGTTGGACCACCATACTATAAGGTTCAGGTTCAAGACACCTCCCAATAGATCTGTCCCTATGGAGATGATCAGGTACCACCGTTTAAGGGTTTAACCCTGGATGGTCATAAGGAGTTACTGGACCCATCATACTCAATGAGTGTATGCAAGGAGCTTGGGGAATGGTACTGACCTACAACAGGATGGTGACTGAGGCCCTCAACTCCATAGCTCCCATCCATGTTCACCCCTCTCCCTTCACCAGAAGTCCCCATAGTTTGATGGGACTTTGAAGGAGATGAGGGGAGTCGATGGTTGGAGGCGTTGGAGGAAATCTAGTCTGGAAGATGACAAACTTAGACTGATAGCCCATTATAAAGACTATCAATCAGAAATATCCTGTAAGAAGTCAGAGTTCCTGTGCAAGGAGATTTAAGCAGCAAAGAACAGGCCAGCTCAGCTCTCCGGACTATTGACAGGTTGTGAAATCCAGCCTGCCTTCAGTCACAGGGAGCCTTTTCTAAGTTAGATGAGATGGGTTTGCCCAGTTCTTTGCCAGTAAGATTGCTACTATCAGATTGGAAGATTGGCGATCCAATCAAAATGCTCAACAGGCCTTGCAGTGATGGGCAAGATGTTGTGAGCTCTCGGCCTGTCTGGTCCGATTTCAACCATCTGGCAATTGTGGACATTGTACACATCATCGAGGACTGTGCCCAACCTACTGTAGTTTGGACCTGGGACCAACATGCATCCTAGTGGGGTATGTTGAAGTCATCAGCCTGGTCCTTGCTAGGATAGTCAATGTTCACTAGAGGCAGGGTTTTCCAGAACCTGTGAAGGAGGTGGTAGTAGTGAGGCAAGGCAATTTTATTTCTAAGCTGCCCAATCCCAGAGGTGCTGGTGAGGAACACAATAAAAACAGAATACAGACTACAAATATAGAAATAAATGCAATAGCAGTAGCAAAATCTTTAAAACAACATTCTTAAAAGCATAAATATAAAATATAAAATAGCTGAGGATAAGGTAGGGAGAGATGGCTTAATACCCAAAGGCCTGGCAAAAAGATGGACCTTAAGCCTCTACTTAAAGACACCAATTGAGGAGGCCTCCCAGAGAGCAGCTGGAAGGTGTGTTCCACAGAGTCGGGTCCAGTGACACTAAATGCTCGGTCACCAGAGGTCTTCAGCTAAACCCCTGAGAACAACCAGGATGCCCCGAAACAGAATGAAGGGAGCAAGCAGAGGTCACAGGTGACAGGAGCTCAGATAGGTAGCCTTGGCCCAGCCATATAGGGCCCTAAAGGTGAGCAAGCCCACCTTGAAAGAACCCACCACCTGACGGCAGCCAGTGCAGAGCACGCAACACTGGAGTCACATGGTATGACTGAGATAGTCCCGCCAGTAATCAGGACACTGTGTTCTGCACCAGCTGCAGCCTGTGGATGGTCCCTCCCATGACCCCAAGCAAACAGTATTGCAGCAGTTGGGTCTGGAGGTCACAAAGACATGTACTAGGGTTGGCAGGTCTTCAGGCAGAATGAGGGTTTGATCCTGGTGATGTTCTGTAAGTGGTAGAAACCACTCTTCACAACAGACAACACCTGATCGTCAAAGGTCAGTCTTCTGTCTAGGATCACATCGTGATTTTGCACCTTCGGGAAATGACCAATGGAGCAGACCCAATGAAAAGACCAGTGTCCACTTCAGGTAACAACCTATCACGCTCTCGACCTGACTTAACCACTAGCTCCTCTGTCTTGTCCAGGTTGAGTCGCAGCCAGCTGGAAGCCATCCAGTCACTGATTTTAGTTAGACAGGTGTTAAGTACATCAATCACACCAGATGTCCAGGGGCAAATGACAAATACAGCTGGGTATCATCTGCATAGCAGTGAAACTCCATGCTGTACTGTTGAATGATCTCACCGGTGGCATATACACCGTGAACAGCATCGGTGACAAGATCGAGCCCTGTGGAACTCCACAAGGCAGAGGCATTGGAGAGGAGGAGAATTCCCCATCACTACCCACTGCACTGTGTCTGAGAGAAAGGACTCAAACCATCTGATAGCAACACGGCAAGTCTACAAAATTTACAGAGCTGATCGAGAAGACAACATGTGGTCCATGGTGTTGAAAGCTGAAGAGATATCAAGGAGCACAAGAACTGACCTGTTTCCTCTATCTCTAGCTCTGGTAAGTCATTGTGCACCCTGACTAGTGCGGTTTCTGTGATGTGTCTTGCCCGAAAACCTGACTGAAATGGCTCGTAGCTGTTGAAGGACAGGAGCAGATCCTCAAGCTGCTGTGCTACCAGTTTCTCAACAACCTTGCTCAAAAAGGCAGGTTGGAGATAGGAAGGTAATTCGCTAGGATGTCTGGGTAAAGGGAAGATTTCTTTAGGATGATTAGGGGCGCTCAGTCCTATAACTACCTGCCCACTTGGTCTGGTGGGATCCTGGGTACAGAAACCAACACGTCAGGCATCTCCTCGTCCTTGTTTAAACCCAGGTGTCTCCTGGACCTTATAACATCAATGCCCCTCAGCACCTCATCCTCGCTGCTCTCCACCAGCAATGACTCAACCACCACCTATTTATTCTGACTTTTATGCAGCGTCTAGCTACAAACAGAGGAACAGGGAGATCGGCTAAGGGGTGGAGGATGAGCAGCAGAAAGACAGCATAGGTGAGTCTAGCAGGGCCAGTACCTAAACACATTTCAACCAGGACTATCCCACCCAACCTTTAAACAGCACAAGCCTCAGCCAAAACTATAAAATAACAAACCACACATAAACTCACCCAACCCTTCATACACACCACACCCATACACACCAATCAACATAGCCCCAATACATCACCTTCAAATCCTAATCCCATAAATCACCTACCATAATGAATCATACATTCTATAATCCAGAAGACTTTGTGTAGACCAGGAGAGGAACTGCATGCTATGATTAGATATATACTACCCTTCACAGGAGAAAAGCAAAATTCAGCAAAGCAAAGTATATAGTTTGGTGAGGTTGAAGAGAGACTTTCCTGAGATACCAGTTGTAATTGTTCCCAATTCCTGAGATAGCAGTTCTAATTGTTCCAACAGTTTGCTCTCACCGAACTGTTTAAACCACCAAAGTTCTATCAGGAGGTTGTTATACTGAAAACATTTTTTTTTTTTTTTAAGGAGAGCTCTCCTGGAGGGCATGCTTTAGATTTTAAAAACCAGTCAATACAGAAGCAGTAATGGAATGAACGCACCAGAAAAAATATTCTCTAGATCCAGACCACCTGGCAAACTACAGACCTGTCTCTAACCTTCCTTTGTGGGCAATGTTATTGAGAAGGTTGTGGCAGCACAACTGGAGGAAAATTTAACAGTGCATGATGTCTACAATACTATCTGGTCTGGCTTCAGGAAGAGGCACAATACCAAGACTGCTCTTGTTCGGGTTCTGAATGATATCCTGACTGTGAGGCATCAAGGAGCCATACCATCTTAGTTCTTCATTCTCTCTTGACACTGTGGACCATGGGGTGTTGATGGAGCACCTATGGATCTTCTATGGACTGTTGGGTATAGTTCTCAGATGGCTTAGATCATTCCTCACTGTCAGGATACAGACAATAGTGTTGGGATTTATTCCTCAGCACCTCTCCCCTGTCAGGTGGGGTCCCACAGAGGCTCAATCTTATCCCCATGTTGTTCGCAGTGTACATGCTACTGTTGAAGGACATTATTAGGTGATATGAGCTGAGTTTTCACTGCTATACAGATGATACTCAGTGCTACATGTTCTTTGTGCCCGAGCAAGTTGGGGAAATCTTGGTCTTTAACAACTGCCTTACTGAGATCCAAGGCTGGATGAGTGCCAACTGGTTGAGGTTGAATCCTAACAAAACCAAAGGTGTTGGTAGTAGAGCTGGTCACCAATGCACAAGGTTGCAAGCTGGTCAGCCCTCTGGACTTGACTCAGAGATGCCCGACTGCTTACTTCTAATCAGGTGTGAAATCTGGGCATTGTGTGATAGCAGCTTGACACTAAAATCTCATGTGTGCCAGCCATTGTCAAGACCTCATTTTACCATCTGAGGAACATCACCCACACCAAGCACTTGATTCTGCCTGGCAAACATGCCAACTCTGGTTCATGCCTTGTAACATCATGTCTTGATTACTGCAATGTCTTATACCTAGGGCTACCAGGGGTTGATCTCCACCAATTGCAGCTAGTGCAGAATGTGGCAACCAGGCTGATGACTGGCTTACCAAGATCTTGCCACATCATGCCTGTGCTCTGCCATCTGCACTGGCTGCCACTAAATTAGCAAATCACCTTCAAGGTGGGTTTGCTGACCAACAAGGCCCTACACAGACAGGGATCAAGCTACCTGCAATATATTCTATGCCCTACTACCCCTCTGCCCACTGCAATCCACTGCCGAGGGATTGTTGCAGGTTCCCAGTGTCCATTTGAAGACATTTGGAGCCTGCACTTTTGCACCCCGACCCTGTGGAAATCTCTACCTCATTGGATTATGGCATGCCAGACCACCAACACTTTTAAAGCTGAATTGAAAACAACTTTCAGGCAAGCATTCCTTGAAGAGCTTTATTAAGATACTATATTAAGACTCTTGGTACTGTTATTTTATCTATGGTTATTTGTATAAGTATTTTATTTGTATTAGGATGTTAAGAGCTTTGATCTCTTGGAATAGCACTGGACAAATAAAAATTTGATTGATTCAGGTGTGACTAGGGAGATTATGAAGTGGATAAAAGGCAGACAAAAACAACACCATTTTACACATACACAGGTATAAATAATAATATAATTACAGTGGTGCAAGGACAAAAGACAAATATAATGAATAAGTAAAGCAAACTAGGGATAATGGAGAAGTTTACAGATAACAATGAAAAATATCCAAGAGGATCACAGGACAGAGTTCAAAGAAAGGCATAGATAATCAATTATACAGGGTGAAGTCCTCATCAATACAGGGCTAGAAGGCAGTATACTACAAAAATGGCTAGGTAAGGTAGCAACATAAGTCTGCCTTTAGGTGGTCTCATAGGGATCTTCTAAGCAAAGTGGGATGTAGAATAGTGGCCCTGCAAGGAGAGAGTTCCAGAGCTTGGTAGAAAATGCAGGAATTCCTTGTCTGCCATTACTGTGCAAGGGCAGAGAAGGTGGAAGATATAAAGATGTTGTCTGTAAAATAACTCAGGTTAAATAAGTAACTGTTTGTGGGCAGCAGTCAGTCTAACTTTTCATAGAGACACAGTGATGTGTAAGGTGGACTGCAGATAGGACAAACCTGCAGATATTGTTGCAGGTGGTATCCCATTTAGCCAGTAGTGTTTTTCCAGCAAATGCAAAGGGATAAACCCATAGGTGAGGTTTGGGAGAAGTGCTCCTCTGGCTGGGCTTAAAGAGCTGCTGAGATGAGGATGTGCTTCACTATGGACTAAGCTGAGTTTAATGTTAACCAGCTTGCACACATTGTGAATGTGTGGGAAGAATTTGAGGTGAGGGTCCAGAGGACCCCAGGGTATCTGAAGGACTGAACAGTGAAGAGGACCAAGCTGTCAGCATAGGATGATGCTAGGGTTCAGCATTGGATTTGATCTTGGCTGATGTCCAAAGACAATGACCAGGTTTTCTTGTTTGCATTTAGGAAAAGCATCTTTTTAACAAGCCAGTTTTAGACACTGAGAAAGTCAACATTTAGCTGAGTTAATACAAGGGGTATCTTTGGATTGTCCAGGAGTACCAAGTCATCTGCATAAAGAGTAAAACTGCAGTGATCAGTTATTCAAGGTAGATTAACAGCAAGAAAAGACTGGACCAAGAATGCACCTCTGAGGGCACTAAGACTGATTGGATGTTACACTGACAGAGGATGCTTTCAACCCTGGAAATAACTGGAAAATAGGCTACAGCATGGGGGCAGGCCTAGGGGAAGAGCAGGGTTTTAAATAATTGATTAGCAGGTTTTTCCTTGGGACTATACTAACTGTACAGAAAGTATTTATATAGATTTTCTAGAAGTGTTGTGTTTGTTAAACACAGTGAGGCAACAGTTATGCATTTTCACAAAGATTTAACACTTTTATGAGCAAAGCTAATCAATTTTTAGAGTTAAATAAATCCCTGAAGAGCTTAGAGCATACTCTAGTAGTTTGTGGTCATCCAGTTTGCAGGTACAACATCAGGTTCTGTTACAAGCCCTGCCCTGGTAGGATGGAGGTGTCAGGTGTATGGAGGCTGCTATGTACCAAGAGATTCCAAAGGTTGGGTGACTTGCAGTAGGAGGCAACATGTGGCTTTGTAAAGGAAACTTTGATATTAGGGTTGGTTTGCAGAACAAGAAAGTTCTTAGCGATGGTCCTGTAAGGAGAAAGGGTCTTGGAATGGAAGGGAAGGAAGCACCAGTGGAACATATTGATGTTGCTGCATGAGAAGGTCAAAGTTATGGGGACACTGCTAACCTGGGAAAGTGCTCTGCCAACTATGCTTTTGTGTAACCCCTGTTAATAAATAAAAGGAAATTATTTGAGCATACTCAGCACAATCTTTCTCTTGATTGCATATTGGCATGTATAACTCATTAACTGGCTACCTTTACCCTGCAGAAAAAAGCTCAGACCTGTCTGCTAGCTGGAAAGGTGCTCCTGGACACTAACACCCATGCCTTCTGCACTGTATCAAACCAATACAACACCAGGAACATGGCCAGGAATACACTGCCTCTTTTTGGTGTGCTCAGCTGGGCAAGTGGACATTTGCTGTCAGGGCCGCTAAATGGTTAAATAAACTGCCTGATACACTGCTGAATCTCCCAAGATTAATCAGTTTAAGAGAGTGTTGCGGTTTGCCCTTGCAATCCAATGCAATTGTAAATATTAAACTGTTTTATTTGGTTTCTCTCTGTACATATCCTGTTACTTTTTATATGATGATCTGTATTAATTTATTCAAAACAGTATGTCATTTTTCTATCTTGAGTGCTTTGAGCCTGCCTCAAGTGCATTTTCTCTGAAACTACTTATTGTGATGTTTTTAACTATGGCCGGATATTCAAACTGCTCCCAAAATGTGCGCAACAGCAGGGAGCAAGCACAAACAATTACGCATATGCTAACAGGTGCGATATTCAAACATCGAGCAGAACAAATTGCGCAAGCAGCCAACGCCTGAATATCGCACTAACTGCGCCATAGCACAACCAGGAAGGAAAAGCTGAGCAGAAATGTTGCACTATAGCGCAACCAGTGCAGCCCAGCTGAGCAGTCCAGAGGTGCCAGCCAAGCAGAGCCCCCCACAACAATGGAACTGCACATCCAGGGAGGCAGGCTGGGGTCCACCGCCAGCCATGCCACACATGGGCACAGGAACACACTGCAGAACCAACACCACACCTGCACACCCCAAGAACAGCATCACTGGGGTGTGACGGATGATCTACTGGCCCATGGGGACAAGCCAACAAAGCACAGCAGAGCCATGACACCTCAGCACAACCACTGGCAGGCTGAGAGTGCCACACACAGGGGTTGACAACCACAGTGCACATCAGCTCCTGTACGCACAGCACACCCTGCACCGTGACCCCAAGACACCACCCAGTCCGGTGACTGGCACTGCAGGAAACCATACATCCCCCCAAGCACACGCCAACCCCATGCAGCACAGAAGCATACAAGCCAGACACACCCTGTGCACCCAGCAGTGGGTGGCAGCAGACGGCAAGACCAACAGAAAGTCACTGCCATGCTGGAGATACCTCCCATGCACACACACGCACACACACACACACACACACACACACACACACACACACACACATACCCAGGACCATACCACCCCAGATGGCATGTACACCACTGCAACTGAGCACCCATAGCCAGCTGCAAATCAGAGACCAACACAGTATTCATATCAAAATATAAATGTATATTAAAATTTAAAAATACTAAAGAACCAAAACAATAACAACTATTTACAAGGGGGCGGGTACAAGGTAGGGGTGTTCAAGGGTAGGGATGAACAACTTGGAGAGGGAAGGCAGGGTGGTAGGGATGGGAGAAGTGGGAAGGGTATCTCCTGCTAAGGCCCGCCGGCTGCTCATCCTCTGCCTGGTTCCTCACTGTCCTGTGACGCCTCCTCCAAGGCCATGGCACCTGGACTGGAGGATGGCCTGTTCTCCATGGACACCTGTGTGAGGCCCGAATATCCTGTTGAGTCCTCCAGAGAACCTTGAGGCCTAGGAAAATGGGAACACAGTCAATGGCTGTGACTGACCACAACCCTGAACACCACCCAACCTGCAAGCCATATAGCCCAATGTCCACTGTGATGGCATGCACCACCACAGTGAACATGCACATGGCCATCACAAACAGGCGGCACCAGCTATGCGCACCACTGCACACACACACTGCCCATGTCCATCACAGCACAAACAAGGCTGTCAAGTGACGTGGCAATGTGGAGGCGATGCCAGTTACACAGCTATGTGCCCAGTGCATGCATGGACCACCAGTGACGTGACACAGACGTGCTGTGATACTGGACAGTGATGCATCTCACCTGTGTCGTGCATACATACATAGATACATAGACAGTGTCGGCAGATAAGGGCCTATGGCCCACCCAGTCTGTCCAATTGAGCTTGTAAGTTCACTTTGTTTTCCTATAAGTCTGTTGCCCTTACCCCTGACCTCCAGAATTCCTTTATGTCTATCCGTGCATTCTGAAATCCCGTGATTGTTTTCAGCCCCACCACTTCCTTTGGCAGGGTGTTCCACTTGTCCACCACCCGTTCTCTGAAGAATTCTTTCTCATGTTTCCTCTGAATTGTCCTCCCTCCAACTTCATCCCATGCCCTCTAGTCCTGGAACATCTTTTCGCTTAAAAATAGTGTTTTCCTGCACCCTGTTCCTCCCTGTAAGATACTTGTATGTCTCTATCATATCCTCTCTCCTCCTCTCCTCCAGGAGTACATGTTCAGTTCCTTCAACCTGTCTTCATCGGACTTGTGATGCAAGCCATGCACCATCTTTGTTGCCCTCCTCTGAACCTTCTCTGCCCAGTCTATGTCCTTACGTAGGTATGGTCTCCAGAACTGTACACTGTACTCCAGGTGGGGCCTCACTAGTGTCTTGTATAGTGGAATTATGACCTCCCTTTCCTGCATGGTTTGTGTTGTGCAGGGCTGGTGGTCTCCCCAGCATGCAATAGCATCCATGAAGTAATGATACTCACACTGCTCAAGCAGCTGTGTCTGTCCTGCTGCTGATGCTGCTGCTGCTGCTGGGGTGCAACTCCCGCTGGCACTGGGCCCTGGCACGGCCCTCCTCAACCGGGCCTGCATCCTCACATCCTGGCCTGTGGGAGACATATGTTGAGACAAACATCAGTGTGACTCCAAAGCAGACTGCCCCCTGCCCCAGTGAGGTGCCTGCCCACACAGCCAGACCCATTCATCTCACAGCTGCACACTGACACAGCCAACCATGGCAGAGCCATCACCTATGCACAGCCACCAAAACACACTCACACCCTACAGAGAATACAGGTGCATAGATGGTACACCCACCTGGCCTAGGCACCATGCCCTGCCTGGCACGTGACCGCAGTCTATCCAGAAGGTCCGGATCCCTCTGGCGGAGGTCACTGTACCGGTGCTGGCACTGCTCATCAGACCGGCACTGTCCAGTGACCCCACCAGGTCAGTGGCCACTTGCTGGCCAACTGCGTGGGCAATGGTGAGGGCGCTCACCATAAAGTGCCCCATAGTGGGGCTCTACTAGGAGCCACCAAGTTGGCCAGTTCCAATTGGCTCCAGGGAACAGCTCTCTTCTAGCCATGGTACCAACTTTACAGCAGGCAATATGGTGCCCCGCTGCCCTAACCCCATGTGGAGATGTTGCGCAATAGACCACCACACGCTCCAATCATGCTGTTTGAACAGCGTCACTTCACATAGCGCTGTCACCAGAACAGCGCAATAAGAACGTACACATGGCAGGCGAACAGTGCCAGGGGCAAAGGTGGACACAGGTCATGGGCAATGACGCAAGGCCACGCTGGCGCCATCTGGCGTATAGGCATCCTGCGCGACCGACCAGCTGCGTACCAGTGCCACAGTGGACTATTGCGCGGTAGTGCCACAGTGCCATATAGTGCCCATTGCTGTAGCGCCACTGGCACAATGGTGGCCATGGCCTGAATTGCTGATCACGCAGCAGCATCAGCAGAGCGGCAGATGCCTGCGTAGCTATCTGGGCATGCGTAATGCAGTGTACCACACAGTCACAGATCTGCGCCATTGGCTCAGCCGACTCAACCGTATTGCGCAAAGCGCAGATTCGCAATATTCAGCGACACATCGCAAATCATCTGATCAGCCATTCAAAGGCGCGGTGGCACGATTTGCATGTCATTATAGTTGCTCCACTCTAATTTGCATGCATTGTGCTATAAATGTGCGACATTGGGCTGCGCTGGCCAGATTCGGTTACTGCAGGTGAAGGTGAGTTGCATGCTGTGGATGTTCTGGACAATGGTCATGGGAAAATGCTGTAGACTGCACAGTGACAGGTATCCACTTGCCCCCATACAGATCGCCATGACCGAGCAGAGCCAAGGTGAGGTGAGGACGGTGGGCGTGGGAGGAGGCCCAACTTTACAGCAGCAGAGACAGAGGTCCTCTTCCAGGTCTACCTGGATGAGGAGCCAGTACTGAGTGGACATGGGGCATCCCTCAGTCCCATACGGCTGCATGGAGGGGTAGCTCGGGCTGTGAACCTGCACGAAGCCACCAGCGCTCCGTGCAGAATGCAAGAAGAAGATGGGGACAGACCGCGGGAGGTTGAAGGAGAAGGTGGCAGCCTTCAGGCGGCACATGCTGGCACTGGCGGGGCCCGCCAGTGGTGTTGGAGCTGACCCGGCTGAGGAGACACTGGTTGCATCAATGCAGCAGAGCGCTATTGAGGCGTACCAGGAGGTGGATTCCAGACAGGTGGAAGCCCATCACTGCACGCAGTATGACATGGTGGTGGTGTTGGGGGTTGGGGGAAGGTTGTTCACATGCACTCACATGTACTCTCTTCTGTTACAGATCCTGTTCGTCTTCAGGAGACGGTGGTGGTGGGTCCAGGCAGTGATGATGACCTGCTGGACATGGAGGAGGGTCCATCCACCTCTATCACCAGCCAGCAGACATTGCAGCAGCATGCACGCTGGGCCGCCAACTCTGGTGTTGGTGATTCGGGTGCAGGGGTGCACAGCCTGTGTCCAGCAGTCTGGCATGCAAGCATGCCAGCACGCTGTGACTATAGCTGTAGCACGTCCTGCACCATTGATGATGCAAGGACTGCAATGGGCAGTGATAGGTGTGTGTCCCATGATGGACACACGCAGGACCAGCACGTGCCCTGGGCCATTCTGGTTCCAACTTGTATACCAGCATGCTGGCACAGTCCCAGGCTGTGCCTGTCAGCACAGTGGGCAGCACCAGTGGCTGTGCAGGTGTCTGGCACTGTTGCTAGCACAGCGGTGGAACGAGTGGACCCTGGGGCACAGCAGTTGGCGGGGCAGCAGCAGCAGTCACCCACCAGGTCTGGGGTACAGTGTCAAGCGGTGGCACATGTCCACTGCCCTTTGATCTGCCCATTCCTGGTCCTGGCAAACAGTGCCCACCCTCAAGGGGTGTTGTGCATCAGGACCTTCCACACCCTGGGGACAGGATGCGTTGGGGCACAGTACCCATTGGACGAGCACATCCGCCTGCTGCGGGAATCTGTACAGCTGTAGAGGCAGGTTGCAATGTCCATGGAGGCACTGTCTGTGGCTGTGGAGCGGCACAGCAGGGAGTGTGCTCTGGACCGTGCAGAGCTGGTGCGTATGCGGACGGATGTGACCGCCGCCATTGACAGGCTGACCCAGGCAGTGGTCTCTGTCATGGGACGCATTGGGCACACAGTCAGGTGCCCCTGTACTGCACACCACACAGTTCACTCTCCACTCCCCATTCCCGGCATCGTGCACACCAGGCCTGTCAATGCCGGGTTCTGCTGTGTCATCGAGCACCCCTGGTGCAGGTTTGTTCGGCATGCTGCAGACCCCTGTGCGGACAAGGTCGCGTTCGCGCAGTGGGACCCTGGTGGTGCAACAGTGCCACCCCATGTGGCCCCTGTTCAGCCTTCCAGTGCTGTTGGGTCACGGTGGGGCCGCCATGCATCCGCGGTGGCCGTGGGACAGTGCTACATGACTGAGCTGTCTCCCAGTGCGGGCCCTGTCTGGTGCTGCCATGTGTGCAATGTGTGTCATGGTGGGCAGTGCACTGCTGGGTGCTCTGCTCACAGCACGACACACGGACCACCTGCACACCTCCCAACTGCTGTCCACAGGTGCGTGTGCATGATGATGTCTGCATTGTACTGTACACCAAGGTGCAAGGGTGCCCAGCATCTGACACGTACTTGGACAGTACAGGTGGTGGGGGTGGTCGGTGGTGCTGTGTGTTGTAATGTCAGTTCTGCTGTGCTGTGCATCTGCCCATGTAAGCTCTGTGCCTGGTGTGTGTGTGCCATATGAGTGCTCACCCTCCCTGATGGTGTGTTTGTATGCCTGGACCCTTCCACTCCCTGGCCGTCATGCACCCCTGGTGTGTTACCCTGTGTGCCTGTGGTTTGCGCATGGACAGTGTTGGTTGCACATGTCCCTTGACTTACCTGTGTTCTGCATAGTGCTCCTCTGTGATGGTGTCCCAGTGCAGCTGGGCCTGCCGGATCAGTCGGGGTCCCGCCGTCCTAGGGGCTGCTCATCACCATCAACACTGCGCACTGGTGTCCCCATCGCTGTCCCCTCTTCAACCTGTATGGCTATCCCATAGTCTTTGGCCATGTTGTGCAGGATGCAACAGGCCAGGAATATCCCACAGGCCTTTGGGGGATGTACTGTAGGGCACCGGAGGTGTGTAGGCATCAGAAGCATGCCTTGACATCCCAAACACCCGCTCTATGATGTTGTGTGTGGAAACATGTGCCTCATTATAGCGTTGCTGCGATGGGGTCATGGGGTGCCGGTGCGGTGTGAGCAGCCAGGAACGGTGGGTATCCGCTGTCACCTGTGTGGAGATAGTGGAGATCAGTCTCATGTTCAGGTCCATATTGCCCATATCCTGTGTGCCACTACCATGGCACCTGTGGCATTCCACCCTTGCCCCAGTTTGCATTCCATACGTGTGTACTCACCCACTAGATGTCCTGTGGGGATGTCACCACTCTCAAATCAATGGCACAGTGTGGACTGATACCATATGAAGGCATCATGTGCTCCGCCAGGGTGTGTGGTGAGACATTGATTATGCGCCCAGTGGCATCACACACCACCTGGCAGTTGACACTGGAGAAGCCCTTTCTGTTCCTATATGCGAGCCCATCGGGGCCAGGTGGCATGCAAATGGCCACATGGGTGCAGTCTATGGCCCCTAGCATGCCAGGCATACGTGCTACCCTGTGGAACTCCTGCATGTTTGCTGTACGCTGCTGCGGTGCTGGGAAATGGATGTACTCCGCAGCATGTGGCAGCAGTGCGCTGAGGTGGGTGAGGATGCGTGGACGTGGCTGACTGTGTGATGCCTGTGGTGTCCCCTGTCGGCCTCTGGAAGGTGCCCATGGTGAGCAGGCACATGCAGGCTGTCACCTTGGTCTCCACCGACAGGCGTGACTCCGTCGTGGGTGCCTGCATCACATCACTGCACAGCTCACAGAGCCGTCTCAGTATTGCCCTGTTCAGGTGGTACTGGCCCACGATCTCTACATCTGTGTACAGCTCAAAGCTGATGTGGGCACGGTACTGCCTGTTGGGGGCATACCGACGGCCCTTCCACGGCCACATCCCCTGCAGCATGCATTCTCACCCCCTCATTACAGCTTCCATGTGAAGCTGGCACTGTCCATCTCCCTGATCTCTGACCCCCTGGCTGGTGTTGCTGTGTTACCCCGCTGTCCTCACTGCTACTTCCACTGCACCGGGCACCCCCACTGGCCTCTACAGCCTATGACCCACGCTTTCCTTGCCTGCCCTAGCCTGTCTGTTATCTGTCTGTCTGTCTCTCTCTCTCTCTCTCCCCACTTGGCAGCCTTGTAGCGCTCTTGCGCTTCCTTGAGCCTTTTTATTTTGGCTCATTTCGCTAGTGCGCAATTTCCGGCTGTGCGCTGTTGCGCATCAGCGCAGAATCTTTGAATATCGCATTGCGCTCTTTATGCATGGATGCACCCCTCGGTTGCATGCCTTCATTTTCATTGTGTTGTTGCTCAGCATGTTTTGGTGGTGCATCTGCCTCCTTCTGAATATCGCAAATGGTGCAATTTTGGACTTGCATGCAAGAACCCTGTTGCATGGCGAACCTCTTTGAATATCCGGGCCTATATTTGATGTGGAACTTTGTAAATAAACACTTGTGCTCAAAGGTGATCTCAGAAGTTTTCAATAAATAATGAAAAGCTAAGCCTGATGTTTGATGGGCAGGAAGAATCATTCACTCTCCTTCCTTGGCTATATGAATTAGCTTCCTTCATCTTCATTCAGAAGCCCATTTGTTTACTGCAGCCAGACGCTCTGCTTCCGCCACCCCTCATATTTGTTGTTTTCCTCTTGGCTTTGTGGGCATTTCATTTTTGTTCCTTCAACTTCTGTTTGGTCTGTCCTTATGTAGCTCTCTTGGTTAGTAATTTGTCTGACTGTCCTCTCTGGCTGTAGCCTTGTGCTTCCTGTTTTTCTCTAGGGAGCAATTCATGCTGCTCTCAGGTCCTCATTTAGCTCCAGTGCTCTCCTGCATTGTGTTTTCATTGTGCTAATATTATTCAATGTCCAAATTCTGTCATGCTGCTGCATTTCACTTATGTTTTCTCAGTTTGTTTTAGCTGCTGTTCATAACCAAGCCATTGTAACCTTTTGCGCCTGTCACTGCCTGCATGCTTTTCACTGATCATACCTGACTCCAGCCAGCAGCTGCAACTACTTGAACTCCAGCATTTCAGCTAGCTTTTCTCAATCATTTCAGCCAGTACTCTGTTAGTCTCTTTCAGTGTGTTCACCACAATCATGGTTGTAATACAGCTTCCTATATTTCCTGCTTGTGGCTAACTGCTCACTATGATACTGACCTTTGATATGCTTTTATATTTCCAGTATCTTGTCATTCATTTCATTTTCTATCATATCAGTCATACTGAAGAATGACTGACATACTGTTGCATTTTCTATACCTTGTCATTTAGTTTATTGTCTATCATATCAGTCATTCTTCAGCAGCCCTCATTCAGTCTAGTCTAATTGTTCTTTCAGCAATCATAATTCAGTCTGTCCATTTCTGTATCATGTCATCAGTCTTTTCAAATGCATTTTACTGGCCAATATTTGGGAGGCAGCATAGTGCAGTGGTTTAGGTTCTGAGCTGCAAATCTGGAGAACTGGGTTTGAATCCCACAGCCCCACTTGCATACTGTGTGACCCTAAGCAAGTCACTTAACTTCTCTGTGCTCACAGGTTGCACCTGTAAACAAGCTTTCAGCTTAGTGTGTCTCACCTGGTTAAACGGTTGGGAAAAAAATCACATTCACAGAATCCTACTCACTTTCTCCCCTTGAATGCACATCTTACAAGTCAGTACCTCACCTCAGAAAGAGGTCCTTCTCAAATCATTTTTCTTCTGTGGTGCCTCAAGGTTGTCTCACCAGATGCTACAAAGGTCCAGCACACCTGGGAAGATTCTGCCATGCAGATCCATTATCAACCTCACAGTTAGTGATGGGCAAAGTGGTCCCAATTCACTCTGTGAAATGATTTGTGGAGTGAAAGCTTGGTCAGCAGGTGCTCCGCCAATGCGAAGTGGAGTGCTGCGTTGTGGGCAACGAAGTCCGGCTTGAAATCAATGACTTTGCGTTACTCCGCCTTCCACTTCACCTCACTCGCTTTGTTTTAAGCTCCAAAGGCGAATTTTGCAGTGATTCATGGGATTTCAGGTCACATGGGCTCTAGATTTTCTGTACAGCCTCAGTTTGGGGTAGCGTGTGTAGGAAGCTGTAGGAGACAATCTGCTGTGAGAGCTCTCGTGATTCAAACCTTCAAAAAGCTGTTAAAAGCCTTTTGAGTCATTTTTTGCTGAAACTTTAGTTCATCGATTATAAGAACCCTCCTGTGCTCATATCATTGAGCGTTTATTGTTTGTGTATAGATTTTGAATGTTAATGTACAACATTCAGTCTGTGCCTGAGAGACAATGGAAGTGTGCTTTGGGGAGGGGTGTATCTGTGGTGTAGGTAGATTAACTTGGAGAAAAAGACAGTGCTTTCTGTTTTGGTGATATTTTTCTTGTTTAACTGTGTTAATGTACACACAGTAATATTTTCAATATTTCTGGCCATTTTTGCTGATTGTTGTGGTGCAGCAGTGCATAATTTTAGTTTGTTTAAAATATGTGGTTATATTACTGAAGTTTTCAATTTGCTATGCATTACATAGTGTGTGTGTGAGGATGTGTGTGATGTGTGTCATCAAATCAGACACCTTTATTGTAAAAAACAAAGACAAGGTGCTGCATCAGCATGTGGTCTAAAAGCAAAACAAAATGGTTATATTAAATGCACGCTGAAAATAGAAAATAGAGTTAAAATCTACGTTTTGACCTTAGGTCTTCTTCAGGAAATATCTAAAAGAGAAAAAACAAGTTAGTGTAGAGGAGAGGTAAAATGAGAGATATATATGTGGAGAAAGAAGAAGAAGTCAAAGGAAGAAGTGATAAATGGTAAGATTAAGAGAGAATCTGTGAAACAAAAAGGTGATGATGGAAAGATAAAACATAATGGGAGAGAAAGAGCTGGGAAGATCCCAGGTAGAGACTGATTAACAGGGCCTTGTAAGAAGGCTGAAAGGTGACAAATGTGTGAGAAGGAGACAGAAATGGAGACATATGGTGAAAATGAAAATAAATGAGTGCAAAAACAAATTGACTTTAGGAAAAAAAGGGAGGCTGAAAGATGTTAGTGGAAAATAAGTCTATCATTTAAACCAGAGGGCTGCTGGGAGCCAAGCGGATGATCAGATTGGCTTCCATGTTTTTCTATGGTTAGGATCCGGAAGCCCTGCTGAAGGACACAAACAGAAAGGTCATTGACATTGTGGTCCCTGGAGATAAAGTGGGATACAATGGGTTTAGCAGTTTCACCATTCCTGACCGCTCTGTAATGTTCCCTGAAATGGTCAGCAAGACGCCTACCAGTTTCTCCGATGTAAATAGCTGAACACCTCCTGCAAAGAATACAGTACACTACATTAGTGGAGGTGCATGAGAACTCTTTGGTGATGTGAAAACACCTGTAGCCCCCAGATCTCAGTTACACTGGAAATAAATTTGCAGGTGTAGCAGCGAGCCTGTTGCAAGGTTTGGTACCTGGGGGAGGAACTGTTAGGAGTGGGTAGGCTGCTTTTACCAGGAGATTCTTGCAGGTTAGGTGGCCGTGATGGGAGGCAATAGGTGGTTCTGTAAAGGAAGCACCAATGTTAGAGTCAGTTGCAAAATGGGAAAGTTACTGGTGATGATCCTGTGAAGAGAAGGTGTGCTCTGATGGAAAGGAAGAACTAGTGGAATTCGCCGTTGTTCTTGTGTGACAGTAACACTCCTGAGGGATCAGGTTACGGGGCATGTTACTGACTCAGGAGAGTGCTCTGTCCACTGTGCTTTTAGGTATCCCTGTTGATAAAAAAAAAAACTATGCATTATTTGGGTCTGCTCAGCAAAATCATCCTCTTCACTGCATAACCTACGAAGTCTAAGAAACTGTGAATAAGGCAGGCCATTCTTGACATGTTTAGGATGGAAGGAGCAAGCGGGAAGTCAGCAGCCACCCACACACACACTAACTCGTCTGGCAGAACTGGTTCTAACACTCAATGCTTTTTCTTTTAATAACAGTTTTTCCAGCAGGTCAGTGGAGTTGCCATGGGTACCAAGATGGGTCCCAGCTTTGCTAATCTGTTTGTGGGTTGGGTGGAGGAATGTTTTCTCTCATTCACAGGGACTGTGCCTGAACTCTAAACGCTTCATTGATGACTGTGTGGGGGCCACTTCCTGCTCCAGGGAGACCCTCAAGTCTTCCTTGACAAGTTCACCACGGCTCATCCTTCCCTTCAGTACACGGTTTAGTATCCTCCTCTCACTGCCTTTCCTGGATATCCAGCTCTCAGTCCAGAACACTGGTCTGAAGACATCAGTCTATTACAAACCCACTGACTCTCACAGTTTCCTCCTCCATAGCTCCTTCCATCCTAAACATGTCAAGAATGGCCTGCCTTATTCACAGTTTCTTAGACTTCATAGGTTATGCAGTGAAGAGGATGATTTTGCTGAGCAGACCCAAATAATGCATAGTTTTTTATCAACAGGGGATACCCTAAAAGCACAGTGGACAGAGCACTTCCGGGTCAGTAACATGCCCCAGAATCTGGATCCCGAGGAGTGTTACTGTCACACAAGAACAACGCGAATTCCACTAGTTCTTCCTTTCCATCAGAGACACCTTCTCTTCACAGGAATCACCAGTAACTTTCCCATTTTGCAAACTGAGCCCTAACATTGGTGCTTCCTTTACAGAACCACCTATTGCCCCCTACCGCTCGGCCACCTAACCTGCAGCAATCTCCTGGTAAAGCAGCCTACCCACTCCTAACAGTTCCTCCCCAGGTACCAAACCTTGCAACAGGGCTCGCTGCTACACCTGCAAATTTATTTCCAGTGTAACTGAAATTTGGGGCCTACAGGTGTTTTTCACATCACCAGAGATTTCATGCACCTCCACTTATGTGGTATATTGTATTCTTTTCAGGAAGTGTACCACTATTTACATCGGAGAAACTGGTAGGCGCTTGCTGACCATTTCAGGGAACATTACAGAGCGGTCAGGAATGGTGAAACTGCTAAACCCATTGTATCCACTTTATCTCCAGGGACCACAATGTCAATGACCTTTCTGTTTGTGTCCTTCAGCAGGGCTTCCGGGATCCTAACCATAGAAAAACATGGAAGCCAAGCTGATCATCCGCCTTGGCTCCCAGCAGCCCTCTGGTTTAAAATGATAGACTTATTTTCCACTAACACTTTCTCAGCCTCCCTTTTTTTCCCTAAAGTCAATTTGTTTTTGCACTCATTTATTTTTCATTTTCACCATATGTCTCCATTTCTGTCTCCTTCTCACACATTTGTCACCTTTCAGCCTTCTTACAAGGCCCTGTTAATCAGTCTCTACCTGGGATCTTCCCCAGCTCTTTCTCTCCATTATGTTTTATCTTTCCCATCATCACCTTTTTTTTCACAGATTCTCTTAATCTTACCATTTATCACTTCTTCTCCTTTGACTCCCCTTCTTCTTTCTCCACATATACATCTCATTTTACCTCTCCTCTACACTAACTTGTTTTTCTTCTTTAGATATTTCCTGAAGAAGACCTTAAGGTCGAAATAGATTTTTAACTCTATTTTCTATTTTCAGCTGCATTTAATATAACCATTTTGTTTTACCTTTATTGTGCCACATAACAATTTCAGCAATGTGAAGCTGCTATCCACTTCAGCTGTGTGATTTTGTACTTCTTTGTGGTATCTTTACTGGTACTAGTACTAGTGACTGTTACTGCCGCAGTGCATAATTTTAGTTTGTTTAAAATATGTGGTTATATTACTGAAGTTTTCAATTTGCTATGTATTCGTAGTGTGTGTGTGAGGATGTGTGTGACGTGTGTCATCAAATCAAACACCTCTTATTGTGCCACATACTAATTTCAGCAATGTGAAGCTGCTATCCACTGCAGCTGTGTGATTTTTGTTCTTCTTTGTGGTATCTTTATTGGTACTAGTACTGCCCCCTCGCAGCCCACCCCAACTGACAAAGGTATTCTTTTCCAGATTTGAATTTCTGATGGTGAGCACCGGTTAGGTGTTGTGCCTTTGTGTCTGCATCTCTTCAGTGCAGCGCAATCTTAATCTGTCTGTGCATTTGCATCTCTTTGGGCCCAATCTCCCTCTGTAACTTAAGTCACAGTTGTTTCTTTGGCTTCCCTTCAGAGCACTGGACAGGTGTAATGCTTAATTCTGCATGAACATTGTACTCATTAATATGTTTTAAGTCAGGACCATCATCACAAGTCACTCGGATACAAATCACATTCTTCATCATCATGGTCACAAATGCAGTCACAAATCACAATTCACGATCATTCACGTTACAAATCACAACATTCATTTTTCTAGTTACTTGGATGTATAAAAGCCTGTTTTGTAGTATCTCTCCAGGCATCACCACCCCACCATTGTGCTCATTGATATGTGTTTTAAGTCTGGGGTTTTAAGCTACAGCTCATCGGGGCCCGGGAAGTACAGCCATAGGCATTCACGTTTCTTCATCATCGCGGTCACAAATGCAGTCACAAATCACAATTTATGATCATGTCATGAATCACAACATTAATTTTTTTAATAGTTACTTTATGTATTGTAAGCCTGCTGGTCATGGTGCTGAACAGGGATGGGATCCACACCTGGGCCCGGGGAACAGGCACATCCTGCTCGAGAGGACCTGGTGCGGACTTGGTGGTAGTGATGGTGGTTCAACTGTCTCAGAGTCAGGACAGGAGGCAGTGCTGGTCCTGCTTTTGGGGGGCACTCACAAGTTTTGAGTGGTCCAACAGGAATGGGCGCCCATGCCCTCCATACATGCACATGGTACGATGCTTACCACTGCCATAGTCTCCCAGAGCTGCCCTGTCCCAGGCATTCCCTCACCCTGGTCCATCTCTCTCCTACTGAGCTCCCTCAGCCCGAGCAATCACTATTCACACTGTCACATAACACACACACACAGTCACACAGACAAACAACTAACTACTTATAAAGGTAAGAAAAATAAAATTTACAGAAAGAACAAATTAAGTAAAAAGAGTACAGAAAAGACAAAAAATGTAGCATTTAAAATTGCTGTTGGGTCTAAATCAAAGTTTAAATCTCCTCACTCTGATCTAAAAGTATCAGCAGTCACAAAACACACTACTCTCTCTCCATCTGCACAGGAGAAAGTAAAAGTATCTGCTTGTATGACTCACTTTCTTCCTGCCTAACTAAAGAGCATGTGACTTACAGTACTGTAAGCCATGTGATGTGTGTGGGGAACTGCCAAATCTGAAACACAGTGGATCACTTAGAATCATAATGAAGAAACGAAGTCCATTAAAAACAATGACTTCGCCTTACTTTCCATTAGTTTCACTAGCGGCCAGAGTGGTAATGACAAGTGAGTGAGCACTTTGCACTGCCCACCCGCCGTAGTGGAGGTGGCAAAGTGAAAGGCCCACTTCGGCTCACTTCACCGGGCGGAATTTAAATTGCTGCATCTCTACACACAGTGTACAATGTAAGACTTCAGCTGCTGAAGGGTGAAGCCCTAAACCCACATGGGTTCCTTTAGCTGTGCAGACCATTAGCTGCAATTAAGAATGGATACTGCTGGTATTTCCAGTGATATCTGTCCCTCCAATGGTGGCAAAACACCATCCAATGCAGGACTGGGGTGCCCAGCAATGATCCGATGCAGAGAGCTTCCTGCCACAATAGTAGCTGTGTTAGCAGCTAAGCGACACCGGACTGCCAGCCTCTTTTGCATGCACTCGCCATTGAGTGCATCATGCAAAAATTATCAGTAAAGTGGCCCTGTGAATGTGGGTAAGTTGAATATTTTCTGTTCAGTTGCACTCACACACACCAGTAGATGCCCCACCAAACTCAAACAATTTGGGGCACAGCCAGCACCAGCACACAGTGCAGAATGTAGCACATTTAGATAGTGGCACAGTGGGAAATCAAAGGTGTACAAGTTCTTGCTCCCTCTATGCAGAAATGGTGGGTGCTTTGCAGTAGCAATTCACAATCCCCTACCATTCCACACCCCTTTTCCATACAAGTAGACATCATCTGTTGGTGACCCCCAGCCTGCAGATAGGCTTATGAATATTTATGAACCTCCCAGTCACCTGATTCAGTCAGGCTAGTGCTGCTTGCTGCAGTTAGGGTATGGGGTCCTGCATGCCATGGTATGCAGGCAGCCCTACTCACATGGTGCATAGGATGGTATGACTTGGATTCATTAATCCAGCCCTATGTTACTAGTACATCCAAAAGCTATTCTGCTTGAGGCTGCCTATGGTCCACCTAATCTCATTCTATTCCTGTTCTTCTAGTCTTTAGTCAAGGTTAGGCCTCCTCCACGGCTTTGAAGCTGGGTGCTAGCCTTTCAGCAGTCACTACTCTCCTCATTCCATATTTTTTGGAGGGTGAGCCTCCTTTCTGGGGACCTCCTTTAGTTAGGAGATCAACTAGCGACACCCCATAGCATTATCCTGATAGATGGCTAGATTGAGAGCTATCCCTACAAATATTTTCCCACCATTGGAATTCCAAATTACTGGTGAGCCATGGATCCCTGAGATTTTCTTCAACAGGTTTGTTTTCCTCTGAGTGCCAAAGGTCACAATGTAGTTTTATACTATAGCATTTACCTAGTAGTAGGATTTCTGCTGTCAGTTGAAGTTGGATGGTGGCTCACCTTATCTACACTTCTGCCATTCCTTAGCTCCTTCTGAAAGTCATGTCTCTGTCTAGTATCAGTCATCACCAGCTATCAGCTGTCTTTGCCAAAATTCCACTAAGTCCCAATCTCCCAGCAAAAGAGCCAAGGTTCTGCTTCAACTTCATAGACTTGGGGTGGACATGGCCTTTTTACAAGAGACTCACTTGCCTCCATCCCAGGTTCTCCTGTTCAGGTGTTCCTGGGTGAGGTAGGCTTTGAGGTGGGTGTCATCACGCATAAACGTTGTGGCCATCTTAGTGGCTTAGAGGAGCCCTTCTGGTTGCTTCAGAAATTGCAGACCCTAGGGTGAGGTTCCTCCTCCTATGGGTTCTCTCAGTCATTCAGAAGTTATATTAGGTGTTATTTATGGCCCTACAACTGAGGACCTTCAATTCTTTACCACGCTAATGGCTCATATAAGCACCCAGGTCTTCCCTACCTATAGTCCTTGGTAGAGATTAGAACTCAGTCTATTGCAACAGCCTTGAGAGATCCAGTTCTAATTGCCATTCCTCTCCATGGCTGAATTAGCCTCCATGATATGATGGACTCTCTGGGTCTTTTGGACCCTTGGCAGCCCTCAATCCTACCTGGCAGGATTTTTCATTTCATTCACTTCCCATAATACATTTTCCAGGACTGACTTCTTTATGTTGGGAATTGACACCTTCCCAGGGTACTGTCATGCCACTATCAGGCTAAAAGTGATTTCTGACCATCACCCTACTTTACTCCATTTTTGTCTTTCCTCTTTGTCAGAGAGGAATAAAGTATGGAGATATAATGATCAATTACTTAAATCAGACTATCGGATCAAGCATCTTCAATCATTTATCTCCTTTTTTGGAGATTAATTCTCCATCCATACCCAGGTTAGACTTTTATGGAGTGCTCCGAAATGCTCCTAAGGGGTGAAATTATTTGTTTGGCCTCTACCAGAAACAATTTGCCTCCGGGAGATGTCTTCCTTCTAGACCAGATTAGAGATTTGGAAAGGTGCATCTTCCAGCCTCTCTCTCTCTGAATGGGAGCACTTAGAAATTCTTAGGTCACATTATCACTCTTTACTGGGTGAGAAAGCGGGACAGCTTATCCTTCGTTATAAGACTAAATATTTCAACCAAGGTGAAAAAGCTGCAAAGCTTCTCACCCTGCATCTATGAACACAGACCTCGGATAAAATAGTTTCCTCCTCTGTAATTCCTCTGGTCAACTTATTACTTCTCTGAGGAAATTGCTACCCATTTCCAAGAGTATTACAAGACTCTGTATAACCCATCTTCTTCCCATTCTGTTTGGATAATTTTGAAGCCTTTTACAGGATATCCTACTGCCTCATTTGGACCAATCCCAAGCAGAGTTCCTGCAGGCTCCCTTGACTTTATCAGAGATCCTGGTGGCTATTGATGCCCTCCCTCTGACAAATACCCATGCCCAGACAGTTGCACTTCCAAGTTTCATAAAGCTTAACAGTTGCTATCCCCATGCTTCTAACACTTTTAATTATATTTTCAACAGGGCCATTCTGATTTTTCCTTCACAGAAGACACTATTGTGGTGCTTCCAAAACTGGGTAGGGACCCTTATTAGTATCAAACTATCAGCCAATATCTCCTATCAATGTTGATCTTAAAATTCTTGTGAAGGTGCTGGCCAGAAGGTTAAACCAAGTTTGGCACCCCTCGTTAGTGAGAGAAGGTCAGCTTTGTGGCCAGAAGGCTTTCCACAGACCATTTATGGAAGTTATCTCACTTAATCCCTGTGTCCAGAGACTCCCGTGTTCCTTCTGTGCTATCATCCCTGGATGTAGAGAAAGCTTTTGACAGGGTCTCCTAGGATTACCTGATCAATTTGCTGCCTAAATTCCATAACTCCCTAAATTTATTCAATGGGTGAAAGTATTTT
Source organism: Neoceratodus forsteri (assembly GCA_016271365.2). Lineage (NCBI taxonomy): Eukaryota > Metazoa > Chordata > Ceratodontiformes > Ceratodontidae > Neoceratodus > Neoceratodus forsteri. The sequence continues at coordinate 1,067,049,116 of CM028130.1, forward strand.
ATACCCTCCTTCAGCCTTTATTTTGTGTGACAGCATTTTGTCCACCCTTTACTTTACACCAGGGCTCCAGGCAAGGTTGTCCACTTTCACCGTTTCTCTTTAATTTGTTTCTAGAACCACTTATTAGGAAACTTAATACCTCTCCTTGTGTTTCCAGCATCTTCATGGACTTCATCAATATAAACTTTCTTTTGATCTGGACGACTGTCTTTTATACGTGCCTCTCCTGCCACATCCTTGCCTGCTGCTGGACATCATTAGGGATTTTGGTAGATTTTCTAACTACAAATTAAATTTGGCCAAAACAGAGGTTATGCCATTAATACTCTCACCTTGCATTCCAACATAGAACACCTGGATTTTGTCTGAGTCTAGGACACATTGAAATATTTGGGTATGCACCTCACTTCATCGCTGAAGAAGATGAAGCAGTACAATCTTGATGCAGTCATTTCTCACCTCAAAATAGATTTAGAGTGATGGTCCTCATCCCCATTTCCATCTGAGGCCATTTGAACATTGTACAAATGAATGTCTTGCCCCTCCTTCTATACCCACTACAGATGTATAATTACTTCCTTCCAAAATCCTGGTTTCCCAAGTTGATAGAATTATATCTATCTTCTTATGGCACAGCAAGACACCCTGGAGAGTTCTTTTCAAGCTCCAGCATACTAGAGAGTGAGGAGACCTGCAGGTGCCCAACTTATGCTTTTATTACTTTTCTATCAACTAATCCAAATTTATCCAATGGCTCAAGTCTCCATCTGAGAAACTCTCGTACTTGTATCCCTCTGTGGCTGGAAATAGAACGGTTCCTCTGCTCCCAGCTGGGTTTGGATATTCATGTGCTGCTTTACATCCCTCTTAAGAAGGCTCCTAGGACATTACACAGTATCCCCATTGCTGAATCAATACAGGTACCTGCACAGCTGTGTGTTGCATTATGTGCTCCCTGCTCAAGGATATTTCCCAACCTTTAGTGGGAATCCCAACTTCAGATTTGAGGGCAACCTACTCAGTACATCTTTTGGCCTTTTGCTACAGTGACAACAGTAGCGGATTTGATCAAAGATCGGACAATGCTCCCCTTCAAAGAGGCACAGACTAGATTTTGACTGCCCACCTTGACCTGTTTTAAATATTTTCAGCTTACTCACATTCTTCTGTACCATTTTGGCTCAGGCTATTGGGATAACTTATATGAGATGTGGGTTCTTTCCATGTATGTTTTGGCCCTTCCTCTCATGTTATTTCCTATTTACCATCAATTATGTTCTACATGGCCAATTCTGAGGGTCAGTTAAATTACTGCTAGGATTAGGCTTTGCCATCTACCGATTCTCCTTGTAATTGGCCACAACTTTAGAAATATCTGTGTAAATATGTTAAATGAGACAGATACCATTTCCTTCAATTTCAGGTGTTGCACAACCTCTGTTATGCCCCTGATAAATTACATAGAATGGGCAGGCTTCCCTCGAATATCTGCTCCAGATGTAATAAGGCCCCTGGCACATTATGTAATGTTCTCTGGTTCTGTGAAAAGTTACCCTTTTCTGGGAGGTGACCTGGTCTAGATTAAATCCTCATTTGGGGTTGTCTGAAGCCTTCCTCCCTGAGGTGTGTGTATTAGGGGAATATGGTGACACCCTGTTTGATAAAAATGGCAAAATATTGCCCTTGTCTCTGTATGTGCAATGAAGAATATAATGTGCACGGACTCAATCAAGATATTCCATCTGTGACTGAATGGTATAGAGAGATTCTCTTTGCTTTGCAGGTGGAACAGACTATAGCCAGTTTGTCAAATTGTCTCCACACTTATCAGAAGATTTGGGAACCTTTGTATGCCTTGTTAACATTATAGTTTGTCAGGGCTTGATACCCAGTGTTTCCTTCCTACTGGTTTCCTGGTCCTGACGTGCTATCAATTCCTTTTCCCTACAGCGATGCAGTCCCTATTGGGTAGTTATTATACATTTTTCTGATCATGAAGGTTCTGATTTTTTAAAGTCAGTCTTCCAACTTGTAGGACCCTCCTCTGGTGGGGAGGGTGGGTTTAGTTGGGGGTGGGGGTTGTTGGTTTTGCCTGTAATTAATGATTATGATGTAGTATATGATTTCGTGTTCCTGTGTACTTTGTATATTTCATCTGTTCTGTTTATACTGTTTGTTGGTGTCAGTCTGTACTGTTGTTTCCTCTGGTTGTACTTAGTATGTTGGTTTTAAATTCAATAACGATATATTCAATTTGAAAAAACAATAATTCCACTGAGTCTGTGTTTGCAGCTCCTACTTTATATTCCTCTTGGGTGCCTTCCTAAGGTGCCTTTAGCCTAAAGGAATCATGTTCCTACAGCATGTCAAGGGGCTGAACCCTTCTCAAGAGGGTTCCTTTTTATCATGTGTTTATGCCCCTTGTCACCACTGGTCCCATTTAGCCTCCAACCCATCCAGCCCTCCACCCACTATCACCAGGACTAACCTAGCTCTGAAGTTAAGTAACATGGACAATTCTTGCTCGAGAACAAGATGGCCAATATGCTAATCAGCTCAGGGATGGCTCTCTAAGCCAGGGTACTCTTCTTCAATCCTTCATACAATTTATCTATATTAAATCAAAGGTACTTCCTTTTCCCTTCAAACTTGAATGCATGATTGAACGAATATTTGAACCACTAATGGAAGTAAGCTGCATCCTCTTTTCTTTCCTCCTTTGTAATGTCAAAGAAATTCCTAAGAGTGCAGGAAGTGAAGGATTTAATAAAATCAGGAAAATCCTCTACAATTAGATCTTTACTGGACAATAACAATGTAAGACTTACTAGGAGGACTGCACTCCTGATTTCTGCTCCTAAAATCTTTGAAATAAACCCCCTACTGTATCGGTGATCAAAACCCAGGTCCGTCAGGTGCGGTTAGTACAGTTCGCAGTGAGTCACTGTGAATAAAAATATATCCAGAACAAATACTTCTGTGCAAGAGCAATATCTGCCTAGTAAAAACAGTGATAACAGGTTACTTACATCATCACCACAAGCTTTCCTTTTTAGAAATCTGCAGTAGACAGCTGATTTGATACTTCAGATATCGATACATACTACAGCGCAAAAGCTATGGAATTCAGAAGGCACAATGACAAAAAGCTACAAACACTGCAATTTGATTTGCATTCACTGAAATCCCTCTTGCATTATTTAAAATTATAAGTCTAATTAATTATTCATGAGCATAGCAAGGCTCTGATTGGCTACTGAATCAGTCATTAATGTCTTTGAAGTGACTGATCCAGCTACCAACTGACACTGTGCCACACACATGGCTCTGCTTAAAAGGTGAATGCGGTAAAAGTAAATGGAAAAAAGAAAGTTGATACTGCGATTAGACTTATAATCACAATAATGACCTCAAAGCTGGTCATTTCCTGGATTAATTACTGGCTGGAGGGAAGAGGCTCTCAGCTGGGCCTCTGGTCACCCAGCCCTCCAGTCAGTTATTAATCCTTCTGAATTGACTGGCTTCTCGGTCATTATTGCTTAAATAAATATTTTGCCTATCAGTTTTGGGAGGATGCCAACAATAGAACCACCAGATTGCCATAGTAACAAGCTAGAATGCTGGCTATGAATCATCAGAGAGCAGAAAGTACCGTGCACTGTTACAACAACTGACAGTTCAGCAAAGACAGCTCTGAATAGTTGAGAAGAGCATAATTTTACTGCACTGAAGGGGTGACACGTCTGAAGAAAGCATACTGTAGCTATGCAGTCTGTAATAACCCTGAATGCAGAAATGGGAAACATTGTAATTGACAATTCTCAAGAGGCTGACCCGATTAATACATGTGCACCAGCATTGGGTACACTCCTCCACAGCATAATAACCCAACATATTTTACACCAAAAGCTCTAATGGATACTAGAAAAGTTGGAAACAGTGTCAAAGTGTCCTGTATTGAAAACAAAGATCCAGCACTATCACTACCTTATAGTGCACAAATGAGCACAAATATGAATAAGAGGGCATTATAGCATAGTGGTTAAGGGCACCGAGCTGCAAATCTGAGAGACTTGGGTTTGAACCTATGAGCCCCCACTTGCATACTGTGTGACCTTGAGCAAGTCACTTGCGCCTGGAAACAAGCTCCGCTTAGTGTGCCTTTCTTGGTTAAACAAATTACCCTTTAGAATAAACCACCAAGGCTAAAAGATGGTAGTAGGATGCAGGATAGTACTGCAGAAGGGGCAATGATGAGAAGAGCCTGCTGCAACACTCCCCAAGCCATTGCTTGCAGGTGTCCTCTCATAGCCCTTTGGGCTAACAGCACCTCAGATGGGGGTCTACACACCCTCCACAGTGAGAAGAGCCTGCTGCCATGCTCCCTGAGTCATTGCTTGCAACCCTTGGGTGAACAGCACCTCAGATGGGGTCTACACACCTCGGCGGCAAGAAAAGCCTGCTGCCATGCTTGCAGGTGTCCTCTCATAGTCCTTTGGGCTAACAGTACCTCAAGGTGGGGTCTACATGCCTTTACAGCGAGAAGAGCCTGCTGCTATGCTCCTGAGTCATTGCTTGCAGGCATCCTCTCATACAGGTAGCCCTTTGAGCTAACAGTGCCTCAGGCGGGGTCTACATGCCTCCATTGTGAGAAGAGCCTGCTGCCATGCTCACTGAGCCATTGTTGCAGGTACGGCCTGGACAGCATTACAGGAACTCAAGGCTGCGTGGCTGTCTCTGTAAATTTTCTAAGGACAATTACCTTTCTCTTGGGACAGCTCTTATTGGTGCGTCCATGGACCACAAGCTCCTTGTTTGGTTTCACATCCTGCCAGGCATATTCAAATTCCTCCTGACTGGACTATGTCACTACCAACAGCCAGTTTATTTAACCTTTTTCCCCTACTCCAGTATTGCCTCTGATATCTGGACTGTTTTAATACTCAGTGCTGAATTTCTTTAGTTTAAAGTGTAATTCTAATCCTGTATTGCCTCTGATATCTGGACTGTTTTAATACTCAATGCTGAATTTCTTCAGTTTAAAGTGTAATTTAACTGTACTTGTATGTGTTTGAACTTGAAAGTTTAGAGGGTTAGACTGTATCCTAATTCTGTGATAGAACTTGAACAGTTATGAGCCTTTACTACCACAGTGAGTATTTCTGTGAAAGTCACTTTCAGTTAATTTCTCCAGTCCACCCCAATTTCCAGCATCTTTTGTTTCTCCTCTTTGCAGACCCAGCTGACACCTAGCTCGCTGTCTGACTACCTCCCACAATTTAAATTCCCATTATTTGTGACAAAGGTTTTTGTGAATTGTAAAGCAGGAAGCTTCCCATTGTTTTCAGAGTTCTATCTAACCCCAGCTTGTCCATTCTCCTTCAGGTGTCCTCTCACATAGCCCTTCCACAGTGAGAAGAGCCTGCTGCCATGCTCCTTGAGCCATTGCTTACAGGAACAGCCTGAACAGCGCTCCAGGAACTCAAGGCTGTGTGGCTGTCTCTGTAAATTTTCAAGGACAATTGCCTTTCTCTTGGGAAAGCTCTTATTGGTTGTCCATGGACCATAAGCTCCTTGTTTGGTTCCACATCCTGCCAGGCATATTCAAATTCCTCCTGACTGGACTATGCCACTACCATCGGCCAGTTTATTTAACCTTTTCCCCCAATCCAGTATTGTCTACTTTTCCATTTGCAGATTATATTGTAAATCCACTAGGGGCAACAAGACATGTAGGTTGTAATCCTCTTCCCACTGCTCTCCTTAACACTTCTAGTCCTGTGTCATTCATCGTAAAGCAAATTATCTTTGTCCTAACATTCACTGGTGTGATCTGAATCTGCAAGTCTGTAGAAAGCCTCTACTACCAACCCAGAATGGTTTCCATCTCACTCCTACTCACACCCTTCTTGGTCCTTACCTTATCCCTCTCCCCTCTTCACCTATAGACACGTCTCTCTCTGCTTCCTTCCAGATACCTCCTTTATCCTGTCAATCACCCCCTGCTCCTCTTGTAAGCAGACCTACTTTCCCTACTACCCTCTAGCATATCTGTTTTCCTTTCCTAGTCACTTTGCCTTTCTTCATTTCCTTATCTCCTCTCTCACCCCTCCCTCCTGTATTTCCTACCCTAATTACAAAGTTCAAACTACACTATTTAATCCCTTCCCTCCTCCTTCTTTCATCAGGAACATCCACTCAAACCCTGGTCCTACTTCTTCTTTTATCCATACTCCTTACCCAAACAACATGTCTCAAAACCCCACTTCCACTACAACTAATGGGTTGAGCTCCTCCACCTGAACATCTTCAGCCTGCTACCTAAAATTGGCCTTCTACAAGCTCTCATGATTTCACACACTCTGACAGCCTAATTATTACTAAGACATGGCTCAAAAAAGCATCCCTGACAATGCCATTACTATTCCTGGGTATTCCCTCTCCAGACAAGATCGATTGGATAGTGGAGGGTGATATGTATATTCTGTCTTCACTGTAGTTTACTACCACCCTAAGCTACCTCCATCCCAGCTACCAATGAAGCCTTGTCACCCACATTATCCTTCCTTTCTCATTCCCAATCTTTATGGCTGGCATCTATTGCTGCCCAAGCATTCAACCCTCTGTCACAACTGAACTCTTAGCCTATATCACCTCCCTCTCGCACTCTGGTGAACTGTTCATAATGGGTGACGTGAATCTAAATTGGTTATCTCCCAAGTTAAACAAGCTATGCAATGACATCACTGCTCTAAACCTCACTCAACTTATACTTGAGCCCTCGCCCCTAATCCCAAAACACAAAACCACACCCTACTTGACTGGGCACTCACAACCCACCACAGCACATCATTAAATCTGGTCTCCTCCCGATGCCCTTAGGATCCCATTTTCATTGTACTTAGGTCCTCGCCCCAAACTTCCCCTAAAATCATACAGCTCTGGTCCTTTAAATCCTTAGACCTTACCCCACTCAGCATTGCACTTGCTTCCATCAACTGGGCCCACCTGTCCACTGCCATTTCTGTCAACCAAGCCCTTGACTATTTTAAGGATAAATTCATTGCCACCTGGAATGCCTTTGCTCCTTTCAGAAGGACCAGAGTCCATGGGCTTCACCTACCCTCGGATTACCCCGAACTTCTGGCCTGCTTCAGGGTGTGACTGGGCCTGGAGAAAACACAAATCTACTAAACACCCAATGACTATGCCAAGTACAGAATGATATGCAATTCATGTACTAAAGCTACTAGACTGGCTAACACTGATCATTTCAACTCCTCATTCCTGACTAACATTAACTCTCCATCTAAATTCTGGAGGGTAGTTCATGCCCTATTCTCTCACTCCTCTCCCCTCCAGTTCTCAAAATAGATAACTCCCTAGTTTCTGACCCTGGGTCCATGGCCAATGAATTTAATGCCTACTACACAAAGTGCCCCCATCTCTAAATTCCTCTCCCCCTTGCAGCCTACTAATTTCAGCCCTTCCCATCCAGAAGTGCCTACTCCTCCCTCTTTTCTTTTTCTACTATGTCCTCTGATGAAGCTCTTAGTGCCCTCCTTTCTCTGAACCCCTCTAAGGCTCCTCACCAGATGAGCTTGATCCTAAACTTCTCTTCCTTTCTGCTCCTGCAATTGCTTATCCTATCTCCTAATCATTAACCTATTCTTTATTTCTGCCCAAGTACCCTCATCCTGGAAACATGCTGCAGTTCTTCCTCTCCCCAAGGGTGGTGACATCCACTCCTGGCAACTATCGCCCATTTCCTCCTTCCTACCCTTGCCAAACTTCAAGAACATTTAGTTCTCTCTCAACTATCACCCTTCCTCTCCAATTCCTCCTTCTTCACCCTCTTCCAATTTGGTTTCAGAAGAGCCACTCAATAACCACCTTCCTCCTCAGGCTTACTGACTCCATCCTTTCAGGGATCGACAATGTCCTGATCACCTCAGCCATCTTTGTCGACCTAGCCAAAGTTTCAACACTGTTTCCCATCACCTGTGTCTTGATTCCCTCTCCTCAGCTGGCCTTGCTCCACCAGCTACCAACTGGTTTAAATCCTACCTCACTGGCAGGATCCAATTGGTGAAATCCTTGATTCCATCTCCCTCCACTCCCCATCAACACTGGTGTCCCTCAGGGCTCAGTGCTTGGTCCTACTCTTCTCCATTTTCCTTAATGATCTTCCCACAGCCTGCTCATCCTCACCTATCACATGTATGCTGATGATATTGTCTGATACAGTTCTGGCAAAAACCCTGCTGCTGTGAAACTGGCTTCAGCATGATTTCAACCAAATTCAGCTCTGGTTTGCTTCTCACCAGCTTTTTCTAAATGCCAAGAAGACAGTCTCAATGACCTTTGGCACCAGGCAGAGACTCACTTGGCTCCCAGCCTTACCCACCTTCCACACCCTTGATGTGACCATCCTGGAGAACACCTCCTCATTTAGATATATGGGGTTTGGTTTGACCAGCACCTCAACTTCTCTGTGCATATCGATGCCATCCTGAAAAAACACACCCCAAGTTTGGTGTTCTGTACAGGAATCATAGTTGCATCCCATTGACTGCAGGCGGGAAATTGTACAGAAGATGATACTCCCCATCTTTGACTACTGTGACATAGTCTATGATGCTGCTCCCAAATCTTCCATGACCAAGTTGGACACTCTCTTTAACTCCTTCTGCCACTTTGCTCTTGACTCCCCTCCCCTCCCACCACTGTGAACTCTATCACTCTCTAACCTTCCCTCCACTATCTTACAGATGCATCTCACACTGTGCCAAACTAACCTCCAAATTTTGGTTCAGAGTGCTCCCCTCCATCTCTCGTCCTCTCTCTTCACTCCACCTCCCCCACCCCTCTCTCAGATCTAATGACACCCACACCTTGATGGTCCCTCACGCTCCACCCTCATCGGTCAGACTGGTTTAGTCCATCACTTCCCTAAAATCTGTAATTCCCCCACTGAAATACAACACTCCTCCTCCAACTACTCCCTTACCTTTGCCTACAGTTACCTCACCCTCAGCTGTTCCTGCTTTAACCTTCCTTAATACCTATCCATGTTTCTGACTTCCTACCCTGACCCCCCAGCAAGGTTCTCAACATCTTGAAGGAGGAATCAGGAAATGGCTACCCTTCTCCTCATATTCAGTTCTTGCCTCTCCTCCCTCTTCTCCACCTGTCCCTCTAGGTCACCCATATGCACAACCTACCTGTTCCTTTTACTCCAACTGCACTTGTGTACTACCTCAAGTCTGCTCCTGGTACATTCATGCATTATAATGGTTCTGTTGCATTACTACTGTTTTGTACATTTATATGTTCTTTTGTATGATTTTGGACATGTATTGTAATTTACCCAATGTTCACTACTGTTTATTGTACAATATTTTGTGTTCCAACTGCTGCATAATCTTACAATGTTGTATTGTTTGTACTACCTACATACTATTGTAACTGATCATCCTTCACAACCCTATGTAACTCCTTCCCCCTGGTTTGCACCATGAGATGAGCAACATTGTTCAGTATGCCCTCCTGGTGAAACATTTCAATAAATAAAATAAATAGAGAGAACTCCAGATCCACTCAGGGACTGCACCAGCAAAGTCCTCAGAACAATTCTCACTCATCACTGTAAGATGCTTTAATAAATGAGGTTAGATAAGGATTTGCAAAGATTAATATTTCTATTACTGAACTGTATGAGTCATTCTCAGACCTGCCTAAAAAATAAATAATCTAACAAAAGAACCTCAGAATTAGAATCCAGGCTAAGTGCAGCAAAGATAAGATTGAGGCAATGTATGTGACCATAAACAACTGTCCCAAAGAGCTCAAATTACTGAAGCTTAAAGTGGAAGAGATGGAAACTAGGCCTTGACATAATAACATAAAACTAGGAGGCATTCCTGGAAGGAACTGAAGTGTGAACCCCCAATACTTTGAGAAACTTCTTATGAAGCACTTGAAAGAGCATACCTTGAGAAGAAGGTGGAGCTGGACAGAGCACATAGAGGGGTTAAGAACCTAACTCTCATGGTAACCAACCATGGTTTTAAATGTTAAGCCACACCACTACCAGGACAGAGAGATCTGTTAAGGAAAGCAAGGCAGGAAAAGGGTCTGCAAGATGGAGGTACTGTATATCCTTTTAAGTCTTCTCAGATTTCCCTCCTGACATTTCAGGGAAAGGGAAGGAAGGCCTTTGCTGCTACAGAAGATCTATTAAACCAGAGTGGCATCAAATATACAGTGATTCCTCCAGCCAAGTTAAAGTGGTTCTGCAAAGAAGAAAAGAATTTTCACTTCACCCATAGATGCAGAACAAGTAATCAGAAAGTATTAATCATTGATCCTGAAGGCCTCTTGACTTCTAAGGACATACAACATAGTGAAAATCCACCCTTAATGGAACAAACACAGAAACTCCAATGGATTTGGGGTCAGGCTCGTAATATGACTGACAGAAGTAACAGCAGCAAAAGAGCATCCTTCACAGTGCTATATAATGCTAAAGTTCTGGACATTTTTGAGAGGACAAAAGGAGAGGGAAAGGAAGGAGAGGGAAACATAAAAAGTGTATGCATATATATACAGTACAAGTCACATTAAACTGTTCTTCCAATGAGCTGCTTTAGCATTTCTAATTGAGTTGCATAAGTGTTGCAGGATCCAGCACAAAGTCTTAGACAAACTGTTTCTTAAGAATTAAAATGCAGATATGCAATGCACTGTGAAGGGACTGAGCATGCATTCCAACTGAGTGCAAAAACATTTTACAAACATTACTCTTCAGCTGGTTAAGCATTGAAAAATAATGCAATATGAGTTGTCAATGCATTGCCAAATATAAAAATCAATGCTAAACAAAGTCATTGCTGGAACAGTTTAATGTGACTTGTGCATACATACATACATATATATATATATATATATATATATATGTTTATACAATACATGTTTTGGGATAAATAGAACTATAAAACATGATATATTAGCTAGGCAGTGAAGATGACATTGATATCTTCATGTTCCTATCGTCATGGAGATATCTTCACACTCCTATCGTCATCACTAAGACAATTACAATCACCTTGCTCATCCTTGTAAGGCTTTTAAACACTGCTGGAAAGCATCCGATATAGCAATGACCCCTCCCCAGCACCACCTCTCCATTATATCTAGTACTTTTTTAAACTCTCTCACCATACAAAAGCCCAACATGCCTCTACCAGAGCTCTTGCAGTTCAAAAATGATATTCTTTACTACAAGATCCCTCACACATTCGCGAGTGCATCACTTTTGCTAAGAAAACACATTACCTGTTCAGTTCCCCACTACTCGCCAACCGGCTCTGCCTAAAAACTTAGTGGATCTTTTCTCTTCTGCTGTTCAGTTTCAAATCAAGCCAGTAACCCCCAACTTATCACTGTATTCCCAGTTCTTCTGTATGTATGAAGATTCACAATACATGTGGCAAATGAAAAGAACAGATCCGACAACTGCACAAAATGAAACTCATTTACCCCACGATCATTCGAACATTTGCAGTAGCCACAGTTACCATGGCAACTCAGAGCTCGAATTCCCCTTACTCACCCACTCCTCTCACCACAGTTAATTCCTCTGACAGAAATTACTGTCTTCACTACAGATCTCTACCTTCAAGTTAAAAAAACAAGACAAAATAAGCACTTGCTCTTGCCTTTCCTCTTACAACAAGTTACATAGCGGTCCAGATTTTCTGAACTTCTCCACAGTGTCTGTTGCCATTGCTATAAAGCACTCAGACATAGCACCACAACATAAGTTACAGTTTTTTCCACTAGTAACTTGCTTTTTCTCTATTGTAAAACATTTAACACACCTCATATATCAGCATTCTACAATAAATAACTTTTCAAAACAAAACATTGTCTTCCATTTTTCTCTACATTATACTTATTGCTATAATTGTAATGCTTTCATTACTAAACTACTAATCTCAAAACACACAGAGTATAAACAGAACATGACATGGCCTGACTGAAGATATCATATTTATCTTCACAGAGGCCAGTGACATCAAGATATCTCACTTGTGGCTCAGCCACTCGGGAGATATCATGATGTCACTGGCCTCTCGTGAAGATAAATAAGATATCTTCAGTCAGGCCATGTCATAGCCTCTATATATATATATATATATATATACATACATATGTTGTATATAATTTATACATAAGTGTAGGTACTTAATTAAAATGCACTAGTAAAGATATATATGATTTTGGTAACAGTCCTTTAGGATTTGAGGGCAGTGTCTATTAGGCCAACTAGTTAGGGTCCAGCTGGAGGATGTCACATCCTGCCCACTTGGTTTTCCTTCTTGGCTATTTTGTTTTGCTGTAGGGAGGTCAAGAAGGAGGGTTATAAATTATGTTTATTTTCTTTGAGTATAGAGATGCTGCAAAATGAAATTTTGTCTGCAGTGCTGTGAAATCGGCAATTTCACCATGCAAAAGTGTTCACAAAATTGTGGCAAAATGACAAAATGTCACCTGCAGTTTCACCCCAACAAATGGGCATCCAGTGCCCAGCCCCCCAACCACTCCTGGTCCAAATGTTGAAAAAATATTATTTCTCCCTGGGTTTTGTGGTCCCCCTGCCCCTGGCCAATCATCAACAAAATTGAATAAAGCACCCTCAGATATCCTTATGTCACCTTTTGAAAAAATGTTTAATTCCCACTCCCTGGTGTCTAGTGGAACCCCACCATCTCATCAGTCACACAGCATCCACCTCACCCCACCTCAAGTACCCTGACTGGATCACTGGCACAGCCCTGCACTCACCTCCACACCCAGCAGCCTGAATGACTGCTTCAATAAATAAGCGTGTACTTGTACAAGTATGCGCTCATTCACTAAAGTGCTCAGTTGGACTGCCGGCTCTGGAGGTGAGTGGAGGGCTGTGCCAGAGGCCGTCGGGTACTGTGGGTAGCAGAGTAGGTGCTGTGTGACTGATGAGAGGGTTGAGGAGTAGGGGATTGGGGGTCCACTAGACACCAGGAAGAGAGGTTAGATTTTTTAATATCTGAAGGATACAAGGAGGACATGAGGATAACTGGGAGCTGGTGGAGGTCTTTATTCAATTTCAGCTAGTGATTGGCTGGGGACCACTAGACACCAGGGAGAAATACATTTTATTTTCTACATTTGGCCCAGTGAGCAGCTGGGCGGGGTTCACTAGACACCAGGGAGTCTTAAGTAGTGAAAATTATGAAATATCACCCGTGGGTGGTGAACTTCACCATGACCGGTGAATTTTGCTGGTTCAAGGGTGAAATTTCTCTCACCCCAGGGCAAAAGTTCACATTTTTCCTACAAAATATTTTGCAAAATGCATGAATTATGCGAAATATTTCACAGGATGAAATTTTTCTATTTCGCACAACACTGGTTGAGTAAGGTTTGTGCTGAAGCCCCACCATCAGACCTTAAGGCATGGAAGAAGTTTGGTAAACTCCTAGTTGGAGGGGCAATGACAAAATTTAATAGGTTCAGGGTAGCTATGGGGGAGGGTATGGATAATATAAAAATAAAATGCTCCAATATTTTAACCACCATGAAACAGAACATAATCATATTCTTAAATACTATACATCATATTTACTCTGGAATAACTTGCTCAAAAACACTATAAAATAGCAAAATCTTCAAACATAATGACAATGTCCTGGAATGTCAAGGAGTGTGACATCAGATAAATTAGGAAAATTACCTTCTGTAAAAGAAAAGCCATAGACATATTGTTGTTGCAGGGGACTAATTTCTCTCAAGTAGACTTTAAATTTTCTAAAAATGTATTTCAAGCTAAAGGAACCCATGCTACATGTGCTACTAATGCCAGGAATTAGAAATTAATTAGAAATAACATCAAATTCATAGTTTCATAGGTAGTATCAGAACAAAGAAGTTAGTCTGATATTACTAGGACCCACCTTTAAATCAAAATCATCTAAACATATTATCTCTTAATGCTTGATCTTTAAACATTGCAAAGTCAGCAGAGTTGGAACTTAAGGCCCAAGCCCTTGACTTGTCTTTAATAGCTATAACAGAAACTTGGGGCAATACTGAAAAACCTGGACAACTGAAATTCCAGGATTCAAATACTATTTCAAAAACAGACCAGATAATAAAATAGGTGGTGGGGTCAGCCTTTATGTCAGAGACAACATCACTTCTTACAAATCCTCAGTGAATGTTCAGTCTGAAAGTGTATGGGTATATATTCAACCCAAGGGTTTTTCCCAGATACTGGTTGGGATTTGTTATCGTCCACTGTCAGCAGACTTTAACTCAAAGTTCACAGTTAGCCAATGAAATCTCCCAGTTAGCAAAAATGGTTCTGTTCTAATTTTAGGGATTTCAATCTTCCAACCATAAATTGGTATACTTTAATGGGTTCAAACCATTATGACCAAAATTTACAAACCAAATGAGTGCGCATTGGATGTAGTGCTCCAGAAACCAACAATGGAATATTTGTAAAAAGGCTTGACACATACAACTCATAAGAGAAACACGTGTATAAAAGCTTTATTTACAAAACTCCTAACATGTTTGGACTGCTCCCCAGTCCTTTGTCAAAATAAAAAACCAAATGTCAGAGAACACTATATATAACACACAATTGATTCAGGTGTATTCCATCAGAACAATGAATACTTAGCTAAACCATAAAACTAATTATAATCCTCCAGAGAGACCTTCATTCAATTAAATTAAATTTTTTAAACATCTTCATGTCTAATACAGTAAAACAAAAATGCATGTAACAGTGTAGTCTTATACTACTTCTTCCAGAACTAAATTGTGGAAATGTAAAAAATACAAAAACCTAAAAACTCAAAAACTAAAAGAAACACTAAACAAGGGGTGGGGAGTTTAACAAGATAGTCAGACCATATGGTTCATGCTGATCAGACATGAGCAAAATTAACTACGATCCTTTAAATATGGATAAAGCTCTAGGGGCCATTTAGCCCCAGACTTTTGTTAGCTTTTAAGGTTAAAATCCAGTAATTTTCTCTTCTTAGTACTAGATTATTATAATCTCCACCTCTCGGGTTCCTGTTTACCTTATCGATTGCCATAAATTTAAAGGAATGTTGTTCAGGTTCTCTAGTATTAACAACATGTGATGCAGTAGCATAAGTCATGTCTCCCTCTGAATGGCTCTCATATGTTCTCCTACTCTGATTTTGAAACTCCTGATCATTTCCCCACATAAAAAGCCTCACAGTTACATATTGCCAAATAAATAACTCCCACTGTATCACAGTTCGTGAATTGTCAATTTCAAAGCTTCTATCACTGTTGTGACTCGAAAAAGTATTACCCTGTAACATATAGCTGCAATAGATACATCATTTGCATTTAAAATTTCCATTCCTTTTTCTAACCATGTGCTTTTAGACTTATTTTCATAATGACTTCTCATAAGTAAGTCTCCTATAGTGGAACTTTTTAAAACACATTCTGACGGGTTGTTCTGTCACTCCTTGTAAACCTGATTCAGCTCCCAATACATGCCAATGCCTATTTATGATATTTTCAAGTTCTTTCGCTTTCACTGAATATCTTGTAACAAAATTAAAACAGCAATCTTCATGCTGTATTTTACACTTATTTCTCAAAGATCATCCCTGTCAGTGGTTTTGGCTATGTTGTAAGCTTCCTAATATAGTTCTTACCATAGCCCTCTGTGTCAGTCTATTTGTTAATTCTTTTCCCCTCCTCAAAATCTTCCACTTCTGTACAGTTTTGTTTTGTTCTTAAAACTGACCAATTGGTATATTTTGATAGTGTGCCTGGGATGACAACTGTTAGCCGTAATATAGTATGCCATCAACTTCCTTTCAGAATAAAGTAGTTTTTATCTTATTATTTTCCTTACGCTCAGTCTTTAAGTCTAAAAAGTAATTTGTTCCTTGGAGTAACTAACTGTGAACTTCAAAAAGGATTTGTTCTATGTAAAAATCTACAAATGATTTTAATTCATTTTCATCCCCTTCCATATCAAAAATATCATCAATAAAACGTTTCCAAACCATCATAAAATTATGAAAATATTAACATTTTATGATTAAAAATAAAATCCTCTTCCCACTTTCCCACAAATAAATTGCAATCAATGGTGCACAAGTGGCTCCATAGCTGTTCCCTTATCTGTAAAACAATTCTCCATCAAATACAAATACATTACATTTCAAAATGCATTCCAAGAATTTTAATAAAACATCAGAACCACTAATTTTCGCTTTATTTAAAAAGCAAGCTATTGCGTCTAGTGCTTCTTCATGTGGAACATTGGTGTACAATGATTCAATGTCCATTGTGGCTAAAATTCCTTCTTCTGGTAATGTCACATCTTTCAAGAAATTAAGGACTTCTTTTGTATCTTTGATGTATGATGGCAAATTCCACACCAAAGGTTTCAAAAAGTCCACATATCTCGACAAAGGTTCTGTTAGTGAACCTATACCACTCACTATTGGATGACCAGGTGGATTGACTGAAGTTTTATGGACTTTCGGAAGAATGCAAAAGTGGCCCTGGTGGGATTAGAAACTGTAAGGTAATTTTTCACATCTTGGGTAATTACTCCACTAGACAAGGCATCTTCAATAATCTCATCAATTCCATATTTGAACTCATATGTTGGATCTTCTTTTAGTCTGATATAATACTGGGTGTTATAAATCTGTCTTTGCACTTCCAGAATGTAATTTTCTATCCATTAGGACCACAGCTCCACCTTTGTCTGCTTGTTTTATCACTATATCCATATCCTTCTTTAAAGTATCTATAGCTTCTTTTTCACTGCTACTTAAGTTCTGATAAGAAGAGTTATTCACGGAATGCTTAATGTTTCAATGTCTCTCTCAACCAACTCTTTAAAAATAGTTACTGCTGCACATGGGGGCACCAGACCGATGGTTTTAAAAACATTCGTATCCTTAACTGAATGTTCCATTTCTTGTAATCCAGCATTTCTCTTCAGGAATAGAAAGCCTTAATGTTAAGTTTGCAGGCAGTTTGAATTCAAATCTATTAAAGTTTGTACTCAATTTAAAGGGTAGTAGGCGCAAAATTCAAACCTTTGTTTAACAAGTTGATTTCTCCACTTGTCAGATCATGTTTAGATAGATTAATAATTTGAGTTGTAGGGGTATCAAAGACTCAGTTCTTACCTCCTCTGCTGATGTATAGATCCCCATTGTCATAAAAGCTTCCTCCATGTATTCCATCCCCTGTAATTCCCTCGAGAATTCCTGTTTCCATAAGGTTTTATTCTTTCTTCTCCCTAGTCGGGTTCTCTTTCCCTTCTAAATCCCTTGCTTCTCCTTGAAATCTTGGACTCCTTCATAAAGGTGGTGGAATATAAGGCGATGTACACCTGATGCTCCCCACTGGTTGTTGCTCCGTTGTTGATTGCTCCTTCTGAAAAGGATACATGTTGATATTGTCTTCCTCTATATCGCTATGGTCTGTACTGAAATCTGTGGAATACTCAAATGATACATTCTGATTCTGTTCTTTAAAATACCTTTCTTCTGGTCATTTTCCATTTAAAATCGTACCCTTTCAAAATCCACTTTGTCTCATTGAAACTTGGTCATTTTGATTTTTAACTTCAGAATCCAATTTAAAAATTGAATCTTTCAGTCTCAAGTTTAAACGTCAAAGTCCAAATGTGTACAAAACTTTACCACTTCTATTTCACATTTCTTTATGTCTTCTTTCAGCTCAGCTTCTTTCTCCTTACTGTATTTAACAATGAGTTGCATTAATTTAAACTCGCATCTAAAAGGATATTCTCCCATTCTTGTAAAAACAAAGGACTTTCAGTTCCACATGCTGGTTCTTTTAATAACCTTAAACCTCTGGGAACTCTTTTCACTTCTAAATATGCCTCTAAGTTAGTACTATTTCCAAAGCGTCTCAATTGATGTGGATTTTTCTAAATTCCTGAAAGCCTCCAAAGGCGATGACAAATCAGTACATTCTGCTGCATATCTTGAATCAATATTCAAAAAGGATTGTGAATATCTGCAGTCTTTAAAAGTTGGTCCACATAAACCAGAGGATTCATTTGAGTTCCATCACTCATTGAATTAAAAACCAAATTTGGAGTGTTCTCTAAAGACATCTTAGGTTTTCTAATTCAAATAATCTTCAAAAACGTGTATGTTCTTGAGTTTTACAGGGCAGGACACAGGCAAGATAAAATACAGATTTTGTGGGAAAATGATCAGGAGTTTCAGAATCAGAGTAGGAGAACATATGAGAGCCATTCAGAGGAGATGACTTATGCTACTACAGCACATGTTGTTAATACTAGAGAACCTGAACAACATTCCTTTAAATTTATGGCAATCAATAAGGTAAACAGGAACCCGAGAGGTGGAGATTATAATAATCTAGTACTAAGAAGAGAAAATTACTGGATTTTAACCTTAAAGCTAACAAAAGTCTGGGGCTAAATGGCCCCTTAGAGCTTTATCCATATTTAAAGGATCATGATTAATTTTGGTCATGTCTGATCAGCATGAACCATATGGTCTGACTATCTTGTTAAACTCCCCTTTGTTTAGTGTTTCCTTTTAGTTTTGAGTTTTAGTTTTATGTATTTTACATTTCCACAATTTAGTTCTGGAAGAAGTAGTATAAGACTACACTGTTATATGCATTTTTGTTTTACTGTATTAGACATGAAGATGTTTAAAATATTTAATTTAATTGAATGAAGGTCTCTCTGGAGAATTATAATTAGTTTGATGGTTTAGCTAAGTATTCATTGTTCTGATGGAATACACCTGAATCAATTGTGTGTTATATATGGTGTTCTCTGACATTTGTTTTTATTTCTTTGATAAAGGACTGGGGAGCAGTCCGAAACATGATAGGAGTTTTGTAAAATAAAGCTTTTTATACTACGTGTTTCTCTTATGAGTTGTATGTGCTCAAAGCCTTTTTACAAATATTCCATTGTTGGTTTCTGGAGCACTACGCTCCAGTGCGCACTCATGTGGTTTGTAAACTTTGGATGTTTGAGTGTTTATGACGGGTTAGGAGAAGGAATTCATTACAGGTAAAGGTTTTATTTGTGTCTGTATTTTACCTTACCTGTGTCCTGCCCTGTAAAACTCGAGAACATACACGTTTTGAAGATTATTTGAATTAGAAAACCTAAGATGTCTTTAGAGAACACTCCAAATTTGATTTTTAATTCAATGAGTGATGGAACTCAAATGAATCCTCTGGCTTATGTGGACCAACTTTTAAAGACTGCAGATATTCACAATCCTTTTGAATATTGATTCAAGATATGCAGCAGACTGTACTGATTTGTCATCACCTTTGGAGGCTTTCAGGAATTTAGAAAATCCACACATCAGTTGAGATGCCTTTTTGGAACAGTACAAACTTAGAGGCATATTTAGAAGTGAAAAGAGTTCCCAAGTTTAAGGTTATTAAAAGAACCAGCATGTGGAACTGAAAGTCCTTTGGTTTTACAAGAATAGGAGAATATCCTTTTAGATGCGAGCTTTAAATTAATGCAACTCATTGTTAAATACAGTAAGGAGAAAGAAGCTGAGCTGGAGGAAGACATAAAGAAATGTGAAATAGAAGTGTTAAAGTTTCATAACATTTGGACTTTGCTTTAAACTTGAGACTGAAAGATTCAATTTTAAACTGGATTCTGAAGTTAAAAAAATCAAAATGACCAAGTTTCAACGAGACAAAGTGGATTTTGAAAGGGTACGATTTTTAAATGGAAAACAACCAGAAGAAAGGTATTTTAAAGAACAGAATCAAGAATGTATCATTTGAGTATTCCACAGATTCCAGTACAGACCATAGTGATATAGAGGAAGACAATATCAACATGTATCCTTTTCAGAAGGAGCAATCAACAACGGAGTAACAACCAGTGGGGAGCATCAGGTGTACACCGCACCATATATTCCACCACCTTTACGAAGGAGTCCAAGATTTCAAGGAGAAGCAAGGGATTTCCAAAGGGAAAGAGAACCCGACGAGGGAGAAGAAAGAATAAAACCTTATGGAAACAGGAATTCTTGAGGGAATTACAGGGACGGAATACATGGAGGAAGCCTTGTCAATGGGGGTTGACATCAGCAGAGGAGGTAAGAACTGAGTCTTTGATACCCCTACAACTCCGATTATTAATCTTTCTAAACATGATCTGACAAGTGGAGAAATCAACTTGTTAAAAAAAGGTTTGAGTTTTGAGCCTACTACCCCTTTAAATCGAGTACAAACTTTAATAGATTTGAATTTAAACTGCCGCAAACTTAACATTAAGGCTTTCTATTCCCAAAAGAAATGCTGGGATTACAAGAAATGGAACATTCAGTTAAGGATACAAATGTTTTAAAAACCCATCGGTCTGGTGCCCCCAATGTGCAGCAGTAACTATTTTTAAAGAGTTAGTTGAGAGAGACATTGAAACATTAAGCATTCCAGTGAATAATTCTTCTTATCAGAACTTAAGTAGCAGTGAAAAAGAAGCTATATATACTTTAAAGAAGGATATGGATATAGTGATAAAACAAGCAGACAAAGGTGGAGCGGTGGTCCTAATGGATAGAGAAATTACATTCTGGAAGTGCAAGACAGATTTATAACACCCAGTATTATATCAGACTAAAAGAAGATCCAACATATGAGTTCAAATATGGAATTGATGAGATTATTGAAGATGCCTTGTCTAGCGAGTAATTACCCAAGATGTGAAAAATTACCTTACAGTTTCTAATCCCACCAGGGCCACTTTTTACATTCTTCCGAAAGTCCATAAAACTTCAGTCAATCCACCTGGTCGTCCAATAGTGAGTGGTATAGGTTCACTAACAGAACCTTTGTCGAGATATGTGGACTCTTTTTGAAACCTTTGGTGTGGAATTTGCCATCATACATCAAAGATACAAAAGAAGTCCTTAATTTCTTGAAAGATGTGACATTACCAGAAGAAGGAATTTTAGTCACAATGGACATTGAATCATTGTACACCAATGTTCCACATGAAGAAGCACTAGGCATTAATAGCTTGCTTTTTAAATAAAGCGAAAATTAGTGGTTCTGATGTTTTATTAAAATTCTTGGAATCGTTTTGAAATGTAATGTATTTGTATTTGATGGAGAATTGTTTTTACAGATAAGGAAACAGCTATAGGGAGCCACTTGCACCATCGATTGTGAATTTATTTGTGGAAAGTGGGAAGAGGATTTTATTTTTAATCATAATGTTAATATTTTCATAATTTTATGATGGTTTGGAAACGTTTTATTGATGATATTTTTTGATATGGAAGGGGATGAAAATGAATTAAAATCATTTGTAGATTTTTACATAGAACAAATCCTTTTGAAGTTCACAGTTAGTTACTCCAAGGAACAAATTACTTTTAGACTTGAAGATTGAGCGTAAAGAAAATAATAAGATAAAACTACTTTATTCGAAAGGAAGTTGACAGCAATACTATATTACGGGCTAACAGTTGTCATCCCAGGCACACTATCAAAAATATACCAATTGGTCAGTTTTTAAGAACAAAACGAAACTGTACAGAAGTGGAAGATTTTGAAGAGGGGCAAAAGAATTAACAAATAGACTGACACAGAGGGGCTATGGTAAGAACTATATTAGGGAAGCTTACAACATAGCCAAAACCACTGACAGGGATGATCTTTTGAGAAATAAGTGTAAAATACAGCATGAAGATTGCCGTTTAATTTCGTTACAAGATATTCAGTGAAAGCGAAAGAACTTGAAAATATCATAAATAGGCATTGGCATGTATTGGGAGCTGAATCAGGTTTACAGGAGTGACAGAACAACCCGCCAGAATGTGTTTTAAAAAGTTCCCACTATAGGAGACTTACTTATGAGAAGTCATTATGAAAATAAGTCTAAAAGCACATGGTTAGAAAAAAGGAATGGAAATTTTAAATGCAAATGATGTATCTATTGCAGCTATATGTTACAGGGTAATACTTTTTGAGTCACAACAGTGATAGAAGTTTTGAAATTCGACAATTCATGAACTGTGATACAGTGGGAGTTATTTATTTGGCAATATGTAACTGTGAGGCTTTTATGTGGGGAAAATGATCAGGAGTTTCAAAATCAGAGTAGGAGAACATATGAGAGCCATTCAGAGGAGAGCGTGACTTATGCTACTGCAGCACATGTTGTTAATACTAGAGAACCTGAACAACATTTCTTTAAATTTATGACAATCGATAAGGTAAACAGGAACTCGAGAGGTGGAGATTATAATAATCTAGTACTAAGAAGAGAAAATTACTGGATTTTAACCTTAAAAGCTAACAAAAGTCTGGCTAAATGGCCCCTTAGAGCTTTATCCATATTTAAAGGATCGCAGTTAATTTTGCTCATGTCTGATCAGCATGAACCATATGGTCTGACTATCTTGTTAAACTCCCCTTGTTTAGTGTTTCCTTTTAGTTTTTGAGTTTTTAGTTTTTAGTATTTTATATTTCTACAATTTAGTTCTGGAAGAAGTAGTATAAGACTACACTGTTATATGCATTTTGTTTTACTGTATTAGACATGAAGATGTTTAAAATATTTAATTTAATTGAATGAAGGTCTCTCTGGAGGATTATAGCTAGTTTTATGGTTTAGCTAAGTATTCATTGTTCTGATGGAATACACCTGAATCAATTGTGTGTTATATATGGTGTTCTCTGACATTTGTTTTTTATTTCCTGTGGTAAAGGACTGGGGAGCAGTCCGAGACATGTTTGAGTTCTGTAAAATAAAGCTTTTATACTACGTGTTTCTCTTGAGTTGTATGTGCTCAAGCCTTTTTACAAATATGACCAAAATTTCTTGCAATCATTATTGATTTGGGACTTTATCAATTGGTTAAGGAACCAACCTGGGAAGTAACATCTTGGATCTTCTCATAACCAACATAGACATCCCTGTGAATAATTTATTAATATCAGAACCACTTGGTAATAGTGATCATATGTCCTTACTTTTACTATCCCATTCTGTCAACGCCCTGTAAAAAACAAGCAGAAAATTAAGCAATATGACGGGCAGATTTTCATAAAATAAATCATTATCTAGGAGCATTGAATTGGGACAATATTTTTCCCCATTTAACATCGATGAAGCATAGGATTTTCTAAAACACAAATTCTAGAACTTGAATATTAGTATATTTCAGAAAAACATAAGTACAATAATAAAGGCAAAATCCCCTTTGGTTTAACAGATCTATAAAAACAAATCTCTTAAAAACAAAAACTTTTCTCATTATTAAAAATGTCCCTTACTCAAAAGAATGAAATATTAATTAAATACAGGAATCGGTTAAAGCATTAAAAATTTGATTCTGTTAGCTAAACATAACTTAGAATTTTGTATTGCACATAATAAAGACTCATAAAGCTTTTATGCCTACCTAAATAGTAAAAGGAAAGGCAGGACAGTTGGTCCATTAAATATAAATAACACAATAATTACTTCTGACTCTGAGACTGCTTCAGCTTTTAAATAACTACTTCTCATCAGTTTTGTTAGGACCCATCCCAAATTCTCTTTGTAGACACCCCCCAAGTCATACAAAATATAAGGTTTACAGAATGATGTCTAGAACTATTATTAACATTAAAGAAATCTACAAGTCCTGGCCCAGATGACATATGTCCCAAATTTCTTTTGGGTGTTAAAGATACTATTGCCCTACCACTCGCTATTATTTTAACAAATCTCTTCATGAATCAAGGGTTCCCTCTGATTGGCTAACTGCAATAGTGATTTCCATTTTCAAACAGGGTTTCCACTCAGAAGTAGAAAACTATCCCAATTAGCTTAACTTCAATCCCTTGTAAATTAATGGAAAAATAATTAAAACTTTTCTTGAAACAGAAATGGAAACCTTGAACATAATTGATACAACCCAGCATGGATTTAAAACAGGTTTTTATTGCACTACAAACCTGCTTTCATTCTATAATTATATTAGTATGAATCTTGATTCAAATATTCCAACTGATGTCACCCTATTGGATTACAGTAAAGCATTTGATAAAGTGTCACATGACATTCTGATTAAAAACTCATTCATTTAGGATTCTCATCAACATTAGTTTCATGGATAAACAGCTGGCTGAGTAATCACACTCAGAGGGTTAGGGTAAATGGCACCTTGTCAGATTTGGTTAGGGCGACAAGCGGAGTTCCCCAGGGCTCTGTTTTGGGACCCACTCTTTTAACGTTTTCATCAGTGATATGAAAATTTGTTCTCCTAATATTCTTATGAAATTTGCTGATGACACCAAATTAGGGGTACTGTGAACAATGCAGTCAACATAAAAACTTTATTAACTGACCTTGCTTCAATCGACATTGGGCTACTATAAACAAAATGCACTTCAATGTAACAAAATGTGCAGTCTTACATATGGGTAAAATAACCCTAACCAAGTATACACTTTGAATAACATAAATATTAGGGCATCTTGCTTAGAAAAGATCTTGGGATTCTAGTAAATAATAAACTTTCCTCATCTTCTCATTGTAATAAAATAGCCAATCAAGCTAATGCTCTTCTCTGCAGGATAAACAGCACATTTGTTTCTAAGTCCAAACAGTGTATTATGACCCTGTATAGATTTCATGTCAGACCTTACATGGACTATGGCTCCTCTTTTTGAGTCCTTACCTAATATCAGAAATAAATGGAATTGAACAAATTCAGTGCAGGGTGACAAAAATTATTCCATATTATGCCCATTTGGATTACAACTCTAGATTACAGAAGACAGGCTTGTATTCACTCCAACAAAGAAGAACTAGAGGTGATCTTTTGCTGCTATTCAAAATCATGAAATCTCCCGTTCTGATGGAACAATGTGGTATAACATAATCCAACAGAAAAATTGTAGCTAGGTTACATAATAAACACTTGGATATTAAAAGTCTAAAACAAATAAAAGACAATACTTCTTTACTATTAGAACTCCTATGTCATGGAACACACTACCACAAGATATTGTGATTCACCTGCTGTTATGATTTTCAAAATAAACTAGATAAATGGTTATTAAAATAAGTACCATATACAATGATCCACATGTGGAGGACAATCTCAATGGGCTATGGCCTTCTTTTGTCCATCTAACCAAGTAACCAAGTAATGCTCACCATTGCCCTAGTTGTAATAACCCGCAATGTTCTCTGCTACACAATATTTGTCCAGCTCTCTTTTAAACCTTGGCATGCTGTTACTTGTAACAACGGCAAGCTATTCCAAACTGTATTACCTCACACTAAACCAATGCTTCCTTCTTATCGTTTTAAGTGTTGCCCTTCAGCTGCAATGAGTGAGTCCTGGTGCTGTAATGCTGTTCCTTAAGTATTAGTCCCATTTTGCCAATAATTCTGAGTCCTTCATTGCCCTGTAGACCATACATGTCTCCCTCAATCTCCTATACTACAGTGTATACATTCTTAGTTCTTTCAGTCTTCCATCATAATGCCTGTCACTTACATCTGTAACCAACCTTGTTGCCTTCTCTGGACCTTCTCCAGTCTCTTGATTTCAGTCTTGAACTCAGGTGACTAAAACTGGGCACAATACTCCAAATGTGGCCTCACCAATGAACCATACAGCAGCACAATTAGCTCCTTGTTTCTACTTTTAATATGTTTCTTGATGTTATTTAATATGCCACTAGCAGTTCTTATCATCTGTCACCCTAACATCCAGATCTCTTTCATCACTGACCTTACTTAACTTTTGCCCATTCAAAACATTGTCCCCTTGGTATTATTCTTTCCAAAGTGCATAACCATACATTTATTAGTATTAAAAGATAGTTTAGACTCCTTGCCAGTTTTTCATCATGGTTAGGGCTCTCTGTAATTTCTGTATATCCCCAATGTTCTCAATGCTAGTGCCAATCGTGGTGTCATCTGCAAATTTGGACTCCCAAACTTCCCCTCCACCAGTCAGTGAGTGTATGTAAATGTTGAACAAGCATGGCTCCAGCACTGATCCCTGGGGAACTCCACACTCCACATTTAACCCAGTCTGAATATGCTCCCTTTAGACAGATCCTTTGTTTTCTATCACTCAGCCATACATTGACCCAGCAAGTAATATACAGGGATATTATGATCTATTAAGGTGTCAATTAATTCCCCATGAGGGACTTTATTGATCACTTTTGAGAAGTCCAAAATATGACATTAACTGCCTTGCCCTCATCCAGTGCCCTACTTTCTTGCTCATAAAATTCAAATAGATTTGTTTGGCATGAGAAGCCCTTTCTGAAGCCATGCTGTGCATTGTCTCTGTCCCCTGCCAGATTCATAAACTCCACTATATGGTCCTTAGTGATGACCTCCAAATCTTCCCAAGACAGTGGTCAAACTTATGGGCCTAATTACCTACCTCCTACCTTGACCCCTTTTGGTGTATTGGCATGACATTTGCCCTACACCAGACCTCTGCCATCTCTCCCCATCCAATGATGTTTGTAAAATTGCTGTCACAGTTCAGCCAATACTTTAGCCAGCTCCTAAGGAATCTAGGATGAATCCTGTCAGGTCCTTGAGATTTACTAGGGTCTAAATGTAACAATCTTTCTTTAATGTCTTCACTACTTAATATGATTTTATTACCTACATTTTGAGATGATCCTTAGTTCCCATTGATTTGGTATTAAATACCAATGAAAAGTAGCTATTAATTTGGCACTCCATTTTCTGGTTTCATTAATTAACCCCCATACTGTTTCACAATTCACAATAACTAACAGTTTTGTGACCCTAATAACAGCAATGCTATTACAACAATAAACACAACAACCAGGTTTTCACTCTGGCCTCTATATATACCCCAAATGAAGATGACCCAAGCTTCTTTTCAAAATTTTCTTAGATTACATTTTTGGGTCATATCTGGTGGCTGGTGATTTGAATTTGACTCTCAGCCACTTTAACAGAAGCCTAGGCTCAACAGTGAGAAAGGTTAAATGTGTTGCCTATATCCTAATGATGATGAATTACTTGAATTTAGTGGATCTTTTCCGGCAGCTACTGCCAGTGCAAGAAACTTACTGTTTTTACTAATTTTCCAATAACTCACATCCTAGGATAGATTTCTGCCTAACTTCAACACACATATTTAAAAATGTCTTAGACATATCAGGTGGGTGATCAGGGACCTGGGAGAGACCACTACACTATGAAAAATGATTTATATGTATCAGTTGGGTGATTGGGGACTGGTGAGAGACCACTACAGCATGGAAAATAATTTGTACATATCATGTGGGTGATCAAGGACTGGAGAAGGAC
The DNA here is from genome assembly GCA_016271365.2 of Neoceratodus forsteri. Lineage (NCBI taxonomy): Eukaryota > Metazoa > Chordata > Ceratodontiformes > Ceratodontidae > Neoceratodus > Neoceratodus forsteri. The sequence goes on from CM028130.1 coordinate 1,067,076,552, forward strand.
TACTATATTATAGAAAATTATTTCTGCACATAGTGTCGGCAATCAGGGACGGGGTGCAGTACCTCTGCCAACCACTAGGAGTGTGGATTACCACCAGGTTTTGGTTGGCAGTAATTTCTCCATGCAAGGGCCTTCACAAAAGACCCTTGCATGACAACTCTTTTAAAATGCACTGTGGGAATATACAGGTCCCCTCACCCTCATTTGCATTGCAGACCCCTTCCAATGTTGTCCAGGCACAAACACAGTTTGCAGGGGCAAACTGGGCTTTGTGAATACCAGCTCCAAGCAAAACCCAGTTTGTCCTGGGCAAATTAGTTTGCGCCCATACAAAGGGATTTGTGAATCTCTGCCCCAGTACTTTATGAGATACGGTGGTATCCCCCAGGGTGAAATGCAATTCTGCAGCATTTAGCAGCACTCTGCAGAATGCTGCAGAAGACCTACTGAATAAAAGCAAAGTAATTTCAATGGTAATTAGTCCCTTTGTCATTCTGGAAAATGTGACACTGCCAGGATGAAGTGAATGCCACAGTTTCCAGCATGACAAAGTGGACTAATAGCCATTGAAATTACATTGCTTTTCCCTAGTAGGTCTGCTGCAGCATACTGCAGAGTGCATTAAAAGTGCATTTTATCCTGGGGATGCTACTGTATATGTAAGACCATCTGGCATATATGGTATGTCCTATATAAGATAAGGTAGATAAAATATTGCTGAGGCAGTACATGTTCTTATGAGAAACATCTTGCCGAAGCTGTGCATTATCCAACTTTGTTGTAAACAGCTCCTGTATATAAGCAGGGGTTTTGAAGGACTTTGCTATTCAGATCCTGGCATAATGATGTCACCAGCTCCTCACTAGAGTAGCCCAGTCATAAAGTATAGGTTTTCTTCTTATGACTGTGTTAGCTTAGATAGTTAAGCATGTTATGATACAAATGCTAATGTATCTTGTGCTTATTATCTGTGCACTTACATTATTTATTTTATTTAGTTTTGTCGACCAGGTAAGTGCACTAGACAAATCCTGCTTATTTTCAGGCATGACCCGGAAGGGGGATACAGATGAATGTCAACTGACCGTGAACCAGAGTAAGCTGTTGGTGGTATTTTTAGTGAATGAGAGAAATTTGGCCAGGACACCGGAAAATTCCCCTACTCTTGCTGCAGAGGAACTGAAGCACTGCAGGGAGTTTGGTGAAGATCAGTATGTCCCAGACCATGGATGGGGAAGGTCAGGTTTTGGAGCTCCAGAGGAATCACATATCCAGTCTGAAGAGGGTCTCTAGTAGATATGAATCCCTTACCAGGAGTTATACCGGAGAATCTTGTGGTTCTACCCTTTATGCCTGATGCTGTTGGTGACCTGAATACTGAGGAAATTAAACTACAGGAGGAGCTGGAGGTAAAGAAGACTCAGTTATTGGCTCTGATTTCTACTGCACAGCAGGAATACAATCTTAGCAGATCTAGATTGAAGGAAGAAAGGAAAAATGGAAAAGGTCAGTAGCTAGTCCCATATCAGGTACTAGCAAACATCTTCCAATAAATGCTGTTTCTACCCCAGAGGGAAGTGTGGGATAAATTATAATGTTCCAACAGATGGAAATGTTTTACCAGTCAATTCAGAAGACTGGTCTCCGGAGGATGCTTTGCAGAGAGCGGGATGGCTATATCAAGGAATCGTTGGGTTCTGGATCCACTGGTACTGACTCCAGGTTCTCCGGGAACTCTGGCATAGAACTGGTCATTATAGATGGTCAAAGCCTAAGTCCCCAATTGCTTCTGCTGCAACTGCACATTCTGATAAGGAGGCTTTATGTTCTTCTGCTACATCAGACATCGTTCTTTCTTCGTTGGATTATCAGGGCCTGATGTTCAAAACTCTCATTCTCAGCAAGAGAACTTTCAAGAGGACTTCCGGTTACTGTTATGGAAAAGGTAGGAGAGAGAGGAAGGTTTGCAGCAAAATTCTAGGCAGGAAGAAGATATCAGTTCTTTTAGAGAGGCATTGCCTTCTCTGCAAGATCGAGGAGACCTATATCTTATACTGGACTTTTCATAAGCCTGAAGAGGCTGCAAAAGGAGATTTCTAGTTCAGATTCAATATGTAGGAAGGCTCCGATTCCTCCTGATAGACTTTGGGTGGGAAAACTCTTATTAAAGATCTGATGGGGTTTACTCCTATTGATGTATATGCTTTCACACATGCGCCTGGGGATAGGAACTATGATGTCAGTTTCTGCACGATGGTTATTTTGGACAAATTCTGGAAATTATATTATGAACAGAAAGATTTAGAAGAATGGAAAGAATTCCTAGCAATCCTATAACTAAACCCACTATTAAAACTTTAACAGTGTTATTTAGGAATGAGGGTAGATGTAAACAATATTAAATTTTGCTTAGAAAAAAGATGCACAATCTTTGAACATCCTAGGCCAATCATAGACAGGAATGGATTTTGGAATGGAGGATGGAACTTTCGGGTTCAATTAAAACAAACAGATATAGAGGTTCAGCACTTGCCAAGTTCTTTTTCTGGGGAGGGACAGGGAATATTGTTCTATGCAGGCCAGCCTAAAAGTTGTTATCGATGTGGGGCTTTGACTCACTTGAATAATGACTGTGATAGCATTAAGTGTTTTCATTGTGGGATATTAGGACACTCAGCAGCTCAATGTACAGCCCCCAACTGTAATCTCTGTGGGGATGAAGACCATAGTTTTAGGGGTGTCCATGGGTGGCCCACAATTCAGAAGAGATATCAGACCATGAGATTTTTCTATCTCAAGCTCAGAGGCCTTATAGGCATGGAGCGGAACATGAAATGGTATATCCTCCTCTGCTCCGGCATAGAGGAAGGGTAAAGTAATGTCTCCTCCTCAGGAGGAAGTGGAGAAAAGTTTCACATTGGTAGACAGGGTACAGTTGTTCCCCTTTACCTCAGGTTAAGAATAAAGATAAAGAGAGTTCTTTTATAGATGCAGTAGAAACCTCTTTGTAACCCCCAAGGTTCACCTCTGCATGTTCCTGTTCAGTTAATTGTATCCTCTCAGGAGCAATTGGAAGCAGTGGACCTGCAGGAAGGCACACTCCTAGGAGTCCGGTGGTCCCCCTCTCAAGTTTGTTGAAGCGGATGTTTCAGACTCTGTGCATTCGATACCTTTATCATCTTTATCCCTTTCAATAGATTTTTGCTTTCACTTCAGGGGGAGCAGGTGGATAGGGAGGACCCTATGGAGGAAGGTTTTCAGATCTCAAGCCAAGTTTCAGGGTTATTATTAACTATAGATACTGAGGTTCAGAACTCACAAAAGGTAGTGTTACAAAAAGGGTTACAAGGTCAAGTAAAAAAATATAAATAAACCTCCCTGAAGCTATCCATTTACAGGTGGCATGTTTAAATGTCAACAGTATTAAATCAGATTATAAAGGAAAACTACTTTCAGCATTTTACAAAACTTAGATTTTGATGTGTTCATGTTACAAGATACTAGACTTCATACATTAGCTGAAATTTCACAAGCAACCAGAGAATGGTGGTGGGGTCCTTCTTTTAGGTCAATAGGAATAGAAGCTTGTTGTGGGGTGGGTTTTGTTTTCGTTCTTCTAATGTTAAGGTATTGTGTTTAGTAGATATTGATCCTGGTAGAGCATTATTGTTAGATGTAATTATTAATTATTGTTCTTATAGATTAATTACAGTTTATGATCTGCAAACATAAGCTTTGAGAATTGAATTGCTAACAAAAATTCAGCCTTATTTGTTTACTAGTAGACAGATTTTTTGGGGTGATTTTAATACAAATTTTCAATCTCATGATTTAAAGAGAAGCAATATTGTGATAAGACCTTTGAAAACCTGATATTTCAGGCTGGATTGAAAGATTTTCAAGGGAGGGTTATAAGATCTGGCAAGGCCACCTTTTTAAAGGTAACCTTTCCTCCCACATAGACTTCTTATTCATGAAATAAATGTTGGAGGTCTCTGATATTTCTATTTTACCTATAGAAACTTCAGACCATATGTTGATAGTGGTAAATATTGCTATTACCCAGTAAGGAAACCGGTCTAGGGTTATGGAGATTGAATGTGTCTTTATTAGAGAATCCTGTAATTGTGTCTACTTTTAAAGAATTGATATGGGACAAAGTATCTCGATTTTCCTATATGATAATATAGGTTTATGATGGGAAGATTTAAAAATTCTTATAATAGGATTTTTTAAGATTCATAGGAAATTTCAAGCAGCATCAAAATATAATGATTATTTAGTATTTAGACATGAAATAGGTGTATTGCTATCAAGGCAGTGTGAGGAAGGAATGGATCTCAGAGAGGAGATTGCTTCAGTTAAACTAAATATGAGATCATACCAATATGACTGATTATGTTCCTTCAGAAAGAACAAACTTTTGGTACCAGGGAGAGCTGAAAGTATAAATCCTTTTGTTAGTTGTCATAAACGAAGAGAAGAAGAAATTGATTAAAAGTCTAAAAACACCACAAGGAACATTAGTATCAGATAATGGTTATACTATGGGGTTAATTACTCAATATGTAAAAGAAATGTTTAGTTCCCAGTGGAATTTTCTCAATATACTCCTCAAATTTTACAGGCAGCAGCATTACCACAACTTGCTGAGGAATTTTGAGAGATTTTGATATCCCTTTTCTAACTTAGAAATGGATATGATAATTAAGAGTCTCCTGAGAGATTTCACCTAGTTCGATGGTTTGCGAATGAAATATGTATATTGTTATGGGAGATTATTCCAACAGAAATGTTGACTGTGTGTAGATTTTTCAAGAAGAATGTTATTTACCTCACAATATGTATGGGGTCTGTTGGTTTTGTTTAAATCTGGGGATCCTACGGACTTGGTTAATTGCCATCCTATTACTTTATTAAATATTGATTTTAAGGTTTTGCCAAATTATTAGAGAATAGATTAGCAATGGTTATGGAAGAGCTGATTAGTCCAATGCAATTTTGTTCAGTACCAGGAAGAAAAATTACTGATGCTTTGTTGTTACTTAGGAGGTTGTAGAAGGGATGGAGGAATGGTGAGGGAAGAATTCTAGGTTCTTGGTCAGTTTAGATCAAACCAAAGCATTTGATTGGGTATTTCATTCTTTTTATGGGTTTGTTTGCTTGCATATGGATTCAAAAGAATTTGTAGGTTGGTTGGAAGTTTGCTACGGGTTAGCTTTTGTAGTTCCTTATGATAATGGTATTATGGTTCCTAAAATTCAGGTGCTGAGAGGGGTGTGTCAGGGTTGTCCCTTAAGCCCCCTTATGTATTATGATTGATCCAATTATGAGACTTCTTCAGCAATCCCTAGAATTTTAGGTTTGACTGGGGATATTCTTCTGCTTGTAAAGTATTGGCATATGCTGATGATTTGTGTTTATTGATTCAGGACCATCAGTCCCTAATTATTGCTTTATATCTTATTCAGGTTGTAGGGAAGCTTCAGAGGCTACTTTGAATATCGGAAAACAAAATGTATTGATTTGAAGGGTTTCAGGATACTCCAAGGGTGCTTGGAGGTTGTGTGTAGCTACGAATCCATGCAAAATTTTAGAGTCTATTTTGGAAGTAGTGGAATGGTGGAATATAATTGATCTTGATTATTATCTGTGGGAAATGAGATGGTGAGCAGATGGAATAGGTGGAACATTGGGAAAAAGGGTATTCTGATTAGGTCTTTTTAACCTGATATTTCTCTGTATTAGTGCTATTTTTCTGCTACCTAAAAATTGGAAGTTTCATTACCTAGATTTTTTACTTGTTTTGGGGTAGTCATTAAACCCTGTTAAACAGAATATATTATATAAAGAAGTTAAAGATGGAGGGGTGACTATGTTGAACCCTATTCTATTCTTTTCACTATATTCTTATATATGAATTTATTACCCTGATAAGAGGCACTACTCAGTTATGGAGTATATTGGGGTTTCTTTACTTAAAGGGATTTTGTTAGAATGGGAGAAGGTAATTTTTATAAAAATAAAAGAGTCCTCATTTAGTAAAAGGCAGGAGGGTTTTTCGATTGGATTATTAAATGGAAGTGAAATATACTATGGTACAAACCTCTCTAGGAAGCTTTTGTACAAAGGAGTGTTTGGGAGCTCATTTTCAGGAATATTCTTTTCAAGCTTTTCATGCTTTCAACAGGTGTCAATATCAGAATATATTATGGATCCTCGGATCCCTGGATAATTGTGGGATACAGTGTGGTTGGGGGTTCATCAGAGAATAAATGTTAAAGAAATCAGAAGCATAAGACTTTACAAGACAGGTATTGTCCTAGAGTGTGTTGTACAGAAGTGATAGAAACTATAGACCATTTATATTATTCTTGTCCGTATGTTGTCCAGTTTTGGGATATTGTAAAAATAGGTGGAAAGGTATGTTATCTGTACCTCTGGCCTCTACACTATTGTTCTTTGGTATCCCTTCTATCAAAGTAATCAACTGAATGTAGATACAGTTAGGATCTTGTTTGCCCATTTTTTATATTGGATATGGATTTGCAGATGCCATTAAGTTTTGCAGCAACAAGACATTGCTGCCTTGGATCTTTATTTCATTATAATACGGAAAAAAATGGAAGTCTGATGAATGTTAAAGGGAACAAAAGAGAATGTTAGGAGAAATAGGCATATTTTGATTTTTTATAAATAGTTTTTGGAAATCTACTCTTTTGTGGGGAGGGTGTTTTCTCTTTGTATTAGGACATGTATAGGATTATTATTAAATTATGTTCAGATAATGTATGACTTTAATACTTATTTGATTTTCTTTTTATGTTGTGTATCTTCATTTTGGGTGAAGTTTACACTGTTTGTATTAGTTTGATTTTGAAGTTCAAAAAATTCCCCTGCTCTTATGGTGGGGAAGGGGTGGAGATAATTTAAGTTGGTTATATTGTTTATAATGTTTTCTTTATGTTTGGGGTTTTGTATGAATCAATACTTATTCATGTTTGATTTTTTCTCTTAAAGACTTTGTATGACATAATACTGATCTGTATATATTTTGTTATGATTTAATAAAAAATTCCCCTACTCTTTTCGAGAAGTGCCATGGGATCTTTAACATCCACCTGAACTACCACCAATCCAGGCAGATGGGACTTCGGTTTAACATCTCATCCAAGAACAGCACCTCAAAGTGCAGCACCCTCTCATGCTGCACTACAGTGTCAATACTGGGATGTTAACCTAAGTGCCAGATGTGGGAACTGAACCCACAGCCCTCTGATCTCCCAGCCTCAGAGGTGAGTGTGCTACCTACTGAGCCACTGACACTGTCACTGTAGTGGTCTCAGTAAAGGATATGCTATGGTGAATATTTATGTTTGTGTCTGGCCACTACCTCTGGTATAAGTTACAATATATGTCTAATTAATTATTCATGAGCTGATAAGGCTCTGATCGGTCATTAATGTCTTAGAAATGACCAATCCAGCTGCCAACTGAAGCAGTGCGACATGCTCAACTCATGCCACTCTGTTTTAAAATTGAATTGCAGTAAAAACAAATGGGAAAAAAGTTGTTATTCCGATTAGACTTATAGTCACAATAACAACCTCGAAGCAGGTCATTTCCTTGGATTAATGACCAGCTGGAGAAGAAGATCTAGAGCTGCACCTGGGCCACCCATCCCCAACCACTCATTAATCCTTCAGAAATTACTTGCTTCTCAGTCGTTATTGCTTAATTACCATCATACTTATTGAAAAATCTAATATCTTATCTTGAAATCTAACAGTTAGTGCCCGAACAGAGACCAGCAAGCAGACACAGATTTAAGTGCACCAGATCTCTGTATACTTAGAGTTGCAACCTGAGAGTAATGCACCAAGGGAGGCTTTGTCTTTAGGCCCCTCTGGTAGGCTAAAAATGGTGAGCACAGATAAAACTGTTAGAGATTATGTATAAGATTACATCAAGACTCACAGTGGCAGGAATGTTGTCCATGCCCGATTTCATGAGGCAAGGATTGCCATGGTATTATGTAAAGGAAAAATTAAAACAGGAAAGTTTAAATAAAAGAAAGTCCCAAGACATAAACAGAAAGGAGCAATAGTCCAAGGCGTGTACTGTGCAGTGCTGGCATTGCAAGAATGAGTCTCTGGTCTTAAAAATGAGTGTTAGAGTAAAGGAGGAAAAATACATCTTAGGGAAGAGTTAGAGGAGAAAATATAACAGTTACAAGAACAGAATCAAGATTTAAGGAGTGTTAATATTGTTTTATGCACCCAAGTAAAGGAGTATATTACACAGATTGAGGAGTTGCAGCAGTTGCTAGGACAAGTCGAGGAAGAGATAATCAGGTTAAATGAACTAGTATGTCAAGCAAAGGTGACATTAAAGAGATAATAGAGTATAAGATGGGTACCCCAGTGCACCACCATTACTTGTGGGTCCACCATCCTTATATCCTGATCTAGAGAAATTGCCGGTAGAACTGATGGTGGCTGTCTATAACATATGGGCAAATGGTCAATTGCACCTTACACAGCAGGGTATATGCCCATGTCACCTGAGATGTTAAAAATGTATATAACTGAGTTTGGACCACCACCTAAGGGACTGATGTTAATGGGATGACAAAATGGTGCATCATATATATAACATTACTAGGCAGGTTCATGAGCAGTTCCAGAACTCTTAAGGTTGTTAAGACAGTTAATTGGGGAAGAGTGGTGGTCTTGACTACCAGCGGTAGTCAAAGACCTGGATGACAATTTAACATGAGAGACTATTTTCAGGTGAGTACTGAAAGCCCTGTTTAGGACTCAGTACCACACAGTGATTTTGGTGAAACTCTGCAAAACCCAGGGGGAACAGCCAAAGAAAATGGTGCTATTGCATGGCGGATGCATGATGTGTTAACTGTGAATGGGCAGAGGAAGGTGAACAGTATAGGCATTTATTCTTGGAGGGGCTGTTACCTCATTCTAGAGAATGGTTAGGATGGTAATAACAAAGGGTACTAACACTGAGGATGCAGTAACCAAGGCTAGTTCCATGTATAGAGTGCAAGATAACATTGATGGTAAGGTAGAGCAAAGCTGGTTAGTGACAGTAAGACTTTTCGGGTGGATGCTGGTGGAAAGAAACAACCCAACAACTCCAGGTGGCAGGAGAGCTGCTGAGGTAGTGGTGGGTGGAAAGGAAACAGAAAAGAAAAGTGGATAGGAAATAGGGGCTACTAAAGAGGTAGTAGAGAAATTGGCAAAATAGAGGCAATAACTGGCAGGACAACAGGGACTGGTGAGAAACAGAATGGGAGTTGGTGAAGCCGAGGAGGTTCGAGTCCCACCACCCAAAAATTGCAGGCAAGTTCAGAGGTTGAGAGAAAAATAATTGACTGCATATGGCCATAATGGGGCTGGCAAACTTGCAAGGTTACTAGGAACACTGAGCCCTTGTCCCATGTGTAGAGACAATATGCCCAATTACATTAGACAGGTGGGGCTGCCCCAGGTTATTGTTAATATTGAGGGTGTTTGCCATACAACAGTTACTTTAGATATAGGGCATCGATATCAGTAATAGGTACATGGTTTAGGGCAGAGCATTCGAGTCAAAATGTGATTATCCAAGCGGTATAAGGTACAAAAGTTACTACCATTGACCAATCCTATTAAAGTTATAATTGGAACTTGGCAAGGATTGATTGTATTTGTGGATATAGAAAGACCAAGAACTCTTGTGTAAAGTGGTTGGATGATTCCAAATAGAATCATCATTGATCTCGCTAACTTACAACTTTTGAAAGCAGTGACCAATAGGGACAGTGTTGTGCCAGTGGTGCCAATGGACCACTCAGTATGGACAGTGAAGGGATACAGCATGTGTCATGGGAGAAGTTAGATCTACACATAGGTGTCCAAGTAGTGTGCAAACAGATATCTGATATTTTGCCAAACATAAACATGATTGTGGCTGTTTGCAAACTGAGGTAGTCATTGATGGAAAGGAGCCACCACCTCAGTGGCAATATACCTTTCAAGGAAGTCATAGAACCAGTGTCCAAAGTAATAGCCAGCTTAGAGGAGCAAAGTGTAGTGAGAAAATGCTTTCCTGTTGCCAGTTCTCCCATGTGGACAGTGAAAATGCTGAATTGCACATGGAGACTGACCATAGATTGCAAGAGAGTAAACCTATGGTTCCCGTAGTTGCTTCTCACCCAGAACTGATGACAAAAGTTGTTTCTCAGTCTAAGCGGTTTTCAGAAATAGACATTTCAAATGGGTTTTGGTCATTGTCTTTATACCTCAAGAGCCAGTATTCATTTGCTTTTACCTTTCAAGGTATATAGTACACTTTCACGTGCTTACCTTAGGGATTTCACAGCAGCCCAGTTATTTTCATGCACATATGAAACAGGCCTTGGTAAATTTGTCTTTTCAGCAAAATATTGTTCAATGTGTGAACAACATGCTGTTGCACACAACTGAGCTAGAAGAACATTCGCATTTACTATTGCTACTGTTGCAGAAACTTTTATAAAAAGGTAAATCCAACTAAAATTCAGCTGTGTCAATCTTCTGTGAAATTTTTAGGTGTGACCATTAGTCAGGAAGGAAAGTGCCTGATCAAGCTAAAATCCAGACTATTCTGTTGTTGCCCATCTCCACTAGTGAGGGGCCACCCACTCACTTTTAGGCATGACAGGATTTTGTAGGGATTATATCTCTGACTTTGCAGAAATTGCAGTGCTATGTACAAGCTGTTAAGAAAGGTGCTATTTGGCAGTGGATGGAGGAACACACCAAGCAGTTGTTGCGTTAAAGGAAGCCTTGGCTAAGACTTCAGTACTAGCCACCCCTGATTACAAGAAACCATTTCTTTTACATACAGCAGTCAGAAGTGTTTCATTGTCTGCTGTACTTACACAAACTTATCATGATAAAGAAAAATACAATTGTGTACATTTCCAGAGTTATGACTGCAGTAGAGAGAGATTCTGCCTGTGAAAAATATCTGTTGGCTGTATTTTGGGCAGTTAAAACATTCAGATATATTGTGGGAAAAAGTAAAATTGTTTCTTTTTCAGCACATACACCACTCAAATTCTTGCTGTCCTCTTGCATCAAGGATGGAGTGGTGTCAATCTCAGATTAGACAGTGAACTCTGCTGCTACACAGCGTGGGCATACACATCTGAGATGTAAGGAGGATTGGCTACTAGCCAATGGCTTGTTGCTAATGGGCAGCCCCATGAATGGCCATATCCTGCCTGAGTGCAACATTCCAACTTCTTCCTTTTCAGAAGGCTCACTGACCAGCCTTAATGAGCATGGCATGGTACCCTCATCCATTACTGTGTATGTGACTAGTTCATCCAGGCATGTGGAAGGTAAGCCCAAAACTGCCTTTGCAGTATTTTATCCTACTAATACCAGACCTCCACTGGTATACACTTGCAAAATTCAGTCAGCCAATTTGCAGAGCTAGCAGCAGTTACTTGAGCCCTACAGATTTCAACAGACATTACACTCATAGTAGTGTGCACAGACTCCCATTGGGTTTGTGTACACTTAGCTTATTTACCAGTGTGGACAACCCATGGCTTTATTACATCTGATGGTAAGCCCTTGTGCTATGCTGCTGTTCTTGCTGCCTTATTTGAAACAGTTATAACAATGCAATCAAAAATGTGAAGATTGAAATGATCAAAGGAAAAGCACACAGGAAGGGAGGTCCTGTAGCAGAAGATAATGCTATGGCAGACTTTCTAGCAAAGCAAGCAGCCAAAGAAGGGCCCTTTGTGGAACTTACTGCCCTCCTCCCAATTTCAGGACATAGCAGAGTTAAACATGATCTTACACAGTTGCAAAAATCGGTAGCACATGATAACAGCAAAGTTAAAATAGAGACACAATAACAGCGACTCAAAAATAGCGAATGCTAATATAGCAGTGGTATTTAACAGCGAAGTGCACATTATAGCTAAACATCAACATAGCGACTGCACATGAGTGATGGTGATGGCTAATACTCCACCATCAGTGTGTGGCATGGTGTAAGAATCTTAGAATAGGGGTTGGGGGCACAGTGGGGCCCCTGCATTAATAACAATTAGAAGCAGCTGAATTGAGTGTTATAAAGAATGGTTTGTGGTGTGGCTCCTTATCCTTGTGTGAAGATGGCGATAGAGTTTATTCAGAGTCAGAAAGGTATGCCACTTGTGGAATATGGTGCATGCCACCCATGTATTTGGCACTTTCTTGAATGTCTGTAGGAGGAGGAGAGGCTATTGGAGATATGTTTGGAGCAGATAACTTCAGGTTCTGAAAAGATCCATTATGCGCCGTTGGTACCATCGATTTGACTGAGCGCATTCAGGTGATTGTGCGTGAGTACGATATCAGAGTCGCTATAATTATTTGTGTGGGCTTGCATACAATTTTCAACTGCAAGTATGAGCTGATGTAGCTCTTATATGCCTCACTAATACAAAGCGCTCGCCATTATTTACGCTACTATTTTATATTCGCTGTTTTGACGCTCGCTGTTTTTATGCTGTTATTACATAGATCCCAAAATCAGATCCTGTGCTATGTGGTTTATTGGGTTCCACCACAGATGGAGGCACTGTACAGGACTTGTCAAGTCTTCTGGTCTTGCAAGGACCAGATACACATACCCTGTGTAGGTTGCCTACCTGGAGTTAGGAAATGAAATGCTATGGATAATACCTGACACTAGGGGTCATGGTAATGCTCCATCCACACTGCAGCACTTACTTACTTTTGTATGGTGGCCAGCTGTTAAAGATGTCAAACAATACTATGCAAACTGTATTCAATGTGCTTTTCATAATCTCTCAGGTAAAGCCAAACAAGGCCGGCTGGTCTTGCCTCATATCAAGTGTCCATGGGAACAAATTCAAATTGAAATACAAAATCACACATACCCCCATAATGCAAAGCATCATGGACTGTATATGTAAATCACCACAGAATATTATGCTGGTTCAAGTTTAAGCAGAAATGCGTGGTGCCGAAAGCCTCTCACACAGTCAGCAAAGGGTGCCAACAGAAGACACAGACAAGTGTTTCATCCTACCAGGACTCATCAGTATGCCTCATCTGTATGACACCCCAGTGGAATGACCAGCTATCCTAAGTTGTTCTATCTGGGTTAAATTGGGTTAAATTCAAATTGACTATAGTGAGTGCCTGCCTAGGACCTCTAGGGGCACACTGCTGTCTTAGTTATTATTGATCCGTATTTTAATGGGTGAGAGACTATCCCACTGTGCACCATGATAGCTCTGGCTGCAGCTCAAGTGCTGGTGGAGCAAGTGTTCTCTAGGTGGAGAGTGCCATTAATTGATTCTGACTTGGGAAGTCATTGTACATGACAAGCAATGCAAGCTTTGGGCATCGATCAAAATTCACATCTCATATCACCCACAATCTTCAGGAAAGGTTGAAAGAACTAACAGAACACTGAATAATAGTCTGAGAAAAATGGTAAAAAATCTGGTAAAGACTGGGATAAGCAGTTACCCTTAATTTTGATGATGTTGAGAGCAACGCCAAACAAAATCACATTTATTTCACCATATGAAATCATGATATGCAGACAAATGCAGCTACCTGAGCAGGCTTTGTTTGCTTCCATACCACCTAAAATGGAACAGGGGTGTAAACTGAAAATTTTGTTCAAACCTTGGTGCAGAAATTAAACAAGTGTACAAACAACATGCTATGATGACAGAGCCAGCAACCAACAGCTGGAGATGGGAGATAAAGTAATGAACAAAGTCCTACCTGAAAAGGACCATTTCTGGTAGCAGCCTGGAAAGGATCTTACCCTGTTTTGGACAGAGTTAGTCCAAAGGTGTACTTGATACAAGTACAGGATGGCAAGAACCGAAGCATACATACCTTCATTTGATGCAGCTAAAGAAATTTGGTGACTAACAAAATTTTGAGTTTTGTTTTTCAGAATGTCCTTTTAGGATATCTGTTGTAGCTGCTGACTCCAGGATGCATTGAAGCCTCCAGGGTGTCTACCCTGAGACAAGCAATACACAGTGGTGGCATGCTGACTCTTTATGGATGTGATGCCTTTTCCTTCAACATGCATAAATCTACTGATTAATATGTGACCTGCAAAGTGCAAATAGGGGCTCAGGATAATTGCTTTGTGCGGTTGGGCAACCCCTATGCTTGCACAACATACCTGTATGCTGAGGCGTATTTGTTCTCAGATCCAGTTTAGGCTTTGTAAATGGGATAATAAACAACAATCTTGTAAGCATATGTATCGCATCTTCACCCTAATTGGCATTATATTGATCCTATATTTTATAATTAAAGTGCAATCAACCAAGCTGTGATGCAGGGGACTGGGCTGGGACACAATGACTGGTTTAATGGTAGTCAGTATGGACACAGTATGACCTTTCGATCAGGTATGGTTCAGATCATTAATATACTTACCATGAGATTATTAGCCCTAAGTAACTATCTCCTGTGAATATAAGAGACAGGGCACAACCCAACCGGAGTTACGGTAACCCTGGAACTTGATGACTTTCCCCTAAACTGAATAGTTCTAAGGCTACCAAAAACAATGGAAGTAACAGAAAGAAAAAGTGTGACTAATTGCTTTTCTGAAAATGCTTTTGCACCAATCCCAGATAATGGATATGTTTATCAGAGACTGGGAAACCCTGTATAATAATGTTCAATGTGTTACTGTCTCTATTTCATTGAATTTATCTAGTGTTGTTGGTCAGAAGATATATGTCCTCAACATTTAAAACATTTATATCAAGTGTCTGTTACAAATATGTGGATTAACTTTAGAAATAAAAATATTAGATTTGATCCTCCACACCCAATATCACAAGCAGGTAGAGGTCTAAGGAGAAATAAAATAAACATGGAGGATATCACAGGCATTATAGGTTTAGGTATAGGTTTCTGGAACACTATGGATTTAGAAGCTGTTAAGGAGCACAAGATGAACTTTGAAAGATTGCTCAAAAGGAGTGCTAGACAAAGGGTGCATATTAGAAAGGGACTCTTACATGAGGAATTTAAAACTATTGTTAACATGAAAGAAATATTATATGATATTCTTCTTAAAACTGGACTGAAACAGTTTGAAATATAGAAGCTGATGACATGTATGAGATTAGAAGAAATAAGGTGTGCATAGTATATGGTACATCTGCGCTAAACAGGTTGAAAGATGCCTTTAGAGATATCAAGACAGGCAGCCTTCCTACTTTTATTAACACCACTATGTTACAGCAATGGTTGTACAATGTCAATTATACCAATGTTACTGAATGCTTGCTTAGAAAACTAACAAAGGTTTATTTTGCTGGACATGGTTGTGTGTTCAGTCACAATTTACCTGTGATACCCATTGTTGTGCAAACACCTATTGTACCCTATGAAATGCATGTTCTGGGTTTATCAAAATCATCAACCTGGGCAGGTGGAGTACCCTTATCATGTGCAGCTTGTGCCTGCTCCAGCCTATATTACTCAGGTGCATGGTGAGTGCAATGAGCCAAATCTTTCTTGTTCTGCAGAACTACAAGACTTATACCTTTGCAGGTGAGACATTTCTCTGGGAGACTGTTTTCTTTGTGGCATTTCAGATAAAGCCAAGGGTTGTCACTTGCAAGCGGAGACATGGACACAAAATTTGCAAGTGTGTGTTGCCTCTGCTGGAGATGGACATTATTGTGATAATGCTATCACTGATCATGCCACATATGGATCCAGAAATGGCTGGGTTACCTGGTCCTGGGACTTCTGTTTTCAGCCTTGCGGTGTTAAAGGCTTAATACCAGTGCATATGGACAATCAACAAGTTGGCAATAATGTTTATAACCTGCCAACCATTGGTTGGTGGCCATTTGTTAAAAATTATGTCCAGCATCCAACCATATTGTTTCTATTTCTTGTCTTTTGTGTTTGCAATTATTCTGACTACATACATTTGTTGTGTGTACTACAGATTGAAATAAGCTTTATCTCAAATTAAAATACAAGCCCACATGTACCGCTTCACACCTCTATAATTGGTAAGACCTCTGAGATAGTCACAAAGGCCACAAGGTGGGGAATGTTGGAATATAGAAGGGTTAATGGCATTAGCTAGAATATCAAACTCTGAAAATACATGAAATTGTGAACTTGGCTGTTGGTGGAGTATCAAGTCTTTAAATAACTTTTAACTTGACAGACTATTCAACATTGTTTAGTATTGACCTTGAAGATAAGCATAATATCGTGTTTATGAAAAGGATTGTTCTGTAGCACAGCTGCAAGGTTATGAAAAACAATGTACCTTGAGAAGAATACCTTTTTGTGAGCAAGATATCAGTACTTTATGAGATATGTGTAAGACCATCTGGTGTATGAGGTATGTCCTGTATTTATTTTTATTTATTGTAGTCATCAGAATTACAACCCTTTGAGTCAGGGACTCATTTCCAAAAGCTCCATGTCAGAGTTACAGAGAAGTACAGTCAATTACATATGAACATAAACAATACAGGGTACAAATATAGTAGGAACACAGCAGGATTTTAAGAACTGTTACAAATTGTATACAGATGTGGATGCCAGCCTATACAACAAGGTAGCTAAGGAAACTTATTAAATTTGCCAGTGGACCAATTTTGAGACTGAGATATAAGATAAAGTAGATAAAATATTGCTGAGACAGTACATGCTCTCTTGAGAAACATCCTGTTGAAGCTGTGCACTATATAACTTTGTTGTAAACAACTTCTGTATATAAGTAGGGTGTTTTGAAGGACTTTTGCTATTCAGATCCTGGCATAATGATGTCACCAGCTCCTCGCTGGGTAGCCCAGTCATAAGTATAGGCTTTTCTTATGACTGTATTAGCTTGTGTGATTAAGCATGTTATGATACAAATGTAATGTATCTTGCGATATTATCTGTGCGCTACATTATAATGGTCTCAGTAAAGAGAAATGCTATGGTGAATATCTGTGTTTGTGCCTAGTTGGTACCTCTGGTATACATTACATTACCATCATACTTATTGAAAAATCTAATATCTTATTTTCAAATATAACAATATGCACATTAAACACCATCTTTAACATAATGCAGGCCCTTACTGTGCCACAACATTCAAACATTTAAGCCAATAGTAACCTAAATATGTATGACGACAGCTTAGCCAGATCCTTCTTTTCAACATAAAACAGCAGTGAAGGAATCAGCAACCTTCCTTCCCTATCATCTCATGGTTCAACATGTTACAGTACCATGTCTAGGCATCTACCTCTGCCTCGGATGTTGACTCTCGTCTCTTGCTGAGAATTGCCTCTTGATCTACTCTAACTGTTTTAGGCATCTGATGGGTCCTGGAACTGGAAAGAATTGCCCCATACAAGATTTTTAAACTTGCCTCATCAATAAAACATGATGCTTGCATGAGTAAAACATGATGCACTCCCAAGGATCAAAGAAGTGCTCTAATTGCATTGAAGCTTTTATGTCTCATGTGGGTAGTGTAACTCAAATTCAGAAAGATATGTAGGTTGTGTTCATTCCATTGTAATGAACTAAGGTTTTAGCTGCTGATAAACTCCAGGGATGATCACAGTTTGATGAGAAGAGTGTTGAAGGTGTTGTTCTCCTGTGGTTGTTCTCAGCCTCTCACCATGCGATGTGATCCTGTATGCTTTGAGCACTTCAAAGTCCTCTGCTAGGTGTAAGAGATCTTTATGCCAAGCTTGTAAAAGCGGTCTAGGAGTTTCTCCCTCAGAGAAACCCAAAGTCTTATGTGGGAGGCACAGGCTTCATTTTCCAAATTTTCCAGCTGCCTCCAAAGCAGATTGTTTTCCATAGTCAAGCCAGTGAAGACCGCCAAGGGATTATCAGTGGTTTTAGCAGCACTTTTAGTTTCTTCCATCAACATTCCTACCCTGGAGACCATTTGTTTAAATTGTGTAGAAAAGTCTTCCACTTTCTTGTCTAGGCTCTGAATCGCCCTAGAAGTGCATCACTTGAAGGCTGTGTGGTATCCCCATCTTCCATGCTGCTGCTGCTGCTGCTGCCCTGTTTCAGTTCTTTGGGTTGGGCAAATTTCAAATTTCCTGCTGCCTTCTTGGTTCATGCCATATTTTGAAAGGTCCTTTCCAGAGCAGCACAAAAGGTTTTGTCTTGTAGCGTATACCAGGATCTGTCAAAAGAAAGTAGTTATACTGATGATTTCAGCATTAAAAGCTATTTTTGTCAACGTTCAACTGCAATCTGTGAAACTCCACTATCAAGCTGTTGCTGGTCACTCTCCCCGGACACCTTTCTTAAAATATCTAAATAAATAAAACTCCCTTGACCTATAACTAAACAAAATTTAAACACGACCTTAGAAAGTAGGACAGAAAACCAGAGTAATTAGCTTTTAGAATAAACAGGCTAGTATATAGGTATGTAGAGTGGAATATGATGATTGACATTATAATCTCCTAACAATTAGCAAGGAGAAATCATGCCAGTGTCTGATTAAAAGGGACTCGCCTGGCTCTGTGGTCTCCATGGACTGCCCCCAGCCCCTCTGTGGCAGGGCCAGGAAAAGAGGGCCATCCTCCCACCATAGTGACCGAATACAGATGAGCTAATACCTGCTTGGTGGTGCAGAGGCTGAGATGGGCTGATGGGCATCTTCCTGCCTGGTGGAGTTGTTTTGCTCATATTTTCCCTTTTCCCTGAGGTTGGTCCATGTGCCATGGTATGGACACACAGTTTAAAGACATTGCATTCACTCAGCGCCTGAGAAAGGCAACCTTTGCTGTGCCACCCAGCCTCTATTAGGTGACAGCAAAGCAGTGGCATTCTGTTTCCCACCTCCGCAAGAAGGAGGCTATCGGTGAATGTTCAATACTTTTCTCCTAGCCAGCCCTCAAATGACCTGGTCCATTCCTGAACCTAGGTCACCAGTGTGGTAGGCAATATGTCAGCCAGTGCCTTAACCCAGCATACCACTGGGAATGCTTCAGAGAGTTCCTTTGCCTTCACTGTATGCTGATAGGAGGTAGTCTCCAAGAGGACAGAGTGAATGGCCAAAATATCTGCATAAAACAGTCAAGCAGTTCAACCACAACCAGCTTTATGGCTATTAACAATGCTGCACAAGCATTACCCCACACTGTAGTTGCATACACCCATTGAACTTGTGAAGTCTAAGAAACTGTGAATGTGCAAACCATTCTTAACATGTTAGGGATGGAAGAAGCTGTGAGGAGTAACCTGTGTGAGTCAGTGCATTTGTGATAAACTTGATGTTTTCAAACCAGTTTTCTGCCCAACCCTTTGATGTCTGGAAAAAGCAGTATGGAGGAGGACACTTTGACAGTGTACCAAAGGGAAAGAGGGTATATAGTAAACCTGTCCAAGAAGATTAAGAGGGTTTCCTGTAACAGAAGGTGGTCCCAACATAATCATCTATATATCAATACTGTTGCCTTGTTTACTATATTATTTGAATTTCCCAACTGTATTCATTGCTTGTCTAACTCTTCTAAATTCTACTCTGGCCACCACTGCATCAACTGCTGTTCTTTGTCTACTGTAATTGTAACCTAACTTCAGTCACAGACTAAACTACATTAGCTATTTCAGCTAGCCTCTATCTAGTTAACAGCTAGCTACCCTACTAGAGTATTGCTATTGTGTATAATTTCAGTCTCTGTTGATTATGGTGATGTCTGCTCATTATATTATGCTGTCTGTCTTTACCCAATGCCTCCTTATCCTTCCTGTGCCACCATCAAGTTCCAGTCCCCTCATCCCCTACTTTCTTACTACTCTCAAAGGGAGATAACACAGAGACTGATTGAGATGGCCATCAGCTACATGCTCTCTGTTGCTGTGGAGTTAGTACAGAGAAGCAGGAGGATTTTATAAAAGCTTTAAAAGACTTTAGAAAAGGTATGCCACCTATCCTGTTTTAAAAATCCTCTTACCAGTATATCTTATTGCTGGCCCCTGTTGTGCTGTTCTCTGCGCTTTCTTTCTTCATAGGAGGAGGAAGGCTGTGCTGGCTCGGAAGAGGGCTCCCTGATAAACGCTGGACTGCGAATGCAGAGAAAGACACCTTTGGAACAGTGACTGTGGTGAAAAAAGAAGAGATCTGCACCTGAAGGAAGTGTTCCCTGAATAAATTTTAGGGTCTCAGTCTCTGAATATTGTTTATTTTGACTTTTAAAGTCATAGCAGTAATTGTCTATTTTAAGATATTTTAAATATTGAAAGATGCCTCCTTTTATAGTTTTAAGTGCTTTTTGGGATTAGGATATTTGAATTGTTTTAATTTAAAAAGAAAAGAATATCATTTATACACTTGGACTTTTGCACTCTTTTCTCTGATATGTTAGATGTTAGTTCTATAAAGCGCGTAAGCTGGTACCTGTGGTATCAATGAACACCAGTCGAGCATGCTGCAGGTCATGTTAAATCTAGGTGGTGGATTCTGCTTGTTTGCCTGTCCTGTTTTGGAAATAGCTCTTTGAAGTGTTTTCTTAAGTAATTAGTAGTAGTGTGGCATTTTTATAGTTATAGCCATAATAGAAGGAATGGGACATTACCTTGAATGCTACTTGAAACCTGGAATTGGAAGTTACCAGAGTAACGGGCGCTGTTTAATGAAAATGCTGTGTAATCTGTAGAGCTTGTTGTGATCTGGATTGTATTTGTGTTTGACCACATACGGTGCTTACCAGGCATGCTTTCTGGTAAAAATTAAGTAAGTTCCTTAATATCCCATGATTTAAATGAGTGTTTTATGAGTATTTTATAATTATATTAGTTTTTTGAAATACTATGGTAGTGTAGTGTAAATTCCTAGCATCAGAGATTAACGTAGAGAACTAAATTTTCTCTCCTTTAGGAATTTTAGAAACTGTAGGTTTTAGGTTTTAGGTTGTAGGCTTGCTGTGCAATAACGCTCTTAATGATATTTTTTTGTTAAAGCATCTCCAGGATAGAGAAGTGTGGTCCCAGAAAAGCAGGAAGTAAGAACCCGAGCTGCAAGAGCTTTAATAAATTTAAGAAGAGCCATATAAATCATCCTTGAAATGGACTAGTGATATAAGACCTGTAGCAGGAAATCATGGAGACAATTGTCACACTGCAAGAAGTTCTGCCTTGTAAACTGGTCTCAAAATCTGTTAAGCATTTTACGTCTGCTCCTTGACTGTTTGGTGGTACTGTGACTTAAAGTTTTAAGCTTCAAGCTTCAAGTTTTTTTTTTTATCTGTCTGGGAACCCTTGAAGGAAAATTATAACTGCAATTACATTTTTACTTTCCTCTAGGGACTGCTTAGAACTTATCAACCCTTTTATTTGTTTATCATTATTCATATTTAGTTTGTTGTTTTTACTTTTATTTTGCTTTAAGCACTAGAAGTTTGAATATGGTAAAACCAGGAAACAACAGTTGGGGAAAAGTGAAGGGTAATTTCGAATTTAAGATCTGCAAAGAATTTAAAAGAAAGGAGATACTGGAAACTCAGAAAATTTTGAGCACAGGATGAACTAGATTGTAAGATGGCAGGAATAGGTGAAGGAGAGTATGAGTTAAATCTAGAACAGAGAGTCTGTTTAGACAGCTCGCGGGATACTGTAAAATTGCATTCTACGCCTATATTAGAAGATAAAATCATTACTAGGAAAATAATTAAGTATAGAAGTAAGAAGAAGAATCTGAAAGAAATATAATGTGGACATTCATAAATTAGAGGAGATTATCGGGGTTAAGGGCACAAGTAATACTCAGAGTGCCCTAGTAATTGATAGAAAAAGTAAAGGATACAAGAGAAGCTCCAAATTGCCTGCAGCTCAGCAAACAAACATTGAGAGTTTTTTTTTAAGATCAGGTTCATGCAGCTCAAAAAAATAGCTGGTAATAATGGGAATGATGGTATTGCTGTAGGGAATAAGAAGGCTTGTTTGCATAAGGATCTTGTGACAAGTGTTAATACAAGCTTAGGCAATAGCATCCAAATTAGTGAGGAAAGTGTGTCACAGCAATAAATAACTCTCAGTTAGAAAAGGATACTGAAAGTATAATAGAGATGATTATGGGACACATATTACATTAGAGGCCTCAGAGAATTTGAATTGTGATTTGCCCACTAGTATCTCGACAACCCTGGAATTCTCCCTGAATATTTTTATGAATCTAACCCAAACCCCAATTGGCAATGTGACTTAAAGAATATTGCTATTGATTTGTAGAAACTATTAAAGGACTCAAGCAATGTTCATTAGTTGGTCAAATGGGGGATGGACAGATACAGAAACTAAGTTACACAATTCTGTGGAGAACTATCCTACTTTATTAAGTGATGAGATGAAAAAATTCATAAGTAATCCTTACACAGCTCATTTGGGGATTCTTGATCACCTGGTTAATTTAAAATATGAATTGGATACTATTAAAGAAAATATAGCCATCAATGGTGACAGACTTGATGATGTACTTATTAGATTAAACAAGGCTGCCCTAATAGAAACATCATTTCCCATTAGTGAGACAATTAGTATCCAAACTCAATTAGATTTCCTACCTGTGATCTGATTCAAACTGTTGATAGTAAAAATGGGCAAATGGAAAATCATCATGAAGGGATGGTGAGGAAGAAAAGAAAAAAAAGACTACAAGCACAAGTAAACAAAATGCAGTGCAGATGGCTAGTATCTCAGATAACACCTTAATACAAATTGAAGAGTTTCAAATTGAATCATTAAAGGAAAATAAGACAGGGGAAAGGATAGGAAAAGCGTGGAGATGGAAAAAATCATCCAAGGAGTTAGCACAGATTATACAATTTGTACCTAAGGTTAAGGGTTCGATCAGAAGGAGTATAATGAAAACAGACAACCAAAAGATAAGGAAGGGAACAAATGAAGGTGCGAAGTTGTTAGATGAAGCACAAGCAAAAAATAATTGGTGTTAGAAGAACTAATAGAAAAAATAATGAGGTCTCATGTTTAAACTCATTTACTGATGGAAGGAAAAAACAGGGATTAATATTATTGACTGCCATCCTTACCCTACATGGATTTCAAGTACATCATGAGTGGTTGGCTGATGAATTAAGAAATAAGATTGTTCACCTATTTAGGACAGCTACGGAGCAGATATCTCAAACTCAGATATTATCCAGATATGGGCAGACAAAGATGTGGAGGAGCAGAATGCTTGTTTATTTTCTGTACACCCACATATAGCTAATCAAGTTTGGTTAAATAGTGGGTCTCTAAGAAGACTTGGATATGTGATCCAGTATGAAAATAGGATGAAATTAAATAGTGATAATGAATGAGATAAGAATACACTGATGCAGATTATAGTTTTGATCTCAAATTATCTGCAAATGAGTCATCGTATAGGTTAAAGGGAATTTTAAGTAACTTGTTTACTTGTTAACTTGTGAATCATTCACATATCTGGAATGTGTAGTCTCGTAGGGGCTGCAGCCATTGGCTTACGTTGTGAACCAATAGGCGTGCAGCCCTATAATCAGTCGGCAGGGCAGCAGGCGGGTGGGGTGCTGCCGCCTGCGGCTGACCGGGAGAGCGGGCAGTGAGACTCCAGTGGGCGGGTGGGGAGGGGTTACCATAGAGCACCAGGGTAATAGGACATTTTCTGTTAAACAGATGCCTTGATCGGGCAGCATTCAGTCCACTGGACCACCAGGGATATTGGATGGGGGTTTATTATAATGATGCCTGCGATCAGGCACATAGCGGTCCACTGGACCACCAGGGATATTGGGCGGGGACTTTATTGTTTAACAAATGCCCGATCAGGCATGGGGGCACCGCCAGGTACAACCAGAACTAGAGTGGCCACCCACAGGTGGCAGCTGCAGTGTTGTGCCCTGCAATGTGGCAGCTCACCTGTGGGTGGCCATCGGTTGTTCCTTTTTTTGGCTTAATTTTGTGCAGGCACAGGTAGGGGTTGTGCGTGGATGGCTCTGCACATCCTGGGCTGAATATCGGGCTGTGCAGGTTATGCATGGGCACGCCCCCACCTGTGCCTGCATACATTACAGATGCACTCCAGGCGCATCGGGTTTGTGCCGCTCACTTTTCCTTTTTGAATATTGTGCGGGGCACATCAGTGGTGCTTGCATGGTGCAACACTGTTGCCACGTGCAACCCTTATGAATATCTGGGCCACAGTCCCTAAATCTCACTCAACTTATCACTGAACCCACTGGGCTAAATCCTCATTTTTAACCACATCCTACTGATTGGGTTCTCTTCTCCCACCCACACCGCATCATTGCTTCAGGTATCTTGCTTGATGATTTCAGTGACTATTGTCTGACTCGAGGTGTCAGAAAAGTCCAGCATCCACTATCCCCCAAAGTACATCTGGTCTCGGTCCCCACATTCACTAAACACAGATGCTTTACTAAACAGCCAGTATGTTACTGATTGGTCATCTATGCTAACTGCCCTGATATACACATTCCTCTTCCCTCTTCTACTGGATCTTAACTTCTTTCTGGGACAAACATGTCCTTATCTGGAAGTCCAGGGTTAGATTTTCCAATCATCCTTGGATCACCACTGACCTCACTGATTTGTGACAAATCCAGGACCAAGCCTGGGTTCATTTCAAATTCTTCCACACACTGATTGACTGTCACTCCTACAGAGTGCTTAGGAACTCATGAACAAAGGCCATTTGTACTGCTAAATCCTTGTACTTCAAATCCTACCTCCAATACAATCTCAACTACTCTCCAACCCAATCTGCTTCTCCTGTCCTTCAGTAAATGGCACATTAGTCTCTGATCCTTCCTCAGTTGCTACACACCTTAATGAGTTTTTAGCACCTGTGACTCCCTCCTCACCCTCCTCCAATTCATATCTTACCCTGTTGTCTCCACATTCCACTCTGTCTTCCTCCTCCAGGGGCTTCATTTCCTCCTGTATCTGTGCAGGAAACACTGCTTGCTCTCCTTTCACTCAACCCATCCAAATCTAGTCCCAATGGTATGGACATCAAACTCTTCCATCTCTAAGCTTCTGCCATTGCCTCCCCTCACTTATCTCCTAAACCACTCCTTCACCCTAAGCACTGTTCTGCAAGCTTGGAAGCTGGCGAAAGTTCTCCTTCTCCATAAAGGAAGTGATCCCTCCTCCTCTGGTAACTACTGTTCTATCTCCTCCTCCCCTCTTGCAAAATTGCAAGAGAAATTGGAAAACTCAGGACTGTCTGACTTCCTTCACTCCTCCAACTTCTTCTCCTTATTCTAGTTTGGTATACATGAGCACCATTCCACCATCTCCTCCTTCCTTATCACTGACTCCATCCTCTCTGAGATGGATCAGGGCACATTACAACTTTCATTTCTATGGACCTAGCCAAAACCTTTGATTCAGTGGCCCATCCCTTCTCCTGGATAAGCTGCATTGTGCTGGCTTATCAGACTCCGCTGTTGGGTAGTTTTGCTCCTACCTCTGGGGCCATTAGCAGTCAGTGCAGGTTGGTGATATCTTGTTCCCTTCACTCCCAGTTCATTCTGGGGTTCCCCAAAGCTCCATCCTGAGCCCATCCTCTTCTCCATCTTCCTTAATAACCTCCTCTTGTCCTATGTCAACTCACATATTCATGTGTGCAGAAAACACAGTTATCTACACCTCAGGCCTTTCAGCTGATGCTGTTGAAGTCATACTTTTGAAAAACGAGAAACAACTCATGCTCAGGTGGTGCAGAGGACTGGTGCTAGGAAAGTTAGTCAAACTGCCATAATCCAACATGAACAAGAGCCCCTGCACACAGAAAAACCTTACCAAGAAACCACATTTTAATTTTAAAAACTATTAAAGTGCAGTTCAAAACATGGTGGTGTAGCATGTGATAGCTAGTCACAGCAGTCGCCCGGTGCTCGACAAAAGTCTTCTTCAGGGGGCGCTCCCAGTGATATCCACTGCCTTAAATACCTGGATGCCATGGTCACAACCAATTGTATGGACCATTTACAGATGATTGGCATTCCAGTAAATGGCAGGATTCAAACCTGTAGCTTCACCTATTACAATATAAGTGAATGTGAGAGTACAAACAACCGGCTAAAAAACTAACACATAAATACAAGCAAAATAACAATGAATATAAAGTTTCTTTAAAAAGGAAAATGTTGGAGCCATGATCTCATTAGATATGTTATTAACTAAAGCAAATCCAAATCAGACTATTAGTTCAGTCATATTCAAAGTGCATCAATACAAAATATAATAGAAAGAAGGAAGGACTATGGCAAATTTCAAACCAGTCACAATGTCACAAAAAGATAATAAATTGCACAGATGATCTTTCATTGATTTTAGAATATTTACAAATAGGGTTTCAAGTCCCAATTGTGATTTAGACATTTTGGTGATAAAGAACCCAAATGGAAAATTCAGTAATTTTCTTTTGAAACTTTTTCTGTCTATCCTCCACCCCACCCCCACCCAGGATATGACCTTATGTGTTCAATGCCCACATATTTTAGAACATCTGGGTTGCTATTATGATAGTGTAAGAAGTGCTATCCCACAGGAGTCCCTTTCCATTTATTTCCAACATCTTTGAGATGTTCTAATATCCTAAGATGGACAGGTCTGACTGTTTTACCAAGGTACAATTTAGAATAAGGACAACAGAGGACATAGATGACAAACTCAGTCTCATGTGATAAATTCACATATTTCAACTGTTTCCTCATAACCCTGCAGCTTTAATTAATTTTTGTAGGCATTACTGTACATTTACTGCATCTAAACATCTGCAGATTTAGTGGGTAACAAGCTTTGTACTGTAGAGTGCTCAGACGATTTAACAAATCTGCCATGCACAATTTGATCCCCAATACTAGGAGCTTTTTAAAGGAAACCAGTACAGTATCTCTTATTATGGGACTAAGCTTGACATCACTTTTCAGAATAGCAGTATTTTTTAACAACTGCCCTCATTTGACATACCATGTTGTTGTAATCTGTAATAAAACATATTTTATTGTTTGCTTATTTTTCGTTTCAACAATTCTGACCTATTTAGATTAATGACCCTCTATAATCCCTTCTAGCTATCACACTGCTGGTAACCCTTTGCTGCAAAGCATTCTTAGTTCTTCTGCCTGTTCCTGAAATACATGAATATTGGAACAATTTCTTTTCAGTCTTACACATTGTCCATATGGAATGAATCAAATCAAAGGGTTTGGGTGAGAACTGTCCACTCTCAGAAGAGCATTTGTAGCAGTGGATTTCCTAAATGGTCCATTCACCACTGTTTTCCCTATTTTGGCCTGGAGGGTTATATCCAGAAAATGTAGGCTGCTATCATTGATTTGTACAGTGAATCACAAACCAAATTAATTTTCATTAATCCAGGCTAAATATTATTTTGCCTACTCCATAGAACCCTGCCATACTCAGACCACATTGTCAATAAAATGATCCCATTTGATGATGTGGTCTCTGTAGGAGTTAAATTTCCTGCTGTTAAATATTGACTTTTCTCAATAGCATATGACCATTGCGGCCCCCATTGCTGTTCCCTCTGTTTGAAGGAAAAACCATTGAATTCACAATACTTGTGTGTCAGAGTGAATTTCAGACTTTTACATGAAATCAGTGGATGTCACTGAATTGAAAGGGCTATTTTCAAGGAAATATTTACATGTCCTCAGACCCTGTTCAAGAACAATAGAAGTATAATAATTCCATGTCAGTTCCTATCCATAAATAATTCTCCTTCCAAATAAAATGACTAAACCTGTCTAATACATCCATCATATCTCTAAGATATGATGGAAGTTCTAAACGCATGATTGGAAAAAAGTAAATAAATCTATATACTGTAGATTACTAGTCAGTGAATAAATCATGCTTCAGCATGATTTCCACAATGTTCTGTGTAGGTTTCAGGCCAACCAACTCCAGGTCAGCACCAAGAAAACAGTATCCATAAACTTTGGTTCCAGCCAGAAACTGTCCAGGCTCACCTATCTCCCTTCTTTCACTACCCTGGATGGTTCTTCCCTTGATGTTGTTCATCCTACAAAGTACCTCAGTGTGTGGCTTGATAGTAAGCTTGACTTCTCTGCCCAAATTGATGTCATCCACACTGAACTTCACCCCAAACATGGAGCCCTATACTGTAATAAAGACTGCCTCTCCTCGCATGTCCTCCGGGAACTGGTTACCAAAATGGAGCTTCCAGTCTTTTGACTATGCTGATGTGTTATACTGTACTGCTTCTTCCTCCTACCTTGCCAGACTGGACACCCTCTGTAATGCCTTCTGTCATTTTGCCACTAACTCAACTCCTTGTACCCAATACTGAACCCTATCCATCCTCCCTCTTCCCTCCTGTCATCTGCATCAGTGTGCTTCCTTCACATCTAACTACTGGTTTGAGGAACTGCCCTTATACTTATCCTCTTTCATCTTTCCCATCCCATCTGCCTCATATCTCCTTCATTCCTGAATCCTGGTACCCCAGCACTTTCTCCCTCCCCAACCCTTGCTCCTCTCCTGGACAGTCAGCTTTCTCCTATTGTCTTCCCTCTCTCTGGAACCATCTCCCTTTGGCACTCTGTCACTCCTCTCCCTAACTTCCCTTAAGCACCAGATTAAACTCCTCCTACCTCCCTCCTGTACTTGTCTGCCCACCTCCTGACCTGCCTTTCCTTCCTCCTCTCAAATTTTGACCCATCCCTTGGAACAGTTGTATGCTTACCATTTCTCACTACAATGATGCTCTAACAGTTGTTTGATTTTTATCTCAGGAAGTTGATCACTTTCTTGCTCTTGTTTACCCATGACTTGTAAATTTTGCAACACTCTCCAAATTATACTACTGTTGTTTGCACTTCATTTGCTTGATGCCACCTACTGTAAAACTGAGTATTTATGCTGTAAGAAAAGTTTCACTGTATTCACTGAATGTGATGATTGCACTAAAATAAAATGGCACTAATTTACCACAATTGAACATTTTCAATAGAAATGTATTAGGCACTAATCATTTAGTGCTAAAATAAATTTGCACAATTCTGGCCAGTTAGTATCATGTGCTAAATATAACTGAATATGAAAATAACCCATTTTATGCATTTTATTGTATTTGCTTGATGTTTTCCTCTACCCTTCCCATGGGTCACACCTGGAAATTAGCCTTGACTCAATGTGCCTTTCTAAACACCAATTTTTAAATAAATAAATTTGTAAATGTCAAGAACAGCACCTTGGAGGAAGAAAGATTATTTGTCAACCTAACCAACAAACAGACTGGCAAAGTTGATACCCCTGCTGGTACCCATGGCAACCTCACTGACCCTGCTGAAAAACAACTGTTCTTGAACAAACAAGCAGCAAGTTTAAGAAAAGTTTAGTCAATCAGGTTGATGTCTGAGTGTGTGGCTGCTGGACTTCTAGCATGTTCAGAAAGTGCTGCAGAGCTGCCAGGCTATCATTATGGAGGATCACTGTGTAAAGAGGTCTGATATCCATAATAAAGATGAGCTGATGGGAACCACTGAATCTGAATTTGTCAAATAACTGAAGAACATGATTACAGTTTTTAGTGTAGGGGAAGGGTTAAACAAGTGGTCTTTTGAGGATGTTCAGAAATGCTCTTATGTAGGCTGTGGGGCAGGAGCAGTTCACACATAGGACAGTAGCTTATTCACAAAGGAACAAGACACACTCAAAACTAAAGTATGAAGTTTCTCTATATGAATGATTGAGACTCAAAAGTCACCCAAGTAGGTCTTCCATTTATTGTGAGGACACATAGTGGATGTTGCATTTACAAAATAGTTCATTATTTTAAGTTCATTACCCTGTGAAGTGCTGGCAGGAGTAGCATCTCAGTTCACATAAGATTGTTGACTAGCCCCAGTGTTTTGCTAAAACAGCTTCATCAAGGGGCCTGGTTTAGTATAACAACATATCTTAAGTTATATGCAGACTGGTGACCTCACCCATGACATCACAAGCTGTGATTTTGACTCCTATTCGATACATAAAATTCAAAAATAGTGTCTATTAATACAAATTATGCAAGGTACATTGTAACAGTTAAGAATACAGACATAACTAAATATGTAAATACAAAAGAGATAAAAACTTTTCTAAGGATGTGTTTGTGATTGGATCCTAAAACTCTTGAATTCAGTTTACTATTACTTATAGAATGTTATTTATAGGACTCAATCAAAATCAAAATCATGCATTTAAAGCTACTAGACCTTGGACATCCCCAGTTAGTAATACAAAATATGTATAACTAAACATTACTGCAGTCAAATTTCAAATAAGAAATCACGATGGGAGGGATGGCAGAGGTCAACACTATTACAGGGTTTGAATGTACAGTCACCCAAACATAATTTTACAACAAGCATTTTCTACATGAGGCAAACCTGGGATAACATTTTATGCTGCAAGAGATAGAGACAGGAAAAAGTGTTCATAGGAAACATTCAATAGTCCCAATCCAGTGCATTGATGCTTCCTGGTACAAATTCCTCTAGTACCTGTGACAGATGGGCAAGAGACCCCATAACAGATAGAAAATATAAGGAGAAAAAACAATCTGTTAGATACAGCAAAACACCTTATAAACACATTTGATAATGAGAACAAAGATTCAGTAACAGTACATAAATGATATAGTGTAGAATAAAATCCAAAATATGTTACTTAAATCTTGAAACAAAAAATTCCACTAGTTGAAGGTGGGTGAAAAGTGGTTGTGGGGTGGGGGTATGTTATGGAGTGGGTAGGTAAGGAGATTTAGAGGATAATGATTTGTTAGTTGAAAGACTAACTTTCACGACTACTACATTACATAAAGAGAATATATCACATTTTTAGGAAGGCTTAATAAAAGTACCATAGGGTTTTAAAGCATAGTTAGTAGACCCATTTACTCTCTTTTTGCAAAGGATTTTAGTCTGTCCCTGCTCTTGGTAGTAGCTTAACTCATTCTACTCCTAGAAATCTAGGACATTTGGGATTTGAGCCATGCATCTTCTTGAAATGATTACCAACTGGAGGTCACTTTTTATTTATAATTGATTAAACATGTTCCTGTATTCTAGCTTTTTCCTGTTGAAAACTTTGACTGACATAAATTAGACCACAATTGCACCACATTGCATATACTACAAAGCTTATAGCATAGGTTATAACAATCTGTATATCCTCTGTAGGATGTCTGAATTGTTTGACTTACAAATACATTCACACACACACACACACACACACACACACACACACACACACACACACACACACACAAAAATCAGTTGCCACATTTGTAAAAATCGGAAGAATTATAAAGGAATCCATGTAGTAGGGTTATTCTTAATTCTTCCTACAGTAGCTGACTGTGAACCAGCCTGTCCCATACATTAGTACATCTAGTTAAAGAATTACATGGTTTCTCCCCAACAGTTTTGCTAGCGATTCTTCACTAAGCAATATTTTCTAGTTATTTCTTATTATTTGGTCTACTCTTTCTGCCAGAATGTCCTGTTTCTATTTTTGGGGACCCATAAGGTAGCCAGAGCTACCTGTTTTGTGGATTTTGGGAAGTATTCTGTACACTCTAAGTACCCTGCATTACAGAGTAGACAAGGTTTGTATCATGGGTTCCACCTGGCAACTCAGGAAGCATACATTGGTGCATTGGTGCAAGAAAGTATATGCCTTGGACAGACTAGATGGAGCTAGTGGTCTTCTGCTGTCATCTATGTTTCTATGTCTATGCTATGTAGCATATTGTTAATATTGACACATCATGTGGCAGAGATTACATGCATGGGGTACTGCTGGTGGCCACGTGCCTGCTGCTTACAACAGGGGCATATTTTGGGCCCTCACTGTACCATCCACTGCTCGTCATGTGGAGTATTCCCATCTACTACTCTATCATCATGCTGATATGGCCAACTCATTCACATAGTTGTGTTCCATGCAGTCAACAGCTATCTGCAGGGTTAATGCACTGACAGGGCTGCCAAAGCTGTGTGTACATGACTGTATGCTATGTTCTGGCCACCATGTTGATTGGTACACCTCTGTGTCATACCATGTGTGACATACACAGCACATGGGCAGACACTAAAGCCAGCTGGCATCATCCCCATCTACAATGCTATCTGTAATTGGGTAACACAACAATCTTTCTCACAGCAGTTTGGTATGCTGTGATATGAAAACTATATGGATGGCACCTGTTTGGGCCACCTCCTAGGCACCCACATTGCACACACGTGTTCCCCGCCTGCTACTACTGTTGCTACATGTCACTCATGCTGTGTATATGTCCTGTGTGGCCTGTGTTCACCATGCCCTCTCTGGCTCCAGTTTTGTTGGCCAGCTGTTAGTGTTGTGTTGGACTTTGCTCTGTAGATGCTGTTGATGGTGCATATTCACACATGCTACAGGTTTTCCACAGAATACCACCTTCACACATGTGCTGTGTGGGCACACCTTTGTTGTGCATGTCTGTGCCCTGTTCATACTGCAGGCTAAGAATGACTCCTCGTGGTCCTGTGTCCTGCACGTGCACACATATGTGAATGTGCGGATGCATGGTATGCTGTGTGCTGGTTGGGTGCCTAATACTCCTAGCTAAGTGGTCTCAGTCATTACCAGTTGTAGTCTTCTGCACTGCTACTGTGGTCTTCTTGCATGTGGTATGTCTTCATCTCTGCCCTTCCTGCCAGGGTCATATAGTCATGCATGCCTGTTTCTGGCTGTGTTGTGGCACTGCCCCTCTGTCCATGTGTCATTGTAGACTGTACAGGCACATATGCCTGTCTCTGGTGTGTTCCATTCATGTCACCATCACAGCTGTCCAGATCAGTTTACCTGTGTCTAGAAAGCCTTCCCATATCTCGTCTGGGTTTGCAGCTGTTTGGCATGACCTGCTGGTCATGTTTCACATATGTTGTGTGCACAGCTTGCTAATGTTCTTTTGATTCCATCCATTGGTGACACCAATACTGCTAGGCTGGCACCATCTTAGCCTGCTGGCTGAAGGCATGTACCTGGCCCTGTGGAGGCTGGTGCTCCTGCTCTTCATTTCTACAGGCCAGGCTACTGATTGTGGAGCCAATGTTGGTTCAAGAGGTGTCAGTAGTGGGCCAGACTACCACTTCTGTAGTGAGCATGGCAGGAGTCATGCAGGAAAACACCACAGAACAGCAGCCTCAGGAGGTCCTGCACCTTTACCACCTATGCCAGTGATGACTGTACAGTTATTGGTACATGCCCCTCTTATTTGGGGATATGACATTTCAATTCTTGTGTGGCTGTTGCCCTTGCAATTCTGTTTGCTTTCTCTTGTGGGTGCTGTAGTTGCTTTTTGTTTTAGCGTTCCATTTTTCCAAATTGTTGTTTGATAAACATTTTAATACCTTTGCTGGTGTGTTGTCAGTTTCTCTGTTAGCGAATTTCCTCTGGCTCATGCTGTTTGCACATTGGGGTGAACTTTGCTGTATATATTCACTGGGCTGTGCCATGTTCAGTGCCTGTTGCACTGTGCTCTGTACTACCCTTGCATAGAAACATAGAATTTGATGGCAGATATGGGACTGCTTGGCCCACCTAGTCTACCCATTTTCCTACCTAATGGATAAGCTGCAGATCCTAGTTAACCAACAGCCTACTTCCTCTTACCCACCACTAGAACTGCCTTATGTCTGTCCCATGCATTTCTTGATTTCCCCAACTGTTTTTGACTCCAAACCTCCTCATGAAGGCTGTTCCATGCATCCACAACTTTCTCCATGAAAAATACTTCCTCACATTACCTCTGAGTCATCCCCTCTATCTTCAAATTGTGCCCCTTGTTCTTGCACATCTCTTTTCTGAAAGATGCTACCCTCTTGGACTTTGTTGATTCCTTGAGTACTTGAAAGTTTTTATCATGTCCCCCATCTCCCTCCTTTTCTCGAGGGTATACAAATTAAACTCCTTTAGTCTCTCATCATCGTCTTCTGGCGCAGACCCTGCACCATTTGGTTGCCCTCCTCTGGACAGCCTCCACCCTGTCTATGCCTTTGCAGAGATAGGGTCTCCAGAACTGAATGCAGTACTCCAGATGGTGTCTCACCAACTGTCTGTACAAAGGGATAACAACTTCTTGTTTTCTACTGGTGATGCCTCTCCTATGCATCCCAGTATCCCTCAACCCTCCTTACTGCCTTTTCACATTGCTTGCCCACCATTAGGTCATCTGATATAACTACCCCAAGGTCCCTTTCCATTTTTTGCAGTCAGTATCTCACCCCTATTGTGTACTCTTCCCTTGGGTTTTGTTTCCCAGGTGCATTACTTTGCACTTCTTTGCACTGAATCTAAACTGCCATACATTTGACCATTCCTCCAACCTTGCCAAGTCCCTTCTCATCCTTTTCACCCTCCTTGTGTATCAACCCTGTTGCAGATCTCTGTGTCGCTGCAAAAAGACATACTTTTTCGTCCAGTCCCTCTGCAATGCCACTTATAAAAACTTAAAAACAGACTGAACCCAGTACTGAACTCTGCTGTACCCCACTAGTAACCCCTTTCTTCTATGTGGACTCCATTTACTATTACTCTTGCATCCTGTTGTCCAGCCAATGTTTTACAAAGGCTGCTACCCTGGGACCCACTCCCAGGCTGGCTAATTGTTTATTAATCTTTTGTGCAGGACTGTGTCAAATGCCTTGTTAAAGTCTAGGTAGGCTATGTCCACAGTCCCTCCTGGTCTACTACTTTGGTCACCCAGTCAAAGAAATCGATTAGATTCATCTGACACGACCTTCACACTGTGAATCCATGCTGCCTTGGGTCCTTTGCCCTTGACCTCTATATACTCAACAATTCTTTCCTTCAGAAGTGATGCCATCATTTTCCCTACCACTGAGGTCAAACTGACAGGCCTGTAGTTTCCTGCCTGTGTCTTGCTCCACTTTTGTGAGGGAATCGCATCCACTCTCCTCCAGTCATCAGGTACCACACCATCCTCCCATGATTTGTTACAAAGGGTAGTCAATGGTGTTACTAGTTCTCCCTTAGTTCTTTTAGAATTCTGGGGTGAATCCCATCAGTCCCCATTGCTTTGTCCACCTTCAGTTTTAGGACCCCCCTATCCAGAGTGCTTCTATTGACTGGATTAGGTACCTCCCCTCCTCTTCCTTTGTGAATACTGATCAGAGTATTTGTTCAGTATCCTGCTTTCACTGTCCCTCTCTGCCCACCCATCATCTTCTTTATTCAGCCTCAGTATCCCTCCTTTGTCTTTCTTTGCTCCCTAATGTACCTATAAAATATGTTATCCCCCTTCTTAACCAGTTGGCTATCTTTTCCTCAGTTTGGGCCTTTGCTATTCTGACTGCCTTCCCTCTGCTTTAACTGGTACAGTTCTCTGTCCTGCTCCTTCTGTATTTCCTTATACTTCCTGAATGCTATCAAGCTATCTTTTCTGCCTATCCTTCCCGACACCTCTTTTGAGAACCATAGTGTTTTTCCTTTCATTTTGATTTGTTTATTTGTTTCACACAAAGGCTTGTTGCCTCTGTGATGGCAGTCTTGATGTTTCCCCATTGTTGCCCCACCCTCCTTCTTGCCTGTTTGCTAGTGCTTTAGAGGAACTCTCCCATTTTGACAAAATCAGCCCTCCTGAAGTCCAGTACCTTCACTTTAGTATGGCTTGACTCTACAGCTGAGTTTATCATCAACCACACTGTTTGGTGGTCACTTGTTCCCAGATAGCTACCCACTTCTAGATCTGAGATCCTCTCTCCATCCCCATTTGAGAGTACCAGATCTAAGATTGCTCCCTCCTGAGTGGGTTCCAACACTAGCTGTCTGAGGTATGCCCCTGTAAGGTATTGAGAATGACCCTGCTCTTGGATGTGGCTGCAGCAAAGGAAAGGTGCTGCAGTTAACAGCTGGCATACTCAGGTCCCCATCAGCAATATCTCCCTTTCTTTTGCCATCCTAAGGATGTCTTCTATCATTTCCTTGTCCATTTCCTCCTCCTGAGATGGGGGTCTGTATACAACCCCTGTGCAGACTCTGGTGCCATTTCTGTCTCCATGGTGACCCACAGTGCCTCCTCTCCTCCCTGTTTACCCTTTAGTTCCATTGCTTTGATCCCTTCCTTACATAGATAGCTACTCCTCCTCTTCTACCCTCCCTGTCCCTCCTGTAGATTGTATACCCTGGTATGTTGACATCCCAATCATGGTTCTCTGTTCAAAGTTCCCATTTTGCTGTAGTGCTGTGAACCAATATCTAGCAGTTTTGGCACTCAAGCAGCACATGACTCATTGTTTGAATATCTGGGTTTATCGGTATGCCTCTCTGCTATATTCTGTGAGGTGCTGATTTAGCTTAGCACAATCCAGCATGGCTGAATATTGGGGCTTTTAAGCTTTATAATTCAGAGAATGTGGACAAAATCTGGACTACCAAGACCATTCTTTCCCTTAACTGATGTTCGTTTTTATATGAAATCCTTTATGTGTACCTCAATTTCAAATAAAGGATGATATTACCATGTGAGTTCTTGCACATATTTTTGTTATGAGCATTGGAATTGTGCTAATACCATGATTTATTCTGGGTAACACATGTGCTTTAAAATTGTTCTGTTTATTTTGACTTTACTACTTTAGTTAGAATGCTACATGGCTCCATTGTGATGTCATCAAGTATTGTTTCAGCTGCTCTCCAATTGGTTAAAGGGACATTGTCAACACCCATAGGCCTGAATGTTTCCCTAGTTTAAAAACTCATGTCATGATTGTTCATATTGTGTAGAGACTGCTGATATAGCTGACAGTTTAATTATTGTTCCTTTTCTTTAAAAAGCTGGAAAACAGACTGCCCACCATGCTGGTGTTATCACACAAAACATGTCTGTTTGCATTCCTTGATCAAATCCTACTGCATCTTTGCTGGACTTTGGAACACCCCAAAACATTCTATCCACAGATTATGCAGTGGAAGAAGAGGAGACTATTGCATTATGGTGACTGGACTGTTGGGGCATTCCAACTGTTCAGGAAGTATGCAGTGAGTATATCAAGTATGTGAAACAAAACAAGGTTTGGTTAAATTATGTACATTAGCATGCATTTCAGCTCTACTAGGATAGGAGGCAGATTAAAGAATCAGCAACATCAATGAATTTTAGAGAAGGTAAGCAATCATAAATATGGGTTTTAACTAGAAATATTATGACGTAAAATGGTTGACAGTGTCCCATTAAGTACAACATTATGAGATATTAATCTACAGTATGCTAACATTGTGTATGTTTTTTTTTTATTTTGATAGTTATGTCATTGTAGCCCATTTATCTAGCAAAATGTTTTCTCAGTAATTATGTACTATAAATGTATTATTGAAGCACTAGCTAGTGTTTCATAAAGTTATAGAACCCTAAAGTCAAACAATTCAAAGAGATAGGTCTTCTAGTCTTCACATTTGAGTCTGTCTATACTCTCTGTGTCAGTAGTAGTATTTTGCTTATTAACGTTTTTCAGAAGTCATACTGTACCTCCCATTTCAGTGTGGGAGCTCCATTTTACCATTGTTTCACCTGATACTCTCTGATCCAGTTTCCAGGATGCAATAGATGTTGTGAGGTTGTGACATGGGATTTCTGCATCTTAAACAGCTGTGCAGTTTAACATTACAATAAACTGACTAAATAGTAAATAATATCCTTTATTTCACCTACTTCTGCACATTACCAGTATGTCCACTATGAGTAAATGGATTTTAGGACTCTCCTAAAATTTTATTTTAGTCTTGATGTTTGGGGTGGTAGTGTCTCTTACGCTTTGCTGCATAGTTGATTCTGTCTTATTTAACTGCTTGTGGGGCTACAACTGTCTACTATTCTTAATGGTGGCTTTTCTCCATTTTGTGTTGCCACTCATAAAGTGCAGTAAGTGTCATGTATACAAGTGCACTGCGTGGCGTGCAAATGACCACGACATTCCACCAACTGTGACCAGGACTTGCACAGTGGCAGCACAAAAAGGCATGTGGGCCCATGCAGGGGTGGTGCCATGGGTGCATCATCCCGCCAACATGCCCCTTGACCCTCTCAAATATGGGCATGCACAGTGGATGCATGCATGCATGAATGCAGAAGTGGTGGTGCAATGTCATCACTGGCATCCCAGGCAGACAGCAGTGGTCCATCCATGGCAGGGATGGTACTACCTGGCAGCCAGGAATGGAGGACCTGATGGGCACAGGCATGGGCAAGAAGGTCAGGTCAAGCGACTTCACCACCACCCAGGTGACAGCCCTTGTGATGGACATCCAGATGAACTATGCCATCTTGTATGAGGATGAGACACTGACAGCACCCGTGGAGGCCAAGCAGCGGCTATGGCTAGACATCCAGGCTGCTGTCAATGCTACAGGACTAGAGGCATGGACATTCACCTCAATCAAGCATAAATGGAGGACTTACACTCCACTGTAAACGTAAGCTCAGACAGGAATGGGGGAACCACATCCCATGGCACCAGACTGTCACTCCTTGAGAAGACTGTGGCTCAGGCCATAGCCGTGGACACCTGGCAGTGTGTGCCAGACAGGTGTGACACATCAACAGGTAGGCATGATGTGGGCAGCAACGGACAGGGTGAGGCATGCTTGCATGCACAGAGCACTGACAGGCATTTCTCACCCCACAGGTCCCTCAGGGAGATGCAGCGGTGAGACATGTAGCAGCAGCACAGGGTATGGAGCTGTCAACTGACCACAAGGGTAGGTATGTCACACCCTGACAGAACAATGCCTCACACGCAGGGCCCACGGCTGCCAACACTGTACTGACCTGTCATCTTGTGTACCCCACAGGTACCCAGCCAGAGAGCGTGCAGGAGGAGAGTCACGGCTTGAGGGCAATCCACCCCACATACCCAGCCCGTTGAGATGGATGGCATGCAGCTGAGCACAGACAAGGACGATGAGCACAGCTCACAGATACACTGCCCAGTGGTGTAACCCATCCAGCTGCCATAGGCCCTGACATCACTGTGCACCCACACCCTGTCATGCCATGGTGGGCACCCCATGTGACAACACACCGACATCACTGCAATGGCCCACTGCACACCCACAAGTGAGGCCCATGTGAAGACTTCCATGCCACCACATGGACCCGTGGGTGGACAGGTCAGGGATGGGCAGTGGCATGAGTGGTGTGTGACAGGCACAGGCATGCTGCACACACACACACACACACACACTACCCCAAGCTGCGGCAGTTGAAGGAGACCAGGCTTGCGATACAGGGGAACAAACAGATGCTATTTGTGGGCTCACCCATGTGGTCAAGGGGATGGCACAGGGCATTGACTGTATTGGAGATATGCTGGACAGGGTCACAAACAGGCAGCTGGCAGTTCACAGTGCACAGACACGTGCCCCAGCCCACATCACATGTGCCACACAGACATGCATGGCCACCACTGATGAGGTGGGCACAGATGCATCACTGCCATGGCCATGCACAGCAGCCACTGTACCCCTGCCAGCTGTAAACCTACATCCCATGCCCATGCGGCCAAGGGACATCAGCACTTCGCTGCCACCCAGTCCCCCACACCCCACCCCAGACCAGCAGGAACATGGCCCAGATGGGCCTGTCAACCCGATGCAGTGACCCACAATGCCCTCCACCACGCCAGGCAGACCCACAGAAACCCACTCAACACTTGACCCAATGGCACAGAGACATGACAATAGGCAGTGGTGCCACAGGTGTCCCCATTGCCACATCACAGACTGCTACATGCAAGCAGAGGCATGGTGGCAAGTGGCAGTGACTGGCACAGTGATGCAACACCACTGTGACCTGATGGGCCGCAAGCACGGCACAGGCACACACACCGAACACACCCACAGCCCATGGGCAGCATCCACTGCACTCTCACCATCAATGGCACACTGCATCAGATGCCTGGCCACAGCATGTGTGATATTCCCCTAACACAGGCAGGGCACTCAGTCCATGGGATCATCACAGTGCCCCTGGCACCCACAGCATTCATCTGAAGGTACCATGCGCTACAGCCTGGCAGACAGCATGGCTGCTTGGCATCTTCTGGTCCTGATCCTTCACCGATGGAGTGCCAGGGGGTGGCAAGTTGCATGGAGGAAGGGTGGGACAGATACATTCGGCAGACACAGATTTGTAGCATGGCACACATGGTGAACACTCTGCAGACCATCCTGGTGCATGCATCATCATGCCACCTGTGTGGTCCAGACATCAGAACTGCATCTTGAGTATGCCAGTGGCGTGCTCCCACAGCCCTGTGTCCTCTGATGTGCGTTAAATGCCACCTTACCGCAGATCCTGAGGCGCAGGTATGATGTCATCAGGTAATGCCTCAGTGGCTATCCGCTGTCACTTTGGGGACACACATATTAGTATCAGTGACACAGCCATGGGAGTTCATCGTCATGCAGTCAGACACACAGCCACAGCCACACTCACTCATAGACAACATCCAAGGTGCCACTCACCCAGCCATCGCAGCGCATCCACTTCCAGCCTTTCACTCAGTCCATAGTGGTCAAAAGCATACGAGTCATGGCAGGAGCCCAGGTAAAGTGCACACAGGTCCATGATGCAGCCATGGGTATCACACACCACCTGGCAGTTGAGGCTATGGAAGCCCTTCTGACTGCTTTATGCAACCTCATCCATGGATGGGGCTATGTGGCACGTGCATGCCATCCACTATACCCAGTGTGTTTGGCATGTCATGCATGGTGTAGAATGTTTCCTTCGGCCCACTGTTTCTGTGGCATAGCAGGGAACCATATGTGAGCACCTACCACCCACAGCAGTGCATCAGTGACCTTGTGTATGGCCCAGGACACAGAGGACTGGCTGACCCTGTCACATCTCCGCACACCTGCTGGATTGATCAGGTGGTGTAACAGGGCAGGGCACACAGGACTTTGTCTCCACGGACATAGCACAGAACACCTTGTCTGTGGCTGCACCCTCTCCGGACCATGGCACAGAGGTGTGCCACAGTTCCATGGTCCATCCAGAAGCAATCCATGCACTGCATCTCCCTCAGGTCCACAGACAGGAGGTGAGGGTGGTATGTCCTGGCCTGTTCCTGCCACAGGCAGTGCTCCACAACAGCGGCGTCCAGTAGGGCAACGTTAATAGCATACCAGGGGCACATGTCTGCCACTCTCTGGTGGGCTGTGCACCTCCACAGATGCACCTACAGTCATACTGTTTGGGTCATGGCTGTGGCATGCCCTTTATACACCAACCCCACATGGGCACCACAGGGCATGCGTCCAGCCCCTCATACTGCACCCAGTGTGGGCATGTCCTGGGGTTGGGCATGATGTCCCATCATCATTTAGATACTGACCATGGCATCGGCTGCAGGTGCAGAGGAGCATGGTGTGTATGTGGGTAGGCTTGCGGTCTACCCATGGAAGCTGTGACATGTTGCCACGAGCTATTACCAGGACTGTCTTGAAGGTGGCATGATATGGAGGGTCACCGAGTCCCGAAAAGAATATCCCACTATGTGGGGCATGCACAGGGTCTGGCACTACTGTGTGCATGTGCTAACTGTATCCCTGTGCTGTGCTTTGTTGCAGAGTGAGACCAGACACCGGAGGCATTTACTGTGGAGCTGTGAACCTGGGGATGGCATCACTGGCCAGGTGGTTGCAAGGTGGAGGGCCTGGCCACAGTGTCTGCCTGGGTACATTACTACCCTGCATGTAGGGAACAGCAACATACTATAAAGATTACTGGGATGGTTCTGGAGGATCATGGAGCCATCAAAGGTAAGCTGCTTTCCATTGAGGGGTGTGTGGCTGGCTGCCTCGGCATGCTTGCAGGAGACTGACATGGCTGTTTGTGTGTGTTCCTCCCCACAGTAGTACCATGGCCCATTTTGAGGATGCTCCTTTAGGTGCAGGACTATACTTATACAGTATCTGAGTGGTCATCCAATGATTTGGGTGAGGATGTGAGACCTACTAGAGACAGCGGGCATATGAGCCTGGCAGTGGTCATGTCATGATGGGGGGCCTGTTACATGTGTACTTGTGTCATGTGCTTGCTTGTTGCAGTAAAGCAGTTTTATGTTGTGCCCTGAGTCTATGTCTCATTGTCTATCTGGTGTGTGCTGCCTGCTGGGGGGCATGCCTTGCATGGGGGCTCAGGGGTTGGCAGGTTTGTATGAGTACAACTGCTGGGTGTCCGCTGCTGTTTCAGGTGGCTGTGGTCTTATATGTATCAGGGGTCCAGGTGCTGCTAGGCACCTGTAGATTATGGGGTGTCCTACCACTCAGCAGTGCATTGTAGTGCTGTGTGTCATCTGCCACATGGTGCAATGGTCCCTCTACACACGTCATCATGCAGGGTGTATCCTTCCTGGTGGGATGCCCACTGAAGTGCTATGCTGTGAAACCAGCTCATTGCGGAGCCATTGCTCTGAGAGGCCTGCTGACCTGGTCCACTTCCCAGACTGTCTGCAGGGGGGTGGCCATGTCCATATCATGCCACATACAGTGCCATCACTTACCGTCACATCCCATGTCCTCTGTGCCCTGTTGGTGTGGCCTATGGTTGGGCATGCTGTGGCACTGGCTGCCATTGCCTGCACATGCACCTGTTTACATCTCCCTATCAGGGTATCCAGCTGTGGTCAACTACACATGAGTGCTGCCGATGTACCAGCATTAGAGCATGTACATAGTGCAAAGCTGCAGCTCTGCTGTGTGGCCATGCCTCCTAATGTGCATGGCGGCAGGTGCACAGGCCCTTCCACACCTATGCAGCAATCCATTGCATGCCACTGGTGCATGCTGCTTGGTCGGCTGCATGTTGTGATCACACAGTTCCGGCCTGTGTGCCCAATCCGCGACCTACACACATTGGAAAATGGCGCCAATAAGCAGGCATGCTATAAAGGCAAATGGACAAAGTGATGTCATCTTCACATATGTAGAAGAAAAACAACAAATATGTTGCATATGATGCCTTTATTGAACAAAATGATTTCTGAGGCTAGCTTTTGAGAGATAATATTCTCTTCTTCATGTCATATATCACCTGCAACATATTTGTTTTTCCTTCTTCTGTATTGTTAACTGCATTAACATGACTACCACATTTCTTTTTTCTTCTCATATGCTAATGCAGCTTTCATGAACAATGGAGATTTCATCTGTTAGCAAATGGAGAGACCCAAGATAGTTACAGGGACTACGGTTGAAGTAAAACAAACCACTCAAACTTTTCAAAACCCAAACAGTTACAGAAATGGAACTGACTTTTGACAAATATGCATGAAAAATTTACAATAGGTGTGAGTTTAGGTCTCATAAACATTCTGAACTGTTATGGTTTCCTCATTCCAACATCAAAATATGGTTTATTGCAATGGTACAATAACCACAGTAAAAAGATTTGTTATAAGGTAAGACAGTAGAGCAAGTCAAGTTACAGTGCAGTACCTTACAATAAGCAGCATGTCTCAAAGTCGCATGACAAAAGGGCTTGTCATTGAATTGCACTGTTCCCTGCAGCATACTTCAGAATTTTGCAGTAATACCGCAAGG
Organism: Neoceratodus forsteri; assembly: GCA_016271365.2. Taxonomy (NCBI): domain Eukaryota; kingdom Metazoa; phylum Chordata; order Ceratodontiformes; family Ceratodontidae; genus Neoceratodus; species Neoceratodus forsteri. The sequence continues at coordinate 1,067,120,258 of CM028130.1, forward strand.
TACTGCACTGCATCCTGGCTGCCACCACTGTATGTATAAAAATGATAATAGGGTCACTACTAAGTCAACTTAAAACTGTGTCATGCTCTATTATGTTTTCTGTCATTTTGCCTTGCCCGCTCTCCACGTCTTCCCCAAACAAGCCACAGCACTTTGTAATGTAAATTGACTTGCCATCCTTGACAGCAACCATCTAAGACTCTAGGATACTTTTTAAATACTGTATCAGAAACTTCCCTAGCTACTTCCTAGTCCTCCCTGCTTCTCCTTCATGCCAGATCATGTGTTGCATGGACAATGTCGCAGGGCAAAACCATGCAACAGTAACAGCGTGAGTCCTAAGTTACCCCCCAGGAGGAGGTTATCTTAATGGTGGGGGGCACACCCTCACAGAAAACAAGTATATCACTGTTTTCATTCTTTTGTCACTGTTTTAAAAGCACGGTATAGTGCGTGCTGATTTTGTATGTGACAACATTACCCTGTACCCTTCTCATTACACCCTGCACAATCAACAACACCACACATTTGCCAGTCTCTTTTTTTCCAGACTTCACAGTCTATGGAACAGTGTGCCAGAAACTGCACAACCTGTCAACTCAAAGCCCTCTATAACTATTGTACAACTCATAGATCTTACTATGCTAAATGCTGCTGTCTTTGGTATCTCTCTTATGTAATGGTATGCAATGCATCTTGTTACTGCTGAGTATGACATATTACAATATATTTAGCACTGTACAATTACCTTGTTTTTCTGCCTCATGTGTTTACATTTGCTCTATTCCTTTGTATTGTATTTGAAATCAGCTTTTAATGAAAAGTTGTAACTATTTTTGCTAATTACTTTATTTGCCTCTTCCATGTAACCTTTCTACTAGGATGCACGTGAAAATTAGCTGCTTTTTTCAACTCAGCATATCTTCACTGTGAAACATTTTAAATAAATAATTTAGAAAATGGTATAAAAATAATTTCCAGCTGATTGGAAATCTTCTGGTAAGGGTTTAAACTTTAGTAACTTTAAAATCAGAATGATTGTGATGAAGTCCTTGTCATCAAAGTACAATGTCAAACTCCTTCCTTGCTACGTCCAGCTTGATTCTTACTTGCGTGTCTCCCCTTCCCTGCCACTCTGTCTCTTTTTCTCTCACTACTATTCCCAGTGTAAAGACCACTACAGGACAGTTAGCCTCTCATGCCGACCTCTCATCTGTGGATTAACCTCCTTCATCTATTTTAGTTAACTGTATATTTTTAGCGCATATATGCATTATGCTTTATACTTGTTCTGTATGCTTATTGCTGTTACTGTATGCTTTTGTTCCCCAGGACTCCTCTAAGAACAAGCTGTTTTTTTTGTTTGTTTTTACTGCTTAGTATGCCTTTCCTGGTAACACTTTGAAATTGTAACACTTTGAAATGAAATACAAATAAATAAATGTTATAGTCAGCTTAATACCAGTCATTAACTGATTACGTGTGATCAATTTTGATAATGATTTCATAACTTTGCCTAGGTCAACACTGTCAGCCAGCATATTTTGCATCTATATTTCCAAGAAAAGCTGTCTTCAGGTGGGAAACATTAATCCAAAGCAAATCACAGCTACATAGAACATGCTGTGCATAGTGCAATTCAAAAGAAAAACAAGGCTTATCAGCACCCTGTTTCTCAAGTTATAAATCACTTCATGTACTGTAAATAAACTTACTAAAAAAGTACAGTCATGCCTGGTTAATCTGTGCTTTGCTGCTCTGTAGACCAGATTATCTGGACAGGAACTTTTGAAACTGATTTTTTCTTTTAATATGGAAACCTCTACTCTGAATCTGAATCCAGTGTTCAGAGTACAGAGACAAGTATTCCTGTGCATTTTGACTTGGACAATATATTGCAGGTGCTAATGAGTGTGTTAATGGCATTCTCTTAATCCCACCTAATTCCTTCTGGCATGTTAAATGTGACAGCAATGTAGTTTTAGGTAGTTAACTGCCCTTCCATTTTCTTTCCATGCCAGTTATGTGTTCTGATATGCTTTGACCAATTTTGATAAATAATCTATATTTGGGATGTCGTCAGATTTACCTAGAGTTCTGTTCTCCTACCAGCTATTGCTGTTTTCTTTTGTAGTCCTAAAACATTCTATGGAATCAGTTACATTGTTCTATGCTATTCATATGAATGGTCTGGGATGGTATTACAAACATCACAGAATGTTTAGGAAGTATGAAAAGAGAGAACAGCCCTGCTAGGAGAAAGGGATTCATTAGAAGTTACAAAGGAAAAGATATAACAAAACAGATCAAAATATACCAGAATATTAGAAAACACAAAGAAAAACAAGAGGGCATCTAGAGTTGAAAACAAATGTTTTCCTATCACCTTTAAGAAAGAATGCTCCCTCCTCCCCTGCCACCCACTCCAACAGTTACTCAGCCTTGGCTGCTTACTGGCTCTGTCAGCTCTCAAAGTGTTGCTTGATTTAATCCAACACCTGTTCTCAAAGAGCCTCCTCTCTCATTCCAGTAGTAACTCAGCCCCTCATCAGCTATGACCCTTGGCTGAATGATCTGTTGTCAGCCTCTGACAACAGAAAATTATTAATTGATTCTGAGCTGCAAACTGATTCTTGGCTCCTAACTGGAACAAAAAAGCCTTAAAAGAAAACATGGAAACTTGTGGACAGGGTTCTTCACATAGCAGTGTGTACTGTACATGCTAAAGGCGGAAACTTCTAAGCAAAAATCGTGGATTATTTTTAAATTAAGCTAGGTATCAATAAATAATTAAAAGGAAAATGAAATGTGTTAACTGCTCTGCACTGTATTTCAACATTTTTAATTTTTCTAATAAAGTAAATAAAATAATATTAGGTCATTGTCTGGTTACTACTTTTATTTTTATTATGTAAGCAAATGGGCAAAACAAAATGCTAATGGATTAATCAAGTCTGACTGTACTCCGCTCAGTACAAACAGTATGGAGGCACCCCATCTGTACAAATACTCCTCGACATTTCATGACCCTGCACTTACTCAAAAATATTTAATGTGAGAAACAGAGTGCTGATGTAAGGAACATTGTTTATATAGCTAATTGAATTCTGGTTGATGCCAGCCATTCCATAAGAACAGATTTTACTACTGCACAGTGTCCTCTACTCATCTGTCTGAGTAGATGACACCTGGCAATCATTTCATAATTAATGCACTTAAGGCCAACTGTTTTTAATGTCACCCACCATTGGGATTTATCACTTGGACTCTTTAAAATGATTTTTGATATAATTGCACTTTATGTTAACCTTTGTCTCTTATGAATCATTACTGCACCTGTGTAAAGTCAGTATGGCATTTTACTTGAAAGGGGCTGTGATTTTCCCTTTAGTACCTTTAATTAATAAAGTCCCACTGTGCACAATATTAAAAATAAGGTTAGACTAAAGTGGACATTCACTACCCCTGCCTGTCTGTCATGTTGATAATCTAACATCTACTGATCCTGTGTGAGGTCTCACTGCAGAAGATATTAGATTATTTAGATAATGGTATATTTATCTTTTCAATACAGGTTAACATTCTTTTTCACACAGTATGGTTGCAGTACACTGAACATTCTGAAAATAAATACTTTTAGCTTTGACATAACTTAAGTTCCTTTTAAGTAAAATGTTAGAAATATTTTCAATATGAAGTGCTCATAGTATACATTGAGGAGGTATATGGGAAATAAAGGGCAATATATTTTATTACTATAAGTACATTTCAGTACTTTCACTACAAAAGTGACTTATGCACCTACCTAATGTGAAAGACAAACCTCTTTCAGGAGTCCTTATTTACTTTTATTTATTTATTTGTATTTTATATGAGAAAAGGCACACTGAAGTATGACAGCTCATTGCTAGATGTTCCTTGAGTAGGGCAACATCGACACGTTGTTTTGATAGGAGTAATGTTGGCCAGGACACCACGGATAACCCTCTACTCTTACAACCAGGGAAATTCCCTACTCATCTGTAGGGAACCCTTGTCTGTCATTCCAACATGGTGGATGGCCAGACAGATGGTGGAGGAGATGCTGGGTTGTCCATGGAGTTTACTGAGTCTACAGAAGGAAGTCCAAATACAGTAGGAAATGATGCATGACAAACTACAATGAAGGAAAAAGGCATATTGAATGCAAATGGTGAACCTGTGGATTTATAAAGTGATTCTACTACTCTACATCAGACTGTGCATCCAGAATCTACAAGGATGGGTCAGGTAAGTTTTCCTGCTGAACAGGCACAGACTGTAATCTCTCAGGAAGATTTTTACAAAATGCACTAAAATGCACAAACAGTTCTTGTTAAATTTGTTGCAAGAAGGCAGTGCTCCTACCGAAAAGGATAATCTTTCCTCTGCACCAAGCACCAGCTCGACTGTTTCACAATTTCTTCTTAATTTACCCCAGTGAATCCAATAGCCATTTCTACCTCACCAGATGTTGTCCGTGCACCTTTAACTGCTTCTCTCCAGATGATGTCCTTATGGAAAGGCCATGAGAGTAAAAGTCAAAGAGGATTTGCCTTGTTCTCTAGAGGCTGCCATAAGTGCTGCAGGGTGGCAAAAGACATAAACATGCTAACTTAGACATCTCCAGGCCTAGTTCAGGCTGCCAATATTATCAAAGATTGCACATCAGCTACTCAAATGCTGAAACAGATCTTGAACAAGGTGGTAATGTTTTACAAATGGAGGACTTGCCAGCTGGCACTGTTACTGAAAATATTCAGGTTGCTAGGGAATGGCCCTTCATATGGGTGCTATACCTCAAGAGACTTCTGCCAACGCCCATGTCCCGGGACAAGAAGAGGAAACAATACCCAACCTCACTGCCCCAGAATCAGAGCAACCCAAATGATTCTAGATGCTGGACTTGTATAAAACGTGTGGAACCGGCCCAGTAAAGGAACACTGTCTGCCTAAAGTTTAATGGGGACCATGCTGTCACTCCAGACAGATGCATAGTTTGCATAAAATGCTAAAAGACACTATGAGTATAAATGCTTGTGAATTATTTGCTGTCATACATGTTAAGAGTGAAGTCACTTATGATTTAAGCTTTAAAACTAGCCATACTCTAGTTAAATTCTGGGCTAAATAATCTCAAGTTCAGAATACCCCTTTATGGCAGCCATTCACTCCCATTCCCTTGACCAAACCTACCATTAAGACTATAACTCTGCTGTTTAGAAATGAGGGGTAAATATTGTATGTACAGTACTGGTTACAACAGAGATGCACAATTTTGAAACACCCACCCCATTCTAGATGAGGATTTAGTATGGACAGGAATTGGAAAGTAAAGGTAAAGTTTCAGGTATAATGCATCTCCTTGGCAGTTTCTATATGGGCAGGGACAGAGCCTATGTTTGTACCATGGTCAACCTAAAACATGCCACAAGTGTGGTGCATGCACACACCTCAGCTCAGTTTGTGACAAACAAAATGTGACCTCTGCCTGGAATACGAGCATATGAGTTTGGCATGTCCTAACCCCTTAAGTGTAACTGCGATGAGGAAGGTCACTTCTATAAATCCTGCCCATGAGCAGCCAGTAACAGGTCAGATAGGGCTCAACAAAACTCAGTCCAATTAATTGAGAAATGTCAGGTACAAGCACAAAGGAAACAATCTACTCCTGCTGAAAATTCATGTAGTAACAGAGAATCTACCCCCCACCGCCACTGGAGGAAGAAAACTCTCAGATGGTTACTGAGGAAGGCCCCCAGTCAGTGTTGTAGTTCAGGATCTCCCTCCCCAACAGTCCCTCTGAAGCTAGCAGCATTACTTCATATGCCATCCCCCAGACCAGCTGCAGCTCACACTGGCAGATCCCACAAAGAAAAAAGATAAAAGAAAAGCTGATCAGACTCCATCAAAAAAACATTATTTGGTCACCAGAAAAGGTAACAAGCTTTGCTAAAAGAAGACTGGGGATACTGAGGATGAAGGGAAGACTCGGACTCATCTTCTGTGTCTTCAAAATCAATCCTTCTTCTGACTGACAATCAGACACAGTGAAAAGAAAAGTGACAAGTCTCATCATAAAGTCTCTTAATGGTTTATATGTTGTATTATTTCTTTTCAGTAAGCCATGAGGTAATCAGAGGTTTTCTCCTTTGGCATTAAATGTCTGCAGCATTAAAGCATACAAAAAATGGCTAACTACCCTTCAATTTCTGAAGGACCTACCAATGACATTATTTTATCAAGTTACAAGGATAAAACTACTCATGAAATTGCACATGCAGAAAAGTTATGGACTTTGGCTCCTCCTATTGGTCCCAAGGTTCTGACCTGTGTGATGGGGTAGGCATTTTATAGAATGGTTTTCATTATTCAGTGCACAGGATAGTGAACATTAGTCCAGGTTGAGTTCTTTTATTGGGTGTTTGCTTTGGAGACAAATCCTTTAGATTACTGAATGTTTACGCCCCCAAAACAGAGCATCACAATCTGAACTTTTAAGCTAATACAACCCTACTTGCTTACTAGTAGACACATTACAATGAGTGGTGACTTTAATTGTCCACTTCGCTAGCAGATAGAGGTGGACACACAAACAAAGCTTTTCGTGATACAAATTGCTTAAAGTCTATTTTGACAACAGCAGGGTTAGTAGACAGATACACTGTCATTCACCAAAAGGAGCAAAATCTTTTCAAAAGGGCCACTTGCCACCATGATAGAATACCTCTTTCTTTCAAAGAAGACATTCAATTTGATTCATCTTTATTTATAAAAGGCGCTATTCGCACTAATCATAGCACTTGTACAATAAAACACAATAAATATCTTTAATAATAATAATAATAATAAACTTTATTTTATGGCACCTTTCAAAAATCAAGGCACCGTACAAAATACATAGATAAAATTCCAATCATTACAATAAAACAAGTAATTAAAATAATACAATCAGACTCAAATACTTGGGTCCACAAATATGTTTTAGGGCCTTTTAAACTCCTCCATGGCCACACACTCCCTTATCTGGTGGGGTAGAGATTCCAGAGGATCAGGGCTGCATACATAAATGTCATGAGCCCCAGAAGATTTCAAGAACACCCTCGGGATCTCTAGCAACCCTCACCAGCTGAGCAGAGGACGCCCAGGCAGTAAGGGACCAGAGCTCTTTCAGGTAGTTAAGGCCAAGTCCATGTAGGGCTTTGTAAGTCAGAAGACCGACTTTAAAGGTGATCTGCCACTGTACTGGCAGCCGTGCAGTCCGCGCATCATCGCCAAAATATGACTGGACCAAAAGTACCAGTCAAAAGCCGGGCCTCTGCATTCTGCACTAGCTGCAGACAGTGGATTTAAACCCCAGAAAGCCTTAGGTAAAAGGAGTTGCAGTAGTCCAGATGCAAGGACACAAAGGCATGGACCAGAGTAGGGAGATCGCGGACGGAACAAAGTGCCTAATCCTGGAGATATTCCTGAGATGGTAAACTGTGGACTTGACAAAGCAGACACCTGCAAATGCATAGTCAAACCCACATCAAGTATTATCCCAGGTTACGCACCCATTCAGAGATTGAAACACCCCAAGATAAAGTCCTGAATGTGAACCAATTCCGACCCCTATCCGGTGCACTGAGTCCACTCCCAACACCTCCATCTTTTCTGTGCTCAACTTCAACCAACTCAAATCATCTACTCCTGGATTTTACTAAGGCAGTTATTAAAGACTGGGAGAGCTCCATCCTGATCGGTGCAAAAGAAAGGTAGAGCTGGGTATCATCAGCATAGCAGTGAAACCTCAGCCCATACCTTCTTACAATGTCTCCAAGGGGTGGCATATACACTCGAACAACATGGGGACAATACTGAGCCCTGAGGAACCCCACAAGACAGAGAAACTGGGCGGAGGAATAAACCCCGACACCACTCTCTGAGTTCTTCCAGTGAGGTAAGTAAACCACCTGAGGACTACATCCGATAGTCCACAGATGAACCTCAGACACTGAAGCAGAACCCTATGGTCCACAGTGCTGAAAGCTGATGAGAGATCAAGGAGGACCAGAATGGAACAGTTCCTCTGATCCGTAGCCATCAGGAAATCACTGAGCACCGAACCAGCGCTGTCTCAGTACTATGCCTTTTTGAAAACCAGACTGGAGGGGTTTATAGATATCATGGATGGTCAAATGGTTCTCCAGTTGTACAGCCACTACCTTCTCAAACACCTTCCCTAAAAGGAAGATTAGGGACTGGTCTGTAGTTTGCATGGCAGTCCAGGTCCAAAGAAGCTTTCTTCAGGAGTGGTGTTACCACAGCCTCCTTAATGGAGCTTGGAAATTCACCTGTTTCAGGAGCGCCAGACTATCCATGCTTGGACCAGACCAATAGAATTGATACAACCCAAAATCAGGGAGTTTGGCCCTGGATCCAAACTACAGCATGTAGGGTGTGTACCCTGGACAATCCGCATGATATCCCAATTCCGGTCTGTTGAAGGCACTCCAGGAAAACTGAAGGGCAGCAGCCTCATGCTGATCCACAACAACACCTTAGAGGTGCCGTTGGAGCACCTCCCTGATGTCAGCCACCTTAGTAGCAAAAGAATTGAGCAAGTTCATCGCACTCCTTTTGCATAAAAGCCCTTCGGACCTGTAGACAAACTGCTGTACAGTCTGTCCAAGGTGTGAAAAGCTGAGCTGGTCGATCTTGAGCAGCTGCAATCTCCCGAACAGGAACTCTGCCTTCTTGTGGGTGATTGCAGATTGCTAGGCTTGATAATGCTCCATTAATCTAAGGTGGTCGGCATCAAGGGAGGATCTCCACCAGCCACGCCTAACCTTTGACCTAGTCGCCGCATCTCTCAAGGTCCCATCAAACCAAGGGGACCAAGGGTGAAGGAAAGAGGCAAACATGGACAGAAGCAATGAGATCCAGAGCCGCCAAGATGACCCTATTATAGGCCACCACGAGGGCATCTGGATCATTGTTTGCCACTGGAAAGGACGGTAGGTCAAGTACCGCCACCAGGCTTTCAGAGCTAACATCTAGTAAAGGAGATACCTGACCATCTCCACAGGGTAGGCCTACAAAGGGAGGCACTAAAATTAAACCCCACAGTGTAGTGGTCGGACCATCCAACTGGTTCCACCCCAAAATCAGAGGCCTCAATCCCCAGGAGAAAAATTAAGTCAAGGGAGTGACCGTGTTTATTGGTAGCAGCAGTAACTATCTGTGTAAGGCCCAGAGATGTCATCAACTGGAGGAAGTTCACCATCGATCCAGGCATTAAAATCACTAGGAACCATTAGTCCCGTGATTCAAATGCCATGTCGATGACAAAATCCGCCACTTCCTGAAGAATCTCTTCTCATCTCCAGGTGGACGGTAGATGAGGACGATCCTACAGCCTACAATTGCTACCACAATACACTCGAATGACTCAGCTTCCTCAACTGGTACACTCGTGAGGTTAAGTTCAGTCTTAAAACAGACTGCAACCCCTCCCACCCTGCAATCCAATCTCAGGTGGTGAAACACTGGTACCCAGCTGGAGTCAAAGCTTCCAAAACGGGCCAGAATTTTCATCCAGTCAGATCTCGTAATGCAAGCCAGATCCACCCTTTCTACAAGATCTGCAATAATTGCAGTCTTGTTTCTGATGGACCTGGCATTTGCATAACACTGCCAAGTTGGGCGAACTTCCAGGGCATTCGGGCCACCTGCCGCCAAAATTGGTGGTGCCCTTAGGTATGGAAACCAGACAAGGCAAACCATGTTCTGGATTCCATTTTACCCCAGGCATCTCCTGGATCTCACGACCTGATGTGGTGGCTCCGCTCATTCACCCTCTGCTGTTCACCACCCTCTGCCTTGCCTCCCCTCGAGCAATACCTATCGACCAACAGTGCTGGTAAGTTGTAAAATGCAATGGAGGAGGAAAAAAGGAGGAGGCATGAAGGTCAGAGGATGAATAGCGCATACCGTCAGGGGGTAGGTCTCCAACACATCTCAGCACTTATACTGACCCACAGACTAATGCAACTAAGAAAAAAAATCAACTTAACTAAAACCCGAATTAACAATACAATAACTTTAATTTATAAGACTTGAAACCATATAAACATAAAACAACAACAATCACTTAAAAGTTTTAAGTCCAAAAAAGATAATAAAAGAACCCCAAAATCAAAATATCTAGTAAACAAATAAATCCACAAATATCCATTTAAAAAGGATAATCCCCAGCTGCCAATAGATATCAAACTTTAATCCAAATAACGGATCGCAGTGAGCAGGGCATAGTTCAGAAGATCTCCAACACAGCGCGGATTTAAGGGCACAGCTAAACCTCTCCTCCCCAGTGCTCTGGAACCAGTCAAATAGCACATAAGCACAAACATTTCCAGCCCCTATGGTCCTCACATCACCAAGGGATGTTGGTAAAATGAAAGGAAATCACAGTAATTTCCTAACCCCCAAAGTACTCTCACTACCAGAGGAGGAATTACTGAGATTATGTTCAAGTACTTTTGTTAATACGGTACACTCTAATTGTCCCAGAAACAAAAGAAGGAAGGCACTCACTGCCTTCTACCAGATTGTAAATAGAAATATAAATAGTCTGACAGTGTCTGCAGGAGACAGGTCCCAGGTAGTCCGCCACAGATCTCTTAGTTACTCTGGGGTCAGAGCGGCCCAATAAATCCACTGGGAGGCCAAGCCACAAGCCCACGGCCAATGCTACAGGTCACCCTGTCAATACAGGACAGTCGCAGGATCCACATGCACCATCCAGCTTGGATCACAAGAATGGTAGGCAGTTTTAAATTGCCAGGAAAAATGGATCCCGCCATCCAACACTCTCCCATCTATAAGCCATAGTCATCCCAGCCCTAAAGGGGGAACCCAGCCCGAGCTGCTCACCACAACACCACTGCTGAAAGCTCAACCTCCGCTGAGCTACACCTCAGCAAGCCCAGGCAATCAGGAAGTGCCCACTCTCAGGACGACACCACCCGATCCACTCTGAGGTCACAACCGAGCCAGGCACCCACCTCTCAGCTGGGTGACCTGATTGCCTTTGCCAGAACAGATGGCCAGGATAGAATCCTTCCCAGTACAGCAGAATAATTCCCAGTGCAAGAGGTGAATGCCGAGTCTTTCAAAACAGGCAGCCGATCTCCTTCTTCCTCCTGCTCGCCCACTCTGGTTGATTCGTAACAATGGACCCAATCCACTCAGTTCTCCCTCACTCCCACTCCAGGACCACGCTTGAGCCAAGGCAGCATGAATGGTGTTGTTAGCCCGCTAAACAGTCCCAGAGTCCGTGAAACAAAGACCGACAGTGAGCCATCTCAATGTAACTTAAATAAACTTAAAACTTGAAACTAACATACTAAAAACTAAAATAACATGAAAACTACTCAAACATCCTTCAGCAAAATCAGAAATCAGGAAAGGCAAGGTCAAACAGGTACGATTTTAGAGCGGTTTAAAGCTCTCCACTGTCAGGCACTCTCATATCTGATGAGGTAGAGTTCCACAGGGTGGGGGCCACAAATGCAAAAGCCTGGGACCCAGATGTCTTCAACTGAACCCTGGGAACCTCTATCAATCCCTCGTTGGTGGAGCAGAGTGGTCGGAGGAGGCAGTAGGGATACAAGAGCTCCTGCAAGTAACTTCAGACATTGCGGGCCCAAACTATTCCATGTGAGACCTCCGACCACCTAGCAGTCTCTTTATGATGTGTCACTAAGCATTCCATATCCTCCCTTTTTAAAGAAGACTAGATGGAAGTTAAATAACTCCTTTTGTCTCAACCAGAGTTAGAAGGCCAATTTTGTTCACAATGTTTTGCCAGATATTCTGTTTTAGATGCTTTTGAGTCTATCACAGATTGGTGGATAGACTCTAAGGTGGAATTAAGTCCTTCTTTATGCAACTGGTGATAAAAACTCAAATTCTTCATATGTACATTATTTAAAACTAAAGGAAAATTGTTTGCCACTATTTCAAGGGTACTTGAAAATAGAAAAGATTTAGGCAAGGGAATTAAGGATATCAAGGCTGAAATGTTCCAAATCCAATACAATTGAGCAGAATCTTTGAAATTAGAAGCTCAATTTGGAACTCAGGGTCCAGGCCCTTATTAGACATTTTAAGAGCTGTCAGAATAGAGTCCATCATACAACTACTGACCAAGTGTTAGACCCATGTACACAAATATGCTACTCAGAATTTGATCAAATTCAAAACATTTCTCAAACATATTTAAAAAAATTTCGGATCCCATCCACTGCAGTTTGGGACCCCAATTATTTGAAAGATGTAGACATTCCCCACATAGATTCAGAAACCCTGTCCTCATTACTTTCTCTGTTATGCCAGTGGAAATTCTGACAGCTTTGAGCAAGCTGCAGAAAAATTCCCCATCAGGATTGGATGGGCGAACAGTCAATTTTACCTAAAATTTGCCCAATATTTTGGACCCATTTTATCAGATGTTTTTCACATATACTTACCTCAGAAACATTTCCTGGAATTATGTCCCAGGCTTTGGTAATCTTATTATACAAGAAGGGAGACAGGAGGAACTTAAAAATTGGAGACTTATAAGTTTCTTAAATGTTGAATATAAAATCTTAGCATCAATACTATGAGCTAGACTTTCACTAGATGCAGAAACTGATCAGTCCTGTACAATCATGTGCCATGCAAAAAATTCTATATTTAACGACTTGATTTTTCTGAGAGATGCAACATCTCAGAGAGAAGAGTTGTATCAAAACACCTGATCCTGGCTTTGGACCAGGAAAAGGCATTCAGTTGGGTGGACCACAGATATCTTTTCAAGCACTGCAAGCATACCATATATCCTACAAGTTTTAAGAGGGATCTCACTTTTATATACACTTCAGCTATTATTACCCTTATATTAATAGCTCCAGGGACACCTTTCCATGGTGTTAAGGGTGTGCAACAAGGTTGTCCACTCAGCCTCCTTTATACATTTTCAGATTGATCCACTCTTCAGGAAAATCTCAGATCATCCAGGTATTCCACATATTACTTTTCCAGATAACAGTTTAACCCCTAATGTATGTGCATATGATCTTTGCATATCGCCACCCCAAACATAAATGAAGAAGAATTTCTGCAGGTGATTTCAGAATCTGAAAAGATATCAGGTTCCAGATTGAACTATGGTAAGAGTCAAGCCTCAATGTTTCCTCTTACCAGATTCTAGTGATCCCACACACTTTGCAAATATCAGGTAGCAACAAATCCTTTGAAAATATTAGGGACGGGATATTCAGACTCTGCCAAGCTATGGCGCAAGCCTGGGCACAATCGCAACTTGGATGCACAGGGGCATTGACAGGGTGATATTCAACGGAGCTGCGCCATGGCACAGCATCATTGAATATTGCTCCTTGCCACCACAGTGCACATGGTGCAGTGGCACCGCGCCAGCACAAATGGCCAGAGTTGAGCAGGGGATGCGTTAGTGCAAGTGCCATTGCGATAGGCAACTACCGCAATATTCAAAGAGTGCACATGCAAATGGGGCCATAATGTATGCAAGGTGCAAATGGGGCCATTTGCATCGTCTCTTCCATTGCATGCGGGTGCACTGATCCCCAATGACTTGTGCCTGGCACCCTGCCAGGCTGCAGCTGTCGGGGACCGATGCCCCATGCACACAATGGCAATGTGCCCCACTGCCCCATCACAGGCATAAGGTATTTAAGTATAGTCCCATATCCCTGGTGGTCCAGTGGACCCGCTGCAGCTTGATCGCAGGCAGAAGTACAGTAAAACTACCTTCCCATATCCCTGGTGGTCCAGTGGACCACTTGCAGCCTGATTGCGTGCATCAGTAATATCTTATGGCAAACCAATCCAACCCTGGTGGTCCAGCGGTCCCCCTCCCCACCCGCCCACTGAGCCCCACCGCCCTGCTCCCCCACGGTCAGCGGCGGGCAGCAGATCTCACCCCTTGCCGCCCCCTGCCGACTGACTGATACGGTACGGGAGTATATGCCCATTAGTCCACAGTGTGAGCCAATGAGACATGCAACCCATACTATATATTATTAGTCCAGATATGTGAATGGATCCATTCACATATCTGGACTGTGTGTTTGGTATGGCTGCATGCCCATTGGCCTGCCACTCAGGACCAATGGGCACAAGCAGCCCCTACCGTGACGGGAGTCAGCCGGCGTGGGTGGCAAGCTGGTGGGGAGATACCACTGGACCACCCAGGTTGGATTGGTTTGTCATAAGATATTACTGATACCCGCGATCGGCTGTGAGTGGTCCACTGGACCACCAGGAATATAGGACTAATCTATATATATATTAGATGCTCAGAGTAGGGCTGTGAGCAGTCCACTGGACCACAGGGATATAGGACTAATCTATATATCATATGCCCGCGATCAGGCTGTGAGTGGTCCACTGGACCACCAGGGATATGGGAGGTAGGTTTTACTGTACTTCTGCCCGTGATCAGGCTGCAGTGGTCCACTGGACCACCAGGATATGGGACTATTATTTTGCTACATATGCCCACGATCGGGCATGGGGGCACCACCAGGAAGGTGCCGCCAGAGCTCAGGTGGCCACCACAGGTGGCAGCTCCGTGTTGCACCCTGCAATATGGCAGCTCACCTGTGGGTGGCCAGCTCTTGCTCCTTTTATTTTGGCTCACCTGTGTGTAGCGCAGGTAGGGGTTGTGCATGCAAGGGCTCAACTCATTCTGGGCTGAATATTGGGATGGAGTATGCATGGCGTGCCCCCACCCGCGCCCATACACATTACTGATCCATTCGGGCGCATCGGGATTTGTGCCAGGATCAACTCCTTTGAATATCACACTGGGGCGCAACCCTTCTGAACATCCTACCAAGGAGTACAATTTGGGAGCCCAGACGATGCTTCACTAAATTGGTCCCAAGCAATACAGAAAGCAGAACAAACAATTTTTCTTGGAAAAATAAAACTATCAAAAGGATAAGGGTATCTTTGCTATATACACTCATAGTCCCAATATTTCTGCATATAGCACATTTTCCCCACCCCTAACTATGGAGACTAGTGTAATCAATCTCTTTTTCAAGAGTTTTGGGGTAGTAGATAGTGCATACCTACCATGAGTATTATTTGTGGGGAGACGTTTGGTTCATCCTGTTGTTTTCTAGTCTCTTTTTTATCAAAATTCTCTCCCTTTACTATCTAATCCCTTTCCTCTATGGTATAACCATATGAATTCTGAGGGTAAACAGGTTCTTTCAGATATGGTAACCTCCATACTCTCACTTCCAAGGAATTTTCAACAGTTTACAATTCATTCTTATTTAGCTGCAGCCTGTGGTAAGCTAAAACAATGGCAGATCACCTCCCAGTGTTTGACTAGCAACTCCAGACGCTCCTTTTATTTATCTACCCTTAACACACATTTTATGAGACTCCTCAGATTTTGGCACAGTATGATGCACAACTTTCAATCATATTCTTCCAGCTTACGGACAAAAGACTCCTGCTGAAAGTATGGGATGTCACATGGCGTCCATACAATGGCAGATTGGGAGTAAGGCGCACTCATAAGCATAAGGTTCTGGAAGAATGTATGCATCCTAGGTCTACTTGCCCAGGGGTGTTAGGAACACAGGAACATTTTTTCTATTATGTCCTTCTTGCAACAATTTTGGAATTTAGTCCTTAGATCGTGGGTGATACAAAGTTTTCTCAAGTTACATATGAGATTCTGGTGTTAGGATTATTCCTCCCCATCTGCTTTAATATCATTCAAGCACATTAAGATATTTTTTCATTGTGTAATTATTATTTATGGCAGGCAAGGTGTGCTCTTCTGCTACAACAGCAGGAATATAGTATAAAATACAGATTTTGATGCAAGTTACACAGAATTTAAACAGTTTATGAATTAGAGCAAGAAACAAGTATTGTACAGGCAAAGAAATATTGGAGGCACATTATGTGTTTTATGAGCATTTCTTTGATTTTTGTTATGTTTCTTTATTTTCTTTGTCACTGTACAAATCGAGCACCAAAAGTTCGTTTTCTGTTGTACCATATAAATAATGTACTTTGTTTTTGATTTACTTATTTCATCAATAAAAAATCCCCTACTCTTGCAATAAGTAGCATGTTATCTTAAACTTCTACATGGAGCCTATTCTTTACCCCTGTGTGACAGACGCAGAACTACTTGGACACTTGTGCAATATCTGATTGCATTAACAATGTCGGTGACTATAACCTCTCACTTTAAGTCATACATTTTCCTTCTTCACCCAGCCCAACCCACCACCCACCAATCCCCCCACACACACACACACACACACTTCCTTGGACCCTTAATAGAGAAATATTAAAAGTATTTATATAGCCTACAACAATATAGAAAGAACAAGTTCAATATGATTACATTCAAATTTGTAATTAATATATACCTCTCCCTCGTTTTATAAAGTAAAAATGGAAATGTGAATTAATATTAATATATTCAAACATAAATACAAGATAAGTGTTTTCTGCATTCTGCCCTTCCTTCTGCACTCTCCCCCTTCACAACACATTCAAGAATAACCAGAAAGTTAAATATTAGGAAGTTTAAACATTAGGACCAGGATATTCAGAGCACTTGTGCATGGTGCAACCGATATGTGCTGGCGCAGAAGTGCGAAGATCGCCATTGAAGCGATATTCAAAGGGAGCCATGGCACAGCTCAAATCCCATTGTGCCAATGTGCACCAAAATGTGTGCAGCACAAGTGCAAGGCATACCCATGCATAAGTGGCACAATGGCATATTTAACTGCAGAGTATGGCGCAAGTGTAGAGCAAACCCCAGGTTGCTCCAGGCAGACTTGAGCCAATAAATAGAGGCTCAAACACGCAGACAGCAGATGCACAACACTGGGCACAGTGAGAGAGAGAGAGAGTGGTGAGGGAGTGAGGGGTGGAGAGAGAGTGCGAGCCAGAGGAGGGAGTGACATAGACCAACGGACGGATGGACAGGCGGAGTGGCATCCAGGGAGACACCCAGTGGCTGAACAATGGACAGTGGCCCATTCTGATGGACACCATCATGAGGGGCATGGGCAGGCAGGAGGAACAGCAATATGGCCAACAAAGGGCCGGCGGTGGTATGCCTGACACAGGTGGTACTGTGCCAGGCTCACGTATGAGAACTATAGCGACACAGAGATCGTGGTCCGGTACTGCCTGAACAGGGCAGTTCTGAGGCAGCTCTGTGATCTGTGCAGTGAAGAGATGCAGACACCCACCAGGCGTAGCCATGCCATGCCATGACAGCGGAGGACGAAGGTGACTGCTGTAATGTGCCCTGCTTGCCACGGACACCTTCCAAAGCCCAATGGGTGATACCATGGGCATCATGCAATCGGCCATGCCCGCCTCCTTACCCAGTTCCTCACCGCTTTGCTGCCACATGCAGCAGAGTATATCCATTTCCCCAGCACACAGGCAGAGCACACAGCAAACATGCAGGAGATCCACCAGGTGGCAGGCATGCCAGGCATGACTGGGGCACTAGACTGCACCCATGTTGGCATCTGCACCACTTGGCCCAGAGGGCACAGTGTACATTAACTGAAAGGGATACCCATCCATCAACTGCCAGGTGCTGTGCAATGCCATGGGGCATATCATCAATGTCTGTGCCACACACCCAGGAGTGCACAAGATGCCTTCATATGGCACAGTTCTGCACTGTTCCATAGGTTTGAGTGGTGAGACATCCCACAGGCCACCTTGAAGGTGAGTAGGATGTGTGCCAGGTGGCCGAGACATGGCCCAAGGGCTGATGAGGAGGATGAGGCAGTGGGTGATGTGTGTGTGGTGGCTGGGAGGGAGTGGGTGGCAGCACAGCACAGCACAGGGATAACCATGTTGCCACCCACACAGGCAACAGTGCATATCTACTAAGGCCATGGCTGCTAACCACCTACTAGCAACCATCATCCCCTGCAGAGGATGCTACAATAAGGCACATGCCAGCACATAACATCATCGAGCATGTCTTTGGCATGCTGAAGATGTGATTCTGTTGCATAGACAGATCAGGTAGTGCCCTACAATACAGCCCTCAAAAGCCTGTGGCATAGTCCTGGCCTGCTGCATCCTGCACAACATGGCAATTGACCGTGGAATAGTAGTCGAGGCTGATGGGGGTGACAGTAGCGGGGACAATGGTGGTGCTGGGCCAGAGGGCAGTGGACAGGCACCCCTTGGCAGAAGGGATCCCAGAACGGTGCAGGAGGCATGAAGTTACCATGACACAATCACAAGGAGCATTACGGACAACAAAGGTGAGTACACAGACACACAGGCATGGCCCACACAGCCCAGCACACACCTCAGGGGACAGGATGGGCACAGTAGTAATAGGCATGCTGGGACAGGGGTGTACATCAGACAGGGCAGGGCCACAAACACACGGACACACACAGACACGCAGCAGTGGCATGCACAGCAGGTCAAACACACACCATACACACACACAGTGAGGGACATGGAATGGATTAGACACATCACACCAGTGCACAGGCAGCACCAGTGCTTGGCTGCCATCATCATATCCATGCCACATGCCCCAGCAGCAGGTACACACACACACACACACACACACACACACACACACACACACACACACATGCAGCACAACACACATGTATGCCACAAGCAAGCTGCACCACCACCCCCACGGATGCATGTGGAGACAGCAGTGGGTGTCAGGGTGGGGCAGCGGACACATCACACCAACCGTGCAGTCCCACAACCACCACAGCCACTGGGGCCAATTGGCAGATGCCTGCTGTGCATCGGCCATGAGAGGTGTGTCAGATGCCCCAGGGGTTGATGTGCGGGACCATGACTAAGTCCACACTGAGATGTCCTGGCAGCCAAACAAGCCTGTCCTGGGGTGTCTGGGATGCTGATGTCTGATCCCAGTTTCTGCCATGCTGGTGTCACCAGCGCTAGGGCCGTAGGGTGGACAGTACACTGCAGGGGTCCTCTACATGTGGCCAAGCCCAGGAACCACCACGCTGGCCCAGCTGCAATGGCACTGTCAGTGTGGTCTATTGACATACAATGGCACGGTAATGTGGTCCAATACAGCAGTCATGGCCTCCTGCATCTGGGCAAGTCTGTCCATAAGCCGTGCATTGCCCCTGTCCCCGCTGCTAGGCCATCTGGCATAACGCTGCCCGCAGTGCTTGCACCTCACTAGTAAGCAATGCCTGGCTGTCCACAGAGGCCTGCAGTAACTGGGTGTGCTCCCGAGCCTCTCAGCCTCCCGGTCCTCCTGGTCTGGCCGCTGGGCTGGGGAGGGTCTTGGAATGCTGCTGCACGACCTCCCCTCAGGTAGCTGCTGCACAGTGGGCATACAGGGGCCACAGTGTTGCCTGGTGCAATGGCAGTGGGCACTGTGGCATGCTGCCAATGTCACCTGCATCCTGCTGCTGCTGCCTGGCTGTCTGCTGGCCAGGGCCTCGCATCTCCGTCACACCCACAGCACCACCATCACCCACACCAGACATGGCTGCGGCATCATACGCAGCTGCACAGGCAGGGGATGGAGGGAGGCTGTGGGGCTGCAGACATAGCACTGCAACCTGCTGGTACCTGTGTTGGCAGGTAGGGGTGTGTCGAGCTCTCCAGTTCTAGTGTGAGGTCATCATCACTGCCGGATGCCACGCCGAGCTGGGTCTCTGCAACAGCAACTCCATGCTGTCATCGTGCAGGAACCCAACCAGCGGTCATCAACCCATGTTAGGTATGGCCATGCCTGGCACCGCCAGTACACAGCCTGTCCTGGATCTGGATGCCCGTTGAGGTCAAAGTTGGGCATTCGTGTCCACGGCCACCTTCTCCCAGTCCCCTGCATGGAGGCATGCTGGTGCTACAAAACAAGAACAGTGTGTCAGTGAAACAGCAAACCCAGCCAGCCCCACACACCCCCACCCCTATCACCCCAGCACCACCCGACCCACCCCTCATCCAGCCCCACCCATGCCACTGTTGCCACCCACCACTGTGCTGCACTGTGTGTCCACATCCCACACATGCACGGGACAGTGGGCATGACCTCAGACACACCTACATGACACTACCGACAGGAACACCTGCTGGCTGGACATACTCACCATGAAGTGTGGGGCTGCCACCTGTCTGGAACCCACCACCAAGCACACCTTCCACCGCCATGCAGTTGATGGTGGATGCCAAGCTCCTCCATGGCAGTCAGCGGTGGCATGGTTGATGGCCTCACCACGGTTACCCTGTGGGATGCCCAGATGGCGAACCTTGTCCTTGATATGCCTCCTGCCTTTGTCAACCTTCTTGCACTCCTGGTTGGTGTGGTGGTGGTGCCGCCCATGGGTGTTCATGTACTGGGCCACCTCCCCTCAGGCAGCTGCATGCTCCTGTATCATGCCTGTTGCACTGCTGGTAGGCCCTCTTGATCCATATAAACCTCAAAGAGGGCAGTGGTCTCAGCAGCCAACTGGTCTGATGTTGAGCCGATCAACCTGGTGGCTTTGGTTTAGCCATATGAGGCCAGCTGTATGGCCAGGTGCCACTGCAGCAGGCCAGGGTGGAGAATGAGGCAGTGTGTGCAGAGGCCCTGGAATGGCGGACCAGTGTTGGGCACTCGGCAAAGCAGTGCAGACACCACTATGAGGACCTGCAGAGGAGGGCATTACATCACCTGCAATGCCTGCAGTCACGTGTCCTGAGTGGTTCAGTGCCACAGCCAGGTAGGTGTGCTCATGTTGATGTTATGGCCAGGCGTCGTGCTGTGGTGTTGGCATGGCTGTGCAGCATGGCCCACAGAGGGTACATCGTCAGCCTGGGGTACCACACATCAGGCGCAGCTGCTGCACGGTGGCTGCCGTGCTGGGCCTACTGACAGACAGGGACACACCCAGTGCATGGTGGGCTGTGTGGTGGTGGGCGGGTTCCTCATGCGTGTCTGTGAACTGATGTCCACCTCTCTTCATTCCCACCACAGGGCCAGAAGACTGTAGATGGGCCAGGGTGGTGGTGGAGGTGGCCAGGGTGGCACAGAAAGGTGGACAGCAGGTGGCTCAGCTTCACAGTGCAGGGCAGGTATGCATTTCCACATTCCTTCTCAGTGTCACGATGGGAAAATGGTGGGTATCGGGCACAGCCATGACTGCCTCTGCCATGCACTGTGACAGCTGCGTGTGTGTGTGTGTGTGTGTGTGTGTGTGTGTGTGTGTGTGTGTGTGTGTGTGTGTGTGTTGCAGGTCCAACGTGCATGCCACTGCATGCCATCCCTTAGCCACAGTGTACCCGGCCATTGGTGGGGTGGGCATGCGCACGGATGCCACCAGTTGGGCTGCTGTGCTGCTGCATGCCATGTGCCTGTTATGGTGCAGTCCTGTGGCCACTGCAAGTTGCATCCACCTCTCTGCACTACCGTAGTGTGCTGTGTTGTTGGCTGGCATTGTTCCCCGTGGGTGTCCATTCTGGGCTCTCCAGGGTGTGGTACCTCCATCCATTGCACGCTGTGGGTGGGCATAGTGTATGTCACTGGGCCATTGCACTGATTGCCCGTCTTGTTCCATGCCATAGGAGTTGGACAGTGTCCTGTTCAACGTGCTCGGTAGACACACACCAGGCTCCTCGCGACAGATACTGGTGGTTGTGAGGATGGTGCTGGTGGCTGTGGTCTCCCTGCAGAGGATGTCAGCGGCAGACAGGAGGAGGTGGAGATGTGGCATGGCAGCAGGCCATGGCAGCCATTGAGGACCCTGTTCCTATCCCTCCTTTCCCTTGCTGGTCCTGTTCCCCATAGTCCCCCTTCCCATTGTACAGCCCCTGTTACCTGTCCCCATCCTTTATTGTCCCTCCCCGTTACCTTGATTTGTTGTTGTGGTTTTAAACTTTATAAAAGCATTTTACAGCTACATGCCTGTCTCCATGTCTGCTTTGGAGGTGGTGTGTGGAGCCATGCTACAGTGGTCAGGTGTCGGTCAGTGGTGTCTGTGCAGGGGGTGGCTGTGCAGTGCTCCTGTTGTTCACGGCTGTGTACAGTGGTGTGCCACATTGTGGTGGGGCCATCTCCTGGTTTGGTGGGTGTGCTCTGTGCCTGCAGGGTGGCTGTGGGGATGTGGTCAGTTGTGGTCAGCAGGAGTGTGTGAGGGGTGG
The DNA here is from genome assembly GCA_016271365.2 of Neoceratodus forsteri. Taxonomy (NCBI): domain Eukaryota; kingdom Metazoa; phylum Chordata; order Ceratodontiformes; family Ceratodontidae; genus Neoceratodus; species Neoceratodus forsteri. The sequence goes on from CM028130.1 coordinate 1,067,142,500, forward strand.
CACACAGTCAAGATTCTCCTGCTAGACATGTCTGCATGCTGGGTTGGGGTGTCTGCATCCCTTGTTGGGTGACCAGTCCTGTGAGGTCTGACCCTCTGCCTGAGCCCTGGCTCAGTTCCTGCCAACATGTGGGCTGCCTGTGTGTGTATGGGGCATGGGTGTGTGTGGCACCAGGGACATGGGGTGGACACCCATTGCAGTGGTGGTGGTGGCCACAGCCAGCTGGCTGGTGGGCTGGGGGCACCATTGGCGGACCTGTGTTGCCAGTGTCCCTTCTGATCCCCAGCTGGCGTGCTGCCATTGTGGTCTGGGATATGGTTCAGAGGTGTGCACTTGTCCACCGCCAGTGGCCTGGCTCTGGTCGCTATGGTGCACAGGACCTCTATTGGTGGCTGTGCCCCATCGTGTGTTGGGCTTTCATCCCTCCTGCTCTGTGCCTGTGTGTGCACTGGTGTGCCCTGCTGGTGGGGTCCTGTGCCTATTGTCACTGGGATTCCCGGCTTTGTCCCTGGGCTTCTTGTCTGTGCTCCATGCTTCCCTGGTTGCGCTAGCGCATCTCTGGTTGTGCCATAGTGCAACTGTGCCATATTCAGCTGACTTGCACCAGTGCAGTTCAGCTGGTGCTATTCTGAATATGTCTCCCAGTTTGCCGAGGCTCACCTGACTTGCACTGCACTGGGCTTGCGCTGGCCTTTGGCACATTTTGAATATCCCACCCTGTCTTTTTCCACCAGTTTGTCCTCTGATCTAAATCCTCAGTATCCTCTGTTATGCTGTAAAATTTTGAGACAAAGAAAAAAATTAAAAAGACAGTGAAAGTGGAACCATATGCTGCCCATGGTTTCCTAGTGATCAAACCACAGGAGACAAGTCATGAAGTGGACGTAATCATGCTAGTCCCCAGCATGATAACCTGTGCTCAGCCCTTTCACACACATGGAAAAGCAACCAAGAGGAAGAAATGGCATCTCCTCTAATGGCAGATGAGACTGCACAAATCTGAAGCTAACCTCCCAATAAAACAAGCACCACAAAAGAATAAAACTTGAAGGGAGACTTTTGAAGAAATAATTGAAGGAGTGGTAAGTTCTATATAAATATAAGAAATAAATCAATGAAAGCAAAAATGCAAACATAGGGAGCCTGAAGACACGTGTCTATTTACTATTCAGGTGAACAAAGTGAAGTGAAAAGAAAGCAGTCATAGAAACATAGAATTTGACGCAGATAAGGACTGCTTGGCCCACCTAGTCTGCCCATTTTCCTACATAATGGATAAGCTGCAGATCCTAGTTAACCAACAGCCTACTTCCTCTTGCCCCACTAGGACTGTCTTATGTCTGCCCCATGCATTCTTGAATTCCCAACTGTTCTTGACTCTCCGACCTCCTCAGGAAGGCTGTTCCATGCATCCACAACCCTCTCCATGAAAAAATACTTCCTCATATTACTTTTGAGCCATCCCACCTCTATCTTCAAATTGTGCCCTTGTTCTTGCACATCTCTTTTCTGAAGATACTACCCTCTTGGACTTTGTTGATTCCCTTGAGGTACTTAAGTTTCTATTACGTCCCCCTCTCCTCCTTTCCTCAAGGGAATGTCCAGGAGTCCCCGTCAACAACTGGGCTGCACATTCTGCACCAGCTGCAGGTGGCAGATATCAACCCTCGGTAGCCTTAAGTAAAGGGAGTTGCAATAATCAAGGTGTGAGGTCACAAAGGCTTGGATCAGCGTGGGAAGGTCACTGGATGGAATTAGGTGTTGATCCTAGCGATGTTTCTCAGATGGTAGAGGATGACTTGAAGATGATGGCCAGCGATAAAAAAAAAAAAAGGACCAAGGAGAAACTGGCCACCATACAGGCTTCCCTGAGGCAGACTGGTGGGGCCCATCCACTGCACCAACCCTCACACAAGTGAGGAGATGCTAGTGGCCAGCATCAGCCAGGCATCTGTGGAAGATGTCCCTGGGGTGGATTCCAGATGGGGGCAGTTCATCGCAGCAGAGTGAGTATGCATGTGTCACCCCAGTGGATGGCGGTGGTGTGTGCCAGCCACAGGTGTGCCTGGTATGCCACACAGGGCCCAGCACCATGTCCAGAGAGTGCCGTGCAGGGCTGCTGGCTGTGCACAGCCATATTGTGTGCCCACATGCTGCCCTGTGTGCCACTGTGCACGGCAGGTGGCATGCCACAGGTCCCAGGGTGGGGCAGCCAACAACACAGGCCACAGATGGCTATGCATGCCCACAGGGTCTCCATGTCATGTGTGGTGCCACCTAGCCATCCACAGTGGGCCCCTGCACCATCCAGCTACAGTAAGCAAGTGGTTCACAGTGGGGTGGTGGTGTCTGTGGCAGGGCCAAGGGGGGCATTGGCCAGGCCACAGCTGGGCCATTGTGGTCCTGTATCACATGCTGTCATGATTGTGCACCCCAGCACACATGCTGGACTCTCACCACCAGTGTGTTTGCACTGCACAGGCACACCTGTGGCACACATGTACACCTCCCCATTAATCTGTCAACCTTGGATATGGCCATGTGTCACTCACCATGCTATCCATTCTGCTTTCAAGCTCCGTCACACCTCAGGTGTGCTTCACCATAGGGTGCCCATCCAGGGGCACTGGTGGAGGTTGAGGCCAGGCCTTCTCCATCCTCTGGAGCCATGGTTGTTGCTGAATATCACGTGACAACATTCATGCTGTTGAACCTACTGGGCCTGGCTGGACGATGATCCCTTGTCCGGTATTTTGATCCAGGATGACCTCAGTGTGCTTGCATTGGCCAGAGAGGAGGAGGAGGAGGAGGAGGAGGAGGAGGAGGATGATGCCACTCAGCTGGGGGCACACAAGTGACACGCACCCTGCCACTGTACTGGTACCCACACAGGCAGCAAAGGCAATGCGGGTGGTCTTGTGCCCACACACATGCCTCCCCAGTGTGAACCCCACCTCCGGCCACTGCAGCGGCTGGGGGTGGCCATGGGTGGGGCACTGCTGTGGGGCCTGGGACTGCCATCACTGACCAGCAGGGTGCAGCAGTGTTGCAACAGCCAGCAGGGATCCATGTCCTGCCTGTCTCAGGGCTTGCCGTGCATGCCAGTGCACAGTCCCACCCCAACAGCAGCCCACTGTGCTGCCTTCATGGACAAGGGACATGGAACAGTAGGTCAGGACCCCCGCCATCAGTCCCCACCCCAATGTGTCACCTGCTGACAGGCTGGCCAGTACATCCAGCTCCTGTGGGCAACTGTGGAGGCCAGGTGGCACTCAAGGAGGAGAGCCATAGACTCTGGGTGCAGGTGGGACACATGGATGAACATGCAGCCATGAGGCATGTGCAGCTGCTTGGGAGTTACGCCAACAACAGGTGACCATGACTGCTTCACTTGACAGGATAGCAGAAGCCATTGCAGTGGGCTTTGCTGCCCTGGTTCATTGTGGTCACAGGAGTTCCTGCTACACCCCAAGCAGTAGCAGTGGCACTCTCAGGGCACGGCATCAAGTGAACCCATTGTTGCTGATGCTGTCTCCAGCCAACTACATCCCGAACACCCCTGGATCCTATCTGGATATCAGGACTGCAACACCCACTAGCACCTGGTCACTGTCACATGGGTCAACCCCTGCCAGGGTGGAGGCTTCACCCTCTGTGGATGGTGACACACCGAGACATCCTCCCAGCCAATGTGTGGCAGTCCACATGGCCATACTGGCTCACAGTGAGGCCTGCTGGGTGCAGTTAACATGGTACCCATACCCTGCCGCTGTTGCAGGCCAGCAGTGGTCAGGACCACGTGCTGTGGCACACCGCACCTGGGTGTCATGCCTGACCATGCTATCTGTGTGTTCTACTGGGCACGTGTGGGGACAGTGGTGATGTGCTGCAGCACTGTGTATGCCATGCATGTGTGCCAGCAAATTCCCTGGATCCATGCCAGTTCCCGCACTGACACTGTGTTCCCCTGTCCTTGGTGGCACTGCAGTGGTTGCCTGTGCTGCGGCTCTGTGCACTCCGATGCACTTTGCAGCTGCTGTGGCGTGTGTGTGTGTGTGTGTGTGTGTGTGTGTGTGTGTGTGTGTGTGCGGCTGTGCGAGGAGAGAGAGAGAGAGACTGGCTGCCCAGTTTGTGCCTCCAGTGTTACTCATCTCCAGTTGCCAAAATGCTCCTCCACAATGGTGTCCCTATGTCACTGTGCCATTGCAGCCAGTCATGGGTCCCTACTGTCCAGGGTTGGCTGCCCACCTTCACCCTGGGGTTCATCCTCTTCTATATTGTTGCACTCCTGTGCCTGGACAGTATTCCATGGTCCATGGCCATGTTGTGTAGCATGCAACAGGCCAGGAATATGCCACAGGCCTTTTCTAGGTGGTATTGAGGCACCACCAGACCTGTCCAGGCATCTGAATGCATTTTCAGCATGCCAAACACATGCTTGATGATGTTGCATTATTGTGGTGTGTGCTTCATTGTAGCATTCCTCTGCCTCGTCACTGGGCGGTCATATGGGGGTGAGCAGCCATGGCCAGAGGGTATGCACTGTCACCTGGGGACAGAAACATGTGTTAGTTTCACTCAGGCGTGTGCAAGCCCGGTACATCTGCCCCCTTGCCTGTCAATGCTGCCACTCCATGTCCACCTGGGTGCCATTCCCCAACCCATCTGCGCCCCTTTACCGCCATTGTGGGCCCCACACTTGTGTCCTGCTTATGGCCTGAAAGGCACAGCGAGGCCAACATCTCCCCAGTCCTGCAAGCCCCATCTCTGCTTGTGTGGATACTGTCCCACTGTCCTGTCCGGCCATTGTGCTCATCCATATCCCAGACAATGTTAGTGGCTGGGGCATCTTTTCTTCTTGCACTGCCACATGTGCCTGCTGTGCAGCACCCTGCCTTGCTCACCCTGTAGCCTTACACATCACTGTTTCAGTATCTGTGAGTCCCAGTCTGGCAGGACCCCAGGATCCAGTTCAACATGGCCGTTGACCATTGCACTTTCCCTGTCACCCCCAAACACCCGCACTACCACCATCTGTGTGTTGTGCCATGGCGTGCATGGATGGGCATAGTGTTCTACCAACTCACCCACTAGGTGGCTGCTGGGGATGTCCCCACTTTTGAACTGGTGGCACAAAGATGACTGGTGCCAGATGTAGGCATCATGTATACTCCCAGGGTGCATGGTGCAGACTTTGGTGATGCGTCCTGTGGCATCATACACCATCTGACAGTTGATGGAATGGTAGCCTTCCAGTTTATGTATGCTATACCGTCTGGGCCAGGTGGTGCCATGATAACCATGTGGGTGCAGTCAATGGCCCTTAGCATGCCTGGCATGCATGCCACCTATGGTATTGCTGCATGGTTTCTGTCCAATCTGCATGTGTGCTGGGAATGTTATGAACTCCGTAGCATGTGGCAGTAGAGTGGTGAGGAACTGTGTGAGGAGATGGGATGTGGCAGACTGTGTGATCCCAGTGATGTCACCCACTGGTGTCTGGAAGGTGCCCGTGGCGATCAAGCATATTGCTGCTGTCACCCTTGTTTCCACCGACATGGTGTGACTCCTTGTAGTGGGTGTCTGCAGTTCCTCGTGGCACAGCTCACAGAGCTGTCTCAAGTGCCCTGTTGAATCTGTACCAGCCCACAATCTCTGTGTCAGTCAATTGTTTGAATGTGACATGGGCCTGGTTCCATCTCTGTTGGGCATACCACCTATGGGCCTTTTCACAGCCACATTGCTGTTCTGCCCATCTCCTCACCTCATTACCTCCACCATGAGGAATGCCACCCCATCCATTGCTTTGCCAGCTGCTGTTCTGCTGGCTGCCTGTGGGTGGCTTGCATGAGCCACCTCCTTTTATACCTAACTTTGGGGGCACATCTTTGGAGATCGCCACACATGCGCTGCTCATTTGGGCTGAATATAGAGGTGTATGGCCCATTCATGGGAACATCCTCCAGATGCACCACATCTATTATAGTTTCCTGGTGTGCATCCAGACTTGCGCATCACATCTCTGCTTTTGAATATCGTGATCATGTGTGCATCTCCTTTGAAAATATCCCTAACAATTTAAGCTGTGTATACCACAACCCAATTAAATATAGAAATTCAAAGAACATTAAAGTCAAAATATAAATTAAGAAAAACAACCTTTAAACAAAAAGAATTTATTTCAAATTGGCTCCTTTCTCCCACCACCCACACCTACTCCTTTTTAAATTGATAGGATGGTCCAGCTTTAAAAACACTCAAACATTTATGAAGAAGGTGCTCTATATAAGATCACAGAACAAAAGGTGGGTATGTTCTCCTGCATTAAAAATCAGATTCCTAGGTGTATGTTAAAAGATATAAAGATTTTATAATATAAGAGAAACAATGACAATGTTTTGTATTTCATATATCAGCCCAGATTGTTCTGAAGAAGAGACAGATTGGTCCTGAAATGTAAACTGAGAAGAGTTATTTATTATGGGAGCTAAAACAATGAATATTGATTACATAAGAAAAACTAAGTGGGTAGAGGTCTTTCTTCCTTTTCACATTTTCATTATCGTATAAAACATCAACAATTTCGTCTGACAAGTCCTGCTCTTGGCCACCTGTACCTGAAAAATAGTCACACTCCACTGCTTAAAACCACAAATCATAACACTGCTGACTGCTTTGGTGGAATAAGCTTCATCTCCTGTCTTCTTCTTTTAGGAAGCATGCCTCACCCCCAAGATTCTAACTGTTGCCTGGATTAAACTTTGCAACCACAGGCATGGCTACTTCAGCAACCCAAGCTCTGGTGGAGGTCTGTGCTTGCTGCTGTCGTACACTCAGGTTCTGGTTCCCTGTAATACTGCTGCATTGGATGCCTGTTACATTTCTTGTCCTCTTGTCCATGGTTCTATTTCCTTAAGCTCAATATCCTTGGATTTTCAACTGAACATGATCGTTTCAATGAAGAACCCTAACTCTATTTGTTTTAGTGCTTGAATCTGTCAGCACTCCATTACTAGGTCCACCCACTTAGTGCACTCAGAACTCATGGTGATTGAACTGCACTGTGCTGGCTGACTCCATTGCTCCGAGAACTTCAGTCCTCTCACAACTCTGGTTTAACTGGACCTATTTACATTACAACTTATACTATTCAAATGCCAACCATACCAGTATTAAGCCTGAACACTTGCAGCATCCCAAACCAGGATTCCCCATCTATGCTTTCACCTTCTAAAATGACAACACTCAGTTTTATTTCAAATATGCTCCCACTTTCTTTACCATTTTGGTCTCAACATGAAAACTTAGTTATGTTCAGTCAGCTACAGTACATAGGGTCTACTTACCTCCCAAATAGAGGTGCTCTGAGTTTTGTTCACTAGAGAGTTGATGTGAATCTGGGAACTTGGTGCTTTGTAAAAGCTCAAAGTTCCGACTTCCCTTACTAACATTTCTAATTGTGTTTTGAAACCCGATCTAAAAACAATAATTATGTTCCATAAGCCCACTGTTCTCACCATCACTCCCACCACCCTGCATTATTTTTACCCTCCTTTATCACCCTCTGAAAAAAAAAAAAAAAACACTTTCTCCCTCCTACTGGGTCATAATGTTGCATGTAATAGTGTACAACATTATGGCTTACCGACCACAGCACTGCACCAGTGAGCAAATGGTGCAATACGCGTATACTGCTGGACATGGTATTGCACCATTCACACTCTCCCAGGCAGAGGATAGAAGAAGAAGAATCAGCATTTATATAGAGCTTTTCATACATCCAAAGCACTTTACAAGCAATGCTAGACTGGTAGTGAGTGACTGAATGTGTGGTGGCAGCCATATTGCACATCATCACCCACACACAGCCTGAATAACTGCATGAACCAGTTTTATGGGAAGGGAATGTTCCCTACTCTTTGGGAAGAGTGCTCTGGGTTCTTTACTTCCACCTGGACACCCCCAGGACAACACCAGGATGGGCAGAAGGGACCTCGGTTTAATGTCTCATCCGAAGGACGGCACACCCCAGCAGAACAGCCCCCAAAACTGCACTCAGATGCCAGTGATTTTTAGGTGCAAGTCCAATCCTGGTGTAGGACAAGAACCCACGACCTTCTGGTCTAGGCGGATGTGCTATCAACTGAGCCACGCTGACACCAGCCTGATAAGACCTCTGCTGGGAGTAGGTTCTGCCGACCAGCTGCTGTGGCTCAGTGGACTGAGCCACAGTGGCAGAAAACCCAGGCAGTGCTGCTGGGACGGGTTTGGTTCCGGTCCCAGGAACTTTTATTTTTTCAACTTTGTGCACTCCTGACTGAATCCCCCACAGAAAGAGATATGCCACATGGCAAGAATCGTGCTGTATTGGCAGTGCGATCTTGCCATGCAACATATGTTGTCGCGACATTATGACCCGTGCCTTTCTCCCTCATGGTGAACTTTACCAGATATCCATGTGGAATTTAATAAGTACAGTCCCTTTCCCCACCCCATGCCAAATCATTTCCTTTGCCTCCCCTCCAAACCAGCTCCTGATTGGAAATTAAACCCCACTTCCCAACCTCCTCTGGCTGCCTCCTCCTCCTCCCCTCCCACTTTTCCACTCTGAGCACTTCCATAAAATCCTATTTTAACTTGAAAGAGAAAACTGTCCCTTGGTGAAGAGATGTCTGCTATGTTGAGTGTAAGTAACAGGAAAGAAACATATGAATGGTGATGCCATTGCTTAGAGCAAAATTAAATTGGCTAAGCCTCAGAAAGAGAAACAGGCTGAATTCCCAATCAGAGATGTTTGTAGTTCGAGGACAGGTAGCAGGGCCTTAAGCAAAGCAGCACCTCGGGGTCTCAGATCAAGCAGGCAGAGACTCCTATGAGGAGAAAACAATGGTACAAACTATAAAGAGACATGGCTACAGCCTTGCAGTACCATGATGTCTAACCCCACTGGACTTATGGCAAGAGGGTGCAGTGACTGGAGGACTGTGTTGTCCACAACTTTGGACCAATGTGGAGCTAGAGATTTGTAGAGCATATACAGGATGCAGAATGTCTCTGCAGCTGCTGTGCACTTTGTCTTTCCCTTCCCATATACTTTTTAGGTGTGAGCTGCAAAGTTACTGCGTGCCTGTAATGTTTGTACCTGAGCTTAACGTTCAAATGCTGCTCCTTTTGGACAATATGTAGAATAGTTAATCCTTTCTACTCTGTATTATGATGCACAGTGTATACACACAGTATATACACACACATATACATATACACACACACACACACACACACATATAACACACACACACACACACACACTATATTAGTAAGTCTGTTTTTGTACTGTTGTGGTACTCTGTAATAAATGGTATATGATGTTATTTCCTGTTTTACACTTCTACCCACTGCTAAATATCTGACACAATCTATACTCTCCAAGGTCATGCCTGAAAATGAGCATTGTATAGCTAGTGCACTTTCTTGGTAAACAAATCCAAAAATAAAATAACATGTTTTCCTTGTAAATCTGGACCAATGAAATAATAGAGCCCAGATTCTATGAGATAGAGAAAATCAATTTTTCAGTGACTAGAACAGGAAATTCTGCTATGCTGGGTTTGTGAGAGTAAGGTAAAGAAAAAGAGCAGGCATGCTGACAGATGTCCATGAAGCACTGGTTGACCAAAGTGTGCACTTTCAGACCTTCGAGAGAAAGCAGCTTTAGTTCAGATTTGACAAGCAGAATAGGCATTTGTTTGGAGCTGGGCAAACTCTCCATAAGATACTTTCCTATGCATATATATGTTTCCAGACTTCTGAAACAGGGACTGACTGAGGCCAGCACCTAATTGTTCAAGTTCTACTGGATCCTGTGCTAAACACGAGGTCATGACACTGTCAGAGAGAGTAAGAGACTAAGGAGAGCAGCAGCTCAGCAGGCAGCCAGGCTGTGAGCGGAGGTAGGACAGTCTATATGTTGCCCTGCTGAGGATAGTGCATCAGATGACTGGGCTTGTCGAAGTGTAGCGATGATGTTAGTAAGATGGCCCATCATCCAAGTTCCAGTTTCCAGTGCACCACTGCCACTGTCCAGAGGAATGGCAGCCAGTTTTTGAGATCCTGCAGGTTGCGTCTCTGTGGTCCAGAGGATGCTAAACCAGGACAAACTATCATTGTTTTGGCTCTACAACTGGAGTACTAGTTAGATAATCAAGACAAGGGATAGTAAAGTTCTGGGCAGGACAGAGTATAAAATTGGGAGTCTCAGGAAGATGACCTGTGTTTGTTGGAAGGTGCATGCAACTCCACCGTTGTTGTCACTGTTTCAGTATAGCTGTATGAAATTTAAATTCTGCTGACAATGCTTTGAGAAAATTACAATTCTGTTTCCTCAAAATTTCAAGAAAGGTTGCAATTTTCTTATTTGTTTCCATTTATTTTAAAACCACTCATCCATATTTTACCACATCTGGTATGCTTGATGTCCTATACCACCTGGGTATGCATGCCATGTTTCAGATTTCAAGTTTTACAAGAGGCTGAGTTATAAGCAGTTAAATAATCTAAAACATTTTACAAAATTTCATAGGTAAAATAAGCTGAGATTTTAAGCCCCAGTAATACTAAAAGTAAATAACACAATGCCACCAATTTTGGTAGAATCAAAAATCCTTAAACTTACAGTATTCAGTGAATTGTCAAATACTACAAGCATGTAATGTCATTTCCACTTTTCACTTGAATAAAACTGAGTTTCAAAATTTATAAAAAAAAGTCCATGTGTGTTAGGTTTCAAATGTATTGCTGAAAAGATAGCCATGTTGTTATACAAAGCCAAAAATTGCAAAACTACAAGTACTTAGTATTGAATTTCCTAAGTCTTTATGAAAAATCATGGGATTTTGTTATAATTTTGTGGAAGCCATATCCATAAATCTTGTACAACCATACACCTGATCTGAGACAGGATTCACAAAACTTTGCCCAGGTGCAAACTTGGGTTTCAGAGAACAAATTGGGTTTTGTGCCGAGTTGCAATTCACAGAAGTGTGGAGGGGGCCACAGTGCAAATGAGGGGAAGGGACCTGAATTTCGTTGCAATCCTATTCAGACAGCATTTGCTCCATGCAAGGGCCTTTTATGCAGTCCCATTGAGCAGAGCAAATACCGCTAACCAAGACCTGCCTTAATCCCGTGCAACCCTACTGGTTGGTGGAGGTACTGTGATGATCCTCCGCTCAACCCCGCACAATAGTCCAGAGTCCAGTGATCCCTTCCCCACCCAATACCGCCCAAGTTAAAAAATATGTTTTTCCTGGTGTCCAGTGGTTTCTCCTCACCCGAACCCCTGCCTGATGTCACTGAGTCAGGGTCAATCCTCATAAAGGGCAACAACTCATCATCTCAGTAGGGAGAGGGCATCTGGCAGGAGCCAAACATGAACTGCACCGTGCAATAATCGGACCAAGATACTCGATCAGTCTTGAGATTGTCAATTTCAAGCTCCAGTGAGAACACCAGGTCCAACATGTGGCTGTCCTGATGCATCGCAGCAGCAACAACTGTCAAGCCAGAAAAAGACAGTCTGGAGGAGGTTATAACTACACCTGGAAGATTCATCATCAGCCCAAACACTGAAATCTCCCAGAAAAATACATCTGGGGCTTCAATGTTTCGCCGACGGTGAATTCAGCAACCTCCTGCAGAAGTTTCCCCATCACTACGAAGGGTGATAAATAAGGAGGAAAATCCTGCAGCCGCACCTGGACCCCCGAACAGCCACATATTCAAATGAACCTGGAGTTCCCACTGGGTGCACGGTGAAGGCCAGGTTGAATCTAAAACAGATGGCTACACCACCGCCCTTACGTTCCACTCTGGAGCAATGCACTATGGTAAACCATGGTGGGGGGACTAGGCCTCAAAAACTGGGCCGCATCATCCCCAGCCCAGGTCTCTGTGATGCAAGCCAGATCAACTGAAGAGATTTAAGTCTGCAATAATTGCAGTCTTATTCCTAATTGATCTGGCATTGCATAGCACTCCCTCAGGGGATTGGTGAGTGATGCAGCCCCTCAGGTTACCTGACCACTCGGTCTGGTGGATTCCCTGAGACAGGCACCAAACATGTCTGGCTTCTCCCATGTACCTGTCGTAACCCAGGGCCTTCTAGAACTAACAACCCCTATCCTACCACTCTCCACCATGCATGGGACACCCCACCGCCCATGATCATCCCCACCCTCCTAATCCCACCTGTAACAGCGCTCGCCGTAGTATCTGAAACTAGGAGAGGGATAAAGGGACACAAATCACGCAGCAAGTTACCCCCATACATTATCCTAGTCCCCATGCCCCATCAGATGGCTCTGACACATCACTCAATATTAAAAACCTAAAAGTAAAATAATAATTGGCTAATCCAGATAGTCTACCCTAAACAATCTCACACTAACCTATAAAACAGATAAGATAAGAAGATGATTTTATATCAGTACTCACAATTTAAATACATCTAAAAAAAAAAAACAAACCTACCTAGCCTATTCATATAAACAAATATAATGTAATTAACACAGTAGATGGATCTCATTTAGAAATACAATTATATAGGCTGTCCTAATATATAAACTACCTTACAATAGTACTAAGACAGCTACATTCCCCCAAGCAAAAATACAAACTCAGGTACTGAGGACTAAAATAAAATAAGGCTCCCCGCCTACCTTCTCTATTTTAAACAGTAGCTTAATGTCCACTGCTTTTCATACACTGAGGACGCTGTGCACTCACATGCCACGCTATGCTCGCGACTCATGCAGCGTGTGCTGCAATATATAGCCCCACAAACCCACCTTCAGCAGATGGCAATCAGCCCCCTCCCCCAAGGCCTCCCACAAGCAGATATAATTGCCAGTTTCACAGTCTCACAATGTAAATCCGTGTTGCTAGAAGGAAAAATCACCTAGTACAGGGGCATCAAAGCACAAACAGCATCAGGGCAACAGCAGTTCTAGGAGGAATAACAAAACTCAAGATCCTTGACCATCTCTCGCCCTGTCCCAGAGGTCTGTGAGACCACTGCTGCCCGGATTGCTACCCCCATCCTGATTCCAGTGCTAGCCACAAAGCATACAACCCTGCCTGACCCCAATATCTGTCGCTTTAATTTCCTCTCTAACATACATAGCCACCCTCTCCCTTTTTTCCACTCCTGTCTCTTTGAAATAGGCTATACCCTGGTATTTCTATGTCCCAGGAATGGTTCTGTGAGTACCATGTCTCAGTGACAGCCACAGGTCCAGCTCCACCTCTGTCATTAAGGCCATCAGGTCTGGGATTTTGTTTGCCAGGCTTTGGGCAACACATGCCCCTCAAGTTTGGCTTTCCTTTCTTTTGCATGCTCATCTTTGCCCTTGTGTGTGCTCTCAGTTCCTTTCTGCTACCGCTCTTAGATTGGTGGTACACTAGGAGTGGTCATAGAACCAGTCATTTTCTGCCTACCATCGACATACCTGCTTTCATGGAAGTGATGGCTGGTACCCCTCCTCATTGGGGTCCTCCACCTCAGACTCCCTCCCCAGTTTAAATGCCTGCTGGTGACATCAAATTTTTGCCCAAGAGCCCATACTCCTTCTCTTATAAGGTGCAGGCCATCGCACTCTGAAGAACTTCTTTTCCAGAAATCTGCCCATGTTCCAGTGAAGTGGTTTCCTTTAGACTGACACCAAATATTTAGCCATGTGTTAAATTCCTTGATTTCCTTGTCCCTTATTCTTTGGGTGCTACCTCATTTGCCCCACACGGAAGGGCCCAGGAGAATGTCAGGGAGGATGAATGAGTGACCGAACAATTATCTAGCTTCATTAGGTTCTGCTTGGCCTCCACCACTGACTGGCTTGCCAGGTCATTTGTCCACAGGTGTACCATGGTTGTGATGTTCATTCCTTCTCTTTCCACCAATTTCCTGATGTGAATGGTGTCCCATTTTGCTGAGGGCCCTAGCAGTATTTGATCATCACTTCTGTTTTGCTACTTGATCTCTTAGGTGGGTTTACACTCAGAAAGGTTTTGAAGTGGATTACTTCATTGCCATGGGAAATGGATCTTTCTTTGCCTTTCTCTGTTCCCCTTGAAGGATATCACATGTATTCTCAATTGTAATGGGGGATACTCCACAGGAGCTGTTACTCTTCAAAGCTTTATTAAAATTCCTTTAATTGCCCTGACTTTTCGATGCTGCTTTTTCAAAGGGCTTCTTTTATTTCTCTACAAAGAAATACATATTTTTTTATCTAATTTAACATTCAGTTTTGATTTCACTGTTTTTATAATCATATCAATTATACACACTTACCATCATAATTTCTTAACACTATTGATGCTTTCTATGCATATTCTATCTTTTTCTACAAAAATCATACTTTGTAAAACTGCATTTATCATCAAAGTGCTACATTCTGCCTTCCTTGCCTCAAATTACTACTGCTATAAGCCTGTTCAACTTTTCACTCAGCATTCTGGAACCCTCACCTCATTAAATATCGATACAATTTCTCATTCACCATGCTAATATTCCTCTAATATGCTTGCTTTGTCTCCCGTTCCTTTCTTTTAGTTCAATACACCGCTTGGTAGTTGATTAAAGTACAGTAATTAATATAAGTGCTCATACCTCAATTTAAAGTTGGTGAGCTTGTTTGCCTTATAAATTGGCTGGCTCTTTGGTACCTTCCATTGTTTCTCACCTATACAAACAATACAGGGTTTAAATACTTATGTGTTATTCAATTGTTATAACCCCTTGTGCTTCCTGTTTCTTTTATATTTCATTAAAACATCTTAAACTTTGTATTGCCTTTCTTTATATATTTTGAAGCACCTTAGCCTACATCTTACTGTCCCTTAATTTTTGTTAAAATGCTTTTGCATTTTTATTTTTACCTCTGTAGTTCCTTTGAACTGTGAAAGACTTCAGATTTTACAAACCCAGCTTCTACTTTGGATTTTCGGTGTTCCTGTATGTGGAAAAAAGGGGCTTTATTAAATCTTTTGTTATTTAATAAGTAATCTGGCTTCTCTTCCTGCCATTTTTTGTTGTTGCTGCACCTTGGCTGCTTATTACTTTTCCCTTAATTTTTATTAAAATGCAGTTGTGTTTATTTTACCTCTGAAGTTCCTTTACAATGTACCAGACTTCCAGTTTTCACTAACCTGGCTTCTGCTTTAAATTTTACTGCATGCCTGTATATAAGAAAAGGCTTTGTTAATGCTTATTTTATTGAAAAATGTATTGTTGCTTCTCTTTAGCTAGTTTTGGTGTACCATAACCATGTGTTACCTTGTTTGGCTGCTCACTTTCACTTCCTACTTGCTTGTTTTGTTTCTGGAGAAACTTGCAATTTGTGTCTTTGCCTGTGCACTAAATGAGGCTTGTTAAGTTTGTGATTTTAAAATCCTTGTACCAACATTCTAAACCATCTTTTAAATGACTCGAACCACTTTTTAAAATGCTGCTTTCCTACCTTTTAGCTGGTGTCTCTGCTTGACCTCTAGTACCTCCTGTTCCTCACACAGGTGTGTCTGCTTGTTTGAGTATGGGGTGCCTCTTTGCTGCTAAACCTCTTGGCCCAATCGCATCGCTTGTTCTTAACAGTGAGACTTCAGTCCTGTGGGACTGGGTTCCTGGTGCCTAAGCAACCCTTGTTGCGATTGGCCTTACTGGGACTGCAGAATTTAAAGTTACGCTGCTCCTTATAATTTGTTCCTTTATCATGTTTTCTTTGCCATGATTTTTGGGGCATTATTTTACACTTTTGATACGATAACATTTTTAATATATCTGAATGCTCCTAGACTTTCTTCACTTGTTTTTACTGTTTGTTCTACAAGTTATTTTTATGTTGAAAAAAGAAATGGAGTGGGGTGGGGGTTTGTTGGGGGTGGAGAAGGTGGGGCGGGGGTTGGCAGTGTGTCCGGCACCATAGGAATCATTATCCTGGTTGTCTTTCGGTTCCTTTAAATAGTTGTTTATCCAAAAATGTATTTATTTTATACTAAAAATCTGCCTTTTAGTTGTTTTTTCTTTACTTATGTAGTTATATTCTAAATATTTGTGCATTTTTTATCCATGCTATTTCTGAATCCTTTTGGGAAAATGCTAGCCCAAGACTCTGCTTCTTGCTCTTGTATGTGTCTATTACTATACATAATATGGTATGGGCTCCTCTTTCTTACTTAAATCTGTTATTTTACTCTATGTATTAACTTTTATATACTATGTCTGTATATTAAAGTGAATAACCATACTCATGTCAGTCTCTTACTGTGAATGTTGTATAATCTTTGTTATTTTTATGCTATGGCTCTCATTATTTATACTATTACTCAGTACATTTTTGTATATTTAAAATTGTTATTGATGTTTTAACACTCTAGTTTACTAACATGCATTCCAGTTGGTGTCCCTACTCATTCCTATGTGTCTTTCTAAGGTCTGTAATTGAAAAATCCATTAAATCTCTGCTCTATCCAATAATTTTGTAAGCCCCACCTATGGGGTTGTGCTATTTGTTCAAGTCCCAGAATCTAAGTGAGGCCCTGTGTGTCCCTGTTCCATAAAATGATTAGCTACATGTGACTTTTCTTCCTGCCTTCTAATGTCCCCTTTATGTTCTTGTATCCTTGTTTTAAGTGCCGTGTTGTTTGTCCCACATATAAGTGGTCACATGGGCACTGTAACATATATATACACCCTCAGTTGTATAGTCTATATACTGTACTGCTTGATTACATATTGTTGGCCTGTATAAGGGTGTCTAAACATCTTTTTTACTGGTATGGTTACAGTCAGAACATCTCCTACAGGGCCTCATCCCTGGTTTAGCGGTCCTAATAAAAGCTGTGAATCTTTCTTTATTGGAGTAACACCAACCTTTGTGTTTGTTGTATCTGTGTTGTTTTTGTAATGTTTCATGGTTATTGCTTGTATCCTTGCATCTGCCTTTTGTAATACTGACCTTTTATACCCTCTTTGTTCAAATCTGTTTATCATTGCTGTTTTCTCTTTCTGAAAATCTTGTTCCTTGCTACAGTTTCTGTGTACCTTCACTAACTGTGAGTATGGAATACTCTGTGTTAATTTTGGTGCATGGAAACTAGTTCCAAGAAGAAGTGTGTTCCTATCTGTCTCTTTTCTATACAAACTTGTTTGTGAGCAGCTTATTGTCTTCTTTGTATATTTTAAATCCAAGTATGCTATTTTCTTCTGGTCATATGTCATTCTAAATTGAATGTTAGGGTTTATATTGTTTAGATACTGTAAAATAATTGTAGTCTGTCTATAGAGCCCTTCCAAATAAAGAATCCTTCATCTATGTATCTGTTCCATGTTTTGATATCTGAAAGAAAGGGGTTCACATTAACATTTAAAATGTGTTGTTTTCCATATCATACATGAAAGCATTTGCGTGAGCTGGTGCCAGGGTACTGCCCATGGCAGTGCCCACACTTGCCTATAGTAATTTGAGTCAAATTCAAAATAGTTATTAGTTAGAATAATATGTGCTAACTCCTGCAAGACCTCTGTCTTTGGATGTGCCTGATTTCCTCTTGCATTTAATAATTTACCCATTGTCTGTATACCCTCCTCATGGGGTATGGATGTATACAAATCTAAAACATCTACTGTTACCAAAATATCCGTTATGTTTACACCCTGCTGTGTCATTTGTTCTAATTTGTAACATGTCAGTTGTGTCCTTTACATATGTACTGGTTTGTTCTAGTAGTGGTTGTAAATGAAAGTTTATATACTGTGATATTGGTTCAAATAATGAGTCATTTGCCGACACTATTGGTCTGCCAGGAGGGTTACTCTGATTCCTGTGCACTTTTGGGATGGCATAAAATATTGGTATCCTGGGGTGCTTATTTGTTATTATATTTGTTTCCCAGTTGTACATCCATCCATTGTTCTCATACTCAGTAAGTGTTTGTGTTCTGAGCTGTTGCAACCTCCCTGTTGGATCCTGTTGTAGTTTTTATAATTTGTATGTTCTCTAATAGTCTCATATACATCATTTTGTATTGTTCTCTATCCATAAGTACTATGCCTCCCCTTTGTCCGCTGGTTTGATTATAAGTTTATCATCTTTTGTAAGTTGTTTAATGCTGTCCTTTGTTTTATGCTTAGATTGTCCTTTCCAGTCCCTATCCCTGATTGTTTGTACAATTCATGTATCCCATTCTGTACTAATGCACAGTATGTTTCTACTTGATGGTTTTACCTATATGTGGATTATACTTGGATTTGATCTTCAGTGCTCCTTTATTTGTTGTTCATAAGAGTACCCTCTCTGCCTCTTGAAACTGTGTTTTTAACCTTAGTGTTCTGAAAAATCTTTGCATGTCTGCTCTAATTGGAATAAATCTGTTGTTCGGTTGGGTGCAAAGGACAATCCTAAACTAAGGACTTCTGTTTCTGTTACAGTTAATTCTTTTCTACTCAAATGAAATATACTGTAGGTAGCAGGTGTACCTCTGATTCTGCTGCCTCTGTAACCTATTCTTGTTTGCTTTCAGTTGGCACGCCTCCTGCTCCCCTGCTGGCCCCACCTCCCCTGTACCCCCAGCCCCCCTGTCCTGTCTGTTTGTCTCTTAATGGGTATCTTAGTGCTGATTCTTGTTGATGTGAAGGCCCAGGTACCTGACTTTCCTCTCGTGTAGGCATAACTGTTTCTCCAGTGTCTTTTGTATTTGGATCCCTAGTATAACTGTTATCACTATCCGTGCTGTTATCATAATATCTAGTCTGTTGTCCCCATGTCTGTTTCTGGGCATATTTCTTATATGTATATATTTTTTATCTCTGTAATCATTTGCATCCCTCTGAAATTGTTTAATTTTTGCTGTTTTAACCTTTCTTCATATTCCTTGATTTTAGCTTTGAGACTTTCTAATTGGTTCAAAAAGCTTCTTCTGCTAACTTAGTTTTAAGAGCTTCCTCCATCAGTGTTGTTCCTTTTCTAATACTTCCCTCTCCTCTAAGATAGCCTCTATTAAACAGTACATGAAGTCACTGGATGCCCTGTTCCAAATACTATCCCAAATCTTTGTTAATTTTCAGATTCTGTACCTAAATTTGGTTCTATGAAGATCCTTAGCCCCTGGGTATCATATTGTACTCTAAATATTTGGTTAACGTCAGTCCATGCCATTCAACCTGGTGCTCTTATATTTGTATATTTCATTTTTGTATCAATGTCTTGTTTGTGTCTCCCAGTTGTGGCAAATCCTGTTCACCTCTCATGGCATCAAAGCGTTTCTTATGTGTTTCTTCTGAGTATGTTTACACTCCCTTATCATGCAGTCTCCAACTATAATCATTCTTCTTGCCCTTGTTTTATTATTTGGTGCTGTCCTATCACTGCTGCTTGCCCTGCTCTACTGTTTCTTCAGTTTGCTTGTTCTCCACCTCCATGTGGTTGTTGGCCCTTTCCTTAGTTAGAGGTGTAAAGCAATCTGTTATTGTAATAGGTTTGTTTGGAATGTGTTTGACTGATCCATCCTGACAATTTTGCACCTTTCCTTCACACCACCTGCCAGCCTCCTGGTCAGAATGCCTTTGTGGGAGTGGTCCTTCAGAATGGATCTATGGTTTTTGAAATGGTGTACGATGTTGTGTCTCTGTGTAGCTTGTGCTGCAATTGGGTGATTTCAGCCATGCTTCCCTTAGTTCATTCAGCTCATTCAGGGTCCAGCAAATGGGGCAATGTCTTATTGCCCAGAGATACCCTCTACAGAAGGCACTCTGCATCCCTGGCAACCAGCGATATCCATCTGGATAACATTCCTTCCCCTAGGAAGTGCAGCCACTACCAGTCCCTCCAAAGGCATTTGGACTGGGGTGTGAAGCACTGTGTCACACATGAAAGACAGCCATAGGCAGTGATAAGAACCCGCTCACTCCCTCCATGTACCTTTTGTATACTTGCATCACCTCCCTGATGTTTAGTGCCCCCACATGGCACCAAACATCCACCTCTCTCCCAAGTCTCAAAGACTGGTGCTGTGGTGAGTGGATGGTGACCAGTACAGCGCACCACACACCACCTCAGCCATTCTCCATCTGATATAAACAGGAGCATGTTGCTTCTTTGTAGGACAAGTGTAACACGCCATGTTCTAAAAACTGTAGCATGCTTCCTGCTTGTATCGAACAGCAACTGGCTGGTGGTGTGGTGGGCTATGCTGGTGCTGTCCACTCACTGCCACCAGTATTTCAGAGTACTGGGGAGAGAGGTGAGATGCTGGTGCCATGAGAGGACAGACACCAGAGAGGTGAAGCAAGTATACAAAAAAGTACATGAAAGGAGTGGGGGTTCTTCTGCAACCGCCCACGGCTGCCTTTCATGTGTGTGACAGCACTTCACACCCCAGTCTGAATGCCTTGCAGGGACTGGTTGCCACTGCACTCAACGGACCAGGGATTGTTGGGTTAGGGAGGGAGGTTTGTTTCTGAGCACGGGGTGTGGGTGCCAGTACTGTACATGGACCAGTGGGGGACTTGCCAGGCAGGCCATCTCAAGTGGTCCTCTGCTGCTGTCAAACTGTTCTTTGTTGGGGAGGGAACCACTACCAGCAGGGACAGGAGTGGGTGGAGGTTGGGCTGCTAATGAGAGGGTGGGGGCACACTAGGCACCAGGGATGTATGCATATCATGGTCAACTCAGGGATTGGGTGGGGCCACACCACTGCAAACCATCCACAGGCTCTGTATGGGTTGGGCTGGTGATTGGAAGTGGGAGTGGGACCACTGTCCACCAGTGGCATCTACTGTGCTGATTTGCTGATGATCAGGGAGGACCACTGGACACCAGGACATGGGAGATGGTGATAGGTCAGGTGATCTGGTTAGGGAATGGACCGCTAGCCACCAGGGATAACACTCAATGACATTGGGCATGGGATCAGTGGGGAAGGATCGCTAGCCACCAGGGATAACTCTCTGTGACATCAGGTAGGGGATCGGGTGTGGGAAGGGACCACTGGACACCAGGAAGTACATTTCTTTTATATAGGGCAGGTATCGGGTTGGAGGAGGGACCACAGGACACCAGGGAAAGATGTATGTTGACATAGGGCCAGCAATCGGTGGGGAAGGGGATCATTAGCACCAGGAAAATATATTGTATGTTTTCCTCTTGGGCTGGCAATTGGTGGGGGCACCAGCACCAGGGTAAATATGTTTTATTTCAGGCCAGCAATTGGTGGGGGCATTAGCACCAGGGTAAATATATGTTTCATTGCAGGCCGACAATCAGTTGGGGGCACCAACACCAGGAAAATACATGTTTCATTTGGGCTGGCGATCAGTGGTGGGGATCACTAGCACCAGGAAAATATATTTTTCATTTCAGCCAGCAATCGGCAGAGGAACCACTAGCATCAAGGTAAATATATGTTTCATTTCAGGCTGGCAATCCATAAGGAGAGACACTAGCACCAGGGAAAATATATTTTTCATTTTGGGCTGGCAATTGGCAGGGGACCACTAGCACTAAAGAAAATGTATTTTTCATTTCAGGACAGTGATTGGCGGTGGTCTGGGAGAGACTCAGGGCTGCCTATGAGGCAGGGGCTGGGGGGACATAGTAAACTCCTGTACAGCCTATGTAAATTTGCCCATAACAGGCATGCAAATGGCCACATAGCACATTGCATGCTCAATGGCTCATTACATAGCTGCATTGTTAACTGGAAATAGTGCATCTGTGCTATTAATTGTGAAAGCCATACTTCTGGATGCATGTCAGGGTGGAGCTAGTGGGGTTAGCAGTACTGATAATAGGGTTATTGCTGACTTGATTCCAGCCCTATTCTCAGGCAGATCGCACAGGTGCTATCCAACTGAGAATAGCAGCCTAGACACCTTGGCAAATGCAAAGTGCAATGCAAACTTTTGAGCTGTGCTTTGCAACTGTTTGTGGATCTAGCCCTTGATCTTCTGAAGAAGGAAAGAAAAGGCTAGATAGAGTGGTAATAATGTAGCATTCATAGAGGAATGCATAGTAAAGATACGGTAGCAGAAGAAATCGTGACATTTCAGGAACATGATGCTGGAGCAGGCAGGGTGTTCTGTCTGTTTGTATCACAGATCATATGAATGTAATCCATAGCCAACCACTATAGATTAAGGAGGAATTGATTGTTGCTCTCTGCATTGGTAAAAATGACATGAGAAGAAAAATTTCTCAGAAAATGCTCCACTCACCAGTTATCCATGTTTTCATGGACAAACAAGGTTATCCATGGGCATCCATAGTTATCTGGGCTCTTTCCTGATCTTTGTCCATGATAACAACACTGATGGTTTGTCCACAATTCATGAACAAGATTAGCAATTGCTGATGAACATGCACGAGCACCAGGGAAAAAAAATCACACATTGAGAGACAAATTGTTTCAGGTAGCAGCCATAATTGTCCATGACCTAAATACAGTATATATAATTTTCAGCATCCAAGCTTGATAATGGTTTTCAGGATTTGGTTTTACAGTAATTATGATATTTATCAAGTGTGTTCTGTGTGCCCTGTTTAACATACTGTAATGCCACAGATGGTATCTTGGTTAAAATAAAGACATTGTTTGTATCACATTAGTTTCCATCATTTAACTACTTATGGTAAAGCTTCTACAATTAAACTGTGTGAAATATTTCTGTTGGTCAATGTACAGTAGCATCACTTTAGCTTTTAAGGATCTAGAAAAATATAGGTGGTATTAGTGGCATCAACCCTAAGTGTGAAGATTAGACTGAAGGATATCACTCTCTAGATTTATTTTATTTCTGGTTAGCCTTTCTTTAGTTTACCCATCCCTATTTGAGCTAATTGTAATCCATCCAGACCTTGCCAGGATTTGTTTAGTTCTCCAACTAAATTATGCCATCTCTTATTCTAACTAAGACTGACAACTTGACAGCTACTGTACCTAGTGTACTATTGTTTGTTTTAAAGTAAAAACAATTTTCAAAATACAGTCAAGTTGTAGCTGTGTTCCTAAAATCTGTATATAATATCAATATTTTTATCAGTAGACTCATTTGGCTACTGTTCTTGACCAAAGTTGCTATAGAATTCTTCAGTTATGATTTCTGTGTGACCTTTCCCAATGTGTTTTCAAATATTTTAGACACACCATGCTCAACCATGATCAGCAATGGTTCATCTATGTTTGATCATGGTGTGTTTATGATCATAAGAGCATGGAAAAAAATATGTGTAATTTATTTGCATGTCAGAATGCAGAATTTGACACTTTTAAACTGATATAAGTAATCACAATTATACAACTGTTCTTCAGTTTCTGAAGGAAAATATGTTTTACACAATGAGATTAATTACACAAGAATAAATGATTAATATGTGAACTTATCACATCTTAAAAAGAAGTTTAATTTATGGTGAACTAAATAGAAATTAGCCTTTCTATCAGTTACAGTATGGATAATGAGAAGTGCATTAGAAAGGAACAACAGCAGCAATGGGTGAGTAAATGAAAGCTATTTTATGACTGTGTGGATTATACAGTATGTATCTAATTACAGAATCTTAGCGTTGATTGAAAAAATCAAATTCCCGAGTGGTGTAGAAATGTGTTTTATAACAAAGACATAATAATACAGTTAATACTACAAGCCCTCCTTAGGAGTATATTATAAAAATGGTTCTATAATTTTATTTTGTAGACAATTCAATTCTTCATAAATTAGGAACAACAGAACCATTGATGACCATGATCAACAAATAATTCTCAGACTATATTGGCCATAGTGGTCCATTATCTGTGTCTGAGCCATTTACCATTAGTGATTATCCATGGATAACCATGGCTAAAACATGGACAAACCATGACTGACCATGGTCACTGACCATGTATAACCATGGCTTAACAATGTACAGCCACAGTTTCTCCATAATCAGAAGGGCAGATTGAGGAGGCAATTTACAGAGCTGGGTACGTTGCTAAATGAAAACATATCCAGACACAGATTGCTCTTCTCCGTGATACTCATGGTCCTGGGTTTATGAGGAATGACAGTGAACTACTATATAACCAGCCAATCAAGTATTACTATTGTGCTGTTCTCTGTAGTTTACCTCAAAACAAGACCACTGAGTCACATCTTGTTTTATAACACTCTATTAACATAAAGAGTGTTCCTGCTTCCAACATTGCTCTGCGCCGCACCTAGATTGCAGCACTCCTAAAAGCTACAGGTACATCCCGTGTCTCACATGTTACTGAAGCTGCTGTCACTGTGAATACTAAATGAGATCAGTTTAAGGAGACAGACCCACAGTTCTCTAAACACTAGATCTCCGTTTTTAACATTAACTTGGAATTTGTTCACAACAACAGAAATGCAAATGTAGCCTGTTTCATTTATGTAATACTGAAAACAATGGTAAGCCTTGCTAGCAAGTTAAGTTCACTCTAGTTATCACACTGTACATCTAAACACCAGTCTTTAGTTTTAAAGTTCTTGAATTAACCTTGCAGGATGCTTTATTGCCCTCTTTGGGTATCTACTGTCTGGCACAGCTTCTGCAAAACTGTCATCTGGGTTTCTGAAGGAATCTATTTATCCTCTGAGGCATCACCATTCTCTTCTTTTGTAAATATTGTATCCTAGATCACGTTAAAATGGGATGCATTGCAAGTTATTCTATGACTAGCATATTTTGCAGTGCCTTTTTGCTTACAGCACGATAGGGAGCTGGATTGCAGATAGGTGAGGCTTTGTTTCACTTTTCTGAAGCACAACTACTTTGTCCCTTGTTTATATAGAAGAGACCTGGGGCTAGATTCACAAAAATTACAAAGGAAATACAACATTTTGCATTTCGCTTTGTGATTGTCCAGGTGTTAAAAATGTTATTCACAGACAAATAGCATACCACGCTATCCAATTGTGAATAGGGCTAGGCGAGTCTCGCGGTAATCCCATTACCACTACCTCTAACCCCACTAGTGTCACCCTGACCTGCATCCCAGAGAATGGCCCCACAATGAATAGTGCAAGTGCTCTATTTGGTATTCACAAAAGCAGCCTTGCAAATTAGCCCACTGAGCATGCAAGGCACTACTGGCCATTTGCATGTCCATTATGTGCCCATTTAAAGGGCTGCAATGGAGTTTAGGATGCCCACCACCGATCGTTGGCACAAGTAAAACAAAAGAATAGTACTTGGTGCCAGTGCCCCCGCCCACATCTGTGATTGTTGATCACCGGCCCAGAAAAAAGAATAATCCCTGGTGGCTAGTGGACCCTCCATGATTGCTGATTGTTGGCCCGATGAAAAAGAATAGTCCCTGGTGGCTAGTGGTCCCTCCCTCACCTGATCACCTGCCCACATAAACAGAAGGTGTCTCTAGTGTCCAGTGCTCTCTCCCCCACCGGTCACCTGCCCAATATGATATAAAGATGTCTGTGGTGGCTAGTTGTTCCCCACCCAATCCCTCTCCCTACATCTAAATCAATATTCCCTGGTGGTCTAGTGGTCCCCCTCACTGATCACCAGCCCAATAAAAATGCAGATATTCCCTGATGGTCTAGTTGCCCCCTCACTGATCACCAGCCAATAAAAAATGCAGATATTCCTGGTGGTCTAGTTGCCTCCCCACTGATTGCCAGCCCAATATAAATGCAGATATTCCCTAGTGGTCTAATGGCCCCTCACTGATCCACCAGCCTGATAAAAATGCAGATATTCCCTGGTGGTCTAGGGGACCCCCTCTCTATCACCGATCTGCCTGTATCATGCAAGCAATATTTTTGCCTGGTATCTAGTGGCCCCCCACCTCCACACCAGCAGGTAGTGTCCCATGACCCTGCTCCTCCCATCCTGAACCAGAGTCCTACTGACCAGTAGCAGCCTTCCTCTCCACTATGGCTGGCCACCGATTCAGCACTCAGTGAGTGTGTACTGTATACAATATGTACTCAATGAGAGCTCAGTCAATGGTCAGCTATGATGAAGAGAGGAGGGCTGTGCTGATCACTGGCTCAGGTTCAGCATGGGGATCAGGATGGTGGGACACTATCTGCTAGGGTGGTGGGACTGGGGGTCCACTAGACACCAGGGAATTATATGACATGCATGATAATGGCAGATCAGGGATAGGGAGGGGGGTCCGCTAGACCACCAGGGAATATCTGCATTTTATATTGGGTATCTCAATGGGTTAGGGGAGGATCACCAGACCACCAAGGAATATCTGTATTTTTATCAGGCCAGCAATCATCAAGAGAGGGACTACTAGACCACCAGGGAATATCTATTTTTATATCGAGCCGATGATCAGTGAGTGGGGACCACTGGACAGCAGGGAGTATTGCTTAGATGTGGGGAGAGGGATTGGGTGGGGGGGAGGGAGGGATCACTAGCTACCAGGGACATCTTTATTTCATATCAGGTGGGTGATTGGGTGGGGAGGGACCCTGAACACCATGGAGTATCGTTTCATTTTTGCTGGTGCTGGCAATTGTTGGGATGGACCACTAGCACCAGGGAGACTGTTTTTATTACTTGGACCAGCGATCGGGTGATGGGGGTGCAGTACCTCTGCCAACCACTAGTATTGTGCAAAATTAAAGCAAGGTCTCACTCAGGGTATTTTCTCCATGCAAGGAACCCCAAAAGACCCTTACAAGGAGAAAATACTTCATGAATGGGAATCTGCCAATATGCAGGTCTCCTCCCTCATTTGCATCCTGGCCGTTTCACACTTTGCCCTCAGCAACCCAGTTTGTGCCCACAAACTGGGCTTTTGGGAATACCACTTCTGTGCAACACCTGGTTTGCATTGTGCAAACCTGGTCTGAGCTGGAGCAAAGTTTTGTGAATCTGGCCCTGGGCTTTCTTCTCTTGTCCACATATTGTCTCTAGGGCTGTGCAAAATTTGCAAATTCTGATTTTGTGGAATTTTCATTAAAGTCTACAAAATTTCATGAAACATTTCAGAATTATCCAAATGTTTTAATTGATCAAGAAAATTGGCATTGTATTGTTTGGAAGAGGCCCTAAAGAGTGTAAAGTTTCATCATATTTGCATTACGGAAGGAAGTTATAGGGTTTTAAGTTCTGTTGATTTATTATTCACGTGAACATTTGTGAAAATATTTCTATGGTTACAATTTAACCACCTTTGGAGCCAGACAGTTTAAAATTATTATGCATACTTTCTTAGGGAGAGTAATAGAAACTGATAAACAGAAGTAATTTGTTATGTAAATTGCAGGTTACAGGCACTCAAATGTTATAATCTATTTGTTAAACTGTGTGAAAAATTTCAAAATATGTGGATGTTTGTGGCTCCTCTGTTACTACAGGTATACACTCAAGATCTAGCATGCATACCAAAGTAAATATGTGCTTGAATCTAATTAAGCTGAATAAATGTGGTTTAGTAAATTAAAATGTATTGTTGCTAATTTAGAAATTATCAATTGGCAAAATTTGCTCAAAAATCCATGGATGCATAATAATTAATGCCATTAGAATTCCACTTGTGGAATTTAACTTTCTAAAGCACTTATCACCACTGAATCACTTTACTTGCACTAGCATCAATGCTCTGCAATACCCTCCAACACTCCTACAATGGTGCCCAGCATCCTGCTCCATCATGACTAAAGATATCCAGATACTTGCATCACAGTGGCCTAAGTCACAACTAATTGTAGACTGCGATGTCAGTTGGTGCCACTGGGCTCAGTTTTCAAGCGGCCTATAAATCAATGCAATTTGCACTGATCTACTGCTGCAGCAAACTCCAGGTGCATTAATGACCCAGCATCCTATTTTATAAACCTGAGATCTCTGTGCCAAAGTCCTAAGAGCTGCTGCAGCTGCAGGGTTGTACCAAACATGTGGCCACCTTAAGGGCTTGACAGAAGGTCTCATCAAGCCCCCTCAGCATGGTTCCATGTCGCCAGAGACACAAAATTTACCAACCATCATCACAGCGATGGCACCATGCCGACAATTGGCATTTTGCCATCACTGTACAAAGTGTTTTTGCAGGGACTTCTTCCCCGCACCCCCATGCATGGGGATCTGCTCGCACCCCCACACTATAGATAACCAACTCCGAGTTGGAGTTGGTTCGGGAGGGTGAACTCCAGAGAGACAGCAGCATCATGAAACCAGCGGACCATCACAGCGAACTTTTGATTTTGTTGCTGTGATGGTCTTCACTATTTTCCATTGCTGTGCAATCATGATACCACCAACACGAGCATAGACAAGCCATAGAGGTGGAGGGTAAATATGCCTGGAAGGTGGGGACCAGGAGCCGATGGAGTATAGGGGTGCCATGGGATGTGACAGTTGCACTGTGGCAGTGAGAGGGATCTGAGGAGGCAAGCAATGGAGGTGCAATACTCAGTGACACAGAGATGATTGGCTCAGGTGTGGGGAGGTTGACATGTACAGACCATCATGACCCAGACCCAGGTGACAACAGCCCTGGCATCTTCCCACAGGACCCACAGTTCCCAGCAGTGAAGTTGGGCATCTGCTGGCAGCCACGTGGGAGCTGTGTGCAGGGAATGTCATGATGCCCTGAGCATGTACCAGCCAGTGAATGCACCCCACAACCTGCACTCACTGCCACCCACCATATATAGAAGACTGTGGGTCCTGTGGGCAGGACCCAATGCTGTTGCAACCTGGGGTCTGGATCATGATGGTCTGACCATGCCAAGCCCTCCACCTGGGCTGATTAGCTCTGTGCCACTGTGCATGGCACCTCCAGTGGGTGACTCCTCAGATCCCTCTCACTGCTGCCATGCCCCATTGCCCCATGGCACCCCCACTGCTTCATCAACCCTAGTCCCCACCTTCCAGGTCCCACCCAACTAGCCACCCTGCCAGGCTGTGATACAAGACCCTTAGACCAGCTCCTGCAGTGGACTGTGGGTCCTGTGGGACAGGAGCCAGGCTGTTGCCACCTGGGATCTGGGTCATGATGGTCCAACTGTGCCAACACCACACCTGGGCAGATCAGCTCTGTACCATTGCGCATGACACCTCCGCTGGGTGCCTCCTCAGATCCCTCTCACTGCCACCATGCCCCCATTGTCCACCATGACATACCCACTGCTCCATTGGCTCCGGTCCCCACCTTCCAGGTCCCCCACTCACTGCCCTGCCAGGCAGTAGTGCAGGGCTCTTAGACCAGCTCATGGCTGGTCTGAGCATCTCCCTCTTGTGGCAATGGCGTGGCTTCTGGAATTCCAAATAAGGGGATGATGCAGCCCACCATTGTCCAAACCCCATTGTGACCTGGCCACAAGGGTGCCACAGGGCAGCTTTGTTACATGACATTCCAATTTTGATGCCACTTGCATTCTAAAATTGGGAATTGCAACAACCTTTGATGCAAGGTGCTACTTGTGTCAAATATTTTGTGCAGGCATCTTTGCGCCTAAAGTTTTGCTTTTGAAAACAGCCCACAATTTTCAAATAGTAAAAATATACATTGTTATCTACATGTGTTAAAGAGTCAGCAGGTGGCATTGTATAGACACAATGCTGCACATGCATGTGCTTCCACAAGTTATTACGTCAGTATGTTCTAGTGGTTATCTGGCATATTGCAAGAATTCGGGGTAGTGCACAGTGATGCCCATGATTCCTCTTCATGATTTGTCAGTCAAGATAGTGACCTGACACTTGGCTTCACTATGCATTAACTATGGAGCCTCTTATGAGTGGTACCTTAGTGCCACTTTACTCAGCCGTTACCTTCCTCGACGATGGCAGCTCAAGTGTATGGCTGGGCAAAATGTATAGACATGGCTTTGAAAATAGTATCACAACATTCTATAATTTCACAAAAGCTCATGAAATTCAACTTAATTACTGATGTTATTTTGGAGTGTTTAACTGTTATAAGAGATTTGAGAGTTGACACAAACAGACTCTTTTTTATATTGTTTTTCTCCCAGCTGGCAACTCATCATTTCTCAGGGATATATCCTGATCATGCTGAACAAAGCAATCATTCAGCTGGCTACCAGATTTTTCATACTTTTTATTACTACCAATCTCCTTGCTTGGGGGCAGTGCCTCTGTAAGCCATACTCAGCCACAGCTTTCCTGTGGCAGTAGAAACTCCTTGATCCAATCACAGGGGTTGCTGTGTCAGTGAAATCCACTGTTAGCCCTCCCGACTGAGATGCACTGCTAAGCAGCAGCTGTTTCAGCCATGCCCTGCCTCCTGACGTGACTTTCCGGGCTCGCTTCTGAACCTGGGTCTTCAGCATGGCAGCATGATGCTCTGTTGCTGGGATAGGGGGTGGCCTGAAAGCTGTATTTAGGGTCAATGAACCTAACAACATTGGTGATATTCTGTTCTCTAGTTTTAAAGTAAGAATGGCTTAAAGTTCTGCAATTTATATAATTCTGAAATATAATTTTAAAATGTATGAAAGTTTGGAGGCTTATAACTCAATCACTTTGAAAGATAGAGATTTGATACTTGGTACATGTCTGTATGGGCCTTGGTAAAGTCATCACAGCAAATGTAATTCACATTGGGCTAATACTGTGAAATCGTATTGAAATAATTGAAATCACAATTTAGCAAAATGTGAAATTTTCTAACAATTTCACAATATTTAGGTGAGCGAAATCAGCATTTCTCCAGAATTTTGCTGGTGGGAGATAATTTTACCAGCCTAATTGCTTCCTTTTGGCATCATGCTTCTGATCTATTTCTTTATTTGACTGTTTCTTGAAGGGCAATATCAGGTAACTGTATAGGCAAGGCAAGAGCAAGGCACATTTTATATAAGAGACACCCATCCTGGAGACTGTGGGTGCCGAACATTTAAAATATAAATACTATACATTATAAAATAGAATACATAATACAATATATCAAACATAAAACAATACATCAACAAAAATGAAATTTATATATATATATATAATAACTTAGGCAATAACAGCCAGTGCCTAAAGAGCCAGGGCTAACCTAACATAGATTCTAAAACAGTAAGGACTATAGGCGCAGTCTGGGAAAGCCTAATATACAAGAAGGCCTTGAGACAGGCCTTAAATACCTCCACAGAAGGGGCCTCACTAACTGCTGGAGTGAATGAATTCCACAGGATGGGAGCAGCGATACTAAATGTTCTGTCACCTGCTGTTTTTTAACCTCATCCTGGGAATCGCAAGGAGAACCCTAAGCGAGAAGCAGAGGGAGCAGGCTGAGATAGCAGGGAATGAGAAGGTCCTTCAGGTAACCAGGGCCCAGGCCATGTAGGGGCCTTAAAGGTGAGTAAACCCACCTTAAAGAGGACCTCCATCTAACTGGCAGCAAGTGCAGTTGACACATGACCGGAGTGATATGAAAGTATTTAGACTGTCCTGTCAACAACCTCACCACCGTGTTCTTCACCAGCTGTAGTCGGCACAGGGTACCCCAGAGACCCCAAGACAGAGAGCATTACAGTAGTCCAACCTGGAGTCATGAAGGCATGTACCAAGGTGAAGAGGTCCTATGTGGAACTAGGGGCTTTATCTTGGCGATATTCCTCACATAATAAGATCACTACGGACAGTGGGAGACACCTGAAACTCAAGTGTCAATCCACTGTCCAGAATATCTTAGATCCCACACCCTCGAGGAGGCCTTCAATGGTACAGAGCCAAGAAAAAGCCCTGCCTCTGTACCAGAGGCCAACCTATCACGCTTCTGTTTGACTCCACCACCAGTACCGCCGTCTTATCAGGGTTCAGTTGCAACCAGCTGGAGACCATCCAGTCATTAATTTTAGTGAGGCAGCTATAAGCACTTCCACTGCATGAGATGTTCCAGGGTAAAGGAAAATACAGCTGGGTATCATCAGCATAGCAATGAAAATCCAGACTGTACTCCTAATGAGCTCTTCCAAGGTAGCATATGCATGGTAAACAGCATCAGCGACAAGACTGAACCCTGGGGAACCATATGACAGGTGGCCAGGAGGAGGAGAAATTACCCATCACTACCCTCTGCCTCCTGTTAGATAGAAAGGACCCAAACCAGCAGATGACCATGCCAGCAGGTCCACAGAATTCCTTCAAGTAACACTTGACGGTCGACCGTGTTGAATACTGAAGAGAGATCAGGAGAACAAGAATTGTCCCTCCCTCGATGTCTCACCCTAAGAAGGTCATTGTGCACGAACCAGTGCAGTTTCTGTGATATGCCTCACTCAAACCCAGACTGGAGTGGCTCCATATAAATCATGGGCCACAAGATGCTCCTCAAGCTGAAGCGCCACCACTTTCTCCACAATCTTACCCAAAAATGGAAGATTGGAGATAGGATGGTAATTTGCCTTGATCTCAGGGTCCAATGATGTTTTATTCAAAAGAGTCTCACCAACACCTCCTTCAAGACATCAGGAAAGACCCTCTGACAAGGAGCACTGGATGATCAAGGCAAACACCGGATCAACGGAGTCAACACATCTCATTAAGAAACGATTTGGCACTGGGTTCAGTTCACAAAAGGTGTGCAAGCTTGAAGCAATCTTAATGACCTTGGCCACCTCCACCAGTCTAGGCTTGCCCCAACCAGGTGGAGAGCTCTCCAGTCATCCACGGTGACCACTGTCGGCCAAACCAAAGAGTTTGTTGAAGACTAGTTCAGCCAGGGTTCTGTTAGTGGTTATATGCGGAACATTTCAACAGCATTTTAAAAACCTGTACAATTCTTGTGTAAAGGATTTCATTTCTGTTCAACTTGAGTCATCTTCAGCTGTTTTCGCAGCTTTTCTATTAGCTTGTGACTGTTAAGGACTGATTTTCTAATTGGTGAACCCTAAATAGTCTGCAAATAATTTTTAATCAGACCTTTGAAATGGAGGTCCATTGTCTGTTTTACCATTCTTGGGATTCCATGAGCAGAGAATAGTCTGTCTAATGTTGACAGTACTGCAGTGGCTGCAGTCAAAGCAATAAGCTCTGTGTCAGGATATCTGAAATGTTCATCTACAAATACTATGATATATTGCTAACTAGAAATGGCCCATAAAATCCACAGCAACAGTGTCCCATAAATATAAGGTAATTTAGACATCAGTAGTGGTTCTACATGCACATCATTTGTTACTGCCTGGCAGGCAGGACAATTTTTATCATCATTTCTGCAAGCTGGTCTATGCTGGAAACAATACTTTCCTCTCAGCAATTTCTTGGTGTTTACTATGCCAAGGTGCCCAGTGTGTGTTGTTGCAACTGTTTTAGCTCTTAATGAAATTGGTATTACTATTTCATAGCATCTCAAAATTAGACACTATCCAAGAACAGACAGTTCAGTTTCCTATCACAAACAATGTGTCAGCTCAGATATGTCAGTTTCAGGGTCTGGTGAGTCAGTTCTTATTATTTTGTACCACTTCCGTGCCTTTATTAGTTCTGTCAGAGCCTGCAGAGTCTTGTCAGTTGTTGTTGCTTCCTTTATCTCTATAAGGGTAAGAGCTTTTGTCACTGCATGTGGAGCTACAAAGCAGATGTATTCTGCAGGTGACCATGAGTTAACTGATCCTTCCAAAGGATGCCTTGAAATACTGTACAATCTGCTGGGTTGTCTTTTTCTGGCTTGTGTATAATATTGAAATCATAACCTGAAGGCATAGTCCCCATCTTTCAATGCATGCTGGCATCTTGAATCATGGGTGGCCAAACATTATCAGGGCCTAATGATCTGTAACTATTGTAAATGATGTCCCATACACAAATAGGTGATAATGCTCACATGCCCAGACAACAGCTAGCACTTCTTTTCAGGTTGAGAGTACTTTTGTACTTTTGTTCAGTCTCAGTTAAGCTGTGGCTTGCATAGGAGACTACCAGGGATGACTACCATCTGGCTTTTTCTGTACTAATATCGTCCGATGTCTGACCTGACAAGCATCTACTACTAATGCTGTTGTCAGGCTTGGATCAAAATATGACTTGGTTATGGCTGAGGTCAATAAATCCTTTATGGTGTCAAATGTCACTTGACATGCAGCTGACCACTGAAATTTATATTCTGCTTTGTGAGTTCCCTCAGTGCGGTACTCACAGTGGAAAAGGTTCTGATATACCTTGCAAAGTAACTAGGCATTCCTAAGACTGAGCACACTTCACTGATATCTTTGCAGCTGCTGTCTTTATTTTCTCTTCCTTTTTGGCTCTAGTTTCATTCCTTAACATGAAAATATGTGGCAGAGAACTCAAGCGTAGTCTTGGTGAATTCACATTTAGCTAGATTCAGTGTTAAATTATTAGCAATCAAACACACAAACTCAGCTGTGAGAGCTTGATTATGTTCTTTCTGAATTTTACCAAACACTTAAATTTCATCATTATTTCATCTGTTGTGTAATTTAACAAGCAAGCATCTCTTTACCATGCATCATAAAAGCTACAGTGACAGTTTGCATTTATGCTCTACTAGTGCATCAAATGTTCCTGCTACTTTCAGGAGTGAGATGGAACCATAAAAGTATACATATTTATTTTGACTTTTGCTAGCTTTGGTTTAGTTCTAGTTTGTCATAAGTGACCTTGTCCACAATGTTTACTGAGGCACCAGAATCAACAGTAAACTGAAGATTAGTATTTAACATATATCAATTACAATGGTGGTGGTGGGACTGCCTGTCACTGAATCATTTGCTTACATGATGTCGCAAACACATAATGTTCTGTGAGCTCTTCTTATTCTATATACCCGATATGGCATAGATATGGAGGAAAAGAAAATATGCAGTAGAAATATATTACAAATAGCGCATAGACATTACTTACGGTAATAGAGCTCCTGCAAGTGGAACCTCACAGGAGGCCTGGTGGCACTGAGGGCTGAGGCATCTGCCTTACCTCATGCCATGCGGCGACCTGGGTTCAGAGTGGACTAGGGAAGGCAGGGAAAGAGAGGATCGAGAATCTGGAGGACAGCTTTCCTCTCCTGGGAAGGTGGGTTGAGGTTTCCCCCTCGTAGTAGCTCCCAGTGGAGACTGGTAGCACTACTCTAGCAAGGGCTGTACTCTGGCGGAGGTGATTGTGGACATTTGCAGGCAGGTGTGGGAGCATGCCCGCTGTATGCTGACATCATTGCATGTCCATGCCTCGGGAGGGAAGAATAAAGGAAACACCCAGATCATGGAAGGATGATGGCACATTGAGGGGCTGGCCACACACCCACTGCCAGACCCGGCTGATCAGCTCTCCCAAATTTTTCTCCACTCCTGAGCCTTGGACAACTGGATTATAGAAAGGGCACCAGGCAAGGAGCAGATGTACCTGCCTTGGGGGGTGCAGAGCCAGGGGTTGGTCAAGGGCTCTGTGGATGGGAGGGACCCAGTACCTGATTTCCTGGTCAGGAGGGTGTCAGGCAGGGTGGTATAGGAGCCAGCTGAGGGAGGACGCCTAAGGGAGGTTTCACCATCCAGTGACCAAATCCTCTCCTCACATCTAAAGCAATACTCCCAGCAGCAAAATTGTTTCAAGTTGGTGTCATGCTTTTAAGCTGCCGTCATAGGCAGCATGCTCATTCATTGATGCCACACAGACAAGCCCTAAAAGCAGTGGCTGCATTGGCCACAACACAGCTGCACCTCCACAGCCTGCTACTCCAGGAAGCTGTCACAACAAGTTTCTTGTGCACGCGTGTAAGCAAACATAATAATGGGGAGCTGTAATACAAAACTAATGTAAAGTACAAGCTGAACTGTGTCTAAATATTATATTTTGTTAAAGTTCTCTTGAAGTTGCTGTTCAATGACTGGCTGAGGAAATTATGCATGGAGGAGAGGTTCATCTGTATTGGGGACTGGGATGAGACCTGATCAAACAAAGTACTCTTTTACCAGACAGGCTACACCTCAGTAGGGAGGGTTCAATGGTACTCAGGGACAAACTGGGGAATACATAACCCCTACACTTAATTTAAACTACTGAGGGAGGGCAGTGGGTCAGCAGGCCCAAAGACTCTGAGAAGAGGAGGTCAATGAACTTCCCCACAGTGATTGAAGAGGTCTGGAGGAGGAAGTGGAAGGATGAGAAAACAGTTGACAAAGGGTGGAGAGTGTGAGGAACACATGACAAGGGAAGGTGAGGGATCGTACACAGAGGGGAGAAATGTGAAAGAAGAGAGGGAGGGAAGGTAAGGTCAGAGTCTAGGGTGGAGGGTGGTGTCTCTGAATGTGCGAGTCTTGGAGACAAGATAGATGATCTGCAGGCACTGTTAACAGACAGGAGGGTGGACATAGCAGCAGAAACAGAGACTTAGGCAATACCACACCATGATTGGGACTCTGCAATCCCTGGATATAAACTGTACAGGAGGAGCAGGACAGAGTAGTCAGGAAGGTGGTAGCATTTTACATCAGGGAGGGAATAACTTGCATGAGGGAGGAGTCGGAGGAAGAGAAGATGGAGGCATTATGGCATCAGTTATGGTCCAAAAGAGAGAAAGGTGAGGTTGGAGGTGGTTTACAGACAACTCAACCATGATGAGGAGAGGACAGGAAACTGAGCACACAAATATTAGAAGCTGCAAGGAAAGGAGATGGTGGTGGTGGGGACTTCCACCTGCCCAAGATGGACTGGATCATACCATCCACAAGATGTGTTAGAAATCAGGTGATCCTGGAAGGGCTGCAAAAGTGGGTTCCTGACTCAGGGCATCACAGAAAGAATAAGAGTAGAGGCAATTATTGATCTGGTGCTCACAAATAGGAAGCATGTACAGGAAATGATGGTCAGGGAGCCCTTGGGTGGTAGTGACCATTGCTCAGTGTGGTTCCAGTTGTATATGGACAGGAGAGCATCCTGACTTATACCAAAATATTGAATTTTAGAAAGGCAGACTTCAGAAAGATGGGAGAAGTGCTAAGGAGCCGACATCGCAGACATTGAGCAGATGTGGGGTGAAACAAAAGTGGCTCATCATTAAGGAAGTAATACTGGTTGCCACAGAGGAGTGTGTTATGCTCAGGAGGAAGAACACAAGGGCCAAAGTACCAACTGGTTCAGTTCTGGGGTCACCCAGGCAGTAAAGTAAAAAGAGGTTATCCATCGAAAATTCAGGAAGACCAAGAGAAAGAGGTGGATAGGAAAATTACCTGAGGTTGGCTAATAAGTCAAGTAAGGAAGTCTGGCAAGCTAAAGCACAGAAGGAACTACAGATAGCTGAAGGAATTAAGAAGGGACAGAAGGCCTTCTTTTACTATATAAGTGAGAAAAGGGACAAGAAGGACAGATTGTTAGGCTTAAGAAAGGGAGGAGTGGGTCAAGGATAATGGGAAAAGCAGAGATACTAATTGACTACTTCTGTTCCATCTTCACCAGGGAGAAGGATGGACCACTGCTTTCAGGAGTGAGAAGAGGAACAGAGTTGGAGGGAACACAGATGTAGTGATAAAGGAGGATAGGGTGAGGAAGGGCTACTAGCATTGAAGGTGGACAAATCACCAGGCCCAGACAGTAACGGTCAATTTGCCAAAACCAAAACGCTCTGTCAAAAACTATGCAGGAATAAAAGTGTCGTGGTCCCAAAGTTGGTATATGTAATCTAGTGTGGTTTTAGACTGTTCTTAGATTAGGGACTGCACTGCAAGGTTTTGCCCGCAATGTTTTTGGTTTTGGCAAATTGACCCAGAGGACCTACGTGGAAACTTTTAAGTGGGGCCAAAGCATATCTTTTTAATCAGGCATTTGATGTCCACTAATTTAAACCAAAGCTGAATGAGTTTTAAGATTACTGTTTATGGTTGTTATTCATTGTATGTTTTATATTTTACTGACCCTGATTTAAAACGCTGTATTTTGATTTTCAATTGTTTTCACCTTTATGTAAAGCACCCAGAGCCTCTGGGATTGGGTGCTAATGAAAGAAAATTGACTTGCCTTGACAAGGGTACTAATGGCTGAGGAGCTGGCAGGGCCACAGGCAGGCCTATTTAATAGCTCACTGAAGTCAGGCTTGCTACCACAGGACTGGATAACAGCACATGTGGTGCCCCCCACAAAAGTGGTCCCAAGGATGACCCAGGGAATCATAGACCAGTCAACCTGACCTCAGTTGTGTGCAAGCTCATGGAGACCATACTTAAGGAAAGATTGCTAGAATATCTAGAGGAGCATGGTCTCCAGGATGTGAGGCAGCATGGGTTTATGGTGGGGTGATTGTGTAAAATGAATTTGATTGACTTCTTTGACTGGGTCACTAAGACAGTAGACAGGGCCAAGTGGTAGACATCCTCTATCTGGATTTCAACAAGGTCTTTAACTCTGTGCCCCATAAAAGGTTGATCAGAAAGTTGGCAGATCTTTGGGTTGGGGATAAGATGACCAGATGGGTAGAAAGCTGGCTCAGGAACAGAACCGAGAGGGTGGTTGGTGGGGGACAGTTATCTGGCACCAGAGAGGTCACCAATGGGGTCCCGTGAGGACTCGATGCTGGGGCCAGTGTTGTTCAATGTTTTCATCAATGACACTGGGAATGGCATTAAGGGTAAATGTGCCTGTTCACAGACAACACCAAGCTCTGCAGGAGGGTGGACAGCTGAAGGATACAGGACCTACTGGACGATCTGGAAAAGCTGGAGAGGTGGTCCAGGATCTGGCAGCTTTGTTTCAATGCCAAGAAATGCAATGTTATGCTCACTGGAGTCAAGAATTCCAGGATGGAGTATTACCTGAGTGGAGTCCGTGTATCTGCATCAGAGTAGGAGAAGGACCTGGAAATGATGATCATAGTGACCCAAAGCACTCCCACAGTGCAAAAAAGCAGCAAGGGCAAACTAGATGCTGGGATGCGTAGCTAGTGGGATCAGTAGTAGGGAGAGGAGGTTATACTGCCTTGTATAGGTCACTGATGAGGCCACATCTAGAGTATGGAGTTCAGTTTTGGTGCCCACACCTCAAAATGACATGAACCTGCTGGAGAAGGTAAAGAAGAGGGCTACTAAGATGACAGTGGGTCAGCAGGGTAAGGCATATGAGGAGAGATTGAGGGCACTGAACATGTACTCCTGGAGGACAGAAGAGAGAGGGCACATGATTAAGATCTTGAGATATTTTAAAGGGATAAATAAGGTAGATAAGGAGGTCTGTTTAAGCCAAGTGGCAACCATAACATGAGGGGAGCTGAGAGGAGGTTTAGGAGGGAGGTCAGAAAGCACCTCTTCATGGAGAGGGTAGTGGACACTTGGAATGCACTGCTGAAGAGGTGGTCTTGTTGAAGATGGTGGGCAGCTTCAAGAGAGGCTAGGATAGGCATAGAGGGAAGGTAAGGGTCATGGGTAGGTAGGATGGAAAGGATGAGTAGAGTTTGGGGGCAGGGTCAGTAGCTCAAGCTGTGGACCTTGCAATATTTCCAGACTTGACAGACCAAATGGTTTTTTCTGCTGGCTTCTTCATATGTTCATATGTTCGAATGCACAGCCTAGAAGAGAGGACGGAGAGGGAGGATAGAGTAGAGTAGAGACCTTTAAATACCTCATGAGGGTGAATAAGGTACAGGAGGAAGGTTTTTTTCAGAAAGAGATGCTCAAGTACAAGGGAACATACTATGAAGCTGGAGAGGGGCAGAGTCAGGAAAGATGTGAGGAAGTACTCCTTCCCAGAAAGAGTAGTGGATTCCTGGAACAATCTTCCAGTGAAAGTGGTGGGTGCAAAACTGGTGGGTCATTCAAGGATGAATGGGATAAACACAAGAGTATTACAGTGGAAGCGGGGGAGCAGTAGATCAGGTTGGGTTTGTGGTGA
The DNA here is from genome assembly GCA_016271365.2 of Neoceratodus forsteri. NCBI lineage: Eukaryota > Metazoa > Chordata > Ceratodontiformes > Ceratodontidae > Neoceratodus > Neoceratodus forsteri. The sequence continues at coordinate 1,067,182,321 of CM028130.1, forward strand.
TAATGTGGGTAGGAACACATGGGCAGTCTGGGTGGGCCAAGTGGTCCTTGTCTGCCATCACATTCTATGTTTCTATTTTCTATGGAGCTTTATTGTTTAAATGGAAGCTTGTTTTCAGATAGCATAAATAGGTCATATCAATATATTTTAATATTCAATTGTGAAATGTAGGCACTTTACTTTTATGGATACATACATAATTATATTGCTAGAATAATTTTATGTATTAATATAAAATATTAGGCAGCGTTTTAGAAATGTGTTTTAATTTTGTTTACTTTTTTTTGGTTATACTGCAACTTATATAAATAGAACTATGTATATGTGTGCAACCAATGGCTGTGATTCACTAAGGTAGGGGTTACACACTAGAAATGCATGTAATCCACCGATGGTACCCACCCACACTGGGGACGGGGGCACCATGGCCGCATTTATGATCACCAGCCACCACACACCTCCCATCCATGGTCTCTCCCCAGGTGTGCTAGTGTCTGGGGTAGTTCGGTGGACACATGCAAGCAGTCAGTGAAATGTCCAGAGCTGGTCCACTAGTTGATCCCCTGCTACATGGTGCAGGGGTGTTATGTCCACATGAACTACATCCTCACAGGAAGCCTGACATGTGCCTTGACAGCTGCCCCAGCCCCCCAGTCCATGAGACTGGGGCGCCATAGGAAGGGACCAGCTCCACCTCACCATGGTCGGCACCAGCACCATGAGGAGGTATAATGGCTACACCTCTGCCCCCTGGAGAGAGGATGATGCCCCAAATGGCATGCAAAGGGGCACCACCACAGTGAACTCCACTTACATGCCCCTGACACACCCTAGTGCGATGCCTACGCAGCCAGCCAGGATCCAGTAGGGGCAACTACCGCCCATAGGTGGAATGACTCTGGGGTGTACAGGGCACCACCATGTGGTATTCAGCTGTGGAATGCCTATGCGCTACCCTTTTGTGGTGCATTGGCATTAGTGAATCGTCAGCCAATATGCATTTATCTAATGCTCTTTATCACAATGTTAACATTTCCACCTCACCTTCAACTTATCCTCAATCTTCCTTGCTTTTCAGGCAAAGCCTGCAAAAGTATCAGAGGATAATAAGGAGGATATCTTGAAACAAACCATTCCAGTAAGTCCATATGGTTAAGCTCTGAGAAAAGAGCAGGAGGTGGGAAAAAAACACCTACAGCTGTACTGCAGGACTGCAAACAGCTCAGCAGGGGATGTTAAGAGATCCGTCAAAATACAATCTGTGCAGTGGTGATAAGTGTTCTGCAAAATTTAAATTCCACAAGTGAAAGTGGGGTAGCATAACCTTTTCTGCTTGCATGAATTTTTTTCCATCTATATTTTATGGATTTTTGAGCCCGTTTCACCGCCCCTGAACCTCAGCCAGGCGATGTGCATGTGAGGTATGTGCATGCTGTGGCTTGAGGTGTGTGTGTGTGTGTGTGTGTGTGTGTGTGTGTGTGTGTGTGTGTGTGTGTGTGAGCCAACTGTCAGGTCTGTACCTGCAATGGCAAAAGAATTATAAGCATCCACGTTTTCAGAAAATGTTCTAAAAATTTCACAAATAATTGAATTGTTGAAATTATGAACCCTTGTAACTTACAAATTACTGAACCAAATCTTGCCAAATTTAGAAGTTTCTACGACCCTTCCAAAAATGGTATACACACTAAATTTTAGGCATCTGGCTCCTAAGGTGGGCGAGTTATAAGGAGCAGAATATGTTTACAAAATGTCATGAAGAAGTAAATGGCATATTCTCTGAGCCCCTGTAAGTTCACTACTGCTCAGCTGAATGTTATGATACTTGAAAGGACCTCAGAACCCATAATGACCAGTAAGCAGGCCAATATACTTTCCTCCAGTGAAATCGATTGCTTATGTACAACCAAATACACAAATCTGCAGTATTTTGCAAGACTTCACAATAGTTTCATGGCGGAATTTGCAAAATGTGCTGGGCCTAATGATGAGCCAATGCTAAATTTATATCCAGTGAATGTGCTGAAATTGGCACTATTACCTTCGGTTTGGCATAATCAAGCTTTTGGGCCATTTCATATCACTTTGACATTCAGCTAAATAATTAAAACAATAATACTTTTAGTCCATCCCAGATGGCCTGGGCAAGTCCTATACCACACTGTTTCCCACTCCAGTCACAATTTAATCTCGTCCACCCTCCATAGACACCGCTTTTATTAAAAACAAATTCTACCTCCTGGCACTGTTTCAGGTGTTGGATTCTTTTAAAAGTGGAGGTGTGAGGTGTATTGAAGGAGTGTCTATCACCCACATTTTTAGTCTCAGACCCCATGCTGTACCAAGGACCTGAAGTGTCATTGACTGAATTGTCAAAACTGAACTGATGGCAGAGGAGCCTAAATTGAAGCTGAACAGAAGCTGCCAGTTTTCGCATTCACTCACCCTTAGCTGGGCCTGCAGCACATCTTCCACTGGGGTAACCCATTAAGCACAGTGGAGCTCCTTTAGGCCTTTTGGGAGATAAGTCTTGTGTACCAGCTAGGGATGTATACACTGGGATGCTGTGGTTGGTGGTCCTAAGTAAGTTGATATCCTCAGGGATAATAGTCTTGTTTATTCTGTTAACATTTCACTTCCCTATCCTTCCCACCCGCTAATAAATATTTCCTGTTTTGCATTTTACTTTAACTGTATTTGTGTTAATTGTGTTATTGCACCATGGGTGGGACTGTGTGGTCCAGGGTACTGCCTAGTATTTCCTGGAGGGTCATATCCTGAGTGCCAAAAGGTATTTCCCAGGGCCTTGAAAACTTAAAACTAAAAGTCAGAATGCAATCCTTGGAGTGATAAGTCTATAAAAGTCTGGTTGCCGACTCTTGAAGATAAGGGATCACTGACAATGTTATTTACCCTCAATAGCTATTGCCAAAATAAACCACAATAGTGCTCAAATTGCAGTATATACAAAAATATATCAGACTGATAAATTCAGACTTGTCACGGGGCACAGCTTACCAGAAACTGTTAACTGTTACCATGGCCCCAGCTGTTCCACTCAGTGAAGTTCATTGGTGGGCCTCCTAGGTCAAGTTCTGGTCCAGTTAAGTAGTCACATAATGGTGACATCATGACAGGAGACTTGGAGGTATCTTCCTTTCTAATGAGACCAGATCAGTTCACAATGCTTAACAATACTGCAGTCACATTAAATATAAGTAAACATAAAATCTAATTTTTAACGTAATGTGTATACATAAATAGAAAAATACAAAACAACCATGAATTTTTATAAAACAATTACTTTTACAAAATAGTCTATTCTCACCATGGTATACACAGGAGAACAGTGAACTTTACTTAGCAAAGAGTCCAGTAGTGCAAATTGGTCATGGAGTATTGTTTTGCTGTCCATTAGCTGAGTGATCCTTGCTCAGAATTAGTAACAAGATCAAGGTCCGTACTTGGGCATAATTCTAAACAATTTCTTTTTTTATCCATGTCAATAGCTCAAGTACACTAGATCTGGAAGGAGAAGGTTTCAAAGAGAGATGGGAGAGGAGACAGAAAAGAAAGAAAAATAAGAGTGAAGAAAGAGAAATAAGTGAAATAATTTGACAGACACGTGGGGGTTTCTAACAGCATACATTACAGTGAGTGTAGAGGACAGGGCACTGGTGGAGCAGATCAGGAGGAACTGTGGGAAGGGAAGTGGTAATGGTAGGGGATTTCAACCTTCCAGGGGTAGAGGGAAGGCCACAATATGCAGAAGGGAGTGGGTAATGCTGGGAAGATTCGAAGATAACTTTGGTACAGCTGGTCAGCAAACCATCTAGGGAAGGAACATCCTGGACTTCATGCTGATGAACGAGGAATGTGTGATTGATGTGAGGGTGGAGGAACCACTGGGGAGTGACCACAGGACAGTCTGGTTACAGTTACAGTTGGCTAAGAGAAAGGGGCATCTGGCACAAGGGTGCTGGACTTCAAGAACACCAACTTTAGGAGAATGGGGAGGTGGTGCAGGGGTTTCTGGATAGAATTCAGCCAATATGGACACACACCAAAGGTGAGATCTGATAAAACATGGGTTAGTGGAGGCAACAGATACCTGCTGCAGGGCCTAGACTAAAAGGGCTGGGGAAGAAACCCAGCTGGATAAGCAAGGGAGTGTTAGACGGAGTGAGGAGGAAAAGGGCAGCATATAAGAGATTCATAAAATCAGGAAGAGAGGAGGATAGGGAGGTGTATCTGAAAGAAGTGAAGGAAGTTACTAGGGAGGTAAGGGAAGCCAAGGCATCAAGGGAACTCAGGCTGGAGCAAGGCATTAAAAAGAGGAGAAGGACTTCTTTAGGTACATCATGGAGAAAAGAAGTTGCAAGGACCAAATTGTGATAATTAAGAAGGAAGGGGATGGATGGAAGAGGGGTGAAAAGGCAGAAGTGCTTAACAACTACTTCTGTTCAGTCTTTACAAAGGAGAAGGGGACAGTACCCATAGTAGGATGATAGATAGACAAAGATGGGGGTGACGGACAGAGAAATCACAGTGGAGAGGTGCAGGAGGGGTTAAGGGCATTGAAGGTAGACAAGTCACTGGGACCAGATGGGGTGCATCCAAAGGTACTGAAGGAGCTTGCAGAGATTCTGACTGGCCCTTGGTAAACTTATTTAATACACCTCTAGACTCAGGGTGTGTCTGCAGGACTGGAGACTGGCTCATGTGGTTCCGCTCCATAAGGTGGATCCAGTGATGAACCAGGGAGCTATAGTCCAGTAATCCTGATGTTCATAGTGGGGAAGCTAATGGAGACCATCCTAAAGGAGAGGCTAGTGGCACTATTGAGGTCAGTGGGGTGCAGAACAGGAGGCAGCATGTCTTCATCAAGGCAAGTCATGCCAGACCAACCCAGTGGACTACTATGACTGGGTGACTAGGCAGATTGATGGGGACATGTGATGGATGTCCTGTACCTTGACTTCAAGTAAGGCCTGATTCAGTGCCACATGGGAGACTTGGAAATAAACTATGGGGTACAGGGGCGGGATCAAAATTGGTGGGGTGGGTGGAGAACTGGCTAAGGGATGGGCAGCAGAGGGTAGTGGTAGTAGGAGGGAGTTCTGATCCCAAGCCTGTGATAAGTGGGTCCCCACAGGGTCAGTGTTGGGGCCGTGCTGTTTGGCATATTTATTGCAGACATCTCAGTGGGCATCAATAGCAAGATCAATCTGTTTGCAGATGACACCAAGATGGGAGCAGTAGTGGATGACCAGAAGGGTGGCAGGGCTACAGAAGGATCTGGCAAGGCTTGAGGCATGGTCAGGCAGATGGCAACCCAGGTTTGGTGCAAAAGAAATGCAAGGTGATGCACTTCAGAATAAAGAATCCGAGGAGAAGCTACCATCTGGGGTGTGAGACTAGAAGTCACAGAGGAGGAGAAGGATCTGGAGGTGCTCATCATGGGGTCATGAACAATTCCACGGAATGCAGGAGGGCAGCAATGAAGGCCAACAAAATGCTGGGATACACAGCAAGGAGCATAACCTTGAGAAGAAAGGAGGTGATTCTGCCTTTATACAGATAGTTGGTTAGACCCCACCTGGAGTACTGCATACAGTACTGGTGCCCATACCTGCAAAAGGACATTAGGCTGCTAGAGGGGTGCAGCATAGGGCAACAAAATGATTCAGAGTCTGAGGGAGTTGCCATATGAGGACAGACTGAGGGAGCTGAACAAGTGCTCACTGGAGGAAAGGAGGGATGGGGGATATGATTGAGACCTTCAAATACATGAAGGGATAATCACGTAAGACACAGGGTCTACTCAGGAGGAGGGTGAAGAGAGACATTAGGGAACTTGTCATGACATAAGATTGGAAGGGTAGATTCAGGAGAGAAATAAGGAGGTATTTCTTCACAAAAGGGTGGTGGCAGCGTGAAACCACTACCAGCAAAAGGTGGTGGCATGTAACACTGTTGAATGCTTCAGGAAAGGGTGGGACTTGACAAAGGGAGGGAATGGGGAGGGGCAGCGCTGAGTAGGTGAGCTAGCTGCAAACTTGAGCAGTCTTGATAGATCATTATGGCCTTTTTCTGTACAGAACAACTATTAGTACCTTTAAAACACCAGTAAACTAAAAATTGTTCCATCTATATAGAAGTTGTACCCATAAAACTGATGAACTACAACTTTAGTTATTTTATTGTAAACCACATATTGTAGCCCTTTCAAAATTTGGGCTAAGCAATAAAATCCCCTCCAGAGGCAAAATACCAGGCTACAGCTTCTTAATGGAAAATAGAAAACATAGAGGAGGAATGGGTTTTACATGCTCTCCTCTCTCAGAGTAAGTGAACTTGCTCAGAGTTCCTCAAAGAGCATTACTAATGCTGTGCAGAATTTTCAAACTCTGACGGAATGGAATTCTGCAGAAGTTCTGAAAATTCTGCCTAATTCCATGGAATTTCATTGGTAATGGAATTCTAACATTTCAAAAGTTAAATGGATTTTGCTGATCAGTAAATTACGGTTTACATAAACTGCATATTCTTTTCTCATACTCTTAGAAAGTTTGCACAGGACTGGTGGTGCTCCTCAACCAAAAATAGTAATGCAAATCAAAAAGTCGGACACTCACTCCCATAATAAAGACACTGAGCTCCTCCTGCCCCTACCTGAGAGCAGAAGTTGGTCTCCCTAATATCAATGGACATGCTGATCCGACTGCGACACCAACACAGCGACATACCTCGCTGCTGACAGCTCACTTTGTCAGTGCGACCGAGACAGGGACACAACGTCTCCTGTCCTGCACTCCCTCCTGAGTCAACTCCAACTGGGTTGACAATCTATAGTATGGGAGTTTTGGGAAGCAGATCCCCATGGGGGATTGGGGAAGCCCCTATAGAAAAGCAGGACCAGGAAGCATTTGGGATTTATGTCTACTGCAACTTGTGGTCTACATAAATCCTATCGCTGTGATGCAGGTCGACAAAGTGATTGCAAGAAGGCAGAATTCCTGTCCAGGGAGATTTCTGCTGCCCAGAATTGACCAGCTCAGCTTTTCTGGACAGTTGACAGATTGTGCAATCCGATCTGTCTCCAACCCAGAGAAGCCTTTCTAACTAAAATGCAAGGAGTTTCGTAATTCTTCACAGATAAGATTGCCAGCATCAAGTCTGGTATCGGCCGGCCTCTTCCATGAGGGATTGCGGTGATCGGAGTGAAGTGGTGTGCACTCAGTCTATCTGGTCAGATCTTCATGACCAGAATTCACAGACATTGTGAAGATCATCCAGACACTGCACCCAACCGGTTGTAGTTGATATCTGGACCCTACACTCCTCTTAGTAGGATGTGTAGATGTTATCTGCCCGATCCTTGCTGAAATTGTCTGAGGTCCCCAGAAATGGGATCTTTCCAGATCCCTTTAAAGAGACAGTCGTTTGACCACTCCAAAGAAATCTTCCTTGGACACAGATTGTCTAGCTAACTACCGCCTATCTCTAACCTGCCATTTGTTGGTATGGTTTTTGAAAATGTGTTGCACTACAACTGGAAAATCACCTTACAACTCACAAGGTCTATGATACTCTCCAGTCTGGATTTAGAAAGAAGCATAGCATGGAGACTACACTTGTCCGAGTATTGAGTGATCTCCTAATGGCAAGAGATCAAAAGGCATGTACCATTCTGGTCCTTCTAGATTTCTCTGCTGCATTTGACACTGTAGACCATGGTTTGCTGTTGGAGTGCCTGTGGCTTTTTGTTGGCTGTCTGGTACTGTCCTCAAATGGTTTCACTCATTCCTCACAGACAGGTCTCAGAGAGTTGCCACTGGAATTTATTCCTCTGGCACTTACTCCCTGCCCTGCGAGGTGCCTCAGGGCTCCATTTTGGCCCCATGTTCTTTGCAGTGTACATGCTGCCATTGGGAGATATCATCAGGCGATACAGTTTGAGTTTTCACTTCTATGCAGATGGCACTCAACTGTATATGTTCTTTCTGCCAGACGAAATGACCACTCTCAGTGTTAAATAACTGCTTTATCAAGATAAGAACCTGGATGAGTACTAGCTGGATGAGACTGAATCCAGACAAGACTGAAGTGTTGGTGGTGGACCCGGTCATCCGGGTGAGTTGGGGGCTAGAGGCATCTGGTCTTTTGATCAGTGGCATAGCTCGCTACCTCAGACCGAGTATGTAACCTTAGGCGTTGTTTTGATGATGGTCTGACACTAAAATCTCAGGTATTGGCTGTCGTCAAATCTTCTTTACCATCTAAAGAATATCGCCCAGGTGAAAACTTGGTTCCTCCTGATGATCTTCCAGCACTGGTCCATGCCTTGATCACTACTCGCCTTGATCACTGCAAGTCCCTCTACCTAGGGCATCCAGGGGTTGATATCCACCACTTGCAGCTGGTTCAGAATGTGGCAGCTATGCTTTTGACTGGGACTTCTAGGTCCAGTCATATTACGCCTGTGCTCTGGGAACTGCACTGGCTGCCTATTCAGTGGCGGATCACCTTTGAGGTTGGTTTGCTAACATTTAAAGCCCTACATGATCAGGGTTCCACTTATCTGCAAGACCTCTTGGTACCCTATAGCCCCTCCATCCTCTCCGATCCACCTGTGAGGGATTGCTAGAGATTCCCAGGGTGCGACTAAAAACATCTGGTGCCCGTGCATTTTCTTTCTCAGCTCCAACCCTGTGGAATTCTCTACCTCACTGGTTAAGAGAATGCCTGACCGTCAATAGGTTTAAAACTGAGCTAAAAACTTATTTATTATGTGGCCTTCCCTAATTATGGTTAATCTGTTTTATTCTGTTTTATGTTATATTTATATCTGATTTTATGTATAGCACCTTGATTTTGAAAGGTGCTATAAAAATAAAGTTTGATTTGATTTGATTTGATCATAGATCCACATCAATCCTCTGACTGAGTCAAGAAGGTTGAATTATTGGATCAGGCTTCTTAGACCAGAAGTAACTCACTGGTGAAGTATTGTTACTATGAGAAAGAGATCTGGTTTAATTTAGGTTTTAAGGATGCTTATTGGTATACTTCTTTAGTCCACCTTATCAAAAGCATAAGTTATTCAGCTTAAAATATGCTGTTGATAAAGGCATACTATTAAGTATAAAGTACAAGAAATAAATAACCAAAAAGTTATGAGTCAATGGAATATACAGGACCTGGAGCTTATGGTCAATTCATACTACTCAAAATGGTTTGCCTAGAATAGTTATTACTTTGGGTTCAAACCTTACTTGGATGCCTTGGTTAATCCAAAATTAAGGGTGTTATTTAGTATGTGCAAATTTAAACAATTTCCAGCAATATGCTTTATTCAGATATAAAAAATAGGAATCGAGTCTGGAAACTGTGACTATACTCACAGAGGGATTGAGAATTTGATGCACATTATGTGGTACTGTACATACAGTAATTATGTTAAAGAAGGGACATATTGGTTAGCATCTTTTATAAATAGTATATATGAGATTGACAATGATAGCTTTACTGATATATTGCTGAATACTGAAGATCTTTGGTATCTGTAAAGGTTGGCAAAATATTTTCATGTTGTGAGTAAATCAAGAAGAAAATGTCATATTAGTATTAATGTACTGTATACAACTGTTTGTATCTATTGCATATGGGCCTTCTTTGGATCTTAAACTAGCCTGTTTGTAATTTATTGTATTTATTTTGTAACAGCTTTTAAGCGATACAATAAACTTGATTTTTGATTTTGATTGATTGTCACTGAGCTCCAGTGTTAAAGCTAAATTGTCATTTATTTGACAAGTACATAACAGGCTGCTCCACCTGATGCATTTTGGACCATTGGGCTCCTTCAGTGAAGGTTGTTATACTTATTATGGGGGTGAGTTCTGACTTTCTTAATTTGTCATAATCTTTTTTTTTTGCAATCTGCTGAAAATTATTGTGTGGTTTATGGATCTGTGGAAATTATTCTGCAGTTTAAATTTAAATGCTTTTAGAATTCATTGGAATTTAAAAGGAATAATGACAACCATTCTGGTACTAGAATTGCCATTCTGCACAAATTCTGTTGTAGAATTCCAAATTTTCACACAGCTCTAATCATTACAAATCACTGTTTAAATATCCAGTACACCTAAGTGATTCAAAAATATTAACACTTGGCTGCCTGTGTTGTCCCCTAAGGCCCCATCCAAATTCTCTTTTTATATTTTGAAATTCTGAACATCAGCACCATAGAAACATAAAGTTTGACAGCAGATAAGGACCACTTGGTCCACCGGTATGCCCATTTTCCCTACCTACATTATAAAACTGCAGACCCTATCTGATCTACAGCTCTTTTCCTTTCCCCTTCATTTCCACTATGATCCCCTTGTGCCTTTACCATGCATTCTCGAACCATGTCACTGCCGTCACCTCTACCACCTCTGCTGGAAGGTTGTTCCAGGAATCCACCACTTTTCTGTGAAGAAGTACTTCCTAATATCTCTCCTGAATCTATCCTCCAGCTTCATAACATGACTGCTTGTTTTTGAGCACATTTTCTTTTGAAAATACTTCCTCCTGTATCTTATTTACTCCTCTTAGGAAGGTGACCTGACCCCTAGCAACGTAGCTCTTATCTCGTGCTCTCCCTAGATCTTCATGTTTATGTGCATGCAACATGTTGTTATATATCCTACTCTGGAGGTCTCTGACTGTATATTCCCACTCTACCTACTCTGATTGTAACCCTATGTAATCTAGCTCTGTAATACAATATGTCATCTATCAACTTGTACTGTTCTGTTACTTGTATATTATTTTACCCCAGGTCGCCCTAGAAAAAGGGACCTCCAGGGCCCAGTGAGCCTACCCGTTCAACAAAATTCAATAAATAAATAATTTATAGGTCTTTATCATATCCCCTCTCCTTCTCTCTTCCAGGATCCTTTAGTCTCTCCTTGTAGGGCTTGTGATGCACACCCTGCACCATTTTAGTTGCCCTTCACTGGACAGCCTCTACTACATGACCTTCCAGAGATGTGGTCTCCAGAACTGGACACAGTAGTCTAGGTGGGGCTCACCAGAGATCTGCACAGAAGTAACACTACCTCCCTCTTTCTGCTGGTGATACCCTCCCTATGCACCCCAGCATCCCACTAGCTCTCTCAACTGCCTTATTGCACTGCCTGGCCACGTTTATGTTGCCTGACATGGTTACTAGCAGATCTCTTCCCTGTTTGGTGGTTGTCAATATCACTGCACCATTTTGTACCCTGCCCATGGCCAGATTAATGGAAGTGGGGCCCTACTCCAAGTCATATTTTGTGCCTGGGGGCCCTATGCCAACATCCTCTTTCTACAGTGCCGGGCTGGCAAGGCAACAATGACCAGGGTACTCACGCAGGATGTGGTTTATAATGCTGTGTTATGCCACATGACTTGACAGGCACATGCCCTTGATTATAAACAACACAATTCAGAATGACCAATTACTGCATAAAGAAATATTTTATCGTACAGTATTAACATTTTGTAAATTTTCACTTTTAGTTACCTATAACTTGCCTTATTTTTCCCTTGTCACTACTGTATGTACCTTGTAACTATTTTTATTGATAATTATGGATTAATTATTAATTATGGATCCTCTTTTCTTTCTTTTTCTTCCTCTTTTCGTCCTTCCTCCGAGACACACCTGGACATTAGACTTGATTAGTGTGCCCTGCCTTCCCAGATATCAAATTCAAATTCCACATAAATAATTTAATAAAATGAGGATTATAGTTGCCACAATCTCCCTGCTCATGCCTCCTTAAATACATTTTTCTCTACCAAAACCAAAAACTGAAGCGTGTATTGAAGCAGTTAATGGGGCTCACAGCTCCCTCACATCATTTCCTGCTCAAGATTCCTTCGAGCTCCAAACCTGGGACATGCTCAAGCTCCTTGCCTCCGCAATGCATCTGCCACGATCACCCTCTGTGCAGCTATCTTTGTTCTCAATTCTGTCTGTTCTCCCACTGTCTCCTCTCCTCCATCTCCATTGTCATTTATAGTTTTGTTGTCAGCTTAAAAGTTGCTTTGCTGCCAATGCTGAGTTGCCATCCTTGCCCCCACTCCAAGTCATTGATGCCAAAGCAGCTAAAGAGAGTTGTGCCAAGAAGACTGAGCCTTAAGAACCCTGCAGGACCTGCAGGTGTTGACTGCAGTCACTTCAGAGATTAAGCTTCCTAGAGCAACCTCCTGCAACTTCCCAGTAATGTATATGACTAAAATCAAACCAAGACAAAACTGTGCCAGCAAGAGCAAGTCCCACAAGTTAGTTCCCCTGGTTGACTTATCAGCACCCTATGGTCCACTCAGTGCCAAACTTCAAATCTTATTAAAGACTCATCAGTACACTACTCAGGTTACTGAACACTCACAGACAGACCATGACCAGAGGCAACCACAACTTAGTTTGTTTCTCCAATCAATAAAATTAGTTATTTCTGCATCACAATTGGCTTCGACACTGCAGAACACAGATGACTAGTCAACACAACATACCTGGTGTGGCCTGACTGATGTGAATGTGAATGTAATGAGTCCAGTCTATCCTATTGATTGTTTCCTCAAGATCACGCAGGCGGTGGTGACACGACTCGGGCCTGCAGTGCTGCCCGGCATGGGAGGACTCCTCACAGTCACAGCAGGACCAAAGCCCAACTAGCAGCAGCACTAACTGATCCTGGCTAGTGGCTACACAGAAAACACCAGCAGCATGCAACACTGCACTGAAGCCGAATCCTACTCTAGGTGACCCCCTGCAGCCTGCTCAGACTCTCTCTCTCCTCTTCTGTGTCTTTAGGCAGAGACTCTTCTTCGTTGATAGATGAGACCAGCCACCGGCACCAACAACTGACTACTACAGCTCTCTCATTTTCCTAGTCTACTCCTCATCACTGCCCGGCCACACACTCTGACGCCATGCATCGAACGCACTGATTTCAGCTCCTCAGTAGTCACACCTCCAGAGGACCTCTGATGGACATGATTGGTTGTGTGTTGTGGGGTCAAGGTGGATCAGAGGTGAAGTCGGAGCTGCCCATCAGAGAGACTGAGAGGCTTGCTTGTTCAGAGCGGCTGCAGGGGAGGGGTCAGCACTCACCAGGCTGAGTCAGTGGGGCGGGGGCTGACTGACTCCAAGAAGGTGGGTGCTTTTTGGGCAGTTCGGCCCATTGGCAGTCACCCAGTACAGCCAGGATTAAAGAAAGTAACTGTAAATAGGTTAACAGTGGGGCCCTCCTGAACCTCGGGCCCACGCCATGGCGTAATTGGCGTACAGGTTAATTCTGCCATGACCTTGCCCTGGGTTTCTGTGTGCTAAGTGCAGTATTTTGCACTTTCACATTGAAACTCAGATGCCATATCCTTGACCAGTCCTCTAGTTTTCTCAGGTCTCTGTTTGTCCTTTCCACCCCTCTGGAGTGTCCATCCTATTGTAGATTTTAGTGTCATCTGCAAAAGGCAGAACTTCCTTCCAGTTGCTTTGCAATGTCACTTTAAAACATTAAAGAGAATCAGTCCCAGCGCTGATCCCTGAGGCACCCCACTTGTCACCTCCCTTCCTTGAGTGAACTCCATTAACCACCACCCTCTGTCACCAATCCCTCAACCAATTCTTACCCAGTTCACCACCTTTGGACCAACTCCCAAGCTACCCAGCTCACTTACTAGTCTCCTATGTGGAACAGTGTTGAAAGCCTTACTGAAATCCAGGTAAGCCATGTCCGTCACTCCACCTAATCTAACTCCTTTGTCATCCAGTCAAAGAAATCTATCAGACTTGTTTGACATGACCTCCCCAGTGAAACCATACTGCCTCGGAACTTGTAACCCACTGAATTCTAGATATTTCACAATCCTTTCCTTCAGTAGTCATTCCATTAATTTTCCCACCACCAGTGTAAGGCTGGCCGGCCTGTAATTGCCACTTTAGTGTAGTGGGATTACATTCACCCTTATCCAGTCCTCTGGAACCATTCTTGTTTCCAATAAGCTGTTAAATAGGACAGTCAGCAGTGTAGCCATCTGGTCCCATCGCTTTGTCCAAATTCAGATTAGCGAGTCCCTTCAGGACTCTTCCAAAAAGGACTAGTGTTCACCTTTCTCCTTCCTCCAAAGCTTCTGTTACTTTTTAGTGGCTCCTCCCATCCCCTTCCTCTATGAACACTGAACAAAAGTATTTGTTCAGAATGTCTGCTTTTTCTGGTCCCCTCAACAGAGTCCCCTGTTCCATTTTTAACCTTTTAGTCCCATCCCTCATGTTCCCTTTTCACGATATACCTAAAACATTTCTTTACCCCTTTTGTTACCTCCTGGGCTATTAGCTGTTGAGTTTGCACCTTTGCACTTCTTAACACTTTATCTGATGCCCTCTGTTTCCCTGATACACACCCTATCATTTTCTCTGTGCGTCTCCTTATACCTCCTAAATGCTACTCTTTACCTTTACCTTTTCAGCCACCTCTTTTGAAAACCATAGCTGTCTCTTTTCCTCTTGCTTTTGCCTTTACTATGGTTCCTTTTAACTTAGCCCACTGTTCCTCTACCCCAACCAGGCCATCACCCTTCCCAGGTTATCCCTGAGGCATTCATCCATCTTTATATAAAAGCTGTCCTCTTGAAGTCCAGGATCCTTGTCCATGTGGTTCAATTCCAGAGCCATCTTTATACTGAGCCACACCATACGGTGATCACTGGTCCCCAGGTGCCTCACCTTGATATCTGCAATACTTATCCTGTTAGTGAGTACCAGGTCCAGTATTGCCCCATCATGAGTGGGTTTACTGACTAGTTGCCTGAGGAATTCCCACTGTAGAGACCACTTGATGTCCCTGTTTCTAGCTGAAGCCACTGCTGGAAGGGTCCAGTCTACATCTGGCAAGTTGATGTCCACCACCAGCAGCACCTCTCCCTTTTATGTCATCTTGCCAGTGGCCTCCACCAGTATCTTTTATATTTCCTCCACTGTGTTGAAGGTCTTTAGATCACTCCAGTGACTACAGGTGTCAAAATTAAGCTTTGCAGCTACTAGCCAGCAGGGCCAGTGACTGGGAAAATCCATTAATCTCATAGACTGTTCTACAGACCCAGCTGGTGTGCCCATGGAAATGTTACCTTCTCCACAACAAGTGCACAGGGCTAGTTAAAGGATAATCATACTAGACCAATACAAAATCTATCAAGTGGACTGGCACCAGTGTTGACCCCCTGTTTCCAGTGCAAATGGTGACTCCATTCCCATCTCAAGGGCAACCTACAGTACCGCTTCCTCCCTTTTATTCCCTGTATCTCTGTTGCTTTTATGCTTTCCCTCCCATAAATCACCACACCTCCTCTTGTCCTTCCCACCCAGCCCCTTCCTCAACAAAGTATAGCCTGAGTATGGCAAATGTACCAGTCATGGGTTTTAATGCACCATGACCTGGTAATGGCCACAATATCCAGTTTGGCCTCTGCATCATGGCCTCTAGGTCCAGCATCTTATTTCCTAGACTTCTAGCATTCACACACGTGGTCTTCCAGATTTTGTTACCACTCTGCTTGTTGCCCCTTTTTTCCTTTTGGCCTCCCCCATCTTTTAATGCTCCCATTCCTTCCCCTCTACCTCTATCACCCTGCTTCCTTTATTGTTTTGTGCCCTGTGGGATTCCTCTCCCATTAGGTCTCCTTACTGTCTACTTCTGCTATGGGGGCAGTATCTGCCTCCCTGATTCATTCCGACACCCTCCTCAGCTAGTTTGAATGTTCATCAAAGTAACATTTAAACCATCCACTGAGGACTGCAGCTGTCCTCTTTTCCCAGATGGATGCAGGCTAGCACCCCATATAGGCCCTTATCTTCCCAGGTAGGTCCCCAGTCACCAATGTAACTAAACCCTCCTCTCTGCATCTTTCCTTCAGCCATGAGTTGAAGTTCCTGCTGTGGATATGCCTCTCCTCAGCACTGTCACAGACAGACAGCAGCTCAGCAAAGCCACTGAGTGGGCTACCTGTCTAAGATACCTCCCAGCTCCCTACACTCCCCTGCACTATCCCAGCCCTATCCCTAGTCAGGTCATTAGTTCACAGGTGGACAATGACATCAACTCTCCCTCCTGTCCTGCTGCCCTAGCGATCCTAGGGATCCACTTCCCCTCCTCTGGGCCATGGCACCAGGTAGGCATCTAACCTGGCTCTCACCCCTTTCCTATTCCCAAGTCTATCCCCTCACAATTGAGTCCACAACCAGAAGTTGCTTCCTCCTCCTCTAGAGTCCCCTACCACCCTTCTTGGTGTCTGGAACTATGGAAGGCCCCATTTCCACCCTGGTCACTACTGTGGGAGCCTCTTTTCAACAGCCCCCCACCAGAATGGTGTAGGAATTATGTAGTGGCACTGGTTGAGGAATGTGCCTTTGTCCTACCACCCCCACCCTTCCAGAGCCCACCGAGTTCAGACATTATTCCTCACCAATATCCTCTGAGGTAATGGTGGCAGACTTAGTGGCCCCTGGTGGGGAGGAGGTCCTGAATCCTAGCCAACTCAACCTGGAGTCTAGTGACCTCCTCCCTCAACCCAGAGAGGTGTGTGCAGATAGGGCAGCAATGTAGTCTACAGAAGATCTCCTGAAAACTGCTGCCCCACAGCCACTCCACTATACCACTTCATGCATTCTCAGCTACTATTCTTCCTGTGCTACCAATAATGAAATGTCCATTTTAGGAATTCCACTTCACTTTGACACTCCACTGTTTCAAGACACACTAGAAAACAGATGTCATTTATGTGCCTCACTCAAGTTATTAAAGAACCTACTTGACTTAACCTAAAATCCAAAAGCACTACCTCTTCAACTGGGTTCTGTCAATTAGCCACTCTAAATTATAGAAGTCAGTGGCCATACTCAACCTTCAGTTTTATTTATTTATTTATTTATTTATTTAAAATGTGGTAACCGAAAGACACACAGAGCCAGAGCTCATATTCAGGTGTGACCCTGGGGAAGGATAGATTGGAACAAACAGTGGCAGTTACAATGAAATGAATCAACATCTGCAGTTATAAAGTGCAAAATACAATGTAGACAAAAATAAATAATGAAGAAATAAATACCCAGAAGTACAAAGCTAGTATTACTATAAATAATGCCAAAGTAAAGATTTCCAAGTGGTGCACAGGTGGGGTGAGATGAAGAGGGTTAAGAAAGAGGGTATGGCCCTTGGATGAGGAGGGAGGGAATGTAAGGAGCAAATAGTAAAGGAGGGACAGCAGGGGCGAGAAGAGGGGTGATGCAGGAGGGTTAACAAAGAGAGGCATGACCCTTGAATGAGGGAGAGGGATAGAGAAATGTAAGGAGCAAATAGGGAAAGAGAGGGACAGCAGTGGGGCGAAGAGGGGTGATGCAGGAGGTTAACAAAGAGAGGCATGACCCTTGAATGAAAGGAGAGGATAGAGGAAATGTAAGGGAGCAAATAGGTAAAGGGAGGGGACAGCAGTGGGGAGGAAGAGGGGTGATGCAGGAGGGTTAACAAAGAGGCATGACCCTTGAATGAGGGAGAGGGATAGAGGAAATGTAAAGGGAGCAAATAGGTAAAGGGAGGGACAGCAGTGGGAGGGAAGAGGGTAGTGCAGCAGGGAGAGAGTAAGTGGAGAGAAGGGGTAGGGCAGTAGGGAGGAGGGAAAAGGGGGTGAGGGGTTGAGGAGGAGTTGGGGAGCAGGAGCAGAGTGGGGAGGTGGCTTTAGTAATTTTTGGGGATAGTAGGGATGGTGCATGTCTAAGAAGAGAAGATTCTATGTCTGAAAAGTAAGTTACTATAATTTAAAGCAGCAGTACTAGTTAACAAAACTTAAATACTTTGGTTGGCAGTTAAGACAAACCAAAACATCAAAATATCCGATTTTCTTTTTTGCCTTTTCTTTTTTCAATTCAAACTTTATTAACACATTTCTCCACAATATTGAGGCAACAAATATGACATGTACAACTTGTTTAAAATACAATACTCAACTGCCTCACCCTCCCACCCCCGTACAGCAGTATTACACCTCCTTATAACCTGAGCTCCTGTGGCAGTATACATGTGTACAGGGACAATTAGTACATATCAAAACTTATATCCGAATAGTCATAATTAAGATGTGAAGGGATCCCAGATATGTGTATAAGCTGGTAATCTATTCTGGAGGCCAGCTATAGCTTTCTCTGTACAAAGGTTAGCAAGATTTCATTCACCCATTCCTGAAATGTCAGGGTAACCTTTATCTTCCAATGCCGTAATATAGCGTGTTCCAAATAAAGACTGAATAAGAGGGGAGAGGGGCAACCCTGTCTGGTACCTGAGTATAGAAAAGGTCTTAGAAAATGCACCATTTCCTGAATTCTTAGCTGATGGGGCTTGATGTAATGCACAAATCCAGTCTATAAAGATGGTAGGAACTGAAAGGCCTTGAGAACATGGAATAGAAATTCCAATTCACACGGTCAAATGCCTTCTTGGCCCAGGAGACCAATCCAGCAGGAAAAGTGGCATCCCTGGACTCTGAAAAGACATGTGAAAGGGTGCAAATGATCTGAAGATGATCATCCTTCATGATCCTCACCTGGGTCATGTCTATCAGGTCCGGAGAACCACTGTTAATCTATCAGCCAATATCTTCAAGAGAATTTTAATATCTTGATTTAAAAGGGATATGGGCCTATAACTTTGTACTAACTCTGGATCCTTGTCTGGCTTGGAGAAGAACAACCAGGACTTCAAATAGATAGGTATCTACCACAACCCCGGAGAGAATGTGTTGAAATAGCCAGTGAAGCACGGCAATAAAAGTTCTCGGAAGGCTTCATAAAATAGTGAGGAAAAACCATCCGCCCGGACCTTGTCCAAGGCAAAGTTCCAATAACCTCTGAGATCTCCTCCAGGGATATTGGTGAGGCTAAGAAACTCCTGTGCTGTTCTGATAGGGTAGGCAGATGGGAGTCCTTAAGTACACCTCCAGAGTCTCCGGACAAGGAGGACACTCCATGACCCTGTATAATTGTTCATAGTACAGTGCAAACTCTTGTACTATCTCAGAAGGATACTCTCAAAGACCCGTCCACCTGGGCCTGAATTGGGGGATGAATCTTGCAGATTCCTGTTGTTTTAACCGTAGTGTGAGTAATCACCCTGCCTTTTCTCCCTGATCTGTATAACTAGCTCTGGTTGGGATAATAGCTAATTCCACCTTTTCCCTCAGCAGGTTTAAATATCTATCTCTGACTATCAGAAGCTTCTTTCTGTCCTCACTTGAAGTGCTGATGGAAGAGTTAGCCTCTAGGGACCATATTTGGGACAGTAAAGATAATAATTCTTCCTCTTGAGCCATTTTCCTCTTAGATGCTAAACTGATAGAGATTCCCCTCTTGTAGGCCTTAATGGCTCTCATAAAATATCTGTCATTGCACTATCAATCGGGTTAGATGAGAAGAAAAGCTCAATCTGTTCTTTTATAAGCTTGCAATACCTGGCATCCTTTAATAATTGTTCATTGAGTTTCCAATGGGTCTCTCTTCTGGGTGTATTAAGAAAAGCTAAATTGCATACCACGAGGAGTGGTCAGAGATAGGGATGGGCTGGATTGAGGTGGATATAACCCCGGCAAGAGCCCCTGGGAAATTAGTACGTAGTCAATGCAAGATCATGATCCATGCACTGGCGAGCTGAAAGTATACTCCTTGGAGTTGGGATGCAGGACATGCCAAACATCACATAGCCCACACTGATCCACCAAGTCACTGAATGCCCTTTGCCCAGGGATAGTCCTCAATCCACTGCTTGACCTATCCATATTAGGGTCCAAGACCAAATTGAAATCACCACCCATGATGATCATTGTGGGAAGCATTGGGAGAATATTGGTAATCAGCCTCATAAAAGCCAGGATCATCAGTATTAGCCTGTGAATACTGCAAAGTAAAAGTGGTACAGACCAGAGAGCCCTGAACCAAGACAAACCTGCCCTGGATCTTTAACAACATGTGAGGAGATGAAGGAATGCCTTTGTTAATAATTAGCATGGCTCCACAACTGTTGGTGGATCCGAGGCATTGAAGACCTGACCCACTTGTTGTCTCCTTAGTTGAGAAGCTTCTGACTCTAATAAATGGGATTCCTGTAGAACGTTATCTGGGAACATAAAGACTTAAGTGCTTAAGCACCTGATATTGTTTGAATTTTCCTAATCCTCTCACATTCCAAGTTGCAAAAACATGTTGGCCATCTAGATCAGTAGTATTGAGCTTAGGGCAAAAGCCCTGTAGACTAACAATGAGAGGTAATTATCCAGATTCCCCTAAATACTGCTGCCCCCCATCCTACCCCCGCAACACAAACCATTTTTTCCCCGTCACTCCCATAAAGCTCCCCTTCATTTAACATAATATAACCAATCCTTTAAGCCAGACCTTACGCCCCACCCAACCACCCTCAACTATCACAAACAGCGCTTAGCAAAGTACCGTGCCCTTCCTCACCCCAGCCTCCCGAGAATACTCTCAACCCCAAACAAATACAACAACCCCTACTACGAACAAGTAAACATTAAGTCAGGAAAAGGAAAACTCTGCTACCTAAGCAACTCCTTGTAGCTTAAAAAGGCTGGGTTTATAACATAGGGCACGTATGAAAAGTAATTATAATTACCAGGATTCATGTGGCCTGCCAAAGGACATTAACACTCAGAAACCCCAGGTAAATAATGTGAAAAAGGGCTCTTTATTTTGCCATCTTGCCAGGTGAAAGCAAATAACACAGTAAAGGGTATATTTAATAACCTAGGCTTCGAGCAGGGAACCATGCAGGAGGAAATCAGCCCTGATTAACAGGATTCATGTGGCCTGCCAAAAAGACACAAAGGTAGGTAGGAAATGGGCAGACTGGGTGGGCCAAGCGGTCCTTATCTGCGTCCAAATTCTATGTTTCTATGTTCTAATGCCCAGGAACCCCAGGTACATGATGTAGAAAATAGGGTCTTTACCTCGGCTTCTTGCCACACGAAAGCCAAATAACACAGTAAAGGGTATATTTAGTAACCCAGGCTTGATCAGGGAGCCTTGCAGAAGGAAAACAGCCCGAGCTGTCACCTAACACTGAACTATAATTCTTATGCACTGAGCCCTCTTGTGGCTACTGAGCGAAAGTGCATCCCTACATGGAGAGAAATAAAGGAAAAGCCCAGCACATCTCCTAAATTAATCTACCCCCAGATTTAAATAGTGAGCCTAAGTGGTATAAAACAACCATCCCCTTATTGCTGAAGACTTGTGCTCTTAACAATACTAAAGCAAAGAACACCTTCCCCAACAAAGCAAACCATTCATTCAGAATGAATCCTTAGTGTGAGCTTCAGTCCCACACTTACATTTTGCCTTTTTTCATTCCTACAGCAACACACAATTCTGAAGTTCTTAAAACTTATTGATCCTTTTACAGGTCCACCATCATGGATGTAACCATACTTGATGCGGCTATGCTGTTGGCCATCAGACACATTTGCTGGCAACACTCTGACATTTTGCATTATAAATACAGTATATGCAGTTAGTGTGCTCTCTGGAGAGAATATTTGTGGGGGCTAACATCTTTATTGTAGATCCACACAAATTATAAAAGCTCTAATTAAACACAGTCTTAAAAATAGCTAATTGAATTAAAATGATGAATCTAAGATTATCAGGAATACATTACTGCAAAAATAGGTAATAATAATAATAATTTTATTTATATGGCACCTTTCAAATATCAAGGCACCTTATATAAACAAGAGTTAAAACAATTAAAAATCATTAAAATATTCAACAAAACCAAGACATTATGTCAGTCAATATTCCAAAATGCTTTTTTCCAAAGAAATGTTTTAGACCCTCTTAAATCCTCCATGGAAGTGCACTCCCACAACCAACGGGTAGAGAGTTCCAAATGGTGGGGTCAACCTACGAGAAAGATCGAGCACCAGCTGATTTCAAATTAGTGTCAGTGGCTCAGTAGGTTGCACACTCGCCTCTGAGGCTAGGAGATCAGAGGACTGTGGGTTCAGTTCCCACATCTGGCACTTGGGTTAATATCCAGTACTGACACTGTAGTGCAGCATGAGAGGGAACTGCACTTCTGAGGTGCCATCTTTTGGATGAGACATTAAACCGAGGTCCCATCTGCCTGGATTGGTGGTAGTTCAGGTGGATGTTAAAATCCCATGGCATTTATCGAAAAGAGTAGGGAATTATTTATTGAAATCTGAACAATAACTCAACAAATTATATACAAAACAATCTTACAACAAACAAGACCAGAAAAGGAAAAAAGCAAAACACATAAATTAGTATAAATTCATACAGCTGTTTTTTTTTGTTTTTTTAAAACTGAATAAAGCAGAACACAATTGTACAGGCATTATAATATGCAGGATCTTAATAAGTAAAGAAATCTAGAAAGTAAATAAATGCTAATTCATACAAATGCCCTGACATAAAGGAAACAGCATAAACCCCATAGTAAAAAAAAAAAAAATTAACGTGATATATCAAAAATAAAAGAATTCCTAACACACAGACATGTTGATAAATATTAAAAACAGTAAACAATCAACAGAATCAATCCCTCCCTGGAAAGGTCATAAGATATCAAAACCATTCCAAAAAGAACCCCATCTGGACAATGAAAACTGAATGCGTTCTGAAAACATCAATTTCCCACATCAGATTCTACCATAATTGCTAAAGTGAGCGGAGAAATAAACTGTTGCTGTAACAAAAGTCTGCATCTACTAATCCATAACCAATATAGAAAAAACATGAAGAACTTGTAATGTACTATACTGACTCCCAGGCTTTTCAGTAGAGAAGAAACCATAATATAAACTAACTTTTTAGGGCGGAAAGACTAAAGTGTGTTTCCAATGTTCTTTAAGAATATCCCAAAATTCTATGGCATAAAACAATCAAAATACAAATGATCCATGGTTTCTAAAAGGGCTATACACTTATCCCTTGGGCAAAACGCTCTTGCATAGATTTATGCTTTTGATTGCTACGGACATTAACCCTACCATGTATACCCAACCAAGAAATATCCCATATGTTGCGGAATACGAGAATTAGATATATAACTAGCCAAATTCAAACTAACTGCCACAGAAAGGGCTGAGAATGGGGCATCAAAAAATGCCCCAAAATCGCTCTTATACAAGGCTTTCTTAGTTAACGCCTTTACTACCCCCACTGTATGCCCCAACATTTTATCTTATCAAACACTGCCCTCCATGTACTCAACAAAGGAGGGCGGCGCTTATTTTGATGGAGAAACTGTCCTTTCTGCCATTCACCTAAAACACCTTGCAAATGAGATGTTAAAGGCACATCCCATAATTTGAATACCTCTTAACACTGGAACCAAGTTCACATATAAAAATTAAAAAAAAAACAAAACGGGTGAATCATCCCCAAACCTCCTCTCTAACATCCAAATATAACGTATTCCTTTTGATGGGGTTTAAACGACTACCCACTAGACCAAAAATAACGCATCAAGGGGGTTTCTAATGATTTAGGTAAAAAAAATTACTTAAAATAAAAAGCGGGATCAAATAAGTTTTAATTAAATAAATTCTTTTCTTCTTTGACAATTTATGCCTATTCCATTGAGACACTTTAGTATTCCCATCCCATAAAGCCATCTTCCAATTATCCAAAGCCCCTCCCTACCACCAAAATAAAGTCCTAAAATCCTACAGGGTTGACTTTCAACCCAAAAGCGTCCTACTGTAGTTGGACCATCAGGAAACCCAAATGCTAACATTTTGTTTCTCACCATTAATGCGGCACCCATGATCCACCCCAAAGAAATAAGAGTATCATAAGCCAACTGTATTGCCATTCCATCAGGTAATAAAAGACAAATATCATCTGCATAGGCAATAAACTCGGCAGGCAATAAGAGTCCACCGTTATAGATCTGATCAAAGGGATTTACTAAGTACCCTCAACAATGGATCCAAAGCCAAAACGTACAGTAAGGAGCTGAGCGGACATCCCTGCCTAACTCCCTTTAAAATGCTAGAGTCCCCCTCTCCACCCATTTTCTAAAGGGACAACTTTAGCCAATGCGTAGTATAGCTGTACCCAATTCACAAACTGCATTGGTATGCCAAACGCCTTCATGCATTCTCAGACATAGTCATGTGATACTTCATCAAAGGCCTTGGATTGATCTAGGCTCACTAAAAACCCGCTGGTCCTCCCACAGTATCCATGCTAGTGACATGACTCTCTAAGAAAAATCAAGGCATCCGCCAGTTTCCTCCCAGGAACTGCACAAAATTGTTGTCCATTAATCAGATCAGGCATCACAATAGACAATCTATTCCCAAAAGCTTAGAATATTTTAAAATCCACATTCAAAAGAGTCAAAGGTCTCCAATTACAAATGTCCGAATGATTCCCTTCTTAAAGAAAACTAACATACCTTCATACGTTTGGGTGGGCAAAAGCATGTCTGAAAGAAAGCGAGTTATATAAAGCCAATAACTCAGTTGGCACAATTCGCCATAACAGTTTGTACAATTCTCCTGGCAAACCATCGAGCCTGGGAAACCCCACCTTAAGAGAAGCAATCACCAACCCCAACTCCGTCTCAGAAAAATGAGCTATCATACTAGACTGTAAATCCTGATCTACTTGAGGAAGATCTGCTGCCACCAACAGCTGAGAAGTAAAACAAGAAACCGGATGAGGAGTCCCAAAATCCTGTTAACATGAAAATCCAAAAATCCATTATACCTTTATTGTCCGACAGTAAATACCGTCTTCCTGCTTAGGCTAGAGAAAGCGACTATCTACTTTAGTCTTACATGCCAAAAAGGATTCACCTGAGACGATCTGCCCTGTGTCCCAAATGACTGCTCCTTAAGTAAAGATGCCATGCGATCATATTGATACGGCAACATTAACAACTCGCTGAGTAATATCTCTTGATAAATCTGAGCCGCATTCCTATTGTCTAGAAATCAGCAATTGTAAAAACGCAGGCGACAAATAATGCTCATGTTTCAATTTAGCCCCAAACGGCTATGGGTCTGAAAATAGCCAAGCAAACAAATTTTAAAAGCCCCCACCAACTCCCTCTATCTTCATATAACCTGATAGTCGTAACTGGTCATGGGCGATCATTTCCAGATCTTCAATAACCGATGTAACATTTAAAGAGAAGCATTCAGCTACCAAAATCCGGACCTTTCCTCCGACACTGAGGGAAGTCCATCGATACACCAATCAAAACATGGTCAGAAGTTTCTACTGGAACATAAAGCAATCTATCAACACATAAAGACTTTGGTACAAAATAAAGTCTATCACAGGAGGCCAAATTACCTTTAAAAAGGTAGGCTTGAAGCTCTCCCAACTTGGTGAAAATCCTTCAAGCCAGCAAGGGAGAGGATTGAAGCCAAACAGGACTTATCACAATATTGTTTTCCTACTGCCCCTTCTGCAAAAAATTAATATTAAAATCCCACAAAAAAAATAACTCCCTGATACAAAATGGTTGAATTTTGTGCAATAATTCAATCCTCAAAGATTTTAACTGTAGACCATACATAGAAATCAACCGACATGTAATACCATGCACCCTAACATCAACAAGTAAGCCCTGCCAGGTTCAATATCGACCAACCTAATGAGTGTGACATCCAACGAGTGAAGCAAATACCGACCCCACTACAGGTTTCTTCTCCGGAAGACCAAACTCACCCCCAGCGCCATTGTTTGCTAGCCATATCAGTCTCAAAATCGAATGGAAACGAGTATCCTGTAGAAGAAAACATCATAGTTCAACAAGGAAAGAATCCCATATGTCGTCTGACGTTTTACATGAGATTTGATACTATTGACATTCAAGGAAGCTACAGTTAACGTAAAAGGTGATTAAGGGGAGGTTTGGGCAATTTCTTACTGGATCTAGTTACCTGTTTCTTAATCTCAAGTTGCTTATGCTTAGAAGAACCCCAGGTATAACTAACGATGAAGCCATGCAGGTCATATTGGGATCCTGAGCAGTAACAGGAGTGCAAGGTCTACCTGATCACCCCAGGAAGATAGGATCGAGAACCTATTCACCAAAGGCGAAGGGAAGCAGTTGCAATACTATTCTCACTACCATCAGAAGATAACAAGTTAAAATGAGAGTCCTGCAGTTCTTCATCTCCCCTTCTTTATCTAACACTACCAGAGTTTGTAAAAACTAGATTCTATCCCCTGCCTCAAAGCCGACTGAATAGGGGACCCTCAGGAGTCACAAAGGGTGTTACCGTGTCTTCTCCACAAGGACCTGCGTTAGGGAATGGGGGTCATCCAGGAGTGCTCATCTAATGATAATCCTGCAATTAAAGGCACCTTAACCCGATATGCTAGGGCCAGTGCATAAACTAGAACATCTATCATTCGAAAGTGATCCTCCCCACCCTACCTCTCGTCTACCTCTAAGTACAGGGCCAGGTTCCAACCCATCAGAAACACCTCTGGTATCACGAGCCTGCACCAAGAGATGTTCTTGATCAGTGGACTCGGCGTTATCAGAATTTTTCCAAGGGCAATCTGAAAAATATGGTTGATTACACTACATAAGTTACAGACTGGGGAGCAGTGCAATCCACTATGGAATGACCCAACATGCCACAATGAAAGCACTTGACCTGGTCACATGAAGTAGTCAAATGAGATAAGGAACCACATTTAAAACAACTTTTGGTTGTCCAGCATAAAAATAATACCCTTATCTCTGCCTAAAAGAAAGAGCTAGGCAAATGTTGAATCCCTTCAGCATCTTGAATTAAACGAACACGGATAGTCCAACCCCCAGTCCAAAACCATTCCCATCAAAATAGGTCTCGGCTTGTCTTGTACATAACATTTCTTTTCCAACCAAAACATAATGTCTGAAATGTTTACGCCTCATTCCTAAAAAGGATTGTGACTGTTTTAACTGTGGGCTTCGTAATTGGGATAGCTTGAAATTCTTTCCAATGTTCACGATCTTTAAGGTCATAGTACAATCTCCAAAATTTGTCCAGGGATTTCCCGTACAAAACTGATGTTGTAATAGGAATCTCCAGGGGTATATCAATGCATATACTTCAGCAGGCGAAAAACCCATAGAATCAATGAGCAAAACTTTCCCACCCAACGCCTATCGGGAGCTACTTGTGACAGCCCTCGGTATCTTAATCGGACTAAGTATCTGCATTTAGCGGACTCCACTGGCTTTCTAAACAAGCCAGCAAAAGATTTCATACTGAGCCTTGCAGGTCTCAAAGAGCTCACAGTCTCAGGCAAAGCCTTACCACAATCCAATTGTGACGAGCATGATACTGTCTCAGATGCCAATGCTGGAAGGTCTGGCATAGAACTAGCAAGAGGGATAACAAAATTGCTTGAGGTGGCTGAATAACTGGTTCACCTGTGACGTCTTGACATAGAAAATCACTAGCCTCACCCTGAGGTTGCATTCGCACTGCCTGTAGCCAAGGTCTTAGAAATTTCTCCATCAACCGATAATACATGCAAATCTTCCAGTGCTTTAAGGTGCTTTGCAGAAACCCCAGGACAGGAATTAAGGGGTCCAGGACCCACCTATCTCCAGCCCATACCCAACCTGCCTGTTGTAGCGCCTCTCCTGGGGTCCAAGGCTCTAAAGGCATGAATGTCCAGACAACATACCTGAAACATCTTCACCACCTGAAACAGTCTCCGATAGTATTTTTGCTGTAACATTGCCAACCTGTTGTCCAAAACGCCCCTCCATCAAGAATAGGGCTTACAGGGAACGCTTTCTCTTGCTCCTTCGGCTTCCAACTTCCTCTGGCACGAATGAAAATCCTGTTCTGCTGTATTAATTAAATCCATAAGATGCAGTTTTTCTTATCAAGCTCATCTTGCAAAATTAATTGGCTATATCATCCATATCTGATTCAAGCTCAAGGATCTCTGAATCCAAAACCACTGCAGCATGTTCTGCTGCAGACCAAATATCCTCATCAGACATTCTCTCAACCGTAGAGTGGTCCAGAGCCACAAACCCACTACCTTCCTCCACCATCTCCCCAACCGACTTAGGTCCTCCATCTCCACGAACGGACGGACAGAGCCACCCGTCTCCAGAGTAGGGAATTTCCTAGTGTCCTGGCCAAATTTCCCTCATTCACTAAAAAATACCACCAACAGTTTCATCTGGTTCAAGGTCAGTTGGCATTCATCTGTATCCCCCTCCCGGGTCATGCCTGAAAATAGGCAAGATTTATCTAGTGCACTTACCGGTCAACAAAAACTAAATAAAATAAAATAAAAATAAAATTCACCCTTGGAACCTCTAGCAACCCCTCGTCGGCTGAGTGGAGCAATCGATCATGGCAGTAGGAGCCAGAATTTCTTTCAGATAAGGTAGAATAACATGTTTTGCTGGCTAACTTGTACTACTGCTTTAATTACTGATTATGTTATTAAATAACTGGGCTGGCAACACTTGTCATAATAACTGTCCAATTACTACTAAATAGCTATCAATCAGACATGCCTTGTACAGTAAACAAAAGTAATAATAAAAGTCTAATAGTGGCATACAATTGAAAGGCTTAAACCTGTGGTTCAATGAGCTGGAAGCAACAACCACGCCCCCACCTGACCTACTTAAACTCTGCCTTCCTACTTTATTCAGAAGCATTTTTTTGCAGCAGGAGACTCTGCCTGACATCTTCCTGCCCCCGCCTTCTGCTGTGTTTATCTCCTACCTTCCCTTGTGCTTGGATTTATTTTGGTTTATGCTGGACTATCTGCCTGGTTTCTGCTCCTCCTGCTTCTAGGTCAGTATTTGCCTCTGGCAGCAGTCTGTCTGTGCTTCTCTGTCCGTTGTTTGTTTCTGCACCCTCCAGCTCCTGTGCTTTCATTTGTTTCTTTTTCTGCTTTACTAGTTTTCTAGCAACCCATTAATTTTTATACTTTTAACAGTCTCTCAGTTTATCTGCAATTGTTACCTGAATGCTTCAGCTAAAACTGCTGTTTCACTGCCTCTACTGTGCTTTCAGACTTTATCCTGTTCCCAGCTAGCTGCCACTGCCTGCTGTGCTATGTTGCTCAGCAGCTCTGCTTAATTAATTCAGTGCTAGCTCCACTGAGGCAGCTACAACTCCCTACTTTTGATTATTTTTGTACTGCATCTAGCATATTCCTTGTGCTCTGCGCATTACTATGCAAAAATTCAGCTATTACTTTACCATTTCATCCATTTCATACTTTACCGAACCATACTTTTACCAAAACCACAGAAGTCCATTTCTGACTTCTACCCATAATGAAAACCAACTGGAACAAAGAGAGTGCCTCTACTATTTTGGGGTTTCCTGTCCTCCTATCTGAATTACACTCTATCATAAATTTAATGTTGTCCTAGTCCTATGTGCAGAATTTGTATGCATTTGTAATCATAAATCAAACTCTCATTACTTTTGCCTATGTATTCAATCCAAGGAATGTCAGCCAGCTTACAGCTGCTAGGATTTAAACAGTACATTTCTGATTTCTAGCTATACTAAAACTTCCAGTCATTAAATTAGCTGTTTGGTCTCATGGTGCTCAACTTGTGGCTTCCCTTTTATTCCCACAGCAGGGGTCTGTGATGTCACAGTGGGGCATCATGGCTCCAAAGTAGCAGGAGCATGCTTTTATGTAAGTTAAATGAATTTTACCCTGCCTTTGTCCTATTTCTGCATACTTCTCCTACTACTGCTCCTTTGCAGCCTAAATGGCATTTAAGGTAATCATGCATAAACCATATCAATTCAATTACCTAAGCCTCATCGAATCAATTACTGGCATTCACAGCCTCCTTCTATCTAACCAACAGACACTGGCTTCATCCAACCTCCTACCACCTACCCACATCAGTATTACCTATCACCACTGAGTATTTTCAGTGTCATCAGTATTAAGCTTCCTAAATAGAATTGGTTGTCTTGATTTCCACCGGATTTGCTCCTACTTCTAACTTCCAGCTGCTGGTTTGCCTGGCATCCTTCTACCTATCCATGGCTGCTGGCTTGACCCAACTGTCTCCTAACTAACCACTACCTAACCTCTGGCCACTGGCTTTCACCAGCATCTAAGTACCTAACCAATGGCCACTGGCTTCACCTAGCCTTCTACTATCTAATGCTTCACAGTTGACTGTCTGCTCTCATTCATACATTGGAGGCATGCTGACCTTGACCATTACTTATGGCTCAGGGCCGCTCTGCAGCCCATGGTGTTGCTCTGTACCCATGAAGTCCCCATCTTGAACATGTAAAACTTGGGGCCAGGTCCACCTCATTTGGCCCAGAGTGGGAATGTCCTTAATCCAGGCAGAGCTATAGCTATGCAGACATATCAATGGAACCTCTTGATGTAGAATTTAAGACTTCAGCTATGAGGATGGGGCCCTTGCACCCAAGTGGGCTACTTTAGCTAGCTAAATTGGGTTTGAGTGGTGTCTTCTATGCTGACAGTATTTTCCACATGACTGCCTCTGGTTCACATTTAAGCAATAATGCCCAACAGGGGTGTGTGTTGTGCTGAGATTAAATCACGCCTCAGGTGGTTGGGTGTGAGGCCGCAGGCCAAGTGTGTCCAATACCTGAGGCGTGACGTTATCCCAGCAAAACACACACCCTGGAGGGCATTATTGTTATCATAAAATGGCTTGTTGTAATACAGAATAAAAAATAATTTTAAAGAATATTTTTGTTTCTTAAGAGAAGATGCAAAAAAGGTAAGTAATGGATCTCCAAATGGGTTCACATTGCTGAGACTAGACCTGTGATGTTGCGCTGGGATAATATCACGGGTCCAATCCCAGACTGATCACTCAGAGACCAGGATTCTTTCTTGTCATTGTATAATGTCTGTTTTTAGTCAGTAGGCTGACCCAGTGCCTCAGCAGGCATTGCTGTCCTCCTTTTGCTTTGGGGTTCCCACCTCACTTCAGAGTATCTGATGTTGCGGAGTGCAGTTGCAACCTTCATGGTGTTCCCATTAGAAGGATCATGAGAGCTTCCACCAAATGGAATATTTTCTCCCTTGGATTGGGTTTCAAATTGCAGCAGCACAGCTGTCACTAAACAAAACATCCCAAGCCTCACAGGGAAGGAGACCTAAGCCTTGGACCCCCAGAGGTTTCCTCCTCTAAGAGAGTGTTTTCTCTCCACAGTGTCAAATGTCATAATATCTAGTTACTTTAGTTGTATTTCCCTTGGTTACTTAGGTAGGTTTCCACAGTTATTTAGGTAGGTTTCCATTGTTGGATGGAGATGGATGGTGGCTCTCCTTTGCCATTCCCTCTCCTTGGGAAGTCATGCTCTCTCATTATAATTAATTCAACCTACATTAACCCTTAGGCTGCTGATGGAATTAGAACATATAGGAATTCTGGACTTGATATGTCAATCTGTGGCACAGCAAGGGTTAAGGTTGTTGCACGCCAGTTATCTGCTGACTATTACCATTATCCTACAATCGATATGAAGGTCCAAATACTCAGTACCAACTTGTTACCTCTACAATGCTTTCTGATCTGCACTTTTTGGGGCTTCTTCCAATCTACCTTTAACCTAAGGAAATCTTTCCTGCAACACCATTAGGGTGGAACCCTCCTCCAGGGTTCCTTGCCTTTGGCATCCCTACAGGTGGTAAGCACAGAGAGAGGAATGGCCACAACAAAGTTTATTCAACAAGTTGCATAAGCACAACACCACACCAAGTTACTTAAGCACACTGAATTGAAAGGCTTAAGCCTGTAGTTCAATGAACTGAAGCAACAGCCATGCTCCCTCATCTGACCTATTTAATCTTCTGCCTTTATGCTTCATTCTGAAGCATTTTTCTTGCCCACCATCCTTCCCTCCTCCTTTAGTGGCTAGCCTCTCTCCTCAAAGCATTTTCCTAAGCTACCTTTAGCCTAAGGGAAGCTCTTCCAGCTGCATCTCTTGGGGTGGAACCTTCCTCCAGGGTGCCTTGTCTTTGGCATCCCTACAGGGTAGTATTCCAGACACAGAGAGATGAATGGCCACAACAAAGTACAACATCACACTAAGTTGCATAAGCACATTGAACATACAGTTGCTTCTTCTTTCAGTACAAAAAGCCTTTAAACAAACAACTGTCACAAAGTTTGTGAAGTATCATACTAGAAAAGCAATATTTTTAGAGGGCATATTCTCTTTCTGGTATGTATTTCAGGGTACTCACCACATTGACAGTCACACTTTTAGAATGAGTCCCCCTCGAACCCCAAAAGAATTTGTGAATATATGTTTTTGTCAAACAGACTTTTTACACAATGGCTCAGATATTCAAAGAGTTGAGCCATGCGCAATAGGGTTGCACCTGCTAACTTAAATTTTGCCATTCTGCGATATTCAGCAGGCGCAGTTGCACCCCAAAATCATGCTGAGCAACAGCGCATGATAATAAATGCATGCGTAACTGAAGGGAGGAACCATGCATAAATGGCACAGTGCGATATTCAATGACTTGCGCCATGCGCAACAGAGGAGCAAGCGGAAGTTGCGCCATAGCGGAAATGAGCCAAAATAAAAGGAGCAAGGATAGGCTCAAGAACACTACAGGAAGCCACATGAGGCAGAACTCTAGCCAGACAGACAAGGCAGGAGGCACAAACATGGCAGGCCAGGGAAAGGGCATTCTGAACACCAGGCACAGGAAGGTGTGGGGAGCCACACAGCACAGAGGCCAGCACAGGCAGGTGTACCCGTGCAGGGGAAGTAGCAGCCAGGACAGCAGGGGAATACAGCAACAGCTGCCGGAGGTGTGAACACAAGCCAGGGACATGGCTATGCCACCCTCCAAATGGAGGCCAAGTAAGGAGGGGGTGAGAAGACGAATGGCAGGGGGCGTGGCCATGGAAGGGCTCATCAGTGGTATGCCCCCAACAGGCAGTACTGAGCCCTCACCAGCTTTGAGCTGTACACTGATGCTGAGATTGTGGGCCAGTACCACCTGAATAGGGCAATTCTGAGGTGGCTCTGTGAGCTGTGCAGTGATGTAATACAGGCACCCACATGACAGAGCCATGCCCTGTCAGTGGAGACTAGATAGCAGCTTGCATGTGCTTGCTCACCACAGGTACCTTCCAGAGACCAGCTGGGGACACCACAGGCATAACCCAGTCATCCACATCATGCCACCTCATGCAGTTCCTCAGCACACTGTTGCCACATGCTGTGGAGTACATCCATTTCCCCAGCAAAGTGGCGGAGCGCACAACAAACGTACAGGAATTCCACAGGGTAGCACATATGCCTGGCATGCTAGGGGCAATAGACTGCACCCATGTGGCCATAAGCAACCACCTGGCCCCGAGGGGCCGATACATCAATTGCAAGGGCTATGCCAGCATCAACCGCCAGGTGGTGTGTGATGCCAGGGTGCATAATCAATGTCTGTGCCACGCACCCTGGGAGCACATGATTCATTCATCTGGCACCAGTCGGCACTGTTCCACAGATTCAAGAGTGGGGGCATCTCCACTGGACACCTACTGGGTGAGTATGCAAACCACATGGACAATCATAGGGCCGGGGCATGGACAGAGGTGGCATGGGTAGTGGCCTACATGGCCTGGGGCAGGGCAATGCTAATCACAAAACTAACCTTCACCATCTACACACAGGTGACAGTGGATACCCACCCGTCCCTGGCTGCTCACACTTACCGGTGCCCACCACCCCATTGGCAACACTACAATGAGGCACACGCCACCACACATAATGTCATCGAGCAGGTGTTCGGGATGCTGAAGGCATGTTTCCATTGCCTGGACACCTCCTGCAGTGCACTACAATACAGCCCTCAAAGGCCTGCAGGCTATTCCTGGCCTGTTGCATCCTGCACAAAATGGCCAATGAATGTGGATAGCCGCAGGTTGAAGAGGGGACAGCGATGGGGATGATGGAGATGCCGGTGATGATGGTGATGGGCAGCCCCCTTGGCTGACAGGACCTCTAACTGCTCTGGCTGGCACAGCTGCACCAGGACACCATCATGGAGGAGCACTTCAGCCAACCCAGATAAGTCATGAGGCCATGCGCAACCACCAGTGGCTAAGGCACAACCCACAAACATGCATGGACACACATCAGGGTGCATGCCATCAAGGGAAGTGGCAGGGCACAGAAGCACACTCACAACCAGGGATGGGTGAGGATTACATGCCACGTGAATGGACACACACGCCACACACAATGCAACAAACATGCACAGAGGACAGGAGGCACACCAACCCAGAACACACCCTAGCAACACACATGACCACAGGCTACCATGCCCACTGCCTGTCCATGTCGCGGTGTCATCAGATGCTGAGCACCATTGCACATTGGTGTACAGAACAATGCAGGCATCATCATGCACACACAACTGCAGACAGCAGCCAGGAGGGTGTGCAGGTGGACTGTATGTCTGCATGCAGGGCCGGTACCAACCCATGCACTGCCCACTGAAACACACAATGCATACAGGGCAGCACCAGACAGTAGCCATGCTGGAAGACAGGTCAGTCACGTGACACAGTGCCACTGCCACCACGAATGCATGGGTGGCCCCGTCGAGACCCACCAGCACTGACAGGCTGACCACTGGCCTCATGGGGTGGCACTGATGGTCCCCAGGGTTCCACTGCATGAACATGACCGTGCTCATGCGGGGTCTGCAGCACACTGAACATACCTGCACCAGGAGTGCTCGGGATGCCCACAGCTGAACCCGCATCGACAGGGTGGGAGTCGCATGATGCCGGGAATGGGGGTGGATAGTGCACTGTGTGGTGTCCAGTGCATGAGCATCTGACTGTGTGCCCATAGTGGCTATGACAGCAATGAATGCCTGTGCATGCCTGTCAATGGCAGTGGTCACATCCTCCTGCAAACGGTCCATCCTGCCAGGATCAGTGCGGTGTCCCTGCTGTGATGCTCCTCTGCCCACTCCAGAGCCACACGCAGTGCATCCCACGGACATTGCAAGCCACATCTGCTGCTGGACCGATGCTTGCAGTAGGCGGGTGTGCTCATTCAAGAGGTCATCAACCTCTTCAGCATCCTGTCCCTCAGGGTGTGCACAGCCCGATGATCAGCACCCCTTGAGGGTGGGTGCTGCTCACCAGGACCAGGTCTGGGCACGCTCACAGGCGGTGCACAGACGCCACCGCTGAACCCTGTACCCCAAGCCCATTAGGTGACTGCTGATGCTGCCCCTCCGGCTGCCGTTCCCCAGGGCTCAGTGGTGCTGCTGCAGTGGCCACATCAGTCCCACTGTCCTGAACAGACACCAGTGCTGCCCCACTGTGCTGACAGGCACAGCCTGGGACTGTGCTGACATGCAGGCCTCCACGGCAGCACCACCACAGCCATGGGCATGAATTGCCCTGCTGTGTGGCCATCCCATGGCACACACGTGTCACTGCCCATGATGGTAGTGTCATCATCACTGGTGATGGACTCTGTACCGCCACAGTCACAGCATGCTGGCATCCGTGGATGCCAGCACACTGGGACACAGACAGGCTTCCTCCACACCTGTTACAATGATATCAGTGTGGACAGCCAGGCGGCCCCACTGTCACAGTGATCCACGATACCTGTGGAGGTGGATGGTCCCTCCTCCAACTCCAACAGACTGTCCGAGTGGACAGGCCCACCACAGCTGACCCATGCAGATGCTCAGGATCTGTAAGGGAAAGCAAAGTCGCTGTAGTGTGTGTGACCTACCCTCGCCCCCCCATAGCCAGACCATGACTTACCATGCAGTGATGGGCCACTACCTGCCTGGAAGCCACCACCCAGAACACCCTCAATGGCACTGCACTGCATGCTTCCAGCAAGCCTCCTCCTGTGGGGTCAGTTGTACCACCTCTGTCTGTCCCCACCTGTTACAGCACGTGCTGCCCTGATGGCAGCCACCTTCTCCTTTACCCTCCTCCTGTCCATGCCCACCTTTTTCTTACACTCCTGCATGGAGGCGCTGGTGGCTGCCATGCAGGTTCACAGCATGCCACCTCCTCCCATGCAGCAGCACAGGCTTGAGGTATTCCCCGCTGTCCACTGAGAAGTGGCTTCTGATCCAGGTAGGTCTCAAACAGGGCCTCGGTTTCGCCTTGTAAAGTTAGGCCTCCTCCTCCTCCCACCATTGTGTTCCTCCTCCAACAACCTGCTCGGTCATTATGTAGCCTGTAAGAATAGCAGTTGTTACCTGTGACTATGCAGTCCCATGCATGTCCCTGAATCCACAGTCCACACTCCCAAACAGCATGCAACTCACCAATAGACTGCAGTAACCGACTATGGTCACTGCAGCACATTGTCGCACTTTTATAGCGCAATCCATGCAAATGAGATGAGGAGCAACTTTAAGTAGATGCAATTTGCAGCGTTGCCATTGAATGGCTGAATAGATGATTTGCATATGACGGCTGAATATCACGCTGTTGCACTTTGCGCAATTGTGTTGAACGTGCTGAGCCAATGGCGCAGTTCTGTGACATGCATAGTACACCTCACTGCACATGCCCAGGATGCTGACGCAGGTGTCTGCCACACTGATGACGTGCTGTGCATGGTACGCAATGCAGGGCATGGCCACCATTGTGCCAGTGGCGCTATAGCGATGGTCACTACATGGCGCTGTGGCACTGGGCCATCAAAGGCGCAATGGCCCAACTGCTCAGTAGTCCACTTGGCAATGGCACACAGGCAGCCAATCGCACTACACGCATTGTCTTCCAATGGCGCTGTGAGTGGCCATGCGCCAGAGACCCTTGACTCTGTACCTGACCTTTGCCCTAAGGCGCCATGCGTCAGGCATGGTGCACTTCATCGCTGTTCTGCAACAGCGATAGGGAATGGTAGCACTGTACAGTGCAGCAGCTGCACGTGGGGAGCCGTGCTGCAGAGCCATATTGCCTACTATAGCTGTAAGGATGGCATGCAGATGAGCTGTGCAGTGGACAGCCATTGAGTTAGTGAATCTGGTGGCACTGTTGAGCCACACCATGGGCCTCTTCGGGAGGCGCCTGGACAGTGCAGGACCCAAGTGTGTGGCAGGAGGTGGCCACTGCCCTGGAGGAGGCCACCGGATGGGGAGGAGTGCGAGCAGTGCAGGCACCACTATCGGGACCTGCAGAGGAGGAAGCCGGAGCTACTGGCATGACTGGAGGCACGTGCCAGGAGGGGCACAGTGCCACAACCAGGTAGGGGTTCGCTCAATACACTTCTATCGTCCATATGGGTAACAGTGTTGTATGTGTCCAGCACATAGGGATGGACCATCTGGGGTTGGCTGTGGCGGTGTTCACAGGTGTGGGGTGGGTGGGTCTGGCTGAGTGGGAGGGCACACACCTTGGGGCAGGGGACTTTGCTTCAGGATTGTACTGATGTTCTTCTCTCCTTGTTTCCCACAGGCCTGGACGAAAGCTGCAGGTTGAGTGAGGAACAGCGGAGGAGGACAGTGCAGCCAGGTGGGCGAGGCCATCACTGCCCACCTGACCGGCCCGATGAGGGTGAGTGCCATACATCCATGATTACTATTGCTATGTGACAGGGTGTAGGCAGGGCATGGCCACCATTCATCGACACCACTGCCATGCACGCAACTTGTTACAGTCAACACTGTCCAGTGGCAATGCATGTCTGGGAGTGCATCAATGGTGGTCCATGCATGCACCACGTGTATGGTTGTGCCACTGCCTTTGCACACATAGCCATATCACTAAGCGCCACGGTAGTGCTGTGCGTGACTTGGCCAGTGGGTGTGTGCAGCATTCTGCATGGCTGTATGCACCTGGGTAGGCAGGTCCTGTGGGCGTGATCACTGCGGGTGGTCACACACCATCACAGTGGTATGTCCCATGGCCGATGCCATGCACAGTGGGTGGGCTGTATGGGGTTGTGCATTCACACCTATTGACTGTGCTCACTTGTCCTAGATACCCACCATCTATGGGACATCAGGGAGGCTGTGAAGGAACTTCTACTGCTGGCCTGGGAATCACTGGAAATCTTCCGGCGATTGGATAGCACTGAGGTACTGAGGTGGCACAGAGGCCGGAGGACGACGACAGAACGGCGCCCCACTAGGATCCCTCAGTCCCCTAATTCCCACCCGACCCACCTCACCCTCCTATCCCATCCCATTTGTCCACCCCTGCCCCTACCCACCCCCACCTTGTTTGTGGCCCCCAACCTTGTATATAGTTTTGTATTCTTGTAAATAGTTGAATATTATATTTGTGCAATACATTTGATTTTGATATGAATGCTGTGGTGATCTCTGATTTGCAGCGGGCTATAGGTGCTCAACTGCAGTGGTGTGTATGGCGTCAGGAGTGGTGCAGTCATGAGTATGTGTGTGTGTCCATGTGGAGGTGACTATGTGTAGGGGTAGCTGTCAGTCTTGGTTGTGTGTGCCCTGTGCACTGGATGACTGTGTGCAGTATTCCATGGCACGTGCTCTGTGTCCATGGCACACCCATCGCCCATCCATGGCTGTGCAGCTGACACACATGCATGTCTGTGACCTGCACGGTCCGCTGGCATGTCAGTGGTGGTGCAGTCCCTGCAGGGCGGCCACTGTACCTGTCACTTTACTGGGTTGCCCCTGTCACTGGTGTGGTGCATGCCTGGCTTGGGTGGCACTGTGGGCACCAAAGTCGTTGTCCCATCTCCATGCTGTGCCTTGTGTGTGTTGCAGGAGATGTGCCCCACTTTCTGTGACTTGTGTCCGGATGACTGCTGGTGGTGTACGGGTCCACAGTGCTCATGAGGGTGTCTGACACTCCAGTGTCATGGAGGACTGTTGGTTGTGTGTACACAGCTTACATGGGCCCACAATGGGGCTTGGTTGCCCCACCACTGTGCCCCTGTGTTGTTGTGCCCTTGGGTATGGGTGGGTGACTGTCCATACACTGTGTGGCATCCCGTGTGGTGCATGTTTCCATGCACCACTGTGTGTCTGTGCTGGCTGTTGTGGCCAGTGGTTGGTTGGGGTGTGTCACTGGAATACTGTGCAGAATGCTGTAGCACTGGTGGTGTCAAGGGCATGCCCTGTCCTGTGTGGTACTCTTGTGCCGACGCATGGTCGGGTCTCTCAGCAGTACCTTAGGACTGTGCATGGTGGCAATGTGTCTGCTATTGTTGCATTGCCGTGAGCTGCCACCACTGATGGGTGCTTGTGGTGGGGCTGGCTTGCATGGTTCTGTGGTGCACAGGGTTGCAGTGTCACATTGGGGTGGTGGCATGCATGGGGTTTCCTGCAGTGGTGGTCACTGCTCAAAGGGGTGTGTCTGGGGTCATGGTGCAGGGTGTGCTCTGCACTGGGGGTATGGTGTGGCACCAGGTGGTCTGCCCTCCTTGTGTGCCAGTCACAGCTTGCTGGTAGGTGTGATGGGGCACCATGGCCCGGCTGTGGGTTGTTGCTTGTCTCCATGGGCCAGTGGTTTTCCAGCCTCCCCAGTTGTGCAGTGCTTGGGGTGTGGGGACAATGTCTGTTCTGCTGTGTGTTCCTGTGCCCATCTGTGGCATGGGTGGTGGGCCCCTACCTCCTGGTTGTGCAGTTACATTGCTCTGCTGCTGGGGCTCCTGGTTTGCGTTATGGCGCCTCTGGACTGCTCAGCTGAACATCCCTTGTTGCGCTATGGTGCATCAGATCTACTCAGCTTCCCTCCCTAGTTGCACTATGGCGCAGATGGTGTGATATTCAGTCATCGACTGTAGGCGCAATTTGGCCCGCACCATTTTTGAGTATCGCATCTCTTGGCGATGGTGCAATAGACTTGCGCTTTGTTCCTGCTATTACGCACTTTTTGGGTGCAGTTTGAATATCGGCCCATGTATAAATGTTTGTGTTTCTGCAATATGTCAGTCCTTAAAGACAGTCAATGACAAAGCAAATTAAGTTTTCAAATGTTTACCGTGCTTTTCAAGCTGCTCTTTAGTCTCGGTAAAAACAACAACAATTATATAAAACAAGCTTATGGGTATTGACAATATTCATTTTTATGCACCCTCAGTGTGTAATACCATTACAAGGCACTCTTGCTTCAACTCATGGTTTATGGGTATCAGACACCTTAGGTGTGTAAAAACTCATAATGTACAACATTCCATACATTACTCTATTTAAAATACCACTAAAGTTCATAAAACATTGTTTCTTCAAGAAATTCTGCCCATCTAGATTTCTTGAAGACTCTGTATTTGTAAAATGGGATAGGCAGCTTCTTATACCCAGTATCAATGATGGCTTGCAGTTCTTTTATTCTGAATTTTAAATATATGTAATGAACACACGCTCTGGAGAATAGTAGAAGATAAATGGGCTCCACCTTCCCTAGGATAGTGATAACATAATGAAGTGAAGCATGGTCAAGGTACAAGACCAGACTCTGACTAGGAACATTGGGACACAGTATAACTTAGAAGTTAGAGCACCAAGCTGTGAACCTGGAGACCCAGCAGACCTGGGTTTGGAACTCACAATCACCACATGCAAACTGTGTGACCCTGAACAAGTCACTTAACCTCCCTATGCTCTGAGTCACAACTGGTGAGTCTATTCAGGATAAAATTATATTCTAAAAGTTCTAAACCTTACAGAATTCAAAGAAATGTTTTACTAGCTCAACACATTCTGAAAAAGACATATAAAATAACATTCACTTTGGCAGTATCTCAAATAACCCCAGAATATTTTGAAAAGGCAAAACACCATACTAAATAGCAATTGTCCATCATCTATTGGAATCCTCTTACCTGGGTTGTTACTAACCAACCTATTAATCATAGCAATAATTTTAAGACATTTCTTTCTAACATACCATAGCTGCCAAACTATAGTGGCTACTGCACCTGTCCTATCATTCTAGGCTTGTCTTCCGGCCACTCTCAATCAATTCCAATTTTAACTCCACATTGTCAAAAAGAGATTGCCTGGACCCATTTCCTTGGAAATAGCAAGCACTGTCATATGGCAACTCTTGACCTACATTTGTAACAACTACAGTACAATGCACTGTACCTTCTGACTGGAAGAAACTCTGTTACACATTTTAAATAGTGGAACCCAGATTTATGAACAACTACTGACCCTTATCTATTTATCTATTGTCTCCAAGATCCAAAAAGTGGCTTATGAGCATATTGTACAAAATTTAGAGTCTAATAAATTGTTACTTCCAGGGCAAACTTGTTTCAAATCTCACCACTCCATTTCCTGAGTCCTTCTTTAAAGTTCTAATTATAGTGTATACTAGGGCTATTGACAACAGAAAACTCATAGGCTCTGTGTTCATACATCTCACAAAAGCTTTTGATCTTGTCCAGTATGACATATTTCTGGCAAAATTACCTCAGCTGAGATTTGCAACTAATGCATCACTATAAGTCAAGTGAAGTCCTGTCTTGATAACATAACATCTTCAGTTAACAATGTAGGAGCACAGTCTGACAGTTCACTCTCCTAAAGGTGTGCCACAAGGCTCAGTATTGGGCCACTGTTCTTTAACTTTATTATTGTGTATAGTGGAATGCTGTTCTGCATGAAATTCCGTGCCTGGAATATGCTTGTTCTGCTGCAGTGGTGATTCATTATGTTGTTCTGCTGCAGTAGTGATGTCACTACTGCAGCAGAACCACTTGGAATCCTGGCACATTGTTACTTTCTTCTTTAATTCTCTTTAATTCTGTGGTGATAGTATTCTAGAACCTCTAGAGACTTTTCAAGTCAGTTTCATTATGAAAAAGAGAGAAAACACAAAACACACATTTCACATAGTACTACTATACACTGTTACAAATACAGTATGAGCAATGTTATGCACAACCTGTGTGTTCTGTCACCTCAGGGTTCTGGTTCTCGAGGTCAGAGGGAATCAAAACCCTCTGTGGCAGAACACACTGGTTGTCATAGTTGCTCATCCAGTATTCTCAATATAATGTATGGGGAGCCCTTATTATTAACTGAAATCAATCAGATTGTAACCTTGTTATGTCATCGTTATGACATCACTCTGTTGTTAGCCCTTCTTGAGTATGCCATACCAATGGTATAACAAAACAGAATACTCACAGCAATCAACATTCTAACAAAACAGAATGCTCACAACAATCAGTGTTCTGGAAAGTAATTCAGTAAAGTAATTCAATCTGTGACTACACAATCTTGGTAGCCCATACACTGTAAAATATAATGTATGGTCTTTGGTTAATAATGATGCTGAAACACTTCTTGAGGTTGCCATGGCATCTGGAAACCTCTCTGTTGCACTCTCAAAGTTTACAATGATGTTATGGCAACCTCTCAAGTGTTTACAGTGTGCTTATTAACCAAAGACCATACATTATCCTCTATCATGACCTTCTGAAATCCAAAATCAACTCCTAACTGCAACTATATGCAGACAATAAATAGTGTACAGGTAGGCATCCAACCTGTCTAAAATCCACAACCATTGCACACTGAGTTCAATTCAATGCTGGTTTACAAAAACAGCCTCTTGTTAAATTAAGCTAACATCATGTGTGAAAGAAATGGTATGGAAAGAGTTAATGGTCTGATTCTCTAGCTGTTTTTTTAGCAGTTTGAAAAAAACACACACAGGCTAAAATCCACTATCCAGCTTGTGGAATTTTCAGTCCTCCTAGCTGCTAGATAAGAGCTGGGTCATAAATCTCGAGTGGACATCTCCACACACACACACAGACCTGCAGACACATACACAGGGCAGTTTGAATGGATTGGGTCATTCAGATATAAACTAAATGTTTAAAATGGAATATAATTGGTCACTGATAGGTGTTCAGTCTGATTGGGACAATTAAATACATACATGTTAGATGGTTGGTGCATTCAAAGGGGAATAGGCATTACCTATTCCCATGAGAATATATAAGAGGCTGAAAGACATGAAGTGTTCTCTTTGATTTGGAAGCTGGAGGAAACATTAGCTTGGAGCCTACCTTGTAGCTATGTCCATGGGAGTTGGCAGTTACAATAGGGTCCAGTGTCTCTTAGGACAGGAAAGGGTAAGTTTGGTTCTAGCATAGTTCAGTAATAGCCTTCTTCTTTGCCATCTGTTATTTAAAAACATTTGCTTACTTTTCCTGTATGAGTGTTATTCTCTTGTGTTGTAAATACAGTATATATATCCTGTAAATGCTCAGTGCACTTTCTGTTAAGCAAAAGCTATTTATTTGCTCAACAGTTGTGACTGTGATGTCATTTTTCTAAGGTAATATTTGGTTTCCACTGGTTGAGGTAAACTCTGGGTAGCATCCGCCACCCGAGAGAGACACACTACCAGACTTTAATTTATTACGTGCACATTTAAGTATTCAAGTTTGTAAGCAGGGTTGGCGCTGAGACAGTCCAGCTGGTGGCAGTGAATACTGAGGACAGACACCTCTCTAAAAGCTGTTTCAGTATAGTGGGAGAGGGGGTTGTCACATATTGGTGGCAGTGGTGGGATGATGATAGTGGATCATGCGTGACACTGAGATACAGAGTTTGCCAGTGGAACAGTTACCTTAGCATTGCAAACAGGATATATAAGAGAATACATTTGTACAACAGTTTTATTTGTTTCTAGTTAGCACAGTATAGTGTAGCAGTAGAGAGTGAGCTCCATGGAGTATGACTCACTTACTGTGCCATAGCTTTGTGAAAGGTGCCAGGAAAAGGGATTCAGCTTAAGGGTCTAAAACAGAAGAAAAGAGCCAGACCTCATGGCTGCCCTCTTGGCACATGATCTGAAGCAGACATTCTCTGGTGGTCAGTCAGTAACTGATGTAACAGACCCCCAAACCAGCTTGAGGCACTGTGACTGCAGCTGTTGCTGCAGAAGAAGGTGCTGGAGGTGAAAAGACTGGATGTTGAAGCAGAAGCAAGAAGGTTGGATGCAGAAATAAAACAATGGGAAGCAGAGACCTAAAGAATGGAAGCAGAGGAAAACTGGAAGAAAAGAGACTGGCAGACAGAGAGAAAGAACATGAAGACAGAGAGAAAGAATGTGAAAGAAAATAGAAAGAACGTGAAGAAAGAGAGAAGGAACGACAGAACAAGAAGGAGATGATGACCCTTCGCAGTCAGCAAACCGTGAGTAATGGTGGAGTGAGTTTGCCTCATGAAGCCAAAATTAATTCTAAATTGTTCCTCAGCTTAAAGAGGAAGATGACCTTGATTTATTTTTAAGGTCATTTGAGAGAGTATGCGACCAATTAAAATTGACTAGGGCTTCCTGGTCAAATTATCTCACACCCTTACTTACAGGGAAAGCTTTGCATGCACTTGCTAAATGAGTAATGAAGACTATGCTGATTATGATAAAGTTAAAACAGTGTTGTTGAAACATTTTGAATTAACTTCTGAGGCTTATAGAAGGAAATTTAGGAGTTAAAGAAAAGCCCAGAAGACAGTTATGCAGCACTGTGTACTTACCTTGATAGGTGGATGGAGGAGCTAAAGCAACCACTGTACAACTAATCAAAGATGTATTGGTGAGAGAACAATTACTTAAAATTGTACCTGAGGACATGTGCATATGGCTCCTAGACCGGGTGTGGCTCCTCAACAGAGGTGGCAGCAAGCGCAGACATGTATCTGTCTAGCTGGCCATACACACACAGTGTAAGTCTTATGGTGGGGGCAGCACATGGTTATAAGGGATCCCATGGTGGGCAGCCCAAAGGAAATCAGCCTGCACCTG
Source organism: Neoceratodus forsteri (assembly GCA_016271365.2). Lineage (NCBI taxonomy): Eukaryota > Metazoa > Chordata > Ceratodontiformes > Ceratodontidae > Neoceratodus > Neoceratodus forsteri. The sequence continues at coordinate 1,067,227,179 of CM028130.1, forward strand.
AGCTTAAAGTAGAACCCTCTGGTTCTAAGGGGACTCAAGAAATAGGACCCAAGAAATGTCATATTTGCAATCAAGTGGACACTTGAGATATAACTGCTCTCAGAAACTGGTTAAGGGGCAGAGGCATGTGGGAGTGGGTGATCAAAAGCACTGGTGTGTTTGTAGGGTGTGTCCAGTCTGAAGAACCACTCTCCTCTGATGAGAATCTGTATCCCATTACAGTTAATGGAATAGTAACACAGGGACTGTGGGACACAGGCGCTGACACCTCCCTGGTAAGGCAGGATCTCATTCAGGAAGAGCAGATGGTGTCTGGGAAATACTTCAGGGTCCGGGATTCACAGGGCCACCAGTCCTATTACCAATGGCTAGAGTCTTCCTGAGCTGGGAAGGGGCCATGGAGAAAGGAGGTGGGAGTTGTAGAGGACCTACCTGTAAATATGATTGTGGGGAAGGATTTGGACCCCAGGAAGAAAACTGGTATGTGTTGTAACTCATAGTCAGGCACAAGGGTAAGCTTCTAAAGGGTGAAGAGGGGTGACTCTGGTGGTCCAGCCACACCCTCAGCAGCTGAGGAAGTGTCTAGCACAGGGGAGGGCTGGCTAGAAGCAGCAGTCCAGAACCCCAGTTACAAATAGAGGAGCCCACAGGACTTTCTTCTGAAGTGGCACTGGGAAGGGTCAGATGAGGCAGCTGAGTGCTGCACAGTGAACTGACCCTACCCTGCAAAACTGAGGGAAATAGCTCATAGGACTGAGCATCTCGGGGTAAACAGTCCATTTACTGGGACAATGGGCTGTTGTACAGAGAATTTAAAACAGAAGAAGGACTAGACGGTGAGGTACTCCAGCAGCTGGTAGTCCCTAAGGTTCACCATCAGCAGCTTTTCGCCTCATGATATCCCTTTTCAGGGCACTTGGGGTGAGGTGCACAAAAAGTGTCTAACCAACAATTTCTTCTGGCCTGGTATTGGCAAGGATGTGGCAAATTATTGCAGGACTTGTCCACAGTGCCAGCGGGTGGCAAAAATGGGGACAAGGCCAAGGCAGCTTTGGTGCCCCTGCCCATTATTGATGAACCCTTTAAGAGGGTAGCTGTGGACATAGTGGGGTCATTGAGCACCCCATGTTGCACTGGCAAGTGGTATATCCTGGTAGTTGTCGATTATGCCACAAGATACCCAGAGGCAGTGGCCCTAACATCCTCTGAGGCAGAACCAGTGGCAGATGCACTGTTGGAAATATTTAGCTGGGTGGACTTTCCCCAGGAGATACTGTCAGACCAGGGTGCCAATTTCATGTCGGGGTAATGAGTAGTTTGTGGGAGAAGTGTGGGTAAAGCAGCTCAAAACCTCCACATACCATCCCAAAGCTAATGGTCTGGTGGAGCGATTTAATTCAACCTTTAAGACCATGCTAAGGACTTTGCTGACCAGCATAAGAGGGACTGGGACAAATATTCGCCTCATCTCCTATTTGCATAGAGGGAAGTCCCACAGGAGTCCACAGGGTTCTCACCTTCGAGCTCCTGTTTGGTCATAGGGTGCGGAGGCCCTTAGATTTGATGCAGGATGAATGGGAGGGTGACCATGCCTCCCAAGGGAGAACTGTTGTGAGTATATTCTGAATGTCAGGACCCACCTTAGGGAGCCTGGGGGTTTGCTTAGGAGCACCTGGCCACTGCACAACAGTGGCAGAAAGTCTGGTATGACCGTGGGGCCCGAGCCAGAGAATATGAGGTGGGATAGCGGAGATGGCACTCATCCCTGTCTGACAGAATAAATTATAGGCAGCATGGGAGGGCCATTCTCCATTGTCCAAAAGGTTAGTGATGTCAATTACATGATAGAGCTACCAGACAGGAGATGCAAACAAAAGGTGTATCATGTTAACACGCTGAAGCCCTACCATGACAGGGAGGAAATGGTCCTCTGTATGCAGTGCCCCAGAGGAGGAAACTGAGATAGATCCACTGGTGGACTCACTTGGGGAGGCCAGGGTTGCATCCTCTGTGGACAACCTACCCTCTCGGAACAGCTGACACCAGCCCAGGTGGAAGAAATTGGGGTGTGCTGAGAGAATTTGAGGACATGTTCACAGGGAAACGGGCACACCACTATGGCAGAGCACCATGTGGATACAGGGACCCAGGTTTCCTGAAACAGTCCCCTACAGGGTACCTCAGCATGTTAAGCAGACTGTGAAAGAGGAACTCAAGGAGATGCTGGAACTTGGAGTAATCCAGGAATCTAGTAGCCCCTGGGCATCACCCGTGGTACTGATCCTCAAAAGGGATGGCTCCACACAATACTGCATTGACTACCGGAGGCTTAATAGCTGCACGGAGTCTGAAGCCTATCCCATGCCCAGAACAGATGAGACCCTGGAGTGACGGGGGAGCTAAGTATTTGACCACAATAGACCTAACAAAGGGCTATTAGCAGGTGCCTCTGACCCCTGCAACCAGGGAGAGATCGGCTTTGTTACTCCACTTGGTTTATACGAATTCAAGGTAAAGCTATTTGGAATAAAGAATGCACCTGCAACCTTCAAAGGCTTGTGGATCACATTCTGTCTGGGGTAGGTGAGTTTGCATTGGCTTATATGGATGTTATAGCCATACACAGCCAGACCTGGGATGAGCACATCAAGAATGTACAGGATGTGTTCCACAGGTTAAAGGATGCAGGTCTGACAGTCAAGGCAGAGAAGTGCCAGATAGGTATGGCAGAAGTGACACTACCTTGGGCGCCGGGTGGGTAGTGGAACATCCACCCGAGCCTGCCAAGGTTGGTGCCATCCTGGTCTGGCCTACTCCTACTTCAAAGAAACATCAGCATTTTAGGACAGCAGGGTACTACCAAAGGTTTATTTCCTGCTGTAGCAATCTGGCTAAGCCTCTGACAGACTTAACCAAGAAGGGAAAGCCAGATACAGTGAAGTGGTCAGAAGGCTGTGAGGTCACTTTTCAGGAGCAAAGAAGGCCTTACGCTGCCCAGCTGTATTGGCCAGCCCCAATTATAGTTTAAAGTTTATGGTTCATGTGATGCCTCAGATCATGGGCTGGGGCTGTGCTGAGCCAAGTTACCCAGCAGGGGAGGAGCACCTGTTGTGTACCTCAGCTGGAGGCTTTTGCCCAGAGGGAGGCCTATGCCACAATCAAGAAGGAATGCTTGGAAATAGTGTGGGCCCTTCAAAAGCTGCAGCCTTACCTATATGGGAGAGAATTTACTGTGGTCACAGATCATTAACCCCTGATTTGGCTTCATATGGCAAGTGGGCAAAATGGAAAACTACTACATTGGGGTTTGGTACTGCAGGCATACAACATGACCATACAGCATCGCAGTGGCAAACAAAATGCAAATGTGGATGGGCTTTTAGACAGGGCTAATGGCATGGCTGGATACTTTTGGCACTTCTCAGTAATTGCATAAACGGCTCTGTCATTTGTGGTGGCCCAAGGGACACGCCTTCATTATCTGGGGAGATGTGACAGAAATGGTATGGAAAGAGTTAATGGTTTGGATTCTCTAGCTGGGATGTTTTAGCAGTTTGAAAAAAAACACACACAGGCTAAAATCCACCATCCAGCTTGTGGAATTTTCAGTCCTCCCTAGCTGCTAGATAAGAGCTGTGTCATAAATCTCGAGTGGACATCTCCACACACACACACACACACACACACACACACACAGGCCTGCAGACACATACACAGGGCAGTTTGAATGGATTGGGTCATTCAAATATAAACTGATGGTTTAAAATGGAATATAATTGGTCACTGATAGGTGTTCAGTCTGATTGGGACAATTAAATACATACATGTTAGATGGTTGGTGTATTCAAAAGGGGAATAGGCTTTTCCTATTACCAGGAGAATATATAAGAGGCTGAAAGACAATGAAGTGTTCTCTTTGCTTTGGGAACTGGTGGGAAACATCAGCTTGGAGCCTACCCTTGTAGGTATGTCCATGGCAGCTGGCAGTTACAATAGGGTCCAGTGTCTCTTAGAAGGACAGGAAAGGGTAAGTTTAGTTCTAGCATATTTCAGTAATAGCCTTCTTCTTTTGCCATCTGTTATTTAAAACACTTGTTTACTTTTCCTGTATGAGTGTTTATTTATTTAGACAGCAGTTTGAAAACTTTGGAGCCATAGGCTCATTTACAAAGGTACCTTGTCACAGTAAGACAAATGAAAATACACAGTATAACAGTATAACACAGTATAACAGTAACTTAAGACATAGATACAAACAAGCTGGTACAGGTAGGATTGATGCAAACAATACCAGAGTTATGTTGTCCTTAGCAGCTTAGTAGTAAGCTTTGTCATTAGTATTGAGTACGGCTTTGACTAGTGGCAATTACAGCTTCAGGTGTTAACAAGGTGATTCCGTGAGGGACGCTTTGAAGCACCATATAGTTGGAGCTGAAATGGAGGGGGCAGTGTGTTGAACCAGGAGGGGCCCTAAAGCTGAAGGCTCTTTGGCTGTGAGAGGTCCTAGCTCTAGGGATAACAAGAGAGGTTTTCCCAGAGGTCCGAGTATGAACTAGTGGGACAGAGCGGCGGATGGTGGTGGTCAATCCTGGCAGGGATAGCCCAAGGAGGGTCTTTTTGTAAGGAACAGGTCAGATATTTGAGGCGCTCATCAAGATCAAGTACCAGCACTTTAGCTGCAAGTAGACAGGTGTGTGTTAGCCTAGGTGCCCCAGTAATTAACCTGCAGGCCTTATTCAGAGTAGTGCGAATTTTATGGGAGTGCTGTCCTGATCAGCAGCACCATACACCAGCAGTCCATAGTCCACTAGGGACAGGATAGAGGAGGTGACTGCGAGTCAAAGAGCCTCCGGGGAGGCAGTGTTTATACTGATGTAAGATGCCCAATCGGATATTAGTGGCAGTGGCTAGGCAGCGATGTGTCCATGAAAGGAGAGGAGGGGTCAAAATGGATCCCTAGGTATTTATAGGAGCAAACTTATTCAAGTGGGAAAGAGGACCCAGAGTGAATGAGGAGTTTGAAGTTGCAGGACTTGTTTTGAGGATGAGTGAACAACATGGTTTTTGTTTTTTAAGATTTATCACCAATCTATGTTTGAATCAGCCCTCAGCTTCAGTGAAGGACTTCTGCAGTGAGTCCTGGAGGCAATAGGGTTCACGACTTGAGGCAAAGATGACTGCATCATCAGCGTACAATAGAAAGTTCCCGAGCAAGAGTGTGAAAGGGTGTTAAGGTAAAGGGCTGAATAGTAAGGGGCCCAGAATGGAGCCCTGGGGAACCCCAGAAAAGATGGGACAGATGTCTGAGTAGGTCCCATTAATTTTACACGCTGTGAGCTGTCAGACAGATAACTGGTGCGCCAGGAGATAGGCCCAGCAGCAAAACCAGAGAGACTAAGGGCATCAAGAAGGAGGGGGTGGGAGACAGTGTCGAAAGCTTTAGAGAGGTCAATGAAGACCGCACCAGCCAGAGAATCAGTGTCTAAGGAGGAGGGAGAAAGTTGGAGAACTCTAGGAGGGCTGTGTTGGTACTGTGGCCCGCCTGTAAGCCATGCTGCTCAGGACATAGGACATTGTAGGTGGAGAGGTAGTCAGAGATTTGAGAGGCTACCACTTTTTCCAAGGCCTTGGAGAGAGGAGAGAATGGAGATTGGCCGATAGTTTCCAGCCACAGTCCTATCACCACCTTTAAAGATAGGGTGACAGTGGCAACTTTCCAGGCAGTTGGAACCTTCCCCAGGCAAAGAGAGTGGTTGATGAGGCCCTTGGTGGGGTAAGGACTGTGTCTAAGACCAGCCAGGATACACGGATTCAGGTGTCACTGCCCGTATATTACTCTTTTGAGGGCAGTGACAAGGTGCGGCCTAAGTTCTTGGGCAGAAACATGGTGGAGGAGAAAAAAGGGCGAGAAAGATTTACGGCAGGCACTGGGGAGGAGGGTCAAAAATTTGTAGGGAGGATAGGCCAAGGTCAGTGAATGAGGTGTTGAGGTGGTTGGCTGAGGGCTGAGTCTGAAGAGATCACACCATTAATGTTGATCTGGTGGGTGGGGGAGTGTGCACTCCCATTTAACTGTTTAATGTTATCCCAGAAGGTTCTGGGGTTCCCTCATGAGGCTGTGAGTGAGAACCGATGGTGCTCAGACTTGGCCTTCTGATGGCCCGTGCACTTGTTTCGGTGGCAGCATATAACTGCCTGTCACTGGGCCGACCAGTCTCAATGGCACAGTGCCATAGGTTGTCCCTATGTTTGAGTTGGTGGATCAAAACTGGGGTTACCTAGGGGCATTCTGCCTTTAGAACAGGCGGTCAACATTGGGGTAAAGATATCACAGGTATATTAAAAGTTCGGGTAAAGAAGGAGAGAGCTGTGTCAATGTCAGGAGTTGCCTGTATAGGAGACCAGTCAATTTGGGACAGAAGTTCTTAGTTTTGTCAGACCACCAGGTATTAGACTACCGCATGTGGACTGTGCTATGGGTTTGGGGACTGAGGATGACCAGTGGAATAGAATGGGGAAGTGATTGCTGAGAGAGTCTGGGAGGACTTGACATTGGAGATCGATTAGGGCGGTTGGTGAGTACCACATCAAGCAGGGTGCTGGAGCCTCTCTTCAGGTTAGTCCTGGTAGGTTGGGTAACTAGTTGTGTTAGGTCTATTGCAGAAAAGGAGTCATGGGTAGAGGAGGAGGAGGGGCTGAGCCAGTTGACATTTAAGTCACCCACCAGAATTTGATCAGCGGAAGTGGTAGTGAGGAAAGGCATTCTGTAAGAGAGGCAATGGCTCATGCTGGTCCCTGGGGACACGTATGCAGTAGTCAGATAAAGGGGCCCTTTAAAGGGTCAGGATTAGTTTCAGCGTAAGTGCCTGGGCCCTGGTGTCAAGGATTGAGTAGGCAGGGCTAGTACAGGAGAGATTCCTTGACATAAATAGCGCAGTCATGCTCCTGTCTCCCAACACGGTCGGACCGGAAGAGGGTGAAACCAGGAAGGAGACCAGGGAGTCAGGGGAGTGTTATTCTCTTGTGTTGTAAATATATATCCTGTAAATGCTCAGTGCACTTTCTGTTAAGTAAAAAGCTATTTATTTGCTCAACAGTTGTGACTGTGATGTCATTTTTCTAAGGTAATACTAGGTTTCCACTGGCTGAGGTAAACTCTGCAGCATCTGCCACCTGAGAGAGACACACTACCAGACTTTAATTTGTGCAATTGCACGCTTAATTATTCAAGTTTGTAAGCTTGAAAGTTGGCGCTGGAGACAGTCCAGTTGGTGGCAGCGAATACCCGAGGACAGACACTCTCTAAAAGCTGTTTCAGCACAGAGGAGAGGTGGGTTGTCACACCATGACCATGCTATTTCTCCAAGACAACTGCCTAAAAAGCATAAGTGGCAGACTATCTCTGTTATCCAATAGCTATGATCTTGAATGCATAACTAGTTTCAAACACTTTGGAGCATACCTGACCCAACTATGAGGTTTAAACCTTCACACTGACTATCTGATAAAACATTTAGCCAAAGACTGGGAATACATTATCAAGCTATTTAATGCCTAAATCTGTCATTCAGAAAATTGTGAGTCAGTGGATAGAGTCATTATTCAATTACGCAGACGATTGTATTCCTCAGCTTCCAAAACTGACTTACATCTACTTGACACTGTATTTAACAAACTGTACTGTTTTTTTCTAGCTTCTCATCATAATACTCATCAAAGTCAGATGTACATGTATAACAACCTAGGTCTAAATCTCCACACAAGACAATCGTATTCTTCATTTACAAATCACCACATGGCAAACTGCCAATGTGGTTTCTGGATCACCATGCAGCAATATTTGTTAGTAACCATATAGTTTCTTTCAACAATATTGTTTGTCTGGCAAAATATCTAGGTAAACATTTTCTTTTTGTTTTCTTTCATTCCTAAACAAAATTACAGGATTTTGAAGTTTTTGAATGTTCCCACCTCGGCCACGCCCACCATGAAAAAAATATCTTGTAAGTAAGTAAGTAATTCATTATTTGTTAGGTGCCCAATCCCAGAGGCTCTGGGTGGCACACAGTAAAAAGTTTTGACAAAGCATTAAAACAATCAAATTATATAAACAATTTCCACAGCAAATAAAAATTAAAATTTGTGCAAGTTGAAAAACTTCAGCAGGGAATGCCAAACTAAAACGGTGGGTTTTAGGCCCGTCCTGAATGCCTCCACTTTAGAGGCTTCCCTCAAAGGTCTTGGTAGGGAGTTCCAGAAGACCTGGCCAGTCACCCTGAATGAGCAATCACCTGAGGTTTTTAGTCTGGACCTCAGAACTGCCAGGAGGCCCTCAGTGGAAGAACAAAGGAGCAGGCTGGGATGGCAGGGCACGGAGGTCTAACAGGTAACCAGGGCTAGGTCCATATAGGGCCTTATAGGTGAGCAAGTCCACCTTGAAGAGAACCTCCACCTGACTGGCAGCCGTGCAGACCTACAGGGCTGAGGTCACATGACAGGACTGTGACAGGCCTGTCAGCAGCCTGGCCACTGCATTCTGCATTAGCTGCAGCCATAGGAGGTTCTTCCATTGACCCTGAGATAAAAAGCATTACAGTAGTCAAGCCTGCGTGCCACCATTTTCTGCCCACAAAGAAATCTCCAGCAGTCATGATAGAGCTCTGTTGAACTCACTCACTCCCCTTTCTCAGTCGCTTGTTCTGTTTCTTCCGCCGCTGCAGGCTGCCCTTTGTACTGGGCCCCTGCATACATTGCTGCCTTTTCTGCCCACAAAGAAATCCACAGCAGTCCCAACAGCTCCATTGAGTTTACTCACTCCTCTCCTCACTGGCTCATTCTGTGTTTTTCGGCTCTGCAGGCTGCCTTTTGTACTGGGCACCTGCCTGCATTGGTGCCTTTTCCTGCCCACAAAGAAATCCGCAGCAGTCCTGACAAAGCTCAGTTGAGCTAGGTCATTCTGCCCCTCTTACTCGCTCAATCCTAATCTGTCCCATACACCGATTTCCAACAGCAATCATGTATTCTGTGCCAGAAGCGCAAAAACACATTTCAGCCAGGATGTGAAAATGACAGATGTACTGTTCATAAGGAGGTGTGGAAAAATGCCACTGTTGAAAACGTGGTGTGAAAATATTACTAATTTGCCAAGTTACAAGGGTGCATGGAAACTGCACAATGCATGCTCGTGAATACAGTCATTTTATGGAGTTTCATCACAAAATTTCAACATAGGCATTTCACGACCTCTGCTCATGAACAGTGTCAGTGTGATTTTCTTAATGTGTGTCCTGAACACCGATTTCCCACAGCGATCACACTATTGTGCTACCGGAAAAGCGAAAACACATTTCGCCAGGATGTGAAAATGACAGCTGCACTGTTCATAAGGAGGTGTGGAAAATGGCAATGTTGAAAATCTGGAGTGAAAATATTACAAAGTTGCAAAGGTACGAGCATGTGTGGAAACTGGGCAATGCACGCTTGGAACACACTCATTTTATGGACTTTTATCACTAAATTTTCAACATAGGCATTTTAGGATCTCTGCTCATACCCAGTGTCACTGTAATTTTCATAATCTGTCCTGAACATGGATTTCCACAGCAACCATGCAATTCTGTGCCTGAACTGCAAAAACATATTTCGCCATTATGTGAAAAGTGACAGCTGTACTGTTAATAAGGAGGTGCAGAACAATGGCAATGTTGAAAATCTGGAGGAAAATACTGTGAATTCACCAACTTAACGAGCATGAGTGCAACTGGCCATACACGCCCGTAACACAGTCATTTTATAGAGATATCACCAAATTTTCAACATAGGCATTTTAGGACCTCTGCTCATGTATAGTGTCACCGTCATTTTCATAATCTGTCCTGAACACTGATTTCCACAGAAACCATGCTATTCTGCACCGGAAGTGCGAAACATATTTTGGCCAGGATGTGAAAATGACAGCTGAACTGTTCACAAGGAGGTGGAAAATGCCAGTGTTGAAAATCTGGCATGAAAATACTGCAAATCGCAGTTACGAAGGCGTAGCAACTGCGCAATGCATGCTTGTAAAACAGTAATTTTTTAATTTTTCCATCAGATTTGTAACATAGGCTTTTTTTGAGCCCACCTCATGAACACTGCACTGTCATTTCATTAATCAGTCTCAAAGGTGATTCCTTGCAGTGATCGCGAAATCACCTTCGGGGCCAAATAACACCTTGACAGAGGCAGAATTCATGAGGAAGGGTCCTAAAACCTCTGTTGAAAATTTGGTGCCAAAATTCCAAAATGCCTGAGATATGCATCAAAGTTGAAAAACCCTATCTATGCCATTATACAGCTTACCGGCACCTCCCAGTTCGCGATCAGCTTTAAAGAGTGCAGATGTGTTCCCGGTCCACCGAAGATTGTCGTGCCAGACTCTGCAGGTAAGTATGGGGTGAGGGAGGTGGGGAGGCAGGGTGTGCAGAGGGTGGGCACGGGTTGTGGGAGTGGGGGCAAGGAGACTGCGAGGAACCGCTTTTCTTTACAGGTTAAACAGAAAAAACAATCACGGACGGTTTCATTTTTGATAGGCTATTTGGCATGCTGGGGAGGGCTCAGCATGCCAAAACAGTGTATATTTTCGGGGGTAGCTCTAACTGATGGGGAATCAGGCACCCTTGTCAGCACAAAAGGGGGTGCAAGAGCCCAAGTAGCTTGTACACCCTTGACACAACTGCACTGGTGTTTGGGGAATTATGCCGACGGGGAGTGGGCTCCCCATCGGCAAATTAAACACTACGGACACAATGCTGATGGGGAGTGTGCTCTGTCGGCAAAAAGAACACATGCTTATGGGCACTGGAAGCCAATGGGGATTAGGGCCCTGCTGGCACACAAACACTGCGGGGTACATGCCTGAGGGTGAATGGGCACCCCTTGGCATGGGGGTTACTCATATTGTTTGTGAACACTGGCGCAAGCTGCTGCCATGTTCACAAACAATATCAGAGTACTATGTTCCACCCAGCAATGATGGGTCGCCCTCATTGCAGCGAATGGCTTACACTGCAATGCCGAGGGTGGCCCCCAATTGCAGTGGCTGAAACCATACAAGGTTGTGGGTACGCTGGCTGAACTAGTGTCAGCAGCAGTGTGTCACGATATCGGGAAAGCGGGCTGCCTTTAAAGGCTGTGAGGGCATTGGCCACAACAGTGCCGCGCCTCCACAACCTGCTTCTGTCTACCTGCCGCAATATGTTTCTTGGCGCATGTGCAATCAACTTAAAAATATATATATGCTAGCATTTTCTGCCAACCAACAAATACTGCTGCTTTAACCTACTTGATGCAGCGTAACCTGAGATCTTTCACCTTGCCTCATTTTAAAACAACAAAACCAGACTTGGTCCCAACAACATTGATTTGAAACTGCTCTGATCAGTGCTTTGGGAGGTCACCTATCCTCTACAGATATTTTAATCTGTCCCTATCAACTAGACTAGGTCCAGAAGTTTGGAAAAAGCCTACATGACCCCAGTATAAAAAGGGTGACCATTGCCTGCCATCCCACTACCACCCTATCTCCATCCTCCACCTTCTATCTAAAACACTTGAAAGGGTAGTACGTGATCAGCTTGCCCAATACCTGAACCATCATGAATTGCTGGCAAAGGAACAACATGGGTTTTGAAAAATGTCAGTACTATGACTGCACTTCTTGAATACACTAATACTATTCATTGTGTCCTTGATGGAGGAGAACTGATTGGGTCCATCTTCATAGACCTAACCAAGGTCTTTGACCTTAGTAACCATGCTGTCCTCTGTTAAACACTAGCAGATCTTTTGCCTCTTTAAAGACTCTGTCATTTGGTTTAAAAGCTACCTAGCAGGTAGAACCCAACCTGTGAAGTGCCATGGCATTTTCTCTGGATAGACCTGTTCCATTGGTGTTCCCTAGGGCTCAATCATAGGACCCTTCCTATTCAGTTTATTTATTAACAATATCCACTGTGTGTAGGTCATCCAACATATTACCCCGTGGATGATGCTGTCATTTTCACAAATGGCAAAAGCCGTGGGCATTGTTTAGTGCAGAACGAGTATGGATAAATATGAGCAGAGCTCTCCAGTTTGGGGATAAAATCTATAATTTTCTGACAGAAGGTCCCATCTCGTACTAGAAACCTGCTTAGTTGTCCAGCAGTATTCCTTCAGCACATTTTGGTGACTGCAACACCCACGCTGCCTGTCTCAAAACCAGAGAACCAATATCCCAACTCCTACAGAGAAGCCCTCTGAACACAAGCATGGCCTCCTCACAGCAAGCATCTGAGATAACACCCAGATGGAATTTCTGTTTAGCCAAATTATGGCTCAAGTGGCCCAACTTATCACAGCAGCAAATGCTACAACTCAGACTCTGCAGAATATCAAGTCCCAGATTCTTCCATAATGAACGCAGGTTTGTTCCCATGATGCGTCCTACAAGACCTCACTGCTGCTATGCGAGAACAGGCTAAAGTGCTCCATCAGTTGCAAGACAAAGTCGATGACCATGAGAATCAAAGTTGCTGCAATAACCTGCGGTTTGTAGGATTCCTGGAAGGTGCTAAGCAGAATAATGCAGTTACTTTTCTGCAACTACACTACGTGCACTCCTGGGCCTACCGGAAGATTTCAGGCCACAAACTTAATGGGCCCATCATTTCCTGGCTCCACCACCTAAGCCAGGCGAGTGGCCTAGGACCCTACCTGTAAGATTTCTAGACTTCTTACATAAAGAAATAATTATGTGGCTCCAAGGAACAACAATAACATATTATGGCAAGAACATTAGGTGCAAATTTTCCAGGACTATTCTCGTGAACTTTCTGAGCACCAAAAGGAATATGCCCTGCTAGGAAGATCCTGCACCTACACAGTTACTCCTTCATGCTGAGATACCCCACAACCATGCAGGTCATCTATAATGCTGCCACTCTGCATTTCTCACACCTGAAAGCCTTATGGACTTCCTATGGGCCAAGCATACAGCTGATTTCCAAGGCACTGATTTCCCAGAGGATCTGACCCATTTACCCTCTTCACAACTACCAGAAAGCAATATACCAGAACCTCAGGAAGTCCCTATGAGGCCTGAAGTCAAAATCTTTGAGGCATCTCTTCCCGCAGTCTAGAAGAGGCATTCCTCCCTCCCCATGTAAGATGGTAACATCCAGCTGTATGCAACAACTCTCCCAGCCCACAGGCAGAAGAGGGTCTCCATGGCCAGAAGACATCTGATCTCCATGCATACTTTACCCCTAACCCGTATGTGTCACTTCTGACTGAGCAGCCTGATGCACCTGATGGAATGGAAAGTGACCCAGCCCTGTAGAAGATGTTGGCCAGGTACCAGAGGACTCCCATGGCAAATCCTGGGCTGAAATTGTGGCAGACACTTCATGCATGGATAAGGCTCTACCCCTGCCAAGCCACAAGACATCACCCTGTCATGGTTCAAATAAACACACTGTGGACACTGCTGTTTCACAGGCAAACAAGGCCTCCTCATGTTGAATTAAGCTAAGTACTGCATTGGGTTTGGGAAGGATTTAAGGGGTATTTGGGCTGCTTGCTGAATATTAATGTAGCTGCCCTTCCCCATTGTTGTCTGGAGCTTTGCAGGTCAGCAAGTGTGCGCTGGTCTCTCCTTGACCAGCTATCAGGTCTAGGCTTGTTGTGACTTGTGCTACAGGCCACGCCATAGGCACTTTGAACCTGCCCCATCCCCATATGGGATGGTAACTTGACAGCTGTACCGGTGTTTCCACTTATACTTGAGGTTTTACCTCCTTCAGACTGCAGGATCCTGTGTTCTCCCAGTAGCTCAGGGACACAACTATTACTGGTTGAGCAAAAATGGCTATCACCGCCACCCCCATGGAAGCTAGAGCATGTCTTGCAACCTCGTTGCCAACAACATACCTCTGAACCTCCCACTGGCTGTAGTCTGGCCTCACACTGTATATAGTTTTACTAGTTATGTATGCATTTAGCTTTACATTTTATCTGTGTTTATCATACAGTTTCACATCCAGACAGTCTGCTCTGCCCTTGTCATGGGCTGTTTCTTTAGGGGCTCTCATCAGGGACTGGGGTTCATGCTTAGCTGGGCTGGAGTGCCCTTAGATCTTGGTCTCTGTGCAATATTCATTCATCACCTTTAACAGGCATGCATATGTACCTCAGGATCATGGGTGATCTATGCCTAATCACCTAGAACGTGCAGGGTTTAAATACCCCAGTGAAACGTGTACCGGTGATGACCCACCTTAAGAGACTAAGAGCTGAGGTCACCCTACTTCAGGAAACTAAACTCAGACAGGTGGATCATGCTAAGCTGTACGATCCTGGCTGGCCAAGTTATTTCAGTGTCTGCCCTCACACGTATGCGCAGAGTTGCAATTTTACTGCACAAGCCTTTCAAATGGGTCCCTATTACTATTAAGCAGGATGCCAATGATAGATGGGTTGTTGCTCTTGTGTCTATCCCAGAAGGCCCTCTTCTTCTTACTAATGGTTATGGCACCAGTGAGGATCAGCCTGAGATGTTTCATTCCTTGCTCAGGCGATTACCTAACTGACTACCTCAAATGTCCCAATCATAGTGGGGGCGATTTTAATCTTCCATTGGACCCAGTTTTAGATTGGAACTCTACCTGTCCTGACCAGCATCCATGCTCCCACCTTGCCCTTCTCCAACTTGCAACAGACCTGGGGCTCCAGGATCCATGGTGAATCCTTCACCGGACTTGGATTATAAGTTCCAATCTCCAGTCCATCACTCACTCAGCAGGCTGGATTTTTGGCTGGTATCCCCCAGATCATGAATGCCTCCTAGCTGTTAAAATTCATCTGATAGTTATCTCAGACCACATCCCTGCCCAACTTCAGTTGATGCTATGTCCCTGACCCCAATTCTAAAGGCTAGCACCTAGATTCCCTGAGAGACCCAGAATTTTCTGAGTGGCTCAAGACACA
The DNA here is from genome assembly GCA_016271365.2 of Neoceratodus forsteri. Lineage (NCBI taxonomy): Eukaryota > Metazoa > Chordata > Ceratodontiformes > Ceratodontidae > Neoceratodus > Neoceratodus forsteri. The sequence continues at coordinate 1,067,242,185 of CM028130.1, forward strand.
AGTAACCAACTTTTATTGGATGACCTCTCCACTGAGTCCTTCCCAGCTATTGTCTGAGAAGCACTCAAGGCTACCCTCAGCGGGTCCATCATGGGGTTCTTAGCCAGCCGTAGGTGCTGAAGAGAGCAACTCACAACCTTGGAGACCTGGTTGGTAGATCTGAAACTCAGCTGAAGCAATCTCCGCATGCTATCTCGCAGTCCTTGCTTCACTGAGACATTACCCAGAGTCGGATACACATCAATGACTTGCTAGCCAGGAAGGCTGAGCTGGCTATCCTACAGCTAAAGCATAAATATTGGGAGGGAGGGAGAAATGGGGAAAGTGCTTGCATACCAGCTGTGGAGGCAGCAGGCTGAATGCTATATTCCAGCATTAAAGCGATGAGGAGGGGGGTCTGTTCAAGTAAGCCCAGAGCAAATAAATGAAATCAAGGCCAAATTTTATAAGGAATTATATAGCTCTCTCAAGTGGCAGAACCCTCAAGCAGTGCATAGATTCCTTGACGACTCCCTCACACATTTGGCTCCACAGCAGCTGGAGCTATTAGAGGCTCTCGTAACTCCCCAGGAAGTATCCACAGCTATTAGTGCTGTAAACCAAGGGAAGGCACGGGGATGGTTTTCCTCCTGAATTATGGAAGCTAGTAGCCCCCAAATTGCCCTCTTCTCTGCACTATGTTTAACCAGACCATTTACTCAGATCCTCCTCTGAACTCTCCGGGAAGCTATTATATCTGCCTTCCCAAAGAAGGGAAGGATCCCACACTACCCCTCAGCTATCACCCCATCTCCTTATCAATTTGGACAGCAAACTTTCGCAAGATTCTAGCTACTTGTCTTCCTTTTCTCTCCCTCTCATCCACGCCTCCCAGGTAGGATTTGTCCTGAGCCGTTATAGCAGAGACCATATTAGATTCCTGATCAATTTTCTAGCCTGTGTCACAGATTGTACCACCTCTGCTGCTGCAGTAGGTATTGACTTCAAGAAAGCTTTTGACCCCTGGAGTGGGACTATTTACAGCCTGCACTGACAGCAATGGGGTTTGGGTACAATTTCAGGCACTGGGTTGCAGCCTTGTATGACAATCCAACAGCTTGGTTCTTACCAACTCCACCCTGTCTCCCCCCTTCTCCCTGGATAGGGGTATAAAAGGGTTGTCCCCTATCACCCCTACTTTCATATTAGCTGATGGAACCCCAGCGATTGCTATACATCACTCTCCCTTATTAGGGCATTCATAGAGGAAGTAACCTTTTTCCACATTCATGTATGCGGATGATCTCTTGGTTCCCCTAGCAGATGCCCTCTACTATCCCTGCTATCAGAATTTGCCACTCACTCTGGGCTCAAGATGAACCGTGCAAAATGGAAGTCTTGCCTCTAAATCCCTTATGTACACAGGCGCAGATATCAGGGCTGGTACTCCGTGGACCCTGCATGTATTGTGGTATCTAGGTATTTGCTTGGGCCTGGATTAGCCAATATCCGGGATCTAAACCTAAAACCCCTCCTAGCAAACATCAGGATGGAGTGCAGTCGCTGGCAAAACTCCATCTCACCCTAGCTGGTAAAATTTCACCGTTGAAGATGATGGCTGCCCCAAACGTCTGTACATCATCTCATACATTCCTATGGCTCTTCCAGCACAGTGGGTGAAAGCTATTGACAAAGTCTTTTCCAGCTTTATCTGGGAAGGTCCTAATCCCTGTTACAGTAGAAACAAATTGAGATCTCACTGGCAGCACGGGGTTGGGGTGCCCCTGGATAGAAAGATACTAGTGGGTTTTCTCCATGGCTCAAACTTAGGCATGGTTTATCTCTACTTGCAGAAATACACCCCAATGGGTGCAAATGGAAGCTGATGTAGCCCAGGTGCACTCTTTCACTTCTGATTTATAACCCTCCCTAAGAGTCTGTGCAACCACCCCACCATAGCCAATTTGGACCATGACCGCACTTAGTACATAAGAAGATTGGTGCCAATCCCTGCCCCATGCAGACCACACCCATATGGAATAATCACTCCATCTGAGTGGACGGACATCCTATCTTTTGGCTGGTCTGGATAACTAAAACTATGTCTACACTGGCAGATTTCCTGACATCCGATGGTGCCTCCGCTCAGTCCTTTAAGGAATTAGACTGTAAATTTCATTTGGAGAAGGCTATATTCTGGCAGTATCTGCAGCTGCAGAGTGCACTCATCACATCTTAAAGCTCCCCTAGGACAAAGATGTGGGGCATTGCTCAGCTCCATAAATGGTTATCGCCAAGACAGGCCAGGCCAGCCTCATCTATTCTACCCTGTGGAGCAACTCCCTCCCATTCCTTACAAGCCAAGTCTAAATGGGAACAGGCTCTTCATATTTCCTGTCTGCTGCCCAGTGGCAACTCTGCTGGAAAATGCCCATTCGCTGATCCCAGATGTAAGAGGTAGGCTTATACAAAACAAATCCTTTCCCACTGGTATCGCACTCCATCTTTATTGTTTCGATTAAACCTACTGGACACTGATCTGTGCTGGAGATTCCATGCCCAGATAGGAAACCTCTTGCACATCCTCTGGCACTGCTGTCTCCTCCGTCCTTTCTGAGTGACAGTTTGTGACCTTGCAGCATGGGTTTTAGGTCAGGATCTGGGTCAGGACCCTTTATTATGGATTCTTGGACTACCCCCGAGAACATACAGCTGAAACAGCATCAATTGAGATGGCAGACAGTGCTTAGTGTACAAGCCAAGCAGTTAATATTATGCCACTGGAGGATGGCTAAGGTTCCCACACTGTCTGAGCTTTACAGCACCCTCTCGGCAGTCACCTCCCTTGACCGCTTAACCCATATGGTAGGTAATACACCCTCAATATCATCTGTGAGGGAGGCAGAGCTGAATCAGGTGTGGAGTCAGTGCTTTGGCTTCTCAGAAGGAACTAGAAGGGGACAGGATCAGATCTACAGTACAGTAGCTTCTTGTTTTACATTGTTTTTCATGGATTCTACTTGGTAGAATGTTATTTCTTTTCTCTACTACTAAGGGGCTAGCAGGTATTGTTTGGGGCTGTTGGAATTTTGAAACATGTTTTGGTAGCTATAAGTGGCTTATTTGTTTGGTTCACTGTGTGGCAGGCTGCATTTGTAGAGGCCTATTTCTTCTGTTTTAAAACAAAATTGGTGTAATTTAACTGGTCTGTTTCTTTCAATTGAGACCTATATCTTCTAATTCCAAGCCTGTTTTGATGTGTTGCTGGTGAAGCTGTTTGAATTGGAGTCCTGTTTCTTTGGGTGCAAACCTATTTTGGAGGCTTTGAGTAGAATTGTGATTCATTGTTGCTGGCTTCACTAGCTGCAAAGTTGAGTGCACAGTGGGGAAGGGTGCTAATGGTCTGGCCAGGTCTCACTCAGTTGGGAGGCAGAGCTGAATCAGGTGTGGAGTCAGTGCTTTGGCTTCTCAGAAGGAACTAGAAGGGGACAGGATCAGATCTACAGTACAATAGCTTCTTGTTTACATTGTTTTTCGTGGATTCTACTTGGTAGAATGTTATTTCTTTTCTTTCTTACTACAAAGGGGCTAGCAGGGTATTGTTTGGGGCTGTTGGAATTTTGAAACATGTTTTGGTAGCTATAAGTGGGCTCATTTGTTTGGTTCACTGTGTGGCAGGCTGCATTTGTAGAGGCCTATTTCTTCTGTTTTAAAACACAATTGGTGTAATTTAACTGGGTCTGTTTCTTTGAATTGAGACCTATATCTTCTAATTCCAAGCCTGTTTTGATGTGTTGCTGGTGAAGCTGTCTGAATTGGAGTCCTGTTTCTTTGGGTAGCAAACCTATTTTGGGGCTTTGAGTAGAATTGTGATTCATTGTTGCTGGCTTCACTAGCTGCAAAGTTGAGTGCACAGTGGGGAAGGGTGCTAATGGTCTGACCAGAGGCCTCAGCTACCTGATTGTTTCTGAAAGACTTGGGCTGGTCCCACCCCAAACCCCTCACCCCACCCACCCCTGGTCCATTATTTCCTTTATACTAGGGGTTCTGACATCACTTCTCAAACAGGCAAAGGATATGCACCTGTCATAGCAAAAGCAGACATCCAGGAAAGGAACAGCAGCAAGTGAAGAGGTGACTGCTCTCTCAGTGGAAGGGAAGTAAATGCAAATCTAGGAGCTTTCATTATTACTACTTCACATTGATATTGCATTGGGAAAAGGAGGAGTAGGAGTTTGAAGAAGGTTGTGCAATGGCTACTTAAAGTCTCTTTTGAGTGTGGATAGGAAGGATGGGAATATAAAAGCAGTTGCTCAATATATCTAAACATGTGCAACAAAGTAGGTAAGGAAATAAAGAAAATGTTTTGCACTGATAGAGGAGGAGAGGGAGACTTGGGGGAGTGTTTGGTATCCTGCATCTGGAAGGGTGGGGGGTCACTGGTGGGCAACGACAGCAATGGGTAGGGTGGTGGTTGCAACAATGCGTGCACCAATCTTTCTAAACATTGCCTGGAGTGTGGAGGATGTTTAGTGTGCAAACCACATAGAAAACTTAGAAAGGAGATTGAGGATCTGCAGGAGGAACTAAGACAGGCAAGGCAGATTGGGGTGGGTTTAGCCCAATACTGGCAGGAGGAAGAAGGGAGATGAGGGAGGCGATTGTAAGCCGACAGTGGTGAGGAGAGGTCAGAAGAAGGGAAGCATAGACAAAGGGCCCAGGCCAGGAAGAACGGTTGCAGGGAAACCAGGTCAGGAGACAAAAGACAAATGGAAGGAGGGATAGGGACTTGTGAGGGAGGCAAAGATGTGGCAAAAGTCATGGAGTGGAAAGGAGAGAACAGGTTACTATGAAGAGAGAGGGCGGGCATTTGTGAAGGGTCTTCAGAAAACAGCTGTGCACTGCTAGAGAGGAAGAAAGGGAGAGGAAATGATGAAATTAGAGGAGTAATTGATAAATGCCTGGACCAAACTGGAGCGGGGAGTTCTATGGGAGAATTGCAACAGGGGTAAAGGGGAAATAATGTGCAGGAGGAAGAAGAGGAGCTGGAAATGAGAGGGAGATGAATGGAAGCAAGTAGGGAGTAAGAGGGTGGAATCTTAGTGCTGGGGACCAATACTTAGAGGAGTTAGGTGGGGTAGCAAGGGGAGAGGCATAGTCGATTTGGGTGGAGGCCATGCCAGGAATGACAGCGGAAAGGGTGGGACAGTCTGTTCTGAAATATGCTAGAAGGGGTAGGGACAAGCTCATTTAATTATACATCTTGGGACAAATGACCTGGCTGACAAGACAGTAGATATAGTCCAGAGGAGGTTTGAGGAACTAGCACAATTATGTGAGGGGCAGGAAGATCAGTAACTTTTTCCGAGATACTTGGTGCCAAAGGCAAGCACAACAAGAAAGCTGAGAATAGAGGAATTTAACGGATGGCTAAAAACCTGGTGTTGTGCTAAAGGGTATGGGCTGTTGGGGGTGGGAGGGACCTGGGAGGACAGTAGCATCTATGCCAAGAACAGACTACACTTGAGTGAGGAGGGAAAGAAAGTGTTGAAACAGAGGATGGAAGAGTATAAGGAAGTTGGGAATTTAAACTAGGAGTGGGGTGGCAGTTGGGGAAGAGCTATGCAGAGACCACAGGTTGGAAATCATATGAGCTTACTCCCATAACAGTGACAAAGGACAAATGGCAAGTACTATTGGTGATGCTAGGAAAGGAGGGCAGGATGGGGGGGAAGGGTGGCAGGTGGTTACCTTTATGCTAGGAGCCTTGGGAGGAAAACTGCAGAGTTACAGGTTCTCATGGCAGAGGGAGAGGTGGACATTGCAGCCATCATGGAAACATGGGCCACCCAATACATGACTGGGACCTGTCTGTACCAGGGTACAGGTTATTTCGTAGGGACAGGGTGATTGGGAAAGGAGGGAGTGGCATTATATGTGAAGGAAGGACTGAAGTGTGTAAGGAGGAAGGGCAGGAGGGTAGTACGGAGTCACTTTGGTGTAAATCCAGGATTCCAAGAATAGGATTCTTAGAATGGGAGTGGTGTATAGCCACCATCTCAGACGGAGGAGTTAGACAGGGAACTAGCAGGGCAGATCAGGAGGACCTGCAAGAAGGGTAATGTGGTGATTGTGGGGACTTCAACATGCCAGGAGTGGACTGGAGCACCCCAACAACCAGGAACAGAAGGGAGCAGCTACTGCTGGATGCCTTCCAAGACAGCTTCTGCTGCAATGGTCAGTGAACCAACCAGGTTAGGGAATACCCTTGACCTTGTGCTGGCAAATGGGGACTTTGTGAGAGAACTTACAGTGGAGGAACCGCTGTCAGGAGTGACCACCACCAGTATGGCTCACATTGGATATGGGCAAGGAAGGAGTGGAATCTGGCACAAGAGTGCTGGACTTCAGGAGGCCGACTTTGGGAGGATGGGGAAGTGGTAAAGGGTACCTGGCCAGAATTCAATCTAGTATGGATACTACCCAGAGGTGGGAGCTCATAAGCTGGGGATAGTGGAGGCAACCAAACCTGCTGCAAAGCCCAGAGCAAGAAGGCTAGGGCTAAGAAACCAAGCTGGTTGAGCAAGGAGGTCATGGAAAAGGTAAGGAGGAAAAAGCTGCCTTTGAGGAAGTACAAGAAAACAGGGATGGGGAGGACAGGAAGGAGTACTTGACAGAATCAAGTAGGTGACAAGGGCAGTAAGGGGAGCCAAAGCATTTACGGAACTCAGGCTGGCACAAGGCATTAAGAAGGGGAGAAGGACTTTTAAGTACATCAGGGAGAAAAGGAGCTGTAAGGACCACATAGTAAGGATTAGAAAGGAGGGGGTTGAGGGAAGCAGGGTACTATAAGGCGAAGCACTAAATGAGTACTCTGCTCAGTATTTACTAAAGAGAAGGGGGTGACACCCAAGGTGGGAGAAATGGCAGAAGCAGGGGGGGAAGTGGTGACAGATGGGGAAATTCTTGGAGGGCAGAGCTTGAGAGGGTTTGAAGGCACTGAGGTGGACAAGGCACCAGGCCCAGATGGCATCCACCCCAGGGTACTGAAGGAGCTGACAGAGATCCTGCAGAACCTTTGGCAGATCTATTTAATGCCTCACTACATCTGGGTGTGTACCCCAGGACTGGAGGATGGTTCATGTGGTGCCACCCACAAGAGTGGCCCCAAGGATGAACCAGGAAACTACAGACCAGTGAGCCTCACATCCATCGTGGGTAAGCTGATGGAGACTATCCTGAAGGAGAGGCTGGTGGCCTACCTGGAGACCAAAGGACTACAGGACAGCAGACAGCATGGCTTCATACGTGGAGGATCCTGCCAAACCAACCTGGTCGAGTTCTATGACTGGGTAACTAGGCAACTGGACAGGGGCCATGCAGTGGATGTCCTGTATCTGGACTTCAGTAAGGCATTCGACTCGTGCCACATGGAAGGCTGGGAAGGAAGTTAGTAGGCACAGGGCGGGTGGAAAGCTGGTGAGATGGGTAGGAAACTGGCTGCAGGGAAGGCAACAGAGGGTGGTGGTGGGTGGGGAGCTCTCACACCCAAGGGCAGTGACGAGCGGTGTCCCACAGGGCTCGTGTTGGGACCAGTGTTGTTTGGGATATTCATTGCAGACATATCATGGGACATCAAGAGCAAGATCAGTCTGTTTGCTGATGATACCAAGGTTGGTGCGGTGGTGGATGACCTAGGGGATGGCAGGGGTTGCAGGATGATCTGGCAAAGCTTGAAACCTGGTCAGACACCTGGCAACTGGGGTTTAATGCCAAAAAGTGCAAGGTGCTGCATTTTGGGATGAAGAACCCAAGGAGGAGTTACCAGCTAGGGGAGTGCAGCTAGCCCAGACAGAGGAGGAGAAGGATCTGGGTGTGCTCATTACAGGGTCAATGAACAACTCAGCACAATGTAGGAAGGCAGCAGCAAAGGCCAACAAAATGCTGGGTTGTATTGCAAGGGTATATCCTCGAGGAGGGAGGAGGTGATTCTGCCACTGTATAGGTCATTAGTTAGACCACACCTGGAGTACTGCGTGCAGTACTGGCGTCCCATATCTGAAGAGGGACATTAAGTTACTGGAGGGGTGCAGCGAGGTGACAAAGATGATCAAGGGCTGGGGACTTACTACGAGAGGAGGTTGAAGGAGTTGAACATGTACTCACTGGAGAAGGGAGGAGGGCCACCAGGGCCATAATATGAGACTGGAGCGAGGAAGGTTCAGGAGGGAGATGAGAGACACTTGTTTACAGAGAGGGTGGTGGCTGGGTGGAATGCGTTACCTGCAGAAGTGGTATGCAGTAGAACAGTGGACTGCTTCAAATGAAGATGGGACAGGACAAGAGGGAGGGTTAATGAAGGGAAGGGTGGAAGGGAGGCAGCTGCAGAATAAGGGGTGTTAGCTGCACATTCAAGCAGACTTGATAGACTTCTAGGCCTTTATCTGCTGGCAAATTTTGTATGTTCGTATGTGTTGGGCCCCTTGTCTGGCCTATCTGGCCCTTGCGCTCTGGCATAGGATGAATCCTATAACCAATTCTAGGTGATCTACTCTATGCTTAGTGTTCGCCTATCGATAGATATTTGGGATCTGCACCTCTACCCTTCTTGATGTATTGTGCAGCCCTATTTTTCCTGAATTACAGGATTTGATATCTGGATGTGAGATACTGTGGTTTATATATTATGATGTTTCTTTGCTTCCTTCCAGGTTGAGATCATGCACTAGGACAACTTTTAAGACACCCACGGACTATTGCAACACTTCAATAATCTGTATTCTCATTTATCTACAACATTGATGGATATGCCCTAGTGATATTTCCTTAGAATTCCCTGTGGACTTTGGCTATAATTTGGTTTATGGCTTACATCTAGAATCATGTTCTATATGCACTACTCCCGTGGCCTGGAAATGCTTGTATTGCTTGATTACTTTATGTATCACTGAGTATCTGTTGCTGCATATATACCTTGTGTAACTGAAAGCAATAATAAAAAGTATTAACAGTAAAAACAAATGACAAAAGCTGTGACAGACTGAGGCTGGGACTGCAGTCTGATTTCAATGCTGTACAAATATGGTTCACTGCCAACCTACTAGTTATGACCAAGAAAATGCTTTATGGCACCCAGAGCAAGCTCCACACCTCCCATATGTTGACCATCATCACGAGTTGGTACCCTTGAACAAGTACAAACATTTAAATACCTTGAGTAACACTGACAGTGCTATGTCTTACAATGCACATGTCGACTCCTGGTCAAGATGACTAACTCCAGGTTAGGTCTGCTATGCAGACACTGGCATAATTTTCTTCTAACGAATCAAGAAGTTGCTTGTGCAGTGTCTCATTGGTAGCATCACTGACTATGGGATTGTTGTTTATGGCTCTGCTAGTGACAATGTACTGTCCAGTGTTAGAGGACTTCTAAATAGGCATGCCAATATGCCAGTGGCCTTAAATTCAACACATACCTGTTTACAGTACTGCAGCCTAAACTGGCTAAATCTAGACATGAGATTGGCTTACCACAGTCTTGTCACTGGCAATAAAACAATGTAAAGCTTATTGTCGCCTGGACTAAAGTTAAAGTTTACCACTGTGGGCAGTAAATACTCCACTAGAGGAGTGGAATAACACTCCCTGCTGCTTCCTGAAAACTCCTTGGCCAATCTTGCTGCTTGTATCACTTTTGCAAAACAATGGATGGACCTGCCTGTCTCCTACAAAATGATTGCTCCACTAAGCTTTTCAAGGCCAAAGTGCTCTCTTTACTTACTCCTCCTAACATGCAGCTGCTTTAGATGACTAAACTAAATATAATATGATTGCTGCACTTCCTCTGACTGGATTGTTAAATGGTAACCTGAGTATTGATAACCTTTATAAGTTACTGCCTCTTATGTATCCAATAATACATTATGAAGTAGGATTGTATTGTATTGTTTTGTACTGTGCTGTATTGTATTGTATACTGTACTGTATTGTATTTGAACTGCACTGCACACTCTTTACCTAACTCTGCAACACCTATTGTTGTTCTTGGTTCTAAACCCTTTGAAAATAGGCACTGCCTAATAGGTTTTATGTGAAATAAAAAGATAAAAACTAAAACCAGAGTTGAAAAAGGAAAATTGTCATTTACCTACAATGCACTTCACCTGTGGAATGCCCTCCTTTCAGCTTACAATAAGCTTATACAGTTTTACATCAGATGTTACAAAATATTCAGTGCAATTACATGTGTAAATCCTTGTAAGTTTTAAATAGTATAGCTCATCATGTGTATGAATGTTGTACCTGAGCATGCTGCTGCTGCAACAGGGACCCCCTTTAAGCAATATATTTATAACTCAACACCACTTTTCCAGGAATTGAATTTTTCTTGTAAATTTTTTATCAAACATTTTCATAAGAACAAGAAAAGAGGAAAAATATCTATAACAGTACAACATTCTATGAGAACAATACTTTGAACAATCAAGATCAGTATTGCCAGCACCCCCATTAACTTTAAAAACAGATCCAATATAATTATTAACCAATTTCCAATGGAGCTGCACCCCACCACTGCAACCCAAAATAAATTAGTCTATCATTCAACAAACAAACATTTAATAAACAGTAAAAATGGATAAAACTAGCTAAAACTGTCAGAAACCTGACACATGGACAGACAAACAGGAATTGAACATTCCAAAATGAGTTCACAGGACTGCAGTATTGGTCACAGCTCCGACCCAAGCATAGTATCAACCATTCCACCAAAATACCAGGTGTCTCATTATAAGCGGGAAACAATGCATTTACAAGTGACAGTAAGAGTCTATGTCCAAAGTGGAGACAAAAAGCTCCAACATTAACAATTATGAATAAGATCAGCAGCATACTTCCACTCAGTTAGCTTAAACTAAAACTTATGAACTATCCTCCTCAAACCAGATCTTCACCTCTAGGCCAAACACATCACTGCTTGCTCCAAAGTGGAGAGCACGTCCAAATATCTACCTCACTGCTGTTCACATTTATCAGACCAACCCTTCAGGATCTGCAGCTTATCCATTAGGTAGGGAAATTGACAGACTGGTGGGCCAAGTGGTCCTTATCTGCCGTCAGATTCTATGTTTCTATGTTTCAGTTCATATGTCAGATGCTCCAATTGGAGCATATAAATAAGAGAGGCTTTCCACATTTGCAGCATTGGACACACATGTGAAACCCATGCAGACTGAATACAACATCTTGCCACCACCAACATAAGCCAACCAGGCCTTGATAAAACTCCCAGTCCTCAATGCCCAACTCCTGCATCCCAAAGAGCAGTTCCTATGGGTCCACGGGTATCCTAATTTGCATTATCTAGGAGATGCACTGGGTCACCTCTGTCCAAATTGAGTAGCACAGAGCACTGCCAAAAAATGCAAAACGTATTCTCTCAGTGCCACACTCCTCACACAGAGGAGAAACTCCATGTGAAAATCTTGTTTATTACCTCCAGAGGGAGGTACAATATGTGTAAAATTTTAAATTGAGCTTCCTTACATCAATTACAGATACCTAAACCAATATGAGACTCACAGAGCCTTTTCCATGCCCCATCCAGTATAAAGTCCCCGAGGTCCCATTCTCATAGAGCCATAGCCTTCAAGAGAGCAACAAGTGTCCCTTCTTTAATATTGTAATAGTGCTTAGACAGCCTCTTGGGGCCAAGTCTAGCTTATAAAATGCCCCTTTCCAGATCATAAAGAGAGAAGAATTGAAGACAAAGGTGATCCATGTGCCTAGCTCAACCCCTGACTTGCATATAGTGAAAGATATGAGAAGACTGGACTCCTAACTGTTCTGCCAGCTCTGAATATGTGATAAACTCCTGATTGTTGTACAGAACCCTAAGCAATAAACTCCCACATCCTCCCATCTCTGAAACTCCTGTTCCTCCAGACCGGAAGATATTCTAGTTTAGAGGACACCGCAGCCAACATGGTACCCTGGATGTATTTCCTAAAGCCTTCCTAATACTCCCCAAGCTTCAATCATGTGTTCAACCAATGGGTTCTCACAGACCCTTGACCTGTAGGCCCACGGTCCCCCAGAACCAAATACACCATGACCCAGTGCTGTCATTCATCCTGATTAAGTGACATCCATGAAACTCCCTCAGGCCTTTGATCCAATATGTGATCAGCCTAGCCCTAGCTGCCAAGTGATACAGAGTGAAATCTGGAGAATGAAGTGCACCCTTATGGGGAGTCTTTGAGCCTTCAAAGGCTGATTTTTGGACCTTTTCTGCTGCCAGAGAAAACTAACACAAGCCCATTCTAAGACTTGGAGATCTTTTTGTGGAGACCTATTGGGAGCATCTGAATAGGATACAACAATTGAGGCAGGATGTTCATTTTAATTATATGTCTTCCCGCCAGGAGATTGGCAGACCTGCCATTTCGAAGATCCCCAAGGATATTCGCAGGAAGGGTGTGTAATTAAGTTTATATGAAGAGTCCAAAGTTCTGCCAACCTGAATACCTACAGTAAGTACCTAATACGGGAGGACATATTCTTAAACTGGAAGTAAACCAAGCACTGAGTGTCTAACTGACCCAGACACAGGAGCTCTGATTTATTTTATGACCTGAGAAGAAAGAGTACTCATTTAGATTTGTTAATGGTGGAATAGACTCTTCGGGTGGGAAAAGTATAGCAGCACACCGCCCATTTAAAGAGAGATTTTATGGCATATGCCCCAGGCTCCCTGAATTTCTAAATATCCCTAGTCTCCTTAATGGCTACTACAAGGAGTTTGATCACTAAGTAAAGAGAAAGGGGACAACAGGCATCCCTGTCACGTATTTGACCCTAATTTGAACTCCTCAGTGAACTCTCCATTCACCAGAAGTTGTCCCCTTGGGTTACTATATAACAATTTTATGTACTCAATTAATTGCTCACCAAGACCAAACATTCCCAGGCTGTTAAATAGGTAACTCCATTCCACTCTATCAAAAGCTCTCTCGGCACCCAGGAGAGCACACTGCCCCTCCCAGGTACTGAGACGGCACCGCATCATCCCCAATAACCTCCTCACGCTGTGATAGGAGTGCTGATCTTCAACAAACCTTGCTTGGTCTTCTCTGAACCAGGAACAGCTGGAGCTGCTTGAGTCACTTTGCTAGGTTTTCACCAGCACTTTGATATTACTATTCAAAAGGAAGATCTGTCTCTAAGCAGAACACAGTGTGGGGTCCTTCCTTCCTTAGTATAAGGATGATAGCAGCCAAGCCATAGTGGGCAATGTAGCACACCTCCGTCCTGGCCTCTTGAAACATGTTAAGCATGTGAGACCATACTGCATCACTCAGGGACCTATAAAATTTGGTTCCATGAAATATGAGTGAATGCAAAGGACGACCATAACAGCGAAGGCAAATGAGCGAGGCAGCAAAGGGAACCATTAATAAATGGCGATTGCGAAAGGGCGTACAACACTGTTTTGTGTTTAGGTGAGGGAGATTTGCCCCCTCAACCCCCATTCTATATATAATGAACTCCGGAGGACAAAACTTGGGTAGGGTTGAAAGTCGAGGTTACCATTTCAGTGATCAATATTATTCCCAGTTGCTCTTTTCATTCGCTGTTTTGCCATCACCGTAATGACAGTCGCAATTTTCAATCACTCTTATCAGAGGACACCATAAAATTCAACAGGTAGCTCATCCGGCCTGTTGCTTTGCCCCCAGAGATTAAGAACATTTTAATAAAATAAAGATGTTACTTTGTTAAGTAACTTAAAAGGCTATAAAACAGTAACTTATCATTCTTATTATCCATTTATCCAACACTCTTTTGTCAATTTTACTTTTTGAGTTTCTAACATTAAACACAGTAGTGTGGTGTCCTGTTAGCCCACACAAAGGCAGGAGACAAACAAAAGAGAATGTTTCTGCTGGGTGAAGATAATACCTTTGTTAGGCTACAAGCTTTCGAGACAAAGAACCTAAGTGCGCAAGCACTGAGACAAGGTTACCCTAAAGGGCATTGACCAGAAAACCAAGTTTCAAAGAAATATACAATCACACATACCCCCATAATGCAAAGCATCATGGGCTGTATGTGTAAATCACTACAAAATATTATGCTGGTTCAACTTTAAGCAGAAATGCCTGGTGCTGAAAGGTCCTCACATTAGTTTGCAAAGGGTGTCAACAGAAGACAAAGACACGTGTTTTGTCCTACTAGGACTAATCAGTGTGTCTCATCTGTATGACACCCCAGTGGAATGAACCAGCTACCCTAACTTGGCCTATCAGGGTTAGGTTGTGGTGAGCCCAATAAACACAAAAACAAGCTAAAAGACAAAGAACCTAAGCGCATAACACTGAGGTAAGTGTTACCCCAAAGAGCATTGGCCGAAGCCAAGTTTCAAAAAATGCAAAATCACACATACCCCATAATGCAAAGCTTTTGAGAATATTTTTAGCCTAATAAAGGTAATTTCTTTACTCAGCAAAAGTTTCTCTTTCGTATCTCTGAATGTTAAACAAGAGATTGCAAACGTCATAGGAAAAGTCTCTGTCTGCAGAAGTATTTGTAATCTGTCTTACATACACAATTTGTAGTTAGAAAGAAATAATGTAACCTACTGGGAACTGAAGCTAGGCCCCGGCATACTGTCCTGGTGCTCTAACCACTGAGATACAGGATCATGTGGTTGTACCTGAAGTTCCTGGACCCACCTCCTTTCTCTTGTATTATTTATCCTGCAACAAGGAATAATCAAGATAACAATTAGAAGTTGTCTGGTGCAGTGATAGCCACTGCTAAGCAATTTAAATCACAAACTGTAGTGAGAAAGATAATATGTCCTATTTGGAATTGAATCCAGGTCCTCAGAATACCTTAGTTTATTCTTAACTGATTATTCCTTGTTGCAGGGCATGTAATACCAGAGAAAGGAAGGGTGTCCAGGGCCCCAGGTCCAACCACATGAGCCTGTACTGTAGCTCAGTGGTTAGAGAACTGTGACAGTATTCCAGGGCCTGGGTTTAATTTCCAGTAGGTCACATTATTTCATTCTCACCAATACTGGTAGTTAGGTGCAAGGGGCTGAGAGGCCCATAACAGCACCATAATCAATTCTAGTACCCAAATTTGGCTTTATTACGGATATTTTTATCAAGATGATTTTAAAAGTTGTTTTGTCACTAGTAACAATTTCTAAAGGTAGATTATTCCAGGGATTTATAATTCTTTGTGCAAAATAATATTTCTGTGACATGATAGAATTTAGCCCTACTTATCTGCAGCAGATAACCTCTAGTGCTGTAATGTTGTTTTTAAACATGAAACCCATTTGAGCAAACAGGTATGGGCTTCACTACAATATCAAACATATACATCAAATCACCCCAGAGGTGCCTAAGTGATAATAGCATCAAAATTAAGCATTTTAAATGTTGTTCATATGGAACATTAAAAGTCCTTTTAAATTTTGGTAAATTTCCACTGGATTTTTTCCAGTGATGCAATCTCTCCCTTTTCATATGGATTCCAAAGTTGTGATGAGTATTCTAAATGTGGTCTTGCATAAGCTCCATATAATGGCAACATAACCCCAGGATCTCCTGATTTAATGTTTCTTTAATAGACCATATTATCCGATTTGTCTTATAAATAGCCCCATTAATTTGTTTGTTATACCCAAGACCGTTTGTTCTGTAAATGCCTAAGTCCTTTTCATTGGTGGTAGTTTCCAGCAGTATCCTATTTAAAATGTAAACTACCAAGAGGTTGTTGGAACCAAGATGCATCACCTTACACTTTGATGGGTTTAATCGCATACCCAGATATTAACCCAATCAGATATACTATTGAGGTCCCATTGAATTATAGAGCCTTTATCTTCACTATCGCATGGCCCACCAAGTTTAACATTGTTTGCATATTTAATGGAAGTTGACAAACAGTTTTTAGTAAGGTGTCCTATAAATATTTGGAATAGGCAGGTGCCCAAGACAGACCCTGAGGGACTCCACTGCTAATAGGTTGAGAGTCGGATAAATGGCCATTTATTAAAACCGCTTTGTGTTCTATGAACTAACCAATTTTTAATCCATGTAATAATCTGTTTATTAATTTTAGTATCTAATCATTTAGCAATTAGGTGATTGTTGCTTAGCAGTGGATAGTACTGCACCAAAAACATCTAATTGTAATCTCTTACATAAAGAGTCACAGTGCTTCAGGCTCTAAACACTGGCTTAGTAATATAGACAATGATGGCAGAAAAAGACCAATGGTCCGTTCAGTCTGCTAAGTTTCTTACTTAGCCCTAGGACCTACTGTCTCTCCAGGGTCCTAGCCTCCCCATCCTATCCCCATTCTCCTCCCTTGTTCTTCTTCCTGTAAAAGCATTTTACTCTTTATTCTGTCCCAATTGTGCATGAAATCACCAATGGTTTTCACAGCCACCACCTCAGCTGGCAGACTGTTCCACAGCTCCACCACCCTTTCTGTAAAATAGCACTCTTCATATCCCACCTGAACCTCCCTCCTATTAGTGCCCATTCATGTCCATATGACTGCCAGTTAGTATTCATGCCAAATAGCTCCCCACAGTTCATCTTGTTAGTTCCTTTCAGGAACTTGAAGGTCTCTATTATATCTCCCTCTCCTTCTGGTTTGTAGTGAGTACATGTTCAGTGCCTTGAGGTGCTCCTCATAAGACTTGCCTTGCTGACTCTGGAATCATTTTGTTACCCTGCACTTCCTATCTCCAGCCTATCCCTATCCTTCCAGAACTAGGCACAGTACTTCAAGTATGGCCTCACTAAGGATCTATATAGCATAAGCAATACCTTTCCTTTCTGCTATCAATACCCCTTCTGTTATATCCCACATCCTACTTGCCTTGCTATATGCCTTGTTTCACTGACTCAATTGCTTTAGGGAGTCACTGATGATAACTCAATGTCTCATTTCTCAGTTGAAGTGCTAAGTCTCATCTCTCCATCCAGTATTTCATCCTGGGGTTCTTGTTCCCTAGGTGCATTACCTTGCACTTTTGAGAGCTGAATTTCAGCTGCAAACCTTAGACCACCCTTTAACATTTGTAAGTCTATCTGCATTTCCTTTATTCTTTCATCACTATCCACCATCCACAAAGCTCAGTATCATCTGCAAAAAGACACAGCTGCACCCTAGATTCCCGTGCCAAAGCCGCTGATGAACATATTGAAGAGGACAGAACCCAGGATAGATCCCTATGGTACAAAGCTCATGACCTCAGTTATTTCTGATTTAACTCCATTGACCACAACCCTCTGTTGCTTCCCCTTTAGTTAGTTACCAACCCAGAATACTATGACCTTATTTGCAAACAGCTCCTCCATCTTCTTCAGCAAGCAACTGTAAGGCACCCAGTCGAAAGCCTTGCTGAAGTAGAGCAAATTCACAGCATGGACCCTATCTAATTCCTCATCACCCAGTCAAAGAAAGCTACCAGGTTAGTCTAACAAGACCTCCCTGTCATGAATCCATGCTGTTTACTATCCTGGAAACTGTTGCTCTCCAAGTAGTCCTGAGAAAGATCTTTGAAGAGTGACTCCATCAACTTACCTACAACAGAGTTACTGTAAGACTGACACTTCTGTAGTTCCTGCTTGTTCCTGCGACCCCTCTTTCTGGAGCAGAAGCCGTCTTCCACCCTCTAAGCCTTCAGATCTACCCTGTCCTTGGCAGGCTGTTGAATAGACCTACTGTGCATGGGTTTAGTTAGTTCTTTTGCCAATTCCCTAAGTATCCTCAGATGCAACCTTTCTTATCCCAGGGCCTTATCTTTGTTTGAGCTGCCAGACCTTTCAGGACCCTTTCACTTGTAAATATTGACTACCACATCTCCAGGACCCAAAAGTGGATGCTTTTATGTCAGTCTCTGGCAAGGCCCACCTTCCTCCCTAGTGAAAACTGAGCAAAACTAATTATTAAGAATGGCTACCTTTGCCTGTCCCCTTGTATCACCCTACCACCTGAGCCTCCTTACAATTCCATTTCCTTTCTTCCTTTTTCCCTAACAAATATGAAGAACTGTTTTTCTCTGCTTTTGACCCCTCAGCAATATATAGCTTTGTGTCTGCTTTTGTCTCCTAACCACACACTTTGCCTCCCTATTTTCATAAAATTATCTCCCATTCTTCCTCTCCCTGTTTTAGTTATACTTGTAGAAGGCCATTTTCTGGTCCTCATTGCTTCCCTGACCTCACAGAGAACCATAACAACCTCTTTTACCTGTCTATTTTGGTCACAGTTCTCATGCATACCTAAGATGCCTTGAGAATGGCCCCTTAATTGCTCCACATCTCTTTTCCACTCTACCTGTGTTATCCACCTTGAGCCTATTGAAGTCCATCCTTGTAAAATCCAGGAGTTCAACTCTTGATTGTGGTTCTCTGGACCCGAGCCAGTTAGAACTGAATGGAGTTATGGTTGCTGTGCCCCAGTGGCTCTTCTCGTCTTCATCTCCTACCACCTCTGAGTTGGTGAGCACCACATCATGAATTGTGATCTGCCTGGGGGGTCCTTAACAAGTTGTACCATTAGACAGTTTTGGAATGTGTCCAGCAAGGCCTGACTTCTGGTACTCCTGGCCACTGGAACATCCCAATCGATATCTGACAGGTTCAGAGTCATTCTCCTTTGCTACCCCTCTTTCATGTGCTTCTCTGAATGCCTGGTCCCTTTCTGCCCCTTGCCTCAGGAGGTCTATAGATCACCGCTAAGTGCAGTTTCTTACTAGGATACTAACATGCCAAGATGCCAGCAGAGTAGGCCTCTTATGGTTATTGAGGCTGCTCAAAGATCAGCACCCATTTGGGGCACCATAGTTGTCTTCCCACCTTCCCTTTGAAACCCCCAACCCCATCCCATGACTGAAAAACCTCCAGTTTCCGCATTACTCAGTTTCACCTTCCCTTATACCTGTCCCAGCCCTGCTTGAATCCCTCCATGGTACTAGCAGCCACCAGTTCCTCAGGCAGTGCATTCCAGGGTTCCACCACACTCTCAGTGAAGTAACGTCTTCTTGTCTCCCCAGAGTCTTCCTGCCAATCAGCTTCACTGGGTGCCCCTCAGTAGCCCCCACTTCCTCAGCTGGAACACCCTATCTAGGCTTACCCTATTTACCCCTTAAGGTATTTAAAATCCTTGATCATGTCCCTCTGTCCTCCTCTCCTCCAGGAGTACAAGTTGAGCTCCTCAAGTCTCTCCTTATAGGACCTATTCCTCAGACACTGCATCATCCTGGTCGTTCTCCACTGGACCTTCTCCAGGAATGCAATGTCCTTTTTAGACTGGCACCAAAACTGCATGCAGTATTCAAGGTGAGGTCTAACCAGGCAGTTATACAGAGGAGAAGCACCTCCCGCCTTCTCGAGGTTTTCCCCTGGCTGATGCAGCCCCAGCAATTTATTTGCTTGGCCAAAGCACTTCTACACTGTTCAGAGTTGTCTTTTTGCATAAACTAAAACTCTAAGGTCCTTCTCCCCACTCAAAGTCTGCAGTGTCTACCCTCCCAAGAGGTACTCATGAGCTGTGTTCCTAAGCCCCAGGTGTAGAACCCTGCATTTCTTAGTATTAAACCTCAGTTTCCAGGAGCATGACCACTTCCCCAGAGTCTCCAGGTCCTCTGTGGGGCTTCTCTACCATCTTCCTCATCCACCATCCCTCCCAGCTCGAGTCATCAGCAAAGAGGCTCATCTCATACCTGATGCCTTTTCTGATGTCTGAGGTGGCGTTGAACAGGAGTGGACCCAGCATTGATCCCTGTGGCCCTGCTAATGACCCTCCTCAGAGATGAAACCTCCCCGACCACCACCTTCTGACACCACCCAGCTAGCCAGTTCCCTATCCACCTGACCATCCATTCCCCACTCCTATTTCCCAGCTTTTCCAGCAGCCCAGGATGTGGCACCAAGTCAAATGCCTTGCTGAAGTCTAGAAAGAGGATATCCACCCGCTTGCCCTGGTCCAGCGCCTTTGTCACCAATTGTGGAACTCCACAAGGTTAATATGATATGATCTGTCCTGAACAAAGCCATGTTGGTGATCATCCAGATGGCCCTGTGCCTCCAGGAACACCCCTAGCTTTTCTTTTAAGATGGTCTCCATCATTTTGCCTACCACTGACATCAGGCTGACAGGCCTGTAGATCCCTGACTCCTCACATGTGCCACCTTTGTGGATAGGGCATGATGTAGACCATCCTCCAATCCTGAGGCACTCACCCCATCTGAAGGGAGGAGTTAAAAGTTCACCAGAGGTGCAGCCAGGACATGTGCCATCTCCTTTAGCACCTTAAGATGAAGACCATTTGGACCAGTGCCTTCTCCATTTTTAGGGACTGGAGGCTTCCTTACCCTATCAACAGGAATTTCAATATCCGTGACCTCTCCCCTTCTGAAAATCTAACCTGCCTGCCCCATATGGTGCTGTCCCACCATCTTCCTAGTGAAGACAAGGCAAAGTAATTGTTAAGTACTCCGTCTGCTCCTGGCCTCCGCAGCCCACCCATTCCCTGACCTCATCCTACTAATCTGCACCTCACCTTTCTTCCTTCTCTCCTGATGTACCTAAATAACCCTTTATCACCTCTCCTGATCCCTGTGCCTTCCTCTGCTCTCTCCTCACCTTGGCTGATCTCACCACCCTGGTTACCTTCCTGGATAGCATATCACATTATACCTCTTGTCCATAACCCCACATGAGGTCTGCATCAGCTACAAGCAGCCCTTTCTTCCTCACTGCTTTCCAGACCTCCCTGGTCCACCAGCTCAGCTTTTGGCTTTACTGAACTTCGCGTTGAACCTTCTTGCAGACCTGGTAGCTTTCAGGAGCCCTACTTTAATATTCCCACCTGCTCTCTGTGTTCATGCCTGGTCTGATCCGTCTCAAGTGACCCCAGAGCATCTGCTCCATATCCTTGAAGTCTGCTCCTGAAGTCAACTACCTTCATTTTAGTGTGATCTTCTTCTCCCCTAGATCTAGGAAAACCAGAGCATGGTATGATCACTCTCCACCAGTGGGTCCCCAATCACTGGGTCCCTAACCAGTTCACAATCCATCAGGATCACATCCAGGATATGACCCTCCCTTATCGGGTTAGCCACCAGCTGGGAAAGTAATGTGTCCTGGAAGATGTTCAGCAGGCACTATTCCCTAGCTGATGAAGATGCCATAGCTTCCCAGTCAGCCCTGGCATCTTTAGGTCACCCAGCACTACCATTATACCCTCCCCAACCACAGTTGTCCCTAAGATTTGCCACCAGGCCTTCTCAAGATCTTCTGCCGCATGAGTTGCCTATAAACCACCCCCAGATGTACCTTTCTTGCCCCCAGATGCCTGCAAGGTGACCCATAATGCCTCTACATTTCCATCTGCACTCTCCACCCTGCTTATCCCTATGCCATTCCTAATGATGAGTTCTACCCCCACCCATAGCCCTGTCCTTAACTAGTTGTACCATTAGACAGTTTTGGAATGTGTCCGGCACAAGCCTGAAGCTTCTGTGAGTTTTACTCATAGTGACTCTGTCTCCCCAGTGCTACTGCTGATGCACCCATCTTCAGCCACCTCGTTGCCATCTTTGACAAAAAGAGTTACTCCTCCCTCTACTTGTTCCTCTATCCATCCAGAACATTAATTGTCCAGGGACAGTCAGCTCCCAGTCATTATTTTCAGAAGTCCATGTTTCTGTGATGGCCCCAAGGTCCACCTTAGTGTCTGCCATCAGTGCCTGGAGCTCACTGATTTTGTTAAGTTTGCTCCTGGCATTAAGGCATACACCTATACACCTGACCCCTGATTCTACTTTGCTACTACCCTTGTGCTATCCTTGTCCTCTAATCCCCTTGTTTTCTTGGCACTTGAACCCTTGTGTTCCCCTCCGTAATGTTCCCTCAGCTAGTCCAGTTAGGGCCACAGCTCTCTTTGTAGCCACTGTGATGCTGCAAGCCCCCAGATATGGAGGAGTACTATCAAGGATCCCTTCCTCACTACTGATACCATGGTTTCCTAGAACCAGTGTCCCTGCTGTCAGTTTAAACATATGATATAGATGTCAAACTTCTGCCCCAGCACACAGACCTCTCTTGTCAGGTGAATTCTATCACCACTGAAGAGTCTCCAATCCCAGAAGTTCCCCACCACCACTGAGTGGTGCATCATTCCCTCATACAATCCCTTAAGCCATCCATTGAACTCCTCTGTTACATCATTCCTTATCCTATCCTGCTTCCCTGCCTGCCCACACAGAGGACTTTGGAAAAGGCCAGAGAGGCTGAGTGTGTTGCCAATCTGTCCCCAGTCTATGGAAGTTCTGCTTCACCATGTTCAGTGACCAGTTCACCTGATCATTGATACTCAGGTGTACCAGTACCCTTAATTCCCTTACTCCCTCTCCACCATCCTCTCTATCCTGTTTAAATTGGACAGCTGATGCCCCAGGAAGGCACCAGACCATGCCCCTCCATTCCATCCCCCAACCATCTCTGCTCCCAAATCACTGATTCCTCAAAACTAAGAATTTCCTGGTAGCCTTGTTCCTCTTGGGTGCTATCATGCTGTCCTGCCCTTTTCCATGAACTGATTTGGATTCCTCCTGCCACATGGAGTCAGGTGCCTGAACCTTCTAGACATGCAAATCAATTCATTATCTGGGCAGTGACAGGATGGACAACCTCCTTATGGCTGATCCTCACCCTCCCACCATTCTCCATCCCCTGGACCAGTGGGTGTCTGGGGAGTGAGGGTGTGGGAGGTGGGATCCCTGCTGAGCTGATGTGGCAGATGGCTATTTCTACCATTGCTATCAAAGCTGAGCATGGAGCTCTGCCAAGGACCTGCAGATGGGATAGTGCTCCTCTCCCAGAACATATCCCTAGAGAAGAGTACCCTACAGCTGGTACAACTGACTGCTTCCCATCTGAATCCCAACCCCATGCAGACCTGTATTAAACCATTAATTTATCTCATGGTGCTCCTCTAGATAGAGTGTAGCAGTAAGGCTCACTATAGCATAGAAACAGGAATCAAAACTACCTTTAGTGCTCACCCAGATGGGGTGTAGCTGTAGGCTTAGCTATAGCACAGAAAACAGGAGCAAAAATGACCTTGTAGTGCTCACCCATATAGGGTGGAGCTTGACAGATTTAATTATAGCACAAAATAACTCTTCACATTAAAGTTACACTAGCTGCAGCACAGAACACTGGTATGAATTTGCTTTACCTGCTGTCCCTCCTTGGCCATGTAGAGTCACAGAGGACAGTACTTAGCTTCTGAGAAAAGCAGACCCCGAAACATCTGATCAGAGATTATAAAAGCACCAACATACACTGTAGGCTGTTGAATCTCTCACTGCTGCCTACTGCTCTGATGTCAGCTGCAGGGTTTCTGAATTTGTAGTAAAAGAAGGTGTCAGCCTAGAACTAAGCAAAAGTAGTCTGATACAAGCTACTATACAAGAAACAGTAAATAAACCAAAATGTGCTTGCACAAAATGCACATTGGTACCAGTCTCCCTTTACTGACTGTTGCCCTTTAATGTTTCCCTTAAAGTGTCTTTGTGAGTGCAATGTCAGTAGGCAAAACAAAGTTGTACCGCATAGGGCAGGTAAGACATACCTTACCACTCAGATGTCTTTGGGCTTTATTTCTACCCATGACTATTGCTGGGTGGAATTTGTATTATGCTTGCAAAATTACACAAAATTTTCTTTCACATTAAGGCAATTTTATGAAAGTGTGCAAACATCTGGCATAATTTTGTCAATGTGCTTTATCCAAATTGCACAATTTTTCCCAAATTGCAATTTTTTAATGTGAGTTCTTAAAATGTGTAATTTCAGCAACTAGTGTTGTTTTTGAAATTCAGCATTTTTAAAATGGAAATTTAAAAAAAGGTGCAATTTCAACCTAAATACCCAATTTCAGTGCATAGTTCTAGTTCATGTAACTGTACAAAATTAGACTCCTTATGCAGGAGATTACAAAGATTTCTGCTGAAAGACATTTCCTATGATGTTTTATAGTTTCTAATTTGTTGTTATAATCTCAAAAAGTAAAAATAGAAAAAAATATCAGTTTTGGAACATTTCCTTGGATGGTCATAGCTATAGCAAGCATATTATAGTGGGGAATTAAGCCCATGCAGTTGTTGGATAGGTATCCCTGTTGGAGGATCAGACCTGGACTGCCAGGATGAAACTGCCTTCTAGACAAAATTACTGCATATAGGAGTCATGAATAAGTGGCAGCCCCATGAAGTGGTTTAGGAATTAAGCCCATGCAATTGTTGGATAGGTATCCCTGTTGGAGGATCAGACCTGGACTGCCAGGATGAAGCTGTCTTCTAGACAAAATTACTGCACATAGAGTCATGAATAAGTGGCAGCCCCATGAAGTGGTTTAGGAATGTCTGTAATTTGAGTGGAGAGTGAGTTTTAAATTTGGGCAATAAGACTCATCATAACATTGACATTTGTGGCCTTTGTAGTTTTAACTGTGAGTGGATCTGCCTCTGAAGGCAACACAACTGAGTAGTACAGCAAGGAAGTTCAGTTTTAAAGTTGGCTGTAGATCTACAATTGAGTGGCTACTTGATAGTTTTACAACTGCAGGATGGACAGAAAAACAGAGTTTGAATCACTTTATACATTTGGAGAGTACTCTGTAATAAAAAATTAAATAAAAAGGAAGAAAGTTTTGGTTATCTTTATGTGGAAGGGGATCTAAACAAGCTGACTGACTAAAATTTTGGGATGAATCACCAGTAGCTACTAATAAGATCAAGAAGGTGTATAATCCTGGTGCACTTGTTTAAAAGAGAGAGGATCTCATCTGCAACTGAGAAAGCTGAAAGACAGTGGCCCCTTGTGTCTGTATACTTTATGCACTAACAATTGTAGTACCAATTTTAAATACCTCAGGCACCTTCGAGAGGTGAGAATCTCCCAGCAGCTTATCCTTTGACATTAACTTTCCAATAGGATAGATTCCCAAGTGACTGCGTCAATTGTGGTCTGTTCTGGGCAGCAGGACTAACAGTGGTTGATCAGAATTGGTTCCTTTCATCTTCATTTCCTTCCCTGCTGTGACTGCTGTAACGCAATGGAATCATCTACCTGTATCATTGGACTTACTGTATCTGTATAGAAACTTTTGAGACTTCCTTTTTCCAGCAATGTTTTAAATATTTTTGTTTCTTATTAAGTTAGTACATCCAAAACAAAAACGTGTCAGCCACACTTTAAGTGTCAGTTTCATTGTAATTGTGGGTAGGTAATCATCGATTACATACAACAGGGTTAATTACACTGCAGTTACATGTTTGTTGCATGTAACTACACTGCAGTTGCAATATAGTTGCAGTATAGTTGCACTGCAACTACAGAAACTTGAAGTGTTATCATGAATACCTATTAGGAAACAAATGTAGGTTGGTAATGTGGAATAGTGAAAGATAACCATATGGGATTACTGGGAAAATAACTGATTTTAAATAAGACTAATCTTACATAGAAGGAAACGAGGTTCTGGGTTGGAGCAAAATTGAAAATAGAATAGAAATTGTTGTGAGAGGAATACACTTAATAGGAAATAAGCAAACAAATGTGAATAGAAATAAAGGTTCAAACCCAACAACTTAAGGCACGTAGCTAGTGCTACAACATGGTGGACACATAGTAGCTTAGCTCACATGACACAGAGTTGAAAACATCTTGGAGGTACCTCACATTGCTACAAAAAGACAAATTTGGCATAGACTGACTGCATGGGGTAAATGGTCTCTGACAAGCACAAAAATAAGTAGACCAAACTTAATTTTGAACAGGTGGATCCACCAAAAGAGTCCTGGTAGGTATCAGAGGTGCACACAGGCTTCAGGCCCACAAGGCCGAGACAGCAGATTGCAGCAAGTTGGAGTTGGAGTGATCACTTGCTGGGGCCCCTTGCCACGCAATCTCAAATGAAGCATGAAATGAAAACTGTCTTTACTAATGTAATGGCACAAATTACATATCTACAAAGTGTGGTTGCTGGTCTCTCTGAGACTACCGCATGTCACATACACAGATTTCCAGTTGGAGCATCGGGTGAGCGGTTTGGAGTATTCTTTATTGGTGATCACCAATGAAAGAAATGAGATGAAAAAGCACTGGAAGAGCGTGCAATCAGAGTTGATGATCAAGATAATTGCTCCTGGCACTTAAATTTGTGCATTGTTGGTTTAACGGAGGGGTTAAGGGTGAAACCAAGAAAAGGGCCTTTATAAATAGCTAGTGAAACACTTGCAACTACCCTTGAGTCTGAGGCAGAACGTGCACACAGGGTAGGCCCTGCACCAAAGCTGGGAGAGAAACCTCACCATTGCCTTATTAAATATTTGAGATACACACAGACAAGAAAACTGTATTGAAAATGCAAAGTCTCAAGGCCCTATTGCAGTCATCAGCTCTAAAGTGAACATATTTCAAGACTACAGCAGGGAGCTGCAACTCAGAGGCAAAATTCAATATGGTTAAATCGAATCTACTGTATTTAACATGGGGAATCTTTCACTTTTATGTATCCAGCAAAGCTTCGGATAGATAGGCTGGTCATCCTTCTAAGTTTTTCACATGTCCCAAGGCAGTGGAGTGATGGGTCGAAGATGAAGCCAAGAGGCATGGTGGTCATTCCCCTCGGATCAAGGTGATGCTTCTAACAGATAAGTTAACCTCTTTGCTGATGCTGGCTCATTTACTTTCATTTGGGACTCACTGATGGGAGGAATACGACTCGAGTCTGAGCACAGGAGCTGATTCGGGCCTAGTTGCAGGTCAGTTTGTGACTGGAGTTGAGCTCCCTGAATCTGCTTGGAAGTCGTCCCGTAGAATGAAGTCCAGTACAAATTAAGAGTCCTAGCTTTTCAACATCTGGGCAAAAAGTGTGGAATTTACAATTACTATTTCTATTATGGTTAATCCCTGAATGGGAACCTTGCTTTCCCAAGTGGCTGAATTTAATAACTGAGGCTTAAAGTTACCCCAGTGTTCAAGACACCTGAAATTTCGTTTGTTCCTTTCTCATTGGGCCTAATCTTGTGACTTATTGGACTGCCTTGGTCTTTATTTTGCTGGCTTTCTCCCCGACTATGTCTGGGGACATGGTAACAGCAGGAAGAGGGCTGAGTGCTACAATTTGGGCCCAGCTTCATCTGTCCTCTCAAGGGTTGTGAAATTCAACAGCCTTCTGCAGTAACTTTGTGGCCAGCTGCCTCAGAAAACTTTCTTTCATTTTGAACAGAACCTGCTGTAGGCCATACCTCTACACTGGGATTGAAATGAAGCCTTTCTGTGCAAACAATGTTATGGGCTCTGTAGTGCTCTTTTATGTTTGCTCCTATTACTCTTTACAGTCTTGCCAATGCTTATTTTATATTACTTAGGAGTAGTTTTGATTAAGAGCTTTCAGAACAAAACCAGTGGTCTCTCCTCAGACTCTCTCTTTAGTTGGTATATGTGAGGGCCTCAGTATGTGTACAAGTTAAAGATGTGCCTATATTTTGTTAAGGATGATAAGATTAATATTAACTATTTTATTGTTCTCCAATTCTTTGCAAGGGACAGACCTCAGGCACAACAGTGCTTGTGGGGGAGTGAGCAGAGGATTGAAAAGGGTTAAGGGTAGCAGGGGTTTGTTGGGGGTCCTTGGGGGTTGTGAATGACTTGGGGGTGAGGGAATCTGGTTGTGGGGATTCATAATTGTGGGGAACATCAGGGGTAGCCAGAGTGCTCTACCTCTGGGGCAGACAATATATGCTATACATCTCCAACAGAGTGCAGGACATCTAAGGCAGCTTGCAATATATTTTTGGGATGGGGACTGGTAAGGAAAATGTTAAAGAGGGAAAAATTAAGATGTGGTGTGAACTGAGATATAATAGTAGTAGTAGTAAAAATATATATATTTTTATACAGGATAGAAAACTTTAGGTCAAAGACCTATTTTCAAAGTTGTCCTGTGCCAGGTGATCAAGTTATATACAATAACACGCAAATACTCAAACGACATAAACAGCTAATGGATAATACTTAACATTGTACAAAAGAGGTTAAAAGTCTTCATCCAACAAATTATTAACACATTTATCCGCATTTTAAAAACAAGTACATTCATTATAAAATACAGTACTCAAACCTAATTTAAACTATGATAGCTTAGTTGCTTTCCTTCATTGAGGGGAAATTTTATTCCAAATATTCGCAGCATGTGCCTCAAATGTCATAGTACCATATGTTGTGTTAATTTTTGGAAAAGTATGACCCCTGTACTTTACATCCCTTAAAAAAAAGGGATAACATTTACTAGCAGAAGACAAATCCATATTTCCATCTATCATTCCATTTATTATTTTGTAAATGAATACTGGATATTGTTTTTTAATCGTACTGATAAACTCTCCCAGTTTAAATCTTTATACAAAGTGCAATGATGGGTATTGTAACTGTAGTTCAAGACAAATCTTGCCAATCGATTATATTATATGACTAATCCATTTAAATGTTTTTGACCTGCAAAATTATACACCATATTTCCATATTCTAATACAATCATTATTAATTGATTTGCAATTAACCTCCGGGTTTGTTGATTTAATATCCCAGATGGCCTCACGTAGTCACTATTTTATTATTAATTTTCTTTATTGTGTTATTAATATGAGCTGAAAAGGATAAATTGGGTCCATCTCTACACCTCAGTATTTATATTGATTTATGACTGCCATTTTTTTCCATTCCTCATTGATATTTCCTATCTCCAATCTGTTTTTATTAACCTTTATTGTTTTTATTTAAATACATAACCTGAGTTTTTTATCACTTAACACTAGTTTAGAGCTGGAAAACCAGTCCTGCAAAGCATCAAAGTCCATCTGTACTTTAGCCATCATTTCACTTTGGGATTTTGCTGATGCTAAAAGTTCTGTATCATCAGCCTACAGCTTGATTTGTGTATTATTTATTTTGGTAGGCAATTCATTAATATATAACAAAAACAATAACAGCCCCAAAATTGAGCCTTGAGGGACACCTCTTAATATACTACCCACTTCTGAAAAATGACCATTTATTACTACTTGCTGTTTCCTTTGGTTCAAATATGATTTAAACCATAACAATGACCTAGGGCTATACAAATCCTCTCCATCCTTTCATATAATAGGTGGTGGTTGATCAAATCAAAGATTTTGAACAGGTCAACAAACACTGCACCCATGGACTCCCCATCTAAGGCCACTGCCACTTTATCAACAAAGTCCACAAGCGCAGTGCAAGTCAAATAACCTGTCCTAAAGTCATGTTGGTATCTTGTCAATTTTTAATATTTTTCTAAGTAATTATACAATTATTGAACACCATCCATTCCATTAACTTGGAAAGGATGGAGAGGATCGCTATTGGTCTATAATTTGAGGGACCATTAGAATCACCCCGTAAATATGGGTACTATTTTTGCTATTTTTCAGATAGAGGAAAAACATTTTCCGTCAGACTTTGATTGAAAATCAGTCAATATTGGTGATAAGACTTCACCTGCATCTTTAATAAATTTCCTTCGATACTGTCCATACCATATGATTTATTTTTGTTAGTTTTAAGATCGTCGCCTAACTTCTGAAATTTTTTAAATAAAATAGAGGACAGTTTTGTTATTAATTGTTTTATTTGCTAAATCAGTTTGTACTGGTGAACCAACTGGGATGGTAATATCCAGCAATGTTAAAAAATAGGAATTCAACAACTGGGCTGTTTTGTTTTTTGAATCAAGGAGTTCACCCTTATTATTAGACATTTTTATATAAGGCTTAACTCTCAAGGGGTTTTCAGTTCTTTTATCATATTCCAATATTGCTTAGGATCTTGAATAGTCTCAATTTTTGTGTTGTAAATAGTAGCCAAACATTTATTGACTGCAACCAGCTCATCCTTCAGGGAGGAACCATCAGGGCCAGAACAGTGGGTAAACTGTTGTTAGTATATCGAGCTGATAACTGTCTGCATATACATGTAGATTATGGCTAGCACAATTAAAGTTGCTACATGGAATGTAAATGGAATAAAATCTGTGGTTAAAAGGAAAAGATTTCAGGAGGAAGTTAGGAGGTCTAAGCGTCAGATGGTCTTAATTCAGGAGACACATATGTCTCAGGATGAAGCTATGAAAACCAGTGCCTCATGAAGGGGCACTTGGATATCTTCAACTTTTACCATGAAGGCAAGAGGCACTTCAGTGTGGTTCCCTAGTGGATCCCAGGTTAACATATTAGGGCAGATAATCAATGCTACTGGTAGATATGCATTGGTAAGGGCTGAGGTAGCGGGGTGGGTACTCTCTCGATGGGATCTATCTTCCTCCAGAGGCTAGCTTTGGATATAGTGGGTTGATTAGGTCCCTGGATCTTGGGGTGTGACTTAATTGTGTAGGGATACACTCTTGGATCATTCTAACCCAGCCCCATCCCTTAAAGAGCCTTGGGAAAGCTGGAATCAGAATTTGGGCTTGTGGATGTGTGGAGGCATATTAACCCACTAGTAGAGACTACAGTTTCTGTTCCCATGCACACCAATCATATGCCCATCTGGATAGGTTGTTACTGAGCCTCCACTCCTCCCAGTGGTCAACACAGTGAAATACTCACCCATCATTTTGTCAGATCATGCCTCCTTCTCGATAAGCCTATCTTCTCCAGACTTGCCTTCAGTGGCTAGATAGTGGAGGTTGGATCCTCTTCTTCTTAAAGACCAAAATTACATAGGGATCATGACTAACAGCATCCAGAAATTCTTATAGT
Source organism: Neoceratodus forsteri (assembly GCA_016271365.2). Taxonomy (NCBI): domain Eukaryota; kingdom Metazoa; phylum Chordata; order Ceratodontiformes; family Ceratodontidae; genus Neoceratodus; species Neoceratodus forsteri. The sequence goes on from CM028130.1 coordinate 1,067,273,054, forward strand.
TTAGTAAAAGGAGACATCTCTCATCAAAGTAGGTGGGAGGAATTAAAGGCATACATTAGGGGCAAACAACAGCCTTTTCAGCTTATTCCAAAGATTAAATGAGCAGGGGTTTAGCCACCTCCATTTTAAAATTGAGGCCTGTGAAGCTGCGCATAAACAGCGCCCACCAGGTCATTGTATACGTCGTTCAGAAGATGAAGTGGAGCTTTAACATACTCAGTAGTGCTAGAATAGAGCGTCCATTTTACTGTTGTAAGTTGGAGCTTATTATGATGGGGATAGAGGCGGTAAGCTATTGGCCTGGCAGCTACATCATAGAGAGGAGAAACATTTGATGGGTCAAATTCATAATGAGTCAGGTAAGCTAGTGTAGGTCCCAGAGGCAATTGGAAACTATTTTGGTGCCTTTTACAGCACCCTTTACACCTCTAAAGTTGCACCTGCTCCTCAGAGCTGGATCATATCTTCTCAAGCCTCCTTCCAAAATTGGAGAAAGAGATGGCTAAGGATCTGGACAACCCTATTTCCAGGGATGATGCAGACTGCTTTGAGGCACTGAAAGGGGAAGCCCTGGTCTAGTGGACTACCAATTGACTTCTTTAAAGTTTTACCACAGCCTTACTGGACCCCTTATATGACATGCTATGGGAGAGTTTAGATAAGAGAGCTGCCCCCTCCACGTGGTCTGCTACCATCGCTGTGTTATCTAAGCCAGGTAAGGATCCATCTTGGTGTGTATCCTATAGGCCAATGTCTTTGCTCACTGCTGACTATAAGATCTCCTGAGGGTCTTGGCCTCACGGTTAGCCCCAGTGTTCCCTGTCCTTATACACCTAGACCAGATTTTGTGAAGGGTGACATGGAAGCATAATATCCATAGAACATTAAATGTGATACACCATTGGGGTAGAAATGCACATAAATATGGGCAACAGTTCTAGTGCTTGATGCTGAGAAAGCTTTTGACTGCATGGAGTGGGAGTACATTTTGAAACCCTGAAGAGGGTGGTATTTGGTCCATCCTTTAGGTCTTGGATAAACACTCTGTACACCAATCCACATGCTCAAATTGCAGTAAATGGTCTGTGACCCCACCACCCTTTTTATTGGGGTGTGGCACTAGGCAGGAATATCACTTGTCCCCTCTCTTATATGTGTATCATCATTAAAACCCTTGGTGGCTGCTATTAGAGAACAACGGAGATTTGAGGTTTAGTGGGGATGCTCCAATATAAAATAGCATTATACACTGATGACCTGCTCTTGTACCTACAACATCCTGTACAGGATTTACCAGGGGTACATCAGTTGATGAGGAATACAGGAAGCTATCTGGCCATGAAGTTATTTGGACAAAAAGCGAATTGCTGCTGATAGTAAAGTTGGAGACAGCAAATCTAATAGCAAATTGAAGGGGCATTCAGCTAGTTACAAAGATAAAATACTTGGGGATTCTTGATTTCTTCCAAAACTAACTCTTTATATGCCCTGAATTACAATCCCCTGTTGTCAAAGATTTCTGAGGATTGTGGCAGGTGGCAGGCCTTCCATTGTCTCTTGCTGGGATGAGTTGAGGTGGTTAGGATGTCAATTCTACCAAAATATCTGTATTAATATCAATCACTATTTATAAAGGTTCCAAAAGCCTACTTCAGGCTTTTGTATGCAATCCACATAAATTCCTTTGATGAGGTAAGGTGGCTAGGATTAAGAGAATCATCGTCAGCTACCACCAAGATTGGAGGTGTTGGTCTGCCTAACTTTCAAGGGTACTACGGGGCTGCACAACTGGCATTTCTCCTGGTGGGTAGCTCAGAAGTCTGATACAGTTGGGTTAGATTAGAGGAGGACACCTTAAGGGGGTCGTTAAAGGGGATATACTAGCAGCTTCATTGTGGCCCAACTTCACTTCTGAGATAACCAATCCCTTCATAGCCACCATGTTAAAGGTGTATGGGTAGATGTCCATAAGCACATCATTCATGTTAACTGTTCTTCCCACACACAGGTATAATTTCAGTAATCTGTGCCAGGGGAGTTAGTACTATCCCACTGGTGCAGAGGTTGTTAGAATTGAGACACAGAGGACTGACCACAGTAATTGAGTTGTACGCCAGTGACTTAGTACTGGCTTTTGCATCCATCTGTGCAAGATGGGGCATAGCAGTATGGGACATTTTGTATACCTTGCAATTAGGCTCACCGGGGAATGCTCTCTAGGTGACATTATTACAGTGAACACATCGATGCTGACAACATCGCAGTTCACTGCAATAGTCCACCCAAGAACCCAGTACTCTGTTCCCAGTTCTGCACCCTCCTTGAATCAAACCTGACTTTGAGTTGATAATCTATAAGTTCAGTGGGTGCGGGGGCAGAGACCTGCATGGGGATTTGGGGCAAACCCCCAATAGAGAAGGAACCAGGTCTCCTTCAGATTTATGTCAACCACAACTTGTGTTAGAGCATAAAATCCATCGCTAACAAATGTCGGGTTGACAAAAGAGTTGTCGAACCGGCATCATAGCAACCCCAGGGACTCTTTGGTGGTGCAAATAATTGAGCCTTTCCTTCTCCATTTGAAGAGGAGCTATTCAAGCCTCAGCCAGGCAGAAAACCATTAATCACATATTATCATATTATACAAGGTAAAGATTGTCAAGCTGCAACTGGAATTAAGGCGGCATGGAACAAAGATTTGCTCATCCCAGTAGATGCTGAAACCTGGAGACTGGAGAGCCAACATCTTCAAAACTATTCCAGGAATAATAAGCTTAGACAATTCCAACTTAATTTTACATACAGGGCATATATCACCCTGAAAGGCTATATAGAATAGATGCACATAAGCCCAGCAAATGCCCTAAGTGTGTTTGTGGGAGGGGACTTTGCATTTGGTATTAACTCTGCCAATGGTAACTCCCTTTGGTATGGAGTGTATCAGATAATGTGACATCCTGGGATATTGTCCTTCCAGATCTCCTCTCAACTTACTGCTTGGGGCTGATTCTCAACATCCGGGGAAGGATTGATAACCCTTTGTGATCCTTGGCCTTGGTCAATGCACGATAAACTGTAGCTGAGCATGGATGTCACCTTCTTCCCACCATTCAGCAGTGGGCAAACAATTTAAAAGCTGTGCATGTCCTTAGAGAGGGCTCAGCTTTCTGTATGGGAAGAGACAGACCTTTTAGACACTTTGGTGTCCGTTATTGGCTGCTGTAGAGAGAGGTGTGTTCCCCACTTAGGGTGTCCTATTTGTAAGGGAAGATACAAACCAAGATTAACCCCACTTTGCATTTCTGTACAAGTATTCCTTTTCCATCTACTATGTATATTTCATCCTAGTGTTCCTGATGGAGTGCTTAAGTATACAACTTGTGATAACTAACTGGTATATGAGTTTATATGAGCATAGATAATTTTTTTGTATTTTACTTATGATGTGACAGTTACAGCACTGTATAATGAGATTGGTTGAACTGTGTTGTAAATGATTCACTGTGCAACATCTTTTCAATAAAATAATTTGAAAAAATCCCAACAAATTTTATCAAAACTGATTGTAAAATTCTCATTACCCCACCAGCCCACTGGCAGAGCGGTAGTGCTACCACTCACAATGCCGATGACCCGAGTTCAGTAGTGAGTTCAGGAGTTGGAGGGCTGGCAAGGGAAGGAGGATCAAGCATCCAGAGAACTGTTCTCCTCTTCTCATGTTAATCAGTTTTATTAATTTTCCAACATAATACAGACACTGAACATACATATAATAGTGCTTAGCATATAATCACAAAGTATTGTACATTATGTGTCAGTAAAACAATTAGCAAAAACAGAAATAGAGACAGCAGGATAGCCATTACAGAGATCAAATCACCTTTTAGTATTGTAGGCAGCATCTTTATACAATGCACAATAATAATTACAGGGCACCAACCAGGCAAGGATGAAAAGGGCAAATGATGTGGGATATAGCAAAACATACCCTGAAATCTCAAAAGCGCGCTCTGTTCTGAACAAATACAAACAACAAAACCTAATCCTAATAAGCACATGAATCAGGCACTGGTGCAAGTAGTAAAGACAAGCGTAAATAAGGACAGGACAGTATTAATGATTACAATCATATACACAACTTCACAATTTCACCACTACTATCAGGTAACTACCAGGGACTGGCAACTTGTATATACATCTATCTAATTGTCTCTTTCAGCCAGTTCCGGTTCTAGGCTTTGAAATGCGTGAGGAAGGGATCCCAGCAAGCCAAATGTTTATCCAGAGAATTGGCTGCTACATGAGTCAAACGGTCTAGGGATGCCAGGTATGTAAATGAGTGGAAAAGTTCTGATAAGCAAGGATTTGAGCAGACCTCCATCAACACAAAGTAAGGTGTTTGGCCTGGAGGCTGAGTAGATCCAGCCAACGGTGTTGAGATGTAAGACGTGGTTGTTGTGGGGTGAGAGGCTCAGGATCCATGCTAAGGATCCATTTCTATTTTAGTGCCTAAAATTTGGCCGGCCAATTGCCAAACTGCCTTCTAAAAGGGTCCAGCATTGGGCAAAGCCACAAAATGTGATTTAGCATCCCAACTTGTGATTTGCATCTCCACCACAGGCGCTATCCACCAAGTTAAATTTGTATAACATTCGGGTGTTCTACACCAATGATGCAGAATTTTGTTTTGAATAAGACTACTATATGTTTGGATATCTGACAAGAGCCAATTTCCAACACTGTTTCCATTGGGTGTCTGCTATTTCTAGGTTCAGAGCTTTTTCTCATTTAATTTTGTATTCCCAATATTGAGTGGGGATGCTTCTTCTTATGGCTGAATACACTTGACTAGCTTGCCCTCTAGAGATTGAGAGCCATCCAGAAAGCTTTTGAGTACATGTGTCCCTTGTTGAGTGATGTTTGAAAAATTCTGTTAAGGAGCTGCGGTTGCAAGTACCTCCAAAGTCAGCTTTTCCCAGCCCTTTCCCACTACTCAGCTTTTGATAGGATTGAAATGTTTGCCCAGATAATCTAAAACATCCGATATTACTGTTATGTCTTTCTGTTCCCATTGAGGCCAGTACAAAGGTTTATTATCAACCAGAATATGTCTATTATGAAATAAAGGAGTATGGTAGGTCTGGGATTGGTTTTGAGCTGAGCATGTGCTTTGTTCCAGATCTTAACCGCTGGTGCAATGGTGGGATGTAACGCTGGGGCCTGATATTGTATATCAATATAGGGAGGCTATGCACCTGAGCAGCTGTCTTTTTCATGTGGAGCAACTGTGAAAATTCAGGGATAGTTTGGTAAACCATTTTAGAGTTTGTGTAATGGAGAACTCCCATTTGTACCCTTCCAACCATGGAAGACCCCATCCCCATCCTTCCAGTGGAGCTGAGTTTATTCCTGCTATAGCATGATTTCTTCTTTTCCCAGAGGAATTTGCCAATCACAGCATCAGTGGTTTTGAGCCATTTTATAGGAACCTCTAAAGGAATGTGTGACAGGGGATATAAAATTTTAGGTGCGAGATCATTTTCAGTGCTGATAGCTTCCCAGCAAAGGTTAGATTAAGGATCACCACCGATCCAATTCAGTTTTAAGTGAAGCTACTAAAGGCCTTAGATTAAGGTCACACATTTTAGGGAGGTCTGGGGTAATATGCACCCCTAGATAAACCAACGAGTCTGGTGTCCATTTCAGCCCTAGAGGGCCACCATGTCCTCGTGCATCTGACATTAAGAGGAGCAACTCTATCTTGACTTTATTCATCTTTAGGCCAAAAAGCCAGCAAAATCAGATAGAAGGGCAGTAGTGAGGTGTGCACATCCTCTAGCGGGACAAGCAGATCATTTGTGTACATAGGGTGGCATCGTCTGCCCTCCTACTGGGATTCCTTGGATAGTGGCATGTTGCCTTATGGTGGCAGCCAAAGGCTCTACAGCCAAGACAAACAATAAGGGGGATAAGGGGCAACCCTGCCTCATACCTCTCCCTAGTTGAAAAGGGCTTTATAATATGATATTAGTCAAAATTCTAGTTGAGGGTTGATGATATAGTGTTTAGACCCAATGTTGTAGCACTAATATGAGATAATCCCACTCCAGGGAATCAAAGGCCTTTCAAAATCTATGGCTACTGCCACCACTGAGGTGGGAAGGAGCGGCCTGGTGTATAAGATTGACCATGGACTTGATATGATCTACTGAGCCTGCCCAGGACAAACCCCACCTGTGATGGGTGAATAAGTGAGGAGCAGCAGGCCTAGCCTGGAGGCCATAATTGTGGCAAAATTTTGCTGTCATCATTTATAGGGAAATTGGCCGATAGCTTGAAGGGAGGTTGGGATTCTTACATTTTTGGGGAACACTGTAATGACTGCTTCTCACATAGTAGGGAAAAATGCCTTTGTGGAGTGCCTCACTGTACATGGAGCTAAGGAGTGGGATATATGAGATGATAGAAGGTGCCAGAGTTCAGCAGGAAACCCATCCACCCCCAGGGTCTTGCCAGTCTTCATAACCTTTAAGGCGTCTGTCACCTCTAGTGGTGTTATAGGCTTATTCACGTCCACTGCCTGAGTTGGAGAGATCTTGGGGAGGTGCAGAGGAGAAGAACACCTCGACTTTGTCTTCCTCCATTGCTCTAGTTGATGTATATAAATCAGCATAAAAGCATGTCATAATGGCATTAATTTGGAATGGATCAGTGTGTGCTTTGTCCATCTGTTCCTGTAGGCCAGAGATGTGGCATTCAGCCTGTTGTTTTCAGTCTATATGCCAACACCTTCCTTCCCTGTCCCCCCTTTCCAATATTTGTGCCACAGCTGCAGAATAGCCACCTCTGCTTTATGGGCCAAAGGTCATTAATCTCCATTCTAACTTTAGCATTTCCTGCCTAGTATGGAGTTCATATTAAAGTGTGGTGTTTGCTTGGACTGGGTCGCTAGTGTTTGCAGTTTGGTCTCTAGAGATCTAAGAAGGTGATCTCTCTTCTTCTGCCTCTTGGCTGCATAACCAATAATTGCACCCCTTAGGGTGACTTTAAAGACCTCACATAGTCCTGTGGAGGTATTTGTAGGGGATTCTCTGTCAAAGTGGGTAGTTTCTTTGGTCACCTATTGCACAAACTCCATTTTCCTTAAGAAGGGGTCAAGCCTCCAGGAGGGAGATGAGGTGGGACAGGGGCCCAAAGGACATGCAGGTGGATGGGGTAATGGTCAGAAATAACCATGGGCAATATTTGGCATTAACTGCACATTGGGTAATTTCCTCAGACACCAGCCAATAGTCAAGTCTGCTATGCAAGACATGGACTGGAGAGAAGAACAAATGATCCCTCTCTCTAGGATGGAGCGTCTTCCAGATATCCATCAGCCTGGTGTCCTCCATCAGTTGGTGCAATGCCAGTCTGGCTCTGGGATGTGGCAGAGTAGACACAGAACTATAATCCAGTTGGGGTACCAGAGGTAGGTTGATATCACCCAACAGAATCACAGGGATCGAGGAGGTGATCATGGAGGTAAGCTCTTGTGCAACCTCATGAAAGAACACTGGGTTGTTTTATTCAGGCAATAGACATTGCCCAGCAGAAGTGGGCCTGTTGGGGTGGTCAACAAGATCAGGAACCACCTTCCATACAAATCTGATTTTAGCTGAGTAAGGGTCCATTTCTGTGACTTATGAAAGAGTATGGCTACCCCTTTTCTTAGAAAGGGTTGAGGACAAGAATACTTGTCTGACTCAGTCGCTAGCCAGTTGGTCATGATCCTGCTTAGTCAATTTTGTTTTCTGAAGGAGGCCACTGTGGCCCTCAGCCTTTTCAGATGTGACAAAAACTTATTTACATTTTTTTTTTTAGTCTTTGGTAACCGGGTAAGGCCCACTAGGCACAAGTGCCTGTTCGCAGGGGTGACCTGGGTGCACTGGGCAGTTAAGTGACTTGCTCAGAGACACACAGTATGCAAGTGGAGCTTGTGAGAATCAAACCAAAGGTCTGGTCTGCTGGATGTACCAAGCTCGTTCACAGCTCATTACTGTAACTTCTGGGCTTTACTGCTATATTGCGACCCGTCGTTCCAGGTGATCCCATGTCGTCACTCATGATCCAAAAAGAAACCAACATGCTATCAAGGTGCAGGTGATTAATGTGAGGGCCTGAGGATGAGAAGCACACTGCCCTTCCCACAGGGGACAAGCAGAATCATGTGATGTTGAAATAATATACCATCCATGGAATTGTAACACAAACATTCTTAACAGTGCCTGATCCATTGTACTTATAACAAAACAACACAAGCAAACAGCCCGTAATAAGAAGCAACTATATACAACTGCATTTATAACCCAATACATTACACTGATTGGAAGGATATAGTAAGGCTGTCAGTGAACACCAAGGCCACCTATAGCCTTCTTGTGGGGTTTAAGAACTTGTTACTAGCTACTAAAAGACAGCATCTGAGCAGTTGAGCTGGCTCCATCAGTGGGAACCATATGGGGAGAGAGAGGTGGCAGACATTTGCAATAGGGTTAAGGCAAGAGGAAGGAGTGCCACGTCAGAGTCATGGAACAGCTACCCATCAGGGGTGTATACCTGGAGAGAGCTAGCCTATATGGGTTAAGCACTTTATGCCTGCCATTGAATACTCTATCAAAATAGCATGGATCAGCACAGTGGTTAGTGATGTACCACCTGCAGGGGTACCTACTTGGGAACATGTGTGGCGAGTGTAGGCCTTGCTCCAGTCCGAGAGTTCTCGGAGTAGTCCTGGTAGATCTGTATGCAATTGCCATTCCAGCTGAGTGAACGTTTTCTCTGGCCGCAGTAGTAATTTGTTCTTTCTGCCTAAAGTCTAAGAGGTGGTCCCCTGGCTTAGGAAGGGAGCCAGTGAGCGGTGAGTCCTCTCAATGTGAAGGTGTGTATCCACCGGAGATCTAGAATTTTAGGCAGGGTAGCTCGGAGGAAGCCGGCCATATCATGATGCTCAGCACCTTCAGGAAAGCTGATGAACTGCAGATTGTTGCAGCTGCTGTGATTTTCAAGATCATCCACCTTGTCTTAGAGCTGGTGTATGAGCCGGGCTTGATCTCTGGTCACCACTGAGAGGTCTTGCAAAGCCGCGTCATGAGACTGAAGGTGTCACTCAGTATGAAATACTGTAGAACTAGTTATTTCACACAAAGTAAATTTAGCACAAATGTAAATGCAACCATATGTGTATAAATTTATTTTAATGCTCAGTCGTAGTCTCCACATTCTCTATAATGGAAAAATACTGAAAGTACTAGTTAGCGTAAATTTATTTTCATGGAAATTGGTGCTTCAGTGAAAATAGTGAAAATTATTTGACAGTGACTTTCAAGTTCTACAGTAATCTGACTTCAATAGCCTGTAACTTTTGTGTGTTATCGTTCATTGCCATTGCCATTTGAGCCATCTGTGCATGTAATTGGTTAAACATATGTTCTGATGAGGCTGACCCCACAGCAGGTGAAGCAAAGGATGCCTATATGTCTATCCAAGCCAAAATCACTCCAAGCCATCGTTTCTGTGAATCAGGCAATCAATGAAGGAAATAAGAACATCAAGCTGTAGCAGAGATGTTCTCCCTCTGTATTATGAAGAAGGAGCCTGTGTAGCGATTCCCCAAATGCCGGATCTTGTTGTACTTTGCCCCACTTCTTATGGAGCTAAGGGCTCAAGCTACTATCTTGATCTCAGGCTTAACCACCAACTGTTCTCCTCTTCTGAGGAGGGGTGGGACTGGTGCCCGGTGTTAGCCTGGCCCTACTGGCTGGAGAGCAGGAACACTAGGACCATATATAGTAGGGAGCAGGGCATATACCCACCGGGCTGCATACGGGGGTGTGCACAGCTCTGCCACTGATATCATTGGATGCTACTTCCTCTGCACCCCGAGGAAGAAAAAGGAAACACCATCGGTGGCATTTAGACCCTTGCAGACCCACACCTGACTAGCTGGGCTCACCAGGTCCATCTACTAGATCCTGTCCCCAACAGGGGTTTAGGGGTACCTTATTGGCCCTGCCAGGCACCGTGGGATCAGTGGCTGACAGGTAAATCCCAGTGGATGTCAGTGTGGACGGGTCTGGGGTCTGAACTGTGGGGGCTGTCTGGTAGAGAAGAACAGCAATAGACAACTAAAAAAGATTTTTATTACCTATGTTTATGACTATAAATAACAGGTCATTGGCATCTAAACTGGATGAGCTAGAGGCAGTCATACACCAAAACACAGTAGATATAGTTGTGCTATCTAAGATAGGTGTATCAGTAGAATAAATGACAGAAATGTTGAATAGAAGGAATTTCAACTGATAATGAAGAATACGGAGTATAAAAATAGAGATGGGGTATTTTTACATGCAGAATGACAGCTTTTCATCAGACACAGTATCCTGGTTTAGAAGCTACCTCTCCAACCACTCCCAAAGCGTGAAGATCTATGGCACACTGTCTGACACCAGAAGTGTTGCCATTAGGATAGAGTTCAGTACAGGGGTTCACTGTTATTTGGACTACATGTGAACAACCTTCTGGCAGCTACCCTTCTAAAATTCTCCTTTATGCAGACAATATGGTTATATATGCCGCAGCGCTGACCATATGTCACTAACCCTGGAACTCCAGCATAGTTTCAGTACCCCAGAACGGTGGTTTTGTCAAGCACAGATTGCTACTGTATTATAAACAAACAAAAACTATGCTATTTGCTAGTCCCCATACAAAGAAGTATCCACCCACTAACCATCAGGAATTGTGATGGTGATGCATATGCAGTGGTCTCCACATTTAAGTACCTAGGGTAACCCTAGTGAGTCCCTTTCATTCATTCCTCATGTGGACACCATTGTGAAAGCAGTGCAAACTAGATTGGATGCCCTCTTCAGACACAGACACTACTTACTCCTGAAGCAAAATGAGCCGCAGTATCCATCACTTTACTCCATATCCTAGACTATGGGCTGGCTGTGTATGGAGCAGCCACAGACAGGGTCCTAAACAGGGTCAAAATGGTACTAAATAATGCCTGCAGGTTCATATTGGGTACTGATAGGTACACACAAGTCCACTACACCCTATTAGCCTGGCTCCCGCTGCAGGAAAGAATGAAGTACCAGGCTTGTCTCCTAGGAATGAAGACACTCTTGGGGCTCTCCCATCCCTTACTTCAATCCCTGCTTCACCCTACCAACAATCAATATACCACAAGGAGTGCAGCTAGGAATGTACTAACTGTTCTTTTCTGGAACACAAGCCTGGCTCAATGTCCATTTTACCATGCACAACTATGGCTGAACAAGCTTCTAGAATCTCCACTGAACCTTCCTAATATAGCCAGATTCAAGGTGAGGCTAAAGTATGTCTTCTCTCCTAACCCCAAATGTGACTGCTTTTGACTCACATACTGCCTGCCCCAAGCTGATGGATGTAGACCTATGTAAAAACACCTGATAATGTTGTCTCCATTTGTAACCTCTGAAATACACTGTGACAAAGATCCTGTTTTGATCTGCCCTCTGTACCTGTATCAACTGTATCCTGTATCAGGAGGCAGTATAGTGCAGTGGTCTAAGGCTCTGAGCTGCAAATCTGGTGACATCCAACAGACCAGACCTGGGTTTGAATCCCACAGCTTCCATTTGCATACTGTGTGACCCTGAGCAAGTCACTTAACCTCCTTGTGCTCCCAGGTCGCTCCTGTAAAAAGCTTCCAGCTTAGTGTGCTCTACCTGGTTAAACAACTAAATAAAAACTTGTTCTGTATCAACTTGTTTTGTGCCATTATAGACAAGGAACCATTGTAAATGATCTCTTAACTCACAGGTGTATCCGATTCACAAATAAATAATGAAAAGAATGAGTTGAAGGTGAATAGACTAGATAAATTTAACCTCTCCCCACCCAGCCCCCAAAGATTAAAGGATATTGCTGTGCCAACAACTGGAATTGCTCTCCCTCATGGGCCTACTCTGCCCTCTTCTGTGTTCAATCCATGAAACAATGAAGGGTGGCATCCTCTATAGTAACATCTGACTGGCTGAATTGTTGGCAATGATCAGTGACAGTCAAACAAATGGGGAATATGTTAGCTATGTGGATGATACTAAGAACTACAGCAGTCATAAGAGGGGAGGAAAGACAGTTTTCAGGAAGACCTAAATTTAATGAATGACTGGCAAAATTAATTTAATGAAGAAGCAATACATGTAAAACCCAGATCTTGTCTATCTCACTTGCTAAACATAAAGAGAGTTCAGTGTTTTTCAGGATTCTGAGAAATTGGAAGTGATTAAAAATATTAAAACATTTTGTCAAACAAATCTGATGATTTCTTTGACTTGGTCACCACGCTGAATGGGAGGGAGGTAGACATGGCCTACCTAGATTTTAGCAAGGCATTCAACACTGTCCCATAAAGGTGGTTAGTAAACAAGATGGGCAGTATGGGAGTAGGACTGAAGGTGGTAAATTGGGTTAGGCATTGGCTGAGCAACAGGACACAGAGGGTGGTGGTAAACGGAGTCAATCCCAGGAGAGGAGGGTGACCAGCAGTGTGCCACAAGGCTCAGTGCTAGGGCCAGTCCTCTTCAATGTCTTCAAGCAACATTGCAGAAGGGCTAGAAGGAAAGTAAGCTCTTTGTCGATGACACCAAGATCTGCAATAGGGTGGACACTCCAGATGGGGCAGAAAGAATGAGAAGATACCGAGGCAAGTTAGAGGAGTGGTCAAGAATGTGGCCATTTAAATTCATCACAAAGAAGTGCAAAGTCATGCACTTGGGGCACAGGAATCCTGGAGAGGAATACAAAATTGGGGAGAGATACTAATGACAATAAAACTGAAAAGGACCTGGGGTAATCATAATGGGCAGCCTAAAAGTAGCCAAGCAGTGTGAAAAGGCAGTGGGGAGGGCCAGAAGGATGCTGGGGTGCATAGGAAGAGCATCACCAGTAGAAAGCAGGAGGTGGTGATGCCACTGTACAGACAATTGTTGAGGCCACAACTGGAATACTATGTTCATTTCTGAGGTCACATCTCCAGAAGGACATAAGCCAAACTGAAGTGGTCCAGAGAAGGGCAATGGAAATGATGATGGGAATGCACCATCATAAACTGTATGAGGAGAGACTGAAAGATCTCAATATATATACTCTACAGCCAGCCCAGTGGTGCTGGAGGTTGAGGCCCTGGTTGCTACACCTCATGCCATGCTGCCAACTCAGGTTCAGGAATGAGCCTGGGCCACTGGGGTTGGCAGAGGGAGAGGATTGAGCATCCAGAGGACTGCTCTCCTCTCTCAGGGGAGGAGACCTGTCATCCCACTCGTTAATTGCCCTCTGGCAGTGGCTGGAGGGCAATATGGGCAGAGGCACGTACCAATGTCACTACATCAGTGGGGAGAGGGACAGGAGAAAATGGAAAAGAAGCCTGTCAGGTTCCATGATGGCCCCGTGTCCCTGAGGCTGACCCCGTGTCTGGATTGGGTCTTGGGGGCAGCTGGTACCTCTCCTGCCCCACCATGAAGGGCAGACTGTGGGGGAATTTCTGGGGTCAGCAAGAGTGGGGATGCATGGGACTGGAGAAGTGAGTTCCTCTGTGAGGAGGACCCAACCTCCTGCAGGGCTCATGGTGGAAAAATGCCTGTATAGAAAACAAAATATATATACTCTGGAGGAAAGGAGGAAGAGGGGACATAATAGAGACATTCAACTACCTCAATGTAATAAAAAAGGTACAGGAAGGCTGTATCTTCAAAAGAAGAAATGTGCAAGAACAAGAGGCTCTAATATGGGAGAAGACCTGGGCAATATGAGAAGTACTTTTTACAGAAAGGTGGTGGATGAATGGAACAGCCTCCTGAAGAGATTGTGGGGCAAAAACAGTGGGTGAATTCAAGAATGCATTGGGATAGACAAAAGGTAACCCTGATAGTAGAAAGAGAGGTAAGTTGTTGATCAATTAGGATCTGCAATTTTGGGTAGGTAGAGAACTGGGCAGACTAGGTGTACCAGGTGGTCCTTATCTGCCATCACATTCTATGTTTTGTATGTTTCCATGTAGACGCCAGTGGTGGGCAGAAACTGATAATTCCAAATTCGGAAAATTTAGTGAAATTGCCAGAAATTCTGTCTTTGGCAAACAACAGCTCCTCTGAATGTGTTAAACAAATTTGCATCCCTTTCCACAACATTTTCTGGCTGAATTGTGAAATGATAAACATGAACTGCAGTATGACATTTCTGTGGAATTCCATTCCACAGTTTATTACATCAATATCCAATACCTGCAATCATTCTACAGTACAATAGTCATTGCTGTGAAATTCCTTTCCAAAATTAAATGCACAATTTAAACATTCATTTTGATGTTCTAAGTCAAACTTTGCAAAATTGCCAAAGTGAAATTCCAACTTTGCAAGTAATTCTGCTGGTGGAATTTTATTTTGCATGTTGCTATTCAGTGCAAGGATTTTAAACAACTTAAAATGTGGGCAGCAAGTGAACTAGATGTATAGTAAAGCAAATCAAATACTCTATTTCCTCATGGTATTAAAAGAGAGAGCATATCAACTGACAAATTGTTCATGGTTTAAAAGCATTAAATCAAATCTGTTACAGAGTATCGTCTCCAGTATAGCACTCTGGTTTAACAAGAAAAGACGAGGAGGAAAAGTTAGAATCACTGCCCAGAAGAGTCAGAAGAACTTTAATAAATAGAGGCATCATACACAGAGGAAAAGAGATCTTAGATTTGGAATCATTACAGAAGAGAGGCTACTTGTTTAAAGTTGTTTAAGCCTATCCAAAGCTCAGACAACAAGTCCACAGCTTAATTTGGGTAAAGCCACAAAAATATATGAAAATAGAAACAGGAGTGTGTAAAACACACACACAAGGAAAACAAAATATATCATGATAGTTTTTTCCTCCCATTTGGTAGTGATAACATTTGGGTGATTCTGCGTGTTATAAATATTGTCTAATAGTCTACTGATGATATAAATTGAACTTCTAGTACAAAATCAGTGTAGTGTTTATATAAACTTGTTTTGACAAGTTTCTGGATATAGTTTAAAAGTTGGATCTCTGTAATTAATAATGGTGTGTTGAGTGATGTGCATAATGTTCTCAATGTTTTCTTTTATCTGCTTTAGTGTATTACATTTTTCATATAATTTGAAGTACTTTAAATTTTGCCTAATTGCAATAATATTGTATTAATTCAGCTTTCCTGTTTAAGTTACAATGAAGTGCTACTACTGGGGCGCTGCACTGTTAAGGCACCATTCTTTGGAAGATATATTAAAGCATGGTACCATCTGCCATCTCTGGTCACTGTCCAGGTGGAAGTAAAAGATCCCATGAGGCTTCTTTTGACCAAATAGGGAATTTTCCCAGGATCATGGCCAACATTCCCACTGTCAACAAAACAGGTCCATGCATCCCACCCACATAATGCACCTGGAGACAAGCTATCATATCTCAGTGTGCCTTTCCTGGTCAAAAATTAAAAAGAAATCAATAATTACTGATCTGAATCAATGATTACCAGGAGCTGTTTTGGCAGTATTTTCCTACTATCTCAGTGCATGAACTGTTTGTGTAATTAAATGTGTGATGTTTTCAAAAGAAGTTAAGCATAAGTCCTGCACTTTATCCATGATTTACTTGCACGAGTACAGTGCTAAAATCTCTGGGCATTCTGATAATGCAAGCTGAAAGTAAAATTTACAGTGTGCAAAAAAATTGAAAATAAACTGCCTATGCAAAATGAAAGTACTGTACAGTTATAAAGTTTTGAAGTTTACAGTTAAACTGAATTAAAGTACATTCCATGCTGCCTTGCCTTGGGACCAAAACATATAGTTTGTGATGTATTTTAGATCAATTTTTTGATCAATGAAGGTGGTCTCATTTAACCCCAGGACAAAAGGGGCAAAAAGAAAACAAAGAAGATGATGAGGTGGCTCACCTACAGATGCTTCTGAAGCAACACCAAAGCATTGGTGGCCCAAGGATAGCTAGTGTTTTAGTTTAGAGCTTGGGCTCTTTTGTTTATGAGAGAAAACTGTAGAGGCACCATACATGGTACATAGGTCACACTGGCATGCCAGGTGGTGGAGCAACCAAAGCTTCTTCTGTTTCTGCAGTGGAAGGTGAGCCAAATGAAAGAAGGGATAAGTGGGTCTCCATCATTGTCACAGGTGCACTGATCAGGATGGCTGAGCGAAACCACATTGTTCTGCAAGGACATTTATAGCTGTATCCATCAGGGCTCCACCTCTTGGAGTGGGGTCTAATTACTAAGCCTGGGAATTGTACAAAATCAGAGGTGGCTCTCAGTGATACTGTACTCTACTCTTCAATAGCCCTAGACATGAGAGTCACCTCTGAGACTATTGTCCACCCCTCCTCAACACCATAGGGATCATGGGAGAGTGGAATAGGAGGTATGTTACACTACTAATTAGGTGAAAATTGTTATAGTTCACAAAAGTGCCCAAAATGATTTTTCTAATTTTGCACACCACTCTGCTAGATCTATATCTGTTGGTTTCGCAGATGCTGGACCAGTTCTGCTGTAACTAGATCTTAGTGTCCACTGAGTGTCAAAACATCATGTGGGTACCACAGCTGATGAATCTAAAGACTGGCATCAGGATGAAAAGAGGTGATCGTCCCCATTTTTCGTTAGGGCAGAACTTGAAAAAGTTGCAGCCTTCCTCCTGGCAATAGTTGGATGCAAAACAGTTGCTAATCCCACATAGGTAGTTGATGAATGAACAAAGAAAAAGTATTCCTGTGTGACCTCAGACCTTAAAGGAAAATTGGGCATAGTTTGAGGAGTCTCTTTCAATAAAGACCAAGTACAACTAAGAAGAATATTGGAATAAAGACCCACTCACCTTGATATATTCATTAAATTCAGATTTCTTCTGATAAATGTTGAAAAGTATTCCACTAGATGCAGCAAGGTTTCACCTACCTAAAGCTTCATCAAGATGGAATTTATCTAAATCCAAAGATATGTACAAATCAAATATGTTTTCATAGTCAAATGTTTTATATGAATATATAATATTTTGTCTCATGCTGCTTGAAACCTAAGGCTACTGGTTTGAAATCTGTCATGTGAATATGCCTACCTATCTGTACTAGGTGGGGAGCCAAGATGGTTACTGGCTGCAGTCAACATTTGTGTAAAATTTGGGACGTGTAACTAAAAGATGTTTGCTTTCTGCTTCTGCAAATAGAAACATAGATTTTTGTCAGCAGAAAAGAGCACACAAGACCTGACAATCTGCCCTGCCCTAGCTACGCTATGTGGTGGCAGGGCCCTATGCTGCCCCCAGCTTCTCCCACCATCTCTGGTAGATTCTTTATTTTAATGATACCCATGTGCCTGTCCCAGGTATGCTTAAATTCCATCACTGTCTCTGCCCCTACCACTCCCCATGCAACCTGTTCCATCAATTCATCAAATTTATCATAAAGAAATGCTTCCTCACCTCATCTCGAATCTCTCTGCACTAACTTCACTGTATCCACTCTTGTAACTACATTACATGAATGTCTCCTCAAACTGTAAAGGAAAAGAAAAGAAAGCAGCAAGGCTCATCATACTCCACTATTTTCATGTGTTCCATATGCACATGGAACTTATTTCAACAAGATACACAGAGCCTGAGAGTGGGAAGCAAACTTGGGCTATGGCAGCATCTACTGGAATCTTCCCTGACAGACCTTTTAACACAAAAATCTGAAGCAGGTACTGTACAACCTGTCTACAAATCAGCCCCAATAGCAAAGCATTTAAGTTTGTCTCACACAAAGTCCCTTTGTTTCACAAAGTCTGAGGATTCAGGGAAGAACAGAAGTCCAACAAATTTACACAAGCACTTGAAAATAAGATGAACATCTTTGCACAAGATCAGCAATAACTGTGGACTCCCTGAAAAACAAACAAAGTCATTTCAGAGGTGCAGAAAAAGTGATTAATGGGTGTAGGCAACCACAATGTGCAATAAAGCTTGTACATGATGGTAGCCAAAGGCTAGTCGTATGAGTGGATTTTTTTGATTGTCTTTCTGAATGTTGTTAGTTTGGCCATTTGCCCTCTCTATCCCTAAGGAACTACCACTGTGTCAGTGTACAGTGGATGCAAAGTAAATCTCCTGAGGAGGGTTTCACATATAGAGATTCTTTGGAAATAGAATTCATTTGGCTAAAGTTATCTTAAGAAGGATCCAAAGGATACAAGCAAGCTGCTGGAGAAGGAGGAATAAATGGTGGGAGCAAAGAAATGGAGCTTCTGAATGAGGCTGGAGAAATCTGGATTATATTGCCCAGGAACAAGGTGTGGCTGGCTGCTCCCACCAACCAAGTCTTCAACTTTGTGCTTACATTTAATGGGCATATGCAACCACAGTGGAGTAATGCTTGTCAATATGTTGATAGCCAAAGGCCAGCAATATGATTAGATAGTTTGACTGTCATATGTACTGTAGTTGCTTTGGACATTCATAATCTCTGTCCCCTGTGGGCTACTACCCTGTCTGAGTAAAGTGGATGCAAAGGAATCCTCTTGAGGAGGGTGCAACCCTTGAGGTGCCACAGGAACACGATTTGTTTGGCTAAAATTCCAATACAGTGGGATACCTTTGCATGGATGACTCTTCCTCTTTCCTCCAATAGGATTACCTTTTGAGACTGCTGCAAGTGATCCTACAGCTAAACAAAGTTCTCCTGTGAAGGAGGCCCAGCCCCCAAAATGTGGAATAAGGATAGTAGTGACTGATGAAAGGCTAGCACACAGCCTTAAGGCCATAAGGAGGCCTAACCTTCACTGAAAACTATAGGGGACACAGGAATGAGACTATCTGGACCATAGGCTTATACAGAGAGAATTGCTTTTGGAAACAATCTCAATACGGTCTGCACAGGTACAGAAACTCATGTAGGCTTAGAGCACCACCCTTCAGGGGCTGAAGTCTTAAATGCTACAACGTGAGTTGCTGCTGATTCTAGGTCTGCATGGCTGAAGCCTTCCTGAGCTCTGGACCTTCTCACCATTCACAAGACTACTGGAAAGCACCACAGGAGACAAGCAACTTGAGAAGAGCCCCCCACCAGTGAAGGACTAACCCTCAAGATGTGGACTTCAAGAGGAGGAGTGAGCAGGATTCTGGGAATATGATAATGAATAGTAGGAATGCCTTTATAGAGCCTGATGATATAATGCAGAAATGGATTGACTGAATGATGACAGCAAAAGAAACAAGTGGTTGGCTGGACTGAATTGAATGAGGACTACTGAAAAATGAGTGATATTAAAAAACTAACTGGGCTGGCCCAGTGGCACTGAGGGTTGAGGCGCTGGACACCAAACCTTGAGCCATGCCGCGCACCCATGTTTGGGAACGGACTCGGGTTGCCGGGGGTCAGTGGAGGGATGGAGGATTGAACTTCCCAACAGATGCTCTCCTCCTCCTCCTGGGGTGAGTTACTGGGGTGCCTTGAGCACCCAATGCTCCTGGGGCTGGTGGAAACATGGGCTTTCAGGGGCACTGGCACCTCCTTCAAGGAGCCAGGGAGGGAGGATGCTGTGGGCGCATGACGGCGTGCATCAGCATGTCATCTGCTAAGATGTATGTCCTTCACATTGGCAGCCTGAGAGGGTCTAAGGAGAAGAAAATGGGAAAAATGTATACACCCCAGCTCCCATGCACAGATGAAACCAGGGTGGGTTGCCTAGAGGATGCCCAGCGGACAGAATAGGAGGGGTATGAGGCCTCCTCCGAAAGCCATGGGAGCTGGGCAAGTAAAAAATAAATAAATAACTGAATAAGAAGGTGTTGAAAATATGAACACATATAAAGGCCATCATCATGGTGAACATTCAAGCATGAGCAGGAATTGCAGGAAGCTGTATTTAAACATTGACTGCAGTAACAATGCTGTAACAGACTGACTGAGTGATGGCTGAATGCAGGGTTTTAAATAATTGAGTAGCAGTTTTTTCTTGGGACAATACTAACTGTACAGAAAGTATTTATATAGATTTTCTAGAAGTGCTGTGTTTGTTAAATACAGTGAGGCAAGAGCTATGCATTTTCACAAAGATTTAGCACTTTTATGAGCAAAGCTAAATAAATTTTTAGAGTTAAATAAATCCCGGAATAACTGAGAAAGGCGGGCTCAAGTGGCTGGGGTTAAGTGGTTGCAGCTGCTGGCTGGAATGTGATGTAGGTATACTTATCTTATCCTGAAGTTCACTATCCCAACAACCAGTACCCTGGTCAGCATTGCCCAATAGATGGGATATCCAAATGATAGTAAACCCGATGGTATTCCTCCCAACGGGTAAGATAGCGGACGTGACGGAATGCTACCTTACCCTTTTACAGCACAAGAAAGGATGTTTGGATGAGGTTGCTGGCCAAGCTGCCTCAGTAGTGGAGAGGGTAAACCACCAGTAGGTCGACCAGCATGCTGTGTGTGACCTGGGTTCTGGTCTGGATCATGTCATTTTACTCACTGAACCCCTGTAACAACTTAGTATTTTACTCCAGGGTCCCTCCTCCTTGATGTTGGATATTTTAGTTATGGGGAGTGTGGGGTGGTGACCCACATGTGGTGGGTGTGGGGAGAAGCCCCAGCATTTTACACTTATATTCTTAATGCCCGAAATTTTCCTGTCAGGTATAGGATCCATTTGGGGCTGTGGATTTCAGGCCATTGTTCTCGGTATGTTGAGCGTCGGCATACCGGTGTAGGGATATCATAGTATATCCATGATGTATGCAGAGGGACTGCAGTGAAAAGGTTACTAGGGCTAGTTATGAACAGCAAGTGAATCAGACTGAGAAAACAAGAAGGAAATACAGCAACATGACAGAGGAAGAACATAGTATCGAGTCAGCACACCAAAAAACACACTGCAGGTAAGCACTGGAGTTAAAGTAAATGCAGGCAAGAGAGCAGCAGGAATGGCAGCACAGAGAAAGCAGAAAACACTATGTTACATCCAGGAATGCAAAACATACTAACTTTACCAGAAAGGTCCAAAACAACAAAGAGGAGAGCAGCAACCAGGTGGGAGGAGCAGAGGCTCTCTCCAGCTGCAGCAAAGATAAGAAGCTTCCAAGTGAGGTTAGAGGAAGCTAGTTTATGTAGCTTCAGGAAGGTGTGGTTGGTTGCCCTGACCATCAAACATCAGGCTTTGCATTTTCAATATGGTGTGACATTCCAAACATTGATGCCTTTACTAGCAGACCAAAGGGCAAGCACAGTACTTAGACATAAAGTAGAACTGATCAAAATCAGCAGAGGTATAACAATCATTGACTGGTTGGTTTTCTTCTCATTTAGCGAAGAATGAACCTGCTGTGCAATACTTTGAAAAGACATCCTACTTAAGACCTTCAATCTCCTGCCTGACAACCCCACTGATAATGAAAGCATACAAAATCCTGTCAAAGAAAAATAGGCTTTTATCCTAATAAAGTGCAACCTCCTGAAATCACCATCAAAGCACCCATAATTGCAACCTTTGCTTTTAGAACTGACAGAAACCTCATATCCAATTTAGCAAGGCAAGTCTTCAGTTCCATGGAACTTGCTTTTCTATTTTGTCCTGATTTTGTCTCGTCAACACAACAGCACAGAAAACATATCTTGCTGCAGCATGAAGACACCATTGATTTTGAGCAATGTTTTCTGTACTGAGCTCTGCAATGGTCCATGTATAGTAACTTATTGTGGCAAGATTTATATTTTCTTTGATCCTGACAAGCTTTTCCAATTCATTCATGCTTACAAAATCTGAAAAAATCTAGGTGATTCAATTTCCACAGTCTCAGATTGGGATCTGCTCATGGCAGCTGCAATGTCTACACACTGACATCTACATACTTAGTTTTTTCTGAAAGACTTTAAATTCATTTCTCATATTTCCAGTGACAATCACATTTGCAATTCAAAGACCTCAAACTAAAAGCTTTGGTAGCAGGGGGCTCCCACTATGGGACAGTTCCATATTATGGCAGGAAAAAACCTTGAAATGGGCTCATTGGTCACAGCAAGTGATCTAAATGCTTCAACAGCTTTTGGGGATACTGGGTTGAAATGGATTGCACACCTCAAACTCCACAGTTTTCTTTATGAACATACAAAATTGCCAGCAGAAGAAGTCCTTGTAGTCTATTAAGTCTGCCATATGGAGCTTATACACCTTTGCATTCATGGTGCTCTGCTCCCACCTCCAACACTTGTACCTCTCTTTACTTTATCTCATCCCCAATTAAATACCCCAACTGTTTTCAGATTTACTACCTCCTCCAGTAGCTATACCACCCTGTCACCACTCTCTCCATGAAGGAGTATCTCCTGGTCTCCTTCTAGAACTTTCCTTTCACCAGTTTTGTCTTATCTGGTTTACAAATGATTTATCTATCATTAACTGTGGAAGGCTCTTTGCCAACATTTGTGATCAAATATTTTGGACTTGCTGGCCACTGCAGAAGGCATTGCTGTTTTATATCATTGACCGAAGGGGTTAGCTTCTTGCCTTTATTAAAGCTTATTTGTGCTTCCATAGCTTCCGCTGTCAGTACCCAATTATCAAGAGAGCAGGATATGAGAACCAAACATTCTGACCAAGATTGGATATGGATATGGAGACATTTGCTAACATTTTTTTAAAATGTCAGAAATGTTTGTTTACTTTCCTGGTAAGGGTGATTATGGGAGCACCTTTTACAAGACTACAAGCTGTAACAACTGGGTCTTAGAGGTGTCATCTGATAGGCTGATGCACAAATATTCAAACTTTGGAAAACAATCTGGCTCCTCCCTTCCTGTTGGCTCATTTCTCAGTATGAAACTTCCCAAGCTGTCTGAACTGGATTTGAAAATTATTACGCAACATAATACTGACATAAGGGAGATATGAGCAATGGAAATGAAAGGAAATAAGACTGGCATGGATTTAATAGATTTTAACCCATATGACAAAAATTCAACATCCACAGAAAAATATAAGGTTCCATATGTAGCCACCACATGTTCCCATTTGTATAGGGGCTCCGATGGTACAAGAAGGAAGGGGCCACCCAAAGAGACCCAGTCAAGAACATTGAACTACCATGGAGAATAAAATTGTGTCTTACCATGGCCTAGGACCTATTGCAGCATAATGGAAACCGCTACCCCTTACCACCCCTCTGGGCACTGCCTGATGGAACCGGAGACCTTCTCTTTTTCTTTCTTCTTAGGAGTCTCTCACCAGCATCCCGGCCCAGGAAGCACCATCATCATCAGGGCTGCAAAGTTTAAACTCCCCTCAAAGAAATCTGGTTAGAAATTCATTAAGTTATCTGGAATTCCTCTATCTAGTAATCCTTAAAAACACTCTTATGCACCCAGGAATAAGCAACAAACCAATTTATTACATGAGGTTCCAATGATTCCTGTCAGGACCCAATGGTTTTCATTGGTTGCTCAAAATCTATCAGCAGTCCAGCTCCATGGAGTGCTAACTATTTATAATACTGGGGGCATAAGGGAGAGAAGAGATGTACTGGGCAGCATTCTACTCCAGGCAGCTTACAAAACCTCAGAACTTGCTATTACCCAAGGCCTCCATCGAACATTCACGGACCTTAGAGCCCAATCTACTCTCTGGCACTGGTAAGTGGATCTCTGATTTTACTTGTTTTTACCATATTTCCTGGTCAGTCTCCCACCCATCAGAGAATCGAACTGCTTCTCCACCTGGTCCGTACCAAGGGATGCAGGACATTTTCTTCCCTGACCAGTCCTTTCAAATCCTCAAGAGCACCGGAATCCCTTTAAACTATGGCTGAAGTCACACCTGGTCTTCTATCCACATATAGAATGGGAGGGCCTTTGAATTACTTCTGGCCTGTGTCATCACACACCTTTCATTCTGTGCTTGCTTAAAGCTACCAGGTCTGGAGGGCTTCCAAGGCCTTCCCACAATGACCTGCAGCCCACCTGAAGAGCTTGTGATCAGCACCCAGAGACCTGCCTCTCCAAGCAGGCTCCATAGTGGGTGAGAAGTCTCTCGTACTCCCTTGAACAAGCCTGAACCACCCTGCCACATTAGGAGCTAGGAAGGAGCTGCCATCATCCATCCCTGGAGGATCCTGCCATGAAACCTCCAGCCTTGGCGGTCCATGCCTACTTCCCCCAGGCCTCTGACCCCATCAAGCTACCTCCTATGGCACTCTCACCATCCTTTTGTCCCTGGAGCCCCATCTGACCACACAAAGCTGGCAGGCTAACTATTGCCCTCCCCTGCACTTCCCATTACCGACACCACGTTGCCTTGTTCCTGGCACTACTTTGGACTCATTGGGGTCCCCCGGAACATGGCTACAAACCCAGACCAACAAGCTCCTTCCTGCCTGTGTCCTGCCATCTCCCAGCCAGCCTCTTATCTCCTCACAGGCAACCTGCCCTCCAAGCTTTTATGGCTAAGGCCTGCCCCTAGTGGCAGTCTCTCAGTATAGCCCTGAAGGTGTCTTCCCAAAAACCTACAAAACCCATAAACTGGAGGAAGGCACAAAGCGTGGGGACCCTAATGGTGAATGTAAGCCCCTCACGTGAGGGGACTTACATACATAGAAAAAAACAACCTTATGTAGGTAGAACATTATCCTTAGACACATTACTGCTGATGTAAGATAAGCTGCCATGTTCCTCCTCATCAGGCGGGATGTGGACTGCCATAAAGGTGGTCCCATAATCACTTTTACCAGGTGAGTAAACAACAATTATCCATCGCACCTTTTACAGAACTCCTAGCCATTACAATAATTATCCATCACACCCTTTTACAGCACTCCCAGCTGTTAGCTGCGATTAAGAAGCAATATCAAAAGTCCTGTAGGTGGGGCAAGGAGGAAGAGAACTAAACACAAATTGTTAAACTAAATGACCAAAGGCTGAATTCTCCTGACTCCAGATATCAAACCTGTAATGTTTAGAAAAGGTAAAGACCAGGTGACTGCTGTGCAGATCTCTGCAATGGATGCCAAGTTGCATTCTGCCCAAAAGTTTGCCACTACTCTGGTTGAATGGGCTTTTACCTCGGTGGGGTGGGGAGTTCTGAAGCCCTGTAGACTTTGGAGATGGCAGTCTTTAGCCACTGTGCTATGGTGGATTTAGAAGCTGGGAATCCTTACTTGGATCCATGGGTGAGTATGAACAATCTTTCAAAGTTTCTGAGACAAGCAGTTTTGTCCAGATAGATCCTAAGCGAGTGGGTGGGGTCAAGAAAGAAGTGTGTCCTTCTCAGGATCTCCTATGCCTGGTTTGTAGGTGGGCAGAGGGATATTTCTTGGGCAAGGTGGAATGGTGATGCTACCTTGGGGAGAAAGGAAGGGACCATCTTGAGTACCACTCTCTCTGGTTGGAACAGGGGAATGGCTCCCTATGGGATAAGACTTGGAACTCACTAGTTCTGATGGCAGAACATATGACCACCAGAACACAATCTTCATGGTGAGGAACTGTAAGGACATGGATTCCAGGGGATCAAAGGTGGTTTAGTTATAGCATCCAGAACCAGGTTCAAATTCCAGAGGGTGCTATGATTCTGAAATTGAGTTTAATGTTCATGGTGGCTTTTAAGAATGTCTGCACAAGGGTGTGCACCCCTGGTAGATAGCAATCTGTTTCACCTCTGATATCCCCAATAGCATCCACTTGTACCCTGAGTGAGGCAGTGGAAAACCCTTATCAAAACCTTCCTGTAAAAATCCAGCCTTTGAGTAACAGAGTAGGTTGTTGGATCTAGCTCTCTCGACTTGCATCATCTACAGAAAATGAACCAATGTCTGTCATATGTTTGGTTGGTGTACGCTCTACAGGCTTACATTAGGGTGCCTTCCTCCTGTGTGACACTCCTAAACTTAACAGTCTACCCTCTGAGTGGTCATGCCATCAGCTTTAGTGAGCATGGGTCCTGATTATGGATAGGCCCTGTATTAGGAAGTCTGGTTGGGGGTGGGGTAGAGTTATTGGTTGGTCTATGAGTGCCTTCATGATCAATGTGTACTATGCCCATCTTGGCAAGTCTAGTGCTATTAGTACCTTCTACTGCTGCTGTCTTGAATTTTTGCACCACTCTTCCTATCATTGGTATGGGTGGAAATACATAGGCCTTCTTGAGCGCCGTAGTGTTGAAAGGACATCTACTCCTGCTAATCTGTTCTCTCTATACCTGGAAAAGAACATTCTCACTTGATTGTTCTGGGCCGATCCCATTAGGTCTACCTGAAAGGATCCCCATCGTTCTTGAACCATTTGGGAAATGTGTGGGTTTAGTTGCCACTCCCTGGCTGCAAAGACTGCTAGCTGAGCCAATCTGCCATTGTGTTTAGATCTCCTGCTAGGTGTGCTGCTGAGAGACTGAGTAGAAGTTTTTCTGACCAGGCCAGTGTAGAGAATGGCTCGCTTGCCATCACTTTGCTTCTTGTTCCCCTTGTTTGTTTATGTAGGCCATGGCTACTCTGTTGTCTGTACATACCCTTACATGTTGGTTTTGTACCAGGGCCTTGACGTGTTTTGAGGGCTAGACAGATTGCTGTCATCTCCAGAATATTGATGAGGAGGTGGGATTCTGTTGCAGACCATTTTCCTTGAGCTGTCATCGATCCCATGATGGTGCTCCAGCAGTACAGGCTTGTGTCTGTCTCCAGCATCCTAGTGATATTTTTATCAATGGGGCTCCCTGTCTCAGGTTGTTTAAGGCTGTCCACCTATGTAAGGATGTCTTTATGGCTAGTGGAATGGACACTCTGAGAAACATAGACAATGATGGCAGAGAAAGGCAATGGTCCATCCATTCTGCACATGGTTGCCCTGAGACCTAGTGCCTATCCAGGGACCTAGCCTCCCTTCTGTTCATCCTTCTCCTCCCACACATGCTGCAGAGTTTTCTATTATATTCTTTACTCTGTCCACCCATGCCTTAAGCCTTCCACATGCTTGGCACCCACCACTTCAGCAGGCAGGCTGTTCCATGGCTCCAGTACCCTTTCTGTAAATAATACTTCCTCAAGTCCCTCCAGAATCTCTACCCCTTTCAGTTTTCATTCATGCCGTCATGTCAATGAGCTGGTGTTCCTATTAAATAATTCTGCACAGTTCCTTTATTAATTCCTTTCAGAAACTTGAAGGTCTCTATCATATCTCACCTCTCCATCCTGGCCTCTAAGAGTACATATTTAATGCTCTCAGATGTTTCTCATAGGATTCCCCAGTAGACCCTGAATCATCTTTGTCACCCTACACTGTACCACCTTCAGTCTGTCCTTATCTTTTTGAGATGAAGGCTTCAGAACTGGACACAGTACTCCAGGTGTTGCCTCACCAAGGGTCTAAGAGGATTAATATCACTTCTTTCCTTCTACTGTCTGTACCCCTACCGATACACCCTAGCATTCTTTTTGCCTTGCTGTTAACTTTGTTGCACTGGCATGACTGCTTCGGGTGTTGATTATAATGACTTCCGGTCAGGCTCCTCTGTTGTTATACCATGTTTACCCCATTTAGCCAGTACTCTGTCCTGGGGTTCTTTTTCCCCAGTGCATTACCTTGTGCTTCTTGACATTGAATTTTAGTTGCCAGACATTTGACCATCTCTCCAGCTTTTGGAAGTCATTTGCAATTCCTAACTCCCTCAACACTATCTACCCTTCTAAAGAGTTTAATGTCATCTGTGAAGAGGCGAGTCTTACCCTGGATTCTTCATGCACTAATGAACATATTAAAAGGGACAGGGCCCAGGACCAATCCCTGTGGTACTCCACTTCCCTTCTTGTTGTGGTTTTGCGGTTGTGATCCCAGTTTTCAGGTAGTAGTCCCTGCAGGGCGTCATATTGAATCTTGCCAGTCATGAAGATAGATACATGCCACCATTAGCCCCAGAAGTCACATGAAGTCCCAAATCATCAGCCACCTGTGGGTCAGTATGTGACTGCAGTGGGTCCTCAGGTTGTTGATGCATGTATATGGGGAGTGTTACTGTCCCTCATGTGGTTTTGAAGACTGCCCCAAATGTTCCAGTCTTGTTGCCAGTGGCAGGTGGTTCTTGGCTGTGTTGATAATCCACCCATGACTGTTCAGCAATTCCTGTGCCCTTCTTGTTGCACTTTGGGACACTGGTTCTGATTAGTCAGTCATCCAGATAGGGGTTACATGAATCCCTTCAGCCCTCAATCTTGCTGTCTGAGTCATCATGAACTTGTTGAAGACTCTGCTGGGTGCTGATGCTAGGCTGAATGGGTTGCACACATACTGAAAATGATGGTCTAAGACTAGAACCTCAGACACCTGTGGTGGCTTGATTGGATGAGTATGTGGAGATATGCATCCTTCAGATTTATCGATGTAAGAGGTTTGCCCTTTCCAATTGCTGCTATGCTTAGACTGTAAGTTTACAGTTTTGAATATCTGGTACTTCACAAAATGGTTTACAAACTTTAGGTCTAAAATTGGGTGTAGGTCTCCCATCTTTTGGTACTAAAAGAAGATAGAATAAATGCCATATCCTTTCTCATCTGCTGGCACCGGCCTATGGTGCCATCTTGCAAAAGTATGTTCAGTATGGTTCTGACCTTGTTGACTGCAGTTTTGTTTGCTGACATGTGTGACTGCAAGAATCTTAGTTTTCTTGGTATTGTGTTGCATTCTATCACTTACCCATTGGTTATTACTTCCAGCATCCATTTGTCTGGGATGGTTTTGGCCCATGTGTTAGTAAAGTGTTGGAGTCTGCCCTCCTGCCAGATCTGAATCCTGGCCCTGCATATCCTCATGCCTGGTAATTTCTGTGCTCAGCAGTGTTTCTGTAGCTGCCCCAGCCTCTGGATCATCCACCACATCCTTTGTTGTTTTGGTAGTTCGTTTTGCTGTGAAAGTAGTTCTATTTGAATCCAGAGTTGTGATTTTATTCCCTTGGGGAGTTTGTAATCAGTGACTCTTATGGTGGTAGGTTCGGAATCGGTTACTACAAAGATGAGAGAGTGAGTTTGTCTCCTTTGCACATTTTAATTGTCTTCTTTGGTAAATAAGAACTTTTCTAGTCTGGTGCTGACAGCTTGTCTCCCCTGAAATGCAGCTTCATTAACATATTCATTGACTCCTGGTCTGCCTGCAGCCATTTGGCCATATGTGTCTTCTGGTTCTGTTAATAGTTGCTGTGGCTTGGGATAGCTTTTAAAAGTACTGTATAGATTGAGGAGATCAACCATATCGTTTATGACTTGGATTGCTATAGTCCATAGTGGCCTTTGAGGGGCTTGTTTTTGGGTAGATCTTGTTGACTGGCTTCAAATCCATCTAAGTATAACCCTTATGAGTATAAATGGCTGCAGTGGAGGCCCTCATAGACATCATCAGTATTTCATGAGCTTTTGTGATGATATATCCCTTCTGTCAACCGGATCCTTCAGTGCTCTCCTCTGGGGTGTGACCTTTGTACTAAGGGGTGAATTCTGGAGTCCACTTTAGGTGCTGCGCAAAACAGATTACTTGGCTATCACTTTGATAGAGATATCGCCTCTTAAAGGCATGCCACTTTCTCTTTTTTGTTAGATGTGGCCTCCCATTCCTTGCTAAGATTTCCTTGAGTGCCTTGCACAGGAACTGATTGTTAGATTGTTTTCATTCTCTGACCAGTAGATCCAGCTTTTCCTCCTGCTGTGAAACTTGCTTCTTGAATTTGAGGGTTTTGCACAGCACCCTGACTATCTTAAGTGAGAGGAAAGAGATTTGGTGGACAGAGAACATAAATCTCCTCCTCCCCTCAAATGTGGAGTGAAGGAAAGAAATGTAGGACTGCTGTGAAATGTTCCTGGTTACAGGAATGGTCAAAGTTCATTGCTGTCAAATCA
This sequence comes from Neoceratodus forsteri, assembly GCA_016271365.2. NCBI lineage: Eukaryota > Metazoa > Chordata > Ceratodontiformes > Ceratodontidae > Neoceratodus > Neoceratodus forsteri. Next base: position 1,067,303,011 of record CM028130.1, read on the forward strand.
TGATTTTAACTCATTACCTCCTGGGTGGCCATTTTGTGTCAGGTAAACAATGGATAGTTCAGACTTCATATGGAGCTATTGGAGTAATGAGTTAACAACAAGTGTTCTGGGACCACCCCTGAGTGAATTGCAACTGTGGGGTTTAAATGTGATTTAGTTCCCAGTGCTATCACCTGTACTGTACAATGCTAAGGTACTGTAGTCGAATAGACAAATGCACTTTAATGGCTTTCTGCATGCAATACAGTCAGTGGAGGATGCAGTTGTGTGGCTTTCTGAAAGCACTGCAGCCAGTGGAGGATAGGGAAGCACCACAATCCTAGTGCAAGCAGCATGTTATCACAGTTCTTGTGTGTGTTGAGGAAATCCCAGTATGGTTGCCTCCGAGACAGCTGCTGAAATCTCAACTCTTGTGAGATCCTAACACACTAGATTAGAACAAATAAAGCACATGCTTTGACTGTTATTCTGAGTGGGGGAGTCTTGAACATAGAGTTGGGCACAATCATTGTTGCCAGCAGAAGTCATAAAGCATATCACAAGGGCACACCAGGCAATCAAACCCATGGGTCATACTACATGTGACACATTCTCTGATCTCAAATTTCTGAGAATTGGTTGGATGAATGAATACTGATCCTTCTTCACCATACTGACATACATTGCATTTCTTACATTGCCTAAAGCCTTTGGGGACCGGGAGTTACCAAGCTGCACTAGTCCTTTTTCCTGAACTATATTTATTATGTACCATCTTGCCTTTGATATTCAGTGCACACCTAAATGAAACTCTAGGCTTAGTTCCAATTTATTCAGCCAAACTGATGTCATTCATTAACTCTGGTCAATATGTGTGGACAATATTGCCCACTTCCCTGCAATTTGATTATATTTAGTGCTAAATGTCACTGGTTCCCAAAGTTTCACAGATTCCACTCATGGAGCCAGTAACTCACTCCTTTCACTTTGCATTGGTTTATTTTTGCTTGGCACAGCAAATACCAATCATATCCTCTCTCTACAAAATTCCCCATCATTGTATCTGCTTCTTTATTAAAATCTGCTAAAGAGCTACAGTTTTCCTGAGCCTCAGCATCTGGCTATAAGGTATCAGTTTCTTAAGCTGTGCAGGGTGAATACTGGTATAATGTAAGTAAGCATTATGCAATGTTTCCTTTTTAAAATTCTTGGTTACCACTTGCTCCCCTCCCTGCCTTCTAAGGTGACATCTAAAATCACCTTCTCATCAGTATGATACGTAATTCTGAGTCCTAAATGTTTGTATTCAGCCAATTGAAAATTCAGGATCCTGTCTCCTCTCTTCCCCATACACAAATGACATCATCAATAAACGATACCATAAGATGACATCATCTGCATAGGGAAGGTATCTGAATAACTTATTTAGATCGAGAACTGTTTCTGAGGGACTATGAGTTTTAAGAACCCCCTTCTATTGGCCTTGATATGTTTGAATATAAAGATGAGTAGGAGGAAGCTTTCAAAATCTGTACCAAAGTATTTATTAAGATAATTATTAAAGCAGATATGAACAAACACAAATTGATTGATACTGTGATTAAGACAGCAAAACACAAATTAAATAGTTTTGCAAGGGACCCTCTATTTAAAGAACTTGGTGAGGACCTTAAATTACAGCTAGGAACATATGAGAAGAAATTGATCTCACAGAAGCAAAGTAAATTGGCCCATGATGAAGTAGACAAGAAAAGGTATTTCTTCAATTGGCATCATAAGGAGTGAAGCTGCTGTACAAGAAGGAAGGTCCTGATCACACAACAAAATTATAATAGAAAGCGCAGCCATAGCCACTCTGTGTCTTTTCAAGAAAATGTCAATGGAACACAGAATCCTAATAGTGCCACTAGCAATTTGAATTAAGATGCTGGTGGACCTTTTGAAAAGAGAACATCCAAAGTGGTGAACCAATGGAAACAGGGTGGAAGAGGAAAATGAGGTGGGGCCAGGGGCAAGAGGAAGCAATATCACACCAATGGGGATCAGGAGAGAAACAATCAACATAATTTGAACATCATTAATCTGATAGAGTGCTGACAGTCCCTCAAATTCAAGTTCTTGAAAGAGACTTAACATGCGTTACCACACTGTAACCAGGAAGAGGAGTTGTAGTTCTTCGCTTGGACTATTACTCAAACTAGGGCTACATTTATTTGGGTTTAGTACCCAGGGGACAAATAGCACTAGTCTGGCTTTTTAGGCATATTTTAGTTTAAAATAAGTGATTTTAATCACTGTGTTGCATGAAGCAATCCCTGACCCCAGGAGCATTTCTGGGGTTATATTGATATTTAAGCAGAGCCCTACGGCGAGCAGAGTGGCGTCCATCGCATGAGAGGCAGCATTACAAGGACATGCACATCTGCACATGTTAAGCCTGTTTGGTGGGCTTGAAGGGCACAAAAGCATTCCATAAAGAGGAATACAGACTAAGGAGGAAGTCAACAAAAACTATAAGATTTAGTTTCCTGTGTGCAACTATTATAAAGTGCTGGATGTGTTGATAGGAGTTAATGGCCTTGAGGTGCAAGGTCATTGTATGTGTGTATTAATAACCCTGAGCTGAGACATTGGACTTATGTCATTGATAGGCTACACTGACCTGAGCTGAGTAATAAACACTTAAACATAGCCTCTTGGACAAAAACTGTAGTCCTGTGAGAATTACTGTATCCATCAAAGTAACCCAAATCTTATTGTGGGAATTCAAAGACACACTGGATTGAATCTAGACACTTACATTGCTCAAGTGTCAAAATGGCAGAAATAATAACCCTGCATGATGGGGAAGCATTTATTAAATGTACCAATGTCTTATGTATTTAATAACAAAAAGGTCCCACCGGACCCCTTTAGGTGTGGCAAATGTGTGCATAACAATGACTTATTGCATGAACTAAATTCTTTTAGCGATAGGCTAGTACAGCTGGAGAAAAGTCAAAGAAATATGGCAAATAGACTTGGTACTAAACTAACTACAGGAAAGATGTGTCTTCACTTCCTCTAGCTTCTATTTCACCTACACATAATCAGGTCAGGACTTGCTAACCCTACAGACACTGTATTTAATGAGTCAGAGCATGTAGAATCAGCTCTCCATAGAAAGAAAACAAATAAAAGAATTAGAAAGGAGGAAGTAGTAGCAGAAGGTGATGATGAATGGTATAACATTCAATATTCAAAACCATCTAAAACAGGACGGCATGCAACTACTTTTAACATCCCCTTAACAATAGATTTTCCATGCTTTCAACAATTAAATGTGAAACTGAAAATAGTTCATCTCCAGAATTAATAACGTGTGAAACTCAGAAGTTTGCACTAATATACTGTAGATAGTAATAGTGGTATCAGTCCCATGATCACCAAGAACAATGTATGCTACTTAAATAATGATAAATGCTAATTTAGAACTTGGCAATAATTCTCAGCAAAATTACAGAAGTCTTCTGGTAATGGGGATTCAATGATCAAAAGACTAGACAGGCTTATATGTAATCAAACAAATCTTATTGGACATGTCATCATTTAGTGGGCAAAATAGCATATTTAACATACATGTGTAAAACAATGGTTAACAATTTTGGTCATAACCCCTGTACTGATACATGCAGGAACAAATAACATGTTTAGAGATTCCTAGAAGATATTAAGCAAGACATGGTGGCTCTAACCAACATTCTAACTTCCCTGGGATGTGAAGTTATTATATCTGAGACTCTGCCATACCAAAAGCCTCACCTAGAATTAACATGGCAGTTCAAAAATTTCATAATTGGTTAAGAACATGGACATTAAGGCAAGAGATCATTATCTGACACACTGGGAAGAGTTTTATCACCATGATGATTTATTTTGTAATGATGGCCTGCACGTGAGTAAAAAGGGAATGAACTATTAGGGAATATTTTATTAATTCTCTGACAAATATTTAAACTAGTATGGGGAGGGATAGAATCTTTAAGAAACAAAGGTACTAGTCAGGATTTAATTCCACCACTAACTCTTTCAAACAGCGTAGTATCTTGTGATGATATTTCTCACCATCCAAATGGAAATAAGGATATAAAAGTTTTTTTATTATTATTTATTTATTTATGACTTTGATAACGGGTGAGTGCACTGATCCCAGGGACCATTTTCAGGCATGACCAGGGCCATAACACATGGTGCAGGGTGACAGTGAGTACAAGGTAACAGTATACACATGAAACAGATTTGATACAAGCAACAATAATAGACACAATATACAGGTTTGTTACTGAATATACAGGCCCAGATATTCAAACTGCACCAGGCTATGGCGAAGCCCAGGCACAGCTCAAATTGGCTGTGCAGGGGGTGTGGACTGAGTGATATTCAATGGAGCTGCACCATGGCTAAGCAGCATTGAATATCTCACCCTAGCAACCCGCAATGCACATAGCACAGTGGCACTGCGCCAGCTTTCAGTGGCCAGAGTGGAGCATGGGGGACAGCTAGTGCAAGTTCCATTGTGCAAGGTGCAGCAACCATGATATTCAAAAGTTGACGTGAAAATGGGGCCATAAAGTATGCAAGGTGCACATGGGGCCATTTGCATGTCATTATGGCTCCATTTGCATGCAGGTGCACGATCCCCAACGACTTCACCGGGCGCCTGCCATGCAGCAGCCATTGGGACTGACGCCCTGCAGCTGGCAATGCTCCACAGCCCAATCATGGGCTGCAGTAAAATAAAGGAAAATCACTAAGTCTCTGGTGGTCTGGTGGACCGCTGCCGCCCGATCATGGGCTAAGTAAATAAATAAAATCCCTATCATCCCTGGTGGTCCAGTGGACCTGCCCGCCCTGATCAGGCTGAGTAAATAAATATGAATCATTGATATCCCTGGTGGTTCAGTGGATCCCCACCCACACACCCACTGAATCCCACCACCCTGCACTTCCCCTGGTCAGTGGTGGGCGGCAGCACCACCCGCCTGCTGCCCACCACCACCCGGCCCAGCACCTTTGGAGGGCTGTACCCCATTGGTCCACAGTGTGAGCCAATGGGCATGCAGCCATACCATACACCATTCAGATATGTGAATGGATCCCATTCACATATCTGGAATGATAATATACAATATAAAACATCATGCCCGTTGGCTCACGCTTATAAACCAATGGGTGCAGCCCTACCGATGGTGTCAGTCAGTGTGAGGCGGGGTGGCAGGCGGGTGGTGCTGCCACACCACTGACCAGGGGAAGAGCAGGGGCGGTGGGATTCAGTGGGTCTGTGGGGTGGGGGATCCACTGAACCACCAGGGATATCAATGATTCTTATTTATTTACAGCCTGCGATTGAGCAAGCATGTCCACTGGACCACCAGGGATGATAGGGATTTTATTTATTTACTCAGCCCATCGGGTGGGCAGGTCCACTGGACCACCAGGGATGATAGGGATTTTATTTATTTACTCAACCCGTGATCAGGCGGGCAGGTCTACTGGACCACCAGGGATGATAGGGATTTTATTTATTTATTTACTCAGCCCACAATCGAGTGGGAAGGTCCACTGGACCACCAGGGATGATAGGGATTTTATTTATTTATTTAGCCTGTGATCGGGTGAGCAGCGGTCCACTGGACCACCAGGGATATTGGAATTATCATTAATTCTACTGCAGCCCACGATCGGGCACACAGGTCCACTGGACCACCGAGGATATTGATTTCTTATTTATTCACTTAGCCGGCAATCGGCGGATGGGTCCACTGGACCACCAGGGATTTTGGATAAATCTTTTTACGTGATGCCCACAATCAGGCATGGGGGCACCACCATGGAGGTGCAGCCAGAGCTTGGGGGACACCCACAGGTGGCAGCTGTGGTGTTGTGCCCTGCAATGTGGCAGCTCACCTTTGGGTGGCCATTCATTTTGGGGGATCAACTTTGTGCTGGCACAGGTAGGGTTGTGCATGCATGGCTCTGCACATCCCAGGCTGAATATCAGCTGTGCAGGGTATGCATGGGCAGCCCCCACCTGCACCTGCATACATTACTGATGGCTCCGGCACATCAGGATTTGTGCTCACGCAGTTTCCGTTTGAATATCACGTCGGGCACTCAGTGGGTTGCACATGGTGCAACACTGTTGCACCATATGCAACCCTTTTGAATATCTAGGCCCTAATATACAGTTTTATTACTGAATGCTTGAAGTCTGTCAAATAAAATGGATGAGTTAAGATATATAATTCAAAAAGAAAGTATATCCATTTGTGGGGTAATGGAAACATGGTTTCATGATGACAGCTGGAACTCAGATATTCTGGGTTTTAACAAAATAATTAAGAATAGGAAAGATAAACAAGGGAGGGGATAGCACTGTACATTACTGAAGAATATACATCTCATTGTATCTCTCCTCAAAAGGAATTAATAGTGATAATGAAATAATCTGGGTAGAGATTAAACTACCAACTATAAATATATGTATAGACTTGGCTTATAGATCCCCAAACCTTAATAAAGAACAGAAAACAGACTTTCTTAAATTGATAGACAATTTTGAACCAACAAAAATTACATATTAATGGGTGATTTCAACTTCCTAATATTGATTGGGTAAAACTATAACTATAAAGGTACTAGAGAAGGATTTTCTGGACATTACAGTTACTCAAGATCAAGATCAAATAATTCATGAAGGAACAAGAAATAATAGTATTATAGATCATACTTACAAATATGGGGCCAGCTATACACGAACCTAGAATTTTAGATCTGCTGGGAAACAGTGATCATAATATGATTCTGTTCCATATACAGACTAAGTCAGTCAACACCAAGGGAATACCATAATCAAGGATTACACCAGAGCTAATTACCTAAAAATAAAACAATAACTGATCACATTGGATTGGCACTCAGAACTGATAGGTCTTGATGTCCATCAAGCTTGGACCCATATACTGACCAAAATTAATCACTGCTTGACTACTTGGGTACCAAACAGGAAGAAATATAAAAAGGATTTAGAAGTCAGTTTGGTGGAACAACAAAATTAAGAGATTAATCAAGAAAAACGTAAATACTACAAGAAATATAAAAAAAAATCTCAAGATAAATGGCATTGTTATAAAAAACATGCTAATAAGGTAAAACAACAAATTAGGAAAGCTAAGATGGATATGGAAAATAAATTAGCAACTGATATGGTAGACAATAAAAAGTTTTATAATTATGTTGGCTCACTCAGAGGTTCTAAAGCATTAATAGGTCCATAACAAACAAACACAGGTACTATTAACAATTAATCTCAAATGGCAGAATAATTTAATAATTATTTTCTTATGATTTTTTTGCTGAGGAACATTTTAATAGTTCAATCATTAATTCCGATAATGTAATCGTTGAACCTATTACAGTTGAAGAACTCCTGGAGGAACGACAAAATCTAAAAATTACTTCATCAGCAGGACCTGATGGAATTCACCCCAGTTTTCTTAGGAAATTGCCTTACACTTTTCTGACCCTTTAAGTAAATTATTCAATCTATCTCTGGAAGCAGGTGAAAGTGTCTCAGCATGGAAGGAAGCAGTGGCAATTCTTATTTTCAAATCAGGTAATAAAACTGTAGTATCTAATTATCAGCCTGTAAGCTTAACCTCTGTCATAGGAAAATCCTAGAAAGGTTAATCTTGAGCAGATAAGAACATCATATGAATCCTAATAATTTACATGATTGAACACAGCATGGGTTTAAAAAGGAAGGTCTTGTTTAACAAATCAATTACATTTTTGGAAATGTTAGTGTAGCCCTGGATGTGGGATTTCCAGTTGATGTAGTATTTCTGGATTTAGCAAAAGCTTTGATAGAGTCTCCCAAAAATATTATTAGAACATTTGATTAAATTGAAATGTCCATATACTTTAATAAAATGAACAGATTCATGGTTACATAACTGTTGACAATGTATATCGATAAAAGGAGCTATGTCCCCATGGGCAGAGCTGACAAGCGGGTGCTGCAGGGCTCTGTATTGGGCCCTGTACTGTTTAACATTCTGATAGCATCAATGCAGACAACTGATAACGTCTGGATATCAAAATATGCAGACAACTGCAAGATTGGTTGTATTTCTAATTCCAGTGAAGCAATTATTTCTTTCTAAAAGAAGTTAGAAGCATTAGAACTATGGGCACAAAGAAACACAATGGCGTTTAATGAACTAAAAGTGTAAAGTTGTGTATTTGGGACACAATAATGTGAAAAACAGCTTTTACTAAACAATGTAAAACTAAGAAATTGAAAATGAAAAGATCTAGGGATTAATATAGATAGTAAGCTTAAATTTGATAATAACACAACATTTAAAGTTAAAATGCCCAAGAATAATGGGATGTATATGGAAAAATATTAAAGCAGACAACCTCAGGTCATTTTATCACTTTCACTAGTTTAGTAAGATCTCACCTAGAATACTGTGCACCCTTCTGTGCACCCAATAAAATTCATGGTAAGAAACAAATAGAAGGGGTTCAAAGAAAAATGACTAAAAGAATCCTGGGTATGGCAGATAAATCCTATGGAGAAAGACTGAAATATTGGGCCTATATTCCATTCAGTACAGACAACTAGGAGACCTTTGTTTGACCTATAAAGCCATAAGAGAACCTAGCCTTACTGAAACTCTGAGAATGAAAACAACTTGGTATATCATAGAAAAATTTACTCCACCTTAGTAATGTTGTTTTCTTCTAATGAGTCTTGCTGTATTCTGACAGTAGCAGTGAGTCCCAACCCAGAACTACAGAGATGAAAGGATGAAAACACTACATGCCAGGCACAGAGCAGCTGAGCTCGACTCAGTTGAGACTATCTATTGCTGTTTAAACTCAAACTGTCAGATCTTTACTAGAAAACTCACTAGGGTCCTGTGTGGAAGCTGTAAACCTACACTAATAACTGGCTACTAAACATAAAACAAATTTTTGGTCCCAAAACAAAGACTCAAGTCAGGGACCCAAAAATGAAAAACACAACACCAATTCACCCAAGAAAGGAGTGAAACAACAAGGTGGGCATCTACTGAGTGCCAACACTGCGCTGCCCACCCACATCCCAAAACAGAGGTTCTGAGAGGGGCAGGCAGGGAGGAGGTCAGAATACAGCAAGACTCCATTAGAAGAAACAACATTACTAAGGTGAGTAATTTGTTCTTCAAACAAGATGAAATCTTGCTGTATTCTGAACAATAACGAACTACCAAGCAGTACCTCCATGGAGAGGACAGAACCTACTTAGGAAATAGGGCTCTGAAGCACAGCTGTACAGAACGAGCATCACTCCTAGCCTGGATATCCAGGGAGTAATGCTTGGTAAAAGTGTGAACTGTTTTCCAGGTAGCTGCTTGACATATCTCTAAGATAGGAATATCCTGTCAGCAGCCAGGGAAGCAGCAGTACCTCTGGTATAGTGAGCCCTCAGGCCTGAGGGTGGAACCTTACCCAGTTTTTCATAACAAAATTGGATAAAGAGACAATCCACCTGGCAATGGATCTTTTAGTGGCAGGTTTCCTTTACCAACCTCACCGTAAGTGAGTAACAGTTGGAGGAGTCAAACCTGTGACCCTTGGTACATTCCATGTAGTAGCTAAGGGCTCTTTTCACATCTAAACTGTGGAGTTTTCTCTCGCCAGAGGAGAATGGTCAGTGAAGTACACAGGAAGAGACATAGATTGATTGAGGTGGAAATCTGAAACCACGTTAGAAAAACTTCCTGTTAGTCCTGAGACCACCTTATCTCTGTAAAGGAGATAAAATCAGGCTCCACTGACAAAACTTATAACTCACTTATGCGTCTGGCAGAGGTGATGGCTACCAGAAACACTGTTTTCCAAGTCAGTACTTAAGCTCTGCTGAAGACAAAGGCTCAAAAGGGATTGCATAAGCTGAGCAATGAAAACATTAAGGTCCCAAGCAGGGGCAGGGTCCCTGAATGGAGGTTGGTGTGAAGCAATCCCTTGAAAAACTTGGAGAATACAGGGTGAGCTGAAAGAGAAGAGGGCTTACCTGCTGAGATAAAAGCAGAAACCGCTGCCAGATGCACCTTCAGTGTAGCTGGTCTAAGCCCAAACTATTTAAATGGACCATATAATCAAGGACTGTGGGCAGATCAGCAGACTCTGTGGAAGTATGCTTTCCAGAGCACCATATGGAAAATCTTTTCCACTTGGAATTATAAGTAGCCCTGGTGGAAGGTTTCCTAGAAGTCTTAGAATGTCCATTACGCCTTGGGAGAGGTGTAAATCAGCAAACTCTAACTCTTCAAGAGCCAGGCCTTGAGATTGAGAGATTTGAGATCTGGTACCAAACCCTCCTGGGCACAGGTTAACAGGTTGTGATTCCTGGGAAGACACAGGGGAAGATGGACTGCTAAGGACAGTAGGAGTGGATACCAAGGCTGTCTGGCTCAGTCTGGAGCAATCAAGATCATCTTGCAGGGTTGAGATCTGATTTGACTAGCACTTTAAACAGGAGAGGAAGGGGAAGGCATACAGGAACTTCCCTTTCCAACTGAGAACTAAAGCATCGAGGGACTGAGCCCAACACTGGGGGCCTACAGCAAAAGGAAGTTGGTGACTGTCTGGGGCTGCAAAAGATCTATCTGTGGGTGTCCCATCTGGAAAATATCACCTCAAGACCAGGGATCCAGTGACCATTCGTGGGTGGCCCTGGGATATCCTGCTGAGATCATCTGCCAGGACATTGTCCTTGCCTGGAAGGTGAACTGCTGTGAGGGAGGTGTTCAGGGAGTAAGCCAGAGACCACAACTTAATTGCTTCTGTGCACAAGGCTGTAGACTGAGTGCCTCCTTGTTGTTGATGTACCACATTGTGGTGGTATTGTCAGTTCTGACCTGAATAACTTTGTTCTGAACAGATTTGGAAAAAGCTTGAAGTGCTAGAAACACTGCTGAGTTCCAACAGATTGATGTGAAGGAGGGATTCCTGAGGGGACCACAACCCTGGGTGGTCAGGTGCCCAAGTGAGCCCCCACCCCAAGAGGGAGGCATCTGTAAGAGATTAAAGGAGTGAGACTGAGTGAAAAGGGACTCCTTGTCTCAGTTTGCTCTGATCCTGACACCACTGTAGGAGCCTGGATCAGGGTTTGAGTCACTGGGATCAATTTGGTCAGAGGGTCCTTCCTTTGAGACCAAAAGGCTCTCAAATGGAACTGAATGTCCTCATCTGAAATCTTGCTCCCTGCACCACTGCTGTGGAAGCAGCCATGTGCCCCAGGAGCTGTAGAAAATGCCTTGCTGGTCGAGACACCTGCAGGGTGAATGAGGAGGCCAGAGATAGGGTCCTTGCCCTGTCCAGGAAGGAAAGTTCAGTCCTTTTCTGTGTCCAGCTCTGCACCTATGAAGGTGAGGAGCTGGACAGGCTCTAGAACTGACTTTGAAAGATTCAGAAGGAAACCCAACAAGGTGAGCAGTTGCTGAGTTATCTGTAAGTGTAACTTGACTTGGTCTGGGGGCTGGCCTACAATAAGCCAGTCATCCAGGTAAGGGAAAATGGCAATCTTTGCCTTCTAGAGAAGCAACTACTACTGCCAGGCATTTTGTGAATACCCTTGGAGCAGAGGTCAAACCAAAGGGCATTGCTCTGAACTGGTAATGGCCTGAGGGCAGCTTGAACCTGAGGTACTTTCAATTGGAGCTTCTGATGAGAATATGGAAGTAGGCATCCTTGAGGTCCAGGGACACTAGCCAGTCCTCTGGCCTTAGAGAGGTAGAATTAGTCCCAGAGTCACCATTTCAATTTTGGTTTTAAAAGGTGCTTGTTTAAGTATCTGAGATCCAGGATGGGCCACCATTTTCCTGTCTGTTTTGGGGTAAGGAAGTACCTGAGTACAACCTTTGCCCTGGTGTAGGGGTGGAACCCTTTCCACAGCTCTGAGAGCTAGGAGGGAAGAGACCTCTGCCTCTAGGGCAAGTGCCTCTGAGGGGTTTTCAAGTGGAAAGGATCTGGTTCTCAGCTTTGGAAATCTTTTGAAGCTGTGAACCAGTCCCTGGCTTACTACTTCCAGGACCCACTTGTCTGATGTTAGAGACTTACAGTCCTTGACAAAGTAAGCCAGCCTGCCCCTATAGGTGGTGGAGAATCGGCCCTGGCAAACCCATCAGGTGCCTGTTTGGCAGGGGTTTTGGCTGAGGGGTGGAAGCAGGTCTGCTGGTACCTTCTGTCTCTCCCTCTAAAGAACCCCCTATGAGCATAGGCAGAAGAGGAGGCCTGGGCTTGGTAGAAAGGCCTATGAAAAGGCCTGCCCCTGCCCCTGGGATGCTGCCTTAGAGGAGTGGCCTGCCTTTCCTTGGCCTGGGCACTCCTGTAGGTGGTCCTATACCATCCATTTTATTCATGTAATTCTCTGTTTGCTCCCCAAACAAAGAATTACCCACAACAAGAAAATTCATGGTCTTAGTCTGGGTATCCTGTGACAGGCTAGTACATCTGAGCCAAGCCATTCTGAGAAGTGCCACAGATGTAGCCATGACTCTTGATGACACATCTAGAGTCCACTGCAGCATGGAATTGCACCTTGGATGCCTCAATACCATCAGCAGCCACCTGCTCCAGCTCCTTGGCAAGCTGGCCAGGGACCTGTTTTGCTAAAGCCATGACAGTGTCCCATCTGGATTTCTGATACCTAGGAACATAAGCCATATAATTGGCCTGCCTGAGTTCCAAGGATGCTGTCATGTACTGTTTCTTTTCCATGGCATCAATCCTCCTGGAGTCCTTGTCCGGGGTGTGAAGCCAAGGAATATTTGCCTTGTCACAGGCTGCAGCCTGCACTACCCCATCATGACTGCATTGTTGTGTAAGGAACTCCGTATCTGAACCTGACAATGCATACCTCTTGTCCATTCTCTTATCCACAGGAGGTATAGTATTAGAGTCTTTAAAATTTTAAATGTCTGTTTCCCAAAAGATTTGTGCAAGGGAATAGACAGTCTCCTGAGACTCTGGGATATCCATCATTTCCACAAAGTCAGGCTCCTCTTGGTCATCCACAGTGTCTTCCATAGGAAGCTGGAGGTTTCAGCCACTTTTTATAAAACATGAAATGAGAGGGGACTCAGAAAGCCTAGGAGGAGACACTCCTGAAGGTCTGTCTGGGGAGATGTCGGGTCAATGGGCACATCCAGACTTTCAAATCCACATTCACTTTCCTCATACTCCTCTTCCTCCTCCTCCAGTTCATAATACCTCTAAATAATAATCTTGAACTGGTGGAACTGACCGAACAGAGTGCCTCCCTGATGGTGCCGGTTCGGTCAGAACCGGGAAAGTGACTGGACAATTTTGATCACTTTGGCTATTTCTTCAGTGGTTGGAGGAAAGTTTTGGCTCCACATCAGCTGATTTTTCTTTTTTTCTAGTTCTCTTTGCTGGAACCGACTCCTCAGAATCTGATCTCCTTTTTCCCGAAGAAGTCTCACCCTGGTCAGAGGGCACTCCTTCTAGTTCGGTTTGAACCGAACGGGCTGGCCATCCGGTTCTCATGGACTTTTGCCTCCCTTTCCTGAGCCTACCAACTCTCTTTTCTAGGGTAGCTGCAGGAAAATTTTACAAATCTGGTGGTCTGCATTGAGGTGGTCAAACCTCAGACAATAAACACAAGTGGTGTGGGGGTCAGCCTCAGCAAAGACTTCCCACACACACTACAGTGTTGAAACCCAGTGGGCCGGTTTTTCTTTGGGTTTCTCAGACATTGTGCCAGTCCTAACAAACTTACCTTTTAATGGCAATCTGCCAGGCAAGACCCTCTTATCGGTTCCTGACCGTGTCACGGTCGCGGGAAAAAACGAATAAAATCTGTTTTTTAGAACCGATAAGAACCAGTAACCGCACTCTAAAAGTACAATTTAAGATTTTTAAACAACTTGATCAGTTCAAACCGAACCAATAAACCGCTTACAAGTTCCACACAGAATAGAATTAATATATAACCTATCTAGTACTCACTAATACTACAGAGACTGAACCGACAGGTTGCGGTTTAAATTGCCGAAAACCGAGAAAATTGTACTTTAACTGACAAATTGAACCGAGTAGAAGGAGAAATCTCCGGAGCGACTGTTCAGTGAGGTGGAGTAAAGAATCTGATGGTTTGAGTTTAAACAGCAACAGACAGAGTCTCAACCGAGCTCGAGTCTCAGTGTTCCATGCCTGGCATGGAAAGTTAACTTTTCATCTTCGGGCAGTTCAAGGTTGGGACTCACTGCTACTGTCAGAATACAGCAAGACTTCATGTTGTTTGAAACAAGGTCTCATAACCTTAAATTAAAAGGGTAAAGTATAGAACTAAAAAGAGAAGTCAGTGGTTTTCTCAAAGAATAGTTAATATATGGAACACATTGCCAGCCTCAATTGTAGAGAGCAAGTCAATGGACATGTTCAAACATCAGTTAGACAAATTCATGGGTAACTCTAAATTTGATTATATAAAACTAATCCCCTTCGGGTGATGAGCTCAGTGATAGACTTTGCCTCCTGAGCTTGTACATAACTATGATCCTAAGTTCCTATTCCACAAATTAATGAATTTGAAATTAATTTAGATTTATTCAAGTTTTCAGGAAGATCAAGTTCAGAGAATATTTTGGAAAAAGATGCTGCATCAGAAGAAATAGAAGAAATGTTAGATATCAGCATGACGTCACCAATTGAAGGAGACAGTCAGGAAAGTATATCTGATGTTCTGAATGATTTGAATGGAGAAGTAAATTTGATGAGGGACTCTAGCAACTTGCTGGATAATATGCAGCAAGGAATTGTGAATATTGAAACAAGTGTTAGAATGTTAATATGAGGATGAAAGATGTAAATTGTTCAAAATGAAATCTCAGTTTTGTCCAAGGTCTATTAATCTGAATATACTTTTATATGAGAAACTCATAACAATGGAGGTTTCAAACTGGTATCAGAAAGTAAGAACAAAACACAATGGAACAATTTTAGTAGACAACACAGAAAAGCTTTGGGACAAATTCAGAGATGGGATGATGTAATTGTCAAACCTGCAGACAAAGGCAGGAATATAGTTCTGCTTCAGACCTCCCAATATGAGGTAATGGTGAATAACATTGTGAATGATATGACCTGGTACCGAAACTGCTGGGCAATCCAATTCAGAGATTTAAGGCAGAGCTATTAGAATTATTAGTGATGCTAATATACCTGGTGACATTACACAAATGAAATTGAACTTTTGTGGAGGGATGAACCTGTGACCCCAGTATTATATGCTTTAATGAAAATCCAAAAAATGCAGTAACACCACCTGGGCATCCCATTCTCTGGGTATGAACTTTCACTGACAATTTGTCAGTTTTGTTGATTTTTCCTCAAAAGGAGGTTTGTAAGTTGAGATCCCACCTCAAAGACACTGGAGACCTCCTGCATAAACTATAAGATTTTGTGTGGAAAATGATTTTTGTTAGGTATCAATTAACATTGAACAACTGTATTCCTCAATTTGCCACTCAGATGGCATTGTTGCATTTAAATATTAAAAAACTCTTTTCCCAACCCATTAAATTCCTTATAGAGAGCATTAATTTCATCCTGACTCATAATATTTTTGAGTTTAATTCTAATTTTTTCCTCAGGTGTTGGGAACTGCCATCGGGACCTGTATGGCCCCATTGTCTGCAAACCTAACTCTGGGTTGGGGAGACTGAGAGCATATATTTGGATACCTTTCCATATGCAGATGATGTCATCTTATGATATTGTTTTGTTGATGATGATGTCATCTATGTATGGGAGGAGGAGGTGGAGACAGGATCCCTGAATTTATTGATTGGCTGAATACAAATCATTTGGGACTCAGAATTGCATATCATACTGCTGAGAAGGGATTTCTTTATATGTTACCTTAGAAGGCAGGCAGGAAGTGAGTGGTAACCAAGAATTTTAAAAGGAAGTTATTGTGTATTGCTTACTTACATTATACTAGTGCCCACCCTGCACAGCTTAAGAAATCAATACTTTTAGTCAAATGCTGAGGCTCAGGAGAAACTGTTGTTCTTTATAGATTTTAATAAAGAAGCAGGACAATAATTGTTAATTTAGTAGAGAAGATATAACTGAGATTTGCAGTTTCAAGAAAACAATAAACCAATGCAAAGGGAAAGGTGTGAGTTACTGGTACCACAAGTGGAATCTGTGAAATCTTGGGAACCAGTGACCTTTAGTGTTGAATATAATCAAATTACAGGGGCAGTGGGCACTATTGTCCACAAATATTGTCCAGTGTTAATGAATGACATCAGTTTGGCTGAAGAAATTGGAACCAAGCCTAGAGATTCATTTAGGCATGCACCGAATATCAAAGACAAGATAGTGCATAGTAAATAAAGTTCAGAGGAAAGGACTGGTGAAACTTGGTTACCCCACCCCAAAGGCATTAGGAAATGTAAGAAATACAGTGTATCTCAGTATGGCCAAAAAGTATCTGTGTTCATTCATCTAACTAATTTCATAAATTGAGATCAGAGACTGTATCACAAGTAGTATGACCCATGTTGTTTCTGCCAGGTGTGCCCTTGTGATATGCTTTATGTGGGCATGATAAAATGCCCAGTTAAAAAAGAATTCAAGAACATGTCAGGAGTATCAGAAATGTAAATTTGAACAGTCCTGTGGCACTCCATTTTAAAAATGAGTATGAAATGAGTCCAGTTGGTTTAAATTCATGGGCTTAGAATGTGCAGGTTACAACAACTTTAAGAGTTTGTGGATCTGAGACCAAGTAGTTTAAAGCCCAGTGGACTGAATGAGAGTTTGGACCTCAAACCATATCTATAGTAATTGGCAAGAGATATTTGGTAGCTAGGTACTACATCTGAAAATTATTTGGATTGCCACGAACTTATATAATATTTTATGTGTATGTATATTTTATACATCTGTGCAAAGTGTTTATATAAATATGAATGTACATGTTCAGATTCTAAATATTTGTTCTTTATCCCAAAGTTTTCCTGGACAATATACAACATTGCTTTTGTGACTCACTTGATCGTGTTTGTGGACTTTACAAGTGGTCTGGCTCCTTTATTCCATACAAGTACAACTGAAGGGAAATAAATGAAAATTACTGAATGTGAAGATCTGTACACAAGAAAGAAGTTGTTACCAGTTGAAAAATCTTTAATGTGCATGGACTTTGGTTGTACAATGCATGAGAATTGCAAACTCATGACAAAAACTGGAAAGCTTAAATGTTTTGATTTGGATGTGTCCGGTATTATAGATACGTGAAATGATATGATGATACAATTAATTTTCCGTACAAACATATATTCGATACTTGTACAGTATGAATGTTGTTCGCTTGTATTTTGAGGTTCCAGTAATCCATATTTACATCTGAAATTTTGGTGCTTTGATCAGGAAATCTAATTTTATTTTGATATTTAAAATTGCATTTATAGTTTATAGAAAGAATATGGTGTTATGAATTATAAGAAGAATTAGAGAACTCGTGTATGGATACTGTTTAAAATATTTATAATTCAAATGTGTTATAGATACAGAGATTTAAAGAGACAGCCACCACTTTGTTATAAAAGGGAAATGTAATGAATTGCTTTTAACATTTATTTGATTGCATGTGCACTTCAGGGTATAAATGTAAGATAGGGCATTGTAACCACGCCCCTTAGGAAGCCTTATGGCAAAGTGCAGGGTGAACAGAGGCTGGCACTTTGTACTGGGTAGGTCTGTTTGCAATTGTTTTTGGTACATGTGATTTTACTGCACATGTAAATTTATGACATATTAGCACTGAATAAAACCTGTATATGATTTGAAGTTACATGGCCAGATATTTAAAACTTTTGCTGAGCGACACCATTTGTGCAGGCTTAGTACCAGGTTAGCATGGGTCCACTATATTCAAAAGGTCAAATAGCATGCACAAACCGCATTAACTCTGGGCAAAATTATAATATGTGCAAGGCAAACTGAAGGGGCGGTCAGCACAATGCTATATTCAGCAAATAGCACTGTGCAAAGTGGTTTTGTGTGACTTAGCGCAACACTTTGCACGGTGCAAATTACCACCCCGGAAAAGGTAGTCTTAACTCAGGGCCAACCAGCTTTGTAAACTTTGTGGCTTTGCACGTACTTTTGCATGGCTTGTGTGACCCTAACCAATAAATATGACACATAGAAATAAGCCAGACATAGAGGAAATATGCTGCTCACTGATAGCAGCACTATGATGCCATCATCTACCACTCGTCCCAGCCATGCCAGGCAGTAAATGGTGACCTGGCTCCCAGTGGACACCATGGCAGTGCAGCCATACAGTACACATCTGCAGACTACCCTTCTGTGGACACCAACAGATGCCAGCACACACATGCAGCACGGTGGGCATGGAGGATGTTGAAAGGAGGGTGTACGAGTGGCCAGGCTGCACCATAGACTGTCTGCAACCACAGGGCTGGGACAAGCCATGCAGTGCACATGGGCCAGTGTTGGGAATACCCCAACACCAGTGTGCCTGTCTGATCATATGTGCCTCCCAGCCACATACCACTCATCTGTACAGACACCACAGCACACACAGCCAGCCATGTATATGTCACTGTGAGCATCCCATGCTAGTGGTGCAGCATCTGTGTGTTGCACAACAGCATAACAGTAATGTTCACTGTCAGTAAACACCTGCAAGTTGGGCCTGTCACTGTGCACAGTGCAGTGGTCATCATTGCCCTACACATCATAGGCATTGCTATGTCCTCACACTACTGGCCCCTTGTTACTGTAGTGTCTGCTGTGCACTGTAGCATTAACTACAGTTTGACAGTTGCATGCAGCACCACCACCTGTGCCTGTGCTGTGTAGTCCCCTGGGGCACAATATGCTATGCTGTACTGTACAAATGTAGACTGCAGCTACCACCATGCAC
Organism: Neoceratodus forsteri; assembly: GCA_016271365.2. Classification (NCBI taxonomy): domain Eukaryota; kingdom Metazoa; phylum Chordata; order Ceratodontiformes; family Ceratodontidae; genus Neoceratodus; species Neoceratodus forsteri. Next base: position 1,067,322,014 of record CM028130.1, read on the forward strand.
TCCCAGTCTGACCTACAGGTGGACCTGTGGGCAGACCCAGCCAGCCCGTGTACTTCCAGACTGACCTACAGGTGGAGCTGTGGGACCCTGCAATAGCGCTTGGCAAACTGCATGCAAATCAAGTCATAATGAGATGCTAATCTGGATGTTTGCCCACAGACTACCTAAGTAGGCTCATCACCAATGATGCAGTTCAAGAGCCTACTTAGATCACGGGCATCACTGACCCCTCTGCACGTTTTCCTATGTTGCTTCGCGTCCCCTTTCTCTCTCTCTCTCTACTCCTTTTGCCCATTTTTCTTCCCCACCTCACCACTACTCGCCTACTTTCACACATCTCCACCTACCATGCTTTCTCATGACAAGGCCTCCTGGCTGCTACCCATCCCATACAATTTTATGACCCTCCTTAACTTCCACCCCCTTCTTCTGCTCAGCTTATACCACCAGTATTGTTTTACAAATGTAACTGTGAATGTTCTATCAAATTATGTATAATGATGATTCACTGATATCTATAAAAGTTATTATGTTATCCTCTGTCTGTCTGGGTCCCTCATTCTTTGATGTGGAACCTTTTAAATGAGCTGTCCTGTGCTCAAAGGTACTTGTAATCCAAGAATGAATAAATAAAATAAATAAAGAAATAAATTTGCATGTCACTTTTGAATATAGCAAAGTTTTGCCCTGGGCAAATGTAATTATGCCAGGCAAACAGCTTAGTCTGTAGCAAACTCATGCAAATGTGTTTGCCTAGCAAAGGTTTTGAAATATTGTATATTTTTGCACAATGTAATATCACATGCACTGCTGCTTGCAGCTTTACTGACTCCACACCTTTGCTAGCACACACATTGGCCACATAGTTCACCTCTACCTTCCTTCATGTCGCTGTGAACTCGGAAGCTGTTGTGGTGTGCACTTCCTGGTTGCTATATTCAGAGCTGTCTTATTCCCAGGCTATTTTTGCACTGCACTCCCAACCCAGTTTTTCCAGCTTCTTTAGCATGTTATATTCAGCAGGTTTAGCACCAGGGCTATCCTTTTGAATATAGTGAACTATGAGTCCGGGCTAAATTAGCATACTGGCAGTGCTAATTTAGCCCTGTGGCAAAGTTTTGAATATCTGGCCCACAGTGCATTGTCTCAAGCAGATTTTTTTGCTACCATATCTACACCTGTATGCTCACCTTTTGCTTTGTGGGTTCCATGAGTAAAGAATTTTGAATATTTGTGAGCTCTGGCCAGAGCTCACAGAGGTGACGCACCCCTACATTGTTACTGAGTGCATTTTTTCAGCTTTTGGATCTTTGTTTAAAATGGTGTTTCAAGCTGCCTGTTCCCATCTCCTCTGTTCCTGAGCTGCAGCTGAAGGGGCAGGGGGTCACCATGAGGAAAGGTACCAGGAACAGACTCATCTCAACCACCAGCTGAACAAGGTAAATTGGGTGGAGGTTTAATATGTGCAAGAAGCTACCATTGGGGTTCTATGGTCAAGGAGTCAGCAATGAAATGGTTGACCTCTCAGCTGCCGCTGGAAAGACTGGACCGCCCTATCATGTTCTGTGCTGTTCTCCTCTTAATAAAGATATCAACCTAATAAGAAACCTGCTAGAAATATCTGTAAACAGTTCTCACATGCTGTATCCAAAAACACAGAAAAAGACTGTTCCATGGACCTGCCCTACTGAGACCTTAGCACAGAATCTAACTTGTTTCTGTACCCTTACCAAAACAATCACAGTACCAAATGACAGGAGTCAACAAAAGGGCAAAAGGAATGGGAATTAAGGAGACTGATCCACCATGAAGCAGATCACTGAGGCACAATGGGTGGGTGTGGGACAGAAATACAAATCATATGCCATCGCAACAGTGACTCCTTAATGGTGTGGAGTCAAAACAGTGCCAGATTATGGTGACTGACACAATTGGTGAACTCTCTGTACCCGCCTTCCTGAGGTCCACCCACCCTGGAGCTGGTATATTTAGTAAAGGGGGAGGGGCACAGCCCCTTGCAAACAGAGAGTTCTCTGACTGTGTCAGTCGACATAATGTGGCACTGTTTTAACTCTGTGCCATAAAAGTGTTGCCATTATGCCATGAAACCAATACAAATAAAGGTAGAAAAGACCTTCAGAAGTTCAAACTAGTTTGCATATAGCAGGTCCCACTGAATGAGCCAAAATACCAAATTTTGACTGGTAGAAAGGAATGCAGGAAAATGATGTGGGTTCCTTGCTGTGGTAAATCTGGAGTTGGCAAAGCGCCAAGGTGGATGCAACCAACCAGGAGAGAGAGGCACAAAAGAACATAGGGATGAGCCAACAGGAAGGGTGAAGCCAGATCAGATTCCAAACTTTGAATATTTGTGCATCAGCCTATGAGAAGGCACTCTAAGACAAAGTTGTTATGGCTCAGAGTGCTGTAAAAGTTACTTATAGATAATAAAATGTTACAAAAAATTTATTCACAGGTGATATATTACTCCTTCAAGGCTTACTTGTTTGTTTCATGAAGGCAAGGGACTGTGGGGCTCTGGACTCCTTCTGCATCTCCTGTGGGATTGTCTGGCTGGTGAAGCACTCAGAGACAGGGCATCACATTTTCTAAATTAATATATGGTGTTAATGCTACCCTTATAGAAACAGAGAAATATAGACAATGACAGGAGGAAAAGGATGTATGACCCATTAAGTCTGACCAATCCTGTCTACTGTATGTTGCAAGTGCTTTACCCCATCCCTCATGCCATCTTCCCCACCCATGTTTACTATGATTACTATCCCTATATGCCTAATGCACCCTTGCTGAAATCTCACTATTTTTTCAGTACAGATTACTTCCCTTGGCAACCTATTCCACTTCTCCACAAGCCTCTGAAAATAAATACTTTTGAAATTATTATTGAACCTCCCTGCATTGCGAACAAATTCTTCCTGTTCACTATGTTTATCCTATGTACAAACTATCAATCTCTGTTTTGTCACCCATCACCAGCCTGGCCTTCAGTGTGTACTTGTCCAACTCCTTTAGCCTTTCCTTATAAGGCTTCCCATGTGGACCTTAAATCATCTTGGCATCTCTCCTCTGCACTGATTACCTTATTCTGTCCTTTCTAAAGTACAGACTCCAGAACTGTGCATAGCACTCCAAATGTGGATGCACCAAGGAACTGTGTGGGGAAGGATCGCCTCTCAACTTCTGCTGCTGATGCCCCTACCTATGCATGCCAGCATTCTATGTGCTCTCCCCAGTCTATTACACAACGATTGTTTCAGGTAGCCACAGTTATCACCCATAGGTCCCTCTCATCAGTTGCCTCTTCTAGCTTCAACCCCCCAATCCTGTACTCCATTCTTGAATTCCTAGCCCTCTGACCTTGCACTTTGTATTAAATTTCAGCTGCCGGATTATGGAACATTTCTTTGTTTCCACAGATCCTTCCTCAGTGCTCTTGCACCCAGGTCACAGTCCACTCGGTATAATTTGGTATCTGCAAAGAGGCAGAACTTTTTCTGAATCCTCCCAAATATTGCATATGAAGACATTAACAAGGAGTTGCATAGGACCGACCCTTGGGGACCCAATTTGTGACCTCCCTAACCTTTGAGAATGCCTGTTCAAGATGATCCTCTTATTGTTTCACTCAACTAGTTCCTGAATACACTGTAACGCTTTTTCACACACTCATGAACATCAATTTTTCATCAACAATTCTCGTGGAACTGAGTCAATAGTTTTGCTAATGTTGACGATCACATAGCTATTTCCTGCCCTTCACCAGTGACCTTTGTTACCCAGTCAAAGTAAATGTGATTCATCTGAGAGGACCTTCCCATCATGAATCCATGCTGCCTTCATGCTGCAGTTCATTTGCCTTCAGGAAATCCACTAGCCTTTCCTTTATGATGGCCTTAATGACTTAATTTATGTATTTATTTAGTTTTGTCTCACCGGTAAGTGCCATTAGCCAAAACATGACTATTTTCAGGCACGACCCGGAGCATTATAATAAGCAGGGTGAACAATGGAATACAATTTGATTTGGGGTAGACATAATACACACAGAGCTAAACAAGGTTTTACAATCACATGATTAGGTAAAAATAAACATTAAAAACAAAGTTTTACAGTGACATAATTAGGTAAAAATAAAAGTTTAATAATTTACATTAATTGGGAGAATCAGTGAGAAAAGTTGCATATGGCTGACAGTTTGTTGGGTAAGGGTAGCTAAGTACAAACAGGATGAGACAATAAGTGCCTAGGGTAGTAATTTAGAAGGTCAGGATAGGTGGAGATCAGTTTATAAGCGGCTTGGTAAGTGGGTGAAAGTAAGAGGCAAAATTCAGGGTGGTTTGAAGCAGGAACAGGAAGTCTGACTGAAGAGGAAAGAGTAATACCTGCTTTGAACTGGGCATGACTGGGGCTAAGCAGACACAAGAGGCAGGAAGTTCCAGAGTTTAGATGCCGAATGAGAGAAAGCAAGAGTTCCTTTGTTAGAATTACATCTGGGTATTTGCAGCAATGACTTATCAGCTGATCGTGAGACCATGAGAGGAGGTCAGTGGAGTAAGTAGGGATGCCAGCGAGATTGGGGAGCCTGCTCTAATGATATTATCAGCTAGGGAGCCAAGGGCAGGGTTCTAGCTGAAGTTGGGGGCCAATTCAGATCAGTATAGAGTTTGCAATGGTGTTTTGACCAGGAGAGGCCGATGCATACCGGCATATGCTGTTGTAGGTAGTGTCTCATTCTCCAAGGAGAGTTTTGGGTGCATTGAGATAGGTAGCTACCCTGTAGGATAGTGATGGGAGCAGAATCCCATGGGCTACTGCTAGTCTTGCTGACTGTGTAAAGACAGAGCTAGTTTTGTATGCTACTCCTAGTTTAACATTTACCAGTTTACAGGTGGATATTATATGCTGACCAAAATTGAGATTCTCATTGAGGAGGACACCTAGATACTTGAAGGAGTGAACTGGTTCAAGGACCTTTCTGTCCTGACCAGAGACTGCAAATTTGTCTTGGTTTTTACTTAGTTTGACCACAGAGCCAGCAGCATAGTATGCATTTATCAGCATTCAAGATTAGCTTGTGGTGGAGGAGCCAGGGTTGGGTAGACTTAAACACAGTAGTAAGGGTTTGGTTTATATTTTGGATATTCTTGTCACTATAGTACAGGACCAGGTCGTCCGCATAGAGGACAGCCGAACAGCTGGGGATATTCAGGGAGATATTGTTAATGAAAATATAGAAAAGAAGCAGTCTTAATATAGATCCCTGGGGAACACCTAGATTGATAGCCCTAGGGCTAGATTATGGAGTTGAACCTAACAAGCTGAGTCCTATTTGACAGATAGCTTTTTAAACCAGGCAGTTGTGTTGTGAGAGAAACCAAGGGCTAAGAGACCGTCCAAGCAGAATAGGATGTTCAACAAGGTCAAAGGCCTTTGTTAGGTCAATAAAACTGCTCCTGTGAGGTGCCCTTTGTCCATTGCAGTTAAGGTGTCATTAGTTAAGTGAAGCAGGGCTGTGGAGGTGCTATGACCCTTTGAAAGCTATACTGAATTGGTGAGAGAAGGTTACGTTTAGACAAAAAGTTAATTACTTGTCTTGATACTAGTTTTTCCAGGATTTTACTTAGGACTGATAGTATAGCTATTGGTTGATAGTTGGTCATATCTCTTGTCACCTTTCTTATGGATTGGAGTGACACTGCCATTTTCCAGATGTCAGGGACAGCACCATGGCGGACAGATAGGGTAAAATCCTTGACAGTGGCTGAGCAATAAATGGTGTGGCAAGTTTGAGGAGTTTAGGTTCAAGCCCATCAAAGCCTACACTAGTATTGTCAGGAATGGTATCTAGCAGGCCCTGGATGTCAGATTTTGATATTGCCTTTAAAATGGAAATGCGGGTAGGTTCAGTGACAGGAGGGGGTGGGTAAAGGCTGGCTAGTCATGAAGACTGATGTATAGCTTGACAGGTCCGAGAATTTTTTGTTAAAGGCCTCCGCTATGGTCCTAGGGTTAGTACAGTGAACACCATTAATGAGCATTTCATCTACCAGCTTGGTTTGCTTTGTTCCTAGGAATGATTTAAAAGGGACCAGAATTTTCTAGATTCTCCTGTTGCTTTCTTCAGAAGCCCCTTGCAATAAGTGCTTTTGCTTGCCTAATCCGTTTTTACAGTCACTTCTCTGGGTCCTGTAAGAGTGGTAGTCTGCAGTGAGGCCAGTTTTCTGAACCACTTCCAGCTCTTGTTTCTGGCATGTAAAGTTGCCAGTAGATCTTTCTGCAGCCATTTAGTGGGTGTAGCATGCATGCGCCAGGTCACTAGGGGTGTATGTCTGTCCTGGATAGAACAAAATGGTCTAGAAAATGGTTCAGAGCTGTCTGTGCATCAGGGACTGAGAAAGGTAGGACCAATCTATGGATGAAATTTCATACAGGAATTTAGCCTGATTCAGATCAGCATAGTTCCTAAAAGTAATATAGCGTGGGGCGGACTGGGAGCTGGAGTGTTGGCAAACACAATAAATGGGGAGTGGTCTGATATTGTGTCATGTAGGATGCTAGCATCCACAATTCTGTCCGTCCTGTTTGTTAACACCCAGTCAAGTAATGTGCTAGATGTTTTATTAGGGAGATCCTCATGGGCTCTGTTATGACTTAATGTAGGCTATAATTCTGTATTGTAGATAGAAGTTGGCTATGCATTTGTCCCAGCCAGTTTAGGTTCATGTTTGCGCTGCAATCGGAGGGGCCTCCACCCTGAAGTAAGGAGCAAAATTAGGTAATAACAGTCTATGCCCTGTGATCAGAATTTTGTGCCCAGACACACTGTTAAACACAGCCACTTGTAGAGCAGACTAGAATGAAAAATGGGGCTGTTCCGACTTGGTAAAAGATTGCATTTAAATCAGCATCAGTGTCCACAATAGCTTCCAGCAAGGGACTGCGGGCAGCAGTAGCTGCGTAGTGATGGCTGGGCTAAGAAAAAGGTGCCAAGATTTTTCAAATGCTCTCTGCTCAAGAGCAGTGCTGAAAGAGTCCAGCAGGGCAGGTGGCACAGACCATTGTCCAGTGGAAATTACCTTGTTCAGTTAGTCTTTATGGGACAGGCGGTCTCCTGCAGGCAGGACCAACTATTCCTTGGCGGGCAAATGGTTTCTCAGGGCTGTGGAGGATCCTGGGCATGCCCGAGCGGGCGGACAGTTCTTGTTCAGTTAGTCTTTATGGGCAGGTAGTCTCCTGCAGGCAGGACCAACTATTCTTTGCGGGCAAATGGTTTCTTAGGGCTGTGGAGGATCCTGGGCACACCTGAGAGGGGCGGACAGTCCTTGTTCAGTTAGTCTTTACGGGACAAGCGGTCTCCTGCAGGTAGGACCACGTATTCCTCAGCAGGCGAATGGTTTCTCAGGGCTGTGGAGGATCCTGGGCATGCCCAAGTGGGCAGATAGTCCTGTCAGGCTTAGTAGCCTATAGTTTCCTGGCTCATCCCTTTTCTCAGTGTTATGCAGGGGTATGACATTTATTGTCTCTAATCCCAATGCTACCTTTGATTTCAGCAAGTTGTTGAAGAAATCCAGAATCGAGGCCAATTGATCCATCACCTTTACAACTTTAAGACCCTTTAACACCCTATCCTCAGTTATTAGCTCCAAGTTTATCTTAACCCCACTTCTAAATCCTAACTCACATTCAGTATGGTTTTGACTCCTTTCAAAGTTGACTACTGTCTAGAAGAATGACACTGAATACTAAAAAACTATGAGAATGGTTTTACTGGTCCTAGAAAAGATGGAGTAGTTCAAGCACCAGTAGTAGATCTTAAGGAGAACCTATAGAAATTGTTGAAAGTTTTAAACATCTTGGGATAGTGTTGGATAGTGATCTCACTTTTGAACCTTATGTCAAATATGTTAGTGGGCTAATCTATCAGAGGTTGGAACTTCTTCAGAATTCATAATTGTTTGGTTCCAAAGGCTTGCAGACTGCTAGCCCATAGCTTACTACTTAGTGTACTGGACTATGGACTAACAGTCTATACTGAAACTAACAACAGAGTTATGTCCAAACTAAGGGCAACTTGCAACAATGTGTGCTATTTTACTACTAATCTTTGAAGAACTCACTATTGCACTTTATATAAAACTGCAGGCTGTTTGATATTTGAAAACAAATGTAGTTTAAAATGGATGTTATGCTCCACAAAGGAATTATTGGACAGCATCCCTCAAGAAGGCACATTATTATTCCGTAGGGCTATTAATACACAGGTAAAGCATCACAAAGTAAAATTATTTTTAAAATCTCTTTGAAAAGGCTTTTGGTCAAAAATCCCTATTATACTAGACCCCTACCTTCTACAGCACATTTGCAAGTGAGACTGTAATCTGTTTGAAGATTAGAACTTTAGGTCAGATAGGGTGCTAAAGGGTCTTAAAGTTCTAAAAGGTGATAGATCAATTGGCCTCAATAAGCTGCACCCAAAAATGCTAAAAAGAAATGATAAAGAGTTGGCGGTACCTTTGTTGGATTTCCTCTGCAGCAGAAGGCTACAGGGAGACTGTGTTAAAAATTGTTGGTGCTTTTAATGGTGACCAGTTGTAGCTTTTAAGATTTTAAGAATAATTTTAATACAAAGTGTTTGTATTTATCATGAGTCATAATGCACTTAGTATTAATTTAGTGTATTAAGTCACCATCTAATTAATGGTTCTGAATTCTAATTTCAATGACAGTACAGGAATTAGGGTTGGCTGTTATGACAGGAGATGCAGTGAAGTTAAATTCTGCCCATTGTGCGTGAACGCCAGGGTGGTCACTTCATGATGCCATTCCGCAACACGAGTGCCCATTTAAAGCCCTCACTTCACCACTTCATGTTGTGATTATAACTTGCTGCTCATTCTGCTTTACTCGCTTGTTGGAGTGAGAATTCACAGGCAGCCACACACAGCACATGGCTTACACAGTGTAGGTCATATGCTTCAGGCAGGCAGGCTGGAAGTGACTCATGCTTGAAAGAGAGTTTCACTTTCACCTTGTAGTAGGAGAAAGAGGTTGCATGCGGCATAGTCAAAGAGGAAAATCTTGTGGAAAACTACCTTAAACCTTTCAATTGTTTTGCTAAATAGGTGCTTATTTTTGCATATTTGTTGTCTGGATTTGTGTTTGTGCAGTATTTCAGTATAGTATTTGTTAATTGTTAATTGTTTTGTGTGTCTGTCTGTGTGTGTGTCTTGTGAGAGAGAGAGAGAGAAACCCAGAATGAAGGGGAGAGACTAGGTGGTTTTCATAGACATGGTGAAGATCAGTGGGTGTATGCACACGTGGTGGCTGGCTGCATTTGGACCAGAGCACCACCTTGAGTGTTCTCCTACCAAAGCAAGAGATAGTGGAGTTGGTGCCATGGAAGCACCGCCTCCTGTAGCACCTACCAGTGCCCCACTGTGCCAGCACCTGCTATGGCCCATGTGCCAATGGCTCCAGCAGCAGCAGGAAGTCAGAGAAGAGGAGGGGAGAGCCACAGCAGTTGCAACAGCAGGTTTATGCACTCCTGGCCCCAACTGTACAGCAGCAGCTCCTGGCTCCAACAACATCTGGGCCCTCCTGCCTATGTCTGGTCCTTCCAGCACCTTATTAGTGTGGACACTTTTTGCTACACTGCCTGGGGACAGCAGTGTAGTAAAATGTAATTTGTGTGGTGTTGAGGTGCGCGTGGCCCCAGAGGAAGTCACCTTGGCACAGGGATCAGTGCACTCACATGTATAACCACCACCATGTAGAGTGGCAGGCCAAGGTCACATAACAAGGCAGTAATGCACCTGCTGACCCTGCTGGGGAAGAGGGCAGCATGGCATCCACCACGCTGGTGTAATGTGGGGAGGGCCATGGATGAACCATCTGCTCCACCACCACAACCTGCAGCACTTCCTGGTGATGGTGGCAACCCTTTCCAAACTGCTGCCACACAGGCCAATTTGGGCCTGCTGTGGAGTGAGATGGATGCTGCAACCACTGGCTAGACAATGTTAAGCAGCAGCTGGATCGAATTGAGGGCACCAACTATGGATTTTGGGGATGCTTCAACTGCTGCTGGCCCAGCACAACACTGATTATTAGTTTTAGTTTGTCCTTGCATCCACCACCCCTGTGTGAAAAAATACCGATATTGCCCCGATCCATCCCCTCTATCTTCAAATTTTGGTCCCTTCTTTGTGCACATCTTTTTTTCTGGATGAGGCCACCCTCTTGTGGATTCCCTTTCAGTACTTGATAGTTTCTATCACCCCCCTTCCTTGTGTTTATATGTGATGTCTTTTTAGCTTATCTTCCTCTGGCTTTATTCTGGTGCATACCCTTCAACATTTTAGTTCCGTCCCTTGTATGGCCATTTTTTTACTTCATTTTCATGTGATGGCTCCCAAGACATCCCAGTATACACTGTCCCCAGCCCTCCTTACTTCCTTCTAGCATTTCTCTTACATACCTTTAGGTCATCTGACACAGGTCACTATCCATTTTGTTGTTGTTAGTCTCCCCACCGTTGTGCATCGTTATGTGTATAATAATGTTAAGTGTGTGTTCTGACTTTTTTGCATAACCTTGTTTACCTCCCAAAATGCTGAGAGCCATGCCCAAAACAGTTGAAATAAAATAAAGTACAAAAGTGGTGTCCTTGCCCTCATTATATTCCTACTTAACAAAACCAGAAGCCATCCTCCAGATGAATAGTATAGAAAAATGTTCACTGCTAGTGCAAATGTATTTATAGCAGAACAAGGCACACAAATGGCCTTTGTTAGCTTCAGCAGTTAGGCCTTCATTAGGGCCCTAATGAAAGCCCTAAGCACTGAAGCGCAGGGGTCATTTGTGTGTGCTTGTTTTGCCATTAGTAAATTTGTTCTAGCATTGAACATTTTTTTATTGGCATGTATTCATCTAGAGTGCTGGCTTTCTGGGGTTTGTCTTGCACTTTTGGAGCTAGCTACTCTTCCAGCACTCATCCACAGTGTTAGTGCAGCATGCTTCTGGTGACCCTGTTATACTCCTACTTAATAATGTATGTTTACCATGAAATATTTTGGTACCTTAGTAATGTTTCCTTTCTGTCATGGTGGTTTGTTTGTTTGTTGAAAAGCAGGGGTGAGCAGTGCAATAATCTGTTAAACAGCATGTGTGCAGTGCACTGTCAGGTGCACATACTGCCAGCCCCGAAAACATATATGATAGTTGACTTGTTCCACTGTTGATGGTATAAAGAATAAATAATATATAATGTATATTTTATTTGTACCATCACGAACAGTGGACCAAATCATATAATATGTTTCAGGGGTTCAGTGGGCAGTGTGCACCTGACAGTGCGCACATGCTTTTAGCAGATCATTGCACTGCTCACTCCTGCTTTTCAACAAACAAACCACGACAGAAATGAAAATTGTTGAGGCACTAAAATATTTCATGGCAAACAGACATTATTAGGTAGTGAATATAACAGGTTCAGATGCATGTTTTTCACATTGGTCAAGCAGGGTGGAGAGCAGTTAGTTACAAAAGTGCAAGACAAAACTAGAAGCCTTTCTTCAATTCAGATGATGCATGAAGAAAATGTTCACTGCTAGTGCAGATGTATTGATGGCAATAAGGCACACAAATGACCCTGCACTTCTGTGGTTAGGCCTTCATTCGGTGGCTCTCAATGAAGGTCTCAGCACTGAAGCACAGGGGTCATTTGTGTGTGGTTTGTTTTGCCAGCAATAAATTCACATTAGCAGTGAACATTTTTCTTGACATTCATTCATCAGGAATGGTGGCGTTGTGGTTTAGTTTGCACTTTGCAACAAGCTGCTCTCCACCAGCACACAGCCCCAGTGTTAACACAGTGTGCTTCTGGACCTGTTATGTTCCTACTTAATAATGTCTGTTTACCATAAATATTTTTGGTGCCTCAGCCATGTTTCTTGTCTGTCATGATTTGTTTGTTGAAAACATGAATGAGTTAGTGCAATGATCTGCCAAACAGCATGTGTGCACTGTCAAGTGCACACTGCCCACCGAGCCCCTGAAAACTTGAAAAGCTGTTCATGATTGGTACAAATAAAATATATGTTATATATTCTTTATTCTTTATGCCATCAACAGTGGAACAAGTCAGCTATCATATATGTTTTCAGAGGGCTGGCCATTGTTGTACCTGACAGTGCACTGCAATACATAATGGTTTAGCAGATTATTGCACTGCTCACTCCTGCTTTTCTACACATGCACACAGCAAGACAGAAATAAAACATTACTGAGATCACTAATATAATTTTTTTTGAAACAGAGATTAATAAGTCGAATATAAATGTGGAAGGAAGGACACCAATTTTTTAGCTCATTTTCTGTAGAATGTTTTTGGCCAGAGATTGTACAAATCTTGGGATGTTGTCTTATGTCCAGAAAATTACAGACTCCAGTTGAACAGAAATGAGAGCATAAAATGGAATGAAGAGTCTCTATTAATTCATGCTACACTCAGTCATGCATGCAGTGCACCCAGTCCCCAGAATTATGCACCCCAAAATGCTGCTTTCTTATGTCTAGAAAATTCCGACTCCAGATGAACAGAAATGACAGCATAAAATGAAATGAAAAGTCTCTATTAATTCATGCCACACTCAGTCATGTGTGCACACACTCAATAAGAACTATGTCACCTGCTGCTGCTGTTGGAATTTCATGTAATGCTTTTGACCTGACTGGGCTGATGCACAGTGTCTTGCCAAATGATGTGCTAGAAGGATGACCCCACCATTGAGTTAATCGTCCATGATGATGTGATAATGCTGTTGGTTGCCCAAAGTCTTCTGCTGTGACCCCAACAGGAAGGAAGCCTTCTGTGTGTATACTAATACTACACTGGGTAAGTTAATGTACCTGACACCATCATGGTTCTCCACAGAACCTGATCTTAAATGTTTATATCCATCCATCTATCTATCTATCTATCTATCTACATGTAATCATTGCTTTTTTGTATCACAGGTTACATAGTCAAACTTGGGTGCACATTTCTTGGCTGGATAAGGAATGTTGGCATTGCAATACTGTCAAGCCAGTGAAGGTAAGTATTTTACTTGAGGGGGGCATTATTTAAAAACGTTAAGAAAGATTCATTAATGTTTTAGTCATCTTTACAGATCTTCAGCATATCGTTAGAACTGAAAAAAATTAACTGCTGTGATTCGTGAAAGAGCGTGATTTGTCTCATGATGAGTGACTGGTGTGACATGTCTAATGAACTGTACACAAATACCTACAACTGTACTTCCTTACCTGCACCACCCCAAACTCCTGACTTGAAAACTCATATCAATGACTACAATGGTCAAGCTGAGATATTGCAAAACAGTCTTACATGCAACTTACAACCAAAAACTTAAAGTTTTGTAATTTGTTAATCGTAACCGTGAAGATGAAGAATGCGATTTGTATCATGAATGACTTGTGATGATCGCTCTGACTTAAAAACGACATTAATGAGCACAGTGTTTATGTTGAGATATGCACCACACCAGTACTCTGAAGGAAGCCAAACAAACAACAGTGACTTAAGTTAAAGATGGAGATCGGCCTTAAAGAGATGCAAATGCACAGACAGATTAAGATTGCACTGTGCACTCAAGAGATGCAGAGCAACGCACAGCAGCACCTTAACCAGTGCTCACAAACCACAAACCCAAATCTGGAAAAGAATACCTTTGTGGTGGGGGGCAGTGCACTGTAGTAACAGTCCACTACCAAGATACCACAAGCAGTACAAAATAATGCAGATGAATAGCAGGTTCACAGTGCTGCAATTACTGTGTGGCACAATAAAATCTGTCTGATTTGATGGCACATGTGCACACACACTCAGATACACACTACACATGAGGTAATGCACAGAAAATTGAAAACTTCAGTAATCTAACCAAATCTTTAAACAAACTGAAATTATGCACTGCTGCACTACAACGATCACAAAACAATTTCAAAAATTACTGAAAATATTACTGTGTGAACATTAACACAGTTATACAAGAAAATATAACCAAAAGCCTTTCTCCTAGTTTATCTACCTCCTCCACCACAGATATGCCCCTCCCCAAGCACACTTCAGTGTCTGTCACTACACAGACTGAATGTTCTAAATTAACATTCAAAATCCACACAAACAATAAACACTCAATGATATGAGCACAGGAGGGTTTCCTGCAATCGATGTATTCAATTTTGAGCAAATAAAATGGATTTAGAGGGTTTGAATCCCAGAGCTCGAGAACAAACTGTCTCCAGCTTCCACTACACACACACTACACAGAACTGAGGCTGTGCAGAGCAATCTAAAGCCCATGTGACCTGCAATCCCATGAATCACTGAACAATTTGCCTTGGAGCTCACCAACAAGGCAAAGTCATGTGAAGTGCATTGATTTCAATGTACTTTACATTAAAATTGTGCAAAAGTGGTTCAGAAAAGATGGAGTAATGCAAAGTCATTGTCTCCAGTGGACTTATGCTTCCTCATTATGACACAAAGTACTCGGCTTCATGTTGTGGATTACTTTATGGATTCTGCTTAATTCACAAATTGTTTACCGAGTGGATTTTGGCCACATCACTCCACCACTATTGCTGTGTCCCTGGTGAAACTAACAGCAATAACGATGTTACCTGGTTGCAAACATTTAATTTCATTACTTTCTACATTGGTTGTTTGTTGATTGACAACAGTTGGCAACCTGCTTTGTTTAGGACTTGATTTACTTGGATCTAATTTTTGGTCATTTAATTCTAGGGTCATTGGGACTGATAGCCTTAATAGTTACACTGTTGATCTTAAAACATTTAAATCTATGAAACAGAGGCATTTTTATTTATTTTACTTATATCTGTATGTACATCCACATCTCGGTCCTGATGTTAGAATAGAACCTGATGTAAATAGTGGAGATAGGATCCTGAGTTTTGTGTATAACAATGTTCAGAGTTTTATGTCCAAAAAACTGAGGTGAAGCTCTAGATACAGAAGGTAATTATGACATTATAACACTCTCAGAGACCTGGCTAATCCATAAGATTGAAAACTCTACCTTTGAGATGCCTGACTATATTTCTTTTAGGAAAGATCAAATTGGTAAAGGGGGTTATAATTTATGTTGCTAAACCACTGCTACATGAAGTGGCTTTAAAACAGCCTTGGTCTTCCTGTGAATTTATTTCTGTTGAATTAGTGCTAAATGGATCCAAAAAATTACATTTAGCATAATTTTTATATCCCTGATTGTCATGAAGATGGACTTGCTATTCTCCATGAGTTTAGGAAAACTGTACCTTTAAATAGGATTGGATTATGCATGGATTTCAATTGTATTTGAGATGACCCTAATAATAGTTAAAGTTAAAAGTTAAAACTTTATTTTTGACAGGATAAACTTTAGATTCAAGACCTATCTTCAAAGTTGTCTTGTCCTGTAATAATAATAATATGATCAGAGAATATTTTATTGAACTCAGGATACAGCACATTATCTCTGATTGTATGTGGATTAATTACAGGAAGGGTTCTGAGACAATACTGGACCAGATTTGTGTTACCCATCCAAATAAGGTAATTACATCTGGGTTTTTTCTGGATGTTTTAGTTGATCATGCCCTGATTTTTGGCATCCTTGATTTTAAAAGACTAGGGTTACCCTTCTTATATAGAAATATCTAAAATTAATGAAGAATTGGCCAATGAATTTAATGAAATAATTTATAGTATTTACTGAACTTTCCTTAACAAAATTTAGGATATTGATTGGGCCTATTCTAAATTTTGTTCCATTTTATTGAAATCTGTAACTCAGTTTTTCCTGTCAAAACGTTAAGGGTGAAGGGTATGAAATGAACGGGTAACCAAATATTTGATTGAGATGTTTCAAAGAAGAAATAAATGCTTGAATGAGCATGGGAAACATAGGGATGCTTGTCTCTTAATGCAGCGTAGCAACTTAGAAACAAATGTAGATCAGCCTGTAGGAAGGCAAAATGAACTTTTTCAGAAATCGGCAGTTGAATAATCTTGGTAATTCTAAAAGGTTTGAGAAATGTTAAAACAAATGACAGAAGAAGCAAAATATTTCTGTATTTCAGTTGAACATAATCACACATTAATTGATCCCTGTTGAGGTTATCAAATTGTTTTTCAATTATTTTGGCAACCTGGAGGACTTTAGGAACAACTTTGGATCTCAAGAGTCAATGCCTCTGAATTTTAACATCAATGACTGTGCTCTTCCTTTTTTTTCAGATCTTTGTTTCACTTTGATTATGGACTATATTTTAAAAAGGTAATCCAAAACCATTTATTGACATACATCAAACTGATTACTGGCTTATCAAAATGGCCTGTCTTTCTATTTCTGCTCCACTAACTCATTTATTCAATTATTCTCTCTACCATGGATTTTCCCAAATACTGAAACCAGCCCTCATCAAACCAATCCATAAATCAGGTTCCAAGAACATTCTCTCAAATTATCACCAATTTCAAAACTGTTTGAAAGAATTATTTTGTTCAAGTAAATGAACACTTGCTTGAGTATGATTTCTGACAGGGACACATCATGGATTTAGATCCAAATATAACACTGAAACAGTCTTGGTGGAGTTCATGGACTATATCCATGGAGTCCTGGATAGGGACTTCATGTGGCATCAGTCCTTGTGGACCTCATCAAGGCCTTCAACCTGGTCAACCACAAATGTCTTTTGTACACCATGGTTAAACAGGGATTTTCACTGGATTCATTTTCCTGGTTTAGAGGTTACATGCAAGGAGATCACATTGTACTATTATTGAAGGGGTTCAATTTGATTTTAATGAGATTCAATGTGGAATCCCTAGGGTCTATTTTGGCCTTCCTTGTTTCCATTATTTTTAATTTAATGCCCACAATGTGTACTAATTCCAAGTTAATTTTATACACTGAGGATGTAGTTCTATATAGTTCAGATAAGGACCTTTATTGTCTCTAGAAAACACTTCAAAGGGACTTTATTCACAACTGGTTCATGTACAGTGCCACAAGCTATTATTAAATTCCAATAAAATGAAGTCTATGTTTTTTCCTGTCCCAGCAAGTGTTCATCTTAAGACTTTCACATTTTGATCTACAGTATTAGGAAATTTAATTGAGTGTGTTGATATTTTTGTTATTTAGAGATTTATTTAGATAAATATTTCACATTTGAGACCCACACTGTTCAGATAATCAAAACAATTCACAATAGATTGGGTATGTTGTATAGGATAAATCAATTTCTGGTCCCAGAGTCCCCTACATTACTGGCAGACAGTCTATTACTTTCAACATTTGACTATGGCAGTATATTTTATTTCTTTTGACTGATAAGTAAATCAATAGATTAAATATACTTTATAATTTTAATTTAATCTGTTAAGGGGTCTTCATCTGGGACAACAGACACAGCCACAAAGTGTGTGGGGTCACGTGTCTCTCCAAGCTAGCAAATGGGGACATTGGGAATCCTTAGATAGGAGGGAGTAGAAGGAGGGAGAAATGGGAAAGGCCAGGGTTCCAGTTAGAGGGTGGTTTCCATAAATACAAGGAGCGGAAACAAAATACCAGAGTTCCAGGCACTGATGGCACAAGGAGAGGGTGGACATAGCTGCCATCACTGAGACATGTGCCAACCAACACCAGGACAGGGACCTGATGATACCAGGATACAGACTGCACTGCAGGAACAGGACAAAAGAGAATGGTGGAGGGTTGCTTTCTATAAGGGAGGGATGATGAGCAGTAGGGAGGAGGGTATGGTGGAAATTGTATGGGTTCAATTACAGAACAGTAAAGGCAGGATAGTTAGACTGGTGGTAGTGTAAAGACCACCTTCACAGTCTGAGGACATTGACAGAGAACTGGTAGATCAGATGTGGAAGCCCTGCAGCAGGGGTGATACTGTGGTGGCTGGTGATTTCAATCTGCTAGGGTGAACTGGAAAACTGTGTCTACCACAAGCACCAGGGAACAGGTCTTTCTGGAAGCATTCCAGGATACATTCCTATCTAGGCATTGTGAAAAAATGTCCACCTGCAGAATTTTGGCAAAAGTCGATTTTCGCTCGCTGTGAAGTTCAGAACACTCTCGCCAACTTACGTGAGAAATTCCACCGAAAAATTGCTGGAATAAATGTAAGAAATGCAGGTTAATGTATTAAACTGTGGAAAAATCTCCGCAGAACTGATCAGTATCAGTGTTCAGTTCTGCAGCTTATGCTAAACTGTGGAAAAAAACCTGCAGAAGTAATGCAAGAGACTTTATTTCCACATGTCATGTAAAAGTCCATAGTTCATAATTAAATGCTGGGTGGAAATCTGAAGTTGTTTGGCAAAAGTTCAGAATTCCATCACAGGTGAAAGAGGAAAATTCGCCAAAATTTTCATAATTCTCATGGAACGTCCTTACAGTGGTGGAAATTGCTTATTCACACACTTCTATGCATATCACAGAAGGTGGAGGACCGAAAGGGTGGGGAACATTTTGGATCTTGTGCTGCCAGATAGTGACCTGGTATAGGAAGTGGAGTTGAGGATTCCCTAGAAGGTAGCAACCACCATACAGTGTGGTTTTTCTTGACATGGGTAGGGAGGGGATGTCTACAAAAAGCAGGGTAGTGGACTTCAGAATAGCTGACTTCAGCAGAATGGCTGACATCCTCTGGGGCACATAGCTGCCATCAGCCCAGGCACAGATATTATCCAGAAAGGAATCATCTTGAGGTTGGAGTTTGGTGAGGTCACAACCCTGCTCTAAGAACTGCAGTAAGAAGGCAGGCCAACAACAAACCAAGTTTGTGGTCCAGAGGTGAAGAATGCTGTGAGGAGAAAAGGCCGGTCTTTAAAAGATAGAAAGGTCCAAATGGAAGAGGACAGGGATGAGTATGCAACTAAATCCAGGAGTTGAGAAGGATTGTTAGAGTAGCTAAGGTTACAAAGGAGCTAAGGCTTGCACAGGGATAAAGGAAGTTGAAAAGACTGCTTTAGGTACATCAAGGAGAGGGGCTGCAAGGAACAAATCACCAGAATCAAAAAGATGGAGGTGGTCAGAGAAGGGACTGACCAGGAAGAGACACTCAATGAGTACTTCTGCTCAGGATTTACTAGGAAATTAATGGTCCCATCCACAGGGAAAGGCAAGGGGGAGGAGGGATAAGGATAAGGAGATCACAGTGAACAGGGTGCTGGAAGGACTGAGGGCCTTGAGAATTGACAAGGCACCTGGACTGGATGTGCTACATCCTAGAGTTCTGAGTGAGCTCGCTGAAGTCCTGGCAGGACCTCTAGTAGACTTGTTCAATACCTCCCTGCAGACTGGTGTGTGCCTCAAGACTGGAGGATGGCGCATGTGGTACCCCTCCACAAGAGCAGCCCCAAGGATGAACCAGGAAAGTACAGGCTGGTCAGCCTTACATCCATTGTGGGTAAGCAAATGGAGGTTATCCTTAAAGAAAGGTGGTGACCTTTCTGGAGGTAAATGGTCTCCTGGATGATAGGCAGCATGGGTTCATCTCCACAAGATCATGTCAAACAAACCTGGTTGACTTTTTGATAGGGTGACAAGAGCACCGATGGAGATTGACTGTATCTGAACTTCAGCAAGGCCTTTTACTCGGTGTCCCATGGGAGATTGACTAGTAAACTGTTGAACCTGGGAGCTGGGGATAAATTGGTAAAGTGAGTTGGAAATTGGTTGAGGGACAGACATTAGAGGGTGGTTATAGGGGAGAGCTTGAAACTCCCAGAACGGTCACCAGTGGGGTCCCACAGGGCCCAGTGCTAGGGATGGTGCTCTTTAACATCTTCATAGCTGATATAGAGGAATGGCTTAAAAGTAAGATCAGCCTGTTCACTGACGACACGAGGACAGGTGCAGTGGTGGATGGTGTTGAGGGTGGGATTGGAATCCAGGAGGATTTGTTAACACTAGAGCATTGATCAGACACTTGGCAGCAGGGTTTCAACGCTAAGAAGTGCAAGGCTACTGTAGAACAGCTTTATATGCTGATGGAAAGGTTTCATGATCCAAGCAGCATAAACATGAATTCGCAGATTCCAAAAATCGTGCTCCCGCTTATACCTTACATTACAACCTTGAGACTGCTTCTGCTATCAGCAGTTTTACTCAATTAGTTACTGACACCTTAGACTCTGTAGACAAAAGGATGGATTGTACTGCTCTGAGCTGTCTGCAATTATCAGTGATCATCTGTTAAGTTAATCACATTCACATTAAAGCAGCATTTAAGCTGAATTATACCATAGGCAATCACTCACCATGCTCAATGCCACAAAGCTAGTCTCCTGCTTTTACTGCAATGCTGTGCAACACTATTTTAAAAAAATGTCTTTAGTTAAGCAGTTACAAAAGGGACAAAAGAGGAGCATGACTTTATCCCAATGGAGGAGCTGATAGCTGATGTTTTGTACCACTGCTGATATCCCCGTGTCTGTTGCTGATAGTGTTGTAAATGAACTGCAAGTTTCAGTCCACCACTGAAACACCATAGTTCTGAGTACAACCAGTCCCCCTGAAGAGAGGTATGAAATTGGCCGTATGCATCAGAAATTGGGTTATGAAAGTAGTGAGGTTTTATCAGAGCAAGTACAACCGAACAATTAATGAGAGCACTGTCAGAAATGTAAAAGTGATTATAAAGCAAAATTCAAAGAATATCCAGAGCCAAGCAGTATGCTGCAAGAGCTGGCAATAAAACCCCATGGAGACCACCATTGTTGTTTGAAGAGATGGAAAGTGAACTCAGGAAAATGATCAGAACACTTTGGGTGGAGGGTAAGGTTACCACCTACTCAGGTTTTGACCGAATTATTCAGTTTTCAGGTCCAGATTCGTCGTCCTGTTTTCACCATTGCAAATTCAGTTTTTATGATGGGTCAAGCAGCACCTGTGAGATTCCCCACTAACTGTTTCATTTTCTTCTCATCTGACTGTAAGCAAGTGTCTGACAATTCAGTGTGCTTGCTTGCTTGCAGTGCATGCTAATTAGAAAGTGCCTTCAAGTGCAGGGCACTTAAAGAGCCAAATGTGTCCCTGTCTGCTCAGTTGTCACCTCTAACTTGGCACCAGTAAATTGGGAGATTATTCATGGGAAGGTAAACAATACCCTTTAATTAACACCTTCATTTTCTGAAACTCTTAGACATTCAGACAGGCACCACATTAGGTAATCTCTTGTCCAGTGTGGACTGTACAATGTGTTTCAGAAACTTTACCTGCTAATCCAGTTTTATTCAGAGGTAGTACTTTTCAGTCATTTTGAATGCTCACATACTTGTAAAACTGATTCTGTTAAATCTTTCACCATTTTACTTGCATGTTCATATTACAAACAAATTCTGATGTCATGTAAACCTTTGTTTGTATACCAGTAAATCGGAAAGGTGTAAAGTTGGGCTATAAGACCATTAGCAGCAAATCAACCTAATCCTTTCTAGGCTGCATTGTGAGTATGGTCTTTGACTGCTGCGATAAGGAATACTTTTATACCTTTAAATGCTCACCATTTTTTTCTTTTAGGGTCTGTCCTATATTTTAATATTTGTTACCCCATTTGTTGTTAAATTAATAATCTAATATTTTATTTCATTTCTAGCAGTACTACATCTCTCTCTCTCCTCAATAGTTATTGCTATCAATTTTCATACTACCTGGATATTCCAGGAAGACCATTCCAGGCATCTCAGATGAACAGCACAGAATAGTGTGACTAATGTCATGCTAAGCCACAGAAATGAGAAAAGGAAGAGAGAAGTAGCTGGTGAGGAGAAAGGAACACAGTCTAGATTTGATGGCACTGCAAATTTAGGTAATTTATCAAACATTATTTTTTTTTTACCAGGAGAGACACACTAAGCTGAAGCTTGCTTACAGGTGTACCTGGGAGCACAAGGGAGTGAAATGATTTGTGCAGGGTCACACAGTATGCACGTCCTGGGCTGTGGGATTCAAACCCTGGTCTCCAGAATTGCAGCTTAGAGCCTTAAACCACTGGTTATACTGCCTCCATGCTACATATCACATATCATGCTATCTGGTATGTATGACTGATATGGAAATAAAATAGGATATTTAACAGCATAGAATAGTTCCTACCACTTTTAAAAATTTCTGTGACATTACAAATAACTTTAGAGTAGGAGCAATGGAAGGACATAGCACATCTTAAAATGGCAGATGATATTTGTAAGTACAGCTCGTCCACCATTACTGGTGTAGTTTATTTAATTATTGAAAGAGTTTTACCAGAAAAGGCCACTTGTTCTAAAATAGCCGGTTGTCAGAGGTGTCCTTGTAGTCACTTTGATGTGTCAGCTAAGATGTGTACACAGGATGGAAAGTCCCTCAACCCCATCTCTAACCCCACCAAATGTTAACACACACTGAAATTTAAAATATTTAAATCTAAATCAAACAAACCAAAATAATAATCATGATGTACTTTAAAGAAGTTGTACACAATGCTATATCAGCAGCAATTTGAATAAATCAAGCTAATCAGACTCAAGCGATGCCCTCGTAAGTCATAAAGGGCGGAGTTAGGGATAGAGTTTGGGGTGTGGTTTAGTATTCGTTGTCATCTCTCCAAAGGTGGCAACCCTAGGGAGGGAGCAGTGGTCAATGCTAGAGTAGTAATAGCCATGGCCATGGGTGTAGTGACCACCTTGAGAGGCTATCAAAGAGATGTGATGATGTCATCAGGGGTCCATGGAGGCAGGCATTACAGACCTGCATGAGACTTCCTCCATCACTGAAGGTGAGTAAAAGTAAAAAATTTATTTTCCTTGTGCAGCACTGCATTTTAAATCTAAATCTAAAACTACTACGTCTTATACTGGCAACTCCTCTCCTTGCCTTTGATACTTAGGTTTTCATCAAGAACAGGAGCTTGACCACGTGCTGTGAAATGTCGAGCTGATGTGCACAGTGTGCATCCCCACCCCAGTATCAGTATCAGTATGCACAATATAGTACAGTACAATTTAAGATTCTGTATTTGTAATTGTAGCTAAAGTCAGTCTCATTTTGTTTACAGAAGAATGACGTGACTGGCTGGACCTGACCAGTGACTCACAGTGAATCCTAGAGACCACTGGGAACGTTGAGAATTATGACTAAGGACAAGAATGAAATGTCTTTTAATGATTTTAAAAGTCCCATTTAAACTTTTAAACTATGTAAATGAATAAACTTACATTATTTCAATTTAAAATGCACTGGTACTGTACTGTTTTTTGGCACTGTATTTTTATACTGCAATGGTACAATGGAGTGGTATGTGTTTACACTATGTCGAGTTTGCCTCACACATGTGTATAGGATGCTCACAGAAAGCATAGCTGTAGTTTAAATTTCACTGTTAAGGCTTGGTCAGTGTGACAGGGAGCTCCTGCCACTCTTTGCAGACTGACCTTTTCTTAAATCTGTTGCAACAGTTCTATTTCTTATCCTAATCTATCCTTTACAATTTCTAGTCCATAAGGTTGGCCACCTATGGGCACCCCTTCCTTTCTTGACTATGCTATAGTGTCCCTTTAATTTTCCTTTTCCTCTTATGTCCTCATACAGGGAAGTTATTGTGGTGACCTCCAAACGTATGTAAAACAGGTTGTGTTTATCATTGTTGAATTTAGTATGTAACAGCAATATGTCATAAAATACTTTGATGTACATACCTTATGTTTATGAAACCTCTAAATGTTGAAAATGCCATGGCACTAGGTGTTTTTGACAATGATAAATGCACTAGGTGACTATTACAGAAATTAAGTTAGCTGTGCTATTTAAAATGCATGTAAATTGCTATTAACTGAACACGTCTGAAATGTCATGGTGATTTGCCTATACCCCATGATGCTTTGCATTATGGAAGTATGTATGATGTATTTCTTTGAAACTTGATTTGTTGCCAGTGCCCTTTGGAGTAACTCTTTTTCTGTGATTTTGCATTGAGGTTCTTTCTTTTTAGCTTGTTTTGTTTTTTTTCTTTTAGCCCCCACTACCCAAGCAAATGGGTCCCACATAGGGATGAAGGGTTTTCACTAAAAGTGGTTAGATCAGAGATCAGTGTCAGTAGGTGCTGGCTAAGTGCAGAGTTGGTGTTTGGTCCATCTATTATCCCACAACCCTCCACATTCAGTGAATAAAGCGAAATTTAAATTACAGCTAAATAAAGCCATTTTATAGTAGGCACTTTGGAGCCAAGAACCCAAGGTACAGCTACCATTTGGGAGTGGTGCAGTTATCTGTCTCTGTGGAGGAAAAGGATCTAGGGTGATGGTCACAGGGAATATGAACCACTCATCTCAATGTAGAAAGTGGCAGCCAAGGCCAAGAGACTGCTGGGGTGCATTGCCAGAGGAATCACCTCTAGGAGGAGGGAGGAGGAAGTCATTCTACTGCAGTACAGATCACTGGTTAGGCCCCATTTGAAGGGTTCAACCATGCTGCAATGGCAGAAGTCCTGACAACATCCCTACATTGATGCAATCCCTCCCGACATCGCCAACACTGATGCGCCCTGACAATGACCTGTAACACGCTGACACCTACTGCCACACTTGACTGTATAAATAAGGGGGGTCTGTAACCCCGCATCCCCTATTTTAAATGTCTAACTCCATGTCATACAGACAGTGGAATTAGGTGCTTACCCAGTCAATTAGAAATCTCTGTTGACACAAAGTCCGTCGATGTGGGGGTTTTGATGTCAGGAGCCAATGTCAAATGTCGATGTTCTAATGGTATACCCATTTGGAACACTGTGTGCAGTTCTGGAGCCTCTATTTAAGGGAAGACATCAAGCTTTTGAGGGGTCCAGAGGAGGCAACAGATGCCTCAGGGGAATGGGGAGAAACCTTATGAGGCTAGGTTGAGGAGCTCAACATGTACTTCTTGGAGGAGAGAAGGAAAGGGGTGATATGATATAGACCAGCAAGTACTTAAAGGGCATGAACAAAATTAGTACTGAGGTCAAATGACAATGAGGTTGATCACATGGTGGGCGGGCAGCAGCAGTAGTTAAGCTGTGAGCTGACAATCGAGCAGGCACAATAGACCGCTTGGCCTGCATTTGCTGGCATTTTCGCTCAATACCATTTCTAGGTTTGCAACAGATATAAGGGATCTACCCATTACTGTCACTTATATAAGTCTATGGATGTCTTCCACTCAAACAATGCATTAAATATAAAGCTTTAATCCTTCTTGGACTTCTGGTGATGCTACGATCTAATATGGAGGGTGAAGCTTCAGCTCTGCACCCACCCAGCTATTAAACTCTTTCTGGCCTGTTGTTTTCCTCTGAGGAACATTTTTCTGTGTGTTAGGCTCGCTGGATTTATGAGCAGCAAGAAGAAGGCATCCAATCTGCTAAATCTGCAGCAGAACTTACCTCGGCCCCTTTGGATGGTTCTTCCTTCAACGGCCTACTCCAATATGGCGGTGACCTCATCTTCAGAGCAACCACAACCTTCAAATACTCTGTAATACTGGATGAATTAAGGGAATTTTGGGGCCAACTTTAAGAATCTCTAGCTGGACATCAAAACTCCTTTTTGGCTCTCAAGACCTGGGTTGGGGATCTTGAGCAATCTATGGCTGGGATGGACACTCGGTTGATCATCTTGAGCAGCTCCTCACTATATGTTTGCAGGATCAGCAAACTTCTTTGATCAGTGTGAGTATCTTCAGAATCGATCGTGCTGGAATAACTTGAGAATTAATGGCATCCCAGAGGGGAAGAAGGCCGGATATGATTGCTTTTCTTCAGGATCTCTTTCCTCATTGCTGAATATAAAGGATCTCTCCCCTTACAACTCAAGCGGGCACATCATTCTCTCACAGCTAAGCCTATTTCAGATACCACCCATCCTCACTCTATTGTAGCCCGCCCTCTATTATGCCATTAAGCAGGAGGTTTTATCTAGAGACTGGCACAAGGGAAACTAATGTACAAATGCAAACAAGTGTACATTGATAATGACTACTCCCATTAGTGATGACCAAACGGAGGGCCTTTGCCCCAATTTTGTGTCATCTTTGGAAACACAAGCTTAAATTCACCACCCCGTATCCCACCCAGCTTCATATCTATTTCCAATATGGTATTTGTAACTTCAAGGATTCAGATTCAGCCCTTCAGGAACTCAGGACCAGGAATTTGCTTTCCCCAGAAGACCAAATGGAATAAGATCCTTTCTGAGAAAACGGGCTCTCCAAAAAGACCACTGGTGCAAGGTTTCCCACACAGTAAAAACTCTGACAGAACCAGCCTCTTAAAGGTATTAAAGCCATGCTGCAGGCTTTCCAAAGAGAGGACACTACTTGAATCTAATTTGTGGGCTTGTGTACAACCCTGCAGGTTTATATGCTCAGTGTTGAGCTATAACTCACTGGGATTCCACAGATGTTAATCTGGTCTCTCAGTGCCTTCTTGCTTTATTTTCTTCCTCCTCTGCTATATGTTTTCTTTATTCTCCTGCTAAGTTTTCCCCTTTCTGTGTAGTTCTGTTCTCACCTATTTAATTTACTATTTGGAAGTTTCTCTGTTGTCACCTCCCGGTGTTTGCTTTACCATTTTTATTTTCTTTCCCTTTTTTCTATCCTTTCTTAGTCGATCTTTTATGGCTCAGTTCCTTCCACCTGACCCTTACGCACCCAAAGGAAGGAGAGCTGTCTCAGGATGCTCAATCCTCCCTTCCCCTGCCAATCCTCTGGCAACCCGAGTCCATTTCCGAACCCGGTAGCTGGTGTGGCATGCAGGTGTGGGCCCAGCTACCACTCTAGCACCACCAGGCTGGTGGGTCAGTTTATTTTATATTCCTCTCTTTGTTTAATTGAGAGCCCGATTATCTGTCTATCATTTCCATCTTTGCAATCTTTATTTTGTTTTTTCAGTTCACCTCTAACTAGCTATTCCAGTCTTCTACTGGTAAACGTCTTGTGGTCTCTGCCTTTACGGTCTCTTTGCCCTCTTTTGGCTTCTACATGCCATTAATCTTACCTCTATTTTTTTTTATTCTCTGTTCTCTTACAGCTGGTTCAAACCGTGTCTTTTGTTTGGGTTTTTCTTTTTTCCTAGATTTCTACAAATTTGGGCTGGATTTCTATTTCTCTGTTTGTGCCTGAGTACCATTTTCTTTTGTTTGCTCTTTCACAGTTAACAGGAAGCAATGGTACATAAATATACTTGCAGCACTGTTCTGTATTTGGAAGATTTTTGTGAGGCTGTGACTGCCTGTTTGAGGCTCATATTAAATCTTTTGGTGACTATACCTAGGCATTGTTTTTTCTTTATTGCTTTCTGAGATAGATTGAGATCCAGTTGTGGATCACTGAGGGTTCTTTTTGATGATGGGTATCTTTTCCTTTAGTAGTCTCACTAATTGTTTTGTTCCCTGGAGGATAGCTTTATGGTTTCATTATCTGGCTGAGTGGGGGGTGAAATTGCCTCCCTGTCCCCGTTTTTCCTTTAATTGATTTTCCTAGTCTATATGTACTTTGGTTCTTCTAGAAGTAAGGAGGCATGGTTTAGTACCACCCTATCCCCCTGCAGCTTCCAGGTTTTCTTGGGGCCACCTAAGAACAGGGCAGGTGAACCTGCTCCCTACCTTGGAGATCTTGAATATTTCTTTTTTCCTAGACATGCTGGTTTACCATGAATATTGTATATTGGTTTATAATCCTTTTCATGTCCTTTCTTTGTTCCCCTACTGTTTGCCAGCTATGTCAGGGCAGTGTTCCGCTCTGTATATAGTTACAAGTTCTTACTTTTTCTGGTTACCTTTTTTGGGATTTGAATACTGGGAGATGGGTTGAGGGGTTAATAGGGTTGTCTTCATATGTTATTCATTTTGGCTACAGCAGAGTTTTTGTTATGACTCTGCTGTTCATATTTTACCTGTCTTCATTGGTACTTCAATTATTTTTTGTTGTTTTTCCTGTTGATGTCCTACTCAAATTGAAATATTTACTGCTACTTATTACGCTTTATTATACTTGTTTGTTAGTATTGCAGTTGATGCTAGGGGATTATTATTTTGTCACTCTTTTGTTGTCTGTATTATCTTATATGGCCTATTTTGATCTGTTTTTTTTTTGTGATGCAGTTTGAAGGTTGGCAAAGCAGGACATTCTTCCACTGTTCTTAATGGAGGAGCCAAATGCCTCATTTTTCATTTTTTCCCTTTTATTGTGACTGGATTTCTCTCAGAATTTTTCTAGGTAGTTTTATTCTTATTTTACTCTTTCCTGATGAGTTCACAGTCTAAAATTCTGTCATTTAATGTGAATGGTATACATAATCCTGTAATGCGCCACCTCCCATATTTTTGGTAGCAACAGGTGGATTTTTTGTTTCTTCAAGACACCCATTTGTCTTCTACTGAACATACAACATTTCTAATTTTGGTTACAATCATGTATTTTTTTCTTCCCACTGCTCGGGCAAGAGGAAAGGGTTCTAATTCTAGGCTGATATGGGCTTTACTCGAAATGTCCTGCAGGTTTGAAGTCAAGGGGATGGTACATGCTTGTTATGGGTACATTATATGGCCACCCACTTACCCTAGTTAATATGTATTTTCCTCCTGCTACCAATACTGGTGTTCTCTCTTCCTTTTCACTTTACTTGAATATATGCAGGGTCAACTACTATGAGGAGGGATCTGAACTTTATTTTAAACCCAGATCTTGATGCCTTGGCCCCTAAGGTTTATCCATTTTGCCTGCTAATACATATCTTTGTAAGAAGCTTCAGTCTCTTGGCCTAGTGCATGTGTAGCATGTCTTTCACCTCCATGCTCAGGAATATACTCATTTTCTCCCAGACATGGGAGTCATGCTAGACTTATTTCTTTACCACTATGGAGCCCTTGACATGGTGTCTGCAGTAGATCATTACCCTATATCTTGAAACTATAAATGTTAAAATGTTGTTAAGTTGTTTAAGATCAGCTGATAGTATTGAATGCATTGTGCCTAAGAATAGAGGGGAAGTGGGTAGAAATCACGTTTCTTATACCAGCCCAGTATTGTGGAATAAATTACCATAATACCTGAGACCCTGAGTGGAAACATTCAGTATAACAAAATAAAATGTGGTATATTGATAATGTAAAACAGAATTGATTGATAGAATAGGAAGTAGGTAGTTTAGTATAGAGGAATGTATACTACCATTAATCAATTTATGCTTCTGTTGTGAGATGGTGTAATTGTGAAAATGTGAATCTGTGTATATTTTAATGTATGTTGTATGTTTTTGTAATTTTGTGGATTGAAACTTATATGTAAGAGTAACAGGAATGGAATAGCTGGATCTCACTGAAAATAATCCAATTTATTTATTTTATTTATTTATTTTGTTTTTGTTGACCGGGTAAGTGCACTAGACAAATCCTGCCTATTTTCAGGCACTACCGGGGGAGGATACAGGTGAATGCTTACTCACCTTGAACCACATTAAGCTGTTGGAGGTATTTTTAGTGAATGAGGGAAATTTGGCAGGACACTGGGAAATTCCCCTACTCTTTGATAAGTGCCATGGGATCTTTAACATCTACCTGAGCTACCACCAATCCAGGCAGATGGGACCTCAGTTTAACATCTCATCCGAAGGCGTCACCTCAGAGTGCAGCACCCATCTCATGCTGCCTACGGTGTCAGTACTGGGATATTAACTTAAGTGCCAGATGTGGAACTGAACCACAGCCCTCTGATCTCCTGGCCTCAGATGCGAGTGTGCTACCTACTGAGCCACTGACACTGACAATGGCCCAGTGGAGTAATCAAAATTAATTTTTGTTTAAATGAATGAAAGTTTTACTACTACTACTTACTATTCAATTTTCAGACCATGCTCCACTTTTCACTTCCTTTTCTTTGGGTAATTCTACCCATTCCACCTGTTGAAGACTCCACCCTGCTCTTCTTTGGGACCCTGTCCTCATAACCAAACTGACACAATTAATACCTCAGCTCTTACAGGAGAATGACAAAGATGACATTTCTCTGAGTATTTTATAGGACACATTGAAGACAGTTATTCTGGTAACCATAATCACCCATTCTTCTGCTCTTCATCGCTCTAGGGAAGCTAAGATTGAAAGTTACACCAAACTCTACATGTCTTACAATCAGCCTGGGATAGGGTAATACCTCTGTACAGGATCAAATTCTGTGCAGCAGCAACTACAGAACTTTCTTGGACCAGAAGGTAGAGTATGCCCTGTTTTACTCACAACAACATTATTATAAAGGGGGATCTAGGGGTCAAAATGATTAGCTCATCATCTTCAATCATACATAGTCACAGACACAGTAGTTAGGCTTCATGCTTCTATGATGGATCCTTTTCACAGTAGGAACTGACTAAATTATTTCAGTATTTCACTCTTATTATTCTTCTTCTTTATTTTCTACCTTCCAACAGCTCTGTTCAATATTTCCTATCGAGGATCCCCTTATCTGCTCTTTTTCTTCTTCACAAGTTCAACTCCTACTGTACTTTCTCCTATTTCCCAGGCCAAAATCTGCAGCAGTATTAAAGCTGCCAAGTCACATCAAAAGTCTGGGTTTAGATGTTTTTCATCTGAGTTTTATAAAAATTCTTCCTTCAAGAGTTATTTTTGTTGCAGCTTATGTGTTTTTTCACATACTCAATCAAGCCATTCCCTCCTCCCTTTTGGCAATATGGAATTATTGTAGCTCTATTTAAACCGGCAAGTGTAGTACATTACCTACTTCATATCACTCCATTTCTATTCTGAATGTTGATTATAAGTTTTTATGTCAGTTTGGGCTTCTAGACTTGACGCTATCTCCTTATTGCTGGACCACAACCAGGCAGCATTTGTCCAAAGCGGCAGACACATGATAATGTGCAGCATACTTTTCTGTTACTTGAACGTGTACAACAGCACCAATTCCCTGGTAATGGCCAGCTAGATGCGGAGAAGGCCTTCAGTCATGTGTCCTTGCATTTTTATGGTCCCTATTATGAGCTTATGGGTTTCTCAAGGAGTTTGTGGTGATGCTTCAACATCTTTAATCTCCTTTGGCTGCCTTAGTTAGAGTTAACAGCTTGTGTTCTACTTCATTTTCTTTGGCTGGGCACCCATCAGGGTTGTCCACTCTCCCCTTGCTATTTGCTTTTATATTGAACTGCTTGCTATTTCCATTCCATTCATACTGCCTCAAATGTTCATGGTATTCCCCTTGGAGGCTGGGACTACAGTTCAAAATTGCTTTGTTTGCTGATGATATTCTCCTTAATCTCACTGACCCCACTTCCTCTCTGAAGGCAGTCTTAGATATATTATCTCAGTTTGAACATGCACTTAGTGGGAATTGAATCCAATGGTTCATTAAACTTTATTCACTGCACATGCTGAGACATTTAGAATTTATGATAGTTGAACTTTCTGCTGGAAAGGTTATCTTATTGAGATGACATTTGACCTTGAAGGCATCTCTGCGAGTAGCAAATTGGTGAGGTCTGGTTCAACTGTTTCTACTTCAGTGATGGTTTAAATGGTATTTTAAACCAATGAGAATTTTTTTCTGTTTTTTATGTATGATCTGGGTGTTAATATTATGTGAGTTTCTGAATAACTGTCACAAGCTTCTGAGGAAGGACTTTGTTAGTCCGAAAGCTTAAGCACTTTGTTCTTTTGTAACATCTATTTTGGTCCAAAAAGGTATCAAATCATTTGCATCTGGATCTGTTCCTTGTGAGGAATTTTCAGTTTGTGGCAGATCATTTAAGTTATTAATTCTATTTATTTGTGCTAAAAAGATCATAACGAGGTTGTGGCATCAACCAAGTTTACCTCAAATTACGTGATGGGAAGCCTTGGTTGAAACCATCTACAGACATGAGCAGTGTCTGCTAAATATTAAAATATGCTCCCTGCTTTTGAACAGATTTGGGATGTTGGCTGCTATACTGTACACGGTAGGGGTTGGTTCCTCCTTTGTTCTCTAATCTGCCTCTAGGGTTTATTTTTTTTGTGTATAGGGATATTTTGAATTGGGGATACTATTTGGAATTACCAAGTCAGTCTTTGACCCTTACTTGGTTCTTGATTATTAATTAGTTGTTTAATGGCCTCCAACTTTGTTTTTTTTTTTTCTATTTGTGGTTTATTATGCTTCATTTGTTACTAATATTTTTGTATTGTTATATGTCTTTTTTTTCTTCAGACCATCATGTGTTTTTTTTTACTATGTTACTTTGTAACCCTTTCTTTCCCTATTGTGGGTTTAATTTTCTTATTTGTTCTGTTTGCATTACTGTGTTGACTATTTCTTGTTATGCTGTTTTGGACAAAAAATTAATAAAGTGGTTATTATACAAAAATATAAAGCTTTAATCTTTCTTCACAAAATAGTGTTAGGTTTGATGCCCAGTACAGTGACTGAGAAATTTCAAAGAAGATTGATATGTTTTACACTAGGTCCCAAGTTAGATTTGTTCTTTCTATTCCCAGATTCATCTCATCTTTTGTCAAAGATCTTTCAAAGATAAGGCAATTACTTGTTACAATAACCTTCCCCAGTCTGTCTTGATTAGTGGTGACCTGAATGCATTTAAATTCAGACTGTACAATGTTTTTACTGCAAGATCCTATAGTTTTTGTTTTATGTAATGTTTTAACTGTATTTGTCTAGTGTTTTGAGTACAGGTCACTGTACAAAAATAGCAGTTCTGCAATCTGCTCACCAGTTTAAATAAAAAGAAATTAATAAATGAAATGAATGAATGAATAAGTGAAATGCATCAAAGAATGACTTTTAAAAAATGAATGTTCTTATACATAAAAGTTTTGTCAGTGTGTTACTGTTTTAAGTCTGTTTTATTTATGTACTTGTTTCTTGTGCAAATGGGCATTAATTCTTATCAGCTACAATTATCAAAGTGAAAAATAAAAATAAAAATAAAAAAATGAAAAGTGGTAGAAGACTTATCCACTACTGTAATACCAAGCAGAAATATTCTATGAATAGGTCTGCCTTTGCCTGCTCCCCCTCTTCCAGCTTCTCCTGTACTTCAATCAACACCATTGTTAGTTTTGAGTTTTTCTCTAATGTAGCAGAAAACATCTTGTCCCTGCTGTTTTCTTCATGTGCTATGCTCAACTCTCTGTCTGACTTTTCCCATTTTGCCTTCATGTTGACCTTCCTCATAATGTTTAGGTACACTTTCCTGTTCTCTCTGGTCTTGTAGCTTTTGAATTTCCTCATTCCTTACTCACTGCCTCCCTACCTCTCTTGTGTACCACAATGATCCTTTTCTCCCTTTATTCTTATCTACTGTCCTAATACAAAGACATGTATCATCCAATTACCCTTGTTTTATTTGACTCTATTTGTTGTCTACATCCACTGCATCCCTCTACACCCACTTGTTATTCACTAAGAAGCTTGCACATCATGGTAAAATCAACCTAATTAAAGCCTAGTTCATTGTCAGTGACTTCTTGTTTTCCCACTCCAGCCTCATTTTTGAACCACACCAACTGGTGATCACTGTAGCCCAGATGCTCATGAACTGATATCTCCCCATTCTACCCTGATCTGTGAAGACTTGAACTACAGTAGCCCTCCTATATTGGTTCTTCTGCTATCTGTACTAGGAAGGTCTATAGTAAGGCCTCTAATACCACCTGGTTTCTATATTCACTGCTACTGGGATGCTACAGTCTACATCTGGCATGTTAGAGAACCTCAGTTAGCAGCCTTCCCTATTACATTCTGCAACCTTCTGATCCCTCTGCCATCTCCAGTCTATAACCTCCTATAAGAGGGCAGCCTATATACTATACATACCCTGATGACACTCCTCCCTGTTGCAACTACCTGAACTCACAACATTTCCACATCTGTACCACATTTTTCTGATCTCCATGGCCTTTCTAGCATCATATATAAAGCCACCAACCTTCCCTTCCTTTGCCCTCTATTCCTCCTGAATACTGAGTAATCAAGAATTAATATCTTCCAGGCTTTGTTACCCGCATTTTATTACAGCCATCAACTCCACTTGGGTTTCTGCTATCAATGCCATGTTAATGTTGTTCCTAAAACTAATGGCATGATGCACTCTGCCATCCAGTGCTCCTGAGCTTTATCCTTTTGCCTTTGTCTATTGCCTTCTGACTCATTTGTCCCTGCTGCCCCTGTGTCTAGCCTGTTCCTCCTTTTGGCACTCTTACACCCCATCCTGCCAGAATTGTATTCCCTTCCTCGAGTTGCCTCCTTGCTAGTCCCATTTCTCCATTTGCTACACCTTGGTCCTTCTCTGTTTCTCTTATTGCACCACCCCACCACTCCTGCTGTTATGTTCATGTCCCAGACACTGGTCTGCTACAGTATGTTCACTACCTTCTTCTGGACTGTGTTGGTGTCCCCCTGCATGATTCTTTTCTCATTCAATGGAGCCTCCCTTGCTACTACTCCATTATCAACATTATCATTCACCCCTTTGGGACCCTGTTTTGATACTGCTTTATGGGGGGTGTTCTTAACCTAACAACCAGGTAAAAACCCTTGCCCCCCAAGCTGCAGCCTCCTCCATATCAGTTGAAATAGCCTTTAATAAAAGCATCAAGACATGGTGAGAAGTGAAGGCCTTCCCTTGTGCCACCTTCTCTACCACCAGCACTGCACCCAATCCTCCAGGAACCAGAAGCCATCTTTCCTGCACAACTCCATCAACAGGAGTTGATGTGATTGATTAGGATAAGCCTGTCTTTCTTCTTGAGACAAACTGTCAGGGTCTTAGAAAAGATACTGATGATGCTGTTAGTTTTATCCTCATGCCCAACTCTCTGTAGACATCCCTTCACCTCACCAGTGTGTCTGTCAGTCATTTCATTTGTCCCCACATGTACAATGATATACAGCCTCTCTTCTCTCTTCTCACCTTTGCTCATGTTCTTTAAATCCTTCCAACCATATGTGCAACCTTCCCTGCATAACACACTAGAAGGCATCTAACTATTCTAGTTCCCAGGTCTGAACATGCTATCCTCTCTGTCCCCGATGGACCCCTACAACTAATGCTGATCTAGTTCTTGCTTTGCCCCATGACTTTTAATTTGACATGGGGCCCTACTATCGGGCCATCCTGGATACCTAATGGACAGCATTTTCTGGCACCCTTAGGTGGGAACCCAGACAAATCATATTACTCAGGGAGCAAAATGGTTTGCTGTTAGTAACTCAGGGCCACCACCCTTCACAATGTGGACCCTTCATCCCTCCTCCCTTTGTTGACTACTGTCCATCTTCCTCTCTGGACATTTAGTGTTCTTTGAGAAAATGGTGTAGAGGTCACCTGCACCAGCTTTTAATTGGCCCTGCTGTGAGAAGACTGAGTTCAGCCTATACTATAGGTAGTTCTGCAGGAAGTGATAAAAACTTACTGCACACCAGTCAGTAATGACATATCCAGATAATGTCCCTGAAGGTGGGTTCTCCATATGAACATATGAACATATGAAATTTGCCAGCAGATAAAGGCTTAGAGGTTTATCAAGTCTGCTTGAATGTGCAGATAACACCTTATTCTGCAGCTGCCTCTGCCTTCCACCTTCCCTCCATTGACCCTCCCCTTGCCTGTCCCAGCCCCTTTGGAAGGAGTCCACTGTTGTACTGGATACCACTTCTGCTGATAATGAATTCCACCCAGCTACCACCCTCTCTGTAAAAGTGTCTACTCATCTCCCTCCTGAACCTTCCTCACTCCAGTATCATATCATGGCTCCTGGTGTCCCTCCCTCCCTTACTTTGAACAGCCCCTCTGTACCTGTCTTGTTTATTTCTTTCCTTGTACTTAAGGTTTGAATCATGTCTCCCCTGTCCCTTCTCTCCTCCAGCGAGTACATGTTTAACTCCCTCAGCCTCCCTCTCGTATGATAAGTCCCTAGCCTCTTGATCATCTTTGTCACCCCTGCACTGCATCCCCTCCAGTAACTTAATGTCCCTCTTCAGATACAGGTGCCAGTGCACACAGTACTCAGGTGTGGTTTAACTAATGACCTATGCAGTGGCAGAATCACCTCCTCCTCCTCTCAAGCATATACCCTGCAATACAACCCAGCATTTTGTTGATTTCTTTGTAGCTGCCTTCCGACATTGTGCCAAGTTGTTCATTGACTTGCAATGAGTACCCCCAAATCTTAGGGAGAAAATGATAGTATTCAGGAAGTATAAGGAAACACAGAAGGAGTAGGACAGAGAACTGTACCAGTTAAAGCAGAAGGAAGGCAGGGAAGGTAGAAAGAATAGCAAAGGCCCAAACTGAGGAAAAGATAGCCAACTCAGTTAAGAAGGGCATAAAACATTTTGTAGGTACATTAGGAGAAGAAAGACTAAGGCAAGGATACTGAGGCTGAATAAAGAGGAGGGTGGTTGGGCAGAGAGGACAGTGAAAAACAGGATACAGAATGAATACTTCGTTCAGCATTCACAAAGGAAGAGGAGGGTAGGTACTTAATCCAGTCAATAGAAGCACTTTTCACAAAATAAAGGGTTCTGTAAGAACTCCTAAAACAGAAGGTGGATAAATCAATGGGACCTGATGGAATTCACCCAGAATTCTAAAACAACTAAGGCGAAGCTAGTAATACAACTGACTACCTTTTAACAAATCATGGAGGATGGTGTGGTACCTGAGGACTGGAGGAGGATGGATGTGATTTCCCTTCACAAAGTGGAGCAAGACAGAGGCAGAAAACTACAGACCTGTCAGTTTGATCTCAGTGGTAGGAAAAATGATGGAATCATTTCTGAAGGAAAGAACTGTTGAGTACCTAGAAACCAGTGGGGCACAGGACCCAAGGCAGCATGGATTCACAGCAGGAAGGTCATGTCAGATGAATCTAGTTGATTTCTTTGGCTGGGTGACCAAAGTAGTAGACCAGGGAGGGCTATGGACATGGCCTGTTAGACTTTAGCAAGGCATTTGACACAGTCCCACACAAAAGATTAATAAACAAATTAGCCAGTCTGGGAGTAGGTCCCATGGTAGTAGCCTGGGAAAACACTAGGTGGACAACAGGACACAGAGGTAATAGTAAATGGAAGTCCACGGTGAAAAAGGGGGTTACTGGTAGGGTACCACAGGGTTCAGTACTGGATCCTGTCCTTTTAATGTCTTTATTTGTGACATTGCAGAGGGACAGCAAAGGAAAAGTATGTCTCTTTGCAGACAACACAAGATCTGCAACAGGGCTGATACACAAGGTGGGGTGGAAAGGCGAAAAGGAACTTGGCAAGGTTGGAGGAATGGTCAAATGTATGGCAGCTTAGGATTCAATGCAAAAGACGTGCAAAGTACTGCACCTGGGAAACAAAACCCAGGGAAGAGTACACAATGGGAGAGGTGAGATACTGACAACAACAAAATGGAAAGAGTCCTGGGGTAGTTATATCAGATGACCTAAAGATGGGCAAGCAATGTGAAAAGGCAGTAAGGAGGCAGGGATAATGGGATGCATAGGAGAGGCATCACCAGTAGAAAACAGGAAGTTGTTATCCCTCTGTACAGACAGTTGGTGATATCACATCTGGAGTACTGCATGCAGTTCTGGAGACCCCATCTCAGCAAAGACATAGACAAGATGGAGGCTATCCAGAGGAGGGCAACCAAAATGGTGCAGGGTCTGCACCAGAAGACCTATGAAGAAGACTAAAGGAGCTTAATATGTATAGCCTCGAGGAAAGGAGGAGAGAGGGACATGATAGAAACTTTCAAGAACCTCAAGGGAATCAACAAAGTCCAAGAGGGTAGCATTTTTCAGAAAAGAGATGAACAAGAACAAGGGGCACAATTTGAAGATAGAGGGAGGGCTCAGAGGTACTCTGAGGGAGTATTTTATGGAGAGGTTGTAGATGCATGGAACAGCCTTCCTGAGGAGGTTGTGGAGTCACCAACAGTGGGTGAATTCAAGAATGCTTTGCCAGATCATCCCAACCCTGCTGTCCTCCTAGGTCATCCACCACTGCTCCCATCTTGGTATCATCAGCAAACAGATTGATCTTGCTCTTGATATTTATTTATTTATTTTATTTATTTAGCTTTTGTTGACCGGGTAAGTGCACTAGACAAATCCTGCCTATTTTCAGAGCACGACCAGGAGGGGGATACAGATGAATGGCAACTGACCTTGAACCAGATTAAGCTGTTGGTGGTATTTTTACTGAATATACTGAACTTGATATCCAAAGATATGTCTGCAATGAATATCCCAAACAACACTGGTCCCAACACTGAGCCCTGTGGAACACCGCTTGTCACTATCCTTGGGGATGAGAGCTCCCCACCCACCACTACACCTCAATTGCCTTCCCTGAAGCCAGTTCCCTACCCATCTCACCAGTTTTGCACCTGCCCTGTGCCTTCTAACTTACGCAGCCTCCCATGTGGCATCAAGTTGAATGCCTTACTGAAGTCTAGATACAGGACTTCCACTGCATGGCCACTGTTCAATTGCCTAGTTACCAAGTCATAGAACTCCACCAGGTTGGATTGGCAGGATCTGCCACATATGAAGCCATGCTGTCTGCTGTCCTGTAGTCCTTTGGCCTCCAGGAGGCCCACCAGTCTCCCCTTCAGGATA
Source organism: Neoceratodus forsteri (assembly GCA_016271365.2). Classification (NCBI taxonomy): domain Eukaryota; kingdom Metazoa; phylum Chordata; order Ceratodontiformes; family Ceratodontidae; genus Neoceratodus; species Neoceratodus forsteri. Next base: position 1,067,360,766 of record CM028130.1, read on the forward strand.
GCCTCCATCAGCTTACCAGCGATGGATGTGAGGCTCACTGGTCTGTAGTTCCCCTTTCATCCTTGGGGCCACTGTTGTGGAGGGGCACCACTTGAGCCATCCTGCAATCCTGAGGTACACACTCTGAGTGTAGTGAGGCATTAAATAGGTCTGTCAAAGGTCCCACAAGGACCTCTGCCAGGGTGGATGCCATCTGGACCTGATGCCTTGTCCACCCTCAGCATCTTCAAACCCTCCAGAACTCTGCCCTCCATGATTTGTCCATTTGTCACCACCTCCCCACTGTTTCTGCCATTCCTCTCCCTTGGGTATCACCTCCCTTTCTCCTTAGTAAACACTGAGCAGAAGTAATCATTTAGCGCTTCTGCCTATGACACCCTTCTTTCACCCAACCCACCTCCTTCCTAATCCTCACTACATAGTCCTTAAAATTCCTTTCTCCCTGATGTACCTAAAGAAGTCCTTCTACCCTCTTAATGCATTGTGCCAGCCTGAGCTCCATAGATGCCTTGGCTCTCCTTACTGCCTTGTCACCTCCTTCATTCCTTCAGGTACTCCTCCCTGTCCTCCCCCTCCCTGTTTTCTTGTACCTCCCAAAAGGCAACTTTTTCCTCCTTACCTTTTCCATGACCTACTAGTTCACCCAGCTCAGTTTCTAACCCTAGCCTTCTTACTCTGGCATTGCTGCAGGTTCTGGTTGCCTCAACTATCCCCAGCTTTATGAGCTCCTACCTCTGGTTAGTGCCCATACTAGGTGAGTTCTGTCCAGATACCCTTTTACCACTTCCCATCCTCCCAAAGATGGTTCTTCTAAAGTCCAGCACTCTTGTGCTAGATTCCACCCTTCCTTAGCGCATATCCAATGTGAGCCATACTGAGTGGTAGTTACTCCCTGACTGTGGTTCTTCCACCCTAATTTCCCTCACAACTCCCCATTTGCCAACACAAGGTCAAGGGTATTCCCTAACCTGGTTGGTTCACTGACCATTTGCATCAGGAAGCTGTCCTGAAGACATCCAGCAGTACCTGCTCCCTTCTATTCTGGTTGTTGGGGTACTCAGTCCACTCCTGGCATGTTGAAGTCCCCAAAATCACCACACTACCCTTCTCCTAGGTTCTCCTGATCTGTCCCACTAGTTCTCTGTCTAACAGTTGTTGTAACCCACTAGTCTTACTCTTCCATCACCAAACTGCCAACCTTGTCTTTCTGTTCTCATCCTCAGCCCATGCACTCCTGTAATATAGGTGAGCCCTCTTCTTTAGCCCATGGAGTCTTCCCCAAACCAGCCACTTAGTGTATGTTACTGCAACTCCTCTTATAGAATCTGTTTATCAGGGTACTCCAGACAGAGGTTTCCTAGGATACGTGGACTCATGGTTCTAGCTACTCCTTATCTGCCAAAACAGATCCTCCTAACTGAGCACAGCTGCAACAGTCCTACCCAATATCTGCCTCAGAGTGCATTGGGCAGCCCTCCATATATCTACAGAGCACACCCATCTGTTAAAAGACTCCCTATGTTGGTGGAACCAATGACTATCCTGCACCATGTTGCTACTACAAGCACAATGCTGTGCAGACTACCCTCAAGATTCATGTTGTGAGGATCACCATGTTCAGGGTTCATTTGCATCTGCAGAAGTTAGTATTTACCTGGTAGTTCATTATTAAAATTCATCCATGTGAACTCAGCCACAGTAAAGGCAGCACCTGACTTTAAAGCTCCTTCACTCCCACTTCCTCCTTGAATCCTCCTTCCTCCTTCCCTCCCTCCTCCATGCCTCTGTAACCCTAGTCCCACTTTAGACAATCACAGCATTGAAGGTATGCACACAAGTCCAGTGGTCTTGCTGTTCCTTACAGAACATTCTTTTGTTATTCTGCATATTAAAAACTAAAACATTAAACAACAAACTTTAGAATTTAAGCAACTACAATATAAACACTTCACTGGGTTCACACTTGGGGTGCACCAGTAACAGGCTTTGTCAATTCACTTTACGATCAAAGATGGTCTAAAAGTAAAAGGAGGTAATCATGTTGGTATGCACGGTTGCTAAGAGGGTGAATTTAAGCCATTGAAACACCTTAAATGTGGTAGCCCTTTCCTTTAGAAAATGGATAGGCTTGAGGCTGGCCAGCAGTGCAGTGGTAGGCTACCACTCATGATGCTGGCAACCTGTGTTCTGGAATGAGCATAGGTTATTGAGGGCTGTCCAAGACCAGGAGGCTCAAGCATTCCAGGGATAGCTTTCCTCCCCGGCCTGGAGGGGGTCCTGTATCTTGTCACCTGACTGCCACCTGGTGGATACCATGTGGAAGCATAGGCAAGAGAAGAAACAGGAGAAGGGATGTCAGTGGATGCTGGCATTCAAGCATGCCAACATACACGTATATGCATGGCATTGCAGACCCATATCCTGTGCAGGAAAAATACAATTGAAAAATGCCCTAGCCCTGTCAAGCATCCCCGGCAGGTACCACACCACCAACATGGTAGGTCACCCATCACCATGTGTTGTCCTGAGCAGGTGGTGAATAATCAGAAAATCCAAAATATGGTCATTGACAGGACGGGGGTACAAAGGAACAAGGGTGGAGGGAGGAAACACAGGAATGAATAAAAAGAAAATGAAAAGCTTGGCTCCCTAGGTATGGAATATTTACACTCACATACCAGGTATGTCCACCAAACGGATGTGAATGGGATGATCTAAGGGCTATAAAAGCTAGACCATATCCCTTTTCACTTTGATATGAGGTCCTCTGCTACCAAGATAGAACCAGCTTTAATCCTTCTTCCTTTTGGTAGAAAAATCCTCTTAAAATGGTCCACTCTATGTTTTATTATGGTGACTTTGTGTTCAGTGCTGCTCATAAATCCATGTTGGTCAGAAAGGGCCCCCTTTTCCTCCTTCAGCTGTTTTACTCTGGATTGTCCAAGTTAACCTACCACTGCTCACTCTACTCCTCCCTTTTTCCTCCTCCTCCATGCCAGGTGCCTCTCTCACTGTGCTTCCATTATCCCCAAATTCTGGCTTGGCTCCCTCCCCTTACTTTTGCTCCCTCCTCTCAAGTCCCTTTACCCTGAGTACCCCTCTGCAACTCTGACTCTTGCTCTGTCTCTCTCCTCATGTAAAATCCTCTGCAGGTCAAGCTGCTTTTTCATTCAGATTTCCTGAATGGTGGTCTTCCTTGCTGCCTTGCTATTCACTCCACCTCCTTCCTCTGTCTCACTCCTGCAAATCCCTACCTCCCTTGCCTCCCATGTGCAATTGCAGTTATTTTGTCAGGACCTCTGTGATTGCCCTTCTAGACTGCAGCTTGGCTATTATGTATTGTACTGTGTACTAGTATTGGTTCTATGAAACTGTTCTTTTATGTGGTGTAATTGTGCTTTATCTAAGTGCTGTTATATGTTGCATTTATTTTAATGCACCTTATTAGATTTACTGTTTTAATCTGTACTTCATTCCCAAGGTTACACCTGGAATGAGTTGCTACAGTTCAATATCTCGTTCATGGTAAAACTTTTGAAATAAATAAGTAGAACATGAATGACTAAATGAATAACTAAATACATAAATAATACATAAATAGTCCTTGTTTAATTAACCATGTGGCATTTCATTGTGATCTATGAATAGCTGTTGCTTTTTCTGTACAGCGTGTGTATACTAAAATATTGAATTACCTTTACTATAAAAAAGCGAATAATTCTCAAACATTATAAATTTCTGTTGAAACCCAGTTCTGACTCTAGCTTTATCCATATTACTATGCTGCTATAGTAGTATCATCTTGTCAGTTCCCATATGATTGCAATCAAATCAAGAGTGCATCAGACACTCAATCTGCTGGTAGCAGAGTGACTCAGAGAATCAAATCATAGTAAATAAACTCAGTGTTTATAGACAATCATCTGACGGGTGATTGAGGTTTGTACAATAATTCACAACAAATAAAAGTAATTCATCACACCCAAAAATTGTATTTCTAAACAGCTGCTTAAAATGTAATGCAGGGACCAGGCAACAGACTTTAGGTAATAAATGCCTTTATGTAATTTTTTCTAGTTACATGTACCGTACAGAGTAATCTTTGCAGGGTACACTGCTATAGGGTGAATGTGATTTACACATAAAACGTGGGCTATATATATATATCTTTTAGCACAACTACTCATTTTGCTATTTAATGTCAGTTATGTTAGTTAGTTAGTTAGTTAGTTAGTTAGTTAGTTAGTTAGTTAGTTAGTCAGCTAGAGGAGTCATCAGAAAATGGTGCCTCCTATGTATGCTCTTCACCCCGTGTTAGTAGCTGTTGCAACAGAGTCCAAATACTGGTACAGTATGTTCTATATTTACAATGTTTTTGACCTGACTACATTGTTTGTGTGTTATGTTTGTAATCAATTGCATTTTGCTTGGAATTCATATAGTCTATTGTCTTTCAATCCATCAACTGACTTACCCTATTCTGCAGTATTGTATTATCTGTCATTGTTTGACTCCCTTGGGACATATACAATGGTTAAACTGTTGCCCAGGTTTGTCCTAATCTCTGTTATCTTATCTGCAGATAAATCAGGTGTGTCTTCTCCTTGCTCCTTGTGGCTGGTTACCCTCATCACTACCTGCTTGGTCTACATCACCCTTCCTTTATGTTACCTCTTATGTGGTTCTCATTTCCCCAGTATTGACACCTTCTTTGACCAGTAGAGTAAAGCATCTGTGTCCTTCAGTGTTTGTCTTAATTTCTTCCTATACCTACTCTGTTTTTCTACTCATACAATTTTGTAATACTGCGCAACTAAACATGCTCACTATAAAAATATCTTCACTTCATTTGTGGATAAGACCAAATAAAATAGTTTTACAGTAAAAATAATATGACATGCAATACATTTTTATTAGTGTTTTAAACTGCTGTCTTATATAATATCTCTGTATCTTGGCTCTTCCCTTACTCATACTACTTCATCCTATTCACCTTTTAAACTCAAATGTTATGTGTAAAATTGTAAAATAAAAAATAAACAGCAGCAAACAAAGAAACAACCATACAGTCAGCTGTCTGGTTCCTGGTCGGCATGTTAGCAGGCTTTTGGTAATTCATTCACTTACTCTGCTATAACTCTGTAACTTAGTTCTTCCCTCATTCATCCTACAGTACAGTAACTCACCCTACTCACCACTAGACAAATAATCACCCCACAACAAAGTAGTCAAAAGTAAGAAAGCAAGAAACTGACCACTGCCTGTTGATTGCAGGCAGTGTTTGCTTCTCTCCTGAGACCACTTATCATATTTATTTCTTGCAATAAGTTGCAATACAGCCTTTGATGGAGGGAGCATGTTGGTATTGCCTTCACGGATATTATGAAGGCTTGTAATTTAGTTAATCATAATTTGTTGATTTAAAAGTTATTAGACATTGTTCTGCCATGAGGCTTTTGGACTGTTGTCAAATGATTTAAGTAATAGGACACAAAAGGTGAGTTGTGGTGATGCATATTCTGTGTTACAGTCACTGAACTCAGGAGTCCTCCAAGGATTTATCTTGGGGCCCCTGTTGTCAGCTTATTTATTATCAACATATTAAATGTATGTGACTACTCCAAAACAATTTTGTATACTGGCAATACTGTTATTTGTACTTGAAATCAGGAGTTAGGTGTTAGAGAAATAACTACAATCGGACTTTAGGAAGACCTGTTAATGGTTCGGCCAGAAATGAATTGGTCTGGCTGCCAATATAGCCCTAGAGGTTAGAGTAACGCTGTGAACAAGCTTAGTACATCCAGCAGACCAGACCTTGGTTTGATTCTCACAACCTCCACTTGCATACTGTGTGGCTCTGAGCAAGTCACTTAACTGCTAGTGCTCCCAGGTCACCCCTGAAAACAGGCATCTGTGCCTAGTGGGCCTTACCTGGTTACCAAAGACTAAAATAGAAAATAAAATAAATGACCCCCCAAAAAAATCATTATTGTTTGAAATACACACTATCTAAGGAACTGTCTAAGACTGTTCCTCCCTACACCTTGGAAGATACTATTGAACATAGAAACATAGAAGTTGTCAGCAGTTAAGGCATTTGGCCCACCTAGTCTGCCCCATTACCTTTAACAACTGTGCTGTTTCACGCCTGCTTGGTAATAGTTGTCCCTGTCCCCTCCCCACCTACCAGCATGCCTCTATGCCTATCCCAAGTTTTTTAAACCCCAACTGCATCGGCTGGAATTGATGCAATCAACATGTGATCAAGTATTTAGGGTGATCTTGGACTCCACTTTGTCCTTATCTTCACAAGTATATCATGTTATTCGAACTGTAACTTAATGTTTGGAAATTTTATATGGGAATAAGTAATATTTTTCCACTAATGTCTAGTCTCAGATCTATTATTTCAGTTGTCAGCTACCATGCAGTGCTGTAGTTCATGCATCTGCAAATGCTACAGCCTTAAAAGAAATTGTATTGCTTACAGCAGAGCTTGCAGATTTGCACTTTAATTAAGTTTTGACACTCAGGTATGACCTTTATATTTCCATGAACTGACTATCCCTTAACACAAAGTGTCTTAGCAACTGGCCCTGGTCTGAAAAAGGCATGATTGGGTCTTATGCCTGAGAGCATTGAAAATGTGTTTAGATTTGTTGAAAACAACTATACTACCCATAGGATGTTAGGAATATAGACTTCAGATTCCATTAAGGGACTTGAACTTTGGTCAGCGTTCTTTCCTAATGTTTGGGACTCACTTATCAATTGTTATCTATGAAAGTGGATCATGTTATTCTTTTAAAACCCTACTGTTGTCCAATTTTCAGGGCAAACAACTTTGCAATTTTAAATAATTGTATTAAATGTGTGTATGTTGTTCATTTATTGTGTACTGTATATGTGTACTTTATTGTATTTTAACTTCAACAGTTTGAAAACAGGCAATGTGTTTAAATGCTTGGAGATTTATTTCACTCAACTCCTGCTCTCTGGTAATGTCAAATCCAACCCAGGCCCAAAATATATCCCTTACTTTGCCACTCTGACTTCTAAATGAGTCTTGCACAAACAGAACCAGATTAAGACCTGTGAGGCTTAATAAAGGGAGGAGGGTGGGCAGAGGGTGACTGTGAAAGGCAGAGATACTAAACAAATATTTTTGCTCAGTATTTACAAAGGAAGAGGGAGGTACCTAAAACAAACAGTAAAACACTCTGGATACAGAAGCTGATACCAGCCCATTTACAGAAGAAAGGGTTCTGAAAGAACTCTTAAAACTGAAGGTGGACAAAGCAATGGGGCCTGATAGGATTCATCCAAGAATTCTAAAGAACTAAGGGTAGAACTAGTGACACCACTGACTACCCTCTTTAACAAATCATGGGAGGATGGGTGGTACCCGAGGACTGGAGGAGGGCAGATGTGATTCCTCTTCAAGTGGGAGCAAGGCAGAAGCAGAAACTACAGACCTGTTAGTTTAACCTCAGTGGTAGGGAAAATGATGGAATCACTTCTGAAGGAAAGAATTGTCGAGTATCTAGAGACCAGAGGGCACAGGACCCAAGGCAGCATGGATTCACAGTGGAAAGCTCATGCCAGACAAATCTGATAGATTTCTTTGACTGGGTGACCAAAATAGTAGATCAGGGAGGGGCTGTGGACATGGCCTACACTTGACTTTAGAAGGCATTTGACACAGTCCCACACAAAAGATTAATATACAAGTTAGCCAGCCTGGGAGTGGGTCACAATATGACAGCCTGGGTAAAGAATTAGCTGAAGAATAGGACACAGACAGTAATAGTAAATGGAGTCCACTCTGAAGAAAGGGCGTTACTAGCGGGGTACCGCAGGGTTCAGTATTAGGATCGGTCCTCTTCAATGTCTTTATAAGTGACATTGCAGAGGGACTGGAAGGAAAAGTATGTCTCTTTGCAGATGACACAAGATCTGCAACAGGGTTGATGCACAAGGTGTGGTGGAAAGGATGAGAAGGACTTGGCAAGGTTAGAGGAATGGTCAAATGTATGGCAGCTTAGATTCAATGCTAAGAAGTGCAAGGTAATGCACCTGAAACAAAAACCCAGGGAAGAGCACACAATGGGGGTGAGATACTAACAACAACAAAATGGAAAGGGACCTGGGGTAGTCATATCAGATGACCTAAAGGTGGGCAAGCAATGTGAGAAGGCAGCAAGGGCGGCTGGGGATACTGGGATGCATAGAACAGGCATCACCAGTAGAAAACAGGAAGTTATTATCTCTGTACAGACAGTTAGTGAGACCCATCTAGAGTACTGCATGCAGTTCTGGAGACCCAGTCTCCATAAAGATATGAACAGGATGGAAGCTGTCAGAGGAGGGCAACTAAGATGGTGCAGGGTCTGCCCCAGAAGACATATGAAGAGAGACTTAGGAGCTTAATATGTATAGCCTCGAGGAAAGGAGGAGAGGGGACATGATAGAAACTTTCCAAGTACCTCAAGGAATCAACATAGTCCAAGAGGGTAGCATCTCTCAAAAAGAGGGTGTGCAAGAACAAGGGCACAATTTGAAGATAGAGGTGGGTGCTCAGGAGGTAATTTAAGGAAGTATTTTTTCAGAGAGAGGGTTTGTGATGCATGGAATGGCCTTCTGGAGGAGGTTGTGGAGTCAAAAACAGTGGTGAAATTCAAGCATGCATGGGACAGTCATAAGGCAATTCTAGGGAGTGGGGTAGAAAGAAGTAGACTGCTGGTTAACTAGGATCTGCAGCTTATCCATTAGGTAGGGAAATGGGCAGACTGGGTGGGCCAAGGTCCTTATCTGCCATCATATTCTATGTTTCTATGTTTATACGCTTTGATTACCCCACTTAAACCTTTCTTATCACCTATCTCCAAGACTTGGCTAGGCAGTTCTGTAACTTATTCAGAAATTGCCATTATTGGTTTAATCTCATCAGGCAAGACTTCTGCTGTCAGGTGTGCGTGTGTGTGTGTGGGGGTGCTTATGTATATGAACTCTTATTTTAATGTTAAAAAGTGCCACACTGCCATGGGTGACCTTGCTGTTTCCTGTTTTGCCCCAAAGTTTTGAACTCTTCACTCCTGCCATTCATAGTAGTCTGTCATAGCAACTACTTAGAATTGGCCTCTGAAAGCACCTCTCCATTAAGACTAGTTGTGAGTGAACTTAATATATGTTGTATGATATTGAAAGGAGGGATGCTAGGCTAATTTGTCTAGTCATTGATTTTGAGTATCTTTTACATTGTTGTGTAGTCTGAAAACAATTGGACATATTATAGTTCTTGGTATGTGTACTCTTAAATTATTATTTATGTACTGTATGTATGTATGTATGTATGTATGTATGTATGTATGTATTTATACTGTAATAACCAGGTAGGTGCACTAATGCCAAGCACCTTTCTCAGGCACAACGCAGGTAGAACAAGTGCATTAAGTAAGTCGAATAAAGTCATGTACAATTTCTAGAACAGTGGTTTGACATGCAGTATGGGAACCATATACGCATAAATGGTACAAAATAATGACACAGAAAAATTTATATTTTTACATTTTAATACACAAGGCTGGAAGCTTGGGGAATATGAATAAAACATGTTGTTGCAGATGGATATACAGTAGATTTAAGAGTAGAGGTTGCAGTTACTACACACTGATGCAGAAAACGTGTGTACAAGAAGCAGGAGCTTTTATTTGCTTTTGAGTTGTTTTAAATGTTGCTTTCTTAAAAAGTGTTGTGTAGTTCCAAAACTTTGTTAATGTTCCAGTTAGGGTCAAGTGACAAGAGTTGGGAATGAGGTGTTAGGGTTTCCAACCCTAATACCCCACTCTCCCAAACCAGGCAAGAGAGCAGGTGTGGGTGTGCTATAGGCTTCCTGCTTCAACGCTCACCCATGCTTTCATTCCATTTGTAAATATGGTCAGATGTGTAGACTTTATGACAAGTCTTTGCAACTGTAAATAAGGTCAGATTGTAGACTTTAGGAGGCATTTTTGCAAATTATTTCCTTACTTTTTGAGATAGTGTAATAATACAGTATCCTCTGGACCCTGTGCCCGCATCCCTCTGTAAATGTGTATATGTACCGTATGTATCTGTGGCTGCACAGCAGGGATCGACAAATTTCAAAATGGCATACTAGTCCAGGGCAACTGGCCTTGCCAAAAAGGGTGGTCCCTGAGTTTCAAGTGGTAGTCCAATACATTTCAATGTAAGATTTTTAAAATGTATGTAGAAACAAAGTACATGGTGTGGGGTTGTACTGTTAATAGTATGTAGATAGAGAACATCAAAAGGCAGGTAAAATGTTTTTCGATGTTATAACATTTCTTTTACCAGTCACTATGTGGTGTGCGCCTTTCACTGGGTGGTGGTACTAGTAGACTGAGATGGAGGCGGTCAGTGGGAACAGGCAGGCACTTGTTGGTACAGTTAACAACCATCTGGGTGTCTGTCAGTTAGGGTACTAGCTGGCAGTGTGGCTGTAGCTGAATACATTCACCCCTACAACTGTATTCCCAATTGCCCCACACACAACAAGCCCTGACAATTAGACCTCCTTAAACCTATCCCACACTCTTTTGCTGTGGTTTTACAACAGTACCCACAGCACAGTGAGCACAACACTACAGTGCACTTTGGTGTTCACCTGGCCCCTCTGGATGTCAGGTAGGGTAAGGTGGGTAGAATTTTTTAAATAATACTCTTTAGTTTGTAATGTACAGTTTTCTATTTTTTCTTCTTTTCCTTAACCAGTCCATCTCTTTCTTTAAAGTCCTTTCCTCAACTGCCCAAGATTTCCTTTCCACACACACACAAGTCCAGTCTCACACCTGTGCCTTTCCTCTTTCCTCCTGTGTCACCCTAAACTGCCCAACTCAACTGCCTCACACTTTCCTGCTAAACTGCAGGCTGTTCTTAAAATATTCCTTTTTTTAAGCTAAGCATTGGCAACCACTTTTACTTTCTTTTCTGGTTGCCTGCTGGTCCCCTGATGCGTTACTATGGCAGGTCAGGGTCCTTCTCAGTCACTGACTAACAATTCAATTGTACTCTTTCTGATCTTTTATTTCTCACAGTTGTCCTCCTTTCACTGAGTTTGTCATCAACGATCCTGACATATGTCTCGCGATCGACAGACATCACCCAACTGGCAAGGAAGCTTTCCACCTCCTCCTTCCCGTTTGTCTTTTTTTGTTTCTCCCCACAAGTACACTCTTGAGCAGCCAGCCCTCAAACCAAGGTGTCACCATGCCACCTGAACAGCCCATGCAGTTGCTGTAACACTGAAGTTACTCTAGCATTGCCTCATGAAATGGCGCTTCAGTGTGCAGTGCAGTACTGTACTAACCCACCCAGCTCCATCCCCATCCATCATGCCCTCACCCTGCAGGACTGTCTCAAAGCATTGAGTGGACTTACCTGGCAATCCTGTGGGTGGCCTACTGTCAGCAGGTGCTGTGGTGATCTTGGGCGGGTAGTAGGATGTCCCCATTGCAGCAGGCACCACGGCACTTTCGCTCTCCTCGGCTTCCACTCTGGTGATGGTGCTCTCTGCTACTGCACTGGTGATGACTAAAGCTATCACGTGGGCTGCTCTGCTGCTTCATCTGCCCACAGCTGAGTGATAGATCTGGGGACATCTAGTGGTGAAGTTGGTTGGACCGAATGAGAAGTTAAACAAAAAAGACATCACTGATTTGCTGCTGTGGGACAACCAAGTACTGTGAAATTGGTTGTCCCATAGCAAACAATTGTAGCCTGGGATGTCGGGCTATGGATTTGTCAATCCCTGATGCACAGGGCCCTCAGATCCTATACTTCCATTAATAGGACAACAGTGACCAAATTGTCAGCATAGTCATCTTATTACCCCACCCTCATGTACCCGATACAGAAATTATTGAATCACTGCCATAGCATCATTATGCGCAACTGCAATGTCATTCCATACCACAGATGTGAAAACACATTTTGAGCAAGATTTTAAAATTACAGCTGTGACATATAAGGTGGGAAGATATGTTGAAAATCTGGGGTCAAATATTTAAAATTTCCAAAGTTTCATGTGTGTATAACATTGCAAACAAATGGTCATAACTTTGACATTTTTCATATTTTACACCAAATTTTCAACATAGTCTTTCTTAACTATTTTCTGGCCCTCTGGCTCAAATGGTCTCTTTTGAGCCACTGCATTATTAACTCGCTCTACCTCCTGTGTTCCCCTACATACCAATTTGTCCTGTTCCCCGGGTGGAGAGGAGGGAAATACTGGGGGCAGTGATTGGGAACCAGTGTTGGTGTGTGGTGGTGGACTGGCAGAGCCATTGCCTATTCGAGCCAGAGGGACATTTCTGGATGTTATGCCCTTAACCTTGGACTTGCAATGCCACCCAGCCCGCCAAAGTGGGTGCTGCCACCCATGTCCGGAAGGCAGCTACCAACATCTTCCCTCACTTGTGAGCCCCTGGGGATTGTATCAGCCACTGTTTCCACCAGGGGCCACTGCTGCACTGGGCTACCCTGGATCCTCCCCAAGAAAGGAGAGCAGTCCTCCAGATGCTCCTGATCCTTTCTGTCCCCAGTCGACCCATGGCAGTCCAGGCTCATTTCCAAACTGGGTCACGGCATGGCATGGGGTGTGGCGTCCAGTGCCTCAACCCTCAGCACCACCAGGCCAGCCATCACAGACTTCTTAGACTCCTCCATGAACAAGAGCAGAAAAATTTCCAAATCCTGTCCAAAGGTGAAACTTCCTGTAGCTAAGCTGATGGTGCATAACAACACTACAGCTGTTCCAAAGGCAACATAGCATCCCCTGCCATCCCTGCACAATGTGGATTGAGAGTATGCATACCTGCAGGGACTATTAATGTCAATGAATTGGACTAGCTAGGTTTCATTAAAACAAATTTAATGATAAAAGCCCTACAGAGTATTTTTCAATATGCACCTTAGCAGTGTTGAAGTGTTCAGTGGCAAGCAACAGACCACTCTTACAAGTAATGGATACAGGTATGACAATGGAGACATGTAACTCAAACAAATGCTAATATATTTAGTATCAATGATGGGTAGAAGTATGAAAGAATTTAAATAATCAACATGGTATTTAACAATACACAAACCTCTGAATCATACCCCTTTGCCACAAACCATATCTATTAGGATCTGATTGAATCAGAAGTAGAAGGTGATGACATGCTAAACCAGCAAGAATAGAAGCTAAAGGAAGGGAAGGATGGAGTATGAGGATGGAGTATGAGGATAAGAAATGGGATACAGTTAAGAAAAAGGTGGTAAGGAATGGAGCAAGAATACAGGAACCTGGGTAATAAAATTAGCTCCAGGTGCTGGTGGCAAATGCTGAGTTAAACTTAATGGCCATTACAGAGACTGGGACACTAGAAATCATGAGAGAGGTCTGACTCTACTAGGGTATAGTTGGATATAACATGTACTACTTTTATTGATTTATAGGAAGCTGTGCTGTATGTTTTTAATTTATTTGTATTATAAACCTTATCACCTGAGGAAACTACTTTAATTGTAGCAAAACATTGTTGTATTGCATACAGATCTGGAATCATAGGCATTTCTTTAAAATAAAAACTTTTATTACACTGCAAAATGTTCACTAAGTGGGTCTTTATGTCAGTTTTATTTGAAATTCAAAATATTTTATCTATTTTGTACAGTCGGCTTTAAAGGCTGTGTTACAACACAGCATGGTTACAGAAAGTAAGACAAAACAATACAAACATCCCAGATAGCTCCCTCCCTCCCTCAAGCCCACCCCGCCCATGGTATCAGGAATGCAACAGTAAACTCAGCTGTAAAGATGCACTCTTAAGCATTTACTATGTTTATTAAAGGGAATATAACATTTGCAACTTACTCCAATACTTTTCAAACTTGGGCATTTTGTTGTGTACACTAGCGATCACCTTCTCTACTGAGAGATTGAACAAGCGTTCCTGCAACCACCAGTATAAGATATAATATCCATGTCTAGCCAATGTCTAAGTACTAACTTTTTAACTGACATTCTATCATTGCTAGGTAATATTTCCTTTTGGTAACATTTATATGGGAGTAGTCCCCACCAGGCATGCCCCGGTTCTATACAGTCTGTGATGCCTAATAGTGAATCTGCTCTCTGCTTTATAAGGGCCCATAAGGAGCCACTTTGGGGCATTCCCAGAAAATGTGGTATAGAGAGCTAACATCTTGCATACAACGTCTGCAATTTGGAGAAATGTCAGTTTTTCTTTTGGTTCTAAATAGAGGAACAGGGTTTGGGCCTTCTGTTTTTTCCATTTATTGCAGGTCAGAGGGCCAGGAGGGCTTACTGCTATTTACCTGATTATACCCTGTACAGGTGGGATACGTGTAAGTGTAAAGGGTTGGGTAGCCCTCACATTAGTGATGCAGAGGACAAGTGGGGTGCAATTAAAAGGGCCATACTTAAAGCAACCAACTCATGTATGAGGACAGTTACAAAGGTAACATGTATAAGAGTCTGGTTCTTCAAAGAAGTAAGGAGGTGATGAGGGCCAAAAGAACATTCACTGGGTTCAAAAGAATCATGAAAAGGAGAAGTGTTGGGGAGTACCAGTGTATGTTGAAGGAGGCCAAGAACGTGGTCAGAGTACAAAGTCAGACACAGAGCTACATGTTGCTGAGAGTGTCAAGGGAAGGTAGAAATAATTCTTCCAGTATTAGGAAGAAAAGGAGATGGGGGGATGTGTTAGGATAGCAAAGTGGGGGAGAGGTAGTTGAGCTGGATAAGCAAAAAGGCAAATGTTTTAAACAACTACTTCTGCTCAGTATTCATGGTGGAGGATGAAGGGCCTCTATGGGAGGGTGGAGTTAAAGCATCCATGAGGGGGTTCAGGAAGTGGGATTCATGGAGAAAACAGGTTGGTAAGATAAGGGCTCACTGCACTGAAAGTAGATAAGGCACCAGACCCAGATGGTTTACACCCAAGAGTACTAAGGGAATTGGCTTCATAGCTGCCTGAGTCCTTGTCTGAAATACTTAAGGGCTCAATACCATCTGGTAGGCTCTGAGGGATTTGTGTAATGCAACAGGTTCCCATTTAAAAGGAAAGAATAGGGAGGATCCAATCAATTACAGACTAGCCAGTCTTACTTCCATTGTAGGTAAACTAATAAAGACCCTGTTCTTAGAAAAGCTGGTAGCCTACCTAGAGGAGAACAGGCTGTAGGACAGTTAGCAGCAGGGGTTCATGGCAGAGAGGCCATGCCAGCCCAACCTGATAATGTTCATTGACTAAGGCACAAGGGCAGTAGATAGAGGACAGGGGTTGATCTTTCTACTTCAATTTCAGCAAAGCCTTCAATTTGGCACCATACAGGAAGCTACTAAAGATGTTAGAGGACTTGGGTGTGTGAAAAGAGCTAGTCAGGTGGATGGGGAATCTGCTTGGTGGAGGAAGCAGAGGGTGGAATTTAATATGGTCAATACAAGGGAACAGAGGGATCATGAGTGTGGTGTCACAGGGGTCATTCCAGGGTCCTGTTCTTTTTAATATTTTATTAATGACAGGAAAGATATACAGGGCAAGAAGTGTCTCTTTGCAGATGATTCAAAATTATGCAGCAGGTGGCTAATGAAGAGGGGGTGATGGAGCAACAGAGGGATCTGAAAGACTGAAAGATGGTTAGAAGTATGGCTAGGATCATAGATAAACCATGATTGTACCTAGTTTTGTGACAGGTCATTGTCCCTGTCCCTTTTCCTATCCCTTACTCTATGATGTCCTGTTTTATAAGTTATTGTTTTCTAGCTGCAGGCTAAAAATTGGCCATTGGCTGCGGTTCAGTGGCGGATCACCTTAAGGTCGGTTTACTGACCTATAAAGCCCCTACACAAACAGGGACGCGACATTGCAAGATCTGCTTGTTCCCTACCGTCCCTCCCTCTCACTCCGATCCACCAACGAGGGATTGCTAGAGGTTCCCAGGGTTCATGAAACATCTGGGCATGAGCGCTTTCTATGCTGCCCTACCCTGTGGAATTTCTACCTCGTCGGATACAAAGCTGTCTGACCGCTGGAAAGCTTTTAAATCAGAGCTGAAAACCTATTTATTTCAAAAGGCTTATGGGGAGTAGCTACTGCACTGAATTGAAATTGAAATTATATTTTATTGTTGTTTGTTAGCTATATGTATGTTTTATATGTATTTAATTATTGTACAGCGCTTTGATTTCGAAAAGCGCTTAAAAATAAACTTTTACTACTTACTTACTCACTTTCAGTCTTGTAGCCCCCCACCTTGCTTCTCCCACATCTTTACTTTGTCTATGTTTCTGCTTTTGTTTGTTTCTTCTATCGTCTTTTCTACCCCTCTCCGCAAAAGGTGAATAGACCTGCTAGGTCCATAGTTGCCCACACAGTGGCTGCTGTTAAAGTTAAAGGAATCCTCTGATGGGAAGACAAAACCCCGTGAAAGAAATGGTTTGTTGTAGGATGAGTGGATGATACATTAGGGTTCCTATGCCCTTTATGTTATTTGCTTGTTCACACTTCATGCTGGAAACAAAGTCTCCCTCCCCTTAACCTGACAGACCATAGCTGGCTGGCAGGCAGGGATATAAAAGTAACATGGGTACACACAACAAATGCAAAAATAGAAATAAATCAGAGCTATGTAGCTCTGAAGGTGTGTTAGCTTCTACAGCCATCTTTATCAGGCCAGCAGCAGGATGAGCCCTGAGATGCTGTCAGAGAGAGGCAAACACCCTCATCCCAGGATAGATAAGCATGCTGTCGTGAGGCCTTTGGAGTGCTCTGTCTACCCTGAGAGTTTATTTTTTTATTTTAATGGTAAAGCAAGACAGAAAGCTAACTCTAACAGTAAGAAAATTTATAATCCACACAAGTTTTACTCCATGGAGCCTAAACATTTGGGTTGATTCAAGGAATAGGAGGGGAGGAAATGGACTAGGAAATTATGGAGGCATCCTCAAAATGGCAGAAAAAGGAAAGATATTGTTGATGGGAGACCTGAATATGCCAGATGTTAACTGGAGCAGTTACTGCAACCACATCCAAGAGTACGGTCATTCTCAATGCCCCTAGGGACATGCCTCAAACAGCTAGTGTTGGAACCCACTGAGGAGGGAGCAATCTTGGGCCTGGCACTCTCAAATGGGGACAAAGAGAGGATCACAGATTTAGAAGTGGGTAGTCATCTGGGAACAAGCGACCACCACACAGTGTGGTTCACATAAACACAACCTTGGAGTCCAAGCCATACAACGCAAGGGTACTGGACTTTAGAAATGCTGACTTTGCAAAATTGGGGCATGCCTAAGGAATGCACTAACAAATAAGCCGGAAGGAGGGTGGACGAACAATGTGGAAAATCAAAACTGTCATCATAGAGGCAATAAGCCTTTATTATGAAGTGAATAAAGAAAACAAAGTAAAAAACACTATGGCTCTCAAAGGAGGTGGCAGGAAGGTTAGGGAGAAAAATATAGCATTCAGGAAGTGTACGGAATCACAGAAGGAGCAGGACAGAGAACAGTATCAGTTAACTCATTCAGGCTTAGATATGCCTGTATATGGTGTCTGGAAGCACAGCCACCAGGCCAATAACACCTGTAGATGTACCCAGCTTACTTTCACTCAGGCCTGGGAACGCCTGAGAAAGTCAGCTGTTTTTACTTAAATATTAAACTAAGCAAATTGCTTAGAATTGATTGCATAGCATCATTAGAAAGATGATTTTGTACTGAATAATTTTGTCGCTGATACTTTGTGTCTATCATGTACTCTTTTGGAGTTATTTGCATTTGTTTAAGGTATAGTGTGCATGGCTAACATTCGCTCTCAAGCCTCACCTATGCACTTTGAAAATCTGAAAAAACACAATTGTTTGGTATTTCAGCTAGTATAAAATAAAACCAAAATTGATTACAATTGATTGCATAGCACCATTGGAAAGGTGATGCTGTGCTGAACAACTTTGCCACTCATACTTTGTGTGTAGCACTTACAGTTCAAGAGGTATACACACTTGTTTGTGGCATGCTGATTATGGCTTGATTTTGCTTAGAAAGGCCCAGGATGCAGTGCTAAGAGTATACAGTGCACAAGTGGTGGAAGTCTCAAAGAGTTCTGTGGTGTGAATGAGTTGAAGTAGAGGAAGGGAAGGCTGTCAGGACAAATAGGCCAAAACTGAGGAAGATAGTCAGCTCAGTTAAGAAGGGAATAAAACCTTTTATAGATATATTAGGGAGCACAGAAAGACCAGGGAGGGATAGCTAGGCTTAATAAAGGGAGGGAGGGAGGGAGGAGAGGAGGAGAGAGGGGGAGGGAGGGGGGAGGTGGACAGAGAGTGACAGTGAAAAGGCAGAGATACTGAATGAATACTTTTGCTCAGTATTCACAAAAGAAGAAGAGGGAGGTACCAAACCAAACAATAGAAGCACTCGGGGCTGGTTGATATCAGTCCATTGACAGAAGAAAGGGTCCTGAAAGAACTCATAAAACTTAAGGTGGACAAAGCAATGGGACCTGATGGGATTCACCCCAGAATTCTAAAAGAAATAAGGGAGGCCTAGTGACGCCACTGACTACCCTTTTAACAAATCATGGGAGGATGTGTGGTACCTGGGGACTGCAACAAGGCAGATGTGATCCCCTTCACAAGAGTGGGAGCAAGGCAGAGGCAGGAAACTACAGGCCTGTTAGTTTGACCTCATTTGTAGGGAAATGATAGAATAATTTCTGAAAGAAAGAATTGTTGAGTACCTAGAGGCCAGCGGAGCACAGGACCCAAGGCAGCATGGATTGACAGTGGGACGGTTATGTCAGATGAAGCTAATAGATTTCTTTGACTGGTGACCAAAGTAGTAGATCAGGAGGGGCTGTAGATATGGCCTACTTAGACTTTAGCAAGGCATTTGACACACTACCACACAAAAGATTAATAAACAAGTTAGCCAGCCTGTGAGTGGGTCCCAGGAGGCAGCCTAGGAAACAAACTGGCTGGACAACAGGATACAGGATACAGAGGGTTATAGTAAATGGGCACACTCTGCAGAAAGGGAAGTTACTAGTGGAGTACCACAGGGTTCAGTACTAGGACTGGTACTCTTTAATGTCTTTATAGGTGACATTGCAGAGGGGCTGAAGGAAAGTATGCCTCTTTGCAGACAACACAAAGATCTGCAAGAGGGTTGATACACAAAGAGGGGTGGAAGGATGAAAAGGGACTTGGTAAGGTTGAAGCAATAGTCAAGAGTATGGCAGCTTAGTTTCAATGCAAAGAAGTGTAAAGTAATGCACCTGGGAAACAAAAACTCAGGGAAGAGTACACAATGGGGTGGAAGGTACTAACAAAAACAAAAGAAAGGGACCTGGGGCACTCATATTAGATGACCTTGAGGTAGGCAAGCAATGTGAGAAGGCAGTATGGAGGGCTGGAGGATTCTGGGATGCACAAGGAGAGGCATCACCAGTAGAAAACAGGAAGCTGTTATCCTCTGTACAGACAGTTGGTGAAACCCCATCTGAGTACTTGCATGCCATTCTGGAAACCCCATTTCCACAATGACATAGATAGGAAGGAGGCAGTCCAGAAGAGGGTAACCAAAATAGTGCAGGGTCTATACCAAAAGCCATATGAAGAGGGACTAAAGGAGCTTAATGTGTACACCCTTGAGGAAAGGAGGGAGAGGGGAACATGATAGAAATCTTCAAGTACCTCAATGGAATCAACAAAGTCCAAGAGGGCAGCATATTGCAGAAAAGAAATGCACAAGAACAAGGGCACAATTTGCAAATAGAGGGGATAGCTCAGGGACAACGTGAGGAAGTATTTTTCACAGAGAGGGTGGTGGATGCATGCAACAGCTTTCATGAGGAGGTTGTAGGTTGAAAAACATTGGGGAATTTATGAATGCATGGGACCAACATAAGGCAATTATAGTGGGGGTAGGAGGGGTAAGAAGAAGTAGGCTGCTGGATGACTTGGATCTGCAGCTTATCCTATAGGTAGGGAAATAGGCATACTAGGTGGGCCAAGCAGTCCTTATCTGCTATCAGAGTCTATGTTTCTAGGAGCCATGAAAACATAAAACAAGCATTTGTCAATGAAGAATGTTTGCTGCTAGTATTGCTGTTGTACCGGATCTTGCTTGTACATATTTTACTACATATTTACCCAGGATGGAGCAGATGAACTGCACTATTTAATTTTCAGTGTTATCCTGATTCGACACATTGTTAGACTGTAATTATCCAGTATAGAGTAGCTGAGAGGCAATAGTCTGCTTTACGTGGCTCCCACATTTTGACCCCAAATGTGCAACAGTCTTTTATGACTTGATGTTATGATCAAGACAGGTGGAATTTTTAAAATCCCATCTGAAAGGTAATTTTGCTATGTGACTTTGGAAAGAAGTTTCAGAGGGATTTGAAAATGACACCTATCATGTTCAAGAAGCGGGACAAGGGATATGTTGAACATTAAGGCTAAAATCTGCAAAACTAAAGTTCTGAGTAAATGTTGGAACAATTAGTTTCCTAATAACTTGGTTGGTTTTTCACATTTTACCCCACATTTTCAACATCAACCTTTTATGACCACTCCTGAGCATGACAGGTGTCATTTACAAAACAATGGCTAGAACATCATTTTGAGCAACAAGTTTAAAATACATTGTGGGTAGGGTTTGAGAAATGACAGCTATCACATTCATGAAGAGATGTGAAAATGGCTATGCTGAAAAATTGTGGGACAAAATATTGAAAAGTACCACAGTTTGTTGAAAAATTGCAATGTAGACGATAACGTTGTTGTTTTCAATATTTTACCCCACATTTTCAACATAGCCTTCTTATGACCCCATGTATCCTTCTTATGAGCCCACCTCATGAACAAGGGTAAATGCTCAAATCCAGTCCAAAAGAGGATTTTGAGCAACAAGTGTGAAAACACATTTTGGTCAGGATTTGAAAAAGGTAGCTGCCATATACATATGAGGAGTTGTGAAGAAATGGCTATGTTGGACAGTTGGGATCAAAAAATTGAAAATTACAAAAGTTACAAGCCTGCATTATTACATTTTAATGAAGGTCCATAACTTTGTTGTTTTTAATACTTTTACCCACATTTTCAATATAGCCATCTTCTGACCCCACCTAATGAACAAGGGCAGAGAAATGTTCAACTCTGCCCAAAATGTGACTTCACACAGCAACCATGAAATCACCTTTGGGAAAGATTTGTCCAATTTCACTACCATTGTTCATGAGCTGGGCCCCCAAAGTATGTTGAACATTTTGGCAAAACATATTCAATAATGACCAAGTTATGGCACTAAGCTCAAAACCCCATTGAAATACATTGAACCACATAACTGATTTCCTCAGCTTACAGTCTGGCATTGAAGGAGTGAAGTCATGTTCACAGTCCAGAAAGGATTATGGCGTTGAACCCTCATGGTAAATAAGGGCTTGGGTGGAGTGCTGTGGTGGGTGCTGAGTGGGAGGGTTGGGTGGGGGGACAGTAATGGCAGCAACAGACATTGATGGATATGTTTCATTTTACAGGATTTAAAACAATATGAAAGATAGTTTTCTTTATTTCAGGTGGTGACACTGGGGGCTGTGCACCCTCAGTGTCAGTGCATCATGGTGCTGCATAAATAAAATGTGCAGAGTGGGAATAGCAGCTGGCACAGGAAATGGGCACCCCATACCTGAATATTAACTTTGCAGCCGACAGAACTAGAACCTATAGGATTTCTAGACTGATATAGCAACCTCTAGCACAGCAAGAGTTAACATGGGTTGGGCTTGGGAGGTAGCTGGAATGGATATAGATGGAAGTTTTCTCTTTTACAGGGTGTCTTAAGGAAAACAAAACTGTGAGGGATCGGTTTTATTTCATCATGACAACAATGGGGGATTGGGCATCCCCAGTGTCAGTGTTATGTTAGGTGTGGGGTGTGGGTGCTGAGTGAGAGGTTCAGGTGGGGACAGTAAGGGCACAGCTGCAACATACATCAATGGATGGTTTTCTTTGTTACATGGTGTAGTAGGTGATTATGACAGATCAGCTGTGCTTGCTGGGTGGCATAGATCAAAGGAGAGAGACAGCCTATGATTGGGTTAGCTCTCCCTTGAAATACATGAAGTTTCCACCCAGCAAGCCAGAACAGTGTCATGATCAGGCTAGCTGATGATTGGTGTGACACTGATGAACCCCTTGCAGACCACTCTGCATAGGACTGACAGTGTTAAACTCCTCAAAAGCCACTCTCCTAACAAAATGTTCACTGCACATATGAGTATGGTGAATATAAAAAGGAACTCCATTCTCCCCACACACACACACACATCATGTGCTGCACTGCAGACAGCCATTAGGAGTGGAAGCATGGAACATTGTGTGCTGAAGTTCTACCTTGCAGAAACTGCTTTTGGGTTGTTGGTCAGTGCAGTGCTACTTTAAATAAGTTATTGTGCTTAAAAGAGTCTAAATGTAAAGAGAATAACATTGACCAGTCATAGACACTGTTGTATAAGTTTGTGTTACTTTGATACCTGACAGAGAGTTGAAAGACAAACACAAAGGATTCTTGCCTGTTAGGCAAAGGTGAGTCTAAGAGGCCAACTGGTTTCACCTGTGGCTTTTATCCAGAAACTGGGAAATATGAGTCATCTATAAGGATCCATGGAAGGAACCTTAAAGGGAAAGGTTTCAAATAATGTTTATTGTCTGTTTCTTCAAGGAAATTTGTTTATATTAGTTATATTTTAATGTTTAAAGATCACCTTTCCTGCATTTATTTCTTTGGCTGCAAAATGAATAGGAGGCTCCCTTACCTGAATGGAGTTCCTCATAGCAGTAAGTAAATTTTCTGTTAGATAATGGGCTTTTTATTTCCTGGCATCTGATTGGCACCAATACCCTGCCAGGGGGTACATTAATTTTCAATAGATGCCCAGGAAATAAAAAGTACCAGCACATAGTGCCACTTAACCCAGTGAAATATCACAGTGCTTACCTTGCCTCCTAATTGGTCAAAAGACTTAAATTTTCATTTCAAATTGCAGCCATTTTTTTACCCTCGCTAGCAAGAGCTACACACACATTCATTCAGAACTCAGACACTATATCCAGTAATGTAAAAAAGAAAATCACAGCAGTATAAAAATAAAATAAATACAAATATTTGTTTTTCTTTGTCACTCGCTGACGGAGTGATAGCGAGCATGCCAGTTCCATACTACAGTCCTTCCTCACTGTCTTCTGTCCCTGATCTCCCCATGTGTGTTAAGCAAAAGAAAAGAACACCTTCTCATCAAGAACAGTTACAGAGATCTTTAGAACAGTACCTAACATTTTGAGTCCACTGGCAGGATGTTGTTCTTTGTAGCTCCATGGAACTGAATGTCATTTCTCTTCATATTCCCAGTCCTCAAGGCAGGCAGCAAAGATCGGGAACCAGCAAACAACAACAAAAAAGTAAACGGTAAGAGCAGACTCCAGGTCCTCAGGGTAGGCAACTAGGACAGCAATACTTAAAAAGCCATTAGTGAAAATCCCACCACAAACAGCAGAGATCCGAATGCACTTTCTACTGCCTAGCGTTGACATCCCACTAGAATCCTGGCAGTATTTTAAATCTGAAACCACCATCACAAATGTCACCAAAACAGCACGGCTCATTTTATTTTTTTTTTACCACGCCACAGTGCCTCCCAGTTGCAATCATGCTCACTATCAACCGCCACTAAAGTAACAAAAATAAATAAATAAACACATGACTAAACTATTACCGCTTCTTTTGTTTCTAGTTCACCTGACTGCCACCACCACTACATGATGAGATTCCTTCTGCTAATTAACAAATAAAGAGACAAATGAATGAATATTTAAAATGGTAGAACAAAATGGTTTTAACTTAAGAGTGTGTGTGTGTGTGTGTGTGTGTGTGTGTGTGTGTGTGTGTGTACATGTGTGTTGGGGTAACCATAGCTATCAGCTCAAAACTCACAACTTGGGATAACAGTCCCTAGGTAAAGGCAGAGGAACTATCTTATTACAAAATAAATCTAACAACTAAGATTTTTAACATTTACACATAAAATTTTTCAAAAATATATGATACAGTGACCCATTTTCTAAGCACAATAATACCCTCAGGGTGGGCAGTATGGGCAATATCAGACCTTCCAGCAGCTATAAGGCCCTCCACCTGCAGGCGTTGAGCCTCATTACACCTCTGGGCAGTTTGGTATTGCCCAATACCACCCTACATATTTAGGTATTGCTTGCTTACCAAACCATCTAAGCAAGGAAGGGATCATATTTTGCCCCCAAGGAGCTAGCTGCTTGATCCTTCCACTTCCTTATCTCCAACACTGTCCCCATGCTTCCATGTTTTTGATGTCATTATATGACTAGCATGGGTATGTGCTCCATGCAAGTCTATGGAGTGTCATTTAAAAGTTATCTTTACAATTTTAAGCCAACTTATGGTACAAATGGAGGCAGTATTTAAGTAACAAGAGCCTCACAAAATGAGGAAAGCATGGGGATGGTGGTGTAGATCAGGAAGAGTAAGGGATAGAGCCACTAGCCCTTTCAGAGACAAACCACAAACCTTTCCTTCCCTTCCCTTCCCTTCCCTAAGGGGCTTTATAGAAAATTTTACTACTGCTACAGAGGAACTCCCATTCAGGTAAGGGAGCTCCAATTCACTTTACCGAGCACCGAGAAATGTGTTCTTTAAAATGTATGAAAGAGATGATCTGTCATTCTGAACAATACTAATATGCATAAAGAAATAAACAGCTAATTAAACTGCTATGCTATCAGAAGCAGGTGACCCTAGAGAGGGGTACTTTAAGGTGTGATTTTCCTGTGTTAGAAGGCTGTGTTCAGTTGTACCTGATCTGAGTGAGAGAAGAACTTAACTCCAGAGAGAATTTATAAGCATCCTTGAGACCTACATCTGCTTCCTCTTCCATGCCTAGAGAGCGATAACTATAGATGTCCAAGGAAGTCCTTCTACAGTTATTGCAATATCTTATTTCTGCCTGAACAAAGAAAGTCTCATGGTGACTTGCATTTTGTTTGTTTCCTCCTGATCAAAATGAACATTGATAACCATTCTGAAAGTGACTTTTAGTTATTTTAAAATAAACATATCCCCAACAAAGGCATTTTACCTTCAAACCTGCCTGTCTGACTTTCACTTAATGGGATCCCACTAAATATGGCCTCCATCCAACACTTGACTCCACTGCTGACACCATATGTGGTGGTTGTACATCCTGTAATGAATACATATTATCCAAGCATACTTCTGAAATAGCTTTTATTTATTTACCCATGGTTGCTCAAGGTCTTCTTTCTAATGGATTCTCTCCTCATTCATAACTGATAGAATGTCCTAATTGTTATTTATATCACCATAAATGAAACTATTTTAAGATGTGGCAAGTTATCATAGTAATTATTTTATGTTAACATAGTTAATTGTTTTGTATAAATCTTATTTTTCTTCATAAATTGCAAACAATATTATTGTGATTGTTCATTGAGGTGTCAAATTCGGTATACTGCCCGATGTCAAAACTTTGACATTGACTGACACTAAAGCAACTACAGCACCAGGTCACTGTAGTTTCTGGTGGTCTTGCACCCCCTCCTCTAATCAGCTCAGACTCAGAGTTGATTATATTTAGTGTGTGGTGGGTGCAGCCCCCATGTGGGGTGTTGGGGGTGAAGCCCCTCTAAGAAAACATGGGAGGCAGTGAGATACTTTATGCCGACTGCAAAAGTGGTCAACATAAAGGTTTCACTCTTTGGTCGTTAAATAACATTTTGTGGATGACTGATTGTAGATCCATCAAATTCTACATTCTGATATGCAAATAAATTTAAAAAAATGGTTGTAATCCCATACTCTCAAGACTATGGACAAACTATGGTCAAAATGGACAAAGCATTATTAACCACCATTAGTTATGGTGTGTCCCAAACATTTAGAAAACATACTGGGAAAGGCTGTGATGCACAGAGATAATGCTGGAAGAATTCAATAGCAATGTTGTCCAAGAACTGTAGCCAAATGGAACCAGCATAATTATTAATTAACATGGTCTATTGAAAAACTATAGATATTAGGAATACAGCAACAGGAAACTGAGCAACCTAGGAATGGGATCCATAGTGGTAACTTTGGTTGAAAACTGGTTAAGAGTAGGAGAAAGAGGATTGGTTAATGGCACTCATTCTGAAGATGTGTGACAAGTGGGATAGCGCGGGAACTTAATACTGGGATCAGTCCTCTTCAATATCTTTATAGAGAGAGTGCAGAAGAGCTGGAAGAGGAGGGATGCCTTTTGCAGGTGATACCAAAATCTAAAAGATGGACACTCAGCGAGGGCTGGAAAATGCACAGGATCTTAGGAAACTCAAGGAATCGTGGAAAACTGTAGCAGTTGGGGTTCATTACCAAAGTGCAAAATAATGCACTTTGGACATAGAAGATCTGGTGTTGAGTATATAATGGGGAGTACTTACAGTCACTAGGCAGGAAAAGAGGCCTCAGCATTATCATATCTAAGGACCTCAAGGTGGCAGGGCAGTGTGACAAGGCAGTAGGTAAGACTAGTGGAATGCTGGGTTGCATAGAGAGAGAGGTATCTCAAGCAGGAGAAGGGATGTGGTGTTGTCATTATGTGCTCACTGGTGTGGCCACACCAAATTACTGCATTCAGTTTTGGAGACCACACCTCAGAAAGGACACAGGGTAGAGCCAGGCCAGATGAGGACAACTAAATTGTTGCATGGTTTGCATGAAAAGCTATACAAAGAGAGACTGCGGGATCTCAACATGTACAACCTGGAAGAAAGAAGAGAAAGAGGGAATAGGATCAAGACCTACAACTACTTAAAGGTGATCAGGGTACAGGTGAGGAGTCTCTTCAATGAGAACAAGCACCAGGGCCAGGGATATGCAATGAAGTTAGAGGGGTAAATTCAAGATTGATGTGAGGAGATATTTCTTCATTAAAAGGAAAGGATGCCTGGAACAGACTGCCAGTGGAAAATGGTAGAGGTTAGAACAGTGGGAGGCTTTAAGTGTACTTGAAATGGACAGAGAGGTATATCTGATAGGATGCAGGGAGGTGGGAGGGTCAATTGATACCAGACAGAGTTTGCAGAGACAAAATAGGTAGGGAACATCTAGCAGACTAGGTGAGCTAAGCAGTCCTTTTCTGCAGTCAAATTCTGTTTCTAAGTACAGTAACTTGAATATATTTTGATAAAGTTTTTTTATTTGAACACCAAAAAAAAAGACCACTAAGTAGCTATCATGTACAGCTATGATAAGAAATGGCATAGTTTAGTTTGAGAAATAATCTGATCCTGGCATGGCTATAGATTTA
The DNA here is from genome assembly GCA_016271365.2 of Neoceratodus forsteri. NCBI lineage: Eukaryota > Metazoa > Chordata > Ceratodontiformes > Ceratodontidae > Neoceratodus > Neoceratodus forsteri. The sequence continues at coordinate 1,067,388,242 of CM028130.1, forward strand.
TTATAGTTCACTGAAATAAGAGAAGCACAGATGTAGAAAGGGCTAACTAGAAATAAAATATATAAAGAGGCTAGTGTCTTTCAATCTAATCTTCACACTTTGAGTAGTTACCTCCAACACTGTTTACAATTATGTAGAGTCCTTATGAAGGGATGGACCTATCTCAAAATTCAGCTAAACTGATAACTGGAAATATTTACTGCAGTTTTAATGTAGAGTCTATACTGTAAGTAGTTTAAATGATGGTACTATTAATGTGATAAATACAATGTACATATTTTAATCATGGTACCTTCAAATGATATCATCTAAAAGAGGATAAATTTGACTAATATTATAATTAAAAATCAAACTATGAAAACCATTAGCAAGCTTGGACAATACAAATGATATTGAGACCATTAACACTCATGGCTCATGACTACAATAATTTAAAATGTTATTTTACTTATTTCATTTCATTTATTTGTTAACTGGGTAAGAGCACTGGGTACATCAATACCCTTTGCAGACCTGACCCGAATACATCTAAACAAAGTCATGCATTTACACACACAAAATAAATACAATTCATCAAATACTTTAGTATAAACAAATCACTAATAAATACATTTACAAACATCCTTACATAACAAGTATTTATCCAGCCTGGATTTAAAACACATGTAATGGCATTTTAGTTCTTAGATTAAAGAAAGGTTAATCCAGAAAGCTGGAGCAACAATAGGACAGGAACAAATCACTAATAATTATGTTTACAAACATCCTTACATAACAAATATTGTTTCAACCTGGATTTTAGAAGAAATTATTTTCATTCACCTAATTAAAAAGGGATTTTGATACTGGAAGCGATAGAGCAGAAGGACCTTGGTATAATCATATCTAATGATCTCAAGGTGGCTAAGCAATGTCTGAAGGCAGTAGCAAGGGCAAATAGAATGCTGAAATGCATAGCAGTAGTATTACAAGCAGAAGGAGGGAGATGGCTATGCCCTTGCACAAACAGCTGTTGAGGACACACCTTAAATATAGTGTCCAGTTCTGGAGACTGTACCTCAGGAGGAATGTAGATAGAGTGAGAGGTAACAGAGGAAGACAACAAAATGGTGCAAGGACTCAGCCATTTGACATATGAATAGAGGCTGAAAGACCTCAACATGTATATCCTGGAGCAAAGAAGGAAAGGGGGGATGATAGAGACCTTAAGTACCGAAAGGGAATAAATAAGAACCAGACAGCAGTATATTCCAGAACAAGGCTCTCATAGACAAAGGGTCATGACATGAAGCTAGAAAGGGAAGATTCAAGGAAACATTAGGAAACCCTACTTCACAGCAAGGCAGTGGATCAGTGGAATGCACCCTGAGGAAGTGGTGGAGCTGAAAAGGGACAGAATTCAAGGTTGCTTGGGATAGGTAAAAGGGAATTCTGGAGAGGGGCAGGGGAATTACCCAGATCACCTAGTGTCCTTGGGTAGCATGGATATAGAACACTTGGGCAGACTCACTGGCTCTGGAGGTCCTTATTTAATGACAATTTCTATGTTTCTATGTTTTCCCAGTCTCTCTTGATTGTGTGTGTGTTTTTTTTTCTTTTGGCATTTGTACATCAACCACTAACAACCTTGTTCATGAATTATGGATAAACTATTGTGATGACGCACCTGTGTTGCAGTGCCTTGGCCACCAAAGTGAAGTGAATGAACAGCAACTGCCCCATGTTTGGCATCACTTTTGTGATGATGGGGACCTCTACATGCTAACGCCTGGCCACAGGTGGGTCCATTTCATACAGTAGTAGGTATCATCAAGGATTCTCTGTTTCTTCCCCTTTGACAACACCTTCCAGTTGGGTACTACCTGAGTACAGTACCTTACCTCCCCAACTGGTGTAGCTAAGAGCTGCCAAGGGTAGGGAATGATGCACTTGACTGATATAGAGACCTGCATGAATGTGAGACACTGGCTCTGTAAGCAAGGACATTGACACTTGAATTGTCGGAAAAGAGGTAAAAGTATCATTATACTTTCAAAACAGTAAGAAATCACTAGACATCTCTACACATAAAATCACCGTAAAAACATTCAGGAATGGCAGTGGCATAAAGCATCGATACTGGTACATTAAAATCTGTGACATTATCCTCCTCTGTCCTTGCACTGTTCGGTCCCTCACATGACAAAAGTCTCTTTAAATTGAGAAGGACTGAGGTAAATTTTCTGTAACTTCAATGTCACTTGACTTTTAAAATAGTCCCCAAACTGCATCAACAAGGTTTTGTACAATATCACACTCCTGTGGATTTTCTAAAGAAATTATTTTGTTGGAATTGCAGAAGAATTGCTGAAGAATTGTTTGAGGCTTTTGGAGGGCCCTCCTGAGTCAGCAGTTTCAGAATGAAATCAGGAGAAGAGATGAATTCTTTAGGTTGCAGCTTTTGTTTGTGAAAAAACTTGCCATAACAGGATCGTCAGCCACTTGAAGCAACAGGCTTTCTATTCTCACCCTGTTCTCACTTACTGCCCTGCAGTATCTAACCCTACACTGGGATTCAGGTGATCCCCTAATCCTACACTTTATAGAGCAGCTATCTAGGACCCTGGCCCAAGAAGTTAAGCAGAGGCTATGCTTAACTAACAAGGACCTTGTTAGTTAAGTGGTGGCCATGATTTGTTCCAAACGACCATCTAAACTACATAAATGTAACTTAGAAAACAGCCCATTCATTTTTATATGGAAGCATGCCCACACACTCACAAATTATGACATCACAAATATTGTGAGCATGGGGCAGAACGGGGAGGATCGCAGACTGACGTGGTATCAGGAAGTGGAAGGGATCAGTGTGGCTCGGCTCCATGGAGCCAAAATATGATCCCTTCCTTCCAAACAGGGCTACTATAAAAAAATATGGGCATCTTAGGACTTCTGCCAAAGTAAGGTTTACTGGTGCTTCTTGGGGGCTGTCATAAAAGATTAAGAAAGTTGCTCTTTAATTAAATAAAGGCTGTCACTGTCAAGCTTCTATTACTGTATCAGGCCTCTACAGAGAGGACACCCACTTGGCTTTGGTCCCTTCCTTCTTGGTTGGTCTCCCTGTTTGAATTCCCTGCACTTTGCCTGTACAGCTACTTTTATGCTAAAACACATCTGCATATGCTACTTTGTTATCACTGACTGGACAATGACCTGTCCAGGGCTCAGAACCAATCAAAATCCTTTCTGCAGCAGCATAAGCCACAATGGAATAATCAGTTTTGAAATTCAGCTGCCCGTCTCAACATTCCAATGCTATAACTCTGAGCCTCATTTCTGAATACATTTCTTTGTCACAAATAGCACTTTCTTTATGTCTAAGCATGTTTTCACTATAATGGCTGGAAACCTGTTATTTTCAGCTCTCTGCTGATTTTTTCTACTCAAAATGACCCTAAAGAAAGCCAAGTCACTAAGACTTACACTCTTTTGTAATTAAACATCATAAATAACTTTTTCTAGGCACTTTAATCCTTATTTTCTCTTGAAAACAACAGTTTCCTTTAATTCCACTGTCCACAATATTTTTTTCACAGAAATTGAATATTAATTGTTCCCATGCTTAGTTCCTCCTCCTGTATAACTGACTGCATGGATTTATTTCATTCAGGACCCACTCTCACCTCTAAGGTTAGCAACTCCTCTATTTCACATTTTGACACTTAAAATAAGTTTCTGTAGTGTAGAACTCTTAAATCTATCCCTCTGCAAAGTCTGGTACACATCTGATAAAAAATTAGCTTGCCAGCACAAATTAGAAAAGTACATATGTAAAGCAAGTGTTTTTGACTGTATGCAACGTTTTGGTACAGAACCTTGCTTAAAATTGCTTTGTTTTTGCTTGTGACTTATTACAAAAATCTGTGTAGTTAATTATTTTCCCAAGACTCCCTCAGGACCCTCATGGCCTTATTTAATTAAATTATCTATTTTTTTTTTTGGTCTCCAACTCTGGCGAACTCCTTCCAGTGACCGTGGCTACCACCTCTACCTCCTGCAGCGTGACCATTCCGCCTCTCCGTGCCACCAGCACCACCTCTGGGTCTGAACCCCTGGAGATAGGGCACCCCATCCACCCGGTGTTTCTATCTTGAAGGGCAAAGTGCCCAGTGCCCCGGAATGGAGAAGTGAGATGGCCCAGATGTGGGTGTGTGCTCAGTGAAGGCCACGGCACCTTCATCTATCTCCAGGGGTATTTGATTATTTTTCCATTCCCATCCCTCTGGGCACGGCTTGCAAGGCAACATAATGCCATGACTCCGCCCAACCCTGGCGTTTCACTGTGCTGCTCATCGGCACACCCTGGCTGCCACCAGAGGTCAATCGGTAAGCGAGCAGCACCCCTCCCTCCCCAGGAAGAGAGAGCAGCCCTCCAGATGCTCGATCTCTTCCCTGGTGACTCCTGGCTTGTTCCCAAACCTGGGTCACTTGTGGTGCGAGTGTGTGCGTTCAGCACCTCAACCCTCAGCCACGGGATCAGCTAAATGATATATCTTTAATGTAGTTTATTGTTTGAGAAGCCATGGGTTCTCCAATATCAGATTGCACCCGTATCAGACAATGGCTCCATGTGAGAGTCATACAAAATGCTTGTCTCCAAATTTGAGTTGGGACTTCCACAGAGTCCCTGTCAAACTGTGCCTATATTTATTATATTTATTTCAATGTGAGCCAGTCCCAAAATCATTTCCTCTGGTGCTTGTCACCTGCCCAACTGAAAGTAATGGAAACTATCTGGTTGATCCTGTTGGCGAGAGGAGCACCTTAGTGCATCTCTCTTGCACTTCTACAAAGATTCACTGCTTTAGGCCAAGTCTGACTTCTAACGGTGTGGTAGTGAGGAGTGGCTGCCATAAACATGCCTGAGGATTCCTTTACTGAGTGCCTTGCATTCTGCTGTATGACCAACTCTCGGTCACTCAAACTCTCCACCTCTCTTCTTTTCAATGCCCTGGGCACCCACAGCTGCCACTCTGCATTTCTTTTATTTACATTTACAGAGCAACTTTCTTTCTTACAGGAACAATCTTTTAAAACATATAAAATTCTTAAAAATGTGAGTAACAGGTAGACCAAATTGAACCACTGGACCACCAGGGCATGTTTTAGTAGCCAGGGCAATTGGATTACTAGCCCACAGGCCACCAATGACTAAAACTACAATTTTTAATTATAAATACCATATGTTAGGTACAAAACTTTGCCAATCATCAAAACATGAGCAAAACTGTATGTGTGCAAGGAAAGCCAGGGCCAGGAATTCTTTCGTACTTCCCCTGAGCTGCATCCTACTATAACAATTAATAATATGTGCATGCTGATTCTGACAGTTAATCTATTTTAAAATTGCTTATTATTTATTTGGTACTATTTTAGGTTCTGAATATGCCTTTTATATCACTGAAGGGCCATCCTATACCTTGCTGGCAGCTCCTACCTACTCCGGGACTCGAACCTAAGTCCTTATCAACTTATTTTCTTAATTAACTAATACTACCTATCTATCCCTACTCTACTTGGCGGAACAGTCTCATGAGGTTGTTACACTATGGATGGAGTTAGCATGGGCAAAGATCAAAGAACAAAGCAGGGATGAATATGGATGTCCATCGACAACTTTGTTTGGACAACCTAAGAGTGAGGATCCTCTCTTTCAAAGTGTAATGAATAGTCTTTGGTCTTCACAGGTGGGTTATCAGCTTAACTCCTGGATTCATGCAGTTTTAGAGTTGTTTTACAGTTCAAAAGCAATTTTGTAGGCTCATTTTTTACTGCACACTTCTTAAATGCACCTGCACAGGTTATATTTACTGTATACCAGGAAGTCTTCTGCAAGGATCTTGAACTGAGCAAACTTCAGCAAGGCTAAGCTTTGTAGGGGTCAGCTAAATGGAAAATTACTGAAGCTAATTACAGAGGGCAAGTGTGAATCCAAAATGGTGTGAAAAATGGTAAACCACAAGACAGCCTAAAGGAAGTCTATTGATTGATTTTGAACTATTTGGCATAACCTCTGGCAAACATGTGTTTGCTGTGTCTCCTGTTTGCCCTAGCCTCCGGCAAACATGTGCTTGCTGTTCCTCAAGCAAATCCCTGCAAGGAGAATATACAAACCACATAAATTTAATAGTCAGGATGACTGTAGGAGCAGACTCATGGAAGTCAGCTGCTTACTGCTTGTCTTAGGTGGGTACTGGCTGCAGGCTGCCAGGACCACAGACAAGTAAAACTATAATCAGCTGTTGCTTCATGCATTGATCACCTGTTATGTAACTTGGATTAGTGGTCAGAGCTATAGGTCCATGAGACTGATGGGTTAGAAAATAGTTTTATAGTGACATAGTATAATCTAGTATAACAGGATACTAGTAATCATACTAGTTTATATTCTTTGATTAATCTTTCTGATTTTAATATTGGGCACACCTATTCCCATTTAATTATTGTTGAGAATGTAGAATACCAATAAAAGATCACATCAACTATGTTGATACGCTCCAGAGGTCATTGGTGTTTTCTGAATAAATTGCTGATTCTGTGTCTTATCTGAACCCATGACAATAACCCACTGTAGTTTGGCTTACACCTGGAGTTCCACTCTGGTTTCTCATGTCATCACTTCAAGCAGTGCATGTGTGTTAGAACAGACATTGAGACAAATGACAAAATGTCTCTGTTTACTGTCATAAATGAATCCTGCTTGCACAGAGGACCCGCAGTTCAGGTTGATGGCTTTAGTCTTCTGTTATGTTTTTCTGCTGTTTACCATATAGTTTGCCCCAATGCCTTTTTCTAATTAGTGCTTATTTTTATCTAATTTCTTCCTGGCCCTGCTCCAACAGTGAACTGTCCAAATTAAAGTCTTGCTGGAACCTGCCTCATCCACCAGACCAGACAAGTCTCAAGTTAAGATGTGATAGTCTTGAGGAGCTAAATATCTTCATCGTTCTTTCATACTTTGTATGTTATTATGATCCATTTGGCTACCCTCCCCTTCTAGGAATTTAGGAGGTCTCAATAGAATGTAGGAAGCCTCAATAGATGTACTAGTAGACAATGAACAAAGAAAATAATGTTTAAGTGACATGTGCCTAAATAAAACACAACATTCAAAATTTCAAAAATGTAATAGCAGCTGTGAATTGATAACTCAGACTTGATCCCTGACGTTAACCTCATATTGGACATTTAGCAAGTTAAAGTTATCAACATTTGTGACATGTATGCCCCACTTCAGAAACTCCACATTAGAGCTAACATTCAGCAGTGAGCCAATTGTTAGCATTAATGAGACTAAGAGACCAGGCAGGAGAAAAATAATTGGAGTGGGATTCCTTATTTTATAAAGGTATAAAAACACAAAAATGCATGTAAAGCTTAAAAAGGAAGGCAAAAGCCACATATTACTGTGATAAGCAAAAAGAAACCTTAAATTGTATAATATACCTTATATATATATATATATATATATATATATATATATATATATACATATCTATATATATATATATATATACATATACACCTAAGTACTTTTTCACAGAGTGGGTTGTGGATGCATGGAGTCAGAAACAGTGGGAGAATTCAAGAATGCATGGGACAGGCATAAGACAATTCTAGTGGGGGTAGGAGGAAGTAAGCTGTTGATTAACTAGAATCTGCAGCTTATCCATCAGGTAGGAAATGGGCAAACTAGGTGGGCCAAGCGGTCCTTATCTGCCGTCAAATTCTATGTTTCTATGTAAATTACTCTAAATGATTTGGGCAAATGTGAATAACCTATTCATGAGAAATCACACAACTATACCAGGGACCAGATAGTCTAAAACCTGCACAAGCACAGTGCAAATGTTTGCATTGTGTTTGCACTAGTGCCTGACTAAGAGGCTGCTGTATTCAGTTGCATAGAAGACCAGCATTATCTGATAGAATATCTGCTGGTGTCGGTGCAGTGTAAGAAAATTGTGCTGCCACAATGTGGATCTGGGCTGTATCTAGCCCACGGGAATAGTGTCCTGGGACCAAATAGTGCCAGTAGCTATGTTGGCTGTACTCAATTGCACCATGCAAATGAGCCCATTGGGTGTGCAAGACATTAAGGGCCATTTGGATGCCCATTATGGACTCATTTGCATGGTGAGTGGCAGCTCTTTAGTGCCCATCCTTTGGGCATCACACACATTATCCCTGTTGTCTAGCAGCATCCCCACCTCAATCACTCATCCCATGGGATTAACACATATTCCTGGTGTCCAGTGGCACCCCACCCCTGATCGCTGGTTCTACAAAGTGCATTTATATCCCTGGTGTCTAGTTGCACCCCTACTCCCAATCACCCATCCCATACATTATACACATATCCCTGGTGTCTGGTGGTATCCCTACCCCCAGGCACCTGTACCATATGTCAAATACCTCTCCCTGGTGTCCCCACCTCCTGGACACCAGTGCCATATATTTAACCTCCCTGGTATCTAGCTACAGCCTCACACCGATCACCCATTCCATATAGTGTTCATATATCCCTCATGTCTAGTGGCACTCCCACCCATGATCAGCTGTTCCCTATACTGGAACACATGTCCTTTGTGTCTAGTGGCACTCCTTACTCCCAATCACTTGTTCCATATATGGAACAGTTATCCATAGTGTCTAGTGGTACCCTTGGCCCCCAACTCCCTAATCACCCATCCTATATGGTACCAGATATCCCTTGGTGTCTTGTGGCACCTTCACCCTCCATATGCCAGGCTTATGCACCCTATTATCTCCACGATGTCCGGTGGTACCCTGCCCCCACTCCAAATGATGCCAACAAATGGACTGGCAAACACTGGTGGTACAGCAGCCTGCACTTACCCACATGCTCCCAGAACATCACCCATCCAACCCCCAACTTACCAGTGTATCTATTGAATCCAGGTACAATGACTGGCACAAACTTCCTCTCGCCTCCACGTCCAGCCATGGTGTAAAATGACAGTGAATGCACACACAGTATACTGTATATCTGCTCACTGTCCTCCATATGGCAGCCGGTTGAGGAGGTGTGAGGAGGATTGTGCCAGTTGCCATATCAGGATTCAATGCATATCCCCAGACACACTGTTCTGGATGTGTACGGGTGAGTGAGGGGCACGGGTGAGTGAGGGTGCTGGACCACAACTGTTCACCAGCTCATTTGTAGACCTGCATTTGTGGTAGTGGTGGCAAAGTGCCTAAAATTTACCATACATAGTATTTCATATAGAACCCAAATTTTGCATTATATTCCACGAAAGCAAAGTGAATAACTCTGCATCTTGAAGTAACACAAAGTTCCCATTATTCCCTATGGACTTACATTAGTTCGCTTTTTTGCTCTTTAAGTTGAATTTTGCAGTGATTCATGAATCTAAGGTCACATGGGCTCTACATTGTCTTGCACAGCCTCAGTTCAGCATAGTATGTGTAGTGGAATGCTTGAGACAGTTTGCCCTCAGAGCTCTGAGAATCAAACCATTGAAAACCTTTAAAATGCATTTTTGCCACAAATGTTTGTGTCAAAAGTTAGTACGTCAATTGCAGTAAACCCTTGGGTGTTTATATCATTGAGCATTTATTGACTTTGTGTGAACATAGAACATTAATTTAGTACATTTAGTCTCTACTGACAGACTCTGTGATTTGGGGAGGAAGGATCTGTGAAGTAGATTGTAAAAGGAGATTCAGTAGAGAAAGGCAGTTGTTCCAACTGCTGTTGGCTATTAGTATTTTGTGTTCAGGAACACACAATTATACTTCTGTTAAGTTTTTATCAGTATTTTGCTGTTTGCTGTGCTGCTGTGCATCTTTTTCAGTCTGTTGAAAAGACTGTGTTGCAGTTTATTGAACTATTAAAGTTTCTGTGCATTACCTTTCATCTGTGTGCATGCCATCAAGTCAGATGCATTTTATTACACCACCGTAATAGCAGTACTCTTAATTTCTTAGCCTGTCTGCTGTATTTTTTCTGCTTCTATCTAGCTACTGCTGTAATCCCCCAGCAAAATAAGGTATTGTTGTTCCACTGTAGGATTTCTGAAAACTGGTTAACGTCTTGTTGTGCCTGTGTGGCTACATCTGTTTAGTGTTCAATTTCTATCTAAAAGTCACTGTTGTTTTTGGCTGCCCATCCACCAAAAACTGAATACATATAACGTTGCTGTTAATTGTCTGTGTTCAGTCTGTTGAAATTGTTGTCGCTGTACCACTATCCTGTGTTTGCCCATAGTACCATGATTGAATTCTGTCTCTCACTGCATATTATGGCATTTAACCAAAAGAAAAGACATAATAAAGAAATGTACCTATTGCAGTATTTTTGGCATTGTGCTATCTTGTGAATTTTCCTGAATTTGTTAGCAACCCACAAAATTAGAAAAAAACACTGTTTGCAAGAAACATGTTTCTTTTCTTGGTGGCTCTGTATAATCTAAAAATCCCCACAAAGACAAGGTCAGGCAAAGGTGTTTCTGACTGTGGCATATGAGCTACATAAGTCAGTGGGATATAAGCTTTGGCTCTGTGGTCAGGGCATTCCATCACATCACATGGAATGAATAAAAAAGAAAAAATAATTGAAGGGAAAAGTGCTGTCAGAGGTTTAGGCTAGGCAGGGGTCTCTGCATCTGCGTGGGTAGCAGCAGTGCCTGCAGCATCACCCTTAGTGTTGGTGATGTGTGAAATAATTTCTGTGTGTGTCTGAAATAAAATCTGCCAGCCAGTCCTCAAGTAACGGCAAGTAGCCGTGTAGGTAAAAGTTGCAAATTAACACTGGAGGTTTACCACAGGCATGAGAAAGATGACTTTGAATATTTAAGTAGTGTTCAGAGTACCAGTGTGTGCATATCTTAACGTTGTACCTGTATTGTCATGTCACGATCATGGATCTACAAGTCACAAAGACAAATCATGCTCTTCACATTCTGATCATGAATCACAACTTTAACTTTTTGATCCAACCCTGAGTTTTTAAAATCTTCAGCTTCATCACAAATCAGGACTGGGGACACCAAGTTATAATGTCACATCACTCACGATCCTTGGTCTAGTATAATGCTTCTGTTTGTGTACATGTTCTGGTAGCTGCCCTACCTGAATCTTTATCCTCACAAAAGCCAGCACCATTTAATCCTGTAGATATTATCTCAGCCTGAACATTGTACAGTTCTGGGAAGTTCATCATGACTGAGTCACGTCATGTCATGATCATGTGTCACAAGACCCTTAGCGCAGGTGGTGTGTGAAATAAATTCTGTGTGTGTGTGTCTGAAATAAAATCTGCCAGCCAGTCTTCAAGTAGCCATGTAGGTAAAAGTTGTAAATTAACATCGGAGGTTTGCCACCGCATGAGGAGGATGGCTTTGAATGTTCAAGCAGTGTTCAGAGAACCTGTGTGGTGCATATCTCAATGCGAACGCTGTACTTATTGTCATGTCACAATCATGGCTTCAAGCAAATCACTTTCTTCATCTTCATGATCACTAATCACAGCACTTCAAATTTTTTTGTCCAATATACCAAGCAGGACAATCACATCTATGTTTGTACCCAGTCATGATGACTGTAGTGCTGAATAATGCAAGCAAAGCAGATCATCCTGGTGCAGTGTAAAACAGTGTACCATTGAGGCTGCTGATGCAGTCATGGAAAAAATTTCCAAGTGGGTACAACTCCAGCACTGAGGATTGTGAGGGTTGCTTTCTCTTTTTTGTTTCCTTGTTTTTCCACCAGTGTAAAGTATTTAACAGCGATGACATACAGGCCAGATGATGGATATAACAAAAGACAGGAACAGCTCCACGGGTACTGATACTGAATGGGGTACTGGAATGAACTCAGAATAATTTCTTCTTCATCTGTTTGCAAGTAGCATTGAGGTATTATGGACCATTGGTATGTTCCAATCTGAAGATGGGCAACAGTTTATATACACTGAAGACCTGGAAAGAAGACAAAATATTAATGGAAATTGTTCTCCAAATGACGCATGCAACCCCATCCCCCAAAAATACTTACCTTTCATAGACTGACATGTTCATACAGCCAAAGCTAACAGTCACATGTGGAACACATGTGCAGTGGCAACATAGTTTCACCACTATGGTTGTGAATCTGTGTGCTGTAACCTGAGTATGTAAAAGAAAAGAATGATAATGAGAAATGCTTATAATTCACTCAATCTCAGCAGTCCCCATGAAAAATGTTTAATTTTACAGTACCACATTAGATGGCAGTACATATGTATGGCATGTGAATGTGACCATGTTCAATGCACCAGTGATGGGAAAACATTCAGTTTAGATGATGATGATGATTCCTGCAAAGGAATCACAATGGACTGCTTACTAAAAATGAGATTCAATACAAATTAAAAGGCAGTGTGTCTGAAAAAACATGACAGTGACACGTGCAATAACTTACCAGTGTTGGTATGAATACACACACATAGAGCATCATGTTTCAATCAAGCGCAGCTGAAGAATTTACCAGAACATCAAATTATAGCTCAACCTATGGTCATCTGTAGCTGTCATAATTTATTATACAATGGCAAGAAAGAATGCTGGGCTGTGATTGGTCAGTCTGGCACTGGACCCGGGATGTTATCCCAGCATAACATCCAGCTCTAGTCCCAGCACTCTAACGACCACATTAAGTGGTAAAAACACTGCACAGCCATTCCTCCAATTGTGTTCACTGCTCCTCGCTCTGAACAAAATCTGAATTTCCACCCGCCACACTACTGCAAACCTTAGTCCCACAACAGAAAAAACAGCACAAAACAACATAACAACCATGGCACATTCTCCCCAAACCCAAAATATCTTCTTATTTAAAAAACACCTAACAGTTGCATTCATGGAAGTAGTACACTGATGGACTGAACCAGCAAGTGAGCCTTTCAGTAGTCACTCGTGCCTTTCTCCGTAAAGCACGCTCACTTTCAACTGAATTTTTTTTATAGGTTCTCTTTTAACTCAGCACATAAACAGAAGCAGTAAAATCATTCACGCACTAGTCACTTTTCCAAACATGATCATGGCACTGGCCCTGAGTGGAAGCAGCAGCACCAACAGGAGGCTGAAATGGTGCTTGTTCTTGGGGGCAAATATCACAACTTTAAAACTCCCTATACAAAACTCTACCAGGAGAACCTGAACTACAACACATTGGATGGAAGAAGTGACCAAGGGAAATGAAGTGAAAACACATCTATTGTAAGACAACCAAGCAGATTCACAACTACAGAAAAAAATACAATCCCCACACAGCTCCATCTATAGGATAAACAGGGAAAAGGAACTTCTTTATAGATAAATATTCTTCCACACATAAAAAAAAAACAAATGAAAAAACTCTTTAAAACACATTTATTTTTATTTTCTTCATTTATTTAAAGGTTAGCCATTGTATAATAGGAATAATGCCCTCCAGGGTGGGATTTATGCTGGATAACATCCTTCTCGGTGTTGACACCTCAGCCGTGGCCTTCAGGCTCATCCACCTGAGGTGGATGTTATCCCAGCATAACACCCACCCTGTCAGGCATTATTCCTTAGTAACACACTGTACATCATCAGCAGCAGAAAACAGATGGACAACAACAGCAACAGCAGCAGCAGCAGCAGGTGCCAGCAAAGCGATTTTCTCACTTGGGTCACTTATTCAGAGTTCTGGCTCTAGGTGCACGCTTTTAGCAGTGCATTAATAAATACTTGTGACTTTTCTGAACAGTTTCTCATGTGACTATGCTTCAGTGGGACTTTTCATGATTTTTATTTTTGGGAGGAGAGATTGTAATTGTATGTGACGAAGTGTATTTTGATGGTAGTTGTGGGTATGGTATGAAAACTTACAATCAACAGTAACAAAAAGTGATATAGCATGACAGTACAGCAGCAGTGCAATAATGAGGTGACAATTTTACGTATATTTTGTATTCCATTTTCGATTGGTACTTATCTACTCACTTGTCTATATGACACCCTTCTTTCCACAATTTACAGCTGCTGAACTCCCTTTTTCACATCTGAAATATTAAACAGAGTCCTACATTTAGTCTGCCTTGCAGCTAGTTTCCATCAGTATTGCCACCAGTTTTGTATATCTATTACTGTATTTAAAATTATTTTATTGTGACTAAAATGAACTAGCATGTAATCCAGCAGGACACATCCTCCACCATGACCTTATGGAGCAATAGGTGTTCAAAACTGCTGGGTATACTGATGAAAACCAGATCTGAACAATATTAAAAGGAGCTCTACTTTTATTATTTCCTACCTAAAAAAGGAATAAGTACACTATAACCAATAGCAGACCATGGCAGATCAGGGCATTAATGAACACTCTAGGTGCATTGTGAGGCAGAAGGTATTGCCCAAGTGACTTGAAGCACCTGGGAGGGACGTGTATTAAAGCTCTGATACACCCATGGGCTAGAGTGGCTATTGCACTTGTAAAATGAAGTAACTAACTGTAAAAAGCAAAAATAAAAAGCTTTTTACAATCAGCATGCCAAATGTTGGTGTACTGACATTGGAATGGTCAGGGTGACAACTTTTGCCCCAATGGCAAGTCGTCACATTTGACCTTTCATTAATGACCATTTTACAAAGCAGAATAACACTGAGTGTGGAAGGAATGGTATCATACAAGTCGGTAGACAAGGGACAATTGAAACTAGAATAAAATAGTATAGATCAAAATTGTTAACATATTATTGCACTGCAGCTTTAACACACTACAACAGGAAGAAAACATTACTGCAAAAAAGTAAGTACTTTTCTGTATGTAAAAGATTATTAAGTAGGAAAAGCAGGACTGGATTTTTTGTTTTATTTTATAATTTTTGTGGTTTTTAATATTTTTATGAGAGGAAAGAAAGTTAGAGAAATAAAGACAGAACACACAATACAAGTTAGAAAGAAACAAAAAGACTACTGGGTCTGGTTCTGACTAATCAGCTATTGGACATAGCCATTATTTGTAGCTGATGACCCTCCATTCAGTCCAACTGCTGCTGTATTTTGTTGACCATGTTATTGAGGTGGTTGACCTCACTCCAGAATAGGCCAAAGATCTGCCAGTGTGGCCGGGCTTTCTGCTGGGTTGCCCTCACGTCCTGGTGCGGGACCCACCACTTGTTCACTTCTGCTGTGCTTCTCTACACCATGCAGGCCAAGGCTGTGCTGACACCTCTTGCACTGCAGGAGCATTTCCTGCTACTTCAGCCATCCTGGCCTTCCAGTCTACATGCTGGTGGATAGTCAGATGAATTGTCTGGCAACCTGCTCCCAGATGCATACCCTTCTGACCACACTGCACCATCATGCCACAGATATTACATTTCACCACACTAAGGTCATCTGGAAGTGGGTGAAAATGCCACACTGCCAAGCTGTGTGGAGGACCAGGCATCGGGCAGTGGGGGGACCAGACATGGTGGGCTGCTGTACAGTTGGGGGGCACAATCTGCTGCTGCTGCTGTTGTTGTTCCTGTGGCTGCTGTTCCTGCTACTGTTCTTGAACATTGGCCAGTGGTGGGGGCAGTGCTAAGCCACTGGTGCTGCTTGACTGGCACCACCAACTCCACTGCCAGTGGACACAACATTTACTGGGAGGAGGACTAGATGGGAACCAGTTCACATCATTGATGTGAACACCACCACCATGCATACTTGGGCCTAGACAACCACCATGAGTCCCCATAGGAAAGCCACCTCTCCATTTAGAAAAATAAAGAATAAAAGTATTGAGAAGAATACAAAAGAAAAACAGTATAATCAGGACTCAGGAATATGATAACACAAGGGAAAACTCAAAAGCAGAAATAAGGCAGTAAACAGAAACACTGAGTAAATATTTAACTAGCACTATGCAGGCACTCTCGAAAAGCTCCCTAGCAAAGGGCAAGGGAAAGTGAAACTAGTTTACTGTCTTGCCTGATTAACTTCCTGCTTGCATCATATGACCTGCTGACTGCCAGACACGTGATTTGTGGGCTGTTTCTTACTAACTTTGCCTTCTCAAATGTAGCGTGAAGTGAATGCGAAATGCACAAACGCCAAGTACATTATGGTGAATTTTGACTTTTGTTGGGAATTTCACATAGTGTTACATGAATTTGAAGTTGTGCACTTGCCTTAACTCTGCAGGTGAATTTAAACTTTGCTACAGCTCTATTTGTGGGGTGGGGTACCACTGGGACACGAGGGCTATAATAAGGTAAATGGGCCAGACAATTGGGGAAGAGGTCTGCCACTAGACACCAGGGATATGTGGTACAACATGGGATGGGAGATTGGAGAATGGGGGCACCACTGGACACCAGAGATATATCTTCAACTATACAAAATGAGTGATCAAGGGTGTGGGGTGCCACTAGCTACCAGAGATGTGTGTACACTACATGGAATGGGTGATTGGGGTGCCACTACACCTGGGAAGGTGTTTGATATACTGCATGGATTTCTGGGGGTGTCACTAGATACGAGGGATATCAGTATAATATCTGGGATGGCTGATCAGAGGGTGGGGGAAGTGTAACTAGACATCAGGTATGTGAGTTCCACTGCATGGAATGAGTGATTGGGGGTACCAGCAGACACCATGTATATATGGTGCAATGTGGAATGGATGATTGGAGGTGCCACTGGACACCAGAGATATGTGTACACTCTATGAAATGGTTATTTGGTGTGGTGGTTGCCACTAGACACTAGAAGAGGTGTTTGATATATGGCACAGGTGCATGTGGGGGTGAGAGGTGCCACTAGACATGAGGGATGCGTGTTTAATATCCAGCACAGGTGATCAGGATAAGGGGTGCCACTAGACATCAGGCATATGTGTTCCACTATACGGAATGGATAATGGGGACATGGGAGGTCCAGTAGACAACAGGGATGTATGGTACAATACATGACAGGTGACTGAGTGGGTGCCATGAGATACAAGGAAATGTATTCCACTGTACAAAATGGGTGATCAGGGGTGAGGGTGCCACTAGACACCAGGGATATGTGTACACTATATGGAACAAATGATCAGATCATGCAACTAGACAGCAGGGATATGTTTCACTACATGGAGCGGGTGACTGGGAGTAAGCGGTGCCACGACACCGGGAATATATGTACACTATATGGAATGGGTGATTGGGGTGGAGGTGCCACTAGACACTAGGAGAGGTGCTTGATATGTGATAAAGGTATACAGGAGAGGGGTGACTCTAGACAGGAGGATATGAGTATAATGTGTATTGTAACATACTGTATATTGGATTATCTGTATACTGTATGAACGATGGACCCCACTGTAAATCAACTTGCTCCACTGCTAACTATTTCTTGAAAAATTTCAAGAATAAACATTTACAAACAATAATATGTGGTACATGTGATTGGGGGTGTGGGGTCACTAGAAACCATGGCATGGTACAACATATACAAAATGAGTGGTCAGAGATGGAAGGTGGCACTGAACACCCAGGGCCTGCAATCTCACTGGCATGCTGGTGATCGGAGGTGGATGGCTGAGTACAGCCATCATGCCATTGATGGGAAGTGAGACTGGGGCTTGCGCCCAGTTAAGATGAGTTTCAGCAGTGGTAGATAACATCACTTTGGAAGCCATTTATTGCCATTGCAAACCTTTGAAAATGCTGCTACACCCATACACAGGAGGGAACCCTGATTTGCATGGGAACAGTGTTATGGTAATGCCTGGGCACTAACAGGTTTAGCACATGCTCAGGGGTCTCTGAATATGCCCCCACCAAAATAAATGGATTTGAACCTGGATACCATGTGGACAAACTCTGTTAGCACTCACTTTTGAATATCTGGCCTCAGATATATTCAGATTAATCAAAAGATTGTACTGTAACTGACTCAAGGGTACTGGCAGAACCATTTAATACTATTTAATATCAAAAGCAAATATAATCCAGTCAAACTAGGGACAAACAGTGTCATAAGGAATGTATCCAGTCTTCCCAGTCCAGCATGCTTCTTTACTTTAAATCAGTGTCTGAAAAATAAGTTATTAAATACTGTACTTGAATAAATGGGTGTTTACTCACCTGGTAAAGGTGATTGTGTTAGTTGTATTCATGATACTCAGACATTACCTCATGGGTTCTCAACCCACCTGATAGGCTAGTGATGCACATGTGACCCAGATCAAATTTCACAGCATAGCCAGGTCCCAGGAGTCCCCAGTCTCCAGTTTCAATTCTTCCATAGCTGAAATACAAATGCTTTTAGGCCAAAACTCCTAACTTACGTGACTCCCACCTTAACTCCGTAATTTGTCTATATATATAAATGTAGGGAAAAATAGTAAACATGGTTTAACCACCACCTTTAATTTATTTCCCTATTAATACAGTTCTAATTCGGTTCCAAGGACCCTGACTCCAACTAATCAGTATTAAATTGAAATACTAGTAATTTTTATTTACATATCAATCCAGTGTAAAAATCTGTGCCATAGTCACCCTGAAGGGTGAGTCATGGAGTGTCATGGATACACCTAGCACAATCACCTTTACCAGGTGAGTAAACACCCATTGTGTTATGTTGTATCCATGACACTAGATATTGCCTCATGGGTTACTTTTAATAAGCAGGGAAAATCCATCAGGGCAGGCTAGAGCGATCAGACAGACATGTCTTTGTGACATGCTGATGACAAAATTTAGTGGCAACTTCAGTTCTTTGTCTGTATAGAGACTCAAGTCTCTAATGTCTTGAAGGTGTGGACAGAGGTCCAGGTCACAGCTCTGCAAATGTCTTCCATTGATACGCTAGCTCTTTCTGCCCAGGAGGTAGCCATTGCCCTTGTTGAATGGGCCTTTAACCCCTGCGGGAGTGACACCATTTGTCTTGTACGCCTCCTGAGTTGACCTCTTTATACAGCTAGCGATGGTGGTTTTGGAAGCAGCCAATCCTTGTTTATGGACTGAGCTATTATAAGAGTCTCTCGGACCTTAGTATGGTCCGTGTGAGGTATTGTTCTATGGCAATACCAATGTCTAAAGGATGATGAGTACTCTGCCCCTCCATTCTGACTGGATGTGAAATGTTGGTAACTCTAATGTTTGTTCCATGTTTGTTCCTTATGGAATGCGGACATGATTTTGGGTAGGAAGGCAGGAACTGTCTTCATAAAGACTCCTTGTGCCATGAATATAGTGTAGGGCTCCTTGCACAATAGGGCTCCTAGCTTGCTAATCCTATGAGTGGAGCAGACTGCCACCAGAAAACAAGTTTTAAACCCTAACCAGTATAGGGGTATTCCTGGCTGGGCTTGAATGGATCCTTCCCTAGAGCATCAAGCACCATGGTTAGATCCAAGGGGCCACTGGTGATCGAATGGGAGGCCGAATATTCTGTGCAGATCTAAGGAACCTGATGGCGTCAGAGTGAGCACCAGGTTGTGAGAGGCAGACTCTTCCATGGCGCATCTATGGCTGACAATTGCACCCATAGGGAGGAAGTGGATAATCCTTTATCGAAACCCTGCTGTAAATACAGTAGAATCACTGACTATCTACTCGCATTGGGTTGAGTTGGGAGGACTTGCACCATTTGGTGAAGATGTTTCACTATCTGTTATACGTGGCTGTGGTAGATGGCTTCCTGGATTGTAGCATGGTCGAGATGACTGACTCATGATACCCGACTGTTAGCAGTCTTTGCCTCTCAGGAGCCAAGCCGATAGTTTCAGGGTGTGAAGGGCTGGGTGGAGTACTGGTCCTGGCGCAGCATGTCCTTCCAATATGGGAGGGTCCAGCTGTCCAGGGTCATGGATATCACGGATACAAACCATGCTCTCTGTGGCCAATAAGGCACGATTAGAATGATCTGTAGTCGGATTGTCTGACCTTCGCCAGTACCTGTGGAATCAGAGGAATTGGGGAAAGATGTATGATTGTTCCTGTTTCCAGGTTTGTGACAGGGCATCTATTGCAGTGCCTGTTTCTCCCTGTGTCTGGAGAAGTATGCTTTGACCTGTGTGTTCACCTTGGATGCCATCAGGTCCATCAGGATATGACCCCACCTTCTTGTATCATGGTGAAAAGATCCGGTGCAACTGCCACTCCCAGGATGCACCTGCTGTCTGCTTAGCCATTCTGCTTTGACATTCAACCTTCCCACCAGATGAACGTGTGTAGGTGAGAAAGATTGACCGAGCCCAGTTTAACACCTTGGCAGCCTCTCTGAGCATGGCTCTGCTGTGTATGCCACCTTGTTTTGCTAAATAAGCTACCCACAGTACCAGGTCTATGCAGGATGCCATGTAGCCAAGAACCTGTGCTGCTTGACCCAGCGTATTCGGCTGAGGACCTTAGCATCCGTACTCATCGACATCACTGAGTCGATGCGCTGTACTGAAGGTCTTGCCAGCCCCTCGGTCAGTCTATTTCTGTGCTGAGGAGTTCTATATTGAGATGGACATAGAGAACTCTTCTCTTGACTGACTACCCAACCATGCTGGGACAGAGTCAACAGGACCAAGTCTGTGCTTCTCTGAGACTGGGCGCTGTTGCGCACCGTGATAGCGAGTCATCAAGTATGGGATGATATCCACCCCTGCTCCCATAACTGGGCTGCTAAGACCACTGACACTTTTGTAAATACCCTGGATGCCAATGTGAGTCCAAACGGTAAGGTTTGATACTGTAGGTGTTGACCCAGTATGTGAAATTGCAGGAAACACTGATGGCTCGGCCTGATTGAGATGTGGGTGTATGCAGCCTTCAGGTCTACAGATGTGAGGTAATCCCCACTCATATGTTTTTAGGGTGGATCAGAGGGTTTCCATTTTGAACCGTGGGGTGAATATGAACCTGTTCAGAAATTTTAGGTCCAGGATGGGTCTGAGGTCTCTGTTTTCTTTGGAACCAGGAAGAAAATGGAGTAGAACCCTTTGCCAGCCTCAGCTGCTGGCACCAGTTGAATAGCATTGTTTACAACAGATCTCAGATAATTTCTGTACCTGGTGGGCTGTGGCCATCTTTTTGAGATGGGAGACAGTACCACTCTTGTCCATGGATGGCATGCTTGAAAATTCAATAGCATAACCATGGGAAATAATGTCCAGGACCCATCTGTTTGATGTGGTCTGTTGCCATTAATGGGTGAAACAACATCAGTCTCTGACCCACAGGTGGGTAGTCCCAGTGTGGGGTTGGGGTTGGTGAAACATGGTAGAATAGTCAGTACTGTTTTGACTTTAATCCTTTGCCTCTGCCTCCAAAACATGGGTGTCTACCTCGGGATGCTGAATATGTACCTTGTGAGGAGCCTCTGAAACTATTATTATTGTTGTTGGGGCCTCTCCTAGAAAGGAATTATTTGTGTAATTCTGCCTTCTGTTATGTTGAAATCTGTTGTTCCTCAGAAACCTGCACAGAGCAGAAGGCAAATAGGTGGTTCTTTGTCTGTCTTTCATGAGGTCCTTGCCCTCTTCTTTTTGTTTTAGGAGCTCTTTCAGGCCTTCGCCAAACACGTTGTTCCCCTTCAAGGGCAAGGTTTGTACTAGTATTTTTGACTCATTGTCTGCATCCCAGAGTTTGAACCATAGAGCTCATCTGACTCTGTTTTGTTAATGCGGCAGATTTAGCTTCTAGCTTTAACGTATCCACTGCCATGTCTCCCAGATATTTTGCCATGTCAAGAGTGCATTCTAGCAGCTCTACTTCCTGAATTTGGGGTCTGCTTTCTCTAGCAGTTCTTCCAACCAGCGAGTCTGCACATTTGAAGAATAGACTGCTGTGACTGCAGTTATAGCTGTCATGCCTGAAAACTCAAACAGCTTTTTAGTATCTCTTCAACTTTCTTGTCAGTAGGGTTTTGAGTGAGATAGTGCCACAAGGCAGCACCGTCTTCTTGCTAAGTACTGCTATCTGAGGGTCTATAGTTGGTCCCGTACACCACAACAACCTTGTCCTCTTGTACTGGGTACATCCTGTCTAGATTTGCTTCTCGGACATACAACCAAGCTCTGTGACTTCCCACTCTTTTGTGAAAATGTCATCGATATCAGGACAGCTAGGGAATGTGTCCTTGGTTTTCAGGTTCTGCTGGATCATGGGATCAAGCTTGGACTCAGGCTTTGGTGTGTCGACGTTCAAATCCAGTGTCGATTTAATGGCCCTCATTAGACCTGGAATCAGATCAAATGAATAAAGTTTTGAAGTTAAGGAAGGCATATCGGTACAATGTCCATGTCTTCCTCACCTGACTCAACATCCTCACAATCATCAGGGCGATCCAGGTTCTTCGTCAATATGCAGTTGGGAGGGTACTTGAACCTGGAGTTTCGTCAGGAGTGGTGGGAGATGGTGCTCTCAATTTTGTCAACAATTCCAGCTTCTCCATAACTTTCAGCATGAAGTTTTGCTGACTTTCATCATAGCCACTGTGCCTGTTGCGTCTGAATAAGGAGAGTCCTGGATTCATCCAGCTGGAGACTCAGGCCCTTGCCCATCCAAGTCAGCAGTGGAGGGCTGGCCACTTGTTTGTTCCTCTTCATGCATGAGGCTGAACAGAGGGGCCTTGGGTGTGGGCAGCAATACAGTACTGCAGGACATACACTTCTTGACCTTCACCATCTGAAAGGATGAAAGAAGGACAGTTATTATATATATATATATACATATACATATATATATACATATATATATATATATATATATATATATATATATATATATATATATATATATGGGCAACTCCATGAAAAGGGCTACCAAAGTGTGACATGAGTGTCAATTTTAAAACTCAAAGTAGATGAATTTTGTTATGTGTTTTGTGATGCTGCTCCACCACTGATTAAGTGAATATATTGAGAGACAAATTCCTGATCGGTACATAAGAAAATGGGTTGTGAAAGTTGCACATGTAACAAGGGACTCCAAAGAATTGTGATGTGCATGTGTGTTTTAGTAACTCGTATTAGGAAACATTTGTTATTAGGTTTAACTTGTGTACTGTACCAGTGAAGATGGGGTGTGTATTTCGTAACTCCTTGTATGGGCATGAGGTTAATGCATCTTTAAGACTGTACATGTAACATGGCACAAAAGACCTTTTGAGAGGAAAAGATTTTATTAAAGCTACCATTCATTACATAATACTAATACTATCCATTACACAATAGAAACCATCCAACATCAAGCAACAGAAACGTAAAATATTTACAAGATCTGTTTCAAATCATCCTTCCCTGTCCTGCAGTGCATTTAAGTCCACTGTGTATGGCTGGAAAACAAACTATTCTTGTCCTGCAAGCAAATGAAAATTATTTCGAAACATTTTAGCTAAGTGCATTTCATTTAATTTGTAAAATATTGTTAATTGTTCTGGTCAGCAGACATGTCTTTCAGCTCTTGTGACAAGCTCCAGTACACTCCTAATCCCATTTCTGCCTCAGTCTGGAATACTTTCCACATATTTCTTCCATACTTCAATGCTAATTTTAAAGTTTCTATCTCCCTGAAGCTTTAGTAGAACATAAAATATTTGGGTACATTTACATTGTCATAGTCATAGTAATTGCCTTGTAAATGTTGAATCCCATGCTGGTGCAGGAATTTAAAGGTGTACAGGTTTTTATGTACTGCTGTGACCTCACCAATGTAGAATACATTTGATTAATAAACAGCATACTGTTTGTTGACTGCAATTGGACCTGAGGGTGTGATTCTTGTTTTGCTGGCTGCATACTCTGGTGTGGTGGTGTCAGGTAGCAGAATGCATGAGTCCTCAGGAAGATCTGTTTGGGTGCTTGTTGTGGGGGCTACATCATTCAAGGCAATGTCATTCTGATTAGTACAAGTGGCCACTGATATAGGGATGCTGAAAGTAGTTTCAGCTGAGTGACCACTGGTTTCAGAAGATTCTGGTGTAGGCTTGTGACTGTTCAGTGTGCAAGAGGCAACGGGTCTTTTGTGAAGTGGCACAAAGCCGTTGTTAAATGCTTGACTGTCCACTGTCCTACATACCTTCTGTTGTCACATGGTAGTCCTCATTTGACATTGTCTACAGAAGTATGTCAAGTCTCTGAATGCAACCACTCCTGCTTTCACTGACTTTACACTTTGTATTTGGTGGGTCCCTGGTATGGTTTTGATATTACCAAGCATGTTTCATTTAATGTCATTGCTGCCAAAAAGAAGACCGTGCAAATGGAATGGCTACACCCATCACTGGCTGGCTCTTTGGTTAGATAGTTCTTGCAGTATGTATACAGGACTTCTGCATTAGCAATGGCAGCACACAGTTAAAGAGGAGACTACACTGCATTTTGTTAAGAACTGTTACAACACACATGCAGGAAAGTGGCAATGCTTTCTTACTTGAACAACACACAGTTATGGAGGAAAGAACACAACATTTTGTTAAGAACCGCTACAAGACACGCATGCAAGAATGTGGCAATGGATTCCTACTTGGCGAACACACAGATAAGGAGGAGACTGCATGTTTCTTAAAAAACATTGCAAGATGCGCATGCAAGGATGTGGTAAGGGTTTTCCACTTGAAGACAGAAAGGATATTTCTTTTCTCATCAGAAAGTCATGATGTGATAATACTGTGCTGGATGTGTTTAACAGCTGTTAGACTGGCAGTTGACAACTCTACTGCCCCACAATACATCATCAGCATTATGATCTCAGTGACTTCACAGGCAATTGCCCTGGCAGTCATTTACTCTTGTGTTCCTAAGTAGCACTGATGTCACAGTCACAGGTCATATTGCTGATGTGCTGTGGGCAGTAGATCATCAGCTACCATGCTAACCACTGTTCCACACATTTTTCAGTCAGTCCAAGTACTTCAACCCCACACCTTGTGCAATGAGGGCAAATGTGTGTGGATAGATGCACATTCCAGCATCTTGTCACACCAGAAGAAGAAATGTCATGCTATTTCACACATAAAGCATAAACCATTAATAGTTAACCCATGCCCTCCCTGCTCAGGAATATTGTGCCAATTCAAGAAAAAATGGCACCAAACCACTCACAAGCCACACCTTGTTTATGTGCAAGCCTTGGCATGAATACCATAGAAACATCATTATGGGTCACAGAAGGGTGGTGGCGTGAAATAGCATTAAACAACAATCACTGTGAGCAGACTGGTTGCAAAATACCACTGCAATCAACACATTAGCAAAATATTGCACGAGGTAGGGCTGTTCTGGGAATTCTTAGCCTGCTGCAGCACATGTGTGCCTAAAGTAACCAAGACCACAAAAGTAGGCTAAAATGCAAACTTTGAAAAAATAAAACACAGATAATTGCTGAATCAAGGCCCAAATAAACATAAGGCTGAAATATATCATCCCAGCAGCACAGTTTACCTGGTGGGTACTTTATTTTAATAAAATATAGTTTATGGGTGGCTAACATAATGGGGACCCCAAGCACATGGTGCCTAAGTAACCAAGACCACAAAAGTGTGGCCGAAATGCAAACTCTGAAAACAATAAAACACAGATAATTGCTGAATCAAGCCCCAAATAAACAGAAAGCAGAAATACACAATCCCAATAGCACAGTTTACATGAAGGGTTCTTAATTTTAATGAAATACACTGTATGGGTGGCTAACATAATGGGGACCCCAAGCACATGATGCTTAAAGTAATAAAGACCAAAATACTGACAAAAACACATTTGCCTAAAACACATTTAGTAATAACACAAAATGCATCTGTAGGTTACATTTCTCATGCAATACAATTACAGTATCATTTTGTTAGAAACCCCACTTCAAATAGGGACTATAACTGCATGATTGATACAAGAACAAGGAGGCCCAAACTTCAGCCAAATCACATAGCCTTAGAAATAATGTGAAAAAATAATTTACCAAGAACAAAATCACTTCTGTGAACACAATTATTTTTTGTTGAGGCTGCATTTGGAAAACAGACAAATGCACACACACACACACACACACACACACCTGGGTGCTTGGCTTTAAGGGCCCATTAAAATTGTGCCACCAAATTCCCTCAGAAAAACAGCTTAACTTGCTCAAAAGAAATGTGCCACTGATTAAAACTGCTGTATACTGTACTGTTAGACTGCATTTGTGCAATATAACTGCCCATTGGAAGTTCATAAAAGAAAGGAACCAGAGTCAGAAAAAAAGCACTGATTGTGCCATATAGAAGAACAACCAAGTATATGTCTGAAGCACTGTGACATCCGTATGTCACACAGAGCTGTTTGTGAGCTGGGGAGTGATGCCAATTGGAATTGGATGTGGAACCCTCAGAGTTAAGTACTCCCACCAAGTGGTGGAGAGCTGCCTCAGACGTGGTGATGCCACTGTGAAACAGAACTGCCCAAAATGGCAGCTAATTATCCTGTTCAGGTGTTGGCCTTGCTTAAAATGGCGGACAATTAATTTCCTATGGAGAGAGAACCTCTCCTAAAATGGCATTCTGGATTAGTGCCCAAAATAGCAGCCAATCAGCTCTCTTGGTGGAAGAGTAATCCTCTCCTAAAATAGTGGCCAATATTTGTGGCCTGCATTGAACCATGCAGAGGGGGTGCTCGTTGCTGGGCCTGAGATTTGTACATGTTTTAAACAAAGGTGCCTCCTTAAAATTAGTTGCAGTAGTTTCTCTTAATAGAAAAAATTCCCCTTCAAATGTTTTGTTTGAAGCAGTCACTGAGTTAGGGACTGCAAGAAGACTGATGCCTGTTTGTAGCAGTCGCTGCTCTAAGGACTGTTGAGTACAAGCTGCACCCATAGCTGCAGATGTTCTTGGGCCAAAATATTGTTCCTGAAGCAGTCGCTTAGGCAGGGACTGAGAGCAGAGTTGAATAGTGTCCTGTGCTACCTGCTGAATCGGTGGCAGTGAAAGACCAGGAGCAAGCAGGAGGAATGGCCACATGGCATCCGCTTGTAAAGGGATGCCACAGGTCCAGCCAGAGGCCCACATGCAGTGGAAAAGGGCCAAGTACTGTGAAAATATTGTATGCTGCATCTGGGAGGCCCTTCTTGAAAGGAGATCTGCCAGCAGCTGATCGAATGCCAGAGCAAGTTTTAAATAGCGAGCAGGGCATGCAGGCAAACAGCTCGCTCTACTTCATTCACAGTGGAGTTTAAAACAGCAATTCTTCTTTAATACTTTATATAAAAAGCAATAGAGAGAGAAGATACAGGACAGCACTTCTAAATGATCTGTACTGGATTTACAGGACACAATAGGTTAGCTAAACAAACAAATGCTAGTAAATGAACAAAAATATCAGTTCATCTCAAATCTCTGTCTCTGTCTAAACTCTAAACAAATAATTCAGATAAACTAACAACAACTACAAATGATACCAGAGCAAATTATTGCAGCCCTGGTTTCCAATGACTTTCATTTACTTTTTTCTTAATGCTAGTAAGAAAACACCAAAACCAGCTCCATTATTAAATCCTGATTGTTTAACAATTTAATTTTAGCTGCTGTGGCCACTTCAAGCCAGATAACTTATCAAGGTTTCCAGTTAATCCTATTACATTAAACTGCTGTGGAGCCACCCAAATCTTTGAAAAACTGCTTTTGGCCTACCTTAGATAATTAGTTAACAGGGACTCCTGGTGTGCTTGTAGCATCTTCAGATGCAAGGTTGAAACTGAAGACTGGGGACTCCTGGGACCTGGCTATGCAGTGACATTTTATCTGGGTCACATGTGCATCACTAGCCTATCAGGTGGGTTGAGAACCCATGAGGTAATGTATGGAGAGTCATGGGTACAACATAACACAAGGAAATATCGAATACAGAAATGGGAGAGAATAATCTGTATATTCAACAGATATCACTGACCCAGGATGAATTGATTTTTCCAATAATAAAGCTAATAAGTCTCTCCTCTCTAATAACTCTGGAAATATCAGAACATTGCAAAAAAAATCAACTGTGGTCACAGAACACAAAGTTAACAGTAGAGATTGCATAGAACAAAAGGACTGTGTATGAGCAACCAATTACACAATAAGGCTGTGTTTTAATTGAGAGGTTTCCATGCTAACAATAAACCTCAAGAGCGTATCACCAGAGATCTTGTGTTATAGTTAATCTTTTTATTGAAGTTTTCAAGAACATAAGTACAACATATACAACCTATTAATATGCCTTATACTGTTAATAAATAGAACCAGCATATATCACAGTGTCAGAAAGATAAAAATAATAAAACAGCTATCTGAAAAAGAACTTGTTGCTATTTGTAAAAATATAAAGATAGTAAAGTATGCAAACCCAGATGATGTTGCTTTAAGGCATAAGGAGTAAAATTACACCTTGGGTGATAGATACTGCAGAACCTTATAGAAAACTATGGCAGAGGCCTCCCAGCCTACTGGTCCACCACCAAGTGAACAGGCTAGAAATACCTGGGAGAATTTAGACGAAAAGACCAATTTTATGTTTGCACCAGCATGTGCAAGAACATAGTGCCATCATCCGAGTTTTCGGAGGTGTATCACCCTCTTCCAATTCAGTCAGTGTGTTGGCAGGCTAGCCCTGTCCACCAATGCATGCTGGAGCTGTCTATGACAGCTCGAAAATCAGATGGCGTGCAGTTGAAAGGGGAGCTGACGCTTCAGTGAGCAGCGATCAGATATCGCCTGCCCGCGCGCAGCCCCCTACACACACACACACACAAACACACGCATATACTGTGTGCTGCCCCCATGCACACACTCTATAGCCGATGGGGTGGCCAATCCCCCATTGGCTGTGCTGCGCCCCCTAAAGTTTTCCAAATGCCATGCTGGGTGCCCATCCCAGCGTGGCAACTCAATGGTATAGCCGACGGAAGTGCCCAATCCCGCAGCTTCACTGTCCCCCTAAGTACAGGGTGCCACGCTGGGAGCCCACCCCAGCGTGACAACAGATGCCATGGCTGACGGGGTGTCCAATCCCCGCCAGCTCCGCCTCCAGCCATCCTTCTGCCATGCTGGGAGCCCACCCAGCGTGGCAAACGTCCCCTATCATCTTTTTTTTTTAAATACCTGTAAAGAAAAATGGTCCCACGAGTCTTCCTGCCCTCCCCACAACCCGCACCCACCCACTGCGCACCCTGCCTCCCCACACCCTCTCCCCCATACTTTCCTCCGACCTCAGCGCGACGATCTTTGGTGGACTGGGAACACGCCTGCACCCTTCAAAGCCGACCGCGAACTGAGGAAATGCCGGTAAGCTGTATAATGGGATAGATAGGGCTTTTTCAACTTTGTTGCATATCTCAGGCATTTTTGGAATTTTTGCACCAATTTTCAACATGGGGTTTTGGGACCCTTTCTCATGAATGATGTCACTGTCATGAGCGGTTATTCAGGCTGGAGGTGATTTCGTAGTCACTGCGTGAAATCACCTTTCAGGCCTGATTAACAAAATGACATTGTCAGCTCATAAGGTGGGTCTCAAGAAGTCTATTTTGAAAATTAGGAAAAATTCCTAAAATGACTGTTATTTACAGCGTGCATTACGTAGTTCCTCACACACTGTGAATCTCTCATGAATTTTCAATATTTTCATCAGATTTTCAACATTGCCATTTTACCACACCTCCTTATGAGCAGTACAGCTGTCATTTTTCACATCTTGCCCAAAATGTGTTTCCGCCCATGTAGCGATAAATGGCTCAGTCAATGTGCGAAATCAATGTATGGGACACATTAACAAAATCACAGTGACACTGTTCATGAGCAGAGGTCTTAAAATGGCTATGTTGAAAATTAGAAAAAATTCCTAAAATGACTGTTTTACTGCGCTATGTACAGTTCCTATGCATGCTCGTAAGTTTTGCAAATTTAATTTTTCATCTAGATTTTCAACATTGCCATTTTATTATACTTCCTTATGAACAGTACAGCTGCCATTTTTCATATGTCACCCAAAATGTGTTTCAAGACATGAAGCGCACAATGGTGCTGTTGGTGTCGCGAAAGCAATGTTTGGGACAGATTAAGAAAATCACAGTTACACTGTTCATGAGCAGAGGTCTTAAAATGGCTATGTTGAAAATTTGGTGACAAAAGTCCATAAAATGACTGTGTTAAGAGTGAGCATTGTGCAGTTTCCACGCACCTCGTAAGTTCATGACTTTGTAATATTTTCAGTCCAGATTTTCACCAGTGGCATTTTCCACACTTCCTTATGAACAGTACAGCTGTCATTTTCACAACATGGCTGAAGTGAGATTTCACACTTTCAGTGCAGAGATGTGGTCACTGTGGGAAATCATTGTTCGGGACAGATAAAGAAAATCACAGTGACACTGTTCATGATCGGAGCACCAAAATGCCTGAGTTGACAATCTGCTGTAAAATCCCCAACCTAATTATATTACGGGTGTGCGTTGCTACAATTTCTATATGTACGCTCGTGACTTCACCATTTTTTTAATATTTTTACTGCAGATTTGCAACATTGTCATTTTTACACCTCCCATGAACAGTACAGCTGTCATTTTTACATCCTGTTTGGAATGTTTTGCACCTGTGGTGCTAAATGCGTGAGTTGCTGTGCATAAGCAGCTTCATGTAACAAACTGATATTACCCCTGTTCATGAGGTGGGGGCACAAAAAAACATGTTGAAAATTTGGAGTGAAAATACCAATGAATGCCTGAGGTATTAGGTTTCAACCATAACGCCCAACCCTGAGAGAATGACAGGCATTAGGGTGTGATTTAGGAGTCTTGGCTCTAATGCTCATACCATTCCACACCCTGCAGCCAGTGAGAGGCATCAAGGTATGCCTTGGACTCTTAGGCCCCAAAGTTCACCCCATTCTCCTATATAGCACCCATCTCACTGTATTTCCTAATGGAATTGGTGCGCATAAGACCAAAGACCCCAAGGAACACCGTGACACTTGTGTAGTGTCTGCAGGGTGGGTGCGTGGAAATGGCATGGCCGTATGCCTGACGATCCAAAGGCACATCCCAATGCCTGTCACTCTCTGCAGGGTGGTGGTGGGGTTGGCTTCAGTTCAATACTTCACTGCCATTCCCATTACGCAGCTCTGTAATTCTACACTACCACTGCCAATGCCAGCAAGCAAACATTCGGCATTGACAAATGCTTGTTTCATCATTATATTCACTAAAAATACCACCAACAACTAATATGGTTCAAAGTCAGTTGGCATTCATCTCTATTCCCCTCCCCAGGTTGTGCCTGAAAATAGGCAAAATTTGTCTAGTGCATCACCTGGTCAACAAAAACTAAATAAACAAACAAAAAACTATTTACGTTGTGTCAACTACCATGAAGGATTGTATCTGGTTTTGCTATTCTACCTTCCTAGTGCCTGTCTCCACTGGGGTGTGAAAAAAAAGGGGCCTTCTTAATGTTGAACACATGAGCCCATGATCCCGTCAGAGCTCTAAGGTTGTTATAGGACAGAGAAAGGAGGGGTTTCAGTATACTGAGTAGGTATTTCAGTCAACACTCTGCTTTACTGACAATCTAGGAATTATGTTCCCTAAATATGATTTACCTACAGTGGTGTCCCCAGGATGAAATGCACTTTTAACGCACTCTGCAATATGTTGCAGCAGACCTACTGAGTAAAGCAACATAACTTCATGGGCAATTAGTCCACTTTGTCATCTAGGAAACTATGGCATTCACTTCATCCTGGAAGTGTCACATTTCCTGAATGACAAAGGGGACTAATTACTACTGAAATTACATTGCTTTATTCACTAGGTCTTCTGCAGCATTCTGCAGAGTACTGCAAATGCTGCAGAATTGCGATTCATCCTGGCGACGCCTCTGTATATGATGTACTGTAGGAAGGATTTTATTTTATTTTTAGTTTTTGTTGACCGGGTAAGCACACTAGAAAAATTCTGCTTATTTTCAGGCAAGACCTGGGGTAGGGGATACAGATGAATGCCAACTGTCCTTGAACCAGATTAAGCTGTTGGTGGCATTTTTAGTGAATGGGGAGGAAATTAGCCAGGACACTGGAGAAATTCCCTGCTCTCTGTAGTGGTGCTGCTGAACTCATGGCTGTGATCCCAGAGGATGTTCATTCTGCTGGTGAACCTGCAGAAGAGCAGATCTCCTTCCTACAGTTCCAACCACGGAGATCTATGCTGCTGTTATGGAGGTTACGTAAACTCTGAAAATCTGTCAAACATTGAGATAGCAGAGCTTACTAAAGAAGAATGGCTAAGGAAATTGCTGAAAGAAGACAGAGCTATGGTAATGGTTATAATAGAGACTGCCTCACAGCAAACTATGGAACAGACACCTACACTTGCAGCTAAGCCTGTGGAACTAACAACAGCACTGCTTTCTGAGCAGATGGTTAGTGAACAACCTACTACAATTTGTTCAAACAAGGTGAGCATTTTCCTGAGGCCTTGACAACTAGAAGCGAGGATTTTGACAAGTGTTCCAGCACTGATGGCCTACTAGCATCAAAGGCACGGCCATCACCCTGTGACTCAGTGCTTGCAGTAACAACAACACAAACTGCTGAATCTGACAGAAATGTGCTAGATACCATCCCTTCTGCATCGTGGATTACTGAAACACAAATCCGGGTGTCAGCTGTAAGTACTGTTCCAAATTCTTACTCCCAGACTCCTAAAGCTGCATGACAGTCTTTGGCCTTTGGAAAGAGGTGAGTGTGACAGGCTTACATTCCACTCTTAATTTGAAAACTCCACAGACCCATGAACATTCCTTGCAGGACCCAGGGTGGAAAAAGACTGATACTGGTCAGTGGCTCCTGATCCTGACCATAGTCTCATACCAGGCATACCTGCTACAAGTGATGCTACTGTAACCCCTAGGTGGTGCTACCCCAAGGGCTACTACCCTGCCTGCTTGGCTAGTAGAGGTTAAGGGCCTAGGTACAGTGATGGGTGCCTCTACCCAAAGGTCAGGGTTGGTGTTGGTCTGACTAACCAGGCCACATCCCTCTGGGACGCTGTGGCCCCTTGTTTCCCACTAGTGTCCCACACAGAACACAATGTTTACCTTCCCAATACCCCCTGACAGACTTTATATATACACCCTATGCTTGACACTCTACCCCCAGGACTGGTTCCTTCAGCTTGGCTCTGGGGACCCCTGTAAAATAAGGTGATGCAAGACAAAAAGCAACTATGCAATACCTTAGGCATAAACAGACACCAGAGTCAATGTAAATTGCAGAAAAAATAGATCTGATTTATTCAGGGGCTATAACAAGTATAGGGGTAATAAGGTTAATTGGCTTAATCACACTATAAATATCACAGTTGTGCATGCAGTCTGTGCCCCTATCAGTCACACTCTCTGGGTACCCAGGATGGAGAAGGGCTAGCCAGGACCGTTGCCTAGGTAGGCTGGTGTTGCAGCTGGTAGGACTCCTGTGAGAAAAAGAAATAACATGCACACTCACTGATTGTAATCAGGAGCCAGAGGGCTCAGTTCATGAAAACAACACAACAAAACAATCAGATGACACACTAGTGATTTAATAGATATGTTGCAGGAGCTACCCTGTTTATTACTCACAATGCCCAAGCTGAACACAGGATGAATGATGGTCGACGCTATAGCTGGTTGTTCTGGATTGCCAGAAAAAGCATGGAGGAGACAAAGCCCTCGAGGCAGGGCCCAGCGGCATAGGGTGGCCATGGATTCAGTCTGTTTAAAGCTGGGTACACGTCCAGCCCTCAGCACACATTCAACTCAGGGAATACTAGATCATGACCCCTCCAGTTCACAGCACATTTACGTGCAACGAAAATTACTGTACCAGGCATACAGCTCCTAAACCCCAATTGCAAAGTCACTGCTAAACCCAGGAGCACAAAGGTAGCTAAAGTCCTGACAGGTTGATCACACTTAGCAAAATCTTCGGTCTTCTTCAGGTTAAACCTGGTCCCAATTTGTTGGTTTGTTCACAACACTAGATTGGATTCAGTCCATTTCGCTTCTCCTCAGAAGAAAGCGGCAAGTGGGCGAGATTCAGGCATACCGATTTTTCCATGTGAACTACTCCGTAGCATGACTGCTCGAATTCACGTAAGCTCCTTCTCTCTCAACATCCACCTCGAATCTGGCTTGCCAGTAGACAGCTTGTGGTATTCCCCATGATCCGAAAGACTAGATTTGTCAGTTTAACTGTCAGTCACAGTAAGAACTCCCCTCTTGGTGCAAAAGGTGCCAATAGCCCAGAGCTAAAAATCCCAACTGGTAATCCACACAGTCCCACTGTAGCAGCTCTATTTCAGAGTCCTAAAGTACTGATTGGTCCAACTCAGCAGTTCAGGACCAAAATGGTGGAGCTGACAGAACAGTTCTTGCTGCAAGAAAGGCAGGTTAGCACAGACCACATTATTATTATTACTCTAAATGACCAACAGCCAGTAGTCACATCTTTAGCAGGGCTCCTCTGCACAAAGTAGCAATGGCAGAAAGCAGACAGAAGTATCCAGCAGTCGGGCAGGACTCAGGCATGAAACACACAGTCCTCCCTTTTGATTAAATATGACTGCAACATGCATCCCTTAAAGGGACAACACACGGAGGCCACAAAGGCACTCATTGACAATACCTTAGGTCACTAAATGCAGGACACCAGCCTGGCTAATAGCATTTTGGGCAAGCTCACAGAAGGCTTTGTGAACCCCTATTTGTAGGGGTTACACACAATACATATTTCTCCTCTGGAAGACCTTCAATATCTAATTTTGTCTCTGAATCTGACTTAGACCTACATGCGGTGGACATGCAGGTTGATCCAGTGACTACTGCACAGCTTCAAGAAACTTTTCTGCCTGCTAGTTCAGATTCAGGGATAAGAGGCCTAGTCATTGCCCAGCTTCTTGGGGTGACCAAATGAAAATGGCTGCATCTTTCCCAGCCTACTGGTCCACCACCAAGTGAACAGGCTAGAAAGACCTGGGAGGAATTTAGACAAAAGACCAATTTTTTCATCAACCTCCCTAGCAAAATGCCAGAATGCGGTCAGACTATAAGATTTAGGCGGCTTGGATATTGCACCAGACAGAATCTATGTGGTAAGAAAATTAATAAAAGATTCTATGGGCTTCTTCACTAATGAAATATATGCACTGATTCATGTGTCTGGGGACAACTTATATGATATAAGCTCTAAAACCCCTTGGGCCTAGACAGGTTTAGGTCCAAATATGACAATTTATGCTATACTGCTTTATGGCTGCCTTTTAGAGCCATTCCTCTCCGCAAACCTTTTATTAAGTCTGTGACCATATTATTCAGAAATGAAAATGTAGCAGTTCACGATATTACTCATTGGTTACAGCAACGATGTGAAGCTTTGGATTTACCACAGCCAATTTTTGATGAAGAACTGGGGGGTGGAAGTATAGGTAAGGTTACGGAATAATAAGCAGGGCCCTGTACACTTGCCCAGCAGTTTATTTCTTGGGGGGAAGAGGTCCCTGATTTTATGTGGGACAGCCTAAAACCTGTTTCAAATATGGTTCATTTTACATCTTAGTTCAGTTTGTGATATAGTGAAATTAATTTGTGCTTTTCTTTGGGTATACTAGTGCAGATTTTCAGAATGATCTTTAATGCAATTTACGTGATGAGCCTGGACATGTGTATTGTACATGCCCTGGGCTACCCATAATAGAACAGATCACCCAGACCAAGATTCTTTACTTATGGCAGCACAAAAAGGATATAGCTGAGCATAAGGAATCAAGCAAGACTATAAGTGTACTGACTGATGTGAGCATTCTGGAGGCTTCCTCTGGCCCTCTGCCACTTTGCAGCCACCACAGACATCCTCCACCCTGCCCCTGCATTAATGACTACTATTGACCCCTAGATGTGGGGACCCCTCCACACCAACCAGTGGATATTCGACTACCCTCTCCTGCAGTGGAGGGGTCAGCTATAGTAACCACAGAGCCGGTAGATTCACTAGAACAGTTGGTTATGCCACCACCAGATATAACTGTATTATCAAAAGAGGGCATAAAGGCAAAAATGGCCTAAATCCAAAATTGCCAAGGCCTCTTC
Source organism: Neoceratodus forsteri (assembly GCA_016271365.2). Classification (NCBI taxonomy): domain Eukaryota; kingdom Metazoa; phylum Chordata; order Ceratodontiformes; family Ceratodontidae; genus Neoceratodus; species Neoceratodus forsteri. The sequence continues at coordinate 1,067,424,367 of CM028130.1, forward strand.
TCCTCTAGCTCTCCCACTTAGCAATAAAGATGATATCCTTGCAATTGAAAGACAGAAATCAGAGAAGGTGGAGAATCAGAAACATCTTCACAACCAATGTTGTCAACTGATTCTGATGGTGATACCCCAGCTCCTGAATTGGTATGAAGGAGAAAGCAATGCCTAGGGTAAGAACCAGGAGAAGTGCTAGATTAGGGAAACCAGACTAATACACTTTCCTTTCTAGGCAAGGCCACAACTTTGGCTCTCAAAGTCACTACTTTAAATGTTAACAGCACAAAAATTCAAAGGAAGACTAGCAACACTGTCTCTTATGAAAGACCTTAATTTTGACATTTGTTTTCTTCAGGATACTCATTTGAACACCAATTCTTTAGTGCAAGCAGCCCAATGACTGTGGTACTGGGGTCCATCTTTTTTTGATTTGGAACAGACCCATGTGATGGGGTGAAGATTTTATTCCATGGGGACGGGTATAAGTTTTCTAGGATTATGGAACTACAGGTTGGGTGAGCACTTCTGATTGATTTTTCAATTAATGACACAATGTGGAGAGTTACAAATATTTATGCCCTCAATAAAAAATATAGGGTTGATTTATTTACAGCTGTGAAACCTTTTTATATACAACTAAAATGTAATCCGGGAGGTGATTTTAATTGTGTTATAGCTGAACAAGATAGGGAGCCCACACTGATAAAGATTTCTGTGACTCAATCTGTTTGAAGACCATACTCAATACAATTAGATTTCAAGATGTCTTTCAGGTTTTACATGCTCAAGGAGAGCATACTTTTTAAGGCTAATTATCCACTAAACAGATTTCCTTTTGTATCCAAAATGTCCATGTTCATAGTGCACAAGTCTGCCCTATAGAGACGTCTGATCATGTAATTCTCTCAGGAACACTAGGCCTGCATGATGGAGTCTCTTATGGGAGGGGTTATTGGAAACTTAATAACACCTTATTAGAAAATCAACAAATTATTACCCAAGTAAAAGATCTTTTAGGGCATTCATGACCTTTGCTGGATTAGTGAATAATATCAGTACATGGTGGGTAGAAACAAAGAATGAACTAAAATTCTCCTAATTCATTGGACATCTCAAAATAGTATCTCAAACTATAAAAATCATCTAACACTTAGGCATCAATTGGAAAAACTTTACTCTGCTGTAAATACGCAATCAACCTGACTGCCCAGATTATTAATATCAAAAAGAAATGAAAAGACTTCAATACTCTAGGGCATCTACTATGCTTCTGGAACATAAAATATGCTCTCCAGAGAAAATAGTGCTTGGGGATACTTTTGAAGGTTGTACAAAGAAAGCTGATGCAAGAACAATCGCTTCTATTTTTACAAGAGACGGTAGGAGAGGTCGCCTCAACACTGGACATTCTTGAAGAAGTAAACACCTATCTTAAACACATGTATGCAGCCCCAGCCTTAGCAGAAGGGAGTATGTTAGAGTTTTGAATTCCACACATGTACAAAATTGCCTGTTGAGGACATCAATAGTTTAATACACCAATAATGAAAGCAGAATTGAAAAGGCCATCAAACATGGTTTGGATGGCCTGATCTCAGAGTTTTACAAAAATTATTTTCTGAACTAGTAGATATTTTGTTTGTGTCATTTAACTGGATATTGGCTTCTCAGACTATTGATTTTCATTTGTGTATAGCAATGCAGATTTTTCTGTACAAAAAACAGGATAGGTGAGACCTGAAAACTGAAGACCATAAGTCTTCTGAATACAGATTAAAAATGTTAATGAAAATTCTGGTTGTACAGCTCACAAAAGTAGCTCCATATTTAATATCAATTACATAAACTTGTTCAGTTCCAGGCCATTCTATTAATGATAATTTGTTATTAGCAAGAGAATTAGTACAGCAGGGAAAAGAGAATGACATTTCTGGGTATCTCATATCACTTGATCAGGAAAAAGCATTTGACAAAGTCTCACATACATTTATAGTACATGTATTATTATCTTATGGTATTCCCCAAACTTTCTGTACATGAATACTTACAATCTATAATGCAGTCACAATTATCCCTTTAGTAAAATGCATCTTGGTTCTTATAGAGGGTAAAGCAAGGGTGTCCTTTGAGCCCGTTGTTATACGTTTTCTGTTTGGACCCTCTTTTGCATCTCATACAGCAAGATGATTTTCTTTAGGGTATTTGACCATAGGATAGTAGAGTATAAATCAAAACTGCAGCTTATGCGGACAACATCTGTTTGTTTGTCCCAGACAAGGCTTTGGGGATTCAAGCATTGGATAGGGTACATCAGTACTCTAGAATGGCAGGTGCTTCTATTAATATAACTAAAAGTTTGGTATATGCCCTAAGTTCCTCAACACTCTCTTTAGAAACCCTGCAGAGTATAAAGGTATCTCTAGAACCTTTTAAAATGTTGGGCATCACTTTTGGAAGAGAAGATAATAGTATCTTGAATTGGGCAGAGAAATTAGAGTGTGCTAGATACAACGCTCAAATCTGGAAAGCATGCAGCAAACTAAGAAAAAGAAAATAATAATAATTTAAATGATTTTACTCCCACATTTACCTATGTATGTAGTTTATCCCATTCTTCTGGCATTAGAGACAACTCTGTTAAGTCTGGTCATTCAAGTAATATGGGAGTCAATTAAACTCCATAATAAGGGTTGTTTTTACCTACCAGAGCAGAAGGGTGGCTTGAACTTATTGAATCCTATTGCTTTTCTTACAGTATTTTTTTTATCATAATCTAAAGGACCCAAGGATACTTTGCTCAGCACTTTGGTTTCTTTTTCCACTGGCTAGTTAAGATGACTATTTGTAGCTTGGATGGGGACCCACATCCTTGGATGGGACCCACATCCTTCCGAGCAAGGACAGTTTTTTTGACCTGTAATACATAAACTCAGGAAATGGCATTTGACTCCATTCCACATAGCACATAGGCCCAGAAAACAGATTTATTTTACTATCAAGACTTAGCTTTTCATGTCACCCCTATATTTAAAAGCGTATCAAAAGAACATTTTGGGGACGTTTACATACTTTACAGGATCCCAGAACTCTCTCAAGAATGTCGGATGTACTTTGGCTTACTAGCCATGGGAGATTAAATGTAAAAGCAAATGCTAAACACAAATCCAAGCAGAACAAATCTGTCCAAGACAATCCTGTACCGCTATTGAAGAAACTATGGAGCACTTTTTCACTCTGCCCTTTGTACAGTCTTTTGGCATTTATCAGCACAGAGATGGGAGAACCAGAAGTGGAATCTGTTAACATACTGAAGAATTGGTGGGGGCTTTTCTATGCAGTCTTTTAAAATTGAAAATGGAACAGTGCATTTGATAATTACGTGCATAAAATTTCTTTATGATGAACTCAATGTAAATATGTCTTACAGCAACTACTGTATATGTAGATCCTGGACAAATGCTCTTATCTTTAGAACATGAATTGTTTACGATTTGTTTTCATGCAAAATTAGTTTCACCTGCAAATGTGTGTATTGGAAGATTGTAGAATGCCCCATTCTTGAAAGATAAAATAGGTTAAATTGTATTTTCTTTAAGCAGTGCTTTTAGTGATCATGTATATTAGATTTCATTTTGTTTTTCATTTTTTAACAAAAGAATATTGTGTGGCATTATTTGACTGGACAAGCTGTTTTGTTTATTTTTCTCTTCCCCTCTACTTTGTTTCAGTTTTGTAGCTGTTTAGATAGAAAGGAGAGGGTGGTTTAGGTATTATTGTAGAGTCTGGTTGATTACCTCATTTCATTTTGTTTATGTTGTCTGAAATTTTGATTTAGTCTCCATGTGAATTGAATATGTTGTACTCTGTATTGTTTTCTTAATAAATGTTCCCCTACTCTTTTGAGAGGTGCCATGAGATCTTTAACATCCACCTAAACTACCACCAGAACAGGCAGATGGGACCTCAGTTTAATGTCTCATCTGAAGGCGGCACCTCAGAGTGCAGCACCCCCTCATGCTGCACTACAGTGTCCAATATTAGGATAGTAACCCAAGTGCCTGGTATGGGGATAGAACCACAGCCTTTTGATCTCCTGGCCTCAGATGCAGGTGTGCTACCTGCTGAGCCACTGACACTGACAAATCAAGTAATACTTTGCCATTGTATTACTACTCAGATGTGAAGGACGTTCATATTTTACCAGGACTGCAAGACTGCTGAGAAGTTCAACCATAGTGGATGCTTTCAGAGTGCACCATTTCTGTAGTGTCAGGTGTTTGGCTTCTATTGATGCTAACACCCAGTGTAGCAGTTGGCTGGCAGGTGTTGAGCCAGTTCTGGTGAACCAAGGGCCAGACATTCTGGAGACACAGGGATAGGTTGAGCCCACACTTGGCTGAGGTATTGTGTGACCCTGCAGTAGGTTGGACTTTGGGCCATTGCCAAAGAATATGGTAGAGGTCTCTCTTGGGGATCCACAATACCAACACTCTAGGTGAGTAGCAAGATGAGTAGCATGTAGCATGAAGGAGTCCAATACCAATGGTGCCATATTTTGTTTTGTATCAACCTGGCCTTCAGTCCCTGCTGACTGTGTTGGCTAACCTCCAGCATGATGACTAATCTATGCCTGAGGTGGATCTCCCAGAGTAGCCACCCACTGCTGGTAGGTTCTGTTAGTAGGTCAGAGGTAATATACCTGATGTGTTGCAAAATTAGTCCAGCTCTCACCCTGGATTGCTTGAGCCTCTGTAGCATTGGGTGTTGAGGGCAGCATTGTCTGTTGGTTTCAGCTGCCTAAGATGTGTCTTCACCACACTTCTTATTTGCAATAAGTGGCAGAAGTCTTTCTTAGTTAGCTGATACCTAGTTGAAAGACCCTGAAATGAGTCCATAATCATGGTGCTTATGATCAGCAGATTGGAAATCTTGTTGATTCTCTTACTGCGCTAGGAGCTCCAGTGCAGTATGATATGCTATACAGATGGCAGGATTGTCTCATAAGGGGTCTCCACAGGGTGAGCTAGCATTATGCCAAACTTGTGCTGCATTTTCTACCATATAGCCTGCCATGTCATCACTGTGGGATGAGATGGTGGAAACTTAATATGGGGTGCAAATAATGATGAGGCAGGAGAATCCCTCTCATAAAAGCAGACTCAATGGCCACCAGAGGTTGGTCTGGGGTGTATAATCATTTGAGTGTCTGCTAAATGAGGAAGGCCCAGTAGTAAGCTTGGAACCAAGGAAGCCTCATCCGCCTCTGGTCCATTGTGCCTGCAGCTTTCCATGGCTGTATCTGGGTAAATCTCCTTCCCAGAAAAGTTCCCAATCATCTTGTTGATGAGTCAGAACCATTTGGTGTCCACTGGTTCTTATTGCTCTCCCAATATTTATGCTTAAACTGTAACAGCAGGCTATCAGTCTCCATATGAAGATTGAGAACATCCTTGTAAAGCATTGAAGCTGCATCCCTATTATAAAGAGCCTTTTGTTCTGCCTCCTAGATATTAAACTTGGTCTCCAGGTCTGCTAGCTGGAGTTCCTTTCCTTGCATCTTTACGTGGAGTTACTGATGATTAGTCCCCACATAGTGCCTTGAAAGCCTCCCAGAGGGTGTTTACCTTGGTGTGTCCAACATCACTGGCTTGGAAGAAGGCTTTAGCCTCTTCCTGGATCCAAGCTGTGTTAGACCAGCCTGACCTGCCATTCCATATTAGGACCAACATTGCTATCATAACAGACAAGGAATAATTCTATAATACTGTATACTAATTGTATTACTAATGCACTGACAGATTTGTTGTATTAGGGCCTATTCAGGAATCACCTGTTTAGCTAGACACCTTGGGAGCAATTCTCAGAAGGATTTCAACTGGTGCAAGCTGTGGCAAACAACAGCATGGCTGAACCCTGCGCCAGAGACCTGCTTGCTATTCTCTATCAGGCAGGGTCCCAGCAGCTAAAACCTGTGACTTGCAGCAACCAGGGCTGGGCGCCAAACAGAGGCACACTGTAAGTGCTTGGTGCAAGCTACAGGGCAGCTGTGCCCACCCCAGTCCTTATTGGGCTAGTCATCCCGAACCTAGATCTTTCTCCATTCCCCAAATGTATAGGCAGCTGCATGCCCTCCTTCCTGAAACCTGATCATGCTTGTCAATAAACAGCTGCATGACCCTCTTCTCTGAACTCTGATCATGCCAGTAGCTGTACTGTATAAGGAAAACATATGCACTCTCTGCAGAACCGGATGCGCCAGTGTCACAAACCAACCTGAAGGCCCCCGGTGATCTAGTGGCCCCCAGCTAGTAGTACCCCAGCTGCCAATCCCATAATAGAGCTGGCAGTGGCACAGCCTCCACTCACCTCCACAGCTGGTGCCAGCTGAACTGTCATGTAGCATGCTGTACGGTATAGTGTACACGCAATTGCGTAAACCACACAATACAGCATGCTAAATGACAAGTGCAGTGATGCTGGCTGCAAAGGTCAGTGGAGGGCTGTTCCTGTGATGGCTCTAGTATGGGATCAGGGAAGTGGGGATGGGCACTATCTGCTGGGGGCCACTAGATCACCAGGAGGGGGCTCTTCAAGTTGTTATGTGACACTGGTGACATCCAGTATTGTGGGGAGGACAGTGTTTCCTTATACAGTATGGCTACTGGCATGATCGGGTTTGGGGAGGGGGAGCATGGTGCTGAGAAAACCTCAGGACATGGGCACTATCAGGCCAGGAATGGGGCCTGAGACTCAATGCCTTATGGGTTAACTCTCCCAGAGGAGTTTTCTAAGTCTCCTAAGACCAGTCCTGGCTGGTTTTAGGGTACTTAAATTTCTCCCTTGGCAGAGCTCTATGAATACCATGGTCAGGTATGTGGCAGCTTGGGTCTGCCACATGCCCCGATACACTAGGTTGCACCCAATGTTGGGCACATGGGAGGCACAAGCCCCATTCAGAGCAGGCAGCCAGTGGTTGACAAAAGCTACCTTTAAGAATAGCTCATGTGCAGTTTCTGGCACAAGGTGCCACTTGTGCCATTTAAATTTGGTGCAGACACCTTGCATCCAACATAGGGCTTTGAGAATTGGGCCCTAATGTATTAGAAATATGTTTGTGTGGTCTATAATGACACCTATAAACAAATGTGATATTAGTAGCCTAACATTATATAATTATTTAATGATAATAATAATATATTTTGTGGTCTCCAAAGCCACCTATGTTCCAAAGTCATGATGCTTTAGTCAGTGAATTATATGAGAAGAAGCCTATTGTTTTAATAAGTAGTTAGTCAGTACATTGCTGAAGGTGCAACAATATATATCAGCCTGGGTGCAAGACACCTATGTGTTGTCCAATGGAACACCAAATACAGAGAAGTACTGACATCTATGAGCCCATTACTCTGATAATGGGATGTTCTTAACTCTGATATATAACGTTAGTATACATCCAACCCCTTGGAATCCCCAGGAGCACCCAACTTCCACACCTGGTGTATGACTGTTTCTGTGTTCCAGATGGTAAGATTTATCTTATGCTTCTGTTCTTTGTACTATTATTGGGGAGAAATAAATTGATTTTCTGCACATCTGGGTTTGTGGTGTTTTACCATCAGGTTATCTCCTGCACAATCTTACAGACTGTGACTGTGGCAGGACCTGATTGTGATAAAACAATAACCACTTGGGTAGTTTGCAGGTGTGTATGAATTTTGGGAATGAAAGAAAGTAGGGACTTTCAGGGGCAGAGACATTTTCTTGGTCAAAGGAGTGTTCACGGTGGAGACTGGTTGTTGCTTGCTTCTGCCTTTTGTGCTGAGCTTTTGGCAATTGAGTGTTTAACCGTTGTGCCATCCCATTCATTTATTTGCATGGAACAACCCTGGGCTTTGTCCAAGGGCTACTTGACTCCAAAACTATAACTGTCTAGCAGGGAACATGCAGAGTGTTCCACACCATTCTGGGCTTCTTGGCTTGTACAGAAAAGGGAAGAACAGTCAAAATGTCAATCTGTGCTGAGTTGAAACTAGATGTCACAAACCTTTTAGCCTCCCATGGAGGTTGAGGTGATTTTGCATGAAGTGCAGCATCTGAAGATCACCCAGTATGGCATGTGTGTTCTCTGTATTCAGAGACAAAACTAATGATTGAAAAGTATAACTTAAGGGTGCAATGGTTGACGTATTGTACAGTGCCCTACAGGCAGTTGAAGTGAGGGTGTCTGCTTTGGAAACAGACCTGGAATTCATGCTATGAGAGAAAGGTGAGCAACAGAAGGTTTGGGGAAGGAGATGGAAAGTCACAGGCATGTGACACAGACAGAATTATGTAACACTCTGCTAGAGAAAGACAGAGAGATTGCTATGCTGAAAGAGGATAGTGAGAGAATCTATAAGAATAAGAAGCAGGCTTTGCAGATGAACAGTATTCTGACAGATGCAAATGATGCCTTGAAAGATGCAAATGAAAAACTGTTTGAAGAAATGGGTAAGTGTCAGCGTGATTTGGATAAGGAGATCAGTGATAATTGTGAAGTTCTGACCATGTACAGGGTTTTACAGAAACATCTTAGTACAGGACAAAACGTAGATGCAAAAGTAAAACATGTTAGATGTAGGCAGAGGTATGCACAGTTATGCCAGCAATTTGATATCCTTAAGGGTCACATGAAGGTGTTGCCACACCCCACCTATTGACCTGATGTCACAAACCTGATGATGACAGGAATGACAATGAGAAACCCAAGATGGTGGTCCTTGGGACGCTACAGGGCAGTGGTCTAGCCCACCTCTGATAGCCATCTTGCATAAAAGTGACTGGGAACAGGTTGTGGACATCGTTGATTAAGCAATCAAAAGGCTGGCATCCCAGCGGCATGGTAAGCTGTGGTGAATCTGATTCAGGACAAGGTAGGCCAGAACAGCCTAATCCAGAGTGTCACTTCTGCCACAGCTGAAGCCGTGGTGAGAACCTTGCAGACCCAACGGGCAGACCCCCAGATCCTCCAGTCCACCCAAGCCATCTCTAACATTGCCACCACAATAGACCAAATGGGATGAATGACAATTTAAGTTGTCATTTAGAAAGTGAAAAATGAGTGTGAAATGCTTAGCCTGACAGTTAAACAAAGTACAGGTTTTGAAACAGACAGTGGACCCTATGCTCTGGGCCAAATTGACAGATGCAATAAGAAACAAAGCCAGGGTGGGGTTCAATGAAATAAGCTAGCAGCCTGATGGCTGTGCACAATCCCAACTAGTGGGCATGTCCATGGTCTAAAAAAATAAAAAGTAGAGCTCAGACCAGCATGCGGAAACACATTCCAGACTCCTGAATGTCTGATTCAAAAGTTACTTTATTAACAGTTCACAGGAGCCAACACCAGTTAAAAGTTGAATGTTTTCAAGCCCCACTGGACTCTTTCTCAAGGCAGCTCAGCGATAGTCTGGTAGCTGGTCTTCTCTGCAAGTTGAATGTCCATGGCCTACCAAGTCAAGATTTTCCCCAAGAAACCCCGCCCAGTATGACAGCCATCTCTGGATGGCATCTCAGACTGAAAAATATATGGCAAATGAACCAGCAAACAGAAACTCAGTAGAGCATAAAATTTGTTTTGAAAACATGTTGCCAGTTGTCCATGAAAAGATACAGGCTTCTGTTTTCCAAGAACGGACCTTTTGTTGAGATTATACAAAACACTGAATGCACATACCAGCTATATGTGTAAGATCAAGTTTCGGAGAGAAGGCCAAGGTGGCTGCGGTGCAGCCTAGTGCTGAACCGACAACACAGTATGTGGTGGAAGGTAAACAAAAGTCCCAGGCCTACTACCTCATGAAATCAGGTAGCCAGAAATTAGATGGGAAACAGAATCAAATTCTTACTACCAGGGCTAAAATCAGAAATGACCAGGCCCTAGTTACAAGAAATTGTAGGAGAATGTAACCAGCTCCGAGAGTTTGACGCCAGGTGAAATCCAAGACCTATACTCTCCCACAAAAGCTGATTGCAGCCCAGGCCCTGGAGCTATTCCATCAGCATCTCCGTACCAGGAGGAGCTGCCAGTAGAGAGGCCAAAGTGTCTCCATACCTAGAATGCACCAAGATGCTTCACAAAGCACAGGCCAAGTCCACCCTGAGAAGGATGACTCTGAATAATGATGTCAGGCCGGTATACAGCATCACACACACTGGTGATGGATGAAACAGGTCAACCATATATAGAAGCATTGGTAGTGGGGCCACCAACAGGAAGTGCTTCTAGATACATGAGCTGATGTCTCAGTGTTACATCAGGATGGCACAAAATGATCTCAATGTTCCACAGGAAGAGCTACTTCCACCCAGACCTTCGAGGGGACTGTGGTCATCACCTACTGGTACAAACTCATACCAGCCACTATTGGTATATTGGCAGTGGAACACCTTTTGACCTCATGGTCTTACATCATTACCAAAGTATCTTAGAGATAGACTTTTGTCACAACATGGATGCATTGTGGACCCTACCAACAGGTGATTACTCCAGATCGAGGCCAACTCCACATGATCCTCATTCCTGACTGTCATGTGGTGGCAGTAGTGATCATCAATGACAAAAGTATGACATCATTGTCATGCAATATCATCAGCTGTTTCCTCAGATCCAGCCAATTCTGGAAAGGCATCAAGAAGCCTTTGACAAGAATAACATGACTGTGGAAGGATGGATACCCTCATCCAGGTCACTGGGAGGACCCACCTTGCCAATAGCAATACCTATTCCCTACAGAAGCAATACCCTCACTGGGGGCCACAATTGATTCACTTGTCCAACAAGGAGTCATAATGCCTTGTGTGTCAACAGTTAATTCACCCATCTGGCCTGTGAAGAAACCCAACAATAGTTGGAGACTCACCACTGATTATAGTAGACTCAATCAAGTCAGTCCCAGCTGTGCCTCAACTGTGGCATTTGCCCCCAATGTGTTAAAACTTCTCAAACCTGAACATCAATGGTTCAGCACATTGGACATTTCCAATGGCTTTCATACACTTGGCCCAGGAAAGCCAGTACAAATTTGCCTTCACATTTGCACATTTGAATGAGCAGCTCCTTGGGATCGTGAGGCAGTGAGAGTCATTGCAGGAAAGCTGCATCGGTGGCTGGTGCAGCAAAGGCAGTCAGCAGGGACAGACAGACACATTGGTGGCAGGGATTCAGGAACTGCTGCTTGAGAGATGCATCAGTGGCTGTTGAAACTAGAGACAGTCAGTGGGGAAGAGTGGCCACATCGCGGTGGAGGGGAGGGTGCTCAGTTAAAATAGCCAATCAGCTGCAGCAGCACGAAATTTGCACTGTATGGCTGGGCTAAAAGCCAGTGCCCAACCACAACCACATAATGAGCAGCTCCATGGGGATGTTAGTCAGCAGGAGCTGTTGAGAGGCATGCTTCAGTGGCTGATGCAGCAAGGCAGTCAGCAGGGACAGGCGGCCGCATCAGTGGCAGGAATTCAGAGCTACTGCTGGAGGCCTCATCGGCGACTGTCTAGACTGAGACAGTTGGCGGGAAGAGCAGCTGCATCAGCAGTGAAGGGAGGAGGCTAAATTAATGAGCAAATCAGCTGCAGTGGCAGAAAATTTGGACTGTGCAGCTGAGCTTAAAAGTCAGTACCCAGTGGCAACCACATAACGAGCAGCTCTGTGGGGATAATAGTCAGTGGGAGCCATTTGAGGAGATCCACATTGGTGGCTGGTGCAGCAAAGACAGTCAGTGGGGATGGACAGGTGCATCAGTGGAAGAGATTCAGGAGCTGCTGCTTGACAGCTGCATTGGCAGCTGTTGAGACTGAGACAGTTGGCGGGGAACAGTGGCCACATCGGCTGTGGAGGAGGCTCAGCTAAATGAGCCAATCAGTTGCAGTGGTGCAAAATTTGGACTATTCGGCTGGGCTTAAAAGCCAGTGCCCAGCCACAACCACATAACAAGTAGCTTCATGGGTGATCGTAGTGGTAGGGAGCCATTGGAGGAGTCACATGGGTGGCTGGCACTGCAAAAGCAGTCAGCGAGGATGGGCGGCCACATTGGTGGCAGGATTCAGGAGCTGCTGTTTGAGAGACACATTGGTGGCTGTTGAGACCAAGACAGTCGGCGTGAAGGCGACCACATCAGCAGTGGTGGGAAGGAGCTCAGCTAAATGAGCCAATCAGGCGCAGCACCACAAAATTTGGACTGTGCAGCTGGGCTTAAAAGTCAGTGCCCAGCTGCAACCACATAATGAGCAACTACAGGAGCTGAATTTTGAGCAGTTACAGGAGTTGAATTTGGCCCCTCACACCTGCACCTAGTAAATGCTCTGGCTATGAAAGGGGATAGGTGAGCTTGAGAAGGGGCAGAACCTTGAGAAACAGCCAGTCAGGAGGCAGGGTGGAACCCACAACCATCAAAGCCCTACATTTTTAAAGCACCTGGCCTTCTAAATGACTTTAACTAGCTTATAGTAAGCTCTCTTCTGCATTTTTGACTGCATTTTTTTTACTACTAACAGAGCTTACTAATCTGAGTTTCCAAAACCATGTCCATCAAAGCTCAGTGTCTTGAAGGACCTGAGTGTTTAAACTGGCTTCCTACTAATGTGTAGCTTGCTCTCTACTGCACTGTTTTGACTTGATTTATCCACTGAGTTTTCCTGCCAGAAGGGCAGCTCTAGGCAATTGACATTACCCTTGTGTTGTTCTACTGTTTAATTTGTCTCTGGGGTGGCAAAGGTCAAATGGCTGTACCAAGTTGAAGGCATGGGAAAGGGCATTGGTATGTGGAAGGAGATGCTGTTTGTAGATCCAGGAAGGAGGCCAGCCTGGTCAATGTCACTACTGGATAGGGAGGGTCTTTAGCTTCTGGATGGAGGTGGGGCAGACTAGTGGGATGCAGTGGATGTGGAGCTGCAATGGTCATGAATACACTGTGGAGGATGAGAGGCTGTCAATATGTGCCAGGTTAAAGGAATTAGCAGCTGAGGTAAGCAGGCTCAGAGACAAGTTAGGCAGGTGGGCCGAAGGGCATGAGTGCAGGAGTTGGAAGGTACATAGATAATGATAGAAGGGGGAGGATGTCTGTGAATGAGAAATGGGGGTTGGGGTCAGCTGGAACTCTGCAAGGTCAGGCCAGGATCAGGAACTAAACAGGGAAGGGGTCAAGACTTGACAAGAAGAAGGGTGAAGGTTGGCAGACAGTGGGGCTACTGGTAGCAGTGGAACAGGAATTTCAAGCAGCCATGTGGGGAGCCAAGAAAGAGGCATAAGTGAGGGGAGATGGGAAGTGGTACTGGGACTACCAAAGGTGCAAGGGAAAATAGGGGTAGTGAAGCTGGGAGTGGGGTGTACATGGTAAGGAGAAAAGGGAAAGAGATGAGGAAGGAAGGAAGGAACCCAGTGGAGCAAGGGGTCAGCAGGGAGTCTACATGGGGGCAAAAGAATCAGCATTATGGGAAAAAGAAGTGAAGGAACATGGAAGGCAGAAGGGTACACAGGGTGGCAATGGACTAGATGATCAGGATGAAAAGAAGTTGGAGGCAGCTATCTACTCTTTGAGGCTGTCTAGTACTTCACTGGCAGGGAATAGCATAACAGAGGGACAGGGAGAGGAGGGCTAGGGAAAGAGTAAAGAGTTGGTGCCAGAGGTCAGCAGGGAAGGTAAGGGTGGAGCTACCAAGGTGGAGTGAATTAGGGAACAAGGCAAGGTTTTGGGAGGGAGCAATGGAGGATGGGAAGGTAGAACAGACACTGACAACTTGGAGAGAGGAGAACAGTGACACAGGTTATCCAGAAGAAAGAGGGGGCAAAAGTGCTACTGATTGGTGATTCTGTCATAACGAATGGTGGGGGACAGAAACAGTGCAATATGGGTGGAATGCATGCCTGGGATGACAGTGCTGGAAGTAATCCACTATATTCCCTCATGGGGTAAGGAACAGGATATGGAGTCACATCTTGTGTTCCACTTAAGAACAAATGACCAGGAAGGCAACAGTCTCCTGGAGGTACAGGTGAGATTTAAGGCCCTGGCTAGGTTCTGTGGTGGTCTATACTTTAAATCCCTGGCCTTTTCATAGGTATTGCCATGACCCAGAGCTAGTACAGAGAAAACAAAGAATAAAGGAATTTAATAGTTGACTAGTGAGGTAGTGTGAGGCAGATGGCATACGGGATGATAGGGGACTGGGGAGCAACATGGGATCATGAGAGCCTATTTGCCCCTGACAGGCTACACCTCAACAAAGTGTGCAGCCATACTGAAATGCAGGTTGGGGGAATGCTATGAAAATAATTTATTTTAAACTAAATGGGGAGTTGGAATTTCAGCCACAAGTACAGAGGCTGAGATGGGGGCTAGATCCCCTCCCTGGGATAAGGGATGTAGAGTTAGATTCTGACATACCCTTGGGGAGAGCAGAGGTGGGAGTACGATGGTGGAGAGGTTTGGTGGTCAATGCCAGGAGCCTGGCAAACAAGATGGAGGAACTGATAGCCATCATTGTGCATGAAAGTCTGGACATAATTGTGGTCACAGAAACTTGGCGGACACAATATCAAACATGGGAACATCTATCCCCAGCTTCAGATTGTTCAGAAAGGACAGGAGAGACAAGAAGGGGTGGTGGCATTATATATCAGGGAAGGCACAAAGGTTATGGAGGGACAGGATGGGGAAGGGTGACACTGTGCAGAAGGACAGGAAATCCTTGAGACTTGGAGTTGTTTACAAACCACTGATGCAAAGGAAGAACAGGATGGGGTGATGATACAGGCTGTCACTAGGATGGCGCTCAAGGAGGAAACACTTCTAGTGGGGACCTAAACCTCCCAGACATAGACTGGACCATCCCAGATGCTGCTTTGGCCAGAAGCAAGGGGATGGGGATTCTGGAGGCACTGCAGAGTGTTCCTTCAGCAGTTGGTGAGAGATCCAACTATGGGGAACAACCTGCTGGATGTGATCTTGATGAATGTGGAGGAGGTGGTGGTGGGTGAAAAGCTGGGAAACAGTGATCATGGGACCATCAGGTTCAAGGTGAGAGCAGGGAGGAGGTGTGCCAAACCAGCACAACAGTGCTGGACTTCAGGCACACAGACTCCACAACATGAGAAGGATAGTGAAGGAGTCGTTGGAAGGCATGGGAGAAATAAATGAAGTGGAAGAGTTATGGGTGCTATCAGAGACCAGGTGAAGAAGGCCACAAAACATGTATTAGGAGGGTTAGCAGGGGCACAAGCAGGAGGCCACTCTGGTTCAATAAGGATGTGGCTAAGGTGGTGGGGGCAGGTGGAGGGGCATTCAGGAATATAAGAGAACAAAAAGGAAGAGGACAGGGAGGCTTATAGGAAATGAGGAGGCTAGCAAGGAAGGCAATTTGGAGAGCTAAGGCCAACATGGAGGAAATATAGCAAAACAGGTCAAGAGAGGTAACAA
This sequence comes from Neoceratodus forsteri, assembly GCA_016271365.2. NCBI lineage: Eukaryota > Metazoa > Chordata > Ceratodontiformes > Ceratodontidae > Neoceratodus > Neoceratodus forsteri. The sequence goes on from CM028130.1 coordinate 1,067,439,813, forward strand.
AATCCTTTTAGATATGTGGGGATAGGAGGAAGATTGGCCAAGGGATGCAAGGCTGAGGGGAAGGAAGGGAGCCTTTGGGGGTTGAGATAAAGCAGAAGAACTTAATAGACACTTTTGCTTGATGTTTACAAGGAGGGAGGGCAGGGGACCAGAGCAGGAGGAGGCAGGGAGCATGGGGTGGACATGAGACCCTTCAGCACTGAGAGAGTTAAGGAGGAACTAGGCAGGCTGAAGGTGGACAAGGTCATGGGGACAGATGGACTGCACCTGAGGTGATCTGGGAACTAAGAGGAGGTTGGTTGCCCCACTTACAAGGCTGTTCAACCTGTTCTGGATTCTGGTAGGGTGCTGGAGGACTAGAGAGGAGCAACTGTAGCACCAATACATAAAGGAAACAGGGAGTTGAGGAGAGAACTACTGCCGGTCAGCCTCACCACAGTGGTGGGGAAGGTCATGGAGGTGCTCATCAGGGAAGGGTGACAGAATATCTGAGGTAAATGAACTGCTGGATAACAGACAGCATGGATTCACTAAAGGAGCCATGCCAGTCCAATTTAATTGAGTTCTTTGACTGAGTGATAGGTAATAGACCAATGGGGTGCAGTGGACGTGGCCTATTTGGATTTCAGCAAGGCTTTTAGACACCGTACCCACAGTAGGCTGGTCAGCAAGCTGGAAAGCATAGGGGTGGGGACAAAATAGCTAGATGGGTTGAAAACTGGTTGTGAGACAGAAGCCAGAGGGTGGTAGTAAATGGGATGTATTCCAGTACAGGGAGGGTGGTGAGTGGGGTCCCCAGGGGTCAGTACTGGGACCACTCCTTTTCAATATCTACATAAGTGATATAGTGGATGGACTGAAGGGCTGTGTGGCCCTGTTTGTGGATGATATGAAAATCTGCAACACAGGTGGTCTCTGCAGGGGTGTAGAAGACATGAGTCAGGACCTGAGGACACTGGAGGGTGGTCAGATTCCTGGCAACTAAAATTCAACATCAAGAAGGTGCAGCTATACACCTGTGGAACAGAAACCAGGGCAAGATACACACCTTGGGGTAGGAAGACAGGATTATGGAGCAAGACAGGGATCTGGGGATAGTAGACTCCAGTGACCTCAAGGTGGGAAGCAGTGCACCAGGGTGGTGGGAGGGCATATCAAATGCTGGCAAGTATAGTCAGGGGATTAACAAGCAGAAGGAGAGGTCCTGATGCCCTTGTACCAAGCCATGGAGACCACACCTTGAGTACAGTGTCCAGTTCTGGAGGCCATACCTGTGCAAAGACAGAAGTGGACTGAAAGGGTTCAGACAAGAGAGACCAATATGGTGTGCTAGGGATGCAGGGCAAGCCATACAAACAGTTGTAAAGATTGGGGCTGTATACATTGGAGACTAAAAGGGAGACAGGGGACATGATTGAGACTTTAAAATATGTCAATGAGATTAACAAAGTGGATACAGGACATTTATTTCACAGGAAGGTAGGCACCATAAGAAGAGGGCATGGTCTCAGACTGCAGTGGGGAAACTACAGAGGCAATGTGAGAGGGCAGTTCTTCACTAAGAGGGTGGTGGAGCCTGGAACAGGCTTCCAGAGGAGGTGGTGGGGACTGAGACTGTGTCAGACTTCAAGAGAGCATATGACAGGCACATGGAGATACAGATCAGAATTAATCTTTGAGTCAGAGACTCCTTTGCAAGGCTCCATATCAAGGTATCAAAGAAAGTATAAAAGATTATACAACAGAAGATTAAAAAATACTTGAATACTAATCAAGTAACAGAGTGATAGCACAGATTAGTCACAGTATGTCACACCAGTACAACTGCAAATACAGTAGCACACAGTAAAATATACACAGGAATATACAGAGTAGTTAGGTTGCCCAGGACCAGACTGAGCAAAGTGTAGAAACAAAGATCAATATAAATTAATTTGGCAGAGTAGGTCTCACCAATTTCTGTGATAAAATAATAGGGAGTGCTAGGAGAGACGGGGTTACAGGATAGGAAGCGAAGTCAGAGGTCATTGTTCTAAGGGAGGAGGGTGGACTAGGTTGTTGGAGGTAGTGTCATGTGTAGTCACAGACAGAGGAGGAGAGGAGCAGTTCTTTGAGCTTGGCTTTGAAGGGGCCAAGTTTAGGTTCAACAGAGATGTCAGTGGGCATTTCATTTAGTCATAGTGGGGCCCTATAGTAGAAGACATGCTGACCCAACGATGTCCTGCAGTGAGGGTACTAACACAGGTGCTTTGGTGTATCTTCATATGGCACAACACACTAGGGCAGGATGTGTAAGCTATTGAGGACAGGGGTAGGAGGCCATGGGTGACCTTTTTGACAATGAGGCAGGTGTGATATTTGAGCCTCCCATCAAAATTCCACCAGTTGGTGATCTGCTAGAGGTCTCACATGTGGTCCATCTGTCACACCCTGTCACAAGCTGGCAGGCTCTATTCATGCAACTTAACCCTGCAGAGGGCAGTGTGATCAGAAGACCCACAACAGATAATCCGTAGTCTACCAAGGAGGGATGGAGGAGGTTACAGCCAGGCAGAGTGCCTCAAGGTAAGCACCATTTGTGCCTATAGAAGGCCTAGTCTGCTATTTCTGGCTGAGCTAAAGTGGTGAATGTGATCATGTTAAGTAAGCACAGAATCAAGGGTGACACCCAGGTATTTAAAGGTGGTCACTTGTTTCAGAGGGAGTGTTAGCAGTTCAGGATGCGGAGGGGTGTTACTTCATTTATTTTGGTGATGTGCAAAGATCATAACCTTGTTTTTGTAATTTAAGACCAGTTTATGTTCAGTGAACCAGGCTTCAGACTCAGTGAACAAGGTCTGGAGGGTGCTTTGTAGAGGGAGAAGGTTGGGGTGACTGTAATAAAGTACTGCATCATCTGCATGCAGGAGCTGCTGACCAGAATAGGCATTAGGAACAGAGTTCAGGAAAAGACTAAAAGAAGACTTGGTTTGCTGGCCAAGGCACCTAGCTTCACCTGAGCTCTTTCCTTCTAAGACTGCTTGAAAGGCAGAGTAGAGAAACTTACCAGAGCAAGGGAAAAGGATTAAGACTTAGTTTGGCTAAGCAGATTTACTATGTGGTGGTGTTTTTATTTTTTACTCACAGGGATTGCTACTGTTTGTTGCTAACATTTCATTGCTTTATTTTTCTCTGATTCAAATTGTTGTTGCTGGTATACCTTCTTCTGCATTATTACAAGGTGTGCCTACAGGTGTGTGCTAACAGATTACTCCTGTAATCTTCTGATTCAGATTGTCTTTGCAAGGTATATCTTCTGTTACTGCTTTATTTTTCACTGGAGCAAAGTGTTTCTTACAGCGTATATCTTCTCTGAAATTATTACAGGTGGTGCTTTACAGGTTTTACAGTTTTATCTAACATTAGGATAAGCTTTCAGGGTTACTGCATTTGTTGTTGACTGATTGTTTCTGCTCTTACCTCCTTGTTCTTTCGTCCGTGGTTCTTCTTTTTAGGCAGGGAAGGCCCAGACACCCACCCCATCCCCAACCACCCCACGCTACACTCCTTTTATAGGGTACCACAGTTGTGACATTTCCTGTGGAGAGCAGGAAGGGGCAGATCAGTGGGGCCTCCACAAGGTGAGCTCATTTACAGGGGCACTAGTAATTTAACTTGTTATAACAAGTTAAACAAAGCACAATTAAACCATTACTTGCATTTTTTCCTTGTTTTTCTCCTTCTAATTACTCTGACTAGGTTACAAACCCAGCAACTTATTTGGAATGGATTTCATTAACTGCAGGTACTGTGGAACAATTTTCAGAAGGACAGTCTTACAGGATTTAGGACACTGTCCTACATGCTGGAGCCTTTGGAGAGCTTAGGGCTCAGCTCCGGCAGCATGGGCAGAGATTGCCGCCTCAAATTTCATATTGAAGAGGAAATACATTATAAGAACCACCGCCATTTCCCCAGCATCCAACAGAAAAACCTCAACCAGAGGGGTAGTTGGTCCAGGAGGTTGGCAGGTGGTTAGGAGGAACAAATCAGGTGCCCCATCACTCTCTGCTCTCCAACACATTACCTCCAAAACCATATAAACACTACAAACAGGTATCTGCCTCTATCTCTGAAATCAATTAAAGAGGCAGAAGACACTGCAGAGCAGGACACCTGACACAGGAGCTAGCACAACAAAACTCACCCAAATCAGGAACCAAAACAAAACAAGCACAAAAAATCCAAAAACTTCTGATCATAGGAGACTCCATGATTCGGGAGTTGATACCCATCTCAGCCAGGGTGATGGTCAGATGTCTCCAGGTACATCAGCATGGAGAGACACTGACTGCATTGCTAAATTGTTCACAAAGCAGGAGAAAACATTGATGTCCTTGTACATAAGGGACTAATGATCTCACCAGCCGGTCAGTTGTGGAGACCAAGGAACACCTGACTAGGCTGGGTGACAAACTATCATCTATTTCAGTCGGCATCTCCTTCTCTGAGATCCTGCCAGTCTGGGAGAGGGCAGATGGATGGAAGGTCAGAGAAGGGGAGATAGGGGAGCTAAACACGTGGCTCAAGGGCTGGTGCCAGGAAAAGGACACAGATTTGTGGGAACTGGCAACAGTTCTGGGGCGAAAGTTCTTTAAATTTGATGGACTGCATCTGACTAAAGAGGAGTCAGTGCATTGGGGCAGAAGTTTGACATCTTTGCAGAATATTTAAACTAGCAAATGGGGAGAGAGTGCGGCATCCATCGTCGAATGGGAAGAACACCCTCCCCTCAACTAGTGGTCAAACAGGAATTCAGCATGTTTGCCGTTCATTTGCATCACCAGGTAAGAAAAAGGTTTGTCTCCCCATACGGCACGGGGGTAATGCCAAACTTCACCCAACAACTAACACACCAAAATCTGGCCAATGGAAAATCATGTACACAAATGCTCACAGCCTGGGAAATAAGATCCCAGACCTGCAGGCAATAATGTCAGAGGCTAAACTGGACATAGTAGCAATTAGTGAGACGTGGTTTACCAGTAACCACACTTAGGAGACTTCAGTACCTGGCTATGTATTGTTCAGAAGAGCCGAGGTGCAAAAGGGGAGGAGTGGCCCTGTATGTTAATGAAAATATCAAAGCTACAGAAATTCAGAATACACATAAGGAGCCAGAAGAACTGTGGGTCACCCTGGAAACAGGAAATGGGACAGCCATAAGAACTGGGGTTGTCTACAGGCCCCCAGACCAGAGGAGGACATAAACACATTACTGTTAGAAGATATACAAAACATGACAGCTAAAGGGAGGTTCTGATAATGGGAGACTTCAACATGCGGATGCAGATTGGTCAATACCAGCAGGAACATCTGCCAGAACTAGACTCATAGTGGATTCCCTGCAGGAGGGCCTCAAACAACTGGTACAGCAACCCACAAGAGACAGGGCTATCCTAGATCTAGTACTGACTAACAAAGAAGGATCACAGATCTCCAGGTAGAAGGTCACCTGGGGCCAGTGACCATCACATGGTATGGTTCAATTTGGCTACTACATCTAAATCATCCCATTCCAAGGCAAAATATGGGACTTCAGAGGAGCTGACTTTGATAAGATGGCCAACAGAGTTAAGCTAGCCCTGGCAAAAGAAACACAGGTGAGGGTACGGGCAAAGTGGGCAAGCATTAAGGATGCAATACTTGAAGCAACATTCCATTGTGTTAGAACAGAAAAGGAAGTGCAAAATAAGAAGGAAACCACTTTGGTTATCAAATACAGTAGCAGAAAAGGTCAGAGCCAAAGGCTGGCCTTCAGGAAATATAAGAAACACAGCGGGATGAAGATGGGAGGCATACCAAACTGCCTAAGGGAAGCAGGTAAGGCAGTAAGGCAGGCAAAGTCCCAAACTGAGGAAACACTAGCACGAACAGTAAAAGAGGTGACAAGACTTTCTATAGATACATTAGTGAAAGGAGAAAGTCCAGAGGGATATTGCTAAGCTTAATGGAGAAAAGGGAGCATGTGAGGAGGAGGACCCTGTAAGGCATCTATCCTAAATAGATACTTTTGCTCAGTATTTACTGAAGAGAAGGTAGGGCAGGGCCCACAGCTCAGCATCATGGACACAGGGGAGGGAGGTGAGCACTACTCCCTTCACAAAAGAAAGGGTCCTACAAGAGCTTGCTAAGCTCAGGGTGGATAAGGCAATGGGACCTGATGGCATACATCCCAGGGTACTTAAGGAGCTAAGGAGGAACTAGCAGAGCCATTAGCAGAATTGTATAGTAGGTCTCTGAGCACAGGAGAGGTCCCAGAAGACTGGAGAATGGCTCATGTGATCCCACTCCACAAGAGTGCTAGCAGGGAGGAGGCGGGGAACTACAGACGGTCAGTCTTACCTCAGTAGTGGGCAAGATTATGGAGGCACTCCTTAAGGAAAGGATAGTGCAACACCTGGAATCCATAGGGGCACAGGATCCAGGACAGCATGGGTTTACAAAGGAAGGTCCTGTCAAACTAATCTCATAGATTTCTTTGACTGGGTAACCAGAGTGGTGGACCAAGGGGGAGCAGTTGATGTCGCCTACCTTGACTTCAGCAAGCTTTTGACACTGTTCCACATAGAAGATTGATAAATAAGCTGGGTAGGCTTGGGGTGGGTCAGAAGTTGGTCAACTGGGTGGCAAACTGGTTGACGGGCAGAAAACAGAGAGTGGTGGTAAATGGTATACAGTCAGAAGAGATGCAAGTCACAAGTGGGGTACCTCAGGGATCAGTCCTGGGGCCAGTCCTCTTCAACATCTTCATTAGTGACCTTGCAGATGGACTAGAGGTAAGGCTTGTCTGTTTGCAGATGACACCAAGATCTGCAACAGAGTAGATGATCCAGATGGGGTGGGCAGAATGAGAAGAGATCTGGATAAACTAGCAGAATGGTCAGAAGAGTGGCAACTGGGATTTAATGCAAGAGGTGCAAAATCATGCACATAGGAAGAGAAACCCTGAAGCCACCTATAGGCTGGGAGGAGTTGCTAGCAGTCACAAAGGAAGAAAGAGACTTGGGCATCATCATCACTGATGACCTAAAATCATCAAGCAGACCTCTAAAGCAGTAGGTAAGGCTAGGGGGGTGTTAGGGTGTATTAGTAGGGGTATCTAGAAGTCGTAAGAGGAGGTAATAATCCCTCTGTACAAGACACTGGTTGAGCCCCATCTGAGGTACTGCGTGCAGTATTGGAGCCCACCTTCACAGGACATTAACAAATTGAGGCAGTCAGAGAAGGCAACCAAAATGGTGCGGGACTGCATCAGAAGACATATGAGGACAGATTAACAGAGCTCAATATGTATACCCTTGAGCAAAGGAGGAGAGAGGTGATATGATCGAGGCATTCAAACACCTTAAGGGCATAAACAAGGTGAAAGAGTCTAACATGTTTAAATATAAGAAAAATAGCAGGACAAGAGGACACAGCATGAGATTGAGGGAGGCCGATTAAGGGGAATGTGAGAAATTCTTTTTCACAGAAGGGTGGTGGATGCATGGAATGGCTTACCACAAGAAGTGGTGGCTATGAATACAGTGCAGGGCTTCAAACAGGCATGGGATAGGCATAAGGGAGCAATACAAATGACTATGAATAGATAAGCCACTGACAGAGCAAGGCCGATGGCACATTTATAAGGTAGAAAAAATGGGCAGACTGGATGGGCCTTGCGGTCCTCATCTGCCATCAACTTCTATGTTTCTATGTTTCTATGTAAGTGGACCTAAGATTGATCCTTGGGGAATGCCAGATCAGACAGGCAAGCAGGAGGATAAGATGGTGTTTAATTTGACTCATTGCAATCTTTCTGCAAGGTAGTTTTCAAATCGGGTTATGGTGTCAGGAGTTAGGCCCAGGGAGGGTAGAGACTCTAGCAGGAGGATATGATTTACTGTCTCAAATGCCTTAGCCAAATCTATGTAAACAGATCCGACTAGGTGTCCACATTCAAGGTTTATGGATAAAGGTGGTGAACTCTAGAAGGACGGTGGTTGTGCTGTGGCCTTCCTGAAGCCATGCTGGTTCCTGCATATGAGGTCATGTTTCAACAGGTACTTGGTAAGTTGGTCTGAGACAATTTTTTCAAGAGCCTTGAGAGGGAGGGAGGATAAAGATGGGACGGTAATTGTTGGGAGAATCTGGTCACCCCATTATGGATGGGGTGATAACAACGATTTCAGAGGGAATTGGCTGAGACAATGGAGAGGTTGAGAATCTTGGTGAGAGAGTGAGGACAACATCCAGTGCCAGGTGAAGGAGTTTGAGGTCAGGAGTCTCCACTATGCCTTGTTTTCCCAGTACTCTTGATAAATAGACCTAACCTCATGGTGGGGAGACAGTCCTAAACCTGAAAGGGGAACATTAGTCAGGGTGGTGAAGAGCATGTGTGGTAGGGTCAAAAAGTTGGGAGGAGCACACTGCTGAGGTCTGAGAGCGTGGTGTTAAGGGTGTGAGCTATTGTTGGGGTCCTGGGAAGGGGCTCTGTTAACAATGAGTTGCGAGGCAGGGGTGACATATTTTTCCTTTGAGTTATTTTATGTTGTTCCAAATTTTGCCCATGGATGAGAGTGTTTCCAGGTAGTGAGTGGCTTTAGCTTTTCAAATTTCCCAGGTGCACTTATTTCTAGCCACCCTGTATTGTTGCCTGTCAGCAGGTAGACCAGAATTGAGGACCTTATGCCAAAGGATTATCTCAGTGGTGCATTAGGTCCAGTAGGGCCTGTGTAATCCAGGGTGTATAAGGACCTTTGACAACCTGTTTAGTAATTGAGACCGAAGGTCACAGGCAGTGTTGAAGGTGGAAATGAAGTGGTATAGGGCAGTGTCCACAGAACTGGCAGTGTCAATGGAGACCAATCACAGTTCCTGAGGAAGTGTTTGAAGTGCTGAAGGATCCCTTTTTGGGCGATGCTGATAAATAAGTTTAGGGGAACTACTGGCTTCTTTGGACAACATACATAGTAGGGGAGTGGTCATTAGAGCATCCAGAGTACAGAGACCTTGGAGAGTCTGTTCAGGTGATTTGTGAGTATAGGATCCAGTGAGCGTGGATGTTCCAGTTTAGGATTCAACCACGGAAGTTACTACTTGGGTAAGGTTCATAACTGCTACAGTATCCTTATAAGGGTGGACCATGGGTGACTGCCAATCGATGTTAAAATCACACATAGTCAAGGTCTTAGCATTATTTGGCAGCTGGGATAGATAGGTGGTAATAGCATTGAAAGGCCAGTTCCTGGTTCGGTTTGGTATATATATATATCGGTCATGATGTGAAGAGACTTCTCAGAGTTCCCAGCCTCAATTTAACTACCATGGCATGCTCCTCATGAGAGGGTGGGAGATATAGATTTTGATCCCTTAGAGAGTTACATAAATAAAGCGTGCAGTTGCCTCCCTCAAAGTCAGTTTGTCTTCCCTAAAATGGTATAGCCACGAATAGCCACAGTGGAGTCAGGGGTTTTGAGGTTAAGCCATGATTCTGTGATTGCCAGAATGTCTGGGCTATGCTGGGCCATCCAGCCTTGCAGTATGTCATGCTTTTGAACAAGCTGCAGATGTTTATGGATGCTACAAGGAGACCCTCAGCATGCCGCTGCATGGGGGGTAGGCGGGGTGGACTGTGGTTCTGGTGGATGCTACTGGATAGAAGCAGGAGAAGTGGGGCATGGCGTGGGAAGGCAGCTTTAATTGGTCTAAAACTGGTGGTAGGGTGCAGGTGTAGCGTCAAGGTTTGTGAGTGACTAGAGGGATTGGAGAGGCCCTGATGAGGGGCTAATAAAGATGCCACTGTGAGAGAGAGGTGGTTGGGGTAAGTAGACAGCCCATGAGGTGAGGAAGTCCTGGAGTAGGTGCAACTAGTCCTTTTGAGGTGAATGTTAAGAAGGGTAGAGTCACGTGGGGCCAGTGGCTCTGTAGAGGGGTGGGGTTGGGGAGATTGAGGAGAAGCAGGCAGCTAATGCCTATCAAGTTCCAGGGACGGATCATAATTAAGCCAGTGAAGGCTTCAAGTGGGGTCAGAGGAGATGCTCGGTGATGATGATGACAGGGTTAGGACTGGAAGAGAAGGGATGGAGCTGACAGTTCAAGATATAGTGAGAGGGATAGAACAGTAGTTGTGTTGCGCCTCTGGAGTAGAGGTCAAGGGATCTAATCAGGGTCGGGAAAAAGTGTGAGGAGTAGCAAGAAGGAGCAAAAGAGAGTAGAGAGGGCTAAGGTACTAAGAGAGAGAGGGGTGGATAAATGGGGAGGGAAGGAGCAGAGGAAATCAGTTGCAAAACATTCAGCTCAGGACTGACCACCAAGTGGTCAACAGGAATAATCTGCTAAGGAAATGGGGACTTAGGGAGGACCCCCACAGGGAGGTGTGGTAGGAACTTTAAGAGGAGGGAGGGAGGATTGAGTGTGGGGGAAGGGCAGACTACTGTAGATGGGCCAAGAGGTCCTTTTCTGCCACCAAGTTCCATGATTCTATGATTCTATGAGTTGAAGGATGCCAGTACACATGGAACTGCCTCCCGCAGAAGGTTCCATAATAGCCCCTCACTGTTTCATATACATAGATACATAGACAGTGTCGGCAGATAAGGGCCTATGGCCCACCCAGTCTGCCATTTAAGTTCAATAAGTTCAGTTCATGTTTTCCAGGAAGTCTGTTGCCTTACCCCTGACCTCCAAAATTCCTTTATGTCTATCCATGCATTCTTAAATCCCATGATTGTTTCAGCCCCACCACTTCCTCTGGCAGGGTGTTCCACTTGTCCACCACCCGTTCTGTGAAGAAATTCTTCCTCACATTTCCTCTGAATCGTCCTCCCTCCAACTTCATCCCATGCCTTCTAGTCCTGGAACATCTTTTTCTCTTAAAATAGTGCATTCCTGCACCCTGTTCCTCCCTGTAAGATACTTGTATGTCTCTATATCCCCTCTCCCTCCTCTCCTCCAGGAGTACATGTTCAGTGCCTTCAACCTGTCCTCATAGGACTTGTGATGCAATCCATGCACCATCTTTGTTGCCTTCCTCTGAACCTTCTCTACCCTGTCTATGTCCTTACGTAGGTAAGGTCTCCAGAACTACACAGTGTACTCCAGGTGCGGCCTCACTAGTGTCTTGTATAGTGGAATTATGACCTCCCTTTTCCTGCTGGTGATGCCCTGCCTATGCATCCCAGCATCCTATTGCTTTACCTGCTGCCTTGTCACACTGTTTCCCTGCCTTGAGGTCATCAGAGATGATAACTCCAAGATCCTTTCCTGCTTGGTGCATGCTATATCCTCACCCCCAACTGATATATTGTGCCAGGGTTTTTGTGCCCCATATGCATTATCTTGCACTTCCTTGCATTGAATTTCAACTGCCAAACCCTGACCATTCTTCAAGTTTCTGCAGGTCCTTCTCATTCTGTCTACACCCTCTGGTGTGTCTACTCTGTTACAGAGCTTTGTGTCATCAGCGAACAGTGAAATTCTGCCTTCTAGGTCCCTGCGCAATGTCACTGATGAAGATATTGAATAGTACGGTCCCAGCACTGATCCCTGTGGTACCCACTGGTCACTCTTCCCTCTGTGGAGTGACAGCCATTTACCACCACCTCTGTGTCCTGCTGCCCAGCCAGTTACCTACCCACTGCCACTACTGTCCTGCCCACACCCATATTCCCCAGTTTGTGCAATAGTCTTCTATGTGGCACAGTGTCAAAGACCTTGCTGAAGTCAGATAGGCCATGTCCACTGCCCTCCCTGATCCACCTCCTAGTCACCCAGTCAAAAATTCAATGAGATTGGTCTGACACGACCTTCCCTGGTGAAACCATGCTGCCTTGGGTCCTGTAGTCCATGACAACCAGATGTTCCACCAATCTCTCCTTCAGTAGTGCTTCCATGATCTTCCCCACTACCGAGGTGAGGCTGACTGGTCTGTAGTTCCCTGCTTCCTCTTTGTTCCCACTTTTGTATAAGGGGACTACATCTGCTATCCTCCAGTCTTTGGGTACCTCCCTGTTTCTAGTGATCGGCTAAACAGGATAGCAAGAGGTTCAGCCACCACCTCTCTTAGTTCTTTAAGGACCTGGGTGCACCCATCTGGCCCCATTGCTTTATCAACTCTTATTACTTCCAGGTCCTTCAGGACCCTTTCTCATCTAAAGGGACTTGTGTCCATTTCTGCACCATTCTCACCCTTGTACTCCATTCAGACCCATTACCCTCCTCTTCCTCAGTAAAGACTGATATCCACATGAAACATATCCACATGAAAGATGCAATACATGTTTTTCAACCCCTGAGTGCCTTCTTCAATATGTAGATGACATTCTCCTGGCCACTGTGGATGTGGAGTAACACCTGGAACTCCTAGATGAGCTCCTCACCCTGCTACAGAGAGCAGGCCTCAAGTGCAGTCCTGCAAAGGTACAGTTGTGCCAACCAGAAGTAATATTTCTGGGCCTGCACATAACTGGAGAAGGGCAGAGCCCTGCCTTGAACAAGGCTCAGGGTCTACAGGATTTGCCATTATTCACCAGTGTGGCAACCATCAGGCATTTCCTTGGTATAGTCAACTACTCCAGGGACTTAATTTGCAATTTTGCAGTGAAGGCCACTTCTCTGTATGAACTCCTGAAGAAGGATGTCCCATGGCAATGGGGTCCTGAGCACACTGATGATGCCACCTCCCTGAGAAAGGCCCTTGCCTCTGTTTCAGCATTGGTCAACCTAAACCCAGAACTTACATTCCATTTGAAATTGCCATCTCTGAATTAGGTATGCCAGCAGTCTTTGTTCAAAAGGCCAATGGCACCCTGAGCCCATCTCCTCTGATTCCAAATGCTCTCCATGGTAGAGCTGAAGTATTCCCTGTGTCAAAGAATCTGCTGTCAACCTTTTGGGCTGCCAGACACTTTGTTTACATAATAGGATTTTGTTCTATTATGCTATACAGAAACCACTACCCTACCAACTTCCTATTGACAGGATTTAAGATGACAATGTGTCCAACACCAGATTCACACATTGGTCTCTATTACATCAAGACAGAGACATCACTGTACTTCCTGCCAAAATGCCCCATCTGGGCACATGGTCTTCTGTACCAAGGAGTACCACATGAATGTGGCCTAGAGCCACTAGTGCTACCTGAACTAGGCCCATTTCTCCCAGCAACAGAAAAGGCTCTGAGCGACACTACTGTATATCATTTCCTCACAGCTGGCTCCTCTTCATATCATGAGAGGGTGAAAATAACAGGTTTTGGGGTCTTGGTCCTAGTTTCTACAGGTGACACTACTGAGATGTCAAGGAAGTGCAGTGTCAAGTCATCACATTACATACCCCAGAGCACCACCAATGAGGCTGTGGACAGGCCTAGAGGCAGAAAGGAATAAGGGCGGGAGGGTAAATTGAGTCCATCACCCTGTAGCATGTGGGTACAATCAATAATTTACAGAGCATACCAATGTAACTAAGCAAGTCTTTGTGCCGACAACGTGATACCTGTCAATATATTGTAAGAAAAGTATAAGTAGCAAGAACAATGTTCCTTTGTGTCTTTCTTATCTGTTTTCAGTATTTGGAACAGGTCTGGACAATGTGAGGTGATTCCATATCAATGTGGGCTACACCTGAAGCCATGATAGAAGGTGATCTGCTACTAGGCAGTAGTAGAGTCAGCCCATTCACATATAGTCGCATGGTTCCAGGGTAAGTAACCCCTCCTTTTTCTCTGACCTGGTACAAATGACCCCTATTTCCAGGCCTCAATGTGACAAATACAAATACCCTCCAGCTAGACAATAGACTGTTGTAGACCCTTAGTTGTAGATACAGTTGGGTTGTATGTAGGCACCGATACCAGAACTCAGGTAAACAGGAATGATGCTGTTCATTATGTAACCCTGAAAGAATGTTATTTTTTTCCCAGGAGCCTCCCTGACATTCCTTCCAATTCCCCGACCTCTTTCCTTCCCCTTGTTTTGGTTGAGTACATGCACTGATCGAGACATAACTAATGTTCATACTGCTTGTAATGTGTCTGTCTATGTTTAAAAACAATAAAAATGTATGCATAAAAAATCATCACAGTCTACGCAGAACTAGAGGCTGTTGCCTGTGCCTTAGAAGTTATACAGTAGATGGAAGGAAATTAAGATACCATTATAATTTTGATTAATCTTAGGTGCACAAGTCATTGACATAATTCCTTCCTTTCTGGAAGGCCATGATTCAACTTCCTCAAAGGTATCCCCATCAAGTATAGAGATATGTTCATTTACATTGTCAGCCTGGCTGATCAATGTGTGTTCAAACTGTTTACTCACAAAGTGAAACCACTCCAAAATAGAACCCTTCCATTACTACAATGATCAGGCTGACTCTTTAGCCAAAGAAAGAGCTTGAGGAGGGTTATATGGACCATGCCTCCTCCCAATGCAACACGTATGGTGGTTGCCAGCAAAAGATCCAAAGAGGTTCCTTGGGACATCACTGAGCTACACCTAGCTGACCCAGAGATAAAGGAAGTGTACAAAATCTCTCAAAGATACAGAAAAATAAATGCCTGCAGATAATCAATTCAAGAAACATACAGATAATCTCCATCTGTCCCAAGATCAAAATTGATCTTCTATCACTCAGGTGATCAGAAATTCTGGTAATTCCCAAATCACTTTAATCTGAGGTCATTTATCAGGTCCATGATACTCCTACAGGTGGATACCAAGGGGTGGACAAGACAGTCCAGAGTGAAAACTGTGGGCTGGTGGCCTGGTATGATATCAGATGGCCAACATTATGTGGACAACTGTCTTACCTTGTACAGAATAACCCAATTCCAAGCAAGAAAAATGCCAAACTTTTGCCTTAAAGACACCATGGTCCCTGGAACAACATCCACATTGATTTCATTGGACCATTGCCTCATGCAACCAGAAACAACAAGTTTGCCCTTATGATCACCGACCTATTCTCAAAATGGGTTGAGGCCTTTCCAGTTAAGGCCTCCATAGCAAAAGCCACTGCCAGAATCCTGGTTGAGCATGTAGTTATCAGGTGGGGCCTACCTCTCAAGGTAGATTCAGACAAAGGGTCAACTTTCACAAGTGAACTCATGCAGGAAGCAAAGAAGTTATTGGGAGTTAGTCAGAAATTTCACATAGCTTACCATCCTCAGTCATCAGAACAGGTAGAAAGAGCAAACAGACACATAAAAGCAATGTTAGATAAACTTGCTGCTGAAACTGGAAAGACTTGGGATACTTTGCTGCCCTTACTCCTAATGGCAATTAGACTGACCCCATCAGCATCTACTTGATGTATCCCTTTTTAGGTAATGACTGGTAGACTCATGAGATTACTAGAACATCTGATGATTGATCTCAATGCCCTACAGCAGACAGAGTGTCAGCAGACAACTGTGTCACACAACTGAAAGATAACCTCACTAAAACCCACTTGTTTGCTGCAAACAACATGGGCCAAGCCAACTGCATTCAAGAAGTACTTTGATAGACAGGTCAAAGAAGTCGACTGGCAAGTAGGTGACAGAGTCATGATTCTGAAATTTGCCTCTCCAGCAGATGCATTTGTGAACAAATAGTCAGGTCCATTTGACATCATCAATAAATTGAGCCCAGCTGTGTACTAAGTCCAAATCACTGATGGCAGAAGGAAGCCAATTGATAAGTGGTACCATGCAAACCAGCTGAAGCTCTACAAATGTGATTAGTCCCATACAGTAAAATGCAGTATGACTGCTCCTTCCTCCAGTACCAGGAGGAAGGGCACCTTAATAATAACATAACTGTCTCTTTTGCTTTTCATTCTCAGAGGCTGAAACATTCCAATAAATTGAAATGTTGATTGACGTAGAAGACCAAATGACAGAAGATGGAGGGAAGCAGATGTGAAGACACTCCTTCCTCCATCCGAGAAGGAAGGAGCACATTACCTGTTTTGTTTCTGTTTTCCTTTCCTTTTCTTAGCTCCTGTAAGCCCAAACTCCGAAGATTTTGAAAACTGAGATGGGACCCTTGAGGAAGAACCTGGTCTTCCTACTCCTTTCCTGGATCTCTGGCTAAGGAATCTGGTATCAGTCCATTTGACCCCTCACCAGAAGCTCCTGAAAAGTGAGGCCTACCAACAGAAGATCCAGAAATGAAAGGCATACCAAGCCCATATATGTGCCTTCCTCCATGCCATGAATCCCAATGATCCCACATATGCCCCTTTACCTGATTGTCCCCTGCACCTGGTGTAGGAATCAAGATTGACATACTCTCTACCCATATTTCTGTTCGTGAAGGACAAGATGCTTGTTTAAGTGTTTTGTTATTGCACCACCATTATCAACTTTGTTTATTGACTGGAAAAACTGATAACCTTGAAGGACAGCAAGTTCAGTAGCTAGCCTTACAAAGGAACTTTTAAAGTTGACCCAACATGCATTGCCCCAATGGAACTTTGTGCATCCACCAGGTTACACAACAACAGACAGGACTTTACAACCTCACAACAAAGATTAATAGAGACTTTTGCACACATTTTCATAATATTACAGTTAGAAGATATGTTTTAATCATATTAAAGCTTCAATTGCTCTTTTCTCACAGTGACACCTTCTCATAAGGATGCACATCTTCAATGTCAACCTTGGAGCCTGGTCCAGAAAGTGGCCTAGCAGCTGCATCCATCCCTGGGACTTTAACATGCACATGTCTGTCGTGTTGAATTTAACTCACTGGAACATGGCTGAATTTGGCCACTGTTCATCTGCAAACATATCTCACTTTCATTCTATGGTGTTATTAGATTTAATGGCAGCATATCAAGTTAGGCTCAGACCCAGTCACAGGGTACCACATAACTGAACACTGAGGCATATTCAGACCTCAATGACATGCAAGAAAATTGGGGGCAGCTACAGTAACAGGCATAGCTAGCAATGTTACAGGATTATTTAGCTCAGTGATGTCAATATGGAACAGTGACAATCTGTCCCATATTCAGAAGCACAATAATGTTAACTCTGAAATAGCTGAAAATGTGATAGAGCCATGCTACAGGGTATTGATGGTCTCTTACAAGAAGAAAAGCTTACAGTATATAATATGCATGATACAGCACGTTTATTTGATGAAACTTGTAATAAACTGAACCATTTGATTGCTTTGAATAATAAAAGCCAATGAGCAGCACACAAGGCAGGAGATAATTTACTCAGTTTATGGTAATTTTGCCCTTGACTCTATAAGTAGTCTCTTCTGGAATCTAGAATCAGGTCAGATCCCAGATTTGATTGAAAATAAACATATGGCTAAATGGTATTGCCTTCAATGCACTTCCTCTCTTGCACCATGAAGTGTATGGATAAGACTGTTTCATTTTCCTGGCTACTGCATGGAATTTGGGTTATGTTACACCACACCAAAATCAAGGACCTTACTACATTGCCAACCATTGTAAGCGTTAAAGATACCATGTATGTCACATTCACAGTCTCTCTTCAGTTTTCAACAAGGATTCTTCAGTCTTCAACAAGCACAGTCATCCACTCTGTGGGCCATCTTGAGGGCAACATTTGCAGAGAAGCATTGAACTTCCTCCATGCTTGGGTTAAACCTCGACTCCTGGGTTGTTCCACCTAAGGACTGTTGTGCCAAGAGGGATATCACTACCTTTGCAGATGTGATGTCTTTGATGTCACTATGCCAGTTTGTGGTTATTCACCTGATGCAGTGGACTAATCATTGCAATTTTCTGATGACCTAACAGACAATTCAACTGCTTTTCCAATGTCATTGTCAGATCAACAGAACATCACTTCGAGTCAAGCACAACCCAGCCTCAATGCTCCAGCAATTCCTCTCAGATGATATCCACCAACAGAATCACCAACACTTCCATCACCTTCCTGTCCAGCTCATTAAGTGGTGCCTTCTTCAAGTTCATGTAACCTACAACTCTGATGGACAATATTGCATTATGACCAATCATCAAACTTTCTCTTATGGACCTTTGACATATGACATACCCCAACCAAACATTTTTTCTTCATGCCAGGAACACTCCATCATAGGCCATATGGTTGTCACCCCAGTTCCCACCCTGGAACAAGATTATATGGATAGTGACCTGACTATCTGAGTGCTATAGCACAATATTTATCAGCGTTCGATATACATATTGATCCACCACACTGAATCTTAAATTTCTATTAGAAAGAAAGGATACACATTTAGTTCATATTAGTAACAACATCACTAAGGCAGAGAACTCATTAAATGCTCTTTTCCATGACAGTGACCTTAGCACAACATTATCTAATATTGGTTTGAACTCACTTTTAAAGGTTATGTTGTAACTTAAGGTATTTCTCTTATTGTTACCTTGCTTTGTTCATACAAGACTTTGAAACAACACCATGCTCAACTGAAATTTCTCTATGAATCTCATTCAGTAACATGACCTACCTACCACCCTCTGTTAATGTTGCCTCTGTATCCAGGAAATGGGGGGTATGTTAAACCAGCCTGACCTGCCATCCCATATGAGGACCAACATTACTATCATAACAGACAAGGGATGATACTGTAATATTGTATACTAATGGTATTACTAATGCACTGATAGATTTTTATATTAGGGCCTATTCAGGAATCTTCTGTTTAGCTAGACACCTAATGTATTAGACAGAAATATGTATTTGTGGTCTACAATGACACAGATTGACAAATGTGATATTAGTAGCCTAACATGATACAATTGTAAAATAATAAGTTTTGTGGTCTGCAGCGCCACCTATGTTCCAAAGTCATGATGCTTTAGTCAGTGAACTACATGAGAAGAAGCCTATTTTCTAATAAGTAGTTAGTAAGCACATTGCTGAAGATACAACAATATGTATCAGCCAGGGTACATGATGCCCATGTATTGTCCAATGGAACACCAAATACAGAGAAGCACTGATGTCTATGAGCCCATTACTCCAGTAATGTGACATTCTTATCTCAATATATAATGTTAGTACATGTCCAAACCCCTTGGGATCCGGAGCACCAGCTTCCACACCTGGTGCATGACTGTTTCTGTGTTTCAGTTGGCAAGATTTATCTCATGTTTCTGTTCTTTGTACTATTATTAGGAGAAATAAACAGATTTTCACTTCTGAGTTTGTGGTGTTTTACCATCAGGTTACCTCCTGAAAAATCTTACAGCTGTAAACTTTTGTCATTTAGGAGTAAGGGTCCATTCACCAGGTGGAGGATTTACTTACTGGCAGGCCCATCAGCACCTCTATCTGTAGAAGGGCATGATCGGAAAGTATCAGGGGCTGTATATTAAGTACTATAACAGTGTGGAGAAGGTCATGGGATGCTAGCCAAAGGTCCAACCCACTATAAGATTTGTGTGCTGCAGTATAGCACATGAAATCCCTAGTTCTAGGGTGGCACGCTGCCATATGTCTGTAAGGGCCTGGTTGGACATCCATAATTTAACTGCGTGTTGTGCCTTCAAGTGGAGTTCTACCATGCTATGCCTAAAGTCCACAGTATGATCCAGTACTAGATTGAAGTCACTTCCCACCAGCATGGGAGCCCCTCTGTCATTAAAGTCTAGCAGTTTGGTGGCAAGTTAATAAAAGAGATGGGAATCCTCACCAGGGCTGAGCTGTGTAATTCCACACTGATCCATTCTCATTACAGCTTCTAAGCATCCAGAGAAAGCAATTCCACCTGATCCAGTCTCATTGCAGCTTCAAAGCATTCAGAAAGCAATTTAGTTTCCTGCAGCAATGCCAAGTGAGTCTGTAAGTGCTTCAGATGGGAGAGTACTTGCTTCTGTTTCACCAGGAATTAATTCCCCTGACATTCCAACTAATAAATCTTATGTCTGCCATTTTGTTTCAAACTCCAGGAGTATAAGTACGGATGAGGCCTAATTATATGCAGCAAGTACTAATAATGACATTCACTGGTCTAGTATTTGTAGTGAAGTGAGAGTCCAGACTGTAGTCAGGAGGATGTTTAGTCATTTCAGGAAAGCCCTCTCTTATGGTGGAGTACAGACATTTGTAACATAAGTTGCTAAGAAGTAGAATTGAAACATGCAACCAAAGTAAGACATAACACATAAATAATTAAAACTATGTTCAGTTACACTCTGGCCTGAGGCAGTAGGAAGATTACAGGACACCATTCAGTGCCTCAAGGTTTGCTACTTGCTTTCATGGGCAAAACCTTAGTGGCATGTCTAGCTGGTGAAATATAGTTTGATTCACCATCTCTGAATATATAGTAACCAGAGGTCTGGGTTTCCCATATGTCATAGGAGCACCTTGCTGTGATGAGTACCAGGATCATGTGTGTGTGTGGGGAGGAGGGGAGAAGTGGGCTGCATGTTAGGACTTAAAGCCTGTCACTTGCTTGGGGGGTGAGTGATCCCTTGATCAACGTTGGCTAAAGATTGAAAGCTCCAAGTCTCAAAGGGTCTGGCAATTCACATCTGTATCTTATAAAACATTTGACACTGTGAAGTACAGCAGTGATGGCAGAGGATACACTTTACTTCAAAGGAGGAAATCTACGCCTGGAGCTATGCTGCTTTCTGGGGCTGCCATTAATAAGATAATTTACAAGGACACGGCAACTTATGTTGCTCATTGCTAGCACTTCCCCATGCCTGGGCTCCCCTGGGCAAATTAGTAAAAGGGCTGGCCGGGCCTCAGGGCATTGCTTGTTATGTGGTGCCAATTTTACTGCCATCTAGTTCTGCCCTGAAAAGCTACATTGCCCCACCTCTTCCATATAAGTATACCAACTTTTATGCTCAGTGGTGTCTGTAACCATACAAACGTAATTCTAAACTTGCACCTCCATAAGAGGGAGAAAGTTTAAAGACCATCTTATGCCCAGAAAGTGGGAGTTAGGGCTTTAAGTGTGCATAGAGAGACATCTGTTAGGATGTACGAGGACCTTAAGTACAATGCGGTCCCTACCAACATTTGGAAAGGCCCCTTGGGGAAGGGTTTATGTGATCCAAGTGCTTGGGAGGGAGTGTGTTTTTGTATGTGCAGCAAATTCCAACAAATTTTGGCAATTTAAGCATCCTTATTTAGCATTGCCTGCTTTTATGCACCTGTATTTGTTGTTCTGTGCATATCTCTTTAAGGGTAGCAATCAAACTCCCTCCTTGTGCCCAGAGTTTTGGTTTGTTTAGAATCTCTTGACATTGGAAAGGAGACTGTCTTCTCCTGATAGGTTTAACAGCAAGTTGTCTCAAGGTGGGGGCTGCAGAGTAGCCTCTGGATAAGAGAATGAGGGGTAATGTCTGCAAGCCCCTAGTGCTAGAGATGAATATTACAACCCTAGCAGCAGTATGCTTATTTTAGTGGTGATGTTAACACTTGAGACTTGGGAGTACAAAACAAAAGAGCAACCAAAAATGGTGCTTTCCACATTGCCAAATTCTGGGGTGCAGCTTGTACCATGCGTGAATTAACCAATTGTATCCAGCAGTGCACTTAGTGGAGCCATGCTCATGGAAGCATACTGCTGCTTAGGGAGGGCATGTAAAACCCATATCAGGTATCTCAATGCTCTGCTAATCAGTCTGGAGCCTTGACTCACATGTAGCTGCCTCGTGTGCTAAGCAAAGGGTGTCTGTTGCCTCAGTATCAATTTTAAAGCCCTCCTCTTTTCTTGTAAAATTTAAAGAGCAGCTGATGCCATTAGGAAACTTTATCAAAACATATTATTGAGACACAGTTCAGCTTGTATTTCAGATTAGTTCTGTATTTCTCATCCCCTTAATTATTACTGAATCCATTTGCATGAAAATGGGATCTTTGCTGCTAAAGAGGTAATCAATTCATATTGCTTTCTCCCTACCTGAGGTTATAATGCTCTATATGTGACATCACAATTACTCCCGTGGCAACAGATTGTGATGTCATAATAAAGACTATGACACGTAGTAGGGAATAATCAAAAGAGGCAGATGAATCCTAAGGGATATAGAGCATGCTTCCATACAAATCCCTCAGTAATAAGCAATGGGAAGGAGAAGTCTATTGAATACATAGGAATGCAAGCTGAATTGTACCTAAATATTATGTTTTTCAAAGTTTTCTTTGAAATCAGCAGCTCTTAAGCTCAGTTCATGCGTAGTGTCCTGCAGCTAACAATGCAATTTTGGGAAGCCATTCTTGGTCTCTGGCAGACAGGATGTTTGCACCAGTCGGTAAATGGAGACTGTGGCAGGTTATGATATTTGTCTTGGGTGAGGGGTACTTTATGGCCATTTAAAGGGTGAAATGCTTTATCACAGCAGAGCTCCAGGAACTAATTGGAAATGAGGAGGGAAAAACAACCCCTATTGGAGAAGGCAGGACAGCTAAACTGTAAATACAGTGTCCAATGGCTCAGCAGGCTTATAACAGTATAGCTTTTGCTGGTATAGCTAGGCTGTAGTTAACTTGGGTCATTGGGTCTGATTTCTCACATCGATACTATTTGTAATTGTGGAAAAAGTCCATAGAAAAAGTGTACACTACTTCCATGCAGATAAGCACTATTCACATTTCTGTTTGTTGACTCCCATTTAGGAACCATTTTCCAAAAGCCATGTAAAAATATTCTATCGAGAAGCCAGTACCGTGCTATCCTCACAATGGTGAAGCTTCAGCCTCGATCGCCTTTAACAAAACTTGTCCTGTTTCCCAGGTGTAGAGTCCTCAGGCCCAGATGAGCTGGAAAATGGGACAAGAACTGCTGAAGCCACTATTTCAGCCCAGGAGACTGCGGTGTCTGTCAGAAGAGAAGCTGTGGTATTCGTGATGATCCCTGAATAGCTGATAAGAAGACATCACTTTTAGAAAAGTGTCAGCCATGCCTATTTCTTTCCTTGAAACAGTGTCATCATCTTTGATCAGAGTCAATCGGGCATACTTATTAACCGTGTGAAGAGAGAGAAATCTGACTCTCCCACCTCTCCTGATTCTTTATCTGTGCAGCTGTGGCACTGAGACCAAATAGGGAGTACAGGTTTATATTTCCTGGACCTTGTGTTGATCGACTCCATTGCTTGAATCTAGGGGACAGCATCCACTGATCATCTTGTAGGTCATAAAGGAGTGCTTGTTCACCTTGGGGTGGTATGGTGGTGACCATTGGAGCCACTTTGTCAGTTGCTAGAGGGTCCTCAATACTACTGTGCATTCAGGGGTGCACTCCAGTATCCATCCCAGAGGGCCACTGTGCCTGCAGGTATTCCATGATGGCTTCAGGAGTGTTGCAAGTTATAAGGACCCCATTTACAAAGATCCAGAGAATGCCAGTGATCCAAGTGAGAAGAGGATGCCAATTGTTGAAGTGTTTGGATGACTGCCATATAGGTTTTGCAGCGGCTTGCAAGGTCCAAGAGAAGTCCTGAAATATAAAGATACAGTGCCCTTGCCATTCTTGCTGTCCTAGCTTCCATGCTCACCTCAGGATATCTCCCTTGACTTGGTATCTTAAAATTTAGCTGTAATCAGCCATAGCTTCTCCTTTCTTGGGCAGTGGTGCCAGTGTCCTGTGTGTCCATTTGATTTCAAATGAAGGATTGCCAGGTAGTTTTAGGATAATGGGCAGAATGTGGCAAAGATAACCATATCTTTCATCTTAGCTTTCTCTGACAGAGCCAGGAATCTCAAATTGCAGAATTGCCCCTGTTTTTAAGTCATCCACCTTCTCTTGGAGTCTTTGGATGGTCCTTGTCTGTTCCTTGGGATGTGTTTGAAAGTTGTGGGTTGCCATCTCTATGCTAGTATAGTTAGAGTCTGTGCTTGTAACTTGCTATCCAGGTCCTAAATGACCTTCATATTTTGAGCAGTCACAGTTCTTATGTCATATATGTCAGCCAGATGTCTAGTAAACATTTGCTCAGCTCAATCAATGGGCATCAATGATGCCATGATGTTAGAGTAGAAAGCAATAGATTCTGACAGGATTCATGAACGAAGCACCAACTATGATAAGTACAGTAGCTCTGATTAAAAAAACTCACACTTTACTAGTTCAGAAAAAAATTGGTGGAGACTAGGGAAGATAGGAGAAACCAAAAGATAGTGAAGGATAATGTATCCAAATCAGTGGAGTGAAGATTATGAGCTGACAACTTTGTTGGGCTCAGACCACACACCCTCGAGAGGTCTCTTGTTATCATGGAAACCCAGAGATTAAAACTCAGCCTTGTCGTGCATGGTTACTCATACATAATCTTTATAGGCAACCAAATTAGCACAGAGATGAGTTTCCATTTCTGATGCCATTTATGAGTGAACCATATCTGCCTTCAGTCTGTTAGCACTGACTGAAACTTACAAGACAACCTGACAGTGCTAATGATAGCAGCTGCAGCTTATGTACTGTGTGCATGCAAAATGTTTAAAACTGTTGTGTTAGCTGCCGCCGCACAGCGGTTGCATTACTACTTTCGACACCAGTGACCTGGGTTTGATAGTGAGCCTGGGTTGCTGGAGGGCCCACCATGGGGAGTTGGATCAAGCACCTGTAGGGGCTGCTCTCCTTCCCTGGGGAGGGCGCTACATTCCCTGCTGCTATACCCCATCTGGGTGACCGCAGCTGGAGGTGCAGTTGGTGATGCTGAAGTTGCAGGGAGGGTGGAGCTCAGTTGAGGGTTTGGAACAAAGACACATCTTAGAGTGCTCTCATCTCCTTGGCCCTCCTGTGTGCCAGCATCTGCATGGGTGGAATGAAGAAAATGTGAAAGGCCCACGACTGCACCTGGAGACAGGCCCGGTGCTGGTGAGTGGGGGATTGGGGAGAAGATCTGCAGTGTTCATTCCACCTGAGGTAGGGAGGGGGAAATGGGGCTCCCATCCCACTTGGGGGTAATCTGAGTGCTTGAATGGACATGGGACTGAACACATGGGAGCAGAAGTCCTCTGTCCTATGGCACAGCCTGTGCGGTCTCTTTAGGGACCCTGAGGGAAGGTGCAGTTGTGGAGAAGGAGAGGCATAAAAAGAAAGAAAAAACTGTTGTGCTGCAGTAGTGACATCACTAGTGCAGCTACATACTTTCTATGCATGGATTTCCATGCAGAACAGTGTTCCACAATATCAAGTACTGCAGTAACTGTATAGATCAATCTTTACCCTGTCCTCTCACTCAAGTCACTTGTGCAATACTTAGAAAAATACAATTTACTGACTCGTGCACAGTATGATTTTATCACAATCCACTGTATAACAAAATCTTTAACTGAACTGATGACCTACACTACTGTGCATGCTACTTTGGATGGAGGGAATTTAACAAATTTTGTGGAGGTATGCTACACTTCAAAGTTCATATTAGAAGTAACTTACAGTACATGGTCCCTCAGATGGGGAAATTTGCCAGGGGCAGGCTGCATAGATTTGTCTAACCATTCAATATGATATACAATAAACTACTGTTGGTGAGGCATGGGCATCACAGAATACCTTAAATTGGTTGGCTCATTATCGTATAACAATAAACAAAGGACAAAGGTAAAAACATCATCTTCTGCTGTCTTCTAAATGATTTAGTAATCACTCAGGGATCCTTTTTGGGTTCCCCACTCTTCAGTGTTTTCTTGAATTAATTACAGTTTGGTATGAGTGTTTCTAATATGTAATTCAGTCTTGAATTGTGACAAATTGTACTGCCATGCACTATGTGTAGCATTCAAGTAGTGTGAACTACACAATTCACTGCAGTTGTGGTAAATTTAACTGCACAAACTGATGCAATACTCACTTTGTGGTGAATTTTTGCACAAAGAGAGTCAATTCTTTGTTAAATTCACAGCAACTGCATAGTGTATGCATAATGTGGTAAGTTGCAGAATAAAATGCATTCAATTGCATGAATTGTGCTACTGAATTGTAGTACTGCACTCTACACTACATGAATTGTGGAGTTTTAAACTTTGCCAGCAGCTGCTGTCTTGTCATGATTGTAACTTAATCATAAATGTGGACAATATTGCTTTTTTTTATCAAATGATACAAACCACTTACTCTGTCCAGCCACCTGCAGGGTGTCTTTAAAATGGTGCAATCCTGGTTAATAGACCAAAATTAACACTTAATGTAAAAAAGACCAAATCAATGATATTTTGTCATAATAAACAAATCAAGGGCAAGTAAACATTAGACATTGTTTCACAGGGTAGAGACAAGATAGAGCAGGTTAAACACGTTTTAGGTATCTTGGCCTGTACTTTGACAGAGTGCTGTCATATACAGTCCATGTAACCATTTGGTAAAAACCATTAACTCTACGTTTGGATTGTAGGAATATGTCAAATTTTCCAAGGAAATAGTGAAGTGGCTGTGAGCAATTACGTTATAATTCTTCTGTTGTAGTTTATAAGAACATGCAAAGTTTCCAGCAGAAGAAGGCACATGGTCTATCAAGTCTGCTCTTTTCACAGTACATGAAGTTAAGTTCCATAATGCCCTCCCCATCCCTTTGCCCTTTACCCTTCTCTTGACCCTAACACACACCACCATCTCTTGAAGCCCCCTACTGTCTTCTGATTTTCAACATCATGTAGTAGTTCATTCAGCCCTGCCACAACTCTTTCTGTAAAGAACTGTCTTCTGACTTTCTTGTATCTTCCACCTGCAAGTTCGTAAGTGTGCCCCTGGTGTTTTAACTTCAATAAAAATAAAGAAGTCCCTTCTGTTATCTGTGTTATTATGAAATAACAGTCTACACAGGGGTATTTGACGATGTACTGTCAAGGCTGCAACTGACATACTATACTACAAAGCAAACCCTCTCCTCCAATCAGAAGGCAGAGGTATAAACAGTTTATTGTTCAGCAGACTAACAGCAGTCATTTTAGTCACAATAAATAAAGTAGTGGCATAACAACACAATTTTATTGACAATAAAATGACAGCAGTAACATTATCATGTTGCCAAGCATGCTAATTGGGTGGGAATGTAGACAAAATATAAAACAGTCTTTTTTTTAAAACATAATAACAATAATATGATAGCTAACTGGGTGGGAGTGTAGAGAAATATAAAACAATCTCATTGTCTGATCTAATGGCAGGGTCCATGCACCCATGGGACGGCATGCAAAATCCCAACTTATGGGATATGGCAGCCCCGCCATGGTGCAGGCCCCTCCACAATGGTGCAGGAGAGAAATAGGTCAGCGGTTACTAGTGGAAGAGAGGTCACCTACTTTGGGAATAGGAATGACAATAGCCAACTTCAAAAATTAGGGATGCAGGATAGGAGAAAGAGGGTTTAATGAGGTAGGTAATAGGAGAGAAATGGCATGAGCGGAGAGAAATGGGATTCAAGGGTCAAGACCATCAAGACTCCTACCACTGTGAAGATACAGATACAAAAGAACCTTAAGAGCAACAGCAGGGATAATGGGTAAGAAAAAGAGACAAATACTGTACTTGAATAAATGAAATATTACAACAGCAATGGGAAAGGATAATTTCTATACTCAACAGATATTATTGATGACGGATGAATTGTTTTTTCCCATAACAAAGCAAATTAATCCTTCCTCTAATTACTCTGGAAATACAGAAAACTGCAAAAAATCAACCATGATCCCAGTACACAAAGTTAACAGCAGAGAATGCATGGAACATGGTAGATTGTGTATGAGCAACCATACACAACAAGACTGTGTTTTAATCATCAGGTTTCCATGGTAACAACAGACCTTGAGAGCACACCTCAGGAGGTGTCTTGATATCACGGAAATCTTGAAATTAAAACTGTCGCCTATCTGTGAATAGTTGCTCATACACCATCTTTTATAATGTATGGGCAACCACATTATGCATGGAAATGAACGCTTCCATTTCTGATGCCATTTCTGAGTGAACCACATCTGCCTTCTCTCTGTTACCATGGACTGAAACTAACAAGATGACTTGACAGTGCTAATGGCCTCAGCTAATGCACTGCGTGCATATGAAAGAGTTCTGATCTGTTGTGCTACAGTTGTGACATTGCTAGTGCAGCACAACAACATCACAATGTTACTACTGCAGCACAACAAAGCTCTTCTTGGTATGGATTTCCATGTAGAAGAGTGTTCCACTATATACTATAGTCACTGTATCTATCGATCGATCTGTGACCTGTCCCCTATCCAAGACTCTAGGCAATACTTGCAAAAATACAATTTACTGACTTACGTACAGAATGATTTTACCACAACATCCTTAACTGAACTGTCTGATTACATATAGTACTGTACATGGTGGTTTGGATGGAGGAATTTAACACATTTTGTGACAGATGTAACACTTCAAAAAGTTCACATTAGACATAAATTACAGTATAAGGTGCCTTAGATGGGCAAACATACCAAGGGTAAGATGTATAGGTTTGTCTAAGCATTCAACATGATATACATTTGTTTATTGGGTGATTGTGTAGATTACTGGACCAGTGTAAGTAACCTAACTTACCTGAATAGTGAATATGGCAGCTCACAATGCATACGTTACATTATGCTGATCCATTACACTGTTCTCCAGTTGTGGGCTTTGTCCACACACTGCACTTAAAAAACAAAAAGGGGGTGTAGGGGCAAAGCCCACAACTCAACTAAACTAATAAAAATAATGGAACAGGGCACAAAGAAAAATTATGCTACTTCATCAAATGGCCACTGGTCTTACTTGTTATTAGTTGAGCTGGTGGAGCTTCGGCCCCTCCACCCTTTAAAAAAAGACAAGATGGAGTGTAGGGGTAAAGTCCTCCAACTAAAATAAACTAATAAAAGCAAGGGAATAGAGGCACATGCCAAAACATTGTAAATGGAAGCTACACAATTAGCAGTCAGCATTAGCTATCTAATAATCTACACAATCGCCACTTATTGTTAGTGAGGCTGGGGTGTCACAGAATACCTTAGGTTGGTTTGCTCTTTACCTGTATAACCATAAACAAAGGGTAAAGCTAAATAATATCTTTTCCTCCTATCATCTAATTGATTTAGTAATCAGTCAAGGATCCATTTGGGCCCTTACTGTTTTCTTGAATTACACTGCCTGGTAGGAGCATTGTAAATTCATAATTCACTCCTGAACTGTGCAAATTGTGCTGCTATGCACTATGTAAAGCATTCACATAGTGGGCACTACACTATTCACTGCAGTTGTAACAAATATAAGGGTTAGGGTCTAAATGCCGACTGTCAAATTCCGACTGTTTAAATCCCATTTTTTATCCGAAATTAATAATACCAATGCGCTTCAAAGCCCAAACGTCAGCATCCCGACAGTCTAACACTTGACATCATTTATCATCATTTCACAATGTTACAGTACCACAGCATCATAACAGTATAGCACTTGCACTGCATTTAACTGCTGCCTGTAGCAGCATCACGACCTACCATTCTTACAGTAGCATTTAATGCAGCATCTCTCGATACTAAGCGAATAAATTAAAACATGTAAACACATACCATTTCAGATTCAATCCACAAGATAGGGTAGCGCACTAAGGTGGTCATGCTACATGAAGTGCTTACTGATAGCGTGTTCACATTACAGCTGTTACGACCTTTACCACTTCTAGTGTTCAGGTACACCAGCATTGCCAGTGAAAGAAAACAAGGTAACGAAATCAGCTTACCTTTAAAAATATTTTATTGAAAGCTACTCAAGATGAAAAAGATTAAAGGAGGGGTGAGTTACTGGTTACACTGGAGGAACCAGAATTGGGGAGGGGCTGACCATTGGGAGCACAAAGATTAAAACTTTATTACTAAACAATCATATCATTCTCTCAGTTTCCCAGTGTCCCAGTCTCTTCATAGGTGCAGATTGTGAGCAATGCCTCTAATACAGTGGAGCCCACTTATAAGAACATCAGATATAAGAACATCCCACTTATAAGAACATTGTTTGGATGTCCTGATCTTTGTCCATTATTTTCAAAGGAAGCAAAGCCCATTTATAAGAACAATCAGCCCATTTATAAGAACATTTTTTTCCCAGAGGTAGTGGTAGATGGTCATTATTACCTCTGAGTGAGCTAAACCTGGGCTGAATCATCATCTAGACTCTCCATTAACAGTCATTTAACTAGTTAATGGATGTGTGAAAGATGTCCCATGAAGAAAACAGGACATTTCACTGTTAAGTGAGACAGTGAATGCATTTTAGAGCATTACACTAATTGTTTGAGCAAGGACTTTTGAAAAAGTTATGTTATACTACTTTTAATGATGAGTTATCTAAAACTAGTTTGAACCAAGTTTAATCATGTTAAGCATAGATTTTACATGGATTTTCCTGTTTTCAATGAAGCCCTCTTATAAGAACATCCGGTTATGAGAACATTTTGCTTGGCATTTAGGGTGTGCTTATAACAGGGCTCCACTGTATGCTCAGTATTGCTCTGACTGCTCCTTTCCTTTACAACATTTCCAATTTTGGTTTCTCGGTCCAGGTAACATTTTTCATTGGAGACTTAGGCATCCCCTGTTAATTTTTCAATTGTGCTGTTGGTCACCAGTTGCTCTTTTGTTATTCTGCTACAAACCGATGAATCCCTAGAGCACTACCAATTAATGCCCCAACCTCCGATTGCCAAGCTTCCACATTATTTTGTGTGAGAGGGTACTAAGCACCATTTGGTCATGTACTGACCAAAGCGAAGGTGGAAACAGTGGTGGACTTTGTACAGTTGTGTTATTTCTCTTACGGTCCATAATTGTCCCAAAACATAGTTGTCTTCAAACTATTCTAACAAAGTAGCACTGTAGGTTGGCATTTCACTTTCATTTCACTGTAGACTGCAGCAATTTCTTCTGCAGGCATGAAAGCCAATGCTACCAGGTGCGCATTTTTAGGCTGAAATCTGCATCTGTGCCGTACAAGTGTAGCCATGCCCAAACTTTGAATCTTCCTCCAAACAATTTGTCCAAAATGGAACAGGCATCCCTTGTTATGACAGTTGATAAATTCTGCTTTACATGCATTGATGGCTGCTTGTTCGAAGTCGCTGATAATCATTGCTGGTGTTAGTGTGAGACTGTACTCATCAGCAATGTCATGCAAATCCTGGAACAGTCTGATGTAACACTCCTGTGATTTGGAGGACATTAAGGCATATACAAGGGTACAATGCATGAAGTTTCAGGGGTCCTAACTGAGGCATGGATTGAATATAGTTGGCGAAACACTGTTGGCACCATTTTGAACATGCCATCCATAATCCAAAATCAGCATTTGCTAGTTTCTTCATATCTATTTGTGTAGTAAATATAATCATTTTTCTTCACAGAGAGTGGATTCCTAGCCAGGAATCTCTGCCCATTCACAGTTTGTAAATGTTCTGGGAAGTTCAAAGTGTCTAAAGACTGAGGCTCTGGTGGGGCATTTTGTCTTTGAGCTCTTTTAGCAACTTGCTGCAAAGCATGCCATAAAGGCATGCTCTGCAAACTTCCTGGGAGACCTTAGACAGCTCAGCTTGAAATAATTGTGCTGGACTGTCATCTCAGAGCTCGAGATTTTAGTGAGGCAAGTGTTGCAGCTATAGGTAGGTCTGTTGCATTTGGGGAGTGGTTGTGCTCACAATGCTTATGGAGGTGATGCTGTCCTCCAACCAGTACTGTGGAAGCTCTACCCAGACAGCAATGACTTTTCCGTGATTAGCAGTACCAGTAAAATAAATCCCCGATGTCGTTCCTCTACATATAGATATCCAGCTATACATATTTTTCTTTTGCCCTTCTGAGACTTCACAATGTCACACACAACTCAAGCTTCTGCCATTCTGCAACTTCTACTATAAAAAACTACCTCAGTTTGGCATTGAAATAAGCACAGTCAGGACATGATTGGTTGACATCTGTAGCAGTAGCTTGTTAGTAGCTTTCATGGATAATTATGGAGAAAGCAGTGAAATGTAGTTAGCTGCGATTTTGTCTAATTTTACCCCAAGCTCAGAGAATGTTAGATGTACAAAATCCAAGAGTGTGGGAGATGGTAGTTGAGAGAGTGATTTAAACAGAACTGGGGCCAATATCAAAAGGTAATTTAGGACAAATAGATTTCCAAGGTACTAAATAGTTAGGGTTTACCCAAAGCATAACTATTCTAATTATAGAGACCTGGAAGTATTGATATATCTTCAGCCTACCACTTTCACAGGGTAACGTAAGATGGGACCAACGTATTCAGGATTTTCACACTGCCCAGACAAATCGTGACAGTTTCTTGTTCCAAGAGTTGAAATACAGTAGTAGGAGGATAATATTACCAGGAGCATTTGGAAGAAATATAGAAGCCTGGGAACTATGTTCTAAACTAAATCTGTCAGTCGGGATTTTTCGGTATTTCTGCATTTCGGTATTTCAATACGCGGTGTTATTTCAGTCGGGCTTTCCATACAATCCGAATTTTAGTGACAGGATAATTTTTGTCAGGCTTTGGGATGTTGGGATTTCATATATCCCAAATATAACTATCGGAACTGAGGCAGTTCACACTTTGTGGTTAGTTTTGCCACAAGAACATCAATTCACATAGTTAAATTCACTGCAACTGCGTAGTGCATGCATAGTGCTGTGATTTGCAGAACAAGATTCATTCAATTGCGTGACTTGTGCTATCGAAGTATGGTACTAACCACCTCATTAAATGAATTGCAATGCTTTTAAACTTTGCCCACATCTACTATCTTGCTGTCATGATTGTAACAATCTTAAATATGGATGGCATTGTGTTTTTCAAATAATGCTATCCTACACTCTGTCCAGCCATCTCCAAGGTTTCTTTAATAGGGTAAAGTCCTGGTTACTAGACCAACAAGATTTGATCAGAGCCAATATGGCTGTGGAGAGCTTTTAGGAGTGGCAAGAGCATGGAAAAAATATGGTGCTTTTGCTGAAGCTGTAAGTAATACTCCAGCGATTACAGTACTGAGAATACGTGATACTCGCATGTGTGTGTGCAGTTTGTCCTGTAGTCAGCCCTGCACGACATGGTGGTGGGAACATAACTATGTATGCTTGATAGTGATGCATGCACAGTTTAAGTCAATGACATCATGTTTCACAGGGTGGCCATCACTGCTGCACTTGTGGAATGGAAACTTAGTCGCGGGGAAGTGTATATGTTTATGCAGCCTGTGGAAGGGAAGGACTGCATAAACAGAATTGCTAGAAACTATGTCAGAGCATTGTGGCAGCACATCAGATAGTGGTCTGATTAGGTGCTTCCACTGTGCTGTTATACAGATCTGATGATGGCATAACATCCATGGAGCTTGGCCCACATAGCCATACATGTCAGACTCAGGAGTCTATTAACAAACTAGAGATGTGGTTTGGGACTTGCTTATCATCACAGTTACTTTCTCATTCTTTTCTAAGCAGTAATTTCTGGCAAATGTGCCTTAACCATATTGATCTCAGTGCTGGTAGACTACTTCTGGGTTTCCCCTGGCATGCTCTGGAAAAAGTGGTCCTCATGCTCTTCCGCACATTTGAGAAATGATGCATTTCCTTGTTTTTGCTGTTAAGAAACTGACCCCTTTAACACAAAAATAAGGAGTCAGTTATAGCCTCTACCCCCACCTTTTGCTTCAAGTGAGGAATGTGATTATGGGTTTACATCAGATGTACAGTGGCAGTCATAGATGCATAATAGTGTTAAACAGGCATAAACTGTAAAGCCCTTTTTTAATGTGTGCTTTCTTAATGTTGCCAGTAGCGTACCCATTTGTACT
Source organism: Neoceratodus forsteri (assembly GCA_016271365.2). Taxonomy (NCBI): domain Eukaryota; kingdom Metazoa; phylum Chordata; order Ceratodontiformes; family Ceratodontidae; genus Neoceratodus; species Neoceratodus forsteri. The sequence goes on from CM028130.1 coordinate 1,067,473,605, forward strand.
CTGCCCTGGTTCTGAACTCCAAGTGCATTATTTTACATGTTTGTGTTTAGGACAAAGGGCCTTTCAAATGAGGGTAGTCACTAATCTAAATTCTTTATAGTTTTTATGTTTCCTTGCATGTGCACTAGAAATATCTTGTGGTAGAACATTTCAGAGATGTGTCATGGACTAGTCCAATGCACAACAATCTTCAGTGGGCTCATCCTGACAGACCAATGAGCAGGCAACCAGACTGTGACACTAGTCAGTTTCACAGCTGGAAGCTGTTCTCTAGTTGAAAGAAATGAAGTGCTCCAATGAGAGTGCTTCATTCCTTTCATTCATGCCCTTACTGATCTTACCATCTCCCCACTCACCCTGCAGATGTCCAGGTACCCAGCCATACACTGCATCCCCCACTCTCTGTGCCACAAGCAGTAAACAATCCTAGCAATAAAGAACAAATACATTTAATTTATCCTTCCACTGACAGATGTCTGCATTGAACATGTTTGTGTCTCTGTGTGAATGAGAGTATGTGTTCTTGTCCCTGAGCTCCTCTCTCTCTCTCTGATGCTTCATTTGTGCCACAATGCCCAGTCTGGGCATTGCTCTTTATGATGGTACCCACTGTACCACCCGGGATTGGAACAAGAGTGCTGAGAAGTAAAGCAGCATTGCTTATAGCACTGTGGCTTAATGTTGGACTGTGGGAGAGAGAGAGACACAGGGTGCAGGGACAAACTTTGAGAAGGAGAGCAGCAACGCCCCCAAAAGAGAATGCAGGATTGAAAGAGGTGGTGAGTGACACTAGTGTCAGGGACAGAGTGGAGAGAGTGCTCCCAAACAGTGACAGCAACATGCTGAGATGTGGCTAGTAAGCAGAATGAGAGTGATCACCAGGTGACAGGCTGTCACTATTGCAGCACCACCTTGGCAGAGTAAAATTCGGGACAGTGCAATTTAGTGACCATAACCACGATGATCAGTGGCTCCCAGACCTGCAACTGAATGAACGTTCATTTCAATGTGTGGCCCTTCCCTAGCAGTGTCTACTCCTCCCTCACCCCTGACACAGACACAGCAACAGCGAGAACCACTTCCAGTGCAGCATATATGTGCAGGTCCAATCTGTTTCAGTCGGAGATGGTGTCAACCACCCCATAAAACAGAGAAGTGGAGTACAGTGTCGCCCAAGCTCAGTTGCCATCTATTTTACTGCCGCTCACTCTTCCAGCACCTTGCTGTTGGTCTGACTTTCTGTTTGTCTTTTTGAAACCCAGTCCAGTGGAAGCAGACAGCACATACAGAAAGGCAGACAAAGTGTCAGCGAAGTGCCGTGACCAGGACAGAGAGCAGTGCTGCAGAGTTTCCTTTCACCATGAGGGAGCGGAGGTCAGAGATAGAGAGAGAGAGACCAAGAGAGAGCAGTGTAAACAAACTTGGTACATCTATTCCACCACTGCACAAGAGGAGCACCTAGATAGAGATAGAGACAAATATGTGGGTCACATATCTGCCCCTTCACATTGACTAGCACAGTGTAGAGTGGGCCCTGAATGGGCACCTCTGGGCAGTTGCTGCCCCTACATGTCCAGCTCTCATCATTACATATGAAACAATCTGCAGTAGCCAAAGACTGATGTAGGTTACTCATCTTCCCCTCCACACCCATCCCACTCCACATAGGTTGGTACAGTGACAAGGTGACCTCCAGGTGAGCAGCCCAAAGTAAATAGTGAACTGTTGACTGGCAGAAGTTTGTGATTGGTGCCCCCACAACTGTCCCACCACTGCACTTTGGCTGCCTCAGCCAGAGACAGAAATGTGAGTTGCACATTTTCCACACCATACCTGTTTCTAGCTAGCCTGGTAGGCTCCAGGTGGGTGGAAATGGGGCTGCAGTCCAGATCCACTGGGTGGCCTGAGGCCATTGGCACACAACACACCATTCACATCTCTGCACATATGAAGCATTTTCTCCTTCCAATCCAGATCCTGCACATGAGGAGCACTCTGCAGAATCAGTGCCAGATGTGGTCACACATCTGCCCATCTTCACCCATCTGAGTTCCATGAAAGCTGGAACTGGCATTGGAGTGGGCTCAGGCAGGTGGCTCTGGGATAATGATGCCCCATCCCCATCTCACCTCCACACTATGGTAGCACCCTGCAGCAGCCATGGATACAGATGCAAGTTGCACACCTGCCCCTTCATATCTGTCCCTGCTCCCCTGGGCTAGCATGAAATTTGAAGTGGACTTTGCATGACTGGCACATTCTCACCCTATGCCACACCTCTACACTCACAGAACACTCTGCTTGAGCCAGATCCTCTCCCATCTAACGTCCTCTGCCCATGGAGAGCACTCTGAGGTACTGAGATATAAAATGTGGATCCTGTATCTGCTCCTCCACAACTGTTCCCACTCTGCTGAGTGAGTTGGGGACAGAATACAGTGGCTGCTCCTACATGACTGGTGCCCTATGTTGCACCCCATCTATCAACCAATACTTTACAGTAGCCAGGAAGAGATGTGGGTTGCACATCTGCACCATCATAAACTATCCCCATTTCAAATGGTTTCACACACAGGCTGGAGTGGGGTCTGGGACAGCAGCTCCTAAGTGACTGTTCCTCCCCTTATCCCATCTCGACACATGGGAGCACTCCTCCCCTCCATTACACATTTGCACATAGAGCACTCCTCCCCTCCATACCTTCTCTGTATTTGGTGAGCAATTCTTCTTCTTCTACAGCCCTCTTCCACATGGTGGACATAGTGTCTTATGTAACCATATCTGGTCTCAATCCTTGTTAAATTCAACATTGTACATATTCTGCTGGGGGATGCCTTCTTGGGTTCCCAGGATTAGGTTGTGACATTCCGCTGACAGGGCTTCGCAGCAGCCATGCCTACCCTGTGGAACTCCTTTCCTGTCTATTTAAAGGAGGGTCCCTTGGTAGAAGCCTGTAAGAAAGGCATGTTCCAGCAAGCTTTAATTGTTTAATTGTTTGATGTTAGTGGGATAGATAGATACATTTAAATCTGCTCCTAGTTGAATTTTACATACAATTTTGGTGTATGATTTTATATTGTTGTTTTTCGGTTTGTATTGTACAGTGCCCCGAGTCCCAGGAAATGGGCACTTTATAAATACAATAAATATCTATCTATCTATCTATCTATCTATCTATCTATCTATCTATCTATCTATCTATCTATCTATCTAATCTATCTATTGTATATACTAATGTAAAGAACATTGCTTTATTTTAATTCATATTGTGTCTTTACTTTTGCATCTCACACCATGCATTGTCTTTATCATTGCTTGTACGAGGACCTCCTTGCAAATGAGCTTGCTCAATGGATGTTATCCTTCACAATAAACTTGAACATGGACAGCAATCTTCCCTCCATTCCATCTACACACATAGGTATCATTGTTCCACCTTCATCCCACCTCCATACATTGTGAGCACTGATCCCTTGACCCCAGTGCTTCTCCAATTACATTTCACCTCCCACATGGAGATCACTTCTCCACTGCATCCCACCTTCTGCACATACTGAGCACTCCTCCTCCATTCAACCTCCTACACAGGGAACTTTCCGCCCAGTTCATGTCAGCTCTGTATATGGGAGCACTCCACCACTTCATCCAACTACCCCTACATGGGGAACATTGCTCCCCATCCATCCCACTCCTACACATGGGGACTCCTCCACACATTTACATCACTCCTCCTCTATCTCTGACCCATCTTTGCATATAGAGAATACTCTAACCTCATTCCACCTTTGCACATGGGAGCACTCTGTAACAGCCAGAGACAAAGATGTCAATCAGGCATCTGCTTTCCACACCTATTCCCACTCCACATGATAAGCTCTGAGTTGGGCAGAACATCAGTGGGGTTGAGATGTAATGAGTGTGTTGCCTTGAAAATTGTGCAAATACCCTCACTACCTCTCTGAATGAGATATGTCCCTCCCTGAAGCAATCTTTATTCTTTTCTCCACTCAACACTTTTCTGATGATTATCCTCGTGTTGGCTTGCCTTAACAGTCACTCCCCTCCAAGACAGGACTACAGGCCACAAGGCAAGGGCAGATTTTCCTCAACCTCTCCTGTCTTCTCTTGGACCACACCACCAGTCCAACCAGTGTTCAGCACAGTCAAGAAGATGTGCCACATGTAACTCACAGCTCAGCCCCAGATGGGTCTGTTCTTTCTATGGTAGACAATACTTCAAGTTCTCCCACAGTTCAACTGGGGCTAGAGAAGAGCAGCACACAGTCCTACTCTATCACCATGACAGTCAACAGGACACCACAACTTGCTTAGTGCTGTACAGATGATGCAGCACAGCAGCATACTCACTAGTCTGTCTCATCTCATCAGGCTTCTGCCGCTCTCTCTGTTTAGGCTGTCTCTATCTCCCCTAGCCATCAATGGTCCTGTGCATGCACATTGTGTTGCAGCTAGCTTCAACCACTATGAAGACTGCTGAGACACTGAGTATTTTAGCAGTTGAGCCTGAGGCAACCTGAAAATAAAATACAGGAATTTGAAAATTTCTGAGGTAATTTTGGGGGGTTGAACACCCTGAGCACCCCTGCCTATGCCCATGCAATCCACAAGAATTCAGACACATGCAGTCCTTACACTTAAAGGCACTCCTCCCAGCCTCACCAGCCCTCTGCCTGAACCAGCACAAAAAGAACACCAATTGCTACCCTTCCACTTCCTTTGCAAGCAGCAAAGATCCCTCACTCTCAAGTGGTCAGTCCTGTACAAGTAGCAGACTTGAGGGTCCGGGCTGCAGTCAGAACTGTTGCTGTAATGGAGCTTAAGCCTGCCTGACTACAACAGGAGAGCTAAACTGAGTCCCCTTAATCCCTACAGATGGAGGCTGCTGCACAGGTGATTGCTATAGCCACTCAGGCACCACTAGGGATTTAAAACTAGAACTGGACTATAGCAGGCAGATTGCCATCTGTCTTCTCCTCCTTCTCCTCCTACACTGACTGCTTACAGCACTTGCCCAGCTCCTTCTCTGCTACTAGTGCCCACCAGCAGTCAGTAGTGTCAGTGGGTGGCCCCATTGGAGTGGTCAAACAGAGCTCCTTGACTTGTTACTAGCCCCTGCAACTGATACTCTTTTGACTTCCTTCCATGTCTGGTTGCACTTGCCTGTTTCAAACACTCAATAAACTTTTTGCCAGTGTCTTCATAGATGCAGAATATTAAATATATCAAAACAGAATACAATTGCTTTGAAGATGATAGAAGCCTTTATTGTGCTCAGCTCAAAGTATGGTTGAAGAATGCTGAAATTGCATCTTGATTGTTTTACTTCTTATTGCTATTTTGTATTTTCAGGTTAAATCAAATATAATAAACTATAATTGTTTTTTTTTTGAGAAGATAGAAGCTTTTATTATGGCTTTTGGTTTGATCCATACACTGAAGTGTTGAAACAGTGAGATCACCACAATTTTGGCAGCCTTGCACCGTTCCTCTGATCCTAAAAGATGTATCACAATGGTTGTATAATTGCAGGTCTATATTCAAATGTTTTTAATTCATTATAATTACACACTAAGAAGAATGTTCTTAATGAGTACATTTAAGGTTTCATAATCTGACCTTTGCAATAGTAATGATCTCTAATCCTGCAGTTATCAATTTGTTCTATCTAAACATTTCTTTACTCAGTTCATCAATAGTCCAGTAAGATTTAGAATAAAATTACTTTAGAAGAAAAAGCTGTATAAACTTTGAGTTTGATTTTGTCCAAATATTAACTTCTCTCTGAGTTGAAAATGCATAGGAGATTAGTTGTACATACTTTTGCATTCTCTACACTTTTGCTTCGGACATGTTTAATAATATGAAAATAACACTCAACAATCCAATAATATTTAGAATAAAATAACTTTAGAACAAAACTGTGTAAACTTTGGGTTTGATTTTATGCAAATATTAATGTCTCTCTGAGTTGAAAATGCATAGTAGATTAGCTGTACATGCTTTTCTATTTCTCCAAACTTCTACTTTGGAAATTTGTAAAAGAAAAGAAAATAACACTTGACCCTTTTCACAGGTCATGACCCCATAAAGGAAATTGCTTAAAACTTATTTAGGAGTCATTCAAGAGTTATGCCAAGGTGAAGATTTAGGAAACTAGACATTTAATGCATTTTAATAGTGGAAGTTTCCAAAGAGGACATATTAAAAAAAAAAAAAACAGTTGTGCAGCACAGCTGCCTAAAGGTATCAAACCATTTGCTTCTAAAAGTTTCAAAGACAGCCAAGTCTCCTTTCTGTGTGTAACATTGTTTTCTATTTGTCTTCCTTCTTCCCCTATCTAGTCAGTGTCAGCTTCAGATGTAGATATTGCTGGCTAATAATTATTAAAATTAATCTGCTGCTTTTTTCCTGAAAAGATTTAACATGATCCCATCCTGAAAAGATCTTATGTGCCCCAATAAGCAGATCATTTTGTTTCAAGCTGTTTTTTTATTTTAAGAACTTAAGAATTCCATTGAAGTTCTCTACATTGCTAGAATAATTTCAGGATCTGCTTTAAATTAGGCATGACAAGATATAAATCATATGTTCAGGTCTCAGCATAGTGGTTTCATAAATCTGGCTATCAGAAATGCAATAGGAGTTATGCCAAACAAATGTAAATATCTCTAAAAGTATAGGAGTTACTCATAACCCATCAGCATGAAAGTTGTTCAGGACAAAAATAGCTTTCAAATAAGCCTATTCATTAGGCTGCACTAATAGCATTTTTAAACTATGGCCATATAATTACCTGAATTTTCATTTCACCGTTCAGATGGCTATATTTAAAACATCTAATGAATTCAGATTAGTGAGTACCCTCATTTGAAAGGTCGTTGCTTCCTGAACAATGTTCATACCGATTGTATATTGGTAACTTGTATACTTTATGATATATTTACATTTCTTTGGAATGACTCTACTGTGTTCACTCAGAGAGAAAAAATGAGGTTGTTTGTATAACCATATTTTACAAAATATAAAGAATTCAGATTAGTGACCAACCTCATGTGAAAGGCCTTTTGCATACCTTAAATACTTTTAAAGATATTTAGATTTGTTTGGAAGGTGTGCATATTTGCTCTCAGGAAAAGTAGCTTTAAATTCTGTGTCCATCATTCTAAACAGAAGGAAGGAATATTTTTAACCGCCATAGGGATTTGCAGTGTTATGGAAGAATACACTGAAAACTACTAAAAATGTGTTCCATGGAAACCCCTTTTCAAGATAAAGTGATATGTCTGCAGGTTCTGCCCACAGCCATAAAACTAACACTGAATGTAAAGAAGATGAAATCAATGATATTTTTTCGTAATAAACAAATTAAGGACAAATAATCATTAGACATTGTCTCACTGGTGAAGACCAGATAGATCCGTTAAAAGTTCTTTAAGTATCTTGGCCTGTACATTTGACAGAGTGCTGTTGTATTCAGACCATGTAAGCCATTTGGTAAAACAGTTAATACTAGATTTGGATTGCTTTTAGGAATATGTTACATTTTACCCAAGGAAATAGTGAAGTGGCATTGAGCAATTATGTTATAATCTTTCTATTCTAGTTTTTAAGAACATGCAAAGTTGCCAACAGAAGAAGGCACATGGTCTATCAAATCTATTTTACAGCACATGAATTTATATTACATAATGCCTTCCCATCCCTTTGCCCTCTTACCTTCACTTAACCCTAACACCCCACATCTCTTGAAGTCCCCTACTGTCTTCTGATTTACAGCATCATTTGAAGTTCATTCCATCCTGCCACAACCTGTTCTGTAAAGAACTATGTTCTGACCCTTCTTTATCTTCACTTGCAAGTTTGTAAGTGTGCCCCATTTTTTTATGTTCAAATAAAATAAAGAGGTCCCTTCTGTCAACCTTGTTATTATGGAATAAGTCTACATGGGGATATTTCACAGTGTACTGTCAAGGCTGCAATTGACATACTAAACCACAAGCAAACCCTCTCTCCAATCAGAAGGCAAAGGTACAGTATAAACAGTTTATTGTTCAGCAGACTCAGCAGTCATTTTAGTCACAATAAATAAAAGCAGTAGCATACCAGCAGTCATTTTATTGACAATAAAATGACAGCAGTGACATTATCATGTTACCTTGCATGCTAACCGGGTGGGAGTGTAGAAAAACATAAAATAATCTAATTTTTAAGCATAATAACAATAATATGATTGTAGAATCTCTATCCTGGTCTATAATCTGATTGTCTCAGGAAATAAAGTACTTGGCAATTGGCCTCATATGTTATCCTCTCCACAGTCGGTAGATTGTCTCATTTGGCGAATCCATTATCCATAGGTATGGCTGTAAATGGGTCTTGGAATCCAGTCCAATTCTTGACAGAGTGAATAGATCAACTATTATACACATGTGATGACTAACAAAATAGTGATGAAATAGATACCACCAGAACTGTTTGGAATGCTAATTGCTAATGAGAATGTACATAACACAATAGCAATCCCTATTCACTAAAATACTTTTCAAGAGGAGAAGAATGCTGGGTAAAAGCTTTTAAATGACTAAGCTTTACTCATTTAGAACAGTAAAGAGGCTAGAATGACCTCTCACTCACAGTTAGGTAGCAGGTTCTTCCCTCCTTTAAAGCAGCATTGAAAGATTACTTGTAAGCTTAATGAGTTGCTATTATTATTGATTATTAGTTATGAACTAACATAGTTTTATCATCTAGGCCCAGATATTCAAAGGGTTGCATAGTGCCCAACAGTGTTGTGCCATGCACAACCCACTGATGTCCTGACACAATATTCAAATGGGAATTGTGCCTGGCACAAATCCCAATGCTTGGAGCAAATCAGTAATGTATCTGACTCAGGTGGGCGTGCCCATGCATACTCTGCATATCCCAATATTCAGCCGGGATGTGCTGAGTCCATCATACACAACCCCTACTTGTGCTGCACAAAGTTGATCCAAAAAAGGACAACAGCTGGCCACCCACAGGTGAGCTGCTGTATTGCATGGTGCAACACAGCAGCTGCCACCCGTGGGTGGCCACCTGACTCAGCTGCACCTCTGTGGCAGCGCCCCATGCCCAATCACAGGCATCTGTTCAAATAATCACGTCCAACATCCCTGGTGGTCAGTGGACTGCTGTCAGCCTGACGCGGGCTTAAGTATGAATAATATGATATCCAATATCTGGTGGTCCAGTGGACGCTGTCAGCCGATCACGGGCTTAGTATGAATAATATGATATCCTATATCCTGGTGATCCAGTGGACCACTGTCAGCCCAATTATGGGCTTAAGTATGAATAATATGATGTCCAATATCCCTGGTGGTCAGTGGACGCTGTCAGCCGATCGCGGGCTTTTGTAATAAAAAAATTATGTTCAATATCCTGGTGGTCTAGCTGTACCCCCCTCCACCGTAATAACCCCACCACCCATTGCCCCGGTCAGTGGTGGGCAACAGCACCACCCGCCTGCCGCCCAGCCACCCATCGACTGACACTGTAGGTAGGGCTGTCGCAAATTGGTCCACAGCTGAGCCAATGGGCATGCAGCCCATATGCATTTACACATTCAGATAACAGATGAATCCATTCACATATCTGGAATGTGTATAGAATAGACTGCATGCTCATTAGCTCATGCTGTGGACCAATGGGCGTACAGCCCTACCTATGGTGTCAGTCAGTGGGTGGCGGGGTGGCAAGTGAGTGGGTGCTGTCTACGCTGCTGCGGACGGGGAGCGGGGTGGTGGGGCTCCAGTGGGGTGGGAGGGGACACCACTAGACCACCAGGGATATTGGGCGAATTCTTTTTATTACAAAAGCCCGCGGATTGGGCTGACAGCAGTCCACTGACCACCAGGGATATTATAGGATATCATATTATTCATACTTAACCCCGTGATTGGGCTGACAGCAGTCCACTGGACCCCAGGGATATAGGATATCATATTATTCATACTTAACCCCGTGATTGGGCTGACAGCAGTCCACTGACCCCCAGGGATATAGGATATCATATTATTCATACTTAACCCCATGATCGGGCTGACAGCAGTCCACTGACCACCAGGGATATAGGATATCATATTATTCATACTTAAGCCATGATCAATCAATCAATCAATCAAAATCTTTATTTATTCAGGCGAACATCATTGAGCATAGCTCATTTACAAGATGGACCTGAGTGGTCATAACAATATAAGGTTACAAATTTTACACAAAAACATGGTACTGAATGAACACAAATACAAAGATTTATGAATGAGACAGGTATACAAATATTTACATATATACAAGGCAAAATGACATTGGACCTAGATCATATTAAAGGAAAGAAACAAACAGTATTGTAGGGATAAACCCAGGGTAATGGGATTGGGGTGCATTTTGTACGAAGTAGGTTGGAGAACAAGCTAGAAGAACAATAAAGAAATAGGAGGTAGTATAAAGGGGTAGGGAAGGAGGGGGTGTGAGAGGACTAGGCCTTATGGAAGCATTATGATCGGGCTGACAGTGGTACACTGGACCACCAGGATATAGGATATCATATTTTTCATACTTAAAGCCCGTGATCGAGCTGACAGCAGTCCACAGGACCACCAGGGATATTGAAATCATTTTATTTATACTGAAGCCCATGATCGGGCTGTGGGGCACATTGCTGCGCTGGGCAGGGCGTTGGTCTGACGGCTGCTGCCTGGCAGAGTGCCAGGTGCAAGTCACTGGGGATTGGTGCACCTACATGCAAATGTGGCCATAATGACATGCAAATGGCCCATTTGCTACCTATATTATGGCCCCATTTGCATGTGCACTTTGAATGTCACGGTTGTTGCACCTAGTGCAGCGGAACTAGCGCTAGCATCCCCCGCCCACTCTGGCCACTTGCGCTGGTGCAGCTACTCACGCCATACACACTGCCGGTGGCCAGGGTGTGATATTCAACCACGCTGTGCCATGGCGAGCTCCATTGAATATCACCCTGTCAATGCCCCTGCACAGTCAAGTTGTGCTGCACCCAGGCTTGCACCACAGCCTGGCACAGTTTGAATATCTGGGCCCTACACTATAGTTAATTTTATATATACTGTACCTTTACATTTTTTATACTTTTATTTATAGATTTTATGATATCAAATATATCTATACTACAAAAATACGTAAAGGGTCGAATGTAACTGATATCTTACATTATATTTTATCTGAAGTATCTATAAGTCCAAACTGCTAGGCAATAAATCAAAGGAGTATAGTATGGTCCAATTATATTGTAAAGCTATTACAGTCTCAGCTCCATGTATACATTATACATCTTTAACACCAATATAACACCAATATAAAGGGCTGTTGCAGAATTTGAGTTGGTGGGAGGGGCATATCTATTAGTACAAGTAGACAACACTTTTGAAGAAAGCCTGGGCTCAGTTAAGTTTTGAGATTACCCCACAGGTTATGACAAGTGAAGGCAGCCTGTCTTGTGGGTTGGCAGGTAATATCTAAGGATATAAATCCATTCATAAACTGAAGTGGTGGGTAAGGAACAACATCTAAGCATCACTACTAAGCCTAATAATTTTTTTAAATATGTTACGGAGCAGCAAGTGCATATTCCTAAACAACTAACGTTACTTTAATCCAATAACCACTTCATACTTGTGGTGCAACCTGCTCCTTGGGACCTCACACACAAACTAGGACTGTTAACTGGAATACAATTAACAATAGGACAAAATGCAAGGTATACTAGACAGCAGTCCCAAACTGAGCAAATACAGGAAGTACTTAGCAGTCCATTAATGTTTCACCATAATTTTCATTTGATGCCATTTTCCTGGGTAATCAGTTGGCCAAAATCTTCTCTGAAGGCAGCTGCAGTGCATGGATCGACAAAAATATGGGCCTTCAAGTTATGGTACACTTGCATGTCAGCAGGGTAGGTAAGCTGTGCTTCAATGCCATTTTGAAGGAGCTTCTCTTTTATTTTTGAGCTCTTTTAATCGATTGTGTCTGGGCAGCTAGATCTGGAAAGATGGGTGATTCTGCTACCCTCACTCAATGTTCCTCTAGTGCAAGTAACTTGCAACAGGGGTATCTTCACTTCAGGGAGACAAGGTCATGACTGCTGTCATCAACCACCATGTAGGATTCCCTCTCACCCTCGCCCATTGTGGTATTGCAAAGGCCATGGTGATCTGGATGGTGAAATCCTCTGGCAGAAGGTTAAGGTCAGTGAACACCAGTCTCTTTACAGCTGGCAATAGTTCTGTTTGTGATGCAAATCAGTGGAAACCCAACAATCCTAATGTTGGCCTGGTGCTGGACATTTTCCAAGCTTTCCAGTTTGTTTTTAAGAACGTCAAGTCCACACCTGGGCGGCAGTACATTCTGTTGTCGGCCTTTTCTGCCTGAAGTTCCACTATAGTGACGGTGTTTTCAGAAATGTTTTTGTCTGAAGCACAGAGTTTTTGCTCAAAATCGCCAACTGCTTTGTTTGTTTCATCTGCGGTGGCCTATCTTGTTAGCATAGTCAGTATTTGGCTGTCAGGAGCTCAGGTGCTGTTGTGCTGGAGTTTGCCACAAGCCTTGAAGCTTTTGAGAAGCTAGAGGAAGAAAGGTATACGTCCAGGTTCTGCAACCCATACCTGGATTCTTTTTCAGGCTCATTGCATTTCTGGATCTTTCGATGTCCTTTGGTGATTTCAGAATTCAAAAAGTAGTGGTTTAACAAGTTTTAAAGCAAGTTGTAAATTATGTCTTATGAAGCTGTTTTAAGTCTAGCTGCCATGTTGCTGCTCCACAGTGCTCCTGACCTTTACATTTTTAACATTGAACCCCTTTCTACAAGTTCTTTTCATGTTTTGGGAAATAGTTAGCATGACTGAGATTGTATATGAACACAGGTACTGCTCTAATTTCTCAGAGATGTACCTTACAAATAAAGGTCAGGGCGGGGCAGAAGGGTGATAATAGTGTTACAAGGGTGAGGAAATGTTCTTTTATTTTAAAGACAAACAAACAGACAAAGCCTTTGTGAAATGGCACTTCTTTGACAAAGTGCCTCTTTCCTGGGTAAACTGGGTACTTCACCAGACAAAGTGCTACATGTAGTGAGCCCTTCACTGGTGAATGACTATTTTCAGTAGCCTTCACCAAACATAACGGCACTTTACTTTGCAAAGATATTTGTGAATAGTCATCTGAACTATGGGACCCTTATTGCCAGTCCCAGTGAAACAAAGTTTCTAACTTTACCCCTGCTAATTGTAGTTGATGGAGGCTGTTGGCTGTGGAGTACAATGGGTACTCCAGTTCCACATGTGAGAAGTTTGAGACATGAGCATGAAGCACACCGTTGCCGCATTGAAATATACGATGTACTGTGTTTAGAAAGACCAGCACAACATGTGTAATGTGATCATTCAAGATACACTTGATCAGTATAGCACTGTATTCAGGTCCAAATTCTGTGTGGGATTTAAATCAAAGTACCCCACACTCAGTCAACAATCCTGATGAGTGTTCCACTGCAAAGTTTTTATCCCTTGGTTCACCTAATCATACCTTTGGATATTGTAAAACTGTACAAGAAATCATCGTCGAACTCTGCCCTGGCACAAGCCCTTTCAAAGATTGATGAGTACATCATCTCTCCTCCAAAGCCATTTGTAATATCAATGAAGGCTTCAATAGAGCAGTGATAAAACATACTTAAACTGCAAAGTGGAAAGATGATGTTATTAAAACTGCTACTGGTCTTTTCTTCCTAACATTTCTTTATTGTCAGTAAAGGCAATGAAGACAGCACAGTGGCAAAGATGTTATATACATTTGAAACATTATGTTTACATCAAACATCCCAAGGTCAGCTGTGAGGAGATAAAAGGAGCAGCAGATGGTCCCATAGATTTATTCAGTATACATACTGAACAATGGAAATGGGTTAAATAACAAGATTATGGAATATAAACCTGGAATATAGACACAAAAGGCCCCAAGTCCAAAGAGTGACTCCTTTGTTAGCTGTGGCCCACTGTGGGAAAGGCATTTTATAAAAACAAGCTGCATTTATACCTTTCTCTCATCCCATGAATATGTGAGTAATATACTAATGAATGCTAATGAGGCATTTTACTATCTCATGCAGCCCTCAAAAATGGGAAAACCAAGGTTCTCCTAGTGCTTTCACTAGTGGATCCCAGATTGCACTGTAGTGTTGGGGATTATTAAGAACTGCTTATTGGATTTTCTCTAGTTTAAGGCATTGAAGGAGTGCCATAGTCCAATGCATTACTGGGGTTGGGGGGTTCCTGTTTCCAGGTCTGAGCAATTATCTTCTTTCCCACTGTTACACCACTCACCACAGTAGATGCCTGCAAGCCTTGTTGTATGTGGGATCAATGCCCAATCCCAGGAGAATGTTCAGTGGGGAAGTGATGTGTGACTCCCAGGACTTTATAAAGTATGCTAGAGATCTCCTAGCAGAAAGGCTGAAGTTTGGGACACCTCACACCATATGAAAGTAAGAGCTTACCGGGTACTTCTGCTTTACACTTGGGACAGTTGTTTGGTTATTGGGCATCTATTTTGTTGGTTAGGCAGGGTGAAGTAGGTCCTATGTAAAAGATAAAACTAATTAGGCAAAGTCTATCATTTACTGATAATTCACCTACTGATCCTTATTCCACTTTTCACGAATTCCAGACATGTGGTGCAGGAGACTAGTCAGAAGCAGCAATTAGAATTGCTGCATGGTTCTAACTATGGGTCTGTGGTCAAGATGTAGTTCCTCTTCCAGGATCTCACTCTGGCCTGTGGTGCCAGTGCCCTGTTTTATACAGCCCTGCTCTGATTTGCAAATAGGTGAAGCAGTCCCTGAGGGGAGAGCTAGAAATGGGCTATCAACATGTGAAAGGAAAGTAGAGTTCCTCCCTCAAATGGGTCCCCTATCTTTTGTTGCCCATTTGGCCTCCAAGCTTGCAGCTCTGTCTTTGTTAGTCCATGTGGGTCAGTCACTGCCCACAGGTACCACCGAATATCCACTTCAGGTGAAAGTTCTGCAGGGTGGGTGATGTGCTTGTGCAATATCTTCCACAAACTCTATGCTGTTCTGGCAAAGGGGCTGCTGGGTTACTGGGACGGGGAAGGGCATGACCACCAAGTGACAGGGATAGATAGGCTAGCTGAAGAGGTCCTCAAAGGATTTGCCTCTCAAGATTCACCCAAGCTGACTTTTCAGCATCTGGGGAGGGTATCCTATACAAAATCAGATGAGCAGCTACATAGTATAATCTGAATTCAAGAGTGGCACACCTTGCCCCCACCCATTGGAGCTCAGAGAACAGACTGTTTGATTTTACCCTCTTTCCTTAGTTAGATACCCCTAATTAATATGAAGTTCTTAATGGGAACATAGGATGGTAGGGTCTAAAACAAATAAAGACAGGGGCAAAATGTACATGTTGACAGTGTTAACTCTTCTAATGAGGGAGAGAGGTAGAGTCTTTCATCTATCACAACTCAAGATCTTTTGTAAAAGAGGATTGTAGTTCACCTGTGTGAGTCATGATAGTTTCTCAGGGACTGGATTCCCAGGTATTTTAGACTATCCATGGGCTCTATTTAAACTCCTGCCACCACAAAGGCCAAATCACCCCTGCCCAGAGAAACCACATACACTTGGTCCGGTTTATCTTGTGGCCTGAGATGGGACAATAAAGTTGCAAAAGTTTTGTAATGGCAGGCAATGAAGGTTCAGGGTTCACCAAACATAGGAGGACATCATCTGCAAAGAGGAGTTCTTGTGATTCACCCTGCTGTACACAGCTGCTGTATATCTGTGTCTCTTCTTATAGCTGCTGCAGGGGCTCAGTTATAAGCCCACAGGGAGGAGGGATAAGGGGTACTCCTGCCTAGTCCCTCAAGTTAGTGGAGATGCTCTAGATACTGTAACCTACTACTGAGCAAGGATTGAGCTTGTGGGGAACAGTGAGTATTCCTATCAATGCTTGTATGTTTGCTCCAAACCCAAACCATTCCAATACTGAGAACATAAAAGCCACTTGACCCAGTCAAAGGCTTTCTCAACAATGAGTGCCAGTAGACCAGGCCAAGTAGCCCAACCAGTGCCATGTAAGTTAGTATGCTCTGATTATGCATGGTCTGGCTGCCTTTAATGAAGCTACTTTGGTCTTGATGTACTAGCACTGGCAGGACTCCTCCAGGTGGCCTGTAATAAATTTATCAATGATTTTGTAATCTGTATTTAGTAGTGAAATAGGTATGTCTGAGCCACAGTGAGAGGTGTCCTTTCAGGCTTAGGAAACAGTTATAGTTGCCATCCTTTGATATTAGGTGACCTTTCCAGTTCAGAACCATGTCCAGTAAAGAGCCCTGTATTTCCTTCAAGAACAGCTTATGAAATCAACTGGCAGGCAATCTGGACCCAGGGTTTTACCCATTGCTAGGGATTTCAACGCTGGTGGATTTCCACTTCTGATGGTGGGGACTCCATGGCATTGGTGGGTAGTGATGGGGAGTTTAATGGTGTCCAGGAAAATTTAGAGTGTGGAGTGTTTGGGGTGATCTCAGAAATATACAACTTGATGTAAAATTCACAAAATGTTCCCTCTACTTCCTCCTGTTTGGAGGAGAGGAACCATCTGCTCTGGTGATATGAGTTATGGTGCAGGTGGCCTCCTGGGCTTTCAGTTGCCAGTCCAAGCACTCTCCCATTTTATCACAACAAAATAGGTAACAGCCCTGTTCAACAATAATTCTCTCAGACAGGAAAAAACTCTGCTTCTTCAGCTTACCTTTAGGTAGCGGAGCTCACCTAACTTATGAGGTTGTATTTGATTCATCAGCATTGTTACCAGAGCCTGAATCTGCTGTTTTAACACTCTCTCATCTCCATCTCAGATTTTCTTGTGTGTGGTGGCAGAAATGCCCCCAACATAAGCCTTCATAACCTCCCATTAAGTAGATGAAGATGTGCCACCCTTGTTCATGAGGGAAAATTCCTGCAGCACTTTTCTCTTATGGTCCGGAACTTCCATCAAGTAGCAGTCTAGAGTCTGATCTCCACTGTCAGGTAGGAGGAGGGCTAGCCCCTACCCACACAAAACAAGTAGGGGTATGGTCAGACACCAGGAGGGTTCGTATTCAGCTGCTTGAACATTCTGAAATTCTCATTGGGGAGGGAGTGTAGAGTCAATTTGCATCTACACTTTGTGGAATTGGGAAAAGAGAGAATTCACTGTCCTTGGGTTTGAGGAGTTGCCATGTGTCCACCAGGCCTCTTTCCTCTGCCAGCTTACAGAGACCAGCTGAGCTTCTCGGAGAATTTCTAACCATAGAGGATGACCTGTCACACACTGTGTCCCAAATGGTATTGAAATCTTCCCCAGCTACAGTTGTGCTAGGATAGTCAGCCAATAGAACTGGTAACTTGCAAAGAACTCTGGGCAGTCAAACTGTGGTTATAGTCTGCAGTTACCATGAGTTTCTCCTTAACCTCAGCCACTGCTGTGAGGTAATGACCTTGCAGATCCTCTATGTGGTGAAGCACACATGTACATATCCCTGGGCTACCCAAACTGCCATGCCCTGGGCTCCAGAAGTAAAGTAAGCTACTAGAAGTTTAGTTTACCCCAGTATTTCTCAATTCCATTTAATTTAGATAAGAATTAATCAAGCTTTCCTGGTCAGGGCAGGTCCTAGGCAGGGTCAATGGCCTAAGCCAGGGACATTGCAGTAATAACAAGCAGATTTGATAGACCAATTGGCTTTCTTCTGCTGGCTCTTTTGTATGTTCTTATCTGCTATTTCCTTCCACCTCCCACCACCCACCATCACCATGTCCCCAGAGCACTTCGCTGACCAGCACCTTTTAAACATTAAAATGCAAGACTTCCCAAGTAAGCTGGAAACCTTCCCAATCCCCACCACTTCTAAAGGTAGTATACAGCCAGAACTAACAGAAAGCAAAATGCAGTAAAAATCCCCTGGCCCTCGACTCCCAACCCCTCAAATGAGCCCAGGAGCAACAAGCTCCCTCCCTAAGTGGTCACAACCAGACAACCCTGCCACGGGACAATATCTGGTATCCCATGAGGTGGGTGCATGGGAAGGCACCGTCCTGTAACAGTGATTCCTTCCCAGTGAAATCCCTCATGGCAATGGGAAGGTAGGGTGATCAGATACAGGTGGGAGGGTGAAATGGCTGACAGGATGTTGCTATATGTATGCACACAGGGGAGGCGAACATGGTGAGTCTGGGCTGGGAGGGGAAGAGGAGCTGTAGTGGGTGGCTTTGTGGTGGACTGTTGAGCTGCATCACGGTGTTGGGGTTGGCCTGTGATTGGGGTGGGTGAGGTACTGGGTTCGAGGTCTGGGTGCTGGTGCAATTTTTGCCAGCCCAAACCTTTATTTTACATGCTTTCACCTCCCCCGACATGCACCTCTAGAGTTGAGAATCCTTTAGTAGGTGGGTGCAGGGGGTTGTAGAGTCAGACCCCACAGAAAGCATTAAAATATATATGTCCCTGGTGCGTTGTCCTGTACACCAAGAGTGTCAGAGTGACAAAAATGTTTCGGCACTCTGGCTGCCACGATAACAGCAATCGCTTTTAGGCTTTGCCGTTATCACATAGAACCACAATATCGTGTCTCCCCCCACTTTGATCCAGGAATGTATCAGCCCCATTGGCCTCATGGAGCACTAATGGGAGTTTCCATATTAGAATACAGCAAATCAAATAAACACATACAGTCAAACCATCCCCATCGTTACATAAAGACAGTAGGCTCAGACCAGCATGAGCAGCATATTAGAAACAGATCCCCATCAGAGAGTACTGTTTTCAAGATGGGAACTCTCCTTCAGGATCTAATACTCTTCTGTACCAATTTGCATTCTACAGCATTCGAGTGGTGCAAGGTAATGAAGGGTTCAGCCAGACCACTACCACATAGGGCCTCCTATTGAAACAGTTCTCCTTCCGAACATGCCAGTTTTACAGTGCCAGGCCATTAGGGCACCAGTGGGCAATGTCGCCAACCACTGTTTTTGTGAGTACTGTGCCACCCCATAACTTTAGATTCTAACTCCGGAAGGCAGACCTCAGGGAGGGCCTGCAAATCCAGATTTAGTGCCCTAATGCCAGCAACCAGAGTGCTGGTAATGTATTAAAACATCCCACCACTCTACTCCCATCCCTGTGCTTTATACACACAACTTAATGTAAATTGCTCAAATGATACATGAATATGGGAAATCAGATGCATAGGGTATCAGTTTTAAACATATAGCCCAACATCATTGAGTCCTGCCCATGAGGGCTATTGTTCAGTGTGATGAGTTCCAACTGTTAGATGAGTGAGAGAGAGTTTAAACGGCAGAAATAATTTGTAAACCAACACAAAAAGCATCCCAAAAAGCAATATAACAACCTGTATGGAAAGACTCCGTTTCAATCAGAACAGAGAATCTTTGTGTTACAAGAAAAGAGCTTACAGAGCACACAGACCAAAACAATTAGCTTCTAAACCATCCAACAACTAAAACTCCAAATACCAACTTAGATCAGAAATGAAAAACTTTGGAGGGGCATGGCTAGGCACCCACAAGATGGTTGCTGCATGATTCTGAGGCTCTATAAACCCCTACAGTAACCTGCAAACATCCAAGGTGTTCACCTACCTTAGATATCTGTTCATCACTAAAGAGCACGTACTCAGAGCACATTCCGATACAAACAGGGAGCAAATCTGCAGCCAGATTGTGAAGTTATTCACTCCCAAACTTCTCCCTCAGACTGAGTCTGTTGGCAGGAAATTGGTGGATTCGGAGGCTGGCATGGCCCTCTCAGAAATCAAATCCATGTTTGAGCAATTGGTGTTGCAGACCACGAGGCTTGAAATAGCAACACAGAGAATCAGTGCTGATATTATTCAGACTGAGGATCATTTAAATGTGGACAGAGGATCACCACCACAAAGGATGGCCATCTGCGGGAACAGGATTATGCTATCCATCTGTTGTGGGAGCAGGTAGAAGACTTGGAAGATTACAGCAGATGGAACAACTTACAGTTTTGTGGGGTTCCTGAAGGGAGCAAGGGACAGGATGTTATCAAATTTTGCAATCTTTGTCCATCAAGTTCATTCCTGACTGGCGGCAAACCTTAAAATTGACCAGGTCCATCGTTCCTTGCCCTCTTCCCAGGTCTGGTGCTCATCCTTACCTGTTGCTGGCCCAGTTCCTTCAGTACGAGACAGAGAACATATACTCAGCTGGGCCAGAAATAAAGTGAAAGTTATGTGGAAGGGTCACATTATCAGAATTTTTCAAGATTTCTCCGTAGAGTTATCTGATTGCTGCCAGGCCTATACACAAGCCTAATGAACTTTAATGACCTTTGGAATTCCATGCAGCCTCTGATACAGCTGCCTGACTGCATTGTTAAAAATGGGGTAGCACTGCAGTTCTAATCTCTGGAGGCTGCCTAAGCTTACATCAAGAAAAATGGCATCACTCTACCTTGCCCTTTAGCTTGCCCTCATATAGAACTGCTCAGTGGTTTCAGTAGGCTGCTCCCGGGAACCCTCAATGGATGAATTATGCCTTTCCATAGACAGGAATCAAAACCACAACCTCCCACTGCAGCTACCCCATTACTATGACCCATGGATTCCGGCTACCCAATCCCAGAAAAGAACAAAAAGCATAGGGACAAAGACACCAGGGCCTGCAGCAGTGCATCAGAAGTCAGAGCAGAAGCTGTAGTGATGAATCCTTGGCCTCCTCCTCCACACAATCCCTGCTTCTGGGGAAAAACAGATATGCTGCTTTGCTGGAGCTCATGATGACTGAATATTCATCGGCTTATCCCAGCAATCCTGCACAAACCAAGGACTCCACTACCAGGCCAAAATCTTGGGCTGATACTGTCAACCTGGTGGCAGCAGTTACCAGCTTACTGATAAGTGAGTCCTCCGGACCAGACAATGCCCATAGTCAGGGATTAGGATGATCTACAATACCCAAAGGCAGTTCAACCACAACTGAGCACTGCACTGCACTCCTGTACTTGATATGGTGGTCTGGACTTCACATGCATCTGCTTTTATTGCCTCCTGTAGGTGCCAGGAGCCAGACCACTATGGACTGCCATTTGATTTAACTGTTAGACTTCTTTAAAAGGACAATGACCCTCTCACACAGGTACTAAGGACACTGTACTGTATGGGAGAGGACTACCAGGTAAGACACTTTAAGGGGCAGGACAGTTCTGGGGATAGCATCTTCCCAGTCTTACAGAGACAATTCATAGTGGGGGAATTTCCTGTTTTCATATGGGCTGAACTAAGTTTTGAGGCAGTAACCAATGCCCCACTGATCCATAGCTATGATGTTACCCATAGTGGGTGAGCTGGGGTCCTTTATGGTACTGTAGCATGGACTGGTGGATCACTGCAATGCAGGTAATCCTTTTATCTTTGGTACCATGTTCTGTTTTGTTGCATTTCCTGAGCAAGGATCATCTCTCCTTTCTCTCTTGCATAGCATTATGCGGCATAAGTGGGATTAAGTGCTGTCCCCGCCACCAGGATTGTCCATAGACACAGGCCAGCCTATCCCAGAGTGAGGATATGACCTTGTGTTTTCCTGGCAGCCAACATTTTGACTCCTAAGTGTCACAGCTGTGCCTCTCAAATGTGTGCACATTCAAGAAGCACCTGGACAGAACAGTCAGTATGTCTTACCTTGGAGCTCTTAGGGGCATACACATACAGGGCTGCAGTCTCAGGATTAGCAGCTAGAATTCCTAATGGAACCAGGGCATAATGGGTCAAATACTCCTGCTGACCCAAATTTTCCTCTTTTACTAGATAAGAAATAGCATAATCAGCTCAGCAGTTGCATAATGGCAAAGGCCTCACCCTTCCAAGGCAGGGGCCCCTGTAGCAGTGGGTATCTACTTTTTAATATGTGGATGCACATGGGGAAATGATGGGGTGCTTTTTCTACAATAACTCAGTCTGATTGCTACTTGGTCAGGCCTCCCTCAGCAGCCATTGCATTAATCATCATAACCTACCAAGACAGCAAACTCACACTGTTCAAGTAAGGGCAACCAAGTTACTCCTCCTCGCATCTGTATCTCCATAGCTAAAGGGTATTCCTCCACCAGCTGTGGGCCATAATTGGTACATGCCCTTTTAGTTATGTGAATGGGGGCAGATACCCCTGCTGTCACCTGCAGGTACTCTGGACATCATTAAGGACTATGGGGCTGTATTTGTCACACCTCTATCAACATATGGCCTTAGCACAAAGCCTCTCCCCACCCCAGAAGTTGGTCTGCATTTAACCTTGGTACCTGGACACTGAGAATCTTAACAGAACATTGCTTAGGGTGCCCTGACCATTATTTCACACAACTTGCTTAATCTCTCCTCCTTTTGGGTTGACTACTAACACCACACTGCACAAGCAAAGGGAGGGAGATGGGGGACTAGCTTGTTTGGGACAGCCTGTTTCATGGTGCGCTTCATGTAAAGTTTAATGAATACCACGTAGAGTCCTCAGGCAAGATAATGAGGCCTACAGGGGCACATAGGGTACTTGGATCTTCTGAATGTCAGCCATTCTGCTGGGGAAAGGGTGGCATTGGAGTATGGGGATTGAGAAGACACCCAAGAACTAAAAGGCCTCAAGCACAGAGCCGTACCTAGCTCCCCAGTCCATAACCAAGGCTCCCCTATGTGTATCCTCTCTACAATCCTCTAATTATGGTTGATTGTTGTGCCTCCTTGGTACTGCTGTGGCACTCAAAGCAGCGCAGCAGCTCCAGCAAGATTGGGTCCAAGTAACATACCACATAGCACAGGATTAGGCCTTCAGTGCCTATGTGTCCACAGGTATGTGCAGATCATTGGGAAATCAGAGGCTAGCTGGATGGCTTATAGTCATTGGGTGCAAGTGTTGTCCCATAACAGGTTTCTCCCCACCTACAGCTATAGACTCAATGCTACTGCTACTGCTCCCTTCACTGGACCCCTAGGCCTGAGACCAGGAGCCACAAGGTACAGGATTGCTGCAGCTATAAGGTAGGAGTGCATTCTTTGACTCAGACAGGGTGTGCTGACTGTCTCAGGTCATATTCTCCTCAGAAGGTGTTAATCCACTGTCTTGCACCTCAGGGTCATGAGCATGATGGAAGGGTCTAATGGACTGGAAGGGAGAAGCATGGGAAACAATACAGGCTCAGTGGCCCTAATGGTAGTCTCTTTTCTTCATCCCACATTTAAGGGATTTCCTTTTTAATGGTGGTCCCTCATGGGGCTATCAGTGCAGTTAAGTTAGGGAAAAGGTTTGGTGGCTGCTACATTCAGATCTCCAGTAGTAGACAATTAGGCTATTCAATGGATAAGATAACTTTTGCAACCACTGGGAATATACAGAATTTTGTATGACAGTTGGAGGTGCAAGTGCACATGCAGTATCAGGGAGGGCTTAGAATCCTTCTGCTGTGTTGGCTATGTTGTAAGAGTTTTATATGTTTTTTTTCAGCCCTGATTGGGAGCGCAATGCTCATTGTTCTTATTTTGTAGTTGGAGCATTTGCTACATTTCTTGTTTACTGACTGGTTATATACAAGATCTCAACTTCCTAGGGAGTCAGTAACAGTCTCCTAAAGGCTTGGCATCGTCATGATCTGGCAATGGCACAGGTGGCCACAACAGGAGAAACTACTCCTAGATTTCAGCATCCATCAATCGTCAGCAATTTTGCTTAAAATTAAAGATCATGGGTAAGGTACAGGCCATCACGTGGAATGTGCAGGGCTTAACTCACCAGTCAAGAGGAAAAAAGTCCTCTCACATCTTAAAAAGATAAAGGCTGAAATATTTTCCTGCAAGTAACACACCTTGCAGGCTCTGAAGTGGTAAAACTGGTATGGGATTGGATAAGGCTAGAGGTGCATTGCCCAGCATGCCACGAAAAATGTGGAGTCACTATTCTCTTTCCAAGAGCCTCAAATGATCTATTGCACATGCCACTTAGGAAAGAGAAGGTCACTGAATTCTGGCAGAGGTGGCCACACTGCAGGGCCCACTGACATTGGTCAATATATATGGGCCTAACCATGAAAGCAGCATCCTTTTTCATGCCCTGAATCAGGAGATTACTCAGTTTAATGGGCATGGTCACCCAATGCTACTCATGGGGACTTTAGTCCTACCATGCATGAGCTTCTTGACTGCAGTGCAGGACAGACCAAGCCACATTGGTGAGCTGAGAAGCTCTCACAGAACTTCTTCAGGGACATAACATGGTGGATACATGGCAGATACAGAACCCAAGAGATCGGGACTACTCCCATTTCTCGATGGTTCACTTACTATCTAGTTGCTTAGATCGCTGGTTCTCATCTCCAGAGAGAACAAAGCCATCCTGTGTGCTGAAATCCATCCCTTAGTCATCTCCAACCCTGGTCCCTTCTCACTCACCATGATGCAGCAAATGCCTTCTCCCAAATCCAAATCCTGTAGATTAGACCCCCTTCTTTATGTGATCCATAGTTTGTTGGTGGGTAAAGTCAGAAGCATCTGACTTCATTGCTAGTAATTGGACAGAGGACACATCTGACATAATGGTATGGAAGCGAAAGGCACACAGTATATGCAGGACTGGATCATTAGTTATGCCATCCACAGATGCAGAGAAAGTGAAGAGACTCTTCCTACTCTGGAGGATGCTTTGAAGACTCTGGAAGTCAAATACAAAGCTCAGAACCCACTTTCCTAGGATGTGGTGGCTGAACTGGTGTGCACCAGAATGCAGCTCAATGGGCTCATAACCAGTAAAGCTGAGCTTGCCATGTTTCACCTCCAGCATGCTTACTGGGAGGGCAGAGAACAGGCAAGGCACTTTTTAGCATACAGAGTCAAAAAATACCAAGTGGGCGCATATTGCAGGATTGTGGAATGCATCAGGTGTAACCTATGCCAGCACCACAGACATAAACTATATAATGCACCACTTGATGAGGAATTTTATGCTTCCCCAATATCACCATCTGCCAAATCAATCAAGTCATTTCTAAATAAACTACCCATACCTCATTTCTTTCTCTCAGAGTCCACAGCTTTAGATGCACCCTTTATCCAGTCTGAAATCATGTGGGCTATTCGGTTCTCCAAAAGGTAAAACCATTGGACCCAATTGTTTCCCATTGATCCTGTGACATACTGTGGGAAAAATTGCCCTCATGCCCTTGGGCATGTTCTAGTCCCTTCTGTCAACATGGGACACTACCACCAACTTTGGAGGAGGCAGTGATCACAATCCTTTCAAAAAAGGTAAGAGGATTCTTCAGACCTAAGCGACTACAGGCCAAGAAATATGTGTAATAGTGGTTCAGGATACTGCAGGATGGAGCCAAAATAAGAAAAATATTCTACAACCACAACAATTCTCGGCTGCCAGTCCAGGACAAAAAAAAATCCTAAGCCTAGGAGTTGATTAAATCAATTTATTGGTAACAGATATATAAATAGAAGCACCTCAACCACACATTAACATTTCACATCACACACTGAGATGAAACAGCTCAACTTGTTCCATGGTCCCTTTGGGGCGTGTTCAAGCCTCATGGCCTGCATCTGTCCTGGAAGGAATCCAGGCACTCAATGATAGGTTTAAATGCTACATGGACAAGCATTTAATCTAGCCATGGAGGTGACAGGAGGATATCTAATTGCCAACAAAGCCAATTGAACCAGCACTCAGTACCTCTAGAAAGGATATAATCCAGGTCCAGTCAAGTAGTTGCAGTATCCAAATACTTTATTTAAGTGCAAATGTACCATGGAACCAAACAGGCACACAGAAAATGAAGCTTTCTACCTAATTGCCCACTCCCACAGCTAGCAGAGGAACCTGTGAACAGGTGTAGTGGTTATCTCTACAAAGCAATGTGCAAAAGATGGAGATAAGCACCCAAGGGGTGAATAGGCAGAAAGGGGCAAAATTCAACAGAAGGGCAGACAGCATGGAGAATCAGGGATAAAGGACAACCAAGGAGGGGCTGGAGTAGAACAGCTAAACAGTCCAAGGAGCTTACATCATGGAAATCCATGTGCCAATGCCAGGAGTCTTAGCAATAAGATGTAGGATCTGGAGGCTGCCATGCTGCAGTCGGACCTAAACATTGTGACCATCACAGAGACCTGTGTAATGATAACCACAACTGAGAGATGGCCATACCTGGCTACAACATATTCAGAAGAGACAGAGCAGGCAGGAAGGGAGAGAGAGTGGCACTTTTGTGAAAGATGGCATAAAGACCACAGAGATCCAGGAGGAACAAATTGGGGAGAGATACTGTGGGTTAAGCTGGAAAGGAAAATGGGGTAAGCCATCTGCACAGGTGATCTACAGACCACCAGCTCAGGAGGAAGAAACAGATATGAGTTGATGCTAGCCATCCAAAGGATGGCAGACAAGGGAGGTGGTGCCGTTGGAGACATCAATATTCCAGATGTGGACTGGAGCCTCCATAAGCAGCATCAACCAGGAGTAGATTTATGCTGGACTCCTTTAAGGTGCCTTCCTCAAGCAACTGGTCATGGAACCAATTCGGTAGAAGGCAATACTGGACCTCATGCTAACAAACAGGAACTGTGTGATGGGGGTAACAGTGGGGAGCACCTGGAGAACAATGACAACCAGTCACTGTGGTTTGAAATCACAGAGCGGAACAGGACCAAACTGCACAAAACACGTAGCCTGGATTTTAGGGGGAAGACTTTGGGAAAATGGGAGATGCTTCAAAGAGGCATTAACGGAATGGGGAGGGAATCAGGGGTTGAGGAACATTGGGCAATATTTACAACAGGGATTACAAGAGCAACAGAATTATGCATTTAGTCAGGGAAAAGGAAGATGAGGCCATTATGGTTTTCCAAGGAGGTAGTGGAGAAAGTGAAAGCCAAACAGATTGCATTCAGGCAATACAAAAGACACATGCAGAAGGGAATAGGAGAAGTACCAGGAGAAGCAAACAGAGGCAGGGAGGTCAGTAAGTGAAGCCAAAGCTCAGACAGAACAACACCTCACAAAATCATTGGGTAGAGGGACAAAACTTTTACAGGTACATAAGTGAAAAGAGAAGGGCAAAAGGAGGGATAGTGAGACTGAAGAGGAAGGGTGGGGGCACGAGAGATGACAACAGTAAAGCTGACATACTGAACAGATACTTCTGTTTAGTCTTTACTGAGCAAGAGGAGAGTAACAGGCTAAAGGGAGTACAAGGGTGGGAGCGGTGCAGAAATGGATACAAGTCCCTTTACATGGGAAAGGGTCATAAAGGACTGATGGAGTAAGAGTCGATAAAGCAATGGGGCCAGACGGGTGTACCTAGGGTCTTCAAGGAACTAAGAGAGGTGGTGGCTGAACCTCTGGCAATCTTGTTTAGCTGATCATTGGAAACAGGAGGTACCCAAAGACTGAAGGGCAGCAGATGTAGTCCCTTATACAAAAGTGGGAACAAAGAGGAAGTGAGGAACTATAGACCAGTCAGCCTGACTTTGGTAGTGGGGAAGAGCATGGAAACACTACTAAAGGAAAGATTGGTGTAACATCTGGTTGCCAACAGACTACAGGACCCAAGGCAGCATAGTTTCACTGGGAGAGGCATTCCAGACCAACCTAATCACATTTTTGACTGGGTGACAAGGAGGTGGATCAGGGAGGGCAGTGGACATGTCCTATCTAGACTTCAGCAAGGTCTTTGACACTGTGCCACATAGAAGGCTATTAAACAAACTGGGAATATGGAGTTGGCAGGACAGTAGTGTGGTGGGTAATTGGCTGGGCAGCAGGACGCAGAGGGTGGTGGTAAATGGCTGTCACTCCACAGAGGGAAGAGTGACCAGTAGGGTACCACAAGGACCACTGCTGGTACCAGTCCTATTTAATGTCTTCATTAGCAGCATTGCACAAGACCTAGAAGGCAGAATTTCTCTGTTCATTGATGACATAAGTCCTGTAACAGAGTAGACACACCAGAGGGTGTAGACAGAATGGGGGGACCTGCAGAACCTTGAAGAATGGTCAAGGGTTTGGCAGTTGAAATTCAATTCAAAAAATGCAAGATAATGCATATGGGGCACAAAACCCTGGAACAACATATCAGTTTTGGGGTGAAGATATAGCATGGACCAAGCAGAAAAGAGACCTTGGGGTTATCATCTCTGATGACTTCAAGGTAAGGAAACAGTGTGACAAGGCAGCAGGTAAAGCAAATAGGATGTTGGGATGCATAGGCAAGGGCATCACCAGCAGGAAAAAGGAGGTCATAATTCACTATTCAAGACACTAGTGAGGCCCCACCAGGAGTACAGCGTGATTGTTCTGGAGACTCACTTTATGTAAGGACATAGACAGGGTAGAGAAGGTTCACAGGAGGGTAACAAAGATGGTACATGGATTGCATCACAAGTCCTATGAGGACAGACTGAAGGACTTGAATATGTACTGCCTGGAGGAAATGAGGGAGAGAGGGATTGATAGAGACATACACATATCTTACAGGGTGTAACAGGGTGCAGGAATACACTTTTTCTAGAGAAAAGATGTTCCATTACTAGAGGGCATGGGATGAAGATAGAGGAGGGCAATTCAGAGGAAGCTGAAGAAGAATTTCTTCACAGAAAGGGTGGTGGCCAGTGAAACACCTTACCAGAGGAAGTGGTGGGTGATGAAACCATCACAGGACTAAAGAATGTATGGGATAGACATTAGGGAATTCTGGAGGTCATCTGTAAGGGTAACAGATTTCTATAAAAACATAGAGTGAACTTACAAGCTTAAATGGGTAGACTGGGTGGGCCATAAGCCCTTATCTGCTGACAGTGTCTATGTATCTATGCATCTATGGTCCTATATACCCTTCTTAATCAAATGTAAATATATGAAAATACATGTCTTAAGGCAATACCAATGTAAACAGGTATATAATAAAAGCAACTAGGATATAGAATATTATTGCATGAAAAATTATCAAGGAATAAACAAAAAGAAAGAAAAATAATTAAGAAAGTGAGAGAAAGAAGGAGGAAAAAGGGAGAAGGGAGGGTGAAAAGAAGAGGGTGTCAGCAAAACAAGATAGATGAGAAGAAGTAATTTGAGGCACAATGCATTTTACAATATATACCTCAAAAATAAAAATGCCATTCAGCTTAAACACATGCAGTTAATAATACCAAGCAAGAATGCTCAAAATATCAGACCCCTTACTTGAGGAAAGTGCTTATTGAAAATGTCCATTCAGTCCTGCAGGAGAGAGGCTCTTAATTTATACTGCCAAAATGTCTCACAACACATTCATTTGTTATTCAGATCATCTCCTTAATCCCAAAGAGAAACATTTTCAGTCCTTTGAAACAAAACTTGTGTCAAGGATCCTTCTTTTCAGATATTTTCTAATTGTGTTTAATGTTTCCAAGAAATGTTCTAATTGTTTCTCCCACATAAAAGTTATATTTTAAAATATTTATGTGGGAATACATGATAGAAAATTTAGGGTGAGAACTTGTGAACATTTGCAGGACATTAGGCTGGAACATTTGGACAATGCGCTGCATCATAGTATCTAAACAAATTCCAGTCAGAGCCAATACAGCAGCAAATTGATCTGAGTAAATGTTCATGATATCAGGAATTAGCATATTGCCTTATTGTCAAAGGTTCTATTTAAAAATTGTCATATTACATGTAAAATGGCATATAGTATCATATGAAAGAGACATTAGCAGTCTGATACTAGTGTGACATATCCTCAGGATACAGGAGTATCATAAGTTACAACTGGCAATAAAGGTAATGAAAAGTATAACATCAGACCTGGTATTAACTACCCACAAGGCATATTTTCAGTGGTTAGTAGATGAAAGTATTAAAAAAGCTTTACATATAAACTACAATATCAGTAAATATAAATTTATATCAAGTCCATTTGCACATGTTGTGGTGAATAACTCAGCAT
Source organism: Neoceratodus forsteri (assembly GCA_016271365.2). Taxonomy (NCBI): domain Eukaryota; kingdom Metazoa; phylum Chordata; order Ceratodontiformes; family Ceratodontidae; genus Neoceratodus; species Neoceratodus forsteri. Next base: position 1,067,503,724 of record CM028130.1, read on the forward strand.
ATAAAGCGTTTAGGTGTTCATCCATATATTTCCTTCTCTTGAGAGACATTTTCTGTAGCACTGTGGATCCAATGAACTCTGCGATACAAAATACAAAATGTCAGGCATGTATTCTAAAAACAATAAAAAGCAGGACATTATTATATCAGATGCTCATTTAGTCTTTATTTATTTATTTATTCACAATCGGATTTACAACCTTTGAGTCAAGGACTCATTTACAAAGACACCTCGTTGCAGGGAGGGAGACAACATATTGGTGGAGCAAAACAGTGGATAACAAAACAGGTGAGATACAAAAAGAGCACACAAAGCAAAGCAATTTCCAAGCGAATCAGTGGAGCCGCAGGTTTCAATGTGTGGTATACAGACTACAAGTAAGCTAATCGAAATAAACTAGTACATATTAATACTATAAGGTCCCTAGAGATACTAGGTGGAGGTTACCTGGGTGGGAGGGTGCAGAGAGGTAGTTGCTAGGGGAGGGTGGACTGGGAGGACTATGTCTGTGGAATGGCTCAGCTGGAGTTTTGTAAGGCTCTGTCATGGGTATTTGCAGCTCCAGTGTCAGTGAGGAATTTCGTGAGGGCAATTTTGAAGGGCTGATTTTAGAGATGTTTGTGATGTGAGTGGGGAGGAAATTATACCAGGAGGGGGCTCTGTAGTGGAAAGATCTTTGGGCGAGTGAGGTCCTAGATCTCAGCACCTGGAAGGTGGCTTTGGTTGTATTTCGGGTGGCGACGAGTGGGTGGCCCGCTTTAGGGATGTAGTGACTCCTGAGGGAGAGCCCAAGTAGCGTCTTTTGGCCAGTATACAGGTGTGTATGCCGGTGCTCTTCAAACGTGAGTAGATTCGAGGTGGAGTAAAGTTGACATGTGTGCATTCTGCTGGGGCACCGATCAGGAGCTTGCAGGCTTTGTTGATAGAGGTCTGGACTTTGATGAGGGCAGTGGGTCAGCAGCTGCATAAGATATGGAGCCCATAATCGACCAAAGACAGGATGGAAGAGGTGATAGCCAGCCATAGAACATACTCAGGGAGGCAGTCTTTGTGGTGGTAAAGGAGTCCAATCTGGGTATTCATGGCAGAGGACAGTGAGGTAAGATGGGCATGGAAGGAGAGAGCGAGTCAAAGGTGATGCCCAGGTATTTGTATGATGATACCTGTTCAAGGGGTGTAGGGTGAGGGGAGGATGAGAAGGGGGTTTCTGGAGTTACTTTGGCGGTGTGCAAAATCATAGATTTTGTCTTCTTGTGGTTCAGAACCAGGCGATGGTCAGGAACCATTTTCAGCTTGGCTGAAGGTGAGTTGCAAAGAGCTTGGCAGGGGTGAGTAGGTCGAGGGAGGCGATGAGACCACATTGTCAGTGTATAGAAGCATTTTTCCTGAGCAGGAGCTGGGGAGGTGTTTATAAAGAGACTAAACAATGTGGGGCCCAGGATGGAGCCCTGAGGGACCCCAGAGCATACAGGTAGGGCAGTTGATAGGATACCATTGATTTTGACCTGTTGGGATCTGTCATGGAGATAGCTGGAGAACCAGGCCAGAGGGCCAGATGAGAAACCAAGATGATGGAGGAGTCAAGAAAGGGTGACACACAGTGTCAAAGGCCTTGGATTGGTCAATGAAAACTGCCCTGGCGATCTCCCCAGAGTCAAGTGCAGAGTGTATTTGGTGGTAAAACTCCAATAGGGCTGAAGTGGTGCTGTGTCCAGGATGGAAGCATGCTGCTTTGGGCATAATATGTTGTACTGGATCAATAATCCATGAGTTGGGTGGATACTATTTTAATCCTACAGTAATGCAATAAAAACACTTCTATTGCAAAGTTTGCCTGCCATCATTTTATATATATAGGAAATAAAGATTGTCTATAGAAATCTTACAGAAAGTGCACAAGTTCAAAGCAATCATTCACACCTGGGCTATAGTGAGCCCCTAGGTACAGATACATTATGGCTGAGCATCTGATATAATAATGCCCTACTTTTTATGTTTGCTTGCGTGCATGCACAAGAAACATTACGGGCAGCTCAGGAGAGAAGCGGTGGTGGAGGTGTGGCACTGTGGCAGCCAACGGAGGTACTGCATTTGGGGGCTTGGCACTGGTGGACAATGGAGGCACAGTGTGCTGATGACACTGGCTTCCAAAAGTTTTCACTGCAGCAATTAGTGGCCACTCTCATCATTGCAGCTGCCAGTTATTCTGCTGCAATGAGGAGTGACCCGTCACTGCAGGGGCGGAACGCTGCTCAGTATAATATTGTAGCAACATGGCAAGTCACCGCCACATTCACAATATAAGGCACCCTAGTGCCAAGGAGGTGCCCAATCCTCTGCATCATGAGCCACCCAAAACAGTTTTGTTTACTGACAGTGGCCCCAATCCCGCCAGCTACATTTGTCCCCAGTGTAGTTTGCCAATGGGGAACCCACTCTATCGCATAATGTCCCCGCCCAAATAAACGCTGCTTTGTGCCGATGGGTGCTCAATCCTTGTTGGCTACAGCCCCTCCTAACAAAATATTGGTGGCATGCTGGGAGCCCACCCCAGCATGCAAATGTCCCTCAGAAGAAAAAAACATCCTGCGATGTTTTTGTTTTCCCCAGAAATCAGAAAATGGTCCTTGTTGAGTCCGTGGCCCTGCCCCAACCCGCATCCACCTCTGTGCAACCTGCCTCCCCACGCCTCCTCACCCCATACTTACCTCGGACCCAGCATGACAATCTTTAGTGGACTGGGAACACATCTGCACTCTTCAAAGCCGACCGGAACTGAAGAAATGCCGGTAAGCTGTATAATGGCATAAATCATTTTTAACTTTGTTGCATATCTCAGGCATTTTGGGAATTTGGCACCAAATTTTCAACATGGGGTTATTGGAACCCCTCCTCATGAATTCAGTCACTGTCATGGCATTATTCAGTCCTGAGAGGTGATTTCACGGTCACTGTGTGGAATCACTTTTGGGACTGATTAACTAAAACGACAGTGCCAGTGTTCATGAGGTGGCTATTCAAAAGTCTATGTTGCAAAATTTGTGAAAAAATCCAAGAAATGACTGTTTTATGAGCATGCATTGCTCAATTGCTACGCGACACTTGTAACATAGTGAATTTGCAATATTTTCACTCCAGATTTTCAACATTGCCATTTTCTGAACCTCTTTATGAACAGTACAGCTGTCATTTTCACATCCTGACCAAAATGTGTTTTGCACTTCCGGCGAGAATAGCGTGATTGCTGTGGGAAATCAGTGTTTGGGACACATTAAGAAAATCACAGTGACACTGTTCATTAGCAGAGGTCCTAAAATGCCTATATTAAAATTTTGTGATGAAAGTCCAGAAAATGACTGTGTTACGAGAGTGCTATTGTTTCCATGCACGCATTTAACGTCGCACATTTGAAATATTTTTCACTTCAGATTTAAACATTGCCATTTTTCCACATCTCCTTATGAACAGTACAGCTGTCTTTTTCACATCCTGGCTGAAATGTGTTCTTGCATTTGCGCCGGAATATCATGGTGTCGCTGTGAGAATTCAGTGTTCGGACACTAAGAAAATCATAGTGACACTGTTCATTAGCAGAGGTCCTAAAATGCCTATGTTGAAAATTTTGTGAAGAAAGACCATAAAATGGCTGTGTTATGAGCGTGCATTGTGCATTTTCCATGCACGCTCATAACTTCACACATTTGTAATATTTTCATTCCAGATTTTCATATTGCCATTTTTCCACACCTCCTTATGAACAGTACAGCTGTCATTTTCATTTCCTGGCCAAATGTGTTTTGCACTTCCAGTGCAGAATAGCGCGGTCACTGTGGGAAATTAGTGTTCACGACACATTAAGAAAATCACAGTGACACTGTTCACGAGCAGAGGTCCTAAAATACCTATGTTGAAAATTTGGTTATGAAGGTCATAAAATTACCATGTTATGCACATGTGTTAAGTAGTTTCCACTTATGCTCGAAATGCAAGCATTTTTAATATTCCCACTACAGATTTTCAACATTGCCATCTCTTCACCTCCCTATGGATGGTACAGCTTTTATTCTTCACATCCTGCTAAATCTGTGTTTTCAGTATATGTGGCACAGAATGGTACAGTTGCTGTTGGAACTCAAAGTTCTGGACACATTGACAAAATCACACTGCCATTCTTTATGAGAAGAGGTCCCAAGTACTTTTATGAGATGGTGTCAGAAAAAGGCAATGTTGAAGATTTATAGTGCAAATACCAACAAATGCCTGGAGTGTTAGGGTTTCTAACCATAACGTCCCACCCTGTACAAACTGACAGGCATTGGGGTGCTTTGCATTGCCGACTGTACTGTTCATGCCATCCCACCCCAACCCCAGCCACTGACAGGCATTGAGGTTTACCTTGGACTCTTCAGCCCCAGACTTCACCCCATTGTTCTATGCTGCACCCATTTCAGCATATGTCCTTATGGAATGGAGTGACTGTAAAGCTAAACACCCCAAGGCACACCTCAACATGTGTCGGTGTCTGCAGAATAGGGTGAGGTGATATGGCATGACCATCAAGGGTGACGACCCAAACACTTACTCCCAATGCCTGTCTGTCTCTACAGGATGGAAGTAGGGGTTGACGGAGTTCAATACTTCACTGCCATTCCTATTCTGCATCTGTCTAAGTCCTGCATTTCCAATGCTAATACCACAAGCAAACATTCGGCATTGACAAATGTTTGTTATCTAATGTTTTACAATAGATTCCTGATATTTTAAATCATTGTACTGCAGAGTTCATTGGTTACACAATCCTAAAGAAAATGTCTTTCAAGAGGCGTGATATATAAATGAATACCTGTCAATTTTCTATCCTCATTGCTTCACTCCAACACCCACAAAATGCATTTCTATACAGTTTATATTTCCTGATATTGTAGTTTATGGGCTAGATATTCGAACTGCGCCAGGCAGAGGTGCAAGCCTGGGTGCAGAGCAACTGGGGACGTGCCAGGGCATGGCCTAGGCAATATTCAATAGCTCAGCACGATTGAATATGGCACCGTGGCCACCGCATTGCGCATGGTGCAGTGGCATTGGGCCAGTGCAAGTGGCAAGAGAGGAGTAGGGATGCGCCAGTGCAAGTGCAGTTGCACTAGGTGCAGGAAACTGCGATATTCAGTGGTGGGTATGCAAATGGGGCCATTATGCATGCAAAGCACAAATGGGGCCATTGCATGACATTACTCTTTCATTGCATGCAGATGCTGGCGACCCCCAGTGACTTGCACCTGGCACACTGCCAGGATGCATCCATCGGAGACCGATGCCCCACAACTCAAGCGGTAACGCCCCAATGCCCGATTGTGGGCATTGTAAAATTACCCTCCTGGTGGTCCAGTGGACCTGCTCCCCAGCCGATCACAGGCTTAAGTGAATAAATCTATTCCTGGTGGTCCAGTGGACCTGCCCCAGCCGATCGCGGGCTTAATAAAACTAAATGATTCCCCAGTGGTCCAGTGGGCCTGCTACAGTCCGATCACAGGCATTGTAAACTAATAATCCCTGGTGGTCCAGTGGATCTGCTGCCAACATCATGGGCGTTGTAAAAGCGAAATCCTGGTGGTCTAGTAGACCCACTGCCAAGCCAATTGTGGAGCTGTAAATGAAAGAATCCCTAGTGGTCCAGTGGTACCCCCATCCCACCCACCCACCCTCAGACCCACCACCCTGGTTCCTTCCCCTGTTAGTGGCTGGTGGCAGCTCCCACATAAGCCACCCGGCTGCCCGTAACTGACAGCATACAGTCGGCGGTGTGCCCAGTGGTCCACAGCGTGAGCCAATGGGCATGCAGACCATACTGTACTACACAGTCCCGATATGTGAATGGATTCCATTCACGATTGGGACTGTGTAGTACAGTATGAATTGCTGCCCATTGGCCCACACTGTGGACCAATGGGCGCATGCAGTACTGCACGCTGTCAGTCAGCGGGCTGGCAGGTGGCTTGCGGGTGAGCTGCCACCTGCCACCACCGGGGGAGTGGGTGGTGGGTCTGAGGGTGGTGGGCAGGGGGTACCGCTGGACCATCAGGGATGCTTTCTTTACAAAGCCTGTGATCGAGTTTGGCAGCGGGTCCACTGGACCACCAGGGATTATTATTCTACAAAGCTCACGATTGGGTTGGGTAGCAGGTCCCCTGGACCACCAGGGATACCATATTAGTTTTAATGGCCCATGATCAGGCTGGGGAGCAGGTCCACTGGGCCACCAGGACTGTATTCTTTAATGACGCCCATGATCGGCGAGGGGTAGGGGTCCACTGGACCACCAGGGATATTATACATTTACAAAGCCCACAATCTGCATGGGTGGTCGATGCCCAACCTGTGTCTCAGGAGGTTGGGTGGCCACCCACAGCTGGCAGCTGCCATGTTGCGCCCTGCAATGAGGCAGTGCACCTGTGGATGGCCAGGCCTTGCTCCTGTTTTTGTCAGCAGATCTTTGCACCCTTGTGCTGAGGTGCAAGGCAGGTGTATGCCTGCATGTGTGCCACACATCCCGGGCTGAATATCGGGATGTGCCGAATATCCATGGCACGCCCACACTTGCAATCGCATACATTACTGGTGCACTTTGAGCATCGGGATTTGCACAGCGCAACATCCCTTTTGAATACTGCGCCAAGCATCAGTGGATTCACAACCAATTTGAATAACCCTGCAACTATGTATAGCTTTTTATAATTACATGCACTAACCAACTGTGAAAATATGCCTTTTGAGTAGTTTATACCAGGTTTGATATATACTTTTCATTACCTTAATTGCGGTTGTAATTTTATAAGTGCCTACTCATATCCTGAGGATGCATCATATTTGTTGTTTTAAATTTTTATTTGTACACATCACTGGAGGTGTATAATATAATAACCAGTTACAACAGTGCTGCAAATATAGCATAAGGAAAAACAGCGATGTCTGAATGGTGTACCACAGACAGTGACAGGATTAAACAGTGCCATTCAGTAAGTGCTACCCAGGTCGCTGTCCATAGTACTAGGAAGAAGACAAGGGTTGGAAAATTGAAAATGGTAGATGAGCTGCTCCTGTGGCAGAGAGGACTGAGACATGGAGCCATTTGGTCACAATGATGACAGAAATCAGGTTCTAATCCTGGTATTCAAAATTTTGTTTTCTTCGTAATCCAACTCCAACTTGGAGTTGATTATTTTAGTTAAAGAGGTGTGGGGGCAGAGTCCCACTAAAATAAGTGTTTGGACTGGTAGCAGTCATCAGTGTAACTGTGACCGCTACCAGTGGCATTCCTTTGTTCTTGTGGCATGTGTTCCTGCCACTGTTCTGCATAGTGCTGTATGGAAAGTGCTGTTATTGACAGAGCTGTTCATACTTGTGTTACTCAGACCTAGTAACAGATAATATAAGGGCATTTCTGCATTCCCCGAGTCTGGCATAGCATTGCTCCCTGATATCTATTGCATTGCTGCATGTTTGTTGTTTTTAGTATTCATCCTATGAATTCCCATATGCTTTTCTATTAAGTGAGCTAAAGTTTTACTACTGACTATAGAATAACACTGCTTTAATTTGATGTACAAGTGGCAAGTACACAAATGTGCAATAGTACAATGAATAGAGGAGCAATGCTGCAATAGATTAATGCAGAAAACAACCAATTTTTCTTTTCTAAAACATCACTGGAGATGGGCTACCATTGTCTGCTTACTTTTTCATTGACTTTGGACCAGGTGGCTGGGCACCTAGTGTTAGAATGGAGGGTTGGCAGCACTGGGGTTTGGCTGTCATTGTTTGCTTACTTTTCATTTATTGTCTGACTCTAGGTTTAGGCACTTGGTATCAGAACCGGAATTTTGGTGACAACAGGGTTGAGCAGCAAGTGGCTACTTGCTTCATTTCAGTTTACCACCCAACCCCTTAATTCGGCCCCAGTGTTGGGGGCAGGGAGTGCACCACGGTTTGGCTCCTGGTGACTGCCTAGCTGCCTGAATCAGGAGTCACCCAGCCAGCCATGCCCAACAAATCAGAACCGATTGCCATTGCTTGCAAGCTGCAGCACAGAAGCCCCCAATCCAGCAGTATAGCTAACCTTAAAGAGCTGTACTATGTTGTGCATTTTTCATGAAATACTAGAGCACAGTCTGGTCAGTAATGGGCAAAACAGCACCAGCTAGCACCATGCCCAGCCAGTAGCTGCAGCACAGAGTCAGACCCTCAACAAAGTCCTACCAGCAGCAAAACACCCAAGAAAGAAACTGCCCGCAGAACTGGAGAGACAGATTTCTGACTGCTTGTGCCTTTTCAGGTAAGTGGCTGGGTTTATTTGAAAATGTCTCAGTACTGTGGGGAGAGGAGAGACTCAAAGAGAATGCATGCCCCTCTATCTCCTGGCCTGCCACTGCGGGTGGCAAGTCCATTGAGGACCATTCTGGTAGGTGGATACCTGCTGGAAAGGGTTGGATAGCCATTTCTTCTTGTTTGGGTGATGGTGATGGCTTTACTTCTCCTGCCCCTGGAGGGCGATAACTTTACTTTCCTGGTGGGGAGGAAGAGGGAGGAGGCCCTGCTTCTTCTGGCTTAGGGAAGAGAATGTCCCTTCTTCTTTTGGCTTGGGGAAGGGTACCTCCCTGTTTCTCCTGACTTGGGGGTAGCCCTGCTTTTCTGGCTTGGGGTGGACTTATCTTCTGGTTCATGTGGCCCTGCTTCTCCTGCTAGAAAGCAGGAGAAGGACCATCCCTCAAGTAAGGAAGCAGAACCATCCATCCCAGGTCATGAGAAGCTGGGCCATCCATACCCACCTCCCCCAAGACAGGAGAAGCAGGGCCATCCCTGCAAAAAAAAAAAATGGAATTAGCATTTTATTTTTAGAAACATGACATTCATCATTTGTTCCAAATACTCCAAGAAGCAGGCATGCATGGATATGCACATATGCTTTCCATTCCAGTTTCAATAGATACCTGGCTTCCAACTGTAGGGCCCAGCCAGTGCCCTGGTAGCCAACAGAAGCTGGAGCTGCCACTGTTGCTAGCCATATATGCTGTGAAGCTTCATCAAATAGAAATAAAAATGTAAATGTAGAGGTGGACATTGGAGAGCAAAATTATTATTTATTTTTTGCTTTTGGTAACCGGGTAAGCACACTAGACAGCCAGTGCCTATTTTCAGGTGCGACCGGAGAATAACAGGGTAATTACAAAGGAGAGGATACATGGACAACAATTACAATCAGGAGCATAGGAGAACAATTACAATCTGGAGCGGGTATACTCTAACAATGAAGCAGAATAGAGGTTACAGAGATAACATTTGCTGGAAAGCATTACAGAATAAATTACAAATAACAGTTAGATACACAGATAGTTCATGTATTCAGGAGCAAGACATTTGCCAGGTGTGAGCGACACAGGATGAGGAGAGCTGTGGAGTTGTATGTGGACATCCTACAGGGTACAAACATAATGACCTAGGAGGCTACGTGGGGGGAGAGACCAGGGTGGAAGGCAGGAGGCGGCAACCTGGCCCAGTTGAGTACTGCCTTTAGCCAGCAGCAAGGGAGGGAGAGAGCTAGGATGGGAATCGTACAGCCGGGGTGGTCAAGGGGCAGGGCACAGGCAGGTAGCAGCGAGGCTGGGGAAGTGCCAGAGGAGGTTTTGAAGCAAGAGTGGGAGGGAGGCTCAGACCTGGGGAGGGAGTTCCATAGCTTGGGTGCGTGAGAGGCAATGCCCTGTCACCAGTGAGGTGCAGGTCCTAGGGACCAGATGGGTCTGGGACTCACAGGACCTAAGGTGGTAGGTGGGGAGGCATGTTTCATGGGGAGGGCAAGTGAGGCAGGGACAGAAGTACAGATGATGTTGTCAATAAGTTGCCCAGGGAGTCGTCCGGAATTTGTCAGGGGAGCCAGTCAAGATGGGAGTAGAGCTCGCAGTGGTGGTAAGCCGGGGTTGAGAGCTGCACAAATGTTATTGTATGTGGTATCCCATTTAGCCAGACATGAGGAAGGGGCAGGGGCAAAGGCAACAAGACCATAGGAGAGGGTGGGAAGGAGTACCCCCTGGCTAAGGCCAGCCGAGCAGCGGGGTGAGGCAGTCCTTGGCTCGTAGGCAAGGCCGAGTTTACCATTTGTGGCATTGCATATGTTCCAGGATGTACCCAGCGAGGTCCAGCTGGGGGTCATGGGAGGAACCTAAGTACTTAATAGAGACTACTGTAGCCAGGGGAGTTGCAGGCATCAAGGATTTTAGGGGCGCGTGCAGGAGGCAATTTTGACTGTGGAGCTGAATAGCATTGCCTGGGTTTTCTTGAGGTTGATTACGAGTCTATGCCCTTCCAGCCATTTACAGATTCGGGAAGACAGAGTTGAGTTGGGCGTTAATGGTGGTGATGTCGTGGGAGCTGGCCAACAGGATGAGGTCATCCGCGTAGCATGGTGAGGTGCCGTCGGTAGCAACAGAGGGTAAGCCATTGACAAACAGGGAGAACAGGATCGGCCCGAGGACAGATCTTTGTGGGACCCACTGGATACAGGCAGGGGGTGAGAGGAGTGCGTTAAATGAAAGAGGCAAGGAATTTGCAAAACACAATGCCTTTATGGGACTGAACAAGAAAATAAAATGTCAACTTCTATGTATTTAAAAGCGGCAGGGTCAAAATGTTGCACGCAAATGCCATGCGACTTAATCACGTTATGCGATTTATTTATTCATTTGATCTGTGGAGGCTCTTCCCCACACACCCCATTATGGACGGCTGCACCCTAGACCCCCACTTAGGATTCTAACTCTGGGGGGTCCAACATGGAGATTGCACAGGTCCGGGTTCACATCAGAAGCCAGACGCTATTAAGCTGCATAACATTATGACCTGCATGCTTTAAAGCACATAGTAAGGCTGAAGATTAACAACCAGGAAAATCAAAGGTTAAGACTCATATGTGTTGGAAAGTAATCTGAGAACAGGGTGAGTTGAAACCAATAAAACACCAGAAAAGGCATACAACTTCATTAACTATATATTTATTATAAATATATTTGTTTTAAAATCACATTTTGCAGGAAATCAACACATACTGCATACCAAAGAATCAAGTAAATATGCAGCAATAAAAAATTATAAGCACATAATAGGAGCAAACTCTTTAAAGGCAAAATCCTGTAATGGTAAATCAAGCTGAAGCGAAAACTGGAATTTTACTGCACAATGGAATGCAGTACTAGAGTGCAGGAAAAGAAGTGCCATTGAAAAGAAGTGCCATTGAAAAGAAATAATCGTTTCATTGTTTATGGAAGTTAGCTGTTCCATAGCTATTTATCTTACATGACCTTAAAATGATGAACGTGTTTCAATAGAAATTACAGCCATTACTGCCTTAAGCTCATTTAACAGGCACAATTATGTAAAGAGCTCTAGAAACAGTGCTATATACTGCAGGCAGGGTTGCAGACACACACACATGCACACACACACACACACACACACACACACACACACGCTACTGTGGTAAATGGAGAGAACAGCGGAGTAATATGAGTCATGCAGCCATCCAAATTACTAAATGGAAGACCACACTCTCACTGTCCAGTTAAATAGTTCTCAGTCCCCTACTCATAGCAATACGTCAACACAGTAACGCTCACCATGCTGCTGTAAAAAGAAGGGTTCTGGCCATAAATTTTGTTTCAAGGAACTGGAAAAGTATCACTTGGGGATCGAGGAGGTGAATTAAATGACAAATGAATGTGTCAAGAGACATTTTGGCAGTTGGCAGTTAAACCTCAGGTACTAGACCCAGCAATTATGGAGCAAGCACCCCCCACACACACACACACACACTCTCACCTTTTATGATGTTCTTAGAAAATGTAGAAACTTTATTTATTTTATTAAAGAATTGGAAGATAACAAACTTACAATTCAAACACAACAAGAAGAGTAGAGTGCCTGCACAGCAATCCCTCTTTACATTATAATAGTTTAGATCTATGTTTCTAACTAGAGCAGTGAAATTCTATCTAAATCTAACAATAGAGTGCCAGACAATATACAGCTTTTGCAGATAACCAAAGTAATAAATCATTGTCATCATGAAGTACAACAGTCAATAGGGTCACTGTGAGGTGAAAAGAGCTACACTTCAGTGAGTTGGAGAAAAGAGTCACCTATATCACTGAATCTTCATGCATTAGCACTGGCAATGTGAGATAACCTCTCATACTCTACCAGTTTTGTAAGTGAGGTCAGCCAATCTGAAAAGGAGAAAGGCAAGAATGATCTCAATTTAGGAGGATTTGTCTTTTGGCTTCCAAGACTGCAGGCTGGAGCCATCCTTTCTAAGTCAGACAGTAGGAGATCTTTGTGTAAGAGAACAGTCCAACTAGAAGCCAGAATAATGAATCTAGCGCTCACCACCATGCCCTTTACAATTATTCAAAAGTGCCAAATCTGGGACCAGAACTTTATCAATAAGGGATATGACCAGAGAACATAGGTGAGGGTACCCACTAACTGGTGACATCTCCAGCAAATATCCATGGTCATGAGGTCAATCTTTCTGAGCACCTCAGGAGTTTGGAACCACCTGGAGAATCTTTTGGATGAGCTGATATCGCGTATCCCTAAAGTCTGCATGAGTGCTTTTCAACAAAGCATCCAAGGTGGTCTGAGAATATGCAAACACAGTTTTGCCTCCCAGGTTTCTTTTACACAAGCAATACCTTCCAGGGTGGGTAGTATTGGGCAATACTAGATCACCTAGGGGCATATGAGGCTGGCACCGCAGGCAGAGGGCCTTATTGTCCTTGGAAGGTTTGGTACTGCCTATACCGCCCACCCTGGAGGGTATTATTGCATTTAGAAGATGGGCTATATGTGTCATTTTTTATAGGATAACAAAAACCTAAAGAAATGTTATAAAAAGACCACAGGTGAAGGTGTAGCCCTTTTTTGGTAAAGTAGTCCTCTACTACTGACATTACTATCAGATGGTACTGTTTACCTTTAGAGGGCACTCATGGTTTTTAGATCCAGCTGGATATGGCCAATTCAGACTTTAACACTGGCAAAACACCCCGTAACACAGGCACATGCTATAGAGATCATAACTGCATAGATGGCATGAGGTAGCCAGAGGGACAACCACAAAACAGGAGTAGGGGTTGAAAAAATGTGTTTAAATTTAAAGGGAACAAATCAAGTCAAATCATTTTTATTTACAAAAGGCGCCTTTCCATTGATCAAGGTACCTGTACATAAAGATAAAATGATCATCTTCACAAGTTAAAATACAATACATAAAATCACAAACACATTTTAAAATACAATGTCAGTGACATCCAATAACTAGATCGAGAGGCAGTATACTTAAGTCATTCCACGCCTAAAATTCCTCTGGAAATGCCAGGCTAAACAGATGGTTTTTAGTACTATTTTGAAACTCTGGATGGTCAGTCACTCTTACCTGATGAGGTAGAGAATTCCACAGGGTAGGAGCCACAAATGCAAAGAGTGGGCTCCTGATGTCTTCAATCGCACCCTGGGAATCTCTAGCAATCCCTCATCGTGGATCAGAGTGGTCTGGAGGGCAGTAGGGGCAGAGAAGATCTTGCAGGTAGCGGGGTCCCTGAGTATATAGGGCTTTATAGGTCTGTAAACTGACCTTGAAGGTGATCGCCACTGCACTGGTAGCCAATGCAGTCTGCGGACACAGGCATAATGTGACTAGTCCTAAATGTATCAGTCACCAGCATGACAGCTGCATTCTGCACCAGCAGCAGGCAGTGAATATCACTCCCGGTAGCCATAGGTAAAGGGCATTGCATTAGTCAAGGCAAGAGGTCATGAAGGTGTGGACCAATAACAAAAATCATCAGGAAGGATCAGGTGCCTCACTCAGGTGATATTCCTCAGATGATGAAAAGAGGTCTTGACAACAGCTGACACCTGTGATTTTAGGGTCAAACCATCATCAAAATAATGCCCAGGTTACGCACCGATTTGAAGTAGTCAACTGACACCCAAGCCACAGCCAAGAGGATTTACCCACTGACAACCCCACCTTCCAACAATCTGGGTCCACCACCAACACCTCAGTCTTCACTGGATTTAACCACAGCCAGCTAGCACTCATCCAGTTCTGGATTTTGAGAGACAGTTGTTAAACACTGAGAGGTCATCCCCCATTCGGGTATTAAGGACATGTACAGTTGAGTATCATCTGCATAGCAGTGAAAACTCTAACTGCACCACCTAATAATATTCTCAATTGCAGCATGTACACTGCAAACAACATGGGTGACAAATGGAGCCTGAGGTTCCCCGCAGGGATAGGGGAGAGGGTCATTGGAATAAATTACAGAGACCACTCTTTGCATCCTACCCTCAAGGAAAGATCAAAACCATCTGAGGAAGGTACCTGACAGTCCACAGATAAACTGCAGGTGCTCCAACAGCACACCATGGTCCACAGTGTCAATATCACTGAGAGATCAAGGAGGACCAAGATGAAAAGAGTCCTCTGATCTCTTGCTGTTAGGAGGTCATTAACACCGAACAAGGGCCATCTCAGTGCTATGCCTCTTTCTAAATCCAGACTGGAGAGAATCATAGATGTCGTGGGTGGATAAATGATCATCCAGCTGCAGCAGAACCACCTTCTCAATAACCTTACCCACAAGGGCAGGTTAGAGACTGGTCTGTAGTTGGTAAGACAGTCCGGTCAAGGGAGGCTTTTTCAGGAGCAGTCACAAAACAGTCTGCTTCAGGAGATCAGGAAAGACCCCCTCCTAATGACATCCAGACTATCTCAGCCAGGACCAGGGCCAATCACTTCAATGCACCCACAAGGAGGCACATTGGGCCCAGATCCAAACTACAACTGGTTGGCTGCAAAGTCTGGATGATCCTCACAATGTCCATGATATCTGGCCAGTCAAAGTAAGACCAGGTAAACTTGGTGCTTGCATCTTCCTGCTGACCTCCGCAATATTCCATAGAGGTGGCTGTGTGGATCTCAGACCTGATGGTGGCAACCTTATCTGCAAAAATGATCAAACTCATCACATCTCTCTTGTGACAAGGCTCCCCAGACTGCAGACAGGTTGTATTGCACAGTCTGTCGACAGTCCAGAAGAGCTGAGCTGGTTGGCTTTGTGCAGCGGCAATCTCCCTGGACAGGAATTCTGCCTTCTTACAGGTGATTGCCGATGGATAGAACACATAATGGTTCTTCAATCTAAGCCTGTCAACCTCCAGGCCAGACTTCCGCCAAGCCCTGTCTAACCTTCTACCAACTCTCCTGAGCTACTTCAAGGTCCCAGCAAACCATGGGGACCTTGGGCAAAGAGTGAGTGGTTGAACACAAACAGAAGCAATGGAATCTAGAGCCTCTGCCACCATCCTATTGTAGGCAAGTACTAGATTCCCTGGTCCAAGCATTCACTCAACAAGCCAATAGGTCCAGCACCACCATTAGGTCCTCTGGGGTCACATCCTCAAAGGCGGTACCGGATCATCTCCATTGGGGCAAGCCCATTAGGGGAGCCACAAACAAAACCCTATGTGTGATGGTTGGACCAACCGACTGGTTCCACCACCAAGTTGAGATCTCCATCCCAGGAGGAACACCAGATCCAATGACTGAACATGAATGTGAGCTGTGGAGGTAACAACCTGTGTGAGGCCCAGTGAAGTCAAAAGCTGGAGGAAGTCTTGACCAAATGCAAGAGTTCATCATTGACAAAGGCATTGAAATTCCCAGAATTAACCATCTGGGGATCCCAATACCAAATCGATGATGAAGTCCATGACTTCCTGCAGGAATTCTTTCCCATCCTTGGGTGGACAGTAGATAAGTAGTATCCTGCACCCCACACCTGTATCAACGATACGCTCAAAGGATCTGGTGGACCCCACTCGACATCTACAAGGCCCAGCTCTGCTTTAAAACAAACGGCTATGCCCTGCCCCTATGATTCATTCTTGAAGTGTATCACCAAGCACCTGGCTGGAACTGCTGAGGCCAAATTGAGGCCCGTGATTTCATACAGCCAGGTCTTGGTGATGCACACTCAGGTCCAATATACCAACAAAATCCGCAGTTATAGCAGTCTTGTTTTTAATAGATCTGTCATTACACAACACAGCCCAAGTAGGATGAGCAGTTGAGGAAGACTGCACCACCTGTCTGCACAAGTCAGAGCTCTTGAGTATGGGAACCAGGCAGGGAGGACCCCTATCCTGGTCCCATTTTTCCTCAGGGTGTCTCCTTGTCTCCACTATCCCAATCCAACCACACTCTCCATTCCCCTATTAGATCCCCAAACCCTCCCTCCCTTCCTTTGCCTCCTAACTATCCCCAAAGCACGACATCTTATGTATGTCACAGATGGCAAAGGGGGACAGTAAAAAGTCGGAGGTCCCTGAGCCTGGAGGGAGACTAGCGCCTAATCTTTTTATACCTTCCAGCACATCACAATAAAAAGCAGCAGTCAAACCACAAACAATAAGCACACCAAACCAAACATACAAAAGGAAACACACCTACACACATCAAAACTCTCACTCCAACTTATCAAACCCAACCTATACACTTCCCAGTATTAACTACCCGTATCCACCCAAACAACCCAAAAACTAAATTCCCACCAAACTCACAATAATAATAGGAAATTATAAATAACTTTATGACAGCATAAGAAGAGAAAAGACAATGTCCAGAAAAAGCAGTCACCTTAGTCTCTCAGTGATGGAGTATGAGACCAAAGAGCTCCCACCTTCCGGGAAACAGGTAAAATAACCATCCCCAGCTTTATCTGTCATGTAGGCTGAGAAGAGAGTTAGTAGATATTTAGATGGCAGATCAAATCATTTACAGGGCACTTCGCTGCCCACACCATTCATAGTAATCCTAACAAGAGAAGAAAAAGAAAATCTGACCATATAACCTGAGTCTGAGGAGTCTGTTTCAGCCAATAACCTTCACTTCATGTTGAGAACAGAACAGCCCAGAAACTTCTCCTGAGATGGCCACTCTCAAGCTGAACCAGGAATTCATCAAGCACACTCAACTGGGTAACACGAGAGATGCCACAACCATATTCCCTATGAGGCTGCCACCTAAGGCCCAATGACTGCCACTTTTCTCCCAGCAAAGTTGGCCCTCCAGCCTGCTCCACAGGTATACCTAGGAGCAATTCAGCACCATATCACCTATTCTTCAGTGGGCAACGACCTAAGCTCCCATGTAGCCAACAGTCGAAGCAGACACCACCCGGTCAACAGAATAGGAGAGCTCTTGCCCCACTCTGGCAACTACAGAGGAGATACAATCCAAATCTAGGGATTCTGCAAACTCCTCAGTCCCTCAGTGAAAGAAAACTAATGGATAATTTTGGTCCTGTTCCACCACCTTAATGCATTCCTCAGCATACAGAATCTTTTGAGAATAGTTCATGCAGAATGACCCAGGGACTCCTCCACTCCTCAGCACCATCAGATCCACTGATGCACTGACTCCACTAAACAGGTCAGAGCTCCTCTTCTTTCTCCCACACCAGATCAGCAAAGCAATCCAGCCAGGTAGGGAAACTAACGAGCCCAGGTTGCAAATGCCAGTTTAGGGCTACTAAGGTGAAAAATGAACAAAGAATACTCCCGTGCAGAATACTAAAACACTGGGAAAATCAAAAAATTGTGAATGAAAACTTCGACTCCATTTAAATTTGAACTTATTTCACCACTGTTCTTCCTCTAACTTAGAAACTCCCAAAGACACTCCTAAACTAACTGACTCACTGTTTCAACCCTATCTCAACTGCCACTAAATTAACAAACTCTGGTCAGAGCCAATTTGGCTGTGAACAGCTTTTAGGAGTGGCAAGAGCAGTGAACAGAATATGCTGTGCTCTCACTACACAGGAGTCAGCCTTATTACTACAGACAATTACAGTACTGCGCATCGTGATACTGCCATGCACAGTTTGCCTCAGAGTCAGCCTTGCACAACATGGCGGTGCTGACATAACTATGTGTAACAACCCAGTCCCCTGGTTACTAGAATTCCATTAGTACTAGTCATAGCCAGGTAGGAAAAGGCAGCTGGTGGGGAAGTCATAAGGAATTTCTACATAATGACATCATTGTTTACTCAGCTAGTCTGAGAGAAGGATGATTATGTCATTTAGAACTCTCACAGCAACATAACCATTTTAGAGTCAGATACTCTCAGGGAGCTCAGAATGTTCATCAGTAAGTTCAAGTGTGGCAGTTAGACTGGCAGGAGGTCTGCCATTGGGGCTGTATCAAAGGAACCCTGGTATTTCTCACCCTAGTTTGGTGAAATCTTCAGTTTACTTGCAGGACTCTTTAGTTTCACTCCAGGGGGATAAAGGGAATGCAGTTTTTGTGGATCTAAGAGGCAATCCTCTGAAGTTCCTGAAGTTCACTGCTGACTTAAGGAAGAACAATGAGTAGAATCTGACAGCTACCAGAGAAGGAAAGGTGCCTTTTGTTCTTTCTATGACTGGGAGGAAGGAACAACTAATCTATGAGTACAGAATTTGAGACTGTTCTCTGAGGGAGTTGTCTGACGTGTGTGCCCTAGATAAGGCTAGATCACACTGGTCAAGACCCTTTTCAACACAAATGTGCTGAATTTAAAGTTAAAGTTGGGAGTCTTTAGCAATTCATTGAGGATGGGAGACTCATTTGGCGTAACCCTAAAGGAATGTCAGAGACTGTTTGGGGCAAAGGGTGAGGAACACCATCTGGAGTTTCAGGCAGGGCTAAGTGGTTCATGGATGTGCACCAGTGTTCCTGGGCAATAACCATGCACCAGGAGGATTTTAAAGTGTGTGGGTGGCACATCCCACAGATATACACTTTGGAAGAGAGATAGCGATTTTTTGTGGAAAACAACACTGCCTAGCAAAGTGTCCTGCAAAAGATAGTGTGCCTGTATTGCAATGATAAACATTTGGGGACCACCTTGCTTTAGGTAACATCTGTAAATAAAGCCATACTGTAAAATCCCAGTTACTGCTTTGGACATTCCGCTTATTAATTCTAGTGTGAACGTTATTTGGGCTCCTCAGCAGTTAGATCTAGCATATTCCTAGCATCCTCTTCCCTGGACCTGGTTGTAAATAAAAGGTCCATTTTAGTATTCACCCTCACCCCCATCCTCTAGATAATGAGCCTGTGTACACTCCAATGCTAGGGTGTTACCATGAGTGTAGCTCTGCCAAAAGAAAATTGTATGCCATGTAGTTGTTATTAGTTAGCTCTTATACACTTTGTTTAAAATGTTAAAAACAGCAATGGCTGTGTAGATAATGTTAACTTAATGCCCATTGTCAATCTTTCTAATCATGATATAGTAGCAGCAGAATCATCTGTTCTGAGTAAAAGTTTTGGCATTTTGTCCTTAGACAGATAATTGTTTTGCAACATTTTTGAAAAGGTATAAATGTTAGCAATTATTTCAAAAAAAAAGGGGGTTCCAATGGATGGAATCCTGCTTCTGTGACAAAGTTTAAGCACCTGGAAGCTAGATAGAGCATTTTGTCCATATGGAAAAGGACCTCATTTTAAACAAAGTGTATAAGAGGCTATAGTAGCCTGAACAGAGTAATTTAAGTAATGGGGAAGTGATTAAACCTTTTAAGCCTGAAGTGTAAAATAAAATGAGAAATACTACAGACTGAGGTTTAAAAGCTGAAGAAAATACAATTGAAAAGAAAAACAACAAAAGTGGAATAAGGGTCTGTTAAAAATAATATAATGTAACAAAATGACTCCATCAGTTCCATGATAATTGTGATGTTTAAAATAATTGATTTGCACAGGATTCAATGTGAGCTGTTTAATTGTATTGATTGATTAATGGCACTACTCACTTTATAGGAGGTGATAGGTGTGTGAGCAACATATGATGTGAACTTGTCTGTTATAAAAAATCACTTGTTTTATGTACCAATTCACTCTGAAGAAACCTGGCAGCATGCCAGGAGAAACATCAGTCTATGTGCTAGCTACTTTGGCTAGTGTTTTATTTGTACTTTTTACATAAAGGAATGATTAAAATAATCCATGGAATCCTAGTTCTCTGTCTGGAGTGTGGATGCTGATCTATTTTACTTTAATTCTTGGATATGAATGCAGAATACCACCACACTGTTTTTCCAGGTGCTCACATAATGCTTTTTCTGAAAAGATGTGTTGAAAGCCTCAGCTATAGTGTGCAGGTCCATAGCGGCAGGCCATTTAGGCTGAGCAGTTGAGTGCTTTTTCTTCCTTCCCAAGGAGGTTATTTATATTCACCCAAAACTTTTTCCCATCTTCCCAGCTGTTTTACAGCTGGTTCTTGTGGTGGTTTGCCTTTGCTTGCATGGTGAGATATGTACATTCGTTTCTGGTGGCCCTGTAGGCTTGATAGTCATTTATTTTCCCAGATGACCTGGCCTTGGCCCAGAGGTTATCTCTGTCCTCATGAGGGTAAGAAGTTCCTTGGTGATCCACCCATTGATGTGTCCTATTCATTTTCTTTTTTGACTGGGCGAATCTGTTACAAGTATTGTTGAAGGTGACAACAAAGTAGTTCAGGGCTAGGTCCAGATCAGGCAGTGCATCTTTGGGTGACCAGTCAAAGTACACTAGAACAGCCTTGAAAGACCCCAGTTGTCCTCTCTTTAGGACTCTGCTTTCAACCATGATGGGTGGAGGTTTCCTTAGGTAGTTTGACCACCTAAGGTGACTGAGAAGTGATCACCAGCGTATTTGTCTGCACTGTAACTTGGGTTATTCTGGCAGCTGAGTTAGAGAGTATCTCAGTTACAAGGGGTCTGTGTTAGGTTTGGGTTTTAATGTACACATACACTAGTCACTTGTTACAGAACTGCAGATATGTCATGTTTAAGATAGTGTACGTTTGACTATTCATGAGTAATATGGATTTATTGTAAGAGTTTAAGAAAAATGTATCTGAACAGTACACTGTATAAATTTGACTGACACCACTGTGGAACAGCTGGTGAAAGCTTAACTTACAATAGGTCAGGTTGTCTTCTAACCTATTTTCTACTTAACACATCTATATTTTCATATTTATAAGCTTTTAACATTATTTACTATGTGTTGCTTAAACAGCTATTGATGCCTCAAAGAAAACTTTGAATAACATAATAATTAGGTAAAATTCTACTTGTATTCTACATATATTCTAGATTTCTCTCTCTATTATTTATTACTGAGAAAATGTGCATGAATACATGATTTGTATCCTTCCAGTTCCTTTAAGGTAATATGTCTCTATAGCTTTCTCCTTACTTCAAGTCATAATGCTCTGTTGTAGCATCACAATCTATTGCCGTGAGAATGACTGTGATGTCACAAGCAGTGTATTATGATCTCATGTAGGTAGACAGCAACAGAAATAGATGAACTCTTCAGAAGCAAAAAGCCTGTTTCCATGCAAATGACCTCAGCAATAAATAATGGGGAGGAGGAGTAAAGAACTAATATGAAATGCAAGCTGAACTTTATCTAAATGTTATGTTTTGTTAAAGTTCTCTTGAAGGTGTTAGCTGCTCTTAAGCTTATATTTCCTTATGTTTTTAATTATTGTCATTTACTAATGCTAGCACAGACACACTGAGTGTTTTAAAATGAAACTTCAGTTGGTTTATAGCTTGTGTTAGGGAGTGAACTTTCAAATCGGTGAAATTTGACCTTGGGATAGCTTTCTTTTGATGGAACTAATCCTGTCTTGGCGAAGTCATTTGTAAAGCTCGGGCTGTTTAGAAGTGCAATTGGAGTTATGCTAAACAAATGTAAATATCTCTAAAAGCATAAAACTTACAGATAATAAACCGTATGAAAGTTGTTCAGACAATAAGACCTTTCAAATGAACCAATTCATCAAGCTGCACTAATTATATTTTTAAACTATGGTCATCTAATTACCTGAACTTTCATTTTCATCACAATTTTCACCTTTTGGGTGGCTATATTTAAAAAATCTAACGTAATTAGATTAGTGATACCCTCATTTGAAAGGTAATTTTGTCCTGAACAACTTTCATGTTGCTTGTACAGTATATTGGTAACTTGTTTACTTTCCAAGATATTTACATTTGTTTGGCATGACTCCTTTTGTGTTCACTCAGAGAGAAAAAATATGAGGTTGTTTGGAAGACCATATTTCACAAAATATAAAGAATTCAGATTAGAGACTACCTCATGAGAAAGGTTTTTTGCCCTGAACAGCTTTCACGTTGGTTGTTTTTGTGCACCTTGATTAATTTTAAAGATATTTAGATTTGTTTGAAAGGTGTCACATTTGCTCTCAGAGAAAAGCAACTTGGAGTTCTTTTGTCCATCATTCTAATTAAACAGAAGGAAGGGAGTATTTCTTAACTGTCATGGAGATTTGCAGAATGGAAGGATACACTGAAAACTCCTAAAGATGTGTTCCACACCTTTTTTCAAGTGAAAGCAGGATGGCTGTAGGCTCAGCCCACAGACATAAAAACGAACACAAAAACAAAATAAAAAAACAGAAAAGCTAAAATAAACTATAATACATACTGCTCTGCTGCTGCTCCAGTAGCTAAGCCAGTATGGCCACCATCGTGTGTCCAAAATGGCATAAGATGGCTGGAGATCAACCTTCAAGTATTGACGTTTTCTCCTGGTGATCATGAAAAGAGCTAGGGTAAATGGACAATTTGGAGAGTAGCACTGAAAAACTACCATGTTTATTCTGGCGTAGTGGTTCTGTTTAAAAGAAAATAGTATTTCATGTTGATTACTTAAACTGAGTGGTTTGGGGTGGGTGGCCTCTCGCTAAGCAACAGAGCAGGAGGTGCTAGAGCAGTTTTGGAAGAGTGTTGCAGCTGGAGAGAAAAGTCATTTGTCTGTCTGACCAACTGCAGAATAAAACTGCAGTGTGTTTCTTTCTTATAAAACAAAACAAACATATCCTGGCCTGTTTACATTTGTTTGGTATTCGTCAGCAGAGGAGCTTAAGAAAGGCATCAGAATTGGCATCTAGTGATCAGTGTGGTGCAGTGTAAGGTATGCACCACAACTTTTTTATACAAATGATTCTTTACTGTGTTCTCTTAAATTAGGCGACTGGGGTGATAACAATTGTATGGTGGTAGTGGTGGGGAGGTTCTCACCACTAACTGAGCTTAAAAAATGGCTGTCAGTTTCAAATTCTCTGCCCAATAAGGTGCGTGACCAATGAGGAAACAGGATGGGCACAAGGATACCTGAGTGGTTAAAGGAGCACTTGGGCTGGTACTTTTATTTCATAGGCATCTATTGAAACTTAATGTCCCCCTGGCAGGGTTACCAGCCAATCAGAGCCACAGAAATAAAAAGTTATGAAGTCATAAATGTGGCCCTGAGTCTAAACAGTGTGTCATCCACAAACCTATCTGGTCTGGAAGAAGCTTGCCTCTAATAATTGGCCCATTTGCCATATGCAGCTGTATAGCATTGCAATTTTGGAGAAAGCTCCAAAAGTCTGTCCAGGGGAGCCCAAATCTAGTGGTGGCAAAGGCCTGGAAGGAGTCTACCTTGCCTGTTCCTAGCTTAAGGGTGTGTCTCACCATGAGGATCCCTTTGGAAACCCATAAGGACCAGTGGATAGGATTATGATCAGTGATGAGGTAGGGTTATGACACACTGGCTCACAATCCTCCAAATGATTTATTTACAACAATGGTGTTTGAGTAGCATTTATCATGCTTGTTTAGCAAACTGAAGTATTGGGGACTTTTCTCTCCTACTAAAACTTCCACTGGCCCCTATCATCAAGGTCCAGGGTGGTCCCCTAGTAAGCCTTTTCAAAGTGCAGCCATACTGGTATCTGCTTGAGGTCTGCTGCCAACCAATGAAGGCCTTATGTGAGCCTGCACTTGGTGATAGGCCCATAGCCAGGGCTAGGAAAATCCTCCCCACTTACCTAGGATCCTGAGTCTTTTAGGCTACACTGTGGTTTCTTCCCCTGCCTTGAAGGCTGCCAGAAGCTTCTCAAATTGCTGGCATTTTGGTAGCAGGATAGGGACAGGCAGACTATTTAGGAAAAACAAGATGTTTTGGAACTCCATCATTCATTTTGTATGTGGCTGTTTTACCCTTAAAGGAAAGGCTCAGCTTTTTCCATCTGGAAGAGTCTGCCTCCAGGGCTGAGAACAGGGGTTAAAGTTGAGGTCCAGCATGGCCCTAAGATTGGCAGCCAACAGAATGCTGAGATATTTAATCCTGTGTTGCCACCAGCCGAGGTCCAGGTACTGTACCATTGCCTGAAGTGTGAATTTATTCAGCGATGGGAGCTCCATTTGGACCAATTTACCTGCAAGCCTGATAATGACCTAAAGTCATCCAATATGGCTAATGCTGCAGGCAGTCTTTGCCTTATTTTGGCAACAGGGCAACTAAGGCATCAGTCATAGAGTGTGGGACAGCACCTTGGATAATGGCCTCTATTAAGGTGTCTGAAAGGTAGTGATATTCCTTGGAGGTAAATGTCTGATAAAATTCCACTGGGATGCCATCCGGCCTGGAGATTTTTTGGGGGTAGGGACTTAATGTCCACCTGAAACACAGAAACATAGGAGCAGTCAGCAGAAAAAGAACTCTTGGCCTACCTAGTCTTTTCTAAAGTCCTTACCTACTGTGCTACTGTACACCCTAGTTGATCTCCAGCCTTACTCCCTCAGCCCTGCTACTAAGATCCTCTTTTATCTATCCCATACATTTTTAAACCTGTTACCATTTCAGTGCCTACCACCTCTGTTGGGAGGCTTTCCAGATCCACCACCCTTTCTGTAAAGAAATATTCTCACATCTTCCTGACTCCCTTCTAGCTTCATATCATGCCCCTTTGTCCTTGTGCATCTTCTCTGCAAAAATGTCACCCTCTATCTTATTGATACCTTTGAGGTATTTGAAAGTTTCTGTCATGTCACCCTTTCAATCCTTTCCTCTAGAGAGTACATACTTAATTTCCTGAGTATTTCCTTGTATGGCTTCTGATGCAGGCCATGCACTATTTTAGTTGCTCTTCTCTGTACTGCCTCCCCGATCTGTGTCTTTCATGAGATGGGTCATCCAGAACTGGACACAGTACTCCAAGTGGAGCCTCATCATTGACCTATACAGGGGTAACACTACCTCTGACTTTCTGTTGGTTCTGTCAAAGTGATAAGTGCATCCAGCCCTGCTACCTGCTTAGGTGTTAACTGGGGAAGGGAGAGCCCTCTTGAAAGTCAGTAATGGAGGGTGGGTTTGGCCCTCTTGAAGGTATAAAGATTCATGTGAAATGTCAGGAATTCTTTGGCTACATCCCCTGACTGGTGGGTCACTCTCCTCCTAGGAGATCATATGGACCCTAGATGTTTGGTAGCACACTGGATTCATATGCAGCAGGCCAGCAACCTCCTGCTTTCTCCCCATTCCAAATATTTATGGTAAGTCCTTATGATCACCCTGTGCAATACCATGCATGAAAGTGTGTTAATTTGTATCTCAACTATGTCATCTCCCAGTGCAAGTGGGGTGAGTGCTCTATAAGGGCATTGTATTAGGTCTCCTTTGCTCTAAGAGCCCCTTTGAGGTCCATATGCTCAGTTTGTCTCCATTTCATTTTAAAGGCTGCAAAGCTATTTATCTGCCCCAGATATAAGCTTTGAATGTGTTTCATAGCACCACCCTGCTGACTTCTGTGGAGTCATTTAAGGAGAAAAAGAGTTTAATTTCTTTTGAGAGCCACTGCTGGAAATCTTCATAATGGAGAAGAAAAGTATCCATCTGCCAGCAAAGCATAGCCAGAGTTCTCATCCCCATCACAAGGGTGAGCATGACACAAGCATGATTTAAGATCACAGTTGGGCCAACAGCAGTGTGCTGCACCTTGTGAAGTAATGGGGTCAGCAACAGAAATAAATCAGTTCTGCTACTAGACTGGTGCAGTGCTGAATGAAAGATATGATCATGCCCCATAGAGTGAATATTCCTTCAAGGGTTCACCCAATCAAATTCCTCTGTCAGCCTATGCAACATCACCCTAGCATTTGTAGTAATCCTTCTGTGGTCTCTGAGGTGTCTACCTCTGGTTTATACAGGAACACTATCTGCTGGGCTAGCTCTGTGAAAAGTAGTCTGTGACCTGCTTTGGCCCATATAAGTTGTCTAGCAACATATGTTCCTAGTTCAAAAGAACTCTAGTCAGGACTCATCTTCCTTCTGAAGAGCGGGATTCCTTCATAACTTGCACTCTCAACTTTTTATGAAAAGGATGGTGACACCTTTCACTTTGGTGAAGAAGAAGCTTCCTAAAATGACCCCACCCATTCCCTGGCATGTTTTTGAGTCTCTGCTGCCAGAAAGTGGGTTTCTGAAGAAATACAATGTCAGATTTTGCTTTCTTTAAATGGAGAGGACCTTATTCTTTTAATGGGATAATTTAGGCACTGGACATTCCAGGACACAAATTAGAAGAGATTAGTCCCATGGAAAGTCTCATCCATGGATATGGACTGCCTTCGTGTTGTAACAAACTAACTAAAGTGGTTGCTACATCAATGTTGTGCGGTGCCTTGGCATGATGGTCAGCAAACAGTCAGTATCTCAGTGTGCCGTCGTCACTGATGGAGTGTGCCACAGTGCACTGGTAATATTCCTTTGCACTAGCTGGCAAAATGCAATACAAGATTTCTCCACTGGATGGTGATCACCAACTGTGGGAGAGCGGTCACTATCCTGGAGTTTATCAGGTCAGCTTTTGTATTCTGTGCTTCATTCACCATTAAATGGCATTGTTTCAAACTGCCTTTATGATACAAAGTGCTGCATTACGTTCAGCTGTGGTTATTGTGGTTAGTAATTGATTAATACAGTAAGTACTGTAAATAACAGCAGTATCTGTGGTTTATCAATTCTCCACAAGCTGCTGAATACTAAGGAGAATTTGCTATTTGCTGATTTTAGCCAAGCTACAAATTCACCTTATTATTCTTCTGTGGAATCCAGGCTCTGCCACTGTATTACACTGCAGTGTCACTCACCATGGGCAGGGTAAGGACAGGCTGACCAGAATATTATAACTAAGTCTGCACATTTCTGCAGTGGAGGCAGTTCTGCAGTTCAGCTGCAGAATAATAAGGAGAAATATTGGAATATGGGCTAATGGTAGGCAGGCTGGCCGCAACATTAATTCATATTTTTGATAATATTTCTCCTGCCTGTCCTGCCTTCTCCAGATTCTCTCTTATTTAAATGCCAAGCAGCCATATTCTCCTTGGTATTCTGCAGTGGAATTAAACTTGGGGCTAAAGTGTTTCTGAGCAGTGGGAATAAAAGGCTGGCGGAACATTAACTCAGCCTACACTAAAATTATTGCGCACTAAAATGGCCACAAAGTGTGGAATAATAAGGATAATTAGTTAGCTTTGATTAATTAAACTCCAAGCAGCCAACTTCTCCTTGTTATTCTGTGGTGGAATGTAGCCTTGCCACCTACAGTAGATGCATGCCATGAGTGGAATAATGGGCTAAGGGGAGAGCAGGCTGGTCACATTAATTAATATTTTTAACAATATTATTTCAACTGTCTAGCCCTCATTCTCCCACTTTGAACTTGGGGATACCGTTTTTCTGAGCAGGGGGCAAGAAAGGATGGTCACAACATTAACTCAGCCTGCCAAAGTATTGTGCACTAAAGTGGCCACAAAGTGTGGAATAATAAGGATAATTGGTGCTTTGATTATTTAAACTCCAAGCAGCCAACTTCTCCTTGTTCTGATGGGAGGTCTGAAAAGTTCCATTGTGTACTGTATTGTTATTCTTGATGTCTTGACTGCAGTACTTAAATTATTTAAACACATAATTTATGTAACTATAATATATAATAAATTTAAGATATCAGATAAAATTGTAAATGTTCTCCTGGACAGGTCCACTTTGCAAAGCCCCCACAGGCACAACTCTCCCAGATTGCTCTGTATTTGAATAACTAAAATATTTTATTATACTAAATGGATTCATACAAACACACCTTGAGGCCTCCAGTGTCTTCAGAATAAATCTGCCCCATCCAACCACACTCACATTACCCTCCTACAGTTTTATTATCACAATGTAATTCTGCATCTCCCTGCAATTCCATGCTCTGAAATGAAGTGTAGAATGTTAACTGAGTAAGCACAGGGCACATCTCTCCTAGTTAAGACTCCTCAGCTTAAGCTGTTGACACACTGTGGCACATGAACGTGTGTAGTTGTTTTAGGAGGCTTTTACATTTAGGTGATGCAGTTCCATTGAAACTTTCACACGCAATGAGATTTGCTATTATTGCTCAATTGGCCAACAGCAATTAATCAAGTATGGGTGAGGGAAGAAATGGCAGCAGGAATTAGGCAATGTCAACTTTTGGGTGTCACACCTTCCTATCATCAATGTATTGCTGCTGTAAGCTAAAACAAACCCCAACATAATCTATACCAGTAATTTATTTGTTTTGTTTTTATATGGTGGTTTATGGACCTCTCCATGTAGCACTGGCACACAGCAAACATCCAGTCCTTCCAATTAACTGCTTATAATTGTGAACTGCACTGGAACTGCACTGAACCAGTAATTATGTGCAGTACCTTACTGTTCTTAAAGGATATTGTCAACCTGTTTTTCATCATATTATTTCTAGTTAAAACTTACATTGTATGATCGCTACATTCTCTAACCTCATTGCGGCTGCTGTTTGTTTTGTCTGTCTCTTTGTTTAGTAGAACTGAAATGCATACTAATGTATATTTATAAACAACCTTGTTTTGTTTACACACTGAAATCTGGCCAATGGAAAATCATGTATGCAAACGCCGCAGTCTGGGAAACAAGATCCAAGACCTGCAGACAACAATAATAGAGGCTAAACTGGACATAGTAGCTCTTAGCGAGACATGGTTCACCAGTAACCACACTTGGGAGACTTCGGTACCTGGCTATGTGTGTTGTTCAGAAGAGACAGAGGTTCGGAAAGGGGAGTGGCCTTTATGTCAATGAAAATATCAAAGCTACATAATTCAGAATACACATATGGAGCCAGAAAATTGTGGGTCACCCTGGAAACAGGAAATAGGACTGCTATACAAACTGGGGTTGTCTACAGGCCTCCAGACCAGGGGAGGACATAGACACATTACTGTTACAAGATATACAAAACATGACTGCTAAAGGGAGGTTCTGGGAATTGGAGACTTCAACATGCCAGATACAGACTGATCAATACCAGCAGGAACATAGAAACATAGAAGTTGACGGCAGATAAGGACAGCAAGGCCCATCCAGTCTGCCCATTTCTTTTTCTACCTCATAAATGTGCCATCGGCCTTTGCTCTGTCAGTGGCCTATCTATTCATACTCATTTGTATTGCTCTTATGCCTATCCCATGCCTGTCTGAAGCCCTGCACTGTATTCATAGCCACCACTTCTTGAGGTAGGCCATTCCATGCATCCACCACCCTTTCTGTGAAAAAGAATTTCCTCACATTCCCCTTAATCGGCCCCCTCTAATCTCATACTGTGTCCTCTTGTCCTGCTATTTTTCTTATATTTAAACATGTTAGACTCTTTCACCTTGTTAATGCCTTAAGGTGTTTGAATGCCTTGATCATATTACCTCTCTCCTCCTTTGCTCAAGGGTATACATATTGAGCTCTGTTAATCTGTCCTCATATGTCTTCTGATGCAGTCCCTGCACCATTTTAGTTTCCCTTCTCTAGACTGCCTCAATTTGGTTAATGTCCTTGTGAAGGTGTGGCCTCCAATACTGCGCGAGTACTCCAGATGGGGGCCTTACCAGTGTCTTGTAAAGAGGGATTATTACCTCCCTTTATGACTTGTGATACCCCTACTAATACACCCTAACACCCCCTAGCCTTACCTACTGCTTTAGAGGTCTGCTTGATGATTTCAGGTCATCAGTGATGATGATGCCCAAGTCTCTTTCTTCCTTTGTGACTGCTAGCAACTCCCTCCTAGCCTATAGGTGGCTTCAGGGTTTCTCTTCCCTATGTGCATGATCTTGCACTTTTGCATTAAATTCCAGTTGCCACTCTTCTGACCATTTTGCTAGCTTATCCAGATCTCTTCTCATTCTGCCCACCCCATCTGGATCATCTAGTCTGTTGCAGATCTTGGTGTCATCTGCAAACAGACAAGCCTTACCCTCTAGTCCATCTGCAAGGTCACTAATGAAGATGTTGAAGAGGACTGGCCCCAGGACTGATCCCTGAGGTACCCCACCTGTGACTTGCATCTCTTCTGACTGTATACCATTTACCACCACTCTCTGTTTTCTGCCCTCAACCAGTTTGCCACCCAGTTGACCAACTTCTGACCCACCCCAAGCCTACCCAGCTTATTTATCAATCTTCTATGTGGAACAGTGTCAAAAGCTTTGCTGAAGTCAAGGTAGGCAACATCAACTGCTCCCCTTGGTCCACCCTTCTGGTTACCCAGTCAAAGAAATCTATGAGATTAGTTTGACAGGACCTTCCTTTGTAAATCCATGCTGTCTTGGATCCTGTGCCCCTATGATTTCAGGTGTTGCACTATCCTTTCCTTAAGGAGTGCCTCCATAATCTTGCCCACTACTGAGGTAAGACTGACTGGTCTGTAGTTCTCTACCACCACTCTTGTGGAGCAGGATCACATGAGCCCTTCCCAGTCTTCTGGGACCTCTCCTGTGTTCAGAGACTCACTAACCAGTTCTGCTAATGGCTCTGCTAGTTCCACCTTTAGCTCCTTAAGTACCCTGGGTTGTATGCCATCAGGTCCCATTGCCTTGTCCACCCTGAGCTTAGCAAGCTCTGTAGGATCCTTTCTTTTGTGAAGGGAGTAGTGCTCACCTCTCTCCCCTGTGTCCATGGTGCTGAGCTGTGGGCCTGCCCTACCTTCTCTTCAGTAAATACTGAGCAAAAGTATCTATTTAGGATAGATGCTTTACATGGTCCTCCTCCTCACATGCTCCCTTTTCTCTATTAGCTTAGCAATACCCCTCTGGACTTTCTCCTTTCACTAATGTATCTATAGAAAGTCTTGTCACCTTCTTTACTGTTCGTGCTAGTGTTTCCTCAGTTTGGGACTTTGCCTGCCTTACTGCCTTCCCTGCTTCCCTTAGGGCAGTTTGGTATGCCTCCCATCTTCATCCCGCTGTGTTCCTTATATTTCCTGAAGGACAGCCTTTGGCTCTGACCTTTCTGCTACTGTATTTGAGAACCAAAGTGGTTTCCTTCTTCTTTTGCACTTCCTTTTCTGTCTAACACAATGGATGTTGCTTCAAGTATTGCATCCTTAATGCTTGCCCACTTTGCCTGTACCCCTTACCTGTGTTTCTTTTGCCAGGGCTAGCTTAACTCTGTTGGCCATCTTATCAAAGTCAGCTCCTCTGAAGTCCCATATTTTTGCCTTGGAATGGGATGATTTAGATGTAGTAGCCAAATTGAACCATACCACGTGATGGTCACTGGCCCCAGGTGACCTTCTACCTGGAGATCTGTGATCCCTTCCTGTTAGTCAGTACTAGATCTAGGATAGCCCTGTCTCTTGTGGGTTGTTGTACCAGTTGTTTGAGGCCTTCCTCTGCAGGGAATCCACTATGTGTCTAGTTCTGGCAGATGTTCCTGCTGGTATTGACCAATCTGTATCTGGCATGTTGAAGTCTCCCATTATCAGAACCTCCCCTTTAGCTGTCATGTTTTGTATATCTTCTAACAGTAATGTGTCCAGAGGGGTATTGCTAGTAATGTGTCTATGTCCTCCCCTGGTCTGGGGCCTGTAGACAACCCCAGTTCTTATGGCTGTCCCATTTCCTGTTTCCAGGTGACCCACATCTGCCAGAACTAGACACATAGTGGATTCCCTGCGGGGAGGTCTCAAACAACTGGTAGAACAACCCACAAGAGACAGGGCTATCCAAGATCTAATACTGACTAACGGGAAAGGATCACAGATCTCCAGGTAGAAGGTCACCTGGGGGCCAGAGACCATCACATGGTATGGTTCAATTTGGCTACTAGAACTAAATCATCCCATTGCAAGGCAAAAAATATGGGACTTCAGATAAGCTGACTTTGATAAGATGGCCAATAGAGTTAAGGTATCCCTTGAAGAAGAAATACAGTTGAGGGAGTACAGGCAAAGTGGGCAAGATTAAGGTGCAATACTTGAAGCAACATCCTATTGTGTTAGAGAGAAAAGCAAGAGCAAAAGAAGAAGGAAACCATGGTTCTCAAGAACAGTAGCAGAAAAGGTCAAAGCCAAAAGGCTGGCCTTCAGGAAATATAAGGAAATGCAGCAGGACGAAGATATGGAGTCATACCTAACTTCCTAAGGAAGCAGGGGAAGGCAATAAGGCAGGCAAATGCTTAAACCAAGGAAACACTAGCACAAACAGTAAAAGAAGGTGACAAGACTTTCTATAGTTATATTACCGAAAGGAGAAAGTCCAGAGGGGTACTGCTAAGATCAAAGAGGATGAGGGGAGTGTGAGGAGGACTCAAGGAAAGCATCTATCCTAAATAGATACTTCTGCTCAGTATTTACTGAGGAAAGGTAGAGGAAGGGTCCACAGCTCAGCACCATGGACATAGGGGAGGGAGGTATGCACCAGTCCCTTCACAAAAGAAAGGGTCCCACAAGAGCTCACTAAGCTCAAGGTGAACAAGGCAAAGGGGCCTGATGGCATACATCCCAGGGTACTAAAGGAATTAGGTGGAACTAGCAGAGCCATTATCAGAACTGTTTAGTGAGTCTCTGAGCACAGGAGATGTTTCAAAAGACTGGAGAAGGGCTCATGTGATCCCGCACCACAAGAGTGGTAGCAGGGAGGAGGCAGGGAACTACAGACCAGTCAGTCTTACCTCAGTAGTGGGCAAGATTATAGAGGTACTCCTTAAGGAAAGGATAGTGCAACACCTGAAATCCATAGGTGCACAGGATCCAAGACAGCATGGGTGTACGACAGGAAGGTCCTGTCAAACTAATCTCATAGATTACTTTGACTGGGTAGCCAGAGTGGTGGACCAAGAAGGAGCAGTTGATGTCACCTGCCTTGACTTCAGTAAAGCGCTTGATGCTGTTCCAAGAGAAGATTGATTAATAAGCTGGGTAGGATCAGGATGGTTCAGAAGTTGGTCAACTGAATGGCAAACTGATTGGTGGGCAGAAAACAGAGAGTGGTGGTAAATGGTATACAGTCAGAAGAGATGCAGTTACAAGTGGGGTACCCAGGGATCAGTCCTGGGGCCAGTCCTCTTTAATATCTTCATCAGCGACATTGCAGATGGACTGGAGGGTAAGGTTTGTCTGTTTGCAGATGACACCAAGATCTGCAAGAGTAGGTGATCCAGATGGGGTGGTAGAATAGAAGAGAGATCTGGATAAACTGGTCAGAATGTGGCAACTGGGGCTTAGCAAAGAAGTGCAAGATCATGCACATAGGTAAGTGAAACCCTGAGCCTACTATATGTTGGGAGGAGTTGCTGGCAATAACAAAGGAAGAAAGAGACTTAGGCATCATCATCATCACAGATGACCTGAATCATCAAGCAGACCACTGAAGTAGTAAAGGGCTAGAGGGATGTTGGGGTGTATTAATAGGGGTATAACAAGTCATAAGAGGGAGATGAAATCCTCTTTACAAGACAGTGGTTAGGCCCCATTTGGAGTACTGCGAGCAGTACTGGAGGCTGCACCTGCACTAGGACATTAACAAAATGGAAGCAGTCCAGAAAGGCAACCAAAATGGTGCAGGGACTGCATCAGAATGCATATGAGGACAGATTAATGGAGCTCAATATGTATACCTAGAGCAAAGAAGGGAGGGAGGTGGCATGATTGAAACATTCAAACATCTTAAGGCATTAACAAGGTGAAAGAGTCTAACATGTTTCAATATAATAAAACTGCAGGAGAAGAGGACACAGTGTGAGATTAGAGGAGGCCGATTAAGGTGTGTGTGGAGGATGTTCTTTTTCACAGAAAGGGCGATAGATGCATGGAATGGCCTACCTCAGGAAGTGGTGGATATGAACACAGTCAGGGCTTCAAACAGGCATAACGGTGCAGTAAAGATGAGTATGAATAGATAGGTGATTGACAGAGTACAGGCCTATGGCACATTCATAAGGTAGAAAAAATGGGCAGAATGGATGGGCCTTGTGGTCTTCATCTGCCATCAACTTCTAGGTTTCTATGTTTTACAATCCTGGATCTGTTTTACTCCATACTTCCTAAGCATTACAAACACACCCAAACAGCACAGTCACTCATGAGGCAGTAGCCTCCTAAACTCCCACTGCATTATGAGGAGCTAGACTTTTTTTTTTTTTACAATTGAATAACCTTTATTGAAAGCACCAGAAAAATGTGCAGGGTATCAGTTGAATGCAACAATTCAGATGTATTGACAATAATAAAACAAACACCACAATGGTAATTTCAAAGGTGCACATTTTTCAAAGTGAAAACCCACCATTATTATTGTTTGGGTTGTTCCCTATAAATTCTTCTGTTTTATTTTTACCTGCCATCTGTATTTTTGTATATTTTTCTGTATTTATATGTACAACAGACTTATCTATCAAATCTTGTATATTGTGTTTATGTATACCTGACTTATGTATCAGGTTTATGTATTGTGTTATGTTGTAACCTAGTATCTTTGTTTACCTATCCATTCTCTGTATTGTAACATTTTATTCCTGTGCCATTTGTAATGGCTTTTTTTGGGGTGCTTGAAAATGGTCCCGGGATCAGTACACTTACCCGGTTATCAAAGTCATAAATAAAATTAAATAAATAAAAACATAACCCCCAAAAAGCTATCTCAGTCCCACCCTCCCATCACCACCAAGAGGATACCAAGGAAGATGTAATCACAGTGCTTAGTAGGTAAAGTGCCAGTAGGGAGGAACATCTGTGGTTCCACAAGGGCTTGATTAGGACAGTGGAGGAAATGTCATATCAGTAAAGTCTGCAGAGGTTCCATATACAAGTGTATTTAGATAATTAGCCAGACAAGCTGGCAATAAGGCATTCGGCTTGCAAGGCAAATAGAATCTATCTATGCCATTCGAGCTATGGGGGTATGCACTGGCCCAACCAATTCAGAGATGAGGGGCTAGACTGTGTTGTGGGTGTTCCCAAGTCCAGGAAAGATGCAGTTGGAGCTGATCAAGGAATGTAAACATCACCTTCAAGGATACCCACACACCCAGGCCTCACAGCAGCAGGCTAGCTTGAACAGCAAGAACTTGGTGGAAATGATACTTAACCAGATTACTTATTATCCTCCTACTCCTATCTGGGAATATTCACCCCAATCCTGGAACCGCAAACCACCACAACACCCAGACTACTGGTTCTATAAAAATTGTCACTATTAACATTTACCTCCTATACAAACTTCTGCCTAACTCCAAGCTTGGGTTGCAGTTCACAAACCAGATGTTTTGCTGTCACAGAAACCTGGCTCTCCTCCAAGGTTCCATACTCCTCAATCTCTCTGGATGGTTACACCATCTTTCATACGGACAGGCTCTCCAAACAAGGGGATGGGTGCCTAGTCTACCTGAGGAGTAGCATCTGTGGACAAATCATGCCTTACAATACAAATGACGAGGAAGCACAGATGCTCTCCATTAAACTTTCAATTGACCAACAAGGTAAAAACTGTTACTACAGCAGTTTGGCACCTTTATGAAAACAAGGGCCAGGATTGAGTTATTCACTGAACATGCCAAAAAAAGCAAAGCAGGGTTGGGAACAGGTTATCCTTTGGGACTTTAATTCAACTGGCTAGCTAAGGATTTAGTTACAGTCAGGGACAAGATACATGCCCTTTACCTAATGCAGATGGTAAATCAAATAACTAGGATGAACTATCAAACAGGTACTAGCATGCTCATTGTTTGGCTCCTAGCTACTTGCCCTGAGCACAAAAATATAATCTTGCAGACACCTTGAGTGACCACTACCATTATCTGCTCTTGGTCTAACAAGTGCCCTAAGGACATGCCACAAACCAGAACAAAATGCTCCTGAGGAAAGGGCAGCTTGGCCTCTTCAAGAGTTACCTGAGAGACGCAGATTAGTCTCCCATTGTCACTTGCCCTGACACTAACCAGGGTCTGAATACTTTATTACCATCTTGAATAAAGCCTGTGACTTATCTGCACAATTCAGAACATCCTAAATAAAAGGGCATCCAATATTTGGCTCAACGGCCCCTCTTAGAACTAATGAAGAAAGGGACAACCTCTGGCACGTGGTGAGAGCTACCAGAAGACAGGAAGAATTTATGGCCTACAAGACTGCAAGGACTCCTATTACAGAAAGGAACTTCAAAAGTGCTGGGGAATGGGAGAGCATTCTGTGAGAATGTAAAGACATTGACCGGAAAGAATCCAAAGCTCCACCAGATCTAATTGTCACCCTTGCAGGTCCTCTCCAGCAACCCAAAGAGTTAGCCAATACCTTTAATCTAGCCTTTAAATACCTCAGCTCTGTCCACCCTCCAGAGTTTCTTGTTACTGACACTAACAGCCATCATCCAAACCCGCTACCACCGAAACACCACTCAATCCCCATTCTACTTCAAAACGATGATGAAGGCAGATATTATTAAATATTTGAAGAAGATCCTTGGAAAAACTAGACTGGGTAGTGACTTGTTTGACATGAAGCTTTTGCTATCACCCTAGAAGAGCATGCCCACCCACTAATGCAACTATTTAACATATCTCTTAAGTCGAACGTATTCCTGACAAGTGGAAAACTGCCCTCATCTCCCCAGTCTTTAAAAATGGAGACAGGACCAGCATAAGCAACTACCATCCCATATCTATTTTATCACCCTCTTGAAAGCCCTAGAGAGAATTGTGTCAGATTAGCTCGACAAATATAACCTACTCTGCCCTCAGCAGCATGGGTTCCATAAATCCCACAGCACTATTACTGCACTCACTGACTTTACTTCACACCTATATGACTCCTGGATAGTGGAAAAGTGGTTGGGTCCATCTTTATTGACCTAACCAAAGCATTTGACACCATCAGTCATCACATCCTGCACAGCCTTGCAGCCATTGGCCTCCACCAATATATTGTCCTGGTTCTGAAGCTACCTCTTGCACAGGTCCCAGTGTGTTAGGATAAAGGTGTATGCTCTGAACCCGGAATGTTACTTTGGGTGTCCCAAGGAACAATTTTAGGGCCTTACTATTCAGCCTCTTTCAATTGCCTGCCAAGCACGTGCTCTGCTAAGATGCTGCTTACGCAAACAATGCAGTGATCTCCATACCAGGAACACACTTCCACAAAACAGCTACCCTTCAAAGTAGCTTTACCAAACTGGAGTCATGGTTTGCTCACAAAAAACTTCTCTTGAACTCAAGCTCAAAAAGCAGGGTTGTCCACTTACCATACTAAGTAACAAAAGTAACACAATCAAAGCGGTTACTACCTTTAAATATCTGGGATTATTCCTAGACAACATCCTTTCTTTCAACACTCATATTGACCATGTCATGAAAATAGCCAACATCAGGCTGACTCCTTTACTGACATAGAAATGCTATGAACACTGATGCCCTCAGCCTTGTCACCAAAAGCTCAATACTGTCCATCGTTGACTATGGACTGACTACCTATAGAGCAGCCACTGAAACTGCTTTCAAATGGGTTAAACTCCTACTCACAAAGCCTGCCAACTTGTTCTAGCAGCCAATCGGATTTCCCACTCTTGCAGTCTCTACTCTGCAACTGGCTGGCTCCCATTACCCTAAGGTCCCAGTACCAGGCATGTATCATAGAAAAAAGTTCTCCTAGGACTTGTCCCAGAATCAACTTTGAAGCTTTTCCAGTGTAACCCTGACACTAAAACAACCCGAACCTCTGCTAGAGGAGCACTGCATGTACCTTACAAATGCACCTCCTTCTCCCAAAGGTCCCTCTCCTATTGAGGCCCTCTCTGGATGAACGACCTATCCTTTTCACCTTAAGAAACTCTGCCAATTCAAAAAGAACTCTATCTTCTCCTGAAGAATCGCAAGAGTGCAACTCTGCTGTGCACAATAATAGGAGTTCCGTCCCCTGTCCCAGACTTCCAACTCTACACCCCACCTTCTTACCCCTTGCCCCACAGAGTCCTCAACCCCTCCCTCCACTTGGTTTACACTTCCCTAGGCTGTCCCCATGCATACAGCACTTAGCTTGTTCGCCTCATCACTCCATACCTCCTTCTTCTATTCCCTAACAACATTATACAATATGCCTCTGAACCATACCAATACTCTCCATACCTCCTCCTCCTCCTTCCCTTTCTTTGACAATGTCAATTTTGGCTGCCAACTACAAGCAACCTCCACTTAGTAACTAGATCTACTGACTAGATATATTTCTGTAATAAAAGTATTTGTATTTGATGTTATACTCACATTTATCTTGCTTATAAAATAGTCTTGTCACTTGGCTATTGTCTGTTCTCGTCATATGATGTAAACTACACTGTTTTGTCTGTTCTACTGACTTGGAGCCTTTGTAGCAGAGCCAGTTTGGCACAAAGTGCTAATTCCAAACTGAAATAAATAAACAAACAAACCTGTGTTTCTATTGTAACAGCAGTATGTTGGGCAGTCTGGTTTTCAGTTTTGTAAAGAAAAAAAATGATCACAATCAAACTATCAGCTACATCAGCAATCTTTACAGAATATTGGCAATCATAAAATGTGTTTTTAAACTAGGGACACTTTAAGACCTAAAGGGGTTGACCATGTCCCTTTAATCACTGGTTACAACGTCTTCTTTTCAGCAGAAGTGAGGGGACTTCAATTAGACTTAGTTACCTCAAAGTGGCCAGCAAAGCCTAGTATAGAACCGTTTTGCAGAAAAATAGATATGCACGAACAAGGAGGCATCATTTGAAGATAGAGGGGATGGCCTAGAGCAATGTGAGGAAATCTTTTTCACAGAGAGGGTGGCAGATGATGTAAACAATAGCTTTCTGGTACTTTCCTATGTGGCCACAACTACAGTAAGTACAGCAAGTCTTTCTCGCTTGTTTTACTAGTAATCTAGAATGTACTGTACTCTTCCACCTTGGGCCATGAGATGCTGTGATGTTTTGAGCATGTGGCATCTTTGCTCCAGAAAGTGTACAAATTGCAGTCCCTTGCTCTGAACTTGGATTTACAGTATGTCCACATCAGTACTTGAGTCAAAGGGATGATGGAAATGTTACATTGACTATAAACCTGGACATATGGTACAGTACCTCTACAGACAAATTGGGTGGTGCATGGGGGAAATCCTGGGCTCAGGAGACCAGGCTACTTGTGGCTGGGTCAGACAATGAATTGAACGGTGTCCCCAGCTGAGGAGTTAACAGCTGTTCTAACTCACTACTACAATATTTGGTAATCTCCTTTGCTGCTTTGTACAGATACTGTGGCGATACAGTACATCACTCACTTCCCAATGCCTTTGTTTGAAAATGTACTGTGGCTTTATAATGGTGACCCTAAAATATGTTGTCACTAATAATAAAACAAATTGTTAATTTCACAATTAAGTAATGCACCACACTATTTAGTTTGAACAAACCACAGACACCATATTGTTAAGTGGTTTATTGTAAGAAAACACACAGCAAGCCCAGAAAAATATATAAGTATTGCAAAGGTGCAGTACATTTCATTAAAAAGTGCTTGACAATCATTATTTAGGGCTGCAAGACCAGTCTTCGCGGCAGCACGAAGCTGCTCATTGATTCGGTTTTGAATCTCCTGCCTCTCTAAATGACCCAGATTTGGGAAGCGCAGCCCAGCGTGTCAAACTATGTGATGCCTTAGGTTGTCTGGCATGGCTATCTTACCAAATGATCCATTGAAATTGACCCTGTTGGTCCACACTTCCATACCGTTCATCCATGATTGCATGGTGAAACAGCACAACATATTGGTCACTGCACCGCTGCTACTTCAGATAAATGTCTGTCTCAGTTTGTGGGCTGATCGGCATGAGTGCACAATTTAGAAGTTTTGAATTTCTTCTTGGTGTTGAGGTTTGAGGAGGCTGGCGCACCAGTTGGGCTGGTTCAGCAGGCTCGGCCGGTTGTGACATTTGCAGTAATATGTTCTGTTGGTACATCAACAGTGACATTGGTATGGTTATCAATGGCCTTTAGTGGTTCCTTTGCCAGTATTTCTATGATTGAGCTATATTGCTCGATGTTTACATTGGCTGTTAATAACTTCGATTGTGTCTGTTTGATCTATTTGTGTTTCCAGCCTCTCATTGGCAGAAAGTCTCCTTGATTTTGTCAAGCCAATGATTGAGCAGCACCTCTGTTTTGCTCGGCATTCATAATTGTGATAATCATGTCTTTCATCTCATGGGTAATCATATTCATTTTGACAGGTTGTGGGCCCTTGCTGCCTTGCATTTACTGGGCCTATCATAACTGCTTGTAACAATACTTTTATTTCTGCTAAATCTATTTCCTTCAAAGTTGGCTGTCTGCTGTGCTGGTTCCCATTTTCTCTGTCCACCTCCGCCTATGGCTCCTCTGTCTCACAGTTCAGTGCTGGAGGTGTGGTGACACAGTTGTCTGTTAAAAATTCAGATTGTGTAGATTGGTTAGGCATGTATCAAGTCCAGCCAATAGCATGCAGTGCAATAATAAATGCAAGCAAATGAATCTATTGTTCATGTCAATAAACACACTGGCCCAGATATTCAAACTGCGCTTAAAAGTGTGCAATAGCAGGAGCAAGCACAAGTCCACTGCGCCCATGCACACAAGGGCATTCAACACTGGCAAGAGGTCAAGATGCACCCGCGCACATGACTGAATATCACACCAACAGCACCATAGTGTAACCAAGGATGTACAGTGGCACAGTTCAGATGCACAATAGCACAACCAGGGATGCTGAGTGGAGCAGGGCAGCAGTGCAACATCACAACCAGGGATGCGAGGGACAAGATGCGGGTCCACCACCCATGCTACAGATGGGCAGAGGAGCACACAGCAGAACAGACATCACCCCACACCCCATGAACTGCACAACCAGGGGGAGAGCTGGAATAACCACTGGCCCATGGATACCAGCAACAAACCCACAGCCGGGCATGGTACCCCAGCACACCCCTGGCAAGTTGTCACCGCACACAAGGAGATCCGACCACCCATGCCACATCATCCCACCAATGCAGAGCACACCCTGCACCGTGATCCCAGACACCCTGACCAGGAGCAGCACCCACCAGTGCAGGACACCCCATGCATGCCACCACCCCCACTGTGACAATGCAACCCTGTGCACCACAGAACCAGGCAGCCCCACCACGAGCACCCATCAGCGGGTGGCAGCAGACAGTGATGCAACAACTGCATACACAGTGACACCATGAATGACCACCTCAAGGTACAGCTGAGAGACCAACCATGCGTCGGCACACAAAGGTACCCACACGTGACAGGGCATGCCCTGGACCTCACCACCAGTGGTCACAGCACCCTGCACACCCTCCCAAGGACACACCCAACCCATCACTGGCCACAACAGCCAAGCAGAGACACCACAGTGGTGCATGGAAGCATGCACCACACAGGATGCAACACAGTGCATGGACAAACACCCACCCATACCCAAGGGCACACCAACACAGGGACACAGTAGCGGGAATCAAAGCCCCAGCATGTGGCCACAGAAATCATGTACACACAGCCAGCACCCTCCATGACACAGGAGTGCCAGCCACCCAGCGCAGGCAACATGGAGCTGTACACCACCAGCATGTGCCCGGAGCACAAGTGACAGACAGTAGAGCACATCCCCTGTGACACACACAAGCTACAGCATGGAGGTGGAACAACAACAGCAGAGACCACAGTGCCACCCGAGGCAGACATGCACCACACCAGTGACAGGAGGAAACCCGCATTGTGTTGGTACAGTGGCTGTCCAGCATGGACAGCCACCACTGACATGCCAGCAGACTGTGCAGGTCACAGACATGCAAGGGTGTCAGCTGCACAGGCCATGGATGGTCTTACAGGTGTGTATGGACACAGTGCATGCATCAGGACCACTGCACACAGTCATCCAGTGTACAGGAAACAACACACAAACCACAGGCAGTGACTAATAGCTACTCCCACACCAAGTCACTTTCCCCAGACACACACACATGCCCATGACTGCACCACTCCTGACGCCATGGACACCAATGCAGCTGAGCACCTTTAGCCCACTGCAAATCAGAGACCACCACAGTAGGCATAACAAAACAAATGTATTTTAAAAATAGAAAACAACCATTTACAAATATGTACAAAGGTTGGGGGTGAGGGC
The DNA here is from genome assembly GCA_016271365.2 of Neoceratodus forsteri. Taxonomy (NCBI): domain Eukaryota; kingdom Metazoa; phylum Chordata; order Ceratodontiformes; family Ceratodontidae; genus Neoceratodus; species Neoceratodus forsteri. Next base: position 1,067,546,171 of record CM028130.1, read on the forward strand.
CACAAACCAGGTGGGGGTGGGTAAGGGCAGGGTGAACAAATGGTAGAGGAAGGAGGGGTGTGAGTGGGTCCAGGGGTAGGAGAAATCATGGGGTGAAAGAAGTTCAGTGGGAGCCCCGCTCCCGCTCTGAAGGCGCCTCTTGCCATGCTTCCTTCGGACTCCTAGATGGTCTATTCTCTGTAAAATCTCCAGGGAGGCCCTGGCCACTTGCAGTATCTCCTGCAGTGCCCAAACTATGTTATGCAACTGCCATCCACCTAGGATAAGGGAGCAGAGTCAATAGGTGTGAATGCACAGCCCCTGCAGCCCACACACACTGCATGGCATACGGCCATGGGACATGCCTCTGTGATGGTGTGCGACCACCCACAGTGATTGTAGCCACAAGATCTGCCCACCCAGGCCACACCCATGTGGACTGCTGCACACGCCCACCGCCCAAGTCCTGCACAGCACCACCGTGGCTGTACAGTGACATAGCTATGTGGTGCAAAGTAGTGGCACAGCCATGTACCACCATTGATGCACTCCCAGACATGCAGTGCCACTGGACAGTGCTGACTGTACCATGCTGCGTGCATGGCAGTGGTGTCAATGGATGGTGGCCATGCCCGCCAGCTGCCCAGTTACACAGCATGCACAAAATCCTGGATATAAGGTGCTCACCATCATCAGGCTGGTCCCTGCGCTGGTCTGGTACAGTCACTGCCTGATGTGCCTCATGCCGCAGCCTCCCTTCCTGGCACGCCGGCACTCCTCAGGGCCTAGGGTGCAAACATGGAGAGAGGAACATCAGTACAATCCGGTAGCAAAGTCCCTCCGCCCCATATCAAATGTAGTGCACATCCACCACGTGCGGATGCTGCACGTACTGCGCTGCCATTCCCAATCGCACTGTCACCAAACGGTGTGATAGAGGTACACCATGTGGATACATGGTGCCTAGGGGTAAAGGTTGGCACAGGGTCAGGGTATCTCAGCGTATGGACCGCCACAGCACGCATTGGTACTCACTGCATGTAGCACGGTCGGGCACCTGTGTGGCACTTCCTGTAGTGGGCTACCGTGCTGTGGCTCCACGGCACCTGTGAGCCCCCAGTGCCAGAGTGCCACATGTGAACAGCACAGTAGCACCACTGGCACAATGGTGGCTATGCCTGCACTGCTTTCTGTGCACAGCACTTAGCAGCATGGCAGGTATCAGCATCAGCACCCCAGACATGCACCGTCGGTGTCCACTGCACACATCACAGAAATGCACCTTGCCTAAGCACGCTCAACATAATTGCACAAGGCACAACAGCGTGATATTCAACTGGCATATGCTAATCAGCTATTCAATGGTGCAAAACTGCATTAGCATCCACTTAAATTGCACTCCACCTCATTTGCATGCATTGCGCTATATAAATGTGAGACATTGGCTGCAGAGGCCATAGTCTGGTATTGCAGTCTATTGTGGTGAGTTTCATGCTGTTTGGGAGTGTGGACTGTGGTGTGGAGATGCATGGGACTGCACAGTCAGAGGTAACACCTGCATTCCCACAGGATTAATGATGAGCGATCATGAGGTGGAAGAGGAGGAACAGAGATGTGGGAGGAAGAGGAGGCCAAACTTCACCATGGCAGAAACAGATGCCCTGTTTGAGGCCTACCTTGACCAGGAGCTGCTGCTCAGTGGACAGTGGGGAACACCACAGGACCATGCTGCTGCATGGGGAGAGGTGGCGTGTGCCATCAACCAGCATGGCAGCCACCAGCAGTCCGTGCAGCAGTGCAAGAAGAAGGTGGGCATGAACAGGAGGAGGATTAAGGATAAGGAGGCTGCCATCAGGCAGCACGGGCTGCAACCGGTGGGGACAGCTGGCGTGCAATGCCTGACCCCACAAGAAGAGCGGGTTGCTGGCAGCATGCGCGTTGAGCCATCGAGGGTGTTCCAGGTGGTGGATTCCAGATGGGTGGTAGCCCTTCACTGCATGGTAGGTCCTGATCTGTTACTGGGGGATGACACAGGGTAGGGCAGATACATTAATGCTACTGTGTTCCCTTACAGCTCCTGAGCATCTACATGGGTCAGCGGTGGTGGGCTCATCCACTGAAGGTGATACCCTGGACACAGAGGGGCCCATCCACCTCCACAGGTGTCTGAGGGTCAGCATGACAGTGGGTATGCCTGGCTGTCTGGACTGATGCTGGTGGAGCAGGTGGAGGAGGCCCTGCCCATGTCCCAGCGTGCCAGCGTCCATGATGCCTGCATGCTGAGACTCGGACTGGTGTCGGATCTGTCACTGATGATGATGGAGCTCACATCATGGACAGTGATATGTGTGGGCCACAGGATGGCCACACAGCAGGTTACAGCTCGGGCATAGCCGTGGGTGGTGCCATGGTGGAGACCTGCATGACATCACAGTCCCTGCCTGTCTGCACCAGTGGGGCAGCACTGGTGTGTGTCCAGGACAGTGGGCCTGCTGCAGCTGCTGTGAAGGGCAGTGTCAGCAGTCAGCCAATGGCCATGGGGGACAGTGTTGGGGGCAGCGTCAGTGTGCCACCTGTGGACATGCCCAGGCATGGCCCTGGTGTGCAGTACCGAACTTCAAGGGTGCTGCCCATCACAGCCGCTAACACTGTGAGGGACAGCATGCTGATCAGGCGGATGACCTCTTAGATGAGCACACCCACACCTCCATGATTTAGTTGATCAGCAGTTGCGGCTTATGACAGCGGTGGATGCACTTAGTGCAGTTCTACACCAGGCAGAGGAGCAGTGCAGCAGGGACACTGGTCTGCTCCTGGCAGGGATGGACCGGCTGTGAGAGGATGTGACCGCCGCCATTGACAGGCAGACACAGGCAATCACAGCTGTCATAGCCACAATGGGCACACAGTTATTTGCCCATGCATCACAGACAGCGCGCAGTGCAATGTCCACCCAGTTCCCAGCGTCGTGTGACACCCTCCTTGTCAACACCGGGTTCAGCTGTGGGTATCCCGATCACGCCTGGCAGGCATGTTCAGTGAGCTGCAGACCCCTGCTCAAGAATGGTCATGTTCATGCAGCAGAACCCTGGGGGACCATCGGTGACACCATGAGGCCATTGGTCAGCCTGTCACTGCTGGCGGTCTCAGTGGGGCGCCCATGCATCCATGGTGACTGTGGCCCTGTGCCGCATGACTGACCTGTCTCCCACCATGGCTACTGTTTGACGCTGCCCTGTTTGCAGTGTGTTGTTTAACATGCAATGCACGGCGGGTACCTGGACCTCACGCACACACACACACACACACACACACACACACACACACACACACACACGTTCCATGTGCACACCCTCCCAGCTGCTGGCCACTGTGGCATGTGCATGATGATGCCTGTGTTGCGCTGTCCCCCACTGTACAATAGTGCCCAGTGTCTGACACATGCACAATGACAGGCACTGGGCATGGTGGTCTGTGGATGTGTGTATTAGGGGTGGTGGTTGGGGTCAGCGTGCCTCCTACCCTTTGTGCATGCCTTGCAGGTGTGTGTGTGTGTGTGTGTGTGTGTGTGTGTGAGACTGCATGCCATGTTAGACCCTGCCCATCCCTGACAGCGTGTGCGGTTTCATGCTCAGCCAATTCCCTTTACGACATGCACCCCTGGGGTTTGTCCATGTGTGTTTGTGGGTTGTGCCCTTGCCATTGGTGGTTGCACATGGCCCCATGACTTACCTGGGTTGGTTGAAGTGCTCCTCTGTGATGGTGTCCCAGTGCAGCTGCACCATCTGGATCAGTCGGGTCTCTTCGACCAAGGGGACTGCCCATGCACCAGCATCCTCATCATCCCCATTGCTGTCCCCTCTTTGACCTGTGCAGCTATCCCACAGTCATTGGCCATATTGTGCAGGATGCAATAGGCTGGGAATAGCCTGCAGGCCTTTCAGGGGCTGTACTGTAGGGCATCGCCAGACGGTCCAGGCAACAGAAACGTGCCTTCAGCATCCTGAACACCAGCTCAATGACATTGTGTATGGTGGCCTGTGCCTCATTGTAGCATTGCTGTGATGGGGTCACAGGCCACCAGTACAGTGTGAGCAGCCAGGGACAGAGGGTATCCACTGTCACCTGTGTGTAGAGGGTGGACTTTAGTTTGGTGATCAGCGTCGCCTGCCATGGGCCATCTAGGCCAGTACACATGTCACCTCTGACTATGCCCCTCCCAAGATCCATGTCTTTCTGCATGATTTGGATACTCACCCACTAGGTGGCCAGTGGGGATGTCCCCATTCTCGAACCTGTGGCACAGTGAAGACTGGTGCCAGATGAAGGCATCATGTGCTCCCCAGGTGTGTGTGGCACAGACATTGGTTATGCGCTCCCTAGCATTGCACACCACCTCGCACCTGGCAGTTGATGCTTGCATACCCCTTCGATTTATGTATGCTGCACCTTCAGGGCCAGATGGAGTACAGATGGCCACATGGGTGCAGTCAATGGCCCCAAGCATGCCAGACATACGTGCTACCCTGTGGAACTCTTGTATGTGTGCTATGCACTCCACCAGTGTGCTAGGAAATGGATGTACTCAGTAGCATGTGGCAGCAGCACTGAGGAACTGGGTGAGTAGGCATGACGTGGCCAACTGGGTTATGTCTGTTGTGTCCCCTGTTGGTCTCTGGAAGGTACCCATAGTGCAGGCACATGACAGCTGTCACTTTAGTCTCCACTGACAGAGCATGGCTCCATCACGTGGGTTCCTGCATCACATCACTGCACAGCTCACAGAGCCACCCGGTTCAGGTGGCCGCCCATGATCTCAGTGTCACTGTACAGCTCAAGCTGGTGCGGGCTCGTACTGCCAGCCTCCTGCTGGGGGCATACCACTGATGGGCCCTTCCACGCCATGCCCCCTGCTGCCTACCTTCTCACACCTTCATTACTGCCTCCATCTGAATGGTGTCACTGGCTATGTCCCTGGTTTATGTCCCCCGCAGCTGTATTCTGCCTCCGCTATCCTTTCTGCTACTCCCCCTGCACGGTAACACCTCCCAGAATTGGACATCCTGCCCACTGTCAGTGCCCTCAGTCCAATGTGGCACTTCCCTTCCTCCTGCACAGTGGCACAGGCTCCCCACCCTTCCCTGTTCCTAGTGGTTTCCAGGTGCTCTGTCCTGCTCCTGCCCTGTCCTGCTCACAGCTACTGTGTGCCTGGTTGCAGTTAGCTCGCTCCCACATGTGGCTTTCCTGTAGCTTTCTTGTGCCTCTTTCTTGTTCCTTTTTATTTTGGATCATTTCATTATCGCGCAACTTCCGTTTGTCTCCCCTATTGCACATGGCGATGCTGTTGAATATTGCACCGCGTATTTATTCATGGTTCCTATTCCTTTAGTTGTGCATGCATTCATTACCATTGTGCTCTTGCACATTGTGATTTAGGCCGAAGCACTCCTGCTCAATATCGCACAATGGCGCATTTTCAGACTTAGCTGACAAGATCCCTGTTGCGCGCATGGCGAACCCTTTGAATATTTCAACATAGTTTAAATATGTAACGACAGTACTGTTTCAACATTGAAACAGTGCTGTATAAACACGCTTATCCAAAATCTACCAAATTAAAACAGCAAATCATGGAAAGTGTGCCAGTGGAATCAACAAGCATGCAGCACAAGCACAGATTTTCTAGCCAGCACATTTTGTAAATGCAACACGGAACCCACTCACAGGATGGCTAACTTGTTGATTAATCTTTTGTGTGGGATTGTGTCAAATGCCTTGCCAAAGTCTAGGTAGGCCATATCCACAGCCCTCTCTTGTCTACTACTTTGGTAACCCAGCAAAGTAATCTATTACATTCATCGGACATGACATTCCACTGTTAATCCATGCTTACTTGTGCCTCCCAATTTGTTGAAAACCGAGAAAATTATTTGCTCATTATCTCTGCCTTTACCATATCGCACTACCCACTTTCACTTCCCTTTATGCCTCACTATCCCTCCCTTGATGTTTAGTCACTCTAATGTACTGCACCTATAAAGGTTTTATACCCCTCTGAACTGAGTTGGCCATCTTTTCCTCGGGTTTTGCCTTTGCCATTCTGACTGCCTTCCCACATCCTTCTACATTTGCTGGTTCAGTTCCTGTCCTGCTCCTTCTGTGATTGTTCATGGTGTAAGGTGGTAAGTATTTCTCATTACCTTCTTTTTCATTTTCTTTTTGGGTGCACATTCTCCTTTTGGACTGTTACTGCTGTCACTTCCACCATAGTCTGTCATGCAGGCCTGCCTTTCTGGGCAACTTGGGTTCCTTCAAAATTGTCAGTGGCCAGATTCTCCATTTTCTGTTCTAGCTCAGTCAGCTTCAATTCAAGCACAGCCTTGCTGCTTGAAAAACAATAAGGTTTAAATACAGAGCATTAGTTTAATGTCAGTATATCAAACATTGTACCTCACATTTATCCTCTCACCTTCCTGCAGTTATTGTGATCATGAGATGCCCCCTCCCCATTTGAAGCATGACCACTATGTATAGGAATCAGAGAGCAAACTAATGCTTTGTATAACAGCCTAGAAAGTTTTCCATCAAAAGGCAAGGCATCTTTGCAGGTGTTTGATGCAGTGCCACCTGGCAGCCTGAGCAGAAAATGAGGCACCTGGAAATAGTGCATACGCTGTTGGCTTTGGTCAAGAAGTAGTATAGGAATAGATAGCAATGGTACAGTAGGTGGTGTGAGGCCATTGCTGGGATATAAGGATTAATTGTCCAAGCATCTGGTAGTACTGTTTCACTGTGAAGAAATGAAAGGCATGTACATAGTGGAGTACAGGTGGCAGCCTAACAGTAGGAAAAGGATCATGGGGTGATGATGGGCTGAGGAGACATGAATGTGGATGGAGACAGATTCATGAGGGAAATGAGTAGGCACTATTTCACTGAAAGGGTGGTGGCAGGCTGAACACGCTGCCAGACTACAGTATGTGATATATCACTGCAGACAATGGACAACTTCTAGGGGCATGGCACAGGTTCACTATGGCTGACTTCAGATGTGTACCCACTGTCCCTCAAGTACCCAGCCTGTATCCTACCATGCCAGGGCCTGTGTTATAGCTGTTGATTACACCTGTTACACTTGTCATGTTCAAGGATGCCACATACTGTTGTGCCCCCCTCATCCCCTGCACATCAGTTGCTTCACTGCTGACCTTTACGTGCCTATACTGTGGCTCTGGGATATAATTTAACAGTCTGTATACATTTGGAACCATGGCTTTCCATGGTTTGCTGACTGATCATACTGTAGTCCTGTTCTTAACATCCTGTTTCCTCCACCACCCTGATTCTCTTTGTCTGCCTTTGTCCCTGTGTTTCCATTATGCTTACTTTATGCTCTGTTGCCTTTCTGTAATTGTGCATAATGTCCATTTCTGTAGTTGCTGCCTGTCTTAACCTGTGGTCATGGGTGGTTTGTTTTAGACTGATAATTGTCTGCACCCTCCTTGGCTAGTGTAAATTATGGCCAAAGAAGCATTCAAACCATTCACTGTGGGTGTGTGTCATTATGTTATGTATTATGATCTTATACAAAAATCTTTACAAGTACTGTGACATTTCACATGAAAAAGCCCACCAGCTTTTTACCTGAATGACAGCACATGATGAGGTGTTGAGTTTAACATTTAACATATTGGATCACAAACAGTACAAAGAGTGCTGAACAATATGAATCTTTCTGCAAAACAGCAATCAAAAGGTGAACAGTACTAACCATGCAAATGTTCTATCTTGACCTTGAATTTCTTTTTGCGGCTCTCAGGGTAGGTCTTGGCCAGAATGCAGTATTCCCTTCTTTTATCTCTCCAGTCAGAAGAGATGTCTCAATGTCCATTTTAGTTGTGCCATCTTCATCAAAACTAACTAAAGCATATTTAGGCAGTGTGGAATTTTCTAGCTTCCATCTTCACAAGTAAAAGGAACAGAAGTTCAGCAGTAAATGCAAAGCAGAGTCAGGAATGTATTGCAGTGTATAAATCTTGTGTTTCAGCCATGCAATTTAGGTTGCATTCTGAACCATCCATGGATGACATACGTGTCAGCCATTGATTGATAAGAGATGCTTTTATCATCTTAATAAAAGCAGTGTAATGTGAGTGTACGGTGTGTGATTGGAGGACCTCATTAAGTGGCCATTGTCACTGTAAGAGCCAATCAAATTGACTTCATTGTTAAGGAACACTTTAAAACATGAGTGTTTTACATTGACAAAACCATTTTTGGGAGAATTTAGCAAGAGTAATACTTTGATAAAATCATCATGACTAAGATTAGCAAGGACTGCAAGGAAATTCTGTTGCATTATCACAGTTCTGGCAAGACCTATGAAGAATGTACATTGTTGCTTCAAGCTTCAGGAATAGAAGTGACAAGACAAGATGTAACAAAAATGCCTAAAGAGTGAGGAAAACCACGACCAAAGAAGCAACCAAAATTTGGAAGGTACAGTACTGGACAGCTGTGTAACAATGAAAAATAATATTGTGCTGTATGTATTAAAACTACAGTGACAACTAAAATGCTGTTTCTATCTTATTGGTTTTTAGAGCTGTTCTGGATGCAATTGAAAAAATCATGAATGATGATGATGATGAATCAAGTGCCCATGAAATCAAGGACATTGTACAGCATGACTTGTCCGTAAACATATTGAGTCATCCATGTGCAGATTCAGACAGCAGCTTGGATGGAAGTTTGGATGTGCAAGGTAATGCATAGTCAAAACATAGAAACTGACAGCAGATAAGGACGCTAAGACCATCCACTCTGCCCATGGGCCCTATACAGTACAGTACATTGCACAGTATGCTTGGCCACCGACCCTATGTGATTCCTACTTTTCATTCCTCGCTCTCAATGTTCTCTTGTGCTTTTCCAGGCATGCTTAAACCCTTCACTGTGCTTGCCCCCACTACTTCCTGTGGCAGACTATTCAGTGTCAACTACCTTCCTGCATAGAAAACTTCATGACATTATCTCTTAATCTATTTTAACCCACTCCAGTTTTATATTGTGGCCCCTGTTTCCTACACTGGAAACCGTCCTCCACCTGCACCTTTGTTTATGCTCTTGAGGTACAGTATGTACTTGAAAGTTTCAGTCATGACCACTGGTCCTCTCTTCTGGTGAGTACATATTGAGGTCCATTAGTCTCATCATAACTTTAGTGATGTAAGCTATGCACAAAAAACATTATATGTTATGCCATTAATGTACTGTACAGTATTGTGCATCATGATGGCAACAATGTAATTGTTCTATAACAGTAATATTATGGTGAATTCAGATTATGAATGTGGTACAGGACATTCCAGGTATGACTAGGTACTGCAGCGTTAGGGCAATAGTGACAGTGTTACTATTCTGGTCAGGTTTATGGTTAGTTCATTGTATGGGGCCACAGCTTGAACAGTAGAGGCAGGGTTAGGTTTGGTGCACCTACATTACTACAATCAGATTGTGCACCAGTATGCTGGTGCATTACAATGTTAAAGCACTGAAATTGCTATACAGTATGCACTGTAACTGTTCCCTACTCTGTTTACAGAACACGTCCAATGATTAGGAGGCAAACAAGGTGCTTAGAGTTCAGCAGGCCAGACAATGGATGGATGATGGGAGACATTTGATAATGTAAATTTTTCTGATGAGACCACATTTCAACTCCAAAGCCACTCTGTGATGACATTTCACAAGAAGGGAGAAGTAAGCAAGCTGAAGCCCAAACATCCACTGAAGGTTCATGTGTGAGGTGCCATTTCACGATATGGTCCAGGACCCATATTAATTTTGAAGGTAAGGAAACCAGGAACTGCATTTGTGCACAGGTCCATTGGTGAAGTGCAGTGTGGGTCACTGAGTGTGGATCAGCAAGGGAACACCACACTCTTCACATGGCAACAAGGAGCAGGGGAGACATCTAACAATATAAGTCATGTACTGCACAAGAACAATGGTGCATGACCTGCAATTGAAAGGTGGCATGCTGAGGGTAAATGAGAGGAAATTCTGCTTGACAGAGAGGGTGGTGTACTGTATGTATAAAAGTGTGGCATTAGCAGTGTGCTGCCATGCATATGATGTACTGTAATAATGATACAGCAATTGATGTATTACAGGAATAATGGATCAACAGCTCTTTGAGGATCATATAGTGAAGGAGGTACTGGTATTGTAAATTGAAGAAAGATGGTCTGACCTTCCCCATTGATTTTTCCAAGGTTCTTGTGTTGTTCTTTCATGAATGCAATTTACAGCAGCCGTTCAACTAAAATAGGCAAAAATTTAAAACCACCTTTTTAATTCAGACGATGCTAGATGTCTTCCAATTTATTTTGGGGTGTGACTTGCATTCAGAATTGTATGAAAGTTTTAAAGTCATTATACTATTTCTCAAGAAAAAAGATGAACTCATTTTGTATATGAATAATGTTTAGAATTTTAGGAGGGTCATGATCTAGACCACAATTCAAAATGTACAGCATTGTACACAGCATGAAGTACCAGAAAACCAAACTCAACAGCTTGGTCAATATTTTAAAAACCATAGCAGAAAAGTAGTTTTTGGCATAACCTTTTTGTTGAACTGCTGCTTGATGTTGATAGTCCGTGGCAGACTGTGTAACCAGAACATGAAGTTTTGTAAGTTGGCATCCACCATTAATTACTAGTACCGTGTACAGGAAGGCAAACCATTTACTACTGCATCACTACTTCCATTGGTACCACTCCACCAGTAGCTTTAGTTTCTATACCAGGTTCATTATCTAGAGGAAGAGGGCTGGGGTGATCTTTGCAATTACAGATACTGCAGGTCACGAGGAGAGGAAACTAGGCATACATCATGCCAGACCTACTGTAACCACTGGGTGGCCACAGTAGATTCACACAGATGCAATAATCAGAAGGACCACCAAAACTACTGTGATATTACAGTGTGCACTTATTTACACAGAGCACTGCAGCAGTTGTGGCCACCCATCTGTGTTCTAGCATACCTTTCAGTACTGTACGTACTGTAGTGCAGCAAAAGAACACAACCATTTTCTTTTCAAAGACTGTATGCTTAGGACTGTGCAACACTCAGAATCTTCTGCAGTTTTAGTAACTGCCAGGACTGTGTGGTTGCAAGGGTTCATCACAAATGCTGGGTGGATTGTTATAATAATTACTGCGCATGTAATTTAATATTCCTTTAAGTATGAAATGAACATACAGTACAGTGCAGTCACTAAAATAGCATGCTCATACAAGAACTCTAATTACCCCAATAGACAATGACCCAAAGCATATGACTGCAAGGAAGTGTTTACTAGAGAGTGGTGTAAACTGGGTAAGGAGACCAGCCAAGTAAGCTTTGTCCGTATACTGAATTGTCCTACATTGTATGACTCAGAACAGTAGTTAGATACATTGGAATGTGGTACTGTGTAACCGTTTGCTGGGATTACTGTATCTTTTGAATTAAAAGTGCTTTTACAATGATGAGGATTTAGGCCAAGGTTCAATGTGGGAGAATAGGTCCTCCCACATCCCATACAAAGCAACCTCCCTTGGCAGTCCTCTGCTTAGTGCATTGTGCAACACCCACATTCACCCCTGCCTCCTCTTTCACCTCTACTCATCCTTGGTGCTGGGCTTTCTATTCCCTATTCTTTAACCAGCTTACCTATAGTACCAAGGAAGGAATAGAGAAAAGCCAAAAGTAAACTAGTTACTGTACATCAGCACTAAGTACCCCATACTCTATTCACCCAAACATTAAACTATTGTAGTGTAGGATACTATGATGTAATGTGGTGGACTGTCTATTGACAACATTTTGAAAACTCAGCTTATTATTCTATTTCATTTTTCAGGTCACTGGATTGGAACCCTTTTGAAATGGTGTGGCACATGCTCAAACATAATATAAGACACCATGCAAAACCTAAATCTAAAGATGAACTAGTTGCAGCAATATTATACTACTGGAACAACAGGCTAAAACAGAACGAAGTGCAACAGGTACATAAACTATATTAGTAAAGTGTTATCAAAAGTCATCAAGAGGAATGGTAGACCAACAGGACATTGACAAACAAATGCACTCTGTGGACACATGGCCAGATGACACTGGAAGAGAAGTGGGGTTGGGAGTATGGACCATTATGAAACATGTGAAAGACTTGTGTAGGTATTAGCCACCACAGTACATAATCCTGGAAACATGCATTGTATATGACTTGATACAAATCACAGCTTGATAAAGGTTTAAATAAATTAACAAACCGTTACTTGAGCATTATTCTTGTCATGAAAAGTAAGCATTTGATATGATACTGGGTGGACTGCTGTGATGAAGAATTCAGCCCATGTTGATGGTGGTGTGTGTGGGTGTGTGGGGGAGGCAGACCGAATGCCAACTCCATGGGTGCTGGAGTGCTCAACACACAAACCCTCAATGCTTGGAGGAAGCTACAGGGAGACTGGCCATAGGAAATATACTTCCTACAGCTTATGAACACCCGCAATGGTTCATAAAGTATGCACACCTGCGCTGAGCAACCATTCATATATGGTGCAGCATTACATGGATGTCAAAATAAATCTGAAGTACTGTACTGTAATGTTTTATCCTCTGACTATGCCCTGGGTGTAACTGATGGTGGGGATGGATAAAATAATTAAAAACACAGAGTGAGAGAAAGCAGCAGAGCTTCCTTAAATCAAGGAGGTTATTTTCTAGACTACACTGAACTGAATTATTACGTTTTGGACCTGTGTAAGTAACTAGTATTGATTCTGTTTTGGGATTGACTTGTCTTAGTTTTAACTTTAATTTGCCAAAGAGGAACTGTAGCTGGAGATATTTGCAGTCATTTTGTGACTAGCCCTGTTACTAACCTCTGTGAAAGAGGTGGTGAAAGGAAGGAAGGCATTCCCCAGGGCAGAGGATCAGAGATGTAGTATGTTGTTTCTAGATGGCATAGGTTTACTCCACCCCACCCGCCCCAAGCGCATAACTTCCTTTATAGCAGGGGTTCTGACATCACTTCCCCAAACTGCTAACAACATACACCTGTTCATATCCTTAAAGGCACAGCACACTGAATAGGCAATAGAGACACTCAGAAGCTTGCACACACCAAAACAAGAACAAAAACAAAAGAAAAGCATCTATAACAGGAGGGGCACAGACATGTGGGAGTGGTGCAATGTACTGGCTGTGAGCAGCAGTCTTCCGAGAGACATTCTGAAACTGCCCTATTTGCAGGCACCCTCTGGTCTGAGGGAGGAGGTTGCTCATCTCCATGCTGACCTGGCAATGATTTGGGAAACCTGGTCCCCACCCAGGGACCACCCAGGCTACTGACACTACCTCAGAGGTTGCCAAGAAAGAGGAGTGGTTGAACCAGAGGGGTGAGGGTGGTGGAACAGAGGTGCATCCCTCCAGTTGTGCCTCTCTGCAATTCATTCACCACTCTGGTGGATCATGGTTTGTCTATGGAGGCACCCACAGTGGAGATCAAGGAGGATGCTGGGAACCTCCACAATGGAGACCCACAGGAGGGTGGCACAGGACCCCACGGAAGGAAACAACCCTGGTGGAGGACTCAATTGTTAGGGAGTATAACTGGTGGAGGGAAGGGAAGGGAGGTAAGGTGCCTGCCGGTGCCATGGCTTGGAGGGACAGGAAACAATTCTCAGGATTGTGGGAGCAGCTGCAAGGGGAGGAGCTGATGTCATTATCCACCTAGGGATGAATGACCTGGCTGAGAATGGATCAGAGCAGTGCAACAGGAGTTTGTGGAGTTGTGGAGGGCCTTAGACAAGTAGCACACACTGTAACTTTGGAAGTGCTACCTGTCTATGGCATGGATGAGGTTAGGGTACTCTGCACCATGGATTCAATGACTGGTTGAAAACTGGCAGAGCTCAGGATTGGCCTCACTGGGGACTGGGGCTCTACCTGTAGGGATGCAGGCCTATACAGGTGTGATGGTTCGTATATCCTGGAGGCCAGATGTAGGGTGATAAGTTTAAATCCTTCATAGGTAAGTATTTAAATTAGCCAAGGGGGGCACTGAAAAGAGAAGGTAAACCTAGTCCCCAAAAAATCAGGGTAGTTAGTGAGGTAAACACCAAGATAGAGCAGTCAACTGGGATAAGGGCAGGGTAAATGGAAAAAGACAAAGGCAAGGCCAGGGATGGGGTAAAAGAAATAAAGCAAAAAAAATGGAGGGTAATGGGTACCAATGCCCATAGTCTAGGTAAAAGTTCCCCAAATGGTGGCCTTTATGGAAGAGGGATGCCCGATATCATGGCAGTCACAGAAACATGGTACACAGAGAACTATGACTGGAGTGTCAACATACCAGGGTACAAAATCTACAGGACAGACAGGGAGGGAAGAAGAGAAGGAGGAGGAGGAGCTCTCATGTAAGGGAAAGGATCAAAGCAACAGAACTAAAGGGTAAACAGGAGGAGAATAGGTACTGTGGGTCACCCAAAGACTGGAAATGGCTCCACAATCTGCACAGGGGTATACAGACCCCTGTCTCAGGGGAGGAAATGGTCAAGGAAATGATAGAAGGCATCCTTGGGATGGCAGAGAAAGGTGAATATTGCTGATGGGGACCTGAATATGCCAGATGTTAACTGGACCACCTTTGCTGCACCTCTTCCAACAGCAGAGCCATTCTCAATGCTCTACAGGAGGCATGCATCAGACAGCTAGTTTTGGAACCCACTTTGAGGGAGCAATCTTAGACCTGGTACTCTAAATGGGGACAGAGAGGATCTCTGATCTTGAAGTGGGTAGCCATCTGGGAACAAGCGACCACCAAAAAGTGTGGTTCATGATAAATTTAGCTGTAGAGTCAAGCCACAAAAGTGAAGGTACTGGACTTCAGGAGAGCTGATTTTGTCAAAATGGGAGAGTGCCTCAAAAGCACTAGCAAACAGGCGAGAAGGTGGAGGGAGCAACAATGGAAAACATCAAACTGCCATCACACAGGCAACATGCCTTTGTGTGAAGCAAATAAACAAGTCAAAATGAAAGAAAGAACCACTATGGTTCTCAAAAGAAGTTGTGGGGAAGGTAAGGGAGAAAAGATAGCATTCAGGAAGTATAAGGAAACACAGAAGGAGCAGGACAGAGAACTGTACCAATTAAAGCAGAAGGAAGCAGGGAAGGCAGTCAGAATAGCAAAGGTCCAAACTGAGGAAAAGATAGCCAACTTGGTTAAGAAGGGGATAAAACCTTTATAGGTGCATAAGGGAGAGAAGAAAGACAAAGGGAGGGATACTGAGGCTGAGTAAAGAGAAAGGTGGTTGGGCAGAGAGCAACAATGAAAAGCAGAGATACTGAATATGAATATTTCTGCTCAGTATTCACAATGGAAAAGCAGGAAGAGACCTAATCCAGTCAATAGAAGCATTCTGGATGGGGTGATAGTCCTTCACAGAAGAAAGGGTTCTGAAAGAACTCTTAAAACTGAAGGTAGATAAAGCAATGGGGCCTGATGGGATTCACCCCAGAATTCTAAAAGAACTAAAGGAAACTAGTAACACCACTGACTACCCTTTTAATAAATCATGGGAGGATGGTGTGATACCTGAGGATTGAGAAGGATGAATGTGATTCCCTTCACAAAAGTGGGAGCAAACAGAGGCAGGAAACTACAAACCTGTCAGTTTGAACTCAGTGGTAGGAAAGATTATGGAATCACTTCTGAAGGAAAGAATTGTTGAGTTCGAGAGGCCAGTGGGGCACAGGACCCAAGGCAGCATGGATTCACAGCAGGAAAGTCATGTCAAACAAATCTAATTGATTTCTTTGACTGGGTGACAAAGTAGTAGACCAGGAGGGCTGTGGACATGGCCTAACTAGATTTTAGCAAGGCATTTGATACAGTCCTGCATAAAAATTAACAAATTAGTCAGCCTGGGAGTGGGTCCCAGGGTGGTAGCCCGCAAACACTGGCTGGACAACAGGACTCAGTGGTTAATAGTAAATGGAGTCCACAGTGAAGAAAGGAGGGCTACTAGTGGGGTACCGCAGGGTTCAGTACTGGGGCCGGTCCTTTTAATGTCTTTATAAGTGACATTGCAGAGGACTGAAGGGAAGATATGTTTCTTTGCAGATGACACAAAGATCTACATCAGGGTTGATACACAAGGTGGGGTGGAAAGGAGGAAAAGGACTTGGCAAGGCTGGAGGAATGGTCAAATGTATGGCAGCTGAGATTCAACACGTAAGAAGTGGAAAGTAATGCACCTGGGAAAACAAAACCCAGGGCAAGAGTACACAATGGGGGTGAGATACTGACAACAACAAAAATGGAAAGGGACCTGGGGTAATCATATCAGATGACCTAAAGGTGGGCCAGCAATGTGAAAAGGCAGTAAGGAGGGTTGGGGTGATACTGGGATGCATAGGAGAGGCATCACCAGTAGAAAAACAGGAAGTTGTTGGCCCTCTGTACAGACAGTTGGTAAGACCATACCTGCGTACTGTGTACAGTTCTCGTGACCCCATCTCTGCAAAGACATAGGCAGGTGGATGCTGTCCAGAGGAGGGCATCGAAAATGGTGCAGGGTCTGCACCAGAAGACATATGAAGAAAGACCAAAGGAGCTTAAGATGTATAACCGTGAGGAAAGGGGACAAGGATAGAAACTTTCAAATACCTGAAGGGAATCACCAAAATCCAAGAGGGTAGCATCTTTCAAAAAAAGAGACATGCAAGAACAAGGAGACACAATTTGAAGATAGAGGGATGGCTCCAGAGGTAATGTGAGGAAGTATTTCTTCACAGAGAGGGTTGTAGATGCATGGAACAGCCTTCCTGTGAGGTCAGAGTCAAAAACAGTAGGGGAATTCAAGAATGCATGGGACAGACATAAGGCAGTTCTTGTGGAGGGTAGGAAGAAATAGGTTGGTTAACTAGGATCTGTAGCTTATCCAGTAGGTAGGAAATGGGCAAAGTAGGTGGGCCAAGCAGTCCCTATCTGCCATCAAAGTCTATGTTTCTATGTTTCTATGTTTTGTGAGGCAAACCTAGTAGAGTAAGTAGGTAGCCTAGTCTCAAGTTAATCTCTAGCTCACCCTCTCTGCCTGCAGCCACCATAGGAGACATAGACTCACTAAAGTAGGCCAACAAAAACA
Organism: Neoceratodus forsteri; assembly: GCA_016271365.2. Lineage (NCBI taxonomy): Eukaryota > Metazoa > Chordata > Ceratodontiformes > Ceratodontidae > Neoceratodus > Neoceratodus forsteri. The sequence goes on from CM028130.1 coordinate 1,067,563,358, forward strand.
TGCCACAACACTGCTATTGAGAGGTTAGTGCTCACCAACTTCCACGCCTATAGTGTGCAGCCCATCTCACCTGTGGCAAGAAAGACAGTGTCGCACTTGTATGACTGTGCTGTTGCTTGACTGGAGCCCTCTACATCATGTGTGATGGCACTGCTGCTAATAGGATGGAGAAAGTGGACACAGTATAGATACTGTCTAGTCAGAAGTTCACCTGCAGCATGAGTGCACACATGCCATGGGGGCCCTTATTGTTCAAAAGATTAAATCCAAATTTAATGTCATAAGTGCCACACCATAAGAATGACCTAGGCACAATGTGGGGGGCAACTGCCCCCGCCTACCTAAAGAGCACCTCTGTTTTATGTTGAGTAGTATAGCTCAGTGGTTTAAGGCTCTGAGCTACAAATCTGGTGACATCCTGCAGACTAGACATGGGTTTGAACCCCACAGCTTCCACTTGCATACTGTGTGACCCTGAGCAAGTCATTTAACTTCCTGTGCTCCAGATCACACCTGTAAAAAAGCTTTCAGCTTAGTTTGCTACTCCTGGTTAAACAACTAAATAAATAAAATGGCAGAAATTCATTCTTGGTGCTAATATCTGTACAAGTAAATACAATGGTTTCCACTGTGTTCTGACTTACAGTATCTCCATGTTTCAGGATGTGTCCTGATCATAGTGAGGACCAGTGTCCTCATTATCCCTCATTTTAGTGTTCAAGTCCCTCATTTCAGTGACAAAATGTGAGGTATGGTGCATGCTTCAAGACCCTTCTCAGCATGAAGAGTGCTGAGCATGGCCATAGTGTATATGTTCCATACAGAATGACAAAGGAAAATAAGCTCAAACAGTTATGGAGAAACACATTTGTAGCACCAAATATGTATAACGTGTTTTGCATGGCTAAAACAAAAGGTTAGGCTTCTACAACACAGAGGCCCCTCTTCACACATCTAGAATGGGGATGCTGGCTGACTATATCCTAGGCATTTTTGCATTAAGCAAACAATAGTTTACAAATTAATGGAAATTTAATAACAAAAATCAAAGCCATTAAACAACTTACAAAAGAATGGAATTAATGTGTTTACCTAATTTTAATGGAAATCAATGAAAAATAATTTTAATGGCTTAAATTGCAAGTATGAGAATAGAAACTGATGTGTTTTTAGATGAGATTTGACCAACTTAGTTGCTGCACACTTGGCAAGCAAGCAACATGTGCACCTAATGTGATTTTAGAAGATGTTTGCACCAGCTTACCTGCTTCACACATGTCCAAGCTTGCAGCATGTGAACCTAATTTGCGTTTGAAACTGGTTCACTTAGGTTCACTTTGTGCATGCGAACTGCACGCAACCATTGCACAATTAAGCATGTGGCATGCATTCTGCATGTATGCAGCACACTTATATTTCTGCATATGGCTTACTGTGTTCCATCACACTTTTATTTATTTATTTATTTATTTTGTTGACCGGTAAGTGCACTAGACAAATTCTGTCTATTTTCAGGCATGACCTGGGGAGGGTGATACAGATGAATGCCAACTGACCTCAAACCAGATTAAGCTGTTGGTAGTATTTTTAGTGAATGGGGAAATTTGGACAAAGCACCTGGGAAATTCTACTATTGCCAGTAGGGGAACCCTTGTCAGGTGTTCTAGAATGGCTGACAGTAGTGGAGGAAGAACTGAGGTGACTGAACAGTGAGCATTATGAAAGCGATATGCAAGATTCATCTAATAGTGTGGAGGCAGCTGGGATGCACCCTAGGTGTACCAGCACACATCACCCCATTAGCAGGGCACAAACAGCAGACTCATGGAAGGGACAGTGTTGTTGAGAGCTGTGATACTGATTTCCATGTAACAGAACTTACATTGCAACAAAACAGAGATGTTTGGAAGTGGAGCTGAAAATATTGGAAGGCATATATGCAGGCTAAAACCCAAATGGAAGAGGATAAAAAGCAGCAATTACATCACTGACTGGCCCTGAGAACTGTTGGGCCAACCAAGATCCTGGAATTGAGCCGTGGTCAGGGTGCCCCGATCCTGCTATACTGACCGCACCCCAAACCGAACAAGAAGCTCAGTGGAAAAACCTGGTCACCTGAAACAGCCTTACAGATGGCAGGCTGGGTCACAACAGAAGAATGGAACATGGATAACCAGATCCTCCTATTCCCTTACCAGGTGAAGTTACAAGTGAGTCAATGGTGAAGTGGTGGACAACAGATGTACAACTGAAGTGGACAACTCCCAGCATAGTCGGAGGTTCTATTTCAAATGCCATTACTGATACAGTCAAGGACCATCAACAAATTGTGTTGATGGAACACAGTCAACAGTTTGGCAGATACTGATGATACGCAGATGTCTGCTAAGGGCAAGAACAACATCCAAAATCCTCATATGCAAGTCTTTTCCACAAACTGGTGGAATTAGCAAAAGAAGGAATGCTATTAGACTGTGCTACATTGGTAGCAAAGAAAAGATTCTGATAGAATCTTTGTTGGTAAAGTTCTACTTAAACAGTCATCAGGTTTCACCCCTCAGATGTTTTATGCTCATACATATCCCAGTGGAAACAACCTACTACATCACTTTCAGGACACCTGTTTTGGAATGCTTCTGAGTAAATATGTCAATTTGAAAACAAATCCCATGTGGTCTAAATTCTAGTAATGCCTTTAACAATACAACCTTTCTGAGTAATAACAATCTTATTCAGAAATGAGGAGGTAATATTACTGATGTAATATATTGACTGGCAAATATATGCTCAATCCAAGGAAACCTTGACCCTATCCTAGATGAAGAAGGGTTCTGGAAAGGGGCTGGAAAATAAAAGTTAAATTACAGCATGATGACAATGAAATTGTACACCTCCCAAACTGATTTTCATTTGGCGAGACAAGGGTTTTCTGTTTTATCCAGGTCAACCTCATACCTGTTTTAAATGTGGGTCTAATAGATACATTAGCACCAACTGTGAGATATTGAAATATACACACATTGCAGGTAAATGGGCCACCCAAGTGCACATTGCTTAAGTGTGAATAATCTGGACATCATTTTCAGCTTGCCCTCAGCCACATAAAATAATGAAAACTCAGATTTTGGAGTGCAGGATTACTACATTAGAACAGCCTCTAAACAAAATCAAACTGGTACTGTTTCTATGAACATGGCAGACTGGCAACATACTGAGGGTAGGAGCACCACTCAAAGTCATACTGACCTGCTGGATAGTGAATAGAATATTTCAACTGGGCAAGGGAAGCAAATTTTGGTGAATGGGCAACAAAGAAATCATGCCCTCCCTCCCAATGGCAGTTTAAGCTGGAACCTGACTTTGTATGGGCTCAAGGAAAAAAAGGAAAAACCTAATGCATGACCCAATGATATAGTTCTGCAGACTGAGCCTATTTTAGTACAGAATCAATATGCAGCTTTATGATGGGCACAATTCGATAAGGAAGGGTAATCGGATAATAACTCTGTGAGGTCTTCACAACATGAAACTCTGTCAGATTCAGAAACAATGGATGATTCAGACCTTAATCATAAAGAACTGGCAGCAGATTACAAGAGCCTCAAGCAAAGTTAAATGAAAACAATGATGTAAATGGGATCACAGTTGTATAATTTTAAAATTGCATCCTTATATGCAAATAGTCTACAATCGGAAAAAAGCACCTCAGCACATATGTCAGTTTACATCATCATATTTAGATTGTATTTTGTTTAGGATGTCCGCCTACACTACCTTTAGAGTTGGAGACTGCATGTAATGCTGGTTGTGGGGAGATAGCTTCTGGTCTCAGGGGAAGAGACCTGTTCAGGGGTGGGGATTTGCCTCTTTTCCAAGGTACAGGTTGTTAATATGACAGAAATTATGCCAGGGAGGGCTTTCCTACTAGGCATTATATTTAAGAGCTGGAATTTCATATTATTAATGTATGCTCCACAGCTGAAATATGACAGGGCAATGCTTTTCAAAAGTTGAAACCCTTCTTTTCACCACAAAAATATAATACTGGGAGGAGATTTTAACTGAAGCTTGTCACAGTGTAGATAGAGGTTTAAAAACAAGTAAAATTGTCTGTGACACCAATTGTTTAAAGGGCTTAATTGAGGAAATAGGACTTGTGGATGTGTTTTCTACTTTTTCTGACAGCACCGCACACTTATTTTGTGGGACTAGATCATCTAGGATCGATTACTTCTTTGTGTTAGAAACTTACAGTTACAACAGGCTCAGGTCATGAAACTTGCTACTCTGATCATAGACTACTTCAAAGTAACCTTAGGGAATCACCTAGAACAAAGCGAGGACCTGGGCTCTGTAAATTGAATTTAAAATGATTGGAAATAGAAAATATTGCAGAGAGTTTGGGATATATTTTAGAGGCACAGAAATCAATTTTTTATATGATAATAAAAATGACTGGTGGGAGGAGACTAAACAGGACATTATTGCATATTTCAGTACAATGGGAAAACTGAATGTAAACAGAAAACTGATAGAAATTTCTTAGGCAACAATTGAGATTTCTCTAGATTACAGTATGAAGGAAGTGGGGCTTTTGACCAAACATTAAACCGATAAAGAAGAATTAGTAAGTTTACAATTAGAGAAAATGAAAGCTTGGAAAGACAATAGAAATACGGCATAACTGGGAAAAAGGGGATACGGTACCTCTAGAAAATTATAAAGCCCTTAGGGATCAGAAAACAACATCTTATCACAGAAAAAGGTAATAAAATAACGGAGAATACAGAAATATTAAATGAAATTCAGAATTATATTGGAATAGTTTCTCCAGCCAAAACTTGCCTGACTGTAAAATGACAGAATGGTTGAATTCATGTAATCTCCACAGATTCTGCATGAATACAATAAAACCGTAGTAAATCCTATTACTAAAACTGAATTCTGAGACACCATTTGGTCTCTAAATACAGGTACCACACCTGGCTCAGATGGACTACTGCATGAACTGTATAAATTCATTTTGAAACACTGGGAGATTAATTAGTTGATTTCTATTATACAGCCTTGCATGCAGGAACCTTCCTGGGAAGCATGTATGTGGGGTATTGGTATTAATATTTAAGTCAAGAGAAAGAGGTATCTACAAAATTGGAGACCAGTTGCTCTCCTTAATACAGACTGTAAAATACTTATGAAGGTTCTTGGTAGAGAGTGTACCTTCTCTAAGAGTATATGAATATAATCCCATTCGACATGGTCAAATGCTTTTTCCACATCGAGGGTTATCAAAACAGAGTTAGAGAACTGGTCTGAATCTATGAAATTTATTGCTTTTCATATATTACGGGCTAGCTGCTGATCCTTGATGAAGCCAGATTGATCTGAGTGTATAATTGCAGAAAGAATAGATTCTAAGTGAATAGATAGTATTTTAGCCAAAATTTTGTAGTCTCCATTAAGGAATGAAATAAACCTATAAGCCATGCAAAATTGAGGATCTTTATATTTTTGAGGAAAACAAGAATATTGGCTTCGCAAAGGTCAGAGGTAGGTGGATGTGGAAAATGCAGCATGAAAAGTATCTAATAGCTATGGTATTAATATAGATTCTTATTTTTGATAAAATCTAAGGAAGGCCATCCGCCCAGGAGCTTTACCTTTAGAAAGTTAATGGATAGCAAATTTCACCTCATCAAGAGTAATTGATCTATCAGGCTCATTATTTAACTGAAATGTATAGATGGAATGTATTCTTGAAATAATTCAGTAAGAGCATTAGGAAATTTAATAAAGATCCTGATAGTACTGATAAAATCTCAGCTGAATCTGTAAAGGATCTTTCTGGATAGTATTGTCTGGAAGTTTAAATGTAAGTATATTATTACGGACAGATTGGTGTTTTAGTTGATAAGCCAAACGTTGATGAAATTTATCACTGAAAGAATAGTATGTGGATCTAGTTTTGATTAATAAATTCTCAATTTTGTTAGTGATTAAATTATTATATTCCAACTTATTTTATTAAGTAGTTTATTATCTAGTCGTGTATGGTTCAACTGAAGTCTAAGTTCTATAGTTCGAATATCTGAGTCTAACTGATTCAGTTTTAAATTCAAATTCTTTTATTTAGTAGCCACATAAGCAATACAAATATCTCTGATATATGCTTTAAAGCAGTCCCATAGTACAGAATGCAGAATAGATTGAGAAGAATTTGTAGTAAAGTAAAAGGAATCTTAAAATTAAGTTTTTGTATTAGATTATTATCGCTCACTAATGCAGGAGGAAGATGCCAAAATTTAAAGTTTTTTTTGAAGGAGTGGAGGTTAAAGTTAAATATAGGGTGCATGACTGATATCAAAATTGGGAAATAATCTACTGTTTTAATACGGTGGATTATTGTCTGTGAAATGACAAAAAATAAATTATTGACTTTGATGGGCCTATTACTCCTAAGAGGCACCAGACAGGGATGCCCTCTGTCCCCTCATTTTTGTTCTAGTTATCAAGCCTCTTGCCCACCTCTTAAGACAATTACCAGGTGTACAGGTCAGTCTATACGCTGATGATATTTTATTATTTATTTCCAATCCAGAACAATACCTGTCTCAGTATACAATATAATCAAAGCATTCAGGCAGGCCTCTGGCTATAAGATTAACTGGCAAAATCCCAGTTTCTATCCTTAGGTTGCAATCCCTTGATAGACTCTGAATTGTAACAACTTACAACCTGTCAATGAAATCAAATTTCTGGGTGTTCTTATTCCTAGAGATATGCAAAACTATTCCAACTTAATTTTACTGCTATTATCAATAAAATCAAACATGATCTTTCTAAATGGCATTTACAGCCATTAACATTAATTAGTCAGGTTAATGCCATTAAAATGATGGTCTTACCCAAACTACTTTTTGTTTCAAATGGTTCCAATACATCTACCGAAATATTTTTTGTTAATTTAGATAAAAACGTTACTTATTTTTTTTGGAAGGAGAAGAAACCATGGATTGCACTACATAAGCAAAATTTTCCCAAAGTGAAGGGAGACTAGGTCTCCCTGACTTTTACTTTATTATTATGCAGGCCAACTTAATCAACTCAATGTTGGTTTCAGAACTCTTCATTAGCTTGTACTCAAATTGAGAAAATCATACTACATTTAAAGATATTTATCACATTATTTGTGCCGTCTACATCAACTCCTGTTTTCCTGCTCTGGATGACCCTGCTTGTCTCCGCCACTAATACCCTGCCTGTGCTGCAAAACAATGAGTGAAGAAGGCGTCAGGCCACAGTGAGAGACTGTGCTTAATTACATTTGTTCTTGACTTTTCCTGTTGTGTTCAGTGTGCAGGGGGCTCAGGGGATCCCAGCAGCTGACATCACTATTGGGGCGTGGTTTGCCTCTTTAAATTTCAGCACCACTTGCTAGCATGAGCGGTAGTGAGTGGCACGAAAACCACTCCTAAGAGGACACAATCGCTTTAGTGTTGTAATTTATCAGGTGTGTGTTTTGTTAGGTTACATTTAATGATTACTGTAGGATAACTTATTTTATTTTATTTTGTTTTCTTAATATTAATATAAGGTTTAGTTTTATTGTTGCTTATTTAGAATTGATTTTCTGTTTGGGAGGGACTTTGAAAGTATTAACCATGTATTGGCTAACTTTTCTGGGCTTTTTTATTGCTCTAAATAACTCTAATACCCAGGTTCCTATTAGAATAGATGGTGGCTTTCACATAGAGTTTGAGTCTGCTAACTTTAGTTGGTCCCTTACACAGTTTAGTACATTTATAGTGGGAGATTATTTGGGTTATTTGGATTATGTTTCAGTGTTTTCTGTAATGTCCTTCCCTTTTGTTGTTTGAATACAAGTTTATCTAATAGTTGCTATAAAATTATAAAGCATTGTACAAACAGGAACAACACTTTGAGAACAAAATTAGACTACAAAGGATTTTAGTCCTTTTGTTATTAATATCTGGCACTGTACATCCCCACCCTGGTCCTGTTTCTTTAGGAGTCAAGGAGAATGTACCAACCTGTTCTTTTAACAGTGCTACTCATTTGGTTAATTCTTCTATTAAGATTATTCACCTAACGTCCAAAGTTGACCAGCAAAATGGACTCAGTTTGTTGCTTGGGTTGAACAATATAGATTTGATGTTATTACACTGTCTGAAGCTTGGCTCCGTGATAATATTAGTGATGATGATATTTCCTTGGAAGGTTATAAGCATTGTAGAAAAGACAGGAAAGGTAAACATGGGGGTGGGACTGTGATCTATGTCAAAAGTAAATTTAAATTTTCTCCTGTCCATCATCTTCCACATAATTCTGGTTGTGACCTAATTTCTATAGATTTGCTTCTTGGTCAGAATAAGCACTTTACTAATAGTTATATCTATGTTCCTCCTGGATCTATAGATTCTGGTTTAAACCTAATTTCTGAGGTAAAATGTGAACTTCGGGGCATAGAGAGTGGTTACTCTGTGGTGATTTTAAGTGTAATTGGGCAGAAGAGTCTAGTACTTTTGCTAATGATTTTCTGGTGGATCTGGGTCTATTCCAGTTGATTAATAAGGTAACTAGGTTTAATTCTAGGTCTGGTCTAGGGACCATACTTGATTGGGTTGCAGTTATGCAACCCAGACGGATTCTTAGTTCAAGGGTATTGTCTAATGTACTGAGTGACCACTGTCCAGTTTTTTGCTTATGGTCGGTTAAACTCAGTAAACATCCACCTAAATATATTGAATTCAGAAATATTAGGTCTCTTACACCAATTATGGTAGAGACTGTTTGATCTGAAATTGACTGGACTGGACTTGAATCCATCAGGGATCTTGATGTAATGCTTGATGTATTTATTTCTGGCTATTTAAGGGTGATTAACATGCTTGCACCCTTGAAGAGAATGAGATTAAGGCTAGTAAGCATGAATGGATTTCCCTGATTTGCTTCATCTTATGCAATTACAGGATAAAAGCTGAAAACAGTACAAGGATAGTTCTGACCCTTCTCTTTTTTAATTTATAAATCTCTGAGGAATCACTGCAAATCTGAAATTAGTAAAGCTAAAACTGCATTTTTCCTTCTGAGCAAAAAAGTCCTTTGATAATCCTAAACACACTTGGGCTATCTTAAATAGTTTGATTGGACAGGGAAAAAAACTTTGAAATTGCTATCCAATCTGGAGATCACTTGATTAGTGATTCCACTTTAGTTTCTGAAACCTTCAATAATTTTTGGTAACCTGGATGGGTATAGAGTGCCTTTCCATGGCTCATTTTTGAATACCTCTCTACTTGTAAATGAAATGTCCTATTCTAAATTTTGTTTTAATTATGTTTTCCCTGAATTAATTAAGGAACATGTCCTGAAATTGGATCCTGGGCCTTATTTGCTTCATGATGGAATAGATTTTTGAGTAAAGTTAGCCATAAACTCCTTTTCCTATCCTTTTTCTGTTTTGTTTAAATTTTCTATGTCTGTTGGGGCTTTTCCCAGTCTTTGGAAGAAGGCCAAATTACTCTCATTTTGAAATCAGGAGATTCTCGGTATTAATTAATTACGGCCTATTTCTTTGTTATCACTTCTCTCTAAAATTCTGTAACAATTATTATGGATCAAATTTCTGATTATTTAAATAAAAATAACTTGCTTACTGATTGTCAACATGGCTTTAAGCCTTTACATAATACAGAGACAGTTTTGGTGGAGTTCACTAGTGTGCCATACAGGGTGCTTTGGATAAAAGACAAACTGTAGTGGCACTTTTTGTGGACCTCACCAAGGCTTTCAATCTGGTGGAGCATTGATTGTTAAAAGGCATCCTTTCTAATCTACATTTTTCTGAAAATGTTTCTCTTTGATTTTGATTATCTTATGAATAGATCTCACTGCACTCAAATTGGTAATTTTATTTCTTCTTTTAGTACTATTAAATGTGGGGCACCTCAAGGGTCCATTCTTGCCCTTGATTTTCTCCTCTACATGAACTCTGCTGCTATTGTGTGTTCCTGTACATCTTTGATTCTTTACGCTGACGACGCTGTAATGTACAGCATCAGTTCTAATCCTAATGATGCACTGGCAGAGGTCCAATCTGATTTTGATTCTTTCCAGAATTGGCTTTTGGTAAACTGTTTGGTACTTAATTCAAGTAAAACTTAAATTATGTTATTCTCCAATAAAGCTATTGAAAGTGTTAATCTTCCTCAGATTCTTACATTGGGTAGTAAGGTTATTGAACTTGTGGATAATCTTAAATATTTGGGGATAATTTTCTATCCAAAATTATCCTTTGAAGCCATTTGAATAATTTAAGGAAAACCCTCCACCAGAGATTAGGTTCACTTTATAGGGTTTAACATATTTTGACAAAAGATTCTAGGTTTCTTCTTTCACAGTTTCCTACTGAGTGTTATGGACTATGGTATTATTGTCTATTCATCTTTTTCTGGTACACTCCTAGATAAGCTTAGGTGCTTTATAATTCCATCCTACATTTTATGCTTGATGCCCTTACAGAACCCATCATTGTTTTTGTTTAAGAGTTCTAATAGTTTGTCCCTGGAAAATAGAATTTCCTAGAAACTAGGCATTCTGCTGTACAAGATTATGAATGGTCTTTTATCTCCTGCAGTTACATTTTTATTTTTGAGGTTCCAGAACTTTTATGGAACTAGGTCTCAATCTAAATTTAGTTTTGAACTCCCACTGTTTTGAATTGTTCTTGGACAGAGATCTGTATTGTACAGGGCCCTGTTATTTTTTAATGCATTACCTGTTGATATTGTACAAAGTAAGACTATATGGTCTTTTAAATCTAGATTAAATATTGGTTGATGGGTAATGATAATTGCACATGTTCTTACTGAGCATTTGTAATGTTATTTATGGTTTTGTATTTGTATATTATATAATGTTTTCATGTTAGTATGTATTGATTTGTATGTCTATGTGTTATTTGTAACTTGTCGATCGTGAAAACAGGCAGTTTGCTCATCCTGCCTACAAGTCTAAAATGAAAATGAATTGAACTCATTTAGTAAATTTACTTCCTTCCACCCAATCTTCTTTAGTACTTTGGAAACAAGTCCATAATATAATAAAATTGGACAAATAACTCTCGCTTTACTCTCCTTTGCTAAGGAATCAATATTTTTCAATTTTGAATGTTCGAGAATTAGAACAATGGCATTCGTTGAGTATAGTTCAATTAGTAGATTGTTTTGAACAAGGTAGTTTTATATCATTTGAAACATTTAACGTAAATATCAGATTCCTCAGCAGCACTTTTTTCAATATCTTCAATTAAAGCTACAATCCATAAATTTAATTTACATTAGTTATTCCAGAAAATTCACCAGTTCTAGATCTATTGGTACCAGGTGCCCAAGATCAAAAATAATTTCCTGACTATTTTGAACTATCCCCATTTATTGAAAAAATGTAAATGCTCTACAGGTGAAATGGTCCCCAGATCTAAATATAACAATTTCACTTAGATAGATGGACTGAAATACTTCAGTCCCCTATAAAGATCTCATTTCAACTAAACCTTAACAAATACAATTCAATATTATTCATCGTACTTATCATATGCTTGCAAAATTAAATAAAATGAAACCGTTAATATCAGATAAATGCCTAAGATGTCAAAACTCTCCTGCTAATCTTTTCCATATGTTTGTTGAATGTCCACATTTGTGTAACTATTGGCAGGAAATTTTCTCAGTTACAACTGATATAATTGGAATTACACCCGGATAGATTCGAATTTATATTTTTGGCAAATACATTAACAGTTTTCTCCAGCACAAAATGTCATACATGTAGTTATTATAGCTAATAAGCTCATTTTGACAAATTGGAAATTTTAATCCCTGACATATACCCAGTGGCTCAATATGATGCTAGATTAGGCTAAAATTGAACTATAATATATGCGCTAAAAGACCATTATAGATAACGATATGGCTCCCCTTTCAAACCAAATATACATCCAATGCCTAAAAGAAAATATTAACTGTGTTCCATTTTGTCTTCCTTTTCCTAATTCATAATTCACATAGCTTCCTGTTTTAGCATTAAGAATTCCTGTTATGGATATATGTAATGATACCAGAACAATATAAGCACTTAAATTGTTGGTTTATTTTCATTTTCATTTTCTGTCTGGTTTTGTTTTCATATTTACTCCCATAATTGAGCTTTTAATATATACTTTGTGAGATGTAAGAATGTAAAGGGTATACCTACAGTCGCACCTTTGTTTTGAAATAGGGTTACATTGTATGTTCTCTTTTGTTGTTTGCCTCTCTGTGATCATGAGTTACTTTCAAATAAATAAATTAAAAAAGGTTCTTAGTAACATAATTTTTGGGGGTTTGGACTATATTATCCAGCCTACACAATTTAGTGTGATTCCCTCCTAAGATACAGGATGCATGATACTTCTAGAGAAGTGTTCAATAAAGGAGATGAAAAGTAAATAATGGTACACTTGGTGTGCCTGGACCAGACAAAGGCCTTTGACCGGTCAAATATAACTATTTATAAGAAGTATTAAAGGCATATAGTTTGCCACCTCTGTTTATATTCTGGCAGCAAATCTGTTATAGCAAAATATACATTAAGCCTAGTGCAAATTGTTGGATCAGAGACAATGTTATGGTAGGCAGAGGTGTCAGACAAGGATGTCCTTAAGTCCTGTTCTATAAGTGTTAACTCTAGACCCATTGCATAAGATTAATCACAATTTAGACATAACAGGGCTATCTGTGGGTAGTGAAGATCTCTCTATATGTTCCATCACATATGCAGATGATTTAGGACTCATATTGGCACACAGGCAATCAGAGAAAGTAGCTAAACAAACTTTAGGAATTTTTCAGAGATAACAGGATCTGCAATCAATTTATAGAAGAGTTGTTACTTGCCTATTTGGTATGAAGATGACACAATAGCAGACATCTTAGGGATCCCTTTAAAACTGGGCACAATAGAATACTAGGGATTTTTTGGGAGGCCTGACCCACAATTATATAATTGGAACTTATAATTACAGGAAGCTAGGCAGAATGTGGAGCTATGGAACAAATGGTGCATGTTAAAAAGAGAATTATATGATTAAACTTTCCTGTTACTACTGTATGTTCTTATTTCTAGGTATAGTTTTCCCCCTCCAAAAGTTTAGAAACAACTCTTTTAGTGTCATTTTCCAGTGTCTCTGGAAAAGCCACCTAAATTCCATAAAAGGGGTATCACATACTTATCGGTAGTGGGGGGTTGAAATGGTAAATCCGCTAGTGTTTCCTATGTAACTTTTTCTACCATAATATAGTACTGGCACTCAAACAAAAAGTAAACAATGGTAACCTTGGCTCCTTGACAGTATTGGACCCCTGTTGGCTACTTGGGAGAATGACCTCCCAATATCTAAACAAAACATATTTCAGCATTACCCCAATATTTGGCAGCCACTGTTAGTAAACTCAAAACCTGGCATGTAGTTAAACTTACTCACCAAATCCAGAAGACTTATATAATAGATTACTGAAGACCATTTCATTGAATGGCTGTGGTTTATGGAGAGATCACAATATGAGCAAAAGACCATCACTAGTGTGTTGGTGAGTAATAAGGTTCCTGTTTATATATGGGACTTTCTGTGGCTCTGCACACACCTTAAATTGGGTGTGAAAGGGAATATGAAGCATAAGGAAGTATTAGACATAGACTGCCCTACACTGGGTCAGTGCATACAGAAAGTGGAAACTGTTCAACTACTCTTTCTGAATGCCCTTTGCAGTCACCTTTAGCAATATCTGCATAAAATATGGCCTTTCCATCCCTTTTGTAATTTAACAGCAGAAATCTTGTGTTTGGGCATCTTTACAGGGTGTTGTATAAACTATGACACAACCACAATGCACTGATTTTATTAAGTATAAAATTTCAATTATGGCAAACATGATGTGGGCTTACACTGAGACAACAATATAGAACAGTAGAACAAGTGATGTTTGCAGTAATAAAAGATGTGATTAGACTCAAAAATATAGACATAAGGTAGGTTTCTCAGCTCTATATACGTTATGGTGGAGAAACATGTCCTGATTAGATACAGATTAAAATGTTGTATTATATCCAGTACAATTTCATTTCTCCCTTATGGGGACAGGTGACAGATATGTGAAACTATGTATTTGTATTAGGCCCTTTGGGTGATCTTACAGCCCAGTTTTTGTCTGCACTATGAACTACCATATCTGGAATGATTATCATAAGATTTATTTATTTTCATGATTTTTAAACTTTTAATTTGTTTTTCTCTTTGACCTGTATTACATAACACTTCAAATGATCAAGTTGATTACATAAGATCTAACCCTTATTTCCTTTGGAGAGGGGAGAAGGGTGGGAGAATATTTGATAGCTGTATAAATCCATATTACTGTTGCTCCTTTCATTTTGACTGAAGTTATACTGCAAATGTATAAACTGTTTTTCAGTCATAATACAAACTTTTCCCTTTCTCGTTTGGGGGTGTCTGTTTGCAGTATTTATTACTCAGTTTGAGGGTTGATGTCTGATGAAGTAAGTGGCGTGAAAAGTATTTGCCCTTCCGATTTTCTCTATTATTGCATATTTGTCACACTGGATGTTTTCAGGTCTTTAGACAAAATATAATATTAGATAAAGGAACCTAAGTGAACAAATAACACTTTTTTTACTTATTTCATTTATTTAATGAAAAATGTTAACCAACACCAACTGGCACTGTGTGAAAAAGTAATTGCCCCCTAGTTAAATCAGACCCAATTAAAGGGATAATTAGAGTCAGCTGATTGAACACAGCCAGGCTTGATTACAGCCAGCCCTGCTCAATATAAACCTCACTTATTTTGGCCCTTACCGTCAGAGTCACGTTGCCAGCACAAAGATTCAACAAGCACATTATGCCATGATCAAGGAAGTTCCTGAAAAGATCAGAAAAAATTTGTTGCCTCTATCAGTCTGGAAAGGGTTACAAAGCTATTTCTAAGGCTCTGGGACTCCATCGAACCACAGTGAGAGCCATAATCTCCAAATGGAGAACACTTGGAACAGTAGTGAACCTTCCCAGGAGTGGGCGGCCTGCCAAAATTACTCCAAGGGCACAGTGTAAAATCATCCAAGAAGTCTCAAAGGATCCTAAAACAACATCCAAAGAACTGCAGGCTTCTCTTGCCTCAGCTAAGGTCAGTGTTCATGACTCCACAATCAGAAAGAGACTGGCAAAATGGGCTTCATGTGAGAGTAGCAAAGGCGAGAACCACTGCTAACCAAGAAGAACATAAATGCTCATCTCTCATTTGCCAAGAAGCACCTGGATGATCCACAAGCCTTTTGGGAAAATGTTCTATGGACAGATGAGTCCAAAGTGGAACTTTTGGACAACATGGATCCATAATGTCTCGTGTAAAGCAAACACAGCATTCCACAGTAAGAACACCATACCAACAGTCAAACATGGTGGTGGTAGTGTGATGGTGTGGGGATGCTTTGCTGCCTAAGGACCTGGATGACTTGCCATAATTAAAGGAACCATGAATTCTGCTCTGTACGGAGAAAATTCTTAAGGAGAATGTCCAGTCATCCTTCCATCAGCTGAAGCTGAGCGTAGTTGGGTCATGCAGCAAGACAATGATCCAAAACACAAAAGCAAGTCCACATCAGAATGGCTAAAAGAAGTAAAATTAAAGTTTTGGAGTGGCCTAGTCAAAGTCCAGACTTAAATCCAATAGAGATGCTGTGGCAGGACCTGAAACGAGCAGTTCATGCTCGAAAACCTACCAAATGTTACTGAATTAAAGCAGTTCTATGAGGAAGAGTGGGTTAAATTCCTCCACAGCGATGTGAAAGACTGATATTGAATTATAGGAAGTGTTTGGTTGCAGTCATTGCAGCTAAATGTGGCATAACCAGTTATTAAGTGTAAGGGGCAATTACTTTTCACACACTGCCAGTTGGTGTTGGTTAACTTTTTCATTAAATAAGTGAAATTAAAAAAAAACAAGTGTTATTTGTTCACTCAGGTTCCCTTTATCTAATATTACATTTTCTCTAAAGACCTGAAAACATCCAGTGTGACAAATATGCAATAATAGAGAAAATCAGGAAGGGGCAAATACTTTTCACGCCACTGTACTAGTTTATGGTTTCTTTATCTTTATTATGATTTTGTGTGAAGTAACACTTTTTGGAATGTATTCTGCCTTTAAGTTATAATAAAATGTTCCCCATCTCTTTTGTGGAGGTTGTTTTAGTATCACTAATAAGTTGTGGAATTCTACAAATTATATTTTGTATTGAATGTCTGATGTAATACTTATTTATGTTTACTTTCATTTTATGAGTTTGTGTGAAGTAACACTAAGTTGTATATATTTTGCTTTCAAGTGATAATAAAAATACTCCTATTCTTTCAGGAGGTGGCACTGTTGGCCAGCCTGATGGAGGCATTACACTTACTGGAGCAAATGATGGAGCAGCAGGCTGGAGATGAATCCTCTGCTTCAGCTGTAGTATCAAAGGAGGATGATGATTAAATGTTTTGGCATCCAGTAACGTACCTTGGATGTCTTCAGGCAAAGAGGAGGAACTAGATGGTGAGAAAGGATTCCTGGAAATGGAAGAAGTGGGTGAGGTGACTTTGGGTACAACAGAGGAAGACATAGTGTTAGCTGAAGCCCAACTGCAGAGGAGCTGGATGAATGGTGGACGGTGCTGTTTATGCTCCTTGTGGAGGATGAAGAGAGTACTTGAAATGAAAGATGGGGTTAAGACAAAAGGCAGTTGCAGACACAGAACAGGGTGGTGAGACTACACTGAGAGATTATTCCTAGCTGGAATCAGAGGCACAGGAAGTGGTAGGTGAGATCTGACTGAATCCAGAGTTGGGCTGTGCACCACCATGAACAGTGGCAGAATTAATACAGCAGGCTTTCCACACCACAGAACCCACACAGAAAATGCAATGGTCACAGAATGGGCATTGAAGGACGCAGGGGTGGAGATAGATGCCACAAGGAAGGTGGCTACTAGAGGATGACTTATCCTTTCTGGAATCCCAAGATCCAAGGGAACCTGAGCCTTCTACATCAGGGGTGGATTTATGTGCAAGATAAGACCAGGAGGAAGCAGGACACATAACACAGGGCAGCAGGCCCCTCAGGAAGGAAGGGGATCAAGGGTGGAAAGAACATGAGAGTGGGAGGTATTACAAATCACTACCTCCTCACAAAGGCAAAGAGACTTGAGCTGTCCGGTCTGCTCCAGTGGGACCAGAGCAGATGAATCAGAGGAGGCATTACACATATAAGCAGCATGTTCTAGCCCAGAAAGAGGGACTAATGTCCAGAAACCCCAGGTTGGTTCTTCTCAGTTACAATCAGGTGGAAGTGGGGCGGGCGATGACACGGGCCCTCAGACAAGCCCTAGACCTCAGTCTGAGAGAGCCTTTCCCCTCCTACTAGGAATGCTAAACCACGTTATTCAGAGTTTTTTACTGGAGCTGCAACTGCACAAAGATGGAATACAGTTCAGATTTGATACAAAGGTGGAATGGAAATCCACCGGCTAGATATTTTGTGGGCCACATTCTTATTAAAGACTCCTTAAGATTTATGGCATTCAAAGTGTATGCCTAATGTGTTTGTGTTTAGGGAGGACACTTTCAATCTTAGTTTCAGATCCCTGCAGTCGTTGGATAGATTTTTGGACAAAAATACACTCAAGTTAAGTTTTCTCCATTATGGTGTCCCTTTGTCTGTATTCCCCTGACAAAACCTACCATTAAACAGATTACTATTATGTTTCATAATAAAGGGTTCACATCAGTGACATTACCTGTTGGCTGCAAGACAGATGTGAATTGCTAAGTGCCCTGAACCAGTGCTAGACACTGAGAATTTTGGACCAGTGATTGGAATTTTATGGTGAAATTAAAGAAATCTAATGAGGGCCTGGTACACTTTCCAAACTGTTTTTACTAGGGTGAGATCAGGGAGTCTGTTACTGTGCAGGTCAACCAAAAGCATGCCATAAATGTGGGGCTAAAACACATTTGGCAAATGTCTGTGACCAACTGAGATGTGGAATATCTGATGAACTGGGGCATGTTAGCCACCAATGTGCAAATTTTGCAAAATGCAACCCATGTGGAAAACTAGGGCATGTATTTCCAAGTTGCCATTATGCTGCACATAATAAAGCTCACACCATGAATCTAGAGGAGCTTATTGGGAAGGCACAGACAAAGCAGAAGCCCTCATCGACAAGGATGGCTACTGCTACACAAGAACCTCAAACTCCCAACACAAACATTTAGACAGCAGGCACAGCAAATACTGGTACCAGCAGTATGTAGCACATCTGTACAGACTCGTCCTGAGGCACCACAGCCCCCAAAACAGTTTTATCTGAGTTGACTGAGCTGGGCCTGAGCAAAGGGACATCAGAAATAGACACTGAACCACCCCAACAGGAAGGGGTTCTGAGTATACCTTCCCCAAGAGAGCCCACCACCTTGCAGTGGAAGAAGAGAGTGATACTCCTCTTCCTTTACCAGAATGGAAAGCCTCCTGCCCAGATGGAGAAATCTCCATTCACAAAAACAGCGGCAGCAGAAGTAGAACTATACAATCCTTTTGAGACTTTAGTTAAGTCAAGCAGTGGAGGGTCAGAGATAGGGACCTGGACTCAGAGGTATCCTCCCCCAGTCCTCTTCTCAGCAAAATGCTGGTAGAGATCTAGAAGGGAAGAAGGAGAAGAAAAGAGGAAACAGAAAACACTGAAAGAGTAACTGTAATTTTTGGAGCTTAAGCATGCCTTTTCCTTAGCTACCTTGAATGTTCTATGTAGTCTCAGGGTAAAACAGAGGGACTCTTTTCCTTTTGAAATATTCCAAAATGGGTATAGTTTTATTTACAAGAAACATGGTTTTACTCTACCCATTTGATCACACAAGTTAAAAGAAGTGCGTGTGGGGACTATCATGTTGGTCATTTGGAGAGGACACTGCTGATGGGGTGGGAATACTTTTGTGGGTAATGGATTTAAATTTCAGAATTTAGTGGATATTCTCCTGGTAGAGCTACCCTGTTAGATGGCATCTGTCAGAGTCAGGGTGCAGATTTATTGGTATCTATGTACCCCAAAGTAAGGCTGCTAGAGTTAGGTTAATACTGTAGAACAAATACAACCATATGTAGCAACTGCCAGATAAATTGTTTTGCAGGTGATTTTACCTGTAGTCTGGAGGTTTTCTGCAGAAGGACACAAGGTTTAAAAATATATTGTGATTCTGTGGCCTTAAGATCATGTATTACAAAAGCAGACCTACAAGATTGCAGTACAAATGCAATACCAAACATTGATTATACTTGTGACTGAAGTAAATTCAAGACTAAAACCGATTATATTCTGGCATCCAAAACAATACAGGTATTGTCTTGTTGTATAACACCTGTGGAATTTTTGGGTCACGTCTTTCTGCATAGCACTTTAACTTAATATCTAAATTATAGATCCCCATTTCAAGATGGAAGCTAAATAAGAGATTTTACATAATCCAGAAATAAGGCAGGGTATCTTAGATGTTTTAATAGCACAAATATCAGTTTAGGATTATATACAAGTGTTATTCAATGGCGGTTGCAAACTAAATCAGACATATTCACCTAGATACAGAAATAAGGAAAAGGGGTTGTGAATAGAAAACAATTAAGTTATCTAACTCTGAGGGAACAATTATTTGCACTATTATCCAAGGTGGTCACAGGAGACAATGATTTTGCAGATCAGATCACAGTAATAAAACAAGAAATACAAGTTTTGCAAAATGATAACGCTACTACTGTACAGGCAGAATTACAATATTGTACACAAAAAACTCTACTCTGTATTCTGACCTTTGTATAGCTTGTGAAGAGCATAGACAGAAGGCGCAATTTTCAGTTTTACAAGGTCCTGAAGAGGTTCTGTACTCAGATTCCTTTGGAATCCAGAATATAGTGAATACTCACCTTGCTGACTTAGTGATGCCAGTCAACATTGACAAAGCAACAATATCAGATTACCTGAGAATGTGTCACCGCACACCCATAGCAGGAACAAGTAATGACTTTAGAGTCAGAAATTACATACCTGGAAATTCTAGAGGTGATATGTAAATTAAAATTGGGCTCTACCCAGGGGACGATGGTCTTCTGAACAAATTGTATAGAACTTTCCAGGAGATTTTGCTAAAATCCTTTTCAAAGTATATAGATATTTGTTAACAATGCCAGGATGCCAGATGACTTCACAGGGCCTGGTTATGTACTTATATAAGGTTGGAGATAGAACTAAACTGGAGAACTGGATTCCTATCAATCTATTAAATTCAGATTTTAAAATATTAACAATTCTATTACAAGACAGACTAAAACAGGTTGCACCAACTCTTATTCATCCAGCCCAGACATGTGCCATACCAGGGCATAACATTCAAACAAATTTGTGTCTTATTTGAGATGTTATAGAATTTTGTAATGAGACAAAGGCACAAGGGTTATAATTATCTTTGGATCAACAGAAAGCCTTTGATCTAGTACATCATGGATTTTTGTTGCAGGTTCTTCAACATTACTGTATACCACCAGGATTTTTATATGGATTAAGTTGCTTTATAAGAATGCAGTTATTTGCTCATTATTATAACAAAAGGAGGTTGCAATATAGGGTAGGTAGGGAGTCAGACAGGGTTGTCCACTCGCCCATTATTTTACATATTGGTTTTAGATCCTTTGATTCAGCAATTTCATCCCTTCCAAATATCCAGGGTATTAAAGGATCACAGCAGAGGGATGAGGCTCACATATTAGTATATGCAGATGATATATGCATTTTGTGAATACACATGACCCAGTCTCAATAATGTTACAAGAAATAAGGCAGTATAGTTAAGTGTCAGGTTCATGCCTTAATTTAAAGAAATGTAAGGGTATACACTTAGGTCCTCGGGTATGACAGAGCAGCTGGGTAGAATGGATAGCTATCTATGAAGGCCCAATTAAAGTTTTAGGAGTTAGTTATGTGGGTGAAAACAGTGTTTTGGAAAATTGGGAGAAGGTGATCAGTAAAGGGAGCAGAAAAGAGTATGTGAAAGATGGAATTTCTCTAAATTAAACAGGGTACATGTAATAGAGATTTCTTTTCCATTATTTTTGTACTTTAGTGCTGTTTTCCACCTCCAATCAGTATATAAATGAAACTGTATAGGAAGTTTTTCCAAATGTTTTGGGAAAGTCAGTTAAACCCCATCAAATGGGAACTCACTTATTTACCAAACAAATAAGGGAGGTGTAGGTATGATTAACCCATAATGTTCTTTCACTCCATTTTTGGATAAATAACTTGAAACTTGAACTTTGTTGAGACCAAATGTATCACAAAAATGGCTGTGGCACTCATTTGTGAATGTCTTTCACATTTGGAATAACTTACCAGTAAGACTCCTGAGTAACTGTAGAATTGCTCCTCATTTTAAATTTACTTTTCTGAAATTATGAAGTGAAAATTTTGAAGCAAATAATTGTGCAGAATTCTAGAGAAGTTTATATCAAGCAGCGTTAAACACTGTAGGTCCAAGTGAATCCACATTTAAGCACTGTCCCAAAGGGATAATTCAACAGTATATCAGTATATAAACAGCTAATGAATACCTGGATCTCTAAGAAAATGTGGATATTTTATGGTTAGGGGTACATGAAAGGATAAGCGTTATGGAATACAATAAGTATAAGGCTTTAGAGGAGAGATCTGGTTTATATCTGGATTGTAAGGATAGTAGGAACGCAAGAACATTCCTTCCTACATTGATCTTATGTGAAGGGCCTCTGGAAATATTTAACTAAAGATGGAAGATGCCATGGCTGGAATATATCACTTACACAGAATTGGTCCTAGGATGCTTCCCTCAGAGATTATCTAAATATCATGCAGACTCTTTGACTTTTATTTTTGCAGTTATTAAAATTTTTATAGCAAGTAGATGCTAATATGTATTTCAGCAAAGATAAAAAATGTATCCAGGTTTTGGAGATGTATGTGAACAGGCTTTAGGGTAACTGTATAGAAATGAAGATAAATTGCATCCAAGAGCATGGGTGATAATTTGGTGGTGGGGTTTCACTTTTAATAAAATATGCATATTGTGGTGGTGAAGGGTCATGGCTGTAGTCACAGGTTTTAGAGAGTTAGTGTCTAAAGAAAAGTCATGTGGTTTGAAGTTTTGGTTTTGATTTCTTCTTGTGATATGTTGTTTTGGTTATGCATTTGTACAATAAAGCTCCCCAACTCTTTTCGAGAGTGTCATGGGATCTTTAACATTCACCTGAACTACCACCAGGACAGCCAGATGGAACCTCGGTTTAATGTCTCATCCAAACGATGGCACCTCAGGAGTGCAACACCCACCTCAGTGTTGGTATGGGATTTAACCCAAGTGCCTGGTGTGGGACAGGACCCACAGACTTCTGATCTCCCAGCCTCAGAGATGAGTGTGCTACCTGTTGAGTCACTGACACTAATGTAGTGGAACCCGAGCACCCATTCAGGTGTCAGCGTGGCTCAGTTGGTAGCACATCCGCCTCTGGACCAGAAGGTCATGGGTTCTCGCCCACACCGGATTGGACTTGCACCTAAAAAATCGCTGGCATCTGAGTGCAGTATTGGGGGTGCTGTACTACTGGGGTGTGCCGCCTTCAGATGAGACGTTAAACCGAGGTCCCTTCTACCCATCCTGGTGTTGTCCAGGTGGAAGTAAAGAACCCAGGGCACTTCCAAAGAGTAGGGAACATTCCCGGTGTCCTGGCCAACATTCCCTTCCTAAGCCGGTTCATGCAATTATCCAGGCTGTGTGTGGGTGATGATGAGCGATATGGCCGCCATACACATTCAGTCACTTCACTACCAGTCTAGCATTGCTTGTAAAGTGCTTTGGATGTAAGAAAAGAGCTATATAAATGCAGATTCTTCTTATTCTTCATTCCATGAATTGTAGTGGAATGTTCATATTCATTATTCTCTGTGCCTGTACTTAGATCACTACCTAGAACTGCTTTATTTTTCCATCCCCCAAAATGTGTCAATGAGTTTCTTCTTCCCCAGATTTTCTCCAATAGTCTGCAGTATGTGTAGTTCCAAAATACTTTATGATGCTAGTGTTCTGAAAATAGAGGCCTGTGTTTCCCAAAATACACCCTCCAGTTTTGGAGAGAGGTCACTTTTCAGCCTTTTTGCAATCTACATTCCTATTCTTTCTTGTTAAACTTATTTTTCTTTCTTCCTGCCAATTCATTTTACATTTGACAACACATCTGATGTTCTCTTCTGCAATATGTGGTAGACCATAACATATACAGTATTTCGACTTATCTTTCATTGTTACTACCCAACACTTGTAATCTTCTACATGAGTCAGTGCTCTGGATAACATTTTTTTTCCCAGGTTGATTAATAAAATATCTCTAGTAAATACCTATATAGATCAGAATTCCCAATAGTGAATTTCTTTTTTACCCTATTTAATGGTATATTGTGTTCCCCTCAATCAACTGTGCAAATCTCATCAAGCATTCCTTTTAGAGCTGCTGTGGGTGTAGTTCTGTAGACCTCTTGCTACAGAAAAGGACTCAGTGCATTCCATCCAACTGAACAACATGTTGGAGTTGCACCACAGTTGCCTCCATGCCAGTGAAGTAGTCCACCGTTGTCTCCATTGGAAGTAGCACTGCATATTTTTACTGTGTCCGTGGTCACAGCAGAACACAGAACAATCCGTCATGTCCAAGATGGTTGACAAACTGTATTGCATATGCATGACCACTAGCGTAAGTGCTGTACAATGCAGTGACTGTGCTGTGTCCGCTGAGATCACTGATTTGTTTTTTAATTGTACATATCCCCCACCTGACCCTCCCTCTCATCACCCACCACCCCAGAAACATAAGAGTGACACTTGGGGTGCCCAAGCTCCCAGTGTCACACTCACCAATCCTGTTTGTTTTAGTGCCCACCCCACTACCATGCATGTATGGTTATTTTGTTTTAATCACCCACCCCACCTGACCCTTCCTCTCAGCACCCACCACCCACAACCCCACCCACTCCCCAAGAAATGTAATAGTGACACTGGGGGTGCCCAATCCCAGTACAGGAATCCTCTGTCTTTTGTTTTATACCTGTAAAAGAAAACTGTCCATGGATGTCTTTTATGGCTGTTAGACTCCCTCACCTGACCTTCCCAGTCAGCACCTGCCACCCCACACACCCACAGGCTCTTACATACTGATCAGAGGTCCAGTGCCATCATCCTTTCTGGATCACAGACAAGTCTTCACTCTTCAAAGCCAAACCGCAAACTGAAGAAACAGGTATGCAGTTCAATATATTGCAATGGTGTTTTGAACTTAATGGCATAACTGGCATTTTTGCATAATTTTACTTAGATTTTCAACATGCCTTTTTGGGACCCCACTTCATGAGTAATTGCACTGGCATTAGGCAAATCTGTCCCAAAATGTGATTTTGTAGTCCCTACATGAAATCACTTTGGGGCAGAAGCTGAAAGTTTTCTGCCCTTGTTCATGAGGTGAGGTCATAAGAAGGTTATGTTGAAAATGTGATATAAAAATATAAACACAACAAAATTATGAGCCTGCATTGAATTTTGCAAATGCAGGCTCATAACTTGGGTAATTTTCAATGCTTTTACCCAATTTACAACATGGCCATATCTTGACAGCACCTCATGAATGTGACAGCTGTCATTTTCAAATTGTGCCCAACCTGTTTTTTTACATCCCAAAAGGTGATTTCACAGTCCCTGTATAAAATTACATTTTGGACAAGAGTTGAAAATCTGCCCTTGTTCGTGAGGTGGGGTCAAGAAAGCAATATTCTAAATTTGGTATAAAATATATATAAAAAACAAAGTTATGAGACTATGCTGAATTTTATAAATGCAGACTCATAAGTTTGGTAATATTAATTGTTTTACCTCAGATTTTCAACATAGCCATTTCTTTACAGCACTTTGTAAATGTGACAGCTGTCATTTTCAACTCCCACCCAAAATGTGTTTTGCATCCCAAATGTTGATTTTGCAGTCCCTGCGTAAAATAACCTTTTGGACAGGAGTTAAACATTTTCTTTGTCTTTATGAGGCAGAGTCATAACAAGGCTACAGTATGTTGAAAATTTGGTGTAAAATATTACAAAACTACACATTTGTGAGTTTATGTTATATTTTGTGAATGCAGGCTAGTAAATTTGGTAATGTTCAGTATTTTACCCCAAATTTCTCACCTGCAGTCCTTTTGTTCCAACCAGATCTTGCTCCATTTGACATAGCTGATAGCCATACTGGGGGAAAGAATGTTGTCTCATGTTTTACTAATAAAAGTCGGCTCAGGTCTTCTGATGTCCCTATCTGCCTTCTATTTTTTTTTGCAAGGCTATGCCTGTAGTTCAATGGGCAAAGCAACAGACCCTCCCCTTCAGGCCTTAAAGGTTGTTCCTCCTGACTTCTCCAGGATCATTTCTTTCATTGAGGCTGGAAGTGCTGCTCTCCACCACTTCTCTTTGGTTTTCTGCATCACTGCTTATTCCCTGTGTTTTGCCAGCTGCCTCTGTCCATTTGGTCCACTTCTCCATGTCCTCCTTGCATTTCTGTTGTGCCACTCATTATGACCTTCCACTCCTGTTTTGTACCTCCCAGTGCTGCCAGCTCCCTCTCCTCACTCACCCATTCTGTTTTCATCCTCTGTCTGCTGCTTTTGCAGCATGACTCTTCCTTACCTTTCCATCACTCCATCCTTTTCCCTGTCCTCCCCTCTCCTCCCATTGCTTCTACATTCTACCTTTCTTTGTGTGCTGAGTTTTATTTGCAACTGTTGTTCAGCTGCCCCTCTTGGCTGTCTTGTGTGATCCTCCTTCCAGACCTGCCTCTACTCTGCTCCTTTGTCGGCTGTTCTCTCACGTCACCCACCTCACTTGTTCACTGAGTCTTCGCAGCCATAACATTTTGCAGTTATCTGCCTCGAGGATGCTTCACACTGCCTGCTCGTTTCCTATCCAAGGCTTCCTTGACACTTGCCCACCTCCCTCTTCAACCAACCTGTCACCCTAGTGCAGCTGGGTATGGTGTACCACCATAAGTATGGCTGCTCCTGAATTCACTTCTGCTGTTCCTGCTTCCCTGGGGGTCTAACCTGGCTGCCACATGTTGCATCTCACTTGGGCTACTGTCATTGGCGTTGTTGGCAAGCTTCGTCTTCTTGTCTCTGCCAGCTCTGAGACTCTGCCCATCATCCCCTTCTATCCTTCTTTTCCATTTGCTTATGCAACCTGACTCTCCTGGGCACACAAACTTGCCATTCTACCTGGCTTCATTCTGTCCTACCAGCATTATTTCTTCCATATTCCTCTCCTGGCTTTCACTCCATCTATTATGGCTTGCTGCAGCCCCCTTTTTTGGGCTTCCATCTCAGCCCACAGCACCTTTCACACAATACTCTGATTGTATGTTCCTCAGATGTCTCCAACCTCGCTCAGTTGCAGCCTCAGGTATTTCCTTCCTTCACTTCATCTACTAGTTTACTTCAACCAATCTATGTTCTCTTTCCTGTTTCTCTAGCTGTTTGTTGTCCCTATGCCTGTTTGGTGGCTTCTCTGTTTATCCCAGATAGGGGACTGCATGCCTAGCTGGCACCATGGCTCCAAGTAGCTGTAGCACCTCATTCATTTGGTATATTTACCTGCTGGCTCACCTGGCTTTCTTTGCTGCTCCATCCAATCTCACCTCTTCTTCATCCTCTTTCTGTTGACCCTGCTGGGATCACTCCATGCTTTATGGGGGAGCTTTCCTGTCCTACCATTGCCTTATCTAATTGCATGTTTTCTCTAATCCTACATCTCAGCCAGTTTGCCTCCTAACTCCCTCCACTCCATATCAGAATACATTCATCTTGAACCTCATCCTTCCTATACTGACTTCACAGTTCCTCCTACCTGTCATTGTAGCTAATTTATTCATGGTGCTTTGTACCTCCACCATTGGCTGTGGGCTGCACTCAGCTGGTCTTGTCTCTCACTCTTGTGCAATCAATCCCTCCTAATTTGGCTCATCAATGGATCTGTTTGGCATGCACTCCTGTGGTTGCTACTTGCAGTCTCCTTCTTTGGACTCTCATCAGGGTCTACTTTTGCTTCCTTACAACCTCTCTGTAGGTCTACTCATTCACATTGACTATTTGAGTATATCCTCATGTGGGTCTCATGCTACCTCAACTCAACCTGCTCTTCACCTGGAGACATGCCCTCCATGTCCATTGATCCATGGCTCAGGGCTAGCCCTAGCCAATGGTCTCACTTACCCATGAAGTCTACATCTAGAGCATGTGAAGCTCTGAGTGGGGTCCTTCTCCCTGGCCCATAGTGAGAATGTCTTTGCTCGAGTGGAACTTCAGTCTTTCCTCATTCGGCAACACCTCAGGATGTACAATTTATGACTTCAAGCTGTGAGTGGGGTTCTCATCAGCGGGGCCTTGGCTGTCCAAGTGGGTTTAGAGGCACCCTTTATACTGTTCTCCATCTAACCTCCTCGGGTTCACCTGATTTGTTCCATAGAGAGCTCGTGTAGGCTGGCTCGTGCCTCAGCAGTCATTTCTCTCCTCCTCTGCTTTTGGGTACCTAGTTGCAGAGACATTGCTCCACAACCCTCAACAGCATTCCTGTTAAAGGACAGAGGAAAGCTTCATCTAAATTGGAATCTTTTCCTCTTCCTCAGTCTTGACTCTAAATTGCAGTAGCTGAGCCATAACTAATCAAAACGTCCTTCAGCCTGGAGGAAGGTGACCAAGGCCTTGGATCCCCAGAGGTGTCCTCCTCAAAGGGTTTTCCTCTTCTCTCCTCTATGCTGATGGTCATAATATTTAGTTACTGCTTTTGTAAGTTTTAGTTAGGTTCCGCTGTTGGATGGAGTTAGCGATAGCCCCAGCTGTTCTCTCTTTCCTTAGGAAATCCCATCCTTCTGTCTCTTGTCAGCTTCATTCCACTCAATATTCCCTATCATCTCCCATTCCTCTCCTGTCCTTCCCATCTATGCCTATCAAACTCCATTCCCATCCTCAATATCTTCTGACTACTTGCCTCCTTTGATGTTTGACACCCTTTTGGGTATTCTTTTGGGCTTCTTCCTAAGTTACCTTTAGCAAAGGAATCATTCCCATGGCACATATAGGGCTGGAACCCTCCCTAGGGTTTTCAGCATTGTACCCTATAGGGTGGTATATCCCATGGATAGAGGTGAACAGCCACACTGTATCTACATCACACAAGCATACATCATAAGCTGCATAAGCACATTGGTTTCAAAGCTACACCTGTATTTCAATGGGCAGAGCAATAAACCACTCCCCATCAGGCCTAAAGACCACTCCTCCTGGCTAGTCCAGGATAATTTCTTTCACTGCCACATCATCCTCCTCTCCTCCTCCTCCTCCTCCTCCTCCAGCGGCTTATCTCTCTTTCTCTTGGGCTTCTTTCAAAGCTACCTTTAGTGAAGGAATCATTCCTAAGGCACTTATAGATAGGGTTAGTGCTTTCATAGGTTTCATAGTTAGGTTCTGCTGTTGGATGGAGTTGGACCATGGCCCTGGCTGTTCCTCTCTCCTTAGGAAGTGCTGCCCTTCTGCCTCGTGTCAGCTTTCAATCCTATTTAATATTCCCCATGGATAGAGTGGCAAACAGACACAACGTATCTAAGTCACACAAGCATACATCGTACCAAGATGAGTAAGCAAATCAAAATTATTCTGTTTTCTGTTTCTTGTTATATTTCTGAAATGGTCGGGATTAGCATTAGTGTGTAGAGTAGTTGTCTCCCAGCCCCATGTTCTCTATGTCATGCCAGCCTACCTCATGTCTCTGCCTTGCCCACTAACAGGCATATGCCAGTTGCCCTGCTAAATAATATTTTGTAAGTCTAGTAAGATGAGTCACTCCCCAACCCCACCCTGTTCACTGGACTGCATACATATTTTCTGCTTAATTCTGGCTTTTTTACCATTTCAGATAAACTTGTGTATGCCTTTTAGCAGGTTGTTTCTGTAACTCTGTGGCCTGTTAATTGAAAGTGTTTGGAATAGGAAGAAATATCTGAGCAACAGGTTCATCTTTACCATATCTACGCATCCTGCTAATTAATAAGGATACTACTGTCCCTTTTGCTATGCCTGCCTGTGCTTTTTCTCAGAGCTAATGATAACTGAGATTAAATATGTTTGACAAATCAACTGCCACTTGGATTCCTAACTAGCTGACCATGCTGTCTGCTGCCTAGGTTAAGGGAAAGTTACTTTTTAAACTTATTTGGCAATTGTCACTTATTCTGAGGGCTTCACATTTCTAAAAGTATATTTTGTGTCCTGAAATTGGTCTAACTTAATTTGGTAGCCAGATCAGCTTTGGCATGGATGCCTCAGGCCTGCTTAGAAAAAACATCAAATCATCTGCATAGAGGGATACTTTCTAGTCTATGCCTCCTTTGTTATTCCCATGATTCTGAAATCCCATCTCACCTAGACTGCCAAGGATTTTAAGCAAATAGTGAACAACACTGGGGACAGGGGCATCCCTGCCTTGTGCCTGTAGACAATGCAAAGTATCCTGAATTAATTCCACTCACTGTCACAATTACATTTTTTTTTATATAGCACTGTGACCATCACTATAATTTTGGGCTGAAATGAATAGTTTCCATAGTTTTTTAAGGAAGAGCAAAATTAGCCTATAGAACGAAATCAGCATCCATCATTATAGCCAGATGGAATGCCCTGTCCCTGTTGGAATAATATTATGTTCAGTAATCTACTGATGTTATCTTGTAGGAATCTGCCACTGATGAACCTCTTTGGTCCTGGTGGGTCATCTTAAAATTACAAAATCACACATACCCCATAATGTAGAGCATCATGGGCTGTATATGCAAATCACCACAGAATATTATGTTGGTTTAACTTTAAGCAGAAATGTATGGTGCTGAAAGGCCTCTCACATAGTTTGCAAAGGGTGCCAACAGAAAGACACAGACACGTGTTTCATCCTATCAGAAATCCTCGTTGTGCCTTATCTGTATGACACCCCAGTGGAATGAACCAGCTACCCTAAGATGGTCTCTCTGGGTTATGTTGTGGTAAACCCAATAAAAACAAAAACAAGCAAAAGACAAAGAACCTCAGTGCACAATCATTTGGGCAATGGTACCCAAAGGACATTGGCTGGGAAGCCAAGTTTCAAAGAAATACAAAATCACACATACCCTATAATGCAAAGCATCATGGGCTGTATATGCAAATCATCCTAAAATTGCTGTCTGCCTCCTCTCTGGCAATATCCGCATAAAAATATTTAGGTCTGTGTTTAACAATGAAACTGGCCTATATGATTTATATTCTAGCAAATTCTTCCTAGGTTTTGGTAAAATAGAAATCTTTGCATAACGCTAAGAATCCAGTACTTGTCCCCACTCCATAATCTCTTTAAAGACCTGCTCCAGTAAGTGTAACAATTTACTTCCATACACTTGAAAAATTCAGAGGGCAGGCCATTTATTCCAAATAATTTGCTATTCTTAACTTGCTGCATCTTGTTTATAATTTCTTGCCCCATTATGCCTTTCTGTATTGCCTGTGCTTCCTGATTCATTAGGATGGGAGTGTTATTTTGCTGAAAAAGCTTTTACGTTTGTTCTGAAAGTCTGAAATTGCATAATGTGTGTATAGAGGTTGGTGCAGTATTAGTGATGGTCTGCATTATCTCATGTGGGATCCTGTGATCTGCCCTTGCATATCTGGGTTACTGAGCCTCAGAGCTGCTCTATTGCCATGCGCTCTTTGCAGTGACAGTACCAGAAGTCTGCCAGCCCTGTTCCCCTCCATAATATCTTTGTTGTGCCTTTTCAAATCCCACTCCACCTGGGCAGTTCAAAGATTTTCAACTCCATATTTTTTCATTTTCTGGCAAACATTATCCTGGGTATCTAGTGTAATTATATTTTCAAGCTCTATCCTCAGGTGTCATTTTCCAGGTTCCATGTCATAATAGTGATTGCAAACAGCTTATCTCTTTATGGCGTGTATATAGCTGAAAAGCAAATCAGCAATATACACTTCCAGGTGATCTGACATCCAGAATACTAAAATG
Source organism: Neoceratodus forsteri (assembly GCA_016271365.2). Taxonomy (NCBI): domain Eukaryota; kingdom Metazoa; phylum Chordata; order Ceratodontiformes; family Ceratodontidae; genus Neoceratodus; species Neoceratodus forsteri. The sequence continues at coordinate 1,067,594,669 of CM028130.1, forward strand.
TGTTTTGCAGGGGCCCCATGCATCCCCTCACAGATGGCTTTGCTTCCCTGTACCCTCCTGAATTTAGATTCTCAACTCCAGGGGCTATGTCAGGAGGGAGCAATATCCTGATTCTGCAAAAATGAAAGTCCCACAGCCAGAGGTACCATCAAAATTTCCATGCTCCCTGCTCTAGCCATGAACCAAGTACCTGCTGTGCCAGAGCTAGCCACCACACCACCACCACATACAGCTAGCTCAGTGGCAGTATGCACACTAGCCCCTAAAACCCCTTCCCTGTCCCTCCCCTTCCTTCGCTATTCCTTCTGGTCACCCCTTGCCTATACTCACTTTCATGTAGGGTCACTACCCTTTCAGGGAAGTCCATGGGAAAGCACTGAATATGAGTCACCTTTAGATGGTCACCCATATTGAATCACTATCCTCACTGGAAATCCATACTCCAATCTAATTCATATTGTTATCTGTAGCTTTTTGGTGGCTGAGTAATACCTAATTATTGCCCTCAGAACCACATTTATTGCATCCCAATGAGTTACATGTGTAACCCCTTAGCAATGTCTCATAAATGCTCTATTATTGCATTTTCCACTAGCTCTTTACACTGAAGTGCATTTCTCTGCCCACATTCATTCTCTACACCGAATTGCATATTGTGGGTAATAGTTCTAAGTCTAATCACACTGGGGTATGGTCCAATTGTTGTTTTTTTGGCAATATGGAACAGTGTTGGACTGCATGCACACATTTGTTTGAAATTAGGAACTTGTCAATCCTACAATAACTGTTATGCCTACTCAGGTATAATCCTTTACCCTGCCTTAACCTACATACTTCCATCAAACTCATCTCTTCTGATAGTCTTTTGATTAACTTTTCAGCTGTATTACCACTTTGAGCCCTCTTCCCTGTCTGTCCGTCTGACTTGACACCCATGTGTTAAAGTCCACACCAATCAATTACAAGTGATTTGGGGCCATGTACCACTTTTTTTATGAATTGCTAACTTTTCTTCTCCTCACTGGGGCATACAATTCAGGACAGTGCACTTTGTGTCCTACAGCTTCCCTTGTAACAGTCAGAATTTCCTTCCAGGTCCAGGTCCATATCATAAATTAAGATGGGGCTATCTCTGCATATCAGAACTGCAGTGACCCATCATTGTTTATTGACAGTAAATTTTTGGGTACATTCTCTTCAACTTTGTATTTAAATTACTCCAGTTCTGTTATATTATATAGCAGTGTCAGTGGCTCAGCAAGTTGCACACCCACCTTTGAGGCCAGAAGATCAGAAGGCTGTGGGTTCCACCCACCTTTGAGGCCAGAAGATCAGAAGGCTGTGGGTTCCATCTGCACACCAGGACCTTGGGTCAAATTCTGATATTTACACTGTAGTGCAGCACGAGGGGAGTGAAGCACTCCTGAGGTTCTGTCTTTTGCATGAGATATTAAACTGAGTCTCTGTCTGCCTGTTCTGGTGGTAGTTTAGGTAGGTGTTAACGATCCTGACAAAGCTTGAAAAGAATAGGGGAATTTTTTTATTGTATCTTTCAAATCAACATTTTTACTAGCACTGTTCAAGTCTCAGAGAAAATGTCATAACTCAAACAGAAATAAACAAAATAAATTGGATATTTCAAACATACCCCCTTATAACCAAATCCTAATATAACAAAAGAAAAATCAAACTCCTAAAATAAAATGATGATGCATACATGCTTAAACTGCAATAAAAATGAGAAACTTTTTTTAATCTTTCCCAGCAATATGTTGTACTTCAAACCTCCTGTACCCAGGAGGGCAGTTACCCTGGCTTTCAAACTCTCTACAAGAAACCATATTATATTAGTATTCTGTCTATATAAAACACTCTAAAGTAAGTAGATATTAATACACATTATACTCTTCATAAATATTGTATTACTCTGTAATCTACAGACCCTTGCAATAAAAAAATTTGCCATGAAATCCTGCCTGTTATATAATCTTTATAACATTCCTATATAAAACCATAAAAGCTGATAACCAAAACAAAGTATTTCTTCATATTCCTCCCTCAAAAATCTTGAGTAACTGTATTCATAACACAAAATATGTATTGTATTTCTACTCACCCCACATATATTATTAAGAGCAGTGGCATTTTTTTTGTAAATCATCCTGTATCCAACCAAGTTATGTTATTCTACTATTTTTTATAAATCTCCCATAGTACCTTCCTTTTTAGTGTCCCTTAGTGCAATAATGGCCTCATGTATGATCCAGGAAAGCTGTTCTTTAGTGACATAAAATTTCTGTAGGGACCACTTGCATCTATTATATACTGCCCATGCTTGGGGTTAGATTCCTAAGAATAAAATATCATGTGTCAATAACATAAAGGAGAATTAACCCATTTTTTATAGTAGTGACCATAATTGTAAAACCTATGGATATTGGAAATATAACTGCTCTATTGTTTCTATCTGGCCATTGCAAATATCTGTTCTAGGGCATACCCTTGCCCTCATTTCTTTATGTTTAAGGTTTCCCTTAATGTTCAATCTCCCATAGACACTGAGCAAAAGAACATCCCACATGTGTATTGGTCCTATTTTGCTGCAGCATTTTCTCAGTTTGTTTTAAGCTAGGCTAAGGTTTATTACAAAAATGTGGGTTTTCTAAAAGAAAGTTGACATGATTTGAGTATACAATTCTTTTCTAAACACTGACAAACAAATACATTTGATCAGTCCCCAAAGTTTAATTTTTCTAAAGTAATTATGTAAATAAGCTGTGAGTCCTAATAAAGATTTGTGTCTAGGTATACAGTTATCCATTTACCAATTTTGTACCCATGGCCCAATTTGATCCAATAGTCATGGACCCCATATCTGGTAGAGTATTTTTTATTTTTGTAAAATTGGTCTTATATTATTTTGTAAGAACATACAAAGAAAAACAACACTGGATTCACCATCCCCAAACCTCCTTCTTTACAGGAAGATAGTCATCCCTCTCTTAATGGGGTTAAGGTGGCTGCCCCATACCCCCTGAAAAATATGCTAAGAAACTCTTGTTTCTAGCTGTTTATGAATCATAAAAACAGTACTTATATGTAAAACATTATTAATAAAAGTGTATTTAATATATAAATGTGTTTCTTCTTTCCAGGAACCACTTGTTTCACTTAATCACCTTCTTTTGTACTTCTACAAGTAATTTGTCCCAGTTAACAAAATCCATATCTCCAGGTCCAAAATAAATTCCTAGTACAGTGGATTCTACTTAAGTGCACATCAGATAAGATCATATTCCTGATAAGTGCACATTTTCCAGTTTCCATTTTTTACTATTCACATAGTATAAAATGTTAAGTGCACACTGGATAAGTACACATTTCTGCTAAATGTACAGCTTGACAGTTCACCAACACATCTCTCCCTAGGTAGTTAGCACCTCTTAAGTATGCAGGTGAGTCTAAGCAGTTGTGAAGCAGCATTTGACACTCTGTATCACTCAGCTGGCACTGAAAAGTTGCAAACAGACTAAGATCATTTCCTTTTTGGGTCCAAAAGCAATACAGATAATGCAGACAGATGATCAGCTTTAATATTTTTTAAAGCATTAAGCTTCATTAAGTTATTTGTCAATGCTACAAGGTAGCACATTTTATTATTTTAGCATATTGCTATGATAAACAAATGTGGAATGTCATTACAGTGTCAGGTCTCAGTTATTTTCTTTATGTTGCATTATAAACATAAGAATTTGGATAAATGCACATTCTGCTTAAATGCACATTTTCTTGCTGCAAAACGGGTATGCAGTTAAGCAGATTACACTGTATTTTACAATGGTAATTTGATACCAGAATACCCAGTACTGTCATGTCTAATCTAGGTACATTTCCCATGGGAAGGCACTTACTCTTGTCCAGGTTTATTTTAGAACCCGTTCCCCATGTGAAGTCATCCAGCACCACTTCCAGTACTCCACCGAGGAAGGTTTACCAAACAAAACAAATGTCATCAGCATAAGCTATTGTGTTTATCTCAGCATCATCACTTGAAATGGATAAACCCCTAATTTTGTCATTCTGATGTATTTTTGTATCAGTGGTTCCAAAGTCAAAATATATAACATAGGACTTTAGGGACAACCTTGTCACATTCCCTAGTCACTCTACAAGGTGCCCCACCCAACCATTAACATAAGGTGCTGTCTGTGCTGTTTCATAACACATTTTTATCCACTGGATAAAGGGTTGTGCAAATTTACATTTTTGTAGACATTTCCATAAATAAAGATGTGCCACTTTATCAAAGGCCTTGGCCTGATCCAATCTGACCAGAAAACCCATAATTTCTTCCATGTTATCTTTTTCAAAATCTCTCATATCAGTATCAATCCATCTGTGATATGGCAGCCTGGCACTGAACACAGTTGTGTAGGAAGTATTATATCTGGAAACCATACTTAATCTATTGATAATAATTATAATGAAACTTGTTATATCAGTATTTAGTAAGGTAATGGGTCTCCAGTTTCTTAACAGTGTCTTTCCCCAGATTTATATAATAGAATCAATAAGCCAGTGTTCAAAGTGTCTGGTAAATTATTATTTGTTAAGCAATCATTAAACACATGGGTCAATTCTGTTATAAGATGTTGGCTTATAATGAGATATAGTTCATGGGGTAAACCATCTGGGCCTGGTGCTTCACCACTATGTATATGAGTAATGACTGTTTGCAACTCCAGTTCTGTTATAGATTTAGTTAAGGAAATAAAATAGTGTTCTGGAATAGAGGGAGGTCACTATCCTGCAACCATTCATCGATGTGCTCCTCTGTCAAGGTGGAATCAGCTGAAAATATGTCTGAAATATAAAGTTCTATTTCTCTTAAATTCCTGTCCCATGTGATAGTAATTTCCCATCCTGTGTCTTAAGCTGTTCAATTTGTTTTATTTCAGTCTGGTTATTACAACAGTCAAAAGGGTTTGTAAAAGCTTGTTTTCCTGTGTCCCAAAACATTGTTCCCTTTCAAGTGATTTCATCCTGTTGTACTATACATTTGTCATTTCTTGTTTTATTTCTGTCAAATTCTCCTGTAAAACATACTCCCTTTTTTTCACAGGGATTGTAACAGGATAAGCTGCTGTCTTAGATCCCAATATCTATCTTTCCTACATCGTAGCTATTTTCCCAATCATTTTAAAAACTCTAAAATACTGCTTACTATCCTCCCACCAACTCTGTTTAGAGTTATACAAAAAATAAACTGATTGTCTGGCTTCTAATACATATTGGGAGCCTTCAAGCACCCCAGGGTCCTCCAGTAAAGATAAGTTCATCTTCCAATATCTCAGGCCTTTAGTTGTTTCCTTAAAATTGGAAATAGTAACTGTCAGTAACCCATGGTCTGATGTAGCTACCATTTGAACTAATGGGTGTCTAAAGATTAAAGTTGGTGTTATAAACAAATAGCCAATTGTGGTTGCTTTCTGTCCCTGAAAGAATGTAGAGGTAGCAAGTGAGTTTAGTTTTCTCAGAAGAAGCCAGAAGGGGAAGGAAACATATTCAATTCAGTGCTTTACAGTAACTGGTAATTGCTATTTTCTTTTAAACTTAGATTGTGGGCTTTTAGTGACACTGTAATGTATTTACATTATATGCAGTGTCAGTGGCTCATAGGTAGCACACTCGCCTCTGAGGCCGGGAGATCAGAGGGCTGTGGGTTCAGTTCCTACATCTGGCACTTGCTAATATCCCAATACTGACACTGTAGTGCAGCATGAGAGGTGCTGCACGTCTGAGGTGCCGCTTTCAGATGAGATGTTAAACCGAGGTCCCATCTGCCTGGATTGGTGGTAGTTCAGGTGGATGTTAAAGATCCCATGGCACTTATCGAAAAGAGTAGGGGAATTTCCCGGTGTCCTAGCCTAATTTCCCTCATTCACTAAAAATACCACCAACAGCTTAATCTGTTCAAGGTCAGTTGGCATTCATCTGTATCCCCCTCTCCCGGGTCATGCCAGAAAATAGGCAGGATTTGTCTAGTGCACTTACCCAGTCAATGAAAATAAATAAAAAAAATTGCTGTCTTTACTTAGAATCGTTTTGAGCTGTTGAAAATGTAAAACATAGTGGTGGTGTATTTCTTTGCTGTCTTTAATTGCTGCAAATTTAGTCTTGGCTTGTCTGACTTGCCCTGTAGTTTGGGTGAGGGGTGTTAATTGTCTGGCCTCTGACTTCAGCTACGGTGATAACTGGAGGTGGGGCTTAGTCAGAGTTGAGGTAGCAAGTGAGTTTAGTTTTCTCAGAAGAAGCCAGAAGGGGAAGGAAACATATTCAATTCAGTGCTTTACAGTAACTGGTAATTGCTATTTTTCTTTTAAACTTAGATTGTGGGCTTTTAGTGACACTGTAATTTATTTGCTGTCTTTACTTAGAATTGTTTTGGGCTGCTGTAAATTTAAAACATAGTGGCGGTGTATTTCTTTGCAGTCTTTAATTGCTGCAAATTTCACCCCTCTCCCTCCCCTTCCCCAGCTCTTAATTATATGCCCTGTTAAATATGATTGAAAGGAGCTTAACACAGGGATAGTAAGGGTGTAGTAGGAGTGGCATAAGGGAGAAGAAGCCCACCTTCAGCACGACAAATGTTTTGGCTCATTTATTTATTGGTTTATTTTATTTTTTTTTTAAAGAAAAGTATCTGAGGATCAGTGGCAGGATTTTTAGGACAGTAAATTAATAAAAAGGAACTAGGAGAGCTTCAGTAACAGACAAGTAGTGGAATAGCAGTATAATTGCAGTATAATGGGGAGTGGTACAATGCAGTGGCTGTGAGGCAGCCATATTCAGGCAGACCTTCTGGACACTGAGGTGCTGCCCTATCTGCATGCACTCTCTGAACTGTGGGATGAAGTAGCCAGACTCAGAGCGGAAGTAAACTGGGTCAGGAGTACCATCACCCCTATCTAGAGACCACCCAGTCCAATGCAACTGCCTCAAAGGATGCTGAGAATGAGGAGCACTTAGGGACAGTGGGCTCAGGAGGGTTAGAGTGGTCAGGCAGAGGCACATCGCTGATCCTATTCCACTCAAGAACTATGCCACACTGGCAAATGGGGACAACCAAATAGAAGAACCCAGAGAAGTGGAAGGAAAGGATGTGAGGTTAGCCAAGGAGGTGACCTCAGCGGGAGATCAGTGACCCCAGAGGAGAAGAAAGTGAATACTGGTGGAGGACTCCATCATAAGAGGGATCCAGCTAGAAACACAGGAGGGGAGGACAGGGAGGTGAGGTACCTACCAGGTGCCATGGCATGGAGGGAGGAAAGGAAGATCCTGGGGATCACTGGGAAGGCAAGATGGGAGGGTGAGCTGGATGTCATTATCCACCTAGATACTAATGACCTGGCAAATGGGGAGACAGAGGAAGTTCAGGAAGAGTTTAGGAAATTGGGGAGGGGTCTCAAGCAAGTAGCTACTTCTGTCACTTTTCAGAAGTACTATCTGTGAGAGGCAAGGGAGAGCATAGGGTGCATGAATCAGGAACTTTAACTCATGGTTGAATAACTGGTGCTGTGAGGAAGGGTTGGATTCATTGGTGACTGGGGACACACCTGGAGGGATGGAGGTTTGTTCAAGCCTGATAGCCTGCATCCATCCTGGAGGGGAATCCAATCACTCAATGAAAAGTTTAAATGCTACACTGACAAGTATTTAAACTAGCAAAGAGGGGGGTCTGGTCAGTAAGGAGGTACCTACTTTCTCACCCCCACAGCTAGCAGTGGAACCAGTGAACAGGAGGAGTGGCTATCTTACAAAGCAGTGTGCAAAAGATGGAGATTAGCACCCCAGGCAGAAAAGGGCAAAATTCAGCAGAAGGGCAGACAGCAAGGAGAACCAGGGATAAAGGACAACCAAGGAAGGGGCTGGAGTAGAACAGTGAAACAGTCTAGAGAGATCAAATCATGGAATTCCATAAAGCAATGCCAGGAGCCTTAGCAACAAGATGGAAGATCTGGAGGCTGTCATGGTGCAGTCAGACTTGGACATTGTGGCCATCACTGACACCTGGTGTAATGATAACCACAACTGGGAGATGGCCATACCTGGCTACAACATATTCAGAAGAGACAGGGCAGGTAGAAGGGTGGAGGAGTGGCACTGTATGTGAAGAATGACATAAGGGCCACAGAGATCCAGGAGGAACAAAATGGGGAGAGATACTGTGGGTTAAGCTGGAAAGGAAAATGAGCCATCCATCCACACAGGTGTGGTCTATAGACCACCAGCCCAGGAGGAAGAAACAGATAGGGAGCTGATGCTAGGGCAGACAAGGGTGAGGTAGTACTGGTTGAGACTTCAATATTCCAGACGTGGACTGGGGCATCCCAGCAGCAGCATCAACTAGGAACAGATTTATCCTGGACTCCTTCAGGGTGCCTTCCCAAGCAACTGGTCATGGAACCAACTCGGCAGAAGGCAATACTGAACTTTGTGCTCACAAACAGGGACAGTGTGATGGGGGTAACAGTGGGGAGCACCTGGGGAACAGTGACCTACCAGTCATTGTGGTTTGAAATCACAGAAAGAGCAGAACCAAACCACACAAAACATGTATCCTGGATTTTAGGGGGAAGACTTTGGGAAAATGGGGAGATACTTGAAAGAGGCAGTAAGGGTAATGGAACAGGAATCAGGGGTTGAGGAACAGTGGTCAGTATTTAAAATGGGGATTACAAGAGCAACAGAATTATGCATTAAGCAGGTTAGCAAGAGGAAAAGGAAGAGGAGACCATTATGGTTTTCCAAGAGGTAGCAAAGAAAGTGAAAGCCAAAAAGGTTGCATTCAGGCAATACAAAAATACACAGGCATAAGGGGATAGGGAGAAGTACCAGAAGAAGAAAAGGGAGGCAGGGAGGTCAGTAAGGAAGCCAAAGCTCAGACAGAAGAACCCATTGCAAAATCAGTGGGTGAGGGGACAAAACCTTTTACAGGTACATAAGTGAAAAAGAAAGGCAAAGGGAGGATAGTGAGACTGAAGGGGAGGATGGGGCCATGGAAGATGACAACAGTAAAGCTGACATATTGAACAGGTATTTCTGCTCAGTCTTAACTGAGGAAGAGGAGGGTAATGGGTCTGAAGGGAGTACAAGGGGTGAGAATGGTGCAGAATGGACATAAGTCCCTTTACATGAGAAAGGGTCCTGAAAGAACTGGAAGTAATAAGAGTTGATAAAGCAATGGGGCCAGATAGGTGCACCCAGGGTCCTTAAAGAACTAAGAGAGGTGGTGGCTGAACCTCTGGCTATCCTGTTTAGCCGATCACTGGAAACAGGGAGGTACCCAAAGACTGGAGGACAGCAGATGTACTACCCTTATACAAAAGTGGAAACAAAGAGGAAGCGGGAACTACAGACCAGTCAGTCTCACCTCAGTAGTGGGAAGATCATGGAAGCACTACTGAAGGAGAGATTGGTGGAACATCTGGTTGTCAATGGACTACAGGACCCAAGGCAGCATGGTTTCACCACGGGAGGTCATGTCAGACCAACCTCATTGAATTTTTGACTGGGTGACTAGGGAGGTGGGTCAGGGGAGGCAGTGGACATGACCTATCTGGACTTCAGCAAGGCCTTTGACACTGTGCCACATAGAAGACTATTACACAAACTGGGGAATATGGGTGTGGGTAGGACAGTAGTGTGGTGGGTAAGTAACTGGCTGGGTGGCAGGACACAGAGGGTGGTGGTAAATGGCTGTCACTCCACAGAAGGAAGAGTGACCAGTGGGGTACCACAGGGATCAGTGCTGGGACCAGTCCTATTTAACATATTCATCAGTGACATTGGTCAGGACCTGGAAGGTAGAATTTCACTGTTCGCTGATGACACAAAGCTCTGTAACAGAGTAGACACACCAGAGGGTGTAGACAGAATGAGAAGGACCTGCAGAAACTTGAAGAATGGTCAGGGGTTTGGCGGTTGAAATTCAATGCAAATAAGTTCAAGATAGTGCATATGGGGCACAAAAACCCTGGCACAATATATCAGTTGGGGTGAGGATATAGCATGCACCAAGCAGGAAAGGGATCTTGGAGTTATCATCTCTGATGACCTCAAGGTAGGGAAACAGTGTGACAAGGCAGCAGGTAAAGCAAGAGGATGCTGGGATGCATTGCAGGGGGCATCACCAGCAGGAAAAGGGAGGTCATAATTCCACGATACAAGACACTAATGAGGCCCCACCTGGAGTACAGTGTACAGTTCTGGAGACCTTACCTACGTAAGGACATAGACAGGGTAGAGAAGGTTCAGAGGAGGGCAACAAAGATGGTACATGGATTGCATCACTAATCCTATGGAGGACAGGTTGAAGGAACTGAACATGTGCTCCCTGGAGGAGAGGAGGGAGAGAGGGATATGATAGAGACATACAAGTATCTTACAGGGAGGAACTGGGTGCAGGAATACACTATTTCTAAGTGAAAAGATGTTCCAGGACTAGAAGGCATGGGATGAAGTTGGAGGGAGGACGATTCAGAGGAAACATGAGGAAGAATTTCTCACGGAACAGGTGGTGGTCAAGTGGAACACCCTGCCAGAGGAAGTGGTTGGGGGCTGAAACAATCACAGGATTTAAAATGCATGGGATAGACATAAAGGAATTCTGGAGGTCAGGGGTAAGGGCAACAGACTTCTAGGAAAACATAAACTGAACTTACAAGCTCTGAATGGCAGACTGGTGGGCCATAGGCCCTACCTGCTGACACTGTCTATGTATCTATGTACTGGGGGCTTTGTTTCCTTTACTTAGAAAGACATCCTGGAGACCTGTCTGTGCTATTAAAGTATTTTAAGAAACAGCATCACAGTACATTTTGTTTGTGGTGAGACCTCATCTGAAGTGAATCTACTGATATTAAAACTCCATAAATGACATTTTTACTAGTGTACAAGTATCACCTTATTAGTTTAAGTAGTTTAATCCTCAATACAGTTCCCTGTGGTGCATAAATATTAATTAATCGAAAGTCTACACCTGTATTTGTATATCTAGTAACAGTGCCCTCCCTAGAAAATGCCCACCATGTGCATCACTGTAAATGCTGAGGTTGTAAAGCAAATACCAATCCACAGCATAAATCCATCCCCTTGATCAATAGTATGGGCCCCATATTCAGGCAAGAGGCAGCTTCAATACTTTCACATCACAAAGTCTTGTATCCTGTAAACAAATGATATCATATTCATAGTTAGAAAACAAATCATAAGTGGTTAATCTCTTTTTCTCTAATCTAATGCTATTAATATTCAGACTAGCCAAGGTAATATCATAAATCTGTAAATCAAATCTCAAAGTATTAAGTCACTGCAGTTGTATTCCTGGGACGTTTCCTCAGACCCACTCTAAGGCCTATCCTTTTTTTTTTTTGTGGTTTTGAGTGTCTTTCTTGGTATCCGTTCTGACATGACATCCATCTGAGAGGATGTCTGGGATGTGGTGTCTAAGTCTGTCTCTTCTTCATGTTGTGCAGCATGTTAAACCTCATATTTGTTAGATACAAAAATCTCATTTGTAACTAAGATAATGTCAGGTTGTACAGAAAATGTCCTTCCATTTGGGGAAACCATCTAACAGTAAGAGGACTGCACAGGGGTGGTGGCATAGAGGTTGTGAGTTGAGGAGCACTTTCTGACAATCTCTTGTGTGACAGAAGGCTCAGCAAGAGGCTTAGAAGAGGCCTATTTTTCAGGGGTGGATTTCTGACAGTGTCTTTTGGTGGGGTTCTGTGTGATAACATCAGCATAGGATCGTCCTGTAGAGTAATGTCTCTGGGGACTGAGGTCTAGGTGGAGCTCTAATCCAAGAAATATTGTTGACTTCTCTTAATGTTTTGAAATATAAAAGTCCTGAATTCAGAAATCCGCATCCTTAGTGTTATGTGCAGCTTTTGGGCAATCAGGGAAAGTGTGACCCTCTTCCCTGCAAAGGTTGCTTTTTGGTGGCTTAGTATAATGATAACCTGAATGGCCCCATTCCCCACACTGTGTACACTGTATTTCATTACAGGAAGTGCTTATATGCCTAGCTGACCCTCACGTATAGCATCTGCTTGGCTGCCCTGGATAGAATATAAAACCTTTATCCCTACCAATGAAAAACAGTTTGGTAGATGTTGAAAGTCCATGCTGGCCTGAAAAGGCTTAACTTTGATCCTCCACCCCCATTACAAAAACCCTCCCCATCAAGAAAGGGTTCCAGTGTTCCTTGCAGTTCACAGTGTTGCTCTAGCCAAAAAGAATGTCCACAATGTTGATGCCTTCACTATGAAAAAGTACTGTTAAGAATCTAAATGCTTGTTTGGTTAAGGGTATAACCTGGACAGGGGTCCACAGAGGGTTGTTTTTAGCAGTATATGTTTTGCCCAAATCACTGCAGGATGTCAGAGGATCTAAAACTTATGTCAAATGTACAGTATGTTCTTCTGCAATGTGTATTAGTGCATGAACATTTACAGGAGTAAAGCCCAAAGATTGTTTAATTAAGACATGTTCCATGTAATACCTTTCTGGGGGTTCATCCAGCCCTCCCACATATCTGAGTCTGGTAGCATTCATCCTTTTGCCAGCTCTGTGAGCTTATTAAAATGACTAGCATAGTTCATATGACTTTTATTCTTTTCAGTGTTTGTAGGTTGGGGTTGTACTTCCCCACTATTAGTATTCCTTTGTTCTTTTTCACTATGTCCATCTCTCCCTCTACCAGTCTCCCCTGCTGCACATCAAAAACAGCTCTTGTTGAGAACCCAAAGGTGACAACAAATGCTACCTGTTTCCTTAGAAGTCTGATCCACCTTTGAGGCCCTCAGACATCCTTGTGTCATGTTATGTACTGGTATCACATCTTGTTGCTCCTGAAATGCAGTCGGTTTCACTGGTGTGTAATCTGGGTCAACTTCCACTGACCGGGTGGAGTTTGTTTTCACCCAGCTTTTTGATGCACTAGCTCTGGCACCATGGCTCCTCCTGCATTGGACGACTTTTCCTCTGACCTTTGACTCAATCCGGCATCCAGTCTACGTCTGTATCTGCAGCATGAGTCCCAAAGCAAACAGTGGAGGAGCAGCTTTACTCAAATTTCCTGGAGAGCGATCCAGTAGCCTTTTTCCTTTCTTAGCCTCCTCTTCTAATGTATGTTTTGCCAATTGAAACTCCTGCTTGGCTTGAATAATTTTCTCCTGTAATAATTTCTTATTTTCTTCTAGTTTGCTCTGAAAGGTTTGTCATGCTTCTGAATCCATATAGGTAGCTATATCCTTGGAGCAATCCTCTGGCAATTCCTGGTTTAGTTGAGGAAGCACCTTGACTTCAGTACCCTCTGTACTTCTCAAGTGTCTTCCATAGATCTACTCTGCACAGCCATACTGTGCATATCATTGTCCTCCATCGCACAATACCAACACTGCACCCTTTATGAAGAGCAGAGGAATTTCCCAGTTCCCTGGCCACATTTCCCCATTTCAATAAAATACTACCAACAGCTTAACCTGGTTCAACGCCAGTTGATTTCATCTGCCCCCAGTCAAGGCTGAAAATAGACAAAATTGTCTAGCCTCCATTCCCAGTGAACAAAAGCTAAATAAATAAAATATGTATCTGGTACTTGAGATGTGCATATAACTTGTGTTTTCCATTCTGTATCACTAGTTTGTGATTCCCTCATTGCATTCTATTATCTGCGCGTATTCATTGTAATCCTTGTAACTCTCATGCTATTATTATTCTACTTGTATCCTATTAGGCTGAACCTGAAAATAGGAAACTTTTTGCCTAATACACTTACCCGTAACAAATACTAACTAAATAAATAAATGTGAGGTTAGGTTATCCATGATGCTGCATGACTTTCCATACCCACCAGCTACATAATGTTTTGTGCTCATCTAAAGTTGCATTTCCTACAGGTACACAATTATGGCAGCTGTTCTACTGATCTCTTGAAGAATTCTTATCCTTTTACAGGTCTGCTTAGGTTCTTTACATTTTGCATAACTAATTTTAGGTCTGCCATAGTGATTAAATTCCTTATGGTAAATTTGCATTTCCACAAATTGCTGGACTGCTTGTTAACAATGTAACATTTCATGAGCTCACACAAAGAGACCAGGCAGCAACAATCTTCATGTCTAACTTTTGTGAAGTAACATTAGCACATATCTAACATTATGTTTATGTTGCAAACCCAAATAAGTTTATTTTCTCATTACTAAAGTGCATGTTTCATTAATCTTGTCACAATTCTTTGGGTCACACAGCCAGACTACTTTGTGTGATAATCAGTTAGTAAATGGTAACTTACATGTATGTAGGTGTTAATCCATACATATTCTTGTGGCTGTGAAGTGTGACTTTTTTAGAGAAGAAACGTAATCTGTATTGATAAGTAGGTGTAAACCACTACAGCTTGAAGCCTGCCTTTACATGATTACAAAGTATACATGCGTTAATAATGTGCTGTCACATTCAAAGGCCAGATGCATATCAATATGGTATCAGTTCTTAAAGATTACATTACACTGCAGCCAGCCAACATTTTGAAACTAGCAACATGCAAACTGTGGAAAATGCCATACACATTATTTATAAAATGCCAATGCAAAACACACGACTTACAAATGTGGTACTGGCAATGGAAGCATTTGTATGTACACGAAGAGAATGGCACTAAAATACATTTATAAACTAACTCATTTGGACTGTGGTGGGAAGGTTAGGGTTGCTCACTGCATGGGTGGGCAGAAAGCCAGCAACAAACTTTTGTGACTTACCAATTGGAGCCTGACTATGGAAACAGTTTATTTCTAAAGGCCAAAGTGAATAAGAGTACTTTTAGTTTTACAAACTAACCTGTCTGGGCTGTGGGATGATGCCTACTGCACGGGTGGGCAGGCAGCCAGCAACAAACTTTTGTGACTTACCAATTGAGCCTGGCTATGGAAACAGTTTATTTCTAAAAGGCCAAAGTGAATAACAGTACTTTTACAAGCTAACTATTTATAATACTGCCACAGTTAAACATTATTATTTATAAAATGCCTTAGGCTCCATAGTTAAATAAATGCAGGTAAACACATTAATTCAATAATCTAAATAAACAGGACATTTACTTTCTGGGTTAAGAAAGAGTATAGAAACTGCTTACCTCTTTACAGAAAAAAGGTTGGCAATCAGCTGAAATCAGCGAGTAATATTGCTGATAGTGGTCTTCCTTCTAAACAGGTTCTTGATGTCTGAGTCGTGGGTGTTCCTCTTCACAGCAGGTAGTTTCTGATCAGAAAAGCTAGGCTTTTTATAGCAAATGTTTCTGACCCCATTCTTGAGTAAACCATTCTGATTGGCTTTCCACTGTGACCACATCAAATTGTATTGGATAACATGAATAGCCAATCCAGTGTGAAAGACCAGCAGCCAATCAAAAGGTGTTAAGTTTGTGGGTGTGTGCACATGGTTAGCCAATGCAAAGTCTGCTTATTTGGCCAATCATTATTTTACTTATCTGGTGGCCTTGTGATGGTTTTTAAGAGTTTTAAGAAAAAAGAAATGTGGTCAGAAAATCATATTAAGAAGCAGTCAAAATGATAGATAGGCAATCAGACAGACATTGTATCGGTTGAAAATACAGTATTTCACCTTTGTTACCAAGGTTTGTGTGTTCACATTAGCCTGCTTCTTTTTTTTTATTTAGTTGTTTAACCAAGTATAGTACACTAAACTGAAAGCTTTTTACAGGAGCGACCTGGGAGCACAAGGAGGTTAAGTGACTTACTCAGGGTCACACAGTATGCAAGTGGAAGCTGTGAGATTCAAACCCCAGGTGTGGTCTGCTGGATGTCACCAGATTTGCAGCTCAGAGACTTAGACCACTGCGCTATACTGCTTCTTGAAACCATTAGTAATTTTAAGATGTATGCAGAAAGACACAGTCAGAATAACCTCTTGTGCTATGCTTGCCTTACAGAAACTATGAATGTCAAGAGGCAGTAAGCTGGTAAACCTGAATATGTAGTGGTGTTTTGATCACACACACGAAGTGTATTCAGCTTTCTATGTTAGTTGTCTAATAAATCCTATTCACAAATCCATATGTGTCTTCTTTGTGTTATTTTGTACAATTCCAGTAAAGCTGTCTGATTTGCTGCACACCACTATCACTTGTGTTCAGGAGCCTAAAATAATGACTGGCATCATTCATGCATGCCACAAAAATGAAGCTTGTTATTGCTAGCCACATAAATAGGTGGATGATAGATAGATAGCTAGATAGATAGATAGATAGATACTGGCGACAGACAGATAGACACATACATAGGCAGATAGAGAGACAATGTATTTGTGTGGTTGGTAAAATACTGCCTTTAATTAGACTATTAAATTATATAATTAGTTTTACTTGTAATTTACTATTCATATATTAATTATTTATTTAAGCAATAAGGCACGACAAGGTATGTGTTATCATGTAATAATGTCACTCCTGGGGTGGGTTGAAGTGCGAGGCACAGCACAATAACACCCAGCCACCCACCACCATCCCCAACCACCCCACTGTACACTCCTTTTATAGGCCATGCAAATCCTAAGTGTGGTACACTGTGTGCACCTGCAATCAAGGATGTGTACGTTTGGTGTACATGGCCTCAGTTTTGCTGTGAATCTCCACTGAGCATGCAGTACCTGGTCAGGCGGGTGCGGATGTCTTGTAGTACATTTACACAGTTGTTTTTTTATTTTTGTCACCTGCTGCTGGTTGTCTGTGATTGGTCATGGTGCCTTGGTCCTCCCCTATTTGCATATGTGTGTGTGCGTGTCTGTGTGTATGTGGTGCTGGGGGGGTCGGAGTTAGGGTTTTCAACCCTAACACTGAATTTTCTCACTTTTGTTGCTGTGAAACAACCCTAACTGATGAATTAAACTGAGTTTTTGCCATGAATTTCCCTGCTTTTGAGAATGAGAAGTCTAACTAGAAAATATAAATTTATCAGTATAACCGCACCCAGCACATCATTCACTGTATGAATACAATGTTGGTACTACTGACCCTTTGGCTGCCATGATCTCATCATATTATTTGGTGTATGTATACTATGCTGCCAGTATTGGTCCTCCAGGCCATGCAGTGTCATCATGTGATTTGTCATATAGATGTAGTACTACGGGGACAGGCCCTTCAAGATATACACTATTACCACATGATTATCTGCATGGATGAAGTGCTGCTACTGCATACCCTTCTGCCCTTCCACTCACACCACATGATTAGGTGTATGAATGCACTGGTCATAGAGTACATACTTTACGCCCCACACTACCAGCAAATAATTAGCATTATGTGTGCAGTAGTGGAGTACACACCTTTGGCATGCTGTGAACCCATCACTTGATTTCATGTATGACATATCAATGGCAAGTGTTACGAAAAAACAGAACTAACATTTACACCCACAGTGATGAAATGCAACACAGATCAATACTTGGATTGTTGAATAAGCACATAATATTTTTGTGTTGGGTATCTATCTAGTTATGCATTACTATTACTGCTTTTCATTTCCATGTACTTAGCATTGCAGTACCACACACAAAACTATATTTTCCTGCTCTTTCACATTCTTTCATTTTGCAGTAACTGGTACTATTGTAATACAACATAGAATGTGTTGGCATGTTTGTCTCAAACACAGTTACAGATCACCATATTTTTCATGTTGTACCTCTCTGCCTTAACTTTAAAGATAGTGTTCAAACAACTATATACATGTTAAGATACCTTTCTGAAAACAAGTGATAAGAAATAGTATGTATTTCACAATTTAAGTTTGTTGAACTGTGATGTGTCTCTCAGCTTGTACTGCATAAGAAATGTCACTGTTTGTTGATTTGACAATAACGGTTGGTCAACAATTGTGTTTACGCTCTCCTTATGACCTTGCAGCATTGTATTATGCCACAACATGTGCCCAAGTGTGAAATCTACTTACATAGTTACTAACTCACCATCAACATAATGTGTTGTACTCATGTATTGTTATAATAATATTAACATGTTTTAAAACAATGAGAAATATTGAACAGCATATTGCTAACCTCTACAGCTATCTGAAGTTAAAGATTAGTATAAGGCTGTAACTACGTTTCACTGAACTATAGAATATCAGCTGTAACACCCTTGTTATCATATCAATAAAACAATAGTTTGTAATGATACATTTTTCACAGATGCTCCCATAAAGCAAAACTGAAACAGAAGCAATGTTATTTTAAGAAAATACTGTATTATTTTTTTTAAATAAATCATATAAAATATTAAGCATTATACAAAAATATGAAATCTTTCTTTCATACAAAAATAAATACTTATAAAACTAAAATAAAATACCAAAAAGTAAGATTATCCAAACTCTTTTAAGAAAAATGGGAAAAAATGATCATTATTGTAAACATATGAAATAAAACTTAATTATTATTTACATATTATAAAACTATTAACAAAAGACACTGTCCATGCATTTTTCCTCAAGTCTCGGACACAGCAGCATTGAATAGTGCATGTCTCTTCACGATCTTGGTCTGTAAAGACATAAAAATATTCATTAATATGTAATTGGAAATATTCAGCTTTCTCTCTTGTGTTTCATCTAATAATGTTATGTTTTTGCCTGTATATTTTTAAGCAGACATAGATCTCTATTGCTAGGAATATATATTAAACCGGTAATTCTGAAAATTGACTCTTGTTAGTCTATATATCATATCAATTTAAAAAAACAAAGACAAGGCGC
The DNA here is from genome assembly GCA_016271365.2 of Neoceratodus forsteri. Taxonomy (NCBI): domain Eukaryota; kingdom Metazoa; phylum Chordata; order Ceratodontiformes; family Ceratodontidae; genus Neoceratodus; species Neoceratodus forsteri. The sequence continues at coordinate 1,067,613,511 of CM028130.1, forward strand.
TGCGTCAGCATGTGGTCTAAAAAGCAAAACAAAATGGTTATATTAAATGCACGCTGAAAATAGAAAATAGAGTTAAAATCTACGTTTCGACCTTAGGTCTTCTTCAGGAAATATCTAAAGAGAAAAAAAACTAACTTGTTTTTTTTCTATTTTCTATTTTCAGCGTGCATTTAATATAACCATTTTTTTTGCTTATATCATATCACTCACATGTGATGTATTGTAAGTAAATTACTTCTGTGACCTTTCAGAAATTGTGTATCTGCTGCATTTATATTATATTTTACCTTCTCGTCACATTATTGATTCATACAATGATTGGTAACTGTGTATAACACAGTAAGGAATAGAACAAATGTAACTGCTTTATACTCTAAAGTCTGTGCAACTACCACAATGTACACATACTGTTTTTGCACGGAAGTTCTTAATATTACATGTCTGTTGTATACACTGACACTGTAATGTCAGACAACACATATTAGTTAATGTTCTTTACAATAATTTCTGTCACATAGCAACAAGTTAGAATACCTTTTGTGCTGTATCTATTTACAGCAAACATTTAAGAACCATCTTCTACTGATCTTAAACATAGTATCTTACAACTAATGTTTAGCATTTCAAAATCAGACTTCTCAGTAGTTTCACCAACTCTTTCAATAAGACATGACCTGTATACATATTAAGTGACACAATATCCAAACAATCAATACAATAAAACGTTTGTTTTGTTTTTCTTCAGAACATAGCATAGTAGAATATAAAACAACAGTATATGTCCTAACTACTACTTAGAATTATATACAGAGTCTGTATCTCTCATAATCTTACTCTTGTTTACTATGAACAATCCATCAGGCACAATTTGAACAGTGGAAATTTTACTATGCAGTTACCCATTTGTGGTCTACATCACAAACCAGATACTGATGTCTAACCCTTATACAATACTAACAATGAACAATATACTAAAAGTTACAATCATTCTGCATTCACTTACCATATAGTTAAGCAATATACCATGAGAGGTATTGGTAATGCCAGCATTTACCCACAGGCTGGGGTGTTCTTTGGCCATAAGGCACAGCCGAGTGTCCAAAACACACCAAGTATGGGTGAATCCTGGCATCACCAACATCCTCAAGTGGCATATTGCAATTATACAATTAACTCTTTTTGGGGCACATGCAAAATAATGAATACAAGTTTCTTCACCCTATTTTATAAAATTTTACTGTGGTTATTGTTGGCTGCAAAAAATACTTACCAATTGCTAGACCACCCTGCTACCAAGGATCTGCACTTTTGCTTCATGATTCTCGATAGCAGTGTATTTTGCAGTCCTGGTTGTGAGTGAGGAGCCACTTGACATGCTGAAAAGGTGATGAAGATCACATTGCAGGCATAATTGAGTTGTGCTGCACTTTTTGAAGTCTGCCGTTTGTAGTTTTTGTCTGTTAATGCAAATGAGGTATTCATCTTTTGTTTTTTGTTTACGACTATTGTTTTTATTTTGTGAAGCGGGTGTGTATGCAAGTGACAAAGATGTAAAGCGTGTGGACGAGATGGGTTTCATAGTGATTTACAGACTGCTGGCTCAAGAGGCTGCCTGGCATCTTAGTTTGTGGAGTATAAACTTTTAACTCAAGTGTGTTTGTATTTTGTGTTCAGCTGCAGTACACAGCAGCTTAGCGGGGTTCAATATGTCATTTTGTTTGGCTATTTCAGTGTTCAGGTGGGTTTTAGAGATACAGGTGCCTGTCACCTCTTCCCATAGTGTGATTGCAGCTTTAAAACGGAAGAGGTGTTCCAGGTAGCCAATGAGATTACAGTATTTATACTTAATTTCTATGCCCATTGTATAATAGAATATAACTTGTTGTAAAAATATACTTATCATAACATATCAACTGTATACTTGTGTTGTAATACTTATGTTCTGCAGTAGCAGTCTCCTCCTGCTTCACCTGCACCACTGGTCCCACCAAAGCTTTCGTGGACACTATAAAAAAAAAAAAACTTTATTTAATTATCATAATTGAAATATTTCAATATGTAACAAAACTTTCACTGTATTACATACAGATCACATTCTATAATACTGGCATCCAACTATATGTAACAGTTCTAAATGTCACAGTGTATAACATCTTAAAAGTAGTAATATAAAAACTGCATTACACTGAAGGACCGAATATTCACACTTCATCAGACAGTGGTACAAAGCCTTGCTGCAGCAGTCCTGGGTTGTGCCCAAAAGTTGACAGCAATATGCAACAGTGCTGTGTCATGGTCAGTACAATAGAATTTGACAATTTTGATGCCTGTATCATGCATGGCAGAGTACTAGTATGCCAGTGGAAGTCGACAGACAATGGTAGAGAGATGACACAGCACAAGTGCTGTTCTATTATGTACATCAACCACAATATTCAGTGGTGGGCATCCACATGTTGCCATATTACTTGTGAAGTGAAAATAAGCACATTTCTATGTTACTGTGGCACTATTTGTATGCAAGCAAGCTAATTCCCAGGAACTCATGGGTGGTGCGCTGCACACACTTACCATTGGATACTGACAACCCATGGCCTTCAGCATCAATATATCCCTAATCAAATCATGTCCTTCCAACATAAAACATGTCCCTTGTACTCCACTGCAGCCAACCCCATCACCTGATTAGAGTCTTACTATATGAAAATATTCCTACTAGTCAAGTATAACCAACTACTCACCCAATCACAGACTTACTGTATGCAAATATCCGCATTTAATGCAGTGCACCATAACCTATCAGCTGCTTACGGTCTTCCCATGATATATATCACTACAATGTTCCAGTGGACCCCACCCATGCCCAACTACAGACCTAACATGATATACTTAACCCTGGAGGTACACTGGACCCTTATCACAGCCTAATTGTTACCTTAATGGATAAATCATGATGCCTGTTGGCCCAGTAGCTGCATGCATATCGATTCCAGTCAATACAATGAGCCAGTACACTGGTCAATAGTGGTACCCCTCTACCTACCCTACCACTGTGTCATGGCAACCTCCTCCCTCCTCCTCCCTCAGTCAGCAGCAAAGACCAGCTCCCCACCAGCAAAGCAGCTACACACCCAACGACTGATAGCATACAGTGTTGCTGTACTCCAATAGATCCACAATATGGCCCACTGATTGTACACACTGTAGTGTACTACACAGTCCTAATATGTTAATAAATAGTTTCATTAACACATTGGGACTGTCTACTACTATATTCAACACACCTATTGACCCACACTGTGTACCAATGTATTTACAGTCATACTGTATGGTGTCAGTGTGTGGTCAACCAGGTAACTTGGAGGTAGGGAACTGCTGACCAACACTCAGAGACGTGTGGTGGGATGTCAGCTGTGGCTGTCTGGGTGGGTAGACTGGTACCACTATGCACCACAGTACTGTTTCATCATATTACCCACAATTGGGCTGTATGCAATCACTACTTCACTAGGGTGCTGATTAATCCATGAAGCACATGATTTGTTTCTGGCAAGGCACTGTACAACCCATGTTATATATATATATATATATATATATATATATATATATCATTGAAAGACCAGAATTGTGCAAGATACACTGTGCATTAGTCTACCAGGGATATATTTAGATCAGTAGAGCCAAAATTGGCTTGGGGCAGGTTGACTGGGCCACCAGGGATGTAAACCAATCCATAGCCTGGCATTTGGCATGTGGAGGGAGGGAGGGAGGGTAAAATGGTGACACACAATAGTACCAGAGGTCAGATTACTTTCACAGCTAGAAGCTCCTGTGTTGCACTGTGCAATACAGCACCACACTATGTTTGGGCAGCCATTGTTCCTTTTTCATTTCACTCTACTGTGTGTGGCCAAATTGGGATTGCACCTGCATATGCTTACCACATGCCGGTCTGCATATAGAGATGTGCAGAGTATGTATGGGCACAATCACCTTTACTTATGTCACATACATTAATAATGTGCATGGTGCATCAGAATTTGTGGAGTGCATAATACCTTTTTAATATTGCACTGGGATGCATCAGTGGGTTTTGCATGTTGCAACTGTATTGCAGCATAGCAACCCTTTTGAATATCCCATCACAAGTTAAATGTGCAACTTGTTTTTCTCTTTATTCTCAAATCAGACTGTAACATTCAGTATACTGGACCATTTATCACAGTCATGTGATGTGTTGTAATCAACAAAGCAATATACTTATCTACAATTCACTCTATAACAACAAATGTTCTTTATTACTGATACTTAACATTTGTACTTCATAAGGCACTCAATGTTACTAAAAAAAGGTCAAATGTTACCTGCAGACCACTTTTCTGTGCACATTTACACCCGATAGCATACATATGCAGCACTCTGTGGTCATAGAGGATATAATGGGTAGACTGTATGGCTTGCCATATTCTGCAGAAAACAGACTTGGCCACAAAACCACTACACATCACACAATTGATATGCCTTATATTTCTTTCGCTGTAACAGCACTGCACCTTTCTGATATAACATACTCTTGCCGTAGCTGCACAAGTGTCACAGCACATAAGTTGTACATGCATATCTCACTGTGACCATGCCATTACACAGCTGCACCAGATGTGGGTCACACAACAACATAACAGTGATGTGTACTGTCAGTGAACACCTGCATGATGAAGCTGTCACTGTGTACTGCAGTCATCACAAGTCTCCTACTCACCATACTCAGTGCTGTTCTGACACACCACTACCACCTTTGTACTGTACTGCCTGTTGTGTTGTGTACCATACACAACAGTATAACAGTTGCACACAGCACCACAACCAGCATCTGTGTGTATGGTGTGTTGTAATATAGTACAGAGCAGGCAGCAACACATGTGAGAAGCTACGGTGTTCAAAACTGTATAATATAACCTCCTAACTGTGTGTGCAGTGTCAAGATGTTTCTGCACATTTAGTGCAGTTGTACACCATTATCCCAGTACAAACAGCATAATAGTGAAGTCACAATAAGATGCTAATGTTGACGTTTGCACAAAGACTACCTAAGTAAGCACATTTCCATGTTACTTTTGAATATGACTAATTTTATATTAAGCAAACATGTTTTCACCAGTTAATGGTTTACCTCCCACGGTAAACCCACACAAACTATGTTAGTGTTAAACAATCAGTTTCACAAACATGTAAGAGTTTTAAATAATGTAGTTTCACATAGAATGCTGCCTGCAGCAGTACTAGGACTACACATTTCTGGCCAACAAATTCTTCACATACTGAGCCTGTGCCTAGCTTGTCATCTGTATGCAGCGTTTACATGTAGTAGGTTGAACTTTCTTGTTGCAATATTCAGAGCTGTCTTAATCCAGGTCTATGTTTCTCCTACACTCCAACTGCAGATAATGCTGTCTAATTACCATGCTACTGTATATTGAGAAGCTGTTTACCCTGAACTATTCCTTTTAACTTACCATGGCTTGTGATGTGGCCTAACTCTGTCAGTTCGACAGTTCTAATTATAGACCAAGAGAAAACTTTTCACTCTCTGTTCCTCACTGTTTCAAGAGTTTGACTAATATCATACACAACAAGTACTCATAGGAGGCAGTCAACATTATCAATATAAGTGTATTCTTACCATCTGACTCACAAAGATTACACTCTCTGAGTCAGAGTCCACAGCCTTCACAGCTTCTGTTTGTGCTGGGACTACCTCAGCAACTGCTCGGGTGCCTCTGATGATCTATGAAATTAACATTAAAAGAAGATTTAGTAACTATGTCATTTGAATGGTCAGTTATTTAGGTAAACGTTTTATAAATTATTGACTTATACCTGTAGCCTAACATGTTTCTTGATCAAGTATTGTGCAGTTATGGTACAGCCATGTTAAGTTTCAAATATATTATTATGAATATTACAACTAAACAATGAATTAATTTAATTTAAATATATATCACTTCAACAGTGCTACTTATATGATAACCATTGTTCTTCCATTGAATACCCACTGTTTACTCAGTACACACTTGCATATGACAACAATTGAAGATATATGGCATAATCCATGATTTGCAAGTGATAACCATGGTATAATAACCTCGACTGCTTCCCTCGGCATCAGTAAACCTCAACAGTGCAGCTCAAGACATATACAGTTACCCTAGCAACCACAAGAGTTGATTACACTATGGTTATCACCTGTACATCAGGCATTGTCATTTACAGTGTATGGTACTCAACATGAGAAGATACCGCCCCTGCAACACAAGTAATTTAACATTATTTTATTAATAAATCTGTACTACAGCCACATGATTGTGTAGGAAAACTATTTATTAGGATAGACAGACTGAATGACATCAGTACAAAATAGCACCAGAGTTAAAATCTCTGTCAGACATAGAGATTGCTAGACTCAGTAACAGTAAACTGAGAGAACTGTAATGTTACTTGAGCAACAGCAGAAGGGACAAGGCTTCAAAGGATCAGGGCAAACAGTGATATAACATACAGTTTAAGAATTATACACTCAGAATGTTAATACAATAAGGAGATTTGTGTTAGAAGCAGTTTCAGTAACAGCAGCAGCCTGCAACAGTCAATTCTGAGATGAATGTCTGAGATAAATCCTCACTGTTCTGTAACTGTAACAGATATTCTGTGATGGACACAAGAACATTTGGAGCCTAAATCAGGGACCACCCTGAATAGTAATAACACTCAGGAGGTATGACTGCATACAACCCACCCACCCATATGTGTGTTTGATACAGACAAGTCAACCTGGCAGTGTACATACCTGCCATTCAGAGCATGACTCGCATCCCACTCTAGCACATAACATTCTTTTTCCCATGGTAGTGTTATTCCCCTCCCCACCCTCAAGTGCAATCCTCAATCCTTATACCCACATCACTGTAATAATTACCCTGCTTGTCTACTGGTCACCACCCCTAATCATGATACCCAACTCACATAGCCATCTTAATTACCAAATATCCCTGCTGTTGTACTGGTCCCCCAAAGAGCAATCATCAACCTTCATTGCCACATTAATGTCAGAATATCCCAGGTATTCTAGTGGTACCCCATCCCCAAATGTGATTCCAACCCTAGCCAGGGAAATTCAATTCTTTCCCTGGTGTTGTAGTACTCCCAGCCCCCAAGCATAATCCGTGACTTACAGCAGCCCCAAAATTACAGCAATACCTGGTGTTTTACTGGTCCTTCCACACCTTGCAGTGTGCTGTCCATCCGTCAATACACAGAGTAGGTACACGCGGCAAGCAGGTCAGTCCTACTCTCCCCACCACAACTGGCCAGAGACTGCAGTAGTGCTCATGCATACACGGTCATCAGCCAGCTGGGGTGGTGAAGAGGGCTGACCTGGTTTGTCAGTGATGTACCTAGTCTGTGAACAGGAACATGGTCTCCACAGTTTTGGGCAGGTGGCACCACTACAACACCACATATTACTGTTATTGCGCAACTACTGACAGTTTGAGATCATGCTTGGGGTTTGTAGATCAATAAAACACCAAGAAAATAATTTAACTAAGTGGCTACAGTGATTGCACATTGCACTTGGTGGGTGTGGGGACACTACAACACCAAAGACATGCTCTCATTAACACAACTACATCAGGTGCTGATCATGCTTGGGAATGGGGACCACAACAACAAAACACAAGTAATTCAATTAATGTGGTAAAAGATTTTGTGAATCATGCTTGGCAGTTGTGCAGAACACTAGAACAGCTGGGACATGCTATCATTAACATGCCTACAGTAGTTGGGAACCATGCATGGGAATGGGTATAGTACTACTACATCATCAAAATTATTACATTAACATAGCTACAGTGGCCATGGAGGATGCATGGGGTAGCTAGACCAATAGAACACTAGGCATATGCTGTCATCAACGGAGGTACAAGGGTCACAGATTCTGCTTTGGGGAGGTGGGGAACCAGTAGAATGCCGCGAACATTATTAAAGTCATGTGGCTAAGGAGGTCACAGATCATGCTGGCATGGCAGAGGTGGCCACTACCACACATAGATGAAAATGCTTATTGGGTTACTGTAGGTACAGGCTCATGCTGGGAGGGTGGTACGGTTACATTACTGCCAGTTTTTGTTGCTGTGATTTAACACCACAGCATAGATCACACTAATTCCTTTATCGATGTGCCATACATTTGAATATACCACGCAGCCAACAGTCATGCCACTCTCCTCAAATGCCACCCCATGCCCTGACACAACTATGAACTTCAAGCCTAGCCAATTCTCCTATTTTAATTCTACATTCATATCTTCTGGTCACTATATTATCCTATAACCATTCCACATGCAGTGTAAACATACTATTATCCCTTAGTTGACCACCTCCATGCAACACAATCATGCCCAATGAAAAAAATATTGTACACCGTAGTAGTATGCCATTACACCATTGGTACACCCCACAAATTGACTGCTACCACAGAACTATTACCCACCCACTCAGCACTACTTCAGAGCTCACCAGCTGCAAGCCACATAGCTGTGCCCCAGGCCATTACTAGACTGGAGACAGACTACACTGCACCACCAGATATGGGTATACCTTAAGACACCCCAATCAGTCTGCAACCTATTACTCACTGCACACAAGTGATTCATAGCATTCAAGAAAGCTGTCATTGAACAGCAGTGTAGGAGACATGAAGTAGTGTTCCATGGCAACATTCTATTTTAGACTGTGCACAACATGATGTCCAGATGCCTTCATACAAAGAACAGTGGACATGAATCTGTAGCATGCAGGTGACAGACCACCAGCTTCAGCTACTAGGAATTGTCACAACAAAATTTACACGGTACCATAAAGGTATGGTAATCACCCATTTGTACCATGCATACATGATGTCTCCATTTGCATCCACAGTACTAGATATCAAAGCAGCATTCTTATGAATATATTGTTACTTTACTTACGGTGTGTAAGATGCTCCCCAGCATTTGGCTTTCCAGCCTCCTCCCAGAGCTCATAGCCGAGGTAGTACCAACACGTGTCTTGATCAGGTATCTCTCCTCTCCTTCAGCTTATAGAAATGCTGCTGCTGCACAGCTTCCACTTTTGTTTGCACTGAAGTGCAGTCTTATTCTAACTTTCAGGACAACATACAAATAGGTATGCATTTGCCTCCACATACTGTATAACTTCAGGTTCATGCTAATCATCAGTATGTGCACTCCTCCTTGCCTGGACTGCCTTGAGCAGTGAGCACACCTCTCTTAAACTCCAAATCCTCATTGTTCTGCAAAAATACACAAATAATACTACATTACTGCCATGTTCTGTAACTTATTAACTTTGTGTTATGTTAAGTTTCACAGAGAAAATACAAACTGCTGTATCTTATTAATTCTGTAGTTATTATTACAAATATGTACATGCATACACAAAATACTGTCAGTATATAACATATCAATGAGTAGTAACTACTGTTCATGCCACATAACATTTGATAAATTTTTTTTTAACAGAGGTTGTATTGGCATAGTAATTCTTGTATGTACACTTGACACATCCTAATATTGATGCCATCATACCATGTATATCTGCAAACACAACCCGTAATACACTGCACACTGTTGAGGCCCCAACAAAAAAAATGGCAACCACAGTGGAGCTTCATTATTGTACAGAACAACATGGTGCAACCAACTGGTGGATGCTGCAAGCTACAACACTACTGTATGTTGGCATCACCCTCCCTCACCAACTGTGATTTACCTCTTAAAAAATATATCCAGGGTGCACCACACCCCCTTCACCAATTGTCAGCTTTCTGTATAAAATAACCCTTGTGCTGTACTGCAGCTTCCACCCACCCAATTAGGCAACCAAGTATAGTCAACATGATCACAAGGATAAATGTAAAAACTTAAACCATTATAAAGTGAAGGGAACATTCCACTGTACTGCCAGCAGTATTTTTTTACCGAAAACAAGATCTAGTTTTGAAATACATTGCCACAAAGATATGGGGGTGCAACACTAGACAACAGGTGCTGACTCACACAATACCAGCAACAAGTAACTGATAAACAGGACAACTGCATACTAATGATGCCATGATAATATGAAAATAGGTGTGTTGACGCCTTGCATGTATATGGCTCCATTTGCATGTATAGTACTAAATATTGTAATACTTAAACTTACCACCACTGCACTTCAGTGTTCTATCACCCCCTACTCCTCTCTGTCCACTGACACTTGTGCAGTGCCAGAGTAACATACATTACCACCAAGCTACAGGGGGTGTCATCACTAGACAACAGGTGCTGACTCACAGAATACCAGCAACAACTTACTCATAAAGAGGACACCTGCATACTAACGATGGCATGATAATATGAAAATAGCTGTGTTGATACCTTGCATGCACTATGGCTCCATTTGCATGTATAGTACTAAATAGTGTAATACTTAAACCTACCTTCACTGCACTTCAGTGTTTGTGAACCCCCACTCCTCTCTGCCCACTTACACTGATGCAGTGCCAGGGTAATATGTACAATGCACCGTACAGGTGAAATATTTCAAATGCTAAGCACACTGCAGCAGTGTTAAATATTGTACTAACAACAACCTGATGCATTAGAATTGCTCTTTGCCCAGTGTTGTTCCACAGCATGCACGGTCATGTGTTACTTGTGTGTGAGTGATGTATGCAGCTGTTCTATTTTTGACCAGGATTTGTTGGTTCTGAAAGGAACCTTTGTTAACACTTTGATATTTGATCAAACAGTCTGACATTCTTAGAGGACTTTGAGGACTGCATCTCAAAGGTCTGCCAGGAAATGGCATTGCCAGCATGTGAGAAATGTACACCATCTGGTAGGTATAGCTAATCATAACAACACTTAATTTGGGTGACGTTTGGTGTACATTCCAGACATGCATAGAAATGTAGCTATTTGTATGTTGACTTTTCTTGGGCTCTGTCAATCAGGTACATATGATGTTCTGCTTGCCAGACCCTGTACTCTGTAATATCCAAAAAAGATTTTACAGGCAGGCAACATACTCATAATGAAGCAAGGTCCAATTTTGCTTCTGTTACTAAATCTACCGAGCATTTTGTGCCCAAATCATTGCCTCGAGATGTATCAGCAATATGTCTGGATGAGACTGAGTACTAAAAGTCTGTACATGGTTGGCATGAAGTGCTTCACCTCATTCCACCCCTACCAACCCACTTAACAGAGCAATTTGGGAGCTGCAGGTTTCTCCCAAAATCACTATTTTGAGCATACTCAGATGCTCGTCTCAGCGACATCTGCTTCAACTATCCACAAAGTCCTTTTGCTATTTTCTGCCATTCTTAGGTTTTAACTTAAAAGTGGACAGAGAGCTGCCAAAAAATTAAGTGTTCACCCTGCAGTGCCAAAGCAGTAGTGAAAGTAAAACTGATATTTTCCTTCCTAACTTCAAGCCAGCTACACTAGGCTGATCCATAACACACAAATAAAAAAAATAATTGGCTAGTACTCTGCCTTCATTAACCAATGTAGGCTATGCACTGACTATTACTGCAATTCTACTACAGTTAAGCTGTGCAAACATTAAGACGTGGGAAAATGCATTATTTTCATAGGCAGTTTTAAACAATTACAACTGCAGAAACATGTCTGCTTGGTTCCCTCTTCTGTTATGGGCCCACATGCAGCTTCCTATCTCCTCTATTTGCAGCTGTATCTATACAAGTAAGTACTAAACTACTATCTGACTTTAAACAGTTTTACCTAAAGAATGCAGCACCTTAGGTTAAAACAAGCAACATAATCAAATACAGCACTAAAACAAATTTTGATTAATAGTTTTACATGTTAGTACCACTTTTAATCATGCTAGAAAAATGCTTTATAAAATATAATGTACTTACAATTTTCAATATGCTTTGTCTCAGGGTAAACTAAGATGGCTGCTGTGGACTTCTTCTTCAGTGTTGTCCATCTCTGATTGGTTGTCTCACATGGCCTGACAAATCTAGCATAACACTGGCAGAACGAGCTGTCACTCAAATAACAATCAGATCTGATTCAATAATGAATGCAGTTGCTACTCTCAAGTTAAAAATTTGAAACACTTTCATACGAGCGACACTATTTTGTGACACTGTCGAGCGCGCTGAAAGTACTTTTTTGACACTGTCGAATGTTTGACAAAATTTTTTTGCGACACTATTGAATGTTCGACAATACTTTTGGAATACTGTCAAATGCATGACATTACTGTTTGCTACATTATCAAATGTACGACACTACTTTTGCGACACTTTAATGCACACAACAGTACTTTTCCAAAATTTTCAATTTTCAACAGAATTTGATGATTGATGGCAAAAACAACAATTTTTCAATGCCAAACATTATGACACTGCATTGGCAGTGTCACAAGTGAAAACATAGTACTGTGACTTTGTAAATGTACCCCAAGGTGATTTAGTTCAGTGAGTACATCACCGGCAACAGATTTGTGTGAATGCATTGTTTGGCAGTTGTTAAGCAAGCTCACAAAACAGTAATGTTATGAGTATTATCACCAATTTTCAACAGAGTCATTTTATGACCTCTGCTCAACAACAGTGTAACTGCCATTTTGTTATCTACTCGAACACTGATTTCGCAGACCAACCATGCCATCCTGTGCCAGAATTGTGAAAACACATTTCGGGCAGGATATGAAAAATGACACCTGCACAGTCCACAACAAACTGTGGAAAAATGTCAGTGTTGAGAATCTGGCATTAAAAATAGTGTGAATACACTAACATATGAGTGTGCATTGCTCAGTACCTCACGTATACTCGTAAAACAGTCACTTAATGGACTATTCACACCAAAATTTTTAACATAGTACTTTTAGGACCTCTCTTCAGAAACAGTGTCACTGTCATTTTTTATGTGCTCTGAACACTGATTTCCAAAGCAACTGTGCCATACTGAGCCGAAATTGTGAAAACACATTCTGGGCAGAATATGAAAAATGACACCTGTACAGTTCACAAAAACTGTGCCAAAATGTTGATGTTGAGAATCTGGCATTAAAATAGTGTGAATACACTAACTTATGACTGTGCGTTGTGCAGTTCCTACACATACTTGTAAAACACTCATTTTATGGACTATTCACACCAAAATTTCAACATAATAATTTTAGGACCTCAATGCATGAACAATGTCATTATCATTTTCATTATTTGCTTCACACACTGATTTCACATAGTGCCTGTACTATTCTGCGTCATAGTGTGAAAACACATTCAGGCAGGATGTGAAAAATGACAGCTGAGCGGTTCACAAGAAGGTTTGGTGAAATGCCAATGTTGAAAAAATGGCATGAAAATAGAGCAAATATCTAACTTATGAGTGTGTGTTGTGCAGTTGGTACACACACTCTCGTAAAGCAGTAATTATACAGAAAATTATCACAAAATGTTCTACGTGGTCATTTACATACCTCTGCTCATGAACAGTGTCACTGTCATTATCGCTATGTGATCTGAACAGTGGTTTCACACACCAGCTGTGGCACTGGACAAGGATGTGAAAATGGCAGCTGTATGCTTCACAAGAAGTAGTAGTAAAATGCCAGTGTTGAGAATGTGACATGAAAATATTGCAAATGCACTAACTAACTTAAGTGTGTAAAGTTGACTCATTAATGTTACTCATTAACAGAAAGATTGTTAATAAAGTAATTGTGCAACCAGCAGTGTAACAGCATTAGCTAAAAACACTATTCAGAAAATACTAATTGTGTATAACTGAACAGTGAAATCATACCAAACAAAATATATATCCTATAGTGATAATGCTATACAAGGCAATGTAACAGGAATGTATATAAAACTGTTACATAGAGGATTGTGTATGAGCAGTCATACATAACAAGGACATTCTTGTAGAGGACTTCTGGTGATGTCACGGTATCAATGAGAGCCTAATCCATGACACTCTGAGCTGGGCAGACTAAAAAACCCTCAAAATATCTCAAAATTCAGCCAAAATGTCTAAAAATCCAGGAGGACAACCTCAGCAAGCGAGTAAAGGTAAATCCTGACACGATTGCATAGTGAGCAACAAGGATGCAGCCAGATTGAAGCCAGACCCTCCTAGTAGGGCGACTCACCACAAGGCCAGTGCTCCCCAGATTATGATACAGGCGGGAAGTAGAGCAATTATCTCGGTCCAGATTAGAGAGGCTCCTCCACGAGATAACAGAATAGAGACAGGAAAACAAACAGGAGTTCTGAGCAGTTCAGCAGCAGCTATCGGTCTTCGACAACCAGGTTAGTCAATTAGAGAAAGGCTTTCTGAGACAGAAGACACGCTACTCAGACAACCAAGGTTATGCATTTTTATTACAACAAACTGAAACCCTAAGGGAAAAATGTCTGGACCTTTGAGGGGCGCTCCAGAGGGAGAATCTCAGACTACGGTCTCCCAGAGGAATCCAAAGAAACTCCATTAGCCTCTTTTTTGAGAACTTGCTGAAAGACATATTAGACCTCCCATGGTGTTTCCTTATGAAAAGAGAACACCGGCGCTCAGCGAAGCCATCTGATCCCTCAGCATGACCTCGATCCATAGTTTTTCAAGCTGAACTCTTTTCAGCCAAGGAAGAGATTCTAAGGTGAGTCTGGGCAAGGAAGGAGATTAAATACCTCACTCACAGATTGTACATAGACCACGACTATCCTACAGAAATACAGGCAGAAAGGTAAAATACTTGCCCTAGTTTGAAAGCGCATAGGGAGAAGTCTGTGTGCTTCCATGCACCTTATCCTGCAAGGCTGAGGGTTTTTGGGAGGAGGGACAAAGACCTATGCCTCGATCAAGAAGCTGTGGAGGCCTTGGGAAAGTGTGGGATTGTGGTGAAGGACAGATGAGGCCAGGCACAGGCAGCAGGAAACTGGGAACTTCCAACCAGCAAGCATTTCCCTGGAAGCTAGGGGAACCAGAAAAGAGATGCACTCAGAGCTGATGAAGATAATAGAGAAACTCCTCAGGAGGAAGGTGACGCTTAGAGAACTCTCCCCATCATAAGTCTGGCCCTGCAGAGCTATTAAACTTTATTCAAGGGATTAACACCTTTGCCTACAAAGGGAATGATCTCCGAAATATAAAAATGCTGTAACGTCATGTGAGGAAGTGTTGCTTTCTCTAGTGGGAGCATTGAAACAGAGCAACATGGCACTGTATCCAAAGTCCAAAATTTCACACCCCTTACAGTATGGTTTAAATGGTGACCTGATTGCTGAGTTTTCATTCTTCTTCCCAGACACTCTTCCTTCAAATAGAATGCTGCCTTTTGACTGACCATTAGACCTCTGCCAAAACAGTCTGTGTGGTTGGGGGGTCTTGGAGAACTAGACATTTCGAGCAGCATTGCCCAAATGAGAAGAAACCCATCATTCACAGGACATTTCCTTTTCCCCTTTTTTGTTCCATGGACCAGGGGTGTTTTTGACTTCATATAGGGTGTTCCTTTTTATTTTTATTTTTGTCCTCCTCTAGGATTGCTGGAAGAGTCATCCCCCCCCCTGCCCTATCATAACTCAAAACAAGGGTCTGTCCCCAGAGTAAGTGGCACAGATAACCACTACTGGATGCTGACCACCCTTCACCTTCCCCCTTCTTTTCCCTCCTCTGGCTGTGAGGCAGAAAGCATCTTGGAAAGTAAAGGAGGTGGGGCATAAAAGCTCCTAAATCTTTTACATAAAAGGGAAGTAAATAAAGAGCTAGGGGTATAAAGACTGGACTTGAATTGTTTCTCAAAGATTCAGCGAAGCCCTCCCGGACAGCTGGATCTGCTCAGCTCAGAAATGGCGATGACCTTATTTTAAGGCACACCCAAAGGAGCCTAGCATTGAGTCAGGCTCTGGGGGGGCCTGAAGCAGTAGGGTAATACTCTCCCCCTGTCTTCCTTCACGGGAGAACATAGAAGCTAAAAAATTTTGTATAGCCCCAACCTTGGAAGTACATTGTTATTTTAGTTTTACCAGTTGGCATGTTAAAGTTTGTAGTTTGTTATATATTGTCTGTTAGGTTTGGCAGGCAGTGCAACAAGGCAAGGTAAAGGAAGCTGTATTAAGTGGAAGAAACCTGTGGAAACAATGGGGGCAACTACCACCGGAGAGAGTTAGGTAAGGGACTGAGGGAAAATCCAAGAAAGATTCTCAATTGTATAAGATGACACAGAACTGGGTAGTATGCACAACAACATGCATGGTTTTACTAATCCTATCAAATGGGCCAAGGTACTTCAATCATTGAGGCACAGGGTGAATGTTCTATTCTACAAGAGACCCACCTCTCGAATGCTGAACATAAAAAATTGAGAAGTTGGTTTCTCCCAGGTAGTTGCCTCATCATATAAGGAGGAAAGGCAAGAGGTACCGTGATATTGATGAGAAAGGGTACCTCGTTTGAAATGATAGATAAAGTGATTGACAAGGAGGGTAGGTTTGCATTTGTTAAGGGTCAGGTGGAGGCCAACTGGTATTGTTTGCCTCTGTGTATATTCCCCAACCTCAAATTTTCAGTTTACAGAACTTCCTATGAAATTAGAGAGTGGGCGGAGGCACACCCTGATTTGAGAGACCTCAACCTTGATATAACAGGAGCGAACTGGAAATACCCAAGGTAGAACATCTGCGCTGGGAAGAAAAGTACAAAAAGTTGCTGCAGGAATTGGGATTTGAGGATGTTTGGAAACAACTAAGGGGTCGGATAACAGGCAGACTTTTTATTCTCAGGCGCACGATCAGACTCCCTGTCTAGATTACCTAATAGCTCAAAGAGAACACATGGGTAATATTGGGGAAACCTGGCAGGAGATTTCTCCTTGTCTGACCACAGGCCAATATTTTGCAAAATTCCTCCTAGCTCCAAAGAAAAGGACATTCTGGAGACTCAACCTAGCGGTACTTAGGGACAAGGAGGCACAGGAGAAAATCTCTAAGGCTATAGCCCAGGCAGTGCAGGATAATGACCTACGGGGAACATCTGTCTCAATATTGTGGGACACTGTTAAGGCATTGGTCAGGGGAAAATCATTGCAATCTCCTCATAAAAAAAAACAGAGAGAGAAGGTAGACTTCTACTTGAGGCCAAAATAACAAAATTAGAAGAGTAGCAAGCGGTAAGCCACTGTAAAACACGAACAAGGGAGTTGAATAAACTTAAAAACAGCTTAACAATATCCTAGAT
Organism: Neoceratodus forsteri; assembly: GCA_016271365.2. NCBI lineage: Eukaryota > Metazoa > Chordata > Ceratodontiformes > Ceratodontidae > Neoceratodus > Neoceratodus forsteri. The sequence continues at coordinate 1,067,630,829 of CM028130.1, forward strand.
TATGAAGCAGAACAAAAGCTGGTCTATCTATGACACAGGTACTACAATGGGGGCCCGAAGTTTACCAGGATGATTACTGCCCAAATAAGAAATAGAAAAGCAAAGCCACGATACTAAGGGATCAAGCACCCATATACAGGCACCCTCAGACCACTACTAAAGCTATAACCGAAACCCTGTGAGATTATTACTCTAACCTGTACACAGAGCAAACAAACCCACCAAAGGAAAGGATTAAGAGCTTCCTTTCACCCTTCATCTTCCCACCCTAACCCAAGAACAAGGAGCTGGGTTACTAGCCCCAATCTTGCTCTGGGAGATATCAGCCGCTATAGAAATTTAAAAACAAGCAAGTGTCCAGGGACGGATGGGGTCCCGGGTGAATTCTATAAGACCTTACTGAGCCATTGTTGCCTCTACTGTCTAGGGTGTTCTCTTTGTTACCTCTGAGAATGGAGAGATGGGGGATCTTGGAATGAGGCTGTAATTTCAGTTATACCCAAAGAGGTAAGGACCCAACTCTATGCCCCTCTTACCATCCCATTTCAGTTTTAAATACAGATTACAAAATACTGGATACAATTTTATCCAAATGTTTAGTTGAGTTTGCCCTCCTTTAATAAATTCAGATCAAAGTGGATTTATTTCTGGGTGACAAACTCAGGACAATGTAGACGCATGGCTTATATTATGGAACAGATTACTGAAAAGCGAACCCTGGCAATTCTGCTCGGGCTCGATGCAGAAAAAAGCCTTGATAAAGTAACATGGAGATACCTAAAGGAGTCCTCCTGGAGTTTAAGTTCCCTGCACCCTTCAGTGGAGACTATTTTAGATTTTATAGAAGCCCAACAGCCTACATCACGAGCCAGCGGTCATATCTCAGAGAAATTTTGCTACAACGTGGAACTAGGCAGGGCTGTCTCTCTCCCTCTCCTGTTCAGCATACTATATTGAGCCCCTGGCCCAGGCCTTGTGACAGACCCAGGAACTGCAGGGTGTTACGATAGGAGAGGTCTAGAAAAAGCTGGCCCTCTTTGCCAACGACATCCTGGTGTACATAACTGACCCAGAGAAATCTCTTCAGGCACTTTTCACCTTGTGAATCGGTTCTCCAGTCTTCGAGGTTTACCCTTAACGTAAGTAAATCAGAAGCTTTGATCTTTAACTTCCTGCCTAAGCCACAGATCAAAAACGGTTTCCAATCAAGTGGGAAAGGAAAATATTAGATACTTGGGGATCCAAATACTGATGAATCTTAATAGATTACATATTCAAAATTATGAGCCATTAGTGCAAAAATAAAGCAGGACCTGGGTAGATGGTCCCTTCTACCAACAACATTTTATGTAAGAAATCTAACCTTAAAATCAACATTCTCCCAAGGTTTCTGTACTTATTTCAATGTGTCCCTTGCCCCTCACATCCAAAGAACTTCTATCATGGCAAAACTACTAAACAAATACCTATGGAATTACAGAAGGCCTAGGGTGAGCTATGCCAGACTTGTACTTCCCAAAGACAGGGAGGCATTGCTCTCCCTTTGTTAAGGAGTACTGATCAGCTTTGCAGATGAGGCTAGCACTGTTATGGGAAGCAGAACCTATCAATCTAGGTGGAAGCAGATAGATTTGGCAAGAGAGTTCATACTCCCTGCAGGCAAGTCTTTTCACCAAAGCACCTTAAAGAAACACTTAAAACAGCTTCACTTGCAACACAATCCATCCTTAGAGGATGGCAGATGGGAATAAAGGCTGACTTTCATCAGAAATATGATTGGAGATATAGGTGGTTCATCTCACAACCTGTATTTAACAACAGGTGGTTTAAAACCCAAATAAACAAGGGGTTGGAGGCCCCTGGCAAGTAGAGGGGATGAGATACTGAGCTTGAGGAGGCAAAAACAAAATTTGACTGGACAGAAAGGGACAGATTATTTTTTATCAACTTAAAGACTATATTTCCAAACACTTGAGGATACAAGAAAGGAATACCTGGATGTTTGGAGTTGACCTCCCATTTGAAAAAATATGGTCTTTGAGACACGGGAGAAAGCAATAGCAATTTTATATAGGTACAGAATAGATAGAGTAGGGAACGCTATATCTGTGCAGGCTAAATGGGAGAGGGAGCTCAATCACCCTATAACTCCCACAGAATGGCAAAGGATTGGAGGGACACATGGGCAACTACCTCTTCACCGATGTGAGAGAGTTTGTTTGGAAGTGCGGGCAAGATTTTTGGGTCCCTCCATGACTTTCCTGGGGCAACAGAAGAGTGTTTCCGATGTTGGAGGGATTGTGGCGAGGGAATGCCTTGCAAATGCATGTCTTCCTCGAGTGCCCAGGTATAAGTAGCTTCTGGGCCCGGTTACAGAAACTATCAAGGAGGTTTTGGGAATTCAGGAAGAGTTAGAACCCTATTACTTAATCCTGGGGATCCCACCACCTGGTATATGGGATAGGGCCCAGAGGTATCTCTGCAAATACTGTTATGTTCAGCATACAAATCCATAACAAAAAGTGGTGTCAACCAACTCCCCCAGTCTAAAAGAATGGATAGCAATAATAGCACAGATCCAACAAATGAGCAGATCTCCTGGGTCTCCAGAACCGAATAGAAACCTTTGTGTCGAGATGGACAAGATGGGAACTCTACCAAGACAATATAGTATAGCCTCTGGTCTAATTGAAAGGTGCCACATTTTGAGAAGCACAGGGAACAGTAAGATGTAATGAAAACCTCTCTCTGTTCGCTCTTACCCCAATGTATGATGTCTAGGACTGAATGTAGCTCCTTTTAAAATGAAGAGGAAAGGGGAGATGGGGTGGGAAAGGAAAGAGTCAGCTAATTCAACTCTAAAATACTACAGGAACAATTATGCCTGTTGCCTGCCAAATACTTGCCACAGTTAATCCTTTTATATTATTGAAAGATAACCATAATTATGTGCTTTGTTACTTATGAATATCTAGAACAGTAATGATACACAAAGTAAGAAGTGCATGTACTTGAACGATTCTAAACCAATGAAAATGTGTACCATGATGCAGTGTAATAATGCATAAAAGAAGTATAGAAAAAGGACATTCTTGTATCGAGAGGTTTCCTCGGTAACAGATGACCTCAAGAGTGCAGCTCAGAGGTACTTTGTTACCAAGGAACCTCAAGATACAAGAATTTCCTGATTAGTGTATGACTGCTCATACACAATCTTTTATAGTGTATGGGCAGTCATAACATAGAAAATCACACAAAACCAACTGGGAAGACAATAGAATAGAAATTTTAACATTTTCTTTTTTTAACTGACAGTATGCTGCAGATGTTTCTGCAAGTTCAAGTTTAACAAAAACAGCAACTTCCAGTTTAACTGGATTGAGGAAAGCAACTATGTGGCAGCATTCCAAGTTGTTATGCTGCAGTAGTGACATAGCTACTGCAGCATAACAGCTGTGATGATATAGTTACTGCAGCATAACAACTCCATTCTAGTTATGGATTTCTATCCATAACAACATTCTACCACGCTATTATGTTAATAACTAATGTGATGAATACATTACATAGATTTGTTTAATAGATGTAATACTTATATCATCTGTGTCAATGTACAATGTTAGAAGCCATCAACACATGCATATACTAATATTGTCTTTTCTCTCTCTTTATACAGGTGTCTGATACTTCTGTAAGATTGCTGACTGCCACTGTGAATTAACATATCAAAAGATGCCTACTAAATACAGACAGAGATGTATAGAGAGACAAGACAGGTGTCATAATACTTCACTGTTGCTTAAGAACGATAAAAAACACTTGTGTGAGTTCAGAACACAAAAGAAAACAGAGTTCTACTGCAACAGTGACCTCTACATCAACTCACTCCACAGCAAAAGCACAGACTTCCTCAAGAGCAAGTCAAAATACTTAACTGTGCAACAGTTGTGCAGGTCTCTCAGACTAAACACAACTATTGCAACAGCAACCATCAACAGACCTTCTAAACAATGCCATTAACTCACACCTGGTGATTTTCATCTGAGAAAGCAAAAGTATTTTGATCATTAGCAAGTAAAGCAAAGATTGACAGGCTTATTGCTGCTGTGATGAGACATGAGCACAAAAGACAAAGAGCCATCACTCTTTGATGAAATTGTGTCTCAAAGTACGCCTTTGCTAACAGAGCAGTGTTTGTTCTTCAGTGTTTATGGCGTAAGATGTCTCATGTGCTTGAGCTATTCAGAAAAGTTGTGTATGACATCAAAAAAGGCTACAACCGTATCCTTCTTTGTGCACAATTTCTGTGATGTATTCAGAGGTCACTGGATGCACACACAGCACTCAGAGGCATATTTCTGGGAAGAATCTTACTATTCACAGAAAAAAAAGCAACTTCACCATCGATGGGTCCGGTAAGCTTGTCAATGTCCTCAGTGTCTGTGATGACACAGCAATGGACACAGATGATGACTGTGATGCAACCACTGTGTCCCATAAACGGCACTGTCTGTTATGTCATGTGATGACACCTGCAACCGTAGGCAATCGCTATTTGAAAAGTCGAACAGTTTATCAACCTATTTGTGATAAATCACAAAGAAAGATATAAACTGTTTAACAAGATTGACCATTGTGAAATCCATCCAAATACTGGACTTATGGGTCACTCACTAACATGCCTCGATAGTGGTGTTTGTGACACTATCTTCACAACATACAGCTGCTTGGAGTGCATCAAACAGACATGCAGACCTTTGTTTACAGAGTATATGAAGTACGGCGAGTTGTGAATCAGTACACTTGTTTAAATGACTTATTGCAATCAGGTGACATGCAGGGTGCCATCACATTTCTCAAACAGCTGCAACATGCAACTTCTGTATCAGACACAACTATTTATCAGTCAGCAAGTTCTGCTGAAACATCTGTTTCAGTGTTAGAAACTGACATACTGAGACAGTACAGCAAAGAAATAGCAAAATTTGAGCTGGCAAAGTCTGAGAAGTTTGACTCTGTATGTGTGTCATGTGACCATCTGTGCAACAGTAAACAAACAGTCACAGTGAACCTGGAAACCTTGTCACCATACAATGACATGTGGTTCCGCCTCTCAGCATTTTTTCTGATGAACTCTGACTTCCTGTTAGAAAACACCATTCTACTGTGCAAACACTGTTTCTCCAAACTAAAGTCTAACATTTTGCCACTAAGGTCACTGCTGAATAATATGGAGGCACATGTTACACCAAGTGAGATTTCAACATTGAATATGTTTGAACGTATTCTAATTCAGACAATGAAGCCATTCCAAACCATTCTACGTCTGAACACAAAACCACAGAACATTCCACAGAAGGAACTTGTTAGATCTCTAAAGGGTTCCATGATGTATCTTCCACTTCCTCTACAGGAAAATGTGGAAGCAATCTCTACGGAAAATAGTTTGGTGATTCTTGTCACTAGTGTTCCAACAAAGTCCAAGGTCATCTGGCAAGATGTTGTCAATGTACAGAAGCTAAAGCTTGCTCTTATTTAAAGAGTAACAATCCTTTTATACAGACCTTGACATAGATCACATAACTAGTATCTCTGTCCAACATGATCTCTTAGAAACAAGTAAACCAAATGATTGAGAAGGTCAGTGGACAGACTAAGTGACAATGTGTATGAACAGTACACAGTTCACCCACTACATGGCAGAGATCCAGTAGGAGACAACATTGATCTCTATCAAATGAAACAGGTGGAAGGTGAGCCTGTCAGCATTTGGGAGACAATGCTAGAAACACACTGTTTCCCAGATTTATTCCCAAAAGGGTTAGGTGGATGTCTAGATGAAAGAGAAGTGCGTGTACAGGGTGCTGAGTACTGCACTAGCCATGTGCTCAGTAAAGATGGCAAATTCAGATATAACATACAGTATCTGTTTCATCTCTTCTGGGAGAGAGACTTAGCATTCTGTCTCGTCTATTGCACATACAATTTGTCTCACAACTCCATTAGATGGAATAACAGCTGCTCAATTTCTAGAGAAATAAAAAAGAAAGATGAAAATGTGCAAGTGAATCTGTCTTCCATTCTTTTAAGTCTTCATGGTACCAAACAATATTGGTATCGAGACACTCCAAAGTGATGACAATGCTGTGAGAGTATGGTGCAGCCACATGGATTGTCACACTTAGTTGTGCTGAATATGCCTGGGATGAGCTTATAGAACTGTCAAGTGGGAAAATTCTGATGTCGACAGCATCTCATCAATGACTGTCAGAGAAATGTGTTCACTTGATCCTGTGTCTGTCACAAGACATTTTCACAAACGGTTCCATGACATTCTGACTTTCATATTGTCAAAGGACAATCCACTTCTTGGTATTGTGGAACATTACTTTGGAGGACGGAGTATCAAGCATAGGGTGCTCCTCACATCTATATGTTGTTGTGGATCAAGATGCACCACACATAGTGAACATGAAGCTGCACAAGTGCTAGCATTCATCAAGAAATATATCACTTGTCACATTCCAGACAAGTATGATAGTCCTACACTATGGAAGTTGATTCAAAAGTTCCAGAAAAATATTTGTGTAAAATACTGCTGGCAACTAGAAAGAACAAATCTAGTTGGTCACACGATGTCCTAGACGAGTTTGTCATGATGGTTCCATGAATGAGCTTTTCTCAGCAATGAGACACCACTTGAAGGCAAAATCAACCAAGAGGGTATATGAGTTACCCAGATATGAGAAAGAGGTGTACATCAATGACTACAAACCAACTGTTCTCCTAAAGTGGCAAGCTAACATAGATGTTCAGTTTGTGGCTGATAACTCATTGGCCCTGATACGATACGTGACTTCGTACATAACCAAACATGAGCAGACTAGCTTGCAAGATCTTTGAGGAGATATTGCCAGTTCAAGCAAAAGCCTGACATTTCAGCTCTGGTCATTGGCTAGACTCTTTCACACAGAGAATGTGGAGCTTATAAAGCCAGTGACTGTTTAATGGTACACATCTGTCACGGAAGTCTGGCGCTGTCCAGTTTCTCAGTGTGAATTACAAAGAGAAATGCAAGCGTGTACTGATATCCCATGCTGAAATTGAGGAACTCGCTGCCAATAGACCTTCTTCAAAACATATCTTGAAGAATAACCTGATAGACACATACTACCCCTGTAGACACAATGACATGAATGATATGTGTCTCTTTCAGGTGGCTAAGTGGTATGACTACAAGGCAGATATATCACCTGACACAACACGCCAGATTTACAAGGTGAATAGAGTGGATGGCTGTCTCATAAAGAGATACAAGCCATGGCTCATAGAACACTGTAAATTGCATCTAGGCACATTGTAGAGCAGAGAACACTACTACTTTGCTCTCCTATTCCTATTTAGACCCTGGAGGAGTGAGTCTGAATTAAAAGGTGACTGTGATACATTCGAGGAAGAATTCAATCGCTGTTACAAGACTTTCAAACTGAATACTGAGACATACATACAGAGACTAGAGGCTGAGAAAGAACAGCTTGAGAGGGCAGAGGCAGCTTCAGGAAGGCTCCTGTTGGTTCACAAGACAACCTTGATCCAGAAGGACAAGCTGTTCTAGGTGAACCTCTGCCTTTAAATGCCCCAGAAGTGTTAATGCAGAAATTGAGACAGCCAGGAACATGGAACACACTCCACTGTCAATCTAACTGACTTGAGAGAAAGACTAAATCAGCAGCAGCATGCAGTTCACTCTCAAGAAGTTGCGCTGTCTGACATGGCCTACTACAAGAAACAACAAATGTGACTGTTGTGACTATAAGCCACTACTAATCTTTGTTAGTGGTTCAGCTGGCACAGAAAAGAGTTTCCTTATTGAAGCCATCACTGCTGAAATATGGAGCCTGACAGGATTATCAATGTCTGTTGCTGTTACTGCTCCACAGGACTAGCTGCATACAACATTGGTGGAGTTACATTGCACCATCTCTTTATGTTGCCAGTTGAACATGGCAGAACTGGAGAATATTGTAAACTGTCATTTGAGGTTGCATCTCAGCTCTGTTCCATGTTCACAAAGATGAAGTTACTCATCATTGATGAAATCAGCATGGTCTCCAATGTCATGCTTGCCTGTATTCATCTCTGTCTACAGGAGATCTCAGGTACCTGACGATGGAATACCATTTGGTGGCAAAAGTATTGTTGTTTTGGGAGACCTTTTACAGCTTGCAGCAGTTAATGCAGAGCATGTAATTACAACTCTAACTGCCAAGCAAGCTAAGAATATTCTTGGCTGCATTGCAGTCTATAACATTTGGGAGTTATTTACCTATGTTGAGTTGTATGAGAACATGCACCAAAGTGGTGATCTGGCTTACAAATCACTTTTAGATGAAGCTCATACAGGTTATCTATTACAGGAACATGTTGGTATGTTAAACGATCCGAGAATCACAGTAGATACTGCATCCATAGAAACAGCATGTAATGTTTTCAGCGATGAATACTTATAGGGACACACATAGTGTGTCTTATGCCACGACTAAAGACATGCACTGAGTTCAACAATGTAATGCTGCAGAGAAAACCAAGAATTCTAACTCTGCATGCTGTTGATACAGTTGATGGTATCATTCTTAGTCGCAACCTAGTAGCAAAGATGATTGAATGACTCAGTGAACTCAAGTCAGATGTTTCACACATAGCTGACCTAGAAGCTGTTCTTACAATTTGTAAGAATGCACATATCATGCTGTGACATAATCTAAATGTTGAGTGAGGCATGGTAAATGGTGCCATGGAAACATCACTGACTTTGTCTACAATGTCCAGAAGACATATATTGAGACATTTGTAGTTCACTTTGACAACATGGAAAAGCCTGTACACATAGAACGGACCTACGTAAAATTCCAGGTATTTAAGGATATCTATGTAAACAGGAAATAGTTTCCATTATGTGTTGCATATGCTGTATCTATTCACAAATCTCAGGCCTTGAGTTTGGATTCAGCAATGGTGGACATAGGTACAGACATTTTCAAGGATGGCATGAGCTACGTGGCACTTTCACGTGTCCGCAGTCTTTCTGGGTTGCACATTATAACTCTAGCGCCTCAGAAGATACAAGCTGACAAGAGATGTATTCTTGAGTACAACAGGTTATGTACTCTGCATCAGCTACAAATGTCTTTAATACCACTGCCTACATACCTGGCTGTCTCACATCGTACAGTCAAATCTACAGGTGTCACCAAACAGCCACAAGCTTCCAGATGTGATTCAACTCAAAGAGTTCAACAAAGGTCACAACTTCAACTAAACATTCACAGCCAGCAATTCAAAAAGAAATCGGTTGGTGTAGCTGCTGTACCAGTCTTTGACAACAGCACTAGAGTGAACTGCTATGCTAACTCAGCTATGCAAGTTTTTCACACATGCCACATTTTGTGCAGCAATATATGCTTCACAAGACAATATCCTATCAAACGCTTTGAAGCAGATTGTCAACATGACTTCTGACCAGTCTAACAATGTACATCACTAAACCATTAGACAGGTGCAGGAACATATGACGGATGTAGTACATTTGCTGCTGACATACAGCAGGACACTAATAAGTTTATGATGGCTATCATAAACAACTTGGATGAAGACGGCATTCCAATGCACCACTACTTCACAGTGTCATATGTAACCAAATATGTATGTGTTTCATGTGGCCATTCACAGCATGAAACCACAGAAGACATGCTGTGGATTACTCTTTTGGTCCCTCAAGCCAAAAATGTCAAATTTAGACAGCTATTTACCAATGCTCAATGTGGTCACTCCTGCAAAGGGAGTGGAGGCAGATACACTCAGTCCATACACCTCAGGAGTTCATTTCAATATCTGTTGCTTATGTTGCACAGGTTTGACTCCAACAGGCTCAGAGTTGACACTCCTATCACAGATTACACAGCTGGTAGAATAGTTTTTAACCAATCAGTGTAGGACTCTGACAGTATAATCTATCACCATGGTCAATCCATGCATTCTGGCCATTACACCTGTTTACTATGGTACAGAAGTGGATGGGTAGAGTGTGACGACTTGCAAGCAGTTTTAAACAGAGACTGCCATGACACTTAAAATGCATATCTTCAAATATTGAAGAATTATGATGAACTTCATATTGTAGAAGAATAGGACAGAACATGTTGCATTTTCAAATGACTACTTTATGACAGGAACACTGTAGGTCAGTAAAATGTTTCCAATCTATGACTCTCAATAAACTATTAACTATAGCATATCAATAAAATGCTATACTGGCAGAAACATATCATGCAGTATGACATCTAAGATCTTGTGTCGATCAGTGACAACATGGAAATTGTTGTAGTGGCTTCAATCGTGCTAACAGTATTCATAGACGCTAGAGAAACCAGGCTTACATGTCTATCAAAGATTGTACATCTAAAACAGAGATCTTCTGGCTCTCCTCTTCTGTACATATTTTTCTTGTAGCTGTATCATAGCCATACATAACAAGAAGTTGTACCAGTTTCTAACTTTCTCTCTGCAGAGAAATACAAGTTCTCACTTATCATGTAAAATGACAGTGCAACACGTCTCAGTCACCAAAGGATACATCCTGTCACAAGTTGTCTATCACCATTTTTTTGTCTATTAGCTGCTGACATGTAGACAACAGCATAATTCGTTCACCATGCAACAGTGTTGGACTATGCTTGTTTCAGTTGTCATACTGAAACTGTACATATGTAAAAATAACACTCTTTAGTCATTATACAAGTTAAATGAATCAAGTATAAATACTGAACAATTGCATCTTATTAGCAACTGGGTTTAACATACCTTTGTAATGTCATGTAAATAATATGAACATTCTTCTTCCATCTCACCATTGTTGCTAACTAGTTTTATTGTTCTAGTAAAAGTATAACTATAAGAGTAAAATAACAATAAATCTTTAGCATGTAATACAATACTATTATGATTAAGTTCAATGAACCATATCTTTGATAAAAACTGCACTATACTCTTTTTTACTTACTAGTTCAGAGCTAAACCAATGTAACAAGTGAAAGAAATGAAATTGTACCTATAATAATATGAAATCTTTTGTATTTCTCATACAATTAATTGTACCTATGTTAAAAGACTAAAGATTGTAAATCAGACACTGTTACTGATCACAATGCACTTCATACCTGTTTCTGACAATATTTATGATCCCTCTATTGAAGGGTTGGGTGGGAATTTTCCATATGCGCCTAGTCAGTGATATATCTTAAAATATTTAACTGAACATACCAGTTATCTAATGTCACTGAAATCAGATTTTTTTATATTCTATTACTTGAACACTTATCATCTGTTTTTGCCCACCCAGGAACATACACATTATCAGTCACACAGTAACAACTGAACATTACTGTTTCATGTGTGTAATCACTGCTTAGAAGCTCCCTCACATACCTTCATTAACATAGCACACAAGTAATGGATGACACATAATTAGAACATGCAACTACTTATAACATATAAATAATATTGTTAACTAAAGTGTATTCAAGCTCAGTAGCAAATATATAATGAAGAACCACAGGTTCAGCTTGAGAGTCACAAGTTGAGGAGTAATGTCAGAAAGCACTTCTTCCCACAAAGAGTTGTGAACACTTACACTTCACTTCTCAAACAGGTCACCACATTAAAGACAGTGACCACCTATCAAAGAACCAGGTATATGCATAGAAGGAAGATAGCAACCACGGCAACAGAAGATGGGACAACACTGCAGTGATAGCTAAGGTTTTACCTCAAGATATGAAGTCTGCAACACAATCACACTTACTAGGCCAAATTACCTTCTCATGCTACCTTCTTTCTATGCTGTATTACAATATGTACACACTTGTTCCAATTCATATAGTCTAGTTGCTCTAAATGTGACACATTTACATATATTCTAACCAATGATTACACACATGCAAGGATTGTATTTGAAACTGAGTTTGTAAAAAATGTATCCTATTGGTCCTTTTCAGTTTCACCAATTGGCAATACGTTTTTAAAACATAACCACCTGTGTTGAGTCTTTACTGAAACATGGCATAATGAAATTAGAACGTAACTGTTGTTTCTATTAAGCATGCAGATCAACTGCAACAAATAGTACCACAACAGCGTGTCCATGGAGTATTTTTTGCTATCCTGTCCACTCAGTATTCACAACATAGGCTACAATGTGGCACATTGCATGTCACACTTCCATAATTCCTAACAGTTTAAGAAATCAGCAACGCACTTACTTTTCCTGTGCCTCTCTACTCACCATATAGTAATTACTGTAGCAAGGTGTCAGACATCACTATCTAACACTATACAGCTCTGGCTATACACTTAGGATGTAGTAACTGCTATGTCTACTGCAATTCCCTAGCTGAGCTCATGCAACTCCTGTGTTAACTTCACTGTACCTACAATTACAGAGATGTGCCATTGATCTCCACTCCCTATTGTTCCTATAGATCACCACCATAATCAGGGCCACTGGAAAAGTGTACCAGCAATTTTTTTTAGAATCAGCAATTTTCACCATTCTCCATAAAAACTGACATGTTCCGAATTTCTTGCAATTTTTGGGTTTTTATATTGAACTCTGTAAAAGTATTAACATTTTTAATAAAATACTCTCAAATGTATTGACAATTTTGCATGCAGACTTGGGTTTGGCGAAACAATGCAGTGCATGGTAGGGCAAGGGTTTTATGAGACACTGATTTCTGTTGAATCCTTGTCTTGTTTGGTTTCAAAATCCACTGGCCAAGCTATAAGTACACTTAAACACTTAACATTTGTTTTGTGTTGAAGTAGTCTATCAGAAAACATTTTGTTGCCACACAGACAAACAAAGATGGGAGAAAAGGTAAACTATCCCATTCACTTAAAGGAGTGCAAACTATGAGCCTTTTGTAAGTGGCAGGGCAAGTTTTTCCTTGTGAGCATACTTTCATTCATACTAGTTTTGATTCAAACAGCTGAGTATATTTGGATGGCCTTGCCAATTTTAAACTTGAATAAGCTAGTTGCTAACAGTGACCTCACTCATAGCAACTACCCTAGATGCTCACGTGCAAAGACTATAATAAAACTTGAGTAAAGTCTAAAAACAAGCTTTATAAAACACAAAATGTATCTGAACATTTATCTTTAGCTTAACAAAATCATTGCAGCCAGAGTAAAACAAAGGCAAATTACAGGGTACACTGACTACTGTATGATGCAGTAAAAATATATTGGTATTTTTGATAGCCCGTAAAGCCCACTAGGCATAATTGCCTGTTTCAGGTACAATCCAGGAGCCTTGAGAAGATTAAGTGACTTGCTCAGAATCACACAGTGTGCAAGTGGAGGTTGTGGAATCAAACCCAGGTCTGCTAGATGTCCACAATTCATTCACAGTTTGTTACTCTAACCTCTAGGCTATACTGTCAGACCCAATGACCCCCAGATTTAACGTTTAAATGTGTGATTTCAAAATAGTGTACAATACCAACAGTGCAAACACTTTAACAACATTTTACTATAACTCAATTATTCACCAGTCTATCTGCTTATTTTTTCTTGTATCAAAGTGGGTAAACAGCTTACAGGGCACTGTAAATAGCTGTTGATCAGACTTCATTATTCTACATCCAGAAACAGAAAAAATTTTATTATGATTTTATTTAATATTGATTTTATGTGGCTTACTTTATAGAATCTATTTAGCACTGTAGGAGGCAGATGCTTTTAAATTTTGAAAGATAGGCAATGCTTATGATAGCTTATCAGTTTAGTATTCTTTTAGGAACATAAACTTTCCTTTATGTTTTAAACATATTCAGGTGTCAGTGTATTCATTTAGCAATTTATACTGACTAGTATATGCTGCAGAAAACATTAAAAGATTTATTGTGAAGCATTCCGGTCTACAGAACTCCCGCACTTCCCCAAAATTTTGAAAACGCTCCGCAACTTTTGGTAACCTTTTCCACATTTTCCAGTGGCTCTGCTATAATGCACTACAAACTTTGGAGGTGCAGCAACTCTAGCTGGCTAAATCTATTCAAATCCTAACTGAGGTATCTTCAGTATCCCTGCAATCAGTGATGTCTACCATTGATGTACAAATCCTCACCTGTGTTGTGTATGTCCACTAAGATATTCATTCCTCACCTGCTGTATATCTCCAGTTACAATGCAGTACCTGCTGTCACATTTAGAGCCACATTGTCTGGCTGAATCCATTCAACTGACAACTGGGCTAACTGGAGTATTCCTGTAATCAGAGACCTGTAAAACTAATGTATATTGCCTATCTTTGCCACTGGCTGTTTACTTAGAATGCAGCAATTGGTGTGGAACTGCAGTTCCCCATTACACTGTTCACCTCAATGGTTGCATTCATTCTGTGCTATCAACTCAGTGTGCAATATGTGGCCTAGGGCTTCAGACATTGAGTTACATACCTCCTTGTAATTCCTAAGTTATCTAGCATGTACTCCCTAACATTTACTGTCAATCTATACTCAAACTGCAGTACCTGCTGTAGAGAATTCTGTGACATTCTACCTAAGGACATGCAGTTGTAGCTGTACAGTCAGGATCAGTAACTGGTAAGCATAGGAAATTGCCTGGGTGAGCCCATACAAAGCCAAACTGTGCTAACTTGCATCTACCAACAATTACAGAGGTGTGCCATTGATGTCCATTGCCTCAGTCTTGCTGTGCAGGAGTACTTATGATGCAGCACAATTTTTGGGGGCATTACCTGTCTGAGGCAACACAGACAGTAACTGTGCTAACTTGAGTGTCCCTGCAATCACTGATGTCTACCATTGATGTACATACCCTCAGCTCTGCTGTTGGTCTGTACTGAGGATCCAGTACCTGGTGTCACACTTTGGAGAGGCATTCTCTGGCTGAGCCCATTCAAGTAATAACTGTGCTAACTACACTGTACCTATAATCAGTGAGGTGTACAACTGATCTGCATCATCCTTCTTTGACTGTGATTCCTCACTTAACATGCACCAAGTCTGTGATTGATCCTGTTACCTTGGTTCTACCCCCTATTTCCATGTGTGTCTGTCTCTTTCTGTGCCAGTGTTGCTTAGGAGAGAGTTAGGTGCCACATGATGTCTCCACACATAGTAACACAGTGCTAGCAAACACAAATGTTAATGCATATCGTAGCACAAATCAAAACACAAAGATAAACAATTCTGTAAAATACGGAATGTAATACAGTGACAGAAGCACAGGCCCTTTGGGCCCCAGGCTCCCAGAATGCAAAACACAAACATGAACAGTACTATAAAACACAGAATGTGATAGTGATGAGAGCACGGGCACTTGATCCCCACGCCACCCGCCACACAAAACACAAACATCAACATTACTGAAAAATACTTAATGTGATACAGCAGATGTAGTGTGGGCCCTTCAGGCCCCAGAGTTCCACCACGCAAACACTAACATAAACAGTACTGAAAAATACAGAATGTAATACAGTGACCCACGCTCCCACCAAACAAAACACAAACATTAACAGTACTGAAACATACTATGTGTGATGCAGCAGCAAAGTGCAGGGCCCTTCATGCCCCAAGCTCCCAGCACATGATGTCTACACACATACTAACACAGTACCAGCAAACACAACTGTTAATGCACATGGTAGCACAAATCAAAATACAAAGGTAAAAATAAAAAACGGAATGTAATACAGTGAGCATGGGGTCCGCTTCACCACACAAAACACAAACATAAACAGTACTGTAAAATACAGAATGTGATAGTGACAAGAGCGTAGGACCCTTCAGGTCCCATGCTGCCACCACACGAAACACAAACAAACATCACTGAAAATACTGAATGTGATACACAGTGGTAGTGTAAATATTTTGTCCCCTGCGCTCCGCCACACAAACACAAAGATAAACAGTACTGAAATATACTAAATGTGATGCACCAGCAAAAGCACAGGGTGCGAAGGGCCCCACGCCCCACCACATGAAGTCTGCACACATGCTAACACACTGCCAGCAAACACAAATGTTAATGCACATGGTAGCTCAAATCAAAACACAAAGATAAACAATTCTTAAAAAATGTAAAGTAATACAGTGATGTGAGCGTGAGGCCCAAAGGCCCCGCGATCCCGCCATGCAAAACACAAAGATGAACAGTACTGTAAAACACAGAATTTGATAGTAAAGGTAGCATGGGGTCCTTCAGGCCCTGCACTACCACCACACGAAACGAAACATAAACATCACTGAAAATACTGAATGTGATACAGCAGCAGTAGTGCAGGACCCTTCGGCCCCAGAGTCCCACCACGCAAACAGAAACATAAACAGTACTGAAAAATACAGAATGTGATAATGAAGGAGCTGAGGGCCCTTGCCCCATGCTCCTGCCACAAAAACGCAAAACATAAACAGAACTGAAATACACTAAATGTGATAGAGCAGCAAGAGCATGGGGCCTTTCAGGACCCGCTCCCGACACATGATGTCTTCACACATACTAACAGAGTCGTGCCCACACTGCCACCACACAATACACAAACATAAACACTACCATAAAACACATAATATGATACTGATAGGAGCGCAGGGCCAGGAGATGTCTTCCTACATAGTAACACAGAGGCAGCAAACGCAAATAGTCATGCACATGGCACCGCAAAGTGAAACACAAACAGAAACAGTAGTGAAGACACAAATGGTTAAAACAATGCAAACACAAGCACAAATGAAAAGCAAAGGGTTATGCACATGGTAGCGTACACAGGAACAGTAAGTGAAACACGTATGGAACCACAAGCAAAAACGTAGCAGTAACAGTAATGTAAGCGCACAGGCTGGTTTCACCAAAAGCTGCATAGAGAAGGCAGTGAGTACAAATAATGTATACATAATAATGGTTCTCGAGCAGAAAATAATGAGTTGGAATACTAATTTGCTTATATCTCAGGAACCGTGCAGAGTAGAAAAAATGTAAAAGTCATATGATTTATGACTTTCCTGGCTAATTTGAACTTAGCCCCCAGGAGAGGCTAAGTATTTTTCTGGCAAACATCCTGATCTCGCACCGTTTCTGGAGATACGGGCCCTGAAAGGCGCAGCGAACGCCATAATGTTATCCTATGGGGAAAAAAGAGTTCAGAGTGCCATAACTTTGGCTCCTGTAACATTTTTTCACCAAACCACAAAAAGGCAGATCTGTGGGATGTTGGCTGTGTTCCTCCAAATTTCAGCCCAAAAGACCAAATCGTTATTTTGCAGCAAGACGCCAAAGATTCCTGTAATGCGTTGGACGCTGTAATGCTATCCTATGGGAAAAGTGTCAACTTTGGAGTGCCATAACTTTGCTGCAATGTAATATTTTTCAATGAAATACTGAAAGGCACATCTGTGAGATGTCTGCTGTGTTCCTCCAAATTTCATGCCAAACACCAAACCGTTTTTTGCAGCAGGGTGCCAAAAATTGCTGTCATTTTCCACAGCCTAGAAAAGTGCTGTCGAAATTTGCAGCTTTCACAAATTCATTCAACAGTGTCGCAAGTGCGACAGTACTTTGAAAGTACTTTTTCCAGAAATTTGAAAACATATTTCTGGGGTGTTTTACCCAAAATAAAGACATGGCTAGCATCCTCAGGGTCTGACTAGGTGAATACAAAAGGAATTAGGTTGCTAGAGGGTCCCAATTTAAATGGCAAGCATTTTTTGGTTGCTAACTGAAAACAAATGGTGGATTTGCAACAGTAAAAGGGCCATTTCTGAAGTAAAACTGCCTTTATGGCACTGTCGAACTTTTGTTAACTTTTCCCATTGACTTACAATGAGAACTTGTTTTTGAATAACTTTTGAACCTGCTTAATATTTTTCAGGAAATCTTCAAAAGGCTCATCGGGCACCCTGTCCACACATTTCCTGAAGATTTCAGACCTGTCATGCAAACTCTGTGACCTGTACGTGAGACCGTAGAATTACAGAAGTAGTAAACGTGTGCACAACTCATGCTTAATAACTCCGCAGCCATATATCCAACCGGTACGTAACTCGACTGATCCCAAGGTGTATTGGTCTAGATCAAGTATTCCAAATTTCAGGCAAATCTTTCAAACAGTTGCAAAGTTATTAAGGTGCAAAATTTTGGCTCTCAACCCTAACTATAGTGGCACTACCATGCCACTATAATATATATATATATATATATATATATATATATATATATATATATATTAGAGGCAAAATCCATTTATGTGGTCAGTTAGTTGTTCCACAGTGACAGTGAATTGATGTTATTGAATACTTTGTATTTCTTTCAGCTCACTCCCTGGCCTGAATCGCAGACAGCCACGCCCCAGTGTCACCCCATCACATATGGAAAGAAGCTGAGGAATAGGAGAATGGGGTGACAGTTAGGACCGATGATCTCAATGCACACCCCGATTCCAGTTTGGGGGTGGGCTGAGGTGCAAAGGGTTTCAACCCTAACATCGAATTTTCTCGCTTTGTCACTGTGGAACAACCCTAACTGATGCATTAAATGGAGTTTTTGCCTCTAATTTCCTTTGTTTTTGAGAATGATAATGAGAAATAGTGAATGAATGCAGCGGCGGAGTGCGGGGTGATGTCTTGTCTCATTGTAACAATGTGCCGCAAACGCAAATTGTAATGCATATGGTGACGCAGCTTGAAACAGAAAGAGGAACAGTACTGTAGACAGAAATGTTAAAACAATGGAAACGCAACCGCAAATGAAAATGCAAAGGGTAACGCACACGTAGCGTAAACGTGAATGGTAAGTGAAACAGGTATGGAACGGCAAGCAGAAACGGTAATCGTAAGAGTAATGTAAGCACACCGCTGGTTTTCCCAAAAGCTGTCTAGAGAAAGACAGTGATTAGAAAGAATGTATGCAAAATAATGACTCTCGGAACACAAAATCAGTAGTTGTAATAGTAAATTGCTTATATCTCAGTAACCGTATTTACATAGAAAAAATTTAAAAGTCATATGTATTATCACTTTCCTGGCTAGTTATTTATGTAGGCTATAATTTTTGACAAAACTCCATATCTCAAGACTGTTTTTGAGATAATGGGTCCCTAAAGGACCCCAGCCACATTTTCCTGAAGATTTAGGGCTGGTCACGCAAACCGGGTGCAACCTGTAGGTGCGACTGTAGCATTCCAGAAAAAGCGGAAACGCACCTGCAGATCACGCAGAATAACTCTGCAGCCGTATCTGACTGGTAAAAACTTGGCAGATCCCAAGATGTATGGCTCTTTGATCATGTATTCCAAATTTCAGGTAAATCTGTCAAATGGTTGCAAAGTTATTAAGGTGCAAAATTTTGAATTTAACATGTAAATGGCTCCTCAACCTTAATCTATGGTAGCACTACTCGTGTTGCCATAATATATATCTATATATATAGATATATATATATATAGATAGAGATATATATCTCTATCTATATATAAAATATATTAATAATAATAATATCCAGAGCTGGTGTTTTTATTTACTTGCAATTTTTCCTGGTTAGTTTGTCTAATTATTTATGTCACAATTACTTAGTGCTAGGGGCTGAATCTAAGATTTTAGCCTCCCAGGCTGGGCAGTAAAACAACCACGATGCCAGTGGGAAAAATCAGCTCCAACCAGGGACTGGGTAACAAAATGATAGCATAGGCTCACCAGGAGTGACAATATTTTTTTCTTTTTTCCATTTATAAATATTACTCCTTGGCTGTCGGACAGAAATTGTTGTGAGCCTCTAGGTTCCAGGGATGAGTGGAAAATCAGACAGGCATTGCTTTCAGGACACTCTGTTTTCACCCTCAGGGGCTCATGCGACGAGGACCCTGGGTAAAATTATGTTCCCTCCAATATGGCAACCTCTGTGGTAGGGGCATGGCAGAGAGTACCAAAACTATTCCATGAAGGACTGTGAAAACAAACCTGAAATAAACAAGTCTTTTTTATTCACACATTCTGTGTTTAGTTACGCTTTTATTAGTATTTCTTTCTTTTCTTTTTGCACACTTATTTTCTACCTACTGTGCCCATCTATAAGCCCCTCCATGGTTCTCTGAGAGGGTACAGAATTGGCGCTAATCATGGCTGGGATCAGACAGGGTATTTGAGGCAAACAAAGTAGTATGATGGAAAGCTGTAACTGGGGTCAACAATTCAGGAAAATGCAGCTAAGGAGAGCCAGAATAATTTTCACAAAACTACATAGGTAGGGGCATTCTGTTAATATTAATTTTCTTTCTGCATGTCCCTGAAAAGTAATGCTGTTTTATGAGCCCATGAAGCAACAACAATTACCGATGTATTTAGGTACAGCCACTGGATCATCCAGGCACAGACAGTCAGACTCTGTGGAGGCTTCTGCTGTATTTTTGGGGGCCATGACTTTAATATACTGCATTTTATTTTCTGCACATCCAAAGTGTCCTGAGAACCAGAAAATGCTCATGGGGGGGCCAAATGAATTTAGCTCCTTTGATGAGGGTCTCTGGGGAAAATAAGGAGGCATACAAGCTTTAATAAAAAATGGAGCCAAGTGGGACATTGTTTTATCACTATATTTTGACAGAGCTCTCTGATTCAGGAGAATTCCCCAGAGCTTACTCTGTATGACCCTCTGTGTCTCTCTCTGCTGGCGCCAATAATAAAATAATTGCACTGTGGTCATTTAGCCTGCTGTAGTTACAAGTTGCTGCCAGGAACTCAGCCTGGACAGTAATGGAGACTAAATACATTTTATTGTGGTGTATATCTATTGATTTATGGACAGAAAGGTCTCACCCTGGCTAACATTGTACTGTTACACATTTATCCAGACACCAGGGCTGAGTTCTGTTAAAGCCACAATAATCTTGACAAGAAAACAGGTAGCAGGGCATTCCATTTATTTTAATTCGGTTTCTGATCCATTTCCTCAACAGCCACCTGGGCAGGTACAAAGTAATCTGAATGGGAAACTAAGCACCTCTTGGAAATAATATAAATAACCATCCTCTGATAGGAAGGATACTGGGGCATATGTGTTTATTTATTGATGTTCCTTTACCTAGGCTGACAACTCCAGTTTGTTAAGCATTGTTTTTGGATGGAATTCTGTGCCTAGAAGACTTGTTGCTACCCTGCATTCTGCCGTTGGCTTTTGGGGAGAAAGAGAACTGTGTCGGGGATGTCTGGTCCTGGGTGACAAAAGTAGCAAACGAAGCCCCAGAGACATACAGTAAATAAAACAAATTAATAAAATAAGGGAGAAGTGCAGAGTTGCACTTACCTTTCTATTTTGTACATTTAATTCCCTTCGTTCTGCCCCAATGTTACAGGCTGCCACTCTGGGCAGGAAAACAAAATTTCACTGGCCAGGAAGGGAAGGGAAGTGCCCTGTGGCAGTAAGATTTCTGTGGCATGCATATACATACAAACTGCATTTATTTTTTGAATTTTGTTCACCATAGAGGGAACTAAGCATGTTCAGGTTTTTTTTTTGTCTTTATTTTTATGTCAAGTTACTCGGTGGGGGGGATTGAATCCTCCAAACCTCGGAGCAAAGCTCTGTACTTATTGACTACTGTTTTAGGGAGTTAGCTGGGTGGGGAACCTGGAAACAAGTACCACATGGTGCCACTATGACTGAGTTCATGGGCATACATTTATTTTGAAATATTCAGCCAGCTACATAGGGACTTGTCAAGTTCTTTTTTTCTTTTAAGTGGCAAGCTAGCTGGTCCAGAGTACAGAGGGGGTTTGAATCCTCCAAACCAGGGAGCACAGCAACTCTGTTGAGGAACATTATTCTGTGCCCTGAAGACTCACGTTACCCCTGCATTCTGCCATTGGCTTTGGGAAGAAAGAGAACCATGTCAGAGGATGCCTGGTCCCAGGGTGACAAAGTAGCAAAATGGAGCCCCAGAGACATAAAGTAAATAAACAAAATTTAATAAAACAAAGGAGAAGTGCAGTGTTGCACTTGTCTTTCTATTTTGTACATTTAATTCCCTTTGTTCTGCCCCTATGTTACAGGCTGCCACTCTGGGCAGCAAAATGAAATTTCACTGGCCAGGGAAGGGAAGGAAGAGCCCAGTGGCAGTAAGATTTTTGTGGCATGCATATACATACAAACTGCATTTATTTTTTGAATTTCATTCAGCCATAGAGGGAACTAGGCATGTTCAGGTTTTTTTTTTTATCTTTTATTTTTAAGTCAAGCTACTCGGTGGGGGAGTTGAATCCTCCAAACCTTGGAGCACAGCTCCATATTTATTAACTACTGTTTTAGGGAGTTAGCTGGGTAGGGAAGCTGGAAACAAAGCACCCCATGGTGCCACTATGAGTTCGTGGGCATACATTTATTTTGGAAATATTCAGCCAGCTATGTAGTGGACTTGTCAAGTTCTTTTTTTAGTGGCAAGCTACTTGGTCTGGAGCACAGAAGGAGGTTTGAATCTTCCCAACCAGGGAGCACAGCAACTCCTTGAGGAACATTACTCTGTGCCCTGAAGACTCCGCTGTTACCCCTGTATTCTGCCGTTGGATTTGGGGAGAAAGAGAACCGTGTCAAGGGATGCCTGGTCACAGGGTAACGAAAGTAGTAAACGGAGCCCCAGAAACATACAGTAAAATAAAAAATTAACAAAATAAGGGAGAAGTGCAGTGTTGCACTTGTCTTTCTGTTTTGTACATTTAATTCCCTTCATTCTGCCCCAATGTTACATGGCCACTCTGGGCAGGAAAATGAAATTTCACCCGCTAGGAAGGGAAGGGAAGTGCCCCGTGGCAGTAAGATTTCTGTGGCATGCATATACATACAAACTGCATTTATTTTTGATTTTTTCAGCCATAGAGGGAACCAGGCATGTTCAGGGTTTTTTTGTCTTTTATTTTTATGTCAAGCTGCTCGGTGGGGGGTGAATCCTCTGAAACTCAGAGCACAGCTCCGTATTTGTTGACTACTGTTTTAAGGAGTTAGCTGGTAGTGAATGTGAAACAAAGCACCCCATGGTGCCACTATGAGTTTGTGGGCATATATTTATTTTGAAATATTCAGCCAGCTATGTAGGTGACTTGTCAGTTCTTTTTTTTTTTTTTTAAGTGACAAACTAGTTGGTCTGGAGCACAGAGGGGTTTGAATCTTCCAAACCAGGGAGCACAGCAACTCCTTGAGGAACATTACTCAGTGCCCTGAAGACTCCATTGCTACCCAGCATTCTGCGCTCGCTTTGGGGAGAAAGAGAACCATGTCAGGGCATGTCTGGTCCTGGGTGACAAAAGTAGCAAAACGGAGCCCCAGAGACATACAGTAAATAAAAAATTAAAAAACAAGGGAGAAGTGCAGAGTTGCACTTACCTTTCTATTTGTACATTTAATTCCCTTCGTTCAGCCCCAATGTTATAGGCTGAAACTCTGGACAGGAAACAAAATTTCACTGGCCAGGGAAGGGAAGGAAGTGCCCTGTGGCAGTAAGATTTCTGTGGCATGCATATACATACAACTGCATTTATTTTTTGAATTTTGTTCACCATAGAGGAACTAAGCATGTTTAGGTTTTTTTTTTTTGTCTTTTATTTTTATGTCAAGCTACTCGGTGGGGGAGTTGAATCTTCAAACCTTGGAGCACAGCTCCATATTTATTGACTACTGTTTTAGAGAGATAGCTGGGTAGGGAACCTGGAAACAAAGCACCTACGGTGCCACTATGAGTTCATGGGCAAACATTTATTTTGAAATATTCAGCCAGCTATGTAGAGGACTTGTCAAGTTCTTTTTTTTTAGTGGCAGCTAGTTGGTCTGGAGCACAGAGTGGGTTTGAATCCTCCCATCCAGGGAGCACAGCAACTCCCTTGAGGAACATTACTCTGTGCCCTGAAGACTCTGTTGCTACCCCTGCATTCTGCAGCTGGATTTGGAGAGAAGAGAACCGTGTCAAGGGATGCCTGGTCCCAGGGTGACGAAAATAGAAAACGGAGCCCCAGAAACATACAGTAAATAAAAAAAATTAATAAAACAAGGAGAAGTGCAGTGTTACACTTGTCTTTCTGTTTTGTACATTTAATTTCCTTCATTCTGCCCCTAATGTTACAGGCTGCCACTCAGGGCAGGAAAATGAAATTTCACTGCCAGGGAAGGGAAGGAAGTGCCCGCTGCAGTAAGAGATTTGTGTGGCATGCATATACATACAAACTGCATTTATTTTTTGATTTTTTTTCATCCATAGAGGAACCAGGCATGTTCAGGGTTTTGTTTTTTTTTATTTTATTTTTATATCAAGCTACTTGGTGGGGGGCTTGAATCCTCCAAACCTCAGAGTAGCGCTCCGTATTTATTGACTACTGTTTTTTGGTGAAGTTAGCTGGGTAAGGAACCTGGAAACAAAGCATCCTAAGGTGCCACTATGACTTAGTTCATGGGCATACATTTATTTTGAAATATTCAGCCAGCAACGAGGGGACTTGTCAGCTTCTTTTTTTTTTTTAAATGGCAAGCTAATCGGTCTGGAGCACAGAGGGGTTTGAATCCTCCAAACCAGGGAGCATGGCAACTCTCTGAGGAACATTATTCTGTACCCTGAAGACTCCATTGCTACCCCTGCATTCTGCTGTTGGTTTTGGGAGAAAGAGAACCGTGTCAAGGGATGCCTGGTCCCGGGGTGACAAAAGTAACAAAAGCGGACCTCAGAGACATACATTAATAAAAAAAATTAATAAAAGCAAGGGAGGAGAAGTGCAGAGTTGCACTTACCTTTCAATTTTGTACATTTAATTCCTTCGTTCTGCCCCAATGTTACAGGCTGCCTCTCTGGGCAGGAAAACAAAATTTCACTGGCCAGGAAGGGAAGGAAGTGCCCTGTGGCAGTAAGATTTCTGTATGCATATACATATAAACTGCATTTATTTTTGAATTTTGTTCACCAAAGAGGAACTAAGCATGTTCAGGTTTTTTTTTTCCTTTATTTTTATGTCAAGCTACTCGGTGGATGGGGATTGAATCCTCCGAACCATGGAGCAAAGCTCTGTCTTTTTCACTACTGTTTTAGGGAGTTAGCTGGGTAGAGAACCTGGAAACAAAGCACCCATGGTGCCACTATGACTGAGTTCATGGGCATACATTTATTTTGAAATATTCAGCCAGCTACATAGGGGACTTGTCAAGTTCTCTTTCTTTTTAAGTGGCAAGCTAGCTGGTCCAGAGTACAGAGGGGGTTGAATCCTCCAAACCACGGAGCACAGCAACTCCCTTGAGGAACATTATTCTGTGCCCTGAAGACTCGTTACTACCCCTGCATTCTGCCATTGGTTTTGGGAGAAAGAGAACCATGTCAGAGGATGCCTGGTCCCAGGGTGACGAAAGTAGCAAAATGGATCCCCAGAGACATACAGTAAATAAACAAAATTTAATAAAACAAGGGAGAAGTGCAGTGTTGCACTTGTCTTTCTATTTGTACATTTAATTCCTTCGCTTGCTCCTATGTTACAGGCTGCCACTCTAAGGGAAAATGAAATTTCATTGGCAAGGGAAGGAAGGGAAGCGCCGTGGCAGTAAGATTTCTGTGGCATGCATATACATACAAACTGTATTTATTTTTTGATTTTTTCAGCCATAGAGGAACCAGGCATGTTCAGGGTTTTTTTGTC
Organism: Neoceratodus forsteri; assembly: GCA_016271365.2. Taxonomy (NCBI): domain Eukaryota; kingdom Metazoa; phylum Chordata; order Ceratodontiformes; family Ceratodontidae; genus Neoceratodus; species Neoceratodus forsteri. The sequence continues at coordinate 1,067,656,559 of CM028130.1, forward strand.
TTTTATTTTTATGTCAAGCTACTTGGTGGGGGTTGAATCCTCCAAACCTCGGGAGTAGCGCTCCATTTATTGACTACTGTTTTGGTAGTTAGCTGGGTAAGGAACCTGAAACAAAGCATCCTAAGGTGTCACTAGACTTAGTTCATGGGCATACATTTATTTTGAAATATTCAGCCAGCAACGAGGGGACTTGTCAGCTTTTTTTTTTTTTAAAGGCAAGCTAATCGGTCTGGAGCACAGAGGGGTTTGAATCCTCCAAACCAGGGAGCATGGCAATCTCTTGAGGAACATTATTCTGTACCCTGAAGACTCCATTGCTACCCCTGCATTCTGCTGTTGGTTTTGGGAGAAAGAGAACTGTGTCAAGGGATGCCTGGTTCCGGGGTGACAAAAGTAACAAAACGGAGCCTCAGAGACATACAGTAAATAAAAAATTAATAAAGCAAGGAGAAGTGCAGAGTTGCACTTACCTTTCTATTTTGTACATTTAATTCCTTCGTTCTGCCCCAATGTTACAGGCTGCTCTCTGGGCAGGAAAACAAAATTTTCACTGGCCAGGGAAGGGAAGGAAGTGCCCCTGTGGTAGTAAGATTTCTGTGGCATGCATATACATACAAACTGCATTTATTTTTTAATTTTGTTCACCATAGAGGGAACTAAGCATGTTCAGGTTTCTTTTTGTCCTATTTTTTATGTCAAGCTACTGGTGGATGGGATTGAATCTTCTGAACCATGGAGCAAAGCTCTGTACTTTTCACTACTGTTTTAGGGAGTTAGCTGGGTAGGGAACCTGGAAACAAAGCACCCATGGTGCCACTATGACTGAGTTCATGGGCATACATTTATTTTGAAATATTCAGCCAGCTACATAGGGACTTGTCAAGTTCTTTTTCTTTTTTAAGTGGCAAGCTAGCTGGTCCAGAGTACAGAGGGGGTTTGAATCTCCCAACCAGGAAGCACAAGCAACTCCTTGATGAACATTACTCTGTGCCCTAAAGACTCTGTTGCTACCCTGCATTCTGCCGTTGGATTTGGGGAGAAAGAGAACCATGTCAAGGGATGCCTGGTCCCAGGGTAGATGAAAGTAGTAAAACGGAGCCCCAGAAACATACAGTAAATAAAAAAATTAATAAAACAAGGGAGAAGTGCAGTGTTGCACTTGTATTTCTGTTTTGTACATTTAATTTCCTTCATTCTGACCCAATGTTACAGGCTTCCACTCTGGGCAGGAAAATGAAATTTCACTGGCCAGGAAGGGAAGGAAGTGCCCCATGGCAGTAAGATTAGTGTGGCATGCATATCACATGATAAACTGCATTTATGTTTTTGATTTTTTCAGCCATAGAGGGAACCAGGCATGTATATGTTTTTTTTTATTTTATTTTTATGTCAAGCTACTTGGGGGGTTTGAATCCTCCAAACCTCGGAGTACACAGCTCCGTATTATTGACTACTGTTTTAGGTAGTTAGCTTGGTAGGGAACATGGAAAGAAAGCATCCTATGGTGCCACTATGACTGAGTTCATGGGCATACATTTATTTTGAAATATTCAGCCAGCAACGAGGGGACTTGTCAGCTTCTTTTTTTTTTTTTTTTAAATTGCAAGCTAGTTGGTCTGGAGCACAGAGGGGTTTGAATCCTCCAAACCATGGAGCACAGCAACTCTTGAGGAACATTATTCTGTGCCCTGAAGACTCCGTTGCTACCCCTGCATTCTGCTGTTGGCTTTGGGGAGAAGGAGAACCGTGTCAAGGGATGCCTGGTCCCGTGGTGTTAAAAGTAGCAAACGGAGCCTCAGACACATACAGTAAATAAAAAAAATTAATAAAACAAGGGAGAAGTGCAGAGTTTCACTAACCTTTCTATTTTGTACATTTAATTCCTTCTGTTCTGCCACAAGTACCAGGCTGCTACTCTGGGCAGGAAAACAAAATTTCACTGGCCAGGAAGGGAAGAGAAGTGCCCTGTGGTAAGATTTCTGTGGCATGCATATACATACAAACTGCATTTATTTTTGAATTTTGTTCAACATAGAGGAAATAAGCATGTTCAGGTTTTTTTTTTTTTTTTTTTTTTTATGTCAAGCTATTCGTGGAGGGTGCATTGAAACCCCGAACCTCGGAACAAAGCTCTGTACTTATTGACTACTGTTTTAGGAGTTAGCTGGGTAGGGAACCTGGAAACAAAGCACCCTATGGTGCCATACTATGACTGAGTTCATGGGCATACATTTATTTTGAAATGTTCAGCCAGCTACGTGGGGACTTGTCAAGTTCGTTTTCTTTTTAAGTGGCAAGCTGCTGGTCCAGAGTACAGAGGGGGTTTGAAACTCCAAACCACGGAGTACAGCAACTCCTTGAGGAACATTATTCTGTGCCCTGAAGACTCCTTGCTACCCCTGCATTCTGATATTGCTTTGGGAAGAAAGAGAACCATGTCAGAGGATGCCTGGTCCCAGGGTGATGAAAGTAGCAAATGGAGCCCCAGAGACATACAGTAAATAAACAAAATTTAATAAAACAAGGGAGAAGTGCAGTGTTGCATTTGTCTTCCTATTTTGTACATTTAATTCCGTCGTTCTGCCCTATGTTACAGGCTACCACTCTGGGCAGAAAAATTAAATTCACTAACCAGGGAAGGAAGGAAGCACCGTGGCAGTAAGATTTTTGTGGCATGCATATACATACAAACTGCATTTATTTTTTGAATTTCATTCTGCCATAGAGGGAACTAGGCAGGTTCAGGTTTTTTTTTTTGTCTTTTATTTTTGTCAAACTACTCGGTGGGGGGTTAGATCCTCCAAACCTTGGAGCACAGCTCTGATTTATTGACTACTGTTTTAGGGAGTTAGCTGGGTAGGAACCTGGAAACAAAGTACCCTATGGTACTCACTATGAGTTCGTGGGCATACATTTATTTTGAAATATTCAGCCAGCTATGTAGTGGACTTGTCAAGTTCTTTATTTTTTAAGTGGCAAGCTACTTGGTCTGGAGCACGGAGGAGGGTTTGAATCCTCCCAACCAGGGAGCACAGCAACTCCCTTGAGGAACATTACTCTGTGCCCTGAAGACTCCATTGCTACCCCTGCATTTTGCCGTTGGATATGGGGAGAAAGAGAGCCGTGTCAAGGGATGCCAGGTCCAGGGTGACAAAAGTAGTAAACGGAGTCCCAGAAACATACAGTAAATAAAAAATTAATAAAACAAGAGAAGTGCAGTGTTGCACTGCTTTTCTGTTTGTACATTTAATTTCCTTCATTCTGCACCATTGTTACATACTGCCACTCTGGGCAGGAAAATGAAATTTCATTCCCCAGGAAGGGAAGGAAGTGCCCGTGGCAGTGATATTTCTGTGGCATGCATATACATACAAACTGCATTTATTTTTGAATTTTGTTCACCATACAGGAACTAAGCATGTTCAGGTTTTTTTTTTTCCTTTTTTATTTTTTATGTCCTACTCAGTGGAGGGTTGAATCCTCCAAACCTCGTTGCAAAGCTATGTATTTATTGACTACTGTTTTAGGAAGTTAGCTGGGTAGGAACCTGAAACAAAGCACCCCATGGTGACACTATGACTGAGTTCATGGCATACATTTATTTTGAAATATTCAGCCAGCTACGAGGGCACTTGTCAAGTTCTTTTCTTTTTTAAGTGGCAAGCTAGCTGGTCCTGAGTACAGAGGGAGGTTTGAATCCTCCAAAACCAAGGAGCACAGCAACTCCCTTGAGGAACATTATTCTGTTCCCTGAAGACTCCTAGCTACCCTGCATTCTGCCATTGGCTTTGGGGAGAAAGAGAACCAAGTCAGAGGATGCCTGGTCCCAGGGTGATGAAAGTAGCAAATGGAGCCCCAGAGACATACAGTAAATAAACAAAAATTTAATAAAACAGGGAGAAGTGCAGTGTGCACTTTTCTTTCTATTTGTACATTTAATTCCTTGTTCTGCCCCTATGTTACAGGCTGCCACTCTGGGCAGGAAAATGAAATTTCACTAACCAGGAAGGTGAAGGGAGTTTCACAGGTAGAGATTTCTGTGGCATGTATATACATTCAAACTGCATTTATTTCTTGAATTTCATTCTGCCATAGAGGAACCAGGCATGTTCAGGTTTTTTTTTGTTTCTTTATTTTTTATGTCAAGCTACCTGGTGGGGGAGTTGAATCCTCCAAACCTGAAGCACAGCTCCATATTTATTGACTACTGTTTTAGGAGTTGGCTAGGAACCTGAAACAAAGTACCCCATGGTACCACTATGAGTTCGTGGGCATACATTTATTTTGGAAATATTCAGCCAGCTATGTAGTGGACTTGTCAAGTTCTTTTTTTTTTAAGTGGCAAGCTACTTGGTCTGGAGCAGAGGGGGGTTTGAATCCTCCCAACCAGGGAGCACAGCAACCCTTTATGAACAATTTTTGCCCTGAAGACTTGTTGCTACCCTGCATTCTCGCCGCTGATTTGGGGACAAAGAGAACCGTGGCTGGTGATGCCTGGTCCAGGGTGATGTCAAAAGTAGTAAACTGGAGCCCCAGAAACATACAGTAAATTAAAAAATTAAAAACAAGGGAGAAGCAGCAGTGTTGCACTTGTCTTTCTGTTTTGTACATTTCATTTCTTCCATTCTGCACCAATGTTATATGCTGCCATCTGGGAAGAAAAATGAAATTTCACTCTGCCAGGAAGGGAAGGGAAAGGATGTGCCCGTGGCAGTAAGATTTCTGTGGCATGCATATACATACAAACTGCATTTATTTTTGATTTTTTTCAGCCATGGAGGGAACCAGGCATGTTCAGGGTTTTTTTTTTTTTTTTTGTCTTTATTTTTTGTCAAGCTGCTTGGTGGGAGGGGTTGACCTCTGAACCTCAGAGCACAGCTTCGGAATTGTTGTCTACTGTTCTTTTAGGGATATTAAGGTAGGGAATGAGGAAAACAAAGCACCTAAGGGTGCCACTATGAGTTTGTGGGCATATATTTATTTTGAAACATCTAGCCAGCTATGTAGGGGACTTGTCAAGTTCTTTTTTTTTTTAAGTGGCAAACTAGTTGGTCCAGAGCATTGAGGGGGTTTGAATCATTCAAACCAGGGAGCACAGCACCTTTGAGGAACATTATTTTGTACCCTGAAGACTCCATTGCTACCTTGCATTCTGCTGTTGGCTTTGGGAGAAAGAGAACTGCGTCAAGGGATGCCTGGTCGGTGTGACAAAAAGTAGCAAAATGGGCCCACAGAGACATACAGTAAGTAAAAAAATTAATCAAACAAGGAGAAGTGCAGAGTTGCACTACCTTTCTATTTTGTACATTTAATTCCCTTCGTTCTGCCCTACGTTACAGGCTGCCATCACCTGGGCAGAAAAACAAAATTTCACTGGCCAGGAAGGAAGGGAAGTGCCCTGTGGCAGTAAGATTTCTGTGGCATCGCACATAATATACAAACTGCATTTACTTTTTTGGAATTTTGTTCACCATAGAGGAACTAAGCATGTTCAGGTTCTTATTTTGTCTTTATTTTTGTGTCAGTTACCTGGTGGGGGATTGAATCAACCTCGGAGCAAAGCTCGTATTTATTGACTACTGTTTTAGGAGTTAGCTGGGTAGGAACCTGAAACAAAGCACCCTATGGTGCCACTATAACTGAGTTCATGGGCATACATTTATTTTGAAATATTCAGCCAGCTACGTAGGGGACTTGTCAAGTTCTTTTTCTTTTTATGGCAAGTTGGTTGGTCGAGGATAGAGAGGGTTTGAATCCTCCAAACCACGGGCGCTGCAACTCCTTTGAGGAACATTATTATTTGTGCCCTGAAGACTCAGTTGCTACCCTGCATTCTGCCATTGGCTTTGGGAGAAAGAGAACCATGTTGAGGATCCTGGTCCCAGGGTGACGAAAGTAGCAAATGGAGCCCCAGAGACTTACAGTTAATAAACAAAATTTAATAAAAAAGGGAGAAGTGCAGTGTTGCACTTGTCTTTTCTATTTTGTACATTTATTTCCCTTCGTCTGCCCCAATGTTACGGCTGCTACTCTGGGAAGGAAAATGACATTTCACTGGCCAGGAAGGCAAGGAAGCGCCTGCGTGGTAGTAAGATTTCTGTGGCATGCATATACATAAAACTGCATTTATTTTTTTGAATTTCATTCTGCCATAGAGAACTAGGCATGTTCTAGATTTTTTTTTTTGTCTTTTATTTTTTATGTCAGGCTACTGGGTGGGGGGGAGTTGAATCTCCAAACCTTGGAGCACAGCTCCATATTTATTGACTTCTGTTTAAGGAGTTAGCTGGGTGAGGGGAACCTGAAATGAAGCACTCCTGCAATGCCACTATGAGTTCGTGGGCATGCATTTCTATTTTGAAATATCCAGCCAATATGTAGTGGACTTGTCAGTTCTTTTTTTTTTTTTTTATGGCAAGCTACTTGGTCTGGAGCACTGAGGGGGGTTTGAATCCTCCCAACCAGGGAGCACAGCAACTCCCTTGAGGATCATTACATTTCACAGCCCTGAAGATACTGCTATACCCCCTTGCATTCTGCTCGCTGGATATGGGGAGAAGGAGATCCGTGTCAAGGGATGCCAGGTCCAGGGTGACAAAAGTAGTAAAACGGAGTCCAGAAACATACCAGTAAATAATAAAAAAAATTAATAAAACAAGAGAAATGCAGTGTTGCATTGTCTTTCTGTTTTGTACATTTAATTTCCTTCATTCTGCACCAATGTTACATGCTGCCACTCTGGGCAGGAAAATGAAATTTCATTCTCCGGGGAAGGGAAGGGAAGGAAGTGCCTGTAGCAGTAATATTTCTGTGGCATGCATATACATACAAACTGCATTTATTTTTGAATTTTGTTCACCATAGAGGGAACTAAGCATGTTCAGGTTTTTTTTTTTTGTCTTTATTTTTATGTCAAGCTACTCGGTGGAGGGGGATTGAATCCTCCAAACCTCTGTGCAAAGCTATGTATTTATTGACTACTGTTTTAGGAAGTTAGCTGGGTAGGGAACCTGAAACAAAGCACCCCATGGTGACACTATGACTGAGTTCATGGGCATACATTTATTTTGGAAATATTCAGCCAGCTACGTGAGGGCACTCTGTCAAGTTCTTTTTTTCTTTTTTATGGCAAGCTAGCTGGTCCTGAGTACAGAGGGGGTTTGAATCCTCCTAACCAGGGAACACAGCAACCCTTGAGGAACATTATTCTGTGCCCTGAAGACTCCGTTGTTACCCCTGCATTCTGCCATTGGCTTTGGGGAGAAAGAGAACCGTGTCAAGGGATGCCTGGTCCCGTGTAAGAGAAAAGTAGCAAAATGGAGCCCCAGAGACATACAGTAACATAAAAAAAATTAATCAAACAAGGGAGAAGTGCAGAGTTGCACTTACCTTTCTATTTTGTACATTTAATTCTCTTCGTTCTGCCCTATCGTTACAGGCTGCCACTCTGGGCAGAAAACAAAATTCACTGGCCAGGAAGGAAGGAAGTGCCCTGTGGCAGTAAGATTTCTGTGGCATGCATATACATACAAACTGCATTTACTTTTTGAATTTTGTTCTATGGGGAACTAAGCATGTTCAGGTTTTTATTTTTTGTCTTTTATTTTTTATGTCGAGTTACCTGGTGGGGGATTGAATCAACCGGAGCAAAGCTCTGTATTTATTGACTACTGTTTTAGGGAGTTAGCTGTAGGGAACCTGGAAACAAAGCACCCATGGTGCCACTCATAACTGAGTTCATGGGCATATTTATTTTGAAATATTCAGCCAGCTACGTGAGGGGACTTGTCAAGTTCTTTTTTCTTTTATGGCATGTTGGTTGGTCGAGTACAGAGGGGGGTTTGAATCTCCAAACCACGGAGCGCTGCAACTCCTTTGAGGAACATTATTCTGTGCCCTGAAGACTCAGTTGCTACCCCTGCATTCTGCCATTGGCTTTGGGGAGAAGGAGAACCATGTCTGAGGATCCTGGTCCCAGGGTGACTAAAGTGCAAAATGGAGCCCCAGAGACTTACAGTTAATAAACACAAATTTAATAAAATAAGGAGAAGTGCAGTGTTGCACTTGTCTTTCTATTTTGTACATTTATTTCCCTTCATTCTGCCCCAATGTTACCGGCTGCTACTCTGGGAAGGAAAATGACATTTCAGTGGCCAGGGAAGGCAAGGGAAGCGCCCGTGGCAGTAAGATTTCTGTGGTATGCATATGCATAAAAACTGTATTTTATTTTTGAATTTCATTCTGCCATAGAGGAACTAGGCATGTTCAGATTTTTTTTTTTTGTCTTTTATTTTTTATGTCAGGCTACTGGGTGGGGGGAGTTGAATCTTCCAAAACCTTGGAGCACAGCTCCATATTTATTGACTACTGTTTTAAGGAGCTTGGGTAGGGAACCTGAAACAAAGCACCCATGATACCACTCATGAGTTCGTGGGCATACATTTATTTTGAAACTATTCAGCCAGCTATGTAGTGGACACTTGTCAAGTTCTTTTTTTTTTTTTTTAAGTGGCAAGCTACTTGGTCTGGAGCACAGGGGTTTGAGATACTCCCAACCAGGAACAGCAACTCCCTTGAGGATCATTACTCTGTGCCCTGAAGACTCGTTGCTACCCCTGCATTCTGCCGTTGGATATGGGAGAAAGGAGATCGTGTCAGGGATGCCAGGTCCAGGGTGACAAAAGTAGTAAAACGAGTCCTAGACATACAGTAAATAATAAAAAATTAATAAAAGAGAAATGCAGTGTTGCACTTGTCTTTCTGTTTTGTACATTTAATTTCCTTCATTCTGCTCAATGTTACATGCTGCCACTCTGGGCAGGAAATGAAATTTGTGTTCACGGGAAGGGAAGGAAGAGTGCCCGTGGCAGTAATATTTCTGTTGTATGCATATACATACAACTGCATTTATTTTTTTGAATTTTGTTCACCATAGAGGAACTAAGCATGTTGCTTTTTTTTTTTTTTTTATTTTTATGTCAAGCTACTCGGTGGAGGGGGATTGAATCACTCAAACCTCGGTGCAAAGCTATGTGTTATTGACTACTGTTTTAGGAAGTTAGCTGGGTGAGAACCTGAAACAAAGCACCCCATGGGTGACACTCTATGACTGAGTTCATGGGCATACATTTATTTTGAAATATTCAGCCAGCCGTGCGGGCACTTGTCAGAGTTCTTTTTCTTTTAAGTGGCAAGCTAGCTGGTCCCTGTGAGTACAGAGGGGTTTCAATCACTCCAAACCCGAGAACACAACAACTCCCTTGAGGAACATTATTCTGTGCCCTGAGAGACTCCGGTTATTACCCTGTCATTCTGCCATTGGCTTTGGGAGAAAGAGAACCATGTCAGAGGATGCCTGGTCCCAGGGTGACGAAAGTAGCAAAGTAGCCCCAGAGACATGCAGTAAATAAACAAAATTTAATAAAACTAAAGGATTAGTGCAGTGTTGCTTTGTTTTCTATTTGTACATTTAATTCCCTTTGTTCTGTCCTCTATGTTAATGCTGCCACTCTGTGGCAGGAAAATGAAATTTCACCAACCAGGAAGGGAAGGAAGCGCCTGTGGCAATAAGATTTCTGTATCGGCATATACATACAAACTGTATTTATTTCTTGAATTTCGTTTCCTGCCATAGAGAACTAGGCATGTTCAAGTTTTTTTTTTTTTTTGTCTTTTATTTTTTATGTCAAGCTACTCGGGTGGGGGGTTGAATCCTTCCAATCCTGAGCACAGCTCCATATTTATTGACTATGTGTTTAGGGAGTTAGCTGGGTAGGGACCTGGAAACAAAGTACCTCATGGTACCACTATGAGTTCGTGGGCAGCTATTTTTGAAATATTCAGCCAACTATGTAGTGGACTTGTCAAGTTCTTTTTTTTTTTAAGAGGCAAGCTACTTGGTCTGAACAGAGAGTTTGAATCCTCCCAAACAGGAACACAGATACTCCCTTGTGGAACATTACTCTGTGCCCTGAAGACTCAGTTGCTACCTGCACACATTCTGCGTTGGTTGTGGAGGCGAAGAGAACCGTGTCCAAGGGATGCCTGGTCCCGGGTGAAAAAGTAGAAAATGGAGCCCCAGAAACATACAGTAAATTAAAAAAAATTAATAAAATAAGGGAGAAGTGCAGTGTTGCACTTGTCTTTCTGTTTTGTACATTTCATTTCCTTCATTCTGCACCAATGTTATATGCGCCACTGGGCAGAAACATGAAATTTCACTCGCCAGGAAGGAAGGAAAGGAAGTGCCCCATGGCAGTAAGATTTCTGTGGTATGCATATCATGCAAACTGCATTTATTTGATTTTTTCAGCTATGGAGGGAACCAGGCATGTTCAGGTTTTTTTTTTTTTGTCTTTTATTTTTTATGTCAAGCCTGCTTGGTGGAGGGTTGACTCCTCTGAACCCTCAGAGCACAGCTTCAGATTGTTGTTCACTGTTTTAGGAGTTACTAAGGCAGGGGAATATGGAAACAAAGTAATCCATGGTGCTACTATGAGTTTGTGGGGCATATATTTATTTTGAAACATTCAACAGCTATGTAGGGGACTTGTCAAGAGTTCTTTTTTTTTTTTTTTTTAGTGGCAAACTAGTTGGTCAGAGCACAGAGGGGTTTGAATCATTCAAACCCAGGAGCACAGCAATTCCTTTGAGGAATACTATTTGTACCTGAAGACTCCATTGCTCCTTGTATTCTGCTGTTAGCTTTGGGGAGAAAGAGAACGTGTCAAGGGATGCCTGGTCCCGTGTGACAAAAGTAGCAAAATGGAGCCCCAGAGACATACAGTAAATAAAAAAATTAATCACAGCAAGGAGAAGTGCAGAGTTGCACTTACCTTTCTATTTTGTACATTTAATTCCTTGTTCTGGCTCTAATGTTACAGGCTGCCACTCTGGGCAGAAAAACAAAATTTCACTGTTTGAGAAAGGAAGGGAAGTGCCCTGTGGCAGTGAAGATTCTGTGCATGCATATACATACAAACTGCATTTATTTTTGAATTTTGTTCACTATAGAGGAACTAAGCATGTTCAGGTTTTTTTTTGTCTTTATTTTTGATGTCAAGCTACTGGGTGGAGGGGGATTGAATCCTCCAAACCTGGTGCAAAGCTATGTATTATTGACTACTGTTTTAGGAAGTTAGCTGGGTAGGGAACCTGGAACAAAGCACCCCATGGTGACACTATGACTGAGTTCATGGGCATACATTTATTTTGAAATATTCAGCCAGCTACGTGAGGCCTTGTCCAAGTTCTTTTCTTTTAAGTGGCAAGCTAGCGGTCACACTGAGTACAGAGAGTTTGAATCCTCCAACCAGGAACAAAGCAATTCCTTGAGGAACATTATTCTGTGCTTCTGAAGACTCGTTGTTTCCCTGCATTCTGCCATTGGCTTTGGGGAGAAAGAGAACGTGTTCAAGGGATGCCTGGTCCCGGGTGTGAGAAAAGTAGCAAAATGGAGCCCCAGAGACATACAGTAAGATAAAAAAATTAATCAAACAAGGGAGAAGTGCAGAGTTGCACTACCTTTCTATTTTGTACATTTAATTCCCGTTCGGTTTGCCAAGGGGATGCTGTGGTCCCGGTGTGAAAGTAGCCAAATGGAGCTCAGAGACATATACAGTAAATAAAAAATTAATCAAACAAGGAGAAGTGCAGAGTTGCACTTACCTTTCTATTTTGTACATTTTAATTCCTTCGTCGCCCTATTATTTCCATGGCTGCCACTCTGGGCAGAAAAACAAAATTTCACTGGCCAGGGAAGGGAAGGGGAAGTGCCCTGTGGCAGTAAGATTTGTGTGGCGTGTATACATACAAACTGCATTTACTTTTGAATTTGTTCTCCATAGAGGAACTAAAGCATGTTGAGGTTTTATTTTTGTCTTTTTATTTTTTTATGTCAAGCTACTACGGTGGGGAAGTTGAATCCTCCGAACCTCGGAGCAAAGCTCTGTATTTAATGACTACTGTTTGGGGAGTTAGCTGGGTAGGGAACCTGGGAAACAAAAGCACCCCATGGTGCCACCTATAACTGAGTTCATGGCATACATTTATTTTGAAATATTCAGAAGAAGCATGTAGGGGACTTGTCAAGTTCTTTTTTCTTTTTAAGTGGCAAGTTGGTTTGGTCGAGAGTACAGAGGGGTTTGAATCACTCAGACCACGGGCTGGCTACTAACTTTCATTGAGGAACATTGTTCTGTGCTCTGAAGACTCATGCTACCCCTGCATTCTGCCATTGGCTTTGGGGAGAAAGAGAACCATGTTCTGAGGATCCCTGGTCCCAGGGTGACGAAAGTAGCAAAATGGAGCCCCAGAGACTTACAGTTAATAAACAAAAATTTAATAAAACAAGGGAGAAGTGCAGTGTTGCACTTGTCTTTCTATTTGTGCATTTATTTCCTTTCATTCTGCCCCAATGTTACCGGGTTGCTACTCTGGGAAGGAAATGACATTTCAGTGGCCAGGGAAGGCAAGGGAAGCGCCCGTGGCAGCAGAGAGATTTCTGTGGCATGCATATACATAAAACTGCATTTATTTTTTGAATTTCATTCTGCCATAGAGAGAACTAGGCATGTTCAGATTTTTTTTTTGTCTTTTATTTTTATGTCAGGCTACTGGGTGGGGGAGTTGAATCCTCCAAACCTTGGAGCACAGCTCCCATATTTATTGACTACTGTTTTAAGGAGTTAGCTGGTAGGAACCTGGAAACAAAGCACCCATGATACCACTATGAGTTCGTGAGGCATACATTTATTTTGAAATATTCAGCCAGCTATGTAGTGGACTTGTCAATTTTTTTTTTTTTAAGTGGCATGCCACTTGGTCTGAGCACAGAGGGGTTTGAACTCCTCCCAACCAGGGGGAGCCTGTAACTCCCTTGAGGATCATTACTCTATGCCCTGAAGGCTCGTTACTACCCTGCATTCTGCCGTTGGATATGGGGAAAGGAGATCCGTGTCAAGGATGCCAGGTCCAGGGTGACAAAAAGTAGTAAACGGAGTCCCAGAAACATACAGTAAATAATAAAAAATTAATAAAACAAGAGAAATGCAGTGTTGCTTTGTCTTTCTGTTTGTGCATTAATTTCCTTCATTCTGTTAATGTTACATGCTGCCACTCTGGGCAGGAAAATGAAATTTTCATTACCGCCGGGAAGGGAAGGGAAGGGAAGGAAGTGCCACATTGGCAGTAATATTTCTGTATGCATATACATACAAACTGCATTTATTTTTTGAATTTTGTTCACCGGCAGAGGGAACTAAGCATGTTCAGGTTTTTTTTGTCTTTATTTTTATGTCAAGCTACTCGTGAGGGGGATTGAATCCTCCCAAACCGGTTCTAAGCTATGTATTTATTGACTACTGTTTTAGGAAGTTACTGGGTAGGAACCTGGAAACCAAGCACCCCATGGTGACACTTATGACTGAGTTCATGGGCATACATTTATTTTTGAAATATTCAGCCAGCTAATAGGGCACTTGTCAAGTTCTTTTTTCTTTAGAGGTAGTAAACTAGCTGGTCCTGAGTATCAGAGGGGTTTGAATCCTCCAAACCAGGGAACACAGACCAACTCCTTGAGGAACCATTATTCTGTGCCCTGAAGACTACAGTTGTTTCCTGCATTCTGCTATTGGTTTTGGGGAGAAAGAGAGAACCATGTCAGAGGATGCCTGGTCCAGTGGGCAATGAAAGTAGCAAAGTGACCGAGTTCAGAGACATACAGTAAATAAAACAAAAATTTAATAAAACAAAGGATTAGGTGCAGTGTTGCATTGTTTTTCTATATTTTGTACATTTAATTCCTTGTTCTTGCCCCTATGTTACAAGCTGCCACTCTGGGCAGGTGAAAATGAAATTTTACTAACCAGGGAAGGGAAGGGAAGCCTGTGGCAGTGTAAGATTTCTGTATGCATATACATACAGAACTGCATTTATTTCTTTGAATTTCATTCTGCCATAGAGGGAACTAGGTATGTTCAGTTTTTTTTTTTTGTCTTTTATTTTTTATGTCAAGCTACTCGGTGGGGAGTTGAATCCTCCAAACCTTGGAGCACAGCTCCATATTTATTGACTACTGTTTTAGGGAGTTAGCTGGGTAGGGAACCTGGAAACAAAGTACCTCATGGTACCACTATGAGTTCGTGGGCATACATTTATTTTGAAATATTCAGCCAGCTATGTAGTGGACTTGTCAAGTTCTTTTTTTTTTTTAAGAGGCAAGCTACTTGGTCTGGAGCATAGAGGGGGGTTTGAATCCTCCCAAACAGGGAGCACAGATACTCCCTTGTGGAACATTACTCTGTGCCCTGAAGACTCCGTTGCTACCCCTGCATTCTGCCGTTGGATTTGTGGAGAAAGAGAACCGTGTCAAGGGATGCCTGGTCCCGGGGTGAAAAAAGTAGAAAAATGGAGCCCCAGAAACATACAGTAAATTAAAAAAAAATTAATAAAACAAGGGAGAAGTGCAGTGTTGCACTTGTCTTTCTGTTTTGTACATTTCATTTCCTTCATTCTGCACCAATGTTATATGCTGCCACTCTGGGCAGAAAAATGAAATTTCACTCGCCAGGGAAGGGAAGGGAAAGGAAGTGCCCCGTGGCAGTAAGATTTCTGTGGCATGCATATACATGCAAACTGCATTTATTTTTTGATTTTTTTTCAGCCATGGAGGGAACCAGGCATGTTCAGGGTTTTTTTTTTTTTTTGTCTTTTAATTTTTATGTCAAGCTGCTTGGTGGGAGGGGGGTTGACTCCTCTGAACCTCAGAGCACAGCTTCGTATTTGTTGTCTACTGTTTTAGGGAGTTACTAAGGTAGGGAACATGGAAACAAAGCACCCCATGGTGCCACTATGAGTTTGTGGGCATATATTTATTTTGAAATATTCAGCCAGCTATGTAGGGGACTTGTCAAGTTCTTTTTTTTTTTTTAAATGGCAAACTAGTTGGTCCAGAGCACAGAGGGGGGTTTGAATCATTCAAACCAGGGAGCACAGCAATTCCTTTGAGGAACATTATTTTGTACCCTGAAGACTCCATTGCTACCCTTGCATTCTGCTGTTGGCTTTGGGGAGAAAGAGAACGGTGTCAAGGGATGCCTGGTCCCGGTGTGACAAAAGTAGCAAAATGGAGCCCCAGAGACATACAGTAAATAAAAAAAATTAATCAAACAAGGGAGAAGTGCAGAGTTGCACTTACCTTTCTATTTTGTACATTTAATTCCCTTCGTTCTGCCCTAATGTTACAGGCTGCCACTCTGGGCAGAAAAACAAAATTTCACTGGCTAGGGAAGGAAGGGAAGTGCCCTGTAGCAGTAAGATTTCTGTGGCATGTATATACATACAAACTGCGTTACTTTTTGAATTTTGTTCACCATAGAGGGAACTAAGCATGTTCAGGTTTTTATTTTTTGTCTTTTAATTTTTATGTCAAGCTACTCGGTGGGGGGGGGATTGAATCCTCCGAACCTCGGAGCAAAGCTCTGTATTTATTGACTACTGTTTTAGGGAGTTAGCTGGGTAGGGAACCTGGAAACAAAGCACCCCATGGTGCCACTATAACTGAGTTCATGGGCATACATTTATTTTGAAATATTCAGCCAGCTACGTAGGGGACTTGTCAAGTTCTTTTTTCTTTTTTAAGTGGCTAGTTGGTTGGTCGAGAGTACAGAGGGGGGTTTGAATCCTCCAAACCACGGAGCGCTGCAACTCCCTTGAGGAACATTATTCTGTGCCCTGAAGACTCAGTTGCTACCCCTGCATTCTGCCATTGGCTTTGGGGAGAAAGAGAACCATGTCTGAGGATCCCTGGTCCCAGGTGACGGAAAGTAGCAAAGGAGCCCCAGAGACTTAAGCAGTTAATAAACAAAATTTAATAAAACAAGGGAGAAGTGCAGTTGTTGCTCTTGTCTTTCTATTTGTTCATTTATTTCCCTTCATTCCTGCCCCAATGTTACCGGGTGCTACTCTGGGAAGGAAAATGACATTTCACTGGCCAGGAAGGCAAGGAAGCGCCTGGCAGTAAGATTTCTGTGGCATGCATATACATAAAAACTGCATTTATTTGAATTTCATTCTGCCATAGAGGGAACTAGGTATGTTCAGATTTTTTTTTTGTCTTTATTTTTATGTCAGGCTACTGGGTGGGGGAGTTGAATCCTTCAAACCTTGGAGCACAGCTCCATATTTATTGACTACTGTTTTAGGGAGTTAGCTGGTAGGGAACCTGGAAACAAAGCACCCATGATACCACTAGAGTTCGTTGGGCATACATTTATTTTGAAATATTCAGCCAGCTTTATGTAGTGGACTTGTTTTGTTTTTTTTTTTAAGTGGCAAGCCACTTGGTCTGGAGCACAGAGGGGGGTTTGAATCCTCCCAACCAGGGAGCACAGCAACTCCCTTGAGGAACATTACTCTGTGCCCTGAAGACTCCGTTGCTACCCCTGCATTCTGCCGTTGGATATGGGGAGAAGGAGATCCGTGTCAAGGGATGCCAGGTCCAGGGTGACAAAAGTAGTAAAACGGAGTCCCAGAAACATACAGTAAATAATAAAAAATTAATAAAACAAGAGAAATGCAGTGTTGCACTTGTCTTTCTGTTTTGTACATTTAATTTCCTTCATTCTGCACCAATGTTACATGCTGCCACTCTGGGCAGGAAAATGAAATTTCATCTTCGCTGGGAAGGAAGGAAGGAAGTGCCCCTGTATAGTAATATTTCTGTGGCATGCATATACATACAAACTGCATTTATTTTTGAATTTTGTTCACCATAGAGGAACTAAGTATGTTCAGGTTTTTTTTTTTGTCTTTTATTTTTTATGTCAAGCTACTCGGTGGAGGGGGGATTGAATCCTCCAAACCTCGGTGCAAAGCTATGTATTTATTGACTACTGTTTTAGGAAGTTAGCTGGGTAGGGAAACTGGAAACAAAGCACCCCATGGTGACACTATGACTGAGTTCATGGGCATACATTTATTTTGAAATATTCAGCCAGCTACGTAGGGCACTTGTCAAGTTCTTTTTTCTTTTTTAAGTGGCAAGCTAGCTGGTCCTGAGTACAGAGGGGGGTTTGAATCCTCCAAACCAGGGAACACAGCAACTCCCTTGAGGAACATTATTCTGTGCCCTGAAGACTCCGTTGTTACCCCTGCATTCTGCCATTGGCTTTGGGGAGAAAGAGAACCATGTCAGAGGATGCCTGGTCCCAGGGTGACGAAAGTAGCAAAATGGAGCCCCAGAGACATACAGTAAATAAACAAAAATTTAATAAAACAAAGGATTAGTGCAGTGTTGCACTTGTTTTTCTATTTTGTACATTTAATTCCCTTTGTTCTGCCCCTATGTTACAAGCTGCCACTCTGGGCAGGAAAATGAAATTTCACTAACCAGGGAAGGGAAGGGAAGCTCGCATGTGATAAGATTTCTATGGCATGCATATACATACAAACTGCATTTATTTCTTGAATTTCATTCTGCCATAGAGGGAACTAGGCATGTTCAGGTTTTTTTTTTTTTTTTTTTATTTTTTATGTCAAGCTACTCGGTGGGGGGGAGTTGAATCCTCCAAACCTTGGAGCACAGCTCCATATTTATTGACTACTGTTTTAGGGAGTTAGCTGGGTAGGGAACCTGGAAACAAAGTACCTCATGGTACCACTATGAGTTCGTGGGCATACATTTATTTTGAAATATTCAGCCAGCTATGTAGTGACTTGTAGGTTCTTTTTTTTTTAAGAGCAAGTTTCTTGGTCTGGAGCATAGAGGGGGTTTGAATCCTCCCAAACAGGGAGCACAGATACTCCCTTGTGGAACATTACTCTGTGCCCTGAAGACTCCTGCTATCTCCCCTGCATTCTGCCGCTTGGATTTGTGGAGAAAGAGAACCGTGTCAAGGGATGCCTGGTCCTGGGTGAAAAAGTAGAAAACGGAGCCCCAGAGACATACAGTAAATAAAAAATTAATCAAACAAGGAGAAGTGCAGAGTTGCACTTACCTTTCTATTTGTACATTTAATTCCTTCATTCTGCCCCTAATGTTACAGGCTGCCACTCTGACAGAAAAACAAAATTTCACTGGCCAGGGAAGGGAAAGGGAAGTGACCTGTGGCAGGTAAGATTTCTGTGGCATGCATATACATACAAACTGCATTTACTTTTTGAATTTTGTTCACCATAGAGGACTAAGCATGTTTCAGGTTTTATTTTTTGTCTTTCATTTTTTATGTCAAGCTACTCGGTGTGGGAGGGGGGATTGAATCCTCCGAACCGCGGAGCAAAGCTCTGTATTTATTGACTACTGTTTTAGGGAGTTAGCTGGGTAGGGAACCTGGAAACAAAGCACCCCATGGTGCCACTATGACTGAGATCATGGGCATACAATTATTTTGAAATATTCAGCCAGCTATGTAGGGGACTTGTCAAGATCTTTTTTCCTTTTCAAGTGGCAAGTTGGTTGGTCGAGAGTACAGAGGGGGGTTTGAATTCTACAAACCATGGAGCGCTGCAACTCCCTTGAGGAACATTATTCTGTGCCCTGAAGACTCCGTTGCTATCCCTGCATTCTGCCATTGGTTTTGGGGAGAAAGAGAACCATGTCTGAGGATGCCTGGTCCCAGGGTGACGAAAGTAGCAAAATGGAGCCCCAGAGACTTACAGTTAATAAACAAAAATTTAATAAAACAAGGGAGAAGTGCAGTGTTGCACTTGTCTTTCTATTTTGTACATTTAATTCCCTTCATTCTGCCCCAATGTTACAGGCTGCTACTCTGGGAAGGAAAATGACATTTCAGTGGCCAGGGAAGGCAAGGGAAGCGCCCCGTGGCAGTAAGATTTCTGTGGCATGCATATACATACAAACTGCATTTATTTTTTGAATTTCATTCTGCCATAGAGGGAACTAGGCATGTTCAGATTTTTTTTTTTTGTCTTTTATTTTTTTATGTCAGTCTACTGGGTGGGGGGGAGTTGAATCCTCCAAACCTTGGAGCACAGCTCCATATTTATTGACTACTGTTTTAGGGAGATAGCTGGGTAGGGAACCTGGAAACAAAGCACCCCATGGTACCACTATGAGTTCGTGTGCATACATTTATTTTGAAATATTCAGCCAGCTATGTAGTGGACTTGTCAAGTTCTTTTTTTTTATTTGGCAAGCTACTTGGTCTGGAGCACAGAGGGGGGTTTGAATCCTCCCAACCAGGGAGCACAGCAACTCCCTTGAGGAACATTACTCTGTGCCCTGAAGACTCCGTTGCTACCCCTGCATTCTGCCGTTGGATATGGGGAGAAAGAGATCCGTGTCAATGGATGCCTGGTCCAGGGTGACAAAAGTAGTAAAACAGAGTCCCAGAAACATACAGTAAATAAAAAAAAATTAATAAAACAAGAGAAGTGCAGTGTTGCACTTGTCTTTCTGTTTTGTACATTTAATTTCCTTCATTCTGCACCAATGTTACATGCTGCCACTCTGGGCAGGAAAATGAAATTTCATTCACCGGGGAAGGGAAGGGAAGGAAGGAGGGAAGTGCCCCGTGGCAGTAATATTTCTGTGGCCTGCATATACATACAAACTGCATTTATTTTTTGAATATTGTTCACCATAGAGGGAACTAAGCATGTTCAGGTTTTTTTTTTTGTCTTTTATTTTTTATGTCAAGCTACTCGGTGGAGGGGGGATTGAATCCTCCAAACCTCGGTGCAAAGCTATGTATTTATTGACTACTGTTTTAGGAAGTTAGCTGGGTAGGGAACCTGGAAACAAAGCACCCCATGGTGACACTATGACTGAGTTCATGGGCATACATTTATTTTGAAATATTCAGCCAGCTACGTAGGGCACTTGTCAAGTTCTTTTTTCTTTTTTAAGTGGCAAGCTAGCTGGTCCTGAGTACAGAGGGGGGTTTGAATCCTCCAAACCAGGGAACACAACAACTCCCTTGAGGATCATTATTCTGTGCCCTGAAGACTCCTTTGTTACCCCTGCATTCTGCCATTGGCTTTGGGGAGAAAGAGAACCATGTCAGAGGATGCCTGGTCCCAGGGTGACGAAAGTAGCAAAATGGAGCCCCAGAGACATACAGTAAATAAACAAAAATTTAATAAAACAAGGGATTAGTGCAGTGTTGCACTTGTTTTTCTATTTTGTACATTTAATTCCCTTCGTTCTGCCCCTATGTTACAAGCTGCCACTCTGGGCAGGAAAATGAAATTTCATTAACCAGGGAAGGGAAGGGAAGCGCCCCATGGCAGTAAGATTTCTGTGGCATGCATATACATACAAACTCCATTTATTTCTTGAATTTCATTCTGCCATAGAGGGAACTAGGCATGTTCAGGTTTTTTTTTTTTGTCTTTTATTTTTTATGTCAAGCTACTCGGTGGGGGGGAGTTGAATCCTCCAAACCTTGGAGCACAGCTCCATATTTATTGACTACTGTTTTAGGGAGTTAGCTGGGTAGGGAACCTGGAAACAAAGTACCCCATGGTACCACTATGAGTTCGTGGGCATACATTTATTTTGAAATATTCAGCCAGCTATGTAGTGGACTTGTCAAGTTCTTTTTTTTTTTTAAGTGGCAAGCTACTTGGTCTGGAGCATAGAGGGGGGTTTGAATCCTCCCAACCAGGGAGCACAGCAACTCCCTTGAGGAACATTACTCTGTGCCCTGAAGACTCTGTTGCTACCCCTGCATTCTGCCTTTGGATTTGTGGAGAAAGAGAACCGTGTCAAGGGATGCCTGGTCCCGGGGTGAAAAAAGTAGCAAACGGAGCCCCAGAGACATACAGTAAATAAAAAAAATTAATCAAACAAGGGAGAAGTGCAGAGTTGCACTTACCTTTCTATTTTGTACATTTAATTCCCTTCGTTCTGCCCCAATGTTACAGGCTGCCACTCTGGACAGAAAAACAAAATTTCACTGGCCAGGGAAGGGAAGGGAAGTGCCCTGTGGCAGTAAGATTTCTGTGGCATGCATATACATACAAACTGCATTTACTTTTTGAATTTTGTTCACCATAGAGGGAACTAAGCATGTTCAGGTTTTTATTTTTTGTCTTTTATTTTTTATGTCAAGCTACTCGGTGGGGGGGGGATTGAATCCTCCGAACCTCGGAGCAAAGCTCTGTATTTATTGACTACTGTTTTAGGGAGTTAGCTGGGTAGGGAACCTGGAAACAAAGCACCCCATGGTGCCACTATGACTGAGATCATGGGCATACATTTATTTTGAAATATTCAGCCAGCTACGTAGGGGACTTGTCAAGTTCTTTTTTCCTTTTCAAGTGGCAAGTTGGTTGGTCGAGAGTACAGAGGGGGCTTTGAATCTTCCAAACCACGGAGCACTGCAACTCCCTTGAGGAACATTATTCTGTGCCCTGAAGACTCAGTTGCTACCCCTGCATTCTGCCATTGGTTTTGGGGAGAAAGAGAACCATGTCTGAGGATGCGTGGTCCCAGGGTGACGAAAGTAACAAAATGGAGCCCCAGAGACTTACAGTAAATAAACAAAAATTTAATAAAACAAGGGAGAAGTGCAGTGTTGCACTTGTCTTTCTATTTTGTACATTTAATTCCCTTCATTCTGCCCCAATGTTACAGGCTGCTACTCTGGGAAGGAAAATGACATTTCACTGGCCAGGGAAGGTAAGGGAAGCACCCCGTGGCAGTAAGATTTCAGTGGCATGCATATACATACAAACTGCATTTATTTTTTGAATTTCATTCTGCCATAGAGGGAACTAGGCATGTTCAGGTTTTTTTTTTTTTTTTTGTCTTTTACTTTTTTATGTCAGGCTACCGGGTGAGGGGGGAGTTGAATCCTCCAAACCTTGGAGCACAGCTCCATATTTATTGACTACTGTTTTAGGGAGTTAGCTGGGTAGGGAACCTGGAAACAAAGCACCCCATGGTACCACTATGAGTTCGTGGGCATATATTTATTTTGAAATATTCAGCCAGCTATGTAGTGGACTTGTCAAGTTCTTTTTTTTTTTTAAGTGGCAAGCTACTTGGTCTGGAGCACAGAGGGGGGTTTGAATCCTCCCAACCAGGGAGCACAGCAACTCCCTTGAGGAACATTACTCTGTGCCCTGAAGACTAAGTTGCTACCCCTGGATTCTGCCATTGGATTTGGGGAGAAAGAGAACCGTGTCTAGGGATGCCTGGTCCAGGGTGACAAAAGTAGGAAAACGGAGCCCCAGAAACATAGAGTAAATAAAATAAAATTCATAAAACAAGGGAGAAGTGCAGTGTTGCACTTGTCTTTCTGTTTTGTACATTTAATTTCCTTCATTCTGCACCAATGTTACATGCTGCCACTCTGGGCAGGAAAATGAAATTTCACTCGCCAGGGAAGGGAAGGGAAGGGAAGTGTCCCGTGGCAGTAAGATTTCTGTGGCATGCATATACATACAAACTGCATTTATTTTTTGATTTTTTTACAGCCATAGAGGGAACCAGGCATGTTCAGGGTTTTTTTTTTTTGTCTTTTATTTTTTATGTCAAGCTGCTTGGTGGGATAGGGGTTGACTCCTCTGAACCTCAGAGCACAGCTCCGTATTTGTTGACTACTGTTTTAGGGAGTTAGCTGGGTAGGGAACATGGAAACAAAGCACCCCAAGGTGCCACTATGAGTTTGTGGGCATATGTTTATTTTGAAATATTCAGCCAGCTATGTAAGGGACTTGTCAAGTTCTTTTTTTTTTTTTAAGTGGCAAACTAGTTGGTCCAGAGCACAGAGGGGGGGTTTGAATCCTCCAAACCAGGGAGCACAGCAACTCCCTTGAGGAACATTATTCTGTACCCTGAAGACTCCATTGCTACCCCTGCATTCTGCTGTTGGCTTTAGAGAGAAAGAGAAACGTGTCAAGGGAAGCCTGGTCCCGGTGTGACAAAAGTAGCAAAACGGAGCCCCAGAGACATACAGTAAATAAAAAAAATTAATTAAACAAGGGAGAAGTGCAGAGTTGCACTTACCTTTCTATTTTGTACATTTAATTCCCTTCGTTCTGCCCCAATGTTACAGGCTGCCACTCTGGGCAGGAAAACAAAATTTCACTGGCCAGGGAAGGGAAGGGAAGTGCCCTGTGGCAGTTAGATTTCTGTGGCATGCATATACATACAAACTGCATTTACTTTTTGAATTTTGTTCACCATAGAGGGAACTAAACATGTTCAGGTTTTTTTTTTTTGTCTTTTATTTTTTATGTCAAGCTGCTCGGTGGGGGGGGGATTGAATCCTCCGACCCTCAGAGCAAAGCTCTGTATTTATTGACTACTGTTTTAGGGAGTTAGCTGGGTAGGGAACCTGGAAACAAAGCGCCCCATGGTGCCACTATGACTGAGTTCATGGGCATACATTTATTTTGAAATATTCAGCCAGCTACGTAGGGGACTTGTCAAGTTCTTTTTTCTTTTTTAAGTGGCAAGCTAGTTGGTCGAGAGTACTGACAGGGGTTTGAATCCTCCAAACCAGGGAGCAGAGCAACTCCATTGAGGAACATTATTCTGTGCCCTGAAGACTCCGTTGCTACCCCTGCATTCTGCCATTGGCTTTGGGGAGAAAGAGAACCATGTCAGAGGATGCCTGGTCCCAGGGTGACGAAAGTAGCAAAATGGAGACCCAGAGACATTCAGTAAATAAACAAAAATTTAATAAAACAAGGGAGAAGTGCAGTGTTGCACTTGCCTTTCTATTTTGTACATTTAATTCCCTTCATTCTGCCCCAATGTTACAGGCTGCTACTCTGGGCAGGAAAATGACGTTTCACTGGCCAGGGAAGGGAAGGGAAGGGAAGCGCCCTGTGGCAGTAAGATTTCTGTGGCATGCATATACATACAAATTGCATTTATTTTTTGAATTTCATTCTGCCATAGAGGGAACTAGGCATGTTCAGGTTTTTTTTTTTTTGTCTTTTATTTTTTTATGTCAGGCTACTCGGTGGGGGGAGTTGAATCCTCCAAACCTTGGAGCACAGCTCCATATTTATTGACTACTGTTTTAAGGAGTTAGCTGTTTAGGGAACCTGGAAACAAAGCACCCAATGGTACCACTATGAGTTCGTGGGCATACTTTTATTTTGAAATATTCAGCCAGCTATGTAGTGGACTTGTCAAGTTCATTTTTTTTTCAAGTGGCAAGCTACTTGGTCTGGAGCACAGAGGGGGGTTTGAATCCTCCCAACCAGGGAGGAAAGCAACTCCCTTGAGGAACATTACTCTGTGCCCTGAAGACTCCGTTGCTACCCTTGCATTCTGCCATTGGATTTGGGGAGAAACAGGACCGTGTCAAGGAACGCCTGGTCCCAGGGTGATGAAAGTAGTAAAATGGAGCCCCAGAAACATACAGTAAATAAAAAAAAATTAATAAAAGAAGGGAGAAATGCAGTGTTGCACTTGTCTTTCTGTTTTGTACATTTAATTCCCTTCATTCTGCCCCAGTGTTACAGGCTGCCACTCTGGGCAGGAAAATGAAATTTCACTCACCAGGGAAGGGAAGGGAAGGGAAGTGCCCCGTGGCTGTAAGATTTCTGTGGCATGCATATACATACAAACTGCATTTATTTTTTGATTTTTTTTTCAGCCATAGAGGGAACCAGGCATGTTCAGGGTTTTTGTTTTTTTTGCCTTTTATTTTTTATGTCAAGCTACTTGGTGGGGGGGGGTTTGAATCCTCCAAACCTCGGAGTACAGCTCCGTATTTCTTGACTACTGTTTTAGGTAGTTAGCTGGGTAGGGAACCTGGAAACAAAGCATCCTATGGTGCCACTATGACTGAATTCTTGGGCATACATTTATTTTGAAATATTCAGCCAGCAACGTAGGGGACTTGTCTGGTTCTTTTTTTTTTTTTAAATGGCAAGCTAGTTGGTCTGGAGCACAGAGGGGGGTTTGAATCCTCCAAACCAGGGAGCACAGCAACTCCTTTGAGGAACATTATTCTGTACCCTGAAGACTCCGATGCTACCTCTGCATTCTGCTGTTGGCTTTGGGGAGAAAGAGAACCATGTCAAGGGATGCCTGGTCCCGGGGTGACAAAAGTAGAAAAACAGAGCCCCAGAGACATACAGTAAATATAAAATAATTAATTAAACAAGGGAGAAGTGCAGTGTTGCACTTTTCTTTCTATTTTGTACATTTAATTTCCTTCGTTTTGCCCCAGTGTTACAGGCTGCCACTCTGCGTGGGAAAACGAAATTTCACTGGCCAGGGAAGGGAAGGGAAGTGCCCCATGGCGGTAAGATTTCTGTGGCATGCATATACTTACAAACTGCATTTATTTTTTGAATTTCATTCAGCCATAGAGGGAACTAGGCGTGTTCAAGGTTTTTTTTTTGTCTTTTATTTTTTATGTCAAGCTACTCGGTGCGGGGGGGTTTGAATCCTCTGAACCTCGGAGTACAGCTCTGTATTTATTGACTACTGTTTTAAGGAGTTAGCTGGGTAGGGAACCTGGAAACAAAGCACCCCATGGTGCCACTGTGAGTTCGGGGGCATACATTTATTTTGAAATATTCAGCCTGCTACGTAGGGGACTTGTCAAGTTCTTTTTTTTTTATGTGGCAAACTACTTGGTCTGGAGCACAGAGGGGGGTTTGAATCCTCCAAATCAGGGAGCACAGCAACTCCCTTGAGGAACATTATTCTGTGCTCTGAAGACTCCACTGCTTACCCTGCATTCTGATGGTGGCTTTGGGGAGAAAGAGAATCATGTTAGGGGATGCCTGGTCCCAGGGTGATGAATGTAGCAAAAGGGAGCCCCAGAGACATTCATTAAAATATTTGTTCATCCACTGCAAGGAATGAAAAGCCCATGGTATAATATTACGGGATTAGGTGCATGGCGAGAGAGGTCTGTAGTTGCTCAGCATGTAAAAATATGTCTTTGGGAAATAAATGAAATGGGACAGATAGGGTGCTTCGGGATAGACTGTGGCCAACTGTAAGGTCCATGGTCTGCATCCTAAAATTCTGCGGTGGGACACGATTTCTGCGGGCGGCCGCGAATTCCACGGGTAGCCACTAATTCTGCGGTTGATCAAAAATTCTCCCAGTGGCTGCATTTGCAGAATCATGGAAAACCCGGGGCACTGCTTATGCCATAGAGGGGTTGCACCATCCCCTGTTTTTGTATTCTGTAAGCCTCACCATGGGTGTAGCAAGGAGCTCAACTTAGACCACCCATGAGGTGGTCTACGTGCTGTGCACCAATGTGGTGAATTGGGGGGCTCTGAAAGTAGGTTCTGAGCCAGAAGGGGCATGGAGGTGCCATAGGAGAAGTTGGGGCGATGGTGGGCATGTGAGGAAGTGATGTGGCACCCTTGGAGGTGCTGTTTACATAACTATTAAGCTAATGTCATGATACTGTGGGGGGTTCCAGGGACAAACAGTGCCATAACCCCAGGTGGGCACAGCCCTGGCAGCAGCCCCAACCTTTGACACTGTTTGCCCTTTGACCCCCATGGTACAATCCATTCGCTTAATAATTATACAGTTGCACCCCTGCTGGGTGCCAAATCACCTCTTCATATGCCCACCATCTCCCCAACTCCCTCTATGACACCCTTATGCCTGTTCTGCCCCCAGACCTCTCCTGGCAAACATTTTTCAGCACCCCCCTACCACTACCATTCAGGCCCCTCTAGTGTTGCACTGGGTGGGTGGGAGCTGAATACCTGTGGCAATTAATGCAGGTGTGACAACTGTTTGGAGCTAGCCTGCAGGTGAGGCAACTCCAGAGTTTTTGCACAGAGACCCCTGTTTTTACAGAATTGGGAGCAGGGTTCCTGATACACACAGAGTTCACTGCAGTCCTGAACCACTACAAACTGTGGTGATCTAAGGACTCTTTGACTATCGAGCCCTATATATAGAGGCAAAATTTAACAGACCGGTCAAAATGACACTATGTGAATATTACTACAATCCACTGTCAAGCCAGTAATAATTAGCAGAATTAATTCAGTCCCTCCCTCCTCCCTTCTCCCTGTTTCTGACATATCCCTTTCGTACTCCTTTCCTGATCACAGCAGAAATTTTGGATCTTTAGACATAACAAATACAGTAAGACCCATCTATTCCATCTGTTTTGCTATTTCTCCATTTGTTGGCAGATGGCAAAAGAAAATATCTCCATTTTATAAATAGTATTCCCCAATCCAATCCTCCAGAATAGGAATTTCCAGTATCAGCCAGTGTTTTTTGAGACATGTCTTGGTTGCCACCAGGACAATCCCTAATAAGTTTTAATTGGCTGGATCCTTCTATCCCTGTGGGAACAATGTGAACAGGAATATCTGAACATTTAGTCACAGCACAGGGATAAAGATCTCCTGAATATCTGCCTCCACAGCCTGAAAGAAGGGAAACAATTTTGGGCATGCCCACATAATGTGATAATTATCTGCTTTCATCTCCCCATACTATCTCCATCAATAAGGTGTAGGGGCCATGCATCTATGAATCTCTTCCTGTGGTCAGAAAGCATTGGACCAAACATTTCCAATTCACCTTTTGCCACATCATAGATAATGTGGCTTTACATGTATTATTACAAATATTCTGCTATTGTGTTAAGTGTTTGAGTAGTTCCAGTGTTTGGTTCCACAATTCAAAGGCCCTATGTAAGGGGAGTATACTAAAGGGAATACAACGAATACCATCACAGCGACATTTTCGGCAGTTCGCTGTGATGGTGTCTACGTTCCCAACACTGTTGCTGGTGGGGTGTTTGCCCCCTCCCTGAACACTCAACTGGAGTTAGTAATCTAAAATATGAAGTGCATGAAGCAGAGCCCCATGCATGGGGTGTGGAGGTTGAAGCCCCCACAGAAAACACTTGTTCTCTGAGCTGGCAGAATAATTCACAGTGGTGTTGTGCTGTTGCTGTGTCAAGTTTGACCAATTTCTTGTTGCTGCAGCATAGTTAAACTGTAAGGAGGTATGTGTAATTGTTTGAGGAGCTGAGTAGTGTTGAAAGATGAGTTAGGCAACCAAGCCACCTTTCAGAACAGTAATAATCAGGTGTATGATAGGACTACACAAGTCTAACAACAGGACCCATCTCAACCAATTAGTAAGATATGCCCTGGCCTAAAAATAGCAGAAGATACCAGACTATGGTAAAGTAATGCTCCCAAGTAATAATTGAAAGGGCTTCACCATATGTCCTTGGAGTAAGGAAATAGATACCAAAGCCCCCCTGTAATGCCAGTTGTTGTGCCCTGTATCAAATCTGGCTGGTAAGAAGGCAGAATGGAAGTGCAGCAGAAGCAACCAAAGCAGCTGCTCCTACAATTGATAATTGATCATTTTTAACTGGTGGCTGTACTTTTCCATATACAGAGAAATGTTGAGACATATGGAAACATATTGAGAGGGTGAGCATGGAATCTAGCAGAGTCAAGAAGCAAACATTCTGGACAACGTGTAGCAAGAGCAGCCCTCTGGCATTGCTCCTACTGCTGAGTAGGGACCTTCTGAAACCAATAGATTATTGGCAGCAGTTGTGCAGCCTTGTAATACCACTGTAGATCTGGAATGGTGTTCCCACCCTGATCCTTAGGGTGGCACATTGAATAGTGAATTTGGGACAGCTTACTCTAACACTGAAATCAACAAATCATTTTTATCAATTGTACCCAGACCTTAATGGAAATATGTAGAGTGAGAGATCAAAAATAAATAAATAAATCTGGGGAGCACCATCATTTTTATGGAAGCTTTATGGAATTTTAAGTTTAAGAGTATAACAACCCATCAGTACAGATCTGTTTGTAACTAAGTTTGAAAGACAATAAAGTTAGCCTCAAAGATTTGTGAAACCACCAGTTAACTTTGACCACAAATTATTTCATATTAGGGTTGAGTAAGCACTTTAATGTTAAACCCTGATTTTCACACCTTAATAGCTTTGCTCCATCCAACCAATTTACAAGAAATTTGGAAAGCACAGCCTTTGTGACAGGATCTCTTGATCCTAAAAATGCTGCGTAGATTGGTTCAGAGGGGACAAAGTTACAGAGGTGCAAAAAAATCTAAAAATCTTTTTGGAACATTTTAAGATATTTTTTTGGCCCCTTATAACTAAAAAAAATGAGACCTTGAGACCTGAAACTTTCAGGTTTGATAGCGGTTGGTCCAGGGCATGTGCTTTTGTTGATTTTAGGTCCAACTGTCAAAGTGTTTTTTCAACTATCTTCAAATAGTGTTCCATTTGTGAGTATGTACACTTAATCAGTGTTCTAAGGATAGCTGAATTTGTGTGACAACAGCCAGTTGCACTATACAACACAGCTATAGTTTACTACCAGATGACAGATGTGTCGTATAGCAACTCCTACTGTGTCCTGACTCGTATGTTAAGGACGGTGCTACTGTCATTATGGCCCCACCATCCTGACTGTGCTGTGCTTAAATAAAGTGTATCTGCACACCGGGGGCCCCAATCTCCAGTGGCAATGTATTTATTTATTTTTGTTTTAATTTAGTTATATTTTGGTATAATCCAACACCAGGATGTGCACCCCTGGTGTCAGATGCCTCCCCCCGCAACCCATTACATATTAATAGTGCCAACATGGGATGGACACAATTCTTGTTTCAGCATATACAAGCCTTCCCCAGCAGTGTGGGACACTGGGGAGCCCACCCCCAGTGTCCCAAAATAGTTTATTAATTTCCTTGGTTCCTGAAAAAGGAAAACTGTCCCGAATGTCTTTTTTTTTTAATTTGAAAGGAAGAAAACTGTCTCTCATGGCCCCTGCCATCCCTCTCCCTCAATCCCAACCCTCCCACTGAGCACCCCACACACCCCTTACCCCACACTTACCACCAGAGATCGAATGCTGTTATCCTCTTCCTCTGTGGACTGAGACATATCTGCACTCTTCAAAGCTGAACCATGAACTGAGGAATAAAGGTAAGTGCCGCATAACATATTTTATTTGTGCTTTGAACTTATGTTCATAACTTTGCCATTTTTAGGAATTTTTTTAACTAAATTTTCAATATACAGTAATCTTTTTGTGACCCCACCTCATGAATGCTGTGAGTGTCATTTCATTAATCGGGACTGGAAGGTGATTTTGCGGTCACTGCACTAAATCACTTTTCAGGCCTGATCAGTGAAATTTCACCAACAGTGTTTATGAGGTGGTGTCCCAAAACAGTTATGTTGAAAATTGATGAAAAATTCCTTAAAATGGCCAAGTTATGAGCACATATTGACATTTTTGTACACACGCACATAAGTTTGGACATTTTTAATATTCTGATCCAAAATTTTCAACATAGCCATTTTTTCACTCCACCTCATGAACATTACATGTGTCATTTTTCACATCCTGGCCAAAATGTATTTTTACACCTGCGGTGCAGAATGGTGTTTTGGCAGGCATTTGAAACTGTTCAACTATCGGGTTCATGAGGTGAGGTCATCAGAAGACTATGTTGAAAGTTTGGGGTCAAAATATGAAAACCCATTTAGCTAGGTTCTGATGTTTGTTTATTGATATTAGGGCCACAAATGTGTTTTTTTTGGGAACCCAAAATCCCTGGTGCACAGTTTAGCAGGAGGAGCACTTCCCCCACATTCTCTGTATAAGAACACACTGGGAATTTCTTGACTTCTGCAGCTGCAGCCGAAGTTGTGCAGCTGGCTGCAATGTTAGCTGTGAGCCACTGTTTCCCTTGTGTTTGGTTCCCCCATACACTCTTCATTGCCTTCCCTGGTGTCTAGTGGCACCCCCACCCTTCAATAAATGTTCCTGTTCTTTAGAGGTTGTCCTCTGGTGTCTAGTGGCACCCCCACCCTCCGATCACTGTTCTTGTTCTTCAGAGGTTGAACCCTGGTGTCTAGTGGATTAGGATTAGGATTACAATACCTTTGAACAAGAGGTTCTTTTACAAAAGTTCTGTGTCTAGTACAAACAGAGATTGGGGTGTAAAATAGAACAACAGGTAATATAGATGAACATGGAAGATAACATGAGTTGAACAATACATTAAAAGTACAATTATAGCAACTATTTACAGTTCATGATTAGGAATACATATGTACAGGATATTTACAAATTGATAAAAGGTATTAGTATATAAGAGTAGGCATAAATACATATGCAGTACAAGTAGAAGAGGGAAGAGGAGAGTTAGAGAAAAGAAATAAAGGCAGATGTCAAGGATATGTGGGAGGTACAGCAAGAAGTAGAAGGGTGGGGTGGGCAGCAGGGCTATGGTGTAAGGCAGGGATGAAAGGGGAGGGGGAGATAGGAAAAGGGGCAGTAGGAAGGGGGTGGAAAAGAGAGGGAGGTGTGTCAGAAAAGGAAAGGGCTGGAGTGGAGGGAAAGATGGGGAAGAAGAGTGAGAGTAGAGTTGATGCAGTCTAAGATGACGTAGTCAATATAGAGTAGGGGTTGGGGGGTGCATGCTGAAGCAGGTAAAAGGATGGGGGAGAGTGCTCAGGACAGAGGCTCAAGTCTAGGACAATAGAAGCCAAGCTTGGGGGTTACAAGAGGACACAGAGGGGTTGATTTGTTACAGGAGGCAGTCGCAACTATTGAGAGAATTCAGGTGCTGATGAAGGCTACATTTAAAGGGACCAAGAGCAGAGAGGTAATGAAATGTTATTTTGCTGGTGAAATTCTGGCAGAATCATGAATTTCACCACATGAAATATTTTAGCAAATTATGCACATTTCGTGAAATATTTAATGGGTGCAAAATGTAAAATTTCTCCTGTGAAACACAGAATTTTGTCCGCGATCAGCAGAATTTCCCTTGCAAGTGCTGAAATTTCACATTTTGCCAGTGGAATTTCACATTTCCCACTCACAAAAGATTTCACAAAATGCACGAATTTCGTGAAATATTTCACAGAGCAAAATTCCGCAATTTCACACAACACTAACCAAGACTAGGGTACCTCTCGGGGGGGAGATTATTGATCCAGGAAGGGGCTCTAGTGGCACCCCCCACCCTATGATCGCCATCCCCATTCTTCAGAACTTGATCCCTGGTGTCTAGTGGCACCCACCCCACCCTCCGATCACCTTCCCCATTCTGCAGCAGTTGATTCTTGGTGTCTAGTTGCACCACCCACACTCCCATTTCAGTCATAACGCTGAAATGAAGAAAACTGTCCCTCAGTTTTTTTTTTTTGTTGTTAACCTGTAAAAAAGGAAAGTGTCCTTCACCGATCAACCCACCCAACCTGACCTCCCACTCAAAGCTCACCACCCCATACCCCCCAGTCCATCACCACACACCCTCACTCACCTGAACAGGCCCCAGGTTTGATATTCTTTCTGTGATTGAAGATACGTCTTGCTGCTGGAACCAGTGACTGCAATATGAGAATTAAGGTAAATGCGTTTCAGTATATTTCAATAGGGGGTTCAACTTTTATTCACAAGGGAGCAATTTTTTTACATTTTTGCA
This sequence comes from Neoceratodus forsteri, assembly GCA_016271365.2. Taxonomy (NCBI): domain Eukaryota; kingdom Metazoa; phylum Chordata; order Ceratodontiformes; family Ceratodontidae; genus Neoceratodus; species Neoceratodus forsteri. Next base: position 1,067,688,993 of record CM028130.1, read on the forward strand.
CCAATTTTTCAACATAACCATTTGGGGACCCCACCTAATGAACAACAGAATTGTTGTTATAAAACTCCTACCTGAAAGGTGATTTTGTGGTTGCTTGGTGAATTCACCTTTTCAGCAGTATTTGCATAATTACAGTCATATTGTTCATAAGGTGGGGGTCATAAAAAGGCTGTGTTGAAAATTTGGGGTAAAAATATATAAAAATGCCCAAATTATGACCATTTGTTGAAATTTTGCTATGCACACTCATAACTTTGGAAATTTTCAGTACTGTATTTTGACCTCAGATTTTCAACATAGCCATCTCATTACCCCACCTCATGTATATCACAGCTGTCATTTTTCAAATCCTTGCTAAAATGTGTTTTTGCACCTGTGGTGTGGAATGGCATTGCAGTTGTGCAGAATTACATTTTGGTGGGGATTTTAACATTTTATGTACTGGGTACATAAGTTTGGGTAATAAGATTGCCATGCTGACAATTTAGTCACTGTTGTCCTGTAAATGGAATCGTAGGGTCCAGAGAGGGCCCTGTGCTTCCACAGTTTCATACACATATGCATCTATGGAGGGATGGGAGAGCAGGGCACAGAGGGCTCTGTGCTCCCACAGGCAAATATGGATACAATTATACTATCTCAAAAAGTAAGGAAATAAATTGCAAAAAAGCTGCATTAATAATCTAGTTAGGGTTAGAGCCACAAAAATAGGGAAATGTGGCATTAGTGTTTCCAAACCTAACACCCCACCCCCATGCTGCACACACCGACAGGCAGTAGGGGGTGCCTTGAAGTCATCAGCCATAAGACTCACCCCATTCTCCTATACTGTACCCATCTCAGCTTATTTACTTATGGACTGGGGTAAGCATTAGGGCAGATGACCCCAAGGCACCTCCCCCAACACCTGTTGGTGTGTGCAGCATGGGAGTGGGGTGTTAGGTTTGGAAACCCTAATGCCACATTTCCCTACTTTTGTGGCAGTAACCCTAGCTAGAGCATTAACGCACACACATATATATAGTGTATCGAATCTATGAAACATGATATGAGGCAACATGATGTTCAATTCTTTCCTCTGCTGGATATCTATGGATATAGAGGTGTTGCCTGGTTGCTGAGCTAAGGGCTCAATGTAGATGGTGATTAATAATGGAGAAAGAGGGCAATCTTGTTTGGTGCCCAGAGATAGGTCAAAGAAAGGAGAAAGAGATTTTGATTTAGAGGTGGGCATGCCATAACAGGCTCAAGCTTAATGTCTGGCTCAACTCAGTTCAACCTCTATAAATAGCTAAGAACCAAGGTCAAGCCAAGCCAGTTATGGTCAAAGGAAGCATTTTTGTCAGCCTGAGCAGTTAGTTTAGTGTCGGAAACATTTAACTCCTATGTAGAGAACATCCTGTAGTAGACAGGACTTGACTCATGTTTTGGCTTGTGGAATCTAGTCAGGCCCCTGGTTTGGCTCTGACTTTGCTCTATGTGAAAAATTCCTTGCTTGCCTGCCTCTGTGTCTATTGGCCCAAGCTTGGGCTTTTAGGAATTACTGTATATATATTGCAAAGACTAATAAGTGAAGAGGGGAGGGGAGGGAAACCAAACTTCAGGATAATGGCCCAGAGAAAGGCCCAAGATATCCGATTGAAAGCTTTCTCCACTTTCAGGCTGAGTGTATATTAAGGAGAAGCAAATTTGGAAGCATAATGTAGAATAGGAAGCAATCAGTGGATGCTATGCATTGTCTGTCTAGATTGGATGAAGCCCATCTGGTCTGGGTGAATAAACTGTAGTAGAGGGGTGTCCAGTCTGCAAGCCAAGACAAACATAAAAAGCTTATAATCAGTGTTAAGAACTGATATAGCCCTGTATGACTAGTAGAAATCCAGTGACTTTCCAGGCTTCTATATAACTGAAATAACTACATAGCTCCAAGATACCACAGTAGAAGTGCTCCTCTTTCTCCTCCTCCTCCTCATGGCAAGGCCAACTCATCTACGGCCCCTCCACTCCACCTTCTCCCTTTCCATTTTCCAAAGGTCTCAGGCTTTTTCACCTTTTTCACCTCCATGTCAGGAGTCTGCTCCCTAAGTCTGACTCCCTTAAAGTCTGGATCTCCAAATACTCCCCTGACCCACTCTGCATTTCTGAATCCTGACTCTCCTCTAGAGTTCCTGACTCACAATTATCCTTTCCAGATTTCCACCTCTTTCGCCAGAGCCATGGCAAATGGGGTGGCAGGCTACCCATTTACATCTGCCAGAATCTGCCTCATTCTGTCTATTTTTGTGAATATCCCCCCATCTCTCATGAGGTCCTTCTAATTAATTTCAAATTCCACTACTCCCTTACCATCTTTGTTGATGTGATGTGAGCATCTCCTAAAATTTCTCCTTTCTCTCTTGTTAACATCATCTCTTCCTTTTTTTCTCGCGCCTCTTCCAGTGAGCCCATTCTACTCAGGGACTTTAACTCTAACTGGTCATCTCCTGTTCTCAGGCCTATTATTCTCAAGATAGAGTCCCTGAACTGCTCCCAAGTAATCAAAGAACTCATTCAGCCTAACCCTCTTTCTCTCAATCACTTTCTCCTGGACTGGGTGCTCTCCTCTCACCCCCACTGTATTGCTGCTGCTGCTGACAGTCTCCCTGATGCCTTCAGCGATCACTGTATGATAGACTGTGTCAGAAAGGAGCATCACTCTTTACTCCCCACCCAATTACCTGTGGCTCAAGTCCTTCAGGTTCCTAAACATGGAAGCTCTCCTACATGACCTCTTCTCCTCTGATTGGTCTCTCATCTACTCTGCCCCCGATATTGACTCAACTCTCATTATTATTTGCTCTATCCTAAACAAGGGCTGGAATACCCATGCCACCCTGAGAAGGTGCAGGGTCAAATGCTCCCACCACCAATGGCTATCAGGTGACATCATTCAGCTATGCGAGTCCCATGATCATGCATGGCATGCTACAAATCCTGTCTCTCCCTCTCTGACCTCATCTACAACAGGACCCTAAGAAACTCCTGTACGAAGGCTATTAGAACAGGGAAAGCTCATTACTTCTAACCTACTCTCCAACACAACTTAAACTCTACCTACAAATTCTGGAGGGTTCTCCACTCCCTTTTTGATTCCATTCCTAAATCTGCGTCCCCACCCCACTCTAGTGGTCAATGGTTCACCAGTCTCGGACCCCTCCTCCATTGCTTCTGTATTAAATTCTTTCATCGCTACCTGTGCTCTTCCCATTCACCCTGTCCCTGATCTCCCCTCTTCTCCTGCCCCTCTCCATCTAAGGGCATCTACGTCTCTCCAATTTCCATGCAAGAAGTTCTCCTTGCCCTCAATTTGCTCAACCAATCTAAGTCCAGTCCTGATGGCCTTGACTCCAAACTTCTTTGGGTCTTTACCCTGCCATTGCAGGGCCATCTCGGCAGATTGAGATCAGAAGAAGGGTGGGTGGAAGAGGCAAGGGACCAGGCAGAGGTATTAAATGAGAAATTTGCCTCTGTGTTCACTAGGGAGGGAGATGGGATATCTGTGAAGCAAGGCATGATGGGGATAGAAGCAGTAGCGAGTGGGATCAGGGAAGCAACAGAAATGGAGCAAGAGAGAGGGAGAGGTACCCCAGGGGTGTCATATCAGGATAAGGACAAAAAAGCCAGTAAGGTGGAGGGGATGGATTATGCTATCTCCACCAAAAGGGTGTGGGTAGCCCTCAAGGCCCTAAAGAAAGATAAATCTCCTGGACTGGATGGCATTCATCCGAGAGTACTATGGGAATTGGTGGACATACTGGCTGCACCCCTGGCAGAGCTCTTCAACAGGTTGCTTGAGACAGGGAGGGTACCGAGGGATTGGCGAGAGGCACATGTGGTGCCAATCTTTAAAGGGGGGTTGAGGGAAGTACCAGGTAACTATAGACCGATCAGTTTGACCTCAGTGGTGGGAAAATTAATGGAGAGTATACTAAAGGAATTATTGGGGGTGTACTTGGAGGAGGTGGGAGGACTGGATAGTTGGCAACATGGGTTTGTGCCAGGTAGATCATGTCAAACCAAACTTGTGGTGTTCTATGAATGGGTAACATCAGAACTGGACAGGGGAAAGCCTGCAGATGTATTATTCTTGGACTTCACAAGGCGTTTGACTCTGTCCCCCACAATGGTCTGGTGGAGAAACTGACGGAGTTGGAAGTAGGCTCATTGATGGTCAGATGGATTGAAAACTGGCTAGTTGGATGCACCCAAAGAGCAGTGGTCAGTGGGGAGCTCTCGAACCTTAGACAGGTCAGTAATGGGGTACCGCAGGGCTCGGTCCTGGGTCTGATCCTATTTAATGCATACATATTGGACATCAGGGAGGGTATAGGGTGTGAAAAGAGTCACTTCGCTGATGACTCCAAGATAGGAGCAGTAGTTGAGGGGAAAGAGGGGAGGTTGGCCCTGCAAGGGGACCTGGACACCCTGGAAAGCTGGGCTCACACATGGAAATTAAATTTCAATATCACCAAGTGTAAGGTGTTACATCTTGGGTGGGGAAACCTTAAACACAGGTACACCAAGGGAGGGGAGGTGCTGGAGGCCTCAACAGGGGAAATAGACCTAGGGATCGTAGTGGATGCATGTATGAATAACTCTGAGCAGTGCAGGAGAGTGGCTAGCAAGGCAAACAGGATGTTGGGATACATCATAAGGGGGATCATCTCTAGGAGCAGGGAAGTGATTCTGCCACTGTACAATGGACTGGTTAGACCACACCTTGAGTACTCTGTATAGTACTGGAGACCACACTTGAAGAGGGACATACAGCTCCTGGAGAGGGTACAGAGGAGGGCAACTAAGATGATACGAGGACTAGGGGATTTGACGTATGAGGACAGACTTGAGGAGCACTGCCTGTTTCCATTGGAGGAGAGGAGAGGAGGCAGGGGGACATGATTGAGGTCTTCAAGTACCTCAAGGGAATAAATAGGGTAAACACAGAGGGGATCTTTAGACTAAAGCAGGGAGGTATCACCAGAGGGCATGGTTTGAAACTGGAAGGTGGAAGGGTGAGGGGGGAAGAGGAGGAGGTTTTTCACTGAGAGGGTGGTGGACCCTTGGAATGCGCTACCTGGAGAGCTGGTTCAGAGATCCACAGTGGAGGGCTTCAAGAAAGGGTGGGACAGACACAGAAAGTGGATGCATCAGATGATGGCCTGGCCCAGGGGGGTGGGGATGGAGGATAGGGGTTTCTGGAACACAAGGGGGGGAGGGCCTTGGTACCCAACTAGGGATCTGAGGTTCGAGCAGACTCGATAGACCGTAAGGCCTAATCTGCTGGCAGTTAGTATATTGAATCTCTCTTTCACATTTGGCACTGTTCCTCAGGCATGAAAGATTGCAAAGTGCTCCCCTTTCACAAAGGGGGTGACCCCTCTGCTTCTGGTAACTATCAACCTATCTCACTATCCTCCCTTCATTGGCAAAACTATAGGAGTCCCTCTGTTCACTAGACTTACTGATTACCTTAACTCATCAGGACTCCTGTCTCCTTTCCAGTCTGATTTTAGAAAGAATCATTTAACCATCTCATCCCTCCTCTGAGTCCCTGCCTCTATCCTCACAGACATGGACTAGGGACACATCACCATGGCCGTTTTCACTGACCTCATGAAAGCTTTTGATTCTGCGTCTCACCCACTACTCTTAAGCAAACAGCTCTCTGTCAGCCTATCTCCATAGGCTGTGGATTGGTTTCAGTCTTACCTGACAGACCATTTGCAATGCTTCCAGGTAAGTGGTGTCTTGTCTCATTCTAGCAGGTGTCCCCCAGGGCTCCATTCTGGGTCCTGTTCTTTTCTCTACCTTTCAAAATGGCTTTTCATCTGTTTGTGTCTCCTTTCGTATCCACATATATGCCTATGAAATAGTCATTTATGCCTCTGGAACTTCAACCCCAGCTGTGGAGATCCCGTTACAGAGTGACTTACATAAGGTATGACAGTGGTTCATAGCCAATCAGATGAGGGTAAACACAAAGAAGACTGTGACCATGACTTTCAGTACTGCACAGAATCTTGCCAGGCTCCCCCACCCCTCTTTTTCTACCCTTCATGGTACAATACTTGACGTTCAGTTCATAATTTATTTATTTGGTCATAAGACCTTCACAAAAAGTAAACAAACATTAAATACAATTCTCATATACAATCTAGAATGCATTTAAAAACAGAACAATCAGCTTAGAAGATTTCTCTCTTTATATCAGTATACAAAAATATTATTCATATTTCATACAAATGAATGTTATTGCTCTGAGATAATGTACTGCTTTGTTAATAACATATGCATCCTCAGTTGTAAACATAATAATAAGCAGCAGATAATTATAAGTTGTGGGAATTTCTGCACAAAGTGCCACTAAATTACCATGGATGAGGGGATCTTTAATTTCCTATTATTGGAGTACCAGGCAGGGAGGGGGGACCGCTAGACTACCAGGGAAAGGGATATTCTATTATTTACAATGACTGGGATGCCGGTTGAGAAGGGGGTTACCACTAGACTACCAGATTTGTGTCTTTCTTATTCTAATGGGATCTGAGTGCAGGAGGGGGTTACCACTAGATTACCATGTATTTGTTTATGCATTACTTTAATGGGATTGGGTATAGGGTGTGGAGGGGGGGAACACTAGACTACCAGGGACAGGGATAGTTTCATTATTACTACAGTTGAGATACTGGTCCAGGAGTAGGGGTACCACTACAATACCAGGCATACTGTTGCAGGGAACCCAAAGCATTCCACTGGGCCAACCCTGCACAATGCATGCAAATGGGAATATAATGACATCTGCAAGCCCCATTTGTGCTGCCATGCATAATGACTCCATTTGCCTATTCGGGTCTGAATAGCTGGAAATTGCACCTGGCGCATCTCCAGATGCACTGATGCATGCCCATTTCAGGTATTCAGACCTGTCGGGAGGATGCGCCATCACATCATATTTGTACTAACCACATATTTTGATATATTCAGAAGAGATGCACCATTGCTCATCTCTTTTGAATATATCCCTTTGTTGTTCTGGCGCAACTCGGAGCAACCGCTTGCACTATTACCAGGCGCATTTTTCAATATCGGGGCCATAATATAAATCTTCAATTTCTGTAAAATTAGAAGCACAAACTTTTGCCTCTTTGTCACTATTTTATTCATATCTGGCTTTGAAAATATTACTTTTAAAAAGCTCCCATCTGTACTTTGTATATAGTATCCTCAAAGTATGATCTGTTAAGACATCTAAATAGTACTGTATCTGAATGAGTAAACATTATTAATTTGAACCAACCATGGTGCAATTTTCAAGCCTGCTATAGTATTGATATCTTTTTGTTTAATACAATTGATTATTCTCTTAAGACAATATGATTTGTATTGCATACTTATAGCAATACCATTTACAGCATACTGTTTCAAAAATTGTAAGCCATATTCCTCACAAATCTTATTAATTCCAGTGAGCCATTGTTATCACGCACAACCAGTATTGCACCATTTGTGTTTTTTTACCAGACACTGAAAAGGTAATCTAGAAGAGCTGATCCTAGTTATTTTAATCTAGTAATTCAAGTACCTTGGTACATTCAGGGACTCCAAGCTAATAATACCAAGTCCTGCTCTGACTAAGGCTATAGGGGCAGAGGTACTAACACCTAGAAAGGACCTAAATAACATATTCAAAGGGACTTCCATAGACCTGATTTTACCAGTTCCCCAGATTTCACATTGATACAATGCTGAAGATACATATTTAGCTTCTGTAGCTTTTAACATGGGAATAATTGAGTTTCCACAATAACTATGGTTAGATTTATTTAAGGCATCTGTTATTTGTTTAAGCTTAATCACCTGAGCTTTTATATGTTTATTCCAGAATCCGTCGTTGGATAAAGCCAGTCCCAAATATACAGCAGATAAGAGTTCACAGTTTTGAGCTTTTTACTACCCACAAACCATGTTTTTATTTTATATTGTTTAAGCCAAACATTACAACCTGGCTCTTAGTTTCACTGATTTTCAGGTAATATTCCTGGGAAAATTTGTGTAAGATCATAAGCTTTTTTTGAAGACCAGACTGTGATAATGATATTATGGCCAGATCATCAGCATAGGCCAAAGCTGGACAGGAACAATTATTGGTAAGTGGCAAAACTGACATAGAGTCAGTCAGTTGTAAAAGAAGTTGATTTATGTAAACACAGAACAGGGGAGATCACGTGATGCTTCTGTGAGACGAGCAGCTCTTAGGTCTGGCTCCTGCTCCAGCTCTCATTTAATACCTAATAATAGCTGACTAATTTCATTTTTCTATCCATTTACCTATGGACTGTACTCTTGTAAGGCTCCCAGCGTGATCGGTAAGCAGTTCGTGAGATTGATGTTGCCGAAATAAACTTAAGCATCTGTTGTTGATCTCAGGGCCTACTACCACAATGGAGATTGAAATGCTCCAGGCCCTACCAAAGCATACACCCCCACAGACTCCTGAGAAGGGTCCGAAACAATCTAAGGGCCAGTCAGGGAGTTCCTTGAAACCCACTACCTGCTCAGCAAACCAACAAACACTGACTCCATTATCTGAACAAAAATTTATGGAGGAATTACAGCCATTCAAAACAGCTCTACAGGACATTACTGAGGAAATCAGATCACTCAGAGGGGAGCTGTCAGACACAAACCAGGCTATTTCTGATGTTGCAGCTAGTACCACTTCCTTGGAAGGCTGGAAGGATAAACTAGAACCCGAAGTAGTAAACATGAGGCAGCGACTACACAAAATGGAATTAAAATTAGAAGACCTGGAAGGCCAAAGCAGCATGAACAACATCGTAATCTTCAGCCTTCCAGAAGATGCTGAGGGATCTACACCTATTCTATTCCTGCAAAAGATGCTTACAAAAATTGCTGGACCCTCCCCTAACAACACTACTTACATTATAGAGAGGGCTCATCGCTCACTGCATCCCTAACCAACAGCTGGGAAGCCCTCAAGACCAATTATTATAAAATGTCTTAATTTTTTGGATAAAACTGATATTCTTGAGCAAGTCAGGAGTCTGCAGCAAGTTCTATGGGAGGATCACCAACTGAGATTTGCACAGGGCTTACCAGCCTCAGTGAGACAGAGAAGATTGGAGTACCATCCCTTAGTTTCAAAATTAATAGCAGCAAGGATCAAGTACAGGGTACAATATCCATCTCTTCTAGCTGTGTTACATGCTGGTATGTGGCATTCTTTTGATACTGCACAGCAAGCTACTCCTGTTCTGCATTCTTTGTTCCCCAATTTATTCATTACCCGCTGATGTTCCCAGAGGAGGATCTTCCTGGTTTTTTTTCTTCCTTTCCATTCACTTGAAAAAGAGAATGTGTTGGTTTACCATGGTGGCTTCTGACAATTTTGCTAAATGACCATGAGAGGGCGACAGAGACCATGACTTCACAGATGAGAATTAATTTTTTTCTGTGTTATTATTAGTGTTCAACACGATGCGAGTCTGGTGATTGACCTTTTGAATTTCGAATTTATTGACTCTTTCTAGGAGAGAACATCGATATAAGGATATGGTAATCTGGTAAGATTGTTGCTGAGAAAATCAGCCCACTTTTGTTTGTGACGTTCCCCTGTGGTCTTCATTCCCCTTTTCTTTGTGCATGAGTGCTGTGAGATGGTTTTGTGTTCATTAAGAAGGACCACAAGAGGGCAACAAATATTCATTGTTTGAACAAGGCATAGTAACACCCTTTTGTATCAGACATTGAAATCTCTATTAACTCTTATAAGTCCCAAAGGCCTGTTTAAAAGTGTTTTTCCTTTTCTTATTGGGCATATTAAAGATTCTATATGTACATGTCTACGTTGGCCTTTTAGACCATTGGGCTGAAATATAAGTCTGATGGCTGCTTGTTTTCTGGTGTTTTTATTTTTTTTTTCTACACCAAATTTGTGATCTTTGGGTGTCATATTGTCACTTATATTACTGCTTAGCTAAGTTTGTAATTAAGTCATGCTAGTTGCATTAACATGTTGGGGGTTGGGGTGGGAGATAAGGGCTTTGGATCACTCTGCAGTCTAACCAGTGCACTATGTTCTGGCATAGGGTGGGGGAGTTCCACAACATGTGTAAATGATTGGATACTATGGTTTGTAATGCTTATGTTCCAGGGGCTGTCAAGAATAATGGCCTCCCTACCAAAACAACCCATTAAGGATACTGACTACCTTGCTGTGGAAGGGAGAAATTGGTTAATGGGAAGGTTTAGTTGGACATTTTTAGTAACTTGTTTTCTCTTTATGATTTTTTTTGTACTTTCAATTTTTGTATACATAACACATGATGGGGTGGGGTATTGGGTATGGGGGACCATAGTTACTTGGGAACTGGAATTAATAATATGGATGGGGAGAGGGAGGAGGTATCTACATTTGTTCACCACTGGATGTTGATGATACAGTTTGCTGGGGATCTGGAATTTAACACTATGGGCTCATTTTATTTTTGCAGAGTACTTTGGGATATTTTGTTTGGTTATGACAGCATCCTTAAAATTTTGCTCTTGGAATATCAAAGGTGCCCAATCCCCCACTAAAAGAGCCAAGATTCTTTTACACCTCCACAAACTTAATGTTGATGTGGCTTTTCTCCAAGAGACACATTTACCCACCTCATATATTCTTAGTTTAAGATGAACGTGAGTGTGTGAAGTACTGGGAATGGGTCTGGATACACGCAAATGTGGTGTTGCTGTGCTGGCAGCATGATACGAACCCTTCAAGTTGTTACAATTGGCAATTGATCCCAAGGGAAAATATATATTGCTAAGAGCAATTTTAGGCCACACAGAACTCATACTGGGCTCTGTTTATGGTCCTGTAGGGGATGACCCACAATTTTTTACCAACCTTATGACCAATCTGGCTCCTTGGTCTACCCTTCCAATACTAATTGGTGGGGACTGGAACTTAATCCTTTGTAATACACTGGATAGGTCCAATCTGGGACATTCCCCCTCTACCCCTGCACAATTGGCGCTGAGGGAATTGATGGACTCTATGGGTCTAGTGGACCCCTGGAGAGCCCTTTTTTCTTCAATGAGAGACTACTCATTTCACTCCCTGCCTCACAATACATTCTCAAGGATTGACTACTTTTTGTTCGGGATCGAGCACCTATCAAGGGTTCAAACTTGTGCTTACTTAGCTAAAGTGATATCTGACCACCACCCAACTCTTTTACAATGGTCAGTACCTACCTCAATGGACTATGATAAAGTTTGGAGGTATAATTCTCAATTATTGAAATCCCAGTACCTAGTAGATCATCTTCAAAGGTTTATAGAGAATTTCTACGAATACAATGCCCCTTCCATGTCAAAACTGGATGTATAATGGGGGGTTTTGAAGTGTTCACTGGGAGGAGAGATTATTCATTTAGCTTCTATCAGGAAAAAGAAAATCTCCCAAGAATCTTCCCAACTGTTACAACAAATTAGAGTCTTAGAACAATCCCTCTCCACCTATTCTAACCCAATAGAATTTGAAAAATTAGAGAGTCTCTGTTTCCGATATAACATCCTTCTCAGTGATAAAGCTGAACACCTCCTTTTTCGTTCAAAAGCCACCTATTTTGATCAGGGAGACAAGGCTGGGAAACTACTAGCTATGAGACTCAGGGCACAGGTGGTGGATAGAATTGTGTCAACTATTCGAGATGCCACTGGTACTCTCCATACGTCTCCCAGGAACATTGTCTTTTGTTTTAAATCATATTATCAATCCCTTTATTCATGTCCCCCCTCACCATTTAATAACACTGCACTAGATCATTTTCTTCAAAGTATAGACCTCCCAAGTCCGTCTCAACATCAGACAACTATTCTGCAAGCCTCCCTGACTTTAACAGAAGTGCACAAAGCCATTGACACACTCCCATTAGATAAAGCACCAGGCCCCGATGGTTACACATCAAATTTTTACAAAACTTTTAAATCCCAACTAGGTACTACCCTCTTTAATTTCTATGTTTACATTTATAAGCAAGGCCTCTCAGACCATAGTTTTACTTCTGCTGCTATTGTGGTGCTTCCAAAGCCAGGCAAGGACCCTATGATGCTGGCAAATTAACGTCCAGTATCCCTTATAAATGTTCATTTGAAGATCCTAGCAAAAATCCTTGCCAATTGGCTGGCTCAAGTGTGGCAGACTCTACTAAGTCCTGCACAAGTGGGTTTTGTGGCTGGTCACTTATCAGCAGATCACCCGCGTAAAATTTCCTACCTTATTTCTACATCCAGGAACTCTAATATTCCATCGACTTTGGTGTCTCTGGACGCAGAAAATGCTTTTGATCGAGTGTCATGGGATTATCTGTTTAACCTACTTCCAAAATATCATATCCCTGTACAATTCATACAGTGGATGAAACTTCTCTATTCTCAACCATCAGCTCGTAAACTTGTAATGGAGTTTTCTCCCCTTCCTTCATATTATAACAGGGCACCCGACAAGGATGTCTCCTTTCCCCTTATTTGTTTAATCTATTCTTAGAACCTCTTATCGGAAAAATAAAGACATCAGCATTAATTACTGGTATTCCAATCAATCATTTCCAATACAAATTGTCAGTGTATGCAGATGATATTTTACTTCATATTACCCATCCATCTAAATCTATACCCACCACACTTGATATTATCCACGATTTTGGGTGACTATCCAACTACAAACTGAACTTGTCCAAGACAGAGGTCATACCTTTAAATAATCTTACTTTAAAAGTGGACATTCAACATCTTGGGCTTTCTTGAGTAAGAGACAAGATGCGATATCTGGGCATATATTTATCTCAATCTAACTCCAAAATGAAACAATATAATTTAGATCAGCTAATAATGCACATTAGGACAGATCTGAACCATTGGGCATTACTTCCTATTTCCCTGTGGGGATGTATTAATATAATCAAAATGAATGTCCTGCCCTGTTTGTTGTATCCCCTTCAAATATGTAATCAATTCCTCCCTAAGGCCTGGTTTAACCGTGTTCATAGCATTATATCTAAATTTATTTGGAAACATAAAACCCTTTGAAGGGCACTTTCTAAATTACAGAGATCAAAAGAATTAGGAGGGCTACAAGTCCCTAATATTTATCTTTATTATCTTTCTATTAATTGCTCAGTCATCTCGCAGTGGTTGAAATCTGCCCCAGAATCTTGTTCATACTACTATTCCCCATTGTGGCTACAAATAGAAAAGTCACTCTGTACCTTATCTGGCATAGATATTAAGGTGATACCACATCTCTCCCTTAATAGGGTTCCTGGCCAGCTTAAAACTACTCCCATTATAACAACTCTTCGTACTCATATGCAACTTAATAAGACTCTAGGATGTTCCTTGGAAAAGGATTCCTCTCAACTCATGTCATTACACACTCTTTCTGGCCGGGCGGAGTGGGGAAAAAGGTTATATACATAACAAAGAATTGCAAGTTGTTAACATTTTCAGACATAAAAGTAAAATACAATTTACCTACTTCTTTCTGTTTTAAATATCTCCAAATTTCCCAGGACCTAATACGGTACTTTGGTAATGGCCTTTGGGACCATCATATGGTTGGTCCAATTCTTAGTACACTCCCAGTGAGGCCTAATTCTCACTTAGTTTCCTTTTATTATAAAGAGCTGCACAATAGAGTTATGGAATTAGATGATACCCCTCATTATGTATGGGATAGGGTTCTCCCCCCAACATCCATGGTCCCCCGACATTGGTCACAAATCTGGGACAGACAGTATAAGGATGTCAGGTGGGACCGACATAGATTGCTCCAGTTTCAGATATTACAAGATTTATATTATACTCCTGTAAAACTTTGTAAAATGGGAAAGCTTCAGTCAGATTTGTGCACCAGATGTGGGCTTCAATGAAGTACACTATTTCACATTCTTTGGGAATGTGCTAAAGTGTCCCCCTTCTGGGAAGGTATCTGCTCAAGACTTGACCCCTTATTAGGGTTGCAAAATGCTTTTCAACCAGACATTTATTTTCATCCTAGGAGATTCAGGGGACACTCTTATTGAGAATCAATGGAAACATATGACCTCAATTTCCTTTTGCGCTAAGAAAGTTATATTACGTCACTGGCTGGACCAGCAAACCCCTACGTATACAGAATAGCACCAAGAAATTATCTTTGCTTTACAAGCAGAACACCTCCTGGTGAGTATCTCTAAATGCAATAAGAAGTACCAGGAGATCTGGACTCCTCTGCATACTCTCCTGTCCATTTAACATTCTTAATGCCCATACTAAGGTTGGCCTGGTGGTGTAAAATTGAGCTTCGTAGACTTTAATAACTCTAGTAACAATAATTAACTTTATAGATTTATTGGATTTATCCCCAGTTTTATGCAACATAAACTGCATTTCTTTAGGTTTCTTTTTCTCTTTTTGTTTCCCTCAGTGGTGAAGAAGGAAGAGTGGGAGGGGTAATGGGGGGTGTTATGTTATGTTATCTTTTTCTTTATTTTTATCTCAATTCTATTTATTTTATTCTTTTCTTAGATGTCAATGTTAACTGAAATCAATAATTCCTGTCATTCACAGCAGGGTGTTAATTTTGATCTGAAATACTATTCAGGTGCTCTGTTAATAGTTAATTTTATCTATGATTCTATATGAAATATTGAAATATAGGATCTAGTATGTTGGATTACTGGTTCTTAATTCCTTATGTAATGGTGTTTTGTGTATAATTTTGTTAAATTGAAAATACAATAAAGCTTATTAAATTTAAAAAAATACAGAACAGGGTTGAGACTAAGAAACAGCCCTGCTTGATACCTTTATTAGTTTGAATCTTAGAAGAAAGCTGCACAACTACCCCCAATCTAACTTGTGACCATGTATTGCTATACAGCTCCCTTATTATGCTAATCAAAGAAGGCTGAATGCCTAATTGATACATACTGTAGTTAATAATAATTTAGCATGCAATATATTATCAAACACACTACTGAAGTTTACGAACGCAGTGTATAATTTTTGGTTTCTTAAGGTGACATACTTCTCTTAAAGCTGCATAATTATATAGCATATGTCGATCATAGTGTAACCAGCTCTAAATATGCTTGGAGCTCAGAGAGTCCACCAAGTTGATTTAATTGATCCGTTAATCTATCCAAAATAATCTTAGAAAAAATCTTACTTTGAATGTCTAATAATGAAATGGGATGGTACATAGATGGTTCAGCTTTATCATCCTTTTTAAAGATGGAAACTATAATGGCACCCTTCCATGATATTGGAAAATAAATATTCATAATGTACAAGTTGAAAAAGGCAGTCAGCACTTTGGACCACACCAATGGGGCTGCTAGATATACCTCAGAGAGGATTAAATCAGGGCCAGGGGCTTTTTTCCTTTTTAATTTGACTATTGAGAAATAGACTTCACTATGTGTAATTATTTTAAAAGTGGACCAATTAATATCTTCTTCCAAAAGTGATATCTCCTTAGTAATATCAGGGTCATAGAAAAGCCTAGAATAATGTTTAATCCACTGTTCTAATTATATAAACGTATCAAGTTGGTACTTGCTATTATTGATACTTCTGGCAACAAAAAGCAAAAATTGCTCACAGTCATACCTATGGATTGTCTCCAGCTCCACTGATTAAGTTGATACTCTCTCTGTTTTCCTTTAAAGAGCTACTGACACCTCTAAGAAAACCTTAAAAAACATAATAATTAGGTGCAATTCTGCTTGCATTCCATTTATATTTTATATTTCTCCTCCCCATAATATATTACTAAAGAAATGTGCATGAATATATGATTGTTGTCCCATATAGTTCATTTTGAGTTCATCTGCCTCTATAGCTTACTCCCTACTTCAAGTCATAATCCTCTGTTGTGACATCACAATCTGTTGCCATGGGAGTAACTGTGAGGTCACAAGCAGTGCTCTGTGACTTCAGGTAGAGAGAAAGCAGCAGAAATAGATAAAACCCTTCAGGACCAAAGATCCTCTTTTCATGCAAGTGACCTCACTACTAAATAATGGGGAGGAGGAATACAGAACTAATGGGAAATACAAGCCAGACAGTACCTAAATATTATGTTTTGTTAAAGTTGTCCTCAATGTGTCACCAGCTCCTTAAATATGCCTTATACTCCTCTCTAGCTGTATTTAAGGACTTCAAAGTTCCTTTTTTTTTATTCATTTTTGTGGTCTTTCTTAATTGCCTTAGTCCTTTTTTCTGGTTATGACAGTCTTTATTAAACCATGTATCTATTGGGTTATATCTAGTTCCCAAGATAATAGGGTGTGACAAAAAAATCTCGTATCAGATATAATTATATCTGTCTATGTCGATGTCCTATCATTATCAAGCATTACATCAAACCTGTGCTGCATACTTCTAACATAGGAAATACTGTACTTGTTCTAAGTAATTGCCATTCCATCAAATTTTATTTGAATTTCTAATTTCAGCGAGCGAAGAAAGACAAAGGGAGGGATAGTGAGGCTGAATAGAATGAATGGTGGGTGGGCAGAGGGGGACAGTGAAAAAGCAAGAATACTGAATGAATATTTTCTGCTCAGTATTCACAAAAGAGGAGGGGGAAGTGCCTAATCCAATTAACAGAAGCACTCTTGATAGGGGGGTCAATCCCAGTCCTTTCACAGAAGAAAGGGTTCTGCAAGAACTCCTAAAATTGAAGGTGGACAAAGCAATGGGTCCTGATGGAATTCACCCCAGAATTCTAAAAGAATTAAGGAAGGAACTAGTGAAACCACTGGCTACTCTTTTAATAAATCATGGGAGGATGGTGTGGTACCCGAGGACTGGAGGAAGGTGGATGTGATTCCCTCACAAAGTGGGACCAAGACAGAGGCAGGAAATTACAGACCTGTCAGTCTGACCTCTGTGGTAGGGAAAGTGATGGAGTCACTTCTGAAGGAAAGAATAGTTGAGTACCTAGAGGTCAGTGAGCACAGGATCCAAGGCAGCATGGGTTCACAGAGGGAAGGTCATGTCAGACGGAATCAAATAGATTTCTTTGACTGGGTGACCAAAATAGTAGACCAGGGAGGGGCTGTAGACATGGCCTACCTAGACTTTAGCAAGGCATTTGACACAGTCCCACACAAAGATTATTAGTCAAATTAACCAGCCTGGGAGTGGGTCCCAGAGTGGTAGCCTGGGTAAAACATTGGCTGGACAACAGGACACAGAAGGTAATTGTAAATGGAGTCCACTCTGAAGAAAAGGCGGTTACTAGTGGGGTACCGAGGGGTTCAGTATTGGGTCAGTCCTTTTAATGTCTTCATCAGTGACATTGCAGAGGGACTGGAAGGAAAAGTATGCATTTTGCAGATGACACAAAGATCTGCAACAGGGTTGATACACAAGGGCGTGGAAAGGATGAAAAGGGACTTGGAAGGTTGGAGGAATGGTCAGACGTGGCAGCTAGGATTCAATGCAAAAGTGCAAAATAATGCACCTGGGAAACAAGAACCCAGGGAAGAATACACAATGGGTGGGAGGTAGTAACAACAACAAAACAGGAAAGGGACCTGGGGGTAATCATATCAGATGACCTTAAGGTTGCAAGCAATGAGTGAGAAGGCAGTAGGAGGCCGAGGGTATACTGGGATGTATAGGAGAGGCATCAGCAGCAGAAAACAGGAAGTTGTTATCCCTCTGTACAGACAGTTGGTGAGACCCCATCTGGAATACTGTGTCCAGTTCTGGAGACCCCATCTCCAGAGGACATAGACAGGATAGAGGCAGTCAGAGGAGGGCAACTAAAATGGTGCAGGGTCTGCAAGAGAAGCTGTATGAGGAGAGACTAAAGGAGCTTAATATGTATACCCTTGAGGAAGAAGGAAGAGGGGGGACATGATAGAAACTTTCAAGTACCTCAAGGAATCAACAAAGTCCAAGAGGGTAGCATCTTTCAGAAAAAAGACTTTCAAGAACAAGGGACACAATTTAAAAGATAGAAGGAGGGCGGTTCAAGGGCAATGTGAGGAAGTATTATTTCACAGGGAGGGTAGTGGATGCATGAACAGCCTTCCTGAGGAAGTTATGGGGTCTAAAACTGTGGGAGAATTCAAGAATGCATGGGACAGACATAAGGCAATTGTTGTGGGGGGGAGGAAGATATAGGCTGTTGGTTAACTAGGATCTGCGGCCTATCCTGTAGGTAGGGAAATGGGCAGACTAGATGGGCCTAGCGGTCCTTATCTGCTGTCAAAGTCTATGTTTCTATGTTAATTTCAAACCTCCCTAATTTATTGATTTTAGTTTGACAGGAGGAATGCCATTTCAATATAAGAAGAAGATGGTCACTTTTACTTCTTATATCTATAGACAATGAGATCCAAATATCCATGGGTCCATTCCAAAAACAGTAATCCAATGTAGAGGCACCCCTAAAATTAAAGTATATGAAATTACCACACTCATCTCCTGCTATTCTGCCACTTATGGGAGCCAAATTAAAGGTGGTTAAAATTTCTTTTAATTTACCACCTGAATGATTTGTTTTGAGGTGTAAGGCTGACCTATTAAAAAGTCTAACATCTCCATGAAACCAGTCATAAACATCATTATCTGCATAGCCATCATATTTACCTATTCTTGCATTGAAATCTCCACATAATAAGATATTCTCACATGCTGTATGTAGCCCAACAGTCATAAATAATAGTGTCTAATTTTTCCCACATACTGTAGCTATGTTATAATATTTTGAACTTTTCGGGAGAGGGGATATACACATTGAATAAACAACAACAAATGTCTGGTGATTGAAACAGAGAGGCATGGGCAAATGAAGTATTGATAATAGGATATATAGACAAATATTTTGTAATCTTTATCCAGGTAACCAGATCTCCTGACAATCAATCCAATTTTGCCGAACTATTCCCTGGTGTATGATAACAGCAATATCCATTAAGTGAAACATCAACATTATTTACATGCCAAGTTTCTTGAAGACAAATAATCTGATGTCTACAGATAAACTCTACCCAATCAGCAAGCTTGGAACTCAAGCCTGCTATATTCCAGGAAGTGCTGATAATAAAAGCAACTCTGGGTTATCCTCACCAGACCTCAGATAGCTTCTTGTCAGGCATTCTGAACCTTGAGTGTCTCAAATCTATTTTCAACAGTAATGTTAAATGCCAAATTGGGGATACTTAACTGATCCACCAACTCATTAGAACCTAAGATACCACTAGTGGGAACTGATTCCCCAATAGTCAAATTTTTTCCAATGTTGATGCTATAAATTTTATAGAGCCCCATTTTGTCTAGTAACATCAAGTTATTCATTAGTCTGGTATAACTACCTGGGGAATTAATAGTCAACACAATTTGATCACTTTCTTCTCCCAACCCTACTCTCATTGGTTAGATTAGGTTAGACTTTTTATTTATAAAGCGTCCAATTTCTGGGACTCTGGGCACTATACAATAAAATAACAATACAAATCCAATTAATTTAAAATCATGCAAAAATGAAAAAAAACATATAAATATAATGACATATATGTTAACGTCATTTTAAATATGTACATCCATCTATCAGTTCATAACAGGATCAATCAATAAGAGGTTGGAACAGGTATGTTTTTAACCCCTTTTTAAAGGCTTCTTCTGAGGGAGCACACTTCAGATAATCAGGTAAGGAATTCCACAGGGCAGGTGTGGCCACCGCAAATGCTCTATTCCCTGAATGCTACAACCTAACCCTGGGAACCTTAAGGAGGTCTCCTTTGGCAGAATGGAGTACCCAGTCCCGATGGTAAGGAACAAGGAGATCTCACAGATAAGCAGGATCCCTATCATGCAGGGTCTTATAGGTAAGGAGCCCTATCTTGAAGACAATCCTCTACCTGACCAGCAACCATTGCAGTCCGCAGAGGACCAGGGTAATATGATCACATCTCCTTACCCCAGTCAGAAATCTCACTGTCGCATTCTGCACTAGCTGCAGTCTGTGGAAGATGCCTCCAGATAACCCAAGGTACAGGATAGTACAGTAATCCAGCCTGGAAATGACAAAAGTATGCACCAGTGTGGTCAGGTACTCATGAGGGATCAGGATTCATATTCAGGCAATGTTCCTAAGGTGGTAAAATCCACATTTGACCATGGCCGACACCTGAGCATCAGATGTCAGGCCTTCATCTAGGATCATACCCTAATCCTTCACCTGTCTAGAAGGAACAAGGGGAACACCCCCTAATGCAAGACTTGGGGGTAACCCTCATCTCCCCTCCTCCATGATGACCCAGCTCCACCACCAGTACCTCAGTCTTGTCTGGGTTAAGCTTAAGCCAATTGTAAGTCATCCACAACTGGATTTCCTTGAGGCAACTGATAAATATGGAGTCTGACACCTGAGCATCGGGTGTACAGGACAGATACAGCTGGGTGTCATCTGCATAGCAGTAAAATCCCAGCCCATACCACCTGATAATGTCCCTCATTGGCAGCATATATACCATGAACAATAAAGGCAACAAGACCAACCCCTGTGGAACCCCACAGCTCAGAGGCCTTGGGTTAGATGAGAAAAGTTCCATTTTTACCCTCCACGCTGTATCTGTCAGCTATGACCTGAAACAGTTGATAACATTACCAGACAGGCTACACCAGAACTGCAGGTGGTCAAGCAGCACCTCATGGTCTAGGAGAAACAAGGTGGTATGGGCTGTCCTGTCCCTCACCATCAGGAGATCACGAAGCACCCTTACCAGGGCAGTTTCCATACTATGCCTCACCCAGAACCCAGACTGGAAAGGCTCATAGGTAGAAGAGGGTGTGAGATGTCTCTCAAACTGAACAGCCACCACCTTCTCTATAACATTCCCTAAAAATGGGAAGTTTGAGACTGGCCTGTAGTTGCTGAGGCACTCCGGGTTCAAAGAGGGCTTCTTCTAAAGGGGTCTAACCAAAGCCTCTTTCATGGACAATGGGAAGACCCCACTCCTCAATGAACTCCTGACAACCTCAGCAACCACAGGTCCAATAAGGTCCACACATCCAACCAAAGGGCGGGTCGGACCTGGGTCCAGATCACAATAGGTAGGCCACAGCTTTGAGATTATGCCTATCACCTTCTCCACCTCAACTAGCTCAAACTCATCCCAGACAGGAGAAGTGTTTCAGCACAACTCAGGCCAGACACCATAGCCCTTCCATGAGATATTCAAAAAGACCTCAGCCCTGATAGAGGACACCTTGTCAGCAAAGAACAGAGCCAACTCCTTGCACCTAATGCTAGAACCTGCTCCCCAACAAGGAGACAGGATATAAAAGTCTATCCACCATGCAGAAGAGCTGAGTTGGTCTGCTCCTTGCCACGGAAATCTGCCTAGACATAAACTCTGCCTTCTTCTGGGAGATTGCCCCCTGATAATCAGCATAATGTGACCTCAGGGCCAATTTGTCCTCCATCAGGCCAGATCTCCTCCAGTGCCTCTCTAACCTCTACCCCTTAGCCTTTAAACTCTGGAGAGCCTCATTATACCAAGGAGGTCTTCAGTAAGTAGACAAGGGGCAGACACGAGCAGATGTGATTGAGTCAAAGGCTACTGTAACAGCCCCATAAGAGGCTGCCACTGCTTCCTCCAGCCCAACTGCATATGCTGCTCCAACACTCGATAGATCTAGCACTACCAACAGTGCCATAGAGGTTCAATAATAGCATCTCTTGTCATCAGAATAATCAGTACAAACTTAAAAAGATCTTTCAGTATTAACTTAAGTTTAAATTTGTTTTCATTAGGCGATCTGCTTAGGCCAAATAGGGATACAGTTCTACTGTTTTCTTCCCTTGGCTCCTTTGAGCCTAATTTTGGGAGGTTATGTTGACCAATGTCCAAAATAGCACTATCCACAATAAGAATACCATTTCATCTTGAATAGTTGCTTTTTGATGGATTAGTTCAACTGCTTCAGTATCACGTAGTAGGACATCAACTTTACCTGATCTGTTAACAGTAGACCATCTGTGCACTTTTAAAATATTCACCTTTGTGGCAGAAATTTTCAGAAAATGAGTGAACAAGTAGTACAACACATTTTTTAGCTTATCCTCATTATCCTTCAAAGCTGCCAACACTTGATGTTGTACCTGCCTTCAAATATCTTAGTGTCTGGCTGGACAGCAGACTGAATTTCTCTGTCCATATCAATTCTATCCACACAAAACTCAGTCCCAAACTTGGTGCCATGTGTGTGAATAAAGACTGTTTCCCCCTCAGGTACTGCATGAGTTACTTACTAAAAGGATTCTCCTGATCGTTCATTGTGCTGATGTGGTCTTTGGATCTGCCCCTTTTGCATCCCTCTCCAGACTGGACTCCCTTTATAATGCCTTTTGTTGATTTGCCTCCAACTCTCTCTTTTGCACACATAATTGCTTGTTCTACTCCTCCCTCTCTCTCTCTACCCCCTCTGTTCACATACGACAGCATCACTGTACCACACTTATCTCCAAATTCTGGTTTGGCTCTCCTCCCTCCTACAGCTCCATGCTCTTCTCACTTTTTCCTCTCTCTTCCTACCCATTTTACTCCAGAGAATTCCATACCCTCTCTCTCCCCCACTCTTTATCCTGTTCAAGGCAGGCTGCCTTCTCTTATCACCTCCCCACCCTCTGGAACTCTCTGCCCAATTCCCTTCATCGTGTTCCTTCTTTTAACATCCTAAAACAAATGCTATCACTAATCCTTACTTCCTCATGCACCTGTCTATCCTCCTTTTAACTTCCTGAGATGAGGCTCTCATGGCCTCAGTCATTTGATTCCATATGTACTGTACCCATAATGCCCACTGTCCTGTTCATGAACTAAAACACATGTTTAATTTCTTTACTCATGTCCTTTCTCTCTCTCTCTCTCCCCCCTGCTTAATATAGTAACTTCTTATTCGCATATGCCTCTACCAATTTCCTGTATTATAATTCCTCAGTATTACAACCCAGTTGTCCACATGACTGCATTTCAATGCACCTTATGATATTACTGATTAATTACTGCATTCACATGTGTACGTCCCCTCCTTCTGTTATCCCCCAGGACACACAAGGAAATGAGCCTTGGCTCAGTGTGCCTTTCCGGGTTACCAAACTTTTAAATAAATAAATAAACAGGAGGCACATAAAGATAAGAGAGTTGCTTGGGAGAGAGATGTCTTGAGGAATTCCATATAGAAACCATTGGGACCTGGGCTTTTATCATGCTTCAAGTTGCCAAGAGCATCCAGAAGCTCCTCAGCCAAAACAGGAGCCATCAGAGTAGCTACAGCTGCCTCATCAAGCTGTACAATCTTTGACTATTTAGAAAGGCAGAGAGCTGATCAGAGTGAGATGGAGAGTCTGCTGCATCAGGATTCATATAATATGCAGTGAATGCCTCAGGAATTTTCCTAGTGTCTCATGTTGTAGCCTTATTGATGGGATGTTGGAGTTTGGAAATAGTGGCATATTGTCAAAACCCTCTCACCCTGTGAAACAGTAGGTGCACTAAGCAAGTGCTTCCTTCATAATATTCTTGATGGAGACACCTCAATGCTTTATCCATTTGGGAAAGGCAAGGTCATCCAGGTTTTTTTTAGCCTACAGTTATTGTCCAGGGTCAGCGAGGCTACTCTGTTTATGTTGTTACTGTAAAAAGGTTAATGAGGCAAAGAGGTTATCTGAGAAGCATGCCTCTCTTTCTCCTTTTTTGCTGCATATTTAATTAAGTGAGAGAATAAACAGCCTTGAGAGTATCTCAGAGAAGAGCTGGGGTGACTTCTAGAGTATCATTAAATGTGAGGTATCATTAATGCTTGCATGTACATACTTTAGAAATGTCTCTTCCTTTAACCCATTACTTCTAATAACTCCGTATGATGTCCAAACAGTTAATTGCTTATTATTTTACAGAACTGACACCCAGGTAAAGCTGAGTTAAGTAAAAAGAATCAGAATGCCAGACTGTGCATCTACCAAACAGACCCAGTTTGACCTTGGACAGTAAAGGGACATGATCCAAAAATATTATCAGACTTATAGTGCATGAGTGATTCTCATGTATGTCCTCCACCTGATAAATATGTAATCAGTGCTTCCATATGACCAGTGAGGATGAGAAAAATGTGTATAGTCATGCTGGCCTGGGTGTAAATTTCTCCAGACATCCTGCCTGCCCAGTGTGATTACCACCCTCCTAAAATATTTATGTCCTGCTGGTGTAGGGCCTAGTTTCGAGACAGTGGTGTCACTGCTCTGGTCCGTCAATAAATTAAAATCTCTGGCCAGGGAAAGAATCAAATTTCAATTACCTGGTATTAAATTTAAAATATGGTATAGATACAGTATACTGTTGACAATGTAATCAGGGCTCCATGAACATCTTCTTGGAGAACCAGACAGCAGTCTTCCCTATATTTTGCCATTTTAATTTCTTCAAAAGCAAGATGTTTCACAAGCGAAATAGCCACACCTTCTCCTTTTCCCTTTTGTGTGTGCTGAGGAATAATCCACACTGTATCCAAATTTAACAAGTTGTGATTGTTTCTGCTGTGACAAATGCGTTTCTTGCCAACACAAAATATTGAGCCTATCCCACTTTATAACAGAAAAAATCTTGGTCTGCTTAGTGGGATTATTCAACCCATTAATGTTTACAGAATAAAACTTTAATTTTGGACTACCCATCCCACCTCAACTAAATAGGTAATGCTGCAGTAGAATAGCTCATCCCAGTACCTCCAGGGCATCCAGTATCTATCCTCTGCATGCCTCCCCAGCTGTCCCACTGGGAACAGACCATTCAAAAAATGTCCCTAAAAGTACCTAGTAAAATTAGCTGCATAGCCTGAGATGGGATAATGCTAGAACAAAATGCTGACTTCATACCATTTAGTATAACATCCAATATAAACCAAAGAACCATTTGAACTATTTACAATGAACTATAAGAGTCCAGGGCTTCCAATGTAGGGTCTTTCAAAAGGGAGACAGCATGTGATTTGATGATAGTAGATATAGGCACAGAAGCTGTTGAGTCCGGAGGTAAGGGAAGTAGAAAATCACTTCAGCCTCTGAGGAGCATTAGCTCGTAGGTGGGTAGGAATAAGCAGGAAGGGACACAGACGTCAAGATGCCAAAGGATTATAGGAGACCAATTTTGAGCTCAGCTACCCTGCTCCTGTGTCAAATATATTACTGAACAGCAGAGGGTATATATATATAACAGAAAATAAACAAATGGATTTTCCAACGCTCTGTCATCTAAAGGGTAGGAGACAGTGGTATCTGGGAAGAAACCAGCCCAGCAGGGGATGTAAAATTACAATAATATTTCAATGTAAGCTGGGTAGCAAGTAGGGAATAGGGAATAGAAGGCCCAGCACCAAGGGTGAGCAGAGTGCTGGAGGAGGAGGAGGAAGCAAGGGATGATGGTGGTTGCTTAACAACATGCTAAGTGGGGAACTGCTGAGGGAGGTTAACTTTTATTTGGGATGTGGGAGGAGCTATTCTCCCACATTGAAACTCTGGCTTTAGCACTCCCATTCAATGTTTTGGTGAACAGAGTAGTGCTTGTGTATACTTATAGGTTTTGAACTTTGGCCATTCTCTACTCCCACCCGTGGTTGGTAAGCTGGGTATTGAGTAGGGAATAGAAGGCCCACAAAAAAGATTACCTCTTCCAACTCACGGAGAGTCTGACCAGTAGGACACAGAAGAAGAAAAACCCTCCAGGTACTAGATGCTTAGAACTAAATTCTAATTCCAGTGTATGGTGTAATGTTTGTGGTTAAATTCCATATTCCTGGCCTTGTTGAATGATGAGTCCAGGAGGGTCAACTTCTGAGGTTGAAGAGGCAGATCTAGTGCAAGGAATGTCCAAATCCTGAATATAGATTACGTTGGGTAGTTACGAGGGGTTGAAAAAAATCCAGGATGTATTTGTGATATTTGTTGATATTTAACGAGGTTCATAATCCTGAAGAGCTTGAATTTATTTAAATGGGCTGCCAGACTCCAAATTACAGGATGTATGATGGAAAATGAAATCCTTAAGGTGATCTATCAGACGTTGCAGAAGGTGAGGACAAGATGCAATGATTCATTCCTTGTAGTTTGGCAAATGTTGCAGATGTTTGCAAGGTTCTTGGAAGTACTTGTTTTTAGTATTGTTTAGGAAAAAATGTGGGCATTGATTCAAAGCTGGACAATGAGGTGGTAGAAGCTCTGACATTCGAAGCAGAGTCTAATGATCTTATGTTTGTTAATTTTGCAATGTTTCACTATGTAGGCATCTACGAGGAGATGATCAAGACTTTAAAGGAAGTGAGCTTTGGGTACCATGTAGGAAAGGGTAATTAAAAGATTTCAGACCAATGAAGGCAAGGGTGAAAGATTCTGTATAGACAGTAATTGGATATCGATAAATGTAACGGAAATATTCTGTACTATAGATTTGAGGTTCTACGTCAAGTTAGAGTTGCTATGATGAGGTTTGCATGGGCACATATACTGCAAGGACTGTTACTGCAGGATGGTGGATACAGTTCTTGCTGTGGCATAATAGCCCGGTGACAGGAACTTGAGTGGCCCTTGTGGCATTGACTTGCTGGTGGATCAAATACCAGTATGTGGGAGTGCCCAGAAAAGATGTTTTTTTTTTACCAAGTCTACTGGCTGATGAGGCAATAAGGAGCTGATCTCAAAGTAGAATGTAATGGGTGCATTGACTGCTTAGTCCAGTGTAGACCTATTTTGAAGTGTAACTGTGATAAGGAGATATACAATTCAGTTGTGCATGCACCAGGATGATGAATTGTATGAAGGCCTGCTCTTTGTGATGATACTTGCTGGAAGGAGTATGAAAAGGAGATATCCTGTCAGATGAGTTAAAATGACCACTACGTAAGTGGCTGGGAAGATTAGAATGTCGTGACAAAGAGGTTTAGATAACTTCATGAAGGATGGTGATGACCAGGGGCCTGGGAACAGTGACTTGAGATAGTGTGCGTTTAGCAGAGTAGCTATGCATTGGAGATTTGTTTGTATATTTTCAGAGATGCTAGAAGGAAGACATATCTTAGGACAGCATCCAGTGGCTATTCCAGAAAATACAAGTCAGATAACATGGTTAATCTGAGTCAGCACTGTAGAGAATATACTATGGGTTAAAGGTATAGTGGATGATGCCAGTATTGCTATGTGTTATACTGTGGTTCCCTTTATCCTCGAGGGGTATGGCTATTATGGATTTGGTATGTCCCAGAAGGGAAATAAGTTCACGATTCAAGTGTAAGATAGACAGCATGAAGAAGATTCCACTAAACATAGAAACATAGAACTTGATGGCAGATAAGGACTGCCTGGCCCACCTAGTCTGCCCATTTCCCTACGTACTGTATAAGCTCCAGATCCTATTTGATCTGTGGCCTAACTCCTCCACCCTACCACTAATTTTGCCTTCTGCCTGTCCCATGTATTCTTGAATTTGACAACTGTTTTTGCCCCCACAACCTCATCTGGGAGGCTGTTCAATGCATCCTCCACCTTTTCTGTGAAAAAAAATACTTCCTCACATTGCCCCTGAGTCTTCTCCATTCCAGCTTCATATTGTGACTAAAGTTTGGATCCTGTGGAATATATCAGGAAGTTGTGATGTCTTTACTGTTTGGATTAAATGAAATATGTAAGGAATGATCCTGCAAAGTTGATTGAGAAATAAGATCTTCTATGGTCCAGCCAAAAGGAATTCTGGAATTTGGCCCTGGGTAGCTTATTGGGAAGTACGATATATCGCATACTGACTTAGCTAGTATATGCCATGTTGTTTGAGGGATATGGCTGGATGAGGGTTTTCTTTAGGTGAGAAGAACTGGTAATCCTTAGAGCACTGGGAGGGAGCAGTAATTCCAGCTAAGGTAGGAGTATAAGGTGCATGAATTGGTAGAAGTAACTCGCCGGGTGAGTGGATGCTGGACATTGGCAATTGTGAAGAATGTTCCAAATGTGGTGAGTTCCATGGGTAATTGATATTTAACTTAATCAGTCATTCCTTCTTAATCGGGACCAATTACTGTGTCAAGGTTAATATGTCCAAAGACCACATGAAGGAACAAAACAAATTCTTGCAGTTTATACTTCTTTTTTCTTTTATTTAATTCACCTTAATGTTTCGCACAAGAATGTGCTTTTTCAAAGGGCTTACTGTAATTCAAACATCATAAACAATAATTACACTTTTATAGGGTCAGTTTTTGAATACTGTACTAATTATATGATGCTCATTAATTCAGTGTGAATGCTTTATCATCGATAGACATAACTCCTTAATTTTTTTCTCTCTGGTGCTTTTCCATACATATACTCAGGGTATCAATCTAGAAAGATACAGTTTAATAAATTTATACATCCTTTTTTTGTTGTTAATACATCCATCAATCACTCAAGTTCATATTTCTATTTCTCTTTAGAATTGATATTATACCCTACACCCCTCAATCAGTGCTTCTCTCTTTAGCTGTTATAAAGAAGCATGCTTCACCTCTTTAAACTATAGACCACCTGATATTTGTTCCAGTTTTATCTCAGCAGTATCAACTCATTATGTTTCTTATGTATTACCCATAAGTGGTTAAAAGATCCTTAAATATCTTTTCTGGTTTAATTTGTTACTTTTCTTTTGCCACAGGCTTGCTGCAATGCTGAATATCTCTGTAAATAGTACAGCTACGTGAGTTTACTAGAATTCTCAACTTGTCCTTATTTAATAGTATTTTTTCTTTATAGTAACCTGTGTTTAATTTCGCCTATGTGCCTTACTGTGTGCATTTACAATTCAGTATACTGTATCTGGTCAAGTAATAAAGTAATAATTTTATTCAGCAGTTGTCACACAAGTTACAGCTTCTTTCTAAATTACTCCCCATTAAACTTGTTTTACCTCACTTTTCTTTTTCTCTCAATGCACAGTAAGTTAGTAAGTTTTTGGGTTGTCCCCACACTAGTTGTTAACAGCATTCTGCTATTATTTAGTGTTTTTTGCCATTTTCAATATCTATGGAGTAAACATACACAAGGAGCCTTAAGGTCAAAAAACATTCCTCCTTTTTTAAGTGTTCATTTCAAAATTTAAAATAATTTTTACCTGGTGTGTGTTTATGCCCCAGTCTGCTTGTTTCCTTTTGCAGGTCTGTGGTGTACAGCTCGTTTGTTTGTGGTATGCCTATACAGTCCTCTTAGGCCTGATCGTGAGTCACGTGATCTACTTCCGTGACGTGCTCATGCTGCTGCGTGAGGTAGCATTGCTAAGCAACTTGCAGCTATGCTGACTGCATAGCTTTCATGATCAGGCCTGGGCACTCTAATGAGCAGTTGTTGGGTGTTTTCTATTTGTTTTAAATAAGGGCTAAGACAAAAAAAAATGACCTTACACCTTTATGCAGGGAGGACATGATAAATTTTCTTATTGCTCCATGATCCGTCCTTTTTCATTAAAACTATGTTTTTTTGACTTGTCATAAGTCTAATCATGCTTACAGATGGACTCAGTGATGGACAGAGGATTCAGTGATGGACAGGATTCAGTGAAGGACAGAGGATTTTCAGGGCATATGTGTGTGTGGGGGGTCCAAGAAACTATACTATACTGTCATGTTGAGAGTTGTCATGCAGTATCTATTTTTAAGTTTTTTCTTTTTACTTTTATTGCCATGAAGTTCCTCAGATGTTAAGTCTCCTCTGTCATTCATTTTTCTAATGCATATTACCAACACACATTCCAATTAGTGTCAGTGTTCATCCCTGTCCTTGAATCCAATATTTTCAATACAAACATCCAGCACATTTCTGCTCTGTCCAGTATTTTTTGGTGATCCCCAACCCTTGAAGGTTCAGGTATTTGTTCCAATTCCCCAAATCTCAGGGATGCTTCTGTATGATGCTCTTGAACAAAATGTATCACTACCTGGGATGTCTCCACATTACGCCTCATGTTACTTTTATGCTCTTGTATTCTGCTTTTTAAGGCCCTAGTAGTTTGTCTAACATATAGCTTGTCACAGGGGCACTGAAGCATGTAAATAAACCACTCTGAAGTACAGTTTATATGCTGCTTTATGTGGAAGATTTCCCCTGTATAGGGGTGTCTAAAGACATCCTTTTTGGTCGTGTGGCCACAGACTGAGCAGTGGCCACATGGTGTCATACCAGGTTTAAGAGGACCAAGTAAGAGTAGTGCATCCCTCTTGAGTGGTGGCTTAAACTGAGATCTAACCAGCCTGTTCTTAAGCATTTGTACCTTTTTGGCTGTGACCAGTGGTCGTTCATAAAAGGACTTTGGCTGATCATTAGTTACTGTCGATAAGTGCCAGTGCTTATTGATGATTTGCTTCATTTCTGCAAACTTATGATTGTATTTAGTCATGAATACAAGTCTTCTTTCTTTCTTATGTTTTTCTTTCGGTGCCATTTTGTTTTCCCTACTGACACTATTGATTCTCTTGTCAGTCTGACTCAATACTATGGGTGCATACCCATATTTCCTAAATCTATTTAGCATATCTGCGTTTTGGGCAACAAAATCCTGCTCTCTGCTACAGTTCAATCTAACTCTTATCAACTGCGAATATGGAATGCTGTTAATCAGTTTATGTTCATGGAAACTGTGTCCATGCAGTAAAGTGTTCCTGTCCGTTTCTTTTCTAAACAGTTTTGTTATTAATGTTATTCTGTCTTTAATAATTTGTAAATCTAAATACGTTACCGTGGTTAATTAAAGGTCATCACAAATCTGATATTCTCATTTATGTGATTTATAAATTCTTGAAATGCACTTAGCTCATTCTCTGATCCCCTCCATATGAAAAACTCATCATCAATATAACAGCTCCAATCCCTTATATTCCTGTACTGTGGATTTGTGTCAATATTTAGAATATGTTGTGTTTCCAGTTCATACATAAAAGCGTTGGTGTAAGCAGGAGCCATGGTGCTACCCATGGATGTCCCTCTCTTTTATGTATAATACTGCACATCAAACTCAAACAGACAAGAACTGAATTCTAAACCTAAAACTATAGTGCTGCATGAATTAGCAGAAATATTCCTAGCAATTTTTTATTTTATTTTATTTTAGTCTTTGGTAACTGGGTAAGGCCCACTAGGCACAAGTGCCTGTTTTTAGGGGTGACCTGGGAGCCCTGGGCAGTTAAGTGATGTGCACAGAGTCACAAAGTATGTAAGTGGAGATTGTGAGAATCAAATCCAGATCTGGTCTGCTGGATGTAGCAAGCTCATTCACAGCTCATTACTCTAACCTCTAGGCTATACTGCCAGCCCTATAAATAACTACTTTGAGTCTGATGCACAGGATTATACACAAAAGAGAGGGACAGCCATGGGTAATGTGGAGACATCCCATGTAGTTTTACATTTTGTTTAAGAGCATCATACAGGAGCATCCCTGAGATACTGGGGATTGGAACAAATACCTGAACCTTCAAGGGGTGGGGATCACCAAAAAATACTGGACAGAGCAGAAATGTGCTGGATGTTTGTATTGAAAGTATTGGATTCAAGGACAGGGATGAACACTGACACTAATTTGAATGTGTGTTGGTAATATGCATTAGAAAAATGAATGACAGAGGAAACCTAACATCTGAGAAACTTCATGGCAATAAAAGTAAAAAAAAAACTTAAAAATAGATACTGCATGACAACTCCCAACATGACAGTATAGGATAATTTCCTGCACCCCCCCCCCCACACACACACATGCTCTGTAAATCCCCCGTCCTTCACTGAATCCCCTGTCCTTCACTGGGTCCATCTGTAAGCAGGATTAGACTTATGACAACAAGTCAAAAAAACATAGTTTTAATGAAAAAGGATGGACCATGGAGCAATAAGAAAATATATTGTGTCCTCCTTGCACAATGCTGTAATGTTAGTGTTTTTGTCTTAGCCTTTATTTAAAACAAATAGAGAACACCAAATAACCCCTCATTTGAGTGTCCAGGCCTGATCACGAAAGTTATGCAGTCAGCATAGCTGCAAGTTGCTTAGCAATGCTACCTCACGCCGTAGCATGAGCACGTCATGGAAGTAGATGACGTGACTCACAATCAGACCTAAGAGGACTGCATAGGCATACCACAAACAAACGAACGGTATGCCACAGACCTGCAAAGGAAACAAGCAGACTGGGGCATAAACACACACCAGGTAAAAATTATTTTAAACTCTGGAATGAGCACTTAAAAAAGGAGGAATGTTTTTTGACCTTAAGGCTGTTTGTGAATGTTTAATCCATAGATATTGAAAATGGCAAGAAACACCAAATAATAGCAGAACGCTGTTAACAACTAGCATGGGGACAATCCAAAAACTTACTGCGCATTGAGAGAAAAAGAAAAGTGAGGTAAAACAAGTTTTATGGGGAGTAATTTAGAAAGAAGTTGTAACTTGTGTGACAACCGCTGAATTAAATTATTACTTTGTTACTTGACTAGATATACTGAATTGTGAATGCATACAGTAAGGCACATAGGTGAAATTAAACACAGGTAACGATAAAGAAAAAATACTGTTAAATAAGGACAAGTTGAGAATTCTAGTAAACTCACGTAGATGTACTATTTACAGAGATATTCAGTATTGCAGCAAGCCTTTGGCAGAAGAAAAGTAACAAATTAAACCAGAAAAGGTATTTAAGGATCTTTTAACCACTTATGGGTGATACATAAGAAATAGAACGAGTTGATACTGCTGAGATAAAACCGGAACAAATATCAGGTGGTCTATAGATTAAAGAGGTGAAGCATGCTTCTTTATAACAGCTAAAGAGAGGAGCACTGATTGAGGGGTGTAGGATATAATATCAGTTCTAAAGAGCATAGAAATATGAACTTGAGTGATTGATGGATGTATTAACAACAAAAGAATGGATGTATAAATTTATTAAACTGTATGTCTGTAGATTGATACCCTGAGTGTATGTATGTAAAAGCACCAGAGAGAAAAAATTAAGGAGTTATGTCTAATGATGGTAAAGCATTCACACTGAATTAATGAGCATCATTATAATTAGAATTCAAAAACTAACCCTATAAAAGTGTAATTATTGTTTATGATGTTTGAATTACAGGAAGCCCTTTGAAAAAGCACATTCTTGTGTGAAATGTTAGGGTGAATTAAATAAAGAAAAAAGAAGTATAAACTGCAAGAAACTGTTTTGTTCTTTCATATGGTCTTTGGACATATTAACCTTGACACAATTGTGAAGAATGCCCAGAAAATTACATAGCAGCAAACACAGAGGGTCCCTGAGCCCGG
This sequence comes from Neoceratodus forsteri, assembly GCA_016271365.2. Taxonomy (NCBI): domain Eukaryota; kingdom Metazoa; phylum Chordata; order Ceratodontiformes; family Ceratodontidae; genus Neoceratodus; species Neoceratodus forsteri. Next base: position 1,067,722,426 of record CM028130.1, read on the forward strand.
AGTGGCAAGAAGGAAGTTGCGCATGGCAACAACAGGCCAGTCGATGTTGACAACTCAATGAAAAGAGGAAATGGAGGGCAACCAGGATACAACTGTCCCATCGATGATGGTCTGGAAGGCAGGAGAGACAATGGTGCTCCGGATGTTGAGCAGTACTGTTTTAGGAAGTTACAGGTGAAGCAACAGACAGTGGGGTGTTTGCTATGATGTGGAGCTATACTGTAGAAGGAACAGAAGCTGAAATAGGCCTCAGGCAGTGGATCCGGTTAGACTGAGAGTAGGATCCATGCACAAACTCACTGAGGAGTTGGGGCATGAGGTTTCCACCTCTGAAGGAGATGACAAACTTGGAGTGTTAACAGTAGAAGGTGCAGCGGTGATGGTGTATGAGGTTCCCACCTCTGAAGGAGATGGTGAACATAAATTACTGCAGCAGAAGATGCTGTGATGATGGAGTAAGCTGTGCCCACCTCCGAAGGAGATGGCAAATCTGGATTGCCAATAGTTACATGTGTTGCAGTGATGGGACATGAGGGTCCACCTCCAAAGGAAATAGTGAAACTGAATTGCCAATAGTAAAAGGTGCTGCAGTGATGGGGTATGAGTAGAGACCCGTGTTTTTCTTAAATAAGAAATAACAAGAAATCAAGGTATAAAAAGAAATAAGAAATTCAAGGTATAACAAGAAATTCAAGGTATAACAAGAAATAACAAGAAATTCAGCATATAAAAGGAATAAAATGAAAAAAAACACGAATAAAGTGAAAAAAAACTGCTTTTTTTGTGGGAAAAATCTAAATAAATGCTTGCAGCAGTTGTTGTTTAGGCTCTGTTGTTACAACAGAGATGGTCCACAAGGAAGCAACAGCAGTATTGTTTCAGTCACAAAACCTTGCAAGACCATAGCATAATGCTGTTTAATACAATGCAGTGTACTAGGAATGTGATTTTCAATGAATAAAAAGAAATAACAAGAAATTCCAGAAAAATAAAAAGAAAAATTATAAAAAATAAAAAGAATTTCACGGGTCTCTAGGTATGAGGTTCCCACCTCCGAAGGAGATGGCAAACTTGAATGGCTGAATGTAGACCTACAGTTTGACATAAGGGTAGCGGTAGGGGAAATGTTGGAAAAAACACTCACTTTCATTCCTGAAAGTGGGCAAGTTGTCCAATATCCAACAGGAAACAAGGGAGAATGCAAGCAGAGCAAGTCCAGGATGAGGCTGTAGGGGGACAGGAACATCCAGAGTCTGTTGGCCCAGTGTTTGGTGAGATTTTCTGGTGTTCGCTTTCGGAGGAGTTTTACCCTGATGCCTTGAAAGAGACATTAGTGAGGCCCTTCTTGAAAAAAACATTGCTTGACCCTGACATCTTGATGAATTATTAACCAGTCTCCAACCTCACATTTTTGTGGAAGGTTGTCGAGAAAGTGGTGGCTCTGCAGCTTGAGGTACATCTTGCAGCCTATGACATCTACAAGCCATCCAGTCTGGATTTCGGTCAAGGCATAGCATAGAAACAGTGTTAGTTAGGGTGCAGAATGCTCTCCTCAGGGTGAGGGATAGAGGAGACCAGTCAGTTCTCGTTTTCCTCAATCTCTCCTCAGCTTTTGACACTGTGGACCACATAGTGCTACTGGGCCACCTAAGGGAGCTCTGTGCACTCACTGGTAGTGTCATCCATTGATTTGAGTCCCTTCTCATGGGCAGGATCCAGCGGGTAGTGATAGGGAATTTCTCCTCCTGCCTGAAGCCCCTGCCATGTGGAGTTCTCCAGGGTTCGATCCTGTCACCTCTGTTGTTTGTAGTGTATATGCTACCCCTGGGTGAGATTATTAGATGTTACAGTCTGGGTTTTCACTGCTATGCAGATGATACTCAGCTGTATATGTCTTTTGTCCCTGGGATGAATGATGCTGTGGAGGTGCTAAATAAATGCCTGGCCAAGATCCTAGATTGAATGTCCTCTAACTGGCTAAGACTCAACCCTGATAAGATGGAAGTACTAGGGATTGTGCCTGGTTGCTGGCATAGTGCGGATGCTGCTGGATTGGGTATGAGCTTATTTTTAGGCACTGCCTGGTTGGTAGTTTCCACCAGGGTGAAAAATCTGTGCATCATCATTGATGATGGACTGACACTTGAGGCTCAGGTGTCATCCATCATCCAGAGTGGTTTCTACCATTTAAGGAATTTTGCCCATATTAAAGTCTTAATTCCACCCAGTGATCTGCCCTCACTGGTACATGCCTTTGCTACATTAAGGTTTGACTACTGTAATGCTCTATACTTTAGGGTCAGCGGGAGTAGTCTCTGTTGCCTGCAGCTGGTGCAGAACACAGTGGCCAGGTTGCTGATGGGCTTTCTGAGGTCCTGCCATGTAACCCCGGTCCTGGGTGATCTGCACTGGCTGCTTTTGTGGTGGAGGATTACCTTTAAAGTGAGCTTGTTCACCTATAAGGCCTTATAGGGGTTGGGCCCAGGTTACCTGAGTGAACCCCTGACTCATGTCCACCCTGTACGCTTGCTCTGTTCCTCCATCGAGGGCCTCCTGGTGGTTCTCAGGGCCAAGCTGAAAACTTCAGGAGATCATATATTTGAGGTGGCTGGCCCGGACCTGCAGAATTTGCTGCCAAGATCTCTGAAGAAGGCTCCATCAGTGGAGGCCTTTAAGTAGGGTCTGAAGGTCCATTTATTTAAAGAAGTCTTTGGTAGACAGCTATAGACTATTTTATTATTGTTTATTTATTGTACTTATTGACTGCCATGATCTATCTAATGTGATTTGTTGGTTTTATGTATTTTGTATTTGTAAAGTGCCCAGAGCCTCTGGGATTGGGTGCTACATAAATAAATAGTTACTTACTTACTTACAGAGTAGTAATAATGGAGGATGTGGCATCAAGGAGCTGGAGGTCCACAGATCAGAGGAAATGAAGCTGGAATGTGAGCCACATGCAGCAATGCACAGGAGCACCAGATGATAATTGGAAGGAAAGCAACAATGAAGTCCAGGAGTCCGATGGACATGGTGGAAATCAGGGTTGAACAGACTGGCAGTGTCCAAATCCAGAAAGTGAGAAGGTCAAGAGTGAGGACAAGTACACAAATCTCAGGTGTGAAGAAAATCAAGCAAAAGAGGCCAGTAAGGGAAGAGCTACTACAAGGCCAGAGCAGTCCAATCTTTCACAGGCTAGCTAGAGGCTGAAGCCCAGGGATGGGCCAGAGAAGCAGAATAAGAAGGTTTGAGACTGGAATTGACAAGCGGCAGAGACAGAAGGCAAGGCCTAGGTATGGGTGCCTAGAGGCTGATGGGGTATAGGGATCCATTCCCGAGGGGGAGTTGCGAACCCAGAGCACTGATATAAAAAGCAGTTGGGTATAGAATGCAGTTAGTTGAATCAGAAGATTGGAGGCTGAAGGGGTACAATGGTCCCATTCCCGAAAGGAAGTGGCAACCTAAATTGCAGCTAAGGAATGAAGCTGGTTGAGATGGTAGATTGAAGACATAGGCTCCCATCTCCGGTAGTCAGGGAGAGCAAACCTTCACTCGATACCACACTGGGCAGAGTTAGGGACAGAGACTGCGGGTAGTTGGCATGGTATAAAATTGGTTGAGACTGAAGTAGAGGAAACATGCTCCCATCCAGACAGGGCAAGCCCACCTTCATTCCATACCTCAGAAGGCAGAGTTAGGGATGGAGGATGTAATGTGCTGGTATGACTGGTAGTTGTTGGTAGGGAATCCAGCGGGGTAAGATGGTAGCTGGATTGAAATGGACTCCCATCCACAGCAGACAGGGCAAGCCTACCTATACTCGATACCTCAGAAGGCAGAGTTAGGGATGGTGAGCAGAAAACTGCTGGTATGAACTGAGCAAGGGAAGGGAAGCCAACTGCTGTGAGGGGAAAACAAAAAGGGAGTGGAATGAAGGGAATATAAGTAGGGAACAGGAGGAGGACATGCAGAAAGGGAACATGAAATGAATGAAACACATAATTAACATTAGAAAATGGGTACAACAATTCTAGCATTCTGATTGGCCAACAATTCAAACTAAGCAGGTGGGTATTTTTTGATAGAGCCCACTGCAAAATAAGTGCCAATTTGGGATGCTCCATTATCTATGGAATCCATGGACACCCCAAATTTTGAAGCTGAGCAGCAGTCATTTTTGCCACTCTTAAGCGAGCCGTGAAATACCACCGGATTACAATAGCAATCTACCCCCTGGTAAGTTCAGTAGAACAAAAAAAAAAGGAAAGGAGCAACACACTTGTCAACAAAATAAACATTGCCGCCGGAGCCAAAATTAATTTCACAGAAACATGCCAGAGTTATGGAGTGCTATCACACCATCACACACTGGCGATACCGGAGGTTTTGCGCTCTGTCTGTGTCTCTCTCACTCTCTCCCCTTCAGCTAACATTTTTATACGAGTCCCTGCTGCACGAAATAAATCACAGTACCCCATATAAAATAAATGTCGCCAGAGCCGAAATTCACTTAATGGAGACCAGCGACTCACAGAGCGCTACCACCCTATAACACACACTGGCTGTACTGGAGAAAGCACACTGTGTGTGTGTGTGTGTGTGTGTGTGTGTCTCTCCCTCAGCTTTCGTTTTTATGAGCCCCTGCTTATCCCTTCTGCAGAAATAAATCAGGGAGAAAAAAACACTCGAAATACGGTGGCTGCATGTGAATGAAAAGGCATCAGCAGAAAAGGTGGAACATATAAGTGCACTTAGACACTGTTTAGATCACAATTTGCATAGAATGGTAAACAAAAATATGTGCACTTAACCGAAATGTGCACTTATTCATGGTGCATTTAGCCGAGCTATTTAACATTGAGAGAACAGGAAAATATCAGGATACTGGAAAACTGTGCACTTAAGCAGGATGTGCTCTTATCTGATGTGCACTTAAGTTGGCTTCACTGTACCTCATTTCGGCAGCTTCCTGCTTAGCCCTGCCACTGTCCCGACTTTACCAGTGAGCTCCACAGGCATGCTAGAAAAAAAACGGTGGTTGAACACAAAAAAAAGGTAGAATCAATAGATAAGTTAAACTGAAAAAAAAGCAGTAAAACAAAAGTGCTACCTCTGTGTGTCTGTGTAGTGGAGTACAGAGGAAACCATAACAACCAGTTCCACACAGAAAACTACAAAGGCTCAATCTGGACAAAATAAAAAAAAATAATGTAATGCAGGTGGAGAAACTATTTACCACAAAATGAATGAAAGATAACAGATTTCACATGTTAACATAAAAATTATTTTTTTCCAAAATATATACAACAGTGACCCATTTTCTAAGCATAGTAATACTCTCCAGGGTGGGCGATATGGGGAAATACTGGACCTTCCAGGGGCTATAAGGCCCTCCGCCTGCAGCATCGGGCCTCATTACACCAATACCGCCCACTCTGTTGGGTATTATTGCTTACATAATGGACAACGCCAATAATAGTGGAAAAATATGGGAATGAATACAATATTAGAGAAGGATGGAGGAAACACTCAGTGGGATCCAGAGGGAGATAGGAGTGTAGGGGGATCCTGATCAGTAAAGGCAGAGGAGAAGATGCTCATGAGGGCTGGCAGGGTACAAAGTACTAGAGGTACAATGGGGTGAAGTTCAAAACAAAAGGTTGAGCAGGGTATATGGATACTGAGACCAGGAAATGGTGCAAATGGGGTAAAAGGCATCAGCAGCGTTGGTGGCAGACAAGCTGCTAGAGAGGCTTTTGCAATATATGACTTAGTGCAGTGGTTACTGAGGAATTTCAGTTGCCAGATAAGGTGAAACATGGTTTAGGGCTGCTGGAATAGGAAGGAACGGCGATGGAGATGGAGTGCCAGCACGAGGAGCAAGAGCCCAAAAGAAAGTATGGGGGAGCAAGTGACAAGGGCAAAAATGAAGGATGGGGGGATTGAGATGGGAATTTTTTTTTCCTTTCTGATGTATCATTTGCTTCAGGGAATGGAGGAGCAGCTCCAGGAAGTAGAGAGAGAGAAGGGGCAGACAAGCAATGCCACTGTACGGAGTGATGGAAGACAAGGGACTGGCACGCAGCACAGAGTAAGGCAGGAGGGAAAAGTTTAGCACTGGAATCACTGCATGAAATGCTCCAGAGGTCTGGTCCAGAACAAGCATGGCATAGGCTGTCCATGTCACCTCCCTAATCTGGGAGTCTCAGTTTGAAAATAGAAGCAGAATGAACTGATTTCCATATCCAATAAATCATTTAGTTACAAAAATAGAGTTTGTCCTACCATATCCCTGGTTGTAATTGCAGGCGTATGCCCATGACCCCAGGGGATATGAAATGCATGGTAGACCCTAAGGAAGTCTCTTGTCAGTTACCTGTTTTATGAAAGGACAAGGTTTGTAGCTATGTAATGGAGAAGTCATGTGCTTAGCAAGGGAAAGGGAAAGCAGACAGGCTCAAGGGGCAGGGGAAGTCGGGCAATGAGTCCTGAGGCAAACATCTCCCTGTAGGAACATTTCCAAGTGAACACTGTGTTTAATTTATAGAACAAAGTAAGCTCGAGCTACAAGTTCAACGGTTGGAATGGGAACAGCAGGCAAGGCCAGACCAGGGAGGAGCAGAAGGACAAATCCATTCAGCCCAGAAGCGGGAGATGAAAAGGGCATGTGTCAGAGGCTCGAAAGGAGTGAGATGCACAAAGGAAAAGAAACGTAATGAAAGGACACAGAAACAAAGAAATGCAACACAGAGGACGAGGAAAGGATAGGAAGCCAAGGAGACAAGGGGGAAGCAGGGCAGGAATGGGGGGTGCGAGCAACAGGGAGACAAATGGGAACAGAGGGAGACAGCACAAGGAAGCGTGGTGGGAAGAGACAGAAAATGAGCAGAAGGGAGACAAGCAGGAAAACCACAGAAAACAAGCAAAGGGAACTAATAAGAAAGGAAAAGGAGAGCAGGAACCTAATGAGGCACTGCCACACGAGTCATGCAGGAGCCCATCACCTGCAAAGGGGATGTTCACAACTTACTAAGCAGGGAACTGATGAGGGAGGCTGGGTTTAATTTGGGATATAGGATGAGCTATTCCCCCACATTGAACCTTAGGCTTTGCCCTCCCAAAAACAGGTTCTGAACAAAATAAGTGTATGGCAGAAAGTGGCAAACCAGTGTCTAAGTAAGAAGAAGGGGGCCTCCTAGTCTGAAGGAAGTGAAGAAAAAAAAAGTACTTGGCTGCACATTCAAATGTTCAGGTAGTTACAGTGTCCTGGATATAAGCAGCAAGCAGTTGTTGGATGGCCCGCACCTGCAGTATTACTTCCGTTGTAGTATCAGTGTGGCATTGTCTTGAGGGGCCCAGAATTCGCCAGGCCTCCAATCAGAGCTGAGAGAAAGCGAGTTATCCATCCTACACCTTTCAATCAGGATGTTGTAGTCTTTTAGTACCTTTTTCACCTCGTCTGCTGAATCATAGGTTTGTTGACCTTCCAGGAAGAACAGAAGACGAGCTGGATAGGGTGTTTGAAATTTTTGCTGTGGCTGCAGGAGACTGATGTACATGCAGCAATACCACAGGTTTGTGGGAGGAAGTCATTATTGAAAAAGATCCTGTGGTTGTCAGACATCATCTCCTTTGTGTGCCAGGCTTGAGTCATGACATTCTGCTTAACTTTATACTTCAGAAAGCAGACTTTTATTAAACAAGGCCAAACCACTAGATCGTAGGTTTTAGACCCAGCACTCGGTGAGCCTGCTCCACGTCCCGAGGCATGTTGGGTGGAGTTGGAGGGCTGCTTGAAAGAAGCAATCCAGAAAAGCATCCACATCCTGACCCTCAAAGTTTTCAGAGAAGCCACACAATCTAATGTTCTTTCTCCTATCATGGCTCTCCACGTCCTCTTGTCCATCCTGTATATTCCCCTATGTGTTGATGGGTTGCAGCATCAGGGACTCCAAATGATCCATGTGGCAATTTGTAGCTGCCATTTGCAAGTTCACCTCATCTGCCCTCTTTTTCAAGGATTTATTTTCAGATCCCACAGTGTCCAATTTAGTTGTATTAGATGCACAAACGTCTCTTATTTCCCAGAGAATGGCATTTAACTTCCTGCAACTTTTAACAGGTTTTGTCAGTGCGGTGTAGTCTAGCTCCAAAGATGCCAGGGAGCCAGATGCCTGTGATGGATCAGAGGCAATTCGATACACCTTCCATCTGCACCCATCCAATCATTCCAGAGCTGAATTCTGCTTATCTACCTTCCCCATTATTGCAGTAAGACCTCTGTCACTATTTCTAATTTTGATCATTCAGTCTTGTTGAGGTGAGAAATTTTACAGCAGGGTAGGTGGCAGAGCTGTGACTTCAGGCTGACATCAGCAAAGTGATGTCACCAGAACCCCTCCTCTTATAGCAATCCAAGGTCCCTTCTGTCCATCTCTGTTGGCTATACAGAAAGAAGATAAAGATCCCATATGTGGCTCCTATCACAAGAGTAGAATATTTTCTCCAGTGTCCAGACAACCATTACCCCTGTCAATAACAAGCACTTGTCAATGTTGAATATTTGCCTGCTGGTTTTGACATTGTTAGTGCGAATGAGTATAGAGTTGTGTAGGTGCAAGTACTTCTGTGGCCCTATCAGAATTAATGACAGATTGTCCTGCATTTCTGTCTTCTCTTAAAAGTATAATATTTTACAACATCTTGCAAAAAGTAGTCTGACAGGGAGCAGGCAACTGCTTAACTACAGGAAATCCAACTACTTGCAAATTGGACTGTGTGTAGTGCAGCACCATTGTTAATGGAGATTTGCTGTGATTGCATCCTGTCCCTGGGCTGGGGAAAGGGGAAGGGGCTCAGGAAATGCAAATATCACAGGTAGAGCATAGAAAAGAAGCAGAACAATGACATTTTCTCCAGCACCCATAAAACTAGTATGCTTTATGAGAACCTTGGTTTCTGACTGAAATAATATGTTACACTAAGTATCAAAAGCTGCAAGAAGGTTGGTAAGTATGTTACAATGTTGTACATTGTTATGTTTGCTTGCACGCATGTGCAAGAAACATAGTGCCATCATCCGAGTTTTCAGAGGTGTGGCACCCGTCTTCCAATTCAGTCAGTGTGTTTGCAGGCGCAGCCGCAGTTCTCCAATGAACACTACAGCTGTCTAGGACAGCAGTTGAAAATGCAGTGGTATACAGTTGAAAGGGAGAGCTACGCTTCAGTGATCAGCGATAAGATATTGCGTGTTCATGCACGCTCTCCGCTCCTAACACACCGCAGATGCATATTGTGCTTTCGTGCTCCCCGCACTGTATAGCCCGATGGAGCGCCCAGTCCCCATCAGCTGTGCTGCGCTCCGCAACAGAGTTCCAGATGCCACACTGGGAGCCCACCCCAGCATTGCAACTGATCGTACGGCCGACGGGGGTGCCCAATCCCCCGTTGGCTCCACAGCCCTCCCAAACAGCCTTCCAGCTGCCACACTGGGAGCCCACCCCAGCATGGCAAATGTCCCGCATTGTCCGAGTAATAAAAAAAAAAAAACCTGAAAGAAAAAAACCTTCCCTCACTAACTGTCCTGACCCAATCTCCCCCCAACCGCGGCCACCCTCTGTGCATCCACCTCTTCACACACCCCCACTCACCCCATACTTACTTCCGGAGCTCAGCGTGACAATCTTCGGTGGACCGGGAACACGTCTGCACTCTTCAAAGCTGACCGCGAACTGAGGAAATGCCGGTAAGCTGTATAATGGAATAAATAGTTTTTTTTCAACTTTAGTGCATGTCTTGGGCATTTTGGGGAATTTCTTCACCAAATTTTCAACATGGGGTTTTTGGGACCCCACCTCATGAATTCTGTCACTGTCATGGCATTAGTCGGCCCTGAAAGGTGATTTTGCGGTCACTGTGTGAACCACCTTTTGGGACCGATTTACAAAATGACAGTGTCACAGTTTATGAGGTAGGCCCCCAAAATCCCTATGTTGAAAATTTGGTGAAAAAATTCCCAAAAATGACTGTTTTACGAGCATGTGTTGTGCTGTTCCTACGCATGCTCATAAGTTCGCGAATTTTCAATATGTTCACTCCAGATTTTCAGCATTGTCATTTTACCACACCTCCTTATGAGCAGCACAGCTGTCATTTCTCACATCTGACCCAAAATGTGTTTCCGCGCATGTAGCGCACAATGGCACAGTTGGTGTGCAAAATCAATGTTCAGGACAGATTAAGAAAATCACAGTGACACTGTTCATGAGCAGATGTGTTAAAATGGCTATGTTAAAAATTTGGTGAAAAAATTCTCAAAAATTACTGTTTTACGAGCATGTGTTGCGCTGTTCCTACGCACGCTCGTAAATTCCGCGAATTTTTCAATATTTTCTCCAGATTTTCCAATATTGCCATTTACCACACCCTCTTTATAAACAGTACAGCTGTCATTTTTCACATCTCAGCCAAAATGTGTTTCCGCCCATGTAGCATACAATGGCGCAGTCGGTGTGCGAAATCAATGTTCGGGACAGATTAAGAAAATCACAGTGACACTGTTCATGAGCAGAGGTGTTAAAATGGCTATGTTAAAAATTTGGTGAAATACGTCCATAAAATGACTGTATTACGAGCGACCATTGCACACTTTCCACTCACCCTCGTAACTTCATGGATTTCTAATATTTTCAGTCCAGATTTTCACCACTGGCATTTTTCCACACTTCCTTATGAACAGTACAGCTGTCATTTTTCGCACCATGGCCAAAATGTGTTTTCGCACTTCCAGCGCAGAAATGCATGGTTGCTGTGGGAAATCACTGTTCGGGGCAGATTAAGAAAATCACAGTGACACTGTTCATGAGCGGAGGTTACTGAATCCCTGTGTTGATAATCTGCTGTAAAAAATTCCCAAACTAATTGTATTACGGGTGTGCATTGCGCATTTTCTACGCACGCTTGTGAATTCACCAGTTTTTTTTTATATTTTCACTGCAGAATTTCAACATTGCCATTTTTGCACCTCCCCATGAACAGTACAGCTGTTATTTTTCACATCCTGTTCGAAATGTGTTTTCGCACCTGTGGTTCCTAATGGCGTAGTCACTGTGCGAAATCAGCTTTCGGCTAACAAACTGATATTGCCACTGATCATAAGGTGGGGGTCACAAAAAAAACATGTTGAAAATTTGGAGTGAAAATGCCAATGAACGCCTGAGGTGTTAGAGTTTCTGACCATAATGCCCCAGCCTGTAGAAATTGAGAGGCATCAGGGGTGTGACTTGGGATTCTTGCTTGTAATGCTCATACCATTCCACACCATGCAGCCAGTTAGAGGCATCAAGGTGTGCCTTGGACTCTTTGGCCCCAAAGTTCACCCCACTCTCCTATACAGGACCCATCTCACTGTATTTCCTGATGGAATGGGGGTGGCAAGGCACACCGTGACATTTGTCAGTGTCTGCAGGGTAGGGTGTGGTGAAATGGCATGGCTGTTATGCCTGATGACCTAAAGGCACACCCCAATGCCTGTCAGTCTCTGCAGGGTGGTGGTGGGGTTGGCGTCAGTTCAATACTTCACTGCCATTCCTATTATGCAGCTCTCTAACTCCTACACTAACAATGCCAATGCCAGCAAGCAAACATTCGGCATTGACAAATGCTTGTTTCTGTAAGGAACTGATAAAAGGTAGACAGACTGTGTAGCAACAAAGTTGCAACTCCTGGTAACAGTGTAGCACAGTCTTTATGTAACAAAAGAGGAACGTCACAGGTTGTTATGTTGGCTTGTGCTTGCACAGCCAACATATTGTGGTAGTAGCAGATTTGGAGGCGCGATCACTGTTGGGAAAATGCAGGGCATGCATCAGACGGTGCGTCCCTCATTTCCCAATCAGGCAGCAGGAGGCACTGACCTCATGCATACCTAATGTGGCCATCACAACAAACAAAAGGTCCACTGCAATGAGAACCAAGCTCTCATGCAGCGTGACCATTACACACCTCCTATGGTGCAGGCAACATGGCGGCAGTGACTGCCGGCGCTGCTGCCTGTCACAATGCCGATGGGTGAGCTCACTCCCTGTCAGCATAATGTGTCCCCCCCTTTTGTTGATTGCTGGGGGGGTGCCCAATCTGCCTTGGTATCATGCTTCCCCCCAACAGATTTTCTTTGCCGATGGGGTGCCCAATCCCCATCAGCTTTTACTCCCTGTATTTTGCCAATGGGAGAGCCCACTCTCTGTCAGCATCATGCACCCTTCCCCCCCTTTTTTTATGTGCCGACGGGATGCCCAATCCCTATTAGCTAAAGCACCCCCACCCACAAACACTGAGGTGGCACACTGGGGAAATCTCACCTGAAAATGAAACTGCCCCATGACGCTCTTTTTGTTTAAAACCCCAAAACAAAAACAGTCCTTCGCCATCTCCCTGCCCCCTCCCATAACCCACACCCACCCACTATGCACCCTGCTTCCTCACCCAAACCCCCCACCCCATACTTACCTCCAGAGTCCGGCGTGATGATTTTCGGTGGGCCGGGAACACATCTGCACACTTCAAAGCCGACCGCGAACTAAGGAAATGCCAGTAAGCTGTATAATGGAATAAATAGGTTTTTCTTTCAACTTTGATGCATATCTTGGGCACTTTTTGGAATTTTGGCACCAAATTTTCAACATGGGGTTTTTGGGAACCCTCCTCATGAATTCTTTCACTGTCATGGCATTAATCGGTCCCGAAAGGTGATTTCATGGTCACTGCACGGAATCACCTTTCAGGACTGATTAACATCATGACAGTGCCAGAATTATGAGGCAGGCTCTCAAAAGCCTATGTTGCAAATTTGGAGGAAAAATCCAAAAAATGACTGTTTTATGAGCACGCGTTGCGCAGTTTCCACACATGCTCGTAACAGTGAATTTGCAATATTTTGATACCAGATTTTCAACATTGGCATTTTTCCACACCTCCTTGTGAACAGTACAGCTGTCATTTCACCTCCTGGTCAAAATGTGTTTTCGTCCCTGTGTCGCCAAATGGCATAGCCTCTGTGCAAAACCACCTTTCAGCTCACAAACTGATTGTGCTACTTCTCATGAGGTGGCCTCACAAACAGCCCATGTTGAAAATCTGGAGTGAAAATACCACCGCACCCCTATGGTGTTAATGTTTCCAACTGTAGCACCCTGCCCAGTACAGACTGACAGGTACCAGGGCCGTGACTTGGGATCACCAGATGTAATGCTCATGCCATTTCACCCCCACCCCCACCCTGCAGCCACTGACAGGCATCGTGGTGTGCCTTGCGCTGTTCAGCCACAAAATTCACCCCATTCTCCTATACTGCACCCACGTCAGCATATTTTCTTATGGAATGGGTTAAGTATAATGCCCAAAGACCCCAAAGCACACCACAACACTTGTCAGTGTCTACAGGGTAGGGTGACATACAATGGCATGAGCGTTATAGCTGATGACCCAAAGGCACGCCCCAATGCCTGTCACTCTCTACAGGGTGAGGGTTGGGTTGGCATCACTTCAATACTTCCTGCCATTCCTATTACTCATCTCTACTTTTGGCACTACCAAAGCCAATGCCGTCGAGACAACATTCGACATTGACAAATGCTTGTTTTTTTTTAAGTACTGACTCTGATGTGCTACAGTATTACTGCAAAAAGCTGTCATGGATTCCCGTTGTGTTTTCAGATTTCTTTTTCTTTCTTGTGTTACATCCAAACTAATGAAACGGCAAGTAAAGCAAGTGTGCGTGTTTTATTATTTATCAAAAAAATTGTAATTGCTGAAACTCTTACTGATTTATCAAATAGTATGCTGTGCTAAAGCATTAGTCTGGCTAGCTATGTGTGTAAACGGTGAAGAACAAGCTGAAATACATTGAAACACATTGTATGATGCCCATCTTAACTTACATGACCTGGACACAGGGCAATGAACTGCAGGTCTGACTGTGTAACCTCACATCTGTGAGTGTTCGCTACTATGATGCATTCAAGTTGTGATGGGTATGGTGGATGGGGGGGTTGAGGGTAAGGAATGGGGTGCACAGACTGGCTTCCCATAATCTCCCACTTGCATACTGTGTGGCTGTGAGCAAGCCACAAGGAATAAGGAGGCGCTACTTCACTGAGTGGGAGGTGGAGCCCTGGAATGCACTGCTCAGGGAGTTAGTGGCTGTTACTACTATGGATGGTGCAAGAAAGGCTGAGAGAGGTATAGAGGGAAGGCACATCCCAGAGTCTCATTGGGAAATGGGGGACCTTATAGGGAGGGAGGGGGGCTACCAATGGTGCCCTGGGAAGGCACTGACCATCGAGCAGACTTGATAGGCCATAGGGTGTAATCTGCTGGCTTTGTAGTATGTTAGTATGTTAGTTGGTCACTTAACCTCCCCAGTGCTCTCAGGTTGCCCATGAAACAGGCAGCAATGACTAGAGGGTCTTACCCGGTTAACAAAGAATTACATAAATAAAAAAGAAAGACAGAACATTTAGAAGTTATACATGATCAGGAATTTACTTTTGTGCCTTGAACAATTGCAATTTAGTTTGAAAGGAAACCAACTTGCATTGGAGTTCAGCTCCCATGTGGGGCTGTGCTCTACACATGGGCACTGCACTGTTGCCACAATGCTGTGTAAGTGTTAACACTGTCCACAGTAATTGCACTTTGACTCCCCGACCCAAGAAAGCTGTCCACGTACATGGGGAAAGTGTACTCATTACTTATTAACTACACCATGCAATTTGCACACTAGTGAGAAGTAGTATAATTGTGTTATCTAGATTAAGAGGGGGGGAGAGAGAGAGAGAGACTATGGGGGGGTGCTGAAGTCAAATTACATACACACCAACAACTTGAATCAAACTTTGCTGTCTTTTCCAAACCTTGGTGTGTATAGGTGTCAAGTATGGAGCAAGGGCAGGCTACCACCCATTTCCCCAACCCCCAAAATAAAGAAAGATGAGAGAGAGAGAGAGAGAGAGAGAGAGAGACAAAGAGAGGTAGTACTAGGGGGACAACAGAATGTTGCAGTCATATAAAGCCTACAAAATTATTTACTTTTCCAGGCCTCACTGTGTCTATGTTTACAGGGCAGTAAAAGAATGTTGAAAGAAATATTGGACTTCTGTCATCCAGGTCAGAGAAAGAAAGAGAGAGAGAGTGAGAGAGAGAGAGGAAATGGGGGGTCCAGAACCCAGAACCAGGCTAGATAGAGGAGACAACAGGTGTCCCTAGAAAGGCATCTGCTATATAGTTTTTTTTACTGGCATCAGTGTGACACTGTGTAAATGATGAGAGGCAGGCTGGCAAAATACATCGTTGGAGTCACAGAACTCATAATTAAAACTTTAGCTGTAAATGAGCATGGAACATCCATCAGACAGATCTGGGTTTGAATCCCACGATCTGCCACTTGCATACCTAGGCATGCAAGTGGCAGATTGCCTCTGAGCTGGTCACTTAACTTTTTTGCCTCTGAGCAAGTCACTTAAGCGCCCCAGTGCTCCCAGATCACCGCTGAAAACAAGCACATATGCCTAGTGGCCCTATCTGGTTAACAAAGAATTACATGAATAAATACAAAATGTGTAGAATAATTCCACAGTGTCAGACATGCATTATAATAGTTCATTTTCTTTTACTGGCATTAGCGTGGCAATGTAAACAGTACATCAAGATAATTTCATTGGAAGGAATCTGTGAATGGCAGTAGCATACCTGGCAGCTTACTCCTTGCAGAACAGGCTCCCCAGATGTTATGGGGAGGGAAACTGTATGATGGGTTACTACAAGAGGTTTAAGTATAAGTAAGCTATTGAGTTTATCACTAGATCCTGCTGAGGATTGCTGGGGGAGGAGGGCTTACTTCCATCAGAGTAGCTCCCCCCCCAGGAGCAGGGGTGGGGGGGAAGCCATATGATGGGTCCTTACAAGAAGTCAAAGTACCACTGAGCTGGGGAACCTGTTGAGTGATGATTGGGGTACTTCTTACAAAGTGGTGTCCCTAGAGAGAGAATTAAATTAATTCATTTATTTAACTTTGTTTATGCACCTCTTGTGTGGCGGGGATGATGCCCTATCCCCCTGTCAGCCCTCTCATGGACCCTCAACACTCCCTCAACCTGGCCTCCACCTCAGCTGCAGGGATGGGGAGGACTGTGGCTTGCCTCCCACGGAGGGCCCCTCCCAGAGGGGAACAAGGGGGAGATCAAGATCACCCTTGAGCCCCTGCCCTGACTTACGCTGGGCTTTGTTCAGGCCAGAGTGAGCGGGAGTCCATCAGGAGCTTCCTTGTGTGTGCACAAGAGGGGTTTTCTACTTGGATACCCCTTGAGGCATGGATTTTCAGTGACATCCAGCATGAGATGGGCATGCTTCTGTGTCTGCCTACACGATGTTCACTGCTGCCTCAAGTTGATTCCAGGTGTTCGCTGGTTGCAGCGACCCCCAGTCTCCTTTGGGAGTTGCCAAATGCAGGGGATCCACAACCCCCCCTTCCCTAGGAAAGGAGAGGAGAGCAGTCCTCCAGACTCCCAATCCTTTCCTCCCCCACTGACCCCTGATAACCCAGGTCACCAGCATGGCATGAGGTAAGGCATCCAGTGCCTCAGCCCTCAGCACCATCGGCCGGCCCATTTATTAATTTATTGATTGCTTGATTTTTTTAATAATGTATTAAGGTACAAAACGGTCCTAGGTGGGCCAAGCGGTCCTTATCTGCCATCAAAGTCTATGTTTCTATGTTTCTATGTCCACGAGCAGCAAGTGCCCATTTGCAAGAACGACCTACAGTAAGTCAGCACAATAACACAGAGATTGAAGGAAGGGAGAACAGAAAGCTGGTTAGCATATCTTTGGATCCTGCCTTAGCACAGCTGGGTGGGGAGAGGGTGCTGACAGTAATGTCATGACCCACTGCTGGCCCAGCAATGGATGACATTTTATGCTTATTAAATAACCCCCTCTCACTAGGTATATGGTAAAGCTCTCTAAGGATTGTGATACTTTACCTTTAAATCTTCAAGTGGGTGGTCTCAGATCTGGTGTTACTGTGCCGTGGGAGTTGCCTGGACAGTGTCTTTACCTGGGAAAGCTTATTATAGCACCTAAGTGACAGAGATAATACCCCCCCCCCGGAACTAACTAGACTAAACAATAACCAGCAATCCCACCCTACAATATACAATGTATAATAATGCAAAGGCGAGGTGAAATTAAAGGGACCATTCTTGAGGCAACAAAGTCATGAGTGGGGGTGGTCACCAAGAGGAATGGGTGCAGGAGACCAATCTGGTTCACTAAGAAGGTCAGAAGAGCTGGCCCAGTGGAGCAGCAGCAGAGCTACCACCTGAGACACCAGCAAAACAGGTTTGGAAGCGAGCTCAGGTTGCTGGAGGGCTGACTGTGGAGTGGAGAATTGAGCACCCAGAGAGCCACTCTCCTCATCCAGGAAGGGTGGGCTGTGGTTCCTGTTGCCTTACCACCACCTGGGGAACCGCGGGTGGAGGTGCAGTGGGATTGCAGAGTGAACGGGTGGGGAGGACGTTGGCTGAGGTGTGGAGCGGCAGCATGTTCCTGCCTGCCCTCATCTCCTTGGATCTCCTTGAGTGCTGAAATAAGGAAAATCCACACACATGTGCCTGGAGATGGGCCTTGGGGTGTTAGCCATATGACCAGACTCCATCGGGGGCTCGGCTGGACTGCCTCATGCCCTCAGTGGACTGGAGGAGGATGGCCCAGGATCCCCCTCCTCCATGACTGGGGGATAAACCATGGCCAGATGAGTGTCAGTCCTCTGAAGCCTCCCAGAGATGCCTGGTGGAGCCCTGGGAGTCCCAGAGGATAGGAGCAGGTGCCGTGTAGAAGGGGGCGAATAAACAAAGAATATAAAAAAAAAAGTTCAGGGAGGCAGTGAGTGATGAGAAAAAGGCCTTCATCAGAAACAAGAAGATGCAGAGGGATGAAGAACAGAGTGAGCACCAGGTGGAATCAAGGCAGGCCAAGAGGGCAGTGAGGGACACAAAAGCAGACACAGAGCTGCGTATTATGGAGGGGTCAAGGGTTAGAGAAAAAGCATTTTTTTAGATATATGAAGGAAAAAAAAGACATGAGGTGGAATTATTAGGCTAAAAGAGGGGGCAGGCTAATAGAGGAGGACATGCAGAAGGCAGCTATTCTTAATGACTACTTCTGCTCAGTTTTCAAAGTAGAGGACTGTGGGCCTTTACCACAAAGCAGCATAAAGTCTGCTGATAGGGGTACCCCAGAAATGAGGCAGGGAGTATTTACAAGTGAAAGGATCAGAAAAGAGCTGGCAGCCCTGAAGATAGGTAAGGCATTTGGGCCAGATGGGATGCTCCAAGATTGCTCAGGGGTCTGGCATCAGAATTGGCTGCTCTCTTGGCAGGGCTACTCAATAGCTCAAGTCAGTTAGGGTGGTTCTGAATGACTGGAGGACAGGGTATGTAGTTCTGTTCCATAAGGATGGGGACAAGGAGCAACTGGGTAACTACAGGCCTGTCAGTCTTACCTCTGTTGTGGGTGAACTGATGGAGACACTAGTCAAAGAATATATAGCTTGTTTAAACTAGTGACGGGGATGAGTCAGAGTGGCAAGGTACCCATCCTTTTTCACAAACAAAAGGGAACTCACCGGCCTCTCCCTATCAACCAATGCAATGAAATCAAGAGCAATCAGGGTAAGAGAAATAGGAGAGGGCAGTGATAGATACTGGAAAACGATGTGCACCAATGCCAGGAGTCTTGGTAATAAAATGCCAGAACTTTAGGCGATGATCACAGAAAGGAGCATCTGGTGGGTGTGACAGAGGCATTGTCAACCCTTAATAGCAAATGGGACATGACCAAACCAGGGTACTCACTGTTCAGGAAGGACAGAGTAAAGGGCAGCAGAGGTGGAGGAGTAGCACTGTATGTAAAAAAAGGGACAGAGCCAACTGAGATAGACAGCCTAGGGGATTCAAGAAAACTAGAAACTCTGTTAGTGCTAGTAGGGACAGGAAACAGGAAACAATTCAGGATTGGGGTGGTCTGTAGGCTACCAGATCAAGCTCAAGGTGCAGAAACTAGGGTAGATGCTTAGGAAGATATTCATGTCTGGGGAGGTAGTGGGGGACTTTAATATGCCAGATGTGGACTGGGACATTCCAGTTGTGGTAAGTACAGTGCTCCCTCCTTTATCCACCCCCACTTTTATCCGCCACCCTCACTTTCTACCAGTATGAGTTCCTTTCCTATTTTCCAGAAATATTATCTCCCCTTTAACCATCACCCTCTATTTTCCACCACCCTCTTTTATCCGCCAACATTTAGGATGTACAGAGGTTGGCAGATAAAAGAGGGAGCACTTGACTATGGGTCATCTCTTGGAGTATGCATGCTAGGAGGCATTCCTAGCTCAGCTAGTCTAGTGTTCAACAAAGGAAGAGGTTCTGTTGGATGTGGCACTCAACAACAGTGAGAGGGTCCAAAATGTGGTAATCCAGGAGCCACTTCACTCCAGCCACCACAGAGTAGTGGAGCTGGAGCCAGTGCAGTAGTTGTATTTCTGTTTGCGATGCTGGTGACCCAGTTTCGGGAACAGACCCAGGTCACTGGAGGGCCAGCAGGGGGGAGAGAAGGATGGCATGTCCTGTGGACTGCTCTCTTTCTCCAGAGGGGAGGGTTGGGAGCCCATCCGGTGCTTGATGGACCCCAGGCGGAGGTCAGAAGCTCAGCTATCAGCATGTAGTAGAACTCAGGGGGTGGGGCAGATGCAGGACATCATTGCACGTCCCTGCTCCCCATAAAAACAGGAAAATGGAGAAGCTGCCAGCAGCCCCAGATGACGCCTGCCACGGGCTTCAATTAGCCCCCCAGGCTGGCCCTCAAACCTATCTTGATGTCTGTGGTGCTTGCCCAGGGTGCCACAGCCCCATCCTGGGGGGTAATCCAGAGGGTATCGGAGTGTCATGGTCGTTGTGGGGGTGGAAGTCTGTGGTCTGTGACTAGGCCAAGTTTCCAGGTGGCTGCCAGCTCAGGAAGATAAAAGATAAAATAAAAAAAGAAAAGAAAAAGAACAGTGGCGCTGGAGGTCCAGATAGGTGCTGCCAAGGGAGCAAATGCAGCAAGTGTATGGGGCTTTAAAAAGGCAGATTTCAACAGAATCTTTGGGAAATATTGGAAAGAAGCACATGGAGAATAGTATTGGTAGAAAGAGTGGAGGAAACATGGGAAGGATTTTAAAAAGCAATGACTGAGGTGGCAGAAAGCTCAGCTGAGAAAGTGTCCAAAGGAAAAAGGGCAAGGGGTCCAATGTGGTTCATGGCCAAAATAAAGATGACAGTAAGAGCCAGAAGGAGGGCATTCCTGAAGTACAGAAGAAGCCAAATGGGGGAGAATAGAGAAAAGTACAACAAAGGTAGCCAGCAAAATGATGGAGGAGGCCAAGGGTGAGACTGAACGCAGGCTTGCGATGGGACTGAAGAAAGGGGAAAAGGCATTCTTAGGTACATCTGAGGGAGGTGCAAGGTTAAAGGGGGTACCGTGGGGCTGAAAAGTGAGGAAGGATGGGAGGAGCAGCACAAAAGAAAAGCAGAGATACTGAACAAATATTTTTGTTTCATCTTTCCTAGGGAGAGGATAGGCCACTACCAAAATGTGGGTTAAGAGCAGAAGACCGGAAAGCAAGTGGTCAGGTAGCATGAGTAGAATAACGGAATAGGATGTTAGAAAAGTTCAAAAAGGTTGAAAGTAAATAAATCTAATGGTACCTGACAGCTTACAACCAAGAATGCTTAAGAAGGTAGCAGAGGTGATGGCTGGACCACTTGCAGACATACTGAGCTGCTCATTGGACACTGAGAGGTGATTCCTGCGGACTGGAGGACAGGAGATGTGGTCCCACTACACAAGAGGGGAACAAAAGGATAAACCAGGGAATTATAGACAAGTCAGTTTGATGTATATACAGTGTCAGTGGCTCAGCAGGTAGCACACTTGCCTCTGAGGCCAGGAGATCAGTAGGCTGTGGGTTCTATCCCCACACCAGGCACTTGGTTTAGATCCCAATACTGACACTGTAGTGCAGCATGAGGGGGGTACTGCACTCCTGAGGTGCCGTCCTTCGGATGAGACATTAAACCGAGGTCCCATCTGCTGTTCTGGTAGTAGTTCAGGTGGATGTTAAAGATCCCATGGCACTTCTCGAAAAGAGTAAGGGAATTTCCCCGGTGCCCTTGCCAAATTTCCCCCCATTCACTAAAAATACTACCAACAGCTTAATCTGGTTCAAGGTCAGTTGACATTCATCTGTATTCCCCTCGGGGGTTGTGCCTGAAAATAGGCAGAATTTGTCTAGTGCACTTACCCGCTCAACAAAAACTAAATAAATAAATAAATAAATGTCTATAGTGGGAAAGCTTATGAAGTCTACACTAAGGGAGGAGCTAGTAGACTTCTTGAAGGCAAATGGGCTACAGGACCCCAGACAACATGGGTTCACAAGAGCAGATCTTGCCAGACAAATCTTCTCAACTTCTTTGACTGGGTGACCAGCGAAGCCACTATGGGACAGGCAGTCAATTTAGTATACTTGGATTTCTGGAAGGCCTTTGACTCAGTCCCCCTACTGGAGGCTGGTCAAAATGTTAAGAGACTTAGGGCTGGATAAAAAATGGATGTCTTGGGTAGAGAACTGCTAGGGGGAAGTAGTAAATGGGGAGTTCTTTAGAGGTAAGGGACACAACAAGTGGAGTACCTCAGGGGTTGGTGCTGGGCCTGGTCTGTTTCAGTGTGTTTATTTGTGAGGTAGAGGAATAGGCCAACATCTGCCTCTTCACAGACAGCACAAAGATCTACACAAAGGCGAACACAGACGACGGGATCAGAGAACTCACAGAGTATCTTGGTAGGTTTGGGAGAAGATATGGCTTCTGAGCTTTAATGTTAAACAAGCATTTGTCAATGCCTAACATTCACTTACAGGTATGTTCTGGGATGAGTAAGGGAGGGAGCAGGGCACACAGCACAAAGAGGGAGGGAGGGAGTTGGAGGGTTTAATTGGATGCTGTGTCCGGTGGGGGAACAGAGAGGGTGGGGCAGACAACACACAGAGGGAGAGAGGGAGCAGGAGGGTTTAGTTGAATGCTGGGTCCAGTGGGGGAACGGACGGTGCGTGGCAGAGAGCACACAGAGGGAGGGAGTGGGAGGGTTTAATTGGATGCCAGTCCGGTGGGGGAACGGAGGGTGTAGGGCAGACTGCACACAGAGGGAGGGAGCTGAAGGGTTTAATTGGATGCTGGATGTAATGTTGTTTAGTTGCAGGGGTGGGCTGCTCTGTCTTTCTCTCTCTCTCTCTCTCTTACTGTTGTGGAGTGTGGCACAATGGCTGCAGAAAGAAATGAAGCACTCTTCCATTGGAGTGGTTCATTTTTTCTCAACTACAGTGCCACGTCAGCAAGCAGAACTACTGTCACGACCAGAGAGCCTCGTCATTGATCTACACTGCCAAGCCTGTTGCAGTTTGAGCTGTAATTGGCTCGGCAGGGACACACCTCTAAAATGCCGTTAGTAGTACCAAGACATTTCTTGTGCAAGTGAACGTGAAAAGGCAGAGTTCCAGTGAACCAAACTGGTTAATGACATTATATTAAATACAGTATCTGATAGTAAGGAGACACTTGTCAGTGTTCTGCAGTCCAGCTGCCCTGTCAGACCTCACAGTCCATAATGTTCAGGTGGGTCAAAACATTCCCACATGGGAAAATGACACAAACCTGGCTCACTTCATCTTGGAGAAAAAAAAAACCTTCTGGAATCTGTGGAATGAAAACATTAACTGGCTGGCCCCCCCAACAATGCCATTACCCTACTACACCCCTTCCCCAGACCTCAAAAACACACTGGCAGCGCCATTAATGCAGTACCTCTGATCAGACGGAAAGCAAAATTTAAAAAACTCAACTACTCATTGCCACAGAACAGCCTGGAGACAGGGTGGGGCTCTTCACCCCCCAACACAAACTGACATATCCATTCTCCACAAAGCCCTTGCACTTTAGGGGGGACACAATGCATTGTGCAAGCACAAGCAACTTCATGGTGCAACTCTGCAACAAAAGCAGTACCCTTCAAAACACAAACATATTCATCTGAGTGTGTTTCTTTGATCATTTTCTTTTTCCCTTATAATTTTCAGAAGCGGTGGTTGTGGCAGCTGGCTCTGTGCTCCTCTCTGTACCCACCGTGATGACACTGTGCATATTGTCCGGTTGCAGGGAGTGAGAAGGGTGCTCTCGGGCATGGCAATTTGGCAAATTCCTCCCCATCCATGGCTTACTGTTACCCGCTGAGTAACTATTTAGCCCTTTACTCTGTCCCAGCCATGCCTAAACCCATTAATAGCAATTAATCAATTCATTAATTATTGTTTTTGGCATCCACCATCTCAGCTGGTAGGCTTTTCCATGGCTCAGACCTTTACACATGCATCCTGCTCTGGGAAAGGGACTCTAGTTTCCATGCCTTTACCTGAGACATGAATTTCTGTGCTCACCCCTGGCAATCTCCATTTTTAATGATCCTCATTCATTGGTCTCCAGCTACCAGACCACACATTTTTTGGAGGGGGTATAGATTTGGCCTTACAGGACTTGCTCATGTGGCATCTGATTTCCATTCCCCAGTTGCAGAAAATCTGATTATAATGTGAAGTTTTTGCAGTATAACATTCATCTCGAACTGGAATTGCCAATGCTCTCTAACTTCAGGACTGAAGACTGCTGTGGAAATGAGATTTTGTCAGTAGCATTTTACTTCTCATATTTGCATTTTGTCTGGCTGTCTGTAAATGACAGTGTCCCTTTCCACTGATGCCATGCTCAACAGCAGTGACCTGTCATCAATGCTAATGAAGCATGAAGCAGGCATTACTTATTAGCTTGTGAGTCTGTCTGTAGTCTGACGTGGAGTCTTTGAAAATGAGTCCCTGACTCAAAGGTTTGTAATTCCGAATAAATAAATAAAATAAAATTACAAGACCTCTGATTCTTATTTCTCCCATGTCTTTTGTCTTACAGAATCAAATTTCAGAGGTACCTTAAAGTGTGCTTTGTGCTTTGGTGGCAGAGAGCAAAAAGTCATCGCCTCTCAGTGTGGTACTAGTAGCAGGAGACAGTGTGACTGGTGGAGAACCAGAAACACAATCCAAATTTGAGAAGTAAAAAGCTGCAAAAGAAAAGATGTCATTGCCATAGTCATCAATAATGGTGGTGGTGGTCTGGAAGGGAGCCTGGGGGTTTCTAATTTAAGAAAATCTGTGCCATATATTTGTATTGTAGAACCATATGTACGTGGGCAAAAACTATTGCTACATTTTGGACTGCAGCCAGGTTATCCCAAGCTCTCAGTCTTTCCCCATTTATTGCACTGGGCTGTCTCCAATAGAAAGCAAGCACAACCTTGCAAACCCTTGTTGTAGTGAATGTTTTGAGATACCTATTGATGTATTTGCATGTCCTATCTGATATTTATGTATGCATGTTGTTTATATTGGAGGCAGTGTACTATACTGGTTAAGTGCACTGTCCTGCATACCTGCAGAACTGGATTTGAATCCCACAGCCACCACTTTCATACTGTGTGACCCTGAGCAAGCCACTTAACTTTCCTTTGTTCCCAGGACACACCTGGCAGCAAACCTCGGCTCACTGTGTCTTTCCTGGCCAAAAATTGTAAAATAAATAAAAAATAATATAACTTCCTTTAGAGAGTCTTGAACACCACAGGGAGAAGTTTGAATAAATGCACACAGTTTAACTTATATTCCATTTACTTACTTCCTCTCATACTTTCACTTATGGCATTTTCATGAAAACA
Organism: Neoceratodus forsteri; assembly: GCA_016271365.2. Lineage (NCBI taxonomy): Eukaryota > Metazoa > Chordata > Ceratodontiformes > Ceratodontidae > Neoceratodus > Neoceratodus forsteri. The sequence continues at coordinate 1,067,747,332 of CM028130.1, forward strand.
GGATCTCTATGCTTTGGTCGTCATCTGCTCAGGCTCCTCTTAGAGTGACATCATAATGCACTACCGGTGATATTACAACTGAACTGCTTGCTGCAGAAATTATTATGAAGTGTTATAAAATGGGTAGGGAAAACGCCGTGTCTCGATTGGTCAGGAGCCATCCCCAGGCTTGCATTTATACAGTAATAACCCCACGGTGGCACTTTTCTGGGAATCAGGACGTGGCACATTCCACATATCTATGGCTCCCATAAATGGTTAAAAATACATTTCTGGTAGCCATGTTACTGCTGTAAAGGCCCATTAATTTCCCTAACACAGTAACTAAAATTCTACAAGTTTGTAATAAACCCATCCACACCAAACAAGATATAAGCATATGGCATTAATAAAAAAAGAATGCCAAAACTGACCTTTTGTTTCTTCTTTGACAGTTTATTTAGCTGTAGGCCTGTAATCCTAAGCCTGAGTTGCTGCTGCTGTCTTGTCTGTTGGCCTTCTGCCTTCCTGCCCACAAGTCCCCTCACTGAGAGTATCGGCATCTTTCAGTGCTATCTCTCACCCCCAGTATGACCTTTTCTCCCAACAGTGCAATTCATTGTTTGAAATAATACACATAAATCTATCAGTGAAACTGGAAGTCCAAGCTTGCCACAGTATCCGCCTGCTGCCCTCATTCTCCTGACTGCAAAGAGACCAGTACCTTCTCCCAAAAACACTTCAGTAAAAAATAGAGAAAGCAGCGTGTAAAAGCCTACCACTTTTACAACAAATGTACTCCCGCTTCTCACTGGTGAGAGAATGGAACAGCAGTGATTTCAAATGTCGTGCAAAATCTCTTGTGGAATGAAACAGCAATTGGGAGGTGCAGTACAAGCAGTGGGGGGGGCAAAATACAAACAAGGATAAGGCAACAAAAACAGTAGCAGGATCACAATGCAAGCAGTGGCATGGTGGGGAGTGGTACCCTGTAATACTGATCACAGTAGTACAGTACTAAATGCCATCTATTGGTGGCCCAAGAGTCCTGCACTGCTAATGCAATTCAGGTACTGTTTCACACAGATAAAAAAAACAAACTTTTTAAAGTATTATTTTCTTAATTATTTAGAAAAGGTATTTTGGTACCTATTTTATAAGAACAGTAAAACATGTTGAGTTCTGGGTTGTTTGATAGATGCACTTCCCAGGTACTGAAGGTATTTGGCACAAGTGCCTCGTGCCTCACTGTGCACCTGGGGCATGCATTTAGAAGACAGCAACCCACACCCTGTTGTGTCTTATTGCTTCCACAACACAGGATTATGATACCACTTGTAGACAAGCAGCCAGAGCAGATGAACACCAAGTAACAGGATCCTGTATCTGTGCAAATGTCCTCAGAAGTAAAGGATTAGCAGTGGTAAATACAGAAACTATCTAGGACCATAAGACCATATACAGTTACAGCAGTGGATGGTGGTATTCAGAGGTGCACTAGCACTCCAGTACTGCCACCCATGAAAATTGCTATACTCGAACAGGTACTGCTGTCTGTAGGGGGTGAACTGTCCCCTGTGATAGTGGCTCTGCATACAAATATGCAGATTGCCATCCCAGATGTTAGGGGCCCCCTGTGATAGCAGCTCTGCATACAGATATGCAGATTGTCATCCCAGATGTTAGGGGTCTCTCACAGGCTGAGGGACGACTAACAATCTGTAACTGCAGCAGCCACAGGGGTCAGCCCATAGCACTACTTTCAATAATTCTACCAGATGTTGCAGTACCTTCCAGCCAGAGAGTGAGTTAGGCCAGTGGGGGGGATGGGGGGGCATGTGTATAATGAATCACTTCCATACATACCAGTGGCCTCATTACTGCAGACTCCCTCTGTCCCTTTTTCTGTGCCAGTGCACTGACCTGTGTGCTACCACAGGGAAATACTTGTGGCCTCTTTATGTATGGCACGAAGGGGGTGTTAAATCGAACTGTGCTGCAAAGTAGTCCTTTCCAGCACTTTATGGCACTGAACTGTGACAGGCTGACTCTCTCTGCTCCTCCTCGTGGCCTGCTCCCTCCTCAGCACTATAATCGAGGCAGCCAAGCTGCTACTCGACGACCGACTGTCCTTCTCAGGAGTGTAGCTAGCTTTTTTGATGGGGGGGGGGCAAAGATTGGTAAAAGTCCTGCTTTTCCTAATGAATACTAAATCAACAGCCTGGTGGTCTGGGGCTGCCCGGTGCCTAGGGGCCCAAAAGCTATCAGGTTTTAGGTGCAGTCTGGTGCATTTTGAGGGGTCATTTTAACACTGTTTGACTGCTTTTAAAGCTTTCTTTGACTTGTTAAAACGAACTAATATCCTTATCAAAATAACTAGCCACACACCAGGACTTCATGGACAGATCCACACCCAAGCCCACTGAGAGACACAGTGAGTTGTATCTCACACAGCAAACTACTTCACTTCGCTACTTGATTGCTGGTTGGCAGGCTGGGGCACACAGTAAATAAACAGTTCTGCACCTTGTTCTGTTGGTGCAGACTTTCTGGCTTTTCCAGGGGAAAAATACATCCTGTTACAACATTTTCACTTCCAGTGGAATCTCCCTGCCCTTGCCTATTTGGGGCATCAATCCCAATTAATCTAAACCAGCTGTCCTTTAAATGACTAAACTTTAAGTTCTTTTAGCCGACCCACCCACCCCACCAGCATAGCTAACTTGTCCCAACCCCTTCACGTTGACACCATGTTTCACTTCTGGCAGACATCCTGCACCAACAGAGACCTCAGATCGACAAATCATAGGCCAGTCCATACTCTCCTAGCCTAAACTTTAAACTTCTTTTTCCGAACACGATAGGGTCTGAGCCACGAGTCACGGCTTACCTGCAGCAAGTTGTCGTTGGCCAGGCATCTGATCCTCACTTCTCCATGAACTTCTGTAAGCTGAGATTAGTGAGAGTACTCTGAACTGGTCTGCAGCCCCTTCCCCAGTGCTGCTCACAGCAACCCTCATATCCTCCATTGCCATGCGTGTTCACTCACGACCTGCCAAAACTAGCAACTCACAGCACTCGAGTGATGACACCTGCAGGGTGCACTAACCACCATGGGATGGACAAGGGCATAGAATCATAATAGAAAGTCAGCCCACAGAACAGAAGTCATCGGTTTGTGTTTCGTTCCTTCCTAGCAACACCTTCAGAGGAGGCACCCTTGCTCAGACTTCAGTCAGTGATCAGCTGGAAAAAAGACCCCGGGCATCACCCATGACACACCCGACTGATATGGGCTAAAAAAAAAACCATCAGACAGTTCGGAACATCAAGTCCTTCACTAACGGCCCCCTCACATTGCACACGCCACTCTAGGAGGGATTAATTGAATACCAGGTCGATCAGTGGAGTCACAGAGGGTGCTGGGCAGAAAGCACACAGTGGTGGGGAGCAGGAGGGTTAATTGGATAGCAGGCCAAACATTGTGGGTCACTGAGGGTGCAGGGTGAAAAGCACACAATGGGAGGCAGTGGGTGGGTTAATTGTATACCGGGTTGATCAGTTGGGTCACAGAGAGTGCGGGGCGGAAAGCACACAGTGGGATGATTAATTTCACTACATTCCCAGACTCAGAGGAGCCCTCCCAAGGCAGGACTGCACGGCATTAGGCTGAAGAGGTAAAGCTGCTGCATCCTGCTTGCACACTGTTGTTGTGGGGGTGTTGGCCCATCAACGCTGTACGTTGACTGCCCCACCTGCCCCAGCCACCCAAGCCCGGCCCTTAATTTATAGCCCTTCCCTATCACATGATGTCCTCTATGCAGTTTTTGTAAGTCCCCACTTTCATTTGCAGTTTATCATGAATACCCACCAGAGGGTGCACACCTGACCCCTCTCCTTGCTAACTGAACCTGATGCTCTCTTCCCCCCCGATTTCTACCTCCATATAGATACTCTTGTTATACTGCTTCTCTACTACCCTAGCTCCTACACATCCCTTAAAGTGAACCCCCTGCCATCTCCCTAGCTTTGACATCCCTTCCCCCATCTGCCTAACCCCCCAACCTGCACTATCCTCAACTGACCACTAGGAGTCGCTACCATACCATCTAATCTGCCTCCAGACTACACTCCAATCAGGCCATCTCCCCTCACTGTGTCCCCCCTTCAGACTCATAATCCTGGCCCTACTGCACTGGGATTTGAACCTTGTACCTTTCCAACTGAAGTCCAGCACACTACCACTACTCCATAGTGGCAGTCTCACTCTTGACCAGTATGTTGCACCTCTTATCCTCCTCAATGCTTCATGCACCAAGGACACTGATACTGCATATGATCATCGGCTTGCTCCTTACATCAGTCCCACCTTAATCAGGTTGCACACCCACCACCCACGGTACCCGCTCTTCTCTGTGCCTCCTCCTCCAGACCCTCCCCACACTTGACAACCTCCCCTCTCCCTCGCACCCCCCCACCACCACCTCTGCTACCACCTCCCTCCCGCACATGCCCTGGAGTCTTCTTCTCTATGCCATCCCCACTCTCGAGACATTACCCACCCCCTGCACCCCAGCTTCAGGCACCTTGCCCAAACTCCTTGTATGGTGCTGCAGTCGCTACCATGCCTTAGTTCGACTTATCAGACTCCTACTGCTATTATCGGGTAACATTCATCCTAATCCTGGCCCCATGCCCACCAATTTTAACAAGCCTTCCCCTGCTCAAGGTCTCTGCATTGCTTCCATGAATATTTGCAGCCTTCTTAGAAAGGCTGCAGCAATCCAATGTTGGGTCACTCAGCACCAGCCAGACATTATTGTGCTCATTGAAACATGGTTATCCAAATCCACTGCTGATTTTTTTGTCTCTATTCCAGGATATACCCTCTTCAAGGAAGACCGGGTGGGCAAGCGTGGAGGTGGCTGTGCTGTTTACATGTGTGACACCCTCCTTGGACATGCACTACCTCCCCCCAAGCTAGATGGTGGGACACAAGCCCTTATGCTAAAAATCTCACCTGACCCTACTAAGGGCCCACTCCTTCTCACTGTTGCCTATATTCCTCCCCAGAAAACAAGACCTTGCTGTTCAGGTGCTTGCAGACTATCTCACTGGTCTGCCACCCAAAGTGAGCCAGATAATTGTTGGATATCTAAATATCAACTGGCTCGCATACGCTGCCTCCCAAACCAGAAACACCTTTGCCACCCTTGATATGACTCAGCTTGTCTCCAACCCTACTAGACACAACCCCTCTGGTGGTACCAGCACCCTCCTGGACATCATTATTACCAACCATCCCCAGAAGGTACTAGATATCAGTGTCCTTCCCAACTCACTTAGTGACCACTCCCTGGTCATATTCATCTGGTCCACTACCATCAGTAAACCAGCCCTACAAACCATCCAACGATGTCACCTCTTCCCTGGCAGCCTTCATCGCCTTAAACTGTACCTTGCTCAGGTGGACTGGTCCCCCATCAGACTGGCACTGTCCATCAATGATGCCCTGGACTTCTTCACACAAGCATTCAATACAGCCTGTGACCTCTATGCCCCCTACTCTAAAACGCACCCCAAAAAGCCAAACACCCCATGGGTCACCCCCTCCCTCCTCCTTAAACTTAGAAAGAGAGACAACCTTTGGCACATTGCCGTGGAATATGGCAAACCAAGTACCAGGCAAGTGTATATCGCAGAGCGAAAAACTAGTGTACCTGGGCCATTCGGCAGGCAAAAGCCCAGTTCTACCACTCCACACTTGCCTACTCCTGGGGCTGAGCTAGACATTTTTGGAATAACATAAAAGAGCTAAATGGGAAGACCTGCTTTCCCCCCTAACTATCCGTCAATGACACTATCTGTTCTGACCCCCGTGATATTGCAGACTGCCTGAACCATACCTTCTAAGATCTAAGCTCCGTCCTACCCAATAACTTCTTTGACCCTGTCCCAGTGTCACCGCTGCCCACCCTCCATTGCCCACCTTTCTACCTGCATGCCATCTCCCCAGTGGAGGCTAGACCCTTTATCTTAAAAGCTGTCAATAGTAATAGCCCAGGTACAGACTCTTTGGACACTTGGCTTCTTCGACTGACAATGGATGACATCCTGGTCCCCCTCACTGAACTACTTAACCACTCCCTGTGCCTGGAGCAGTTCCCCAGTGCCTGGAAAACTGCCATCATCACTCCAATCCTAAAGAGCGGCGATCAGTCCATCCCCGGTAACTACCGACACATCTCCATCCTCTCCCCACTCTCTAAGGCCCTGGAAAAAATAGCAGCCAACCAACTTACTGAATACCTGGCCAAGCACAATATTCTGTGCCCTGAGCAGCATGGCTTTCAAGCTGGTCACAGCACCACAACTGCCCTACTCGAATTCTCTAACTTTCTGCACTCCACCATTGACGCTGGCAACCCCACCGGGGCTGTGTTCATTGACCTCTCCAAGGCCTTTGACACAGTTTGCCATCCCCTCCTCCTTGACTCCCTCAGATGCCTTGGTTTCTCCCCCAGTCCCCTCACATGGTTCACCAGCTACCTCTCTGCCAGAGCACAATGCATTAAAATCAACAGTACCTTATCTAACACACATCCTGTCCACTCTGGTGGCCCCCAGGGCTCTATCCTAGTCCCCCACCTCTTCTCCCTCTATCTTAATTCACTCCCATCTACTTACTCTGGTAAGATCCTCCTCTATGTGGATGACGTAGTGCTTTTCCCCTCAGATCCCAACCCCACCACACTGCAGATTACTCTCCAACATGCATTTCATAAAACGGAACATTGGTACATGGCCCAAAGACTAGTCCTGAACCTAAAAAAGACCAAGACTATGCTCTTCTCACATCACCAAAGCAAAGCCAGTGGTGCCCCTCTCGTGATCCTACCCAACACACTACACCCCACTGAGCAGGTTTCCTACTACAAGTACCTGGGTATCACCTTTGACTCAGCCCTTACATTCCATTCCCACATCAGTGCCCTCTCTGCTGCCACCAGTATTAGGACTGGGCTATTATACCACCATAGGGACAGTCTCCCTCAAGAGGCTCTCAGATTAGCAATCACCTCTTCCGTCCTGTCGCTAGTGGACTATGGTCTACCCATCTATGCTGCTGCCAATAATCCTGCCCTTGCTAAAATCCAGCTCTCCTTAAACAAGGCCTGCAGACTTCTGACTGGTGCCCCAAGGCGCACCCACACATGTCTGCTGTACTCCTCCACCAGCTTGCTCAACCTAGATGAAAGGCTTCACTTCCAAACCTGCCTCCTTGTAAAAGAGACCCCACTAGGGCTCTCCCCTCCTGGGGTCTCCACCTCCCTCCAACAGGCATCCCCCTCAGTATCCACCCGCAGTGCTGTCAAGACTTCTCTTACTATCCCTAGGGTAAGGACCTCTATGGCCCAGAGATCTTTCAGCTACAGAGCTCCCACCTGGTTTAACTCCCTTCCTGCCAACATACTGACTCCATCAAGCTAGGTCCCTTCAAGACTGCCCTCAGAAGCCACTTAACTAACTCCCACTGCTGTAATTGCACATAACCCCCACCAATTGCACATAACCACCCCCCCAGGAAAGCACCGTTCAGGTGTGCCATGGTTGCCATGACTACCGGTAGCCTCACTGGTATCATTGGGTTGTCCTCAATTGAATTCCTATGGTTATTAATACTGTCACTTTGTTATCACTTGACGTGGTACATTGTACCAAAAGTGTGTTCCACTATATCTTAACTATTGCTGCCCTTGTTCCACCAGTGAATGTTGTTGTTGTTTATTAAGGAATAACCATTGAGCATCAGCTCATTCGCAATGGTGACCTTATAGCAGTACAAAATTACAAAATATAAATTACAATACAAAAAATCATAACAATTTTCATCACAATTCAACAATACACTAACAACATTCATAAATGGGCCCACACAAAGATAAATGCTGTTTTAACATAGATGCAGAAGGTGATGGCATATATAACCTGTGGAATTCATGTGGAAGTCTATTCCAAAACAAAGGAACAAATTGGCTAAAGTACTGAAGGGAACACTTAGTTTCAGTAAAGGGAACAATAAGCTCCCACACAAAAGCATTTCTTAATGATGGATCAACAGATCTAAAAGATAATTTGTTATACAAATAATCAGGAACAAGGCCGAGACCACATTTATACGCAAATATGAGTCTGTGATTGTCCCTTCTTTATTTTAATGATACCCAACCAAAGGATTTATACAAAACACAATGGTGGACATCCATTGGGCATTTCAAAATCAAACGAGCCAAGTGATTGTAAAGTATATCCAATTTATGTAGATGCTCAGAAGTTTCACCAGCATACAAAATATCTGCATAATCAAATAAAAGAAGTATTTGTATGGTAATTATAATTTTCATTGTGGCCGAATCCAAACAATTTTTATTTTTAAATAAAAAACCTATCCTCTTACCAGTCTGCACAACCAAATTTTCTACATGAGTATTTCCTGAGGCATACTGGTCAAGCCAAAACCCTAAATACTTATATGATTCAACATTTTCTATCGTAACTTCCGAACTATCTGATATTACCATCCTATGACCCAACTTTATTTTGAAGGGGGGGTCCAAACAACATGGACTTTGTCTTGTTTGTATTTAACTTCAATTTAGAATCTAAAGAAAATATTTGCAAAGAATCAAAATTACTTTGTAAAACAGTTTGGAATTGCATAACCGAATCATGAGAAAAATAAACAACAGTATCGTCTGCATATAAATGATAATTAACTTCACCTAAAACTTTACCAAAATCTTTTCAATATAACAAAAAAACAAGAGGTCCCAAGACAGAGCCCTGTGGGACACCCCATACTACCTCTAATGAAGAAGAGTCTTGATGACCAATAGATGTAAATTGTTTTCTATTACTCAAATAAGAGTAAAACCAGGTCATGGCCTCATTACCTAAACCCAACTCAGCCAAACGCAATAATAATATTTGGTTGTCAACCGTGTCAAAGGCCTTGGACAAGTCAATCAGTATTGTTCCAGTAAATTGATGTAAATAGTTAGCCCTACCAATTTTGTCCAAGACCCTTCGACACGGAGACGACCGTCTCATGAAGATTATGAAAACCTGCTTTAAATTGGTCAAATAAGTTGTTACCCTGCCCATAATCTACAGATTGTCTAGCCAATAGCCTTTCAAAAAGTTTACTAACAAGGGGAAGGAGGGAAATAGGTCTATAATTGGAAAGGTGACCTGAGTTGCCCCCTTTAAACAAGGGGACGACTCTGGCCAGCTTCCAATCTTGAGGGAAATAACCAAAAAGTAAGATTGATTAAACAAATAAGTCAGAGGTTCAGAAATATGAAATGCCGAATACTTTAACATACTTGAGGTCAAACCGTCTGGCCCACAACTTCCACTTGACTTTAGTTTTAACAACAATTCAAGTGTCTCATAACTAGCGATTTCCTCAAACCTAAATTTAGAAAAATCATCATCACAACATCCACTAAATGCAAATTATGATGAGTATTGTCACCAAAAATATTACCTGAATTAGAAAATATTTATTAAACCTATCAGGTAAGCATCCATCAGAATCAAAATTTTCATCAGGAGACAACTGAATTGTATCTTTACAGTTTGATTGACCAGTCAAATTATTAATAAGTGACCAAAATTTCCTTGGGTTGTTTACTGATTCAGATGTACCAGAGTTAAAATATTTTCTCTTAGCCTTCCTAACCCCAGCAACATATTTATTTCTAAATGTTCTATAATTTTGCCAATCAATTAAAATGCCAGATGCTCTGGCAGTTTCCCATGCCATATTTTTATCCCTTTTTAACTTCACAAGTTTGGAAGAGAACCAAACAACTGACGTAAATTTTACTTTTTTAACTTTCAAAGATATATATGTTTATTACAAATGGTTAAGAGTTCTTTCAAAAAATATCCCCAAGCTAAGTCAAGATCTGGTATTAACTTCACACATTCCCAATTAATATTACTAAGGTCATCCAAGAAACTGAAATAATCAAAATTTCTAAAAGAACAAAACCTGATGTATCTAGCAGGCCCTTTTACTCTATTAATTCCTTTTAGACAGTAAATGACATTGTGATCACTAAAAAGATCAGCACATACATCATACTCAGTATAAGAATGTGCACTATTGGTGAAAATTAAGTCCAATAAAGAAGACTCAGAGGGGTTAGCTAAATTAATTTGCGTAGCTTCGTCAATCAATTGAGTTAAACCCAATTCCAATACAACAGATTTTAAACTTTTTCATCTATTAGGACATAACTAATTAGCATTAAAATTTCCCATTACTAATATTTCATGAGATGTAACATAAGGGGGAAGAGCTATGCCTGTAACACTGGTCGCTCTCTAAGTCATGTCTCTCATGTATGAATTGTACTGTTGTAATGATGCTGTGTTTCTCAAGACAAGGTGCCTTTGTAAATGAGTCCCTGTCTCAAGGGTCTGTAAATCCAATTTTCGGAATAAATAAATAAGAATAAATAAACAATGGGATACTGGGTCTGTCAAATTCAACATTTCTTCCACTGGGCTCTGCACTGCAGCAATGGGCACATATGTCGATGGGGATTGGGCTCCCCCATCAGCAAATTAACTGGGGAAGGGGCATGCTGACGGGGGAGATTGGGCACCCCCGAAGTCGACTTGCTGGGGACCGTGAGAGGTAGTGAAATGTTACACCAGGCAAGGCACGCCAGCAATGAGGGGGCGCCCCATCATTGCAGTGGCTAAATTTTTTCAAGCTAGTGGCACGGCTTGCAGACTAGTGTCACCACCAGCGTGTTCCTTCATTGGCAACATACAGACAAGCCCCAAAAAGCAGTGACATCATTGGCCACAACACTGCCACAGCTCCACAACCTGCTTCTCCAGCAAGCTGCCGCAACATGTTTCTTGCGCATGCGTACAAGCAAACATAAAAAAGGTCCATGTAGCTCAAGGACTCACATCCAAATGAGCTGTCACAGCTCAATCTGCCTTTCTAGGTCAAAAATGACAAGAAATAAATAAAAAATAATTGGTTTATTTCAGAATAATGTTTCTAACATTTGGGACTTGTGAAACATTTTGACTGTGAAAAAAAACTTGAATGACTTCCAACTGTAAGCTTACAGATGTTTCTGACTTACAACAAACACAATTAACTTATCCAATAGATGGAGCACTAGCAAAATGAGGGTTGGGTATCCAAGATGGCCAACAAGAATGGAGCCTGGACTGATGTTCCTCTTATCAACTGAAGTAAATCTAAAACAGTGAAGAGCTGGCCTTCATTACTTCATGAAGTTCAGTTACCTGCTATTTTTAATGTAGGTCCAGTGAGTAAGACATCATGAAGCATTTCTTTGAAGAGGACTCAAAAGAAATGAATAATCTCATATCTTAACCTGTCTGATCAACATGGCAATTCAACTTGTGCTCACTCTTCCCAATATCACCTGCACCATCTCAGCTGTCTCTCTCTCTCTCTGGCAGAAATAACTGGGGGAAGATAAGTCTGGTAATTCTGCTGAAGAGTTCAACGAGGGCTTAATTGTTGGTTAGTGCCAGATCAGCTGCAGGGATTTGGCAAAATTCTAGACTCAGTCACAGCTGTGACAAATTCAGTCATCTCTGTTCATGAAAACCTAGAAAATCTGTCACTACAAAACAGAGAGCGGGAATAATACATTACTGGCATCTTCTAAGATTAAGATTTATTGGCTTTCCTGAAGGGGCAGAAAATAAAAATGTGGCCAGCTTCTTACAGTGTGAGCTCCCCCAGCTTCTTCTGAATGAGAACACCAAACCATTGGCCCTCAGCCTAAACATGGAGAAAGGCCAAGGCCAATAAGAGCCAGATTCCTGAGGTTTCTGGATAAAGAAAAAAATCTTGTCACTGGCCAGAGACCGGGGACCCCTTCACTGGCAGGGGCATAAGATTCTGATTTTCTCCAATTACTCTATGGAGCTGGCACAAAAGCAGAAATGCTTTGTGGGTGTGAAGAAAGTGTTTTGAGTCAGAACATTCCATGCAAGTTGCAATATTCAGCAAAATTGAGCATTAACAGGAATGGTGTTTCCCACACATCCAGCTCTCCAGAGGAAGTGGCCAACTATATACAAAAAAAACTGGACAGACAGCATGCCTTTGCTGCAACAATCCATGCCTGGTGCCCAGTCTCATAGGGGAGGCAGCACAACTTACCAGAGATGGATGGCTTACAATCCTGGACCATGTTACACTCCTGAGGAGGCAGCTGACATGGATTTGCAAACCACTAGAAGCAAGCGGTCGAATCGCAGAGGCAGAGATTACCAGAGATCATGACACCCCCCCCACCGGTGACCTTGGCAGTATGGACCCCAGCAGGGAATTCAGATGAATGGTGGTCAGTCCAGATTCTACAGGGGAACCAGTACTGAAAAGGGCAGGGAAGCTCCAGAATGCACCAGATGCAGTGCTGCTACCAGCATCACCAGAGAATCCACTTCCTGCATCTCACTCAGCAGTAACTGGAATGGATTCCAGATCTTGGGTGGAAAGAGCTGTGAGACCATCACAACAAGCTGAATGCCACAGTCTAGACTGGTTGGGAGACAGCCACTGAACACAAGAGGCTAGCCCTCATACAGAGCCGTTATCACCTTTGTGGCTGGTCTGTGATTAGGACTAATATAATTGGAAGGCTACAGCCTGATGTTCAATGAGGGGGGAATAACTCCCCCCTATCCCCTATTTAAACATCAGGCTGCCTCTTACTCTGCTTTGAGTGTTTGGCAGTGGCTGCACAGATGGTTGGCTTTGGCCATCTTTCTCCCCACTCTGCTTGATCCCCCCCTCACCCTTTGTCGCTTCTGTGTGCTCTGGTGCTTTTGCACTCACCTTCTGCCCCTCCCATCCTTCCCTTTTGTCCTCTCTTCCAGTCTTCCCTTTTGGGGCTTTGTCTCTCTGCTTATCTGCCACGCCACCTCCGCATGCCCTCCACATCACTCCCATTCACTCGCCACCACTGCTTTCTGCATTTTCTTGGATCTTGAAGTATGGCTGCACCGCAAGCCTTTTCAGCTAACTCCTGCTCCACTACAAACAGCATGGCCACCATGCTAGATGCCCTCCTGGCTGCTGTCACCCAATATACAATTCGATTCCACAGTTTCAGGTACTCAATAGCAGCCATCTGCTCTGATTTGCCTCACCTTGAAGCTCAAGTCCTTACTGTAGAGGCGTCTTGCCGCTCCGGCAGCCCTACACCCCGGCCTTCGTTCTGGTGTTCCTGGTTTGTTTCTTTCTGCCCTGTCCTCTTCACTTGGATTTTCACCAGTGGCCTAGGATCCCCAACTTACTTGGACGCCTGCTTCCCTACATCAGGGTCCAGCTTCTTCTTTGATCTTTCCAACCTATGCTCAGCTGACTGCTTCAGTGTCCACCAGAATCCACACTCTAGCTTGTGGGCTTCCCTCCTTTACCAACTAAGAATCATCCATTCTTTCATGGTGCGCTCCCTGATCTACGATCGACAGGTCCCTTTCCTGCTACCCTGTATTTGCTCATGAAGTACCTATTTTTTTTATTTTTTTTACCCGAGAACTGTGTCTATACCCCAGCATCTAGTAAGCTCCCTCATACCACATTTATTCAGTCAAAACAGCTGGACTTATGTTTGGAAGGAGTCCCACTCCCAGAAACAGCAGTCATACAGGACCTCAATCTACTCTAGCTGGTCTACCGTTTCTGCATGGCTTCTATCGAGGTATGTCCAATTTGTTCCCTCTGAGACTCTTTACTCTCCTTAAAGTTTGGAGCCCCCTTCGTTTGTTCAGAAGACTTTCTGTATCTACTTCCTCGGCAATCACAGCCTACCATATTTAAAAGAGATATTTTAGGCCAGCTAGATCGTGGTATATTTCATACAGTTTTAGCTATGCTGATAAGTGCACCAGACTATACCTAACCTCATACCATCACACCAGCGATACTTCTCCAGGATAAGCTGACCAGTCTACTACTCTTCTTCAATATTCCTCTCTGGATCACTCTTGCCCCTTACCTTGGACTATTCCTTACCTTCACAATGGTGGAGCTCAAGTTCATTCCAATTATGCAGGTGTACTTACTTGGAACTATCTGTGGACTTCCTTACCATGGCGATGGTGGACCACGTGGGGTCCCGTCATCCCAAACATATACTATGCCTTACCATAGCGAAGGCAAACCATGTAGAGTCTCGCCTTCCCACTCATGCACTGCTCAGTGGTACGGTGATGGTGGAGCACATGGGGTCCCACCATCTCTATCACGCACTACTCAATGGAAGCCATCGCATTACTCAGATATGATAATGGAGGACCACGTGGGGTCTTGCCATCCCTATCATGCTACTATTGCTTACCATGGCCTACTCAGTTGATACAGTGATAGCAGACCACGTGGGGTCCCGCTATCCCTATCCCGCAATACTTTATGGGTCACGGGTCCCACCTTTTATCTCATGTACAACTCCTGCAATGGTGAAGACATGGGGGTCTCTCCATCCCGCTCAACATCCAGTCAAAAGGATCCATCTCATTGCTCCATCAGCCCCTTACTGCAAATTGGCTCACTTTGGGTCTTGTCCTCCCTACCTGGGTCTATGCTCTACCGTGACAAAAGACTGTGGATTCCTGCATCTGTACCTCACTCAGGCTATACTATGGTGATGGCGGAACACGTGGGGTCTCGCCATCCCAATAATGCACTATCAGTGGTATGGCAATGGTGGACCACATGGGGTCCCACTATCCCTATCAACACTTCACCATTTGAACTGTGATGGCTTTCTAGTTCAACTTCTGTGACTTTCGCTTTTCCACGAACTATGCAACAGAACAACGATACTGCCTTATCTCAGACCATGTATTAATCAGTAATTCAGGACATGCAGGTACATCCATTATCCCTTCTCGATGCACCCTAGTGGGGGCCTCCTTGCTCAACTGCATCTCTATCATATTACAGTTTCGGCAACCTTCTGCCTCCTCATCTTAGAGTTATCAAATTATGGCGATGGCGAACCCACGTGGGGGCCTCACCATCCCAACCATCCAAATAGTCCCAAAAAGGGGGGTCATCCTATCTACTCAACCTTATTTCTACTTGCACTATAGCAGACTCTCATCGGGGTCTAGCCTTCCCAGTTTGGCCACCCAAGACTTTCCGTCGTTCATTCAATGCTACTACATACATCGGACCTACATGGGAATTTCTGTCCCAGCTAGCATACCTCTGGACCTACTTCCATCATCAATTCATTAATGTCTTCTGTTACAATCCACCATATTATCCATTCAAGTTTCAATGCCTAACATCTCTGTGCACATTGGCAGACCACGTGGGGTCCCGCCATCCAATTTACGCATGCCCCGAGAAGGTCCTTACTGGTATTTACTTGTCATTTCAGTCAGCTATGTGACTCTCATCCTTCACACCTTGCATTATTCCATACTACTGCAATGGCAGACCACATGGAGTCCTGCCATCCCAATGAAGGCAATCGCCCTTTCTGTCTCGGATTATGTCACATACAGCGATGTCAAATCCGCAAGAGATTCTTGCCATCCCAACAATCAGACCAACAATGAAGCACTATCTATTACTTATCGGCTGTGCTATGGATGTACAACAGTCATCTAACTCAGAATCAGATTACCCTTTGTTACAGCATCCGGACTTCATTCCAAGTTGGATATTTCCATCTGCTCAAACTTGCATCTGCAACACTGACTTTCTGCTCATTTCGACCTCGAACAGGACACTTCAACTAGCAAACCAGACCAAACTCATGGACATAACCATTCCTAACTCTAAGCCACATCTAGAATTATTCTTCTCTTAGTATGCCCAGAGGACAGGCAGGCCAGTATTCATGGGTCCTCTGAGGTTTCCCCTCTAAGGGTTTTTTTCCTCTCCTGCATGCTACTGATCACGCTCTTCAGAGTTGGAGGAGATAGTCACTTCACTATTTTTTTTGGGGCCTTAAGTCTGACACCTACCCAGTATCCTACAGAGGGTGGGATGTGGAGAAGCTCCAAAGCTCACATCATAAACACCAAGCAAATACCAGTCAGCTCATAAGTATACACAAGCACCAAGCTATGTACCCCACATTGAATTGGAAGGCTATAGCCTGATGTTCAATGGGTGGGAATAGCTCCTCCCCCATCCCCTATTTAAACATCAGTCTGCCTCTCGCTCTGCTTTGAGTGTTCGGCAGCACCCTCCATCCTCCCCTGTCTCCTCCTCCTACTCCTCCTCCTTCTCTGGCACTGTCTCACCCTCTCCGCTGGACCTTACGTCTGACACCTACCCAGTATCCTACAGAGAGTGGGATGCGGAGAAGCACCAAAACTCATTTCATAAACACCAAGCATATACCAGTCAACTCAGAAGTATACACAAGCTCCAAGCTATGTACCCACATTGAATGACTTTTATTTCAGACTGCATGCCAGTTAAATGAAGGTCTCCCTGCACCAGATATCACTGCACTGCTGGAAAGGTACCCCCCCCTTCTCTTCTCTGTTCTCCATCCCCTCTTTTCCCCTTTCCTCTCTTAAATCTCTCCTCATTGCCTTCTAGTCCCTACCACAGCTGAAATGCCTTCCTGACTTCTTTGTCTCTTCTTCCTACCCCACCTTTTTCTGCTACCGTTACCTTCCCCGATAACTCATTTTCTAACACAAGTGCTTTCTGTGTGGGAGGCAGGGAGGGATTCATGCAGTATTGATCTGAGTGTATTATACATTGGCACCATGTGGTGCTCAAGGAGCTAATGCTCAAGTGTTGGTGTGTTTGGCAACAACAGATAGCCCATGGCATCTTCTAAGACTTGACCTGGATTGACCCAGGCAGACAGGTTGCATCTTCTCTCCCCAGACACTCTGATGCAATTTTTTATTTAAATTAGGAGCCCAAGGATTCTGAGACAACCCCTGTTCATGATGTGTCTGATTAGTCATCACTTGGCATTTGAGTGGTCCCTCTAACCCCACCCACCTCAAAGTTCCCGCCTCTCAGGCTCATCAATAGGGCTGCCTGCCCCCTACCACACAGACTATTTATGAATTTTCGAATGACTTCCAACTGTAAGCCTACAGATGTTTCTGACTTACAGCAAACAAAATTAACTTATCCAATAGATGGAGCACTAGTGAAATGAGGGTTGGGTATCCAAGATGGCCAACAAGAATGGAGCAGACTTGCCAACAAATGGAGGCAGACTTGCCTTACAAATGTGCAGCAGTGTGTTGGTATGGGGAAGTCATGCCAAACCAACCTCACTGAATTTTTTGACTGGGTGACAAGGGAGGTGGATCAGGGGAGGGCAGTGGACTTGGCCTATCTGGACTTCAGCAAGGCCTTTGACACTGTGCCACATAGAAGGCTATTGAGCAAACTGGGGAATATGGAAGTGAGCAGGGCAGTAGTGCGGTGGGTGGGTAATTGGCTGTGCAGCAGGACACAGTGTGTGATGATAAATGGCTGTCACTCCACAGAGGGAAGAGTGACCAGTGGGGTACCACAGGGATCAATGCTGGGACCGGTCCTATTCAATGTCTTCATCAGTGACATGCACAGGACCTAGAAGGCAGAATTTCCCTGTTCACTGAGGACATGAAGCTCTGTAACAGAGTGGACACACCAGAGGATGTAAACAGAATGAGGAGGGATCTGCAGAAGCTTGAAGAATGGTCAAGAGATTGGCAGTTGAAATTCAGTGCAAAGAAGTGCAAGATAATGCATATGGGGCACAAAAACCCTGGAACAACATATCAGTTGGGGAGGTGAGGATATAGCATGCACCAAGCAGGAAATGGATCTTGGAGTTATTATCTCGGATGACCTCAAGATAGGGAAACAGTGTGACAAGGCAGCAGGTAAAGCAAATAGGATGCTGGGATGCAGAGGCAGGGGCATCACCAGCAGGAAAAGGGAGGTCATAATTCCACTATACAAGACACTAGCGAGGCCCCACCTGGAGTACAGTGTACAGTTCTGGAGACCTTACCTATGTAAGGACATAGGCAGGGTAGAGAAGATTCAGAGGAGGGCAACAAAGATGGTACAGGGATTGCACCACAGCTCCTATGAAGGCAGACTGAAGGACTTGAATATGTACTCCCTGGAGGAGAGCAGGGAGAGAGCTGATATGATAGAGATACACAAGTACCTTACAGGGAGGAACAGGGTGCAGGAATACACTATTTTCCAGTGAAAAAGATGTTCCAGAAGTAGAGGGCATGGCATGAAGTTGGAGGGAGGGTGATTCAGAGGAAACATAAGAAAGAATTTCTTCACAGAACAGGAGGTGGACAACTGGAACACCCTGCCAGAGGAAGTGGTTGGGGGCTGAAACAATCACAGGATTTAAGAATGCATGGGATAGACATAAGGGAATTCTGGAGGTCAGGGGTAAGGGGCAACAGACTTCTAGAAAAACGTAAATGGAACTTACAAGCTCACATGGGCAGACTGGGTGGGCCATAGGCCCTTATCTGCCAACAGTGTCTTTGTATCTATGACAGAATATGAGGGTAGGATTCAAACCAACTGACTAAGGATGTATGATGACCACCCTATGGCTGGACTCTCACTCTAGCTGATCACTTTAGGACCACTGGGCTTCACGCTCCATGGGGTACAGCTGGAAGACAGTGGAGACTATCCCGAATAGTGGGAATGTAGGCCCCAGCACTGGATCATTACAGTGATAGCAAATCACAGGTATGTAGTGCTGGCCACTGTGGTTTCTTTCCTGCCCACACTGAACATTCCCAGTAAGACCTATGCAGCATACTCCTTCCTAACATCTATGCAGCCTGGTGATACAGCAGTAATCTCCTGTTGGAAGTCCAAGCCCCCTTCACAGTGTTGCCCCATGCAATACCACCATTTCAGACATACATATTCAACTTCCAGCAGGTTCACAAAACAAGGTTCAGCACATACTACAGAATAACCCCTCTGGTCTCTGCTATTTTCATGACTGCAGGTCCAGTTAAGTGGATAACTTAGAATGTCAAGAAAGTTAAATCCCCCATGAAATGCAAGAAAATTCTGGGTCATCTCTGTAGGGTGGGGGCTGGGATCACATTTCTCCAGGAGGCCCACCTTACACCCTCTGAGATGGTCAAGCTTAGGATGAGCTGGGTCTCTCAGGTTTTTTGTAGCACATATAACTCTTTTTTTTTTTTTTTTTTTTTTTTATCATTTAACATTTTTACTCCTCCTTCATTGGAGCGGGCCCCAACGACCACCGGCCGCTGGCACCCGAGCCCCTGGACCAGATCTGGGGTATGCTGCAGGCACCTGACTCACACAGGCCCCGATGAAATTAATGGAATGCCCCCCCCCGGGGGCCCGTAACCGGGAACCAGGTGGCCATGCCTGTCATGTAGGGGGGTTTGGCCAAGAGCCACTGCGGTCACCCCACAATTTTTTCGCCTTTGCTTGCCCCTAAGGAACCAGACATGCAATGACATCTACTGCACCTTTACGTGCAGACATCCACAGCACACCCTCCGCTCAGAATGCATGCTGCTGACAGTGAGCCCAGCCTCTGCTAGGCACCACTGCAGTGCGCCACATACCCCATACCCACCCCAGAGAAGGAGAGTGGTCGTGGGATGCTCAATCCTTCCTCTCCCCTGCCTGCCCCTGATGCCCTAAGTCCGTTCCCAAACCCAGGTCACCGGTGTGTTGCAAGGTGTGGCGTCCAGTGCCTCAACCCTCAGGGCCACCAGGCCAGCTCCAGCACATGTAACTCTAAGAGCAGAAGGGTTGCTATTCTAATTCATATAAATGTTCTTTTTCAAGCAGGTCAGGTGATTCAAGACCCAGAGGGAAGATATGTTATTGCATAAGGGCTACATGGCTCTGCAGTCACTCTATGCAATGTATATGGTCCTAATAAAATGAATGCAGCCTTCTATACTGCCCCAGCCCAAACACCCCAAACTCATCTCAGTAGGTGGTTAGTGGTGGGAGGGAATTTTAACACCACAATGGATAATTTCCTTGATAGGAGCACCACCACAAATGGGCCCCATATGCCATCTGCACAAGCCTGGCAGCCAAATGGTGCCTTACAGGCATCTGGCAGCTGGTAAACCCCAGAGGGTGAGACTACACTTTCTATTCACCACTGCACCAGTCATACTCTAGGATAAATCTCTGGCTGATCCAACGCCAGTGTGTCCCTGAGGTCTCTGAGGCAGACATAGGGGTGGTAATAATCTCAGATCATGCACTGGCCACCTTCACATAGTTGCTGTCAGGTCTCAGCCCCCTCAGACACAAACCATGATGGTTCATCACCTCCTTATTACATGACCCACTCTTTTGTCAAAAGCTCTAGAAGGAGGTCAGCAACTTCCTGGACCTCAATTGCCCAGAAGATATTACTGCAGCCATGCAATGGGATGCCTTAAAAGTTTTCATACACAGAAGATGTATAAGCTATGCAGCCCATGCTAAATGCAGAGGTTCAGAGACCTGAAGGAACAATTGTTCACCCTCAAAAAGCTATGGAAGACCTACAGAGGGAGTCAGAATCCTCCCCTTAGCCTTCTGTCAGACATTGTCGGCACCCGTTACAAGACAAATCTCCATTTACACCAAAGTGCAGTTTGCACTGTTCAGATTGTGCCAGTCCTTTTGAGAATCAGGATAAAAGCCAGGGAGGCTCTTAGCATACCAACTAAAGAAATGGCAGGAGAAGTCCCAAATAGTGGCAATGTGCACCCCCAGGTGACCTCAAAACTAAAGGGACAGAGATTAACCAAAGTTTTGTGGACTTCTATAGAGCACTATACATGCAGGAAAGAGCTCATAGAAACATAGAAACATAGAAACATAGACTTTGACGGCAGATAAGGACCGCTAGGCCCATCTAGTCTGCCCATTTCCCTACCTACAAGATAGGCCGCAGATCCTAGTTAACCAACAGCCTATTTCTTCCTACCCCCCCACAAGAATTGCCTTATGTCTGTCCCATGCATTCTTGAATTCTCCCACAGTTTTAGACCCCACAACCTCCTCAGGAAGGCTGTTCCATGCATCCACTACCCTCTCTGTGAAATAATACTTCCTCACATTACCTCTGAACCGCCCTCCTTCTATCTTTAAATTGTGTCCCCTTGTTCTTGCAAGTCTCTTTTTGTGAAAGATACTACCCTCTTGGACTTTGTTGATTCCACTGAGGTACTTAAAAGTTTCTATCATGTACCCCCTCTCCCTTCTTTCCTCAAGGGTATATATATATTAAGCTCCTTTAGTCTCTCCTCATACGGCTTCTCTTGCAGACCCTGCACCATTTTAGTTGCCCTCCTCTGGACTGCCTCTATCATGTCTATGTCCTTGCAGAGATGGGGTCTCCAGAACTGGACACAGTACTCCAGATGGGGTCTCACCAACTGTCTGTACAGAGGGATAACAACTTCCTGTTTTCTGCTGATGATGCCTCTCCCTATACATCCCAGTATACCCCCAGCCCTCCCTACTGCCTTCTCACATTGCTTGCTAACCTTAAGGTCATCTGATATGATTACCCCCAGGTCCCTTTCCTTTTTTGTTGTTGTTACTACCTCCCCACCCATTGTGTATTCTTCCCCTTGGTTCTTGTTTCCCAGATGCATTATTTTGCACTTCTTTGCATTGAATCCTAGCTGCCATACTTCTGACCATTCCTCCAACCTTGCCAAGTCCCTTTTCATCCTTTCCACGCCTCCTTGTGTATCAACCCTGTTGCAGATCTTTGTGTCATCTGCAAAAAGGCATACTTTTCCTTCCAGTCCCTCTGCAATGTCACTGATGAAGACATTAAAAAGGACTGAACCCAATACTGAACCTCATGGTACCCCCACTAGTAACCCCTTTCTTCAGAGTGGACTCCATTTACAATTACCTTCTGTGTCCTGTTGTCCAGCCAATGTTTTACCTAGGCTACCACCCTGGGTCCCACTCCCAGGCTGGTTAATTTGACTATTAATCTTTGTGTGGGACTGTGTCAAATGCCTTGCTAAAGTCTAGGTAGGCCATGTCCACAGCCCTCCCTGGTCTACTATTTTGGTCACCCAGTCAAAGAAATCTATTGATTCATCTGACATGACCTTCCCGCTGTGAACCCATGCTGCCTTGGGTCCTGTGCTCCACTAGCCTCTAGGTACTGACTATTCTTTCCTTCAGAAGTGACTCCATCACTTCCCTACCACAGAGGTCAGACTGACAGGTCTGTAGTTTCCTACCTCTGTCTTGGACCCACTTTGTGAAGGGGAATCACATCCGCCTTCCTCCAGTCCTCGGGTACCACACCATCCTCCCATGATTTATTAAAAAGAGTAGCCAGTGGTTTCACTAGTTCCTCCCTTAATTCTTTTAGAATTCTGGGTGAATTCCATCAGGACCCATTGCTTTGTCCACCTTCAGTTTTAGGAGTTCTTGCAGAACCCTTTCTTCTGTGAAAGGACTGGGATCGACCCCCTATCAAGAGTGCTTCTGTTAATTGGATTAGGCACTTCCTCCTCTTTTGAATACTGAGCAGAAATATTCGTTCAGTATTCCTGCTTTTCACTGTCCCCTCTGCCCACCCACCATTCATTCTATTCGGCCTCACTATTCCTCCTCCCTTTGTCTTCTCTACTGCTGATGTACCTATAAAAGTTTTATCCCCTTCTTAACTGAGTTGGCTATCTTTTCCTCAGTTTGGGCTTTGCTATTCTGACTTCCCTCCCTGCTTCCTTCTGCCTTAACTGGTACAGCCTCTGTCCTGCTCCTTCTGTGTTTTCTTATACTCCGAATGCTGTCTTTTCTTCCTGACTTTCACAGCCACCTCTTTTGAGAACCATAGTGGCTTTTTCTTTTGTTTTGATTTGTTTATTTGCTTCACACAAAGGTTTGTTGCCTCTGTGATGGCAGTTTTGATAATTCCCATTGTTGCTCCACACCTCCTTCTAGCCTGTTTGCTAGTGCTTTTCTGAGGCACTCCCATCTTGCCAAAGTCAGCCCTCCTAAAGTCCAGTACCCTCACTTTTGTGATGGCTTGACTCTGTAGCTGAGTTTAACGTGAACCACACTGTTTGATGGTCACTTGTCCCCAGATGGCAACCCACTTCTAGATCTGAGATCCTCTCACTGCCCCGCTTGAGAGCACGAGGTCTAAGATTGCTCCCTCACGAGTGGGTTACTTAAACTAGCTGTCTAATGCCTGCCACCTGTAGGGCATCAAGAATGGCCCTGCTCTTGGATGTGGCTTCAGCAAATGTGCTCCAGTTAACATCTGGCATATTCAGGTCTCCCATCAACAGTATCTCCCCTTTCTCTGCCATTCTAAGAATGCCTTCTATCATATTCTTGTCCATTCCTTCCCCCGGACATGGAGCTCCACCTGATGCAGATCTCTCTGCCTTCATGGATTCTCTGCCGCTCCCCTGCCTAGCTAAGGACCTTAAGGATGACTCAGAGGCCTCCTTTACACTACAGGAGCAAGAGGGTGCATTGAGACCAATGCCAGCTGAGAAAGCTCCAGGACAGGATGGCTTCCCAGTAGATTCCTCATCTCCTTCAAACATGTACTACTGCAGTTGATAACAGATGCACTGACTGATGCTGTTCAGATGGGGATACTCCCTGAGTTGATGTGTACAACCATGATTTTCCTGATCCCTAAGCCTGGAAAAGACTCTTCTCTATGCAGGAGTTATCAACCAATATCCCTGATTACAGCAGATTGCAAGGCATATGCAAAAATGCTAACTATGAGGTTACAGAAGGTAATTCCAAAGATAATAGAAAAGGATCAAGTAGGGTTTGTCCCACAGAGGCAGGGAACAGACAACATGAGAAAGCTCATCAACACCCTGTGGAGGGCCTCCTGCACCAAGACCCAGTGGTACACATATCATTGGATGCAGAGAATGCCTTTAAGAGGGTGGAGTGGGATGACCTCTTTCATACGCTAGCTACCTTTGGATTTGGGGAAGCTTTTATAAGCTGAATTTGGACCCTATACAATGGAGCCTCAGTGACAGTCATGACCAATTCGGTATCATCCCCACCTTTTCCCCTGGGCAAGGAACAAGGCAAGGCTGCCTCTGTCCCTCCTCCTCCTTTCATGATAGTCTTGGAGCCTCTGCCACAAGCCGTTAGACAACACAGGAACATTTATGGCATACTTCTGAATGAGGAGCATAATGCACTTGCATATGCTGATGACATCAGGCTGACCCCGACAAAACCAGAGGAGTTGGTACCGGTCACCCTGACCCTCCTGGTTGCCTGTGGAACTCTGACAAGTTACAAGGTGAATGTGGTTAAATCCCTCGTCCTCACCACAGCTACAGTGTGAGTACAACCCAGTTTTTCCTGGGATCTGCAAGAAGTGGGAAACTCCATCAAACACCTGGGCAAACACTTGTCATGGATGCTGAGGGACTTAGGAAAGCTGAATATCCCCCCTCCTAGCAGATGTGGATAAGGATCTAACCAAGTGAAGCTGCCTGCACCTGTTCCATTGGGACAGATTGCATGACTTCAAAATGATGGCTGTGTCCAGGATACAATACATATTAGACCATACTGCCATCAGGCTACGGCCATCTCTATTTAAACAAATGCAGCAAAACATTTTAGGCTTCCTATGGGGGAAAGGCCCTAGATGGACTGGGCGCAAAAAACTTAATAGACCTCTTGCTGATGGAGGGTTCAATCTCCCCAATATTGGCCATAAGTATGCTGCTCACCTGCTGCTTCAGCTCTCCAAAACTAGTGACTGCCTACCCACAGAAGCACAACCAAAGTAGGCCCAATGTGAAACATACCTCCTGACCAAATCCCTGCAACAAGTGGTCATGTACAGAACCACCACTGCTGACTTGGCCTCCCACCACGCCCTCCCGCATACTGCCAATGTGTGGAGGATATACACTAAAAAGTTCAACTGGAATCCCTGTGCCTTCCCTGCCTTCCATCTCTAGAATAAACCAGCTCTCAGAATTGGAGGGCATACAATTGTGTGGCCTGGGTGGGAGCTACAAGGCATAGCCACATTAGGCCACCTCATAGACCAACCATCAGGGCACCTCAAAGCCTTTGGGCAGTTCCAATTGGACTTTTACCCGGGGAAGCATAAGTGTTGGCAATACCTGCAGCTAAAGCATCCACTCACACATCCTCAATGCTGGTAGCTGGGTGACTTCAAGGCAGGGCCCTGAGATGAATACCAAGAGACCCCCACTCCTTTTGAAACTATAACAGTAAGTTGCCAATCTAGGCTAAAAGTGTGTGTTTATTGTTGCATTGGGGGAGGAGTCAGGGTGTGCTCTGACTTGTTGTTTTTGTTAATATCTGTCATTATATGCCATAAAGAGAAGCACCCCTTGTTTTAAAATCCCATTTGTAGTTTGTGAATGAGCAAGAGTGAGCAGTTATCGAACTGATTCACTCACACATGTTCTAGGACTCCACTATAGAGTTAACGGCCTGAATGTAATGGATGAGCTACCAGATTTGGAACAGAACTCCCTCCCCTAAGGCCAGCCAGACTTATAAAAAACTCATAGCTCTGGAGGGGGGAACACTACACACAGCCTCAGAAAAGCATGGAGTAAGGAACTTGGTGCAGACACTTCTGCAGTGGTGTGGCAGGATGGCTGGAAGAGCCTAGGCAGAGCACCCAAGGACACCCAGTTTAAAATTCTACTTACTTTAGATGGCAACAGCGACCCCCTCTGGCACCAGAAGATGGCTTCAAGGCCTTGATTACTGCAAAGTGGGTCATCCTATGCCACTGGAGGAACACCATTCCTCCCTCGGTGTCATGGTGGATGGAGGAGATGGGATGAGCAGCCGGTTATGAGAGACTTCTTCATGTGGCCTCCAAAAGGTTGATGAGCTATACTCTCAGTTGGGACCCATAACTATACTTTCCTTACTGTAACATTCCACAGGGCTGCTGTATGCCTCACTACCCACTAGAGTCTGTGCAACACAAGGATCGCTGCGAACAAGTGGGGTAATGTCCTCTCTCTAGGCCTACCCTTGCAAGGGTAGCCCCCAGCATTGGCTTATCAACCCTGGACCTTAATGGCATCAAGATCCATCAGGTCAGTTATCCCCTGGGTGAAAATACAAGTACTGTATCTGCCAATTAATGGAGTCTCCTTATTGCTCTTATGATAAATAGACTCTCTGATTGATGTTTTCATTTAATTTTTATTTAAACTGGAAAGCAAATTAGCAAAAATGACATTTTTCACAGCGATCAGTACATAAAATACATAAAATACAATTAAACATGACAAGAAGCAGACACAATTAGAATCCAACAACAAATGATCGTACAAACCTTATTTAAATGAAGACAAAAATACATTAGTAAGGGACATAGGCGCATTATAATAAAGAATAATTACTTTACATTTAAAAGATCTCTGACCAAAAGCTGATGTTGAGCTTGCTTAACTTGTTGTACCTGTTTTGTTGTTATGGTTCATTGTATTCTCTGTTGAATGACCATTATTAGAGTTGTATTTCAAAGGGAGAATTCCTCTGCCATGTCTATTTTATTGTAATTATTCTTGTGCTCATGTTTGTTACATTGAGCTTGTTTTTTGCAAACAATAACATTTTAATTTAAAAACGTTTCTGAAAACTAGATTAGAAAAAATATCCATTTCCGTATTGTAGCAGATCAAAACTGGCTTGCAAAAGGTAGAAAAATTGTAAAGAACATTAGAAGGAGTATTAACATTATTAAGAATAACTCTTCAAGCCTGCATGGTAGCACTGAGGGTTGAGGCGTTGGACGCCATACCTCATGCCATGCCGGCGACCCGAGTTCAGGAATAAGATCAGATGCCAGGGGTTGGCAGGGGAGGGAGAGAATCAAGCATCTGATGGACTGCTCTCCTCTCCTCTGCCTGAGATGGGATTCAGGGTATCTCTGGCACAGAAGAGACCCCTGGTGGAGACTGGAAGTACTACTCATGTGGAGCAAACTAAGAGAGAGGAGGGGAAAAAATGTGAGAAAATCCCTGACCTCAGGGATAGGCGAAGGCACCTCTGTCCCCACCAGGCCGCACTCCCAACTCTGTACATTCTCTTCTGCAGGCCAATCGTCCAACCTGACACATTAGATTCTAGATACAGTGCCCTGGGTGGATAGGGTGGCCCCACCTCAAGTGGTTCAGAGCCGGGGGTCCATTGGGCTGGTGAGAGGAGAGGAGGTGTCTCTGATGGGAGGTAGATCTTGGGGTGAGGTGGAGGATGCCAGAGAGAGTTCTCCATAGGGCTGATCACAAAGAAAATTGACAAAAAAAAAAAAATAATAACTCTTCAGATAATGCTCTGCTTTTATCAATAAACGTCAACAAAGCATTTGCCAGAGTAGAGTGTAACATCATTTCTGAACTCCTACAGGTACAACAAAAGACATGGTCAGATATTTCCTGAAATGTTTGTGATATCTCTAGAGAAATTCCTCGCATGCCTGTGGTACCAAAAGAAACTGAGCTGAGAGAATCTCTGCAGAAATATTGCTGAGTATCTGGAAATACCTGACCTTGAGTATTGCTGCAACTTTAAAAAGAGACAACTTGGTTCCCAGCTTTAAAAGCTTGATCAGACTATTAAATCTCTCTCTGTCTCCATCATCAAAATCAGAACTAATGGAAACTTATCTCTAGGGCTGTCTCATAGAACTCAACAAGGGTATATCTGCCCCCCCCCCCAATTTATTTGCTTTGAAAATCAAAACCTGAGTGACTGCAGTCAAGAATAAACCCAGAAATAAAGAACATTGCTATGTTCTGCTAAACATGAAATAAGTCTGTACACTGATGATACCTTATTATAAATTACTAGCCACAAGGAATCTTTAAAAGAGATGATCTGGTTTTCCTCTTTTTTCCTACTCTATATATTCATATAGCAGAATAGACAAATAAAATATGGGCAGAACGACAGCTGGCTAAAGAAGAAAAACATGCCTTTTTACTGGCAATGCTGGTAGAGGAAGAGGAAGAGAAAGTAAATTTAGAGAATAAAATCAAAGCTCCTACAAACCCATACAGTGTAAATACTAAATAGGTACAGTTATGGCTAGCTCTCCTGAACACTCAGTCAACCCATCTGACACTATAGTCTAAGCTTCAAATGTAAAAGACCTTACAGTCATGAATTCAGGTCTATTTGTAGACTCCTCAATTTTGTTTTCTATTATTGTTTTGGATTTGACAGCTTGGGGCAGTGCCTCAACCACAGCGACTGACTAACTGTCAGATGCACTGTCAGGTCAAAGGCTGCAATCCACAGATCAAAGCTGCTGCTTTGTAATGAGGCACAACCAACACTCAGTAGATGCAGGGGCTTGGAAGGGTCAAGGGGAACCCAAGGTTTCATCCCTCTCTATGGAGGATGCTGTGCTGCATGCCAGCAGGTTCAAATGCCCCAGTGGTAAAGTCAAACTTTATTGGCAGGAAAATAACTCCATTGAGCAGGCTCATTTATAAGGAGATCCTGATACAGGCAATATGCAGTACACGTACATCATAAACAAGGCAAAGTGAATATACAAGGAAATAAAACAGCTTCACAAATGAGGGCAAATATTTACATGGAATAAAAATGTTTACATGGAATAAAATAAGGAAATTACAAGAGTTATGACATTGCAGCACATCATTATTGAGTATGACCTAGTGAACCTTGGGAACAAAGCTTGAATGACTGGTGGTACAACTTATAGTAGGCAGTATTGTAGTATCTGACACAGTTGAGAACTCAGGGTAGTGAGGCATTAAAGATCGAGGGGGGCTGAGAGGGAGGAATAGGAGAAGGTAAGTAGCCAGGGTCAGGCTCATTGTCAGAGTAGAGGTAATTAAAGGTGACAAGGAAGATTAGGGTGGGTGAGGCAAGGAGATTAGTGGCAAAACATGATGAGGGATAAAGCATGGGATAGTAAGTTTGAGGAAGGTTGAGAAGGATGGAGGAGAAGGGTGATGGTAGCTGCTAAGGGCAAGCATGGGAGGGGACCTTGGGGAGTGAGAGGAAACTCATACTGGGATAGGAGAGAGGTGTTGACAATCCATCAGTGGCATTTATAGAGGTCAGTGGCACATATAGGAATCACATAATTTACTAATAAGTAGATGTCTGAAGCTGCCCAGGGGGGTTAACTGTTGCAGTTTGAGGACAGACTGGGCTTTATTCCAGGTGGTTGGGAGAGCATGGCTTATAGCCAACCCCCCAAATCGTCAGCAGGTGCTAAGGATATTCAACATAAAGTAGGTGGTGCTACGTAATGTGTATGAGGAGGTAGTGCACCAGAAAAGGTTAGTTATATAAAGGGGGAGCTTTAACAAGAGGGCTTTATATAGCCAGATAAGGGAGTGAGTGAGTCGTCTGGTAGTTAAGGATGTCCAACCCAGGGAGGCATATAGGTCACAGTGGTGAGTGCGACGATGGGCATTTCAAATGAATCATATTGCTCTATGGTATAAAGTGTCCAACTGGCATAGCAGGGAGTCTGAGCAACTGCCATAAAGAATATCAGCCTAATCGAGGAGAGGTATAAAGGTTGACTATACCAATCAAAGCCTGGCATCATAGGTAAACAGGGATTTGTTCCTATAAAAGAAGCCAAACCTTTGTCACAACTTATTCACAAGAGAGGCGATATTGGCAGAAAATGATAGGTGGTGGTCTAAGTCACAACCTAAATATTTAAATTTGGTGACTACCTCCAGGTTGTCTTCAAGGAGGGTCTTAATGAGGGGCAGGGATACAAGTTCATTTTGAGTGTCAGTTTGGAGATTGGAGTGGAAGTGCATGACTTTTGGGTTTTTTTGCATTTAAAAGGAATTTAAACTGTGCAACCCTTACAGAAATATGTGTGCTGTGTACATGCACAATGCAATCCACATGCTTAATTGTGCAATTTTTGCATGTGGTTCGTATACACAAAGTGAACCTACGCAAACCAGTCTAAACAGCAAATCAGGTTTGCATGCTGCAAATGTGAAGTGTGCAGCAGGTAAGCTGGTGCGAACATCTAAAAATCACATCAGGTTTGCATGATGCATGCTTGACATGAGTGCAGCAGTTAAGCTGGTATGAACAATATTTAAAAATCACATCAGGTTCACATGTTGCATGCTTGCATGTGTGCAGCAACTAAGCTGGTAGAAATCTCATCTAAAAATGCATCAGTATTTCTCATACTACTGCTAGCAATTAGAGCCATTAAAACACATTTTTCATTGATTTCCCATTACAATTAGGTAAACTCATTAATTCTGATCCTTTTGCAAGTTGATTTTTATCATTAAATTGCCATTAATTTGTAAAGTATTGTTTGCTTACTGCATTAAATGTCTACGATGTAGTCAGTCAACATCCCCCATTCCAAATGTGTGAAGAGGGGCCTCTGTGTTGTGAAGCATGACCTTTTTGTTTTGGGCCATACAAATCCCCTTATGCATATTTAGTGCTACAAATGTGTTTCTCCATGGCTGTTTCAGCTCACTTACTTTTCCTTTGTCATTCTGTATGGAGCATATACAACTATGGCCATGCTCAGCACTCTTTGTACTGAGTAGGGCCTTGGAAACATGCACCATACTTCACATTTTGTCACTGAAATGAGGGACATGGACACTCAAAATGATGGACAATGAGAAACACTAACCGTCATGATGATCAGGACACATCCTGAAACATGGAGATAAAGTACCTCAGAACACAGTAGAAACCATTGCATTTACTTGTACTGATGTTAGCACCTTGAATGAATTTATACCATAAAGCAGGGTGCCATTTAGGTAGGGTAGAGGGGAGCAGTTGCCCCCCCCCCACATTTCTGCCTAAGTTGTTCTAATGGAGTGGCAATAATGGCATTAAATTTGGATTTAATCTTTTGCACAATAAGTACCCCCCTGGCCTGTGTGTGCTCATGCTGCAGGTGTACTCCTGACTTGACTGTCTGTACTGTGTTGTCCACTCTCTCCACCTATTAGTGGTGCCACCATCACACGTGACGTGGAGGAGCTCCAGTCGAGCAAGAACACGAGTCATACAAGTGCGGCACTGTCTTTCCTGCCACAGAGTAGATGGGCTGCACACTACAGCTTGGGGGTGTCAGTGAGCACTGAACTATCAATAGCAGTGTTGTGGTGGCATATGTTTGATGGTCTACTGTTAGTGAGTCTCTGTTTCCCTTCATGGCTGAAGGGGCTGGGGCTGAGCTAAAAGCTAACTTGAGACTAGGCTACTTACTTACTTACTCCGCTAGGCTTGCCTCATGAAACCAAAACAGCATGGGTCCCCCGCTGCAACAAGCTAGGCCTAGCAGCAGTGGAGACAGAGGTGTGAACAGCTTTTATAGGCCTTTATCAGTGCAGTGTGGCAGCAGCTAAGTAAGAAGCAAGCAACCCAGGTTGGATGGGTTCAGTTGGTGAGGTGACTTGGTCTTGGACCATATTGGGGACCTGGGATGGTCGGTTCTAACATCCAAGTTCTGGCAGAAGAACAGAGGAAGAGTGGACTGAAAACTGGGCTGGTGGCACATTGGGCCAGGACACAGGTTCTGGCCAGGTGGCCGGGTAAGTAAAAGTAAATATTTTTTTTTTTTTACTAGGGGATTGTGGAAGGAGGGAGGACTAAAATATTAATGTGTTTTTCATGTTTCTGCACCTTTGGGAAGCTTCATGACCCATATGGGATGGGTATTGCTTGGAATGGAGTTTGGGAGAGAAATCGGGACTTTTATGGGGGGGTCAGAACTTCAGCCAGGAAAAAATTGGTTAGTAACTGGGTGGGTTTAAGCCAAACTCTGATGCACTGCTCCGGGGCATAGACAGATGAATCTTATACATTTTAATTTTTCCTGATTTGCATATCACATTTCAGTGACAGCAAATAAGTTTTACCTTTTAGAGATGTTCCCGATATTTCAGAGCTTGCCATCTATGGGCTAACTAACATCTGCCCTCCACTAGTTGTTGGCTCCCACCTGCTGAAATCTGAAATGGTGTCCCTGCCATAAAGTCTAAATGCCCCATTCGCTGTGCTTTGCATCCATAAATATTTGCAATTTGCTAAAGAAATTCCCTGACTTACAGGGTTGGACTACTGTACATCAGCCTGATGTCTTGGCCATTGTTGAAACCTGGCTTACCAAGGCCACCCCTGATGCTGCTGTTGCCCTCCCTGGGTATACACTTTTTAGGAAGGATCGGAATCTCTAAGCGTGGCAGGGGTTGTGCTATATACCTCTGTAACTCAATCCAAGGGCACACCCTCCCCACCCCTCAGCTCAATCATGGCACCCAAGCCATCTCCCTCAAACTTATCCCTGACCCCTCTAGAGCCTCTTTATATCATACTGCATCCTACATTCCTCCTAAGCACCAACACCTTGCCTTCCAATCCCTCCTTGATCATCTTACTTCCTTGCCCCCCAAGATGGAGCAAATCTTAACTGGCAACCTAAACATTAAATGGCTTGCTGACTCTGCCTCCCAGGCTAGGAATGCTACTGTCACCCTAGACTTTACTCAACTTGTTACTCTGCTCACCAGATCTAACCTGGTTACTGGTACCTCTACCTTACTGGATCTGGTTCTATCCAACAAACCCCACAAGATCTCCAACCTCGCTGTGCTCCCTGATATGTTCAGTGATCGCTCCCCTATCACTTTCTCCTGGTCATGCATGAGGCCTAAGCATCCACCCAAACTGTCGACTCATCATCTCTTATGCCCTGGTAAACTTGCCCAACTAAAAGAGTACCTTGCTGGTTGTGATTGGTCCCCCATTGATATTGCCCCTGACATTGACTCCACCCTTCTCTATTTTATCCAAGTTTTCAACAAGGTCTGAGACACCTTTGCTCCCCTTTCCAAAGTAGTCTCCAAGGACCATGAATCTCCCTTGGTCACTCCATCTCTGCTTGGTCTCATGCACCACAGAGACAACCTTTGGCACAGGGCTGTTGAATCCGGTAGGACTGCAGACAGGCAAGCTTACCGTACTGCTAGAAATAAATGTACCTTGGCTATCAGTAAAGCCAATGCTGAAAACTACAGGTCCACCCTTGCCTCCTCCTGGGGCTGGTCCCGTAATTTCTGGGACAATATCAAGGAACTTAATGGCAAGGCTGTGACCCCCCTCCTGCCCATCTCTTTGTTAACGGTGCCTTGTCTACTAATCCTATGGCTATTGCTGACTGCTTAAATAATTCCTCCTCTGACCTCTTGGCTGTATCTCCTCAAAATTTTTTCGAGCCAGTCCCACCCCCTCCTCCAATCCAGTTGCTCATCCCCTATTCTACTTCAAGACCCTCTCTCCTCATGAAGCAAGGCCCTACCTGCTCAGATCACTTAAGGGCATGGGTCATAGCAGTGACTCTCTCAACACCAAACTGCTTAAATGGGCCCTAGATGCTGTCCTCAGCCCCATTACCAAATTGCTGAACTGCTCCTTCTGCCTCAGTCAATTCCCCCTTGCCTGGAAAACAGCAGTGATCACCCCTCTTCATAAATCCGGAGACTGGACCTCCCTTAGCAACTAGCAACCGATCTCCATCCCCCCCCCCCGCCTCTCCAAGGCTCTGGAAAAAATCATGGCCGATCAGCTCTCTGACTACCTCTCCATCTATAACCTCCTCTGCTATGAATAACACAGTTTTCATCCTGCACACAGCATCACTACCGTCCTTACTGAATTCTTCAATTTCCTTCATACTGCTCTTGACAAAGGTCATGTTGCTGGCTCTGTCTTCATTGGCTTGTTGAAAGCTTTTGGCACCGTCAACCAATCCCTTCTCCTCTTTTCTCTCCAATCCCTTGGCCTCTCACAGGGTGTGTTGAACTGGTTCTCCAGCTATCTTTCCTCCCAAGCCCAGTGTGTCAAAATCAGGTCTACCGTCTCCTGCCCCCGACAGGTTCGTTCCGATGTTCCCCAGGGTTCCATCCTACGGTCCTTGCTTTTCAGCATCTATCTGGATTCTCTCCCCTCTGCTTGTAATGGAAACCTTCTACTTTGTGTGGATGATGCTGTCCTGTTTGACTCACATGCTGACCCTCTCCTCCTACAAAACTCCCTGCAGGACTCTTTCACCCAAGCTGAACACTGGTTCTCTGACCACAAGCTGGTTTTGAACTTAAAACTAAAACCATGCTTTTTGCTCATAACCAGAGTAAATGTAAAGATTATCCACTCCGGATTTTATCTAGTACCCTGTTCCCCCTTGAACAAACCACCTCCTTCAAATATCTTGGCATTCTCTTTGATCCCTCCCTATCCTTTCACGACCACATCCATTCCCTTTGCTCTGCCATCAGCTCTAGGATAGGCCTACTGTATCGTCATTGTGACTGTCTCCCCCACTGAAGCACTAAGGCTGGCCATCTCATCCTCAGTACTGTACCTCGTGGACTATGATCTGCTTATTTATGGTGCCACTGACAACACTGCTCTGCACAAAATTAAGCTGTCTCTCAATAAGTCCTGCTGGCTGCTTGCAGGTTCTCCACATCTTACCCATACTTGCACACTGTATTCCCTCTCTAACTTCCTTAATCTGGAGGAAAGGCTTATCTATCAATCTTACATCTTGATCAAAAAAATCACTGCAGGTTTGACTCCCCCTGGTCTGTCTTCTATCATAAGCCTATCTACCCCATTGCTCTCTACCCAGAGTGCTGTCCGCTCCCCTCTGCAAGTCCCCAGAGTTAGGACCTCCCTTGCACAGAGGTCATCCCGTTACCATGCCCCATCCTGGTACAATTCCCTGCCTGTAGCTATTGCTTCCCTACCAAGATTGGGGCCTTTTAAAACTGCTCTCAAGAACCAACTCTTCTCCTCCTGCCACTGTGACTGTCCTGACTGAGTTTTCCGTGCCTTTACTCCTCTCAGTCTATTTTTGACTCTGCCCTTCATTTGACTCATTATAGCCTACATTATTGTTTATGTCTGTTTATTGCTAATTTACCTTGACGTGGGGCCTTTGTAACCAGCCCTTAATTTTGACTGTTTGCTTTTATTTGAGCTCATTTACTTTGTTTTCTGTTGCTTGCTATTAATGTATTTGTCTTCCTGAGGAGGAGCCTTTGTAAATGAGTACCTGACTCAAAGAGTTGTAATTCCAATTACTTCTTAAATAAATAAATAAATTAAATACATTTACAGGACATCCTCTGTGTGAGCAGCATTTTTCCCAGGAGGGATGGATGAGGAGCAGAGCAGTTTTATGAGTAGAATGAGGGCTGCCCCTTGCATTCAGGGACAGTTGAGCGGTATGGTATGCACAGACTATTGGAGCCTCACTATAGTCAGGCTTATGTCACCCCACCCCTGTGAAGCTGCCTCCACATCCCCACACTCAGGCACATTATGACATAGGGCAAGGGAGAGTGCAGGGGCGTGCCCCATTAAAATGAATGGGGATTTTTTTTTTATTGCTATTTTATACATTATTGATGTAGAGAAGAAGATTAATGAAGGCCACTGCCTGATGAACAAGGGCCTTGTTAGCAGAACAGTGGCTTTCATTATTCTCCAACTTACCATCATAACGTATAAAACAGTAATAAAAAATAACTCCATTCATTTCAAGGGGGTACGCCCCAGTACTCTGACCCATGGACATCATCTCTTAAAGACTCCTGCCTCTGGCTCCCTAGTGCTCAGGTAAGAGACTCAAAACTTATATCTATACTTGGTGTGTTGTCTGTAGCACCATGGCCACACCTGTTATAGTCAGTGTGTGTATGCATGGGAGGGGGGGCTGGCCATATGGGTGGGAGTCGAGATACTGCTATTTTTGTGTTTGCCCCGCAAAGTCTGTTTATATGAAAGCATTCAAAACAATGGAGAGAAAATATATTAGGAGTACAGGCCAGACAGATGTAATTAAGTAGTTTTGTGGGTAAGTGTGTGTAGTGGGGGTGGGAAGAAACATGTTTCCATTGGTATGTGTGCTACAGTTCAGCTGTGCACCTGAGATGAGGGGGGACAAGAAAATTAAAAAGTAGAACAGTGGCTATAAGCATGCCACATGCGTGCAGATGTATGCAGATTTGCATTGAAGTGCAAGTGAGCCAAATGTGTGCAGGCAGTGTAGCTTAGTGGTTAAAAGCACTGAACTGCAAATCAGGAGACCTGAAAATCTGGGTTTGAATCTCATCAACACCCACTTGTACACAGTGTGATCCTGAGCAAGTCACTTAACTTTATGTGTGCAGTTATCAGTGACCACTTGCGTTTTGAATGCATGCCACATGCATGCTGTCTGTTCTAATTTAACATAAAAAGCATGCTTTCCACACTTGCTTGCTGCACGCATGCTACATGCATTCAGTTGGTTGCAATTTAACATTTAAATCATGCATGCAGCATGCATATCACATGAGTAGTTTTATGTGCGCAGCATGAAAACATTTCATGTAATTATTTCTGTAAGGGAAGACTTAGCTGAATGAGATCAAATTCTGCCTGGAGCTCCATGTGTCCTTCAGCTGCCGAGGGTTTGGATATACATATTACCATGTCATTTGCAAAAAGGCGTAGTTTAGTTTTATTAATGTTGTTACCGATGGTGTTGATGCATAGCAGAAACAGGAGGGGGCCAAGGATCGAGCCTTGTGGTACTTCTCTCAAAAGAGGAAGAAGTGGGGAGAGGGAATCACTTGCTTTCACCTGTTGCATTCTATTTCTTGGGTAGCTATTAAACCATGACAGTGCAGGTCCAGAGATGCCATGCCAGAGTAGCATGTACAGGAGTAAAGCATGATCGACTGTGTCAAATGTTTTAATGAGGTCAAGAAAAACAGCTCCTGTGACTTGTTTCTTGTCCATGGCCATGAGACAGTCATTAGTAACAGAGGCTAGGGCTGACGTGGTGCTATGAGCAGATCTGAAGCTGGACTGGGATGGGTTTATTAGATTGTTTTTGTCAAGGCAGTCTCTTATTTGGGCATTTACCAACTTCTTGAGTAGCTTAGTGAGCAGGGGAAGGATGGATATGGGATGGCAGTTTTTCAGATGCATGGGATCACCTGAGTTAAATAATGGGAGTACCTAGGCAATTTTCCATTGGTCAGGCATGATGCAGGAATAGATGGACATATTAAACAGGTACAAGATGTGGGCTGTTAGATACCTGACACCAGCTTTGATAAAGTATGGTCCTATTCTGTCAGCACCAGTACCTTTGTTGATGTATAACTGGAGTCTTCTACTTCTTTGAACTGGAAGGGAGTGAAGGAGAAGATGCTGTTTATTGGTGGTGGGGAATGACTGGGTACATTGGGCATTAGTGTGACTGTTTTAGATGTATCAAAAGCAAGGCCAGTGGTGGAGAAGTGGTCATTAAAACTATGTAGTATGTCGAATTTGTCTGAGAGGGTCTGACCCTTGAAGGAGATCTTGCTGGGTAGAGAGGAAGAGGATTTATTGCCTTCTGCCAATTTAATGATACACCAGAACTTGCTTGAATTTCTC
The DNA here is from genome assembly GCA_016271365.2 of Neoceratodus forsteri. NCBI lineage: Eukaryota > Metazoa > Chordata > Ceratodontiformes > Ceratodontidae > Neoceratodus > Neoceratodus forsteri. The sequence continues at coordinate 1,067,784,875 of CM028130.1, forward strand.
TTTGCTGAGTCGAAGGCAGCTAGGAAGTAAGAAGCTTTTGTGGCCCAAATCTGTTTAGTGCACATGTTTCGGCAGGCTCTGAAGGCTGCCCAGTCCACTGGGAGTTTGGTCCTTCTGGCTGTAGCCCAGAGATGATCCCTGGCATTAAGTGCCGCCCTTAGGTCAGCTGTGAAAAGTATGGTAAAGGGTGGATGCTGTCAGGTAATCTTCTGACTATTACTGAAGTGGTAAAGTGGTTGCCCTTTTCTCAACCATTGCTTCCCAGCCTGCAATATTATTTTCTCTGGATGAAACTTTGATGGTGTGTACCTTGACTATGCAGCAGAAGGTCTAGGGTGGGAACAAAACCGGCTGACTCATATAGATTCCCAGGATTCAGAACACTTAACACGGCAGCCTGTATAAAAGTCATCAGATCCACAGGATGACTAACACCCAGTGCAGAGAGACTGTTGCTCAGAAAAAGAAGTAAATTATCCTTTTCTGTTACCCCCACCCTTGAATTCTCACAAAGTTAGCCATGCCAGTCAAACCCACAGTCTGTACCCTAGTTGGAGAATTCAGTTGACTGTATATGCCAAGAGGAGAGAACCATCTGTCCCTTCCATCCAAGTCACACTCCATCCAGGTCCTATCTGCTATGACTCATCCTGGTAGTTATGTGCACTTTCAATTGGGGGGGGTGCTGGTTTGTATGGTGGTCAGCCCCAGCTCCAAATTTGCATACGCCAAAATGATTCTGCAGCCAAAGCCCAATACAACAGAACCTAGAGAGGGCCCAAACAAATGCCCCAGCACTTGTCTGCAACAGCCCCTGATGAAGCCTGTTCAGGTGAAGCACTGGGGCATTTCTTTGAGCCCTCTATGTGTTCCATTGTATGTGGCTTTAGCTGCAGGATTTACCATTGTGGATTAATAAATTATGGATTCTGACAGCATCCTCTTGAAACAGTGTGTTTTTTTATTGGTGTATGTACCTAACCTCTATGAACCTCGATGTACTGGAACCTGCCCAGCAGCACAACCCATAGGAGGCCAGCACAGATACTTTGTAGAGTTGAAAGCTTCTGGAGGTTCCAGCAGGAAGTGTAGATGATGGAGAATAGGCTGGGTGGCCTGCACTTGACGTCCCCCCATAGGCCCAAATCCTATTCCAAATGCAGTCCCAGATGCTGGCACAATAGCGGATACACATGCTGAGGCCAGGCTTCCTTTAAGTGAAGCTGTAGTAGTTTTTGAATTAAGCAAAGAAAATCAAACTAACTCTCAGCCTGATGCAAGAGCATTAGCCAGCTCAGCCACAAAAGAATCAGACAACCCATCTTCTGCAGGGCTTGTGACAAGAAACGCCTCTGCATCCGATCAAGATGACCTTTTTTTACCTGGAACATCCAGAACACATCAGAGATACTTTTTTTTTTTAAATTTCAAGTTTATTTAAGCTCAAATAGATGATTCAATTCATACAGTACATTATGGCAAGGATTCTCTGCCCTTATGGTTAATACATACAAATCCTGTTCAACCTATAAAGTTCACCATTCTTTTCTCCTTCTTTCAGCTTCTCCATTGCAATCAATAAGAGTCCAGTTGTTGACCCGAGAGGAGCAGTCGAAGTCCAAAAGCACCCAAGTTCTGTAGAAGAAAACCTCCAACATCTCCTCCACTGCTGCTTTAAGTCCTTGCTTCGAAAGGGAGGGAGAATATTCCTAATAAAGTACTTCTATAGTGTGCAACCTTATTTTTCCTTTTCTTTTGACTGTGTATTGGATCCATTCAATTATGAAATTAAAGTTCAAATAAAACATGTTTAAACAATAAACAACAGTGCTAAAAGCAATACTACCAAGTTGTCTTCATTATTCTATTTCTATCCATTGACTAGCTGTGTCTGGGAGAGAGGACCTTTTTTAGTGACTCTAGATCTTCAATAGGTAGAAGCCTGTTGAGACAAGACCAAAACTCCCTCTATTTCCTCAATCATATGCATATATGGTAACCATGCACCATTAAATTTCTCTCTTTGTAAACGTAGATCTGCCGTTATCCTCTCTACCTGTGCTACTCTCTTCAGTAGCTCCACCCAGGCTGTCAACCGGGGGGGGGGGCAGAGGTCAACCACTTCTTCATGATGGTTTTGCACGCTGTAGCTATAAGGATGCCAGCAAAGGACCTCTGTGCATTTGAGACCCTCTTTTTAAATGGTAAGCCCAAGATCATTTGTTCGAAGCCCACCGGGCCATGAATATTTAACATTCGTACAATGTGTCTGGTCACTTCCCGCCAATACGGTTGCAACACCGGGCAATCCCAAAAATATGGAAATGATTTCCTTGAGCCCCACTGTTTCTCTAGCATTTATCAGCGGACTCTTGCAAATAATGTTTGTTTTTTGTTGGGGTGTTGAAAAACGTTCTCATTATTTTCCATCTACATTCCCTCCAGATATTGGAAGAGGACATGTGGAACACCCCCTCCCAAATCACCTTCCAATCCTGTGTGTTTAGCTGGATGCCTCCCTCTTTTTCCCAAGCTGCCTGGCAGGCTGTGGACTCAACTTCTCTAGTGTCTATGTAAGTTGCCACCAGTCTAGAAATCAAGCAGGCTGCCAATAGGTCCCTTGAGGCATCATCAATCATTGCTTCCAGTGGGTGAGGGCTTTTTCTATATTTTTGTCAAATGAAAATTTGTTTTAAGGAAGGACACTACCTGAAGATATCTAAAAAAAATGTGACCCAGGTAACTGAAATTCCTGCTGTATATCCTGAAATGTTCTAATTTCTCCTTGGTATAAAAATTGCACAAAGAATCTCAGGCCTTTCATTTTCCAAATCATGAATATGTAGTCTAATCTGGGTTGGAAGGAATCTCAGGCATATTATTATTTTTGACCTATTTGAAAGAGAGAAACCAATATTCAGTTCTTTCTTGACTGGCTCCCGTATTCTATACAACTGTCTTAGCCACGGATTGGATATATTTACTTTCCTCAAATAAGGAGGAGCTTCATTAAAGTCAATCTGAGGGTTAATGCCTGGGCAGCAGTCTGGCTCACGTCCCCCCCATACGTTCATGTTATCTCCTTTTTTATGTGTTATCCATGGCAACAACTGTGCCATTAAATAATAAGTTTTTAAATCAGGCAGGCCAAGACCTCCCTGACTTTAGTTTTTTTTTTAGAGAATTCCACACTATTCTGGCCTCCCCTCTCCATATAAATTTGTGAATAGCTTTGTGTATGGTTTTCCAAATGGTATTTGGAATATGCAGGGGTAGTGAGCTGAAAAGGAACAAAACATGAGGGAGGACATTCATCTTGACCATTACCACTCTTTCCAACATGGGGGGGGGAGCAGTGCCCACCTGTTTAGGTCTGTGAAAACTTCTTTCACTAATTTCCCATAATTTAGCTGAAAGAACTGCTTCAAGTCTACTGGAATATGTATACCTAGGTATTTTATGCTACACGTGACCCACTTATATGGGATTAATTCAATCAGGTCTGGGGACCGGGGACCACTTATTAAAATAATTTCCATTTTATCATCATTAATTTTAAAACCCAAGATCTTGCCAAAAGAAGTTAAAATTTGTTGCAGAATGAGGAATTTCACAAAAGGATTTCATAGGTATAGCATGGTGTCATCTGCATAGAGTGATATCCTATTCTCCTAACATCCCATCTTTATTCCTTCTAAATCTGGGTGGGTTCATATATATTCTGCTAGGGGTTTCATACTTAATACAAATAAGATAGGGGACATGGGGCAACCCTGCCTGGTGCCCCTTTCAATTTCCAGATCATCAGATACAGTGCCATTTACATTAATTCTGGCCTAGGGTTTAAAGTAAATTGCTTTAATCCATGTCCTGAACCTAGCCCCAAACCGAAACTTTTCCAAAACTTCCAGGAGATACACCCCATTTTAAGTGGTCAAATGCTTTTTCAGCATCGACCATGATTGCAATCTGATGTTCTGTAGCTCCCTTTCCATGGTGAAGAATATTAAGATTTCTATGGATATTATCCATTGTATGTCTGTATGGTACAAAGCCCGACTGATTGGGGTGAACCAGTGATGGTAAAATCCTGTTAACTCTAGATGCCAATATTTTAGGGAATAGTTTGGAATCTACATTCAGGAGGGAGATGGGTCTACAAGACAAACATTCTTTCCTAGATTTACCTTCCTTCGGGATTACCGTAATGAAGACTTCACCCTAGGAGTGAGAAAGATCCCCTGCCTCCTCACATGTGTTAAAAACCTTGGTTTATATGGGTGTCAATTCAGGACTGAACTTTTGATACAATTCTGAATTGAACCAGTCAGGCCTCAGCAATTTACCTGTTTTCAATTCCTTTATGGTCTGGGTTATCTCTATACTAGTAATAGTGGTGTCTATTTTCACCCTATCCTCCTCTAACAAACCTGGAAGTTTCACTTTCCCAAGAAAGTCTCTAATATGTTAGTTAGAATCAAGGCCCAAGGACTCTTCCACATACAGGGCCTGATAATATGCTCTGAAAGTGGAAGCTATTGCCTTGGGAGTACAGTCAAAAGAGGTTGTTCCCCCCTGAGTTTTTTCAACCTTTTAATATATCTATCTGCCTTTGTTTTTCACAGTCAAAAGGCAAGAAATCTCCCTGTCTTATCTCTGAGTTGATAACATTTTTGTCCATATACTTTAGTTTCCCTTACACCTGATGATCTATCAAACTATAATTCCTGTCTAGTTTTCTTTAGATCGACTGTTACCTTTTGGGCAGTTCTCCCTTTATGCACTCCCTCTAAATGCTTAAGTTTTAATGTTAATGCATTTTTGTTTTTCTAGGTGCTGTCTCTTTAACCTAGAGGCATATGAGATAATTTCCCCCCTCAGGACAGCTTTCTACCCATCCCAATACCACTTAGGACCCGGCTTCTGCAGGGTGTTTTGTCTCTAGTAATCTTTAATAACCTCCTTAATTTTTTACCTAAAATCCTCTTTTCCCAGCAGTGAGGAGTTCATCCTCCAGAAGGTTCGCCTGTCCCAGTCTCCCAGCCCCAGATCTATTCCCACCGCTGGGTGGTCTAACACAATCTTGGGGTAAATCTCACAGTTCTTTACCTTAAACAGATCTGTTTCACTACATAAAAAATAATCTAATCTTGAATATGAATCAGTGGGGTTTGAGTAAAAGGTATAATCCCTGACTGAGGGATTGAATTCCCTCCGTACATCTAGGAGAGCCAGTTCAAGCATTCCAGTCCTGACCTCCCGACTCATATTTTTGTTTGTAGCAGTCACATGGGAGGAGAGATCCTTTAATGGGTTCAGGACACAACTAAGATCCCCACCCAAACAAATCTTACCTTCTCCACATCAGAGCTACTTTACTGAAATGTTTTTCTCCCCTCCGGACCTTCCTGAGCCAGCTAGGAGAAGGAATTCTGTCCCCCTGAACTATCTTGTCAGTTTGGAGACTGTTCCTGATCATGTCCATGTGGCTCATAAGATACTCAAGGAGTCAATGAACTTTTTATGCTTCCAAACTACTATACATGCTTCAGTTCCCATAGCAGGGTATACCACAATCAATGTCAGTTTTAAAACCCTTGCATCTCGAGAATGTTTCTGGCAAAAGCAGTAAAACATCAAAGATATGGAGATCCCCCCACCCCCACACACACACACACACCTTGTAGCAATTCTGTTAAACAAACCTGCCAGCAAGTCTGTGACAATAATGTTCTGGAATGAGGTAGTTAATGTGGCAGATGTTATGTACTGGGTAAAAACAAAGATGTGACTTACTGGGTAGTCCAGAGCCTATTTTAGGCACTGAAATTATTTGGACTGAGGGGGGCAATTTAACGTTTAACTACGGCAGTTTCTATTGGCCTCTAACATCCACTTACATTATGAGGGACTGGAGCATCTGTTATTATCCTGGTTAACAAAAAAATGTGTTATAAATGTGGGTTTCAACAGCATTTGATCAGTGGGTGTGATCAACTTCACTACAGATTGTGTAGGGAGTTCAGATACCCTGTGGTCACCTGTCTTTATTTGCATAGGTGCAAGTAATATGAAGAAAGAGGTCATAATTTTAGAAATTGCCCATGGGAAGCACACAACTGTGAGCCCACAGTAAACCAAGGGGACCTGGTGACAAAATCTCAGACGTATGGTTCTCTCAGTTCTTTGGTGGTCCTGGTACCTACACTACCACAATCTGCTAATCAGATATCACCAGTCGTACTCACAAGGGACACCAACCAAGCAACAGAGGAATCGCCATCTGCTCTTGATATGCCTGTCTGCCACAATAGTGAGCAGTCTGGATCCTCTGTATCGATTGTCACTGAACCCCCACCAGTTCTTCCACTGGTGAGGCCTAGGACCCTGTCAAGGAGGAGCTTAGAGATCCACCCACCACTCAGGATGACCTGACAGTAATCATGCCTGAAGGAGAACTTTTAGATGCTTCCTCCATGGCCTTTTCATAGAGGACAAGCAAGAAAATAGAGGATATACAATGAGGAATGGGACCACAACTCACTAGTGGTAATGCCACGAGTGAGTTATGAAAGTCCCAACACCTCATGAATAAAAATTAATGGCATATTTGAACACAGTCCATTGTATGTTATATGTATACAATGTATGTGTTCTGTGTGACAGTTATGGGCAGATTCATTGTGGGACTGGCAGAATGGGCTGTCAATCAAGTTGACTGTGATATATTGATATATTGACTGTGATATAGGCAATTGAAAAATAAACAGTATTCATTGGGTGAATAACATTGTTTATCTTTCACTTGGGTCACTTGGGTCAGACTCTTGGAAAAATAATACATTTATTTAAGTAGTGGAATCCTACATACCTTGTATGCATAAAAAATAATGAATTATTTTTGTCTTTACAATGCTTTGTCTTGATCATTAGTTAATAATGCTAAAATGAATGTTTGCTGACTATTCAAGCAGGTTTGACAACTCAGTAAACATTCATTTTAGCATCATTAACTATAGTTCGAGATAGAGCATCATGTTTTTATTTATTGAATCTAATTTTACTTTATATGTAGTATAAAGCAGTGTAAAGAACATGGATGTTATATGGACCACAGATCTAGATATTATACAGATAAATAGCAGGTATAGTTCATTACAGAGAAGGATTTTGAAATAATAATGAATTAATACGGTACTGCATCCATTTCTGGAGGCTACATCTCTGGAAGGTCACAGACAGGGTTGAGGCGGTCCAGAGGAGGGTGACTAAAATGGTGCAGGGTTTGCATCACAAGCCCTCTGATGAGACACAGAGGGACCTCAATATATACACCCTGGAGGAAAGGAGGGAGAGGAGGGATATGATAGAAACATTCAAACACCTCATGGGTATAAATAAAGTTGAAGAGGGAAGCATTTTTCCCCAAAAAAAGATGCTCAAGAACAAGAGGAAATGCTATGAAGCTGTGTGTGTGTTGGGGGGGGGATGTGAAGAAGTTCTTCTTCACAGAAAGACTGGTTGTTGCCTGGAACAGTGTCCCAGCAGAGGTGGTGGGAGTAGAAAGAGTAACAGGCTTCAGAAATGCATGGGATAGTTATAAGGGAATCTTAGAGGTAAGAAAAGGGGGAAGTAAAGCTGGAGATCAAATAGGGTTTGAGGTGTTATAGTAGGTAGTGAAACTGGGCAGACTAGGTGGCCCAAGTGGTCTTTATCTGCCATCATCATCTATGTTTCTATGTATTATAAAGGAAAAGACATATTTATGGTTTTGTATTTAGATGATAAAAATATTGCAGTTAATCTTTACGTAGGCCCTCTTTCCCTTAAAAAGCTCATGTGGAGTGAGATATTGGGGCAAGACTTGAGGGCCCCATATGAATGCTTAAATAAAATGTGTCAAAATTAGGGATGGGCAGACCGGTCCAACAAAGATCAGAACCCCCTCCCCCGGATTACCCAATGTCTGTCAGACTCAGGTAGCTCCGAACTGTAGTCGAGGTGTACCAGATCTGCCTCACGATGCTTTCCCTGCAAAAAATCTTTTATTTTAAAACAAATGAAAAACAGAGTCCCTTATTCCAAACACCCACTTTGGATCCCACAGTGACAAGAAAAAAAAAACAAGATTTTTTTCTGGTTTTATTTCTTACCATCTGTTGCTTACACCGGCTGCACACGCTCTCATACAGGGATTCCAGTGTGCATGTGCATGCTAGTAGCATGAGAGAGGGAGTGTGGAAACTGTTTGGGGACCAGAGCACACTTGAGGTGTCCTTGGAAGTTGCAGCATCCCAACAAATGGTGACAGTCGGGCGACCCAACGAAGGTGACCCAGTCAGACAGTTGTGGACCTGGTCATGGGGGCATAGCTTTGGGGAACAAATGAGCCAAAGTTGCAGTGGTGAGGTTCACATCTCAGTCAAGTTGAGTGCAGAGTATGGAAGGCAGTGTGCAAGGTGGTAACTGGCACATTCGAGTGGGCAGCAGCTCAGAGTTTCTTGCTTCTCCATCCTACCATCACAGGCTACAGTCCAGAGTGAGCATTCCACAGGCAGGCATCAAGTTCAAGTTTATTATTACAGGAATTACTCTACTGAGCAAGCTCATTCACAAGGAGTTCCTGGAGATTTCAAACACTACAATGACGTACATGATTTTATACAAAACAAATTTGAACAGCACGAGTAAACAGCAATGACAATGATATGGTACAACTTGGATTGTTGCAAATAACAGATACATTACATACAAAAAACTAACTGCACCAATGTGTACATAGATGATACACATAGAGTGTGACAAGTTTTCACTTGGGGCAGAAGGAAAAGGAAAAAAAGGAAAAAGTGAAAACATGGGGCTGTAGATGACATCCCAGAGGAGGGTGGTAGGTTCAGAGGAATAGTGATATTGTACACTGAGATGGGGGTACAGGGAGGAGGTCTAGGTGAGGGTGGTGACTGGGGTAGGAGGAGGTTGGGAGACAGAGAGGTGGGGGAGGGTGGTAGGTTTCTGCAGGACAGGAATATTGTGTACAGAGATAGGGTGCAAGGAGGGGGTCCAGTGGAGGGAGGTGATTGGGGTAGGGGAGGAGGGGGTAGGGAGACAGGGAGATGGAGGAAGGGAAGAAGTGCTAGGAGGCAGAATGGGTAAAGGGAGGTTTGGGGTAGGAATAAAGGAGTGGATGGGGCAGATGGGTGAGAGGATAGGCTGGGTGGATGGTGGGGAAACAGGGATACGGTGACCAGCAGAAGGGACGATGAGGATTCATATATTCGCTTAGTGTGAACAGCAGCAGTAGACCACTTCAAATGCTTTCTTGGCTAGGGACTTAGAGCAATTTAATGTGACTATCTCAGTTGGCTTCGTGTTTTTTTGCAGCTGGTTCCATATAGATGGGAGGACGAAACTAATGGCACATCTGCCCTGATTAGTATGAGTCCTGGGAACGTCTAGGAGCACAAAGCCTGAGGTGTGCAATGCATACACATTGTGAGACTTGTGCACTAGGGAGCAAATCTACTGAGGTAACTTGCCAGTCAGCAGTTTTAGAGTCCACTGCCAAATATGGAACATACGCCTGGTTGATAGGTCCAGTTCAAAGAAGAGTAGAGGGTGCAGTGGTGTGTCCTGGCCAGAGCATTTAGATCAAATGTAATGTACAATGGTACAGGACATCAAGTTTGCGAGTGTGAGTTGGTGCATTGCAATTCTAAATGATATCCCCATAGTGAAGGAGTGGTAGGAATGTGGCCTGGACCAGTCTTCTTCTGCAGCTGAGTGTAAATAGGGATCTGTTCCTGAAGAAGAACCGCAGCCTGACTTTTAGTTTGTTGACAAGGCAGTTGATATGGGCACTAAAAGTTAGTTTACTGTCTAGCCATATTCCAAGATACTTGAATTGATCCACAACTTCGAGTAGGTGTCCCCGAATATAGTAGTGATGGGCAGTGAGGTACTCTGAGTACTGAGAGTAGAGGGCATATGGTTTGATAAAAAAAATCACCTTTGTCTTCTTTGCGTTTAGGAGAAGTTTTGAACGGGCTAGGTTGAACTGTAGCTGATTGAAATCAGATTGCAACTCGGCACAGGCTTCCTGCAATGAAGGCCTAGAGATGTAGAGGACCGTGTCATTGGCAAAAAAGTGCAGCTTGGATTGTTGAATGTTTTTGTCCAATGAGTTGATGTAAATAGTGAAGAGGAGGGGCCCAAGAATGGATCCCTGAGGGACTCTCCTTGAGATGGACACAGTGTCTGACATGGCTCCATCAGCCTTGATTATTTGCAGCCTATTTGAGAGGTAACTAGAGAATTATCTTATCGTAGTGTCATGAAATCCCAGGGACGTTAGGCAGTGCAGGAGGAGGGTATGGTCCACTGTGTCGAATGCCTTGCTTAAGTCAAGGAAAATAGCACAAGTAGACTGCTTGTTGTCAATGGCAGAGAAACAGTCATTAGTTACCTTTGCCAGGGATGTGACTGTACTGTGATTCTGCCCGAACCCTGATTGGAGTGGGTTAAGCAGGCTGAAGTTATCCAGATATTGTTTTGTTTGAACGTGTATTAATTTTTCCATTAGCTTGGACAGGACCAGTAGAATGGAAATTGGTCTGTAGTAGTTGAGGTTGATCTGGTCTCCAGACTTGAATAGTGGGTTGGTATGCACAGTTTTCCAGCTGGAGGGAACAGTAGTAGTGAAGATGAAAAGGTTAAATATGTGCATGATGGGCACAGCTAATCGATAACTCCCTATTTTTAGAAAGAATGCTTCGATTCCATCAGGACCTGCCCCTTTCCTGATATCCTACTTGATTAGGAATCGCTCAACTTCCTTGAATGTGACCAGGGAGAGCTGGAAGGAGGCATGTGGTGGTGAGGACTCAGGGTAATCTGAAATGGAGGGAATGGTGGGTAGCCCCGCAGCTGGTGAAGAGTCGAAGGCCATACCAGCTGTGGCAAAGTGGTTGTTTAGTTGATCCAATATGATGCATTGCTCAGTGACCAGTGTACCTTTAGAGGTGACTTTTTGTGGGACAGATTATGGGGTTTTGTGGCCTTCGATAGTCTTGAAGGTGCGCCATATTTTTGCTGAGTTGCCTTTAGCTTCCTCTAAGGTTTCAACATAGTAAGTGGCCTTGGCACTCCCTGTAAGCTTGGTGCATCTATTTCTAGCTGCTCTGAATTCCTGCCAGTGGGTTGCAGTTTTAGTTTTCCTTGCATGGGCCACAGTTTATCACAATGCGAGAGTGCAGCTTTCAGCTCAGGGGTGAACCATGGATGAGAGAATTTCCTAACTCTGCGTCTACGGAATGGTGCATGCTTGTTAGCAAGACCTGTGATGATGGTATTAAAAATAGTGACAGTGGTTTCTACAGATTTGGATAAATAAAAGAACGGCCAGTCTATCCACTTCAGGTCTGCAAGATAGTTATGGACATTAAACTTACGGAAACTTCTGCTGATGATAAACTTGGGCCTGGTGGAGCATTTGGTTTGGGCACGTGTGCAGACCACAGTATTGTGATCACTTACATCATTATGGAAGACTGCTGAGTGTTCAATTTTGTGAGGCTGGTTTGTGAGGATTAGGTCAAGAATAGAACTGTGGTCTTTGTCTTTCATATCTGCCCTAGTAGGTTCAGTGATTGAGTGAATCCAAGCTCGTCACATAGATCTTTGATGGCATTAGCTTTGGTGATGAGCCAGTCAAGATTTAAGTCCCCAAGGATGATGGTTTCTTTGGTGTTGGATTCTGCTGTATGCCTGATCTTTGACAGAATTTCCAGCCCACCTGAGGGAGGTCTGTAACAGCCAATGATATTGATTACTTCAGAAGATGGGAGTAGTAACCTAAGTGCTAGGCACTCAAACTCTTTGGGCTTTGACTCTAAAAATAGTTCCATGACATTGAGCTTGTTACTGAGGTAGATAACTACCCCTCCACCTCTAGTGGGCCTATCTACTCTGAATGTAATATATCAGGGTAGTGCTATCAGGGAGTCAGTGATGGAGCTGTTCAACCAGGGCTCTGTGATTACTAGCACATTTGGGTGGTATGGGCAGTCCTGGTTTGGATTTGACTGAAATTTTTTAGTAGACTGTGGGCATTAATCGGCATGCACTTAATGCCTGATGCTGATGCGTAGTTAGTCGGAGACTCTAAGGTAGTAGGTGGTCCAGGGTTAAGTTCCACATTACCTGAGCACAGGAGCAATAATAGAATTAGCCTTTTCATGGTCGGTACTAGAGCTGCTTGTTGTTTTTCCCTAGATGTCCTACTATTTCAGTCGGGGTTGTTCATATGCTTCAATTCTACCTTGAAGTTTGAGATATGAGTTGAACTAAGGAGTACACAGGCACTTAAACTAAAGGGCTGCTGCCAACTGGGTGCAGCAGGTGGTTGGATGCAGGCTTTAGCCCAGGTAGGGTTAGGGGAATAAGAAGAAATCATGGGCATGTATGTCCCAGGTAGAAAATCCAAGTTATTGGGAGCTGAGCCAGGTAGGGATGATGGGTACAGGGCTATAATTATCAGTAGGATAACCTGCCAGCAAGTGGAGTAAGCCATAACCCTGGCAGTAATTTATGTAAGGATCTGACTAAGAAAGTCTAAGATTAATACTACTTTAGAAAATGCTAGGTCTAAAGGCCTGATTAAGATAAGGCAGGCTACAGTGTTTGTTAAATGTGAGCATGAGAGAGGATCACCCCTCTAAGAAATTGCAGGAAAGGACAGGCCCTTTAAGAAGTTGTTGTAATTGACTAGTATGAGGCCTCAGGGGGTAGGGATCACTGGGGAAGTGTATTTAGTAAAGGAGGGATGTGTGGGGGTGGGGGGGCCAAAAAACTGTCCAGAGAGTAGTAGAGCAAGGCAGTGGGCTAGCTATGATTTGAAAAAGGCACCTTGAGCACTTGCTTTCTCAATGGGGATATGCAGCGTCCAACTGGAAAGTGGCCACAGTCCCCAGGAGCCAGTCCAATTATGGGGATTGAAGCCTGGCAGTTCTGGGCTAGGAGCTGACCAATTGTACCTGCTTTCCTTGGTTGGGGGGTGGCGGGCTGGATGCAGAGGTCTAGCCACTGACAGGGATCAGTGCCAGGGCTGCTCGGCTGAAGTGGAGAGCCCAATTTGGGATTGTGGCTAAAAAAGAGCAGAAAAAAGGTGGACCGTTAGTTAAAAAACAAAGACAATGCTCAGGTAAATTGGTGGGAGGGCCCTGGGCAATTTAGTACTCAGGGCAGAAGTAGGTCCAAATAGTGGGCATGAAGGGAGAGAAAGGGTTCCTGCAGAGAGGCCTGGTCAAAGGTGCCAAGTGGGAATTTAGCAAAACAAAAGGCTGTTTCAGGAGGATGATGGGGGAGGAGGCAGGGGGCCAGGAGCAGGGGTAGAGAAGATGGCCAAGAATGCCAGGCAGTATTTACAGAATATGCTGGTTCGGGGGGGGGTGTCAGGAAAGACAGAGAATCAGGGGTCCAGAAGTTGGCAGAAAAACAGTGTGGGGAGCAGAGAAAAAGAAATGCAAAAGGGAAAAAGCAAGTGAAAGAGGGGAACGAAAAACACAGTCTGAGGAGAAATGAGAGCAGCTGTAATGGGAAAAGAGTGTGGCAGAAAGACAGCAGGCAGTAGGCAGTTGTTCAAGCTATCCTACAATATTAGCAATTAGTTCGGCAGTAAAAATTCAGTAGTACAAGCAGTAAACTGTGTAGAAGTCAGGTAGTCAGTTAAGGTTCGTTACAACTCTGCTATACTCTGGAAGGCAATTCCTACATATACAATGCAGTATTTTAAAGGTAAAATGTTTAAGCAGTAAAACAATATTGAGCAGTACAAGCCATAAGACCAGTACAGGCAATTCCTACATATACAATACAGTAGTTTAAAGGTAAAATGTTTAAGCAATAAAAAAATATTCAGCAGTACAAACCGTAAGCTATAGAAGTCAGGCCTAGCTAGTACAGCAGGTTAAACAGCAGAATATTCTAAGAAGAAAAACAAATAATTTCCACAGTAGCAGTAAATTTGGCAAAAAACTGTCCAGAAAGTAGTAGACCAAGGCAGTGGCCGAGTTGTGATTTGAAAAAGGCACCTTGAGCACTTGCTTTCTCAATGGGGATCTGCAGTGTCCAATCAGGAAGCGGCCACAGTCCTGAGGAGCCAGTCAGATTACAGGGATTAAAGCCTGGCAGCTCCGGGCTAGGAGCTGACCGATCATGCCTGCTTTTCTTGGTCGGGGGTGGACTGGATGCAGAGGTCTGGCCACTGGCAAGGATCAGTGCCGGGTCTGCTAGGCTGAAGTGGAGAGCCCGATTTGGGCTTGTGGCTGCTTTCATTGGTCAGAGAGTGGTGGGCTGGATGCAGAGCTTCGGCTACCAGCAGGGATCAGCACTGGGGCCGCTCAGCTGAAGTGGAGAGCCTGATTTGGGCTTCTGGCTGCTTTCCGTGGTGGAGGGGGTGGCAGGCTGGATGCAGCAGTCTGGCCTTTGGCAGGGATCAGTGCTGGGCCTGCTCAGCTGAAGCAGAGAGCCCAATTTTGGCTTGCGACTGCTTTCCTTGGTCAGGGGGTGGTGGGCGAGGTCCAGCTACTGGCAGGGATCAGTGCCAGAGCCGCTCAGCTGAAGTGGAAAGCCTGATTTGGGATTGTGGCTGCTTTCTTTGGTTGGGGGGGTGGCAGACTGGATGCACGGGTCTGGCCACTGACAGAGCTTAGTGCCGGGACCACAAAACTGAAGTGGGGAGCTTGATTTGGGCTTTTGGCTGCTTTCCATGGTTGGGGGGGTGACAGGCTGGATGCAGAGGTCTGGCCGCCAGCAGGGATCAGCCTTGGGGCCACATGGAGGGGTACGGTTATGGCTGGTTGGGTGGGTAGCAGCAGATGAAGGGGCTTCAAAGGTCATGCCACGAGGAGACAAACAGGTAGGCCCCCACCAGGGTGAGGGGTGAGGGGGTTACGTTATTTTCAAACATGTAAAGACATAAAAAAATATCTATGGAACACTATCCTTTGGTTAATCTTCTCAAAGCACTTGTCATTTTATTAAATTCATTCTACATTAGATCATCCTTCCTTACTGGCCCTGTGGCCCACTCATGTTCTCCTATTCTATATCTTCTGTGGATGAGTTCTGTCGCTTTATCTCACGAGATGATGTTTGTGCACTAGTCTGTCAGTATATGATTCAGACATTTCTCTGCTTGTGCTGTCCATGCAATGGCATGTGCATCAATGGGTGCCTGGGTCTTACTACTTCTGGGGCAGGGTGCATGGGAATAGGCAGGTGGAAGGGGTATTCATTTTATTCTGGGTGGGCATTAGTAGATGGGAGGAGGGAATAAGGCATTCATTCTGGCAGAAGATGGGCATCAGCAGATGGAAAGTGAGGATAGGGGTATTCATTCTGCAACAGAGTAGTAGGTACCACAGATAGGAGGAGGGGACAGTGTAATAATAATAATATTAGTACATGGTGGGTCTCAGCAGATGGAGAGGAAAGGGCCATGGTATTTGATACTGGGATAGGGGATGGGCAGATGTATCCACTGCAGGACAGGGTGGTAAATTATTCATTCTTGGGCATAGTGGATATAAACCAATGAGAGGAGCGGTAGGGTTATTAATGGGGCTGGTTGGGTGGGTGGCAACAGATGAAGGGGCAGGGGTTTGCATACTGGAGCATGGTGGTAGGTGGCAGATGGAGAGGGAAGGATGTAGACACTGGATAAGTGTAGGTGTCAAGCAGATGGGGGAATTAAGGGTGTTCTGCATATGGGAGGTTATAAGATGGTAAAGGCTGGGGATATTTATAATTACTGGGTCAAAATGGGGGAATGATAATATGCCAACAGCTCACAGAGGGTATGAAGCACAAGTGGGTAACCTATAGCCAGTAGATGAAGACACAGAATTGGAGTCAGCAACAGACCAACACACTCAGGTACGAAAAACTACTTTATTTCCTATTTTTCAGTGCTTTTGTGGTTGTTGCCATGTATTACTATTAATTTTCTTAAGGTTCTGATTTGAATCGGCATCAATCAGAACTTATCAGGACTCTAACATGGATCCTGGTCCTGATAATTAGGGTCAGGATCTTTTTGGGTCAGCCCATCCCTAGTAAAAATTTTAAAGAAAGCTTTCACGTGTGACTAGTTTATTGGAAATTATTTGAATTGTCCTCTCGGAGGAAACAACCTTCTCAAGCAGAAGACACTTCTAGCTCAGCTCAAGCATGGAAGCAAAATATGAAATCTGCAATGTCCCATAAAGGAGGAATAAATAGGTGATTTAGGCGGTGGTGTATCAGTTTAGCTTAACTCTTCCCTAACATCATTCTTTAATGCTATACAGAGTTCCACCAATCTCTTTTGGTACTATAAATTAAACAGAATGAAGAACTGCAAGAGAAGGAATACTACTTTTTCTGTCTTACTGTACATCTGTTAAGGATATATTTTATTTTCTACCAGATGCTTGGCTTCAGACCATGTCTGATGTATATTTGGCTACAGGTGCATGGGCATGGAGCACCTCATTTTGGTCCCTTTCAGAAGAATCACTTGCAGGTCTTGGCATATCTTTTCAAGGCACAGATTTTTCAATATCCATAATTTGGGCTTAGTCCCAGGCAGAGCTTTTATTCTGGATGGTAGTTTTCAAGGTTTTCATTTGTGTTTAATTAACTCTTCACAAACAAAGGCAGCATGTGTAGCCATGTTTTCTGTGATAAAACAATTTTCTTTACATAGCTTGAAATATTGTATTGGAGAGATTTCAACTGTGTACTATCCAATAAAGACAGAGGTGCCATTATTAGAAAGCTTTATTGTGATTCCATGTTTAATAGAGTATATAAAGAAGCTGACTTAATAGATGCCTTTGGGTCCACCCATAAAGGAGGGGGCATATGTTTCACAAAGGTTATTTATCAAGATGAACTGATTTTTCAGTCTTGTCCCAACATTTACCAATAATCTTTGTTGATACCCTTCCAATGCAAACAATAGACTATTTTTTTGTTAAGTTGCAATATTGGGATAACTCCATCCTGCTACCCAGAAGGGTTCCTAGAGACTTAATAACAACCTGTTCTTACAAGATGAGTTACTTCATACCTGAAACATGAATGACACATAAAGCTGCCATTTGCATGTATGATGACACCCTATGTGGTGGGAAAATTTAAAAGACCTCTTTAAATCTAACTTAGAATCCACAACTGCCAACCGGGAACTCACAGCTTATTATAAATATCTTTGTGATGACATCTGTATAGATTAATTTCAAATCACCATGGTTGATTAGATTTTTCAAATCAAATTCAGTCAATTAAAAGTCAGATGCAAAAATATTAATATGGCAGGTTAACTTCCTTAAAGGCTGAACAAAAACTCAGCACACAGGGTAAGAAGTATACTATCGACCTTTATCAGAGCTGAGAAGGTACGGTACAGAAAAGAATTATGTTATTTTTGAAATCCCCCATAGGGGAAGTTCACTTTACTGGCCCCTCAATCAGCCTAGTGGAATAATATGTGAAGTCGTCCTTTGGGACAGAGGGTCCATCTTCTGTGACACTTCACACTTTTCTAGAAGACATAAGCATTCCCCCTTTCAACCCCCACCACCTGTGTTTAGGAGGCCTTAGCTCTGAACATTATGCAGGAGGAGGAGAAGATGCGGCAGACTATCTGTTCCCTATTTAAGGACACTGCCCTGTAAGCAGTGGACTCGCCAGAGCCTTTTATAAAACATTTTCAGATTTGTTTGCTGATGACCTCGTTCTGCTGTTCTAGCAGTGCCTTAATAAATAAATATTGTCCTCTTCAGTTTCTCATGCCATTATGACTTTTTTTTTTTACATAAAAAAATAACCATGGATAGGGATGTAGGTTTGTCATGGCAGTCATACACATCATTGATTCCATGACGTTTGATCTTTATTCAGAACTTCCATGACTTTCACAAGTGTCATCAGAATGTAGCAATGATGACAATGCCACAACATTTATTACTGTTTACTAATGATTTCATGAACAATGAGTCATTAAAACCTCATCCATGACAAACTTACATCCCTAAATGGATGATGAAATCAAAAATTGACAGCCAATTAGTCTCCTACATACAGATAGTAAAATACTAGCAAAAATATTACACATCTGAAAGATTACTGTTGCAGAGCATCTGTTAAGCCAGTACCAGACCTGGTCTGTGCCTTCTAGGAACATACAAATTAATATTTTCTTACTTAGAGAAATGTTTGAAGCAGGGAAATGATAGGACTTAGTGGGTATCATTATGACAATTGATCAGGAAAAAGCTTTTGACACAGTTTTGCATAAATATTTGTTTTCAGTCTTGTACCATTTTGGTCTTCCCAATTATTTTATGAATTCAAACATTGTACAAAAACTGCAACATTTCAAACACACATTAATGGATATACTGTATAAGCAATGTTCTCCTACTAAAATGAGGAGTGCAACAAAGTTGCCTGCTAAGTCCTGTTTTATATGCATATTGTTTAGACCCAGTCCTAAGGAACATTTTGGTTGATCTATTACTTAAGAGTTCATCCTTTCTCCACAAACTTCCCATTGTTGGTTTTTGTATATGCAGATGGTTTGTGCATAACAGATGAGGATGAGACCTCCAGTACCAGAGCCTTGTAACTCTGGAATGCATTTGCAATAGTCTCAGGTATAACTGGGCAAGCCAGAGCAGGCTTGAGCTTGGTCTGAGCTTACTGCCTGGCTTGGCTCAGCTCAACCTCTGTCAGAACTTGAGAACCAAGGTCAAGCTGAGCCAGCTATGGCAAAGGTAAGCGTTCTCGTCGGCATGGGTCGCTAGTATAGTGTCTGAAATGTTCGACTCCTATGCAGAAAACAGCCTGCAATAGCCAGGGCTGGGCTCATGTTCTGGCTCAGCTCCGGCTTGGCTCTACATGAAAACATCCTGGCTTGCCCACCTCTAGTCTCAGGCTCTAAAATAAATAGGGACAGAAGAAGTGCCTTTTGTCACAACCCTGGTACCACTCACCTTTGCCATTTGAGGGTATCCCCCTTTTCACAGACACAAATAAAACTTTTGGGAATCACATTTGATTCCCAAAATGCAGCATTAGTCAAGTGGTGAGCAATAATGGTACTTAGTAAACCTAAAGTTGATAGGTGGAAACACAATTATTGCCCACTATTCAAAAGTTTGTGTGGGCACTAATGGGTCAATGCCTCTGCAAACCAGGGTTTGCACTGGATCCCCATTTTCAAAAGGGGCTGTTGCACAGGCAATGAGAGTTAGCACCCATGCAAAACATAATGTATATGTGCGGCATAGAGAGGGGTGTGGCCATGAATAGTCATCCTACCCAATATTCAGCTGCTCTGCACTGTACAAAAGGGTTTAGCATGGTAATGTTGCACAGCAGAAATAACGCTGAACCAAACCCTGACTATCTCCAGGAAACCCTAGTGGCTGCCTGAGGCTATGCAGCTAGGGAAGCACACACACACACACACACACACACACACACACACACACACACACCCTCTGTGGTACATGGAACCCCTGGATTGCCTGCCCCGAAGAAAAAGAGACTTCCCTGGTACCTAGTGGTTCCTACACCTGATCACCCATAATAGAGATAGGCATCCCTGGTGCCTAGTGGTCCCCCCCTTCTGATCACCTGCCTGTAATAAAGATAGGCATCCTTGGTGTCTAGTGGACCCTCCTCCATCATCAGCCTGTAAGAAAGAATGACATCCCTGGTGCCTAGTTGTCCCCCCTGCTGATTGCCTGCCCATCAAAAAGATAGAAATCCCTGGTGCTTAGTTGTCCCCTCCTGTGATTGACTGTCCGTAATAAAGATAGGCATCCCTGGTGCCTAGTGTTCCCCCTTCCCCAATTGCCAGCCTGTAGGATACTTGACAACCCTCCCTGGTGTCTAGTGGCTCTGCTGCAGCACCAAACACTCACCCTCCATCACCTTACCATTTACCTCAGTGCTGTAGGTGCATACAGCAACTGGTGCAGCCCTCCTCACACCTCCTCAGCTGACTGCGATATGTTCAGGTAAGGAGCGCACATCTTATTTATGGGGCAGGGTGACATGCCCTACCCTATAAATGAAACTCATGCTCCCTGCCAGATATACAGCCGCCAGATGAAGAGGTGTGAGAAGGGCTGCACTGGTCACCATCTGCACCTGTGGCACTGAGGGTACTGGTAAGGTGATTGTGGGGTGATAATTTGGTGCTTCGGGGGTGCTAGAAACCAGGAAGGATTGTTAAGTATCCTATGAGCTGGCGTTTGGAGGGGGACCACTAGATACCAGGAATGCCTCTTCTTCTTACACGCAGGCAATCAGAGGGGGTGGCCACTAGGCACCAGGGCTGCCTATCTTTATTTTGGGCAGGTAACTTATGAGTAGGTGACTGGTGGGGGCCCATAGGCACCAGGGCTGTTTATCTTTATTATGGGGAGGCAATTGTGGGGACCACTAGGCACCAGGGATGCTTCTCTTTCCTATGGGCTGGATATCGGAGATGGGGAACCAGAGATGCCTATCTTTACTGTGGGCTAGTGCTTGGAAGGGGGACCACTAGGTATCAGGGATGCCTCTCTTTCTAACAGGCTGGTGATTGGAGGGAGGGGGACTGCTAGGCACCAAGGATATCTACACTGCTCTGGAACCAGACAATTGGGGGTGGCACCACTCTAACCTGCCTTCCTACCCATGCAAATAAGCCCATTATGGGCATGCAAATGGACCCTTAGAACCTTGCATACCCAATGGGCTCATTTGCATGGGTCCCTTTGAATATTGCAGACAGCACATTGGTGCTATCCATTCTGGTGGTGTACTTAAGGAGCCATACTGGGGCAGAGCTAAGTGGTTCAGCACTGCTGTGCCATGGGGCCCATATTCAATCAAATAGTGCCTGTGCACAATGCGACTGAATATAGCATGTTTGGGGTCCCAGGCAATCGTAAAGTGCGGCGCAAAGTTCTGTACTCCACTTTGCATGATTTTGAATATCGGGTCCCAGATGCCTAAAACGAAGAGGGATTATGTAGTCAGAACTTTCTTCTTAGCAATTTTTTTATACATAAGTAATTTTTCCCACCTCCTCTCCTGTGCTGGAAACGTTCCTGTTTGTCTATTTTTCCAGATGATTTAGGGTAGCCACCTTAACCCCATCAAAAAGTATGTAACTTACTATATTTTCCATTCTCACAAGACAATTTAAATATGATACATCCCATTGCCTTTTTCTATAGTATTTTTACTTAAGAATACGTTACACCAGTTCTCGCCATTATACAAAAACCCTGGCTTTCATGGTTTTCTATCAAAATCAACCCATTATTGCATTTACTTCAAGCTAACAAGCTTTTCTTGAGACAAATTCAGTTCCCTCAGGTTCCAGTTTATGTCAAAGAGACCATTAAGAAAATGCTGGAAATGGAAAGCTACAGTAAATGTATTGCTTCATGAAACAGAGAAAAGGTCTTTATCTGCTCATCCTAAAGCCATCCAATTCAATAGGGCCCCAATTTCCAGTTAGTACTGAACACTGCCAAAGGAGCTCTGTCAACAGCTAACAGATCCCCACATCCCAGTTAGGATATGGGACATGGTCTGGCTAAGCTTTCACGGACACCTTGGCATCAGTGGCAACAATAAACATAAAGCTATAGAGGAATGCTACTGTCTGAGGGAATCTTGTTCACAACATCTGGAAACTATTTCCCATTTGTACAAAGGCTGTCTTTTTATACAAACTGTTTGGCATCTAGTAGAGAAAAAATAGAGAGAACCATCATTTTCAGCACTCATCTATGAAGCATTAGTTTGAGGGCTTTTTCCCTTTGAATGGAAAAAGCAAACCTCCACATACTATGATCATGATTTCTACTGGTTTTATACATCACATTTGGTAGGCAGTGTGTCAGCTGGCTTTACAACTAATATTGATTTCTCAAGAGGTATTGTTATGACTGCAGTGGGTGCAGCCCTGCAACCGTCTTGTGAGCACAAAAGAGAAAAGCAGTATTACCAGATACAGACCAGACTTTCAAATAGCAGGTGTGAATGGCAATCACTGAACAGTCACTGCACTATTTAAAAGTCTGGTTGGTAGAACATGGCACTGTTTGCAGTGTTCAAGTAGCCATCAGAGTTTTCTGCACATGCATGATGATTCGTGCTTGTGCACTGAACTCTGGCAGCATGGTGGCGTAGTCTGCCCTGTTCAAGATGGCCGCTGGAGTTCAGTGCACATGCGTGAGTCATCGCACTTGTGCAAAATGCTCTGGCAGCCATTTTGAACATGGTGGACAGTACAGTGTTCGTCCAATCCACCATGTTTCTCTGGTCCACTGTGATTCTCCTGCAGCTTGACTGCAGCCATACTGGCTCTGGCCAGAATTTGCTTTTAATTATTGAGGCGACTGTTAAAACATGTTCCACAACTGAATTTCTGGGAAATTCCAGAATCTGTGTGATTTTCCTATTAATAAGTGGGGATTAACTTAGACATTAGAGCAAGGTCTGGTTAGATATCTTTTGTATCGGTTGCTTTCTATAGAGGTTTTTTGTATGATTGTAACTTATCCTTTCAAACACCCTGTTCTTCTCTTTTCCCCGTATTTCTACATAACGATATTTGGCATTTCTCTTTATTGATTTGTTTTGTTTTAAGATTTGTTGTATTCTTTTGTATTTTTGTTTTAATAAAATTCTCCTACTCTTTTTGAGAAGTGCCATGGGATCTTTAACGTCCACACGAACAACCACCAGAAAAGACAGACAGGCCCTCAGTTTAACATCTCATCTTCAGGATGGCACACTCCAACAGTGCACATCCCCTTGGTACTATACTCATCTGCCACCATTTACAGTATCAGTCCAAGCCCATTTTGGTACTAGGAGCCATGACCTTCTGGCCCAGAGGTGGATGTGCTACCAAGAGGGCCAAACTGACACCTAACATTAGCTGCCTCAACACCTGTGTTACAACAGAATTACCCTCCCCCCACTGACTAAATTTCAAACTGATTTAAATAAATGGATTGCACTATCACTAGCAACAATAGGACCAATTAATGTCTTAAAAAATGAACATCCTGGCCTAGCTTCCTTTTCCATTCCAAACACATTGACATACCAGACATATTTATTGCAACTTCAAAAATCCATTAGAGCATTTCTGTGGAATAACAAAAAACCCTGATTCTCTATGAATAAATAGCACTTACTTAAAAGTAATGAGGAACCCCTACCCTACTTTGAGTGGTAGAAACATGAAAACAAACCAAGCATACTGAACTGAGTGACTTTTTCTGTCTTTAAAATTCTGTGTTTCTAGGCATTCAAAATCTAGGCCAATAAAGGGCTGATGGAACTGGGTCAATGCTATGTGAACAGAAAATTGTGTTTTTTTTTTCCAGTTGCAACAGGCCTTATTCCTTCCCAAAACAAACACATGAAACAACTCTCAGGAAAAGGAAATAAAGCAAAGAAAACTCCTAGAGCTCCCAGGGCTTTGTATTGTAGTCTGATGTTTTTGACTAGCAAAGCACCCAAAACAAGGACTTCAACATCAAAAAAATATGTTATGGTTACTAAAGTGCTCTAGTGCTCAAATGAATGAAGTCTGTTTGCAATGTGTTTGAGCACTAG
This sequence comes from Neoceratodus forsteri, assembly GCA_016271365.2. Classification (NCBI taxonomy): domain Eukaryota; kingdom Metazoa; phylum Chordata; order Ceratodontiformes; family Ceratodontidae; genus Neoceratodus; species Neoceratodus forsteri. The sequence continues at coordinate 1,067,808,557 of CM028130.1, forward strand.
AGTTCTTTTTTAACAATAAAAATGCCTTGATAATAAAGTCCTTGGTTTGGGTGCTATGATTTTTACTTTGTTTGAACTGCACAGTTACGCACCGGACCATTTCCTGGTGAAGCTGCCATTTTGAACTATTTCTAATTTTTTTGACTGACTGAATTGGCACTGATTACAAGGAAGTTTTGTGGTACTGTATTTTGCATCAAACCCATTTTTGGTTTATTAATACATCAATTTATTTATTTTTTGCTGGGAGCACTTACTTGGCTTTGTTTTGGATTTCTCCTAGGATGCATCCTGATTTGCCTGCAGCACTCTTTACCTTTGCGCCTTTCTTTGTTCAACCTTACTCAACAGCATTTCTTTAGAGTCCTAGAAATCAGTAACTTTACTGACTGAAACCAAGAGCAACTGGTCCCCCCCCCCCCCCAAACTCATCCTCTATGGAAACCTAAATGTTAAGTGGTACCAACAACATTTCAGAGACAATAGTACCTTTAAGATTTTTTACCTAAAAGCACATTTTACAGAACAGACTGTGCAAAAAAGGCCGTATACATATCTATCCCATTTCCTATGGAATTATTTCTTGCATCCCCAGAGCATAACTCAAAGCTGATAAAAATACTTTGTAGTACCATAAAAGATCTTGGGCCAGATATTCAAAACTTTGCCCTGGGGCTATATCAGCACTGCCCAGTGTGCTAAATTAGCCCAAAACAAATAGCCCGCTATATTCAAAAGGGATAGCCCCAGTGCTAAACCTGCTGAATATAATAGCATGCTAAGGAAACCAGGCAAACTGGGCTGGGAGTGTAGTGCAAAAATAGCCCGGGAAATAAGACAGCTCTGAATATAACAAACAGGAAGTGCAAACCACAACAGCATCCCAGTTCACAGCGATGTGAAGGAAGGTAGAGGTGAACCATGTGGCCAATGTCGTGTGTGCTAGCAAAGGAGTGGATTCATTAAACCTGCAAGCACCAGTGCATATGAAATTAAATTGTGCAGAAATGTACAATGTTTCTGAAATGTTTGTGCAGCATAAACATATTTAGACAGGTTTTACCTGGAGCTAAGCCATTTGCCCGATGCTATCATGTTTGCCCGGGGCAAAATGTTGCTATATTCGAAAGTGACATGCAAATGAGCCTACTTAGGCAATTTGTGGACAAACATCCAGATTAGCATCTCATTATGTCCTGATTTGCATGCAGTTTGCCTAGCACTATTGCACGGTCCCACAACTCCACCTGTAGATCAGTCTGGAAGTACAGGGGCTGGCTGGATCTGCCCACAGCTCCACCTGTAGGTCAGTCAGGCAGTGCATGGTGGTAGATGCAGGCTGCATTTGTAAAGAACAGCATAGAATATTGTGCCCCAGGGGACTTCACAGCACAGGCACAGGTGGAGGAGCTGCATGCAATGATCAAACTGCAGTTCATTCTACAGTACACAGCAGACACTACAGTAGCAAGGGGGCTAGTAGTGTGAGGGACACAGCAGTGCCTATGATGTGTAGGGCCTCAGTTACCACTGTACCGTACACAGTGACAGGCCCAGCTTGCAGGTCATACTGACAGTGGACATTACCTTTACGCTGTTGTGTGACCCACAGATGCTGCACCACTGGCATGAGATACTCACAGTGACATATACAGGACTGGTTGTGTGTGCTGTGGTGTCTGTACAGATGTGCTGTATGTGGCGGGGGGGCACATACCATCAGACAGGCACATTGGTGTTGGGGTATTCTCAACACTGGACCATTTGCACTGCGTGGCTTGTCCCAGCCTTGTAGCCACACCCAATCTTTGGTGCAGCCTGGCCACCTGTACACCCTGTCCTCAACACCCTCCAGGCACACAGTGTTGCATGTGTGTGCTGGCTTCTGTTGGTGTCCACTGAAGTGTGGTCTACAGGTGTGTGCTGTATGGCCACACTGCCATGGTGTCCACTGGGAGCCAGGTCACCACTTACTGCCTGGCATTTCTGGGACTAGTGACAGATGGTGACATCATAGTAATACCATTCATGAGCAACATGTTTCTTCTATGTCAGGTTTATTTCTATGTTTAACACTTACTAGTTAGGGTCACACAAAGCCATGCAAAAGTCACGCAAAGCTATGCAAAGCCATAAAGTCAAGCAAAGCTGATTTGCCAAGAGTTAAGACTACCTTTTCCTGTGTGTTAATTTGCACCATGCAAAGTGTTGTGCTAAGTCATGCAAAAACACTTTATGTGGTGTTATTCGCTGAATATAGCATTGCACCTGTAGTCATGTACATGCCCCCTCAGTTTGCCCCTTGCATACATTATACTTTTGCCCAGCACTAATGCAGTTTTCCCATGCTATTTGAACTTTTGAATATAGCAGACCAGCGCAAATCCAGTGCAAACGGTTTGCACCCGGTGCAAAGTTTTGAATATCTGGCCCCTTGTCTTGTCATGTACCTCTGTGTTAATGGGCAGGTAATAGGAAGTCTGGGGCAACCATCTAACTAATGAGCAATTGAACACAGCACTGGCAAATCTTCCTAAAAGTGTAATGTCCTCAAAATTCTAGCATGCAACACTTTACAGTATATTTACATAACACACATAAAATTACACAAAATTAATCCACAGATATCAGATACAGTATTCACCAATTATATCCTTCTGATATGGACTCCCTGTCCCACGTGCTTGTCAAGTGCCTACAATTCCACCTACACATGGGACAGGAAACCCACTATTCTATCCCAAGAAGCAAATACTCTATTGAATAATAATATTCCTTTATTAATACTGGCTGTGACAAGAGACAACTGTGTTATGACTTTGCATTCAAACAAACTTTGGGCATCCTAAATGCAAACAAAATGCATACTGATCAAATGTAATGATCATAATCCCTTTGTACTTGCTACATGGCTAAATGTTATTGTTAATAGTCTAAAAAAAACTATCATTTCAAAAAAGAACTTTTAGATTTTAATAAGATTTGGGAACCTTTTAGTGCCTGCATGGCTAGTAGCTTTCCTCAATGTCTTCTCATGTTTTCCCAAGCCCCTGACAAATGCCTAAAATGTGTAATACACCTATGTATGGTTTGTTGATTACTATGATGCAGTTCTTTATAGGTGGCTCAGATTTATTAAATTGTTTACTCCTCATTGACTGGGTAGGTACACTGGTGCCACATGCCTTTTTCCGGTAAGTCCCTGGTTACAGGAAACACAAGTACAATGTGAGAGCAGCAAAAAAATGATACAGTACTTGATAAGGTAATAAAACAATGTGAAAAGGATACATCACAGGTACAAGTAAGTAACACAGTTGTGCAAATTTTAACATAGTGTAAATAGATCTAAATATAGCAGCAAATATGACAAAATGAAATATAGCAAGAGGAACAATACTGAAATTGCACTCGTTATGAAGCATTGATTAGATGCGCTATTTGCAATATCAATAATCATGTTAGCTTTCCAGTCACCTTTTGTAATTGTAATTGTAATGAATATGTTGATAGGGATTATTTTCCTATAACACAAATTATAAAAGGCTAGAGAACTAGTGAAACCTTTGGATATTCTGTCCAGTCGGATAGTGCACAAGTCACACAACCTTACTCCAAAAAGTCACAGAAAGCCACCATGCATGGAACTACAGCAGTCTTTGGCCAGGTGAAGTGTCCATCGAGTCCAACTGCTGGAGACAAGCATTTTAAAAGACAGTTTATCACCACTGTAAATTAAAGTTAAGGAAGCATTGGGGTAACCACAATTCAGATCAGCAAGGCTTCACTAAACACTCCTGGGTAATCATTAGTGGTTGCTTAAAAAGGACAAAGGAAGCTGTGACTGCTAATTGCCTTTTCTCTTCCTGCACTGCCTATCAATTGCTTTATGTTATAATTAGGAAGCTGAGCTTAGGTTATTTACTAATAGGATGACAAAGTGTTCATTATTTATTTAGAGGGATATTTTAAACTAATGCAGACTTGTTTTCTCCTCTCATTGCTATTATTTGTGTTTGTCAACAAAAAAGCAATTTTGACCTATTTGTCAACAGACAGCATAAACTTAGTATTAAGAGCATCTTTTAGTCTTAAAATAAAATACCATGCTGATTGTTCAGTTTTAAAAGTGTTAATGTTGCAAAAAACAGTTCAAAAACTAAATCTTTTAAAAGGAGTTTCTCTGACAGACAAACAAGTAATGCAAACGGCCTCACTTCCAGTGTAAAACATAAAGTTATATTATATACTGTACCATTATTCTCACTCATGTGATACATCCTATACTGTATGTCAGCATTGGGTTTAAGAAGTTTTTAACAATCCAACTTTTGCATTATATGTATATTATAGTTCTGTGGTGCTGTATTAATTAAGGTCAAATCCAGAGTGGCTAGTACTGTATCATGAAATGTACCGTATTGTTGTAAAACTACATACTGAAGGGGTTCTAAAACTTTTCAATTAAATTAGGAAGTGCAGTCTCCTAAAAAAAAAAGATGAACAATACTAAATAAGGGGGTTGATTGGTTTGGTTTGGGGGGTCAATCATTTGCAAGCCCAGTGTAGTTTGGGGCGCATCTGATACTCCTGCCTAGCCAGTTCATAACCAGCTACCAGAAATAACAAAGGCCTTGGCCCTGGCCAGAAAAAAAGCAGAGAATGCCTTAGCTGAAGGCTGGCACTGTGGCAGAGATGCACATTTAGCTAGGTCTTCTTAAATTAATTATCTAAATAGTTTGCATTTGTCACTACTCTGAATCCCTTTCTGCTCAGCAATTGTTGTTTTCTCTTTTCACACTTCCTGAACATTCAGATAACATCAGTAACACCATTCCAGGCCATTCTGATGACTAGCACGGAATGGTGCAACTGATACTATTGAATATCTTAGAAATATGAAAAGAAAAAAAAGTAGCTAGTGAGGAGCATGGAACTCTATATGGATCTGAGGGCACCTTCAGTCTACATTATATATTTATCAAAACATCAAATTACACAAATGGCATAGAAAGGAGAATGGGAGGGCAGTTAACTTTCACCTTTAAGGGCCATCGGCCTCTCTTCATAGTTTTTTTCTGCAATACCCCTGGACATTTTAGTGGACCTGTACTGTACTCTTATGACTGCCACAATGCCATTTTTGTATTGAGCAGCCCAGAACCAGATGTACTACTGGTGGGATCTGACAAGGGCCTTGTAAAGCAAAAGGATTACTTCCCCTATCCTAGTGGCCACCCTGCCTTTTGATGCACCCATGCATTTTGCTGCCCTCTTGACAGCTGCTGTACATTTTTTGCAATACTTTAGCCAACATTGTAAATGACGTCCAAAGATCAATTTTCTTCTTCACTACTGCAAGAGAAGCCCACACACATATTGTATATCCTTCCTCCATTTCCATTCCCAAGTGCAGCATCTATCAACAAACACAAGCAGCACCAACAAACTTAAGCATCCTGCTGGAGACCTCAGCTTCCAGATCTTCTATGAAAATGTTGAACAGTAGTGACCCCAGTACTGATCATGGAGAGATGCCACTAAGTACCCCTCTCCCACTAAAAGAAGTGCCAATCCACCACAGCCCTCTGCATCCTGCCTCCAAGTCTGTTAGCAAGCAACACTTTGTATGCCACGCTCGTGGCCAAAAAGCTTGTTATGCACCTTAGTACCAAAGGCTTTACTTATGTCAAGAGAGGCTACATCTGTTGCCCTGCCCCCTTTCCACCACCCTATTCACCTCCTTGAAGAAGGTGATCAGATTGGTTTGGCATGTTCTGCTCCTCATAAAGTCATGCTGAGAGTGGGTTTGTACCTTGGTCTCAACCAAGTGCTCCATTATTCTGTCCTTGACTATGATGTCTAAGACCTTGTCCAGCACTGATGTTCTGCTGGCTGGCATGTGGTTGCTTGATTTATAGGATTCATAGGATAGATTACCAGGTCAAGTAGCATAAGCCATATGAGACCTGTACATTTTAGGTTATGTACTGGAAACACATGTTACCATGATACTTGCCCAATGCATTTTTAAATCCCCCCATAGTTTCACTAGAAACCACCTCAGGAGGTAAAGCATTCCACTATGGCACCACTCTCTGGGAAAACCAATGTTCTTACTGTCTTTTTTAAAGGGACCACTTCCTAGTTGAAACTGGTGCCCTCTGTTGTTTTGGTGGTTGCTAGTCTCTTTTGAAGCCCCAAGTACTCCCACAATTCTCTCTCCTGAAATGCCCTAAATACTAAACACATATCGCGTCTATACCTGTGATGCTATAGTGAATATTTCCCCAGAGCCTGGTTTTGCCATTTATTGCTCCTTTCTTGAAGATTATTTATTACATTTTTATTGACCAGGTAGGTATGCAAGACAAAAAAGTACCTATTTTCAAGTATGACCCATAAGGTTACAATGAAAAGAAATTATGGTGAAGTAAATAAGACGGGGGCAGAGTACATGTAAATACAAAAGAGCAGAAGGCAACAACAAATATAGCACTCAAATTCTAAAGTAAGCCAAGCATTAAGCCTAAACTTAATCATCCATACAAGTGAGGAGCATAAAGTAGGTAAACAGGATCCAGCAAGTATGTCAACAGAGACTTCAATAAGACAATCAACTTTAGATGCAAGCAGAGGGGGTGATAAATACTTCTATGGTGTACATCTAAAAAAGATGGTATGAGAAGGAGCCAAGGATGGAGGGGTATTCCAAAGCCTAGGAGCAAATGTAGACATGTCCTGGTCACCCATCTTAGTTTCACCCTTAGAGACAATAAGTAAAGACACCATTAGACAGAAAGAAAATGATCCTGGTGAGAGTACTGTACAGTAGTGGGGGAGCAATACAGATAAGAGTGGCAAGTCTGAGAAGCCTGTCTATGAAACACCCAAGACAAAATGAGCACCCAGCATATGGAATAATCTCCCTAGGGTTGTATAGATGTCACAGTGATGTGTTAGATGGTTTGAGGATGGTGCAAAGTGGCAGATGTTATTATAGAACACATCCCACATAGCCATTACTCCTTTTGAGGAGTTAGAAAAAGAACAGATGTCATAATTGTGGCAAGGGATAAGGGCTCTTTTAGCAAGGGCAATATGAGCTTCTGGGGTGAGTATATGTCTATCTCTACCAGCCAGGTCATGCTTAACGTTACCTACCTCACATGTGGAAAGGATATGTGAGGAGAAATCTAAGGAGGGTTTAAGAGTTGTCCCTAGGTATTTAAAGGAATTAGGCCAGTCATTTAAAATCCACTCTGCTACAGAGATGTGCTGGTTCAAAACAATCAGGAAGCCAGCAAAACAGAATGGCACCAGGACACAACCACAGGCTTGGAAACACAATACAACAATGTATTTCAAAATTGTGAATATACTCACACATTGGAAAAACTGAGAGAAAACAGACACTGACAGGAAGGCACAGTACTCTAACCCATTTCACAACTACCGCATCATTAGGGAGTGACTTATGACATGTAAGAACAGCAACTTAAGTGCAGGATGTAAAGTGACAAGTACATAAGTATAATATCAGTAAAAACTAAGAAATTACAGTCAGACCTGTTTAATTCATGCCTTGTTATTATGGATACCTGCTTATCTGAACAGAGAACTTCCAAAACAGACTTTTTCCACGTTAATTGCTTCTTTAATATTGAAAACTCTGTTTCTGAACCCAAATCCTGAGTTTGGAATACTTGGTCCATAATCCTCCATTCATTTTGACCTGGATGATTCAATGAATGTGTTATTTAATGGCAGTCTTCTTACTCCCTCCTAATCCCCCCAGCATATTAAAGGTGATGCCAAATGAGTTTTAGATAGTTAACTGCCCTCCTGTTTTCCTTTTTATGCCACTGATTTATCCTGATATGCTTTGGTCAGTTTTTGACAAATAAATAATCTAGCTTAGGGGGGCCCCCAGATCTACATAGAGTTCCACCCTCTGCACTAGCTCCTGCTTCTTCTTTTCAGATCTGTTTTTTTAAATTGAGCATGCTTTTCCTTCCTCCTTTGTACACTATCCCCACTGGTCCACACACACTAACTCAGCCCTGACACACACACCCCAGGACTTACCTCACTCTCAAGGACCCCCCACTTACCCCCCAGGGGTGAGGCCACTGGGGGCCCCCCTCCCACCAATGGAGACTGAATGGTGCAATGAGAGTGAGAGCCTGGTTGGTGGTGTGGGGTCAAAAGTGTGGGGGGCAAATGCCATCATGCGATAGTCAGGCTGCCTTTTTCTGGTTTCACCCAAGGAGGCATGGCATGCAATGATGTGAGGACAGCAAGCCGTATGCCTGCCATGACTCCTAGATATTCTCCGTCCTGGTGGTGACAACACCTGGCTGTTGCAAGAGGCCACTCGAACACCAGTGACTTCCCCAGTCTCCCACTGGAGGAGGAGGAGGAGGAAGCCCAAAGGATGCTCAGTCCTCCTTCTCCTGGCTGGCCCTCCAACATCCCAAGCTTGTTCCTGAACCAGGGTCATCAGCGTCACAAGCACTAGTGTTACCACTGTGCCAGGAGGCTGGCCTCTTTTCAGATTTCTAAGACATTCCATGACATCAGTGATACCATTCCATGCTGTTCATCTGAATGAGCTGGAATGATGTTACTAATGTCAAAGAATGTTCAGACAGTATGAAAAGAGAGAACAGCAACTGCTGAGGAGGACAGGATTCAGAGTAGCTACAAACTAGTGCAGTGCAGAATGTTCAAATTCTGACATGTTTGCCAATTCGTTATTTTCAATTTGCAATTTGACTTTCCAATATAAAGTGCTGAACACTGTCAAGTGGCCAGGTAGATCACACTGGTGGTACAACAGTTTGTGAATTTTAATATTTTGTATTCCTTCCTGGAATTAATGGAAGCAAAAGTAGCAGTATTTAATACTACACTACAAAACTTGCAGTGACCACACTGATGGTAGCCTGTCAGTGGTGTTAGTAGCTAATTGACATTTTCTGTGCATTGTGCTGGTTGCAGGCTATGTACCAGGCTATCAGAAATACTTAGCCAGCATCAAGCTAGTGTCAGTCCACATGATGCAGAGCCTGAGGCTCTAACAATCATCATTTGGATGGCTTAAAGCACATTCATTTTTACATTTTCTGATCCATCCCTTTAGCCCTCCCTCCTCCATGATGTCAGATGATGCCTATGTCAGTCTAGTCTGCAGCAGAATGTGTTGGGCTGAAACTGCCCTCCATGCGGGAGCAAGTTCCCTGGCTTGTCATGGGGAGAGCTGCTGCTGTGTTAGAACCCAGGCATCTCCCCCCCTGGGCTGACTCATGCTTCCATTAGGATCACTCCCCAGCCCTGGTCACACCAAAAACATGAAAAACAAAAGTGCTCATCCAATATGGCTGGTGCTGCTACCACAGACAGCAGAAGGCTCAAGGAACAACACAGGTGCAGCGCACACTTGAGGTGAACAAAAATCAGAGGCTTCCAATTTATTTAAATGCAATGAATTTAATTGGTACTCCCTGATGATGCCTCATATCTGAAAAGGCAAAGTGCTGGTGTTGTGTTTGCTGTACTTTTATGTTACAGTGGCACCAGTAAAATTCTTTGCATCTATAAAAATAAGGATCCTCCCATTTTTGTTCAGCTCAAGTGTGAGCTGCACTGGTGTTGTTCCCTGGTGGCACTGATCCTGGCTCCTTGAGCTCACTTCCAATCCCCGGTCACCAGCACAGAAGCACGCAGTGCCTCCACTGACCCACTGGCAGCCCTATACCCCATTCTTTTAAAGTCATAAACATGAAATTCCAGTTAAGGAGAACAAAAGCATTGGTTGCCTTCGAGGCAGCTACTATTTTTTCTCATTTAGATCCATCGCTGGATGAGATTACAACCTAAAAAAACTCAAGACTAACAAAAAACTGATAGGTGATTAATGAATCTTTTTTGATCAGGATGAATGTGCAGTGTGATTTGTTACTGAATTCTTTTAACAATTAATTTAACCACAATTATGTAATCCTGGATTAAAAAATTGATTGGCCTATAGCTCTCAGTTTTTTTTTTCTTGGATCATTATTTTCTTTCAGCAAAATGACATTACATTCATTGGTGTTGGAATTAAGTTTGAGGTGGTTACGTTATCCAACAAGTTCATCCACCAAGGCAAAAGATCCATTCTAAAAAACATAAAAAATTAGGCTGCAAATCCATTGGGTGCTGAGCGCCATTCTTTTTCACCTGGGATACAGTCAATTCTATGTCCACTGCAGAAAACATATCTCCATCAACATGAAGACCTGGTAGGTGACACATTTCCTAGTACCTTTAATTTTCACTATTGTAGTTATATCAGGTTTATTGTGTACAGATTTTTAATACGCAACACACTCTTTGGCAATTTCTTAATCAGTGTGAATGTAGGTACCATCATGCTTCAATTAAAACATGTTTTCTACTAGGTAAACAAGAAGACCCCAGGAGGCTTCTATCCAATTGCGACCTCAGAGGAGTAGTGTTAAAATTCATCTCAATTTGTTTTAAGGCATATGCCTGCACCTTGCCAAATTTATTGGCATGATAATACATTTTAACTTTATACAAATTTTTCACCATTTACTTTATAAGATCCAGATTTCTATCGCTATTTTTTATTGTAAAATATGGCCCGGATATTCAAAAGGGTTGCGCCATGCGCAACAGGGTTGCGCATGCGCAAGTCCCAAAATGCGCCATTTTGCGATATTCAGAAGGAGGCAGTTGCGCCACCGAAAACATGCTGAGCAACAGCGCAATGAAAATGAAGGCATGCGCAACCGAAGGGGGTGGATCCATGCATAAAGAGTGCAATGCGATATTCAAAGACTTGCGCGATGCGCAATAGCGGCACAGCCGGAAATTGCGCACTAGCGGAAATGAGCCAAAATAAAAAGGCTCAAGGAAGCGGCGCAAGAACGCTACAAGGCTGCCAAGTGGGGAGAGGAGAGAGAGAGAGAGAGAGACAGACAACAGACAGGCTAGGGCAGGCAAGGAAAGCTGCAATATAGGCTGTAGGAGGCCAGCGGGGGTGCCCGTGCAGTGGAAGCAGCAGTGAGGACAGCGGAGGTAACACAGCAACAGCAGCCAGAGGGGCAGTAGCCAGGAGATGGATAGTGCCAGCTTCCACATGGAAGCTGTAATGAGGGGGTGAGAATGCATGCTACAGGGGACGTGGCCATGGAAGGGCCCGTCGGGGTATGCCCCAACAGGCAGCACGCGTCCGCGATCAGCTTTGAGCTGTACACAGATGTAGAGATCATGGGCCGTACCACCTGAACAGGGCAATACTGAGACGGCTCTGTGAGCTGTGCAATGATGTGATGCAGGCACCCCGCGACGGAGTCACGCTCTGTCGGTGGAGACCAGGTGACAGCCTGCATGTGCCTGCTCACCACGGGCACCTTCCAGAGGCCGACAGGGGACACCACAGGCATCACACAGTCGGCCGCGCCACGCATCCTCACCCAATTCCTCAGTGCACTGCTGCCACATGCTGTGAGTACGTCCATTTCCCCAGCACCGCGGCAGAGCGACAGCAAACATGCAGGGAGTTCCACAGGCAGCACGATGCCTGGCTTGCTAGGTGCCAGACTGCACCCATGTGGCCATTCGTGATGCCAGCTGGGTTCCGGCGGGGGTCACATATAGGAACAGAAAGGGATTCTCCAGTGTCAACTGCCAGGTGGTGTGTGATGCCACTGGGCGCATAATCAATGTCTGTGCCACACACCCTGGCGGAGTACATGATGCCTTCATATGGTATCAGTCCGCACTGTGCCATCGATTCGAGAGTGGGGACATCCCCACAGGACATCTAGTGGGTGAGTACACATGTATGGAATGCAAACTTGGGGCAAGGGTGGGAATGCCACAGGTGCCATGGTAGTGGCACACAGGGATATGGGCAACATGGACCTGAACATGAGACTGATCTCCACTATCTCCACGCAGGTGACAGCGGATACCCACTCCGTTCCTGGCTGCTCACACCGTACCGGCGCCCCATGACCCCATCGCAGCAACGCTATAATGAGGTACATGTTTCTACACGTAACATCATAAAGCAGGTGTTTAGGATGCTCAAGGCACGCTTCCGATGCCTAGACACCTCCGGTGGTGCCCTACAGTACAGCCCCCCAAAAGGCCTGTGGGATATTCCTGGCCTGTTGCATCCTGCACAACATGGCCAAAGACTATGGGATAGCCGTACAGGTTGAAGAGGGGGACAGCGATGGGGACGCCAGTGGTGCCGGTGTTAATGGTGATGAGCAGCCCCCCCTAGGACGGCGGGACCCTCGACTGATCCGGCAGGTGCGGCTGCACCGGGACACCATCACAGAGGAGCACTATGCAGAACACAGGTAAGTCAAGGGGACATGTGCAACCAACACTGTCCATGCGCAAATCACAGGCACACAGGGTAACACACCAGGGGTGCATGACGGCCAGGGGAGTGGAAGGGTCCAGGCATACAAACACACCATCAGGGAGGGGTGAGCACTCAAATGGACACACACACACACCAGGCACAGAGCATACATGGGCAGATGCACAGCACAGCAGAACCGACACTGCTAACACACAGCACCACCGACCACCCCCACCACCTGTACTGTCCAAGTACGTGTGTCAGATGCTGGGCACCCTTGCACCTTGGTGTACAGTACAATGCAGGCATCATCATGCACACACACCTGTGGACAGCAGTTGGGAGGGTGTGCAGGTGGTCCGTGTGTCGGCGTGGTGAGCAGAGCACCCAGCAGTGCACTGCCCACCATGACACACATTGCACACATGGCAGCACCAGACAGGGCCCACACTGGGATACAGCTCAGTCATGTAGCACTGTCCCACGGCCACCGCGGATGTATGGGTGGCCCCGCCGTGACCCAACAGCACTGGCAGGCTGAGCAGGGACCACATGGGGTGGCACTGTTGCACCACCAGGGGTCCCACTGCGCGAACGCGACCTTGCCTGCACAGGGGTCTGCAGCATGCCGAACAAACCTGCACCAGGGGTGCTCGGGATGGCCACAGCAGAACTCGGCATCGACAGGACTGGTGTCGCACGACGCCGGGAATGGGGAGTGGAGAGTGAACTGTGTGGGGTGTGCGGTACAGGGGCACCTGACTGTGTGCCCAATGCGTCCACGACAGAGACCACTGCCTGGGTCAGCCTGTCAATGGCGGCGGTCACATCCGTCCGCATACGAACCAGCTCTGCACGGTCCAGAGCACACTCCCTGCTGTGCCGCTCCACAGCCACAGACAGTGGCTCCACGGACATTGCAACCCACCTCTGCAGCTGTACTGATTCCTGCAGCAGGCGGGTGTGCTCGTCCAATGGGTACTGTGCCCCAACGGCATCCTGTCCCCCAGGGTGTGGAAGGTCCTAATGCACAACACCCCTTGAGGGTGGGCGCTGTTCACCAGGACCAGGAATGGGTGGATCAAAGGGCAGCGGACATGTGCCACCGCTTGACACTGTACCCCCATACCTGGTGGGTGACTGCTGCTGCTGTCCCTCCAACCGCTGTGCCCCAGGGTCCACTCGTTCCACCGCTGTGCTAGCAACAGTGCCAGACACCTGCACAGCCACCGGTGCTGCCCCAACGGTGCTGACAGGCACAGCCTGGGACTGTGCCAGCATGCTGGTACACAAGTTGGAACCAGAAAGGCCCAGGGCACGTGCTGGCCTGCTGTGTGTCCATCATGGGACACACACCTATCACTGCCCATTGCAGTCCTTGCATCATCAATGGTGCAGGTACGCTACAGCCATAGTCACAGCGTGCTGGCATGCTTGCATGCCAGACTGCTGAGACACAGGCTGTGCACCCCAGCACCCGAATCACCGACACCAGAGTTGGCGGCCCAGCGTGCATGCTGCTGCAGTGCCTGCTGGCTGGTGATAGAGGTGGATGGACCCTCCTCCATGTCCAGCAGGTCATCATCACTGCCTGGACCCACCACCACCGTCTCCTGAAGACGAACAGGATCTGTAACAGAAAGAGAGTACATGTGAGTGCATGCGAACAACCTTCCCCCCAACCTCCCCCAACTCCACCACCATGTCATACAGTGCAGTGATGGGCTTCCACCTGTCTGGAATCCACCTCCTGGTATGCCCTCAATAGCGCTCCACTGCATTGATGCAACCAGTGTCTCCGCAGCCGGGGTTAGCTCCAACACCACTGGCGGGCCCCGCCAGTGCCAGCGCGTCCGCCTGAAGGCTGCCACCTTCCTTCAACCTCCTGCAGTCAGTCCCCTCTTCTTCTTGCATTCCTGCACGGAGCGCTGGTGGCTTCCGTGCAGGTTCACGGCCCAAGCTACCCCCTCCCATGCAGCCGCACGGAACTGAGGGGTGCCCCTCCGTCCACTCAGTACTGGCTCCTCATCCAGGTAGGCCTGGAAGAGGGCCTCTGTCTCTGCTGGGGTAAAGTTGGTCCTCCTCCTCCTACGCCCACCGTCCTCATCCTCACCTTGGCTCTGCTCGGTCATGGCGATCTGTATGGGGGGAAGTGGACACCTGTCACTGTGCAGTCTACAGCATTTTCCCATGACCATTGTCCAGAACATCACACAGCATGCAACTCACCTCTCACCTGCAGTAACTGAATCTGGCCAGCGCAGCCCAATGTCGCACATTTATAGCGCAATGCATGCAAATTAGGAGTGGAGCAACTATAATGACATGCAAATCACGCCACTGCGCCTTTGAATGGCTGATCAGATGATTTGCATGTGTCCGCTGAATATCGCGAATTTGCGCTTTGCACAATACGGTTGAGTCGGCTGAGCCAATGGCGCAGATCTGTGACTGTGTGGTACACTGCATTGCGCATGCCTAGATAGCTTATGCAGGCATCTGCCGTGCTGCTGACGTGCTGTGCGTGATCGGCAATTCAGGCCATGGCCACCATTGTGCCAGTGGCGCTACAGCACTGGGCACTATATAGCGCTGTGGCACTACTGCGCAATAGTCCACTGTGGCACTGGTACGCAGCTGGTCGGTCGCGCAGGATGTGTATACATCAGATGGTGCTGTGCGTGGCCTTGCGTCATTGCCCATGACCTTGTGTCCGACCTTTGGCCCCTGGCACTGTTCGGCTGCCATGTGTACGGCCCTATTGCGCTGTCTGGTGACAGCGCTATGTGAAGTGACGGCACTGTTCAAACAGCGCGATTGGAACCTGTGGTGGTCTATTGCACAACATCTCCACTTGGGGTTACGGCGCAGCGGGCTTATATTGCCGGGCTGTAAAGTTGGTACCATGGCTTGCAGAAGAGCAGTACACAGTGGAGCTCTGTCGGCGGTTAACTTGGTGGCTCTAGTGGAGCCCCACTATGGGGCAATTTATGGTGAGGCGCCCCTCACCATTGCCAGGATGCAGGTGTGGCAGCAAGTGGCCACTGACCTGGTGGGGATCACTGGACGGTGCTGGTCAGCTGAGCAGTGCCGGCACCGGTACAGTGACCTCCGCCGGAGGGATCCTGATCTTCTCGATTGGCTGCGGTCACATGCCAGGAGGGGCGTGGTGCCTAGGCCAGGTAGGTGTACCATCTATGCACCTGTATTCTCTGTAGGGGTGTGAGTGTGTTTTGGTGGCTGTGCATAGGTGATGGCTCTGCCATGGTTGGCTGTGTCAGTGTGTGCAGGTGTGAGATGCATGGGTCTGGCTGTGTGGGCAGGCACTCATTGGGGCAGGGGCAGTCTGCTTTGGAGTCACACTGATGTTTGTCTCAACATATGTCTCCCACAGGCCTGGATGTGAGGATGCAGGCACGGGGGAGGAGGGCCATGCCAGGG
Organism: Neoceratodus forsteri; assembly: GCA_016271365.2. Classification (NCBI taxonomy): domain Eukaryota; kingdom Metazoa; phylum Chordata; order Ceratodontiformes; family Ceratodontidae; genus Neoceratodus; species Neoceratodus forsteri. Next base: position 1,067,824,389 of record CM028130.1, read on the forward strand.
CCCCGGTGCCGTGGGTGTTGCGCCCAGCAGCAGCAGCGCAGACCCAGCTGCTTGAGGAGTGTGAGTATCATTACTTCATGGATGCTATTGCATGCTGGGGGGGGCAAGACCACCAGCCATGCACAACACAACCATGCAGGAAAGGGGAGGTCATAATTCCGCTACACAAGACACTAGTGAGGCCCCACCTGGAGTACAGTGTACAGTTCTGGAGACCATACCTACGTAAGGACATAGACTGGGTAGAGAAGGTTCAGAGGAGGGCAACAAAGATGGTGCATGGATTGCATCACAAGTCTGATGAAGACAGGTTGAAGGAACTGAACATGTACTCCCTGGAGGAGAGGAGGGAGAAAGGAGATATGATAGAGACATACAAGTATCTTACAGGGAGGAACAGGGTGCAGGAAAACACTATTTTTAAACGAAAAAGATGTTCCAGGACTAGAGGGCATGGGATGAAGTTGGAGGGAGGACGATTCAGAGGAAACATGAGAAAGAATTTCTTCACAGAACGGGTGGTGGACAAGTGGAACACCCTGCCAGAGGAAGTGGTGGGGGCTGAAACAATCACGGGATTTAAGAATGCACGGGATAGACATAAAGGAATTCTGGAGGACAGGAGTAAGGTGCAACAGACTTATAGGAAAACAAAGTGAACTTACAAGCTCAAATGGGCAGACTGGGTGGGCCATAGGCCCTTATCTGCCGACACTGTCTATGTATCTATGTATGTATGCATGACACAGGTGACATGCATCACTGTCCAGTATCACAGCACGCCTGTGTATGCGCCACTGGTGGTCCATGCATGCACTGGGCACATAGCTGTGTAACTGGCATCGCACCATGTTGCCACGTCACTGACAGCCTTGTTTGTGCTGTGATGGACATGGGCAGTGTGTGTGCAGTGGTGCACATAGCTGGTGCTGCCTGTTTGTGATGGCCTTGTGCATGTTCACTGTGGGTGGGTGCATGCCATCACAGGTGCGGGACATTGGGCTATATGGCTTGCAAGTTGGGTGGTGTTCAGGGTTGTGGTCAGTCACAGCCATTGACTGTGTTCCCATTTTCCTAGGCCTCACAGTTCTCCGGAGGATCCATTGTGACATACGGGGCCTGACACAAGTGTCTCTGGATAACCAGGCCATCCTGAATTCCATACGGAGACATGGCCTGCAGAGGAGGCATCGCAGGGAACAGCGGAACCAGGCACAGGACAACCAGCCTGCTGGGCCTTAGGCCACATTACCATTCCCACTTCACCCATCCCTACCACCCTGCCTTCCCTCTCCAAGTTGTTCATCCCTACCCCTTGACCACCCCTACCTTGTACCCATCCCCCCCCTTGTAAATAGTTCTGGTTTATTGTTTTGTAATTTACTCTGAAAATTTGAAAATACATTTATATTTTAATATGAATACTGTGTTGGTCTCTGATTTGCAGCTGGCTATGGGTGCTCAGTTGCAGTGGTGTACATGCCATCTGGGGTGGTATGGTCCTGGGTGTGTGTGTGTGTGTGTGTGTGTGTGCGTGTGTGCATGGGGAGGTATCTCCAGCATGGCAGTGACTTTCTGTTGGTCTTGCCATCTGCTGCCACCCACTGCTGGGTGCACAGGGTGTGTCTGGCTTGTATGCTTCTCTGCTGCATGGGGCTGACGTGAGCTGGGGGGGATGCATGGTTTCCTGCAGTGCCAGTCACTGCACATGGGTGGTGTCTTGGGGTCATGGTGCAGGGTGTGCTGTGCGTACGGGGGGCTGATGTGCACTGTGGTTGTCAACCTCCTGTGTGTGGCACTCTTAGCCTGCCAGTGGTTGTGCTTGGGTGTCATGGCTCTGCTGTGCTTTGTTGGCTTGTCCCCATGGGCCAGTAGATCATCTGTCACACCCCCAGTGATGCTGTGCTTGGGGTGTGCAGGTGTGGTGTGGGTTCTGCAGTGTGTTCCTGTGCCCATGTGTGGCATGGCTGGCGGTGGCCCCAGCCTGCCTCCCTGGATGTGCAGTTCCATTGCTCTGGGGAGGCTCTGCTTGCACTATGGCACTCTCTGGACTGCTCAGCTGGGTTGCCCTGGTTGGCGCTTATAGCTAAACATTTCTGCTCAGCTCCTTCCTGGCTGTGCTATGGCGGCAGTATGTGCGAGCATTCAGACATTGTTGCTTGCGCAATTTGTTCTGCTCCATGTTTGAATATCACACCTGTTGCACATATGCGTAATTGGTTTGTGCTTGCTTCTGCTGTTGCGCACATTTTGGGCGCAGTTTGAATATCCGGGCCTATAATTTAATAGGTCAGTAATTCCCTTTTTTATTGTTTGTTTTTCCAGATCTTTTTTTCCTTTTTCCAGCTGAATTTGTTCCAAGCTGTTCTTTGTATTTATGTAAGCAATAACTCAAGACGGGGTATGGGGTTTTGGGGGATTAATCAACACCCTAGGTGCATTGTGAGGCATGAGGCTGCAGACCGAGTACCCTCACAGCACTCAGGGTGTTGATTAATCCCCAATCACCCCATACCCTGGAGTCAGTTATTGTGCTTATAACATGGGGTATGTTTAGAAAACAAAAATAAATTCCACAGTGCTATTTTTTTCCTGTTTTAATAGGGAACATTGAGTGTATCCTGCCAAGGTTGAAAGTAGTCCCCAGAAATCATGCATAGGTGATTGATTTTATGAACATACAAATGGCAGAAATACACTCCTGAAATTATTTCTGACATTTTTATGGTCATAAGATAAAGCATGAGTCAGCTTACTGTGATGTTGTAGCAGCGGTGTCAGTGTTTCTCACTTCGTGCTGTGTGTGTGTCTTGCTCTATCTCTATCACATTCTGAACACAGTGACATTTGATGGTACAGATCGGGGAGAGTCAGTGTCTTTGGCTGTCTGTCAAACTGGATTGCAGGACTGTGCTGTACATTTCTTTCCCTGTTGTATGTGTTACTCACTGTCTCTCACTCTCGCCCCCCCACCCCACTACTGTGTGCTTAACTCATACCCACCGGTATAACCTGTCTCTCTCTCTCTCTCTCTCTCTCTCCACATCGCAGACAAGAGTGGGCTCTCTCCCCTGTTAGCTTCATGTTGTCTCACTCACTGTCACTCCCATTCTCTCTTTCACCATCTCCTGAGCTCTCTGACATAGTGTAGTTTGCTTAGAGGGAACGCACATTGTCAGGAGCAGGTCAACTTCCCTATGAAATCAGAGAACACCTACCCCATTATCTCTCTCTTTTCCACATATGCAGGTAAGAGAACATGCTGTGGATCATCGGGGGGGGGGCGCTACCCAATGGAACTGGAGAACACAGACCCTGTTCTCTCTCTCTGTGTCTCTCTCCCTCCCACATGTCCATGCAAGAGAACATACTGCAGATTATCGGGGGCGGGGGAGGACACACACAGCAAACCGTGGAAATCTGAAGCCCTCAGATGGTTTATTCAGTGTTCTGGTCTCACCGTGTAGGTAAAAAATGCTACTGTATTGGATGTACCACACATGACTCGGTATGGCAGGCACAAATGGTTCAGGAGGGGAGAGTGCCTTCATGATGATGAGATGCACTGTGGAAGACAAATAGTCAGAGCTGCAAGGACAGGCATCAGGCACAAGCTTCAGCTCTGTCTCTCTCTCTCTCTCTCTCTCTCAGTCTCTATCTCTGTTATGTTTCAATCACATTCCAAGCACTGTGTGACACTGGGGCCAATGAAGTAGAGGCTGGGTATACATGGGGGGGGCAACAGAAGAGAGGCTGGATATACACTGGGAGGAGATACTGGGTATACACTGGGAACCAGACATTCACTCTCCACAATTTGGCACCACACAACTATTAAAATGGAGTCAGTTCATTGCTAGAACTGCATCAGGTTTGACATGAGGGAGGAATGCTTCAATGGCTGCTTTCACATTTCAGTTTTCCCAACAACAACTGGTGCCATCCTGCCATGGGATTTCCCTCTAGGGGCACTTAACAACAACTGTGTGTATATCAGGGATTAATCAACAGTCACCTGATGCTGTTCTACCAATGATGTGATTGCATTTTAGTACCCCATGTTATAATTAATCAACAGTCACCTAATGTTGTTCTACCAATGGCATGACTGCATTTTAGTACCCCATGTTATAAACTGTATTAAAAGGTATGCATCCTCTCAACAATGCTTTACAAGCATCCCTCCTGATAGGAACATGGAATAGAAACATAGGTAATAATTATAGAAAAAAGACCACAAGTCCATCTGATAGAGTTCCCTATCTGTTCTGACACCTATTGTTCATGCAGGGTTTAGCCCTTCCAGTCAGACCCCATTCCCATCCCTACTGCTACCAACCTGAGCAACCACCAAACCCTTCATTTGGTCCCAGCCATGCTTGAAACCATTTATGATCTTGGTGCCCACCACCTTCTCAGGCAGACAGTTCCACAGCTCCACCACCCATATAAAACAGAACTTCCTCACATTCCTCTTAAACCTTACCCTCACAAATTTCCCCTCATGACATCAGATTCTTGACTTTATACTCATGTTAAATAGTTCCCTGCAGTTCACCTTGTTTATTCCTTTCAGAAACTTGTAAAGGTTTCTGTCATATTCCCCACTGTCTGGTCTCCAGTGAGTACATGTTCAGTGCCTGTTTGCCCTGAATCATCTAAGTCACCCTTCATTGCATCATCTCCAACCTGTCCTCTGTCTTTCCTTAGGTGCGGACTCCAGAACTGAGCACAGTATTCCAGGTGTGGCCTCACTAGTGACTTATATAGAGGTAGTAGTACCTACCTTTTCCTGCTGTTCATATCCCTTTCAATTCACCCCAGCATCCTACTAGCCTTACTATAGTCCTCATTACACTGCCTTGATTGTTTGACGAGGTCACTAATGATGGCTCTGAAGTCCCTTTCCTCTGAGGTAGTGCTCAGTTTAACCCCTCCCATCTAGTAGTCTGTCATGTTTTTTTTTTCCTAGGTGCATAACATTGTATTTTTGGGCATTTTACTTCAGCTACAAAAACTTAGACCACAGCTCTAGCTTTTGTAGAACCCTCTGCATCTCCCTGATCCCTTCACAGCCATCTACCCTATTGAAGAGCTTAATGTCATCAACTAAGAGGCACAGCTTGCTCCAAATGCTTTTGCCAATGTAGCTGATACACATGTTGAAGAGGTTAGGACCCAGGACAGATCCCTGCAGCACCCCACTCGTAACCTCCCTCTCTTCAGATTTGACCCTGTTTACCACCACCCTCTGCTGTCTCTCCTTCAACCAGTTTTCTGTCCATTCAACTAAGTCCCTAGCTGCACCCAGATTCTCCATCTTCTTCAGTAATCTTCTGTGTGGCACCAAGTTGAATGCCTTGCTGAGTCTGAAGTAGAGTAAATCCACAGCATGGCCCTTATCTACTACTTTTGTTATCCTGTAAAAGAAAACTATCATGTTAGTTTGACAAGACACATATGCTGTTTACTATCCTGCACACAATTACTCTCTAAGTAGTCCACAATGTCCTCTTTGATCAGTGACTCCATCAGTTGACCCACTACAAAGGTAGGTCACATGTCAGTAAATCACCATTTGCTCCTTGTTCCCTGCTTTGTGTAGTGGGACTATGTATGCTGCCCTCCAGTCTTTCTGAACTACCCCTGTATGAACTCAGCTATTGAATAGCACTGCTAGGGGTTCATCCAGTTCTGTAACCAATTCTTGAGCATCCTTGGGTACATTCCATCCAGCCTGGGGACTTGATCTACCTTTGGGGCTTCAGATCCCTTCTGGACCCTCTGTCTGATAAATACAGACTGCCTCATTTCATGAATGCCCCTAATATCTACCTTGATACCACTTTCAGACAGAGGCCTGATGTCTTCCCCTGAGAAGACAGAGCAGAAGCAATCATTAAGGATGGCTGCTTTTTGATCACCTTCCTCTAGTACCCTCTCCCCTTGTTGCCTAACAATACCTCCTCTCTTCTTCTTTTTTCCTTAATGTATCTGAAGAATTGTGTTTCTCCACCCTTGACTCCCTCTGCAATATGCAGCTCCATCTCTGATGTTGCCTTCCTGACCATCCTCTTTGCTTCCTAAGTTTTTATTTGGTACTCTTCCTATTCCTCCTCCCCCTGCTTTTCCTTGAACCTGGTGAAAGCCTTTTTCTTGTCTCTCACTGCTTCTCTGACCCTTTCTGAGTACCTTATTGGTCTTTTGTACCTGTTTCATTTTGTCACAATTCTCATGCATGACATTGTTGCCAAAAGTGGACCCCTTGATTTCCTTTCATCTTTCCTCTACACCTCCATTGCAGTACATCTTAGTAAATGTGTCTTGGACAAGCTCTCTTATCTTATTTAAATCTACTCTTTGACTACATCTACTAAGGTGATAAGTCTGGGTGTTATCCTTGATGATGGAATGACATTAGAAGTTCAGGTGTCATCCATCGTCTGGAGCGGTTTTAACCACCTTAGAAATGTCACCCAGGTCAAAGCCTTAATTCTGCCTGACAACCTGCCCTCACTTGTACATGCTTTTGTAAGGTCTAGACTCGACTACTGCAATGCTCTGTACCTCGGGGGCATTGGAGGGGTTCTCTGTCACCTGTAGCTGGTGCAGAATGCAGTGGCCAGATTGCTGACAGGTCTTCTGAGGTATTGTCATGTGACCCTGGTCCTGTGGGATCTGCACTCACTGCTGGTGAGATAGAGAATCACCTTTAAGGTGGGCTTGCTTACCTGTAAGGCCCTATACAGATTGGGCCCTGGCTACCTGAATGACTTTTTGACTTCTGTCTGCCCTGTGTGCTCACTCCACTCCTCCACCAATGGCCTCCTGTTGGTTCCTAGTGCCCAATTGAAGACCTCTGGAGATCAATCATTCAAGGTGGTGGGCCCAGCCCTGTAGAACTCACTTCCAAGATCTTTGAGGGAGGCCCCATCAGTGGAAGTGTTTAAGCAGGATCTGAAGGTGCATCTTTTTAGAGAGGCAACTGCAAACTGTTATGAGTCTTAGAAGTAGTAGACTGCTGTATCATTTATTTTAAATAAGGATTTTAGTTAGGTATTACTGTTCATTGTCATTGTCTGATATATCTTTTTATATTTGATGTATGCTATTTACCTGCCTATACAGCACCCAGAGCCTCTGGGATGGGGTGCTTTATAAATAAAATTGTATTTGTTTCCTTACTTCTAAAACTAGGACTTCAGTTTTTCACAGGGACATTGGGGTCCCAAAGGCCAGCCCAAACCAAATGGAGTTATGATCATTAAACCCCAGTGGCTCCCCTACCCTCACTCCACCCACCATATCTGAGTTGGAGCACACAAAATCAAGACATGCCACGCCATCTATGAAGGGGGTTCCTTAATCAGCTGAACCAGCAAGCAGTCCTGCAGTGCATCAAACAGGGGCTGACTTTTGGTGCACCTGGCCATTAGACTGTCCCAGTCAATAACCCCCAGGTTCAGATCAGTCACCACCACCACCACCTCCTCCTCTTTTTCACTCCCTTGCCAGCTCTTCCCCAAGCTCTTTATCTCTCTCTCTTCCACTTGTCCTGAGGGTCTTTAGATCACCCCCACTCATATTTCTTGCTTGAGGGTGTCATGAGGTGAACCCAGAATGCTGTTTTCCCTTTGCTTTCTCTGTTGTGTCTGTCCTCCACAGCCTCTGTGCCCTCCCTGACATATAGGGCTACACACCCTGCTTTGCTTATTCATCTATCCTGTGTAAACATTGTGTACCTGGGACTAACAAGTCCCAATCATTATTCACTGTGGCCCAAGTTTCTGTGATGGCAACAGCTTGCCACAGTGTCTGCCACCAAAGCCTGGAGCACACAAATTTTATTACTCATACTCCTGGCATTAAGGCACTTCCCCTTCTAACTATCTTGAGACCCTTTTTTCTGTTTTGTGATCCTACACCTGCATTCCTTCTCATTCTCCTTACCCTCTTATTTTTCCTGTTGTTTCAGACCCTGGTAGCCTTCCCATCTTTGCTTCTTCCACTGCTCCTTTTTAAACCTCAACCTTATTTTTTTTTTTTTTGTAATTCAATAAATTTTTATTGACATTCTTTACAAAGCACAGATTTTACAGTGTTGTGCAGATATACATTGCAAGTTAAGTGTGCCACAGACATATTGGCTTTCTTGCTGGTCACATGTTAGTAATGTCTACAAAACTAACTAAGGATATAACAAGTTAGCCAGCCTAATACTTTCCTCCCTACCCCACCCACCCCCTACCTTCCATAAGCATCCACACACTAATTGAGGTAACCCTAGGATTCTCCGTAGGTAGGGGAGTCAACAGGACAACAGTACTCAAGTTGAGGGGCAATGTCTACTATTAGGTAATCTTGCCTTGCCATGTTGATAAAACGGCTCCCAACGGTCCCCATATGGAGTCACATAATTGAGCTCTGTTACTCATCTTGGCAATATGTAACTCCACTTGTAAGGCAAGCATCACCTCTCTGTACCATTCTATAATTGGTGGGGAAGTCAAGTCCTTCCAGTGTCTTAGAAGGACTGCTTTTGCTGCGGCCGATATAATGCCCATATATAATTTGTCTCTCTTGGTCGTGCCAATGTGAAAACTATTCAGCAAACAGATTTCTGGTGTAAAAAGGTCCACTATGCCTGTAATTTGTGATAAAGAAGCACTAATTATTTTCCAGAAGGATTGAATCTGAGCACACTCCCATAATACATGGTGTAAGTCTCCTTCCTTGGTTCCACATCTAATACACAAGGGTGACAACAATTTGCCCATTCTGTAAAGTTTAGCAGGAGTGTAATACATATTATGCATGTTATTAAATTGCTATAGTTTATATCTATCTTGTCTAATGTTTTTGTGGTTATTAGCCCATATCTGTTCCCAAATTCCCTGATCTTCCACCATCCTTAATCTTTGTGTCCAATAGTAGCAGATGCCAGAAGGGAGATTTTCATCTATATTTTGCAATAAATTATAAACTCTTGAAATGGAATGGGGTTGGTCAGCTGCTTTGAGTAATAATGACAACTTGACCCTATTTTGTACCCATCTTTCCCCTTTAAAGTGGGTCTTTACAGCATCGCTAACTTGTCGAAACTTAAAGTTATGTCCCTTTAATTCTGGAAATTTGGTACAGGCGTGCACATATGACATTATCTTCCCCTGGGGAGCCAAGTCCCCTAATTTTAGCCCTTCTAATGGACCCCAGAATCTAGGTGGGATCGGAGTCTGTTGTATTAAAAAGTGTATATTCTGTGTCACAGCTTGTTCTGGTGAATTGCGCCAATCAACTTTAAGGAGCTTCTGAACCTGCTGCAGGCTTTGGCGACCACCCGATAGGGTGTCCTTCAGTGGTTTAGGAAGAAGCTTAATAGTAGTGTAGGCAATTGAACTCAAAGCAATCGAGTATTTAAGAGCTAAGTCTCTCTCAATGTAGAGCCAAGAAGGCACATAGGAATTTGAGGTTGACGGAGTACTCAACCTGTGCCATTGTGCTATTTTACTGATATGCGAGGCAATATAATATTTGAAAAAGGAAGGTAGAGCAAGGCCTCCCGACCTCTTTGGGCCTGTGAGTTTCAAGTATGAATGCCTGACCGCTTTCTCCCTCCATAAATAAACATTAATTGCTTTTTGCACGTTCTCAAACCATGCCTTAGGTAGGTAACATCCCAGCATGTTTAGGGGGTAAAAGATTCTAGGTAATATATTCATTTTGACCATTTCTATTCTGGCCCATAATGACAATGGCATTAGGTTCCATCTTACTAGGTCCTGTTTAATGACTTTAACAAGATTATGGAGATTCTCCCTAATCATTGAGCTTATTCCTCTGGTAACCTTGACACCAAGATATGTCAACATTTTTGGTTCCCAGGTCAAACCATGCTCCCTTGCTATGCTGGGGTAACATCTAACATTTAGCGGGAAAAGCATTGTTTTGGAAACATTCATTTTATAATTGGAAACTCTAGAAAATTTTGAAATTTCCCTTAATATTACCGGTATGCCATTTTCCGGGTCTTCCAAATGTATTAGCAGATCGTCCGCATAGGCTGAAATTAGGTATCATTTATTACCCAGTTTGATTCCCTTAAGCTCATGTGATGTTATTAACCTATGAATCAGGGGTTCAAGATATAAATTGAACAAGAGTGGGGATAGTGGGCATCCCTGTCTTGTACCACATGCCAATGTAAAGGGAGCTGACAATGTACCATTGCACCATATCCGTATGGATGGTGCACTATATAGATCCGGACCCAGTTTAGGAATTCTTTAGGTAAACCAAAATTAGCCAGTACTGCGAATAAAATTCCCAGGGCACTCGATCGAATGCTTTCTCGGCATCCAGTGTGAGTAGCGCCGCGGGACAGTGCGAGTTTTGAGCATGTGTAATTATATGATGAAGTTTGAGCAGATGATCACTTGACATTCTGCCACTCATGAATCCCACTTGCACGTCACTGACTAAACTACTCATTAATGGGCCGAGTCGATTAGCTAAAATTTTTGCCAATATTTTGATATCAACATTCAAAAGTGATATAGGATGATAGTTGCTAGGTAAAAGAGGATCACATCCTGGTTTTGGAATAAGAGTAATAAGAGCCTCTAAAAAAGAAGGTTCCGAGAGCCCCTCTTTGAACCAGTAATTATATACCTTATAATTGGGCTGATTATATCCACGTATGCCTTATAAAAATTAGTAGTTAGACCATCAGGCCCAAGGGATTTGTCCCCAGCAAGTTGGAAGATCACTAATTTCACCTCGATCTCTAGTATTGGGGATCCTAACTTCTCTGCTTCAGGGAACACACTTTTACTCATGGGTACCGGGCCCAGAAATTCCTGAATTTCTGCAGTGGTTACTCCTTCTATTGACCCAGTAGAGTAAACCTGCTGGAAGTATTCTCTGAATGTGTCAGCAACTTCCTTTGGATCCCTTACTACAGTATCTCCACTGTCCCTTTGTATTGCAGCTATGTGTCGGTATAAGTCTAACTGCTTTAATCTAAGAGCGAGTAATTTACCTGCCCTTTCTCCAGATTCCAAGTATTTTATTTTAGTTCTACGAAGGGCCAATTCTGCCTTCTGCATCATAATTGCCGAGTATTGAGCTTGAAGTTGTTGCAGTTTAACCCAGTCTGCCTCATTTGAATGCCACATAATATTATTTTCAATGGCCTTTATGGCATTCATAATCTCGTTTAACTGCATCCTGGCTTTCTTGGCCCTAGTAGAAGATATCCTAATGCACTCACCTCTAAGCGCACATTTTAATGCTGCCCAAATAATGTCTATCTTAGGGACTGAATTAAGATTAATATTGAGAAAATTAGATATAAAGTTCCTCAGGTGTCCTTGAGTGAAGAACTCCTGAAGCAACTGGTTATTGAACCTCCACATAAAATCCCTTTTTATACTGTGACTTGGTTCAAACAGGATGGAGACTGGGGAGTGGTCAGATATGACCCTGGAGTTAATACTGGCATCTAAAACCGAGGGAATCGCACTGATGCTAATTAAAAAATAGTCAATTCTAGAGTAAGATTTGTGTGGGATAGAAAATAAGGTATACTGCCTCACTTTCCCATTGGTCAGTCTAAAGACATCTATGAGTCCCAAACACTCCATCATCTCTTTCAGGGCCCTCTGAGCGGGGGAGAGTCCTACTCGCTTATTATCAGTTCTGTCAAGGTACAAATGTGGCGTTATATTCCAGTCTCCTCCTATTAGCAATTTCAAGGATACATAGTTATTTAAGATGTCTAGTAATTGTAGAAAGAAATGTGGGGAGTCTATGTTGGGACCATAAACTGATCCAATAACCACTTGTTCCGAAGCTAATGTGCCAACTATGAAGATGTACCAGCCTTGCGTATCCCAAATTTCCTTTTCAAGCAAGAATGGGACCTTTTTATGAAGCAAAATGGCTACTCCACCTTTATTTGAAGAAATGCCCACCCCAAATGCTTGACCCACCCAGTGTCTAGCAAATAACCGGGCATCCTCTCTGTGTAGATGTGTTTCTTGCAAACAGACTACATCACAGTTGAGGGTCGATAAATGTTTCAAAACAAGTTGCCTTTTGCACTTATCTCGAGCTCCCTTGATATTCCAGCTCATAAGATTGATACCCCCCTTCATCATCTTCCAACTATTGATGGTAACATCACTCTACGTTTTCTTTCCTAGTATGTACCTTTCAGTTAGAGTCATTATCCATGTCCTCCCCATATATAGCGTGTGGATGCTGTGCCCCCAAAGTCCCTTTATCTCCATATAAACCCAACCCCCCCAGATTCCCTCTAACACCCCCAGTTCTAACAACTGCATAAACACTTCATAACGCCGTGCAATGAAACTATCAGCCTAGGTGCATAACAGCCCATCCTCTAGCCCAGTTCCCAATCTTATTACCAATATTAATCCTATTATTCTAGACCCTCACTAGTTCCGTTAAGTGAAAGACATTAAACGAGGTGCCTAAGAGTCACCCCTAAATATATAGAAACAGTTACCTCTCATTACTATATCAACATCATCTCAAGTATACTAGTAAAATTCTATTAAGTGATAAACGAGCCTCTTCCCAAGTCAATATTTCCCTCTAGTGGAGAAATGGGCAAACTACATTTAACAAAATTCCACAGGAGAAAAAATCTATAACATCAACGATCAAACTGCACAACAAGTGATCTTCATGCTTCATGTATTGTAATCGGCTTATGCATTAGCAAAGTCACTACGATCTAATTTTTTTCCCTGCCCTTAAGGACTTAAAAACAAAATATATACATGGATTATTTTCATTTTGTCACAGTTTTCTATCTTCTCTTAATAGTAACTTGTCTGAGCAGTCCAGGGTGTCAACACTTTTCCAAAAATGGCCAGTCCTAGCGATCTCTGTGAGTAACAGCAATTCCTGGAAGAACTGATATAGTCTTCCTAAATGTTAGAATTAGTCACTGTCCTCTCAGGGTGCTAGTAGCAGTTGTGAGCATCGCTACTGCTCAACCTCCGGTGCACTGATGATCAAGCTTGAACCGGAACAAGGGCATAAATACTCGGGCACCTGAAAGTGATGACCAAATTAAGATAGCTGTGCTAGCCATTAATTGCATTCTCTGCTCCATGACGTGGTGGTCGACAGCTGCAGGTAACATGACATCATCAGGCATCCTGGGGAGTCGGATTTCCATATCATTAAGACTGCAGCCTAGAAATCGTTTCACAGAGAGCCGAAGCTAGTTTGGAAATCATCTCCGACAAAAAGATCAACGTCGCTCTTGCCTTTGTTGTCTTTAATATCATACATTTCCGCCAAACTACCAAATGCTTTAACACAACTTGGCTGCGCAACCCACTCATTTTCTTAACCAACACTGGCAAGATCCCATAACAAAAGTCAAGTTGAAAACATCGTTGCACTGTCTTCGGTCTGATTTCTCACTCGCTGACAAAATTAGTCAACAATCAAAGGTAATCTGCGTTCTCAAAAGGCAAAGTTACTGTGTCTTTAGCGTTTCAACTGTCTTTAGTGTTTCCAATTTATGGCTCAGTCCGGTCGCATAGAATGCAGAGGAACATTAGTGAATGTATTACAGGGTACTGAATAAAGCTCCATTCAATACTAGAAAATTGAAATCTCCTTTAAGCGTATCGATCACTGTAGAGGCTCACCTGTGAGACTGCAAGATGCCCTGATCGAGTTGACTGTGCTCTCATGTGTTACTTAAACAATTCTGGCAGTGCTCTTCTAAGTTCAGCTTGCGCAATCTCTGCTGATTCATACGAGTGCCATTGTTCCTTTATTTTAACTTGCAGTGAAGCTGGGTACCGAACCCTGAATTGAAAGTCTCTATTAGTTTAGAGACGACGGGATGCAAGTCTCCATTGAGCCACACGGAGGAGGTAGATCGTTAGCTATTCTGATCTTTTGCCTTCCCAAGAAATTTCTTGCAGTACTTTGACTTTACTCATTATATGATACTTATCCAGATAGTTTAGAAGCTTGCAAATGATCGGCCTCGGTGGAGCACCCGGGAGGGGAGGGGGGCGAAGCGATCTATGTGCCCTTTCCACCATGTAACTGCTATTTGGGGGTGGGCTCATGATCCTTTCAAAAAGTTTCTGAACAAATTGTATGGCCGCTGTACCTTTCTCTTTATCAGGGATTCCGATTATAACTAAATTGTTTCTCCTGCTCCGCCCCTCCAAGTCCTCAAGCTTATCTTCCATTTTCTTAATTTGCTTATTAAGGGAGGCCCAATCCAAATCTTGTTTGTCGACTTTTGTTTCCACAGATTTTATTTTAATCTCGTTGTCTCCTACCCTTGTGTTCGGGGTTTCCAATGCCGATTTAAAACACTGTATCTCAGATGAAATCTCCTCTATGGATGATTGCAGTGGAGCAAAAATCTCTAAAAATCTTTCCTCCATTAATGCTGACGGCCCCGAGGTTGATTTGCTGGATCCCTGGTGAGGGCGCTTAGCGGCCTGCTCTTTCTCGGGGGAAGGAGGCGGCGTATGTTTTGCTGGTTGTTTTTTAACGAAGGCTTCCATTTCAGTAATGTTAACTGCGGTAGATTACTACTCCAGTACTTTACCAATAACTACAGTTCAGAAAAGCACAATCTTGTTCAAGTTGAGGGCTATTAATCCAGGCTGAGAATGGAGCTGTTTAAATGCGCTGCTCTTCCTAGGCTGCCATCACGTGGCCTCCCTCAACCTTATTTTTATCCACCTCACTGCTACCAGTCCCAAGTATAGAGGGAGCACTACCTAGGTTCCCCTCCATTGCTTCACTTACCATGGTTCATCTAGCCTCAGTGTCTCCTGCAGCCACTTTAATTGCTTAATGTAGACATCAGACTTCTGCCCCATTATGCTGGTCCCTTCTCTTGTCAGGTGAAAGCCGACACCTTTGAAGAGCCTCCTATCCCAGAAGTCCCCTCATCCTCCACAAAGTGGTACCCGTTCTCCTGACATCATCCCTTTAACCACCCATTTAGCTCCTCTATATCTTCCCTCTTTACTCTATCTTTGCCATCCACTCCACACAGGGAGTATTGGTGGCCATTAATATAGACCAATTTTTAGAAACCCAAACTTCCTGTTTTGTTTTGATTATGCTCACAATTTATGTACTTAAAAAGGGGAATTATCAGCCTTGTTCTGTTTTATTGTAGAATCAAAGCAAAGCACATGAAAGCATGGCATGATTGGATACAGAGACCCCATGAACATGAGAATTTTTAATATTATTCAGTAACAATTTGTCTGCTAAAAAATATTCAAGTTGTGAAAAACTATTGAGTTGTTTGGCTCTATAAGAAAAATCTCTTCTCACTGGGTCACATTTCCTCCAAACAACAGCCAGATTATGTTCTGATAAAAATGTTGAAAAATACCTGCATAGTTCTTCTCCTTAACACTGATATTAGAGGACTGATCCATACTTGGGTTGAATAGACCATTAAAGTCTCCACCAAGTATCACTTGTTGAGTATCACAAGATAATAGTTGTCCGAGTTTCCTCTGGAAAACTTGATAAACCACAAAGGGGCCATAACTTGATTCTACTGTTGTTTTGATTTCACAAAGTTCCCCTTTTACACAAATAAATCTGCACTCTTCATCACATTCTTTTTTTTTTTGTAAACTGTATTTTAATTTTTAGCAGTTACAGGCTGACACAGTATATATTACTCCACCTCACATGATCTGTAGTAAAAATGTAATTTCTACATTCAAATTACATGGGAATTGTTGACATGGTAAAATAACAGCAATCAATTATCCCTTAGCTGAACCTACAATTAAGCATCAACAGCTGTCAAACAATGGTCTAATATAATGTTTGAGATGACTGTACAAGGAACAGGGGTCCTCACAATCACCCTACCCAGAAATAATACCCAGTTTGAGATGACTGTACAGGGAAGTGGGGTCCTCACAATCACCCTACACAGAAATAATACCCAGATCTAGTAGATGTATCACTGGGTGCCACATGTTCTCAGATTTGTCTCCCTTCCCACTGGCTCCCATCTGACCTCACTTCAGCTTCTGTCAGGTTTGTTATCCAATGTGCAACTGGTGGCGGGTCTACTTGCCCCTAGTGTTGGGCCAGGGTTTTCCTAGCATTGACAAGGGCTGGGTGCCACAGAGTTTCAAATCTCGTGCCTTTTGGTCTCAGCTTGGCATCCAAGAGAAGCTCCAGTGGGGAGCTGGGGAGAGCAGTCTTAAGGATTTTTCCATAATGTTGTGCACCTCCCTCCAATGCTCACTGTATTGGGGAAATCTTGTATCATATGCCCATGTGTGCCCAAATGTTCTCAGGTTTCATTTTATGAAGCCTAGCAAGGGAGAGATAGGGTCTATATAGGAAATTATACTGAACCTGCCTTAATATGTTGGAGCATGTACAGGTGACCATGTAGTTGTGTGGCCTTTTTCCATATTTTTGGGGTCACTTCAATGCCCAGGTCTAGCCCCATGCTCTCCAATTTTATTTTATTTTATTTTTATTTATTTAGTTTTTGTTGATCGGGTAAGTGCACTAGACAAATCCTGCCTATTTTCAGGCATGACCCGGGGGAGGGGGATACGGATGAATGCCAACTGATCTGGAACCAGAATAAGCTGTTGGTGGTATTTTTAGTGAATGAGAGAAATTTGGCCAGGACACTGGGGAAATTCCCCTACTCCACCAGGGGGCTTTTCTTCCAGTGTGCAGGAATGGAGGAGCACAGTTTGAAGCTGGACCAAGGAGGAAGTGCTGATGTGGCAGGAGAGATGGCTGACCACAGTTTGGAACAGAACTTTGAGGAGACTATGGAGACAGAGGATATGGATTCAGTCCCTGCATCACAAAGTATGGAGACTGTTATGGATATTACTGGGTCGGTACAGAAATCTGAGGAGCATGTTAGACCTACTGAGAGTCTAGAGTATGTGCAGCTTCAATCTACAGAAATGGAGAAATTACCTGGACAACAGGAGACAGTTGCAGAAGTTTTGAACCCTACTGTATTGGATTTGTTGCAGCGTGAAGAGGAGCAGCATCTACAGCCTGTCAGATACTCCTGGCACAAATGGCTGACACTTCTACAAAGGATGCATCAATATCACAGGCATTAACAGATATGAAGATGAAAACAACAAAGCTGAATACATCTCAGAACCTGAAAAATATTGCTCCCCCAGACTTGGGATTTGAGCAGCAGGTTAGTGACAATGACTGTATGACTAACTCGCTGAAAATGTCTGTGGGGAACATGTCAGGAATGGCAACCGTAGGTGTGCAACCCAGCCTAAGACAGCCCACAGTAACATCAGATAGCTTACCTGATCTTGATGTACTCGCTGGAGGTGAATATATGCAAGGTACAGAGAAACAAAGAGTAGATTTACAGCTTGGTCTTAGTTGGGATGAAGCAGTAACATTAGAAATTGGATAAGATAAAACCTGGTTGGCCAAAAAGGCTTTACTCGCAGTGGGCTGGGAAAGAAACCCTACAAATGGGTAATGGGTCTCGGGGACTTCCCCGATAAAAAACATTTGAGGACAAGAAGACTAGGCAGGCTGAGGTTCCTGAAACTACTCATCACAGAGAGACCCTTTCACCTCTGGAACTCCCAGAGGAGTTGTTCTTAACCCAAAATCCTATCTTAAACATACCAGGATCATGGACAACTTTGTTGCTGCATAACCTAAAACCGAAACCCTCGACTGTCACTGGGTCCCAAGCTAGAGTATATAAAATGTCATATTCTGTGGTTACTTCAAGGACCATCAGTAAACCTAAGGGGTTGCCTCCATGAGGCCCTATGCAGCCAGCTGAACGGCATAATGCAGTTAGACTTCGCTATCTTGGAGGTCTAACAGAAGCCCCAGATAGGTTGTATGTTGCTAGAAAACGACTGAAAAATTCACTGAATTTTTTTGCAAATGAAGTACATGCACTGATTCATGTGTCCGGGGAAATGACATTTGATGTCAGTTTCAAGACACAGCAAGGGCTGGAACAATTTTGACTGAAATACCATAAATTACAAAAGACCCCATTATGGACTCCCTTTTCTTCTCTGCCCCTATCTAGGCCCACCCAGAAGACAATAACTGTTTTATTTAGAAGTGAGGGAGTCAGTATGAATGACCTGACACACTGGCTTAAAGCACAATGTACTGTACTTTCGGATCCAGAAGCAATTTTTGATTCTGAACAGTTGTGGACTGGGTGATGGAGGGTGCGAGTCATGCTCAAAATAACAGACACGAGGTTGGCTCATCTCCCTAATAGTTTCTTTTTGGGTAGGGATAGAGGGGGGTCCTTTTTTATTCTGGGCAGCCCAAAGCATGCTACCGCTGTGGGTCAATAGCGCATTTAAGTAGTGCATGTGACCAGATAAAATGTGCGGTCTATGGGGAACTGGGACATTCGGGTTTTCATTGTGTTGAACAGGAAAGATGTAACCTATGTGACACACTTGGCCATAACTTTCAATCTTGCCAATGGGCAGTGCACAATGTGCCTGAGTTGGCTGATGGCACGGAACAAAGGCTATATATAACCCTAGCCCAAAAACAGAGACTCTTTGCCCAGAAGAATCAAGGGGGAGGGGGTGAAGAGAAGGATTTGGCTGAGTAGAGAAGGGAGGAGAGGGCTATTCCCGACACACTGGCACTAAATATTCCTACAACTTCAAACCAGACTCCACAGTTTGATAATTCCAGGGATTTCCTCCCCCCTTCCCATGTCTCAACCAGTAAAACAACGAACAATGGAGTTAGGAGTTTAATTGAAGAAACTCCACAGATAGGAGCCCCTGACAGTGCGAAGGAGCCTCAAAGCACAGTGTTGTCTTCTCATGACTTAAGGTTAGCAAAGAAGCCTGGAATGGAAATAATGGGGCCACCCACGCCACCTCAACAAACAGGATCACAATTTACTACTCTTCGGGTGACCTGTAGCAGAAAATTGCTAGACTCACAGCCATGTCCAGTGGCAGTCCCCCTCTTGAACAAATATGAGCTATTACAGTCCACAGGGGAGACTTCAGATGATTCAGATTCCTCATCTGTGCAGTCTTCTATACCGGACCAAACTACTGACATGAAGGCACCAGTGGAAAAAAATGGAGCTCAGAAAAGAAAAGCCAAAACTAAACATAAGGGCCCAGATATTCAAAAGGGTTGCACCATGCGCAACAGGGTTGCGCGTGCACAACTCCAAAAATGCGCCATTCTGCGATATTGAGAAGGGGCCAGTTGCGCCACCGAAAACACGCTGAGCCACAGCGCAATGGAAATGAAGGCATGCGCAACCGAAGGGGGCCGGTCCATGCATAAAGTGCGCAATGCGATATTTGAACACTTGCGCAATGTGCAAGAGTGGCTCGGCCGGAAGTTGCGCAGTACCGGATTTGAGCCAAAATAAAACGGCTCAAGGGAGCGGTGCAAGAACTCGAGCAGGCCGCAAACCGGGGGAGAGAGACAGAGAGAGAGAGAGAGACAGAGACAGAGACAGGAGCAGGAAGGACAGAGAGGGACAGTGGGTCCTGGAGGACAGAGAGGCCAGTGGGGGTGCCCGGTGCAGTGGAAGCAGCAGTGGGGCAGTGGGGTAACACAGGAACAGCAGCTGGGGGCAGAAGCAGGAGATGGATAGTGTCAGCTTCCACATGGAAGCTGTAATGAGGGGTGAGACAGCATGCTGCAGGGGACGTGGCCTGGAGGGGCCCGCCGGGCGGTATGCCCCCGAGCGGGGTGTATCGCGCCTGCATCAGCTACGAGCTGTACAGTGATGTTGAGATCGTGGCCGTACCACCTGAACAGGGCAATACTGAGATGGCCCAGTGAGCTGTGCAGTGATGTGATGCAGGCACCCTCACGACGGAGTCACGCCTGTCCGTGGAGACCAAGGTGACAGCCTGCATGTGCCTGCTCGCCACGGGCACCTTCCAGAGGCCGACAGGGGACACCACAGGCATCACGCAGCGGCCACGCCACGATCCTCACCCAATTCCTCAGCGAGACTGCTGCCCATGCGCGGAGTACATCCATTTCCCAGCACCGCGGGCAGAGCGCATAGCAAACATGCAGGAGTTCCACAGGGTAGCACAAATGCCTGGCGTAGCAGGGTGCCATAGACTGCACCCATGTGGCCATTCGCACGCCACCTGGCCCCGACGGGCAAGCATATCGGAACCGAAAGGGCTACTCGAGTGTCAACTGCCAGGTGGTGTGTGATGCCACTGGGCGCATCATCAATGTCTGTGCCACACACCCTGGCGGAGCACATGATGCCTTCATATAGCACCAATCTGCACTGTGCCATCGATTTGAGAGTGGGAACATCCCCACGGGTCATCTAGTGGGTGAGTACACATGTATGGAATGCAAACTCTGTGCAAGGGTGGGAATGACACAGGTGTCATGGTAGTGGCACACAAGGATATGGGCAACATTTACCTGACCTAACACTGATCTCCACTATCTCCACACAGGTGACTGTGGATACCCACTCCGTCCCTGGCTGCTCACACCATACCGGCGCCCCTAACCCCAGCGCACAGCACGGTTTCAATGAGGCACATGCTGCAACACGGAACATCATAGAGCGGGTGTTCGGGATACTCAAGGCACGCCCGATGCCTGGACACCTCCGGGAGCCTACAGTACAGCCCCCAAAAGGCCTGTGGGATATTCCTGCCTGTTGCATCCTGCACAACATGGCCAAAGACCATGGGATAGCCGTACAGGTCCAAGAGGGGACAGCGATGGGACGCCAGTGGCGCCTGGTGATATGGGTGATGAGCCGCCTCCTAGGATGGAGGGACCCCCGACTGACCCGGCAGGCCCAGCTGCACCGGGACACCATTGCAGAAGAGCACTACGCACAACACACGTAAGTCAAGGGGACATGTGCAGGCAACACTGTCTATGCGCAAACCACAGGCACACAGGGGAACACACCGTGCATGAAGGTCAGGGGAGTTGAAGGGTCTACGATACCAACACATTAGCAGAGAGGGTGAGCACTCAAATAAACACACACACACACACCAGGCAGCATACAGGGCAGCAGCACAGCAATGCGGAAATTACACGCTATCACATTAGCACCACCAACCACCCTCACTACCTGGACCGTCCACGACGTGTGTCAGGACCTGGGCAACCTTGCACCTGGTGTACAGTGCAATGCAGGCATCATCATCCACACGCACCTGTGGACAGCAGTTGGGAGAGTGTGCAGGTGGTCCGTGTGTCAGTTTGGTGAGCAGAGCACCCAGCAGTGCACTGCCCACCATGACACACATTGCACACAGGGCAGCACCAGACAGGGCCTGCATTGGGAGACAGCTCAGTCAGGGAGCACTGTCCCACGGCCACCACGGATGCGTGGATGGCCCCACCGTGGCCTAGCAGCACTGGCAGGCTGCGCAGGGGCCACATCGGGTGGCACTACTGCACCACCAGGGGTCCCAGTGTGTGACCGCGACCTGCTTCAAGACAGGGGTCTGCATCCCGGAAGAAACTTGCACCAGGGGTGCCTGGATGCCACAGCAGAACCCGCGCGGACAGGCCTGGTGTCGCACGACGCCGAACGGGAGTGGAGGCGCATCTGTGGGGTGCGTGGTACAGGGTCACCAGACAGTGTGGTCAATGCAGCGCCACAGAGACCACTGCCTGGGTCAGCCTGTCGATGGCAGCGGTCACATCCGGTCCCGATATGGACCATCTCGCCCGTCCCGAGCACTACCCTGCTATGCCGCCTCCACGGACACAGTCAGTGCCTCCACGGACCTTGCAACCCGCCCCTGCAGCTGTACCGACCCCTGCAGCAGGCAGGTGTGCACGCCCAAAGGGTACTGTGCCCCAATGGCATCGTGGACCCCAGGGTGGGATGGTCCTGGTGCACAGCACCCCTTGAGGGTGGCCGCTGTTCACCAGGACCAGGTATGGGCTGATCCAAGGGTGGTGGACAAGTGCCACTGCCTGACGCTGTCCCCCAGGCCTGGTGTGCAACTGCTGCTGCTTCCTCCAACTGCTGAGCCCCAGGTCCACCTGTTCCACCCCTGTGCTGTCAACAGTGCCAGACACCTGCTCAGCCACCGTGCTGCCCCACCGTGCTGACAGGCCCAGCCTGTGACTGTGCCAGCATGCTGGTACACAGGTGTGGAGCTGGACGGCCCGGGGCACGTGCTGGTCCGCCGTGTGTCCCTCGTGGGACACACACCTCTCACTGGCCATTGCAGGCCTGCCATCATCAATAGTGCCAGTGCGTGCATGCCATAGGCACAGCATGCTGGCACACCTGCATACCAGACTGCTGTGACACAGGCTGTGCACCCCCTGCACCCATATCACTGCCGGCGGAGTTGTCAGCCCAGCCGGCCTGCTGCTGCAGTGCGTGCAGGCTGCTGGCAGAGGTGGAAGGTCCCTCCTCCTGGTCCAGCAGGTCTGCCTCACTGTCAGCACCCACCACCACCGTCTCCTGCAGACGAACAGGATCTGAAACAGAAAGAAAGTACATGTGAGTGCATGTGAACAACAGCCGCCCCCCCCCACAACATCACCATGACATACCGTGCAGTGATGGGCTTCCACCTGTCTGAATCCCGCCAGGAACACCCGCAATGGCACTCGGCTGCATGGCCGCCACCAGTGTCTCTCGGTCGGGTCATTGCAACACCACTGGTGGTCCCCACCAGTGGCAGCATCGTACACCCTGAAGGCTGCCACCTTCTCCTTCAGCCTCCCGGTCAGTCCCCATCTTCTTGGCACTCCTGCACAGAGCGCTGGTGGCTTCCGCAGGTTGACGGCCAGAGCTACTCTCCCATGCAGCTGCACGCTGCTGAGGGTGCCCTCCGCCCACTCAAGCGGCTCATCCTCCAGGTAGGCCTGGAGGAGGGCCTCGGTCCTGCTGTGGTGAAGCTCGGCCTCCCACGCCCGCCCGGCCCACACTCGGCCTGGTTCTCGCCAGTCATGCTGATCTGTATGGGTGGAAGTGGACACCTGTCACACTGCAGTCCACAGCATTTCCCATGAGCATAGTTGGAGGCGGGCAGAAGCCCCTTCCTCGCTGCCTGGGAGATACTGATGGAAAGGTGCCTCTGCCCCTCTAAGTGCCCTCATCATGCTCAGCCCCCCATCCCGTGACACCCTCCAGCACCCTGCTCATGCATTGTCCTGAGCATCACACAGCATGTAACTCACCTCTCAGCCGCAACAACTAAATCTGCCGCCACAACCCAGTGTCGATTTCAGCGCAACACATGCAAAATGAGGTGTGGCGAACTTTAATGACATGCTAACCGCGCCACTGCGCTTTTGAATGGCTGATCGCCTGCTTTGCATATGTCAGCTGAATATCGCGAAATGCGCTTTAGCGCAATAGGGAAGGTCCGCTGAGCCGATGGCGATGTTTGTGGTTGTGTGCTACACTGCATTGCGCATGCCCAGACGGGTTACGCATGCCGATCGCACTGCAGAACTGCTGAGCCGAGAGGCTATTCTGGACATGGCCACCATTGTGCCAGTGGCGCTGCAGCACTGGGCACTATATGGTGCTGTGGCACCCCGCGCAATAGTCCCCTGTGGCACTGGCGCTGTGCTCGCAGTCGGCAGCAGGATACCCATGCATCCTATGGTGCTGTGCGTAGCCTTGCGCCATTGCCATGACCTTAGGTATGCCCTCTGACCCCTGGGCGCTGAGTGCATGCCATGTGTACGTTCCTATTGCTGCGCCTGTCTCGCCACAGCGCCATGTAGCAGGACGACGCGAGCGTAACAGCCGATAGGTGCCTGTGCTGGCTCATTGCGCAACAACCCACGGGGTCACAGCGCAGCGGGCGCCATATTGCCTGCTGTAAAGTTGGTGCCATGGCTAGGAGGAGGCGGTGCCGTGGAGCCAAGTTGAGGTGGCCAACCTGGTGGCCCTAGTGGAGCCCACTATGACCAACTGTATGGTGAGGCCCCCTCACGGACCGAGACCATGTGTGGCAGCAAGTGGCCACTGACCTGGTGGGGTCACTGGCGGGGCCGGTCTGCGGGCAGTGCGGCACCGGTTCAGTGATCTCCGCCGAGGGACCCGAGCTGTTAGCATGGCTGCGCTCCCGCACAGGCGGGGCCTGGTGCCCAGGCCACGTGAGTGTACCATCTATTCACCTATATTCTCTGTGTAGGTGTGTGTGCCTGGGTGGCTGTGCATCGTGTGTCAGTGTGTGCAGCTGCAGCGATGGATGGTTATGGCTGTGTGGGCAGGCAGTCTTACTGGGGCAGGGGCACTCTGCTTTGAGTCACACTGATGTTTGTCTCACCATATGTCTCCCACAGGCCGGATGGTGATGGCGCCGGACGCGCTGATGTGGGCCATGCCAGGGCCCCAGTCCCACAGGCCGCCGCCCGCAGCGGCAGCAGCAGCATCAACAGCAGCAGCAGCAGCGGCAGACTGAGCTGCTGGAGGAGTGTGATATCATTACGCCATGGATGCTATTGCATGCTGGGGGGCAGGACCACCAACCATGATGGACACAACCAGATGGGTGGTAGTAGTTCCACCATACGTAACACTAGTGAGTCCCCACACTGGAGTACAGTGTACAGTTCCGGAACACATAGCTGCGTATGGACAGGGACTGGGTGGAGAGTGTTCACAGGAGGGCGACATGGATGGTGCATGGATTGCATCACATGTCCTATGCAGACAGGTTGACGGAACTGAACATGTACTCCCTGGAGGGGAGGAGGGTGTGGGGATATGATGGGGTCATACGAGTATTGTACAGGGGGGAACAGTGTGCAGGAACCAATATTTGTCAGCGTAGAGGATGTTCCAGGTGTAGAGGGCATGGGATGCAGTTGGAGGGGGCTCGTTTAAGGGAAACATGCGAATGTGTTTCCTCACATTATGGGTGGTGGACGAGTGGAACACCCTGCCAGAGGATGTGGTGGGGGCTGACTTGGTCACGGGAGATCTGTATGTGTGGGCTCGCCATGAGGGACTTCTGGAGGTCAGGGGTGAGGGGGAATGGACTTATAGGACATGAGAGTGATCGTACAAGGCCAAATGGCCAGACTAGGTGTCCCATAGGCCCCTATCTGCTGACACTGTCTATGTATCCATGTATGTAGGTGTGACACAGGTGACCTGCATCACAGTGCAGCATCACGACACGTCTGTGTATGCATCACAGGTGGTCCAGGCATGCACTGGGCACATAGCTGTGTGACTGGCATCGCACCACGTTGCAACATCACATGACAGCCTAGTTTGTACTGTGCTTGACGTGGGCAGTGTGTGTGGGCGGTGGTGCGCATGGCTGGTGCCGCCTGTTTGTGATGGCCATGTGCATGTTCACTGTGGGTGGGTGCATGCCATCACATGTGCAGCACATTGGGTTAGCTGGGTTGCAGGTTGGGTGGTGTTCAGGGTTGTGGTCAGTCTCAGCCATTGACTGTGTTCCCATTTTCCTAGGCCTCAGTGTGCTTCGGCGCATGGCGCACGATGTCCGGCGCCTGACACAGCTGGCCGGCGACAACAGAGAGCTCCTGCAAGCCCTACAGCAACAGGGGGAACGGCGGCACAGACACAGGAGGGGAAGACGGCAGGGGGAAGAGCAGGAGCCTGCTGGGCCGTAGCCCACCTTTTATTTGCCCTTCCCCCATCCCTTTCACCCTGACTTCCTCTCCAGTTGTTTTCCTCCCCTGCACACCCTGCCTTTTACCGTCCCACCCAACTTGTATATAGTTTTAGCTGTTTTGTTACTCTTTTGTTTGAATATAAAATTCTATTTTGGTACAACTGCTGTGTTGGTGTCTGCTTTGCAACTGGCTCTGGGTGCTCCGTTGCAGGGGTGTACATGCCATCTGGGCTACTATGGTCCTGGATATGTGTGTGTGTGTGTGTGTGTGTCCATGGGGAGGTATCACCAGCATAGCATTGCCTTTCTGTTGCTCTGCGCCATCTGCCACCACTGCTGGGTGCACAGGGTGGGTCTGGGTGGTCTGCTTCTCCTGCAGCATGGGGTTGACGTGTGGCACGGGGGTGCATGGTGTTTCCTGCAGTGCCTGTCACTGCACATGAGCGGTGTCTTGGGGGGCACGGTGCGCTGTGCTGTGCGTGCAGGGGGGACTGATGTGCACTGTGGTTGTCAACCCCTGGGTGTGGCACTCTCTGCCTGCCAGTGGTTGTGCTGGGCGTCATGGCTCTGCTATGCTTTGATTGGTTTGTCCCCATGGGCAGTGGATCAACCGTCCCACCCCAGTGATGCTGTGCTTGGGGTGTGCCAGTGTGTGTGGGTTCTGCAGTGAGTTCCTGTGCCCATGTGTGGCATGGCTGGCGGTGGGCCCCAGCCTGCCTCCCTGGATGTGCAGTTCCATTGCTCTGGGGGGCTGTGCTTGCGCTATGGCAGCTCTGCACTGCTCAGCTGAGCTTCCATGGTTGAGCCATAGCGCAGCATTTTGGATCAGCTTCTCCTTCCTGGTTGCGCGATGGCGCAGTATGTGCGATATTCAGACGTTGGTTGCTTGCGCAATTTGCTCTGCTCCATGTTTGAATATCGCACCTGTTGCGCATTTGTGCAACTGGTTTGTGCTTGCTCCTGCTGTTGCGCCAGTTTTGAGCGCAGTTTGAATATCTGGGCCAAGGAGTCTGCTACTTGTAATGGTAGATTAAAGTAATAAAGGCATTGTTTTCTTTTTCTATTCTCTTCCTGAATGCTGATCTCAGGACATGTTTGTCATACTATTAATGTAAATAGTATCAAGAACCCAACTAAAAGAGATTTAGTTTTTTCTTATTTATTATTCTCTGCTGCCAGTATTATTTTTTTACAAGATGTTAGATTTCACACGTTGCCTACAGTAATGCAAGCCATTAGGGCATGGTACCCAGGTCCATCTTTTTGGTCAATAGGCCAGGAAGTAGCTTCAGGGGTGGGAATTATGTTCCACTGTATGAAAATGGTATTAGTGAAATTATATGATATAGTTCCAGGATGGGTTCTTATTCTAGATATTAAATTTCAGCAGGTTTCTTATACATTAATTAATTATTATGCTCCACAAACTAAAGCGCTTCGGGTTGAGACGTTAAAAATTATCCAGCCTTTTTTATACACTTCGCAGTTTGTTATTTTTGGTGGTGACTTTAATTGCAGCATATCTCTTAAAGACAAAACACATACTTCTAAAACAGTTAAAATATATTCTGAGTCCCCTTTTTTTGTCCTCCATGATAAAGACAGCTAAACTCATTAACTCCTATTCATCATATACGGAGCAACACACACAACGACTTTTTACAAAGGAAACTTAGCCACTAGAATTGATTTTTTGTTTATATCTTATCAATTATGCATTAAGAGGGTTGAAGTGCAGATAGCAGAATTATCTGATCATAGGAGGTTGTCTGTTGAAATTGGAGATGTTAGTAGTGTTCAGAAAGGACCGAGTACCTGGAAAATGAATACATCCATATTAGTGGATATGAGTTTTAAACTTCTTTTGACTGAATTTGTAGTGGCTAGAAAATCAGTGTTCATTTTATATGAGGATGCAGTACAGTGGTGGCTAGATACCAAAAGGGACCTGGGTTTTTTCTTGGAACAATATAGTTAAATTGTATGCATGACCAAATATAAAGAATACTTAGCAATTTGGACTCACCTACAGAGATTATTTACATTGTCTATTACCACTAAACACAATTACACCCCACAGATTCAAATTTTTAAGGAGAAAATGCAACAGTTCCATATGGAAAAATCCCAATTTATTCGATACCAACAACAGTTTGGTACCACAGGTTCGACTGACTCAGTATGCCCTTTTGAAGCATGTCATTCCCGTATTAGTCATAAAGAAATGTTGTCCTTATATGATGATCAGGGCCAATAGTACAAACTAAAGATGGGATTATGGCGGTAGTTACTGCCTATACTGGGGAAAAGTTCAGTCCAATCACTTTTGATACCACACGAACTGCTGAGGTGTTATCCCACATTGATTTTCCTGGCATTTCTTTACAGGACAGTGCAAATCTGGTTACAGATATACGTCTAGCAGAAGTGGTGGAGGGTATTGGGACTCTGAAAGTGAATATGGCCCCTGGCCCAGATGGTTTGCCATCTGAGTTATATAAGTTTTTAGTTCCATACTGGGGGAAAGAACTGACCCAAGTTTATAACTGTCTGTTAAAAATTCCATCTTTGCCGTTACATTTAAATATGGGCTCTCTGATATATCTCTTTAAGAAAGGGGATAAAAGATTCATAACAAATTGGAGACCAATGTGTTTATTAAATACTGATTTTAAAATACTGTCTAAAATATTGGCAAAATGTTTGCTGTCGGTAGCCACAGAGGTAATTTCCGCCAGTCAGACTTCCTCCATTCCTGGATGATGTATTCTAGATAATCTGGTGTTGATAAGAGAAATTTTTGAGAGCGGTCATTCCAATCTTTTAAATGGGTATGTCCTATCCTTAGATCAAAAACAGGCCTTTGACACTGTTCAACATGATTTTTTATGGCTTGTTTTGGCTAAATTTCAAATTCCAGGAGGTTTTATACAGTGGCTTAAACTGTTCTATAGAACTGCAACCGTTTTTCCACTGGTTAATGGATGGAGTGGCCCACTGGTTGGGATTAAGAGAGGGGTAAGACAGGGGTGCCCCCAAGCCCCATTTTATATGTCTTTTTTCTGGATCCTTTGTTGTGTATGTTACAGTACTCCCAAGCCCTTTCCCCTATTGTTTCATCCTCTACATTACAAGTAAGCCCAGTTCTGGCTTATGCAGATGACATTTGTTTATTGGTACAAGATAAAGCCTCCATACTGGAGGCCTTGCAGTTATGCTCCACGTTTGGATCAGTGGCAGGAGCATGTCTTAACCTACACAAATGTGTAGGACAGAAGTTAGGACAGGATAGCCCCACCCCAGTAAATACTGGGGGCATTAAATTTCAAACAGGTCCAATTAAAATTTTGGGAATCCATGTTGGAATGGAACATCCAGACCTTTTTAATTGGGAGGAGAAACTAGAGATAGCGCAACAAAAAGTAAATGGCTGGAATAGATGGAAAATGGGGGAAAAGAAGAGAGTTTATTTAGTTAAAACTTACTTGGTTCCAGTGTTTTTGTTTGTAAGTTATATTTTTCCACCACCAAAAACGTTAGAAACAAGATTACTGAGTATTTTTTTCCAGGCTGTATGGGGAAGTCGGCTCAACCCCATTCAATGAAATAAGTTGTATTTACCCATTAATCAGGGGGGATTAAACATGATTCATCCTTTATTTTTTTTCAATAGTAATTTTTTATGGCTAATTTATGCCCCATTCTAATCCATATGGGTAAGGGATGGGAACCTTGGGTTTACGAGACAATTCAGATGTGGTTTCAGCTGTGGGAAGGGGGAAATTTGAGGGTGGTAAAACAGTTACAAACAGCACCTATATATTGGAGAGAGACATTTACCAGACTTAGACAATGGAAGGTGACAACCCTGGGGGATTATCTTTGGGCAGAGGAAACATGTGTATGTGGAGCTACTGGGTACAGTCTGCCAGGTACCAGTAGTGTTTGACCGCTGCCCAGAGGATAAGAGAATGAGGACTCTTCAGTTTTTACAAAATCCTAGGATCCCCCCTCATATGTGGGATCTGCACTGGCTCAGCTACCATGGCAAACTCAATGTCAAGGGGAACCAGAAGCACAAACAGCTTTGTGACAGATATTGCAGTCGACTGGACTGTATTACTCAGGTTGGAACTGTAGAACACCTTTTTTTCCAATGTTCTTTCATTATAGGATTTTGGGATCTTTTGGCTAACACATGGCAGGATCCGAACTTTGCTGTCATATCCCTGGATAACCTAATGTATGGTGAGGTATCTGGAACGTGGCAAGTATGGGATGGTGAGACATTAGAAATAATATTTACTGTATGTAAGTGGCAAATATGGACAGCCCAATGTTTGTTTACTTTACAGCAAAAGCAGATTATACACCTGGAAATTTTGTGGAAAATAACTAAAGATCTAAAAAGGATTTGTATGACTGAAAGACAATCAATGCAGGAAACTACCTGGTTAGCCAAATGGCGAGGCCTACCTTGGATCACGGACTCAGATGCCCCTATAACTTAAAGGACAATTATAGCTGGTAGATACCAGCTGGACTTTTTTTCTTTGTTATTATTTTCTTTTTTTATGCAGTCAATTGATGGATAGTTTCTTTTTTCTTTCTTTCTCCTGCATTAAGGTTGTACTAGCTGTGTTTCATGATTTAGACATAAATCTGTGTTAAGGTGTGACAAATTTTTGTTTTTAGGTATGCTTTTGAAGGTTCCATTAGCATGAGTGATATTCATTTATTGTTTCCTTTAAGGTTTTTCCTTTTCTTTTTCTTCGTGATTTTCTTTTTTTGGGGGGATATATGGATTTGACGTGTGTGCATATATATATATATATATATATATGTATATGTGTGTTTATGTTTACTTTGTATTTAGTTTCTGTTTCTAATAAAAATTTCCCCTACTCTTTTCGAGAAGTGCCATGGGATCTTTAACAAACACCTGAACTACCACCAATCCAGGCAGGTGGGACCTCAGTTTAACGTCTCATCCGAAAGACGGCACCTCAGAATGCAGCACCACTCTCATGCTGCACTACAGTGTCAGCACTGGGATATTAACCCAAGTGCCAGATGTGGGAACTGAACCCACAGCCCTCTGATCTCCTGGCCTCAGAGGTGAGTGTGCTACCTACTGAACCACAGACAATAGTCTGAATTCTTGGGGGGGCTCCCCTAACTAATTTGTCTTTAGCTGAGAGTGACTTGGTTCCGAGTTGAGGAGCAGTTAAGATGCTTTCCAATATTGAGAAGATAGACTTTGCCACCTTCTCTTGATCATCCCTGAGAAGGCCTCAGACACACAGGTAGACAAAATATGAGTTGGAAGGCGTGTTATAGTTTCTCATTGGTTCTGCAAAGAGGACTATCAAGTCCTCCTTAAAATGCTCCAGCATCCTATGCAGACCCCTATTCTCCCACCCAAAGAGGACCTGATAGACAAAGTGCATCCTCCTTGGCCTTTAAAAGCTGTAATGAGGGTGGCCAGTGGAAAAAACCCTTGCTTATGCCTTATGTACCTATAAGCCTGCAGCCAAACATTTTCAGCGAATTTAGTTAAGGGATTCTTAACCTGAAGGCAACTGCTCCCCTCCCCAAGATTAGAGCTTGCAACGGTATCTAATATGGGGGATTCTCCTAATTCCTAGTTCCCCAGAAGTCTCCATGGAGGCCTGTCCTCTCCTCGTTCATCCCCAGGAATAATATTTGGGTTTCTCAGTAGTAATATTGAAAACATGGGGTAGTACAAGACTTCACTCATTAATGGGTTCCTACAGAATGGCTGGCCTGATCCTGGCCAGTTTTTCTCTCTATAGGAAGTAGTGGAAAAGACTGTTTACCAACCAAAAGCATTTAGCAGTATAATAATCAGCAGTGCTTGGAGGAGGTACAGAAGCCTAGGGAAAATACACATTTTCAAGGTATTTACTCTTCCCATTAGGGTCAATGGAAGCATCATCCACCTATCAAGATCTTCTCTGATTTTCCTTAGCAGTGGTAGGTAGTTAGTCTTGTACAATCAAACCAGTGTTTTGAAAATATTTATACCCAGTATGTTAAGTTGTCCACCGCCTTTGGAGTCAGGGCTGTCTGCCCCCCCCTCCGAACAGTATTTTGGTCTTTTCCCAGTTTAATTTGTGTCCAGACAAGGCAAAATATTCTTTTAGCATGGTTGTTAACTGTGGCAGGGTCACCCCCGGATGCCTAACATATAGGAGCAGGTCATCTGCAAAAAAGGACAGCTTGCACTCCACCCCTCCATCTTCAACACTTCAATAACTGCATTGGTATTTATTGCTGCTGCCATTAGTTCTAGTGACAACACATATAACAGTGGAGATGAGAGCACCTTTGGAGAATTCCCCACTGCAGTTCAAAACTTTGGGAAATTCCTATGGTGACTATCACCTGGGCAGTGAGGTTTACATATAGAATTTGCACCCAGCTGTGAAAAGGTCTCACCTATGCCAAATTGTTCCAGGTCCTAATGGAGGCATCCCTCACACCATATGGCAACACGCTTTCTCTGCATCCAATGCCAGGACACCCACCAGCTCAACCCCCAGTCCCCTTCACCTTCACACCACATTCAGGGTCCGGCCAAGTTACCTTTACCCTGTCTGCCATTTATGATGTCTGATTGATCAGGGTGGATCACTGAAGGTAGAATTTTCTCCAGCTTTGTGGCCTTTACTTTCACCATGATTTTATAGTCTGCAGTGAGGAGGGCAATTGGGTGGTAGGAAGAGCACAGGAGTGGGTAATGTGAGTAGTGGATAAGGGTCATGCTGTGAGTTTACTCTGTTTTGATTTCAGCAAGGCTTTCAATTTGGTGTTGCACAGAAGTTTGCTGAAAAAGCTAGAGGATCTGGGTGCAGTGAAAGATACAGTTAGATGGGTGAGAAACTGGTTGGAAGGGAGATAGCAGAGTATTGTGGTTAATGGAGTCAAATCAGAAGAGAGGGAGGTTACCAGTGGGGTGCCACAAGGATCAGTCCTGGGTTCAGTCCTTTTCAATGTGTTCATCATATCAGCAGGGAGGTGGTGTTACCCCTATATAGATCACTGGTGAGACCCAACCTGGAGTACTGTGTCCAGTTCTGGAGACCACATCTCAGGAAGGTCAGTGACAAAGTGGAGACATTGTAGAGGAGGGCAAATAAAATTGTGCAGGGTCTGCATCAGAATTCCTATGATGAGAGACTGAAGGATCTCAATATGTACACCCTGGAAGACAGAAGAGTGACGGTTGATATGATAGAGACCTATAAATACCTTACAGGGGTAAATAAGGTAGAGAAGTGGGGGAATTTTTCTGAGGAAAAGATGCATGAGAACAAGGGAACATGCAATGAAGCTGGAAGGGCATAAATTCAAGAGAGATGTGAGGAAATTCTTTTTAACTGAAAGAGTGGTGGATGCCTGAAAAAGTCTTCCAGCAGAGGTGGAGGGGGTGTGCTTCAAGCATTTCTGAGATAGGCACAATGGAATCTTAATGGGAAGCAAGGGGGATGGAGCCAGAGATCAAGTAGAGTCTGCGGTCACAGTAAGGGCAGTGAACAAATGGGCGAACTGGGTGGGCCAAGTGGTCCTTATCTGCCATCAAATTCTATGTTTCTATCAGCGACATAGGAGAAGGTATCCAGGGCAAGATGTGTCTCTTCACAGAAGACACTAAACTTTGTGGCAGGGTAGATAGTGAGGAAGTGGTTAGGGAAATGCAAAGAGACTTGCAAAGGCTACTGAGGCGGTCAGAGGTTTGGCAGTTAAGATGCAATGCCAAAAAGTGCAAGGTGATACACATAGGCAACAACAACCCCAGGACAGAGTACTGGAT
This sequence comes from Neoceratodus forsteri, assembly GCA_016271365.2. Taxonomy (NCBI): domain Eukaryota; kingdom Metazoa; phylum Chordata; order Ceratodontiformes; family Ceratodontidae; genus Neoceratodus; species Neoceratodus forsteri. The sequence continues at coordinate 1,067,857,887 of CM028130.1, forward strand.
GGAGGGGTAAAGCTGGTCATGATCTCTGATTAAAAAGGGTTATATCATCAGTGACTCCCCAAAACAGTTAAACAAGTGTAAAAAGGCTTACAGTACAGCAAACAGTATGCTGGTTTATAAAGAATGGGAACTGACAGCAAAAGGAAGGAGGTATTACTAACTTTCTATAGATCACTCATGGTGCCCCACCTGGAGTACTGTGCCTGGTTCTGGAGTCCTCACCTAAGGAAAGATAAGGACAGGATACAGACAGCACAATGTAGGCTGACCAAAATGGTTCAAGGCCAGCAGCAAATATCTTACAAGGATTGACTCAAGGCACTGAACATGTATATACTGGAGGCCAGATGAGAGAGGGGAGATATGACAGTGATCTTCACATTTCTGAAATGAATAAACAGGGTAAACTATGAGGAACTATTTAGCACAGGTAGTGGATCAACAACACAGGAGCATAAGTGGAAACTGACAGTGGGGAGGTTCAAGAGAGAAGTGGGAACGTTTTATTCTACTGAAAGGGTGGTGGAACGATGGAACAATCTGCCAGCAGATGTGGAGGGTGCCAAAACTATTCAATGGTTTCAAACATGGCTAAGACAGAGTAAAGGGCCTATTGTTTGCTTACAGTGGTAGCAGTAGGGCAGGAAGCACGGGGATGGATAGTGTGGGTTAGAACCCTGTATGAACAATAGGTCCTGGATTTGTTATGTATTATGAGCAGACTGGATTGGCCAATGGCCTTTTTCTGCTGTCATTGTTCTATGTTTCTGTTTCTATGTCTCTGATAGGTAGTTGTTATGCTCCTGTAAGGAGCAGGGAGAAGGACAGTGTGGTAGAAGCTGTCAGGATTGGAGTGGCAGACAAGCGGGGGTGAGCAGTCCAGGAAGGAGTCCATGAGTGGGAGGCAACATGCTGTGACAGGGGGCCACAGCATCAGAAGAAGGTAACAAGCCAGAGGGCTAGGAAAAGAATAGGTAACATAGGGACAGCAGTAGGGACACCTTGTGTTGCAGCGATGCAGCACAGTGGGGAGGAGGATGGGAGGGCTGTTGGTGAGCTGGCAGCCACATGACTGTAGCAAAGAAATTAATGTTCAAAGAATGCTTGGGCCATGTGCAGTGTGCACTTAAGTAGCACTTGGAGTAGGCTGCAGTGTGATTTGCCCACTACTCCACCATAACCCAGACTTACCACCTTACCAATTTCTTGACGGGTTCAGCATGTGAACCCTTGAAAAAGCATCATGAACAGGCCAGTGAGATCACTGTCTAAGCTTTTATGAGCACCGTTACTTTTAAATCTTTGCTGCACTTTCAAATCCAGTCTTCTCAGTATTCTTTTCAGGAATTTTGATAGATGTAGGTGGAACAGTGCTACTTGTTTTGTATGTTTCAAAATATTTTCTAAGCATTTAAGCCCACCATTAGTCCTTCAGTGACCCTTCTGTGTCTTGACACACACATAGTAGTGGTGTTCATGATGATATCATAGCCCTGGCTTGGTCATGCTGCTGTGGTGTGGTGACCGGTGTTTGCACAAGTGGCTGTGCTGGATAGCATTAAGCATTCTGAAAACACATGTGCTACGTCCTGCATAGCTGCTGCCTGTGCCTCAACAGCATGTATGTTTTTTAGGCAGTTTATTTTGCAGCCATAGAGCTGTTACAAGGCCAGTACAGTCGTGATTATTTTCCTTGTGGCCTGTAAACATGCTTGGAATAGCTGCATCTGAGCATCTGCAGCTGCCCACTGATGCTCTATTGCAAGTCTTGAATGCCCTGCACCTCCTCAAATTAGTGCCATACCACAGTTTCCATGCCCTGATGTGAAGCTATTGTCTAGTGAAGGAGTGCTCTTTTCCCCTCCCTATGCTGCAGAACAACCCTGACTGGAGATGAGAGAGAGTGATGCAGCCTCCACCTATGGCCCTACATCTATTGTGGTTCTTCAGTGACAGGGTGCTGTGGAAGATGGGGTGGTGCAGGTTGCTGAGGTTCTGCAAGGACAAGTTTCTGAGGTGAGTGGGGTGGCACAAGCAGTAAAAGTTCTGACATGATGGTGCTATGAAGGATGGGGTGACACAGGCTGTGAGGTTCCACAGTGACAGAGCACTGTAGGGGATGGTGTTGTGACAGAATTCTAAAACTCCTTCAGAAGGCATTCATTTGGATTTTCAGTCTCAAGGCACTCAAACCTCTGGGATTAAATAGAGAAACAGCTTTCCCTTGTTTTATAATAGAGTCTTCCCCATGGGTGTGTTTAGGGGATTGTATTCAACTTTCAATTTGAAATACAGTGTTATTATTAATGCCTTTATTTCCATGTCATACTGTATGTTCATTTAGTACTTAATATTTGAGCAGTTGCTAATTTGTATCTTGTATCTCTTTTCTAGGATCCAATAATTTGCATATGTCTGGGGTCTGATGTTCTCTTGAGCACTCTTCCAAAGAATTTGTACATTTCCTGTCTATTTATATGTTGGGGTTTTCATATGTGGTATTTTTCCTTTCCTGTTTTCTTCGGCCACGCAACATATATCAGTTTATGGTCTTAGTATCTCTAGATTGTGTGTTTTATTTAATGTATCCTGCTTTCTCAATTCTGACAATAATATACAATTTCACATTAACCCCTCCAAGAAATCTTCCCCTCTCCGCTTTTCCTTTTTTTCTTTATGGAAGTTTGCCACAGGGCATTTTGTACATTTCAGTCTCACTGGTGTTTTATCATAGTTTTATTTAGTGTATGAGTCTTTCACTTAACACAGAAACATACAATATGTTGGCAGAAAAGGTGAAAGGGGCCTACCTAGTCTGCCCTCTTTTCCCTGCCTAATACTACACTCTGGACTCTGTTTGGTCACAGGTGTCCTTGGGGGTTTCTGCTATGTATGTCTGGTATGTATACATTTATTTCTTTATAGTGACCTTTCTCTTTCAAGCTGGCTCTTCTTTATCTATATTTACCATGTTCATGTGTTTGCAGTGCTGGGGGTAAAAGAGAATTTATTCACCTGGTAAAGGTGATAATTGGAATAACCTTTACAGCACTTTGTAGGGATATACAGCAGGAGACAGACAACAACATCCAAACAGAACAGTCATTTTATTCTTAGCCAATGTTGAAACAACTACCACAACCATGTGTAAGATAAATCTAGTCCAAGCTACAAACATAATAATGGAAACTACATTTTTAGATACAATGGAAAATACACTGGCTATTTACAGTGGATCAGGGTCCCCTCAATGGGAGGGACATGGAATACTATGAAGGGTACTGCTATAATCAGTTTTACTAGGTGACTAAACTCCCATTATCCAATTTTAACCCTTACAGCACTCAGTGATGTTACAACTGGGTGACTAAAATGCCGTGACAACCAAAGACCGGGCAGGATGAGGGGTAGCTTGCTCTGAAGCAGCATGCAAAACACAGAGTCTAAAAGAAAGTATATCTGCATTGGAGATGTCAATGCAATAGTGCCTAGTAAACATCTGAGCAGATGCCCAAATGGTTGCTGTGTAAATGTCCCAGATACAAGCACAGTGCCTCTCCACCCAGGACATGGAGACCCCCCATGGTGGAGTGTTCCTTCAGGACCTTTATTATGGGAAGTCCTCAAGTCTTGCATGGGGAGTTCTTGAGCCTTGTATGCTTCAGTAATGACTAGCTTGAGCAATTCAGCTAGGGTGGCCTCGGAATAAGACAAACAGCCTATCCATTCTTCTGATTGAAGGTGTCATAGATAGGTAGGTAGTCTCTTAGATTTTGGGGGACATCTGAAGTCAGTAGTGCCTCTCATTGTGGGGAAGATGGTCCTGGATTAAAAGAGGGCAGAGTAATGTATTGGTCTAAATAAAAATTAGTGTCCCCTTCAGAACAAATGAGAGGATAGTCTGACAAGCACTCTGTCTGGGGGAAATTTTAAAAATGACTGGGAATGACAGGGCTTGGAGCTCATCAGATCTTCAAGCTGAGCACATTGCTAATAAAAATAATGTTTTAGAGTCAAAAAGAACAGGGTTGCTAAGAACCTGGGTTCAAATGGTGTTTTAATCAGGGCACCTAGAATCAAGTTTATTCTCCATGTAGCTAGAATAGGTCTGGTTTGGAGTCTGAGATTCATAGTGTCCTTCAGGAAATGCAGGGCATGTGGATAAGCAGCTGGGGGAGTATTCTTGATGTTTCCTCTGACTGCACTTTTGGCAACTGTTGGAAGGAACAGCATATCTATGGCTAGTCCTTTATTGAACACATCTTGAAGAAAGTCTAGAATCTGTGAGATAGTACATTGGAGTAAGGTGAGATCATGCTTTGCTCAGCATCAGTTGCACATGCACCACTGTCTGTTCTAGGGAAAACTGGTTGAAGCATGTATGGCTTATAGTTTGGTGTTTGCCACCTCAGCAGAATATCCATTATCAAGTAGTCTCTGCCTTTGAGCAGACATGCCATCAGGTTGAGACTGTGTGGTTGAGAGTGTCTTAAGGGACCCTGTGTGAACAAATTCAGAGCGACTCTCAGGTGCATTCTATTGTCAAGCAGCATTTTTGTCAGAGTGGTGTACCATGTCCTTCTGGGCCAATCCAGGACTATGAGGACCATTGTTGGCCTTGTTCTCTGAATTTTCTTGACAACTTGGGGAAAGTGAGGTATTGATGGAAATATGAAGGTGATGTTGAATGTAAACTAAAATGATAGCTTGTCTACTCCTGCTAAGTGTTGCTCCTTGTACAGTACCTTGAGTAAAAGATTGGGAGTTGTGTATTTTGTCTAATGGCCATCAAGTCCATGCCAAACAGTTCCCATCTCTTTGAGACCTGGTTGAAGACTCTGGAGTCAAGCTGCCACTTACCTGGATTCAGGGTCTGTTAACTGAGACAGTCCATTTCAGTGCCTCACGTTCCTGCCTGGTGGACTTCTGAGAGGCTGTTAAGACTGTTCTAGGCCCACAGAAGAACTGAGGCCTCTTGGATTATCTGTGTGCTTCTTGTTCCTCCCTACTTGTTTATGTGTGACATTGTCACCTTCTTGTTCATTCTGATTTGGACATGTTGTTTGAATACTAGTTGATGGAAGTGTATGAGAGGCAGATGGACCATTCTGGTCTCCAGAACATTGATTGGCAGATGGTCTTCTTCTGTTGACCATTTTCCCTGTGCATCATAATGTTCTAAGACTGCACTCCAGTCCAAGAGACTTGCATCCATCTCTATTGTTTTTGTGGCTTGATGACTGGGGTAGGCCCCCATCTGAGGTTGTTGGGAACTGTCCTCCATAAGATGGCAATCTTCATGGCTGAAGGTAGCATCAGAAGGTCATGGTAGTTTGTTGAATGTGGTTACACTTTTTCAGTAGTAACTGCTAAAGGGGGTCTCAAGTGTCATCTTGCCCAAGTGTATAGATCTATGTAAGACACCATGAGCCCCAGGAGTTGTATCAGATCCCACATAGATGGGCATGTTTTTTTTTAGGACTACTCTGTATTGACTGTTCATATTGTTTATTCACATGTCTGACATCTGTACTATCTCTTCTGCTGTGTTGGACAGTGCTTCCAGATGTTTCAATGAGCCTGTTAGGTTGAAGTTATGCTTTGCCTGGTTGATAATCCAACCATGCAGAAGTAAAGTCTGATGTACCATGCTTGTTGCTGGCTGAGCCACCTTCCTGGTTCATGTTCTGATGAGCCAGTCATCTAAGTAGGGAATTACAGTATTATCTCTCTGCAAAGCTTTGCTGCTAATGCCACTATGATCTTTGTGAACACTCAAGATGCTGATGAAAAGGTAAACATTGATATTGGAAGTGATTGCCCTTTAAATGTAAGCAGAGGAATTTGTACTGTGTTGGACATATTGGAATGTAGAGGTAGGTGTCCTTCAAATCCACTTATGCAAGAAACTCACCGTGTCTGACTGCTGCTGTGATTGACCTTAGTGTTTCGAGTTTGAAGCGTTCATATCTCATGAACTCCTTAAGAAACTTGAGCTCTAAGATGAATCTCAGCTTGCCTGTCTTTTTGGGCACTAGAAATAATGTGGAGTAGATATGTTGGCCCCACTGGTGCCAGGTTACTGGAGCTATTGCTTTGTTTGCTATGGGTTGATCCAGTACAGCTTTGATTCAACGAATGGTTGTCTTTGAGGGTAAGGTTTGGGAAGGGATGAATCAGTTTGTTCTGAGGAGTTTGTTGAATTCTACTGAATATCATGCTGTCACATTCCATCTTTGGAGAGGGGTCCGCCCTGAGTCCCTGCTTTGTGGAGTTCCCCAAGGGTCTGCCCTCTCACCCATGCTGTTCACAGTGTACATGCTGCCCTTAGGTGAGATCACTAGAGGTTATAGCGTGGCGTTTCACAGCTATGCAGATGATACCCAACTGAACATGTCTTTTGCGCCTGGGATACATGACGCAGTGGCAGTGCTAAACAAATATCTTGCTGAGGTCCAGGGCTAGATGTACTCTAACTAGTTGAGGCTCAATCCAGGTAAGACAGAGGTGCTGGTGATTAAGCCAGGCTGCAGCAGGGAGACAGATGCCATGAGGGCTGAAATGGGCCTGGTGCTCAGGACGGTTCTTCTTTTGGCATCCACAAGGGTGAAAAATCTGAGTGTGATCCTAGACAGTGGATTGACACTTGAGGCTCAGGTGTCATCCATTTTCCAAACTGTGTTTTGCCATTTTAGGAATGTTACCCAAATTGAAACCTTAATCCCGCCAGATGATCCACTGTCGATAGTGCATGCTTTTGTGACATCTAGACTTGAATGCTTTAATTCTCTATATCTTGGGGTCAGTGGATGGATCCTGAACCACCTACAGCTTCTGCAGAATGCAGCAGCCAGGTTGTTGATGGGTCTTCCAAGATCCTGTCCTGTGACTCCAGTTCTGTGCAGTCTGCACTGGCTGCCAATTAAGTGGAGGATCTCCTTCAAGGTGTGTTTACTCATCTATAAGACCCTATATGGTTTGAATTTAGGCTATCTGTGTGACCTCTTGACTCCTGCCCTCCCCTTGTACTCCCCTTGTACTCCCTTCATTCTGCAAAGAAGGGCCTCCTAGCAGTTCACAGGGCCTGGTTAAAAACATCTGGAGATTGTTCCTTTGAGGTGGCATCACCGGCCCTGTGGAACTCACTTCTAAGAACCCAGTGGAAGGCCTCCTTGGTGGAAGCCTTCAAATGGGGTCTGAAGGCACACCTTTTTAGAGACACCTTCAGGGCTTAGTACACTGATTTTATTCTTGAAGTTATTATTAAGTTTTTAAGCTAGCACTAATTAATTTCCTTATTTGCCTGTCTTTTGTACGGTGCCCTGAGCCTCAGGAAAAGGGCGTTTTAGAAATAAAACCTTGCTTGCTTGTATCCACAATTTGATTTACAACCGCCTCATATTTCAAAGACTGCCTTTTTGTCTCTGCACACATCAAAATATTTATTGCTGTCTAGGTATGATACTTCCTTATCAACTGAACTGTCACTTTCATGTCTAAATGTTTATCAGTAGATTGCTCTATCCAAAGTATAAGATTTCGTTTTCTGTAGACACTGTTATACGTGATGAAGTGCTCTGTGTAGCCTGAAAGTTTGTGTTCTGTATATTTTTTTGGGGTCCAATAAAAGGTATTAAATTAATTACTTTGTTCATCATTGAGTATGCCAAGCACACTACTTCTAGAATACATTTGTCCAGAATTGTTACGGCCCAGGTGTGGCTGAAGTCCTATAGTCTGCCTCTCACTGATACATTGCGTTGCTAGGCCCATTTCATCTTGTGTGCTGACTTCTGTAGCACCCATTATATCTGTTTCTGCCTCTGTTTCTGGATCTTGAGGAGTGGAAGCAGTTGTTGGAGTTGTTCCTTTTGTTGAAAAAGTTAGGTTTAAACCTGAAGTGCCAGTTATTCACTTTCTGATAATATTGGCTTCTTTGTTCCCTCTGTGAATTGTTCCAAAACCTGTTCCTGAAGTTGGAAGGAAAGGGTACATTGCCAGTGTTGTCCTTAGTCCAGTCTTTTTCCTTTCCCTTAAGTTTGATAAACTTCTCTAGAGTGCGGTTGAAAATGGCATGCTCTCAAAATTGGAGCTTTATTTGCATGGACTTACAGTCTTTGTTTGCCTGCCATAGTTTTTAGCTGGAGCTGGAGGCGAACCCTATTAATTGTTGATGTTATTCTAGCAGATATCTGAAATGTGTCAACAGCAGCATCTGCCACATATAGGATTGTCTGGATGGCATAGGATAATGTGGATGTGTGTTTACTGGTGTAAGGCATATCTTCCTGTATGGTGTAAGGCATATTTTCCTGTATAGTCTCTAATCAGTGAAGGATAGGCCTGGTGGTATACCCAGATGCTGTAGATGCCTTAATAATCATAGAGTATTTTGTGGGTCTTTTTAATGATTTCTTCAGCCTTCTTGTCAGCCGAGTCCTTTAGGCAAGGCAAGGCAATTTTATTTATAAGGCACTCAATCCCGGAGGCTCTGGACACCTAACAAAGATTAATAAGAGCACAGGAAACAAACATAAATAAATATAATAAAAACAATTCATAAAAACCTAAATACAGCAGTTAATAAATAAAAAACAACAGACTGTCAAGTACGGGGACTAGACCAGGATGAAATCAGAAATCTGGAAAGGCCAGGACAAAGAGGAGGGCCTTCAGCCTCTGCTTGAACACATTGATCGAGGGAGCCTCCTGGACTGAAGGTAGAAGAGAGTTCCACAGGGTTGGCCCAGAGATGCTAAATGCATGCTCTCCAGAAGTCCTGAGCAGAACCATGAGAATGTCCAGGAGGCCCCTCGAAGAGGAGCGGAGGGAATGAACAGAAGTTGCCAGTGTCAGAAGCTATGTCAGGTAACCAGGACCCAGTCTGTATAGGGCCTTAAAGGTGAGAAGCCCCACCTTGAAAAGGACCCTCCACCTGACCGGCAGCCAGTGCAGAGCCCACAGGACCAGGGTCTCATGACTGGACCTCGAAAGGCCCATCAGTAACTGGGCTGCTGCATTTTGCACCAGCTGCACTCTGTGAAGGGTCTCCCCATGATCCCAAAGTACAGAGAGTTGCTGTAGTCAAGCCTGGAGGCAACAAAGACATGCACTAACACCAGCAGGTCCTTGGGCTGAACAAGGGGCTTAATCTGGGCAATGTTCTACAGGTGGTTAAAACCACTGCTGACCATTGATGACACCTGATTTTCAAAAGTCAATCTGTTATCAAGGATCTTGCCAGATTTCACATTCTTGGGGAAGCCACCAATGGAACAGACCCCAAGGAAACCCGTGTATCAGCTCCAGGTGGCAACCCATCATGACCATGACCAGGCTCGATCACCAGTACCTCCATCCTGGCTAGGTTTAGTCTCAGCCAACTGGAAGTCAACCAGTCATTGATTTTAGCCAGACAGTTGTTAAGCACATTGACAGCTCCTGATGTTCTGGGGCAAAAGACAAGTACAGCTGGGTATCATCTGCATAACAGTGAAACTCCACACTGTACTGTCGAATGAGTTTTCCCAGGGGCAATATGTATACTGCAAACAGCATCAGTGACAAGACTGAACCCTGTGGCACTCCACAAGACAGGGGCCTTGGGGAGGAGGAGAAATTCCCCATCACCACCCGCTGCACCCTGTTTGAGAGATAGGACTCAAACCATCTGATGACAGTACGGGCGAGTCCACAAAACTCATACAGCTGATCCAAAAGCAAAATTTGGTCCACAATGTCAAAAGCTGAAGAGAGATCAAGGAGAACAAGAACTGACCTGTCTCCTCTATCTCTAGCCCTGAGCAGATCATTATGCAACCTCACTAGAGCTGTTTCAGTGCTATGTCTAACCCAAAAAACCCAACTGAAAAGGCTCTTGGATGTCTAAGGACACCAGCTGATCCTCAAGCTGTTGTGCCACTAATTTCTCAACAACCTTGCCCAAAAAGGGAAGTTTGGAGATAGGAAGGTAATTCACTAGGACGACTGGGTCGAGGGAAGGTTTCTTTAGGAGGGGACTCGCAAGCGCTTCTTTCAAAGCCACTGGGAATATCCCCTCCACCATCAAACACCTGGCAATCCTAGCAAACACCAGGCCAACAGTCTTGACAGATCTCATTAGAAACATATCGGGGCCGGGTCCAGTTCACAAAAGGTGTGCTTCAGCTCCAAGTTCAACTTAGTTACTTCAGACACCTCCACTGGCCTAAACTCCTCCCAGATGTTTAGAGTGCCTCTGAATCCCTGGTAGGATCCCCGAATGGATGCCTGACACTCTGTTGGAGAAATACAGAGCAAACTCCACACACAAAGTGGATGACAATACTTTTTTCAGCTGCAGGCAAGCAGCATGAAGAAGCCTGTCTACAGACCAAAACAGCTGAGATGGTCTGTTCTTCCCCACAGCAATTTCCCTGGACAGGAATTCTTCCTTCTTATGGGAAATTTCCCCCTGGTACTCAGCATAGTGAGCACGAAGGGCAAGCCTATCAGCCTCCAGCCGGGTCCTCCGCCAGCAATGTTCCAATCTCTGACCCCTGATCTTCATTGCCTTCAGGTCCCCATCAAACCAGGGGGACCTCAAGTGAGAAGATCTGGGTTGTATACAAACTTGTGTGACAGCATCCAGAATTTTGGAGACCACCCTGTTATAAGTGGCCACCGCCTCTCCAGATCCAATCGCACATGCCGCATCAACCAGAGATAGGTCAGCTAGCACCAACAGTCCCTCAGGGCACATGCTCCTTAATGGGTGGTAGCTGACCACCTCCACGGGGGGACTACTAGGTGGGGCTCCAAACGTGAACTCCATGGTACAGTGATCAGAACAAGTGACCTGATCAATCTTGAGGTTATCAACCTCAAGACCCAGTTGGAATGCCAGATCAAGTGTGTGGCTATGCTGGTGGGTTGCAGAAGCAACAGCTTATGACAGGCCCAGTGAATACATCAACTGGAGGAGGTCATAACCAAAACATGAGGATTCATCGTCAATCCAAGCATTAAAGTCCCCCAAGATTAAACACCTGGGGAATTCCAACTTCTGGTCAACAATGAAGTCTGCCACCTACTACAGAAAATCTCCCCCTACCCCAGGAGGGCAGTAAACAAGGAGAATCCTGCAACCTGCACCTGCACCCCCATGCACGGAGACACACTCAAAAAAGATTGCGTGTCAACAACCGGGTGCACCATGAAGCCCAGGCTGGCTTGAAAAACAATGGCTACACACCCTTCCCCATGATCCTTCCTTGGGCAATACACCATGGAGTACCCGGAAGGGATGGTAGCCTCAAGAACTGGGCCAGCATCATCACCAAGCTAGGTCTCTGTTATGCAAGTCAGGTCAACAGTGGAAATTAAGTCTGCAAAAATGGTGGCCTTGTTCCTCATCAATCTGGCATTGCAAAGCACCTCCCAAAGAGGATTGGAAGATGGGGCTGGACCTGTAGCTGCCTACCTACTCGGTCTGGTGGGAACCCTAGGTATGGTCTGGCCTCTCCCTCAGCTCCATTTACACTCAGAGCATTTCCTGGACCGGACAACCTCAGTTCTGCTCACCACCCCCTCCTCAGCTACCCTCGGCTCTCTGCAAATCACTCACCTCCTAGTGATTCTGACTTCCCTACAGCACCTAGCTGCAGTGGCAGAAGCTGGGAAGTCGGTAAAAGGGTGGAGGTCATTGAGCTGAGTGTCAGCATAGGTAATTCTTGCAGGGCCGCAGCACCAATACATCTTTGCCTGACTCATCTAGTTCCCCTGGAAAACTGGGATTGAACAAGGTTTCACTATGCAAGAGATAGACTAAGCACACTACAACCTCCCCAACCACTTAATCAAAACAAAACTCCTAAAATTAAATTACAGCCCACTAAAACAAAGCCCCCCCATACACACTAACCATGCACACACTATACAAAATGCAGTTCTGTAAATAGACACAGACACACACCACACACACCACTAATGATCCCAACCTAAAGCAGCAACTGCCCACCCACAACCCCCCAAAGAAATAAAACAGAGCAAAACGAGAACAACAAGGAGAAAAGAGTTGCAGCACAATAAAGTAAACACTCAGTGTCCAGGAAATGATAAATCTTTGGAGTCCAAATTCAACCCACACCACCAAGCAGGTCATTTTAAACACTATAGTTCCAACAACACTCTCAGGAGCTCTCACCACCAGGGATATGGACACTTTGGTGCTGTCACTCCCAAAGTGCCATAGATCTTCACAGACTACAAATTTTGAAAAGTTTTGACAGAGTCAGAGTGGTGGAGAACACATCTCCAGACAGATAACGTCCCTGTCTCACTTGGACTGAACTAGCCAAAATAGATAAATTAACACAGGCACTCACCCAGTCAGTTCGGTAAACAGTAGAGCCCCAAAAGCTGGCTCTCACCCGGCCATGAATGTCCTCCTCTCCCTGACCAGCCAAAAATCAAAGAGAACTTGCAGAAAGAGGGATGCAGAAAACAGCCAGACACAGATTAAGCAGGAAACCAGGGAATGTTTAGGGGAAAACAATTCTCCTCCCCATGGATGAATGACACAGGCCATTACTCTGAGGCCCCCAGGATCCAACTCTACTAGTCTTTCAACCAGTGGGAGACAGGATAGGTTATCCTAGCCAGCAGTGGAGCTCCCACCTCCTGCCAGACCAGTTACCCCCTCTGCTTAACCACCAACTGCTCAAGGATCCAAGGAATTGCCCCGAGAGAGTCCAACTACCAACAGTCACTCCAGCTTAAAATGGAATAGTCCCAGACCATGGATCAGCCAAAAAGACTGACCTGCCATGACACCGCTACAGTTCCACCAGGTCTTCCTAACTCCACGATCCTCATGTTCTTCAGGTGAGTGCTTCTTGTTCCTCCAGCATGCTCCAAGAAGCCGAAACAGGTTTGAAAGCTGCAGCCCCCCAAAACTCAGAGATTCTCTTAACCCTCTCTAAAATAAAACCTACACTCCTAAAACTCACTCACTAAATGCCCTGCCTAACACTAAGGTGGCCTAATCATTTAAACTACCTAAAAAACAGAAGAAACCCTCCCAAAATTTAAAATTAAATAAATACAAGACCTCCCCCAGCAATAAAAAGTACAATTAAAATTCTGCGATAAAAATAAATGCAAAGCTAGATGAATTGCATTTGCATTTTTGGCAGAAAACAAACTTAGGTGGTCAGAGCCCAAGCAGACAGTAGCCCAGCATGGGCTATGGATCCATCAAGTGGTAGAGCTGTATGCTGGCTCAAGGTGGCAGTTTGTAAATCTACTTTGCCCCGTGCCGTGAATGTTTTCTCAAGCAGAGAATATCTCTTATCAAAGGACTTTTTCTATCTGGATCTGGCAAGATCTGCCATATCTCACTCATTATTTAGAATGTCTTCCAGGGTTTTACAGATTGGGAAGAAGGCCTCTGATTTTGTTCTTTGAATGAATCAGGGGGTCCAGATTCTCTTCCATGAGTGCAGTGATGGGCTCTAATTTGAGTACCTCTAGACCACTCAAATGGTTTCTGGCATCATGTTGCACAACTATGTGGCTAGATTATCTCTCTCTCTTCTTCCTCCTCATCTGACTGCTTGGAATCACAGCCTTCTTCCTGGTCATCTGGAACTGACTCCTTTGGTGGGCATTTGGCTTTGGGTTCCTTTCCATGTAACTGGGCCCCCTGAATCCATCTGGGGGTTTCTCTTAGTAGCCAGGGCTTTAATGTAGTTAATGATTTCCTGGAAAATGACAGCCATTGCACTGATGTGAAGGCTTCTTTATAGTCATCCATATTGTCCTCTTAAGAGGTAAAAGTCTCTTGTGAGTCTTCCTGGTTATCTGCATCCACTAGACATGGGGAACAGAGGTCCCTAGGTTGATTGGTAAGGAGGAGGCTGGGGTATATTCTTCAGCACTTTTTATTGCAACCCATGGTTTCTTGCTTGAGCTCTGTCCAGGTGGGGAGATAAGGTTACATTGAGTAAGGCTTATGACTACTTAGAAGAGGGACATGTTAGCAGTATACATGTATACTAACTGTCAAAATTTGATGTAAAAAAATGATGTACGATTGATTGCCAGATATGACGTAATGTCCTGCCTCTTCCGCTTCCAGTGTGTGCCAGAAATAACGTAATGTCCTGCCCCTTCCACTTCCCGTGTGTGGCAGAAATGATACAGCGTCCCGGCCCTTCTATGTGCACTGGATATAATGCACCCCTCCCCCATTTTCTCACCTTTGTGCACCAGATATGATGCAGCACCCCCCCCATATTGTGACACTGCTATGGGTGGAGCGAAGGTTGTCATGTTTAGGCTTGCCCATGACATGTCAGAAGCTGTTTTGCACATTTTAGTATGTAAGTAAGGAAGTAAAATTGTGTTTATAAAAAGTGCCATTCCAATGCTCAGAGCTCTTTTACAATGAAACTACAAACAATACAATAAACATATTAAAATCTATAATTTACTAAAATGACTCCTATGCCAGTACGCTTTGTATCGACATTCAATGCCTACAGCTGTTGTTCCCTTACAGTTTTCATATTTTTATTTCGTCACAGCCAAAATGGCTTATAGTAGTTCAGTTATGTTTTCCCTGTTTATTTTATTTCTATTTCTAATAAATTGAGAGGTTCTTTAATAAATGGGGTAAAGCCTCTGATCAGATGTTACCTTTACACTGTTTAAAAGATGTGCTTTTGTATTTTGAATAAAGCGGTAAAGCTTTTGATCAAGTGTACAATGTTTAAAATATGTTGTGCAGTATTGTTATCTGTTTCAAAAAATGCTGCTTTGCACATTTTAGCATGCTTTATATCAACATTCAATGCCTACAGATGATGTTCCCTTACTGTTTTCATATTTTTAGTTTGTCAATGCCTAAAAGTCTTATAGTGGGTGGAAACGTAGATTTTTAACTCTATTTTCTATTTTCAACGTGCATTTAATATAACTATTTTGTTTCGCTTATAGTGGTTTAGTTAAGTTTTCCCCTGCTCATTTTATTTTTTTTTTTAATTGAGAGGTCCTTCTTTCTATAACCATCAGTTTCCGCACCCCCCCAAATGCAAAATGTTTTCAGTGTGTAATGTATCCTTCATTATTTTACATTTTAAAAATAGTTGCACACATTGTTTAAGCTAATCTCTTTTTACAGGAAAAGACAGGCATTGTTTTTCAGGTTATCAAAAAGTACATGTATTTATAATATGTTGTTAGGTGTATGCTAATATTTATTTTATGTAAAACTATTACATGTTTTTCTTAAATGTGCAGGTCTTGAAATATTGTCTTTTGAATTACTTTATTTCAAGAGCTGAATTTAAAACTCAAATTATGGTGGTCTAGGGGGCATGTCATGCTTGAAATTTTTCAGTTGAAGTTATCTGTTACACCCTGTGAATCACAGTGCTCTCCACTGTTGCTTGGAGCTTATGTTTGGGTGAAACCTGTTGTGTACAAACTGATAGGAGAGGACTCCTGACCAGTTTAAACCATTACCACTTTATCTATAACTGCACACTAAAGTCTTCGTCTCTTTACGAGAATAACAACTGTGCTGGCTTAAGATATTCCTTAGGCCTATTTGACCATTAGAGTGGTCACACACACACACACACACACACACATCTGGAAAATTGTGACCAGCTGAATTATGAGCATCTCCAGCACGTCAATTATTTTAGCTTTGTAGCTAAAGTTATTACATTCATTAGCAATAAAATGTTAGAATGAGAGTGTCTCTTTTGTTAAACAGCATGATGGTTATTCTAAAATTAGTCTATACAATGAACCCTACTGTAAATGTTTTTATTGGAGAAACACACACACACTTAAGTTTGTGCTTTAACATTTGTAAATATATGTCAGAAGTGTTGTTAAGAAGGGGGATAAAACCTTTTATAGGTACATTAGGGAGTGAAGAAAGACCAAGGGAGGAATACAGAGACTTAATAAAGGGGAGGGAATGTGGGTAGAGGGTGACAGTGAAAAACCAGGAATACTGAATGAATATTTCTGCTCAGTATTCACAACAGAAGAGGAGGGGGAGGTACTTAAACCAAAAAAGAGAAACAATCTGAATAGGGGGGTCGATACCAGTCCATTCACAGAAGAAAGAGTTTTGAAAGAACTCTTGAAATTGAGGGTGGACAAAGCAATGGGGCCTGATGGAATTCACCCAAGAATTCTAAAAGAACTAAGGGTAGAACTAGTAACACTACTGACTACTTTTTTTAACAAATCATGGGAGGATGGGGTGGTACCTGAGGACTGGAGGAGGGTAAATATGATTCCACTTCACTAAAGTGGGAGCAGAGCAGAGGCAGGAAACTACAGACCAGTTAGTTTGACCTCAGTGTTAGGGAAAATGATGGAATCACTTCTGAAGGAAAGAATTGTTGAGTACCTAGAGGCCAGTGGG
Organism: Neoceratodus forsteri; assembly: GCA_016271365.2. Classification (NCBI taxonomy): domain Eukaryota; kingdom Metazoa; phylum Chordata; order Ceratodontiformes; family Ceratodontidae; genus Neoceratodus; species Neoceratodus forsteri. The sequence goes on from CM028130.1 coordinate 1,067,874,316, forward strand.
GCACAGCACCCAATGCAGCATGGTTTCACAGTGGGAAGGTCATGTCAGAGGAACTTAATAGATTTCTTTGACTGGGTGACCAAAGTAGTGGACCAGGGAGGGGCTGTAGATATGGCATACCTCGATTTTAGCAAGGCATTTGACACAGTCTCACACAAAAGATTAATATACAACAATCACACACACAGCATGGTGTGGCAGACCCAGATAGCACATTGTTCTGTGGTGGTGCCCTGTGTTTTTGCAGGGATGCCTGATGCTGCTGCATTTTGTTAAGGGTAGCCAATATATTTTTAGCCTTTCGAATTCTACACATAATATACTGATTCAATACATTACGCCTAGTGTTTCTAATGACCCACACATGTTGTACCATTTTTTGTCAATCATTTTGTCACAGTTATTTTGTATAGTAGAAATGTTTGCACCACTACAGGCTAATTTTTAATTAGTTTTTTAGTGCTCACCATTTCTGGTATTTAAACAACTGCCAAAATGTATATTTACAGTTTAAAATCTTGCATTATGATGGTTTTGTTTTTGTGAAGCTGACCCCCTTAAATGTCTTATTAAAAATGTCAAATGTTAGTCTGCAACCAGGGGGGCATGTCACATGTGAAGAAACCACCACAGGTATGCAAAAAGGATCTACATTATAACTATATGTATATACAAGGGTGCCACCAGTTGAGTTTTGCTCATGTGGTGACACTTTTTGGGGTGTCAAAGTTCCAGGCGTAATTACAATGTAAGCTTTAGTCACACACACAGCAGGTGATTTAATGTGTGACAGCTCTGCAGATACACTATAAGGGGCACTCGTTAATGCTGTAGGTGTTTGTGTTTGCTTATTGTTATGTTTGCAGCAACGCTTGCCCCCAATACCTGTACAGCAACGGTGTTCACGTTTTTCATTTCTGTTTGTGGGGGGGTGGCTGCTCTGTCCATAAAGATTCTTGTGGTAGGGCTGAACACATTTTCACGCAGCACTCATCCCTTTTGTTTGCTGTTGGGGGTGCAGGTACTGAAGGTAGCAGCAGTCTTGTCTGGTCAGGAAGACTCTCTTTCTGTCTAGATAACCTTGAAAGTGTGTGGTTGCCTCTTGCGTGCTTTGGAAATACTGCTTCTAGAGGCTTAAAATCGATATTATCTAGGAAACATTAAATATAAAAAATACATCAATATATAGCCACTGTAATGCATGCTGCTTTATAATAGTACTGTATTTTGCAGGCTGATTATATATTAGGTACATTTCATGACAGACATACATTTCCTTTACTGTATCTTGATCTGTTTTAGTTGGTTGGTACCCTCAATAAAACATGCAAAATGTCAGCATATTAAATAATTTGCTGCATTAAACATCCTTGATTTAAAACTATAAATAACAGTAAGGGATATGTGGGGGGGGGGGCTCATTGCCACACTGGATCTTCTTCATGTATAGTTTAGAAACATGTGGCTATATAATAAACTTTTTCTTACAAGGAGGCATACTAAATTCACTAAAAAGCACCACAGCTAATTTACAATCTTTAACACATCTGCCCCATTATTAACCTGAATTGTAATAAACTGTAAACACTTTTGGTAATGTAGTATCAAAAATGTGGCTACTTTAACTGCAACACACCTGCTTTTTGGTTCTCATTCCTTAGTGTTGTAGTTTTGAATGGTGGTCCTGGTTGCTCCATTTCTATTACAAAAATAGAAGCAGTTTATAAGTCAGCATTAATTACTTTATATTCTGCTGTTAATTTATTTTTACAGTTTTACATATTAAAGAGCAAACTTTAGCAGCTTTTTATGTTTTAGCAGCAACATTTAAAACACCTTTCTACAAAGTTCAGATCTTTAATAAACCAGTTTGTTAGAGGTTTAAAACCCTGGCTCACAGTATACAGAGATAGTTATAAATGCACAAATGGTAAAGCATAACATCTTATTGCTAGTCATATTTACATCTGTAAAATAGACTATGGTTCTCTGCATGATGAACAGAAAAACATTTTAAACTAAATACATTACTATACACCACTACAACTGTATGCAACACTGCCAAAAAATAAGACTATGGAATTGCCCCCATATACACACAATTATAACATTTAAATGCTAATAACATGTTTGAAAAACGTAATTTGACATATGACGTAAAGCAGTATGAGGCACTGCAGGATGATTGCTTGATATTGACAAGGCTGGCAAATCTACATTATAAAAAGCTATATTATAGTTTAATAAGTTTAATTTTTCCCACTTAAAATATTAAACAAGAACAGATTAAAGTGCACTCACCACCATCTCCTTGTAATGCTTTTGATTCTAAAACAAGATCTTGAAAGCCAACCTGAGAAAGCTGTTTTGCAAATAATTAGCCATTTTAAAATCTATGCCACAAGAGTTTTTAAAAACTTGAAACTATTCAAAAGTCTTACCGACACTGGTTCACTGGCTGTAAACAGGAAGCTGTGAGCTAATGCACTGACTTTTATGAGGTACAAAGGATCTAAACATGCCCACAGGCATGGGCGGAAACCGAGAACCAGTATAACATAGACCAAAGAGGGGCTAGAAGACTCATTGATTAGTAATCATTACATTTAAATATGTGGGGGTGGTTTTGGCCAGTAGAAGCACAAATATATTTTAGATGAAAATGGTTTTAAACAGATATGACCTGAAATAAAACTATGATATGATACAACACATATTTACAAATGTTAACGCACAAACTGTGTGAAACACAAGCAGATAAATTAAACCAAACTTATTTAAATTAAAATAAATGGAGCCTTTGTTTAAATGGGGGAAAAAACATTAAGAGGGGATGTTTTAAAACTTAATTATTTAAGAACCAGAAATAATACTATGATATAATATAACACTTTTAATACATATTTAAAAATGTTAAAGCAAAAACTATGTACAGTAAAACAGAAGCAGATGAAATAATTCAAACTTTCTTCCACTGAAATAAATAGGGCCTTTGTTTTAAATGGAAAGAAACATTAAGGGGGTTGTTCTGAAACTTAATTATGTAAGAATCAGAAATAAAATCAATCAATCAAGTCTTTATTTAAGCAGGTGGTCATCACTGAGCAATGCTCATTTGCAAGATGCACCTGTGTGAAGCATAGACAAATGTTTGTACAAAGCAACACAGATATTTACAATCAGGCAAAAAAAGAAAGAACAATAGGTACAAATTTAAATTAAGATAACACAGTAGTTCGTATAGGCATGGAATAATACAGACAATGTAGAAGGTGTAAAGACATCTACATACACGGTAATATCTAAAATCAGCTAGGAGGGCAGGGTTAAATAAAACAGTCGGAAGAATACACTAGGCAGTGGCCGTGTTGGAAGAGGAGGGAGGGAGAAGAAAGGCTAGGAGTGCGTAAGGTACAAAACAGGGTAGAGGAAGGTAGGGATGTAGGGATAGGGGAAAGGAAGAGAGTGGGTGCACTGGAGATGCTGGGTAGGAGAGGGAGGGGGCAGGGAAGTTGTCTCTACCAGAGGGTAATGAGGCTTCTACCCGAAGTAGGGAGACTAGGAAGAGGTTGGGATATAGAGTCAATAAGTCAGGAGGAACTGAGACATAAGACATATAGGCTTGGGAGGAAGGCAGGCAAGGTGTTGGTGCTTTATGGGTGGGTCTGAGCGGAGGTGGTTACCGTGCATGCACTGGTACTGGACCTTGATGTGGGAAGCAGTTACACACTTCTTTGATTGTGCGGGAATAAAGTATCTTGAAAGCATTCAGACAGACAAAAGTGCTCAATTTGAGATTTTTTTGCAGATTGTTCCATAAGGTAGGCAGCATGAAACTTATAGCTGCCCTGCCAAATTGAGATTTTGCATTGGGCTCTTTAAGTGTTATAAAAGAGTAGCTTCTTAGAGCATATTTCCCAACTACACTTAGGGTAGACAGCAGGAGATATAGTGAGGCAGTTTATTAGAGATAGCTCTATAGGTCCAGAGTGCGGCATTTCTGTCATGCCTGAACTTGAGGGAGTTCTACCCCACAGCCACATATAGGGCACAGTGATGCATGGCAAACAGAAGTCCTGTAATAAACCTCAGGACTCTATGGTAGAGCATTTCCAATTTTGCCATGTAAGAGATAGGGCACTGGCTATAAAGGAAATCCACGTAATCAACCAGCGATAGAGCGATAGAAAAATTGATTGGACCAACCATAGCTTGGCATCTCTGGTGAGAAATCGGTTAATTCTAAAGAAAAGACCTAACCTTTGTCAGAGTTATTTTAACAAATCCTCAAAGTGTTCGATGAAAGAGAGTCTGTGGTCTATCCATACTCCCAAATACCTGAATTTTGTAACAAATTCTAATTTCTCTCCTAGAACGTGGCAATCTGGGGAACTGAACCACAAGATACAGGGTTTGCTGTATGGATAGATGGAGAGAAGAGCATTGATAAAACTATGATATCATACAACACTTCTGATACATATTTACAAATATTAAAGCACAAACTTAAGTGTGTGTGTGTTTCTCCAATAAAAACATTTACAGTAGGGTTCATTGTATAGACTAATTTTAGAATAACCATCATGCTGTTTAACAAAAGCAACACTCTCATTATAACATTGTATTGCTTATGAATGTAATAACATTAGCTACAAAGCTAAAATAATTGACATGTGCTGGAGATGCTCATAATTCAGCTGGTCACAGTTTTCCAGATGTGTGTGTGTGTGTGTTTGTGTGTGTGTGTGTGTAAGTGACCACTCTAATGGTCAAATAGGCCTAAGGAATATCTTAAGCCAGCACTGTTGTTATTCTTGTGAAGAGACAAAGACTTTAGTGTGCAGTTATAGATAAAGTGGTAACGGTTTAAACTGGTCAGGAGTAGTGATGCAGCGAATTTAAAATCCGCAGGTGAAGTGAGCGTGAAGTGCCCACTTCGCATTATTTGCAGGCTATGTGAAGTGGACATTGAAGAGTACTCACTTCGCCTTTTCATAATGAGTTGACTTCATGTTGTTATTCTGCCTTCATGCGAAGTAAGGCGGAATGACAGCAATAGGCACTTTAAGCAGCCCCCCCCACACACATCACATGGCTTACAGTACTGTAAGTCACATGCTGCTTTTGCCAGCCAGGCAGGAAGTGAGTCATACCAGCAGATACTTTCACTTTCTCCTTTGCAGAGATAGAAGGAAGGATAGTGTAGGAGAGGAGTGTGTGTTCGTTGTTTAACTTGCTTCAACATTATAAAACCCAACAGCTTTTTTAAAAGCTAATTCTTTAGTTTTTGCTGTACGGTTTTGAGTTATTTTTTTGTGACTGATTTATTTGTTTTATAAGTTTTGTTTTGTGTAAGTGTGTGTGTGTGTGTCTGTGTGTGACTGTGTGTGTGCGTGTATGAGTTGGTCTTTGTCACGTGATGCATCAGAGTGGAGAGGGAAGGAGAGTTATGGACCAGGGACAGTCTGTGGCCCATGTTGGACAGAGGGGAGTGTGGACACGTGGGGGTCAGCATGGGCAGGTGTCACTGGACCACTCCAGAATATTTCATCCACCCCCCTCAGGAAGCAGCAGCACCACCAGTGCCACCGCCACATCCAGAAAGTCCACCACCGCCACCACCACCTCCACCATCTGTACCTGCTGCAGGAGCTCCAGAAGCAGCACCTCCCACTCCACAGCAGCAGGTGGAGCCAGCCCAGAGGCATGACACTGCTGCTAGCAATACATCTGCCCTGTTGTGCCTGGTCCCCCCCCCCCGCAGCTCGATGGTCTGGCAGTTTTTCAACTGTGTTATCAGGACAGGAGCATTGTGGTGTGCCTGCTTTGTGGTGTGCAGGTGTGCCATGGCCCCCAGGGGATACATGTGGGGACTGGGGGCCAGAGGACACACATGTTGAACCACCACAAGGTGGAGTGGCAGGCTGCCACAGAATGGGTCAGGCTTCCACCTGCTGGCCCTTCTGTGGCAGTGGGTGCTGCTGCTGTGCATCACCAGAGCAGGAAGAGGGCCACATCAGCAGCTGCTGCTCCACCATTGCCACCGGCACCACCCTCACCACCACCACCACCACTACCTGCCTTTCCTCCCGCAGCAGGGGAGTCCACCATGCCTGCAACGCAGTCAGAAGTAGCACTGCTGTGGGTTGCGATGGAGGAAAATAATCAGAGGATGGGTGCTGCCCAGCAGCAGATGGAGCAGATCGAGCAAGAGCAGCTACAAATAGTGTTGATGCTTCATCTGCTGCTGGAACATCATGGGATTGAGCATTAGGTTTTGTTTTCTGCCCCTCCCCAGTGCTGTACTGTTTTGTGTTTTGTTTGTTTCATACCAGACAGAGGGAAGGCCACAGTATTAGTTTAAAGGGAAGCCATCAGCAACAGGAGTGCCTGCATCCTGCCCCCCTGCAAGGCTTACCGTCCAGTTAAGTCTTTTAAGTATGTTGTGGCATTTTTCTCACGCTGCAACATACTTTATTATACTAAATAAATGTCAGCGACCCGGTAGTATGGTAGATGCTATGGGGACTCCATTATGTATAAAGGTGCAACGTGGACACACCATGCACTTCAATACAAAACTATTTGAAGCGCATGGTGCATCTTCGCTGCACCTTTCCTTTACGCACGATGTGGACCCCATAGCGTCGGACATCCTTCTGGGTCGCTGACATTTCTTTCTTAAAATAAAGTATGTTGCAGCACAAGAAAAATGCTGCTACATACTTAAAAGGCTTAACCAGAGAGTAAGCCTTACACTGTGCAGGACGCAGGAGTGCCTGTTGCTGACTGCTTCTCTTTAAATATATACATGCACATACAGTCATACATGTTCCTTATATGGGTGACTTACCTCCAGGGTAATCTCTCTTTCTCCACATGTCCTTACATTCCATAGTGCAATACTTTTCTGGCCAAAACACTCATAATTTCGGTAAACTGGGGCCCAGAAGACTTCCCAAGTTCCTGTTCTGAAGATCCACCCAAGTTCCGCCAACTTGCTCAGCAATGTTATGACGTGATGCCAGGGAGAGCATGGGGGCGTGCTTTATTATAGTGAATGGCTGGCAGCTTTCCGAAAGTTTCTTTATGTTATAATGGTCAGCTTGTGGTGAAACATGGGCACGTTTCCACTAACAAGGCTCTTGTTTGTTGAAACGTGCCCATGTTTCACCACAATGTTGTTGAACGCGGGTGGCAGAACTTGGGTGGCTCTTCAGAATGGAAGTCCTCCGGGACCCGTTTTTCCGAAATTACAAACATTTTTGCCAGAAAAGTATTGCACTATTTAAGCCTTGAAACAATCACGGGATTTAAGAATGCATGGGATAGACATAAAGGAATTCTGGAGGTCAGGAGTAAGGGGCAATAGACTTCTAGGAAAACATAAACTGAACTTACAAGCTCAAATGGGTAGACTGGGTAGGCCATAGGCCCTTATCTGCCGACACTGTCTATGTATCTATGTATCTGTGTATGGACATGTGGAGCAAGAAAGATTCCCCTGGAGGTTAGGCACCAAGATATTGGGTGCAATACCATCCATAACTATGTAACTTGGTGAATCTCTTTAAAGCAGCAGTGCAGCAATCTGTTGAAAATTTTGACCTATACTTTTTTTATGCTATTTTACATTTCCACTTTACTTACATCCTGACTTGTATGATACTATTCTTTCCAGTATTTGAGCCTGCTTTAGTACTTTTTTCATGTGTGAGATAATAAAAGAAGCACTCCTTTTAATATGGTGCAGACCAGTTCTTCGTCAGTATTTTGAGCTGTTTGTCTCCATCAGTTGTTATATATTATTTCTGTTGTTATTTCTGTTGTCAAATTAACAATTATGCACCAGGCAGTGTTTTATGACATCACAGAACAATAGTTGTTCAAAAACAGCTGCAAATAGTGCTAAGAACCTGGTCAGAACAATATTAAATGACGTGCTCCTTTTTTATTCTCAGACATGAGAAAAAGTAGTAAAGCAGACACAAACTATGATAAGAAGGGTATCATACAAGTCATCAGGTAACTAGTGGCCTGCACTGGCAGCGGCGACAGCAGCGATGTAAAATAGCATAAAAAATTATAGGTCAAAATTGTCAGCATATTGTTGCAATGCTGCTTTAATTTATAATTTAAGTATGACATTATGTGCTCACAATCACAACACACAAAATGCATCTGTCTTCTGTCCAGAAAATTGACACGTGCTAAGGAAGTGAAATGGTATCGTCACACCACATGCAAAGTCCCCCCAGAATTTATTGTGCAGTCACTCCTGCGCGCAGTGGTGGCACAGAGACCCCATATTTTTTTTTGCATGCCCAGAATGCATCCTCCTTGCATGCAGAAAATTGATAAGTGGTAGCACAGTGAAATGAAACTATTTCAGTACATACAAAGTCCCCCAGAATTAATGGCACACTCAGTCATGCGCACAGTGGTGGCACAGAGTCCCAGATTTCTTCTGCAGGCCCAGAATGCATCCTCCTTGTGTGCAGAAAATTGACAAGTGGTAACACAGTGAAATGAAACTGTCTCAGTACATACAAAGTCCCCCAGAATTTATGGCGCACTCAGTCATGCATACAAAAATGGCACAGAGTCCCCAGATTTTTTCTGCAGGCCCCGAATGAATCCTCTATGTGTCCAGAAAACTGACAAGCGGTAACACAGTGAAATGAGACTGTTTCAGCACATACAAAGTCCCCCAGAATTAATGGTACACTCAGTCATGCGCATAAAAGTGGCACAGAGTCTCAGATTTTTTCTGCAGGCCCAGAATGCATCCTTCTTGTGAGCAGACAATTGACAAGTGGTAACAGAGTGAAATGCGACTGTTTCAGCAAATACAAAGTCCCCCAAAATTTATGGTGCACTCAGTCATGTGCGCAGTGGTGGCACAGAGTCCCCAGATTTTTTCTGCAGGCCCACAATGCATCCTCCTTGTGTGCAGAAAAGTGAAAAGTGATCATCTCAACCGGATTGAAAGGTGCCCTTTGGATGTACGCTAATAGTAGCCTTGGTAAGTAGATATAAAGTGTATATATATATATACATATTTTTTATTTTTTTTTTTTATTTTATTTAAACAGCAGTTTGGAAAACCTTTGAGCCATAGGCTCATTTACAAAGACACCTTGTCACAGTAAGACAAACCAAAATACACAGTATAGCAGTACAACACATAAGTATAACAGTAAATTAAGACATAGATACAAACAAGCTGGTACAGGTAGGATGGATGCAAACAATACCAGAGTTATGTCATCCTTAGCAGCTTAGTAATAAGCTTTATCATACGTATTGAGTACGGCTTTGACTAGTGGCAGTTACAGCATCGCGTGTTAATAAGGTGGTTACGTAAGGAAGTTTTGAAGCACGATATAGTTGGAGCTTCGGAGATGGAGGGGGGCAGTGTGTTGAACCAGGAGGGGGCCCTAAAGCTGCAAGCTCTTTGGCTGTGAGAGGTCCTAGCTCTAGGGATAACAAGAGAGGTTTTCCCAGAGGTCCGAAATGAACTAGTGGGACAGAGCGGCGTATGGTGGTGGTCAATCCTGGTGGGGAAAGCCCAAGGAGGGTCTTTTTTGTAAGGGTACAGGTAAGATATTTGAGGCGCTCGTCAAGATCAAGTACCAGCGCTTTAGCATACAGTAGACAGGTGTGTGTCATCCTAGGTGCTCCAGTAATTAACCTGCAGGCCTTATTCAGAGTAGTGCAAATTTTATGGAGTGCGGTCTGATCAGCAGCACCATACACCGGCAGTCCATAGTCCACTAGGGACAGGATAGAGGAGGTGACTGCAGTCGAAGAGCTCCGGGAGGCAGTGTTTATACTGTGTAAGATGCCCAATCGGATATTAGTGGCAGTGGCTAGGGGCAGCGATGTGTCCATGGAAGGAGAGGAGGGGTCAAATGGATCCCTAGGTATTTATAGGAGCAAACTTGTTCGGATGGGAATGAGGACCCAGAGTGAATGAGGAGTTTGAAGTTGCAGGACTTGTTTTGGGGATGAGTGAAGAACATGGTTTTGTTTTTAAGATTTATCGCAATCTATTTCCTTGAACCAGCCCTCGGCTTCAGTGAAGGACTTCTGCAGCGGAGTCCTGGAGGGGCAGTAGGGTTACGTTGAGGGCAAAGATGACTGCATCATCAGCGTGCAATAGAATGTTCCCTGAGCAGAGCGTGGAAGGGTGTTGAGTAAAGGGAGAATAGTAAGGGCCCAGAATGGAGCCCTGGGGAACCCAGAAAAGATGGGACAGATGTCTGAGTAGGTCCCATTAATTTTTACACACTGTGAGCAGTCAGACAGATAACTGGTGCACCAGGAGATAGGCCCAACAGCAAAACCAGAGAGACTAAGGGCATCAAGAAGGAGGGTGGGAGACAGTGTCAAAGCTTTCAGAGGTCAATGAAGACAGCACCAGCCAGAGAACCAGTGTCTAAGGAGGAGTGAGAAAGTTGGAGAACTCTAGGAGGGCTGTGTTGGTACTGTGGCCCACCCGAGCCATGCTGCTCAGGACAAAGGACATTGTAGGTGGAGAGGTAGTCAGAGATTTGAGAGGCCACCACTTTTTCCAAGGCCTTGGAGAGAGGAGAGAGAATGGAGAGCGGTCGATAGTTTCTAGCCACAGTCCTATCACCACCTTTAAAGATAGGGGTGACAGTGGCGACTTTCCAGGCAGTTGGAACCTTCCCCAGGCAAAGAGAGTGGTTGATGAGGCAAGCGATCGGGGTAAGAACTGTGTCTAAGACCAGCCGTAGGATACACGGATCCAGGGTATCACTGCCTGTACTATTACTCTTGAGGGCAGTGACAAGGTGCGTGCCCTAAGTTCTTGGGCAGAAACACGGCGGAGGAGAAAATATGCTAGAAAGATTTACGGAGGTGCTGGGGAGGAGGGTCAAAAAAATTTGTAGGAGGATAGGCTAAGGTCAGTGAATGAGGTGTTGAGGTGGTTGGCTATGAGGGCTGGGTCTGGAGGAGATCACACCATTAATGTTGATCTGCATGGGTGGAGGGGTGTGCACCCCATTTAACTGTTTAATGTTATCCCAGAAGGTTCTGGGATTCCCCATGAGGCAGTGAGTGAGGACCGATAGTGCTCAGACTTGGCCTTTCTGATGGCCCGAGTGCACTTGTTTGGGCGCAGCATATAACCGCCTGTCATTGGGCTGGCCAGTCTCAATGGCACGGGTGCCATAGGTTGTCCCTATGTTTGAGCTGGTGGATCAAAGCTGGGGTAACCCAGGGCATTCTTCCTTTAGAACGCGGGTCAACACTGGGGCAAAGATATCACAGGCATTATTAAAAGTTTGGGTAAAGAAGGAGAGAGCAGTGTCGATGTCAGGAGTTGCCTGTATAGAGACCAGTCAATTTGGGACAGAAGTTCCTTAGTTTTATCAGTCCACCAGGTATTAGACGTCACCGGCATGTGGACTGTGCTATGGGTTTGGGGACTGAGGTTGACTAGTGGAATAGAATGGGGAGTGATCACTGAGAGAGTCTGGGAGGACTTGTACATTGGGGATCCGATTAGGGCGGTTGGTGAGTACCACATCAAGCAGGGTACTGGAGCCTCTTGGGGTTAGTCCTGGTAGGGTGGGTAACTAGTTGCTAGGTCTATTGCAGAAAAGGAGTCTCGGTAGAGGAGGAGGAGGGCTGAGCCAGTTGACATTTAAGTCACCCACCAGAATTTGATCAGCGGAAGGAGGTAGAGAGGTAAGGTATTCTGTAAGAGAGGCAATGGCCTCGTCTTGGTCTCTGGGGCAAGAATGCAGTAGTCAGATAAAGGGTCCCTTTAAAGGGTCAGGGGTTAGTTTCAGCGTAAGCGCCTGGGCCCTGGAGTCAAGGATGGGAGTGGGTAGGGCTAGTACGGGGAGAGATTCCTTGACATAAATAGCGCAGCCGCCACCCCATCTCCCAACATGGTCGGACCGGAAAAGGGTGAAACCAGGAAGGGAGACTAGGGAGTCAGGGGAGGATTTCGACAGCCAAGTCTCAACAAGGGTGATGACATCAGGGTTAATTGATATGACCAGGCATTGTAGTGAGTCAAACTTTAGGAGGCTACAGATATTCATGGAGACCATGCATAGGCCTGTGGTGCGGAGTTGGGGAGCCCTGGGGAACCGGCCAGGGTTTGATGAATGTTCCCTGACAGGAGTAGTAGCATGACTAACACCCTGGCTGGGAGATGGTGAGAGGTTTTCCCACGATTGACATGAGAGGGAGGGGAGGGAGGCTAAGGGAGCAGGGGTGGGCAGGAGGTACAGGAGGGAAAGCAAGAATAAGAAGACACCCAGATGTGCCTGAGGTGAAGAGAAAGCTAGGGGAGGGCAGGGGGATGGGGACACACAGAGGTCCCAAGGGCAGGAGAGGAGGTTCAGGAGCAGGGGAGGGAGGGGTGCCAGGCAGTGTGGACTAGCAGATGGGTAAGGGTAGGTGCACTGCTAGTGGGGATAGGCACAGGCAGAGCGTGAGGCAGGGTCAATACATTGTGGTGAGCAAGATCCCAGGGAAGTAGTGCTGTACAGGTAGGAGTAGGAAGTAGTGAGGGAGCATAGGTCCCTCTAGTGGCCAGCAGGTATAACCTGCAAATGGGAAAGTGGGGAGATAGGTTCTGAGCAACAGGATGTGATATCACCGGATGTGATGTCACGGGGTGGATCCTTAAATTGACAGCCGCCCCTGGGTGGGAGGGTGGTTGGGGCGGGGGGGGCAGATGGCGTGAAGCGCCATCAGGCTAGCACCCCTCTGCAGGCGTCCAGATGAAGAGAAGAGGCTCTCTTTGCCTCGAAAGTTATCAGGCTGGAGATTTGGCTTCCTCAGCTACTCAGGTGAGCAGCTTGTTGCTTCAGTTGCTTGATTGTCCCGAGTGCCTAACTTGGGGGGGAGGAGCTGCCTATGTTGTGGAGAAAACAAAGCCTCTCATTACTATGCAGCGGGAGAATATATTGTGACTTACACAAAGGAGCTCCACTCTAAGCAAACAGGGCTATTCCAAAATGAGGTCACACTAGGACCCAGCTAACCTAATGCCTTCAGTAACAAGCACAATTAGCTCAATACCACCATATTAAACAAGTCTGATCTATATTAGCTGCTTGGTATATCTGGCTTGAAGATGAAATCAGCAATTAGCTCCAAATACCACCATATTAAACAAGTCTGATCTATATTAGCTGCTTGGTATATCTGGCTTTAAGATGAAATCAGCAAGGCAACTCTAGAAAAGCCAGTGAGTCCCTAGCTTTACACTTCAGCATTAGTAGAACAAAGAGAATCAAATAACAAGCCCACCCAGTGGTGAACAGGAACAAAGTTCATAAAATATAAGTGTTCATCAGGTAGCACCCCTCTGCAGGCGTCCAGACGAAGAGAAGAGGCTCTCTTTACCTCGAAAGTTATCAGGCTGGAGATTTGGCTTCCTCAGCTACTCAGGTGAGCAGCTTGTTGCTTCAGTTGCTTGATTGTCCCGAGTGCCTAGCTTGGGGAGCTGCCTCGAAAGTTATCAGGCTGGAGATTTGGCTTCCTCAGCTACTCAGGTGAGCAGCTTGTTGCTTCAGTTGCTTGATTGTCCCGAGTGCCTAGCTTGGGGGACTGCCTCGAAAGTTATCAGGCTGGAGATTTGGCTTCCTCAGCTACTCAGGTGAGCAGCTTGTTGCTTCAGTTGCTTGATTGTCCCGAGTGCCTAGCTTGGGGGAGCTGCCTCGAAAGTTATCAGGCTGGAGATTATTTACTCAGCTACTCAGGTGAGCAGCTTGTTGCTTCAGTTGCTTGATTGTCCCGAAAAGCGATGCGTCATATATATATATATATATATATATATATATATATATATGGCTGTGTATTTTGTAGGTGATAATGAGGGGGTTGAACTTGACATGGACATGCACTCATGCTATTGTTCTGCATCACACACAGGTGACTCCATCTCCGAACTGTTGCTGTGCACCGTCCAGTGCTCAATGAGAATTTTTTGCACTTAAATGGAAATGGATAACTCTCAAGTACGTGAAGGTAAGTATTTCTTTTTTGGGGGGGGAATCATATTTTCAGTTTTGTCTGTAATGGTTTCTTATTTTTTTATTTCTTCACAGATTTCATTAACATCCTTCTGGAGTCCAGTTCTTAATGATGGTCATGGTCATCGAATGAAACGACTTCTGCATGTTGCATGTGTGCCCAAGCTTGGGTCGGGGAGTGGTGTGCCTGATCATGTTGACAAACTTTTTTGGACAAGGCTACTTTGACAGAACAACAAAGTATCACAAATTTTCTTAAAAAAAGAAATGAATGACTTTTTAAAAGTTACAACTTCATTGTTATATGTCCCTTCCTGGTTCTCAATTCTCAATCCCTATTGTCAACTAAGTTACATTTCAGAGATACATCTTGTCAAATACTAAAACAACCTGTTGTTTGCAATATTTGCAGCAGTCTTTACAAAACAATGAAACGGATGAAATAAAATCTTCATACTTACCAGAATGGATTTCACATGGACATTACATCACTTCCTCTCTATACCGTATAACTACAGCATCTTTCCCAATTAGTAATATTAGCGATGGAGCCTGTTTTTGTTCTCCTGTAAAAGAAACAAAATAAGTGTACTGTATGTGTTTTGCCACTGCGGCTCTGAAAAGCTACAGAAAACAAAACAGACAACTTAAGGAAGTGAGACAACGTAACAAACACGAGTGCACATACTCACTTTATGGTTTAAATATTAAGAAGCTGGTGTTGGTGGTGCACTGGTAGACTAGTAGACTGGTGGTCCATGGTGGGCAGACAACCTCATGGTGGCAGCAGAGTTGGATAACATCAGTCCCGGTGGTGGTGGTCCGGGGTGGGCAGACAACCTCATGGTGGCAGCAGAATTGGATAACATCAGTCCGGGTGGTGGTGGTGGTCTGGGGTGGGCAGACAGCCTCATGGTGGCAGCAGAGTTGGATAACATCAGTCCGGGTGGTGGTGGTGGTCCAGGGTGGGCAGACAGCCTCATGGTGGCAGCAGACTTGGATAACATCAGTCCTGGTGGTGGTGGTGGTCCATGGTGGGCAGACAGACTCATGGTGGCAGCAGACTTGGATAACATCAGTCCTGGTGGTGGTGGTCTGGGGTGGGTAGACAGACTCATGGTGGCAGCAGACTTGGATAACATCAGTCCCAGTGGTGGTGATGGTCCATGAGGGGCAGACAGACTCATGGTGGCAGCAGACTTGTAAAATATCAGTCCCAGTGATAGTGGTGGTCCATGGGGGGGCAGAAAGACTCATGGTGGCAGCAGACTTGGATAACATCAGTCCTGGTGGTGGTGGTGGTGGTCCGGGGTGGGCAGACAGCCTCATGGTGGCAGCAGAGTTGGATAACATCAGTCCCAGTGGTGGTGGTCCGGGGTTGGCAGACAGACTCATGGTGGCAGCAGACTTGGTAACATCAGTCCCGGTGGTGGTGGTGGTCCATGGGGGGGCAGACAGACTCATGGTGGCAGCAGACTTGGATAACATCAGTCCCAGTGGTGGTGGTCTGGGGTGGGAAGACAGACTCATGGTGGCAGCAGACTTGGATAACATCAGTCCCAGTGGTAGTGGTGGTCCATGGGGGGCAGACAGACTCATGGTGGCAGCAGACTTGGAAAACATCAGTCCCAGTGGTGGTGGTGGTCCATGGGGGCAGACAGACTCATGGTGGCAGCAGACTTGGATAACATCAGTCCCGGTGGTGGTGGTCCGGGGTGGGCAGACAGCCTCATGGTGGCAGCAGAGTTGGATAACATCAGTCCCAGTGGTGGTGGTCCGGGGTGGGCAGACAGACTCATGGTGGCAGCAGACTTGGTAACATCAGTCCCGGTGGTGGTGGTGGTCCATGGGAGGGCAGACAGATTCATGGTGGCAGCAGACTTGGATAACATCAGTCCCGGTGATGGTGGTCCAGGGTAGACAGACAGACTCATGGTGGCAGCAGACATGGATAACATCAGTCCCAGTGGTGGTGGTACAGGGTGGGCAGACAGCCTCATAGTGGCAGCAGAGTTGGATAACATCAGTCCTGGTGGTGGTGGACCGGGGTGGGGGGGCACACCGCCTTTTAAATACTGCAGTTAAAACCTGCCAACATTAACCACATCATCATCATCCTCATAAAGAAAACTATCCTGACAGTCATTGATGTCTGAAGTCTGACCAATGGGAAATTCTTTCTCCATTGTGTCATCATCTACGTCAGTCATGGCCCGTTTCAGGCAGCCACTGTCAGTACCACCAGGATGCTCCATTTCCACATCAGCAAGTCCACCATGACTAGGCCGGGGTATGAATACCGAGGTTGCAGTCTGTGCTGGTATGTGCCTCACATTCATTTTAATGAATGTTAGCAAACTAACATTTGCAGGAGACAGGTTTGTCCAATGATCCCTGAATATTGCACCTGCTTAGCTGAATATCCTCCCAACACTTACACTGGAGGGTGGGCATGCGAGGTACTTCAGTGCCACTGCAGTCAGTTCTGGCCATTCACTGACCTTTCCACTCCAGTATAAAAGAGGATCTTCACTTATTGTCAGATGCCTGTTTTCAGACAAATATGACTCAACCATTCTCCGTGCCGCACTAAGTCTGATTGTTTATGCATCAGCCTGTTCCCCGGAATCATTGATGTCGCAAATACCCACTTGGGACAAAGCCTCCCAAAGCAGGTTGATGCCAGCCACATTGGATGACAGACCACCAGGAACTACAGTCCCCTTACCCTTGCATGATATGCTTGCTCGTCCTCCAACTACACCTTCAGCTGGATTATGCTGTTGAGGTTTGCAAACCTTGGTACATGACTTCTGTGCCCCATGAACCAAGCGAACCAGTTGACCACTGATATTTTTTTACCTGTTAAGGCCCTTCCTCCAGTACTGATGCAATTCCACGTTTGTATCGTGGGTCCAGCATTGTTGCCATGGCAAAGTTGTCACTACGCTGAATGCTCACAATGTGACGATTCTGGTCAAATACTGTCAGCATGTGTTGCAGCAACATACTGTTACCACGGTCTCCAGCAACATCAAGGCTATGCTGTACATTCACCAATGTCTGCCTCAGCACCCGCAGCAGTGGAATTGATTGGCTAATGGAGACAGACTCGCCACTCACTGCCTGTGTGGCATGTTCAAAAGGCCGCAAAATTGTTATTACAGAGTCCATGAGGCACCAATGTTCAGTCGTCATAAACATGGAGGCCCCAGAGCTGTCACGGCTAGTGTGCATAACAAGATTTTCTGTGATGGCTTTGTATTGTTCATACAACCTCTCTGCCATGTATAACGTGGAGTTCCATGGGGTGACAACTTCCAGCTTCAAGCGGTGCTGAGGCAGGCTGTTTTGTATCTGCAACTGCCGCAGTTGGTCACGGGCCTTTCCGGATCTTGAAAAGTGAGAGCAGATAAGTCATGCAATGGTGAGCATTTTCCTTATGTCAGGGTGCTGCAGAAACTCCTGAACCACAAGATTTAAAAAGTGGGTAATGCATGGAACATGAAAAAAAACACCATTCGTGATGCATTTCACCACATTTGACCCATTGTCACTTGCTATGAACCCAGCTCTCAGGGACAGAGGGTTTAGCCATCTGTCAGTTTCAGTCAGTACCATGTCCAACATGTTCTCACCAGTGTGTGAACAGGTCACACTATGCATAGCAATTGTTGCATGCTGGTGAATTCCAGGAAGATTGCTAACTCTACAATCCACCTTCCTGCACTGATTATTCACACTACCAGCATCGCAAACAACCCCCGGCACCTGTGCCCAGTGTGCAGTTATACACAGATATGAACTTCACGCTGTTTTGCCACTTGTCCACATATCCATACTTAAATGGATGAATGGAGAGAAGGAATGTTGAAGGGCATGTCTTATTGAGTCTGAGACAGTGCAGAACAACTCGGGAACAGCACGGGCAGAAAAGTATGTCCTGGATGGGACTTTCCATTTTGGACAGGCATGGGCAACAAACTACCAGAACCCAGAATTCTCCACAAAGGAGTAGGGCAAAAGATTGATTGCCAGCATTTATGCTACAGCAGCATTAAGTTCACGTGACACTATATGATTGGGGGGATACTTCAGCTTATGCGCAAAAACACTCTGTAACGTGGGCTGACTTAAACGTTTTACACAGTGTGTGTTGTTGGTCACAAATGGTTGTGCTCTGTGATGAATGGCATTGGCAGGGGGTGAAGTGTGGACATTTGATGAAGACGGTTGCACAGGTGATGATGACAAACCCAGAAATGATGTTATTTTTCCGGATTTGCCAACAGGGGTTGATGTACCACTTGCACTAGACATACTGCATTCATCACCACCACCACAAAAACTGCTACTCTCACCAGCACTGGACATCATTTCAAAGTCATTATGGTCCTCCATTTCATCATGCCTGTAGTAATCCTCTGCTCTTATTACCGCACTACCTCACACATTTAATTTCATACTGGGCTTAACAGTCATGGAAGGGGATAACATGTTGGCTATGGTTGCTGCCGGTGATATGGGTGAATGCCCAAGTCTGGTATTAGCTGCCAGCTTGTGCTGGGTCCACAGAGCCAAGTGCCTATTCTTAAGATGCGTATGCTGTCCTCCTGTCCTAAGATGGCTCCCCTTTTTACATCGACTCACACGCACATGGCAAACCTGGCAGATTGCAACTGAATCATCATTTACATCTTGAACAAAAAAATCCCAAACAAGGGACTGTGATGCTCTGCTTTTAACATGTCCATGATGATGTGACTTATTTAAGTCTGTTACTTTAAGCACTGAAGTGGGGGGGTGCACGTGATGTTTCTGGCACTGCAGACCTGGACTGCAACTGACCACCATGACTATCTATCATATTGAGTACTGGGTTGTCGTCATCATCATCATCATCATCATCCACTAAAACCGGTAAATCACAAGTTTTTACTGGGGTGATTCCTGCAAACAGATTCAGACACAGCCACTTTTAATTTATTTTTCTCCGGTTCCCAACTGGGGTCAATTAAATCATCATCATATTCATCAACGTCACTGTCACACACATCCACATCTTCTGCTTGGATGCTAACATGTGGACTGCATGTTGCAACAGCAGCAACATCATCAGCATCATCACATTCATCATCAGCATCTACACCACCATCACCTGATATTTTTTCACCACACTGTGAATCACTGTTGCATGGAAAATGAGTGACGTTAAGTGCCACGGTGGATGGACTATCACATAGTATGCTATTGTTGACATGATCATCAGAATCAGGTTCAGTTAATGGGATGTTACTGGGAAGTATGACATCATCTACGCTGTCATTCACTTGCACAACTTCACACTCAATATGTTTGGATACGGTACACTGGTCGGAATTAGAACTTGATGCAACAATGCTAATACTACCTCCACCACCACTAACACCAGTAACACTAACACCACTGGCTGAGAAAACATCATCTCCTCCAACTATCAATGAAGCTACTGATTGGGCTATAAAAAACATTGCAGGAGAAATACCTTTCCTCACATCAGCAATGCACTTCTCCATCCGCGTACTACTACCACGCCCACAGACCATCTTACTGCCAACATTGCCATGGCCAGAGACAGCTTTGCTTGCATGTCTCTTTGCAGGCATTTTGGGGGATCAACCACAAATATTATTACCAAATTCAGATTTTGATACTTTCACTTTCTGACTGGAGGGTTGCTACTCACTAGCTGGATGTGAAGTAAAATAACTACTGTGGCTTCAGCAACAGATAAGGGTCTACTGTGTTGTGACACTGTCACGGAATTAAAACAACTTCAGTAACCAGTGGTGCTGATGGGGTCACAAAAACAATCCAGCCTGGTAAAAAATACCTTTTCAACGTGGGGGGGCACTGAATACAGACAGTGCTGATTTTTACGGCACTACAAGCAGCAACACTAAGAACAGAGAACACAATCGCAGTACAACATCAGGCAGCTGCAGTGGATAGCAGGTTCACACAGCTGTGCTTAGTTGCACTTACACTGATCTATGTCACAAATTTTAAAAGGTGTGTTATATTTGATGCACGCAACACTGCACACACAACACAGAACACTTTGGCCCAGATATTCGAACTGTGCCATTTTGTTGCACAAGCCCCTGTGTCACTCAAAATAGTTGCGCAGGGGCATGGCCAGGGCGATATTCAACAGTGTTGCGCTATGGTGCAACTTCTTTGAATATCGCCCCCTGGCCACACGCACTGTGCATGGTGCAGTGGAACTGCACCAGTGCAAGTGGTCAGAGTGGAGCATTGAGATGTGGTGGCGCAAGTTCCATTGCACCATGCACAGCACCTGTGATATTCAAAGGGTGACAAGCAAATGGGGCCATAATTCATGCAAGGCACACGGAGGGCCATTTGCATCTGATTATGGCCCCATTTGCATGCCATTAACATGCAGGTGCGCCGATCCCCAGCGACTTGCGCCTGGCACCCTGCCAGGCAGCAGCCGTCAGGGACCAACACCCCCTGCAGCCTGATCACAGGCAGAACAGTAGTGCCCCCCCAAGCAGCCCAATCACGGGCAGAACAGTATTCTCTCGAGTAGCCCGATCGCGGGCATAACCGAAATGACCCCACCCCTCGAGTAGCCCAATTGCAGGCATCAGACCTCCCCCTCAAAGTCCAATATCCCTGGTAGTCCAGTGGACTGTGAGTAGCCCGATCGTGGGTGGCATCCTCACCCCCCCACATCCAAAATCCCTGGTGATCTCGTGGTCCCCCACCCCACCTGCCCATGGAGCCCCACCACCCCGCTCCCCTGTCAGCCGGCGGGCGGCAGCACCCCACCCACCTGCCGCCCCGCTGCCTGTGGACTGACAGCTTGGTAGGGTTGCATACCCATTGGTTCAGAGCATGAGCCAATGGGCGTGCAGCTCATACCGTACAAGTCAGTCCAGATATGTGAATCTAAATCACCAGGGATTTTGGATGTGGGGGGGTGAGGATGTCGCCATGACATACTCGTGGTCCACTGGACCACCAGGGATATTGGACTTTGGGAGGTCAGATGCCCAGATTGGGCTACTGGGGTGGGGGGGATTTTCGTTATGCCCGCCGATCGGGCTAATGGGGGAGAATACCGTTATGCCCACGATCTGGCCACGGGGGGTGACACTTCAGACCATGATCAGGGTAGTGCTGCCAGATGCGGCGGGAACAAGTCCAGGGCCACCCACAGGTGGCAGCTGCTGTGTTGCACCCTGCAATGCGGTAGCTCACCTGTGGGTGGCCCTTGACTTACTCCTTTTTTTTTTCAGCGAACTTTGTGCAGGCGCAGGTAGGGTTGTGCCTGCATAACTCTGCATGGTCTGGCTGAATATTGGGCTGTGCAGTTTATGCATGGCACGCCTCCACCTGTGCTCAGAGATACATTACTGATGCGCCTCAAGCAAGATCTAGGATTTGTGCAGGTGCACTTTTCCCTTTGAAATATCGCACCGGGGTGCATCAGTGGGTTGTGCATGGTGCAACACTGTTGCGCCATGTGCAACCCTTTTGAATGTCTGGGCCTTTGTGTACAATGCTGAATGAGGAATGCGATGCAAATGCAAAAGTTCAGTGTACTCAGTGCCACGTAATGTAAATTTGTAATTTAAGCAACCTGACCTTATGAAATGCTGCATCACATTTACACAACAAGCAGCAAGAAAAT
Organism: Neoceratodus forsteri; assembly: GCA_016271365.2. Lineage (NCBI taxonomy): Eukaryota > Metazoa > Chordata > Ceratodontiformes > Ceratodontidae > Neoceratodus > Neoceratodus forsteri. Next base: position 1,067,896,045 of record CM028130.1, read on the forward strand.
TTGTACTGTCACTGACAATTTTACTCTGTGTACAGTAACACAGTCAGTTATATAACAAAAATATTACCAAAACAAAGAAATCACTAGTTCTCCAACTTAAACCTACCTACACACTGATACACCCCTCCCCCACACAGCACACTTCACTGTCTTTCACCACACACACTCAATGTTATAAATTTACATTCAAAATCCACACACAAACAAAAACGCTCGATGATGTGAGCACAGGATGGTTTTCTACAATCAATGAACTACCGTTGGATCCTCAAAAGAAAAGCAAAAATGCTTTTTGAACAGCTTTTAAAAGATTCCTACAGACAGCTATCACAGCACACTGTCTCCTACTCCTTCCTACTCATACTATCTCGAACTGAGGTTGTGCAGATCAATATAGAGCCCATGTGACCTGAACTCCCATGAATCACTGCAAAATCCTCCTTTGGAGCTCAAAAACATGGCGAAGTGAGGCGAAGTGAACTGCCACCAATGTATTTCACCTTAAAAATTGAAAGAGAAGTGACCAGTGGAGGTGGAGTAACGCGAAGTAGCTGTTTTCAATGTACTTCACATTCCTCATTATAACATGAAGTACTCCGCTTCACATTGCGGAGCACTCTGCGAATCCGCCTTTGCTCCTTGAATCACTTCACGGAGCAGATTGATCCCACTTCTCCCACCACTAGTCAGGAGTCCTCTCCTATCAGCTTGGACACAACAGGTTTCATCCAAACATAAGCACCAAGCAACAGTGGACAGCATTATGTTTCACGGGGCGTAACAGATAACTTCAACTGATAAATTTCAAGCATGACATATGCCCCCAAGACCACCATGATTTGAGTTTTAAATTCAGCTCTTGAAATAAAGTAATTCAAAAGACACTATTTCAAGACCTGCACATTTAAGAAAAACATATACTAGTTTTACATAAAATAAATATTAGCATACACCTAACAGCATGTTATAAATACATGTACTTTTTGATAAGCTGCAAAACAATGCCTATTTTGTCCTGTAAAAAGAGATTAGCATAAACAATGTGTGCAACTATTTTTAAAATGGGAAATAATGAAGGATACATTACACACTGAAAACATTTTGCGTTTGGGGGTGTGGAAACTGATGGTTATAGAAAGAAGGACCTCTTGATTTATAAAAAAAATAAAATGAGCAGGGGAAAACTTAACTAAACCACTATATGATTTTTAGGTATTAACAAACTAAAAATATGAAAACAGTAAGGGAACATCATCTGTAGGCATTGAATGTTGATATAAAGCATGCTAAAATGTGCAAAACAGCATTTTTTGAAACGGATAAAAATACTGCACAACATATTTTAAACATTATGCACTTGATCAAAAGTTTTACCACTTTTTTCAAAATACAAAAGCACATCTTTTAAACAGTGTAAAGGCAGCATTTTAACAGAGGCTTTACCCCATTTATTAAAAAAACTATCAATTTATTAAAAATAGAAATAAAATGAACACGGAAAATATAACTGAACTACTATAAGCATTTATGCTGTGACAAAATAAAAATATAAAAACTGAAAGCATCTTTTAAAGAGTGTAAAGGCAGCATCTGATCAGAGGCTTTACCCCATTTATTAAAAAACCTCTCAATTTATTAAAAATAGAAATAAAATGAACAGGGAAAACATAACTGAACTACTATAAGCCATTTAGGCTGTGACAAAATAAATATATGAAAACTGTAAGAAAACAACAGCTGTAGGTATTCAATGTCAATATAAAGCATACTGGCATAGGAGTAATTTTAGTAAATTATAGTTTGTATTTTAATACGTTTATTGTATTGTTTGTAGTTTCATTGTAAAAGCACTCTGAGCATTGGAAGGGCACTTTTTATCAATACAATTTTACTTACTTACTTACTTACGTACTAAAATGTGCAAAACAACTTCTGACATGTCCTGGGCAAGCCTAAACATGACAACCTTCGCTCGACCCATAGCAGTGTCACAATATGGGGGGGGGGGGCTGCATCATATCTGGCGAACAAAGGTAAGAAAATTGGATGGGGTGCATTATATCCAGTGCACATGGAAGGGACGGAATGTTGTATTATTTCCACCACACATGGGAAGCGGAAGGGGCAGGACATTACATAATTTCTGGCACACACCGGAAGCAAAATGGGTGGGACATTATGTCACGTCCAGCAATCAATCATATGTCATTTTTTTATATCAAAGTTTTACAGTTAGTATACACGTATACTACTACTTATGTTTGCTAAGGACAAAAACATGGCTGCCTAAATAGTGCATATGAATATTATATGATTAGTATCATGATAATCCTTATATCTTTAAATGTAGTTTGCTCATCCACAAAGCACAGAGCAAACTCTCCTGCCAGGCCCGTAAGACTGGAACACATTTCAGAGCACCCCACAAAATGGCCATTGTGAAACAAAACAGCCTCTGTACACAACCATATTTGGGTTGCAGTCTGTTGAGTCCTTTGTATAATGGACCCAAAATGGATGCAGGCTACATGCACAGTCTGTTCTAGCATGGGAAAGAGAGAGTCGCAGAAAATGGCCACCATGTGCATGCATGGTTAGCCTATAAGTTATGAGGATAGGAAGTGGCACAAAATAGCTGCCATACACCTGCACAGCCATTTTGCAGACCAGGTGCATTATCAGACACAAAATGGCTGCCACACGCATGCATGGTCAGGCTGATAAACCTTAGGTGAGGCAGCTGAGAGTAGGGAGCAGTGTGTGTGCTCTGGGATGCTAGGGCTGCCACATGCGTATACAAATGGGCACGGCCAGGAACAGTGACTCCAGAAGACGGCAATAGTACCAATGATGCCATGACTGAAATGGACCCCCTCTCACTGCATGGAACGTTAAGATGTGGCTGGAAGTTTCTAGTTAGTGCTGCAAATTCTACCAATGTAAAGTCAGCACTGCTTTGACAGCACTCTTACTACCACCCATGCCCTTGAGCAGTAAAAGTGGTGCATACTGAGCAAAACAGGGGACATGCCTGTGAGAAACGTGTCTCCTAATAGTGAATGCAAAGAGAGAGAGAACAGCAAGCCATCTCTCTTGTTTGTCATTGCTTTGCATGTCTCCTTTCATACCCTGTGTTGTTATCTGCAAATTACTGTTTCTCAACATTCTTGTCTCATGGTTTGTTATGGTTGATGGTAGTTTCCCTATTATTTTTTACTGTACTGTTCAACTAAGCTTTGACCTGTAAAATGTCTTTGCCATTTTATTATGTAACTGACGTTTGCTGTTTTGTCTGAGTCAGGACCTCCTTGTAAAATGTCCTTGCCATTTTATTATGCTACTGTTTCTTGCTGTTTGCCTGTATCAGGACCTCCTTGTAAATAAGCTTGCCCAAGCAAGCTTTTCTGAGGAAATAAACTTGAACTTGAACTAGAGTCATCTGTTTCCTGGAATCGATCCTTCAGTCATGAGACTGTGGAGGCATCAGGTGGCCTGTCCTTTTATAGCCGGTGATAGTGAGTTGTAAGGACTACCAGAAATACAACTGAAAAAATTTTAGGTGGCAGTGCTGAGCAAGCATGGGTTGTAAAAACAATCACTTAAAAAAGGAACTGAAAATAGGCACAATACTAGTTTCTCCAGCAATTTGTATTGTGGGTTTTGAACATGTTGGGGGATGCAACAAACAGCAATGAAACAAATTTGTACCAATCACTATGCAAGAGAATACTGCTTAAAGAGCAGAAGATTAAAAAAAAGACAGCCAAATAGAGAACCAGAAGGAATACAAGTGTATGCCAGTGTACAGGGCCACAGGACCCTGTACACAGACAGAGAGAGTGTGCTTTTGGCACAATGCCTGAGGAGCTGTGTGTATTCTGGCATGAAGTTGGTTGTTGTCTGGTTGCCAGCAGTGCTAGAAATATGTCAAATATTCTGTTTATTCTGTTCTGGAAAATACAGATATGATTCCATTATCAAAGAAAGATTATGAAAAACTACATTAATGTAGACATTATGGTTGAAGAATGCAAAATGCAGAAAGAAAGGAAATTAAAGAATTAGTCTGGAGTCTCAGGGGTCTAACAAAATTAGTGCTGTGGTGTTCCTTGGGGTTGTAAACCTTATTGTTAATCCCCTTCAACAGCCCATAATCTCATCACCTAAGGACAAGCTACAGGTTTAGGACATGTGGTCATTTCATGAAGAGAGTTATGAATGATATTTTGCTTCTTGCTAGGGCCCACAGGGCCCTGTGAGAAGAAAGTACTGACTTATCTCTTACTTTCTTAGGGTCCTGTATGAAGAAAGTTATGACTGATTCTGTGGACCCCTTGTGGAGAGTTAGAGTTATCTAGCTCCAAGCACTATCCATATTTTATTTATTTATTTTTTTATTTATTTAAGATGACATAGGAATTACAACCCTTTGCGTCATAGACTCATTTCCAAAGGCTCCTCGTCAAATACAGAGTAAATACAGTAGCAATAACAGATTATTACAGGACAGCATTTAGGTCAGATGATTACAAGTGGATATTATACACATAAGAGTACAGTACCATGCAAATGTTGCTAACAGTTTGCGGCCTCACAGGCACTGGCATTGTCAGAAAGGAAAGACTATCCTATACAGGTAGTAGCTAAAGCATAATAGTGGCGAACACACAACTAGGGTACTAAACCGGGGTGCTGCCCCCAGAGGAGACATTGACAGGAAACTGTCCTATACAAGTGGTAGCTAAAGCACAGTAGTGGAAACACATAATTACTGTCCTATAACATGGTGCTGCCTCAGGAGAGGCATTGTCAAACATTCCTATACAGGTATTAGCTAGTGTTCTATAGAGTCTAACATATAGGCACAGTAGGCTTCAGAGGCGGTATAGAGGGTGCTGCCTCAGGGGAGAGACATTGTCAGAGGCAAGCTTGGTACTGACCTCTAATGCAAAACCAGGGCCTGGGACTACACCTAGCGAGCACACTGACAGTTGCAGGAGGTCAGAATGTTATTCTTTAGCAGTGCCTTAAAGGGACCTATTTGGTTATGGAGGTGACAGCTAGGGGGAGGACATTGTACCAGAAAGGGGCTCTGAAGGGGAAGGATCTTTGTGCTAATGTGGTCCTGACACTGGGAACCTTCCATATGTTCTTGGTGACAGTGCAAGTGGCAATAGTGGAGATGGCCATGAGAAGGGAGGCAGTAACCACAGGGGGGTCAAACCTAGGAGGATTATTTTGGCAAGGAGGCATGTCTGGTACTGGAGTCTCTCCTCAAGAGTGAGAACATTGCCCAGGGAATAAAGGGTACAGGTGTGAGTTCGTTTTTCTGCTCCAGAAGGACCTAACATGCCTTATTAATTGCCAGTTGTATTTTGCTCAGTGCAGTAGGGTCAGAAGCTATGTAAATTGTGAGTCTGTAGTCCACTAGTGACAAGACTGAGGAAGTGACTGCCAGGCAGAGGGTCTCTGGAGGCAGGTAGTCCTTATCTCTGTATAAGAGGCCAATGCGGGCATTTGTGGTGGAGGAAAGCATGTTGATGCGAGCATGGAAGGAGAGGGTAGTGTCAAAAGTGATGCCCAGGTATTTGTAGGTATGAACCTGGTCCAGAGAGTGGAGCGAACTAGACAGGATCTTTAGGCAGGAGTCCTTGGCCTTGTTTTGGCAATGTGCGAAGAGCATGGTCTTGTTTTTTTTGATGTTAACAACTAGTCTGTGGTTAGTAAACCAGTTTTCAATTTGATTGAGGGAGTCTTGGAGGGAGGACTGGAGTGCAGAGGGGTCAGAGTGGGAGGCAGAGGACTGCATCGTCTGCGTAAAGAATTACACTACCTGAGCAGAAGTTGGGCAAGGCATTTAGGTAAATACTAAAGAGCAGTGGACCCAGTATAGAGCCCTGGGGAACACCAGAGCATACTAGCTGGGTGGAAGAGAGGGTGTTGTGAATATTATCACATTGGGACTTAGAGGAGAGATAGCTGGAGAACCAAGAGAGGGGGCCTTGAGATAAACCGATATGCTGGAGTGTGTTCAGTAGGAGAGGGTGAGAGACTGTGTCAAAGGCCTTAGAGAGGTCGATGAAAATGGCCCCGGTGAAGTGTCTCTTATCCAGGGCAGAGTGAAGGAAGTTAGAACATTTTGTTAGGGAGGTAGTCATGCTGTGACCAGATTGGAATCCATGTTGTTTCCTGTGTAATAGGTTGTGGGTGAGCAGATACTCAGTGAGTTGATCTGACAAACTTTTTGCAAGGGCTTTGGAGAGTGAAGGGAGGATGGAGATAGGTTGATAGTTGTTGAGAGAGAAGCCGTCACCACCTTTTAGAATTGCGGTTATGACTGCTGTTTTCCAAGTGGTTGGGAACTGTCCCAGACACAGAGAGCAATTGAGGAGGTCTGTGAATGTGGAGAGGATGGTGTCAAGGACCAGGCAGAGGATTCTCATGTCAAAGGAGTCTTTACAGTGCTTGGAGCCACTGAGGGTTTTGAATAGGTAAGATTTGGCTTTCTGCGGGCTAATGACCCTTAGATAGAAAGGATGGCATTGGTGATTAGGCACTAGGGCAGGTGATACTGGGTCAAAAATGATACTTGGGAGGACTGCGCTGAGGTCAGAGAAGGTGAAGTTGAGGCAGTCAGCGATGCTTTGGGGATCTGAGGAGGTGATGTTATTGATGTTGAGTTGGGATGGGGGAGGGGAGCGGGATTTCCCATTAAGTTCTTTAATGTTCTCCCAAAATTTTCATGCACTCCCCCAGGAGGTAGCCAGGGTGGTTCTATAGAACTCTACTTTGGCTTTGCATATGGACCAGGTGCATTTGTTGCATTCGGCATTATACGTCTGTCTGTCCGCCTACTTGCCAGAGGCAACGGCTCTGTGCCAGAGGTTGTACCTTTGTTTAAGCTGCTGCAGCAGCCTTGGCATGATCCAAAGTGCATTGTGCTTCTTGGTATGTGTTTTGGTAAGTGGGGCAAAGATATCACAGGCCCTGTTGAAGGAGCAGATGAAATAGCTGAGGGCATCATCAATGTTCTGGGCCCGTGTTATGGGAGACCAGTCCCAGTAGGCCAGGTATTGCTTGAGTTTACTGAGGCCGCCAGGCCATAGATGGAGACGGGATTCAAAGTTGGGCTGAGGTTTGGGTAACTGACATTTTCAGGAGAAGAGGATTGGGGAGTGGTCAGTCAGAGAGTCGGGAAGGACCACAAGATCTGAGATTCTGTGAGGATGATTAGTTAGTAGGGTGTCAAGCAGGGTGTGTGAGCCATTAGAGGGGTTTGACCTACTGGGTTGGGCCACAAAAGTGTCCTTGACATGGGCTGCTGAGCTGGCGAGCCAGTTTATGTTGAGGTCCCCAACTAGTACCTGTTCCACTTTATGGGGAAGGCTGGTGAAGTAGTCTGAGAGTGATAAAATGGCAGTTGCTTAATTCCTTAGAGGAACATAAGCAATGCTGACAATTAGTGGGGCCCTGGTGGGGTCTGGGGTGAGTTTTAATGAGAGGGCTTGGGCCCCATGGTCCAGTGTAGGAGCAGGTAGAGTCTGGCACAGTTTTGAAAGACTGTGAAGTAGATTACTTCACTGCCATGGGAAATGGATCTTTCTTTGCCTTTCTCTGTTCCCCCTGAAGGACATCACATGTGTTCTCAGTTGTAGTTGGTGGGCGGGGAACAAAATATTCCATTTGAGTTGTTACTCTTCAAAGCTTAATTAAAATTCCTTTTAATTGCCCTGATGTTTCACACATTATGTGCTTTTTCAAAGGGCTTCTTTTTTATTTTTCTTAATTTAAAAGTTGGTGAGCTTATTTGCCTTCTAAATTGGCTGGTTCTTTGGTACCTTCCATCGTTTCTCACCTCTGTAGTTCCTTTGAACTGTGAAAGACTTCAGGTTTTCACAAGCCAAGCTTCTACTTTGGATTTTCCTGTGTTCCTCTGTAGTTCCTTTAAAATGTACCAGACTTTCAGTTTTTACTAACCAAGCTTCTGCTTTAGATTTTCCTGCATGCCTCGTTTGGCTCCTCGCTTCCACTTCCTACTTGCTTGTTTTGTTTCACCTGTGTGAGGAACAGGAGGTACCAGGAGGTCAAGAAGAGACACCAGTTAAATGGCAAAGACACAAACTACAAGTTTCTCCAGAAACAAAACAAGCAAGTAGGAAGTGGAAGCAAGCAGCCAAACGAGGGATGCAGGAAAATCTAAAGCAGCCCGAGTGGAGTATTTTGTCCCCCCCCCCAACTACAACTGAGAGTTTGGCACAGCAATGAGTCATGGACATAGAAGACATAACCGACACCACGTTTTTCCACTCTATCCTCCCTATGGAGGGAGAAGCCAGGGAAAGAGACAAAAGAGTCAGGGGTCTTTTTGGAAAGCCAGGTTTCCATCAGTGCCAGGATGTCAGATTGGTGCTGTGCAAGCCAGCATTGGAGGGATGCGTTTTTTCCGGGGAGGCTACAGATATTCATTGAGGCTATGTGTAGCCCTGCAGGGGAATGTACCTGATTGTGTGATACAGGGACTGGGTTGGGATGGATGTTGCCTGACAGTAATAGTAGCAGGGAGATTATCCTAAGGAAAGCAATAAGATGTCAGCTGTTTGCTGGGTGAGGATGATGGGAGGACTTGATGGGGAGTGAGCAGGGGTTGGGCATTGGGTGGAGGGCTGGGAAGGCAAAGTAGAGTAAGGGGCAGAGTCCGTGAAGGGAGCATAGGGCCAGAGGGAGACTAGCTGGGGGTGGGAGGGACAGAGGGAGTTGACATGGTGGGGAAGAGATGGGGAGGTGGGTGGGTTTTCAGAATAGGGAGTGGGTGGGTGGAGGGAGGACCACATGGTCCAGTGCATGGTATAGGGAGGGAGCATAGGGTGGGAATAGCAAGGAAGTGGGGGGGGAGGTGAGCTTGGTAAAGATAGAGGTGGGGGTAAGTGTGTTGGTGGGTGGGGGGTAAGGGTGTGATCGGTGTCGGGGTGCCACCAGGTGGTGTATGGGGAGGGGTGGCTGAGATGTGAGATTTTGGGGTTGGGATGGTGGGCATAGTAATGGGAAGGAAAGTGTCAATAGTAGTAGAGTAGCCAGTTTGTGAAGGCAGGTGGGGCTGGCCATCATATAGGGTAGGGTGCCATTCCTGTGTGGGTAGAAGGGGAACATGCTGACACCCTTGAGTGAGGGAGTCTGCATGGCACAGTGGTAGGGTGGCAGACTTTGGTGCAGGAGGTACCAGGTTCAAGACCTGGGGGGGAACACCTTGAAAACTGCCTGGTGAGACCTAGTGATACCATGAGAGGTGTCTCATGAAAGGTGGGCAGCAGGCTGTAAAAGCAGGGTTCAGTAGTGACTCCTAGTGGTGGCAAAGAGAATGGCGGTGTGGTGTGGTCAGGTCTGGAAGGGCTGAGGTGAGCAGGAGATGGTGGGACAAGAAATAGGAGGGACTGGTGGCAAGCTAGGTGTATAGTAGTAGAGAGGGGAGTGGTATCCTAGAGTGTCAATGAGAGAGAAGTGAGAGCAGAGTGGGTCCAGAGAGGCAGGTACTCAGTGAGGAAGGAAAGCCCTCTAGTGGTGAGTTCATATAGCCTGCAAATAGGAAACTAGGGACTTTGTTAAATGTACAGTGGGACATCACTTGACCAGGGTGGACCTTAAATTGAGGGCTGGCCTTGGGTGGGAGGGAGGCTGCAGCGGGCTGGGAAATCAACATGCAGTGTCGACAGGCTAACTCCCCGAACAAACAAGCTTGGTAGGAGGCTGCAGGTAAGTACCTCTCGGAGTGTCCAGCCGCTGGCTGTATGGGTGCTTCTTAGCTGTGTTGCTGACTACCCCGTATCAGGGGTTATATGGTCCAGAAGACACCCTGGGGTGAAATGGTCTCTAGACCCCTCAGTATTCTTGGACATCTTTAGACCGTCCAGAGATAGGAGACATTGTGAGGATTGTCCAGAATCTGTGGCCTATATGCTGTAGTTTGGATCTGGGCCCTACATGCCTATTATTAGGGTGTATCAAGACCATTGGCTCGGTCCTCGCAGAGATTGTTTGGTGCTCTTTAGAATTGGGAGAGTTCTCTAAATCCCTGAAAGAAGCGGTGGTGACACCGCTTCTTAGGAAAGCTTCTTTAGACCCAAACAGCTGTGCTAACTACAGACCCATCTCTAACCTTCCCTTTGTTGGGAAGGTGATTGAGAAAGCGGTTGCACTGCAACTGGAGAACCACTTGACTATCCATGATATCTTTGATCCTATCCAGTCAGGTTTCAGGGAGAGACATAGTACCTAGTTTGGGTGCTCAATGATCTCCTGATGGTGAGAGACCAGAAGCGCCACTCCATCTTGGTTCTTCTGGATCTTTCTTCAGTGTTTTACACTGTGGACCATGGAGTTCTGCTCGAACACCTGAGGGTCATCTGTGACCTGGCTGGTCCAGTTCTCAGATGGTTTTATTACTTCCTAGCCAGTAGGTCTCAGAGGGTGGTTTTGGTGATTTTTTCCTCAGAGCCATTCTCTCTGCCATGTGGATCCCTCAGGTCTCGGTGCTGTCCCCCATGCTGTTCGCAGTGTATTTGCTGCCCCTCAGAGACATTGTAAGATGATATGAGCTGAGTTTTCATTGCTATGCTGATGACACACAGCTCTATCTGTCTTTTGCACCTGACTAGAATAGTGCGATCTCGATGTTTAACAGCTGTTTAGTGGAGATCCATGACTGGATGAAGTCCAGCTGGTTGAAATTGAATTCTGGGAAGACTGAGGTGTTGGTGGTGGATCCAGGGTGCCAGATAGAGAGGCCAGTGGTAGGATTACCCTCTGGGCTTTGGCTCAATGGGATACGACTGCCTACCTCTGAATGGGCACGAGATCTGGGGGTGGTTCTTGATGATAGTCTGACACTGCGTGCGCAAGTGTCGGCAGTTGTCAAGTCTTCCTTTTACCATCTTAGGAACATCACCAGAATTAAGCACCTTGTTCTGTCTGATGATTTGCCCACGTTGATCCATGTCTTTGTGACCTTGTGCCTCGACAACTTCAACTCCCTCTACCTGGGGCTTCCGGGGGTGGATGTCCACCATTTGCAGCTGGTGCAGAATGCTGCGGCACAATTATTGACTGGGGCTTTTCGTTCCAGTCATATTACTCCCATGCTGCAGAGTCTGCACTGGCTGCCTATACAGTGGTGGATCACCTTCAAAGTCGGGCTTCTGATCTACAAAGCTCTGCATGGATAGGGACCAAGCTCCTGGTTCCCTACAGCCCCGGCCGTCCTCTCCGCTCAACTGACGAGAGGTTGTTAGAGGTTCCCAGGGTGCGGTTGAAGACATCTGGCACCAGGGCCTTTATGTTTGTGGTGCCATCTCTGTGGAACTCTCTACCTCATTAGATCACAGAGTGCAGGACCGTGGAGAGCTTTAAGACTGACTTAAAAATGTATTTATTCAGACTACCTTTTAATATCTGATGTTTTGAGAATTTTAAATTGATCTGGATGTATTTATGTGAAGTGATATATTTATGAGTATTTTTAATTGGAAGTTGATTTATTTATGTGATTTGTTCAATACGTTTTTTATGTAAAGCACTTTGATATCTCAAATTGCACTATATAAATACAAAATTATTATTATTATTTGCCCAAACTGTGAGGGAACACTGTAACTGTTTCCCTCGCTCCATAACCTATCCTGAGTCCTAGGCACCCAGCTCTCAGCTGCCTTCAGCACAGACTAGAGTACTGCTGGCCCTATGGATCCATCTCATGTTGTAAGTAAACCCTTAAATTTCTCTCTGCCCAATTAGGTTGAAGCTGCACGCTAGCTACCTGTTTTCCGGCTTAGGTCCTCTACCTCCCTCTCTCCCTTATGCTCTCCCGTACCCACCTTGCCCTCCCAGCTCCCCACCCTCACTATTCCCTTAGTTTTATTCTGCCTCTGCATTGAGCACCTACCTTGTATTATTTGTGTCATATGATGTACTGTTACTGTTGTATATAAATCTATTGTGTGCTGGTATTAACCAGGCCCATCCTATAAATGAGTTCTGTATTTATTTGTTGCCTTAATGATATACTGTCACTGTTGTATGTAACTCTATTTTGACTGGCCTTAACCATATCCATCTTGTAAATGAGCTTTGCTCAACAATGTTTGCCTGGATAAATAAAGATTTTGTTTAAATGATGATTATTATCACTGGGGAAGGGGGTCTCGTGAGGCCTATTAGGTGGAGGAGAACAAAGGATTTGTTAATTGCTATGCAGCAGGAAGGCCTCTGTCACCTGACTAGCCCCTACTGTGCATGTGCTAATTCTTGAACACACTGTCAGGATAGCAGCCCTACTGTGCATGTGCAAGGTAATACAGCAGGATCACCAAGATGGAGTTTCAGGGAGCTTGGGCGGAGACGCTGCCACGAGGAGAAAGGTCCTGAGCAGGACTCCCTGAGTACACCAGCTCTTAACTACAGGTAATTACAACAAGTAAGCAGTAAAATACATCATCTAAACTGGTTGTAAATGCAGAATGAGAGTTAGGAGGAGCACAGTGTACACCACTGCGTAGTTAAAGTGAGCAGACTAAATTCAGGATAAACTGTAGCGTGTAGCAGTCCCTTAAAGCTCCCTCTGTGTTCTGGTGAGATTCCTGGCTGCGTATCCATAGTCTCAGCCAGTCAAAAACAATCAGTCAGTGTATGGGGACAGTAAATGCAGTATTGCAATCCCCAAACACCCCCAACAAACAAGCTTGGTAGGAGGCTACAGGTAATTACCTCTTGGAGCCTCTCTGAGTGTCCAGCCCCAGGCTGTATGGGCATTTCCTAGCTGCGTTGCTGACTACTGTGGAAGGGGGTCCCCTGAGGCCTCTTGGAGGCTCTCAGAGTGTCCAGCCCCAGGCTGTATGGGTGCATCCTAGCTGTGTTGCTGACTGGGGCATGGGCTTTGACCTCTAGCTTGTCCTTGGGTCACAAGGATAGAGCTGGGGGGGTGTATTAGGGTTGAAAACGCCAATAAACACAACATCACTGATCTACCAAGACTCCTGAGACTCCAAATTCAAATATTAATGTGTTTATACACATTCTACAGTTATTCTGCAGCTTAATGTCTAATTTGTAAAAGCACATTTAGCTCTTTTTATTCAGATAAGCCAGAGAACTGACTTCTGCTTCATCATCTTCTTGATACAGCTACAAAGTAATATATTTGGTCTAGTGCCTGATACACTGTATGCTATTTCTTTTAAATTTCTAATTGTGGAAACAAATAAAATATAATGCTTTTAAGGTAAATTTTATTATATGAACACATGAACATATGAAATTGGCAACAGAAACATGCCTCATGGTCTATCGAGTCTGCTCGAGTGTGCAGCTAGCTCCTCATCACGCAGCTGCCCCTCCCACTTCCCCTTCCCAATATCCTTACCCATACCCTGTCCCAGCCCCTCTTGAAACTGCCTACTGTCTTACAGGACACTATCTTGTCTGGTAAGGTGTTCCATTTGTCCACCACTCTTTCTGTGAAAAAATTTCTCCTCATCTCCCTCCTGAATCTTCCCACTTCAATCTCAGTTCATTCCTTCTCGTGCCCCACCCCCTTCTCATCTGAAAAATTCCTTCTATGTTGTTCTTCTTTATCCCCTTCAGATACTCAAAGGTCTCAATCATATCTCCCTATCCCTCCTCTCCTCCAGTGAATACATATTCAGCTCTACCAGCCTGTCATTTTAGGGCTTGCTTTCCAATTACTGGATCATCTTTGTGGCTCTTCACTGCATCCATTCCAACAATAAGATGTCCTTCTTCAGGAATGGGCACCACTACTACACACGATATGCCAGATGGGGTTTGATCAATGACCTATACAGTGGCAGGATAACCTCCCTCCTTCTGGAGAAGATACCTCTTGCAATACACCCCAACATTTTGTTGACTTTTGGTGCCACCTTCTTGCACTGAGCAGAATTGTTCACACTCCCCGTAATGATCACTTCTAGGTCCTTCTCCTCTGTGGAGCTCCTGAACTGTACCCCATTCAAGTGATGATCCCCCCCCTGGTTCCTGGCTCTGAAGTGTATAACCTTGCACTTCTTGGCATTAAACCCTGACTGCCATGTTTCAGCCTACTCCTGCAGCTTAGTCAGGTCCTCCTGCAACCACTTCCACCTCTCCGCATAATCAACAACAGCTCCCATCTTGGTATCATCTGCAAACAGGCTGATCTTGCTCCAGATCCCATGAGAGATATCTGCAATAAAAATCCCAAACAGCACCAGTCACAGTACCGATCCCTGTGGTACCCTGCTCATCACTGCTCTTGGTGATGAGAGGTCCCCCATACCACCACCACCCTTTGCTGCCTTCCCTTTAGCCAGTTTGTGATCCATTTCACCATTTTAGGTCCCATCCCCACATATTCCAGTTTCCACTCAACCTCCTATGTGGCACTGAATCAAAGGCCTTGCTGATGTCCAAATACAGGACATCCACTGCATGAAACATAGAATTTGATGGCAGCTAAGGACCACTTGTCCCACCTAGTCTGCCTATTTCCCTACCTAATGGATAAGCTTCAGATCCTAGCTAACCAGCAACCTACTTCCTCCTACCCTCCACTAGAATTGCCTTATGCCTATCCCATGCATTCTTGAATTCCCCCATTGTTTATGACTCACTACCTCCTCAGGAAGGCCGTTCCATGCATCCAACCCTCTCCATGAAAAAATACTACCTCACATTACTTCTGAGCCATCCCCCCATTATCTTCAAATTGTGCCCCCTTGTTCTTGCATATCTCTTTTTCTGAAAGACGCTACCCTCTTGCACTTTGTTGATTCCTCTGAGGTACTTAAAAGTTTCTATCATGTCCACCCTCTCCCTCCTTTCCTCGAGAGTATGCATATTAAGCTCCTTTAGTCTCTGTTCGTATGTCTTCTGGTGCAGACCCTGCACCATTTTAGTTGCCATCCTCTGGACAGCCTCCATCCTGTCTATGTCCTTGCAGAGATGGGATCTCCAGAACTGCATGCAGTACTCCAGAAGGGGTCTCAACAACTGTCTGTACAGAGGGATAACAACTTTTTGTTTTCTATTGGTGATGCCTCTCCCTATGCATCTCAGTATCCCCCTAGCCCTCCTTACTGCCTTCTCACATTGCTTGCCCTCCTTTATGTCATGTGATATAACTACCCCCAGGTCCCTTTCCACTTTTGTTGTTCGTATCTCACTCCCCATTGTGTACTCTTCCCCAGGGCTTTTGTTTCCCAGGTGCATTACTTTGCACTTCTTTGCATTGAATCTAAGCTGCCACGCACTGACCCATTCCTCTAACCGTGCCAAGTCCCTTCTCATCCTTTCCACCCTACCTTGTGTATCAACCATGATGCAAAACTTTGTGTCGTCTGCAAATAGACATACTTTTTCTTACAGTCCCTCTGAAATGTCACTTATAAACACATTAAAGAGGACAGACCCCAGAACTGAACCCTGTGGTACCCTGTTCATAACCCCCCTTTCTTCAGAGTGGACTCTGTTTACTATTACCCTCTGCATCCTGTTGTCCCTTGTCCAGTTCCAGTGTCAAGCAGTCATTATGCTTTAATTTAGTTGTTTTTAACCAGGTATAGCACACTAAGCTGAAAGCCTTTTTACTGGAGCGACCTGGGAGCACAAGGAGGTTAAGTGACTTGCTCAGGGTCACACAGTATGCAAGTGGAAGCTGTGGGATTCAAACCCAGGTAGGGTCTGCCGGATGTCACCAGATTTGCAGCTCAGAGCCTTAGACCACTGCGCTATACTGCCTCTTAATGTCCACAAAAGGAGAGGACTGATATATTCATATCACAAATATGTACTCCAGTTAAAGCAGCTATAAAGTACAGAATTCCACGGAGCTGGATTTCAGACTTAATGATTGCCATGAGCTAAAGTACCTTTCACTGCCTTGCTAATAGGGGTCATTGTGTGAGGCCTGACTTAGTTACACACTAGTGGCAGAAATCAACAACCCTCTGTAGAGTTCAATGCTTATGTCTCAACCCTTTGGAACACATCTTGCTAACCAAATAATGTGACTCACAGAGAAGCAAACAGTAGATCATCAGGTTCAATTGCTACAGCTGCAATGTAGTCAGCTTAGTTTACTCAAAGCTTTCCTTAAGCAGTAGATTTACTTAAAAATGTCCCTTTAGGGGCAAAATGCCATGTAATCTAATCAGTAAAACTAACTGCCCAAAACACATATGCCTCGAATTCCCTGCTGATATTATGTTGATAGATCATATCTTGTACAGCAGTTCTCAGGTCTGATATTTTCTTATTAGTTTGATGGTAATAAGATGATAGCTGACTCAGTAGGCTTTCAATTTTTTTCTCATGCCCAAAAGAGAAGAAATTTTACAAGCTGACAAAAGGAGATGATCAGCACTAGCACATAGTACATCTCAATTGTCTCTGATATAGAAAGCAGGCAGAGAACCAACAATAGTAAGATACTGAAGTGTGAAAAATTGCAGCACCTGTAATAAGCACTGTATGGCAATATGTGTTTGGTCACAGTGCATATGATTTTGGAAGCCCTCCCTTCAATAATTTTGATGCATTCCCACTATTTGAGCTTCCAAGTTAGACCACTGTCTCCTGGTTTTCCTCCAAAGTGCATAACCATACACTTTGTTTTAACTTCCATGTAGCAGGGATGCACAATTACATACCGTTCCAAGGATGTGCAATGTTGACATGCGTAGTGCGTGGTTTCAGAATGTGTATGAATAAAGAATTAATGCACTTGTATCTAAATGTCATTTCTGTTTATGCAATATTTTGCATTTGTAACTCTGTATATTGTATTTCTTGTTTTTTATGTATTTTTGAACTTGTCTCTTGTGGAAATGGGCATTTTGCTCATCAGTCAACAAGTATAAAACATAAAAATGAAATTAAATAAAATAAAAAACATGTGGTACAGATGCTCAGTTTCAGATTGTGGTAGAAATATGCAAATTCACATTGTACCTTGCATATGGAATTTCAGAATGTGGTGGGGCTGCTCAGCTTTGGAATGAGATGGAGATACATACATTTGAAACATGGCAAGGATGTGTGTTTTTGGAATGCGATGGTGCTGCACAGTTTTGGAATGTGTCTAAGACATCATTTTAGAATGTAGCAGAATGCACAATTTTGGAATGTGACTGAGATGTGCAGTTTTGAAATGAGGTGGTGATGTGAAATTTTGGAAAGTAACAGTGACACAATTTCTTTTTGCAACTTCATCTTTATTGGAAAAGATCATGGAAACATAGTACTAGAATACAAGAACATCACCAGTAATAGAAGTGAACATGAGCTTTCCCACCTTATTACCTCATGATACAGTATAGCACAACATTAAATTTAATACAACTTGTCCAGAATATTATTGTAAAATAGCCTGTACCATTAAAAACAGTTTATAAAACAACATGTTATTTATTTATTTTGTTTATTTTAGTCTTTGGTAACCGGGTAAGGCCCACTAGGCACAAGTCCTTGTTTTCAGGGGTGACCTGGAAGCACTGGGCGGTTAAGTGACTTGCTTAGAGTCACACAGGATGTAAGTGGAGGTTGTGAGAATCAAACTCTGGTCTGGTCTGCTGGATGCATCAAGCTTGTTCACACCTCGTTCCTCTAACTCTAAGCTATACTGCCAGCCCATTAACATTAAAAAGAACAATAACAGCTCACGGGTCTGTGTCTGTTATTATCGTGTTTGTCATGTCTCATCATATCACACTTGGTAAAAGGGTACTGGTGATATTGATCTAACAAAAATAACAAAGGTCATCGTATCACTTCACCCTGTTCAGAAATCTCCTGCAACCCCAGTGGGGCCCTGGGAGGGTATAAGCATGCCACCTTGCCCATTTCTCAGCGAATTTGTCCAAGGTAAGTCTAGGAATAGTTGTGATGCATTCCATTGAGACCACTACCACTAGCCTATCTATCCATTCCTGCAGGGAGGGAATGGGTTAGACAACCAGTGACCTGTGATCCCCTTGGCCACCACTAGGCCCATGAAGATCCTGAAGGTGTTTTGATATTTCCTGTGAGCTAGACCTGGACATGTGTTTGGAAGGCTGCCCTAATATCTATTCCCCAAATATTGCTAAGTTCCCTATTAATCTGAGTCTAGAAGGGCATAATCATCGGGCAGCCCCAAAATATATGGTAGTGGTCCCCATGATCCAGACAGCCATGCTAACAGCTATCAGTTGGAGTAGCCCCAGGGAAATGTACAGTGATTGGTGGAGTGAGGAAATGGCAGTGAAACCAATTCAAAATGTGGTGGTAATAATTTTGGAATGTTGCTGGAACATGCAGTTCCAGAATGTGGTGAGGACATGCAATTTTGGACTGTGGTAAAGATGTACGTTTTTGGAAAGTGACATGAGAGTGGGAGTAGAGGTGAGACACAGTTTTATGATGTGGCAGGGATACAACATTTCAGAATGTGGCTGGGATGCACAATTTCAAAATAGGATGAGACATGCAATTTTGGAATGTGTCGAGGATGCGCTATTTTGAAACGTGGACAGGGCATGCAATTTCATGTGGTGAAGGCACACTATTTTGAAATGCAGCTATGACACTAAATTTTAGAATGTTGCAGTTATACACAATTTCAGAATGTGGTGGTGACATACAGTTTTGGAATGTGGTGGTGTCATGCAATTTTTGAACTTTGCTGGGTTGAGCATTTCCCGAATGTGATGGGGAAATGCAATGTTGGAATGTGGTGATGGCACACAATTTTGGAATGTAGCAGAGATGCACTATTTTGAATGTGGCTGGCACACACAATTTCAGAATGTGGCAGACACATCAAAGTTTATTGTTTAATGTGGAGGATATATGCAGTTTCAGAATGTGAGGTGACCCCGTAATGTCAGAATGTGGCAGTAATGTGCAATTCTGGAATGTGGCAGGTGCACACAATTCTGAAATGTGGCAGGAACAAGCAATTTCAAAATAAAATGATGTGTCCTGCCACATTTCAGATGTGTGTATCCCCATTATAGTCTGAGATTACATGACCCCACCACATTCTGAGATTGTGCATCCTTGTCACATTCTGAGGATTTCTGTCACCACAACATTCTGAAATTGTCCATCCTTACCAAATTCCTAGAGTGTGCCCCTTCTAGATCATGAGATTGTATATCAATGACACATTCTGAGATTGTACATTCCTGACACCTTCTGAGATTGTGTAGCCCCACCACATTTGGGGGTGATGTCCCTCATTTCAAAATTGTGTGTCTCCACCACATTCCAAGATTGTGCATCCTCACCACTTTCTGAGATTGCATTATCCCTCATTCTGGAATGATGTGTCATGCTCCATTTCAAGACTGTGCATCCTGGCCCCATTCTAAGATTACAAGTTTCTATTACATTATGAGACTGTGCATTCCTGTCGCATTCTGTGATTGCACATATCAAACACATGTTGAGATTTCATGTCCCTCATTCCAAAATTATGAGTCCCTGCCATATTCTGAGAGTAAGCATCCCTGACACATTCTGAGATTGCATGTCCCTGCTACATCCTGAGATTCTGCATCCCTTCCACATTTCCGGATAGTATGGACCAGTCACATTTTGAGATTACATATTCCCACCACATTCCGAGGTTACACATCTCTGGCACATTTCGAGACAGTCTGTCCCTCATTCCAAAATTGTGTCCCCACCTCATTCTGAGATAGTACATCCTCAATAAATGTTAATATTACATGCCCCTCATTTTAAAACAATCTGCCTCCCCACTTCTGAGACTGCATGTTCTCACTGCTTTTTGAGATTGTGGTTCTCTGAAACATTCTGAGATTGCACATCCATGCCACATTCCGATACTGCATATCAACAGCACATTCTGAGACTGTAAGTTCCTGTCACATTCCATGATTGCATATCTACTCTACACACCATTTTGAGACTACATGGCCCACGTTCCAAAACTGTGACCCAGTCACAGCTGAGGATGTGTGTTCTAACCACATTCTGTGTTACATGTCCCTCATTCTGCAGTGATCCATTCTAAGACTGCATGTCCCCACCATATTCTGAGACTACATTTCTTGGAAAAATTCTGAGATTGCACATTCTTGCCACATTACAAATTTACATTTTGTCCCCATATTCTGAGATTTCATGTCCTTCATTCCAGAATTGTGTCCACCCATATTCCGAAGTTGTACCAGACACTTTCCAAAATTGTATGTCCACTCTGCATTCTGAAATTGTGTCCCTCATTAATTGCAAAATTTTGACCCTATCATATGCAGAAATCTCTTCACAGCAGTATTCTTAAATTGAGCATAATCTTAAAATTACAAAGCCATGTCCACCACTGCATTCCAAAATCACATCCTTGCAACATTCTAAAGTGTAGTACCACACATCTGAACATCCTGGAAACAGGTGCAGAAGCAGCAATTCCTTGACAACAGTTCTACCTGGGTGAATCCCCCTTGGAGTGCACAGTCTGGGCTCCTTTTTCTGCTGAGATGGCTTCTTTCCACACTCACTCTGCTCAGACCCAGCCAGCGGCTATTCTCTCAGCATAAGGAGCTGTTGGAACACTTACCCAGAATTCCTGGCTGCTGTATGTAAATCAACATTTGTATTGCTGTACCCACTACTGAAATAGCGGTCAGCTAATGGAAAGCTCTCAGCTGAAAGCAACAACTCAGAAACAAAGGGCACCCCTCAGAGGCATATGCCAAGAGCAGTCTAGCACCTATCCTTACAGTCTGCTGAACTTCGCTGATCTTCACAGACTGCTGTACCCAGTACTGAAATAGCGGCCTGCTAATAGAAAGCTCTCAGCCAGAATCAACCAGAAGCAACAGCTCAGACACAAAGGGCAACCCTAGGAGGCATAAAGTGCAGTC
Organism: Neoceratodus forsteri; assembly: GCA_016271365.2. NCBI lineage: Eukaryota > Metazoa > Chordata > Ceratodontiformes > Ceratodontidae > Neoceratodus > Neoceratodus forsteri. Next base: position 1,067,916,963 of record CM028130.1, read on the forward strand.
CAGACCCTAGCCCTACTGTCTGCTGAGCTTGACTGATCTTCACCAACTTAGACAGAGAGAGACTAGTCATGGAGAGAAGGCAGACTCTGACAGGTGCAGCAGCAGGGATTCCTTGACAGCAGGTCTACCTGGGGGAATCCCCCTTGGAGTGCACAGTATAGGCTCCTTTCTCCACAGAGGCAGCTTCTCTCTGTGCTCACTTTGCTCAGACAGAGCTAGCGGCTGCTCTCTCTCAGCATAAGGAGCTGTTGGGACACTTACTCCATGCCCCCTAACATAAAAACTAGAAGTTTCCTTTCCATCCTATCAGTTCTGTGTGTACTTTGATTTTATGTGCAGTTGATGTAACAAGGACTTGGTACATCTAAAAGGCAGAACATTACTGATTATTTTTTTCAGGTAGCAGAAACAAAGGTTCTGCCTGCCCACCCTATCCCCTAATCCCACCCCCTGGGTCATCCTCCTTTATAGGGCCTACGTGGCCCCATCCCCTTCCTGCCTCTCCTAATTACATAGGCTTGTTTTTTCACTTGGTGGCAGGGGAAACATAGCGTAACCCTCAAACTCATCCCCCGGCACTCCACTCTTGTAAGTGACCTACGTGTATTTGTTTTCATTTTTGTCTTGTTGCTCTAAACTCCTTTTTGCTTCCCCCTTACTTTCAGTTAGAGTACAGACAGGTAAGCACCTACCTTAGACAACCTTTTTCTTTCATCCACACTTCCTCCCCAGGACAAAAAAAAAAAAAAATAATTATCATTTTCACTTGTCCACTTCAACATCCGCACTTCTTCCATCCTCATACTACTTTCATCCATAATCAAATGGAGCTCATAAACTGCAACACCTGCAGCTGACTCTTCATGACAGCATATATCCTGAGAGTGAGATACTGTCCATTATGCTCTGCACTAAGGGACCTAAGAACCAGCTTCATGCAGCAAGGACTGAGATAAACCATCTAAGAACAACTCTCCATTATACACAACAAAGCAGCACCAATGAACAGTCCTTTACCAAACAGGTCCCATTGCCCCAAAGGACAAACAGACCAGGAGGTTGGAAACTGGTCAAAAACCACAATGCTCCAAAGCCTACAGATACTGGAACAATCACACCTGCGCACACAACAGATAGATACTCTCCACTGACAGCTAGCACAGAGAGTTGGAGAGTGGATCCAATACAGCAAAACATTGAAAAGTCACCCAAAAGAGCAAACCAACCACCAAAATCAAGTACTAATAGTGGGAGATTCCGTTATTTGAGGTGTGTAGTCTCACCTTCATCAATCCATCCGTATAAAAGTAGCTGTTAGCTGTCTCCCAGGTCCATCTGTGTGGAGGAACACTGACCACATTCTGAATATCATATGCAACGTGGACCATAAACTGCATGTCATCCTCCACATAGGCACAAACAACATAGCCTCTTGCATGGTAAAAGAGACTAAACACAACATAACAAGTCTGGCCAGCAAAATTAATTATCTTTCGTCCAACCTCTCTTTCTTGGAGAACCTGCCTGTATGGGAAAAGGGCAGAATCTGGCACAGGACCAGACAGAGAGACATCTTCAAACTCAATGCCTGGCTTAAACAATGGTGCCAGGAAAATGGACACAGCTTTATTGGCAATTGGCACAACTTCTGGGAGTGAGACTTCTACAGATTCAATGGTTTGCATTTAAACAAACAAGGAACTCGGGCACTCAGACAAAAAATCAATGTGCACATAGACCATTTAAACTAGTGAGTGGGGAGGAGCAGCAAGGACACCTCATGAAAAGAATGGTGTCAGGAGCCTCTCCCCCACCTACAGCTAGTTCAACACAGGTCTCTTTTAGTGATCTCGGAACCGGCAGTTATCAAGACACTTCCCATAACAGGCAAAGGGCTAAGTGTAATAGACACGAGAGAAGCAACATTGATATACAGCATAACGATTCTACTACTTCACCATGCCACACAAAACAGGGATGGAGGGCTATGTGTGTCAATGCACATAGTCTGTCAAATAAAATCTCTGACCTCTTTGTTTTAATGATAGAAGCCAAGTTAGACTGGGTAGCAGTCACGGAAACCTGGTTTATGGAGAACCATACCTGGGATGTTACTATACCAGGTTACACACTTTTTAGGAAGGATCACATTGGAAAAAAGGGGGAAGGGTGACATTATAAGTAAGAGAAGGAATCTCGGCAACAGAAGTCCAAGCAAAACAGGGAAGAATAGAAGCTCTATAGGTCACCCTAGGAGTAGGAGACAAAGCCTCCATCTGAGTGGGAGTCATATATAGACCTCCCTCCCAAGACTCTGACAAAGGCAAGGAACTCCTGGAAAAAATCTTCTTGATGGCCTACAAGAGAGACCTGTTATTAGTGGGGGATTTCAATCTACCTGATATAAATTGGTCCTCATTCATGGCATCATCTGAACGCAGCAGAGTTCCTACTTACCCTGAAAGGGGCAGGACTGAATCAGCAGGTGCAGTCCCCCACCAGAGCACAGCGTATCCTGGACCTGGTGCTAACAAAGAGCATCAGAATTTCAGATGTAACTGTAGAGGTAAATCTGGGAACCAGTGACCACAAGTCGATCTGGTTAACAGTGGAAAGGGTAGCGGAATCAAGTCACACAAAGCTCAAAATACTTGATTTATGCAAGTCAGACTTCAACACCATGAAAACCCAGTTAAGAAACTTGCTGGAATAAACAACTCATGGGACATGGAGAGAAGCTGGAAAGCCTTGAAGACGGCTTTACTTCAAGTTACTGAACAGTGCACAAAGCACATCAGCAAGTCAAAAAGAAAAAAAAAGCTGCTGTGGGTCTCCCAAAAAATAGCAACAATAGTAAAACACAAAAAAAGTGCCTTCAAGCAGTATAAGCAGACAAAGAAAGAAGCAGACAGGCAGCATTATACAGTATATCAAAGCTGAGAGAAGCAGAAAAGGGTATTATGATAGCCAAAGCCCAGACAGAGGAGAAAATAGCACAGGGAGTGTCAAAGAGGGACAAAACATTTTTTAGGTACATAAGCGAAAGAAAAAAGAGTAAGGGTGGGATAATCAGGCTAAAATCAACTGAAGGACAGATAGTTGAAAAGGATGAAGACAAGACAGAAGTGCTAAACAAATTCTTCTGCTCAGTCTTCAACATTGAAGACCAAGGCATCAGCCATACTATGGGAAAGGCAGTGTGCAACAGTAGAATAGCAGATGGCTTCCACTTCTCAAGAGAAAGAGTCCTAGAAAAGCTTTGCAAACTAAAAGTAGGCAAAGCAATGGGACCCAATGGAATCCACCCTAGAATTCTAAAGGAGTTATGGGAAGAAATTGCAACACCGCTCACTGTCCTTTTTAAGAAGTCACTGAAAAGTAGCACAATACCACTAGACTGGAAGAAGGCTGTGGTGGTACCCTTACATAAAAGTGGAAACAGGGAAGAGCCTGGGAACTACTGCCTAGTCAGTCTGACCTCAGTGGTAGGCAAGCTTATGAAACCCTGCTGAAGGATAGAATAGCGAATCATCTGAAAAAATATGGAAAGCTTGACCACAAGCAACACGGATTTATGGCAGGAATATCGTGCCTAACAAACATGATAGAATTCTTCAACTGGGTGACCAGAACAGTAGACCTGGGAGGGGCAGTGGACATGGTACTGTATATCTAGACTTCAGCAAGACTTTCGACACCGTGCTCCATAGAAGGCTTATGAATAAGTTAGAGAATACAGGACTTAGTCAGAAGACAGTCAACTGGATTGCAAACTGGCTCATGGATAGGACACAGAGGGTCTTAGTTAATGGAGCTCAGTCAAGGGAGGTCAAGGTGACCAGTGGAGTGCCACAGAGGTGAGTATTAGGCCCCATTCTCTTCAACATTTTCATCAGCGACATGCCTGTTTGTGGATGATATAAAACTCTGCAACCCGAAGGACACCCAAGAGGAAGTCTTGAAGATGGAAAAGGATCTGAATAGGCTGGAAGGATGGTCCAAAAATTGGCAATTGAAGTTCAGTGTCAAAAAATGCAAGGTCATGCATCTGGGTAAAAGAAACCCCAGGAAGGAATACATGCTGCTAGGACACCAGCTTGAAGTAACACAGGTGGAGAGGGATCTTGGCCTAATCATTACAGATGACTTTAGGACAAGCAAGCAATGTGAAAGGGCAGCACAGAAAGCAAATGGCATCCTTGGATGCATTGGAAGGGATGTGACTAGCAGAAAAAGAGAGGTGATAATGCCATTCTACAGATCACTGGTCAGGCCACACATGGAATATTGTGTCCATTTCTGGAGGCCACACCTGAAAAAGGATATCAACAGACTGGAGGTGGTGCAGAGAAGGGTTACAAAGATGGTGCAGGGTTTGCACCAGGAGCCATATGAAACCTGACTGGCTGACTTACAGCTGTACTCACTTGAACAGAGAAGAGACGGGAGGGGCATAATCAAAACGTTTAAGTATATAAAGAGAACTGACACACAGAAAGAAAACCTGTTTCAGATTAAATCAGAGAGTCATACAAGAGGTCACAATCTACAACTGGCAGAAGGCAAATTTAGGGATAACACCATTAAGTACTTTTTTCCTAAGAGGGTGGTCAACCCTTGCAATATCCTACCATAAGAGGTAGTAGACTCAGAAAATGTGAGGGAATTCAAACTTGCATGGGATAAACACTAAGCACAAAAAAGGAAATAGTCTAAGAGGAGGGGGGTAGGTATTCTGGGCAGGCTAGAAGGATCAAGAGGTCCCCTTTTGCCGGCAAATACTTATGTTGTTATGTTCTTATACGCACTTCACCCAACTCAGTATCAGTTCTTTTTTCAAATGATTACTATAACTACAGTGCTTTTAAACATTGGAGAAAAAAGTCCAATAAGATTGCTGGCAGAAAAGACTACTCTTTAAGCTCTTGAGCTGACATCGCCAATAACTCTTCACTGGAACTGACTTTGTTGAACAGACAGTAAAACCAGGTGCCCAATTCTCAATCACCCCCAAAATCAATGCATTGTGCACTGAAATCCTACTTGCAGCAAACTGTGGGTGCACCAGGGACACTGCTGTTTTCTGGTACAACAGGGGTTCCAGTAGCTAAGTCCCCAGAGTTGTCACAAGCTGTGCTGTGCTCTGTGCCAAACTGATGGCACACCAGAGAGAAATGATGGATGCTGTCATCATCCCCTGTCCATTGAAAATCTGGCCCTCAGCTACATGTACTGGATAGATTAGCTGCCACCATGTTCAGGTGTGGTGGCCCTAAGTGTTATTATCACATCTGAAAAATATGTTTCATGCATCAAAAGCAGTATAGTTGTGAAATGAAATAAAAACAACACAAATGTTAACCTCAGTACTATTTACCCCACCAGGGTGAATCTAAGTGTGGTTTGGGTCCAATCATTTACGAGTTGTGAGAGATTTCTTGTAGCATTTTTAGAAGGATGCTGCATGACTGATGAACTTCCACAAAGAATCAGTCTGAGCACTGTCTGTGAAGGCTGTCAAGTGTTATTGGAGCTGGTAGAGTTACCTGTCATTTCTGATATTGCGGATGCCCTGGTGGAACCCATGGTAGCATACGCCATGGTATGCACAATAGTCATTGGGCATTGGCATAGCCTTCAGACTTTCAAGGTACAGATTTGTCACTGCACTGCAACAATGCCCAATGGTGGGGTGGAGCAGCTGAGACCGTGCTGGGGTACAGGAGATGGCAGAAGCTTGGGGAGCAGACATGTGGAAACCATTGGGGATCAGGTGAATCCTGAGGGCACCAATCCAGAGGCATTGGTTCCCAAGACTGATGCCACTACCACAGCTACTGTGTCACTGTCCATGCTAACCCAACTACACAATGTCATGGTGGCTGTGAGGGCTTTGCAGGAATGCCCCAAAGGAGCACATTAACCAGGCTTTGGTGAGTAGTATGGCATGCCAAGACATGGGTGAGGGGTGTCATGATGGTCCACAACAAGAGGCATCAGCTCTGGATGATATTATACTCCATCTTCCCTCAGTCAGACAGGCTTCAGATGAATCACACAGTACAAGTGGAATTGAAGTTGCCATCATACTGACAAGCTGAATGTGATGATGAAAGGTGATGAGCATGGCAGGTAGTAGTCTGCCAGCCAGGGGGCTCACTATGCAGCAGGTATTAACCCACAACACATGGCCACGGGCTCCCGTTTACACCCATCACTGTTCCATGGAGTGGCACATTGGCTATTAAACCAGCACATTGCTGGTTTTACCACAGCCAGGACCTACAGTCACAGCAGGGCTTTGAGAACCCCAGATTAGGGGATGTAGCAACCCTGTTGTGGCACAAGCCCCCCTTCTCCCATGGTGCACCCCTATGTCAGATGTAGGGGTGGCATAGGGCTGGTGTGGAACAAGGGCTCTCATGTTCATTGCAATTTGCATTTCAGAATCTGGCTTTTTTAAACATCTAATGCAAGGTGCTCCTTGTGTCATTTCTGTTTGATGCATGCACCTTGCTTCATTCTTGGGGCTTTCTGAAGCAAGCCCCAGAATTACAAAATGACTTGCAACATAGTTAACAAAATAATTATGCAATATCATTTTTTGGTATGATGCTGATAAGGGATATGCTGATCATTAATACTTTTGACCAGACTCTCTCTTTAATCCCACTCCTCTTGAGGGGATTATTTTTAACATCCTAAAAATATAAGTGTCAAAATAAAATAACTATCTGGAGTATTTATAACACTCCCACAGGAAGATGAGTCTTGTCCAAAAGAGTTGATGGTTGTTGTAAAGGAACCTTAATCCAAAGTAATAATACTGTAGGATGTACAGTAAATTCAAATAGATCAGGGTCAGTAAATAACACTTACATACTAATTTTAGAGGATGACACTTTACAGTCAACAACACAATCAACTACTGTAGAATTAACAATTGAACAAAAATCATAAACAGACTGACAGGATTACAGTAAACCAAACTGAAAAAAGTAAATTAGTAGTCACTTTCCAATGTGCTGAGGGATCATGTGCCAGTTTGTTATTATTTGGAGTAACATGATAGATACCATCCCATATTTCTTGAATTGTTTAATACTACTTCTTTTAAGTTACAAGATTTCTATGGTACCTACAGATGTTTGACTGGATGTTTAGTTATGTACTACCAAATGTTAATTATGACTTACATTGTCTTCTGTATGAATTCATTGACATAATCAATAAGAATGCATTTTATGCAAAACATAGATTAAAAGCGGTCAATAATAAGCAGATAGACTCAAGCCTGCTACCTCTCTTAAAATAATGGATATGGCCTAAAACGAGTATATAACAATTAAAACAGAGCAAACCAGGGTAACATATTTAAGGAATAAGCCATGGGAGAGAGGGGGGATTACGCTATGTTAATGTACAAGTGATGAGTTGGATTCCCAAGCCCAAAGGGTGAGGAACTTCAACCACCATCAGGTACACTGACATAGCAAAATCCACAGTGGAACTATTTTATTCCACTTACAAAATGTTTAGTAATGTTAGTTTTTAGCAGTGTTGTGGTGTTGTAATTTGGTGCTGTATCTTTAAATGGTTGGCCTTAGGTCATTAGCACTAATTACTGTAGATATGTGGCAGGGATTAAGTTATTGCTGGTAATCTGCACTAGTTGGCTGCAGTTGTACTAGGTCATGGGTGCACGGGTACAGTTATGGTTGGTCCTTTTGCTTTGAATAGGTATTCCTGATTTTTAACTTCCTGAACTTCCCATGTGATCTGTGAGGCTAAACTGGAAGTCTGGGATACTCTTCCTGTACTTTCTGTCATCTGAGTTGCACCTGAAAGCCTATGCTGTTGATTAGATGTCATGTGACCTCCCTTAGGTGCAAAGCTTTGCAGCTGATGCGGTTCAAGCAGGGAGATTGAGGTATCCTGTATTTGTTTCTGCATGCCAGATCAGTAAGTAGATACTTTACATTTTAGAGCAATGTTTGTAGAAATTCTGCTGATGATTTTGAACCCAGGGGTCCATCTGCCTGAATGGGTAAGATCTCTTCACCACTGAGCACATGCCTGTGGCTCAGATCCCTCAACAGAGTCGCCTGCTAGCTCCAGTCTGGAAACTATGGGTCCATCTTCCCTAAACAGGCAAGATCTCCTCACCACTGAGCCCACACATGCAGCTTGGATCCCTCAGCAGAGTCACCGGTTCACTCTGGTCAGGAAACTAGGGGTCCTTCTGCACTGAAGGGGCAAGATCTCCTCACCACTGAGCCCATGCTTATGGCTCGGATCCCTCAGCAGATGTGCCCACTCGCTCTGGTCAGAAAACTAGGTACGGAGGACTCTCCCTGCTTTAAATCTGGTGCCTGCCCTCCACAATTGCTGCAAATTGGTGTCCACTCTAAGATTACACCTCCTGCCCTCTCCTATACTAGAAATATTTCTGCCCAAATTTTGTAAATCTGCAGCCAGACTTCTGCTCCTATTTTTTGCTGCTGATTTTCTAATCCTCTAGTTTCTTCCCTTTAAACATCTGATTAAGAGCTAGAAATCTATCTGTGCCACAGCCATTTTTCCACTGTAATTCACAGCTGGGTATATTTACTACAGCCTGCAAATTACTGCTTCTCCCTATCAGTTTCAACTGTATTTAGAATCTGTTATTTTGTGTTTTTATTGTTACATTCTTTAAATTCCTGTGCTTAGAACCAGTAAATTAATGTTTTATGCCATTTCTGAATGTCATTTTAGACCAAGTTCATCGGTGTGGCTAAACTTCATTTTTTCTCTTTTCTTTGTCTGCTCTGCTAATCTTTCTTATTTCTCCCCTCTCTGCCCCATTAGCAGCTTGCTGCTAAGCCATGACTCTAACCCTCCCCCAATTTAACTCCAGACTCCCCCCTGTTCTTTTGTCCCTTTTGTTTCCTGAATTTCCAGCCCCTACCCAGCCTAACTCTAATATTATTCTCTCTGTGTCCCTTTTTCCCTTAGGGGTCTGTCTGCCTTGAACAGGTAAGATCTCCTCACCACTGAGCCATGCTTGCAGCTTGTATCCCTCAGCAGAGTCGCCCACCCGCTCCGGTCTGTAAACTAGGTATCGAGGACTCCCCCGCTTTAAATTTGGCATCTACCGTCCACGGCTGCTGCTAATCGGTGTCTGATACGAGATTAAGCCTCCTGCCCTCTCCTGTACTAGAAATATTTCTGCCCAAATTTTGTAAACCTGCAGCCAGACTTCTACTCCTATTTTTTGCTGCTGATTTTCTAAACCTCTAGTTTCCACTGTCGCTATGCGCCAGCTCCCATCCACCCCCTTCCACCTGCCCTATCTGGGCTCTTTCTTTTTAGCATAACATGGGTCACATGATTGGTGGTATCTGATATTAACTAAGTACTCACTTCTCCACTAGCTCGTCATCATCTGTCAACACTAGAGGCAGCCTAGTGCACTCTGATTTTGTCCAACACTCTCTCCTACTGCCTTGCATAAACCTGTGTCTTTTTCTCCCTACCACTTCACCATGTTGTCAAGTTCTTCCATTCTTGCCATGTTCACGTCTATTCTAACTCCACTGCTTCTCCTCCCCTCCCTTACTATCCCCCCCTCCTTGCCATCTCACAAACAACTCCACTCTGGAATCTTTCACAGCTCTTAACAACGCCAATCTCTCTTCTAACTGCATTACTATCACCTCAACACCTTTCCTTCACCACTGGAACCATTTTCAACTGTCTCCTGCAGCCCCTCTTTTTCTGCCTTCTCTCACTTAACTTTATCAACCTCCTACTAAATCTCTCAGCACCCCAATTCATGAACCCTCCACCAAAAACTACATAAACCACAGCAATTCCTTAAAACCCCAAACTACATTACCTCATTATAGCCCTTCTACTCCTTTCATCTAGCAACATTCATCCCAATCCTGGTCCACCTGCAGTTGCTCATTCTGGCCTCAAGAAACTAATTGTGGGCAAAATCCCACAAACCCTCTAACTCTACCAAATGGCCTCAGGCTATTGGACCTAAATATATGCAGCCTTCTGCCTAAATTATACCTCTTGCAAGCCATGCTAGTCTCGCTGACCCCAGACATCTTCATCCTATCAGAGACCTGCTTAAATACTAAGATTCCTGACCACTCCATTTCCATCTCTGATTTTTCCCTAGCCAAACAAGATAGACTCAGCAGAGATGGGGGATAGTGATGTACATCTCTTCCTCCATACAGTATGCTGTGCTATCACCCTCTCAATCATGCTACCTGCAAACTCTGAGGCCCTTGTTATCTGGGTCTCACTGCCCTTTTTCCATTCCAATCTTTGTAGCTGGCATCTACTGTTGCCCCAACCTCCCATCTTTGGCTGCTACAGACCTCATCACTACCATTGTCTCACACTCCCAATCAGGCAAACTGTTCCTCGTGGGGGACTTTAACTTAAACTGTCTGTCTCCCTCCAGTAGTAAAGCCCAAAACATCATTGCCACACATAACCTAACCCATTTTATTAAAGAACCAGCCCACATAAACTCAAAAATCCCAAACCACAATTTGTTAGATTGGGCATTCACCTCCCACCCGCATCGAGTTATTTTTTCGGGTACCCTTCCTGATGCTTTAAGTGACCATCACCTGACTTATCTGGTTCACAAGGTCCATAGGCCTAAACCCCCACATAAAATACTACTAGCACGCTCATACAATTCCCTTAACATTATTACTCTCCTCCATGACCTAGAAATACTGATTGAACTCTGCTAACCACTGCTTCCCATGTGGATGCTGCCCCTAGCCTATTTTAAGGATAAATTGTTCTCCATTTGGAACCATTATGCCTCTTACAAAAGTTCCAGAGTGCTTGGCAACATGTTCTTTGGGTATCTTCAGAGCTCCTGGCATGCTTTAGAGAGCAGGACCACGCCTGGAGGAAGCACAAGTCAACCAGTCTACCGAAGGACTATATCGTTTACCGCAAACTCAGCAACACATGCACAAAAGCAACCAGATTAGCTAAGGCAGAATACTTCTCTTCAATCTTCCACTCAAATTTAAACTCCCCATCCAAATTTTGGAACATTGTCCATGCCTCTTCTCCCCACCTCCCATCCCCTTCTCCTGCAGGGGTCGATCTTAACATTGTTTTACTAGCCCAAACACTAGAGCAAATTGACCAGGGCTACCGCAGCTAACTCTCTACTTGCCCGTATTGACTAGTGCAGATTTTCATGGCTGTTAATGAAATTAAAAAGGTCTCTACTTTAGCATTCTCTAATCCTCATGCTAATCTCTCTCTCTCAATGTTCCAGATGGCCAGGTGTGATTAACAGCTCATTAAGAGCTGAAATTATGTCGCAGTTTACTCCACTGCTAAGACTTTCAGCTAGTGTCCAGGGCGTGATCAAGGTTAGAGTGCTGTTAAGTCACTAGGTTCCAGTTTTCTGAATGTGTCTATGTCTAACAATTTGCCCAATGTTATTAAGACCAGTGTCCATCATTTCTCTACATTTTGAGTGTTTGTATCCAAAATTTCCATGACAAAATGCAAAGAGGTATACAGGATTGGCCCTGCAGCTGGTGGGTTTTATTCCAGGCTCACCATAACTTCCCTCTTCCCTCCAAATCTCTTAACTCTGTTTTTTCCCTGGACACCACTGCAGACTAGACTCTGAAGTGACCATCCACAGATCCATAACTGCCATTTCTAGCAAGTGTAGGGGGTCCCCAGCTCTTCTAAATGGACCATGCCAGCTATCACCATCCATACAATTCCACCCATATCCCACTCAGCATGTCCTTTCAGCCTAAAAACAAAGCTTTGGATCATGTATGGTACAAAAATAAACCTTGATAAAATATATAATTTGAAACCTTAAAACAGGCATTCCTAGGGTGCATAGATCATCCTATACAGAAACAGAGATAGTATAACATTATGCCTGTGTACTCTTTTCCATGGGCTGATGAAAGGACAATGTTAAAGAAAAATCTGTTATCGTTGGGGCAGAGCATATTATAATCAATGCTTTTACAAATAAAAATGTCATAGTTTTCTATTTCCCAAGCCCCTTAGGGTTGTCTAGCCCCCAACCCAAAGAAACCTTAAATGTGCTCCTGGCTCACTTGAGACTGTACAAAAACTTTCAGAAGTGCAGGTCTCCAGTTGACTATAGGATGGGGGCTGAGAGTGTCTTTCTCTTCCTGACTCTGTTCATTGCCTGTGGGTGGTGGTGACAGTGTGGTGAGGTGTATGATGATGTCAGTTATTGTGTGCAGAGAGCTAGGACTGCTTGACTGAATATTTGGTGTTGTGATGTCCTCTCTCTGTTGAGTGCGGGGGGGGCAGAAAGAGGAATAGAGGAGGCCATGATACAAAACAATGGGGGGAGGGCTCACTGTCTGTGATGGCATTGTCGTCTTTTTTTCTGCTGTGTAGCAGGAAGTAATGCAGGAGCAAGATAAATGTGCGATAATCAGAGTTTTTCTTGGCTTTGTTTGCATTGTTTCCTGTATAAGTGATCAAAATTTACCATTGTAATTAAGGGCAAGTGCAACCATCTGCGGGCTAGGGCAATTTTGAATCAACTTGACCTGCTGGCTAGTGCAAAAAAAGGTTAAGGTTGACCCCTGTTCTCCTGTCCTTATTACTAACAACACCCTCACTGTTGACTATGCCACTGTGGCCAAGGAATTACTCCTACTTCACTTCGTGTGCCTCAGCCTTGCTAGCCTCCCTCCCAACCTGTGCATTCACGGCATCCCCATCTGTTCCTAGCCCTGCCCCAGACCACAACTCCTTCTCCTTCTCAGCAGTCTCACCGGCTGACACCCTCACCACCCTGCTGTCCCTCAACCCATCTAAAGATAGTTCTCCTGATGAGCTTGACCCTAAGCTTCTTTACCTCTCTGCCCCAGCTATTACTTTCCCTCTTTCAGAAATCCTGAACCTTTCCTTCTCAACTGTTACTGTCCTCTCAATCTAAAAGCATGCTGTCATCATCCCTCTCCCTAAAGGGGGGGACTCTACCTCCACTGGTAACTACCACCCTATTTTCTTGCTTTCTACCCTCACTAAACTCCAGGAACATCTAGTTCTCTCTCAAATCTCCTCCTTTCTCTCTGTCTCAAACTTCTTTAGCCCTTTCCAATCTGGATTCAGGAAAAAAACACTCTACTACCACCTACCTACTCAGGCTCATTGATTCCATTCTCACTGGAATAGATCAGGGCTTAATCACCTCTGTCATCTTTGTCTACCTAGCTAAGGCTTTCAACATGGTTTTCCACCCTCTCCTTCTCCACTCTCACGCTTCTGCAGGGCTCTCTCCAGCAGCAACTAACTGGTTCTGGGCATACCTTTCATGGAGGACACAATCAGTTAGAATTGCCAAGTCCTACTCCCCTCCTCTACAAATCTACACTGGTATTCCTCAGGGCTCAGTGCTGGGTCCCCTTCTCTTCTCCATTTTCCTAAATGACCTACCGTCAGTTTGCTCCTCCACCTCCATACACATGTACGCTGTGTTTCAGTGTGAAAAAGAACAAAATAATGCACTTAGGGCACAGAAACCTAGGGGCAGAGTACAAAATGGGTGGAATGGCACTTACAACTACCAAGCAAGAAAGAGACCTGGTGGCAATCATATCTGATGACCGAAAGATGGCCAGGCAGTGCCACAAGGAAGTTGGGAGGGCTTGTGGGATGCTGGAGTGCATAGGGAGAGTATCACCAGCAGAAAGGAGGAGGTGGTGTCACCTCTGTATAGACTGTTGGTAAGACCCCACCCTGAGTACTGTGTTCAGTTCTGGAGACTTCATCTTTGGAAGGACATGGAGTAAAGGCAGTCTAGAGGAGGACTATTAAAATGGTGCAGGGACTGCATCAAAAACCTTATCAGGAGAGACTAAAAGACCTCAGTATGTACACCCTGGAAGAGAGGAGGGAGAAGGGCGATATGATAGTGACCTTTAAATATTTCACAGGGGTAAATAAGGTACCAGAGGAAAGTATTGTTCAAATGAAAAAGTGTTCAAGAACAAGGGGACATGCTATGAAGCTGGAGGGGGCAGATTCAGCACAGATGTAAGGAGGTATTTCTTTAGAGAAAGAGTGGTGGATTCCTGGAACAGCCTTCCAACAGAGATGAGGGGCAACACCAGTGGTGTGGTTCAAGAATGCATGGGATAGGCAAAAGGGAATCATAGTGGAAAGGAAGGGGAGGGAGAAAGGGCTTTAGATCAAGTAGGTCTACAGTAATTACTTGGTGGATTAGGACAAAAGAAGGCCGAAGCCCATCGGGATTGTCCCAAACAAAATTGTTGGCCATTGTTCCTAGATGTTATTAGATTTAAGACATTTATCTATGCCCTTTTTAAATGCAGTAAAGGTATTGATGTCCACCAGTTCCTGTGGGAGCCTATTCCACAAGCTAGGAGTTCAATATGGTGTAAAAGTTAAGTCTCCTTTTTGTTCTAGCCTTGCTTACTTCGAGTTGCTTACTATGAAGTCTAGGAACTATCTTCCTCTGCGAAAAGGCAAGTTCACATTGCTTAATAATGTAAGCAGGGAAAACTAGTAGACTGGGTGATCCAAACAGTCTTCATCTGCCGACAGGTTCTGTGTTTCTATCTTGTAGGATCAGTACTTCTTAGGGTCACAAATAATATTGTCTAAGTAAATCTGAGCTACAGTAAACTTATAGATGGCCCAGTGGCAAGGAAAGCTGAATCGTTGGATGACTCATCTCCCTCCACACCAGTAACCTGGGTTCGGGAATGGACCAAGATTGCGTAGAGGCTGATGGGGGGGGATTGAGCATCTATCAATGGATCTCCTCCTTTGTGGTGGGGGACTATGTGTACTGCTGCTTAGTTGTCACCTAGTGAAGGCTAGGTGGTACAGCAATGGTTACGAGAATTGAAAGTCAGAGGTAGGTGATGAAAGCATGCACTGTCTTCATGGTCTATGTGTGCACCATTGCACACCACCAGCTCTGACTCGAGGGAAATATCTAGTGGAAAAGAGACCCTATCTAAACAGGGTGATGCTGCGACCCTGAAGGCACAACACCAGTACCACCAAAGGCACCGACACACAGCAGGACTGCAAAGATATATGAACTATAAACTGAATTTTGTCTGACTCTCGCATTCAAAGTTATCCAACTGGCATCAGTGACTAAGCGGAACATAAACAATGTGCAATTTGAATCAACTATTGCTGGTGTTTTCTGCTCATAATTAACATGCTGTTAACATGTTGGAAGCTATTTTATTTTGCATTCTACATGCTGTTTTTCCCAAACTCTGTTTAGTGCTTTCAGATAGGATCTGTATCTAGAAGAAAAACAACACACACAGACACGCGCACACACACACAGAATGAGGCTTGTTGTTCATCTTCAAGCCTGATGACGTCTGCTCATTGGCTAATGTTCATAAAACCAGTGTGATTCTTGAGGGCTTTATCCTTTGAACTACAAGAAGTTTATGTCCATCAGCCAGCTGAATACTGTCATTGTTAGGCTTCTCAGTACTGTCTTTTGAAAGGCAAACCTCGTGCATTTCTACATCCATTGGCTTATACAGTGCACACCTACACAGCCCCTATACTACAGTACCAATATGTTTGCTTTGCACTTGCACTCAAGCATACATAGAAACAAGCTGTATAAACAAGTAGGGTCATGGGGTGGTTTGTGTTAACAGCTAAAAGAAGTGAATGTCATTGTGACCATTTGGGGGATTTGAAATGTTTAAAAACAAATTTACTCTAATATCTCTTTTATTATTCCTAAAGTTTTGATCCAAAAATCACTAGACTGCCTTTTAAACTTGATTATCAAGGCTGATACAAATCAACACATTTTACTTTAGATACTCACGTTGGTGCTTGTGCACTAATGCAGACCAGGTACACACAGGAAGAATGTGCCTGGCATCGCACATCCACACCCATGGGCAGGCATGTGGTACATGGTACTCACAACTGCCAGCCTCCACAGAGAGCCTGTCTGAGTTCCCACTACCCAGGTGCATTGGTGGGGGTAGGAAGATTGGCAGACTCAGGTGGGCATCCAATTAGATGCCCATCCAGGTCTGATAGTGGATCCCCTGCTATGAATGGAGCAGGGGATTGTGAGACACTGCACGTTCTATGGTTTTAAAGTACAATAGCGGTCATCAAATGGCTACCCTTCAGTTCTCTCTAACAGACTGGAGGGCTGGGGTACTGTGGCAGTGGGTGACATTGTTCCTGCAATGGCCAGTGAGTGCACTTTGTTGGGGGGGGTGCAGAGGCCATGACAGGGTACCTGCTCATGTAGCCTGCACCCCTTTGCCCAGCACTCAGCGCCTTAGTGAATGATGTGGAGTGCGAGCACACACCCTGGACACTCCCCCAAACTGTCCATGTGCATAGCTGTGCAAACTCCTTTGGGATCAAGTACAGAAAGGGTATGCTTCCTTTTCATACATGCCGCAGGGGTCCATGGGACCCCCAATGTGTGGGTCACAGACTTAGGGTTGCCTATGTGCCACTTATACATGCCATGCAGACATTGCACCAGTTAATGCATAGAGGCAATTGAAATAAAATACTAGTTTGAAATCTTTTTCTTATCAGATGGTGGAAGTCTGGAATCATCTTCCATCTGAATTGAGGTAACCTAATATACACGTACTGTATAAAATGAGACTGAAAGAATAGTGTAACTCACAAGTGTGGTTGCTATGGTCCACAATTATATGCTGTTTTTTGTAACTGTGAAATTTAGTGTTTTGCATTAACCCCAGGTCCTTCCCATAAAAGGTGATTAAATTTCCAGTGAACATTACCCAGGTAACACATCTTCAATAAATAAATAAACAAATGGGAAATACATTGTACAATATAAAGAAGTGTTCATGGGCATGAAAATTCATACAGCATTTGCTGTGTGTATCAGGCTGAGCTATGCAAACCCATGAGGCCTGCTTGTAGAATATTATAAGGTAACCTAGGTAGTGGGCAGTAAATTAGTGTGGGTTGGCAGCCTGACAGTGCCCACTACTAGCTGGTAATCTTTCACTGAATTATCAAAAATATAAAATATACAAAAATTGGTACAATATTTATCACGTGTCATGCTCAGTCGTACAAACTCTTGAGGCCTGAGGGGAAATATATATTTTGGGATGGATTCTGGATTGAAACAGCAAATGGGTGTTGGCTCACAGCTTGCCAGTACCAACTACTAGCTGGCATTTTTTCTTTGCACTGGCAAAAATAAAACATATTCACATTTACAGAAATGTGTGCAATGTTTGGAGTGTGACAGGTTCGCGCGTGAAAGCATCTCAGGCCTGAGGATAAAATATATTTAGGGAGAGAGCTTGGGCAGTTGGCAGGAATTGGGTACGGATTGGAATCCTGTTGTAATTAAGGATCATAGGAGCAGCACAAGAGAGGAGAAGGAAATGAGGTGTGAAATCATGCAGAAGCAGAAATGGAAATCCAAAGCAGTCAGGTTAGCCAGAGCCTCTCAATGGAAAGTGTGGAAGCCAAATGAACAGTGCTTGTGTGTGAACTACTAACACTTCAGAGCCCATGGAACTCTCTGAAGTGGCTGGCTATGCATAGCGCAACATGTTACTTCACATAGTTCTCTGTCTGGCCAAGTGAGCAGTTTGCTAGAGGGGGACTACGCATAGTAGTGCTTCGCTAGTAGCATATTCTTTGAGGGGATTTAACTTTGTATTTAAAATAAAAACAAATTGTACTCCCACACCACCAGTTTAACTACATGTTAGCTGGCCCACTCACTGTCATACCACACTCCCCCCCACCCCCCCAGTTTCCAGTGAAATTTTGGTTTCATAGAATCATAGAGATCTGATAGCAGAAAGGACCTCCTTAGCCCATCAAGTCTACCATTAATCCCCTCCCTTACTCATCTACTCCACTCTTACATGCCCTCCCCTTCCCCCCATTCCCAATCACATATGTCTGTCCCAAGCTCTCTTAAATCCCTCCACCATTTTGGCCTCCACCACCTGTTCTGGTAGTTTATTCCAGATCTCCACCACTCTCTCTGTGAAGAACTGCCCCCTCACATTGCCTGTATATCTTCCACCTTCCAATCTTAGGCTATGCCCTCTAGTTTTAGCCACCTCCTTCCTTCTAAATAGGATCCCCACTTTCACCTTATTTATCCCCTTCACATATTTAAAAGTTTCAATTATGTCCCCCCTCTCCCTTCTGGTCTCCAATGGGTGCAGATCTAATTCCTTACACCTCTGTTCATATGGTTTACCCTGCATACCGTGCACCATCTTAGTTACTCTTCTCTGAACCCTTTACATTACATCAATGTCCTTACATAGGCGCGGTCTCCAGAACTGGACCCTATACTCCAGGTGTGGGCACACCACGGCCCTATACAGGAGCACCAGCACCTCACTCCTTCTGCTAGGTATGCCCCTCCCAATACATGCCAACATTCCATTTGCCTTCCCCACTGCCTTGCTACACTGGCTACCCAGTTTAAGGTTACTCGATACTATAATCCCCAGGACCCTCTATTGTTCTGTTTTTTTACATTTCCTCCCCTCCCACAGTGTGCACAGCTGTCGGTTTTTTGTGCCCCAGATGCATCACAGCATACTTTTTGACACTGAAGTTTATCTGCCAAGTTTCCGGCCACCCCACCAGCTTCTTTAGGTTCTGCCTCATGGCCTCCCCAGAATGTCTACACTATTGCAGACTTTTGTATCATCCATGAATAGGCACACTCTTCCCTCTAGACTCTAAGCTGTATCACCGATGTATATATTAAAAAAGAAAGAGTCCCAGCACCGATCCCTGGGACACTCCGCTTATCACCCCCCTCACCGTGAAATGCACTCCATTTACTACCACCCTCTGATTTCTGCCTGCCAGCCAGTTTTCCACCGATCTAGTTATTTTCTGCCAGACTCCTAAGCTTTCCAGATCATTTACCATCCTTCTGTGAGGGATGGTGTCAGAGGCCTTACTGAAGTCCAGATAGACCACGTCCACCACCATCCCCCCCCAGGTCAACCACCTGCATCATCCAGTTAAAAAACTCTATCAGGATTGTCTGGCAGGACCTCTCATTCGTGAATCTTTGCTGCTTTTCATCTTGCAGCCCGCTGTCCACAAGATAGTCCACCACCCTTCCCTTTATTTATGACTCCATCACCTTGCTCATCACTGAGATGAGGCTGACTGGGCAATAGTTCTCCACAGTCTCCTTGCTGCCCCCCCCCTTGTGCAGTGGTACCACATCTGCCCTCCTTCAGTCACTTGGCATACACTCTGTATCCATTGACAAGTTGAACAGTCTCATCAGTGAGGCTGCCAGCCTCTCCCTCAGTTACCTGAGTACCCTTGGGTGCAAGCCGTCTGGCCCCATTGCCTTATCCACCTTCAATCTGTCCAGTTTTTCCCTTACGCTGTCTATGGTGAACATACTAGGATCCACCATTTTGCCTTCCATTCCCTCCCCCCCCCTCCCAGTTCTGGTCCCCTACCCTCACCCTCCTCTGCGTAGACCGAACAGAACTTGTTATTCAACACCTATGGTTTCTCAAAGTCTCCTTCCTGTTGTATTCCACCTCTCCACCCTCAACATTACTATCCCCTGTCTCACCTTCCTTCTTTCCCCCACAAATCCAAAAAAAGTTTTATCCCCCTCCTTGCCCTCTTTGCAGTTTTATTCTCCGTCTCCACTTTAGCCTTCCTAACCTTCTGCCCTGACACCCTACACTTCTCTACATAAGCTTCCCTATCCTCCACCCTTTGTGTTTTCTTATATTCCCTGAATGCCCTTTTCATTTCCCTGACCACCCCTGCCACTTTCCTTGCAAACCAGAGTGGTCTGCTTCTTTTTCTTTTCTTTCTCACCAGCCTAATGCAAACTTCAGTTGCCTTCAATATCCCTTCTTTGATAACTCCTCAAAGTTTCTCAACATCCCATATATTCCCATTCCCTGCCATTTCTTCCTCAAATATCCTCTTCATAGTTCATCTTTCTGAAGTCCATCACTCGCGTTCTAGTCGAATTTGTCTACCTCCCAGTTTTTACCCTGAATCTCATAGTTCTGTGATCACCAGTATTCAGTCCCTCCGCCACCTCCATCTCTTCCACACTCTCCCCATTTGTGAGGACCAAGTCCAGCTGGTTATCTCCTCTAGTGGGCTCCCTGACCAGTTGTTGCACTAAAACCCCTTGCAGTGCCTCTAGGATCTGCAGACGGGAGCCTCCAGTCCATGTCGGTGAGGTTTAGGTCTTCTACTAGCAGAACCTCCCCCTTGAGAGCCATTTTAGTAACTGCCGGTATCAGCTGCCTATCCACTTCCTCCCCCTGTGTAGGAGGTCCATAAACCACCCCTATCCTCAAAGTGTCCCCCATCCATTTGTCAAGCGTGACCCACATGAGCTCTGCCTCCCCTAATTTCCAGATGTGAATGAATCATTCACATATCTGGAATGAGTAGTATGGTATGGGCTGCACGCCCATTGGCTCATGCTGTGAACCAATGGGCATGCAGCCCTACCGAGTTGTCAGTCAGCGGGCAGCAGGGCAGCAGGTGGGTGGGGTGCTGCCGCCTGCCAGCTGACTGGGGGGGAGCAGGGTGGTGGGGTTCAGTGGGTGGATGGGGAGGGGGGTACACTAGACCACCAGGGTAATAGGTTGTTTTATATGTTTTACAGATGCCCACGATCAGGCAGAGTGTGGTCCACTGGACCACCAGGGATATGGGCAGGGGGGTGATTTCACCAGATGCCTGCAATCAGGCACATAGCGGTCCACTGGACCACCAGGGATATTAGAGGTGGATGTTTCTGTTAGACAAATGCCCGCGATCGGGCACATAGCAGTCCACAGGACCACCAGGGATATTAGAGGGGGAATTTTGTTTAGACAAATGCCCACGATCGGGCTGCAGGGAGCGTTGGTCCCTGACGGCTGCTGCCTGGCAGGGTGCCAGGCGCAGAGTAAATCGAGGATTGTGCACCTGCATGTAATGGGATGCAATTGAGCCATATATGACATGCAAATGGCTCAATGTGCCCCTTACATAAATTATGGCTCCATTTGCATGTCCCCTTTTGAATATCACAGGTGCTGTGCATGGCTCAATGGCACTTGCGCTAGCACATCTCCATGCTCCACTCTGGCCACTTGCACTGGCGCAGTGCCACTGCACCATGCACAGTGGGGGTGGCCAGGGCACGATATTCAAAGCTGCTGCACCATAGCACAGCTCTGTTGAATATCGCCCAGGCCACACCCCTGCGCAACCAAGTTGAGCTGCACCCAGGCTTGCGCCACAGCCTGGAGCAGTTTGAATATCCAGGCCTTTGTGTTTAATGGTAGTTCTTCAGTTTTAGATTCATTAACGTTAAGCCTGGATACCTAAGTGAACTTCTGGAGGAAGGGCAGCACATGATTTACTGACTGATAGGCATCCAAGAGCATGATGAGCAAGTCATCCACATAAAGGAAAGTTTTAGATTCACCACCCCAACCCTGATCCCTTTTATGGTGGCCTTCTCTCTGAGGTCAATGGCCAGTGGCTCAATTGCCAACACAAATAGCAGCGGGGATCGAGGGCAACCCTGACGAGTGCCTTTTTTTTAGTAGGAAGGGGTGGATTTGAAACCTTTTGTAAGGACTGAGGCAACGGAGGATAAATACAAGTGATGTACCCAGTTCCTGAAGGCAGGCCCAATGCCCATCTTTTACTCATGTTTCCACCAGATATAGCCATTCGACTTGGATGCCTTTTTGAAGTCCAGAGCCAAGGCAGCTGTTAGACTAAGCCTCCCTTGGACTGTGTGAATCAAGTACATCAGAGCTCTAAGGTGATCTGAGCTGGTTCAGTCCTTAATAAAGCCAACCTGCAAAGGATGTGTCAGCCCTGGCAAGACCTTCTCCAGCCTTGCTACCATAACCTTTGCTAATACTTTGTGTCTGCATTAATGAAGGATACAGGCTAATAACAACCAAGGTTAGTAGAGTTGTTGCCTTTTTTTAGAGGACAGTTATCACTGCCTCTCCCATAGTAGGTGGTAAGGAACTTTTCTGAATGAAATCCTAAAATATCCTCTTCAAGTAGGGGGATATGTCTTCACACAACAGCTGGTATAAAGCCACAGGAAATCCATCCCCCCCCCACGGAGCCCTTCTGAGGTCCATGGATTTAATCGCCAGTTGGATGTCAGCATTCATCACCAGGGCATCCAGAACTGATACTTGTACAGGTGAGATGGATGGGATAGGGAGTCAGTCATGGAACTTACAGACTAAGTCTATGGATGGCAGAATTATGGAGGCATACAGCTCTTCATACTGTAGAAGTGCCTTATGGTTGAGTTTATGCCCTCAGTCTTCCTATAAACCAGGCCACTGGTGTCCTTCAGGCTCACTATAAGCTTTGCAGCCTGTCTACATTTTAGCATGTAGGCTAAACATTTGCTGGATTTTCCTTTTCTTCCCAGAAGGGGAAATACACAGTAAATGCCTAATGGATAGCTTGGCCTTTCTGTTGAGCAGATTATTTAGCTTCATGTGGGTGCCAATAGGCTGAGCCACTAGCGCGAATGGGGGGTTGGTACTAACTCCTTGTAGTGCTTCTCCAAGGCCTGTAACTCTTTTTTCCTAGGTTGGTCTGGTCTGTTTGTCTAGTTCTGTACCTGTGGGCTGCACATGTAATAGTTTGCCCAGCACAGTAGCCTTATAGACTTCCTATAGTACGGAGTCCGACACATTTTCTGTGTCATTTAGCTTCCAGTAAGAGGTTGCCAGTTTTTTAACCCAGGCTTCAAATTTTTTTTGTCTTCTAGAAGCAGAGGATCTAACCTAGATACTGAGGACTTTGGCTGTTGGTGGCCCAATAGTATCTTAATCATCAAAGGAGCATGATCAAACATGACAATGGGGAGAATTGTGGCCTTAGTAAGTTGTGGCACCAGGGAGCTGGAAATCAGTCAGAGGTTAGTCCTGCTAGAAGTGCAATGTGGTGCCAAAAACAGGCACAGTATAGCCTCAGACTTGGATATTGTACTCATCATGCATCTACCAACTACTGCTCAGACATTAAAGATTGTACAGCACAGCTTCGGCCTCATTTACATGGGGTTCTGTCTTCCCCACACTTCTGTCCACAGTGGCTTCCAAATTCAGAGTAACCTCCAGGTGATTCACATTAAAATCTAACATTTCCTGAGCTAGCAAGTGGAAAAAAAGCAGGGTCATCTTTGTAGGGCCATAACTATTAGACAACAGTAAACCTCTGGTGTTGTGACTATGGCCAGTACACATTGTCCTTCCTTGCCTGATTTGAATTTGGCTATTTTCCACCCTAAATTTTTGTGTATTAGAATAGAAATAACTCTTTCGTTTATTTATTTATTGAGTCTTGGATTACAACACCTTTGAGCAATACAACTCATTTACAAAGGTTCCAAGTCAGTAGTACAACAACTAAACAAGGTAGACAATAGATTAGTAAACAGCGAACATCAAGAATATACTTAAAAAAAAATACATTGAAAGCAATCAAAATAGCACTGAATGTTACTCAATATAACAGTAAAGGGAGCTAGAGGTGGGCAGCCTGGGAGGCCTTGTCAAAATCTAGGAGAGAAAGTAATGGCGTGTAAGGTGGGGAAAGGAGAAGCGAAGGGGAAAGGAGAGTTGTGCAGGAGGTGGAGGAAGGAGAGGAGTTGCAAAGGGATGTGATGGGGATAGAGAAATGAGGGAGGGAGGTGGAAGGAAGGGAATGGGGCAAGTGCAGAGAGGAAGGGGAAGCACTGGCGAAGGGAAGGGGAGGGAGACAAATTAATAGTAGGGGGAGAAGAGGTGGTGTTTAGCTAAGGGAGGGTGCAGCCTAGCAGGCCTTGTCAAAAACCCAAGAGAGAGAGTAATATGGGTGGGAGAGAAGGTAAGAGAGAGAGAAACATAGGGGGAAGGAGGGGAAGAGTGCTGCAAAAGAGGTGGCATGAGATAAGAGAATGGGTGGGGTGTGGAAGGGGGAAGGTGAGGAGGACCAAGGGAAGAACTTGAAGATGTGTGAGCAGAGAAGAAGCAGAGGTGAGGGGTGGAGGGGAAAAGGCTCGAGGGTAGGATTGAAATGAAGTACCGAGAGTTAAAGTGCCAAAAGGTATAAGGACAATGATAATGTAAGCAGAAGGCTGCTAAGGGCAGCAGTCACATATACCGTTTGCTAATAGATGCTGTGGGAGTTTGTGTTTGAAAGGGCTGAGTTTTGACTCAGCAGAGATGTCTCTACCCAGGGAGTTGAGCCAGAGGGGGGCTCTATAAGCAAAAGACCACTGACCTAAGGTGGTGCAGCATCTGGGAACAGTAAAGACCTGAGTTGCTGAGCTGTGAGTATGTTGTGTACTGTGACAAGGGCTAAGGAGCTGTTGGACCCCAGAGGGTAGCAATCCAAGGTGTGCCTTCTCGGCAAGCAAGCAGGATTGATATTGGCTCCGGCCGAATAATTGAAGCCACCCAATCTGAGCATATAGGTCACACGTGTGTGTAAGGCAGGCAGCACTGATAAGGAGTCTGCATGCTTTGTTAAGAGCAACAGTGATCCTGTGAAGGGATGCAGCAGAGGCAGAGCTGTAAATAACCAGCCCGTAATTGATGATGGTAATGATGGAACTGAAAATCACTATTCTTAGCATCTCGGGAGTCAGGCTATGTTTGTGCCTGTGGAGTAGGCCAATCCTTATGTTGACAACTTGGGCTACGTTATCAATATGTTGCAAGTAGGTGAATGAGCTATCAACAGTGACCCCTAGATATTTGAAGGAGTGGATCTGTTCAAGTGGGGTGCCAATGCAGTTTGTGATGATCAAGGGTTTGGACTTGTGTTTCTTATGGGCACTGTTGAAAGGCATCACTTTGGTCTTTTTATAATTTAGAACCAGTTTTTGAGTGCTGAACCACTTTTCCACTTCCAAGAAACTGTGTTGAAGGTTATCCTGGAAGATCTTAGGGTCGAGTTACTAGAGTAGATCACGGCATTGTCTGCGTAGAGCAGAATTTGTTCTTGACTGGCTAATGGAAGGTTATTCAAGAAGATACTGAAGAGAAGGGGCCCCAGTATAGATCCCTGAGGCACTCCAGAATGGACTGCTTTCCTTTCGGAGAGGACATTGGTTATCTTGACCTGCTGTGAACAGTCTTCAAAGTAGCTTTTGAACCAGCTGACCACATCATTCAACACCCCTGCGAGTGATAATTGCCAGAGTAGCAGTGAGTGGTTCACAGTATCAAAGACCTTCATCAGGTCAATGAAGGCAGCACCTACCAGATGGCCTTGGTCAAGTGAGTTATGTATGAAACCAGTGAATTCTAATAGTGCAGTGGTAGTACTATGACCTTTACAAAAGCCATGCTGCTGGGGACATTGAATATTGTATTTATCCAGGTATTCCACAAGCTGATCTGCGATTATACGCTCTAGTGCTTTCAATAAAGGAGGTAGAATGGAAATTGGCCTGTAGTTCATGTGGTATACCCTATATTTTTGTCAGGCTATACTATGTACCTTCTCCCCCATCCACTGCCTTTTGAGCTTAGTAGCCTCCAGCAATATAAGTCAAGTTTCTCATAAGAAGGCTACTTGAAGTTTAAGGTTTTTCAGATGTATCATTGCCTTTTTCCATTTTATGGTGGAATTTAGCCACTGGACATTCCAGCTTATGGTGGTAATCTCTATAAATTGTAGTCCCTTTTGCCCTTTAGCCTTTTGATAAACATTTAGCACTCCTCATCTGATCCCTCCCCTGCTAAGCAGGTTCCCCTTCACCAGGTTCACTAATAGTGTTCCCGGCCTACTCATGATTGATAACTGAGATAAAGTTTGCAAAAACATTAATATAGCATACTTAAGTAACCATCTTAAACACTCTCAGTACCACTTCCCCCTCCCCCACTCCATTAGGAGACCAAATCATAGTAAGCACAATCCATCCCCTGGGTAACGTGTCCATGATAACCTCTCGGGGGGACATTAAAAGAACCAGACCACACTGCTACACCATTGGATAAGCTCAGCATCTCAACTTTCTTGGGAAAAAACTCTTAACATATTTAGATACATAAATATGGTTAAACTGACCCTGTTATCACTATGCTTTACTGCAACTACATTGCAGACCAGGCTTTTAACATACAAACAGTTCAGAAAAAATGGGAGCAGGAATTAAATTTAAGATTAGATACTCAAAAAGGGGGAAAAAATCTGGAAAGCTATATCTTTGCCCACATGGCAAGAATATGTCTGGAAGCTTAGAATTAGGTTCTTTGTTACTGCTAACCGACAGAGGGGAATGGGTCAATTGGACCATGCAGGCTATTGGCGAAAATGTGGGGAGGCAGAAGCCAATTATATCCACATAGTCTAGGCTTGTTCTAACATATTAAACTACTGGAACCAAATTACATACCACCCAAAAGCAATATTTTACATCACATCCCAGCTTGGACCACAGAATTTGGAGATGGGCCTGGCTCCGCCAGAGATAGTGGGTAGAGAGGGGAGGTACCTGTGGGTAATTTTGGTGATTGCTATACACAAAACAATCACTAGAAGATGATTGTAGGACTGTTCTCCCCAACTAACAGACTAGATTGAATTGATCCAGCAGATACAAAATATGGAAAGAATCACTTGTGCGCTTCAGCATAAAAAAGATCAGTTAAACAACAGGTGGACAAGGTGGGAACTCTATCGGGGGACAGCTGACTTATAGCTTTTTTATAATCCCCCCTCAATTTTGATCTTAGTTTTCAAACTCAGCTATAATTATTACCTTTAGTCCTCACCTCCTACCCAGGGTCTCAGAGCTCAATTTACTAACTTGTAAAACTTAGAGATGAACCACAGAGATGAACTTTTATGTATAGTTTCCTTGCCCAAAGTGTTCCCTGCTATATCTCTGTATTTATTCATGTTGAGATGAAGTTTGAAGTGCTTTTTTTATTATTTCATAAATGTTAGTGTTTGTGCTTAACTCTGACAGGTTAATAATGATTCTATTGTATCTGATTTTAAAGAATGTAAAATGTTCTATATGTTTATATATGTTGAAATTTGAAATACTTCAGGAAACAAGTATAAAAAAAATGCAACCTTGTTGTATGGTCTAGGCTCAAGTGATAGTCCAGCATCTCTAGCTGGCTAGTTGAGCTGTGTAAGGGAAAGGAAAAGCAGGCTACCTTTTACTCTCATGGCAGCCCCCGCCCCCCCAGCACTTGTGGGCATCGCACTGTCATTCACTAATTTTCAGCTGGGTCCTTGGGTTAGTGGAGGTGCCGTGCAAGCATTCCCCAGCCCACATACTTACAGAAGACCCCCCCCCTCTCTGGACCCTGCCATGCCAGCAGTTGTATCTTGAAGTCATATCTCTTCAGTGTACATGGCCCGTTTCACCTAGCTCTGTCCTCCTGGGCCATACCCTAATACCACGTATACACACCAAAAAAGATGGTGTGGAAAGCAAGAGTAATGACAGTATTTTGCATCTGTTTAAAGTCTGTAACAGCCTCTGGAGTGTTATTCAGGAGGGCAATGAAGCCTTATCTGCCCAACAGTGAGATAGTCACACAGGAGGGGTGGTAAGTGAGTCCACGGCTCTGGTCCTCCAGGCCTGTGGAAAAGAAGAGCTTGTTATGGAGCTTTTTTATCCCTTAAAAGGTTCATGGTTGACCCAAGGCACCAGCTCCCATTCTATCCCCTATGTAGACCGTGTGCTGCTTTAAGAAACGTTATTCCTTAATTGTATGGTAGTCAGGGCTGTGCAGCGGGGGACAGGCAATCAGCCCCCACATTGCATCAGTGGCAGAGAAGTCTTTGGGGTATAAAAGTACCCCACATTGTCATTGTAGAAGGCATTTAAGTGTCTGTTTTCAGCCAGTTGGAGATTCAGCAGCTGTAGGCTCCAGTGCATCCTTGCTGGCCAAGTGTCAGGGTGTCCTCAGTGCTGGTTGAACCACGGGAAGGAAGCCTGGTTTGTGTGGCTGCCTCCATCAGAATCTGGTTGTAGTCAAAGTAAATACCTTCTGTTGTGGTGGCGGGGCCTGGCCGGTCTGCATCACTGATATCTCTGAAGGTAAATCACTCAGTAGGACAAATCTATTTTCTCCCAGGGTGGAATTAGCAGATCCAGATGATGAGGCCTTGGAGTCATTGCTATAGCTCCAACTTCTCGACCTCACCCTTTACAAGCAGTCTGTCCTCCACCAGCTGCTAGATTTCTTCTGTTTGGTCCTGCACCATTGCTTGAGTGGGAGGAGGCAAGGGTCTTCATCCTGAGGTGGAGATGGAAGCGGTGGCCATACTGCTAACTGGGAGTGGGGGTTCTCTCTGGAATAGGGAGGGTGTCTATATCTTGTGGCTTGGATCAGTCCCTATTCTGCCTCCCTTATTGTTGATACTTGGACAGCTGCAGTTGTAGTAAAAACATTTTGAGGAAGTCTTCAGCCACTTCTGGGGTGTCAAATGACCATGGTACCCCAGTAGTGGTTATACACAACATGGCTGGGGAGTCCCAGATCTGTGCAGACTTGTCAAGCTGTGGTGAAAGCCCTGCAGTGCTCCAACAACATGGAAAAGAATCAGCACATATCTGAATTTTATGTCCCTGCTAGGACAGTGTCTTTTTGTCCCTTGCTGCCTGCGTGATTTCTTCATTTATAGTGAGTTGCAGGAATCTTGCTAAGATAGGTGAAGGTGAGGTCCTTGAAGTGACTGTGGAGCCAGGGAGTGGTGGAACCAGTCAATTTCTAGTACAGTGGGCCATTTGCAGCATAGGATCTCTGTTAATACTGACCACTGGAATTCGTTTCTATAAGGCCCTTCACAAACCTCTGGGAACTGTATGAACCACAGGTTGTTCCTCTGACTGCGGTTTTCAAAATCCTCGATACAGTACCACAGCAGTCTCATGGTATGATCTTGTTCAGTAGTATAGGTCATCATGCAGTCTGTGTGGTTCTCTGTGTTGGCAATCCTCTATTCTGTAACATTTACCCTTTGTGTCAGTTACACAATGTCCTCAGAGGTTCTCTGAGCAGCCAGCTCAAGATTGTACTTTTCTAATATCAAATGTTCAAACATGTTTTTTTAATTTCTTTTAGGTTGGAGTCGGATGCTGGTTCACCATTGCTAAAGCTGTTTCCCGCATGGCCAGATGGGCTTCACAGGTGGGTGAAGTAGTGACTATTATTTGGCGAATGCTGGATGGATCCAACCCATGAGAACACCAACGGGATCACCAGGTTAGTGGTTGTCAGATTATGCAGCAATTGAAGTTGAAGTTATCGATTAGATGCAGGATGATGTTGATAGTCCTCAGGATAGCTCATAGCACAGAGATTTGGCTACCATCGTGTGGGTAGTCAAGCTAACTTTTTTTATTTAAAAAAAATCAGTTTAAAAATCAATAAAACCATTCACTCTTTTGTGTTCTAGTCCACTACTCCTCTTCCACCATGCCATATTGTTTAAAAGAGTACCTCCCACCAATCTCCTCATATCTCCTCCTACATTCACCCGGCAAAGTTGCCAAATGCACTTAATGCTGTAAAATGTGGCATTCCGCCACACCCATTAGAGCAAATTCCAACACTTTTCCCCTACCTATCCCTGTAATTTCATAAAAAAAACTCCCAGCTTCAACCTCCCTAAGGTCCAAGAAACCCCCCTCCTGCTTCCCCCCAAATCCCCCAAACCCCAGTTTCTAATATCATCTTTGGGAGGGCTTAAGCCCGAGGTTCAATGTGGGGAATAGCTCCTCCCACAAACACTACTTAAACCCATCACTTACACGTAATCCTCGCTTAGGGAGTGTTTTTTGTTCCTGAGCTCCCTGCATAGCTCATGTGGCTGTGCTGCTTCCCATGCCTACTGCTGCTCTGTCTGGTCTGTTTCCCATGCCTTGTGTCTCACCCTCCCCTCTTGCAGTTTACTTTCTCCATTGTCATTTGTGTTTCTGCCCTGTTGTCCTGTGTCGTGGCTGGTTTCCCCTCTCTCGGTGGCTCATTCCTCCTCCCTGCTCTCTTCCTCCACTCATCTCCTCCATCGCTGTTCCTGGATTTCCCCATGTGTGTTTCTTTTTGGGCTTTATGGCCACATCCAGTCCTCTCTACCACCAATGCTTCCAAGTGTCCCCAGCTACTTCTCCATTTTTCGGGGCTTCCTTCATCTCCCCTCTCGATGCATGTGCACTTCCTGTCCATCTCATGCCGGCGTCCCATTCTCCTCCTCAACTTCTCCAGCCTACAGCATGCAGTCTCTCCACAGCACTGGTCTTGGAGTCCTGTCACCTATTTTACTATTGAATGCTCTGCTCTGTAAATGTAAGTACCTCTCAATTTGTAGTTACCATGCTTGACCCACTGCTGCTGCTTTGGGCTGTTGAATTAGGACTCAACAGCGTACCTATTTCATTGTGCTTCCTCCCTCCTCGCACTGGTTGAGGGGTTAGAAACATAGAAATATAGAATTTGACAGCGGATAAGGACCGCTTGGTCCACCTAGTCTGATCATTTCCCTACCTAATGCATAGGCTGCAGATCCTAGTTAACCAATAGCCTACTTCCTCCTACCCCCATCACTAGAATTGCCTTATGTCTGTCCCAGGCATTCTTGAATTCTCCCACTGTTTTTGACTCCACTGCCTCCTCAGAAAGGCTGTTCCATGCATCCACAACCCTTTTCATGAAAAAATACTTCCTCACATTACCTCTGAGCCATCCCCTCCTCTATCTTCAAATATATAGGGTCAGGGTTGGACCTGTGTTTGCTTGAAGATGTTCTTAACTTTTTGCAGCAACACATTCTACCAACAATTGGAAATGGATTTTCATGTACTGTTCATCCCATTGCAGCATGATGACTGCGTTTATGCGGGGAACAAGGAAGCTAGGCAGTCACTGAATGTGCTAGTCACCCATTCACACATAACTGCACCGTAAGGAATGGCACCCAGTCAATATTCATGATATCTACTGCAGCCCCCTAGAAACATAGAAACATAGAAACATAGAATTTGATGGCAGATAAGGACCGTTTGGCCCACCCAGTCTGCCCATTTCCCTACCTAATGGATAAGCTGCAGATCCTAGCTAACCAACAGCCTGCTTCTTCCAACCTCCACCCCCTAGAATTGCTTTAAGTCTGTCCCATGCATTCTTGAATTCCACCACTGTTTTTGACTCCACAACCTTCTCAGGAAGGCTGTTCCATGCATCCACAACCATCTCTGTGAAAAAATACTCCTCCACATTACCTCTGAGCCGTCCCCCCTCTAGCTTCAAATTGTGCCCCCGTGTTCTTGCACACCTCTTTTTCTGAAAGATGCTACCCTCTTGGACTTTGCTTGATTCCCTTGAGGTATTTGAAAGTTTCTATCATGTCCCCTCTCTCCCTCCTCTCCTCGAGGCTATACATATTAAGATCCTGAAGTCTCTCTTGATATGTCTTCTGGTGCAGACCCTGCACCATTTTAGTTGCCCTCCTCTGGACAGCCTCCATCCTGTCTATGTCTTTGCAGAGATTGGGTCTCCAGAACTGCACGCAGTACTCCAGATGGGGTCTCACCAGCTGTCTGTACAGAGGGATAACAACTTCCTGTTTTCTACTGGTGATGCCTCTTCCTATGTCTCCCAGTATCCCACCAGCCCTACTTACTGCCTGCTCACATTGCTTGCTCACCTTTAGGTCATCTGATATTTCTACCCCCAGGTCCCTTTCCATTTTGTTGTTGTTAGTATCTCACTCTGTTGCAGATCTTTGTGTCGTCTGCAAAGAGACATACTTTTACTTCCAGTCCCTCTGCAATGTCGCTTATAAAGACATTAAAGAGGACCGGTCCTAATACTGAACCTCATGTACCCCACTAGTAACCCCCCTTTCTTCAGAGTGGACTCCGTTTACTATTACCCTCTGTGTCCTGTTCTCCAGCCAATTTTTTACCCAGGCTACCATCTTGGGACCCACTCCCAGGCTGGCCAACTTGTATATTAATCTTTTGTGTGGGACTGTGTCAAATGCTTTGCTAAAGTCTAGGTAGGCCATGTCTATAGCCCCTCTCTGATCTATTACTTTGGTCACCCAGTAAGAAATCTATTAGATTCATCTGACGTGACCGTCTCACTGTGAATCCATGCTGCCTTGGGTCCTGCGCTCCTCTGGCCTCTAGGTACTTAAAAATGCTTTCCTTCAGAAGTGATTCCATCATTTTCCCAATCACTGAGGTTAAACTAACAGGTCTATAGTTTCCTGCTTCTGCCCTGCTCCCACTTTTGTGAAGTGATATCACATCTGTCCTCCTCCAGTCTTCAGGTACCACCCCATCCTCCCATGATCTATTAAAGAGGGTAGTCAGTGGTGTCACTAGTTCTACCCTTAGTTCTTTTAGAATTCTGGGATGAATCCCATCAGGCCCCATTGCTTTGTCCACCTTCAATTTTAACAGTTCCTTCAGAACCCTTTCTTCTGTGAAAAGGCTAGTATCAACCCTCGTATCCAGAGTGTTTCTATTGTTTGATTTAGGTACCTCCCCCTCTTCATTTGTGAATACTGAGCAAAAGTATTTGTTTAGTATCTCTGCCTTTTCACAGTCACCCTCTGCCCACCTCTTTCACCTTTATTAAGCCTCACTATCCCTCCCTTGGTCTTCCTTCGCTCCCTGATGTACCTATACAGGGTTTTATCCCCCTACTTAACTGAGTTGGCCATCCTTTCCTCAGTTTGGGCCTTTGCTGTTCTGACTGCCTTTCCTGCTTCTTGTTGCTTTAACTGATACAATTCTCTGTCCTGCTCCTTCTGTGATTCCTTGTACTTCCTGAATGCTCTCTTTTTCTCCCTAACCTTCCCTGCCACATCCTTTGAGAACCATAGTGGTTTCTCATATGTAGTTTTGTTTTGTTTATTTGCTTCACACAAAGGCTTGTTGCCTTTGTAATGGCAGTTTTGATTATTCCCCGTTGTTCTTCCACCCCTCCTTCCTGCCCATTTGCTAGTGCATTCCTTAGGCACTCATCCATTTTGGCGAAGTCTGCCCTCCTGAAGTCCAGTACCTTTGCCTTTGTATGGCTTGACTCTACTGCTGTGTTTATCGTGAACCATACTGTTCGATGGTCACTAGTTCCCAGATGGCTACCCAATTCTAAATCTGTGATCCTCTCGTCATCTCCATTTGAAAATACCAGGTCTAAGATTGCTCCCTCTCGAGTGGGTTCTGATACTAGTTGTCTGAGACATGCCCCCTGTAGGGCATCCAAAACAACCCAACTCTTAGAAGTGGCTGCTGTACATGCACTCCAGTTAACATCTGGCATATTCAGATCCACCATTAGCAATATCTCTCCTTTTTCTGCCATTCTAAGGATACTTTCCATCATTTCCTTGTCCATTTCCTCCCCCTGAGATGGGGGTCTGTATACAACCCCTGTGGGAATTGTGGTGCCATTGCCTGTCTCCAAATTGACCCACAGTGCTTCCTCTCCTCCATGTTTACCCTTTTGTTCTGTTGCTTTGATGCCGTCCCTTATGTAGAGAGCTACTCCACCTCCTCTTTTACCCTCCCTGTCCCTCCTGTAGATGGTGTATCCTGGTATGTTTACATCCTAGTCATGGTTCTGTGTGTACCATGTTTCTGTGACTACCACAATATCCAGCAGTTCCTCCTCCATCAAGGCCACTAATTCAGGAAGCTTGTTACCCAGACTACCGGCATTGGTACTCATTGCTCTCCATTTTTTGATGGCTTTACCTCTTGTATCACCATCCCTGTCCTCATTGGCTTTGCTTTCTCCATTTACCCCTGTCCTGCTCCCTACTGACCTTTTTACCTTGGTCTTTACCTCATTTACTGCCTGGTTTTGTAGAGGGAGGCTGTGAATCCCCTGCTGCTTATCAGTGCCTCCCCTCTTGACTAGTTTAAAAGCTTGCCAATGAAGCATTTAAACTGATCATCCAGTAGACTTGTTCCCTTCCTGGACAGATGCAGACCATCCTGCCAGTATAGACTGGTATCCCTCCAGGTGGAATTCCAGTCCCCAATGAAGCCAAACCCCTGTGCTCTGCACCATTTTTTCGACCATTCATTGAATTGCATGGTGCAAAGTAACCTCAGCTCACCCTTGCCATAGACAGGCAGCACCTCTGAGAAGGATACTGTGTGTGCTACTTGCCTTAGGACCTCCCCAATTCCACAAATACCTCCTGCACTGCTCTAATCTCATGTGGAGCCAAGTCATTCATCCCTAGGTGGACAATGACAGCCAGCTCAGTCTCCAATGCAGCTGTTCTCATGGTCCTGAGAATGCGCTTCCTGTCCCTCCAAGCCATGGTGCCAGGCAGGCACCTTACCTTGCACATTGCATGGCAACGTTTATTCTTCTGAACCAAACCAACTACAATTCATCATCCCATCAATGAAACACTGATTTAGCGTGCCACTCTCCAGCATACTTTGAGGTAGGAATGCAAAGACACTTCATCTGTTACCCCTAACAAGGCATCAGTTCTTAGCGTGGATATTTAAACAGCTCCCGCTGCGCTACCTTCCTCCATGCAGCTGTACAACATCATGAACGTTAGTACTATTTTGTTCAGTTGTCATCAGCATCCCCTGTTCTTCACCCTTCCTCTCTCGGAAAAGTTCTTCCACATTTATTTCACATTTATTTCAATGTCCATCTGCCTAAGGTGTCATTTCATGCATCCGCAGCAACAGTGCCCTGAGCTGCAACTACTGACAATGTACCCTTCTGAAAATTAGTTTGTTGTGTCCACACTCGGGAAAAGGACTTATGACACCTGGTGGGCAGCTTATGCTTCCACTGGTCTGTTTGTGTGTGGTACTGGTGGTGGTGGTGGGGGGGTTGTATGTCTGGCCACCCTCTGTCTACTTCAGTTACACTTTGGGACACATTACTTTGGTGAGCTGTGATTATCTCCTCCTGCTCACTGTATATTGTCACCAATTTCTCTAATCTCGGCTGGATGCTTGTCGTGACTGTCCCTTGCCAGACTCAGTTGCACTACTTGCCTCAGGACATCAGGAGGGTTGGGAAGGGGGTTCTCCCATTCTTCTCACCCTAGTTATTCCTGCTTAACTGTCCTACTCCTATGTCTCCAGTCCCCTTCATCCCCATGATTCTCTCCCCTGGTTCCTGCTTCTGTTTACAGTGGGTCTTCTTTCCCATACATTGTTACTGCTTCCACAACCAAACCTTCCTTATCTGTAGCGCCTGTTTCTGTGCCTACCATTCCTATCATGCTACATACTATCTTGCCTTAGAAAATGGGCTTTTTATTTGGAGGCATCTGATTGGCTGGTACCCATTCCACAGGGGTACATTAACTTTCAATAGATGCCCACCAAATAAAAAGTGCCAGCCCAAACCTGCCTTATGGCCAGTCAAGTATCCTTGTGCCCAGCACATTTCATCATTGGCTGAAGCACTGGGCACACAATTTCAAACTGCCACCATTTTTTTTCATCATTCAGCGAGAGCCCCTCCACCACCATCACCACCACCACCACATACACAGTCACTACTTGGACGAGAGACAGCAGCCAGTAACTGAGAAAAATAATTTTGACCTGTTTTGCACACTTTAAACCAATCCCTCTGCTTTTTCCCTCAAAAGAAAAATGACTGCTGCCTCCGTTCACTCAGTTTCACCAGACAGCCACCACGAAATCAGCCCAATAAACTGAACACATTTGCCTGAAAAGTAACATTATCTTTTTTCCCCCATCTTTTAGTTCCTCTCCTGACCAGTGTCACTGCCAATTCCCAGTCTTCTCAAGCATCAAACTGGATTCAAAAAAATGGCATGCCTACAGAGCAACCAACATAGTTTTTTTTATAACCCTGCAGTCCAGACAGCCATCATATAGGAGGTCCCGCCTGCCCCCAGCACACTCCACTCCTGTACTCCATCAAAGACAAGTTTGCTGGCCAACACAGTGAAGCTTCTTCTGTCAGCCAGTAAGCCATCCCTACCCACAAAGGAATATCCCTTCAAGTGGGAAAGAAAACAACCTTCATTTTCATTGTGACTGCTCCTGCCGTCCATTTCCACTCACCTCAGTCTCGCCACATGCACCTGAAGTAGCCCGACCATATATTGGAAGCCGCTCCACATTCAGGATGCTCAGCAAAAATAAAAACAACAATAATTTAGTCACAACTCCTCACTAGTTTCAGTGGCAGCTAGAAAAAGTGTGCTGTAAGTTTAAAAGTTAAATCCCGGTCCTTGTACCTCATACCCTCACTCTGCACTTCCTGCCTTTGTGTGGCTGGGGCAATCAATGTCGCAGTTTCTGAATGGAGGGAAAAGAATATGTCGAGACAGACAGAAAACTGCAATTTTTTAAAATAACAATGGGAAGAACTGTACAAGAAACTCCCTTATTCTGAATGTGGTGCATGGAACAGACAGTGGGTAGAGAAGAACACATTAGCTCAGTGGTGGTGGTGGGGGCCAACAAGACATGGAACAGCACAGAAAAAGAGGGACTACTTTACAACATAAACATTTTAATTTCATTTCACTCCGTTTTTTCAATTTCTTTTTATATTTTATTAAATCCCACATAAAAATGCCAGAGGGAGCCCATTTTCTAAGTGCAATAATACCTTCTAGGGTGGGCAGTATGGGTAATACCAGACCTTCCAGGGGCTATAAGTCCCTCTGCCTGCAGTGTCAGGCCTCATTATGCCCCTGAGCAGTCCAGTATTACCCAACATCATCCACCCTGTTGGGTATTATTGCTTGCATACCTGTGTACTATTTATCATCCTATCTCAATTCAATTTCCTCAACTACTCTCTTTCTACAGCAGCGCTCTGCACTTTCTGCCAGCCCATACCAGCAGTACTCCAGACTCCATCCCTAACTCGCACCTTCTGAGGTGCTGAGCGAAGGTAGGTTTCCCCTGTCTACCGGGGATGGGATTCCATTACATTCACTGTCTCCTGCTACTTACCAGCTTAACATCCTCCATCCCTATCTCTGCTTGTCAGCATCGAGTGCAGGTTAGCTCATCTCCACTACCAGGGATGGAAGCCATGTCTACAATCTACTGTGACATATCATGTCTTCTCTATCTCATACCAGTTGCTGCTTCCCTTCGGATATGGAACTTCTTGACCCCATGTGCCCTCATCATACTACCTATGCCTAGCTGCCTCAAGTCAAGATCTTCCTGCCTCAGTCATCATGGATGGATGCCTGAATCTACTGCTTCTACCTTATGCATTCTTAGCCTGATACCCGGATGCCACTTCTCTTCCTGAACCAGACCTTGCCCTACTTGCCTTCTCCATCCTACCTGCCTGCAGCCTCGAATCAAGTCATATCACACTGACTTCCATAGCTGGGACCCTGAGTCTGCATTGCAGGGTTTTATTTAACTCTAAAAATTGATTAGCGTTTTGCTTATAAAAGTGCTTAATCTTTGTGAAAATGCATAGCTCTTGCCTCACTGTGTTTAACAAACACAGCACTTCCAGAAAATCTATGTAAATACTTTCTGTACAGTTAGTATCGTCCCAAGAAAAAAACTGCTAATCAATTATTTAAAACCATTCATTCACCTGTCCACCTTCTGCATTCTCTACCTGAGATGGGTTGCCGCTTCCCTTTGGGAGTGGAGCCCCTATACCTCACTTGCCTCACACCTTCCAACTCTACCTACCAGCATCATTTGAAGGTCATCTCATACTGCTTATCTGGTTTGGTAGCCTGTTTCTGTGACTCCACTAGCTCCATACCATCTCTGTCTCATACCCGGTTACCACTTTTGTCTGGAGCAAGCCCTCATCCACTCAATAGCCTCCTTCTTCCTACGTCTGCCTGGTCATATTGGATACAGGTCACCTCTCTTTGATTGCCAGGTCTGGATGCTCATATCTGCAATCAACTGTTTCAACCTTGTGAGGTCTCTATCGGACCAACCCATGCTGCTCCCTCTAGGACCAGAACCATTTACCGATTTTGCCTTCACCATCTTACATTGTCTGGTGTGTCATGTCCAGGTCTTCTCACC
Source organism: Neoceratodus forsteri (assembly GCA_016271365.2). Classification (NCBI taxonomy): domain Eukaryota; kingdom Metazoa; phylum Chordata; order Ceratodontiformes; family Ceratodontidae; genus Neoceratodus; species Neoceratodus forsteri. Next base: position 1,067,955,064 of record CM028130.1, read on the forward strand.
TCAACTACCTCAGTTAGGAGCCTGCATCTGTGACTGGCTGTTCATCCTTTCTGGATTTTCTACCTCCTATCCTATTGATGCTTCCTTCCAGGAATGGAACCCTCTGCTCTGCTTGCCTCGCATCCTTCCTCACCTGTCTCCATCCTGCACTTCCATGGACCATTGTACTCGAACCCACCTTGACCTCCTTTCCTTCATGACTGGGATCATGCCAGCTTGTTCAGTCTCTGTCTCAGTCCAGTTCAACTACCTCATGGACTTCCTTGCTGTGGGTCACCCCTTCCAACTGCTGTACATGTTCATTTTCTCCTTCAGAAGTGGAACCTCATCCTTCTTCGCTGCAGCACCTTCTGTCCTCTCCACTTGTTGTTTGCAGCCTTCATTGGATGTGGGACTCATGTATCTCAACTCCATTGCTCTTTGTACTTGGCTTCACTCTTTGGCCTCCCATGGATTGTCCATTCATGGCTTGCTGCAGCCGTCCCACATTCCACTTCTGTTCGCTGAGGAGCTGACCCAGTCCTGTTCCTTCCACACTTGCACTGCCATATGACTTTGCCTAAACCTTCCCAGACTCCTTCCTCCTGTCCATTGTGATTCACTCCAGACTCTCCTTCCATCATTGGATTGTTGCCTTCTCATCTCCACCTTCATGGCTCGGGCCTTCGTCTTGTTTGCTGTGGCTCTTTTGGGCATATTACCCTATCCCCAGACAGTAGTCCTACCTGGTCAATTACTCTTCCCATTTATCCATCTCATACTTCTACTCTGGCCATTCTAACAACTCCTGTCCACTACTCAATAGAACACTTGTTCATTTCACCTGACAAACTACTTCTAGCAAACATCCCTCGGATGACATGCCTCATAGACTCTTACATCACCATGGAGTTTTCTATACTGCCCAATCATCTCCTCAGGATCAGTCCCGGAATCCCATTCAACTGGACAATATAAAGATCTCATCCATTTCTACTGGATACTCCCTACGCATCCTGACTATTCAAGCACTGGACTTCCCTAGCTATCACGTCTCACAGGCTATCCTTGTACATCAAAAAGACTTAATTCCTTCTGCTATGCTCTGACTCTGTAATCATCATCGTTGCTACAGATACTGGGAACTGCAAGATACCTCATAGTACTATTGACATCATCTGTTTTACCTTTCTGAGCCTTCCCTACCAGCTCTGACTCTGTTGACCATGTTAACCAACTCCTACTTTCCCAATAGCCATTGCTTGTCCTAAGACCATCACGACTGCCTTCCCAGAACTTCCGTCATTGGATCTCCCATGCATTGATGCCTTGCTAATGTCAGTCTATACAAACAACTGTTTCTAGCTCCTGGATATCACCATACCTTATGCAATTATCTGCATTCCTTCATCTTATTACCATCAGTTAAGTCAGCAGCCCATCCAGTGGTCCTTCTAGTTCATTCTTCAGATTTATCTCCATTACTCCCTCAAGTGAAGACTTTCACAGAGAGCAGCCTTCCTTAGATTCTCAATCTGGAAATCTGCAACTGATATGGTGATTTTACTATCCCAGTCTTGCCTCCCAACAGATCTTAATCAACCATAGCCTAGGCTCCACTGGCATTCCACTCTACTCTTGACTCCACTGCCACCACAGCCTATAGACATTTTCCATATACCTACTTCCAGGCTTCCCACAAGTATTTAGACATCAGATTAACTGTACAGCTAACCAGACATGGCCACCTCAGTGCATAGCACAGGCAATTACGGCACAAAAATACTCATATTTACTTCAGCCAATGAACCAGCAAGAGCTTCTTCGAGTATAATTATGACATCAGGACCCAAATCAGCTATCAAATTCCCTGTACTGAACTTCCAATCATTCTCTATATATTCAGGTACCATCTAGACTGTATATGTGAATCTTCCCATATGGGTCTGCAAATTACTTATGTCATTTCTCCTATCAGGCACTCAAAGACTCAGGTAGACGCCTTCATCCAATTCATGGATATTTACTTAGCACTTATCACTCACCACTGAACTCCTCACCTCCAGACTCTACCTAAATATCAAACCTTCTACAAATTGGATCGTTTACATATGACTTCCCAAGCCATTGCATTTCCCACAGTTCACAGTCTGGTAGCATATTAATCAATCAAATCATGCTCTCCCTGCTCATTTGTCCCGTAATCCCTTTGGACAATCATCCAGAATCACCATGGAAACTTGCATTTCATTCACCCTTCTTCGATTGGATCTACTTCACTCTCAGGATTCTAACGCTCCTTCAGAAAAGACCTACTTCTTCAACCTCAGTATGGTCCTTCCAAAATACATCATCCACGGATTGAGGATAGACTATCATCTCTCCAAGCAGCTCACCTTCCTCAGAAAGTAGCTATGGTTGTTAGAACCTAGGTTCATCTCCTCTTAGTATGCCCAGAAGATGGGCAGATCAATGGTCATAGGTTCTCAGAGGTTTCCTCCACCTGGGAGTTTTTCCTTTCCTGAGTGCTAGTGGTCATACTCTCTGTAAGTTGGAGGAGGTATCTTTTTGGGCCTTCTATTCCCTACAAATTACTACCTACGTACCTACTACTCAAGAGTAGGAATAGAGTAAAGTCACAAACAGTACTACAAGTTACACAAGCACTAATACCCCATCCCTTCCAACTCGAGCAGTGTTATGCAATGCCGGATCCATTAAAAACAAGACTGCAATTATTGCAGATCTTGTTAGGTCAGCTGATCTTGCTTGCATCACCAAGACTTGGCTGGATGAGAATGCTGGCCCCACATTGGAGGCTGCAATTCCGGCTGGGTACTATGTGATACACCGCTTGAGATTGGACTGCGGGAGGGGGGTTGTGGTCTGTTTCAAGACCAAACTGGGCCTCACAAGTGTACCAGCTAAGGAGGCTGGGTCATTTGAGTGTACTGTAGTAGCAGGTGTAGGCTGTAGGATCACCCTCATCTACTATCCACTCAGGGATGAGAAGCAATTCCTTCAGGAAGTAACAGACTTCATGATCGATGTGGCATTTGAGTCACTCAGGCTGTTGGTCCTGGGTGAATTCAGTGCCTGGATTGATGATGAACTCTCGCAGTTTGGACAACACTTCCTCCAGTTGATGACATCACTGGGCCTTACACAGATTGTTACCTCTGCTACTCATAAACACGGTCATTCTCTTGACCTGATCTTCCTCCTGGGGATTGAAGCCTCTGATCTGGGGGTGGAACCTGTCAGATGGTCTGATCACTACACTGTAGAGTTCAGTTTTTGTGCCCCCCTTCATAGGCAGACCCCTGTGGAGATGGTCAGATACCGCCCATTATGGGATGTGAGCCCTGATGGCCTGGTGGCGGTACTTGACCTATCGGTGTTTCCTGAAGCAAGTGGGAGCCCTGAGGCCCTGGTTTTGGCCTATAATAAGGTCATTACTGCTGCTCTGGACTCTATTGCTCCTGTCCAAATTCATCCTCTCTCCCTTCACCCTTGGTCCCCTTGGTTTGATGGGACCTTGAGGGAGATTAGGTGACTAGGATGAAGGTTAGAGCATCGCTGGTGGAAAACCATCCTGGAGGCTGACCATCTTAGACTGATAGAACATTATCAAGTCTATCAATCAACAATCACCTGTAAGAAGGCAGAGTTCCTGTCCAGGGAGATTGCTGCTGCTCAGAACTGACTGGCTTAGCTCTTTTGAACTGTGTACAGGCTGTGCAACCAGGCCTGTCTGCAGTCCCGAAGAGCCTTTTCACAATTTGAATGTGATGAGCTCACTCAGTTCTTTGTGGATAAGGTGGTAGGCATCAGGGCAGAGACCCAACTGGCACACTCTATGGGGGTTGCTAGTGATCGGCGCTTGGTCACTTTCCCTCACTTTTCCTGGAGTACCTTTGACTGGCTGAAGTTCATAGTTGTTATGCAGATTGTCCAGGGTATGCACTCTATGTGCTGTAGTTTGGATCTGGGCCCAACTTCCCTGCTTGTGGGTTGTTGTGACATCATTGGCCCAGTCATTGCATGGATAGTCTGGTGCTCCCTTGAGTCGGTTGAGTTCCCTAGCTCCCTGAAGGAGGCGGTGGTGACACCCCTCCTGAAGAAAGCTTCTCTGGACCCAGGCTGCCCTGCTAACTACAGACCCATCTCTAACCTCCTCTTCATGGGGAAGGTGATTGAGAAGGTAGTGGCTCTACAGCTGGAGAACCTTTTGACTGTCCATGACATCTACAAACCTCTCCAATCTGTTTTTTGAAAGAGGCACAGTACCGAGACTGCACTGGTTTGGGTGCTCAATGATCTCTTGATGGTGAGAGATCAGAAAAGTCATTCTATCTTGGTTCTTCTTGATCTCTCCTCAGCATTTGACACCGTGGGCCATAGGGTGCTGCTTGAGTGCCTGAGATTCATCTGTGGCCTGTCTTGGACAGTTCTCAGGTGGTTTAAGTCCTTCCTCACTGGTAGAACTCAGAGGGTGGTGTTGGGGATTTTTTCCTCTGACCCATTCTCTCTGCCATGTGGGGTCCCTCAGGGCTTGGTGCTGTCCCCCATGTTGTTCATGGTATACATGCTGCCCCTTGGAGACATTGAAAGATGGTATGGACTGAGGTTTCACTGCTATGCTTATGATACCCAGCTCTACCTGTCTTTCACACCTGACCAGGATAATGCACTTTTGGCATTTAACAACTGCCTCACTGAAATCCAGGACTGGATGAATTCCAGCTGGCTGAAGTTGAACTTAGGAAAGACTGAAGTGATGGTTGTGGATCTGAGTCACTGAATAGAGGTGTCGGGGGCTGGTCAGCCCATGGGGCTTTTCTTTGGGGGCTCCCAGCTTCTTGCCTCTGAATGGGTGTGGGACCTGGGGGTGATTCTTGATGATGGGCTGACACTGCAATCTCAGGTGTCAGCAGTTGTCAAGTCTTCCTTTTACCATCTGAGAAACATCACCAGGGTCAAGCACCTAGTTTTGTCTGGTGATTTTCCCATGCTGATCCATGGCTTTGTGACCTCATGCCTCGATTACTGCAACTGCCTGTACCTAGGGCTACTGGGGGTTGATATCCACTGCTTGCAGCTGGTGCAGAATGCAGTGGCCTGATTGTTGATGGGGACCCTTTGATGTGTCATATTACAACGGTGCTGGGCGAGCTGCACTGGCTGCCAGTTCAGTGGTGGATCACCTTTAAAGTCAGACTTTTGACTTATAAAGCCCTACACAGACAGGGCCCAGACTACCTGAAAGAGCTCCTGTCCCCCTACTGCCCTGGGTGGCAGCTCAGCTCAGCTGACAAGGGGTTGCTAGAGATTCCAAGGGTATCTTTGAAGTCATCAGGGGCCCGTGCATTTATGTATGTGGCTCCAGACCCTTGGAATTCTCTACCCCATCAGCTATGGGAGTGCGCGACCATGGGGGACTTCAAACAGGCCTTGGAAACTTACTTGTGGCATCAGCCTACCCAGATTGATTTTATTGATTTTACTAACTACCTATATTTATATTGTGTTTTACATTTTACCTGTTTTTAACTTGTATGTTAAAGCGTCTTGATATTTTGAAAGGCACTGATAAAGTTTATTATTATTATTACTGTTCCCCAAACATTGAATGAAAGGGCTTAAGCCCAAGGTTCAATATGGGGAATAGCTCCTCCCACAAACACTACTTAATCCCACCACTCATACACACTTCTTGCTTAGGGAGTGTTTTTTGTCCACCTCCATCCCCATCTCCTCCTTTTCCAGTGCTCTTCTCACCCTCATTCATGGGCTTTCTGTTCCCCACAAATTACTACCTACATACCTACTACTCAAGGATGGGAATAGAGTAAAGCCACAACAAGTACTACAAGTTACACAAGCACTAATACCCCAATCACTATTCCCCAAAGGGTCATATATGCTGGCGCGATAAAAAAGATCGCGACCAGCATTACGATGATGGGCTCCATGTCGACCGCAAGTTGCAGTCGGCATGGAGCCTCACTGTTCGAGACCATTTTTTACATTGGGAGCTTTGCCCCCCCACACCCCCTGAACTAACGGATTCTAAGTCCAGGTCAGAGTTAGTTCAGGGAAGGGGTGAAGTCAGGGGAAGTGGTTGCCCCCTTCCAGCAGCACTTCTATGGCAGCATGGCACTGTAGTCAATATCGACACATGTCGCCGTAGAAATGTTGCTGTTAGGGTGGCATACCATCCCCAAACATTGAACTCATTCAACACAATAACTAAAAATAAGAAAGCCATCCACTGGTGCAGCAAGCATCTTTGCTTTTCATTGGTTGTAATGAGAATGAATGTTGAGTGAGAGCTATGCTGTACTAATACCTGATTGGCTATCAGCTATGAAGGACATCTTCTGGCAACCACAGTTTACAACAGCATAAACCAATTTGCCGTGTAGGCCCCTTTTAAAATACACCACCGTGAACTTTAGAGTAAACTTGACTGGCACTCCTAACAGGCACAGAGGAACTTCACCCTCTGTAGTCTGTTTGATAAGTCACTATGCACCCTTAAAGTCTTTCCTTTGCTCGGGTTCCTACAGCACAAAACAAATCCATATGACCTGTGCACCACTGATCACTTTCTGCTTAAGTACCACGGGTAAATACTAACATGGGCAAAATGGCTTTTTTTTGTTAGCCCATCCCTCTGAAATGGCCATCCAGTGGGAAGTATAACTGCCCCTCCCACCCACTCTATAAATCACAGCTTCTGTGCAACCTATTGAGTGCATCTCACTACAATTGTGCAGCCTAATGTACTAACTACTGTCTTGTTAGTTTATATGTCCTATGTTAGCATCACTTGTACTCACTATGCAATGTTTGTACCAGTATTGAATTCTTACAAAAATGAAATGTTAAACTCATGTTCTATGCCACTTTATTGAAATTGTATCCAATTAGTAAATGCTAACAACACAGCTATTAGCACATATTGTGGTCATGCATACTCTTTAATGCATTTAGTCAAGTTTAAGGTTACATTCAGTGGAAGTGCTTTTGCTGCAAGATGTCATTGATGATGTCAGTGACATGGCTTTAGAGCTTGGTGTAGGGTTGCAGACCTAAACAAGCCTAGGTCTGATCCTCTGCATTACACATTTATTTTTTTTTTATCTCACACAATGTTTGTTGTATGTGAGAAATTGTATGGTCATTGATGCTATATTAAAGGGTTTCAGCAGAGCTAAATAGCAGGCTTTCCAATAATCTTAGTTCAACAGTATGTTGTAGTCAATTAAATCAGTCCCAGCTGAGGCTTGTCTAGGCTTGAATACAATCTGAGTCACCTGTTTTGCAGGTTGTGACACAACCTCTCCACCACAACAACTGCAACTCACTTACCTGTAGTTCAGTGGCACACTGAATGGGAGTTTGCTTAACAGGTAAAGGATCAGTGCGTCAAATCCTGGCAGGAGCTTCAACATTGTTTTGTAAGATAGAAAACTACTTGAGTGGTGATTTATGGTAGTGTGGAGTTGGAATAATACATTATATGAGAAATAACTTTAGCTAAGAACAACAATTTGTGAAGGTAAATCACTTGGTGGGATTGGATCCCCTGCCACATGTTTTGCAGGTTGTGACATAGCATCTACACAATTGGAAATACTACTCACTTACATGCAGTTCAGTGGCACACTGAATATGTGTTTGCTTAGCAGGAAAATGATCCCTGGTTTAAATTCAGGTAGATATAGTATGAATCCTAGCAGAGACTTAACCATTTTTTCAACTTTTTTTGTAAGACAGAAACTCACTTAAGTAGTGATTCATGGTGGTGTGGCATTGGAATAGTAAATTATATAAGTGCATTCAGCTAAGAACAACAGTTTATGAAGGTAAATCACCTGCTGGGATTAGATCCATAGTCATTTGTTTTGCAGGTTGTGACATAACCACTAGACCATAGAAAATGCAGTTCACTTGCCTGCAGCTCATTGACATATTGAATGTTTGTTTGCTTAGCAGGCAAACAATCAGCAGTTCAGATTCTGATGTGGACTTAAACATTGTCTTGGTAAGATGGAAACTCACTTGAGTGATAATTCATACTGGTGTGGATTTGGAATAGTAAATTGTAAGAGAAGTAAATTTGGCTAAGAACAACTATTTGTGAAGGTAAAACACATCACTGGTATGTGGCAAACTATAAAACATCACATAACAAATATCTGTAATAAGCATATTAAAAAAGTTAAAAAAATAAAATAGCCATGGTATGAAACCAAAATGGCTCACCAGGGAAATAAAGAGATTAATGAGAAAGAAATGTAAACTTTATAAAGCACATACCCAACAAAAAAACTGAAAAAACATGAGAAGCCTGTAAGGCAGTCCACAGAAAATACAAAAGTAATATCAAATGGGCCAAAAGAAAGTTTGAACAAAATGTGAGCACTAACAGCACTAAGAACAATTTAAAAGAATTTTACAGTTACATAAACTCAGTGAGTAACTCTGAAAACAAACTTTGCACAATAACATCAAACAATCAAGTAGTCAATATCCCTAGGGAGGTAGCTGAGATCTTTAATAAGTATTTCACATCAGTTTTTCTCAGATAGTAAAGAATACCAGAGCAATATGTCTGAAATTTGTACTCATAAAGTAACAATATGTGAGGAAAAGATAAATAAAATCCTTAAGTTAAAAAACAGCTGCTCTGCACATTTAGGCAAGCTTTCCCCACAATTGCTGAAGTTAGTATCACTGTACATATCTAAACCATTGAGACTATTATACGACCTGTCAATATTAACAAGTGAAATACCAAGAGACTGGAAGTCAGCATCTGTGATACCGGTTCACAAAAAGGGTAATAAAATGGACTATACAAGCTACTGGCCAATAAGCCTAATGTCAGTCACAGGGAAAGACGTAGAATCAATAATAAAAGATAGGATCACAGACCACCTTCTGTAAACACAACCGGATGGATCGTGACCAACATGGGTTCACAACTAAAACCTCTTGTGTGACAAATCTATTATGTCTACATACCAGCATATGAAGATATGAAGAATGCCAGCAGATACAGGCCTGATGGTCTATCTAGTCTGCTCGAGTGTGCAGCTAGCAGTCTGTTACACTACAACTGCTCCCCTCTCTCCTACCCATGTATCCAGTTTCATGCCCATACAACTGTTACCCCTCCCCATTGTCTCACTGGTGACCTTCCCCCTGACTTTGTCCCATCCCCTCTTAAAACTGCCCACCATGCTCAAACATACCACCTCCTCAAGCAATGTGTTCCACCTTGTCACAGCTCTCTCTGTGAAATAGTGCCTTCTCATTTCCTTTTTGAATCTACCACCCTCCAACTTTAGATTGTGCCCCTGGTGTCCCTCCATCTCCTTAATCTTAAAATTCCCTCTGTACCGTGTTTATTTGTGCCTTTCATATATTTGAAGGTTTCTATCATGTCCCCTCTATCCTGCAATTCCTCCAGGGAGTACATGTTGACCTTCTTCAGTCTCTCCTCGTAGGGTTTGTCCTCCATACCAAGGATCATACTGGTTGATCTGCACTGGCCCCCCCCTCAGCAATTTAACATCTTTAGGTAGGAGCACCAGAACTGCACACAGTACTCCAGGTGCAGCCTCACCAATGACCTGTACAGTTGCAGGATGACCTCAACTCTCCTGGATGTGATTCCTCTGGCAACACACCCCAGCATCTTATTAGCCTTAGCTGCCACTTTTCTGCACTGCGCTGAATGCTTCATTTGCCATGTTATTATCACCCTGAGATGTTTTTCCACCTCTGTAGGTGATAACTGTACCCCCCCAGTTGGTAATTATTCCTTGGGTTTCTTGCTCCCAAGTGCATTACTTTGCATTTCTTTGCATTGAACCCAAGCTGCCATGTTTCTGACCAGTGCTTGAGCCTAGCCAGATCATCCTGTAGCCCCTGCCACCCACTCTGTGCCTTCCACCAGTGCACCTATCATTGTGTCATCCACAAAAAGTTGATCTTCTTAATCCCATGCAAGATGTTGGCAATGAAAATGCCTAACAACACTGGACCCAGTACCAAGCCCTGTGGTACCCCACTGGTTATGTCTCTTGGAGTTGAGAGTTCACCCCTTATAACTACCCTCTGCTTCCTGTCATTCAGCCAGTTCCTGATCCACTCCACCATTTTCTCCCCTGCTCCCTGGTATCTCAGTTTGCTAATCAGTCTCCCATGTGGCACTGAATCAAAGGCCTTGCTGAAGTCTGGATACAAGACATCCACCACTTGGCCCCTGTCAAGCACCCCAGTCACCCAATCATAAAAGTCCACCACGTTGGTCTGACAAGATCTTCCTGAGACAAACCAATGCTGTCTGTTATCCTGGAATCCATTCACCTCCAGAAAGGTTACTAGCCTTTCCTTAAGGATAGTCTCCATTAGCTTCCCCACAATGGAGGTAAGGCTGACTAGTCTATAGTTGCCTGGTTCATCTTTGGGACCACTCTTGTAGAGGGGCACCGCGTATGCCATCCTCCAGTCCTGGGGGACACACCCAGTTCCCAGTGAGATAATGAATAAGTCTGTTAGTGGCTCTGCCAGTACCTCTGCCAACTCCTTCAGAACCCTGGGGTGCATGCCATCTGGGCCAGGTGTCTTATCTACCTGCAGGGCTTTTAGGCCTTCCATCACCCTGTTTGCTGGGATTTCCCTATCTGTTAACACCAGCCCCCTGTGCCCAACCTCCCATCCTCTGAGGCATTGACCCAAGCTTCTCCCTGCTAACCATAGAACAGAAGTGGTCATTGAGCACTTCTGCCTGTTCTATCCCCTTTTCCACCCACCCATCTTCTTTTTTTACAATTTAAAGTTTATTAACAGGTTTTTCATTACAGAGGACAAATCAACATACATATTATAACATAAAAACAGTGTATTAAAATGTGGAAGGATTTGTCCTCTCCCACCACCCACCTCCCTCCCCATCCACCCCCCACTGATCTTGCATTCTAAAGCACTAAAAAGAAAAACGTATAGAGGATCACTCTCCTTAATATAAAAATTCTAGGTAGGTTGCAGGGAATACAGAGTTTGAAAGGGGGCCCAAAGTTTTTTAAAACTAGAGGTTCTGTTACAAAGACTTGCAATTGTTCTCTCAGTTCTCAGATTAGCAAGTAGCTTTCTCAACCATTTAGTACAGGAAATCACCTCAGCATCTTTCAATGTCTCAAAACTAACTTTTTGACAGACATGGAAATTAAGGCCATATAAAATGTATGAGTTCGGACTGGAATCTCTGAAAAATCCCCCAATACACAAATTTTAGGAGAAAATAAGTTGTTAAGACCTAAGAGGTGGTCTACTTGTTGTTTGATAAGGGACCACAAAGGGGTTATCTTTGGACGAGACCAGAAAATATGTAATACATTGCCTTCACCTTGTAAACATCTCAGACATGTGGAGGAAGAGGTGACCCTGTATTTGGCTAAGTTTTGTGGCGTATAGTATAGGTTGTGTAAGATATTAAATTGGGTAAGACGAAGCCTATCTTGAGTAATATACTTGTGGCAGTCCTGCCATAAAGTGGGCCAGTTAATATTTTCCTTGGGAAAAAGTGAGGACCAGTAATTAGATGGACCAAAAACTCCCTTGGTAAAGCCAGTCATATAAAAGATTAAATATCTTGGACACAGCATGAGAGGAGCTGGCCAGGGAGACCATCTCAAATAAAAATTTTAAGAGGGCAAAGGGGCATCTCCCAAAGTTTTCACCAACAGGTGTCTCAATTGGAAAATGTTAAATATGTTGGAGTTTTGAATACCTGATTTGGCAATGATCTCAGTGGAAGATAACCAAAAGTCATCTCCTATCAGTGTAAAGTATGAAAGCTGACAATCCCTGAAGCATGGAAGCCAAGAAGGAGAGAGCACTTTGCCATCTATTTTAAGATTGGTATTGCCAAATAAAGGTTGTGTCATGTCCCAAGAGTGTTCATACTTCAAAAAAGCACATAACTGAGAATACACGTTTATGGAAGTGGCAATTGGGGTATTACGTAATGGTTTAGGGAGTAGTTTTGCCTTAGTATATAGAAGTACAGAAGGGGAGAGAGAATATTGCTTTATTTGGGCCAATTCTATCCTGAGCCAAGCGGGAGTATAGGAAAGTGTATCTGGAGTTTCTTCTGGTACTAGCCATCTCAAGTATTTACTGGCATGACTTGCCCAGTAGTAAAGACCTAGATGTGGAAGACAGAGGCCTCCATGAAGTTTAGGGGCATCCAATTTATGAAAGGCTAACAGCGGTTTCTTATTGGCCCAAATAAAGTCAATGAAAAGACTGTGTACTTTTTTAAACCATGATAGAGGCAGCCACAAATTTAATAAATTGAGTGGATAAAAAAGACGGGGAAAAATATTCATTTTTATCAAGTTAATTCTACCCCATAGAGACAGCAGGAGAAGAGACCATCTCTTAAGATCCTTGGTAAGAGTGAGTAGCAGAGCATCTAGGTTATTTTTTTGAAGAAGGGTTACATTCCTAGAGAAATCTATCCCTAAATATTGTAGGGAGTCCCTGCTCCATGATAGGCCTAGGTGTGTAACACCCTGTCTTACAGTTATGTGATTAAGAGGAAACATTACTGTTTTATCAATATTCAGTTTGTAATTTGAGAAAGAACACTATATTCATTAATGATCTCTAGTATGGATGGAATGGATAGAGTTGGATGGGCTATTTGAAGTAGAAGATCATCAGCATAGGCCGAGACTTTCACTTCATAATTTAATATTTTAATGCCTTGAATTCCAGGACAATTAACTAGCCAGCATACTAGAGGCTCCAAGTATAAGTTAAAGAGGAGGGGGACAAAGAGAAACCCTGTCTTGTTCCAGAATATAGAGGGAAAAGGTCTGATATGATTCCATTACATGTTACTCGGGCTGATGGAGAGTTATATAATGCTCAAACCCAGTTTAGAAATTCTTTAGGGAAACCAAATGCATACAGGATACAGAACAAAAAGTTCCAGTTGGCCCTATCAAATGCTTTTTCGGCATCCAGGGAAACTAAAGCAGTGGGGAAGTCCGCATCCCTGGATGCCGAGAGGACATAAGCAAGGGTGCGTAAATGATCAACAGAAGAACTATCCTTCATAAATCCCACTTGTTCGAGTCCTATAATTTCAGGAAGAACCAGATTCATACAATTCGCCAATAACTTAGATAGAATTTTGATATCCTGGTTGAGAAGGGAAATGGGTCTATAACTAGTTACAAATTCCAGGGGTTTATTAGGTTTAGGAAGAAGAACAATTAAGGCTTCAAGTATCGACCGATCAACTTCAGCCCCAGACAAGATATGTTGATATAATGGTAACAACAAGGGAACTAATTGTTTGGCAAAGACTTTATAAAAGTTAGGAGAGAAACCATCCGGTCCTGGGGTTTTCTCTGTAGGGAGCTCTTTTATCACTCTGAAAAGTTCCTCTTGGGAAATGGGTGCACATAAAGGTATCTTTTGTGAGGCTGAGAGAGAAGGCAAATGACAGCCTTTAAGATAATTATCCAAATTATCTAGATGGAGAGAATTTACCATTGGACTGTATAGGTGCTTGTAATAAATCTGAAATTTAGAGGTAATGTCAATCAGGGTAATTTTGAGAGAACCGTCCACCGATGATTTAATGGCTGTAATAAGCCTAGAGGTTTTCTGTTGCTTAAGAAACAGAGCAAGAAGACATCCAGCCTTCTCCCCTTGGTCTGTATATGAAGCATTAGTTTTGATCATTATAAATTCTGCTTTTTCTCTCAGAAGGTTCAAGTAAGAATCATTTAACTGTATAAGCTCTTGCCTGACAAATTCTGGGGTGATGGGAGATAAAGTGGACTCTATATTTCTAATCCAAGAAAGAAGATCAAGCAGTTGGCCTTCCCTCTTCTTCTTCCAATTAGAAGCAATGCCAATCAATAAACCTCTTAAATATGCCTTCAATGCACACCATTCGATATCAGGTTTACCTGTGGAATTATGATTAACAGATAAAAATTGCTGAATCTGCTCAGAAATATATTGAACTATTCCTGGATCTCTTAAGAGCTGATTATTGATCCTCCAGCACCCGCCATTTTTAGGGAGAGAGGATACTGTAAGATGACATGTGATGAGAGAATGGTCAGAAGGTGGACAAGGTTGAATGGATGAGTTCACCACCCCAGGGAGCAAATTATGTGATAGCATAATATAATCAATTCTGGATGATGTGCCATGAACCGGGGAGGTGAATGTGTATTGTTTGACAGCTGGGTGTAGGATACGCCGAACATCATATAATCCCAGTTGATCTAGCATATCCCTTAATGTTCTTTGCACCAGTGAAAGACCTTTAAATTTGCTCCCTGTGCAGTCCAGATTTGGATCAAAAGTTAAGTTTAACTTGCCACCTAGAATCATTGGGATGGATAAAAATGGGGTTAAAGTGTAAATCAGTCATATAAAGAAACCTGGAGAGTCAATATTCGGGCCATAAATACTACCTAATAAGAGATTCATAGTGTGCAGTTTCCCATGAACAAATAAAAACCTACCATGAGGGTCAGGAATAATGTTCAACGGGACAAATGGAATTGAGTGGGCTATCAGAATCATTACCCCGGAACCCTGAGTAGTCCCTTCGGCTATGTAAACTTGACCAATTTGTTGTCATCTCAACTTTGTTGCTTCCTGGATCATCAGATGTAACTCTTGTATAAAAGAAACATCTCTTTTAAGCAATTATAAATGTTTTAGAATTTTAAATTGTTTTAACTTATTTCTTGCCCCTTTAATGTTCCATAATGCACAGGTTAGATCTCTGGCCATGTAGTCTCAATATTTAAAATCAAAGGCTTTCGAATGAATGGAGAGAGAATACCTGCCCTGGCTAACAAAAATATACTATTGTCCGTGCAAGATCATTCCTTAGCTACACCCCGACCCCTATTCCTAACCCCACCAGATAAGTTCCAATTATCTACTGAAGACCATGCAATAAGATGTTTCACCATTTTACAGTGTACTTGTGCTTTTGGTACTACCGCATTTGACCATTCTGTGCTTTTCCCTATTCCTCTCCTGCCCTAAACAATTCCCTCCGGCCTCCCTCCCTCTATCTTCAAAAACGTATACGATACGTAATAAATGTCCCCTACACCCAGAAATATCCCAGCCCTCCCTTTACTGTTTTAAACTTCGTTCTGCAGTCCTCCCATCACTGCTTCTTCCCTCCAGCCATCCTTAACTGATTCCTACCATATATCCTATAGTAACATTTGGTATGAAATAAAGGTGCTTGTTTCAAACAAAAAACTATATTTAAGTCAAGTTTGAGGTCCGATAACACTTGGATTTCTAGTATCTACAATATTGTGCTAATATGGTAGGTTACTTGACATAGATGAGACAAAATTTTACATTGTAAAACACCATCAGTATATGAAAAAGAAAAAAAATATATATTTTTCCCTGATGTATAACACTTCGGAAGAGCTCTGATTTTGATGAGCTCTGATAAATTCCACTAAAGTATATTAATAGGAACCTTATTAAAATAAAAACGCTAGTATCTGAGCAACCGTAAACTTTGACCCAGCTGCAAACAACTGTGCATTGTGAAGTACTGATAAGATACCTGAGATTCCCCATTTGAAAATGATAAATGTAAATAAACAGCTTCTGGATTGCAATCAGACACAGAAATACAACAGGCATAGCGGTACATCAAAGTATGGGAGAATCGCACCATCTAGCAGCCAAACTGGCTCACAACCGAAAGTGATAAGACTTTTGGCAGCTTCACAATTGTGCAAATATTAAGTGCTGAGTACTGCTAAGTTTTAAATGTCTAGGAGTCCATGATGGTATTCTAGTCCAGTGTCTTACTTAATCTGACAAAATTGAGGATGTAGATATTTTTCCCCCACTGAGAGTGTCCCACCATGCAGAATACAGAGCTCTCTCAACAGGCATATCAGTACATCAAAGTATGGGAGAATAGCACCATCTAGCGGCCGAACTGGCTCACAATCGCAAGTAATAAGACTTCTGGCCGCTTTGCGATTGTGCGAGTATTAAGCACTGAGTACTGCAAAATTTAAACTGTCCAGAAGTCCATGATGGTATTCTAGCCCAGTGTCTTATTCGATCTGACAAAATTAAGGATGTAGGTATTTTTCCCCACTACAATTTTCCCACTATTCAGAATACAGAGCTCTCTCTGTTAGTCCCTTCAAATGTAGACTTTTTTTCCTAGTTTGAGAAAGAGCTGTTGCAACAAAAGATTTTGCCATTTCAGGTGCCCCTGAAGAGATCAGGTAAAGGTGCCTTGAATCCTACCTTGGCTGCCGCTGGTGTTTCATAGATATGCCAACTGCCTGCTCCTAGTACTTGTAGCCTTGCAAGGTAATTCCTCCGATACTTTATTCCGGTGGCAATTAGCATAGAAACCAGGGAATGAAATGCCTATCTACATTGTCAGATTGTTACAGGGAGGTCTTGGGCCACTCTTATCTTGATTCCCTCCCATCTGACTTCCTTCAACTCTCTAGTTTTCCCCAGAAAGTGTTGGCGCTCCTAATAATTCAAAAAATGGAAAATTAACGGTCTTGGCAGTGCTCCAGGAGGGGGAATCAAGCGCAAAGCCCAATGTGCTTATTCAATCATGTATTTGGGCCCAAAGGGAAAGGGCCCTGCAATTTTTTTCACAAATTTTTGCACGAAAAGGACCGCATCGGAGCCCTCTGTGGTCTCTGGTAACCCAATAAGAACTGCATTATTTCTACGGCTACATCCCTCCAAGTCTTCAACTTTCAACTCCAATTTTGCTAGCTGTTGTTTGGTTGCTGTCAGCTCTGGATCTACTTTCTCTAACCGTTTTTCAAGTGAGCATATACGGGCTTTACTTTCGGATGTACATAAAGCAATATCTTCCATGGCTTGGGATAATGATTTTAACTCTGATGTAATAGTGCAGAGTTCTTCTTTAAAAGGTTTAAACTCAGCCAGAAATCTGGTAATCATGAGTGGCTCTTGATCAGATGGAGAAGCATTTGTCCCAGACAGGTCTACAATGCTAGAGGCTCTGGATTATTTTGGGGCCTTCTCCGGTGTAGCTTGGGGGGTATGTTTCTGTGGAGCCCTCCGCATTTCCTCCTCCATGGGGCAAGATTCTTGCAGAAATTGGATGCAGCAGGTTGGTAAGTCTTCCGCTCAGTATTACAGTAAACTCTTGGTCTTACTTAGTCAGAAAATTAACTTTGAATTGTTCAGGTGGCTGGAGCGATGAGACGGAGCTGCTACCAGGTTCTCTGCATCACGTGGCTCTCCATGTTTCTTGATTCTAACAATTTTTTCTTTGCAGCTCTTCCTCTCCTTAATGTACTTGAAGAAATCCTTTTCTCCTTTTCAAATACCTTGTGCCAGTCTCAGCTTCCTTGATGGCTTGGCTGTCCTGACCTGCCCTGACCACTGTACTCACTTCCCTTGATTTATTTGTGTACTCCTCCCTGTCCTCCCCCTGCTTGGATTTCATAAATCTTCTGAAGGCTGCTCTCTAATCCCTCACTTTTTCTAACTCTTCCCTGCTTAACCAGCTTGTCTTCCTGGACCAGACCTTTTTAATGTGGATCTTTGTAAGTGAGCAAGTGACCTCTGCAAGGCCAAGCTTTATAATTTCCCATTTCTGATTAGCATCCATGTGTGAGTAGATGCTGGCATGGATACATGAAAAAATGACAGCTGCATTAGATAAGGGTTTACCAGTGAATATTATTTACTTGGATTACTCCAAAGCATTTGATACCATCCCCCATATTGAAGAAATAGACATACTAGTGTTACCACAGATAGATCAAAAAATTGTAAAATGAATACAGGAATGATTGAGAGACTGGACACAGTGTGTCTGTATGAATGGTTTTCTTTCTACATCCAGGTGTGTAACTAGTGTAGTACCGCAAGGGCCTGTGCTGGATATTTGTGTCCAATATGTTTAAGGGATTAACTAGCTGGAGCAGTAAATATACTGACGATACCAGACTGGCAGGTGTGGTGGATAATGATGAGGGAAAAATTGCTATGCAGAAAGATTTGGACCTAATTTACAGATGGGCAACAAACAAAGTGATGAAATTTAATACTGATAAATGCTGTGTAATGCATTTAGGAAACCAGCACAACCATCACTCATATGTAATCGGGATTACAGTTATATGGGAGGCCAATGAAGAAAAAGACTTAGGAGTACTAGTAAAAAATAGATTAACTTCAACTTCACACTGTGATGCACAGGTGGCTATATTAAAAACAAATTCTGGTCAGAGTCAATACGGCTGTGGAGAGCTTTTACGAGTGGCAAGAGCAGTGAAATATGCGGTGCTGTCACTGCAATGGAGTCAGACATAATACTGCATTGATTACAGTAATGCGCATGTGTAATATTCGCACATGTGCAGTTTGCCCCGGAGTCAGCCTTGCACAACATGCCAGTGCTGACATAACTATGTGTAACAACTCAATCTCCTGGTGTTACTAGAATCCCATTAGTACTAGTCTTAGGCAGGTAAGATAAGGCTGCTGGTGGGGAGCTCATTAGGGGCTTTCTACATAATGACATCATTGTTCACTCATCTAGCCTGAAAGAAGGATGATTATGTTATTTAGAACTCTCACAGCAGCATAACCATTTTAGAGTTAGCTGCTCTTGGGGATCTTAGAATGTTCATCAGTAAGTTCAAGTGTGGCAGTCAGAGTGGCAGGAGGTCTGCCATTGGGGCTGTTTCAAAGGGAGTCCTGGTATTTCTCACCCTAGTTTGGTAAAATCTTAAGTTTGCCTGTGAAGTCATGGAGACCTTTTGCCTGCAGGACTCTTTAATTTTGCTCCAGGGGAAGCGGGAGAGATTGCAATTCTTATGGATCCAATGAGCAATCCCCTGAAGGTTCTGAACTTCACAGCTGCCTTAAGGAAGAACAATGAGTAGAATCTGACAGCTACCAGAAAAATAAAGGTGCCTTTTGTTCTTTCCATGACTGGGAGGAAGGAACAACTAAACTGTGAGTACAGAATCTGAGACTGTTCTCTGATGGAGTTGTCTGAGGTGTATGTGTGCCCTAGATAAGGCTAGATCACACCAGTAAGGACCCATTTTACCACAACTGAATTTAAAGTTAAAGTTGGGAGTCTTTAGCAATTAATTGGGGATTGGAGACTCATTTGATGTAACCCTGAAGGAATGGCAGAGGCTATGTGGGGCAAAGGGTGGGAGGAATGCCATCTGGAGTTTCAGGCAGAGCTAACTGGTTCATGGATGGGCACCAGTGTTCCCTGGACAAAGCCCATGCACCAGGAGGATTTTGAAGTGTGTGGCATATCCCACATATATACACTTTGGAAATGGAAATGTGTGGAAAATGTTTAAAGTGTGTGGCACATCCCACAGATATATACTTTGGAAGAGAGACAGAGATATTTTTGTGGAAAACAATACTGCCTAGCAAAATATCCTGCAAAAGAGAGTGTGCCTATATTGCAATGACAAACCTTTGGGGGACCACCCTTACTTTAAGTAACATTTGTATATAAAACCATACTGCAAAATTCCAGTTACTGCTTTGGACATTCCACTTATTCCTTTAACTGTGAATGTTATTGGGGCCCCTTAACAGTTAGGTCTAGCATACACTTAGAATCCTCTCCCCTGGAACTGGTTGTAAATAAAAAGGTTCATTTTAGTATGTGCCCCCTCCCCCCATCCTCTAGATAATGAGCATGATATATACTTCAACGCTAGGGTTGGTACTATGTGTGTAGTTCTGCCAAAAGTAAATTGCATGCAATGCAGTTGGCAGTAGTTCTTTTAAGGGGGGGGTAAAAGTCCACAATAAGCAGAGCTCAGGCGGTCCCCAGTAATAAATTCCAGATGCTTGAATATCTGATATAAACTGCATTTATTGCTAAAATCGCCAACCAAAACCTGATGCTACCAAACATTTTTGAGTCACACTAGACTCTTTCTCAAGGCACAGCACGCATGTGTGGAAGCACCATTTAAAACCAAGATCCTTAAAGTGACAGTACCATAACTCATCCTGAATACATACATATATGCAATATCACAATTTAAATTTAAACACCATTTGTTATAAATACCAATCATACAGAAACACCCAAGATGTGAAACAATTGTGCTGACAGACCACAACCTATGGAAAAGGGACAAAGAAAGGCAGGGAAAGGAAGCGGGGGGTAAGAGAAAAGATAAACCAGTAAATATAATATAATAAACTCATTGGGCCAGATATTCAAACTGCGCCCAAAAAGTGCGCAACAGCAGGAGCAAGCACAAGTCAATTGTGCACAAGCGCAATACACACGATATTCAAACATGGAGCAAGACAAATTGCGCAAGCAGCCAAAGACTGAATATCGCACAACCTGCGCCATAGCACAACCAGGAAGGGGAAGCTGAGCCGAGATGATGTGCCATAGCGCAACAAAGGCAGCCCAGCTGAGCAGTCCAGAGGCGCCATAGCGCAAGCAAAGAGACCCCCAGCAGCAGAGCAATGGAACTGCACAACCAGGGAGGTAGGCAGGGGCCCACCACCCATGCCACAGATGGTCACAGGGACACACTGCAGAACCAACAATGTACCCCCACATCCCAAGCACAGCATAACTGGGGGAGGGATGGAACAGCCACCAGACCATGGGGACAAGCAAAGAAAGCACGTCCCGGCCGTGTTACTGCAGCACACCCACTGGCAAGCTGAGAGTGCCACACAAAGGGGGCGGACCACCCCAGTGTCCAGCAGCCCCCCCCGTGTGCACAGCACACCCAGCACTGTGACCCCAAGACACCACCCATGTGCAGTGACCAGCACTGTAGGAATCCCCAGGCCCCCCCCGGCACACTGCAACCTCATGAACCACAGAACTATACAAGCCAAACCCACCATGAGCACCCAGCAGTGGGTGGCAGCACACGGCAATACTGAGTGGAAGCCACACCCACACCAGAGACACCACCCCACACACACGCACACACATACCCATGACCATACTACCCCAGATGCCATGAACACCACTGCAACTGAGCACCAATAGTCAGCTGCAAATCAGAGACCACCACAGTATTCATATCAAAATATAAATGTATTATGAAGATGAATAACCAGAACAACAAATCAACCACATATTTACAAAGCAGGGCGGGGGGTATGGGTATGAGGTAGGGGTGGGTAAGGGGCAGGGGTGAACAACCAGGAGAGGGAAGGTGGGGTGCACTGATGTCCAGCTACCGCCTGGCAGCCTGCCCTCCTCCTGCCTGGTGCTGTGCCCAGGGCCTCCTCCGGCACCGCATCCCATGCCGCTGCAAATCAACAAGTATGGTGTGGGTGTCGATGGCCACCTGAGTGAGCCTCCGCAGTCCCCGCTCCATCTGGTGCAGGATCCAGATACCTAGGACAAGGGATCAGAGTCAATGGCTGTGACTGTCCACATCCCTGAATCCCACCCATCATGCATGGCATACAGCCAGTGCCCCTGCCCCTGTGATGGACTGCACCCACCCACAGTGACCGTGCACAAGACATGCCCAACCAGGCAGCAACAGCCATGTGTACCACTGCACACACACCTCCATGTCCATCACAGCACAACCAAGGCTGCCCAGTGACATGGCTACATGGTGGGATGCTAGTGCCACAGCCATGTGCCCAGTGCATGCATGGACCACCAGTAATGCACACACACACACATGCAGTGCCACTGGACAGTGATGACTGTCACATGTTGCGTGCATGGTAGTGTCATCCATGGAAGGTGGCCGTGCCCCCCCCAGCATGCAATAGCATTCATGATGTAATGACACTCACCCTCATCAAGCCGCTGCTGCAGGTGCTGCTGTGGCTGTGGCTGCTGCTGCTGCTGCTGCAGCTGTGGCACACCTCCTCCACCAGCCACCCTGGCACCACCATCCCAGGCCTCAGCCTGGGCCCGCCTCCGCTCCTTCACGCCTGTGGGAGACAAATGAAGAGAAACACATCAGTGAGATCCCAAAGCAGACAGCCCCTTGCCCCATTGAGTGTGCCTGCCCCCACAACCAGACCCAAATAGCACACCTGCAAACACCAACACAGCAAACCATAGCCCAACCCACCCCCATGCACAGGTCACATTACACAGTGTCACCCATGCAGACAATACCGGTGCATACACAGCACACCCACCTGGCCTAGGCACAATGCCCCTCCTGGCACGATCCCTGAGGCGCTCCAGCAGAGCACGCTCCCTCCTTTGCAGGTCACTATAGCGGTGCCTGCACTGCTCAGGAGTCCTTCTCTGCCCAGTGGCCTGCTCTAGGGCAGTTGCCACCTACTGCCACACATGGGTGCATGCCATCTGCAGGGGCACTCCCCCAAACAATGTCCCATGGTGTGGCTCCACCACAGCCACCAGGTTTGCCAGCTCCAGGCCCCCACTGTTGAGCTCTCCTCGTGCCATTCCAGAGTTATACAGTGGCAATATGGCGCTCATGCAGCGCGTATTCCCATGGAAATGTTCGCCAATACAAGTCAATGAGTCCCTATCGCGCTGTCCGTACAGCGCTGTCGGTCCACATTGCGCTGTCACCGAACAGCGCGATAGAGCCGTACACATGCCAGACGTACAGCGCCAGGGGGAAAAGATTGGACACAAGGTCATGGGTCAGTGGCGCAAGGCCACGCACAGCGCCATCGGACGTCTACACATCCTGCGTGATCGGTCACCTGTGTGCCAGTGCCACAGTGGACTATTGTGCAGTTGTGCCACAGCGCCATTTGGTGACCAGCGCTGTAGCGCCACTGGCACAATGGTGGCCGTGTCCAGAATTGCTGATCGCGCACAGCACGTCATCAGCACGGCAGATGCCTGCATAAGCTACCTGGGCATGTGCAATGCGGTGTACTACACAGTCACAGAAAAGCGCCATTGGCTCAGCTGGCTCAACCGTATTGTGCAACTCGCAACGGCGCGATATTCAGCCGACACATGCAAATCATCTGATCAGCCATTCAAAGGCGCAGTGGCGCAATTTGCATCTCATAACAGTTGCTCCACTCCTAATTTGCATGCATTGCACTATAAATATGTGACAGTGGACTGCGCTGGCCGGTGTCGGGTACTGCAGGTGAGAGGTGAGTTGCAAGCTGTGTGATGTTCCGGGCAATGGTCATGGGTTAACGTTGTAGACTGCACAGTGAAAGGTGTCCACTTCCACCCATACAGACCGACATGACCGAGCAGAGCCAAGGTGAGGGTGAGGATGGTGGGCGAAGAAGGAGGCCCAACTTCACCAAGGCGGAGACAGAGGCACTCTTCCAGGCCTACCTGGAAGAGGAGCCACTACTGAGTGGATGGCGTGGCACCCCTCAGGCCCGTGCGGCTGCATGGGAGTGGGTAGCTCAGGTGGTGAACCTGCATGGAAGCCACCAGCGCTCCATGCAGGAATGCAAAAAGAAGGTAGGGACAGACCGCAGAAGGATGAAAGAGAAGGTGGCAGCCGTCAGGGCGGCACGCACTGGCACAGGCGGGGGCCAGCCAGCGGTGGTGGAGCTGACCCCGGCTGAGGACTGACTGGCTGCATCAATGCAGCGGAGTGCTACAGAGGGCGTACCAGGAGGTGGATTCCAGACAGGTGGAAGCCCATCACTGCACGGTATGACATGGTGGTGGTGTTGGGGGGGGGGAGGTTGATCACATGCACTAACATGTCCTCACTTTCTGTTACAGATCCTGTTCATCTGCAGGGGACGGTGGTGGTGGGACCATGCAGTGAGGAAGTCCTGCCAGAGTTGGAGGAGGGTCCATCCACCTCTGTTGCCAGCCAGCTTGCACTGCACCAGCATTCACGCCTGGCTGCCACCTCTGTTGTTGGTGAGTCAGGTGTGGGGGGTGCACAACCTGTGTCTCAGCAGTCTGGCATGCAAGCTTGCCAGCACGTTGTGACTGTGGCTGTTGCACATACCTGCACCATTGATGATGCAAGGACTGCAATGGGCAGTGACATGTGTGTGTCCCATAATGGACACCCAGCAGGCCAGCACGTGCCCCTGGACCTAGCTGGTTCCAACGTGTGTGCCAGCACATCAGCACAGTCCCAGGCTGTGCCTGTCAACACCGGTGGGGCAGCACCGGTGGCTGTGCAGGTCTCTGGCACTGTTGCGGCCACAGCAGTGGAACATGTGGTCCCTGGGGCACAGCAGTTGGAGGGGCAGCAGCAGCAGTCATCCACCAGGTCTGGGGTTACAGGGTCCAGCGGTGGCACATACACACCTCCTGTTGACATGCCCATACCTAGTCCTGATGAACAGTGCCCACCCTCAAGGGGTGTTGAGCATCAGGACCTTCCATACCCTGGGGGCAGATTGACGATGTGGCAGACGTCCCATTTGACGAGCACACCCGCCTGCAGCGGGCATCAGTACAGCAGCAGATGTGGGTTGCAATGTCTGTGGAGGCACTGTGCATGGCTGTGGAGTGGTACAGCAGGGACAATGCAATGATCCTTGCAGAGATGGTCCAAATGCGGATGGATGTGACCGCTGCCATTGACAGGCAGACCCAGGCATTGGTCGCTGTCGTGGCCGCAGTGGGCACACAGTCAGGTGCCCCTGTACTGCACACCCCACACAGCTTGCGCTCCACTCCACATTCCCAGCGTCGTGCGACACCCAGTCTGTCGATGCCGGGTTCTGCTGTGGGCATCCCGAGCACACCTGGTGCAGGTATGTTCAGCATGCTGCACACCCCTGTGCAGACACGGTCACGATCGCGCAGTGGGACCCCTGGTGGTCCATCGGTGCCACCCCATGTGGCCCATGATCAGCCTGCCAGTGCTACTGGGTCACAGCGGGGCCACCCACGCGTCCGAGGTGGCCGTGGCACAGTGCCACCTGAGTGACCTGTGTCCCAGTGCGGGCCCTGTCTGATGCTGCCCTGTGTGCAATGTCTGTCATGGTGGGCAGTGCACTGGTGGGTGCCCTACCCAACACGCCGACACACAGACCACCTGCACACCCACCCAACTGCTGTCCACAGGTGCATGTGCATGATGATGCCTGCATTGTACTGTACACCAAGGTGCAAGGGTGCCCAGCATCTGACACACGTACTTGGACAGTACAGGTGGTGGGGGTGGTCTGTTGATCTGTGTGTTTGCCATGTCTGTTCCTGCTCTGCTGTGCACCTGCCCATGTACACTTTGTGCCTGGTGTGTGTGTGTGTGTGTGTGTGTGTGTGTGTGTCCAGATGACTGTTCAACCCTCCCTGATGGTGTGTTTGTGTGCCTGGACCCTTCAACTCCCCTTGCCGTCATGCACCTCTGGTGTGTTACCCTGTGTGCCTGTGGGTTGCGCCTAGATAGTGTTGGTTACACATGGCCCCTTGACTTACCTGTGTCGTGCAAAATGCTCCCTCTGTGATGGTGTCCCGGTGCAGCTGGGCCTGCCGGATCAGTCGGGGGTCCCGCCGTCCAAGGGGGGGCTGCTCATCACCATCATCACCGGCGTCACTGGCGTCCCCATCGCTGTTCCCCTCCTCGAACTGTATGACTATCCCACGGTCTTTGGCCATGTTGTGCAGGATACAACAGGCCAGGAATATCCCACAGGCCTTTGAAGGGCTGTACTGTAGGGCACCGCCGGAGGTGTCTAGGCATCGGAAGCGTGCCTTAAGCATCCCAAACACCCGCTCGATGATGTTGCATGTGGCGGTATGTGCCTCATTATAGCGTTGCTGCGATGGGGTCATGGGGCGCCCAGTACGGTGTGAGCAGCTAGGGATGGAGTGGGTATCCGCTGTCACCTGTGTGGAGATAGTGGAGATAAGTATCATGTTCAGGTCCATAATGCCCATATCCCTGTGTGCCACTACCATGGCACCTGTGGCATTCCCACCCTTGCCCCAAGTTTGCACTTCCTACATGCGTACTCACCCACTAGTTGGCCTGTGGGGATGTCCCCACTCTCGAATCGATGGCACAGTGCGGACTGATACCATATGAAGGCATCATGTGCTCTTCCAGGATGTGTGGCACAGGCAATGATTATGCGCCCACTGGCATCACACACCACCTGGCAGTTGACACTCAAAAAACCCTTCCTGTTTCTGTATGCGGCCCCATCGGGGCCAGGTGGTGTGCGAATAGCCACATGGGTGCAGTCTATTGCCCCTAGCACGCCAGGCATACGTGCTACCCTGTGGAACTCCTGCATGTTTGCTGTACGCTCTGCCGCGGTGCTGGGGAAATGGATGTACTCCGCAGCATGTGGCAGCAGTGCGCTGAGGAATTGGGTGAGGATGCATGACGTGGCCGACTGTGTTATGCCTGTGGTGTCCCCTGTTGGCCTCTGGAAGGTACCCGTGGCGAGCAGGCATATGCAGGCTGTTACCTTTGTCTCCACTGACAGAGCATGACTCTGTCGTGAGGGTGCCTGCATCACATCACTGCACAGCTCATAGAGCCGCCTCAGTATTGCCCTGTTCAGGTGGTACCGGCCCACAAGCTCTACATCCGTGTACAGCTCAAAGCTGATGCGGGCACGGTACTGCCTGTTGAGGGCGTACCGCCGATGGGCCCTTCCACGGCCACGTCCCCCTGCAGTATGCCTTCTCACCCCCCTCATTACAGCTTCCATGAGGAAGCTGGCACTGTCCATGTCCCTGGCTTGTGTTCCCCCCCTGGCTGTTCTTGCTGTGTTACCCCTGCTGTCCTGACTGCTACCTCCACTGCACCAGGTACACCTACTGGCCTCTGCAGTCTGTGGCCCCACACACCCCTTGTCCTTCTTCTCTCCTGTGCACTCCCTGGCCTGCACTCTTTGCCACTGTCGCACTCTCTTTCTCCCTGCCTCATGTGGCTTCCCTGTAGCGTTCTTGCACCTCTTCCTTGAGCCTTTTTATTTTGGCTCATTTCCGGCATGGCGCACCTTCCAGCTCATCCGCTGTTGCGCATTGCGCAGGTCTTTGAATATCGCATTCGCGCTCTTTTGTCATGGGTCCACCCCTTGGTTAGCATGCCTTCATTTTACATGTGCTGTGTTGCTCAGCCTGTTTTCAGTGGCGCAACTGCCTCCTTCTGAATATCACAGAATGGCGCAATTTCGGACTTGCGCATGCGCAACCCTATTGTGCATGGCGCAACCCTTTTGAATATCCCACCTATTATATCTAAATAGTGCAAACCAGATATATTGTACATCTTTCAAGTTCCTGAAAAATACAAAATATAAATACTTTTCTCTACACATGAATTCATGTTGACACACATTTGATAAGTACATTGGTTCCCATCTATGTATCTCTATCTTGGGAGCCACCTCATGTATGCATCTAAAATACGATATTAAGTAAAGCCAATATACATGCAGAAATTTTATATATATATACACATCGACTGTTCATGAAGTCTATACTCAGCGTTAGGACACTAAACACTACAGTTACTATATTCATTTAGGGTACAGCAAATTTTATATTTATAAAAAGGGTTTTAACTGAAATCTATCATTTAGTCCCTGGCCATTGCCTTTTATAGCCCCCAATGTGTACTACCAGAAACTTTCCTTCTTTAAAAGTGCATTATCAATGTCACTCCCTTTTGACATTGGCACAACCCTATCTATGCCCTGAAACAAAAAGACATGTCCTGGACCATTTACTTTCCTGTGTACAGCCAAAGCATTATTCACATCACCCTGTTCTATTGCTTTCAAATGTTCCCCAATGCATAATTTTAGTTTCCTAGTCATCTTCCCTATGTAAAAGCAACCGCATGTGCAAGTCACCAAGTTTATACACCACATACTCAGTGTTACACTCCGCATAACATTTAACCACATAATGTCTATCGTTATGTGAATTTTGAAATCCATCTCCCACTTTAAGATATTTACAAAATGAACAGTTATTGCACTTATATGTCCCATTAGGCAATTTGAGAGACAGTCCATCTTTTTCTGTTCTCAGCTGGCTTGTAACCACATGGTTCCTGATGTTTTTCCTCCTTCTATACAATATCCTAGGGGCACTTTTTGTCCAGGTAGTCAGTTTTAGCTCAAGTTGCAGTACATGCCAATGTTTCTTTAGAATTTCACTGACAGCAAAGGACTGAGAGGTAAAGGTTGTAACAAAGTTCATACGTTTATTCTGTATTTGTGTTTGCTGGTGTGTCCTGGGCTGTAATAACTGTTCCCTTGCTATACCTTGGATTCTATGAATACTGTTATTAAGAACCTCTTCAGCATAACAACATTAAACAAATGATTGTGTCATCTGTTTTACCCCATTTTCAAATGTCTCTGAGGTGGTACAATTCCTTTTAAGGCACATATATTGAGTGTCGGGAATATTATCAATGAGGTGTCGAGGGTGGCAACTATCGAAATGTAAAACTGTATTCCTATCACTCATTTTTCTATACAGTTCAGTAGTTACACCCATCTCTGGGATCCCATCCTTTGTGATTCTTAGATCCAGAAAATCTATAGTGTGTTGATTGGCTGTAACA
This sequence comes from Neoceratodus forsteri, assembly GCA_016271365.2. NCBI lineage: Eukaryota > Metazoa > Chordata > Ceratodontiformes > Ceratodontidae > Neoceratodus > Neoceratodus forsteri. The sequence goes on from CM028130.1 coordinate 1,067,983,614, forward strand.
GAAAACTTCAGATTACTATTTTTGGACTGTAGATGCTCAATAAATTGATCCAGTTCTTCTCTTGTGTCCTTCCATATTAATACTAAGTCATCAATGTAACATCTATAGAGCTCTATTTTATCCCATAAGGGGGTCACATTAGCATCTCTGATTGCCCAGCATTCCCAGTTTGCCATGTAGATGTTTGCATATGATGGTGCAGACACAACCCCCATTGCAGTCACCTTCTTTTGAATATAGAATTCATTACCAAACTTAAATGTATTGCAAGTTAATACAAATTTTGCTAAGGTGACCACAAATTCTATATGTGCCTGACTGTACTACATGCTGTTTGTCATGGCCTCTCTTAGGGACTCCAGACCTTCCGTATGGGGAATGTTTGTATACAAAGCAGTCACATCTAATGTGACAAACCACCATTCTGGTTCAACATATAAATCATTCAGAGTCTGTAGGATAGTGTACCGTCCCTTGTGTAGTTAGGAGCCAAAGGAGGTATCATTCTGATCTGCTCCTCCACAAATTTCGTTAAAGGCTCTGTCAATGAGCCTATGGAAGCCACAGTTGGGTGGGCTGGTGGATTAAATAGATTTTTATGAAACTTAGGCAGCCCATAGATGACTGCATGGATAGGATTCTGGACTGCCAAAAAATCATACAGTTTCTCATCAATCCATCCCATGACAAAGCACTCATTCAAATAGGTGTCAATTTACTTTTTAAATTCCTGAGTTGGATCATATGATACTGCTTTATAGAACTCAATATCAGAAAGCTGTCTGTTCATTTCTTTCTTATAGTCCTCCATCCCCCATATAACAATAGCTCCTCCCTTATCAGCACTCTTGATTACAATTGACTTATTCCTTGCTAATGATTCAAGTGCTTCTCATTCAAGCTTTGTGCAGTTATAATATCTAGGCATAGGTGGACTCTGTGCCAGCAACTGTAAGTCCCTTATGCACAGATCCTCAAACATCTTAACATACTGATTGTACCCAGGGACAAACATAGATTTCTTTTTAAGAGCTGTGGTAATCTGTAATTGTCCAGGAGCATTTCCATCTAAAAGAACAGAACCACCAACCGGGGGTGGGGGGGCACACAGGGGAGGCAAACTCTCAGGCACCATATGCCCATTTTGTCCTTCTGTAGTAAACTGGGAGATTTCATTTTCTTCTTGTTTATGGTATAGGACTTTTAGATTTAGATTTCTAGTGAGCTTATAAAGATCAACATCGCAGTCAAATTCACGTACCTGGTTTGTTGGAATAAAACTCAGATCTTTTTCAAGCACTCTCATTTCAGCCATTGAGGATTTGTAGTCTGAGATGTTAATCATCATATGCTCTACCTGCTCCACTTATTCCATTATTGCCTGCCCCTCTGTGCTGTCCTGCGAAAGAACCTCCCTCTGTTGCAGCTCCTCATATTCTCCTGATATTGATTCCCCATGTAATATTCACCTCCCCTTGCCCATCATTCCTCATCTAGTCTTGGAGTATTGAATCTGGTTGGGCAGTCTGGTCTTGTTGTTGAGTCATCCCCGCTAGATAGTCTTGTGACATATCTTGGTTCGGGCCTCTCTCTAAAAAAGGATGCCTTCCCATTATTTGTTCATGTTCTTCATTTTCTGAACCACTTGTGTATACATCATGTTCTGTTGTTGTTTGGCTTGTTTTCTTCAAAATTGACTTTGGTGTGTTATTGTTTTTCAACCAGTCAAAAATACGGCCATAGAGATAATCATTTTTATCCCTCTCAAACTTGCATTCTTTTTGTTTCTTAATCCTAATGTGTGTTCACCTAATGGTCTCATCTAAGCACTGTCTATAGAAACCATACTCTGTATGCGTGGAGAATGTCAAAACAACTTCCTCTGCTTAATCCACCTGTTCTTTAATTTATTTGTCTACCTCTGCACCTCCTTCAGGATGTACTCAGTGAGACCTGCTGAATAATCCAACATTAGCTGCTGCCAGCATTTCAAAAACAGTTCGCGTTCCACACCAAAATTCTGCTGTTTTTGTAAAATACAATCCACATGGCACTCTTTTCACCTCCTATTATGCCGACATGGTAACCCTATGCCAATAATGTCAGCATGCTTTCACCACTATCTTCTCCAATGGTGAAAAACAAATAGTGTAGTTGCCGTATTGGTCCTAGTAAGAACAGATCCAGAAGCAAATGATTTGGTATATTTTATTGGACCAACATAGATGTTAAAACAAAAGAACAAAGTGCTCTAGCTTTCGAACCAACCAAGTCCATCTTCAGAAGCTTTAACTTAAAAGCTTCTGAAGAAGGACTTGGTTGGTTCGAAAGCTAGAACACTTTGTTCCTTTGTTTTAACATCTATGTTGGTCCAATAAAAGGTATCAGATCATTTGCTTCTGGGCCAATTGTGAAAAGGCAGTTCTGATATCAATCGGCCCATTGCTGATAATATGTCCCACCACCATGTCTGTATTGCTACATATATCAAAACGCAAGTTATACAACAAGGGATTTGAATCTCCAGCTTTAAAGAATAATGTGTCAACCAACCTTTTATTTTGAAGTTGCTGCATGCTTGTAGATATAGTGGTATCTTGATGTATGTTTAGAAATAATGGGCTCCTTTTAAATACAGTCTCACAGATCCTTAACTGGCATGATCCGTGCCAATTCAAAAAAAAGCTGCAACTCCACGACCACAAGGAGAATGGCTACAGGACTGACCGGCCAAGCTACACCACATAGCACACTGAGCAAAAGTCCACAATAAGTAGAGCTCAGGTCGTCCCCAGTAATAAATTCCAGACACTTGAATATCTGATATAAGCTGCATTTATTGACCATATCGTGACAAGATGGCGGCCATGCTGGGCTAGCCGCTTTGCTGCTCGTGTTATCCATTTTTTCGTTTTATTTTTAAGTGCCTTTGGTGCCCTTGCTGTTTAATTCTGTTCAGTCCTCGTATTTTAAGTTTAATTTAAAGGGTGCCGTGTCTCGTCGTTTTGTTTAAGTGATGCGGCTGCTGATTTTGGACAGAGTCTCCGGACGAGTATTTGTCGGTCGGCTGGGCTGTGTTCTTGGTCGGACTCTGACTGCCTTGGATTGTTGGCACTAAACGCGGGCCTTCTGCTGGAATTGGATGCGGCTTCTCCTGGAGGACTGCCGGAATTTTGGCTCTGCTCTGCTCTGTTTCGCTGCTCCGGGTGTTCACGCTGTGTGGTTTGTGCTCTTCACGTTCCTTTGTCTGTCGCCTGACTTGCTGAGACCTGGATGCTGGATTTTAGAATTGGGGCTCACCTGGTGAGGCTGTATTGTTTCCACTATTTTGGGTTGTGGGGTTTGTTGCCTTCGTACTGTTCCCCCCCCCCCCACCTAGTGAGCCTGGTGACTGTTTTCTCTACATTTTATGTCGTGCTGTGATAAACTGTGAAGCCCTTACATCATTTGAATGATCTTTGCCACTTAGAATCACGGTTTGTGAACTAATTTAACTCTGGATTATCCAACCTTGCTCGGAGATTTGTTATATTTCTGAGGATCAAGCTTTCTAAGGACCCTGCAATTTTCCTGTAACATATGGTGGTATAGGGTTTCTCTGCTATCACAGGAGTTGGTTTTAATTTGTAGGGAGTGTTGCCTACCTGGTGGTCTTCAGCCAGGCAGGAGTGGCCCTTGGTGCCTCCCAGGGAGCTGGGGGAGACCGGGGCCTCTTCTAGGTTGCTTTGGGGTCAGCTGTAGTGCTGACCTGCGAGGCAACTTTAGCTGCTGGCTGCCGTCCGAGTGGGGGCAATACTCCCTGCAGGAACATATCTCCTGACTGTATTTTATTGGTTTTATAATTAATTACTGGCATCTGAGGAGCAGTCGCTGGAAGATTTCAGGATTTTTCTGCTTATTTGACTTTCCGAACCTTTTCGTAAAGACTTTCTGATTTCTTTGGACGTATTGATGGAACACTGAGTGAGTGGTTTAGTCTTTGGACTGTAGGTAGTAAGAGCGATGGTTATTTATTATTAAAATTTGAATTTAACTCCATGCCATGAGAGGTGGTGTTGGGAGTTTATTTAATATTTTAGTATTTGCTGCATGTGAGAGGTGCTGCATTATTTTAAGATATAGAATTGTTTAAAATTCAAATTTGTTTAATATTTAATAAGTTATTTTACTACGTTTTAAATTATTGTATTTTATTTTATTCTATTGTTTGTTATTTTTGAGCTGTTTGTGGTTTATGTTTGTTTATTTGGTTTGCTCTCCCTTCCTCTGTGAGAGAGAGTTGGGAGAGTGCATTTATAATTGTGATATTTTTAGGTTTACTGTTAGGCTTATTTTTGTGATTTGTTTAATAATGATGGTTGGGCATTATTCCCCCACCAGGCTCAGGGAACTTCACCCTTTTGAGTGCTCACCGTTATCATCTGACACCTATTTTAGGTGTCGGGCATTGGGCATTCTGAAGAGGCAAGGACAAAGGTGGAAAGCTGGGCCTTGTGGGGGACAGGAGAGGGGGGTGGATTGGGGTTTTAGGGTCCAGAAGACATCCTGGGGCAAAATGGGGTCAAGATAGAGGTTGTTCCTATCTTGTCCCCATACCCAAGAGTCCCGAAAATATCGGACAGGTACCGAGGTCTTCCCCGACATCTCATCCTGCCTTGGCGGTGTTGTGCAATGCCAGATCTATTAAAAACAAGACAGCTATTGAGCTGATCTTGTTGGGTCAGCTGATCTGACTTGCATTACGAGACTTGGCTGGATGAAAATGCTAGCCCTATATTGGCCTCGGCAACTCAGCGGGTTCTCGGTAATACCGTCAAGGCAGGATCGTAGGGGCGGAGGTGTGGCCATTATGTTTAAATCTGAACTGGGCCTTGTGGATGTTCCATTGGGGAACACCAGATCTTTTAAATATATCCTGGGTGAGGGTGCAGGTTGTGGGATTCTCCTCGTCTACCGTCCACCAGGTGACGGCGGCGAATTCCTACAGGAGATTGCAGACTTCATTGTCGACCTTGTGTTGAGGTTTTCCAGATTAATTCTTCTGGGCAACTTCAATGCTTGGGTCGATGATGAACTCTCTCATTTTGGTCAAAGTGTCCTCCAGTTGATGAGTGCACTGGGCCTGACACAGGTTGTTACCACCTCTACCCATATTGGAGGTCATTCATTAGATCTGGTCTTTCTCTTGGGTATGGAGATCACTGATTTGGGGGTGGAACCAGTCAGTTGGTCGGACCATTACACCATAAGGTTCAGTTTCAGGGCCCCTCTAATAGGTCTGCCCCTACAGAGATGGTCCAATACCCCCTTTAAGGGTGTTGGCCCAGTGACCTTCGGTAGTACTGGACCTATCGAGTTTGTCGGGTGAATGCATGAGTCCAGAGGATCTTGTACTCGCCTATAATAAGGCTGTGGGAGATGCACTGGACAAAATTGCTCCTGTTCGTGTTCGGCCTCTCACTATCCGTCCAAGGAGTACATGGTTTGAATGGCTCCTTGAAGGAATTAAGACGAGTAGGCCGAAGGCTGGAGAAACCTGAGGAAATCGGGCCTTGATGTCGACAGGCTTAGATTGCTAGCCCATTATGATGGCTACCAATCAGAAATCACTCGTAAGAAGGCAGAATTCCTGTCCAGAGAGATTTCTGCTGCAAAGAATCGACCGGCTCAGCTTTTCCGGACTGTGGACAGGCTGTGCAATCCAGTCTGTCTTCAGCCTAGAGAAGCTTTTTCTCAACTTAGATGTGAGGAGTTCGCTCGCTTCTTTGCAGATAAGGTTGCCGACATCAGGTCCGGCATCGGTCCGACCTCTCTTTTGGGGGTCACAGTGGGCAACGGTTGTACTTAATCCTGGCCTATCTGGCTGGAGTTTCACCACCAATTCGTAGACATTGTGAAGATCATCCAATCAATGCGTCCAACTAGTTGTAGTTTGGATCGGGTCCTACACTCTGTTAGTAGGATGTGTTGAAGTCATCTACCCAATCCTTGCTGACATTGTCTGGAAATCCTTGGAGAGGGTTTTCCTAATCCCTTAAGGAGGCAGTTGTTCATCCACTCCTTAAAAATCCTCCTTGGACCCAGACTGTCTAGCTAACTCACGGCCTATCTCTAACCTGCCATCTGTTGGTAAGGTTATTGAAAACGAGTTGCACTGCAATTGGATGAATATCTCACCTCTCATAATGTCTATGATACTCTCCAATCTGGCTTCAGGAAAAGGCATAGTACTGAGACTGCCCTTGTTCGGGTATTGAGTGACCTCCTAATGGCCAGAGATCGAAAGGCTTATACCATCCTGGTCCTTCTTGATCTTTCTGCTGCATTCGACACTGTAGACCATGAGGTGCTATTGGAGCGGCTGCGGGTTTTTTGTGGACTGTCTGGTACAGTCCACGAATGGATCGTTCTTACCTCACTGGTAGGTCTCAGAGAGTTGTCACGGAATTTATTCCTCTGACTTCTCCCTACCATAGAGGGTGCACCATGAGGGTTCCATTTAGCTCCCATGTTGTTTGCAGTGTATATGCTGCCATTGGAGAAATCATCAGGAGATACAACAGTTTTCACTGCTTATGCGGATGATACTCAGCTGTATTTATCCTCTCCCCGATCAGGTGATGCACTCTCTGTACTTAACAACTGTCTGGATGAAATCAAAATTTGGATGAGTTGAGTGGTTGAACCTTAATCCGGATAAGACCGGGTGGTTGTGGGCCCAGATCATCCTGGGAGGGTTTGGGTGCGGCACATCCATCGGCTTATCACTTGGTGGGGTGCCTCTCTAGCTCTTGACAGGTGCGAAATCTGGGCATTACTTTTGACGACGGTCTGACCCTGAAATCCCAGGTGTCAGCTGTTGTCAAAACCTCTTTTTATCATCTGAGGAATATTGCCCGGGTGAAACACCTGATTCCCCAGGAGGATCTTCCGACTTTGGTTCACGCCTTTGTTACAACCCGTTTGGACTACTGTAATTCCCTATACCTAGGGCTCCAGGGATTGATATCTGCCACCCTGCAGCTAGTGCAGAAACGCTGCAGCCAGGCTTTGACTGGGACTTCAAGAACCAGTCATATTCGCCTGTGCCCGCGAACTGCATTGGCTGCCTGTGCAGTGGCGTATCACCTTTAAGGTTGGTTTACTAACCTTTAAAGCCCTACATGATCAGGGACCCGGTTACCTGAAAGATCTTCTGATTCCCTATCGCCCCCTCCGCCCCCTCCACTCCGCCAGTGAGGGATTGCTAGAGATTCCCAGGGTTCGTTTGAAGTTATCAGGATCTCGTGCTTTTGCCTACTCAGCTCTTACCCTGTGGAATTCTCTACCTCATTGGTTGAGAGAATGCCCGACCGTCGATAGTTTTAAAACTGCTTTAAAAACTTATCTTTTTAACTAGGCTTTTTCTTTATAGCTTGTTTGCTTAATGTTGATTTCTGTTTTATTATCATGTACAGCGCCTTGATTTTGAAAGGCGCTTTATAAATAAACACAAATTGAATTGAATTGAATTGCTAAAATAGCCAACCAGAACCTGATGCTGCCAAACATTTTCAAGTTACACTAGACTCTTTCTCAAGGCATAGCACATATGTGAGGAAGCACCATTTAAAACCAAGATCCTTAAAGTGACAGTACCATAACTCATCCTGAATACATAAATATATGCAATATCACAATTTAAATTTAAACACCGTTTGTTATAAATACCAATCATACAGAAACACACAAGATGTGAAACAACTGTGCTGACAGACCACAACCTAAGGAAAAGGGACAAAAGAAGGCAGGGAAAGGAAGGGGGAGTAAGAGAGTAGGTAAACCAGTAAATATAAATATAATAATAGATAGATAAGTGTGTATTACAAGGCAATAATACTATTGAGAGGTTCTGGGGGCATGGAACCTCAAGAGCGAACCTCGAGAGGTCCTAAAGTCCCCAGAACCTCGAGATGGTATTACTGTCTTGAAAAACATTTATCTTTCTGTTATTTTTTGTAATATATGGATCCATTGATAATACTACAGTTGGAGATGACCTTTGAACTGTAGCATTATCAGCAAAAATGATAGTATTATCTCCTTTCAGGATAGTATTATTGAGAGTAGTGATGTATTACTGGGAAATTTTTGTATAACTTAGTATAGTATTATTGAGGCTTTTCCATATTTTACAATATAATAAACTCATTATATCTAAATAGTGCAGACCAGATATATTGCACATCTTTCAAGTTCATAAAAAAATACAAAATATAAATTCTATTCTCTACACATGAAGGGGGGTGCCAGCTAGCCAAAGGTGGTGTGGGGGTTACATACATACATACATATGCACGATACTCATGCATGCGCAGTTTAAGTCAGTGCCACCATGTTGCACATGTTCGCCATCACTTCTGCAGTTGCATAAAAGAAAAGTAGTGTACCAGGAAAGGGGTATGTTTATGTGGCCCACAGAGGGGAAGGGCTGCATAAACAGAATCACTAGAAACTATGCTGGAGCACTGTGGCAGAACATCAGACAGCAGTCCGGTTACGTGCTTCCACAGTGCTCTTATACAAATCTGATGATGGCATAACATCTGTGGAGCTTGACCCACACAGCCATAAAAAATCAGGCTCAGGAGGTGACTATTAACAAACTAAAGAGCTGGTCTGGAACTTGCTCATCATTACAGTCAATTTCTCATTTGTTTCTAAGCAGTAATTTCTCTTAAATGGGCCTTAATCATATTGATCTAAGTGTTGGTAGACTACTTCTGTTTTTTCCCTGATTGTATTAGGCAGGGTAGTAGCAGTCTTGAAGTGGTAGCTGCCAGTGGTGGCATGCTCTGAAAAAAGTGGTGCCCATGCTCATCTGCACATTTTAGAAATGATCGCTTTCCTTGTTTTTTTCTGTAAGCAAACTGACCCCTTTAACACAAAAACAAGGAGTCAGTTATGGCCTCCATGCCCCCCTTTTTGCTTCAAGTAAGGAACGTGGTTATGGGTTTGCATCAGATGTACAGTGGCAGCCATAGATGCATAATATTGTTAAATAGTAAGCAACTGTATGTAAAAGCTTCTTTTTTTTAATGTGTACTTTCTTAATGTTGTCAATACCACTCCACCCATTTTGTACTCTGCATCTGGATTTCCATGCCCCTAGTGCATTATTTTACATTGTTGTGTTCAGGAGAAAAAGGCCTTTCAAATGAGGGTAGTCACTAATCTGCATTCATTATAGTTTTTTTTAAATAGCCATCAGAAATGTGAATTTTGTAAAAACAAAAATGGAAATACAGGTAATAAAATTACCATATTTTACAAAATATAAGAATTCAGATTAGTTACTACACTCATTTGAAACATATTTTTGTCCTGAACAACTTTCGGGCTGGTTGTTTTTGTGCACCTGGAATAGTTTTAAAGAAATTTAGATTTGTTTGGAATGCATGCGCATTTGCTAACAATTCTGCATAGTGCCTTAGTAAGATTCTCAAAGAAAAGCAGTTTGGAGTTCTGTCTCCAACGTTCTTAGCACACAATGAGTCTGCATCCAGAGGAGCTCACCAGGAGCTTCCAGTGTTCTGTTTGGGATGTTAAAGGCTGCAGGACACCCAGCTGAATTTACTACCTCCAGAGGAGTTCACCAGGAGCTTCCAGCATTCTGTTTGGACTGCTAAAGGTAATTGGGGCTCTCCTCTTGCTGCACTGTTTGTGTGGGGTGCTATCCCATCGATGCTTCATGTCGACTGCCCCTCCCACCCAGGGATGTCCCTTAATGTATATGTCATCCAAATCACATGACTAAGTGTCCATTTCCCCATTAGCAGCTTATTTATTTATTTAGTTTTTGTTGACCGGGTAAGTGCACTAGACAAATCCTGCCTATTTTCAGGCATGACCCGGTGATGAATTAGTACTGTTGTTAGAGCAGTTAAATATCCATATCTGTGCTGTAACAGAAACATGGTGGCGTGGAGATGACACATGGGATAAGCATATTCCAGGTTTTACACTGTATCACAAAGATCGTAGTAATACCAAGAGAGGAGGGGTGGCCCTGTACGTGTCCAGCAATATTAATGCAGAGAATGTCGAACTTATACAGTGGTCAACTATTGAGGTTGTCTAGGTTAAAATATTTCCCAAGACGGCTCCATGTATTAACATCAGGGTTGTTTATAGACCTCCAACAATTTCAGTTGAAGATGACATTCAGTTACTTGATTTTGTGGAGAATATATCATCCACAAAAAATACTTTATTGGTAGGTGATTTCAATCTCCCTGGTATTTGTTGGAAGAACTTGGTTACTTCATCCACTACTGAGAATAAATATTTGCAGTTATTTTTGCTATCAAATCTTGAACAAATAGTTAATACCAGCACAAGGGGAAATAATGTTTTGGATTTAGTATTGCATAACATGTCAAATCAGATTTCAAATTGTTTAGTCTTATATCCCCTGGGGTCTAGTGATCACTCTATTGTACATTTTATCTTAAAGGGTCTATTAAGGCAAGACTCAGGAAATACTATGCTTTATCATTTTAAAAAAGCAGACTTTTTAGGAATGGTATCTGAATGTACATCTTGGGATTGGCAACACTCCTTCTCAGATCATACACTTTCTGACATGTGGCAAATGTTGATTGGCAAACTGACTTACTGGACTAATAAATATATTCTGGTTATTCGCAAAAAGGACAAAACCAACTTGAAAAGACCATGGATGACTAATTCAGTCAAAAAGCATATTAAACAAAAAAATAGGGCTTATAAAAGAGCTAAGTCTTGTGGGTCTAAGATGAGTTGGGAAATTTATAAATCTCAGTTGAGGGTGACCAAACATAGTATAAAAAGGGCTAAAGAGGTTTTTGAAGAACAACTGGCCAGAAATGTGGGAGACAATCATAAATCCTTTTTTAAATATATTAACAATAAAAGGGGTGGGACTCCGACTATTGGACCATTAAAAAACAACACTGGGGATCTAGTAGCAGATGCATCAAGTATGGCTGTTATGTGTAACAACCAGTTCTCATCAGTATTCAATCCAAAAATTGAATCTAATAGGAATCATAATGATCACATCACAAATGGGTTCTTTATAGTAACTACTAATTCCGTATATAAATTACTGGAAAGTTTGGACCCTTTTAAATCTCCGGGACCAGATGGTCTTCACCCTCGGATCCTTAAAGAACTAGCACTTCCCTTGGAAGGACCTATAACTGCTCTCTTTAATAAATCTATTCAGGAAGGGCAAGTCATCGATGACTGGAGACTGGCATCTGTGGTCCCTATTTATAAAAAAGGTTCTAGATAAGAGGTGTCTAACTATAGACCCGTTAGTCTGACATCCATTTTGGGAAAACTATTGGAAAGACTTATAAAGGAGCATCTTTGTACCTTGGTAGAACCTGATCTTACCTAGCATGGGTTTGTTAAGGCTAGATAGTGCCAGACAAATTTGTTGAATTTTTATAATGGTGTGAGTAAGGCACTGGATAAGGGCGAAGCAGTGGATGTTGTGTTCTTGGATTTTTCCAAGGCGTTCAACAAGGTCCCTCATGGTTATATTATTGAAGATATGATAAACCTTGGTATAGGAGGAAACTTAACAAGATGGGTGGAATCATGGCTAAAAGGACGCTCTCAGAGAGTGGGCATTAAGGGCTCTTATTCAGATTGGGATGATGTTACTAGTGGGGTGCCCCAGGGTTTGGTTCTGGGGCCGTGCTTGTTCAACTTATACATAGCCTCACTAAAAACTAGTACAGATATCTGGATAACAAAATTTGCAGATGACACACGTATAGGCTACCCAATTACTAACATTGAGGATAGCAATACCCTTCAATTGGCCCTTAATGAGTTGCATGAATGGGCTATTCTGAAAAAATTGCCCTTCAACTTGGACAAATGTGTGGTTATGCATTTTGGAACTAAAAATATACAAGCCAAATATCACCTGGGTTGATCGACCCTGAAAATTGTTAGTAATGAGTGCGATTTGGGTATCAGAATCTCTAATGACCTCAGCCCGAAACTCAATTGCCAGAATGTCATCAGAAAGGCAGCCGGGGTATTACATTGTATTAACAAACATATTACTAGTAGGAGATGTGATGTTATACTTCCACTGTACTCATCCTTGGTGAGGCCGCATCTGGAGTATTGTGCCCAGTTTTGGGCACCTGGGGATAAGGGTACCATAAAATCTATGGAGAAAATCCAGCATAGAGCAACAAAAAATATCTACAAAGTTAGAAATCTTGACTATCATGCAAGATTAGAATATTTGGGGTTGTTTACCATGGAATACCGCAGATTGAGGGGTGACTTGTGTCTGGTATTCAAGGCTACGCAAGATAAAAACCTGGGTAAATTACTTGGGCTGGAAATAAGGAGCAAGATATATGACACCAGGGCACATCCATTACAATTAAAAATTGAACAGTGCAAAACAACAAAAAGAAGTAACTGGTTTACAATAAGAGTTTGTAAGATCTGAAACAGTTTACCTTGGGATATAGTGTCATGTGCAAGTATTGACACCTTCAAAAGACTTTTAGATATATATTTAAAACAAAATCATATTGGAGGATATAATTAATATCAGGCGAGAACTATGGAGTACTGGGTGAGCATTATGGACTTCGGTCTTCTAGCTCTGTATGACCTATGATACCTATGATACAGATGAATGCCAACTGACCTTGAACCAGATTAAGCTGTTGGTGGTATTTTTAGTGAATGAGGGAAATTTGGCCAGGACACCGGGCAAATTCTCCTACTCTTTTTGATAAGTGCCATGGGATCTTTAACATCCACCTAAACTACCACCAATCCAGGCAGATGGGACCTCGGTTTAATGTCTCATCCAAAAGACGGCACCTCAGAAGTGCAACACCCCTCTCATGCTGCACTACAGTGCTAATACTGGGATATTAACCCAAGTACCAGATATGGGAACTGAACCCTCTGATCTCCCAGCCTTAGAGGTGAGTGTGCTACCTACTGAGCCACTGACACTGCTTATACATTCCCACCATTAGAAGTCCCCTGTTCCTCTCCCTGTACCCTCCTTTCTAGCCTGCTCCCTCACTCTTCTCTCACCTTACTACTATCTACAACCTGCTATTGTGCCATCTGTCCTCTAGGAGGTGGTATTGCACACCCCTGTTTAGCTCTTCCCCCTTAGGTTTTACCTCCTCTGCTGCTAAACTTTTTACACCCTCGGCTACTTTTCCCCTACCACTTTGCCACTTTAATCCCCCCACGACTACACTCTGACTCTGAGATTTGAACTCTACACCCTCTGCACCAGAGTCGGACACCCTTCCTCTTCACCACAGTAGCTGCCCTACTCCTAGGTGTCAGTTTTCCCCCTTATCGCTCACTCCTTCTTCTTTCCCTCACAAGTATGGCTGTTGTCCACCTCCTCTTCCTCTACTTTTGCCATATCACACACTACTCCCCCACACACATCCCAAATGATTATAACCTCATGATGCACAACCAACAAAGCATCTACCCCACTCAGTGGTCTGCTACACCTGATGCCCCCTCAGGCAAAGTCCCCCACCCTCCCACTCTGCCCACCCCCACCTGGACAACCCCACACGCATTACTCCTACTTGCCACCCCACCCTTCAAAACCTTCCTATCCCCACCTCCTGTCAGTACAAACCCTCCCTGCGAGCCAGTAATGCCTTACAAAAAAACTCATACGGAAACTCCCCCTCTGAACTTTATCCCTTCTCCTATTACTGTCAGGGAATTGACATCCCAACCCTGGCCCCCCATGTCAACCCTCTGCACCCCAGATAGTAGAAACCAGACTACGCATTGCATCTATTAATATATGTTGTCTCCCTAAGAAATTTGCCAACCTCCAGGTATGGGCGACACAGCACCAGCCGGATGTCCTGGCACTAGTTGAAACCTGGTTATCCCAAAATACCCCTGACTCATTAGTAATGCTGCCTGGTTTTACACTTCACAGGCTTGATAAGGTAGGAAAGCACGGTGGCAGCTGTGCCTTTTACATACGTGACCACCTCCAAGCACACCCACTAACCCCCCCAATGCTAGCTAACGGGTCCCAAGCTCTGTCCCTAAAAATCTCTCTGGTCTCCTCCAGGGCAGCTTTAATCCTCACAGTTGCATACATTCCCCCACGGGACCAGAAACCCGCCTTCCAGACCCTTGTTGACTATCTCACCTCCCTCCCCCATAAGACTGAACTTCTAACCCTTGGTGATCTTAACATAAACTGGAACTCCGCAGCTGCTGCCTACTACAAAGACACCCTCTCTGCCCTTGACATCTCCCAGCTAGTCCCCTGGGTCATGTTACTCAATCCAAAAAGTGGCACAGCCACTCTCCTTGATGTCATTCTCCCAAACCGCCCCCATAAAATTTTTGACATCTCCATGCTAGCCAATGCACTCAGTGATCACTCACCCATCCTCTTCAACTGGTCCTTTCATACCAGCTAACCACCCCCCAAGACTATCCTCACTAGACTCCTAAAACCTGGAAAACTTGAGAAGCCAAAGCAATACCTGACACTCACTGACTGGTCCCCACATACCACCTCCAGGATCTTGATGCAGCACTAAATCAGTTCATTAGCACCTTTAATGAGGCTTGTGACAGATTTGCTCCACTAACCATAAAAACTGTCAAGGGACAGGACACCCTCTGGATAACCACACCCTTACTGAACCTCATCCAACATCAGGATAATCTGTGGCAAAAAGCTCTTGACTCTGGCAGCCCCTCCAGCAGACAGCACTACTATACCACCCAAAACTGGTGTACCTAGGCTATCCAAAAAGCAAAAGCAGAGTACTTTAAAACTGCCCTAACTGGAACTTGGGGAAGTGGCCAAAATTTCTGGGATAAACTAAAGACCCTCACGGGCAATTTCACCTCCCCCCGACCAACTATGTGTCAATGGATCTATCACTAACAGCCCTCCACTGATTGCTGAAATGCATAATACAGTCTTCTCTGACCTTAGCTCCACCCTTCCTACAAATCTTTTCAGCCCAGTTACTCCACCTCCTCAAACCGCACACCCTTACCCCCCCTTTTGCTTCCATACCCTCACCGCTCGTGATGCCAAACTCTACCTCCTCAAAGTCCTCACAGGCTCCCACTATAGCCACAACACTCTGGATCTAAAAATCCTACGCCTCACCCTAGATGAAGTCATCTCCCCACTTACCACCATCCTTAACCTCTCTCTCTGGCTGGGTAAGTTCCCCACCATTTGGAAAATGGCCCTCATCACACCCATCCATAAAGCAGGTGACCGCCTCACCCCTGTAACCACCACCCCATATCCATCCTTCCCCCTCTCTAAAGCTCTGGAGCACATTGTCACTGACCAACTCTCTGAGTATCTCTCTGGATATGACCTACTCTCACCAGAACAACATGGTTTCAGGAAAGGTCATACCACCACTACAGCCCTCTTAGAATTCACAGACTTTACTCACTCTGCCATAGACACAGATAAATTGTCAGGTGCAGTGTTTCTTGACCTATCCAAGGCCTTCGATACCTTAATCACCCCTTACTCATCTCTGCTTTCTTCCAGATTGGACTCTCCCAGGACACCGATGCCTGGTTCATTGATTACCTGTCTAATCACTTCCAGCAAGTGAGAATAAACTCTGCCCACTCAAACCCTCTTCCTGTTCACTCAGGGGTCCCACAAGGCTCCATTTTGGGACCACTACATTTTAGCCTCTACCTAAACTCTCTACCCAAGGCCTGCTTAGGTAAAATCCTGCTCTGTGTGGATGATGCAGTTCTTTATGCATCTCCTGCCACCCCAGAGGGACTTGAGTGCTCCCTTCAAACTGCTTTCACTGAGGCTGGTTCATCAAACACAGACTCGTCCTAAATCAGAAAAAGTCTAAAGTTATGCTTTTCACCCACAACCAAAATAAATTCAGGCAATCCCCCCTTCACATAAAAACCTCAGTCTCACAACCCCTTGAACCAGTTAGCATCTTTAAATATCTGGGAATTACGCTTGACCCAGCGCTAACATATCACGACCATATTCGGCACCTCTGCACCACAGTAAACTATCATATTGAACTACTGTACAGACACCGGAACTGCCTTCCCCTGAAGCTCTCAAACTCACCGTATCCTCCTCCATGTTGTCCTTAGTCGACTATGGAATCACCATTTATGGAGCGACTGATAACACAGCCTTACACTGCCTAAAAATGTCATTAAACAAAGCATGTTGACTCATACTTGGTTGCCCCACCTCCACCCACACCTGCTCCCTATACAGTCAATTAGACTGGCTGGATTTCAATGACAGACTACTGTTCCACACCTGCATCCTAGCAAAAAAGGTCACCACCAGCCTTGCCGCACCCAGCCTCTCCTTGCTCATGCAGCCAGACCCACTTTCCAGGACAGCTAGGAGCTCCCTCAAAGCCTCATATTTGGTTCCCAGACAAAATACATCTCTTGGCCAATGCTTCTTCTCGTACAGAGCACCCACTTGGTTAAACTCCCTCCCTACCAATATTGCCGCTGCTTCTAAAATTGGCCAGTTCAAGTCCTTGCTCTGTACCCACCTGACCACCACTCACACCTGCTGGTGCCTCTAATCATCCTTAGCTGCCTGACAATGGACTATATCCTGCCTACAAGTGTAGTAATGTTCCTGCCATTATGGCTTGAATACCTGTAACTCTGTAAATGATTGTTTTATCAACATATCTATACTGCACCCCCATTTGTTGTTTTGTATCTTTACTCAGGGCATGCTAGCCTGTAGAAATTGTCTGCCTAATCTTAGTAACTCTCTATGTGCACAATCTGTTTACTTTTGACATTGAGCCTTTGAAAAGGAGTCTATGACTCAAAGGTTTGTAATTCCAAATAATTTTAAATAAATAAATGAGTTAAAGGGGGACAGGAATTGATTACTTATGTGCAGCTGTTTGAAATGTCTCTATTTTCATAAATTATATTCATACCTCTAACAGATTCCTATTTAACTATGCCTGAATAAAAGATGAAGCTATCAGTTGTGTTTTGTTTTGGTTTTAGATTTATAGAACTGCTATTTATTATAACAGCAGATTAGGTACATATGGACACATGTTCACACATGGACATATTAGGATAACAGTATCTCACTTACAAGGGGGTCTGTGTTAGATTTGGGTTTTGAATGTATGCATACACTAATCACTTGTTACAGAATTGCAGATATATCAAGCTTTAGACAGTATAAGTTTGACTATTCATGAGTAATATGGACTTATTGTACACAAAGTTTAAGAAAAATGTATCTGAACAGTACTTACACTGTGTAAAAACTGGATTGACACCACTGTGTGAAACAGCTGGTGAGTGCTTAATTTACACTACAGCAGGTTGTCTTCTATCTTATTTTTTACTTAACACATAGATATTTCCATATTTATAAGACTTTTCACATTATTTACTATGCATTGCTTAAGCTTATTTTTCCTTGTGGTTTTAATCATTGTCATTTACTAATGCTAGCACAGACACACACAGATGGTTTTAAAATGAAGCTTCAGTTGCTTTATAGCTTTTCTCAGGGAGTGAACTTTCAAGTCAGTGACATTTGACCTTGGGTTAGCTTTCTTTTGATGGAACTTTTGCTGTCTTTATATGGTTATGTTTTTTTTTGAATGCAGTTTTAACCAATGGGGTCCTTAACAACTTTTCATCTGGTTTGTGTTTGTATGATCTGGGTTTTGAGGAAGTATGTTCTTCTAAAACAACTTCCAGTGTTTTCTGATGAAGGATTCTGTGTAATCCACAAGCTAAAAGCAACTGTGTTCTTTTGTAACAACTCTGTTGGTCCAATAAAAGGTATCAAATTATCTGTTTCTGTGGATCTTGTGTTACAAGGACCAATATGGCAACACATTTTTCTGTGGTATCACGGTTTCAGAAATGTTAGCATGAACTTATCAGTATAGTGCCCATGGTTCTGAAACCATGAAGTAACATAGACAAAACTCCAAATGCTTCGTTCCATGAAAGGGGTATGTCCCCTGTATGGTGACACCATTATAGTGAACACTTTGATGCTGACAACATCAACAGTTTGCTGTAATGGTCCACCCGAGACCCTGGCACTCTATCTCCTGGTACTGCAACCCCAAATCAACTCTGACTCTGAGTTGATAATCTTTAAGTTCAGGGAGTGTGGGGCAGAGCCCCCCACATGGGGGGTTGGAGGCAAAGCCCCCTGATGGAAGAACAACCAGGGTCTCCTGCTGGATTTATGTTAACTGCAACTTGCAGTCAACATAAATCCGTTGCTGTGATGTCTGTCAACAACATAGTTGTGGAACTGGCATCATAGAGCCTCATGAAAAGAACTGTACAGAATGTTGTTCATACAAAGAAAACAATACAAAACACAACTGGCAGCTTCAGCTTTTATTCAGGCATAGTTAAATAGGAATCCTTTAGAAGTATAAATATAATTTATGAAAATAGAGACATTTCAAACAGCTGCACATAAGTAATCAATTCCTGTCCACTTTAAATTAGGAATGGCAAGAGATGAACAAGGTGGTCTGGTCTAGAATTTCACTGAACTGGCGGAGTGGTTTGTAAAACTGAGGTTGTTTAGAAGTGCAATAGAAGTTATGCCAAACAAATGTAACTATATCTAAAAGTACATGTGTTACACATAAACAAGCAGTATGAAAGTTGTTCAGGACAAAAATACATTTCCAATCAGCCTATTCATTAAGCTGCACTAATTATATTTTTTAAACTATGGCCATCTCATTACCTGAATTTTCATTTTTCTTCAGAATGTTCACCTTTCAGATGGCTGTATTTAAGAAAATCTAATGAATACAGATTAGTGACTACCCTCATTTGAAAGGTCATTTTGTCCAGAACAACTTTCATGTTGATTGTGTATTGGTAATGTGTACACTTTTTGAGATATTTACATTTGCTTGGCATGACTCCTACTGTGTTCACTCAGAGAGAAAAAAAATTGAGGCAGTTTGGAAGACCATATTTTACAAAATATAAATAATTCAGATTAGTGACAACCCTCATATGAAAGGTCTTTTTATCCTGAAAAAAATTTCACATGGTTGTTTTTTTGCATCTTGAATAGTTTTAAAGATATGTAGATTTGTTTGGAATGTGTAAACATTTGCTCTCAGAGAAAAGCAGCATGGAGTTCTGTGAAAGAAAATACAAAATCGCACATGCCCACACAATGCAAAGCATCATGGGATGCATATGCAAATTACCACAGAATGTTATGCTGGTCTAACTTTAAGCAAAATTGCATGGTGCCGAAAGGCCTCTCACATAGTTTTCAAAGGGCGCTAACAGAAGACATAGACACTGTTTCGTCCTACCAGGACTCATCAGTATGCCTCATCTTTTTGACACCCCAGTGGAATGGACCAGCTACCCTAAGACAGTGTGTCTTGGATATGTTGTGGTGAACCCATTAAAATAAAAAAACATTTAAAAGACAAAGAACCTCTGTGCGCAAACACTGAGGCAAGGGTTACCCCAAAGGGCATTTGGCTGGGAAGCCAAGTTTCAAGAAAATACAAAATCGCACATGCCCACACAATGCAAAGCATCATGGAGTTCTGTGTCCATCATTCTAAAAAGAAAGAAAGGAGTATTTCTTTAACTGTCATAGAGATTTACAGTAATGGAAGGATACACTGAAAAGTACTAAAAAATGTGTTCCACGTTAATCCCATTTTTCAAGCTAAAGCATGATGGTTGTAGGATATGTCCACAGCCATAAAAACTACTGTGGACAATAAAAAACACTTTAGAAGTGAGGAAGTTATGCCTTTGTGCAGGGGCATTGTTAGACCCATTTTAAACTATGGGAGCCCGGTGTGGTATACTTTAAATAAAGGAAATAACTCTAAATTAGAGACGGTACAGATGCAGGCTACAAAATTAATTTATAACATGAAATATTTGATATATGATGAACATCTCAAAAAGATGAATCTAATGACCTTGGAGACAAGACAGTTGAGAGGTGATCTGTTACTGTGCTATGACATCATGCAGGATATTTATCTACTAAATGAGTGCTGCCTGGAATTTAAAAATGATGGAAATAGAACCCAAGGTCATCCTCTACAACTTAGGCCAAAAAAATTCCAGACAAATGTAAGAAAAGCCTTTTATACACAGTGCATAGTAAATCCATGGAACAAGATCCCAAATAGAGATATTAATTAGTAATGATAAAGAAGATTTCAAAATGAAATCAGATGCCTATATACTAAATGGGAATATGGCATCTTACTACGGGTGATAGAAATGGAGCATAGATGGGCTGACTGCCTCCTTGCTCCTAGACACCTTAGTATGCACCTTAGTAAATGTATGCACACCATAGGAACTGCAACCCACTTACTTGCAGCTCAGTGGCACACTGAATGTGTGTTTGCATAGCAGGTGAAGGATGAGTGATTCATATCCTAGCAGTTACTTATACAATTGTTTCAATTTTTTAGTTTTATTGTAAAGTGGAAACTCACTTAAGTAGTGATTCACTGTGGTGTGGAGTTGGAATGTAAATAAAATAAGAAGCAAATTTAGCTAAGAACAACAATTTGTGAAGGTATATTGCCTCCTGTAATTAGATCCTCAGCTGTCTGTTTTTCAGGTTGTGCAATATCTCTTCACCACAGGAAATGAAACCCACTTGCCTGCAACTCAGTGGCACACTGAATGTCTGTTTACTTAGCAGACAAAGGATCAGTGGTTTCAATACAGGCAAGCACACAGTATACAGTATTGTAATGCATAATTATTTCATACCTTACAGACCTTGTTTGGCATCTCTATTACAATTGGTACTTCGATTTATTTTGTTTTTATTTAATTTTTTTTATTTATTGAAAAATTTCACCAGGAAAGGCACACTGAACAAAGTAGTTTCTCATCTCATGGTGCGTCCTGGGGAGGGGAAACTGAGATACATAGTACGCATACAATTTTGAAGGAATGATTGTTACAGATCATGGAAACAAAAAAGTGCTTATATAAATAGTTGGTAATTATACAACAGATAAATCATATGTTACAACTGAAGTGCTGGATTGTCATACAATAGGCTTGGCCTAAGTTCGAAGAAGAGCTGAGCAATAAGATAGGACACATCAGAGATCTAGGAGCAGGAGGTGGAGAGGAAATGTTGCAGCAAGGAGGAGAGCGATATGGGGGAAGAGGAGTGCCTTATTTGATAAGGCAGGGAGCTCCAGAGTTTAGGGATCCTGTAGGAGAAAGCTGACTTTCCAGTTGAGATAGAGTAGTATGTGATAGCCAAAGAGTGGGAGTCATTTGATCTTAGAGAATGGGAGGGGGACTGGATATAGAGGAAGAGAGATGGGGGGAGAGCCAAGCCAGAATTAAGAGATGAATTTAGCAGAGTGTGATAGCTGTCAATTGACCAGTGAGGGGAGAGTAAGAGAGTGATAGAGGTTGTAGTGGTGAGCAGTGAGAGGGGCAGCTAAGGCAAAACAACAGAAAGCATTGAAGAGGGTGTCTAGTCTGACCAGGGAAGACTTGAGAGCAGGACTCTAGAATATATCACAGTAGTCGAGATAGGGAGAATCATTTTCTGGATAAGCTCTTGCCTAGCTGGTAGAGGTAGGCAGCTTCAGTTCCTGTATAAGGCACCAAGCTTGGGGTGCAGCTTTTTCAGGATGGAGTCCACATGTCCAGAAAAGCTGAGGTACTGGTTGAGCCAGACCTCAAGGTATCTAAAAGAGGAGGTGTCCTCAAGGGTGGTCCTGACAAAGTTGTTGAAAGAGGGAAATTTAGGTAGCCTAGATAGTCTCCGCCTAGTGCCAGAGGTCATGGAGACTATCTTCTTGGTGTTTAAGAAGAGATGATGGGAGCTTAGCCAGAGCTAAACCTTATTAAAGTCATGCTGAAGACTGGTTGCAACATCAGAGGGAGATTCACCTGAGGTGAACAAGACAATGTAATCCACATACATATGGATGGAGGATTCAGAGCACACTGATGGAAGATTGCTTAGGAAAATAGAGAAGACTAGTGGGCCAAGAACAGAGCCTTGAGGCACACCAGTAGTTATTTGGAGGGAAGGGGAGGTGGAGTCATCAATTTTTACAGACTGGAAGAAGCCTACTAGATAGGATCTGAACTAATTTGTGGCAGAGTCAGAAAGGCCAGCCAAGGTGAGGTTAGTTAGTAGGAGTGGGTGGGAGACAGTGTTGAATGCCTTGGCAAGGTCAACAAAGATGGCAGAAGTGATGAGGCCATGGTCCATCTCAGTGAGGATGGAGTCTGTGAGTATAAGCAGGAAAGTGGATGTGGAGTGGCCTTTCCAAAAACCAGACTGGAAAGGTGAGAAAAAAGAGGAGTCAGAGAGATAGGAAGAGAGTTGGGAGAGGACCAAGTGCTTCTGGGGCTTTGCAAAGATAGGGAGGAGCAATATAGGCCGATAGTTCCCAGGTGAGCAAGGGTCACCGCCCTTACGTAATGGGAGGACAATGGCATGCTTCTAGATATCTGGAACAGAAGCAGAAGAGAAGGAGAGGATTAGGAGTGTGGCCAGTGGGGTAGAAATAGCTTGCACAGAGAGAAAGATAAGTTTGGGCTCAAGACCATCAGGCAAACTTTCTTTTGATGGCATAAAGCAAGGAGGGCATTTAGTGTGTCATCAGAGGGCACTGGGGAGAAGGGAAGGCCATTGCATAAGGGAGGGTTGCTAGGGGTGGGGGAGATAGAGGGAGTGGATGGCAGAGAGGAGGGGAGGGAAGGGATGTAAGGAAGGCAGAGGCACAGGATGTGAAGTATGTCTTGAATTCAGTAGCAATGGTTTGGTGGTCAGATGTTAGAGTGTTGTTCACTTTGAGTAGAGGAGTAGGGAGTTTAGATGGGGGGGAAGAGGGCATGGATGACTTTCCAGAATTTAGATGGG
Source organism: Neoceratodus forsteri (assembly GCA_016271365.2). Lineage (NCBI taxonomy): Eukaryota > Metazoa > Chordata > Ceratodontiformes > Ceratodontidae > Neoceratodus > Neoceratodus forsteri. The sequence continues at coordinate 1,068,006,601 of CM028130.1, forward strand.
GTAGTTATGTTTGCTTGGAAAGTGGAACTAAAATATTCAGCCTTAGCCAAACTAGTTGCCTTTGTTCAGGAATTTTTGAGAATGCTGTACTTGTCTTGGTCTCGTTGCAACCTAGAAGCTTTCTGACCCTTCCAAGCATGGTCACACATGTACATGCAAGCCAGAAGTTCAGGGCTGATCCAAAGAAGATGGTTTCCACATACTCTAGTATGCTTTATTGGGGCATGTTTGTTCCAAATATTTAGGAGCTGCACTTGGAAATAGTCTAGAGCTTCATTTACTGTTGTTGTAGAGGGTATGGGTGACCAATCCATGTGGGCTAATTCATGGTGGAGGGAGGTGAGGTCCAGTGACTTGTAGGAGCGGACTAGCATGATTTTGTGTGATACCTTCGGCCTATGGATTTTGCAGATCATGTAGATCATATGGTGGTCACTTAAAGTGTCTGGAAGTAGGCCAGACTCCTATGAGGCTAGGTAGTGAGTTCCCAGTCGATTAGCAAATGATTTTGTATTTTTGGATTCAGGTGGGTTGGTTCATGGATTAGCTGTTTTTTTTTTCTTTGTTTTTTTTTTTAAGTTGTTTAACCAGGAGTAGCACACTAAGCTGAAAGCTTTTTTACAGGTGCAATATGGGAGCACAGGGAAGTTGTGACTTGCTCAGGGTCACACAGTATGCAAGTCGAGGTTGTGGGATTCAAACCCAGGTCTGGTCTGCTGGATGTCACCAGATTTGCAGTTCAGAGCCTTAAACCACTGTACTATCTAAGGGCAGTTAGATTATTACAAGTGTTGTTTGATGAGGGAGCCAACCCCCCCTCCCCCCATAATATAGAGCTCACCAGAGGATGTAAGGGTTACAATTTCTGAGATGAGATCTACGGCTATGTAATCAGAGAGGCCAGGATGGCAGCATACCGCAGCAACATTTTTTTTATTTATTTTATTTTAGTTTTTGTTGACCAGGTAAGTGCACTAGACAAATCCTGCCTATTTTCAGGCACGACCCGGGGGAAGGGGATACAGATGAATGCCAACTGACCTTGAATCCGATTAAGCTGTTTTTATTAATTGATTGTTTTGATTAATTGATTAATCCGATTAACATAAATGGGTACTAAGTGGGGCAGGGAAAGTCTGAGGATGAGTGCCTCATATGCTGCTGGGATGGATGTAGAGGGGATAGTAGTAGCTTGGATAGCTGTGGAGGTGAAGATGGTTACACCGCCTCCCCTACCTGTGCAGCCTTGATGTGAGATAGTGTAGCCCGGGATGGTGATGGAAGGGTCTAAGGTCTTTTTATTTAGCCGTGTTTCAGAAAAAATAAGGAGGTCAGGGACAAGAGAAACTGTGAGGGGCTGGAGTAGGTCAATTTTAGGTAGAAGACTCCTTATAGTTAGGTGAAGTAATCTTAAGCCTCCGGTGAATTTTGGTGATTTAGTGGGGGTGGAACTGTTATGTAGGTACTTGTGCCAGGGTGTGGGAGGCTGGAGGACCAGGGTTTGGGTTAATGTCTCCAGCGAACAGAAGTGGGAGTGAAATTATAATAAAATGGAGCTTTGAACTCTTGTACAAATGTTGGGATGTGTGAGGCTTAGTGAGTGGATGGCTGTAGTAGGAGGAAGGGTGATGTATTATTAAAGAGTGTAATAGAGCATAGTGATTGGGCACTGCTATGAGAGATGCACATGGAAGGAAGGGGAAGTGGGACCTCAAAAGGTAGTGGGGGGAAGGGGCTGTAGCCTTAGAGACTGTGACATTTTGCTGTAGAAGAGTATAGAAGTTAATGGAAGCTATTTTATGAGGGCTTTAGATTTTAGGGGTAGGTATGACAGAGAGAAGAGGGACGGATGATAGAATAAGGAATAGGGAGGAAATTCATATAGAAAGCATAATGAAAATATTAAGGTAGCTAAAGTGCAGAACAGTTAGCGTACTTAGTGAAACGAGCTCAGCAAATGTGGAAAATACTAACTTAGTAGTATAGACTTGGTCTGATGTGTTGCAGTGTTAGTGGGGACTGTCCCAGTTAGGCACCCCTAGTGGTTGGCTAATATAAGATGCCAATGGAAAAGCTGACACTTAGCAATTTATGCAGTATCTTGCCTGAGCTTTAAAAGAAAGAGTCCAGATAAGGTGGGGGCGGGTGAGGAGCCGGTGCACAGCGCTGGCAGGAAACACTTGTAGGAAGGAGCTGTAGCTGCTGTGAGGAGTTGTAGCTTGAGCGGGCAGCGGCGGGGGGAAGCACTGCACCACAGGGAGAGAAGCGCCCGGTCAGGGGGCTTCCAAAGCTAGGGGAAAGAAAGAGAGAGAGAGGATTACTTTACTGGGTCTGGGATCAGTGGACAGGGGGTTAGACAGAGGCAAGTAGACAGGAGAACAGCAGGGGGCTGGTGCAGCAGAGAGATTAGCCTAAATGGGGGGGTGGGTAGCAACAATCTAGGAGTGAGAGAGAGAGAGAGAGAGAGAGAGAATGGGGCAGGGCGGGTCAGTGCCAGAACACTAAGTGGTTTAGGCAGAAAGAGAAAAATAGAGAAAGTAAACAAATTAGGAGTGAGAGTGGACTTAAAACCAATGGCATAAATAGAGAAAGTAACACAATTTATAACAATTGTACCCTTAAATCCAGTAGCCTGCTAAAAACAGACACTAGCCACTTTAAAATCACACAGCAGTAAAATAACAGTATATCCACGGTAACTTACTACAGTGCACAAGTAGCTAGTAAAAAGCAGAAAGAAAACTCTTATTTAGTTTTTTTTTTCCTTTTGTGCCAAGACTGGCACAACTAAGCAGTAGTCTAACAAGAAAAAAAATATATGTATATATATATATATATAGCATCAGTCCACAGAGTTCAAATCTAGGAGAAAGGAACCAATCAGGAGACTTGAACAGATGATACCAGAAATCAGGGTTTAGTGGCTTTTGTAGGGAGGAAGGGGCTTATTGGACATTAGGGTGGTAATGGGTGGGAGGTTTCTGTTACAAAATTACTGGGGCAGGTAGGGGAACTTGCTTTAGTGGGAGGGGGAAGGCTGCACAATATAGCACCATGCATATTTGACAACTTCACTGGGTGAATGGGAGGAGGAAGGGACGAGGGACCTTGCTGGGGGATGAGTGGGGGGTATTTTTTTTAAAATGCAGCATTGTGTGAGAAGCTGGTAAATAAGACCAAGAGGGTGGGGGTGTTGTAAAACTACACAACGGCTGCACCATTCTCCTAGTAGGTTTTTTTGCTCCGCAAAGAACTACCTGAAGTGACACTTTGCACTTCACGAAAACAGGAACGTTTGCCAAGTATTTAAAGAAGAGAAGTTTCCTGACTTTGCAATTCTTTAATGACTATAGCCATGTCCCATGCGTGTTCACCGTACAAACTAGGTGGTTCACAGATTAATAAAAAAGGAAGTCAGCAGTGTGCAGAATTGCATGGGGTAGACAAAAAGTCTGTAGTCATTTTAGTCACTCTGTTATGGCAAAGAAACTGTTATGCAAGAGGCACTATCTGGATAAAAATATGGCACTGTCAGAAGGAGATGGCCGTCAGTTGTGATGGTACAAGAAACAACCACCTGGTACTCTTTTACAGAGGTAGTCATTGAGTACCACAGTTATCCACCTGCAAGTAAAAACTCAGACAGGCTCCTCAGTGCTGTGGGCAATATAGCCAACAAAAAAAGGGAAAATGCCTCTCCTCAAAACATACAGAAATACTCACTTTTTTAAAAACTAAACTTGCTTCTTTTAAACAAGATCTACTTCACTCAAATGTTTATTAATAGTGAATCGCAAACACTACCAGTTCCAACACAGGAGAATGATGAAGTGGGCGTCGAAGGCTCCTGTGTCAATTAATTGTACTACTAGTATTACAAATCCACTTTCATGCTGCCACTGCTATCTTTTCTTTCCTCCTAGTCTGGGCTGCTGCTCCTTTGTTGTCAGCATTAGCTTTTTCACTGGCTGCCATACCTGGTTGCTATCCTCCTCTTTATGCTCAATTCTTAGCACATTTATCCATCCACTCTTTACTGTTTCTGCCACATGCTTATCTGCTCTGATCATAAGATGCACTTTAATTTGTTAGGGTATCTTACTTGCTCTATCCAAGCTGTACAAACCAAAGTCAAACCATTGGAAAGGGGAACAATTGCAATGGCTGCATATCATAGCTATGCATAACATAATGTAGTAAGAAGAGAAAATGAGAAGGCGAAAGCAGAACTAATGCATACTACCTTCAGCATCCACAATGGAATCTGATAACCTCATAAGTATGCATGACATCCCTGTGCACCTTTTGTTTCTTTACTGTTGCTGGCTCTACCACTCCACCATCTCCTACTCTTCCTAGCATCCCTCAACCCATGCAAAATAGTCCATCTGCAAATCTTACTGAAAAGCTGGACATCCCCCCTCTCCAGGCCCAGACAGGAATCTCCCGGGAACCTGCGAAGCAAAGCAACAAAAGCTTAGGGTAATTTCCACTCCTGAGAACTACACTAAAGAAGTATTTAACTACAATATCCTCCAACTGGTTGTGTCTGAACTCTGTTAAGATGGAGGATCTGGTGGTTGAGTCAGGTCGAGGGCATGATGGGAGTGCTTCCGGCAGGGCCTCATGTCATTTCCTGGGACCTACACTGTTGATAGCCTCCTCTAGGGTGCAAGATCTTGGCATGATCTTGGATGACAGGTTGACATTTGAAGCTCAGCTGTCATCTGTTGTCCGAAGTATTTTTTACCACTTAAGGAATATCGGCAGGATCAAACCCCTAGTTCCACCTGAAGACCTGCCCACGCTAGTTCATGCCTTTGTAATATCCAGGCTTGATTACTGTAATGCGCTTTACTTTGGGGACTCTGGAGGTACCCTCCACCAGCTGCAGCTGTTGCAAAATGCTGCTGCCAGGTTACTGACTGGCCTTTCTAGGTTCAGTCACATGACTCTGGTTTTGTGGGTTCTGTACTGGCTGCTGGTCTGGTGGAGGGTTATCTTCAAGGTGAGTTTACTCACTTACAAGGCCCTACATGGACTAGGCCCTGGCTATCTGGCTGACCTTACACCAGCTGTCTTGGTCCAATCTCTCCACTCCTCGACCGGGAGCCTCCTTGAGGTTCCCAGGACCAGACATAAAACTGCCTGCGATCAGTCTTTTAGTGTTGCCAGCCCAGTCTTGTGGAATGCTCTGTCAGTCTATATTAGGGAGGCCCTATTGATCAAGTGTTTCAAGAGTGGTCTCAAGGCCCATTTATTTTCATTGGCCTTCCCAGACAATGTTATTTAACCAGCTTTTAGATCTGATTTTAACTGTATCTATTGTTTTAAATAGTTTTTATTGATATGTATTATTTTTCTTGTATTGTGTTTTGATTTTATTTGACCTGCCTTTGTGTGTGTTAGGCACCCAGAGCCTCCGGGATTGAGTGTCCTACAAATAAACTTTGCTTTACCTTGCCAGTCAAATACTTAATAGTTTATATGTCTCTTGTTGTCACACTCCTGCATAGAAAATTGTTTATTCTGGAAAGAGGTCTACAACTCCAAGCAGATTTATAGCATCACTCAGTATTTTAAAGACTGCACATTTTGTCCATGCAAATAGCCAATCATTATGGTTCTCTTGATATGATAAGCCCTCATCACCAGAACTGTCACACTCACATGTAAAGTTATATTTACATCTGAATTGATTGTATTTATGATTCCAAGGGACACAGTTTTATCAAGGTGCCTGAAAATGACAACCATAAATTTCATAGATTATGTCAAAGTCTACTTTTTGGAGGCTATTGGTATATGAACACTTATTGTACTAGTTCATAGGTCTTTAACTACAGGACAGTGGCCTAATTGCCTCCAGTACCTGCCTGTAACCACCCAGCCTAATGCTGGACCACAGCCAGTCTACTGATGGAACCGAATATAGTTTGACATCCCCCTCCATAGTCTACTCTGAGGAAATAAATTGGAAAATCCCTGCATCCTGATTGGTCATCAGACATGCACTGTGAAACCACTACCAATGGTTAAAAAGAGTCCTGGCAATCAGGACACAGTACACTAACATATAAATGCCTTTTCTGAGGTATTAAATTATATTACTTTTATATGCCTTATCAGATTAGTGTATTAGCAGCCATTGTGGCTCTGATCCGAGTTTGTTTTCTACTGGCACGGCTAACTAATTTTGTCTGATCTTTTTCACCATAAGCAAAGTTAGATGATTTCATATTTGTACTGTGGAAAATTTTTACAAGGATTTTTGTGAGGTAGTTGCCTATCATATGTTACATTATTGTCATCATCAGCCTCACAAATAGTTATAAATATTAAATTTGTTTGGCAAAGTTGGCCATGTACTCCACATCCAGCATTTATTCTTTGCATAACATTTGGTACTTAACCAAGTAAAATCTTAGAAAAGAGATATAACAAAACTCCCCCAAAAATGGTTACTGATCTTTGTACATGTGAGTTAGGACATACAGAAGATATAACTCACATACTCTTAATATGTCCAAAATATGAAAAATGGTGAAAAAAGTTGTTAGGGACTATTCTCAAGAATCAATTTAGGGAAAAAACTAGAGTTTATTATTTATTCGGTTCAAAAGAAAAAAGATCTTACACAGACTGGGATATTTTTTTAAAAGGATGTATTAGAGAGAACAGATGTTTCAGGATGAAGGGATAATGATCAGGGCTTCTAATGGCAGGCTACTCAGCCCACCATTCTCCCATCTCTTTTTGCTTTGACTCATTGTTTATCTAATATTAAAAGATGTAACATGTATTTATTTTTTTATTTAAAATTTGATAACCGGGAAAGGCACCATAAGCGGAAGCTTATTTCCAAGAGTGACCCGGAGGCAGAGGTACAAAACAGAGGGTAAACAAATTAAGTTACATGGTAGGACAGTGTACTTAAGACAGTTAGGAAATAAATGACAAAATATATGTAATACATGAAACAGGGAGTATTTACAAATATATACAGTATAATACATAGTGTGTGTGTGTGTGTGTGTTATATATATATATATATATATATATATATATATATTTAACCAGGAGAGACACACTAAGCTGAAAGCTTGTTTACAGGTGCGATCTGGGAGCACAAGGAAGTTAAGTGACTTGCTCAGGGTCACACAGTATGCAAGTGGGGGCTGTGGTATTCAAACCCAGGTCTCCAGGTTTATAGCTCAGAGCCTTAAACCACTGTGCTATACTGCCTCCTTATGTATATTTACATATACAGGGTGTTTTTTTTTTGAATCAGCAGTTTACAGTAGGAGATCAGCTATAATGGGAAACAAACAGATGGGAGCCTGCTAACACCTAGATAGAGAAGAGCCTGCTTGTGCAGGGAAGGTGCTAAAGGGAAGTAAGCAGGAGAAGAAGGAAGAGAAGCATTAGGAGTGAGGGAGAACAGATGCAGGAAAAGGAAGGAGAGGGTCTGAGTAGGTGATTTATGGGCATGAAAGGAGGGGGTAAGGTGGGTTTGGGGGGAATGCTGTTCCAGAGGAAGGGAAGCCTACAGGAGAAAGCCATCTTGCCAGTCAAAGTGCAGATATGTGGAAGGGCGAAGGAACGGTCACTAACTCAACGTGAGTTATATGGGGAGGGGGTTGCAGGTTTGAGGAGGGAGGCAAGGTATGGAGGGAAAGTCCCAAACCAGTATTTGGATATGAAGGTGGTGGAGTGGGAAAAGCATCTCTGGGAAAGAGATTGGCAGGATAGGGAGGAGTAGAGGTCACAGTGGTGGGTAAGGTGAGGGGAATTTGAGGTGACCCTGCAGAAGGCATGGTAAAGCACATCAAGTTTGGAGAGAGAGGTTGCAGGGGCAGTGCTGAAGATAACGTCAGTGTAATCGAAGGCAGGAAGTATCCATTTAACCAGTAGGTCGTGTCTAATGGAGAGGGGAAGGCTAGCTTTATATAGGTAGAGCAGTCCCAGTTTAGGTCATATTGTCAAGTGGAGAGCACTGAAGTGGGAGGAGAAGTTAAGTGAGGGATTGAGCCAGACTCCAAGGTACTTTTAAGAGAGGACATTTCTGAGGGGAGTGGATATTTTGGAGAGGAAGGTGGGCAAGGTGTGGAGCTTGGCCAATTTTTGTTTGGTTCCAAAAGTCATCACTACAGTTTTCTTTATATTTAACTTTAGACAGTTTGCATTAAACCAGGAGGTGACAGCTGAGAAGTCATTTTGCATGGGAGTTTGGATGGCTGAGATGGAAGGGCCAGAAAGGAAAAGGATGGTATCATCTGCATACATGTGGATCTCGGCATGATAGCATGTGTAGGGGAGGTTATTAATGAACAGTGAAAGAACGACTGGCCCGAGAATCGAGCCTTGGGGTATACCAGCCAGAATGGGGAGAAAGCATTGCAGATTTTGATGAATTGTAAACAGCCTGTCAATTACTTAATCTTAACCAGGACACAGAAGATGGAGAGAGAAAATTATCTTATGAAAAACATTCTTTCGCTGTATTTTTGATAAATATTGAATTATTGTTCCTCTCTATTGTGCATGAGTTTTATCTTGCTAGTTTGATGTTATGTGTTTGACATATTTATGATAGTTCAGTTTTATATAGAGAGCTGATCCAAATCCATTTTAAGTTCACTAGGTGAACATCTTTCAATTTTCATCAAAGATTAACTTTACACTAAATGGTTTGGGGAATGTAGGTACCAAGATCCAAACCCTTACATTGAGTTTACATGCTTCCTAATTTTAATTATCAGCAGAAGGCAGTAGCTAATGGACTGAAATCACCCTACTCTATTTATTTGGAAAAGTTAAGTCTCTATCGCATATGATCTCTTTTTTATTAATTAAGAATAATGGAAATTTATGGTGCATATTGTAAGGTATAATTAGTACTTTATACCCAATAGTTTTTATGTTATATAAACAGCCTTGTAATAACTTTGTAATAGCCTATGCCTGAACAAATAAAGTTTTTATGTCTGCTATATCTTTGGCATAACTTGAAGCCTTGTTGAATAAAAAGGGTGCACACACCATCTAGAGAGCCACTATAATTTATGTCAAACAAAATTGTACAGGATGCCAAACACTCATAAATAATACTTCCTTGCATGGGCTTCATCATAAGGCCCCCTGACGAAGCCTCTGCAAGGAGATGCTAAGTAAGGGTGTTTGGCGTACTGTGCATTTTTTGTTTGAAATAAATTATAGTGGCTCTCTAGACGGTGTGTGCACCCTTTTTGTTCAGCAAATCATTTGTATGATTTCATTTAAAGGCTGCACCTTTCGCTTTGTGGCGTGCTCGTTTTTGTTTTTGTTCATAACTTGAAGCCTTGTCCAGCTTTGGCGCTGTCTAAATGAATAATAATTCTGGAACAAGTCGCCTTTACCGTGGACCGTTGAATCATTGTGTTCAACTTCTTTATAATACATAGGCCTTATACAAACATTTCATTTTTTGTCAAAATTGGTTGCGTACTGTGTCCAACATTATGCTTGGATTAATCTTAAAGCCTTTTACACATGATCCTTTTCCCTACTCTTTTTGATACCCACAACTCCATTTCCTTTTTTTCACAGTCGTATTTGTATCACAAGCTCATGACTAAACAAATAATGCAACAAGATGACATTGCAAGTAGCATTCATTTATGGAGAAAAATCCTCATGGCTTATACTGTATATGCATTATAACAATTATTTATTGATATTGTCCCTTTAGGCGATTTGTGTTGCTTTTCGATATATTTATATTTTACAACAGTTATTGATATTGACACTTTAGGTAATTTGTGTGGTTTTTAGATATATTTCATACTTGATATACAGTAAGAGGTATTTGGTTACGCTGAGGTCTTATTCTTAAATATTGCATTAGGTTGTTCTCACCAGTTATGTAATTGTTTAATAAATGTAATGCAGGAGTGAGTGATTCATAAAATTTTCAATGCCTCTTCAAGGCTGGAGTATTTATGAGGTCAGAGTTGTGCTAAAGGCCTGCTCCCACAAGAAGATGCATAGAGAATTGAAACACTACTTTCTTAAAATGTGCTCTCATGCCAATTCTTTATTTTAACTTCAACTATGTTTGTTGTTCTATACAATGAATTTCATTTAAATGTAAGTGCTACAGTGCACATCACCTTTGCTTGATTAACACTTGACAGTGTCTGAACAGACACACTTTTAAAACTAGTAACCTTCCCTGTAGACTGCTGCACTAGTATTTTTGACTCTTTCGGCCTACATATGCCTTATACTAGCATTTATTTTTTTGGACAAGATTGGCCAAGTACTCTGTGTCCGTGTTTGGCATCTTCTGAATGGACATAGTTTTTGAACTAGTAGTGATCACACTCTGTGGGCTATGACATTATTGCCATCTTCAACTTTGTTTGTTTTTTGCATTATTACGCATCAGATGCCTTATAAAATGAATTGGGGAAAGGCCAAGTTTGTTTGGCTACTTGGTGCATCCCACACTTCTGTCACAGCACATATCAGGTTTGTCAGTGATGAACAGATATAATTTTTAGAACCAGCAGCTATCACAGTGAGATGTTGTACCATTCTGTTATTTTTGTGTGCTTGATGTGGCCTGGAAGAAACAAAATACTCTCCCAGGAGATTTTTTTGGTACATTCTTTTTCACTCTGGTCACTGGTGGTGGGGCATTTCTTTAGTGGGGACCACTCAGCCACTCCTCCAGAATACCTTCCCCTGACCGAGGTATCGGGTGCTGGGTCCCCCCTGTGGACCCCATATGGGGAGGTGGGGACCACAGAGAGTCAAGTCAGGGGCCAGAGCTGGCATTGCAGCATGTGGGAGTGGCCCTGGAGTGTCCACTTTTTCCTTCTCACCAACCAGGGTTTTTCCACCTTGTGTGTGTCACCCCGAGAAGCCGGACATGCAGTGACATCTATGAGAGGGATGTGCCCTCACTGACATCTGCCAGCACCTCCCCAAAAACAGCATGCTCCTTGCGGTACCTCCAGGTCTCCACTTGGTGTCACCACAGAGCGAGGCAACCCCACAAACCTACCCCAGGAGAGGAAAGCAGTCCTCCAGATGCTCAATCCTCTCCTCCCCCTACCAACCCCCAGCAACCAGAGTCCATCCCCGAACCCCAGTCACCAGTGTGGCATGAGGTGTGGCGTCCAGCACCTCAAACCTCAGTGCCACCGGGCCAGCTTCCCAGTACATCTTAAATACAAAAAAATGGTTTATACAGTTAAAGCAGTTTGATATTTGAACCTATATGGACTTTGATGACTTTAGTTGGTTTGATGGTCCATGTTCACAATATTGCACTATTGGAGCTTTGCACAGCTGTAGATTTTTAGGGTTTAGACCATGTGCTTGTGGTTTGGAGAAATATGCATAGAAACTAGAGGTGGGCAAAGTGACGCAAGTTCACTTAACAAAGTACTTCTTGGAGTTGTCAATATTTGTGAAGTAGCCCGTGAAGTGGGCCTTCACAAAGTGCAAAGTGGCCCACTTTGCCAGAACTACACTTATGAAATTCTGACTTCACAATTTGGCAAAGTTGAGTGAAGTTGTACCAGTTGGTTTCCTTGCTGCCCTTATCGCTCTCCTCTATTGTTCTCTGGCTATGCCTCTATTTTCCCATCCCCTGTTCTGTATGCCCTATTGACTTGCAGTGAAATTGGTGCCCCATACACAACCACAGTATGTGGTAACATCAGATAGGGGAGCACCGAGATGATCTTTTCCTGTACTGCAACAAACATCCATTCTAAAAAAGGTGCCACTGTCAGTAGGGGGGGCTGGTCATCCTGTACAACAGTGGCACAATAAGCAAATATGCAAATGTGCTGGACAACTGATAGTCTTTGTACATAGGTGTGAGACCATTAATACACTGGCTTTGCACCAGCCACAGAGGTAGTGTTATAGTATGGCACCAGACACATGGCATGGCCCATATCCCAAGACCATGGCACATTAAGGAAATGTGTCCCTCTCTACCCATCCTACATATCTTGTAACCCACTTCTGGGTCATTTTTATGTTGGCTTGGGCTTGTGCAGCCAACATACTGCAGTGGTAGCAGATTTGGAGGTGCGGTCACTGTGGGCGAATGCAGGGCACACATCAGTAGGTGTGTCCCTCATTCGCCAATAAGGCAGCTGCAGGTGCTGACACCCTCAACACAGAAACTGGCCACCAGATCTAAGGAAAGGTCTGCTGCAATGAGAGTCAAGCTTCTCATGCAGCAGTGTGCCTTTCCTGGTGACCACTTTACAAAACATGGTGGCATACCGTTGCAGAGTGCCCTACACACTTCATTTGCCAACGGGGGAGCCCGCTCCCCATCAGCATAATGCAACCCCCTCCCATTTAATGTGTGTGCCGAGGGGGTGCCCAATCCCCTCAGCATTATGTACCCCTTCCCAGTTTAATTTGCCAATGGGGGAGCCCACTCCCTGTCGGCATAATGTCCTCCCCATTTGTTGTGTGCCGACTGGGGGTGCCCAATCTCCTGTCGGCTACAGACCCCCCCAAAAACAAACACTCAGGTGGCATGCTGGGAGCTCACCTCAGTGTGCCAAATGCCCCTGTAAAAGAAAAAATGCCCGAGATGTTTCATTTTTTTTTAAACCTGCAAAGCAGAAAACGGTCCCTCATCGACTCCGGTGGCCCTTCCGCAGCCCATGCCCACCCTGCCTCCCCACACCTCACCCTCACCCCATACCTACCTCCGGAGCACGGGGGCGATGATCTTCAGTGGACCAGGAATACGTCTGCACTCTTTAAAGCTGATTGCGAACTGAAAAAATGCTGGTAAGTTCTATAATGGCATAAATAGTTTTTTTTTCAACTTTGGTGCATGGCTTGGGCATTTTGGGGAATTTTGGTACCAAATTTTCAACATGGGGTTATTGGGACCCCTCCTCATGAACTCAGTCACTGTCATGGCTTTATTAGGTCCTGAAAGGTGATTTTGTGATCATTATGCGGAATCACCTTTTGGGACCGATTAACAAAATGTCAGTGCCACTGTTCATGAGGTGGGCTCTCAAAAAGCCTATGTTGCAAATTTGGTGAATTTTTGGTGAAAAAAAATCCAAAAAATGGCTGCTTTATGAGCATGCATTGTACAGTTTCCATGCAGGCTCGTAACTTGATGAATTTGTAATATTTGCACCCCAGATTTTCAACATTGGAATTTCTCCATGCCTGCTTATGAACAGCACAGCTGTCATTTTACATATCCTGGCCGAAATGTGTTTTAGCACGCCCGGCACAGAACAGCACGGTTCTGTGCAAAATCAGTTTTCAGGAGAGTTTGAGACAGTGACGGTGACACTGTTCATGAGCAGAGGTCCTAAAATGCCTATGTTGTAAATCTGGTGATGAAGGACCATAAAATGACTGTGTTACAAGCATGCATTGCGCAGTTTCCACGCACCCTTGTACCTCCGCAAATTTGCAATATTTTCATGCCAGATTTTCAACACTGGCATTTTTTCACATCTCCTTATGAACCGTACAGCTGTCATTTTTCACATCCTGCCCAAAATGTGTTTTCACACCTGTGGTGCAGAATGGCATGATCACTGTGGGAAATCAACTTTTGGGACAGGTTAACACAATCACAATGCCACTGTTCATGAGGGGAGGTCCCAAAATGCCTATGTTGAAAATGTGTCTCTTCAGGGTGGGAGTAAGGCTGGCATCAGTTCAATACTTCACTGCCATTCCTATTATGCATCTCTAACTCCTGCACCACCAATGCCAATGCCAGCGAGACAACATTCGGCATTGACAAACGCTTTCTAAATTTTTGCCATACATCACAGGTCCTATCTAGTGGTCTAGTGGCCCCAAAAATGCTTCTGTAATCCCTGGTTCCCAGTGGATTCCCTCTCTGTTCTTGTTTTTACACACACTTGTCTTTTCATTTCAGTCCTTTGCCAATGTTGGTCACTCAGCACCACTTTGTTCCTTACTGTTTGGCCTCACACCTGCAACAACCTTCTGGAACTGCTGGTCAGCATGCAGCCATGGGAATGTGGGCTGGCAAGCATCTCTGCATAGCAAAGTTCTTCATTAGCATGCCTGTCCATGCCCCTTCCCTTTGCCAGTGGAATGGACTGTGTACCAGTGCAGAGAAAGCCTTGTGATGCCTTTCTGTATGACACAACTTCAGAGGTGAAATAAAAATTCATTCCATCTCTAAAGAAACCAAACAATGTGGACATTTTTCTCCCTCTGTCATGTTTTCATGGCCCTACATGCTGCTCATTCTGCTAAGTACATCTCTGAGTGTATTAAATGCCTATATAAAGTAGTATAGTAGTTCTATATGTATAGGTGAAGTGGGCAATAACAAACAACTTCACTGATGAATCTGGTATTTTCATGAGTAAAGGCAAACACTTTGTTGCACCTCTCACAACCAAGCCAACACAGTGGTCCAGTTTCCTCACTTCATCAGCATAGCAAATATGTTTGCAAAATTTGAAATAATTTGCAAGGGGAAAAGTTTAGTTTCCTATGCTTTTAATTCCATTTTATAGTGCCTTTTGCCTCCTTTCTTGAAGTATTGCCATTTCCTGATTTTGAGCCTGTGTAAGCATTTCTTTTCAGATTTTATATCATTAACAGACAGCTCCTTGATGTTTAGCTGCCCCCAGGTTTTGTCACTATAATAAGCTGTTTTCTAACTACCATTGTCTAACATTACTTGTCTAGAGACTAAGATGAATTACCATGCATTAGATACAGCTCTTGAACTTATGGGACAAGTAGGGCTCCAGGGTTAACTGCAGGCCATGAAACTGAATCTCTAAAAAGGTGAGCACATAATTAAATGTGACACCATATAAAATGATTTAGAGATAAAAATGAACAGCGGGGTTTAGCATCATGGATGGAAATGAAGTCCACAGGATAATAAAGTGTATGCCATACTTTGTTTTTACATGAACTGAAGCTATAAAACACTACAAATGTAAAATTATTTTTTTAATAATATTAAAAAACCAAAATTCAATTTGATTTTTACACTTCAGAATGCTTGGGATTTTTACACTTGGGAAAAAGCAACTTGAGGGAGGAAAAGGAGGGAGCAGAGTGGAAAAACAGGAGAAGAGCGGTCCAGTCTAGCAAGGGAAGACTTGGAAACAGCAGTGAGGGTAGACCATGTCACCATGGTGGAAGTTGGGGGGGCAGGTCATCTTCGAAACTAACTCTAGGTGGACAGGAAGCAGAATGCTGGTTTTGTTCCTGTAGAGTGCATCAAATTTAGGGTGGCATCTTTGATAGGTGGCATTATTGTGCCAAGAAGTCAAGGTGGCAGTCAAGTAAGACCTTGAGGTACTTGAAGGAAACATCTTCAATTGCAGTACTATCAAGGGTGTGGAAAGAGAGGAGGAGGAGGGTGTGCATGGTGAGCCTCTGCCAGATGCCAAAGGTCATGGAGACCATTTTCTTGGCATTGAGTGACAGTTGGTTACATCTGAATCAGTGCTGGATGCTGTTAAAATCCTGTTTGAGTTATACAGCAAGACCAGCAGTAGAGGGGACAGAAGCAAACAGCACATTGTCATCTGCATACATTGGAATGGATACAGAGGGACAGGAAGTAGGGAGATCATTCAGGAATATGTAAAAGAGTATGAGGCCCAGGATAGATCCTTTGGGAATGCCTGAGCAGATCAGGAGATGGGGGGAGATAAGGTGTTTTCAATATGGACAGATTTAGTCTGCCCTCAAGGTAAGAGCAGAACCAGATGACTGAGTATGTAGAAAGTCTGGCCACCTTATGCTTTTCCAGGAAAAGAGGGTGAGACACAATGTCTAAAGCTTTAGCCAAGTTGATATAAATGACGGAAGTGAGGCTGGTCCATATCTGACAGGTTGGAGTCAGTGTCCCAGAGGAGGGAGCCATGAGAGAGGCAAAAAGAGTGTTGGGGAAAAGCTGAAAGGATGTGAGGGTGGCAGTAAGTGGTGGAGGTGGGAGAGATAGGGGATGGGGAGAAGGGAAAGGCAACAGGTGGTGAAAAAGGAGTTAACAGAAGAAGCTACAATAGCAAGGTCAGTGATGTGGGTGTTGTTAACCTTGAGGATAGGGGGGTTGGATTTGGGGGGGAGGAAGTAGATTACTTTTCAGAACTTGGAATAGTATTAAGGGTGTTCTGGATGGTAGATGCAAAGTTCTTTGATTTCACAATCCTCGTGGTTTTGGTGCAAACATTGTGAAGAGTCTGGTAATTTAACTTGGTTATAGGGAGCCGATGACCTTGTAACATCACCAGGCTAAGTCTTTGGTTCAAAGCCAGCAGCTTGACTGAGATCCAGGGGAGGTGGGAACCCCTGGACCTGATTTTACTGAGGGGGAACATAGCAGTGTCAGACAACCATAAATTCCAAATGAAAATTGGAGGGCAGAACTAATGTCAGTAGCTATTGAGAACTGGGCTGAGACAGTGGACAACAGGTCAGCATAGAGGGTTGACAAATCCAGCAACCTGAAGGACTGAAGGAGGATACATTTAGAAGGAACATTATGGCACTGGACCTTATGTACATAGTAGAACATATAATGGTCACTGAAGGAATCAGGAAGGACTCCAGCATCCACAGTGGGATTGGAAGGGGAGCACCTAGTCTAAAAGGGAGTAGTTTGGTTATTTAAGATTTAGATGGGTGGAATCCAAAATCAGTTGGGATAAATGAGGGGATTTAACATTTGGCTAAATCTGTGAGCTGAGTGGGAGAGCAAATTAATTCCAAAATCACCATGGATACACAGCTCATCAGAGGAGGAGTGGTGGCAGATTTTGGAGTGGAGATCAGTGACCAAATGAGGGGCTGGGCCCAGGTAGCTATAGTGAATACAAGCACAGTGATTTATTCAGCTCTTTCAGTTTCAGAAAGAGGGGGTATTTATGACTCCCTGAGACTGCAGTTCTGACTGCAGCAGCTTGGTTGTATTTTTAATAGCAATGATCAGGGGTCTGGACTGACACTTTTGACATTGGACTATTATGCTGACGTGGAGCAAATGAGCAAGTGCATGAACACAAGGGAGGGGTGGAGCAGTAGTGTTATTAGTGACCATTTGTTCAACTACCTGGAGTCCTACATCCTCCAATACCTCCGCCTCATCTGTATATACTGTATTCCAACTTGAGATAGCACTGACCACAATGACTGCCATGAGGCTTGCTTGATGTGGTTGGTACTCGGCCACCATTGCCCATCTTTCCAATACTGCTGCTGCCAGTCATTCTGCTAGTGATCTGCTGATAATATTTATGGAGTAGCTGAACACCATGCTCTCTTTTAATGAGCATCTTTGTCAGTTCCTTAACATGATCACATCCACCCTGAAGGATTGTGCAAATACCTAATTTGTATGTATGCATGTATGGATTGATTGATTTCAAAAGTTTCGTCAGGAACATCACACTGAACAGGTATCAGCACATTTCCAGATGCATCCTGGGGGAGGGGAAGAGAGGAGAAGAGAAAGTATGCAAAGTACAGTGTCTACAATAATACAATGAAATGGAAATAATAAAATATACAACTTAAGAACACTTAAAGAATAAATTGACAAACAGTAAATTACCATAGAGAAATTGTGGAACAGGCAAAATAACGTTAAACAGTAAGCAGCACAGCAAAATAAGGAACAGGGAGAAATGACTGAACTAAGGGAGGGCAGTGTTGGGTGGAAGGCAGATGAAAAGAAACCCACACCAATATCAGAAGCAACTGCAGGAGTGAGTATAGAACTCATAGAGGAGAGATTTCAGAGCAGGAAAGGAAAGAGTAGAGTGAGTGGAAGAGTGAAGAGAGCTCCATAGTTTAGGGAAACAGAATTAGAAGGCAGCTTGGCCAGCAGATTTCACTTGAGGGTGAGCAACAAAGCAAGAGCAAGCATTGCAAAGGAACTAAGAGGAAGAAGAGGGGAAAGAAGCAAGATAAGAAGTAAGAGAGCCAAACCAATATTTGGAGATAAAGGAAACAGTGGGAGAGGCACCTGGCATCAAGGGGGTGTGGGGGAGGAAGAGAAAAGAGTACAGAGTACAACAGTGTCAACATAGGTGTTTATCAAAGACAAAGCAACAAAAGGCATGAAAAAGAAGGTCCAGTCTAGCTAACGTGGACTTTGGAGCAACACTATAGACAATGTCTCCATAGTCAAAAATTGGGAGAATCATCTTAGTGAGGATTTCTCTGTGTGCAGGAAGCAAAATGCTTTGCTTATTTCTATGTAGCACTCCAAGCTTAGGGTGGATCTTCTTATGCATAGCATCCACATGAACAGAAAAATCAAGGTAGCAATCCAGCCAGACCATCAAGGGTATGGGGGGTGGATTATAGCAAGCTTGTGCCTGGTAAAGTGTCAACCCAAAAAATGCATTTTTTTTGATTTTATATGTAGCTAAACTAAGTATCAGGAAGCTAGCAAGTACAACACTTCAGTGATGTGGTAGAACCCTGACAGATAGGAGAAAAAAACACACACCCTCACACTGCAGTCAGAGAGCTGAAACTTGAACACTCCCCCATACTGCAGCCAGAAAATAAACAAAACAAAAAAAAACAGTCAACTGAAATAAAAACCTTGTATACCATGGTTCAAACTGTGGAGAAGTGGAGCTTAAAAGGCAAATGCCCATGAGTGGCTCCATTTGACCATTATAATATTCAGTTATTTTCCCACTTAGAATGTATTTGTCTAGGTTTTTCTTGAATTCCCCTTTATTTTTACTTATAATGATATCAAGTTGAAAAGCATTCAATAGCTGATTATTTCTTTGAGTATAATAGAATTTAGAGTTATGGGGTATGAAAGTGATTTCCTGTAATCTGTAAGAGATAACCTCTGGCATCCTTAATACAGTATTTGATTTAAACCTGATATTAAGGTCACTTAGCAAATATGGGCCTTTCATGATATCGCACATTAGTCGCAGATCCCCGCACATATGCCTTGTTTCAAGTGACATTTGGTTTAGTGAACATATTCTTTTTGACTTATTTCTTAAGTTGGACATATACTTGGTAGCTCAGTAGTGTAACCTTTCTAATTTGGCAATGTCATGTTGTCTTTAGGGCTTCCAGAACTGGGTGGCATAATCTAAATGGATCTGACATAGGCTGAGTATGATGGAACAATGATCTGTTAATCCCAGGATGTAATATTGCTTCTGATAGACCACATTATTTTATTTGTTCTGCCCATTATCTCATTCCCTTGTTTGTCATGCTTAATGTCAGCTGATATCAGTATTCCTAGATCTTTTTCCAGCATGGTTTCTACTAACATTTACCTATATAATATATTTGTAAACTTTGGCTTGCTGTTACCTAGATGTATTACTTTGCATTTCCCTATGTTAAACTGTTTTTTCTGGGTACTGGCCCACTCAGATATTTTATTTTTGTTATGTATATTGCAAACATTTGTAAGCAAAACATGCCTGGATAGAACAACACACAACAATCTCCTGAAGATCTGCTACAACATTACAAATGTTGACAATCAAATTATTTCAAACCCACAAAATGATCTCTGAGGAAATCTGTTTGCACTGAACTAGAAACTGCCCTTCCTCCATACTTAGCTTAGATAGAAACTGAAAGCTCTACACTCCACATTCAATGACTGAGAAAACAAAATCTGGCCAGAGCCTGCACAGCTGCAGCCGAGCTTATGGAGGAACATGGCAGACTGTGCCACCAAAAGCCCAAGATCACTGCTGGAGTTCTCTGCATGTGCTCGACAACTCACACATGCACACTTGGCTCCATCAGCAATCTTGGACATGGCGGATTGTGCCGACTTGCCCTGGAGTTCAGTGCGCATGTGCCAGTCATCACACATGTGCAGTGAACTCCAGTAGCCATCTTGGACATGGCGGACAGTGCCGTGTTCCACTGGTACCAATGGACAAAACAGTGTAGTGTGAATGTGCAATGATTGCCATTCACCTCCACTGTTAAAAAGTCCATTTAGTATCCAGTAAGATCCACTTTTTCTGCAGTAATTGCATGACATCTGCAGGGCTACACCCACTGCAGCCATAAAAACTTGCAGAAACTGATAACAAAATCTTTAGCTCTTCAAAAATAGCCTGAAGGGGCGGAGCTGGCTGCTGGACAGAGAGAGAAAGCACTGTGGAGACCTCCTGTTATAGACTTTTACAAAAAAAAAGCCTAAACACCACATCACTATCTATTGAACATATAGTTCAGAATTCTTCAGTTTTACTATCAAATCTTTAGCCATAAAACACTAAGAACTAGATCAGCTCTTAGCAAGCACTTCACTTCCTCACACCAACATTCTCTCTGTAGCTAGGAGGCTCAGTGGCCACATGGTGCCTGTAGACTGCAAGGCCCCAGTCTGATCCTATGAGTAACAGTCCTGTGCAGTCTGCAGGTCATATAGAAGGGTCAATCTCCCTCTCAATTTTGAGTGGCAGCCAACTTTGCACATGAAGTTAAACTTCTTTACAAACAATCTTCACAACTTTGCAAAGTGGCCCCTGCTTTGCAAAGTGGACTTTGCACTGGACTTCATGCTTCTTGAAGTCAATGTACTTCATAAACATCCTCACAAAGCACATTTTCTGAACTTTGCCCACCAACAGGCCCAGCCATATCTTGGCAATGAAGTATGCAGTTGCTGCTGGTGTAATGAAATCATGGCCTGCACTGTTACACATAATGCAAAGTCTGGAAGGGAAGCTCATTGGCTACTATGCTCACTACCTAGTCGTTGCCTACGCTGAGTAGTCCTACAAAGTGAAAATGCAATAAACTTGCAAGGACAGGGCACACATTCCTGAGCAAGCTAAAAATCTGCTCTTTAGAATCAGGAAGTGAAGAAATTTGGTCAGTATAGGCTGAGGCTTTTCACCAGGTTTGGGGGAGGCAGTGCTAAGGAGTGGAGTGCCCTGTTTTATTCTTGTGGAGCAGGCCATTATTTTCGGAGTACAGTGAGGACATGTTGAAGGAAAGTTATACGGTCCTAGTTTTCTACTCCCTCAGGGAACCCAACAATCTGGAGGTTGTAATGATCACTGTGTTTCTTGTGGTTCTCAACCACAGCCCACAGCATTTCATAAGGCACCCTTGCTCTTTCAGCTTAGAATCCAGTGAGTTCCCTGCTTCTTTGGCCCTAGCCACATGAATCTCCACATCTCTCCATCTCAGCTGCAAGTCAGCCATGTCAATGGCTACTTGCAGTGATAAAGATTTAGGGTAGCCATTTCCCTGGTAATACAGAAAACATGTCTTTGGTTTGCCCCAGGTCAGTAGTTTCCACACTGGGAGCTTCTGTCACCATATTGATTGAATTAAGAGGTGTGTTTTAAGCCAAAATCAAACACCACCCATGTACAGTGCAGCTGATATTGCAAACACACAAAAAAGATACTACAATAATTGGAAGCATGTTAACAGGCAGTAAGTACCTTTGGAATAATTGAGTTCTGGTTAGAAAAGGTGGATGATGGAGAACAGAAATAGCGACAGGAGCTTTAGCTGGAAGCAGACATCTTATTCAGTCTCTCTGTTGCACCATAGTATTGACGTCATTGCTACGGTATGATGACTTTTCTGACTTTTGAACGGTAATACAACAACCTTTTGGAAATTCATACACAATAACAGCTCACTATACAATATAGATAGAATACTCTATGGAGAGCCTTGCACAAAAATACTTGGGTTTATGTGTAAGTGTTTAATAACATCATAAAACTTGAAAGCTGAGCTGCAGAGGAATATCATGTCATAAAAACACTGAGAGGGTATCACATGGCTTGTTGAGCATAGCCATCCTAACCATCCACTGTTTTTCTGTATCCCATTTGGTTTTCCAATACAAGAAAAACATCACTAGGTAGCTTAGTTTTCCAACAAATGCCCAAATGTGACAATTAGGTTAATACACCGACTACTGCAAAATGGAAACCAACCAGCTATCTGTTTGGTTATTAAATTTAAAATAGCAACATCCCCATCCTCATCTGATCAATTGCCCACCCACACTTCTAAATATCTTCAACTGTTACTCTGATTTTATTGCTTGTAAACTGGTTCAAAATAGAGTGGAAACTATTCTCTGCTTTTTGGTTTCAGCCTGACTAAATGGGGCAACATTAGAGACCAGTAACACTCAATCAGACTGGAATGCAGCAAGTGGGAGGAGAGTAGCTGAATGCAAGGAGGTTTATAATTTAAAGAGCCACTGACACTGAGGAGAAAAAAAACTCAGAAAAATGCTATATTTGGACAAACTTTAGTTTATATTTCCTATACTTTAATTCTCTCATGTTTTCTTTATCATAGAATCCAGAAACATACACGATGATGGCAAAAAAAGACTGATGGTCTACTCAGTCTGCCCACATTATCCTAACATACCCCGGACCTGTTAGCCCTTCTTTCCTTACTCTGTTCTCCCTGTTGTTCTCCATGTTTAAACCTCCTTCATCCCCATAACTACTATATCATTTGACTCTGTCCCAGCCGTGTTTGAAGTCATTTATAGTTTAGACACCTACTAACTCTGCTGGCAGACCATTCCATGGCTCAGCCACTCTTTCTGTAAAATAATAATTCCTTACATACTTTTTCAACCTTCCCTCCATTAACTTCCACTTTCTTTTATTTTTATTTATGCCCCCTTCATTCTGTGCCCAGTCTCCTTCCAGTCCCTCCAAGGCTAGCCATGTGCTCCCCTTACCTGACCAATGCAAGATGCCATCACACACAGAGCCATGGCTTACCTCTCAGATGGAGATGCGGTAAGGGACCATACCCTTGAACACGTCTAGTTTCATGAAGTGGCAGGCTTGAAGGTCGATGCAGAGAGAGATATGATGGTGCTGGGGGAACTATCAACATTTGATAGAGGGTGACTTTTTCCACAGTTTTTCTTTCCCTAGCCCTCATTAGCCATCCTTGCAAGGACTGCAAGTGTGCATGCATGCAAGCCAGTAACATCACATGTAGCCAATGTAGTTCCTCCCACCATGGTCTTGCCAAACCCTGCATCCAGGGAAAGGGTGACAGTGGCAGATGAGACCCTCCCACCCCAGGGAAGGAGAGTTCAATCCTCCCCCTCAGCAGGCCACCAACAACTCAGATTCATTCCCAATCTCAGGTTGCTGGTGGTGTAAGTGGTAGCACCAACAGTGCACTGACAGGTCAACTTATTCACCTCCACTTGTGTCACTGTGTCCTGTCTTCTCTTTTCCTGATAAATAGCTTTTCACAGTTCACCTTGTTTATTCCTTTCAGGAAATTGAAGGTCTCTATATTGTCTTCTCCCTCTCACCTGGTTTTGATTGTATACAGTACATGTTCAGTGCCTTTAGCCAATCCCCATAGGATCTGCCCTCCTGGTCCTGAATATTCTTGATCACCTTACATTGTCTCTAGCCAGACTATGTCCTTTTTCAGGTGGAGACACCAGAACTGGGCACAGTAATTCAGGTGTGGCCACACCAGTGACCTATACAAAGGTAAAAATACCTCCTGTTTCCTACTGTGGAACCCCCTCCCAATGCACCATAGCATCCTGTTAGCCTTGCTGAAGGCTTTGTTGCATTGGCTGGTTTGTTTAAGGGAATCACTAATGATTTCTAGGCCACTTTCCTCTGATGTTGTGTCCTATCCAGCTGAACCCCTCCCATCCAATACTCTTCTCTGGGGGTTTTGCTCCCTAAGTACAACACTTTGCACTTCTTGGCATTGAATTTTAGTTGTCATACTTTAGAACACATTTTCAACCTTTGCAGGTCCCACTGCAGTTTCATTATCACCTCCATAGTGTCAACTCTAAATAGAGTTTAGTGTAATCTGTGAATAGACACAACCTGTCTTGGATTACCTTTCCTACATTGCAGAGGAAGATATTAAACAGGTCTGGGTCCAGGACAACTCACTGTGGTGCTCTGCTGGTGACCTCTCTTTCCATTGATTTGACCCCATTCACCACAACTGTCTGCTGCCTCCCATCCAACCATTCCTTACCCACCTTATTAATTTCTTAGCTGTTCCCAGATCCCCTATCTTCTTCAGCAGTTTTCTGTGTGGCACCAAGTCAAATGTCTTGCTGAATTCAAAGTAGAGCAAGTCTAATGCATGCCCCTTGTCAACTTTCCTGATTATCTAGTCAAAGAATACTATCAGGGTGGTCTAGCAAGATCTCCCTACCACAATCCTGCATTGCTTACTAACCCGAAGAACATTTTTCGCCAGGTATTCTACTAGGTCCTCTTTGACTAGTGTCTCCATCAGTTTCCTTACCACAGAGGTAGGGCAGACAAGTCTATAGTTTCATGGCTGCTCCTTGTTCCCTCTTTGTGCAACTGAACTAGGACCACCATTCCGCAGTCCTTGAGAACCACCTGTTGCTGCAAACAGCTATGTAATAACCCTTCCATGGGTTTGGCTAGCATTGATGCCAGGTACCTTAATACCCTTGGTTGCATCTCATACAGCCCTAGGCCTTGCTTCACTTGAGGGCTGCTAACTCTTTTCTAACTCTTTTACTAGAACATTTCTGCAGCCTCATTTCCAGGACACCATTATCAGCTGTCTTTATTCTGTTCTTCGGCAAGGACCTGCTGTTCTCCCTAGAGAATGCAGAGCAGAAATAGTAATTCAGCACAGCTGCTTTCTGATAGTGAAAAAGTCCTTAACATACAGTGAACAATACCAAATAGGAAGAACAAAAAACAGAAATATCCAAAAGGATGAGGAGAGGTAGGAAGGGCAGTTGCAAGTACAAGCACCAAGAGAACCTTGAGAACAACAGCTGGACAATTACAAGTTTGCTTGAACTAGCATAAACAGAACCCCAAATTAAAGTTCTTTCAAGACGTCTTTCTTTTATACCATCACCAAACAGTGGACATGCTCAGTATTAAGGATGATGTTTACAAATTAATTAGGAAATTTAAATGAAAATATTGCTTCACAGATAACTTCTAAATGTGGGGTACCCCAGTCTTGAAACCAACTTTGACTTTTCAGCATATGCAGTACTGGAGTTGTCCAGCAGTTTGAATAGTTCAACACATGGGTGTTGCATGGATGTTGCTCTGGACCTAACTGAGACAACTTCAAGCATATACATGAGTGATGGAACAGACATTGATGAGCTGCTAACAGAAATGAACAGGATGTTTGCAGATAGTTGATCAGAAACAGCAGAGGGTATGAAAATTGAGAAGAGAAAAGATAAATTTAAACCAAAACCTATCTTTAGCCCTCAATAAATGAAGCAGCAACTGATGTTTTTAAGAACATGATTCTAACATAGACTGAAAATACTGTATGTTTCAGAATGTCCATGTAACTAAGCATGGTAATCACTACCCACCAGAGAGAGTTGCATTACAACAAGTCTGTGAATTGAAAAATGTGGTTATTGCACTATCTGACAAGGGTGAGAATACCATGCTTCTGGACAAAACACAGGGGGGTGGGATATTCAGACTTCACCAGGCTGTGGCGCAAGCCTGGGTGCAGTGCAACTGGGATGTGCCAGGGCGCTGACAGGGTGATATTCAATGGTGCTGGGCCATGGCTCTGCACCATTGAATATCATGGTGTGGCCACCCGCAATGTGCATGGCACAGTGGCACTGCACCAGTGCAAGTGGCCAGAGAGGGGCAGCGGGATGCGCTAGCGCACGTGCCGTTTTGCTAGGTGCATCACCTGCGATATTCAAAAGTGCACATGCAAATGGGGCCATAATGCATGTAAGGCACAAATGGGGTCATTTGCATGTCATTATGGCCCCATTTGCATGCAGGTGCACCCATTCCCGGCGACTTGCACCTGGCGCCCTGCCAGGCTGCAGCCATTGGGGACCGGCGCCCCCTGCACAAGCGGCAAAGTGCCCCTCTGCCTGATCGCGGGCATGTGTACTAGATGTAAAATGTTCTATATCCCTGGTGGTCCAGTGGACCACTCACAGCCTGATTGCAGGTGTCAGTAATAAAATATTAACAACCAATCCATCCCTGGTGGTCCAGCGGTACCTCCTCTCCTCCTCCCCACCCACCCACTGAGCCCCACCCCCCTCTCTGACTTGGTCAGCGGCGGGCAACAGCTCCCCACCCGCGCCGCCCTGCCACCCACAGACTGACTCTGTACAGTAGGGCTGTACGCCCTTGGTCACAGCATGGGCCAATGGGCATGCAGCTCCTTGCCACACAGTCCAGACTTGTGAATGGATCCATTCACATTTCTGGACTGTGTAGTATGGTATGGGCTGCATGCACATTGGCTCATGCTGTGGACAATGGACGTACAGCCCTACTGTACGGAGTCAATCAGTGGGCGGTGGGGCAGCATGCGGGTCGAGAGCTGCTGCCCGCCGCTGACCGGGAGGGGAGCGGGGTGGTGGGGCTCAGTGGGCGGGTGGGGAGGGAGGTACTGCTGGACCACCAGGGATGGATTGGTTTTTAATATTTTGTAACTGACACCCGCAATCAGGCTGTGAGCAGTTCACTGGACCACCAGGGATAAAGGAGGCATTATAATTATACTTCTGCCCGTGATCGGGCTGTGAGCAGTCCACTGGACCACCAGGGATATAGAAGGCATACTTAATTATACTTCTGCCCGCGATCGGGCTGCAAACGGTCCACTGGACCACCAGGGTTATTGGACCATTAATACATTACTAACGCCCATGATCGGGCATGGGGGGCGCTACCATGAAGGTGCCACCGGAGCTCGGGTGGCCACCCACAGCTGGCAGCTGCCGTGCTGTGCCCTGCAATATGGCAGCTCACCTGTGGGTGGCCAGCTGTTGCTCCTTTTATTTTTTGCTCAACTGTGTGTGGCGCAGGTACGGGTTGTGCCTGCATCTGGTCAGCACATCCCAGGCTGAATATCGGGATGCGCAGTGTATGCATGGGCATGCCCCCCCACTTGCGCCGCATACATTACTGATGCACTCCGGCTCATTGGGATTTGTGCCACGCACATTCCCCTTTTGAATATCGCACTGGGGCACATCTGTCGGTTGCGCATGGCACAACTGTGTTGCGCCATGTGCAACCCTTCTGAATATCCCACCCAGTATGTGAAGAAGGTGACTGAGCTCCTACAATTGGAGCAAAACCATGAATCTCTCATTGAGGATCAACAAATAGAAATTTTTTGAACTATGTGAATTGGTGGACAATGTTCTTGCTTAGAAATGGATTAAAGGGGAAGGAGCAGCATACTTGAAATAATTCCCAATACTGCCAATGTTATATGTCCTCCCCAAGGTTCAGAGAGATACCCTGGACCCTGCAGTCAGACCCATTGTCTCTAGTTTGGGATCTGTGACCCAAAAATTTCCTATTTTCTGGATTTCTATTTATAACCTTTTGTTATGGCTCTCAGATCCCACATCAGAGACATCATGGATCTTTCAAATAAATTACAGTCTCCTTTGTGTGGAAAGAAAACTATTACTGGATCACAATGGATGTGACCAGATTACATATATGCATAGAACACACTGCATTCATACAGGCTATACACTACTTTCTAGATAGATCACATCATGTTGATGTAATTCCAAAATTCTTCATTTGACAGGCCTTTAAATTTGTACTGAACAAGAACTACTGCATTTTGCCTTCAACAGAGATTTTTATAGGCAGCAATGTGGCTTGGCTATGGGGGCCACTATGGCCCCCTCTTATGCCAATGTATTCATGGGCCTTTGTGAGGATAAGCATGTCTGCAGCATTACACAGAACAACCATGATGATAAGGTGGGATTATGGTTCCACTTAATTGATAATATAGTTTGTGGAATCCAGTTACTATTTAGAGACTGAATAACTTGTTCAGTCTGGTGCGAAGGGCATTGGGGTATCTCTAAATCCTTGTAGAACCTATTCATCTGTATTTCCTGATATACTAACTTTCTTAGTAATGTTATTACTGAGTGGACAGTAAGTGACCACTGTTTTATCTTCCTTATGGCCTCAGCTATGTAGACTGGAGTATCTGTATTTTCTGCATTTTTAAAATGTTATTCTGCCATTTTGCCATGTATGGCGTAAACCATTCTTTTTTTATTTATTATACATATCGGAATTACAACCCTTTGAGTCAAGGACTCATTTCCAAAGGCTCCACATCAGTTCCAGTGGATTCAACACATAGACAGCAACACAAATGCAATATGATAAACAGGAGGTTACAGAAGTTTTTTGTTACATACCAAACAGCGAATAGCAAACAGTATTCATATATTTGAGGTGTCAGAACAAACAACATAGAATCCCGAACCATCCAGTGCCCAGATAAGTTACAGTTTACAATAGCAGTATAGAGGTCTATACAGTGCGAAAGCTAGGCTCCAAGGACAAATACAGTAAATTCAGAATTGCAGCCTGAGATAAGGCGATTGTCATCAAGAGCCTAGGAAAGGGGCCGGGGAGGAAGCAGGGCAACTATGGGCTAGGATCCCACTTGTGGAGTGCATTCACAGCTGTGGGTGAAGTAAATGAGGCTCTTGAGAGCTGCCTTAAAAGGACCTCTTTTAGTGAGTGAGGAGATTGAAGAGGAGAGGGCGTTGAACCAGTGTGGTGCCCTGTAACAAAAGGATCTCTGGGCGAGTGATGTCCACACCATTGGGACTCTGAGATTGGCCTTAGTGGAGCCACGGGTAGAGGCAGAGGAGGAAGCAGGATGGAAGGAGGCGGACACCCCTGAGGGGGAGAGACCTAGAAGTATTTTTTTTAACCAGGAGGCAGGTCTAATATTGTATCCACTCTTCTAGATTGAGTATGTTGGCCAGTGAGTATAGAGTGCATACATGAGTCCATTTGTCTGCACAAGTGAGGAGCCTACAGGCCTTATTTAGGGATAGTTGGATTCCCCTGAGGGCGGTGGCATCAGCAGCAGGGTAGACAGGGAGGCCGTAGTCTACAAGACACAGGACAGAGGAGGAGACAGCCAATCTGAGGGCATCCAGTGGGAGGCAGTCCTTATGACGGTAGAGAAGGCCTATGCACATGTTAATTGCTGAGGTGAGCAGGTCGATATGCGAGTGAAAGGAGAGGGCAGAGTCGAAGGCAATGCCCAGGTATTTGTAGCTGCTAACTTGTTCTAGTGGGTGGAGTGAGCTGGATAGTATATGGAGGGGTGAGTTTTTTGCCTTATTTTGATGATGGGCAAGCAACATGCCTTTTGTTTTTTTAATGTTAATGACCAGCCTACGGTCATTGAACCAGTTTCCAATTTGACTGAAAGAATGCTGGTGGGAGGCCTGAAGAGAGGAGGGGTCAGGGTGGGAGGAGAGGAGAACCGCATCATCTGCATATAGCAGGACCTTGCTGGAGCAGGAGTTGGGTAGGGCATTGACATAGAGACTAAAAGGAAGAGGGCCCAGGATGGAGCCCTATGGGACCCCAGAGCAGACGGGGTGGGTGCTGGAGAGGGTGCTGTTTATTTTGACACACTGGGACCTTGAAGAAAGATAGCTAGAGAACCAGTCCAGTGGGCCTTGGGAAAAGCCTAGTTGAAGGAGTGTGTCCAGTAGGAGTGGGTGACAGACCGTATCAAAGGCCTTGGAGAGGTCGATGTAGACAGCCCCTGCAAGGTGGCCTTTGTTAAGGGTTTCATGAAGGAAGTTTGAGAACTCCACAAGAGTAGTGGTTGTACTAAGACCTGGATGGAAGCCATGCTGCTTTCTGCATAGGAGATTGCGGGAGGCAAGATATTCAGCTAATTGGTCTGCCACTATTTTTTTCAGGGCTTTAGAGAGAGGAGGAAGAATAGAGATCAGCCGATAGTTTCCAGGAGAGGAGGTGTCACCACTTTTGAAGATGGGGGTGATCACAGCCATTTTCCAAGCTAAAGGGAACTGGCCCAGGCAGAGGGAGTGGTTGAGTAAATCAGTTAGAGGTTTAGGTACTATGTCAAGGACCTGCCGTAGGATCCTAGTATCCAGGGGGTCAGAGGAAAGGTTGATAACACTGAGGGCTTTTGTTTGATAGTGCCAAGAGTTTTGTGGTGAGATGGTCCTTAGATAGAAAGGTGGGCGAGGGAGGGGCTGTGGCTGGGGTGGGGGGAGGTAGGGTAGAAGAAGTTACTAGGGAGAACTGCACTGAGATCTGAGAAGGCAGTGTTTAGGTAGTCTGCAATATTAGCGGGGTCAATGATAGCGGTTCCATTAAAGTTGAGTAGAGACGTGGGTCAGGGAGTGAGACTTCCCACTTAGCTCCTTTTTGTTGTCCCAGAAGTTTTGGGTAGACCCCCAGGAGGAGGCTAGTGTGTATCTGTAGTACTCTGCTTTAGCCTTATGAGTGGCCCACATACATCTGTTGTGCTCAGCATTGTAGGACTGCCTGTCCCCAGGCTTGCCTGAGGAATTGGTTCTATGCCAGAGATTGTCTCTGTGGTGGAGCTGTTTGAGCAGTAATGTTGTGATTCATGATGCACTATGTTGCTTAGTCCAGGTTTTGACTAGCGGGGTAAAGATGTCGCAGGCCTTATTGAAGGAGTGGGTAAAGTAGTTGAGTGCTTCATCAATACTAGGGGCCCGGTTGATTGGTGACCAGTCCCACTGGGCGAGGTACTGCTTAAGCCTAGTGAGGTTACCTGGTCGGATAAGTCAGCGGGAGACCATGCTGGGCACAGGTTTTGGTAGACGGCAGGACCACATGAAAGTTACTGGCGAGTGATCACTCTGGGAGTTTGGATGGACAATGATGTCCACAATTCTGTGTGGGTGGTTGGCAAGGATGATGTCCAGTAATGTGTAAGAGCCATTGGATGGGTTCCAATGGGTAGGCTGGGTTACCAGCTATGTTAGCTCCAGGGCTGCAAAAGCATCCTTTGCAAGGGCAGATGAACTGGCAAGCCACTTGGTGTTGAGGTCACCCACTAGTATCTGCTCGCCCTTATGTGGGAGGCTGGACAGATAGTCAATTAGGGATTGGATTGCTTGGGTTTGTTTCCATGGGGGAATGTAGGCTACCGAGATAGTCAGAGGGGCCCTGGAGGGGTCTGGGGTGATTCTAAGTGAGATGGCTTGGGTACTGTAGTCGAGCTTGGGAATTGGTAGAGTGTGGCCCATTAAACAGTCATGCATATAGACGGTGCAGCCGCCCCCCACATTTACCAACTCTATCTTCCGTAAAAATGGAGTAGTCAGGGAGCTACTGCAGAGTCTGGGGTAGATTTAGACAGCCAGGTTTCCACGATTGCCAGAATGTCAGGCTGATGTGCCATCCAGCACTGGAGGGAAGCATTTTTTTTTTTAAGAGGTTACAGATGTTCATAGAGGCTATGCATAGCCCTGATGTAGGGAGGGTCTAAGTTTGGCAGGGAGGAGACAGGCCAGAGTTTGGATGAATGTTGCCAGATAGGAGTAGGAGCAGAAAGACAAACCTGAGGAGAGAGGACATACATCGTTTGTGTGAGCCGTGGTGGTAGTAAGCTGAGCTAACAGGAAGAGATCATGGGATGGGCAGACCACATATGGTGGGGATAGCATGGTAAAGCATTGGCAATGGTGTGTTGTGGGAGACCAGATGTAGATGGAGCTGGGCAGGATGGGGTGGGGGCAGGGTGATGGTGGTGGACAGGGTGGGGGTGGGAGAGTGCATAGAGGGGTAGGGAGAACCTCAGTGGGTGGGAGGGTGGATAGAGGGGTGGGAAAAAACCTCAGGGTTATTAGCAGTTGATGTTGGTGACGGACAAATGTGGGGAATAAAGACTGCTAGGACCAGTAGAGGGACTGATAGATTTGGTCCTAGGAAGAGGCACATGGTTGTCAGTCTGTGATGTGAGGTCATAAGGAATATAGATGGCACAGAGCCACTCAGATACTCCCCTACTAGTAAAGAGGCCAGTCAGAGAAGAGCAGGGGCAGAGCCACAGAGAATTTAATTAAGGAAGAGGGTGGGTGGGTGAAAAAATCAAACAAGGGAGTGGGGGATGGGTGGGCAGGCAAAAAAAATCAAGTAGGCAGGAGCTTAAACAAGAAGCTCCCTGATTCAAATTACAGTGCTGCTTGAAAAAGGTGCCAAGTTTAAAAAAATAAAGTCTGGTCTGCAGTCTGATGCTCTGAGTCCCATACCTTCTGTTATGGCAGTTTTCGGCAGCTTGCAGCGAGAGGCTGGGGAGGGCTGTGAAACATCAAGTCCTCAGACCCTGGAATGCAAAAGAAATAACAGGGTCAGCATTAAAGTAAGAGGGAAAGGCACTAGAGGCAGGGAACTGCAAGGGGAGGGATTTAGAGAATTGGGAGCTAGCACTGGGGGAGGGAGAGGGACAAGCCATGCTGGGCTGTTCTAACTACTGTTCAGGTTACAAAGCCAGGAGGAACCCAAAACAAAATAAATCAGAACTTCTGTGCAATACTACAAACAGGGTCATACAGGAGACTTTAAAATCTATATTACTGACTTTAAAATCTATATTACTGAAAAATCAAGCAGGCAGGAGCTTAAACAAGAAGCTCCCTGATTTAAATTACAGTGCTGCTTGAAAAAGGTGCCAAGTTTAAAAAAATAAAGTCTCGACTGCAGTCTGATGCTCCGAGTCCCGTACCTTTCATTATGGCAGTTTTCGGTGGCTTGCAACGAGGGGCTGGGGAGGGCTTTGAAACATCAAGCCCTCAGACCCTGGAATGCAAAAGAAACAACAGGGTCAGCATTAAAGTAAGAGAGAAAGCACACTAGAGGCAGGGAACTGCAAGGGGAAGGATTTAGAGAATCAGGAGCTAGCACTGGGGGAAGGAGAGGGACAAGCCAGGCTGGGCTGTTGTAACTACAGTTCAGGTTACAAAGCCAGGAGGAACCCAAAACATCAAGCCCTCAGACCCTTCTGTTATGGCAGTTTTCGGCAGCTTGCAGCGAGGGGCTGGGGAGCGCTGCAAGCCACCTAATACTTGTATACTGTGCATCTATGGTTTCCCATTGGGCCTTAAGGTGGTTCCCAAATTAAGTGTTATAAACATACTAAAAAAGAACACGACTGGGTGTACCATTCCTACTCCTCCTTCCTTTTTGATCTATAGGTGGTGTTTCTTTAAATGGGGTTCAACCTACTCTCCCAACAGGCCCTGGAAAAAATATTGAGTAACTTGGTCTCAAATACCTGGGGTACCGGGAACATACAACTAACATAAATAAAGATTGGCAGTAATAGATTTAGTAACACCCTTTTTAGTTTGAATATTCTTTCATTTTCCCACAAGCTCACTTTGTAACTTGCCTGTTAAAAACAGGGCTCCCAGTTTTTAATTCCCATATTTTCCATACTATATATTATTCCCAAGATTTTTATGTCGTGCTGTTTTACTGTGATGCCCGAAATCTGCTGGTCTGGCATTTCTTCTAAATTCCCACTGTAGCATCCTGTACTTTTATCCAAATTTATCTTAGAGCCTGATGCATCTGTAAACTTAGTCAAAGCTTGAGTTACCTCTGTTTGTTCTGTGTCTTTCTGAATTGCTATGACAATGTCATCTGCATAGGCCATAATTTTTACTACTGGTGCATAGCTATTTAAGGACATCCCAACTATTCTTTCATTTTGCTGAATAATTCTTAGTAAAGGGTCAATCCAAAAAATATAAAGGAGGGAACTAAGAGGACACCCTTGCCTTACCCCTTTCTTTAAGGTTGTTGTTCTCCCCACCCATCCATTTACATAAGTTGGTATACTCACCTCATAATACTTGCTTTTTATCCATACAATAAATTGTCTAGGTATATTATAATGCTGTAAAACTGTAAACAAGTATTCGTATGAAAGCCTATTAAAGGCCTTTTCTTGGTCAATGCTCAACAAATAGGCAGCTAGCTTTCCCTTTGTTCCTTTTATAAAAAGTTCTCTTAACCAAATTAAGGTGTCCTTTATTGTTTTGTTTTTTATAGAACAAGTTTGATCAGGACTTAACAATTTACCAACTACAGCACTCAGTCTCCCTTGAAGAATTTTAGCTAACGTTTTGTAGTCCGTATTTAGCAGGCACAAAGGTCTCCAATTTTTAAGATCCACCTTATCACCCTTATTATGAAAGAAAATTAATAGTGCATCATACTAAGTGGAAGTTCATTTTCTGTCTTCTAGGCAACAGTTATACAATTCTGCTAACACCGGTGCCAGTGCTTGTTTAAATTGTTTATAAAAGTCTGCACTTAAACCGTCCTTACCTGGTGCTGTATAATTTTTTAAACTTTCTATACTGTTCAGCACTTTTGCTATGGTTATAGGGACATTCAGCTGATTTATTTCAGCATCTGTTACACTGGGTATATCTAGGTTATTTAAGATGCCTGTATCGATGTTAATGATTGGAGCAGTGCTGAATTGTTCATTCACATAACAATCAATTGAATCTAATATACCCTGTTTTGTATCAGTTTTATAGCCATCTGCTTGATAGCCAGCTTGTACTGATTTCTCATCTGTGCGTATACTACAGTCCCGATAAGGATCAAAAGTCTGTTTTTGGCATTGTGTGCCAAACCTCATCTCTTGGTGTAATGACTGTGCCCTATTGTATTGCAGTTCTTTCATTTGATTCTGTATGTTCCTAGTCTGAGGCCCATACTCAACTTTTTCTATTTCTGCTCTTGAAATGAGTGTTCTGGTTCATTCCTTGTATAAGTACTAAAAAACTGACAAAAATATTTTTTACTATCATCCCACCACTGAGCAATTGTGTCATAAAGACACATAACTGAAAGTCTGGCTTCCCACAATTGATTCCACTGATGTATTAGTTTTTTATCATTCAATTTGCTATTATTCATCCTCCACAACCATTTCCCATGTAATGGAGCCTGCCCCCATTGCAACTGACGTTATCATCCTACAATCTGTAAATTCCAAAGCTTTTACTTCAGCATGTCTAATTTTTAAATGATCTGAAATGAATATGTAGTCTATTCCTGTTGGAAGAGACCCTCTGAAATATGCATTGCCACTTGTTATATGCATTTGCCTATAGGCATCTTTCAGCTTTGCTTTTTGTCTAATCTCATTCAGACAGTGAGTGCTGCTATATACAGTTTTGATGTCTGTAAACTCCTGTCATTCTGTGTTGTTCCACAGAAATCTCATGCCCCAAATCACTGCATGTGATTTGTGTAACTAAGGTTAAATGTCATTAAATAAGCTAACCCTGGCAGCTGTTGTCTGAGGTGCATAAGTTGTAATCACTCTGAGCCTCTCAGTTCCATAGATTATATCCAATGCCATGACCCTTCCTGGTAATATATTAGTTAGTTTAGTTAATTTTAAGTTTATAGCATTAAATAGCACCTCTATCCCATCACATTTCTCTAATCCAATAGACCAGAAAGATGTTCCTTTTATCCACAGTCTAGAAGCTTGGCTAGTTTCATATCTGGTTTTTATCTTAGGCCCAGATATTCAGACTATGTCTGGCAATGGCGCAAGTGTGGTTGCAGTGCATTTGGGATGCGCCGGGGCCAGGACCAGAACCAGATGATATTCAATGGTAATGCGCCATGGTGCAGCACTGTTGAATGTGGCATGGAATGTGCATGGCACAGTGACAATGCACCAGTGCAAGCCACAGATAGGTAGCACAGGGGAAGCGCCAGCACAAATGCACTTAAGCTGGGCACATCACCCGTGATATTCAGAAGAGGGCATGCAAATGGGGCCAAAATATATGCATGGTACAAATGGGACCATTTGCATGTCATTATGGCCCCATCTGCATGCATTGTGCAGGGCAGCCAGGCGAAATGCACCTGGCGCCCTGTGGAGCTGCCTGCAGCAGGTGTTGGTTCCCTGGTGCGCTAGTTCCCCCCACCACCTGTATGTCCGACCGTGGGCTCCCATAGATGAAGAGGCCACCCGGTGGTCCAGTGGTACCCCCTCCTGCTGACATGCCCGATCACAGCCATTTGTATGCAAACATAGCACCCAGTGTGCGAGTTGTCTCCCCCATTCCACCCCCATTCGCGTGCAGTAGTATCCCAAAGGCCAAATCCTGTAGGTGCATATCCCCCAGTCTTCCCAATCATGGGCATGTGATATATAGAGAACATCTGGTGGCCCAGTGGACCCTCCCCACCCACCCATGGAGGACCCAGCCACCCAGCTTCCCCCATCAGCACCCTGCCCACATACCACCCAGCCACCACCAAATGACAGCACACAGTATGTGCTGTATGCCTATTGGTCCACAGTGTGGACCAATAGGCTTGCAGGCCATATTGTACTACACAGGCACACATACGTGAATGACCCAGGGACCATGAGGCTGAGGGACACTGAGGAAAGGCACGGGAAAGCCGCAAAATTTTGCCCACCCGCCTTCCCTCCTTGTGTGTTATTTTTATAGGCATCTTCCCGCCGAAATCTCTTCCCCCACCCTCAGCACTACTCTAGCCAATAAACTGCATCACCGCCCTGCTGTACCACCTAATCAGCAATCCTTCCCCTACTGTTCTCCTGGTAGTTAACCATCAATACCACTTTCACAATGGGGAGACTCCTCCTGCTACTTCTCTCCTTGTCATGCATGGGGTTCCTTAAGGAGGATGTCCATATCACACAAAATATGGTGATCCATCCGCCTAGCCTCTCTGTCTCATCCTCAGTGAATAATGTTCAGACCTCATATATGCCCTACCATTGCTGCATCAGTATCCATGGGGTGACTGCCATAAAGGGATGCAAATCACCATGTATGTATTCCATCAATGCTCCATTACTGCATATACAGTTCCTCCTTATGCCTGACTACCAAACTGCTACTCGGTGTCTCGACACGGTGTCATAGCCCCTTCTGGAGCACCCCAAAAGAGTGGCGACAGAGCAAGAAAAGGAGGACCAAAGACAGCCCCCTCTTCCTATCTCTTACAGCCCTTATGAAACTCCTATTCTTTCTACTACTCTGTATTGAAAATGTGGAAATCAACCCAGGCCCCCCTGAGTGTATCACCTCACCAGCAGACTTAACCTCTATCAAAGGCCTCAGTTTTCTACATATTAATGCATGCAGCCTCCTGAAAAAACTTACACTGATACAAGGCTGGGTTGCCCATAGCTTGCCAGACTTTCTTGTGGTATCTGAGACATGGCTCAAACCCATCACAGCAGATAGGGATGTTAATCTACCCAATTATCAGTTATTCAGAGCGGATCGCCTAACAAGGGGTGGTGTAGTAGCTATATATGTAAAGTCCAGTATACCTGTATCCTGCTTTACTGCAACCTCGATGCCCAAAGAATTCGAATGTATATCCCTCAAAGTATCTCTCCCTAATACAGCAGCTTTCCAGCTAGTAGGCTGCTACAGGCCCTCTCTGCTGACCACAAGCTTTTAACCCACCTGGGGAATCTACTCAAACCAGGTTCTGAAGAAGTCATTATCCTAGGTGACCTGAATCTAAACTGGCTTTCCAAGGCAGCTGCACCTTTGGTATCATTCTGTGATACACATGGGCTCACACAACTGATAAATGAGCCAACAAGAATAAACTCATAGAATAGAAACAACAGCACACTACTTGATATCTTGCTGGTGAACAAACCCCATCTATTCACACACACTGGAGTGTTTTTCAGTGATATAAGTGATCACTGCTTCATTACAGGAGTAAGATCTTCCAGCAAACCAACAGCCTCAGCAAAATTTCTAATGAGGAGAGCCAAGAAAAACCTCAATATTGAAGGATATCTGCATGATCTAGCTCACTCTTCAAGCTGGCAAGAGTTTTATCTTGCACACTCTGTGGAAAAAGCACATTAGGTGCTAAACAGCATAATACTAAGTGCCCTTAATACCCATGCCCCAATCACTAGTGTCCGAATAAAAAACAAATCTTGCCGCTGGTTTTCAGCTGACCTCAAATCTGCACTGTTGGAGAGAGACAAATTATGGAAGACGGCAAGAAAAACCAAGAACCCAAATGACTGGGTGTTATTTAGGAAAGCCAGGAATAGCTGCACCAAGAAAGTAAGGGATGTAAAGGCTGCCTTTTACTTGGCTGAACTTGACTCCTCCTATCACAATCCTGCTAGGTTCTGGGGCACCATCAAGGGTATTGTAGGGCAAGATTCTGTCACCTCTCTACCAACTCAATTGCACCACAATAATGGTTCTATCTCTGGCAAAATGGAAATTCTGGATGCCTTCAATAACCACTTCACAACTGCTGGCCTTGCCTTTGACACCTCTCCAGCTAATCTGCTGGTGCACAACTAAGCTCCCAGTACACTGGTGCCCAGAGAGCTGATTCTTCCTTCTCCTTCAAACCCATCCTGTTGAAGCAAGTAGAAGATCTTTTATGGCAGTTGGATATTAAAAAAAGCGCAGGGGCAGACTCTCTTGACCCCTACTTTCTAAAGATTGCATTTCATGTACTTGCAGTTCCCCTAACACATCCCTTTAACCTATCTTTAACCTCTGGTTCTATTCCTACAATGTGGAAGACAGCCCAAGTGGTTCCCCTTCTAAAATCAGGGGACCCTATGGACCTCAGTAACTACAGGCCCATTTCCATTCTTCCAGTGCTATCCAAGATGCTAGCGAAAATAGTGAACATCCAGCTAAGAGAGTACCTTGATGATGCTAACCTCTTGAATCCAGCTCAATCTGGGCTTAGGGCCAGGCACAGCACTATCTCTGCACTGGCTAAAGTTACAAATGACTGGCAAACTGAATTAGATAAAAAGAATAGTGTCTGTGCAGTATTTCTTGACCTAAGTAAGGCATTCGACATTGTGGACCACGAGCTGCTACTCTCTCCCTTGCATTCCATTGGCCTAGATCCACCCTCCCTTAAATGGTTCAGGTGTTACCTTATGGATAGGTCACAGCAGGTGAAAGCTGAAGGTGGTCTATCCCCTTTAAAACCACTGCTAAGAGGAGTTCCGCAAGGATCTATCCTGGGCCCTATCCTTTTTGATATCTACATTAATAATATTGATTCAAATCTCACCAAAGCCACTGTCCACCTTTTTGCTGATGACACTGTTTTGTATGTCAGCAACCCATCACCTGCAGTTGCCCGTGAAATCTTACAGGCAGAATTCTCCTTGCTGCAATATCAACTACTTGAGAAAAGGCTTCTTTTAAATGCAAAAAAAACAAAAGCAATGCTTTTCTCCAATCAAAGCTCCACCAGCACCTCCCCACTAAGCAGTCCCGCCCAGCTATGCACTATCCTTGGAGAAAATCTGGAATATGTAGAAAAATTCAAATACTTAGGTGTGTGGATTGATAACAGACTTGACTTCACACATCATATTGAAGAACTGCTAAAAAAACTTCGCCAAAGGCTTGGCCTATTCCATAGAATTAAACACTTCCTAACAAGAGACTCAAAGATGAGGTTAGTCCAGGTCACTTTTCTTTCAGTTGTTGACTATGCAGACTTCCTTTATAGTCACTGACTCATTTCCTACCTAAGCAAGCTGGATACCCTGTACCATAGAGCAATAAAATTCATAACAGATCTTCCAGCTAACACTCATCATTGCTCTCTCTATGCTGCAGTTGGATGGGTTTCTCTACATCTCAGAAGGAACAGAAATGCAGCACTATGGATCTACAGAGCATTGTCTAAAAAACTTCCAAACTATATTCTAGACTGCTTCACCCAGGCCATAGCTAGCTCCTATGCCCTAAGAAGCAACAACCTCATCATGCTCAAAATACCTAAAGTCAACACCCAGCTAGGGAGGGTGGCAATCAGCTGTCTCTAGCTATGGCTTGGAATACTGTACAGAAATCCCTAAAGCTGTCCAATCTTATACCTATAGCATCCTTTAAACAGCTTTACACAAGCTTTTTCGCAGAGAAATGCAACTGCTACCACAAGAGCTAGACTTGCCATTTCACAACCCCCCTTCCAGACAGCCACCATATATGGCATATTTTTTGTTCCACAGTTCTCCCTCCCAGGCAGCCACCCTTTTTATAGTACCCCAGTTCCATTTAATTCTACCTAACTACCTACTACCTACCTAATCCTTCTCCCACTAATCACTGGCCCTTACATCATTCCTAAATGCTCCCCATTCATCCTAGTATTACATTATGCTGTGTGTATGCCTTGACTCCTATATTGGGATATGTATATACTTTATCTTTTGTAT
Source organism: Neoceratodus forsteri (assembly GCA_016271365.2). Classification (NCBI taxonomy): domain Eukaryota; kingdom Metazoa; phylum Chordata; order Ceratodontiformes; family Ceratodontidae; genus Neoceratodus; species Neoceratodus forsteri. Next base: position 1,068,046,732 of record CM028130.1, read on the forward strand.
AATTTTCCTGTAACCTACCTTGTCATGTATGTCTGAATCAACTTCTTACTCTTGATCATTGTATTTATAAGTGGGTTTTTTTCTGTATCTGTTATGCATATATTAGTGCATTGATGTATATGTTGTGTACCAACTATCGAACCTTGACCTTATCAGGTCCATCTTGTAAATGAGCCTTGCTCAATGATGCTCACCTGAATAAATAAAGATTTGATTGATTGATTGATTCACATATTTGTGCCTGTATAGTACAGTATGGTCTGCAAGCCCCTTGGTCCACACTGTGGACCAATAGGCATAGAGCACATACTGTATGCTGTCATTCGGCAGGCAGCCGGGTGGTATGCAGGTGGTGTACTGCTGCCCACCGATGATGGGGGGGAGCTGGGTGGTTGGGTCCTCTGTAGGTGGGTGGGGAGGGGGGCCACTGGGCCACCAGATGTTCTCTATATATCACATACCCATGATTGAATGGACCGGGGGGGGATATGCACCTACAGGATTTGGGCTTTGGGATAATACCTCCTGCAAATGGGCAGAACGGGGGGGACTTGCACACCGGGGTGCTATGTTTGAATACAGATGCCTGCGATTGGGCATACTGGAGGAAGGGAGGAAACAGTGGACTACCAGGGTACTTATATTTCTACCTAAAGCACATGATCAGGTGTGCAGGAGGAGGGAGCCACAGGACCTCCAAGGTACTTCTTATTTGACATACATCCCAAGATTGGGCATGCGGGGGGGTACACTAGCCCACCAGGGTGTGTTCTGGTGCCTGTGGCTGGTGCTTCTGCTGGGCATGTGGCCACCCATGGCTGGTGGCTGGTGTGTTGTGCCTTGCAATACAGCCACCCACCTGTGGGAGGCCAGGATTTGTTTCTCCTTTTTACGGGCACATTACACCCCCATATGCAGTACACATCAGGGTTTGGCCAGCATATGCGCCACACATCCAGAGCTGAATATTGGGATGTGCCGCATATGCATGGGCACACCCCCTGCATTTGTGCCACATACATTACCAATGCACCCCAGCTCATCGGGATTTGTGCAGCGCACATTGCCCATTTGAATATCGTGCCGGGGTGCATTGAGAGGTTGCACATGGCACAGCCCTGTTGTGCCATGTGCAACCCCTTTGAATATCTGGGCCCTAGTGTCTTGCACTAAAATAAGTTGACTAAGTGTTGTTAAATTATTCATTACTGGCAAAACCTTCCTAAACCCTTTTATGCTATTAACATTTGTGGTTAATATCTTTAGTACAACCATAAGGGTTAATCAAGAAAAATGGGGGGGGGAGTCACATGATGCTAGCTCTGTGAGTGCAGCCTGATCCTTCAGCTCCAGCCTCCTGCCGACACAAAATCGGATTTTCTTCAAGTTTCGAGGAGCTAGTGGGTTTATTCGACTCCGGCTGGTATTATAAGGCTGTTTGGATAACTCTGGTGGTGATTTGGGTGTACATGGAGGTGGAAATGAGGAGAAGCACACCTTGACACACACCGCCAGTTTCACCGGCGACGGCCCAGCCGAAAAAAGCGAGAGTGACTGCGGAGGGTGAAGGCCCTGAGAATGAAAGCCCTGTTCAGGAAAACGAGCCCTTGACCCTGGCACAATTTTTGGCTGAATTTAAACCCTTCTGTGCGGAGTTATGCACGGTTACTGAGGAGCTAAAAGCGGTTACCTCGGCCTTGGAAGATTTATCTCGGCACACAGGGGACACCGAAGTGAAAGTCGCCTCGTTGGAGAAAAGAATTACTAAGCAGGAGCCGGAGATAGTCAACTTGAGGCAGAAGATAGCTAGGATGGAGGCGAAGATCGAAGATTTAGAGGGACGGAGTCGGAGGAATAATTTAGTAATTATAGGCCTCCTGGAGCGTGAAGAGGGTGCCGACCCGATCCTTTTTGCCCAGAGTTTGTTTAAAGAGCTGGTAGGCCCGACGCCTTTCAGCGACAAGTTCATCATCGAGCGGGCTCATCGGGCGTTGCGTGCGGCTCCAGCATCGGGTGCCCCCCCACGCATCTTTATAGTTCGTTTCCTAAACTACCAGGAGCGTCAATTTGTGCTGTTGAAGGCTAAAGAGCTCAGAGAGTTGAAGTGGAAGGGGGTCCCCATTAGGGTGACTCAGGATCTACCGGTGGCAGTGAGGCAGAGGAGAGCGGAATACCATCCGATTGTATTGAAGTTGATCCCGGCAGGTATCTGGTTTAAAGTCCTTTACCCGGCAAAGTTGCAAGTGCTGATGGCTGGCCAGTGGTCTACTTTTGAAGATGCACCTGCAGCGAAAAAGGGTTTGGCTACAGCCCTCACGGAACTTTTTAAATAGCCCTTGTGACTTTAAAGGGGTGAGAGTCTGCCTAGAGTTGGTTCCTGTTCTCCGCTTCTTGTAAAGGGATCGTGACCTCCCAGTTATTAAGGATCACCGATCCAGTGCTGGTTTTTCTTTTTCTTCTATTTTTGCCTGGGGATGAAATGAAGTGGTTGCTGAATATGGGACTTTGTTGCAATCGGAAGTACAAGTTCCTTCCCACGATGTGGAGATACGGGATTTGAACCCGGGAAAGGTACTCTGGCTGGGTGTACAGATGACCTTGGGAACAGCAGAGTATCACCGAGCGAGGAGGGGGGGCCTATGTGCAGCAGAGTGTAGCGAGTTGGGTCTGGGCTTGGTAACGCTACGGGATGCACCAGACTCTTGCTGCAGTTCGCTTTTGGATATCCGTGGTTCCCTTCTTAAGAGGAGCGAGGGGCATCTTTTTTTTTTTTCCCCTTTGAGGCTGGAATTTCTTCGAGTTCATCTGGGTGGCCACTGTTCAGGGGATGCATTTCGCTGGAAGGGAGGAACTGGAGTGTCCATCTGGGACTGGGGTGATTTATGCTTCCGTGGTTGACGTCTGAGATGGACTGAAGGAGTTAAAGCTGGGATCTGGTTCAAGATTGGACTTTTGGGACTTGGGGTTACTTGTTTGGATCTCGTTATTGGAAGTGGATATCATCAGTGTCCTATGTGGAGTCTACATATGTTATAGAGTCATGGACTATATGGGTTGAAACCCTTGCAGATAAGAATACCTTTTCATTTTCCCCCTTCACCCCCTTTTTTTTTTTCTCCTTCTTTGCTTAGATAGATACTGTGAAATTACTATAAGATGTATGGATGTTATTTAATGTATAATTATTTGGGTTTCTGCTTTGGGGGAAATATTGTTCGTATTGGGGGCGGGGTGGGGGTGTGGGGACTTAATCATGAAATGGGTATTGTAATATAAGTACTGGGTCTATGCCCTGTGTGGATGGCGGAGTGAAAATAGAGGCTTCATAGGAGGTTTTGCTAGAGTGGGTTAGGTAGGTAGTGATGTCGCGGGGAGGCTGGAGGAAGGGTTAGTTAGCGGAGCTATGGATGTCATGGACCAATGTGTTTTGGGAGGGGAGGGGTGGGGGTCTTGGGAGGGTGGGCTACTGGGTGGGATGTTTTGGTTGTAATAGATATAGACATATATAATTGGTATGTTATGGGGATTATTGGAAGGGTTAGGCGGGGAAGGAGGGTACTAGAAAGGGGTTAGAGGTGATAGGTTTGGGAAGATCTGCTCACCCACAAGTGCAGCGAAATGGTGTTCGATGTAGTCGAGAAGGCAGTTCGACGGTGTTATGAGGAGTATCTGGTGAATGGGTAGTCTTTTTGAGTTTTGTACGTGGAATATTAAGGGAGTCAGGCAAAAAATAAAGAGATATAAAATATTAAAACATTTGCAATTATTAAAGGGACAGATAATATGTTTACAAGAAACGCATTTTCTTGACAAAGAACTGAATACACTTAGATGTCAGTTTATCGGTCAGGTATTTGGGGCTGGATTTAGTACAGCTGGTAGAGGGGTAGCACTATTATTTCATAGGAGTGTGGCTTTTGTGTGTGAGAAGGAACAGTAGATCCGCAGGCCGCTATATAATTTTGTTGTAGGGCTTTAAACCAAACAAGACTAGTGTTGGGAAGTATTTATGGGCCCAACGCAGATACCCTGGGTTTTTTATGGATCTACTAAAACCTTAAGTCTGCTTCATCGCCTTCCGATATTGTTGGGAGGGGATTGAACTTGCCATTCTCTCCAGACCTGGATAAGGATGGTAGTTAAATAAGGGTCTATCTCCAGCTCAGAGAGCTATTAGGGACCTGGTCGACAATTTGGGATTATGTGACCCGTGGAGGGTCCTGAACCCTTCATGCAGGAATATACATTTTATCAGAGGTCCATAAGTCTAGATCTAGAATAGATTATTTTTGGTGAGTAGAGGGTTGTTGTCAGGACTGGTAAATTGTAATATCACACCGGATTCTCTCTGATCACTCTATGGTTCGTTGCCCCTCAATTTGACCCTAATACTCCCAGACAGACTATTTGGAAGTTGAATAATCAAATACTTGCTCCACGGAGACAAGGGAGTATGTTGATGTCGGATTGAACAGTATGAGATGGAGAATAGTCATCTAACCATTAGGGTGATTTATGGTGGTGTACTCTAAAATGTGTGTTAAGAGGGAGTTTATTAAATTGGCGGTTGTAAGAAAGAAGGAGAGGGAGGAAAGGGTTAGATCTTTGTTGGCACGAATCAGGGATATAGAGAAGGATCTGTCGAAGAATACGCCAGAAGATACCAGGGAGCTACTGATTAAACTGCGTCATGAATATGAAGGGATTCTAGGAGAGAGGGCAGAATATGCGATTCAGAAAACCAAGGCCTTGTATTTGAACCAGGGTGAGAAATCAGGTAGGTTCTTAGCTATGAGGTTAAGGGCGGTGGAGGCATCCAGAGTAGTCCAGAGTATCACATCTACTGTTGATGGGGACGGTTAAAACAGTACCCACGGAAATTGTTAGGGAGTTTGAAGATTACTATAAGGTCTTATACAGCCCAATGACCCCTAGGCCTAGTAAGCAAGAAGTGGAGGACTTCTTATCTACTTGTAATCTCCCCCAGGTATCAGAAGGTCAGAGGAGAGAGCTTGTATTTCCTATTTCTGAAGTGGAGATTTTGGAGGCAATTCAAACGCTTTCCAATGACAAGGCTCCCGGCCTGGATGGGTTCACACCTAATTTTTATAAATGTTTTGCGACCTTGTTATGCCCCGGTTTAAAAAGATTATTTCAGAGCATTTTGACCCTGGATACAGTAGATGGTTATTTATTTGAAGCCTTGATAGTGCTTATTCCGAAAGAAGGGAAAGAGTTAGATAAAGTTACAAGTTATAGACCTATTTCCCTGATTAACTACGACGTTAAGATTTTGGCGAAGATCCTAGCTTCTAGGTTGTCCAAGGTCATACCCAGCTTAGTTCATCATGATCAGGTTGGGTTTATGAAGGGCAGGTTGGCATCGGACCACCTGCATAAATTGTCTCATGTCTTCTCCGTCTCCAGGGACTGTAAATCTCCGTGTGTTTTGATGTCGGTGGACGCAGAGAAGGCATTTGACAGAGTGGATTGGAAGTTTTTATCTATTGCTATGGAGAAATTTGGTTTTCCAGCCCAGTTTATTAAATATGTGTTTGCTTTATACAGGGACCCCAAAGCTAAAATATATTGTAATGGAGTATTTTCTGCAAGTTTCTCCTTAATTCTGGCACCAGGCAGGGCTGTCCCTGTCGCCTTCTTATTCAATTTATATTTGAACCTCTCCTCACCAAAGTGAGATTAGACTCTAGGGTTATGGGTATTAGAGTGGGGTCACAAGAGCTCAAAGTTTCAGCATATGCAGATGACATCTTGTTGCATGTTGCTCAGCCAAGTGACTCTATCAGAGCAGTGCTGGAAATCATTGGAGAATATAGTAGACTGTCTAATTACAGGATTAACGTGGAGAAACCCCAAATTTTTCCATTGAATATGAGAGTGCATAGATCGGAGGTGTTGGAAATGGACTCCGCATATGTTGAAGTACTTGGGTATTTACTTGGCCAGAACTGATCAGAAATTAGTCAATCTTAATCTGAATGCCATTAGGAATAATATAAAGCAGGATTTGCAAAGGTGGAATGGATTGCCGATATCTCTCTGGGGTCGGATTAGTATAGTTAAAATGAATATTCTGCCTAGGATTTTTTATCCACTCAATATGTTGAATGTTTTGTTGCCCCTAAAATGGTTTAGAGAGTTGCATTTATTAATCTCGGACTTTATCTGGAGAGGAAAAGGCCCGTGAGCTTATAGTAAGTTGGCGGCTAGGGAGAGAGAGCGGGTTTGAGACTTCCACACTTGGATTATATTATTGGGCAAGTAATCTGTGCAAATATTTGAGATGGTTGGCTCCTCACTAAGCTTGAATCTTTGCCCTATGTTCCTCGTGGGTTAGATTAGAGATAGAAGTGATCAGGGAGGCAGGTATGGATCCGACCGCATTGCTCTATTCCACTCCCAAGAGATTGCCCTATGGCTGGTTGCTAATCCTATAGTAAAATTTTATGTATTCATCGGCAGATTTGTGGTAAGCTGGGTTATGTTCCGATAGAGACAAGCATCAACCAGTATGCCAAAATTCGAATTTGAGGATTGGGGAAAATGATTTTGGGCAGTTGGATTCCCCAGCTGGTAGGATTTGTAATTGAGGATCTAATGGGAGATAGTCGTACTCCCAATAAGGGATATCCTGGCAAAGTACAGAATAGATGTCAAGCAGGTTTTTAAATTATACCAAGTTACTCATTTATTAACACAGGTGGTGAGCAATCTTCGGGAAGGGCGCGTAGACGGGAGGTGGTTTGAATCATTAGTGCAAGTTGTGTGGGAGCCACATGCGGTCTCTAGAGTACATAAGAAACTTCTCGATCTAGTTCTTGTGGATATTGATCACAAGCCTAGATATTGGACTAACTGGGGGAGCAAGAGCGGGACTGGGAGGTTGTCTGGAGGCATATGTATAGGTATGTTAGACAGGATAGGCTGAGGGTGATGCAGTTTCATTTTTTGAATAATCTATTCTGGACCCCTTCCAAGTTACTTAAGGTGGGTAGTAGACCGGACCAGAATTGTTTCCGGTGCCGTCAGGCAGTTGGAGACTTGTATCATATTTTTTGGGACTGCCCACCGATAAAGCAGTTGTGGATGCAGATTAAGCAGAGGGTAGACCCACTGTTGGGTATCGATCAGTATTTTACTCCTGATATATGTTTGATAGGGGACTATTCTGGTATTATGTTTAGGGAGTGTAGATTTTATATGGCCCTGATTTCAGGCTCGCTTAAAAAGGTAGTTTTGCGATACTGGATGACAGACTCCCCAATTACGTATGTGGAATGGCTGCGGGAGATGTTGTTTAATTTAAACATGGAAAAACTAGGAGTGGGAAGGGAGAATCGGATTCATATATATGAAAGGATTTGGGGTCGCTTTCAGGCGCTATATCTTCCCCAGGTGTAGCCAGTTGGAGTATAGTAGAATTAGGGATGATGGTGGGTGAGCAGATCTTACTTGAAGGCATGTGGTATTGAGGGGGGTGGATTAGGTTAGGGGGAGGAGGGCAGTTTTGGTTTTTTTGTTGAGGGAAGGGGGAGAAAATTGGTGACTTGATTTAATTTTTGTCATTTGTTATGAATGAACAAAATGTTTTATTTCTTCTTATGTGCTGTGTATTCGACACGAGATTTTGTCACAATAAAAGTTTGAATTTCAAAAAGAAAAATGGGGGGGCATCAAGAATGGATCTTTGTGGGAAGATGCTACTGAAGAACCCTCTGAATCTTCTCCCTTTGTGTTAGTATCTCCCCAATTTGCCTTCCCAGATAATGCATTATACCTATTTTTTGTACAAAATACTGGCAGGTTTTTTTTTGTTTCCTCCCTATTTGTAATGTTCTCCCTTCATCCCTTGACCTTTTTTCATCCCTCTCTTCCCTTTCACTAGTCTAAATTCTCTCAAATGGGGAGGGGGGAGACATTGCTGAGCTCCCTGCCTCAGACTGCAGTACCTCCATGTGTTCCACTTTTTCTTGTTCTTCTGATTCTACCACTACTGTACCTCTGGGTCATTTGGTGTAGGTATTTCTTGCTCTCTTTGGGCTGAGTTATCCTGTTCTGGTTCTGTGGCTTGCTGCATCCATTATAATCTATTTATGGACACCTACATTGCCCCCTTTTGCTGAGCCTGAGTTATCAAGGTTTCTGGTGACATTTATTCACCTCTATTGTGGGAGGCCCATGGGCATTTGGCATAAGAGTGGCCCCTCCTTTCACATTAGTTGCACTTAAAGGTGTTTTGGCATTCTGTTGCTAAGTGGTCATACTCAAAACAATGACTACATTTGATACTATAGCAAGCATTTCCCAAATGACCCCTTGATCCACATTTGAAACATGTTTTTGGTTGCCCCATGTAGAATAATGATTTCCTATCTCTCCCTAAAATTAATATACCAGGAAGGTGCATTATTCCATGATCTGTTTGTTTCAATTTCACTCTTATTTTCCACCCTGTCTAAATCTGCTCAGAATCTAGTATAGATATGGGATTACCTAACATCTCAAGTGTTGCCTTAACCAAAATAAAATATCTGCTATATTGACCTCCTCATTCTTGAACTGGGGCCGTGTTCATGGACTTGACCAAGGCATTCAACCTGGTTGATCATATGCTCTTAATTGACAGACTTGTCTTTCTGGGGGGTGGGGCATTCTGCTTTGACCTGGTTTGAGGATTACCTCAGGGAAAGATCTCAGAGGGTTACAGTTGGTAGTGCTATTTCAAAATCTGCAACTGTTAAGTGTGGGGTCCCTCAGGGCTCCATACTGGGACCAGTTTTGTTTTCTTTGTTTTTTGATATACTTGTAACTACACTGGAAGATGTATATGCAACATTATATGCTGATAACACAGTAATATATACAAATGGATCTGCCATATCTGATCTGAATGACTCACTAACTAGGGAAATGAGTAATTTGCAACAATCACTTATTTCAAATAGATTGGTTTTGAATAAGTCAAAGACTAAAACCATGGTCTTTGGTACAAGGGCACGCATTAGAGATAGGGGCTAGAGCCTACAGGTTAAGTTCCTCGATGGCATTATTTTTGAAAAAGCAGACACTTTTCAATACTTAGGTGTCATACTGGACACAAATCTATTTTATGAATCTCACTTTAATAGGGTTAAATCAAAGAATCATAGAAAGGTGGGTCTATTATACAGAATTTGTTCCTTCCTTTTTACAGAATCTAGAATGGTAATTGCCAGACAATGTTTCACCCCTATTGCAAATTATGCTTCTGTAGTCACAGATAATGCCTCTGCCACAACAATTACTAAAAAAATCCACCTTGCTACAAATAATAGCCAAATTTGCACTAGTGGCCCCCAAATCATTGCATCATTGCGATATTTTAAAGTCTATGGATTGGTTACCTGTTTATCTACATTTCAGTTTTTGTATGGCCAAATTTATATTTCAGGTTATCAATACTGGTGTCCCATTAAAGAAGCAGTGCAGTGAAAATGGGCTAAACTTTTTCCCCACCATTTTTTCTTCCTAATCAATGCCAGATGTCTTCCAGTTTATTTTGGTGGTGAAATTTTCAGTTTCCGTTATCATTTAAGAATTTTATGAAAGTTTTAAAATAATTATTTCTCAAGAAAAAAAGACGGCCACCTCATTTTTGCATTGAAATAATATAGAGGACTTTAGGAGGATAAGAATTCAGATAAACATGCAAATGTACAGTACATAGCATGGGATGCATCCAGAAAACCCATTTCAACAGCTCTGCCAATATTTTTCATAACCATAGCAGAAAATTGGCTTTTCAGAAGCACATTTTTCATTGCACTGCTGCTTTAAGTCTTAGCGGCTTTTGAAACATTATGATAAGGGATACTACTCTAGACACATGGTTGATAATCGGGTTTTAAAGCTCCCATTAATGAGAATGACAAGTGGCCAATGGGCCTTTGCTTACACTGCTCCTTGTATGTGGAACAATATTCCCCTAGATATTAGACAATTACAAACTTCTAACTCGTTTTCTTATGCTCTGTTATTGCATGTTACCTTAATGACAGACTGTAATTGTTTTAACTAGTTATTTTTATTTTGATGTGGATGTTTCAGTCCAAAATGTTATGAATTGTTATTGTATTGTATGAAATATGTATATGTTCTGTTTGATGTGGATCGCACCTGTAAAGGGAATTTTATTTTACAGTGTGCTTACCCGTTAAGCTAATAAATAAACAAACAAAACAGTAATAGTATGTAACATTGGTTTGATGAGAGGGGCAGCTAAAAAGGGCCACATAGAGGTGTTTTGTACATTGCATTGTATTTCGTCCAAAATCTATCTAAACCAGTTATTGTTTTTTGTTTGTTTGTTTTTTGCACCTCCCGTGTTCCCTGACTGGCCACTCCTTTGGGTCATCTCACCAGCACTCCTTCCCTGCTGCCATCCACCACCCCACATTGTAGCCCCTGGGTAACCCAACATTTCCCTTCATTGGACAGGCCCCCTGGGGGAAAGCACCTGAGGGGGCAGCCAGTGAAACTACTTGGCCTGGGTGCTGCTGGGGTCAGTCTAGGCTGTCCAGGGCTTCATGGTGGCAGGGGACCAGCAACCATCATTCGGAAAGTCAGGGAGCCTTTTCTTGTTTTTTTCTAGGGGCATGACATGCCAGGACATCAAGGTGTAAGCCAACATCTGTCACTCTCCCTCCGCAGCATAGTCTGACGTGCTGCCATACCTCCAACCTCCTCTAGATGTCAGTAAACACCAGGTCACATACCACCCTTCCTCCCAGGAGAAGGTGAGCCATTGCGGGATGCTCAAGCAATCTCCCCCCTGGCCAGCCCTCCGCCACCCAGGGTCCAGTCCTGAACCTGCGTAGTCGGCATCGCAGGCAGAAATCTAACCACTGCACTGGCAGTCTAGTTTTCAGTTATTGTTTTAAAACTAATGTCAAAGTTAGCATCACCTGTATGGATTAAGGCGTATATTTCTGAAGCAATAAGTTTCATAGAATCTTTTAGTAAAGTACGTGCAATATAAATTCTGTCTGGCGGGTCTTCAAGGCCTCCTTTGTAAATTTGTCTAACTGCATTTCTTCTGGGGGAAGGTTCTTCCCTTGGGGTAATCAAATCAGCAAATATATTAGGTTTATCTTTGTTTGGTGTCTGTGGCAATTCACTGCTCTGCTTGCTTTCTTCTTTTTGTTGTTGCTGGGTCTTTAATGGATCAGGTACGATTTGTGCAGGGGCCCCTGCAGAAGCGCTTGCTATAGCATTGGTATCCTGTAATGTCAAGTCCTGAACAAACATTACCTAGCCAGCAGTGCCTCCCTGAAATTCTTTTTCATATTTCTGGACCACTATATCTTTTACATCAGGTTGTTGCCATTTACCCTGCTTATCTTGAACCCAGCCGGCTGCTATTAGAGCTCGTTCTGGAGACCATCTTTCTTCATTTAGTTTACTAACTGGTCAGGAGCCCTTTGTCATTCCCAAAGGTATTTTCCTTGCCTGAATCTCTGGTAACTTGTCATCACCTTCTACATACGCCACTGGTCAAAGGGGTGGCATTTCAATTGTTTAAAGTTTAGTGGCACATAGTTTTTCTTTATTTCCTGCAACTTGAATCGTATACACAGTTTGAGAGTTAATTCTGTCTACCTGTACTTTGTCCAAGTCCCTTTCTTCTGTATTTTCTGAAGCACTGTGCATTGGGCGTGGCTCGTTCTGCTCTCCCATTGTCATTTCCTTGTCTGCAAAAGTCTTTGATGCAGCTGCATCAGAGGTTGTCAAGTCCAGCTGAGTGGCTGCCTCTTCTACATCCATTTCCGTGTCTGTTATGTGAGTTACTTGTACTTGCTTTGCTGTTGTCTCCTGTTTCTTGTGCTGGTGCAGAATCATGTTTTTCTGTCTTGTTGAGCAGTGCAAGAAGCTGCTTTTTCTTTTGTTCTAATTCTTGCAATAACTCTCTGTTCTCCTGAACTTCCACATCCATAACATTCATTTGCTCTTCAGCTGGCTCCACTTCATGTGCTGTAGCTGAATTTCCTGACAAGAAGCTTCTCTCATGTGGGGAAAACATCATTTCAAAATTCAGACTTTCTCCAGCCTCTCATGAAATAGAAGCTGAGGGGGAGGCCATCCCCTCAGGTCTCACAGATTCTGACCTCTCCACTACTCCCAAGGCAGCCATCTTGGCTGACAGCTAAAATGACCAGGAGCTCCCCTTCCAAAGAGTAGGGGAATATTTTACTCAAAACTTGAAACAAAATATACAAATCTAGTATTACATCATACAAAATCATAATAAAATGAAATCAAAAGAAACAGAAATAAAAAGATAATAGTACAGCATACAGAAAATGTCAAACAGAAATAGTACATTGAGGGTAAACAACCCCCTTCCCATCTCTACCAAAGGAGTAGGGGGATCTTGTATTGCAAAACTGAAAACAAAATATGCAATATGGGATTACAGCAGACATAATCATAATATAAGCAAATCAAGAAACAAAAAGAATGAGTACAGCATACATCAACCAAACACATGAAATATCCGCAATTGTACGTAACCCCAAAAACAGCATAGTCAAGGAAGGATCCAGGAACATAAATTCCAGCACCACTGAAAAACTCCTGGTGATACAGAGCCTTCCTCAGAACAATAAACAGCTTGCAAGCCCTATAAAATCTGAGAAACAATCTGGGTAGGGCTACTCGATTTCTGCTGTAGCAAATATGCACAGCTGGTCTGCCACAAATAGAAGTGACAAAAAGCAAAAATCAAACGCAGAGTGCTGGGATGATAACAACTTAAACCAGGGGGATAAATACCGTAAATTAAAATATTGCATGTAAGGATTGGAAAGGCCTTCTCTTTTGACTTATGGAGGAGAAGAGTTCACACAGGTCGAGTATTGGGGCAGTCAATAAAAAAATGTGACATGGTCTTGGGAATGGATGGACATGTGTCACAAGGACAAATCCTCTCCTCCTGAGCCTTATGCTTCTGGTTATCTCTAACACCAAGCCTCCTGTGACAGGATAACCAGGTAACATCTCAAACTCTCCGAGGAAGTCATGGATCAGTCAATTGAAGGAAGACATTCGGGGAGTCAATAACAGTTCCAAAGGAATCACGTAACACAGGCAGGTCCGAAAAGGACGACCCCAGAATAGACCGATACAAACACTTTCTAGAGGAAGAAAGAATTGTTGTGGGGTTTAAACACCACTGACAAATCTTCAGAAAAGTGGGGATTATGTAATGAGGGAGATTATGTTTTTGAAAATTCTGAGGTATTTCCATAGGTGGAAGGCACCAAGCATTGCATAACGGAGCAACTCTATGATGAAGGGAAAACCAAAATGCCGGCTGAGATTGTAAAAGATGGGGAAACATGAACTTCATAAACAAGCAATGAAAAAACACCAAGGGGTTCAACATTCAAACCCCACCATGGCAATAATCAGGATATGTGTAAGTTCACTTAACCGGGTTCAAGCGACTACCCCAGAATTCCTGAAGGAAAATGTTATACAAGCGGGCAGTTCTTTTATTGTATGTCACCTGTAATGTTCTCCATTGTTGTACTCCACCACCAATTGTTGTCTACCCTCCCTGCGATGAAGTGCCTTTGTAAATGAGTCTTTGACTCAAAGGTCGTAAATCCGAATTATGAAATAAATAAATATATAAATAAGAAAAGGGAACCGGGTAAACTGAAGCCAAATGAAGAAGCAAAGGAAGAACAAAAGTCTTTAACAACAAAACCCATTTCCATTTTGCAATAGTGTGACCCTTTCAGGAAGCAACTATTCGGGAAGCTTTATCCAGAACAGAAGTCCAGTTTGTAAGGACATCATTGGTGGTACCAAAAGTCAATCCCAAATGTTTGATCGGGCAGACTGCATAGGAACCTCAGCAATATAGATCTGAAAATCTGGGGGTGGCGGCATCGGGAGAAGCAGCGTTGAGCTCTTGCCATAATTCAATTTAGAGCCTGACACCCATTCAAATTCCATAAGAAGGAATCTCTTGTAGTTGAGGAGTGGTGAGAATACAAAGGTCATCCGCATAAGCCAACACTGTAGGAATAGTGCACACAGAAGGAAAAAACAGATGTGGGATAGACGGATGGTGCAAAATTCTGCATAGCAAGGGATCTATATGAAAAACGTAAAGAAGAGGACTTAAAGGGCAGCCTTGCCTAACCCCAGTCTGACTCAAAAAGGGGGGATGGGAGAGCCATTCACATAGTGCTGGATCCAAGCAGTAGAATAAAGCAATCTAATCCATTGGATAAAACACGGTGGAATACCATAGTGAGGCAAAACCAGAAAGAGATAATCATGATTTACTCTATCGAATGCCTTCTCTTGATTCAAAGAAAGAAGGAGCGAGGGAGAAGAGGAAGAGCTAAAAGCAGAGACGTCCCACAGAAATGAAAGATTGGAAGTGATAGTGCGATGAGGAATGGCACAAGTCTGAACAGCAGCAATAACATGGGATGCAACAGGAAGAAGTCAGTGAAGCAGGACGGATGTAAAAATCTTATAGTCCACATTCTCAAGAGACTTAATGGTCTCCAGTTCTGAATGTCCGCTCTATCCCCTTTTTTAAACATGAGAAACATAACAGTGCCTGAGAAATGTCGAGGAATGGAATGAGTGTCGCTGGTAGTGTTAAAGATCAAAGTAAGAATTGGAGAGAAAAGGTCAGAAAAAGCATGATAAAGCTCAGCAGTGAGGCCGTCATGCCCCGGAGAAGTGGACCTGTTTTTTTCTTGATGGCAAGCCTGCAGCTCCAACAAGGAGATTGGGTCAGTCAACTGGGTACAGAGATCTCTTTAAATGCCTCATTGGCAAGCTTTTAAACTAGTCAAAGGGGGAGGCACTGACAAGTAGCAGGAAAATCCCAGCCTCTCCCTACAAAACAGGGTACTAAATGAGAAAAAGACCGGGGTAGAACGGTCAGTGGGGGATGCTGCAACAGAAGGTAAAGCCATCAAAAAATGGAGAGCAATGAGTACCAATGCCCATAGTCTAGGTAACAAGCTTCCTGAATTAGTGGCCTTGATGGAGGAGGAACATCTGGATATCATGGCAGTCACAGAAACATGGTACACACAAAACCATGACTGGGACATAAACATACCAGGATACATTATCTACAGGAGGGACAGGGAGGGTAAAAGAGGAGGAGGAGGAGTTCTTTACATAAGGGAAGGAATAAAAGCAACAGAACAAAAGGGTAAACAGGGAGGAGAAGAAGCACTGTGGGTAAATTTGGAGACAGGCAATGGCACCACAATCCGCACAGGGGTTGTATACAGACCCCCTTCTCAGAGGGAGGAAATGGACAAGGAAATGATAGAAAGTATACTTAGAATGGCAGAAAAAGGGGAGATATTGCTGATGGGTGATCTGAATATGCCAGATGTTAACTGGAGTGCAGTTGCAGCTGCCACTTCGAAGAGTGCAGTTATTCTAGATGCCCTACAGGGGGGCATGCCTTAGACAACTAGTACTGGAGCCCACTCGAGAGGGAGCAATATTAGACTTGATTCTCTCAAATGGAGATGGAGAGAGGATCACAGATGTAGAAGTGGGTAGCCATCTGGGAACTAGCGACCATCGAACAGTATGGTTCACAATAAACACAGCAATAGAGTCAAGCCATACAAAGACAAAAGTACTGGACTTTAGGAGGGCTGACTTTGCCAAAATGGGTGAGAGCCTAAGGAATGCACTAGCAAATGGGCAGGAAGGAGGGGTGGAAGAACAATGGGGAATAATAACAACTGCCATCACAGAGGTAACGAGCCTTTATGTGAAGCAAATAAACAAAACAAGACAATGTAAGAAACCACTATGGTTCTCAAAGGAAGTGGCAGTGAAGGTTCAAGAGAAAAAGAAAGCATTCAGGAAGTACAAGGAATCGCAGAAGGAGCAGGATAGATAACTGTATCAGTTAAAGCAAAAGGAGGCTGGGAAGGCAGTCAGAACAGCAAAGGCCCAAACCGAGGAAAAGATAGCCAACTCAGTTGAGAAGGGGATAAAACCTTTTATAGGTACATTAGGGAGCAAAGGAAGACCAAGGGAGGGATAGTGAGGCTTAATAAAGGGAGGGAGGGTGGGCAGAGGGAGACTGTGAAAAGGCAGAGATACTAAACAAATATTTTGCTCAGTATTTACAAATGAAGAGGGAGGTACATAAAACAAACAGTAGTAACACTCTGGATACAGAAGTTGATACCAGCCCATTTACAGAAGAAAGGGTTCTGAAAGAACTCTTACAACTGAAGGTGGACAAAGCAATGGGGCCTGATGGGATTCATCCCAGAATTCTAAAAGAGCTAAGGGTAGAACTAGTGACACCACTGACTACCCTTTTTAACAAATCATGGGAGGATGGGGTGGTACCCGAGGACTGCAGGAGGGCAGATGTGATTCCCCTTCACAAAAGCGGGAGCAAGGCAGGAGCAGGAAACTATAGACCTGTTAGTTTAACCTCAGTGATAGGGAAAATGATGGAATCACTTCTGAAGGAAAGAATTGTCGAGTATCTAGAGGCCAGAGGGCACAGGACCCTAGGCAGCATGGATTCACAGCGGAAGGTCATGCAGATGAATCTGATAGATTTCTTTGACTGGGTGACCAAAGTAATAGATCAGGAGGGGCTGTGGACATGGCCTACCTAGACTTTAGCAAGGCATTTGACACGGTCCCACACAAAGATTAATATACAAGTTAGCCAGCCTGGGAGTGGGTCCCAAGATGACAGCCTGGGTAAAGAATTGGCTGGAGACTAGGACACAGAGAGTAATAGTAAATGGAGTCCACTCAGAAGAAAGGAGGGTTACACTAGTGGGGTACCCAGGGTTCTGTGTTAGGATCGGTCCTCTTCAATGTCTTTATAAGCGACATTGCAGAAGGACTGGAAGGAAAAGTATGTCTCTTTGCAGATGACACTAAGATCTGCAACAGAGTTGATGCACAGGGTGGGGTGGAAAGGATGAGAAGGGACTTGGCAAGGTTAGAGGAATGGTCAAATGTATGGCAGCTTAGATTCAATGCTAAGAAGTGCAGGTAATGCACCTGGGAAACAAAACCCAGGGAAGAGTGCACAATGGGGGTGAGATACTAACAACAACAAAATGGAAAGGGACCTGGGGGTAGTCATATCAGATGACCTAAAGGTGGGCAAGCAATGTGAGAGGGCAGCAAGGAGGGCTTGGGGGATACTGGGATGCATAGGGAGAGGCATCACCAGTAGAAAACAGGAAGTTATTATCCCTCTGTACAGACAGCTGGTGAGACCCCATCTGGAGTACTGTGTGCAGTTCTGGAGACCCAATCTCTGCAAAGACATAGACAGGATGGAAGCTGTCCAGAGGAGGGCAACTAAAATGGTGCAGGGTCTGCACCTGAAGACATATGAAGAGAGACTTAAGGAGCTTAATATGTATAGCCTCGAGGAAAGGAGGGAGAGGGGGGACATGATAGAAACTTTCAAGTACCTCAAGGGAATCAACAAAGTCCAAGAGGGTAGCATCTTTCAAAAAAAGAGGTGTGCAAGAACAAGAGGGCACAATTTGAAGATAGAAGGGGCGGCTCAGAGGTAATTTAAGGAAGTATTTCTTCACAGAGAGGGTTGTGGATGCATGGAACGGCCTTCCGGAGGAGGTTGTGGAGTCAAAATCAGTGGTGGAATTCAAGCATGCATGGGATAGTCATAAGGCAATTCTGGGGGTGGGGGTAGGAAGAAGTAGGCTGCTGGTTAACTAGGATCTGCAGCTTATCCAGTAGGTAGGGACTGGACTGGGTGGGCCAAGCGGTCCTTATCTGCCGTCAAATTCTATGTTTCTATGTTTCTATCTCGAGGGGGAGAGGGAACCTGGAAGTCAAAAAAGGAAGTGACAGCAGGAAGGGCCACAGTAGGGGTCCCAAAAACACATTCCAAGTGGGAAAAAACCTTCTGCCGGAGGGATGCCATAGTGTCATAAACCACTGAGGAGTCAGGATCGGTAAGACTTTCGATGTGTGTGGCTGACACCCTGTTGGAACAGCACTTAAAAACATCAAAAGAGGCCTTAGAAGATCATGCACTGCAAGATGCCTCAAGACGCAAAGAGCGCGCCCTGTTATATTGATGCTCTTCCATCTTGGACTTTAAAGATGCAATAAGAGGGGAATAATCCTGTCCAGATTCACTAGCTCTTGAAATAATATCCTGCAGATGCCACCTCAAAAGCAAATACTGATGATAAGATTAGGCAGATGTCCTCTTAGCATGCCGGAGAAAGAAACGTTTGAGATCCAACTTGGTATCCTCCCACCATTGTAAGTGGGAGGCATAAGCATCCATTACAGAAATGCGAGCCAGCAAAATGACCCGACAATCCTCAAAAATGCTACTATCAGACAACAATGAGCTATTCAACTTCCAATGAGAAGAAATAATAAGAGGATGGGAAGCTGTGGAAGGAAAACAAAGTAATGAAACGGCCATGTGATCTGAGGTTTCGCAAGGAATGACCATCACTTGCTGAACTAAGATATTCTGAGAGAGGAAGAAAAAATCAATATGAGAGGCCAGAAGGCCTTTGTGATAGGTCTTCACATCTGTAGGATGCACCTCACAGTAGCCATCCATAAGTAAAACAGTCTGAAGGATAGTCTGCAATGCAGAAGAGTCCCCAAAAAGGTTTTGAGTTGAACCCCCTCTGTCAGCCACGGTAAGACCACAGTTGGAATCCCCTCCCATGTAAAGATGTTGAGAGGTGTGCAAATACGGTTGTAATAGCCTAAACAAATCTGATCGGGCTGCAATACTTTGAGGGGCATAGACATTAAGAATCCTGAGCTTCAGGCAATGGAAGGTACAATCAAGTAGCAAGGTGCGTCCAGGGATCATATCAACCAACCTCGTAACAGCACAGTCATAGCCAGAAAATAAGATACCCAATTCATCACACTTATCCTCTCCAGAGAACCAATAGGAATGACCTTGGTCCATCCGGTTGTGGCCAGGGTCAGCTTGTAATGAGTCTTCAATCTAGTATCCTGGAGCAGGTAGATATCATGTTGGAGGTCCAAAAGATACTGCAATGTGGTGAGCAGTTTCCTATGGGACTTCATGCTGCACAAATTAAGTGTGAGGCAACAAAGACTGAAACCCATGTGCATAAGGAGAATGGATAATGTGGAAAAAATATGGGAAAAAACAGGGGAAAACTAAAAAAGAAATCTTCAGGTAACTGCAGATTGCTGCCTGGTGCCTGGTCTAGAGGGAGAAGGATCCTGCTGGGAATCAGAGGAATAGTCCATATGGAGAGAAGAGACCTGAGAGGAATCAGAATCATTTTCCTCATCCATTATGTCACTCCACTGTTTCCACTTAGTCAAGGCTTGGTAGCAATTCCTGGTCAGTATAGACTGCTGGGGGGGTGGACCAGGAGCTTTACACTTACCTTTTGCCTTACCCCTCTTACCCGGAGTAACTTCCGTGAAGGAATCCTGGTCTGGAGGGTGAGGGGGGGCATGGGGTTCGGGGGAGTAGCAATCTCTGGGGCAGGGTCCATGCAGGGAGGAATCTGTCTCTGCAGGATGAGATCGTCCAGCGGAATGGCGAGAGTAGAAACCAGGACGATGTCCTCTGAAGGGGGGGGCACAACCTCCTGGAGCTCCCCACCCCATTGGCGTAGCACCTGATTTTGAGAGTCAGAAATGAGGGCCACCTGGTTCTGAGGAGGGTGATCCAGTCTATTATGGTCAGCCCATGGACATTGGTGGTAAGTATGGCCATTCTTGTCACAGATATTACATTTCTGTGGGTTAGAGCAACCCAGGCTGACATGACCATAGGCCAAGCAAACAGTACAACAGGGCTTGTCACAGGTATGACTAAGGTGTGTCTGCGCACCGCATTTATGGCAACTACTGGGCTGACCCAAGTAAAAGCATACGCCCCTATCCCTACCAATATAAAACTACTTGGCAAGTACATTATACCCCGATCAGTCTGTTTCAATTGCACTTTAACCTTCCATCCCCTGTCCAGACGAGGTCCTCATCCAAAATAGGATGAGGGGTCTTGAGAATCTCACAGCGCTGCTTAAGCCAGTATTGGACATCCGCTATGCTCACTCTTTCATTACAAAAAAAAAAGGATAATAATCTTAATTGTTGGCCTAGTAAAGGGAATGAGCATAAAAGGGGTTCATAAAGGCTGAGATTTCACCAATTCATATTTGGCCCAGAACCTTTCCAACATGAAAACATTTTTAAAACTGAAATCATAAATAGACTCACCCTTGACATGTATAAAGGCAAACAGTGCACTAGCAGAAATTCCCAAAGAGTCCCACAGCATGGAATGCAATACAGTCTTCTTATCAGGAGCAGTAGTAAGGCCACCAAAATATTTAAAACGAAGCATGTTCCTACACCGGGCTGGTTCACCCAAGTTCTGAAAATGGTTGTTGAGGCAAAAGGAACGGTCTTTCAAAGTCTCGTCTGAAGGCAGAGAAGGCAAGGGAAGGTTAGCCATGTGGTGCAAGAAATCATCATCCGAGGAGGAGTGCATTGAAAGGGAGGGTTGTGGTACCAAGGAAACATTCTGAGCATGCGTAGGGCCCATAGCTGCAGGTGTCAGTTGGCCAATGTTGGAGTCCCAGGACGGAGCCGGTGAGCATTGTTGCAATGTAACTGTTGGTAACTGAAGAGGCAAGGGAGTGGTCTCAACAGGAAAGTCAGGAACTGTGTTTCCCCGCATAATCTCCTTTGCACTTACCACTCGAGGAGAAGTCCAGGGTGCACCAGGAAGGTGTTTAGTCCAACCCACAGCTCGGAGAGTGGAAGCCGGGGACCAGACAATATCAGGAAGTGGAGTACCTCTGTGGACGTCTGTAGGAGTGAGCGAGCCAGGAGCAGCCATGGCAGAGCAAGTAGGATCAGAAAACAATCCTGGTGTTTTCAGTGCATGGTAGTGCAGCTTGCAAGACAGCTTGAATAGAATCAGTCAGTAATGCAGAGTGTAAGGCATCATCCTCCTGCACAAATTGCCATAAGAGGGAGCGGTGTTGATCATAGAGCAATCGCAAATGTGATGAAGACAAGGTAGTGCAGATCCCTGGTGTAGTAAGAGGATGTTGGTCCAAAGTCAGCATGGTAGCTTCAGAAACTTCAATTGTAGCAGGAGGAAGGTGTACAACTGAAGGGGAATCCAAACAAGGCACAGAGTCAGACTGACCATTACTGTAGGCACAAGGCAGAACAACAGGCGTAGTAGGCTGAGAATCAGGAGCAGAAACCTTGAAACAGAGAGGTGCATCACCACCACCTTCTCCAGGGTCCAGGATGGCCGCCATCTTGGCAAACAACCAAAACAGCCAAGGGTTCCCCCTGCAGAAGAGTAGGGGAAAATTTTATTGTAAAGAAACTGTTCAAAGAGACAAAATGCAAAACTGTACATCATACAATTAGATTATATAATGATGGAAATAGGGCTTTAAGAAAAAGTGATAACAGGGAATTTATCCAATTTTATCCTTCACAAAAGGGACATTCAACCAACAAATTGCACATACAGTGTGAGACATATGTTGCTGTTCATACTGATATTGATTATACGGTTCACGTTCAATCATATTAACAACAGACAGTGGATCGCAGTACACCTGTTGCAATATATATTTACATCGAGTCTGCCACAAAATAAATTCAATAAAAGAAAAAATTAAACGAATCAGATTTTTATCTATCCCCAAGTTTTGCAAACTAAAACCTCCAACAACCTCGTTATAAGTTACAGATCTCCAATATTCATTTCCCCATAAAAGTGCTAAAGTTGCCCATACTTCACTCACATAAGGGCACTGTAAAAGAAAGTGATGCATGGTTTCTTCTTGAGCAACACAACATGATCTGGGACACATATGCTTTTCCATACTTTTATGTTTGTCATTCCCTTTAACAAACAGTTTGCCATGAGAGCAGAGCCATAGTATATCCCAAATTCATGGAGGAATATGCTTATCCACTCAGGAATCTTTCACATTCTCCTTTTATAAAGGGTCAACATCTTTAAAGATAACTAATCGTAGCCCAACCTGTCTAGTGATCAGCTTATAAAGAGATTTGCTGGTCAAGAGCTTCACAATTTGAACCATCATCCTTCATTTTTTCAATTTACCTATAACAGGTCTAAAAATCACGCTTTTTATCTTACACTGTGCTGGTATCACCCCTTGACTTTCCCATATGAGATAAAACAGCCTAATCCAGTGGCATAAACAGACCAAAGAGCCAGACTAGGTGTAGCTGGGTCTAATAAGTTTACAGGAAAAAAAATACTACAGGATTACTCAAATTCAAACCACCATATTTTACAGGTAAGTATAGGATTTTTTTTTTTGGGGGGATTTAAACGATTCCCCCAGATTAACTGGAAAACCAGATCAAGCAGTGTCACTTCATAAGCTCATGGCAAAGGATAAATTGCACTAAAAAATAGGAAGAAGAAAAGTTTTAACCACTGCCACCTTTTTCTTTTTTGTTTGTTGCCAATTCTTCCAAATTGCAACTTTAGATTGTGCTATATTCAGTTTTTTTACTCCAATTGAGTTCTCCATTGTCTCCCCTCCCAAACCAGACTCCCCAAAATTTAAAGGGGTCCATGGAAAGTTTTATATCTTGCCAGGTCTCCATATGGCCTACAGTACCATTAAGAGCATAAATGATGCTCTTCTCTTTATTTATTTAACTCCTGTTGGCCGTGAATAACTATCTGTCACCTTCAAGGCTCAAAATGCTGATGCTTGATCTGCTACCAATATACAGACATCATCTGCGTAAGCTATTACCCGTGTCTCTGTATCTCCCTCAATAGGCCTAGTACCTCTGATGCATGTATTTTGTTGAATAAGTCTCAGTAATGGATCCAGACAAAATATATAAAGCAATGGGCTGAGGGGACAGCCTTGTCTAACCCCACATGTTATATCTATGTTTGAACCCATTTTCCCATTTACTACTGGGATAGCCTGAGCATTTGCATATAATAAACCTATCCATTTTACAAAAACCTGAGGGATCCCATAATATAACACAGTTCTAAAAATAAACTGATGGGGTACTCTGTTGAAAGTTTTCTCCAGGTCCAATGACATAATCAAGGCCCCTAGAATTCTGCGGCTGCAGAATTTTGTGCAGAACTTGCAATCTACCATAGAACTTCTGCGGTGCCGCAGAATTCACTCTTCTTGGTGATTTTTTATTAATATTTCTGTTTATACATAGAATCGGGTTCCTTTCCCCTCTTTTTATATCCAACCCTTCCCATATGTTCAGAATGTGATGTTATCATTGCTGTAACATCATACATTAGCTAATGAAATGCTGCATTCTGCAACAGAAATGAACAGTCACTTATCTACCACAGCTCCCACTGCCAGAGACGGTGGTACAGCACCTCATGCATGGTGATATTTGCTCAACCTGCACTACAGCCTAATACAATTTTCAGTCTTACATTGTTGCACTAGGCCAACTTAAACAAAACCTTGTCAGTAGCACAGACCTGTTAAGTCCATACCTCACTTTGTACAAACCTATTTGTGCCTTTAAGGTATAGAGACGCTATCTGAAATGAATAACTGGTAAAATTAATTTAACTGTCTAAATTTTTAAGACAAAATAAAGTAATTATGCCCAGAAAAGTGAAATATAATAATGTGTAGACCTGTTGAAAGAATAGACCTGTTAAATAAATAATTGCACTGTACGCATTTTTGGTAGGGTTATTGATTACATATTGTCATTGGTTGATAGGATCACCTAAAAGTTATTGAGAAATGCTGTGTGCAGGGACAGTTGTTGGGCCAGAGGGTAGCATGCTGTGTTTCCGTGCCAGCAACTCAGGTTCAGAGATTAACTTTGGGAGCTGGCTGGGCAGCACAAGGATTGGTGGAACACATCACTGCTTGGAGCCTGGGAAGGTGTGGTGCAGTGTTATGTCACATGGTGGACACATTGTGATGGGCCGGAGAACTGTATCTCACAATTGGTTCACATGCATGTCATGGCCTGATGGTGTTATGCAGTGTGTCAGGGAAAGCAGGTTGACATGAAAAATGAGTTTTGCAATAACTCCTCTATTCCATTTCCAATGGGACCTGTATGAATGAGGATGCAAGTTCATGGAAATTAAAAAAAAATATATATATATATATATATATATATATACACACACACACACACACACATATACAGTATCTCTGTCTCTTGCACCACACACACACATATTTGTATGTATGTTACAGATTGCATATAAATATATAAGTGATACACAGTGGGAACCTCATGAGTGGTGTAGAAAGCATATACAAATATATAAGTGATAGACATTGGAAACCTCATTAGTGGGATAGATAGCATGCACACAGAAATACCTTATTTATCACATAAGATCCCCTCTGCATATGTCATTTATGCAACAGGCTAGGACCTTAAGGGAGAGACATTTGTTTTGCTTTTTTAGGCATAACATTATTTTTATAAGTCTGCTATTTTTTGAACTAGTGTTACTGTGCTTTCCACCATCCTGATTGCTGTAACCACTGCCATGAAAGTGAAGTCAGGATGACAAGCTGACACTGTGATGTGGTAGTTTGTTAGTGCCGCAGAACTTCCGCAGAAATTACAAACCACCGCCGCAGAAGTTCTGCGGCAAATGGTAGTCTTGCCACAGAACTTGGTCCCACTGTGCCGCAGAAAAGTAGGGGCCCTGGACATAATGTATCCTTTCAGCTTATCCTCTTTACCCTGTTCCACTAGCTCCCGAATAAGTAATAAATGATCATGTATGTGACGATTAGGTACCGAACAAGTTTGTGATAGTGAAATAAGGGCCGAAACTGTATTCACTAACCTATTATGGAGAATTTTCAACAAAATTTTATAGTCCGTATTTAGTAGGCTAAGTGACCTCCAATTATTCAAATCAGATCTCTCCCCTTTTTTAAAAACTAAAATGTGCACAGCAAGACAAAAATGAAAATCCACACTTATATTACCTAACACCCAATTATAAACTACCAACAAGATTTCTGTCAATAAAACTGCACACGTCTTATAAAATTCAGATGGTAAATCATCAATATCTGGAGCAACATGATCTTTTAGATGTTTAATTACTAATTCTATCTCCATTGTAGTAATAGGCTTACTAAGATCTCCTATACATTCTTGTGATATATGAGGAACAGAGATAGAGGAAAGCAGGTCATCCATTTCCTTATCTGCAATCAAAGGAGCAGTGTACATATTAGCTAAATATTTTGTAGCTTCTCTTAAAATCCCTGGGCTGTCTGAGACTATAGTTCCCTCACAATTCTTAACATTAGACATACATCTATCTAAAGAACATTTTACACAGCTTTGGAACACATCTCCAAATCCTGTTTTACCAGATGAACAAATTCTATGTTCATTTAACATTGCTTTCGCTCTAGTGTATTGTAAGGACACCATAGCAGACTTTAAATTTGAAATCTGTGAAGTCAAAGCTAGATGTTGTGTATTAACAATAGTATATGCTTTAGATAATTGTTGACAGAGTTTAAAGTATGTTTGGTACTCTGAATTATGACAGAGTGTAGAAGAGGTCAAAAATCAGAATCTAATCTTCGGTTTAGTCTCTCCCCACCATAAGCTAATATTATCGTGTAGGACAGCCACAGACATTCTTGCTTTTAAAAGGTCTGAGGCTAAAAAAACACTTTCTCTTCCTTCAATAAAGCTGTGTTCAGTTTCTAATAATGTCTACCATACTGGGGGCCAATTATGCCACCTAAAACCACATTAAGAATAGCGTGATCAGAGGTTTCTAATGGAATAATAGTAGCATTATGAATGTTAATATTTTTCTGAGTAAACAAAAATATCTATCCTAGAGGATAAAGTACCTCTATAATAAGGATGCCCACCTTGTGGATGTAGAGACCTATAAGAATCGTGCAAATTACTCTGCTCAATTATACCCTTTAAACAATGGGAATCACAATAAAGTTTATTTGTGACTGCTCCCCTGTCTTTCCTATCCACTACACGATTAAAACCCCCCACCCAAATAATGTGCTTAGTCGTTAAGTAAATATGGTTTGATTGTAATAAAAGATCAACCCTATCTTTTTTGTTAGGAGGAGCATAAATGTTGATCAGTCTCCAACTCTCCCCTTTATGTGTGAAATCTAATAGTAACACTCTTCCTAGTGAGATATCAACTAATCATGTAATCTTAAACCCATCCCCTCTAAAGAGAACTCCAAGACCATCACATACTGCTGTACCAAATGAAAAAAAAGAAGGACCCCAATACCAAAGCCTTTGTGCTGCTCTTACCAAGAAGTCTGTGTTTAACCTGGTGTCTTGTAACAGACAGATATCACAGTTAAGATTTTTGAGTGCTGTCATAGTCGTAACCCTCCATTTAGCATTCTTAATACTATTTACATTCACCGAAGCAATGCTAAGCAGTGAATGAGGTGCTAAGGAAGAAGACAGAAAAAAAATTTAAGGTGTTTTTTTTTAACCTCGTACTCCGTCGAATTCTAGTACCTAATTTCTTTTCCCTAGTTGTATCAGGTCCCTGTACTTGTGTGTCCCCTTCAGATTCAGAAGAGTGAGGGGCCAATGAAGAAGCTTCTGAATCTCCCCCTTGTTCTGAATCCATTGTACCTTTTGTCAGTATTTCAAAACTGTTTTTCAACAGTATTTCATCCTCTCCAGGTATAGTAGCTTTAGTTACCTTGGACCGAGGCCTAGTTTGTTTGATGCCCCGTTCTTTTGCTGTACTCTTAACAGCTAAAGGGGGAGGCATATCACCTATAGAGATTGGGTCTACCAAGGCAGTCTCACATGCTACTGGTACTAATTCATTGACTGGAGGGGCCACTAAGTCTTCCATCATTGGTTGCTCTGTCATAACTTCTACCACAATGTCCTCAGATGGTGGGGGGGGGAGGGGT
The DNA here is from genome assembly GCA_016271365.2 of Neoceratodus forsteri. Classification (NCBI taxonomy): domain Eukaryota; kingdom Metazoa; phylum Chordata; order Ceratodontiformes; family Ceratodontidae; genus Neoceratodus; species Neoceratodus forsteri. The sequence continues at coordinate 1,068,073,761 of CM028130.1, forward strand.
AGTGGGCCTAGTAGTCCTTGGTTGGGGGTTTTCTGCAGAGGCACCTTGTTTAGCCATATTCTTCTTCTGGGCTTCTCTGATTATAATGTCTTGACTAACATGGTCTGTGTGGTTGTGGGTAGCCCAAGGACAGGATCTATAAGTGTGCCCTAAATCCATACACAAGTTGCATCTCATCTCTTCTTTACAATCTGCACTATAATGACCGAAAGCTAAACAAAGATTACATTTTAGCCTGTCACAAGCAGTTCCCAAATGAGTTGAAGCCCCACACTTAAAACATGTTCTGGGTTGCCCATGGTAAAAACAATGTCCTTTTTCATTTCCCAAAAACAAGCTATTTGGGAGATGCACAGGCCTCAAACTGTTATTTTGTAAACGGACCTTATATTTCCAGCCCCATTCCACAAATGCTCTTCATCAAAAATAGGCTGTGGGGTCTCAAGAACATCGCATTTTCTTTCTATCCAATAAGTATTATCATGAACAGATACAGATTTCATTCCTGAAAAGAACTGTCACAATCTTAACTGAAGGTTTAGTTAAAGGGAGAACACGAAATGGAATCCAAACCTCTGAATACTTCAAAATGTCATATTTGGACCAAAAACAGTCTAAACTCTGTGGAGTATTAAAACTAACATCAAATACTTTAGAGCCAGACACATGAATCAGAGAGTGAGTCTCATTAGAAAAAAACCTAATGATTTTTTTAAGCATGTTCTACCAACATATAGATGATCAGAGTCCATATACAAACCTCCCACATACTGCACACATACTGCATCGCATCTCTGAAGGGGGGGGGGGGGGCAGAAAAAGGGTCCTTTTGCCGAAATTGTTCCCATGCAGATTTTGATTGCTCAAAGAAGTTATTCTGAGGTTGAGAGCAATCCTGATCTGGTTCTGGCTCATTTCCTCTCCCAGCTTATGGCAACGCCAATTCATCTGAGTCGGACAAATTTGCAATAGAAAAGGACGGCAAAACCATCACACTGTGCTCAAAAGGAATAGTTGAACCACCCATAGGATTTATAGGAGGATCTGGTTGTGCAATAGGTGGGTCATGTTCCACTTCTGAAATTAAATCCTCTAGCAAAGGAGTTTGTCCAGGGACGGGACTGTGTGGGGGGTCGGGAACCCAGACCCCTAACTCGCCTTTCTTCCAACCTGCCGACAGAAGCGAGCATTCAAGGGAAGTCAGGGTACACCCACATTGAGCGGGGGGGAGAACAATCTGCAGCTCTACCTTTATGCAAACCTAAATGTGTAGCAGCATCATAAACAAGTTTAGGCAGTTCAGGAGGGGACGTACTCACAGTGTCCATAGTTTCTTCTGAGTCTTGCGGTTTATCGTTCGGCATCATAGGCCGCTCTGAAAGTGTCACTGACTCCACCACTCGCTCTGACTCATCCAGAAAGAATGCTTTAGATGAATCTACGTCACCAGTCAGTGTTGTAGAGTGCTCAGCTGTAACAGAAGTTGTGTTTGCAGGTAATTTAAAAAAAAATAGTGCAGCAGCTCGCAGTTCTGCAGTTTCTAGCTGGTCACACTGTAATACTGGTAAATCCTTCACAGCAAGGCTTGGGTTTACAATACTGTCATGGTCTACAAATCATAACACTGTGTTTTGCTTCAATATGTCAGTTAACCAGGCTTCATCCGATATAAAAAGACCAGAAGGTGGACTTACTGGGTCAATCATACAAATAGGTACTTCCTTCTCCATTGCACTAGTAGTTTCAACGACATGGTTGGTCTCCTGTGCCAGACCTGTGGGTTGGGAGACCTGCACACCCACAGGTACACCAGCAGAATGAGCATTCGCAATGCCTTCCTCCATAGCAGCAGCCCCCCCACCACAGAGTAAGGGAATTTCCCTGGTGTGCTGGCCAAATTCCCCTCCATTCACTAAAAATACCACCAACAGCATAATCTGGTTCTGTAAGTCAGTTTACATCTGTACACATATTCTCCTTCCCTTGCCCCTGGATCACACTTGGAAATGAGCCATGGTTCAGTGTGCCTTTCCCAGTCACACACTTTCAAATAAATAAATACATTTGAAATTCACTTATGAATTCAATTAGAATGAAATCAACTTCTCGTATGTCCTCCTTAGTGCCTCTCCAGACCCAACTACTGTATGTCATCCTCTGATTATAGAAAGCCTATAGTAGCAAACTCCATACCTCAGGCCCCGAATGCTCATCCCTGCAAACATCTAGAATCCATTTGATACAGTCAATACATAAGACACAGACAGAATTGTTCTTAATTGAGTGATTTGTGTGTCACAAGCTAAAGAAATGACACAGAGATTCAGAAGTTGGGATATGAAGAAGCACTGCTGCAAGATACCTACCAGGAAGCTAAACGAGTGGATAGGCAAATCCTAGGGTTACCACAAATTAACATAATCTGGACAGAGACAGCACTGCTGCAAAATGATGGTATTGATGCAGCCATAAAAAGTGAGAGGCTGCTTCAGACCTGAGGGAAGCTGAAGATTTCATCAATGTGTGAACAGGTGCAGATGTACAGGCCCCTGCATTATGGGAAGACTCCATCTACCTATAGAAGTACAGGGCCCAGCACATTCACTATTTAGAAATTAACTCTTTACAAATTCAGTTCACATTCATTCTTCACACATTCAATTACACATTCACTCTTCGTACTTTCACTCTTTATAAATTCACTCTTCACACATTCACTCTTCATACATTCAGTCTTTACACATTCACTCTTCACGTAGTCACTCTTCTTTTTTTTTAATTTCAGCCCACAATGTTCAAGACAGTAATTTTATGACTGCCCTTAAAAACATGACACTCAGCATTTATAGCATATTGGCCAAAATGTGATTTTGCACCACAAGTGCAAAAAGACATTTCGTCTGGGATTTTAAAAAATTACACCTGTCATGTTTATGAAGTGGTGTGGAAAAATGGGTATGTTGAAAGTTTGGAGCCAAAATATTGAAAATTAGCAATAAGAGAATGTTGAAATACTTCAACATTCAGTCATAACCTAGACATTTTACCATATGTTGACACTAAATTTTAAGCATAGCCTTCTTATTACCCCCACCTTATGAGCCCCGTAGGCTAACGTTTTTAAATCTCCACTAAAAAGTGATTCCGCACCACTGAAAAGTCATTCTGTGCCACATGAGTAAAAACACATTTTGGCCAGGATCTGAAAAATGACAGCTGTCATATTCATGAGGTGGTGTGAAGAATAGCTATGGTATGTTGAAAATTTGGGGTCAGCATATTTAAAATGACCAAAGTTATGAGCAAGAATAGAAAAATGTTAATGTACACTTGTAACTTTGTCATTTGTATATATTTTGACCCCACATTTTCAACATAGCCTTCTTATGACCCCACCTTATGAACAATTGTGGTACAAATGCTCAAATCCTGCCCAAAGGGTGATTTCCTGAAGTGACTGCAAAATAACCTGCAGGGCTTGATCTGCATAATTCCGCCACCATTGGTCATGAGGTGGGGTTCCAAAAAGGCCATGTTGAAAATTTGGGGGTGAAAATATGCAAGAATGACAAAGTTCTGCCTCAATGTTCAAAATCCCTTTGAAATACATTGAACTGCACTTACCTTAATTTCTTATATTGCAGTCGGTGGTTCCAGCAGTAAGATGCATCTTCAAACAGAGAGTGTGTCTTCACACTGGGACATGTTCAGGTGAGTGAGGTTGTGTTGGAGGTGTGGGGGTTGTGGGGTGGTGGGTGCTGACTGGGAGGTCGGGGTGGGGGGGTGAGATCATCAAGGAACCATTTCCTTTTTAACAGGTTTAAAGAAAAAAAAAAACTCTGAGGGATAGTTTTCTTCATTGCAGCTCACATTTGATTGAATAATATGGGGACTGTAATTTGAGGGTGGGGGATCCACCAGACTCCAGGGAAACATTCCATAAATATGTGGTTGGTGATTGGAGGGGGGGGATTTCCACTAGACACCAGGGAAATATTATATAAATATGGGGCCGGTGATCAGAGGGTGAGTGTGCCACTGGACACCAGGGAAGTATATTAAATGTATTTATTTTATTTATAGCTTTGTTAACTGGGTAGGTGCACTGGTCTGAAGGACTGTTTACAGGCACAACCTGGGCTAGAAGGTACAATACAGAAAATCTTCACAATGCAGGTACAGGCAGAGTACAGTGCAATATTAATGGGGAAACAGTGATCAGAAGCAGGGGCCGCTAGACACTAGGGAAACATTATATATAAACTAAGGGGCTGGCAATCAGAGGATGGGTGCTGCCACTAGACACCAGGGAAACATATTAATTAAATTAATACAGGGCCAGCAATCGGAGGGTGGGGAGGTGCCACTAGACATGAAGGAAACATATTAAGTAAGTACTGGGATGGTGATCAAAGAGGGGGGATGCCACTAGACACCAGGGAAACATTATATATATAACGGGAACAGTGATCAGAGGGTGTGGATGCAACTAGACACCAGAGAAACTTATAAATACAGGGACAGCAGGAAGGCTTCCACCCTCTCAAAAATAAGTGCTGGCTCCAAACCCAAAAGTAAACCAGAAATGAGCACAGAGCAGGAGAATAGTGCCCCCGGGGGGGGAGGGAGGGATGGAAGAACAGCCTGTTGTCAATGGAGAGGACCACATGTGTATCAACTCCACTGTTGAAGGACATGATGAAGGTGGCCACAAGGCTGGGTGCGCTGCTGCTGATGCTTCACGTGGTTGAGTTAAATTAAGTTATTTATAAGTATTTTTAATCATTTAAACATAGAAAACATAGAAACATAGAAGTTGACGGCAGATAAGGACCGCAAGGCCCATCCAGTCTGCCCATTTCTTTTTTTACCTTATAAATGTACCTTATTTAGAAATTAACTCTTTACAAATTCAATTAATTTAATTTAATTAATTGTTTAATTTAATTGTTCTTCGTTTTCCATTTTGATTACGTTTTGACTATGTTTTATTTTATTGTGTTTTATGTCTCGGTTTACAGTTTTATTACTTAGTTTTCCACCATTGTTTTGGCTTGGTAGGTGGGGAACTGTGAAACGTGGAGTATCACTCGCTGGAGGGCTTGAGTGGCTAGACTTCCCTTCCCTAAGACTGCAGTTGGACATGAAGGATGTTTTGTCAGGCCCGGGAGCTCATTACGTACGGCTTTGCCGCTATGGACGATCTTCTCATTTTGTGTCCCAGGTGGCGAGAGGAATAGTGGATGGTGAGGAGCTGAAATTTTGAATCTCGTTTGAAACTTTGGAAGCCCAATTAGATCAGAAGGAGACCTTCCTAATATCGAGCCTTTGGGAACTTTATATCTTATTTACTGTTGTGTCAAGAGGTCGTGGAATATTAGGAGAGCTGTGAATCATGGCCTTCAAGATAATTGAGTACTTGGAGGAGAAGATAGTATGAAGGGTACCCCTTAGGATGACCTCAGGGTGATACGTTGAGCTGATTATATGACACTGAATTTAGTTGTGGGGACTGAGGTGAGGCCCGACTGCAGTGGGTGTTTTCTGCGGTATTTGTGGTTTTGAAGGGGGACTCAATTTTCTCCTAGCCAGGGAGTTGGTTGGGGTGTCGTGCCCCTCTAGATTCCCAGGATTGGCTGCAAATATGGCCTTTCTTGACTTCCTTATTTGAAGCCGCATTATTTCCTGTGGGTTCTTCCCAGCTGGGAGTGAGGGGGCTTCTGATTGTGGTGGAGTCCCTGCTAGCAAGTTTTTTGCCCAAGGTAAACTGGGATTTTTCCTTGGTTTTGGAGTTACCCCTGGACTTACTTTCTTCAGCAATTCTGCATGGATTAGTGCTCTGTTTGTGTTCTCTACCTCCTTATTTTGGATATTATGGACCTCTCTTCTTTGTGGATTATTGAATACAAACTACTCTGGGACCTATGGTGTGAAGACTGCTGATTTCCCTCCTTGATCTGTTAATTTTTGTTTTTTGGTTTTGGACAACTTTGTGGTGAGAGGATCTTGTGTCCATTTATTTATTTTATTTATTAGTGTTAAACATTTTCTTTATGTAAAGTGTAATAATGGATAGTGAGAGTGCCTAATTATTTTTTATCCTTCTCCCTAGTTGTGAGAGAGCTGGGGGGTGAAAAGTTTATTTTATTTCTGTTATATTTCTTTTTGGTTTGGGTGGTGAGAGAACCTTAACTTTTTGTATTATGATATGTATGTATGAGGGGGGGATCTTAGTTGTCTTCTGACTTAAGTTCGGACTTGTTTTGTCTAATAGTAGGAGGGTGGTATTTTAAATTGCTTTATTAAATTTTGTGTCATTTATTTTGGGGTGGTTAGTGTTATTGAAATTGGTTTTGTATTGTTTTTGGCTGTATTGTCGCAGCATGTGCTGGCCTCTAATTCCCACAGTGGTGTGCTACTCTTGCTCCTCTCTTCGTGCCCTTCACCCTTTTTATTCTCCCCCTCTTCAATTTGAGACCTACCAGTGCTGTAGAGCACTGGGAATTATGCGCAGGAGAGGGAGATGGCTGAGGGGTTACGAACAGGGGAGGAGAGACAAGGGGGGACACCGTATTAGGGTAGCTGGATCCAGAAGGTGCCCTGGAGTGAAATGGAACCCAGATCGTGGTCTGCCATGTCTGTTGCCCATACCCAAGGGCTCTACCAAACTTGGTCTGCAGATGGACTGGACAGCCTCCGAGGTTTGTCCAACTGGGACAGTGCTGTGCAATGCCAGGTCCATCAGGAACAAGACAGCTATTACTGCTGATCTTGTTGATTCAGTGGACCTGGTCTGCATCACCAAGACCTGGCTGGATGAAAATCCAGGCCCCGTACTGGAGGCTATGATGCCAGCTGGGTCCTCGGTGATACACCACCCGAGATTGGATAGAGGGTGGGGGGGTTGCGGTCTGTTTCAAGACTGAACTGGGCCTCACGAGTGTAGTAGTTGAGGATTCTGAGTCCTTTGAGTGTACAGTGGTAGCAGATGTAGACGTTCAACTCTTTCTCATCTACCGTCCGCCCAGGGATGGGAAGCGATTCCTTCAGGAAGTGGCGGACTTCGTCATCGACATGGAGTTTGAGTTGCCCAGATTGATGGTTCTGGGTGATTTCAATGCCTGGGTCAATGATGAACTCTCACAATTTGGTCCGCTCTTCCTCCAGTTAATGACTTCTCTGGGTCTTACACAGGTGGTTTCCACTGCTACCCATAAATATGGACACTCTTTAGACTTAGTCTTCTTGCTAGGGATCGAAGCCTCCGACATGGGGGTGGAATCAGTCGTTTGGTCAGATCACTACACTGTGGGGTTTAGTTTTTGCACCCTCCTTAGAAGGCCTACCCCTGTGAAGATGGTTAGGTACTGTCCTTTATGGGATATAAATTCCCAAGGCCTTGCGGTGGTGCTCGACCTATTGTCCCCCATGTTGGCGAGCTGTGATCCAGAGACCCTTGAGTCAGCTTATAATTCAGCTGTTATGGTGGCTCTGGATTCTATTGCTCCTGTCCATGTGTGCCCCCTCTCTCTTCACCCCAAGTCCCCTTGGTTTGATGGGACATTGAGGGAGATGTGGAGATGGGGCGAAGGTTAGAACGTTGCTGGTGTAAATCCGCCCTTGATGCCAATCACCTTAGATTGATTGACTATTATTTAGTCTATCAATCTGCAATCACCCATAAGAAGGCAGAATTCCTGTCCAGGGAGATTGTGGTTGCTTGAAACTGACCAGCTATTTTGAACTGTAGACAGACTGGGCAACCCAGCCTGTCTGCAAGTTCAGAAAGCTTTTTCGCAATTAGAGTGCGATGAGCTTGCTCGATTTTTTGAAAATAAGGTGGCCGACATCAGAGCGGATATGCGGCCAGCAACTTCTAGGGAGGTTGTGGTTGGTCAGTGCAAGTTCGATATACCTCAGGTTTTCTTCGAGTTTCTTCAGTCAGCTAGAGTTCATGGATGTGATGAGGATTATTCAGAGTGTGCGCCCTACATGCTGTAGTTTGGATCCTGGATCTACCTCCCTAATTTTGGGTTGTATTGATATCATCGGTCCAATCCTTGTGCGAATCGTCTGGTGCTCTTTGGAGTCGGGTGAGTTTCCCAGCTCCCTGAAAGAGGCAGTAGTGACACCACTCTTGAAGAAAGCTACTCTAGACCCAGACTGTTCCACTAACTACAGACCTATCTCTAACCTTCCCTTTGTTGGGAAGGTGATTGAGAAAGTAGTGGCAGCTCAACTGGAGGACCATTTAACCATCCATGACAGCTATGAACCCCTCCAGTCCAGTTTTCAGAAAAGATATAGTACCGAGACAGCACTGGTTCAGGTGCTCAATGATCTCCTGAGGGCGAGAGATTAGAAGAGACATTCCATCTTGGTTCTCCTAGATCTCTCCTCAGCTTTTGAGATCATGGATTACATGGTATTGATAGCACGCCTGAAGCATTTATGTGGAATATCGGGAATCGTCCTTTGATGGTTCACCTCATTCCTCAGGGGGAGATCACAAAGAGTTGCGTCCGGGGTTTTTTCCTCGGGCCCAACGGCTTTGTTGTGTTGGGTGCCTCAGGGTTCTGTGCTGTCACCCATGTTATTCACGGTGTATATGCTATCCCTCGGAGACATTGTAAGAAGGTATGGGCTGAGGCTTCACTGTTATGTAGATGATATCCAGCTATACCTGTCTTTTGCACCTGACCAGGATGGAGCTCTCTCAGTCTTTAACAACTGTCTGAAAGTGATCCAGAAGTGGATGGATTCTAGCTGGCTGAAGTTGAACTTAGAAAAGACTGAGGTATTGGTTGTGGACCGTGGTCGACAGATAGAGGGGTTGGGTGCTGGTGTGCCCGTAGGAATTATTCTTGGTGGCATTTCCCTCCCAACCTCTGAACGGGTGTGGAACCTAGGGATTGTCTTGGATGACAGACTGACTCGGCAGTCGCAGGTGTTGGCTGTCATCAAGACCTCCTTTTACTATCTCAGGAATATCACCAGAGTTAAGCATCTGGTTCTGTCTGATGACCTTCCAACATTGGTCCACGCCTTTGTGTCCTCGCGCTTAGACTACTTCAACTCCCTTTACTTTGGGCTTTCAGTAGTTGAAATTCACCACCTGCAGCTGGTGCAGAATGCAACGGCCTGGGATTTGACAGGTTCTAGTAGATCCTGTCATATTACTCCGGTGTTGCACGAACTGCACTGGTGTCCTATACAGTGGCGGATCACCTTTAAAGTCGGTTTACTGACTTTCAAAGCCCTTCACGGTTAGGGTCTGGCCTATCTGAAAGAACTTCTAGTTCCTTACTCCCCTGGTCAATCGCTCCGCTCAGCCGATGAGAGTTTGCTAGAGATTTCTAGGGTGAATCTTAAATCATCTGGCTCTAGAGCATTTTCTTATGCTGCGCCAACCCTTTGGAATTCTCTACCCCGTCGGTTACAGGAGTGTACCTCTGTGGAAGAATTTAAGAGAGGACTAAAAACTTTCCTCTGGCATTTGGCCTTTTTAGAAAACTGAATTGTACTTGGAATTTGATTTTTTATCTATGTTGAGATGTTGGATTTTAATGTCTGTCCTAAATTGTTTAACCTGTAAAGCGCTTTGGAATTTGAAAAGCACTGCATAAATAAAAAATTATTTTTATTATTGTCTAGGTATCTGATCATGTGCTTCCAGAGCCCCTTCCCTCTCTGTGTAATAGCAAGATGTCAGCAGAGCTCTGCTATGTAGCTGTAAACACAGAGATACAGATCTCCCAATAACACTTTTTCCATAAAGGTTTTTATTGATTTTTCAAGTTTTTGTACATACACAAAATAAAGGCATACATCACCCATCAACAAGCCTCAACAACATGTTTGACAGAATACAACACTATAGCAGCAATGTTGTACATAAGTTTTGTTGAATATCACAAGGAGACAATGTATTGAACTAGGTGATACGTGAAAAACCTAGAGTTACTTTCAGAATAAGAACAACTTAGGTGACTTATTAACTGCAAGTCACCATGCAGCTACTAAGCCAGATAGCCACCTTAATAGGTTGCCCAGAAGACCACTAGATTTCTGCAAATGTGGAAACTGTAACATTTGCAAGTATGCCAAAAGGGGAGACTGTTATAATCACCACACAAATAACAGGAGGGTCTCAGTGAGACAATTCATCTCATGCATTACACCATTCATGATATATACAGTATACTTTGATGCACATGTAAGAAACATTGGGCCCAATTTCCAAAGACCTCTAAGAGTGATGCAACTTGCATCGCCCTAAGAGTTGTGGCAAAACCTGGTTGTGGCAGGCACCTTGCACTATCCACTCTTAACCACTATACTCTCCACTGCACTCTTACCTCTCTTCCAATGTCAGCTACTTCACTGCCCTCTCTCCCATTCCTATTTAGCCTATTAACTACCCTATTCCCCAACTTGCTGCCATTCAAACCTTTCCACCCCACTGTTGCCCACCCCACTGACCTTTCTCCATTCCCCTTGTGGCCACTAGGAATCACTATTTCATCCCTCCATTCTGAGCCTGACCCAGTACACTCCAGCCTCCCAACTGCCTGGTTTACCATCTCTCCCAGGCCTTATGGACACCTTCCCCCCCAGGGTATTTGAACCTTGTACCCTGTGCACCAACGTCTGCAGCCATACCACTGCAGCAGTCACACAACTGTAAGCATAGCCTAGACCCTTATACTTTGCTACTGCTCCATCAGCAAGAGGGACCATGGGTGCCAATACCCCAATGCCATGCCTGGTCATCTCAGCTGTCCTGGTACTGGCCTTTCTCCAACCAGACCATGCTCTCAGCACTCATGGTACCACACCCCTCGACTTTAACTTGGTCTCTCAGACTCCACCCACACTGGACACAAACCCAGAGTCCTGGCATCCACCTCCTAGCCACTTGCCTAGCTTCTCTGCCTATCTGGAACCCCTTTGGACCCACCTCCTTACTGCTATTCCTACTCTTCACACCCTACCCATCCCTTGCACCCCTAAGGTTGGACCTTCAGCCCATAGACCGGTAAAGAAAGCCTCCTACCACCACCCATTGGTTAGAATTATCACTCTATTACTGCTGCTTTCTGGAAATGTCCACCCCAATCCAGGTTCTACTCCCACAACCCCATCCAGGACTTTATCCCTAGGGCACCGCTTTGCCTCCCTGAACATCTGCAGCTTGCCAAATAAATCTGCTGCACTTCAATGTTGGGTCATCCAACACCAACCCGATATTATTTCACTAGTGGAGATGTGGCTCTCCAAATCCACCCCAATTCCTTCGTCTCACTCCCTGGGTATACCCTCTATCGGGAAGATCGATTAGGCAAATGAGGGGGTGGATGTGCTGTCTACTTATGTGACTCCATTATTGGTCATGTGCTCCCTGCTCCCAAGCTCATCAACGGAGCACAGGCCCTCACCCTTAAAATCATCCCTGCTCCCACCAGGGGCCCACTCTACATCACGGTCTCCTACGTGCCTCCTAGGAACCAAATCCCAGCTCTCCTGTCACTCACCGAGTATCTCTCAACTCTCCCCCACAAAGCTGACCAAGTCTTATTAGGGGACCTCAATGTCAATTGTCTTGGCACCTCAGCTTCACAAGTGAAGGATTCAGTTTCTGCCCTTGGCATGACTCAACTAGTCACCTAGCCCAAAAGACTCAACTCCTCCAGAGGAACCAGCACCATCCTGGACATCATAGTCTCCAACCACCCCAAAAAAATCTGGGATATTACAATCCTTTTGGACTCCTTAAGTGACCACTCCCCTATCCTCTTCCTCTGGTCCTCTACCACACCCAAACCAGTCACCCAATCCACTCTTCGTAGGTGCCTCCACCCGGGTAGCCTTAAAAAACTAAGGTGCTATCTGGCCCAAACTGACTGGTCCCCCATCAACCATGCCCCAAGCACTGATGCCACACTCAACCTCTTTGCACAGGCTTTCAACAAGGCATGCAATCTCTATGCCCCACTCACCAGGCACTGCTCAAAAAAACAAACTGCACCATGGGTCACCCCATCCCTGCTTCAGAAACTCTGGATGAGGGATAACCTCTGGCACATTGCTGGGGAGTCAGGCAAAGTGTCGATAGGCAAGCCTACAATGCTGCACGCAACCAGTGCACATGGCTATCTGCAAGGCCAAAGCGGATCACTATCAGGCCACCCTAACCTCATCATGGGGCTCAGCCTGGACCTTCTGGGATAACATAAAAGAACTGAATGGGAAAACACATTCCCCTCCCCCATCCCAGCTATCTATTGATGGCAGTATTACCACGGACTCCCTCAACATAGCTAACTGCCTTAACACCACATTCACTGATCTAAACTCTGTCCTCCCAAGTAGTTTCTTCAACCACATGCCAGAATCTCAACCACCTGTCCTACAATGCCCTCACTTCCACTTACACAAAATTTCCACCCAAGAGGCCAGACCGTACCTGCAAAAAGCACTGGGCAGCAATAGCCCTAGCAACGACACTCTGGACACCAGGATCCTGTGCCTAGTCCTTGATGTTGTCCTTGTCCCACTGACTAACTTACTGAATCAATCCCTCTGTCTAGGTCAGTTTCCCAGTGTCTGGAAAATGGCTATCATCACACCCATACACAAAAGTGGTGATAGGTCCTCTCCAAACAACTATAGGCCAATATCCATACCTCCCCCCCAAAGCCATCAAAAAAGTGGTAGCCACTCAGCTCACTGAGTACCTCACCAAATATGACATTCTATGCCCTGAGCAGCACAGTTTTGGCTCAGGACATAGCACTACCACAGCCTTCCTTGAATTCTCCAACTATCTGCACTCCTCCTTAGACTCTGGCAAGCTTGCTGGAACTGTGTTCATAGACCTTTCCAAGGCCTTTGACACTGTCTGCCATCCCCTCCTGCTTAACTCCCTCCACCAACTTGGTTTCTCCACTGGTCCTCTTGCCTGATGCTCCAGCTACCTCTCAGCTCACTCCCAGTGTGTAAAAATTAATGGAACCTTATCCTGCACCAGACCTGTTCACTCCAGGGTCCCCCAGGGCTTCATCCTGGGGCCCCTACTGTTCAGTCTGTACCTCAGCATCCTGTCCAGTGCCTGCTTTGGAAAAATTCTTCTATATGCAGATGACGCCATTCTCTTTGCCTCTCACCATAAACCTGCCTCACTTCAGGACTCTCTCCAGCTCACCTTTAACCAAACTGAAAAATGGTTCAAGGATCATAGACGTGTTGTCAACCTAAAAAAGACCAAGTCAATGCTTTTCACCTGCCACCAAAACAAATCCAGAAATGCACCCCTCCTAATCCTCCCCAGCACACAGCAGCCCTTAGAGCAAGTGTCCACCTATAAATACCTAGGGATTACCTTTGACTCTGCTCTCACCTTCTACTACCACATAAATGCCCTCTCAGCAGCGATCAACTTCTTGGCTAGGCCTTCTGTACTAGCACAAGGACTGCCTCCCTTCCCATGCGCTCAGACTGGCCATCACATCCTCTGTCCTGTCCCTAGTGGATTACGGCCTGCCTATACACAGTGCAGCTGTTAACACTGCTACCAGTAAAATCCAATTCTCTATAAACAATGCCTACAGGCTCCTGACCGGGGCACCCAGACTCACCCATACCTGCCTACTCTATGCCACTGCAAACCTCCTTAACCTAGAAGAAAGACTCTACTACCACGGTCACGTAATAAAGTTGGGAGTTTGTTCCAATTGTCTTAGTGACCACTGTGCAATTTATTGTGGATGGTCAGTGAAATATGTTAAGGAACCACATAGAACTTTTCAGTATTGGAAAGTCTCTGACTTTAATCTGCAGTCTTTTGTAGAAGAAGTTCAGTTAATTGACTGGTCTTTTTTAGATGTTATTGACAATATTGATGATGCTTTTTATAAGTTCTGCAGTTATTTTATTGGTATTTGTGATAAGTTACTACCATTTAAAACTGTTAAAATAAAAGCAGAGGAGAAAATATGGTTTAATCATGACCTGAGGAATAATATAAGGGATAGAAATAAGGCTTGGAATAAGTTTAGGAAATATAAGACAATTGGTTTACAGCATGAATACAAGAGATTGCGTAACTTATGTAAAGCAAAGGTAAGGAAAGCGAAAAGGGATTACCTGGAAAATAAACTGGGTAAGGGGTTGTGTGATACTAAGGCCCTTTGGAAAGTTTTGAATGAGTTAATGGGTAAAAGTAAGGGTTTGGACAAAATTTCTTTGCAATTAGATGGACAATTGGTTAGTGATCCAATTAAAGTAGTTAATGGGTTTAATTCTCATTTTACTAATTTAGAGAGGTTTAACATTCAAGGATGTATGTCAAGTTTAGAATTAAAGGAGTTATTAGAAGAAAATAGTGGGGACAAGGGAGGTGTGTCAAAATGTAATTTTCAGGTACTTACTGAGAATGATGTTTTGACGTATATCTCAAAGACAGATCCTAGGCCAATTTTGGGGGCTGATGGAATAGATTATAGAATTCTTAAAAAAGTTGGGTTAATAATTGATCCAATGCTGACAAAAGTTTTTAATTTTTCCCTCACTAATAATGTGTATCCGTTAAAGTGGAAATGTGGTGTTGTAAGGCCAATCTATAAAACGGGAAGTAAAATTAATGTTAATAATTATAGACCCATAACATTATTGGCTCCCTTATTAAATTATTAGAGAGTATTGTTTCTGATCAGATCAAAGGTTATTTGGACCAAAATTGCCTCTGGTCTCCTTCCCAGCATGGATTTCGGCAGGGATTTTGTACTGAAACTGCCTTGGTGAGGTTCTCAGGCCAGGTGTATAAAGCCCTAGATGAGGGAAAAATAGTAGCTGCTGGCTTTGTGGACCTCACCAAGGCATTTGATTTGGTAGATCATGGGAAGTTGTTATTGAGTTTGTTAGAGGTTAATTTTTCTAAGGAAGTGATACTATGGATTAATGACTATTTAACTGGTAGGGTGCAGAAAACTATTATGAATGGTGCAATGTCAGATGAGGGTGTTTTGATGTATGGTGTTCCTCAAGGGTCAGTATTAGGTCCTTTGCTGTTTTCTTTATTTTTAAATTCATTGCCCAAAATATGTAAAAATACAGAGCTTATTTTATTTGCAGATGATGCAGTATTATTATGTATTGGCAATACTGTTCAAATTGTACAGCAACAGTTACAGGATGATTTTAGTTTAATGCATGGTTGGTTCATAGAGCAAAACTTAGTGTTGAATCATGTTAAAACAAAATGTATGGTATTCAAAAATGTAAGATCTAATGTGAATTTTGAGTTGACTTTAAAAGATAACTATGGAAATAATATAGAAAGGGTTTCTGAAATTAGTTACCTGGGCCTGGTCATTGATTGTAATTTATCATTTGAAATATATATTCAGAAATTAATAGGTAAATTGCATCAAAGATTAGGGAATGCTATATCGATTGGAAAAGTATTTAACAAAAGATGTTAGAGTAATTTTGGTTAATAGTTTATTGTTTTCAGTTATTGATTATGGTTTAATTATTTACTTTTTTACATCAGATAGAATGCGTATTAAGTTGACATCCACTTATCATAATATTATTTGATTTGCTACAGGGCAGAAGAAAAGAACTCATCATTGTTTATTTTACAGTTCTATGGGTTGTTTGTCATTAGTTGATAGGTTTAGATTACGTGTTTTAGTATTTCTTCAAAAAATTAGATTGGGAATTTTTTCCAGTGTTATTTGTGAAATGTTTCCCAAATTGATGAATGGTATAAGGACCAGGTCACAGGCTAACTTTAATTTTTGGATTCCCTATTTTAAAAGTGCATTTGCTCAGAATTCCATACAATTTTATGCAGTGAAATTATATAATGAACTACCTGGTTATGTTATGCAATGTGTTACAATTCTGTTATTTAAGAGGGTTTTAAAAAAATTTATGTTTGTTGATTCAAAGTGTTGTTTCAAATGATGTTTTATTATTTGTGTGTTTTGTATATTGTGTATATATGTTTTTATGTTGTGACTGGGCACCAGTGAAAATGGGCATTTTTGCTCTCTGGTTATACAGAATAAAAATAAACAAACAAACAAATACTACCAAACCTGCCTACTATCCAAGAAAATTCTTCTCAGGCTCTCCCCCCGGGGTGACTGCATCCCTCCAACTCACCACCCCAACTGTGGCCATCCATAGCAGGGATAAGGCTACCCTACTGGTGCCCAGGACCAGGACCTCTCTAGCTCAGTGATCCTTCTGCTACAGGGCTCCTGCCTGGATCAGTTCCTTCCCAGTTAACATGGCCAACATTCTCAAAATTGGGCCCTTTAAAATCGCTCTTCGCGACCACCTTTTCAACATGCGTTGCTGTAAATGTAACTAACTAAATCCCTGCACTCTCTCCTTCAGGCTTCTGAAGACTCATACCAACTAGCACAATCCAACATCGACAAAGTCCTCTGGACTGCTCCCCCCTTTTCTCCCTTAGAGCTATGACCTGAAATGATTGTCTTTCTCTACCCTCATTGTAATTGCACTGGATGAGGCTTATGTCTCCCATTTCTATTGCATGTTACCTATGTAAATTGACTATACATATGCTCTGTATCACTGCTTTCATCACTAGAACCTATGTATTTTTTGTATCACTGTCTGTATTTAGAAAGTTCTATTATTGTTTTGTCCTCATTGTGATGAGGTGCCTTTGTAAATGAGTTTCTGACTCAAAGGTTTCAAATCTAACTGTATTAATAAATAAATAAAACCAGATTTTATATCAGCAGGGTGCCTGTGCCAAACAGCCTGGGTTTGCAACAGAACACAAGATGCACCAAATACCTGGCCACAACTGTGTGATGTAGTGCAGGTATCTGGCACCCCACACTAGGTGCTACACTAGCAGAGCTGGGATGGTGGGGAGGGGGGAGAAAGAGTGGGCCAGGAGGGTGCCAGGGGCTTACCAGGGACCAGCGAGATGGCAATGTTGGCATTGGGGAGAACTGTATGAGCACCTGTTGGGGTGCTGGCGTGTGCTGTAGAATATCAAAAGTATCAAAGCACCACATAAACAATAACCCTGCCCCCCGATATGATGGCACCCAAGATAGCAGTACAGCAGACCCCATAGCAGTTCTCCAAACCACCTGGGGTGTTTCTGCAGCTGCTATTGCTTACGTGGTGCTTTGTTACTTTTGGTATTCTATGGCATGCACCAGCACTCTGACAGGTGCTCACACAGTTCTCCCTGATGCCAACACTGCCATCTTCCTGGCCACTGGTACACTCCCTCCGACCTATACCAATGCTGAAAACCACTTAGACCAGCTCCTATCTGATCTAAGTGGTCACCCTTGCTGCGTGCATGGTGGGGCTTTGAAATTCCCAATAACATGGATGTGGCAGCTCTGCCATGGTGCATACCCCCGTGTGCCCTGCTGCACTGGGTAGTTGGATGCTACCCTGGCACAAGGGAGCTTTAACACAGCTGTGCCTGGCACAGATGCAGACTGCATTATACAATCAAGTTTGCCACAAGTTGTGATGCAAATCACAACTTGCGTCAAACACCTTTGATGCAGCTCCCTTGCATTCATTGAAGCCCTTTGAAAATCAGGCTCATTATGTCAGATGTACAATCCATTGTAAGTGTGCATCCAGGAGTGTGCCAGGACCATTATAAATGGCAATGAAAGAAATGCCCTTGGTTGCACTTTCTAACTCATCACAACTTGAATCCAAGCTGTCTTTCCTTTATGGGGATAGAATATCCACCACCCAGAATTGGGAAGGGGGATAGGATCACATGACTCATGCAAAAAAGAAACAAGATGGATGATGTCACTAATCACCATCCTTCCATCTGGACTTAATAAGGAAGTGGACTACTGTATGTCCCATTTTTAAAGAATTAGATTATTTATTTATAATTGATTTCAAAATGTCTCATCAGGAAAGGCATACTGAGCTGAGTATCCATTTGTTTCCAGATTCATCCTGGGGGTGAGGTGAAGGGGGACAAGGCAATAGTAAAAGTACAGTAACAAACAGGTATGAACATGTAACAAATTTCAGGCCATCATCAAAGTGCATCTGTTACATTATAGCAGCATGTTAAGAACTATACAGGTAGTACAATGTACAAGGAAATTTATTAGAAATATATAAAGAAGAGAAAAGTGTCATGTACTAACTTTGAAAGCAGGGGCTGAGCATACTGAGTTAACCTCAGAGAAAAAGGGAGGGAGACTAAGAAAGGGATATGGCATAATAGAGTAGCAGCTCAAATGCATACAGTGAAAGAGTGAGTATCTCAATAAGGTTGAACTTGAGTTGCAGGCTAAAGAAGAGGTGGTGGGGAAAAGCAGGGGTTAGGGAGGGGAAGGGAGGATAGAGATCACAGTACATGGAGGTGGAAGTTGGGAAGGCAAGGAAGAAGGAGGAAGGAGAGAGGAGGAAGGAAAGCAGGGGGTTGGGGGGAGAAAGAGGATAGTGGATGGAGGGAACTACAGGAGACTAGTGGGGATGGCTATGGGAGAGAAAAGGAGAGAGGGAAAATAGAGGGAGAGCAGAGTTGCAGAGAACTGAAATCAGGAGCAGTTGCTGGAACGCGAGATAAAATTGAGAAGGAGAGAACTTAGAGATCAGAGGGTTGGAGCAAAGTGAATGGGTAAGGGAAGGGAGTTCCACAGTTTAGAAAAATGATATGAGAATGCAGATTGTCCAGCAGAGGTTGAACTAGAGGGGAGAGCAAGGGACCAGAAGCCAGAGTTGCAAAGAGAGTAGGTAGAAGATGGAGGAGGGAGAGGATAGAGGTGAGATAGAAGGGAAGAGAACCAAGCCAGTATTTCACAACAAAGGAGGAACAGTGTGTGAGTCCCCTGGCTTCGAAAGGGGGAAGGGGAGAGAGGCATAAAGGGCACAGTGGTGAGTAAGGGGGAGACAGTGAAGTGTAAACCAACAGAAGGCATGAAAGAGGGTGTCTAGTCTGGTTAGGGTGGTCTTGGGGACTACGCTGTAGACTATGTCACCATAGTCAAAGATCAGGAGTATCATTTTCTGGACAATGTCATGGTGGGCTGCCAGGGGGATGCAACCACAGTGTCTGTGCAGTGCACCCAATTTGGTGTGCAGTTTTTTGTGGATGGGGTCCACATGTCCAGAAAAGTTGAGGTGATGGTCAAGCTATACCCTGAGATATTTGAAGGAGGAGACATCCTCAATCTTGGTCCCCTCAAGGGTGTGGAAGGACGGTGGGGCAAAAAGCCTAGTGAACCTTTGCATAGTGCCACAGGTCATGGAGACCATCTTCTTGGCATTGAGGGACAGCTGATTTGAGCAAAACCAGAGTTGAACTTTGTCAAAGTCCAGCTGAAGGTTGGTCGCTGCATCAGAGGGTAAGTTATTAGTGGCATAAAGAACAATATCGTCTGGGTACATATGTATAGATGCAGAGGAACAGGCAGCAGGGAGGTCATTGAGGAAGACCGATAAAAGTAAAGGCCTGAGTATGGACCCTAGAGGGATCCCAGTGGTGATGGGAGGGTATGGAGTTGTCAGTCCTAACTGACTGAGTCCTACATAAGAGATAAGAATGCAACCAGTTCATGGCTGGGACAGAGAGCCCTGCTTCTGTGAGTTTGTTGAGAAGAAGGGGGTGGGCTATGGTGTTGAAGGCTTTGGCCAAATCAAGAAAGATGGCCCTAATCCATGCTAGAGAGAATGGAGTCAAGTCAGCCAGAAGAGAGATGTTGAGGTGGAGTGGGACTTATGAAAACCAAACTGGAATGGGGCAAAAAAGAAGGGAGAGTCACAGAAGGGGGAGAGCTGAGACAGCACAAAATGTTCTTGGAGTTTGGCAAGGAGATGGGGTGGTAGTTTCCTGGAGAGGACAGGTCACCACCTTTGGGGATGGGAATTATGGTGGCTAGCTTCCAGGAAATGGGAACAAAGGCAAGGGAGAATGAGAGGTTTAGAAGGGAGGCAAGAGGAAGGGCAATTAGGGGGGGCACAGAGATAGAGAAGTTTGGGGTTGAGCCCATCTGGGCTCTTGCTGTTTTGGGGGTTAAGGGATGAAAGTGCCTTTACGGTGTCAGTGAAGAGATTGGGGTGAAAGAAAAGGGGTAGAGGAGAGGTTGGGGCAGGATGAGAGGGGAGGAAGGGGAGAGGAAGAGGGGGGGAAGAGGAGAGAGGGAAGGAGGCACAGGTGGTGAAGAAGGTATTGAATTTGGAAGCCACTGATAGAGAGTCAGAGATGGTGGTATCACTCACCTTGAGGACCAAGATGGGGGGACTGGGCAGGGGGAAGAAAAAGGCATGGATGATGTTCCAGAATTTAGAGGGGTGGTTAATGTTGTTCTAAAAGGAGGAGCAAACCACTTAGCTTTTGCAAGTCTGATGGCCCTGGTGCAGGCACTTTGAAGGTCAGGTATTTGAGTAGGTCCACATGGGAGCCTGAGGCCTCGTGCACCTTCCAAG
Organism: Neoceratodus forsteri; assembly: GCA_016271365.2. Taxonomy (NCBI): domain Eukaryota; kingdom Metazoa; phylum Chordata; order Ceratodontiformes; family Ceratodontidae; genus Neoceratodus; species Neoceratodus forsteri. Next base: position 1,068,094,236 of record CM028130.1, read on the forward strand.
CAAGGTCACGTGCTCACAGACAGGCTAACAGTTCAGCTGAGACCCAAGGGAGGAGGGAACCTCTGACCCTGGTTTTCCTGAGGGGAGCATACTGGTCCCAGATAGCCAAGAACTTGGTCTTAAAATAGTTGAGGGCAGAGTCTATGGAGGTGGCAGTGGAGATGGGAGAACAGTCGGTTGTTGCCAAGCCCACATGGAGGGCAGACAAGTCCATGGATCTGAAAGACTGGATTAGCAAGAGATTTGGAGAGGACTTGGGTTGGTGAATTTTATGTACACAGTAAACCATGTGGTGGTCATTGAGAGCATCCGCAAGGATGCTGGCAGCAATTATCTGGTGGGGATGAGAGACCAGAGCCCAGTCCAGAAGGGTATGGTTGAGGGTTTGTGGTTTAGCTGGGTTGACTCAGTGATCAGTTGAGATAGGTTAAGGGATGAGATGTTATTGCAGAATTTGGAATGGGTAGGGAAGGGCCAATTTAAGTTAAAGTCCCTAAGGATGAGGAGTTTACTGACAGAGGAATGGGTAGTAACAGTGGCGATGAGATCAGAGATCACAGAGGAAGAGAGGTCTGGGCAGCAATAGACACCACTCACAAAGATGGAGGGAGAAAGGGAGGGAGAGTTTTAAAACCAATGGGTCATAGGCAGAGGGGGAGGAGATGGAGAGAATAGGAGTGAAATGGATGAAGGAGGAATGGTATATGGCCACTCCACTGCCCCTGCCTTAGTGATCCTGATGGATGAGGGTGCAGTCAGCGATGGTGAGGGCATTATCTGGGATCTTTGGGGAAAGCCAGGATTCTAAGATTATTAGCATATCAGGTTTATGGTGAATCATGAGTAGCTGGAGATCAATTTTGTGAAGGAGGCACCTGATGTTAAGGTGTACCATTCTCAACCCTTTAGGCAGTCGGTGGGGGTGGATTGAGCAGGCACTGGGTTGGGTTCTATGTCACCAGCAGATATGAATAGAAGAGAAATGAGGAGCTTAGTAGGAATGAAGATAGATATGCGTCTGTGAGGTAGAGGGGTGGGAGGTAGGGGAGGTGAAGAGACTTAAATGATGGATAAATCTTATCATTTGATGTATTGCATGTTTTTGTTGCCTCAAGAATGATCTCTTTTATACCCTCCTTCTTTCACTCCCTGATACCGTCTACCCCAGCTAACCTGCCTCATCCTTTATCACAAACGTAAGTTGTAGGAAAACAGGATTACTGTCCCGTGGACTACAACTACACTGGTTGCTTGTCAATTCCTGATATCATAATCCTCAATTTACTTAAAGCCCTTCCTGGCTTCCTAGTGCAGTTCATTGCTGCCCACAGTTGCTTCAGCCAATAAGGTTTTAATGTAGGCAAAGATATTCATTCATTGTGATTTTTACCAATGGAATGGAGAGGACATCTTTGCAGTGTGGGACCGTTTTCTGTTTTACAGGTACATGTTACTTTTTGGAGGTGCTGGGGGGTCAGAGGGGAGTTGGAAGTAAGGGATCCACTTAATGATGGGAGTTGGTTTGGGTGGGAGGAAGAGGAGGAAGTTTGCTTTGATGTGTGGGGGGGAAGAGTTACATGGTATATGAACAGTGAACAGCTGAGTACAAAGGCAGGCAGCTGTCAACTTCACAATGAAGGTGGGTGGAGGTAGTTATGCACAGCAGCGGATGGTATGGAGAAGGAGAAATAAGATTATTAGGTTCTGGGTAGCAGGAGGGTACTAGTAAACTGAGTGGGTGCTGGTGGGATTTGTTAAATAAAGGATTCATACTTTTGCATTTGAAACTGCCTAGTTTTTCTAAGTATGAAGTGTCACATCACTGGCTGAAAACCACTTCATTTAGTTTTGCTAGGTGAAGAACTACCCAAAGTGCTTCACAAAGTTATAAAACAGTGGCATTTTTAGGCAAAGTGAAGGTTTCCTGACTTCACACATCTCTAATCCTAAGAAGCAAATTTGGTATCAGGTGTCAGCAAGCAGTCAAAACAGATTAAGCTAACAGGGCTGAGATTCTGCTTTTTTTCATATAAGTATCCTGAATAATAATAAAAAAAAATAAGTGTGAGCATTACAGGAAAAAATATAAAATATATATAGGATAGTGGATGGGCAACTACGCACAACCAATGTGCTGTGCCACTGAGGGGTTCTGATTCGGTAACCCGTGAAGTGGGCACATGAGGAAGGGTGCCGTCCATTACGGTGACACCTTTCTCACGCAATCTACTCACAGCGACCGACAGGTAGGGCGACCGGATGAGGGGGTGGACGAACGAGGCGACAGGATGTCACTATACGTACGCATGCGGGGGGTGGGAGTGAGCACGGCGAGCATGGGCTGGGGGTGGAGAGGCTGTAGGGGGTGGCACTGCAGTTGTCAGTCAAGCTGTGGCATGGCATCAGGGATTGGGCAATGGCTGGGGTGGCTGAGGTACTGGGTTCAGGTCCGGGTGCTGGTGCGATTTTTATTGCGCCTGGCCCAAACCTTTTTATTTTTACTACTTTCACCCCCCTGACATGCACCCCCCTGGAGTTGAGAATCCTTAAGTAGGGGGGTGCGGGGTCGAAGGACCCCTGCAGAGGGGGGGGTGGGCAGCCCCCACAGAAAATAGTAAAATATGTCCTGGGCGCCATTGTGCTGGTGCACCAGGGTTGTCAGAGTGCCGAAATGTGTTTATAGTTCAGTAATAACGGCGACGCTTTTAGGCATCTCCATTATCGCATAGACCCTTCTGATTCCCTGTGACCTCAAGAGCTCGAGAGGTCCATGGGAATCAGATCCCCAAGGTGACACAACACACTGGTTGTGCACAGAGTTGCCCATCCGCTATTCTATATAGTGTATGGGCATCCATGCCTATTTCGGACATTGCACTTTGTTTTTATTGAACTTGTGGCTGGGGGGGCACTTGAGGGTTGGTGGTAGGCTCAAGTTACTGACACAGTGTGCTGCAGATGTTTCTGCAAGTTTAAAAAACAACAAATTCCAGCTTCATTGGATAGAGGAAATCAAGTATCTGGCTGCATTCCAAGTTGTTCTGCTGCAGTAGTGACATCACTACTGCAGCAGAACAACATAATGATGTCACTACTGCAGCAGAACAAGCATATTCCAGGCATGGAATTCCATGCATAACAGCATTCCACCATGCACTATACAGAGGATAATGTATGGTGTACTATCCATAACAAGCGTATGTATTTATTGAGAGGTTGCCTTGGCGACCGTTTTAACCTCGAGAGCACAGTACCAACGAAGTGAAAGAACAGCCCTGCCGTTAAATGGTACACATGCACTGTTCTGTATAGTGTACAGTGGAACGTCCTTGCCTCAAAAAAAATAAAAAAATACTACGTCTTTCTTTTTAAAATAAAACTAACTGTCAGATTGCTGCTCGAGGACACCATGTGTGACATCCGCACTGCGGCAGAATGAAAAGTCGTTCTGCTGTCCTGCGGACGTCACTTTTTGGTTCTGCTGCACTACAGACATCACTAGTGCAGCAGAACAACATTTTAAGAGCGCTAGATTTCAGTGAACAATGACGTTCCACTATACACTATACAGAGGATAATGTATGGTGTACTATCCATAACAAGTGTATGTATTTATTGAGACATTGCCTTGGTGACCGTTTTAACCTTGGGAGCACAGCTCGAGAGGTTCATCGCCATGGCAACCTCGAGATAAATACAGATGCTGATTATGGATAGTACACCATACATTGTCTTTTTTTTTTTATTTAGAAAGCTTTATTAAGCATTTCCACATATATCATGACATGGAAGAATAAAGTAACAACAATGTCCGGCAATCCCTTCCCCTTGAGGCATACAAGCCTTCCACCCCACCCCACCCCTCCTCCTGGAGCAACCCTATTATCTACAGAACATAAAGGTGTGGGCTACATAACATCAGATATGTTTAAACAGGAAAAAAGAAAAGATGTATTGCTACTTGAGCCAATACATGGCAAACATATACATTGTCTTTTATAGTGTATGGTTTACTGTCCCATGGTAAAAGAACAGCAGAAATAAACGTACTTACGATTTTTTTTCCTGTCTGAGCCAATCTCCTCCGCTTTCTCTCACAGCTGCAGCTGCTTCCTGGGAGATGGTGATCATGTGACACATATGCACAAGTGCGCCCCTTGTTATGTTGCAGTAGCTATGTAGCTAGAGCAGCATAACAGCTACAATAATGTAGCTACTGCAGCATAACAACGCTATTCTAGGGATGGATTTCCATCCCTAATAGCGTTTCACCATACACTATAAACAGATATTTTTTCTAAATATTACGTTTTTCAGTGCTTTACTAATGGTGTCAAATGATCTCTTAATGTCATAACAAAATGATCAATTGGTTGATTTTTGTTTCAAGAAGGAATTAAATCTGTGCTTAGTCTCAGAAGGGCAGAGGAACTGGTGACCAGCAACATGCATCTAGAGATAGCTACATACACATTGTATGTCAGCTTAACCTCTACGACATCAGCCACACTGGATTCTGTGATGCTGCACAAATGATTATATACATGAAATATTGGGTAGGGGGAGACAGCTGGAGCAACCACATAATGCTTCATATAGGCACATAGTAAGTAAAAAAACAATTCCAAAAAGCAATTTGGGGCAGTTTCACACATACTATACAGTAGGTGTAGGGCTACCATATGTAAACATTCCCCTTTTTACAGTCATTATTATCAAGTGAAGTGGAGGGAGGAAGCAAAGTCATACAAGGGCATGGACATGTACAGAACAAAATAAACTTTCAGAAAATCCCATTATATTAAATTGTAATTGTAGGTACTACTTTCAGAGTGTGAACATCCCTGAACAGTGCCTACATTAACAATAAGACCAACTACAAGATTCACCAAGTGGTCCCCGCCCCAACCCAATCACCTGATTAACATAAATGAAAGGTGTTCCTGGTGTCTAGTGGTCCCTCCCCCCACCTGCCATCACCAATCACAGGTCCAAGTATGAAAATAAGTTTTTCCTGGTGTTGTGGTCCCTCCCCCCACCCACCATCACCAGTTGCCAGCCCAGAGAAAAAAGAACAGTCCCTGGTGCCAGTGGTTCCCTCCCCACTGTGATCACCAATTGCTGGCCCATATAAAAAAGAATAGTCTCTCACTGGTGCAAATGATTCCCCCTGCCCCATGATCACCAATCGCTGGCCCATATAGAAAAGAATAGTCCCTGGTGTCCAGTGGTCCCTCCCCCCACCCGATCACCTACCCAATTTAAAATAAAGGTATTACTAGTGGCTAGTGGTTCCTCCCCCTACCCGATCACATGTCTGACACACACGCATTTCCCTGGTGTAAAGTGTAGTCCCCTATACTGATCCTCTGTGTCTAAAGTGTACCCAATCCCTGGTGGCTAGTGGACCCCCCCTCCTATCCCCAATCCCCTGTGAAATAGTGGTAAATTTTTCCCTGGTGTCTAGCAGACCTCCTCCCACAATGGCAGGTAGTGTCCCACCACCCTGCTTCCCCATCCCAACTCTGAGCCGGGCAACTGGCACAGCTCTCCACTCTCCACCATGGCCAGCTGCTGACTGAGCTGTCAATGAACACATTCTGTATTTAGTATGTGCTCATTCAATGAGTGCATCCTGTATACAGTCCACCTTCATTGACAGCTCAGTCTGCAGCCAGCTGTGGTGGAAAGTGGAGGGCTTTGCCACTCATCGGCTCAGAGTCGAGATGGGGGGAGCGGGGTGGTGGGACACACCTGCTGGGTGGGAGTTGGGGGGCTGCAACACACCAGGGAATAATTTATTACTATTTCACAGGGGATCAGGGATAGGAGGGGTCCACTAGCCACCAGGGACTGGATTCACTTTAATACACAGGGGATCGGGGAACTTTCTGGACACCAGGGAAACATGTGTCTGTCAGGTGGGTGATCGGGTGGGGGGAGGAACCACTAGCCACCAGGGATGCCTTTATTTCATATTGGGTGTGTGATCGGGTGGCGGTCAGGACCACTGGATACCTGGGACTATTCTTTTGTATATGGGCCGGCCATCAGTGATCACAGGGGAGGGAACCACTTGCACCAGGGACTAGGGACAATTCTTTTGTATATGGGCTGGCAATTGGTGAACACGGGGGCAGGACCTCTGGCACCAGGGACTGTTCTTTTTTCTCCAGATCAGCTATCAGCGATGGCAGGTATGGGGAGGGACCACTGGACACCAGAGAAAACTTATTTTCATACTTGTGCTAGTGATTGGAGAGGGTGGATGATAGGAGGGACCACTAGACACCAGGGAAAACTTATTCTCATACTTGGACTGACAATTGGAAAGAATGGGTGGGGGAAAGGACCACTAAACACCAGGGAAAACTAATGTTTATACTTGGACTGGTGATTGGTGATGGTGGATGGGGGGAGGGACCACTGGACACCAGGGACAACCTTCATCTATGTTGGATGGGTGCTTGGAAGGGGAAGGACCACTAGCCACCAGGGATTATTCTTTTGTACACTGGCCGGCAACTGACGATCACAAGGGGGGGACCACTGGCACCAGGGATTGTTCTTTTTTCTCCAGGCCAGTGATCGGCAATGGCATGGGGGAGGGACCACTGGGTACCAGGGAAAACTTATTTTCATACTTGGGCTGGTGATCAATGATAGTGGGTGGGGGGAAGGACCAATGGACACTAGGGAAAACTTATTTTTCATACTTGGGTTTGCAATCAGCAATAGTGGGTGAGAGAAGGGACTACTGGACACCAGGGACTATTCTTTTGTATACAAGCTGGCAATTAGAGATTATGGGTGAGACCACTGGCACCAGCGACTGTTCATTTTTCTCTAGGCCAGTGATTGGTGATGGTGGTTGGAAGGAGTGACCACTGGACACCAGGGAAAATGTATTTTCATACCTGGGTCAGCGAATGGCGATGGCAGGTGGGGGGATGGACCACTGGACACCAGAAAAAACTCTTTTTTCATACTTGGGCCTGAGATTGGTGGTAGTGGGAGGGGAGGAGGCCGCCACAGTATCTTGGCTAATGCTAGGGTTGTGGGGGATTAAAGCATGGTCTCAGCTGGTGGAATTTGTCCTGCACAAGGGGACCCTCAAAAGGCCCTTGCATGGAGCAAATGCTTTGTGAATGGGACAGCACCGATATGGAGGTCCCCTCTCCCTCATTTGAATTGCAGCCCCATCACACTTTGCCTCTTGTGTAAACCCAGTTTGAGAGTACAAACTGGGCTTTTGTGAATACCAAATTGGCACAAAACCCAATTTGTGCCAGGGCAAAGTTTTGTGACTCTAGCCTCAGATGTAGTGGCCATTTGCCTTCACATTTTCTTGTAAATGTATGTGCCACATAAAATATAACCGTAGTAATATCTTTCTAGAATAAAAAGTTCAATTTTTTAGGGAGAAATAAACACTGCTAAAATTATTGCTGATTTAGAAAGGGTTGGTTAATGGGAAGGGGGAGATGGTAAAAAATGCAGATTTGTTTTCCAAATCTTACTTTGAACTATTTGCATCTACTGTAAGTGCCCTCAAACATGTTATTTTACAGCCAATCACCATGGGAAATTTTCTAACACATATGGCATGTTAGAGTACATCAGCTGTTACCCATACTGCCTAGTTCAATAAACGAAGAATTTCCATACACAGAACCTACAGTTATAAGTATTCCTAGCCATGCATAACACTAATTGTGTTATTTATTTGGGGGGGGGGTAGGTTACTCTTTCTTTTAATAAACATAATTCAGCTCTCCATATTGTTGATGAAATACATATAATATTCTTTCATACTAGTACCACTAATTTAAGCAAACTGGGTTGATGCCAAGCTGTGCAGTTATGCAAGTAACATGAGCATCTGTGACTAATTGCTTGACCATTCCAACTTCCAGGCAGTGAACAGATTCTGTTACAGCTGGCATTAATTTACACATTTGACAAGTGCACCTACTTAATCAGAGTAAGAGAAGAAAAATATTACTAACAGTATGTAACAACCTGCAAAGATCAACAGTACCTGTCACATAAACATACAGTAGCACACTATATACATGTACAGAGTCTCATTTAAAAAAAAAGATCTGTATACACCCACATTTGGTTACTTTTATTAACATTTTGATTTTTGTTTAATACTTTTGCAATTTCTTATTTTTGCTAAATATTCCTGAAAACCCCTTTTAAAAAGAAAGAGGGCACTCCTGGGTGTTGACTGTGATGAGATAACTGCAGTCTCTTTATATGATGTCCCATTTGGTTTCTGTCCCTTACATTCCCTCTACCACATAGAACACATATCTCACCTGGCACAAGCCAAGCAAAAAAGTGTAGTTGCACAACCTCTCTGTGTAATAAATACACAGGACACATAAGGAAGTTTTTATCTTGCCAGACTGTCATGTTCACTTCTGAAAATCTGGTTTTCGGAAATCTCATGGGACTGTAATGGCTGTGTCGAGGATCCTGGATGAGGTTGGTACCTCAATTGAAGCCCAGTGTTATACTGGTGCTATTTTGGTGGATCTATCCAGGGCCTTTGACACAGTGGACCATCAACAGTTACTGTGGAGGCTGTCTGAGGTGGGGATGGGCCACCTAACTTTGGATTGGTTCATCTCTTACCTGACAGAGAGACATCAGGTGACTGTTGTTAATGGTCTTGTGTCTACGCCAAAACTGGTTCAAAGAGGTGTGCCCCAGGGATCCGTTTTGGGTCCCCTTCTATTCCTGGTTTACTTAAAAGATCTTGGTTACCATGTGGGGGCATCTCGTTACCACTTGTACACCAACAACATCATTTTGTACCATTCAGGTACAACAGTCCCAGAAGACCAACAAGCATCACAAGAAAGTTTTGAGTGCCTGGAGTTTTTCTTTATAAAATCTAAGTTAAAACTTAACTCTTACAAAACTAAATATATGCTGTTTGGGTCAACTACTAAATTAAAAAAGGAATTGGATCTGGAAATTGTTGATGGCAAGGAGACAAGATTGGAGTCTGTTAAGCATTATAAATACAGTACATGGGGTTCTGGCTGGATAAATCTGGGTCAGAAAATGTGCATGTTGATAATTTAATTCCTCAGGTTAGTAAACGAGTGTTTTTTTTTTGTACAGAAACAAGAATTGCTTTGACTCAGAAACCCTGAATTCTATAATTAAAGTGCAAATGTTGCCTTTAATAGATTATGGGGATGTCTTATATGCTGGAGCCACTAATGGCCGACTATCTAAGTTGGATGTCCTTGTAAATCGGCTTGCAGGATTGGTACTTAATTGTCCCAAATTTAGTCACCATTGTGAGCTATATGAAAGATTGGGGTGGTCCTCTTTAAGTAGTAGAAGAAGGATTCATAAACAGTCATTTGCCTATAAATGTGGACTGGGCCTGGTTCCTTCTTATCTATGGGAAAAAATTATTTTAGAGAAGTAGGACCTTCTTTGAGAAAATCAGGTGAAATAGAAATGGTAGTCCTTTTGGCAAAAACTAAGCATTCCCAATTTCTGTTTAGTTATTATATACCAACATGCTGGAATGGTTTGCCCCCAGAATTTAGGCAAAAAAAGGTAAGCTCCTGTCTATTTTACAATTAAGAAAATATTTGTTTTCTTTACAGAAAGTTTGTAATTATCAATGATGTTTGTTATTTGATTTGTTTATAGTTTATATGTATGTCTTTTTGTAAGGATACCATTGTGAATGAGTTGATACTCAGTGGGTTTACCTGAATAAACAAACAAACAAACAAACTTTCTGAAACCTCATATCCCCTGTCAGTTTCCTCATGCTCATCTACCAGAAACCCCCAAACAGGGAAGTCTCATTTGACGCAGCTCTGTCCGAAAGTGTAATTTTCCCAATAATGTAATCTGACTACAAGCAGCATAAAACACACAGAGCATCCTCTGATTTGTGTAAATAGGAAGAAATCAGTTACTGTGTTGTCAACACATAATAATAACTATCAAAACTATAACAGTAATAATTTTACTAATATATTCAAAGCCTATTGTCATTTGCAGAGTATGCACATATGCATGCTGTATATTTTGAAAACAAAACTCAGCTGTTTGAATTGCTGTCATTGGGTCTTTTAATATGAATCAGTTTGTGGTATGTGTATCTGTTATGAAAGTAAGAACATTACAAAGTGTTCTAAATTAAAACAGATTGTCATCTTTATAATGCTTCATAAATAAATTGATAAATAAATTAATAACATAAAGGAAAGAGTTAGGAAACAGTATACCAGTACTGCTCATGAATATTGTGACTGATTAAGTATCTGTAGCTTCCTGTGGCACAGCTACAGTAATCAAAACAGAACGACATAAGCTGAAGTTGTCAGTTATTACTTAACTGTTTCAAAAAGTAAGAAAATAAGATTGCAAAAAATGTTAATGCATCTATTAGCTTGCTCCTCACCAGCCTAATTGTTCTCTCTCTTATCCCCCTGTCTTATCAACACTAGGCCCATCCATCCCCTTATTCTTCCTTTCCCAACCTCGGATAGGAGCTCACTACCCTGGGTTGTGACATCCTACCATGCCCCGTACTTTATAGCATTCAATCCCGGGGCTCACACATACTCCTTTTCTCCATCCACCTTCTCTACATCCAGCTTTACCAACTCCTTTCTGTGCACCGTGCCTCCTAGCCTTTCTCCCCTACTTCTCCCTCTCTTCCCCTACCTTCACCTCTACCTGGTGTATATTTTATTTTTATTTTTTCTTCCGTTACTTCCTCCTGCAACCTTAGATAACCTGCTTTTATCTTCCTATAGACACTTCTATGTATGTAAATACCATGTAATCTGTACAATATCTGTATAATTCTATGTACATATGAACTTCTTTTTCTTCCTCTCTGTAAAGAGTATTATCTGTATTGCCTTGTAAATACCTGTGTTGACCTGTATATACAATTGTTCATGCTCCACCCAGGTCCATCTTGCAAATGAGCTTCTGCTCAACGATGAACGCCTGGTTAAATAAAGACTTGATATGATATGATATGATATGATATGATATGATATTAAGATTAAAGTGCAAAGTACAGAAATAAAATGTTAGGGTTAAAAGACCATGGAACCTTGGAGAATCAATGATGTGGTGATCATTGGGGTTTAAATGATCTTGTGATGCAGCGTTGGCATTACAATAATACTGGTACTATCTGGTCCAGGAAAGTAAATGACACAGCAATTGTTCCATAAAGGTGTGCCAATATTAAGGTAATGCCAACACTGCATTGCATGATCATTCAAACCCCAAGGAACGCTACAACACTCGACAAATGTCCCAAGATACCAGAGACTTTTAACTCCAGTTTTTTAATTTCCCTATGTACTCCCACAATGTAGCCCCTTTCAGCCTGGTAGAGGAGGCAGGAATAGCCCGAGGAGCTGCTCATGTCTAGGGATAGTACTTGCTTGCCGAGAGTTCACTTACATCTGTTCATAAGTATGTTACTTTGCTCTAACAAGTTGGGATTCTGTGTAGTACCCCAGGACCAGCTGTGGGTAAAGGATCACAAACACCCACAGTCTTTGAGTACATCTATCCTTCACTGATGACAAACTGTACAGTCATTTATGACTAGTGGTGTTTAAATATTATTAGAAAAAAGTGGATACCACAAAATCCAAGCATTTTCTCGGATTCTGGATCAGTCAATTTTTGCACTTTCTGATCCAAGATTTAATCTGGGTTGTATCTTGGAACATATTGTGTAAAATGTGACTGATTTGAACTGATCCCAGCAAACAAAAAGCTTCACTGGTGTCTAATCATATCCCATCCCTCACCCTGTTGTCAAGGCTCATAATGCCCAGAGTTATGCCATGGTCCTCTATTAGTTCTCTACTTTGCTGAAATGTCTGTGCAGGTGAAATTCTGGGTGACAGAATATATTTTTCTTGTTTTTTTTTTTTTTATTTATATTGATTGTTTTATAAAAATGACTAAGTTACAGTTAATATACAGACACAATGCATAAGATAGATCACACATTAAGCAATGAGGGCACTACTCCTTTTAATAAATGCAAATAATTTGACCAGTGTCTAAAAGATACGTCTTTGGAGGTGTAACAGTAAAACATTATTTCTTTCTGTAAAAGAAACATCCAATATCATTAAAGTTGTGTGGGATGAGTCCATGAGCAGTATGAAAAGTATTGACTGGCAGACTTATCAAATTTTCCAACAAACAATGTCTCTGTTCCCTATACAGGGAGTTGAGAAATACATGATTTCGAGGTATACACATATAACATATGAAATACTGCACAGTGGGAAATAGATCTCTGTGTAATCATAATGTAAGATAGAGGTTTATAAAACAACTAAGTGCTATTTTATCTTATTTGAACCACAAACAATGATTAACACTTATAACTGATGAAGCTGAGTATTCGTGATATGTAAGTTGATCATGCACATGCAAGTACATGTAATCGCCCGTCTGTCATCCATTATGGACTAGCAAAACAAACCTATGGAAGTTTGCAATGGCCAAATTTTGTTAGCAAATTCTGTTATCCAAGATCCTGATTTTTTAGGAACAGTCATAGTTTTTTTTTTGCTGTTTTTTTGTCATCTTCTACAGCACAGATGCTTTGGAATTTTGGTCTTAAATTTTCAGAGTAGAGAGGGCTTGCCCCAGAATCATGCCTTTGTTGATTTGGTGAAAAATGTTTTAATCCATTCCAAAGTTATTGGGATTTGAAATTTTGGTTCTCAGCATGCTCAGAAGGGTATCAAACATCTTTGTAAAAGACCCTACTGAGCATGCTCAGAACCAGAATCTCAAATCATTATAACGTGAGAACGGATTAATATTTTTTCACCAGACCAAAGAAGGGCACCATTATGGAGCAAGCCATTACTACCCTGAATATGTCAGACCAAAATTTCAAACTGTCTGGGCTGTACTGTAGGTAGTGACAAAAAAAACAGTAAAAAAAAAAAAAAAAACATTTTTTCCTAAACATGCACTATCCAGATCTTGGAATCCACACATTCAACTGGAACACAGTTTTTCAAATTAAGGAACCTTGCTCCACCGAAACTTCACATGCAAACTTTTGTGCAATTAAGTTGAACCAGGGCAAAGCTATTAGGGTGCAAAGTTAGGGGTTTAACATTAAACAGCCCACTCCGTCCTAACTATAGTGATGCTACCACACTACTATAATCCAGAGATCACTATTTAATTTGATTATGTTACACAGGCAATATTTATTTGGAAAATGTTTCACCAGGAAAGACAACATGAACTGCAAGCATAGTACACAGAAACATATAATTTGATGGCAGATAAGGACTGCTTGGCCCACCTAGACTGCCCATTTCCCTTCCTGATGGACAAGCTGCAGATTCTAGTTAATCAACAGCTTACTTCCTCCTACCCCCCCCACTAGAATTGCCTTATGCCTGTCCCATGCATTCTTGAATTCTCCCACTGTTCCTGACTCCACAACCTCCTCAGGAAGGCTGTTCCTTGCATCCACAACCCTCTCTGTGAAAAAATACTTTCTAACATTACATCTGAGCTGTCCCCATCTTCAAATTGTGCCCTTGTTCTTGCACATCTCTTCTTCTGAAAGATACTACCCTCTTGTACTTTGTTAACTCCCTTGAGATACTTGAAAGTTTCTATCATGTCCCCTCTCTCCCTCCTTTCCTCAAGGGTATACATATTAAGCTGCTTTAGTCTCTCCTTGTATGTCTTCTGGTGCAGACCTTGCACCATTTTGGTTGCCCTCCTCTGAACAGCTTCCACTCTGTCTATGTCTTTGCGGAGATGAGGTCTCCAGAATTGCACGCAGTACTCCAGATGGGGTTTCACTGACTGTCTGTACAGAGGGATAACAACTTCCTGTTTTCTAATGTTGATGCCTCTCCCCATGCATCCCAGTATCCCCCCAGCCCTCCTTACTCTTACTACCTTCTCACATTGCTTGCCCACCTTTAGGTCATCTGATATAATTACTCCTAGGTCTCGTTTGATTTTTGTTGTTATTAACTCCCCCCACATTGTGTACTCTTCCCCTGGGTTTTTGTTTCCCAGATACATTACCTTGCACTTCTTTGCATTGATTCTGAGCTGCCACATATTTGACCATTCCTCCAACCTTGCCAAGTCCCTTTTCATTCTTTCCACTCCACCCTGTGTATCAACCCTGTTGCAGATCTTCGTGTCATCAGCAAAGAGACATACCTTTCCTTCCAGGTACTCTCCAATGTCACTTATAAAGACATTAAAGAGGACCGGTCCCAGTATCAAACCCTGTGGTACCCCACTAGTTACCTTCCTTTCTTCACTGTGCACTCTGTTTATTATTACCCTTTATGTCCTGCTGTCCAGCCAGTTTTTTATCCAGACTACCACCTTGGGACCCACTCCAAGGCTGGGTAGCTTGTATATTAATATTTTGTGTGAGACTGTCAAATGCCTTGCTAAAATCTAGGTAGGCCATATCCACAGCCCCTCCCTGGTCTACTACTTTGGTCACCCAGTCAAAGAAATCTATTAGGTTCATCTGTCATGACCTTCCTGCTGTAAAACCATGCTTCCTTGGGTCCTGTGCCCCACTGGCCTCTAGGTACTCAACAATTCTCTCTTTCAGAAGTGATTCCATCATTTTCCCTTCCACTGAAGTCAAACTAACTGGTCTGTAGTTTCCTGCCTCTGCCCTGCTCCCACTTTTGTGAAGTGAAATCACATTTGCCCTCCTCCAGTCCTCAGGTACCACCCCATCCTCCCATGATTTGTTAAAGAGAGTGGTCAGTAGTGTTACTAGTTCTGCCCTTAGTTCTTTTAGAATTCTTGGGTGAATCCCAATTGGCCCCATTGGTTTGTTCACCCTCAGTTTCAAGAGTTCTTTCAAAACCCTTTAATCTGTGAATGGACTGGTATCGACCCCCATATTCAGTGTTTCTCCCTTGTTTGGTTTAGGTACCTTCTCCTCCTCTTGCGCTGTGAATACTGAGCAGAAATATTAGTGCAGTATCCCTGCATTTTCACTGTCACCCTCTGCCCACATTCCCTCCCCTTTATTAAGTCTCTGTATCCCTCCCTTGGTCTTTCTTCACTCCCTAATGTACCTATAAAAGGTTTTATCCCCCTTCTTAACAGAGTTGGCTATCTTTTCCTCAGTTTGTGCCTTTGCTATTCTGATTGCCTTCCATGCCTCCTTCTGCTTTAACTGATAACGTTCTCTGTCCTGCTCCTTCTGTGTTTCCTTATATTTCCTGAATGCTATCCTTTTCTCCTTAACCATCCCTGCCACCTCTTTTGAGAACCATAGTGTTTTTTTCCTTCGTTTTGCTTTGTTGATTTACTTCACACAAAGGCTTGTTGCCTCTGTGATGGCTGTTTCGATTATTCCCCATTGTTTCTGCACCCCTCCTTCTTGGCCGTTTGCTAGTGCTTTTCTGAGTCACTCTCTTATTTTCCCAAAGTCAGCCTTCCTAAAGTCCAATACTCTTGTTTTTGTATGGCTTGACTCTATGGCTGTGTTTATTGTGAACCACACTATTTGGTGGTCACTTGTTCCCAGATGGCTACCCACTTCTAAATCTGAGATCCTTTCTCCTTCCCCATTTGAGAGTACCAAGTCTAAGATTGCTCCTTCCTGAGTGGGTTCCAACACTAGCTGTCTGAGGCATGCCCCCTGTAGGGCATCAAGAATGACCCTACTCTTGAATGTGCCTGCAGCAAAGGTAATCCAGCTCATTTCCAGAAGTATCCTGGGGGAATGGTGGTTACAATGTTGGAGGAACATCAAACAAAATAACATTACAGGAGGAGTGCAAAACAACACCGGAACATTACAGTGCAGTGCAAATTAAAACATAACAGAGTGAAAGCAGTAGCAGAGTGACCCAGAACAATCCTAGCTTGAACAAACTAAGAGCAGTCTGCAAATGGTAATACAGGAGTAATATAATAAGAGGCAATGAGTACAGTGTGATAACAATAACAAACTGGTGCTGAGCCAAAGGTCTAGTACAACTGGACATGGCAAGAATCCTAGAATGAAAAGCTGGTGTTGCAGCAATCTGGGAGTGGAGAACCCCAATGGAGGAAGACCCAGTAGAAGTGCTATGGGAATAGTTGGGCATGAGGTATGAAGTGTTTAGAGACCAGTGAGAGAAGGGAGGGCAATGAAGAGAGGGTAAGAGGAGGGAAGGGGAGGAGGGGAGAGGGGAGGGGGCATTTTAGGGATGGGTTCCCCTTCAGGATGCGAAGAAACCCTGCAAGGGAAACAGGCCAAGGTAGCAGGGGAGAGGAGATAAAGGGAGAAGGTAGAGAAGGAAGGGCAAGGGAAAACAGGAGGGAAGGGAGGGTAAAGGAGTGGGTGGTGAGGGGGTGTAGGGTGAAATAGTAGGTGGTGAGGGGATGGAGAGAGAGAGAGAGAGAGATGACTATCTAGCCTAAACAAGTCTAGTTCCCTACAGGACATGAAGAACCCTGCAAGGGGAAGAGGATAATGGAGTAGGGAGAAAGGTGGGGAGAGGGACCAGGACCTATTCTTCATGTAAGCAGAGAGTCCTGCAAGGGGGTCGAGACCTGGACAGATAGGACAGGAGGGGAGAGGTCAGGCAGAGAAGAGAGGAAGAGTTCAAACATAGGCTAGGGGAGATGAGTAGGAAATAAGAACTCGGGTGGAGGGATGGAAAAGGGGGGGACAAAGTAACAGGGATGAGAAGAGCAGTTAGGTTGGATAGGAGGAAACTACACCTTGGGAGGAGAGTACTGGGGGGGGTTAGAGACAAGTGCAGTTTGAGGAGTAGAAATTGTGTAGGGCTATAGAGATAGAGTTTGAGGAGGAGGAGAGCAGGACAGGAGGCAGCAGGGAGTTACAAAGCATGGAGACATGATAGGAGAAAGCTTCCTGTCCAATGGAGGTAGTGCAACAAGGGATTGCTAGAGTGCAAGCTTCAGTGGCTCTGAGTGGGTGGGACCGGGGGGAGGAGCAGAGAAAGCACTGGAGAGGTAGAATGAGAGAGTCCTGAACCAGTATTTAGATGTGAACTTGGCACAGTGGGAGAAATGCCTGCACTCCAGGGAGGGGAAGGTGGGAGAGGGATACAGGGAGCAATGGTGAGAGAGGTAGGGGGCATCAAGAGCAAATTGACAGAAAGAATTGGAAAGAGGATCCAATCTGGTGAGGGAAGACTTGGGAGTAGCACTGTAGACTAAATCGCAATAGTCAAAAATAGGGAGAATCATTTTCTGGGCAATATCGTGCCGAACTGGAGTGGTAGGGAACTATGGTTCCTGTAAAGGGCACCAAGCTTGGGGGGCAGTTTTTGCAGGATGGCGTCAATATGTGGAGAAAAGTTTAGGTGTTGGTCAAGCCAGACACCTAGGTATTTGAAAGAGGAGGTGGCCTCTAGAGTAGTCCAGTCAAGGATATGGAAAGAGGGGAGTGAGGGCAGCCTAGAGATTCTCTGCCTGGTGCCAAAGGTCATAGAAACTGTCTTCTTGGAATTGAGGAAAAGTTGATGCAAGCTTAGCCAACATTAAACGTTATTGAAGTCAATCTGTAGTTTGGAAGTCACATCAGAGGGAGATTGGCTAGAGGTGAATAGGACCATGTCATCAGCATACATATAAACAGAGGATGATGAGCAAACTGATGGTAGATCATTTAGAAAAATTGAAAATAAGAGTGGGCCAAGAACAGAGCCTTGAGGCACACCAGTAGAGATGGGTAGTGGAAGGGATGTAGAGTCAGCTATTTTAACTGATTGGGTGAGACCAATGAGGTAGGCCCTAAACCAGCTGCAGGCTGACCGAGACAAGCCAGCTGACTAGAGGATGTCAAGGAGGAGGAGGGAATGGGAGACAGTGTCGAAAGCCTTGGCAAGACTGACAAAGATTGCAAAAGTGATGTGGTCTCTATCCATGGCTGTATGGTTAGAGTCAATGAGTCGGAGTAGGAAAGTGGTTGTGGAGTGATTCTTTCAAAAGCCAGATTGGAAGGGAGTGAAGAAGCAGGAGTCATCAAGAAAGGAGGAGAGCTGGGAGAGAACAAGGTCCTCCTGAAGTTTGGCAAGGTTGGGAAGGAACGATATAGGGCGGTAGCTCCCGGGAGATGAAAGGTCACCACCCTTAGGTAAAGGGCAGACTGTAGCATGTTTCCAGGTCAGAGGGACAGATGAAGTGTCAAAAGATAGGTTGAGGAGGTCTGAGAGTGGAAGGGAAATAGCAGGCGCAGTGAAGTACAGCAGCTTTGAGTCAAGACTATTGGGGGAGTGGCTCTTCGATGGGTTGAGAGAGTAGTGCATGTAGGGTGTCGTTGGGCAAGAGGGGTGAGAAGACAAAACTTTCCATGGGATGATAGAGTTGGGGGGAGTAGGGGGGCAGGGAGGTAGAAGGGAAGGTTGGGAAGGAGGCTAACAGAGTGGCAGTGCAGGAAGTAAAGTAGTAATTAAATTCTGCAGCTACTGTGGGATGGTCTGTGGTGAGGTTGTTGTGTATTTTGAGCAGTGGGGATGGGGGTTTAGTTTAGGGGGAGAAGAGAGAGTGAACTACAATTCAAAACATCGACAGGCTGTTTATATTAGTGTTAAAAGTGTCCCGAAAATATTCTGCCTTAGCCAGGCGGATGGCTTTGGTACAAGTGTTGCGGAGTGTATTGTAGATAACGAGATCACTAGTGAGTTGGAAGGATTTATGGGTTTTCCATGCAATGTCACATGCTTGTTGACAGGCCATCAACTCAGGGGCAACCCAGGGGAGGTGGCTATCACGCACTCTGACTTGGTTTAGGGAAGCATGCTTTTTCCAGACTGTGGTAAAATTAGTGGTAAAGTATTCCAGAGCATGATCGAGTTCTAGTGATTTATAGGAGCGGATCGTTATTAGTTTGTGGGGGGGGGCTTTGAGTCTGTGAACCTTTCTAACTAGGAATATCATGTGATGGTCGCTAAGAGCATCTGGCAACAGGCCAGATTGGATTACCCTGTGGGGATAGAAAGTAAGGGCCCAGTCAATAAGAGAGTGGTTTTGGGTTTTATGGTTCAGGCATGTAGGCTCCTTGATTTATTGGGTCAGGTTAAGGGCTGCTATGTCAGTACGAGTTTTGTTTAGGGTAGGAGACAGCCAGTTTTGGTTTAGATCCCCTAATAGGTAGAACTCACCTGAGGAGGTAAAGGACCCAATGGTAGTGATAAGTTCTGTGACTACAGAGCAGTGTAGACAAGGACAGCAGTAGGTACCTGCAATGTAAATTGGTGCGGAGAAGGGAAGAGTAAGTCTTGTGACGATGGCTTCGTAGGCCTTGGGGACTGTGGTTGAAAGAACAGTAGTGGTTTGGAGCAAGGAGGAGGAGTAGATAGCTACCCCCCCAACCCTGCCAGTGTGGTCCTGATGGGTAACAGCATACCCTGGGATTGTAATGGAAGAATCAGGGATCTTGTTGGTTAGCCAGGTTTCTGACAGCATGAGGATATCATGATTAAGGGATGCTACAATTGAAAGGATCAGAACGAGCCTTGGAAGGAGATTATGAATGTTGAGGTGGAGGATTTTTATGCCACGGGGGAGAGATACAGGGGTAGGGGTGGAGGGGGTGGAAGGGAGAGTTAGTCATAATACTGAATGAGGGCCTGGGGTTATGATTTATGTCACCTGAAGAGAGGCGTAATAGGGAGATAATGGTGAGGTGAAGCTTGGCACTTTTGAGCCAGGACATGTTTGTGGGTCTAGGTGAATGGGGAGAGTGGCTTGGGTGGAGAGCTGGAATTTTAGGAAGCGTAGGAGTGTGCAGGAGTAGGGTATAGTTAAGAGAGAGGGGGGGAAGGGCATGGAGAGAAGTGGCTCCAGTGGTGATGGATAGGTGAGGGAGCAGCCATTTGGATGATAATGGGAGTAAGCATGGGGAAGGGATTTCAAAGTGGGTGTGAGGGGGAGTAGATGTACTTTGCAAAAGAAGGGAAGGAAGAGAGAGCAGAATGTAATGTAGGGGGAAAAGGTGCAGGGGGGAAGTAATGAAAGCGGGCATGTTACAGTACTGCTAGCAGCTTAGCTGGGAGACTAGACCTAGCTGGTGTGAGCTTAGCTCTGGTAGTACTGTATAAGGGGATCTAATGGGAGAGGGGTAAAAGAGATAGTGAACTAGAGCAAGAGAACAACTGGGCTCTAAGGTGGCCTAGCAGTCATGAATCAGAAGGACCAGACTTATAAGCATTGAAAGAGCAAAGGGTAACTAAGTGGATTGGAGTTGGCAAGTCAGAGTATGAGAAGGAGTGGCGGCCAATAAAGGCAAGGGAAGGATAAGCTAGATGGAGCTTGATTGTATTTAATAGAGGTCGGGGCCGGGGAGAGTGGGCAAGATGAAATTTAAAGAGAACAATTAGCAGAAATTCAGAAATTGAAGGAAGAACCTTTCTGACAATGGAACAAAGAAATCAGCAGCCCAGCAGCACTCAGACTGAAAAGATGCACCAATCAGGTCCATTCTGGCTGAAAAGGTGCACCAATTGGGTGGTTGTAGGCCGCGATGGCAGCCAATCATATGGGAGTAGCTGGAAAGCACCGAGAATTCAAATTAGCGGTCGGCACTGGGACTGTACCTGATTAGGAGAGGTCCTGGGTGCATTCAATGCGGTGATCAGTGATGAGTGCACTGCCAGCTGTAGAAACGCCCAGCCTGGGGCAGTAGTCTGTAGGGAAAAGAAAAAGCAGGAGAAATTACTTATAGTGAGCAGGCAGGGGCAGGGCAACACTCCTCTCTCAGAGTTGTTATGCTTCCCACTCCTCTTTTAGAGCTACAGTAATTTCTGCCCCTCTTTCAGAGGAACATAAGATACCAGCTTGTCTTTAGAAATATAGACACATAGAATTTGATGGCAGACGAGGACCGATTGGCCCACCCAGTCTGCCCATTTCCCTACCTATTGGATAACCTGCAGATCCTAGTTAATCAACAGCCTACTTCCTCCTATACCCCACTAGAATTGCCATATGTATGTCCCATGCAGTCTTGAATTCCCACACTGTTTTTGAACCCATAACCTCCTCAGGAAGGCTGTTCCAAGTGTCCACCACCCTCTCCATGAAAAATACTTCTTTATGTTGCCCTTGAGCTGCCCCATCCTATTTTCAAATTGTGCCCCTTGTTCTTGCACATCTCTTTTTCTGAAAGATGCTACCCACTTGGACTTTGGTGATTCTCTTGAGATATTTGAAAGTTTCTATCATGTCCCCCATCTCCTTCCTTTTCTCAAGGTTAAACATATTAAGCTACTGTAATCTCTCTTTATATAGTTTCTGGTGCAGACCCTGCACCATGTTAGTTGCCCTCCTCTGGACTGCCGCAATCCTGTCTATGTTCTTGCGGGGATGGCGTCTCCACAACTGCATGCAGTACTCCAGATAGCGTCTCACCAACTGTCTGTACAGAGGGATAACAACTTCTTGTTTTCTACTGGTGATGCCTCTTCCTACGTATCCCAGTATCCCACCAGCCCTCCTTACTGCCTTCTCACATTGCTTGCCTACCATTAGGGTGTCTGATATGACTACCCCCAGGTCCCTTTCCATTTTGTTGTTGTTAGTACCCCCCAAATTGTGTACTCTTCCCCTGGGTTTTTGTTTCCCAGGTGCATTACTTTGCACTTCTTTGCATTGAATCTAAGATGCCATACATTTGATCATTCCTCCAACCTTGCCAAGTGCCTTCCCATCCTTTCCACACACACTCTTGTGTATCAACCCTGTTGCAGATCTTTGTGTCATCTGCAAAGAGGCATACTTTTCCTTCCAGTCCCTCTGCAATGTCACCTATAAAGACATTAAAGAGGACCGGTCCCAGTACTGAACCATGCGTTACCCTGTAAGTAACCCCCCTTATTTAGGAGTGGACTCCTTTTACTATCAACCTCTGCATCCTGTTATCCAGCCAATTTGTTACCCAGGCTACCACCCTGGGACCCACTCCCAAGCTGGCTAGCTTGTTCATTAATCTTTTGTGTGGGACTGTGTCAAATGCCTTGCTAAAGTCTAGGTAGGCCATGTCCACAGCCCCTCCCTGGTCTACTACTTTGGTCACCCACTAAAAGAAATGTATTAGATTTGTCTGACATGACCTTCCCACTGTGAATCCATGCTGCTTTGGGTCCTGTGCCCTGCTGGCCTCTAGGTACTCAACAATTATTTCTTTCAGAAGTGATTCCATCATTTTCCCTACCACTGAGGTCAAACTAAAAGGTCTGTAGTTTCCTGCTTCTGCCTTGCTCCCACTTTTGTGAAGAGGAATCACATCCACCATCCTCCAATCCTCAGGTACCACACCATCCTCCCAAGATTTGTTAAAAAGGGTAAATCGTGGTGTCACTAGTTCTCCTCTTAGTTCTTTTAGAATTCTGGGGTGAATCCCATCAGGCCCCATTGCTTTGTCCACCTTCAGTTTTAGGAGTTCTTTCAGGATCCTTTTTTCTGTGAATGGACTGATATCGACCCCTCAATCCAAAGTGCTTCTATTGTTTGGTTTATGTACCTCCCCCTCCTCTTCTTTTGTGAATACTGAACAGAAGTATTTGTTCAGTATTCCTGTTTTTTTTTGTCACTGTCACCTCTGCCCCACCCCCCACCCCCTTTATTAAGCCTCACTATCCCTCCCTCCCTTGGTCTTTCTTCTCTCCCTAATATACCTATAAAAGGTTTTATGCCCTTCTTAACTGAGCTGGCTATCTTTTCCTCAGTTTGGGCCTTTGCTATTCTGACTGCCTTCCTCACTTCTGCTTTAACTGATACAGTTCTATGTCCTGCTCCTTCTTTGTTTTTTTATACTTCCTGAATGCTATCTTTTTCTCCCTAAACTTCCCCGCCACCTCTTTTGGGAATCACAGTGTATTTTCCTTTGTTTTGTTTTGTTTATTTGCTTCACGCAAAGGCTTACTGCCTCTGTGATGGCAGTTTTGATTTTTCCCCATTGTTCCTCCACCCCTCATTCTTGCCCTTTTACCAGTACTTTTCTGAGGCACTCTCCCATTTTGCCAAAATCAACCCTCCTAAAGTCCAATACCCTCACTTCTGTTTGGCTTGACTCTATGGCTGTGTTTATTGTGAACCACACTGTTTGGTGGTCACTTGTTCCCAGATGGCTACCCACTTCTAAATCTGAGATCCTCTCTTCATTCCTGTTTGAAAGTACCAGGTCTAAGATTGCTCCCTCCCGAGTGGGTTCCAACACTAGCTGTCTGAGGCATGCCCCCCTTTAGGGCATTGAGAATGACCCTGCTCTTGGTTGTGGCTGCAGCAAAGGTGCTCCAGTTAACATCTGACATATTAAGGTCCCCCATCAACAATATCTCCCCTTTTCCTGCCATTCAAAGGATGCCTTCTATCATTACCTTGTCCATTTCCTCCCCCCAGAGATGGCGGTCTGTATATAACCCCTGTGTGGACTGTGGTGCCATTTCCTGTCTCCAGGGTGACCCACAGTGCCTTCTCTCTCCCTGATTACCCCTTAGTTCCATTGCTTTGATCCCTTCACTTATGTAGAGAGCATCTCCTCCTCCTCTTTTATGCTCCCTGTCCCTTCTGTAGATTGTGTACCCTGGTATGTTGACATTCCAATTATGGTTCTCTGTGTACCATGTTTCTGTGATTGCCATGATATCCAGGTGTCCCTCTTCCTTTAAGTCCACTAGTTCAGGGAGCTTGTTACCCACACTATGGGCATTGGTACTCATTGCTCTCCATTTCTTGGTGGCCTTACCCCTTTTAGAACCATCCCTGTCCTTACTGCCTTTGCCTTTTTCCCCATTTACCCCTGTCCTGCTCCCTATCGACTTCTCTACATTGGAGTTTATCTTGGTAACTATCCTGTTTTGTAGGGAGGGCTGGGATTTCCCTGCTCCTTTTCACTGCCACCCCCTTGGCTAGTTTAAATGCTTGCCAATAAAGCATTTAAACCTATCACCTAGGATCCTGGTTCCCCTCCTGGACAGATGCAGACCATCGTGCCACTATAGGCCTGCATCCCTCCAGGTGGACTCCCAGTCCCCAATGAAGCCAAAACCCTGAGCTCCACACTAGTGTTTTAATCATTCATTGAATCCCATGGTGTGGACTACCCTAGCTCTACCCATGCCATACACAGGCAGCCCTTCAAGAAGGTTATAGTGCATGCTGCTTGTCTAAGGCCCTTCCCTAACTCCACAAACTCCTCCTGCACTGCTCTGATCCCATTCCCAGCCAGGTCAATTGTCCCTAGGTGGATAATGATGCCCAGCTCCCTTTCCTGTGCAGCTGCTCCTCCGATCCTGAGGATTCGCTTCCTGTCTCTCCAAGCCATGGCACTGGGTAGGTACCTTACCTCCCTTTCCCCTCCCTCTCCCAGTTCTACCCAACTAATGATTGAGTCCCCCACCAGGAGTTGTTTCTTTCCCTTGTGGGGTCCCATGCCAGCCTTCTGTGGGTCTCCTTTGTGGAGGTTCCTAACAACCTCCTTGGTCTTCACTGCAGGTGCCTCCATAGAGGAACCACACTCTGCCAGAACAGAGTATGAATTGTGGAGAGGTACAACTGGAGGGATGCGCTTCTGTTCCACCACCCTTACCCTCCCTGAGCCCACTGTTGGCCAATCGCTCCTCTTTCTTGGCAACTGCTGAGGCAGCAGCAGTGGCCCTGGTGGTCCCTGGATGGGGGCGGAGGTTTCCCGAATCCTTGCCAGGTTGGCCTGGAGATGGGCAACCTCCTCCCTCAGACCAGAGCAATATAAGGCTTCCAACTCCTCTTTCCTAGCTGTTGGAGGTTCTAGTTCCTCTTCAAAGCTATATTAGTTTCCCACCTTTCTCTCTACCTTCCAACCCCAAAAAATCAGGCTGGGCTCAGCTCGGTTAACTCCCCCAACACAGCTTCTTGATGAGATGCATGGTCACCTGTCTTATGTAAGTGATTCCCATTTATCCATAGAAACATAGACATTGACGGCAGATAAGGACCACAAGGCCCATCCAGTCACACCATTTTTCTACCTTATGAATGTGCCATAGGCCTTTACTCTGTCAATGGCCTATTTATTCATACTCATCTGTATTGCTCCCTTATGCCTATCCCATGCCTGTCTGAAGCCCTGAACTGCATTCATATCCACCACTTCCTGAGGTAGGCCATCCATGCCTCCACCACCCTTTCTTTGAAAACAACTTTTCTCACATTACCCCTTAATCGGCCTCACTCTAATCTCATGCTGTGTCCTCTTGTCCTGCTATTTTCCTTATATTGAAACATATTAGACTCTTTCACCTTGTTAATGCCCTTAAGATATTTGAATGTTTTGATCATATCACCTCTTTCCCTCCTTTGCTCTAGGATATACATATTGAGCTCTGTTAATCTGGCCTCATATGTTTTCTGATGCAGTCCCTGCTCCATTTTGGTTGCCCTTCTCTGGACTGCCTCCGTTTTGTTAATATCCTTGTGCAGGTGCAGCCTCCAGTACTGCACATAGTACTCCAGATGGGGTCTAACCAGTGTCTTGTAATGAGGGATTATTACCTCCTTCTTGTGATACCACTACTAATACACCCCAAAATCCCTCTAGCCTTACCTACTGCTTTAGTGATCTTCTTGGATGATTTCAGATCATCTGTGATGATGATGATGATGCCCAAGTCTCTTTCTTCCCTTGTAATTGCCAGCAACTCCCCTCCCAACCTACAGATAGTGTCAGGGTTTCTCTTCCCTATGTGCATGATCTTGCACTTCTTTGCATTAAAACCCAGTTGCCACTCTTCAAACCATTTTGCCAGTTTTTCCAGATCTCTTCTCATTTTGACCACCCTATCTGGATCATCTATTCTGTTGCAGATCTTGGTGTCATCTACAAACAGGAAAACCTTACCCTCCAGTCCATCTGCAATGTCACTGATGAAGATATTGAAGACTGGCCCCAGGACTGATCCTTGAGGTACTCCACTTATGACTTACATCTCTTCTGACTTATACCGTTTACCACCACTCTCTGTTTTCTGCCCGCCAACCAGTTTGCCACCCAGTTGACCAACTTCTGACCCACCCCAAGCCTACCCAGCTTATTAATCAATCTTCTATGTGGAACAGTATCGAAAGCTTTGCTGAAGTCAAGGTAGGCGACATCAACTGCACCCCCTTGATCCAACACTCTGGTTACCCAGTCAAAGAAATCTATGAGATTAGCTTGACAGGACCTCCCTGTTGTAAACCCATGCTGTCTTGGATCCTGTGCTCCTATGGATTCCAGGTGTTACACTATCCTTTCCTTAACGAGTGCTTCCATAATCTTGCCCACTACTGAGTTAGGACTGACTGGTCTGTGGTTCCATGCCTCCTCCCTGATGCCACTCTTGTGGAGCAGGATCACATGAGCCCTTCTCCAGTCTTCTGGGACCTCTCCTGTGCTCAGAGACTCACTAAACAGTTCTGCTAATGGCTCTCCTAGTTCCACCCTTAGCTCCTTTGGTACCCTGAGATGTATGCCATCAGGTCCCATTGCCTTGTCCACCCTGAGCTTAGTGAGCTCTTGTAGGACCCTTTCTTTTGTGAAGGGACTTGTGCACACCTTCTTTCCCCCATATGTCCATGGTGCTGAGCTGTGGGCCCTACCCTACCTTCTGCTCAGTAAATACTGAGCAGAAGTATCTATTTAGGATAGATACTTTTCCTTGGTCCTCCTCCACACACTCCCCCTTATCCCCTTTGATCTTAGCAATACCCCTTCTGGACTTTCTCCTTTCACTAATGTATCTATATAAAGTATTGTTCCCTTATTTTACTCTTTGTATCAGTGTTTCCTCAGTTTGGACCTTTGCCTACCTTACTGCCTTCCCTGCTTCCCTTAGGGAAGTTTGGTTTGCCTCCCTATATTCATCCCTCTCCATTCCCTTATATTTTCTGAAGGCCAACCTTTTGGCTCTGACCTTTTCTGCTACTGTTTTTGAGAACCAAAGTGGTTTCCTCCATCTTTTGCTCTTGCTTTTCTCCCTAACACCATGGGATGTTGCTTCAAGTATTGCATCCTTAATGCTTGCCCACTTTACCTGTACTCCATCACCTGTATTTCTTCTTGCTAGGGGCTAGCTTAACTCTGTTGGCCATCTTATCAAAGTCAGCTCCTCTGAAGTCCCATATTTTTGCCTTGGAATAGGATGATTTAGTTTTAGTGGACAAACCGACCATACCATGTGATGGTCACTGGTCCCCATGTGACCCTCTACCTGGAGATCTGTGATCCTTTCCCCATTAGTCAGTACTAGATTCAGGATAGCCCTGTCTCTTGTGGGTTGTTTTATCAATTGTTTGAGGCCCTCCTCCTGCAGGGAATCCACTACGTGCCTTGTTCTGGTGGATGTTCCAGCTGGTATTGATCAATCTGTATCTGGCATGTTGAAATCTCCCATTAGCAGAACCTCCCCTTTAGCTGTCATGTTTTTTATATATTCTAACCGTAATGTCTCTTTGTCCTCCCCCTGGTCTGAAGGCCTGTAGACAACCCCAGTTCGTATGGCTGTTCCATTTCCTGTTTCCAGGGTGACCCACAGTTCTTCCTGCTCCTTATGTGTATTCTGAATCTCTGTAGCCTGTAGCTTTGATATTTTCATTGACTTAAAGGGCCACTCTCCTCCCCCCCCCCTTTTTTCACCTTGGTCTTTTCTGAACAGTACATAGCTGGGTACTGTAGTCTCTCAAGTGTGGTTACTGTTGAAGCGTGTCTCACTAATGATTACTATATCCAATTTAGCCTCTGTCATTGTTGTCTGCAGGTCTGAGGTCTTGTTTCCCAGACTGCAGGCATTTGTGTACATGATTTTCCATTGGCGTTAGTTATGGGGCGAGGTCCAGCTTTTCTCCTACTCATCGTATGGGGAGCCGGACCTTTTTCCTCACCTGGAGATGTAAATGAACTACAAACATGCTGAACTCCTGTTTAAACACTGGCTGAGGGGGAGGGATGCTTTTTCCATTTGACGCATTGGGTGCTGCACCTCTCTCCCTATTTACTAGTTTAAATATTCTGCAAATACATCAAACTTCTGCCCCAATGCACTGACTCCCTTCTTAGTCAGATGCAGTTCATTGAATTTAAAGAACGTTCGCTCCCCAAACTGTTGCCAGTTACCTACAAATTTGTGTCCTTTTTCCTGGCTCCAGCCCTTGAGCCACATGTTTAGCTCCCTTATCTCCCCTTCTTTGACCTTCTGCCCATCTTCCCCCCCCAGACCAGCAGAACCTCAGAGAAGAAGATGCCAGAAGAAATGGATGACAGTTTGTCTCCCAGCCTGGTCAGGTGTTCCATGGTCTCCACAACTGACCAGCTGGCGAGATCATTAGTCTCTATGTGTACCAGGATGGCAATGTTTTCCTCCTGCTTTCTGCACAATTTTAGCCATGCAGTCAGTGTCTTTCTACGCTGATGTACCTGGGAGACGTCTGACCATTACCTCCGGCCGGAGGTAGGTATCAACTCCCTGAATCATGGAGTCTCCTATGATCAGAAGTGTTTTGGATTTCCTTTTTTGCATTTTTTGTTTTGGTTCCTATTATGGGCAAGTTTTGTAGCACTAGGTCCTGTGCTTCAGTGTCCTGCTTTGCAATGTCCTCTGCCTCTTTGTTTGATTTCGGAGATAGAGACAGCTAGCTACATCTCATGCTAGTGCCCCTTGTGACTCCCTGCATCTTTTTTTTGTCATTGTAGTCCCTCTCTACAACCTTTTCCTTGTGGTGTCCTATTTTAACTTGGCTCCTACAGTATATCTCACCATCCTAATGGTAGTACAATCCTTAACCAATAACACGTGTAGTACTTTTGTTCCCATTTTCCTTTGTTCTGTTGGGGCTGCTTTACCTTGAAGACATGGATCACCAATTTACTGGTTCTCTATTGCATTTAAACTTTAATGTTGCAAGGTGAAGTGATCAGGACCAGGTATCTGCCTGTGCAGCCACCCACCAGTATGTCCCTGCCCCAGCACTAGCTATGTGTGAATCCAGGGCATGCCAGCTTCCATGCTCTCACAGGCCGTCTCCCCCTGTTGAGCTGAGCCATTCTAATAAAACCCCCACAGGTCATCTCTTCCAAGCTGGAGATGGATCTCCTTCCTGATCTGGAAGTTTTCCTTCTTCCTGGAGTCTCAGCTGCTTTTTCAGGTGCTGCAACACCTGCACAGGCACTTATATGGGTTCACCTCTACTATGATCCCCTTTGATGTTTTGGGGGGAACCTACCACATACCAAAGGGCCATTGTGTTGTTTCCCCCGAGGGGAAATCCTCCCTTGAGTTTTGTATACTGTCTTGGTGGTCCCACTTTTTACTTCCCACTACTTGTGATCTTCCATGGAACATCCCCTAATACCCATTTCTCAGGATCTGTCCCAAGCTTCAGGCACTAAACAGCTCAGCTGCATCTGAACAGTGCCTTTCTGGAAGCCTTCTTAGAGTTCCCCATGTTGGCTAGCACAGCTGCCCCAGGGGTACTGGAGCTCTATGCTCTCTCCTCTGCCTGTTCTACAGGAACTGCCTGGCTGTCCAACTTGCACTACTCCCCTGTTTGACTCCCTGGTGTATTGATGGCACCCTGTTTTTCTACTCTAAGCTCCTCTGACCAAGCTATCCCCTCAAGGATGACACTAGATAGTCAGTCCCATCTCACTGTATAGCAACCTCCTTTCCCTTTTTCGCAGAATGTGGTTGTTACACCTACTCTTTAAATTTTCTCTTTTAACAAAATGGGCCAACGCTTAACCACTGCCTGATCGAGAGGCTCAAACCATTGCTTAAAGTTTTCATGGAACAATTATTTTGAAATTATATTGCCCCCAGATCAATCCATATGGATCTGAGATGGAACTTTAAATCCAGGTTCTTCCAAGAGGTGTGAAAACTAGTAGAAGTGCACAAAACCAGGACCACTTTGCTCCACTCAAAGTCAGATGGACTGGTTGAGTAGTTGAACTGCACTCGCCTAGCCATGCTTTCCTCCTTCATGTGGGATAATCATACTGAATGGTATAGTCTGTTGCTGTATGTTATGCTGGCTGACAAGAGTAGTGTACAGTCCACCATCGGGCACACCCCATTTATGGTGATGTTCAGCCATTCAATCACACTCCCAGTGGATCTGCTCAATGGGGCACATGTCTGAGAGAGGTATACTGATCCTGCCGATTATGTGATTAAAATGGTATAGTACCTCAGTACGGTTGATGAAGCAGTAAAGAGGAACCAAGAGAAGGCCATGGATAAGCAGAACAAGTAGTATGATCTTAAGGTACAGTCCAAAAACCAGAAAGCTCACCTCCCAGAAGTAGATGGACACTCTGATATTAGCTTGCCATAAAGTGCATTTCTTCAGAGTAGTGCAAATCCATCAGATGTGTGCAGGTAACATCCTCACTGCACCACACGCCACTGCACTTTGCTCACACAGGCTTCCTAATAAGGCATACCCAGGGTAGCAAAATGGCCGCTTATGAGGCAGCTCTATAATGATGTTTTAATAACATCACTACAGTTTGTCAAACTTATCACAGACTGGCTGTTTTTCAAACAATAGAAGCATAACATTCATCAAAGTGTAATTGTTACAAAACATGCATTTATACTTAAAGATGCAAAATTCATATTAAACAATTCCTTACAAGAGTACTAATTGTAAGCTACTAAATAACTTCATTACTTCTTTGAATAAAACACTATCATGATTTTAATATATTACTTCATAACTGTTTCTGTTTACTTTTTACAATATTCAGAGCCATGTTGGTGTGTTTCATAAAGACTGTAAAATGCATCATCACACCCAATGCATGCCACAAGTATTTGTCAGGAAAGAGCAGAAAACTGATTCTGTGAGGGTGTGGTAAGGCATAAGCAATAAACAGTTCAAAGAGAAAGGCATGAGTCCACTATCCATCATGGCACCAACTAAAACGTTATGCTCACCCTTTTATGTTGGCTTGTTACTGCACTGTACAGTGGGGGATCTCAGTAACGTGTTGTGCAGTTGACTGAAGGTAGTTAGACTCCAGCTGGTAAGAGTAGCGAAAAGATGTGGCAGTTAATTACAGCTTTCAAACACAAGGTTCATAAAAATAGTCTCTTTCTAGGTCTGGTGGACATAGTTTATAGTTACACATAGTCTGAAACCCCTATTCCATACTGTGAAATTAAGATGAAGTATGTTGATAAGACAGACATTTTCAGTTATGTTGGTAGGGAGGCTTGTGGCTGATTCTATCCAACTGTAATAATGGGTCCCTATAAAAATGGTTTATATCCCATTTTTCACTGGGTCCTCCTGGAGTTAGACTGCCCAGTGCAAAGATCCAGATCTTAAAGTAGCCAGCCAAGTTTATGCAGAGGGTGATTGGGTGTGGGATAAGAATCAGAATCATAGAAAGGGTGTTTGGCACAAGCTTCAGCCATGGTTCAAGGGTCTGTATCAAGTGATTTAGAAGGTTTCTAATGTGTTGTATGAACTGTTATTTGTAAATGACAGGAAGACTGTAGTCAAGCATTATAACAGACAGAAACCTAATCACAGGGCCAGACCCACTGAGGGGACACTTGCTGAACAACAGCCCTCACCTGAACTACCTCCTCAAGTGGCCATGTGGCAGCTAAAAACCTGGAGGCCACAAAGGAGCTGTCAGCAGAGACAGGACCTGGTAGAGGAACCGTGGCTTGCCTGTTTTCTGGACAGAGAATACTCTAAAGAGGTGGACTGAGAAACTGGTAAACCTAGAATGATGACTCCCTTAGCAGACTCTGGTGCAGCAGTTGGGACCCCAGAACTTGACAGGAAGAGACAACTCCCATTCCTGAGAAGGAAGCTCATCCATCTGATCCCAATGAAGGGCTCAGTGGTGAGATGGCAACAGATTGCCCTGTACCACTAATGGACAGAACTGGTGCCAAATGACAGAGAGTAAGCAGGGGTCCTAGCTGGCTCAAGTACTATGTTAATGACAGGTACTCACACCCTGAGTTGTGCCAGTTGGATGTGGGGATGCATCCTCATAAAGGAGGATAGTGTAATGAACCTCCTCAGATGGGCTTGCCCAAGTGGTTAGAAACCCCACAAGAGTGGGGACTCTGGGAGGCTTCTGGGAAAAGGAGGGGGCCCAGATTTTGGTATCCTTTCTTTGTCCTGTGGGCTGTTGAATTCTTGGAGTGACAACCCCAGCATGAACTGGGATTGACTGTAAGCAGGCCCTATAAAGGCAGGATTGTGTTGGAGGTGGGCAGATCTGGTTCAGATTTTGTGGTGGAAAGGTCTGCTGCACTGGGAGTGGGTAAAAGATGTACCATCTCAGGCCCAACAAGATCTGATCAGAGCCGATATGGCTATGGATAGCTTTTGGGATGCTTTTACCCATTATTTCTAATGAATTTGCACAATGTAGATCTGCTAAGAGGCAGTTTCACTGTGGTCTTCCTTTTATAAATTTTTACAATGTATTTTCCTAGAATATGCCTGCTGATAGCTATATATTTAGCCTGGATAGTTCACAGAAGAAATGGCATCTAATTTTTGGGTGGTGGAACACTGGCAGTAGGATGCTGGAATGTGTCATTCATAGGCACGAGCTGTGTGCGGGCGATAATGCCCAGTGGCCATACATCTCAGGCGTTCACATGCAGATCCATCATCCCAATGCTGTTGCACTGCTCAGTGTGGGTGACAGCCGATGCTGTACCCACTCACTGGTCCCAGAACAGGCATGTTACAGCTGACCTCTCATTTGTTTGTACAATTGGGGAACCACAGATACACTATTCATAGCCTGGAGCTTACTGCACAAATGGCATTGCAGGATACCACACCCCATGGCACCCAGGATATCTCAACAGTCCGGAGGGTGGCATGTTACACAGGGGAATGGGGAAGAGTGTGGGTCTGCAGCGGTGTATGATAGCAGGAAGATACAGTATTGACAAGGCATGCATTGGAGGTATGTCAATTCCCTCTTATGGTTTGCCAGGGACATACACACGGCTGCATACACTGATGGGTCCACAGCTTGTGTAGTGTCCCAATGCATGGTACAGCCACTTGGGTCATTTCAGAGTGCAGGTCCCTGGCCTGGGTCCAGTGCAGTCGATGGCTGGCCATGGCAGGGTGTGGAGGGCAGTGCCAGTCTCTGCAACAGGTTGGGTATGAGGGATCGGGGGTGTCTACATAACAAAGTAGTGGGTGGGGATCCTCTGTGCTTTGGATATGGACCGTGGTTTCCTCTGGTGCAATTTGGTCTGGGGGGCCCCACACAATGGAGCTCTTCGGGGCTGGAGTTGGATCGATCGGGGATGGGAGGGGTACCTCTAGTCCACCAGGGCTGCCAGACTGCTGTGCACCTGGGTGCACTTCCACAGCCCACCTGTGGGTGGCTGGTTGGGTTAGGCCAGCTATTCATGGCCTAACTGTGGGCCATGCTGCTATGGACTGTGAGGGGCACATTTCCACTGAGTATGCCACAACGCAGCATATGCATGGGAATGCACCCTCGACTTGCACAGCATACTATTTGTGTGCACCTTGGCCCATTCCTTTGTGGCTGGTGCATCCCACACATTTGAATATCATGCTGCGGCACATTGTTGGAGTTATGTAGCACATCTCCCTTTTCTGCCAGGATGCATCATACATCTCCTTTGAATATGGGGCCCTGGACTAGGCTACCCTGAAGACATATCTTATCAAAATGGTAAAATCATGACTCCACTGAAAATAAGATATTGCATCTAATCTGGGACAGCCTGAATAAATATATTGCAAAAAATGTGTAAGTGAAGATACCTATGACAATGAGATGTAGCATCTCCCCTGCGCTATCCGGGATGCAAAATATAGGATAAGAAATATTTAAAGGAAATCTACTCTAATCTAAACTTCACAGTGTTCACTGACATAAACAGTTTCTTTATTGTTTTATAACATATTAGAATGCAGTATTTATTTTGAATGTTGTGGCCATGAGGATGGTGTGTAGAGAGTGTGTGTGTGTGTGTGTATTTGACACAGTCCCACACAAAAGATTAATAGTCAAATTAACCAGCCTAGGAGTGGGTCCCAGGGTGGTAGCCTGGGTAAAACATTGGCTGGACAACAGGACACAGAAGGTAATTGTAAATGGAGTCCACTCTGAAGAAAGAGGGGTTACTAGTGGGGTACTACAGGGTTCAGTACTGGGTCCAGTCCTTTTTAATGTCTTCATAAGTGACATTGCAGAGGGACTGAAGGAACAGTATGCCTTTGCAGATGACACAAAGATCTGCAACAGGGTTGATACACAAGGAGGCGTGAAAGGATGAGAAGGGACTTGGCAAGGTTGGAGGAATGATCAGAAGTATGGCAGCTATGATTCAATGCAAAGAAGTGCAAAATAATGCACCTTGGAAACAAGAACCCAGGGAAGAATACACAATGGGGGAGAGGTAGTAAACAACAAAAAGGAAAGGGACCTGAGGGTAATCATATCAGATGACCTTAAGGTTAGCAAGCAATGTGAGAAGGCAGTAGGGAGGGCTGGGGTATACTGGGATGCATAGGAGAGGCATCTCCAGCAGAAAACAGGAAGTTGTTATCCCTCTGTACAGACAGTTGGTGAGACCCTATCTGAGTACTGCATCCAGTTCTGGAGACCCCATCTCCGCAAGGACATAGACAGGATAGAGGCAGTCCAGAGGAGGGCAACTAAAATGGTGCAGGGTCTGCAAGAGAAGCCATATGAGGAGAGACTAAAGGAGCTTAATATGTATACCCTTGAGGAAAGAAGGGAGAGGGGGGACATGATAGAAACTTTAAGTACCTCAGTGGAATCAACAAAGTCCAAGAGGGTAGCATCTTTCAGAAAAAGAGACGCAAGAACAAGGGACACAATTTAAAGATAGAGGGGCTGTTCTAGGGGCAATGTGAGGAAATATTATTTCACAGAGAGGGTAGTGGATGCATGGAACAGCCTTTCTGAGGAGGTTGTGGGGTCTAAAACTGTGGGAGAATTCAAGAATGCATGGGACAGACATAAGGCAATTCTTGTGGGGGGGTAGGAATAAATAGTCTGTTGGTTAACTAGGATCTGCGGCCTATCCTGTAGGTAGGAAAATGGGCAGACTAGATGGGCCAAATGGTCTTATCTGCCGTCAAAGTCTATGTTTCTATGTTTCTATTCAGGACACAAAATATAGGATAAGAAATATTTAAAGGAAATCTACTCTGAACTGGACTCCACTGTGTTCACTGACATAAACAGTTTCTTCATAGTTTTAAAACATGTTAGAATGCAGTATTTACTTTGAATGTTGGGGCCATGAGGATGGTGTGTACAGAGAGAGAGAGAGTGTGTGTGTGTGTGAGTGTGTGTGCACGTGCACATGCACATGTGTGCATATGTGTGTGTATCCAGGTTACAAAATATAGGATAAGAAATTTTTAAAGGAAATCTACTCTAAACTGAACTTCACTGTGTTCACAGACATAAACAGTTTCTTTATAGTTTTATAACATATTAGAATACAATATTTCTTTTGAATGTTGTGGCCATGAGGATGGTGTGTGTGTATGTTTGCTGTAGCTCAATATATTTTTTCCCAAAAAGCATAGTAGAAAATGCCTGCTGATTGCTACATATTCAGTCTGGGTAGTTCACTGAAGACCTTGCATATGTCTGAGACAGAGCTCAGATAGTGTCTTTAGAAGTTAAAAAAAACTGTGTAAATTATAGATTTGCTGGGAAAGGGGTGACATTTATGGGGTATGAATCTTTCTTGAAAGGCAATACATTCCCAAATGAAACTAGTAGCAATAAACTTTGTAAATGCTAAGTATTTAAATGTGCATGTTGTTGCATTCCGAAGTGGGTAAACAAATCTCCATTTTAATAGGCAACCAATATTTAACAAATATTTAACAAGCTGTTTCAGTTTCCTAATGGCATCTGATAAGCAGCTTGGAGTTATGTCTCTAACATTCTCAACAGAAAGAAGGGAGTATTTTATTTCAGTTGACATGGAAGGATACATTGAAAAATCCAAAACATGAGTTCCATGATGCTCTATTTTCCAGCTATAGATGGCAAGATGGTTGTAGGCTCCACCCACAGCCATAAAAAGTTGAGAGCAAGCTACAAAGAGAGCTGCTGAGTTCTAGGGAGGAGAGAGCAGCAACCACTTGCAAGCCAGCATGTGGACGATGTTAAAGATCCAGCATGGTGCAAGAGGCCAATCACAGCTGATCCAGATCCTGTAGCAGGCACTACAGCATGATGTCAGGCTGTCTTCCACCTAAGGGTCTGGAGCCAGAATGTGTGAGGGTCAGGCTGGGGCCTCAGCCATCCAGAAGCAGTGAAAGGAGGTCAGAAGGAGCCAGCACGGTGGTGCTGGAGGTTGAGGCGCTGAACGCTACACCTCATGTCATGTTGGCGACCCAGGTTCAGGAATGAGCCCAGGCCACTGGGGCTTAGCAGGGGTGAGAGAGGATTGACCATCTGGAGGACTGCTCTTCTCTCCTCTCTTGGGGAGGGAGTGTTTGTTATCCTGCCCACTGGTTGCCCTCTAGCAGGGGCTGGAGGGCAATATGGGTTGGGAGGCATGTAGCCAGCACATCTGACATGGGGGGGTCAGCAAGAAAAGTGAAAATGGAGCTGGCAGACTCTGTGATGGCTCCAGCTTTGCCCATGCTGAAATGTGGAATCTGGACACTGATTTTCCAGGGGAGAAGAGAAAGTCAATGCTCCTCACCTCCAGCCCTGTCTCGGGGGAGCAACTCATAAGGGATTTCCTGGGAGGCTCGGTGTGGGGATACTGTGGCCGGAGAGATGAGCTCCTCTGAGGGAGGAGCCATAGCTGTCTGCCAGATCCCCTCATAAAGTGCATATAGAAAAAAAAGGAGGTCAGAAGGGCCTTTGGCTAAAACCAGTGGTGGTCAGTTCAACTAGGAGCTACACAACCATCTTTGGAATTACAGTGTAAACTGCAATTTCTATGTTTTGATACATGACAAACAGAAATGTTATGGTGATGACGCATACTGGCCCAAAATACATACTGGCATACCGTATATTACTAAATCACTTAATCTCAATTTTCCTTTCATGTCTCCGTTAAGGGAGCTCTTATTTGGGTCTGTTTAAAACCTTGTTCCAGGTGGAAAGGGGTAGATCTGGCCTGCCCAGGAGGGCATCTTAGAAGGAAGTGTTTAATGTTGATGTTTGCACCAGCTCTTTTTCTTACAGGTGCTCTGTTATGAATAAAGCTGTGTTATTCTGTTAATCCTGGGCTGGTTATTGACTTCAACTGTGGTAGAGCAATTAGTGGTTTCCTTACTGAGTCCACCAAGAGCGAGGCTCTTGTGACCCAATCAATTGGAATGTCTCCAGCATTCGCTCCTGACTCACATTTTAGTGGAGCACACTGGTTTACCAAAATGGTGGCAGCATCTTGTGCATGACCCAGCATGCCTTGCTGTGGGGTCCACTTCCAGTCCAAATGCTGTAACCTGATGTTTAACCCCAGGATTTTCATGAACGTGTGTTGCCATGGTACATGAGAATTTTTTATTTCTGATTGCAGCTAAATGTTCATTTATTCTGAACTTCAACTTTCTTTTTGTTTTTCCTACATAGAATGCACAACATGAGCAATTCAAACAATAAATCACACCTGTGGTGTTGCAGTCTATAGTACCTATAATTTTCTCTATTTTTCCATTTTTTTGGATTCAAAAAAGTCTCTTTCATCTCCATGGCACCACAGGTACAAAATCCACAACTTTTTGTGCCCCATTTTTCTTTTGTAGATTCTTATTTAATTCAGCCTGATAACTGGTTACCAATTTTTGGAAGTGGTCCCGATAAATGTAAGAGGTGGAGATTTTGATAACACACTTGATTGTTGTGAACAGAAATAGATTCATAGACTTGGAGTGCTGCATGGTAAAGGGCTAAATTATATATCTGAATTTAGTCCCTTTTTGAAATGCAGGAGAAGATAGGCGTTTCTATGAATATTAAAAACAAAGCAAAATAGTGCTACATGCCTGAGAAATAACCAGCAGATTAAGATTTTGTTCTTATGAAGTGTGTAAATCTATTGAATGCAAGAAAAATGTAAAAGTGCAAGTCAGATAATATGCACAAATAGAAACAGAAATGTATTGCTTGTGAGAAATATGTATAACAATTTTTTTTTCTCTCTTCATTATTCTCTTTAGGTGTAAATAATTCTATGTCATATGGGAGAATCCAGGCTGCTCATCTGTCATATTCTTGGATGCTTCTAAAGATATTTCTCTATAGATACATTTTCATATGTCTTTTTAGGATATGTTTCAAAGTGTATAAATTAAAAATATTGTTAAAAATGTACAGAAATTTATAGAATTATATAGAAGTTTTATAAAATAAATGGCATTTTTTCCGTGCATCTTTAAGAAAAAGGTTGTGAATGGATATGTAATTAATCAATTAGATCCATTATGGGGTATAAAAAGCATTATTTGTTTGGTTGCATTAGCTCTGATATAGCCCAAAGTGCTGGGTGAAACATAAGCACAGAGACGGTGCCACAAGCACTGGTCGATTGTCTTTGGTGGTTTGGATGTGAATAAAACTGCATTTACTTTAAGTAGCAGTGTGGACATTTATTTCTCTACTGGGTGAGTGGTGTGTGCTCCCTTTCTGCTTTACTAGTTCATCTATTATTGTCATCAAAGGTTCTCAGAGGTGAGGAAGAAATACTTTGTAAAAGTCTATCAGAATCCCAGCTGGGCCTTATCCCCTTTGAGGTGTTTTATTGTCTCCTTAACTTCCTCCCAGGTGACTGTTTTTTCTGAGTTTTGTACTTGTGTTTCTGAAATGGTGGGTAGATCTGCTTTATCTGGGAACAGTTCTATTTTTTTGGTTTGAGTGTGCTACCTCAGAAGTGTAGAATTCAGCATACAATTCTTTTATGCATTGCCCAATTGCACTATCCTCTTGGGCAGTTCCCCCACCCAGCTTCTGGATTGCTGCTACATTCTTTGCTCATTCTCTGCTGTGTAGCTGCCAAGCTAGCAGCTTCCCGCCAGCATCACCCTCAAAATATTTGCCTGCTTGGGTCAATAGGAGGGCTCTTTTTATTATAGTATTATGAATAGTATTATATTCCGATTTTAGTTTCTGCAGCTGATTGTACAGTTCTGGTGAGGGATTACTAGTGTGTTCCTCTTCTGCTTTTTTTATGTTGTTTTCCAATTCTGTCACCTTACCTTCCTAAATACTTCTTATGTGCTGCAAATAAAATTATAGCACCCCCTCAGAACAGCCTTTCCACCTTACAGCAGCAGAGGTTTGACCCTATGGATTAACATACTAACATACTAAAATGCCAGCAGAATAGTCCTATCAGTCTTATGTGTCTGCTCATTTGGACGGCCCCCACCCTGGGAGCTGACCTTGCTGCCCCCCTCACCCTCTCGGGCTTCTCTCTTCCTTGTCCTGGATATTCTCACTGCATTGGACTTTGCTTCCAGAACCCTTCCCCTATACCTGTCCCACCTTCTCTTGAACCACTGTCTCTGCTTCCACCAGGCCCCAGGCAGCACATTCCATGGCTCCACCACCCTCTAAGTGAAGTAGCACCTCCTCCTTTCTGCCTTGAATCCCCCCCCAGCTTCCACCCATGCCCTCTAGTTGCCCCCCTTTCCTTCGGAACACCCTGACTTCACCTCCCCATTTACCCCCCCTCACATACCTGAAGAATTCTATTATGTTCTCCCAGTCTCTTCTCTATTCCAATGTGTACATATTTAGCTCCTCGAGCCTCTCCCCATAGGTCCTGTCCCCCAAGCCCCAGATCATTTTGGTTGCCCTCCTCTGGACCCTCTCCAAGAATTCAATGTCCCTCTTTAAGTGTGGCCTCCAAAACTGCACGCAGTACTCGAGGTGTGTCCCCACCAAGCAGTTGTACAGAGGTAGTATCACTTCCCTCCTTCTGGAGGTGATCCCCCTAGCGATGCATCCCAGCATCCTGTTGGCCTTGGCTGCTGCCCTCCTACAAGTCTCTGAGTTGTTCATCTTGATATCCACCACCACCCCAGGTCCCTCTCAGCCATCGAGACTTGTAGCATCCCCCCCCCCCCGGGTGTACACTTGGCCCGGGTTTCTGGCTCCCAGGTGCAGTACCTTGCATTTCCATGCATTGAACCTGAGTTTCCACTTTCTAGACCACCTGTTCAGAGCCTCCAGGTCCCCCCTGTAGAGCCACCCCCTCCTCCCCATCCACCACCGCCCCCAGCTTTGAGACATCTGCAAATAGACTCATCTCACTTCTGATACCCTTCCTTATATCAGAGACATAGGCATTGAACATGAGGGGCCCAAGGACTGATCCCTGAGGGATCCCACTAATGACCCTCCTTGGGGATAAGATGATCCCACCAACCACGACTCTCTGGGTCCAGTCCGGTTTATTTGTTTATTTTTTCATTTTTATTTATTGCAATTCTAGGATTACAAAATACCTTTGAACCAGAAGTTCTTTTAAAAAAGGTTCTGCATCTGTTATTTAAAGTGCTACAGCAATATAACAATACAGAAGGTTACAGTCAAGAGACAATTAGGACAATAAAAAATGGGGAATGCTAAAATTACAGAAACATCTTGAACAGGGTAGGCACAAAACAAGGTACAAGCCAATGGCAATCACATCAGTGACTTAGTCCAGAAGTGCAAGTAGTGTAAATAAGTACAGGAGAGGTATGAGGGGGAGGTGGAGTAAGAGAATAGAAAAGGGGAGAGGGGAGTAGAATCAGCAGGTGAGGAACCCACAGGTATATAGGAGAAGATAGCAGCAGAACAAAGGAGTATAAGGAAGGTAGAAGAGAGGGAGGGGGAGAAGGTGGGGGGATAAGATGAGAGGGGTGTGGAGGAGGGGGAGATAGGGAAGTGGGATGTGGGAGGAGAGAGGTGAGCAGGAGGGAAGAGAGTGTAAGCTAGGAAGTATTAAGAGAGTGGGAAGAGGTATAGTTTTGAGGGCTTAGTGTGAGTGATGCAACATGTTAGCTTAGAGGGAACAATCACAGCTGCTAAGTGAGGTGAGGCGCTGCCTTAGTTTAGATTTGTAGGGGCCACACCAGGACTATATATTGCTGGAAGTCATCCTTCTTTAATAGGATAGGATTCAGTCTCCATGGTCTACTCACTACTATTGCTCCCATGCCCATCAAGGCCATTTGAACTGGGGCATGGTCTGTGATAGCCATTGTCCCATGGTTTACATCCTTCAACTCAGCTAATAAGGATTGTGATATAAGGATCTGATCCAGCCTTGCATTTGATTTAGCAGAGTGTGAATAGTGGGCATACTCCCTGCCACTGGGATTTTGGTACCTACAGCAATCTATTAGCCTGTGGTCCTGCATCAATGACCCCAGTTCCTTGGCATTTTTGGTCATGGCCACCCTACTGTAGATGTGTGGTCACTTATATTGTCTATAACACAATTAAAGTTCCCACACAAGATCTACAAACCCTCAAAGGTGGACATCTTCATGTCCAGCCTTGTGGAAAATTCTGGGGACTCAATATTAGGGCCATAAATGGACCCAATAGCCAGCTTTTGCCCCTAGTTCAACTCTACCTGTACCAATGCATACCTGGCCCCTGTAGTGTCAACACTGGAGAGCACCACTACCCCAGGAAATCTAGTCCCGAGCCGTACAGCTGCCTCCCTAGCTTTAGATGTAAAATACACTGCGCAGTTCACACATGCAACCCGTCTCTCAGTGTCATATGAATGTCTTGTGGGCATAGAATATCCACCCTAAGTTGTTTAGCCTTACCTAGTATTTAATTTCATGTGGTGTGTGTCTTAAGATCATTTATGTTCCAGAAGCATATATTCAGCTCATTAACCATTTTGAGATTCTAAAAATATACCCTCCAAGTTGAAAGACTGCATAATCAAAATGAATCTCCTAGTGCTAATATGTTGAAGCATTTTAAGTATTAACCAGTAATAAAAAACATGCAGTTTAACAATAATAAACACCATATTAACAGAAAACTGATGGAACAGGCCCAAAAAACTTAACTACACCCATTCCAAACATGATCAATACCCCCTGGCCCGGATATTCAAACTGCGCCCAAAAAGTGCACAACAGCAGGAGCAAGCGCAAGTCCACTATGCCCATGCGCAAGAAGCGCGATATTCAAAAACTGCACAGGCCAAGATGCGCCTATAGCAGATGACTGAATATCGCACCACCTGCGCCATAGCGCAACCAGGGATGTGAAGCTGAGCATATCTGATGTGCCATAGTGCAACAAGGGATGCTCAGCGGAGCAGTCCAGATGTGCCATAGCGCAACCAGGGACACCCCCTGCAGCAGGACAGCAATGCAACAGCACAACCAGGGATGCAGGGGCCCACCACCCATGCCACAGATGGGCAGAGGAGCACACAGCAGAACAGACATTGTCCCCCATACCCCATGCACTGCACAAATGGGGGAGAGCTGGAATAACCACCGGCCCATGGATACCAGCAACCAACCCACAGCCGGGCCATGGTGCCCCAGCAAACCCCCTGACAAGCTGTGACCAGCACACAAGGAGGGCCGGCCACCCCATGGCACACCATCCCACCAATGCAGAGCACACCCTGCACCACAATTACCAGACACCCTTCCCAGGAGTAGCGCCCAACAGTGCAGGACACCCTATGCATGCCACCACCCCTACTGTGATAATGCAACCCTGTGCACCACGGAGCCATGCAAGGCAGCCCCACCATGTGCACCCTGCTGCAGGCGGCAGCAGACAGCAATTCAACAACAGCATACACAGTGCCACCCTGCACGTCCTCCTCCGAGGTACAGCTGAGAGACCCACCATGTGTCGTCACACAAGGTACCCCACATGTGACAGGGCATGCCCCGGACCCCACCTCCAGCGGTACAGCACCCTGCACACCCTCCCAAGGACACATCCCATCCCAGCATTGGCCACAACAGCCAGCACAGACACGCACAGTGTAGCATGGAAGCATGCACCACACAGGATGCAACACAGTGCATGGACAAACACCCACCCATACCCAAGGGCACACCAA
Organism: Neoceratodus forsteri; assembly: GCA_016271365.2. NCBI lineage: Eukaryota > Metazoa > Chordata > Ceratodontiformes > Ceratodontidae > Neoceratodus > Neoceratodus forsteri. The sequence goes on from CM028130.1 coordinate 1,068,137,354, forward strand.
CACAGGGACACAGTAATGGGTCAACCAAGCCACTGGCATGTGGCCACGGGTGATGTGTACACACGGCCAGCACCCCTACATTGCACAGGTGTGCCAGCCACCCTGCGCAGGCACCATGAAACTGTATGCCACCAGCATGCCAATGGAGCACAGGTGACAGACACTGGAGCACATGCCCTGCAACAGACGCAAGCGACAGCATGGAGGGGGGACAACAACAGCAGAGGCCACAGTGCCACTGGAGGCAGACGTGCACCATACTGGTGAAGGAAGGCAACCTGGCATTGTGCCGGGTACAGTTGTTATCCAGCATGGACAGCCACCACTGACACACCAGCAGACCGTGCATATCACAGACATGCAAGGGTGTCAGCTGCACAGGCCATGGGCGGTCTGACAGGGGTGCCAGGCACACAGTGCAGGCCCCGTGGACCACTGCACACAGGCATCCAGCGCACAGAGTACAACACACAAACCACAGACAGTGACTGATCCCCCTGCCCACACCATAGGCGGTTCACCTCTGCACACACACACACACACACACACACACGCACACGCCCATGTGTGCACCACCCCTGATGCTATGCACACCACTGCAGCTGAGCACCTGTAGCCCACTGCAAATCAGAGACCACCACAGTTGTCATAACAAAATGCATATATTTAAAAGAAGTAACAAATAACTATTTACAACTATGTACAAGGGGGGAAGGGCCACATAACAGGTGGGAGCAGGTAAGGGGCAGGGGTGAACATATGGGAGAGGGAAGAAGGGGTGTGAGGGTGGGGAAGGTGTTCGTAGAGGCATGGAGTCTTCAATGCATGCCCCGGTCCTCCTCCACATGGTGCCTATGTCTTCTCCTCCGCCTCCTCATCCCGTGACAGTCAATTCACTGCAAGAGTTCCAGAGTCACCCTTGCCACCTGGAGCAGCTGCCGCACACCTCTCTCCAGTGCCTGGAGTCACCGTACACCTAGGACGAGGGAGCAGAGTCAATAAGTGTGACTGCCCAGCCCCCTGCAGCCCACCCATTGTGCATGGCATACAGCCATGTGCCACGCCCCTGTGATGGTGTGCGACCACCCACAGTGACTGTGTCCACAAGACCTGCCTACCCAGGCAGCCACAGCCATGTGGACCACTGCACACATCCACAGCCCATGTCCTGCACAGCACCACCATGGCCGTACAGTGACTTGGCTATGCGGTGTGAAGGCAGTGCCACAGCCATGTGCCTGGTGCACGCAAGGACCACCATTGATGCACTCCCAGACATGCAGTGCCACTGGATAGTGCTAACTGTAACAAGTTGTGTGCATGGCAGTGGTGTCAATGGATGGTGGCCATGCCCCACTGCCTGCCCAGTTATACAGCATGCAATAGTAATCATGGATGTAAGACACTCACCATCATCAGGCTGGTCCACGTGCCGCTGAACACCTTCATCCCTCCTGCCCTGCTGCTCCTCCAGGCGGCACCTCCGCTCCCTCACCTATCTGCATTCTTCAGGCCCTAAGGTGCAAACATGGAGAGAGGAACATCATTACAATCCAGTAGCAAAGTCCCCCCCAACCCCATGTGTGTGCAATCCCACACAGCCATACCCATCCACCCCACACCCCAATACCACCACCACTGCCAACACTGGATGGCCCCCCTATGTGCCGGACACATGCAACTGTTCTACCCGTATGGACGATAATAGTGTATGGATGTTGCACCTACCTGGCCATGGCACCGTGCCCCTCCTGGCATGTGCCCACAGGCGGGCAAGCAGGTCTGGGTCCTGATGCCTCAGGTCCCCGTAACGGTGGAGACACTGTTCTGCCATGCACCCCATACCGGTGGCCTCCTTGAGGGCATTGGCCACCTCCTGCCACACTGCACTCCTGGCCCTGTCCAGGGGTGCATCTCCATACAAAGCCCCAGCAAGGGGCTCTACGATTGCCACCAGGTTGGCAAGCTCCACCTGGCTCCACATGACTGCTCTTCTCCGCGCCATCTCATCAATGTGGTGGATTCAAAATGGTGCTCGGCAGCACGGTCCTGCCACGTACAGATGCTGCGCGGTACAGCACTGCTATTCCCTATCATGCTGTCACCGAACAGCGCGATAGTGGTGCACCCATACCTAACGCATAGTGCTTAGGGGGCAAAGGTCGGGCACAGGGTCAAGATTCTCTGGCACATGGACAGCCACAGTGCAATTGGAACCCAATGCATGTAGCATGATTGGGTGCCTGTGTGCCACCTCCTATAGCGGCCTACAGCGCTGTTGCCCCAGTGCACCTATGGTGCCCCAGTACCATACCGCCATATATGTGAACAGCGCTGTAGCGTCACTGGCACAATGGTGGCCGTGCCCTGCATTGCCTCCCACACACAGCACATCAGCAGCATGGCAGGCATCTGCATCATCAACCCGGGCATGTGCAGTTAGTTGTGTATTGCGCATGTCACAGAACTGCGCCCTTGGCTCAGCACATTCAACACAATTGAGTAAAGCGCAACAGCGTGATATTCAGCCGACATATGCAAATCAGCTAATCAGCCATTCAATGGCGCAGTCACTGCATTTGCATCCACTTAAAAATGTGCCTCACCTCATTTGCATGGGTTGCGCTATAAAAATGCGGCATTGGGCTGCACTGGCCATAGTCGGTTACTGCAGTCTATTGTGGTGAGTTGCATGCTGTTTGGGAGTTTGGACTGTGGTGTTTGGGACATGCATGGGACTGAACAGTCACAGGTAACACCTGTCATTCTCACAGGAGGAATCATGACCGATTGTGAGGTGGAGGAAGAGGAACAGAGACGTGGGAGGAAGAGGAGGATAAACTTCACAAAGGCAGAGACAGATGCCTACCGTGACCAGGAGCAGCTGCTCAGCGGATGCCAGGGAACACCACAGGCCCGTGCTGCAGCATGGGAGGAGGTGGCCGTGCTGTCAACCTGCATGGCAGCCACCAGTGCTCCATGCAGGAGTGCAAAAAGAAGATGGGCAAGGACAGGAGGAGAATTAAAGAGAAGGTGGCTGCCATCAGGGCAGCACGGTCTGCGACTGGTGGGGGACAGCCGGAGGTGCAACGCCTGACCCCACAGGAAGAGCGGGTTGCTGCCAGCATGCAGCGTTGCACCATTGAGGGTGTTCCGGGTGGTGGATTCCAGATGGGTGGTAGCCCGTCACTACATGGTAGGTCCTGGTCTGTCAATGGTGAGGGACAGGGTAGGTCACATACATTAATGCTACTGTTTTCCCCTTACAGCTCCTGAGCATCTACATGGGTCAGTGGTGGTGGGCTTCTCCACAGAGGGCAGTAGTATGGAGATGGAGGAGGGCCCATCCACCTCCACAGGCATACGGGGGTCAGGGTGACAGTGGGCCCGCCTGGACTTCTGGACTGATGTTGGTGGAGCAGGTGCAGAGGAGGCCCTGCCCGTGTCCCAGCGTGCCAGCATCCTTGGATGCCAGCATACTGAGACTCGGTTTGGTGCCGGATCCATCACCAATGATGATGGAGCTAATGTCATGGGCAGTGAGACATGTGGGCCACGGGATGGCCACACAGCAGGTGACATCGCGGCCATGGTTGTGGGTGGTGCCGCCGTGGAGGCCTGCGTGACATCACTGTCCCAGCCTGTGCCTGTTTGCACCAGTGGGGCAGCACTGGTGTGTGTCCAGGACAGTGGGGCTGTTGCAGCCACTGCAGCAGCACCATTGAGCCCTGGACATTGGCAGCCGGAGGGGCAGTATCAGCAGTTGGCCAATGGCCATGGGGGTACAGTGTCAGGGGGCCGTGTCAGTGCACCACCTGTGGACATGTCCAGGCCTGGCCCTGCTGTGCAGCGCCCACCCTCAAGGGGTGATGACCATCAGGGCCACGAACACCATGAGGGACAGCATGCCAATCAGGCAGATGACCTCTTAGATGAGCAGAACCGCATACTGCAAGCATCAGTCAATCAGCAGATGTGGCTTGTGACGGTGGTGGATGCACTCAGTGTGGCTCTGCACCAGGCAGAGGAGTGGTGTAGCAGAGACACCGCTCTGCTCCTGGCAGGGATGGACCGGTTGTGGGAGAATGTGACCGCTGCCATAGACAGGCAGACACAGGCAATCACAGCTGTCATGGCCACAATAGGCACACAGTTATTTGCCCATGCATTGCAGACACTGCACAGTGCAATGTCCACCCCCCGTTCCCAGTGTTGTGCGACACCCTCCTTGTTGACACCGGGTTCAGCTGTGGGCATCCCAAGCATGCCTGGCGCAGGCATGTTTGGTGTGCAGTAGACCCCTGCACTAGCATGGTCACGTTCATGCAGTGGAACCCCTGGGGACCATCGGTGCCACCTCATGAGGCCACTGGTCAGCCTGTCACTGCTGGCGGATCTCGGCGTGGCTGCCCACGCATCCGTGGCAGCCGTGGCACTGTGGCACATGACTGACCTGTCTCCCAGCACGGCTACTGTCTGATGCTACCCTGTGTGCACTATGTTGTTCAGCATGCAATGCACAGGTGGGGTACCCGGCCCTGCACGCACACACATTTTCCATCTGCACACCCTCCCGGCTGCTGTCCACTGTGGTGTGTGCATGATGATGACTGCTTGTGCTGTACGCCACTGTGCAATGGTGCCCAGCGTCTGACACACACACAATGACAGGCACTGGGTGTGGTGGTCTGTGGACGTGTGTGTGGCTAGGGGTGGCAGTCTGGGTCGGTGTGCCTCCTACCCTTTGTGCATGTCTTGTGAGGTGTGTGTGTGTGTGTGTGTGTGTGTGTGTGTGTTGACTGCGTGCCATGTTAGACCTTGCCCAGCCCTGGCGGTGTGTGCGGTTCCATGCTCGGCCACTTCCTTTGACAGCATGCAGCCCTGATGTTTGTCCATGCATGTTTGTGGATTGTGCCTTTGCCACTGGTGGTTGCACATGGCCCCATGACTTACCTGGGTTGGCTGAAGTGCTCCTCTGTGATGGTGTCCCAGTGCAGCTGTGCCAGCTGGATCAGTCGGGGGTCCTGTCGCCCAAGAGGGGGGCTGTCCATCACCATCTTCACCAGCATCCTCATCGTCCCCATCGCTGTCACCCTCTTTGACCTGTATGGCTATCCCACAGTTGTTGGCCATGTTGTGCAGGATGCAACAGGCCAGGAATAGCCCACAGGCCTTTGAGGGGCTGTACTGTAGGGCACCGCCAGACGTGTCCAGGCAAAAGAAATGTGCCTTCAGCATCCCGAACACCCGCTCGATGACATTGTGTGTGGTGGCATGTGCCTCATTGTAGTGTTGCTGTGATGGGGTTGCGGGCTGCCAGTATAGTGTGAGCAGCCAGGGACGGAGTGGGTATCCACTGTCACCTGTGTGTAGAGGGTGGAGGTTAGTTTGATGATCAGTGTCGCCCTGCCTTGGGCCATCTAGGCCACTACCCATGTCACCTCTGACTATGCCCCTCCCAAGCTCTATGTTTTTCCGCGTGGTTTGCATACTCACCCACTAAGTGGCCAATGAGGATATCCCCACTCTTGAATCTGTGGCACAGTGCTGACTGGTGCCAGATGAAGGCATCATGTGCTCCCCCAAGGTGCGTGGCACAGACATTGATTATGCGCCCCCTGGCATCGCACACCACCTGGCAGTTGATGCTTGCATAGCCCTTCCGATTGATATATGCAGCACCTTCAGGGCCAAGTGGTGTGCAGATGGCCACATGGGTGCAGTCTATTGCCCCTAGTATGCCAGGAATATGTGCTACCCTGTGGAACTCCTGTATGTTTGCTGTGCACTCCGCCAGTGTGCTGGGGAAATGGATGTACTCCACAGTATGTGGCAGCAGTGCGCTGAGGAATTGGGTGAGGTGGCATGACGTGGCCGACTGGGTTATGCCTGTGGTGTCCCCTGTTGGTCTCTGGAAGGTACCCGTGGTGAGCAGGCACATGCAAGCTGTCACTTTTGTCTCTACTGACAGAGCATGGCTCCGTCATGTGGGTGCCTGCATCACATCACTGCACAGCTCACAGAGCCACCTCAGAATCGCCGGTTCAGGCGGCACCGCCCACGATCTCGTATCGGTGTACAGCTCAAGGCTGGTGTGGGCTCGGACTGCCTGTTGGGGCATACCACCGATGGGCCTTCCACGGCCACGCCTCCTGCTTGCCTTCTCACCCCCTCATTACTGCCTCCTTCTGGATGGTGGCACTGGCCATGTCCCTGGCTTGTGTTCCCCCAGCAGCTGTTTCTGTGCTACCCCGCTGTCCTGGCTGCTACTTCCCCTGCACCGGGAACGCCTTCCTCTGGTGGTCTCAGTGCTGTGTGGCACTTCCCCCTTCTGCACTGTGGTTTGGCTGTGGCTCCCCACACCTTCCCTGTGCCTGTGGGTTCAGGGTGCCCTTTCTCTGTCCTGCTCTGTGTGTCTGGCTATAGTTCAGCAACATGTGCCATCCCTGTAGCATTCTTGCACCTCTCCCTTGTTCCTTTTTATTTTGGCTCATTTCCACTATCACGCAACTTCCGCTTGCTCCCCTATTGCGCATGGCGCATGTTGTTGAATATCGCACTGCTCCATTTATGCATGGTTCCTCCTCCTTCAGTTGCACATGCATTCATTATCATTGCGCTCTTGCTCAGTGTGATTTGGGGTGTGCATCTGCCTCCAGCTGAATATCGCAGAACGGCGCATTTTAGGACTTGTGCTGGAGCAACCCTATTGAGCATGGTGCAACCCTTTTGAATATCTGGGCCCCTGTATCCAAAGTTAACAAATCATCCCTCTCATTAACCCCCTGACCTCCCTTCCTCCCAAGCATAACTTTGAGGTATGTATGCCTCTACCTATGACCAGATTGGCACATAAAAGCTGTTTAGCAACCAATTAGTTCTTATTGGCTAAGTATATTGCAGTGTCAGTGGCTCAGTAGGTAGCACACTCGCCTCTGAGGCCGGGAGATCAGAGGGCTGTGGGTTCAGTTCCCACATCTGGCACTTGGGTTAATATCCCAGTACTGACACTGTAGTGCAACATGAGAGGGGTGCTGCACTTCTGAGGTGCCGTCTTTCGGATGAGACATTAAACCGAGGTCCCATCTGCCTGGATTGGTGGTAGTTCAGGTGGATGTTAAAGATCCCATGGCACTTACCGAAAAGAGTAGGGGTATTTTATTAGAAGGTTGGACTTCATTACAAAAAATTGACAGCATCCTATACATAAAAAACTAAGTTCATAAACAGAAGTAACATAAAATAATAAACATACAAATATTAACAATCATTAGTCAAAGAATCACAATTACGCCACAGAAGATGAAATTGATATCTGCTGTAAACTTGAAAATCATGCATTTTAACTGAACAGAGAGCTTTACAGATATTACAAATGATTTCATGTTTAGGAATGAATTTCTGATGTAAAACTAACATGCATCTTGCTTGCCATATATAATATCTAATAAGAGCAAAAACCACATATAAAGTATCAACATGGAATTTAGTGTTTAAATTAGCATTTGTACAAAACATAATTTGTTCATAAGTTAAATGGAGAAATAAGGGTTCTGACCATACTGTAGCCAAACTAGACCAGATATCTAAAGAAAACGGGCAGTCAAGAAACAAATGTTCCTGAGTTTCTAGGATCTCTTGACAATGATCTCTGGGACAAAAACGAGCATTCAAAGCTTTATGCTTATAATTACTTTTAACCCCCAACCTGTCATAATTACTTAACCATACCATGTCCCAAACGTATGGAGGTAAACGAGGATTTCGAAGCTGTTGAAGAATCCAGGAAAAACGAATCAAAGGACAGAAAGGAAATACTACAGCTTCCTGGGCCTCTCGTCTCCATATCTTATTGTATATCATACACCTTGACAAAATACAAAAAATCCTGAGGGGAAAAGCCCCAAGATAAAGCCATCTTATAGTCTTCCTTTCCATATAGTGGTATATCTAATGACCGAGAAATAGTATTTTTTTTGTCTTGAATCCCATTTAACTAAACAAGACGAAAACCATAACATAAGATAAGGTTTCCAAACTACTTCCCCTGGCTTGAGAGCCTTTCCAAAATTATAGTTAAAAAATAAACTATAAAAGAAACCAACAGGGTGAATCATATTTACCCCACCCTCCCATATGGGTCTATAAGTTAAATTTCGTTTTATAGGGTTCAGTCTAGACCCCCAAAACCCCTTAAAAAATATCCCATATAACTTGGTAAAAAACACAGAAGGAGGCGGAAATACATAACTAAGATACAAAAAAATAGGTATAACCAACGTTTTAAGTAAAACAACTCTCTTTTTTTTTCCAATCAAAGGCCTGTTTCCATCCTGCAATTAAGCCTTCAGCCTTATTTAAGGCAATAAGCCAGTTATAAGACAACATATCACCAGGTCCGAAATAAATCCTTAAATATTTAAATACATCAACTTTAATAGGAATCCCAGCATAATTGCCATTTATTGGGAGAGAAGTATGACCTATAGGAACACCAGTACTTTTATCAAAATTAATTCTGGATCCAGAAACTGATGAAAAGGCCCAAAGAACCTGGACCAGAGCCTCTTGCTTTATACATTTATCTACCACCAGAACCAAATCATCAGCATAAGCTAACAGTTTAATTGGCGGTAAAGAGGGGAATTCCTTTCAGGCCTATGATTTGAGGGCAAAGTAATATTGCTCTTACCAAAGTGTCAATATAAAAATCATAAAGTAACGGGCTTAGGAGGCATCCTTGCCTAACCCCACGAACAAGGGGAACTGAATTTCCTAACCAACCATTTACATTAGGTATAATCAATGCACCCCTTATATAAAGTCTGAATCCATGAAAGAAACACTACAGGAAAACCAAAGGCCTTTAAAACCTTAAACAAATAATTATGAGAAACCCTATCAAATGCCTTCTCCTGATCTAAACCCAGTACCCATCCAGAAACAACCTGTCTTTCACCTAAAGCAAATAATTCACGTAATAAAACTAGATTGTCGTGTTGGTATCTTCCTGGAATACCACACGGTTGGACTGGACTTATGTGAACGGCTACTTTCAGCAATCTAGATAACAGGATTTTAGCAAGTATTTTATAATCTACGTTTAATAGACTAAGTGGTCTCCAATTGTTTAAGTCAGTGGCATCACCTTTTTTTTTAAAAATCAAAATTAAAATGGCTTCCTTCATTGTTTTGGTCAGAGAATCGGAGGCCAACATTTCATTATATAGTAAGGTCAAAACTGGAACCAAATCAGGAGAAAAGGTTTTATAAAATTTTGCAGTGAGACCATCTGAACCGGGGGCAGAATGCAAACACAGAGTATCACTAGCCTGTCCTACTTCTTGCTCCACAATATCAGCAGTTAACACATCCTGCTCCAATGTGGAGAGTTGGGGGAGATGTAAAGGATTCAAAAAATCCTCAGCGGTCTCACATTCAGACACACTACCCAACATTCTAAAAACATGCTGTTCAACAATTTCAACCAATGCCTCAGGCGACGTAGCTAAGTCCCCAGTAGAAGATCTTAAGGACCGAATTAATTTAGAATCTACTCGATTTTTACATGCCCGAAAGGGATCTAGACTTCCTTTATATGTTCTTGTACCAAATCGAGCTTCTTGTCCTAAGGAGCTAGCTCGATCATATTGCAATTTTCTCATCTGGGTACAAATTACTTCAATTTGTTTACTATAATCATTACAAGTAGTATCAGCTAAAGAAATCAAATGCTGTAACTGTTGTCTCAGAGTTAAATATTTCAAATATCTGTTATTCTGGGTATCTGCCACCTTTTTTTGAAAAACTTGTTTCCATCTTAATTTTGAATCTTCCCACCAATCCATACCATTATCATAAAAATCCACTACTGATAGTCGCGCTGCACATTCTCTCCACCACAACCTCAAAATTGAGGGATCTTCTAAAAGGGAATCATTAAAACGCCAACTATTCTTTTTACAATGAGGGGCAGTATCCCAGGAAAATGATGCACAAAGAGCAACATGATCAGAGAATTCTACCCCCACAGTTTGACAAGAATGAAGTATTAGGACTTTAGACAAAAATATAAAGTCAATTCTAGTTCATAGAGGCCCCTTAAAAAAAGTAAAGCCACCAGTATCATGACAATACCTATAAGCATCACTAAGCTGAGCCATGGATACAATTTCTTTTAAAGCAACTGAATCACAAAAAAGTTTGGGAGTTTTTAACCCTCTATCAGTTTGATGCAAACCACAGTTGAAATCCCCAACCCAGAGAAGTAACCCTGAGGTATACAAAAAAGGTCTAACTGAATGAAAAAGAGAGACTCGTTGAGCTTTTGTCTGTGGGGCATAAACTACAATTAATCGAAATCTCTCCAAATTATAAGTAAAATCTAACATCATAGCTCTGCCTGGTAAAATATCAACCAATCTAGAAACATGAAATTCTGTATTGGAGAACAAAATACCAATACCATCACAAGTATCGAATCCTGATGACCAAAAAGAAGGGCCACTGGTCCATGCCCTAGAGGCCTGATGTAGTTCTCCATGGGATTTTAATCTTGCATCCACTAAACAAACAATATCACACTTGAGGTCTTTAACTGTCAGAAAAACACCCCCTAGTTTCTTTTGACCTTTAATACTATTCACATTTAAAGAACAGATCGATAAGGAAGCCATTTAGGAGCCAATAGGTGATTTACTCCTTTGACTTTGACGGGTTCGTTTAGCTATTGGATCTACGTCTGTACCTCCTTCGATATCCGGACAAGATCGAACTGAGGAAGTGTCCATATCATCCCCACCAGAATCCCTATCAGATAAATCAGTAGCTAAGACAGCAAATTTATTATTAGACTGCCAAGTACGAGCTTTAATTTCCTTGCCTCGACTAACCACTGCTAGGCCTTTCCTAGTTCTCTTATGGGTAACTGAAATAAAACCAGAGGAATCCGCATCAGAAGCAGATTGTGGAGGGGGGGGCATTATGACATCTGAAACATTTGTGTCAGCAATCTTTGAAGATACATCAGAAACAGAAGGAGGGACTCCTTCTACGGGGGTTACAGTTGTTGGAGGCAGATCATGAGGATCTTGAACAGTAACCACAGAAGACTCTTTAAGAACTGTTACTGTAGAAGAAGAAGGAAAGTCATTTTCCAAATCTCGAGCAGCAGCCTTTGTGCTTGTAATTGCTGTGCAATGGTAATTAAACCATCATGGGAAGGACAATCGTCCTATTATGGGATGCCTAGGGCAACGACCATAAGCATGGCCTATACCTTCACAAAGGTTACATTTAAAGGGATTTAAGTAGGCACTAGAAGTATGTCCATAATCAAAGCAATGACTACATTTCAGTGTATCACAAGCAGAACTAAGATGAGTACATGAACCACACTTAAAACAAGACTTGGGTTGTCCAGCATAAAAGATAAGCCCTTTGTCTTTACCTAAATAAAAAAAGCTAGGTAAATGTTTGGGTCCAGTATTAGTAGAATACAGTTTAACTCGGACCCTCCAGCTCCCGTCCCAGATTTGTTCACTATCCAACGTAGGTGTAGGCCTATTCAACACCTCACATCTTTTATTTAACCAAAAAAGAATGTCTTCTATATTTACCCCTTCATTTTTAAATATAATTGTAATATTCCGTACAGCTGGTTTGGTTAAAGGGATGGCTTGAAAAGGGGACCAGGTAGGAGAGGTCTGGAGTGTTTCATACTGAGCCCAAAATCTGTCTAAACCAGAAACTTGTTTGAAACTAACATCAAAATTGGAATTTCCTAAACTAATCGGAGCAAAAATCTCTGAAGAAAAAAATTTCATAGACCCTTTTAGTAGTTTTTTAGCAATATACATCCGGTCCGGTGGTTCCTCCAACCCCCCTTTATAGAGTAACCGGACAGCATTTCGCCTGGGTGCTGGTTCTCCTTTAGGAGTAAACAAATCAGCCAGTTTAAAACCGGCTAGACGACCTGAACAATTATCCACTGAGTTTTGCAAAACTGGGGTAGGTTTAGAACCTAATGGAATCGTAATTCCAGAAGGAACAACAGGAGTGTCATTAGTATTAGACAAATTATCAACAGTTTTAACAATAGGCAACATTGATTTAAAAGAAAACTCCCTATCATTAGTGTCAATATCAGTGGCAGTAGGGGTAAGAGGTGCAGTATCAAGTTCAGAAAAGCCACAAGATAAATCAACACCCCAGGGTTCGTTGGAGCTCTTAGTTGTAGCAGAAGGCTTGATGGTAGTTGCTTTCTGTAGCATATTTATATATGTTGGGTCCTGAGAGTCTGGAGTCCAGACACCCCCTTCCCCTTTTTCCCAACCAGCACTTTCTAGTGCTTTTTCAGGTGACCACGATTTCTTAGGGTCACTAACTATGTCTAAACTCATAGAAGAATGTTTGTTCCTTGTAATTGAAACCCCACCGCGTTTAGTCCATCCAGGGGCTTTATTAGCCGAGAAGAAAAAAATCTCTGTGTCAGAATTCTGGTGTGTAATAGTCATATTTCATTTTTTAAGAGGTGCACCACTTACTGTTTTCGAGCAGCGTTCTGCGATACTGTCTCGAATGCATGTCGTTTCTGGGGGTTCGGGCGCGGGCTGTGAGCACGATGAGACAGACTCGAAAACTGCCAGCCTTGTCCGTAGCAGCCGCTAATGCGGAAGCAACTGTGGAATCCGTCGCCCGTATTGCGTCAGCAGAGGGCTTTACTTTTGCGGCGTCTCTTGGGGAATCTATCACTGTAGGCATCTGCGCTAATGCCGCAATTCTGGAATCTAGCTGCTGCATTTGAAGAAACAATGCTGAGCGGTGCTCCACTAGGGCAGAACGGGAGAAATCAGCAATATTAAAGTCAGTGTCTTCTTTCTTCTCCTTATTATCGAAATCGTTTGCAGTAGCAGTTTCAATTATAGTGTCTGCACAGACAGTGGCCACATCAAGTTGCTCTTCAATAGCCTCAAGTGTTACAAGCACAGGAGAGGAGGCCCACTCCCCTGTACTCCCGACGTCCATCTCCTCCAAGGGTTCATGCATACTGGCCATCATGCAGCCAGCAGCAAAGGCTCCACCTACAAAGAGCAGGGGAATTTCCCCGGTGTCCTGGCCAAATTTCCCTCATTCACTAAAAATACCACCAACAGCTTAATCTGGTTCAAAGGTCAGTTGGCATTCATCTGTATCCCCCTCCCCCGGGTCGTGCCTGAAAATAGGCAGGATTTGTCTAGTGCACTTATCCGGTCAACAAAAACTAAATAAAAAAATATTAAACATAAAACAACTTAATCCCTTACTAGTTACCACTTGTCCTACCTCATCCCCCAAACAGGAAGGAGGAGGACAAGTCTGTTCATTATTAAAATGAATTCACAACCTTCTGTTTATTTAAAAACATTGTGATCTGGCTGTCTCTGCAGCCCTCTGTACCATGCTGCAGATGGACACCTTTCTCCCTTCCCCCCTCCTCGCACCGAGAGCATTGGTTGGAGGAGTTTCCCTGCTGGGAACCCTTATTCCACAGGGACTGGGACTGGCTTCTTTGAATCCCATTTTACCCTTTAGAGTAGGTGACTCACATCCATCGGTTCTATACCAAAGACCCCTTAAATACAACCAATTAAGTTCATTTAAATTACATATATACAGACACTGGGGGAAGGCCTTTATCAAGTATGACTGATCACGCTGCTTTTAATCCTTGTTCTCTCTGCACTTCTGCCACCTCTCCTGCTGGCACCCATAGCCATAGCTGTGGTCAGGTGTGTGCTAGATTAAAATCCTTCTGTCACCCTGTGTCAGTGTTAATGTTATGCACATCCAGTGGGGTGGTAGTCCTTTTAGGAGTATAGCTAATAAAAATTAAAATAGAGAGGAAAAGACCCTGCACTGGCCATGTGCCCCCCCCCCACCGTTACCCATGACCCATGCCATGGTTGGGGGGAGGTGCAATGCAACCCCAAGAGCCTCCAGAATGCCACAGTTCTGTAGGAGATAGCCTAACAATCAAAACTGAAGAGAATTCAAGCATATCTCCCAGTTGGACCATTGCTGAGTTACATAAACCCTTCCTCAAAAACCTTTCCTCCTAATTCGTACACACCCCTTGCACTTCAATCTAACATCAGTGGACTAGGTGGCACTAGAACATGATAGACTCTTATTACCTTCACCTCACACTCCCACTAAGTGGAAAATGAAGCCACCATGTTTTTTTTTGGTTTTTTTTGTTGGTGGAGCCTGCACAGCCACTCCCCCAGGCATTTCTACCCAATAGCTACTCGCACTGAAAATGTAGGGATGCAGATCAGCATCCATGACAACCAGAACAACACAGTGGAGCTACACACAGCATGCCACAAAAAATCCCTCTTAATATTACTTTTTAAAATGAAGTAAACTATTAACATATATGAATGCTACAAAAATATGTAATTATTGCATAAATGAAATATTCTGTGGGGACAATGTGTGATTAATTTTTTTATCCACACTTAAGCAGTTTGACCTCTGGCACAATACCCAGTACTTACATCACTCATGAGGTTACCCGAGCTCAAACTGCTCTTGACTGGATAAAAAAATGTATCACACATGTTCCCACTGTATATCCATTATTTACCAGGAAGCATTTATGACCACTGATATTATGCAAATGAAATTCTGTAACTTCTGTCTGAAGCACAACAGCGCAGTCAATGTCATCATCTTTGAATTATACCTTCAGGAAAATGTGAAATACCTAGCCAGGTTTTGCAAAATTGTTCATAATCCACCACACACACAAACATATATACACACACACACACACACACACACACACACACTCAGTCACCTCTTCTCACAAGGCTAGGGATAATATAACTCCTGACCCTGTGGAAATTTTAATTATGTTTAACAATTATTTTACTACCTGTGATAACTCCTTTCTCTAAGGCCACTCTCCTTCCATCTGTAATCCCCCTTCAATCTGTTCCCTTTTTGCCCACACACTTATATTTATTTATTCATGTCCTTCCCTTCATCTAGCTTAGAGGGCCTCCTGGCACTTCACTCTTCTCATTGTTCCAGCCCTAAGGGCCTGGATCCTGCTCTCCTCCATCTGCTCGCTGTCACTGAAATTACTTCACCAGTTACTGCCTTCCTTAAACTCTCATTCTAGATTTGCATGTAAGCCCCCTCTCATTTTGAGAGAGGCTCATACCACCTTTAGTGCGCCCTTGCTGTTTACCGGTGCCCATGGGGTTAGGAAAATCAGTGGTCTGGGGGTGCAATTTCTGTAAGTCGCCATTTGGTAGCAGCAGAGAGCAATCTAGTAGAAGTTTAAATAGGCAGAAACAGGCAGTTTCTGGGGCCTTTGTAGGAGAAATCAGGGAGAGAATGAGACTGATGGGCACTGCAAGGCAGTGCAGGGTGGGGGACCCTTCGGGTGGGGGACCCTCCCTCACTTTATTTTACCAGGTGAGCACCCTTGAGAATATTAATTTACATGGTGGGCCTGGGCAGGTTCCCAAAGATTACACAAGATGGAATTCCTCCTTTGCACAAATGATATACATCCCTTTCTCAGCAGCCGAAAGTGGAGAGCTAGATCACTTACTTCATAAAGTGTATTGTTTTACATTTCAAATGCTCCTTAAATCCAAGTTGCTGACTAGAAATATGAAGAGAAAGAAAGCATACGACATGGGAGGAGTGAACTAAGTAAATACAGAGCATAACAAACATTAAGACGTTTTAGATTCTTTACCTGCAACAGCTGACATGTAGCATCTGATTGTTGAGGGACATCCTACTTCACATGCTGGCATTACAGGTTGGGGGAGCTGCCACAGCTTGTCCTCAGTACCTTCAAAGTGAAGTGCTATAGCGCTCACATCACTGCTAATGATTTATAATGGGAATGGGGGGCACATTTCAAGTTAAGGACCTGAGAGGCCATCACAGTTCCCATGGAGGTTAGGGAACTTGTTAAGGGTTAAAGAGTAATGGATTCTAGTAGGATTTGAACCCGAGTCTCCTGGTTCTTGTGCTTGTGCTTTAACCACTAGATCACCCTTCTTCCATATGCTGCAGCTGATGCTTCCCTGGTAACCTACTCCTTATTATAGCTGAACTCTTAATTGTCTTACAGCAGCCATCCGATCACTGACTGCCTAGTTACAAAGGGTCAGAGACATATTTGCAAGATTGTCTCACTGCTGGTGTCAATCAAAACAGAGAATGCTAACACAAATAGAAAATAATACAACAGCTGTATAATACCACTCAAAACTCGTGTTGTACCCAGAGTCATTTATTGGGTAAGACTGTTTTTGCCAAAATAAACATTAGCATAACAAATACAGACACTTCCTTATATTAATGCTGCATATACAATACATGTCAAATCAGCGCTGCATCACAATTCACATGGTTCTAGTCCCTATTAAAACTGCACTTCAAGATGTGCACAACACTTGAAGGGTTCCCCCATTACTCAAGGGGGGAACCAAACATTGTGGGTTTGGTTTACTGGTGGAACTGCATTTAGTGCAGCACCATTATCTGTTACTCTGATGACATCATCCTCCAGCAACATTGATGGTAAAATGGAGGACAAGCACAAACATAACTTCTGGGGGCTGTATATTTTTATTTACAAACTAGATTTGGACAACAATAGGACTGCTGGCAACTGGAGGAGGCACACAACAGTTACACATGAGGAGTTAGGAATATATTGGTGAAAATATGGGAGACGTTCCCTTTAAGTCACAATTTATTGTTTATTGTTTATTGAATAGAATCAGAATTACAATCCTTTGAGTCATAGACTCATTTGCAAAGGCTCCACATCAGGTCAAAGTAAAAAAGAAATACACATACAGTAATGAAAAACATACACATACAGTATTAAAGTAATAGTACAGTACAGTACAGGGTTATGCAGTCCTAGCTTACTCTTATTTAGATGGTTACATTAACTGGGGGCATACAAGATGTCCCGTGTCAGAATAGTACAGGATGCAGTTTCGTAGGATTGAGCCCCTGTTGCCCATTTAAATCATTTTGGCCCCAGGAGAAATAAAGTGATTGATTTTAAAGGAAATTGAGTGTCCTAATTTCATTTGTAAATAAGGATGGAATGGAATTAAATTGTTAATCCTTAGTTTTAGCTCTCCATTGAGTTCAATTTCAGGGATGCCTTGAAGATCCTAAGTCTTATGCATCATCTGGGGACCAGAGCAGTGGGAGCAAATCCTGAAGTCATCAGGGTTCCTGCTTTAGATTTCAGGGCCTTGGGGTATGGTTTTACACTCCAGAAATTGCAGTAGCCTGGGAGCCAAATGAAGTAAGAAGACAAATCTAGGTAGACTCAGAATTATTTCCATTTTGATTTGCTGGTGATATTGTGGAGTGCTGGCAAGGTTCTTTGCTGTGGACACCCTCCCCCATTGACATCAGTGTTTTCCCCCTAGACATTGGGGAGGGGGTGGCTACATATATAATTCCCAGTGCCTGGAAGCATGATGTGATAGTTTTCTGAGGGATGGTGGTGAAATCACATTATCTGGGAACCACTGGCTGATTGTTCTGCTCCTTGCCTTTTCGTGAAAAGGGTAGGGAATTCTGGAAAGGCCGGTACCTTTTCACTACCCTTTCTCCCGAAAGCTGTCTCCTTTTCCATCCTTTGTAGTCTGACTTCAAGGCCATACAGTTGCCTCATTCTTTTTTTTTTAAGTTTTTAAAGTTATTTTGTAAACAGGAGCACATTGCATGATATTCTCAACTATGAAAATGGCCAATTTTGTCCATATGTTTTCAATTAAAAAAAAATGAAATCACAGTCAGTATGCAAATAACAATTCAGGCACACAGTACAAAAAAGACAGGACATTTTGAATAAGTGAAAATTCTGTCGAAAAGGGAAAGATAAAAATTATACTGTCAAACAGCCTCTGGTGATGCTTTTGTTAAACAGAGTTCAAATCTGATCAAACTGTTTCTTCTTGTTGAAAAAACAATAATGCACCCATTCAAGTATACAAAGATCCACCATTAGATTAAATCACTTTTATATCAGAAAGATTGGACTCTTTCCACCTCACTGGCATAAATTTCTTAGCATTAAGGAATCCCATAGCTATTAGTCTCTGTGTGAACCTATTGTCTATATGTATTTTGTCTATATTTAATTGATATGTATACCCTGTAGGAAAGGAGGGGTGGGGCATGATAGAAACTTTCAAGTACATCAAGGGAATCAGCAAAGTCCAAGAGAGGAGCATCTTTCAGAAGAAGAGATGTGTAAGAACAAGGGGCCACAATTTGAAGATAGAGGGGGGATGGCTCAGGGGCAACGTGAGGAAGTATTTTTCATGGAGAGGGGGGTGGATGCATGGAACAGCCTTCCTGAGGAGGTAATGGGGTCAAGACCAGTGGGATAATTCAAGAATGCATGGGACAGACATAAGGCATTTATAGTGGGGTATAGGAGAAAGTAGGCTGTTGGTTAACTAGGATCTGCAGCTTATCCAATAGGTAGGGAAATGGGTAGACTAGGTGGGACAAGCGGTCCTTATCTGCTGTCAAAGTCTATGTTTCTATTTTTCTATGCCTAAAACAATCTCTCGAGGCTTCCTATTAATTTTAATAGAAGTGGCATCTTTTAAAGCCATGAGCACACTATCCCAGAACTTGGTAACGTTTTGCAGCTCAGAAACATATGGGCAAGTGACTCTAGGTTAGGTACACATCTCAGTCATTTGTCTCATATTTCTGGATCCATCATCATCAATTTATTGGAAGACAAGTTGAGAGAAACTCTTGTTTACAATTGTGTCCATTTACAAAAAAAAGTTACAAAAGTTACAATACACGACAACATAAAACAAATAATGTAGACACACATCTTATATAATATAATTCATATTATAAATGAATAGTTTGGTTGGGTAAAATGCATGTGTTCAGCCAAAACATTCACATTGTTTCTGAAGAGACCATACAATAAGAAGTTTGAATCGGGAGATAGGGATTAAGGCACCCAATTTAAGTCCTTTCTTGAGTTCTTCCCAAGTCTGGGAGACAGAAACAGAAAATACATAGTTACACATTTTTAAATGAGTTCTAGGAGCAGAAAACTTTGGTAATATGCTTGACCTAAGATTGTTTCTGTATGTCTGCTTAAGACACAGTGATTTCAAAAGGAAAGAGGGGAGCTTACCTGTAACTACTAATTAATGAACCTGATCCCACAACAGAATATAGATGGCAATCATGAGTATTCCAGGACAACCCTGATATAAATCTTAATTCACAGTGATAAAGGGGATCAAGAACTTCTAACACTGATTTTGTTGTGTTTCTATATATATATATATATATATACAATCTCCATAATCAATACTAGAAAAAAACAGGGAATTAAGAAAACTTTTCTTAAAGGAAGACTAAAGTGAGATTTATTTTTATAAAAGAAAGCTAGTAACCATTTTAACTTTGATGAGATACTCAAAATATGAGGTTTAAATGAGAGTTGAGCATCCAGTATAATTCCCAAATATCTGTAATTGGAAGTTTTAGCAATTTCAGTATTGTTACTCGACAATAGTTTTAAATGAGAAGTGTCTCCAATTTTTTTTGAAAAATCACCATTGTGTTTTTCATATTTAACAATAACCTCAAATCCAGTAATGCAGCTTGTTTTTTATTAAAGTATTGCTGTATGTTTTTTACAGCTATATTTAAATCTTTATGACCTGTATACAGAATAATATCATCTGTGTGTAAATAAATGTTAGTTGAAGCAGGACAGTGTTTTGGAAGTTCATTAACATTAGTCAGAAATAAAAGGGATCCAAGGACTGAGCCCTGTGGAACCCCTTGACTAGCAATTAGTATATCTGATTTAGAATCACCTGCCTTAACATAATGTGGTCATAAAGACAAATAAGATTGAAACCACATCAGTGCAGAAAATCCTAAACCTACATTTTTTAACCTATTTAACAAAATAGTTTGATCAACAGTATTGAAAGCTTTCAATAAATCCAAATAAATAGCAGGAGTACTATAACCTAAACTAAAAGAAGTGAAAATGTCATTAGTTACTTTTGATACTACATTGGTTGTATTATACCCTTTTCTAAATTTGGATGGTATTCAGCTAAGATGTTAAACTTTACTAAGTAAGAAGTGAGTTGTTTGTGAATTAACTTTTCAAAAATGTTTGCAATAGGAGTCACCATTGATACAGAATGATAGCAGCTAGGATCAGATGATTCACCCACCTTACAAACAGGAACTATAGAAGTAATTTTCCAATCCTTTGGTAAATATGAGTTATTCTGGAACACGTTATAGATTTGGAGTTAGATATGTCATATGTGGGGCCAAACATTTTGAGGCTACTTTGTAAAAAATAGGATCAATATTATCATATCCAGCATATTTCTTTTCTTGTATCAGTTTTACGAAGTTCTCTATAAACTTCACCCTCCTCTATATCATAAAATGAGAACAAAGGCCTATTAGAGTGGGACTGAAATTCAGAATCCAGGGTAGCTGCAAACATATTAGGGTGCTCTTTTTCAAAGGACAAGCTGGCTTATCTGTATGTATTTTATTTAATTTGGAATGAGTGTAATATAACAAATGTAATATATCTAGTGTAAGAGAATATATTGGATTTGTTGCAGTTCTGAAGCAGCTATATCCATAAGCATGAAGTATAGTTTCAATATGATTTTTTTTTATTTTATTGGGATCTCAAAGTGTTTGTCCAATTGGAGATTGCTGAAGCATGCAGTTGCTTTGGGACAGGAAGATTCTGAGCTGCGGCAAGCTAAAGAAATGTTGCCTGGGAAGTTGAATAATGTTTGAGGCTATTTGACCAAGGTCAGTGTATATTCCATAAAAACATTTTTCGTTGTTCTTAAGGTTGACTGACTTTACCTTCAAAGGGATGCATTAGGGCCTTCTTA
This sequence comes from Neoceratodus forsteri, assembly GCA_016271365.2. NCBI lineage: Eukaryota > Metazoa > Chordata > Ceratodontiformes > Ceratodontidae > Neoceratodus > Neoceratodus forsteri. Next base: position 1,068,158,329 of record CM028130.1, read on the forward strand.
CTTCTGCCATCTTTTCTGACCCAGTGAAAGCCTTCAGTTCTGTTACCTGCCAGTTCTGCCAGCTGACGTTGGACTGTCCTGGCCTGTTAATGACTAATTTCAGTTCTACCTCTATGGCTACTAGCAGGCAATGCATATTGATGGCTCCTACTCCCAAGCCTTCCCAAGTGTTACAAGTGAGTAACAGTCCTTTGACCAGTCCTATTCTTCTTATTCTGTAATGGCCTTCCCTCTACCTATTTCTCATCAAACATTCATATGTGGTTTTTACCAATGGACCTTATGTCACCAAGCTTGTATTCACAATCTAACTGGATTTAAACAATGCTCAATATTGGTTCTGGGAGACAAAATGATTCTGGGAGAACACTAAAAAGACAGTCACTCTGACACTGGGCAAAATATCAAAACTGGCTTCCCTCCTCTTACCTCCCTATCCTAAGACTCTTGGTTAATCCTAACTGGATAATACCCTTATCTTCAAATAACTTAGTATAATAATAGTCACATACATGGTCAGATATTTCCAGATATTTCACAAAATTTCTAAAGAGTTTCTCTTTGCTGCCCCAACTATGGAAATATAGAAAGCAGGATATTTCTCTGGAAATTCCACAGAAATTTCAGGAAATATCTGACCATGTCTTTGGCTGTGACTGTATCTGTCTTGACCAATATCTGCACTCTTTTTTTTTACCTGGACTTAGTCAGTTCTGAACTGGTTGCAAAACTTGGGATCTCCACATGAGCAAAGCCTGCATCTCTCTACCAGTTTTACAGGAAATCAATAAACAAAATTATACTTCTATTCCTTGACTAAGCAGATGTTGTTTGGGACTCTGCCCCATCTCCAGAAATGAATCCTGTTTCAATTGTTTCTATCATGTTGCCTTACAGTTTCCCTCCCACTCCTCACTTTACCTTGTACATGAGCTTAGTTAAATTCAGTTCAATGTTATCCAGGGTAAATACCAAAGAGCAGAGCTCATTTACAGTGGTGTCCTTTCAGGCAGGTTTCAGGTGATTAATATACACTCTGCTGATGTAAGTGGTGCTAGGTACATAATACAGAAGGAATGCATTACTGGAATTGTAAGCAGGAGGTGCTGATTGCTAAAACAGGATTATGCAACTGGAGAACATGGATGGGAAAAAGAGATGCAAGACTCAGAAGTTTGTGGCTGTATCCAAGATGGTGACTGTGACTGCATGACAGGAGCCACTCCAAAACACCCTCCCAGTATGTGGTAAAATAGTCCGACTACACAAGGAACTAGAATTCTAAACAAGTGTGAATAAAGAAACTGCTATTGACCTAAACCTAAAAAGAAAAAAAGAAAAAGCACTAGCAGCTTTTGGATTACAAATGACACCCAAGAAAGATCAGAAGATGCAGAGAAAATAGGCCTCAATGAAACAATCTATGAAGGCAGGTAAATCAATGGGAATGGTGACTAGATGGGGAGGCAGTATAGCACAGTGGTTTAAGGCTCTGAGCTGCAAATCTGGAGACCTGGGTTTGAATCCCACAGCCCAGACTTGCATACTGTGTGACCCTGAGCAAGTCACTTAACTTCCCTATGCTCCCAGGTTGCACCTGTAAACAAGCTTTCAGCTTAGTGTGTCTCACCTGGTTAAACAAAAAAAAAATCTAATAACTTTACTTTCAAGAATAACATGTTATTGGTTGAGTTTGATTAGTTTTTACCAGCATTGGATCCAGGGAACAAAACGTTCATTGCTAACAAGTCCCAACCCAAAGTAATCATATTTTTAAAAGTGCCCAGAAAAAAGCAACTAGAGGTAAAAAATGTTCAGCAAAAGATTATTACTGAGGACAGACCTCCTGTACAGCCAGCTCAAGATGATCAGAGGGAAGAAATTGAGCCTAAGGAGAAACCAAGAAATGCATTAATGAATGACCCAGAAGCACTGAACGTATCACCAGAAAAGCTTTGACAATCTCCTTCCTCCATTACTCCAGATCCAGGACCTGGCTAAAGCAGACTAGCAGGCACACGCAGGCAGAGCAGTGAGCACTGGTGCTGAGGCTGGGAGTGCTGTACTACCAAAGCAAGATGGGACTATCAACAGAAAACACTGTGGAGCAACTGTGAATAGTGTAACTTTAGAACATCATGTTGAAATAATGCAAGCACAAAAGTGTAAGGAAGGAAATAATAGGAAAAGGTCATAAATGCCTGGTAGTAATCAGACTATTAAAACATTAAATGATAAAGAAACCATTGGGATACAACCAAGCAAAATAAATGAGCAAAAATATGATCTTTGTAATGAGCACACTGTTATGGGGAAGAGGGCACCATTTAAAGAAACTAAAAAGAGTCAGAATCCATCTGTTCAGGGCTTAATTACTCAAAAGGAGCAGCTGATACTACTGAATGATTCAAGGGAATTTAATAATTTAAGTTTTGTGAAAGAGGAAAGCACAGCCCATGGAACAAGTCATACTTGAGCCAGCCTGTGCTCAGAACTCAGTAATAGCTCAGTCTGTACATGTGATGGAAAAAACAGGGCACCGCTGAAGCAAACGATGTTTCATATACTGTAACTTAAACTCCCTCAATAAAACTTTTGAAAACGCCCTTCAAGTAATAAATAATAGAATGGAAAATATAAAGAAATTATGCACTGGCATTGAACGTGACAGTAGGACTATAACAACAATGGTTAAATCTCTCACTCCCTCGGTGAGTAAAATGGTACCCCATTGCTCAGAGAGGCAGGTAAAGCCAGTAATGATAACAGTATCACCACCAAGTTCTGAAACTGATCAGTCTTCTGAGCCATCTCAATTTTCAGATGGATTCATAAAGTCAAGTGAATTGGAGGGTCCTAATGGGGAAGAGGACTCTCCTCGATCTTGGGCTAAGAAAACGCTATATAAAATGCATAAAGTCAAGCTTAAGAAAATGGAATGCTGGAAGGACAAATTGTTAACTTGCAGTCAATTATTTCTCAGTTATTCATTGAAAACAGAGACCTGAAAGCAGAGCTGAAGCAGGCTCAACAAAGAATTTTAACTTTGGAAGACAATACCCTCCCCGTTTAAAGACAAACTGATTCCCTAGAACAACCAAACAGTGACTTCAAAGCAAAGTTACTGGACTTTGAAATATGTTCTAGAAGGAAGAATATTAGGCTCCTGTGAGTCCCAGGATTTTGGGACAATGATAGATCCCTAAGACAGACATTAAACCAAGTGATGGTTGCATTTCTAGAATTTATTTTATATATTTTATTTTTATTTTATTTTGTTTTTGTCAACTGGGTGAGTACCACAGCCAAAACATGACTATTTTCAGGCACGACCTGGGAGATTACAATGACACAGGAATACAGTAGTTTCAGGGTAAAACATGGAAAACCAATTTACAGTATATGAGTGTATAAAAACAAGATAGGACAAGAATTCAAATAATACAATGACAGTAAATCATAAAAACATAACCAGTTAGAGGCATCTTGTTTGGGGTGCTGATGCAACAAACAGTAATAAGACATAAGTGCAAGTAGAAAGAACTAAATGACAGAATAGGTGGACATAGAAGCAGGGAGGAAAAATTGCAGAAATTCAGGGGGTGGGGGTTGAAGCAGGAGCAGGAGGCCTGGCTAAAGAAGAAAGAGTGACATTTGTTTTTGAACTGAGCATGACTGGAAGCAATCTGAACATCAAGAGGCAGGGAGTTTCACAATTTGGTCACTGAGTGGGAGAAGGCTAGGGCACCTTTGGAAGATTTGCTCCTGAGAACAAGTACATGAGATTTGTCAGCTGACCAAAAGCCATGGGAGGAGGGGAAGCGGAGACAGCAAAGAGGCAAGTGAGACAGGGATACCTGCTGTAAGGATATTATCACTTAGGGAGGCTAGGGCATCAGTACAAGTGGTAGAAGGTGGTAGCCAGTTTAGCTCAGCATAGAGCTGGCAGTGGTGTTTTGACCAAGAGAAGGCAGAGGCATATCTACAGATACTATTGTAGGTGACATCCCATTTCCTAAGAAGGGTTTTAGATGCATTAAGGTAGGTTACAACCCCATAGAATAGTGATGGCAGCAGGATTTCACAGGCTATAGTGAGTCTAGCAGACTCCATAAGGGCATAGCTAGTTTTGTTTTTTGGGTAACATTTTTGACAAATTACTACTGGTCAGACTCAGGGATGAGATAGAATCATTAGAGGGACTTGCTCCCGCTCAAGCGGGATTTCGGGAAGGTTATTCAACTCTTGATAACTGCTTTATACTCTCTCATTTGATTGAAAAATATGTTAATATAAGGAAACAAAAATTGTACGTAGTTTTTGTAGAGTATAGCTCAGAGTTTGATACAATTAATAGATCAACATTATGGGAAATAATGCTATCACATGGTATTTCTCCTATCTTGGTTAACAGCATTAGAAATTTATATTCCCACACCTGGGCTTGGATTTGCATTGGGAGTGTATGATTGGGTAGAATAAAAACAAATAAAGGTGTCAGGAGAGGATGTATTTTGGCACCTCTGCTTTTTTCAATTTATTTGGACAATTTACTGATCCAATTACAATCTTTAAATTCTGATTCTCCTAGAATTGGTACACATGTATGCTCAGCACTTGCCTATGCCGACGATCTTGTTTTGTGCTCTCTCTCAGTTTCAGGTCTTCAGAAAAAGTGACATTTTTTGTTAACTGTATCTGAGTCTTTATCATTGAAACTCAACCTTGGTAAAATTAAAGTAATAATATTTAGTGAAAGAACCAATAAGTTTAGGTGGAAACTAGCAGATGAGTATTTAGAAACAGTTTTATCATACATATATTTGGGCATATTATATTCTAGTGATGGATCTTGGTGTAGACACCGGGATAATATACTCTCTAAAACTAATAAAACAATAGGGGCTTTGGCAAAATTCAACCATGCCTATGGTGGTTATTCACTTAGACCCCTTCTGTCTACCATACAGGCAAAGTATAATGCACAAACCCTATATGGGGTAGAAAAATGGCGGTTAAAACCTTTGGATGACTTAGAAATTCCAGTCATTAAACTTCTGAGGAAAGTCACTGGTTGTCAAAGATCTACACCGGACTACTTTTTAAGAACAGAACTGGGAATTACAAATTTACAGGCATTGGCTGATTCAAGATTAATTAATTTCTGGGCTAGGATTTTGCAATTACCGAATGATTGGTAGGCTAAGATATGTTTAATGGAGAAAGAAGTGTGAGTGCAATGTAAGCACAAACAGTCATTAAGCACAAACAGTCAAGCTGGCTCTTTCACTTGTATAACTCACTTGATAAATATCTGATGTCTTTCTTGTTGAAATATAGACATCAGTGTGTGAATATTAGTGAGAAATATAAAGCTTATGTGAAAAAATAAAACGGAACAGTTCCAAAGAGAATTGGACTTGGCACACATTGCTAACTCCAAATATTCTAAATGGTATTCGCATAGTGTTCATAATCATGAATACAGATTTTATCTTGATGTTTTGGAGAACCCTGATATTCGTAAAACATTTACAAGATTTAGGCTTGAACTGTTTGAATCTAATGTTAGAAATGCTTTATATAAGAACTCTAGTAATCCTGAGGATAAGTTCTGTGTATGTGAACAGGGAGAAAGGGAGGACTTGGTCCACTTTTTTTGAGGTGTCCTTGGTACACCGGGATTAGGTGTAAGTGGTCATCTCCAATAATCACTGGAATAGCAACATCCAGTGATACTGAACTCATTAAGGTTTTTATTTCCTCTGAGGATCATACTATTATACATTCTGCAGGGAAATTTGCATTTCTAACAAGGAATATTAGGAGAAGGAATCTAAATGCCCCTAAGGTATAATATTGGTGGCTTAGTGGTATTTTTTCCCATCAGTGGTAGCCCATGGATTCATCCACCTGACCACTTATTGCCATTTTGCACATTAACTGTATTTTTGTGGTTGTTTGTATTACTGGTTATTGTATACTATATGTAATGTCAGATTGTATTTATATGCCCTATGATACCTTATTTGAATGTATGTTAATGTTGTTGTAATTTTCAATGTTGTGATAATCATTTTTAAGATTAAATAAATAAAAACACTGAACTAGTACTATAAAAAAGCTAGTTTTGTAGGCAACCCCAATCTTAGAATTTACCGATTTACACATTGACATGATGTGCTTATCAAAGTTAAGATTTTTGTCAAGGAGGACTCTAAGGTATCTAAAATAGCAAACAGATTCCAGAAACAACCCATCCTGACCAGATATCTTGAACTGTGCTCAGTTGGTTTTTAATTTGACGGTAAAGCCCAACAGCATCGTTTGCATTTTAGTGACATTAAGTATTAGCTTATGTCGGCCTAGCCAAGACTTGATAGACATAAAAGCGGAGGAGAGAATGAGGTTGATGTGGAGTATACCCCTATTACTGCAGTACAGAAGTAAGTCATCAGCATATAAGATGGATGAGCAGTCAGGGATACAGGACAAGATACTGTTAAAAACAGAGAAAAGAAGGGGGCCTAATATGGATCCCTGGGAAACTCCAAGATTAATGGATCTAGGGCCTGGCAAGGTGGAGTTCAATTTATCAGTCTGAATTCTATTAGATAGATAGCTATTGAACCATGTCACCAAGTGGGGGGAGTAGCCAAGGGCAAGAAGGCTATCTTGGAGAAGAGGACGATCAACAAGGTCAAACGCCTTGGTAAGGTCGATGAAAACAGAACCAGTAAGGAGGCCAGAGTCCATGGCAGCTAGGGTATCATTTGTAAAATGCAGCAGGGCAGTAGAGGTGCTATGCCCTTTTTGAAAGCAATGTTGAATAGGTGACAGGAGATTATAATTGGTTAGGAATTCAGTGAAATGGGTTGATACTAATTTTTCAAGTATTTTGCTCAATATTGATAGTATAGCAATAGACCTAAAGTTTGCCATATCTTTTCTATCCCCTTTCTTAAAGACTGGCATAACTTTAGCCATTTTCCAAATATCAGGAATGATGCCATTACAAAGGGAGAGGGTTAGGATCCAAGACAGAGGCTGAGAAATAAATGGTGCAGCCAGTTTTAGAAGTTTTGGCTCAATGCCATTGGAACCCACGCCAGTATTATCAGAAATGGAGTTCAGTAGCCTTAGAACTTAAGATTTAGATATGGACTTAAAATAAAATAACAAGCATTTGTCAATGCCGAACGTTCGCTTGCAGGTATTTGCAGTGGTGTTTGGCATGTATGGTGCCTTACCCTAATGCCCTGTGCGATTGCTGGTATTTGCACAATAAATTGTCAGCATGACCTTATTGTTACCCCCATTGTGTGCTACATAGGCGGAAACATGTTTTGGGGAGGATGTGAAAAATGACAGCTGTACTGCTCATAAGGAAGTGTGGTAAAATGGCAATGTTGAAAATTTGGAGTGGAAATATTGAAAATTTGCAAACCTACGAGCGTGCGTGAGGAACTGTGCAATGCACGCTTGTAAAGCAGTCATTTGTAGGATTTTTTTCACCAAATTTTCAACATTGCCATTTTAAAACCTCTGCTAATGAACAGTGTCACTGTGATTTTCTTACTGTGTCCCATACATTGATTTCGCACACCAACTGCACCATTGTGCAGTACATGGGCGGAAAGACATTTTGGGGAGGATGTGAAAAATGACAGCTGTACTGCTCATAAGGAGGTGTGGTAAAATGGCAATGTTGAAAATCTGGAGTGAAAATATTGAAAATTTGCAAACTTACAAGTGCGTAGGAACTGCGCTACGCAGAGTCATAAAACAGTCATTTTTAGAAATTTTTCACCAAATTTTAAGCACAGCCATTTTAAGACCTCTGCTCATGATCAGTGTCACTGTGATTTTCTTAATGTGTGCCATACATTGAGTTCGCACACCGACTGCGCCATTGTGCGCTACATGGGCAGAAACACATTTTGGGCAGGATGTGAAAAATGACAGCTGTACTGCTCATGAGGAGGTGTGGTAAAATGGCAATGTTGAAAATCTGGAGTGCAAATATTGAAAATTCGCAAACGTATGAGCATGCGAGGAACTGCAACGACGCTCTTAAAACAGTCATTTTTAGGAATTTTTTCACCAAATTTTCAACATAGCCATTTTAAGACCTCTGCTCATGAACAGTGTCACTGTAATTTTCTTACTGTGTTCCATACATTGATTTCACACACCAACTGTGCCATTGTGCGCTACATGAGCGGAAACACATTTTGGGTGAGATGTGAAAAATTACAGCTGTACAGCTCATAAGAAGGTGTGATAAAATGGCAATGTTGAAAATCTGGAGTGAAAATATTGAAAATTCGTGAATTTACAAGCCTGCATAGGAACTGCGCAACGCACGTTCGTAAAACAGTCATTTTTTTGGAATTTTTGCACCAAATTTTCAACATGGGGTTTGGGACCTCTTCATGAATGATGTCACTGTCATGGTGTTATTCAAGGCTGAAGGGTGATTTCATGCAGTGACTGCACAGTGCCTGCTAAATCACCCTTCGGCCCAAATAACGCCATGACAGTGACATCTTTCATGAGAAGGGGTCCAAAAACCCATGTTGAAAATCTGGTGCAAAAATTACAAAAATGACTGAGATATGCAATAAAGTTGAAACCCCTATGTAACCCATTATACAGCTTACCGGCATTTCCTCAGTTCGCGGTCAGCTTTGAAGAGTGCAGACATGTTTCCGGTCCACGAAGATCGTCACGCTGGAGTCGGAGGTAAGTATGGGTGGGGTGTGGGAGGCTGGGTGCACAGTGGGTGGGTGCGGGTTGTGGAAAGAGGGGCTGGAGACATGCCGCTGGACCGTTTTGTTTTCTAAGTTAAAAAAAAAAGACGACGTGGGACCTTTGCCACACTGGGGTGGGCTCCCAGTGTGGCAGAAGATGGCTGTGGGGGCCGAGGAGCTGACGGGGGATTGGGCACCTCCCTCGGCAAACTACGCTGGGGGGGAGGAGCCGACGGGGGATTGGGCACCCCCGTCAGCAAAGTAAATGACTGTTTGCCACGCTGGGGTGGTGTTCTGCCAACTCAAACCAGGCAGCTATCTTACTCACTCACACTCACATACACACAATAACAAAACAATAAGTACAGCAAGCCAAAGCTTTATTATAGCAAAATATAATACAAAAGGTTATACATCACCAATTCAATAAAGCATCATCCAAGCCCTCTTCCAATGGCTGGGAAGCCCCCTTGTCAGCCTGGCTAGGAGTCTCTCGAACCGGGAACTGGCCCCACAGCGATGCGTCCACCCTGCAGGAGAGGCTTCAAACCAGGCATTGAGAAAGCTACATTTATATCTTATTCTATGCTAAAAATAATCGAGCAGCCCTCATAGTGTTGTTTTCCCACATTCTAGAAGCTGGCCGGGCTCCCAGGATGCTGAAAATTCACACCATAAGGACTGCTCAGAATTCCCTACACCTGCTAGGTCACTGTGCTCCAAACACTGGCAGGGTGCCTAGAACACTATGAGCTAAGCAGAAGTTTAAACAAAACTACAAAACAGGTTGCCTGATAATATGCCACTTCAAGTCAGCAAAATACACTGTCTGAAGCAAAACATAATAATGAGGCTATCTAAAGAGCAAAACACCAATTAAATGAAGCAGCATGTAAAATGGAGTCACACAATACAAAATGGAGTATAAAATGACATACATTACATAAAATAGCATACAAAATGGAGTGACAATAATCAACATATTATACTATCACTACATTCGGTCCTTTGATTATTGTGAATATGATTTGTATGATATTGGTACCATAGCAAAATTACTATGAATATAACATGATAAGTAACAAGTCCAAATAAGCAAGATAATTGTCAGTACAGCAATGAGTATGATAGGATGTATCAGAATATTTAACACTTTTGTAGCTGATGGAGACCATCCTGTAAAAATATCCCAGCAATAATGAGTAGTCTCTTGTTGAATCTTGGAACTTAAATCAATCATTTTATTTTTAACTATCGTAGTTTGCACCTGACTTTGCACTAATGATTTATTTCTTATTGCCAAATGAGCCTGCATTACATCTGTTTCCTGAATTATCTGTTTAATTTTATTTAATGAGATACTCAGTCTTGATTGATCTAAAATATTGGGCTGCCAATACAAAATAAGCTTCTACTCATTATCAGGGACCTGTGCATTTTACTGTGGTGGATGATATTACAATCCAATGATTACTAGGAATCCATGATTTGAACACGGTCCTCCACACATATTCATTATTACTCATTAAATCACTCTGGGCCTTATTTCTTTGCATTATAGAATACATATGTCGCATTGTGCATTCTGTCCAATCAATAAATCACGAAATATTTTCTGCTACTCCCATTCCCATACCTGTGAAGCATTAAATAACTGCAAGAACTCAAAATCATAATTCAAAGTTAATCTTTGGGGTAAGAAAACAGTTGGCATCCATTGAGCTTGTGTTAATTAAGCTAAATACATCAATTCCTACTGCCTGAAGCCTGTTAGTCAGTGTTTCTATATCAACACTATTTAAAATTCCCATGCCTGCCCCTGCTCCACCTAATAGCGTATCATACCAAGCTCTTTTATATTTGCATTTTCTACTAAACATAAACGTTATGTTAAAATGGATTACATTTTCTGATACCACTGCGCTACTGATGTACATGTGGATGGAACCTTAACTATACTATCATTGCTAATTAAAGGATGATTTTTCAACACTGTAATGTGATCTGCCCAAGTAGTTCTATTAGTTATTGCAGTAGCATTCATGCAGAATAACGTGTCTATGTCAATCAAAGTAATACTTGCATTGAAAATGTCTGTTTGATTCATGCAGCAATCAAGTCTATGTTGTACAGTCACCATGCAACTATTCGGTAAGTTGCAGCATCTAATAGCAGTCTGGTTCTGTAAAGAGATTTCATCTGTTTCGTAGGCATATTGTCCTGAGCCACCAGTTGTCATCCAGAGATTGACCCCTGGTGAAAATGTCATGTTCAGTACCACACACTTCTGTCCGGATGGGCAGCTAAAGTTCCCCTGGGTTCTATCTTTGGTATCATTTTTCCAACTCCAGGTTCCTTTCATTACAGTTAACCCTTTGAATCCTTCCTCCAGGGGTAACTAGCTCTGCCAAATGGACCATAAGACACACCAGCATTCCTTTTAAAATCCATTGCTGGACCTAGAAAGACACAAATTTCATTATTCTCGAAGATAACATTTATGTGCAGGCACGTATTCCCATTTTTCTTTCCCTGATCTGATAATTAACACTGTGTTGTCTCGTCCGTGGCTATCACTCAGCTGGTTCAGGAGGGCCATTTGGGTTTGTAACCCATATTTTGGCACCATTGTTAAAACCTCCTGTATATCTAAAACCTTTATCCCCCTTGCTGTTAAGAGTGTGGGGCTTGTCCTTTATAGGGGTCACTTTGTTAACTGGAATAATTAACAATTGAGCCACTCTGTCATACTGATGAATTAACAGATTTTGTTCTCTACTATTCAACAAAATTACTTTCACTTCTCCTTGGTAATCACAATCAATCACCCTCCCAAAATTTGTATTCCCTTGAGGGCTAGTTCTGATTTAGGTGCTATCCAACCAAAATGTCTCGTGGAATTTGTATTTCAATACCGGTTTTATCACTTGAATGTTTCTCTGTTTATTCTGTATTCTTGAAGGGCATGTAAATCAAGTCCAGCAGCTCTGGGTTGCCCTGCAAGGAGACAGAGCTCCTGGTGTAATTTCCCAATATAACACTGTTTCTGTAGTTGAGTAAGCCTGCACTTGCAAATTAGGAGTTATCATTCGCATTAAGGGGGTCTCAGATTCTCCAATTGATCTATTATTTAAAATCTGTAATGCTTCATGCAAATTCTTCTTCCATTTTCGTAGGCTCTCCCCAATTTCCTAAACTGTTCTTTCAGCAATCCATTCATTCTCTCAATTAACCCTGCTGCCTCATGGGTAATAAGGGATGAAATACCCACTGTATGTTATGGGCTTGAGCATAAGCTTTGTACCATTTTCCCTCAAAATGGGAACCATTGTCACTTTGTATCTGCAAGGGTATTCCATAGTACAACAATAATTAAGTTAATTGCCTTAATGGTGTTTTCTGTGTAGCTTGTTTACAAGGGTATGCCAATAAATACCCTGAATATGTATCTACAACTGTGCAAGCATATCGACATCCTCCACTAAGGGGTAGAGGTCCAATGTAATCAATCTGCCAAGTTTGTCCCAGTAATTTTCCCCTCCCCAATTGTCCTTTCACAATATGAGGGATTGGTCTTTGTTGCCCATGTTGGCATATAGGACACTGAGCAATAACAGTTTTAACCAAATCCAATGTTAGGGGTACACCCCTACTATATGCCCACCTGTAAGTGGCTTTCTCTCCCAAATGTCCACATTTTTGATGTGCCCATTTTGCCAGCCCTGATAACTGCTGACTTTGAGTTTCTTCAATATCCACTGGAAGAATCTTAGCTTTTCATCTGCAATAGAATTATACCATCGTTCTAGTGTATCTGAAGCACAATGAGCATCAACATGAAATACAGTGGTCTGAGTATTTTGCACCATAGTCCATATTTCCTGCCACAGTTCTTTTCCCCATATTTCTTTCGAATAAATTTTCCACTCATCCTTAGCTCAAGTGGGCAGCCAGGTTGTTAAACCATTGGCTACAGACCATGAATCAGTATAAATATGACATGTACCTTGCAACCTTTGTAGGTATTACACTGGAAGGGAGGAAGGGTAGCTTACCCCCTCCCTCCAAGCTCCGACTGGTGGAAGACACAGCTCGAGGTGCAAGAGACAGCTCGAATACTGTAGCAATAAAAAGGTTAGCTGTGAAACACAGACAAACAACAAAAATAAACACACATCAGTTTAAAAATAAAACAAGATTATTTCCATAGGATAAAAGAAGCCAAGCGTCCCTGGGTTCCCTTATCCTAAGCATGACAAAATGTCCAGATTGATGGTAATACCATACGTACATATCTCTGTAGATGGTAAACTCTCAAAAACAGCTGTAATAGTCCTTTTTTCAAAATTGTAAAAGTTTATTCCTCTTCACTTAGAATACTAGTTTTGCAATAAAAAGTCAAATTACATGGTTCACTCTTGGTGTGCTTTCATGAAAACATACATTTTGTGTGAAAAGTTGTGCTTTAGGCATGGAATACACATCAAGTTTGAACTGGTAGTAACATAAAATGTTGAAACACAAGAAGGTCAAATAACGTGCAAAAGGTCACAGTGTGCATGCAAGGGTCATTCAAACCCAGCCATTCCTGTAGTGTCCTTGAACACCACCAATATTAAAATATCTTTACACAATAAAACTGCTGGCCAAGACAGTACACACACATACACATACACAAAAAGAAATACTTAACACAAAATAAGACTGACATTGTTTCACACCAATTTGCTGAGGTAATGCCCATAGTTCCATTAGAAAACTGTACGTGGTTTAGATATATGTGCTGCCTCCTGCCTGTCTTGTAACACTGACAATTTTAAACCAACACATTTATACATATTGCCATGCCAAATCTTTCCAGAACAAAACACTGTTTAAACACATCATCTGTAAGTGAACACATCTCAGATAACATGATTACACCTTTGGCACATAACTAAAATATGGCACTCTGCCATTTTGCAAAAGTTTTGGTTTTAACTAGAAGTATGATAAAGCCATTTATAGCTGTTAACACATTACATTTTCACCTAGCAGTGGCTTGGCACGTTGCTTGCAAACTACAACTCTTTCTGCACATTGCAATCTATATGACGTCATAATTCTTCACCATCAACACTACCTGCTCCAAGCAACAACTACAAACAAAAGTTTTTCACTGACCCTATCTAGGCAGCACAAATGTTCCATTAAAAATAAAGCCAATTAAAACAGTCAGCTATGAGGCAAAGAAGCTTCTTCTTCCTTTTTTTTTTTCTGTAACCTGTTGTGCACTGAAGGCAGTCAATCCTATCTCGCAACCTTGACAATAGAACATAATTACAGAACACAGATATAAGCTAGAAAATATGCATGAGAAAGACGAGCATTACCTTGTTTAGTGTACTTATTACAGAAATAAAACAGACAGACATAAAACAACTTTAAATAAAAAAAAATTCAGACTTACCCAGTGCCAAGGTATTTTTCTTCTTCTTTTCCGATACACTAATCTAAGTAAGAAAACTGACTGCAGGACCTTCGTGATAATTTCCAAATGCTGCAGCTATTAACTCTTTCAAAGGTTTTAACCCTTTCAAAGGTTTTCTTTTGGCCATTTTAGTAATCTGCCAAACCAAGTCTTTTTCCAGAGCTCTGGTTTGCAGTTTAAAAACAAAACAAACAAAATCTCTAACAGTACTAGGTTGAGATCCATCTGGTAGAGGTCCCCAGTACTTGGGTTTAGGATCAAATGTTTCAGCCTCTATAGAAGGCAAGGAACTTGAAATTGATACAAAAACTTGAAACTACACAGATAGGCAACATGGGGGATTTTCAAATCATCCTGCTCTGTAGTCACTCTACTGTGCGTACATCCACAGTAGTTTATTTTTCTTTTCTAGATGTTGCTTATCTAACTTTACTTTAACCAGCTGCTTTTCTCCTAAAAGCAGCCTGAACTGTGAAAGCCATCATTGGCTCTAACAGTATATACTTGCAGCAAGCACAAATTACAAGCACAAAAGGCAGTTGCCCTTGCTTGTTTGAGCCTTAATACACCTTTAAAAAAAGAACTCATCCTTTTTCCTAAAAATAGACATTTTATTTTCGAATCCTGCCGACTACGCCAAAAATGTTCTGCCAACTCAAACCAGGCAGCTATCTTACTCACTCACACTCACATACACACAATAACAAAACAATAAGTACAGCAAGCCAAAGCTTTATTATAGCAAAATATAATACAAAAGGTTATACATCACCAATTCAATAAAGCATCATCCAAGCCCTCTTCCAATGGCTGGGAAGCCCCCTTGTCAGCCTGGCTAGGAGTCTCTCAAACCAGGAACTGACCCCACAGCGATGCGTCCACCCTGCAGGAGAGGCTTCAAACCAGGCATTGAGAAAGCTACATTTATATCTTATTCTATGCTAAAAATAATCGTGCAGCCCTCATAGTGTTGTTTTCCCACATTCTAGAAGCTGGCCGGGCTCCCAGGATGCTGAAAATTCACACCATAAGGACTGCTCAGAATTCCCTACACCTGCTAGGTCACTGTGCTCTAAACACTGGCCGGGTGCCTAGAACACTATGAGCTAAGCAGAAGTTTAAACAAAACTACAAAAACAGGTTGCCTGATAATATGCGACCTTCAAGTCAGCAAAATACACTGTCTGAAGCAAAACATAATAATGAGGCTATCTAAAGAGCAAAACACCAATTAAATGAAGCAGCATGTAAAATGGAGTCACACAATACAAAATGGAGTATAAAATGACATACATTACATGAAATAGCATACAAAATGGAGTGACAATAATCAACATATTATATTATCACTACAGGTGGGCTCCCAGTGTGGCAGCAGAATGGCTTGGGGGGCCATGGAGCCAATGGGGGATTGGGCACCCCCGTTGGCAAACAACATTTGCCACACTGGGGTGGGCTCCCAGCGTGGCACCAAAGCTTTGGGGGGGTCAGCGTGACGGACGTGCATGGGGGGAGGTAGCACGTGATGCGAGGGGGGCAGCACTCAGTATGGCAGTGGTGCTTTCCTTTGAAGCAGAGGAACACCGCTGTCATACTGAGCTCCTGCACCCATTGGTGCAGGACTGCCACGCCTGCTCAAGGGAGCAGTGCAGTGGGTGGGAGAGGCATACCTCCAAGTGTGCCATTTTCCATCATACATTCCTTGTGCATGCCTTGCCGTAATGTAAAAGGAGGTGCAGACCAGATGTGGTAGGGGAGAGGGTAGATGAGGGGCCTGAGAAGGAGGAAAGATGACGTGAAGCTGGACAGGTCAGAAAATTGCTTATTAAATGCTTCTGCAGTGGTCTTAGGATCATTGCAATGTACTCCATCAATAATCATTTCATTGGTGGAGAAAGTTTGTGTAGACCCTAGAAAGGTTTTTTACATGAGCCCAGAATTTCCTGGGGTCACCAGATGTATTCAGTAAAGGTCCATTGCAGTAAGTGTTCTTTGCAAGCCTGATTTTTTTTTACATGCATTCCTCTGAGCCCTATAGGTTTGGTGGTCAGCTTGGAGGCTGGATTTTCTAAAATGCCTCCAGCTCTTGTCTCTGACATGTAGTGTGGCCATTAGATTTTTGTTTAGCCACCTTGTGGATTTGCCTCGGACACAACGGGTAACAAGGGGTGTGTGCATATTCTGAAGAGCAGAAAATTGGTCCAAAAAATAGTCAAGAGCTACCTAGGCATTCTGGGACTAATAAAGATAGGATCAGTCAATAGAGGATACTTCAAACAGGAACTTAGCCTGATTCAAGTTTGCATAGTTCCTAAAAGTAATAAAGAGAGGCAGCTGAGGCAGCAAAATGGAATGTTGCCACACACAGAAAGTGGGGGAATGGTCTGATATAGCATCAGGTAAGATACTAGCAGTCACAATTCTGTCAGCCCTCTTAGTTAAACCCCAATCAAGTAGTGTGCTAGACCTGGCATTAGGGGTTATCCTGGTGGGCATAGTTATGACTTGGTGCAGGTTGTAGCTTTGAACTAAAGATAAGAGTGACCTACGGGTGTTTCCAAGCCAGTTTAGATTGATATCATCAAGAATAAGTAGTTCATTATGGCCAGCAATTTTTACTGAATCTTCCAAACATTCAGTGAAACCAGCTATTCCACTCTGGGGCTGGTTATAGGCAACAACTATGTGTAGAATTTTTGCTTTCATATGGAGGAGGACATAAAGGGATTCACACGCAGAGATTGAGAGGCTTTTTTTAGTAGAGATATTTAAATGCTCTTTATAAAACAGCGCAACTCCCCCACCACTCTTGGAAGACAACCTGTCATTCCTGATGAGATTATGGTTACTAAATGAGCAGATCGAGTCGGGGTAGAAGACTTGAGCCATGTCACAGATATACATAGTATATCAGGGTTATGGGTGGAGACCCAAGCTTCCAGCTCTGTGAAATTGCATATCAGGCTCCTTATATTTAAATGAGCTATGCAGAGACCTGCAGTAATAGCCCAGTATGCATCAGTGCAGGGCTAATGATGAGAGGGACCAGGGTTCACTTCAACATCACCCACCAATAGGATAGCAATGGGATGGACCCTGGGAACAACTCTGTGGAGGTGGATAGGATCCATAGAACAGTTAGGCCAAATTCAAACCTACAAACACCTCCAAGACCCAACATTGCACATTTTTTTTAATGGAAGATAAGGAAAAAATTAATAACAGCAGTACATAAAAAGAGGACCTCTTTATTGGGGGCTACCATCTCAGTTTATAATGATTTTCCATAGAATCTGTTATTAGAAAGGAAAAAGTCTGACTTTTTAAGAATGAAATTATAGCAGAACAATTATAAGGCAACAATGATGTCTCCTGCAGAAATGAAAATGGTGATCGATGGCATCCAATGTATTTAGGGAACAATAGAAGAAGTTGAGAAAGATTTAAGAACTAGGACTCTGAATCTGTTATAAGGATAAAGATATGAAAAGCAGGGTTATGGAGAAAGAGATTAAGGTGGGATTAAATACTTTGTACATGCTCTAGTAATAATATGTACAGTAGGTCTAAGTAGTAGGAAGGGGGGTGGAGTAATATTAAATGGGCTGTTTCTACAGTCCAGGTGGGCAGCACAATCCAAAATGTTGGCATTTATTTAATTTTTCTTATGGGGGTATTAGGAAAGAGTGATTGTTATTTAATTTCCAAATTTTTGAGAAGGGAAAATAGAGGGGTGTATTATGGGGTTGATTAAGCATATTCTTTAATGTGTTATGTCATATCAGTTGAATAAGGATAGAATGGTATTACTAAGGTATGAGATGTATTTGGATGGTAAATAACAATTTCAGATGTGCCTCTATTAACATTAATGGTATTAATTCCCCAATTAAAGGATCTAGGTTATTGAACTATATAAACAAAACTAAGTCAGACTGTCTTTGTTTACAGGAAACCCATCTAGACAAAACTAAAATAATGAAACTAAAAAAAATTGGATTTCACTTATATGCAATTCAGAGGGAACTAGGAAAAGTGCATGTGTGACAATAATGTTAAGGGCTTCTGCCAACTGTAAAGTTATAGATGACTATTCAGACTCTAAATACAGAATGTTGTTACTAAAAATTAAATTTAAGAATCAAGACCTAATGTTAGGATCAATATATGTCCCTTTTTCTGGCTACTTGGAATTTTTAGCTAAAATTACCTAAGAGCTGGTCCTAATTAATGCAAAACAAGCATTATTATACAAGGTGACTTCAATGCAATGGTAAACCTTGAGATCAACAAATCATCAAAGATAAATCAAACAAATAAATGTCAGGCTAACCTTTAAGAAATGTTTTGTAAAGTCATGATTTAATTGATCCATGGAGGCAAACATTCCCAGCTACCAAAGATTACACTGATGTTGATAAAAACAACCAGATAGTTAAGCATATGCAGTAGTAGTCATAGAAAAGTTTACTACTAATATGCGCTGCACATCATTAAGCAGTAATGGCATGCATGTTACTCAATGGGTACCATGTTTGTGCAACACTTAGTATAACATACTACCGGTAAACTTTTGCACAATTACCACTGTAGACTATATTTTTACATCAAAATCATTATCAACCAAATTTATGAACCCCCAAATTAATGCTGCACTATTATCAGATCATGCTTTAATTCAAATTGACTTTTCAATGGAGGACCATGAGAAAACTTACCAAAGATTATGGAGATTTAATAATCAGTTATTACAAGATAAGAACTTTGTAGAAAAGCTTAGAGAAAGCATTAAAGAGTTTTGGTTCTGCAATTACGATGGAAGCACTTTAGTAACAAAGTTATTGGGCTGCTTTAAAGCAGTAATAAGGGGTACAGTAATTTCTCATCGAGCCTATATAACAAAACACATGAAACTAAAATAAGAAAGGATAAATAAAAGGTTTAAAGAACTGGATGAGTTAGTAGGAACAGGCTTGAAGAAATATCAACAAGAATGGGATACCCTTAGACTGCAGAAAATAGAGTTAAATAATAAAGAGATTGGCACTAAAATTACAAAGATTAGAAATGCAAAATATCTACAAGGGGACAAATCTGGGAAAATATTAGCAACATTATTGAAAAAATTAAATGGAACAAAATATAATTACTTTCTTGGAAGACAATAAAGGCAACAAGGTCACCGAAAAGAAGAAAACAGGTAAGGTTGTATTGGACTATTTTGAAACTATTTACAGTATCAAAGACAATTGCTTAATAACCTTGAGAACATACAGTATTATATTAACAGTGCTAATCTACCCAAACCAATATATTTTGATAATGACTTCAAAAACAGAAATTCGAGGAATCATTAAGTCTATGCCAAAAAAACAAGAGTCCAGGTCTAGACAGGTTTACACTTGGATTTTATCTGGCCTTTTTTGATCAAGTTAATACCCTGGATACAATTAATGATGAATGAGTTGTTAGATGGCCTTGTATATATTCCTTAAGTAATTGATTAAGCCAAAACAATTATATTACTGTAGGAAGGGCAAGACTAAGGTAAGAGTGTTAGCTATTGACCAATAGCTTTTTTTAAACTCTGATTATAAGATCATAGCCAAACTAATAGTTAACAGGATAAAAATAGCTTTGCCTGAGGCCATACATCATGATCAGTTTGACTTTATCCAGGGCAGAGAAACCTCTCAAGCTGCAAAAAGGGTACAGTCTTTATTATACTTAGTAACAACAAGACATGAGCCTATTCATGTTGTGTTAATTGATGCCACAAAAGCATGTGCTGTATTAGCACATTTATGCTATAATGTTTTAAAGAATGGGAGTTACCCTTAAAACTATTATATCTGATTGAAATACTGTATAAGAATACTACTGTCAGATTCATGATTAATTCCTATTTGACTAATTCTTTTCAAATCTTAAATGGAGTTAGACAAGGATGCCCTCTGTCTTCAGTTCTGTATGCATTATGCCTTGAGCCTTTTCTGAATCATATTAGACATAACCAGGAGACTGAGGTAATATTGGTAAATGGGATACAATATAAATGTAATGCCTTTGCTGATGATGCTTTTTGATGCTAAAAATTGTTAACACAACTCTATCCCATTTTTGGGATGAAGTAGAGAAGTGTGCCAAACTTTCTGGGTACTGTTTAAATAAACAGAAATCCATTATTATGGATATTTATTTATTCATTTTATTTATTTATTTGGAAAATGTTTCACCAGAAAAGACAACATCAGCTGTAAACAGCTCATTTCCAGAAGCATCCTGGGTAGGGTGGGGTAAAAGAATTGGGAGAATAGGTAAACACATAGCAATAACAGAGAAATACAAGTACAATTACTAAAACAAAACAGAACAGTGTTGTACAATTACAGAGCAGAAATAACCCAGACCAACCAGTCAGGGTAAACAAAACCATGTTTAGATATAATGTATATTGCAACAATCCAAGAGCAGGTGATCCAGCAGGGTAAAGGTTAGAGGATGGATAATATGTTTGAAGTGCTAGAAGTAGTAAGCTGAGCACATGATTCGAAGAGCTATTGTATACCCAAGGGAGGGCAGTTGTATGATAAGTGAGGAAGTGGACAGGCAAGGGGTGGAAGGTGGGGATGGGATGTAAGCAATACCATTATGTACTGGATCCAGAAATCAAAAATAATTTTGCAATAAGTTTGGTTATAAAATACTTAGGCATCATTCTTACAAATAATCAAACCAATACTACAAAAAACAAATTACGACAATGTCAAAGATAAGATTAAGAGCCTACTAGATAGCTGACAGAAGTTATCCTTACCTTTATGGGGACAAATTAGACTATCTAATTGCTTCAACTAGCCCATTTTATATTTATTCTTCAAACAGTGATCAGCTTTCCCTCAACCTCCTGGTATGCAGACCTAAAACAAATATTTACAAAGTTATTATTAAATTATTTCAGAAAATATAGAATATATTAATAATGGAATGGAAAGATCCCTGGAGACAAACAAATAGAAAATGACATAAAGAAATTGGGTGCAAGAGGACAGATCAACATAGGAAGAATATCCATATTAATGCTAACACATTTTAGGTTTTCTCTAAAAGTTAAGCTATCCAGAAAAAAAAAATTGACAGAGCTTATTACACTCCTCAGATACTAGCTAAAATCAGTGCAGGAGGGCAAGGTCTATATTGGCATCAATGCGAAAAGATAGCAGATCTTTATAATTGTATTTGGGATTGTCCTTTGATTTAGGATTGGTGGAAGCAAACAGCTAAGCTTTTGGAGGTTCAGATCCATTTATTTATTTGTCATCTTGGAGTTACACCTTTGAGCTAAAAGCTGTTTTACAAAGGTTCCACATCAGGTAAGGTTCAAACAATTGGTACATACAGAACAAAAAAATAAGGTATAGACATAGTCAAGTACAACACATAATTTACAGTCGTTGGTATAATCCTAAGGTTACAAAGAGGAAAAAGTTATACAAAATGAAACTGTACTATATACAAGAAGCAAATGTATTAGTTTATATGATGAAGTGCAGACAGTATTTATGACAATTTTGATAAGCTGTGATCACAGGGGTCACAGGACTAGTGCTGTGAGGAGAGGTGGTGAGGATAGATAGTGGAGCAGGCAGGGTTGACTATGACAAGGGGTAAAGGGAGAGAGGGCTGGGGGAAAGGGTAGAAAAACATGGTGCAGACAGAGGTGTCCTTGTCAGTAATTTTAAGAGAGGGTGAGCAAACGGTGTTGGAAGGGGATGGTGAGAGAGGAGACAATTACGGGGTGGAATGAGTAGTGACAGAGGAGGTGAGGGTTGGGAAGAGAGAAAATGAGGGGTAAGAGGATGGGGAATGACTGAAGGAAAAGGGGATGGTGAATGGGTGGGCAGGGTGGGCAGGGAGTGGAGACATATTTCAGTATACTAATTTTTAATGAATCAACAAATCTGAAACTTAATAAAGCAAAAATTAAAATATTTGCTGTGGGTACATTATCCACCAAAAGATTATTTATTGAAAACTGGAACACATACTCCTTGAAAAACTTTGTGGAAAATAAGTAGTGGTTCATGGTAAGGGAAGCTCTATTATATGAAAAGTTATGCCACATGGAACCAGGAACTGAAGAATCTCCTGATCCATCCTGGAAAGAGATTAAATCCATCCTACCACCCGTGATTACTATTGGTTGATTATTAATTCAGGTATATTAAATATGTTATTATTCCCCTACATAAGAAACTATGGGCTGGATTTTAAAAGTGTGGTGTAGGGCTTGCACCAAGCCTTGCACCATGACGCTTAGGTTCAGATGGTGCATCACACCCCTTTGCCACAACTGTGTCCAATTTTACAATCTCAGGTGCAGTTGTGACAGTTTCTACAATTTAATACAGCTTGCACAAAATACCTGGCATACGCTCTGTAAAAATTACCCCTGGGATTGCCACAGGCTAAACCACAAAAGGTTGGTGCAACTTTGGGCAATTGGCACACAGGATAGAAAATCCTGATCGTCGGCCAGGAGAATGTCTCAAGCCTTGTTCACCATTGGCCCTATGCATGATGCCAACGTGCCATATAAACCAGGTGCATTGAGATCGCTATGACTGAATGTCATGGAGTGGGATCCCATAAACCCAATGTGGCATTCATTATTGGTGAGCAGGACAGTTACGCGCCTGATCCTCCGGCTGCACAGACTGCAACATGCCAGGGATGGGCGGGGGATGTGACAGTACTATGCGCCAGTCACAAAGGTGCATAGTGCCAGCCGCTGGGGGGCATAAGTGTGTGCACAGTACACAAGGGTTGACCCTGCCATATCTTCTGTATGCGCCATGTGCCCATGGTACTCCTGCCAAGTCCAGGCATCCTGAGTCATCCCCCCTGTAAAGGCACCCCATATGTGTTCCCACCCTATGCAGGCCCTCTGCCCTGGTTGAGTATGATGGGCAGTTCCCCATACACAGCTGTGCCTCATCCCCATAGTTGAGCCAACCCCCCCCACCTGAACACCCACATATGAGACCCTGCTCTGTACCACAACAACCAACCATCCCAACCTGATCCTGGCTCCTCCACCAGCTCACAGGTGAACAGTTGTCCCCACCTCCCCAGGCACCATCAACACCACCCTCCAGCCCCCATACCTGCAGGGTGGATCCGTGGCTATTGACAGCCAGCAGCACATCCTGCCACTCACCTCCATGGCTACTGACTGTCCATCTGCCCCATGTCTTCCCATGTGTCCTAACCTGTGTTGTGCAGATACCAGCAAGTTCAGAGGTGCATACCAGGACTGTCTGAGGCCCTGAGGCATGTTGCAGATGCAGACCGGGCTTCAGCCAGTAGTCTCTATTCTGGGGGTCCCATAGGAGGTTAGGAGAGGTGCAGGGACAGTGAGGCATGCAGCATCTGTCCTCATAGCTGGCACACTAATGCTGGGGGGGCTTCCTATGGTGGGGATGGGACAGTGATGTGTG
Organism: Neoceratodus forsteri; assembly: GCA_016271365.2. Classification (NCBI taxonomy): domain Eukaryota; kingdom Metazoa; phylum Chordata; order Ceratodontiformes; family Ceratodontidae; genus Neoceratodus; species Neoceratodus forsteri. The sequence goes on from CM028130.1 coordinate 1,068,182,052, forward strand.
GGAGGAGGGGTGGTTACAGCACACAGTTGGGGATGGGGCAGTGTATGGAGTGGAGGTCCTACCACTGGGGGTCCACCCATGTGCTGGGAGGGCACTCATTGACATGGGCATGGACAGAGCACATGACCAGAGGTTGCAAACTGGCTGCACTGGTCCAGGTGCCTGCATTTGGCATTCATGCACCCGGACCCAATCCATTGCATGCATGTGATCCACTGAGGTCCCAGGATGGGCCTCTGATTGGATGCCCTCCTGAGTTTGCTACTCCACCCCCTGGCTGCACTGCACAGTCCTGTGTGCTTGGGTGGACAGGGCCATGGACAGGCACCCCCATAGGTGCTTGCTGTCATGCATACCTCGCACCCTGCACCTGTCTGGGGCCGCAGAGGTATGCAGGCAGGGTATGTGCCTTTGGCATGTACCTTCCACCCATTAGTGCATAGGGGCCCATTTCTATGGCACACCTGGGGCTTGCGGCATTCTCACCCTTTTAAAAATCTGTCCCTTTGATTTTCGTATATCCCCCCGCCCCCCATGAAAGAGAAGCTCTATGTTCCATTATAGTGTGTCAAGGAAACATATAGAGGGTTTGAAAGAGTAATGAAACAATTATTGTTTAAATGGATAAGAAATATGAACAGATTATAATAATGCTGTTTAAAAGAATTGTTAGATGGATGGGTATGTACTGTATGGTATGATAATATAAATGTTTCCTAGTGTAAATGTATAGTATTATGAATAAATCAAGAAAATAGTTTTTTAAAAACAGAACAATGCATCAGTGCCTAGATTGACCTTCAATAGATGGAAAAAAAAAAAAGCTTTGGCACTCTATGCCTCACATCACAGAGTGCTGGTCCTAGAGTACCTTGCTTCTTTTCTTACTGTCTGTGATACAGTAGTTGAATCAGACAGCCTAGGCAGATTTTTCAGGGAACACTCAGAGATGGAATAGACAACAGTTTCAAAGTTCAAAAAACTAATGTCTTTTTACCTCAACAAAAAGGAAAAAATATGCTCACATTAGCAGTTCTCTTTCACTCATTCTTTTAAAGGCAGTTTTTCGATCAAGCCCTAAACAGTAGTTATTTTAATTCTCTCTCTCTCTCTCTCTCTCTCAGCTTGCTGTCCAGCTCTCTATCTCTCTCTCTCTCTCAGCTTGCTGTCCATCTCTCTCTCTCTCTCTCTCTCTCTCTCTCTCTCTCTCTCTCTCTCAGCTTACTGTTCATCTCCCAGACCTTTCTTTTCAGGACTCACATCAGTTTAGGCTAAGGGTGAGCAAATGTGAACACTGGCAAGTTTGGTTTAGCTTCAATTCAGACAAATTGGACTCCCTTGGCTCAATTTTCAATGTGTTGTGCAAGACTTGTGCTAAGCTCTGTGCCATGACACTTGGGTTCTGATGATGTGCTGAACCCCTTTCCCACAACTGCACCCAATTCTCGAATCTTGGGTGTAATTGTGACAGTTTCCACTTCTCATAGCAGTGTGCTCCAGATATCTGGTGCAAGCTCCATAAAAACATTCCCTTGGAATGCCACAAGCTAGGGCAGAAAAAGCTGATCAAACTTGCAGCACCTGATGCAGAGGTTGAAACTCCCGATCGCCAGCAGGTGATTTTGCCAGAAGCCATGTGCACCATATCTTCGGTGCACGTAGGGCTTTCGGCAATTGGGGTCTTTGAAAATTGAGCCCCCCTGTCATGTGTTCATCTTAGACACTCCAACCAAAGGCACTTTAAGTCATTGGCATGGGATCTAGAAGACTACAAATTGGGTAAGAGATATTTCTTCACAACTCCTCACCTACTCCAGTCAAACCCAATCTCTCCCATCTTCCCCATTCCTCCAGTTAATTTTTTAGAGTAAACTGTTAGTGACTGACATAGTGCTAGGTGCAATGGTGTGTGCAGTTGAGAAATTTCACTACAAGAAGAGCTTTGTGCATTTTGCATAATTCGCCACCTGACATAGTCTAGAAACAGAGGCAACATTAAAGGCAAAGGTACCACTACACGTAGTTTGTCTGCCTTCACCAGGTGAAGGGAACATTTTGCCTAACCAGTGAAATGCAACAATGCATCATCCTTTTTTTAAACAGATAAATGAATATATCCCCAACCATGCACATATCTTGTCCCATCCTGTCTCACTGCATCACTGTAAAAATAAGCTCTGTGCACTCCACCCTCATAGCACTCACCTTCTCCTCCCCCAAGTAGTCACACTGAAGCTTTTGTCTGTTTTTGGTAAGTAAGCCTGCAGCTGCAATGTCCTTCCCCACCCCAGTAAAGCTTTAGTGCCAACCCACTCCACTCCACCTCATCCACTCCTTCAGGTATAGTCCCCCAACCTTGTCATATGGCCACCTCAGTGTCAGTTGTCAGTGTCAGTGGCTCAGCAGGTTGCACATTTGATTCTGAGGTCAGAAGATCAGAAGGTTGTGGGTTCTGCCCTCACACCAAGCACTTGGGTTAAATCCCAATAGTGACACTGTGGTACAGCATGAGTAGGGGCTGTACTCCTGAGGTGCCGTCTTTCCGCTGAGATGTTAATCCAAGGTCTCATTTGCCTGTTCCGGTGGTAGTTCAGGTGGATGTTAAAGATCCCTTGGCACTTCTCAAAAAGAGTAGGGAAAGTTTTTATTGTGAAAATCATACAATGCATAAGGATAAAAATCACCACTTACATACATACCACTAAATGGAAATTCAAAATACAAGTCAAAGGATTATAGGAAGTAAATGAAAGAAAATGTCCAAATTAAATAGGAATGGTATTAAAGAAAACCAATACATATAAAGATTCAGGTCACACAATCTCTTAATTACAGTAACCAACCCTTACAGTTTTAAAAAAAAAAATTCAATTATTGTGCACTCAAGATTTGCAGCTCATGTAAATAAATCCTTTTTAGTTGTGTCATTATACAGTAAATTGAATAACCTAATTTTGGGCTAAATATTTTTGCTATAGAATTAAATGGCATCTGGCGGGCCAGATATTATACTTTATGATGCCACATCTCACGCTTAATGTACTTGGGTGGTATTTTCTCCAAAACACCAGTGTAAATATCTAATATGAGTACCTCATACATTATAGTTTTAAATTCTGGATGAGATACTGTATGCGCCAGCATATTCCAAAAATGGATAATATAAGGGCACTCAATAAATAGGTGGTCCTGGGTCTCCAGAAGCATATTACAAATGTTTCTAGGACAGTACCTTTCTGCCACCGGTTTATGTTTGTGATTATCTCTTACCCCAATTTTACCATGGCTAGTCAACCATATGGTATCCCATAAATGTTTTGGTAATCTAGGGTCTGTAAACTGTCTAATAGTATCCTGGGTTGTCCTCTCCATACCTTTAGGGAAGTGTAGAGTCTCAATAAAATGAGTTAATAAAATCCATTCATAAAAGGGAATGTCTTGTGTCCAATTTAATCCTGTCCATAGTGACCTTCCAAACTCTAATCTTAATCAAAGATGTATAAACATATTGAGGAATCAAGCCTTTACGTAATCTAAAGTTCTAATTGTTTGTCTGCCATATAGGAAAAACAGCATTAAACCACTCCCTACTCCATATTATCCATGGTGTGTCTAAATTCTGTAATGGGGGTGAGGGTTGCTGCCCAAAAAAATGGTATGAAAAAAACAGTAATGGGTTTACCATTCCCAAAACACCTTTACTGATAGGTATGTAGTATTTCTTTTAATTGGAGTAAGTCTACATCCCCAGATAACCCTTAAAAAGATAGGCCCAGATATTCAAACTGCGCCCAAAAAGTGCGCAATAGCAGGAGCAAGCGCAAGTCTATTGCGCCCATGCGCAACAGACGCGATATTCAAAAAAGGAGTAGGCCAAATTGCGCCTACAACCAACGTCTGAATATTGCACAACCTGTGCCATAACGCAACTAGGGAGAGGAAGCTGAGCAGATATGATGTGTTATGGCGCAACAAGGGATGTTCAGCTGAGCAGTCCAGAGGTGCCATAGCGCAAGCAGGGATCCCCCCCAGCTGCAGAGCAATGTAACAGCACAATCAGGGAGGTAGGGGCCCACCACCCATGCCACAGATGGGCACAGGAACACACAGCAGAACAGACATCGCCCCCCCCCACACCCCAAGCACTGCACAACCAGGGGAGGGCTGGAATAACCACTGGTCCATGGAGTCACGCAACCAACCCACAGCCTGGCCATGGCGCTCCATCACACCTACCGGCAAGCTGTGACTGGCACACAAGGAGGGTGGACCACCCTGTGCCACACCATCCCCCCAGTGCACAGCACACCCTGCACTGTGACCCCCAGACTATGCCCCATGAGCAGTGACCACCACTTCAGGAATCCCCATGCATGCCACCACCCCCACAGTGACAATGCAACCCTGTGCACCACAGAACCATGCAAGCCAGCCCCACCATGAGCACCCATCAGCAGGCTGCAGCACACAGAAATGCAACAACGGCAGACAAAGTGCCACCACGCACAGTCCCCCGAGGTACTGCTGAGAGACCGCACATGTGTTGGCACAAGAGTGACCCCATATTAGACGGTCGTGTAGTTGACACCTCCCCCAGTGGTAGAGCGCTCCGCACAGTATTCCAGTAACACACCCTGGCCCACCACTGGCCACAAAAGCCAGCATAGACACCCACAGTGGTGCATGGAAGCATGCACCACACCAGATGCCACACAGGGTCTGGACAGACACCCACCCATACCCAAGGGCACAACAACACAGGGACGCAGTGGTGGGGCAACCAAACCCCCATTGTGGGCCCATGTAAGCCGTGTACACACAACCTGCAGTCCACCACGGCACTGGAGTGCCAACCACCCTGCATAGGCACCATGGACAAATACCCCACCGTGAGTCGCCCGGAGCACAAGCCATAGACAGTGGGGCACATCCCCTGCAACACACACAAGCCACAGCATGGAGGTGGGCCAATGACCATGTTGCCCACAGTGCCACCTGAGCCAGGCATGCACCACACCAGTGACATGGGCAACCCAGAAAAGCGACAGGTACAGTGTCTTCCCTGCAGGGAATGCCACCACTGACATGCCAGCAGATCATGCAGGTCACAGACAGGCATGTGTGTCGGCTGCACAGGCCATGGATGGGCCGATGGGTGCACCATGGACACAGAGCATGCACCATGGACCACTGCACACAGTCATCTAGTGCACGGGGAACAACACACACAATACAGACACTGACTGATATCTACCACCACACCATAGACACCTCCACACAGACACACACACATACCCATGACTGCACCACCCCTGATGCCATGCACACCACTGCAGCTGAGCACCTATAGCCCACTGCAAATCAGAGACCACCACAGTATTCATAGAAAAGTCATATGTATTATAAAAATAAATTAACTATTTACAAGAACAACAACTATATACATTTGGTTGGGGACACAAAAAAGGTGGGGGTGGGCAGGGGGAAGGGTTGGACAAATGGGATGGGAAAGGAGGGGTGTGAGGGTGTGTCCCGGGGGATGGGAAGTCAGGGACAAGGGACTATTGTTGGCCACGCTGGTCCAGGCTCTGGTTCCCCCTCGTTCTGCACCTCCATAGGACCCCCGATTTGTCGATCCTCCGAAGGATGGACACTGTCTCCTGTGCCAGGGCGAGTAGATCCCGCAGGGTGTCCCTGATCTCCCTCAGATGTCTTGCACCTAGGACAAGGGAGCACAGTCAACATGTGTGAATGCACAGCTCCATACAGTCCGCCCACTGTGCATGGCATACGGCCATGGGACATACCACTGTGATGGTGTGTGACCAGCCGCAGTGATCACGTCCACAGGACATGCCCACCCAGGTGCATACAGCCATGTGGAACACTGCACACACCCACCAGCCAAGTCATGCACAGCACCACCGTGGCCATCTAGCGACATGGCTATGTGGTGCAAAGGCAGCGGCACAACCATGCACCTGGTGCACACATGTACCACCAGTGACGCACACCCAGGCATGCATTGCCACTGGACAGTGTTGACTGTAGCCAGTGGTGCGCATGGCAGTGATGTCAATGAATGGTGGCCATGCCCCACTGCGCACCTTGTCACACAGCATGCAATATTAATCATGGATGTCTGTCACTCACCCTCATCAGGATGGTTGGGTGGCCATTGTGGACCCTCAGCCCACCTGGCTGCGGCTTCCACCACCTTCCGCTCTGCCCGCAAGTGGCGTACCTCTTCCGGGCCTGTGGGGACAAAAAGGAGAGAAGAACATCAGTGCAGTCCTGAAGCAAAGTCCCCCTGCCCCAAGGAGTGTGCCCCCCCACCCAGCCAGACCCACCCACCCCACACCCTGTGAACACCGCCATGGCCAACCCCATACAGTCCCTCCCCTATGTGCTGGACACAAACAACAATGTGACTCATATGGATGATAACAGTGTGTTGATGGAACCCCTACCTGGTCGTGGTACCGTGCCCCTCCTGGCATGTGACTATAGTCTGGCCAGTAACTCTGGCTCCCTCCTCTGTAGGCCACCATATCGGTGCCTGCACTGCTCCGCCATCCTGCCCCTGCCAGTCACGGCCTCTAGGGCTGTGGCCACCTCTTACCACACCTGGGACCTAGCCCTATCCAGGGAGGCCTCCCCAAAGAGAGGTCTATGGTGTGGCTCCTATGTGGCCACCAGATTGGCCAACTCAATAGCAGACCAGGGAGCAGCCCTTCTCCACACCATTGCGTATGCTATAGTAGGCAATATGGCACTATGCAGCGCTGTACCCCACGTGCAGATGCTGCGCGGTACAGCGCTGCCATTCCCTATTGTGCTGTTACCGAACAGCGTGACAGAGGTGCACCTATGCCTGACGCATGGCGCCAAGAGGGCAAACGTCGGGCATAGGGTCAAGGTCCCTGGCGCAAGGCCACACACAGCTCCATCGGATGACAATGCGTGTAGCGCAATTGGCTGCCTGTGTGCCAGAGCCATAGCAGACTATCGGGCAGTTGTGCCATTGCATCTATGAAGGCCTATTGCCACAGCGCCATGTAGTGACCTTCGCTATAGTGCCACTGGCACAATGGTGGCCGTGCCCTGCATTGCCTACCGTGCACAGCACATCATCAGCACGGCAGACGCCTGTGTCAGCAACTTGGGCATGTGCAGTGAGGTGTACTACGCATGCCACAGAACTGCGCCATTGGCTCAGCACGTTCAACACAATTGCGCAAAGTGCAACAGCGTGATATTAAGCTGTCATATGCTAATCATCCGATCAGCCATTCAATGGTGCAGCACCACAATTTGCATCTAATTAAAGTTGCTCCTCACCTAATTTGCATGGATTACGCTATAAAGGTGCGACAAAGTGCTGCAGTGGCCATAGTCGGTTTCTGCAGTTTATTGGTGAGTTGCATGCTGTGTGGGAGTGTGGACTGTGGATTCAGGGACATGCATGGGACTGCACAGTCACAGATAACAACTGCCATCCTTTCAGGCTAAATAATGACTGAGCACATTCTTGGAGAGAAGGACAACAGTGGCGGGAGGAGGAGGAGGCCAAATTTTACTAAGGCCAAAACCGAGGCCCTTTTCAAGGCCTACCTGGATCAGGAGCCACTGCTCAGTGGACGGCTGGGCACCACTCAGGCTCGTGCTGCTGCATGGGAGGAGGTGGCACGTGCCGTGAACCTGCATGGCAGCCACCAGCACTCCATGCAGGAGTATAAGAAGAAGATGGGTACAGACAGGAGGAGGGTAAAGTAGAAGGTGGCTGCCATCAGGGCGGCACGTGCTGCAACAGGTGGGGGACAGCCGGAGGTGGTACAGCTCACCCCAGTGGAGGACAGGCTTGCTGCAAGCATGCACCGAAGTGCCATAGAGGGAGTTCTGGGCAGTGGCTTCCAGACGGGTGGTGGCCCATCTCTGCATGGTAAGTCATGGTCTGCCTCGGGGGGGAGACCGGGTAGGTAACATGCAGTAATGCGACTTTGCTTTCCCTTACAGATCCTGAGCATCTGCATGGGTCAGCAGTGGTGGGCCTGTCCACTGCAGACAGTTGGACAGTCTGAGGTGGGACCAGCCACTTCCACAGGTATGTGTGGATCTGTACGACAGTGGGGCCACCTGGCTGTCCACATTGATGTCATTGAGACAGGTGTGGGGGAAGCCCTGCCTGTGTCTCAGCGTGCTGGCATCCATTGATGCCAGCATGCCGTGGCTGTGGCTGGGGCAGAGTCCGGCACCAGTGATGATGACACAACTGTCATGGGCAGTGACACATGTGTGCCACAGGATGGACGCACAGCAGGGCAATTCACACCCATGGCTGTGGCTGGTGCCGCCGAGGGGGCCTGCGTGTCAGCACAGTCCCAGGCTGTGCCTGTCAGCACTAGTGGGGCAGCATTGGTGTCTGTTCAGGACAGTGGGATTGTTGCAGCCACTGTGGTGGCACCACTGAGCCCTGGTGTGCGGCAGCTGGAGGGGCAGCATCAGCAGTCACCCACAGGGCCTGGAGGTACAGGGTTCAGCGGCGGCGTCTGTGCACTGCCTGTGGACATGCCCAGACCTGGTTCTGGTGCACAGCACCCACCCTCAAGGGGTGCTGAACATCAGGCTCTTGCACACCCTGAAGGACAGGATGCCAAAGAGGCTGAAGACCTCTTGGACGAGCACACCCGCCTACTGCGAGCATCGGTCCAACAGCAGATATTGGCTTACGACATCCATGGAAGCACTGTGTGTGGCTCTGGAGCAGGCAGAGGAGCATCGCAGCAGGGACACCGAACGGATCCTGGCATGGATGGACCATTTGTGGGAGGATGTGACCGCTGCCATTGAAAAGCATGCACAGGCATTCATTGCTGTCATGGCCACAATGTGCACACAGTCAGGTGCCCATGCATCGCTCACACCACAGAGTGCACTCTCCACCCCCCGTTCCCAGCGTCATGCGACTCCCACCCTGTCAACGCAGGGTTCAGCTGTGGGCATCCCGAGCACTACTGGTGCAGGCATGTTCGGTGTGCTGCAGGCCCCTGTGCGGGCATGGTTGCGTTCATGCAGTGGAACCCCTGGGGGACCATTGGTGCCACCCCATGAGGTCAGTGATCAGCCTACCAGTGCTGGCAGGTCTCGGTGGGGCCACCCATGCATCCGTGGCAGCTGTGGCACTGTGTTGCGAGACTGACCTGTCTTCCAGCGCAGCTACTGTCTGGTGCTGCCCTGTGTGCATTGTGTGTTTTGGTGGGCAGTGCATGGGTGGGTACCCGGCCCTGCATGCGGACACACAGTCCACCTGCACACCCTCCCAGCTGCTGTCCACAGTTACATGTGCATGATGATGCCTGCATTGCGCTGTACACCAAAGTGCAATGGTGCCCAGCATCTGACACATGCACATGGACAGGCAGTGGGCATGGTGGCCTGTGGACATGTGTGTTGCTAAGGTTGGCATTCTGGGTCGGTGTGCCTCCTGCCCTCTGTGCATGTTTGGTGCTTTGTGTGTGTGCGTGTGTGTGCGTGTCCGTCCATGTGGTGTGTTAATCCTCACCCTTCCCTGGTTGTGTGTGTGCTTCTGTGCCCTGCCACTTACCTTGATGGCATGCACCCCTGGTGTGTATCCATGCGTGTTTGTGGGTTGTGCCTTAGCCACTGGTGGTTGCACATGTCCCCATGACTTACCTGGGTTGGCTGAAGGGCTCCTCTGTGATGGTGTCCCGGTGCAGCTGTGCTAGCCAAATCAGTCGGGGGTCCCGTCGGCCAAGGTGGGGGCTGCCCATCACCATCATCACCGGTGTCCTCATCATCCCCATCACTGTCCCCCTCTTTGACCTGTATGGCTATCACACATTCGTTGGCCATGTTGTGCAGGATGCAACAGGCCAGGAATATCCCACAGGCCTTTGAGGGGCTGTACTGTAGGGCATTGCCAGAGGTGTCCAGGCAATGGAAACGTGCCTTCAGCACCCCGAACACCCGCTCGATGACATTGCATGTGGTGGCGTGTGCCTTATTGTAGCATTGCTGTGATGGGGTTGTGGGCTGCCGGTAGGGTGTGAGCAGCCAGGGACGTAGTGGGTATCCACTGTCACCTGTGTGTAGAGGGTGGAGGTTAGTTTAGTGATCAGCATCACCCTGCCCCAAGCCATGTAGGCCACTACCCATGGCACCTCTGGCCATGCCCCCACAGGCCCTAGATTTGTCCATTTGGTTTGCATACTCACCCACTAGGTGTCCAGTGGGGATGTTCCCACTCTCAAATCTGTGGCACAGTGTTGACTGGTGCCAGATGAATGAATCATGTGTTCCCCCAGGGTGTGTGGCACAGACATTGATGATGCGCCCCCTGGCATCACACACCACCTGGCAGTTGATGCTGGAATAGCCCTTGTGATTCATGTATGTGGCCCCCTCTTGGCCAGGTGGTGTGTGTATGGCCACATGGGTGCAGTCTATTGCCCCTAGCATGCCAGGCATACGTGCTACCCTGTGGAACTCCTGTATGTTTGCTGTGCACTCTGCCACTGTACTGGGGAATTGGATGTACTCTCAGCATGTTGCAGCAGTGCGCTGAGGAATTGGGTGAGGTGGCATGATGTGGCCGATTGGGTTATGCCTGTGGTGTCCTCAGTTGGTCTCTGGAAGGTACCCGTGGTGAGCAAGCACATGCAGGCTGTTACCTTGGTCTCCACTGACAGGGCATGGCTCCGTCGTGTGGGTACCTGCATCACATCACTGCACAGCTCACAGAGCCACCTCAGTATTGCCCTGTTCAGGTGGTACCGGCCCACAATCTCAGTATCTGTGTACAGCTCAAAACTGGTGCGGGCTCGGTACTGCCTGTTGGGGGCATACCACCGATGGGCCCTTCCACGGCCACATCCCCCTGCCACCCACCTTCTCACCCTCCTCATTACGGCCTCCATGTGGAAGGTGGCACTAGCCATATCCCTAGCTTGCGTTCCCCCCCCGGCAGCTGTTGCTTTATTCCCCCCGCTGTCCTGGCTGCTACCTCCCCTGCACTGGGTACACCTACCTGTGCTGGCCTCTGAGCTGTGTGGCTCCCCACACCTTCCCTGTGCCTGTCTGTTGCTGTGGCTTTTCCCTGGCCTGCTCTGTTCCTGCCACTTGACCTGTCTGTGCCTCTGCCTCTGACTCATGTGGCTTCCTGTAGCATTCTTGCACCTCTTCCTTGCTCCTTTTATTTTGGCTCATTTCTGCTATGGTGCAACTCTCCCGCTTGCTCACTGTTGCGCATTGCGCAAGTCTTTGAATATCACACTGCGCCATTTATGCATGGTTCCTCCCCCTTCGGTAGTGCATGCCTTCATTATCATTGCGCTGTTGCTCAGCATGATTTCGGGGGCGCAATTGCCTCCTGCTGAATATCGCAGAATGGTGCAAATTTGGACTTGCGCAGGCGCAACCCTATTGCGCATGGCTCAACTCTTTTGAATATCTGGCCCATAGTGTATAACCAGGTTTCCAGTTCTGAAGGAAGGGGAAATACTGAGCTCAAGTATAGCAGATTAGGAATTTAAAAAGTTGGTATTGAATAGACTCATTTGAGTTTAGTAATTAGTAAATTTCTCCCACCTGAGAATTCTATTTTAGAATTCTGTAAGTTTCCTCTCCCAGTTTATTTTTTCTAAATTAAGGGCCCCAAACTGAATCCCCAATATTGTAATCTCAGAAACTACTGGAATCCCACATAACTGTGTCAGACCCAACTGTTGTGTATTCCCAATGCAAATACCTTTCATTTTTTGAATGTTTATTTTTGCTCCAGCTGTTTGGGAGTATTGGTATACTATGTCCAATGCTAGGTGATATGCTCATTCATTGGCAAGAAATAGGCAGAGGTCATCTGCATAAGCACATAATTTTCAATGGGAGAGTGTTCTGGGTTAACTGCAGTCCTTGCAGACTACAGGTCTGAGTTATTTCTCTTATCAAAACATCAACACAAAAAAAAACTGTAACAATGGACTGAGGGGGCAGCCTTGTCTCACCCCTTTGGCTATTTGTATTTTTCTTCCTATTGTCCCATTCACTAAAGGGTGAAAATGAGCTTTAGAGTACAGCAACCGAAGCCACATGATAAATTAATTTGGTATTCCATGAAATTTCAATGCATAATATAAATATTCATGAGGTAACATATCACATGCTTTTTGTTGGTCTAATGACGAGCATTCAAGTTACCCCTAGAAAAAATGTATACAAATCAAATTGTTCCTCATACTTCTACCAGATAAAGCACAGACCTGATTCTGTGCAATAAGTTTAAATTCAGTTTTACTTAATCTATGACATAAAATTGATGTCAGGAGTCTCATGTCAGTATTCATTAGAGAGATAGGCCTCCAAATCTTGTTGTCCAATCCATCACCTTTTTTATGCTATAAAATTAAAAAGACTTTTGCCATATCATCAGCCACCTATTCATTTTCTAAAATATCATTAAATGTGCCCATTAGTATAGGAGCCTAGATATCAATAGAGGTTTTATAAAAATAAATGTGTTTAAGCCATCTGGTCCATGGTCAGTATTTACCTTAAATTGTTTAATGGCATCTTGTACTGTATTTCTGTAATATGTAAAGTTTTAGTGAGGTCTAATTGTTCAGCTCTAGTCAAAGTATCTATGCCCTTTTGAGATATAAAACTATCAATTGCACTAGAAACTTCTTCTGGGACTCCAATAGTAGCTTCTGATATAATATTTGTAATGTCATGAAAGTCTGTGTGAATCTGATCCTGATCACCCTTCACTGCTGTCCAAATTTTGTTATTCACTCTACCCTAACATTCATTAAATATATCCAAAGAGTGTTTTGTTCCTTGAGTTCCTAAAGATTGCTCTGCTTTCAAAGATTTTGCTCTGTCATACAGATATTTCCTAATTTCTTGTTTTGTATATGTAATCTGTTCTGTATAGTCTAAATTTCCTAAATTCTGTAGGGAAATATGTCTATACAGGTGCTTTCTCAATGTAAAAAATTGTAAATATTCATCTCTACCTGTAATTTTACTTATTTTTTGGTTCAGTTGTTTAACAACCAGTTTAGTATCCTCCCACCACTCACCTACTGTGCCATAACAAGGTACCACTGTAGCTCTAGCCTTTAAAGTTTCCTCTGTTTGCTGTTGTAATCTGAGATTATTTAACATATTGTTATTCATACGTAAATAGCCACTCCCTATATTATTTTTCTGTAAATTTCCTAATGTAATATATAATTTCAGATTATCTGAAGTAGCTGTGGGTATGGTAGAAGCTTTAGTGACCACCCAGTGATGTGAGATAAACAAATAATCCTAAAGTAAATAGTGCCTGTAGAATACTTGTCCCCCTGTTTGCCATATTTTCCTACATGCATCTTGTAATGCTGCTGTTCTAAGAATCTGTGTTAAGGCATTAGTATCACAATACATTTTGGTAGTACTGCCTGATTTATCAAAAAGAGTAGGGGCATTTTTTGTTAAGATAACCAAAACATATTTTAATACAAATCTCTATCTTCTTATGATAATCAATGGGGAAAAATAATAAAACAAGTCAGAACTTAAAATCAAATAGTATTACTTCATGCTAAATTCATAAAAAACAGAAATCATACATTTTTGCATTGAAACCAAGCTTGTGTTCCCCAAATGGAACTTGGTCTTCACACACAAGTTCCTCCCCTCATTCTCCAAGGTGGAGTATAAAATCCCTCAAACACCATACCCAAGAACCCCATACTAAGACCATACCCTTAAGTAAGCAAAGGAAAAGGTAAAACCCTGTCCCTTATCCTACCCAATCAATACCCTTCCAATTCTGCCTGCACAAACTGTCTCCTAGAGGAGAGTGTTTTTATTGATAAATTGTATCCAGTTAGTCCTGTAACATTTCATTTCATTTTTATTTTTTATACTTGTGAGCTGGATGATCAAAACAGCCCTTTTTTACCAGGGAAAAGTTAGCTCAATTAACAAATAACAAAGACAGCAGTAGGATAGACCATCATAAATACAATGCATACAAAAAATACAAAAAAAAATAAAGACAGAGATTGTGATGTTAAACATGTGCAAACATCATTAACATAGAAACATAGAATTTGATGGCAGATAAGGATCGCTTGGCCCACCTAGTCTGCCCATATCCCTACCTAACACATAAGCTGAAGATCCTAGTTAACCAACAGCCTACTTCCTCCTACCCCCTACTAGAATTGCCTTAGGTATGTCCCATGCATTCTTGAATTCCCCCACTGTTTTTGACTCTATGACCTCCTCAAGAAGGCTGTTCCATGTGTCCACAACCCTGTCTGTGAAGAAATACTTCCTCACATTACTGTACCTCTGAGCCATCCCCCCCCTCTATCTTTAAATTGTGCCCTCTTGGTTTTGCACATCTCTTTTTCTGAAAGATGCTACCCTCTTGGACTTTGTTGATTCCCTTGAGGTATTTGAAAGTTTCTATCATCCCCCCTTCCTTTCCTCAAGGCTATACATCTTTAGTTCCTTTAGTCTTTCTTCATATGTCTTGTAATGCAGACCATGCATCATTTTGGTTGCCCTCCTCTAGACAAATTGATTATCCATCAACCAATGCATTAACCTTGATTTAAAAGACCAAACTGTTTTACATTCAGTAATATCATAAGGCAGGGTATTAAAAAAACAAAGATGCCCCATATAATATTGATCTCTGTCCAAAAACATTTGTTAAACAAAGGAAGTTTAAAAGGAAACTTAGATTGAGACCTAGTATCACAGGGGTTAAAAAAACCTAGGGAATAAAGCAGGAACTGCAGGTGAAAAAAGGCTGTTCTTCACTTTAAACATCAAGGTACCCAGTCTGTGAGATATCCTATTTTCAAGAGACAGACTATTGGAATTTTTGAACAGAAGACAATGATGAGTTTGAAAAGGAACATCAAGCATGAAACGAAGTATAGAGTTATAAGTAACCCTCAGTCTATCAAATAATTTATCAGAAATAGCTGAATATATAACTATGCCACAATCCATTGCATTCAACAAAAAATGTGGGCAAGTTGATTCCTAAATTCACATGTAAGAAATTGCTTAACCCTATTGAGTGAGCCCAGTCTCTGACATACAGACTTTCTTAAATTATTAATATGAGGTTCAAAATATAGCTCAGGGCCAAATGTTATTCCCAGATATTTAAAACTATCAATGGGTTCAATGGGATTCCCATCCTGAGTTACAACAGCATGGCATTTCTCATGCTTAATAACTTTTTTAGAAAAAAACATAACTTTAGTTTTGTTAGAATTAAGAACCATGTGATTAGAAGACAGACACTTCTGAAACAAATCAAAATTCAACTGTACCCCTTCCAAAACTTCATTAGGTCTTGAACCCAAATTACAAATAACTGCATCATCTGCATATAAAATCATGCTAGTTCGAGAACAAATGGAAGGAGCAACATTCATGTATAATGAAAAAATAAGAGAACCAAGGATAGACCCTTGGGGTGCACCACACTTAATGGAGCAAAGGAGGGAAACACTGCCACCAATTCTAGTACAATGAGATCTATTAGTGACATAGTCATGGAACCAGGTAATATCACCAGAAATATGAAAATTAGAAAGAACACCATCAAGCAGATGGTATTGCACCACATTGAAGTCCTTGGTGAGGTCCACAAACAGTGCCATGACAGACTGCCCTTTATCAAGAGTTCCCTGAATGGCACATGTGAACTCCACCAAGGCCATCTCAGTGTTATGTAATGGCTTAAAACCATGTTGGCAACCTGCAAGCAAACAATACTTTTCTAGGTGTTCAATGGTTTAATCCAGTATTATTCTCTCCAAAATTTTAGAGAGAGGTGATAACAGAGAGATCAAGTGATAATTAGATAACAAAGATGGATTACCTGATTTTAATACTGGAATAATAGTACCCAACTTCCAGAAGCTTGGTAAAATACCATGGCATGAAGAAAAATTTAAAATAACAGAAAGAGAATAAGGAAAGGAATTTATTCCCAACTTAATAATTCGGAAGTCTATTTCATCAGAGAGGTATGGGGCTGAGGATCATATTTCTGAACATATTTTTTAACAATGTTAGGGGTAACTTGTTTAAAATAAAATTTAGGGTGGACATGTCATTAGCCTGTAAAGTGGCACTTGAAAAAGTACCCTGTAAAGGTTTCTGTAGCTATCCAGATCTCAAAAAAGCTTGTTAAAAGCTTCAGAGACCTGGAAGGTGTCACTAATTAATTAATCCTCAACCTGTACAGAAATAGTAAGTATAGTCTTTTTCCATGCTCAATTAAGCTGTTAAGAGTTTCCCAAGTTCTTTTTGGATTACCAAGTCTCTTGCTTTGTTCCGAAAGGAAAAATTTAATTTTTGCCTTTCGAATTTTGGACTTGCATTGATTTCATAAAGCTCTGTATTTCTGAAGACAGAGAGAGAATCATTAGTAATTTTATACTGTTTCCAACTTTTATCGTGAGTTCTCATTAAGTGCAATAAGTCAGGGGATAACCATTTTTGCTTGATATCCCTAATCTTAATTTTCTTTAATGGTGCAAGCTTATTGACGATAGTGTAATAATATGGAATAAAGATTTCTAACAATGTATCCAAATTATTGATGGAATCAAGTTTAGTTCAGTCAATTTCAGTACAGGCTATCTCAACCAGTTCTGGGGTTAAATGCTTCACATTTCTAAATTCTATATACTTGGGTGGATGCTTAATGAATTTAACTGACCACTCACAAAAGACTGGACAGCGGTCACTCAGAATGTCTGGAAGCACTCCTGAATTGACAATCCTATTAGGAGGAGTGACTACTACCCAATCAAGTAAAGTACCTATGTCTGACTTATACTTGGACCTAGTTACCTCATCACGTAATTGAAAAAAAATCCTAAATCCTTCAAAGAATCTCTAGCTCCATTACTAGAGTCAGCAGCCCAGTTACAATTAAAATCATCTAACAATAACCACTCTCTATGTGCATGTAAAACATTTTTAACCCCAGCAATGAGTTTCAGTCCAGATTCAAATTTTTCTGGAGATCATATATGGAACTAACTGTAAGATGCTTATCCTGACCAAATAATAAATCCACAGAAGTTAGGTCACAGCCAGAATTGTGAGAGGGATAATTGCTGATAGTATAATTAAATCTATTTTTAACATAAATCATGCCCCCCTTGTTTACCAGTCCTTCCATTTCTACAGTGATTGTAACCCACCAAAGATATATCTGTAGCTTTAATTTTACCATTTAGCCAAGCGTCAGACAAAGTAATAATGTCAGAACTTTGATATTCAACCAAAGCAACAAACTGAGTCCATTTCTCTGGTAAGCTTTGTATATTCAACTGCACAATTTGTAAAGTTGGAACAAGCTGGGAAAAAACATTTTTATGAACATGAGCAGAAATAAAATCAGAATTGCCAGGGAAAACAGGGCTGGGATGTGGATGAACAGTACCAGAGATCAACAACAATAGGATTAAAAGCCTAAGTAGTCTCATTTTATTCTCATAGTATTTCTCCCTTTTAAGACTACTCTTAATTGATTTAATACTAACATGAGGGAGATACACAATAGCACAAAAAGGAGTAAAAGTAATAGGGGAAGCCACTCCATACACAGAACAGGACAGATAAAAACACTCAAAGAACTCTCTGTCTCGAGTGGGAGACCAACTGAGGTTAGTGTTAACTTTGCCCTGGAAAAAAGATCCTCCCGATTCAACAATGAGACAGACAGAATAGTTACGTGGTGGGATAAAACAACCCAGACAATTAACCAAAACATTGCTACTGTACAGATTGTCTATCTTATTTAAGTACAGCAAATAACATCAATTACAGTCCCACCTTTAAACACCACAAAGAAAGAAATATCAGGACAGAATAAAAACTACTTGCCTACTAACGACTATAAAAAGGCCATTCCTTTGCTTCAATGAAAAGACTAAGCCTTCTTCTAAGGAGTGACGCACGACATTCATGCTTGCACTATAGAATTAAAACTTACATCATAAGCTATTAAAACACAGCCTTAGTATAAATTATATTACCTAACTGATTATTTTATGCTTTTACCCTTATGATTATCAATACCTTAATAAGTAACTTTCTCTCTTATTATCAAAGACTATTGCACTAACTGCATTAATAATCATACATGATTAACCCTTCTAAATTTATCTAAAATACATACAATATCAACAAATGCTTCACCCCACAGAAACTAGCCAGATTTCAAAGTGTTTTTTTCTTGTAGGAGTGGTGCTTGCACCATTCACTACTGCTCACGCTACCGAGCAGCGCAGGGATTTAAGCAGCACAACTTTGCCTCTTTAGAAGTCCTTAGCAGCTGACTCCTCTAAGACCCCTGGTCACTGAGTGAACAATACATCATTAAAAGTAACCTCTTCCACAATTTAAAAAGGTGCAGTGGTGAGCCTGCCACTTCACCCATTTAAAACATGTTAAGATCACATATACCATACATTGATTCCACTTTAGCCAGTTCACAGTAAGTTGACCATACACTAACACTTCATATGTCATTTGTGTAAAACACTTCATGTTCCAAAAGGCATCCAACATTGACCGAAAGGGTTTTATCAATGTACAATCAAAAAGCAAATGGTGCATGGTTTCTAACTGAGACGTACACCATACAGCTAGACACATACGTTCCCCCATTTCTTTATGTGTGTGGTTGGCTCTGACATTCAGCTTCCCAAGCCCACATAATCACATGGTGTCTTTCATTTTGAAAGGTATGCGTTTTTCTAACATTGCGTCCAAAAGATATTTACACTGTATATGTGGTCCTGTTGTAAACACAGGGTCCTCAAAATAACATTTGCTCAGAATCTCAGCATAAAACTGTTTCCAGGGCATGTCCTGAAACCAGAGAATCTATCTTCCATATGCATACAAAGAAAGACATTGAGCACCAGGAAATTATGGTGGTGCATAATCAAAAACTGCAAAGCAAAAAGGAAAAGGTATTTGTACCCACCATTATGTATGGACACACAAATGGTAACTGATTTATCAAACAATTTTATTTATCAAAAAAGTAACACAGCACATCTATATGAAGTGTAAAACATACAAGGAGAAAAAAAGACATTAATATTTCACAAGGTTACAGCTTTGAAGGGCTGAAAGAAAATATTTACCTTTCAGCCTGTTTGAGTAAATTGTAAAATTTCATGCACTGAATTTATTGGTTCCATTAAAAATATGTGGAATTTTTTTTATAAATAAAATCTGCTGTTAATTTGTTACTCCATTTTTACTAATGAATGATAGAGCCAGATGGTTACGCATATACTGTAGCTCTCTAACTTACTGATAAATTATTCTAAGGCATATATAAGCTAATAGTTTATATAGATTTGAACATGACTGCATGTATAACAAGCCTGAACATATCTATGGTAACTGATGAAAAAATATAAAAAGGATGTACTGTATGTGAAGAGTTATTCACATTTGTGCAATAGATATTTGAGGAGTGAAATATATTGTTTGCCTCATTCTCAATATAATGGTGACTAAATGCACATAATAGAAATTGAAGGAACAGCTTGAGTAATTAAATGCTGACCTATCAATTGAGAGTATGGGATTCACTGAACTCACTGGATTCTGAGATGGAGCCTGGCTAGTTTGTATGTAAAGCAATGGCCATGTATTTTAATGATTAACAAGTACTTGCTTTATAAACTATTGATTTATTGGTGTCAGTATATATGTATATGTATGTTGTTTTGCACAAATACTTCACTCTGATGAAGCAAGGCTGTGACCTTGTGAAACGTTAGTGTCTTTTTTCTCATTGTGGGTTTTTACTCTCCGTATATATAAGCTGTGCTGCTTTTTTGATAAATAAAATGGTTTGATAAATCAATTACCTTTTGTGTGTCCATACATAATAGTGGGTGCAAATACTTTTTCCTTTTCATCTTCCATATACATACATATTTTAAGCATGTTTGTATGTGTTTTGGCAGTCTCTTTTCTCCCACACCCCCTTTCCTCAAACCCAGGTCATGACAAATCCTGCCTGCCAATTCTGTGCTGTTGGGGTCCATAGTCCAGTGTTTCCATTCAAAAGTGGTTTGAAGTTACTATAAAAATATATACCAAAAAAGAAAACTATGGTCTGTATCATGTCCAGGTGGTATCCAGTAATAATAGCTCCAGAATATGGGTAACCATCAAAACAGCGACTCCATATTCGGCACTACTGGAATGGTCTACCCACAAGGGTAGCAACTGATTCTACCGTGAGGGTAAGGGAAAGCGACAGGAAAAAGGGAATGGCAAGGGAAGGGGAAGGGAGGGATGGGGAAGAGGGTTATGTACAGGAACTGGCCCTGCTGCCACTGAGCCAGCCATATGGTGGTGAGGGAGGCTGGCTGTGGCACAGCAGGTACTGGGTTCAGGCCTGGGGATGGGAGGAACTAAATTTTTCTGCAGGCAGAGGCTTCTGGACTTAAATTTTTTTTGCACCTGAATTTGTGCCCTCTCCCAACATGCACCCCACTGGAGTTAGGAATTCTAATTCAGGGGAGTGCAGGGGGAAAAGCCCCCCCCCCCAAAAAAAAACACTTCAGGTCACCGGGTTTCAGTTCTCTGGTAAGTGTATATCATCAATTTGCTTTTTGGCAATATACACTCACCATAATAGCAATCACCATTCAGTGATCACTATTATGACATAGAACCTGTTCAGGCCACCTTCTTGCCATGACCTATATGTGTGTGGCAATGCTTAACCAGGTTAATCCTACTTCCCCAAACTAACTGGAAGAACAAACTTAAAAGTTTAGTATGCATGATAAAAGGCAGAGGGAATATGTGTGATACATGTAAAAAAATGGGACTATAAAAGTATGCAACAAAAGATCCTTTTTTTCCACGTCATACTCCATGATTTCCATTTTTGCACTTTTAATTGAGTTATGGCTAACTTATATTCCCAATTTGTCTGTGCTGCATTCCTCTCCCTAAAATAAAGATCCATGATTTCCACTGCCTTTTTTGTGGGATCTGTATGAAATCCTGATACTGCATTGCCCGACATGAAAAATCCCTACTCCGATTTCCCGTCCCATATGCAATCCTGTCATAATATTTGCCAACACATGAAATCACTTTTTTGTAACTGAGATGGCAAATTCCATTGGAGTCTCAGCATTCCCAAGTGCCAGGGCCAAACTCTTTCTTTAATTGATATTAATTCCTGTAAGAGCTGAGTGCTGTTCAAAAACAGCAAGGGCCCTTTCCTTGGAATCCAAATTAGCTACCACCACAACACAGTCATCTGCATAGGCTGACACTTTACTAAAGCTTGTACCAGAAATGTTTGTGATAGCTAATATCTGCTGATCATCTGCTATAACCCGTACTAAGGGGTCCAGGCTAAACACATATAACAGTGGGCTCAGGGGGTATCCCTGCCTAACTCCCTTCTGCACATACATGGATGGTCCTAAAATGTCCATTCACTAAGGGTCATATCTGTGCTTCTTTATGTAGGACTCATATTAAGCAGATGAATTCCTCCAGGATACTAAAATACTGGAGTGCTTGCCATAGGTAGTCATGGCGTACCAAATGAAAGGCAACTTCTAGATCTGTCAGGAGATAACCATCTAGATTCATGTCCAAACCCAGTTCCACTGTTTCCCTAATGAAGATCAAATTCTGTGTGATATTCTGACCTGGCACCACAGAGGTCTGGGCCTCTAACAACAAGGTTTTGGGTACTCTTGCCAGGCGGACCGTAATCAGTTTTGCAAAAATATTATAATCTGATGATAATAAACCTATGGGTCTCCAGTTAGCCATTTCTAGAGGGACCCCTTTTTTATTCAAGAAGAACATCACCCCCTCCTGCATGCTGGGACCCAAAGTGCCTATGTGTTGCAGGGCCAGAAAAACCTCCTGTAACATGGGAATAAGATGTTCTGAAAAAAAGTTTGTAAAACTCATTCGGGATACCATCCAATCCCGGGTTGTATTTATAGATAGGGATTTGATGGCATTTTCTATTTGTGTTTCTTGAAAAGGTTCACATAGTAGCTGTTGATCCATCAGTGATACCTGGGGGGAACCAACCTCTGCCAGGAAAGTGTCATAGCTTGGCATTTCACCCTCTTGAAACTTTTGTCTAATGTGTTGCTACACCGTAGTTCTGACTTGAAGCCATGTCAGGAACTACTGTGCCTGTCTTATCTTTTAAAGCTGTCATGACCCTGTTATTTAGTCTGTCTGTATGACTATCAAATGAGTTAATGTGAAACTTGGAACCTTGTGTTCCAAACTTTTGTTCCAGTTTTAATTATTCCTTCTTGTCATACTGAAAATGAAATACTGTACTTTATCTTTGACTTCCACTACTTTTTTGGACAGATTGGTCCATGTCTCCCTCATCTGTGTGAGTAGACACATAAATTGAGCCTGCAACCCCAAGTATGTGCTTTACTGTGATCTTGCTTAACTCTGGGACGTGTGTGTTGTAAGTTGTTTGAGGTCCCTTTTTGTGTCCTCCCACCAGTCCAGGAGGCTATCATATAGAAATCTTTACAGGCCATCTAGCTTGTAACAATTCTAAGATCTCTTGTTTGACCTTATAATTTTGTAGCAGAGAAGTGTTCATGTGCCAGTACTCATGTCCCACCTGGGCATGTTGAGCTAGATTCACTGTGACCTGTACTTTTGACATGATTGGGCATTTCCAGTGGTAAAATTCTTGCTGCCTTAATAGAAGTTCTAGCTTGCATAAACCAGAAGTATTTCCTGGAAGACAGCAAACCCTTATACAAATTGTGCTCAGGTGGGGTACCTAGAATATCATAAACATCCTGATACCCTTATCTGTGTAGTATAGTATTTAGCAAATTTGTGTTGCAATATACTTTATTTGTTTTTCTCCCCCAATCCCTTTCAGTTAGTCCACAATTAAAATCACCCCCCCCAAATAAGGTTAGTTTTGAGCTACTGTATGGATGTATGGCTGCCAGAGGTGGAGCCATTTAGTTCTTTCTGCCTTTACTCGTGGCATGTAAATATTAATAAGTCTAATGGGTTTCTGTGCATACATAATATCCAAAACCATAGCTCTTCCAGGGTATACATCCAGCACTCTTATGACTTTAAACAAAGGGCCTTTAAACAAAATACATAAGCCAGAGCATGTTTCCTCCCAAATGGACCACAAAGATGGACCCCATCTCTATTTCTTTTGTGCTTGCTTAATCTCTGGAGTGGTGTGCAGTTTGGTATCGTATAAATAAAATAATGTCTCTCTGTGCCTCTTGCAGTATGGAAAAGTAACCTGCCTCCTAACCCCAGAGTTTATGCTGTTTACATTATATGTAATGATGTTCAGGTCAGTCATTATCATAAGGACGGGGGTCCTCTGTTTTGATTTTGTTTTGTCCAGGAAAGCAATTTCCATTGGATTCTCTGCATGGAAAGAAGCCACAGAGGAGACTTCTGAGTCACCTTCAGATTCAGCCCACTTCTCCTCTTGTAGGGCAGACTATTGGTTTTACATCACAATTGGCTCTTGTTCTCCTGGGTGCACAGGGGAAAGAGGTGGTTTTGATGCAGCTTTAGAACAGGTAACCATTTTGAAAGTGTTCCCTCCTATTTTCAACGGGGGGGGGGAGCATAATAGACCCCTCTGTGGATTCCAGCTGAGCATTACTAATGGTATGTACTATGTTCTCCACTGGTACATTGACCAGCTCGGTGCCTGTAGATGATGCTCTTTTATCAGCTATGTGATGCTGCAAGACTTGCTCAGCCTTGACAGTTACTATTGAGTGGGGTTTGTGGGGGAAGAGTAGGGGGTATTGCTGTGTGCATTTGCATTGTGGTCCCTGCAACAACAACTTCTTCATGTCTATCCGAGCTGGAAGATCCAGACCCAACTGGCTCTGTAACCAGCTTCAATTGTTCCTTTTGAGCCATGGTAATCTAGACATCTTGTTCAGTCTACAAAGCTAAGTCAAGGCTGTTGTGTGAAGTCCAGGAACATGTACAAAAGGTATGCCCCTCTTCTTCACATAAATTGCACCTCATGGGATTTGGAAACAGAGCACGGTTGTGCCCCACAACCTCACACAGTCCGCATTTCAATTTCTCACAGGTGTTACTTAGATGACCAGTGTCACAACACCTGTAATAGGCCTGGGGCTGCCCAGCACAGAAAACCACCACTCTATCCCTTCCCAAGAAAATGCAGTTGGGAAGGTATTGTACTTCACCATTAGTTTGTTTCAGGGTAACTTTGTAATGCCAACCCCCAGTCCAAAAATGTTCCTCATCTAATATGGGCTCTGGGTATACATTGATGTTGCACCTTTATTTGAGCCAGAAAGTATTGTCTGCCACATTGACCCTTTTGTTGTGGAACAACATGGTGATACGCTTGAAGGAGGGCTTCAGAAGGGGGATTGTTATGAAGGGTCACCACAGAGAGGTATTTTTGAGAAGTTGGTATAGTTTCCAAAAACATTTCAAACCTCCGGGATATTTGAAGCTGATGTCGAAAAGGGAGTCACCAGGTATGTGAATCAATGCATATATTTCATATACATAGAATATCATACAGTCCTTGATTAAAGAAGAACCGACCACAAACAGTTTGTCTGAGAGATCAACAAGGCCTCCCTATATTTTAGTCTACCCACGTTTCTTCATTTTGCAGGTTCAGATGCAAGCATGGCATTCTCAGGAAAAAGGCATTCTCTGACATTAGAACTCCACACATTTGCACAGCAAGTTTGGCTGGGTTCTGATGCTCTAACCTGCCCAGTCTGTCCCTCTGGTAAAGTATGTTCTAGGGTTCTGATCTCTCAATACGCTCCACTGTGGGAGCAGAGTTTTGTACATTAGGTAATTCTTTTTGGGCCCCTTGTGCCCTGTCCTCCCCTTCTATTTCAATAATATCGTGTAACAAGTTCTGTGGTGCAGGAGCCTCCTGCCACCTGCTTTTCTGGCTATAAGAGTCTAAATGTTGCCCAGGAGGGATTTGTGAAGGGGTGTTTGCTGGGTGTACATTTTGTGACAATTCCCCCACCATTGTCCCTAAGGGTTGTTCTGTAGGAGCTGTTGATGTGCCTGGGTAGTTAGCATCCCAGCTCTTGCCATCAAGTGATTTTGTACAGCAAGCATTTTCTAGAACTCCAGCAACCCTGGGTGGGGTTGTACTATCTGGGCCTTCAATTACAAATTTCCTGTACCCCATCTGGAGTACAGAATTGCTGCTTTTATACTAATGCCTTCACCTTTTGCTGCTACTCTCCTGTCAGATTTTTTCTGCCCCTTTTTCAAAGTGCCTCCTGATACACCAGCTGTAAATTTTGCTTGTGCCTGTAAATATTTAGCACTAAAGTCCATTTGGCTCATTAGCTTAGGCTCTGCTTTTTCCCTTGGTGTCACTTGTGCCCCACTTCCATGTTCTAGCTTCTCTTAGTTCTTTACAGCAGGGGGCGAGGAACTCTCCATTAAATTGTAAACAGTGTTAGGTACAATACTTGCATTTCCAAGGGAAATGTGTCTTTTTCCATTGCTCAGCTCCTCCGTAGGATGTGCACTAGGTTTCTAGAATTCATCCTCTGTCTCCATAAAGGGAACATTGGAAACATTTTGAGGTGCACTTTGCAGTCCAGCCTCATTCTTCGTCCAGATTGAAGCCTCCAGCATTGTTTGCCTGAACAGGTATCTCCATTCTTCTTCTTACAACATCTTCCTTAAGTCTTTATTGGATTGTACTTGCATTGTCCTCATTTCTGATTCTGTATTTTGAGCTACTGTGCCCGCTGGGACTGGGCCGCCACTGTCCAATAAACTTTCAACCACTTTCTTTCCATGTACTGTTATTTCCTCTTCAATCTCAATGGGCTCTGAGGCAGGGGAGGAGATCTGCTCCCCAGCCTCCCTGTCATCTGCACAGTTCTAGCTCCTAGAAGAACTGGCCATCCAACACTGGCCACAGTGCCCTCTACCCAAGAGTAGGGGAATTGTTTTATTGAAATCACATCAAGTCATACATAGTGATACATTTTGATCATACAGTAAAAGGAAATGTAGAAAAGAAATTCAAAACATCAATATAACAATATAATCCTAACAGTTTTTCTATGGTTTGCTTAAGGCTTATTTCAGTCAGAAGCATTGTCACATTTTGTTACTCCTAGATCCAAAGAACCTGTGAAGGAAAGTTAAATAATTACACGTGTATCAGATAATTACAGTACTAACATTTGATAAACATATAGTCCTTTCCACCATTTTCTCACTTTACTCAGAGTAAAGAGATTAATCTTTGATATAAACTAAAAACATTGCTTGTTCTACCAAAATGCTATAGGTTTTATCAGGCATTAGTTTCTGTTGGAGGACCCACCAGCACTTAGCCTGCCAGAGATAACATTTTAAAAAACAGAATAAAACTGTTAGACTTCCTAAATCATATTTACTCAAGAGTTGTGGACAATGACCTAGGATCAAAATTCCATAAGTTAATTTTGTTAACCAGTCAAGTTTCCATTTCTTCCCTAAATACACCCATAGGGGTTTTACATAAGAACATGGAAAAATATTCCATAGATTCTTCCATGGCCTAACAGGTGCTATAGGGACAATTCCTCTCTTCCTGGGCTTTAGGTTGGGAGTTACCCCTAATATAATATACCTGAAACTGAACGCCACAAGATTCTCCACATGTGAGCTAGAACTCATTCATTATTCAGCTGTTTTAATATCCCATTTCTTAGTGCAAGGGGGACAATTTTTTTAAAAGCTGGTTCCATAGGGTGGATTATAGACATAATGTGGTTATAAAAGTGAGGCCCAGAATGTCGACAGATTTGTAATTTTGTCAGCCTCCATTTATGTATTTTTTGTAGTGCTGGTTTAATAAATCCTGTGACTGCAATATGAGGGGAAAGCTTTGTGGTGTCATTATTGTTCCATAACTGGAAGTAATCAGATAATTTATTGTTAAGCCATAGGTATTGCAGGGCATAGGCTGGCATTAAACATATTTTAATAGTCTGAGAAATGAAAAGGGAATATAAGAAAGTTATGGGATCTATCATTCCCAAACTCCCTTGGGCTTTAGATAAGAAGGTATAACATCTTTTTTATAGGGTTTAACCTGCTCCCCCAGACCATTTGAAAAACAACAGGTGTATTATCTTGTCTCTGAGTTAGAGGGTGGGGGGAAAATCATGGCAATATACAACAGGTAGGGAATAATGAATCTTTCGATAACATATACTGTCTTCATTTTGGATAGCTTCCAGCTTTTCCATCGTTGAACTTTATTTTCCACACTTTTTACAACTATTTCTCAGTTTTTGAGTGGGAGGTTTTGGGGCCCAAACAAGATAGCTAAAATTTTTAGGAGTTCTGGGGAGATCAGGATCCTGTTTATCCTTACTGAGTCTTGAGCTGGAAAGCCAACACAGAGTCCTCTACATTTTTCCACATTTAATTTTGAGTTTGCCACCTCAGAATATTCTGTCAACTGTTCTAATAGGATAGGGATTTGTAAGTTATCAATAGTGTATGATGGAATGTTGTTACCGATAAAAATCTGGCACCTTTCTAAACATTGTTATGCTGTAGTAGCCACATCATTGTAGTTGTTATGCTGCACTAGCTACATAGCTAATACAGCATAACAACATTGAACATGCTAGCACATGCACATGACACATCCAGGAAGCAGCCTCAGCAAAAAGGAGAGCAAAGGAAAGCAGCACCGAGGGAGGGAAAAAAACAGTAGGATTGATTACTTTAAATAACTTTTACTGCTTGTGGGGGCATCCTACACTATAAAAAACAATGGATAGTTACCTCTCATAACAAACCATGTTATGGAGTCTCGAGGTTGCCAATGGCGATCAAACCTCTTGAGCTTCACTCTTGAGGTTAATGCGGTCACCATGACAACCCTCTCAACCCACTAACCAGCTTGTTACCGATACATAACTATCCATTATTCTCTGTGACATAATAACAGATATCATTTGCATAAGCCTGGACATTAAGCTTATCTTGGCTTGAGGACTCTGACAGACCTTGCCAAGTAAAAATGTTATTTAATTTCCTGAGGAGAGGGTAGAGGGGAAAAATATATAAAAGGGAACTTAAGGGACACCCTTGTCTCACTCCTGTTTTGATCAATATGCTTTTAGTAATTTGTCCTTTAGTAACTGGGGGAACAGTAGCTGAAGAATATAGCAGCTGAATCCACTCTATTAATTCTGTCAGGGATGCTGTAATGCTGAAGGGTATAAAATAAGGAGGGGTGGTATATCCTGTCAAATGCTTTACATTGGTCAGGTGAGACGATACATCCTTTATTTTTATGCAAAAAAAATAATATTATATGATGTCTCTGGTTATCATTAGGGCATGTTGGATCTTACTGTCTGGTAGTCCACAGAATTGTGCTGGGTGGATGAGTTTGTTTGCGATAACTCATAGCCTATTGTTTAGTAGTTGTGATAAAATTTTGAAGTCTGAATTTAGCATGTTGATGGGTCTCCAATTTGAGATATTCTGTCTATTGCCTGATTTAAACTGGAATATAAAATGTTCTGATGTGAAATGGGGGTGGGGGGGACATGTTTGATTGTAAAAAAGTAAGTATAACCTGCCTGAAGGCATAATGCAAATTCCCTTACAAAGGTTTTGTAGAATTCATATGATAACCTGTCTGGCCCTGGGAAAGTTCCTAGCTTTAGGTTCTTTATTACTATTTTGATCTCCTCAGCCCTTATAGGTAGATTAAGGTCTTGAAGACCATCTGATGGAGTCTGAATCTTGATATCTTTGAAATATTGTGTTATTGTTTTGGCCTCTGGTGGGTGTACCATGGTGTGGGATTGTATATGTTTTACTTCTTGGTATAATCCTTCTTCAATTTCTATAACTTTCCCATGCTCATCTATTAGACACTGGAGGGCTAGAACACCTTTCCATGCTTTTGTTGTGGTAATCCACAGAACTGATTGGGAGTCCCATGTATCCAAGGTGGCAGCTGTACTACAGTCCTTATGAGAAGCAGGTTTGACAGCCAATCCAGTGAAATGTGCTTTGGCCAAAGCTGAAACAAAGTACTTACGGTACTGTATAGGCAATGGACAAGTGAGACCCTTGGTCAGTAAGGTCCAAGTCATCATAGCCGAGTGCCCGGTACACACCACAAAAACCCAGGTGAGGGCCTTCTTAGGATTGGCAGAGTATTACTGCTGGTTCATATCGCACTTCTCTACCTTGCCAGCTCCCTTACAAACCTCACCCAGAAATCTGCCCCGGTAAGGTCCAATAGTCAGAGGAGCATGACCAGGCCTTCACACAACTCAAAGAGACACTGTGCAGAAAGCCAGTGTTATGCAGTCCTGACTTTAACAGGACCTTTATCCTGCAGATGGATGCCTCTGAAGTCAGGCTAGAAGCCATGCTCTCCCAGTAGTTTGAGAGGGAGGATCATCCTATCCTCTACCTCAGTTAAAAATCTCTTTCCCCAGGAGAAAAACTATGCAGTGATAGAGAAAAAGTGTCTCACAGTCAAGTGGGCTGTGGACACCCTTTGCTACCTGTATGGCCAGCAGTTTATCCTGGTCACAGATCATGCCCCTCTGAGGTGGCTACAGGTGATGAAGGATGACAACCCCCACATCACCAGGTGGTACTTGGCCCTCCAGACATTTTCCTTTATGGTGCACCACCAGACTGGGACCCTGAATGGAAATGTGGACTTCTGGTCCCAGGAGGGGAATGGTCAGGGGCCGACCAAGTGTGCCTTCACACAAAGGGGGGAGGTATGCGACAATGTAAACACTACACTGGGAAACAAGAGGTTAACCTCTTGTTTGAGGCTGAGGAAATGCAGGGAATGCAACATGAACAGGTGGGGGGCTTCTCCAGGTGTGGCTAATTAGGGGGATTGCTGAAAGACAGAGAGAATCCAGCAAGGAGTTAGTTAGAAGCTGGAAACTGCTGCAGGGAGCAGAGATTCCTATGCAGAGAACCATGCAAGATGGAGGGTGGAATGTGAGACAGGAACCAGATCAGAAAGCCAAGGAAAATGATTAAATATTGGAGAGAGCCTTTGGGAAAAACTTGAAACCTGCTGCTGAGAAACAGACCAATTCTAGAGCAGAGTCCTGAGGTAAAGGATCAGTCTAGCCAGCTGGGCCGAAAACAGTGAGTGAAATGTACTGCTGATAACAGCCTACAAATAAGGCAAAAAGGGAAAACTGTCTGTGTTTTATTTGAGACTGTGCATTCAAAACTGCTGGCCCACAAAATGTTTATTTTGTTTGAGACTGTATATTGAACAAACTGCTGGCCCACATAGGTGGTTCAAAGATTCCTTTGTCAAGTCAGACTGAAAGAACTGTTTTGTGTTAACCTTTATGTTACCTGACCAGACTGGAGAAGTTGAACTGATTGATTATGTGTTTCTGGAGTAACAACTTACATTTGAAGCAATAAAAGTATATTTTCTTCTGTGAACTTTAAACCCAGCATGTTGCTTCTCCATCTACCATAGACCAGCTTGTCACAGAGCCATACTTATATGGGCAGCATTTTGAGGTACAAACTGACCACAATCCCCTGGTTTGGCTGACACCGATGGGAAAAACTAATGGTAGACTATTAAGATGGAGACTTGCCTTGCAAGGGTATGACATGACGATCTCACATAGGGCTGGAGCGACCAATCAGAACACAGATGGCTTGTCACATCTATATGAGAAGTGAACTGACTTGGGAAGCTCATCCCATGCAAGGGATAGAGCCCCCAAATTCAGTCTAGCTGATGAGGACTGTGACGCTTGGCCAGCTGGTTATGATTGTTATATGCTATTTGTAATACAAAATATAGTATGTGATTGTCTCACATAATACAACCTGTGCTCCATGGGTGCCCCCTCCCCAGGTTTCAGTGAAGCTACATATATTACACTGACAGGGGATCTCTGTAATTAACTTTCTCGAGAGAAATTGCATTTTATGGCCATTTTATGACCTGTTGCTGCTCTGAAGCTGTGAAACCAAAATATACATTTTATGACTTCAGAAACAGGACATCATTAGGCTGATTCCTGCCAGATATCTTGCACCTAGGTGAGGGATTGCAGGGTTGCAAAACTTCAATGGAACTGATAGATCAAAAGACTCATCATTTGGGAAATTAGTTTTTGCTGATGTCGCCTTATTCAATATACCTCCTGATTGGACATGCTGTTGTATTTTTTTTATATTCTAAAAGGAGGAGCTAGATGACACACAGAAGGGGTGTGGGGAGACACAATTTAAACCATACTGTGTCTGAACTGTTGATATATTCCATCTTGGGACTCTAGAAAGACACACAGCTCTCTGATAAGTCACTTAAAGAGGTAATACATTAGATAGAAAAAGTCTAAATGTATTGTGGTAGGAGTTTTTTTTTGTACTTTTCCTTGTTTTCTTTTAAGTGATTGTATGCTCTTTGATATATGGTTCTGTGTATACAGTTTT
Organism: Neoceratodus forsteri; assembly: GCA_016271365.2. Taxonomy (NCBI): domain Eukaryota; kingdom Metazoa; phylum Chordata; order Ceratodontiformes; family Ceratodontidae; genus Neoceratodus; species Neoceratodus forsteri. Next base: position 1,068,213,651 of record CM028130.1, read on the forward strand.
TCATATTTTTATCATCTTTTAGTAAAATACCTTTTATTTGAAAGACTGCCTGGGTGTCTCTCAGTTCTTTTTGCATGTGACATATAGAAGATTAAGTCTGACAACAATGGTTCAACAGCTTGCTGGTGTTACTAAACTGGGAAAAATTAAGAATATACCTAAGGTCTTTTATAGAGTTTTAAGGGTTCATTTTGGAAGCCTGGGTTGGTGCCCCTGGTGAAAGATTGTACCACGATCCCCTGAAGAGGGTACATATCTGAGCCTGTACATTGAGTACGTTAGCATAAGGTTCACAGTTTGAACCCCCCCCCAGAACTTGAGACTAAAGGTGATTTGGACCCAAAAGCAGACAGGAGGGTTACCCTGGCTGTTACCTGTTCTCATTACTGTGCTCAGAGGTTGGCACTCTGGGAGCAGAGGGCCTGACCTGCTAAGTGTGTTTGTGACACTAAGCACTTCACATTTTTGTAACAGCCTATATGTGATGTCATCCACATGAACCTCCTCATTTCTAAACATAACCATCACAAATCTTATTAAAGATTTAGTGAGTGGAATGACCAAGAAGGGTGATCATAATGGGGAGAACTTAACTCAATTGTACTGCTGCCAGAACATTTCTAAAGCATAAGAGGACCTAAAGCTGACATCAAAATTGTCCTCACCAGAAATATTTATGAAAGCAAAAACCTCCTTTGGTGAGAAGTGGAATGATTCTTTAAAGACTAAGCTCCCAACATACTGCCTATCAGGTCTCATTTCTAGACCTCCCTTGCACCTTATTCTTGCAACATTCCTCCTAGGGGCTGCCTCTTTTTGATTTAGCAAATAACTCTGACAGTAATGGCCTCTGGGAAGGAGGATCCACAGACTTTCCAGTCCCATTGTCATCTAGGTATTCATTTGGAGGGTACGCCCTTTCATTATCAGTAGTTAATAGAGGAGGAGGGTGAGGTCTTCAGTTGCCCATGATTTTCCCTTAATACTTGAAACATTTTTCAAAGGTTCTTTCATGTTAGGATCCAAGTTAGCAAACATTTTTTGATATTCTGTAGGGATCACAGTTCCAGGTTTAGCTGCAGGTACCTGAGTCTGTACTGGTGGGTGCCATTCCGAAGAGTTCTGTGAGATGGAGTCCTTTGTTACCCATTCTGGATCAGGAAGCCACTGCCCATTCGGCCTTTTTTTCCTTCCTGCTTCTAGAAGAGCTTTTTCAGGAGATCACTGTGCAAATGGATCTGCACTGAGGGGTTTAAGTGAAAAACCTTTTTGAATAACTGCTGAGGTGGACTGGGTCTGTGGCTAAACCTTTGGGTGGGAAAGAGAATCTTCAGCAGAGTCCTCACTTAGTTCCAGAGGAGTGCAGGGAATGTTCCTTTTTGCTGTGGTTATTGCTGATCTCTTATTTTTCTTTCCCTTTTTTGAGAGTGTTTTTGAATTTAGATTGTTTGCCATAAACAAATAAGTTGTAGCACCCACCTGGCTCTGGGAGTCCATTTGGTAGACAGTTATAGTCTTGTTTAGCAGATGTGGTGCACCAGTGGCATTTGTAATTGCTTTCCCTTGAGCAGTGGGAGCTTGCACCTCAGGACTGACATTTACAGGAGCTGGGGCCCTTTTAGCTGATGTTGCTCCTGTAGAGACAGTGCTATGATGTGGGGGAACACTCAGTTGTGGCTTAGCACAGGACTCAGTTTGTTGACTTTTTCCTGCAGTGTATAAATTCTCCAGTAAAATATTAAGTTCTGCCTCCTGTGGCTCTAGGCACACGCTCTGCTAAGTACTTCCATTGCCAGTCACTACTTGCTTTGAAAAGAGTAAAGGAGCAGTTTTTACCTTTGGTGCAGACATCAGGAGCTCAGAGCAGACAGCATTTTCCTTTGATGAAGGTGCATCATCTTTCGATTTGTCAGTCAGGCCACTCCCGGTATCAAGCGGCCCTTCAGATCTCAGTTTGGCCAGTTCAGTTTTTAGTTGGGCTGTATACTGTGCATGCCATTGTTCCTCCTCTGCTAGTTTACTTATCAAATCCATTTGTGGGTTTACCTCCTGAAGATCATTACGTTCCATGGAATCCATTCCAGTGAGCAGGACTTTTGTACTAATTTCTACATTCATACTCAAGTCTTCCGTTGAGAGGAAGATATCATTTCCTTTTTCTTCCTCTATTGTTTCAGCTGAATCCACTGCAATTTCTTCAGCCCCTTGCATTAAGAGGACAGAGGAGGAGGCCATCTCCTCTGCCTCAGACATGTTCATTCCTTCCAGCACCTCACTCCAAGTAGCTATCTTGGGAGACAGCCATTAATTTCCCTACTGGTGAGTAGGGGAATTTCCGAGGTGTCCTGGCCAAATTTCCCCCATTCACTAAAAATACCACTAACAGATTAATATGGTTCACTGTCAGTTTTCATCCATCTGTATCCCTTCCCCCGGGATGAGGCTAAATTGTCTAGTCCTCCTTTCCTAGTCAACAAAAACTAACTAAAAGTAAACCTACTATTCTCTTCCCGCCAGTTTTCCCAAAGTGTATATCCTTTAAATCGCTAAGGAGAAAAATGTCCATTCCCACAGTGACTGACCAGACATCCTTCCTGTTTGCTGGCTCTTCAATGAATGAATTAGTTGTGAGGACTTGCATAGTAACATCTGATTGGTTGACAACAGAGACCAAGTAGATGCTGCTATTCACATCATCACAGCTGATTCATTCATTCAAGCAGCTGGCAAAAATGGAGGGAGTCAGGCTAGTTGACACAGTATGGGATGCTCTTCTCTTTTTACAAATTTAAAGGATAAATTATTTGGGATAACTGGGGGGATGGTGGTAGGTGATAGAGAGTAGTATGGTTCAGGACTATACCTAACAGAGTGAGTTGATCTACTAAGGGGAGGAGGTGGGTACAATGAAGGAGGTGTGGAAGATATTATTACAGTCATGTAGTGGGAGTAGGATGGAGCAAGATATGTATTTTGGGTGGAGGTGGTTATTTTAATTTATCAAGCAAAAAAAAGAATGTTTCATACAGAGTTGGGGTGAAGCTGGCAAAGCCTGCCCCGCTATGCTTAGTGTGATGTTCCTGACTTTGTATGGACTTAACCAGCGGGCTTTAAATTCACTACATCACTAGTCAGGAGCTGGACATTTTTATCTTTCTATGCAGTGGGGGTAGGAGCTAAAAAGAGACTGAGGTGGCCATATTTCAAGCCACGGCCACTTGGGAAGGGCTAGAGTGTTATTTATTTAAATATTTGACCAAAGGTTAACATGATCAGAGGTGGCCAAATGCTCAATTCAGCATAATCAAAGCTAAATATTCTGAATTTTGGCACACTCTCCAAATACAGGTTTGGCATTGACTCACACTTAATTCTGTCCCACTGCTCCACAGCAGGTTTCAGGTCTCCACCTGTACTGAGGCATACCCTTTTCGATTGACTTCTTCAGCCTGCAGTTGCCCCCAATTATCCAATTAAGGGCTGACTGCTTGTAGTCTGTTCCCTTTTGGTTATCTTGTATGCCCTATATTCAATACCCTTTTATTTTATTTTGCAGAAGGGATGGTAGAACCATGGGGATGTCTGCCAGCTGAGGTGGTGGGTGCCAAAACTGTAAATGGTTTCAGGAACAGCTGGGACAGAGAGAAGGGTATACTCACTGCGGTATTAGAAAGAAGGGGAACATGGCGTGGATAGTGAAACATAGAAACATAGAATTTGATGGCAGGTAAGGACCGCTTGGCCCACCCAGTCTGCCCATTTCCCTACCTAATGGATAAGCTGCAGATCCTAGTTAACCAGCAGCCTACTTCTTCCTACCCCCAACCCCTACAATTGCCTTATGACTGTCCCATACATGCTTGAATTCCACCACTGTTTTTGACTCCACAACCTCCTCTGGAAGGCCATTCCATGCATCCTCTCTGTGAAAAAATACTTCCTTAAATTACCTCTGAGCCACCCCCATCATCAGATTGTGCTCCTTGTTCTTGCACACCCTTTTTTGAAAGATGCTACCCTCTTGGACTTTGTTGATTCCTTGAGGTACTTGAAGTTTCATCATGTCCTCCCTCTCCCTCCTTTCCTCGAGGCTATACATATTAAGCTCCTTAAGTCTCTCTTCATATGTCTTCCAGTGCAGACCCTGCATCATTTTAGTAGCCCTCCTCTGGACAGCTACCATTCTGTCTATGTCTTTGCGGAGATTGCGTCTCCAGAACTGCACGCAGTACTCCAGATGGAGTCTCACCAGCTGTCTGTACAGAGGGATAATAACTTCCTGTTTTCTAATGGTGATGCCTCTCCCTATGCATCCCAGTATCCCCCCAGCCCTCCTTGCTGCCCTCTCACATTGCTTGCCCACCTTTAGGTCATCTGATATAACTACCCCCAGGTCCCTTTCCATTTTTGTTGTTGTTAGTATCTCACCCCCATTGTGTACTCTTCCCCTGGGTTTTTGTTTCCCAGGTGCATTACCTTGCACTTCTTAGCATTGAATCTAAGCTGCCATACATTTGACCATTCCTCTACCCTTGCCAAGTCCCTTCTCATCCTTTCCACCCATCTTGTGCATCAACTCTGTTGCAGATCTTTGTGTCATCTGCAAAGAGACATATTTTCCTTCCAGTCCCTCTGCAATGTCTCTTATAAAGACATTGAAGAGGACGGTCCTAATACTGAACCTCGTGGTACCCACTAGTAACCCCTTTCTTCAAAGTGGACTCCATTTACTATTACTCTCTGTGTCCTATTCTCAAGCCAATTCTTTACCCAGGCTGTCATCTTGGGACCCACTCCCAGGGTGGCTAACTTGTATATTAATCTTTGTGTGGGACTGTGTCAAATGCCTTGCTAAAGTCTAGGTAGGCCATGTCCACATCCCTCCCTGATCTACTACTTTGGTCATCCAGTCAAAGAAATTGATCAGATTTGTTTGGCATGACCTTCCTGCTGTGAATCCATGCTGCCTTGGGTCCTGTGCCCCTCTGGCCTCTAGATACTCGACAATTCTTTCCTTCAGAAGTGATTCCATCATTTTCCCTACCACTGAGGTTAAACTAACAGGTATGTAGTTTCCTGCTTCTGCCTTGCTCCCACTTTTGTGAAGGGGAATCACATCTGCCCTCCTCCAGTCCTCGTGTATCACCCCATCCTCCCATGATTTGTTAAAGAGGGTAGTCAGTGGTGTCACTAGTTCTACCCTTAGTTCTTTTAGAATTCTGGGATGAATCCCATCAGGCCCCATTGCTTTGTCCACCTTCAGTTTTAAGACTTCTTTTAGAACCCTTTCTTCTGTAAATGGGCTGGTATCAACTTCTGTATCCGGAGTGTTTCTACTGTTTGTTTTAGGTATCTCCCTTCCTTTGTAAATTCTGGAGCAAAAATATTTGTTTAGTATCTCTGCCTTTTCACAGTCACCCTCTGCCCACCCTCCCTCCCTTTATTAAGCCTCACTATCCCTCCCTTGGTATTCCTTCGCTTCCTGATGTACCTATAAAAGGTTTTGTCCCCCTTCTTAACTGAGTTGGCTATCTTTTCCTCGGTTTGGGCCTTTGCTGTTCTGACTGCCTTCCCAGCTTCCTTTTGCTTTAACTGATACAGTTCTCTGTCCTGCTCCTTCTGTGATTCCTTGTACTTCCTGAATGTTTTCTTTTTTTCTTGAACCTTCACTGCCAGTTTCTTTGAGAACCATAGTGGTTTCTTACATTGTTTCATTTTGTTTATTTGCTTCACACAAAGGCTTGTTACCTCTGTGATGGCAGTTTTTATTATTCCCCATTGTTCTTCCATCCCTCCTACCTGCCCATTTGCTAGGTCATTCCTTAGGCACTCACCCATTTTGGCAAAGTCAGCCCTCCTAAAGTCCAATACTTTTGCCTTTATATGGCTTGACTCTATTGCTGTGTTTATCATGAATCATACTGTTCAATGGTCGCTGGTTCCAAGGTGGTTACCCACTTCTACATCTGTGATCCTCTCTTCATCTCCATTTGAGAGAACCAGGTCTAAGATTGCTCCCCCTTGAGTGGGCTCCAATACTAGTTGTCTAAGGCATGCCCCCTGTAGGGTATCTAGAATAACCCCACTCTTCGAAGTGGCTGCTGCAACTGCACTCCAGTTAACATCTGGCATATTCAGATCACCTATCAGCAATATCTCCCCTTTTTCAGACATTCTAAGTATACTTTCTATAATTTCCTTGTCCATTTCCTCCCCCTGAGAAGGGGGTCTGTATACAACCCCTGTGCGGATTGTGGTGCCATTGCTGGTCTCCAAATTTACCCACAGTGCTTCTTCTCCTCCCTGTTTTCCCTTTTGTTCTGTTGCTATGATTCCTTCCCTTGTGTAAAGAGCTACTCCTCCTCTTTTTACCCTCCCTGTCCCTCCTGTAGATAGTGTATCCTGGTATGTTTATGTCCCAGTCATGGTTTTGTGTACCATGTTTCTGTGACTGCCACGATATCCAGATGTTCCTCCTCCATCAAGGCCACTAATTCAGGAAGCTTGTTACTTAGACTATGGGCATTGGTACTCATTGCTCTCCATTTTTGATGGCTTTACCTTCTGTTGCAGCATCCCCACTGACCTTTCTACCTCTGTCTTTTTCTCATTTAGTGCCTCTGTTTTGTAGGAGAGGCTGGGATTTTCCTTCTGCTTATCAGTGCCTCCCTTGACTAGTTTAAATGCTTGCCAATGAAGCATTTAAACTGATTTCTCAAAAGACTTGTTCCCTTCCTGGACAGATGCAGACCATCCTGCCAGTATAGGCTGGTGTTCCTCCAGGTGGAACCCCAGTCCCCAATGAAGCCAAACCCCTGTGCTCCACACCATTTTTTCAACCATTCATTAAACTGCATGGTGCAAATTACCCTCACCTCACTCATGCCATTGACAGGCAGCACCTCTGAGAAGGATACTGTGTGTTCTGCTTGTCTTAGGCCCCTCCCCAATTCTACAATGTCCTTCTGCACTGCTCTAATCTCATGTTGAGCCAAGTCATTTGTCCCTAGGTGGACAATGACATCCAGCTTAGACTCCCGTGCAGCTGTTCTTGTGATCCTGAGGATGCGCTTCCTTTCCCTCCAAGCCATGGCACCAGGCAGGCACCTTACTTCAGTTTTCCCTGCTCACCCCAGTTCTATCCCCCTAATAATTGAGTCCCCCACCAGGAGCTGCTTTCTTTCCTGTGGTGTCCTCTGTCTCCTTCCTGTGGGCCTCCCTTGTGACAGTTGTCCTCAGCCTCCTTAGTCTCCTCTGTGGGTGCATCCATAGGGGAGCTATGCTCCCCCAGAATGGTGTATGGATTGTGGAATGGAACAATTGACTGGGTGTGCCTCTGTTCCACCATCCTCACCCTCCCTGAGCCCATTTTGTTCCAACTGCTGTGCTTTCTTCGCAACCTCTGAGGTAGTAGTGGTGGTGGCTCTGGTGCTCCCTGGATGGGGGATGTTCCCTTCCTACTGTCCAGTGTGGCCTGGGGGAAGGTTCTCTTACTACTGTCCAGTGTGGCCTGAAGACGGCAACTTCCTCCCTCAGGGCAGAGTTGTCTGCAAATAGGGCAGCATCTCAGCCTCAGAAAGACTCCTGGAAGACTGCTGCCCCACTGCCATTACATTGCACTACTCCCCACATGTTTATCTATTTTTTTGTGTGTGTGTGTGTGATTGGTTTGTTATATAGAAATATATATATTATACAATGTGTATGCTTATATTGTCAGTGCAGTGTGCTAGAGAGATATGACAGTGATATGCACTTGCACTCTTGAGGAAATGATGTCAGAACCTCAGGTATAACGGAACTATTTCCAGGGGTGGGTGGGGTGAGGGTGGGAAGGGGTTGGGCCTAAACTGTGCCCTCACAAACAATCAGCTAAGAGCTCTTACCCATCGCTACGGGAGTGCCTTCCTGTCAGCAAGATGCCCTACACAACAATTTGACAGAGAAAATACCCTGCTAATCAAACAGAGAAAAATCCAGACATCCAAGTCAGACACAGGTAAACCTCCCCAGACCCAAAACAGCCTGGTGGTTTGTGCTCTGAAAGCAGTTAGCCCCAAAATAAGTCAGCTGTGTTTTAAACTCTTCCTGCACTGAAAATCTTAAGAATTGTAACAAACGTAAAGCTAGATCCACCTCTCTCTGTTCCTTGAAAGACTGTCTTTTCCTGATAATTCTAAGTTCCTTGTTTCACCTTTCAGTTAGAAGTAGCCTCCACCTGCAGAATATCTGCTACAAACCAAAGACAACTGTAAGGTTCACCTCCCTCTGTTGTGAGCACAACTCACTTTCTTGCAAATCCTATGTTCAGTATTGCAGATTCCAGCCAGAGTTTCAGTTGAAGAATATTAGCTGTTTGAGAGTGAGACTTTGTACCCTGTATAGACAAAAGGTACAGGTTTGATAGGGAATTCTGGGCAGACTGTATGGATCACTTGTCTTTTTGTCCTCTCATTGTCTGCTCCTATTTCCATGTAACCCTTAAAGGGCTCTCTCTGGCAAAACCATAGTTCAGTGGGTTCCCCACACTCAAGCCCCAGGCAAAACCCTCAGTGCCCAGAAAAGCAATGGGGAGGGCAAAGGGTAGTTCCACCCCATCACACCATTGCTTTTCATATGTAGGCCATGTGGCACAGAACAAACTGCTAGCCATTTTAAGGCACTCACTGGACCCCATCCTCCCTTTAAGCCCTTGAACAAATGATTTCGTAAGTGAGTTACACTGTCTCAATCCTGACTCAATCATGTTGCATAAATGAAGGAATATGGTGAAAGTTATAATTTTATTCTCATTTCCCTTGTTCAGTTCTACCTATGTTGGCCTAGGTGTGTTACACACAGTAATTAATGTTGATGCACTTCTGCCTCATTAAGTAACTGATTCCAGGAAGACACATACTGTGTATTTTATTTTATCATTATGAAGATATTGTTAATGTTTTCATACTTTTATATGTTATTAAGTTGTGTGCAGACAGTGCAGTGGTAATGTTTAAAATTATGTACTCAAGAAACCATGAAAATAAGCCTCAGCTCAATAGTGTGTTCCTATTCATTGTCAATAAATGTATTACTTCTGTTAGTACTTATCCATCTTCTCGCCTGTCTCTTTTTTTTTAGGAAAGAAGGTAAATTTCTGTTAACTGCCCCTCATCTTTAAGTGTCTGCCTGCCCGGCTGAGCTGGTGCCACTGAGGGCTGAGGCACTGGATGCCTTACCTCATGCTATGCTGATGACCAGGGTTCAGGGAATGGACATGGGTCATCAGAGTGCTGACACTGGGGGGAGGGTTGGAACAGGATTGAGCATGCAAGAAGGCAGCTCTCCTGTCCTGCGGGTGGTCACTGCCCCCCCGTACTCCCGCTGCCACTGGAGGGGAGGGTTGGAACAGGATTGAGCATGTCAGAAGGCAGCTGTCCTGTCCTGAGGGTGGTTTCCACCCCCCCGGAGTCCCACTGCCACTGGGTGGAGGTCCAGTGGCTAACATAGATGGCAGGGCTGACACGAAGTAAGGGCACCTTGAGATGCAGTGTGCACATGCCTCCACATACGCAGCCGTCCAAGGTGGGGGGGCTGAGATCAAGGAGAAAAAGACAAAACAAAATGTATGCCTACCCAGACCATATTTGTCACTCTGAAACAACCTCTCCCTCTTAATACATGTTCTTTTGTTCTTGATCTAAAGGTCCACTTATGTGAACTTAGCTTTCCTCACTGCAGCTAAAATCAAACACATACCTCTGGGGTGCTCACCTTCATGTGTGTGCACAATTTACTGAATGCACACTCTGATATTGAACAGCTTATTATATTTGTGTATACAGTCAACTTTGTACTGTGTATTCATATGTTGTAGCCACTAGAGATCTTATGAAGTTTGACTATGCTGGTGGAGTTCCAGTGAAGTAGTTAAATTCACCTTTGTGAAATGCTTTACAAAGTGTCCACTTCATCACTTTGCAAAGGTGATCCATGGCAAAGTTGCAACAATACCAATGAATTGGCATGACTTCACTTGAAAAAGTGCCACTTGCCTGCTGAAAACTTTGTGATGGCAGCCTTCTGCACTTTGTGAAGCTGTCAAACTTTACAAATTAAACTGAGACGTGAAGTTTGCCAACCTTGCACATCTCTATATTCCATTCTCTTAAAACACCAGGAAAAAAGCATTCTGCTTAGTGTGCCCTACTGATTAAAAAACAAATTAGAAGTATTTGGAACATCTTCAGAAATTATCCCTTAACTGGTTGTGTTTTCTCAGATGTGCATACTTGAGCTACCTGCACAGAGTTACTACGCTGTCATAGCATCTCAAGTTAAAAACAGGACAACCAGTAAAGATCCTAAGGTTCTGAAAGATTCTGATAAGCCATGAAAAGAAATGATAGTTATCAGAGCCTTTGGTGCAGAATAGCACATTTGCTCTGGCTAAATCTTCTTTTCTTAGCAATGCCCTAATTTAGTGAGAGGATGGAGGGTTGACATGATGCCAACACAGGGATTGAGCATAAGTGGGGGGGGGGTCATATAATGCCGACATGGGGATTGAGCACCCTGATCTCAGCAGGTAAAAGCAACAATCTTTGGGCACACTGGGGTGGGCTCCCAGTGTGCCACATGAGTTGGGGGGCCACAGAATGCCACAGAGCTTGTGAGGCAACTGCGCATGTGCAACACACATGCATGCACAGTTGTGGTGAACGGCATGCCATTCACAACATGATGGCACCTGCAGAACTGTGCATATGTGTGAGCCAAATTACTCAAGATTATGCTGGCATGGCTGTGGTAATACTCCAGATCTCTTTCATAATTTATGGAGTTGCTCTTTTATTTATAACTGGTGACAGAATTTAACTGATCTCTTTGTACAGTTATTAGATATTAATATTCCATGCTAAACGGTCATACTCGTTAATGTTTTTGATTTGTTAAATCAGTCTAAAAATCAAGAGAAGGTTGTAATTATTGGTATAATGGCCACAAAAAGAATAATTATGGAACATTAGAATAGTCAGACACTCCCCCTGAAATCTGAACAAAAATGGTGGTACAAAACAAAAGAAACATTACTATTTGAAAGATTATGGTACCAAGTGGAATACTCAGATGATATTTTGCAGTTATCATGGAGGAAGGGCTTTAGCCTCTTCCCTCCATTGATCATGATTCTGCAACAAGTGTATTTTGTCACATGATTCATCAGGATGATTTATTAAGATAATGAGATGTCTTAAAACATGCTACCCTTTAATGTCCAGCTGATACTGGTGTTTAATCATGTATAATAAAGTTTAATGATTCCATGAATAATCTTACTTTGTAATACATGCATGTATGATGTGATTGCTACATATTAAAGTATTATATAAGAAATAAAAGCATCTAGACCATCAATTTTTTTTTTATTCCGGCTGACTTCCGGTTCTGGCAATGCCTAGGTGAGGACACGTGGTGCAAGGCTTTTGAAAAAATCTAAATAAAAAAGAGTACAAATCAGCTTAGGAGTTGGATGAAAAAGAAAACATACAAGATATCAAGATGACTAGATCCTTCACAATGAATAGGATAGCACTCAGTCTAAGGATGAAAAGTATGGCCAAACAACACCAAAATCTATTTCAACCCATTGCAGAGGGCACAGAGATGGAGGACCCAGGATCAGACAAGGAGGAGTCCCATACTAAAACAACCCTAAATTCGGAAAAAAGAACACCCTCCAACAAACCAGAAAGATCAAGAGAAACTTCTGACTCGGCATCCGATATTATTCTACAAGCGATCATGGACTTCCACGGTGAAGCCTGTGAATCTTTCAGAGACATTAGAAATTAAATTGCTAACTTACAAAGCAGGACCAATGAGGCAGACCTTCAAATATCGCTGAATGTATCATGCATAGAAATTCTTGAGGAGTCAGTCCATTCCCTGGCTACAGAACAACTAGCAATGGCAATCAGACAGGAGGATGCTGAGAACAGGGGTAGATGGAAAAATATACAAATTTTTGGTCTCCCGGAGGGAGAGGAGGGAAACGACCCCAGGGCCTTTTCGGACTATTTCCTTCATCTGATGCTGAAATTAGACCCTGAGTTTCAACTAGATGTGGAGCGAGCACACTGAGCACTGGGCCCCAAGCCCACATGCCTAAAGCCAGACCCCGCTCTTTTGTGATATGTTTTTTGAGCTTCCAGACAAAGGATTTCCTGCTAAATAAGGCCTGGAGGAAGGGCAAAATAGTTTGGGCACAACAAAGAATCCTGTTTGATAATGACTTTGCCCCATGCTCACAAAGAATGTGCAGAGAGTATAGCACTTTATTCCCCATCCTTAGAACACAAAAGATTTGATTTAGAACCCCCTACCCGACAAAATTGGCGGCATTTTTACCTTCAGGCAAGCAAACATATTCATCGGGCTCAGATGCCATATCCGACCTCCAGCTTATGGGAATCCTTAATGAAAAAAATGGCTGAAGAAGTGCGACAACATCAGAAGCAATTCAACACCCAGGAACGCACTAATTCTCTTCAAGCAGCAGATGCACCTATTTCAGAGATCCTCAAACACCTGCAACAATACCGCAATCCAACAATGCCTCCGTGAGACAGGATGAGATTCTGTTCTACTCAATTGTGATGAGTCTTTATGGGGATTCCAGTCTGGGTGGGGGGGGAGTTGGGGGATGGCAGAGGATTCAATGGCAGTTGACGAGGAACAGTGATCTAAGCAAGTTCAGGCAATCAAAAAATTATTATCCCTTTTTATTTTATTTAGATTCAGATTGCCATTTGAACTACTCTGAGTTCCCAGATGGTGTTTTTTTTTCCCAAACTGGGGTTCTCTAGGACTAGAGGACACAAATCTCCCTCTTCTCTGTGCCGGGTGAGTTTCTCCTGCCTCCCTTCCCCTCAGCTGCTCCCACCCCTCCTACTGCCCCTTAGGGCTGGCTCCTCAACCTCTCCAGGATAAAAAGGATTGATTCTAACAAGTACTAATATTTTACTTTTTCATTTTTTTCCTCTTTCCAGGAGCTTAGAAGTGCTCGGGGCTTTCCTTCCTCGACCTGTGAGCTCAACAAATCAACTGGACTGTCATTTTCTATGGAAGCTACCACAGAACAACAGATGTCTTTTAAAGGGGAGGACAGTTTTGAAATGCATGGGATGGGACGATGGGGGGCAATAATAAGATTACTTACCAGCACCAGAGGACTTGTCTGGTCTCCACCTAATAACCCACTTAACTTGGCTCATAATAATGGGGGGGGGGTTCTCTCTCCTTGCTGGGTTCATCAAGCAGTCGGGGGCTCGGGGGGGAACTCCTCTCCTTTTTTCTTCTAGATACCTGTCCCGAATCTATATTAGGGATGGGGTAACTTTATTACCACTCTATGGGTTCCTGAGACATTGTCTTTCAAACTTTTCCAGTGAATCTATGATTAGTGTGTGTTTAATTATTAATATTAATGCCTTCACATTGGTCAGGACCTTGGCGGGTTCTTTCTTTCCTACTCTCCAAATTAAATTCAGTGTTCTCTCTCATGATGGACACACATCTATGATTAGGGGACACACTGAGCTCACTCCAGTACTGGGGGGAAGAAAGGTCTCAGATAAGCCTAACTAATGATTTGTTTCCCTATTTTTTATTCTTAATAGACTGGCTCCAACTACTGCAGGGCGGATCACCACCCCCCCCCCCAGTCTCCAGCCTTAATTTTGTGTACTAGATTATTGCACTAATAAATCCTTCCTATGCCATAAATAACAGTATGATGGCCTAGAAGTTGTACTTGCTAGCAGATAGCCTCGAAAACTGTGAGGTTATATAATCACTCGGGTTCCATCGGTTTCAACACGGGATGGGTATTCTCTCTTCCCCCTTGGGGTTCTACTCCAGATTTTGGAAATAATATTCCCTTGGGCTGGTCCACGGACCTCATACCCCTTTTCTATCCCAAGGGGATATCAGGGAGGTATTCCTCCGGAGGAGCTACATTCGAGCACCTCCCACATGGGAGTCACATTGTATATAGTTTTTATAGGTTTATTAAAAGTTCATAAAGAGTTCATGGGTATTGGATTAAGTGTTCTTTTATTAGTTGCTAGTGAATGCGTAAGTTGGGAGGGTGGGGAAATAATTCACACAGACAGAAATAACATATTTACTAAGCAAGCAATAATACCTCCCAGGGTGGGCGGTAGTGGGCAATACCATACTGCCCAGGAGTGTAATGAGGTACGACACCATAGGCAGAGGGCCTTATAGTCGCTGGAAGGTCAGTTATTGCCCATACTGCCCACCATGGAGGGTATTATTGTGCTTAGAAAATGGGCTATTGGTGACATTTAAAAAAAAAATATGTAAAAATAAAAATAGATATAAAAGATAAATAGAAACAATAGTTAATTCACTTTTCTGGTAAAGTAGTCCCTATTGTACCATCACTGCTGTAGGGCACTGCTGTTTTTTTTCCTATCTAAACGTTTCTTTACTATTAGCAGCTCTAGGTTATGCTTGCTTGCTGCTTTGTCCATTGACCCCTCCAAGACAACACAGTATTTTATTTGTTGTTTTTGAGTGCTGAGTTGGAGCAGGAGAAAGCATCTGAGCTTCATTTTAAAACAGGTATTTTGTTTCTGGGACTGGTTTTATACTGTGATGCGAGTCTGCCATGCCCAGCAGACGTGACACCCGGAAGTATAGTACGGTGGTACGGGAAGGAGCAGCAGACCACTAGATTTCTTTCTTTATTTTAAATTACTGTTGAGGTTTGCCTTTCTTTTTTATTTATTTACTGGGAGCTGTGTGCAAGCAGAACATTACCGAGGGCGAGGCATGGGTCATCAGCAGCAGCACCGATCAGGATATGATCAACAGTGGTGATGGTCAGCTGCAAAAACAGTTTCTGTGAGCAGAAAAGTAAGCTTTCTAAAAGTATTTTCATATGCTCTCCATTGTTGTTGTGTTTGACTGGGTGACAGTTACTCATTATATTCAGCTATGTGTAAGCATGTGGAAAAGGCAGCATGAGAGCAGTCAGGAGTGCTTCCACTGTGAATGAGCGCAGTTTGGGAGAAATGGTCATTTGTCTTGTTGCCCAACAGCAGAATTTAAACTTGAGTGTGTGTTAATTACCTTTACATTTTGACAGCTGAAAAGAATAAATTAGGAAAAAACTGTTTGTCAAGGGGCTGTATCTGATACTCAGTGGGGTGGGCATGTGGGAGCGGAGCTGTAGGGGAGCCACGATATAGCTGGCGGCTTTGAGCAGGAGCTAGTTGTCAGGAGCCTGCCTGACATAATATGTGGTGTTGCTAAATATAAAAAATAAAATAAAAAACAGTTTGCCAGGGGACTGTGTCTGACACTTGGTTGTCTAGCCGTGTGTGTGTGTGGTGGGCTCATTTGGTATCTGTCTCTTGCTAAGCTTTAAAAAAATGGTGACAGTTTGAAATTGTGTGCCCAGCGCTTCAGCCAATGAGGAAGCAGGGTGCTGGGCACAAGGATACTTTGGTAGCTATCAGGAAGGTTTGGGCTGGGGCTTTTTATTTGGTGGGCATCTACTGTCTGATAGATGCCCACCTAAATAAGTGTCTCAGCCAATCAGAAGAGAGAATTATTTTTGCCCATTTTCTAAGCAAGCAACAATACCCAACAGGGTGGGCGGTATTGGGCAATACTGGACTGCCCAGGGGGGTAATGAGGCCCGATGCTGCAGGTGGAAGGCCTTATAGCCCCAGGAAGGTCCGGTATTGCCCATACCGCCCACCCTGGAGCGTAATATTGCACTTAGAAAATGGGCCTTAGGTGACATTTAAAAAAATATGTAAAAATAAAAATAGATATAAAAGATAAATAGAAACAACAGTTAAAATTAACTTTTCTGGTAAAGTAGTCCCTACTGTACCATCACTGCTGTAGGGCACTGCTGTTTTTTTTCTTTCTAAACATTTCTTTACTATTAGCAGCTCTAGGTTATGCTTGCTTGCTGCTTTGCCCATTGCCCACCCCCCCCAAGATAACACAGTATTTTATTTGTTGTTTTTGAGCACCAAGTTGGAGCAGAAGAAAGCATCTGAGCTTCATTTTAAAACAGGCATTTTGTCTCTGGGACTAGTTTTGTACTGTGATGCGAGTCTGCCGTTCCCAGCAGAAGTGACACCCGGAAGTATAGTACGGCGGAACGGGAAGGAGCAGCAGACCACTAGATTTCTTTCTTTATTTTAAATTACTGTTGAGGTTTGCCTTTCTTTTTTATTTATTTATTTACTGGGAGCTGTGTGCAAGCAGAACATTACCGAGGGCGAGGCATGGGTCATCAGCAGCAGCACCGATCAGGATATGATCAACAGTGGTGACGGTCAGCTGCAAAAACAGTTTCTGTGAGCAGAAAAGTAAGCTTTCTAAAAGTATTTTCATATGCTCTCCACTGTTGTTGTGTTTGACTGGGTGACAGTTACTCATTATATTCAGCTATGTGTAAGCATGTGGAAAAGACAGCATGAGAGCAGTCAGGAGTGCTTCCACTGTGAATGAGCGCGGTTTGGGAGAAATGGTCATTTGTCTTGTTGCCCTACAGCAGAATTTAAACTTGAGTGTGTGTTAATTACCTTTACATTTTGACAGCTGAAAAGAATAAATTAGGAAAAAACTGTTTGTCAAGGGGCTGTATCTGATACTCAGTGGGGTGGGCATGTGGGAGCAGAGCCGTAGGGGAGCCATGATGTAGCTGGAGACTTTGAGCAGGAGCGAGTTGTCAGGATCCTGTCTGACATAATATGTGGCATTGCTAAATAAAAAAAAATAAAATATAAAAAACAGTTTGCCAGGGGACTGTGTCTGACACTTGGTTGTCTATCCCTGTGTGTGCGTGTTTGGTGGGCTCACTTGGTCTCTGTCATTCTCTAAGCTTTAAAAAAAAATGGTAACAGTTTGAAATTGTTTGCCCAGTGCTTCAGCCAATGAAGAAGCAGGGTGCTGGGCACAAGGATACTTTGGTGGCTATCAGTAAGGTTTGAGCGGGGGCTTTTTTATTTGGTAGGCATCTATTGTCTGATAGATGCCCACCTAAATAAGTGTCTCAGCCAATCAGAAGAGAGAATTTTCTTTGCCCATTTTCTAATAATGTTTTATTGAATTGCTTGCTATGCTGGATGATGCAGGTGATCTCTCTTGATATGAAGTGTCTAATAATGTCGAGGTGCCTGGTTTGGACAGATCCTCATAAGTCTCTCCTGGAAGGAAGGGAAAGAGTAAGACAGAATGTTAGTCCCTCAAATATTGAAAAATGACATCAGTTACTCCAGTAAAAGGTTTTTTCCCATAATATTAATGGTCTCCATGATCCGATTAAGAGATCCAGGTTAATGCAATTTTTAACAAAAAATCCCTCTGACCTTATCTATCTCCAAGAGAAGCATCTTTCGTAAACTGAGTATCTTAAACTCAGTTGGAGGGGAGATATAGGTGGTGGCTTCCTTGTACCCCAGAGGTAGAAAGAGAGGAGCTGCAGTCCTAATTCCCTAGAATACTCCCTTGGAGATACAACAATCCCATATAGATGCCCAGGGGCGCTTTGTAATGATCAGAGGATTATTTTATGGTAGCCACATTATGCTGGCAAACATTTACTTCCCTCCACAAACAAAATTCCCTGTATTTAAGAGCTTCATTTCCAGCCTCTTAGACCTGCTCCAGGGCCAGTTGATCATGGGAGGTGACCTAAATCTAACACTATACCCATTCCTAGATTGTTCAAATCCACAAAAATACAGGAAAACCTCCTCAACCAAACAATTTAAAAACACCATGAACACCTGGGTTTGATAGATGTGTGGAGGAAAATATTCCCCTCCAACCTGGGATTTAGTTACTATTCCCCCAGATTTAAAACATATTCCAGACTAGACTATTTCATTACGACTTGTGAGCACTTCTCACAGATTCAAGATATCACAATTGGCCCTAAACTCCTGTCTGACCACCACCCCTTAATCTTAAAGACTGATCTTGGTAAAGAGAAGATGAATTCTCTCTGGAGATTAAATACCTCTACTTTAGGGGATAAGGAATTTCAAGAAAAAATTTCATCTAGACTATCCCTTTTTTTTTCTAGAAAATGCAGACCCCTGAGATTTCAGAATCAATGCAGTGGGATGCAATGAGGGCCACCATCCGAGGTGAAATTATTGCCTATTCTGTTAAGAAGAATAGGGAAAGAGAAGCTGAATATCAAAGACTAACAACCCTCCTCCTAGACTATCAGATGTTATACCAAGACGGAGACACTGGCCTTCAGAGACTAATTAGAGACACAACAGCATCCCTACAACATATTTTAGACAATAAAATGCAGCAATCTCTCTATTATCTTCATCAGTCAGTCCATGAAAGTGGACCTCGAGGCACAAAGAAATTGGCACGTAAATTAAGGGCAAGGAAATGCTCGTCCACCATTCTCAAAATTAGAAATTGCCTCACGGGAACACTTCATCATTCTGCTAGCCATATACAACTTGCTTTTTCTGATTTCTACTCGAAATTATACTCTCCGAATCCATCCTATAACCAAACTACAGCTAAACATTTCCTAGAAAAAGCTGTCTTTCCTACTTTGTCTCCCCATCAGATTAAAATACTGTCCTCTCCTATCTCTACTTTAGAGATAGAAGACACAGTTAAAAAACTTCACTCGGGACAATGCCCAGAGCCAGACGGATATACCTCAGAGTGATACAAGAAATTCCATAAAGAACTAACTCCAAAACTACACTCCTTGTTTAAAGAAATCTGTCAGGGTGGCCAGAGCCCACCATCCTGGGACTTTGCTACACTTGCCCCAATACCCAAACCAAATATTGATCCCTCAGAGCCAGGTTCCTACCATCCAATATCTATTCTTAACGTAGACTATAAAATATTTATGGCCATATTGTCTTCAAGATTAAAACATATTATTCCCCAACTAATACACCCAGACCAATCAGGCTTCATCAAAAACAGAAATACTACAGATAATATTTGAAAGGCCCTAATCCTACAAGAATTTGTATGTACCTGTAAAATCCCTACAGTCTTTATTAGTTTAGATGCAGAAGAAGCTTTCAATCGGGTTATGTGGCCCTTTCTCTGGGATGTATTGAGAGCATTCTGTTCCCCCCCATTTATAAAAAGTTTGGATAACTTATATAAATCCCCGTGGGTATATATTCGTACTAATGGTTTAATATCCCCTCCCCTAATATTGGGCAGAGAAACGAGCCAGGGTTGCCCTTGTCACCATACCTTTTTGCCCTATTTCCTGAACCCCTGGTATCTGTCCTCTGTAAAACTTAGGTTGAGGGTGTCCCAACTGCCCAGCAGGAATACAAAATAAGCATGTTTGCTGATGATGTGCTGCTGACCCTGATTTCTCATTCCCAATCTATCTCAGTAACATGGAATATTTTGTCTCAATTTGAAGATATATATGGCTTTAAACTAAATGTAACCAAAACTGACATTCTGACATTCAACTATACTCCATCTCCACAGTTGAACAAAGCCTACCCTTTTAAATGGTTGGCTACCAAAATAAAATATCTAGGCCTGCATATCCCGTGAAACATCGGACTGTTAGAAATAATTACCTATGAACCCCTGTCAATACAGATTCAATCAGATCTAGAAAGATGGGCAACAGACTTTTTTCCCTTCCATCAAAAAATTGAGAGAGTTTGAATAAATATCCTCCCCCGTATTCTATACATATTACAGACGGCCCCTATCTTTCCTTCAAAATTTTACTTTAAATTGTGGGATAGAATGATTTCAGACTTCTTGTGGGGTAAGAACTGCCCAAGAATTAGACATTCAATTTTGAAGTTGCCCTTAGCTAAAGGGGGCTTAATCTACCAGACTTTGAACAGTATGCTCAAGCTACTTTTTTAGGAACCATCATATTATGGGTGACGGAACCTTATAGATCCCCTTAGAAATCCATTGAATTTCACCTTAACAATCTTTTTCATAATAATAGAATATTGTTTTCATCTGATGAAAGATCAGTTAAAACCTCCGACCTTATAAATATTACATCCCATACATTTAAACTCTGGAAAGAGTTGAGAAAAAAGGGACCAATATTAAGGATCTATGAATACTGTAAATTAATTTCACAGGACAAATAATTTGCCCCCAACTTCATGGATCACGCCTTTGCCATATGGAGGAAACAGGGACTTTCTCATGTTTTCCAGTTTCTTTCTCCCCAAGGTATTCTTTCCTTTGAACAACTTCAATCTCAATTCACACTAAGGAATTCTGAGTTATTTAGACACTTTCAAGTCCGTAACCATATTTTATGTAACAAAATAATCCAGCCTACCATTCCCTCCCCATCCCAAAACTATTAAACGTATTCATGGATTTTCTGAGGGGTAATCTAGGGACTTGTATAATTGGCCTACTCAATAGAGAATTGAAGAATGAAGTAGAGGAATCTACGGCCTCTATCCTTAATGCATGGAATGCTGACCTTAACCTAGAAATCCCCAGGGAAACATGACTATCTTCTGCACTTACAGAGGTTAGAGCGACGTTATCTCCCTATTGGATAGAATTTTCATGGAGAAGCCATTCTCATTTCTTTAGGGCCCCAGCAGTCCTTTTTAAATATCTCCCTGAGGAGTATGATCACTGCTGGAGACTCTGTGGAAATAGAGTGGCAACTCTCAGACATGTGTTTTGGTTCTGCCCCTTCCTCATGCCCTATTTTCTCTCCCTTCAAATTGAGCTTTCAAACCTAGTTAATGAAGCCATCAAACTAACAGCTGAACAATTCCTATTGGGGATATTCCCAGACCATGCTTCTCCATGGGGGGCAACGATATTACCTATTTGCCTTTTAGCTGCCAAAAAGACAATAACTCATTGGATGTCACCATTGGTACCAATGATACAAGAATGGAGGAAAACCATGTGTGAGATCTACAGATCTGAGTGCTTTAACCTAGAAATACGGGGCAGAGGTTCCTCTCTCACTCAGAAATGGCAAAGATGGGTATATTATTATTCGTAAATTGACCCAGATTTTAGCCCTTGAAATATGATTAAAAGATAAGGTTTGAATATATACCCTTAACAATTTTGAACCCATTAACAAGATAAGTGTATACTGGATAGAGAATGTCTTACAAAATACAACTGGAATATACCCACTAAAATCTATAAACTCCATTTTAAAAAGGGGGAGGAGGAAGCTGATCTTGAGTGAGGAACTTTTTGTTCATATAATATTCCAAACATCTGAAACGAGAAAGAGGAATGGTGATAAAAGCATTTTATTAATACTTATTGCTGTATTTATATCCAAGAATTGTATGTAAGCAAAAATAATATATGTCTACATTGTTTTCTCTCTGTGTGGAAACATTTTGAAATCAAAAGAAATTTGAAAAAAAAACACATTTTGTTCAGCTACCAGTACAATGAAGACAGTAAGGCTGTGCGAGTACCTTTTCCTGAATATTCAGGCCAAGTATAATATTCAGGCCCCAAATATTTGGGTATTGAGTATTTGTTATTTTGTACTCTGTGTAGGTTTGTAAAGGGTAAAAAATTAAAAAAACAGAAAATAACCCCATCACCCCAATCTGGTGGAAAGGTCTAATCTACTTGCCATCACATCAGCCTATTCCAAACACCCCCCCCCCTTCCTTATTGCCTCAGAAAGTGCCCGAGTTCAATATATAAAATTATCCACCCCGCACTATGCCAGGAGCTGACCCCTCTTTCAAGATAATTCCCACTTAGCTTGACTCCCATTTTTTAATATGTTAATTTTATATCAGTCCCCCTGTTGACCCCTTACCTTGATGAGGGAGGGGTGGCAACCACAGTTCCAGAATAGCCAGTCAGCACACTCCTGCCGTGTCCCTCATCCACTTGCTCAGCCCAGCCTGTTGCTGCTGTTTTCTCCCTTGGAACTCATCTGCGACACTGGATCGGCCAAAATTACTTTGGCAACATTGAATTGGTGCTGTAATGTACTTCACTGCTGAAATGTCACTGTTGTGTAGGCATATTCCCTCAAGATTGTCACCACCAAAAAAAGTCATACAATCTCTACTTATTGTGATCTAGTAACTGCAGACATTCATAAACTGATCAAGAAAAATACACGTGAATAAGAAAACAGAATGTTACACAACAAGGAAGAAAAGCAATATCTGAACTTAACAAAAGAAATGAGATTGTAATAAAATAAGTGGACAGTGGGGGATTGTTGTGGTTTGGAGTAGAAGTGAGTATGTAACTGAAGCAAATAGACAACTGTCAAATGAAATATTTTATAAAAAATTGATGAGACCCCACAGAAGAAATCCAAGAAAGAGCAAATCAGCTCATAAAAAGAAAAGAGATGCTATGGATTACTAAGACGGAAGTTGAATTTTTGCAAATAAAAAGCCCCAAGAGGTCAGCCCGGTGGCACTGAAGATTGAGGCACTGGACACCACACTTCACGCCACACGGGTGACCCAGGTTTAGGAACAAGCCCAGGTGCTGGGGGTTGGCAGGGGAGGGAGAGGCTTGAGCATCCAGACGACTGCTCTCCTCTCCTCTCCCTGGGTTGGGATCCAGGGTTTCTCCACCGCAGTGGGGAAGCCCAGGGGGGAGACCGGGGATGCAGCTAGCAAGGAGAAAAAAGGGGGAGGTGCACAGCAGATGTCTATGGGGCTCTGTGCAGACTTCATTGCATGTCCATGCACCTGGGGGAGACCTTACCTAGAAAATCCCCCTGCTTCTGGATAGGCGACAGCTCCCTTCAGTACCAGCTCCCACATGCTACAACTGTACCATGCCTCCGCCTTCTGTCTATCCATCACCGCAACTGGCTCTAGATTATAGATAGAGCACTGAGGAGTGGTGCTGGCCCTGCCCCGTGGGGCTCAGAGCTGGGGGGTTCTGGTATCTGGATGGTGGAGGTCAGCTTAACTGATAAAGAGACATGGGACCAGTTAAGCGGTAGAGTGGTTGGTGTGCAAGGGGAACTTGAGAGAGTTCCAGGATCAGCAGGGTGAATAAATAAAGTCAACAAAAAAAGGCCTAAAAGACCTATTTTTTACCTGCTCCCGAAAATAGACAAAGGAATAATCCCTGTATCAGGTTGACCTATAGTCTTGGCTAAAAGATCAATAACAGAAAACATGTCCAAATTCATAGATTCCTATATATAAAAAAAAAAGCCTATACCCTCTTTGAAGTCACTTACACAGGATACAAATTAAACATCGAGGATTGTAAAAAATGTGACCTTGGATGAAAATGACTGGTTAGTCACCACTGACATTGAGAGCCTTTATTCCAGTATCCCACATGAAGTGGGGCTGGAAGCCATAGCTAAGGCTCTAAGCAATCGGGAAATAAACCTAATACCTACAGAATACATTGCTGAGATGGCCAGATTCATGCTAGAAAACATCTACTTTATGTTTGAGAACACTTTTACCATGCAACATAAAGGTACTGCTAGGGAGACAATGGTGCCTATGTACGAATATGCATAAAGTATGCACAGACCTGTCAGATCTGCAGTGCGCAGCTACACACCATGCACAGCACCCTGATATGTGGTATGCATGAATGCCCACTCAGGACATGTGGATCCAAGGGGTGGTATGATAGGGTACATGTAGCTGAACACGCAAAGCACACAGGTATGCCAAGGATACACGGACCCTCCCCTTGACCCTGCCATATAAGGGCATTGTCACCAACCTGTGCAACGACATGGAATTGAATACTGATTAACAGATGAAGGTATTGAGAATGGTGGAAAATGAGAGAGGAATGGAGGGTCACTCCCCGCCACCAGCACAGGATGACATTGGCACCCCATGCAGGTGGACAGTGCCGCAGCTACATCCAGACAAAGGACAATGCATGTCCTCACACACCAGACTTCACTGGTGGCAAGGTGGCATCCATGGTGACTGACATCCATGTGCACACTACAGAAAATTGTATGGGGTACAGTCCCTGTCCACTACCCCTGAATTAAAGGCACAGCTGTGGCTGGACACCCAGGCTGACATTAATGCTGCTGGTCCAGAAACCAGGACACTGTCAGCCATCAAACACAAATGGTGAGACCTGCGCACTGCGATGATGAAAAAGGTAGCTGCAGGCACACCAGGGCACTGGAGGTGGCCCACCCTGCATCAACAGCCAGCTGAGAGTGGTAGATAGGATGGTGGTGGACACACTCATGGACATCAGTGTCCATGGTAAGGTCAAAGGAGTAGACACCGTGGAAAGTATGCTTGCAATGGCAGGGCTTGGGTAGCCCAGGGATGCAGCAGCATGCATCTACTAACAGCCGTGTGTTGCACTCACAGACACAGCCACTAATGGCTGCATGACAGTTAGGTCAACAACGCACATCCTGGACACACCGGCATTACAGATGAGATGCAATGACACCAGGCAGGAGGAGGAAGTCACAGGTGAGTAATCGTGCACACGCACCCCTACAACAGGCCATAGCAAGGGACAACGACAGCTGTACTAAAAACCTCATATCCCCATATCCCCCAAAGGTACCGAGCTGGAGACAGAGACACAGCTGGAGTCTGAGACAGACACGTACAACACAGTGGTGGCACTGGATGGGGAGACACAGGAGGATGGTGACGTGCTAGACAGAGGGCATGCCAGCGATGTGCATCAGCTGTCCCCAGGACTATATGCCCATACAGAGCTGAGGGCCATGCACCAGCACCACATCATCTGAATCTAAACAACTGAGCCAGAATGGCAGGGCCTGGGGAGGAAGAGCACCATGTGGATAGTTGTGGTGAAGGCCTTTTGTCATGGCCTCCAGGATGCACACAGTCAGTGCACAGCCATGCCTTCATGGAGGCACAGTACTGGGGGCTGCGGCAACTGTAGCTGGATAGGCTGGAGGCACAGCACCACAACACACAGGTGCTGGTAGCCCTGAATGATGAGGTGTGGGACATGAGGCGTGGTATCGACCACCTAGCAGATGCACATGAGAAGCTTGTGGACCACCAGGTCAGATGGTATGTGCCACACTGCCCACACACTGCCCTGCATGGTACATGCCCACACACAGGTGTCACCCAGCACGGCCTTCCCAGAGCAGGATGTGGACACACAACAGTGAGACACAGGCAACAAACAGGTGGACATGCCACAGGACGCAGGCACGACAGACATGCAGACCACCAAGTAACAAAGCATGGAGTTGCATGGACTTGACACTGAAAGTACACAGGGGGACATACACGACAATGTTGACAGCCACTACCCAGATGTCAAGGATGCCATGGAGGGCCAGGTCTCTGATCAGTTCCAGGCCAGCAGGTACCAGCAGGATGCTAACTGTCCGCATGCATCTGTCCAGAGACTGGGTACACGGTCCTGGGAGTGCCTACAGGTGAAGCCCTATGACCCACAAGGACAATGACACAATACATGCACCACACACCTCACATACGAACATATGAAGAAGCCAGCAGAAGAAGGTAATTTGATCTATCTAGTCTACTCATAGGGTACACAACTTGAACTACTGTCCCTGCCCTCCCTCCCCACACCTCCCATCCTCCCTACCCATGATCCTTACCTTCCCACATGCCTATCCCAGCCTCTCCTTAAGCTGCCCACTGTCTTCAATGAGATCACTTCTTCTAACAGTGCATTCCAAGTGTTCACTACCCTGTCTGCTTCCTGACTGCCCTCCTAAACCTCCCACCCTCCAGTTTAGGAATGTGTCCCCTCATGTTATGGTTGCCACTCAGCTTAAAGAGACTCCCCTAATCCACCTTCTTTATCCCTTTCAAGTACTTGAAGGTTCCAATCATGTCCCCTTTCTCTCTCCTGTCTTCCAGGGAGTACACGTTCAGTTCCCTGAACCTCTCCTCATATGCCTTACCCTGCGGACCCGCTGTCATCTCTGTAGCCCTCCTCTGGACCTTCTCCAGCATAAGCATGATGTGATCCTACACTGGATCCTGCACATGCATCACACATTCTGTGACCTCACTGTTCAACCCTTGCCACACATCCCACACAGCATACATCACCCCACAGACATAGACACCACACACTGCTGTGCAGTACAGTGGCCTCCCCCAGTGCAGCATCTATAACATGGCCAACACTGCATGTAACCCAACATGCCATGTCCTTCCCACCCCAGTGCAGCCAACGCCATGAATGCCTAACCATGCTGGACATGAATGCCCCTGTGATAGTACCCCCCCAGATGAGTTCACTCAGTGTGTTGCAACATCATCGCACACCCACCTCCCACGGTGGATGTGGCACGTACAAGCCATGATGCATTAATGTCCACAACAGTCACGTACATGGATGCCTACAGGTTGCAGATGCATGGACTACGGTGCCTCTGCACATGGCACACGTCCATTGATCAAGCACCATTCCAGTTTACCCCACTACTTCTGGAACATGCCCTGTACAAGGGCATCTCACTCCGCTCTGCCACCCACTGTGTCCTGGCCACAGCATGGCTCGCCTACTGCCACCTCAGGAGGTGCATCCTGCTGGTGGTGCATAGGCACATTGTGTCGCTTGGCCATATTATGGAACATGGCACACACAGTGAACACCTTGCAGGCCCTGCCCAGGGACAACATAATTGTCCCCCCAGTATGGTCCAGGCAACGGAAACATATCTTCAATAGCCAGTGGTCCTGTCTATGGTGTTCCAGGTCTTCTGGTGAGCATGGTTATTATATTTCTCCTCTGCTGCTGTGTTCAGCACCAGGATTGGTGTCATCAGACATGGGCACAGTGGATATCCTCTGTCTCCTGTGCAGGGGACAGAGAACAATGTTACTGACATGCTTGAAGTGCTATGTATTGCTCTGCTATGCACTGTGCCAACCCTATACTCACCAAACAGCCCACTGTCCAGCCACCCGGTGCAAAGCAGGGGCCAAGGCATGATGCATCTAGTACATACGCATTGTGGCATGAGCTGAAATACTTAGCACACACATTCGTGAACAGACTGGCCATGTCACACACCATTTGACAGTTGACACTGGAACCTCTTTCTGTTCCTTTATGCCTCCTCATGCACAGATAGTTAAAATATGCCAATATGTGTACCATCCATTGCACCATATATGTTTGGCATACCATGCATGGCATAGAATGCCTGCTTCATGGCACAGACATTGTCATCCACTGTTGGGCACCTGATATGGTCCTGCACATGTGCCACCAGGGCATCATCACCTGCACCACTGCCCGAGACATGAAGGACTGGCATATGCCCATGGCATCACTGGTCACCTGCTGGAATGACCCCGTAGCATAGTATGACAGGGTGCATAACACCTTGGTCTCCACTGTCATTGCCCTGGACCATCATGTCTGTGTGGTAATGTCATCATGGACCATGTTGCACAGCTGTGTGATCATGGCCCAGGGAAACCTGAGAGTTCAAATACAGTGAGTGTCCCTCAGCATGGCAACATTCAGCCATTGTTGGAATACCCTGGGCTGTGGTCCCACATGCCTCCACTGCTCCATCTCTGTATTGAGCAGTTGCACATTCAACAGTAGTCTGGGACACATCCTCCCCCACCGTTATGTGTTCCTGTCTCCCAGTACACATACTGCTGCATCCCCTTTATCTGACCCAGCTCACCTGTGTATACCTTTAAATGAGCCTGGTGGTGGTCATGTGCATGCCGCCCTTGCCTGTATAGGTATAATGTGCACACACACTGCCCTGTGCTGTAAAAGAGATAGCTATCAAGCAGAGAGACAGTGCAATGGCTGCGACACAGGCTATTCTTGTGGGACAGTACCCACGTCTTTGAAGGTTGATAGAGGAAACTTACACCAACCGCCATGATGGTGGTTCTCTGTTGAAGCTGCAGGTCTATGACCAGGTAAGTACCTCACCTGCAGGTTGTGATGTGGGGCTATGTGTGGTGTGGCTGCTGTCCATGGTGCTAACTGTATCTTTC
The DNA here is from genome assembly GCA_016271365.2 of Neoceratodus forsteri. Lineage (NCBI taxonomy): Eukaryota > Metazoa > Chordata > Ceratodontiformes > Ceratodontidae > Neoceratodus > Neoceratodus forsteri. The sequence continues at coordinate 1,068,241,670 of CM028130.1, forward strand.
CTTTCTTGTCCCTTACAGGATCACCGAGGATTATTGTGCAGGTTGGAGTTCACAAGGATAGAGTAGCCAGAAGCAGAAGCATGTGTTGTCTGGACCCTACACCATCAAAGGCAATGGCAAGTAAAGAACCCTGGGTGCCTGTTCCTGAGAGTGGAGGGTGAAGAGCTGATGTACAAGTCAGATGGCTGTGTGGCGTAGTGAGTGGTGGTGCCCTCAAAGGTGAGTTCCCCATACCTTGTGTTGTCCCCCTTGTGTACCCTTGCCATGACTGTCAATCTTCCATACACATGTAGTGCAGATTGACACTGTATGTTGTTTCCTTTACAGTGCTACAGGGGAACCATCCACCGACTCATGCTGCTACCACTTAGCTGCAATGATTCAAGCCCCTCAAGTGAGGACAGCCAGGATGGAGATGCCTGAGGGGACATGCTCCGCTGGTGGTGCTATGGAGTAACATTCACCAGTGACTGTGTGGCCCTTGCATGGGGGAGGTAAAATGTGGACTGGCCATTGGGCCCATGTTGTTGCTTGAACATTCCACTGTGAAAGTGTTGTTGTTGGCTTTTACCTCTGCTGTTTTGATACTATATTGCCATCTAATGTACAGATATACATGTGTTCATTAAAAGTATTATTACCTGTCACCTGTATGGTTACTGTCTCCTCATCTGTGGGTGGTGGATGGGGTGGTGTGATGGTTCCTGGGAGGGGCAGATGTCTCAGCCCGAGTGGGGTGGGGTGGTGATTAGGGGGGTATCACAGGGGTGGGCAGCAAAGGCAGGTGCACGTGTTCCACATATGAGCCATGAGTGGCATGGCACGTGTTCCCCTGCAGGTTCACCCTTTGAAGGATTCTGCGCGTTGCTGGGGGGGCACAGTGCCATTGCCTGCATGCACGCATCTGGTTCACTGTGCACCATCCTCATGCTGAACAGCAGGACCATTGTGCACATACCATCTGTGTACCACTGGCACCAGCCTTCATGGCTGCACCATGGCCATGCCATCCCACCACATGCCGGTGCACTCTTGTGCATTCAGGAACAGTGGTTCCACCAGTGGTCATGATGTCGGCATCCCTCTGCATGGTGTGCTTCACACACTCTGGTGTGGAGGGTGGTGGTACCATGGCATATACAGTGCCACGGGTGGCATCGTCCCTGCCCTTTGGGTCTCCCTTACATATGTGTGCACCAGCCTGGCATTTGCCCATGGCTGGCACCACACACATTCTTGGCAAATCCTAGGCATGGTCTGTCTGCCTGGCCAGCTACGTGGCTGGTGTACATGGTGTAGAGTCAGTTTTGTAGAGGCCTGGGCATCTTTTCCAGGTACATCCACTACTGCGCCTTGGCACACATGCCCCTCTTCACATGTTGTCCCCTGTGTGTTTCAGCACATGAGTGTTCTTGCCATGGTGTCCAAGTTGTGACCATGTCGCCCAGTGTTCATGCCAGCTGGCTACACTGTGTGGAACTCTAGGGCAGCTGTCCTCCTGCCATAGGTGTATGTGCCTATCACCATGCACCTGGCTGTCATACCTGGTGTCGTGCATGCATGCTAGGTGTTGTTGTGCAAGGCCCTACCTGGCCACACCCCCGCATACCTTCCATATGTTGCAGTCATGGAGCTGTGCATGGGTTACCTACATGGGCCCACCCATGGCCTTCATGCTTGCTTTGACGCCATGCCATGTACAGGGTTCTCATGTAGCCACCTACACTTGCTCACTCTTCACCTCTGCACACGCTGCATTGCCATCATGGATAGGACCAAACATTTGCCCCATATCTGGCCAATCTCTATGTATAATAATATGAGACACAGTCCATAGGATGGATTGTTGGGTTGTCTACTATCCCCAGAATATCCTGAAATGGTGTTGAATGCACATGCTTATATTTCATATATACTAAGTTACCGGTACTTTTTGACAAGGAAAGGTACACTGAGCAGTGATAGCATGTTTTCTTGCATGCCTGGGGTGCTACATGAACCTGATTTACTGGTAAGGGGAACACTGACTGAAACACCAAGAAAACTCCCGTCATCCTATGAAAAGTGTATCTGGATCTTTACTTGCCACCTAGACAGCCACCAGAGACTAGCAGAACAGCCCTTGGTTTTATATCTTTTTTAAATGATGGCAACTCAACAATGTAGTGCTCCCCTCCCCCCACACACACACTGCTGCACTTTAATGTCAACATAAAGTATTAGATGAAGCTACTGGCATGGAACTAGAATCTACAACCTTCAGATCTTCGAGCCCAATAACCAAGCATGCTGCATACTGATGGAAAACTGACACTGACAACATTACATTTAGTATCATTATGTAGTAGTAGTAGTAAAACTCTTATTCATTTTACAAGCAAATAAACTGGATGACTTAGTTGAGCCGGAGCTCATTTTTAGTGAGGTCCATTTGCACATTCCAGTTACACTTACATCAAACACTTAATATACACAAAACTTCATGACTACATACAAGCGGACAATATCAGTATAACCAATGGTTTCATAACCTACACACCCAGTCTAGGTACATATAAATATAAAACACTATAATACATGAAAATGATGTATAATCTTACTAGTTTCCTAGGATAATATTAAAAGGAATGTTTCTGTTTGGCCATTGTAGCTTCCAAGAGTGTGCTGGGGATTCATTATGAAATGCATGAAGAAGTGTGCAGATTAAATGATGGCAATGGCTAGGACTGTATCCACAGAGACATGGTACAATAATGTTAATGCCAAAGCTGAGAGCTGTACTGTAAAGCCGCTCAGTTAATTAGACTTGAAAATCCAGAATTTAAGCTTCACAGCTGCCATTTCATGCTTGCTTTCTTCCTCTCTAAATCAGTCCCTAAACCTACTCTGTCATATTGCCCTTCATGACTGCATTCAGCTATGATAAAGGCAGGGAGGGTGGATAATTAGAGAAGATAATGGCTGAGTTGGCATTAACAAATATTTTTCCCATGACAACACATCAGCTATAGAGGGGCAATCAACTCTTTTTTTTTCCAAAAATAGCCTAACATCTGGGGCCCAGGTTACTTAGGCTACTCACCAGTGACACATTTGTCATGCATCTTGAATAACAAGAACTTCTAAAACAGAAAACTAGAAACAATTTAGGATAATGTAAGAGGCCTTACATTAACATTGTATGACTGCATTCTTGCGAGGCTTGTAACATAAACGTGAACCTTTTCTCCATTTTGGTAACATGGCATGCAAGGATTACACTAATGCAGACACTACAGTGATCCACAAAGGGGTCTGGACTCCTTGGGAATCTACAGAGTGCAGACAAAATCTGCAGAATGCCCCCTCCAAATCTGCTAAGCATCCAATGGCACCCCTGCAAATTTATTTATTTATTGATAATTTTTGACCAGGAAAGGCACACTAAATTATTAGAGCTTATTTCCAGATCATCCTGGAGGTGGATTGCATGAACCTTTTTTATTGGTGGAGAAGTGTTAGCCTTCACACACTGGAGACTCCCTTACTTTTTGGAGGGGAGTGCTGTGTGGCTGTCTTTCTTCTGGCAAGATGGCCAACCCTGGAAGTGGTGGTGGAAGAGGAGAGGAATATGTTGCTGTGGAGCATACTGATACAGAGGTCCCTATTAAGTTGTTTGTTGTTGTGGATGCTGTTTCAGTCAAAAAGCTGGTGATGAAATGCCTGAAGGTTTCAGCACTATTCAAAAGTGTTATAGTTGAAAGAATGGATGTTTCTGCCTTACCTGTGTCTGGTGATCTGCAAGGGCCAACTGAGCAGGTATATGCATCACAAGCATAAATGGCTGTTAGACTGTGGAGTACAGTGTACAGTTCTGGAGAGCTTACCTACGTAAGGACATAAACAGGGCAGAGAAGGTTCAGAGGAGAGCAACAAAAATGGTACAGGAATTGCATCACAATTTCTATGAGGCCAGGCTGAAGGACTTGAATATGTACTCCCTGGAGGAGAGGAGAGGAGGGAGAGAGGGGAAATGATAGAGACATACAAGTACCTTATGAGGAGGACCAGGGTGCAGGAGTACACTATTTTCCAGCGAAAAATATGTTCCAGGACTACAGGGCACGGGATGAAGTTGGAGGGCGATTCAGAGGAAACATGAGGAAATATTTATTCACAGAAAGGGTGGTGGACAAGTAGAACACCCTGCCAGAGGAAGTGGTGGGGGCTGAAACAATCACGAGATTTAAGAATGCATGGGATAGACATAAGGGAATTCTGGAGGTATGGGGTAAGGGGCAACAAATTTGAAGAAAAACCTAAAGGGAACTTACAAGCTTAAATGGGCAGACTGGGTGGGCCATAGGCCCTTATCTGCCAACAGTATCTATGTATCTATGTTAACCCTGCAAGAATCAGTTCTGGCTAGCCCCTTACCAAGATGGCCACATAGCTCAAATGCTCTTGTCTCTTGGGCTCCACACAAAATTAGAAATTTTTTGAAAACGTCAATCTGAGTGACTTAGGCAGCAGATTTTGTTTTGTTTCAATGTACTGAAACAGAAAAAAATAAAACCCACATTTCTAACTTGTTTTTTTACCTAAAACTCATCAATTCAGAATGGTGGGCACTCCAGTGTGATGTTAGTGCTCCAGCTAGAGGAGATCACCTCACTATCCAGGCATAATGCTCACAAATTCTATAAGAGGTAACATGTTGATCATTTCAAGATGGCCGTTAGGCTAGGTGTGCAGCTGGCTGCTTCGGCAGCCTAGTGCTTAATTGGTTCATTTTTCTATCACTTATACTGACTTTGCTTTTTATTCGGCCACTTACTCTACTTCTTCTACTTTATTCATCTTATTACATCCCTGCTGTTCACTATGTGGTTTTAAAATTTTGCCCCGAAAGTCCAATTGGAGCTAAAATATCAGTGGAGAGTACTGAGGGTTCCAAGAGTAGGGTTGCCACCTTTGGAAGAAATGAAAACCAAATACTAAACCACACCCCCAGACTCCACCCCTAACTCCGCCCCTTTTATGACTTATGAGGGCATCGCTTGAACTCTGATTCACCTGATTTATGCAGAATTGCTGCTGATATTGCATTGTGTACAACTTATTTAAAGTACATCATGATTATTATTTTTGGTTTGTTAGATTGAAATATTTTAAATTTCAGTGTGTGTTAACATTTGATGGGGTTAGAGATGGGGTTCAGGGAACTTTCCATCCTGTGTACACAGCTTAGCCGACACATCGAGTGACTACAAGGACACCTCTGACAACCGACTATTTTGGAACAGGTGGCCTTTTCTGGTAAAACTCTTTCAATAAATAAATAAACTACACCAGTAATGGAGGACAAGCTGTAATTACAAATATCATCTGCCATTTTAAGATGTGCTACTGTCCTTCCCATTGCTCCTACTCTAAAGCTATTTGTAATGTCACAGAAGTTTTTAAAAGTGGTAGAAACTATTCTATGCTGTTAAATACCCTATTTTATTTCCATATCAGTCATACATACCTGATAGCATGATATGTGATATGTAGCGTGGAGGCAATATAGTGCAGTGGTTTAAGGCTCTAAGCTGCAATTCTGGAGACCAGGTCTTGAATCCCACAGCCCAGTCTTGCATACTGTGTGACCCTGCACAAATCATTTCACCCCCTTGTGCTCCCAGGTTGCACCTGTAAACAAGCTTCAGCTTACTGTGTCTCTTCTGGTAAAAAAAAAAATAATGTTTGATAAATTACCTAAATTTGCAGTGTCATCAAATCTAGATTGTGTTCCTTTCTCCTCACCAGCTACTGCTCTCTCTTTCTTCCTTTTCTCATTTCTGTGACTTAGCATGACATCAGCCCCACTATTCTGTGCTGTTTATCTGAGATGCCTGGAATGGTCTTCCTGGAATATCCAGGTAGTATGAAAATTGACAGCAATAACTACTGAGGAGAGAGAGGTATAGTACTACTAGAAATGAAACAAAATATTAGATGATTAATTTAACAACAAATGGGGTAACAAATATTAAAATATCAGACAGACCCTAAAAAAAAATGGTGAGCATTTAAAGGCATAAAAGTATTCCTTATCACAACAGTCAAAGACCATACTCACAATGCAGCCTAGAAAGGATTAGGTTGATTTGCTGCTAATGGTCTTAATAGCCTTACATGTCTCAGATTTACTGGTATATAAACAAAGGTTTACATGACATCAGAATTTGTTTGTGATATGAACATGCAAGTAAAATGGTGAAGGATTTAACAGAATCTGTTTTACAAGTATGTGAGCATTCAAAATGATGGAAAAAGTACTACCTCTGAATAAAACTGGATTAGCAGGTAAAGTTTCTGAAACACATTGTACAGTCCACACTGGACAAGAGGCTACCCTAATGTGGTGCCTGTCTGAATGTCTAAGGGTTTCAGAAAAATTAAGGTGTTAATTAAGGTGGTATTGTTTACCCTTCCCTTGAATAATCTTCAAATTTGCTGGCGTGAAGTTAGAGGTGACAACTGAGCAGACAGGGACACATTTGGCTCTTTTAAGTGCCCTGCACTTGAAGGCACTTCCTGATTAGCATGTACTGCAAGTAAGCAAGCACACTGAAATGTCAGACACCTGCTTACAGTCAGATGAGAAGAAAATGAAACAGTTAGTGGGGGAATCTCACAGGTGCTGCTTCACCCACCATAAAAAACGAATTTGCAATGGTGAAAACAGGAAGACCGAATCTGGACCTAGAAAACCGAATCTTTCGGTCAAAAACTGAGTAGGTGGTAACCTTATCCAAGAGTGATATCGGGGAGTCCTGAGGCCACCTTGAAATGTGCACTGGGGCTGTCTCGTTTCGGCCCTGTTACCACTCGCTCACACTCAGCTTGCCAGGCCTGTTGTTTTAGTTTTCTCTGGCCAAACTTACCCTGGATTGACCACTGGATGTTGAAATTCATGCTTTCTTGATTTGAATTTGCTTCTGGTTTGCAGCTGAATTGCCAGGTGGTATGCTATTTTGTGTTGTCTCGGTCCTGTTTGATCAGCCGGCAGACTAATAATTCCCCGAGTGGAGATGTGGGAAGGAAAGGAGGTAGCAAGAGGTGGAAAACTGTTGGGGATTTGACTGACTGTTATCGGCAGTAAGGAAAGCAAAGCCCCCTGGACTTTTGTGTATTTTCGATAGTAGACAACTAAGCTGAATAGTTTCAGTCTGAGGATTGACGATGGCGTGCTGGTGGGCGTAAGAGGAGCGGTATAATTTGAAGCATTTGAGCCAGTGGTCCTGACCCTATGGAAGTGCTTGTCTGTTGGTGTGCATGGCTACATGGGGGACTGGGCCTGATCTTACTGGGTAGCCAGTGGACTGGGCCGGTGGTCCTTTAGAATCCTCCAGGGGGCCAACTGATGGGTTGACCCAGACAGAGATCTGCAGTGGTGGCCTTGGGCTCTGCAGTTCAGCCCCTGTTTGGGTTTTTTGGGGCCCCGTTTTTGCACAAATTGAAAACCAGCAAAGAGGATTTCCTTCCTATTACCCCCTCCACCAACTACGGTCAGACCTGTCAATTTTATCATTTGTTATTCTGTCACTTACTCAGGAAGGCTATGAGAGTGCCTTGTTTTTTTGTCAACCCCCTTGCAGTGGGAGTGTTCGGGGACTGAAAAAGTATTTTGGACATATTCTTCATTTCTTAGTCAGTCTCCACTACAGTGAGAGTTGTTGGGGGCTGGAGAAATTATTGGGATATATCAATGTATTGTCTTGCACAGGAAGTGAGAGTTCCTGTGTGTCTTTTGGCCTCCTCTGGCTGTGAGAGGACCTCAGGGGGCTGAAGATTTGATTTATTTGTTACTCTATTCTATAATTGGTGACTTTTGCTCACAGTTACAGCATTAAGGAATCTATCAGTCACCTTATGTCTGGCTTCTTACACCCTCCAAACCATTGCCTTGGACTTTAAGACTGTGCTGTCATATTTTATTTGTTTTAAAGTTTTGTTTCAGTATATTTGAGTGGGTGTTTTGAGAGAATGTTTTTATTGTTTGACTATATATTTCAAGTTTTAGTTTTGGTTGTTTTATTGCTTGTGAATTTTGTTTTCTCCCCAAGTGAGAGTTGTGGGAGTATTATATATTTTTTTATATTATTTTTTATTTTATTTTTCTTTATTTTTAGGCATTTAGTTAATTAATTGTTGAGGTTCTTTTGCTTTCATGTGGGCTTGATGTAGTTTTGTTTAACTGGGGTTTATTAATATGTGTAGGAGGCCTGCCCCCATGGTTGTGTACTATTTATCCTCCACCTTTCATGCCCTCAGCCCTTTTAACTTCCCCAACTTACCAATGCTGTAGAGTGCTGGGTATTGCTTGCTGGGGAGGGGGTTGGGGGTGGGAACAGTGGAGGATGAATGAGCAGGGCCATCGTATCAAGGTAGTAAAACCCAGAAGATGCCCTGGGGTGAAACGGAACCTGGACCATGGCCCGCCATGCCTGGTTGCCATACCCAAAATGCACCACCAATATTGTTGGGCAGGCAGCTCGGGCGGCCCCGAAAGCCCATCTAACTTGAGTGGTGTTATGCAATGCCAGGTCCATCAAAAACAAGACTGCAATTGTTGCAGATCTTGTTGGGAACATGGACCTGGTGTGCATCACTGAGACCTGGATGGATGAGAATGCTGCCCCCACGCTGGATGCTGCAATTCCAGCTGGGTACTCGGTGATACACTGCCTGAATCGCGGGGGAAGGGGGTTGCGATCTGTTTCACGACCGAACTGAGCCTCACGAATGTACCAGTTGAGGAGGCTGGGTCATTTGAGTGTACTGTAGTAGCAGGTGTAGGTTCTCCCTCATCTACTAGCCACCCGGGGATGAGAAGCGTTTCCTTCAGGAAGTAGCAGACATCATGATTGACATGGCATTTGAGTCACCCAGGCTGATGGTCCTGGGTATCTTCAGTGCCTGGGTCGATGACAAAATCTCGCAATTTGGACAACACTTCCTCCAGTTGATGACATCTCTGGTCCTTACACAGATTGTTACCTCTGTTACTTTTAAACACGGTCACTCGCTTGACCTAGTCTTCCTCCTGGGGATCAAAGCCTCCGATCTGGGGGTGGAAACCGTCAGATGGTCCGATCACTACACCATGGGGTTCAGTTTCCATGCCTCCCCTTCATAGGCCTACCCCTGTGGAAATTGTTAGGTACTGCCCTTTATGAGATATAAGCTCTGAAGGCCTGACGGTGGTGCTTGACTTATCTGCGCTTCCTGGGGCAAACAATGACCTTTAGTTTGGGCTTATAATAAGGCCATTTCTGCAGCTCTGGATGTTATTGCTCCTAACCATGTTCATTCTCTCTCTCCCTTCACCCTCAGTCCCCTTGGTTTGATGGGTCCTTGAAAGAGATGCGGCAACTAGGACATAGGATAGAGCATTGCTGGTGGAAATCCGACCCTAGAGGTCGACCACCTCAGATTGATGGAACATTACCAAGTCTATCAATTTGCAATCACCTGTACGAGGGCAGAGTTCCTGCACGGGGAGATTGTGGCTGCTCAGAACCAACCAGCTCAGCTCTTTCAAACTGCAGACAGACTGTGCAACCCAGCCTGCCTGCAGATTTGAAGAGCCTTTTCATAAGTAGAGTGTGATGAACTCGCTCAATTCTTTGTGGCTAAGGTGGCTGACATCAGGGCAGAGCTTAAACCAGCACACTCTATGGGAAATGCTTTGGATCAGCGCTCGGTCACCGTCCCTCAATTTTCCTGAAGTACCTTTAACCGGCCGGAGTTCATTGATGTCGTGCAGATTGTCCAGGGTATGTGCCCTACATGCTGTAGTTTGGATCCTGGCCCAAATAGCCTGATTATGGGTTGTTGTGATATCATCGGCCCAGTCCTAGCATGGAAAGTCTGGTGCTCCTTTGAGATGGGTGAGTTTCCTAGCTCCCTGAAGGAGGCAGTGGTGACACCTCTCCTGAAGAAAGCTTCTTTGGACCCAGACTGCCCTGGTAACTACAGACCAATCTCTAACCTTCCCTTTGCAGGGAAGGTGATTGAGAAAGTAGTGGCCTTACAACTGGAGAACCACTTGACCATCCATGACATCTATGAACCTCTGCAATCAGGTTTACGAAAGAGTCATAGTACCGAGACTGAGCTGGTTCAGGTGCTCAATGATCTCCTGATGACGAGAGATCGGAAAAAACATTCCATCTTGGTTCTTCTAGATCTCTCATCCACATTTGACACTGTGGACCATGGGGTTCTTCTCGAAAGCCTGAGGTTCATCTGTTGCCTTTTGGATACAGTCAAAGGGTGGCTTAAATCCTACCTCACTGGCAGAAACTAAAGGATGGTGTCAGGGATTCATTCCTCTGACCCAGTCTCTCTGTCATCTGGGTACCTCAGGGTTTGGTTTTGTCCCCCATGTTGTTCACAGTGTACATGCTACCTCTCAGAGACATTGCAAGATGGTATGGGCTGAGGTTTCACTGCTATGCTGATGATATCCAGCTCTACCTATCTTTTGCACCTGACCAGGATAGAGCACTCTCAGTTTTTAATAACTGCTTTGCTGAAATCCGGGGGTTGGATGAATTTGAGCTGGCTGAGGTTGAACTCGGAAAAGACTGAGGTGTTTGTCAGGGAACCGGGGTGCCAGATAGAGGGGTTGGGAGCAGGTCTGCATTCAGGATTCTTCCTTGGAGGCTCCCAGCTCACCTCTGAACAAGTGCAAAACCTGTGGGTGATTTTTGATGATGGGCTGACACTGCGATCGCAGGTGTCAGCAGTCATCAAATCCTCTTTTTACCATCTGAGGAACATCTCCAGGGTTAAGCACTTAGTTTCATCTGGCGATCTTCCTATGTTGGTCCACACCTTTGTGACCTCATGCCTGGATTATTGCAACTCCCTTTATCTAAGGCTACCTGGGGTTGATATCTGCCACTTGCAGCTAGTGCAGAATACTGCAACCCAATTGTTGATGGGAACTCCCCAGTCTTGTCACATCTCTCTGGTGCTGCGTGAACTGCACTGGCTGCCAGTACAGTGGCAGATCACCTTCAAAGTCAGACTTTTGACTTATAAAGCTCTACATGGACAGGTCCTGGACTACCTGAAAGAGCTTCTGGTCCCTTACTGCCCTGGGTGATCACTCCGCTCAGCTGATAAGGGGTTGCTAGAGATTCCAAGGGTTTCTTCAAAATCTTCAGGGGCCTGTGCATTTATGTATGAGTCCTCAGCCCTGTGGAATTCTCTACCCTGTCAGCTCCGGGAGTGTGCGACCATGGAGGGATTTAAACAGGTCTTTAAGACCCATTTGTGGCATCAAGCCTACCCTGTTAGATTTTATCTGATATCTGAATTTTATAAGAGACTTTATTTATTGCTTTTACTGCCTTGTTTTATCTTATTGTTAAGGCGCCTTGGTTTTTTGAAAGGCGTGTTACAAATAAAGTATTATTATTATTATTAATATTATTATTATTATCTTAGAAATCCTCTCTGGCTAGCCTAGAAAATCAAGTTGAGCTTCTTAACTTCAGTGTGTTCAACAACTACTCTACCCTCCAAGCAAAGGATAGGCAGGCAGATGTGAGGGACATAGAGACAGCCTGATGAGACATAAACTCATCCTAGTGTGGGACAAATTTGATAACCTGGAATGCTGTGGTCACAGGAACAATCTGATGATTATTGGTGGACTGGAGAGGGACTGAAGGGAGAGATATCTGTGCCTTTGCACATCACCTACCGACAGAACTACTAGGGCTAAAGGGGGTGCAAGTTGAAGTTCAGCATGCCCACAAATCGCTGGCACCAATGCCCAAAGCTGCTGAGAGACCCTGACCCATTCTAGTCCTCTTTCTTAAGTACAGTGTGAGAAAAATGGTGGTACAAAAGGACAGGGAAAAGAGTGGCATGTGCTCAGAATTTCTATATATCAGGATTTCTCGGCTTCTGTGAACAAATGTAGAGCCACCTTCACCCCACTAAGACATTTACTACAACAAGCTGCAGTCAAATGCAAAATTACCTATCCAGCTGTGTTCAAGATAGAGAGGAACAGTGTCTTCAATGAGTTCACTGATTCAAGTGAAGCAGCCTCATTTGCCAATAAGTCACAGAAGCTTCCCCCCCCCACACAGACTACCCAAACTCAGCTATCAACACAGGAGGGACTGAGAGATGCCCTGCAGGACATGGACACTTCCCTGTATTCACCAGCTCCCTCGACTAGTGCAGTTCCACCAGAACAATGGCAAAAGCACAGGTCAAGAAACCATAAGGGTGGATCAGCAAAAGAACAACCACCTAAAACATTTGCTAGGCAGACTACAGGTCCACAGGTGACTGAAGGGTCACCACTTGACTCTAGCTCACCCAGTGAATTCCTTCACAGTGATCCCCACTTGCAATGGCTCAGAGAGAATCCTACCAAGATGACTACTACACAGCCACCTGAAGAAAGTCAGGACAATGGGGATTGCCAATAAAAGGCAAGCCAGGTTGTCCCGTGATCCTCCACCAGAAAGATGTGAATAGGAAGGGGGTGGGGGGGAGTGGAGGGGAATGGGGGGGAATGACCTGGTGACATCACCTGGCAGGAAAGGGTAAAATGACAAGGTCAAGCCAGAGCCTCAGGGATTGACTGAGGGGCAGAGTCCAAAGGGGGTCCTGACCAGGGGCCTATTAGGGGTATATTAAGCCAGGTCCCAGGCAGGATGGCCTCTTTTGCCAGGAATTTTTTCTTGAAGCAGAACTCAGCACATCGTTGGCAAGTCAGGTAAGGCACAAAGAACTACTAGGCCGGAAGCCATGTGGCCCAAATGACCATTTCAGTGTTTGCATTTGTTTTCTCTCATTTATTACAGTGAGCAGTTTACATAGGAATAAGTGATGATAATATGTACTGTGAAGGCATTACTGTCATTTTGCAGTAGGTTTGTGAGTGAGATTGAGAGAGAGCAAGCGTTTGTACAGCTAGGCCATTGGCCACATGATCTGAGGGCTAAGGTTTGTTTTTGGCGATGCCTTGTTAAAAAAAAAAAAGAAAAAAAAGGAGAACTATTGTTTGGCATCGGGGGGAGGGCCTCAGGCAGCAACAAGGGGAAGGTGCATGCAAGAGGCTAGCTTCAGTCATTTTGATAGGTTTTTATACTGCAGACAGAAGAAATTTAAAAAGCCAAATGCTTTCAAAGATGGCTGTGCAGCCAGTCGCTGCATGATGATTAAGAGCTGAAGGCCTGTGGGCCATCCACCGTGGCCAGTTAGTGTAGAAAATTTGGTTTGCAGGCATTGCAATAAGAGATAGAGCCTGCCCCAGGTAGGCAGTGCTCGAGAGAGTTACAAAGGCAGAACAGATTGGTGGAGGTTTGGTGGCACGGCGTGGGATAGAAGACAAGTTTTAAAAAAAAAGAGAGAAATAGAAATACAGCAAAACCAGGTTGGGTTTAAATTTGAGATCATGGCCAGCCGTTTGAATGATAGGCATTTAGTAAGCTGGGAGGCAGAACACAGAGAGCAGGACAAGAATAGCATCTGTGGTGGAGGCCTGGTTTGTGGTGTATGATGAGTGGCAGCACGGGAAGGCAGGCGGATGTGGAAGACACCCCTTGGCTGCGGCAAGACATTTTGCTGTTTTGTAATGTGAAGTGAAATACATTTTGGCAGGGGATGTCAGTGGCCCAGTGCAGCACATCCTTCAGGCCGGAATACCACGTGGGGCCTTTGTGTGGAACGCCCTGGAGCCTGCTGTTTGTTGCGAGTGCTCGATATGACCGGAGGCTTTGGGCAACACAGGGGCAGGGAGACCCTGTGTGTTTTTCCTTGGCGTCTAGGGCGTTTTGCTTGGGCTTTCGGAGGCAGCTACAGGGAGGCCTGGAGCAGATGAGAGGGTGAAGTACGAATGCGGTTTTGGCATGCTGGGGCGGGCAGGCCCCGGGCATCGACTCATGCAGGAGGGGAGTTCAAGATTTGCTCCTGCTGCAGTGGGTCCGGGCAAAAAGGAAGCAGGTGTTTCTGCCTCATGGTAGCAGTCTTGGAAGGCTCAGGGCACACGAGGGAGGCCACCAACAAACGGGGTGGTGACAGCAAGGCCCAGGAGGCCACGGGGTCTGGAGATGGGGGCTTCCAGCACAGCACGATGAGCAGGGGGTGGCAACAGACCATTCAGGCTGAAAACTGGTGGAACTATGGGAGGGCAAGGGGATTTGGGTGGCTGATGATGTGGAGAGGATAATGAGCGTGCCCACCAGGAGGGTGCTGGTTTGGCCAAGTGTGGAGTGAGGAGGCCAGGAGGCCACATGGCCTGGCACAGCCTAGGAGGGCGGGGTTCTTCTTTTTCTCATTGTTTGTGTACAGCTTGTGCAGTTCATTAAGTAGCGGAGCAGGAGGTAGATGCTTGCCGCGGGTAACAGGTTTGTGGGTTCTGATGCTTGCAAAAGGAGGTTTTTAGGGGAGGTTCCCCTTTTCATGAAGCCTGCAGAAAGGATGGAGGGTTCAGGTCTGTGCAGCAAGAGGGGCAGTGAAATGCACATGAAGGATGGAAGGGGCCAAGGGCCTCCAGCCACCTCATGGTTTTTTTTGGGGGGGAAGCTCCACTTCTGGGCAGGGGTGGCGAGCATTGGAGGCCCACCCGTAAGTTGGAATTTCTGGGAATAGAAGTGGACACAGAAGAGGTCTGTTTTTGGCTACCTGGGGACAAGGTGGCGCACCTTAGCGGCCTGCTCAACCAGGTTGTGGGGAGGTGGAGGGTGCTGCTGGTATAGATACAGCAACTGCTGGGGCACCTTAATTTTGCCTGTAAAGCCATCAGCCCAAGCAGGGCTTTCACAAGAAGGTTGGGGAGGGCAACAGGGAAGGCCTGGCTACTGCACCATTGGGTGGATGTGCCGAGAGGGGTGCGGGAGGACCTTTGAGTATGGGAGGAGTTTCTCAAAGGCTACAATGGGGTGATATTCTGGCAGGAGGAATGGGAAAGAAACATGGATCTGGAGCTATTGACAGACATGTCAGGGGCCCTGGGAATGTGGGCATATTTTCAAGGGGATTGGATGTCAGAGCCTTGGCCAGCATCATGGGGCAAAAAGGAGTGGTTGAAAGATATCACATTCTTGGAGATTTTCCCGATATGGGTGGCTCTGGAGGTATGGAGGCATAGGATTCAGGGTAAGTTCATTTTCTTTTGGTGCAATAATAAAGGGGTAGTGGAAGTCATTAATAGACAAGGCAGGAAGACAGAGACAGTGGGCAAGCTGCTCAGGTGACTGGTACTGTTGGGACTACGATTAAACATATCTTTCAAAGCGCAGCACATTGAGGGGTTGAAGAACGAGGTGGCTGACAGTCTTTCCTGCTTATAGCTCAACAGGTTTTGGAAGCTGATGCCACAGAGAGTGCCACACAGGACCAGAATACCCAACCAGATGTGGGAAGCTGGAGGGTCATGGCTAGGGCACTGTATCAGGGGGCCTGGGCAGCCAACATATTGAGGGCATATGGGGCAGGATGGGCAAGGTTTCAGGAGTTCAGAAGGAAGCATGGGTGGGACAGAGCCGAACCGGCCCTGGACAGATAGGTAAAGAGGTTTGTGGTAGAAATGTGGGACGAAGGGATGGCCCACGTCACGATGGTGGTGCACTTGGCTGGCATCAGTTGGGTATGCCAGGACAAAGGATGGCCTGATGTAGGGGCCAGCAGGTCAATAGAGTGCATGGTGGCAGGTTGGTGGTGGTGCCAACCAGCCAGGGTGGACAGGAGACAACCCATAAGGGGGTATTTGCTGGTAAGGGTCTTAGGGGCCACACAGAAAGTATGCACATCAGCACAAGAAGGGGTGCTGTTCCAGGCCATGTTTGCAGTTATGGCAGCAGGCACATTCCAAGTGGGGGAGGTGGTGGCCCCAAAAAAGGCAGCCACCGGGCAGGCATTACAGCATGAGGCAGTCCAGTGGGGACAGGACATGGTGGTCATCACCTTGGCCAGGTCCAAAATGGATCGGGGGGAAGGGGACCCAAGTGTCACTGGTAAGATCCCAATTGGCCAGCTGTGCTGTGGGTACACTAGAGGAATATAGGAGGTTTTGGGGAGGGTTGGGGGGAGCTGTTCTGACATGGGGATGGTTCTCCGGTCACAGGGTTTCTGGTAGGGGCAGTCCTGAAGAAGGCGCTGGCATTCCTGGGTGAGGACCCCAACAAGTTTGCCCCACATTCATTCCGGATAGGGGCAGCCACGGAGGCAGCAGAAAATGGGGCTGCAGTGGTGGACGTACAAAAGGTGGGGCACTGGAGGTCCAGCTGCTACAAGAGGTATGTGAGAAAATACCAACAACAACTCACACTGTTTATTTTGCTTCCATGGCAGGTTCCAAGAGAAAGATCTGGATAGTAGGGCATTCTTTCATATATTGGGCTGAAAGGTTTGCGGTTGCACCTTCAGAGGAGTGGAGCTGAAATACAACACAGAGCACACCAGGGTGCTATGGAAAGGCATGAGGGGGATGAAATAGGCACAGTTCATGCCTTTGATGGAAGAGTTAAAATTGCAGTGTGGCACCCCGGATTGCATCATTATACACCTGGGGGCAATGATCTAGGAAGCCTGCCATGGGCGCCATTAGGGCAGAACATTATGGGAGACTTAGAAAAATTATGAGGGTGGTGGCCGAGGGTGATAATCGGCTGGTCCAAAACCACTTCAGGGAGGGTATGGAGGGGGGTGAGGGACATACGGCTGACTGAAAAAGTTAGAAAGCGTTTAAACTGGAGGGTGGCCAAGGGGATAATAGAGGTGAGGGGAGTACATCTGCAGCACAGACATCTCTTTCGACCAGCCTGAAGTGTACAGGTCAGATGGCATCCACCTGTCGGAGTTTGGGATGTGTGTGTTCCTACGGCCTATTGGGGAGCAAATGGCCCAGATAACCAAAAAGGGACTTAGATACTAGCCCGAATGGGGGGAGCGCCTCTGTCCATCGCTAGCTGGAAGAGAGGCAGGAAGAAAGAAAAGGGGAGCAGGGGAGGAAAGGGGGGGGTAGGATACACGGGCTGGGGACAAAGAACCCAGACATGGTAGTAAAAGCAGGGAGGGGGATATGTCCAGACACCAGATTCAGAAGAAGTGTCCAGGTTTGGAGGGCGGTAAGGGGAACCGGCCTGGTTCTAGTGTGAAAGAGGGGGCCGGATTCACATTGTCCGGGCCTTGAAAGCAAGATGGAAGAAATGACCAGAAGAAGGACAGAGGCCCGAACCAGAAAATTGGAAATAAAATTTGGATGTAAATCTTAAATTGTGAATGCTAAAGTATATGAGTTGTAAATATAGTTTTTGTGCCATGAATAAATTTGCCAACAAGCAACCAACAAACACAGCAGCCTATAATCAGTCCTGGGAAGATATCGTGCAAGCAACAGTTTGCCCCCTGGAGCAACATTCACTGCCTATAAATGCTGTGCTCCCACCATCTGCTTCTTTGACAAAAACAGCTGAACAGTGAACTACTATGACCCCAGTTGAGTGGTCTGCCACATATCCTATAAAAACTATTCACTGTGGTTAAAATGCTTTACTGTTTGTAAATTTCATTTCAGATATTTTCATTAGATTCAGGTTCCTAAAAGCACAGATACTGTACTTAGTAGCTAGCCCCTCCTCCACACTGAGTAACTGCCTATGGAAGGCTTAAAATGGCTGAGCAACTGTCAGAAAAGGGTCAGTGACTGAATATTCTTCACGCCAATTGTCACTAGTCAGAAGGCTAATTTAACATTCTACTGAGGACTGTCACCTCCACCACCTTGACTGCATATCACCCTTCCGATTATTCAACAATTTATCATACAATTGAGTATCTCCAAAGAACTTACTAAGCACAGATAGTTCTCCCCCTTCCACCACCCTACCTAGAAGCGTTCATGAAAAGCATCCTCTCTAAGCCATGGGACAGTTTAATCATGGTATATATAGCTTGTTAACCCTGCCATCCTAGAAATTAAGTGGGGCAGAGGCCCCCTTCCTGTAATCTACCACTATGGCCAAACAGAGTGGACTGCTCATAAGGTGCGGAGTAACGTCATCATCTCTTCCTTATCATATGCCTCTGTTTTAGCATAAGGGTCAACTCTCCCTCTGCTTTAGCATCCCCCCTAGCTAGAAAGCATTTTCATGGCATAATCCATTAATCCTATCATCCCAGCCATCAAAAAGGTGACAGAGCCCGCCCCTTAAACTGCCACTATGCAGGTGCTTCTGTTTTTAGAAGAAGAGTCAACCCTCCCTAAGAATCAACATCCTACTCCAAACACATCAAGTGTATGCTTGCTTTGCACAAGGGGCATGCCTCTCTGCTAGGGTAAAAAAATTACTTGAGCTATTCTTTATATAAATTCTTCGCTGAATCACCAGGTATCTCGGGTAGCCCCCAACCAGCAAGAGCTTAGTGCCCGAAAACAAAGATCTAACAAAATGACACATTGTATGGCAATGTCTGAGGGTTCTGTTGGCTACCTTATTCACCCCTCTATCTGGGACTCTCACCCCAACAGTAGCTCCCCACCGATATGGCTTTCTAAAGTGCTCCTCAGCTAAGTAACTCACTACCACTCGACAGTGTTCTCCCTTGAGGAATGAAGGAGGAATCACTACCCTTCTGCATCGTGAGGGCCGTATACACAGCTCACCTGTACTTCCTGCCTTCTCATGCATTCACTAGGTCCCTACATGAAAGAAAGCACATCTCTAGAAAACAGCTTCTCATATCTACCCCCCCCACACACACAGACACACATACACACAACTGAGTATCTAGCTAACCCATGCTAAGAGACAGAGGTGGTTTGGTAAAACCCCACTCACCTAAAACAGCCTTTATGTTTACCCAGTCTCTTACCTGAGGATAGATAGTTCCAGAGGACAGTCTTGAATGCTCATCATTTGGGTCCTTTTCTATGTCATCCCCGATTTATGAAATGACAGAACTACAACTCCTTAGCCTCATGGTTGAGATATTTCCAGCTCCCAGATTTATTCCTATCACAGGTACACTTTTCACCAGCCAAATCTGGGAGGCTCCACCAACAGCTGCCAGATGTCTCAGCGATACTGGTTCACCTCCACAGTTCTGCAATGTTTATTGTACTGGCAACTCTGCATCTCATGCAGTACACTGTTTTTTTTCTCCTCTTCCTCACCTGCTTTTATCCTCCCTGAATGGAGCCATCTGCTGCAGAAAAGACAGGCACAGCCACCCTTCTCCCATTTACATCTCATTTTGCTTCCCACGGTGTTAACAAGGATGCCCACCACCCTTCAGCATCATAAATGTAGTTCATACAATACCCTATTTTGTTTTCTTTAATATTGGAGTTTACAAATAATTCCTTTTCAGCAAGCTTGACAGATGGTAACAGGGTGCAAAGGGATAACTAGGCTTTTATGTGTTCTAGGATTAACAATGGGGCAAGATTTTCAAAGTGTAATTCAGGGCTTGCACCCAGCCCTGCAACATGGCACTTAGATTCTGGCAGTGCTCCAAACTCTTCACCGCAACTTTGCCTGATTTTATAATCTTAGGTGCAGTTGTGACAATTTACATGTATTACGGCAGCTTGCACCAAATATCTGGTGCAAGCTCCATAAAAATGGTCCTCGGGATTGCTGCAAATTAGACTTGAAAAAGTTGAACTAACTTGCAGCAATTGCCACACAGAAGAGAAAATCCTGTCAGATCACCACAAGCCCCATGCACCATATTAGTGGCGCACTGGGACTTCCGGTGATCTGGGACTTTTGGAAATCCTGCCCTAGGCCTTGTTTTTAGCTCTGCTAGCTATCACATATGACTGGAGGTAAATTGCCTGTACTCTCAAAGTTTTGTTTGCCAGGCTGCCATCAGCACTGTAGGGATATGCTATACAGGGGACTGCTGGAATTTGAACAGTGCTGTGCATAAAATATGCCACTTAAGACAGGTGTTAGGGAGGGCACTCAAATAGGTGAGGAACATCTTATGTATGAAAAGGATGGACTCAGCAGTAATATGAATGACCAAGGAACAAACATATCTTTTGTAATCAGTTACGGCAGTCCTTGAATTGTGGCTTTCTAAGATGGCTAAACAGGTTGGTGGGTAGGCCCCTAGGGAACAGACTTCCTGCAGGGTACATCACATATAGTACAGACAGTCACCAGTTTAGCAGCCCTCCGTCCACAGCCCACATGTCCTGTCCAGGTCCCCCCATGGCTTCAATCTAGGGCAATTTTTTATAGCGGTGCATGCTCCTTGATTTTCCCTTCCCAACAGCACCCCTTGGTTCTTCCCAGATATCTGATGAGCTTCCACAATCATTTTACCTACACACCCAAGCTGGGGAGCCAAAAGTAATCACTTTATTTCCTGACTATTGACGCCTATGTCTTCCTTAGTGGCTCCACTGGATTTTGTGGGTCTCACGACTAGAAGACACTAATACAGTTTTGAGGGACTCAGAGAAGGGGGCTCAAGGGAACCTGAACCAGAGATGTACCTTGCTTATGTGGGAGAATGGGTCTCCTCCGATACATGCTCTCTAGAGGCACACTCAGGGCACACTGAACTACAGGCTGTCCTGGTAGCACCAAATTTCACCCTTCCCACTGCAATCAGAGCAAAACAGAACACTCCTACTTCTCAGTTGACAGGTGGGGGACCTGATCACTCATGCAATTCCTTGGTCGAGAAATTGATTTATGTACCCCATACTGGAGACTGTAGCACCTCACATACCCACCCTAGAACATCTCTGCCTTTGTGACAAATAAGATGAAAATTTATAAGGACTGGTGCATGTGCCCTGTCAGAAAGATATAGGACATAAAAAATTGGTGCTGAAGCATTGGAAAGATCAGGACAATATCACATACACAGAATGGTTAAATGAACTGCTATTGAATCTCAGAACGGAAAAGGCAATAGCAAGTTTGCATAGCAGATCAAAGAGATTTGCCAAGATTTGGGACCCCTTCTATACTCTTTATACTTTGTGGCAAGAAAATTGATGCTCAAACAAGTAATGTGATATTAACTTACTCTGTGCTGAGTAGTAGGGAGGGTGGAGGGTTAGGAAGGGGGGAAGGTACCATCATTATCAAGCTTTAAGAAGTTATTCTGAATGTATGTGTTATGGAACCTTTCTCTGTATTAAAAACTTTAATAAACTTTGAATTGAAAAAAAAAGAAAGATATAGGACATGCAATCTTGGAATGATAGCAACATAGGAACATACAAAATTTGTCAGCAGATAAATGCCTAGAGGTCTATCAAGTTTGCTCAAATGTGCAGCTAGCACCCCTTATTCTGCAGCTGCCACTCCCTTCCACATGGAACATTGAGCATGGAGTGACTCAGACTTGTGGCTGACCCAAAGGTGGACCCAACTTTCATGCTGGGCTGTGACCTTAGATGGGGATGATCGTTTAATGCAATCTACAGAGTTCATATACCTAGGATACAGGCCTTCATCCATGCCTAAATAACAGCTGACTAGGAGCATGGTGAGCCCAAAGCCCCCCTCCCCCGAGAGTAATTGGTGCTTCTGTTTCTAAAGCTGAGTGACACTAGCCTTTGCTGCCTAACAAAGGTTTGTCTCCTATCTCAGACTCCATCCTTGCCCTTGACCCATCCACCCCCACTTCATCTTGGACTGGTATGCCCTTCTACCATGGGAATGTGAGTTGAAAGCCCCTCACCCAGTGATCTTCATGGGGTTGGGAACTACCTCAGAAAGAGGTCTTCCAACAGCACCCAGTAACATACCCCTCTAGCTATAAAGGAAAAAGAGCTCTATGAAATGCTTCCTCATAGGGCCAGTGGAGTCTGGCCCTAGCACCCTCCCCTATCTCTCCATTCTCAATATATAACCTTTTTAACTAACCCGATATCTTCAGCATTCCAGAACGTCAGTATCATCACACTTGTTCTCCACCAAGTAATAGGTACTCTCTCCCATGCTATGGTCTTAGCACAAGAATCTGCCATAGTATTGAGTCACTTCAGCTCACCTCCACTTGCCCAAGGAGAGGTGGACAAATTGGTAACTGGTCCTTGGCTTTTAGGTATTGAGAGTAACCATCTCCAGGAGCTCTATAACTCCTGAGAACTTTTAGGTTATTGGCACTCTCCATCTTAGGTTTGCTTGCAGTCCTTTTCCATAGTGCTTTTTATTAATTTTTAATAACAATTGATACAGCAAATACATAACATAAAAGTTAAGGTTATTCTAGAAGACTACAGTATATTCCATAGCTTAATATTAAACTTTCATGCTACAATTACAATGAGAGACATGAAGGAAGAGAAGGAAAAAAAGGAAAAAAAAATGTTTACATTCACAGGACAGGCAATACTTTATTACCATAGCATTAATGATTCATTTTACATAGAAACATAGAATTTGATGGCAGATAAGGACAGCTTGGCCCACCTAGTCTACCCATTTCCCTACCTGATGGATAAGCTGCAAATTCTAGTTAATCAACAGCTTACTTCCTCCTACCCCCCACTAGAATTGCCTTATGCCTGTCCCATGCACTCCTGAATTCTCCCACTGTTCCTGACTCCACAACCTCTTCAGGAAGGCTGTTCCATGCATCCACAACCCTCTCTGTGAAAAAATACTTCCTAACATTACATCTGAGCCGTCCCCCCTCTATCTTCAAATTGTGCCCCCTTGTTCTTGCACATCTCTTCTTCTGAAAGATACTACCCTCTTGTACTTTGTTAATTCCCTTGAGATAC
Source organism: Neoceratodus forsteri (assembly GCA_016271365.2). Classification (NCBI taxonomy): domain Eukaryota; kingdom Metazoa; phylum Chordata; order Ceratodontiformes; family Ceratodontidae; genus Neoceratodus; species Neoceratodus forsteri. The sequence continues at coordinate 1,068,264,435 of CM028130.1, forward strand.
TTGAAAGTTTCTATCATGTCTCTCCTCTCCCTCCTTTCCTCAAGGGTATACATATTAAGCTGCTTTAGTCTCTCCTTGTATGTCTTCTGGTGCAGACCCTGCACCATTTTGGTTGCCCTCCTCTGAACAGCCTCCACTCTGTATATGTCTTTGTGGAGATAGGGTCTCCAGAATTGCACGCAGTACTTCAGATGGGTTCTCACTAACTGTCTGTACAGAGGGATAACAGCCTCTTGTTTTCTACTGTTCATGCCTCTCCCTATGCATCCCAGTATCCCCCCAAGCCCTCCTTACTGCCTTCTCACATTGCTTGCCCACTTTTAGGTCATTTGATATAATTACTCCTAGGTCTCTTTCAATTCTTGTTATTGTTATTAGCTCACCGTCCATTGTGTACTCTTCCCCTGGAATTTTGTTTCCCAGATGCATTATCTTGCACTTCTTTGCATTGAATCTGACCTGCCACATAGTTGACCATTCCTCCAACCTTGCCAAGTCCCTTTTCAAGGCTGGTTAATTTGTATATTTATCTTTTGTGTGAGACTGTGTCAAATGCCTTGCTAAAATCTAGGTAGGCCATATCCACAGCCCCTCCCTGGTCTACTACTTTGGTCTCCCAGTCAAAGAAATCTATTAAGTTCATCTGACATGACCTTCCTGCTGTGAAACCGTGCTGCCTTGGGTCCTGTGCCCCACTAGCCTCTACATACTCAACAATTCTTTCCTTCAGAAGTTATTCCATCATTTTCCCTACCACTGAAGTCAAACTAACTGGTCTGTAGTTTCCTGCCTCTGTCCTGCTCCCACTTTTGTGAAGTGGAATAACATTTGCCCTCCTCCAGTCCTCAGGTACCACCCCATCCTCCCATGATTTGTTAAAGAGAGTAGTCAGTGGTTTTACTAGTTCTACTCTTAGTTCTTTTAGAATTCTTGGGTGAATCCCATCAGGCCCCATTGCTTTGTCCACCCTCAGTTTCAAGAGTTCTTTCAAACCCCTTTCTTCTGTGAATGGACTGGTATCGACCCCCCATTCAGAGTTTCTCTCTTGTTTGGTTTAGGTACCTCCCCCTCCTCTTCTGTTGTGAATACTGAGCAGAAATATTCATTTAGTATCCCTGCTTTTTCACTGTCACCCTCTGCCCACATTCCCTCCCCTATATTAAGTCTCTGTATACCTCCCTTGGTCTTTCTTCACTCCCTAATGTACCTATAAAATGTTTTATCCTGCTTCTTAACAGAGTTGGATATCTTTTTCTCAGTTTGTGCCTTTGCTATTCTGACTGCCTTCCCTGCCTCCTTCTGCTTTAACTGATAAAGTTCTCTGCCCTGCTCCTTCTGTGTTTTCTTATATTTCCTGAATGCTATCCTTTTCTCCTTTACCATCCCTGCCACCTCTTTTGAGAACTGTAGGGTTTTTTTCTTCATTTTGTTTTGTTGATGTATTTATTTTTTTTAACTCACCTTCCTCCCATTCACCTCTCCTCATCCCACAGGATCATTGTTACTCCCTACCGACATTAACCCCAGATTGCCCCCTGGGGCAGGGCCGCTGGGTGGGGCACCCTCAAGTACCCCTCCCAACTGTGCTGCATTGTCTAGTCCAGCGGTTTGTGGATCTCCAGGCTCAGCTTCATAGGCAGGGGCTACTGGATTCCAGTGCATCCATTTTGTCCCCTTAGGTGGGAGATGTGGCATGCAATGACATACTGGTGCATGCGCACACATTTGGCACACCTCTCAGAACTGCTAAGCATCACCTGCACTGGTCCCTAGCCTCCACTAGGGGCTGGTCGCAGAGCGAGTGCTTCCCTACCCTCCCCCCGGAAGATGAATGCAATCAGTCGGATGCTCAATCCTCCTCCCCCGGCCGGCCCTCCAGTGCCTGAGTCTGTTCCTGAACCAGGGTTGCCGGTGCCACAAGTGGAAATCCAACCACTGCACCAACAGGCCGGCCTATGATTCATTTTATAAAATATTCTGCCTGTAAATATGGCATAAAGCGGTTAGAACTTTGTGCTGCAGATCATCAAAATTGGGGACCAGATTTTCTCAAATGTTTCTAGGTTATCTGCAAGACTTGAGGTATTGGTGATGGGACCCCCCAGAGTGATCTCCCATCCCTAATCCATGCGTCTGTGACCTTGAGGATAGATTACTGCAATGCTCTCTACCTAGGGCTGTCGGGGTGTTGATCTTCACTGCCTGCAGCCAGGTTATTGACTGGTCTTCTGAGATCATGTCATATTACATCTGTGCTGCGCTTTCTGCACTGGCTTCCAGTTAGGTGGTGAATCGCTGTCAACGTTGGTTTGCTGACCAATAAACCTTACAGGGTCACTGACCTGGTTACCTGCAAGACCTCCTGTGCTCTCGCCACTCTGTCCATCCATTCCACTCCACTGAAGAGGGATTTTGGAGATTCCAATGGTTTGCTTCAAGACTTCAGGCACACAGACATTTTCGTTCAGCACTCAAACCCTCTGGAACTCCCTCCTTTACTTTATCAGGGAATCGCAATCACTAGAAACTTTTAAGCAGAAATTAAAAAAATTGTTATTCAGTCAGGCCTTTCTATCTGATTTGTTTAGCTAAAGTATTTTAAGAAACCATAGAATCATAGAAGTTTGTCAGCAGAAAAGGACCCCATTGGCCCATCTAGTCTGACCTTGTTCCCTCTTCATATTGTAGGTAGCCATGCCACCACCACCCTACACCTTATTTCAGTGACCTCTAGTTATGTAAAGTGCCTTGAGTTCCATTAAGAAAGTGCACTTGATAAATAAAGTTATGATGGTGATGAATTATATAAAACGTTCTTGATTACTGTAGTTATACAACTGATTCTTTCATTGCTAGGTTTGCTTGCAATTCTAATCAGTGTTTACCTTGGTAAGCACCTGTTTTTACAGTAGTATGTTTAGTGAAAACTCATTTGATACACTATCTCTGTTATTTGTTGTAATTGTTCTCATTTATTATTTCAGGTATACACAAATTCCCAGTCACTTCCCCCCTCACTCTAGTCTCCATAGGACCCACTTTCATGATTTCAAACAAGACTGCTTTCAGCCCAGATTCTCCAAATCACAGATAGGCCCTCTCAAGTGGGTCACACTCCCCATTGAACCAATATTATGTTGATAACAAATGCTTCTGAAACTTGTTCTCCACACTGGCCTTCAGTTTATATCCCTTTATGATTCCCACACTGGGACTGGGACTCTACCCAATCCCCCCCTTTGCTCAATATGTCACAGAACCTAGACCAACAGAGAGCTGAAGCCCTGAAATATTCCACCTGAAACATCAGGGGTCTACATCCCCCGGCTAAAAGAAAACAAGTCCTCTATCACTTAATGAAAATGCACTGTGACATTGCCTTTCTAAAAGAAACTCACCTTTTGGAGGGCAAAACCCTTAAACTTAGGAGAGATTGGGTGGGTCAAGTTGCTGGGAGTTTTTACTTCACAAAAGTGAGAGGGGTCACAATCCTAATCCACAAAAGTAATTGCAAGGAAGGTAGCTGGGGTACAGATATTTGACCCAAAACTTCTATTAGTAAATGTTTATGATCCCAAATCAGATTGGGCCTCCTTCTTTCTGGAAATTGCTCAGCATCTAAATACACTAATTTAATCAAAGGAACTTATAGTGATGAGCGGTGACTTTAATAAAGTCTGGGACCCATATATTGACAAGCAAAGGTGTCTACAGGCACCCACCCCTAAAGCCAGGACAGCACTTCACCACCTGGCCAGAAGTTGCAGCTTGTGGATCTCTTGAGATCCATAAACCCAACAGTCAGGGATTACTCATCTCATTCTGTTGATTTCTTTCTGCTCCAGTCCCAGCACATACCTATTTTGAAGGTATCATATATAGGCCTCATTGTGATTTCTGGTCATGCCTGTATCAGACTTGTGATGGAGGCAGGTAGAGAAGCCCCCTCAAAATGCTTCTGGCATATGGATACATTCCTCCAAATAGACAAAAACTTCAAAGGGTGGTTGGAAAAAGAAACTGACTTATATTTCCAGCTCAGTGACATGCCAGAAGTCTCCTATGCCAACTTATGGAATACATTCAAGGCCAGTGTCCATGGTAAAATCATAGGGCATGCAGCCAAGCTAAAGAAGGAAAGAAAGAAAGAAAGAAATGGACAATTTACAGCAGCAGTTGAAATCTAAAGAGAAGGAGTAAAACTCTTTCGTTGAGCGTGCGCCCCAAAAACTACTGTTGGACATACAGTAGATGCAATACCACATTAACACCCTGTCTATGACTTGACTGAAACTGTAGTCATCAGAGCAAATCATAAATATTGGGAGCCTATGGAGAGTGCATCTAGGCAGCTAGCATGTAGAATTAGGATCTCTTAACCAAGCAGGCATATTGGCGGCATCAGAACCCAGATAGGGTAAATGTCAGCCAAATAATGGGACATAAATGAGTTGTTCCAAAAGTACTACACTAAACTGTGTGAATCACATGGTTCCCTCTCCAAAGATAACCTCTCTAGACTTCTGGATGCCACACCAATATTCAGAATTGCAGAAAATCATCAGCAGAAACTGGAAGCACCTATCTCCCTTCAGGAAGTAAGGTCTGTTTTAACTGTCCTTTCGAAAGGGAAAACACCTGGCCTGTGGGCTGCCAGTGGAATTTTATCATGCTTTCCCGACCCAGTTAGTTGACACCTACACTTCTAGACACTAGAGATGTGTGGAATATAAAATGCTGCCCACGGAATGGCAGTTCTGATTCTGTGGAATTCGAAAATTCCGAGGAATTTCACAAAAGTTTAAATGTCAGTTATTTCACCATAATTTAAATGTACGCATCCAATTTGGAACATAAACAGTACCCCATGGCTTACAAGAGTGTATCGGATTTCAGAGTTGTAGATTGAAAGGGGCCGGAGTTATGGGTGGCCAAGCATTTAATCAAAATTTAATTTACAGTTTTTTTGAGATAATGTCAACAGTTCTTATCCAAATGTTTTCACAATATCAGGATTTAGAGAAGCTCCTAGAATGCATATATGCACCATGATTTAAGTCTCAAGCTTCAATAGGAGCTGAGTTATAGGTAGCCAAATATTTTGCCAACATTTTAATTTCTGTAATTTTAGTATAATTTTGATAGTATTCATTGAAATGTTACAAAAATTGACATGTATACAGGCTATCACTACATTTGCAGATGCACACATTTTCAGGTTTCTAGCTTTAAATAGGACTGCGTTATAGTCTGCCAAACATGTTGCCAAAATTTTAATTTAGGTTAGTTCCCTCTAATTTTAAAACTACATATCCATATTTAACCAGAGTTGAAACATTTAAACTACTATACCACATGGTATTTTCTGAAAAAGTTCATTTTTGCAGCTTTAAATGGGACTGAATTAAAAGTAGTCAAACGTTCACAACATTTAAACATTTTGTTTTGCAAGAATATACTCTACAAATTTATAAACCCTGAAACTTTAAAACTAGAGAATGCAATACCATTAAATTTTGTAGGTTCTTAGACTTTACAAGGAGATTGTGTGTGCCAATTTTATTAATTGCTTGCTGTGAGAAATTGCAAAATAACATCTGTACTAAAAGTCATTTCCCATAGCCGGCTCGGTGGCACTGAGGGTTGAAGTGCTGGACGCCACACCTCGCAGCATGCTGGCAACCCAGGTTTGGGAGTGGACTTGGGCTGTCAGGTTGGCAGGGGAGAGGGAGGATTGAGTGTTCTGTGACAGCTCTCCTCCCTCTATGGTGGGGAAGGGGTCCACGTCCCTCTGCAGCAGCAACTAGCAGAAGTCAGAGGCACTGCTAGTAGCGGCGTACAGATGAGGGTTGGAGCACGGTGAGTGGTGGCACATTGTGCATGAACATGATTAAACATCTGGCTGCAAGGGGGGAGAAAAATCCAGGTGGAATATTGTGGGGCAGTCATGGCAGCTGATAGCCATGCACCACACCCCCAGACATAAAAGGTGTGCCCTTAAGGTATCAGGATCCAAGTCCCCCAGAGGGGGGACTCTGCATGCCAGCCTGTATGAAGGACAGCATGTTGCTGGCCAGACCAGGTCTGGGGGTGCAGGTGCCAGTGGCCGGATGACTTGCCACCCATTCTGCAGAGGTAGGAGAGAAAAGAATATAGTGATAAACAAAAGTCATATCCCATGACTCTTTGTGAAAATTGTAGAATTTCATGAAGCATTCCATAAAACTGGAATTTTCTAGTTTTACTCAGCCTTATCTGGGGGATTCTAATTAAAGGATAGGGGTATAAGAGACAGGTATCACAGGAGGTCACTGGGTTCTAGTTTTAGATGCACAGTTTCATCAAGAAATGGATAGCTGAGCTGGGTAGCACAACAATGGTAGACCCCCAGGTTGGAACAAGAAAGCACAACAGTGTCAACAATTCCAACCTGAATGCAGGATATTTAAGGATCGCATCCAGTAAATTTATGATCTAGGGAGCCTGGTGTACATGCAAGTCTAGGACTTTGAGGAACTCAAAAAGATGTCATGGGGGAAGACAATGTCTTGAGCAGCAGGAAGAAAGAATTCTGGCTATTCCACAAGGGTAGGTCGATAGGAAAAAGACTGGGTGACTCATATTTTAAGGGGGTTTGTCACTGTAAAGAACAAAGATATCAGTGGGATCAATAGTTCTATTGGGTCAATCTGGCTGTGCCAAAAGAGAAGAAGGGGTGGGGGGAATAGTCACATGGAGAGGAACAGCAGGACTGCAAAAATCTCAGTCCAGTGTATAAAATAAAGTAGTGATATGTATATTGTTAAATTTCACAAAAAAAAATTCTGAATGCTTCATCTACAGTCCCCCTTACCCTCAATGTTGGGTAAGTTACTTTTTCTATTACTTTCCATTTCTTTTGAAAACTTGTTCCAGGAAGCTCTGTGCAGTCACTAGCATGGATGGGGAAGTACTAGAAAAAGTAATACACCTTACAGTTACAGTTACGTATTTCGATCCATACAAAAACAATACAAAAGTAATAAAAAACTATAACAGATTACATTTTTGAGAGTAATAGGTTGGTTACTAGTCACTTTCAAATAAATGTAATCAGTTACAATTAACATATTACTTTTGTATAAAAAGACATAAGTAACTGTAACTGTAAGGTGTGTTCTGTTCTAGTACTTCTCCATCCTTGCTAGTGACTGCACAGAGCTTCCTGGAACAAGTTTACAAAAAGTAATAGAAAGAAATAATAGAAAAATATTACCCTAACATTGTTACACTGCCCCATCACATTTGAAATGGGATGGGACAGGAAGGGTGCTAAAGGAGGGGGAAGGAGGGAGGGGCAGCTACTAGGTAGGGCAGCTAGCTGTAAAATCAAGCAGACTTGATAGACCTATTGGTCTTTATCTGCTGGCTAAATTCGTACATTCATATGTTCTTATATGCTATCATAAATATGTGAGAAAATGTTACTAATAATGTTTCTTCTGCAAAAATACAACTGCTTTACCAATGTATCCAATTGTGTTAGACACTAGGATACACTGACTATGGATATGTATGTCAAATGTTAACTCTATGCATGCAAGAGCAGAGAAGTTACAAACATCCACATTTTTGATAGTTTTCACAAAGTTTTGCAATATTTACGTAGTAATGTTTTGAACCCCTGTAACTTAAAAATCTCTTTTCTAATTCTCTCCATATTTAGATCATTCTATAAGCATTACAAAAAGGTTATCCATACTAATTTACACGTCTGGTTCCAAAGGTGCCAGAATTATATGCAGATGAAAATTTTTCATGAAATTTCCTGAAAAAAATAAAATGACAGATTTTGAGCACATATCATTTTGAGACAATGCATCACATCTCATGAAATCTGGCACATTGTTAGAACGCATATATCATCAAGAAATCATGCCAAGTTTAAGATCCCTGACCCAATAGATGGTTGAAGGAGAAGTCCTGCTTAGGCTGAGTTCATGGTATTCCTACCTTTAGCTCTCTAAATGTTCAGCTGCCTCTCTGGTGTATTCCCAGCAGTTTTCAACCAAATCTGCCACTTGTAAGTGTTTATTTGCTCTCAAATAAGTAGTTTAATACTTTCCCCTCCATTTTGATTGCTCGGTGGCTCCCAGAACACGTCCTCAGCACAATGCAAGAGTGCGGTGCCACACTAAAAAGCATCCACCACACAATGTGATCTATGCAACTTTGGCTCCCCCCTTAGCAAAGGGGAAGCATTTAGATGATGCACGGCACCTCCTGCATATGATCCATGATGGTTCTAAGTCACAGTATGAGGCACTGACTGCCTGAAATGTGTGTTATGTGCTGCTGTTGTCTAATGTTATTTTATATTAAATAAAACACATTTAAAAAGTAAAAAATACCTTGTGTGTTTGTATTTTTTTCAACTTACAGTTACAGTGTGCTTGTGATGTTGCAGTGTTACATTTCTTTGTTGCATTTTTCTTGTGAAGTGCAGTTGTATTGGACCTTTTCTGTGAGCATTGTGTCTTTCTATTGGCCCATCATATTCTGGAATGTAGAAGTTTCCTATTTTCCCTCCAAATTGTACATATTCCTCCAAAAGGCAAGGCAAAGCAAATTTTACTTTTTTGACACCCAATCCCAGAGGCTCTGGGTGCCGAACAACAGAAATAAACTATCAGTACAATAATACAAATAAGTATAAAAAACAATAAAATATCAGTATACATAAATATGATTAATAAATATCTTTATAAAAGTTGAAGCTCGAAAAGAAAAGCAGGGTACCCAGGGAGGACTAATGTCTAAGGTCCAGGAAGGCCTGGTTAAAGAGGAAGGCCTTGAGGTGGGCCTTAAAAACCTAAACCAAAAAGGCCTCCCGAATTGGTACAGGAAGTGAATTCCACAGGGTGGGGCCGGCGACACTAAATGCTCTGTCACCTGTGGTTTTGAGCCTCATCCTGGGAATCACCAGAAGGCCCCTACAGCAATAAAATTTAGACTGCTTGGTATATCTGATTGTGTGCTCATCATCACAGCCTGTCAGCAGTCATTCCATGTTGCTGAAAGTATCTAAATACATGACTTGTATATATTTTGACTAGAATTAAATTTGGTGGACTAGTGTCTTAATCTGCTTTTTGTGAATATATTATATATATATACATATATATATTCATAACTAATTTTACAATACCTCACTGCATGGTTCCTGACTGCAACAACATGACTGGGCATATGGTAGGAATCCTGTACAAATCATTTCCATGGCGCGACAAGAAGTTGTCTGCTCAATGGTTCCACCACATCAGATGTAAGGATCTTAATCTGAAGAACACTAAATGGACCCGTAACCACGTTCTTTGTTCAAACCACTTCACTGAGGACTGTTTTGAGACAGAATCTGTTTTGAAGGCACAGGTGTATGGACATGAGCCAAAAAGGTATATAGGGGATGATGCAGTTCCAACAATTATATTGGATAATAAAAAGAAAGAAACAGGCAGATTGCACACAGTGCACTGTCTACAGTGTAAACAGCATGAAGAGGTAATCATTTCATTTACTGTGCAATGCTATACTTTTATATATACCAATGTCATTATACCTAAATTGTTGTCATTATGTGCAGCATTTTGTGATGTGTGGTAGGCGGGACAGATGTCGGGTTAGTCCTATAGACGTCACTGCACATCCTGCCTCCAAGGGGCATGGTGTGGTCCGTGAGCAAGGTTGGTGCTGATCATGGGCAGGGCCACCACCCAAAAAAAGAAGGTGTTGCCCTTGCTCCTCTGAAGCAGAATAAAATCTGTGTCCACAGGACACCTCTCCTTCTCCTGGGGGGGGATGCAAGATACATTTGAGAACAGTGACTGCATCTGTGGGATCTGCTGTGACTGGCACTGAAGATGTGCTCTCTGTGGGACAGATGTCGGTTTAGTCCCGTTGATGTCACTGCACCTCCCAACTCCAAGGGGCATGTTGTGGTCATAGAGCAGGGATGGGGCTGACATATGTTAATTATCCAGTACAGGGCTACTCACCAAAAAAAGAGGGACTTGCCCTTGATCCTCTGAAGCTGGATAAAATCATTGACCATGGGACGCCTCTCCTTCTCAGGGGTGGGGTGGGGTGGGTGGAGGTTAAAATATCAGACACATTAGAGAACCGTGTTGGATCTGCTGTGATTGGCACTCAAGATGTGTGGGAGGCAGGACATGCGTCAATTACTCCCAATGATGTCACTGCATGTCCCGCTTCCAAGGGGTACCATCGCATCCTGAAAAAGCCAGCCCCCCAGGGATGAACACCCGCTCTGCTGCCATCTCCATTGCCCAGCAGTGCCTGCCATGGTGTCTGGCTCCCATGGGTCTGTCCCTGGGTATAAGAACTGGCTTGTCAAATAGCGACCATTGAGATGGTGCACCTGCCCAACGGGCCATCACAGGGTGGTAAGCCTGGGCATGGTGGGGTCTGTGAGCATGGTGTGGGATGATGTCTGATAATGATCATGGGCAGCACCACCCACAACAAAGGAAAGGAAGACTTGCACTTGCTAGTCTGAATCAGGATAAAATCTGTGTCAAGAGGACGTCTTTCCTTCTCCGGGGGGTGGGGGGTTGGGGGATGGGGTAGGACGCCAAAATATCAGACGCATTACAGAACCATGTCAGATGGTGTTGTATCTTCTGCGACTGGCAGTCAAGATGTGTGGGAGGTGAGCCACATGTTAGGTTACTCCCATTGATATCACTGCACATCCCGCCACCAAGGGGTACCATCGCATCAAGAAAAAGCCAGCCCATGTGTATAAGCATCAGATCTGATGCCATCTCCATTGCCCAATGGTGCCCACCATTGTGTCTGGCTCCCATGAGGCCTTCCCTGGGTAGAAGACGAGGCTTCAGAAATAGTGTCCATTGGGATGGTGCATCTGCCCAGCGGGCCTGTACAGGGTGGTAAGCCTGGGCATGGTGGGGTCAGTGAGCAGGGTGGGGGATGATGTCTGTTAATGATCATGGACAGGGCCACCTCAGAAGCAGGATAAAATCATTGTCCATAGGACTCCTCCACTTCTCCTGGGGTGGGGGGCAGGTGGAGGGCAAAATCTCAGACACATGTGAACCGTGGTGGAGTGTGTTGGATCTGCTGTGATTGGCACTCAAGATGTGTTTAAGATGGCACAGACATCCAGTTAGTCCTGTTGATGCCACTGCATGTCCCGCCTCCAAGGAGCATGGTGGGGGTCAGTGAGCCGGGTGGGTGCTGACATCTATTAATGATTGGGGCACAGCCACCCCACCAAAAAATGTTGTCTTGCTATTGCTCCTTTTCAGTGGGCTAAAATTGATGTCCATAGGACAGCTCTCCTTCTCCCTGGAGGAGGGGAATGGAAAAATGTTAGGCACATTAGAGAACCATGGTGGCAGCTGTGGAATCTGCTGCAATTGGCACTCAAGATGTGTGGGAGGTGGGACAAACATCGGGTTACTCCCATTAATGTCAATGCACACCCCACCTCCAATGGGTACCATCACATCAAGAAAAAACAGCCCCTAGGTATGACCACCAGCTCTGCTGCCATCTCCATTTCCAAATAGTGCCCACCATGGTGTCCATTTCCTGTGGCCCTATCCATGGTTGTAAGATGTAGCTTGACAAATATTGTCCGTTGAGAATATAGCACTGTTCTGCTGCAAACCATGGATTCCTCCATGCATACAAGGCATAGCAATATACTGATAGTTTTTGACTACACTGAACAGCCTCTCTTGCAGCACTGTTTAATGCTGGACCACTCTCATCCCCCATCCCCCAGTTGCCACTCCATGCAGACTGTTGTAATACTATCCACTGACAGCTGACTGAAGAGATGAGCTGGGCGATTGTCATTTGCTATCACAACACCATGAAGCTGCATGATCACTCTGACTGTGGGCAACACTTCTATAGCATGGTTGTAGTGCTTACACTATCCACATACAGAGATGCCATTGCAGCTGTTTGCAGATAGCAGCGATATATGTGTGTGTGTGTGGGGGGGGAATTCACTTACCACCACCAATGATTGTAGTTCAACAGTGTGCCTGAAACAGCAGTATTGGGGTTGTGGTAATCAAACTCCACATAATGCTGCTGCATGCAGATGACCTAATGTGTCTTGTGTTATCAGTACCCAGTAGTCTCCTTAGCATTTTATGGGTGAATGGAGCACAAAAGCCATGACAATATCCTGTTTTGCAAATGCTATCTCTGCAGTGTCAGCATACCACATCAGTAACTATATGCTATACAGTAATGGGTCTGTATTCACAGTTTCTGGTCTATGCATTCTGAATGTATTCCCCCAGCACAATTTTCCATGCAGCAGATCTCTCTGTGTAGGGCTGATGGACGGCTTTCACTAACGGGTCATCTAGCCCTTAATTCCAGAACACAACTATAGTATTATTGCATATGTTTAACAGTGATCTTTAGGTCCAGAGTCAGATAATCATTTATGGGACAATTTGTGTGTTGTATGTTCAGATTTGAAGAGGGACCAATTATGCCCATGTGAAATTGTTGAATGTTAAAAATGTTTTGTTCTTCACCACCACCACCCCAATGTTGGTGTGATACTCTCAAGATGCAAACCAATCAAACGATTGGTACCACACCACTGGTATTGCAGTTGCACTTTAGCTATTCCCCTTTAATTTCACCTGAACTTATGTATGCTCTACTGGCACACAAAATGACTACTGCAAGATAATCTGTATTGTATTATTTGTCAGCAGCTCTATTGACAGTCTCACACAAGAAAAATGTTTCTTGCCTACCCACAGTCATGCTGTTCAGCCAAGTTCCAGGGACATGGGTGACAATGTGCGTCTGTTCTGCAGATACCATGCATTGTGGCTGATATAATGGCAATCCAAAGTTTGGCATTGTACGGTTTTACCCAGTGTGACAGACATTGCACAACGTGGTAAAACACAATACACAAAAGTGCTATAGTGTGTGGTGGAATGCTGTTATGCATGGAATTCCATGCCTACAATACACTTGTTCTGCTACAGAAGTGAGATCATTATGTTGTTTTTCTGCAGTGGAGATGTCACTACTGCAGCAGAACAACTTGGAATGCTGCCACATATTTGATTTCCATTAACCAATAATACTGGAAATCTTTGTTTTTTCACACTTACACTTGAACTTGCAGAAACATCTACTGCATACTGTGTCACTAATTTGTTCCCATACCCAAGTGCTCCACCTTAGTGGGTGGGCAGATGGTGGGCTCAGCTACCTCCCCTCATCCTAACTGGATTGTGTTATGCAATGCCAGGTCAAGAAGGAACAAGACTGCCATTACGATAGACCTGATATCCTCGGTCGACCTGGCTTGCATCACAGAGACATGGCTGGATCAAAATGCTGCTCCCATTTTGGAGGTGGCAGTTTCAGCTGGGTGCTCTGTGATACACACCCCAAGAGAGGATCACAGGGACGGGGGATGACCATTTGTTTTAAGTCTAACCTGAACCTCACGGTGCTAAACATAGGCCTTACACAGTCTTTTGAATGTGTGGCCACCCAGGGAGGTGTGGAGGTGGATTTCAGGGTTCTCCTGCTCTATTGTCCTCTGGGAGTGGGTGGGGACTTTTTGAGGGAGGTCGAGAAGCTCATCACTGGCCTTGTGTTGGAGTCCCCCATATGGTTCATCCTGGGGGACTTCAATGCGTGGGTCAACGACGGGCTCTCAAAATTAGGAAGTGACCTTCTGAAGAGCATGGAGGCCCTGAGCCTGATACAACAAGCAACTTCGGTAACACATTCAGGCGGCCGAACATTGGACTTAGTTTTTTCAATTGATCTCAACATTATTGACCTCCATGTTGATCCAGCCACCCGTTAAGAGGAGTTTCCTCTATGGAACTGTTGGTGGTGCTGGACCTATCAGGATTGGGGGCAGCTTGTGCGATGAGACTGAAGGAAGCAATGGGGCTGTGACTGCAGCCTTCAACTCAATCACACCCATTCATGTCCGCCCCTTGCCTACTCACTGGAGATCACTCGGTATGATGAGGAACTCCAGAGTTTAATGACTAAGGGGCAGAGGTTAGAGAGAGATGCTGTAGGAGATCTGGCTGGATGGAGGACAAATTGGTCCTGAGGTCACATTATGATGACTATCAGGGGGGCGATCTCCAGGAAGAAGGTAGAGTTTCTGTCTAGGGAGATTGCTGCAATGAGGAACAGACCAGCTCAGATCTTATGTATGGCAGACAGACTTTTACATCCTGTCTGTCTCTGTGCAGGAGGAACAGTTTCTAGCACTAGGTGCGAGGAGTTGGTACTGTTCTTCACCGACAAGGTGTCCTCTGTCAGGGCTGAGATCTCCTCCAGTATCTCTCAAAGGGGATGCAGTGTCCGACCTGAGTTGTGTTGAAACACTCCTCTTGTCTGAGATGAGTTTGAGCTATTTGGGGTGGAAAAGGTGAAGGGGATAATCTCAAAGCTACAGCCCACACATTGTGGTCCGGACCCTGGTCTGACCCGCTTTGTGGTTGGATGTTTCCTGATAGGACCTGTGGTAGCTGAGGTTGTCTGGAGTTCATTGAGGAGTGGTAACTTCCCAGTGTCCTTGAAAGAGGCTCTGGTTAGGCTCTTTTTAAAGAAGCCCTCTTTGGATCCAGACTGCCTCAGCAACTATAGGTCTCTCAAACTTCAGACTCAACCCTCCCATTTTTAGGGAATGTTATAGAGAAAGCGGTGACTGTTCAGCTTAAGAGACACCTCGCATCTTCATCTAGTTATGAGCCTTTCAAGTCTGAGTTCTGGGCGGGGCATAGTATGAAGACTGCCCTGGTAACGGTGCTTGATGATCTCCTGATGGTGAGGGAAAGAAGAGCTCATACCATCTTGGTTCTCCTGGACCTCTCTGCGGCGTTTGACACTGTGGACCATGAGGTGCTGCTTGACCACCTACGGTTCTGGTGTGGCCTGTCCGGCAATGTCATCAGCTGGTTCAGGTCATACTTGATGGACAGAGTGCAGAGAGTGAAAATGGGACTTGTCTTATATAGCCAGAAGCCTCTGAGCTGTGGAGTGTCACAGGGGTCAATCCTGTTGCCCTTATTGTTCACAGTGTACATGCAGCCATTATGGGACATTACCAGGCAGTACGGGTTGGGTTTTCACTGCTGTACAGATAATACCTAGCTGTACTTGTCCTGTGCACCTAATGTCCAGGTGTCAGCTCCATATTCAACAATTGCCTTGAAGAAATCCAGTCTTGAATGACTCAAAACTGACTTAGACTCAACCCAGACAAGACCGAGGTACTGGTGGTGGAGCCGGGTCATCGTGGAGGAGGAGAAAATGGGGGGTTGTCCACTAATCTAGTATTGGGGGCATTCCCCTTGTCCCTTCTAGACAGGTGAAGGATTTGGGTGTGATTCTGGATGATGGCCTGACACCTGATGCTCAGGTGTCGGCCGTGATCAAAAGTGATTTTTATCGTCTCAGAAACATTGCCCAAATCCAAGCACTAATTCCTCCTGAGGACCATACTGGTGCATGATTTCATAACTTCCAGGCTGAATTACTATAATGACCTGTACCTTGGGTTATCTGGAAGCAACCTCCACAGACTGCAGGTGGTGCAGAACGTGGCGGCAAGACTATTGACCGAGGTAAATAGGTGTGAGCATATTACTTCCGTCCTCGGCAGACTGCACTGGTTGCTGGTCAGGTGGAGGATGGTCTTCAAGATAGGGCTCCTTACATATAAGACCCTGCATGATGAGGGTCTTGCCTATCTGCAAGATCTCCTTGACCCTTACCGTCTGGCCCGGATGCTCCGTTCTGCCAAGGTGCGCCTCCTGGGGGTTCCCAGGGTTAGGTTGCAGCACTCAGGAGATAGAGCATTTGCAGTGGTCACACCAACCCTGTGGAACTCCTTGCCTGACTATCAAAAGGGGGCCCCATCAGTGGAAACCTTTAAAAGGGGATTGAACACGTACTTATTCGAACTAGCTTTTATAACATGAGCATGCTGATAGATAGAATGAAATTCTGTACTTACATTGATTTTATTGTGTATGTTCGGTGATTTTAAATGATATTGTATTGTGATTTTACTGTATAGTGCCCAGAGTCTCAGGAATTGGGCTCTTTATAAATAAAAATATCTATCTATCTATCTATCTATCTATCTATCTATCTATCTATCTACCACCAACTCTAAAGTGCACCCCCAACCACCATGTCACTGAAACTAAGTGCTGTGTCCTAAATAGGTATGGATGCACATACACTATATAGAATAGTGGATTGGAAACTCTATGCCTAAGCAGTGTGTTGTGCCACCTCAGGGATCTGATTGTAACAGCCCTCTTCAGCTTCGCTCTTGCTGTCACAATGAATTAGAACCCCTCGGATGCACAACACACTGGTTATGCACAGTTGACCATCCACAGTCCTATATGTTGTTCAAGAAGCCATGTCTACCTCATAACATGCTTTAAATTTTTTTTCATGTGTTTAACATTTGTACTTTAATTAGGGTAATGCTGTTTTCTGAATTAGAACCAACATGCTTAAAATTGTACGCTGTCTAACACCCATATGCGTACAGGAACAACTTTGACATTATTTGATACAATACAAGTAATAATAAGTATTTATTTCAATTATTTGATAACCAATGTAAAAAAAAATACAACTCAGTATTTACATTATATTGCCTTTACTGTATTGTGACAGATTCTGCAGTCACTTATGGTACCAGAAGAAACAATGAACAGTGATGAACATCTGGTTACAACAACTGATTCCGATACCGAATTGCAGCTGTTGAATTATGAACCTACACACCTTGACATCCTAATGGAACCAGAAATACCTGGAACAGTGGTTCAGACAGATATTGACATGGAGTACATGTGGTGCTATGATCGTTGCTACTTCCTGGCGACCAATTTACAGTGTCATGTGACCACACATATATTCAAAAGGAAAAGGTACAATAATACATTATTTTCGTCGTTAAAGCATATGTATCATTTAACAGTAGTTGAAATAATGTGGTGACCACAGTTGATAAAAACATACAAACAACTGATCGTATTTGTGATATATTTCATTCACAATACAATAAACAGTACCGGTATTTGGAATGGCTTACAAGTTGTTTGTGTTTGACAATGTCAAGAACCGTGTGAACAATCATGATGTACAGTGCTGGTGTCAGTGGAGGATGATGATGGTAGGGCTCACCCTTGTGTGTCAGGTGGTTGTGTGGTCATTGGCTATGCAGGGGAGAACAGAACAAATGTGTCTTTTTACAAGAGCAACTGGTGGCTGGACAGTGAAGTGGCTTAGGACATGAGACTCAGCCAAGGTTGTTTGTGGAAAGTCACTTGGGGTGTGGGGTGCATAGTCTGAGTTTAGCTGGCAAGGAGAGGGTCAGCAACCACAACAGTAAGTGTGGTCAAACAGGGAGTGGTTGTGGGATGTGCGAGGGGAGTGGGTATGGGTTATGTTGAGCAATACAGGCCAAAGGCTGTAGTAAGGGTTAGGGACTGCTGGAAGCTACAGTGAAATGGTGGTGGAGGGGGGAAGTGGAGTTGTAGTTATAGTTGCAGTTAAGTGAGTGAGTTGGTGGTAGGAGGGGTGAACAGCACAGATGGAAATGGGCAGTACCAGGCCTGATGACCAGTAGGGTGGCGCAGGTTATTGCAATGTGTGTTAATGCTGTAACAGAGTAGCCTCATGTGGTGGTGCATGTAGGCAGTACCCACCCATAAGACAGTGTGGTTCAGCATAGTCATGTAGAAATTGGCAGTACTATGGAAGCCGTGCATGGCCATACATAGGCAACTGCCATACTAGCAACTGATACTAGTAATCATGCCAATCAGGACAAAGAAGTGCAGTCTAATTGAAATTAGGTATTGGCAGGGTTGCTGGTCCTGTACTAAGTTGAATTTGTTAGTTAAAAATGGTGGAAGTACATGGGTCATCAGCGACTTATATGTAAAACATAGATTGTACCTGGTCACAGTGGGACAGTGGGTCTTGAAGCATAATATTAATGAATACGTAGATTGTACTGTGTTCTTTACATCCAGTGGTGGTGGGAGGGGGTGGAGGCAGGAGCTCAGCTACTTTGAAAGGTTGCCAGACAGGGCAGCAGAACCAGCTGACACATCACGATAGCAGTGTTGTTTGCCACATGAATTGTCCAGGGAGGTGGGGCAGCTAGAGGGGTTCAAGTGGCAGGGACAAAGACAGAACTGGATCGCAGGTGGTATCCATTAATGCAATGATCCTGTGTAACAAATGAAGTGCCAATTATGCAGAGCTGCACAAGAGGGGAGGCAGGTAATTACAGGCCTGTTAGTCTCAGTACCATAGTGGGTAAAGTAATAGAATCATTCATTAAAGGCTAATTATTAGTTACTTTGGACAGTAATGATTTAAAGATATAAATATTACTCACTCACAGTACTTTTTTTCTATTCCTAAATACAGAAGAATTGTGCCAACACAGCACGGAGTTTGTTGACCGAATCAGTGGCCAATTAAGGTGAATCTAAACTTCTCGGACCATCCAGTTTGCAACGTCTGACACCAACTGTGACAGACAGTACTGACGCCCACTTAAGTGTGGTGTCTCCCATTCTGCAGATTGAAGCGGGCATTGCAACACAATATAAAACAAAAGAGGTATGATCATCTTGTACTGATAATATATTAATACAGAGTATGAGGCATTTTATATATATATATATATAAATTATTGTGACAGCATATGTACAATGACCACAGTCAAGCTCCCTGTTTTAATGAAGTCTGTGTGCTGTGACTTCAAATTTTGCATAGAAGATTAAGTATGAGCATTCATATGCAAACAAGAATGTTCTTGTATTTCCGTGCTCTGACTGTAATCGAGTCGGTCTACAGATGAACTGTGAATGCCATCTGCTATCATGGAAATGGTTCGATACATGACTATCCAGGTTGTGTATGACTGCTCATACATCATCCTGTATGTAATGCATATAAGTGTGTTGACATCCACAAAAACACAGTGTGGTTGCATTCAGCATGTGTGCCGGAATTACAAATGTTGAATGCTAATGAACTTAGGATTGCATTTTATTAGTAAAGAAATATTTTTGTATATAAGCCTTTGTTAATGTTGTACTCTATGTTTTATACAGTCATACCATTATGTATTTTTACACAGAGGTATCGAATGGAAGCAGATACAAAAGCTCAATTTGACATTGCTACAGAAACCCAGTCAGGTAAAGAAAAACATCATATTGACATTCAAATAGTTTGGGGTACCATATGTAGTCAATATACTACCCCTTTACACTACTTATCTATAACTGCATTTGCATTAATATGTGATCTTAGTCATTAACCATTTATCTGATTGATTGTCTGACATCCTACGTCGAGTAAGATTAGCCACCTGTGACATAACTGTCTGTTGCAATAGCAATAAACGTTATGTGACAAGCACTACAGAATATTATACTGTATGGAGACCCCTTGTTACATAACAAACTCCAGCTGTTGGAAAATGTTGCTGTACCACAGTACAACCTCCCTGGTAGTCTAGTAGTACCCCCTCCCATCCCCAAGACCCGAGCCACGTACAAAAACAGTAATTGCAAAATCCCTGGTAGTGTAGTGGTACTACCCAACCCACCCACACAGGACCGTCATCCAACCCCACTCCACCCATCCCAGCAGTGGATGGTATTCTGCATGCAGCAAAACCTACCCACACACCTTCAAGGCTGCCTGCCAAATGACAGCTTACTGTATAACCTACAAACCCATTGGTGACACTGTTGACCAATGGGCTTGCAGTGCGTAACATAAGCTTTCATTGACAAAGTTGTCACCTTTGTGAATGAAAGCTTATAGTACACATTGCAAGCCCATTGGTCAACAGTATCAACCAATGGATTTGTAGGTGATACAGTAAGCTGTCATTCTGTGGCCAGCCATGGAGGTGTACATGTGGGTTTTACAGCCGTCTGAATACCTGCCACTGCTGGGATGAAAAGAGCTGGGTGGGATGAGGATCTGGTGTTGGTTGTAGGTTGTGGGGTACCACTAGACTACCAAGGATTTAATGATTAGTTTTATTGTACATGGATAGTGTCTTGGGGATGGGGGGGTACCACTAGATTACCAGGGAGTGTACTGCCATGTTTACTTTTATGGGGATTTGGTCTCAGTGATAGGTGGGGGGGCACTAAACTACCTGGGAATGTGTACTGTCCTGTTACAGTTTGGGGATTCGAGGCAGGGGGTAGCCACCCATGGGCTGGCGGCTGCTGTGTTGTGCCATGCAATTCAGCAGCCTGCCTGCGGGTGGCCACCAGTTAGGTGTGTTTTTTTTCATGCCTAACTTTCTGCCCCTTCATGAGGCTCATCTCTTTTACGTGTGTGCAGATGTGTCGCTCATCTTGCCTGAATCTCAAGATGTGCGTATATGCATAGGCACGCACCTCAGAGATGTGCAGCATACATTATGGATGTGTCTCGGTGCATCAGGAGTTGTTCGGCGCATCGTCAGGTTTTGAATATGGCCTTGGTGCATACTTCTGGAGATGCAGTGGTGCAACTCAGTTGCACAAGAAGCATCTCCTTTGAATATCTGGGGCTGAATGTTCTGTTGTGCTATGTTGAATTAGTCCACTTCTCTTCAACTAAACCAAATGTATCAAACGGTTAACCAGATGAAGTTAGACAAATCAGTTTCTGAGCTGTTTGCCAGTTTGGAAACTACATTTGAAAATGATACATATAAACCAATATTTGTATTGGTCATTAACTGTCTAACTGCACTGATTTGAACATCATGCAGTTACGCAGCCATTAAATTACGCATATCTTAGCAGCGCAACACAGAACAGATTTGTATACATCCTGTGATGTGTTTTGCTTACAATAAATACTTTGATGTAACTGTACAATGATTACAATTTTAAAGGTTTGATTTTGCATTTTAGATTCTGAAGAATCTGTTCAAGATGCTTCACAGCATGGCAACAAAAGTGTTCCTGATTATTACCTGGATGATACGTTTACAGAGAATATGCCAGACGAACGAGAACAGCACTTCGAAGAAATTGCATGTGTTGGTCAGGATTCACCAAACTATGTGGCTCAAAACAAATATATTGTATTTGAGAAGTGCATACAGAAACTGTTTGATATGATACTATGCATACAGTGTGGAGAGAACTTTTCAGTAGATTCTAGAAGTAAGAATTCAAGAGGTACCTTATTAAGTATTAGAAGTTCACTTGACAATAAGCATGCCTTTTAATGAATCTCACAGCAGACTGAAAACCGAACAGCTGTTGGCAACTTACTTTCTGTGGCATCTATGCTATTTAGTGGGAACACTTATCAGTCAGTTGCTAAATTTGCAAAATTCTTGAACTTTACATTTTTTTCAAAATCTGTGTACAACAAGACTTAGGATATGTACCTGTTCCAGATTATCTACAATGCATGGCTTGCTCACCAGGCTGAGACATTTGAGAGTTTAAGAGGAAAGAAAATCTCATTATGTGGTGATGGCCACTGTGATTTGCCTGGCTACTCGGCCAGATATAGCACATATAGCTTAAAGGAGAGTGGCACACAGAAAATTGTTCACTTTGTGTTGAAACAAGTGGGACCGAATATGAGAAGTGTTAACATGGAGAAGGCAGTGTTCACTGAATGCCTTCACCACATCCTAGAAAGTGTCCTTCAAACTGAATGCATTGCAATGGACAGGCATGTCCAGATTGCAAAACTTATGAGTAGCAATTATAACAGCATATTCCATCAATACGATGTTTAGCACATGGCCAAAAGCATTGCCTCTAAACTAAGAGACAAATCAAAAAACATCGCCACGCAACCACTACAGCCTTGGATTAAATTGGTCAAGAACCATGTTTGGCTCTCAGCCGCAGGATATAATGGCAATAAGCAGTTGCTTATGGAGCGATGGACATCAATACTAGATCACGTACAAAATATCCATCAGTGGTCTGACAGATTGATGTTCCATGCATGTGAACATGCACCATTGTCTGCTGATGAACAGTGGACCCTGAAATGTGTACACTGCCAATGGATGCACTTGCATCAGCAGTACGGAACCAAACCATATTGAGAGACATAGGAAAACTGTCCAGGTTCTGCCGTACTGGACCACGTGAGGTATATCACTCCATATTAAATCACTATGTACCCAAAAATAAAAATTTTTTTTTTAATGGAATGATGTGTAGAACTGAACTGTGTACTCTGGATCACAATGTACACAGCAACCACCAATGAAAAATAGGGAAAAAAGGTGCCAGAAAAGACATGCCACAGTACAGCCAAGTGCAGCCAAAAGGAAGCAATTACTGGGTTGCCAAGAAGGTAATAGAGGATAAAACATGCCTTCATATCCCTGGAGTGATGTGTCAAGTCTTGACAAGAAAAAATTGAAAAACCCATCTAAGCTCCAAAATCAGATGTACTGGAAAGAATGACTGTGCTTGAGAAGCCGGATCTTGCTGAGACTCTGAGGTATTCAAGGTTCAAGGAGTAAAACATATGATATTGGGTACAATGCGGGAGGACTGTGCAATGGTCTCATTTTTTTTTTTTTTAACCAATACTAAGAATTAGGGCCTCTAATAAGATTCCACACAAAATGCTATGTAGCCAACTGTGCATCTTTTATTCTGTCATGAGGCGTGTTTTTTTTGGAGTTTAAGATGTCTAAAAAACATTCCTCACACTCATGATGACCATAAAAACACATATTTGATTCACTGTCTGTAATTGTGCCACCACCACTGCCCATCGCATGAACAAGGTGACTAACACCCCCACCCAACCACAGCTTCACAATTATAAAATAGGCATTAATGAAAGGTCAAATGACAACTTGCCTTTGAGCAGAAAGTATCACCTGACCATGCATTATTGCCCCTTTACACCAACAGTTGGCATGCCGATTGTAAAAAGGTTTAGATTTTTTTTGATTTTACAATCAGCTATCTCATTTTATAAGTGCAATAACCCACTCCAGCCCATGGGTGTATCAGAGCATTAATACACTTCCAGGATGGTTGAAGTCACTCAGGCAAGCCCTCGTGACTCACATACATCGAGGGCATGCATTAATGCCCTGATATATGGCGGTACATTTGTGGGTTATAGCGTACATATTCCACAACCCGAAATGTATACAAATAACAAAACAACCGGGTGTCAACTCGACAGCACAGCATATCTCACCATGTAGTAGTGGTGCGTTTGGTAGGATGCTAGAGGCAAATGACAATGGAAATGATCCAACATGCCAATACCCACTGAGCACTCCAGCATCACAGAGTGATCCAACTGGATGATATGTCCAGTGGCTCTATGTGGGTTGTTGCTTGGTGTGGTTAGAATTTGGTTGAGGGCAACATTACATGATTATGTGTCCAATGGACAACACAGAATGTCATTATTTAATGTACAGTTGTGGATGTGTTAATTGGTGTGAATATTGGCTTGTGGTGGAAAGGGAGGGTGTTATTCGTCATTAGCATTCATTCCTATCATGCAGTTGTCCATGTGTGCATGGAACAAGTACACACTAGTGATAAAATATACACTTTAATGGTGACCATGACTGTGTGACAGATTTATTTTCTTTTGAAAAAATGAACCACAACACCCAAACAAGAAGAATTACAATGAACTGAAATGTTTGCTCAGAACAATGAATTTAACACTAAACAATAGGGAATTTGTCTTGACACAGACAAACTATGCAAATGAACCACATGTGTATGCACATGCATACATACATGTGGCAATCACAGTCACATAGATGTGACAGCAATCTAAATGACAAGATAATGACAATACACACCACAGATACAGAATTTATCATACAGTATTTCATTGACTGAACATTTCAGCACTGGTTCTTCATAGAGATGCTTGAACATGGACATATTGTATTAATAGAGAGAGAAACTACAAACAGTCCAGTGGAACAAGTGTTGCAAATGAGAGACAGGATAAAAAGGACCGTTGAAATTATCACTGCATAAGCCAGACAAATACAGATTGGATTTGATGAGGAAACCAGACATGAGTCACATTGTGCAACATCAATCGCATGGATTTAATTGAATTGCAGGTTGTCTGTAGTATGATGGCAGGTAAAAGTGAAATACCCATCTTTGATAACCAAACAAGATGTACCAGAAAGAATTCCCATGATTGAGATGCCAGATCTTGTTGAGAGAGTAGCACGAACATTAGCATATCAAACTATTGGGAACCAAATATACACTACCAAACTGTTTTGCTTTTAATTGGTGGTGGTGTGGTTGTTGTTGGGATGGGGATGAGTGGTTTCTTGCTTAAAAATTAAAAAATAAACCTCACAGAAACTCCTGATCTGCATTAGAAAATATATTTTATCCATGGTATGTTGCGGTGCAACAGCCACTGCCCATTGCAGGCACAAAATGAACACCCACCACTACACAAACTTCATAAATAGTCACCATTCACAAAATGTCCAGACAATAGCAAATACCATGGTGTCTAGTGGGAAACCAACAATATACTGTACTATCATTTGGTAGCGTTGTTCTTTGCAGGATGCCACACTTGAAGAAGGCTGAAAGTGCTACACAAAGCCATAACCGACTTATCCCTCCACCGCCACACAGTGTTGCAACTGGATGGTTATGGTGGTGGCTTGTTCATGGTTTTTGGTTTGTATGTTTTCAGTTTGGTTGAGTGGCAGTACATTCCATGTTGGCATTGTCACGTGTCCTGTCGACACCATGTTATGTTGTTATTTTATGTACATTTGCTATTTTGGGAACAACTGTGAATCATGGGTGGTGTTGGAGGTTCTGATTCATCATTTGCATTCATTGCTAGATTTGTATTTGTACATCACAACTACACCAATGAGCCACATGTGTATGCACATGTATACATACATGTGGCAACCAGAGTCACATAGATGCGACTGCAATCTAAATGACAAGAGAATTACAATATACACCATATATACCAAATGTCTCCTCTTTCATCGGGTTAACATTTCAGCACTGGTTCTTCATAGAGACACTGGAACATGGACGTGTTGTAATACGAGAGAGAGGAATGATAAGCATTTCATAGAAACCAGGGTGGAGAACAAGAAAGAGAGTGTCTGCTACACTACATGCATACAACAGAAGAGTGACATTATGTATGTTATGGTGCAACTTATTGTTTTGTACAGTGTGATACCGGAACACAGTATGAATTTGAAAAACGTTTCCATCTGTTGCCTTGCTTGGTAACATTGTTGATGCTAACTATTTGCAAGTATGTTGCAGCTGCATACTCAATATCTGCCCCTCATTGCGCTCAGTAGATGCAACTAAAATAATGAGTCACGCGTGGAGCAGTTGCCGACTCATCTGTTTCATGTCTACATACTCAAATTCCAATACCTACCATTTGGGTCATCCCAGTCTAAGTTGTATGGTTGGATCATGAATTCCTCACTGCTATAGAGATACAAGATATAGACTGACATTTGGATGCCAGTGTATATACCTTGTCTCTGCATAGCACATAGTAATGTATGTATGAAACTTCAAGTATGTGAAACTGTGATTACACAGACATGTAGCAGATGTACCAGCGGTTGCCACAATGCATGACATGTCATGTTTTTTTTTCAGCAGCAAGTGGATCTCGATGGCCCACTGAGCGTGCTATACTGAAAAAGTATTAACTTACAGTATGTCTGGATCCACAGCACAAAAGTTGTTCAATTAACAAAAACAAAAATTGGGTTACTCAGATTCATTCCATGCCTCAAACATATGTAGATCACGGCTTCATCGGACCATTGAAATTTTAAAACTATTATCCATTGTTTCAGATCAGAGTATTACAAGACAAGATAAAAAAGTTTACTAACTATGAACAATCAACATACTGATTTAGATAATGGTTTTATAGCAATTATTAATGCCAGTTAAATGTTTCTATAACTTATATTAAATAAAATGTTACCTTATGAAACCAATTTTTAGCATGTATTTACAATCTGTCATTTCAATAACGAATTTGTATTATATAGCTAACTAAAGACAAGAGATGGGTGCCATGCTCATTGTTGTAATCAGTACAATGGTTGGAACTGTGTGTCTTAGTGTTTAGTTATACTTAATTAGAGTCATCAATGATAGCTAAAGCAAAATCCACGTCAGAATCTTCCACATCTAAGTATCCTGTGTAATTCCCATCTGGATCTGGGTAGGTACTGCGCACTCTGTGAACAACACATGATGGCAAGGTCTTTCAGATCTTCTGACCAAGAAAGCCATGCACCCAATAGGTATACTGGCGATGGGCAGTATGACGGAATACTCTGAAAAAAAGGTTACATGTTACAATCCTACAATATGGTACTATCAATGCCAAGCAATGCATAAAATTAGCTGGTTATCAACACATCCATGTGCTGATATCTATGTCCCTAACTCATAACACATGAACAGAATATACTGTAAATTAAGTACTGAAAATTTTGTAATATACTTCTTAGTGCAAAACAGTGAGAAAGTAGCCACACAGAGATGTCACACCTCATGACACACCAGTGACAAGGGTTTGGGAACAGACTTGGGCCGTTGGTAGACAGGTGGAGTAAATGATTGAGTGTCTGGATGTCTGTACTCCTTTCCTGGGGTTGGGTTGTTGTGCTTGCTGCAGTGCTAGCAGCTCCTGGTGGTGACTGGGAGTGGTGCAACTTCCAGAACACTATTTTGGGGTTGGTAGTTGGGGGGATGCCTTACACTTGGGTGTCTGAATGCACACGATGCATACAGGGCATTACTGCATTTTCACAGTCCAGGGCCACTAACAGCAGCAAGACAAAGAATTCCTGGCAACACAGATCAGTGGCGGGAACTGCCGCTGCCTGCTACCACAAACCCAATGCCAAAGTTGCATCTTCAGCTGTACTGATCATCTGCTTTCCCTTGTGTCCGGTTCGTTGGTGGCAGGGTCAGGATATGGTGTGGAGTGTATGTCCTCCATTTCACAATGTGGCAATGATCAAGCGGGTGGTACAGTGCTCTCAGTGACTGTGATCTGTGACAGACAGTTCCATTTTGTTGGAGCATAAATAAAGTGCACACAAAAAAAAATAATTCCGAAATAGGCTGCAAAAGATAGTACAAAATGTAAAACAGACTATAATATTTCAGTTCAGAAAACAACTCCAGTGTCACTAACAATATTTCACATCTGTCCCTGAGTAACGAAGGTACCACTAAACATGTGCCAACTGTCAAGGAGAAAAAGGAACACAGACATATACACTCTGAATTACTACTGAGGGAAAGACAGAGAACACATGTAGCTAACCACTTTGGCACCCACAAACTTGTCACTCTCAAATTGGTCAGCAAAGTAATTCAGGCATGTGTTCTATTGTACGCACATACAAAGTTCAGAATTCATTTCATAAATGAATAACTGACAACTGTATGTACATACAATACTCAACATATGCCTGTGTTCTGGAGAATAATTTTATGGTGTGCATGAGGCAATAAAATGTTCAATACGTGGGCATCAGACCTCTGGCAACAGTTTTTCTACCTGGCAGTTGGAGTATTAGCAGGTTGTCTCTCAAAGTATGCATGATAGCGCAGGGTCATTATGGTTATTAGAACTGCCAGACACAGACAAACTGCAGCAAAGTCACTGTAATTAATAATATATTGTAAACCCTCTTCTGCTTTCTTAACAATGCATTCTTGTGGCTCACCACAGCAGAGGCATTCGCAATTGGTGGCTATGGTTACATATCTGCCGCACATGTACCACTCCCTGGGTTCAAGCGTAGTTCTGTCCTCCAAATCTTCTTCTTCAATATATGCATCACTAACTTTATCAACAGCTGATATGCTGTTCATCACAGCAAGTTCTTATTTATTTATTTTATTTTATTTTATTTATTTATTTATTTATTTATTTAATGGGTCTTGGATTAGAACACCTTTGAGCATTACAACTCATTTACAAAGGTTCCACATCAGTAGTACAAAAACAAAACAAGGTAAACAATGGATAGGTAAATAGCAGATATCAAGAATATACTTAAAACAATTAATACATCAAAAGCAATTAATATAGCACTGAATGTTGCTCAATATAACATTGGAGTGGGCTAGAAGAGAGGGCAGCCTGGGAGACCTTGTCAAAATCTAGGAGAGAAAGTAATGGGGTGTAAGGTGGGGGATGGGAGAAACAAGAGGGAGAAGGAGATGAGCTGCACAGGAGATGGAGAGGGAAGGAGTGGAGTTGCAAAGGAGGTAATGGGGATAGAGAGATGAGAGGATGGGGAGGTGGAAGGAGGGAAATGGAGTGAGTGCAGAGAGAAAGGGGAGTGCTGGTGAAGTGAGGGTGAGGAAGACAAATTAATGGTATAAGGAGAAGAGGTGGTGTTTAGTCAGGAGAGGGGGCAGCCTAGCAGGCCTTGTCAAAAACCCAAGAGAGAGAGTGAGAGAGAGTAATATGGGTGGGATAGAGGCAAGAGAGAGAAACATAGGGAGAAGGAGGGGAAGAAGTTGCAAAAGAGGTGGCATGAGATAAGAGAATGGGTGGAGGATGGAAAAGGGAAGGTGAGGAGGAGCAAGGGAAGAACCTGAAGATGCATGAGCAGAGAAGAAGGAGGGGTGAGGGGTGGAGGGGAGAAGGCTCGAGGGTAGGATTGAAATGAAGTGCCAAGAGTTAAAAGTGCCAAAAGGTATAAGTACAATGATAAAATAAGCAGAAGGCTGCTAAGGGCAGCAGTCACATATGCTGTTTGCTAATTGATATTGTCAGAGTTTGTGTTTGAAAGAGCAGAGTTTTGACTCAGCAGAGAAGTCCCTACCCAGGGAGTTGAGCCAGAGGGGGTCTCTGTAAGCAAAAGACTTCTGACCTAAGGTGGTGTGGCATCTGGGAACAGTAAACACCTGAGTTGCCAAACTGCGAGTATGTTGGGTACTGTGACAAGGGCTAAGGAGCTGTTGGACCCCAGGGGGTAACAAACCAAGGTGTGCCTTCTTGGCAAGTAAGCAGGTTTGATATTTGATCCGGCTGAATAATTGAAGCCACCCAGTCTGAGCATATAGGTCACATGTGCATGTGAGGCGAGTAGCCCCAGTAAGGAGTTGGCATGCTTTATTAAGAGCAACAGTGATCCTGTGAAGAGATGTAGCAGAGGCAGAGTCATAAACAACCAGCCCATAATCGATGAAGGTAATGACAGAGCTGAAAATTGCTATTCTTATTTCCTTGGGAGTGAGGCTATGCTTGTGCCTGTGGAGTAGGTCAGTCCTTATGTTGACAGCTCGAGCTACGTTATCAATATGTTGTGAGTAGGTGAGTGAGCTATCAACAGTGACCCCTAGATATTTGAAGGCGTGGATCTGTTCAAGTGGGGTGCCAATGCAGTTTGTGATGAACAAGGATTTGTACTTGTGCTTCTTATGGGCATTGTTAAAAAGCATCACTTTGGTCTTTTTATAGTTTAGCACCAGTTTTTGAGTGCTGAACCACTTTTCCACTTCTAAGAAACTGTGTTAACGGTTATCCTGAAGGCTCTTAGGGTCAGAGTTACTAGAGGAGATCATGACATCATCCGCGTGCAGCAGAATCTGTTCATGACAAGCTCATGGGAGGTAATTCAAGTAGATACTGAAGAGAAGGGGCCCAGAATAGATCCCTGAGGCACTCCAGAGTGGACTGGCTTCCTTTCTTAGAGGACATTGGTTATCTTGACCTGCTGTGAACGGTCTACTAAGTAACTCTGAACCAGCTGACTGCATCATTCGACACCCCTGGGAGTGATAATTGCCTGAGTAGCAGTCAGTGGTTCACAGTATCATAGGCCTTCGTCAGGTCGATAAAAGCAGCCCCTACCAGATGACCTTGGTCGAGTGCATTATGTATGAAACCAGTGAATTCTAACAGTGCAATGGTAGTACTATGACCTTTACAAAAGCCATGCTGCTGGAGACATTGGATATTGTATTTGTCCTGGTATTCCACAAGCTGATCTGCAATTATACGCTCTAGTGCTTTCGATAGAGGAGGTAAATGAGATTGGCCCTAGAAGTTTAGGCGCTGTGCCCTATATCCACCTTTGTGCACTGGAGTTACTAGGGCCTGTTTCCATTTTTGGGGGAACTTTCCAAGCCTTAGAGAAAGGTTCAGAATCTTGGTAAGAGTGGTAAGAGTTTCCTCAAGGATGAAGGCAAGAAATTTGAGATCCAGATTGTCCCCACTGAATCTTGCTTTACCGAGTACTTTGCATATGTACTTTCTAGCCTCATGCTTAGTAACCTCTTTGAAGTAAAAAGGGGGAAAGCCCCTTCTTTAGTATATTCTGGTTTAGAGGCATAACCACCAATGTAGTTATAGTCTATGAAGTCAGACTCATCAGATGATGATGACGCTGACATTTTCTAGAACAGAAATACAACATTGCACACTGATGAACATTTTCATCTATATGTACAATGGCTACTAACATAGTATCATACTGTATATGCTGTATATACTGTAAGATACAGTATACAGCCCGATAACATAAATTGATTATATGTCACTTTGGGAGATGAGGCTGGCACATAGAATGAAGGACTGTGAGACTTTCTCAGATTTATACGTGAGAGAAGCATAGGTACAATTAAGAACAACAGAACAGGAAAAGGATCAAGGGGGGTTTATAACAGGCTAAATGAACAAATGAGCACAGTGAAGTAAGGCAGCAGCTAGTGCCAACATGATGCTGAGGAGTATTGTGATGGGAATGGCATGGCGGTGAAGGGATGTGATCAGGAATCTATATATTACTGTATATATAGTTACTGGTGACTGGTTACTTAGTACATATGTTACTGGTGATCTCACATCTGTACAGTAGTGATGCTGTAGCATAACCAGTGACATGTACAGAGGCAGCATCATGCAGTATAGTTCTGAACTGGTGCTTATACTGGAGAAAGGATGTCAGAATCCGACAATGGGTGCAACGCATGGCACAAAATATTATCCAATGGTTGCAGGACAAACAATTCCAGTAAAGGCTGAGTGAGCTACATATGCACACCCTATAGGAGAGTAGAGACAGGGGTGTGAGGGCCAATTGTATAACATGTTACTGCGGTTCAAAGTCCAGCACGGCAGACCAAAGGCATGGCATCCATCTGCGGTGATAATGTCTAGGGTTCTGGAACAGACCCAGGAGTCAGAGGGTAGGTGGGGGGGTGATTGAAAATCCAGAGGACTGCTGTCCTTCTCTTGGTGGAGTGGGGTTGATAGTTCGACACATAATAGAACACTGGCAGGGGCCAGAAGTGCCACAGTAGCCAGCATGGACATGCACTGGGGACGATCTGGATGCTGAACATCACTGCACATCCACGCACCTTGGGGGTCTTAAGTACAGCAACAACAACAAACCCATCATAGCTAATGACATCAGCTACTCTGCCATACCCTCTGCCAAGCAGTGTTGTCCGGAGATGTCCTGCTGCAGTGGTCCCGGCCCATGGGTTAAGCAGGGTCTCACCTACCCTACTGTATGTCCAGAGGTGTTGCACATCTGACAGCCACACTCGGGGGGCAAAGCCTGAGTATGGGGTGTGACAGTAGACAGAGCCAGGATGAGTATCATTTGGGAGACAGGAAAAAATATGCTTCAAGGTATTTGAGTCCACAGGTAGTGTGAACTGATTTGACTTGCGTCAACATTTTTGTAAAACCAGTAGTAGGAAAGCAGCCAATGTCTGATGATGATACTGTGTCGCCGATGGCAACTTGAGACAGTGATGCCTTAAACAACCAAGTTACCACTATCAAAAGTGAGGTTGGGATAACACATATCATTATGTTCTTCCACCAACAGTATCAGAATGCATCATCCTGTACATTCAACAGTGCTAGATGATGTAATGTTGTCAAGAAGAATCCATGCACCATGATGATCAGATGGTACATGACAGTGTAACAGGGATTAATGTAAGGGTGTCGGAATGTTAACAGCCAAACACATTGCAGCATTTATAGAACTGTTGCTAGTTCAGTCTGCTGGAGCAGGAGGCAGAAGTTCACCACTGAGGATGGGCTGCCAGTGATATCAACAGTCTGTCTGTGTGACTCTATTTCTTTTTGACAACGTGGATGGGATAATATAGTTGGAGCTGGTTGGTTTCCTTTTTTTTGGGTGGGGGGGTGTAGAACTACACACCTGGGCAAACCGACAGGTGGATGAAATCACTTTTGTTTCTCATACAAGGATGGGCTTTTCATGTAAGAACAAGCAGAGGGGGTAGAAGAGGAAACAAACCACTAATATGGACTCATGGTACCACTGCTTATTGTAAAAAGCTATAATTGTCTGACATTGGGCTGGGCTTCTGGTATTAGACACAAAAGGGCAGTACAGTACACGGTCATATGGGATGTGCTACACTGTCTGCATCATTCACATGATGTGGTGATGGTAAGTGTTTTTATTTTTTAAACCAATAAGCAAAGATGTGTTTGTTGATACGAACATGTTTATTTATTGCTATCAAACTGTGCTGTGATTTTTCAACCACAGGATTCAAATGTTGTGGGCTAACTAACCTTCTCACATAATAACTGAAATGTCGTTACAAGACTAGTACAAACTACATTTGTGTTACCAATAAATTCAGACTACAAGCCAATAGCAAATAATGACAAATTTATACTGGGTACATTACAATAGCAGCATGAGCAACAGGTATATGCTAATTAGCAGATATGTAATTACACATTTATACATTATGATGAACAGAGAGTACAATAAACTTGGCACCTCGAAGGATAGTCACATTGAAATTTATGTATCATCGCTGTTAAAGACAGACATCCTGCTGTGTTTCAAGTATGTGTACCATTACTGATTATTCTTTATTTCACAAACAGAAAAATCAATGCTGCCAGCTGACTAAAATGCAGACTTACATGGGGGGGGGGGCAGCTGGTGTGGTATGAGGTTGCGTCACATGAGACTGTGAGTAGCACAGGTTCAAAATATGAGAAGCTCTGTTTTCCTTTCATCTACCATTGTGGATTACTCTTTATTTTGCCACAATGAAAATGAAATGCCTCCAGCTGAATAAAATGCACACTTGCTTTGGGGGGGGTTGGGGATGAAAGCAGGCAGATGCATAACATTAGAAGACACGCAACCCTAAAACACTTCACCATTGAAAGAAAGCCTGAGTAGTCTATCAAAACTGCATCAGTTCAAGCAATATGACAGCAATCGATGGAGGCAAAATAAAACTCTGGATGCAAGTGCTATCTAGCTCAGTGCATGTGTAATTTGAGTAGCAAAAGTTGCGGGTACATAAACAGAGGGCACCTGCATGTCAATCACAGGGGGTCTTCATCAGGGGGCGTGTTTGTATCATCAGACTTTGGAGCCGACATGATATATGCAGTGAACTACCCTGCACCTGCATCCATAGTTTTATTTTGTCTCAGTCAAGTATCCCCAGTGCAGTTCTGCTTGGGAGTTCAAAATCTGAAATACCCAGCCAGATACTGAATTCTCCGAACAGCTCTGGTGGATAAGCACCAGTTACTCCTTAAATGGCGTACAGACTAATTTACTCCCTTGCATGAGTTGCTGGTGGCACTCAATAAACTCACAGAATATGAACATCTCTCCCACCTCTCAAATCATTCCTTACTTAGATTTCTTAAAATATGATTCCCTTTTATCAACCACTTATCACAGCAGCCATCAGTAATGAGGGTGCATGACACTTATTTATTTAATTTATTTAAAATTGGTAACCGGGAGAGGCACACTAAACCAAAGCTCATTTCCAGGTGTGACCCGATGAAGGGGAAGGGGAACGGGAGAAGCACAATTACAAATAAAATACAGCCAGTCAATAAGTGTTTCTTATTGAGAGCTGGAACCTTGTGCATTCTGGAGACATTGCCACAATAAGCTACTACCTTTAGTTCCCTATAGGAAACCGTAATTGTTGCCAAGGTGCATCACTGTCAGGTTGTCTAACAGACACTGAATACAACACTTTAAAAGTGTTATTTTTCTGTGACCTCTTTGTTGTGCAGTTTTAGTTGTAGTGTAACAGCATATTTTTGAAACAGTATGTGTTGTTTTTGGTTACACGCTCTTTTCATACTGTATTTTAAATTTTTAGATGTATTCATTACATTGCATTGTTTACCTTGCTTCTTCCATTTACTATGAATAAAATAAAAAATATTTAAAAAAAAAAGCTCTGCAGAAAGCACTTTGCTAGCTGGAATTTAGGAATGAGAAGTCTTGCTTCTCCAGTTGCCCGCTGAAGAAGCAGCAGCACTTATAGCCACAGGTGTTGACTTAGAGCAGGAGATCAGAGGTTTCCACAGCTCATTCTGATACTGTCCCTAGCAAGCTGTCAGTCTCTGTTCCAAAGGAGTTTGTGAAGACTGGAGGTTGAGGTATATCGGGATCAGGAAAGTTGCTGGGGCTTGGGAGGAGCTGTGCTGTTGCAATGCCCACACCCTGAGTTGTTTGG
Organism: Neoceratodus forsteri; assembly: GCA_016271365.2. Lineage (NCBI taxonomy): Eukaryota > Metazoa > Chordata > Ceratodontiformes > Ceratodontidae > Neoceratodus > Neoceratodus forsteri. Next base: position 1,068,299,090 of record CM028130.1, read on the forward strand.
TCAGTTGAGAATTCTTTTAGCCGTGGATTGACAGAAGACTTCTGATGGCAGTTAATTTGCTGGTGAGTCTTTGAAAGCTGAGGACATTCTATCTCTGTCACTGGCCAGGAAGGTAAGCCCTCAACATGCACAGTGCTTACCTACTGGTAAGACAGTGTTCAAGCACAAAATGAGTCCCCCTCCTACAGTTGCTTCACCATTAAGTTTGGCGTGGTTCACACCGAGGACTTGCAAAGAGCTCCTTTGGATCCCAGTCAGGTTATAGCTGCAATTGCAAGTAAGTGGACTTGCACACTCATGAGAAAGTGCTGACTGTACTAATATGTGCTGCTTCTGAGGTTCCTTCCATCTCTCCTAGCGGTAAGGAGACCTGGTCCTCATGGTCACTAAACACACACCCAGAGGTACAATCTACTAGTGTTGCCACTGCATTAGTTACTGATAATACTTCTCCCAGTTAGGTGGCAGCTGCCAAGATTTCTACCACTGTTGTGCCTGCAGTCCTGCCTCAGACTCATACAGTACCAGTGCCCAAAACTGACTCTGTGCGAAGGCATCCTGAAGGAGATCATGAACTGAGACCTGCCTCTCTTGCTCCCCTGATTCTCCCCCGTGCAAACTACACTCACAGTTCATGTACCATTGTGTGTTATTGTCCCTGTAGCAGGCAGGGAACATATAAACCAGCATGACAAGGGTGTTGCTCCTATCTTGACTTTGCAAGGGTGCTCAGAGATGGCATGGATCATGATGTCGTGGATGAAACCGTGCACATCACACCCGCACATGGAAAACAGCATGCAGCAACACAGCACCAGCGCACAATGCTGTCTGCACATGAAAGGTGCACACCCAATCCTTCAGTTTGTTTTTGTGAGGGGGGCTCTTCCGTCCATGCCCCCACACTCCCCAGAATAAATATAATAAACTCCCCAGGAGTTTGGGCAGAGGGGCAAGATAAAAAGCCGTCTGCAGCACTTAGTCATGGCCACAAAGCCGGAACGTAAAAAACATTTCCTGAGCAGGGTTTCAAACCCTGGTCTTCCCCCTTATCTACTGCTGGGTCGGGTACTCTAGCTACTCCACCATGGGACTGGCTCGACCGAGCACCTGACCGGCAGTGGTTACATCCACTTCCTCTTTGGTACAGAGCAACTGGGGGTAAAGATATAGTCATATTGCTCATATACCCCTGTCACTCTCATACCATACACGCTACTGAAAGCGCAGTTCTTCATGAGTGGTTTAGTCCATGCTATTATGACCTGGTATTATCAGAGACTGAGTGGGCTCAGGCCCTTGGACTCAGGGACACTACAGTTATACAAGATGATTATGCGGAACATCCAGTGAGGGAGAGCATGCTTCCTCCACTCCCTCATGACAAGCTGCAGACAGGCCAGATGCTGGTCATACAGGAACGAGTTGGGGGAAGGGTCTGAAATATTCTGACTTACTTTTTCCTACTGTGGAACCTTCCCACCGGAGGAACACAGTCCAGTTGAAGTATGTGGGAGGCAATGGCTTTCCTCCAGACCAGGCTTACAAACATTGAAAATTGCCAGCAGAAATTAAGCCTCTAGGTCTATCTAGTCTGCTCAAGTGTACAGTTAACCCCTACTTTGCAGCTGCCCCTCCTCCACCTTCCCAAATATCCTCCTCTCTCCCTGCCCCAACCCCTCTTTAAACTACCCACTTTCCTGCAGGATACCACCTCCTCCGGCAAAGCATTCCAAACTACCACTACTCTCTCTGTGAAAAAGTGCTTCCTTATGTCCCTCTTATACCTACCTCCTTCCAATCTAAGTCTATGCCCTCTCATGTCCCTTCCCCTACCAGAGGTTAAATATCTCTTCAGTACCAGACTTATGTATTTCCTTTAAGTACTTAGAGGTCTCAATCATATCCCCCCGATCCCTTCTTTCCTCCAGGGAATACATGTTCAATTCCCTTAATCTCTCCTCGTAGGGCATATCCTGTAATCCCTGAATCAACTTTGTCACCCTTCATTGTACTCCCTCCAATATTCTCACATCTCTCTTCAGATAAGGGCATCAGAATTGCACACTGTATTCCAGGTGCAGTCTGACTAGTGATTTGTAGAGCGGCAAAATGACATCCCTGCTCCTAGAGGAGATGCTCCTTACTACACAACCCAGCATCCTGTTGGCCTTCACTGCCACCCTCCTGCACTGCTCTGAAATATTCATATTTTCCATTATCACCACCCTTAGATCCTTTTCCTCTTCAGCGGTACATAACTGCACCCCACAAATTGGTAACCCTTTCTAGAATTCTTTGCACCAAAGTGTAATACTTTGCACGTTTTCACATTAAACCTCAACTGCCATACCTCTGATCACTCCACCAGCTTAGTCGGATCATCTTGTAACTCCTGCCAACCTTCTATATCATTCACCACCACCCCTAACTTGGTGTCATCGGCAAACAGACTGATCTTATTCTTGACACCATGTGAGATGTCTGCAACGAAAATCCTAAACAACACTGGCCCCAACACCGATCCCTGCAGCACCCCACTTGTCACAGCTCTCAGAGATGAGAGATCCCCCCCTCACTACTACTGTCTGCTGTCTGTCTTGCAGCCAGTTCACAATCCAATTAACCAATTTAGTACCCACCCCCAAATTACTTAGCTTACCACTCAATCTTCCATGGGGAATGGAATCAAAGGCCTTGCTGAAGTCCAAATAAATTACATTCACAGCATGACCTTTGTCCAGCTCCCTCGTAGCCCAGTCATAATACTCAACAAGATTAGTCAGACAGGATCTTCTGGAGATACACCCCTGCTGATGAGCATCTTGGAGCCCACAGACATTCAAGAAGGAAACCAGCTTCTCCTTAAGTATTGTCTCCATCAGCTTTCCCACAATAGATGTTAGGCTTACCGGTGTGTAATTACCCAGCTCATCCTTTGGACCACTTTTATAGGGCCATCCTCCAGTCTTGTGGCACACACCCTGTTTTCATGGAAGTATTGAATAGATCTGTCAGTGGTCCAGCCAATAGATCTGCCATTTCTTTAAGCATCCACAGATATATGCAGTCCAGACCCAGTGCTTTACCCACCCTCAGAGCTCTTAGACAGTCCAATACCCTTTTCTCAGTAATCACGCCATCTGTTAACTCCCCCCCCTTGCCTACCATCCCCACCCCCTTTGAAAGTTGCCTGCCCTTTTCTTCATGAACACAGAACAGAAGTATTCATTTAGAGCCTCTGCTTGTTCCTCAACTTTCAGCCCACCCCACGCCGATCCTCACCGGTCTGGTCTTTACAGCTCCTTTTCTCCCGTATGTATCTGAAGAAGTATTTTCTCCTTCTTTGATGCCCACAGCAGCCTCAATTCCTTGGAAGCTTTCACAACCCTGACTGCCTTGGTGACTATCCTGGACTTCTCCACATATTCATCACAATCCTCCATATTTTCTGATTCCCTGTATCTCCTGAATGCTGCTTTTTTAGCCCTCACCATTTCTAAAACCTTGCTCAACCAACATGGTCTCTTAGCCCTTCCCTTTTTGCTCTTTACCTTGGCACATGTCTCAGTGGCCTCCACCAGCCCCAGTCTGATTTTTTTCCCATTTCTGGTTTGCATCCCATTGAGGATGAATTAATTTCAGGTGACCCTCTACTGTTTCCTTCATCATGCCAAAATCATCATGTCTGAAGTCAATCACCTTGGTCCCAGTACCCACTACCTCTCTACTCAGGCTAATTGCGAACCACACCGAGTGGTGGACGCTCCCAGCCAGTGGTTCCCCTACCCTCACCTCTCTAACAGCCTCCCCATTGGTCAATACTAGATCTAGTATATTCCTCAATCTAGTTGGCTGAGTGGCCAACTGTGCCAGGAAGAGACTTATGTTATTAGGGATTCATTAAAAGATTGCATGCAGTTTGCAGCTTCAGACCTATATGCATTCATTCATGCTGCCAATGAGGAAACTTATGATGTCAGTTTTAAGGCAATTAACTCTCTAGACACATTTGGGCAAAATATGAAGCATTTAAAAAAATTCTGCACTATCACCTGATAGGAAAGGCCCAACAAGCTAGACCATATAGGAGACCAGTAGATCATTCTACCCAGTACTAAGTACAACAGACCCTTATTCCTGTTGCCAACCCCCTAACTCCTCAGATATTTATAGATAATACTGAGGTGACTCCATCCACTGAGCCTGCACTCCAGGAGGATATATGGGTGGAAGAGGCCCCAGAGCTAGACACTCTAGCTACAGTGGAGGTACTGGTCACTGCCCCCCCAGACCAAGCACCTCAGAGAACAACCTTCCTGAAATACCATGAGCAACCTCCTCCTTTGTTATCTCACAACTTGCTTCCCTCTCATTCTGCAGATCCTGAAATGCATTTAGTGCCATGCCAGAAGAGAAGTCACAGTCGCAAACTTAAGGTGGCAAAAAAAACTATTATTCCAGTAACTAACAGATTCTATGCCTTAAGATCTTGAAAATGTGGGGTGACATGGAGGAGGAAGATGAAAACGCAGAGGTCTCCTCTATTACATCTCAAGAAGATGTTTCATCTGACCAAAAGGATTTGCAGGTGGAAGGCTCAGCCTCCAAAAAAAGAGGAACAGGACTAGATCCAGGTCCTTAAGGGTTAGAGGAATTCATTGTGACTGAGTACTGTTCACTCTTTTTTCCCTGCTAGATGGTCAAAAAGAGACAAAATGGAGATAAATCCAGTTAAAACAACAGAACTTCATTTTTGTAAATGTTCCGGTGGGGAGGGGATAGTTTTGACCTTTGGTGACCAGGAAGTGACTGTAGTAGAAAGTGTAAAGTTACTAGATTTTAACATGAAGGAAAATATTTTGTGGTCTAAACATGTAGATAGTATTGTAAAAATAGGCCAATACTTTATTGTATTTCTTGTTCACACTTAAAAGATCTGGTTTGAGTCAGTCTGATTTATTTATTTGAAACGTTTTACCAGGAAAGGCATACTGAGCTACAACACCTCATTTCCAGATGTGTCCTGGGGAAAAGGGAAGAGGGGGTACACTATTGAATACAGAATCAAAATAAGGATAAAAACATATACACAGAGGTTAGCCTGTACATAAAAGATTAAGGCAAATACCAAACATACATGTGGGATAGGCAGGAAGTACTTGCCATTATATGCAGAGAGACTACATATATCATTTTTTTGTTATCAATTACACACGCACTGACTTAGTTCTCATGAACGTAATCCTAAACATACACACAAACACATATATAATTTGATTTAGACACTTGGTGGTAGAAAGAAGACTTTACAGAAAGGGGATGGGGAGAAGGTTGGATAGCCAGATGAGCCTGCACCCCTCTGGGAAGTAAACCCCACAAGGGGATTAGCAGGAGGGAACAATAATGGAGAGATTGGGCCTACACCCCTCCAGGATGGACACCCTGCAAGGGGATTGGTAGGAGGGAGCAAAAAAGGATACTGACACAACAGAGATGGGGTGGTAAGTTGAAGAAAGGGGGAAGGGGTGATTGAGGTCAAGGGGGGTTGAGATAAGCAATTGCAAAAGGGAAGAAATTAAGAGAAGTGAGAAGATGGGGGGCAAGCCTTACTCAGGTGCAGTGCCACAGGGTAGTAAACACTACTCTATGCAAAACCTAGCTAGTGCTAGAGGCTAGAGGTAAGCCTAAGGAGGGGAAAAAGGAAAGAATAGCAGTGGGAAAATGAAATAGAGGAGGGGCAGGGAGGAATAAAGAAGAACAGACAGAGTGGAATAAAAACAGGGGAGGTTGGTCAGGTGCAATTCCAGGAGAGGGAAATGTAGTGCTGAAGAAGAACAGACAAAGAACGAATGGGCACAGCAGATCAGATATCTATGGGGAGGGAGTTCCAAATATTAGGAAAAGATAGGAGAAGGCTGGGAAGTGCTTTACTATTTTTTTACTGTGATCAGACTGGAATGGAGGGGTGGAATGGCATGGTGGGTTAACTACAGAAGAGTCTGGTGATATTGAGGGATTGGGAAGGAGAGCCAAGCGGATAATTTTGGGTCTCAAAGTAAGTTATGCTGATGCATTGAGTGGTTGTAGCACAGATTAATTAGATTAAAAACATGAAAGACTATTTAGGGAATTTTTTCTGATATTTGCCCACCGATTGTATTTCCTTTTGAAAAAAATTGAAAACTCTGAACATATGTCTTTGCCAAGTTTCGAGCACACGTGAACCAAAAAGGGACGCCAATCAGTAAAACCAGGTTCACATCCAAATATTTATTTAAACACCAGGACAGACCTCCATCCTACCTGATGCATTTCAGACATAGCTGTCTTTTATCAAAGGCTAAAGATGGCAGCAATAACACCACATTTAAATATTTAAAACCAGTGGGTGGTGACTTAAAGTCACAATCATACTGAACGTTGATTGGTTGCCATGCAATTTAAAACAGCTTTGATTCCAAGCAATCTCAACCTCTAATATAATTCATTAATCAAATTATGTCATGTCCCTCCACAATTAAATAAATCATATTCATAAATAAAGTGCTCATGTGATATCCTTCACAATATGTATTTATAAAACAGACCAAACACATAAAATAGTATACGCTGGACCGAGAAAGATAACAGGGGTAGAAAAAAAGGGGGGTTTGAGGGGGGAAGGGAGAGAAGAGGAGCAGGAGAGGTATCTAGTTAGAAAAAAAGGTGGTAAAAAGAGAGTTAAAAGGAAAAAGGGGGGGGGGCAGGGCCAGGACAAAGACATTTTATATCACCTACTATCAGTACAATAAAGTCATTATTTATCAAATCGATCCACATTAAAAGTTTCTCTATACATCAAAAGAGAATCTCAGGATCTATATATTTATATAACATAATATACTAGTACATTTCAGTCCCAAACAAAGAATTCTTAATATTCATGGAATTATAAAATAGCAGACCACGGTACCTATTTTATCGATGCTATCTATTTTCTTTTTAAATACGGACGAACATCCAACTGCGTGTTCAGTCCTGGTTTCATACTTGCTCACAAAGTAATAATCCAAAAGTTCTCTCTTACAAGCATGAGATTGTCAAAATTCCCTCTCCTCGGATTTTTGTTAACTTTGTCTATTGCTAGAAAGGAAAAAATATGAGTCTGGCCATCCCTAGTATTGTTAATATGTGCAGCAGTAGCATATGTCAGATAATTCCTTTCTATAGCTCGTTTGTGTTCCCCAACCCTTACTTTAAAGTAGCAGATTGTTTTACCCACATAAAATGCTTGGCATTGACATGTTGCTAAAAAGATCACTCCATCCGTATTACATGTCATACACTGTCTGATTTGATAGTGTTTTTTTGGCAATGCAGCTAGTAAAATCTCTTGCTTGTGTAACGTTATTACAGTATACCCAGTTTTTACATCCGAAACAACCTAGTTGTTGTTGTAACCAGGTAGTCATGTTCTTTTCTTCCTTAAAGTGGCTGTGTACCAAAAGATATTTTAAAATAGGGTCCCTCTAATAATACATCCAAACAGGTTGTTTACAAACATTTCTTAGCCCTGGGTCTGCCGCTAACACATTCCAGTGTTTGGAGATAACCTCCTCCAACTTGTAAGCCTGTGCTGAATACTGTAGAACTGATTACAATCGCACTCTGTTTATTTTCGCAATATTCACTGTGTTGACTTTTAAGTGAAAATAAGCAGATAGCGATTAAACTGGGTAACAGATAACAACGGTAAATGAGGATGAAACAAAGAAACTCCAAGATTCATACTAAGTGTTTTACTCACTTGACTTAAAGTTCTTTTATTTAAGACAACCAAAGAAGATGTTAAAATAAAATAAATGAAAGTTTCTTTCTCCATGTAGCACCAGTGTCTTTGTTGCGTATGGCAGTGTCTCTCTAAGCCAGAGGCTCTTGAAGTTTGTCTTGTGCCTGCTCCCTTTTCTGTGTCTGCAATACATAAGAATGCAAACCAGCCTTAGAATGAAGCATTATACATTAAATTAAAACCAAATCAAACCAAATTGAAACATTACTGCACCTTACCGTGTTTAGGCAAGAACCAGGGAGACTTGCCTTTTATCCCCAAACCCAGTCAGTGAAACTTGGCGTGAACCAGTGGCCTCCATTGTCCACTCTGGTACGGGCCCAATTTTAACTCCGGTCTCATCTAGGTTGATTACTAGCTGAGGAGGTATGAGCTCCTGTGCACAACAATTTGCTATTCATTGTAAAAAAGCTGCATTTAGAGTTATGAAATCAGAAGGTACCTTGCATGTTACTTTGGTGCCTTTGTGTTCACTGTATCCCATTCTATGTAGGAAACCCCATGCCCATTTACCACTCAGTTGTAGGTGCCCCCCATTCTCCACCAAAACATGAGGGCTGGTCGACTTAACAATTCCCACTGCAATAGCCTGAATTACATGGCCATTTACTACTGCCCCCTCGAACCTGAGTGACTGCACGATTTTCTTTAGCTGATCTTCCAGGTCTGCTACCAAATGTGTAGGACAACCTTTTGACTTTCTGGGCAGAATGGGAGAGAAAGTTGTAGGGTCATGGTTTGTCCGCAACACAGTTTTATAGTCCAGCTTAAATTTCCAAACTGTGCTCTTGTTCACAATCACACCAGTGAAGGAGTGATGAAATTGTACTGTGGACATGACACCGTGTTCAGACGCATACTTGCCCAGCTGAAACTGAACCTCCAGTGTGTAATTCGAATAGTTTGCAGATCTGCTACATTTGGAGGGAGGAGGGGTGGCTGCGATCTCTTGAACAGCAGAAGCTGCTACATGGGGTTCTACGTCGGAGATTACAGCTAGTTTATCCGAATCCATTTCTGAAGTGTCAAGTGGGTATTTGCGTTTCTGCTGGGAGGGCTTTAACCACTTGATGAGAGACATTGTCAATGCTATCCACAGTATGGATTGACTTACTAATTCACTGGCTATATACTAGCTCTGTTAATTGCCTGCATGCTCTGCACACTCTGTTATCAGGAAGTCGCTAATTCAATCAGCCGCGTTTAAGTCTGTGCACAGGTGATTGCGAATACTGGCTCCTGCTAATATATTCAGTTCTACAGTATTCTGTGTCTCTTGTAAAAGACTGTTTTTCTCTCTTTGTCTCACTTCATTCCAAGCTCTGTCTACCTTTTCAGCACTATAGCCTCTCTCCACTAACCTGGTTACCAAATCTAATGCTGCTTTCTCAAAGGTCAATTCTGTGCTGCAGTTTTTTCGGTTGCATAGGAACTGTCCCCTGGGGATGTTCCTCGCAACATGTGAGGGATGACAACTATCTGCTTGCAAAATTGTGTTCCCATCTATCTCTTTATGAAACAATTCACTCTCAGTTTTGTTTTCCTGTTTTTTTACCATGTTCAAATCCAGATATGACACTTTTTGTTGACTACTGGTATATGTAAACCTGAGTTGGGGATTAGACCTGTGAAGGAAATTAACAAATTCCACAAATTCATGCCCCCTTTCCATAATATAAGTATGTCCTCAATATATCTCTTCCATGTTAGTAAATGGGGCAGAAACACATTTACATTATTTATTTATTTATTGAATTTTGTTGACCCAGTAGGCTCACTGAGACTACAAGTCCCTTTTTCAGGGGCGACCAGGGGGAGGAAGGATACAGATGGTAACCAACTGAAATTGAATCAGATTAAGCTGTTGGTGGTATTGTTGGTGAATGGGGGAAATTTGGCCCAGGGAAATTCTCCTACTATCCAGTAGGGGGAGACTCTGTCCCCAAGGCTGCTTTCCAAGATGGCTGCAAGATAGAATGCAGAGGAGGAAGTGGAGGAGTTGGAGTAAGAACTGGATGCTGGAAAACTGTCTACTGAACCAATGGAGATAGTACTGGACTGAGAGAGGGAGAATCTGAGAAAAGTCCTAGAGAAGTTGCGCATGAAATATATAAGCCCACTGACTGTAAGTCTGCTAAAACCTCTTGTTTTCCTGAATTACCAGAGGATAGCTCTTCCAGCCTGAGTGATGATAATGTTATGGTGTTGGATGTTCAGAGGAAGCCGAGAGATTTAAATCCTGCAGAAACAGAAATCATGCAACAAATAGAGGCTACAGAGAAGAGCTTTTTTATTTTAAAAAAATGCAGCTTCATAAGAAACTCAGAGAACTTCAAACTGTCAAGAGAGTTGGATCTGTCAAATTGACACAGCTGGATGTTAATGATGTAGTAGCATCAAAGGATTCTTCTGGATACTGGGCAAAGGCTGTAGAGCAAGCGGAGCACCTACAGCAACAGCTAAACTCAAGAACAGCAATAGTGTTGGTAATGGCAACTACAGGCAGTAAAGAGCCTGGCCTAGGATGCGCTGGAGCCCCAGAAACAGCCCAGACATCATCCTGGTTGGTGGAAAAGGCTCTGCAGGGGGCCGGATGGGAAAGGAATAATAGTACAGGTCAGTGGGTCTCTGGTAAATCACCTATACAAATGCTAATATCATCTAATATAACATTGCAGCAAACTCAGGATCAACAAAATACAGACTTGGAGGTAGCTCCTGAGTTAGCTCTCACTCAAAATCCTATTTTACAGCTTCCACAACAGCAGACAGTCCCTGAGAAAGAAGCAGAAAATACTAACACTGGGGGACACCCCACTGATTCTAGTGCACCACCACAAAGGACTTTGAATTTTATAAATAAACACCTCACTACTTTTCTTCTTTATTCTAATTCCCACTTTGTCCTGCAAAAAGGCACAATGTGGTTTGTTTATCATATACAGGAGGTATGCCAGAGCCACCAGACAGGCTGTTTGTTGCTAGAAATCTTTTAAAGGCGGCCCGCCGGCGCAGCGGGCGGATTCAGCTTGCGGCGCCTAGCGACCGGGTTGAGGAACGAGCCGGGGAAGCTGGAGGCCGGCTGGGAGAGAGCTTGACGTCCCAGGGACTGCTCGCCCTCTGGGGGAGGGGATTCAGAGCCCGGCGCGACTGTCCCCAGGTGGAGACCTGAGGCGCAGCAAGGCCGATGGCAGGGAAGAAGCGGGTGACGTTGCCAGACGCCGGGCGCCAGCCTTGACATCAGGGGACACGCACGTCGCGAGTAAGAACACTGGAAAAAGCACCTCGCAGTCCCCTGGTAGATGGAGCACTAGGCCCCAACCCTCAAAGCCCCTGCCTGCCCAGAGACAGCATCCCGACGAAATTCCAGTAAGTCTCGGGTGTAGGGCCCCCACCCCGTACCCCGCCTGGGGGGTAAACCAAGGCTCCGTGGGGGATGGACTGCTCTGGTCTACAGTCAGGTGAGCGAGGGCTGAAAAGGCCGTAGAGTGTCTCCCGAAGAGAGGGGGACTGCAGGGGAGAGGAAAAAAAAAAAAAAAGAAATCTTTTAAAGGAATTGATGATGTTTTTTTCTAATAAAATATACGCATTCATCCACATTTCTAGTGAGACAACATTTGACATTAGCTTCAAGTCTCTGAATGGTTTGGAACATTTTTGAATAAAGTATGCAACTTTAAAGAAAATGGCCTCATGGGCCCCATTTATTGCAAGTCCACTAACAAAACCTGACCAAAAAGTGATCACCGTACCTTGTTGAAATGAAGGTGTCAGTATGAACGATCTCACCTACTGGTTAAAGCAGAAATGTATGATTATTGAAGAGCCTACTGCCATTTTAGACTCAGAAAATATCTGGACTGGGGGGTGGAAAGTGAAGGTCCTGTTAAAAACCACAGATACTGGTGTATTGCATCTACTGAATTCTTTCTTTTTAGGTAGAGATCAAGGGATACTCTTCTATGCAGAACAGCCAAAGATGTGCTACAAGTGTGACTCAGTAGCACATTTGAGTAGTATCTGTGATCAGATCAGGTGCAATGTTTGTGGAGAACTGGGGCATTTTGGGATTCAATGCACTAATGACTGTAAATGTAACCTTTGTGATGAGTCTGGACATACTTTCCAGAATTGTAAATGGGTGACTCACAGTAGCCCTGAACAGGCAGATGGGGAAGAACAACATTTGTTATTTACCCTTATGCAGAAGAATAAGTTGGGCTTTAATAAACAGCAAGCACAGAGTAGGAAGGAAAATATGGTGCCCCCCCCCATTGAATCCTGTAGTGTCCCACCAGCCTGATACTCCTGTTACTGATATTATTTTAAGAGATCAAGCCCAAGAGAATACATCAGCCCAAACAGATTTAATACCCGAGATGGACACAGGAACTATGGATGAGGAGAGACCCTCAACCTCTGGTATAGAGCAGGTAGGAGCTTTAATGCCCCCTTCCCATCCAGTGATTGATCAAGATGTCACCGCACCTGCAGTTAAGCATAAAACTCGATCCTCTGTCTTACACACACCTCAGAACAAAAGTTCACTGCGTATATCCAACAAGTTTGATTTATTACAACAGGAAAATGCAGAAGAGGACTCTGATGTCTCTTCTATTGCATCTTCTGTACCTGAAGTCACTACAGACACTGAAAAGCCAGAGATGGTAAAAGGTCCCCAAAAAAGTAAAGCAAAATTAAAAAGGCAGAACACAAGATGGTGAAAATACAAATAATTTAGTGAGCCATGCATATTTCCTTCTCATGTTATACTATTAACGTAAATAGTATAAAGAGGGACAGCAAAAGAAAGATATTTTTTTCTTTTCTCTTGGGTCTTCAGTTTGTCATTTATTTTTTGCAAGATGTCAGACTGCACAGTCTGAAAGAAATAAGGTTAGCTTTAAAAGGTTGGTTTGCTGGCACCTCCTATTGGTCCATTGGGGAAGAAACCTCTTCAGATTTAGGAATTTTGTTCAAATTACCTGAGATGCAACTCTTAAAAATATTTGATGTTGTCCCAGGCAGAGTACTGATTCTTGATGTGCTTATACAGGGGCTCTGGTTTCGGTTGGTAAATTTGAATGCGTCCCAGACAAATGCTGAACACTGCGATTTGCTAAATCAGATCCAGCCCTTCTCGTATTGAGCACATCACATAGTGTTTTCTGGGGACTTTAACTGCCCTCTACCGGTGAAAACCTCTAAAACATATTGTGATTTCTAATCATTTGGCAAAAGTTGTAGAAAAAGCTAAATTAGGAGATTCCTACTTCCATCTTATCAAAGCACATACACCAACATTTCAAAAGGGACCTCTATCCTCCAGAATAGACTGTATTTTTAAGTCTAAAAATATTAATATCCTCTCAGCTACAACATATCCAGTAGAATTCTCTGATCATGCAATTGTGGGTATAAAACTAGGAGCCCTGGAGGATTTGAAGAAAGGTCCAGGTTTCTGGAAATTAAACATCTCACTTTTATTAGAGGAATATGTTTCACAAATGCTTTGTCATCTTGTAGTGGCAAGGAAATCTGTGTTTCTTTTCTATGATAACCCTTGTCAATGGTGGGTAGATACAAAAATGGATGTACAGAAAACTTTTCAACACATAAGTAAAGATAGAAATAAAAAAAAATTGAATTACTTACATCATAGAAAATTGCTGCAACACCTACTCTCTATAACACAAGAGATGGGACAAAATCTCATGACACAAATAAACACAGTAAAGCAAAAAATGAAGGAGTACCACGCCCAAAAAACGCAGACTCTATACTACCAACAACAGTTTGGAGTAAAAGGGAAAATAAATGAAGTATGCCCCTTTGATAATTATAATGCTACTATAAAGGTTAAATAAATGAATTCTTTAACAGGGGAAGATAGAACAGAGTATAAGACTAAGGAAAAGATTTTAAATATTGTAAATCAATATATTGCTAAAATGTATGATTATTTAGACGTAGATTGGGAAGTTTGTGTAAAATATCTCACTGATTTGAATATTCCGATTATACCAGCAAATATTTTGAGAAAACTATCTCAGCCTATTCAAATATCAGAAGTACAGGAAGGTATTGTTATGTTGGCAGGGGAGTAAAGCCCCGGGACCTGATTGTCTGCCAAATTATATTCTTAAAACCATTGGAGGAGAATTAATAACTGAATTAAAGGCTATGTTTAACATCATGTTACAAACTAAAGAAATTCCTTTGACTATGAATAAGGGTATATTAACATACATTTACAAGAAAGGGGATAAAACTTCATTAAAAAACTGGAGGCCGATTAGTTTATTAAATTCAGATTTTAAATTATTAACAAGAATTCTGGCAAAATGCCTAGCTTTAGTGGCAGATACTGTTCTCTTGGAAGCACAAGCCTATGCTATTCTGGGTAGAAAAGTGCAGGATCACTTAATACTTATCAGAGAACTTGTGGAGTTAGGAAATACTGAAGGTTTGGATGGCTACCCTGTCTCTCTTGACCAGGAAAAAGCATTTGACAAGGTCAGTCATGTAGTTTATGGGAAGTCTTATGGAAATATCAAATGCTGGAAGAAGTAATTGGGTGGTTACAAAGTATTTACAAAACTGCCACAGTAACACCAGTAGTACAGGGCTGGAAGGGCCCCTTGGTACATTGAAAAAGAAGTGTAAGGCAGGGTTGCCCATTAAGCCCATTTGATATGTTTTTTTCATCTTTCCATTGTTAATGACTATAGCTAATAATGAGTCAGTACTACCAATACAAATAAGAGACGTAGTTTTTCCCCATAAAATAATAGCGTATGCTGATGATATAACTCTTCTTGTCAATAACACTCAGTCTTTAGTTACAGCCATAGAAATATGTAAGACTTTTGGGAAAATGTCATGAGCCTCTTTGAATTTAGGGAAATGTCTTGGACAAAGATTGAATTCCACCTTAGCTTTTAGAGGAATGGTTGCAGGGATTACTATATAACCTGAACCTATGAAGATCTTAGGGATCTGGTTTGGGCCTGGTGATATGGATGAGTTAAATTAGAAAGAAAAAATAGAAATTGGGAAACAAAAAGTTAGCCAGTGGAATAGAGGGAAACGGGGGGAAAGAAATGGCTTATTCTTATTAAAACTTTGCTGGTCTCTATTTTATTATTTTTAAGCTACATCTTCCCACCTCCTAAACATAGGGAGACAGAGTTGCTTAGCAGTTTTTTTCAAGCTTGCTGGGGAAGTAGGTTAAATTCTATAAAAATAAATATTCTTTATTTATCGTTAAAACAAGGAGGGTTGAATATGTTAAATCCTATTTTATTTGTCAATATTTTTTTTATGCATACAGATATTAAACCTTTACTTGGACAACATGTTATGGTATGGGGGGAGCTACTCAGGAAAAAAATTTCCAAGTGGCTAAGTCTGTGGGACCTAAAAGCATTAATAGTATTAAAAAAATTGATAGAAAGGCCTGAGTACATTAGTTGTACATGTTTGAGACTCAAGCAATGGAAAGTGACTACACAACAGATTCAGACCTTATCTAGGAAATAACTCTATTTATGGTTATTGTCAAATATATGTCACTGGGAAGTAATATTTAGAAAATGCCCAAATGAGCACAGAGAATCTTTATTGCAATTTCTAAATAACTCTACAGTTCCAGATCATTTGTGGGACTTTCATTGGATAGCGTGTCACAAGAAAATAAATGTCAAAGAGAATCAAAAGCACAAGAAAGTAGAAGAAAGATTATGCAGTAGACTAAGCTGTATCCAGCAAGAAGAAATGGACGATCACTTATTTTTCTCCTGTTCTTTTATTTCAGGGTTTTGGGGGGTTTTAGCGAAGAAATGGAAAGAGCCCATATTTAGTACTACAACACATCAGAATTTAATGTATGGAATATTTTCTGTTGGATGGGAGCGTTGGAATAAGAGTACACTGCAGTTAATAATGATTATCCTGAAATGGAATATTTGGCTCATAAGATGTGGATACACACTACAACAAAAAGAGAGAGTAATGATGAATTATATAATAAAGTGGTGTTAGAACTAACTAAATTATATAAGTCAGAGAAACAGACTTTGTCCAGGAGTTGGATTATGGAACTTTGGAAATGTTTACCTTGGGTGACAGATAATGATGCACCTATAACTTGAAATTTGTTGTAACCTCTGTTCTAAATTTGCTGTAATGGATATCTATGGATTCATTTAATAGGGGGTGGGAAGGGTAGAACGTTCATATCAGTCTAGGGTCTTCTCATTTGGGTTTTATATAAATTCTTCTTTATAGCGCTCTAAAAAATGAATGATTGTATTACTTATTAGAGTTATCCTTATTTTTCTTTATTTTACGATTTGTGTATTATTTTGGTAGATTTCACACTGTCTGTATTCGTTTGTTTGTTTTTGCAATAAAAAAAATTCCCTTACTCTTTTCGAGAAGTGCCATGGGATCTTTAAAGTCCACCTGAACAACCACCAGAACAGACAGACGGGTTAATGTCTCATCTGAAAGATGGCACCTCAGGAGTGCAGCACCCCCTGCATGCTGCACTACAGTGTCAGTATTGGAATTTGACCCAAGTGCTTGGTGTGGGGATAGAACCCACAGCCTTCTGATCTTCTGGCCTCAGAGGCGAGTGTGCAACCTGAAGAGCCACTGACACTAATATTCCTGTCCCATGCTGTTTCCTCCTCCCACTTTCCTACATACAGATTAGTGATAGATGGGGCACATGAGGCCCCCATCACTGTTCCTTTAACCTGCAAAAAACGTTTTTCATTAAAAATGAATACATTAAAGTTTAAAACATATTCAAGTAGTTTGAGGAGAAAAGCCCATGGGTAGGGCATTTTCCATTAGTGTCCTGTTCAAATAGTCTGCTGCTGTATCTAAAGCCCTTTCGTGGGGCACATTCATGTACAGTGACTCTATGTCCATTGTTATCATATGTACATCTTCCTCCAAGATAAACTGTGGAATCAAATTCAGAACCTCTTTGGTGTCTTTAATATATGATGGTAATTTTTCCATGAGGGGTCTAAGATATAAATCGCAGTACTGAGATAAAGGCTCCATGAGGGAGCCCAGTCCATTCACTATCAGATGACCGGGGGGTTCTAAAGTCTTATGGACTTTTGGTAAAGCATAAAAAGTTGCTCTCCTAGGATTTTTTACAGTTAAAAACTCTTTTGTTGTCTTGTTAATATCCCCCCTCCAGAAGGCTACTTCCACTGTCTCATCAATACTGTGCTTATAATCCCATGCCAGGTCTTGCATCAATTTAATATAGAACTCTTGGTTCTCTAGTTGTCTTGAAATCTCCTTTACATAATCATTTTTTATTTACTAGAACCACCATCCCCCCCTTGTCTGCTTGTTTAATAATTAGTTCTTTATCATCGTGTAAAGTTTTTATAGCATCTTTTTTTTAGTTTTGTTAAATTATTATAATGTCCCAAAGTGGTTTCTGCAAAAAAAGTCTCAAGTTCAATTTCCACTAGACTTTTAAAAACATTCACTGTTGCACGGGGGGGGGGGACAGAAAGTAGGTGGATTTTTCAATTCTTTAATTCTTTCCTTTTGATGAGGAACATACTGTTCAGATTCAGTACTACTCTTATGAAAAAACGCTTTTAGGTTTACTTTTCTGCAGTTCAGATTTAAGTTGATTAAAGTCTGTACTCTGTCCATACATCATGTTGGTGCAAAACTTAGACCTTTCTGTAGCAGACTATTTTCTGCATCTGACAAAAAGTGTTTTGATAAACTAATGATTTGAGGAGTATTGTTGGAGCTTACTTCTTACATCCCCAAACTCTGAAGGCTGTCCACTGATAAAAATTACCCCGATTGTTGTAAAATGTCTATTCGTCTCTGACGGCATATTCTTCCCATTCTCCTCTGCCTCATTCTCTTCCTCTTCCTCATTGGAAGTTTCACAGGTTTTCCTGTAATCTTGGACTCCTCCTGGGGGAGGGTATGAGGGCCACATATTACACCTTTTGCAGATACCGTTGTTGCTGGTATCAACCTTGTGGGGGATCTGAGGTGTGTGCATCCCTGTGAAAAAAGAGTCTCTCATTTCCTCCTCATTTTCTGATCCTCTCTGATCTGTACTGAATTAAAGCAAAACATTTCTATTCCATTTTAGAATCCCCCTTGATGTTGTGTTCTTCCAATTATAAAATTGTACCCCTCTCATAATTACCCTTGTCCCTGATGAACTTGGTTCTTTTAACCCTTTGTAGTTCATTATCAAGTCTCTGTATAGATTCTTGAAGTTTTTTATTTTGTCTATTAAAATCACCTAATCCTTATGTTTTAAAACTTCTGCTTCCATGAGTTTTAATTCTTCGTGTAGTTTAACTTCTTTCTCTTTACTGAATTTAATTATAAGTGTCATCAATTTGTTGCTGGCTTCAGATAAACTTTTTTTCCCATTCCATCATAAACATTTCATTTTCCTTCCCACAGGCAGGGTTATTTATCAATCTAAGCCCTCTAAGAAATCGATTTACCTGCAAATAGGTGTTCAAAGTTGTGTAGCTCCAGTAAATGCACCTCTGTTGATGGGTTACTTTTTCTAAACCTCGAAAGGCCTCCAATAACGGTTTCGCTTCTGGTAGCAGATTTACTGCTCCTCTGTCTTCAACCATAAAACGATCGGCTGTTGCAGCTGTAGATAGCAGACAGTCCACATATTCTAGTGGGTTAATATTCACTCCCTCAGTGGGCTAAGTGAAAACCAAATTTGGTGAGTTTCCCAGTGACATTCTTATGAACTAGCAGGTCATCCAAAGTCTGGTGATGAAAAAAATTTATTAAAGGCGTATACCTTGTGGTTTTACGTGGCAAGGGAGACTGACCTTATTTCAATATTCTTCATGAGTTTTTCAAAAAACATAAGTGCTGCTTTTCTCACGACCCATGTGAAACACACCAACACAATGAATTTCTCCAAAAGAGTGTGCCTTGGGAAGAGTGGTGCTGCAAGAAACAACTCATGCATATGTCTTTGCCAAGTTTCAAGCACACACGAACCAAAAAGGGAAAACCAGGTTCACATCCAAAATTTTATTTAAACACCAGGACAGACCTCCATCCTGCCTGACACGTTTCAGACATAGCTGTCTTTTATCAAAGGCTAAAGATGGTAGCAATAGCACCACATTTAAATATCTAAAACCAGTGGGTGGTGACTTAACGTTACAATCGTACCGAACGTTGATTGATTGCCATGCAATTAAAAACAGCTTTGATTACAAAGCAATCTCAAACTCTCGTATAATTCATCATATCCCACCACAATTAAATAAATCATTTTCATAAATTATTAAAGTGCTCATGTGATATCCTTCACAATATGTATTTATAAAACAGACAAAACCAGACACATAAAAACAGACCAGACACATACAATAGTATATGCTGTACTGAGAAAGATAACCGAGGTAGAAAAAAATGGGGAGCTTATAGGAGGGAAGGGAGAAGAGAGGTGGGGGAGAGGTACCTAGTTAGAAAAAACATGGTAAAAAGAGAGTTAAAAGGAAAAAAGGGGAGGGGTCGGGGCCAGGACAGAGAAATTATATAACACCTACTATCAGTGCAATAGTCATTATTTATCAAATCACTCCACATTAAAAGTTTCTCTATACATCAAAAAAGAATCTCAGGCTCTATATACTTATATAACTTAATATACTAGCACATGTCAGTCCCAAACAAAGAATTCTTAACACTCATGGAATTGTAAAATAGCAGACCAAGGTACCTATTTTATTGATGCTATCTATTTTCTTTTTAAATATGGATGAACATCCAAATGTGTGTTCAGTCCTGGCTTCACACTTGCTCTCAAAGTAATAATTTAAAAGTTCTCTCTTATGAGCATGAACTTGTCAAAATCCCCTCCCCTTGGATTTTTTGTTAACTTTTTCTATTGCTAGAAAGGAAAAAACATGAGTCTGGCCATCCCTAGTGTTGTTAATGTGTGCAGCAGTAGCATATGTCAGATCATTCCTTTCTGTAGCTTGTTTATGTTCCCTGACCCTTACTGACCCAAACTGTTACACCTGTTGCTACACAGCTTTCAAGTGCTGTGTGCCATGAGAACTGAATTGTTTACAGAAGTGCTCAGTTACTGACTGGAAATGTTATGTTACTGTACTTGTAATACTTGACATGTGACTATATCAGGCCAAAATATTTGATAGGTTACAGTGTTGTGATGCCTTTCTCTGTATTCATTTACCAATGTTTCTGGTCATTTCACAATGTCCTATGCCCACCCGAAACTGAACAATGTCATACCAGTGCAAGACGTTTACAGTGGTGGTTATTGAAGGTATTGTAATTTGGTACAAAATGCCTACCCAGGCGCTACAATGCTTTCAGGACAACAAGAAGCAGTCCTGTAACTCTCACATCAACCTGTTCTTGGTGAACGGTGCGGTGTCATCGTAAAGAGCAGTTCTTTCTATGCACTGTTATGTACGGTCGCTTTCTTGAATGCTGTGTATCAGCATGACAGTTGTGAAGGGGGTCACTGAAGTCTGAATGTTCTGGACAGCTGTGTAATGACAGTTGGTTTTGTCAAAGGTATCAGTGTGGTGCACACACACACATACAACTCAACTGTTATACCATCACTGTTCCAGGTCATAGGCTGAGTGGTGTTACTATGTCAGATGCTGCTGCCTGCTTGTACAGGGTGGTGTAGTGCTATG
The DNA here is from genome assembly GCA_016271365.2 of Neoceratodus forsteri. NCBI lineage: Eukaryota > Metazoa > Chordata > Ceratodontiformes > Ceratodontidae > Neoceratodus > Neoceratodus forsteri. The sequence continues at coordinate 1,068,319,649 of CM028130.1, forward strand.
ATCATGACCTCAACTTAGTGGCTGGGTACCATGTTATGGTCAAACTACAATATTTTCAGTTTCAAGACACGTGAACAGTTGTACCGTGTTGTTGTATGCATAGTTACCATACATTATGCAGTCATCTGATTGGTTGGTTTTAGTCTGCACTTCTGTGCAGGGTAACATCCATGTACTTACCCCAGACACCTATTTGTGGCTTGTGAAGTGAGCAATGTTTCAACACACTGTACGTTATACAGCTACTCACTCGGCTAATATGTTACTGTCATGTGCTCTGCTTCAGTCACACACTCAACACCCTTTTCAGTATCCTGCATGCAGCGGTGCATCATGCAAGGCCCTGTGCTGTAAATGTGAGTGAGTCAGTAGTCATGGGACTGTAAAAGATGGTTCTGTATCACCAGGGGTGCTAGTATATGTGGTGTTGCTAGTAAAATGTGTCACTGCATCACTGAGAGTGCACACTTAGCGGGAGGTGATGGGCGATGCAATACTGGTAACACTTGCAAATTCTGTCCATCAATACAGCAACAGCATACACAGTCCGGCAGCTACTACCTCTGCTGTCATGACAGCCACAGAACATTGTGTGATGTGGCTTTGAAAGCGCAACTGTAAAGTTGGCGGGAGTGGGAGACACTGACCAACAAGAGCATGTGTCAATATTGAAACAGGACAGTAAACAGAAATGCACATTTACTGTGCAAAGATGTTACCGGGGAGTGAGACATGCAGGTTTGGGATGAAAGGACATGGACATGTCAACAGTTACTTCCTGTAACAATGTTAGATGTGCCTCAAAGTAGGGGTGCAGTGTACAGTTCCATTCCGAATGCAAATCAATCACAAAACTATCACTGTGTGCATGTCACAGCATATAGACCACTGAATGTAGGCCTACTACTGTGAATGCACTAAAACACATATGTGTGTTATTTTTTCCTTTTTTTTCGTGATTTACTTCACCAATGTGGAGCAGATAGGTGGCTCCATCCCTACCTCAGATGGACTCAGACTACGGCCCCAATCATCCACCCTGGTCTGCCGCACCACCATGATTCCCCCATGGGTTGCCCTCATAGTGAGTCCAGTGTAAGAAGCACCACTTGCCCTCATACCCCCACACCCCCAGAACAACAATCCAGAAGTGGGAGGGACATCATGGAGGGCCACATCATGCCATCATGGGCCCTCTCGGCTCCCCATGCTTTCTCCCTGTGTTTTTGTGCACACAATCGTGCAATGGGGAGAGTTGCTGGCTCTGCCTCCATGCAGACATCCTTGGACCCTGGATGTGGGCCCTCCCCATACGTTGCTGTGCACTGCTGATGTCATCCACACACCTGTGGTTGTCAGTGTGCAGTGCGCATTGCTATCCCCCCTCCCCAAGGAAGGAGAGCTGTCTACAGAAAATCAATCCTTCCTCATCCCTGCCAACCACCATGAAAACAGATTCTGTTCCCAAATTGGGGTCTGCAGCACTGCCACGAGGTGTGGTGTCCAATGCCGCAACCTTCAGCACCACCGGTCTAGCCCCATGTGTGGGTTTAGTGTTTGAGCTGTTTCGCCTGACTGATGATGAGGTGTGTGTCCACTATTTTCAACCCTATACAATCAGCAGACATATATCTGTCTGAGCTGCTGCCCTGATATGGTTCCAGCCAAAGCATGCCTTTTAAGTAGGTAGCAATGTATTACACAGAGGTATGCATCACAAAACATCTCCATGTGCGTCGAGTGTGCCACGTAGTGTGCCCTGACAGCTTTCCCTCTGTATTTATCACCTCTACTACTTCATGCATGCAGTGCTCCTTAGTGGTTGTCACCATCACAGTGACATTCACGCAGTTCTAGACAATACACTTGCAGTGACATTGGATTTTGTTCATGCGAAACATGCATACCTTCAGCTCTCGCCTCCATGCCTCAGTTAGGTAACTTCTCCTGTGTATTAGTAATGTTGCCATGTGTAAATTTACCTTGCTTTTGGATTTCTGTACCTGCAAGTTGCACTTACACGTTACTGAAAGGCAAGGCCAACTTCCACATGGTGAAATCAGTAATCCCCAGGCCAGTATTTCCCTGGATTCTACTCGACCCTAGCGGTTCCATACTATCTGTTGTCCCAATATAACAAAAAAAGCATTGGCATCTTTGCCCCCCCAAACCTCAGCACCAATGTATGGCACATTGCCAAATTGAAACCCCGGTGAATACCAGGCCCCCTCACCCCAACCACAACTGGATGATCATTACAGGCGTCCACCACCTAACGAAGTTGGCAGTGACTGGCAGTATAGTTGTTCAACCTTATGCTCATTCATAGATATGTCGCAGTCATACATTCAGCTCATCGTACTTAGTCATTGTTGCAGAACACAGTGGAGGACTGTGCTGCTCAATAGGGGATAATTTTGAGTGGGGTGGTTTGGGAGCGTTTTTTTGTGTTTTTTAGCTATTGTCTGTGTGATGTGTGAATGGTTTAGGTTGTTACTGTATTAGTATATGGCTGTGGGTATGTGAGTGGTGTTAGGTTAGTTTTTGTATTAATGTGTAGCTTGATGAGTGAGTGAAGTGTGTTTGTGTATTTAGTTAGTTAGACTTGTGTTAGTTTGGGGACATTATAATCGGACAGAATGTGTTTAGAGAGGGGTGAAGGACTGTGGCATGCCAGGATCTTGTACGGATCATCCCAGCTGCTCGATCTGTGGCCCTTCTCTGACCTCCCAGTTTCCAGCACCATAGCTTGTTGCTGTTGGGAGGTCGGAATTAGGAGAAACCGCATTGATCGACTGTGGCGAGGCACCTCGTGCACATTGGTTGGGGACAGGATGGGGTGGTCAGATGCCGAAGGCACCTTGGGGTTTGTTGGGCCCAGGAGAGAGGCCAGATGTGTTTGGTGCCCATCCCCAGGGTTCCCACCAGATTGAGTGGGCAGGTAGCCAGAGGGTCTGCATTCTCCGCCAGTCCCCTGTGGGTAGTGCTTTGCAATGCCAGATTGATTACAAACAAGACTGCAATTATAGCGGACTTGGTTTTGTCAGTCGATCTGTCTTACATTACTGAGACCTGGGTGGGTGACGATGCCAGCCCAGTTTTAGAGGCTGCTGTCCCCCGGGTACTCTGTAGTGCACTGCCCCAGAGTGGAATGCAGGGGTGGGGGAGTGGCCATCTGCTTTAGATCTGAGCTGGGATTCACTGTGCACCCAGTGAGAAGACTGGGTTCTTTTGAATGTGTGGCTGTTCGTGCGGGTCTGGGCGCAGGCTGCAGAATTCTCTTGATTTACCTCCACCCTGGGATGGCAGAAGAATTTCTGCATGAAGAAGCTGACTTTGGAGGCCCACAAATGTTTAATTGTATTGTTTTCTATGATGTGGAGCCTTTGTAAAGGAATCTCTGACTCAAAGGTATTAATTTGGATTGTATTCAATAAATAAAAATAAATAAATAATTCTGGGGGACTTCAATGTTTGGGTCCAATGATGAATAATCCAGACTTGGTTATAACCTTCTCCAGACTATGTCCTCTCTGGGTCTGTCGCAGGAAGTTTCCTCTGCGACCCACCAGGGCAGTCACGTGCTGGATTTGGTCTTCTCTCTGGGGCTTGAGATCAATAGTCTCAAGACTGATCTGGTCATTGGGTCCAATCATTGTGCCATGGAGATCTCATTCGGGGCACCACCCGAGAGCCCTCCCCCTGATGAGATGGTAAGCTATTGCCCTTTGAGGGGTTTGACCCCTGAGGGTTTTCTGGTGGTGGCTGACATATCTAGTGTGGGCAAAGCATGCAAAAAGGGTACGTGTGCTGCAGTTGCCACCTATAATAAAGTGATGTCTGATGCACTCAAATCCCTCACACCAATCTGTGTATGACTCAGATCTTCTCACTTGAGATTCCCATGGTTTGATGGAGAGCTCAAGACAATGAAGATTTTGGGTCGGAGGCTAGAACGCTGCTGGTGGAGGACTGGCCTGGAGGTGGACAAGCTGGCCCTGTGCGCTCACTATGGTGAATACCAGGGGGCAATCAACCATAAGAAGGTAAAGTTGCCACCCAGGGAGATTGCTGCCATGAAGAATCGACCAACTGTGCTCTTTCAGACTGTAGACAGGCTGTTAAATCCAACCTGCCTGCAGCCGAAAAAAAGCCTTTCCTAATGCTTTATGTGAAGAGTTTGCTTGGTTCTTATTGGACAGAGTGCCCGCCATCAGGCAGAAAAGTCCACCAGTGAGCCAGTCCATGGCCTACAGTGACTGTCTTGGGTGTTCAGAGAGTGCTTTGTCTGGTTTGGGCGAGTTTAGACCAGTGAAGGTTGCTGAGGTCATTGAGGTTGCTTCCAATCTGAGGCACACATATTGTGAACTGGACCTGGTGCCGACACATTTCTTCATGGAATGTGTCGACTCCATTGGCCTGGTGTTTGTCTTGATTGTCCAGTGCTCCTTGTCAGAGGGCATCTTCCCAGATTCCTTGAAGGAGGCACTGATGAGACCCCTTCTGAAGAAACCACCTTGGGACCCTGACGTCAAGGTGAATTATTGCCCTATCTCCAACATTTCATTCTTGGGTAAGGTTGTTGAAAAGATTGTGGCACTTCAGTTGGAGGAGCACCTCATAGCCTTTGATCTATATGAGTCTCTCCAGTATGGATTTCGGGCAAGGCATAGTACAGAAACTGCATTAGTTAGGGTGCACAATGACCTTCTCAGAGCAAGAGATCGAGGGGAGGGGCCAATTCTCATTCTCCTTGATCTCTCTTCAGCTTTTGACACAGTGGACCATTGCTTGTTACTTGAATGCCTGAGGGAATTTTGTGGACTCACCAGCACAGTCATCTGCTGGTTTGAGTCCTTTCTCAAAAACAGGAGGCAAAGGGTAGTAATGGGGAATTTCTCCTCCTCCCCAGCCTCCTGTCTTGTGGAGTACCTCAGGGTTCGGTCTTGTCGCCAGTGTTGTTCGATGCGTACATGCTGCCACTGGGAAGGCTCATTAGGAAGTACAGCTTGGGTTTTCATTGCTATGCCGATGATACGCAGCTGCATCTTTCCTTTGCCCTTGGGACATCCAATGCAGTGGATGTGCTAAACAACTGCCTTGGTGAAATAAATAACTGGATGGCCACCAGCTGGTTGTGACTGAATCCCGATAAGATGGAGGTACTGGTAGTGGAGTTGAACAGAGGGCATGACAGGATGGCCTTGGGCACAGAGACAGGACTTATCCTGGGATCTGTGCCTTTGAAGACCTCCTCTAGGGTCCGTGATCTTGGCGTTATTCTGGACAGTGGACTAACACTTGACACTCAGGTGTCGGCCGTTGTCCGTACCAGTTTTTATCATCTGAGGAATATTGCCAGGATTAAGCCCTTCGTTCTGCCCCTGGACCTCCCTACCTTAGTGCATGCCTTCATGACATCGAGGCTGGATTACTGTAATGCGCTCTACCTTGGGGTCTCAGGAGGTACCCTCTGCCTGCTTCAGCTAGTGCTGAACGCAGCTGCCAGGTTGTTGACGGGGCAGTCTAAATACTGTCACATCATCCCGGTTCTACGTGAACTGCACTGGCTGCCAGTCAGGTGGAGGGTCCTCTTTAAGATGGGCTTGCTCACCTTTAAGGCCCTACATGGCCTGGGCCCTGGTTACCTGGCAGACCTTCTTACACCTGCTACCTCAGTCCACTCCCTTCATCCTCGTGGGGCCTCCTTGTGATTCCCAAAACAGGGCTAAAAATGGCTGACAACAGAACCTTTAGTGTCGCCAGCCCTGTCCTGTGGAATTTGCTCCCTCCATCTGTAAGGGAGGCCCCATCAGTGGAGGCATTTAAGGCATGCCTTAAGGCCTTCTTCTTTAAGCAGGCTTTTCCTGACCCTGTTTTATAAATATCACCCCGCTCTGACTATTTATATTGCATGTCCCTGATGTCCTTTTATTTATTCACTGAGTTTTTATTTATTTTTGTATTTTTTAATCATTGTTGCTATTTATTGAGTTTTCTTTTCTTGGTTTGTTTTTATGTATGGTGCCCAGAGCCTCAGGGATTGGGAATCTTTAAATAAAATTTGCCTTGCCTTGCCATTTTGAAAGAGAGAAGTTCTTTTCCCTCAGTTTCAGTAACCAAATGCTGTCTGTCCACAGCACGGTTGCCCGACCTTGGAATTTTGAACATGGTACAGTTACTTGGTGTGTGATGGGATGAAGCACCCTGTATTTGGAGTTGTGGGGGGGAACCCCCAGAAACATGAAAGTAACTCCACCGCATTCAAAATTCCAATATTGGGCAACCGTGGTTCAGCAGCAGGCTTCGTGTTCCTGACACTCGGCGAACTGATTTTCTTTGTTTTGTAATACATATAGTCGACAAATGGGGGAATCAGGGGGAATGGATCTGTGGTCACTTACGCATGACACCACCCACACCGTATCCACATCCATACCCGGCAGGCAACTAGAATAGCCATCCGGTGTGGTCTGCACAGTGAACAAAGTGCACTGAACAGAAAGAATAAATGAAGCCTGTCAATGAATGATCACAATGTTGAATAATTACTTGCTGCTTTATGGATTGCTCACTTGGGTGACTGGTAGTGCTGGATAATGGACAGCAGTTTTGATACCCATTCTGAGTTGGTGGTGGAGTGTGGTGGTTTGCCTCTTTCTTCACTTTTGCTGGGGAAGTGGGTGCCTGTTTGTGCTAGGCAGTGTGAATTTCAATTTTGAAAAGGCACTGTGATTGATAGTTGTGAGGGGAACACCACACCACAGGTAATTTCCTTGTACATCGAGATGGTGAATGTGAGGGGGTGGGGTACTGTACACACCTGGGAATATTACGTGCTATCAGTACTCCGCAGAGGTGCGACTAACACACCTCCCTATGTGACACGTGCAGTGCATGTGTCATGTTTGGCCATGGGCACATGGCAAGTCTAGGCTCTGCATAATTGCTGGAAGGTGGCAACCAAGGTCTTGCATGTCAGGTACTGAGCCTCACTGTTGAAGTGGCCATTCAGTAATGTTTCATGAAAGACGTAACCAAACATTTGAAATTAAATCTGAGTGTGTGCGTTCATGTAATTATTTAACGTGTTATTGAAAGTTTTAGTAAGATAGATATAAAAATAAATAATTTTCTTTATAATGATGACATGCTGTCTTCCAAAATGAGTAGACAATTGACCTAAAAAAACACACCGCTATTAATAGATGTATTAAAGCAAAAGTTCACTGTACTACAAAGTTCCTGTTGATTGATGCATCTCTCTTTCTGTGGTATGAAAGAAAGAGTGGATCATAGTATGGGAGGTGGGACTGTACTTGTCCAACCTGTAGCACCTATACAGTGTTACTACACAGAAGACTATCAGGGGAGGCAAAGGTGATTATGGTGGTGCTGCATGCATCACTATTATGGACGGTCCAGTGGTGGAACTCCAGGAAAAGGTGTGTTTATTTGCATATGCCACCAATGGCAGGCACACTGTAAACTCAAGGGGGGAGGAAGAGTCAAACATTGAGGCTCCCACATTCAATGTGTACCATTCAATGCCCCCAAAAGTTGCAGAAGCCTGCAGATAGGGCACATAAACCCAGGGTTGGGGGTGGTTATGAAGTGGTGCTTGAAATAGTACAGGTCACAGAAAAAGCTACACAGTGCGCACTTATCATTTGTGGTGACCCGAAGATAGACACACAGTCTTACAGATCATCAGGAGGAGATGACGTACCCCTGGGATACTTATGGTGGGGCATCACCAGCGTAACATGTATAGCATGTGACACATGGACACTGTGTTACACATTGCAGTTGACAGCACAGCTCAACTGATGTGCATAGTTGGGCAGGCACCATGTCCAGAAGAACATACATCTGGTTGGGGTGCTGGTACGGTTGTCAAACAAAATGATGCAGCTCATACTTCGGTGACAGTATTAATAAAGGCCTAAGGATGTCAATATTTACTCCACAGAAAACTTGAGGGAACTGGGGATATGACAGAGACATTGGAAGACAGAAAATGAACACACAAAATAGTGGATGGACTGTCTTCCAATGGTAAAGAGGATGTAGGACAAGTGGTCACAGCAGGCAGTTGTGTGTGGGGGGGGCAACATGAGGAACTACTTTGCAGGGATGGAAGGGGACAATTGGAGCTGAATTATGGATGGACTGCTGCTGTTTGGAATGGTCACACAAACACGAATGTTACAGACAAGAGGGGCTTGTAAGCCACAGTTGCATTAGGTTATCCATGACACTATAAGTATGTAGTTTAGGGCAGCAAAAAGAGGGCTTACTGATCCAGCAGTGACAACAAGTATGCTTGTCTGTCTATCTTTACACACAGTTTAATGGGCACCAAAATGACAATTGGTCAACTGTGCTGTAAGCAGACAAACCAGATGCCATCAGAACAGGGTGACATCATGTCAGGTTCACTTACCCATCGATACTTCTGTGTCACACTTTGGGGATAGACTACATACCCCCACTTATTTTGCGGTGTAGTACTGTCTGCAGTGACATTTGGGGACAGGCTACATATACTCACATTTGGCAGTGAAGTACTGTCTGCAGTGGCATTCACCAGGAATGTGTGTGTGTGACAGTATCACTTGTTGAATGACAGAGCAAATGTACCCTGTTTACCTAAGTTTTATATAACTTGGCATGCTCAACTGTTGATGTATCTGGTACTGTTTCTGTTATATTTTCTCCGTTTTCCTTGGCCTACACTGATTCCCTCTTACGTTCCCCGATTGAGCTACACTGTTTTCTTTCTATGTCATGTTGTTTGTGCCAGTTTCTGGCCCGTGCCATGCCTGAAAAAGGTTTTAGGATCAGTGCACCAACCCGGTTATAGAACGAATAAATAAATACATAACGAGTACCGGTGATGTCTCCTATGGTCCATGCCACTACACACATTGCCATGCACACCTTAATGGGTGCACAACATATGACATCCTCTGTGTTGCCTGCCTGTCTCCTCCACTGTGGCCCATTAGGTGCATGATGCAGCAATGCTGAGCTGTGCACCATAGAGTGGTGGACCAAAGACATGTGATTGTGGCTTTTGAAGAACACACAGTGCACATGTGCATGCGGGTCCAGAGGTGCATAGCTGTGGTATGTGCCTTTGGCACTTGACATACACTGTGTTTCACTGAGATTCAGAAACGTGCAACACATACAAGCAAAACACATGTAGGTCCATACCCAATGATAGCTATGAAGACAAGGTATTCCGTATCACTGGCCACCTGTCTGTTGTATCCCCTCCCTCACATCAAAGTGCAAGGATGGCAAATGAGGCTTAGCAGTGGACACAGAATGGGCATTTATTCAGATGCCCATCCTTTAGCCCAGTCAGCACACCCTGTGGCATGACAGGGATGAACATGTGGGTAGGTCTTGCCCCTGACCAGGTTCTGTATGCACCGTACATTCCCTCACCCCAGCCCAAGACCTGTGCCACACACAAATGTCACTGACTGTCCACAACCCATCCACAGCAGAGCCCAGCAGCCCCTGACACATAAAGTGTAGCAAATCCCAACTCCCACACCGGCTCACAGGTGGTTAGTAGCCCCTTTTAGTCCCATGGCACATCCACCCTGACCACGTAACTGTATATCATTGCTGCACTTACAGGATGGTGAGCGTCACTTTGCAACAGTCATTCCACCAAGAGCAGCTGCCATGTGAATGATGCACTTTCCACCAGTAACTCCACCTCAGATGTCTGTTGTCTGAGTCATTCTAGCAGTGCACAGCCTATGAATATGCAGTGTGCAACCACTAGCAGTCAGACGGTGGGCGTCCAAGATGGAATGAGTGGTGGAAAGTGTCACTTGCCATCTTGCAACTATGTAAAAAAACATGTGTGTGGGGGGGGGGATGTGGTGTGGAATGTTCATGCTGTGGGATAGTGGGGCCAATAAACACCACTAATCAGGAGGTTGGGGATTGTCATGTGGCAGATCCCTGTCCAAGCCCCTGGAGCACAGCAGCCACCCACTGCAGTGCCATAGCCCCACCAACAACACACAGCAGCATCAGCTCCCATGAAGCAAGGCCCTACCCTTACACAGCACCACATCCCTGTATGGCAGAAGCATCTACCCCCGCCCCCTACACATGGCTGCTCCTGTCAGTGGTGCAACACATGACATCCTCCCTTAATGCACGCAAGTGCACAGGTCCCACACACCAGTCCCCCATACTAACATTGCTGCACAGTGGTTTCCACCATTTCCCCTGGCAATGACAACCCTCACATACCTACATAGTCAGTGACAAAGCACAGATGGCCAGTGACACAGCCCTCCGCAGACACCACCTCGGCTGCAAGACATCCAACTGATGCCAGAAATATGCCCCTATAAATAGACAGAGCATTCCCACCATCACCTGGATGTCCATTGGCCAAGCAGGAGTGCAGAGGGCTAAGCCACTGGCCATCCAGCCAATGACACTGACTATGCAGATGCATCAGAGTGGTGGTCAGTGCATGGTGGGGGGACATTGGACATCCATTAGGGTCAGAGGTGACAGGATGGGGGGTATGCCAGGATGGTCGCTCTGTGCCCACTGCAAGTGGCCCACAATCAGGAGGTATTAATGGTTGCCCCCAGTGTGTGTGGCCAGTATCTGGTGTGTAGGCGTCATCACTATAAGGGGCACCTTGTACTGGTCAGGAAGATATGTGTAGACATGTATGGTGAAGGGGCATAGGGGTCTGCAGGGGGCGGTGGGGGTTCTACAGCATTCCCACGGCCAGTGCTCCCTTGTGTGGGGGAGAGGGGGTTCTGCTGTGATGGGGACAACCACAGTTGTGTGCAGGGGTCAGTGGGAGGGAACGGGGATGGGTTCTGGGCCACAGTTCCTGGTGTACTGGGGCAGCCCCCCTAGACTGGGTAGGGGTCTCTGTGCATGGCTGCACAAACAGCAGTTATGGCAAGGCCCCACCCTGCCATAACCTGCACACTGTTATACCCCACTACGGAAGACACTATGCACCTTTGTGCATGGGACATAGTGCTGGCATGCCCCCCACCCACCCCCTGCATGTTGCGGTCCACGTGGCCAGTTTTGTGAATCATGCACAGGGGTGCAATGGGTGGAGAGTGGCTACATGCCACAGTTACGTGGCACATAGGCACTCCGCACATTCATCTATAGGTAGCATTGAGAGGATCGACCAATTTGACTGTCTATGTACCTCATCTCAGTGACAAACAGGTATAGGACAAAGAACAGATACTACTGGACTGAGAGAAAAAAACTCCAATGTAAATATTTCACATGCACAATGTGAATATGACTTGTTCAAGTTATGGATGGGTAAATAAGGCACCACAAAGAAATTTGTGGGTGAGGGGGACTGCAGCTTTTGGCACACAACTAAGAAGTACATCACAAACACTACAGGCTGGGTCTCATTTTAGAGCACACACCATTTGTAATGATAGGACACACAATCTGTCCATGCAGCAGCAGTACTGTAAGGACTTGTCACTTGGGAGACATACACATCACTGTAGTAAACAAATTTTTGTTTTGCTACTGACTGATTCAGAAACCCAAAACAGTTCTGTAACTGCTGTGCCACCATGCATATACATCGAGGTTTGCCAAAACCTGTTACTGCTTTGTGCTGCATGCAGGATCCAAGCATAGGAATGAGAATGGCAGTCTGTGAGGTGAAACAAGTGTTTCGCCATAATTAGGCTTGCCACTAAAGGGCAGGCCAGGTTGTAGTGGGACCCAGCCAGGAAGAAGGCTGGGGTGGACAGGAATGGGGGAAGGGACTACTGAGAGGGTGGGACCTATGATGCCATGGATGATGTCACCAAGGGGTCACTCGCTGGGGATTGGCGGGAGGGGCCAGCAGGGACCAGAAGGAGGGGTCCCGGGGGTATGTAAGGCCATGCAACCCTCAGGGAACCCTCTTTTCTTGCTGTAAATTTCTGCAGCACATTCGTTGCCAGTTGAGGTAAGGCATGGAGGGCTAAAGCCCCATATTTTGGCATGTTCAGCTGTTAATTTGATGGTCATCATTTAAGGTGTTAGAAATAAAAAAGAAAAAGACTTATAAGTGCTAGATGCAGGTATTCTTTAAAAATTGTGCAGTGTTCACTGGTTTGCAAAGGGCGAGATAGCGAGATCACTGTTTATGGTATGGCTGGTTAGAAAAAGGCTATAAGTGCTCGATGCAGTATACTGGTGAAATGTGCAGTTTTCAGGGTAGTTTGGGCAAAATCGCAGGCATGGTGCAGACATGCTGGGTTTCAGCAGGAGAGAGTTATGGTTGCGGTTCACATGGAAGAAATGGTCACCAGAGGCCAGTCGGGGACCAGAGGGAGGGTTAGACAAGGTTTTGGCCACTCGGTGGCCGTTGAGCAAGCTGAGCCATTGTGTGGGCATTTTTCATTGTTCCCGCTGGGGAGGGGTGGCTGGCTTAGTGGTATGGCCGCTCGAGGCCTAGGGTAGTGGTGCTGTGGCTGGCGGCAGTGTGAGAGCTGCATGGCTGGCTAGAAAAAGGCCACAAGTGCTCGATGTAGCATACAGGTGAAATGTGCAGTTTTCAGGGTAGTTTGGACAAAATCGCAGGTGTAGTGCAGACATGCTGGGTTTCGGCAGGAGAGAGTTATGGTTGTGGTTCACAGGGAAGAAACAGTCACCCGAGGCCAGTTGGGGACCAGTGGGAGGGTTAGCCAAGGTTTTGGCCACGCGGTGGCCATTGAGAGAGCTGAGCCATTGTGCGGACATTTTCTTTGTTCCCACTGGCACGGGGTGGTTGGCTCAGCGGTATGGCCACTCGAGGCCTAGGGTAGCGACACTGTGGATGGCAGCAGTATGACAGCTGCAATGCGACAGGTGGTGGTGTTTAGTACCCACGAGACAGGCCTCACAGGGTGAGGATGAGACAGCGCGAGTGGCCTAGTCGAGCAGGACCCCCCCGTTTTCTGGGGACGGTAATGTGCAAGGCTTGAGCAGTGGCCATGGAGCGTAGGAAGGGGCCTAGGCCAGGGCTGGGCTCTGAGTGAGCAGGAGGGGAGCAGAAAACTAGGTGTGTTGGGGGGGTGTTTGTCTTAGCCCGGGGGTGGCCTGAGCGGGCCTAGGGAGACTAGGACCACCCTGAGGGCAGTGATGGTGGTGGCCCACCTAGGAGACTGGGTAGGGGGCAGTTTGAGGGGTGGAGCCTTGTGGCCTAGGCTGCGCCGGCGGCTGGGAGAGAGACCTCATGGCACTGTGGAGGCGACCGGAGTGGTAGAGTTATCAGCGGGGGCCTGCTTTTGGGGAGACAAAATGGGAGCAGGGTTTGTGAAGTGGCATACGGGTCGGAGGCTTGCCAGAAGGGCAGCAAGAAGCAGGGCAGGGGGCCTCAAAGGCAACAAGGGTGGGCTTAATTGGGCAAATGAGGCCTTTGCTAACAGACGCTACACTGTACTCCCAGCAACGACATGGGCAGCCTCACATGGATAGCAGGCGGGACCGGTTTTGGTCTCGATGAGGAGTCAGTGGCAAGGTCTGACAAGACCATGACAGTTGTGTTGTGGGTGCTCTCCCTTTTCTTTATTAGGGCCCCTCTGTTGGGCAATGCCTGGGGAGGAAGGGCAAGCAAGTGGTCGCAGGTCCTCAACCTAAAACCAGTGAATGAATGGTCCTTTATTACTCGGCTGGTAAAAAGGTTTGGTAGCAGGGCAGCAGTAGCCGATATAGGTGATGGCGTGGGGGAGAGAAGTGTTTTAGGGATCCTGCTGCTATGCGGAGTGAGCGATCAGGAAGCACGGTGGCTGTGGGGTGCCACAGGGGTGGGGAGGTGGGCAGGTCAGAGGGCCGAGTGGCAGAGCGTGTTCAGGGCCTGCAGCAACAAACAGGCAACTGAATGGCAGGCTGGCAGTGGTGAAATGGCCTAGCCAGGGCAGGACAGCAAGCTGGAGCAGGTAACGGGGGCTCGGGCCAGAGGGACAGGGGAACGACTCAAGCAGGAATGGTGATGGAGCAGAGTACAACACCCGGTGCATGGGGGGAAGGGGTGGGGGTGGGAGAAAAAATGAGTTGCAGTATGATGTTGTGATTTTTCATGCAGCATTAGCCACAGCAGAAAGGAGACCCACAGTGCCCAGCACTTCCATGTTGGCTGACGCAGCAAAGCTAATGAAGCAGATGACCAATTTGGTTGAGGCAGCGAAGAAGAGGGAGACAGAGGAGGAGGTCCAGAGGAAGCAGAAGGAGGCTGAGGAGAGAGCAGGTGATGGGACGAGAAACAAAAGGCCAAGGAGGGTGGCTCCCAACCTGCCGGCAGCACCTGGCACAGGCGGGGGGACCAGTCCAGCCCCGGGAAGGCCCCAACTGGATGGGGGTAAGGATGTGAATATGAACAATTAATCAGATTTTAAAGAATATATCAAGGGCCTGTTAGGGGATATGGTGGAGAAGGGGGTATCAAAGATGGAGCGGGCCCTGTAGCACATCAAGGAGAATGGCAAGCAGGACAAGGACAGGGCGATCACCTGGGGCGGGGCTCAGAAGCCATACGATGGACCGCCTGGTTTCATGTTGGGTGACCACATACCAGCCTCCATAAAGGAGAAAATATGGAAAGGGGAGTACGTGGATATCTTCAGCTTGGTGGATGAGGAGACAGCAAAAAAATATGAGCAGCAGGAATCGGTGGGCAAATCAGAGATTGCAGTAGTGCTGGCAGTTGTGGGGCACAAAGCGGAGGAGGCTTGGCTGAAAGGGAAGAGCATTGACACATGGCAAGTGGGTTTCCTGATTTATAGTGCCTTGGTGCTACAGAAGCAGCCGGGCCTGGCGATCCCTTTGCTGACATATATGGCGATCATCAGGGATGCATACAAGGTGAAACTGGGTTTCGGTTGGCTCAAATATGACGAGGCATTCCGGAGTAGGATGGCAGCTAAGGGTGACCTGAGGTGGGATTGCACCCACACAGAGTTGTGAGTGAGGACACTGTCCAGGTCAGCAGCAGGGCAGGCAGTGGAACAAGGGAGGCAGGCCTCACCAGTCCTTGCCATCAAATCCTGCTGGGCTTTCAACAGGGTGTCATGTACATGGCCTAGCTGCAAGTTTAGGCATGTTTGTTCATGGTGCAGGGGGGCACCCAGCGACGGAGTGTCGGCAAGGGGTAGAGAAAGCCAGCCAGGCAAGTGGGCAGCCCTTGGAACACCCCTTTCAGAACAGTTGGGGCAACCAGCAGGGGGCCAGGAGGCCACAGGAGAGGAGGCACATGTCTATCTATGGGTGGAGCTAAGGACACAGTATAGGGAGGTGGGGAATAGGCCTCAGCCTACACCCCCATCAGATATGGAGTGGTGGAAGCCTGGACGGTGGGCTACCCTGACAAGGCAGGGGTGGAGCTGCTGAGGCTGGGATTTAAGAGTGGATTCCTGTTGGGTTTTGAAGGAAAGCGGGTGGGGATGCGGGCTAAAAACCTGGGTTCAGTAAGGGGGAAGGAGGACATAGTAAGAAAGAAGCTCCAAAAATGCTTGAGCCCCCTTGCGAGCAGTTCAGAGTATCACTGCTGGGGGTGGTACCAAAGAAGCAAACAGGGGAGTTCTGGCTCATACATCACCTTTCTTACCCTGATGGGGAGTCGGTGAATGGTGGGATCCCAGAGGCTCTGAGTATAGTCTCTTATGCCTCCCTAGACCAGGCAGTCGAGTTGGTCCAGGTGACTGGGGGGTATGGCTGGCAAAGAAGGACATCGAGTCTGCCTTTTGGCTGCTGCCGATAGACCCCGCAGATTGGGACCTGCTGTGTTTCCAATTTGAAGGCGGCCTGTATTTTGACAAGACGATACCCATGGGCTGCTCAGTGGCATGCTACATGTTTGAGGCTTTCGGCTCATGGGTACAGTGGGTGTTTGGGTCCCGTTACAGGCATAGGAGAGTAGTCCATTACTTGGACGTTTTCCTGTTGATAGGGGCCAGTTGGGAGAAAACACAAGGAATGTTGAGGGATTTTCAAGACATGTGTGACAGGATAGGGATCCCACTGGCAGCAGAAAAAAAGGAGGGACCGGCCTGCAAATTGGAGATTTTGAGGATCGAGGTGGATGCGGAGCAGGAGTGCTTCCATCTGCCAGGGGATAAGGTAGTGAGGCTGCCGGGTCTGCTCACACTGGTGGGGGGGGGAGGCGGAGGGTGCCGCTGGTACAGGTACAACAGCTGCTGGAGCACCTTAATTTCGCCTGCAAGGCCATAAGCCCAGGCAAAGCCTTCACGAGAAGGTTGGGTAGTGCCATGGGCAAGGCAAAGCAGCCTCATCACTGGGTGGATATAAATAAGGGCAAAAAAGAAGACCTACAGGTATGGGAGGAGTTTCTGCAGTCTTACAATGGGGTGACATTTGGAGGAATGGGCCTACAACACAGACATGGAGTTGTACACGGATGCAACAGGGGGTTTCTGGTTGGGAGCCTATTTTCAAGAGGAATGGATTTCGGAGGCATGGTCTGACAGGTGGCAGAAATGGGGATTGACCAAGGAAATCACCTTCCTCGAGATATTTCCCATATGGGTGGCCCTCGAGGTATGGGGTGCCCAGATGGGAAGGCGCTGCATATTATTCTGGTGCGACAGCAAAAGCATGGTAGAGGTGGTCAACAGACAGAGTGGCCAGATGGAATCCATGGGGCAGGTTCTAAGGCGGATGGTATTGCTGGGGCTGCATTTGAACCTGGCATTTAAGGCACAGCACATTGAGGGGGTACGTAACGAGGTGGCTGACTGTCTTTCTCGTTTTCAGATGGAACAGTTCCAAGAGCTGGCCCCACAGGCAGTGCCTACCCAGACCAAGGTCCCGGACTGGATGTGGGAGATTGGTGGGTAAAGGCCAGGGCATTGTACAGAGGGTCATGGTCAGCCACCACCCTGAGGGCCTACAAAGGGGCATGGGCTAGCTTCCAGGTGTTCCGGACCAGGCAGGGATAGGAAACAGGGGACACGGGAGGAACAAGTCATGCAGTATGTAGTGAAGACATGGGAGGAAGGGGTTGTGCCCACCACCATGGGGGTCCAGCTGGCAGGTATCAGCTGGACATGTCAGGATAAGGGTTGGGAGGACACGTCAGGTGGCTGGGCAATCAAGAGGATGGTTTCAGGATGGCAGAGGGGGCAGGGCGCTAGACGGGATGGGAGGAGACCCATTATGGGGTCCCTCCTCATGAAGGTGGTGAGGGCACTTGGCCAGGTTTGTACATCAGCGAACGAGGCCTGTCTGTTCCAGGCTATATTTGCAGTCATGGTGAGGGGAGCTTTTAGGGTAGGGGAGATGGTGGCACCCAGGAAGCAGGTGACTGCAGCTGGCCTGCAAAATAGGATCATGAGCCTGGAAGAGGGGAAGGTGGTCATAGGGCTCCGGAGATCTAAAACAGACAAGCAGGGAAAAGGGTTCTCAGTGCTGATACTCAGGCAGCCAGGGGAAGGAGTCTGCACAGTCCAGGCCAAGCTGGACTATAGCACAGTGTGGGGCCTCGGGCCAAGGGCCTAGTTTATACACGGGGATGGGGCCCTGGTGATGGGGTTTCCAAGTTGCGGCGATGTTGAAGAAGGCGGCGGCATTCATGGGGGAGAACCCCGACAAATTTGCCCCACATTCCTTCATGATTGGGGTGGCCTCGGAAGTGGCCGCGGTGGGAGGGGGAGAGGGGGAGGTCCAGCAGGTGGGAAGGTGGACATCAAAATGTTACAGGAGGTACGTCCGGTGTTGATAATTGCTAATCAGTGTCCCTTTTTCTCTTCCCACAGCAGGCTGCAAGAGACAGGTGTGGATTGTGGGGCACCCATTCATCTATTGGGCAGAGTGGTTTGCAACCACCATGAGGATAGGGACGCAGCTGCACCCAGGAGCGGAGCATACCAAGGTGTGGTGGAAGGGTCTGAGAGGCATGAGGTGGTCGCAGCTGCTCCTGCTGCTGGAGGAGTTATGGGTGCGCTGGGCGGCACCGGATGGGATAATTATCCACCTGGGGGGGAACGACCTGGGATCAGTGCCATGGGGGTCCCTGTTGAGGGATATTTTGGTGGATTTTGAGAAGGTGAAGAGCTGGTGGCCACGGGTGGACATAGGCTGGTCAGAGATCACATCCAGGAGGTTGTGGAGGGGAGCGAAAGGGCCTAAGGCAGTGGAGGTAGCACGGAAATGGCTGAACAAGAAAGTGGCCAGAGCAGTGATATAAATGGGAGGGGTTCACATCCAGCATAGGGACATCTCTTATGAGCAGGAGGCAGTCTACAGGTCAGACGGGGTCCACCTGACCGAGTTTGGCATGGGCCTGTTTCTCCGGCCTTTCCGGGAGTTGGTGTGGAGCATCAATCAGAAGGTGCTGAGGGGTTAACCCGCAAGGGGTGAGTCCCATCTTCCATCACAAGCTGGAGATGGGTCAGTGGAAGGGGTGTTGGGAGCAAGGGGAGAAAGTGGGGGCAGGTAGAAGTGGGAGGGGGCAGGTACCACTGGCTGGGGACAAAGGAACCCAGGTGTGGAAGTGATGGGGGAGGGGGGAGAGATATAGAGCTAGTGGGTGGATCCCTGTGTCCACACCTAGTGGGGAGAAGTGGTCCGGGTAAGCGTGGTACCCGGTGGTGGTGATTGGAAGGGGGGAGCTGGACTGCAGTGTCCGGACCCTGAAAAGCAAGGAGGAAGATGAAGAGAACCTGGCGAATAACCATGAGAGGGAAGACAGGACTGTTATGTCCTTGAAGTGACGTAGGACTGTAATGTCCACTGTATAAAGATTGACTTTGCAACATGAACTGGGATAAATTTGATATAATTATAATTATGCCTTGTAAATAAACACTGCCAGCGAGCATCCAAAAGCAAGAAGGTGGTGGCCTCAGTTATTTCTAGGTGGGAATCCATGGACAATAAAACACAGTGTTCAGTAAAAATGCCTTTGTGCCAGGTGTAAACATTAGTTACTGTCACAGTATGTAACTGCTAAAGAATGAAAAATGAAGCAAAAGGTGACAGCTTTGAATGATTTCCACCTCTACAAAACTACATTTCCTGATGTTTCTGTATGGCAGATGGGTAGGTATTGCAGCTGGGTCACTAGGATGACATCACAGGAAGCGGTCCACGGGTGAGCACACTCCCAGCTCAATGGAGTTTCTTTACAAGAGGGAGGAGCCATGGACATAAAGAAAAGCCGCCAAACAAGTAAGAAACTGATTTTTACAACATAAAAAATACATAGGGCTTCATAGGGCACTGAGACCTTCTGCTAAAGCACACTGGCATTCAAATAAGTGCAACAAGGTAAAATACCAGTTTAGTTGTCCTTTAAACATTATGTGGATTATTCTTCATCACTTTTGTATTATGTGTAACATAACATTTGATTGTAATGTGTGTTAGGTCCTTTGGGACCAATTGAAATTGTGCAATTTTTAATAAATTACATCAAATCAAAACAAATGTGCTCATTTTTTTGTGACTCCTATAAATGTTAATAGCATGAAATCACAGGCAAAATGTCTGTTGACTATATCCCTTCTGCAGCAACAATCTGGGGATATCATGCTACTCCAGGATTCCAGAATAAAAAAACAAATTTGAAATTTCCAGGGCTACCCCTTGTGAACTAAAGGATCATATCACTGGTCTCCTGGGGATGAGCTGTGTGACAGGGTGGGAATCCTGTTAAAGAGTTCTGACTGGCATATCACAAGGCTGGTTGACATACTGTACACCAGGGTCGGGCACTAATGACAGAATTAGAACGGGGTGACCATCACTTATGGGTATTCAGTATATATGCTCTTCAGACCAAGGCACTTTGTATTGATCTTTTTAAGGAACTCCATCCTTACTTGTTCACTATGAGATTTTTCATGTGGGGGGGTTATTGCCCACTACCCCAGCTTCCTGCAGCTGATATACATAACAGATTTACTGTGACTCGAGTTTTTGAAAGGAGATAGTCATTACTGCAGGTCTCTTAGATGCATATAGGGAGATTTATAAATCAGGGGTATACTTTTACCTACGGCAGTGTTACCACTAGGACTGATTATATTTTTACTTCATATCCTGTACTAGTAATGGAAGCTAAAATAGAGGCAGTGGAAACTTTTGATCATTTGACCCTTTGTTGTGTTTTTTCACTTTCAGCCTTCTCTCCTAAAGGAAGAGGTGTCCAGCACTTGTAGCCTTCCCTGTTAGCACAGCTATGGGTTCTGAAAAATGAGAGCAATTATGGCAATCTCAGCTTTCTGTTCAGTGTAAAGACAAAATAAAAAAGTCTGGGCTAAGGCGGCTCACACAGTGAGTACAGAAACCATAGTTGGCTATCTGATTAAAAAAACTGTTATTTAAAACTGACTGCACTTCCAAACAACGCCAGACGTTTTTGAACTTAACTCCTGCTCTTTCTCAAGGTGTAACTGGAGGTATGGTACCTGTTACTGTACCTATTTAAAAGCAGCCACTTAAAGAGATATGTGCCACATATAAATAACAATTGGTAACAGGTGTCAATGGACCTTCTCATGCTCCACTTATAAAAAACATACATAAAAATATTATGTGTGCATAAAATACTATACTTAACAAGTATTACATCCCATAACTTATTCTACAGAAAGGGAGGGGAGGGCAGGAAATGGGAGGGGTAAATAGGATACCAATTAGACATTAAATACAATGGCCTGGATATTCAAAGGGGTTGTACATGGCACAACAGAGTTGCGCCGGTGCAACCCTGCACTGCGCCCAGGTAGGATATTGAAAAGGCTGCCAGGTGCAGTGCAAATCTCAGTGCACTGGGGTGCTTAGTATGCATACCTTTGAGGAAAGAAGGGAGAGGGAGGACATGATAGAAACTTTTAAGTACCTCAGTGGAATCAACAAAGTTCAGGAGAGTAGCATCTTTCAGAAAAAGAGATGTGCAAGAACAAGGGGACACAATTTAAAGATGGGGGGGTAGTTCAGGGGCAATGTGAGGAAGTATTATTTCACAGAGAGGGTAGTGGATGCATGGAACAGCCTTCCTGAGGAGGTTGTGGGTCTAAAACTGTGGAGAATTCAAAATGCATGGGACAGACATAAGGCAATTCTTGTGGGGGGTAGGAAGAAATAGGCTGTTGGTTAACTAGGATCTGCGGCCTATCTTGTAGGTAGGGAAATGGGCAGACTAGATGGGCCAAGCTGTCCTTATCTGCCATCAAAGTCTATGTTTCTATGTTTCTATGCGGCGCAGATGCAGGGGGCATGCCCATGCATATGTGGCACATCCCAATATTCAGCCCAAGATGTGCGGCGCATATGCCCGCACAACCCTGCATTGCGCCACATAGGGGGCTCAAAGTTGAACACGTGAATTGGTGAAACAACCCCTGCTCACCCACAGGCAGGCTGTTGTATTGCAGGGTGCAACACAGCAGCTGCCAGCCATGGGTGGACACCCTCCCACCCAGCACACCGTCCACAAGCACCCACAGCACCCTAGTAGTCTAGTGGTACCCCCCTCCCTCCCATTACTCCGATCACTGGTAAATATACTTTAAAACATGCCCTGGTAGTCTAGTGGTACCTCCCCAATGCCCCGATCACTGGTAAATATATGTTAAAGTATTCCCTGGTAGTCTAGTGGTACTCCTCCGCCCCCAGCCCTGATCACTGTACATCATCATGAACACCTTCCCTGGTGACCCAGTGGCACCCCCACCCTCCCACCCACACAGGACCCCTTGCCACGCCGTTCACGGTCATTGGTGGTGACTGCAGCCTCCTGACATACCACCCGCCACGGCCAAATGACAGGTGCAGTATGGGCTGTAAGCCCATTACTCCACTAACGACCAGGGAATGATTTCAAGGACATTTACTACAGTGCACACATTAGTCTGTGCAGGGTGCCAGGTGCAATCCACCAGGCTACCCTGTGCAAGGCATGCAAATGGAGCCATAATGACAGGCAAATGGCCCCATTTGCACCTTGCATATATTATGGCCTCATTTGCATGCCCTCTGCTAAATATCGTGGGTGATGTGCCCAGTGCAACTGCATTTGTGCTGGTGCATCCCTGTGCTCCCCATCTTTGGCTTGTGCCAGCGCAGTGGCACTGCACCGTGCACTGTCCATGCCATATTCAATGGTGCTGCACCATGGTGCATCGCCGTTGAATATCACCTGGTCCTGGTCCTGGTCCTGGCCCCGGAGCATCCCAGTTGCGCTGAGCCTACGCTTGCACCACTGCCAGGTGCAGTCTGAATATCCAGGCCAATATATTCTTAGGCATCAAGCAAAACATATATACTGTAGGGGACATTGAAATCGTGCTCCATTTTATTCGCGCTATCAGCTGTCAAAACATTTTCACAGCACAGAGAATTAGCGCATGCACCTTAGCACATCATTAGCCTAATCTATATGTAGCCTCCTCTTAAAAAATGAAAAGAATTAGCCTTTAGCTTGCTCATGCCCTCATTTATTACTTAGATACTGGTTGCGTTGTTACTTCAATAGCTATGTCTCTGCTGTCCTGGTTGAAGGTTAAGCCTGGGAACCCAGAAAGTCCAGCGAAGTGGAGTTACCCACTTGATGTTTCAGAAATTGACCCTGACAGCTTAGTGCAGACATCTGGTATTGCTACCCCAGTTGCTTCAGCAGTAGCCCAGGAAGTATCATGTGCCCTGCTGCCTGCCAAGAAGAGACGTCCAGAGTCCTATCAACATTATACTCCAGAGGTACAGTTCGAATATGGTAGGTATGCGGCTGATAACAGTGTGATGGCTGCTGTGCATCTATATAAAAGCAAAACCAAAAATACCATAAATGAGAGCACAATTAGGAATTTTAAAAAAGACTACATAGAGCGCCTAAAAACAACACCAAACCCAGCACACCTTACTGCAGAGTTGCCCAAGAAGCCCAGAGGTAGACCGATGCTGCTAATGACTGATGTAACTGAACAGTTACAGAAAATTGTTTGTACTCTGCACTCAGAGGGTGCAGTTGCAAATGCACCAGTGGTTCTAGCCATTGCCCAGGGAATCATTAAAAAAAGTTCCCCCCAACTGCTGAAAGAGAACGGTGGAACAATTGAATTGACAAGGAAATGGGCTTGGGAGTTTCTAAATTGGGTGGGTACAGTAAGAGAAAAGGCACCAAAACTGCCAGAAAGACCCCATCCGATTTCCACAACCCAAAGGCTTCCTTTTTATGCAGAATTGCGACATGTGTGGCACAAGAGCTCATCCCCCCTGAACTTATAATAAACATCGATGAAACTGGTGTCAACATGATACCCGTGTCAAGTGGACCATGTCAGCCACTGGTTCTCATCAAGTTTCGGTAGCTGGGTAAGGGGACAAGCAGCAGATATCACTGTTACTGGGGTGCACATTATCAGGTCATTTTCTCCCCCCCCCCCAGGTGATATACAAGGGGAAGACGAACACTTGTCACCCTTCCCATAAATATCCACCTAGATGGTCCATTACCCACTCTGTCAACCACTGGGCCAATGAGTTTATGACCATACAGTACATAAAGGATGTCATTGTTCCATACTTCTCCATCAAAAACAAACTCAATTTGCCAAGTGAGCAGAAAGCTTTGCTGCTCATGGATTTATACAGAGCTCACACTACCGCTTCTGTGTTAAATCATTTAAAGGAAGTTGGCATCGTACCTATATTCATACCTGCCTCCTGTACTGATCTATTGCAGCCCCTCGATATCAGCATTAACAAACTGCTCAAAGACAGCCTGTGTCGTTGCTTTAAGAACTGGTATGCATGGCTTGTAGCAGACTCTGTTGCCAAAGGGAGCCAGGAGTTTAAGATCGACTTCAAATAACAGCACATTAAAGAAAGGCATGCAACCTGGTTAGAGCAGAGTTTTGTTGAATTGTGTGGACAGAGGGAGGACTGTATCAGAGTATTTGTGGAGGCAGGCATTCTAGATGCCCACACCAACTGTTTACCGTGGGTAAGTACTGTATTCATATTGTGGTCATGAATCGTACCTGTATGCCTGTATGCATTAACATTGTCCACCTTTTTTTAGGACGAACGGATGTCATCGAGCGAGATGGGACCAGCTTCAGGAGCATCTGGAGTATCGGGGGCAAGCATGACGTCAGACGCCAACTGGGAGGACCACGCGGCCTAGAATGCGGAAGACACAGGGAACGCCAAAAACTCTGATGAGTCGGACGATTGAAAGAAGTAAAAGGACTGTTGATTCTTTTCTGGATGGCTTTTGTGTTTGTTTTTGTGGTTTTGGCACAAATAAATTGTTTTGGGCACTGCAAGAAATCTCAGCGACTTTTTTTGAGCCAGACATACACTCGATCCCTAGCTACTCACTCCTTGCTTGTGCTCTGAAAGCTAGGGTAATGTCACAAAGTTTACAAAAACAATTACTAAGAGAAAGCCAATGTAACAGTATACAACAGTGTTGAAACCTGTCTCATAATATTCACTGGCCCTTTATTTTCGCTGATGAAGATGAATAGCAACTATAGAGGAAATAAAGGGACAGCGAATATTATGTCGTCTACAGTACAATATATACAAATCCTTATGGTGTCCACCTATACATATAAATCCTAAGCAAAACCTTAAATATGTATTTGAGCTTCATGGAAAAAGGATTAGTTGAAATCTGTCATTCAGATCATACTCATTGGTGGCTCCTAGTATATATAGTCAGTAGCTTTCACTTCTTAATAAGATGTTGTCCATGTGTCCACCCCTAGCAGGAGTGGAGACTTTTTCTAAGCCTTGAAATGTAAAAAGATGTTGTGAACCCTTTTTTATGACATGTTCTGCAACAGTGTTACTGCAGTCTCTTCTTCTCCATCACTCTTAAATGCTTACCAATGCATAATTTGAATTTCCATGTGGTTTTTCCCTGCATAAAAGCAGTTGCAGGAGCAAGTGGCTTTATATACCACATTTTTTGTATCACAATTAATAAAAGTCCTTACTTTAAACTTTCGATCATTATGCTGGTCATATACTATAGTGTCTACCATGGAAATGTATTTCAGAGCCACATCGGAAGTTACCCTATGGTAGGGGTTTTCGTAATGTAGTGCATTGTTGTACATAATGGCTGTGAACTATACTGTCCACTATGTTATGTCCCCTTCTGTATATTACTCTTGGTAATTCAGATGTCCATTCTTTTTATTTTGGCTCTACATTTAAAACATGCTATTTTTTCTTATAATTTCCACTACCTTAAATGACTGTGGTGTGTATGTTGTAACAAAATTAATCTGCTTTCTGTTATTATTATTATTATTACCACAACTAACCCTCCCTCCTGTGTTCAAAAGCTCAGCTCTTGATAATGCCCCCACTCTTCCAACAGATTTTTTAAACAAATCTGATTATAGCCCCAGTTAATGAATCTATTTCTCATCTCCTGTACACCTTTTTCAAAATTTTGTGTAGATGAGCAATTCCTTTTCAGTCTAATAAATTGACTTACTAATTGGAATGTTTTCCACAATATGTCTGGGGTGGCAAGTATTAAATTGTGAAACAGAGTTTCTATACATTTGTTTGCAGAAAAGACTAGTATCAGCCCCCATTTCTTCTTTACCATCCTTAGTGATTCTAAGATCAAAAAAATCAATCATATTCTGATTTGCCATTATCATAAATTTTAGATTAGAATTAGTTGATTCTAAATATTGTACAAAATCATCTAGCTCATTTTGTGTACCTTTCCAAACAATTAGGAGGTCATCTATGTATGTCTTATATAAATCAATTTAATCAAAATACAGATTTTGTTCTTGGGTGTATACATGCTGTTTCTCCCATTGGTCTATGCAAATTTTCCCATGTCTGGGCGCAAACGTTGCACCCATCACAGTACCTTTCACCTGTAAGTAAAACTGCTGTGAAAACATTAAAACACTGTATGTCAAAACCTTCTCAGCTAAAGTAAAAATAAGTTCAATATGGGCTTCATCATATTCTGTGTGTTCATATAGGGTCTCCATAAGTGCTTTTAGACCACTTTGGTGAGGAATATTGGTGTAAAGGGCAGTTACATCGAGGGTAACCAGCCACCATTCAGGCTCTACATATAAATACTCCAGAATTTGTAAAATGTTAGTGCTATCTAAAACATAGCTAGATGTGGTCCTAGCAAGATGTTTGATTTGTTCTTCCATATACAGTGGAGCCCTGTTGTAAGCACACCCTAAATGCCAGGCAAAAATGTTCTTATAACTGGGGTGTTCTTATAAGAGGGCTTCAGTGAAAACAGTGAAAATCCATGTAAAATCTATGGTTAACATGATGAAATCGGACTCAAACTAGTTTTTAGATAACTAATTATTAAAAGTAGTATAACATAGCCTTTTAAAAGAGCACTTGCTCAATTAGTGTAATGTTGTAAAATCCATCCAGTGTCTCACCTAACTATGAAGGAATTTGTGCCGTCTCCTTCATGGGGCATCTTTCACACATCCATTCACTACTTAAGTGATTGTTAATGAGGAGACTAGATGATGATTCAGCCCAGACTCAGCACACTCAGCGGCATTAATGACCATCTACCACTACCTCTGGAAAAAAGGTTCTTATAAACTGTCTGATTGTTCTTATAAATGGGCTGTACTGCCACTGTAAATAACGGGCAAAAATCAGGACATCCAAACTAAGTTCTTATAAACGGGATGTTCTTATATCCGAAGTTCTTATAAGATGGCTCCACTGTATTTTGATAATGGCTCAGTTAAACAGCCAATACTTGAAACAATTGAGCATGCTGGGGAGGTCATACAGATTCTTATGTATTTTTGGGAGCCCATATTTGACAGCTTTAATTGGATGGGCAGGATTTACTAAAAAAGGCAAAGTGCTACACAAAAGTTTGCACTGCATCCTACTGTTGTGCTGGCGAGCAATCCTGCTATTCTACATTCCTGGGGAGGGACCACTACACTATGGAAATTTATTTTTGCACATAGGGTCAGTGATCAGGGACCAGGGAGGGACCTCTATACTACAGAAATGTATTTTTGCACATAGGGTCAGTGATCAGGGACCAGAGAGGGACCTCTATACTACAAAAATGTATTTTTGCACATAGGGTCAGTGATTGGGGATCGGGGAGGGACCACTGCACTATGGAAATTAATTTTTGTGCATAGGGTCAGTGATTGGGGATCGGGGAAGGACCACTGCACTATGGAAATTTATTTTTATGCATAGGGTTGGTGATTGGGGGCCAGGGAGGAACCACTATACTATGGAAATGTATTTTTCCACATAGGGTTGGCAGTCAGGGATGGAGGAGGGACCACTACACTATGGGAAAGTTTTGCAGCATATGGGAACGGCGATCAGAGAACAGGGAGTGGGGACTGCAGTACCTCTGCTAACCACTAGAATTGCGCAGATTACTACCAGGTTTTTGTTCATGGTAATTTCTCAATGCAAGGGCCTTGAAAAACAGGTCTTGCATGGAGCTCAAACTTTGTGAATAGTACTGCAGGGAAATGGAGGTCCCTTCCCCTTCATTTGCATTGCAGCCTCCCTCACACCTTTGCCTGGGCAAAAACGCAGTTTGCATGGGCAAACTGGGCTTTTTGAATACCAACTCCAGGCAAAACACAGTATGCCCTGGGCAAACTGGGTTTGCACCCAGGCAAAGCTTTGTGAATCTGGCCCCATATGTTTGTTTTGTGATATGAGCTGTAACATACATTTTATGCAGATAACTATCAATGTCTGATTTAAACTTCATACAGTAGTAGGATCATATATAAGTGGTGAATAAAAGTCTCTGTCTGATAGCTGCTTCAACATTTCCCTTTCATATTTAACAGAGTCCATAATCATGATCGCCCTCCCCTTGTCTGCTTATTTTATAACTATGTCCTGATTGCTTGCCAGGATGTTAATCACTTTCTTTTCTTTAGCAGCACAGTTGTTAAATTGGGGGAGAGGTTGATTTTTCATAAGATTTTTAATGTCCTGTGTGCAAAGCATTTCAAATACCATTACTGTAGAATTATATGGTAGCATAAATGTAGATTTGCTTTTTAGGTTATTTACACAAAAGTTAGTTTCACTTTGTGTCTGAATTGGACTGGCAAGTTCCTTACATACTGTTATGTGTCACAAGCTTGTGTCAATCGGTCTATCTTATTACCTGAAAAAAATACTTTCAGATTTAAATTACAGGTTAATTTGTGAAAGTTCACAATCAAGTCAAATTCAGTAGCTTTGTTTGTAGGAACAAGGGTCCTTTTCAAGAACTTGTAATTCACTCTCATGAAGATTATATTTTGACATTAATTAGCAGATGCTGTTTCATCTCCTGCCCCTCCTGGTGTGCCCCTTTCTTTGCTATGGGTCCCTATGGGTTGCTCTTGTATCCTTCTCCTGGGTGCACATTTTTTGTTCTTGCTCCTGGTACCCTTCTGTGTCTTGTCTCTACAAACCTGGTGAATCTGGGGCTCCTCCACAATACCCATTTTGATAATTGTGGTTGCAGTGGCTCCTCCTGTAAATTGGCTTGCAATAAATGGGCTGCTACTTGCTGGTTTGGAGGGATTTCTTCCACTTGACTCCATTCTAAAACAGTTCTCTTTTCAGTTGTATTCATTGACATTCCCTCCTTTCCTGATCCATTGGTGTATGCATCCGTTTCTCTGTCTTTGTTAGGTGTAGAAGTTTTTTTCAGGACTGATTTGGATTTTGGATTTTTCCTAGACCAATTAAATATGCAACCTTCTTCATAATCATTTTTATTTTGCTCATATTTTCTTTTTTTGATTTTTGTAGTGAGTATATCTGTTCGTTTAACCATTTCTGCCAATTGATCTCTATACCTTCTGGATTCAATATGTGTAGAGAATTTAGATACCTGTCTATCACATTCAAGTAATTGCTTTTTGACCTTCTCTTCCTCCTGCTCTGTGTCTTTCATATGTACTTAATTAATCCTGCAGTGCAGTCCAACACGTATTGGTGCCACCCTTTAAGAAAACCATCCTGCTCCTTTCCAAAAGTTGGTTGTTTTGTGAACCACAGTCCCCACAGGATGAGGTTAACTGCCAAATAAGCAGTTAATGTGACCATTTGCCAATATTGCCTGCAGGCTTTAAGAGCAATCCTTTCAAGCTGCCGTAAGGCAGTTTTTATATCCAGCCTGGGGACTCCATAATATCATCATTGTTGGACAAATTTGTTGTATGTTGTGACTCACTTCTTAATATTAAGAGATTAACATCTCCTTTTTTTGAAAAACAACAAATTCACAAAATTGCTGGTGCCAGTATGTGGAGAACTTACATTTGGAGTGCTGCTTCCCATCTCCAGTGCATACGCCAGTCCCAATGAACTAAAGGGAGTCCCCTTTGTGTCCATCCATGCCCAGTGATAAAGTGGAAATCCAGTATTTATTAAAAATGGAGGTGTCAACCAGATGATAAAGCCAAGCTCCAGATGTAAAACTCTTGTAAAGACAAAATAAAAAAGTCTGTGCTAAGGCTTACACAGTGGCCTGGATATTCAGACTGCGCCGGACAGTGGCGCAAGCCTGGGCATAGCGCAACTGGGCTGTGCCAAGGCATGGACCAGGCAATATTCAATGGCACTGCACCATGGCTCAGCACCGTTGAATATGGCACAGAGGGTGCATACACTGCACATGGCGCAGTGGTACTGTGCCAGCACAAGTCAAAGAACAGGAGCAGGGGGATGTGCCAGTGCAAGTGCAGCTGGGCTAGGTGCATCAGCCATGATATTCAGCATGAGGCATGCAAATGAGGCCATTATGCATGCAAGGTGCAAATGGGGCCATTTGCATGTCATTATGGCTCCATTTGCATGTGATGTGCCGATCCCCAATGACTTGCACCTAGCGCCCTGCCGAGCTGCAGCCATCGGGGGATCAACACCCTGGTGTGCCAATGATGTCCCCCACTCCCATATGCCTGATCATGAGCATTTGTAAAAGCTGAACCCTGGTGGTCCAGTGGTGATTCTCCCACCGCCTGGTCATCGGCAGGTTTAAATCATAACTCTGGTGGTCCAGTGGTGATCCCTCCATCGCCCAATCATGGGCAGATTTAAATCATAACTCAGGTGGTCCAGTGGTGATCCCCCCATCACCCAATCATGGGCTGGTTTAAATCATAATCCTGGTGGTCCAGTGGTGATCCCCCTATCACCCGATCATGGGCAGTTGTAACATCACATCCCTGGTGGTCCAGTGGTACGCCCTTTCCACACGATCGTGGGCACATGTAAATGAATGATCCCTGGTGGTCCAGTGGTACCCCCCTCCCACCCACCCACAGAGGTCCACCACAACCCAGCACCCCACCCATCATCAGCAGGTGGCAGCACCCCACCCACATGCCACCTGGCCACCTGCCAAATGACAGCATACAGTACAATCTGTATGCCTATTGGTCCACTGCATGGACCAATGGGCGTGCAGACCATACTGAACTACACAGGCCCAATATGTGAATGAATGCATTCATAGCATACCATTGAACCACCAGGGATGTGAAT
This sequence comes from Neoceratodus forsteri, assembly GCA_016271365.2. Classification (NCBI taxonomy): domain Eukaryota; kingdom Metazoa; phylum Chordata; order Ceratodontiformes; family Ceratodontidae; genus Neoceratodus; species Neoceratodus forsteri. The sequence continues at coordinate 1,068,350,195 of CM028130.1, forward strand.
TTACAATTACCCATATTGGGTGATCAGGTGATAAATGAGAGTCCCACCTAATTCTACTTGTGTATTTTAACACTGCTGCAGCTAAGTGGCTTACTATATAACTTCAGGACAGCTTATATTTCCTGGCCATAAATAACATTAGGGATAGAGCTACCTGTTCCAAACAAGTGACCGAAAGTAGTTTACTTATTAAAACTAACATTGTCAAGCCTTGTTTCTTGTATGCCCACTCTATTACCAATTCCATTATGTAAACTAAAAAGCTTTTTTCAGGATCTGAGGAGGCTAACCCACCTTGATCCATTGGAAGGCAAAGCTTGTTCCATTACACTTTTGGGACTTTACTATTCCAAATAAAATTCCCCTGAATAATTTGACTACCTTCTGAAACCATATACTTGGAATGGGGGTCATTACAAGGTAGATAAGATACCTAGATAGGAACTCTTACAAGAAAGAATAAGGAACAACACCGATGGCCCACAGATAGCTTTTTTCTCCACGTATAACCTACAGTCACAGAAAATTCAATTTAATTTATTAGAATGCAAAATTGAGAGAAAATCTCTCTTTTACAATTGCATCCTTCTGTACAAAACATAAAAAACACACATACTTATAAATACAAGTACAAAACATATTCAATTACATAGATTCATAAGATTAAACAGTTATAGTTCGCTTAAAAACATCTGCATTCATATGTCATAAATCTGACAAGCAATCATTTAAAGTGCAACAATGTAGTAATAATTGTAAATTTTAATTTGCTTTCAATAGATGACCATATCATTGGGACTGCAACTGCTAACCTATAACTACCAAACCTAGTTTTATATCTTGGCAAGAAATATTGAGGAAAATCAGCAGATCTAAAAGAATATCTATTATGTTCTTTAATAGTAACTGATCCCATCAAGTATGAAGACAATTTATTAAAAACAAATTTATAAACATAGTGCATCCAATGAATTTGTCTACGAACTGATAAAGGTTAACAACCTGATTCAAAATAAAGTTTGCAATGATGAGTACGCCATGGAAAATCAGTAATAAATCTTAATGCACTGTGATATAGAGGATACAGTACTCTTAAGGCTACTTCTGTTGTTCTCATATAGATACAGTCACCATAATCTATTTGTGATATGAATAAAGAATTTACCAATTGTTTATGAATTTTAAAACTAAAGCATGATTTGTTCCTATAAAAAAACACAATTTCTTAAGCTAATTAGAAAGCAGAGGAATATGTAATTAAAAATTCATAGAATCATCTAACATAATACCTAGGTATTTGTATGAATAAGTTCTAACCAAATTAGTAACATCCAAAGCTTTAACATTCAAATTTATAGTAGTTTGATTATCTACCTTAGATTTCCCACCAAACAGAGTCCGTTGAGATTTGTTAACATTTAACAATAAACGTGAATTGATCAGAGTTTGCAGAACAATATCAAAATCTTTCTGCAGAGTGCAAATAGCATATAGGGGATCCCTGCTCTGACAATACATTATGGTGCTGTCAGTGTACAAAAGAATATTAGTGTCAGCTGACACACCCTTAGTCAAATCATTTATATAAATGAGAAACAACAGGGGTCCAAGTACTGATCTTTGGGGTACCCCCTTGCCAATCATATTTAGGTCAGAGCAGCAATCCCCCACCTTAACACACTGCAACTGTGAAGACAAATAAGCAGAAAACCAAAATAAAGTACCCATATCCAAGATTTTTAATTTATTCAGTAACAGACTATGATCAACAGAATCAAACGCCTTTGATAGATCCCAAAAAATTGCAGGAACCAACCAACCTTTATCAAAGGCAGTATAGATATCATCCACTACCTTAGTTACTGCATATATAGTATTATGACCATTACAAAAAACAGTTTGATTATTTATCAATATTCCATTTTTACCTAAATATTTAGTAAACTGCCCATGTATTAATTTTTCCAAAATGTTAGTGATAGGTGTCAGAATAGATATAGGTCTGTAACAACCAGGATCAGACTCATCTCCCCCTTTAAAAACCGGAATTACACAAGCTGTCTTCCAATCATCAGGGATTTCATTGGTACTTAGGGATAAATTAAACATATAAGTTATATACCTAGCTATAATTGAGGCCCCAATTTTATAGAATATAGGATCAATAGTATCTAATCTTACCCCTTTTTTTACATTTAACCACTTAGTTCAATTGTAACATTCTGCTCACTAATCAGACTAAAGGAAAATAAAGGACCTTTTACCTGTGTACCAAAATTGCTATCCAATTTAATCATAGATTGATTAGGAAATTTCTTATCAAAAGTACATCCTGCTTCAAGGAAGTATTCATTAAAACCCTTAACTTGAGCCATAGGTTCACTAATAATAACATCCTTATAATGTAATATTTTTGGAAGCTTCAGAGCCTGTGATTTACCTTGAAGTTGCTTTATACCATCCCATATTTTCTTTTTATTTCCAAATGCATTTATAAATTGCTGACCATAATAATCACTTTTTGCACATCGTATTTCCCTAACACACTTATTACTCATAGTTTTAAAATTCTGCATATCCAAATCCTCTCTCATACCTCTAGCCTTTTTCCAAAGATGATCCTTTACCATTATTAGTTTTTTTTAAGTGGCTAGTGAACCATGGTGCCGGCTGTGACCGAATTCTTCTTTTAGTAATAGGAGCAAATTTATTAATTACTTCTAAGAAAGAATATTTAAAATAAGACCATGCAGCATGAATATTAGGACAACAGTAAATTAGCGCCCAATCAACCCTATACAACTCCTGACAAAAAATGTGTTCACAAAACTTAGAATAGTTCCTAGTATTTATAACATAAGGTATTTTAACAGGTTTAACTTGATGTCTAATATACACTGTAATACAATGATCACTTATATCAGCATCAAATACAGAGGAAACATATCTATATGGAGTAGTAGTCAATATCAAATCAAGAAGAGTATCTCTTGCAGGGAAAAGCTTATTAGACCATGTAGGAATATCAATAATTTGATTAAGATTAAGGGCTGCTAATTGATTAATTAATTGGTCAGATGGTCTCAGTAAATCCCAATTCAGATCACCCATCACCACAATTTATTGATCTAGATAAGGGACTAGCATGGTTACAAATGTTTGTAAAGTATCAGAGGGAGCAGAAGGGGGTCTATAACAGGCCCCTAAATTAAAATTAAATTTATGTGACACACCAGCTTTTAAAACAATCATATCTAGTTTCTTAGGAATCAATTTAGACAGCTGTACTGTCCCCAGTAAACCATGTTTTAAATAAATAGTTACTCAACCACCTTTAGCTGGTCGATCCTGCCTATACAAATTATACCCATCAATACAAATTTCAGTATCTTTTGTCTTGTCAGTTAACCAAGTTTCAGACAAAACAAAAGCATCAGGACTAGAATTATGTATCCATGTTTGTATGTGGTCAACCTTTGCTGCAAAACTTCTCACATTTAAATGAACTATTCCCATTCCACTGATGGCCCACATATAGCTTTTGTCTCCACTTATAACCTACAGCCACAGAAAATAGCAGCCATTATCAAAACAATACTGGCATTCGGTGAGGAAGGACCCAAGACTGAGGGAGTTGGAGACTAGTGGCCCTAGATTATTGTATCATAGGGGGGAAAAAAAGCATCAAATATGTAATTGTACATTCAGTGCAGCCCCCACTGGACAAACCATGTATGTGATTGCCAGAAAGAAGTGAGGGCTGCTATAAATATAGTAACTGTAAGTACTGCCCTGTTGTAAGAACTACTAGGTACTATACCAATCCTGCTACAGACAGGGAGGTTAAATTATGAGGGTTTATGACTTATAACACCAATGGTATTATCTATTTAGCACAATGTAAGTTTGGGAGTTTTTATGTTGGTAAAATGAAAAGAACTTTTAAGATAAGGATTAGGGAGCACATACATGCAATTGGAAAGAGGGACCTTATAGGTGCATTCATTGTACTTGTCTAGAAACAGATCAGAGCATGAATTTACCTCTGCTGAGATTAAAAAACTGATTCAAATCAGGAGGGGAGATAATTACAACAACATACTGTTAAGGAGGAAACAGTATTGGATGTTTTTTCCCTAAGGGATATGGAAAATAAAGGGCTTAATGATAGATTGAATGTAAGCCCCTTTTTGAACAAATGAATGATCCGAGGATCTTTGGTTGGATGTTGTATGGCCTTATGTACTGACTGTGATATAGTGTGGATCAATACCGTATTTATTTTTTTAATGTAACAGCCCTTTGACTCATCTTGGCTGCTCCGGGGCCCTCAGGGTAGTTCAGCACACACCTCTGAGGGGGCTGGCCTGAGTTCTGCAGTGGTGGCTAATGTGGTGCGGTGCCTCCACCTGGGGTAATGGCAAGGAACTCCTGTGGATAAAGAATAGGTTACCACCCCCCAGGAAATAGTACGCTGCCCCAATAATACTTTCCCCCACACAAATAACAGTTTCCACACAATAGCCCCAAACCCCCAGGAGCACTCTTTCAATAATACAGTGACAGTGAATAAAATGCAAACAGTAACCTTATTTATTGGGGGGGCAAACAGGAGAATGTCAATCACAATACACTGTAGTCAGTCAATAACCTTCCCCGTAGCAACCCCTCTCACCACCCCCCTCGGTCCACCCAGTTTGTCCCTGTACGGTGTATAGCTCACTGCTCAGTGATGCAGGCCTGGGGTATTTTGTCAGGGCTCTGTTAAATATAGAACACACTTCAGACTTGTAATACTAGACTTGCAAACTTGTATGTCTCAAAGTCGCTGTGCAGGGATTTGCCCCAGAATCCTAACTGACTAGCTAACTAAAAGACTCCCCAGAGCCGCAGCACAGGGTACTCATAGTTTGCAGTCCACACTGGGGATTCACAGCCAGATGCGTTGCATGGTACCATGAAGGATCTGTGTTGATGGTGCACCACTGGTAGAGAAACCAGACCTGGACAACTCGAGGGATGATGATCTTCACCTGCCTGGCCTTGCCAACTTTGCCTATGGGCCTTTAAATATAAACTTCACTCAGGCAGGCCTGTTTCATCCTTTAACCTGGTGCATCGTCAACTTCAGTCTGAGGAACCAAAATTGCTTCTGTTCCCCAAACTTATGCTGCATGCCTAGCCACCCTCAGGACAATGTAGGACAGTGGGGCTTTCGCATTCTCTCACCTTACATCCCTTCTCTCTTAGGATGCTTCTACCAGCAGTGCTGGGTCCTGTCCAAATGGCTTGCTTCAACACTTACAGACTCTCCCCTGGCTGAATGTTTACTTCCCAACCAATTCCTGTGCCGTGGGGAGCAGGGGTTTATTCGAAGTCCACAGCTCATCTCTTTTTCCCAGTTCAAACAGCTGTCCAACTATTTGGGCTGCAATAGAATACTTTTTTTCTCTTTACTCTGCTTTAGTCTCACAAACAGCTACTGTTCCTCCTGCACTCAGTTTGTTAGATGGATGTAGCCAGGATTTACACACCCAGGCAGACTTGATAAATGAGGACAGTCTCTCCTCTCACAGCCACCCTGCAGCCTCTCTCTACTACAACTTTCTTTTTGGCACCAAAAAACAGTATCTCCCCTGAACAGCCTCCCTCTGATTTGCTGCAGCTCATCATGTGATCTTAAGGCTGGCTCTGTGTTTTTACCTAACAGACCCATTCTGTAGTTTTTTTAAGGGGCTGTCATTTCATCTCCCTGTAAGACTCTCTGCAGTCTGGCACTGATTTATTTAATTTAGCCCTCTGACAGGGCTGACTATATCTACTCATGATCGGAGACCTTCCGGTCACTACTGGTGGCTACCCCTGGCTCCTCTGCTCCTCTTGGAGCCAGGGAAATACTTTTTTTCTAATAGCTGCATAGCCAAACTGAAATAGGAGCACAGCTCCATTAAATTTGGGTTCTGACATCTGCGCATGTGCAGGGGAAGTGTGACTGTCATCTTGTTTATTTACTATGCGGTCCCGGTTTTCCAAAATTCCAGCACCACAAGTCATTCCCTCTTGGATGCCCAAGGCGCGGAAGTCCTGGTCTGCTCCTTGGCCCCACTCTGACTGAAACCCATGGGGCCGAGGACAGTACTCCATCAGCCACAAGGACACAGGAGGTGCCGGCATCTATATCTCACCTGGGACCCCTGGCAGAGGCATCAGTGCCAAGTCAGGCCAAAGCCCATGCAGGTAAGTCCAAATTGGGGGGTTACATTAACTTATGGTTAAAATGGCAATGTGTTCATCTGGTGACATCAACGAGCCATGCAGTAGCAGGGTATTGAAGCTCCTGATACCTCTATGATTAAATCTCTATTTGTTTGCTCACTTCAAGCCTATAGGTAACTCTTTTGCATCTCCTACACACAAGCTAGAATGGTGACCCACAACAAACATAAGTCAGGAACCAGACGCTCTTTAAAACAAAAAAAACTGAAGCTGATGCCTTGGGTGCAAGGTAAGAATGGCTCATCCTCTGGGCCTATAGAAGCCTTGGACCCTGAGAACACAACTGAGTCCAAAGAGGAGGAGGATTTTACTGTCACCTCATGGCAGCTCTGCCAACAGCTCCAGCAGCTGGGACATACAATGAATAATATTGTTAGAAAAGAGGTGGAGGCAAACCAGACTAATATCAGGTAGCTTGAGAAAAAAACTGAAACAACTGGATGATCAAGTTACCTCAATTTCTAACACCACAGATCTCCACAATGGAGCAATCCTACAATTACACAATTGGTTGCAGGCCCTAATAAACAAGATTGAGGACCTCAAAAACCAATCACATAGGATCAACATTTGCCTCAAAGGCCTGCCTGTACATATGGAGATGGGCAGCACTATGGAATTTGTTGAAAGCCTCCTACATGAAGTCTTGCACATTGACAAAGACACCCCACTCAACATCATTTGAGCCCATACAGTATTGTTGGCTCCCCCTAAAAGCCCAAAGTCTTGGCCATGCTCCATAATTATCGCCTTTCTTAATTTTAGAACCAAGGAGATGGTTCTTCAAACAGTGGGGTAGATTTGAGATGTTGCAGAAGCTTGTGAAGAGGTAAATATAGAAAAGATTTAACACTTGATGTGCCATGGACTGATATATCAGTCCAAAATTCCTATGTGTTCTAATTCTTTTGGCAGCCTAAGGCTTAAGGTCAATTTGGTATTGGAGACATAGGTCTTTTTCTATTATTAGCCAGGTAGGGAGATAATCAGATGAAGCAGGAGTGTCTGGTGGACCCCAATATAAATATCTGGATCCATGCAAGGCAAAGTAGTATCTTAAAAAGTGAGGGAGTTGAAGCCCACCAAACTTCCTAGGATATACCAGTTTATCATACTAATGGCGGGGTGGTTTGTTTACCCAAAGAAAATTGGAGGTCATTCTATGTAGGCCCTTGAGCCAACTGATTGGTAGCACAATATTTAACATATCAAAGGGGTATAAAATTTGGGGAAGAACATTCATCTTTATGATGTTAGACCTACCCCTTAAAATGAGAGGCAAGGATTTCCATCTGTCTAGGTCCAGAACAATTTGTTTTATGAGGGGGTCTAAATTTAATGACTTTAATAAGGATCTGTCAGGGGAGACTTTAAAGTCCAAGTACATTAGGCATTTAGTTTCCCATATCAATCTGAAGGTAGTGAAGTCAGATTTAAAAACATGGGGGGACAGAGGAAAAATAACATTTTTAGTTAAATTAAGTTTATAGCCAGAGAATTCTCCAAATTGTTGAATTGTAGACAATGCCAATTGAAGGGACGTGATTGGGTTTGTAAAATGCAATAGAATGTCATCGGCATAAGTTGAAATTTTTAACTCTTGAGTGCCCACCTTGATACCTGTTATTCCAGGGATGGAGTTAATGTTACGGGTTAGGGGCTTGAGGTACAGATTAAAAAGGTGAGGGGAAAGAGAACAACCTTGGGGGTACCATGAGAGACTGTGAAAGGGTCAGAAAGTACTCCATTACACATAATTCTTGCTGTGGAGTGAGAATACAGAATTTGTAACCATCAAAGAAAGAAGTCTGGAAAACCATACCTCCGCAAGATCCAAAACAGGTAGGGCCAAGAGACCCTATCAAAGTTCTTTTCTGCATCCAGAGAGACTAAAACTGCCTCTAGTTCCATCTTCCTGGAGGCAGAAATTAAATAGTTTACAAAAGTGAGCACTTGAAAGCCTACCCCTCATAAAACCCAACTGTTCATGGCCAATCAAGTCACTCCAAACCCAGCTAAGATGAGACGCTAAAGTTTTTGTCAGTATCTTCACATCTACATTAGTAAGGCCTATAATTTTCTGGGTACGTCTCTTCTTTGGTTTGGGCAACACAATAACATGGGCCTCTGACAAAAGGTTATCCAATGAGTCAGCTGATTGTAAATAGTTATAAACAGACACCAGAAGCAGGGCAAGTTAGTCCATAAAAAGCCTGTAAAAATGAGTGGCAAACCCTATCAGGCCTGGGGATTTATTTAATGTGAGGGAATTAATGGCATCTCTGACCTCTGCCTCTGAGATAGGGTATTCCAGATTCAATGATGCTGATTTGGATAACTTGGGTAGGGAAATGCCATCCAGAAAGATAGACACATCACCGGACTTGTCTCCAGCAATTGAGTACTCAGAATATAAATGTAGGTAATAGTCCAGAAAAATGTGGGCCACATCCCTTCAGTTGACAGTGGGAGAAAGTGTCATAGGGCCATGGAGGGCATTAATCCAGCAGGCTGTAGCTCTTTGATGTAGCCTTATGGCAAGTAATTTGTTGGCCTTTTCCCCCTTGACCTACATATGTAGCTTTTAAGGCCTTCAGGGGTCACTGAAGCTGCTCCTGCATAATGGCTGAATATTGTGCTCAAAGTTGAGAAAGATGAACCTGGACCTCTTCAGGGGTAGTCAGTAAAAGGTGTTTCTCAATGCCTCTATTAGAGCGAAGCAGTGTACTGCATAGTGAGAAGTTTTCTTTTTTATGCTTGGTGGCTAAGCAAATCGGTTCCCCATGCCACTGACATTTTAGGGCTGTCCAGGCCAAGTCCAGGGCCTTGATAAAAGTCCAATTAATTTGAATAGAGTTCTTAATATAGTCTTTCAAACATTTAACTATTTGGGGGTCAGACAACAAATAGGTATTCAGGGACCAGGTGTGATCTTGGTCTGATTGAAACAAAATATCTAATGTAAGTTTAACTGGGGCATGATCTGAGAGGAGCATATATTCTATCTGGTATCCATAAGCCATGGCAAGTAATGAGCCAGTAATCAGAAAATAATTTAATCTGGAATAGGAATTGTGGGGGTGAAAATAAAAAGTGTAATCCTGGGTAGAAGGTGGGGTATAAAACGTGACAAGGATCAGCAAGGCCTCAGCTGTCAACAAAATCCCTAAGGCTTCGCTGAACTGGTGATAACCCTGATCCCAACCAATACATTCTATCAGTATCATTACACATAACTAAAGTTCAGTCCCCACCTAAGACCCAAGGGAGATGTAAGTAAGGGGCTAAAGCTATAGATAAACCAACGAAAAAGGAAGAGGTGTCAACAGTAGAACCATAAATTGAACCCAAAAGTATTTATGTGGGCCCTGGACAACCATAGACAAAGATGTATTGGCACTCTTTGTCAATAACTTTGGACAAGAGAGAGAGAAGGGAACAGATCTATGCATCAGAATAATTACTCCTCTCTGGCAGGAACTATTACTGGCACCAAATGCCTGATATGGGTCTCCTGCAAAAAAAGCAATATGTATTTGTAATGTTTTCAAATTTTTAAGCTGGTTTGGCATTTAATCCGGGACTGACCACCTTTGATGTTCCAAGTAATAATGTTCCATGGTGTCATCATTATGGAAGTATAGATGAATGGTCAGAAAAAAAATAGCTCCAAGAAAAAGCAAACTCAATCCAGCTTGGACTACAGGGCCCCCCCCCCCATCTAAAATACCAAAAAACTTACACAGATCCCAAACTCCCCTAACATATAGCCAAAAAAGAACATACAAAAACAAAAAAAGAGCATATATCCCATCCTGACAAGTGCCCCACGATATAAGGGCCAAAACCCCTCCCCAAAAGAACCAGCCCATGAATGCCGATGGGCAGATGGCTCCCCCGGTCCCCTAAAAAAATTTAAAACCAAATATTCAACTTCTCCAAAGTGTTCCAACTCCCAATCATAAGGAAGAAATCTCTCCCCCCCCGGGGGGGGATTGGAGCAGGGGTTGGAAGCCAACAATTTGTCTTTCCTAGAATGTGAACAGAATATACCCAGCCCCCTCCCTCCTAACTCGATTATAGCAAAGCCCTGATAGACTTCCAACAAAGAGCAAAACAGTAATAAACTAGCAATTATAAAAACAGTCAAGCAATCAGTAATACACCAACTGAGAAAAGGCAATTTGCCACCAATGTGATTACTATTTATCCCATATAAAAATTAGACCAATATGCAACAAAGTTGGAGTGGGAGCCGTTCAGTTTGTAAAAACCAAGAAGAAATCAGGCCTTTCCTTTAAATAGATATAAATAATATTCTCCCACTACAGGGAGTCAGGTGCAGATAAACAAACAGATGAACTAAAAAATAATAAGCAAAAAGAAAATGCTCAAAAATGTATAATCAGCAGCTGCTGAACCAATGGAAAGGGCACAAACTAAATATCATCAATGGTATCCTCACAATGTCTAAATAAGCCAAAGAAGGCTCCCACAATAGAAATAAAATAGTCTTAACCCAGAACATACTGTCCCTTATGGTATGAGGCGCCATATTAGTTGTGCAAATAAAAATTAGTAACTGGAAGGGACAGATTGAAAAATATTGGTAATAAAATCTGCACGAATAAAAGGGTACTCACAAAAAAGAAGGAAGGAATTACAGGAATCAAAGAATAAATGAAAAGAGAGTCGGTACATATACCCCTGTAGAAATATAGGGAAGTGAGTATGGATCGAGAGGCAGCTACAGATTTGAATCAGAGTGAATACTATAGATCATAATCTCAGCATGGATGACAATTATCAATATAACAAAGTGTTTACTAAAACTACTGGCCCACAGATACACTTGTTATGATCATTGCAGTTGCCATAATGAGTCATTGCCCATAGATGACACTTGGGAACATATAGAAATACTTGATATAGTTAAATTGTTCAACCAGTGGGTACTAAGCACTCCATTGAGCATACTGAACAGTCAAGGAATTAAAGAAGCTGAGGCAGGGGAGCAGTCCAAAGCTTAATATCAGCCCTCAGCCTTGGTGCCAAACAGATATGGGAACAATTTTGGCAACTGCTGGGCCGCTTGAGCCACAGAATCAAAATGATAGACACCGTTATCCATGGTCACCTCCAAGCAGGCCAGATATAACATTTTGTTCCTGATATGCACTGCCCACAATTTAAATTTAATAGCTTTGTACTCAGCCCATTTCTGGCAAACCGGGAGAGTGAGATCTTGTACCAGCCACGAATGATGACCTTCCCATTGGAAAGACTACAGGGCTCTGACTTCCTGGAGGATATGAAATTGATCAAGGTTACTCAGCAGGTGAAAGATCAGAGGCCTGGGGTAATCAGTAGGAGCAGGCTTGGGGTAAAGCGCACAGTGGGCACACTCAATGATGTATCTTGGACCATTGGGAGATCGTCCAGCCTCTTTGGTGCAAAATCTCTGGACAAAATCAATAGCATTGGAGCCTTCTTCATTTTCTGAGAGCCGCAGAATTACCAGATTGTTCCATCAAGAATGGCCCTCCAAGTCCTCCACTTTTTTCTTCTAGGCAGGCCACAGTGCATTGGAGTTGCACAATTTCAGGATCCTTCTTGTTCTGGTGATCCTCCACTGAGCTTGTTTGAGCCTCCACATCCGACACTTGGACTGTAAGCTCCTACAGGGCTGGCTTGAAGATTTTAAAGTCAGCAATGAGTTCATAGGCAGCCTCTTTAATTGAAGATAGTTCCAGAAAGAATTGCTCAGTAGTGAGCTCCTTTTGAGATGCGGCCAGAGGCGACAGTGGTGAAAAACCTCCATCTCTGGTGTTTGGGCTCTAAAGCTAGTGAGAGCAGTGGCTGCTCGACCTCTGCATTGAAGCCAGAAGACTCTGCCACAACCATCTCCATTTCCTCGAAATTATCCAAACCAGCCATAGCTCAAACACTGTAAGAATCTTCAAATCCAACAATATAAAGTATACGGGGTCAAAAGCAGAAAAATAATAGTGTTATAAGTGTACCCAACAGAATTTGCCCTAGATACGTCTACTCCTGAGCCAGCATCATGTGACCTCCTTCCCTTTCTTCTTTTGGGCCCTGCACATCTGCATGCCTTTATACATGTCCCAAAGGGACCTGCACGAATAAGGATACGATTTCACTTTCTCAAAAAGAAAGTAAATTGTTTGCAAAAAACTTTGTTAATGCACCAGTTAGTGTTCAAGTTAATGCCACAAAAGTAGGGAAATGAGGCATTAGGGTTTCCAACCCTAAATCCCCACCTCCACCCCCTAAGCAGCAAAAAGAAAAAAACATTAGGGTCTGGGGTCTCTGGAGTCTTGGTGAATCAGTGGTGGGGTTATCCTTGGGGTTGTCAACCCTGATGCCCACCCTATTCTCTGAGCAAACAAGGTCAGATGTACTCTCCTTCCTTCACACAGGGCCCTGTGATTAGGGAACAATTTCGGCAACTGCTGGGCCACTTCAGCCACAGAATCAAAATGCTGGGCACCGTTATCCATGGTCACCTCCAAGCAGGCCAGATATAACAGGTCAGATGTGCTCTCTTCCTTAGGGCCCTGTGTGAAGAAAGCTACAGCACACCATATTGGCAACATGTGGCCTGACATACTTCTCTACATTTTAAGAGTGTATCGGTATAAGACACTGGCTTGGAGCTGTACCTTATGCTTCAGACAGGAGGCTATGGGCTGGGGGGATGGGTGAACATTAGGGTCAACAACCTCAAGGAAGAACCCACCACCGATTCGTCAAGACTCCAGAGACCCAAAACCCAAATGTTTTTTCCTTTTGTTGCTTGGGCAGTGGGGGTGGGAAGTTAGGGTTTGAAACCCTAACACCACATTTCCCTACTTTTGTGGCATTAACTTGAACCCTAACTGGTGCATTAATGTTTTGCAAATAATATACTATATAGGTAAAACTTCAAGAGCCCTGAAAACCTGGATATTGGAATGTAAGAGTGACACTAGATGAAAAATCACCTTTGGCATGACATTTCCAGGATCGAGGACATCAGATTAGTTTGCTTAGGTTCATGGGAATAAAGAAAGTAAGTCCACCAACTAGAGGAGGGGACTGAGAGTAGAAGCTACTGAGGAGGGAAGCCTAGTGTATATTCACCCTACAGACAGCCAATCCAGGATATGGCCTAAATGAAAATCTGAACTGGAGTTTATTGTAGAGTGGTCAGACGGTTATGATTAGACTTTTTGCATAGCCATCATGACTTATTGAACTTGGAACTGATACACTACTGTAACTAATCTAGGACAGAGCTTAAAATTTGGAATTACAATACAGGCTAGTGTAAGTTAACTTTAAATGAATAATAGAAACAAGAGAACACTATTACAAGGTTTCACTATGTAAGATTGAAGGCAGAGGAGAAACAAGTTTGTTATGTACTGAAAACTAATGATCTGAATAATTTGCTATAATGTTGTTTTTATGAACTATTTGTATAAAGGGTATATCCACTAAATTTGAAGGTGAATTTATAAACAGCAGCTCAAATAACTTTATAAAGTATTAGCAATGAATTTCCCCTACTTACAATATAAACTGGCCACTTTGATGTAAAATTACGGGATTCCTGAATATACACCTTATCCCAATCATTGAATAAAATAAAACCTTTTTTCATAACGTTGGTTAATCTCCCCCACTCTGGTTTTCATTTTCATATCAGACCTTATGCGGACATATAAATGTAAATTCTTCTTTATTCCAGCTCTATAATCAGTGTTACTTTTAATATATTCAGGGGGACTCAGTGTAGTGTACTCTACACATTGAGAGAGTTCCGAACTGAGTTTCCATAGTGACCAAGCTACCAGCCATGTCACAATACTGATGTAGACACATATTTTGGATATGTGTCAGGTGGCCTGGACTCCAATCCATTAGCACAGAGAAGCCGAAGCAACTTACTTGCCAAAGTTCAGCATTCTATGTAATGGCAGCTTGGAAAATATATGGCCACAATTCTAAATGCCCTGCATAAATGCTTCAAGCTAAAGGATTTTGTAGAATCTCATCGCAAGATTGGTAAGCAATACATCGAGAGGAAAAGTTTTCCATATGGAGTTTTTTGATTGTTCAACATGATTTGCTTAAAGAGATCCATATATTTTTTTGTTGCTGTTTAAGGGTACTTCTTAATAGTGTTTGGGGAAGATTAACACAGCACAATAAAAACAAAGAGGTGTATAATTATTTATAAGTTGCTGCTGTATTGTTTAAGGACTTTCATCAGTTCTAACAAGTTCTCAGTAGAGCCTCTTACTGTAGTGCTGTTCAGATAAGGGAAGCATCCCATTCCCTGTGTGATTCAGATGCAATATTAAATATAAGAAATGTATTTTTTTACAGATCATATTTGATAATAAAGGGGCAAGAATTTCTGAAAGAATTTAATATAGCAGGCCAATTCCACTTGCCAGGATTTCAATTTTCATTTTAGTATATTTACCTACGTACATTTCAGAAGAAAAGGGACTAATATTGCTTTCCTTTGTATCTATTCAGTTTGGGTCCCAAATCAATTTGAAAAAAATGTAAAGGGGTGGGAATGGAGGTCTCATGAAAAAAGAGCACTAGCCCCATCAAATTCATATTCAGGGCACTAAAACTGAGATTTGGCGTATTCATTACAGGGTGGACAGGATGGCCCAGGTTAACTTGGAATCTCACTTCACTTCCACAAGAGCCTTGGTACCGCAGTGGAAGTTCTGGACAATGTCAAAGAAAAAAGTGTTTTACTTGCGGAATCCCTGCTACTACCAGGATTCCTGTACATTAGTTTTATTTTTCTTTTGCAACCAGACCTGGAGGTGAAACTGTTTAACATGTTTTTCATGCTCCATGGGGCAGTTTGCTCAATCTCATAGAAAGAGGTATAATATCTCAGCTGCTTCAAAAAGGGGGTTTAGGTATGATGAACCTGCTGGGTTTCTTTTTTGATATTTGTACTTTAATGTGAGTAGGGTACTTAAGAATGAAATAGGTTATGGGTTCCACTAGTTCAGGAGTGATTAGACTCCTTTTGCAATGGCATTTAGGAAACTAAGTGTGCCAGGTCTGGATACCAGTCTAATTTTCCCCTGTTTACAACAGTGTTTACCAAGATTAGACAGTGGAAATTAAGCTTGATTGGCCTAGGTACCTCAAGTAGAAAAGAGTGTAACAGGATCATGCCATTTATCCTTGTTTCCCCTGATTTCCTGGGCTGCCTACCAGAACAAGGTTATCATAGATTTTCTTTCTAGCAAAAGAATACTGAATACATGTGAAATGTTTGATTGATGTGTACCCATGGACACCTGAGGGGTCAAAGGCTGCCATAGGCATAAGTGTCTGGACAAAAGATTGTGTTCATATCAAGAGTACGTTCAGCTTGTGGAAACTCAGGAACATTTGTTGAAAGATTGAACCTATGCCCAGGGTTTGTGGTGCTACCTAACATATTAGTAGAACTGGCCTTTACTGCAATCTGTCACTTATGAGTGCCTTATTTTCATCTTCAAATCTATAGGTTGGGACTCAGTATATATTGACACCATTGATGTCCTTTTCGCTATTTTTAAATTCTATGTTTGGCAAGCATGCTGTGCTTATTCCTTACAGCAGAAGGTTATTACTTACTTGGAACTGTATAATATGATATCCTGAGCCTGCAAATCGGTTTATATTAAGGATAGGGAAATTACATAGAAACACAGAAACATAGAAGTTGAGGGCAGATAAGGACCGCAAGGCCCATCCAGTCTGCCTATTTCTTGTTCCACCTTATGGATGTGCCATAGGCCTTTGCTCTGTCAATGGCCTATCTATTCATACTCATCTGTTTTGCTCCCTAATGCCTATCCCATGCCTGTTTGAAGCCTTGCACTATATTCATATCTACCTCTTCCTGAGGTAGGCCATTCCATGCATCCACCATCCTTTCTGTGAAAAAGAACTTCCTCACATTACCCCTTAATCGGCCTCCCTCTAATCTCATGCTATGTCCTCTTGTCCTGCTATTTTTCTTATATTGAAACATGTTAGACTCTTTCACCTTGTTAATGCCCTTAAGGTATTTGAATGATTCAATCATATCACCTCTCTCCCTCCTTTGCTCTAGGGTATACATATTGAGTTCCATTAATCTGTCCTCATATGTTTTCTTATGCAGTCCCTGCACCATTTTGGTTGCCCTTCTCTGGACTGCCTCAATTTTGTTAATGTCTTTGTGAAGGTGTGACCTGCAGTACTGCATACAGTACTCCAGATGGGGCCTAACCAGAGTCTTGTAAAGAGGGGATTATTGCCTCCCTCTTCTGACTTGTGATACCCCTACTAATACGCCCCAACATCACTCTAGCCTTACCTACTGCTTTAGAGGTCTGCTTGGATGATTTCAGGTCATCAGTGATGATGACGCCCAAGTCTCTTTCTTCCCTTGTGACTGCCAGCAACTCCGCTCCCAGTCTATAGGTGGCTTCAGGGTTTCTCTTCCCTATGTGCATGATGTTGCACTACTTTGTGTTAAACCCCAGTTGCCACTCTTCTGACCATTTTGCTAGTTTATCCAGATCTCTTCTCATTCTGCCCACACCATCTGGATCATCTGCTTTGTTGCAGATCTTGGTGTCATCTGCAAACAGACAAACCTTACCCTCCAGTCCATCTGCAATGTCACTGATGAAGATATTGAAGAGGACTGGCAACCCCCACTTGTGATTTGCATCTCTTCTGACTGTATAACATTTACCACCACTCTCTGTTTTCTGCCCATCAACTAGTTTGCCACCCTGTTGATCAAAGTCTGACCCACCCAGAGCCTACCCAGCTTATTAATCAATCTTCTCTGTGGAACAGTATCAAAAGCTTTGTTGAAGTCAAGGTAGGCAATATCAACTGCTCCCCCTTGGTCCACCACTCTGATTACCCAGTCAAAGAAATCTATGAGATTAGTTTGACAGGACCTCCCTTTTGTAAACCCATGCTGTCTTGGGTCCTGTGCTCCTATGGATTCCAGGTGTTGCACTAGTCTTTCTTTAAGGAGTGCCTCCATAATCTTGCCCACTACTGAGGTAAGACTGACTGGTCTGTAGTTTCCTGCCTCCTCCCTGCTACCACTCTTGTGGAGCGGGATCACCTGAGCCCTTCTCCAGTCTTCTGGGACCTCTCCTGTGCTCAGAGACTCACTAAACAGTCCTGATAATGGCTCTGCTAGTTCCACCCTCAGCTCTTTTAGTACCCTAGGATGTATGCCATCAGGTCCCATTGCCTTGTCCACCCTGAGCTTATCGTGCTCTTGTAGGACCCTTTCTTTTGTGAAGGGACTAGTGCACACATCCCTCCCCCTGTGTCCATGGTGCAGAGCTGTGGGCCCTGCCATACCTTCTCTTCAGTAAATAGTGAGCAGAAATATCTATTTAGGATAGATGCTTTTACATGGTCCTCCTCCTCACGTACCCCTTTATCCCCCATGATCTTAGTAATACCCCCTCTGAACTTTCTCCTTTCACTAATGTATCTATAGAAAGTATTGTCACCTTCTTTTACTGTTCGTGCTAGTGTTTCCTTAGTTTGGGCCTTTGCCTGCCTTACTGCCTTCCCTGCTTCCCTTAGGAAGTTTGGTATGCCTCCTATCTTCATCCTGCTAGGTTCCCTTATATTTCCTGAAGGCCAGCCTTTTGGCTCAGACCTTTTCTGCTACTGTGTTTGAGAACCAAAGTGGTTTCCTTCTTCTTTTGCACTTCCTTTTCTCACTAACACAATGGGATGTTGCTTCAAGTATTGCATCTTTAATGCTTGCCCACTTTGCCTGCACCCCCTCACCTGTAGTTCTTTTTGCCAGGGCTAGCTTAACTCTGTTGGCCATCTTATCTAAGTCAGCTCCTATGAAGTCCCATATTTTTGCCTTGGAATGTAATGATTTTGCTCTAGTGACCAAATTGAACCATACCATGTGATGGTCACTGGCCCCCAGGTGACATTCTACCTGGAGATCTGTGATCCTTTCCCAGTTAGTCAGGGAGCCTCTGCTGACTAAGCTATGGTTGTACATTCCTGCTATTGTTTGGTGGGATTAATAAACGTCTTTAACTAAATCATTCAAAATACTACAGTGGTGACCATCTGTCAGACTAGTTCATAATGGGGCCTATTCACGAAGGAGCATGAAGCAGGCGTGCATAGGTGAGAGCAGCTCCGCACCCATGGGAGATCTGCATGGGGACCACATTCATGATGCAGCGGTCCCTGCCTGGCTCCCTTCTGTGTCCCTGACCCCCAGGCATGGAGGTGCATGGTGGCAGGGTTGTGGGCCCGGATGGCAACCAATCGGCTGCCCTACCCGGGTCAGCAGTGGATCCTTTGTGCCAGTATGGTGCCATCTTGGTGGGGGCACATAGAGCACCAGCAATGCTGCTGGGGGGGGCAGGTGATGGCCACCCACCCCTGGCCTGACCACCATCCCCTGACAACAGGGGCACCATCCTATTGGGATCTGATGATACCACCCACCAGCACCAGCAGGTCCAGCAGTGGCAACCAGAGGGGGTGCATAGCTGGTACAGCTGCCCTCCAGGTGCATAGCTGCTGGCACCCACATATGGCACTCCACACCTTTGTGAATGGTACGGAGTGCTGGAACCCCCCCCCGGAGACCCCAGCCCACCCACACACAGAGCTCTGCACTCGGCCAGGGATCTGGTGTGGAGGGGGGCATATCCCAATTGTGAATGCTGCAGTGGGTACAAATGGGTGCGCGTGATATTACACACCTGCCACGTGGCATAGTCTCCGGCCCATATCGTGAATAAGGCCCAATATTGGTAGATCTGTTTTATTTTTATTTGTTTATTTATTATTTATTTTTTTACTTTTGGTATGGTTTATTGTGTTTTCCAGTTTCACAAGGATTCTCTATGACATTTAGGTGGAAGGGGTGATACAGATTTATTGTTTCATTTTTTTTCTTTCCTTATGAACATTTTGCTTCTTTGTGCACATTGCTGATGCTTTGATACTACCTGTATTTACGTTACTTGTTTCATTATCACAATAAAAATTTCCCAATTTTTCCTGCAGGGGGCACCATTTGCTTCATGTCTGGAGGATGGAAGAATCTGGAGAGGAGATGGTGCTGGCATTCCAGGTAGAGGAGTCTGCTTCCCTCCCCACATGGAGAACTGAGGAAGTAATGCTCATTTCACATTCTAACAAACAAAGTGGTTTGTTACCTAATGAAATGAAGGAGAAAAGTGATGAAGTAGTAACTGAAGCACTGGCTCTCAGGGATAAGCTGGTCACTTCACCTTCTGGTTTGATAACTGATGCAAAGGAGAAAAAGCTGGATGAATCCTTGAGACACAAGAAGGAGCCCCTTCTTGCCTAGATTGCAGAAGAGGAAGCCAGATGCAGTGCCCATAAGCAGAAACTTTGAGCAAGATGCCACCAAAACAAACCACTGGCTTTTGTAATCAATGAGCTTATTAAGCCTCTAACAGTGAGTTGTGCAGATCAGTTATTGAATGCTCTCAGAATTTCTCTGAAGTAAGGAAATTGTACAAAAACAAGGCAAAGCAGAATAGTCCTGTCAGAGATGTGACTACCCCAATCCCTCTGCTTAGAACCCAGAAAAAGTCCACCAGAAGGTTGGCTACATTAAGAAAGCTTGGTCCTGGTAGGCAAACCCAACCCAGCTCCTGTTTTCCGTGAGGCTGGTAAATTAAGAAAATATAAATCTGGAGCAACTTATAACATTGACCAGACTGAAATTATCAAACAATGTCTCAAGCTTGGATCTGCTCTCTGTTCTAAGTAAGCTATTCTTAAAGCAATCACTGAAACTGTTTTTTGATCCAACTTCAGTCTACAAGCAGAACACTGACAGCCCAACTTAGTGCTCTGAATGTACATGCCTTAGCCCTAATTTGGAGTAAGCAATGGTAGACATGGCACCTGCTCTGCTTCAGACCAATTCTGCAAGAGCAAAAAGTGACAGTCACAAAAGATGGCTTTGTTACAACCTCTCAGGACACCTTGAATAAATGGCTATCCACTATCTCAACTATAGCATTGCAGTCTTATGGTATGTCTATTCCAAGTAATAATTTACAACCTGATGTTATAAATATGACTTTTAATACATAAATACAGACAACGGCGATACTGATCCTGTTAATACAGAAAATTCTATAGCCAGGGCTCCCCAAATAACACTAATGCTGACAATGTTACAGCTACAATAGACCCAGAAAGTCACACAAGAACTACATTATATTCCATTACAGGATCTTGCTGTACCACACCAACGAGAAATTGCTTTGGGTATAAGAAGCCACTCATATTTAAATGATTCCTCACCTGATAAGGCTGGTCCCTCTAGAGTGTTTGAACAACCCTCCACATCCACAGTACAGGCTCAAAATAATATATCTCAGGGGGAGATGCCATGAAAAAGAGCCTCAGAGAAAATTTGCAGACCTTTTTAAGACTCCTGTTTTTCCAGCAAGAAGGAGACTTGCTGCACAACTCCACCATAAAGGAGGTCTTACTGCATCTCCAGATAAAATCTATGTTGGTCGAATCCTTTTAAAAAAATTCCAGGAAATTCATGACCACAGAAATGTGTGCTATTATTCACACAAAAAGGGAGCCAATATTTAATACTGGTTTAAAAACTGTGGCAGGCCTAGAAAGATTCTAGCAGAAATATCATGTCCTTGAGGCAACCCCACTCTGGTCTCTGTTCTATGCTATACCCCTCACAAAACCCTCTCATAAAACCATCACAATTTTGTGGGTGTGAAAATTACTGATATAATTTATTGGGTTAAAAACAGATGCGGTAAGCTTGGGGGTCCAGAACCAATCATGGACTCTAAAAATATTTGGACTCTAGGCTGGAGAATTAGAATCAAACTAAGAAAAGCGGAAGAAGGTTTGGAGCTTCTACCTAATATTTGTTTACGTGGGGAAAGACCATGGTATAGTCTTTTATCGGGGTCAACAAGAAGCCTGCTATCAATGTGTCCTAAAATACTGCACCACCTAAGTAATACCTTTGATCAGGTTAAGTGCTCCCTGTGCAGAACTGGGAGTTCTCCGCACACAATGTACATAAGAACATAGGAACATAGGATGTTTCAGACAAGAGGATGCAGAGCCTATCTAGCCTGTCTGCCATTACAACTAACAGGGGTAACCAGGTACCCCCATTTCTAGTAGATATTTATCTAATTTTCTCTTAAATATATTAACTAGAGCTGTGTGAAGAAAAACTTCCATGGCAGAGTTTGCACAGAAGTCTGAATTTTGCTGCTGCAAAAGTTTGGAAATCAAATGAGCAACTTTCACAGAAATTCAGATTTAGAATGGTGGAATAAATGTATGAATGGTGGAGATTGTATTAAACTGTGGAAAAAACATTTCACAGAATTGATCAATGTCAGAGGTCAGTCCTACGGAATTTCTTTCAGCAGTTTAATACAATTACTCTGAAATTCATACATTAATTCCGAAGGTCAGTGAATCTGCAGTCATGCACTCCCTGTCATTATGTATGGTGGCTGGCCGAGGGGGTGAGATGAGGGCTATGCCAGTCACCATATGGGATCTTCAATCCCTATTTTCTAACCCAAGCCATAACTATGTATGGAATAAAGATGGCAGATTGGTGTACCCAACCCAGTATGGGTGGTGTGGGGGGGCCACTAGACACCAAGGAAAAACTATTGATGGCCAGAGTGAGCAATCGGAGGGTGGGAGTGCCACTAGACACCAGGGAAACAATATTGATGGCTGGGGAAAGCGATCAGAGGGTTGGGGGGTACCACTAGACACCGGGGAAATTCTAATTATGGAAAGGGTGCGTGATTGTAGGGTGAAGGGGACACCATAAAAACAATACTGTCGGCCGGGTGAGTGATCAGAGGGTGGGGCGTGCTACTAGACACCAGGGAAATAATACTGATGGCCAGGACAAGTGATCAGAGAGAGGGAGGTGCCACTAGACAACAGGGAAACAATATTGATGACTGGGGTGAGTGACTGGAGGGTAGGAGGTGCCACTAGACACCAGTTAAGTTGTATTTTTCCTATGGGAATGGAACAGAACTGATCACTGAACTGAGGAATAATCACATGAATTGCAGATAAATGTATCAGTTCTGCAGTCCATGCATTTTATTCCGCAGTTCAGTGACAAAAATTCATGGAACAGGGAAAAAAATTGTATAACACTTTCAGAAGATTTCTGATTTGCCAGAGGCAAAAGTTCTAAAAATTTCCCAGAAGGCTGCAAAATTTTGCAAACGTTCCACTAAAGCAGAATTTGTAGTTTTCACCCAGCTCTAATATTAACGTTGTCACTATTTACAGCTGTATCAGGGAGGCTGTTCTAAATAGTAACTGCATGTTGTGAAAACCATTTTCTTCTCCTTTCTGTTCTGAAAAGACTCCCAGTTAGTTGCTATTAATTTTCCCTGGGTTTTTTTCTCTGATTGTTTGAAAGATAAATACAAACATGATCTAAAGTCATTATTTGTGGTTGCCTTAAATATTGCTAATTCATTTCTAAATATTATCATTTCTGATTTGTACTGTCCCAGGTTGTTTAATCTTTCACCATAACTCAGATTTTCCATTCATTATCAGTTTTGTTGCCTTCCTCTGTACTCTCTCCAGTTTTGTGACATCACCCCTGTTTTGAGGAGCCCCAAATTGTCAATGGTACCCCAGATGCTGTCACACCATAGATCTAGATAGTTAGGCAACATGACCTCCGTATTCCTACTAGTTATATTTTTGTACTAATCCATTAAAATGTAATTTGTATGATGAGCAAGGACATTCATTCCATACTTATCTGTGGACCTCCCACAATACAGATTTATTTATTTATTAGTTTTTGGAAATACCATTGAGCCAGAGGCTCATTTACAGATGTTCCACATCATGAGACATTTATGGATAATTTAATATTTAGTACAGGACAAAAACAATTATTCTAGGATACAATTTAGGCAAAAGTTTAGCTAATCCAACAGTCAAAAAGGTACTTATAAATGGAACAGTCAAGGGGAAGGGTAGGAAATATATATATACAGCAATATAAAAATACAGTGAGATACAAATAGGCTACAAATTGTTCAGACTGCCTGATCAGGGGTTTAGATCAGAATCTCTAATGCAATGCAGATTCTTTTGTCTAAGTGCAGGACAGTAGGACTACAGAAAGTGCAGATAGTGAAGTTTGTTATGAGGCAAAATAGGGAGGGGGGAAGAGGCCCATAATGCCGAGGGTAAAGGGGAGTGTAGAAGGAGATGCAGCAGTAAGAGGTAGTCAGGTAGACAAAGGCAAGTTAAGAACTGTTTTCTAAGGAGGGTAACGGCAGAGGCAGGCAGGACAGGGAGGGCCAATGGGCAGGGGGAGTGAGGGCATAGATAGCAGGCAGAGGTGTCTGAGGGGAGGATGGGAGGTTGCCGGGAAGGTGGGTAAAGCTGAGTGAAGAAAAAAAGGGGGGGAGTGAAAACTGGAAAGTTAGTGAAGGGCTGTTGAAAGGATAGGTCGGGGGGGTAGACATGGGTACAGTGCAGAGTAAGGGCAGGAAGTAAAGGGATACCGGGGTGTTGGGCAGGGAGATGCCAGAGGACAAGAGGTTGGTTAGCAGGGAAAAAGGAGAGTAGGAAGGATGCCTAGGTCCCACAATCACATCCACTAGTAGATGCAAGTAGGGTACAAAGTTTATCCTTAAACAGACTAAGCCTAACTTCCTTCTGTAAGTCTACTCTGAGAGAGTTGAGCCAGGAGGGTGCACAGTATTCAAAAGACCACTGGCTTTGTGTAGTGCAGTGGAAGGGGACTTTGAGGGAGTGGTTATTTATATTCCTAGTGCTTCTAGTAGAGTCAGGCAGGCTGGGGAAGTGCTTAATACCCATCGGGGTAAGTCCGAGAGTAGATTTCTTTGCCAGTAGACATACATAATACTGTATCCTGCTGTCCAGGTTAAGCCAACCAGTCTGGGCATGAAGATTGCACATGTGAGTCATCTGGTTAGCACCCAGAATGAGCCTACAGGCCTTGTTTAGGGAAGTTTTCATTCATCTAAGGGCCATGGAGGTTGCCAATCCATATACTACAAGGCCATAGTCAATGACCGATAGCACTGAACTAGTGACCACCATTGTCAGGGCTTCATAGGTTAAATGGTGTTTGTTTTTATAGACTAGCCCTAACCTTGAGTTTGCTGTCTTAGCTACTTGATCAATATGTTGAGAGTATGTTAGTGAGCTGTCCAAAGTTACTCCCATATATTTAAAACAGTGTCTCATTTCCAGGGGGAGTCAAGTTTGTTGCAAATTTGGAGTTGGAAGGATTTGTGTCTACTATTGTTGGATACACCTATAGATGATGGCCCAAACCAGATGGTGTAGGACAGTATGCCAGTGTAGCCCAGAGTACATGTAAATGTAGCCCATAAATCTGGTACAAAAAGGATGGTTGTAAGACCAGGATGTATGAATCTCCCTGATCCCCCTTACCTCTTACTAGTGTGCCGAGACATTTCCGCTCTTTAGTGCTAGTCTCAAAATAAAATCTGAGCTCACAGCTACAGCTCAAACACCCACAACATCACTTAGAAATCTGGGTTTAAAATACTTCATTAATTTTTTTCCCATGTAGCTTTTTGCTTCCCTGTTGCCCTTTCACATTGCTTGGCAATGGGAAAGACATGGTATTTCTGTTTTTCTCCCCTTAGTTCCTGGGACCCCAGATCATGGTTGCACATGTGCATGGAGATACACATGCAGTCCGCAGCTCCAGTGATGGCCCCTTCCTCCCTCCCAACCTAATGCCAGGTTCCCCCCATGGCTTGTCACTGACACCAAGCCTCCACCAGGTGGCAGCCAAGAGCCGGTAAAACCTCATGTCCCTCCCCAGAGAGGAGAGCTGCCTTGTGGCTGCTCAATCCAGCTCCTCATCCTTCCCCCTGGCTGACCCCTGGAGGATTAAGCTTGCTCCCAAACTCGGGTCACCAGCATGGTGCGACATGTGGCATGCAGCGCCTTAACTCTCAGCACCACTAGGTTGGCCCACTTTATTAAATATTTGCTACGGCATACTATTCTGTTAAAAATTTACAGGCAGGAACACATAAGGAACTAGCCAACAATCATTTTGCAGTAACACACTTTTTCAAGGCTCTCTTTAGTGTCCCCTATTGATAAATTATCTACAAAAGAAAGCCCAGTTCATCAGGTAAACAGGAATGTTGCTGTACCTTCCATGTCTTCCTCTGTTTCAACTGCCCCATAAAATCCCTATTACTCCAGAGGTATGTAATAACATCAAATTGGCAGTACTGGCAAAGATTCTGAGGCCTGTCTTCAACAGCAGGATGAGAATGAACAGCCTGTTAATATGATTGTCTTTGATGCCTCATCTGGACATATTTCTGCTTCCAAAGAGAACAGCCTAGAAATTATGCCCCCACCACCACCAATCCTGGATGCTGGATTTACCCAAATGTCCACAAGGAGTGGACATTCTAGGGGCCAACATAAATCAAAATTACAAAAAACAGATTCCCTACGCTTGTCTAACAAATCTGAATTGTTAATCAAAACAGGCCAGTGGGATAATACAGACCCTGGGGATGTACTAAATGCCTTATCTATATTGTCATCTCAGAAAGGTTTGTTTTCAGAACCTGAAAAACTCCTGTGCCCACAGGCTCAGAGAAGGAGGAAAGGCACTGCAAAGCAGGCCACAAAGAAGTCTAAAAAGAAATAAATCCCGCTATCTCTTTAATATGTTAAAAATGATGAAATTCTGTGGTGTTTGCTCGCACTTAATTTTATATTGTTTTCTTATAACTCAAGTCTCCCCAGCTATTAGCTCTGCATCACTAAATGTGAACAGTAAAAAAAATACCAAACTATGACTAACCACTTTTTTACGTCTGTGGGCGGAGCTTACAGCCATTTTGGCATCTCTTGCCTTAAAACGGATGATCATGGCACCTTCCATTGGACTTTTGGAAGTATCCTTCTGAAAGTCCAATGGAGCTTGAAATACTCCTCCATGATCAGCCACTACAGAGTCACAGCTGCACTATTTCAGCTGTAACTTCTGCACTCCGGGGCAACCACTGCACATGCGTGCCTTGCGCGCATGCACAGTTGCACTGTTACCACCATCTTGTGAATGGCAGAATGCGATTCACTGCAACTACACATGTGCAGATGCCACATATGCACAGTTGTGTCACTGCCAGTCAGTGGCACTCGCTCTTGCGGAGTTCTGAAAGCTCGCCACAGCCATATCAACTCTGGCTAGATCTTGTCTGTTTTACAGCAGCTTTGTTATTCAGTAGATTGTTTTGTTTGTTTGTTTGCAAGATACCAGACTACAACTAATTCTGATATTTCTGGAGCAAAACAAAGCTGGCATCAGAGGCCAACTTTTTGGTCACATAGTGATGAAACATACATGGGTCTGGGTATACTCTTTAAATTTGAGGGACATACTTTTCATTCAGTCAATGTGTATGCACCCTAAAAAAGGCAGCCAGAATTGCATTGTTGAAAGAAGTACAACCATACATATATACAGCAAAAAAGTGATATTTGGAGGGGACTTTACCGGTGGGCTGTCCACAGCAGGCAGAGGAGCAAAAACCACAAAAATATTTTGTGATTCCAATTATCTCAATAAGATCTATAAACAGGCAGGCCTTGTTGATGCGCATGCCACTCTGTAAATACCTGAAGAACATACATCGAACAGAAGTAATATTTCTACCTGGATAGATTTTATTTTTGTTTCTCCCTCTCTTCATTTGAATTCATTTCAATCACATTTAATCAAAACTGCTGACCATAAACCTATTGGGATTAAAACTGGATGTTCACTTTCCCAGAAGATAGGTTCTGGAGTCTGTCAGCTAAAGACTTCCTGTTTAGATAACTAGTCAGTACAAAAGGAGCTTTGCTATCTTCTTTTGGTAAAACAAAAATTGTATTTACTTTGTTTGATAACCCAACGCAACGAAGGGAAGACACTAAAAAAGAGATAAAAGACTTCTTTATTTACCAAGGGGAAAAAAACTAAAAAGATAAAAGGTATTTTCCATATCTTGACCTCAGAGCCCAGCTGAGTAAATTAATTTCCCTAGCTGTCCACACTAAAGATAACTTTACTGAACAAATAAAAAACATTGAACAACATATGAAGGATAGCCAATATGAAAGAATGTCCTTGTTGTATACGGAGCAGAAATTTGGGACTGAATGTAGGATCTAGCACTTCAACCCTTTTTTGATAGTTGCGAGAAACAAGTATCAAATTGGATTATTTTAGGAATGATGGATGATTTAGAGGTCTCCCATTCTGATGCACCCTCCATTTTTATAAATTGTGACACAATTTTTTTAAATCATTGGGAACTCTTTTTAATAGCCACACTGAAATTATGGAATTCCTAAAAGTTGATTAATGTCCATAAGTACCATCAGAAAAACTTTCTTTTCTAGAAAACA
The DNA here is from genome assembly GCA_016271365.2 of Neoceratodus forsteri. Lineage (NCBI taxonomy): Eukaryota > Metazoa > Chordata > Ceratodontiformes > Ceratodontidae > Neoceratodus > Neoceratodus forsteri. The sequence goes on from CM028130.1 coordinate 1,068,378,035, forward strand.
GTGTGTCTAAAGAGGAGATTATGTGTGCAGTTTCCTCACTTAATAGCAACACAACCCCAGGAGAGGATTGGCTACCTAGTGAACTTCATGAGTACATAATAGATATTATATGGAATATAACTGTCCTGTTCTATAATTATATACTAGACACCAGTTTTGTACCTGGGACTCTAAATAAGAGTCTGCTTATTTTGTTATTTAACAAAGGGGACAGATCTAATTTAAACAAACTCTGGTCAGAGCCAACACGGCAGCATAAAGCCATTCACACCACTCATGGAGAGCATGGAGCTCATGTGGGAAAGTTGGAAACATAGAAACATAGAAAACTGATGGCAGATAAGAACCACTAGCCTCATCTAGTCTTCCCTTTTTCTTTACCTGTAACAGCGGCTGGTGACTCTATTTGGGCATCAGCTTAGCCTCTCCTTCCCACTTCTAGGGTTCCTTTATGTCTCTCCCAACCAAGCATGCTTGAATCCCTCTACTGTGCTTGCTTCCACCACCTCTTGGGGCAGGCCATTCCATGTATCCAATACCTTGTCAGTGAAGAAGAATAACTTCTTCATATATCCTTTATCCTCTCCCCCAGTCTTATATTGTGCCCCCTTGTTATTGTACTTGTTCTATACTGAAATATGTCACCCACTTGCACCTTATTTATGCCTTTAAGATACTTGAAGATCTCTATCATATCTTCACTTTGTCTTCATTCCTCCAGTGAGTACATATTGAGGTCCCTCAATGTCTCCTCATATGTCTTGTGGTGCAAGCCCTGTACCATCTTAGTTGCCCTTCTCTGAACCGCATCCACCTTGTCTACACCTTTACAAAGATGTGGCTGCAGAACTAAACAAGGTATTCCAGATGAGACCTCACCAGCATTCTGTACACTGGTATCACCACCTCCTTTCTTCTGCTCGTGATACCCATCAGTGCACCCCAACATGCCACTGATTCTCCCTATAGCCTTTGTGCATTGTTTGGCCACTGTTAGGTCATCCAAGATGATAATCCCCAGGTATTTGTCTTCCCTAGTGACTGCCAGCAACCCCACCCCCCATTCTGTAGCTCTCTGCAGGGTTTCTGCACTCCACGTGCATGATTTTGCACTTCTTCACATTGTATCTCAGTTGCCACACTTTGGACCATTTTTACAGCTTTTCTAGGTACCTTCTCATTTTCTCCACCGATTCTGAAATTCAAGTTTATTGATTTTAACATAACCTACATAGACAGGTCATTACACATTAATGTCAAGTATCCATACATGGTATAACTAAAATAACAAAATAAAAGAAAACACAACACCCCAACAGCACCAAACCCCTTCCCTCAACCCCCCATCTTCTTCTTCCAAAACAACCCCACCCACCACCCTACTACCAACCATAAGGTACCCACCCCCCCAACAAAAAACCCTTATAGAGTGTGCAACACAATTGTATGTCTAGTTCTATTAACCAGTTCACAACTAAATCAAAACTTGACCCTGTATTCAAAATCCGAGGAAGTAGATGGGAGAAGGGAAGGGAAGGGAATAAAACCACGATGGGCATCAGAGAGGACTTCAAGAGATCACTGGTGCAAATATAACACATACAAATTGCCCCATTTTTTGTGGAACAGGTCCATATGATTGTGTGAGCTGGCCACAAGCCTCTCCATGTTGAAGCAGGTTGAAAGTTCCGCCAACCACTCAGAATAGGTCAGGGTCAATTGGTTGGTCCAATGTTTAAGAACTAGTCTTTTGACCACTATAGACACAAGGGCCATGTGGTATCTGCGTTCCAAGCAATCTATGGTAGAGTAGTCCCCTAGAATGCATATATCAGGAGTAAAAAGGTTAGTAAGGCCAAGTATAGGATCTAGATTGTATCCCCTGAATAGAGGTCCACAGAGGCAATCTTATTACAGTGCCAGAAAATATGTAGGGAATTCCCTTCACTATGTGAGCACCTGGAGCAGAGGGAGAGATAGTTTATTAAGACGGAACAATTTTTGGGGTATAGTACATATTGTTTAATATGTAATATTGGGTGAGTCTAAACCTATCTTGGGTGTGGTATCTGTGCAGGTCCTTCCAAATTTGGGACCAATTGGGGTGGAATCTGGGAGTAAAGAAAGCCAGATACTGGAACCTTCGATCGAATTCAGGAATTTGTAGTCCAGTAGGAAGGAATATATTAGAGAAATGGAATGTGGTTTAGAGGCAAGGGTAAAGATGTGAGAGAGGAAGTGTTGGACCTTAGGTTCTCGAAATTGTGAGCCAAATTTAGCAGCAATAAGATGTCTTAGTTGGTATAATCTGAAGATCTTATTATTGAGAATAGCAAATTTAGCTAATATGTTGGGGGATGAGAGGAGGGAGCCTTGGTCATAGTAGCATTCTAGAGTAGTTTCTTTAATTTGAGGAAGCCACTCAGGGGTGATTATTGAGTTGCCCAGTTTGATATTGGGGTTGAGGATGATGGGTTGTGTTCTCCACCAATTCTGGAGTGTCTACCCTATTGCAAATCTTGGTGTCATATGCTAAGAGCTCTTTTCTTCCATCCCTTCTGCAATGTCACTAATTAAGTAGGCCAAGTAGGGGCTGTGGACATGGCCTACCTAGATTTTAGCAAGGCATTTGATACAGTCCCACACAAAAGATTAATAAAAAAGTTAGCCAGCCTGGGAGTGGGTCCCAAGGTGGTAGCCTGGATAAAAATTTGGCTGGACAACAGGACACAAAGGGTAGTAGTAAACAAAGTCCACAGTGAAGAAAGGAGGGTTACTAGCGGGGTACTGCAGGGTTCAGTACTGGGACTGGTCCTTCTTAATGTCTTTATAAGTGACATTGCAGAGGAACTGGAAGGAAAAGTATGTCTCTGCAGATGGCACAAAGATCTGTAACAGAGTTGATACACAAGATGGAGTGGAAAGGATGAGAAGGGACTTGGCAAGGTTGGAGGAATGGTCAAATGTATGGCAGCTTAGATTCAACACAAAGAAGTACAAGGTAATGCACATGGGAAACAAAAACCCAGGGGAAGAGTACACAATGGGGGGTGAGATGCTGACAACAATAAAAATAGAAAGGGACTTGGGGGTAATTATATCAGGTGACTAAAGGTGGGCAAGCAATGTGAGAAGACAGTAAGGAAGGCTGGGGGGATACTGGGTTGCATAGGGAGAAGCATCAACAGTAGAAAACAGGAAGCTGTTATCCCTCTGTTCATTCAGTTGATGATACTCCATCTGGAGTATTGTGTGCAGTTCTGGCAGCCCCATCTCCACAAAGACATAGACAGAGTGGAGACTGTCCAGAGGAGCGCAACCAAAATGGTGCAGGGTCTGCATCAGAAGACATACGAAGAGAGATTAAAGGAACTTAATATGTATACCCTTGAGGAAAGAAGGGAGAGGAGAGACATGATAGAAACTTTCAAGTACTTCAAGGGAATCAACAAAGTCCAAGAGGGTAGTATCTTTCAGAAAAAGAGATGTTCAAGAACAAGGGGGCACAATTTCAAGATAGAGGGGGGACAGCTCAGAGGTAATGTGAGGAAGCATTTTTTTCATGGAGAGGGTTGTGGATGCATGGAACAGCCTTCCTGAGAAGATCGTGGAGTCAAGAACAGTGGAGGAATTCAAGAATGCATGGGACAGACATAAGGTAGTCCTAGTGGGGGGTAGGAGAAAGTAGGCTGTTGGTTAACTAGGATCTGCAGCTTATCTGTTAGGCAGAAAAATGGGCAGACTAGGTGGACCAAGTGGTCCTTATCTGCCATCAAATTCTATGTTTCTATGTTTCTATTGAAAAGGACTGGTCCCAGGACTGCTCACTGAGATACCCCACTGGTCACCTCCCTTTCCTTGGACTGGATATCATTAACCACCACCCTCTGCTTCCTATCACCCAGCCAGTTCCTAACCCAGTTCCTGTGATGAAGTTCTCCTTAAAGATGGAGCTCACGGCAGAGAAGTGTGCCATGTCCAAGATGTCCACTGGAATCTGTGTATGCACACTGACTCGAGAGATCCATGGCAATCAGAGTCATGAGGTGGCATAATACACTGTTCATAAATAAAATTGTTCACCCTGTATTTTTATAGTGTACAGTGTTTTTTTATTCATTCATTAACTGGGTTGGTGCACTGGTCCAAAGAACTTTTTCAGGCATGGCCTGGACCAGAGACTGGCATAATCAATTGTAAAATACAGTGAACAGCAGCAGTGAATCATACATAAGCAAGTACAGAATCCAGTACAGTCAGGGAACATACAGAGGTGGATAAATAATAATACAAGTACACAGTGCAAGATACAACAAACAAGGTGGGCATTATGCAAGATAAATACAGGCAAGGTATCAATGTCCTGTAACAATAGATCATGTTACAGTTATGTGAAATATGCAGTGTTGCAGTTATGTGATATGTGCACACAGCAGTTCTTTGGCTTTTAGAATAAAACTGTTGTATGCAGTCTCTAGAGGTTCCATAATGCTATTGTACCACAGAAGGGTACAATCACGTTCAATGACCTTTGAAGTGTGGTACAACAACATTTTGAGAGGGACAGAATTCTATGCAGAGCAATTCTCTGTTATACACTGTACAGCAGTTCTTGGTAGAGAAGAATGTCTTTCCCCACCTAGGCAGTCTGTTTCCCCTACCTACTGTGATGCAACAGACCCTACCATACCTCTCAACCTCTTACCTCATAAATCAGGGACAAGGCTTAAAAAAATCAGGGACAGAGACCTAAAATCAGGGACACAACTTAAAAATTGGTAATACTCACTCAGAAAGCTGTTAGGAATAAGGGAATCAGTGTAAGAAGCATTTTCTGATGAAGAACTAGTCTGTAAATTTCTTGTTTAACATTATTTTATGCTTACAATCCCCACTGTTCTGTCACAAAAACAGAAATTTTACGAGGGACAGAGGAAAATTTTGAGGCAAAATCAGGGACGTCCCTGAAAATCAGGGACAGTTGAGAGGTATGGACCCTACTAATTTGCCGGCTTTATCATCATTTCCACTGCATCAATGTTCCATTTTGCATATCTTATGCATTTGTGAATACCAGTGTCATTTCTGACCCTACCACCTCTGCTTTGAGGATGTTTAGTGCATTCACCACCCTATTAGAGAAGAAGGACTTTCACACATTGTGCCTAGGTCTGCCCTCCCCCGGCTTCATATCATGACCACTTGTTCTTGGACACCTTTTAATCTGAGTATGCTTCCCGCTTGAGCCTTATTTATTCCTGTCAGGTATTTGAAAGTCCCTATCTTTTCATATCATACCGTATCATATCCATCTTTACCTCTAGAGTGTATATAATGAGACACTTTAGTCTCTGGTCATAATTATTTCATAATAACTGGTCAGCAATGTTTTACATAGGCTGACTGAGTAATAATTAGCCATTATAACCCATGAGTCACTCAAAAAACAGCCACTCCCTGATTGGCTGTTGCTCTACTATTGGGCAAGGTAAACAGTTTCAGAAACATGGTAGCTCCTTATCCCACATATAAAGGAGCCCCCAGACCAAGAGTCATCATCAGTTTCTTTTTTTTTAACCAGCCCAACATCTACAAACAAAAAAAATCTATCTGGTTATTCCTGTCATTCAGAACCCACAGTGGACAACAACTACCAGTAGGAACTGGGAATGGCTCAGAGGCTAAAGTGCCTGAGGTATGCCCGATTGCGATTGCAATCCAAATGCCCAGCTCTGCAAGTCTGCAAGTAAAAAAATAAATGTCAGATTAAATAGAAAAGCTTTACAAAAGCAAAAGCAAAGGAGACAAAGATTGCGTGTGTGTACGCGCATGTGCGTGTGTGTGTGTGACTGACACATGAGTGAGACACAGCAATACCAAATGCACTTTGACAAAAAAAATTGCTGATCAGCAATTATAAACAATAAAAGATGGGGAAGTTTCGTACTCAACTGCAATGGTCGCTCTCAGTGTGGGATGCTTTAATAACCCCTTCAGGCTTTGCCCTCAGGGTTTATGTAGCATCCCACACTTCAGATGACCATTAAATTCTCATAACGCACACTTCCCCATCCATTATTCCATATATTACAGTCACTGCACCATTTTTTAATCATAAAAGATTTTATAATGATTTTTCAACAATGGAACATACATGAAGCAGAGATGACTGGGCATTAAATGCAGTAGGTAACAGTTGTATACTTAGTTTTGCTTATAGGATACTCTGTTTGCAAATATAGGCATGCACTGAAGGAATTTAACACTAAACAGAACTCTACATTGTGATGATTAGCCCCTTTCTATTTTAACCATAATAAGTAGAACATCAACCATTGCATGGTGAACCATACCCTCTAGCCCTGAGTCAATAAGAAAAAATTACTCACCTTAGTAATGTTGTTTCTTCTAATGGAGTCTTGCTATATTATGACATATGCAGTATAACCCCAGGTTAGAACTGCTCTGGAGGTGAAAGAGTTAACTTTCCATGCAGGGCATGGAATCTTGAGCGCGAGCTCGGTTGAATACTCTGTCTGTTGTAGCTCAAACTTAAACTGTCAGATCTTTACGAGCAAAAACTCACTAAGGTTCTGTGTGGAAGCCGTAAACCTACACTAGCCACTGGCTACTAACTACAAAAACACATTTTTTGTTCTTGATCCCAAAACAAAGACTCAAGTCGGGGGATTCAAGAAAGAAAAAATAAGCATAACACCTAAGCACCCTAGAAAGGGTGAAAATAAAGTGGGCATCAATGAAGTACCAACATTGCACTGCCCACCCACATCCCAAAAATAGAGGTTCTGAGAGGGGCAGGCTGGTGGGAGGTCATAATATAGCAAGACTCCATTAGAAGAAACAACATTACTAAGGTGAGTAATTTTTTCTTCAAACAACATGAAGTCTTGCTATATTATGACATATGCAGACTACACAGCAGTACCTCCATGGAGGAGGGACAGAACCTACTTGGGAAATAGGCTCTGAAGCACAGCTGTGCCAAATCGAGCATCACTCCTAGCCTGGATATCCAGGGAGTAATGCTTAGTAAAAGTGTGAACTGTTTTCCAGGTAGCTGCTTGACATATCTCTAGGATAGGGATGTCCCTGGCAGCAGCCAGAGACGCAGCTGTACCTCTGGTAGAGTGAGCCCTCAGGACTGAGGGAGGAACCTTACCCAGTTTTTCATAGCAGAATTGGATACAAGAGACAATCCACCTGGCAATGGATCTTTTAGTGGCAGGTTTCCCTTTACCAACCTCACCATAAGTGAGGAACAATTGGAGGGATTTGAACCAGTGACCCTTGGTATGTTCTATATAGTAACTAAGGGCTCTTTTCACATCTAAACTGTGCAATCTCCTCTCACCAGAGGAGGAATGGTCAGTGAAGTACACAGGAAGAGACATGGATTGATTAAGGTGAAAGTCTGAAACCACCTTAGGCAAAAACTTCCTGTTAGTCCTGAGGACCACCTTATCTCTATGAAAGGAGATAAAATCAGGCTCCACTGACAAAGCTTGTAGCTCACTTATGTGCCTGGCAGAGGTGATGGCTACCAGAAACACAGTTTTCCAAGTCAAGTACTTAAGCTCTGCTGAAGACAATGGCTCAAAAGGGGGTTGCATAAGCTGAGTGATGCAAATATTAAGATCCCAAGCAGGGGCAGGGTCCCTGAACGGGGGTTGGTGTGAAGCAACCCTTTAAAAAACTTGGAGAACACAGGGTGAGCTGATAAAGAAGAGGGCTTACCTGCTGATAAGAAGACAGACACAGCTGCCAAGTGCACTTTTAGGGTAGCTGGTCTCAGCCCCAAGGAATTCAAATGCACCAAATAATCCAGGATCGTGGGCACACCAGCAGATTCTGGGAAATATGTTTACCAGCACACCATATGGAAAATCTCTTCCATTTTGAATTATAGGTAGCCCTGGTGGAAGGCTTCCTAGAGGCCTTCAATATATCCAATACACCTTGGAAAGGTGTAGGTCAGCAAACTCTAACTTCAAGAGCCATGCCTTGAGATTAGATTTGAGGTTCGGATAAAACTCTCCCTGGGCACAGGTTAACAGGTTGTGATTCCTGGGAAGACATAGGGAGGGTGGACTGCTAAGGACATGAGGAGTGGGTACCAGGGCTGCCTGGCCCAATCTGGAGCAATCAGGATCATCTTGCAGGATTGAGATCTGATTCTGACTAGCACTTTGAAAAGAAGGGAAGGGGAAAAGTATAGAAAACTTCCTTCCCAACTGAGAGAGAAGGCATCCAGAGGGACTGAGCCCAACATTGGGGGCCTGCAGCAAAAAAGGGGAAGTTGGTGATTGTCTGGGGCTGCAAAGAGATCTATTTGCGGGGTGCCCCATCTGGCAAATACTACCTCCAGTACTAGGGGGTCCAGTGCCCATTCGTGATGGCCCTGGGAAATCCTGCTGAGAGCATCCACTAGGACATTGTCCTTGCCTGGGAGGTGAACTGCCATAAGGGAGGCATTCAGAGAATAAGCCAGAGACCACAACTTCATTGCTTCAGTGCACAAGGCCGTAGACCGAGTGCCCCCTTGCTTGTTGATGTACCACATTGTAGTGGTATTGTCTGTTCTGACCTGAACAACCTTGTTCTGGACAGATGTGGAAAAAACCTGGAGTGCTAGAAAAACTGCTCTGAGTTCCAGCAAATTGATGTGGAGCAGAGATTCCTGAGGGGACCACAGCCCCTGGGTGGAGAGGTCGCCCATGTGAGCTCCCCACCCCAAGAGGGATGCATCTGTAGTAAGGGTCAAGGAATGAGACTGGGGAGTGAAGGGAACCCCTGTCTCAGATTGTTCTGATCCTGCCACCACTGAAGGGCCTGGATCGGGTTCGAGTCACTGGAATCAATTTGGTTAGGGGATCTGTCCTTTGAGACCAAAAGGCTCTCAAATGGAACTGAATGGCCCTCATCTGAAATCTCGCTGCCTGCACTACTGCTGTAGAAGCAGCCATGTGCCCCAGGAGCTGTAGAAAATGCCTTGCTGATCGAGAGACCTGCAGGGTGAAAGAAGAGGCCAGAGACACCAGGGTCCTTGCTCTTTCCAGAGGAAGGAAGGCTCTGACTTCTTTTGTGTTCAGTTCTGCACCTATGAAGGTGAGAAGCTGGACAGGCTCCAGAACTGACTTTGGAAGATTGAGAAGGAAACCTAGAGATGTAAGCAGTTGCTGGGTTACTTGTAAGTGTAGTTTGACCTCTTCTGGTGACTGGCCTACAATGAGCCAGTCGTCCAGATAAGGAAAGATGGCAATCTTTTGCCTTCTTAAATGAGCAACTGCTACTGCCAGGCATTTTGTGAACACCCTCGGGGCCGAGGTGAGGCGAAGGGCATTGCTCTGAACTGGTAATGGCCTGAGGGCAGTTGAATCTGAGGTACTTTCGATGGGAGCTTCTGATGAGAACATGGAAGTAGGCATCCTTGAGGTCCAGGGAGGCTAGCCAGTCCCCTGGTCTTAGTGAGGGTAAAATAATCCCCAGGGTCACCATTTTGAACTTTGGTTTTAAAAGATGCTTGTTTAGATACCTGAGATCCAGGATGGGCCGCCATTCTCCCAGTCTTTTTTGGGGTAAGGAAGTACCTGGAGTACAATCCTTTGCCCTGCTGTATGGGTGGAACCCTTTCCATGGCTCTGAGAGCCAGGAGGGAAGAAACTTCTGCTTCCAGGGCAAGTGCCTCTGATGGGTTTGCACGTGGAAAAGACCTGGCTCTCATCTTCGGAAATTTTTTGAAGCTGAGAACCAGTCCCTGGCTTACTACTTCCAGGACCCACTTGTCTGATGTTAAAGACTTCCAGTCCTGGACAAAGTAAGCCAGCCTGCCCCCTACAAGTAGTGGAGAATCGGCCCTGGCCACCCCATCAGGGAGCCTGTTTTGCAGGGGCTTTGGGTTGAGGGGTAGAAGCAGGCTTACTAGAACCCCTTCTTCCCCTTCCTCTAAAGAACCCCCTCTGGGCATAAGCAGAAGAGGAGGCCTGGGCTTGTTAAAAAGGCCTATGAAAAGGCCTGCCCCCTGCCCCTGACATGCTGCCTTTGAGGAGTGACTTGCCTTTCTTTGGCCTGTGCACTCCTATAGGTGGTCCTATACTCATCCATTTTCTTCGTATAATTCTCTGTCTGCTCCCCAAACAGAGAATTTCCCACAACAGTAAAATCCATAGCCTTAGACTGGGTATCCTGTGACAGGGCTGTACATCTGAGCCAGGCCATTCTGCGAAGAGACACAGATGTAGCCATGACTCTTGATGAAACATCATTAGAGTCTACTGCAGCATGAAATTGCACCTTGGATGCCTCAATACCATCCGCAGCCATCTGCTCCAGCTCCCTGGCAAGCTGGTCAGGGGCCTGTTTTGCTAGGGCCAGGACAGTATCCCACCTGGATTTCTGGTACCTAGCTGCATAAGCCATATAATTTGCCTGTCTGAGTCCCAAAGATGCTGCCATGTACTGTTTCTTTGCCATGGCATCCATCCTCCTGAATCCTTTTCAGGAGGGTGAGAGGCTAGAGGAATATTAGCCTTGTCACAGGCTGCAGCCTGCACTACCCCACATGGCTGCACTGCTGGGATAGGAACTCCATATCAGAGCCTGATAAAGCATACCTCTTGTCCATCCTTTATCCACAGGAGGATAGAATGAGAGTTTTCAGAATATTTACTGTCTGTTTCCTAAAAGATTTGTGCAAGGGAATAGACAGTCTCCTAGACTCTGGAATATCCATCATTTCCACAAAATCAGGCTCTTCTTGATCATCAACAGCTTCCTCAACAGGGAGTTGCAGAGTCTCAACAACTTTCTTGTAAAACAAAAAATGAGAAGGGGACTCAGATAGCCTGGGAGGGGACACTCCTGAGGGTCTGTCTGGAGAGATGTCCGGTTCAATGGGCACATCCAGACTTTCAAAATCACACTCACTCTCCTCATACCCCTCCTCCCCTTCCTCCGGTTCATAAAAATCCTCAAAATCATAATCTTGAACCGGGGGAACCGTCCGAACCGAGCGCTGCCCTAATGGTGTCGGTTCGGACGGAACTGGGGAAAGAGACTGGACAATTTGAATAGCTTTGGCTATTTCCTCAGCAGTTGGAGAAAGAACTTTTGGCCCCAAACTAGCTGACCTTCTAGTCCTTTTAGTTGGAACCGGCTCCTCAGAGCTGGCTCTTCGTTTGCCCGAGGAAGTATCTCCCTGGTCAGAGGGCACTCCCTCAGGTTCGGTTGGAACTGAACCGGGCTGGTCATCCGGGTCAGCGGACTTTTTGGCCTCCTTTTCCCTGAGCCTACCACTCTCTTTTCCACGGTGGCAGCAGGAACATTTTTACAAATCTGGCAGTCTGCATTGAGGTGGTCAAACCCCAGACAATATACACAAGTGGTGTGTGGGTCAGCCTTAGCAAAGGCTTCCCCACAGAGCCACAGTGCTGAAACCCAGTGGGTCCGGTTTTCTTTGGGTTTCTCAGACATAGTGCCAGCCTAACCAAAACTTGCCGTTAATGGCAATCCGCTAAGCAAGACTCTCTTAACCGTGTCCCAACGTGTACGGTCGTGGAAAAAACGAATAAAATCCGCTTTTTTAGAACCGATAAGAACCGGGAACCGCACTCTAAAGGACTAGAAAGTAATTTTAAACCCAATCTGATCGGTTCAAACCGAACCGAAAAGACGTTTACAAGTTCCACACAGAAGAAAATAAACAAAAGCCTATCTATTACTTACAATACCACAGACAGAGCTTGAACCGACGATTGCGGTTAAATTTCGGTAAAATAAACCGAGAATTACACTTTAAAACCGACAAACGAACCGAGCAGCAGGAGGAATCTCCGGAGCGACTGTTCAGTGAGGTGGAGTAAAGAATCTGACAGTTTAAGTTTGAGCTACAACAGACAGAGTGTTCAACCGAGCTCGCGCTCAACATTCCATGCCCTGTATGGAAAGTTAACTCTTTCACCTCTGGAGCAGTTCTAACCTGGGGTTATACTGCATATGTCATAATATAGCAAGACTTCATGTTGTTTGAAAGGAGTATGCAGCCTGGGTAAGAATCAGCCTGGAAGCAGTGTGAGCTCATCTTGTTGAACCTTTACAGAAGGGAACTAAGCAAAATCCTAAATATTAGCAGCCATTGTTGACCTGTCTGGTGGGGGGGGGGGCCTGATCCTGTATTATTAAGAGTTCCCCTTTCTAAGACCTTTCATCCTATAAGGACTGAAGTAACCCAGTTTGGGTGGAAGCTTAATGTGGAGTAAGACTGTTGTCTGGGTCAGAAGGGTGGGTTGCCAGGTGGTGGGGTGGGAGAAGAGCATAGGTGTGATCTGAGATAAAGGCGCCATTTCTTGTTGTAAACCTGTGTGTGGTTGGCAGTGATGTATGTTAACCATTCGAAATGTGCTAACTAAGCCACTGTTGTATGCCATATAAGAAGAGGGGGAGGTAGATTCTGGCACCACCTCATCAGGATAGCCCTTTTGGCTTCAAGTAGCACCACAATGAGCCATCTTTTGGATTGGTTGGAACAGTTTAACACCTTTGAGGTATTGCCCAAGAGGCTAAGGGTTGGGGCAGCAGAACCTTTTGTGTGCAGGATCTTGGAGCAGTCCAAAATTACTCCAGTCTAGAAGGGCACCAGTATGGGGACATTGCCATAGTAAGTGCAGCAGATTGGCCTGTGGGGCCTGCCACCTCCAGCATGTGGAATGGGGGATGGGTCCCACCTTTTGGAGTGTGTCCGAGGTACAGTACCATCCCAGCAGTACCTTAAGGTGTATAAGCTGGCTCCTAGAGTCCCTGTAGATGAGATAGGCATCCTTGAGGTAGTGCCACCCTTCGGTGTCTGTTATCTTTATTTAGGTCCTGCTCCCATTGCACATTACACTTAATTGTGGTATCGGGTTGAGAGTCCCTTAGCATACCATACAGCTTGCCAGCAGTGCCCTTTACTTTGCCTTTTTTATGCATGGTGGTCAGCTATTTCCACCCATCTCCCATAGGTCCTGTGGCTCTGAGGGTCTTGGATGCATTCCTGATCTGGAGAAATCTCCAGAAGTCTGTTTTGGGTAGCAGATACTGTGCCTGCCTTTGCAGGAAGGACAGCATGGCTTCAGAGTCCCATGCATAAAGATCTGCTAGTGTACAGATGCCTGCCTGCTGCCTTGCCAAGAGTGCCAGTTGATGGTTTGTCCCCCCCCCCACTAGCACATCTGGGTTGTGCCATAAGGGGCTGTACTGTGTAAGTGGTGCCCATAAGGGGGCTGGACATTGAGTGAGATGTTTGCACATGTGTCAGGCTTCTCTTGTCACTCGAATAGCAGGAGGAAGGTGGCCCTTTGGGTGTCCCCGTTTGCTCAGTAGGTTCCCCAGCCATTTGGATTCTGATAGGTCTATCTCCAGATTCACCCATACAGGGGCATTTGGGGTTTTAGGAAGAAATCATCTGATTGCTTGTGCAGCCCTAAATGCTAGTAAATATCCCTGCAGCCGGGGAGACCCATTCCCCCAGACCACTGTACCCGTAAGCAAGTTTTTCCAAATCTTGGGGCTTTGTCTTACCAGATGAACCCTGCTGTCACCTTGTTGATTTTCAGAAGTGTGTTTGGTTGTGCATGGATTGGTAGGTTGCACATGAGGTATGCTATCTTAGGCAGCACTAACATGTGTACAGCATCTACCCTGCCTTTCAATGATATGTGTAACTTAGTCCATCTTAGTGTTTCTGCTCTGATGGAGGCTGTAATGTGTGTGTAGTCTGCCTCAATCAAGTTTCTCCATGGTGTGGTGATGTTTATCCCCAAGTATGTAAAACCTTGGGGTGCCTATACCACTGGAGAGCCCTGTAGGCATTCCTTCTTGCAGGGCAAGTTTAGTGGCGACAGCATACCACTACACCGTTTTAGTTGCCCTCCGCTAGACTGCCTGTAACCTGTGCATGTCCATTCAGAGATATGTTCTCCAGAACTGGGCACACTGCACTAGTTGAGGATTCATCAATTACTTAATTTTACAGCGGTATAAACGCCTCATACATCTTGCTGGTGATACCTGTGCACAGCAACATCCCACTGGCACTCCCATCTGCTTTGTCACACTGCTTGGCTTCTTTTAGATCATCAGAAATGACAGTCCCCAGTTTTCTTTCCTCTTTTGTGCTCACAATTGCAGTACCCCCTTCATGTACTCCCCCCTTGTTTTCTATGCACCAAGTACAGTCCCCTTCCGATTATCCAACCCCCCTAATCCAACCCTCCCTTTCTAACGAACTGCAATCTCGTCCCCCACTGTTCTAACAGACTTATCATAATGAGCAAACCTGTTGAGTGTGAATCACTTAATGAGTTGTACTGACTGCTTCTATTAATGGACCAGCAGGAAAACAGTCAGTCTCCCTCATGCCACACTAAACCAGTACAATTGATTCTGCTCCTCGCTGGGGGGGGAACGGGACTAGGAAATGAGAATGAGTGACACATACTGGCTCTGAGGATCACGAGTGGACATCGCGGGGCAGCACTGTCAATGTCACCCACTGCAAAACTCCACTGTCACCCCACTGCACACTACGTCCTCAACACAGAGAGTGACAGAGACACTCACAGACAGAATAGACAGTGGCAAGCTTGAATTACTCACTGTGTTGGGTGTCTCTCTGTCTCTGTGAATTCAGCACTCTCTCGCTGTCTCTCCAGCGCTCACTGCAGCCCACTCACCCCCTCCTTGGTCTGCTCTATTGCACTATGACCGCACTCCAACAGTATGGTGTACAGGATGACTCTCCCAACAACTCAGTAGCTAGGCAGCTGAACATGCATAACTGGCACCCACAGGGGACAGCATAAACAGACATGAATGGCAGGGGAAACTACAACAACAAAGATTATAGCTCTGACTATATTCATTTAAAATTCATTTTAAAAGCGAATGCTCTCATTTATCCGACCTCCTGCATATCCGAACGAATCGGATGTCCCCCAGCGAATTCGGATAAACGGAGTAGGACTGTACTTGTTTTCTCATTTATTCACAATGAATGTATGGTGTATTGTAGAGTGTTGTTCTGTGTAGAATTCCATGCCTTTTAATATGCTGTTGTACCACAGTTCAAAGGTCATGAAATGTGATCGCACCCTTTTCTGTTACAACATCATTCTGAAAGCTAAAGAGACTGCACACTTCAATTTCATTCTGAAAGCAACAAAACTGCTTCATGCACATTTAACTCAGTACTATGTACATTAAATAAAATACAGGATGTGCAACTTTATTCACAACAAGTGTGTTCTGCAAACTCGGGGTTCTGATTCCCCTGACGTCTCAAGCTTCACTTTCGAGGTTAGAGGGAATCAGATCCCATCTATGGAAGAACACACTGGTTGTGCATAATTGCCCATCCATTATTCTCTATTTAATGACACACACTGGACCACTCCTCAAGCTTAAGTAGTTCTGTCTTCACTGTTCCATTCAGTTTTCCCCCCCATACCTCGGTATCATCTACTCTGTGGTAGATCTTTGCCTCAACCATAAAAAAAAGCATATCTTACCTTCTAACCCCTCTATATTATCACCAGAGATGTTAGGAGTACAGGCCAAAGTACTGATCCCTGTGGCGCACCACTGGTCACTCCCCCAACATCAGGTGAATGCCATTTCCAACCACCCACTGATGCCAACTCCCCAACAAATTCTCTGCCCAGTTTAACATTTTAGTACACGCTCCCAGGCTGCCCAGCTTCTTTACTAGTCTGCTACGTGGAAAGGTATTACAGGCCTTACCAAAATCCAGATTAGCCACAACCATCACTCCACCCTGGTTAATATCCTTCATCACCCCCTCAAAGAAAACTAAAAGATTACTTTGATATCAGCTCCCCTGTACCCTCAAGTGAATCCATGCAGCCACAGATACTGTAAGTTACAGGGTTCAAAATATTCCACAATCCTTTCCTTCAACAGTGTCTCCATTACTTTCACCTCCACCAAATTCAGGTTGATGGGTCTGTAGTTGTCAGCTTACTGCCTGCTGCCAGCCTCCTCCCTGCTTCCACCTCCATACAAAAGATCCCTTGGTGAGGGTGCAGCTCTGCAATAGTGCTAGCTCACTTGTTACCTGATGTTGCATGCATTATGCAGGGAGGCAGTGGTGCAGAGCATTGCAAATGTGATGAAGAATGCACTTGAATATAGGGTCCCTGACAATGGGGCCACTTTTGTCACATTTACTTGGCACAGTAACTTAGAATATAATTCCTGGCTTTAAACATTTAGATTATTTTATGCTCTAATACAGTACCTCACAACAGTATCTAACTGGTATTCCTGTACATACTGATTTAATGTGAAAACATTTTTTTCCTGACATGTTATAGATTGCAGTGTGATATTGTTAGACCCCCCCCAACAAAGTCTGATCAAATGTCCAAGCAGTGTACCACACTTTCAATAAAAAAAAAATACTTTCTATCACCACCCATTAAGTTGCACACTTTCAGCATAATTGTAAGTCCTCTTTTGGTTGTGTGTTTACACACACACACACACACACACATGCACGCACACACGCACACACATACACACACTGTGTCTCTCCATCCTAACACTGTGTGTGTATATGAAACTAATGTTTAGCCTGGTGTTTCACTTTCCTATTTGTAGCTAGCAGCAGATGTCTTGAAGGAGAAGACTGCAGAGTATTTATGAACTGGATATTCTTAACATATTTTTCACACATTACATAAGTTAATTCAAATATGTCAATAAGAGATCATTTTTCTGTTGTAACACATAGCAAGATTCTGAGGCAGTAACACAAGCTTACTTGTAACTGTTCATGCCAATCTCATTGTATTTGCAAATGAGGCACTGGTAATACAACCCCCCTCATTCTTGGATAGCTCTTTTTATTCAGAAGCTCTGAAAGCATAAGGTTTTCACTGTTCTCTTGTCTATAATGTTTTCAATGCTTCCTATTTGTATTTTATGTTGTTTCAAATGCTTACAATAGTCCTGTCACACCACTCAAACAGTGTGTAGTGCTAATAGCCTTTATCTGTGCAAAGTGTATTTTTTAAACTTCAAATGCTTTTAAACCACAATTGCTGACTGGAAATACCATGCCATGGAATGACTACTGCATGACATGGGAGAACTGAAGTAACCCCCCACACACACACATTCCTTTGTAAGTTAACCCATTCACCACTGACTTTAGATACATTCTTGAAGGACTTGACAGAGCAGCACAGAAGGGAACATGCACCACCACCCACACTCAGGAAGCATAACCAATTGTAAACAAAGTAGAGCACAGGTCTGAGGAACAACATGGCAGGCCTACAAATGTAAACAAAAACAAATAAGAAACTGGGATCAAATACTTCACTGCACAACAGAATTTTAAGCAGCTACATGCTCAACAGATCAGAAGAAAGACATCTATGTGGTAATTACTTTTTTTGTGTGTAGTACTGCTGCTTTAAGAGGCAGAGATTTGTGCCTCAGCACCAGTCAAAACACCAAGCTTAGGACAACTACCTCACATTCCTGTACCACACTCATTTTTCTCCCCTACATCATGGCAATACATCAGCATAGCTCCGCCCATGCTGCTGTAAAAATGGAAACCTATTTGTCTTATTAATATAGATATTGAAATTCTATCTAAAATATTATATCATAAACATTTGCAAGTGGCTGAACATCTACTTTTGCCATCCCAGTTCTGTGCAGTGCCAGACAGGAGCATACAGGATAATTTGTTCTTAGTCCCTGAGATTGTGGAGAGAGGGAATTCTGGTTTTCTATCTCTATATCTTCTCGCTTTGGACCGAGAGAAGGCATTTGACTGGATGTCACATTTTTATCTAATTAAAGTACTGAAGGCATACCACCTCCCCTCCTGTTTTATCTCCTGGATTGAAGCATTGCATACTTCTGCCTATATTTGCCTTTTTGTTAATGGATGGATAGGTGCTTGTTTTCAACAGTCAGGAGGGTTACAACAAGGGTTCCCCTTTAGTCTGATATTATATGCTTTTTGTATCAACCTTCTCCTATGTACTATAAACAGCAGACAGGATCTTGTCCTCATGTCTTCTCTCGCATCATATACTCCTCTTTCTACTGTAGCCTACTCTGATGATGTTACACTGCTAGTTAAGGATGTGGACACCAGTAAAAGTGCTCTAGCTGTTTTCCAGGAATATGATTCTGTATCAGGTACAGCTATCAATACCCCATAAAGCACAGGACTAGACATAGGTACTGCAAATATAGAGCAGGTGAAAGATATTTTAGGGATTTCTATCTCTTCTGTCCTCATAAAAAAGTTTAGGGATGTATTATGGACCTGGGAATATGGCCTTGCAAAATTGTTGTAGTAAACTAAAAGAAGCTAAACAAGTTATTACAAAGTGAAAGAGATGGGATATGAGTAGGAAAAAGTGCATCTTTACGATTCGTACCTTCTGGTCTCCCACTTCTTTTAACTTAACCAGGTAGTATATCCTCTACCAGTCTGACTTCAAGAAGTAGTACTTCATATATTTTTTCAAGATCTCTAGGGAAGTCACTTGAATTTGGATAAAAGGAATGTGACGTATCTACCAGTCAAAAAAGGGGGCATGGGGATGATTAATCCAATTGCTTTTTATTTTTGTATTTTTTTTCTTTAATAACCTTTTTCTTCTTTTGATTGGTTGTAATAAAATATGGTCCTCTCTTCTGCATTCTGGGTTAAAAAGCTTTTACAAGCCTGGGAGAGAGGGTTTGTAAAAAGGAAGCAGATGGGTACATGGGACATTCTAGATTGAGCATTGCCAGAAAATTAAAATATGGGACTTGGCTGTAGCTGGCATTCTTACCTTATCCAGGAAAAGTAGTTATTCAACAATGCTGCATGATTAGTTTCGGTTTAGCCCAGAACTTTCCACAGCTGTTGGAAAATCTGAGATGAATGAATTAAAATATTAACTAATCAAAGAATTCCTGCAAAATTGCGGGATACAATATTGCTATGCAGCCATGAGAAATGACAAAGTAAAGGTTAAAAATGCCTAAAAGTATATGTATTCCCAGGAAAGATGCTGTTTGAAAAAGAGGTGCACACAGCAATTGGAAACCATGGATAATTTGTTGTTTCATGCTCTTATATTAAAAATGTTTGGAAGCAGATAGCTAGAGTTTGGAGGCAACCAATCTTCCAGGGAAATACCAATGAAATACTAGTAAAAGGCACTAGGCACCAGGGACATCTGTAGTAATATGGTAGCAGGCAATCAGAGGGTGGGGGAACCACTGGAAACCAGGGAAATCAGTATTTATATGGCAGCAGAACATCAAAGTGTGGGGTGCCACTAGACACCAGGGACATTACTAACATGGTGGCAGAGGGTAGTCGGAGGACAGGGGTGCCAATGGACAGCGTGGTAGCACAAGATATCAGCACTGGGGATTGGACACCTGCAATAACAGCGACCCAATCCCTAGCACATGTCTCCTGGGCTACCGTAGATAGGGTGGCCAGATGGGGGGTGGTCAGAGAATATAGCGATAGGATGTCACTATACGTATGAACACAGGGGGAGCTAGCACACACAGTGAGGGGCAGGAGGGAATTTGAGGGGTGCTGCCATGGTGAGTTGCCAAGCTGACTGAGGCATGGTGGGTGGGTTGCCAGCATTGGTCAACAGGGTACTGGGTTCGGGTCCAGGCATTGGTGCATTTTTGTTGTGCCCAGCCTGAACCTTTTTTTTTTATGTTTTCACCCCTCCCAACATGTACCCCCCTAAAGTTGAGATTCATTAAATAGGGGGGTGTGGGAAGCGAAGCCCTCTGTGGGGGGGAGTTCGAAAGGCACAGCCCCCTGCATAAAACATTAAAAAACTAAGTCCCCGGCACCATTTTGCTGTGTGCCGCGGTGTCAGAGTGCTGAAATAAATTTTTGGCACTCTTGACTTCTCGATAATGGCGATCGCTTTTAAGCTTTCACCATTATCACATGTAACCGACAGCAGAGACATCTAAATATCTACAGCAATCAGTGATCAGCATGTGAGGGGGTGCCACTAGGCACCAAGGCATCCATTGAGTCAATGGGCTAGAATCAGGGCGGTGAGGGGCACACAGCCAGTTGCAATACCACCACCTGTCACCAGGCCTTGTGCCCCGTTAAACTGGGGTTTGCAAAGGTGGTAACTTGCACCCATTTGGGAGGCATTTACTGCCTGTGTAAACCTCTGAATCTGTTGCTGTGTCCATACCATATGCAGGGGAGGACCCCCTCATTTACATGGGTGCAGTAGTAAATTAGCGCTTGGGTGCTAATGGGTTTTGCCCACACAGTGGGCGTGTCTCTGGACCCAGATGTCTGATATTGGCTCCAACAAAGATGTGTTGTACTAGGTTGTCTTGCTCCAGTCATGGACTCTGACTGTGTTTGGACTGGGGGGTAAAGGGGAAAATCAGTTCAACCTAACAGTGATAAATGTCATATCCTAGGAAGTTTTCACACTGGAAGAAATCAATGGCTTTGTTTTTATCTTAGTCAGCCCAGGATATATCACAGATGTGGGACCAGGAACCACTTAAGCTCGATTTGTGACAGGCCCAAATGTAACCTATGTATGGAATACGGATATGTCATCTTCTAATGCCCTAACCTCTGTGCTGCACTTTGTGCGATGAGGTGGAGCATGCAAACAGAAAGTGTCTCTGGGTTGCAAACAGTTGTGTGGACAGGATAATGTAGGATCAGGAGAAGTTGAATACAGAAAGTCAGGCCCATGCATATAACCCTAGGCATGCATCCCCAACTCCAACCAGTAGGCAGAGGTCCCACTCTCCACCTAGACCTGCACAAAAGCTTAGACCTAACTCACCAGAATCACATATGCCTTCTAAAGTTATTCCCATGCCTGCACCTCTGGCTATGGGCACCCTGGTGTCTCTAGATCAGCAGACCCCCCTTCCCCAACAGTGTCAGTAACTACTACTATTTTGAATACTGACCACGGTGGAGCATCCCAAGTGACTAACACACAGGTTCCAACAGCCTCATCCAGAACACAAACAAACCCTAGAAAGACAACTCTAGAGGCTGATATGCCTCCTCCTCCTCCTCCACCAGTGGATCAGGAGATGGTGGTGGTCTCTAAACAGAGAAGAGGCCATTCTAGGAAGCAAAAATTGAAATTGGTTGATCTCCCTTCCCCTACTCCAACTCAAAATCATTTCAGTGCTCTAAGCTAATGAAAATAGTGGGGAGGTACTGAGGAAGATGATGGAAACTTGGAGGTTACCTCCATAGCCCCCTCTATCACGGAAAATTCTTCAGATCCCCAGGTTAAAATGCCTCAGACTAAAAGGACAAAGGAACATACAAGGTCCCAATCCAGAATGTTCCTTTAATAACCCCCCTCCATCACTCCCGTGTGTAGAGGATCAATATTAAACCACATGTCCCCTAATGTTAGCAGCATTAAGGGCCAGAAAAAAAGGCTCACTACCTTAGCATTGCTCAATGTCCTGCCAAGTTATATAGTCTTTCATCAGGATACAAGTATAAAAACAACTTATGAAATATCACAAGCACAACAGTTGTGGGTTTTGGAGTTGTTTGTTTGGTCTCAGAGAGAGGATGTTTGCAATGGGGTTACAATACTTTTTAAGGGAGAAGGTTTTTCTGTTCAGAGATTAGTAGGCATATGCCCAGGAAGAGCCTTAATGCTAGATATGGTTTATTCCAATCTGAGATATTGTCTTACAAATGTCTATGGCCCCCAGTCCATCTCTGCAAGGGAAGCATTGTATAACAGTACTTAACCCTTTCTTCAGACAGCAAGAGTACTAGTATTGGTTGGAGATTTTGACCGCAGCTTCTCCTTCGAGGATAGAGGGGGTACTACAAAGTTTTTTAGCAACACCAAGGCCCCCATATTTAAAAGGTTTGCAACTGGTGTTATCAGATTGTACTAGCACAATCTGAATTTTGTGCTAAAATGCTACATTCGGTCTTTTGTGCTGGGCCTCTTAGGAGTGCTAGCACCCGGTGCAAAATTAATGTATGCAGAGCTGAAAAATGGTGACAGTGATGTGAATATTCTTCACAGCATTATATTCAACAGTTTAGTGCTGCACTAGTGGAAATTAACATGACCTAACTCAACGCAAAATAAGGACTATAATAATCAGGTCCTAAATTGGGGCAAACCCCAGAGGCAGGGAGGCACACTGCAGCACACAGACACCTGAAAGCAAAATGGCACTAATTGAGTACCTGACTCAGGTAGTCCGGGAGTATGGAGTGGGCGAATGCCATCCCTGGACCCCGACACAGGCCCTGGAGGTGCTATGTTCAAACAGATAGTACTGACCATGAGTCACACTGAAAGTCCTCAGTGATGAACAAACTGTGACTTGGTACTGGCTCAACAGGCCCATGCTCACACAGCTATGTGACCTTCTGCATGACCAGCTCAGGCAGACAACCACCACAGCCATGTGATGTCCATAGAGCTCAAGGTGACAGAAGCACTGTATTTCCTGGCTACTGAAACATTCCAGATACCTATGGGTGACACCACCAGTATCACACAGTCTGCCACCTCAAGGCTGTTGGGCTTGTTCCTAGATGCCCCGATGGCCCATGCTGGGGAGCTTATTGTATTCCCTACCACACCAGTAGAGCAAACAGCAACCATGCAGTAATTCACTGAGTTTTGCACCTACTGGCCATACTGGGTGCCATTGACTGTACCCATGTTGACATCCATGGAGCTACAGACAATGGGGTGTAGGCTTATGTTAATAGAAAGGGCTTCCATACCAACAATTGTCAGGTGGTGTGTAATAGAACTGGGCACTTCATCAATGTCCTCGGATTGTACCCCAGCAGTATCCACAATGCCTTCAGCTGGCATAGTTCTATCCTATGCCAGAGGTATGAAGGTGGGGATATAGCTAATGGGCACCTCGTCAGTGAATATATGCCCATGGCCTTCCTCCCAGCTGCTATTGATGTTACTAACCAATGCCCTTTACCTATGCAAGAGACAGTGCATATCCCCTGCATCCCTGGCTCCTAACACCTGTCCTATACCCAGCATCCGTTGTAAAGGATGGGTACAGTGAGGCACACATTGCTATGCACAATTACACCCCTTAGAATGCCTATGTCATACTCCTTGCTTGTTGCATACTACACAACATTGCACTCAACCATGTGACATGCTTCTTGGCCACAGAGGGAAACTCTGCAGTGGATGCAAAGCCAGCCCATGAGGGGATTCAGCAGCAACTTGACAGTCATAAACCCAGGATGGCCAGGAGATCATGAGAGCATAAAGCCCGCCTCATCACAGACCTCTTCAGGCCCAAACTGTGAGTGCAGTGCACACAGGGGACTGTAATGTTGTAACAAAATGTATTCAGACCTCATCAAAAGTAAGATATAACAGGGATCAACAGAAATAACAAGCCATCCAGGCAGGGGGAGGGAAAGGGGGATGGAAATACATAGGAAGCCATCCAGCTGGGGGAGGTAATTAAAGGGGATGTAAAGAAATATCAAGCCATCCAGGCAGGGATGAATAAAGTATGATGAAAATAAATAACATGCTAACCAGGCAGATGGGATATAAAGGGGGATGGAAAAATAACAGCCCATCCAGGTGGAGGGAAACATAGTTATTTTAAGGGGGTGGGCACGAATGGGCACATTCAGGATTGGGCTCGAGGAACACATGCACCCAAAGTGCAACCCATACTATGGCCATGGACACGGGCATTGCATGAGTGCTGTATCTAAGAAGGTAGCAGGAGGACATTGTCCACTTAATGGGGAACGGGTGTGGGGATGGTGTGAGCTGCCCACTGCCATAGCTCTGTGGGGCACTGCCCCCTCTGAGGAGCAGGACATGGGCAGGGGTGCATGGCATTGTGCTTCCATGTGCCAGCATTCAAGGTGTCCTGGATGTGTTGAGTATCCGACTGCTGCACTGCGGGAAATGGTCTGATGACAAGGCATCTTCCATGGAGTGACCC
Organism: Neoceratodus forsteri; assembly: GCA_016271365.2. Classification (NCBI taxonomy): domain Eukaryota; kingdom Metazoa; phylum Chordata; order Ceratodontiformes; family Ceratodontidae; genus Neoceratodus; species Neoceratodus forsteri. The sequence continues at coordinate 1,068,402,095 of CM028130.1, forward strand.
TCCTCCACTGGAATAGTCAGTGCTGCAGCTGGCACCCCTAATGCTGGAGACCATGGCTGTGGTTTCCAGCATGGCAGCAGACACCTCACCCAAGCCAGCTACAAGAGACTGCTCCAGTCTCCCAAAGCTGGCATCCATGCCAGCAGACATGGAGCATGGCAGTCCACCCAAGGTCACCATGTGCTGTGCATGGCAAGCCACTACACACTGCTTGTGGTCATGCAGCATGCTGTGTATGGGGTCAATTTGGCCTGTAGGAAATCCTGGACTCCACAGCAGACTGCAGCATCTGCCTGTTGACTGCTGCCTGCTGCCTGCTGCTGGTGGAACTGTCCTGGGGGACAGGGTCAGGCTGCACCTTGGCCCATTGTGTGAGCCTGGGTTGCACAGCAGTCTGTCCTGTGCCAGGTACCTGGATCCTAGGCAGACCAACAGTGGCTGGCCTGGTGGGATTGGCCTGGGGAGGCAGTGTGGGGACCATGCCAGTGGCAGGTTCCTGGGGCATTAGGGTAGTTGCCATGCTGGGGGCAGGGTCCTGAAGCGGCAAAGTAGTGTCTATGCCAGGGCAGTGGCCAGGGATGGCATAGCAATGGCTGTATCAGGGAGGGGGACTGACTCGGCCCCATTGATGTTGAGGCCAACAGGGATAGGTAACCCCTCCCAGTGCAAGCTGGAACCATCGGTCTTCTACTCCTCTATTCAATTCTCATCATCATCATCCTCACAGCTGGAGTCAGTGCTGGCCCCATCCAGATGGGCCTCAGGAGCAGCTGCTGGCATGATGGACCTGGAGCATCCTCAGTGATGGTGCCTACCACCATGGATAGGGATGTCAAGAGACTACAGTGATATTGCACAGTAATGTACAGATCTGTGTGCTGACCATGGCAATATGTAGTGCCAGTCTACTGTATATCACCACACATGCTACACATGTAGTGCAGTGTCCATATGCCCCAAGAGCTACACACATCAAACACACCCCATCACCAATGATTATACAGTTTATGATACACATGTGGCACAGTAGGTGATTACCCCACAGAAGGCCCCACCATGAGGACACCTGCATATCACCATGTGGCATACACCCTTTGTATAACAGAGCCAACAGGTAGGGTTAGACTTGGGTACTGGGAGCCCACCTGCAAAATAGATACAATGGCCAATGAGGAAAAACAACAGAGGAGGGCCTAGTCTGACACATTCATGTGAACATTCCATGTAAATATGATACACTAGCTCTGTGAGTGCCTCCTATATATACCTGCAGCACCACTAATACTCTATTCAAATAGATGAATAAATGCAAGGAGCCATAGAGTGTAGAAGGTGATCAGAAACCTAGCAGATGGGGGAACACATGGAAATGTCAAGGCATCCTGGTGGGCCAGTCCATCTCTGCAAACAGATAGAGAAATGGCATGCAGCAGTGATGTCACCAGGTGCATGGTGTCCTACAGCCCATGCAGGATGCTTGCACAGGGTTGTGGGTTGTGGTAGGATGTGCACACAGACCACATATGTCTGCAGTACATCCTGTGCCTTCACACTTTGCTGGTCTGGCCATGGCCTACATTGCCATGTCCCCCTCACAGGGCCTGACCATAGAAACATAGAAACATAGAATCTGACAGCAGATAAGGACCTCTTGGCCCACCCAGTCTTCCAGTTTCCCTACCTAATGGATAAGCTGCAGAACCTAGTTAGCCAGCAGCCTACTTCTTTCTACCCCCAACCCCTAGAATTGCCTTAATCTCTTTTGTTCTTCTCTTTAGGTCCATGGCCAGCTTCTTGACCTCCTCAAGTGTCTGGCCTCTTCGACCCACCATGTTTATGGCGTCTGTGATCTGGGCCCAGGCCTTTCTGATTTTGGCCCTGGTCCCTCTCCACTTGTTGCTAAGGTTTTCATTTGCCATGTAAGCTTGGGCCAGGACAATCACCTTCCCCTCAGAGAACTTTCTCTTAAGCTGTCACTCCTCTTCCATCATGGTATCAGTTGGAAATGGTGTGGATGAACAGCACGGAGCATTGCATACACACAACAGAGCACAGAGCAAAGATACAGTCGTGTTCAGGGCCCTGTGCCCACAGGCTGAGATATGTACATGATCCTGCATGACCAGTTCCAACACACAGCTAGCTGCCCTTGGCCATGTGCAGATACAATTGTCTAGTTCTGTAACAGTATAAACAGAGTGCTATGATCACTCCTGTCCCAAATGTAGGCCATTCCACAATATCTCAAACCACCTGCAGTACCTCTGTGGAATCTGTGTGGTGTCTTTTGTTGCTTTTATATGCTTCAGGCACAATGAGGTATGCAAATGAATGGATAAATTCCAGTTATGACATGCAAATGTGGATTTTGCCATCTGACAGTGAAATTAGCTCAACTGCAGACACTGAATATTGCAGATTTGCCACAAGCACTATCATTTTACCCGGTGCCTTGCATTGTGCCTGCGCTATGATGCTCCGCCCCAGTACTATGCATTTCGGCTATGTGTACACTGCACTGAAGCCCAATATTCAAAGGTGCTGGCCCCGTGGCAATCTGAACATCCCAGTGGTGGTATGCTAGTGCTGGCACTAGCGCAAGCGCAGTACAGGTTCTCACTTAATATGGGGCCTAAATTAACTTAACACTATGATTAAGATGGCACAGATGCATGATTTTTTTAGAACAAGACACCAGATTGGGTGTAAAACATATACAGGCTTTTTAGCCACCAGTATTAATTTCCTTTTTTCCTCCAGGAATATTTATTTATTTAGCTTTTGTTGACCAGTTAGGTGCACTAGGCAAGTTATATGCCTATTTTCAGGTTAGACCTGGGAGAGCACAATGAAAAATGCAGGTTCAAACAGGGTACATAACAACAAGAGGGGCAATGTACAGAGTAACAGAAGAGCAAGGTGAGCATAGATAGTCTACAGTAAGTAGTAATAGGTAAAATATATATATAAATATATATATATATATATATATATATATATTATATGTATACAGGTAGTGCCACTATAGTTAGGGTTGAGGAGCCACTTACATGTTAAACCCAAATGTTTGCACCGTAATAACTTTGCAACCGTTTGACAGAATTGCCTGAAATTTGGAATACATGATCAAGACCCATACACCTTGGGATCTACCAAGTTTCGTACTGGTCGCATATATGGCTGCAGAGTTATTAAGCGTGATCTGTGCGTGCATTTACGCTTTTCTGGAATTTTACTGTCTCGCCTACAGGTTGCACGGTTTGCGCGACCAGTCCGAAATCTTCAGGAAACATGTGGCCAGGGTCCCCGATGTGCCTTTTCAAAATTTCGTGGAAAAAATTAAACGGTTCAAAAGTTATTCAAAAAACAATTTCCCATTATAAGTCAATGGGAAAAGTTAACAAAAAGTTTGACAGTGTCGCAAATGCACTTTTTAGTGTCTCAAATGGCCCTTTTATTGTCACAAATCTGCCATTTTGTTTTCAGTTAGTGATCAGAAAAATGATTGGCATTTAAAATTGGGACCCTCTAGCAACCTAATTCTTTTTGTATTCACCTAGTTGGGCCCTGAGGATGGTAGCCATGTCTTTATTTTGGGGTAAAACACCCCAGAAATATGTTTTTCAAATTTCTGGGAAAAGTACTTTCGCAAAGTACTGTCGTACTTGCTACACTGTCGAATGAATTTGCGAAAGCTTTCACAAACTTTGACAGTACTTTTCTAGGCTGTGGGAAAATGACAGCAATTCTTTGGCACCCTGCTGCAAAAGAACAGTTTGGTGTTTTGGCATGAAATTTGGAGGGAACGCAGCTGACATCTCACTGATGTGCCTTTCAATGTTTTGTTGAAAAAATATTACATGGCGTCAAAGTTACGGCACTCCAAAGCTGATGATTTTTCCCTTAGGATAACATTACGGCGTCCTACGCATTACAGGAATCCTTTGGCGTCCTGCTGCAAAATAACGGTTTGGTCTTTTGGGCTTAAATTTGGAGGGAACACAGCCAACATCATGTGCCTTTTTGTGGTTTGGTGAAAAAGTATTACAGGGAGCCAAAGTTATGGCACTCCGAACTTCTCTTTTTTCCCCATAGGATAACATTACGGCATTCGCCGCACCTTTCAGGGTCCGTATCTTGCAAACGGTGCGAGATACGGACTTTTCATCAGAAAAATACTTAGCCCCCTACTCGGGGCTAAGTATAAAACATATCAGGAAAGTCATAAATCATATGACTTTTAAATTTTTCTCATTAAATGCGGTTCCTGAGACATAAGCAATTTAGTATTCCAACTCCTCATTTTCTGCTCCGAGAACCATTATTATGCATACATTTTTGTACTCACTGTCTTTCTTTATGCAGCTTTTGGGAAAACCAGCCTGTGCGCTTACATTACTGTTACCGCTACTGCTTTTTGCTTGCTCCATTCCTGTTTCACTTACCATTCACGCTTCACGCCACCATGACGTTACTCTTTTCCGTTTTCATTTGTGCTTGCTTTTGTGTTGTTTTTAACATTTCTGTCTACACTACTGTTTTTCTTTCTGTTTTGCTTTGTGTCACCATGCGCATTACTATTTGCATTTGCGAGCACAATGTTACTATGTGACAAGACATCATGTGGCGGGGGGCCCCGCGCTTCCACCGCCACCGCATTACATTCACTATTTCTCGTTATCATTCTCAAAAAGAAGGGAAATTAGAGGCAAAAAACTCAGTTTAATGCATTAGTTAGGGTTGTTCCACACCGACAAAAGCAAGGAAATTTGGTGTTAGGGTTGAAAGACCCCCTTGGCCCCCCATGCCCACACCCCAAACCGGCATCGGGTGCACATTGGGGTTGTCAGTCCTGACTCTCACCCCATTCTCCTACACCTCTGCTTCTTTATACATGTGATGGGGTAAGAGTTATGGCCGACAACAGAATGCGCCCCTCGGCTGCCGGTTAAAAGTGGCAAGGGGAGCCAAGGGGTCTTTCAACCCTTACACTGAATTTCCTCGCTTTTGTCGATGTGGAACAACCCTAACAAATGCATTAAATGGAGTTTTTTGCCTCTAATATATATATATATATATAGATAAGTCATTCAACAGCAATAGCAGTAATTACAGTGTGTGAGTGATCTTTTTTTAGAGCCACAGAAACAAATAATTCCTGAGCAGTTAAACAAACAAATCACATTTAGTTACATGGGGCCTGTACAGATGTCAGACAATACAGCTGTACCCCAGGTACCCAGACACAATTGTGAACTATTTCTATATGGAAACTAAAGAACCAGCTTCTATTAGACAGGGATATCTGCAACAAACAGAAATATTTATTTAAAGCTAGATGCTATATTAGGAAACATATGACCCCACATCGGAGTGGTGGGAGGCTTCAAGAGAAGATTCCAAGAAATTCTGTATAGCACGATCTTCACGCACAAATCAAAATAATTATCTAAGCTCCTTAAAGCTCATTTACATGAATTGATTAAGAAAAATATACACAAGTGTGACCTGTCTGAACAAATTAATATTGTTAAATCAGACGTGTTCAAGTATCAATACAATTGGCCTCTTCACTAAAGCAAATATTGTGATTCAGCATGCAAGGTTGTAAACAAGAATTTGATATGTCTAAGGGTTTTGCTGACATAGTATCAAAGTGCAGAATTGAAAGCCTCTCATCTCCTGACATGGTGGTGTTGCAGAAGGATCCTGATAATATCAAACATATTGCACACTCCTTTGCCAAGTCTTCCTTTGATACTATGTTACAGGTAGTAAATGAGCCACCTTTTTCAACAGATGTATGATACCTGCACTGGTCATTATTGATAACATACAACAAGCTTTAACACATTTGAATAATAATAATAATAATAATAAAAATACAGCCCCAGGGGTGGATGGCTTGACTAATGACTTTTATAAAACCTTTGTCGAACAACTAAGTCCAATCCTTATAGCCTCATATAATGAAATAATGTCTGTAGGGGATTTACCAGTTTCCATGTCCTAGGCTGTTTTGATTTTCCTGTACAAAAAGGGGGACAAATCAAAACTAGAAAACTGGAGACCTATCAGTCTTTTAACCGCTAACCAGAACATTTTCTCTTATACTGTATATTTGCTTGTAGATTAACGAACGTTGCCAACGTATTACTCTCTTCATCTTCAGATGTGTGCTGTCCCTCAACAGCATATTTTTGACAATCTCATTCTAATAAAGTACACTTTTAAAAAGGACATATGGGTCTGATCTCTGGATTTCTCTTGGCATTGATCAAGAGAAGGGCAACGACAGAGTGTCACATGGCAAATTTTTTTAAGTTTTAGCCATTATGGTTTGCCAAAACCATTCATTGCATTGCTTAGTGACCTGTATAAATAGGCTATGATTACACCACTGGTGAATGAGAGGGTGGGGAACAACATTGTAGCCTGTAGAGAAGTCAGACAAGGGTGCTTCTTAGCCTGCTCTTGTACAATGTTTGTCTAGACCCAATAATTAGAAAAAATTAGAACTGGCATGCAGTTCAAAATCTCCAGATTCCTCCAGAATGCCATGAGATAAAAATGCTAACATACGCAGATAATAGCTTCCTTTTTTGCAGAACGCTGAATCTGTTATTTATTTATTTATTTGTAAAAATTGGTTTACGACCTTTGAGCCAGAGGCTCATTTCCAAGTTACTGCCATTACTCAGAATTTTAAACACTACTCTTTGGAATCTGAAGCTAAATTTTATTTTGAAAAAAGTTGTGGAATATACATTAGGAATAACACTTCAATTGTGTCAGTAGCAGATACAGTAACTATACCTATCTCAGAGGCCCCATAAACTTCTTAGGAATAATATGTAAGCCACCCCATTTTGGTGGGCTTACTAGAGTTACCCTACTCTCCTCCAATGGGTTGGCCTGTTAGGTGGGACAGGAAGTTGGTGTGTGCCCTTGTGGATGTGTCTTCTGGGCCCTTCTGCTATAAAATGGGGGTGGTAGAGAGTTTGAGAGGGCAGTGGTGATATCTGCATATAAGTGGGGCTGGGGTTCAAACCCCATCCTGAGCAGCTGTAGTCTTCATACTGCAGTGCTACTTTGCACTCGATTTTTGGGGTTGTTGGCATGGAAAGTGACCATGGAATGGGACCCCATTGATGTTTATGGGAGCTGCAGCCTGGAGGAGTTGTACTGGTTATCCATCCCATGCTCCATGGCACTGAGGTGGACTAGGGCCCATTCCGTTTTGTTGGTGGAATTGCAGTGGGGGTGTTGTGACAGTGGCAGAGCCACAGCATGGTCATCCTGGTGGTGGCAGTGCCGGGAGGCTGTACCCGTGTGACATGCTGCTGTTGTTTGGTGGCCTGCCGGGAGAGATTTTGCTGGACCCACTGTGCCCACATCTGGGGTGGGTCCCACTTTGGACCATAACTGCAGGATGTTGGAGAATCTGTAAGGAGGGAGCCGGTCACTTTTTAGCACTCCCTGTGCTTGTTTTCAGAGTGTGGACAGCCTGGGAATAGTGCAAGGCCTGTAAGATGTCCCAGGGACAGAGTGTTTAGTGAGCCTTGGCGTTGTGGCCTGTATGTCATTTTGCCTCCCTCGGGTGTAGCCCCAAGTCTCTTCGGCTCTGCAAATCTGCATGGAGCTCATTCTCTGGTATGCTTAAGCCTAATTTATTATCACAGCTCTGTTCTGTTTAAGTCTGCCTGTGTAACCTTGTGCCTTTACTCCGTTGTGCCTCCATCCCCATGGAGCTGCATAATTTTAACTTTTTATTTTTTATCAATTTTATTAATTAAATAGTTTTTATTCTTTAAATCAGCACCTTGGTTTATTTGTGTTCTGCCTGCTCTAACTATTTTGCCCCCCCAAGCATTTCAAGCAGCTATCCCTCCTGCCTCAAGCCCTGTTCCTGTTCTCTGGGTGTCAACATTTGTGAGACAGTGCCAGTCCAGTATGAATTCTGAGGACAGGGTTAGAGAAACTGTTTTATTCCATCTGTACTCCTCTGATGATTTCCTGGCTTGTACCCCCCTTCGGCCTTTTAACATCAGGACCCCTAAACATGTGCTGATGGGAGAGTGACAAATATTTAAAGTACCAAATGCAGCTCAATTTAATTGGGAAGCTATTATATTGGTAGCAGTTATTAGACTGACACCATGGAAGAATAGAATTTTAGCAAAACAAAAATATTTTTTCCCCCCTCAAGATCTTAGTTTATTGGCTAGCACAGTAAAGAAGCGGTTGTCCTTCCCCCCCGCCAACAACCAAGTTTCAGAAATGAATACGAGAATTGCTAGGTGAGCTGGTATGGCAAGGTATCATCTAGCACTCAACAGCAGCTCTCCTTCCTTGGGGAGGGGGACACCAGTCCCTGCTGCAGGAGCTGCCACCTGGCAGAGGCCAGGCGCTGGTGCAGCAGGAATGCACACTGAACACAAGGGGTGGCCTGGAGCATGGCGTGCAAGTGCACACATCCCGATACTCCATCTTGGGGGAAGAAACAAGAGGAAAAAGATGCTAGGCTCCTCCTAGACACAGAGAGTGTGATGGAACTTGCAATAGACTTCTTTTGGGCGGACAAAGCTGTCAGAAGTGAACCATCCAGATATCAATAGGTAAAAATGCTCTCTGTTTGTTAAATACATTGTGTTTTTCCCAAACGTCTCCCAGGCTGTCTATACATAAACCTTGCACTTTCTCTGCTCCAACCCTTTGGCATCATATTTACAGGGCTCTGTTAATATCATCCAGCCAACTCCTATTTCCCACCTCTGCAGTCTCAAGCCACCTTTAGCCAATTCTATATTCATTGTACTTGAGTGGATCTGATCCTAGAAAACTTATAGAAACAGAAACATAGACAATGATAGCAAAAAAAGTCCATTGGTCCATCCAGTCTGTTCATAAAACCCTAGAAAACCCAGGACCTCTTGTCCATACAGGGATGTAACTCACACTATCCATCCCCATGCTTCCCGCCTTATAGCTACCACCCTGAGCAACCACTAAGCCCTTCACCCTGTCCCAGCTGTCTTTAAAACCATTGACAGTTTTAGTGCCCACCACATCAACTGACAGATTGTTCCACGGCTCCACCACCCTTTCTGTAAAATAAAACTTTCTCACTTCCCTTTTGAGCCTCCTCCCATCAGTTTCCACTTGTGCCCCCTATTCCTGATCCACTACTTATGCTAAATAATTCCACACAATTTACGTTCATTCCTGTCAGGAACTTGAAGGCCTCTATCATATCTTCCCTCTCTCGTCTGATCGTTCAGTGAATACATGTTCAGTGCCTAGAGACAACCCTCATAAGATCTGTCCTGCTGGCCCTGTATCATTTTGGTCACCCTACATTGTGCTGACTCCAACCTGTCCTTATCTTTCCTTAGGTGAGGACTCCAGAACTGGGCACACTCTTCTAGGTGGGGCCTCACTAGCAATCTGTACAGAGGTGAACAAAGTGGGTGATTTGAAACTGAGAACTTTTTTGGAATAACAAGGGATTTACAGAATATGGCTTTCAGCTTTATAGCTATAGAGAGAAACAACTTTAAATACATTGGGTAGAACTAGTAAAAACAACTTACAGACATGTAGTAATACCTTCTTTCTGCTGTCATTGCCCCTTCCTATACACACCAACATCCTGTCTGCTTTACTGTGGCCTTGTTACACTGGCTTGATTGTTTTAGGGAGTCACTGATGATGACCCCTAGGTCACTTTCCTTAGAAGTGGTGGCCAGCCTTACTCCCCCTTCCCATTCCATACTCTGTCTTTCGGTTCTTGTTCCTTATATAGATCACCGTGCACTTTTGGCCTTGAATTTCAACAGCCAAACCTTTGACCATCTCTCTAGCCTTTGCAAGTCTCTTTGCATCACCTTAACCCCATCCTCACTGTCTACCCTGCCACAGAGTTTAGCAATATCTGTGAAGAGACAAATCTTGCCTGGATTGCTTCTCCCATGTTGCTTATGAACATATTGAAAATGACCAGATCCAGGACCAATCCTTGTGGCACACCACTGGTGACCTCACTCTCTTTTTATTTGACTTCATTAGCCACAGCCTCTGCTAATTCCCTTCCAACCAGTTTCTCATCCATCTATCTGTATTCTTTGCTGCACTCAGATCCTCTAACTTTGTAAGCAACCTTCTATGAGGCACCAAGTTGAAAGCTTTGCTGAAATTGAAGTAGAGTAAATCCATAATCCACAGTGTGGTCCTTATCCACTACCCTCGTTACCCAGTCAAAGCATACTATCAGGTTGCTTCGACAAGACCTACCTGCCATGAACCCATTCTGTTTAGTATCCTGGAGTCCATTGTTCTTCCAGCAGTCCATGGGATCCTCTTTGACTAGTGTCTCCCATCAGTTTACCCACAATAGAGGTACTGTAAGACAAACAGGTCTGTAGCTACCTGGTTACTCCTTGCCCCCTCTTATAGAGCAGGAGTACATCTTTAACCCTCCAGTCTTTTGAAAGTACCCTTGTTTCAGTGAGCTATTGAAAAACCCTACCAGGGGTTCAGTAAGTTCTGTTGCCAATTCCATGAGCACCCTCAGATGCATTCCATCTGACCCAAGCCTTATCTATCTTTAAGGCTCCTAGCCCTTCATGAACCCTTTCACTGGTAAATACTTGCTTCCTCATCTATGGAATTCCCCTTACAGCCACCTTAATGCCACTCTCTGGTGGAGGTCCTCTGTCTTTCCTTGTGACTACAGAATAGAAGTAGTCATTAAGAATGATTGCTTTCTGTCCATATTCCTCCACGGCATGGGGTCATAATGTCACAAGACATTAAGCCGCATGGTAAGTGCATCGCTGCTAATACAGCGCAGATTTCTGCCATGCGGTATAAGTCTATATGCCCCAGACCCCCCACAGTAAGGATTCTCAACTCTGGGGGAGGGTTCAACTCGAAATTGCACAAAACGTGCAAAAAATAAAAGTTTCTGGTACTGGGAATCAAACCCAGTCCCAGAAGCAGCGCCTGGGTTCCTTGCTGCAGTGTCTCAGTCCATTGAGCCACAGCAGCTGCTCAGCGAAACATACAGCAGCATTAGTGGTATTGCACCATTCACTTTTAACTACAGCACTATTCTGGGTTAGCTGGAATGTCGTACGCTATTAAGCTTATGACATTCTGACGTGGTAGGCTCCTCCATTACCCTTCCTCTCCATTAGCCTAACAACTCCTCCTCCCTTCTTTCTTTTTTTCCCTAACACAGCAGAGCCAACCATGATGCAATTCAGTAACTTGCTGTAAGTGACATATCACAAAATACTGCATGACAAAAGGGCTTAACTGCCATTGAATTACTCTGTTTCCTACTGTATACTGCAACATTTAGTGATATACTACACCATTACTGTGTTGTATCCTGGCTGATGCCACTGTATATCTAAAGGATTGTTCTTCCCCTCCCTTGACTCCCTCCACAATATGCAGCTCTGTGCCTACCTTTCCTTTTCTGACTGCCCTCTTGGTATCTTTGTTCTCATTTGGTACTCTTCCATTCTTCCTTCCCTTGTTTTTCCTTGTAAGCGGTGAGGGCCTTATTTCTGTCTCTCACTGCTTCCCTGGCCTGTCCAGAGAACACTATTGGTCTTATGTACCTGTCTGTTTTGATTACAACTCTCATGCAATACTTTGTTGCCTCAAGAACTGCCCCCTTGATTCCCTCCTCTTTCCTCAACATCCCTCATGCTGTCCGCACTAACTTGTCTCAGACCATCTCCCCCTTCCAGTTGACATCTGAGGTGTTGGTTTGCTGGTCTTTCATGTCTCTATGATTTTTTGCTTAATACATTTCCATTACTGCACTGCCATAGGCTTTCTGTAGCTCAATTTTTTAATACCCTGGTTTTTGTCTTCTACTACTGACCAGTATTGTTTAATTACTGCTGCTAAGCAAGATGACATTGTGCCAGCAACCTTTCTGTGTCTGCTTCTGAAATCTTGGACTTCAACCTTTGATGAGGGCTTACTTGTCCTAAGAGCCAGATTGAAACATATAGAGTTATTGTCATTAGACCCTAGTGGCTCCCCTACCCTCACACCTCCACCCACTTCAGAGTTGGTCAGCACCAAGACAAGAATGGAAGCCTGCCTAGTGGGTTCCTTAGCCCGTCTTGCAATGTAACCCGTATGGCCTAACATCTGCAGCTCCTGGCCAATTGAATGACCCAATCAGTATCAGGCAGGTTTAGATCTCCCACCACATTCACCTCCCCCTTTGCCACCTTTCTCTTTCTAGTTCTGCCCCAGCTCCTTATCTATCTCTCTTCCCCCTGTCCTGGAGATCTACAGATCACCCCATCCATAGTTTCTTGCTGAGGATGCTGTAATCTAAACCCACAACAATTCTGCTTTCCCATTATTGAATAGCCCCTCCAGGGGTTCAGTTAGGTACATTGCTAATTCCTTGAGCATCCTTGGATGCATCCCATCTGGCTCCAGAGCCTTATCTATCTTTAGGGCTGCTAGCCCTTTCTGAACCCTTTCAGTGGTAAATAAGTGTTGGCTCATCTCAGGGATCCCCCTTGCAGTCACCTTAATGCCACTCTCTGGCAGATACCCTATGTATTCCTTTATGAATATAGAGCCAAAGTAGTCATTCTGAACTGCTGTTGTCTGCCTGGTCTCTTCTATTACCTTACCTCCCTCTGTTGGCCTAACAATTCCTCCTCCTGTCTTTCTTTTTTCCCTAATACAATATATCCCTCCCTTGACCCCTCCATGAGCTCTGTGACTGTCTTTGCTTCTCTGTCCACCCTCTTGGTTTCCCATGTTCTCATTTGGTACTCTTCCCAGTCTTCTTTCCCTGTTTTTCCTTGTACATTGTGAGGGCCTTCTTTTTGGCTCTCACTGCTTCCCTACATTTTCTAGTGAACCCTGTTGGTCTCTTGCACCTTTTTCTTTATCTTGATTACCATTCTCATGCAAGATTTCTTTGCCTCAAGAATGCCCACCCCCGATTCTCCCATCCTTCACATCACTGATATTGGCCACTCCAACTAACTTGTCCTGGACCAGCTCCCTCATCCAGTTGAAGTCTAGTCTTCTGAAATCTAAGACTTCAGCCTTTAATAAAGGTTAACATATCCCAAGGGCTAGGTTGAACCATATAACATTATGGTCTCTGGACTCTAGTGGCTCACCTACCCTCACTCCTCCTACCACTTCTGAGTTGGTGAGCACAATATCAACAATGGTAATCTGCCTAGTGGGTTTCTTAACCAGCTGCACTAGCAGGCAGTCCCACAATGTATCCAACAAAACAGATTGAAGAACCAGTGATACACATGTTGGCCAGGGGGTGCAAACCAGGTAGCAAGCCACAAAGTCCAGAAGGTCAAAAGGTTGCACTCACCACAAAACACCAATTATGGCACAGACAACAAGTTGCAAGTAAAAAAAATTGTAGTTTATTGTGCCAAACTAATAGCCAGATATTTTGTGAGGGCTGAAATATCGGAACCCCCGCGCTTCAACCAACAGGTTCTAGGGGGTAGTTTCTGGAATGAAAGCCCCAACATTATTGATGTCATGCATCATATGATTAATTAACAAAACTAGTTAGTACCACATCATAGACACATCACTTGTCTGAGTAGCAAATAAATTCAGTTGTTCAAGGCTAACATTCAAAGGATGAACATGATTTACTCTACAGTAAATTAATACATAAATGCTTCATAATTAAACCATATACAAAGTGTCAAATTCAGTGATGAGTTTTTAAAAAAAAAACACCTTTTGTTATGTATAAACATATTTTCTAACTGTACTACTGTTGTTATTAAATATTCAGTAATCCATTTATATTGTCATGAATTCCAAAATATCAGTGCAAAACCCATATACTACATTAAATCAGTTAGCATTTATAAGAAACTAATAACCTTGATTAAGGGTTAAAAAAGTGAGGTGAGGCACAACACTTGTTAGCCTGACCTGACCGGGGGGGGGGAATTTTTATATGTTCTAAATATTTAAGATTGTATAAAGGGCACATTGGGATTTATGCTCAAAGGTGAGCAGCTTAGGTGTAAAAATAAATATAGAGCCAAATCCAAATAACCAACAAGCAGCATGGAAGCAGGTAAATACCTGTGCTCGCTCAGGTATCAAAACACCACAGCACCTGTTAGAAAAAGAAAGAGAAAAGGAAAAAAGAAAATGTTTTTCTCATTAAAGATCAGCTATCAAAACTAAGATTCATACACAGTCTTTGTTCAAGTCTACTGGATTAATACAAAATTTACAAATAAGGATTAATATCAGTCTCACTATTTCAGCCTATGGGATTAAGACTAAGTAAATTAAAAATACAAAATGTTTCCTGTGGAAGCAATTTATTTAATCTAGTACCTCCTCTTTTACCAAGATTTACTTGCTCAATGCCCATGAAATGTAAAGTTTCCAGATCACTGTTGTGGTCAGACCAAAAATGCTTCACTACAGGATTTGTGAGGTCCATCTTTCTTATGTCCCTCACATGTTCCTGTATGCGTTGTTTGAGTGCCCTGGTTGTATGTCCCACATATAACTTATTACACCCACACCATATGACATACACAATGCAAGTAGACACACAGGAAACAAACTGTTTGATTTTTACAACTTTTGAACAACCACCCAGTAAAAATTGATCATTCTGTATACAATATTTACAGATATTACAGTTACCACACTGGAACTTTCTGGGTGGTTTGATGGGAAGTCAAGTAGTTTGTCAGGGGTTCTGTTCTATGAATGTGCTTGGGACTAATTTATCCGTCACTGTCATGCCTCGTTTGAAGGTGACTCTTGGTTTGTCACCAATGATTTCAGTGAGTGTATTGTCATTGTGTAGTATGGGCCAGTATTAGTTTTGTGGTGAGTGCAACCAGTCCCACAATGTGTCTAGCAGGGCCTGACTTATGGAGCTCCTGGCTGATGGAAAGACCCAACCAATATCTGGCAGGTTTAGATTTCGCACCACCACCTCGCCCTTTGCTATTCCCCTCTCTAGTTCTGCCTCTAGCTCCTTACAGTGTAGTTAAGGAAACTTAAAGTAAAGTGTTACCTTATCTTGTTATGCTTCATTTTATGTGTCAACTTCAGCATAACTGTGGGGAAGGTATGTATTTACAGTAGTTTAAGAGCTGCTGATATGAAAAGTGCTACATTGCAGAATCCAAATAAGCATACCCCCAGTAAATCTCATACCAAAAACTAGATTTCTGAGTTACTTCATTTTAAAGTTATGATGAGCTATTTTGTAACCCTGATTTCACTACCTGTTCAAAACAGCCTGTATCAGTGAAGAGCTGATGATGTCATCTCAGGACCTCACAGTCTAGCATTCCCTGTCAGCAAGCTTATAGGACCTGTTTCTCCAAAGTTTTAAAGATCATGTGCAATAGTTGTCCAAAGTAAAACAGGCAGCACCATTCAAAAAACATTGCAATAAAAACAATATGTGTTTCAGGTTTTGTAACAAAGTTGACACAATTGTATTTTATAATACCTTTTGTTGTGGTCCATTTCTCAAGGGTTGCTGGATGCTGAGTCAGCATGCCTCCAGGCTGCTGAAGCCATTTGGAGTTTATTTTATTTATTTATTTTATTTAAATTCTTCGGATACAACCTTTGAGCATGGTGCTCTTTTATAAAGGTTCCATGTCAAGGAAGTAAGTCATATTACTGTACATAGAAAATATATAAGAAGAGAACAGAAAATCAGAGGATACCTGAGACAAGCTCAGAGGGACAATATAACAACGAGTATGCAACTAGTTCTTTCAACTGGTCAAAATAAGGGACAGTGGATTGTTGCAGTGCAGCCCAGCATGACAGTCTTGTCCAACAGAGTACTAGTGAAGAAGGAAAAGACGGAGAGGAGAGGAGAGGAGAGGAGAGAGAGGAGAGAGAGGAGAGAGGAGAGGAGAAGGTAAAAATGAGGTTCAGTGATTGAGACTATAGCTGGTAGTAGTAGGGAACGACTGAGTGGTCAAAAACAGCAAGATATGCAAAGCTGGAGAGCCAAGGAGAGTAGATGGCAGGGACGGAGGGGTAGGAAAGGGAAAGGGTGCAAAGGCAGAGGGTGTGCAGCAAGGGCAGGAGGGGGAATGAGTGCATGATAGGGCTGACAGAGTCCAGAGAGGGGGAAGGGAGCAGGTAGGGGTACACATGCAAGGATAAGCTAGGTGAGGGAGGGAAGAGTATAAAAGAGGGAGTATAGGAACAGGTATTGCCAATAATGAGCAAAGGGGAGGTAGAGGAGTACTGGGGGAAGTCAGGTACATTATGGGCAAGCACATGCACCATTAGAGATGAGGTGCTGTTTAAGTTCAGTCTTGAAAGCCTGGATATTAGCAATACCAAGAGTAGTAAAAGGAATCTTGTTCAACCAAAGAGGGGCCCTGTATGCAAAGGAGCATTGGTTGAGTGCAGTTCTCCAAAAGAGAATGCTGAATATATTCTGAGCTTTTCCTCTAGTGTCATAACAGGGGTGAGCTGGTATGAGAAGTTCGGAAATGCTAGAAGGGGTAAGTCTAAGCATGGCTTTTTTCTCCCAAGGAGGCAGGTTTGAAACTTTATCCTGTTGTTCAGGGTTATCCAGTTAGTTTGTGCTGCTCTACTGTGCCTGTTAGGAAGGTATATTGCAGCTAGTATTATAATGTTGATAACTTTACTGCTGTTTGTTAGTGTCTGCTTTACAATATGTTTTAATATGGTCCTTATATGTGCTGATTCCTACTAGGAGTGGAAGTGTTGGCTCTGGTAAAATGATCATTTTAATTTAGAGTAAAACATAGATGAGTGTGAATGTAGGTCAAAACAACCTGACAGGGAGAACACATTGTGCTGGCTAAATTAGAAACTCCTAGTAAGTTTTCAAAACAGCATTACCAGCTCTCCCACTCTCATTTACAAGGAGATAGAATAATTGTTTAAAAGTTCCATTCTTAGAAATCATTTCAGTTGAATGACAGGTGTGAATGATCTCAGCCTTTCACCACATCAGCAACTTATTCAGTGTGCAAATCTCACAACAGTGTGCTATGACCCAGCATCCGGCAACCCTGGAAAAAAAGACCACAACAAAAAGGCTCATAAACACAATATTGTCAGCTTTGTTACAAAAGTTGAAACACACGCAGCTTTTAAAGCAATGTTTACTGACTGGTGCTGCCTGTTTACTTGTGAAAACCATTGCACATGAGCGTTACAACCCTTTGGAGAAACAGGTCCTATAAGCTTACTGACAGGGAGTACTAGACTGTGAGGTCCTAAGATGACATTAGCAGCAGCTCTTCCCTGAAACAGGATTTTTTGAACAGGCAGTGAAATCAGGGTTACAAAATAGCTCATAACTTTAAAATGAAGTAATATAGAAATCTAGTTTTTGGTATGAGATTTACTGGGGGTATGCTGATTCTAATTCAGAAATGCAGCACTTTTGGCCAGATGATGTCGGTTGCTCTTTAAGGAAAAGTAAAGTAAAGTGCAAACCCTTATCTCTGTCATCCCCCTGTCCTGGAAATGCATATATCATCACTATCCATAACTTCCTGCCTGAGGATGCTGTGAGCTGAACCCACAGTGATTCTGTTTCCCTATTACCACCCATGATGTTTCCATCCTCCACCACATCTATGATTTCCCTGACATATACAGGTACTGTATGACTATGCCTCCTACTTGACCTTTTTCTCCATCATGCCTAAACATGGCATATCATAGGACTGTTTGGTCCCAGTCATTATTCTTATACAGGTAGCCTCTTGTATGGGCTTTTCTAGCTTTGTATGGTGTTTTCTAGATTTTCTAGGTTTGTGGTTTGTTGACCTTCTGTAACAGAACCTACATCATTTAGAAATGACTCTATAACATACACTGTGTCCCAGGGGCTGGTAGCATGTTCTGGGTCTATATATCATGTATGTTCCTTCTATCATGGGACATCCACTCTTTCTTTTTGGTTTCACAGTCTGATGAAGGAGGCTTAACAGAGGTGGAGTCAGTGGCACTACCCTGCTACTTAAATGCCAAATATCTGCAGCACTCACATGGATGACAGTAGCCAGTTATTTGAATATATCTGTACCATTATCACTCTCCTCTAGGGCCCCCCACTCTCTGGATTTTTGAGTTGAACAATAGTTTTCAAATCATAAGGTTAAGCACCACAAACTGAAATGCCCCCTTATGCCAACTGCTAAATGATATTCTATATAATCAGCTAGCTTGCTTCATATTATAAGCACTGCTGTGATTTATGTTCCCCTACCACAAAGTATTCCTCATGGGCTGGGCCTAGCACAGATATCAGTAACTGGACTTAGGAGTTGACTGACTAATATAGATAATCCTTCTGAATATATCGACATATATAAATTTGCTTTAAAAAACAGCAAAAAACTAATCAAATCAAAGAAGAAACAACTTGAGTTTAAAATAACACACATGAAGGATAACTGTAAAACCTTCTATGCATATATTAACAATAGCTAAAGGGTAGACAGAAGTATTGGACCAATTATGGATTCTGGAACAGAAATAAAAGACCCCCAAATGGCAGAAAACACCTTCGATAAACATTTTTGCTCCGTATTTAGCCCTTCAGATATGAAGCTCACAACCATAGCCATTCCCTCAGCAGCTGCATCATATACCAGCCCATTTAGTATTAAGGAAGTATCAGAATTATATATATATATATATATATGTATATATATATATATATATATTTAGTTTTTGTTTACCAGGTAAGATGTTGTAGCCATAAAATATGACTATTTTCAGATATGACCCGGGAGGTTACAATACAAAATTGGCAGACCAAACAAATAACGGGTATAGTTCAGAGGTAACCAACCATACAAGGAAAACTCTACACAATGTTCTGTGATGTAAACAGTATTGCTAACATGACAGAGACAATGGCAGAAAAATACACAACAGTATAAAACATAATAAGCATACAATCATAGTGCAGTAGAGTTTTAGCACATAATCCATGGTAAGTGCTACATATAACAGTAACAAGGGGTCAGAGCAGAATGTAAACATTTTGAGAGCTGAGGAAGGGGATGTCAAGCACCCTATGGGGATTTAAAACAAGAACACATGCCGTTTGACAAGGAGATTGTGATGCATCTTTTTAAAAGCAATATGACTAGGTGCAGAGCGAACATCAAGAGGTAGGGAATTCCGATATTTTGGGGCCAGGCAGGAGAAAGCTGAGGTTCATTTTAGGGTTCTGCACCTAGGGGTGTATAGTAGAAAGAGTCCAGTAGAGCGGGGGACAGAGGCACCAGCATGCCTGCAAGAGAGGTAGGTAGATTAGTTCTAATGATGTTGTCCAGCAGCGTACCAAGGGCAAGGAGTCGATTGGCTGATGGAGACAGCCACCTAAGGTCTGCATATAGCAAGCAATGGTGCTTCAAACATGGGGAAGCCAAGGCATAATGACAGATACTATTGTACATTGTATCCCACTTACTTAGGGTGGTTTTCAAAGCATTTATGTAGGTGACAGCACCATACACAAGGGATGGAAGTAGGACGCCCCTAGAAATAGCCAGTCTAGCTGAAGGGGTAAGCATCCGAGTAGTCCTGTAAGCTATTCCAAGTTTGGAGTTTACTGACTTGCAGGTGTCGATGATGTGCTGCTTAAAGTTGAGAGTTTTATCAAGCAGGGCACCTAAATACTTGAATGAGGTTACTTTCGTAAGGGGGGAGATATTTGTACAGGAGACGTTGAAAAGGTTGTGGATTGTTCTAAGTTTGGTTGCAGATCCGAAGATCATGCCCTGAGTTTTATTCATGTTTAGAATGAGCCTTTTGTTGTGGATCCATTCTTGCATTATGAGAAATGCAGATGTTAGTCGACTATTTATTTCTTCTATGTTTGCAGAGGAGGTGTAGAGTACCAGATCATCTGCATACAAGATTGTTGAGCACCAAGGGGTGTTAGAAGATATGCCATTTATAAAAATGCAGAAGATAAGAGGCCCCAAGATGGAGCCTCAAGGAACACCAACATAGATAGGTGGAGAGTCTGACACCACAGAGTTAAATTTTACCCGTTGTTTTCTATTGCTTAAGTAGCTCTGGTACCAGTTTGTGACTTGCTCTAAGAAACCAGTGAAGCTAAGGCAATCAAGCAGAAAAGGGCAATCTACAAGATCAAATGCCTTTGAGAGGTCAATGAACACTGCACCAGTCATGAGACCATGATCCATAGCAGTAAGGGCATCAATTGTAAATTGTATCAGAGCAGTAGAGGCGCTAAGCCCCTAGCGGAAACCATGTTGAGCAGGTGATAGGAGGGTATATTTAGAGAGGAACTCAGTGACCTGTATAGCCACTAATTTCTCGAGTATGTTGTTTAGTACTGACAGAATGGCTATGGGCCTATAATTAGCTGTTCTTCTTGTCACCGTTCTTAAAGACTGGGGTGACTTTTGCCAATTTCCATATGTCCGGAACATGACCATGGCAGAGAGACAGTGTAAAGATTTTAGCCAATGGGACCGCAATAAAAGGAGCAGCCAGCTTCAGGAGTTTAGGCTCTAAGTAGTCGGAGCCTACACTAGTACTATCAGAGATTGAGTTTAGTAGTTTTAGAACATCAGCATTTGGAATCGCCTTAAAATAGAGGGGTGGATGTATAGGCACGTTTATGTGAGTAATGAGCATCAGAATGTGATTTACTGTGAAAGAGGCAGTGTATTTGGTGAGATCAGTAAAGTATTTGTTGAAAGAATTTGCAATGGTGGTGGGGTCATTACAGTGCATACCATTGAGGACCATATAATTTGTGTGTTGAGACTAGTTTGAGCCCAGGAAGGATTTTACATGTGTCCAGAATTTCTTTGGGTTCCCAGCCGCTTCCAGCAATAGACATTTGCAGTATGAACTTTTGGCAAGCCTGATTTGTTTTTTGCACATATTGTGCTGCTTTCTGTAAGTGTCATATTCACTTTGCTGACCCAAGGTTTTGTAGCAGTTCCAACTTTTGTCATGTGCCTGGAGGGAGGTGAGAAGTTCCTTGTGCAGCCACCTAGCTCCTGTTTGGCCCTAACGCGTTGATTCCGTTTAGGTGTATGTATGTCCTGGAAGGATAAGAATATAGAAAGAAAGAAATTGAGAACAGATTCAATGTCTTGGAACTGGATAATAGGGATCCAGTTTACAGAAGAGATATCATGTAGAAAGCTTGCTTGATCAAGTGTGGTAAAATCCCAGAAGGTGATCTAGCGTGGCGAGGGGGCTAGAATCACCGATGTTCCCCATATGCAAAACACAGTGGAATGGTCACTTATAGAATCAGGAAGCACACCTGAGGCAGTAATTCTATCAGGTTGATTTGTGAGTATCCAGTCTATAAGTGTTCCAGCAGCAGGTGACTGGGTCAGCCTAATGGGATCTTCAATTACCTGGTGCATGTTAAATCCATGTACTAGAGATATCAGTGCGCTTTTATTTTTCCCCAACCAATTTAGGTTGAGGTCGCCAAGAATAATAAGTTCATTTTGGCCAGCTGCAGAGGTAGGGTAGTCAAGAAGATCAGAGCATCCTAGTTGAGCTGCTTTAGGAGGATTGTAGTCACATATTAAGTGAATCTTTTTGGTTCCAAGTAGAAGCAGGTATGTAAAAACCTCACAGTTAGAGGCAACCGAACATTGCATTAAGGACATATTCAGGTGTTTTTTGAAATAGAGCGTAACTCCACTTCTCCTTTTTTTCGGATAGTTTGTCTCCTCAAAATAGGGAATAGTTAGGAAGAGAGCAGGAAGAGTCAGGAATAGAGGGCGTTAGCCAAGTTTCAGTCAGACAGAGAATGTCAGGTTCATATATGGATATCCATGCCTCAAGTTCAGTAAAGTTACAGAGAAGGCTTCTAATGTTTAAGTGTGCTATACAAAGTGATTTCATATCTAACCAGTCCATATTCGGAGTGGCAGTGGGTAACTGGGGGCCAGGGATTGTTTTGATGTCCCCAGATAATAACAAAGCTAGGAGCACAGCATACCATAGTTTCCATGGGAAAAGATGTGGTACCAGTAGCATGTTCTGCCAGAGGCATTTGGAGGTAAAGTCAGCAGCCAAGTATAAGAGATGCCTAGTGAGTAATAAAGGAGTCATGTCATGCTGCTTGATCTGTGACACAAGTGGGTTAGAGTAGGTAAAGTCAGATAGTGTGGAGGTCAGTTTAGCACTGCCAGGAAAGCAAGGTCTAGCAGTGAGAAGAGCCAGTAAAAAGATAGCAAGGCTCAGTGTCACCAGGGGCAGTATTCTTCCAGCCATAGCTATCACGGAAAAATTTGTGGACAGAGGCGAGTAGCAGGGTTCTGAAAAGAAACACCACACAAGATGTAGCAAATAATGTCACATACTTCTAGCTGGAGAAAAACTTGAGAGCAAATGTGCAACCCTGTTGGTGAGATTGCTTTAAAAGGGGTGGTAAGAAAGTGGGTCAAGTCAGGTATTGAAGACAGGGAGGCCAATAGCCATAAGAATGTGCAGCAGCAGAGTGACCAATCAGCTGCTAGGCTGAGGAAAGGGGCGGAGCAAGGGTCTATTTAATATTATGAGGAGGTGGAGGAGAGTGGGTGGGCAAAAAAACTCAGTCCAGAGCACAGCACAGAAAGAGCTCTCCCCGAGATCAGGCAGTGCAAAGAGTTGGAAAATCAGCCGAGGAACAGAAACTGCCAATCAATGCCTGGCTCCTCCACTGGGCATCCAGTCAAAACAGTGGCATTCAAAACCACAAGTTTCAGAGGTCCAGTGCATACCTGAATCTGTCCTGGAGTCAGTCGGTTGGTCTGTTAGCTGAGGCCGGCTCGGAGAGTGCCGGGGCTGCAGCAACAGCTTGAGAAGCCTGCAGATGGGCTGTCTGTGGAACAAGAGGGGAAAGACAGAGGATTAAATACAGATAGAGTACAATAGCAAGCTCAGTAGGAGGCAGGCAATGGGGAAAGACAAAGCACGAGTAAAAAGGTGGCAAATGCAGGGCAATTATTTAGATGTAGAAGAGGAGTTAATGGGGGGGGTGGGTTCTGTGCTTTGGCGCCGGGACGTCTGAGGAGGACAACAGCAGCAGCAGGAGGGGGTGTATGAGGAGGGTTTGTAGGTAAGGCAGAGAAGAAATTAAGCTGTCTAGAGAGATAGTATTGCAAGTGGGGAGGAGAAATTAATAATTAGCAGAGTGACCAGTGTGGGACAGGAGTCAGGATTTGGCAGTAGAGGCAGAAATGAAAAAATGCAGCAATCTTACTCAGTAGCTAGGTTTAAGCAGTCAAACATCAGCTACTAAACAATACAGTTTGTCCAGCACTAGTCTCTCAGCAGCAAGTAACACTGAGAGGCTAGACTAGTGGCTTGTAATAGACTAGCTAAACTGGCAGGTAAAGTAAGACCAATTGATGCATAACAAAAGTAATTACATTTATAAAACTTCAGTCCAGAACACAGCACAGAAAGAGATTTCCCTGAGATCAGAAAGCGCCAGGAGTTGGAAAATCAGCCAAGGAGCAGAAACTGCCAGTCAGTGCCTGGCTCCTCCACTGGGCGTCCAGTCAAAACAGCAGAATTCAAAACCATGAATTTCAGAGTTCTGGAGTGTACGTAAATCTGTCCAGGGGTCAGTTGGGTGGTCTGTTAGCTGCAGCCAGCTCGGAGACTGCCGGGCCACAGCAGCAGCAGCTTGGGAAGCCTGCCGATGAGCTGTCTTTGGAACAAGGGGGGAAAGACAGAGGATTAAATACAGCTAGTGTACAATGGCAAGCTCAGTGGGGGTCAGGCAATGGGGAAAGACAAATTACGAGATAAAGAGGTGGCAAATGCAGGGCAATTATTTAGAGATAGAAGAGGAGTTGACAGTGGGGTTCTGTGCTTTGGCGCAGGGACGTCTGAGGAGGACAACAGCAGCAGCAGGAGGGGGTGTACGAGGAGGGTTGTAGGTAAGGCAGAGAAGAAATTAAGCTGTTTAGAGAGACAGCATTGTAAGTGGGGAGGATAAATTAATAATTAGCAGAGTGACCAGTGTTGAACAGGAGACAGGGTTTGGCAGTAGAGACAGAAATGGAAAAATGCAGCAATCTTACTCAGTAGCCAGGTCTAAGCAGTCAAACATCAGATACTAAACAATACAGATTGTCCAGCACTAGTCTCACAGCAGCAGATAACACTGAGAAGCTAGACTAGAGACACCAAATATACTAGCTAAACTGGCAGGTAAAGTAAGACCAATTGATGCATAACATAAGTAATTACATTTATAAAACTTCAGTCCAGAAAACAGCTCAGAAAGAGATTTCCCTGAGATCAGCAAGCACCAGGAGTTGGAAAATCAGCTGAGGAGCAGAAACTGCCAGTCAATGCCTGGCTCCTCCACTGGCTGTCCAGTCAAAACAGCGGCATTTAAAACCATGAGTTTCAGAGGTCCGGTGTGTACTTGAATCTGTCTGGGGGTCAGTCAGGTGGTCTGTTAGCTGCGGCCGGCAAGAAGAGTGCCGGGGCCGCAGCAGCAGCTTGAGAAGCATGCAGATGGGCTGTCTGCAGAACAAGAGGGGAAAGACAGAGGATTAAATACAGCTAGAGTACAATAATAAGCTCAGTGGGGGGCAGGCAATGGGGAAAGACAAAGCATGAGGTAAAGAGGTGGAAAATGCAGTGCAATTATTTAGAGATAGAGGAGGAGTTAACGGGGGGGGGGGTCTGTGCTTTGCCGCCGGGAAGTCTGAGGAGGAGAACAGCAGCAGTAGCAGGGGGTGTAAGAGGAGGGTTTGTAGGTAAGGAAGAGAAGAAATTAAACTGTTTAGAGAGACAGCATTGCAAGTGGGAAGGAGAAATTAATAATTAGCAGAGTGACCAACGTAGGACAGGAGTCAGGATTTGGCAGTAGAGGCAGAAATGGAAAAATGCAGCAATCTTACTCAGTAGCTAGGTCTAAGCAGTCAAACATCAGCCACTAAACAATACAGTTTGTCAAGCGCTAGTCTCTCAGCAGCAAGTAACACCAAGAGGCTAGACTAGAGGCTTGTAATAGACTAGCTAAACTGAAAAGTGAAGTAAGACCAATTGGTGCATAACAAAAGTAATTACATTTACAAAAATTCAGCCCAGAACACAGTACAGAAAGAGATTTCCCCAAGATCAGGAAGTGCCAGGAGTTGGAAAATTAGCTGAGGAGCAGAAACTGCCAATCAGTGTCTGGCTCCACCACTGGGTGTCCAGTTAAAACAGTGGCATTCAAAATCACTAGTTTCATAGCTCTGTTGAGTACCTGCATCTACCCAGGGGTCAGTTGGGTGGTCTGTTAGCTGCGGCTGGCTCAGAGAGTGCTGGGACCACAGCAGTAGCATGGGAAGCGCCCAAATGGGCTGTCTGAATCTGTCTGGGGATCAGTCGGGCAGTCTGTTAGCTGCAGCCAGCTCGGAGAATGCCGGGGCCACAGCAGCAGCTTGGGAAGCCCGCAGATGGGCTGTCTGAATCTGTCCAGGGGTCAGTTGGGCGGTCTGTTAGCTGCAGCTGTCTCGGAGAGTGCCGGGGCAACAGCAGCAGCTTGGTAAGCCTGCAGATATGCTGTCTGTGACATTAACCAATTTAATAAAAAATAAACCAGCAGGTCTAGATCATCTTCCTCTCAGATTATTAAAGGAAAAAGCGACTATATTGTGGGGCCATTGACTGGACTATATAACAAATCTTATAATGCTGGTGAGGTACCGGAAGACTGGAGAAAGCTACAGTAGTACCTGTTTTTAAACATAGAAACATAGACTTTGATGGCAGATAAGGACCGCTTGGCCCACCTAGTCTGCCCATTTCCCTACCTACAGGATAAGCTGCAGATCCTATTTAACCAACAGCCTATTTCTTCCTATACCCTACAAAAATTGCCTTATGTCTGTCCCATGCATTCTTCAATTCTCCCACAGTTTTAGACCTCATAACCTCCTCAGGAAGGCTGTTCCATGCGTCCACCACCCTCTCTGTGAAAAAATACTTACTCACATTGCCCCTGAGCCGTCCCCTCCCCCCCATCTTCAGATTGTGTCATCTAGTTCTTGCACATCTCTTTTTCTGAAAGATGCTACCATCTTGGACTTTGTTGACTCCACTGAGGTACTTAAAAGTTTCTATCATGTCCCCCCTTCCTTTCCTCAAGGGTATAAATATTAAGCTCCTTTCGTCTCTCCTCATATGGCTTCTCTTGCAGACACTGCACCATTTTAGTTGCCCTCCTCTGGACTGCCTCCATCCTATGTCCTTGCAGAGATGGGGTCTCCAGAACTGGACTCAGAACTCCAAATGGGGTCTCATCAACTGTCTGTACAGAGGGATAACAACTTCCTGTTTTCTGCTGGTGATGCCTCTCCCTATACATACCAGTATCCCCCCAGCCCTCCCTACTGCCTTCTCACATTGCTTGCTTACCTTAAGGTCATCTGATATGATTACCCCCAGATCCCTTTCCATTTTCATTATTGTTACTCCCCCCCCCCATTGTGTAATCTTTCCCTGGGTTTTTGTTTCCCAGGTGCATTATTTTGCACTTCTTTGCATTGAATCCAAGCTGCCATACTTCTGACCATTCCTCCAGACTTGCCAAGTCCCTTCTCATCCTTTCCATGCCTCCTTGTGTATCAACCATATTGCAGATCTTTGTGTCATCTGCAAAGAGGCATACTTTTCCTTCCAGTCCCTCTGCAATGTCACTTATAAAGACATTAAAAAGGACTGGACCCAGTACTGAATCCTGCAGTAGTAACCCCTCTTTCTTCAGAGTGGACTCCATTTACAATTACCTTCTGTGTCCTGTTTTCCAGCCAATGTTTTATCCAGGCTACCACCCTGGGACCCATTCCCAGGCTGGTTAATTTAACTATTAATCTTTTGTGTGGGACTGTGTCAAATGCCTTACTAAAGTCTAGGTAGGCCATGTCCACAGCCCCTCCCTTGTCTACTACTTTGGTCACCCAGTCAAAGAAATCAATTAGATTTGTCTGACATGACCTTCCTGTTGTGAACCCATGCTGCCTTGGGTCCTGTGCCCCACTGGCCTCTAGGTACTCAACAATTCTTTCTTTCAGAAGTGATTCCATCACTTTTCCTACCACAGAGGTCAAATTGACAGGTCTGTAGTTTCCTGCCTCTGTCTTGCTCCCACTTTTGTGAAGAGGAATCACATCCACTTTCCTCCAGTCCTCAGGTACCACACCATCCTCCCATGATTTGTTAAAAAGGGTAGTCAGTGGTGTCACTAGTTCTCTCCTTAATTATTTTAGAATTCTGGGGTGAGTTCCATCAGGCCCCATTGCTTTGTCCACCTTCAGTTTTAGGAGTTCTTTCAGAACCCTCTCTTCTGTGAAGTGACTGGGATCAACCCCCCATCCAGAGTGCTTCTGTTAATTGGATTAGGCACCTCCCCCCCTCCTCTTTTGTGAATACTGAGCAGAAGTATTCGTTGGGTATCCCTGCTTTTTCACTGTCCCTTTCTGCCCACCCACCATCCATACTTTTCAGCCTCACTATCCTTCCCTTTGTCTTTCTACGCTCCCTGATATACCTATAAAAGGTTTTATCCCCCTTCTTAACCGAGTTGGCTATCTTTTCTTCAGTTTGGGCCTTTGCTTTTCTGACTACCCTCCCTGCTTCCTTCTGCCTTAACTGGTACAGTTCTCTGTCCTGCTCCTTCTGTGTTTCCTTATACTTCCTAAATGCTATCGTTTTCTCCCTTACCTTCACTGCCACCTCTTTTGAGAACCATAGTGGCTTTTTCTTTTGTTTTGATTTGTTTATTTACTTCACACAATGGCTTGTTGCCGCTGTGATGGCAGTGTTGATGTTTCCCCATTGTTGTTTCACCCATCCTTCTAGCCTGTTAGTGCTTTTCTAAGGCACTCTCCCATCTTGCCAAAGTCAGCCCTCCTGAAGTCCAGAACCCTCACTTCTGTATGGCTTGACTCTGTAGCTGAGTTTATCATGAACCACACTGTGCAGTGGTCGCTTGTTCCCAGATGGCTACCCACTTTTAGATCTAAGATCCTCTCTCTGTCCCCATTTGAGAGTACAAGGTCTAAGATTGCTCCCTCACGAGTGGATTCCAAAACTAGCTGTCTGAGGCATGCCACCTGAAGGGCATCGAGAATAGCCCTGTTTTTGGATGTGGCTGCAGCAACAGTGCTACAGTTAACATCTGGCATATTCAGGGCCCCCATCAACAGTATCTCCCCTTTCTCTGCCATTCTAAGGATGCTTTCTATCATATTCTTGTCCATTCTCTCCCCCAGACATGGGGTGTCTGTATACAAGCCCTGTGCGGATTGTGGTGCCATTTCTAGTTTCGTGACCCACAGTGCCTCCTCTCCTCCCTGTTTACTCTTTTGTTCAGTTGCTTTTATCCTTTCCCTTACATAAAGAGCTACTCCGCCCCTCTTCTCACCTCCCTGTCTCTCCTGTAGGTTGTGTACCCTGGTATGTTAACATCCCAGTCATGGTTCTCTGTGTACCATGTTTCTGTGACTGCTACAATATCCAGGCATCCCTCTTCCATCTAGGCCACCAGTTCAAGGAGCTTGTTGCCCAGACTATGGGTATTGGTACTCATTACCCTCCATTTCTTTATGGCCTTACCCCTTTTTGCCCCACCCCTGTCCTTTTTGCATTTGTCATTTTCTTCATTTACCCCGTCCTTCTCCTTATCGACATCTCTATCTTGGTGTTTACCTCACTTAGTACCCTGAATTTTTGGGAGGGCTTGGATTTCCCTTCTTCTCTCCAGTGCCTTCCCCCTTGACTAGTTTAAATGATTGCCAATGCATTTGTCAATGTTGAATGTTTGCTTGTTGGTACTGGCATTGGTAGTTTAGGAGTTAGAGAGATGCATAATAGGAATGGCAGTAAAGAACTGAAATAATGCCAACCCCCACCCTCACCCTACAGAGACTGACAGGTATTGGGGGTGTGCCTTTGGGTCATTGTCCATAACACTCATGCCATTCCGCCTCACCCCACCCTGCAGACACCAACAGGTGTTGCAGTGTGCCTTGAGGTCTTCGTCCCTTACACTCACTCCATTCCATAATGAAATAAGCTGAGATGGGTGCAGTATAGGAGAATGGGGTGAATGTTAGGACTGTAGACCCCAAGGCACACCTCAATGCCTGTCAGTGGCTGCAGGGTGGGAGTGGGGGTGGAATGGGGTGAGCATTATGGCTGACAACACCAAGTCACACTCCCGATGCCTGTCAGTCTGTACAAGGTGGGCATTACAGTTGGAAACCTTAACGGCCCAGGCATTTGTTGGTATTTTTGCTCCAAATTTTCAACATGGGTTTTTTGGGACTCCACCTCATGAACATGGCAGTATCATTTTGTCACTCAATTCCAAAATGTGATTTCATACAGCAAGTGTGCCATTTGGTGCCACAAGTGCGAAAACCCATTTGGGGCAGGATGTGAAAAATGACAGCTGTACTGTTCATGAGGAGGTATGAAGAAATGACAATGTTGAAAATCTGGAGTGAAAATATGAAAAAGTGGTGAAGTTACGAGTGTGTGTAGAAACTGCGCAATGCACGCTCATAATGCAGTCATTTTTTGGAATGTTTTCACCAAATGTTCAACATGGCCTTTTTGGGACCTCCCCTCACAAACAGTGGCACTGGAATTTCATTAATCTGTCCCAAAAGTTGATTTTGCACAGCAACCACACCATTCTGTGCCACAGGTGCAAAAAACACATTTTGGGAAGGATGCAAAAAATGACAGCTGTACTATTCATAAGAGATATGTGAAAAAATAGCAATGTTGAAAATTTAGAGTGAAAATATAAAAACTTTATGAAGTTACGAACATGCATAGAAACTACAAAATGGACACTCATAACACAGTCATTGTTTGGAGTTTTTTCACCAAATTTGCAACAAGGATTTTTGCCCCTCCTCCTCTCTACGATTAGTGGCACTGTCATTTTTAATAGGTCCCAAAAGGTGATTCCATGCAGTGACTGTGAAATCACCTTTTGGGACCAAGAAACAAGATGACAGTGACAGTGTTCACAAGGTGGGGTCCCAAGAATTCCATTTTGAAATTTAGGACCAAAACTCCCAAAATTGGCTGAGATATTAACCTAAATTGAGCCCCCCCCCCCATTGACTGCCATTATTTATTTATTTTTATTTATTTATTAATTATTTGGAAACAACATTTGAGCATGAGTTCTTTTACAAAGGTTTCACGTCAGACATAGTCACAGTTAATACAATCATATATAATATTTTAATAAACAACAGACAGTGTTACAGCAACAACAATTGACAAAGGCAACAATGTAATGTAGCATTTGACAAAGGCAATAATGTAATGTACTAAGTACAGGGGAGCACCCCTGGCAGGTGGGAGGAGGGGGGAGGGAGAAAAGTGAGCAGTCTCTTAGATGACCTTGTCAATCAGATAGTGGGGAAGGGTGCATCACCAGGAAAGGTGGGTGATAGTTGAAGGGACAGAGGAATGTAAGGGGAAAGGGAAAAGGGGGAGGGCCAAGGTGAAAGGAGGTTGTACAGAGCAAGGTAGGATGGAGTGAGAGGAGGGGGCTCAGAAGGGTAGAGAACTAGATGGCACAGTCTCAGTGGGGGGAGGTGGTGCAAGGAGATAACGACATAGGAGGGGGAATACAGGCAAGAGCAGGACAACTTAATGGATGGCTTACCGTCATTTCTTCAGTTCCCGGTAGGTTTTAGAAGAGTGCAGATGTGTTCCCAGTCCATAGAAGATCACTGCTCCTGACCTCCAGAGGTAAGTATCAGTGGCGTGAAAAGTATTTGCCCTTCCTGATTTTCTATTATTGTATATTTGTCACACTGGATGTTTTCAGGTCTTTAGACAAAATATAATATTAGATAAAGGAACCTGAGTGGACAAATAACACTTTTTTTTTACTTATTTCATTTATTTAATGAAAAAGTTAACCAACACCAACTGGCACTGTGTGAAAAGTAATTGCCCCCTAGTTAAATCAACCCAATTAAAGGGATAATTAGAGTCAGCTCTATTTGAATTAGATTGAACACAGCCAGGCTTGATTACAGCCAGCCCTGCTCAATATAAACCTCACTTATTTTGGCCTACCATCAGAGTCACATTGCCAGCACAAAGATTCAACAAGCACATTATGCCATGATCAAAGGAAGTTCCTGAAAAGATCAGAAAAACATTTTGTTGCCCTCTATCAGTCTGGAAAGGGTTACAAAGCTGTTTCTAAGGCTCTGGGACTCCATCAAACCACAGTGAGAGCCATAATCTCCAAATGGAGAACACTTGGAACAGTAGTGAACCTTCCCAGGAGGGCGGCCTGCCAAAATTACTCCAAGGGCGAGTAAATCATCCAAGAAGTTTCAAAGGATCCTAAAACAACATCCAAAGAACTGCAGGCTTCTCTTGCCTCAGCTAAGGTCAGTGTTCATGACTCCACAATCAGAAAGAGACTGGGCAAAATGGGCTTCATGTGAGAGTAGCATAGGGAAACCACTGCTAACCAAGAAGAACATAAATGCTCGTCTCTCATTTGCCAAGAAGCACCTGGATGATCCACAAGCCTTTTGGGAAAATGTTCTATGGACAGATGAGTCCAAAGTGGAACTTTTGGACAACATGGATCCTATAATGTCTCGGTAAAGCAAACACAGCATTCCACAGTAAGAACACCATACCAACAGTCAAACATGGTGGTGGTAGTGTGATGGTGTGGGATGCTTGCTGCCTAAGGACCTGGATGACTTGCCATAATTAAAGGAACCATGAATTCTGCTCTGTACCAGAAATTCTTAAGGAGAATGTCCAGTCATCCTTCCGTCAGCTGAAGCTGAAGCGTAGTTGGGTCATGCAGCAAGACAATGATCCAAAACACAAAAGCAAGTCCACATCAGAATGGCGAAAAAGAAGTAGAATTAAAGTTTTGGAGTGGCCTAGTCAAAGTCCAGACTTAAACCCAATAGAGATGCTGTGGTAGGACCTGAAACGAGCAGTTCATGCTCGAAAACCTACCAAATGTTACTGAATTAAAGCAGTTCTGCGAGGAAGAGTGGTTAAAATTCCTCCACAGCGATGTGAAAGACTGATATTGAATTATAGGAAGTGTTTGGTTGCAGTCATTGCAGCTAAATGTAAGTAACCAGTTATTAAGTGTAAGGAGCAATTACTTTTTCACACAGTGCCAATTGGTGTTGGTTAACTTTTTTCATTAAATAAGTGAAATAAAAAAAACAAGTGTTATTTGTTCACTCAGGTTCCCTTTATCTAATATTACATTTTGTCTAAAGACCTGAAAACATCCAGTGTGACAAATATGCAATAATAGAGAAAATCAGGAAGGGGGCAAATACTTTTTCACACCACTGTAGGTGGGGGAGTGGGGTGTACAGAGGAAAGATGCAGGTTGGGGGAGGGGGCCAGCGTGAATAACGATGGACCGTTTTCTTTTTTTTCAGGTTTAAAAAATATGTCATGGGACTGTTTTCTTTTTTACAGGTGAAATATTACAAAATGGATTTCAGCACACTGGCGTGGCCTCCCAGTGTGCCAGAGTTCTGGGGGGGGGTCAATGCCAATCCAGGGATTGGGCATCCCAAGGTCAGCTGAAAACATAGGGGCATGGGGGCTGTGCATCTGGTGGGCATCATGGGGTCAGAAACATCAAAGAAGTATTTTATGGTACACTGGGGTGGGCTCCCAGTGTGCCATATTAATGGGGGAAGGGGATACATGCTGACATGGGGATTGAGCACCTTGATGTTGGCAGGGGATGGAGAACGGAGGGTGCGGGACAGGCAGCAGAAGTGGGAGGGAGCTCATTTGTTGTCCTACTGTGTGACTGGTTAGGATGGAGGGGGGACTGAAGCTGCAATGACAAAACTGTCCCTGATTGCAGCTGCAGATTTCTTTCAAGTGCGGTGCTCACTCTGAAACTGCCATCATCAGCAGCTTCAGCATTAATTGATGGCCGACGGATGAACCTATTAAAGCGTTCACTGGATTGGCCACAACACCGCCACACCTCTGCAATGCTCTACTACCTCAATATGTTTCTTGTGCACTGCACATGCAAGCAAACATAAAAAGGGGCATATCAAAGCCAGAAAATTGCATAGAAACATAGATGTTGTTGGCAGATAAAGACCCTTTGGCATATCCAGTCTGCCCATTTTCCCTGCCTACTGTGCCACTTCAGGCTCTTCATGATCTCCAGTCATCCCCACCCCTTGCGTTACTTCCAAGGTCCCCTTGTATCTGTCCCATGCATGCTTGAATCCTGTAACCATTTTGGCACCTACCATCTCTGCTGGGAGGCCATTCCAGGCTTTCAACACCCTCTCTGTAAAGAAGTATTTCCTCACATTCAATCTGAGCCTCCTCCCCCAGCTTCATAGCATGATCCCTTGTCCTTGAGTATGTCTTTCTGCAGCAAATGCTACCTTTCTGTACCTTATTAATACCCTTTATGTACTTGAATGTTTCTATCATACCCCTTTCCCTTCTTTCCTCCAGCGAGTACGTATTCAGTTCTCTCAGCCTCCCCTCGTAGGGTTCCTGGGGTTCTGTGTACAAAGTGCATGATTTTGCATGTTTTGTCATTGAAACCCAGCTGTCAAACACTTGACCATTCCTCTAGCCTCTGCAAATCAATACTAATTTTTTCTACCCCCCAGTGTGTCCACCCTGTTGCAGATTTTTGTGTCATCTGTGAATAGGCAGACTTTGCCTTCTAGTCCTTCATCAATGTTGCTAATAAAGACATTTAAGAGGACTGGGCCATGTCCTGACCCCTGATGCACCCTGTTTGTCACCATGCCTTCTCCCATGTGCATGCCATTTTCCACCACTCTCTGACTCCTGTTGTTCAACCAACTTCTGATCCAGATTATTACTTTCTGTCGCACTCCCAGGCTAACTTGTTCACCAGTCTTCTATGTGGAATGGTGTTGAAGGCCTTCCTCAAATCCAGGTAGGCCACAGCCACTGTTCTAGCCCGATCCACTTCCCTGGTCATTCAGTCGAAGAACTCAATAATTTTTGTCTGGCAAGACCTTCTCCCTGTGAAACCATGTTGCCTTTGATCCTGCAAGCAATGGGCTGATTATTGCAGGCCGATTAACCTAACCAGGGGTGTGTGAAAAAAAAATTCCGCTGGCGAAATTTCCACAAAAGTGGGAATTTCACTTCCAGGAAGGTTCGGAAATCATTTTTGCAACTTTCATAGAAATTCCAACTTAAAACTGTGGAATAAATATGCAGACTGCAGGTTAATTTATTAAACTGCAGGGGGAAAATATGCAGAATGAATCACTGCCAGTGGTCAGTTCTGAGGCTTTTCTTTAACTGTGGTTTAATTCATGAATCCACCCACCACTGATCAGGGGTCTCAGTAAATAAATACATTTTAAAAAAATCCAATCCCTCCCTTGGACCCTCCTGGTGACTAGTAGCCCCACCCCACCCACCGATTGTTGGTCCCTAGTAAAAAATCCCTGGTGTCTAGTGGTTCCCACCCCCACCTGGGGATCATGGCCCATGGGTCCTGGTAAAAAAGAAACAAAACTCTTATCCCTCCCTGGTGTCTAGTGGCCCTGCCATCTACTGATCATGCCCCAAAAAACATTTTATTTCCCTGGTGTCTAGCTGACCCCCCCTCTCCATCCTGGGTTCTCTTAATCCACAAAAAACAGCCTTCAGTCCACCAACTTATCCCCCTCTATTCCCAGAATTCCCTGATGTCTAGCGGACCCCAATCCCAGATCCCTTATAAAAAAAGAAATCACAATGCCCTGGTGTCTAGTGGATCCCCACCCCACCCCAACAGTTCATCCGCCACCACCCTGCCCCCATCCTGCCCCTGAGTGGGCCACCAGCACAGCCCTCCTCTCCTCCACTACCAGTGGCCCACTGAAATGTCAGTGAATGACTGCGTGATTGTACTAGCACATGCTTATTCACTGACAGTTCATTAAACTGTGGATAGAATAAATTCTGCAGTTTATATGCATTTTTCCACAGTTCACAAAAAAGTATGTGGAACCCGGTGAAAATCCATGGAAAATGCCAATTATGCCAGTGGTGAAAGTTCCAAAATTTCTGCAAAATGTCCAAAATTTTGCAGACGTTCCATGAAAGCAGAATTCGCAGCTTTTGCCCACCTCTAAAACTGACATCATTGCCAGATAAAATAATGGAAAAACAAATTAAAAGAAAAGTGGAAGAAGAGCTCCAGAGAAAAGGTTTAGTTGATACCTCACAACATGGGTTTTAAAAAAAAATAGCTCATGTGTTACCAACATACTATTTTTCTATGAAAATGTAAAGTCACTATGTAAATAGAAACATCACTGTTGATACTGTCTATTTAGACTTCAAAAACAGCATTTGATACAGTTCCCCATTATAACCTAGTCAACAAAATGAGAGGATCCAATAATAATATAAACATTACTAACTCCATCTAAAATTGGCTCAGCAACAGAACACAGCCCTTTAGAATACAAGGTAAGATATCTGCAGAAGGGGAGATAACAAGTGGGGTTCCTCAACGATCCATCTTAGGACCCATATTATTTTCATTCTTTATTAGGTCACATGAACAAGGGAATAAATAATTGTCTGGTTAAGTTTTCAGGTGACACAAAACTAGGGGGCATAAGTAGATAATCCAGAGTGTGCAAAAACAAGGGTGGAGAACCTAGGAAACAACAGAGCAATGGGCCAACAAAATATCATGAAATTTAATGTGGACAAATGCTCTATCATCCACCTAGGTAACAGCAATAAAACAAATAAGTACACATTACACAGATCAGCCATCAGTAAGGTAAATGTGTAAGTATTAGTAATGATTTCAAATTCAGTAAATATTGCAAAAATGTTACATTACATGTAAATAGGGTCTTAAATAAGATTAAAATAAGATTCATAAGTATATCAGCACAATATATCATCCCAGTTTATCAAACATATGTCAGACAATATGTGGACTACTGCTCACAGATTTGGAGTCCGTACTTCAGAAAATATATTCATCATGTGGAGATAATTCAGCATAGGGCTATAAAAACGGTTAAAAAACATGAATAACCTTTCATATGAGGAATGACTAACCAAATTAGGACTGTTTATCTTGGAGGAAAGGAGAATGAGGAGAGACATGTTACTAATGTATTAAATAATGGAAGAAGAAAACTTGATGAAGGAAATAGGACTTCAAGTTCATAATAGAGGATAAACACTCAGGTCTCATGATAAACAAATAAAGCTGGATACTAACATTAAAAATAACAGGAGGGACTGCTTTACAAAAAGATCTGGAAATAATTTGGAACCAACTACCACAGAACATTATTAAAGTGAATAACATCTACAACTTCAAACAAAAAGGGGATCAATACATAAGAAATGGAGAGATAAGATGGCCTCATGAGTAACAGGAGACAGACACAATGAACTCAATGCCTTCTTCTGTCTACAAACTCAGTGTAGAATTCGGTACAGATAGAAACTAGAAGGGGTGTGCAGCATAGATGCTAGCATAAAATCTAAGAGCGAAAAAAACCAAACAGATAGTATAAAAAAAATACCAAATTCCAGAAACAGAATACCAAGTACCCCAGTTTGTTTTAAGAGGAAGAGCAGGAGGCTTGTTTATCTTTTAGTGTGGGATTTCATTGTGTGTAGCTTGACTAGGAAGTGTGGCAATAATCAAAGTACAGTATGCAAATATAGCAAACAATTAAAAAGTGAAAAGTTCTTCTAGCCTCTAGACACATCTTATTCAATTTTCAGTTAATATTCTCAGCAATATGTATTCTTCTTGTAACACTGTAGAAATCTGCAGTAATATTGCATGACACATTTAATTTGTCAGGTACAGTACTGTCCTCATACGGGTACAAAAGATCACATCACAATAATTAAATATAAAGGTCAAAAATCTGTAGGACAATTTCCTCTTGATATTACACTTGAAACTACTTGTGTTTTTCTAGAAATATAATTAGGGGCATGGGCTGAGAAATGGGGGTGTATATTTTATTTGGGAAATGGGGAGTAGATTCTATTTTGGTAAATGTAAGGTGCTCCACTGCACCTACAGTGCAGAATTTTGGTCACATATTCACCCTGTGTAGTGTACCATTGGACAACATAACTGAAGAACAAGATCTTGAGGCAACTGTAGATCATAAGTTGAAGCCTTGCAGTCCATTTTCTACCATAGGCAAGAAATCACATGCAATGCTGGGATGTATTAGAAAGGAAGTAAATTTCAGGTCACACATGATGACCTCCTTCTGCACACAGCATTGGTTCTACCACGTCTGGAGTACTGTGTCCATGTCTAGTCACTGCAGTACAAAAAGAACATAAAAGAGATTGAGGGACTAAGCACATGGTCAACAAGCTGATTAGTGGCTTAGGAGGCAAACTCTGTTAAGAAAGATTGGATATACTCAAATTATTCAGCCTAAATAAAAATGTATTTATTTATCTGAACTCTTTAAACTGGGATAAACCCATGAGATGCAGTATCTCATTTTCATGAGGGTCCCAGGGAGTACAACAGTAAGCAGCAGTATAGCATAGCAAAGAAGAAAAGTAGTTACATACGATATACAACAATAAGGTAGAATACAATGTAAAAGAAATAAGATGCAAAGCATAAATCATTACATGATAACATAGGTGGAATAGTAGCAGTCAGAAAAATGTGGCCCTAAATGTACCATAGACTGTGATGGGGTGTGGGCAACACTGGACCAAAACAGATTCAAGAGGTTCTTAGCTGGTAGGAGAGACTGGTTTTGAGTGTTTATAGGCTGAAAACATTCTTAACTTGAGGGTGATCATAGTCCAGGAATCCATGGCAAAGTATGCAGAGGCATTTCAACTAGAATCACGCTTCTTTCTGAGAGTTGAAAAGTTGGGCACTGCAAATGAGCGGAGCAAGTATGCATTGCTTGATTGTGTAAAGTAAGTTAAAAGATAATATGGGGCTCTTCCACACACAAAGTCATATATTGGAGAACCAGTAGTAGTCACACTTGCCTGAGGGACTTAGACAGTTTACTTGTCAAAGAGAGTACAGTGATGGATGAACAAGTCACACAAGAGCATAAACCTAAATAGCTTGTTATGTCTATGGTCAAGAGCCAAAGGAGTAGATTTTTTTCTGGTCTGTAAATTATGGGAACAGCAAGCAGGAAGTGGAAGAAAACATGTCCCCTAATGTGCATACTGAAGAGATGTCTGGTCCTGCAGAGAAAGTTGATCTTGGGTCCCACACTGGCTAGAATGTGATATACTGTATTTGCTGAATTAGAGTGAGGCACTGACCCATACCAACAAAAGTATTGGTCAATGTTGCATGTTTGCTTGCTTGCATTTGCTGTGTAGGTGCTTGCCACTGATAAGGCAGAGGCAAAAATTAACAAATTAATAACACAAGTTGTAACAGTGAAAATGTTACGATTGGGAAATGTAGAGGTTCACACATAACATTGTTGTCTTAGACTGTGACCTTAAATTTTCAAAATACTAGGTTTTATTGGCCCAGCATCTCAACATGACAGGTGTCCTTCATGAAATGGGACCCAAAACACTGGTTTGTGAAACAACCACAAAAACAGTCTTTTTTTTGGGGGGGGGATGATAATGACACCTCCCTGCCATGTTCATTCGATTGGGGTAAAAAACATGAATATGTTAATATGCGGGATCAAAAAGTAAAATTATTGCAATTTTAGAAACATAGACAATGACGACAGAAAACTATCAATAGTCCATCCAGTCTGCTCAAGTTCCCTATTTATTTTTTCACTTTTTTATTTTTTATACTTTATTTTTATTAAGAATAAAGATCATTCAAACAACCAATTGCTCACCAGTCTAAATCAATTTCACAGAGCCTTTAATTATAAATTATTAAAGGCACAAGTGGAGTTTCAATGTACAGCACATTATTAAAATATACAAATAAAAATAAGTGCCTGTAGTGTCCACAAGGCAATTTTGACCCTAAATGTTCGACATTTTATTACCCCACTTTTGATCAAGACAGGTGAAAAGTTTTAAATCCCATCTTGGAGGTGATTTCATGGAGCGACTGTGAAAACATGTTGTGGATGGAATTTAACAAATGACACCTGCCTTGTTCATGAGGATGGGTAAAAAAGGCTGTGTTGAAAATCTGGGGTCAAAAGCTGGGAAAACAGCAACACTGGATTCTGTTCTCAAAGCTTACTTGTCTATGTATTGTACTGTATGTGGCACATATGCTTTCTTACTACCCATTGCCATGCAGTGGAGGTAGTGCAGAACCCCTGACCTTTCCCAAAATGGAGTCTTTGCAATGTCCACTCCCTCTCCCTGCACCAGGTGCAGGCTACACACATTGCCGGGCAGAGATGGTTGCTCTTGGCAGGGCATGGCTATGCACCATGTATGACACAATGTTCCCATATTTGGGGCAAGAGTGGAGGCGGCTCTGACTATGTCAGCAGGGAGCCTACTGTAGCCACTTACTCACCCCCGCCCATGCCACCCACCACACTGCTACCCCCAGCTCTCAGAGCATACTGGGAGGGCTGAGGGTACAACCATGCACATGAACTGAACAACCCATCACTTTAAGAGTTATGCCAGTCCTGAGAGTATAGGCCATATCCCACAATCCCCCTGTACCACACAGAGCAGTGATCCTTACGGTGGCCAGGCCATCTGACTGGATAGTCATGGTCAATCTCTGAGCTGCCCTACCACACTCCCCACACTGCTTTGCAGGCAGAGGTGGCAACAGAGTTGTGCAGTACAGGTACATGACTATAGCCAGATGTGTGCTGCACTGCCAGTGTGAGGCACCACAGTACAGGTGTGCTCCTTTGGAGTGTGCCTGTGCTGCAGTCATGAATAGAGTCTGTAATGCGTAAATACTAAGAATGTCAACATTTCTTCATAATTTAGTTTTTTTTAATCCTGACCCCAGTTTTCACCATAGTTCTTTTATTACCCCACCTTATGATCAAGACAGGTGGAACTTTTTTAAAACCCATCTGAAAAATGATTTTACAGAGTGTTTGTGAAAACATGTTTGGGGGAGTTGAAAAAAATTCACCTAAGTGATTCAGAGGTGGAGTAAAAAACAGGGTATGTTGTAAATATGGGGTTAAAATCTGGAAAAATAGCAAAATTATAAACATACTTGACATAGAAACATAGAATATGACAGCAGAAAAGGACTACCAGGCCCACCCGCTCTGCCCAGTATGCCTAAAAACATTGAAGAAGTTTAATACTGTTTGATATTTTGACTCAACATGTTCAACATAATCTTTTAGTTGTCCTCATCTTATGATCAAGACAGGTGGACTTTTTTAAATTCATTCCAAAATGTGTTTTTAGAAAGCAACTGTGAAAACACGTTTGGGGGAATTTGAAAAATCCCACCTACCTGGTTCATGAAGTGGGATAAATAAAGGCATGTTGAACATTCGGGGCAAAACTACGGAATTAAAAAATGACAAAGTTATGAGTAAATGAAAAGGGATATGTTCCTAGGAAATGGAAGGAATTAGGTGTGATTTCAGTACACGAGGGAGGGGATAGGCTTGCTATGTCTAATTATAGACCAATATTTCTTCTAACAGTAGCAAGTAAGCTACTGGAGAAGTATGTCCTTCCCCACTGCTTGCCTACTTGGAAGGACACAAACTACTTATAGACCAATAACATGGCTTTCGGAGTGGGCGGTCCATGGTGACAGTGCTGACAGGGTTCTCAGATGCTGTGCTGGTGGCCAGCAAGAGTGGGAAAGCCATGGGTGCAGTCTTCATGGACCTGGCTGGAACCTTCAGCATGGTGGACCATGAAGTACTGTACTGCTTTGTAAAATGGGTGGTATGGGGTCAAATGGACTGAGATCGATTGGTTCAGGAATTACCTGAATAGCCATACACAGAGATTAAAAATTGATAGTACCATGTCACAACCTAGGGCAGTAAAAGCTGGGGTCTCTCAGGGATCATTGCTTGTCCCTTATTGCTTTCTAATTTTATGAATGATTTACCCCCATTGAAAATAATATAGTTTATGAAGATGATACGGTAATTTGGGTTTATGCTCCAGACAGCACTGACAAACAGGTATCCCTTCAAAATAAATATACAGTAACATATTGGCTAACTGGATTAGAACAAATAAAATACTTTTAACTTAACTTAAACCAAAATGAATGTAATGTTGTTTGGGACCTCTTAAAATCTAATGAAGCAGGGCATGTTACAAATTCTGGGACAAAATGGTCTACCCCTTCCACTGGTTCCCATTTTTAATACCTGGGAATATTGTTGAACCCTAGTTTAAGCATGATTGCACACATTGACAGATTGGGTAAAAGGATTAGCCAAAAAATAGGTTTCCTTTACTGAAATGTAAAATCCCTAAC
Organism: Neoceratodus forsteri; assembly: GCA_016271365.2. NCBI lineage: Eukaryota > Metazoa > Chordata > Ceratodontiformes > Ceratodontidae > Neoceratodus > Neoceratodus forsteri. The sequence continues at coordinate 1,068,443,595 of CM028130.1, forward strand.
TGAAGAGGCATGCCACATTACAGTTAATCAAGTTTTAATGCCTGCATTGGACTACAGCAATATCATGTTTGTCTAGTGTACTGGGCATTTGAGTCCAAATATAGGATTCTATACAATAACATATGTAGATTTGCCCTTCATGCTCCATTAAGAACTCATCACTGTCAGTCATATGAAAAATTGGGTATACTCTCATCAGAGAGGTGATCAATGTGGCACGTAACCAATCACATTTATCAAATAGACAGTCTGCTGAACCTCTAGTTTTATCAGATACGTCAGTACCTAAAAAATGTGAGCTGCACACTAGAAATAGTGGGCTACTCTCTTACACTGTTCCTGTTTATTAAAAATGAATAAAAGAGCTTTTACTTGCTATGTATCTTCAATGCTAAATGAATATGGTAACCTGATAAGAGGAGTACATAGCACATTGCATTTTAAACAATTGTTGTTCGAATTCCTATATTATGAGAAAGTACGCAGATGTAATTAATTGCCTATGTTTTTGTAAATTAACTGTAATTTTGGAATTGATGTTTAAATGACAGGTGTGGCTGAAAAAGGGCTGTGCCCAGTCCACTTCCTGGTTAAAAATAAAACAATTTAATGAAAATGAAAATGCTCAAAGGAAATAAAAAAAAAACAGGTAAGGATGAGATTGCTTTTTACAGACTGGGTACTGGGGAGACCATCAGGTTGGTGGGGAGGATGAGCAACAGACTGATCATGATGCCACTCAGTTGACTGCTGAGCAGCGTGTTGTAAATGGAGGCATGTAATGGCACTATGATAGTGCAGCTCATCCATTCAAATACATAAAGTTTCCACCTATCAGCCAGGCTGAACAACATAGCCATCAGCCAGCTGCTCACTGAGCAGTCAGTGGTGAACTTCCTGCAGCCTGAGCTGCACTGGATGCTATACCGACACACTTCTGCAGCTGCTACTCTCCAGAGTAGTCATACCATGTTCTCTTCATGTATGCATGCCAGCAAACATAAAAGTACTAGTGTGCCCAATTAGCGTGTTGTCTAGTATTGATATTGAGAGGTTCTACTTAATGTTTTGGGAGCCAAATACCATTGCCTTAGTTGTGGTTGCATAGGATTAGGTAATTGTGGAAGAATCAAGAGGGGATCACATCAAAGTCATATTGAAGAGTTTTTTTGTTTGTTTGTTTTTCTCCTTTATCTTGTATGTTGTGTGTCACTTTCTGTCAAAGTATAGTGTATGCATTTGTTTCTTCCTGTTTGCTCATCAATGGATAGGTGCAAAAATGGGCACTTGTACTCATTGGCCTTCATCATTTAAAAAATTCAGATTCAAGTCAGACTGGAGACAGCCTTGGCCTGGGATAGGGACAGTGCACTGTAATAAAGGATGGTGTTGTCTGCATACATGTAAAGATTACACGTAACCCATTGCCTTGGTAGATTATTTTTAAGCATGGAGATTAGTGGAAGGCTAAACATACAGCCTTGTGATTCTATGTCATAAGGGTGCTTGCCAAAAGGTGATTGTCCTTATGGCGAGTGTGCATCACTGAAACTCAGTTTTGATAGCGTACAACCCCAGCAACAAAATAAACGGTGCAAGGGACACTATAATTTACCTTTATGTGGCAGGCTGTGCCCCCCGCACTTCATTACTATTAGATTCTCAACTCCAGGGGGGTGACTGTTGGGGGAGGGTGTAACGGTGATAAAAAAGCTTTCCTTACTCAGGCCAGGTGCAACAAAACATACCTGCGCCCGGACCCGGACCCTGCATCCCAGCCACCCCAGCCCAGCACCCACGCACCACGCCATGGAGCCAGTTTGACAGCTGACCGCAACACAACCTTTCACAAACCCTCCTGCCCCTAGCTCAGCATGCTCGCCTTCCCCCGTGTGTGTACATATAGTGACATCCTGCTGCCATTCATGAACCTTCCCCATCCAGTCACCCTCCCTACTCCTTCATTGTATGGTTATGCGCCACAAGTGGGACGCCGTTTCGGTAGGTGCCCACTTGCGATGTGCCCACATTAGAGTATACCCAGTCTTGCAGTGCTCCCACCCTGTTTTCCCCATTTTTGTTTGTTCTCTGGGGAACCAGGCAGGGCTACTCAGTCCCATCCTGCGCACCCTTAACTGGCCACTGCCTCCCCTAGTACTCACTGTGATCAGTTGACCCCTATGGCTTGTCCCCTGTGGCAGGTACAAGAAGGAGAAGGCTGTCATCCTCTCACCTGGAGCTTCTAATCCAGTGAGGATCAGTGGCCTGGGTAATGGCACAGGTTGGGGCAGAGCAGGTGGGACTTCATGCAGCCCAAATCCCCCTTCTTTGCTGTGCTCTCCCTGGGCCCCTGGCACAGCAGCACATAGGCATCTGTGCAAGGAAACATGTGCACACAACAGAACTGTGGCCCCTCTCATCATGACATTCAGACACCACCACTGCTTTCCAGACCTCCACTTAGGGCCATCCAAAGACCAAGACTGCATACCACCCCACCTCGGAAAAGGAGAGCTGTCCTCTGGATGCTCGATCCTCTCCCTTCATAGTCGACCCCAAGTGACCCAATCTCATTCCAAACTTGGGTCACTGGCATGGCAGGAGGTAAGACACACATCATCTCAGCCCTCCACACCACCAGGCTGGCTACAGTCCTTCCGTCTTAAAGTCAATACCTTATATGGGCACTAATTTGGCATGACCACTTACGAACATACATATGAACATACAAAATTTGCCAGCAGATAAAGGCCTAGAGGTCTATCAAGTCTGCTCAAATGTGCAGCTAGCACCCCTTATTGTGCAGCTGCCCCTCCCTTCCACCCTTCCCCTTCATTAACCCTCCCCCTTGTCCTGTCCCATCCTCATTTGAAGCAGTCCACTGTTCTACTGCATACCACTTCAGCAGGTATCGCATTCCACCCAGCCACCACCCTCTCTGTAAAAAAGTGTCTCCTCATCTCCCTCCTGAACCTTCCTCACTCCAGTCTCATATCATGGCCCCTGGTGTCCCTCCCCTCACTTACTTTGAACAGCCCCTCTGTACCTGTCTTGTTTATTCCTTTCATGTATTTAAAGGTTTCAATCATGTCACCCCTGTCTCTCCTCTCCTCCAGTGAGTACATGTTCAACTCCTTCAACCTCCTCTCATATGATAAGTCCCCCAGCCCCTTGATCATCTTTGTCGCTCTGCACTGCACCCCCTCCAGTAACTTAATGTCCCTCTTCAGATACGGATGCCAGTACTGCACGCATTACTCCAGGTGTGGTCTAACTAATGACCTATACAGTGGCAGAATCACCTCCTCCCTCCTCGAGGATATACCCCTTGCAATACAACCCAGCATTTTGTTGGCCTTTTGCGGCTGCCTTCCCACATTGTGCCAAGTTGTTCATTGACCCTGTAATGAGCACACCCAGATCCTTTTCCTCCTCTGTCTGGGCTAGCTGCACTCCCCTAGCTGGTAACTCCTCCTTGGGTTCTTCATCCCAAAATGCAGCACCTTGCACTTTTTGGCATTAAAGCCCAGTTGCCAGGTGTCTGACCAGGTTTCAAGCTTTGCCAGATCATCCTGCAACCACTGCCATCCCCTAGGTCATCCACCACCACGCCTACCTTGGTATCATCAGCAAACAGACTGATCTTGCTCTTGATGTCCCATGATATGTCTGCAATGAATATCCCAAACAACACTGGTCCCAACACCGAGCCCTGTGGAACACCGCTCGTCACTGCCCTTGGGTGTGAGAGCTCCCCACCCACCACCACCCTCTGTTGCCTTCCCTGCAGCCAGTTTCCTACCCATCTCACCAGCTTTGCACCCGGCCCTGTGCCTACTAACTTCCTTCCCAGCCTTCCATGTGGCACTGAGTCGAATGCCTTACTGAAGTCCAGATACAGTAAGTAACACTTAGGTAATTCTCAAACCCCTTGACAGATATTAGGCTGATGTCTAGATTCTTGAGTACCTGTAAAAGAACTATTTGACCCATCAAATCAAATGACTTAGAGAGATCTATGAAGATTGCTCCTGTGATGAATTATCCATGGCTGAGTATAAATATGGTGACACTGAGCAGGGTGAAGATTATGTAATACCTTTTCCTGAAGCCAGTCTGAAAGAGAGAAGGTAGTGCTAGTTGAAATAATCAGTGAGCTGTGATTGATACACTTCTCAAGAATCTTGGAGAAAGCAAGGAGAATGGATATGGGTCTATATTAGTTTAGGTAGTGTCCCCCCCCCCCTTTATTGAGAGGAACAAAATCCTGCACAGTTCCAGACAGATGGTATCAAACCTGAATTATATCCTGGACATAAAAAAAGCTTCAAATCAAGCATTCTAATTGGCTGGCTGACTGGCACCTCCGAGGTGCTGTAAATCTTACGGTCACCAACAAAAGAGGTGCCAACCAGCTATATCCTTGTGCCCCCAAACAATAAATCTATCTGAGCAGGTTTTCACCTCAAAACAGCTGCCATTGTTTTTCTCACCACTACCGATAGTTGAACCGCGCCTCTGTTTCAAACTCTCCTAAACTGCAATGGAGTCAAGTTTTGAATTTCGACCCGAGCGAACTAGATGACATTTTTCATTCACTTGAGTCAAAGGAGCCCCAAACAGTTCAACCTACCAAAACAGCTTTACCTGTTGCTCCCCCTACTGTGTCCGGAGATCCTCAGGCCCCAGCCATCAAAACAGCAAACAATGCCATCCCGATTCCTTCTGCAGTAAACACCACTCTGCCCCTGTCAAACTCTGTGATCCTCAGTCCTGCATCAGGCCCATCCAGTCCAATGAAATGAAAATACAAGCTTTACCAAGACATCACCAATCAGTAAGTGGTTATATGAGACAACATATACTGCATGGACTATTTTATTGTAGCGTAAGAATATTTGCATAAAAATACTTAGTTCTAATACAATTAAACAGTATAAAAAATATTTTTTCAAACTAAATCTTATATAGATCCAAGGTATAATTTCAATAAGCCCCTCCAGGTTGTGGGTTATGGTGGGATTTACCATGGCTGGCATGGATTTGACCCAGTTTCATTTTGCTTGTGGGGCCAGGATTTTTGCATTTTTCCCCCTTTTCTCCCCAATTCTCCATAGGATATCAGCATGCAGAACAAATGTCCAGACAGACAGCATGCTGATGCATGCCATTGTCAAGTGCCCATGACATCCTCTCCACCCTGACTCCAGAGAGCTGCCTATGCCCTGATGCCCATGCTTCCACAGGCATAGGTGTGTTGGGTGCTTGTAAGCACCCCAGGAGGAGAGCATCTGTTGGGATGCTCAATCCTTCTTCCCCCTCCAACCCCCGATGACCTGAGTCCATTCCTGAACCAGAGTTGCCGGCGTGGCACTAGTAGTGGCGTCCAGCAACTCAACCCTCAGCGTCACTGGGCCTACCCTGAAAACACATTTTTGATGGTATCAAGTAACAATCAGTTTTTTGTTTAAGGCTATGTATTCAAGATCCTGTTGTGTGCCTTAGTGCTTAAGCAGTGCATTCACCTCTTTCTTTTAAAGTAACATACTATACATGCTCTATTAATAGATAAATTTTCTTGTCTGGGCCAGACAACAGTTGTACAATTGTGTAGTTCATACAAACATAATTAGTTGTACTTAAAAAACACCATTTTACTGACATTGAGTGGCCAGCCCACAACACATCCCAAAGAAACTCTGGTCAGAGCCAATACAGCTGCAAAATGATAGTATTGATGCAGCCTAAAACAGTGAGAGGCTGCTTTAGACATAAGGAAAGCTGAAGATTTCACTGATGCGTGAACAGGGACAGATGTGCAGGGCACTTTGGGCTGTGTGCAATGGAAAGATTGTCCACCTATAGAAGTGCAGGGTCTGGCACATTCACTCTTTACACAATCACTCTTCACACATTCAGTCTTCACAAATTCACTCATCATACATTCAGTACACATTCACTCTTCACAGATTCACATTTTATACATTCACTCTTTACATATTAACTGTTTACACATTCACTCTTGACAAATCCACAATTTTTTAAATTTTGACCACAAATTTTCAAGATAATAATTTTTATGACTGCCCTTTTAAACGTGACATATAGCATTTATAGTATATTGGTCAAAATGTCATTTCACACCACAAGGTCTGAAAAGACAACTCATCTAGGATTTAAGAAATGACACCTGTCACATTTTTGAGGTGGTGTTGAAAAGTGGATATGCTGAAAGTTTGGAGTCAGAATATTGAAAATTAGCAATCTTATGAGTGAATGTTGAAATACTGCAACGTTCAGTCATAAGCTGGACATTTTACCTTAGTTGTACACCTTATTTTCAGCATAGCCTTCTTATAACCCTACCTCATGAACCCCATAGGTAAAAGTTTTCAAATCCCCACTGAAATGTGATTCCATGTCACCGAAATGTCATTCCATGCCACAGGTGTGAAAACACATTTTGGCCAGGATTTGAAAATTGACAGCTGTCATGTTCATGAGGTGGTGTGAAAAAATGGATATGCTTAAAATATGGGGTCAAAATATTTAAAATTACCAAAGTTACAAGTGAGCATAGAAAAAAATTCAGTGTAAGTGCAAAACTCTGCCATCTGTACATTTCAACCGAAAATTTTCAACATAGCCTTCTTATGACCCCACGTCATGAACAAATGTGGTACACATTTTCAAATCCCCCTGAAAGGTAATTTCACCTAGTGAATGCAAAATTGCATTTTGGGCCTGATTTTCATAATTCTAATGCCATGTCATGAGGTGGGGTCCACAACAGACTATGTTGAAATCTAGGGTCAAAATATGTAAAAACGGCAAAGTTATGCTTCAAAGTTCAAAACCCAACTGAAATACATTGAACCGCACTTACACTAATTTCTCATATTGCAGTCAGTGGTTCCAGCAGCAAGACGTGGGACATCTTCAGATGAGTCAGAGTGTGGGGTGTGTGTGTGGAGGAGGTGGTCAGATTGGCAAAGGACTGTTTTCTTTTTTGCAAGTTTAAAGACAAAAATAAATTGAGGGACTTTTTTTTACAGCTCACACAGTGAACATTAATATGGGATGGCGATCGGAGGGTGGGAGGTGTCACTAGACACTAGGGAAACATTACCATACAAGGAGAACAGTGATCAGAGGGTGGAAGGTGGCACTAGACACCAGAGAAAGATTACCACACAATGAAGACAGCAATTGGAGGGTGGGGAGTGCCACTAGACACCAGGGAAAGATTACCATACAACAGGGATGGTTATTGGAGAGTGGGGATGCCGCTAGACCCCAGGGAAAGATTACCATACAACAGGGACAGCGATTGGAGGGTACCAGTAGACACCAGAGAAAGATTATCATACAATGAGGACCATGATCAGAGGATGGGGGTGCCACTAGACACCAGGGAAAGATTACCATATAATAGGGACAGTGATTGGAGGGTGGGTGGTGCCACTAGACACCAGGGAAAGCTTAGTACAAGGAAAAATTACCATACAATGGAGATGGCAATCAGAGGGTGGGGGTGCCATTAGACACCAGGGAAAGATTAGTATACAATAAGGACAGTGATCGAAGGGCAAGGGGTGCCACTAGACACCAGGAAAACATTATATAAATCACAGGGATGGTAATCAGAGAGTGTGAGGTGCCACTAGACAGCAGGGAAACATTATTAAATAGATAATAGGAGAAAACAAGTGCTAGCTCCCAACCCGGATGTGAACTGGTCATGAGCGTGGAGCAGGAAAATAGTGTACCCAGCGGGAGGGGGCAAGAACAGTACTGTAGTTAACTGAGAGCGCGACATGTACTTCAGGTCTACTGTGGAAGGACACAGTCGCGGTATCTGGTCACGTGCTTTAAGAGTCCTCTCTCTCTACTACATATGTAATAGCAATATGTTACATAGCCCTGCTATGCAACCGTAAAAGAATTAAAATAACAGAATCGCACAAGAAGATATCAACAGTATAAGAAGTAAATTGCTGGTGTATCACCAGTTTTACTGGAGCCAGCTGACACTGTGCTACACAGCACTTTGCTTTACATGGAAGTTTTACCTGGGGGTGGAACTACAGTTTCATGGAGCCATTTTTAAATCCAGAAAAGCAATCACATGCCAATTTACAGCTTTCTTTTTAATTCTTAGATGACATGGCTACAAACTAGTAACAAGTAATGTGCAAACCTTGCATTTTAAATAATATCTTAATTAGATACAAACATCAAAATGAATATAATGTGCACTTACAATATTTTTATGCATATCTACAATTTGGAACAACATACTTATTAAAATAAAACAGGCCAGAACACTGTCATAGTTCTAGGTAAATACAAACAGTACAGTATTGTCTAAAGCAATCAATTGGAGTGGGGAAGCCCTGGGAAGGGTGAAGGAGGACCAAGTGGGGGATGAGGGTGTAGTATGAGGTGACGGGAGAATACAGGGAGGTGAGAGGAGAGTGGTACAAAGGAGGGTGAGGAGGGGGTTTGCACATTCCTGGTGGGACAGGATGGGGTCCCTTGTCCCTAGGGGAAATACGGTGGTGGACCCAGCTGCTGTAGCGGGAAGGGAAGTGACTAGGGTGGACAGGTCAGTGAGGAAAAAGAGCCAGGGGTGGGGGTGTCCCTTGTTCCTGGTAGTAATACGGGGATGAACCTGAGTGCAGTAGCAGGAAGGGAAGTGGCTGGGGAGGTCAGGTCAGTGAGGAGAAAGAGCTGAAACAAAAGAGACATGATGGCAGTTGCATGCAGGTGAGGGGAGGAGATGGAAAATCGGATGAGGTAGGGAGTGGGATGGGGGAGCAGCTGGGATGGGGAGAAATTGGGATGGGGTAGGCCTAGGGAAAAGGAGAAGGTAAGACTGCTACTCTTGGGCGATTCCATGATTAGGGGGATCAGGTGGGGGAGGCAGGGGGAAGAGACATCCTGTGGTGTTAGGATCAAGAGTATATTTGACTTGACGATGCATGAGTCCAAGCATCTGATCTGTGCTCTGGTGAAAGAGTGTGGTGGAACTAATATATTAGTGCACCTCGGTACAAATGAGGGAAACAGTGTGCTGGAGGTTCAGGCTAGGTTCTGGGAGCTAGCCAGGGTCTGTCAGGCCGTTGGGTGCTCCATCTCCTTCTCGGAGAACCTACGAGTACCTAGGGCCAGTGTAGGAAATAAGCAAAAAATAAGGGATGTAAATGAATGGCTCAGTGAATGGTGCGAGGCCAGGGGGTATGGGTGGGTGGAGGACTGGGGTGTAACCTGGGAGGACAAAGAACTGTACACAAGGGACAGGCTCCACCTCAGCTCGGGGGGAAAGAGGTCTTGAAGCATAGATTGGCAGGATTCATTCAATCTAGGTGGGGTTTAAACTTTTGAGGGGGGAAGGTTGGGGTTCCCTGGTAGGCCCAGCCATGGCCCTGGCCTTCTCCCCCAAGCAGAGGGGAGGGTGCACAGACCAGGAGCCCTGATAGTGCATGAGGTGGCCCTTGTAGGCAGTGGCCTGGGACCCCTCAGGGCAGGGTAAGGGGGTTATGGGGATGTGATAGAGGGTGGTCTTGATTAACACCAGGAGCATGGGGAACAAGATGACCGAGCTTCAGACGCTGCAACAAGAGGGTGGAGTCGATGTGGTGGCTGTCACTGAAACTTGGGCCACTCCTGGGCATGACTGGGACCTAAATCTAATAGGATACACCACGTTCAGAAAGGTTAGGGTGGTGTACAAGGGAGGGGGTGTAGCATTTATCATTAAGGATGGTATAGGGATAAGCAAGGCTGAGAAAGCAGGGGGGCAGGTTGAGGTTTTATGGGTCACCCTGCAGGCTCCAGGCAGCAAACGAGTGAAGTTGGGGGTGGTATATAGACCACACAGGCAGTGGGAAGACCTGGAGGAAGGCCTAGTGGTGAATCTTAGGGACCACTGTGGTCAGGGAGAGGGCAGAACTGTGGTGCTGGGGGATCTAAATGTGCCAGGAGCAGACTGGGGAACTATGGCATCCTCACCAGCCAGGGAACAGTATCTGCTGGACATCTTCCAGGATGCGTTTCTTGCCCAGCTGGTAACTGACTCAGTGAGGGAGGGTCGTGTCCTGGATGTGGTCCTGTCAGAAGGTGAGCTCATCAGGGACCTAGTAGTTGGGGACCCACTAGCAGGAAGAGATCATGCCACAGTCTAGTTATCCAAGGACCATTGGGGGGGGGTAGATTGCATAAAAATGATGGTAGTTGATTTTAGAGGTGCAGAATTTGAGGGTATGGAGCAGATTCTTAGGGGCTACCTAGATGGGATCAGGCCAGGTATGGACACTGAGAGCCAGTGGGAAGTTATTAAAAAGGGGTTCCGGGCCCAGAAAGGATCCATCCCAGGGTGCTTAAGGAATTGGCTGATACCCTGGCCACACTACTGGCGGACATCTATAACTCCTCCCTTCAGTCAGATTGGGTGCCTCAGGACTGGAGGATTACCCATATCATGCCTATACACAAGGGTGGCTCACGAGAAGAACCAGGAAATTACAGGCCATTAAGCCTGATGTCGGTGGCAGACAAAGTGATGAAGGTCATCTTAAAAGACAGGCTAGAGGGGTTTCTGAAGGAATAGGACCACCTAGATGATCACCAGCAAGAATTTGTTAAGGGCAGATTGTGTCAGACCAGCCTGGTGTTCTATAAATGGGTGATGAGAGCACTGAATCGGGGCAGGTCTGTGGATATCCTCTTTCTAGACTTCAGCAGGGTGTCTGACTTGGTGCCACATCCCAGGCTGCTGGGGAAGCTGGGGGGAAATGGGGGTGGGGTATGGATGGTCAGGTGGATAGGTAACTGGCTAGCAGGTCATTTTCAGAAGATGATGGTTGGGGGGGAGGTCACATCTCCCAGGAGAGTCATTAGCGGGGTCCCACAGGGATCGGTAGTGGGCTGACTCCTGTTTAACGCTTATATTTCAGACATCAGAAGTGGTATCAGGAGCAAGATGAGCCTCTTTACTGATGACTCAAACTGGGGGTGGTAGTGGATGGGGAGAAGGGGAAGGGAGTTTGGCCTTCCAGGAGGACCTAGAGACTCTGGAGGGGTTGTCACGCACCTGGAAACTAAAGTTAAACACTGGGAAATGCAGGATTCTACACCTGGGGGCTAGAAACCCAGCTCATGTGTACACCTTGGGAGGGAAGACACTGCAGGTTTAAAGGGGGGGAGAAGGACCTTGGGATGGTGGTGAATGCCAAAATGAACAACTCAGAGCAGTGTAGAAGGTCTGCAGCCCAAGCAAATAAAATGCTGGGGTGCATAGCCAGGGGGATAACCTCTAGAAGCTGAGCAGTGCTCTTTCTGCTGTATAATTGCCTGGTTAGACCTCACCTTGAATACTGTGTGCAGTTTTAGCATCCTTACTTAAAAAGGGATATTGCTCTTCTGGAGAGGGTCCAGAGGCAGGCCACCAGGATGATACAGGGTCCAGAGGAAAAGCCCTATGGGGAGAGACTCGAGGAGCTCAACCTGTATTCTCTGGAGGAGAGGAGGGACAGAGGGGACATGATCGAGATCTTCAAATATCTCAAGGGAATAAATCTGGTAAGCCAAGATAGGGTGTTTCAGCTGAGGGATGTGGGGACCACTAAGAGGCACTCAATGAGGCTGGCCAGCTGGAGACTAAGGGGAGAGACAAAGAGACGCTACTTCACTGAGAGGGTGGTGGAACCCTGAAATGTGCTGCCCATGGAGCTGGTGGCTGTTGCAACTGTGGAGGGGGTTCAAAAGAGGCTGGGATAGGTATATGGAGAGGGTGCATCTCAGAACCCTGTCAGGAGATGGGGGTGATGGACCTTGTGGGGAGGCTGTAACGGTGTCCTGTCCAGGCACTGATCCCCGAGCAGACTCGATAGACCATAGGGCCTTCTCTGCTGGCTTCTTAGTATGTTAGTATGTTAATTGCTGCTGCTGACAGATTTGAATGTTGCATTATTATTCGATGTTGGTTTCTTAATTGTTTTCTCCATACTTTGTTATTTAAGTTTTTTTCTGATTCTGTTACATTATTATGTATTATTAATAGCATGATGGTTATACTGTTGCAATGACAGCCAAATATTGGTAATGAGGTGTTATGTACTGTAAAACAAAACAGTTTGTCTTTGTTGTTCATGTACAGGTTATGCCTGTTAGAGAGTCATGAGACTCTGCATACTCATCCAGTTACCAAATGTTAAGTAAATACAAGAAAGAAAGAAAGAAAGAAAGAAAGAAAGAAAGAGGGTATGGTAGTAAAAAGGGGGTTTTAGGAGGAGGGGTTGACACAGAAAGATTAATAATAAAGGAAAAAGGAAAAGAGAATAGAGGAGTAAATGGGTGTAAAGGGACAAACATGGGGGGCATGACCTCGCCGAGAACAAGATGGCTGTTGAGCTTAAAGCGAGTGGATCCCCGTTGTTTAATATCAGATCAAATCCATTTCTAGAAGCGCATGTCTCCTTGCCATACAACAGAACAAGACATCAGAGGTCACAGGGAAGCAATTGATACAACTTCATAAATCCGGACAATAGAACAGGGTGGGAACTGTCCGATCACCTTGTGGCTACTTAAGCATGGTAGCGGCTCCTGGAAACCTGCAGGACACAGTGGCGGTGGAAGAAATGTTCAGCCGGCTTCTGCTGCAAATGGCAGAAGCTACAGCTGCATCACACTGAACCACCCAAGCAATTCAATAACTGGAGGGGTGGCTTTTCCGGATGGAGAGGCAGGTCACCTCCCACAATGCAGCAAACAGGAACTTCAAAGCAATGCAAGGGAGCAAGACACCTGGATTCAAGTCCTACTACTTAAAGTTGATGATCTGGAGAACTGCAGCTGGAGAAACAACCTCTGGCTGCTTGGCTTCCCTGAGGGGGTAGAACTGAAGGACACAAACAAATTTATGCTGCACATCCTGCCTACAATACTGGGCCTGAAGGGGGACTTTCGACTGGATATCAAGAGAGCACACCACTCTTTAGCCTCGATGCCCAGGAGGGGCAAGAGACCGAAGCCCATACTGATGAAATTGCTGAGCTATAACACCAGGCAACTTATTTTAGCATGATCTAGAGAACTGGGGAGTTTGGAGTGGCAGGGGCACCCTATACAAATATATCAGGACTTTTCTAAAGAACTTTTGGCCAGATGCAGAGACTAAACAGAACTCAGGCATGTTATGCAAAACAATTGGTCTGACTTACTAAAGTACCATGCCACAATGAAAGTGAAGCACAATGGTACACAGCATTCTTTTGAAACCCCAGAGGCTCTGGAAGATTTCCTCCATAGGACCTGGTCAAGAGAAATGAGAGCCCAAAAAGAAATACCTAACCAATGAGACCTGGAGAGATACAGGACAAGACCAATTAGCCCCATGGAGCAGCATCATAGTGAGGAGATGGAAACCTGAGAGTCCAGGGCTGAGGAGACAGACTAGGCCCTACCAAGTTCCAATCAGAAGAGGCACTTAAGGACATCACACGAGCAGAGGGACCACTGGTACAACCAACACCAGCCCAGTTACCATGGCACATGGGAGGAGTACCGAAAAGAATCCTCTAACTTGGATCAATAAACTATGCCTAACTACTTTGAGGTTCTCCAGTTGCTCGCGCCAGACTCTCCAAACAGGCTGCCAGCATCCCCGACCTTGTAGTGTGCACTTAGTGATTAACTGACAGCAATGAATATATGATGCAGCAGGCACAGGGGAGGAAGCTACGACTGCTGAGATGCATCCAATCACAATGTGTTATCCGAACCGAGTGCCATGGGGAAGATGGTGATCACTGCTCCCACACCACAAGCTTGCCATACCGTGGAGTTTCTTCCAAAGGCTATGACTGCCTTATCAGATAAGTAGTGTTTAATTTTTCTGTTGGGGTAAGTGGGTTTTTGGGGGAGGTTGGATATACAGACCCTGACGCTGTGTTGATCCCCAGGATAAGATGGGACAGGGTGCTCGAGCCAGGAAATCCTCTCCCCTCACAGAGTGGGCATAGGAACCTATTCTCCCATTGCCTTGCAGGTACTCCTCCCCGCTTTTTTCCTCAGCAGTGAGACAAGGCACAATTATTGATCTCTAGCCCTAGAACTTTTGTATGAAATGTACTGCTAATGCAGTGTTTACTTCTACCTTGAGCCAGCTGGCACAAGGATCGCAGAGATGGGCTGCTGCATTCAATTTTGCAGGGCTGCCCACCTGACTCGAGCTGACCGATCCTGTAACCTCTGCCAATAGTATCACGGCTAACTATCAACCTGCCAGGCCAATGAAGGCCAGGCAAAGCTCAGTGCAGCAGATTATGATGCGACTTCTTCCACACACACCCCGCCAAGGGATGGCTACTGTCCACATCAGGATCATTGCAAACCAGAGGGGATTAGGGTGACTAGTGAATGCTGCACCCCCCCACTCAAGGAATATGAGAGCAAGATCTGGTGCTGGGGGGAGGTACAAGTGGGTAGATCACGGGGAACTGTGGGGGGTATGGAGCAGGTAAATGGGGAGCAGAATGTCTGGACATACTGGGTTAAAAGGTGGTTAAAATGGGATATAACAGCCACACTGGCTGGCCCTCTGCTCTGGTTGGGCACAAGCTAGGTCAGACAACGAACATCCTCTCCCCAAGGCCAGACCACTCCTTATTTCAAAGCATCTAAGGCGAGCTTGCCTATTGTTCAATGTCACATTAATTTAAATGCTGGACTTGAATAGTGCTAGCATAGACAATGCACAACAATTAGAGTGCCCTAGATAAATATACACTATGGGGAAGGCAGCCTGGAACTGACAACTGGATACCACCCCTCAACAGAGGGGCCTACACCCCCAAGAGGCCAAGAGTGTTGCCTACACAGCTCCTCGGAGCAGTTGACCATATATGCCCTTAGCTACTTTACTGCATGATTGTGTGACATTTATATAATTATTGTAAGTGTTTTGTTTATATTAGTAGAACTGACCATAATAGCAGGGCCTGGGTTTCAATGTTACAGGAATGGTTACTATTCAGATATATGTGTGGGGCATCCTGGCTGCCATTGAGTCATAACAATTGGTATGTATCAGGAAAGCCGGGTGTAACCCCTTTGAGGTTTAGGATATGTCAGTCCCTTAGGAAGGCCTGCTTTACTGGAAATACCAGGGCCCTGGGTCAACATAAGGCCTCTCCAGGTTAGGACCAATACCCCAGAAATGGGCACACCCCCTGTACCTTAGAGCTAGCCATGGGAAGTCCTCCTTCCTGGAGATGTACAACCCCTTATATAGATGTTCACCTCAAACTCCAAGGACAAGACCTCCATCCTCCATCTCCACAACTGCCACCCATATTGAAAATGAATAACTTGATATGCCATACATGAAACGTAAAGGGGTTGAAGACACCAGTAAAGAGGAAAAAAGTATTAACATATCTGAAAAAAGCAAAAACACAGCTGGCCTTCCTACAGGAGACAACAATGACAAGGGCAGACCACAAGCTGCTAAAAAAGGAAAGGGCAGGTCAGGTATTTCATGCCTCAGCCCCCACAAAAAAAGAGGAGTGGTAATCCTGCTTCATAAGCAACTAAAGTGGACCCACATTACCAGTAAGGCTGACCCCCAGAGATATGGGTGTATGTGCTCCTGAACACCCCATGCTGCCATTTAGTATTGGGGAACATATACACTTTAATGAGGATGATCAGAGTTTTCACATGAAGTCGCCAATAACCTAGAGGCTTTGTCCTGGGGGAATCTCGTCATCTTGGGGCAACTTTCACCTGGTATTGGAACACTCAGTGGACAGGAGCTCAAGCCCAAAAGAATCCCACCCTAGGGTGTGCCGGGCCTTTCAATGGCCTTATGAGAGACCAAGGCCTATCAGATATTTGGAGAGTCTTCCACCCCATGGATAGAGACTATTCATTTTACTCTATCATACACCTCATATAGCCACATAGATCTTTCGCTCATATCCACTCAAATGGCAACAGACTCTAAAATCTTTCCCATGGTAATCTCAGATCACGCCCTTGTTTAATTGACACTGCTGTGGGGTCAACCTACTCCCCCCACTCATGGCAATTAGACCCCCTTTTAGTCAGAGATGCAGAGATCTTGGTTTGGGCCACTCAGGAAGCTGCTATATTTTTCAAAGAGTATCCCATCTCAGATACTACAGCCGAAAACACATGGAAGGCATTCAAAGCCAGCTTGAGAGGCAAGATTCTAGGGTATTCAGTGGCCGGAAGGAGGAAGAGAGAAGAAAAACTGAAACAACTGGAGCTAACCCTGAAAGCAGTGGAGATTACATTTAAAGATATAAAACACCCCCTGCCTCAGTCCACACTATGCCAGAAAATCTCAGGATTACAGATGGAAATAAACTCCTCCTGTCCCGTAGTCAAGTAGCTGTTAAGGCTCCGGCACAAATACTGGAAAGGGGGGAAGGGAGAAAGTACTGGCCTATAGGCTTAAAAGACAGCAAATGGCTAGGCACATGGCAGGACTCAAAGACAAAGATGGGGCGATTCAAACCTCCCAAGACCTACTAATTGTGGCTATGAAGACCTATTGTGAGGCACTTTATACCTTGTCCAAAGAGGCTGACCCCAAGGCCATCCATGCCTTTCTAAATACTGTTAATTTCCCTACCCCCACCCAACAACAGGCAGACACACTAGATACACCACTCACCACAGAGGAAGTACAACAGGCCGTTATGCCCCTGTGACCAGGTAAGGCCCCAGGGGGGCAGATTCCCAGTGGAGTTTTGGTAACTGCTAGCCACAACTATATCCCCCATCATACAGGAGGTATATGCTAAGCTGGAGATGGAGGGCAGATTTCCCCCAACTATGCATGAGGCAGTAATTACAGTGTTACCCAAAAAGGGGAAATATCCCATTCTACCTAGCAGCTACTGACCCATATCACTACTTAACATGAATGGGAAAATCTACACCAAGCTCTGGCCCATAGGCTTAACCCCCTCCTTCCACATTTAATTCACCCAGCCCAAGTGGTATTTGTCCCAGGAAGATACAGCACAGATCAAATAGAACTTTGGTCAACTTAACCTATGCAGCCAGGCATCTCCCCTCTGCGGCAGCCGCCATGGCAATAGATTTTAAAAAAGCATTTGATTCCATGGCATGGGACTACCTCCATACGGTACTGCAGCATGTGGGTGTAGGTCCCTGCTTCAGGTCCTGGGTTCAGGCCATATACACCCTCCCAGCTTCCCAAATTTTGACTAAGTCAACCCTGTCAACTGCATGCACTCTTGAACGTGGCACCAGGCAAGGCTGTCCACTCCCCCCCCCCATTTGTCCTTGCTATGGAGCCACTAGTGGCATTCCTAAGGCAAGATACCCAAATTCACAGCATCACAATTGGGACCAAGCAATACACTATGCTTATGTATGCAGACAACCTATTGGTCACAGTGTCAGACCGAGGCGTGGCCATAAACCCACTTCACAAAGCACTGCATAGGTTTGCTGCATATTCCAGGTTGTTGGTGAATCAAACCAAAACTGAGGTATTCCCCTGAACAACCACTGCAAGCCAAAGAAAGTGGGAGATACCGGATTAAGATGGGCAAGAGAGGGCATTATGTACTTAGGCATTAAGTTTACATCATCATTACCCAAACTCTGGGATCTTAACATGCAACCCCTGTTGGCTGACATATCTTTGGATATGAACTTTTGGAAAAAACTACAGTTCACACTTGCTAGGAAAATATCTACTATCAAAATGCTGATTGCCCCAAAGATTTTCTACCTACTTTCCCACTTGCTCACAGACTTCCCACAACCTGGTGTCTGAAAATAAACAAGACAATAGGTGGCTTTCTGCCGAAGGGCAAGACACCCTGCTAAAGCCAGAACAAGCGACAGGCCCACTAGAACGTGGGAGGCTAGAGTTTTCCATGGGTAGAAGGATACAACTGGCCCTTTCAAAATGCACATACCCTCCAGTGGCTTTGCCCTAGGGGAGCATCTTATCCTTTGTAAATGGAGAACACCCATAATCCCCTCGATCCATGAGGTGATATTCTCCTTAGTACAAATTGCATCTTTAGACCGTCTCTCACACCTGGCAAGGAACACACTCCCCTCCCAGAAATCTGCTGGATACCCTTTCATACTTATAACACCCCAAAAACTGGGATAGGCTGAAGTAAGGGCAGGGCCCCTGGTGTTCTGTGGCAGAATTTTCTGATTTCTGCGGCAGGGCTCCTTGACTTCTGAGGCAGCATTTTCTGATTTCTGCAGCATGATTTATTCATTTCTCTGGCAGAATGCAGTTCTGTCATTGGCTAAATATGATGTGATGTCGTCAATGAGATCATGTGCTAAGCATAGAGGAGGGGCTTCAGGATAAACGAGGTGGGAAAGAAAGCCTGATACTATGGAAAAACAGTATATTTATATGAAAATTCACCAAAAACAATGTATTCTGCGGCATGATGCAAATTCTGTGGCAAATTCCGCAACCGCAGAACCGCATAATTCCAGGGGACTTGAGTAAGGGTAAACAGAACACAAGACACCTCAGACTACACTCGCTTTTTATCATAATAAGGTAGCATTGAAGGCTCAGAATATGAAAATGAATGCATTAATAATTTTTCCCTGTATGTAAATAGTTGATTTAACAGTGTATAGTAGAACTGTTGCTCTTTGGGGATGTTGGTTCTGTTTCAGAGTGCAAGATGCTTTGACTACCCACCCACTTAACTTGAACATGTCGGACATGATAGTGGTAAGCCCCTGCTACCTTCCCTCCTACTGTCAGTACCACTATCATTACCCTGAACACTGTTGTTATTGCCTGGCATTAATCACTAGATTTGTTATAGTGGTAAAATATGTAACTTCATTTTGACATGATATGTATTCTTAATGCTGTTATTATGAAATATTCAATAAAAAGTTTAACTACATATAAAAGGGACAAATATGCAAAGAAAATCCATATTGATAATAGTAGTAAGGGATGGCAATTGTTTTCCATATTTGAACAAAATCTGTTAAAAAACTGTATAATCTCTTCATTTTTATTTATTTTACAGTTTTTGGCCAGGAAAGACACATTAAGATGAGCCTTGTTTCCAGGTGTGTCCTGGGAGCACAAGGAAGTTAAGTAACTTGCTCAGGGTCACACAATGTGCAAGTGGCAGCTGTGTGATTCAAGTCCAGTTCTCCAGGTTGGCACCCTCCCAGCACCAAATATGTTAAGTGAAAATCCATTTAGTCTCTTTTTCTCTCCTCTCTCTCTCTCTCTCCCTCTCCCTCTCCCTCTCCCTATCTCACTCTCTCCCTCTCTCTCTCTCTCTCTCTCTCTCTCGACTGCTATCCTTCCCCAGTTCTGCTTACCTGCTACAGTGTGGATATGAAATCTGTGCCAGGTGCCATGCTGCCCCATGACTTTGTGCTACTGCTGCTGCCTTTTCCCTTGCCCTTTCCATTCATTCTGTGTACTCAGTTCTACCTTTGTGTACAGCTATTGGAAATGTATGAGACAGGGCAGAACCTACTAAAGTT
This sequence comes from Neoceratodus forsteri, assembly GCA_016271365.2. NCBI lineage: Eukaryota > Metazoa > Chordata > Ceratodontiformes > Ceratodontidae > Neoceratodus > Neoceratodus forsteri. Next base: position 1,068,463,161 of record CM028130.1, read on the forward strand.
CTAGAAGACTGCAGCTGCAGCAGTGCAAAATGTTCTCTGGTCCATCTCCTGCCTGATCTGCTGCTTCCTATCAGGCCAGCCATATTACTGCTGTGCGATGCAAATTCCTTCTGCTTTGCTGTAGCTCAGCCCACTGGTTTCTGTTGCTTTGCTTCCTGTTGCTTTCCTCCTGCTTGGTTGTACACCTGGTTTCTGCCCCCATTACCTGCATTTCCCAGGGTCCTTCCAATGTTCTGCTATTCTGTCTGATTCCACACCATATGTAGACCTCTCATATTTCCCAATTCCCAGTCCCTCCCTTCCTTTCTCCCTGGCTTCTCATCTGCCCCTGCTGTCTCTTCCTGCCCCCTTCCCTCTGCTCTGCCCCCTTCCATCCCCTATTACTGTCCCCTGCTCCTCTGGAGTATTTTTTGGGCCTCTCACTCCTCATAACAGTATTCCATCCCCATCTCCACCCCTTTTTCTGTCCTGCTCTATGCTACCTCTACCCCTAGTTTGGAGCCTGTACCACCTGCCTTTTCCTCATAGCATTCCATCACTACCAGTATTTTCCTTCCTGGATTGCTCTAACTCCCCCTTACTGGCATGCCTGCTGCATTCCTCCTCATGTTATCACACTCTGACTTGCTGCCTTCACCTTTATACAGCCTCACTGTTTACCTACCTATGACTCTGCAGCCAGCTGGCTTTTCCTTGCTTAGCCCATATCGGCAGTTTGTCTGGGCTCCATCCCCAACTCGTACCTTCTGAGGTACTGAGCGAAGGTAGGCTTGCCCTTTCTACTGGGGATGGGATTCTGTTACACTCACTACTACCTACTATTTACAAACTTGACATCCTCCATCCCTAACTCTGCCTGGCAGCATCGAATGAAGGTTAGCTTGCCCGGACTACCAGGGATGGGAGCCATGTCTGCAATCTACTGTGTTATGCTTCTGCATTCTCTACCTGATACCAGTTGCTTCTTCCCTTCAGGAACAGGACCTCTTTACCCCATGTGCATTCAACATCCTGCCTATGTTTAGTGGCCTCGAGTCAAGGTCGTCTCGCCCCGACTACCAGGGATGGGAGCTTGAATCTCCATTCGACTGTTTCAACCTTGTGCATTCTCTTCCAGTTACCCAGTTGCTGCTTCCCTTCATGAACAGGACCACTATACTCCATTTGTATTCAACATCCTGCCTTTGCCTGGTGACATTGACTGAAGGATGTCTCGTACCAACTAGCAGGGATGGAAGCTCACGTCTGCACTCCACTGTCTCAATCGCATGCATTCTCTACCTGTATACCCGGTTGCCACCTCCCTTCGGGAACAGGACCACTTTACCCCATTTGCTTTCACCATCCTACCTTTTATGGTGGCATCAGGTGAAGATCATCTCACCTCAAATACCAGAGATGGGAGCCTGTGTCTGCAATCGACTATTTCAGCCTTATGTATTCTCTACCTGATACCCAGTTGCTGCTTCCCTTTGGGAACGGGACCACTGTACCCCATTTGCCTTCCACATCCTTCCTAACCAGTCTCCATCCTGCACTTCCATGGACTCATCGTACTTGTCCCTGCCTTGGTCTCCTCTCACTCTAGATTTGGACTCCACAGCTTGTTCAGTCTCTACCTCCATTCAGTTTGTCTGCCTCCTGGACTTCCTTGCTGCTGGTCGCCCCTTCCAATAACTATGTGAGTTCGCCTTCTCCTTTGGATGTGGATACCTTGTGCTTCATCACTGCAGCACCTTCCATTCTCTGCACTTGTTATTCGCCATCTTCAGCCATGAGACTCTCGTACCTCAACTTCGTAGCACTTGGTACCTAACTTCACTTCTTGGTCTTCCATGGATCCTCCTCTCATATCCTGCAGCAGCTTTTCCACAGTCTGATTCAGTTTGCTATGGCACTGACCCCAATCCTGTTCCTTCCTACATCTGTGATGTCAGTACAGCTTGACCTATGCCATCTTCTTCAAGGACTCCTTCCTCCAGTCTGAAGACACCCACTCCGGACTTTTCTTCCATCCTTGGACAGCTGTCTTCTCCTCGCTGCCATGGCAGCTCGAGGCTCCTTCCAATGGGCTGTGGCTCTACTGGGGCATTTTATGCCTATCACCAGCCAGTATTCCTACCCAGTCAACTACTCCTCCCATGCTTCTAATTCATACTCTTACCTTGGCCATCCTAACAGCTCCCATCTACTACTCTATGGAGCATTCATTCATTTCACCTGAGGAAAACTTCTTCTAGCAACAGCCGTCAGACAACAAGCCTTATAGACTCTTATGTCACAATGCTCCTTCCAGTGAAGACTTTCTCTGAGAGCAGGCTTCCATGAATTCTCAATCTGCACATCCATAACTGACCTGGCTGTCTCACTATTCCAGTCATGCCTCTCATCAGGCCTATATCCGACTTCAATGCTAGGCACCCCTGGCATTCTACACTGCTCTCAACACACTCCTTTGAGACCAGTTTCCAGGCTTCCTATAGCATTCAGACAGTGGACTAACCTGTAAGGCAAAGCAGTCATGGCCACCTCAGCTCATGTCACTGGCAGTTATGCCACAGCAATACCCATATCTCATTTTCCCTCCAGCAGCCCAGAACGAGCCTATGCAAGTATCATTAAGGCATCAATACATAAATCTACTCTTGAATTCATCATACTGTACTTCCAATTATTTCTATATACAGTCAGTTACCATCTCTATTGCATGTACCAACCTTCTTCTTTGGTCTAAAACCTTCCACATCACCCCTCTTACCAGGATCCAGATGCTCCTTCAGAATAGACCTACCTATTCAACCTCAGAATCGTCCTTCCAGAATGCATCATCCAATGGACTTTCGACTGTCATCTCTCCAAGCAGTTCACCTTTCTCAGAAAGTAGAATATGGTTGCTAGAACCTAGGTTCATCTCTCCTTAGTTTGCCCAGAGGACGGGTGGGTCAGTAGCCATGGGTCCTCAGAGGTTTCCTCCTCCTGGGTTTTTTTTCCCTCCTGTGTGCTACTGGTCATACTCTCCGTGAGTTGAAGGAGGTAATCATACTCTTTAAGACATTCATTGGTAATTATTTTGTGCTTTCTATTCCCTACTCACTACCTGGTTTCCCTACCAAGGGTGGGAATAGAGTAAAGCCAAAAGTAAACTACATTACACAAGCACTACTGACTTCATACGCTATTCACCAAAACATTGAATGGGAGAGCTACAGCCTGAGGTTCAATGTGGGGGAATAGTGCCTCCCACATTCCCTTTAAAGACCAGCCTCCTTCTGCAGTTCCCTGGCTAGCGTGTTGTGAAACACTCAACATCCACACCTGCCTCCTCCTTGTCCAGCTCTCTGCTCGCCCTTGGTACTGGGCTTTCTTTTCCCTGCTCACTACCCAGTTTCCCTACCAAGGGTGGGAATAGAGTAAAGCCAAAAGTAAACTACATTACACAAGCACTACTGACTTCATATGCTATTCACCGAAACATTGAACTTAGGTTTGTGCTAGCACTGCAGGTGGGGCCATGTTCAGAGGCCCTTGGAGCACCTCTCAAATCCAGCAGTGCCAAGGCTCTAACAATACCACTGTGCCTATGTAAATGAGGGAGTACCCTCATGCATACCAGCATATGACATATTCCAAGGTTTGCGGCAGTGGTAAACATCCCCCTGAGCAACACTGTTTCCCACCACCAAAAACCTTGTCTTAACTGGGCACTAAGCCCATGTCTCCACCCCCAGAAAGCAGGACACTTGTACTGCAGCTGAATGCTCCTGTGCCAAGCTTCCTCCACCCTCCTCTCTTATCACATATTCACATGCAGCACAAGATGTGATCCGGTGGTTCCCCCACCCCCTGATTGCCTGTGCACATGCAGTACAACATATCCTAGTGGTACAGTGCCCCCCCAAGCACCCAATATCATGCATTACAAGACACCCTGGTGGTCCAGTAATTTCCCTCACCCCCTTATTGCTCATTCACATGTATCACAAGATACCCTGGTGGTCCAGTGGTCCCCCCATCCCCTGCTCACCCGTGCACATGCATTTCAATATACACTGGCTTCACCAGAAATGTATGTGAGTTTATTATCTCTTTTCCTTCCTTCCACTTCCATCAATGGTGCTTCCACACCAATCACAAGCAGTGCAACAAGGTATACCACCCTAACAGCGACATTTCCATGGCGACATGCATCAGTCTTGACAATAGCACCATACCTCTGTAGAAGTGCCGCTGGAAGGGGGCAACCACTTCCCCTGACCTGCACCCCCTCCCCGAACTAACTCCGACCTGGAGTTAGAATCCTTTAGCTTGGGGGAGAAGCCCCCTGCGTGGGGGGTTCGGGGGTGAACCCCCCTCAATGTAAAAAAATAGAGTCAAACTATGAGGCTCCATGCCAACTGCAACTTGCAGTCAACATGAAGTCCATCGTTGTAATGCCGGTCATGATCTTTTTTGTCAGGCCAGCATGGTAGAGCCGTGCAACAAAACACTTAGATAGTATGTCATAAGCCAAATATGACCTAAATCCTTCAAAAGGCTGACTGTTGCTATCACATTTGTGTTTTATTCATGTTGTAGGTAGTTGAATAGATTCTTTATCACATACTATATGTACTGATTTCAATGCAATTGCCTAGTCTAACAAAAATTCTGGTTGAGGAGGACCAACAATTGTGGCCATGCTGATGAAGATAAGGCACTACGGTGGACATAAGTTGTCAGGATGAAACACCAAGTTGATTGCCAAAAAGCTGAAGTGACCATTTTTTTTACTCTTCTGCACTTCTGAATGAAGAAGAAGGAGAGGACACATCCACCACACTGGGTTTTGTTGGAGTGAAGACGGACTGACTGACTATCTGACTAGTGAAGTGACAATGATGCCTGGTTCCAGGTGTCTTCAATTCTTCATTGATTTGGCATAATATCATATGTTATTCCTCCTTTTTAATTTTGTTTACACCTTGGGAGGCCACTTTGTCTTGCTAATTTCACTCCAAAGGCTAAAAACTACCACGTGAACTAGCTCTTAGACTCATAGATACCCCTTCCACTGCATGCACTAATAGTTCCTATAACTCCCTGCCATCACTGGGACCTCCACCCAGCGATAACCGAGTCCTCTCCTCCCACCCTTACTGCTGTCTCACCACTCTAACCTGCCTTCACCTCAAATAGACCCTCCCCTAAATTTCTCCTCTCACCAACAACTCTCCTGCCTCCACACCCAATGCCTTCTCTAGCCTCACACTGTCCACCCCTGATATTTCTCCTCCCTCCTTATCTCTTCTGTTCCACCACCTTAAACTGCCTGTACCTCTTACAGTCCCTCTTCTAAGTTTCTCCTCTCACCCCTGATCACCTGCTCCCCCTCCACTTGCTTCCCTATCTCTAATGGCAACCTTTTACTTAGTAACAGAAACTAACTCAAGTGACAATGTCTGGGTACAAGGCTGCTACTGGTACCTCTTAGACAGATAACAAAGCTGCTTTGTTACCTCTAGGCATATAATTCAGCAATTCATTGTTATCAGATTCCTAGCAAATTGTCTTGTCTTGTCCATGCTAGTATTCCTATGTTAGAAAACTGTATCCCATGAGCTCCAAGCTCACAGGTATTTCTGAAGAGTTAATAAATAAATAAGTTTTTCATATTTGTTTGTATTTTGTTTACCAGTACCATGTCTTGCTATTGTAACCCCCCTGTTACCTTTGGTTACTAGAATCTCAGCAAGACCTAGTGGTAGGCAGGGAAGGCAGCTTGTGAAACTCCAGTTAAATGGATTTCCCACTGTCTCACTCTGTTCTCAGTCTCAGCTGAGACTGAGGGATGACATCACCATAGAACTATCGCAGCTGCATGAGCCACACTGGAATCTGCAGTTGGGAGTTAGGTTTGAATGTTGGGAGTTTTTGAACAGTGAGCTGCAGCAGTTGTGTGTGAGCAGCCTTGAAGAGCGAGCACAGCAGTCTGTGCACAGGCTCTTGGAGCCTAAAGCTCTGATATAGAGCTACTTTTAAGGTAAGAGTGTGTGTTTCCGCCAAAGAGGAACACAGTAAGCTGCTCGTGAAGTGGTGGAGACCGCTGTTACTGGTCTCTGTGCCCCATCCCTGAGGGGATGGGGGTGGAAGGTTTGCCTGTTATTCCAGGGGCAACCCTTCTGGTTTCCAGCTAGGGAAGAAGCTGCCTTATTTTTCTAAGTTGTGCTGCAGCACCAGAAGCTGTCAGAATCGCCTGTGGGGCACCTGCAACCAAAGGGTGAGTTCTGCTCTTACACGGGGCCTATGTTTCACCTGAACTGTTGTAAAGTGGGGATTGGACTGCTTAATCAGTGGGAGGCCTAGAGGAATAGGCTAAGCCAAAGTAAAAGTATGTTCAAGTCCAGCACAAGGGGAAAGCCAAGACATGCAAAGGAAATGTGCTATAAATTTACCCTTTAATCTACACTGCCAAGCTTTTCAGAGAGAGATGTTTAAGTATGTTCGAGTCTAGCACAAGGGAAAAGTCAAGACATGTACAAGAAATGTGCTATGCATTTACCCATTAATATATACTGCCAAGCTTTTCAGAAAGAGATGTTTAATGTCCAGAGAAATGGCCTGGTATGGACTGTGGAAGCTAGAGGTGGGAAACCCCCCCATCTTTAGTAACCAGGTTCACCTCTACGGATTTGCTCTGTGGCCCTTTTACTTTGCCTCAGGCACTTGGCCAGTGCTGAAGGAAGTACCCAGACATGGGATTAAAATGAAATTTCCTTTAAGGAGTCGAAGGCTGTAAGGTGGTTTAGGGAGCCACCAGGAAAATGTGTCCATGTCACATGGAAGGTGTTCGAGTCGCTGGCAGGGGAGCCGAACCAGGGAAACCCCAAATAGAGTACAAGTCGGGCTGTGTACCCAAAGCAGCGTGCAAGTCCGGGCTGTGTGCCTGGTGGGTTCAGAGCCTGAGGGCTGAAGTGTTGAGGAAATGTTCTGTTTCTCTTATCTGCATTACCAGGAATGCTTTGTTTGTTCAGTTTGGATGTGAATAAAAGCCACACTTTAGAATCCCATTCCTGGTATTGGACATTACAGTTATTGCTTCCTGTGTTCGGATTTACTTGTGTGCCCCTGTGCAGAGTAGCCAAACCTAGCCCTTGTGCTGTGTAACCTAGTCCTCCCCGAACCCAGTCCCCCACTTGGTACTGCTGTTAGCTTCAACAGCATACCACCTGTCATTTGCAAAAAGGCGGGGCTGAGGGGCTTACACTATATTTAACTTTTTTCTAAAATTTTTAATTGCCTTTAGTGAAGGGATACAATATTACTATAATGAAGGATGGTTATTTAATATACATCTTAAAAAAGCTCCATCTCCCTCTCGTGCAGGTACACCAGACAATGGACATCTCCTCTGCTCTAGCCAACCACTATTTCTCTTCATCTACAGATCAGGAATCAGCAAGGGTAAATATTTTCCAATTAATTCTTCATCTTTCTTTCCTTTTTTTTAGGTTTTCCAAGATAAATTATTATTACTCTCATTGTAAATTACACCTACAAATATCGATATGTGGGCACATTGCCTCCCTCAGTTGTTGACATGTTTATCACTGCACTTCCTTCATCTCTAAATTCTGATATTGTTCCCTTCCCTATATTGCTAAATTAACTTCCTCCTCTCCTGACCCTCCCTCTACTCCCTACATTCATCTGTCCAAAATTCCTTCTTGCTCCCTCATGCCAACTTCTTGGCTGATCAAGCAATATTCTCCTTCAACTTCCCCAGCCTCTGATCTAATCTCCTCCCAGATAGTCTCTCTGCTCCATCCACCTCTGCCCTGAAACCTTTGCATTATGCTCATACCACACATACATGCTCCTGTACCTAATCCTGTCTTAGCCACAATAAAATGCATGTAAATGGTCACTGAATTGCCCATGTTGTTTCTCATGTCTAGCTTTACTTAAGAGCAGCTATGCCCCCAGAGTCAGTGTTAATGATATCTTGTGTTGCATGCCACCTAGTGCCCTATATTGCTTACTGATGCCCTGTTTGTTTGTTTGTTTGTTTGTTTGTTTGTCAGTCTTGGAACTGCAGTACTGAATCCAACCATCTATTGCACTTGCACTTTTTGTTTCTGCACGATTGTACAATTGCCATGTTATTTCTGTTTTTCCAAGTACAGGTATATTCTCCCAAGAACACATTTGGAAATGAACTGCCCAGTTCGACAGGCTCTTCTAGTAAAACATTTAAATAAATATATCCTTCAATATCACACCATTCACATAATTAAAACTTGATGACTGACACCAGGAAATGCACACTGAGCCAATGCTTGTCTCCAGGTGTAACCTGGGAAAGAGATACATAGGAAGAGAAAATAGACAAGCAAAAATAAACCTAGATTCAGTAGAGAACAACTAATGCGAATTAGTGCACATAGCAACAAAGTAACATGATAAGATTTGACAATGCTAACCTCAGTACAATGTAACTAACACAAGTCTAAAAGTATAAGTGAGGATTTCTGATCAGCTGAAGATGGTCTTGTACCATAGAAGGGTACAATAATGTTCCATAACCTCTGAACTGTGATACAACAGCATTTCAGTGGAAATGGATTTCTATTCAGAACAAGGGCCAGCAATACCCCATGTCACAGTTGGCATTTGTCAAACAATAAACTGAACTTGAACTTGAACAGTTGGCATCTGCCAGCCTCAGCCACACTACATTCAAAGACATTACATTCTTCATTGCAATGGGTATTTACATGAAAACAAAATCAGTGCCTCTTCTGAGGCTGAGTCTGGAGTCTAGATCATAGTGCCCTGCTTGCGACATCAACTTGTGTTGCTGTGGAAATGATTATGATGCCACAAGCATGACACTGTGGTTTCAGTTCCAAACTAGAGCCATGTGAAATGTAAAATTCCATCAGTGGAATTCATGCAGAATGGCAATTCTGCTTCCAAAATGTTTTTTTTGGAAATACTTTTTAATTCTATAGGATTCCAACAAAACATTTTGATGTAAACCCCAAAATAATATTCCACAGAGTTAGGTAATCTGAGGAATATTATTATGTGGTTTACATAATATGAATCTGCAGTTTATGTAAACCATAGAATACTACTCCTTGATTATTCTGTAGATTATGTATACCACAAAATACTACTCCTTGATTATTCTGTGGATTATGTAAACCACAGAATACTACTCCTTGATTATTTTGCAGATTATGTAAATGGAAGATTGCAAGTCCCCAGTTTAAAAACTTCTGCTTTCAGAATTCCAGAATTCTGCTTCCAAAAGAATTCCAAGGGATTAGGCAGAATTTCCAAAAATCTATGACACTGTGCCAGAAACATTTGAAAATGCCATACTGCTCTATCACAGACTTGGCCAGAAGTGAACTTTGAGGAACAATGTCTCTTTTACATGTCAGTTCAAGTGTGATAATGAACAGAATGTCTGGAACTTCACATTTTCTTGGAAATGTCTGTCATGGGAATTCTGCTGATACCAGCTGTGATATTTTTTTGGTTTATTTTAGTTTGATATCCAGGAGAGTACGCACTGGTGCTGAAACATCTTTTTCAGGCATGACCCAGTGTACTACATGCACACAAACAACAAAGAAGATACAAACTTATAAGAAAAGTATAAAATACTAGAGATTACAAAAAATAGGAATTGACATTCAATTCATAATCATGCAATGAGATAACAAAAACATTGATACATAACATTGTTTGAAGGGAAGCAGGTACAATGTTCCACTAAGAGGTTGCACAGTAACTAAAAGCATGTTGTTCAATTTTAGATTGCATTTGTGGAACTGTTAGACAATTTGTTTTCCCATGGACAGAGAGCTGTAGTTGTAAGTTACATATTTCAAAAAATCAGCCAAGTATAATAGATGCTTTTGTGTAAAATTGTAAATGTAAATCTAGACAAAATCAGACTGGCCCTAAGCACAGGGAGAATCTAGTTAAGTTTGTTAAGATTAATATAATCATGCATTCTATTCACTACAGACGAAGCAATCTTGACGGCTTAATATGAGATTCAAAGGTCAAGCTAGGACAAACTAGAAACTAATTAAGTTCCAAAATATTTAAAAGTATCCATAGTTTCAAGCCAGGTACCAGTCAGAGTTCTTATGTGAAAGGCATGTTTAAATTTATTTACCTTAGGATCAAAACCCAGTATCATGGCTTGGCTTTTGTTAATGTTTAAAACCAAATTGTTTACATTGAGTTACCTGTGCATGTACTGAAAATCAGCACATAGATTTTTATTAATTTCTGAAATGTTCATAGAATGTAAGATAAAACACCACCATTAGCATAAAGTAGGACGCAGTCTTGGGAATGCCACTTATAAACAATGAAAATACAAGAAGCCAAATACTGACCCTTAGGTACACCATGAGAATGTTTTTTTGCTTAAGAATGTAGACCCAATATTGACCATTTGTTTTCTATTTGACACATAATCTACAAACCATACTAGCGAATTATTTCCTAAACCCAGGGCAAAGAATTTTTGAATTAACATGGTCTGCAAGATAAAATACATTGGTCAGGTCCACTAACATGGCACCAGTCATTAACCTCTTGTCCATGGCCCTATAAGCTGTGTCCATGAATCAGACCAAGGCAGTATCAGTCCTGTGATCCTTTCTAAACCCATCTTGTTCATTGCACTAAAGTTGATAGTTTTCAAGACAATCAACAAAATGATTATGAACTATTCTTTCTTGAAGTTTAGCTCATGCAGATATTGCCAAAATCAGTCAACTAATGAAGTATTTCATTGTTTGTGTTAGGGAATAGCTCCTGCCATCATCCACAATTCTGGCATTTTAGGGTTTCAAAAGAAAAATTAAATATCCTTAAAACAGGAAATGTAATCAAGGTGTTGCTACAGTAGTTTGAGAGATTTCTGATTAAAGTTCGCCAGCACCAAAAGAGTTATCTACTTTTGGCCCACAAAGGAATTTGTAAACTTGGGAACTGGTCACTCATTTTAGGTGAAATTTAGGGTGACAAGGTTCAAGGAGAACTGGGTTTGAGGTAATACAGTATATCCATCAGAAATATCTGAATGTGGAAGAAAACTGTCAGTACTACAGAAGTGATTATTAAATAGATCAGTCATGATCATTTAATTAGTGTATTATGACCCATTAAATTTGATTTTCAAAACGGTAGATGTTTTAACTGGATTTAGTAGCTTATTTATACTAACCCAAAACTTGTTGGGGTCGAATGTTTATTCTTCTTTAAATATATTTATTTTTTGCATTGTGCTGTGTAGCACTTTGACAGAAATTGCATAGAGTTCTGTATTTTATCCAGTCAGGAGAATAATTCATTTATTTAAATTGTCCTCAGGCCCTTTTCTTTCAGTTAAAGGAAAACTGCACCTTCATATCTTCTAAATGTCAATTGTTTCCATGTCAACAGACAACTATTTTCATGTAGCTGTTAAAGATGTATGCAACTGCTTCAGTTAGTTTTTGCACTTCATACTAGGCCCTGTCACTGTTCTGGGAGAGTCTATTTTGTGGTTGTTGAAATCTCATTGTTCCTGAGAGCTGCATTCGCATATGAGAATGTGATGCATAATCAACCTTTAAACTCCCCAGTATGCCTGTCTGCTTAAGTAGTTTTAAGAGAAACAAGCTGCAAGAAGGTGTGAAATACCACATTTACCTTCAGTGAGTTTTACAAGCTATCTGAGTTGTAATGCAGTTTTTCCCCCCCTTTAAACTCCATTCAGTTTATAAGTTTCCAGAGAGTTTTTGCAGGGTATTTGCTATTTCAGCATAGAGATACATGATATAAATGGTTGATCTGACATCATGTTCTCATATGCTAATGCAGCTCTCAGGGACAATGAGATTTCAACCACAACAAAATGGACCCTCCCTTGACAGTGACAGGGCTTAGTATGAAGTGTGAAAACTAACTGAAGCAGCTGTATACATCTTTAACAGCTACATGAAAAGAGTTGTCTGTTGACAAGGAAACAGATAGCATTCAGAAGAAATGAGGGTGCAGTTTTCCTTTAACCATTTTGAATCCCCCCTCAAAAATGGTTTTTGGTTAAAGGAGCATGTTTGCAAACTACATTTAGGAACTCCTCAGTAAAATAGTTTAGAGCAAATTAACATTGGTGGTGTCATCATGTTAGTGATGGACCAGAAAACTGCTTAATGGATATAGGCATTCCAGGTGGTTTCATAAAGCTGAAATTCAAAGCTAGAATTTAAATGTATAGATGGCATGCCCCCACCCCCACCCCCATATCAGATCAGCTAGCTCCCTATGCACACATTATTGACTTATAGCAGTCCCTGGTCAGGAATTGATTATGCCCTAACCTGTGACTTGCTATACCTAAATTACTCCTTGCCTACACAGCAGCCTTCATCACTACTGTAACACACAAGATGGTTCCTGAAAATAGGCTATGTCTAGCAACCCATATATTGCATAAACATCAATAATATTGAAATTGAAAATAGAAATTGAGAATCATGTAAGACTGAGAAGTGAGCTGTGACTTGAGTTGAGTTTATAACCAGGGACAAGTATTCAGAGGAAAAGAATAAGCAAATTATACATTCTGCCAGCCAGCCTCCCCCATGACAGTGACATTTATCACTTCCTATGGGTTCAGTAGAAAGACAAACATGGAATTATGTAGGATAACACTAATTCTGTAGAATCAGATGCTCTACTGCACTATTTTAAGCAGTGAAGGTTTTACTTTCAGACACTGTTCATTTTAAATTAAATGTCAAACATAATTTGGCTCTGCAAACATGAAGTGTACAACCTGCCCTTTGAAAAAGGTTGACATCTTAGTTCTGTCTGTCACATTCAGCATCTGCTGAAAAGCTGTTGGGGAAATGGAATAACATATGGAAGCTTGCCATCCACATCAAACCTCTCAGTGTGGTTTATCAGAAATGAAAAGCACAATTTTAGAAAGGTGATTTTTTTTACTAAATTTTACTTTTATTTTGTAGGAAACAGTGACATGCTGTTGTCAAAAACTGATTATAGTAAAATATACTTATGCTTAAATGGCAGGGTATTAATCATCCATGGTGTCCCTTGAAAATGGTTAAAGAAAACTTGACAGACCTCGAGCATGTCAAGCTTTTCTCTTACAGAGCTCCAATGCCTGGCAATTCTGGGGTGTCATGGCCATTTACTAACAATGCTATAGTTTTGCAATGGGATATTCTACTTTATCAATTATCTGGGAACAAGAAGGAAATTGAAAGAATTATTTCAGAATATAGAAACTGCTGAATGTCTTTGACTACAAATCACAGTAACACTGAACATTTTCCAACAGCCATGTCAAAGGATTACAAACTGTGTGCAATGATCTTCAGAGTTTATTCTATGTATCAGTGTTCCAACAAGTTAACAATATATAATATTGTAAACCAAAGGCAAGTTATAAAATGGGTAGAGAAAATATTGCATCCTGATTGGTCAGGACCCGTGTATTGAAACACTACAATGCACCATAAAAAAACAGCCCTGGAATCCAGGATGCACTACTCAAAGAAATCAAGGTGACAGGTTTTGAACATTAAAAAACTGGTGTAGCTGCCAGTTTTTTGTCCGCTAAATAAAATCCATGACACTGTCACTGGCTCCACTTCTCTTCCCCTTCCTGCTTGCTTACATCTGTCCTAACCCAAACTGTTCCTCATACCATTGTTTTTTTTTCATACTCAAGCTGTTTTACTTGAGTTTCACATTGCTCCCCACCTTCTTGCCTGCTCACTTATCCATGCATACAGTCCCTTGATCATTAAGCAGCTATGCCATGCGTGTAGCCTCTAAGCCCAATGCAATATTTTTTTAAAGAAAAGTGTGACATTCTGTCAGACTTACCATACTTTCTTTTCTGTTATTTCCAATGCTGTCACCGAGCTATTCATTTACTGCTGTGTATTATATACATTCCTACTCAAGACCAGCACCCCCCAAAGCTATGGCATCATCACAGAGCCTTGACTTCTTCCTTTTTAAGAGGAAGTTAGTGCCCAGAATCCTCAGCTGAAAATCTTTCAGAGTTGTTGGGGATCTAATCAACAAACTTCAGCATGTCACATTCCTTGAAAATGATATAATGGAATCTATGGTCTTAAAAGGATAAGGTTCTATATTCAGCCAGCAGAGACTGTAGTGCGCTAGTGCCAGTACACTGTGACTGGAATATTCACAAGAATTTCCCCAGGGTAACACCTTTCAATACTGGGTTTTAGCTCAGTGTACATGAGCAGCACAAATGTGTCACACTGGCACACACAACATAGCGCTGGTACAGTGCAATGCACCCATGCAGCACTGAACACAGATGCTGCATCAGGTGACAGTGGGTTGAGAGGAGGGCACCAAAGAAAGACACACAATACAGCAACATAGGTATCAGAATAAACTTTACTATATAAAATGGGCAACAGATCATGAAAACAACAACAACATAACACAAATACAAAAACCACCAAGTGCAAACACCCACATAAAGGGGGGAACAAAAGGAAATTGGCAGCCACCTATATAAAGGAGGGGGTAACAAAAGAAAATGGTAACTCGTCCATATAAATGAGGGGATGGAACAAAAGAGAATGGGCACCTGCTCGTGGCAACAAAAGAAACAGGGCACGCACCCATCAATAATAACTAAAAACACAAGGCACCTACCCATCAATAATAACTGAAAAAATAAAGGGCACCTGCCCGTTAATAAATACACAAATATAATATCCAGTGCCCATCAAGAGGCTGCAGAAGATGGTGGTGGTGGCTGCTGCTGATGCTCCCGGGCAATGGTTGCTGGTAGCCCCATGACTGCATGGGTGCAATCCACCACCCACCGAACCAGGAGCCACAGTAGGCAGACCTGGTGCCTTAGCAGGTCTCTCCCTCCCCTCCTGACTCCTCCATCTTTCTGGGCACCTATGGAAAGAAATACACTGAACTCAGACAAATATGCACATAGGATGAGGGACGCAGGAGTGGTACAACGTACATAACCGTAGTACAGTTAACCAACACATTGGCCATGCACATGTAAGTGGAGGGAGTCAAACAGCTGGAACTGAATGTGTTTGGCATACCAGAGACAGTATTGTGTACCCAAATAGTAGAAGACTGAAACCACTATGAGTGTGCCATGCTGCATGAGAGCATGATCAAGTCATACAAGGGACACACAACTGCAGGCATGCCAGATGTATAAATGCAGCACATGCAACACCATCACCAAACCAGGGCATGGTAGGCATTGTAATGGCCCAAGTGGCTAGAAGTCACACACACACATACACTGCCCTGCAGACCAGGCATCTAACACATAGGACAGCACAGTTGGGCAGGACAACAGACATGCATAAGCCAACCTGGTCGGCAGCAGGGGTAGGCCCATGTGCACACACACACACACACACACACACACTGTACATATAGCACAGCTGTATATGGATGGCACCATCATGCAGAACTGTGTGCAGCAGGCAGGGTAAAGCTGTGTTGTACACAAGTGGGTACCTGCCACACTCTACCACAGTTATCATTACACTGGTATGAGATGCAGAGACACCTGGAGGTACCCTGCCTCCCAGAAGATGCTGGTTCCATCTAAGGTAGAGGGTTTCCATTCATACAGGGCCAGTGCTAGACATTGGCCCTGTCTAGACCCAGTTGTGTTGTAATGTATGCATGGCCCTCCCCATGTACTATGGAATAATCATACTGTGTACGTCACTGTGTGGATTAGACACCATCAACTATGCATCACAATGTTGATCAAATAGACTAAATGTACTTAAGTTAATGCCGATGGCACATTAGACATCTAAGGAGTGACCTCTAACTGCTATACAACATTTTGCAAGACCCATATCTGATAAATGAAATTAATCTCTCTTTTAAACAAAACATTAAAAACATCGGAGACCATACATTTTGGCTATAAGATCCATCCTTCAAAACTACAGCAAGAAAATCATTCTTCACCCAGAGAGCTGTAGAACTGGAGAATAGTCTGCCTGAAAATATAAGTACAAAGAAGAGTGAATATAAAAAAAGTCTTAATGAACACCTTATGAGTAACCAAACAGTAACAGATAATTTCCATGAAGCCTCCAATGGGCTATTAGCCTTCTCAGCTTCCAATTTCCTAGTAATCCATAGAATCATGTCATCATTACTGTGTTATTGTGTGAACATTTGCTTCTCGTAAACTATTGGGCATAACAATGAATTACTCCACAGCAGTTACAACGATCCAAAACCAATAGGTGCAAGCAGCAAAAAACATGATGATAAGAAAAAGGGTCTATGTGATAATGGCGAACACCTAAAGGCGATCACCATTATCGCACAGAGTGCCGAAAACATTTTTGGCACTCTGACAACCCCGGTGCACAGGACAACAGCACCAGGACAGTTTTTTAATGCTTTCTGTGGGGGGGCTGCAGCCCCCCACACCCCTCCCTCTGGGGCTTTGCCCTGAACCCCCTATTTAAGGATTCTCAACTCCAGGGGTGCATGTCAGGGGGGTGAAAGCATTATAAAAATGAAGGTTCAGGCCAGGCGCAATAAAATCGCACCAGCGCCCAGACCCGAACCTGGTACCTCACCCACCCCAACCACTAGCCAAACCCCGATGCCATGACGCAGCTCGGCCATCCACCACAGCACCACCCCCTACAACCTCTCTGTCCCCTCCCAGCCCACGCTCGTCATGCTCGGTCCCCCCGCATGCTTGTACACATATCCACATCCTGTCACCCATTTCGCCCACCCCCTCTTCCAGTCGCACTATCCTCCCATCACCATGAGGGATTGCGCCGGGAAGGAGTCACCGTTACGTATAGTGCCCTTCCTCATGTGCCCACCTCATGGGTTACCTAAGAAGAAAGTTACTCGTCATAGACAGAAACAAGAATTAAAACTAAAAAAATGTGTACTAACAGTTTTTAACTGTTTTAAGAAATACATTAGCTGTAACACAGGCTTTACTTATATAGTTAATTCTATATTTAAGTAATAATTTAAATTATGGCTATTTAAATGTCGTTTCAAGTGTGTTATATGTACTTCTTTTATGCTGCCTAATTGCCTTATACGAAGTATTTAAGTCTGACACACTAATTTATTTAAGTATAGCTACCGCTGTAGTAGAGTGTAGATTGTCAAATAAGGAAAGCATCTGAATGTTAAGTAATCGTTTAATTATTGTATTAATTTCATTGCACGTGCACTTTTGTTATAAAAGTATGGTAGGTGGAATAATGCCATGCCCCCTGAGGAAGGCGAGAGCCGAAGCGCTGGGGTAATTTATCTAGTGGCTGGAATATGGTAGGGAATGTTTTGCACATTTTTTATTTGCTTGTTGATTATACTAAAGTGAATGTGTTACAAAAAGTTGTATTATGCACTTTAATACCTGATATCTATACACCCTGTGGATTGAAATGTTTAAAATACAAGCATTTGCTAAAAATCCATGAAAATTAATGTCTTGGGTGTTCTCTAGAGGATCTAAGTGCCCGTTCCCTGAGTTGCTCACCTTTTAAAGAAGGTTGTGGGGTACATTCAGCAGAGCTGTATATGGATGGCACCAACATGCAGAACTGTGTGCAGCAGGCAGGGTAAAGCTGTGTTGTACACAAGTGGGTACCTGCCACACTCTACCACAGTTACCATAACACTGGTATGAGATGCAGAGCCACCTGGAGGCACCCTTCTTCCTAGAAGATGCTGGTTCCATCTAAGGTAGAGGATTTCCATTCATACAGGGCCAGTGAAAGGCACTGGCCCTGTGAAGACCCAGCTGTGTTGTAATGTATGCATGGCCCTGCCCATGTACCATGGAATAATCATACTCCTGACATCATGGTGTGGGTTAGACACATATCAACTATGCATCACAATGTCGATCAAATAGACTAAATGTACTTAAGTTAATGCCGTTGCACATTAGACATCTGAGGGGTGACCTCTTTCTGCTATATGACATTTTGCAAGTCCCATATCTAATAAATGAAATTAATCTCTCTTTTAAACAAAACATTCAAAACATCAGAAACCATCCATTTTAGCTACAAGATCCGTTCTTCAAAACTACAGCAAGAAAATCATTCTTCAGCCAGAGAGTTGTAGAACTATGGAACAGTCTGCCTGAAAATATAAGTACAAAGAAGAGGGAGTATAAAAATGACTTGATGAACACCTTATGAGTAACCAAACAATGACAGATGATTTCCATGAAGCTTTCAATGGGCTATTAGCCTTCTCAGCTTCCAATTTCCTAGTATGATTCACAGTAAGGTAAGGCACATTCAACATCCATTAGTGATTTCCCCTGCCATTGTCCCCATTCCATATAGGGCCAGCCCAGGTGAGATGCAGTGGTGTGACACCCAGTGCACATGGCAATGGAGACTGCACTGATGCGAGCAGACTGCCACGGGTACTTTATGATGCACACATCATGTCACAAGAGTGTATGAGTGCAACAGTGGCCCATGACTACCTCCACCAGACAAATATGCATACCTAGTCCTGACCATGTGGCACAACACACACAAATGACAATGACTGGTGTACCACCCTGGGCTGCGAGCATTACTGCCAACACCCTGACACAGAGGACTTGTCAGCATATGGTGTAATGCATGCCAAGGCACAATACATATACAGGGCAGCATGCCTGTTGCAATGATGAGTGAAACAGTAGATGCACAGACCCTGACACATCACAGTGTCAGTGGTGGGACAATGCCCCAAGGGACAGATGAGTGTCCCCAGTCACAAATGCATAGGTGCTGCCCCCACAGGCATGTGTGCAGCTGGGTGAGACACACATGGATAGCCATCTCCAATAGCAGAAGCATGCAGCCTACTGTAGACATCTTCCAGACTCAGAGGCAAGTGTGCAACCTGCTGAGCCACTGACACAAGCAGTATCAGTGGCTTAGCAGGTTGCACACTCACCTCTGAGCCTGGAAGATCAGAAGGCTGTGGGTTCTATCCCCACACCAGGCACTTGGGTTAAATCCCAATACTGACACTGTGGCGCATCATAAGGCGGGTGCTGCACTTCTGAGGTGCCATCTTTTGGATGAGACGTTAAACCAAAGTCCCATCTGCTTGTTCTGGTGGTAGTTCAGGTGGATGTTAAAGATCCCATAGCACTTCTCGAAAAGAGCGGGGGGAATTTGTTTTATTGAAAATCATACAATAAACATACAGAATGAAAAAACAGCCATCATCAAAATCACATGTCACAGTATTGAATACAAATAGTCACACCAAAAAAAAAGTGGAAACAAAAAAAGAGATTACAATATAATCATTCATGTAATCGGGACATCACTATCTGTGATCCATGGTAAGTTCCTCCAAATCTGAGCTAAGTGCTGTCTATTCAAAGCCTTTGCCTCAATAAAATAAATTGACTGGATTTCTTTTGTTATTTTCCTTAACAATTCCAAATTAGATGTAACTTTCTGTTGTAAAGTAAATACATACCTGGCATTCCATACATACCACCTGATTACAGCAAAAATAATATTTAAAGTACCCCATTCCCATTTATTCTAAAGTACCCCATATTTCCCATAAATAAGAATACTGTACTTCATTTTGAAGAACAATCCCTCCCACCATTCTATGGCTAGCAGAGTCCAAAAATCCATAACATCAGGACAAGAAAAAAACAAATGCTCCATGGTCTCTAAAATTTGAACACAATGTAGCCTCGAACACATCCTGTCTTCTAGTGTTTTGTGTTTCTGGTTAGCCTTAACATTTAAATGTTCATGACAGCATAACCATAGTACGTCTTGGTACTTGATTGGAATCCTACTATCCTGAACTAAAAGCTGTAAAGCTGATACACACTGTGGAGGGCATTTTGGAAAATATCTCAGTCTCTGTGAAATGGGTAGCGATAACCTGTCGATAGATCTGCTTTTTTGTGTATACCATTAAGTCAGTGCTTGTAATATGCCATATTTTTAATTTCACAAATACATCCCTTAAATATTCCAGAGCAGATGGATGCCTTTTGATAATTTCGAGAGACCCGTCTTTCCAGTCTGTGACCCAGACCGATATAACTCTCAGAAAAATATCTGTCCAGATCTTATGTGTGTTTGTAACAATGGTCGAAAATTCCCATATAAAAATTGACTATAAAAAAATAAAATCGGATTCACCATATTCTGACCTCCCTTGTTCCATGGGAGAAACAATATATTCCTCTTAATCAGATTGAGGCGGCTTCCCCAAAAGGCTTTGAAAAAAACATTGAGTAACTTAGCTTCCCTGGTTCTAGGCAGAGGGAATACATTGCTTATATACAGGAATAGTGGTAAAAGAAATATTTTAATTAAATAAAACCTCTTGCTCTTACTGAAGTTCCACCCATGCCACTTTTGCACTAACTTTGACCCCTCATCTAACTTTTTATCCCAATTTATCAGATCTAAAGGGCCAGACCCAAATTCCATACCTAAAACCCTAATATTGTCTCTAGTAAAAGAAACCCCAGTCAACTGTGTCAGAACAACTTCCTTCTTTCCTAACTCCCTCCCCACACACTTCCTCATATTTAAAGCAGCCCCTGACACCATCCCACGTTGGTGACAGACTTGTACTGCTACCACCATGGATGCATCATTTCTAACTAATAGACACACTTCATCCGCATATGCCAGTGCTGTGAATGGCAAAACCTGTTGATGGATGTGAATGGGAAGAATCCCAATATGTCTGTTTAGAGCCTGTAACAGGGGATCAATTGCAAAGACATACAAAAGGGGACTAATGGGGCACCCTTGTCTCACCCCATGCATTATAGCTACCAATGGGCCACAGAAACCATTCACCTGTGGTATAACCATTGCATTGCAATAAAGAGTTTTTAACCATGTGATGAATACCGTTGGAATTCCATATCTCGGCAATGCATACCATAAAAAGTCATGACTTGAGGCATCAAATGCCTGTTGTTGATCTAATGATACCACTAAACCTTTTACTCCTGAGATAGCATCAATCTGAAAAATGTCTCTTAATAAAATCAGCTGGTCTGTTATAACTCTGCCTAGAATAACACAGGATTGTGTTATGGAAAGTAGCTCTGGACCAACCTTCAAAAGCCTACAATTCAGCATCTTAGCCAATGTCTTAAAATCACAATTTAGAAGGCTAATAGGCCTCCAATTCGTGATGTATCTTTTATCCTCCTTTTTTATGCAGCAGGCTTAATATCTCTATTGACATATCAAGGGGTATCCCTGAGTTTGTTAATAAATTATTATAGGTTTCTGCCAGCTCTTGGTATAATTCTGGCCCAATAAATTTGTAGAGCTCAACCATAAGTCTGTCTCTTCCCAGCACTTTACCTATATTTAGAGCCTTAATGGCCATCTCCACTTCGTAAGCTGTGAAGGGTTTAACCACCTCACTAGCCTTGTCTTCAGCACAAGTCGGAACATCGATTTGTGTAAGAAAACACTTTTGTTGTGTTCACATCAAACTTCATAGCCTGAAACAGGGAGCTCGCATGGTTATGGACCACTGTTAAGATCCTGCCAGTTGTAGTGTGTAGAATATTTCCTATGTAAAATAATGCTTCAATTGTTCTTTTCTTGACCTGTTCCCTGCAGCTAAGAAATGGACAGACATCATCCAATTTCCCTTGTGTTCCATACGTCTACTTCATAGCAAAAGTAAGTTTGTTTTAGGTGAAAGGCCTGTAATTTATCCTTCACCAGCTGTATTTGTGATGTGTAATCATGCCTAGTTGTGTGCGCTAAACTCATAAGAGATTGCAGCTGTTTTCTATTTCTCTGGTATGCCAAATTTTCCGTATCCCTATGACCTTTACTAAGGGTAATAAGCAATGATTTTAATTCCCTTTTCATAATTTCCCACCGTGCTGCAGGGTTCTCAAAAATATCAAACAAAGATTTTTTACTGATAATAAAATATAGAATTTGCTGTTTAACCTGGTCCAGCACTATAAGAGAGGAATTAAATCTCCATATCCCAGGTCCATGCAGCTGCTTAACAGATCCCACAGTAATTGACAATTCCTTATGATCGTAATAGTCCACCAATTCCATGGAGGTTTTTTGTATAAATAAGGATTTGTTAATGAACAAAGAATCTATCCATGTTGCAGTACAGCCCCTTTGGAATGTTGGCTCTGGTCTATTATTTTTCCAAAAATATGCATTCACCAGGGAGGCTGTTTTTACAGTAGCTTGTAAATAGGTCATATCACAGAAAACCTTCTGTGTGGTGGTTGCTTTTCCCCTATCTTTTTCGGCAACCTACAGTTAAAATCCCCACCCCAAATTATGTTTTGTGAAGTGTATAAATATGGTCTAATTTGTGCAAAAATTACAATTCTATCAGCCTTCGTTTGAGGCGCGTAGATATTTATTAATCTATAAAAGGCATTATTTATTTTGACATCCAACAATAGAGTTCTGCCTGGGACCAGATCAATATGTTTAATCATTGAGACCGCAATATTCTGGAACAAAATACCCACCCCAGAACAAGGCTCGAGGCCAAGTGACCAAAAGGTTATTCATGTGTACCATTCCTGTATAGTCTTTGATAATTCTGACAATGTATGCAGCCTAGTATCTTGCAAAAAATAAATATTCATATAATTCGACCTCAAATATGAAAAAACACAATTCTTGATACTATTCACATTAATAGTAAGAATTGTTAAGGGTGTCGCCATGCTAAAAATGAGTAGTGGTTGCTTAAATTACCCAAAAACATCATGGAGGTTTCCCTTTTTTCTTGGCCTTGACACCTAAAGACCTTTTGGCCAAACTTGGTTTATCTAAAACTGTTCTGTCCGGATGTAATTCTGAGTCACTCAGCTCTGTCCCTGAAACTCCATCCATTATCACAGAGTCAAGAGATGAACTGTCAGAATCATTGTCCGACCTATCCTGCTGATCAGTGAAAGCTTTGAATCTGTTTGAAATAGAGGTTTCGGCAATTTTAGGCATTTTCGATGCTGGCTATATCCTACTTGATCTTCTCCGTGTCATCGGTTTTTTGGGGGCCTCCGAATGTGAACAGAGTGGGGGGAGGAGGGGATGGGGCATATTAGCAGTGTCCATGTCTTGCTCCATCCTGTTTTGCAGAGGTTCTCCTTCATCTGAAGAGGCTTTCTCCGCTTTGTGTAACTCCACTGCCCCAGGTGTAGTGTCCGAACCAACTGCCAATGGTACAGCCACTGGCTCCACATGAATGTCAGGATTTACAGTGGGTTTGTGCATTACATCCTCCATATCCAGAGCTGAGGTGGTACTCTGAGGGGGTTTGGGATAGGACAACCCCCTTCTGTCAGTAGTATGTACCCGCTGTGCAAGCATTACCATTAAATGCTGTTCTTAAAGTCTGCTGAACCTGATGTGCTATGTGCTGCCTTTGGACATTTGGTGTAGGCATGCCCCATGTCCTATGTAGGTTACAAACCATAACCTCCTTGCATTGCCCCCTAGTGTGCCCTAAAGCATTGCATAAAATGCAACATAGGTGATCGCAATTGTTGCTTATGTGTTCTGGGGCCCCACATTTATAACAGGTCCGGGGCTGATCCTGATAAAACAATACATCCCTGTCTCTGCCCCCCAAAAATGAGTTTGGTAAATGCTGCAACCCCTGATCTTGTGCCCATATTATCACCCTAATCAGCCATCCCCCGGACCAGATACTTTCGGACTCGAATATTGCTTCTGGATTCCCCACAATGGTACATCTCTGTCTCATCCAGTATATAAGGTCTGTCACGCTGACTCCTTCATTTCTGAATAATACCATGACTACTCTGTGTGCTGGCTGTGTCAAGGATTTCACCTCGAAAGGTGTCTACAATGACGTATTTTTAACCTTCTGGTATCTCTCCCAGAACTTTTCTAGTCCACTACCCAGTTTAAAACTAACATTGAATGTCGACTCCCTGGACACATGTATTAGTGCATATAATTCAGTAATGTTAAACTGTAAGTTGTCTTTCAATAAAGTTTTACCTACATAAACAAACCCTGTCAGGGAAGTGCTCTAAGCCCCCTTTATACACTAGATGGACAGCATTATGGCGTCTTGCCGAATACACAGGTTGTTTAAAAAAAGAAGCATACTGTCTGGGTTGCCTAGTATCATTCTCCCCTTGCAAGCTCGCTGCTTCTATGGCTTTAGGATTTGTAGGCCCATTTTGTACCTTATCTAAATTAGTGACAGTTTCCACAGTAAACACATTTTTAGGCTGTTCTAAACCATTGTGGGCAGTTGAAATCTCCTGCCCTTTACCCTGAGTTTTGTCCAGCAAGTGCAAAACAGGATACTGTGTCAACTCCAACTCCTGTGGCAATCCCAAGTCCACCTGCTCTCCATCTGCATCCTGTGCCAGTGCCATGTCCTGTACTCTGTCATTACCAGCCTGTTTATTCCGTGTCCCCATATCATTACCAGCAGAAATTGGAGGCAGCGTCAGTTGAACCTCCGGGATCTGAATAGGGGCAAACCCCGAAATCCAGCTTTCCTTCACAGGTTCCTTAACCCATCTGGCTGCTCTCAGAGAATGATCCACCGACCATGGGCCCTGCACTGGTTCTGAGAGATCTGCCCATGATTTACGTGAAGGACAGGCTTTTTTCACAATTCTACCATTTCTAGCCGAAAAGAAAAATACAGTAGCATCCTTCTGGTCGTCCGCCGTTTTTGAAAATATCGTACCAGTCCCTGATTGTTGAGCCATAACACAATTAAAGTCCTGCATTCTGCCCTGCTTCTCCTTGTTATGACTTAGTACATTATCATCAGTTTTTGCAGCATATTATAAACAGCGTTCCTTCTTTCTTTATAAATGTTTGTCATCTTCTGCCGCTAACAATTTTTGTAATAGTCTCAAAATTATGACTTACTGCATCAGGGCCACCTTCATTCCATTCCTCACACTCATTTTGTTGAACATTCCCCAATATCTGTGCAAGCTGGTCCTGAGACATGAAATCCTTAGTCTGTTCCAAGATTTTCTCTTTGTTTCCTGCCACATCGAAAAACTCCTCGGTCTCTGCAGAAATTTCAGTCGGGGAGGAGAATGGCTCCACGACCATCTGCACATCCTTCTCCTGCTCGGCCTGAACAGCAAGTGGGTCAGCCATCCTCAGATAACTGGAGCACCCTCTACAGCTGAGTAGGGGAATTGTTTATTGTAGGAAACAAAAACATCAGTACATGTATCACAAAACAAATGAAAAAGTAAATGAAAAAAATAAAACATTCCCCAAAAAAGACAAAACAAGGAAGCTCTACAAGTCATAAGAAAACATCAGAAATACTGAAAAGGAAGGAAAAAAGGAAAAAATTAACACGGCTATATCCGACAGTACCTGAAAAAGTGTCAAATCCAATAAACATGTTTGCAGTATTCATGAAACTGATGGGCTGGCAATTGGCCCAGTTCAAAGGTTTTCTGGGTCAGCAGCACTGATTCTATATGATTAAGCAAAACTGAAGGCAAAGTATAAGTATGCTGTAAGGAAAACTGACATCTTGCCTGCCACATATAGAACCTGATGCAAGCAAAATTTACATTCAGTGTGCTAGGACAATACTGTGAAAAAATCCCTGAATAATCCCCAAGCACCAAGCACTCATACGAAACATATCTAGAATCTCCCCATCCCCACTTAGATAGCAGAGCTGCCCAAAAAAGTTTGGCATAATGACAGGAAAGAAAGAAATGTTCCATGGTTTCCTCCAACCCTATACATTCAATACTAATGCACTGTCTTACAGCAACAGCTTTATGCTTTAGAGTTCCTTTGACTCCCAATCTCCCATGACAACTAAGCCAAGTTACATCCCACATCTTAGCAGGGATACGTTTATCAGTGAGAACTCGTAAGGCCAAATGAGTTTTGGAGGGGAAACATCTTGGAAAATCAACGGTAACTAAAAAATGCCTAGTCATTATCTCAACATACAAGGCTTTTCTGGAAAGTCGATGAACCACAGGTTGAGCAAGTTTCCATGTTCATAATTTAACAGCTACAAAATAGATAAATGAAGTGGCACCCAAATTTGACTTAATAATAGGAGCCTCAGTAGACCACCTGCTCAAAAATTCTGAATCAAATAAATCGTCCAAAAATCCCATGGATGCGACATATATTGCACAGGCTCCTTAAAAGCAGATTTAATGAAAAAAGAAAAAGAAAAAACAAGGATTAATCATGCTAAGGCCACCTGCATTAATCCACAAATAAGTAAAATCTCACTTAACAGGGTTCAACCGACTTCCCCAAAGCATTTGGAAAAAAATGCTATATAAACAAGTATCAGGAGAGTCCTGTTTGTCGTGGCCGCCAGGCTGGGTGAGCTGTGAGCTTTGAGCTGAGAGCTGCATGTTTTGCTTTAATTGTGTTCATTTGTAACACATTTTTTAATCCTATTTCTTAATGCTTTTATCTGTAATTCATTTTTTGCAATTTGTTTTTAGCATTTGGAACCAATGGTTTGGAAACATAGAGTAGGTAGTTAGTTAGGGATGTTATAGTTGAGTCAGTAAGTGTGGCGAGCGTTTTTTGCAGGATTCTGCTATTTTTACGCGAATGTATTTTCGGTCTGTAAACATTTTTTTCGTTTTTGCTTTTAACACCACTCAAACAGGTTTTGTGCATTTACAAAAATCAGATTCTTGGGTTCTTATTTTATTTTTGCCTGACTTTTGGACTGGCGACTAGAGGAGGGGCGATTGGGGAGCCCTGTGTTAATAGGAAGCCCCTTGCCTGAAGAGCCATGCTGTGTTGCATTCTGGCTGTTTCCAGATTGTTTTCACTGTCTGGATTGTGTGGACTGTCCATTCAACTTCTCTCTCTGTGAAGAATAGGAGGTACAGCTGAACCTTTTCCCATCGTGGAGAACAAGAGTTTTTTTGCTGTCGTGGGACCGGCTGTTTGTGGGGTCTGACATTGGTGTGGAGGAGGGGGCTCAACTCTGCTCCACTGTGCTTACCTGTCGGATCCATCGTTGTGCAGTAGTTGGGGTTTGAGTCAGCCGGGGAGCTGGCTGTTCTGCTCTGGGTGGTCTTAGGCCTTCGGGGAGTTGGCAGGGGGGTCGACTCTAGCTGTGGGCCGAAGTCGCAGTGGGGGATTATTTCTGACAGTGGTTTCTTCAGGGCAGAGTTTTTTGGGCCCCTTGCCAGCCTTTAGGTGGCCTGGAACCTTGGAATACACGGAGAGGACCTGCCTTGGAAACTTTGTACTGACTCGACCTGGGACATGGTCAGACCTTTTCATTACTTGTTATCCATACCACATTTGGAAAGCAGTGAGAGTGCTTGTACTATATGGTTACAATATTTGGCTCTGCCTGTCTATGTGAGAGGTAGCCCAGACAGAACCATTTTTGGTTTTCAATTTATCAGGTAGTGAGAGTACCTGGTCAGCTTTCCTTCAAATAACTTTATCGTCCTTTTCTGCCTATGTGAGAGGTAGCGCAGGTGGATTGTTTCTGGACTCACTGTACCTTTTCAAGTAGTGGGAGTATCTGGCTCACATTTTACCTACATTTAGTTTGTGGTTCCATCTGCCTTTGTGAGAGATTGAGCAGATTACACCTTTTTTTCTGGACATTTATTTGGTGGAGGTGTGAGCTCCTGAATTACAGTATCCATTAGAGAGACTTTTAGTGACTGGTTTTATTAGTTATAGTTTTGAAATGTTGTTTGTTTTAAGTTATTATATTTTTATTAAGTTATGTATTTGTGTTGTTATTTCTGATTGTTTAATTATTTTTATTTTTATTTTGTATTATTTTTGGTAGTGAGAGTACCTATTATTTGTTGATTTGGGTTATTGGAGTGTTTTTGCTTTTGGGTTTTTAGGAATTTTTTACTTTAAATTGCAGCTCTGTTTTGGATTAAATTAAGAAATTGGAGTTTTGTGTTTTTCCCATTGTTTTTTGTAATGATTGGTGGAGTGTGCTTGCTTGCCCCCCCCGTCCTGTGCTATTCGGCCTCCGCCTAACATGCCCTCCACCTGTTCTCTTCCCCCCCTGCCTGTTCATATCTATCAGTGCTGTCAAGCACTGTGTATTGCTTGCAGGGGAGGGGGACAGGGGTGGGCAGGGGGCCTGGACAACGGAGTTCAAATGAGCGGTGCTCTCCCATTGGGGTGGATAGGACCAGAAAACGCCCTGGGGCAAAATGGTGTCTGGAACATGGTGATTCTGTTCTGGTCTCCATACCCAAGAGCACCTCTTCTTTGAGAGGGAAAGTAGTTGGGACAGCTCGCCAACATCGTCCAACCCGGGCACTGTTATGCAACGCCAGATCCATTCAGAACAAAATTGCTGTTATTGCAGATTTTGTTGGAACAGCAAATCTGGTTTGCATTACCGAGATCTGGTTAGATGGGAATGCTGCCTCAATTTTGGAGGCAGCTATCCCCTCCGGGTACTCGGTTATATACAATAGGGGTGAGTGGTAAATGAGTGAGATAAAACAGCATATCATGCACTGCACTGTGATATTTTTACCCTCTGCTCTACTGTGATGATATGCGACATTTACACACACAGGTCACAAAATGTCACTGATATCATCACCCTAGGCAGCTTTCCCCTCAGCATGAAAGAAACACCTGTGCTGTTACCATAGACTCAAATGCAGAACTACCTGAGAGGTCTCACTGCTGCCTACAGCTAACTCAGTGAGCATTACAAAACACACCTATCCCCCCAACTTCCAACGCATTACTGTGTTGCTCTCAACTTGATGCAGCAAGAATTCCAAACAGCACAGCTTCACAGAACAGTCTAAATTACTGCCTGTAGCTAACTCAACTACCACTGAAACACACTCTCTCACTTGTTCCTCAAACTCTGATTCTTACCCATTACAATTACTGTGACAATTTCAACTTCACTGCAGCCAGAATCCTAAAGAGCACAATTTCACAGAACACTCTGCACTCTGCCTGCAGCTAACTTAATTACCACTGAAAACAGTATCAGCTGTTCTGACACTCTGCCTCTCAGTTCATTACAATTACTGTGATGCTTTTAACTTCACTGCAGCCAGGCTGCTAAACAATACAGCTTCACAAAAGTATGTTTCTCACTCCTATCTAAAATTAACTCATTTAGCATTGCAAAACACACTCATGTGTCTCTCAGAGTTTATAACACTGCCAGCCCATTCAGAAAAGCTCACACACAGAATGAGCAAACACATTAACAGGAACAGAACACAAGACAGCATAACAAAACTTCTGAAACCCTTGGCCCTATTGTATATATCAAATACATGATGGGCAGATCGTGTGCTATGGCAAATATTGTCACTCCTGCATCGTGAGCTTGGATATCTCACTCATGCCTTTGGCACTCGTGAGATATCCAGAGCTCACTCTGCAGGATTGACAATATTTGCCATATCACACTCATGCCCATCATGTATCCCCTATATACATAGCCCAAGATTGGACAGCAGGGGGTGTGGGGTTGTGGTCTGTTTCAAGACCGAATTGGGACTAACTGGGGTACCAGTTAAGGAGGCCACATCATTTGAGTGTACTGTGGTAACTGGTGTAGGGTGCAGGATAGCGCTTATTTACCATCCACCAGGTGATGAGAAGCTGTTCCTGCAGGAAGTATCAGACTTCGCTGCCAACATGGCATTGGAGTCGCCCAGACTGATGGTTCTGGCTGACTTCAATGCCTGGGTCGATGACGAATTCTCGCTTTTTGGACAACACTTCCTCCAGATGATGACATCACTGGGCTTCACACAGGTTGTTTCCTCAGTTACTCACAATGGTGGTCACTCTCTTGATTTAGTCTTCCTCCTGGAGATCGAGGCCTCTGACTTGGTGGTAGAACCTGTCAGTTGGTCCGATCACTACACCATTGGGTTAAATTTTTCTGCCCCCCGGGTAGGTCAGCCCCTGTGGAGATAGTCAGTTATCGCTCTTTGTGGGATGTGGTCCCTGAAGACCTGGCGGCGGTGATTGACCTCTCGATGGTTGGTGAGATCAGCACAGACCCTGAGCTGTTAGTCATGGCCTATAACAGGACCATTTCTTCAGCTCTTGATCTGATTGCTCCTGTTTGAGTTTGCCCCCTTCCGCTTATCCCCAGGGCCCCATGGTTTGATGGGGCTCTGAGGGAATTGCGGAGGTTGGGGCATAGGTTAGAGCATTGCTGGCAGAGGTCTGCCTTGGATGCCGACCACCTTATTTTGTTAGAGCATTATAAACTCTATCAAACAGAAATTTCCCGTAAGAAGGCAGAATTCCTGTCCAGGGAAATTGCTGTTGCATGGAACCAACCGGCTTAACTCTTCTGAACTGTGGACAGGCTATGCAACCCAGCCTGTCTGCAGTTCCATTGAGCTTTTTCACAAATTGAGTGTGATGAGATCGCTCAATTCTTTGTGAATAAGGTGGCCAATATCAGGCAGGAGTGCCATCAGCCTCGCCCTATGGGGGATGCTGTTGGTTGGTGCTTGGTCACAGAGCCCGGAGTTTCCTGGAGTACCTTTGATCTGCTGGAGTTGTTTGACATTATGAGGTTCATCCAGGGGATGCGTCCCACATGCTGTAGTTTAGATCCAGGTCCTACTTCCCTGATTTTGGGTTGTAGTGATATCATCACCCCGGTCTTAGCTCAGATTGTCCAGTGCTCTTTGGAATTGGGTGAGTTTCCCTAGCTCTCTGAAGGAGGCGGTGGTGACACCCCTCCTGAAGAAAGCTTCTTTGGACCTGGAGAATCTAGTGAACTACAGACCTATCTCTAACCTTCCTTTTGTGGGAAAGGTTATCAAGAAAGTTGTGGCAGCTCAACAGGAGAACCATTTAACCATCCATAATTTATATGAACCTCTCCAATCGGGTTTTCATAAGAGGCATAGTACTGAGACTGCTCTGGTTCAGGTGCTCAATGATCTCCTGATGGCGAGAGATCAGAGAAACCATTCTATCTTGGTACTTCTTGATTTGTCATCAGCTTTTGACACTGTGGATCATGGGATTCTGTTTGAGCACCTGAGGTTCATCTGTGGGCTGTCGGGGACAGTACTCAGATGGTTTACATCATTCTTCACTGGTAGAACTCGGAGAGTTGTCTTGGGAATATTTTCTTCTGAGTCTTTCTCTCTGCCTTGAGGGGTACCTCAGGGCTCGGTGCTGTCTCCCATGTTATTAGTAGTGTACATGCTGCCCCTCGGAGACATTGTAAGATGGTATGGACTGAACTTTCACTGCTATGATGATTATACCCAGCTCTACCTGTCTTTTGCCCCCAACCAGGTTAGTGCTGTTTCAGTACTGAACAGCTGCCTCATAGAAATCCAAGATTGGATGAGTTCTAGTGGTTTAAAGTTGAACGCAGGAAAGACTGAGGTTTTGGTGGTGGACCCGGGTCATAGGACAGAGGGGTTGAGGACTGATCTCCCCTCTGGTTTAGTCCTGGGGGGGCTCAGATTCTTACCTGTGAGCAGGTGCGTGACCTGGGAGTGGTGCTTGACGATGGGCTGACCCTTCGACATCAGGTGTCGGCAGTCATCAAGCTGGCCTTTTACCATCTTAGGAACATTGCTAGGATCAAGCACCTCATTCCATCCAGAGACCTGCCTGTTTTGGTCCACGCCTTTTTGACATTGCACCTTGAATGCTGCGGCACGTTTATTGACTGGGGTATCTAGGAGAACTCACATTACCCCAGTGCTGCGTGATCTGCACTGGCTGTCTGTTCAGTGGCGGATCACCTTTAAGGTAGGTTTATTAACCTAGAAAGCCCTACATGGACAGGGTCCCGTCTACCTGAAACAGATTCTGGTTCCCTACACCCCCTTGCGACAGCTCCGCTCGGCTGACGAGGGGTTGCTGGAGATTCCGAGGGTTAGTCCAAAATCAACTGGTGCTGACGCCTTTGGGTTTGTTGCCCCTACCCTCTGGAATTACCTGCCCCATCAGCTATGGGAGTGCAGGACAGTGGGGTGCTTTAAGCAGGCATTGAAGATCTTTTTGTGGGGTAAAGCCTATCCTGAATTTCTTTGATTTGATCGGTATTTATTGTATTTTCTGATTTTATCTAATTGTGCAGTGCCTTGATATTTGAAAGGCGCTATATCAAATAAAGTTTATTATTATTATTATTATATTGTTTAGGCAATGGAAAAACAGGACTGAAATACGAAAACATGGGGAGAAAACATTTCTTAATAACCATAATGTGCTTTTGTTTTGAAAAAGTCCAGGATTTCCATAATTGCGCCTTGCATTCACCCAGTTCAATACATGGTTTCGAATTAATGTCAGACAAATCCCCATTTCAAAAAAAACACCCCAATTTTTTTATGGGGCCAAGAGTTATATTTATCTGCCCAATGGATGAATCAAAAGGTCCCTCCCCTAAAAAGATCCCCGCTCTCTTCTCAAAGATAATCGTAGTCCCAGAAATAGTACTGAATTGAGTCAATGTATCTAGTGCAATAAGACCAGAGGCTTTGTCATGTAAAATGAGACACATATTATCCGCATATACTGCCAAAACCTGAGGGGGAACCTCTACTGCAGGAGTGAGACCCAAAATATCTGGATGATGAAGGAGTTCCTGAATTAAGGGGTCCAATACAAAAGTGTACAGCAAAGGACTAATAGGGCACTCCTGATGTATTCCCCTACAAAAATGTATACCTTCCCCTATTAGGCCATTAACCAAAAGATAAGATAAGTTTTAGCCTTATCATATAGAAGACAAACCCAAACTCTAAACTTCAGGGAAAATCCGTAGTGGTGAAAAACTTGAAACAAAAAATCATGGGAGACTATTAAAAGACTTAGCTTGGTCTAGTGATTAATAAATACCCGTCAAGTTTCCGTAATCGACTGCATTCACAAATAATCCTCAAGACTGTTAAATTTTGTTGAATGTTACATCCAGGGATTGAACAAGTTTGTACTGGGTGAATGAGAGAAGGGGCAACCCGTTGAAGCCTGTGACACAGAATAGCAGAAAAAATTTTGTAGTCTGTATTCAGTAAACTAATCGGCCTCCAATTGCCAATGTCATGTTTATCCCCTTTTTTGAACAAAAAAATGGTCAAAGCAGCGGAGAATTCTGAGGGCAGTACATCTGTGGCTAGCATCTTGTTATAAACATGAGCCAGAATGCTGCCAAAATCATCCAAACAAAATGTATCAAATTCATTAATTAGACCATCTGGTCATGGGGAAATGCCAGTCTTCAAACAGGTAATTTCCAACCTGACCTCAGCCTGGGTTATAGGTAGAACTACTCCTGTGATTGTTGAGGAGTCAGCACAGGGGGAGGAAAAGAAAAAAGATCATACCAAGTACTTTTTGGCTGAAAGGCCAGCCCATGTTGATCCTGTAAAACCCTTTGAACAATGTGCAACATGTTGACATCAGTAGTCTTTAGGATGCCCTCAGAATTAAAAAGACCATCCATAAGTTTTTTCTCCAATGCTTGTTTACAGGCTGAGAATAGATCAGAGACAGGAGAGGACTTGAGTCCATAAGATAATTAGTCGTCAGATGACAAGCCTTGCCATAGTGGAATTGTCTCATTTTAGCCTTGAGTAGGGAAATCTGTTCCTGGATACAAACATCTGAGGAAGTAGGGAGGGATAATAATTTATAAAACTGGTCCCTGTGGCCTAAATACATAATATAATTCTCAGTCAGGGTCATCTTTTCAAAAGCAGAGGAAAAATGCTTAAATTCAAGCTTAGTGGCCACCCACCAGTCACCCCAGGAATCATAAAGCCCAGCCACTGACTGCTGGCATTCAAACACCTTCAGGAGAGCAGTCTGAAACTGAACCTGAACAAGCAATGTAGGGTTCAGCTTCCATCTTGTGGGTATGGCAGGGAAACGAGGAGGAATGTTTGAAAGATTAAAACAAACTTTCAACAACATATGTTCAGAAAACTCACACGGGGTCAGACAAAACCTGACAGGTAATAAATGGCCGGAAGAAAAAACAAAATCAACTCTGGTAGCGTAACTGCTCTATCTATATGTAGGCCCAGAATCAGAATGAAGAGCCCTATATGTATCCAATAAAGAGGCTTTTAAGATGAGTTTGTGAAGAGCATGAGAATCGCAGTATACTTTCTGTTTACCGGATCCTTAAATTTCAGATCCAAACTACAGTTAAAATCACCTCCCCATATGATGTGCCTAGGGGGAAAAAGATATTGCTCGATATCATGAAACAGGTCAATCCTGGTAGATTTGACTTGTGGAGCATAAATATTAATAAGGCAAAGGGGATATTCTTTGCAAAAGCAGTCCAGAAGCAGTGCCCTACCAGGGACAATATCAACCATCCGGAGAACCTGAACTTGAGTGTGGCAAATGACAATCCCAACACCATCTGCAGCATCGGGACCAAAAGACCAAAAGGAAGGCCCATGGACCCATAATTTTTTGGTTTGAATAATATCAAATAAGGAAGTAAATCTGGTCTCCTGCAGAAATAAAGAGCAGGATTCACAAAGGGAAAATGTTAAAGTTTCCCTCCGCAACTGCTGTTGCAGACTGGAATCATCTGCAGCTGCGGCGGTACCATTTCACAGCCACGGCTGTGTGCTACGGCGGGTTCCGCTGCCCATAGCAGTCTCCCACAGCTGTGGTGCTGTCCATGACAACAGTATCCGCAAGCTGCCGTACTCCATGGAGCCGGTCATACTCCAGTTCCACCTATGTAAAAACCCACAGCTGCGGGTGACCTGAGGCTTCGCAAGTGGTTTCCCACCAGCGCCAAGGTTTTCCCGCAGCTGCGGGTCCTTCTCCCCCCTCGTGAATCCTGCCCAAAATGTCTGCAGCTTGTGATATACAAAAATGTAGAAGTTCCAAATGCCTCCTAAAATTTTTAATGCTACAGATGTTGAGGGAAACCAAAGTCAAAGACGCGAGAGGTATAATTTAAGTTTCGTCCTTTTTACGTTTATGCCCCGATTTTTTTTTAACTCCAATAAGTCAGGACCTCCCCCATCATCACATTCCATTTCAGATATAGCCCCAGATTTAACAGAAACATCTGACTCTGAGTCCCCATCCTGATCCTGCAAAACCTGAAAGGTGGTTTGTGTGGATAAACTAGCAGTCTGAGCAATTTTCTTAACATGAGATCTTGTAACCTGTTTAGGGTGAGGCTTCTGAAATTCAGATACCAGGGGAGGGGGGGCATAGCAGTTACTTCAGATGGTAAATGCTCGGGAGCTGCAGGAGGCTGTTGAGCACTAGCAGCATCAGGGATGGGACCCGAATCAGAAGGCTGAGGTTGAGGGGCACCTGGAGGGGCCAAGGTGGAAGGGCCTGTTTCAGAGGTACCATCATCCTCAGATCTAGGCCTGAACCTGTCTTGAGCCTCTGAGATCAAGGTTTCCTTATCTAGACCCCCTTGATTGTTTTGCCCGCATAAGGACACTGATGGCAGGCATGGTCTTATGCATTGTAAAGATTGCAACGGAAAATATTATGGCAGGTCCCTCTATCGTGGTCCAACTCCCCACAAAGCGCACATTTAATTTTGTCTCAAGAGCTGCTCAAATGGCAGGTGCTACCACATTTGTAGCAGGCCTTGGGCTGACCAGGATAAAAACAAAACCCCCTGTCCTTCCCCCAAGAAAAACTGTTCAGAATATGCTGTACCTCATCCCCCACAGTGCGTAATTTAATTTTAAATTTCCAACTCCCAGTCCAAATCCCTTCTCCATCAATGATGGGTTCAGGAGGACATAGCACAGTACATTTGCTTTCTAACCAATAAAGGATGTCCCCCACATTAACTCCTTCATTCCTGAACATAATGTTAACCATTTTAAATAGAAGCTTAGTAATAGGAATAGCCCAAAAAGGTGTCCATAGTGGAGTAGTTTTCAAAGTTTCATATTTCTGCCAAAACTTGTCAAGGCCCCGCATAAGACCTAAAACTGACATCAAATGTGCCCTCTCCTCTGATATTGATATGGGCATAAATATTAGAGGCCTGAAAGTTCATCAAGTTCTTAAGCAGCCTCCAAGCAACATAAAAACGATCAGGGTGTTCCTGAAGACCCCCTCTGTAGCGTAGGCAGATGGCGTTACGCCAGGGGGCCTCTTCAAGCCTGTTGTTTCTGAATAAATCAGAAAAATGGGGGCCAGATCAATACTGTTCCTGATGGGAGGAAGGAGGGGGGGAATGGAATTGGGAGGCAAATCAGTCCCTTTCCCATCAGCAGCACTCGTGTCAGAAGTAGAAGAGGAGGGTTTAGAAAAGTCACCAGATAGTTGTGGATCTGGATCCGTTGAATCGTGTAGAGTAGTGGAAGCTCCAGAAACAAGAGGCGGTTTGGGAGTGAAAGACATCCATTCAGAATCAGGGATCCAATGACCGTCCCAGAATATCCAGCCTGCATCTGCCAATGCTGAATGCATGCTCCAGTCGGCCGAAGGGAAGAAACTGTCAGCGGCTCTCAATTTCCGCATTCCAACACAAGAGGCGTCTGACGAGTGAGTCATCCCAGAGGCAGTTTCAGCACATTGAGACTGACAGGCTTCTGTCATACGTAGAGGATCCATCACAGAATTACCGCTGCCCCCGGGAATGGCTGCAGGGGAAAAACCCTGCTCAGAAACAGAAACCGGAATCTTCTTTCCAGAGGGCATCTCTGGAAATAAAGTCTCATCAAGAACTCCCTCTGCACGGCCCAAACCGTGCGTGATTCCAGGAAGCTCCAAAGGTATGTTCCTAGCAATTACTGCATCCCGAGGCAGAGCTGACTCAGGCTGAGCACTAGAAATCTCCGTACCATCACTAAGCAAAGCGTCCATCTCCATGGAAGGTTTAGCACATTCTGCCATTCTGCAGACTAACACCAGCAGCTCCCCCTACTGCCAGCAATGCAGTAGGGGAATTTCCCCTGTGTCCTGGCCAAACCCCATTCATTAAAAATACCACCAACAGCTTCATCTGGTTCAATGTCTGTTGGTATCCATCTGCATCCCCCTCCCCCGGGACGAGACTAAAAATAGGCAGAATTGTCTAGTCCACATTTCCCGGTCAACAAAAACTAGAAAAAAAAAAATAGCACCTAGATGACGAAACACACAATGCAGGGTACTTAACATAGATGCATGTGTGCAGACCATCTCTCCATGGCCTGGCCATCCTGGGTCCCATCCTGGCCCGAATGATTCCTTCTACAGCAGCTGGTCCTGCTGGCTCCACTCCTACTCCTTGGTCCTGGCTTGTCTGTGCTGGCTCCTGGTGTCTGTGAAGGAGGGCAGAGACATGATCAATAGCATGCAACAGAACATATGGCATTTTACCATGAAACCTAAATAGTACACCATGCCTGTGTACTGTGGTACTGTGTACTGTGGTACTGTGCACCAACAGCCACATGTGCATGGTGGGGATCATGCAGGGGCCACATCTTACTACTGTACACAGCTGTGGCACCACACACAGACAGGTGTGCCATGGCCCAGGCCCAGCTAGAATGTTGCATACCAGGGCTGTAGTTATGGCCTAGCACTGTGTATGCAAGACCCTTGTAGTGCCCCATCTAACCACCCTCAACACCCCTGTCCATCATACCCATACATGTCAGCTGCATGCCACGTACACCTCACAGTACATAGTAGGATCCATGTAACCCTGGGTCATATACAACAGGGGAAATAGGAAGTACACCTGTGCAGCAGTAGGAATTTGTACCATAGGTCTAGCCCAACACAGTGACAGGACCAAAAGCGGGACACCTACTCCAATATCATAATATACCATGTATTACATGGCATATATCTACCGGCACCCATTCTACATAACATGGACAGTGTATGCAGAACAGACAGTGATCTTTGCAAATTACTCTTTGGTACACCTGCCACCCTAGCTACATGTAGACCACATGTCACATGACATATTCATCCTACTTGACATAGCACCCTTGATGGAGAGTGAGCAAATGTCATTCTGGTAGCACATAACCTTGGTGCCATGGCAGGTGCATGGCTCTGAGATCCACAGCATTTCCTGTATTGTACAGGGCACTGGGGACAACTATTGGGACACTGGTCCCCTACACCTGCATTAGTAATATATATGACTATACAGTAAGCAGGCCTGACAAGACAGAGTGGACACAATAGGGGTACACATATACAGTGCACATTCCCTCAGGGACAGTAACCCAGAAGTACAGTATCATTGAAATGGTACTGCACCCAAGATACAACAGTAACAATACATAGAGCTGTTTGTACTTACCTGGTCATGGTACAGTGCCACTTTCCACCACCATCTGCAGCTGCTGCAGATGCCATGGTTACTTGCTGGACAGGTCATTAAACCAGTGCTTGCACTGGTCCTCCGCCCTTACGGCTCCGATGTGCCATGCCAGACACCTCACAAAATAGGCCCAGATCTCACATCTGGGCCTGTCTTCTGCCTCTACCCCCTCACCCAGAAGCTGGTCCTTCCTGATGACCACCAAGTCCACAAGACCAGCCAGTTCTCTAGCTGACCACCAGGTATCCCTCTGGCTGACTGCTCTCCTCCTTCTGTCTGCCTTGTGTACTGCTTCCTATAACCAGCCCTCACACCAAGCTAATGATAAGTCCCTGGCTGTATGGGATTGGCCTGCTGTTTGCACAATGTCTTTTACCATTAGCACAGTGCTAACATTGATTAAGGCAGTGCTATGCAAGTTTCCAACGGAGGTGGCTGTCCACATAAGGTAGATACTGAGTGTCATATGCACATGGTGCACATGCATTGTACTGCACTGCACATATGCAATGCCGTAGTGTGACATCATAGGGCACATGCCATTGAAACATCATGATGTTCATCCTGATGTGCAGCAACAAGTCTGTACCACATGGGGACATATAACTTGCACTATTCCAGTGCTAGTGCCATCAATAGTGTTAATGCGTTAGCACTTGGGCCACACCTGTAATATTCAAAAAGTGAATGCTGATGAGCTAATTTCACAGTCGGCAAGTAAATCCCATATTTGCATGTCATAACTCGAATGTATTCTTTTATTTGCATGCTTAATTGCACCTGGAGCATATAGAAGAAGCAGAGGGCACCACACAAATTCCACAGAGGTACTGCAGGTAGCTAGAGATAAGTGTGTTATGGAATAATCTATAATAGGGGCATCGGTGATCATAGCACTGTATTTATGCTGCATCGGGACTAGATGATTGCTGTATCTGCACATGGCAAAGGGCTGTTCGGCAGGCAGCTAGCTGTGTTTTGGGCCTGCCACTGTAGGAACATATACGTGTCTTGGACAGGGGGAACTGTGGCTTGCATGCCACTGTACCATTGCTTTGTGCTCTGTTGTGTGTATACAATGCTCAGTGCTGTTTGTTCTCCCAATTTCTAACAGGTATGATAGACAATGCTGAGCAGCAGCAAAAATGGAAGTTTTCTGAGGATAATGTCCTGGCCCTAGCCCCAGTCCCACATAGAATGGGAGGGCCTGGTTTCTACCAGGAGGGGAAATGAGTCTCAATGTATGGACAGCCTGTGCCAAGCTCACTGAGGCCATGAATGCCATTGGGGTGAGAGGCAGATCCCTCAAGGAGGTGAAAAAGAGAGTGACAAACCTCAAGAGGCAGACAAAGGAGGCCAAGGCCCGCAGAAACCTCCAGGCTACAGGCAATGGGCCCAGCAGTACTTTCCACACAAAAGCAGTGCTCACAGAATGAGTGGGTGCTAGATAAACATAACAAAACCAACCTTAATAAAACCAGAACTCCAGACCAGCTCATTCAGTAGTGCCAAAAATAAACTTTATTTATTATTAATTTGTTGAATAATAAATACTTACAAGTAAGAAGTAATAAATATTTCTTATGCTGGAAGCCCAGTAAGTGATTTAGAAGCTTATTCGACAAACACACATCTTGCCCCTGTGCTTTGGAGTGTCCTACCCCTTCCTTAGAAGGCATGATGCCCACATAAATATATATTAATGTTTGTTGTTGGCGCTGCGTTGTATGGTGGCATTCTGTTGTGCCACTGTTCTAAAGAGCACTGTCAATATGGCGCTGTTCTGGATGTCGCTGTTATTGACAGCGCCCTTTAGACCTAGTGCCAGGCTATGCCAATCACTCAATTGGGGTTCAGGATTGGGGGGAGCAGGGTGGTGGGCACTACCTGGCAGGGTGGAGGGGGTTGCAGGCCACTAGACCACCAGGATGGGATGTTATCAGTAGAGATGGGCGATGTCCATCAACTTCGCTATGCAGAGTATTTTGTGTATAACTCGAAATTCGCGAAATACTCCGCACTGCAAAGCAAGTTCTGCATTGCTGTGCAAGAATGCGAAGTTGCCATTGAAAC
The DNA here is from genome assembly GCA_016271365.2 of Neoceratodus forsteri. Lineage (NCBI taxonomy): Eukaryota > Metazoa > Chordata > Ceratodontiformes > Ceratodontidae > Neoceratodus > Neoceratodus forsteri. The sequence continues at coordinate 1,068,503,616 of CM028130.1, forward strand.
ATATGGACTGTGAGTAACTTTGCCTTTCCAAATTTCACACTGCTGTGAAAGAACGTGAAGTTGCCTTGAAAACTACGGACTTCGAGTTATTTGGCCTTTCCTTTGGCTTCCAAAGGCAAATTTTGAATGATTCATGGGATGGCAGGTCACATGAGCTCTATATGGGCTTGAACAGCCACACCTGAGTATAGTGTGTTTAGTGGAAAGGTGGAGTTAGTTAGGCCTCAGAGCTGTGTGATTTAAACCTTCAAAAAAACGATCTATGTTTGGACTTTTGAGCCAAAATTTAGTATAGTGGGTGTACTATTCCCTTGTGTGTCTATATCATTGATCATATATTGATTCTTTATGAATTTTGCATCTTAAATTAGTATTTTCAGTGTCTGTACTCTGAGAGACAGTGCAGAAGTGTGCTTCGGGGGAAGGGTGGATCTGTGGTATAGAAGGGAGATTCATAGAACACAGTGTGAAAGGCAGTCTTGCCAGCTATTGTTGGCTAGTGTTTAGTATTGGTGTGTTCAGTTCTGCACACAGTCACACACAGTAATACTTCGTCATTTTTATAATTTTGTGCTGTTTGCTGTTCATTTTTTTCTGTCTTTGTTTAGGGGACTGAGTTTGAGTTTACAGAAGTGTTACATTTTCTGAGTGAAGAGGGTCATGCAGAGCTGTTTCTTGCTGTGGTGCTGCTGCCAAGAAGACTATTGTTTGTGTGTCTCCAATTGGTAGCAGTGGAAGCTGTGATGATGATGATGAGGCAGGTTCATCAGGGGCTAGCAATGTTAAGTCTGGTTGTCGTGGACTCATGGAAGTGGTAGTACTAAGTAGTAGAAGGGAAAGGTAGTAGCTGCTGCAAGTACAGGGATTTCTGTGGCTAAGTTTTCTGACAAGTACCTGAAATTATAGCAAGAGGAACAGAAAACATTTACTTTTAAATCCGGCACAGTTTCAATTGAAGACCCACCCCCAAACCCACAAAAAAACGAGAAAATAATGAACTTATTATGCAACGGAATGTGGCAATACAAATGGAAAACATTATGTTTGGTCATCATTGCAAAAGCAGACCATCATCTGACGCACGGGAGTGCCAGAAATACAGCAATGAAGTCATACTCAGTCAGCAGACACAGTGACTTACAATTAATGTGTCATCATTAGCACAAAACTACTGAAACACAACACAGCAACAAACAACCCCCAAAAAAAATATACTTACCTTCTATTCTACCAGGCTCAGCCAGCCATGACCATGACAAGAAGACCATAAAAAATCAAATAGCAATAAATACTTACCTTTGCATTGCAATATGCAATCCAAATGTGAAGTATCATTCGAAACAATCTCCAAGATGAGGCCCTAGAAGAAAAAAAGACACTTGTGAGATATAAACAAAATGATCGAACATTCACTTGTAAATACAACACAACCAGACTACACTGGCAAAAATTACTTACAACTGTTAGTGTGTGTGTATGAGAGTACAGCTCCAACGCACACCATCTGTCTGTCACCTAGACAACAGCAGCAAACCGCAGCAGCACAGCATATTGTCACTCCAGGATATGCAAATCACCAACAGCTGCAGCAGCAGAACAGAGAGCACCAAGTAAAAGCAACATATCAGCTTGTATTTCTTTTTACTTCGCAGTAGTGTATGTGATGACGCGACTTTATTAACAGGAGATACTCAATTATACTTCACTGCTAGCTTTTTAGGTCTTTTCTACAGCAACAGGAACAATGTTCATGTTTGATTCTTGTGGAATTCTCTTCCCACTTGCACACCAGTGCATCAGCAGCAGCAGCACTGAGCAACAGGAAAGCATTTCTGTAATGGGGCCACTACTTGACATCTGTGGATAGCAGAAAAGCAGGAAAAAGAGTATACAGCAGGATGAAATGAAAAACGCTGAGATTCAGAAGTTAAACTCCTAGCACTGATGATGAAGCAACGAATGATGCAGAGATCACTGCTTCAGCTCACAGATCCACCATGGAGGCACAGTACTAAGTGATATTTGTTTTTTTACATAATGATCCCAAAAACTGCTAGAACCTAACTTGCAGCCATGCTCTCAGTGTAGTATGGTGGTTCTTCCTCCATGAGATGGTGTTGCTGACCACGTTGGAACATGCCATGCCATGCCTTTGCCCCATCAAGAGACTGTTGTCCATATGTACACAGATGTTATAATATCATTATCATAAATCTCATGATCAGCACTAATTTTATAGAATGAGACTACATGACATGTGTTTTATGTCAGTCACATTCACATTTTGTAATGTTAACATAGCACTGTGCATGTCAGGTGTCAGCGTGACTCAGTAGCACATCTGCCTCTGGACCAGAAGGTCGTGGGTTCTCGTCCCACACCGGGATTGGACTTGCAACTAAAAATCCCTGGCATCCGAGTGCAGTATTGGGGGATGCTGTACTGCTGGGGTGTGCCGTCCTTCGGATGAGACGTTAAACCGAGGTCCCTTCTGCCCATCCTGGTGTTGTCCTGGTGGATGTCCAGGCGGAAGTAAAAGAACCCAGGGCACTCTTCGCAAAGAGCAGGGAACATTCCTGGTGTCCTGGCCAACATTCCACTTCCCATAAACCGGTTCATGCAATTATTCAGGCTGTGTGTGGGTGATGATGTGCGATATGGTCGCCACCACACATTCGGTCACTTCACTACCAGTCTAGCATTGCTTGTAAAGCACTTTGGAATACTGTGTATGAAAAGTGCTATATAAATACTGATTCTTCTTCTTCTTCATGTGAGATACTGACTCCATACATATGGTCTTGAAGGTGAAAAGGCACTGCATATTCACGCTTATTTAGAAGTAGCGGCACCATCTCATAGAGGAAGGACTGAAACACTACAGCAAGATGACGGCTGCAACAGAGGTTCAGGCAATTTTTTTTCCTTTTAACTGAGGTTTATTGATAGAATAAAAGAAAGTTAAAATACAAGGAGCTCATAAGCAAACTACATAGGCAGGTAGAGAAACCAGTTTTACACATAGCGTATTGGGTAATGCCAACACTCCATTCTTTATTATGTCTTGCTTTGCCCTTGACTTTCTCAACCCTCTCTTTTATTCTTACTAGACATACTGACAATCTTCAGTCATCCCTTGTAGCTGGGAGCAGCTGGTAATTCCAGGGCTACTCCCTTCCTTAAAAATATCTAACATCCCAGAAACTTATAACCTTAAATGATGACTCAACTTTAGTCAACTGAGTGGTTTGAGGAGACCATGTTACTACCCAGTGCACCCTGTCCCCTACTGGGGAGGGTATCCCTTTGACCAGGGCATGGTGGGTGGGGAGTTATCTCTATTACACTCCACAGGAAAAAGTTCACCTGGCGGTTTCATGGAGAGAGTAGTGTATGCATGGAATGGCCTTCCTGAGGAGGTCGTGGAGTCAAAAACAGTGGGGGAATTCAAGAATGCATGGGACAGACATAAGACAATTCTGGTGGGGGGGTAGGAAGAAGTAGACTGTTGGTTAACTATGATCTGCAGCTTATCCAATAGGTAGGGAAATGGGCAGACTGGGTGGGCCAAGTGGTCCTTATCTGCCGTCAGAGTCTATGTTTCTATGGTGGCCTGGGTGTTCTGCCTTGTCCCTCACTTTATTGCTCTTCCAAATTATCAGCCGGTTTGACTCCTGGTGTCGAGATTTCCATTTTCACCTACCTTCTCTATTGCTCCTATAGTTTGTCTGTGGTGAGCCTAAGCTTCGTAGTTAGTTCTTCCATTTGCTTTATGCTCTCCACTCTGCTCCTCCAAGAATCTACAGAGGGAAGGGGATCTCTAAGCCAGCTGGCCATTATTTTCTTCTGTGCTGCTAAGCATAGAATCCTGAGTAGGGCTTGCTGCTTACTGTTATCTACTTCAGAGACTTTAAAGCCCAGGATCAATGTGTTGAAGTTAAAAGGTATTTGTGTATCCCAGATTATATTGTTTAGGGCCTGATGAATGGCTGTCCAAAAGGGCACCAGCATAGGGCAGGACCAGAATATGTGGAAATGTATTCCCACCTGACCGCAGCCACACCAGCATAACTCCAAGCTCCCCCTTGTAAGTGTCTTGTGATAGAAGGAGTGTGGAAGAACCTAGCCAGAAACTTCAAGCGGAACTCTCTCCATCCTGGGGATGGCATGGTCCTCCATCCCCTCTCCCAGGCCAGCTTCCAGCCCTCCTCTGGGACTGGAGTGCCTACCTCATCCTCCCATTTCCTTCTAAGATTCTTGAATTGGGAGCAATAATCTCTTTGGAGGGCCCTATACACCCCCAAGATCAATTTATGGGAAATTTTTACAAGTGTTACAGTAAAAAAATGTAACTTACTACTGTGTATATGGGGGGAAATATGTGAGCTGAAACACTGATCTCTTCAGCAGCACGGGCACCATTAGTGCTACTAGTTATCACTTAACAGATAAGGTGAGAAAGGGGCATGGAAGGATAGCACAGATTTTTTGGGGTCATCTTTTTATATACCTATTATTATTTTTTATTTATTTATTTATTTTTTTTTTTTTTTTTTTTTTTTTTTAGGAAACCAGCATATATATTAAAGAAAGACAAGATCATGCTGGTCTCATGGCACAGGGTGATAGGGGATCTCCTGGCATGCTGGTGACCCGCATTCACGCCCAGGCCCTGGATGTCAGGAGTGGAGGATGGCAGAGAGGGCTCAGGAGCATCCTCTGGATGCTCTCCTCCTGGTGGGGGAGGGTTGTGGATGCATCAGTCTTTGGCAGCTCCTCGCAGCCAGATTCTACATTACATTCTGCAGCATGGGTGACCACATATGTGAGAAGTGAGGACACCACAGCGTGTGACCTAAAGGGGTGGGGGGAACAGAAAAAGGGAAAAATGGCCACCTGTGCTGCCAGAAGATGGCACCCCACCTCCCCTGGCCGAGAAGCCAGGAAGCCCCCAAGCTGCACCCTCACCGCCTGACATAGAAATGAGGAAGTTCTGAAGGGCACTTCAATTTCCCCTCCCAGTTATGAAGGGATACGTTGGGTCAGTCGGATGGCAGAGGCAGCAGACTGTGAAATGTGGAGAGCAGCGGAAGGCTGAGACTTGGCCACCTGAAGGCGTGGACAGACGGATTGGCGTGGGATAAAAAGAAGATGCAAATAAAAAAAATGAAAGACAAGATGAAAAGAAAGATGAAAAAGGGGTACAGAAGAGAGTAAAAAGTTAGAACTCTGCCACAGATTTACTCTATGACACCTCTATTACCACTGCCACCACAAGTCTCATTCAAAATCTCAATCTCTTAGCCGACCCGGTGGCACTGAGGGCTGAGGGGCTGGTCGCCTTACCCTGTGCTACGCCGTCGACCCATGTTCGGGAATGAGTACATGCCACCGGGGGTTGGCAGGGGAGGAGAAGGATTGAGCATCTGATGGTGTACTGCTCTCCTTTTCTGGAGAGGGGGGTCCTCAGTAGTTGGCGCTTGCCTGCTCCCAAGCAGAGGCTGGGGAGCAGGGTGCTGCACTGTAGCAGGGGGAGGAATTGGGGCAGATGCTTGAAGGGAGCACATGCAAATGCAAGCATGCTCCTCTGTGCAGGTGTCATTGCACACCCCAGCTCCTGGGGCATAACCAGGAAAAAGGATAGCCTCGGCACTATGGTGGAGGATGCCTCACAGGCTCTGCTCCTGGCCAGCCACTGCACTGGCCCACTGGATCTGGTCCTCGGTGGGGGTTGGGGAACCCTGCTGGCCCCGCCAGGGGGGTAAACCCTAGGACCTGGGTCAGCACCTGATGGTGGACACTGGAGGACAGGGCTGGGGGCTCCCTCTGGATGTCAGCTGGCTAAGGAGGCAAAAAGAAATAGCAAAAAAAAAAAATCTCAGTCTCACAGTCCTGATTATTACAAACCTGTGCAACAGCTGGAGCGCCATGACCAGGTGAAGCAGTTCTAAAATGTCATGGTGCATTGATTCCAGCTCATTGACTGCAACTGGTGGTGATGCAGCTGATACTACTGCTGGTGGTGCCGGTGCAGCTACTATTTCAACTGCGGGGGATTGTGGATTCCATTCGCTCTTGTCTGTGTGATGCTGCTAATGTGGCAGCTGCTGTACATGCCTCCTGCCATTCTGCATGGTGGTGCATACATAGGTGTGTCACTGCCCCCGTTGCCGATAGGGCTGCCCCTCTTCCCCATATGGACCTGCTGTGGCTGCTCCACCTGCTGTGGTTACTTCACTTGCTGTGGCTGCTCCACCTGCTGTTGCTGCTCCACCTGCTGTGGCTGCCCCACCTGCTGTTGCTGCTCCACCTGCTGTGGCTGCTCCACCTGCTGTTGCTGCTCCACCTGCTGTGGTTACTTCACTTGCTGTGGCTGCTCCACCTGCTGTGGCTGCCCCACCTGCTGTTGCTGCTCCACCTGCTGTGGCTGCTCATGCTGCTTCTGCTGATGCTCCTCCACCTCCATGTTTTGTGGTGAGTGGACCTGCATCCAGAAAACAGCATGATTTAGAGTAATAGCATGTGACCCGCCACATGTCCATGGTCCACGACGTCCAGCTGGACGATCCATAGCAAGAAGATCTATCAATGAAAACAAAAATACAGAGAACAAGAAAGACAAAGAGAGAGTAAGATGCACAAGTTTAAAACACAAAAAAGAGGTTCAGTTAGAAGTTTAGTATGATAATATAAAAAGTTAAATTGGCACTACTTAAACCATTAAACTATTAGTTAAATGAATTGCTCTCTTCCTGTCCTCCACACCACTTCCAACCTCACTCAGGCTGAGTCATCAAGTGTAAACAAGCACTTCCTGTGGAGTAAGGTGGTCATGTGCCCTGCAGAGAGGTACACATGTGACCAAACGGTTTGTTTCCCGTCAACTTCACCTGTGCACCAAATGAAAGTCGAAGTTAACAGGCGAAGTCGTGTAGGTGAATTTCGGGTTACCTATGTGAAACTTTGTGAAATTTTACTGAATGCCAAGTTTGTGACTTTGTATGATCTTTGCAGGCATATTAAAACTTTGCTTCATCTCTAGTTATCAGTCTTTCCATTTTCGGGCACATTGGGCTGGGGGTGGGGACCCTGGATCACAAGAAACTAACTGTTATGCTATAATATTGTGCATTACTGGCATATCGAGGCTGGGAGGGAGACTAGATCACCAGAGAATTACCTGTTTACTATAATAGTTTACATTACGGGCATATTGGGAATGGGAGGGGGGCTGATTGATCACCAGAGAATTACTTTTTTTAATAATAACTTACATTATGGCATATTGGGCATGGGGGGTTAACACTAGATCACCAGGGTAATCAGTTTTGTAACCATGTGGGTTACTGGCAGATTGTTGGTGGTGGTGGGGATGCTAGCCACTACAGTGCTCCTTTCCAAGGGTGCAGCTACCACCCCACAGCTGTTGTGGCACACCTTGTGGGCGCGCTGTCTGGAGCACTGCCACTGTTGCTGCAAGTTGCGAGACTTATGCACCAGAATTCTGTCCGATAGAGAACTGGGCACAGGGTACCTGATACAGTGGCACTTGGTGCAAGCTGGCAAGCTGCCATTGTTGCAGCTTGCAACCGAGCTTTGAAAATTCGGCCCCTTATCTACTGTCGCTATCATCCAGTAACATACGGCTCGTGATGCCAACACCGCAGCTGACAACACTCACGAGGAAGTACCTCCGCTGAGTAAGCACATTTTAAAGCTGCTTCCAATACTTATCACTGGCATCTGTTAGGACAGCTGCTCTTATAACCAGAATTACAGTCTACCTAACCATTGAAGATATGACTACATCCATAACAAATGATGCCATCCATTTCTTAAGTAATAATTCCCGAAAAGAATAGTGCCTTGCCTGCAATTTAAACAATTGCTTTTATTGTCTAAATTGTTGCACTCTTTCTTGAAATTGTCTGCAAAATGTTCAAACTTGGAGAAGTGTTTAGGAATGTTCCTTGAAGTTGACAAAATCAAGAACACTTTCAGAGGAGCGGCAAACTGGGTCTCTGATGGCTAGAAAATCCTTCCAGTCTATTCAACCAGAAACAAAGCATACTGACCACAAAACCAAGATGGGATCAAGGGTACCTAGGATTCCTCTCTAAATTACATTTTTAAACTTCTACCCAAGCTACGAAAATATTTGATATCTAACATTCTCATTGTTCAGTACTATGTTTTCACTTCTCCACAATCATCTTTTCAATTATTGCATGCCCTTGTTGTATTGTTTTAGTATTATTTTATCTTTGCAGTGTAATGTGTTTTACTACTGTACCTTATTGTATTGATTTCATCACTGTTTGCTTGTTTTCCTGTTTCCCCTTCCCCCAGGGTGCATCTGGAAACAAGCTGTTACCAGCTTAGTATGCCTTTTCTGGTAATACTTTTGCAACATAGAGGATAATGTATGGTCATCGATGGTTAAGCGGTTTGTTAATCATCGAGAGGTTACCAGGGCGACCATGTAAACCTCGAGAGCGAAGCTCGAGAGGTTTATGTCTCCATGGCAACCTTGAGATTGGTTAACAAAACGGTTAACCATCGATGTACCATACATTAGTTTTTATAGTGTATGGTACCAGTTCATTTTTTTAAAGAAGAAAACAGTTCCTTACTGCTGTTTTTTCATGTCCCCACTGCTCTGCTCTCACTGCCGCGGCTGTTACAAGGCCGTCCGATCCAGCTGCATGCATGCCCTGACTGTTCCCGGTTGTTAACCCATCGATGTGATGTACCATCGATGGGTTAACAACCTCGTGACGTCACATTGATGGTAAAACGTTGTTATAAAAAGGTAGATTTCTACCTATAACAACATTCTACCATACATTATAAATAAATAATTTCAATCAGAACCTTCCAGGTCACCAGGATTCTGAGGATTCATAGGATTATCATTGCCTTGGGAGCACCAAGCAGAGGGAGATCTTCTTGATTAGAGAGGCCTAGGGTAGATTTCAGGTCAAGAGGAGAATATTTTTCACCGAAGTTAAATGAAAGATGCCCCAATACATTTAGATATGCCTGTTCTGACCCCTCCGAAAGGGAGAGATCACTTGTGATTTAGGTGGTTTTACTGGGAAATATTTCTGGGTCCCACACAATGGATCTTCCCTGGGAAAGATCTTGAGACAGTGGATCATGGACTTTGTTACTATTTATTGCCACTGCCAAAACTGAAACCAGGTGTACCTTGCCCTGGGACACAAACAGTTTGGGGATCAGGAGCTGTAAAGCTAGCATTGGCCTTGCTAGTACAGAACAGAAAGAATGGACCATACAGAGACTGTCTCTGACTTATGAAACAGTTTGCATTGCATTTTGAAAGTTAGCACAAATGATCCCCAAATAATCTGCCAGCTCTATGGTGCCTGGTCCTATAAATAGCCACAGGATACAAAAAAGACTCAGAAGCTGCCAGATTTACAAAAGTTTATTTAACATTTAATGTGCAGGTATGAACTAAGTCTCCAAGTAGCCACACCCGAAATGTTGAATAAACTTTTGCAAGTTTGGTAGCTTCTGAGATCTGGTCCTTGTTTGTGTCCATTGCTTTTTTAAAGAAAAGGGCCTTTGGGATGCCATGGTTCTATTCACTCTCAAAACAGTGAGCAAATGCAATGTTTCCACTCGAAAAACCCTGCTGATGTGTTAGCAAAGTGTATCAGGCATCTGTGTCAGTGGTAGTAAACTGTTAATTTGTCACTCTACTTGTGTCAGTTTTTGTGCACTTTGTGTTAGCGATAGGAAATTGCATACATTCTTTTCAGACTTGTGGCAGTCCTTGCCCACTGGGCATTAATTTGACACACTTGTGCCAAAAACTTAGCAATTAACTAGACCACTGGCACAGCTGTAGAATTACCACTTGTGAAGCCTGCAACCGGTGATCAGGAGTAAATGTGAGTCATTGAGGACTGGATGGGGAGAGGGACAAGGATTGAGCATCCCAGAGGACTCTTCTCTCCTACAGGGAGGGAGAACAGCCAGTTCCATTGCCATACTGCCACCTGGGTGACCGCAGGTGGCTGTGGAAAGGAACAGCTGGGGGAAGGAATATACACTCTGGTGCCACACTACGCACTTTTGCTTGCACTCACAGTCGAATTGTCTGCATCTTGAAGGATGGAACAGGAGAAAAGGGCAATCCTCACTGTACAGAGTGTTGGCTCTGCCACAGTCTCAGGCCCCACTCCCACTGACCTGGGTGCTCTCCTAATGTCTGAATGTTGTATACCCAAGGGACCTGGAGTGTGGTGGGGGCATGAGAGGGGAGCCAAATGGCAGAAGGGAGCAATGAGCATAAACAGAAAAAGTAAAAGAAAAATCATCAATTTCTGGACTTAGTCTAAAAAAAATTTAGAAATTATGGGAAAGTGTTTTGCATGTTAAAATGATGAAAAACTGGCAACTGTATGGCACAAATAATGCAAGCAGATGCCCACACAAAATACCTTCTTACAGTTATGCAGATTGCAGCAGAAAAATCATATAATTGCCTTAAAACGCAGCAATGATGGACAGGAAATTTAAAAGAAAGTCTAAAAATGTCTTTAAACCTCCAAAAAGGTTACCAGACTGTAGCAAAAAAAGATAAATCCACTGAGGATGAGGAAAAAAGTCACCTTATACTAAGCTATGCTAAAAGAAAAAAACTGAGAAGATACACTGAAAGGGAAGGAAACTTTTTTTTTTTTTTGCAAATTAAAAGTTTATTGATTTTTGTGAAACAGCAAACAGCAACATTGATACATACATACTTTCTGACAACAGACTACCAAAAGGTATGACATAAGTAGCTGATATTGATTGTTAATGGTATTGATAAGCAAATTGCTGGTGAAAAACTAGTAATAAACTGATGATCTATTGTATATAATCTATTTAAGCAATAAGGCATGACAGGGTGTGTATTATTGTGCAATAACATCACACCTCTGGCTGGTTGAAGCAAGAGGCCACAGGCTGAATGCGTTCAACACCCAAGAAGTCATGTTGTTGCACCCTGGAGTGCCTTAATGCTGTTATACAATGGCTCTTTATATTTACAATAAAAAAATAAATACAATAAATAAACTTTTATATTTATTTTATTGATTTATTGTAGTGGAAGGCTATTTAAAGAAAAAGAAGTTCCTTTCTGTGCTTCTCCAGCAGGTGGCAGTGTGTTCATGTTTTCTGTGCTGTCTGTAGCGTAGCACAGCGTTTCTCTCTCACCATCAGCACACCCCCCCGTCTCTCATTGTTGTTGTGAGGTTAGTGCCTCCCCCCCCCCGGTCTTCCATTGTTGCTGTCAGGTTAGTGTCTGTCTTGCCCCTCCTTCCTTCCCTTACTGCAAGTTGTGTTGTAGCCAATTTGCTACTATTTGCACTTTTTTTAAAGAAAAAAACTGTTAGCCCACAGTTTTCCATTTAGTGAAGCTACTGAGAGGAGAGCACCGGGGGAGATGTGGCAGTCTTGAACTGTGCACCCAGTAAAACAATGAAGCTGCCGCACTAATGTGGGGAGCTGCTGGTCCAGTTTAAATATTTCCTTTGTAGTTTCTCCTGGTACAGTTTGTAACAAATGTGATTTGTGCCAGGAGAAGACCACAGGACTGTGCTGAAGACACTCGATGGCACCAGTGAGACTTGAGGCACATCGGGAACCTGACATAGGTTGGGGAGGATGTACAGGCACACGGCTTACAGTGAGGAGAAGCCACTGATTGGGGGGGCTCAGTTTGAAAGTAAAACAGGAAGGTTGGTGGGGTTTCCTCATGGGACGGAGGATGAATTGGGTGTTTCAGATTTGGAGAGCTGCGTGGTGTAAGTGATTCATGAGGAAATTATTTTGAAATGGTTGTTTGTGAATTTGAATTTTCCTGGGAAGCGGGGAAATGTAAAGCTGTGTCAGCTTCTGATAGTTGAGTAGGGAAGGGGGTTGTCTTTCTGCCTGCCCTAGATACAGTGACATTATTGATCAAGAACATCACTTTCTCTGTGACTCGGCAGCCAATCAGGTTTCTAGAAGTTTTCTTGCTATTGTATAATCTCAATAACACTCTAATCCTTAAAAATTGTTAGCCTAGTACAGTAACTAGAGCTATAGTAGAAAGCGACAACATTTGCAGAGAGAGTATTACATGCAGTTTTGTTATTGCCAAGGTTGTCTAAACATACTGTCAGAGGTTACTCGTTAGTTTTCCTTGAATAGTGTGACTATATCAATGACTGATGTGAGATCTCACCTCCTTTACCTATGGTAGGCTGAGTTACAAGGGGTATCTATTTTGGGTGGGAGGGGAATTCCTTGCCTGGAGTCTAGTGTCTGTGGGATTTTAGGAGAAAAATTCTTGAGGAATCTTACAGTAGTCAGAGTAGAGGAAGTCTCTCCAGTTGTCCCAGTACTGAGGCAATTTGTTCTGAATGGTGTACTGGATCCTTTTAAAGCTAGTTATTTTGCCCAGCTCCTCTATCCATCCCTCTAACCTGGGTGGGTCTAATTCCTTCCAGTGGCACAGTAAGATATGCTTAACTGTGACTAGTGCTACCAAGAGCCACCTTTTGTGTTAGTGGGGGTTCCCCATGACCCCAGGGATGAGGCCTAACAAAGTGCAGGTCAATGACAGCTGTATCAGGTGTTTCTGTACTAATGTAGAGATTGCTTGTATTTCTTCCCAGAATGTGGACAATTTAGGACACAACCACAAAACGTGTGTAATGGTCCCTTCATCCTGTTTACATCTAAAGCACTGATCAGTGGGTAGCAGGACACACTTGTAAAGTTTCTGTGGGGTTCTGTGCCATTGATGCAGAATTTTAACTCTGTAAAATGGTTCCTGATATCCTTGGCATCTCTAATCAAGGTCTAGCAGTTCTTCCATTGTACTGGAGTAAGGTCCACCCTCAGTACTCTGTTTGGTTAGGATGTGTAGAGTAAGGTCCAGTGCACACTGCACCAGACGTTTATAGATTTCACTGGAGGATGGGGGCACTCCTGATGTTTTATTCAGTAGTGAGTCTAGGGAGTTATACACTACAACTTTGAATTGACTTCCCAGCCCTATCTGCAGGGCATGTCTAAGCAGGAAGTATCCCAAATATTGTTGCTTAGGGATGGAGAAATCCTGTTGAAGCTGGGAGAAGGATTTCAGTACTAAGATCTTTCTGTTCAGGAGGTCTACAAGCTGACTGATGCCCCACTCTTCGCAGGCTTTCCAGTGGAGAAACTTTGCTTCTATGCACACCAGCAAGTTGTTCCAGAGTAGGAGATGGGGGGATCATCACTTTTTCCACCCTGCATTTGACTATCTGTCTCCACTCCCTCATGGCATTTTGCAGTATTGGGTGCAAGTTTAAACATCTAGGGAGTTTCCAAAATAAAACAGTATTGTATGGAAGATCCCCTGTCAGGTATTACGGTCAACCCATCTAGGTACTGGGCAGTGGGGAGCATTGGTGCCATCTGTCTGAGCTGGAGCAGTGCATGTGCTCTATTTTTATGGGCAAAGTCTGGCAGGTTCAAGCCACCTTTCAACCGACTGATACTGTTGGAGCTTCTGGGCACTTAATCTTTTTGTGTCCATGTCCCAGAAGAATGCAATTTGTTATGTTTGCATCTGCTTAAATATATATGAGGGGATGGTAATGGGCAAGTTGGGGCAGACATCATTTTCTATGCATAAGCTCTACACCAGTGCAATAAATGAAGTTTGTTCCACCTGGCCATATCTGTTTCTAAAGATGCTAGAGTGGGATTAATATTCGAAGGGCCTAAGCAGGAGAGGTCCCAGGAAAAATCTATGCCAAGATAACTGACATGATCTTTGGCCACTGACAGGCCCCGAGGGAAGTCAGGAAGGGTATGCATCTCCCTGCCTGATTGCAGAAGCAGTGATTTGGAAACATTCAACTTGTATCCTGATATGCCACCAAACTTTTTCAGGAGCTCTAATAATGCCGGAATTGACTCCTGTGGCTTTGGTGTATTTAAAATAATGTCATTGGCATATGCCAGTAATTAGTGCTCTACTTGCATCATTATACCATGGATTCATGGATGCTGGTGAATCGTCTGCAGAAGGGGTTCCAATGATAGAATGTATAAAAAAAGGGTAGAGTGGGCATCCTTGCTGAGTCTCCCTATGTAATCGGAGTGGCTCTGATATAACTCTGTTAGTACCGACTACTGCAGATGCTTCAGTGTACAGGGTGCAGGTACTTTGAATGAAGGTACCTCCAAAACTAAAATGTTATTATAAAAGACATATGGTCCCTCTACCCCATCAAACAACTTTTTTGTGTCGAGGAAGATCAGAACTGCTTCTGTTTTCGTGGTGGTGGTGGCTTGCCAGATCAGATTCAGTAGCTTCCTGGTAATGTCCCTGCCATGTCTACTACGAAGAAAAGGGTACAAGTTCCTGCAGCCAGCGTGCCAGTATTTTGGTGTAAATCTTGCAGTCTGCCATTATAAGTGAGGTGGGGGTAGTAGCCACCACAGGTAAAGGAGTCCTTGACTGGCTTGGGGGTAAGCATTACTAAGGTAGTACAGTAAGACTGGAAGAGGTGTCCTACTTGTTGAGCCTTGGATAACATGGAGGGTAAGGCTCCTGTTATTTCCTGCCTAAAAGTGACATAGAATTTTGCTGGAAAGCCGTCTAGGCCTGAGGCCTTCTGGTTGGCATGCCCTGAATAGCTTTTTTTTTTTTTGAGCACACCTCGGCCCTCCTCATCTCACCCCCTCCTATCCCCCAGGATTGCAGTCACCTCCACCAGTGTTCGCCCCAGATTGACTCCTGGGGTGGGGCCGCTGGGAGGTCCCCTTCGTACCCCTCCAAATGATGCCACATTGTGTAGTCTGGTGGCTGTGGAAGTCCTCGGGCTAGGCTTTATGGGGGAGTTTTGGTGATCGGCCTCAGCTTCCAGTGTTTGCCCCTGTGGTGGGAGGTGTGACGTGCAATGACGTATGAGCACACACACCCACATCTGGCACCTCCCAGAACAATCAAACCTCACCTGTGCTGGCCCCCAGCCTCTGCTAGGAGTTGGTTGCAGATCAAGTGCTCCCCCCTGAGGAGGAGAGCAGTCCATTGGATGGTCAACCCTCCTCCCCCCAGCCAGCCCTCTGACTCAGCTTGCATCCAAACTCCAGTCATTGGCATCGCAAGCGGAAATCCAACCACTGCGCCAGCGGGCCGGCCCATGAATAGCTTTTTTCTATTTCTGCCAGTTCAGTGGGCCTCTCCAGATCTGCTTTATGCTCTAGCTTAAGAGTAGAAAGCTGCAAGTCTACTAGAAGGAGTCAAAGTCGTCCTCCTCTGGCTGAGACTCAGATCTATAAAGGCTTTTATAAAACATGAGAAAGGCATCATTTATGTTCTTGCCATCTGTATGCACCTCTGAGAGATGAAATTCTGAATCTTTACTGTTTGTTCTTCAGCTAGTATGCTAGCAGGCAACCTGGTTTCTCCCCAGCCTCCAAAATTATTGTTACAGACCAAATAGCGTATATTTGGCCTTTGCTGCAGGTGTTAATTTTGTTTCAGGTGCCTTTTATCTCCAAGAGCAGGTTAAAATTGTCTAGCAGGTTTGCCCTGTACCTTTCCTTCAGGTCTTAAAGCTGTGACTGCAAGGTATGAAGTTCCTTGCATCTGGAGTTTTTAATGTGGGGAAAGTAGCTGATGCAACACCCTCTAATAAATGCTTTAAGGGCATCCCATCTGGTAGCTGCTGAGGTGTCCTCTGGCTTAATAAGTGTCAGGAATTGTTGTATGTCAGACACCAAAGCCTGATTGAAAGCAACATCCTTGTGAAAATAGATGTTGAGCCTCCACTGAACCCTGGCCAGTTGTTGTGACCCTGTGGTCATCTTGCTGAACATTACAGTAGCATGATCCAATATCAGAATTTGGCCAATTTCCACATCCACTACTCCCCCACCATGTCATTTGGAGTTAGTCACAGGTCAATTCTAGTGTGAACCTGGGTGGGGTGGGAAAAGTAGTAGTTCCTCCCATTGGGGTGGGTCAGTCTTCAAATATCTGAGAGCCCATGCTATTGTATTAGGTTCTGTAGTGCTTACCAATTCAGGGGACCTTGCACCCAGTGGTGGCTTATTCCTGTCTAAAAATTAATCTAGAACTTTATTCATATTCCCTCCCACCAGCAAAGCACCCTGTCCCCATTCTGAGAGTTTCTGAGCCAGAGCACTAAAACATCTGGGTGTGGCGAATTTGGGGCATAAATGTTGCACAGAGTAAATAGTGTTCCTTCTAGCTCCCCCTTAACCATTAGGAATCACCCTTCCGGGTCTGTTAGTACCTCTTCTGCCTTAAAGCTAATCCCTTTCTGGATCAAAATTATTAGTCCCCCTGCTCTTGGTGTTATATGAGCAGCTGAAGAGCTGGTCTATCCACCCAATTTTAAGTTTGTCTGCTTCCTGATTCAGCAAGTGTGATTCCTGTAGGACTGCCACCCCTACCTCTAATCTTTTGAGGCTAGGATCTTCCTCCTTTTGATGGGGGAGTGGATACATTTCACATTTCTGGAGATGAATTTAGCCAGGGTGCTAGCCATAATCTGATATTTGGATGTGGTGTCAGTTATAGGGGGTGCAGAGTGTAGCCGTCTCTTGACCAGGAGACCAATTACTCACACTCTTTCCCACATGTGGATTCAAATATAATCTAAACCGTTGTGCGAAACCCCAGGGATACCTGTGTACCAACTAAATAGTAAACCTCTTGTATTGGGGTCTCCTTGGCATACAGAGTCAAGAAATCTATACATGGTAACAGTAACAACAGTCATTTGGGTGAGACCTGTCAAGAAATGGAGAAGATGTGATGATAAACTTAATAACTTTAAACAGAACATAAGTGTTGTTCTAACAATATTGTGTCAGAATGAACATTTTATCTCATGAGTGCTCTGCTGGGGGTAGAAACTACCTGAGCCGCTTGGCTTCTTGAGATTACATTAATGCATGTTGTTGGTTCCATTCTCTGTGGCTTCAGTCCCTAATAATGGACCAACCTGTTAATGAGGGGTTTACTCATATGATGGGATTAAATCTTGTTGTTTAGTCTGAAGGAGAAAGCTCTCCTGGCCTGAGTGCTAGGAAGTCTGGCTTGCTCAATCCCTAGTCAGTACTGAGGGGGGGTAATGAAGGTGAAAGAAGAGGGAGGTGTAGTGGAAAGGGTGGTGCCTCCTCCTAATTACAGCTTAGAAAAGTCATAAGTCACTTTCCTAGGCTGGCAAACCTATGTACTCCAGTGGTTCTGGTGGGATATGAAGGCTGTATCTATGAGACTGCATTGCCACTCTGTCCTTATCTTTCCCTCCACTTTGTCCATAGGTTAGCTCCATTGTTAGCAGGCTCAAGTGGGAAGCCATAATAGCGAGCCATTTAGAATGTGCCATTTGGCTGCCTTAGGGGGAGGCAGAGAAGTTATGTTGGCATTGGCACATTGCCTAGTAATGGGAAGAGTGTGGGGGTGGGGGTGTCTGTGATCCAATCAGGAATCTGGTGGAACTACTGTGTTTCACTTTCCCGCCTGACAAGTATGTGGCCCTTATGAGATGTGTGCAAGTCATCCTGGTGACCGTGTTCATGTGGCAGAATTTCTGGGAGAATTTAACATAATTTCTGCTGACCTTCCAGCTGTCAGGAAGGGGAGCTTGTTGGTGAGTGTCCTTTGTAGCCATATTACAGAAGGTACTGAGAGTGCTGGAAGCATCTGGGTAAGGAAGAACATGACCACTGCACCTCCAGCCACATAACCTGACAAGGGACAGAGTCACCCTCGAGCAGGAGTGCTGAGTCTCCCTACCCAGATTTCCCACATGCCCTCAAGTATACTACGGTGTTATGCAGGCAGGTGGGCCAGTGGCTGTATGATGAAGATTAGCTCATGGCTAGACTGAGCCACGTTGCATCCCTTTACTTCACTACTAGTGTCAGATAGTCATGTCATGCACATCTGTGCTCTTACTATCAAGTTCTACTCCATGGTCCATTGGAAGGATACATGTCAGCTATACACCAGGCCTGGCAGGTGGGAGGGTACATGGGGGTTTCTGTAGAGGAAGAGGGGTAGGTCCTATCAAGGTTCTTAGCCTGGAACATGCTGTCAGCCTCTCATTACTGGGTCTGTGTGACATCCACCCCCTTTTGATCTGAGGAACTGTATGATATGATGCTCCAGGTTTTCTAAAGGGGAGATGTGCCTGTGACTGTCTGGCATACTGGATTGCACAAGTCATTTGAAGCCAGACTACAAGACCGAAGCTTGCCCTGAAGTCAAGTAACTGCACAGCACATCAAAGGTAAGAATTTAATCTTCAAGTCGCGCATCTGTTGACAGAAATAAGCCTGCGGGTGTACCATAAGGTGACTGATGCAGTTATGCACTCTAGTATTTCCCCTCCCTTTTAACTACCTTTAATACCCCTCCCTTCCAATTGCCCACCCTCAGCAATAATCTCACCCAAAGCCTTTGAAGCCACACATGAAAAAGAAAAAAATAAACATAAACAATACACATATATTTAGTCAGCATCAGCTGCAAATGGTTCTCTCCCTGGTGCTGTGCAATAATGCATGCTCAGTGTGGATTGGCAGATCGGGTGGGGTATTATGGTCTCAAAGCACTGTAAGGTGTAGTTCACAAATTGTGAGAGCTTACTGAGCCTGGATCAGAAGATAACCTGGGGGGTAGACTAAATGTTATAGGTGAGAGTAGACATGAAATTACCTTCTGATCAGTTCATGTGAAGTACAGAAAGAACTGCTTTTATTGAAAATACAAGAAAGAAGAGTTCTATAGGGTTCAGTTCATTTAGAATGTTGTGGTACACCATGCTGACTCCACGGCTTTGCATTTGCTGGTAGCCGACCTTCTACTATACCCACCCAAGATGGTTTAGGGGAGCCAGTGATATCAGGGTCTGATTTGGGTCTGTCAGTCCATTTAGCTATTGGTTTTGTTGGCCCACTCATTTCTTAATTGGAGGCTGTGGATTGGTTTCCATTCTTTTAGGTTCAGGTTCATCAGCAGAGTGTTTTCTGTCCCACCAACCCTCTTAATTACCAACTTATATTTCTACTATGAGGCATCACTTCCAGCCATGACTGGTCACTTCTAGTCCTATGTCTATGACTTCTATTGCCCCTCTTCACCTTGGGTACCTGTCAGTCCATGATCTGTGTGGCTATGACCATGGCCTAAAGGTGTGAGAGATCAGAGCTTGTTTTGGGATTGATGGAACTGATGTTGTTGGTGCAGGTTCTGGAGGGCTTTGCCAGGATTTTCCACCTGTCTGGCCAGTTCTTTTGTATGTATCTACTGGCTTTCTCAGGGGACACAAAAGAGCTTGGAGTCTAATTTCTGACAATTTTTAGGGTGACTGGATATTGCAGCTGGTAAGGGATTCCCAGCTGTTGAAGGTGCTTGTAGGCATCAGAGAATTATTTTCTGCGGCTTGTGAACTCAGCAGAAAAATAGTTAAAAATGTAGATTTAATGTCAATTCCATGTAAGCGGTCCTCTGTCCCATGCTGAAGTCAGGATGTACTCCTTTTCCAAAAATGGAGAAATCTAGTGATAATAGGCCTTGCTTTACCACCTTGCTTGGGGGGGGGGCTAGAGTTCTATATGCCCTCTCGATTTCTAGGGTAGGGTGTCAGTTGTACATCAAAAGTTTAGGGAGCTCCTGTGGTAAGACGGTGGAAAAATGCTTTTTTCTGCACCCTTGGGGAAGCTAATAAACCAAAGATTATTTATCTGGTTCTGATTTTGTATGCCCTCAGTCCTGTGCCAGAGACTTTTTACTAGCCATTCCAGCTCCTGGATCCATCCTTTGTACCTAGTGTCTTTCTTAGCTATGTAGAAAAGAAATGTCTCCATGTCCTGTGCTTTATTGGCCAGAGTTTGGACTTTCTCTTCTAGGGCTGCAACTACTATTTTAAACAAGCCAATTTCATTTAAGACCATCTCCATTATTCCCTTTATCTCAGCAGTGTCTGTTAAAGGGTTGTCAGTGGGAGCTGCTGCCATTGTCCCCTGAGGATCTCTATCATAGGCCACTGTCATGGCTGCAGTTCAGTTGGTGATTTCTTCTCTTAGGAAAGCACGTGAAATTGAGGAAATAATGTTTCCTGATTTTTACAAAGTAGGCTAATATTTTTGTTTACCAAAACTGGTGCTGGTTCCACAGATTTAGAACAAATCTTTTAACAGGTATGGAGAGCTTTCCAGTCAAATGACCATCCTGCTCCTGTGCTGTGCATCCACTCCTGAGGGAAACTGTTCTGAGAGAGAAAAAAAAAATAGTTGAAAAACCTACTATAGGCACCGTCACTGTACCAGATGACAGACCACTAATAGTAGTGATTTGATATATTTATCTGATGTTCTTATACTTTATCAGGCAGAATGGCAGAACACCCAAACAAAAGGAGTTAAGATTAAAAAACAGAAGCTAATTAAGTTAAAAACAAAGTCTGGTCAGAGTTAGTATGGCTGCAAAATGATGGTATTGATGCAACCATAAAAAGCGAGAGGCCGCTTCAGACCTGAGGAAAACTGAAGATTTAATCAATGCGTGAACAGGTGTAAGTGTGCAGGGCCCTATGGTTGTGTGCTATGAGAAGACTCTGTCTCCCTATAGAAGTTCAAGGCCTGGCACATTCACTCTTTAGACATTCACTTTTTACACATTCACTCTTCACAACATTCAGTGCATATTCACTCTTTACATATCCACTCTTTTTGTTTTTAATTTGGACCCCAAAATTTCAAGATAGTCATTTTTATGACTGCCCTTTTAAACGTGACATGTAGCATTTATAGCATATTGGCCGAATTGCCATTTCACACCACAAGTTGGAAAAGACATCTCATTCAGGATTTTAAAAATGATACCTGCTACACTTATGAGGTGGTGTGGAAAAATGGGCATACTGAACGTTTGGAGTCAAAATATTAAAAACTAGCAAACTTATGAATGAACATTGAAATACTGCAATGTTCAATCATAACCTGGACATTTTACTGTATTTATACTCCAACCTTTTAGCATAACCTTCTTACTACCCCATCTTATGAACCCCATAGGTGAAAATGTTCAAATTCCTGCCAAAATGTTATTCAACAACTACTGATACATTATTCTGTGACACAAGCACAAAAACACATTTTGGCCAGGATTTGAAAAATGAAGGCTGCCATGTTCATGAGGTGGTGTGAAACAATTACTAAGTTGAAAATTTGGGGTCAAAATATTTAAAATTATTGAAGTTATGAGCAAGCATGGAAAGATTTCAACATACGCTTGTAACTTTGTTATTTTTACATATTTTGACCCCAAATTTTCAACATAGTCTTCTTGTTACCCCGCCACATGAACAATGGTGGTGAATAGTTTCAAATCATACCCAAAAGGTGACTTCACCAAGTGACCACGAAATTCCCTTTCAGGCCTGATTTGCATAATTCCACCTCTACTGGTCATGAGGTGGGGCAAAAAAAGGACATGTTTAAAATCTGGGCTGAAAGTATACAAAACTTACAAAGTTATGCCTCAAAGCTCAAAACCACATTAAAATACAATGAACCACACTTACCTTAGTTTTCATATTGCAGTCGCCGGTTCTATCAATCAGACATGTCTTATATCAGAGAGTGGATCTACACAGTGGGCCATGTTCAAGTGAGTGAGAGTGTGTGTGAGGAGTGTAGTGAGTGTGTGGGGTGGTGACTGCTGAGTGAGAGGTTGGGGTGGTAGTGGCCAGATAAGTTCCTCTTTTCTTTTGTACAGGTTTGAAGAGAAAACAACATCAAGGGATGGTTTTCTTTCTTAATAGTTCACATTTGGAAAATTGATATGAGGACAGTGATTGGAAGGTAGGGGTGGCACTAAACACCAGGGAAACATTGCACAAATACCGGGACATCAATCAGAGGGTGGAGTGCCACTAGACACCAGAGAAGGATTATACAAATTCAGGGACATCAGTTGGAGGGGGTAGTCAATCAACACCAAGGAAACATACAAATACAGGGACAGCAGTTGGAGGTGCCACTAGATACCAGGGAAACATTATACAACTACAGTGACAGCAACTGGAGGGTGAAGGATGCCACTAGACACAAGGGAAAGATTACATAAATACCAGGCAGTGATCGGAGGGTGGTGGGTGCCACTAGACACCAGTGAAACATTACATAAACATGGGAAAGCAATTGAAGGGGGGGTGCCACTACACACCAGAGGAACATTATACAAATAGAGAGGTGGCAGTCAAAGGGTAGGGATGCCACTAGACACCAAGAAAACATTATATAAATATGGGGCTGGTGATCAGAGGGCAGGGGGTTCAACTAGACACCAGGAAAACATTGCATATATAAAGGGGATGGTGATCAGAGGGTAGGGGTGCCACTAGACTCCAGGGAAACATATAAATATGGGGATGACAGGGAGGCATCCACCCACTTGGAAAACTAGTGCTAGCTCCAAACCTGGGAGTGAACTGGAAGTGAGAGTGGAGCAGAAAAATATTGTGCCTGCCAGGTTGGGGGGGGGCAGCATTGTGGTCAACAGAGAGAACCTCATATGCTTCAACTCCACTGTGGAAGAAAACAGTCTAGGTATTCAGTCATGTGCTTCTGGGAAACCTTCTCCCTTTATGTAATAGCAAGGCATTAGCATAGCTCTGCTATGCAGCCATAACAATGGGAATGTTTTAAATTGTAAAACAAAAAGAATTCTGTGTGAAGCGCTACCACAGTAGTAAAATAATCAAAGTTACTAAGCACACTTTAAGTAGAAAAGCCACTGCCCTTTTGAACAATACAAAACAACTGAGCATTCTGGACACTGACTGCCTCCTGGTGGGGGGTGAAGTTAAGGTTCCATGATGATGTCACAGCTTTGGGTGTGTATTAAAACAGTAAATGAGCAGCCCAGTGACAATGTGAAACAAATAACACAGAATGAACATTTATGTTCAGTTCAATTCACCTTTATTTGTGATCGACATATGTCATTACACAATGCAATCAATAATCTAGATATTATATCATAAAACAGTACAAGATAAAATAGATAACTATCAAGCTATTACATTTTTACATCTTTGTCTAATAACCGTTCATGTCTAGTGCAAGTGCATCTGTGCAATTTTTCTTGTCCCAATTGTCATGCATAGTCTCAAATATGCTGGCACATTGAATATAGTTTACTTTTTGGCGGTTGAAAACATAATTATTAAAGAGCTAGTGGAGCCAAAACAGTCAGACAGGAACTGATATCTGCTCTTGCCCTGATACTCCAAAGTCTCTCTCCTAACAGTGACACTGGCCTCCTTCAGCAGTTCCCCTTTTTCTACACTTGTACTCTCCAACAGCTGTACTAGTCTCCTCTCTTTCACACCCTGAAAATGTGTCTATTTGTTTTTCTTCCCTATTGACCCCCTCTGGGTCCTCCCCATCATTAATATCTACTTGCCCCATTGTCGCTGCATCTGCTGATCCCCAAAGTATTTTGGGATGTCTGGCTAACATCTTGTCTGTCTAGCACTTAATATATTGTAACCTGTTATTGCTCCTTTGTTGTTTCTGTCATCTGATTATGTACTCATTGTTTTGTTATTCGTAAATCTTCTGTAACATGCCAATTGTTAATCCTGTTTGTACATTTATTCCGGTGTTATATTATGTAACTCTCCCGGGTAGTGCCTGAATATAGGCATCGCTCTTGTCTATTGTGCCTACCCGGTTAACAAAAACAAAATAAATAAATAATACAAATTTAAGAAGCAGTCAGTTGTAACTTTTTCATTTCTGAACTATTTTTATTTTTCCTTTCGCTCATTAGAAAGCCTTCTGTGTGACAATATTGTGATGGATGTGTGGAACAGCTCTTAGCCTGGCAGCTTACATATCAATTTGTATTCCCACCCCACTACATCATCAGTATTGTGATCTCACTGACAGTAATGTCACAGTTGACTGATCCTGCAGCCACTCCTAAGCAGCAGTGATGTCACAGTCAGTGAGGTCACACTGCTGATCGTGTAATGGGTGGGGCAGAGTTAGATATGTCAGCTGCCAGGCAGAGTGCTGTTCCACAAATCA
This sequence comes from Neoceratodus forsteri, assembly GCA_016271365.2. Lineage (NCBI taxonomy): Eukaryota > Metazoa > Chordata > Ceratodontiformes > Ceratodontidae > Neoceratodus > Neoceratodus forsteri. The sequence goes on from CM028130.1 coordinate 1,068,527,754, forward strand.
TACCTACTAACATCAGGTAAACAATTTTCTAATTAACAAAAGGGAAAAGAAAAAGTACCTCAGATATAAAAGGTAATTGTTGACTGCTTTTAAAAACTAGTAATAGTTTTAGGCAGAACACTACCTCTTTAAGCATTAAGGTAGACTCTGAGGCATAGTTGAGGGCTTCGTGCACCTGAGGATTGGATTTACTACTGGCAAACTAATTCCTGGGAGTACCTTAATGTCATTATAAAAATTAATAGATATACTGTACTGACATTTTTGTATACATTTTTGCTATACTCATTCTTTTTAAAGATTATTTTATCTACCAACTTTTCTTTGCTAGTTTATGAGAAAAAAAATAGTCCCTTTTTTAAACTTTTTTGATTGGCTTAAATTCATTATAAACCACAGGACTGTCAAATAGCAAATTAGTTAAAAAAGAAATTGTTTTAAGTAAACTACTAACACACAGATCAACTGTCATATTATCACCCCCGAACTGTCCAAGACTCCTGTGATAGTTTAGTGGCTAGATCCTCCCTGCTACCTTCACAGTACTGAGAAAGAAAAGGTAATGACACAGCTGCAAGCGTTATTTGTATAAAACATACTGAACACCTCAATGTGTCAGAGACAGTGCACTGAACTGTTGTACTACGCAGGTGACCTGAGTTTAGGAGGGAGCTCAGGTGGCCGTGTTTTCAGTATCAAGAAATTGGTGGTGGTGATGGTAGAGTGATTGGACTACTTAATAAGGGTGTGTGAATAACTTGTTTTGAATAGTCACTGAACATTCATATTCAGTGGCCCCAGTTATTCATTATTCATGTTTCATTATTCGTTACTCAGCCACTGGAACTGGCTGTGAGACTACAAGAGCTCCCAAGTCTTCCTGTTCAATCAGAGGCCACTGTGGAAGCTCAATTATGGCAGGTCATATGACCCAGCACTCGCAGAAGCTTCAGACAGGAGAAATAAATGACTGGAGCTGCTGCAGAGAAAGAATCTACTTCCATCCACTTGATAAAACTAGGCAAAAATCAGAAATGTTGTTCCCTCTCTAAATCCCAAGCTAGAGAGGATTATTTTTGTCACATTCTGTGCGTTAACTTTTAGTGTTTGTCAGGGGAACTGCTAGGAATGGGTGTTTGCTCACCTGGTAAAGGTGATTGTGTTGGTTGACATGCATGGCACTCCAGACATTACCTCATGGGTTTTAGCCCACCTGATAGGCTAGTGATGCACATGACTCTAGGATCAAATTTCTAGTATATCCAAGTCCCAGAAACCCCTGTTCTCCAGTTCAAATTTTCCATAGCTGAAATTAAGGTTAGTAAAAGTGCAAGTACAAATTCAAAGGAGAAAAACAATACAATCATTGTACATAATGATGCAGGCTGAGGCGGTTAGCTAGTGTGGCCCATGGGCCCATCTTTATTATCCTATTATTACAATCTAATCTCAACCCCTAATAGGTCGACCGTCAGTATCCTCCACCCTTATGTGTTCCTGTAGTGGCATATGTCCGAATCCCTCCTTAGAAATACTTGGGATGCTCCATTGCTGGTCACTCTGAGTACTCTGTCGGGAGGGTCTTGGAGTGCCATGGATGTCAACCAACACAATCACCTTTACCAGGTGAGTAAACACCCATTGTGATTGGTTGACCATCTGTGGCACTCCAGACATTACCTCATGGGTAGATAAGTAGCAGTATTGTACCCCTGGGAGGGAGACAGAGTGGTCTATGAGTGAGAGGCAGGGGTGGCTGATAGGAGGATTTGTGTGGCAAAGGTAGGCTGTACGTCATACAGGTGCTCGAGCATATAGTGTCTGGCAAATGTATGGATGGAAGTCCATGTTGCCGCTTTGCATATATCTTCTGACGAGACGTTTGCCCTCTCTGCCCAGGAGGTGGCTACTGACCTTGTGGAATGGGCCTTGATACCTTCGAGGGGTGTCATACATTTGGATACGTAAGCTTCCTGGATGGTTCATCTGAGCCATCCAGCGATCGTGGTTTTCGAGGCTGCCTTACCCTGTCTTTGTCCCCTCATAACGATGAATAATCTCTCTGTCTTACGTAGGGGTAGGTTCCTGGCTATGTAGACGGAGAGGGTAACCCTGACATCCAGATGGTGTGGGATTGGGGTAACACCTGGTTGTGAATCTCACGAGAAGGTGGGCAACTCAATGGGTTGCTCCCTATGGAAGGTTGTGGATATCTTCGGTTGGAATGCTGGGACCGTCCATAAGCGGATTCCCTGAGGGCTGAACATGGTGTCCGGCTCCTTGTACAACAGTGCTCCTAACTCACCGATTCGGCGAGCCGAGCAGATTGCGACGAGGAAGCAGACCTTGAGGCTGATCCAGAATAAGTCCACCTCGTGTAGCGGCTCGAAGGGAGCTGTACCGAGGGAGTCTAATACTAGTGGGAGATCCCATGGGGCGATGTGGCCAGACCTGGAGTTGGAGGCACTTCCACTGCTCTTAGGAAGCATGTAAGCGTCCGGGTGTGATCCCGGGTTATATCCCCGATGGGACCCATGGCGCTCCAGTGGCCAAGAGCTGCACTCTGAGGGAGGAGTGCGCCAGTCCCTTGTCCACTCCCTGTTGGAGACATAGTAGAATGGTTGACATATCTGGTTCCTCTGGGTCCCTGTCGTGTTCACGACACCACCTCATGAACAGAGACCTTTGTCTACTATAGGTGGATGTGGTCGATGACCATCTAGATTGTAGCATTGTGGATATGACTGACTTGTGGTAGCCTGCTCTCATTAGTCTCTTCCTCTCAGGAGCCAGGCCGTGAGTTTCAGAGTCTGCGGAGCCGGGTGAAGTACTGGGCCCTGTGTCAGCATGTCCAATCGGTAGGGCAGCCTGAGGCTGGCTAATGACATGTTCAGTATCGTGGCAAACCATGTTCTCCATGGCCAGTAGGGTGCCACCAGGATGATGGTACATCGAGATGCTCGGATCTTGCTTAGTACCTGGGGAAGGAGTGGGAGGAGTGGGAACATGTAGGCATGCTCCCGGGGCCATGGTTGTGACAGGGCATCAGTTCCTTGTGACAGGCATTCCCTGAATCTTGAGTAGAATGCCTGGACCTGTGTGTTCTCTGCTGTAGCCATGAGGTCCATGGATACTGGTCCCCAGGTTTCCTGGATCATCTGAAAGAGACCGGGATGGAGACACCACTCCCCTGGGTGAACTTGTTGACTGTGCCCAATTGAGGACCGTCGTCGCCTCCCTCAGCATGGCTCTGTTCCTGGTGCCTCTTTGTTTTGTGATATATGACACCATGACCTGGTTGTCGGAGCATATAAGCACTGATTGTCCGAGGATGAACGACCCGAAGGCCTTGAGGGCATGGGCTACCACCCTCATCTCTAGGATGCTGATGGATAATTTGGTTTCCATTGGTGTCAAGAGACCTTGTGCCCGTCAAGTCACCCAAGCACACTCCCCAGCCTGACAAGCTTGCATCCATCTCTATTATGGCGGTGTGAGGTGCTTCTAGTGGGACTCCTCTTGTGAGGTTAGCCTTCACTGTCCACCAGGTTAGTGAGCATCTCACTGATGGTGGTAGTGGAACAATGACTTGTAGGTTGTACTCGTTTGGTGATCCCTGAGTGAGTACGTAAGTCTGAAGCGGTTGCATGTGCCATCTGGCCCAGGGTATTAGGTCTATGCACGATGCCATGCACCCCTAACAACTGGGCTATGTGTCCTATAGTTGTTTGATGGTGAGATCTCAGGTAACAGGCCAAAGTGACTAGATTGAGTACCCTTGCCTGGGAGTGTTTTGCCCATCCCTGTGAGGTGTTGATTAGTGCCCCCAGATGTTCAATCTGTTGAGTGGGCATCAGATGGCTCTTGGTACGGTTCACTACCCATCCGTGTTCCTCTAGTGCTTTCAGGGCGGTCAAGGTGTCTCGGTGCAATTGTCCCTTGGAGCGGGCTCGAATGAGCCAGTCGTCCAAGTAGGGTATGATACCCAGCCCTTGCTCCCGAAGTCTGGCTACTAGGACTATTGACACCTTGGTGAACACCCTTGGTGCTGAGGTAAGTCCGAAGGGCAAGGCCTGATACTGGAAGTGATGGCCTAGAATGTGGAACCTGAGGTACTGCCGGTGTCTTGGTATGATAGGAATGTGGAGGTATGCGTCCTTCAAGTCTATGGACGTGAGGTAGTTGCCTACCCGGATGCTGCGTAGGGTTGACTTTATGGTTTCCATCTTGAACCTGTGGCACACCATGTGTTGGTTGAGGTGTTTTAGGTCTAGAATCGGACGGAGTTCTCCCATTTTCTTGGGTATAAGGAAGAAAATGGAGTACACCCCTAATTTCTGCTCGTGTGAGGGAATGGGCTGGATAGCTCTGTTTTCTAGCAATTCCCACAGTATACGTTGGACCTGGTGAGGGGTTGCCTTCCTTTTGGCAATGGGGGAACTCAGAAACCTGTATGTGATGGGAGATTGGGATAACTCTATAGAGTACCCTCTTGATACTACCTCTAGGACCCACTTGTCCGAGGTTGTGTGTAGCCATTTGTGCTTGAACAGGGACAGTCTTTGTCCCACGGAGGGGGTATGAACCCTGTCCTTGCAGTGGTCTGGGTGCATAGTCATTGTTGTTTGCCCCTGAAGCCTCTACCTCGTCCCCCAAACTTCGATCCACGGGCTCTAAACGAGGAAGGTTGGTATGAATGGGAATGGGAACCTCTGTAACTGTTGGATGTTCCTCTGCCTCGAAAGGAACTGTTTTGGGGGTGTGTGTCCCTGCGAGGTTGGTATGACCTGTTTCCCACCCCGAAATTTTCACCTCTCAGAGGGAAGGTAGGTGTACCTAGACTTATTCTTAAGTAGGTCTTTGCCCTCCTCTTTTTGTTTTAGAAATTCCTGTAATCCCTCCCCAAAAACATGCTTTCCCCTCATGGGCAAGTTTTGTAGTAGTGTTTTTGATTTGTTGTCGGCATCCATAACTTTAGCCACAACGCTGTCCCGGCACGATTGGTGATGGCCGTGGCCCTGGCATGCAGTCTGAGGGTGTCCACGGCCATGTCCGCCAGGTATTTTGCGGTGTTGAGAGTGCACTCCAAAAGTTCTGCCTCTCTGGACTTAGGGTTCACCTGCTCCAGGAGCTTCTCAAGCCATTGGATTTGTGCTCGTGCCATGTAGATGGCCGTTGTGGAAGCTTTTGCAGCAGTTCCCTTGATTTCTAAAGTCCTCTTTAACATGTCCTCCACTGTCTTGTCCGTTGGGTCCCTTAAGGCTATGGTCCCGCAGAGCAAGATGGTTCTCTTACTGAGTGCCGCCACCTGTGGGTCAATGATTGGGGCTTTGCACCAGTTACTGGTCTTGTCCTCTTGGACCGGGTACATCCTGTCCAAGTTTCTTTTGTTCGACATTCTGCCAGGCTCTGTGGATTGCCACTCTCTGTTGAAGATGTCCTCAATTGCTGGACATACTGGGAATGTCTCTGTGGCGGTAGCTCTTTGTTGGATCATAGGATCTAATTTCGACTCTGGTTTTCCTTCCTCTATGTCGAATCCCATGGTGGCCTTGACAATTTTCATGAGACCTGGGATCATGTCAAAAGAACACAGTTTAGAAGTCAGGGAAGGTACGGCTTGTGGTTCCATGTCCTCCTCATTGGTCTCCACTCCGTCTTCCTCATCTGGTATATCCTTGTCCTCTCCATCCATCTGAAGATTGTCAGGGACTGTGTCTGCAGTCTCTGGGCATTCCTCAGAGGGCCCCCCCCCGTGTTGTCCGGCTCCGGAAGCGGTGTCGATGTTCTATGCTGCGTAAGGGATTCCAGTTTCTCCATTATCTTCAGCATGAAATTTTGCTGGCTCTCCATCATCGCAACTGTGGCCTGTTGGTTCTGAATCAGTAGGGTAGCGGGATCCATCCAAGTAGGGCCGCTGGGTCCTGGATTGCTGGGACCTAAGCCAGGAGTTTGCTCCATGGATAGGTCATCGTCGTCATGAAGACAGGTGGAGCAAAGGGGGCCCGGAGCGTGGGGTAGGAGAGTACCATTGCAAGAGGAGCACTTCTTGGCCTTGACCATCTGGTGGAGAAAGAAGAAGGCAAGCATATTGTTAGGGCTGGTTGCCAGGAGCTGGCCCACCTGAGCATATTTTTACCCCCAGGTACAAGCTCAATCTGAATGGTCTAGCACCGTCTTGAATAACCTCTAGGTGCTATTGACAGAGTTGGCGTTGGGGGGGGGGAAGGGGGGGTGTCGAAATCTGTGGTGGTAAGGGAGCATGGTGGGTTGCTGTGGGAGGGACCCTTCATGGACAAATGCACCAACCTGGCAGTCGCTGTTGTAAGGGACCACCAATGAGAGATAAGACGCATAGTTGGTCGCTATGGAGAGGGACCCATAAGGAAAATGGGGAGGTTCTGAAAATGCAGTTAAGCATCATGGGTCGCTATGGATAGGGACCCATATAGCAGTGGAGACGTGCTGTGAGAGTACTCCTTTCATAGGGGGGTCGCTATGGGAGGGACCACCTATCTACTGGCATGAGAATGCCTGGTTCCTAAGGAGGCCTGTTGCCCCTCTGCTTGTTTGCCCCCATGTCTAACGGAATTCAGCGTTAAAGGGTGTTTTCCCTTCATCTATACCTGAACTTGAGCCCCTTTAGGATGATTGGATGGCCTGAAAAGAACGTAGCAGGCCCTCTCGCTTTCAGTCACCTTGCGACACTCTGAGGGCTGCGACCATGTGGGGGGAGGGCCTGGAGGCAACAACCAGTTGCCTCCTACTGATCTGCGGTAAGCCAACACAAAAACTGCCCCACTGGAGGATCGTACTGATGAAGGCCCTGTGTAAAAAGCAAGCAACTACTCAGAGAGCCACCAGCCTTGTACTGCTGGGGGCAAGATAGAGATTGGCAAGGGGTAACGCTTGATGTAACCCGCTGAGACCATGTGGTGCCGAGGAAGCAGAGGCTATGGCTGTGCCTTGGGCACTGGTCGGATCGGTGAAGCAGGCTTAACGCGCTCAAATAGGAAGCTGTGCCCTCCCCATGCAGTACCTTGCCATTCTCAAGCGCTACGAGATGCTGAGACCGGATCTACGCGGCGGTGGCGTCCTCGATTCCTGGATGGGTGGGGCTAGGGATTGGAGTAGGCCAAAGGCCTAGCAGGGCGTGCTGTGCCTGCCAGAACCAGCGTAAACTATTCCTCCCATGGGAGGCGACCCCCCCCCAAGGCTAGATCGCTGCGAGATATGCTGCAGGAAAACATTTAAAAGGAAAGACGTATTCTTACCCCTAGCTCTTGGGTTCTCACCAGATACTGTGAAGGGAGGCTTGGGAGGGTGAGGAAGGTGGCTTGGCGCAGCTCGTGGCATAAAATTACAAACAACCACAGCCTCCTGACTCAAAGGAGGCTAGAACTCTTTATCTCTGTTCCTCTAAACCAGACAATACGCATGGTGCACTTCTAAATGCCTAAGCCTGAGACAAAGCAGCAAACAACAGCCCTCCTGATACTGCGATATCGCAGTCAACAGCTGGGCACGAATTTTTTCCTCCTTGTTAAAAACTTATTAAATAACATATTAACAGTAAATTCCTAATAAAAACACGCTCCATACAAGAATTTTTGTGCTATCAGAGCCGGCTTCCAGCCCTTAGCTGGAGTTCCTAACAATCATGGCAACAAAAAACGATGCTAGATGAAGCTTAACTAAATGTAAAAGCCACTCAACTGGCTCTTTTTAGCTTGAAATACAATGTGCTGGGACATATATCCTAGCAAATCCATTGCAGCACCAAGATTTGCTGCAACAATGCCATACGTATCTCTTATGATAGTTAGAATCAAGGCCTACCTTTCTGTGTGGAACAACAGGGATCCTGGTGTGCTTGTTGCCTTTTCAGATGCATGATTTGAACTGGAGAACAGGGGTTTCTGGGACCTGGATATACTAGAAATTTGATCCTAGAGTCATGTGCATCACTAGCCTATCAGGTGGGCTAAAACCCATTAGGTAATGTCTGGAGTGCCATGGATGGTCAACCAATCACAATGTTTCTTTCCTAAATACTAGGTCTGTTTCTGCTCTGCAAGGAATAATCAGCCACAGCCCTCCTGCAAATCCTCCTTATTTTGGCATAATGATAAAGAAGATCTCATTGGGTGTAGTAACATAGAGATGCCACTCAGTCAGCAGCTGCAATTTGCACAAAGCCAAAAACAACAGAATATTTCTAATATCAAGTTGTTAATTCTTTCTCCCTTAAAACCGCACATATTAACCCCAATGTTTCACCGATAAGGCTTGTTTAGGGGAGTGCTTTTACTTCTGTATCATCATTTTGCTATCCCTCTCTTAATTGTAAAATTCATTTTTCATACAAATAAAAAAGACTGTCAGCTTTAATGGCTCTTTGTTTACATCCTTTCCTTTCCTTTCACCTTCAAGGATAGCCCAAGAGCAAGGCCCCAGAACATTTATTTATAAAGCACCATTCTGGTTTCCTTGCAGGGATCCCCAACCCACTAGGAGACAAACATGGCACAGTCAAAATGTTTAGGTTGTGTGGCCCCCCACTTGGCCAGGTTCAGGATGAGCAGAGCTGGGCTGGCACTGTTGGTGTAATGGGCCCCTGACTGAAAATACCTCCCTGCTGTCTCACTGATGGCTTATAGAGTCTGAACAGATATATCCCATTCTGTGTCTGGTTACAGGGCAGGGTATATCCCTGTCTGTTTTAAGGGTACATCCCTATTCGATTACAGGATATATCCCTGATGGGCAACAGAAGGTGAAAATAAAATAAAAACAATGTTTTGTTTTCTAAAATGAAAGGAAAGAGCCAGCCCTGTAGTATTACAGTACTATCGGTATTGCTAACCACTCCGACAAACTGGATTTCCAAACAGATCTTGGTTGCTTTGGGGCTAGCCAGGGGAGAGAGGACTGAGCATCCCATGGCTGGCTCTTCTCTCATGAAGTGGAGGCACAGAGAGTGTCCCCCTGTAGGACTGACACAGTGTCCCCCTGTAGGACTGACACAGTGCCCCCGATAGGACTGACACAATGCCCCCCTGTAGGACTGACGCAGTGCCCACTGTAGGACTGACATAGTGCCCTCCTGTAGGACTGACACAGTGCCCTAGTATAAGATGGGTGCCTGGTGGTGACAACTGAGCAAAGTACTGTAAATGTACGAAAAAAGAAAATGAAATGAAAGGCTTTTAAAAGAGAAATAAAAGCAAGCAGCCTTTTTTATTTGTGAGATAAATAATAATTGTAAGCAAGAAAGGGATAGCAAAATGATGAAAGCAGCAGAAACAGTCCCCTAAACAAGCCGTATCCGTGAACCGTTGTGGCAATGTGGGAACTGGGAAGCAAGATGATTTGGGGAATGTTGTTTCTGTAGGCTTTATGCAGAAACAGAGTGGTGAGTAGTCCACTGTGCAGTGCACCGAGTTTCACAATCTCATTGTTATGAAGTTATAACATGATTATTAGCACCATTCATCATGTTTTAATTTACCTTGTGGCTATTATGGCTGTGTTTTTGTTCAGAATCCTTGTTGTTTCTAAGATGTATGATAATAACATATATTAAAAAACAACAAGATAAGTTACATCTGATTCAGTAAAAGTTAATGTATCTAACTGTATTATATTGAAGGTACATGCATTAAGCACTGCAGGAAGGAAGCATGAGGGGAAAAATGTGCATGTTAACTTTATAAAGAAAAACAGTTAGCAAAAGCAGACTTGAGAGACTATATTTCTATTTTTATGAGGGTAACTCATATTTGTACCTGCGTAATGGCAAGTTAAACTTGATAAAAACAAGCTGTTGGATGTGATCCGAGTCTAGTGCAACCTTTCGGACACCATCATCAGAGCATCAGAGCATCAAAGCCAGCTGAGCTCTCAAAACTACTCCAACCGGTTATACCTTCACGGGACCTTAGATCCTCTGACAAGTCCTTATTGAATATTCCTCTCTGCCGCACAAAAAAGGGCTCGGGAGCCTTCAGTTATGCTGCCCCTCACTTTTGGAACTTGCTGCCCCAGGGACTAAGAAATGCTCCTTCTCACGATGCATTTAAGCACAATCTCAGAGCTTTCCTTACCTCGATGGACAAATGTGTTTGTTTTGATCCCTCTTGAATCCCATGCTCCCTAACCTGTTCTCTTCCCTCCCTATTATGTATTATAGGCACTTGCGCTTTTTTATTCTTGGTTGTTTTTGCTTTTTATGTTTCATGTTTGTTGATACTGTATAACATTGTTGTTCTGATGCCAATTGTAAAGCTCTCTAATTACTGCCTAGTCACTTAGCTTGCCTCGCCTCCTGAGCTGTTTCCCCACCTTCATTCCTTATCCTGCACCCTCTGTTCCTGTAACACTTACTTTCCCAGCCCGGCTCTCTTCCCTTCCATAGCCATTTCTCCAGTGCCCTGTCATTCCCCACCCTTTTTTCCTGCCCTCCCTCTCCTGCTCTTTGCCACCTCCTCCCCCTCTAACCGCCCCTCCACTCCCCTCTCTGCCGTCTTTCAGTTCCTGACCAGTTGCAACAGGTTGCTACCTTGCACCGCCACGCCAGAATCCTGGCCGCCAGCACCCTTCCTACCTTTCTTTCTCACCTTCTGCCCCTCTCCCTGCCAGCTTCCCCCTCCTTCTTTTATTCTTCCTCTTCTCCCATGCTCAGTCCTCACCCCTCTCCTCTCCTATTTTATCCCGCCTCCCACCAGTTTGCGTGACTCCCCTCTCTCTCCTGCCGTCTCGTAGTTCCACTGGCTTGGCCGCAGGTTACTACTCTACCCCGCCAATGCCATTTTCACCATCTCGCCTCTTGTCCTCCTCCCTTCTTCTGCTCCACTGCGCTCTTACTAGGTGCACTCTATCTCTCTACCCCCACTCATTTCCCTATCTGTTCCATGCCCTTCATCCCTTTTCCCCCTATACCCTGCCCTTCCCACCCTACCCTCCCCTCCCCATTCCTTTAGTTCAAATCCCTCCTCACCCTTGCACCTAGTCCCCCCACCGCCCTCCCCTGCACATCACCCTCTCTCCCTCTCTATTTTTTGCACCCATAGCTTCACTGTCCTGTTCCCCGACCTCTCCGTCTCTCTTGCCGACTCCCGGTTCCACCGTCCCGGCCACAGGTGGTAACCTTCTCCCTCTAATGCCGCACTTGGCGCCTTAACCTCCCTCCTGTCCTCCCCTTTTTTGCTATTCACCCTACCACCCCCTGTCTCTGTCTCTCCTGCCCTACCCTTACACCTGTCCCCTACCACCTCTCCCCCTAGTTCTCAACAACTGAATACATGTAATTTTATCCTTATTGCTATGCTTGACTACACTGTGTGACTTTGTCCTTTGCAAATGTATCCTGCTCTGTGTAATTTCTTATGTATCCTGCAAATGTATCCTGCTTTGTGTAATCTCTTATGTATCACTGTGTTCTGTAACTGTACCTCCCAGGTCGTGCCTGAAAACAGTCACTTGTTGGTTAGCGCACTTACCCGGTCAACAAAAACTAAATAAATAGTGTGGAATGATGAGGCTCAACAACATCATCAGCTGTGAATACAGCTCACCCTTCAAAGCCAAATGAAAAAAAGGCTGTTAACAATGAACTGGAGCTAAGGTGGACAGACAGGTGCCACCCTATCAGCATAGTTACATGCTAATTGCCTATGTAACATCTAGTCTGTATGGATTGCCTGAATAAATGGCAACTAAATAACTGAACTTTCTTTTCAATTGTATGCTATAGTATGGTTGTGTTTTTATATCTTCTCATCCCATGCAACAGTGTGGTATTTATATAATAGCCAATAAACTGGAAATAAGATTCACTATTGGGACTAGTATATAATAAATACAAGAAAATACAAAATCACACATGCCCCCACAATGCAAAGCATCATGGGCTGCATATGCAAATCACCACAGAATGTTATGCTGGTCCAACTTTAAGCAGAATTGCATGGTGCCGAAGGCCCTCTCACACACAGTTTGCAAAGGGCTGCTTAAGGGTTCTGTGGCACCCTTGCAAACTGTGAGAGAGGCCTTTTGGCACCATGCAATTCTGGCAAAGTTCAGCATAACATTCTGTTGTGATTTGCATATGCAGCCCATGATGCTTTGCATTGTGGGGGCATGTGTGATTTTGTATTTTCTTGAAACTTGGCTTCCCAGCCAAATGCCCTTTGGGGTAACTCTTTCCTCAGTGTTTGCGCACAGAGGTTCTTTGTCTTTATAATAAATACAGTTGCCTCCCATATATCCGAGACACTTGCAGAGTGGCCATCCCTCTCAAATGATGTTGAGGGCAAGGCACTGCTAACTTACACCATCACTGAGATGCTGTCAATAATTGTGGTGGCTCCTGGATTCTTTTCTCACTCGTAGTAAGGGGAGTTCATATCTGATAGAAATGCACAGTGCCTCCAACCAGAGAAAGATTAAAGTAGGCATAATGACTAATCAATATAACTCCCACGATCCTGTACTTCCTACTTCCCCACTGTGATCACCCTTCCTGTAGACCCCACACACATGCAGCAGTTTTACTTTAATTCTCTTACACAGAATTATTTCAATCAATAACAATTATTGGCTTTAATAGCAAAATATCGTTTTCTTTAACACTGCTGGCCCCTGCAAGGGAAGAATGATTCAGGCAGGTCCAAATGGTACCTGGCCCTGTTTAAGTACCCTTCTAGGCATGGTCCCAGCTACCACCTGTTATTTAGGCCAACATTAGTTAAGCCCTAAGAAGGCATGGCGCTAATGTTTTTACTGTACTTTGGCTGCCACTAACAATGCCAAGCAAGGTACAGACACACTTTTCCCACACTCACACTACAACACTTACCTCCAAAGAGTACTGGGTAAGTTGAGGTTCAGTGGTGACTCATTAGACCCGGAGTTACTACATCTGGCCCTTGATGCTGTACTTCTCCCCCTCACCAAGATCCTTAATCTTTCCCTTCACTGTAGTCAATTCCCCACCCTAGGAAATCTGCTATTGTTACTCCTAGCCACAAGAGTGGTGACAAAACTGCCCACAGCAACTACCGCCCTATTTCCATCCTTCCCTTCCATCTCCAAAGCATTGGAAAAAATTGTATCAGATCAACTGTATGACTACCTAGCGGAGCACAACCTCCTGTGCGCCCAACAGCACAGTTTCCGTAAGGAACACAGAACCACAACTGCTCTCTTGGAATATACCAGTTTTGCCACAAAGCCGTTGATCAGGGACAATTGGTAGGGTCTGTTTACATTGACCTGACAAAGGCATTTGACACGGTTAACCATTACCTCCTGGTTTTATCCCTTCATTCAATTGGCCTCTCCCCTGAAGCCACCTCCTGGTTTGTGAATTATCTCAATGATAGCTCCCAGCAAGTGAAAATCTCTAACACCCTCTCCTTCTTATTACCTCTCCACTCTGGGGTCCCACAGGGATCTATTCTTGGGCCTCTCCTCTTTAGTCTCTTTCTAAATACCCTCCCTCTAGCCTGCTCTGGTAACCTATTACTCTACGCTGATGACACTGTTATCTATACTTGTCACTCGGACCCATCCATACTACAACAATCTCTTTAGGCTAATTTCTATGAGTTAGAGTCATGGTTCACTAAACACATGCTTATCATAAACTATAAAAAAATTAAATCAATGTTATTTTTAAACGCACAAAACAAACACAAAGATGACCCCTCACAATTCTAACTGACCATTTTCAGCAGTTAGAAGAGATCAACATCTTTAAATACCTTGGGGTTACCCTTGACTCCACCCTTTCCTTTCAAGGCCATGTTGACTTAGCCTGCAAAGCTGTTAATACTAGGATCAGCCTCTTCTATAGGCATAAAAAATGCTTAACAAATGACGCCCTCCATCTTGCTGTCACCAGTTCAGTACTCTCCATAGTAGACTACGGCATAGTAATCTATGGCTCTGCATCTGACAGTGTCCTCAACATGATCAAAGTCTCTCTTAACAAAGCTTGCTGGCTTGTTCTTGGAGCCCATCAGCTTACCCACACCTGTGACCTTTACCAGCAAGCACACTGGTTGGACTTTAAAGGTCTGCTAACATACCATACTTGCTTAAGAGCCAAGAAAGTCTTGTCCTGCCAGTCCCCCCCCACCTTGATCCTTCATTTTCTGATTCCCACCTTCTCTCTGCGTACTACCAGGAGCACCTTGTCCCTTTCTGTAAAACCGCCCTTGGGCAGTGTGCCTTTCCATACCGGGCCCCCTGCCTGTTGAACAGCCTGCCCCATGATATCCTGGCCACTAATAAACTTGGCCCTTTTAAAACTAAACTTCACCAGCACCTTCTCTCACTGAACCATTGCAACTGCCCATAATTCTCTCCTACTCCACACTGTCTCCACTCACTATTCTCTTACTTCTCATCTATCCCCTCTCCCCCTCACCTACTCATTCTCCTACTTGCCTTTTTCTGACTGCCTTTGTATTCTTCTCTCTCCCTGATGCACTTTTCTGCCCACTGGTGGCACTTGATTGTAAATATAATCTTTATGTACTCAAATTGTATTTTTATACCATCTCTGTTAGTGGTTTAGCCTTTCCTATGCACTGTATCTTGGCTCCTCAATCTATGTTTTGTAGTCATGTCATTTTGTATCACTGTATTGCTGTCACTCAATGTTATTACCCTGTGTATACCTTTACAACATCCTGTATTCTATGGATGACATGGAGCCTCTGTAAAAGAGCCTCTGGCTCAGAGGTATATCTGATATTACAAATAAAATAAAAAATAAATAAAAATAAAACACAACAGAATACAGGTATTGTGATGGTACTTCTATACTGAAGGCTACTGTCCTCTCCCACCTGGTACCAGAACTTCTCCTTAAATACCATGGGAGCTCCCTTAATGCAGTCCTTTGGTACCCAGAGCTGAACTGTGGCAACCCATAGATGTTACTGTGGGTTGGCATTGGTGCACTGTCAATTCTGAAAAGAACAATGGTGCTTATGCACTAATGTGGGCCAGGTACTTGTGTGACAGGCAGGTACCTGGCCCACATCCACCTACACCACCAGACAGATTTTCCATTCATCATTATCATCCTCCTGTCTATGGATCTACCCTGCTGGCATGAATATGCATGGGGGTGGACTGGCAGGCACAGGTGGTAATCCAACTGGATGCCCACCCTGCCAGCAGACTGGATCCCCTGCTCTGCATGAAGCAGGGGATTGTGGGACACAGTGGTTCCAAAAAATGTTACCAGACCCATGGAGTGCCCCAACAGCTATCCCCAACACTCTGTGCAAGTCCAGAAGGCTGGGGCAGTATGGCAAGTGATGTAGCTGGTCCCACCATGGTGAACCACTGCAGATCAGAGGGGATGCATGGCAGCTACAGCTGCCTGCATAGCCTGTGCTTCACTGTGGTGATACTCCACACCATAGTGCATGGCATGAAGTGTAGCTCCACCTCTGTACATTTCCTGGACTGCCTGCACATGCAGAACCATGGAAAGATGGAGGATCAAGTGTGGAAGAGGCCTGCATCTTTTCCATAATTGCCAAGGGGGTCCAACTGGACAACTGATGTGTAGCTGTCCATCTTAGAAGTGCCTATATGCCACATATATGTGATGTATAGGCATAGTGCATAGACCCCAATATGCTCAAAGTAGCATTTTTCCCCAAAGGCCATGCAGTTACCAACATGGCTATGAACCTCAGCAGTTAGGTATTTGTAATCCAGCCTGATAAACAACTTGACCTGAACTTTGTACTTTTTCATGCTTGCTTGCTTGTTTGCTTGAAAAAGGACTGTATATATCAGCCTTCTGGCTGTATTTAACAAGTAAAGCAACATGGTGGACCCACAGTCCACACATATTTGAATGCAATTCATGCACATATATTTTTGTAGGGTATATGGCTAAAATACTGTAAATGTGGATCGCAGACTTAGAATTCCAGCATTCTTGCTGACCCAAGATACACGTTTAAGCTGGTGGCATGCCAGCTAGCAGCACACAAATCCCAAATCCTCTCCTGACTGCCCAGCACTCTGCATTGGCATCCAAGAAGTATGGAAGATATCTAAAATGGCTCTGAATTTTCAATATGCTCTAAAGATTGGAGCACACCAAAGAGCTGGAGGGAAATAGTTGTGCCTGATTATATATTTTCCTTCAGATGCAAGCAGGACAGCTATTTTCTGAAATGAACCCTCTGTCTCCTATTTCATCCATTCCTGCTGGCCACCAAATCAATAGTGCCGGAGTCCAGATTTAGTTGGGAATATCTTGTCCACCTCTTTATCCCTTAGCAGCAAATATTTTCTCTGGTCTCCTCTCCCTGTCATCTGATGCTCACCCAAAAAGTTGGCTGTATGGGAAGTAGGGGGGAAATTGCACTACAAGGCTCATAAGCCTTTCAAAAAAATGAAGAATAAAAGAAGAAGCATCTGCCCATTAAAACACTGGGCATAGCAGCAATGGTCCACTACCTTGTCTTAGCCTATTATAGGCCACAAAGGGTATATCTATTTGGGCAGGCTACCCACTCTACATTTCGAGGCTGAAGCACCATGCTTGCCGAGGAAGGACAAAGTTGAAACACAGGTAAATAAAAGGTAAGAATCATTTAGGTGTAGGGTGGTAGGGGGCACCCAACTAGCAGGGTAGCTGATTTCTGGGTCTTCCATGAGAAATGCCACTGCAACAGACAAAATGATAGAAACAGCATAGGAAAGGATAGAATAGATACATTTTGTCTTTGCTTAATCAGAGGCATGGGGGAAGGCCTTGATGTAGCAGTTCTGCTTTCTAGTAGCTTTCCACTACTCATCGGGACAGGGCCCAGTCTCCTAACACACACATCTCTTTTGAAAGGGATCTGCCTTCTCTTTAGACAGTGTATCAGTCTTATTTCCCTCTATGTTCTAGATGAAGAAGTGGAGGAATTTCCACCAATACTTCACTTAAAAACTCAACACCCAGGCAGCCCACTTTATATTCTTTTTCAAACACCAGGATAATGGTGCTTTCATTATCCATTACATGTTTTTAAAACATTTTTTATTTATTTTATTTATAGCATTTTCCAGCAATTTTACAGTATCGAATAGAACAATTCATACCAAAGTTTGAGATTTCATCTTAAAATTTACAATAATAGTGAATTATAATTAGTTATAAAACCATAGCTCTAAGATAATGTCTGCAATTCGGGGGAAGGAGGGGTAGTCCAAGTAATAAAGTGGGCTTAACAAGGTTATAGTTCTACTAACCAAATGAGTAAATAAAAGAAATTCTATAAGCTATCTAACTTGAACATATATATGGGTATGTAGCCACAAGCTTACAGATTCAAAAACTGAAAGTCTAATTTCATCTCGCTTCTTGTTTCCAGATTATCAACATCAAATTAAAGTCCTGTCATCAGTCCATTTTTATTTTTAGTATTCAGATTCTGAGTAAATCAATTTTTCACACCTTCCTCCATCAGAGGCATTTCAACCTCCCTTTCAACTTCATGTGTTTGTTTGTCTTCTTCTCTCTGAATTCTTTTTTCCAAAGTATATGACTTCAGTTGTTCAGGCTCAAAAAAGAGTTTTTTTCCTCCCCATATGTAAGCCAACATTTTGTGGGAAATAGGGCTTTTATTTTAGCTCCAATATCATTTAAATCATTATTATATATAGAATAATGGATGGGGAAGTGTGTTTAATGAGAATTTAATGGTTGCCCGAGGTATAGGATGCTACATAAACCCCGAGGACAAAGCCCGAGAAGGTTTATTAAAGTATCCCACTCTGAGGGCAACCATTAAATTCAAGTTCAGCACACTTCACCATCTTTCATTTTTTATAATTGCTGGACTGAATTTTTTCCAACTTTACTGTCTCACTGTTGCAGATACACAGATACACACACACACACACACACACACAAACACACACACTCTCACTCTCTCTCTCGCTCTGTCTCTCCCCCTCCAAGAGTCTTTTTTTTCCCTCTCCTTCAGTTTTTTTTTGTAGAGCTGCTTTTTTTTTAAATTTAGGTTGTGCTTTCATTCAGAAGAGCTTCGCAATCATGATCGCTGCTTACCCCAGTCTGGCAGGTCATGGTCCGTTGGAGCCGTTCCCCTGGCAGTTCTTGTCCACTGCAGCTGCCAAATGGCAGGATCAACCAGATATAATTTTTTCTGCTTTTAAATTGTAACTGGTTTAAAATAAAGTAAAAATTATGGGACTCTCTGTCTGGCAGCTCCTCGTTTCCCGGGATAAGGAGCTGCCATGTTTTGAAACATGATTAACACGCCCAGGACGAGATGAACAGCCAGTGAGAGAGTGGCTGTTTTTGACTGACTGGGTGCATGCTCACCATTATAACCTGTGGGTTATAATGGCAAATTATAACTGGTTCAGCCCATAGAAAAAAATGCTGACCAGTTATTATGCATAAATATTGCTTATGATGTTGCGTTGCTGGAGCTATATCCGGATAAATAAGGCAAATTATTTCCTTATTCTTTAAAGCCCTGATTTTTCTAGCAGTTGAAAGGATAAGATCACAATCTGTATCAAAAGCAAGTGAAAATATAATCGTGTTCCTTGGACCAGAAGAATTTCTGAAAAGCTCAGCAGTATTTTGAGCTTGACTGAACACAGTTGCAGAGTCAGGGGAAAGAAACTGGAAATTAACATCTTGCATTTGAATTTGAGTTTGTTCACTGATTTTTGATTGTAAGTTAGAATATGATTTTCTGAAAGGGACTCTAAAAGCTTTAGTCACAAAAGGAAGATTGTTGTCAGGAAGTTTAAGAACAGAAACAAATACGTCCTCAGGGGATCTCTGAGAGAAGCAAAACTCTTATTATATGAATTTGGGACTCCCACTAACCTCAAATGTTTGTAGCAGATAGTGTTCTCCATTGCCTCCATTCTTCATTGCAATGCAACACTAGCCTTCAAGTTAGTAGTGGCAAGTGTTTCATTTCTCAGGGTCTTTTGTTTAGTAACACTAGCTTCCTTTTAAAGATCAGTCTGTGCCTCCTGTATGGCTTTCACCTCATGTTTAACAGGTTTAAGTTCAGTGACAACACAATCAGTCTTTTTAATCATTATATCTAGCTTCTTGTCAAAAATCTGCAGAAACATAAACCAGTTTTAAAAAAGAAGAGGATACCTCTTTTAAATTCTTGAATCCCATTTTGGTTGACAATGCCAGTAAAGTCGATGCTGATAGTCCCGTGGAAGGAATGGAAGTCTGATTTGAACTCACATAGACTGGTGTAGCCCAGACATTTATTTTTTCCAAAGGCACAAAAGTAACACCTGGCTTCTTTCTCACAGATACTGCTGGTGAGTCATTGTCTGATGATTTACACAGCTTCAGTGTTGTCATTGTAGAACTAGTATTATGCTTTAAACTTTCAGAAACTGACGCTACACTGATATATATATATATATATATATATATATATATATATATACATATATTCTAATGAAATGGAAGACACATCCATTTTTTTAACCTCTAATACCGACAGAGAATCACTGTCAGGTGATTAATAGAGCTTCAGTGATGTCATGTGTGTTTCACTTGGCAGATCATTTGGTGCTAAAAGATCCATAGGTGTTGATAGGGCTTCTAAAACAAGTAGCACGGCTATACAGAATTCTGTTGTCTCTGGGCCAGTGCCGAGGAACCCACAAAAACAGTTGGCAGGCTCCGTGCACCTGTCAGCATCTGATCTCCCACAGGTGCTTCCCCAAGACCAGGTCATTTAGTTACAAAGCGGTCAATCAGACTTTTCTGAATCAGCATTTCTTGCTCTGAAGATGATGATTGTTTCTTTCTCTTTTGCAGTTTTGCTTTAAGCTGGTTTCATGTCATTTTAGGTTGTCTCAGTACTGATTTTCTTATTATAATTCTCCTCATAATAATGAAAAACAGAAGATTAAAGATAAGAGCTCTTTGCCATGGCGACTATCCCATCGCCATCTTGGAACACCTCCACACACAGACACACGCAAACGCACACACACACACACAACTATCCCATCGCCATCTTGGAACAACCCCCACACACACACACACACACACACACACACGTATATTGTCGCCATCTTGGACCCTTCCCACACACACACACACACACAACTATCCCATCACCATCATGGAACACACACACACATAACTATCCTATCGCCATCATGGAACACACACACACACACACACACACACACACACACACACACTTGTTATCCATTACAAATTAAATCTTTCCATTTTTCCCTTGGCCTCCTCATCTAGTTTCACTGCACCATACTAAAGCAATATAATATCAGTACAATTCCAGAAAAATAGTTTTTGTGTTTTTTTTTCTTATTGCTAAAACATCTTTTATACACAACTACAATAATCATCAGCTTTCTAAATCTGGTGATACTGAAGTTTGTTACTTTCACTATGCCCTCTTTTACTTTGACTCATTTTTCCTCCACCCAACCTCAGGTCATCTCCCCCTGCCAGATCATTTCTGAGGCACGTGGCAATCTTTGTACATCAGCCCTTCTGAAGGCTAGGGCCCTCACCCTTGTGTGGTTGGAGTCTGACACTTAAACCATCCACTGAGGACTATGGTTGCCTTCTGGATGAAAGCAGGCTATCACCTTGGTATACATTCCTATCCTTCCAGGGTTGGCCCACAGCCTGAAATATAGTCATGCCTCTCCTCTCCTCTCTGTACCATTTCTTCTACCATTACTTGAAGGCCATGGTGCAGAACTCCCTCTCCTCCCCCATATAGTGCAACACACATTCGTCACTCACATTTTAAACACATGGGAAATGCAGGATCAACCAGAAAAATTATCTGACTTTACCAGAAATGAAATTTACACACAGAGCTGACTATGGAAATTTACCTTTAAGTTTAATCCCATGAAACACCCTTATCAAGTTAATGCATTAGCAGCCATATTGGCTCTGACCAGAGTTGGTTTAGTACCTGGCAGTGATACTGCCATTTCATTAGCAGTTAATTATCATTACTTTATAACTGAAACACTATAATGTACCCTGGCTCAAATGATTTATTTGTATACATTTGTCATACTTTTTTTTGCCTGGAGTGTGTCTCATGGTGATTTTCATGAGCCAGTTCAGAGTAGTTTGCCAGCCTACTCCATGATGCCAATAGGTAGGAAGAAACACTCTCTTTCTGGCCAGCATCCTCTTCCCAGGTCATTTCTGTAATGCCCAGATGACCCCTAGGTTGTCATCCATTAAGAAGTTCAATGGGACATAATCCATTAGCTGCTTGCAGTACCGCCCCCTAGGTAAATAAAAGACAGGGTGAGGACTGATCCCACTTTTCTCTTCTTCCTTCACATACCTATGCGATATTTGCTTAAAGGTTTAGTTGAAACATTCAACCAGCCTGCATGTTCCAGGATGATATGGGAAGGTCCAAACCATTGATACGCCCAACAATCGGCACACCTCTTTTAATAGGGCAGAATTAACTTTACTGCCTTCATTAGTGAGACTTTCATGTGGAATCATGTTTTGCAAGATATATGTCAATTTACCAGCTACTTTTGGGGCTTTAACATTCCTTAAGACCTACAGCCTTGAATTGTTAGCATATCTGCAACTGTGATCTGATATTTGTAAAATGGAAAATGTTTAATAAACAGTTAAACTGCAAAAAAAAAAAAGATGAGATGCCTTTGGTACCCCTGCCCATAGTTGATAATTCCTTCAATCACATTTCTATGGACATGCTTGGACCATTAGAGAAAAGCGAAAAAGGAATTACGTCATCTCAGTAGTTTGTGATTTATGCTACATAATATCCTGAAACAGTACCTTTAACTGTTTACAAGAATGCATTTCACATAAGATAATATTCTGTGTACATGCACTCACCGAAACATCTTCTGGTGCAACATGACTTTTTCATACTGGGTAAATTCAGGCAATCACTCCCCTGCAATCAAAATACAGCAGACCAAAGAACCAGTTCTGCACACAAAGGAAAAGGAGCAAAACAGAAAACAAAACGAGAACTATGTACATATAACTTTTTACAAGCAAAGTCTTCTATAAATTATAAGCAGTTTACCATCTAGAGTATACCTAGCCTGTGATCTCTTCTGTAGGGATGTGAGCGGGCAGTTAAAACACTTGCTCAACTGTCCCCAACTCTGGGGTATATATAGGCAGTGGAGGCAATATAGTGCAGTGGTTTAAGGCTCTGAGCTGCAAACCTGGAGACCTGGGTTTGAATCACACAGCCTCCTTTTGCATACTGTGACCCTGAGCAAGTCAGTTAACTTCCTTGTGCTCCCAGGTTGCACTTGTAAACAAGCCTACAGCTTAGTGTGTCTCTCCTGGTAAAACAAAGGTAAAGAAGTGGTATATAGCTGAGGAAGGGTTGCCAACATGCTTCATAGTTATGGAGGGTATTGGTAGCCAGGTGTGATAACTGGTCCAAGTTAGACATTTGGGTGATTGCTGACATCAGCTCTGCCACTGTGGGGGTGGCTGTGATCTGCCAACAGCTGAGGATGAGACATTTGGCTTGCATGACAAATAGTCCTAGCCACCTGTGCTCTGTTCCTGTCAGCAGGGGTGCCGTCTCCTTCAGCCCCAGTATCATCAGTGGCACTGAGAGAGGGATGTCCTTACCTAGGACTTTTTCATTGATGGAATGCACATGGGTGCAAAAGGGTTGTAGTCTGGGATGAGACCATAGTATGTGTATGAGATCCCCAGTGGCTGCATTGCAGCTCCAACATGAGTCCGTCTCCAGAACACCCATTGAATGTAGCACTGCTGGAGTTCTGTACCATATGTGCAATATCTTGCTCTGAATGAGTCTACTTCTTTGATCCTTAAAAACTATGTGCCCCCATCTCCAGCAGGCACTCCCCTAAGTGTTGGTTATAGTGATCCGGAGGGCTTCTTCCCATTTTCCTTTGGAGACCTCTGACTGATTGGGGATATTGTCCATAATGGTGAAATTTATCTGGCTGGCCTGTTTCTTCTTTATAGTTAGCCATATGAGGGATATTGTAGGGTTATGAACCTTCTGTCTTTCTTTCATGTAACTCTGCACTGCACTTCTGAGTTGTAGATATCACCAGAAGTCCTGTGCAGGTAGGCCCCACTTGTCTCTGAGGACCTGGAATGAATCCATTGCCTGGGCCCCTGGTATCATTAGTGTAGTAATGTAGTAATGTAGTAATCCCTTAGGTGACCCACTTTGCCCATTCAGTGGGACCTTTCCCTATTGTTACTGTATCTTAGGGTTTCCCCAGACCGGTGTCAACCTTAGGGGAGCAGGATGTGCCTTTATTTTCTGATGTATTTTTGCCAAGTATTTATTAGATGGACCTGTCGTTGGGTGCATGCATGCCTCTTTTGGAAGGGGGGTTATACAATAACAGTGGGAGTGAGTGTACCTTACTGAAATACCTTTCTATGTATACCCATTGTGGTGCTTCTGGTGTAGAAGGCCTAAACCAGTGAAGAGCCTGTGCTGTTTGGAATGCCCACTTGTAGCCTTCCATCCATTGCAGACACCATCCTCCCTGTTTCCAGTGTGCTCATACCTTATTGCAGCTACATCTTTATATTTTCCCCTCCCACAGAAAGTTCCCTATAATTTTGTCTATGATTTGCCCCCAGCTGGGGGGGGGGAGTTCCAGAAGGATGTGTGATAACACATACAAAAGTTTGGGGGAGGTCACGTGATGTCTGGCTAAGAAGAAGCAGCTTGCTTGTCTCACTCCCACCCTCCCGCTCTTTAATGCAATAAATCTCTTCATCAATACAACCTTTGGAAGGTTAAAACTTGAGGAACATAGTGTAGGACCTTGAGCAGTCGCCCGATCACCTCTAAGCAGTTTATCTGCAATGATGGAAGTCACAGTGAAGCCGGAGCTCCCGCAGAATACGCCTCCACCTTCCGCATAATAGGCTGCTAAAAAAGCTAAACAGCAAGCTACCAAGTCTACCCTGGCAACATCCAGCAAGGCGAATGCAGCACCACTTACAGAGGAATGCTTTCTCCTAGAAATGAAACCGCTGCAAGATGCACTAACCTTGATCACCTCAGAAATCTCTTCTCTCAAAAAAGAGTTGGGAGATGTCTCTCACCAGGGGCGAGACAATGAAGTGTGCACTATATCCTTAGAAAAATGGAAATCGACCATGGATCCAGAATTCATATCAATGAAAAGGCAACTAAATAAAATGGAATTAAAAATAGAGGACCTTAAAGGGCATAGTCGCCGAAACAACCTGGTAGTACTGGGGCTTCCAGAAGAAGAGGAAGGTTCTATGCCTATAAAATTCACTCAAAAATTACTAGAAAAAATAGCAGGCCCCTCACCCAATGGGCCTTCCTACTTTGCGGAACGTGCACATCGGGCATTGCACCCTAAGCCAGCCCCAGGATCACCTAGGCCGTTCCTACTAAAGTTGCTCAATTTCCTGGATAAACAACATGTACTCGCAAAACTGAGAGACATTCAAGCTGTTATGTGGGAAGGATATAAAATTAGGGTCTCTCAAGACCTACCGGCATCTGTGAGGCAGAAACAGGACACTTTCCACTCCACTGTATCATGCCTGATCCCTGCTGGGGTGCGCTTTTGCATGCTATACCCTGCCCAACTGCAAGTTAGAGTGCAAGAGAAATGGCACCCCTTTGAGACCAATGATCAGGCAACACAAGAATTGCAGCGCCTTCTCCCCAAGCTTTTTAAGAAGTGAATATCTGTCTGGGAAGATGAACAGGGTGATTCATATAATGTTCAACAAAGTGTTTGCCGTAATTCTGCCAATTCTGTAAGATAAGGTAACCTACAGGAGTAAGTTTGGATTTTTCCTATATACTATACTTATCTCCAGGCTATATTACATTTATTCTCCAGCTAATGACTCCCTGTCTGCTCCATACCGATGGGTGTCAGTTTGACTTTTTTTTTGTGTTGAGCACTATTGCTGCAAATGGAGCGGAATTTAATAGCCTGGCTGAATTGTTCGAAGCAACAGAGCTGTGCTGAACTGAATGGTTTCTTAAAGGTAATTGCATGCGCCGAGGTTGTACAATAGCTGATTAGATCAGGTTACTGGTTTCCTGAGCTGACAGCAATGTACAGCGATGCGAATGTGTGCAGTATCGAGCTAGGACAATCTGCAAGGAACTCTGCCATGCGCATGTACGCACTGCCACAAGGACTTAAAGCAATAGCTGAGCATTTCTAAGTTAACTCACCTCGCTTCCTCCAAGCTTTCCTTTTAGACTCACCAGGAGTGATTTAACTTAAATGGCTGTGAATGATGCTGCATGTCCTGATATACCAGTCTCTTCATTTGGGGAGCAAGGGCATTACTTTGAGTCATACTGGTTCAAGTCAGACAGAGCCAGAATTATTCTGGGTTAGCCGCCACAGCAAGGCAGTAATCTGTGGTCAACATAAGGAACCAAATAGAAGTTCCCACATTTTATTAATTTGGCCTATCTTATTATTTTCACACTCATGTTTCTCGATATCTATACCAGCACTGTTGTTTGGAATGGGGATAGTTATGTAATATGTTGGGTGACTGTTTAAGGAAGTAGATTTCTTATTTTGAAGGGGAGGCGGGAGGGATGGGGGTTACAACTGCTCTGACAGGCAGCATCATGCACCAAATCAAAGGAGGGTACCTTATCACATTTCAGAAATTTAAATTTGTGGGATCTTGGTTACAGCTCGGTAGTAAGGTTTGGCAACTAATATAGATCACCATCTGGAACTTCACTTTAGAAGAGGCATGGGGTGTGGGGAAGTGGAGGGTAATGGGGCTTCTATTGTTTTCTAGGAATAGTGGTGGGGGAGGGGGGAAGGTGCCATGGTATCAGCAAAAGGGCAGGTTACTTTCTCTTTCTGTTTATTGCATTATTTCACTGTTGTTACCAGTTAAAAATGGCTAATTGCTTAAAGGTGAATTCATGGAACGTAAAAGGGGTGTGCAATAAACATAAGAGGTATAAAATACTAAAACACCTGCAAGCAGTGAAAGGACAAATCTCTTCCCTGCAGGAGATCTACCTGCAGGAAACTGAGGCTGACCTGCTGCATAGACTCCACATAGGTCAAGTCTATGCTGCAGGGGCGAGCACACAGAGTGGAGAAGTCACCATTCTGATTGCCAGGTCCCTCAGATTTCAATTTAATCAGTGCATTTGAGACCCGCAGGGTAGGTATGTAGTGGTGATTGGCTCCCTAGACAGCTCCGATATAGTCCTTGGATCAATGTATGGACCAAACGCTGATTCACCCTCTTTCTTTATGGAGTTACTTAATGTTCTATTGCCATTCCTGTCCACACTGCTCTTGCTCGGAGGGGATTGGAACTTGCCCTTTTCACCAGATATGGACAGGACAGGCAAACGGAGAGTGGGTCTGTTCCCTGCTCGAAGGGCTATCAGGGACTTAATAGATAAACTGGGAATATGTGATCCTTGGAGGGTGTTGCACCCCGCCCAGAAGGAGTATACATTTTGGTCTCCTGTTCATGGCACCTTGTCCCAGATTGACTACTTTCTAATAAGCAAGTGGCTTCTGGCAGGCCTCATGGAATGTGAGATTTCCCCAGAAGTTAACTCGGATCATTCTCTGGTAAAATGTGCTCTGTCACTATCACCCACCCATCATTCAGAAACAATATGGAAAATAAACAATAGATTATTGAAGGATGATTGGATGGTAGAGATGATTAAACAATGCATTGCACAGTACACCAATGATAATTTAAACTTCACGGGCCAGCCTGATTTAGAATAGGGAGCCTTAAAATGCATCCTAAGGGGTGAACTTATAAGGATTGCCTCCACAAGGAAACATAAGAGGGAGAGCCAGGTAATGGAATTGTTTGGCCAAATTAGGGAACTGGGGCAAAATATTTCACCATCCTCTCCAGATTCACATCGACAGGAGCTCATAAAGCTAAGGACTAGATATAATGACTTGATTGGGGAACAGGCTGAATATGCTATACTCAAATCAAGATCCTCCAATATCAATCAAGGAGAGAAGGCGGGCCGCTTATTGGCACTACGGGTGAAACAACAAGAAGCGGCTAGGCTTCTTAAAGGAGTCCACTCATCCAGAGATGGATCCCTTAAGACGGAACCTAAGTGCATTGTTTCAGAGTTCGAACATTTTTACAAGCAACTATATAGCGCTAGGCCCGACCCACCCTCAGAGGCCCATATAGATATATACCTGGCAAATCTGCCTCTACCTACCTTCACTCCCAAGCAACAATCCCAGCTACTCTCCCCCTTTACAGAAGAAGAAATACAATTAATGATTCATGCATTGCCCCTAGATAAAGCCCTGGGTCCGGATGGATTCTCCTCAAATTTTTACAAAGTATTTAGTAAGGAATTGACCCCATGGCTACAAGGTTGTTCCTAACTGTCTTGGAAGGAGACTGTCAAGACCCCTGTCTTTTTGTAGCTCTGATTGTGGTACTGCACAAGGAGGGGAGGGACCCAGAGCAAGTGTCGAGCTACTGACCGATTTCGCTATTGAATAGCGATATCAAAATACTAACTAAGGTTATGGCGGATAGACTCAGTCGGGTATTTCCCTCCCTGATAGGTATAGAACAAGTGAGCTTTATGGCGGGTAGGTCATCTGTAGATCATCTGAGAAAATTGGATCACATATTCTCCATGGCCAAGGAAAGCACTACTCCTATGGTGTTGGTGTCCCTGGATGCAGAGAAAGCATTTGATAGGGTGGATTGGAATTTCCTTTTTAGGACCTTGCTCAGGTTTGGTTTCCCTCCCCTCTTTGTGCAGTGGGTCATTGCCATTTACAACAAACCCAGTGCCAGGATATACTGCAACAGAGCTCTCTCTCCTCTTCTTTCTTGCTGGGTTCTGGAACCAGACAAGGGTACCCCCTGTCCCCTCTCCTATTCAGTTTATATCTACAGCCCCTCCTGACTCAGTTTAGGTTGGTACCCAGGATACAAGGGATAACAATGGGGGGCAAGAATTCAAGGTGTCGGCATCTGCTGATGATATACTTCTCCATCTCTCCAGTCCTAAGGGGTTTAGCAGCAATGCCTTATACGTGATTCAGGAATTTGCCCAGTTTTCAAATTACAAACTAAATCTGAAGAAGTCAACAATCTTCCCTCTTAATTCAGCCATACATAAACAAGACATGGTGGACTTAGGGCTAAAGTGGGAAGCCAAAAAACTAAAATATTTAGGAATATTTTTAACTAGAGAAACAAGACTCTTGAAGGAGTATAATTTGGATGCTCTGCTTCAGGTTATACATCAGGATCTGGAGAGGTAGCGGTTACTGCCAGTCTCTCTATGGGGCAGAATAAACTTGATTAAAATGAACATCTTGCCTCATATCTTCTATCCCCTCAACATGCTGAATTTATGGCTACCACACACCTGGTTCTGCAAAGTACATATGTTAATTTCTAAGTTTATATGGAAGAGCAAACTGGCCTGATGAGCCTACTACAAGTTAATGGTCCCCGAGAGCAATGGAGGACTTAGGTTACCACATTTCAAATTCTATTATTGGGCAAGCCATTCGGTGAAATATTTGAGGTGGATGATGCAGGAAAGAGTGGCTGATACAAATCAATATATACCCTTGTGGCTCACACTTGAAAGGGCTTTGATAGCCGAGCAAGGTTTAGTTCCTGAAACCCTACTACATATCCCCATAAATATCTCCTGCCAAAACTCTGTAACACACCGATTGGGTTACCAGTTAGAGCTCACTCCCAGATGTGTGCATCTTTGTCATACAGACACACGCAGGATCCCAACCAGCCCATAGTAAATAATCCCAATTTTAAGATTGGAGGCACATATAATAAGCCATCATGGATACCACAGATAAAGGAGGCTTGAGTAAGTGACTAGCTGCACAATGGGCAAATTCTGCCTATGGAAGATATTAAAAGCTATGACCTGGGGAAACACTCAGGGTTTAAGGTATATCAGCTTAGACATGTGTTGGTCAAATCTCCAGTAGCCCGGTCAGTGGATGAGCAAGGTAGGTTCCTGCAACCATTCAGTCTTGTGGCAGTCAGGTTGAATGCAGTATCTAATATTTATAGGCAGCTCCTCGAGACGGCATACCCACAAATAGATGGCTCCTCTACCTACTGGAATGCTCAATTTCCAGACAGAGTAATGAATTGGCACAAGATATGGGCAGACACCTGCAGATTTATATCCCAGGACAGGTTGAGATTAATGCAGTATCAGATTATTAACAATATGTATTTTACCCCAGTTCAACTGGCCAAGATGGGCAAGTCCCTCTCCTCGGTCTGTAGATGTTGCATGCAAGAAGAGGAGTCTCTGTGGCATATTTTTTGGGAATGCCAAAAAGTATTGTCACTTTGGTCCCTTATAAAGCAAAAGGCTGACCCATTATTGGGAGTGGCGGAACACATAGAACCTGTAGCCTGCCTAATTGGGGATTATTCCCACATATCAGTTCTTGAATGGAAATATCATCTGGCACTAATAGCTATGTCAGTCAAAAAATTAGTACTTCAGCATTGGCTAGACACTGAGACTATATCTTATTCAGAATGGTTGCAGGAACTCTTAGCCAGTCTGTCAGTAGAAAAGATCATTGCTAGTGTTAATAACAGATTACCGAAGTATGAAAAGGTGTGGAGAAAATTGCAGACTTTATATTCTATATAGAGGGATGTATATGACATGGGTTAGCGCACCATCCTTAGTATAAAATACTGATACCATGGGGGGGGTTGTTTTTTATATATTTGTCTATGTCAGGGCAATTTTGTGTACTGTTGTTTGTTTTTCTTGTTTGTTGTAAACAATGCACCACATTGTGGCCTCATGAAACGAAATAAAATTTGTTGAATTTCAAAAAAAAAAATGTTTGGGGGCTGTCACCATTTTTATAGCCGCAATTTTACCCACCAAGGTGAACTGCAGCTTTTTCCAATTATTACATTCCATCACCACTTGTGTGAGTAGTGGTTGGAGGTTAATATCCCAGAGTTTGCTAGGGAAGGCCTCTATCCTAATTCCCAAATATGTGATGCGTCCCCCCACCCATGCCAGACTCATCTCCTCAGGCAAGCGGCCCCTTACCAGGTGCTCTACACAACTGCCATCTCCTCCCTGCAGTGTGGCTTCAGTCCAGGAGCTGCCG
The DNA here is from genome assembly GCA_016271365.2 of Neoceratodus forsteri. Taxonomy (NCBI): domain Eukaryota; kingdom Metazoa; phylum Chordata; order Ceratodontiformes; family Ceratodontidae; genus Neoceratodus; species Neoceratodus forsteri. The sequence continues at coordinate 1,068,557,997 of CM028130.1, forward strand.
CCTGACTCTCACTCCAGACTGAGGCTACAAGGGGCCCATGACTGGGTGCTCTATACAACCGCCATCTCCTCCCTGTGGTGCAGCTTCAGTCCAGGAGACGCCGCCCAACTCACTCCAGATTGAAGCTGTAGACTCACCGGCACTTCGCCCAGTCTCTCCCCTGCCCACCCTAGGTGAGCAATTTCTTATATAGGCTTTGTAGCCACATGCCTGAAAAGGTGAATAATTTCTTATATAGGCTCTATAGCCGCATGCCTGAAATTGACTAACTGTGGACTTCCCCACTAGCACATTATACAGTGCCCATACTAGAGGGCCCTCAGACAAATTAATATTTCTCTCCTTTCCTCTTTCCTTACAACAAGTAAGCTTTGCAATCCAGCTTTACAAGCCCAAAATGTTATAAATCCTACCTATCGCTGTTTAGTCCTCACACTCACAGTATTTTTCTCCTTCCCCATCATTACTTCCCTCCCTGCCCAAATCCCGTCTCCGCCTCCTTCTTCCTACTCTCCTATCCTCGGTGCACCAGTTTTTATTCTTACAATCCCACAAACCCCTCCCAATCTCAACTGGCCTCATTTCCCATTCTTACCCTGTGCTTCACTCACAACAGTGCCTGTCTCTGTTGTTTATCTATGGATGTTAAAATTTCAGCAATCAGCTGCCCTAAACCACCTACTGCTTTCAATTTCTAAAACTTCCCAGCCCTGGTACAAGAACTGCAAACTGCACATTATAATCATTACACTGTCACGCCTAGCTGCAGGTGACATAAATCACAATCCTGGTCCTCCACCCTCAATGGCAACTGTCCCAACATTTACCCAGAGAGGCCTCCTACCTCTGCCTCATTAACCCTACCCTGTGGTCTAAAAATTATCCCCCTTAATGTATGCAACCTGCTACCAAATCTCGATAAATTGCAACTTCTCATAACTTCCCTAACCCGAGATGTCCTTATCCTCTCAAAAACTTGGCTAAACACCAAAATCCCAGACTCCACTATTGCTCTGCCTGGATACACCATCTCCCGGCAAGATCAGACTGCCAGAGGTGGTGGTGTGGTGATATACACCTCCTCCACCCTGCAATTTACCACTATTTTGTCTACTGCTGTCCCTGCTGCCTATGAGGTACTAGTCTTAAAGCTATCCATGCCCTTCTCAGTTCCTATCTTTGTCACAGGAGTCTACTGCCATCCCAACCTCCCCTTCTCCACTGCCTCAGAGATTACTGCCACCATCGTGTCTCTAGCTACTGCAGGTGAATTATATATTCTGGGAGACCTCAACCAGAACTGGTTGTCCCCCTCACTATGCAAATTGTGTAATGATTTAACTTCCAAAAACCTCATGCAGCTAATACAGGAACCAACTAGCCTGAATACCAAAACCCAAAACCATTTCCTGATTGATTGGGCCCTTACCTCATATCCTCACAGGGTCATCCAAGCTGGTTTGCTTCCCGATGCTCTAAGCGACCACCACATGATTTATCTGGTTCGTAAAATACACAGACTAAAGGCCCACACAAAGTTCTCCAATGCACTCTTACAAATCTCTAGACCTTACCCCCCCAATTCAAGACCTATCCCATATTGATTGTACACCCATAGCCTCTGCTACATCACCTGACATAGCTCTGGAATATTTTAAAAATAATTTCATTAATATCTGGAACAAGCATGCTCCTTTAAAACAAGTCAGAGTTCGAGGTAACCACCTCCCATGGGTCACCGCCGAACTGCTGGCTTACCAATGAGCACATGACCGAGCCTGGAAAGTTCATAAATCTTTCAAGCTGCCAAGTGACCTCACAAAATACCGGATGCTCAAAAATTTCTGCACTAAAGCCATTCGGTTGGCCATGACTGAATACTTCCAAACCACTTTTCAAACAAACATAAATAACCCTTCCAAATTCTGGAAGGTAGTTCACTCCTCAGTTTCCTCTGTCCAGTACACCTACACCTCTCATCAAGAAAAAAGGCTTATTAATATCGGACCACCTTAGTGTCACTGAGGAATTTAACTCAGATTTTACATCCTGTGCCTCTGGCCTTCTATCCTCCCTCCCCACTCCAATTACTAACCCCCCCAACATTTCCTCCAGTCCATCATCCCTAACTTAAAACTTCTCATTCTCCCTAGTCTCTCCTGCTGACATATTAGACACCCTCCTTGCCCTCAACCCCTCAAATGGTAACTCACCTGATGGTCTCGACCCAAAGCTCCTCTACCTGTTGGCTCCAGCTATCTCCTCTCCTCTGGCTGATCTCTTATACCTCTCTTTCCTTTCTTCCTCAGTCTGTAATGCCTGGAAGCATGACACATCCTCCCCTTCCGCGGGGGAACCTTCCTTGCCAGGAAACTATCGCCCTATATCACTTCTACCTATACTTGCAAAACTACAGGAGCATATTGTTCTAACTCAGCTCACCCCTTCCTCTCTGACACCTCCTTTTTCACTCCTTACCAGTCTGGTTTTGGAAGGACCACTCTACCACAACCTCCCTGCTTAGGCTCACTGATTCCATCCCTACTGGGATGGACAATGACTTAATCGCATCTGCAATCTTTGTTGACCTTCCAAAGGCCTTCAACACTATATCCCATTCTCTCCCCCTGGACTCCCTTACAACTGCTGGCCTGTCTCACTCTGCCAGAGATTGAATCAAAGCATAGCTTTTAGGCCGGACGCAATCAGTCAAAATAGCCAATACTGTATCACCTTCACTCCAAATTACCACTGGTGTGCCTCAGGGCTCAGTGCTTGGCCCCCTACTTTTCTCCATATTGCTAAACGACCTCCTGTCATTATGTTCCTCATCTTATATCCATATGTATGCTGACAATAAGGTCCTTTTATCCTCTGGCCAGTCCCCCTCTGATGTTGCTGCCAGACTTCAGCATGACTTTGACAAAGTTTAGCTCTGGCTAAGCTCACATAAGCTTTTTGTTAACACCAAGAATACAGTCTCCATGACCTTTGGCACTAAGCAGAAACTCTCTAGCCTGACCTCCCTGCCCTCCTTCCACACCCTTGAAGGTACTTCTCTTGAGGACACCTCATTCAAATACTTGGGTGTTTAGCTGGACCAGCTCCTCAACTTTTCTTTACATGTGGACACCATCCTGTGATAACTGCGACCAAGCTTGGAACCCTATTCAGGAACTGTAGATGCATACCTCTAATGGCTAGGCAATGAACTTGTACAGAAAATGATACTCCCCTTTTTTGACTACTGTGATGTTGTCTATAGTGTTGTTCCCAAGTCTTCCTTCATCAGGTTGGATACTCTCTTCAATGTCTCCTGTCACTTTGCACTGGACTCCACCCCTGTCACACACCACTGCAACTTATATCACTTCCTTGTCTTCCGTTCACTGCACAACCACTGCCTCTAACACAAGGCTAAATTTATCTCTAAAATCTGGTTTAGTTCTTTCCCCTTTTATCTCTCCTCCTCCCTATCTACACCCCTTCCCCTCTCCCACACACTTAGGTCTTCTGGTTCTTGTACCTTTGCAGTCCCACACCATACCTCCTCCATTGGGCAGGCTGCGTTCTCCTATCACTTCCCAAAACTGTGGAACTCCCTTCCACACCAAATCAGACACTCCTCATCTCCTTCATCCATCTCCTCTTCCTTGCGCAACTTCTACTCTACAAATTGAACCTGCCCCTGTGTCTTACACATCTCCTCCCACTACCAATTATACTTGCCATTTCGTTAGCTATTTCCTTGGACTCTTCTTATCCCCCACCTACCCCTAGCTGCATCTACTTCATCTAGCACCTTATTGAGTACTGCCTACTATTGTCCATTTATTTTCTAAATCCCAATCTGTCTCCCCATCCTTTACTTACTCCGTCCCCTACTTGATAGGCAGATCAAGTCAGCATATAATCTCTTAGTCTGTTGTTTACATGAACTTTATATGTTTTAAGCACTTCTCTAGATTTTTGCTTATTATATAACTGTATTCTCTCATTGTACTTTGATTCAAATGTTTTTAGCACTTCTCCAGATTTTTTTTACTCATTGTATAATTATGCTCTCCTGTATGTACTATAATGTACTGTTGTCACATGTACTTTCTTGTTTGTGTACTCCGCTCCCTTCTCCCCCAGGACACACTGGGAGACCAGCGTGTTGCTCCGTGTGCTTTTCTGGTGAAACTTTTCAATAAATGAATAAATAAAAATCTTTTCCGCTACCTAGCAGTTGCTCTGGAGATTCAAGGGGAGTATGTCTGTCTTAGCTTGATTTATTCTAAGGCCTGAGATTTCAGCAAATCCTTTTAGGAGGTGAACTAGAGGTTTGAGTGAGGTGTTCATATCAGATAAGGGGACCAAAAGGTCACCTGCATATAGCAGGATGATGTATTGTCTGGCTCCTACTTTAATGCCCTCAATGTCATTATTTTGTCTTATGGCCACCACCAGTGGTTCAACTGTTAAAATGAGCAATAGGGGGGACAGGGGACAGCCCTGTCTGGTACCCCAACCCAGAGAGAAGGGTGCTGCCATTGAGGAGTTAGTTAAAACCCGGGCTGTTGGGGAGGTGTGTAATGGCCAAATTCTCATTTGGAAGCTGGGCCCAAATCTCAGGTGAGATAGCACCATGAGAAGGTAGTCCCATTCTAGTGAATCAAACACTTTTTCAAAGTCAGTTGCCACCGCGCCAGCTTGGGTCTGCAGAGTCTTTGCTACCAGGGTGAGACTGACTAGTGTTCAGATGTGATCTGTACTGAAGTGACCCAGCACAAATCCTGCCTGAGGGGGGTTTATTAATTGTGTCAGCAATGGGCTTAGTCTGTTGGCCATGATCTAAGTATATATTTTGCTATCCACGTTAATTAGAGAGATGGGGTAGTTACTTATCAGGGTGGGGTCCTTCCCCTTTTTGGGCAGCACAGTTGTGACTGCCTCTCTTAATGTGGTAGGAAATTTATCTATCTCTTCCACCTCCTCGTACATCTTTTGTAATATGGAAAAATTATTGCGAATAGGGCCTGCCAGAATTCGGCTGGGTAGCCATCTCCTTCTGGGGCCTTACCCGGGTTCAGTGAGGCTAGGGCCTTTTCAATTTCTGCTGGTTGTAGGGGGCATCTAACTGATCAGCTTGAGATGTGGAAATAATAGGGAGGTGTAGAGAGCTGAGAATTTCAGTGCCATCATCTGGGCTAGGGGGCGGGTGGGCCAGCGTGCATTTTTTTAAAACTTTGTTTCTATCTCCAGCTCCCCGAGGCATTTCTCTGCCATACCTACTGACTCTAGCCCCTGCTACTCCCCACCATGACACACCACTGCTGACTCTCCCTTCCATTGAGGGACTTCCCAGCGCCCCTGATCCTCCCCGGGGCAGGTCCCGCCACTCCCTTTGTCAGCGTCTTTCTGGGATTAGAGGGTCCATCCCTCTCTGGAAGTCGGCCATGGATCGTCAGCATGGCTGTCCAGTGTTGGGGATGTGAGGGAGATCCATGAGGCCCTTGTCATCTCCTTGGATCGCCGGGGTGTTTTTTCTTGATTGGTCCTTCCCCTACCCTAGATGTGGGTTGTGCAATGCCACCCAGCCCACTACGTAGATGCTCCCACCCATGTCCGGAAGGCAGCCACCTGACTTCTTCCCCTTACGCAGTCCCGACACTTGTAGTACACCCGGTCTCCACCAGGTGTCACTATCTGCATGGGACAGGTATCCCCCTTCCTCCCAGGAAAGGACAGCAGTCCTCCGGATGCTCAATCCTCTCCTTCCCTGCCGACCCGCAGTGGCCTGGGCTCGTTCCCAAACCCAGGTCACCAGTGTGGCCCGAGGTGTGGCATCCAGTGCCTCAACCCTCAGCACCACCAACCAGCACTGGACACATACATTTGAGAGCAGAACTGATCCATAATCCTGTTTACCGCAGTTGATTCAGTGGCCACTGTCCCCTCTTTTCCCTTTAGTCCAGCAATGTGTCTTTCTACCTGCCGTTTTCTGAGTCTGTATGCTAGAATGTTCCCCCCTCCCCATCCCAATATTTATGTCTGATCCTTAAAATGGCTATCTCTGCTTTCCTGGACATGAGGGTATTGATTTCCAATCTCAGTCCCAGGATTTCTCATCCCAATGAGGAGTGAAGACTAGGTTGTGTCTGTGCCTTGAAGCTAGTTTCTGCTGTTTTAAGTGCTGCTTCTAAGTCTTTTAGTCTCTTCTCTCTCTCTCTCTCTCTCCCTACATCTATGGGTGGCATAACCTATTAGCTTCCACCTCATGTTGGCCTTAAATGCTTCCCAGGTATTTCCTGCGGTGGTGTCTTCTATCGGGTTTTCTTTAAAAAAGAGGGTGTCTTCCTTTTGTGCCTATGAAGTGAAATCAGGGTCCGTCATCAGAATTGGATCTAATCTCCATGAAAGAGAGGTGGGTTTAGGTGTGCCCCACATGATTGTCAGCTGCACTGGGGCATGGTCTGATATGATTATTGGAAGAAAGACCTTATCCTGTTCTCTGTTTTCATAAATAACCTCCCATATGCCTGTTCCATCTCCCTCATACATATATATATGAGGACGATACCATACTGGTTGCCTCTGGCCCTGACACTGCCACTATCCACTCTGAGCTGCAAAAAGATTTTCATTTGGTTCAATCTTGGTTCCAGTCAGCACAACTCAAACTAAACACATCAAAAACAGTCTCTATGATTTTTGGATCCTCTCAAAAAATATCCAAAGCTATCCTCGCTCCTCCCATTACCTCTCTGGATGGCACCCCTCTAAAGGTTGTCCCTTCCTACAAGTACCTAGGTGTCTGGTCGGATCCTCAATTAAACTTCTCAACTCATATTGACTGTATAACCACTAAACATCACCCAAAATTTGGAGTCGTCTATAGGAACAGAGACTCAGTCTCTCCCCTTTCATGTTCATTGTGAACTTCTGTCGAAAGATGATTATGCCAGTTTTTGACTACGCTGATATTGTATAGTGTACTGCACCCTCTACCATGCTCTCTCTTTCATCTTGACTCCCTCTACTATGCCTTTTGTTGCTTTGCCTCCATCTCTCCTTACAGGACTCACCACTGTTCCCTACTCTCCTGCCTAGACCTCCCTCCGCTCTCGCACAAGTGCCTCATTCATTCTTTAATCTTCACTAAATTTTGGTTCAACCTGCTCCCCTCTTGCATTTCTTTCCTCCTCTCTCCAGCCTCAGCATCGAATATTCCCTACACTCTAGGGATTCATGCTCCTTCTCACTCCCCACTCCATCTTTCAACATGGACAAATCTGCCTTTACTTGTCGCCTCCCCTCGCTATGGAACTCTCAAACTCCTCTCCTACATAAACTCTCCCTCTCACTTCTCTGTCACATCACTGCTATGCCTCCTACCCCTCCCTACTTGTCCCCATAACATCACATAGCAGTTCAATGTTTGTTTCTGTTTATCTTACAATGCACCATAAATATTTGCATTGCCTGTTGCGCTGTATTAGTTATCTTGAAATGTATATTTTTGTTCATGTTGTGAACTATTGTACTTGTGTATTTTGATCCCATGCTCCCTGACCCCCAGGTCACACCTGGAGATGAGCCTTGGCTCAGCGTGCCTTTCCTGGTCACCAAATGTTTAATAAAAAATAAATAAATAAAATAAAAAAGCTATAGTTATATTAGTGACGGAGGGTGATGTTAGCCACATGTCTAGCCTACTGTGGGAGTTGTGGACAGGTGAGTAGAAGGAATAGTCCTGATCCCTGGGGTGGAACACCCTCCATATGTCAGTTAGGCCCTTACCCTGCATTAATTGTAAGAGGGCTAGTCTCCCCTTTTGGTGCGTTTCAACCCCCCCCCCGAACTCCAGTCCACCATTGAGTCCAGTGTGACGTTGAAATCCCCTCCCATAATAATCGGTACTTCCTGGTCTGACATTTCTTCTGTTTTCTGAGCCACTGTGTGAAAGAACTGAGGATCATATATGTTAGGGGCATAGATGTTTCCCACCATGATTTGCCCCGTAGGGGTGTTCATGAGGGCCAGCACCAGCCTCCCTTGGGCATCTGCTTTGGTATGAACCAGTGTCCACTGGAGGGACTTATGGAATAGAATGGCTACCCCTCTTTTCCTGGTGTGGGCAGCAGCCATGACCACCTCTCCCACCCAGTCATTAACCAGCATCCTGCCATCCTTCTTTTCAGTTTAGACTCCTGTAGGAAAGCCTTTTAGGTTCTTAGCTTTTTCAAATGAGTCAGCACCTTTTCCTTTTAACCGGGGTGTGCAATCCCCTGATATCCCAGGAGTGGCTTATCAAGTCATCTGTATTCTGTTTGGGGAAGAACAATGGAAGAAAGCGTTTTGGCTATCCCTCAGGAATGTCCAGTTAGGTATTTAAGATCAGGCCCATATACCGTAAACCACCTTGGTGGGCTTTCACCCCTCAGTGTACCATGTACTATTTCACTTTGTGCTGTAACCCTCAGGCTAGTAGGACTTGCTCCTCTACCCAGCCTCTTTACCATCAATGTGAGTGCATCAATACCATCTGTAGGAAAGTCCACTGTCTCCCCTGCTGTTACCCTTTCCAGTTCCCTCTGTATGGTTGCCCATCTTGTATGGGACCTCCAGCTGGTGGCTCCCTGGCCATACTGCTTATCCTGTCCCATAGCTACAGCTGTAGAAACTCTGCTCATTTGTGTACCATCATCTAACAAGTTTACTATAAAACTATTTAAAACATAACCTTTCAGATTTTGTGAGGGTTTCACCAGATATGGGGCTAGTAGCCCTATAAGGCTGCCAAAAGCCCCCCTGTACAACCCTGGGGGGTAGCTATGCCCCCATTGGGGGCCTAGAGTTGCACTCTGCATATGTTGATAGTTTAGGTTAACCTTGGTTTCTCCTGATTACTTCCTTAGCTCTCCGATCTATTATCCCCTGAGGTGCAGGTTCTTCCCCTTAAGTGAGATTACTGGTACTCCGTTCTCTGTCCGAATCAGTATCTGGTGGGGGAGCTACTCTCCTGAGGTCAGGGGCACTGTCCATTCTGTCTGCTTATGCCTCCCTTAGTACAATAAAATTTGCTGGGCAGCACAGTTTGACATGGTAACTGACTGCCAACTTTTTTATTGGTTACTCTAGTGGTCCTGTCCTATGTAACAGCCCACTGCCTCGGAGGGTGAGCATATATTGAACAGGAGGAGTGGAGCACCCCTTCTTCCATCCATTGTGCCTCTTTTTTCAGGGGGTGTTGTTTTAATCAGAAGTAGGTGTGCCCATACTCTCTCACCCCCTTACCTTCTTTTTATTGGCCATCCAACCCCTTAGTTGTTCAGGGGTCCCTCCTGTGGTCCATCAAATACCACTTTATAGTGGTCAGATGTGCTGCTTTGGCCACAGGGGCATCCCTTTATACCCCTGTGTATACTTTCTTGGGGGGGGCCTTCACCAACCAGCCCTTCGGCCTACTGTTCAAACCATTGGCACATTACTCCAGAATGAGTATAATGTCTTGATACCAAATTTAGGCCCTAAAGGCTTACTTTTATATGTTTTGCATATGATCTATTAGCTCTAGTAGCCTTCATTAGTGCTCCTTAAATAGGAGAATAACACAGAAAGTCATTGTTGCCTCAGATAGGGTTTTGTTTCAGTCTGGTTAAGTGTGGGGCTAGAGGGAGGCAGTAACAGTAAGGGGGACAAGTTCCCCTCCTGAGGGGGGGAAGACAGGCTTAAGTTGAGCGGGTTACCCTGCCAATATCTGTGAGCTGGTGGTCTCATTGGCACATCCATCTCAGGGCTCTGCTGTATCCTTCTCTCCCCCCATCACCCACCTCCCTCACCCAGACCCAAAAAGACAGAAAATTTAGCCCACTTATCTGAGAGTTCCTTTGTCTGGTTGATGCACTACTTCTTCTGAAAGGTCTTTTTCCTCCTTCTCCATCTGTAGCGGCCCCTGGTCCATCTTGGCAGTGATGCACAGTTCCTGGTGTCTATGCAGCCCCTCCGTCTGCTCTAGCTCTGCTGCTTTTCCACTTTTGGGCCCTGCCCCAGCTCGTGGATTGTTCATGAGTGCTGGTGGGGTCTGGGCTCTGGCTGGTGGGGGAACGGCATTCTTCGCAGTGGTCTCCAGGGTCACTGGTCTCAAAGCTGCATACTTGTTGTCAAGCAAGGTGAGCAAGTCTTCCATCTCGGCTTCCTGATCTGAGTCCTAACTGGTGCTGTGGGATCTGGAGCACCTTCTACTAGTCGGGTGGTTTGTCTCACGGTGGTTCACCTGTCTGTTCCTCTTCCTGTTCCTGCATGATAGTCCCCAGTTGTTTATATCTTTTGCTGGCTGGGCTTCCATTGGCTGCACTTTCTGATCTGGCTCTCTCCCTCTGTCTGCCCGAGCCTGAGGATTGGGCCCCCACTGGCAATGTACATTCCGATCTCCATCTTTCATTTTGTTCAGCCAGTGTCTAATTAAGAAGTCTCTGAGAGCTTTGGGGGTGGAGAAAGAGACTTGGCTACCTTTATGGATGACTCTCATTACTGCGGGGTACCATAGGGAGAATTCTAGGCCGATGTGGTGCATAGCATGCCTCTCTGCTGTGTAGGCCCTGCGCTTGTCAAACAGCTCTTTAGAGAAATCTTCATAGATGTGGATTTGGTGTTCCTAGCAATAGAGTTGCCCCAGTTCTCTGAATCTGGCTAAAATGTCTTGGTGTGTATTGTAGCTAAGAAACTTGACAAGCAGTGGCCGTGGCCATTCTCCACTTTCTGGCATGGGAGCTAATGTCCTATGTGCTTTTTCAATAGTCAGCCTGACATCTCTCTGTAACTTTAAAACTGATGGGGGCGCATGTTGGAGGAACGCAACGGGATTTCAGATTTCCACTCCCTCCGGGAAACCGACAATCCTCAGGTTGTTCTGCCTGTTGCAGTTCTCGAGATCATCTATTTTGTCTGCTCTGTTGGCCCTGCTCCCAGACTGTAGCTGAGAGCCCCTCCATTACTTTTTCCGCCTCACAACTCAAATTTCCATCTGCTGCAACGTGCCATCAATTTTTTGTAGTGTCTGTGTATTACATTGCGTGGCATTGGTTACCTCGGACATTTGAATGAGGAGTCAGGAGAGCATCTGTTCCACCGTTGAGGCATCCCACATTTGCTTAGGCCCCATGGCCATGATGGAAGTTGAAAATCCCTTCAGATTGTTTTCACACCCAGAATGACCATTTGCTGCTGTTATTTTGTGATCATTCGGTAGCCTAGGGCTTACAGTGTCAGCTAGTGTGCCAGGGAAATTCTGCAGGCTGCGATGGCTTGGATACTTCTCAGATGTATACCTCGAGGGATACGGAGTTAAGAAGTTAGGCTCCCATCTTGATTCAGGCAAAACCACCGCATCTTATCTTTTTTGTTGCAGTACCTTGGATACCTTTTGGCAATCAGCAGAGGCTTACAGTGAGTTGTAACCTACTCATGTATACCAAACCAATAAAATCTGTACAATAGTCCAGTAAGGGTGCTGTTCCTGCCTACATGGCCTGCTATTGGTGCATCATCTGCCACCACCAGCTCATAAGTTGTTCCTGGATTAGGGTACTAGTGTGTATTCCGAATATTCCCTTTTTTGATCCACATGGGCTCATCATTTATTTGAGTTCATTTTTCAGCTGTTCTTCATTTCCTTTTTGAATTTCTGTTCTTCTTAGGGACCTCAATACAGTCACACTCTGTAAATGGAAAAATATAAGATAAAGTTTGATTGAATAGCCCAAAAATTTGCATACACAGTCAAGGTAGCAAAGACTCAAGACTTAAAACATATTGTGCTGGCATCTTATGTGGTTTCCGAGATCTGTAATGCTGGCTTCTGAAAAAGTGAAGATTTTTCCCCATTGGTTAGCATGGGTTTTTTTTTTTTGTTCTCATGCACAATCTAGAGAGTACAGATTTTTTTCACGAAACATTCAGGATGGAAGTGGGCTGTGCTGAGGTAGTGCGTTTCAAATTCTTTGTGAAAAAATATTAAATGGTTTCAGAGTCATGAGGATTCAAAGTTTGTTTTGTAGATAACCTTCTGATATGAATGGTAAAAATACACTGATTGAGAGGGCAAATTTTTCATGATTTATTTGTCATGAGAAATTATTTACTTGTTGTGAGAAAACATACCAATTCTGATGGCTGCCATCTTGTTTTTTAAACTAAAAAACATTGAAAATATTTAAAAATGACCTAAACCTAAAAATGACTGGACCTGTTTATAGCTAGATTCTGGTCTTTTTTTTTTTTTAATTGCCCTAGAAATAATATTTCTGAGCACCTGAAAATCCTGGGTGCCCAGCTTAGTGAGAGGAGCCATTCACCTGTATTCTCAATATGAGAACAGTGGGGCTTTCATGAATTGTGAAGCTACAGCTGGAGCTGGGTTGCCAGCTTCAGCTGGAGCAGTAGGCCATCTATCTCCTGATCTCTCTCTCTCTCTCTCTCTCTCCAGCTATCTAGTTTATTATTATTATTCACTTATCTCTCCCCCTCCCAGTTCAGTCAGCCCTCCCTTATATTTCCAGTTAGTGTTTATTTCCAAAAGCAGACTGGCATGCCCACCCCAGTACTGCTTACCAACTCTCATCCCCTTCAGGTCAACCCCCCATGAATAGGTGGTGACACTGCGGTGCCCAATCCCCAGTGTTGGATTCAAAAGTGATTTATCCCTCAATGTCTTTATTTTATTTTTTTGAAAGCCTGAAAAAATAAAACCATCTGTTGATGTTTCTATTTTTTTCACCCTGAAAAAAAGGAAATGGTCCCTCACTGATCTGACCCCCCAACTCCAGACACCTCATCCTAACTGCTCCTCTCAGCTCCCACCACCCCACACACACCCTGACTCATCCAAACATGTCCCACAACATAGATCCACTCTCTGATCAAAGACACATTGTCCTGCTGGTACTGGCAACTGCAATAAGAGAAAACACTAAGTCTGGTTTAATGCATTTCAAGAAGGTTTGAACTCTAATTCATAATTTTGTCATTTTTTAATATTTTTACACAATATTTTCAACATGACTTTCTAGGGACCCCCACCTCATGTGTTGTTAGGGTTTCCAACCCTAACCCCCCCCCCGAAAAAACAGCAGAAGGATAAAAGCACACAAGCAGCCACAGACAGTCATCATCAGGTAAAACAAATAACGTACAACTGTTTCCAGATTACACAAATGCATTAGTACTGATAGTCTACCTTTGGGGATTTGGATCTGCAGCTACATAGACAGAAGGCCCCATTGGGCCTGCTCCGTTGTGGCCAGAAATATAGCAGCACTGGCAAGGATTCAATGCAGTAATGCTGCAGTATATCACAAACATACAGCAGTATACTGCAGGGAACAGTGTAACTCAATAGCAATTAAGCACTTCTTTACTGCAGTATTTTGTGACGTGTCACTTACTGTAAGTTATTGCATTGCATCATGGCTGATGCTGCTGTACTTATACACACTGCATGAGGTACCTCACTAGATAGCATGATCCTTTAGTGCATGTTTTTCTATATGCATCTGCATAACTGAAAAATTGCTACCCCCTTGAACAATTTCTAGATCTGCTGCTGAGTGTAACTGCAGACCACACAGGGGCCTGCCCTTCTGAAGGCAGAGGTCAGTGTATATGTCTTACACATGTGGCTGAAGAGGCACAGGCCCCTTCTACAGGCAGAAGTATTGCTGCAATTTTGGTATCATGGATTTTATGATGCTTTCACATCTGAAGCCAAATGTCAGTGTGTGTCTTACACCTGTGGCTTCAGAACCACAGGTCCATCATGTGTGCATATGACTTACAGTATGCATGAGTAGCAGAGGCTACAGAAGCACTGGCTCCATAGGCACCTGTGCTTCTGCAGACAGAAGCACTGTTGTAATTTTGGTATTGTGGATTTGTATCTGTTGCTGCAGGGGCCTGTGCTCCTGCACACAGAAGCAATGTTATGATCCTGCAAAGTGCAGAATTTTGCCTACAAACAGAGGAATTTCACAGCGAATTGTGGAATTCCACCATTTGCGAGTGAAATTCCACTGTTTGAAACAAAATTCTGCAAAAAAATCGCAAAGTCACATAGGCAAATTTTAAGTCTAATAGCAAAAATTTGTGTATTGCTCCACAGAGGCAAAATTGCTGACTTCACTGGAACTTTGTCAGTGAATTTAAACTTCCCAACATCTCTAGTCTTAACTGATGATGGCTATCTGTGGCAGATTGTGTGGTGTGCTTTGCTGCTTGGGGGACTTAGGGTTGGAAACCCTAATGTTACATTTCCCTAGTTTTGTGCCATTAAGTTGAACTCTAAGTGGTGCATTAACACAGTTTTTATTTTTTCAAATAATATGTATATGTAGATAACTATATCTATCTTTGTTTATTAAGATGAAATAAATGGGAGCACTATCAGCCAACTAAGTCAAGGCTCAATCATAATGACTTCCAAAAGTAGCATTGCGATGGCTACTGTGATTTGATGGATAGCACCTTCCTCAACCAGATTTGCAAAGCCAGGAAAAATCATGACCTAATACTACAAGCACTGGTAATGTAGGTATCAGCTCCACTTTTATTACTTCAGATACTCATTTTACCTTCAAAGACTTCTGCATTGTAGAGCAATAGTCAGTGTCCAAATGCACACATAACACTTCAGTCCCTCAGCTTCTTTTAAAGTCATTGGACAACAAATCTAGATTGACTTGTGGTTGTCAGTTTACAGAGTCTATCAGGCCTTGCACATTTGTTGGGTCAGCTGCTACGTAAGTAAAATACTGCCCTGTGCTAGTCAGTGCTTAAAGTAGTAGCACTCTTGTTCTTATTTCTGGAAAAATTATGAGTGATGTGACTAACTTTATTACATACATAGCATACAAAATCAGACAAAGGCCATATACAGTGCTGCTTACTAGGATGCAATGCAGTTTCTCAAGTTACTGAATGACTAAGAGGATTAACTGCCATTGAAATATCCTTCTTTACTGCAATAACTGTACTGCAGTATGCTGCAGTATTGTATTGCATCCCGGCCATCACCACTGTACCTCCACCAGGTCTGAAATTGGGTGTGGGCAAGGGCTAGTCTCAGGAAAAGGAAGTCCAACCGATACTAGCATTCTTCAATGGAGTGAACTGTAACACTATCTTAAAGTCCTCAATGGGTGTTACAGCCTGCTCACTGGATTCAGGTCTGTGCTCCTTGATGACACATAGCTGGGTGCCACCAGGTAAAATGCTGATGAACTGCTCCATGATGATGAGTTCCAGGATCTGTTGTACACTCTTCATGTTGAATTAAATCAATTTAGTACATAGATCTTTTAGGCATGTGTAGGCCTCCCTTGCAGATTGCTGACTTGATACTTTGGTTCTGGAATCTCTGCCAGTATGCATCCCTGCATATATCTTATTTCCAGAGGATTTTCCCTTTCTTCCTTTAAACAGATCATAATCTTCCGACTGGGAGCAGCCCATAATTCTGTATGCTATCTGGGTTTTCCAATAAGACAGGGAACTGGTTTTGTGACTCATTGGTCCATGGGACATTAGCAAGCTTCAGCTACTCTGTCATATGTAGGTAGGAAATCCTGAATGTCTGGCTTGGGGTTCAATTGTATGTAACCTCCTGGCCACTTTTTAACAAGTTAGCACACACCCCCATTAAAATTTGGAACACTGTTACCAACATACTGGCATACCATTTACTTTACAAAAGGTTGGTACCACCCTTGGTGTTAGGATGTATACCTGGCTCATTTTCTAGAGGAAGAGAGGGGTGGGGGTACAAGAACAAAACAACATGAACTTTGTGTAAACTTCACAAGCCAGGTCCTGGGTGGAGGCTGCTAGGCATATGCTAGATCTAACCTGCTGAGGGGGCCCCAGTAAATCCAAAAACCGGAAGCAATAATCAGAATGTCCAGAATAGTAACTGGGATTGTGCAGTATGGCTTTATTCAACAGATGGAAATTTAAAGCAGAGGTGGACCCCAAGGGTCGGTCTAGGCAGGAAAGGTACATTTCACAAACTCTCATTGCATGCAGTATAGTTCATGAACATACAAAAGAGCATCTTCTTCCCCATTTCCCAATGGTGCATTTAGTGGATACCTGGTCATGCACCAGAACATTTTCCTCCCATGACTGTCATTTAGTGAAATTAAGATACACACTCAGAACTCTTCTTCAAACTTAGGTGCAATTAAGTGAAACTCAGCCACACACCTAAACCTGCAGCTTGGCCCTTGCTCAGGTATAACTGATGCCCTTTACAAACCAGGAAGTCCTGCCTTGTAAGCTTTTAGATGGGGTTCCTCCCACCCTTCACCCAATGAAATGCTAGAGGTCCCACACTTTAAGTCCATCACTCACTGGAGTGACCAAAGAATAGACTGCCCTCCACTGGGTAAAGAGTTTAACGGAGCATTCACTCTTCTAGGTGAACTGGGGCACTGAAAGGTGTGATTAAGCCTTATCTATGGGCACACGCACCCCAGACTATGATTCCCCTAAATATGTGGAGATCTTGTCTCCTAGAACTATACTCTTAACTGGTTGTCCCATCCACTAGGCATGGAACAACAGAAAGGCAATCTCCTGGGTGGCAGATCCAACAGTCTCTCAAAATTTCTTTCCAAGGCAGCTGAAACACATACAGAACCTTCAGGGGGATTGCCCCTTGAGTCCACTGAGAACAAACAGTTCCTTCCACTTCACTGGGAGCAGAAAGCAGGAAATTCTGCTGTAGACTGGTCTCCACCACTTCACTGGAAGCTGGAAATGACACTCCACTAGGGTGAGAAATGTTAGACCCTCCCCTCAGAGCCCAACTGCCAGTCCTTCTGCCACTCTCACCTCCTCACTGAACAACTCACTACTAACCAAACATTCTAAGCTCCCCAGAGCTGCTGTCCATACAGTGTGGCTTATGCTGCAGTGAGAATTCTGAATGACCTAATCATTCTTCTCTCAGGCTAACTGAGTAAACAATGATGTCATTATGTTAAAAGCCCCTAATGTGCCCCATACCAGCTGCCTGCTACCTTCCTAACAATAATACTGATAGGACTCTAGTAACCCCAGGGGACTTGGTGGTTACACTCACCACGACCAGACCACTGGCTGTCCGAAGCTAGTACATGGCCTAGTACCAGACCAGACCATCCTACCTCTGTGCTCCCTATGGTGAGGGTTGTGCAAATCCTCCCCTACAATGTGCCAGGCACAGGCAGATAACACTAAAGGACAGAGGCCCACTGAAGAAATTTCAGTTCCTATCCTACTACTGCACTATCTATGGATTCTCAGTGGCTCCAAGAAACTGCCTGAAGCATGTCCTAACAGACAGTATTGGTGACCCCTATCTAGAGTCAGGACCACCAATCTGCCTTCTCACCGACCCCTAACCCTCTTGGGGAAATCTATCTAACCTATGCTACCTACCAGGTGCCAGAACCCAATAACCATTTTACTCTAACACACCCGTAAAATGAAAAAATGTTAGACATTGTACTACACAGTTACACAAGCCTAACAACTCTACACAAAAGGGGACTCTGATGAGTCCCACTAAATCCTCTTCAGGTCACAAGCCTAACAACTCTACACAGAAGGGGACTCTGATGAGTCCCACTAAATCCTCTTCAGGTCTTCTTGTCTTCTTCCAGGAACATCTGCAAAAGAAAACACTACAAAACACATTTCTGCACACAACTACACCCTGCAAAAGCCAAAAACAGTGACCAAAACCCTCCAACTGGATACTGCACAAGCCCAAAAAGCATTTTTTAAAAAGAATTTTCTACAAAAGTACAAAATTAGAAAACATAAAAACATTTGCAAAAACATTTGGGGGAGGTCCCTGCAATGTCCGAAACTAGGGAAGAGTCCAGAGTGCAGAAGCACTACATAAAGAGTCTCTCCTAGGCCAGAGCCTGCTGCTGCACAGTTCTGGAACAGGCACGAGGACTGCTAGAACTGCAGTCTAGATGGATAGTCTGTTGGTAGTTAAAGTTCCAAGGATATCTTCAATTGCAGGAAAACAGTCAAATTAAAAATGAAAAGAGTTTCTTACCTGTTCTAGGCGGCAAAATCATGTCAACATCACTTCTCTGGACCTGTGGCCTGACAATCTTCAGCTGCTGGGTAGACAAAATCTTTGGATCGGATGCTTCCATGGCCTCCTACTGGACATGGACTGGAAATCTTCTCAGACTGCTGGGCTGATGAACCTGGATGCTGTTGGAGTTGAATCTGGGTGCTGCTGGAGCCAAACCTGGATGCTGCTGCAAATGAACCTGGATCACCAGAAGAAAGACACCTCCATCCTGGTTTTGCTGCCTCTTCGGTGGAAGATGGCTGAGCTGGCATGGCTGCATTCACTTTTGGCAAGTAGGTACAATTTCACAGGAATGGCACCAATGTCAAGGGTAGTATCACTCAGGATCTGGGGCATAAACTGTCACCCCATCTGGAGGCATCATAAGAACATTGTAGCATGTCTCTTGGCCAGCTTTGTCCACTACTCTCACAGAGCCAATTAACAAGGTCCTGCCATGCTTCCAGAATTGCAATCTCTCATTACACACTTTAATTCGGACCTACTTGTTTACTGTATGGTGCAGGCTGGCACAAGCTTCCTCCCACAACCAGGCATGCCTGTTTTTCTTAATTTCTTCCCATATTTGGCAAGGATAGAAAGGGTACGAAGGTCCATACTTGGCCATAGCTCACCTACGAACAATTCTCTCCTCTTTGTTGCTTTTAACTAACACCATTCCTGAAGCATTGCTTGAGGATGGCCAGTCCTGGTTGAGCCAGTTACGAACACTTAGTGCAGAGCAAAAGCAATCCACCTCTGCAATCAGGGGCACATTTCTTGAGCCTTCCTCCACATGGACATCGGGAGGCTCCATGTAAGCAAAGGCCAATGACGACTAACTGGGTCCCACTACAGCCATTGCAGCTTCTTCCTCTTTCACACATTCTGCCTAGGAGCTGGTGTTTGCACCAGCCCCCAAAACTGTCCACTCTCCACTGTCCTTGGAGGTACTGGTCTCCCAACAACATGCTTCCTCCACCACAAACTCTCCCACAAGGCTTGGACTTGGGCCTTCCACCCACAGATCTACTGAATATGCATTTGCAGCATCCAATTCCACCCTCTGCAGCGTGGAACAGTTAACTTCTTCTGGGCCTTGCAAAGCATCGACACAGAAAATGTCCAAGAACTCCTTTACAAACTCTATGGGGTCTCTCTGACTGCACCCAGCCTGTTGCTGTTGTTCTGATTCTACAGGGTCCCCTGCCTGTGTCCAAGTTTAAGCTAAACATATGCATTTTGTTTTAGCTACCCTTGTGCCACCTGACATGCCCATCTCAAATCGCATTCTACAGTCTGCGCAATGTGGGATTGGCAAAACATCACTTTTTGGCTTTAGACATACTACACACACATTAATTGGATAGTTCAACAAATCCACCTCGGTGGGTGCTGATGAACAGTCATACAATTTCTCAGAATTAGCTAGTTCTTGTAATTGTTGGGCTACCCACGCTCTGGCATGGAGCGGGTAGTGAGGGGGTTGCTGTGCCATGTTCTGCAAATTAAACACTTAAGTCCCAAAATTACTGTTTTTGTAAGCACTCTGAGATTTGGTTTTAACACACTGGAAAAGTTCACTAACAGGCAGCCTGGCTGCTGCAATTGTATTCCACAACACTCAGCAAGAAACCATTTGAAACTTTGTTTTGGGTTTGAAAACACTGGTCTAAAATGGTGCTGCATTGTTTACGTTACTGGGTACACCCCAACATGGCGACTGTAACTTTGTATCACACTCAGTCTAAAATTGCTGGAATTCTGTCAGGATCTTTTGCATTTCAGCTGATTTGCTCAAGCATACGTTCACTTTACTTTTTCTCAATCCATTGCTTTACTAGCACTTGGACCAGAGGGATCATTTGTCTTAAAGTTCACTTTCTTTGAAAACAGCACTTTCACACACACACAGTCCAAGATTTAACTGTTCACAACACTCTCTCTTTCAGTACTTTTGCTGCATTTGCTCAAGTTCTTACACAGTTTTCTGACTTTAGCACAACAGTCATTTGCTTTTGCACAGTGTACTTACAGGTAGTAGCTAGTTTTCACCGTCAATGTAATACGGCCTGCTGCCAACTCAAGGAAGGCCTCTGGGGTTAAACAGGCTGGCGGTCCTGCCGATCATAGCTACAATTGCCTTGATCACTCTCCAGTCGGTCAGAATATGGGTTGAGCCTGGTTTAACTGCAAAAAAGTTAGAATAACCGCTGGTACAAAAGTATTTCTGCTGTAAGGAATCCCTCCTGCCTGCCGCACGAACTACACGCTGCTCGCATACTGCAGGCTGCTCCTCCAGGAATGTTCCATAATGCTGAGACTCAGGCAAGGGCAGGACTTACGTGCACTGGGACCAATCACACAATGCCATGCAAATGAGCTCTCTCTATCTCTCTCAGCTGCACTCCTGCACAGCGATCGTCAAGAAGGCAAAATTTAAATTGCAAACTGTCACTTTTTTTCTCGGCTTGAAATTTCAGTGGGGAAAGCATTTTAAGACATTTTCACTCAGTACTTGGTGCATTTTCCTTAGCAACTCCCCCAATTTTCATTGTACACACTTGAAACTTTCCGAGTGCTTAGAAAACGCTGTCCTTTAAGTATAGAAATACTTTTCTCTGGTAATTTGCAACTTTTAAAGTTTTTTAAGCACTTTTACTACAAGGCAAGGATAATCCTTGCTCAGTCCACATTTTCAAAGTAAACTCACAAGCAGCAGATTTTTCCACTTTCTTTTCCACAGAAACTTGGGCAGCAAAAGACTTTCAGGTGGCATTTTCCTTGGCAAAACTTTGCTTTCTGGCAAACAATCTTCTGTTTGGGTGCACCACCATCAGACAGGAAGATTCTAGACATAGCCTCAGCATGCCTCTCACCCCAAAACATATTTCTTTTGGACAAGCCACATTCTTTGAAACTTGTGCCCAAATCAAATATCACCAGATGAGCCCCCATGTTTTTGTAGCCCCCCAGCCACTTTTTAACAAGTTAGCACACCACCCATTAAAATCTGGAACACTGGTACCAACATACTGGCATACCATTTTACTTTACAAAAGGTTGGTACCACCCTTGGTGTTAGGATGTATACCTGGCTCATTTCCTAGAGGAAGAGCGGGGTGGGGATACAAGAACAAAACAACATGAACTTTGTGTAAACATCACAAGCCAGGTCCTGGGTCGAGGCTGCAAGACATATGCTTGATCTAACCTGCTGATGGGGCCCCCAGTAAATCCAACAACTAGAAGCAATAATGGGAATGCCCAGAACAGTAACTGGGATTGTGCAGTATGGCTTTATTCAGCAGATGGAAATTTAAAGCAGAAGTGAACCCCCAAGGGTCGGTCTAGGTAGGAGAGGTACATTTCACAAACTCTCATTGCATGCAGTACAGTTCATGAACACACAAAAGAACATCTCTTCCCCATTGGTGCATTTAGTGGACACCTGGCCACACACCAGAACATTTTCCTCCCATGAGTGTCATTTAGTAAAACTAAGCCACACACTCAGAATTCTTCTTCAAACATGGGTGCAATTAAATGAAACTCAGCCACACACCAAAACCTGCAGCTCGGCCCTTGCTCAGGTATAACTGGTGCCCTTTATGAACCAGGAAGCCCTGCTTTGTAAACTTTTAGATGGTGTTCCTCCCACCCTTCACCCCAACTGACAGTATCTGCCATTCTTCAGGGTTACACCATTGAAACCCTTATTTTCCAATGACATGCTAGAGGTCTCACATTTTAAATCTGTCACTTACTGGAGTGACCAAAGAATAAGCTGCCCTCCACTAGGTGAACAGTTTAACAGAATATTCACTCTTCTAGGTGAACTAGGGGCACAAGGAGGTGCAATCCAGCCTTATCTATGGGCACACACACTCCAGACTACAATTCTCCTAAATACGTGGAGATCTTGGGCCCGATTCCAAGATATTTACGACAGACGTAAACCCAGTACACCAGTCCAGATAGTGCAAATTGCAAGTTACGGCAGCACGTTGCTACATATGCGATTCCAAAAGAACACCTATGCCACACCCCGCAACTGCTATGACAAATGCAAGATATGATGCAGTTACACCACAGAATACTTACGCCAGTGTGTAATGTGGCCTATGGCAGGCATAACATACCAGCACCATGGAAGTGCTATTCCAGAAGAAATGGTGTAGAGAACTACGGCAGAGGAAGGCAACGTAAGCTAGAACAGGTAAGAGCTGTTCTAAACAGTGCACAGGCCATAGGAACCCACCCTCCCAGCCAGACAGCAGTACAATTCAGAAATAGCAGTCCCCCAAGGTGGAGAAAGAGTGCAAAGAGTGGAACACTCAAGCAAAGGAGCCCAACACACACAGGACAGAGGGAAGGAGACAGCAGTGCCACATAAACACAACCACAGAAGCAGATGTGGGCTGAATGCATTGGTGGCCTATGCAGTTGCAAGATGTGGGCTGCAAACATGGACCAAAGGCAAACAGTGGGATACACAAGCAAAGATGCCCAGGACCACAGGACACAGTGAGAAGGGTTGCAGCATGTCCAGACAGTCCAGTAGATAACACAGGCAAACACAGGGGACCACAGCACATATGTGTGATGGGCATGGGGCACAGCGCAAAGGGCACAGGCCACAGACACAATGCCAAAATGATGGTGCCACCAGGCACAACACCCCTGTCATGGCGACTGATACATGTAAACAGTACAACCACAGCAGGGACACAGCACCGGGTGGCACATACCTGTAGACCACTGGCGGTGAGACATGCCATTGCCTGTGCCACTGGAGCCACCCACAGAGTCCACTGGTCCCCTGAGTGGAAGGGGGCCATATAGGCCCAAGACTGCCATACAGCCAGGACATGCAATGCACGATAGCATGTGGCCCAGAACTGGCACAGTGTACTGCTGCACACAGGGCACCATGCAGCCATGACCGCCTATACACGCCCATGGCTGAGAGGTGCACAGCCAGCACACAGCAACCATGTGCACAATGGGGATGCACATGAGATGGTGCAGCACTGCTACATGCATGCCCGCATGAGCACAGTGACACACACACACACACACACACACACACACACACACACACACACACACACACACGCACACAGACCACAGACATATGCATAGAGACATGGGTGAGTAATAAACATTTAATGCAACAGTATGAAAACAATAGCAGGCAGGGTACACACAAGTAGCAGCAACAACAATAACATCAAAAACAACAATAACAACAACAACGAAAACAGCACTGGGAAACAGTACCCCTCAGTATGCATAACAAACAGCAGCATAGTACTGTACAGACTGGGCCCATATGTACCACCCCCCACGCACACAGCAGCTCCCCAACAACCATTGCCACTCACCCAGGCACGCTGCCCACCACAGCCACCCAAAACATGATCAGCTCCCTACCCCCATCAACACCTACACACAAGTCCCTACCCAGATACACTGACCCCCCCACCACAAACAACACAGTCTGCCAGCAGTGGCATTAGCACTGGCACAGCTCCACCAGCAGGGTGCCCATGGAGCAGTGCAGCTGTGCAATGTCCTCCAATATCGCTGATACAAGTGTAACCAGCTGTTGTGGATCCAGTGCTCCACCCTGGATGGGCAGACCCCTAGGTGCCCCATCACCACTATCCAGACCACCTGACTACTGCTGTTCCTAGACACTGCCAACTGACCGGGGCCCAGGGTCATCTGGTGCTGGGCCATCTCTGTCCTGCACCAGTTCAGGGTTCAGAGGTGGTGCCACCTGCCGCATCCACCAACACTGGCTCCATAGGTGGTGTGACCAGGACCAGGCCCACATCCCCAGTGGGGTCCTGTGCTGTGTCCACCCCTGTGGCTGGCTGTGAATCAGGCTCCTGCTGCCCACCGTCTGTGGGGTCCTGCACCTCCAGCACCTCTGCCATGTCCACTTCCTATTCCACCTCCACCCCCTCCTCTGAAGATGATGTGGGAGGGATGATCCTTGCCCTCATCTGTGTGGAGCGGTGGTACTCCTCAGTGTCAGCCACTTTCACCTCCACCATGGCCCGCAGCAAGGCCCTCTGTCGTGGTGTCAGTCTGCTATGCACACCTGTAGGGATGCAAAGACTGCAGTCAGTGCAGGTCCTGTCCATGTGGCAGACACACAGTCACAGCACATGCCACCATGGGTCAGCATGCCATGGGCACAAGACAAGACACACAATGCATGCACCTACTTGCCCTCCACTGCAATGCCTCCTGCCTGAGACTACCGACACAGGCATCCTGACGGTCCTGGCCTCCACCTGATGCACCTGCGGGGAAGGGGAGAATGGTGACACATGTGCACCTGAGCAGGCAATGGCCTATGTGTCAGCACTGCACTGCTGTACAGACAGCCATAGGTATACCCACCTGCACCCGTGTCCTGGCCTGACCTCATCTCCGCATCCCTGTGTCACGCCATGCTGAGCAGCCACTCCAGGAGCCCCGGGTCCCATCATGCTATGTTCTTTCACTGGTATTGAAGTTGGTGGACCATCTTGTGCACACCGCTCCTGGCACCCAGCTGTGCCCCAAAAATCCCATTCCTGCTTGGCAGCAGCATGCATCCTGCACCTCAGCGGAAGTAGCATCCAACCCCACCACTGCACACAGTTTACAAGCATGGTGGTCTCCAGTGGTGTGAAGTTCAGTGACCGCCCGCTCAGTCTGAGGCCCAATCCTCTGGATATGTCCACGGCATGTGTCTGGAATGGGGTCCTGTGGATGTGCAGTACAGACCTGCATGGGAGGAAGGCAGATAGCACATGTGTCATTGCACAATGGGCAGGCAGCTGTGTCAATCACCCCCCCCACCCTGCCCAGTGAGACAACTGCTAGCGTGCATGGGGATGGGGCACAGTCACAGGTAATGGCACTGCACCTTGAGCACCACAGTGGTGCGGTCTGGCACAGGCATGGCACTGCATACCCCCCACAACAGGTGCCCACATCACAGATGGCATGGCTTGGCAGTGTGGTGTCATGCGCACACACCACCCCACACTGTCACACACTGCCCCAGCAGTGTACTGCCAGGCCTCCATTCCCATGCAGAGGCATGCCTTCATGTACGCCAGCTGCATGGAGCCAGGCCAGCACATGGCCAACCATGGCCTTGCATCTGCCAGCCAGTGACCCTGTGGCACATCGCGGCAGGGCTCTGTAGAGCATGGGTATGGTCCAACATCACTGCACGCCACCCTGCCACTTGTCCTCACATCCACTTGCGCAGAGCTACAATCCACTGCACCCATCTACCTGTGCCCAGGGTGCAGTCCCATGATCCCCACATGCAGACAGTGTAACATGTGCAATACACCTTCCTGGTCTGTGCACCATCTGCACACTCGTGGGTGGCACTGCTGTCTATAGTGGCACACCTGGATGGACAATTGGCAGAACAGCATTAGCTAGCAGTACAAACAATGACATCAGCACATGTTGTGGTGTGGCAGTGTCCACCTAACTGCTCCACTACAGGGTCCCCATCTCCTAGACATGGGAAGGGTACAGCAATATTAGGACCACCATGTAGTACATGCATATGAACTGTGCATGCTATGCAGTGTCTAGTACTCACCTATGACTGGGGTGTGTCCCCTCTGGTGCTACAGGGAGATAACAAGTGGATTAGTACATGGCTGGCATTGTGTCAGTGGCCGGCTGCCTGTGGGTGCTGTATCAGTCACACCTGGACTTCCTGTCCAGTGTCTTTCCAGTCCCTCAGCACTGCAGCCTGCTCTCCTGCTTGCAACCTGTGAGACGGTGCTGTAGTCTAGCTTCCGCCGACACACCGCTACACGCACGTAGCACATGTACACGCAGCATGTGCATTGCAGGTTGCAGTTGCGGTCCACGGTACCGCTGCTATGCAACTGCGGGATGCAAATGCGTTATGTACACACTTGCAGACTACGCATATACTGTGCATATGCGATGTGCGTTATGCAGTCTGCCATGGGTTTTGTCCAGTTATGGTAGTGGTAATGAGGAAGATCACACAGGTGTGTAGTGCAAATGTATTTGCTTGTGACAGGTGGGACATACATAGGTGACACAGTGCATTACATTACTGTACATGTGACAGTCCCTCACACATACCAACACCCAGTGACTGTGCAGTGCTCATACGTGACCCCACACAGTGCTCCCCACTCCAACACATTCACAGACATGCACATGCATAGCAGCCAGATGCGCACCATGCCCACATTGTGTGCATCCCCCTACTGCCCACCACTAACAGCAGTGTGCCATTGGTGCAAGTCTGTCATGCGCCTGCTGCTAGCGCCCAGTCCTCTTTTGCTTTGTGGTCCCTGTGGTGGCACTGGGCCCACCCTGCACTCATGCAGCTTGGCTGTGCTGCCACTGTCACTGGGTGCCACTGACACCGCTGTCTCCAGGTTCTGCTGTGTCTCCTAGGTGCAGGTGGTGCACGCTGTGGAGCTGTCCCCCGTCCAGTCCCCTTGGGCACACCACTGTCCATGGGCATCCTCCATGCCACTGCCTGTGCTGCCTCCTGCCGTGAGCCACTGGTCTTGTGCCCAGTGCCTTCTGCCTCATGCCCCTGGTGGTGAGGGTTGCTGCTGCCTCTTGCCTGTCGCCCTTGCAGCTTGTGGTGCCACCAGTGTGCATCTAGTTGATTGCCATCAGTGGCTGATGTCGCAACAGTGCTGTGAGTGTTGGCAGAACAGGGGGCTGCTGTGCCTGTGGCTTGCCCTGTGGCACTGATGCCAGTGGTTGTGGTGGTGAGGCCATGGCTGCAGGTGGTGGTGGTGGTGGCAATGCCAGTGCTGCCACCCCGGCAGTGGCAGTGTGGACTCTGCAGTAGTTACTGGCACTGTTGATGGGGCTGGTGCCAGCTGCTTCTCCTTTGCCACCTGTGTGGCTGTATCACACACAGCAGTGCCCCATGGGCACAGTCCTGCATGTGTGGCCTGCAGCAAGGCCACCAGTACATCTGTCTGCCTCACCTGCTGTGCCACTGAGCCTGCAACAGCCATGGCCAGGCGGGTGATGGCACACGTCTGTGTCTGTGTACAGGCCTGTGAGGCAGCTATGACCTCCACAATATGCTCTATGGTGGAACCAGTGGTCTGTACCCCAGTCTCCAGCACCCCATTAGTGTGTCCATCTGCTCCTGCAGTGCTGCATGGTTGGCATCCATGCTGAGCCTTATGCAGCCCAGCATCTCAGCCTGTTCTGTTTGAGCGGTCACCAGGATCTGGCAGAACCCTGTGTAGTCCGTCGGGGTCCACAGCCTGTCCCCCTCTGGTGATGGTGTTGTCCCATCCAGAGCCACCTCCAGCATCCAGTAGGATGCAGGGCTCAGGTCTTGTGCAATGTCATCCCCCAGGCTGCCACAACTGAGGTAGTGGCTGAGGTCCAGTTCCATCTCCTCTTGCAGCTGTTCCCCCACTGTGTTCTGCTCCCTCACCACCAGTGTACTGGCTGTGTCCTGCTGGGCCTGCTCTGCAGTGGTGTGCACACTTTCCACCACCATTGTGTCCACTGCTGCTGTGCCTGTGGGGAGACATCAGTGCATCAGTGGTACATCCCATGTCATGCCTGCTACTGTCCCACCCCTGCATAGCTCTCCCACACACTGGGGTAGCCACTGGCCATGTCCTTACCTGCCCCGTTGTCCTCTGCCTCCGCACCTGTGGGGGAATGTGAGGGCATCAGTGTTGCTGCACCATTACATGATGACCGTGCATGCCACGGGCCACACCCCTGCCACACCATCCCGCAGGGCATGGGGCAGCTGGCCATTGGCCTACCATCCCCTGTGTCTTCCGGCTCTGCACCTGTGGAGTTAACAACAGCGCTTCAGTGCTACCACATCATTACAAGCCCACCATGTATGCCACTATCTACACCCCTGTGTTGCTGTCCACCACATGTCGGGTGGCACTGGCCATCACCTTACCTGCCCCTGTGTTTGCTGTGGCTGCAGCTGTGGGTGGGGGAATGACAGTGTGTCAGTGCTGCCTGCTCATGTGGTGGCTGCACCGCCTGCTGTTCACATGGCTGTGCCACATGCCAGGCTACATTCCCACACAGTCCCTCCCATCTGTGCACTGTTCCACATTGCGTGGCTGTGCCCTGCCTTCACATTTCCTACTGTACTGTAGCACACTGCCTGTGCACCCAGCATGTCATAGTCCCTCTTGCCCATTTTTACATTTCATCATCATATTCACTTTGCCATGCTTCATACTTCCACTTACCTGTCCCTGCATCCATCCGGAACATGTCCAGCTTCGAGTCCCTGTGGACACTGTGCTCCTTCATGAATGCCAGCACTCTCTCCTCATATGTGCTTAGGGGTCGCACCTCCTGTGGCCGTCACCTGCCACTTGTTGTGGGCCTCCTTTGCCTTTACATGGCACTTCATGTCGCTATACCACTTCCCCAGGTCACGCACAGTGTGACACACATGTGCTACTGCATTTACCTCACACAACTGCATGCCTTGTCGCCTTCCTCTGTAGTCGTTGCTTTTGCTCACCTCCCTTCCCCAACAGCAGGTCTGGTTGTGCCTCTAGCTCTTCTAACAGCACCTCAGTCTCTTCGAATGTGAAGTTCCTCTTCCTCTTCTTGCTCCTGCTTGCTGTCTCTCCCCCGATACCCAACATCTCATAGGCCCTACGACATGCGCACACCTTTATGGTTGTAGGGTTACAACATGCGTATTGCTACACCGCTATTGCGGTCTGCAACATGCACAGATGGCATTAGTTGTGACATGCATATTTTGGCAGTTTTTGTCACATCTGGTGGCTGTGTTGGATTCTGGAGCAGCTTGCATGTTGTAGGGATTTTGGCGTATCTTCTGCCGTGGTGGCCTTTGTGCACTGCTCTAGCCGCTGTCTTGGAATTGGGCCCCTTGTCTCCTAGAACAGTACTCACAACTGGCTGTCCCATCCACTGGGCATGGAACAACAGAAAAGCAATCTCCTGGGTTGCAGATTAAACAGTCTCTCAAAATTCCTTTCCAAGGCAGCTGAAATACACACATAGCCTTCAGGGGATTGCCCCTTGGGTCCACTGAGAACAAACAGCTCCTTCCACTTCACTGGGAGCAGAAATCAGGAAATCCTGCTGTAGACTGGTCTCTACCACTTCCCTGGAAGCTGGAAATGACACTACACTAGGGTGAGAAATGCTAGGCCCTCAGCTCAGAGCCCAACTGGCAGTCCTTCTGCCAGTCTCACCTCCTCATTGAACGACAACTCACTACTTACTGAACATTCTAATATCCCCAGAGCAGCTGTCCACACAGTGTGGCTTATGCTGCTGTGAGAGTACCGAATGACCTAGTCATTCTTCTCTCAGGCTAGCTGAGTAAACAATGATGTCATTATTTAAGAAGCCCCTAATGAGCTCTCTACCAGCTGCCTGCCACATTCCTAAATATAATACTGATAGGATTCTAGTAAACCCAGGGGATTGGGTCGGTACATGTATAAAGTTGCTGTCTTTCACATTCAGTCCATTAAAGGGTTCTCTTTCCAGGATTCAAATCTTTTTGCAAGGTCTTTAAGACCTCAGTCCAATAGACTTCCTGCAACTGCATTTTGTGTCCCCACCATCTGATGAATTCAGTCATATTTTAAGAGCCACCATTTTCCTCGTCAGAGGCAGGCTCACTGGAAGCCTATTTTTTCTGTTCACCATATTTTGGTCCTCATCACTGCTTCCTCAGTTTCTTGCTCTTTACTTATAGTAGTCTTTTCTGTCTTTGCTGCAATTTTTCTGGATGTTAAAGCCAGCACAGCACATCTGGTGCCTCTCTTGCCCTGTGTACCACTGTTACTTTGTTACATCTACTGGCACCAAAGTGGGTGCCTCCCAAATGCTGTCCCCCTATCATAGGGTATTCAATCCAGATCCCATTACTTACACCATGTTTTATTGGGATGTTAGTTATACATAATAACAAGACTCAGAATGGCTGCGAAAGTCACATGTATGTTTTTTCAACATTACCCAAGTTTTGTTACAGGCACTTTTAAAGAACAGAGTACTGTTTTAAAGGTAGTACACATCTGCATCTGTGGACTTGGCTTGCATCACCGAGATCTGGCTAGATGAAAATGTTGGCCCTGTTTTGGGGTCCATGATTCCGGCCGGGTTCTCAGTGATTCACCCATTGAGAGTGGACTGTAGGGGTGGGGGAGTTGCAGTCTGTTTTAGACAGGAACTCGACCTTGGGGAGGTGCCAGTTGGATGTACCAATTCCTTTGAGTGTATTGTGGGTTCAGGTTTCAGGATCCTTCTCATTTATCATCCACCAGGTGATGGGATGGAATTCCTGAGGAAGTTTTCAGACTTCATCGCCGAGAGGGTATTGGAGTTCCCCCCGATGGTTAATTCTGGGGGACTTCAATGCCTGGGTCAACGATGAACTCGTGCACTTTGGACAAAACCTCCTCCAGTTGATGGATTCATTGGGCCTGACACGGGTTATTACTTCTGCAACTCACGAGGGGGAACACTATTGGTCTTGATATTCCATCTGGGGATGGAAGTCTGCGATGTGGAGGTGGAGCCTATCGGTTGGTCTGACCATCATGCCCTAAGGTTTAGTTTTGTGCCCCCCCCGAAAGAGGCCTGCCCCAAAGGAGATAGTACAGTTCTGTCCTTTAGGAGGAGTTACCTCAGAAGGCCTAAGGATGGAGCTGGACTTCTCGGGATTGCCAATGGATAGCACTGACCCAGGGCCCCTAGTGCTAGCCTATAATAGGGCAGTTGTGGGGACCTCTGGATGCCATTGCTCCATCCTGTGTTCGCCCCTGTACCATTCATCCAGGGGCTTCATGGTTTACCAGGAAGATCCGTTTGTTGAAGAGACAGGGTCGAAGATTGAAGAGACGCTGGCGGAAAACTCGCCTGGAGATGGACAGGCTTAGACTGCTGGATCATTATAAGATCTATCAGTTAGCAATTTCCCATAAGAAGGAAGAGTTCCTGTCCATGGAAATTGCAACAGCATGGAATAGACCAGCCCAACTCTTCTGGACTAAGGACAGGCTGTGCAATCCAGCCTGTCTTCAAGCCAGTCAAGCTTTGTCACAGTTACAGTGTGAGGAGTTTGCAAAGTTCTTCACTGATAAGGTGTCTGCCATCAGGGATGAGATCAGCCAACGCCTCCCCATTGGGTCTTGCACTGATCAACCAAGTGGCACTAATGCCCAATTAACTTGGTTCACCTTCAGTCAGCTGGCAGTCGTGGATATAGTGAGGATCGTCCAAACTTTGCATCCAACCTACTGTAGTTTGGATCCAAGCCCTACTCACCTACTGTTGGGGTGTGTAGAAGTTATTGGCCCAATCCTTACTGGGATAGTGCTGGCATCATTGGAGAGAAGAATCTTTCCAGATCTCTTAAAGGAGGCAGTGGTGCCCCCCCTTTTGAAAAAATCCTTCCTTGATCCTGACTGCCCAGAAAACAACAGACCGGTCTCAAATCTCCCCTTTTTGGGGAAGATTATTGAGAAGGTGGTTGCTTTGCAACTAGAGGATCATTTAACCAGCCATAGTATCTATGACCCTCTCCAGTCTGGCTTCAGGAAGCGGCATAGCACTGAGGTGGCTCTTGTATGGGTACTGAATGATCTCAAGTTCAAGTTCAAGTTTATTGCAGGAAAACTCCATTGAGCAAGCTCATTCACAAGGAGGTCCTGTGACATAAACAAGAGATCTCCTGCTGGCAAGAGTTTGGAGAGCTCATTCTACCTTGGTTCTCCTTGATCTCTCAGCAGTATTTGACACTGTAGATCATGGGGTATTGCTCAAACGCCTATGGTTCTTCTGTGGGCTAAGGGGGGTGGTCCACAGTTGGCTTCAATCTTTCCTGCAGGGTAGGACTCAGAGAGTAATGTCGGGGATTTATTCCTCGGCCTCTCACTGCCTGCACTGTGGGGTGCCATGGGGTTCAGTGTTGTCCCCCATGTTATTTGAGGTGTATATGGACCCATGGGGGACATTATAAGGCTGTATGGGTTGAGTTTTCATCATTATGCTGATGACTCTCAACTCTACATGTCTTTTGTGCCCAAGCGGGAGTCTGACTCAAGTGCAGTGTTTAACAACTGCCTCCTGGAGATACAGAACTGGATAAGTACAACTGGCTGAAGTTGAACCCAGGAAAAACAGAGGTACAGGTTGTGGAGCTGGGGGTAAGGATGTCAAGCTTATGGGTGGGAAAACCCTCAGGTTTATTTCTGGGGGGGACCCTGCTTATAGCATCTGGCCAGGTGCATAACCTTGGTGCTGTGTTTGATGAGGGCATGACCCTGAGGGCACGGATGTTAGCCGTAGTCAAATCATCTTTTTTCCATCTAAGGATCATAGCACGGTGACACACTTGGTTCCATTGGAGGATCTTCCTGCCCTGGTCCATGTCTTAGTTGCCAATCGTCTTGATTATTGCAATGCCCTTTATCTAGGGCTGCCGGGAGTGGATATCCGCCGCTTGCAGCTGGTGCAAAATGCGGCAGCTAGGTTGTTGACTGGAAGCCTGAGATCCAGCCATAAAACACCTGTGTTGCGCAAATTGCACTGGCTGCCTGTACAGTGGTGGATCACTTTCAAGGTCACACTGATGACCTATAAGACTCTACATGGTTTAGGACCCCACTACCTGAAAGAGCTCATGATTCCCTACTGCCCCTCCCGCTCCCTCCAATCCTCTGGTGATGGATTGTTAGAGATTCCCAGGGTAACCTTGAAAACACCTGGTGGAAGAACTTTTGCCTTTATGGCACCTACCCTGTGGAATTCTCTACCTTGCTGGATACGTAATAACCTGACTGTAGAAGGGTTTAAAAAAGTTCTTAACACCTTTTTATTCAAGCAAACATTTTCTGAAGTGTAAATTGTGTTTTAAATTACTGTGGATTTTAATTTGTATGTGAAATTTTGTAAAGACGCCCTGAGCTTTGGAAAGGCGCCTTGTATAAATACATTTTTACTTACTTACACAGTTTTGTCAGGATAGAGTCCTTAAAAGGCCAACACAAGCAACCAGGCAGATACAGCAAGACTCATAGGGCCTGATTTTGAAAGATAATTCTTTGACGCAAGGTGCCTGCACCAAATGGGTATGTCCTGAGTGGCACCTTGTTTCAAAGGTTGCACCAGCCTCAATTTTTGAATGCAGGCTGTGTCAAAATCAGGATGCCTTGAGCCTAAGCCACCTTGTGCCACCCTTGTGGCAAAAGCACACTTGCACCAGGTTGCAAGGGGGCTTGCACCATGATGGGGCTGCACCATCCCCCTTCTGGGAAATTTTCAAAGCCCTTCTGTGGACACAACAGGGGCTCAGGTTAGACCAGCCAGGAGGTGGTCTAAGGTCCATGCACCACTGCTAGACAGTGTGTAAATTGAGGGGGTACATGGCAGGTAGTGACCTGGGGCAGAAGGAGGACAGGAGGTGCCCTAGCAGTTGTCACGGATACAGCAAAATTTCAGGGTGGTGATGTGGCATCCAGCTGGGGTGCCTTTTGTAATGCCAGGCAGATGATTGGCTCAGATTACTTTGTGGGGGGTTGGCAGGGATGGAAAGTGACCTGGCTACAGGTGGGCACAGCCCTTGCAACTGCCCATAGGTGTCATGATCAACGACCCTGTAGGTGAGAAGCAGTGGCTGCAGGGTGAGGGCTGCCAGTGGTGGATGGGAACATTCTCAGAGCACCGCAACAATCCCCTAGTGCCCAGTGCCCCATGTCATGGCAAGCTGCCTCCCACCTACAGAGTTGGGGATTGTGACAATTATGGGGCAGGTGCCAGGGCTGTGCCCACCTGGGGCCAGGTCACTTTCCATTGTGATTTTTCATTTCAATATACATTTTTTTCCACAACCAAATCCACATCCTGGAAGCCGGCCCCCCATTTTGGAATTGCAACAGGGCCTGAATAATAGACAGCACCCATGGAATTCTGCACTACCAGATATAGAATGTTTCACAGAATTCATATCATGCTGTGGAATATATTTAGTGCTGCAGAATGAATTGCTGTTGGTGATTTTTCATTTGGATATACAGTTTTTTCCATAATGCATGCTTCCTTTTCCCTCCTTGTTTATCCTGAGGTGTTTCCTTTATGCTTACAATGTGATGTCATTGATGATGTCATATCATATTTTAGTCAGTGGCAGAATTACCTTCTGCCATAGAAATAAATAATTGATTCTGCAGGAATCAACAAATGTTGTTGTAGAAGCCTAAGAACTACCACAGTAGCCAGGACTGAAGTGCTGTGACGAGCATTTGGCCCTGAAAGTAGATCACCTAATTGGATATTTGGGTCCCTGTCTGTGGTTCCCCTATGCATGCGCCAAGGTTCATTGTCTCTTAATCAGGTCCTCCATGACGATGTTTAAAATGTTTAAAGTGATTGATAATTGTTTAGTTGAGGGGATCAGAAAAAGTTTTGTAACTGGTGTGGTATAGAGTCAATAAGGGGGATAAACTACAGCTGCAAGGGTCTACATAAGTGGGGGGGGGGATGACTGGGAAAATATTTTTTTTTACATAAACGGTACTAAGCCTGTTAAATAAGCTACCTTAGGAAACCATAAAATAAGGAGTGTGGATACATTTAAATTCAGGTGAAAAATATTTATATTGCTACAGAATAGAAAATGAAATCAAATGATTGGTTTTAAATAGCTCCTTCTATGCAAACTGTATCACAAAGTGCTTTACAATCATGAAGAGAGAAGGGAGAGAATGTTGCTGCAATGTTTGGTGCACACAGATATTCAAAGAACACACAGACAGAGTAGCAAGTTTAAAGAGTGGTTACACACAAAGAGGCTAAGTGGCTTGCTCAGGCCCAGGTGATACAATGAGCCAGTTGTAGTTGTGGAATGTAATCCCAGGTCTCCAGGTTCACAAATCAACACTAACATCTAAGAAAAAATTGCTTCCCTTTCACTCTATCTATGATTTAAACAATCAAGTGGAGGGCAAAATACTCAGGCTAAATATGAAAATAGCATTGTTTCAACTGCTGTAAATGCCGTGGAGGAATTGGATGGGCTAGCCATCTGATTTCAACTTATAGGTCCTATGTTCCGGTTTGTCAGTATCCAGCTTCTGTCCTGAAAACACCACAGCACAACCACAGTGTATGTCTCTGTTGTTAATGACTCCTTAATGGCATATGACAAGGGTGAAAAAACCTTGACCATTTATTGATATTGTTAAAGATGTTCATACTGTGGAGGGCATTTTGTTGCTGTTGTAGACAAGCTGAATACTTCACAATTCTCTTCTCAGTCTGATGTGTTACCATGCCTATTTGCTCAATTGGTAACCTATTTTAAAGATTGGTAATGACTTCTCTGCTGTCTGAAGGTTTGTCAATATGTCTGAGAGTTTATTATATAAGGATCATTGCTCTTCTCCTTATTTAGTAACATTTCTAATGGCTGAAATCATACCAAACTACATCTAGATACAGATAATACTGCTACTTCTTACTTTACTGACAATGATGTTGACACAATATCTATTGCACTAAAATTTATATTAATAGACAAGTAAAAACCTAGTAAAGTAATATTTCGGTTAGTGGATAACATCAGAAAAAGGATATTCAAAATTAGGGTTTAATAACTTGTGATCCATACTGACGCCATTGATTATAAACCAAACTCAGTTCCAACAGTGATCAGCTGTTCTGTGAGGGACTGTTGCAGCAAGTTCAGCGAGCCAATCGAGCTCTCCTGTGTTGGACTTTACTGGTGTCCCAGTTTCTCATGACTTTGACCCTGGTGCCCTATTCCTCCTGTGGAGGCAGTGACCATTTTGGTGGATGGGGCTTCCTGTGTCCTATTTTAGGGCCTTTTCCTAGCAGTCCTCCCCTGCAGTCTGATTGCTTAAGGGCAGTAGCAGAAGGACATCATGGAGTCTGCTTATAGTCAGCCATGAGGCAGCCATTTGGCCATCCACACTGCCCCTTTTGAGAGTCATCTGGGTATCACTCCCTTTCTGTTCTGTGCTGCTGAATTGCAACTGTTCTGTGTTCTGTTAGTAATTCTGCTCTTATTTTGTGTTTGGTTGTTAGAGCCTAAAATCTGTATTATTTTATTAGGGTGTTGTATTAGGTAATTGTATGAGGATCTGTTTCTGAACTGCTTTTCATCTGTTTCTTTTAACTTTATAATTGTACCTTTAGGCTTTGGTCTCCTAGAACATCCTTGTTTTGGTCCCTTATTTAATTGTGTATTGAATTGTAAGCATCATTACTCATTTCTGTTTTTAAGTGTTCCTACTTTGTTGTATTTGCTTGTGTTATTTGAACTGCACATATTTTTAAGTCAGAATTTTAGGTTATACCTTTTTCTTGATTTTGTACCTTCTCCATTTAGGTTTTAGTGTTTTCTCATGTACTTCAATTTTATCCCCCTGTCCCCCTATTATTTTTTGACTTAGGCCACTTATTTTATTTTAATTCTGTCCCTCATTTGGTTATATTATTTTATATCTCAGCTGTTGCTCCTTAAATAACTACCCCTCACTCTTCCCCTTCCCCCAATTATTTTTACATGTAATCACTGCCGTTAAGGGCATCAGTAGTTTTTCTCTTGAGTCTGTCTGTGCCTGCTTAGCTTTAAATTTTATTTGAGTAAATTGTTTTTGCACTTTTTCTCCACTATGTTGTTTATTTCTCTGGTGTTTCTCACCTGCCTCTCTCCTTTCATTTCTCTTCCACAATCTATTGCCTTCTCCTCCTTCCCCTGCCCCTTACTTCAGCTGTTCCTCCTCCTTATCCCCTACTCTTCTCTTTTCCTGTTCCTCTCTCCCTTCCTTCCTTCCTTCAGTTCCCCTGGTGTCCTTGATGTCAAATTCTTCCTGCTCCTTGGGTTCTCCTTGAAGTTCTCTAGCACTTTTCATCTCTTTTTTTCCCTTGTTCTCCTTCTGCCATGTAGCATTCTGGTAGACCTGGGTGAAAGTTGCAAATTCAGCTTTCACTGAACTTTTGCAAAATCTCATAAATTTTGTGAAATTTTCTAAACTTCTGCCATTGGTGAGATTGGAATCTTCAGAATGTGTTTGGAAGACTTTGCCCTGTTCCACTGAATTTTTTGGCTGAACTGCAGAATAATGCACATGAACTGCAGAATGACAGTTCTGAGGAATTTTATTCCACAGTTTAATGGATTATTCTGCAATACATGTAATTATTTTGCAGTTCAGTGATCAGTTCTGAGTAATTTCTTTCTGCAGTATAATTCATTAATCCACAATTTAGACATTCATTCTGCACTTCCGTGACTCACTGAACTGTGGAATGAATGTTTGAATTGTGGATTAATGTAATAAACTGCAGAAAAAAAATGTACAGAACTGACCACTGACAATAATCAGTTCTGCAGATATTTTTCCCACCATTTATAAAATAATTCTCAAGTCATACATTTATTCCTCCATTCTAAGTTGGAAATTCTGTGAAAGTTGCCAAAGTGCATTATGAAATTTCACAAAAGTAAAATTCTGACTTTCACCAAAATTCTGCTGGCAGAAATTTGATTTCACACAGCCCTGGTTCTTTAAAGTTCCTCATCATCTTTCTTTTTTTCTTAGCAGGTAACATTGAACTTAATCCTTGACGCTTCACTACTTCAACCTTACAACTTCTCAAAGGATTGAGAGTAGCCCATTTAAACATTCACAGCCTTCTTCCTAAAGTTGACCTACTACAACCTATCATGCTTAATTTATGGCTGGATGTTCTACTTATATCTGAATCCTGGCTCTCCTCTAAGGTACAGAATTCTGCTGTAAATATTTCTAGCTAACTGTAGCCAGGCAAGATCACACAATGAGGGGCAGAGGTGTTGCTGTTTACATATCCAACAGTATCCAATTCGTGACTGTTCCTGCTGTCTCTTCACCCTCTTCCTATTAGCTACTCGTACTCAAACTCTCCCTTCCTTTTTCTGTTCCCATTTTTATTGCTGATGTTTACTGTTGCCCTGGCATTTCCTCTGCTTTAGTTACTGAGTTTCTCTCAATTATCTTTTCTAATTCTTCCAGAGGTGAGCTTTATATTCTCAGTGATTTTAATATAATTTGGCTCTCCCCTAATACAAATTAAACTGTTAAAGAGGTATAGTCACTATAACTAACTCAATTGATCTCTCACCCCACTTATCTAGAATTTATATCTTCAAATTATATTCTGCTAGATTGGGTCCTGTCATCTCATCCCTACCGTGTTGTGGATGCAGGAATCCTTCCTGATGCCCTCAGTGACCATCATATGGTTTATTAAGTGCACAAGAGGCATCATCCGAAGGCCCCTCTAAATTTATTCATCTCAGGTCCTTTAGATCACTGGACTTGTCCTCTATCCTAGCTGATCTAGGGCAACTGATTGGTCCTCAGTCTCAACAGTCAATAATATAAATGTTGCCCTGTGATACTTTCAATCCAAATTTATGGCTGTTTGTGATCATCATGCTTTCTTGAAAAAAAAACAGAGTAGGGGCTGTCATCTTCCCTGGATTACTGCTGAGGTTATACCTTGCCTCCATACTAGAGACTGAGTCTGGTATTCCTTTAAGATCATTGGCTCCTCAGCTGCCTTGGTATACTATTTTTGTAACAGCTGTACCAAAGCCATAAGACTTGTTAAGTCTGAGTATTTTGCATCCATACTCCAGAACAACATTAATCATCCATCTGAGTTCGGGAAGGTTATCCATTCGCTGTTCTTTCTTCTGATCCAGTTTTCCTCTCCTACTCTCAGGGTTGATGACTATCTCATCTCTGACCCTTCTCTTGTTGCCTCTTTCTTTAACTCCTACTTTATTACTTGTGCACTCTGTCTCGTCCCACTTCCACTTCCCTCCTTCAAGGTCTTATCAATTCTGCCATTTTTGTTGATCATGCTAAAGCTTTTGACACAGTGGCACATCTCTTCCTTCTGGACAAGCTTAAAGCAGTGAGTCTTTCTGACTCTGTAGTGAGCTGGATTCATTCTTACCTGGAGGAAAGATCTCAGGCTGTCTGGATAAATAGCTTCACTTCTTCACAACTTTCTATCTGCTCAGGTGTCCCTCAAGTGTCATTCCTGGGTCCTAATCTCTTTTCCATATTCTTGAATTAGCTCCCTTCTGTCTGCAGCAAGCTACAGCTGCATATTGGCCACTACAATCAAAACTATGGGTAGCCCAAATTAAGCATCACATGCAGTATCCAGCAAGACTAAAGGGTCGTACAAAATCTGGTATCCAACATTTTGATTCAGCAGACCAGGCTGCAGTGGAGCTCCTGAAGCTCTTCTCTGACCTCATCGGTAAAAAGGCTGACTGAGTAGGTTAAGAGACTCGGGAGAAGAATTGGATCAGCTGGTTTGATATCCTTTAAAAATGTATTGCTGGTTATAAAAAAGCAAGAGTATTTTTTTCTATGGTGGTTTTACTATGTTTAGTTGTTTAAAACACCAAGCAATGTTTTGTTACGATGTTTCATATTTCCTATTTAGATCTTAGTGGATGATGTTGGGCTCATTATGAACGTCATAGTATTATGTGAATGTGCCCTATGACTTTACTGTGAAACTGGAAGACATGTTAATATGTTGGGCACATATTTAATTTCTCCTGCAATTCACCTCTTTACTTTGAACTTGGATGGACATTTTTCTCACCATTTTTTTTTTCCCGATGGATTATGTTTCTAGAACATTCCAGATTGTTTGTCTGTGATATAACAATCTTTTAATTTGACTGAAGGATGATCAACAGTCCCCCTTCCCACCTACTCTTATGGACTTTTTTTCTTTACTGTTTGTTATATGTAGTCTTAATCTCATATATTAATAAGACTCTTAGCTTTTTTTTTTGTCACATAGCTACATTCAGCATTGCAGGTTTATTGTGAGCGACTATATATTAGTTTATATGTTGCACTGCATAGTTGCTCTGTTTAGTATTACTGTATGCTCGAATCTTAAGCTGATTTGGGGGCATTAATTCTTATCATATGATTGCAGCATTACTAGGGAGCATGGATTTACTGAATATCTTGTTTGTGTAAGGGAGTATCTAATTTTTACATCATCATCTTCAGTTTACAACTCCCCCCATTCGTTGGAGAGTGAGTTTCTAAAAAGTAAAAGCTTTCTATTTACTTCCCTTTTTCTGGGACAGCAATCTCAGTTATGGGAGACTTTTTCATTGCATATATAGCATTGTTTACTTATTTGAGGGCACTTCCTCTCATTTTTTTTAAAGCTTATGCAAAATTGGGGGTGAGTTATAACAGTCTAGCCTGCTGTAGCACTTGTTAGTTTGCTTGATGTGTGTTTATTATTTTTACTGCCTGCACGGGGGATGGGGGGGAGAGGTAAACTTTTTTTTCTATTTAAATACTGTAATCTGCCCTAGTCATGAACCATAATGGCTGGGAGTGGGAAAGAGGCACAGGTAGTGCCTTTTTTTAACTTTACAGTTTATGTTGCTGCTGTTCAAAATATGGGGTGTTTTATTATGGAGTTTTGTGAAATAATCTTTTTTGGTGGCCATCTGGGGGAAGTGTGGATTCTTGTGCACCACCAAAGTTTGGGCAGAGGGGAATTTGATCTTTTGGTGGATTTACCATGGCCAATGCTCTTAATATTGTAACATGGAATATTAAAGGAGGGAGGGACACTGCTAAAAAAATTGCTATCCTTAGCCACTTATCTGAGTTTGGTTCATGTATAGTTATTTTCAAGAAACCCACTTATTAGAGGGGTCAGACCCAACATTTATGCAAACTGTGGGTGGGACAGATTTTTGGGGCAGGTAACAGCCCCTGTTTTAGGGGTGTGGCAATCCTACTTACTAAATCACTCCTTTTTGCTTGTCTTAATAATGTTAAGGATCAGGGAGGAAGATTTTGTTTGTACATGGCAAACTGGGTCATTTGGAGATAGTTTTGGGTGTAGTTAATGGGCCCAATTTGGACACTCCTTCATTTTTCCCACTTTTAGCCTCAGCCCTGGCGACATATAGTCATTTACCTATTATAATAGGAGGGGACTAGAACCTA
Organism: Neoceratodus forsteri; assembly: GCA_016271365.2. Classification (NCBI taxonomy): domain Eukaryota; kingdom Metazoa; phylum Chordata; order Ceratodontiformes; family Ceratodontidae; genus Neoceratodus; species Neoceratodus forsteri. Next base: position 1,068,599,217 of record CM028130.1, read on the forward strand.
GCATTTACAAATAATATTGATAGCATGTATAGGATGTGAGCTGGGCTAGCACCAGCCCCACAGGCTCTCTGGGAATTTTCAGATAATCTAGGCCTAGCTGATCCCTGGAGAATTTTGCACCCCAATAATGCAGATTTTAATTTATTTCTGTGCCACATACTGTGTTCTCTAGGACAGATTTTTTTTTGGTAAGCAATCAACTGTTTCCCTTCCTAGTGAGCTGTCAGATCCAAGACCGGGTTTCATCTGATCATCCCCCTGTGATTTTATCTATGGAGGCCCCTAATATTAATGTTAAGCCTCCATACGTGATCACTCAATAATTTACTACTGAAGGATCCTTCCCTAGTGGCCCACTTTAGGAATTTTCTGACTCAATCTATACTATTTAACCAGGGTACCACTCAAGCCTGTGACATTTTATGGGGCACCATAAAAGCTATGTGGAGGGGTGAATTTATTTGCCTTGCAATAGTTCGTAGGAAAAAATTGCAGGCCTGGGTAGATTTGTGGCTCCACAAAATTCACACATTAAAAAGGTCCCTTTCAACAGCATCCTCAGAAGATACCTGAATAGAATTAACACAGCTTAGAGGCAATTACTTGGCCTACATGATAGAAATGGTAGATAGGGCTTCTGCTCATCTTAAAGCCATATACATTGGACAAGGTAATAAGGTGGGTAAGCTTCTGGCTCTCCACCTCAGACAACAGAGCACTTCACGCTGGATCCCGGCCTTATTAAATCCACAATCAAACTTGTTAACTAGTAACACCAAGGAAATGATGGCTATTTTCCAAAGCTTTCACCAAAGCTTTTACCAGTCTCTTTATTCAGCTCCTACTCCAGACCTGACCTCATAGATGATTTCTTAGCTCAGGTAAACCTTCCTTGCCTTTCCTGGGCACATCAAGACCTCTTAACTGGTCCCATACCTGAGATGGAAATAGATGAGGCCATTTCTTTCCTTCCCCTAGATAAAGTCCTGGGGCCAGATGGTTGTCATCCCTTTTTTATAAAACCTTTAAGGAGAATTTACTTCCCTCATTGGCTAACTTATTTAATTACTGGGGCACTTCCCCTATCCAAGATAAAACACTTTTTGAAGCCCGGATTGATCTCCTTCCCAAACCTGGTAAGGACCCTACTAAAACAGAAAATTATCATCCCATTTCCATACTTAATAATGACATCAAATTGTACGCCAACATTTTGGCTACTTGTTTGTCCAAAGTATGGACCACACTTTTAGGCCCTGAGCAGGCTGGTTTTGTAGCGATCTTGTTCAAAAATTATTCTATCTTTTCTCTGCATCCAGGGGGGCATCTGATGATTTGGTATTGGTCTCCCTGGATGCAGAGAAAGCATTCAACCGAGTGGCCTGGCCTTATTTGTTTGAGATTTTAAAGAAATATGGACTCCACCTGGAATTTGTGTGAAGAATACAGATTTTGTATTAGAATTCTTCTGCATGTACCTGTATCCTGTGCAATAATGAACTTTCAGACATTTTTTGGTTGGCTAGAGGAACTTGTCAAGGCTGCGCCTTATCAGCTTATTTATTTTATTTTTATATTGAACCCCTGGTGCATAGGATTAACTTTACTGACAGCATTCATGGCATTAAAGTAAGAAGGTTAGAGTTTAAGTTGTCCACTTTTACGGAAAATATCCTGCTCCATCTTACAGATTGGAAAACTTCCTTCAAACAACATGAAGTCTTGCTATATTATGACATATGCAGTATAACCCCAGGTTAGAACTGCTCCGGAAGTGAAATAATTAACTTTCCATGCAGGGCATGGAACCTTGAGTGCGAGCTCGGTTGAACACTCTGTCTGTTGTAGCTCAAACTTAAACTGTCAGATTCTTTACTCCGCCTCACTGAACAGTCGCTCCGGAGATTTCTCCTGCTGCTCGGTTCGTTTGTCGGTTAAAAAGTGTAATTCTCGGTTTATTTACCGAAATTAAACTGCAATCGGTCGGTTCAAGCTCTGTCTGTGGTTTTGTAAGTAATAGATAGGCTTATGTTTATTTCTTCTGTGTGGAACTTGTAAACGTCTTTTCGGTTCGGTTTGAACCGATCAGATTGGTTTTAAATTAACTTTCTAGTCCTTTAGAGTGCGGTTCCCGGTTCTTATCGGTTCTAAAAAAAAAGTTTTATTCGTTTTTTCCACGACTCGTATATGGTTAGGAACCGATAAGAAGTCTTGCTTAGCGGATTACCATTAATGGGCAAGTTTTGGTTAGGCTGGCACTATGTCTAGAAACCAAAAGAAAAACCGGACCCACTGGGTTTCAGCACTGTGGCCTCTGTGGGAAGCCTTTGCTAAGGCTGACCCACCTCTGTATATATTGTCTGAGGTTTGACCACCTCAATGCAGACTGCCAGATTTGTAAGAATTTTCCTGCTGCCACCATGGAAAGAGAGTTGGTAGGCTCAGAGAAAGGGAGGCCAAAAAGTCTGTTGACCCGGATGGCCAGCACGGTTCGGTTCCAACCGAACCTGAGGGAGTGCCCTCTGACCAGGGCGTTACTTTCTCTGGCAAACGAAGAGCCAGCTCTGAGGAGCTGGTTCTAACTAAAAGGGCTAGAAAGTCAGCTAGTGTGGAGCCAAAAGTTCTTTCTCCAACCGCTGAGGAAATAGCTAAAGCTATTCAAATTGTCCAGTCTCTTTCCCCGGTTCCGTCCCAACGGACACCATCAGGGAAGCGCTCAGTTCGGACGGTTCCACCGGTTCAAGATTATGATTTTGAGGATTTTTATGAACCGGAGGAAGGGGAGGAGGGGTATGAGGAGAGTGAATGTGATTTTGAAGGTCTGGATGTGCCCATTGAACCGGACATCTCTCCAGACAGATCTTCAGGGGTCCCCAGGCTATCTGAGTCCCTTCTCATTTTATGTTCTATAAGAAGTTGCTGAAACTCTCCAACTCCTGTCGAGGATGCTGTTGATGACCAAGAAGAGCCTGATTATGTAGAAATGATGGATATTCAGAGTCTAGGAGACTGTCTATTCCCTTGCACAAATCCTTTAGGAAACAGACAGTAAAAATTCTAAAAACTCCTCACTCTATCCTTCCTGTTGATAAAAGGATGGACAAGAGGTATACATTATCAGGCTCTGATACAGAGTTCCTCTCTCAGCAATGCAGCCATGTAGGGGTAGTGCAGGCTGCAGCCTGTGACAAGGCTAATATTCCTCTAGCCTCTCACCCTCCTGAAAAGGATTCCAGGAGGATGGATGCCATGGCAAAGACACAGTACATGGCAGCATCTTTAGGACTCAGACAGGCAAATTATATGGCTTATGCTGCTAGGTACCAGAAATCCAGATGGGATACTGTGCTGGCCCTAGCAAAACAGGCCCTGACCAGCTTGCCAGGGAGCTGGAGCAGGTGGCTGCGGATGGTATTGAGGCATCCAAGGTGCAATTTCATGCTGCAGTAGACTCTAATGATGTTTCATCAAGAGTCATGGCTACATCTGTGTCTCTTCGCAGAATGGCCTGGCTCAGATGTACTGCCCTGTCTGGGATACTCAGTCTAAGGCTATGGATTTTCCTGTTGTGGGCAATTCTCTGTTTGGGGAGCAGACAGAAATTATATGAAAGAAAATGGATGAGTATAGGACCACCTATAGGAGTGCACAGGCCAAAGAAAGGCAAGCCATTCCTCAAAGGCAGCATGTCAGGGGCAGGGTAGGCCTTTCACAGGCCTTTACCAGCCCAGGCCTCCTCTTCTGCTTATGCCCAGAGGGGTTCTTTAGAGGAAGAGGCAGAAGGGTTCTAGTAAGCCTGCTTCTACCCCTCAACCCAAAGACCCTGTGAAACAGAGCTCCCTGATGGGAGTGGCCAGGGCCAATTCTCCACTACGGGTAGGGGGCAGGCTGGCTTACTTTGTCCAGGACTGGAAGTCTTTAACATCAAACAAGTGGGTCCTGGAAGTAGTAAGCCAGGGACTGGTTCTCAACTTCAAAAAATTTCCGAAGATGAGAGCCAGGTCCTTTCCACCTGCAAATCCATCAGAGGCACTTGCCCTGGAAACAGAAGTTTCTTCCCTCCTGGCTCTCAGAGCTGTGGAAAGGGTTCCACCCCTACACCAGGGCAAAGGGTTGTACTCCAGGTACTTCCTTACCCCAAAAAGGACAGGAGAATGGCGGCCCATCCTGGATCTCAGGTATCTAAACAAGCACCTTTTAAAACCAAAGTTCAAAATGGTGACTCTGGGAATTATTTTACCCTCTCTAAGGCCAGGGGACCGACTAGCCTCCTTGGACCTCAAGGATGCCTACTTCCATGTTCTCATCAGAAGCTCCCATCGAAAGCACCTCAGATTTGAACTGCCCTCAGGCCATTACCAGTTCAGAGCAATGCCCTTCGGCCTCACCTCAGCCCCGAGGGTGTTCACAAAATGCCTGGCAGTAGCAGTTGCTCACTTAAGAAGGCAAAAGATTGCCATCGTTCCTTATCTGGACGACTGGCTCATTGTTGGCCAGTCTCCAGACCAGGTCAAACTACACCTACAAGTAACTCAGCAACTGCTTACATCTCTAGGTTTCCTTCTCAATATTCCAAAGTCAGTTCTGGAGCCTGTCCAGCTTCTCACCTTCATAGGCGCAGAACTGAACACAAAAGAAGCCAGAGCCTTCCTCCCTCTGGAAAAAGCAAGGACTTTGGTCTCTCTGGCCTCTTCTTTCACCCTGCAGGTCTCTCGGCCAGCAAGGCATTTTCTACAGCTCCTGGGGCACATGGCTGCTTCTACAGCAGTAGTGCAGGGAGCAAGATTTCAGATGAGGGACATCCAGTTCCATTTGAGAGCCTTTTTGGTCTCAAAGGACAGATCCTCTAACCAAATTGATCCCAGTGACTCGAACCCTGATCCAGGCCCTTCAGTGGTGGCAGGACCAGAGCAATCTGAGACAGGGGGTTCCCTTCACTCCCCAGTCTCACTCTTTGACCACTACAGATGCATCCCTCTTGGGGTGGGGGAGCTCACATGGGCGACCTTACCCAGGGTTGTGGTCCCCTCAGAATCTCTGCTCCACATCAATTTGATTGGAACTCAGAGCAGTTTTTCTAGCACTCCAGGTTTTTTCCACATCTGTTCAGAACAAGGTTGTTCAGGTCAGAACAGACAATACCACTAAAATGTGGTACATCAACAAGCAAGGGGGCACTCAGTCTACGGCCTTGTGCAATGAAGCAATGAAGTTGTGGTCTCTGGCTTATTCTCTGAACGCCTTCCTTACGGCAGTTCACCTCCCAGGCAAGGACAATGTCCTAGTGGATGCTCTCAGCAGGATTTCCCAGGGCCATCACGAATGGGCACTGGATCCCCTAGTACTGGAGGTAGTATTTGCCAGATGGGGCACCCCGCAGATAGATCTCTTTGCAGCCCCAGACAATCACCAAATTCCGCTTTTTTGCTGCAGGACCCCAGTGTTGGGCTCAGTCCCTCTGGATGCCATCCTACTCAGTTGGGAAGGGAAGTTTCTCTATGCTTCCCCCCCTTCCCTCTCCTCTTCAAGGTGCTAGTCAAAATCAGATCTCAACCCTGCAAGATGATCCTGATTGCTCCAGATTGGGCCAGGCAGCCCTGGTACCCACTCCTCATGTCCTTAGCAGTCCACCTTCCCCTGTGTCTTCCCAGGAATCACCACCTGTTAACCTGTGCCCAGGGGAGAGTTTGGTATCCGAACCTCAAATCTCTCAATCTCAAGGCATGGCTCTTGAAGAGTTAGAGTTCGCTGACCTACACCTTTCCCAAGGTGTATTGGATATCTTGAAGGCCTCTAGGAAGCCTTCCACCAGGGCTACTTATAATTCAAAATGGAAAAGATTTTTCCATATGGTGTGCTAGTAAGCATATTTCCCCAGAATCTGTTAGCGTCCTACGATCCTGGATTATTTGGTGCATTTGAATTCTTTGGGGCTGAGACCAGCTACCCTAAAGTGCACTTGGCAGCCATGTCTGTCTTCTTATCAGCAGGTAAGCCTTCTTCTTTTCAGCTCACCCTGTATTCTCCAAGTTTTTAAAGGGTTGCTTCACCAACCCTCCGTTCAGGACCCTGCCCCTGCTTGGGATCTTAATATTTGCATTGCCCAGCTTGTAGCCCCTTTTGAGCCATTGTCTTCAGCAGAGCTTAAGTACTTGATTTGGAAAACTGTGTTCTGGTAGCCATCACCTCTGCCAGGCACATAAGTGAGCTACAAGCATTGTCAGTGGAGCCTGATTTTATCTCCTTTCACAGAGATAAGGTGGTCCTCAGGACTAACAGAAAGTTTTGCCTAAGGTGGTTTCAGATTTCCACCTTAATCAATCCATGTCTCTTCCTGTGTGCTTCACTGACCATTTCCTCCTCTGGTGAGAGGAGACTGCACAGTTAGATGTCAAAAGAGCCCTTAGTTACTATATAGAACGTACCAAGGGTCACATGTTTGAATCCCTCCAATTGTTACTCACTTATGGTGAGGTTGGTATAGGGAAACCTGCCACTAAAAGATTCATTGCCAGGTGGATTGTCTCTTGTATCCAATTTTGCTACGAAAAACTGGGTAAGATTCCTCCCTCAGGCCTGAGGGCTCACTCTACCAGAGGTACAGCTGCGTCTTTGACTGCTGCCAGGGACATCCCTATCCTAGAGATATGTCAAGCAGCTACCTGGAAAACAGTTCACACTTTTACTAAGCATTACTCCCTGGATATCCAGGCTAGGAGTGAAGCTCGATTTGGCACTGATGTGCTTCAGAGCCTATTTCCTAAGTAGGTTCTGTCTCTCCTCATTGAAGTACTGCTGTGTAATCTGCATATGTCATAATATATAAGACTTCTTGTTGTTTGAAGAAAAATTATTCACCTTAGTAATGTTGTTTCTTCTAATGGAGTCTTGCTATATTATAACCTCCCCCAGCCTGCCCCTCTCAGAACCTCTATTTTTGGGATGAGGGTGGGCAGTGCAATGTTGGCACTTCATAGATGCCCACTTTATTTTCACCCTTTCTTAGGGTGCTTAGGTGTTATGCTTATTTTTCTATCTTGAATCCCCTGACTTGAGTCTTTGTTTTGGGATCAAGAACAAAAATGTGTTTTTGTAGTTAGTAGCCAGTGGACTAGTGTAGGTTTATGGCTTCCACACAGAACCTTAGTGAGTTTTTGCTCATAAAGATCTGACAGTTTAAGTTTGAGCTACAACAGACAGAGTGTTCAACCAAGCTCATGCTCAAGGTTCCATGCCCTGCATGGAAAGTTAACTCTTTCACCTCCGGAGCAGTTCTAACCTGGGGTTATACTGCATATGTCATAATATAGCAAGACTCCATTAGAAGAAACAACATTACTAAGGTGAGTAATTTTTTCTTACCAGCTGCACTCCACATCATCATGCAGTTTAGCCAATTTTCCAGCTTCAAATTAAATAGGCATAAAACAGTAGTTTATTCATTATCCCCCTTATGTACCAAAGATGACATTTTGAATATGGATCTCCAATGGGAGTCCAAAGCCAATTAAAATCCCTGAACTTGGACCCTGTCCTAAAACAAATTGAAGGGACCTCTTCCAGTGGTGTCAGTTGCCTTTATCGCAGTTGGGTATGGCCAACATTATCAAAAAGAATGTTTTGCCGTGACTGTATCCATTAAATATGCTTAATATCTTCCTTACAAAAAGTTGGTTTACTAAACTTCACTCAATTTGTTCAACTTTTCTCTGGTTAGGCAAACCCTCACACAGGGCATATGGTAAGCTATGTAGGCCATGCCAAATGAGTGGGTTACAGCACCCAGACTTTTTTTGTTATTATTTATCTTTACATAGGGCAAAATACTTCCAATGGGGCACCATGGGAGACACTAATACTCCTCCTCCCAGATAGTTGACTATCGAAAGCACCCTGGCAGATACCCATAATTTCTCTTTACCCTCTCTGTTATATGTCCCCTTGTCTAATCTTCCAAAGGAAATTCAAGTGACTCCTATTGGATGGGATATTAAGGCCCATTCGCAGCTATGCAAACTGCTTCATCTTTCCCATCACAAAGACCTTAGTCAGACCCTTTTTAATAACCCCATCTTTGTGTTTCAGGTGTCCCATTGCAACCCAGATACTGCAGTGACCTGGCAGTGGAAACTATTGGTGAACTTGTTGAGGAAGACAAAGTCCTTTTTGTTGCTGAGATTCATAGAAAATTCCCTATTACTTCTAAAGATTTTTTTAAAATTGCTCAGGTCCACCACTGCTTAAAGAGTTTTCTAGGGCTACCCCCCCAGACAAATTCAGTGGGCCCTGTTTTCAGCAAACTAGCCAGTCGCTCTAACAAGGAAAGACCTATTTCTCCTCTTTATCAAGAGAGCAACCAACAAGCCGGGAGCTTAGTTAAGCCAATTGTCTTTTATTCGAAGAACTCCTTAAATATAGACTACCCAAACTCTACCTGGTGTATTATTTGGTTTGATGTTTATCATTTTGTTAAGCAGGATCGCCTAAGGCTTCTCCAGGTAAGTATTTTTCATGATTTATATTACTCTCCCATGAAACTATACAGAATGGGTAAATTGGCATCTCCTTTATGTGAACATTGTGGCAAGGAAGAGGACTCTTTATTTTACATGTTGTGGACGTGCCTCAAAGTTAAAACTTTCTGAGCTTTAATGCAGAAAGAAGTGTCTCCCTTTTTTTGGCCATCCCAACTACTTTATGGCTGAGGCTTGTCTCCTTGGGGACTATGCATCCATTCCTTTTAGTGAAGAAAAGTATCATATGGCCTTGATTGCATCAGTTACTAAACTGTAAATTATGAGGCATTGGAAGGGCAGCTGGATGCCCTCATATTCCGAATGGTTCCAGGAATGCTTAACAGCATTAAATGCAGAGCATGTAGTTGCCCTATCTAATTATACATGGCAAAAGTTTCAGGCTTGCTGGTCAGAAGTGTATTCATTTCTAAAGCATGACATTTAATTTGCCTTCTGGTCCTTGTCCCTCTCATCAGCTACGCTACACAAAGAGTTTACAGTAACATCTCTTTATTGAATGCCATGGTTTAAATGTTTCTTCCCTTTCTGCACTTTCCAAGATTCGAGAGTTTGGTGGTTACATGTGGGTGGGGGTGGGGGAGTGTGGGAGGTTGGGAAAGTCTTGGGTTTTGTTTTTATAGGTTGGGCTGTTTGAGGATAATTGTGGGGTTTTTTGTTTTGTTTTGTTGTTGCTATTGTATACAAATTACGTGTAGTACTATTTTCTCTTTTGTTGTTTATTGTTATTTGTTAAAAGTTTTCAATAAAGTTTTTCAATTCCAAAAAAAAAGCATAAGTCCCTCTCCTGTTCTGCTCCCTTCAATACTGTATCATTTGTAAGATGATTTCTTTCTTTCTGACCCCTATATGGGCATGTAAACCCAGAATATGGATAATTTGCCTGCAGTTCTTGATAATCTGGAACATTTGTCCAGAAAATAACCAATTATGTCATTATTCACTCCAGACCAAAAACTCCTTGCCTTAACTAGTCATTATCCAAGTTATCTAAAATATGCCAAGAAGTGATTTAGATGGTGGCACCTCTAAACAGAGACAGGCTCCCTACACAGAGGACAGTCAGGTGCAAAAGTCTAGACTATGGTGAAACCACTAGGATGAAGCCTAGCTCTGCAGAATTCTGCAGTAGAGTTACTGTAGCAAACAATGCAATTTCAATAGGAGTTAATCCCTTTTGTCATGCAGTAAACTTGTGACACTGTATGTGTAAAAGAAGATGACCTGTTCTTGCCAACTGCATTGACCTCATAGAATATTTTACTCACCCTGTGTGAATTTCTGCTTGGTAAACCTCAAACCGGACCACCAAGGCAAAGGTTTTTGGCATGCACCCATGACTTCCTCCACTTGCGCACTAACCACCTGCCTAGTTCCTTCACACAATGAAAACCAAAGGACATTTCAACATGAGGGCAACAAGATGCTGAAACCCTTTCTCCTACAAATTCTCCTTATGCTGCTCCTGCTCTCAGGAAATGTCCACCCCAACCCAGGACCACCTGGGCAGCCAGCAGTGGCACCAAGCAGAAGGACAGGGACACTCACCATGGCATCCATCAACACCTGTAGCATCCTCAACAAACTTGATTCCCTCCAAACATGGATCCTACAGCACAACCCTGATGTCCTCTTAGTTGTGAAAACATGGCTAAACTCTAAAATCCCTGATAATGCAGTCTCTATCCCTAGTTACTGCATTTTTAGGCAAGATAGGATTGCTAAACGGGGCAGGGCTGCACCATCTATCTTAAGGATACCCTTATGGGTCACATCATCCCATTCCCTAGCCTGAGCAACTCCTCTCAGGCCCTCACAATCAAAATCCTCCTTGGTGCACATAACAAGGAACTCACTGTCATCTCAGTTTACCTACCCTCAAGAGACCAGGCTGCTGGCTTCCATAGCATCATGGAATATCTAAGGGTCCAGCAACATAATTCTGAAACCATAATCATGAGTGATTTTAACATTAACTGGCTCTCCGCTGAGGCCGCTACCTATAAAGATGTAGCCACGGCGCATCACCTCACTCAACTGGTCAATGCCCTCACTAGGTGTAACTATAGGACAGGCTCCCTTACGCTTCTAGACTGGATTCTATCTAACCACCCTGAACGCATCTCCAATGTTTCTGTACTGCCGTATACAATGAGTGACCACTCGCCTGTCATCTGCTCCTGGTCAAACAAATACCACAAGCCCCTTCTCAAGCTTATCTATGCCAGGGTTATCAAACAAGGGCACTTCTAGCTGTTAAAATCCCATCTAACCAGGCTGAACTGGGCAGTGCTTGACTCCCTCAGTGACACCCAACAAAGCTCTGGACCTATTTATCGACATTTCAGCAGAGCCAGTGACATCTATGCACCAGTGAAAAGATGAAGGTCAAAGAACAGACCAACCCTGGAGTTACTACTGACCTTTTAACTCTACTCAAGCACAGAGACCACCTCTGGCATTGTGTATGCAACTCCAGCCATGAAGTAAACATACAATTATACAAAGCAGCCAGAAAGGATTGCACTCGAAAAATACGGAATGCAAAATGCAGCTATTACAAAGAGGCTCTGACCAACTCTTGGAGCCAGGGAAAAAAATTCTGGAACAACATGAAAGAACTCACAGGCAAGGATCCTAAAGCACCTCCTATTATGCTCAACCTTCATGGTACTCCTACATTCGACCTAGGTACCATCACCAGCACTTTTAATAATGCATTTACAAACCTGGACAGTGTCCTTCCACCAAATTTTTTTGACAACCTCCCCTTCAGCTCCTCCCAAGTTACCCCCCAACTACAACGTACAACCCCAAAGTTTTTTTAAGGAGGTCCTACCACAAGTAGCTAGAAAATACATTCAAAAGGCCATCGGCAAACAAGGGTACAGTGGTGACTCCCTTGACCTGAAACTGCTGGCACAAGTCCTCGATGAAATCTTAGAACCACTTACAAAGATCTTCAATCTCTCGCTTAGATTGGGCCATTTCCCCTCTCTCTGGAAGAAAGCCACTGTCACACCGGTTCACAAAAGCAGAGATAGGATGCTCCACACCAATTACAGACCTACCTCACTCCTCCCCTCACTATCTAAAGCGCTGGAGCGAATAGTGTCGGACCAACTAGTTGAATTCCCAGATAAGTACAATGCACAGTGCCCAGAGCAGCATGGCTTCAGAAAAGGGCACAGCACCACTACTACACTACTGGAATTTACAACCTTCATCCATGCCACGCTTGACAAAGGGAATTGTGGAGGGGCAGTATTTATAGACCTTACCAAGGCATTCGACCCTTCCATGGTTCACCAGCTACCTTGATAATCAGATCCAACCTGTAAGGATTGCAGGGATCTCTTAGGATGAGAAACCAGTCTGCTCCAGAGTCCCTCAGGGGTCTATTCTGGGACCTCTACTCTTCTCCCTCTTCATCAACAATCTCCCCAGTGCCTGCCACCAAAAAATATTACTATACGCAGACAATGCAGTCCTGTTTTCCAGCCACCATGACATTACAGTCCTTGAATCCCAGCTGCTCGACTTCAAGTGCATCGAAGACTGGTTCAATTCTCATAAACTTGTCGTGAACCACAGCAAGATTAAAGCCATGTCCTTCTGTAACCAATGGAGCAGGCACAACTCTTTGTCCCTCACCATCAAGAACCATGCTGGGAACCCACTCGAACATGTCAAGGAGTTCAAGTACCTTGGTATTACCCTGGATAGTACCCTCTCCTACACTCGGCATATTGACACTGTAGCCAAGACCGCCAATATACGGATTGGACTACTACACAAACACAAGCATTGTATGCCTGTGGATGCCCTTAAACTAGCCATCTACAGCTCTGTCACCTCTATCATTGACTACGGCCTTGCCATCTATGGCTCTGCCCCAACAAGTGCCCTCCGCAGGATCTCAGTTTCTCTCAACAAACCCTGTAGACTACTAACGGGTGCGGCCTGACAAACTCACACCTGTGACCTCTATGCACAGGCCAGCTGGCTACCTCTACTCAGCAGAATACAATACCAGACCTGTTTACTTACTAAAAAGATTCTCCTCGGTCTCATGCCACCTGGTGTTAGCTCACTCCTTACTGACTACAGTGGCACTCAACAAACACGTGGTGCCCAATCTCTAACCTTTCAGGTTCCCAGATGTCGTACCTCTATGGGTCAGCAGTCCTTTATCTATAGAGCTGCTCAATGGTTCAATTTCCTCAATAAAGAAGCACTTTCTTCTACTACACTTGGACCCTTCAAAAGAAATCTCAAACTTTACCTCACCTTTACCACTCAATGTGACTCCTTCTCTGAACAGAGATCTCTCTAAACACCTCCCAGCTCACTCAAGTCTCGCAGCCCGCCCTTTCCCGGTCTCATTCCCTCTGGCACCGGGCCTTCCTTGTGACTCCTTTTCTGCTTTGCATCTCCACTGGTACAAGACATTTTCCACCACCATCGTACAGTGGCCCATTAGCCTGCCAACTTCCTCTCCCGGTCACACGCCTGCAATACGAACTGCCTATGGTGCCCTCTATCTCTTATTGTTACTGCAGCCAGCTGGCTACTGAAGCTGCTCGTTATATGAATATTATCTCAAAGTATATTATAACTGAGTATCTTTATTTTTTGTTTTAGTTGTTTTGGTTGCTTATTGTGCATTCTTTTACTACCTCTGTATGTATGTTGACCCTCATCCTTTGATGTGGAACCTTTGTAAACGAGCAGTTTCTGCTCAAAGGTATTTGTAATCCAAGAATTTAATAAAAAAAATAAATAAATAAATGCCAATGAACTGGTGTATGCAGGTACAGTGCCTTGGCCAGGGTCCTATTATATACCTGTACCACTGCCATGCATCCACTGGAGGGGGTGTCCAGCAGACCTGGAGTGTCCAGAAGCCCTAGATTTCCATTCAGACCTGGAATGCATTTGGACTGGAACTGAACAACTTCCAAAGTTGAAGGGGGCTTGTTTAGGGCCGTGACACTGAACAGAATGGTGCAAAGATCTGACCAAATGACTGAATCCACTGAGATTTTGTCAATTTCAATTCCTGTAAAAAATGCATGATCTAATGTGGGAACCCACTTACAGGGGGCTGTCCAAATCTCTTGATTTTGTTCCAGTTTATATCTTGGTTGGAGGACTCTGGTTGCAAAATAATATGAGCAGTCAGCCACCCTCTGCCTCACTAAATGCTGCTCATTTCATGTTTCTACCCATATGGGCATCCACTACTAAGGCAAACAACCAGAGTTACTGTAATCCAGAACCATTGAACTCAGCAGGAACACCCCCATATCATTACCTCCCATATTTAATGCCATCCCCCACAACGACATTGGAAATCCCACTCTATCAACATGGAAGTACACTTACTTGGCCATGCAACATGGATCATGGACACCCACTGTCAGGACCCTGAAGAACACATATCCCCCTCCCTAGGGCACAACACTTCCTGAAAGTTATAAGGCAGACAGAGTTGCACCAACCAAACAAGGTCCCAATATGCATAGGACATCATGCAGGATGGGCTTGGAGTCACTGCTCCCCTTTGTCTATAACCTGGAGATCAAGAGGCTGCAAAATGTAAGAGCACAGCAAGCACAGTTCAAGGAATACATGGAGGTACTACATGGAATAGTTTACAGCCTACAGTGAGGTTATCTCTGAGAAGAAGTACACTATTATGCAGTAGTACTATGTGTCTCATGTGTTCCTAGAGCTATCAGAGGTGTCCTGCAATTGCTGTAGTAGACCCATGAATATGGTATCCAGATTAGCAAGATCAGCACTGCCATTGCACAGATGTCACCACCATCCACAGCATGTGCAGTACCTTTGATCAAGACCCCCATAGGAAGCATAACCACAAACCATGAGCACTAGATGAAGTCATGATAGAAGCCCACAACTAAGTCCTAGTATATTAAGTCAAGTAAATCCTAATGCCCAAACCAAATATCCACAGTGAGTAATGACCAGGCTCCACCAGCCTTCACAGTACACCTGTCCACCAAGCACTGCAGCATCATCATTGTGTGGTACACTGGGAACATTACAGGGCAACAACAACTGGTATATATCCCTCACCAAGACACATGTCTATAACCAGTAACCTCACCTTCCATCCAGCTAACATGAAAACATCATCCACTCAACCATTTTCTCAGTCTGGTCCTTTTGCAAGTCACCATTCTGCCCAGCATTAGGCAAGGCAAGGCATTTTTATGTATATAGCTCCCTTTTCTAATGGCTCAGTGCATTGAACAAAACAACAGCAAAGTAACATAAAATTCACAGAAAACTTTTTGAATATACAGAGGCACTGGTTCCAGGCACACTAATTAGCAGGTCAATAGATCATTTCAAGAAAGGTAGCTTTTCAGGCCCCACTAAAGTGCCTCCACCAACAGGGAACTCCTAAGATGGTATGACAAGGAGTTCCAAATTGCCAGTGCCATGACTTAGAAGGCCATATTACCAGATTCAATCAGGCGTGACCTCATGACCTCAGCTAGCAATAACTCCTCAGTGGAGTGGAAAGAACAGCCGGGAACATACCAGGCCAAGAGGTCATTTAGGTAGGCAGGCCCTGAACCATGCAGGGTTTGTTGTTAACAAAGCAATCTTTAAAAGTGTTTCCCCACCTACCCAGAAGCCAGTGCAGCTGATGTTTGAGTGTCAGAAGTGAGTCCACAGTAACTCCCAGATTTTGAACCCTATCCACGGCTGTCAGAAATGTCATCAAAAGATGGAATTCTGATGGTATTATATCTTCTAGCTGACCCTTGAGGATGTGGTTCCACTAGCAACAACTCTGACTTGGTTGGATTTAAACTCAGCCAGCTAGAGTCCATTCAGTCAGAGATTTCCTTAAGACAATTCTCCAGCACAGCCACTGCCGCTCACCTGTCTGATGTAAAGGACATGTACAGTTGAGTATTATCTACATAGCAGTGAAAACTCACACCATACTGCCTGATAACCTGCCACAATGACAGCATATGCACTGTGAACAACTCAGGGATGGAATTGAACCATGGGGAACACCACAACTGATTTATTTTGACTGCAAAGAGAAAGTTCCCATCACAACCCGCTGTGACCTGTCAGTGAGGAAGGACTCAAACCACTTTATAATGTAACAGTGAGGGGTGGGAGGGTTATATTGGTTCCTGTTGTTGTTGTTTTCTATGTAAATACCTTTGTACTGTTTTTACCAAACATTTATTTTATTTTCTTGTATTATTTTTATTGTATTGTTGTTACCATGCTGTTGTTATTGTTGTGCACCACTGATGTGATGTTTCTTACAGTAACATTAATAAAGTTTATTAAATTGCAAAAACAAATATTGTAACAGTGAGTCCTTCATATTCTCTAAGGTGTTCTATCAAAACCCCACGGTCCACAGTGTCAAATGCTGATGACAGATCAAAGAGAATGACAATTGACAGCTCCACTCTATCTCACACTGGGAGCTGATCATCAAACGCCCTGACAAGAGTAGCCTCTATACTGTGTCATGGTCTGAAACCTGACTGGAACAGCTCATAGATGTCATACTGCTCAGGGTGTGCTTCCAGCTGCTCCACCACCACCTTCTAGATAACCTTCTGTGCAAAAGGAAGGTTCAAGACCAGCCTATAGTTTGCCAACACATCCGGGTCCAAAGATTTATCTTTAAGAGTGGTCTCACCATGGCCTTTTTGAAGAGTAAATGGGAAACACCCCTCTTATAAGGAACCCTTGATTATGCTGGCAAACACCAGACACAGGGCCACTTGGCAGTGAACCAACAACCTTGTAGGCACCAGATCCAACATACAGTAAGTGTGGTGATGTGCTGCTATCACCTCAAGCACATTCTCCATAATAACTGGCCAGAATTCAGAGCAGATCCACCGATTACCCTTGTGCCTTTCCCTTAGACCACAACAGGCCCCTGACAGGCCACCTGTAGAAAAATCAGCTCAAATGGAGGATACTCTGTCCAGAAAGGAAAACCCAGACTCCTCACATTTTTCTTGAGACAAATCTCCTCTGAACAGAAGACAGCTATGATTTAGCAGCCTGTCCACAGTGTGGGAGGGTTGAGCTTGCCTATTTCCTCTGACATAATAACTCATAACAGGAATTCTACCTTTCTCTGGGTTATTGCTCTATAATAGTCCTTATAAAAATACTCAGTTATCCTGTTATCCATCAAGCTGGACCTCTTCCAGAAATGCTGCAACCTCCACCCTGTTTCCTTCAACCACCTCAACTCATCATTATACCACTGCAAGCTTTAACAGGCAGTCAATGGGCAGACACAGATCAGTGCAGTGGAGCCTTTTGCCATAGTAATGGTGAACTTATAGCTTTCAACAGCTTCCTCCATACCTTCATCACATGATGCTTCAATACCTGAGCTGTCTAACACCACCAGAAGAGTATCCTTTGTCAAAGCACATTGAGAACAGTATTGGACCACCTCTGTGGAGGGGAATGGTTTTTGAAGGAGCCCTGCAAGAAAGCCAACATAAATCCCCAGCGTCTGCTTCTCTCACCCTGTAATAAAGAAAAGCATCCCTCATTGATCTTTTTTTTGTAATCTGTAAAAAAGAAAAGAGTTTCTCACCAGCCTGACCCCCACACACACCACACCTGTTATATAGAGGTGGTGGCACTAGGGTCCCCACACCTGGTGCCACCAAAGATCACGCCAACACTGAGGTGCCCAAGGCACAATGTAAAATATTCAGACCCACTTATGGCTGCAGAAGTTTTCTGTAGCCACAACACAGAAATTCCAACACTATTTCTTGTCTGCAGAAGTGCAGGTTCCTGCAGGTACACATGCACATTGCAATAACATACACACTCAACCTGTTGCATTTCTGCAGTAAACAGCACTGATGCTGTATGTTTTTTAAAGTGCAGAGTGCTGTATGTATATTCTTTGAAGATACAACATCAGTGCTACTGCATTTGTGTAATCTGGAAACAGTTATATGTTGTTTGTCTTACCTGATGATGGCTGTCTATTGTTGCTTGTGTGGTCTTGTCCTTTTGCAGCTTGAAGGAGTGGGGAGTTAGGGTTCAAAACTCTAGCACCACATTTCCCTACTTTAGTAGCATTGAGCTGAACTCTAACTGCTGCATTCACACAGTTTTTTCCAATTTATTTCCTTTCTTTTTGAGAGACAGTGGAATGTATCCTTCAGACACCAAGCTTCTTCATCCTCAATCAAGATAAATCCTCTGTAGCATGCCAACCATTGGTCAAATGAGTCTTGTTACAGTGACCCCCAAAAAGAACAAAGCCCCATCACAGATTAAATGCACCATGTTATTACAGTAATGTCGTTAATGTCCAAACTGACAGTGGTTTTCATTTTCTCTAAATTACAATATGTTGCAAAGCATTTGGCATGCCAGACTGGCAATAAGAACAACTGCAAGGTCAAGGGAAATGTCAGTAGGCTATAGCATGCTGACTGAGGGTCAAACAAGTCTCACTACAATGGACCCCCAAATGAGCAGAGCAGAATCCCACTACAGGTTAAATGCACCATACTGTTATTAATGCTGTTAATGTCTGAACTGACAGTGGTTTCCAGTTTCTCTGAATGGTCGAGGGAAACACTAGTGGCTTAAACACTGTACTGTAGCCCTAACCAAACATTTGCCAGCCTGTTAACTTACTGCTAGTGGTCTTATGACAAGTTAACAAGCAGTGCTGGGTAAGAAATTAACATTACAGTATAATGAATATAATCCCATAATGTAACCCCATTTTTCCTTAGTTCTGATTATCCAAACTGATCTGATATCTCTCAGGCAGTTCAGCTAATCTGGATTTTACTGTACTGCAAAATGACCTAGTTGTGAGTAAAGGTATGTGAGACACAAATAAAAATCACATTTTTATGTCACAAACCTGTATTGCACCACTGTACTTAATGTGCAACCTAAAAATTATTTAACTGTTCAAAAAAAATTTAATTTACACAGAAAATTTCTTGGGTCATGCCTAATGTGCAACCAAAGAATTATTCATTCTCATATCAAAATGTCTGTCCAGACCAAAACTGTTATTTTTTTTTAGTTTGCACAAAAAATTCTTGGGTCTCACTAAATGTACAACCAAATAATTCTTCCTCCAAAAATCTCAATCTAAATCTCTGCCTGAACAAAAAAAGTGTTAGTTTTTTTTTTGTTTGTTTGTTTTTTTAGTTTGAATGAACAATTCTTGATTTACACATGTGGCCAAAGAAGTAATCCTGCAAACAAACAATCATTTTTGGTGCACATGAAAATTTCTTAAGTTGCATTTAAATGTGAGACCAAAGAATTAATCCAGCAGAAAAACAAGTATTTTTGGTCACATGAAAAAATCTTTGCTCACACAAATGTGTGACCCAAGAATTCCATTGTTGGTGTGCACGAAACAATTATCAGGTTGCACTTAAATGTGCAACCCAAGAATTCCATTTTTGTTGCACACCAAAAATTCTTCAGTTGCACATAAATGTGTGGTCCAAGAATTTGCAGCTTGCAACACAAAAATTGGCCAGCTCCATAAGCTGACAGTCAAAGAACTGTTTTTTACATTTTGACCATGCATCATGAACTTGGTCACTAGAATGTGTTGAATCCCATTTGAACAGTGGTTTCACAGTGCAGTTGTCAAATCGTCTTTTGACCTGTATTTGAAAATTCCCACCATCCTTTTTTATGAGGTATGGTCATGAAAACAGTATACTCCAAATGTTGAACTAAAATATTGCAAAATGGCCAAGTAATGAGTGAAAGTATGTGAGACATAAAACATGTTTCATGTGCACCAAAAATGGAATTCGTGTGTTGCACATTTTAGTGCAATACAAGAATTTTTTATGTGCACCAAAAATGGAATTTTTCAGATGCACATTTAATTGTGACCCACAATTTCCATTTTGTGTAAACTAAATGATGAGTATCATGAAAAATGCAAAGTAAGGAAATGAAAAACATTACGGTTTGGAGTCTCAGGAGTCTTGGCAAATCCATGGTGTGGTGTTCCTTAGGGTTATCAACCTAATGCCCCACCCCAGTATAGCCTTCTGTCTAAAATGAAACCGCTCCAAGCCAGTGTCTCATAAGATATACTCTCTGGAGGTAGAGAAGTTTTTCCCCCCACATGTGATCAACAGAATCAGTCATAACTTCCTTTAGAATCAATCATAGCTTCATTCTGCAATCACAAAAATATGGAAAATAATTGCAAAAAAACTACATTGATACAGACATTAGGGTTGAAGAATGCAAAGTGCATAAAGTAGGGATATGAAAAATATTAGAGTTTTGGGACTCTGGAGGTCTTGGCAAACCAGAGGTGGAGTCAGTTGGGTTGTCATCCCTAATGCCAACTCACTGTCCTGGGCAAACACAGTCAGACATGGTCTCTTCTGGGGCCCTGTGTAAAGAAATCTATGACTGATTTTGTTGGAAACATGTAGCAAACCATACATCTGTATTTCCAAAGAGTATATCACCATGATGCACTGGCTCAGAGCTGTATCTTGTGCTTTGGACAGGAAGCTATAGGCTGGGGTAGAGGGTTGGCATTAGGGTTGACAACCCATATGATGAGCCCACCACTGATTTGCCTTAATTTTTCACTTTCATGGATTTCACTACCACATCATGAAGCATTTCTCATGAAAGTGATTCTCAAGTTAGTGCAAGCATTCATTAGTGAAAGTGTTCAAAAGTGAAAAACTTGGTAGTTAAAAATAAGCAAGTGAAAATAATGCTACTGAAAAGTACGTTTGTGGGGAAAAAAATTAACCATATAGTGACAGGATTCTTCTCTTGACACAGGGTCCAACATCAGCATTTATAGCTGCACAGAAGCGCACGGCCCAGATGGCTTTGTACTTTGGCAAAGGACACAGATGACCCTGCTTGTCTGCATCTGTAGTCACATGGAAGCATGGGGCCCAGGAGGCTTTATGCTTCCACAGATCCATGGACATCCCCAAGGATTCTTGTCATGGATACCAAAATTTGGGCAAATCAAATGAATGGGAGCAGAGTTATTGAGGTGCCAAAATTTAGGTTTGACATAGATGTGCGTACTCAACCCTAATATACAGGTGCTACTGTGCCTGTGTGATAAACAGAAATGTAAAATTACACATATTCCCATAATGCAAAGCATTGTGGGAAGTATGCGCAATAACTATGAAAGAGTTTAGACTGGTTCCACTTTAAGGAAGAATACATGGTGCCAAATAATCTCTCACACACTACAAAGGCTGAAAATAGAAAACACCAACACATATTTCGTCCTTCACAGGACTCATCAGTGTATCTCATTTGCAGCAGCCCAAGAGAAGGGAGAACTAGTCATAGTTTGGTCTTTTTGGTTTGGGTCATGGTCAAGGGCAAAATAGGAATAAAATCTAAAATTAGAGATACATAGAAACAGAATGTAACAGTAGTGAAGGGCAGCAGGGCCCACCCAGTCTGCCCATTTTTTTTATCTTCATTTTTTGGCTGCAGACACTATTTGATGTCTGGTGCAATCTCGCCCTCCCCCCACCTTACCCCTATGATTCCCTTATGCCTGTCCCAGGCATTTTTGAACAACACCGCTGTTTTCATTCTCACTACTTCTGCTGGGAGGCTGTTCCAGATATCCACCACCCTTTCTGTGAAGAGGTACTTCCTCACATCCCCCCTGAATTTACCCCCTTCAGTCTCATAGCATGCCCCTTGTTCTAGAGCACCTTTTTCCTCTGCAAAATATCCCCCTGTACCTTATTAACCCCCATGAGGTGTTTAAATTAAAAGTCTCTATCATATCCCCCTCTCCCTCATCTCCTCCAGGGTGTACATATTTAGCTCCTTTAGCCTCTCCACATAGATCTTCTGATGCAGACCCTGTACCATTTTGGTAGCCATCCTCTGGACCACCTCTACTCTGTCTATGTCCTTCCTGAGTGGTCTCTAGAACTGGACACAGTACTCCAGGTGGGGTCTTGCCAGCAATCTATATAGGGGCAGTACCACTTCCATCTTCTTGCTCACAATACCTCTTCCTATGCACCCCAGCATCCCACTAGCACTTCCAGCTGCCTTGTCACACAGTCTAGCCACCTGTAGGTCATCCAGTAAGATTACCCCAGGTCTCCTTTCTGTTTGGTCTTTGTCAGTATCACTCTATCCATTTGGTACTCCACTCCTGGGTTTCTATGGCCTAAGTACATTATTTTGCACTTTTTTCCATTAAAACCCAATTGCTATATCCTTGACCACTCTTCCAGTCTTTTCAGATTCATGCCCATTCTTTCCACCCCAAGTGTCCACTCTGTTGCAGATCTTTGTGTCATTCACAAAGAGGCATACCTTCCCTTACAGTTCCTCTGCTATGCCACTTATAAAGAGATTGAAGAGAACAGGTCCCAGCACTGATCCCTGAGGTACCCTACTGGTCACACTCCCTTTTTCAGAGTGAACTCCATTTACCACTAATCTCTGTGTCCTATCCACCAAACAGTTTCTTACCCATCTTACCACCTCATTACCCATCACCAAATTACCCAACTTGCTTACCAGTCTCCTGTGGGGAAGAGTGTCAAAAGCCTTGATGAAATCCAAGTAGGCCATGTCCACTGCTCCTTCCTGATGCACCTTTGTCATCCAGTTAATGAAATCTATCAGATTTGTTTGGCATAACCTTCTTCCTGTGACACCATGCTGCCTTGGGTCCTGTAATCTGTTTGGATACAAGATATTCCACAATCCTTTCCTTTAATAGTGTTTCTATTAACTTACCCACCACAGATGTCAGGCTGACAGGCCTATAGTTGACTGCCTCTTCCTTGCTATCACTTATGTGAAGTGGGACTACATCTGCCCTTCTCCAGTCCTCCAGGACCATGCCAGTCTCCAGTGATCTGTTAAATAGGTGCATCAGAGGTGCAGCTAGTACCTCCCTGAGCTCCCTCAGCACCCTTGGATGCATCTCATCTGGCCCCATAGCTTTGTCCACCTGCAGGTTAGCGAGTGCTTACAGAACTCCCTCCACAGAAAATGGACTAGTGTCCATTTCCTCCTGCCAGGAGGTCTAAACCTCATTCTCAGGTTCTTGGCAATAATGGGCATGCAAGGAATCACAGACACATTGAATAAGAGTAATAAAGCTTGTTTATTACTACCAAAAGGATAATCACAGTTGCCCTAAGCAGTTCTTACCACTACAAACTGGGAGCCAGTGCTAAGCGTTCCCTATACCTCGAGAATTCTCTGTGTCTCTTGGGGTCTTCGAGGTAGAAGACATAATGTCTTACATTATATACCTATGATAATACCGTTGTTACTGTAAAATAGAAACATTTCTAGTTACAGATATGAGCCCTATTGGCTAAATTAGAGGTGGCTCCTCAGTCCAAGATAACATTATACAATTTTGTAGTAGTCATCACTTTGTAAAGACAAAGAAGTACAGTTTGCATATAGCAGTGTAATAATACAAATCATCAGAAGATGGCAATGCTGACTCATATATCCTAATCATTACAAGGACACAGATGTCCTAACATCTTGTAAGCAAGAAATACAGGTATATATTACAAAGAAAAGTGTGTAACAATAATATGCATACATATCCTGACATCTGCTCTTATACGGTAGATGCCCTTAGCCCTATATGTTAGTATAACATATGCCTAAATACTAGCTGTTTATGGTGTACCTCTGGAGGTACCAATAAAGGTGCAGAAACCTCATGTTTCCCCCTCTTGTTGCCTCACAAGGGGCAACACAGCAAAAATAGGGAAGTGGATAGGGAGCAGGGGTCATTTACAGACCTGACGCATGAGCCTTGTGAAGGAACTCCAGCTGCTCACGGTGTTGATGCAGTGTGTGCCATAGGCAGCAAAGCATAATAATGAGAAAAAATATCAAAAATTCTTGTATAATAACAAAACCTTTAAAAGTGATCTCTAACCAGATGCTAGTAAGTGCACTGTTCATATTACCATCATTAATAAGAGCAAGGACAGCTACATTAGCTTTAGAAATATTATTGCTGATGTGGATGAAATGGGTGTCTTTTCTGTCTAAAAGTGATTTTTATGTCAAAGTGAGGGGATCAATGAGTACATTAAAGCAAGGTAAATACTTAGAAAGTGTAAGCATATAATCAGGGTTACCATCAATAATGTAAGTGTCCATGAGAGGGACAGGTGTAATAACTGTGTGTCCAATAACTGACTTCTGATGTGGAACGAAACAGAAGTTTGGACTATCAATAGAACATGTTTGCATTCCATAAGTATAACTCTTACAATTAGTAACAATATAATACTCTCCATCTGAATTATATTGCATTTTTACAGTAGGCAGTCTCCATTATTGCAACTGTACCGGGCAAGTATAAGTTGTTTTGGAAATCCATGTTGACAGGCGGTGAACCTCCTCCTGATAAGACTGGAAGAGCTTGGAAGTGTCTGGAGCCAATGTTGAGTCCTGGAAGTCTGTGCCATTAATGGTGATGTCATCATCCATGGAAAAGGACCAATCAATACTGTCTGGGGAATAGTCACATACAGGTTTAATAACATCAAATATGTCACATTGACACAAATAAATATACCCTTTCTTCACACAGCAGTCCATGTGCAGGGTGACCCAGGCATCCAGAAGAGAATGGAAGACCAAGAGAGGAGATAAGTCAAGGCGTTCTCTATAGATGTCTTCATCAAGATGCCCAATGGAGTGTACAGATGCTAGTTTATCGAATAAAGCTGTGGTAGGATCAAAATGTAGTAAAGAGACAGTAAATGAAACAAACATGTATCCTTAATGGAACATTTCTTGGAAGTAAAACATGGACCAGTGTTAGGGTGTTTGGTCACAAAACCCAAATTCCTAGCTGGGGAAAGTGGAATAGTTAAAGTCTGTAGCATACGCATTGCAGTACATCTGGAAGATTTGCACTGAGGACAATACCATTTAGAGATACGTCTATCATGTACAACATCAGGGATCCTTCCGGATTCTAGATCACGGAAAAGATTATTGATGGTAGTGATAATGTATGAGCCATAGGCTGAACACAGTATCTCATGGGCAACATATTGTTTATCTGCTTCTTTATTGTGCTGTGCAATAAGTATTAATCTTGTCTTTAGAATCTGTAAATGCCTTAGCAATGTTGTGCATGTTGCATACAGTGTATCCTTCTTCCTGACTAAGGCCATCAACACCATGCAATAATGAGGGTATAATATCATTTATCATTTACCAGTTTGAAATTTCTGTGAATGTGATTTGATAGCAGCAATGTCAGCCTTATTCCAAATAGACATGGCTGTACCAAAAAGACCTCTAACAGTGCCTGTGGCACCAGTGACATCAGAACTGTCAACTTCACATGTGTTACATTTATGACTTTGACCATCAGGATTAGGTTTTCTCCAGAAATTGTCTCTATGTTTGGTGGTGGGTACCCCGGTGATAGGGTCTTGAGTACGAATTTGAAAAGCTGCTAAGCTATCAAGTAATAAAGTACTATAAAACAATAAAGTGTTAGTAGTATGACACATACCAAATTATTTCATATTCCAGTAAGTAAAGTTAAACAAAACAGTTATATGCATAAATTGTAAGTTGTTAATAAGTGTACCAGGTAAGGCAGTGGCTGTTAGACCACTAAGAGGGCCAGGGGTATGTTTTGGATATTCCAAAAGCTGTTTATTAGCAGGGGGTAACACAGAAAGGTACATGGCAGCAGAGGCCATGTTGTGTACAGCAAAAAATTTCCTGGCAGAGTCTTTAGATAAGGAATTACAATACGAGGGATCAATTAAGGCAGTAATATTGTATAAACCAGTATGTCTAAGAGCAGTTTGGAGCAAGGACAGTGAAATATTGGGGGAGAATTTTGAGTTGGGTCAACCATGGAAAGTTCCCTTGGCCACAGGGAGAATTTGTCCTTGTGACATGGTGTGCCACTCAATTTGTGGGGTAGATTAATCAGGAGCAACAACCGAGGCAGTGAGGTAGGCACCTGAACCTCCCTGGACAGTAATCAAATTGTCGGGTATATTGATGGAAACTCCCTCTGGGGTAGATGCTGGAGGATCAAGGTGAGGAAGGAGGTGCTTTACCATGCCTTGGATGCTGGGGATAACTCCTGAGATGAGGAGAAAGTGGAATAAGATAGCCATCTTGTCAATGTATCTGAAAAGGAAAACCAAACATTAGTAAGTTGGTACTATTCTGCCCAATGGGGTGAGGAAAAGTAATTATACTCCTTTATACAGTTTCAGCTGGTCTGCATGTAACCACTTGTCAGTCAGCTTGTTGTTTTGCATGAGTCTAACCTGATAGACTGCTGGACTGAGGTTGTTGACAATGGAGTAAGGGCCTTCCCACTTATTGGAGAAGGAGAGTGTGGGATGTACAAATCTGAGAACCATTACCTGATTCCCAACTTGCCAATCCTCTCCTTGTGCATGTTTGTCAAACTGTATTTTGAACTGTTTCTGAGCTTTGCCCATGCAGTTGGCGGCATACAAATGAGTGTGCATGAGGTCTTGTCTGAGTTTTTCCACATATTGGTCTACAGATACACAGTCTGCAGTAGGGGTGTGCAGGTCAAACAACAGGTGCTCAGGTAATCTCATCTGTCTACCAGTCATCACCTTAAAGGGTGTCAACTGGATGGTGGCTGAGGGTGTGCCCCTGATTGTCATAAGGAGTAATGGCAATAGGGAATCCCAAGTCTTTGGATTATCCTCAATGAATTTGGAAAGCATTTGCTTAATCCACCTGTTGGATCTTTCTACTTGACCTGAAGATTGTGGGTGGTAAGGTATGTGGAACTTCTGATGAACTCCAAGGAGTTCAAGTGCTTCTTTCATCAATTCACTTGTAAAACTGGTTCCTTTGTCTGATTCTACCTTGAGAGGTAGGCCCCCACCTGGAGAAAATCTGTTCCACCACGATTTTGGCAGTGGTTTTAGCAGTACATGTCTTAGCGGGGAAAGCCTCAACCCACTTAGAGAAAAGACTGGTTACCAGAAGGGCATACTTGTTATTTCTGCTAGTATTGGTCAAGGGACCAATAAAATCAATCTGTATGACATGCCAAGGGCCAGAATGCCTTTGTGGAAGCAATTGGAATTTTGTTTGGTAGGGATGGGGTTGTTTTGTGCACAAACAAGGCAATTATCTATGTACTGTTTGACATCCTTGGTGACACCAGGCCACCAGGTGGTGGCTGTAAGACTTTGGAGTATGTTTTCCACTCCTTGGTATCCACTAGTGGGGGTGTCATGTGCTTGGTGCAGAAATTTGGGTCTAAGATGATGAGTAACCACCCACAACTTGGTGGGGGTGTCATCTGGCTGATACCAGATGAGCTTATCATCAGGGGAAAGATGCAACTTACCCTCATGCCTTCGGTAGGGGTTATGGGTAGGGAGATTCTTCTCAGTACTCTTGTCAAGATAACTGAACACATCTTTGAACTTAGAGACAGCATGCTAGACTGCTGACAGGTCCAAGGGAGAAAAGGGTTCAGGTTTCTTCCTGCCTGCTGCTATGTGTACGGCCGCTCTGGCCTCTGGATGGTCCATCATCCAGGTGTCCCCCCCTCGGACCACTTCCTTTGCAAGAGTGTCTGCTGTGTCATTGAAGGCATGATAGGGGTCATGTATAGAGTGAGCTTTGACCTTGTTTACATAGAGTTTGTGTGCAAACTTATATGCCAGTGAATTAATGTATATTACCAGTTCCTTGTGTTTCACTGGGCTGCTATCAGAGGAGAGGAAGGAGTTCTTCTGCCAGAAAGGAATAAATTCTGTAAGAGAACAACAAACCCAGTTAGAGTCTGTAAAGATGATTGTGTCCACAGTTCCATGCTGGATGAACTCAAGGGCAGAGGCCAGCGCTGCCATCTCAGCATACTGTGATGATGCCACACTGCAATGCTTAGAAATTTTAACAATGTTACCATAAGGATAAATAACCAATATGCCCATCCCTGCAATCTGTTCTCTCTGGTAATAGGAAGCTGAGCTGTCTCTAAAGACATGACACAATGAGGTGTTCTTGAGTAGTTGTGGTGTAGCAGGGAGGAAAGAACCTGGATCTGGAAGATCAGGTAGCTGCAGTGTACAGTCATGGGGTTCTCCTTAGAAAAGGAGGCCATGTGCCAGAATGGATGGCATTTTGGTAGGGTGGACCTTGATGTCTCTATCCTGGAGAAGGAGGGACCAGTGTGTCAGTCTGGTGTTGGAGACTGAACCATCCTTCACTCTGTCTGATAGCAAAAAGGTAGTTGGGGTGTGGTTCATGTTGATGATCAGAGGAGAGTACCCAATGATATACAAAAAGTGCTTGACTGCACAGTAGGTGGCCAGAAGGTTCCATTCACAAAGGCTATACATCTATTCTACTGGGGTCATGATCTGTGATGCATATGCAGTGGGTCTCAGGGTGCCATGGACCTTCTGGGCCAACACTGCCAACATAGCAATGTCAGAGGTGGCACACTCCAGATGGAATGGCAAAGCTGGATTGGGGTTCACTAGAGCTGGAGCTGAGGCAAGACCTGTTTCAGTGACATCAAAGCTTGGATGTGAATGGGACCCCAGTTCCAGGACATGTCCTTTTTTAGTAATTCATACAGAGGAGCAGCCTTCTGAGCAAAATCACAAATAAAATCTCTAGAATAGTTTACTATACCTAGAAATCTCCTAAGATTGGCCACGCTAGTAGGCAATGGCAAGTCTTGCAATCCTTGTATCTTCTTCCAGGTAGGGCTTCAGCCCTGGTCAGTCATTCTCAGGCCCAGAAAGAGTACCTCTTTCTTACATAGTTGTGCTTTTGCAGGATTACATTTGAGGCCTGCCCTCTGAATGAGGGTCAGTAGTTAGTCCAAGAGATACAGGTGTTGTTCCTGTGAGGCTGTTGCCAACAACAGGTCATCTACACACTGCAAGAGACACTGGGGTGTAGAGAAACCCTCAAGGGTATCCATCATGTGTAAATGGAACAGGGACGGGATGTTATGGAATCCCTGTGGTAAGCAGGTCCACGTGTACTGCCTACCCCCAAAGGTGAAGGCAAACTTATACTGACTCTTGGGGGCCAATGGCAATGACCAGAAACCATTGGAGGTGTCCTGGGCACTAAACCATTTTTACTTAGGGGTCAATAGTTGTAGTACATCAGGTGCTGATGCCATGCTTGGGGCACAACTGGGGGTGACCTGGTTCAGTCTCCTGTAGTCAATAGTAAGTCTCCAGGCACCTGTGGATTTCTTCACAGGCCACACTGGGGAGTTGGCAGTGGAAACACATGTCCTGATCACACCTTGCTTGAGAAGTGATTTAATTGTTTCTCTTAGAAGGCAAGGCCTCGGTGAAAAGGGGCCAGCCCGCCATTGCCTCTCATGTGCTGGGCCTGTCACTTCAGTGACAGCATGCATTCTGCCACAGCCATGCTTGTTGGTGGCAATTGCCTCCAGATGCCTTTGTAGAATGGGGAGGAGCTTTGGGAAAAGCTTGTTGTTCTTGAACAAATCTATGACATCATACTATTTGTCATTCGCAGATATTGTTACAACCACATGTGAGTCATGGATCATAATGGTGTGATATTGTCCCTGAATTTGTATCAGTAATATGTTGGCTAGGTCTACCACACAGCCATGTGGTGCCAGAAAGTCAATTCTGATTATACTAGGGTGATCATGCAGTACCATCAGCTGAAAGGTACGATAGGCCTTCAGGTGTCCCAGGGCCGCAGGTAGTTGCAGGGAGCGGTATGCTGGCAACCTAGTTCCGTCTACACCAGACACATTGGTCCTCCATCCGGTGGCCCATGGGAATGTGTCTGGGTGGTCATTGTGTAATACAGACACAGCTGCACCTGTATCCAATAGTACTATTAGTAGACGGCCCCCAACCTCAACCTCGGTGCAGGGCCTTCCATTTGTATCCAAGACCAGCTTGTTTACAATATGGATTGGGGCCTGTAATTGTCAATCTGTACCAGTGGAAGCATGGGGGAACTCATGGAAGAGAGTCTAGGCCTGGTTCCTGTGAACCACTTCACCATGCTGCACTTATGCTATATAGGGAGCCGCTTCTGGGTTCAGGCCTGTATAGGCCTGAGGGTCTATACTTCCAGTTTCCCCACGACCTGTTGAGGCCTGCTCTCCCAGTTGTATGGCAGCAAGGGCCTGAATGGGAACAGTAACCACTACAGAGTGCACTGCCCGAGAAGTTCTTGGAATTTCCGGTTCTCATCGGCTATTTCCCCTATATGAAGGGCCTGATCTTTGTTGTTTAACCTTATTATTCTTATGGTGTTTCTTGTTTTTGTGATAGTTCCAGTTCCCAATCCAGGATTGTTGTTGTTGTTGTTGGGCCTGCTGGGGGTGTTGGTTGTCTGTAGGGAGGGGCTGTTTCTCTTGGGCCTGCCCCTCCACCATATAGTGCATTGTGGTCCCCAGAGTAGTTTCCATGGCAGCTACTTTCTTGGAACTGGAGCCCAGGTCATGGATGTAAAGTTGATAAACTCTCTCGGTATTCTGAAGAATGTCAGCAAACCTCTCCGTGATGGGATAGGTAGTTGGCTCTACCTTCTCTCTTACTGCAGGGATCATGTTCCTAAGGAATAGGGTCTTATATTCGATAAGGTCCACATCTGCGGCTTCTTGTGGAAGATGCTTCCCTGCTCAGTAGGCCATCCAGACCCTCTGGTGGAAAGTCGCTGGACTTTCTTTCACATTCTGTTTTACAGGGTATGTGAGCATCACTCTTACTACAGCTGGGCTGTGTGCAGAAATGAGCTCAGCTGCTACTTCATCAAAGGTGGCATGTCCGTCCTGATGGATGGTATTGGGAAGTTTTGCCCACAGTCCAGGATCAGTGGTCTGGCATATGATCTGTACCTGGTAGTTTGCAGTGAGACTAAGCATTTCACATTTAGCATGCACTTTTTCCAAGTGGAAACTGAGGTTGTCGGACGGGCTCATCCAACCAATACTGTCAGCTATTTGCTGAACAGAATAGGTCATTTATAGGAGATTATTGGGCTGATCAGGCAGAGGTAGGCTGCCTCAGGTGCCATCCAGGGCTGCCTGGACCACGGCTATTGCCACTGACCAAACCATACCATCCTGTGTCCCAGCCTCATGTAGAACCTGCCTAATTTGGGTCTTGACAACCTGTTTATTTCTTTCAGAAATGGGCATGGTGCTTATTGCAGTTTTAGTCATCGTCTCTATCTCCTGCCTGTCTTCCACATTAATAACGGCTACTGGTGGTGCCATTGGGACTAGGCCTGGGCCTGCTCCCCCCCATCATGGGGGTCACCATTTTGGTGTCCCCCATGATGTGCATCATGACGTCAATGACATATGATGTGAGTGGCATGTGACGGGTGTCTGCCATGTTGTGAATGGCAGGGTGGGGTGTCTGGGTCATAGTAAGGGTGTGACTGGGCATTGTACTGTAAAATGTCATCATCTGACACCTCCCCTTCAAATGATGTTGTCAAGGCAGGGGCCACACCTCCCATTGTCTTGACATGTCCAGCCAAAATCTCTCACTGATGGTGCAGTTTTGCCATCTTTGATTCACATTCTGCATGATTCACATTTGCAACATTCACATCCACCTCATCCTGCATCTGTTTTTGAAATACTCTACACGGCGCTCAATTCACGATTGTCCTTAGTAGCCACTTCTAAGTCATTACATACCTGGTTTATCTCATCTTGTACCTGTCCCAACTCCACACTCAACTGTTCATTTGTTCTACTTAACAAGCCATTCATTTGCAAAGCCTGCCCCTTATCCTGTCTCAAACTTTCACACTCCTGCTTCAACATACAAAGTTCTTGCTCACCTGCCTGTGCAGAATGATGCAAAAGGGAATCCTTTTCATTTCTCAGTGTTTGGTGTTCAGACTCCAAATCCTGCTCATGTCTCACACATTCAGTTTCCTGCAACCCCATCTCCTGTTTAAGAGATGAGATTTGCAGTTCCAGGGTTCAAAACCTCGCTTCGGAGGCTTCCAGAGCAGCATAGAGACCCGTGATCAACAGCCATTTAGCTTCTCATATTCTGGCTGTTTGTCTCATCTCTGAGTACTAAGTTGAAATCCCCAGTACAGAGTTGTTGGATTGACTTGCATCCCACGCGCAGTTAGCCCATCCTCCATGGAAGGCAAGGAAGTTTGAGACATCGAGTCTCAGTTCTGTGCAGATATTTGATATGGTGACCATTGTGTGGGAAGGAACAAAAATTAAACCATTAAAAGGCGCTGTGCTGTGTATCAATCCACAACAGGTGCACTTGTTCACAGTCGGGCTACTGTGCACTTGTAAGCTTGCAATTCAAAACTGCTGTGGGGTGGGTTGAGTCAGCATCGACCACACCCAATAAGCAGTCAGACTTTGCAAATTATTACAAAGTGGTCATAGAATGGGAGAGGTGATGCGGGAATGCACACCTACAGTCCCTGTTGGGAAGGGAAAAGTTGTAAGCAACAAGTGAAACTTTACAAACACCATATATTGCCTGTACATGGTCGCCAGTTGTCAGGAGGTCTGAACCTCACTCTCAGGCTCTTGGCAGTAATGGGCATGCAAGGAATCACAGACACGTTGCATAAGAGTAACAAAGCTTGTTTATTACTACCAAAAGGATAATCACAGTTGTCCTAAGCAGTTCTTACTAATACAAACCGGGAGTCAGTGCTAAGCAATCCGTATACCTTGAGGATACTCCGTGTCTCTTGGGGTCTCTGAGGTAGAAGACATAATGTCTTACATTATATACCTATGATAATTACCATGGTTACTGTAAGACAGAAACATTTCTAGTTACAGAGATGAGCCCTATTGGCTAAGTTAGAGGTGGCTCTTCAGTCCAAGATAACATACAATTTTGTAGTAGTCATTACTTTGTAAAGACAAAGAAGTACAGTTTGCATATAGCAGTGCAATAATGCAAATCATCAGAAGATGGCAATGCTGACTCTTATATCATATTCATTACAAGGACACAGATGTCCTAACATCTTGTAAGCAAGAAATATAGGTATATATTAGAAAGTAAAGTGTGTAACAATAATATGCATACATTTCCTGACATCTACTGTTATACGGTAGACACCCTTAGCCCTGTATGTTAGTATAACATACTGTATGCCTAAATACTAGCTGTCTACGATTTTCCTCTGGGAGTACCAATAAGGGTGCAGGGACCTCGTGTTACACTCCCATCAAAGCTCCTGGCACCTTTTCATGGTCCATCCCATTCCCCTTCTGCTGTGAGCACGAAGCAGAAATATTTGTTCAAGGTGTTTGCTTTTTCTTGATCCCCCTCTGTACATTCATCCCCACACTGTTTAACCATACAATCCCTCCGCTTGTCTTCCTTTTTTCACCACCATACCTTTCACTGACCTATGTAGCCAGTATAGTTTTATGCTTGTGCAACTGTGTTAGTTTGGTTTTGGCCATTCGCACTCTCTATTCCAGAGGAATCACCACCCTATAGGGGTACGAAGGCAAGGAACTCTCAGAGAGGGTTCCACCCCAGAGGTGCCATGGGACAATTCCCGTGGCTAAAGGTACCTTAGGAATCCCCCAAAGGAGAGAGTGCTGCTGCTGGAGGAGGAAGGGAGGATGGTGGGGCAAAGAAAAATGCTTTACAGTGAGGCTGGGAGGAACTGCTTATATAGCTCAGGAAGTGGGAGTGGCTGGCTGCTTGGCCACTGATCTCCAGGCAAAGCCTTTCCAATTCACTGACCTATGCAGCCAGTATAGTGTTATGTTTGTGCAACTGTGTTAGTTTGGTTTTGGCCATTTGCACTCTCTATTCCATAGGAATTACCACCCTGTAGGGGTACAAAGGCAAGGAACTCTTGGAGAGGGTTCCACCCCTAGAGGTGCCACGGGATGATTCCCATGGCTAAAGGTACCTTAGGAATCCCCAAAAGAAATGTAGTATCATCCCCAAAAAGGAGGCAACATGAAGCATAAGTGCAAGCAGTAACTGTGACACAGGAGCAATAACTGTAACACAGTAGTGGAGAAGCATAGGCAGTTTGATAATGCAATGAGATGCTCAGTTGGATAACGTAATGAATACCCAGCTTGCATAGCATGATACTGATGGATTGTGTTGAGATTAGGGGATCTCCTAAGGAGAGAGGAAATGGCAGGACATCCTCCACCTCCATCCAACAATGGAACCTACTTAAAGAAACTAGTAGAGACAACTATGCTAAGTGTTATGACCTGAGGCAATAGAGGAGAGAAAAAAACCCTATGAGAAGGAAATCTCTGGGGATCCAAGGCCTAGGTCGCCTTCCCTCCAGGCTTGGGATAGTTTAATTAGTGACGGCTCTGCAGCTGCAATTTGGAAAACCCAATTAAAGGGAGGTGGAAAATATTCCAATTTGAGGAAGGCTTCACTCAAACCCTATAGCGAATGCTATGGAAGGTTACAGAAAACCTGCAACAACACGTGCATCCAAGGCGCAGGAGGAGAGCAACAACTGCTGAGGCACTTACCTGGCCTACCCACCCTAAATCAAACCAGATGAACCAGAGGCAGTCATAGGGAGAATGCGGTGAAGGTGCCTTGCTAGGGAAACCACTAAAGTCAATGGCTAACCATTATAGTGGAACACTAGAGCCAAAGGAGATCATTGTAACCACCCTTCACCGCAAGTCTTAAATTCTACACCAGGAGCTGCTGTCATGTAGCAGGCAGCTAAAGCCAAACCCGGGGCAAGGACATTCCCAACTATGGGCCAGGTGAGAAGGATCCTGCCCGCTGGACACGCCGAGATGAGGACTAAATGCAGAGCGAGACCATCAGCTGCAGGAACCCTGCACCAGAACAGAATGGCTGGCATGCCCCAGAAATTGATTGAGAGCTGAAAAGCTGGTGAGCTGAATGAGCACGGTGTGTAAGATCGTAATGAGCATTGAGTGCTGAGACCTTGCAAGGTCGAATGCAGATTGAGTGCAGCAGAATCCCAGGCTGAAGCTGAAGGCAAGAAGCAATGGTTTGCGTAAGCAAGTGTGAACCGCACGTAGGTCAGTAAACAGAGCAGTAATTGGACCTGCAAGCAGGTCTGCATAACACAGGGCAAACAGCACTGAATAGTGGGGCAAGCCAGCCAGGCAGTCCAAAGCCAAATCAAGTTGACAAACTCTGAGGATTTTCGGCAGCAAAGACAGGATTTAGAACATAATTAATTAGCCACATAGGCCATGAACCTCCAAACATCTCCCAGTCCCCACCGTAGGACAAACGAGGAAGCGATGGAAGGGCTGAGAACCACATGCAGATATAAAAGCTAATTTAATAGCCTCAATAGGAGTTTTTGCTAACCTCAGAGTAAAACAACGTACAATAGCAATGGGAGTAAACAAAGCAGTAGCAGGAAGCAATTAGGCCTGTGCAGCAGTAGTAAAAACAAATGAGTACACTGAGTTGTAACTGCAATAAATAAAAGGAGGCATAATGCTCTTAAAGCACTGTCTCGAGGCAGTGCAATGAGACTGCTGCAATGAGGTAATTAGAACACGCATGAGTGAGCCATATAGCTAGGTTCAAGTAAATCTGAGTCAGGTGAAAATAATAGACTATGAAACGTGGAACAGCTATAGTTGAGCTGAAACACAGATCAGGTTTGCAGTTGCAGTGCAAGTAATTTGAGAGTTGTGAGTAAATGAAAGCAAGCAGTATGAGCTCTGACGTAGCAGTATGCTAGGAGCTTAGAAAAGCCCCTCCCCCCAAAAAAGGAAGGAAGCACGCACAGCTGAAGGCAAAATACAAACCAGTAGCAGGAAAATAAACACAGAAGCCCAGCACAGACAAGCAGGACTGGGGGGGCAGGCTCCAGCCAGCCAGGGAGGCCCAACCAGCTCAGAGGACAAATCGACAGAGCCTTCAGCTGCAAAGAAAAAATGTTTCACAGTGAGGCTGGGAGGAACAGCTTATTTATCTCAGGAAGTGGGAGTGGCTGGCTGCTTGGCTACTGAACTCCAGACAAAGCCTTTCCAAAAAAAAGTCTTGTCCCCGTTTGATACTCTGTGTTATTCTTTCCTCAGTTTGTGCCTTTCCACCCCTTATTGTTTTGCCTGCCTTTCTCTGTTTTCCCTGATACACTAACCTATCCTCCTTCTCTCTCTCTGGGTCTCCTTATATCTTCTGAATATCACTCTTTTGGCCTTCACCTTTTCTGCTACCTCTTTCAAGAACCATAGAGGCCACCTCTTTCTTTTAAGAACTGTTCACACAGCATTTTATGCACTGTTGTGAGTGGTGCAGAGCTGTTACAGTATTGCCATTTTTGTCGAGTGAACGCAACCCGGTTTACAGTGTCTGCATGCATTGCATTTCACTGTGATCCCTCTTTTGCTGGGATTGCATAGTGATATAGGTATTTTGCATGGCCGTCTGAACAGCTGGCATCACTCACAACAGTGCCAGGTAATTGCTGCCCTCAAATTAGACATTAGTGAGGTTTCAGATGACTCTGATGATTAACACAAAAACATAAAGGCTGAGACAGCAGAAAAAGTGGATGTGAATGAATCCCATATAGCAGTTCTGGAAGACACTTCCAGGACTGCTACACAGGATTCAATCACTTTCACATTTTCATTTTTATTCTCGCTAATGTCTAATTTGAAGCCAGTTAGTCTTTAACAGCTGTTGCACTGATTGTGATGGGAAAGGCATGCAGAGCTGTTACCTGAAGGCTGAGCATATTGTACTTGTGGACCAGCGGGTGATATGACCGAGCCCCACGGAAGTTTTGCAAAATGCCAGAAGGTCAGTCACACCACTGAAGGGGGCTGTTGTGTGAACAAGAGCCGCATAACTGCAGCTTGAATGGAGCAGTCTGCACCATGATGCAACCACGAACGTGGTAGGTAGTGCGAACACACCATTACTTTTGCTGTCTTGCTTGACACAGAGGTTTGTTGCTTTCAGTATGCCCTCTTTAATTTGGCCCACTTTTCCTCCATCCTACCAGGTCATCTTCCCACACCAGGTCATTCCCGAGGCATTCTGCCAACTTAATAAAATCAGCTCTTCTGAAGTCCAGGACCCTCACCATTGCGAGGTTGGATTCTGTAGCTGTTCTTATGCTAAACCACACTGTATGATGATCACTGGTCCCCAGATGCCCTCCCACCTTGATGTCTGCAACATTGTCCCTGTTAGTGAGCTCCAGATCCAGTATTATCCCATCATGGGTGGGTTCACTGACTAGTTGCCTGAGGAATTCCCCCTGCAGGGAGTCCAGGATGCCCGTGCTTCTAGCTGGAGCTGCAGCAGGGAGGCTTTGATCTACATCCAGTCCATTGACGTCCTCCACCATCACTGTCTCTCCCTTTTCTACCATTTTGCCAATTGCTTCTGACATTACCTTATCTAAGTCCTCCCCCATGCCAGAGGTCTGTAGATCACACCTGTGCAAATAGTGGCTCCATTTCCCATCTTGAAGTGTGACCCACAGCACCTCTTCCCCCTGAATTCCCTGTATTTCTGTTGTTTTTATGTTTTCCTTCACATAAAGCACCACTCCCCCTCTTTTCCTTCCTACCCTGTCCCTCCTGAATGTCATGTAGCTTGGTACGATCATGTCCTAGTCATGACTGTCAGTGCAACATACGAACATATGAACATATGAATTTGCCAGCAGAAACAGGCCACGTGGTCTATCAAGCCTGCTCGAGTGTGCAGCTAGCACCCTTACCTTGCAGCTCCCCCACCCCTCCCCTTCACAATTATCCCCCCTCACCTTGTTCCATCCCCTTTTTAAACTACCCACTGTCTTACAGGATACCACCTCCTCTGGCAGAGGGCTCCATTCTGCCACAATCTTCTCCATGAAAAAGTGTCTCCGCATTTCCCTCCTATATCTTCCCCCCTCCAATCTAATACCATGCCCACTCATATCCCTCCCCCTCCTTAGCTTAAATATCTCTTCAGTACATGTTTGTTTATCCCTTTTAAGTACTTAAAGGCCTCAGTCATATCCCCCTGATCCCTTCTCTCCTCCAGGGAGTGCATATTCAACTCACTCAGCCTCTCCTCGTATGGCCTGTCCTCCAGTCCCTGGATCATCTTTGTCACTCGGTAATGCTCACAATATCCAGGCTGGCCTCTGCCATGATGACCTCTAGGTCCGAAATCTTATTTCCCAGACATCTAGCATTAGCGCACATGGCCTTCCAGATTTTGTTAGTTTTTTTTTGCTTGTCCTTTCCCCCTTTTTCCTTTTGTTTGCCCTTCCTCCCTCTTCTGTTCTGACTGCTTTGCTTCCCTCTTCCATCTTTGCTAACCCCATCTTCTTTGATTAACTTGCTCTGTGGTGAGACTCTTGCCCTTCTGGATCTTCCTACACTCTATCTCAGCCTGTGTAGGGAGGGCAGTTTCTGCATCCCCTTTTTCTTGCACCACCCCCTTGGCTAATTTAAACATTCATTGAAGTAACATTTAAACCATCCACTGAGAACTGTGGTTCCTTCCTGGATGGGTACAGTCCATCACTTCTGTATAGGCTGTCATCCTCCTAGGTGGGCCCCAAGTCTGCAATGTAGCTGCAACCCTCTTCTCTGCACAGTTCCTTCTACCATGAGTTGAAGGCCTTGGTGTGGAGCTCCCTGCCTATCCCCCTATTCTAGACAGGTAGCACATCCACATAAGCTACAGCACATGCTACCTAAGACTTCTTCCCACCACCATAAACTCCCCCTGCCCTGTTTCTACCCTGTCCCTAGCCAGGTCATTTGTCCCCAGGTGAACAATGACCTCCAGTTCCCCTCCTCCCTCCCTCCTTTCTACTGCCCTAGAATTCCATAGGTTATGCTTCCCATCCTTCTGGGTCATAGCACTGGGTAGGCACCTAACCACCCTCTCTGCTCCCTTCTGTATTCCTAACTCTATCTCCCTGACAATTGAGTTCCCAGATAGAAGCTGATTCCTCCTTCTCTGGGGTCTTCATTCACCTTCCTTGGGGCCTCTACTTGGGAGGGCCCACACATCCTCCCCAGCCACTACTGCAGGTGCCTTCTCTCTGCTAGAGCAGCATTGGAATACTGTAGTGGTATTGGTTGTGGTTGAGGGATTGGCCTATGACCTCCCGCAACCTTCCAGATTCCACCACTCTCGCCCTCTGCAGTCCAGCTGCTCCTCCTGTCTGGCATTCATTGGGGTGACTGTGTCAGACTTGGTGGCCCCTAGGTAGGAGAAAAGGTCACCCGTCTCCTAGTCAATGCAACTTCAAGTCTAGTGACCTCCTCCTGACTCATAACCAATGCAGCCAGTCATCTAGAGACCTTCTCCACTTACCAAGAAAGGTGCTGCAGATAGGGAAGCACTGTAGCCTCCAGACGGTCTCCCTGAAGACTGTCACCCCACAACCACTGCACTGCACCACTCCCCACATTTTGTATTCCTTCTTGTACTTTCTGTCCTCCTGTCCCAGAACCCAGTAAGGCTAAGCTGTACACAGTATGAGTTACCAAAGTACAATACACATGCCTTTTATTAACTTACTTTAGGTATGTCACACATACAGGTATGCTCTAAACAGCAACACTTGTAAACAACTGTTTTATTTTTTCCCTACTACCCTCCTACCTAGCTATAAGTGTAGCAATAAGCCCCTAAACCTGCAATCACAAAATTACCCAGAACCTGTCAAGCAGCAAACCCCAAACCCACTATCACAACACCACCCCAAGAACTCAGCTCAAAAGCACTGAGGCAAGGCTTACCATGAAAGAGCTAGGTTTCAAAGAAATGTAAAATTATACATATTCCCATAATGCAAAACATCATTGGAAGTATATGCAAATCACTATAAAAGAGTTTAGACTGGTTCCACTGTAAGCAAGAGTGCATGGTGCCAAATGGCCATTCAAACACTATGCAAAGGCTGAAAACAGAAGACAAAGACATGTGTTCCATCCTGCATAGGACTCAACAGTGTGCCTTATCTGTAATAGCCCAGGGGAAGGATGACCCAGTCATTTTATTTATTTATTTATTTATTTATTGAGATCCAGATTTACACCTATGAGCCAGGGTTCATTTACATAGGTTTCACATAACAAAAGAACACACACAACAGGAATGTACAACAAGTTGAGAAGAATAGCAAGAACTCAAACAGTAACTAAATACTGGCATTGTACAATGTATGCCAGGTCAAATACCAATAAGAAGTAGAGAATTTTTGCAAGGGTAAGAGTCTGAGAACCAGCGAAGAGGCCTTGTCCAGTGATAGTAAGGATGGAAGGGGATGGGTTAGTTAGGACAGGAGGGGGAAGAGCAGGACTGGCAGCCCTAAGTGTTTGTAAAGAGATGTTATGTAGCTGAGAGGCCTTGTCAGGTTGGGGGCAAGGGGGTGAGGGATAGCATGGAGCTGGTGGGGTGAGGAATAATTTGGAGGGGGAAGAGGGAAAGCAGGGTGGCTGCCACATGCTATGTAGAAGGGGTAGTGAAATCGATTGGGGAGGAAGGGGTGTAAGAGCATGTGGCAGGGGCAAGGAGGGAAGGTTGTGGGTACCCAGGTATGGGAAGAGTAGAAGGGCTATAGGGGAGGAATAAGGTTATGAGGAAGATGGAAAGGGCTAAATGAGCAGGAATGGGCATAAGTGCTGATGGAGCAAAGAGTGAGGTGCACTGTGATTGATGAGGATTTGAGGCATGCAGTACGACAACTCAGTGGTAACAGTCAAACGTGTTGTGTTGGAGGAGGTACTGCCGAAGTTGATATTTAAATGGCAGTCATAGTTTGGTCTTACTGGTTTGGGTCATGTTCGAGATCAAAATAGGAAAGTAATATAAAAGTCAGTGAACCTCAGTACAAAAGCAGTGAGGCAAGGATTACCCAGAAAGCAGATTGGCAACAGAGTCAGGTTTCAAATTAATGTAAAATTACACATATCCCAGCAATGTAGAGCATGATGGGAACTATATGCAAATCACCATGACAGAGTTTACACTGGTTCTGGTTTGAACATGAGTGCATAGTGCCAAATGACCTCTCACACACTATACAAAAAAATGAAGGTACAGACATGTGTTTCACACAACACAGGACTCACCAGTGTACCTCACCCATAACAGGCCCAGGGAAGGATGAACTTGTCATAGTTTGGTCTTACTGGTTTGGGCCATGGTCGAGCCCGGAAAAGAAAAGTAATGTAAAAGTTAAAGAACCTCTGCACACAAGCACTGAGATAAGGGTTACACAGAAAGGGCATTGACAATAAAGCCAGGTTTCAAAGAAATGTAAAATTACACATATCCCTATAATGCAAAGCTGATGTACTGGATCCAGGACATCCAATCTTCTTTAGTGAAAAAATCATCCACTGGGGAGTCAGGTGTCACATGACCAGCACAGTGTAAAGTATTTTTTTATTGTTTAACACTCTAAGTTCTGGGGCATCTCTAAGATGACTACTATTAAGGAGAATCATACATCACATTCATGTTTTTAAAATTGCGTATAGATAATGCCCCATTACCACTTGTGGTCCCATATAGACCCAGTTTTCCCCATTACCATCAGGCCAAGCTCCATTAGTACTAATCATGTCAGAGATGTCATGGTCATGTGAATCACCTAATATTTCTTTGTCTTCACCCACAGCAGCAGCACCATCAGGTCCATCATCAATGCCACAGGGGTCCACTTCAAGCTACTATTGCTGGTTTCTTACTTAAGGCAATGGTCACTACTGGACCAGGAGTGATTAGCCTACCTGACACTGCACAACATTCAATTGGGCAAGGAGAAAAATCCTGCACTTGTGAAAGTTGAACTACTATACTTGTTGCCCTTAATGTTTGTTTTTTTAATTAATACTTGTAGTATCAACATTATCACTTGGACTGATACCTTGTCTAACAGTAATGACCAGTTCCAAGTGTCTATGTAAACTATATCAGCAGTGGAAACCATAATAGAAACAAAAAGGTGAATGCAATGAAAGGTCACTTCCCAATCATTTCATTAACAAGTGCTACACCTGCAAGAGTTCACTCAGCAACACAGCCCAAAAAAATAAGTACATTTTTAGCAGCTAAATGAAAATCCCTTCCCTTTCCACCACACTAACCGAACCAGTGTGCAAGACATATTGTCAATGCAATACATCTTTCCAAATCTCAAAGATAGAGCTCTCATAATGTATGCCTACACTATGCAGTAGCTGTACAACTTCTAACTAGTCCTTGTGTTTCTGTCTCCAAAGAGCTTTTCTAACTATTCTGGCTCAGTTGAACTGAGCTGTGTAAAAGTTGTCTCCAACTGTCTTTCCAATCATGAGTGGTAATTTTAGCATTCATGACTCTACTACAGAATATGTAGCCTGCAAATGCTTCAGGTAAAGTCAATTGCAAACCTCATTAAGACACAAGTCCTGTTCATCTCTATTCCAGAAATATAAATACTAGTTACCCTGATGTGAAGCCCACAATATCTGTATAACCCACTCCAGCCACAAATCTTGAAATCTGCTTGTATCAGACAGTGTTGATGGAGTATCTGATAAGCTGTAATTGTATTGTAGTGTGAATGTAGCCTCAGGCTGAGCCACTGTCTTGAACAAGGTTACTATATATCTCCCCCAGTCCCCAGTTTTTGTTCACTATACCACATACAATACAATTTATGTTTTCATGGCTAAAATACTGTGTTTTGGTCCCAATGCTTAGTAGCAAGAGACTGGCAAAAAGCACATGCACATCTGTTTTGAATCAGTCCCTTCACTGCAACCCCCTGAGATATGGTAAAATGTAAGTCACAGAACCCTCTCTCATATTATTAGAAAATCACTGTGCAAATGTGCTCAGAAGGGGGCATGGCCACCATACAAATTTCCACAGGGCTATTCACATAGTGATGTGACCTTCACTGCTGAGGGCACAGTAATGATTGGACACCTGCCCAAGCACTTAGAAACATAGGCAGTAGAGGTGCTGGAATTCTTTGCCACCCAGGATCAGAGCCAGTCAAGGACAGAGACTGATGATGAACTTCTTGTGAAACAATTGCATGTGTGAACAGTGCAATGGGTGGGGTTTCTGCTGGACACCAGGGACCATAACAGTACTAGGTCATGTGTGGGTAGGAGGGATACTGGGCCACCAAAACTACCCAGACGAGTAGAAGCATACAACATGGACAGCCCAGAAGCAGGCTAAATAGTGAGCATTGGAGAAGGGGGGAAGACAGTTGTAGAAGCATTGATGTTCTTGTGGTCCATGTGTGGCATAGAACCATGCAACTGGTACTATGCCAAGCACAGACCACCATGGGTATTGGAATTCAGATGTTGTCGGGCATAAAAAAAAACATGTATGGCCACTAACATCTGGAGAAACTCATTTGCATTCTGACATGTGCAGGGAGGATTATTTCTCCAGACACCAATGACTGAGGTATGTGTACTTTGTAGCTGCAAAGTGTCATAGCACAAAGGGAAAACTGTTTTACAACCCACTTTGTGCCTACACACCTTGCAGTTAGCAATCCATTCCTTGATTTTGATTAGGCATGGAGAAGCTTTGGAAAGGTTTCTAACACATTTACTATATCTGTGCAATGTGACCTCTCTTGGTCTTAGAAAAGTTAATTATTTGTACTGAATTTAGAGAACAAGAAAGTAAGCAGCTGTTTTACTTATTTGAGATTAGGGCTTTGTGTTTATAGAATAATAAAATAGAACTAGTTTTAATGATCAGAAAAAAAATATACAGATGGTCCTAAAATGCTGATGGTTGGACTTTCTCAACTCTTTTATTTGTTAAATCCTTTTTGAATTATCATTTCCAAAGGTTATATGTTATCTTACCTGCCTTTTTGGAAGAATTATTTATAATTATTCTTGCTATAAGGAGATTAAAGGATATTAATCCAAATTAAACAGTAATTGTTTTTGACTCTCTTGGTGGCCTTGAAGCTAAAATAGTTTTTTCTCTACCTATGCAGGATCTGATCTAGGAAATTTTTATCTAATTTGTTTCTGACTTGAAGGGGGTAGCCATTTCTTTGGTGTGAAGGACAAAATAAGAGCTGAACCAACTACTTAATGTGTTGTTGTAAGCATGAAGGCTGATATAGTGGAGATTAAACTTAATAAATCAAGAACATGATTCTTCTAATACAATAAAATATGTATCACAACAAAACACAGGAACTGTTAGTTGTCAGAATAGTTCATCCAGTCTTTTGAGGCAATTGTATTCACCTTATATCACATTGTCAACTCCAAACAGCAGTAACTGTTTCTGTGCATGATCCATAAAGTTAGTGTATATAGATAGATAGACAGACAGACAGACAGATACTGTAGATAAAGACAGACAGACAGATAGATAGCCACTATAGTTAGGCTTGAGTAGGGTGTTTAGTGTTAA
Organism: Neoceratodus forsteri; assembly: GCA_016271365.2. Classification (NCBI taxonomy): domain Eukaryota; kingdom Metazoa; phylum Chordata; order Ceratodontiformes; family Ceratodontidae; genus Neoceratodus; species Neoceratodus forsteri. The sequence goes on from CM028130.1 coordinate 1,068,643,240, forward strand.
ACCCCTAACTTTGCATATTAATATCTTTGGCACATTTTGATGAAATTAACTGAACTTTCACATGTGTTGTCTAGGAGGCAAGGTCTTGATCTGTGGACATTTTTTTGTGATGGTGGCTTGTGCGGTTTCTGAGATCTGCATATGTCATTTTACGTAAAAACCTTTTTCCTATGCTTAACATGGGATTATTTTGCTCTCGCCTACAGCCTACATGGAATGGAATTTTTTATCCAAACTTGCAGGGGGCATGTGTCATGTCCAAAGGTAGTGCATTTGATAAGTCTGGTGAAAAAATATTCAACAGTTCCAGAGTTATAGGGCTTTAAAGTTTTGTGTTTTCCATTCTGAGATTGTGCAGTAGGGATTTTCAGATAACGTTCTGGCGCAAAATGAAAAATTTGATGTCGAGGACTGCATTTGCTTCTCGCTTTGTGAAGCATATTTTTGTGCTGTGAGACCACCATCTTCAATTTTCCCCCTCAAAGTAAAAAAAAATTAAAATACATAAAATATTATGCCTTTTTAAAAAACAAACTCCTGAATCTAGCAAAATTGGATCCATTTCCCTAGATTCTGCAGTTTGTTTTTAAAAAAACAATGACCTAAATCCATGTTCTGGGCAGCCCAAAACCCAGTCTGCCCAGTTTCGCGAGAGCAGCCATTCACCCATGTTCTCTGTATGAGAACAGCGGGACTTTTTGATTTCTGCAGCCACAGCTGGAACTCATGCTCCAAGCTGCAGTGATAGCAGTGAGCCATCCTTTCTCTGGTGTTTAGTGGGCCCCCCATTGCCATCCCTTTCAGTATGTTACCCTGGTGTCTAGTGGCACCCCCACCCTTTTGAATGCTGTCCCTAGGCTTATGTTATCTTTCCCTGGTGTCTAGTGGCACCCCCACCCTCCATTCCAGTAATGGTTTTATCTTTCCCTGGTGGCTAGTGACACTGTCCCTCTGATTGCCATCCCTGTAATGGTTGTATCTTCCCTGGTAGCTAGTAGCACACCCCCATACAATCACCATCCATGTAAAGTTTTCCACTTTTCCTGGTGGCTAGTGGCACCCCTACACTCCAATCACCACCCCATTATTTTTCCACTTTGTCTGGTGGCTAGTCGCACTCCCCACACTCCTGCTGTCCAGCTATGAAATATAGAAAACCGTCCCTCAATGTTTTTTGTTTGTTTGTAAACCTGCAAAAAGAAAATGGTTTCTCACTAATCTGACCCCCCCCCACCCACACCTCCCACTCAGCACCCACAACCCCATACCACCCAGTACACCTCCACACACCCTCACTCACCTGAACAGGTCACAGAACAAAGTTACACTCTGTCATTGAAGACACATTTTGCTGCTCGAAATGCCAACTGTAATATGAGAAACGAAGGTAACTGGGGTTCAATGTATTTCAATGGGGTTTTTCAACTTTGTGGCATAACTTTGCCATTTTTGCATATTTTGACATCAAATTTTGAACATGGCCTTTTGAGACCCCACCTTGTGAACAATGTTGTGGAATCATGCAAATTCAGCCTGAAAAGCAATTTCTCATTCACTTTCAGGCGGGAATTGAAAATGTTCACCACCTTTGTTCATGAGGTGGGGTCATATAAGGCTATGTTGAAACTTCGGGTCAAATATGTAAAAATGGCAAAGTTATGTGAATATATTGAAATTATACTATGCTCGCTCGTAACTTTGGTGACTTTAAATATTTTCACCCCAAATTTTCATATCCTGGCCAAAATGTGTTTTTGTACCTATGGCACTGAATAACATTGTGGTGGTGTAGAATGACATGGGTGGGGATTTGAAAATGTTCAGCATGGCATTCATGAGGTGGGGTAATAACAAGGCTATGCTGACAATTTGGTTGTTGTTTTGGCTGAAATGCAAGCACAGGGCCCAGGGGACTCTGCACTTCCATGGAAACATACATGTATGCATCTATGGAGGGATGGGAGCACAGGGCCCAGATGGTCCTGTGCTCCCACAGGTAAATGAGGGTTCAATTATACTATCTCAAAAAGTAAGGAAATTCTTTGCAAAAAAACTACATTAATGCACCAGTTATGGTAACTTAATGCAATCAAAGTAGGGACATGTGTTGTCAAGCTTTCTCACCCTAACACTCCCCCAACCCACACTCAAGCAACAAAAGCTTGTCAACCATAATGCTCCCCCCTCCCCCCTCCCCACATGTGGGCCCTGCATGAAGAAAGGAGATCATGAGTGATGTTGTTTGCTCATGGAATGGGGTGGGCATTAGGGTTGACAACCCCAAGGAAAACCCCACAACTGATTTGACAAGGCTCTGGAGACCCAATGCCTTAATGTTTTTTCCTTTTGCTGCTTGGGGGGAGGGGGGCATTAGGGTGAGAAACCCTAACATCACATTTCCCTACTTTTGTGGCATTAAGTTGCCCTAACAGGTGCATTAATGTAGTTGTTTGCAAAGAATATATATCTAATATGTAAATATATACTTATATATTATATGTAGATGTCAGTTAAGTTTCAAGCACAAAATATGAAAAGTAGGGAAACGAAAAGTTGGGGAAAAAGTCAACCAAGCCTTTGAGAATTGTGGTGTGGGTTCTTCAGAGTTTGAGCAATCACATGGCATATCATTGGTGTTATTTGGACTTCACTGTCTTTCAAGGAACAGAAACATTAGGACACAGCAAATATTTGTATATACTGCACAGCCCTGAAGTTAGGGTAACACTAATGCTACATCATGTGATCATTTAAACCCCAAGGAACCCACACCACAGATTCACTTGACTCTAGAGATGCAGTGAATTTAAAATCCGCCAGCGAAGTGAATGCAAAGTGGCCACTTCACATTGGCGCTTCGCTATGCGGAGTGCCCCATAGGAAAGGCTCACTTTGCCTTGTTATTATTACTTTGCATTGACATTCCACCATAAACGTGAAGTAAGGTGGAGTGACAACAATATTGGCAGCATCCCACCCACACAGTCACCAGAATGAATGTGCATCCCCAAAGTGTTACTGTCTTGTGTCCAGAAAACTCCCCAGTGCTGTTGAAGTGAAATGAGAGTGTAACAATAAATGCAAAGTCTCCCAGAATTAATAGTGCACTCAGTCATGTGTGCACTGGTCAGGTCACACACAGAGTCACCAGAATTAATGTACATCCCCAAAATGCTACTGTCTTGTGTCCAGAAAATATTCCCCAGTGTTGACGAAGTGAAATGAGAGCTTAACAAGAAATGCAGTCTCCCAGAATTAATGGTGCCATGCAAATGAACAGACAGATTAAGAATGCACTACACACTCAAGGGATGTATACGAAAAGGCACAACAACACCTAACCAGTGCTCACAAGTCACAAATCCAAATCTGGAAAGGAATACAATTTGTCGGTTGGGGGATTAGTGCACAGCAGTAACAATCCACTACCAGTAAAGATACCACAAAACAGTATAAAAAATGAATGCAGGTGTGGTGGATAGCAGGTTCACACTGCTGCAATTACTCTGTAACACAATAAAAGTTGTCTGATTTAATGGCACGCATCACATACACTCACACGAACACTCAAGTAATGCGTAGCAAATTGAAAATCTTTAGTGATATAATCAAATGTTTTAAACAGACAAATTGTACACTGCTGCACCACACCAATCAAAAAAAAAATGTCAAGAATTACTGAAACTATTACTTTGTGTACATTAACATAGTTACACAAGAAAAATATAACCAAAACAGAAAGACTGCCTTTTTCTCCCACTTAATCTACTTGCACCACAAATACACCCCTCCCCCAAAGCACACTTCACAGTATACAGACTGACTGTTCTAAATTAACATTCAAAATCCACACACAACAATAAACACTCGATGATATGAGCACAGAAGGGTTTCCTACAATCGATGTACTAAATTTTGAGCAAAATTATTACTCAAAAAGGCATTTTAAACAGCTTTTAGAAGTTTTGAATCACAGAGCTCTGACAGCAAACTGTCTCCAGCTGCCACTGCACACAGACACTACCCAGGCCAGAACTGAGGCTGTGCCAAACAATCTAGAGCCCATGTGACCTGCAATCCCATGATTAACTGCAGAATTTCATTTGGAGCTCAATTATAGGGTGAAGTGAGATGAATTACATTTATTTCAAGGTACTTCACCTTAAAATTGGAGGAGAAGTGGTTTGGGGAAGGCGGAATAATGCAAAGTCATTAGTTTCAATGGACTTTGTGTTCCTCATTATGAAGCGAAGTACTCCGCTTCACATTGTGGAGTTCTCCATGGCTTCCACATTACTCAGTGAATTACTTCATGGAGCAAATTGGAGCCACTTCGCCCACCACTACTTACAGTACTGTAACTCACATGCTGTACAGGAAGGAACACGAATGCTTATGGTTGTACTTCCCCCATGAGTTGTAGCACAAAACTCCCCAACTTAAAAATGCTTATTAATGAGTACAATGGTGGAATGGTGAAGCCTGGAGAGACACTACAAAACATGCTTACATGTAACTAGTAAAAAAATTTGTGTTGTGATTCGTGACATGATCGTGAATCGTGATTTGTGACTGCATTTGTGACCGTGATGATGAAGAACGTGATTCGGTGGCCGGCCCGCCAGCGCAGCAGTAGGGCTACCGCTTGAGGCGCCAGTGACCCAGGTTCGGAACGGACTCGGGCAGCTGGAGGGCTGGCTGGGGAGGATTGAGCAACCAGTGGCTGCTCTCCTCCTCCAGGTGGGGTGGGAATGCAAGTCCCGCTGCTATACCGCCACCTGGGTGACCACAGGTGAAGGTGCAGTGAGACTGCATACAGTAGGGTGGGAGGATGCCTGCTGGGAGTTGGAGTGCCAGCACATCGTGACATACTTTGCCCCTAGGCTTCCCTAGCATGTGGACATCCTGAGGGCAGAGAGACCAGAAAACGGAAAAACCCTGCACCAGGCTCCAGTAGACAGGACCCAGTCGACTGGAGAACAACCATAACCAGGCTCCATAGAAGGGGCTGGCGAGGCCTTCCGACACATACTTAAGGACTGAGAGAGGGTTGGGGAAGCCCCTTTCCTCCCCGCCCGGGGGGGTAAACCGAGGCAGGATGGGGACAGGCCCGCCGGTACCCGGAGGGAGGTACCTGGGGCGGTACTACGGGAGCGCGCACGATCTAGGGTCCCCGGAAAAAGGATCCTGCTGCAGAGAAGAAGGAAGCATAAAAAAAAAGAACATGATTCAGTGTCGATGGTGTGAGATAAACAATATGGAACTGTATTGGGAATGCAAATGCCTACGGCTGTACTTCCCCGACGAGCTGTAGTACAAACTCCCTGACTTAAAAATGCTCATTAATGAGCACAATGGTGGGGTGGTGAAGCCTGGAGAGATACTAGAAAACATGCTTACAATACATCCAAGTAACTAGTCAAAAAATTAGCGTTGTGATTTGTGACATGATCATGAATCGTGATTTTTGACTGCATTTGTGACCGTGATGATGAAGAACATGATTTGTATCGCGAGTGACTCGTGATGATGGTCCTGACTTAAAAACGCATATAAATGAGTACAATGTTCATGCAGAATTATGCACCACACCTATCCAGTACTCTGAAGGGAAGCCAAAGAAACAACTGTGACTAAAGTTACAGATGGAGACTGGGACCTAAAGAAATGCAAATGCACAGACAGATTTAGATTGCGCTGTGCACTGAAGAGATGCAGACACAAAGGCACAACACCTAACCAGTGCTCACCATCAGAAATTCAAATCTGGAAAAGAATACCTTTGCCGGTTGGGGCGGGCCACGGGGGGGGACAGTGTACTATACTGCTGCAGTAACAGTCATACCAGTAATGATACCACAAAGAAGTACAAAAATCACACCGCTGCAGTCAATAGCAGGTTCACATCACTGAAATTATTATGTGGCACAATAAAAGGTGTCTGATTTGATGACACGCATCACACACATACACACACACTAAGTAATGCGTAGCAAATTGAAAACTTCAGTAATACAACCACATATTTTAAACAAACTAAAATTATGCACTGCTGCACGACAACAATCAGCAAAAAAAGGGCAAGAATTACTGAAAATATTACTGTGTGTACATTAACAGTTATACAAGAAAAATATCACCAAAACAGAAAGCACTGTCTTTTTCTCCAAGTTAATCTACCTACACCACAAATATGCCCCTCCCCCAAAGCACACTTACACTGTCTCTCAATACACAGACTGAATGTTGTACATTAACATTCAAAATCCATACACAAACAATAAACGCTTTATGATATGAGCACAGGAGGGTTTCCTATAATCGATGAACTAAAGTTTCCACAAAAAAAATGACTCAAAAAGGCTTTTTTAACAGCTTTTAGAAGACTTGAATCACAGAGAAATCTCAGAGTAGATTGTCTCCTACAAATTCCTACACACACTACCCAAAACTGAGGCTGTGCAGAACAATCTAGAGCCCATGTGACCTGAAATCCCATGAATCTCTGCAAAATTCGCCTTTGAATCTTAAAAACAAGGCGAAGTGAGGCAAAGTAAATTGTTTTCAATGTACTTCACCTTAAGAATTGGTGGAGTAGTGGTTTGGGAAGGCAGAGCAACGCAAAATCATTGTTTTCAATGGACTTCACGTTACTCATTATAACGCAAGTACTCCGATTTGCGTTGCGGAGCACTCCTCGGATTCGCCTTCGCTCTCACGAATCACTTCATGGTGCGAATTGGGCCACTTTGCCCATCTCTGCTTGACTCCAGTGTGTTTTCCCCAGCTATTCATTTCCCTACTTTTTGTGTTATGCATCAACCCTAACTGATGCATTACCATAGTTTTATGCAATGAATTTCCTTATGTTTTGAAAAAGATATATAGTAACTGAACCCTATTACTTTCTTACAGCAGGGCTCTGCAGACCCTGCGAAAAGCAGAAGACATATTAGGCAGGACCTCAGACCTGTGGCTTTCCTCACGAAGGGCCCTGCAGGCCCTTCATAAAGCTACAATGGAGGTTTAATGATAACCGATACCTGCCAGATTGCGCTGCATAATGAATGAAAAAGAAAAAATGAAAACTGTACCTTCTGGTGGAATCAATCTTTACTGCAGTGTTTTAAGTGTATCTATAATAAAAAAAAGCTCATGCATCCGTATAGAAGCCACTAAGAAAGCAGCAATAGTCCTTGTTATTGTTCAGTTTAGCAGAGTTACAGGGTGCCGTTTGAACATCACAAAGACTGAGGTTCTGGATTTTCATTTTACACCAAGCTCGGACTTTAGAGCTAGATACCCCTTCTGTTGAGACATGCAGAAAATACAATATCTTGGTATCTTCATATCACCCAGCTCATCTCTGGCCTTTAAATACAACTTCACCTCATTCAACCAAAACATGATACAGGATTTTAGAACTTGGGGAATGCTTCCCCTCTCTCTGGCTCGATGAATGGAGGTGGTTTGAATGGTTACCCTTCCATGAGCCCTATACTTATTTCAAAATGCCCCGACAGAACTATCTGCCCACACCTGGAGGCACTGGCACAGGGTAATATCATGCTTTATTTGGGCCAGTCAAAGACCCTGAATTAAACTACAGCAACTAAGTCTGGCCAGGGGAATGGGTGGCCTAGCTCTCCCTTCCCTCAGACCATGTTACTGGGCCACACATGTTCATTTCCTTTTATTCAGAAACCTTGATGATCAACATGGTACATGGCTGGACATAGAGAGGACTCTTTTTCCTCTATAGTAGTTTATACAAGTAATGTACCATTGCACTACAACCTCTGAAATTGCACTTCACAGCAACCACTGGTTGAAGTTCCAGGTTAGGATATAGAACTCAGTTTGACATGCTCTTCTCCTAACTCCAGTCCTTCCACTTTTATGCCCAATAATATATATGGAGCATTTCACTACATCCCTGCAAGACCATAGGTTCCTATTATGGGAAAGACTTTCCCTGAAATATATCTACTGGTTTTTCAATGGTCCAGTTGTACTCTCTTTTACAGACTTACAAATGAGATATCATTTGCAATGCACAGACTTCTTTAGAGTCCTCCAGGTTAGGCACTATATCACATCTTTACCGTTAGCAGCCCGCAACCCAACTAGTTATCCTTGTATTATCTGCTACTCTATCACCTTTTTTCAGATGAAATTACAACCACACATTACTTTAACATCTATATCAAGTTATACAGACTACCCTCAAAATATCCTCTATGGATGTTACTCAGAAAGGGGAATCTGAGATGAAGGCAATTTGGCAAGGGAATTTTATTTATAAGGCGCCCAATCCCAGAGGCTCTGGGTGCCAAACATGAATAAAAGATACAACAATAAATTAAAACATATAATAAAACCTCATTAAAACCATAATAAAATTAATATTCTGCAACAATAAAGAGGTTCCCAGAAGTCATACTTCAAGGAACTGTCCGGAACAAAGGATAACAGCAGTCAAAAGCCAGACTGAAGAGGTGGGCCTTTAGCCTCTCCTTAAACACCTCTATTGAGGGGACCTCCCAGACTGCAGGTGGAAGCAAGTTCCACAGAGTTGGCCCAGAGACACTAAAAGCACGATCTCCTGAGGTCTTGAGCCAGACCCTGGGAACGTCCAGGAGGCTCCTCGAAGAGAAGTGGAGGGAGCGAGCAGAGGACACCGGTGTCAGCAGCTCAGACAGGTAACCAGGACCCAGCCCATATAGGACCTTAACGGTGAGAAGACCCACCTTGAAAAGGACCCTCCACCTAACCGGCAGCCAGTGCAGAGCATGCAGGACTGGAGTCACATGACTGGACTTTGAGAGGCCCATCAGCATTCTGACTGCTGTGTTCTACACTAACTGCAGTCTGTGGAGGTCCCTCCCATGACCCCAAAGTACAGAGAATTGCAGTAGTCAAGCCTGGAAGTCACAAAGGCATGCACTAATGTCGGCAGGTCCTCAGGCAGAATGAGGGGCATAATCCGGGCAATGTTCTGCAAGTGGTAAAAATCACTGCTGACTATAGATGACACTTGATCTTCAAAGGTCAATTTACAGTCAAGGATCATGCCTAGATTGTGCACCCTCGAAGAAACCACCAGCGGCACAGACCCTAGAACAAGTCCAGACTCTACCCCTGGTGGCAACCCATCACGCCCATGATCAGACTCGATCACCAGTACCTCAGTCTTGGCCGGGTTGAGTCTCAGTCAGCTGGAAGCCTTCCAGTCATTGAGTTTAGCCAGACAGCTGTTAAGCACATTGACAGCTCCCGATGTTCTGGGTGCAAAGGACAAATACAGTTGGGTGCCGTCTGCATAGCAGTGAAACTCCACACTGTATTGTCAAATGTTCTCACCCAGGAGCAGGATATACACTGCGAACAACATCGGCAACAAGATCAAAACCTGAGGCACTCCACAGGACAGAGGCATTGGGGAAGAGGAGAAATTCCCCATCACCACCTGCTGCACCCTGTCCGAGAGATAGGATTAAAACCATTTGATGATAGTACCGGTGAGTCCGCAAAACTCACAGAGCCGATCAAGAAGCACGACATAATCCACAGTGTCAAAAGCTGAGGAGAGATTAAGGAGCTCAAGAATTGACCTGACTCCTCTATCTCTAGCCCTGAATTCTCTTATAAACCCGGAGATGTGGACCCATGCATGCCAGTCCTCCATGAAGGTCACAGGCTCACATCACTGGAGGGATTATGCTTGGAAGCAACTCACTAGATTCTTTCACACAACAGTGATCACTGCACACTGCCTCTCTACATCTACCTCCTCATGCTGGAGGAACGATGGAGAACAACAATTGACACACTTCCATGTCATGTGTGACTGCCCAATAATTCAACCTTTCCTCAATACTATTCAAACCGAACACAAGAAAATATTTGACCTATCCCTTCAACTCACCCTGCAATTACACCTCCTGCTGTAGTACCCAAGGGGACACAGAGATTCTTCCTCTTGCTACCTTCTGGGAATTGTAATCACAGTGGCTAAAAAAGTCCTTACTAAATTATGGCTAACCCCAACCCCCACAACAGACTACCTGGAGGACATTAATTAACTGAATATACCAAATGGAGTAAATTACCTTCTCCCTTCATAATTGAACAAAGCTTTTCTCTAATTGGTGACAAAGATGACTCATTTATGCCATGAGCAGAGACCACACACTAATACCTTGAGAACAGATCCTGTTGATCCAATGGGGATTTCTCATTGTAAATACTACTTTGTTTTTTTCACTTACTGGCTCTGAGCCCCCCTTGGGCCCCTTGGGCTTGCCCCCCCACCTCTTTAAACTTGAGCCACACCTAGGATTGGTTAACACATTAAGAATATATGAATACATGGAGCCAACTGACAGTTTGACTGAATCAATGTTTATTTAATATTACATGTACTCTCTCTCTCTCCACGCTGTGCCTAAGGGAAAGAGATGTCCTCAAATAATGTTGTCTCAAGGCCTAAAATCTTTATTAACTGCCATTCCTAATTACTACATCTGTACCATGTTATTACTTAGATTGTTTAACCATGCTGTACCTGGAAAAGTTCAATAAACATTATGGGGAGCATTTTCAAAGGAGATGCACTGGAGCATCTCAAGAATTGTGCCTCTGTGTGATATTCAAATGGTGGAGATGCATCACACATCTCTGGCTGCCCTGAAGCACAGCCATAATGTATGCGGCGCATCTCCAGAGGGTGTGCCCATGAATATGCTGCACATCCCCATATTCAGCCAAGATGTGTGGCACATCTGCCCGCACATCTTGAAGATGTGCTGCACAAAGTTAGGCGTGTAGGAAACACTCCTAACCCCTAGCCACCCACAGGTGGGCTGCTGTACTATACATGGCAGCACAGCAGCCGTCAGCCCGCTGCAGCCCAGTGGCGATCCCCCCCAGTCCCATTTCCTGATCCAAGTAATGGTGCCAGCATCCCCCCATTATCTGTAGTGTAGTGGCCCAGACCCCCCACCCTGTCCCTGATTCCCGAACCCCAATCACAAGGCACTATACATGCACTGCCATCCAGGATCCTGGTTCAATGTACATTCCATAATTGAACCAGGACCTGGATTCCTGTGCGGTGTACAGTAGTTTGCCATACTTTTCCAAAAGTGTAGTTGTCCCCCCACCCCATCCCGATCCCCGATTGCATACAAAATATCACTCCACATGCCTGTTTCCACAATCTAGAGGCACCTCCCCTCCCATCCCTGAACTCCTTTTGTAATAAAAAGACATGACACCCAATCCCTGTTTAACAAAGTGTAGTGTCCCCCCTCCTATCCAGATCCTCATTCAGAATAAAAATAAAAGACTCCACATTTTTAGAGGCAATGTTCCACATTTGGGGGACAAAGGTTGAGAGGTATGGCCACTAGACTGTGGAAATGGGCATCTGGGGTGATATTCTGTATGCGATCGGGGATCAGGACGGGATGAGGGGACAATTACACTTTTGGAAAAGGTACGGTGAACTACTATATGCAGCACAGGGATCCAGGTCCTGGTTCGATAATGGAATGTACATCAAATCAGGATCCTGGACAGTAGTGTGTGTATAGTGATTGGGGTTCAGGGACTGGGGACAGGGTAGGGTGTCGAGGGCACTACACTACAGAACATGGGGGACTGCTGGCACTGTTACTTTGGATTGGAGAATGGGACTGGGGGCAGGCAGCACAGTGCATCCTGCCAAGTGCATCCCAGTGGACAACATGCAAATGGGGCCATAATGACATGCAAATGGTCCATTTGTGCCTTGCATGCATAATGGCCTCATTTGCATGTACTTGGCTGAATATCTGGACTTTGGGCCCGGCATATCTTCAGTTGCACCACACATCTGCATTCCAGGTATTCAGACTGTCCAGGGGGATGCACTGGTGCATTGTCAGCATTCCCCGTTTATGCAGTGCACAATCATTGCTATATTCAGATGGGATGCACAATTGCACATCTCATTTGAATATAGCACTGTATTGCACTGGCCCTTTTATTTGGGTAGCGCATCTTGATGCACCAGAATGCCCCCAGCCTTTGAATATGGGGGCCTATATTTAAAAAATAAAACCACTTTGGCATCCCACCACCACAATGAATCAGGATTAGATGGATGTTGATTGTACAAGCAAGAAGCAACTTGCCAACTCAATAAGAGGCTTATCGAGCTGACTTAAGGAAGTGGATACATTATACCAGGTGTGTCAGGTTGGGCCAAGTGCTGGAAAGATGCTAGCTTTTATTTTTAAAGGAAAACTACACCAAACCTGCAAGTCATTTTTATGTTGGCTTGCGCGCCAGCAAACATATTGCATTAGTAGCAGATTAAGAGGTTCGGTCACTGTTGGAAGAATGCAGGGCATGCATCAGTTGGTGTGTCCCTCATTACCCAATAAGCCTGCATGCTGGTGCCACACCAGTTATACATAATGCGGCAAGCACATCTAAGGCAAGGTCTGCTGCAATGCGAGCAAAGCTCATCATACGCAGTGGTACATCCCAACATGCTTTCCCTGGTGAAAAATTACATTAAACATGGCGGCACACTGCCTGCCGCAATGCCAACTTTGGGGGTTCCCAATCCCCCTGTCGACATGCCCAGACCCAATTTATGTGCCAACGGGGGAGCCCACTTCCCATCGGCATAATGCACCCTCCATTTGTTATGTGCCGAGGGGTGTGCCCAATCCCCCTCGGCTCTTGCCCCCCTTCAGGATGTGCTGATGGGGGTGCCCAGTCACCCATTGGCTAGTCCCCCAAACACTCAGGTGATACCCTGGGAGCCCACCCCAGCATGCCAAATGCCCCTGTAAAAAAAAAAAAAGTCCCGCAATGTTTTTTTTACCTGTAAACTAATGGTCCCTACGCAGTCTGTGGTTCCCTGCCCCAACCTTCTCACCCTCTGTGCACCCTGCCTCCCCACACCCCCCCTCACTCCATACTTACCTCCGGAGTCTTGAGTGACAATCTTAGGTGGACCGGGAACACATCTGTACTCTTCAAACCTGACCGCGAACTGAAGAAATGTTGGCAAGCTGTATAATGGCATAAATAGTTTTTTTTCAACTTTGGTGCATATCTTGGACATTTTTTTGGAATTTGTGAACCAAATTTTCAACTTAGGGTTATTCCCTTCTTATGAATTCAGTCACTGCCATGGCGTTATTCAGTCCCAAAAAGGTGATTTCGCGGTCACTGCATGGAAATACCTTTTGGGACTCAGTAACAAAACAACAGTGCCACTGTTCATGAAGGGGGCTCTCAAAAAGCCTGTGTTGCAAATTTGGTGAAAAAAATCCCAAAAATGGCTGTTTTACTAGTGTGCGTTGTTCTGTTTCCACGCACACTCGTAACTTCGTGAATTTGTAATATTTTTACTCCAGATTTTCAAAATTGGCATTTTTCCACACCTCCTTATAAACAGCATAGCTGTCATTTTACATAACCTGGCTGAAATGTGTTTTCGCATGACTGGCACAGAATAGTGTGGTTGCTGTGCGAAATCAGTTTTCGGGACAGTTTGAGAAAATGATGGTGACACTGTTCATGAGTAGAAGTTCTAAAATGCCTATGTTGAAAATTTGGTACTGAAAGTCCATAAAATGACTGTGTTACAAGCGTGTGTTGCACAGTTTCCACGCACCCTTGTAACTTCGCAAATCTGCAATATTTTCATGCCAGATTTTTAACACTGCCATTTTTTCACACCTCCTTAGCAACAGTACAGCTGTCGTTTTTCACAGCCTGTCCAAAATGTGTTTACGTACCTGTGGTGCACAATGGCGTGGTCTAGAAACATAGAAACATAGAATTTGGCGGCAGATAAGGACTGCTTGGCCCACCCAGTCTGCCCATTTCCCTACCTAATGGATAAGCTGTAGATCCTAGTTAACCAGCAGCCTACTTCTTTCTACCCCCACCCCTAGAATTGCCTTATGACTGTCCCATACATGCTTGAATTCAACCACTGTTTTTGACTCCACAACCTCCTCCGGAAGGCCATTCCATGCATCCACAACCCTCTATGTGAAAAAATACTTCCTTACATTACCTCTGAGCCGCCCCCATCTTCAAATTGTGCCCTCTTGTTCTTGCATCTCTTTTTTGAAAGATGCTACCCTCTTGGACTTTGTTGATTCCCTTGAGGTACTTGAAAGTTTCTATCATGTCCCCCCTTTCCTCGAGGCTATACATATTAAGCTCCTTTAGTCTCTCTTCATATGTATTCCGGTGCAGACCCTGTACCATTCTAGTTGCCCTCCTCTGGACAGCTTCCATCCTGTCTATGTCCTTGCTGAGATTGGGTCTCCAGAACTGCACGCAGTACTCCAGATGGGGTCTCACCAGCTGTCTGTACAGAGGGATAACTACTTCTTGTTTTCTACTGGTGATGCCTCTCACTATGCATCCCAGTATCCCCCCAGCCCTCCTTACTGCCCTCTCACATTGCTTGCATCTCCATGGGAAATCAACTTTTGGGACAGATTAACCAAATCACAGCAACACTGCTCATGAGGGGAGGCCCCAAAATGCCAATGTTGAAAATGTGGCAAAAAAACCTCCCAAAAATAATTGGTTACGGACGTGTCTTGAGCAGTTTCTATGCATGCTCATGACATAGATACATAGATACATAGACAGTGTCGGCAGATAAGGGCCTATGGCCCACCCAGTCTGCCTATTTGAGCTTGTAAGTTCAGTTTGTTTTCCTAGAAGTCTGTTGCCTCTTACCCCTGCCCTCCAGAATTCCTTTATGTCTATCCCATGCATTCTTAAATCCCGTGATTGTTTCAGCCCCCACCACTTCCTCTGGCAGGGTGTTCCACTTGTCCACCACCCGTTCTGTGAAGAAATTCTTTCTCATGTTTCCTCTGAATCATCCTCCTCCAACTTCATCCCATGCCTCTAGTCCTGGAACATCTTTTCGCTTAAAAATAGTGTTTTCCTGCACCCTGTTCCTCCCTGTAAGATACTTGTATGTCTCTATCATACCTCCTCTCCCTCCTCTCCTCCAGGGAGTACATGTTCAGTTCCTTCAACCTGTCTTCTATAGGACTTGTGATGCAATCCATGCACCATCTTTGTTGCCCTCCTCTGAACCTTCTCTACCCTGTCTATGTTCCATTAGGTATGGTCTCCAGAACTGTACACTGTACTCCAGGTGGGGCCTCACTAGTGTCTTGTATAGCGAATTATGACCTCCCTTTTCCTGCTGGTGATGCCCCTGCCTATACATCCCAGCATCCTATTTGCTTTACCTGCTGCCTTGTCACATTGTTTTCCTACCTTGAGGTCATCAGAGATGACAACCGCAAGATCCCTTTCCTGCTTGGTGCATGTTATATCCTCACCCCAACTGATATATTGTGCCAGGGTTTTTGTGCCCCATATGCATTATCTTGCACTTCTTTGCATTGAATTTCAACTGCCAAACCCCTGACCATTCTTCAAGTTTCTGCAGGTCGCTTCTCATTCTGCCTTCTAGGTCCTGCGCAATGTCACTGATGAAGATGTTGAATAGGACCGGTCCCAGCACTGATCCCTGTGGTACCCCACTGGTCACTCTTCCCTCTGTGGAGTGACAGCCATTTACCACCACCCTCTGTGTCCTGCCACCCAGCCAGTTACCTACCCACCACACTACTGTCCTGCCCACACCCATATTCACCAGTTTGTGTAATAGTCTTCTATGTGGCACAGTGTCAAAGGCCTTGCTGAAGTCCAGATAGGCCATGTCCACTGCCCTCCCCTGATCCACCTCCCTAGTCACCCAGTCAAAAAATTCAACGAGGTTGGTCTGACATGACCTCCCCGTGGTGAAACCATGCTGCATTGGGTCCTGTAGTCCATTGACAACCAGATGTTCCACCAATCTCTCCTTCAGTAGTGCTTCCATGATCTTCCCCACTACTGAGGTGAGACTGACTGGTCTGTAGTTCCCTGCCTCCTCTTTGTTCCCACTTTTGTATAAGGGGACTACATCTGCTGTCCTCCAGTCTTTGGGTACCTCCCCTGTTTCCAGTGATCGGCTAAACAGGATAGCCAGAGGTTCAGCCACCACCTCTCTTAGTTCTTTAAGGACCCTGGGGTGCACCCCATCTGGTCCCATTGCTTTATCAACTCTTATTACTTCCAGTTCCTTAGGACCCTTTCTCGTAAAGGGACCCGGTCCATTTCTGCACCATTCTCACCCCTTGTACTCCCTTCAGACCCATTACCTCCTCTTCCTCAGTAAAGACTGAGCAGAAATACCTGTTCAATATGTCAGCTTTACTGTTGTCATCCTCCACGTGGCCCCATCCTCCCCTTCAGTCTCACTATCCTCCCTTTGTCTTTCTTTTTCACTTATGTACCTGTAAAGGTTTTGTCCCTCTACCCACTGATTTTGCAATGTGTTCTTCTGTCTGAGCTTTGGCTTCCCTTACTGACCTCCCTGCCTCCCTTGCTTCTCCTGGTACTTCTCCCTATCCCCTTCTGCCTGTGTCTTTTTGTATTGCCTGAATGCAAACTTTTTGGCTTTCACTTTCTTTGCTACCTCTTTGGAAAACCGTAATGGTCTCCTCTTCCTTTTCCTCTTGCTAACCTGCTTAATGCATAATTCTGTTGTTCTTGTAATCCCCATTTTAAATACTGCCCACTGTTCCTCAACCCCTGATTCCTGTCCCATTCCCCTTAGTGCCTCTTTCAAGTATCTCCCCATTTTCCCAAAGTCTGCCCCCCTAAAATCCAGGATACGTGTTTTTGTGTGGTTTGGTTCTGCTCTTTCTGTGATTTCAAACCACAATGACTGGTGGTCACTGTTTCCCAGGTGCTCCCCCACTGTTACCCCCATCACACTGTCCCTGTTTGTGAGCACAAGGTCCAGTATTGCCTTCTGCCGAGTTGGTTCCATGACCAGTTGCTTGAGGAAGGCACCCTGAAGGGAGTCCAGAATAAATCTGCTCCTAGTTGATGCTGCTGCTGGGATGCTCCAGTCCACATCTGGAATATTGAAGTCTCCAACCAGTACTACCTCACCCTTGTCTGCCATCCTTTGGATGGCTAGCATCAGCTCCCTATCTGTTTCTTTCTCCTGGGCTGGTGGTCTATAGACCACACCTGTGCGGATGGCTGTCCCCATTTTCCTTTCCAGCTTAACCCACAGTATCTATCCCCCCATTTTGTTCCTCCTGGATCTCTGTGGCCCTTATGTCATTTTTTACATACAGTGCCACTCCTCCTCCCTTCCTGCCTGCTCTGTCTCTTCTGAATATGTTGTAGCCAGGTATGGCCATCTCCCAGTCGTGGTTATCATTACACCAGGTTTCACCAATTCACCAATTTTTCATATTTTCACTCCAGATTTTCAACGTTGCCATTTTTTTATACGCCTCCTCATGAACAATACAGTTGTAATTGTCCACATCCTGCCCAAAATGTGTTTTTGTCACCGTGTCACCAAATTGCATAGCCGCTGTGCAAAACCACCTTTCAGCTAACAAACTGATCATGCCACTCTTCATGAGGTGGGGTCACAAAAAGCATATTTTGAAAATTTGGAGTAAAAATACCAACAAATGCCTATAACATTAGGGTTTTCAACTGTAACACCCCACCCAGTAGAGACTGCCAGGCATCAGGGGTGTGACTTGGGATCATTGGCTGTAATACTCATGCCATTCCACCCCCCCACCCTGCAGCCAGTGACAGGCACTGAGGTGTGCCTTGGAGAGTTTGGCCCTAATGTTCACCCCATTCTCCTATACTGCACTCATCTCAGTGTATTTCCTTATGCAATGGGGTAAGTATAAGGTCCAAAGACCCCAAAGCACACCACGATACTTGTCAGTGTCTACTGGGTAGGGTGAGATAAAATGGCATGAGCGTTATAGCTGACGCGCCTAAGGCACACCCCAGCACCTGTCAGTCTCTGCATACTTCACTGCCATTCCTATTATGCATCTCTAACTCCTGCACTACCAATGCCAATGCCAGTGAGACAAAATTTGGCATTGACAAATGTTTGTTTTTCAGGTAAAAGCTTTCCTTTTCAAATACAAATTATGTATCTATTATGGTTCCATCTTTTGTAGCTAAACACAGAGATTATTTCTGATGTACTCTCTATTTTTAAGTACCCTTTTAAAACTGGGTGATGACCTTTATGTACCATCCAATGGCATCATTTTGCAGTAGAACACAGATGCATTAGCAAAACAGTCCAAGATCTCCACAAAGTCATAAACCAGATCACACAGTTCTAAAAGTATATTTATTTATTTATTTATTTATTTAGTTAAACATTAGTTTAGAAACCTTTGAGCCAGAGGCTCATTTACAAAGGTACCTCGTCACAAAGAGGACATCAGAACAGTAGTACAAAGGACACAGTACTTACAAACAAAAAAGTTACAGTTCAATTACAATTTTGTTACAATAGAGTACAATCTCCAACGAAGCAAAAGATAACAAAAGGTGCAAAACTTATGGTCTGGGAAGAGCTGGTGGAGTAGAAGGGAGGGAGATAGGGAGGAGGAATTAGTAGGGAAAGGAAGGGGGGAGCCGCTCAGTGAGCATTGTCAAACAGAGAATATATTTATTTATTTTTTTTTACACTAGGCTAGTGGCAGTTGCATTTGCGAGAGCTAAGCAGGAAGTTTCTGAGCCTGGGCTTAAAGCAAGCTAAGGTTAGTGAGTTTGAGACACTGGCAGGGAGGGAGTTATACCAGTGGGGCGCATGGTAGGGGAATGCCCTCTGACCTTGAGAGGTTCTGGCTCTCGGAATAACTAGGGTAGCTCTTGATAAGCTGCGCGTGATCAGGGTCAATGCAGTATGGTGAATGGAGTTGGATAGGCCTATGGGGGATCGGCCACACAGGGCTTTAAAGGTGAGCTGGCATGTCTGATACATGAGTCGCTCTTCCAGGTTGAGTAGGGTAGCCAGGGTGTACAGCTCACATGTGTGAGTGAGTCTGGGAGCACCAGTGATAAGTCTGCAAGCCTTATTAACTGTGAGGCGAACCTTGTTGAGGGCAGTCTGATCTGCTGAGCCATAGACCGGAAGGCCATAGTCAATGAGAGACATGACAGAGGAGGTGACAGCCAGGCGGAGGGCATCAGGAGGAGACATTTCTTGTGCCGGTAAAGAATGCCTAGCCGTGAGTTGGTGACAGAATTTAGGGCAGATATATGTCCATGGAATGAAAGTGCAGGGTCAAAGGTTATACCAAGATATTTATAGGACTGCACCTGGTCAATGACGAGATTGGTGTGGAGTGGACAGCTAAGGGAAACTTGCTGTACTTATTTTGGGGGTGGGAGAAGAGCATCGTTTTTGTTTTCTTAAGGTTGATAACAAGTCGGTGCTCAGTGAACCAGGTAGCTGCAGAGTCAAAGACTAGTTGGAGGGAGTTCTGTAGCAGCATGGGGTCATTGTGGGAGGCAACGAGAACAGCATCATCAGCATAGAGAAGCATCTTACCTGTACAACTGCTGGGTAGGGAGTTAAGAAAGAGTGAGAATAGTAGGGGTCCAAGAATTGAGCCCTGCGGCACCCCAGAGTGAATGGGGCATGTTTCAGAGAGAGTACCGTTGACTTTCACACATTAGGAGCAGGCGGAGAGATAGCTGGTGCACCAGGAAACAGGTCCTGAGGCAAAGCCTATTAGGTCGAGGTGGAGAGCAAAAGAGGATGCAGCAATGTATCGAATGCTTTAGACAGGTCAATGAATATAGCACCAGCCAGGGCACCAGAGTCCAAGGAGGCATGGAGGAAGTTGGAAAATTCCAGGAGTGCTGTATTGGTACTATGACCTGCTCTGAACTCGTGTTGTTCAGGGCAGAGAACATTGTACTTACAGAGGTAGTCAGAGACTTGGGATGCCACAATTTTCTCTAGCCTTAGAGGGGGGGAGGATTGAGATGGGTTGGTAGTTACCCGGAAGAGTCCTGTCACCACCTTTATGGACAGGGGTAACTGTGGCAATCTTCCAGGCAGAGGGGAATTGTCCGAGACAGAGTGATTTGTTGAAAATGCACGTAATAGGTGAGAGGACCTGACGTAAAAGGCAAGGATCAAGTGAGTCATTACCGATGGTGTTACCTTTTAGGGCTTTTAGCAAGTAAGGCCTAGCTTCTTGCATGGTGACACGACGCAGGTGGAAAGAGGGGCGGGCAATGGGTGGTGGTACAGATGGAGGAGGCAGACTGAAAAAGTTACCAGGAAGTACTGAGCTAAGGTCGGTAAAGGAGTTATTGAGGTGGGTGGCAATGAGGGCAGGGTCAGGGAGGCGGTACCATTGATGAAGAGAAGGAGAGGGGACTGGGGTGACCATTCAGTTGCTTGATGTTGTCCCAGAAGCACCTGGGGTTCCCCGGAGGAAATAAGAGAGGCTTGGTAGTATTCTACCTTTGCTTCGGATGGCCCAGGTGCACTGGTTGCGGGTGGCAGCATAGGACTGCCTGTCAGCTGAACGGCCAGTAGCAACAGCAAAGTGCCAAAGATTGTCACGTTGCTTAAGTTGCCACAGTAGGGCAGGGGTGATCCAAGGGGCATGTTTCACTTTGGACCTCCTAGCAGTTATGGGAGCAAAGATGTCACAGGCAAAGTTGAAAGTGCTTACAAAGAAGGCCAGGGCCAAGTCAATGTTGGTTGCCCTCGTATTTAGCCCTACTATGCCAGTTAAGCAATAAGACACAACACGGTGTGCATTGTTGTGAAATACAACATGTCTCAGGTGCTTTGAAATGTTTGAGGCACAGGTGATTGTCTTCAACCAAACAAGAAGTGCAGCTATCCCACACAACGCACACCCTGTAGTATATTTTTGTGGTTATGAAATGGATCCATTTGATCCTCACTGAAGAAATTATTTAGAAAAAGTTAGTTCTAGGTGCTAAAGGCATTCATCATGTGGTCTCATGCCCTAATAATCCCCTAGGTGTCCATTTATACTAGCACAATCAACACCCTGTCATGTTTTATTGTTTACTTATTCAGGGAATTATCCACAAACCAGCCTGTGATACGTGCCATTTGTGCATATCTCAGCCATATTGCTCTGGCAGCATCCATAGCTGCTGCCCACCACTGTCTGTGAATGCAGAGTATCGTGGTGGGGTAGAGGGCATCCTAGGGGCAGAGATGTGCTGGACCCTAGGCATCCATTTGGATGCTTCAGTCAGCACTTCAGTGGATCCACCATTCTGGACACAGTGGGGAAATGAGGGACATGGCATTCTTCCAAGGACTACCATATCCCTGCAAAACACACCATCAGAGGCTGTACAATACATGGGCATTGCAGGAAAATCTCCAGCCCTCCGTACCAGCTAAGAAAGTGTGGGCAAGTGGAAGGGAGGCCAATCAGACCTCTGGGAAGAGCTGAGGCCAGAAAAAGTGGGTACATAGATACTATGGCAGGGTCCTGCGCTCTGTATCCTCTCTCAAAGCTCGTCACACTACAGAGATCGTGTCCTGAATCAGGTGTTTGTAAGCCCGTGAATTGGTCACACGCAAAGGAGCAACA
Source organism: Neoceratodus forsteri (assembly GCA_016271365.2). Taxonomy (NCBI): domain Eukaryota; kingdom Metazoa; phylum Chordata; order Ceratodontiformes; family Ceratodontidae; genus Neoceratodus; species Neoceratodus forsteri. Next base: position 1,068,664,782 of record CM028130.1, read on the forward strand.
GCAGCACAGGATCGGGTACAGTGGAGGCACACAACCCACACTGCAGAGGTGCAGAGGTCACCACATGTTAGGGGCAGAACCACTGCACACCACCAGCCCATGCAAATACTCTTCTATGGGTATACATCCTCAGTCCCAAATAATGAATAGCACATTATTTGTGGTATTTCAGAAGTATAGTAATGTTTGTTGCTTACTCAACCCTATTTAGTTATTCATGTTGCTGTCCTGAGTGATCCTTTTGCCAGCAGCTTTGCATCTCTCCTCCAGCTGGTGAACTCTCCACTCTCATGTCTACAGTTTTGATCTTAAGTGACTCAGTCACCCCACTTCCATACTCAGTTCTGGTATTCCTTCTTTCTGATCACTCCCTGAGCCTGTTTAACTTTGCTTTACATTGTTAACCAGTTCAAGTGGTCAACACACCTGCATTCCAATCTACTCAATTATCCTTTCTTTTCTGAACCCTCCTCCCTGAGATGCTCCCTTGACCCCTGTTTTTCTGACTCCCTCCCTTCCTCCCCTCCCTACTTCTGAACCCCAGTCACACATGTGGCAACATGATGCAATGACTACCACTGTGCCTCTGTGCCAGCCTACAGTTGCATTTTTATAAGTTTTCTCTCCCACATCATTCCCCAGTTAGAGTGCAGACAGGACTTCTAATTTTTACTTGGTTGTTGGTTGTATTACAAAATGCTTGCCCTCCTATAGAAGGAATCATGTCTATCTGTCTGTCTATCTACATATCTACCTCTGCCTACCTTACTAATCATCTGGCTATCTTTCTGCGTCTTTCTACCTGTATCTGTAAATCATGCCTTTGGTGAAAATCTGTAAAAATGAATTGTGTTTTTTTGTGTGTGTGGGAAAAGAGGATGATATTCCCACTCTCAGAACTAATACACTGTTGCTGAGGTTATGCACATGCCATTCAAAATCTTGACCACAATAGAATACACAATCAGTCAAAGAGCAACTTTATAAACACTTCTCCATGCCAGACATCTCTTAACTCCTTCTTACCTTTGCCACTCTTACAGAACTGCCACTATCTGAAAATACACATACTGCATATATATAGATACTGTACATAGATGTTTACAAACAGGTCACAGACCAGCTAGTCTTTTTTGGTTTTGAGAGTTTGGAGTATGCAGCAGACATTCCTAGGTTTGAGAGCTGTGTCCAGAACTAGGCTGCCAGTGGAAGTCTGGCCTATGGGGGATTTAGAGAAAACAGGGAAGCGATATGTTTAAGCTGCAAAGCTGAGAGAGAAAGCTCGTATTTTTACTCACCTCCAGTACAAATTGAATCTTGCACTTTAGACTGAATATTTTAATCAAGTTTGTAAAAAAGGAAAAGTCATACCACACTTGGCATTTTCTGTCTTTCTCTCTCCTGTGTAGGTGTAACTGATGAAGGAAGCTGCAAAGATCATGCAGGCTGGCATACTGACAGACTGAAGGAACTGTACCTGAGAGGTGTCTGGAGCATTTGAGCTCAGAACAGAAGGATCAGTGTGGAGAACAGTGATAGAAGAGTTAGAGGAAAGGAAAGGAAAGGAAAGGAAAGGAAAGGAAAGGAAAGGAAAGGAGAACCAGCTCTGAGTTTTAACTATAAATTCAGCAAAGAGTTCATGTTAAAAAGAAGAAAAGAGGCAGAGCTCAAACAACAAACTCAGAACTGTTTTGGGACTTTGATATCTGTATTTTTGTGATTAAGTATTTCAAATCTGTTATCACTTAGCTAAACTATTTTAAAATATATCAGAATTTGGTTCTGGCAAACATATAGTGCTAGCAGGATATAGTGAATGGTTTTCTTAGCAAAAAGATAGGACAGATTTTTTTTCATGAGGATATAGATACATAGAAACACAGAAAAAAGATGGCAGAAGGAGATCAAAGGCCCATCAAGTCTACTCAATGGTTTCTGAAACCTCTAGAGGTCATGGGACCTAGCCCCCCCACTGAAGTTTTTACCCTTTCTTTTCCCTCAGAATCTAAGTAAGTCCTTGCTCTGTCTCACCCAAGCTTCAATGCTGCCACAGACCTATAGTAGTTCCCACCACCTCAGCAGGCAACCTGTTCCATGGTTCCACCACTCTTTCTGTAAAGTAGTGTTTCCTTAGTTCATTTCTGAAATTACCCCATGCAGCTTTCATTCATGCCCTCTAGTATTTGAGTCGGATACCTGGTTGAAAAATTCAGAGTAGAGCACCTTATTTATTCCTCTCAGGAATGTTAACATTTCAGTCATATCCCTCCTCTCCCTTCTAGTACATCTCCAGTGCCTTCAAGCATTCCTCGTACAAGAGCCCTTGAAGACTGTGTATCATCTTGGTCACCTTTCTCTGTATGGTCTCCAGCATATCCTTGTCCTTCTTTAGGTGAGGGGCTCCAGAACTGGACACGGTATTTCAGGTCAGGCCTCAACAGGGACCTGTAGAGTGGGATGATCACACCTCCCTGTTCCTACTGTCAAATCCCCTCCCTATATAGCCTAACATTTTGTTGGCTCTGCTGTAAGCTTTGTTGAATTGGCTGGATTGCTTAAGGACATCTGAGATGATGATCCTTAGTTCCCTTTCTTCATGTGAGGTACTGAACTTGACTCCCAATAAGCCAATATTCAATCCTCAGGTTTCCTTTTCACAGGTGCAGGACTTTGCACTATTTTGCATTCAGTTTCAGTTGCCAGACATTAGACTGTCCACCCTACCGCTGAGCTTAGTGTCATTCACAAATAGGGTGAGCTTGCCCTGGATGACCTTACTGATGTCGCTAATGAACATATCAAACAGGACTGGGCCCAGTACCAAGCCCTGTGGAACACCACTAGGGACCTCTCCCTCACCTGACCTCACCTTATTAACTACCATTCTCTGTTTCTTGCCTTTAATCCAATGTCCTACCTACCTGGCTATGCTCTTGGCCATGCTGAAGTCTTCCAACTTCTTCAACAGGTGTCTGTGTAGCACATAGTCAAAGACCTTGCTAAAATCAAATGTGAATGAAAGGTGGTCTTTGTCCAATTCCTTTGTCCCCCAGTAAAATATGTAATCAGGTTTGTCTGGCATGACCTGCCTGCTATGAACGCATGCTGTCTGCCATCATTAAGACTGTATGTTTTCAGGTACTCTACTAGGTCTTGCTTAATTAAGCACATTATTTCCCCCCTACAGATGAGAGGCTAAGTGGTCTGTAGTTTTCAGTTTCCTCCCTACTCCCTTCGTTGTGGAGAGGTACCACATTTGCTCTTCTCCAGTTACCCAGCATGGTCCCTGATTCTAGCAAATGATTAAACAAATATGCCAAGGGGTCTGCCAATTCTTCAACAAGCTCTCTCAGTTCCCTCAGATACAGCCCGTCCAGCCTTGGTGCTTTATCCACCCTTAGGTTTATTAATGCCTCCCTGACTCTGATGGTGGTAAAAATCCATGTCTCCATTTGCTAGATCCCCAAATCGTCTGCTTTAATGCCATTTTCAGGCATTGGTCCATCATGTTCCTTCACTAACACTGAACAGAAGAAGTTGTTTAGACCTTAATATAAATTATTATTAGTTTTTTTCCTGGATATATTTTTGTTTTTCTTATTATTTATTAGTTGTTTCCTATTATATAGTTTACATTTTCATGCCACTAGAGCTGATTTAACACAAGACCTCATGCTACTGATGTTGGTGATGTCATTATAGCGATATGTTAAATAGGCTGTGAACTTCTCCCAGTTCAGATTAGTCTCACTGATGCACCAGAGAGAGAGGAAGCACTGCACTTTTGAGCCAGTAACCAAAACTCAGTTAGTTACACATTGAGTTTTGCAACAGTCAACATAAAGTATAGCATACTTTTTAACAGCATTGATTAGTCTAGTGCAGGAGTATTGCTCAGTGGTAAAAAGCTGGAAAATCAGTAGCATATAAATTAATTCCATAGCTTGGGTGTTTCATAGAATTCACCATTCTGAAACAAGCTAATACTAAATGGCAATGCAGGTTCACTAGAATATTTTCCTGTTTTTTCGGTTATGGAAACTATGTAGAGTATAGAAAAGGCAGCACTGAGTTAGCACAATTAGTTTCATGATTATTTTAGAACACAGTTGTGTGATTTTGTATGTTTATTATTTTGACTTCTAGGATTTGCATTAAGAGAAAGAGCATAACTGGCACTATTTGAGCTTACAACATATAAAAAGCCAAGGAAACTCAGACTTTGGAAGGGAAATCTCTTTTGGTCACAACGAGAGACTGGAGCAGACTTTTTCAAAACTAGGAAAGTGCACTGCTAGAGAAGAAAAATTCTATAAAAACAAGGCCACAAATGTACAAGTGCAGTGATTAAGAAAGTACAGGAAAAGTACAGCAAGATCCAGTAAAGACACAAACTAACATCAAACAGGGAAAACAGCTGTGAGAGAGAGAGAGAGAGAGAGAGAGAGAGAGAGAGAGAGAAAGGAAAATACAACTAAGTGCCCTTGACAGAATGAAGAAGGAAGAGGCACCCTATTGAAGAGCTACTGTGCAACATTTCTGCAGGTGCAGGTAGCTGATGACACCAGGAAATTGTGAAGCTCTTTCTTAAAAGTCCAGTGAGACTCTAAGTATCTAAGAGACATGGGTAGGGAGTTTCAGAGCTTAGGAGCAGCTATGCAAAAGCCTGCTCACCCATTTTGGTAGTGCTTTTGGGAACAGCAAGTAGTGACCTATCTGAGGACCTCAATGAATAGGCTTGTGTGGGTTGGACTGGCATACTGGACAGTGTTGCTGGTGTGCCAGATCTAAAGATGATGTCCATAGTGCAGGCAGCCATGTAGTGATGGAATGCCATGGGGGAGAGTCAACCCAAGCTTGAGTAGAGGTTGCAGTGGTGGGTTAGTTTTGGTGCAGACAGAGCAAAACAACAGATATTATTGTAGCAAGTATTCCATCTACTTAACACAGTTTTGTTCAGCCCCAATAGGAGGTCAGGTCCTGGGAAAGACCTGGCCATAGGACACCCTGGGCAATGGCTATCCTGGCAGTAGCAGAAAGAGTTCCTGACTTTGTAGGCAAAATCAAGCTTGCTGTTGACAGCCTTACAGGTGGACAAGATATGCAAGTTAAAATTCAGGGCAGGGTCTAGAATGATGCTGAGATACTTGAAGAAGTTCACAACTTCAAGGCGGTTACTATCAGAACAGTATACGGTGAGTGGAGGGGAGACTCCCCAAATTCTGGGCAAAGACCCAAAAAGCACGCCAAGATTCTATTTGGAATTAAGGAGTAGTTTATTGTGATTTAGCCATGAGTGCACAGTCCTAAAGTCTGTATTCAGCTTAGAGTTAATTTCCTCTATGTCCAAGGCACTAGAATACAGCACCATATCATCGGCACACAACAGTGTGGAACACAAGGAGATCATTGTTGGCAGCTGGTTGACAAACAGGGAGATTAACAATGGACCAAGAATGGATCCCTGGGGGACTCCAAGCTTGATGTGGGAAAACTGGGATTTGGCATCAATGATCTCAACAAATTGCTGCCAATATGATCGGTAGCTAGTGAACGATGTGGAGGCAGTGAATGAGAAACCCAGATTGGTTGATTTAGCAAGTAATAAGCAGTGATCCACAAGGTTGAACGCCTTGGTTAGATCAATGAAAACTGCTCCTGTGAGCATGCCTCCATCCATGGCACTCTTTATGTCACTTGTGAGTTGGATGAGTACAGTGTCTGTGCTATGTATCTGCCTGAAGCCATGCTCAGTGAGGGATAAGAAGTTGTGCTGTTGCAGTACTCATTTACCTGCTCAGCCACCAACTTCTCAAAAAGCTTGTCAAGTACCGACAGTATGGCTATGGTGCAATATTATCCATGATTTTGATGTCACCTTTTTTGTGGATGGGAACAACTCTGGCAACAGGCACTATAGTACAGTGGTTTAAGGCTCTGAGCTGCAAATCTGGAGACCTGAGTTTGAATCCCACAGCTCCCACTTGCATAGTGTGTGACCCTGAGCAAGTCATTTAACTTCCCTGTGCTCCCAGGTTGCACCTGCAAATAAGCTTTCAGCTTAGTGTGTCTCACCTGGTTAAACAATTGGAAAAAAAACTTTCCAGAGTAAGGGAACAACTCTTGTGGAGAGAGGTTGAATAGGTGTGTAATAGGTGTGGCTATGTGTGGAGCAGCAATTTTAAGGAATCTGGGAAGAATCCCATCTGCACCTGCATCCCCAACCCCAGGAATAGTTTTCAGGAGGCATAAGTCTTCAGTTTTGGTTGCTAATCTTAGGTTAAAAGGAGGGAGTGACAGGGACCACTGCATTAGAACAGATTTCTGAGTCAGTTTGGTATAGTTGGAGTAGTTGGAAAGATCAAGTGAAGTGGGTGTTAAGGGCATTTGCAATAGTGGATCTATTATTGCAGCTTACTCTGTCAGTGGTCATTTCTAAGATGGCCAGATTGGAACCTTTGCCCATGAATGACAAAATGTGATTCCAAAAACTTCAAGAATCCCCCATGGATTTTAGGAGCAGCTGTCTGCCATAGGTGCTATTTGCAGCATGAATGGCCCTATTGCATCTGTTTCTCTGGGTTCTATATTCAGCCAAATCAACTGGAGAATTTGTGAGTTTAAAGCCTGCCCAGGTTTTATCCCTCAACTTCACGGCAGCAAAGAAGGCCCTTATGCAGCAATTCTGACATTCAGCCACTAACTCTGCATTTAATGGAGTGGACATATTTACCCTAGGGGGCAAATAGAGAGGTTACAAAAAAGTTTAGGGTGATATCAATGTTGCAGGACTTGCATAGAGGGCACCAGTTGATATGGCAGAGGTCAGTAGGAAGGGCCACAATGTTTAACTTAGGGAAGTCATGAAAATAGATCTTCCTGGGTGGGGGCTTCTGAGTATGCACTTTCCAGATGCAATAGACTGGCGAGTGACTGCTGATAGAATTTGGAAAGGTTTCCACTGCCTGCACCCATTCCTTCCTCTTAGTGTGAACCCAATCTATGAGGGACTGGTGATCACTGTTGAGTGATATTATACTTGGACTATAATGGGAGGAAATTAAACAACAGCAAATAAAGTAAAAAGAGAGAGAACCTAGACCAAAAAATAGTATCTCTAACTACCAAAAATTAACCATTTTTTTCATCCTGTAAACATCATTCAGAGTTTAGGGGTAAAGAGAAAAAAAATTGAAAAAGAGAATTTTAATCCCTTGTTAATTTGTTTGCCTCTGGCATGCAAGGAAGCTTCACTTACTCTGGTATTACAACACATTATTGATTTAGAAGACAAAGCTAATGATATTAAAGCTCTGAAGCCACCTAGCTAAGAATGTTTTTCATGTGAAGTCTCTTTTTCTTGGAATAATTTGTCTCCTGCGCTCAGAAAGGTGCCCATTTTTTGTATTTTTAAACATTGTTTGAAACAATTGCTGCTGCAGGAAAAATCTGTTTGTACTTGTTTTTAACTGATTTGTGTATGCCTGTCTTTAGGTGTCTTGTTATTTATGTGACTTGGGACATTCTGTAAATGAGACTTGTTTTTCATAGAACTTATCTTGTATTTTACAGAACTTTTAAATAAAAAAATAGTTATAAGAGTCCTCTAGTAGAGAGTTCCCTGGAAAAAATGGGCCACCACATCATTGCTCAGACTTAAAGACCCAGATATGGAATTGAATAGCAATTTGAAAACCACAAACTGTCTGCTGATTGATTTACACTGTGAGCCTGTACTAGTATCGAAATCTCCCCAAAATACTCAAATTAACAGAACGCTCAAAGATGTAGTAAAGTATGGTGTTTTGCTAGATAATGTCCAACAAAAGTCTTATTCAAGGGACTTTGATATTTTTATTACTCTATACATCAGAAATTTAAGTTTGGACCCCCATAAAAAAAATCCCCAGTTCATCTCAGATTTATGCTCTGAACATGTGAATAAACAGAGAGAAGACATCAAAGAATTATATCTGGCAAAGCAAGGAAAAAATAAATATGGAATAATCAGAAAGTAGGTTAATACTTTGTAAGTTAGAGGAAATGAAGAAGGAGATACAAATGAGCATCTTCTTTTAGCAAATGGTGCTAATTCTGGGAAACTGATAAATAGGGAGGAACAGGGTAATTTTAGTAAGGAGAAGACAGCAGAGAACAAAGATATCCAAGTTATTGTCCAAGTTACACAAAGCAAAATAGTGAAACACAAGACAAACAAATATGTCAGGTTGATAAGATTAAGAAAACAACCAATCAGGATGCAGAAAAAGAAGCAAAAGAGATAGAAATTTTAACCACTGAACTATAGGAACAGAAAAGACAACTTCTTGAAGAATTAAATAAGCCTGCAGGACATTTCAAGAGGGTAAGAATAAAGTCAGAACTCAACAAAACAGTGAGTATCAAGGTGGAAGAATAAACAAAACTCAGAAGAACAATAAAAAATGAGTCAAAGCAACAAAAAAATAACAGGAACATTCACATAGGAACAAAAAGGTTAATGTCAATGACAATATTCCTAAATTAGCAAATAACATCATTATCTCAAAGCAAATAAGAAACAACATGCCTGAGGAGTATAACGAAAGAATATCAGGATAGTACATATCCTCCTAACTATTTATATAAGAAGGATACTGAAAAGCAGGGCAGAAAAGTCATTTACTTTAAAGCTCACAGTGTATGACTTTGCAAAAGGAATTATGGAAAATAAATCTGCTTGGACAGACATTAAGTCAGCATACAGATATAGAGTGCCACTAAATAAAGAGTGGGTATGTGTTGTTCTCACATCAAGCAATAAAAGATCATGACTCTAAATAAAAAAAGAATTCAATAATATTTGTAGTAAACTTTAGAACAACTCTTTGAAAATAAGCAGATTGAAGCAGGTCAGAGGAAAAGTTATACAATAAAAAGTATCCTCCAATGCTCCAGACAACATAGAATAACTGAATTCATGAGACAAATAGCATATGAACTCTTCCCACTGGGTGATGAAGAGCCAACGAAAATGATCAAGGGGAGAAAACAAAGAGATGGGAGGAAATAAATAGAGTAAGGTTTTATCAGCAACAAAAAATACAATTGAAGACTCTGACCCCTCTTCAGATAGCCATGAAAAAGAAACAACAGGATCAAATAATATGATAGACTTGGAGGATGATACTAACTGGCTAAGTAATAAACACATTGAAAGTTTGCCAGATTTGACGATAATAAGCTGGAATGTAGCTGGTTTAAAATCAAAACTTCAGGACCAAGGAAGATGTCTAAACATAATATTTTGATCTGATGCACACCTGCAATTAGGAGGAAAAAACTGTGGTCACCCAATGGGGGATTTATTTTTTTCCTATTAGCTCTACACTCAATTAAAAATGACTAGCAGTAAGTGATTACAGTCCATATTATGTGTTTGTGATGCTATGCCTGTAGTCAGACCTCCTTGCAATTTTTAGCATTTATATTCCCCTGTCTCTTCACCTCAAGGAATACAATATAGCCATGGAGAATATTTAAACAAGCATAATAGGTCTTAAATTAAAATTCCCAGGACTAATAATTGTATTAGCCAGAGACATCAGTGCCAGGACTGACACAGCAATAGAAGAGAAGTCTCCAGACTGGAATTTGAATGATGCCTTGTGTATCCCAGTGAGACAATCCGAACATTATTTTTAAATAAAAGATGGGAAATTTTGTTAAAGTTACATGACAAATAAGTGTAACACACTGTAAATGGTGAAGTCGAGGGGGACCGGCAGGTTAAAAACACTTTTCCCACAATAGCAGGGGGATGTTTATTGTATTTTTGCATTATTGATACATATAGTTATAAGAGGGTGAGGTCTCTAGAAGTAGTAAAAATGTGGGATAGCAGCCTCTTTCTTTTAAATGGATCATTAAGGGTAACTCTAAAGTAAATTTGATGAATTATGCTTTACAACAAGATGTCAATAACAACATGTGTATAACACATGCAAAACAAATAAAAATGGAAAGAATACACCAAAAAAATGTAATAAACTTTATTGAACTCTGATGAAGTAAAAACATTTATTGGAACAATTTAAACACTGTTGTAGGTTGATATAACACCTTAGATTTGATAGGAAAATATTCTCTGTTTATACAGAATATAGCAAAAATGCTTTTGTCCACAGAATTGAAAATGAGCTTGTGCAACATGGGAGAGGATAGACCTTAGTTTAGATATGATTGTAGATAGCCCAAGGCTAATAATACATAAAATAGGCAGACAAACAGTCAAAGATCCTGATATTAATATAAGAATTGCATTAAAAACTAAAAAAATTAGTATAAACTTCTAACTGAGAGCGAGAAAAAGTTTTAAAAAGCACCAACATTCAGAACTACAAACAACAGTTGACAAGTAAGATATGGAGGCATTTAGGACACTTGTAGCATATGGATGTTCAGAAGACATTACACAGTAGAAGATTTAATATTAATGCTATTATTCCAGGTGACAAGTGGTTTGATTACTTTAAATCTATGTATAGTGCCAACGGTGACTGTGATGTTGAAAACCTGGGTCAAGGAAGTGACAGCACATTTCAATGCAGTTACCCCAAGGGGACTCAATTAGTCCCGAAGAAGTAAAAGTAGAAGTTTGTGCACAACACCGCAATAATGTTCTAGGATTCAGTAATGTCCCTGCTGAAGTCTTTTAGTTTAATCTTGAATTTTGGGTGTACTTGTTGGCTGTAGTGCTTTCAATGATAAAGATATAAGAATTCTGGAGGAATGGAACTGCAGAATGATAGTGCCACTATTCAAGAAAGGAGATAAATGCAATCTCAGTTGTTACAGATCTAAAATACTTTACCCCATTTGCTCAAAAAAATTATTCTAGAACACATTAGCATGCTTAGAAACATTGGCAATGCGTAACAATCTGATCTTTTGCTTCCAGTGTGGATTTAGAAAAAAACACAGTACAATGGAGCTTGAATTCACTCTGAACTACTGTATATTATTGAGAGTTATGTGTTAAACAAAAAAAAAGGAAAATCTGTGCATGTTATGTTGATATAAAAGTAGCTTTCAGTTCTGTAAATACTAGAATATTGTGGGAAAAGTCAGAAACTTGTAATATTGATGGACACCTGCTGCAATTATTGAAAATGTTATATACAAATAACAGTGCTACAGTTACAGTTTCAAAGAATGGTGCTCTTATAGCACCCTTTAAAATGAAGCATGGAGTAAAGCAAAGATGCATACTTGCTCAGCTCTTACTTAACATATACAGAGAAAGTTTAGTGGACTGTTTGGAGAAAACAGATAGTTTCTCACCAATAATAAATAATATAGGAATAAAAATAATTATTTATGCAGATGATGCTATCAGTCTCTCACAAACACCCGCCAGATTGAAAAGAGGGTTAAGTACAGATCAGTCAAAAACTAATGAAGCGAGGAGTAAAGCAACGATGCATACTTGTTCCACACCTACTTAACTTATATGTAGAAAGTTTAGTGAACTGTTTGGGGAAAACAGATAGTTTCCCACCAGTAATAAATGGTATAGGAATAAAAATAATTAATGTATGCAGATGATGCTATCATTCTTTCACAAACACTCATCAAATTGAAAAGAGGGTTAAGTACAGATCAATTAAAAATTCTAGAGTTAGAATTAAATATTTTCAAAACTAAAATATTGGTGTTTGGAGACAAGGGCAGAAATAAGTGACTATGGATAATGAAAGGCCATATTTTTGAAGACACATAGAAACATAGAAATTGTTAGCAGATAAGGACCTCCAGGGCTCCAGCGTCTACCCAAGTGTTCTATCTCCATTTTACCCGAGGACCCTAGGTGATCTGGGTAATTCCCCTCCAGCCCCTCTCCAGAATTCCCTTGTACCTATCCCAAGCAACCTTGAATTCTGTCATTGTTTGGGCCCCCACCACTTCCTCAGGGAGTGCATTCCACCCATCCACTACCCTTTCTGTGAAGTAGTGTTTCCTAACGTTTCCCTTGACTCTTCCCCCTTCTAACTTCATGTCATGACCCCTTGTCCTTGAGAGCCTCTTATTATGGAATATACTGCTATCCAGGATCTTGTTTATACTCTTTTGGTACTTAAAGGTCTTTATTATGTCCCCCCTTTCCCTCCTTTGCTCCAGGGTATACATGTTGAGGGCTTTCAGCCTCTCCTCAATCTTCAAATGGCTGAGTCATTGCACCATTTTCATTGCCCTCCTCTGGATGCTCTCAACTCTATCCACATCCCTCCTGAGATACAATCTCCAGGATTGGATTCAAGGTGTGCACTCACCAGCTATTTGTACAAGGGCATCACCACCTCCCTCCTTCTGCTCATAATACCCCCTACCTATGCATCCCAGCATTCTACTAGCCCTAGCTACTGCCTCTCACATTGCTTAGCCACCTTGAGATCATTAGATATGATTATACCGAGGTCTCTTTCCTACTCTGTTGCTTCCAATATCTGACCACCCATCCTGTACTCTGCTTTTAGATTTCTATTCCTTCAGCTATACCACCTGCCCACTACAGGGCTTACAGTTATACTTGTATGGCCATCTTGCTTTCTCACTGATACTGCTGTGCCTCAGCATCCAAAATGTACCTGCCCTTTTGCCACTTATCCCAACCTGTGATTTTCCTCCCTAATTTTTCTTCCTAAACTACACCTTATTTTACCATTTTCTCTTTTCCTTCCTGACCAGGACCCTCACCTACCTCCCAAAAGATCAGCTCCCCTCTTCCTCTATTCCATTCCTCCTGTTTCTCATCCTCATTATACCCATATTCCTGTATGTCAACCTACCTAGCCTAAAAACCTGGTTATGCCCTTTAACCCTCCCATCTCAACCTACACCCCCATTTTTGCTTCAAACCTAACCCCCTCTCTCATACTCCAGTCTCACTACTCTCACCAATTGATGGCTCATTTTTTCTCAGTTCCCAGCTACTTTTCCTTCCTTCACTTTATTATCTCCTTCACACCAAGCACCCCCCCACTTCCATCAACTCATAAGTCATCTCACCATCACAAATGCCCTAAGCTTCACTTCCTCATAATTGCCCATCTACTGCTCTCATCAGGCAACATTCACCCTAACCCTGGTCCAAATGTTTCTTCTTCTCCCAATGCCCCCACACCCACCTATGCACCTAACTCCCAAGCCCCCATACACTCCCACATGGACCGAAAATCATACACTTGAATATCTGAAGCCTTATATCTAAGATTGATCTACTGCAAACAATGGTTGTTCTACTCAAACCTGATATTCTTATTATAACAGAAACCTGGCTCACTGACAAGATCTCTGACCACTCTATTTCCATTCCAGGCTACTCCGTCACTAGGCAGGACAGGGCTAGCAGAGGTGGCAGCGTAGCTATGTACATCCTGTCTTCATTACAATACTCCACTATTTTCACAGCCTCCCTCCCCACTACCTATGAAGCTATTGCCATCAGAATTGCTCACCCATTCTCGGTCCCGCTATTTATCGCAGGCATCTACCGCCTCCCTGGAATCCAACCTGTAGCCACCACTGAGCTGGTAACTTCCTTAACTTCCCTCTCCCACATAGATGAGCTATTCCTACTAGGAGACTTCAACCTAAATTGGTTGTCTCCATCCACATCTAAAATCCAAAATGACATTTCAGCCCTAAACCTTGTCCAACTCATCCAAGAACCTAGTCACCTGAACTACAAAACTCAAAATCATTCCCTGATTGACTGGGCCCCTCACCTCCCATCCCCACAGAGTTATCAGATCTGTTATCCTCCCTGATGCCTTCAGTGACCATCACCCTATCTTCCTGGTAAGGAAGGTCCACAGGCTCAAAGCCCCTCACAAAATCCTACAACTTTGATCCTACAACTCCTTGGACACTGATCCTCTCCTACAAGATCTTGTCTCCTCCAATTGGTCTCATCTTACCTCTGCCCCTCTACAGACCATGCCTTTGCCTACTTTAAAGACAAATTCTTAGCAACATGGAACACACATGCCCCATTCAAACAAACTAGAGTTTGTGGTAACCATCACCCCTGGATCACCCCTGAACTGCTTGCCTGTCTCAGGGCACATGACAAAGCCTGAAAAAAACACAAGGCCTCCCAGCTCCCCACAGATTACACAATGTACCACAGACTATGAAACACTTGCACTAAAGCTACTAGATTAGCTAAGTCCAAGTATTTTAGAACTGCCTTCCTCAATAATATCAACACACCCTCTAAATTCTGGAAAGTGGTCCATGCACTCTTCTTGTTGGAACAAAGGCTTATAATATCACTTTTTATAATAATGCACTTAGATTCACCTTGGTCCTTACTCAAAAATTATTTCATAAATTCTAAAAATAATAACAATTCACATGTGATATTATCCTATGCTCTACAGATTCAAATATAATGGTAAATGGCACTGCTTACCACATGTATAATTATATGAAAAATAGATATTTTATTTACACCTATATAATGGTTCTGAACATTCCTCATTAGCATAAATATCAAGCCTAATCTTGTAAACATCAACAAAAGTGTTTCAGAAAATCCAGCAAGTAATAAAACAAATGTTAGCAAGTAAGCATTGCAAATGATAAGCCATATGCATTATGATAAATAGTAATAATTAAACTAATCTTTTGTTATACTTAGTATGTAACAAAACCTTTATGCATAAAAATATGCAAACTCATAAGATCAATGTCTAAGATTATTTCTGTATAAAACTTGTTTCAAAACATCATTGCATGTAAAATGCATTTTCTATGAGAACTGGCAACAGCTCATTGCATCAGTGATTTGTACTATACTTTCATAAAACTCAGTTTTAACTTTTCATATCATGCACAATTTTTTTGTTCACAGCTTTTAAGCTACATACCCAGATTCTATAGTTAAAAGCAAGTTTACTTCTTACCTTCCCAGATAAGCCAATTTAAATCACCAGGGCTATTAATTAAAATTAGTGAAAGTACTTAAAAAGGGATACTTATATTTCTGGTTGTAGAAGTAGTTCTTCTTTTCTCCACTTAGAACTCTGGCTGAGTCTGGCTTTCGATGAAAAGGTCTCTTTGTCAGCTAACTTTGACCTTGGAACTTCTTTTAGCATGGATACACTCTGCAAGTAAAACTTTTGCTGAATGTCACTTTACCAAAAATCAGTTCTTGGATTTGTAGAACACAGCTTCAATCTGCACAGTGCATAGCAATAAAGGATTCAAATAACTTTCTTGTGGATAGCAAAGTTGTTTTAACAACTGGAACTTAATGACTGTTCATGTTTCATCTGTTTTTAAAACCTTAAGACACTAGGGACAGGATTCATAAAGAAAGCCAAAAATCCTGCAGCTGTGGGAAAAAGGCCTGCAGCACTTTGGAAATGCAGTTGCGTGATATTCATATAGAAATTTTGAGCAGGTGCGGAATTTCAAAAAATCCATGCAGCTGCGGAAATTGGGCATGTGCTGAAAATCCACAACTGCGGATCCGAAGCTGCTGAAATAGCATAGGAGGCACAGCAACAGGGAACTTAATTAGCTGGAACAGCAGACTTTAACAGTGCTGCCATAGAATGAAGCTGAAAGCACCCACAAAGAGACCAGCAACCAGTCCTTCAACTGGGACCACTGCAGCACCACAGGTACCAGCAATACCACTGCACCACAGTGGCCAACTGTCACTGCTGGTCCTCCCTCCCTGGGATGTTCCTTTTGCCTGCAGGGGTAGCACTCACTGCAGGCTGGCCAGGCTCTACTGCCTGTGGGACTCCATCATGGGCTGCACTGTGTCTGGTGGTTGTTGCCTGTTGCCATATCATGGCAATGTGTGCTTTTGTTGCTGTAACAGCAGCCACTGTTATACTATCTGGGATGCTATTACCTGTGTCTCTCCTCCACCTTAACTGATTCCAATTACTGGGGCACTACTGCAGTTTTCTGAGGGAGAGTTACACCTCATTCCACTGTGTGTAACATTTTTTCCACAACTGCAGAAAAAAACTTGTTGTAAATAGCCTTTCAGGGGATGCTGCATGCATATCATGGCACTTTTTCCCCGCAACATATTTTCCGCATGTGCGTTTTTTGCAACCAGACATTCTTCCTACACTATGGGGATTTGTGAATTCACTGCAGTGCATGGTAGGTAAGTCCTGCAGCTGCGCAATATATGGACATGCAGGTTTTTTTCTGCCCTACTTTCTTTTGCAAATCCAGCCCTAGACCTTTTCCTCACAACGCTGTAAAGCTTGTGTGAGTTTTAAAAATAAGCCTGTGTCTAGTTAACAACAGGCAACATTGCTCCAGTCAAGGTTCAGCAGATAAAACACAGACCTTGCTTCATACACAATGAGACCATCCTTGCATCTTTTTCTTGCCCCTGGATATCTTTAGCAGCACTGAGCTTTGGCTCTCCTTAGGCTGATCCCCTGCATTTCAAACAGGCGTGGCCCAAAGTTCTTTGGCCTAGCTTCAGCATAAAGCCATTAAAATTCTTAGTTAAACTAACGTAGATCTTTCTGCATCTTTATCTTGGTCCAGAATGGGGTGTGACCAGGCAAATTCTCTAATATCACACTGCCCTGGTGATGTCACCACCAGATTTTGATTGGCCTGAGTCACTACAAAGGCAGGACATCTCAGAAGATAAATGATGACATACAGACATGCCTCTTAAGACACTCCCCTTCTTACTCAAACTTGTTTTTGGTCAAAATTATTTTTCTTTAATAAAAAGTTTCATTTAACCTAATTTAAACACCAAACATATACTTAGGTGTTTCTTTTCAAGCAGGTTATATTGGTGTAATTTTGATGTTTCTGACATGGATATTTCCTAAGTTACACTATGAAGGTCATAGCCTCATAATTTTAATAAAACTTCTTAAACTAAAATGATAGTCTTGCTCTTAGTAGTCTAAGCTACAGAATGGTATAAGATTTGTAAGAAAAATTAATTCCTAAAGTCTTTAAAACACTACTTTTTTGTAGAAACAGATGAAGTATTTTATTCTCTTCTTAAAGACGTTAATCACTGTTAGAGCAGTTAATTTACTATAACCATTTAGATAGTATTTCTCTATATAGCAACAAACTACAGATTTAAGAGTTATATTGTTAGACTGCTTAATATGTGAGCTATCATGAGATATTACATTTGTCTAGTTTTGAAATAAGAAAATTATATTAAATAAATTGTGTTTATAACGTTAGAACCCTTTACTTTGCAATCATAAAACTTGGTAAGCTTATTTATCATACTATTGTCCAATAACTGTCCAATTTTTGTGGTGGCACCATAATGGGTTTTTAAGTTATAAGCAGAATACTTTCCTAATATACAAAGTAACGGCCTTTTTAAACTCATCTCCTAAGACTACTCAGTGTACCAGTCACTGGTTTCTTATCTGATTGTGGCCATGGCTACCCAGCTTGAACTAGGACTTCTTTGTATGAAACACCCATGAATCTGTCATGCAAGGCTTGAACATCACAGAGATGGTCCTCTGGAATGTGGCTAGGCCCCTTAGAACAACACTGCACTACATGCTTAGCTTGGAAGGTGTCCACATATATCATGGCTTAAAAAACAAAATGGAGTCTCATCTTTATTTTCTCAGACCTCATTTACCATATGGCAAAGTGGTGCTTAGGGAACAGAGATACTCTCCTTCTAAGCATTAAAGCCAGATACCTTGTCTTAAGGTTTAATTAACTAACACTTTTTTATTTTTTCTTAGAAACTTATGCAAACAATAATCTTAACCAGAAATTAGTCCCATATAAAAATCAGATAAAATAATAATTAAAAATCAATTCTTTATAATAACAATAGAATAATTTTTCCATCAAGAGTTTTGTCCCTACATTCTCCCCCTGTCTCATCCCCCCCAATGTTAAATATTAACAACTCACTGGTCACTGACCCCTGCCTTGTGACCAAGGAATTTAACTCCTACTACACCACATGTGCCTCTGCCCTTCTAAAGTCCCTCCCCTCTTCTCCCCACACGTCCGCGTCTCCCCTCCCCCGGCACTCAACCTCCCCCTGCCAACCTTCCCTTCTCCTTCACAGCAGTCTCTTCTGATGAAACTCTTAACTGTCTTGCTCTCACTAAACCCTTCTAAAGGCTCCTTGCCTGGTGACATTGGGTCTATGTCAATTCACTCCCGGCAGTTCGTCCCGCATCTTTTCACTCCCGGACCACTCGCTCCTGACTCAATTCACTTCCACCAATCACACTGCATGTTAATTCACTCCCACTCACTCCCGCTGTGCTGTAACAGTAACTGTCAATCTTATTTGGAGTCAGAATATGCTGCTGTAGCAGAAGTGTCCAATTGCTTCACAAGAAAATGACACCTCTGAGCACCTTGTGTATAACAGATATGCATCTTCCAGTGGTATTCAAATGTGTTCCCCAGTATAGGCTATTTTCCAGTTTAGTCAGGTCCCAAGTACATTTACAGCTGTTTATTTTATTTTATTTATTTTTATTTAAAATTTGGTTACCAGGAAAGGTACACTGAGCCGAGGCTCATTTCCAAGTGTGACCCTCATGAGTATAATGCATAACCTGTAGAAATTGGCAATGATCTGTATTCGGAAGATTATATTTGTTTTTTAAGTCAGTGGAGGAGACACATATACCACTGGAGAAAAATTACCTAAAGGTAGTCAGACCCGATTGATTCCACCTTTGGTAAGCTGGGTCAGCTTTCCACTGCGGGGATTCGGGATTCCCTATTGTAACTGTAAGTGCATGCACCCACGTCCTCCAGAGTGTCTGTCCTCTGGTGGACCTTAGCACTTTCATGGACCATTTTGTCCAAGGATTTCTGATCTGTTGTCAGAGGGCTGAAGTCCATCAGATGTAAGGTAGAGTATTTAAAGGCTCAGATATGTGCATCTGTTCTTTCTCTAGTACATACCATTCTGAGTCTACCATCTGCTTTGCCACAGTTATAATCTGGGCTGTTTGTGCTGCCAAAGGATACCCCGCAAAATCCAGAAGTCCTATTGCCCCATTGTTTGTTTGTTTGTTTGTTTGTTTATTCGCTTAACGGGTAAGCACACTGGAAACAAGTTCCTTTTACAGGTGCGACCCACATATATTGCATACAGACAATACATAATCAAACATACATATACAATGCAGCAAATTGCAGACAAAAATGTCTTTGTTACGTATAAAATTCATAAAAAAAATTCATAAAAAACAGTTACAATTAAATTGAGATTCGAAATACATCCTTAATGCATCGGCAAACTTTTGACAGAACACAACCACCTAATATCTTGAGGAATTTCATTCCAAATGAATGGAGCAATATAAGCAAAGGATCTTTGTCCACTTTAGATTTCATAAAGGAATCTGAGAAACCTACTGTCTGACCTATGTCTAGAATAATGACCATCAATATATGGTCTCAAAAACTTGAAATACTATGTGGAATTCCAGAGTCCATAACTTTATATATGAACTTGGCCACACAGTATTGGAAATTTAATGAAACATTAACCAACCCATTTCTTTCAAAATCACACAATGATGAGATGACTGAACAATTTAAAGCAAACTTAGCTATCAAGTGAAGTAAAGTGGATTTCTTTGAAATCACTGTGCAGAAGCAGTATCAGTAATCATAGCTGCATAGTTCACAATAGGAAGTAAGCAGCAATTTGAAATAACCAGCCTAGACTCAGGAATAAGAAATGAACGGATTCTGTACAAAGAACATAATCTACAATGTATTCTTGAGGTAACCCTCAAAAATGAGATTCATAACTTAGATGAGAATCTAGTAATACCCCAAGATATTGAAATGTATCAACATAGTCAAACAGTAATCCATCAAGAGATTTAACTTCCAAAGTACCAACCTCAGATCTCAGTCTAGGTGGGGTACCAAAAACCATCACCTTTGTCTTAGATTTGTTTAAGAGTAATTTACAGGCCATAAGTGAAGACTGAAAATTGCACATTTCCTCTGTTAAAGAAACACCTAGATCTCCAAATGACAAACCCTGTGTATAAATTACTGCATCGTCAGCGTAAAGTGTTAAAGAAGCATTATTAATCACACTTACTAGTTGATCAAAAAACAAAGAAAACAAAAGTGGCTAAAATAGAACACTTGGAGACCCACACTTAACCATTACAGAGTCTGATACAGCACCCCTATATTTAACCCTTTGAAACCTATTTGTTAAATAATCCTCGTCCAGTCCAAGAAAGACTCACCAACTCCCAATGACCCAAGTCTAGAAATCAACAATTGGTGATCAACTGGTCGAATGCCTTGGTCAAGTCCACGAACACGGCACCCGTCAGACACCCTTTATCCATGCCATTAAGTACCGCGTTAGTGAACTCGACCAAGGCAGTCTCAGTACTCCTTCCTTTCTAAAACCATGTTGGTTCTGAGACAATAATCCAAAACGATCCACATACCCAATCAACTGATTATAAACTATTCTTTCCTGAACTTTAGCTAAAGCAGACAAGATAGAAATAGGTCTGTAGTTACAAAACTCATGTTGTGAACCAGATTTAAATATAGGAGTGACCAAGTATGTTTCCATGTATTAGGTATAGTACCTGTAACAAAAGACAAGTTGAAAATAATACTAACTGGAAGTGCTATAACCGAGGCAGCATCCGCCAATAAACTAGGACATAAGCCATCAGAACCAGCTGAGCTGTCCCTCTTAATACAACGCAACAACTTCTCTACCTCCTTCGGAGTAGTAGTCCTTAAGTACAGTTTAGGATTAACTGTAAAATCTTCAGTCAATCCCAAGTAGTTCACCTTGGACTGGTCACTAAAGGAATCAGACAATGTAGTAAATTTCAAATTAAACTCGTTAGCTATCTTCAGTGGACAAGACAACAAGTCACCATTCAACCTCATTGAACCTGGTTGGCAAACATTAGGCCTTATGAAATTATTAATTGTTTTCCAAAAAGTAGTAGCATTAGATAACCCTTCACATTGTTTATGACGAATATAGTCTGTTTTAGCCTTCCTTATCTTAGCCTTACATTGGTTCCTTAAAGTCCTATACGCATGATAACCAGAAGCAGAATGGTTCATTTTATCGTTTTTCAGGCCTTGTCTCGTTGTCTCATAAGTTTAATCAAAGGAGGTGTTAACCACCCATAAGTTTTCCCTCGGACCCTTCTTTTAACAAGGGAGCTAACTGGTCCAAAACATGTGTAAACTCAGTAATGAAAAAATGCAATGCAGAATCCACATCAGGGATAGAATATAAAAAGACCAATCTATTTTACCCAACTCTGTACAAAAGAATGTACATCAAATTTAGAAAAAGATCTGAAATCCTTATAATTGGCTTAGACTTCTTCAGTCCCCATGCTTCCAAATACAGAAGACTGGATGACGATCACTTAACGAATCAGAGGTCAAACCACATTTTATCATATTAATAGGTCTATTTGTTAATATCCAGTCCAGCAATGTGTGATTTCCTGATCTATTATTGTGTCAGTGGGCAAAGTAATAATCTGTTGTAAACCAGACTGAGACAAGACCGTATTTAACTTTGTTATATCTGAACCCATCCAATTTAAATTAAAATCCCCAGTAGTATTAACTCTGTAGAAACACCAGTATTCAAAGCATTTACAAGTTCTTGTAAGCCTGATTTGCTACCATTAGGTGGAAGATATACACAACAAATAGTAAATTTTTGACAAATCCCAACAATAACTGAATAGTAATATGTTCACAATATTCCAAATTACTGTTAAATATAGTGGTCTCATTTACCATTAAATATTCCTTAACATAAACAAAACCCCACCCTCTACCAGTGGCACGATCCTTTCTAAAAAGTTTATAAGCAGGTATACAAAGTTCAGTATCAAGAACAGGTAAGGTTAACCAGGTTTCAGTCAGTGCCAGAACATCCGGATTATATAAACTAATCCATGACTCCACCTCATGAAATTTAGATGTTAAGCTTAATACATTAAAATGCATAATTTTGAGGCCATATGAATGCTGCAAAAAAAAATCACTATCTGCCATATCGTTTGCTAAAGGACCAGGGTTGCTTTCAACATTGCCAGATCGAATTAGCAAGAGAAAGCAATGTAACCAGGTTATTATGCAAACAGGCAGAACACATTTCGTGTCTTATATTTCCTAACACTGTAACCCAAGTTATAACACATGTATTTAACCTTTACACCAAATAAAATGACTATAATTAGGAATAAACAGTTGAGTCTGAAATCCAGAATCTGATTATTTTCATACGTTCTAAAGTCATTATTAACACACATAGAACAAAATAACCCATCAGTACACAAAACACAAAGTGTATAGACTACACACAACAATATCCCTCTGTTAATCATAACTAATCTATAGGTACAAACCCAAAAGAAATGATTAACTCTAAGCAAGATATTACAAACTCTAGTAGCCCAGTCCGTCCCCGGTCTGACTCCGGTCAGACTCCTCTCTTCACTTTGCCGTCCCACTTAGCTGCTGCCGCTTTGATGCTGCCGCTGTGTAGAAGGCAGCCTTTATATTGAAATCGCCCCCCCTCCACTTCCCAGAGCTGCCACCATCTGGAAAAATGTGGAGACCAGAACAGAATTCAATGAAAGCAGGTGATGGCAATAATGCTGCAAGCAGGTCAGGTACTGTGCTATTACCTAGCAACCCAAGTCAGTCACAGCTCCACAGAACTTTAGCATATACAATTCTCAACAACAGATGACTCATGTGCAGACTCAAACAGCAGTCTATGCAGCACACTTCAGGTCCTGTAGCAGCTTCAATGTGATTAAAGTTAAAATCAGTCTACGAGTTAAGGGGGAGGGGGGTAAAACAGGTCAAACACAGCAATTCAGGTTTCACTCACAGGCTTGCAGGCTGTGAAATTGTAATTCACAGCAGTCATTGGTAACTCACAGATGGCAACACTGACAGATAGAGTGTTATCAGCAAAGATAAGAGAAATAGCCAGTCACAGAACCTGCCACACTCCGGTCAGACTCCTCTCTTCACTTTGCCGTCCCACTTAGCTGCTGCCGCTTTGATGCTGCCGCTGTGTAGAAGGCAGCCTTTATATTGAAATCGCCCCCCCTCCACTTCCCAGAGCTGCCACCATCTGGAAAAATGTGGAGACCAGAACAGAATTCAATGAAAGCAGGTGATGGCAATAATGCTGCAAGCAGGTCAGGTACTGTGCTATTACCTAGCAACCCAAGTCAGTCACAGCTCCACAGAACTTTAGCATATACAATTCTCAACAACAGATGACTCATGTGCAGACTCAAACAGCAGTCTATGCAGCACACTTCAGGTCCTGTAGCAGCTTCAATGTGATTAAAGTTAAAATCAGTCTACGAGTTAAGGGGAGGGTAAAACAGGTCAAACACAGCAATTCAGGTTTCACTCACAGGCTTGCAGGCTGTAATTGTAATTCACAGCAGTCATTGGTAACTCACAGATGGCAACACTGACAGATAGAAGTGTTATCAGCAAAAGATAAGAGAAATAGCCAGTCACAGAACCTGCCCTCGGTCAGACTCCTCTCTTCACTTTGCCGTCCCACTTAGCTGCTGCCGCTTTGATGCTGCCGCTGTGTAGAAGGCAGCCTTTATATTAAATCGCCCCTCCTCCACTTCCCAGAGCTGCCACCATCTGGAAAATGTGGAGACCAGAACAGAATTCAATGAAAGCAGGTGATGGCAATAATGCTGCAAGCAGGTCAGGTACTAGTGCTATTACCTAGCAACCCAAGTCAGTCACAGCTCCACAGAACTTTAGCATATACAATTCTCAACAACAGATGACTCATCTGCAGACTCAAACAACAGTCTATGCAGCACACTTCAGGTCCTGTAGCAGCTTCAATGTGATTAAAGTTAAAATCAGTCTCTGAGTTAAGGGGAGGGTTGTTCTCGAGGAAATACAGAATTCGTACGATACGGTATCCCTGCCATACTTTACTGTTTACAAAAATGCTCCCTGATGCAGGAACCTGTGCCCGTAAGTTTGATTCACCACTGTATACAGTGTTTTTAAAACTCAAGTGGTGCAGGTAGAGGGGCAGAATGGGTAAAGCTTGTTTTGATCTTAAGCCCTGCTCTGGGAGTGAAAAAACACAGAGCAAAAAGGAATGGGAGTGAGCTAGTAGGGAGCGAACTGTCAGGAGCCGGATGTCAGGGAGCGGATTATCCGGAGTGAATTGATGTGCTCCGGGTGACATTTACCCCAAGCTCTTGTACCTCTCAGCCCCAGCTATAGCCTTTCCACTATCACTCATCCTCAACCTCTCTTTTTCATCCTCTATCATCCCTTCCTCCTGGAAACATGCAGTGGTCCTCCTCCTCCCCAAAAGTGGTGAGCCTACTTCTTCCACCAACTTTCACCCTGTCTCTTTCCTCCTATCGCTAAGCTTCAACAACACGTGGTCTTCTCCCAGCTTACTGCCTTCCTCACAGACTCTTCCTTTTTCACCCCGTTCCAATCTGACTTTCAGAAAAATCACTCCACCACCACCTCCCTTCTCAGGCTTACTGACACCATCCTTACAGGGATGGACAATGGCCTCATCATGGCAGCCATCTTTGTTGACCTTGCCAAGGCTTTCACCACTGTCTCTCATGCACTCCTTATAGACTCCCTCACAGCAGTTGGTCTGTCCACCCCTGCTACAACCTAGTTTAGGGCCTACCTCACAGGTAGGACCCAATCTGTCAAGGTCCAAGATTCCATCTCCCCATCTCTCCTCTTCCTATCACCACTGGCATCCTTCAGGGCTCAGTGCTTGGTCCCATTCTATTCTCCATTTTCCTAAATGACATCCCATTAGTCTGTTCTCCTGCTTCTTCCATTCACATGTATGCCAATGATACAGTCTTTTACACCGCTGGCAAATGCCCAACTGATGTTACAACCACTCTACAGCATGACATCCACCAGGTTCAGCTCTGGTTTGCCTCACATCA
Source organism: Neoceratodus forsteri (assembly GCA_016271365.2). Lineage (NCBI taxonomy): Eukaryota > Metazoa > Chordata > Ceratodontiformes > Ceratodontidae > Neoceratodus > Neoceratodus forsteri. Next base: position 1,068,689,804 of record CM028130.1, read on the forward strand.
GCTCTTCCTCAGTGACAAGAAGACAGTTTCCATGACCTTTGGCACAAGGCAGAGACTCTCAAGGATGCCCAGTCTGCCCTTCTTCCACACCCTGGATGGGACTACCTTAGAGGACACTTCCTCATTCAGATATCTTGGGGTCTGGTTGGACCAACACCTCAGCTTCTCTAGACATGTTGATGCCATTCTGAAAAAATTGCACCCCGAGCTTGGTGCCTTATATAGGAACCATAGTTGCATCCCTTCTACGGCCAGGCATGAACTACTCCAGAAGATGATACTCACGATTTTCGACTACTGTGATGTAGTTTATGGTGCCGCCCCCAAGTCTTCCTTGGCCAGATTGGACACCCTCTTCAATTCCTTCTGACATTTCACTCTTGATGCTCCCTCCCAGACCAATCACTGTGAGCTCTATCATGCCTGTCCTTTCCCCCTCTTGCTAACAGACATCTCTCTCTCACTGTGCCAAATTCACCTCTAAATACTGGTTGAGTGAACTCCTTCCTTACATTCTCACCTCTCTCTCTCTCTCTCTCTCTCTATCCCACCCCTACCCCCACACTCACTCAGATCATCAGATACTCGCACTCTGGTGGTCCCCCTCCAGTCTACTCTTATCAGTCAGTCTGCCTTTTCCTATCAGTTCCCTAAAGTCTAGAACTCTCTCCTCCCACAAGTATGCCACTCCTCCTCCTCCTTCTACTCCCCGGAGCAGCTCTACACAACTACCTTTCCTCTAACTGCTCCTGCTATAATCCACCTTCATATCTTCCCCCCTACCCACCTTTTACTCAACTTCTATCTCCACTGCCTCTACTTCCACAACCTTTATTCTCACCTCTTTTCCCTACCAATTTTCTTCTCTCCTTACCTAACCCTCTCCTCCCTACCAACACCACTCCCTCATTCTCCCCCTGCCCTCATTGCCTCTTACCTGCTACCCTTCTGATGTGTTTTACCTCTGCCTTGTGCAGGCAGGGTTCTCTGCATCTTGGAGGGGACTGACCCTGGCAGACCTCTCTCCTCCTCCATCTTTCTTCCCCTCATCCTCCATTACCTGCTCTAACCTCTGCCTGGATTCTTAGCTCCCCACAGAGTTTTTAGCTCTTGAATGCCCTTACCTCCCCCTTCTCTTCTATCCACTCCAGCTCCTTCCTACCTCCCTACCTACTTGGTCTAAAGCCACCTTATCCTTGCCTTGCTCCATCCCCTGGCAGGGTTCTCAGCATCCTGCAGGGGTCTGACCATATAAGACCACTCACTTCCCCAAACCGCCTTTCATCCACCACATCCTCTACCTCCCTCCTCCCCATCTCCCTACTTTGCACTCATCACCACCCTATCTTTGCACAAAATCAACCCCAGGCAGGGTTTTCAGCACCTTGAATGGGCTGGAAACTGGATTCCCTCTCACCTCCCTCTCCTCCCCTGGCCCCACCCCACCTCTTTCCACCTCTCTCTATTTCCCCCTCCATAACTTAGCCCCTTTCATGGCTAGCCCTAAATTTCTCTATTGAACATATAGAGTATTAGCACTTCTGGAGTACCATAGTTAACTAGCACTGTTTCAGTTACTCCTCACGAGCTTAACCTAGATCAAAATCTATGAGAACCCCACTCAGTCATTTCCACCTACACAGTCATGAACCACTTAGTGCTTGCCTCTAATGTTAATTTTGTATTATTGTATCTACCACAATTGCATATCATCCTGCCCCCTAGTTTAAAACTGTTAGTTTCCGGGAGTCAATTGATGTGGTGTGGTGGGTAGGATGCCTCTCTGCCTGCTCCGACCTACTACCCATTAAATATCTCTAAAGACCTGTTCCACAGTGTTATCCACCACAGATTGCCTAACTGTCACCTTCCTGAATGATAGAGCCCCTGATATAAGAAGTCGGACGAAGAGATGTGGAAAATTGCTTCCAAACACATGCCTCCCACTACACCCAAGAAGGCCTCTAAGAAAGCCAGGGCCTCCTCCTTGCAATCCTCACTGCCTGCTACTACTGAGAACCCTGATATGGATCCTCTTACCCTCTTGAGATTTTTAGAAGAGTTTCAGCCTTTTAAGGCTGAAATGCAGAATATGGCAGGAGAAATAAAAGGCATCTCTAGCACCCGGGAGGAGCTCTCCAAGAAGATTGCTGACAATGAAGCTTGCATATGCTCTGTTGAAAGGAAACAGGACAAAGTCAAATTGGAGCTAGTGGCCTTGAGGCAAAGGCTAGTGAAGATGGAGAACAAGGTGGAAGATTTGGAGGGGTGCAGTCACTGCAATAATGTGGTAATTATTGGTTTGCCCAAAGGTGAAGAGGGCTCAGATCCATTAAGTTTATCAAAACGTTCATGGAGAAGGTGGCAGGCCCGTCCCCCTTTGATGCAAGCTACATAATAGAAAGAGCTCATCGTGCACTACGCCCCCCTTCCCCAGTTGGACCCCCCCAGGTCATTCATATTTCGCTTTCTAAACTTCCAGGAGTGACAGCATTTCCTATATAAGGTTAAGAAAGTACAAGATTTGCAATGGGAAGGTAAAGAGCTGAGGGTGGCGTAAGATTTGCCTTTATCTGTATGCCAGAAACGAGCCACATTTCACAAACCGGTCCTCAAGTTGATTGCCGTGGGAATCAAGTTTCGTATGGGTTTTCCTGCAAGGCTTCAAGTTTGCCTGAACGGTTACTGGGCGACCTATGAGTAAGTGAACTCGGCAACCGCAGGGCTCAAGGAAGCACTTCCTGACTTATTTAAGCCTGCATGAGAGTCAGCCTGGTGTGGGGTGCTATGCTGAGCTCTTCATTGGTGGTGTATTCTAGCTGCTGCAAATTATATTGCTCTACTATGTCTCCGGGGCTACGTTTGTGACAAACTGTATATCTGGCTATTTAATTCCTCGTTGCAACTCTCAAGAAGGGTCTTCTCACTGATAGAAAATGGCCATCTTGCTCCTGATCTGGTTCTCTGCTACAGGACTGTCTAATTTCCTGTTGACTCTCATGTTTTTGACTCTGGCTAAGTCCAGTCTCATTTTTTGCATTCGTGTGGGGTCACTATGCTCAAGTCAAATTCCACTTTGATAGATCTGGCAACTCATTTTCTCAGGGGCGATGTCCTGATTCTATGGATTGGAGGGGAGCAATGCTCAGTTTTCTCTGAGTATATAATGTGATTCTGTCTGTAGCTGCAGTCCTTTCTGGTCCTGTTTCCATGGTCTGGTTTTTCTAGGTTTCCCTCTCTTTTTCGCTCCCTGTTGCTATTAGGCAATTAATATGGTTAGCCTGAATACCAGGTGGAGTTTCCACAGCTATAGACAGATGGAGATATCAGGATTTCTGCACGCTTTAATTGGCATTGGTCTGACCCTTTTGTATAACCCTCCTTGAATGCTGTTTTTGGAGGACTTTTCATTTCTCTTTTCAAATCTCCCTTATTGAAGCGAGATGGTCACTGTTTCTGGTCCTAGTAATGCGGTCTGGACAGTGGCCCTGGTGCCCTTAGTTTTCCCCTATACCAAAAAAGGCGGTAATGGCCTGCTTATTCTCAGCTGTTCACGCCCGTTGTTCGTGGGCTGAGCCACAAGAGGGCATTTGAGATTACTTTTACCACACTTGATGCAAGTGTTTTACACACTTTGCGCTCTATGGATCATGCTGAAGCTTGGTTCATGGGGCTTCTGCAGGGAGGATTACTTTCTCTAAGGGCTATGTGCAGATAATTCCCCTGTACTATTTAGGGGTGATGTCAATTAATAAGAATTGAGGATATACTATTCTCTATGGAGTGTTCTGGTTACAAAAGGGTATTGTTCTCATTTTCTGGTTCACGAGGGCAGGGAGGTGGGAGGGAGAGGATCTTTTCAGTCTGCCAATTGTCATGTACCAAGCAAAGGACGGGTGGGTGGGAGGAGGGGGCAGGGTTTATGGGGCTGTTGGGTGGGGGACCTCAGAGGGGTGATTGGGGGGATGGATTCAGTGATGGTAGGGGTGGGGGGGAAGTAGAACAACCCAGCACATATTTCCTTTGGAGAAGTATTGATGTGAAATACAAATATATGTGGTGCTTCAGAGGATTTCTGACTGGTAACATGAGTGATGGCTAGAAATATTCAATTTATCAGTTGGAATGTTAAAGGGGTGAGGCATAGGACTAAGCAATATAAAATTTTGAAACATATAAACCATCTGAAGGCAGAAATTATGTTTTTGCAGGAGACGCATTTGCTTAAGAGGGAGGCTGACAAAATGAGATGGCAACAAATTGGGCAGCTGTTTGTGGCGGCGGGCACGACCCACAGTAGAGGGGTCATGATCTTTTTACATAGGTCGGTTCTGTTCAAACCTCTCCAAGTTGTATGCGATCCTTCGGGCAGATTCCTGTTTGTAAAAGGTAGACTGCATACCCTGAATATTGTCTTGGGTGCCATTTATGGCCCTAATGTAGACTCCCCCAGCTTTTTTGTTCAGTTAATAGAAGCCCTAACTCCATTTTTGGATTTCCCTATGGTCATAGGGGGTGATTTTAATCTCGTTTTTGATCAAGCTCTTGACAGATGAGGTTAATCCCATCAAGGTCTCTCCCCAGCACAAAGAGCTTTTAGGGACCTGATGGACTCTATAGGTCTTTGTGACATGTGGCATGTATTACATCCCAATACAAGGGAGTATACTTATGTTTCTCCAGTGCATGCAACTTCCTTGAGGATTGAATATATCCTCATTTCTCAATCTCTCCTACCAGGGGTTATAAGCTCTAGTCTTGTTTCAGGGCCCCTGTCGGATCACTCTGTGGTCACAAGCCAAATAACCCTAGCGTCACTGCCCAATAAAGGGGGCAGGTGGAAGTTGAATAATCCAATTTTGAAGGAGCCGAAGACGGTTCAATATATAATATCCCAAATAGAGCAGTTTATTGCTTCCAACTGTAACTCCATGGGGAAGCCTGATATGGTACGGGGTGCCTGTAAAGTATATTTAAGGGGGATTATAATCGGCCTAACATAGAAAAGGAAAAGAGAGAGGGCATCTCAGATCTCTGACCTTCTCTCACAGATTAGGAGTATGGAGACTGTTCTCTCTCCATCTTCCTCAGAGACATTTAAACAATATTTAATGAAACTGAGAGAAGCTTATCTAGCAATGTTAACAGAGCAAGCTGAATTTGCCATTTTGAAAACAAAGCGGTATATACTGATAAGGGAGAGAAGGCGGGAAGAATGTTGGTGCTGTGTATTAAGCAACAGAAATCTGCCAGATTTATTTCCGCAGTCCACTCCCCCAAAGACAACTCCCTTAGGGTCTCACCCTCGGAGATAGTGGAGGAGTTCACAAACTAATTCCAAGAATTATATGTCCCTATGGCCAACTCCCCATCTACGGATAGACTTTATGAATATCTGAGTGATTTGCAACTGCCTACTCTTACACAATCTAAGCAGAACATTTTGGAAACTCCTGTCTCTGAGGGTGAGATTGAAAGGGTAATCAAATCTCTCCCATCCAACAAATCTCCAGGCCCCGATGGGTTTACCTCCAATTTCTGCAAAGTTTTCTCTAAGCAATTGATTCCCATTTTGCTGCCACTCTTCCAGGCCATTCTCTCCGGTCAAGCATCTGATCCCTCCCTTTTTGAGGCGCTAATTGTTTTGTTGCCCAAGCCGGACAGACCGTCTGATCTGGTCTCAAGTTATAGGCCAATCTCCCTTCTTAACCATGATATTAAAATTTTGGCAAGATTATTAGCCGACCGTTTGGAGGCAGTACTTCCCTTTTTAATCAGGGCAGATCAGGTTGGTTTTATGAAAGGGAGATCATCGGTCAATCATTTGAGGGCCCTGTCTCACGTCTTCTTGGCATCCAAGGATGCTTCTCATCCAATGGTCCTGATCTTGTTGGATGCCAAGAAAGCATTCGACTGAGTCCACTCGGACTACTTGTTTGCTACGATGGAAGTTTTTGGTTTTCCCACGAAATTGCAGAATTGGGTTAGTTCATTATATAAGTTCCCTTCTGCCAGAGTCTCATGTAATGGGGTTATTTCCACCCCCATTAAATTACATGTAGGGACCAGACAGGGGTGTCCTTTGTCCCCCCTTCTCTTCAATATTTACCTAGAGCCTCTTATTAGGAGATTATCAGGCACCCAGGCCATTTCAGGTATCTCTCTTGGGGAGCAGGTGGTTAAAGTGGCGGCCTACTCAGATGATCTTCTGCTGCAGGTAACCCATCCACTCACATCTATTCCCATTATTCCGAAGTTAATAGACAACTTCAGTAAGGTCTCAAATTATAAACTCAATGTAGGAAAGACTGTGGTTTTTCCTCTTAATCATAGGGTATATAAGCAGGACATTATTGCTTTTGGGCTCACCTGGAAGTCTGATTATATTAAATATCTGGGGCTCCTTCTAACTCGGGACACAGCACGGCTCAGACAACTTAATATTGATGCACTGGTACATAAAATAGACCTAGACCTCCGCAGGTGGAGTTTACTTCCCCTTTCTCTTTGGGGCAGAATCAATTTAATCAAAATGAACGTATTCCCCTGCTTTTTCTACCCCCTTAACATGCAAAACATATGGCTCCCCCTGTCCTGGGTTAAAAAAGTGCACAGTATGATCTCTACTTTTATATGGGGTGATAAGAAGGCTAGGATGGCATTTCACAAGTCAGCGGCCCCGAAGGCTAAAGGAGGATTAAGACTCCCTCATATTGGGTTATACTACTGGGCCAGTCAGGCCAATAAGTATCTCAGATGGCTGACCGCGGATCAACCATCCACGGCTGCCACATACACCTCGACTTGGTTAGCCGTCGAATCTGCTACCATTAGAAAACACAGTCTTTCCTTTGCTGCGCTGCTATACACCAAGGTCAGTTCCCTACCAGAATCTCTACTTAGTTCCCCTATAGCCATTTCAATCAGGGTTCATACTCAATTGTGCGCTTTTCTGAGGTATAAGAACCTCAAGGACTTATCTCAACCCGTAATAGGCAACCCTAATTTTTTGCTGGACGGCAAGCTTCTCCCAGCCAGTTGGATCCCTCAGATAAGAAACTGCTGTCTAGATGAGTTTATGTTATCTGATAGTCAGTGGTGCTCTTCAGCTGGCATTATGCACAAGTTTATGGTACCTTGCACAACAATCTTCAAGATTTTCCAACTTCGTCATTTATTGGTTAAGGTAATGGGTCTGACCTCCCCTCCGGCTCCCCATATCAGTTTTCAGGCTACCCTTATGGAGTTGGCAGGCTCACCTCATGCTGTATCTAAAATATACACTGCTCTAGTTACCTGGGCTTACCCTGACAATTACACTCTCATCTCCTTTTGGACCTCTCTCTTTCAGGGAAGAGACATGGATTGGTCTCTCCTGTGGCAAAGTTGTCATAAGTTCCTCAAGCAGGACAGACTTAGATTAACGCAATTTAAAATTCTGCATAACATTTATTACTCTCCGCAGAGGCTTGCCAGACTGGGTCTGGTGTCCTCTCCCCTTTGCACAAGATGCCAGTCTCAAGAGGGTGACCTCCTACATATTTTCTGGAGCTGTTCTAAAGTTGCCCCACTTTGGTCTATGATTAAACAGCGTGTTGATCCTCTTTTAGGGCTCTCAGAATTGTTCACCCCCGAAATATGTCTTATTGGGGATTTCTCCTCCATTTAGGTGGTGAACAGGAGGTATCACATAGCCTTGATGTCGATGTCTGTTAAAAAAGTGGTGTTGAGACACTGGAAGGATACGGAGGTACCATCTTATGTTGAATGGCTTCAGGAAGTGCTTGCGAACCTCAGAACAGAGAGGACTATTGCCAGTCTATATAACAAACTTGAAAAGTTTGACAGGATCTGGGGTCCACTGCAGACTCTCTATGCATTACAGGTTTAAGTACTACCAGGTCACATTCTCAGGTGCTGTGGTAATGAAAATGCGCTGGGTTGCTTGGGTGGGTGGGGGTGGGAGAGTGAATCATCTTGTACTTTGTATCTGATGTATGGGGTTCATGATTTACTCTACTATGATTCGTTCTCAGTACTGGAAACTTTAATAAAATTTAAACTAGAAAAAAAAACTGTTAGTTTCCACTCTCTCATTGTTTACTGTACAGCCTACTCGCTCTTTAATTGTATGCATTCAAATGTATATTTTTGTTATTGTGCTAAACCTCTGTATTCAATACTCTTGTTCCCCTACCCCACAGGTCACACTGGGAGATGAGCAATTTGTTGTTCAGCGTGCCTTCCTGGTGAAACAGTTCAATGAATAAATAAATAAAAAAGTGAATAACTTTGCACTTTTTGGCATTAAAGCTCAACTGCCACACTTTTGACTACTCCTCTAGTCTGTGCAAATCCCTTCTCATTTTTGTGCCCCATCCACAGTGTCCACTCTGTTGCAGAGCTTTGTATCATCCACTAATAGACAGATATTCCCCTCAAGCTCTTCCACAATGTTCCCTATGAAAATATTGAACAGAATCTGACCCAGTATCAACCCTTGTGGTACATCGCTAGTCACCCTTCCCTCTTCTCCCCTGATGGAACTCCATTAATGATCACCTTTTTCCTTCTTCCCTCCAGCCAGTTTTTCACCCATCTCTCCACCACTGATCCCACCCCAAAGCTCTCATTTTGCACAGAAGCCTTCTGTGCAGCATGGTGTCAAATGCTTTACTGAAGTCTACAGTAGGTACACCATATCTACTGCCCCTCCCTGATCTATCACTCTTGTCACCCAGTCAAAGAATTCACTTAAGTTTGTTTGACATGACCTCCCTTCCATGAAGATGTGTTGTCTGTGGTCCTTCAGGTTATCTGAATCAAGGTATTTGATAATTCTTTATTTCAGTAATTTCTCCAGCAGCTTCCGCACCACTAATGTCAAGCTGACTAGCCTATAGTTACTTGCCTCTTCCTTGCTTCCTTCCTTATGGAAGGGGTCTATGTCCACTCCCTTTCAGTCATCTGGAACCACCCCCATCTCTAATGATCTATTGAACAGGCCAGTTAATGGTTTCGCTAGCTCCTCCCTCAGCTCCCTTGGTATTCTGGGGTGAATTCTGTCAGGTCCCATGGCTTTGTCAACCTTTAGTCCTGCTAGTTTTTTATGACCCCCTCCACTTTGAATTGGCTGGTCCATCCCCTTCCCAGCTTTCCCCCTTTCCCCAATCTACCCTCCTTCCCCCTTCCCTCTACCATGAACACAGAGCAAAAGTAGCTATTTAGGATATCTGCCTTTTCTGATCCCCTTGCACTGTCTCCCCACCCTTATCCCTCAGCCAAACTATCCCACCCTTTGTCTTCCTCCTTTTGCTCACATACCAGTAGAAGGTTTTATCCCCTCTCTTAACTGATTGGTCTACATTTTCTGCAGTCTTAGCCTTTGCTCCCCTGACCTCAATTCCTGCCTCCTTTTGCCTTTCCTGGTATGATTCTCTATCTTCCTCCCTCTGCATCTGTTTGCATCTCCTGAATGCTGCTCTCTTTTCCCTGACCTTTATTGCACCCTCCCTACTGAACCATAAAGGTTTACTCTTTTTCCTGTTTTTACTGACCTGTCAGATGCAGAGATTTGTGGCATGTACTATAGCCCCCTTTATTTGTTCCCATTTTTCTTCCATACCCTCCAGATCTCCCACCTGTACAAGAGTTTTCTTGAGGCAGTCTCCCATATTTTTTAAATCCGCTCTCCTGAAATCTAGGACTTTAACCTTAGAGTGTTTCCTTTCTGGTGCTGTCATTAGTGTGAACCATATTGTATTATGGCCACTTGTTCCTAGGCTTTCCCCCACTGAAGCCCCTCCCACTCTGTCTCCATTTGTGAAAATCAGGTCCAGTACTGCCCCTTCCCTAGTAGGTTCCCTGACTAACTGTCTCAAGTGTGCCCCATATAGGGAGTCAATGATATCTCTACTTCTGGCAGAGGCCACTGCTGGGTTACTCTACTCCACATCTGGTAGGTTGAAATCTCTCAATAGCAGCACCTCTCCTTTGTTTGCCACCCTCTCTATTTCCTCCATCATAACTTTGTCCATGCCCCCTTCTTGTGACAGCGACCTATATATCACCCCTGTACGAATAACATCCCCTTTCCCAATCTCCAAGGTGACCCATAAAGCCTCTGTCCCCCTCAACTTGCCCAATACCTCAGTAGTCTTTATGTCATTCCTCACATAAAGTACTACTCCCCCCCTTCTGCCTTCTCTGCCCTTTCTGAAAACAGCATATCCCAGTATGCATACGTCCCAATCCTGTTCCGCATATTTTCATGTCTACATGCTAGCCACAACATCTAGGTCTGCTTCTGCCATGACTGCTGCCAGGTCTGGGACCTTGTTTCCCAGACTTCTAGCATTGCTGTTCATGACCTTCCATACCTCAGATCTACTTCTTTGTCCCTCCTCTGTATTTGCCCCACCATCCCTTGCTGAGGACTTTCTCTTATTATCGCTACTTCCTCTCTGCTGACCCTATGATTCCTAGCTTCCTTACTCCCTCCTTGAGTCTTACTGCACCCAAGTTCCCCTTTATTTCCCGTCTCCTTGATTTGCTATTATACCTCCTCTTGCTTTCTTCCTCATGCTGTCCAGCTCCCTGCTGCAGTCATCCTATTTGATTAATGTAAACATTGAGCTTTTGTGCTAATGTGCTAACCCCCTTCCTTGTCAGGTGGAGATCATCTCCTGTAAAAAAGTCTCCTTTCCCAGAAGTCACTCCAGTTGCTGATGAAGTGGTACCCCCTTGTCTGGAACCATTCCTTCATCCATCCATTAAGTTTGGTTATCTTATATTGTCTAATTCTGTCCCTCTTCTCTCCCCTTCCCCACACTGGTAGGACCTCCAAGAAGGCCAAGGATAATGGTCCTGCCTCCAGCCTTCCTGCCAACTTTACCAGACTTTGTTTGACCTCATCAACTTCAATCATCAATCATCAATCATCAACCTCATCAATCAGTGCCGACACTGTCTATGTATCAACTGCTTGGTTGACTAGGACATTTGTACCAACATGAATTATCATCCTCAGTCCTTCCCCTGCATTGTCAACCAATGCTCCTATCTTTTTTGTATCCATTTTAGGAGATGCTCCAGGGAGACATTTGGCTGACACCTTTGAATGGCTTTTCCCCACCAATTTGTCCCCCACCCCCCTAACTACAGAGTCCCTTACCACCAAACCTTTACTTGTGCTCTTTTTCTCATCGACCTTTCTCTCATTGGATTCTGCTTTTTGGCTCCTACCTAACACACTGGTCAGACTTTGGTCCTCCCCCCTTTGATACAGGCAATTTTTCCCTTGCCAGGGGCTCATAATGATTCTGCACCAGGGTGTTGATGACTGGAATCTTGCTGCTGCAGCCAACCCTTTCCCTTCCCCCCTTCCTCCCACCATCCTCCACCCTCCTTGGCCAATGGGGCTCTGAGGGAGCAAAAGTGGTGGGGGAGAGCCCCAGGCTAGCAGGTGCTGCAGTCTGGAAATTTCCCCCCAGGCTGCCACTGGCTGACCCCTGAGTTCATTTACATTTTGGCATATTGGGCAACCAACCACCCAGAGGGTTTCCCTGGAGATGAGGGCCCCACATCTATTACAATTTATGAATCTCAGGTTTTTATACCCTTTTCTGCACTGCTGACTTGTTTAGGGTGGGCTCAAGTAGTACTCTGCATCTTATCCCTTCTAGTAGTTTAGTTTAGTTTAGTTTATTAGTCTAGGAATTAATACCTTTGAGCCAGGGCTCTTTTACAAAGGTTCCACGTCACAAAAAACATTCAACAAAGCACAATACACATTACAGGTAAAACCAGACAGGAAAGTTACATCATAAATTTGCTATTAACAGTTTAAGGCAGTAACGTTTTTAAGTTTCATAGAAAAACAAGCTATAACAGGTTCAATGAGTAGACAATTTCGAGTTAAGGAAACTTCCAGGAGAGGGTGACCATTAGGCACCAAAAGGAGGCTAGAGAGGAGGAAAGGTGGTGAGCGGGAGAGTAAGTGAGAGGGACAGGAAAAAAGGGGGGGAGTGAGTTTGGGTGGGAGACAGGAAGTAGTAGAGGTACCAGAGGGTTCATTAGTCAGGGAGGAAGAGGCCTCAAATGTGAGGATGGACATGAGGAGTAGTAGTCTTTATCTAGCGCAATCACAGTTGCTAGTGGTGGTGAGGTGGGCATAGAGCATGGATTTGAAAGCTTCAAGCGAGGTTGAGGATAGAGTAGGTGGACTAAGTAGTAGTTAAGCCATTCTGAGGGCTGCAAAAGATCAGTTTTATGAAGTATTCTGCAACTATTCCCCTAAGCAGCTCTAAATTTCAGCAGTATGCAGATACAGATGTATGACTATAAATCAGTTTTACTGACTCCTGTTGGTGAATCTGTATAGGGAACAAGGGGGAATGCAGGGAGTGGGGAGTATAATGGTGACACCTGTTGGTGAGACTGTATAAAATGCAAAGGAGAAAACAGAGGGATACTACTTCAAGCAAAGGGGGAATGTTGGGAGATATGTAAATGAACCCATTAAAAAAATTCTGCAAATGTAATCTCCAGTCAGGGTTGGATGGTGGGGGGGATGGACAAGGCAAAGTGCTGCAATAGAAGAGCTGGGAAGAGAGCTTCTGTTGTACCTGTTTGAGTTCTCTGAGCGGGGGGCAGTCAGCTTGGGTATCTGGAGCTTGGATGCTGTCTCAGAGTGTCAATGTTTAGATACTTAGGAATTCTGTTTGACAAAAGTCTATTTTTTTTTGCTATTCACTTTTTATTAAGTTTTAAGACCAGCCAGGGTACAGAGACTTACAATGCAAATCACCATATAGTAACGGTAAACATTGTTAAATATACAACGAATAGAAAACCCTAATCATAACGTAAGTCTCTGCAACCCCACCCTACCACCACCCCAAACCAAACCACCCACCATTTAAACCCCCCCTCCACACAAGGCACTATCTTTTGATCTGATAGGCATGGTATCTATCCCTTTTACTGTTAAGAGTAAGCAATTTCTAACGGGGACCAAATCTTATCAAAAAGAGGCAATTGGTTATGAAGGATCGCTATCGTCCTTTCAATCCTGAGGCTCGTAAGTAAATCTGATAGCCATTCTGAATAAGTGAGTATGGTAGAATCCTAATAAGTGAGTATGGTAGAATCCTCTGTTTGACAAAAGTCTGACATGGAAAGCCCAGATAAATGCAATAAAAGATCTTTCACAAAAAAACTACAGAAGAAATAAGCAGATTTGCATATTTTGCTAGCAGTTCATTTAAGGCATTAACCCTTGCAGGGCCACGGACTGATATATCAGTCCAGAATTCCTATACATTCTAATTCTGTTGGCAGCTTAAAGGTTAAAATCAGACTTGAAGGCAGATCCTCTATGATGGTGAAGTCTGGTGAGTGACTGCAAAATCTTCTAACTCAGAAGTCATATAGAATTATTTTTTGAGATTTGTTCTGGGAGTTCCAAGGATATGCCTTCAGCATTTATGAGGCTTAAAACCTATATGCTCCCAAAAGTATCAAAAGTTACTATTAATATTATTAGATTATGGGCCAGAATCCAACAGATGGAGCATGATAGACTCCCCCAAAATTGTTGGAATAACATGCTTATTATGCTTGATGTGAAGAAAGAAATGCAGAACAATTGGTTTGCAAAATTAAATAACCATGTTAAGAAATTAGGATTAAGACCTATGGTCATGGAGAGCATGTAACCAACTAAATAATTTTCGATCAGACATGATTCAAAGGATTAAGGATTGGTCCAAAGAGGCCTACAAAAAGTTACATGATCAAGATAAAACAAAGAGGTATAGTAAGATTCAATCCAATTCAGATATTGAACAGTATTTACTCTGCAGAAAAAAAAGAAGCAGGGGAATGCTTTGTGTATTTTTAGGTAGGTGCCTTATGGGGTTATTTGTCAAATATTTTGCATCATTCTTTTGGTGATGCTAACTTCTATATCACTACCTTAGAACAGGCAAATGGGAATTCTTATAAAATCTGGAGAATCCTCAAATCCATTGAAAGACATCAGGATGCTCCCTTCATTCCAGCCAAGATATACGCCAATGGCAAGGTCATTGAAAGCAATAGTTAAATCCTTAAAGAACTCAATTCACATTTTGCTACTGCTGGCTTAGCCTTTGATTCTTCTCCACATGCAGGCCTTGCAAATTGTCCCTTGGCCAGGACTATCCCTGAAATCCCAACCTCACCTCATCCCTTCAAGCTGCATCCAATCATCTACAAAGAAGTTGAAGATTCACTTTTCAATTTAGGCACTAAGACAAGTTCTGGTGATGATGGACTAGAACCATTCTTCTTAAAATTAGGCTACTTCCATCTTACAGCCCCCATACTTCACATATTCAATCTTTCTATTGTCACTGCCACAGTTCCATCTTGCTGGAAATCTGTACATGTCCTTCCTTTATTCAAATCGGGTGACTCAAGTGATTTAAAAAATTATAGGCCCATCTCTATCCTGCCCATTCTCTCCAAAATCTTTGAAAAATGTATTTATTCCCAACTAAAACAACATATCAAAACCTTCTCCCTTCTCAACCCAGCTCAATCTGGTTTCCAGTCTCATCATAGTACTATCACAGCCCTTGCTAAAGTTACTAATGACTGGGTTTTAGCTCTGGACTCCAAAAAGATCACTAGTGTAGTCTTTCTTATTAACCTAGGTGCCATCCCCTCCACTGCTCAGTGGTTTACCAGTTATTTAACAGGGACGTTTCAGAAAGTTAAGGCTTATGGTCTATTTTCAGTCTCCCTCCTAATCACTAGGGGAGTCCCACAAGGCTCCATTTTAGGCCCCATCCTATTTTCTCTTTACATTAATAATCTTGACCATAACATAACTAATTCCAAATTGCATTTCTTTGCTGATAATAAAGTCCTGTACACTTCTAGCTCAATTCTGTCTGAAGTAAGAGACATACTACAAGCTAACTTTGTGCAGCTTGAACAGAACCTTATTAGTGCAAAGCTCTTTCTTAATGCCAAAAAAAACTAAGACCATGATTTTTACTCTTAACACCACCACCACCGCCTCTCTAAACCTGCCTAATGACTTTATTGTCACCTCTCTAGGTGAATCTCTTGAGGTTGTCTCCAAATTCAAATATCTAGGTATATGGCTAGATAATAAACTCACCTTTAATGATCATATTGATAACTTGACCAGAAGGTTAACATCCAGATTAGGTTTCTTCTTTAGAAACAGTTCCCTATTCCTTATTGAGATTAGAACTAGGCTTGTTCAGGCCACATTCCTGCCTTTACTCGATTATGAGGGCATAATCTACAATTCTACTTCAGCCTTAAACCTGAACAAATTGGACGTCCTCTACCATCGTGCATTATGGTTCATTACTAACTCCCCTTTTCAAACCCACTATTGTGATCTGTATGCAGCTGTCAGCTGGACATCGCTTACTAGCAGACATTTGAGTCACTCTGGCATTTGGACTCTCAGAATCCTCCTAAACTAACTACCGAGCTATATAACATCCTTTATTCACATCACCTACAGTTTGTATTCCCTTAGAAAGTCTAACTTTATCCTTTTAGATGTGCCTAGGACTCGTACCTCATTTGGTAAACATGGCATCTCATGTGCACTTCCATCTATCTGGAACCAGCTCCAGTCTATACTGAAACTCTGTAGCATTGTTTCTGCCAGTCTCTTTAAAACCTTTGCTGTGACTAAATTAAACAAAGCCTGTGGCTGTTTCTAGTCCTTACTTGACCGTTGACTTTTATACCAACAACACAGTTCCCTTCCCTGATTCTTCTACTTTCTAATTCTACTTTACCTCTCCTTTCCTTCCCCACCCTCCCTTTACTCTTTATTTCAGTCATCCTTACTTTTGATATTCCTCTGCACTTTTTGTCCTTTTCCCTCCCCCTCCTCCCCTACAAGGTCCTCCCTCTCTTCTCCCTCTCCACTCCCCTTTGCACCTATCTTTTACTCTCCCTTCACCTTATGCATCCTATTCCTCTTGTTCCAACATTTTTGGCTGTCGTTTCTCTACTTTTAATGATTTCTCCATGTTATGTTTATAAATATTACCTTTTTATGTCTTATTTTGAGCACTATGTACCACATGTACCATATACTTTTATGTACCATGATTTTATGTATGTAATTTCCTTTGTCTGTATATGTTCCTCCTTGTGAATGAGCTTGCTCAATGGAGTTTTCCTGTGATAAACTTGAACTTCAACTTGAACTAATGCATGTAGACAGGAAAGTCTCATAACTGTACAGCATTTGATATTAGAATGTCAGGCCTTTGAGCATGAATGTGATTTATAGATTAAACTCCTCCTACATAACAAGCACTTTTTAAACAAGAATGCCATATTTGCACATTTAATGCATCTTAGTGATAAGAGATCTGTTTATGGTGTAGCAACATTTGCATAAAAGGTTTGGTTGTGCCTTTGCTATTTTAATAAGTGAAATGACATATAAGTGTAATACTGAAGTTAAATGTCAAATACAAAAAGTGTTATGAAATTATTTTATTTTTTATATTAGTATTGTGTAAATGTAATAATGTATGTAAATTCTATGCATTTTAATAAAGAATATGAATCTGAATCTAGTGTTTTTGATCCTACCTACAGTGCCATCCAGCAGGATCAAGCAGTCTGTGTGAGATTTCGTAGTTTACTGCGTAACAAATTGGAGTAAATGTCATTGAATAACTCTTGAGTTTCTGCATTGTCCTTCAAGCTATCTCAGAAAAAAACTGTGTTAACAGTGCTTGATCGAAGTGGCTAGTACTTTATTTCTTTTATTATTTTATTTTATTTTTTTTTGTTATTTAAACATTTGGTGACCACGAAAGACACACTGAGCCAAGGCTCGCTTCCAAGTGAGACCCGGGGGACAAGAAGCATGGGATAAAGTATACAAATACAGTAGTACACAATAGAAAACATACTAAAACATATCACGATAACTAATACAACATACGGGCTATGCAAACAGTTGAGGTACAGTGTAAAGGAGGACTATCCTAGTGCAAGTATAGGTACTACAAGGTACAAACAGTTCAAGTGCAATGTGTTGTTGTGGGAACAACTAGCCTCACTATGGGTTATGGATCCTCACTAGCCTAGTAATGACAAGGTCTTAAGTGGAGCTTTTATCCCTCATTTCTGCCTGGACTATCCCGATATCCTGGTATTCCCAATCCTCTCTCTTCATCATCTTTAAGTGTCTTTAACATCTATCCCACCTTCTCTTGAAACTTGCAATCGTCTTAACATTGACCAGCTCCTCTGGCAGGCTGTTCCATGTTTCCACCACCCTTTCTGTGAAGAAGTGCTTCCTCATGCCCATTCTAAATTCCCCTAGCCAGCTTATGATTGTGGCTTCTTGTGATGGACCGCTTGCTAAGCTTAAACAGTTATTGGCCATTCACCCCATTCATACGTCTCAGGGACTTAAATGTTGTAATCATGCAACCTTCTCTCTCCTGGCCTTTGAGGAACAAATATTGAGGTATGCCAGTCTTTCCTCATATGTCCTCCCATGCTGACATGAATCATTTTTGGTTGTTCTTGTTCGGTCTGCCTGTAAGCTGTCCTTGACTTTTTTAGGTGAGGTTCTAGAACTGCACACAGAACTCCAGGTGCAGTCTCAGCAAGAACCTGTACATAGGCAGGATCACTTCCTTCTTTCTGCTTGAAAAGGCTCTACATACAGTATGCACCCCTGCATCCTGCTAGCTTTCCCATATGCCTTGTTACATTTGACTGAGTTCTAGAGGGTGTCACTAATTGTAAGTTCCAGATCCATCTCCTGTAAGGCCTGCCCTAGTTGTAACCACCTTACCCAGTTTTCAGCCCACAGATTCAGTTTCCAGATCTTGGACCACCTTTTTATCTTCCTTAGGTCTCTTTTGAATTTCCTTATACCCTGCTTATTATCCAATCTACCACAAATCTTCGTTTCATCTGCAAATAGGCACATCTTGCCCTGGATCTCCAGTACAATGTCTCAGATGAACACATTGAGGAGTACTGGGCCCAGAAGTGACAACTGTGACAGCCCACATTTTATCCCCCAGTTGAAGAGTATTACCATTTAGCACCTCCTTTTGTGTTTTCTCTTCTTGCTAGTTCTCTGCCCATCTCGTGGACTTTCTCCCCCACATCCAGGTCCTCCAATTTCTTCACCAGACTTTTGTGAGGCACAGAGTTAAAGGCCTCAGCTGAAACAGTAAACTCTCATCATCATGAAAAGGACAACAACCAATTAAGTTTGGGCTAGTACTTGACATTAGAGCTCCTTTTGTCAGTGGTATCTGAGATTTGGCAAATTATGTTCATAGGAGAATGGTTTTTATAGAAATTTCATTTATCAGCAGACCTTTTGTTTTAGAATCCTTTTAAAGGCTGTGCAGTTTCAAATTAATCATCCTAAGATGTCCTGGCCCTAGACCTTCTTCTTATCACCCCCAGCACATTTTTTAGACATATCATGCGTTTCATTTATCTGCATTTCTTTCATTTTGGAATCCATTTAAAATCTGTGCAACAATTTCAAACCAATCATCCTAATTAGCCATGGTCCAATAGACCTCATCCACATCGCCTCTAGTTTGTTGCTAACTCCCCTTTCACAAATGTCTCATTATACTCTGCTCTTTTTCCATTTACAGGTCAGTTTTAATATAACTTACTCATGATGCCTTTCAGTGAATGTAAGCTTAGTTATATTAACCTTTAACGGACACAGACACACACACATTCACTTTTTTACAAACTGATTTTACTCCTAAAAAATTCTCTGTAATTACAGCTACAAAAGTAATACAAGTGAGTTTGGTCTGCAAATTGCTTTTTTTTAAATAGCATATTCTTCCGGAAGCAGTAATTGGGTCTCCATCACCTAAGTGTTTAAAACAGAAAGTTCAGTATTCCTTTTTGCTTAAAATCCTTGTTCAGTTTAACCACTCTTTTAAAAGTCAAGCTTTTTTTCAGTGCCATTTAATTGGTTCTGGTTGATGCAGTATCTTTACATGGATGGACACTGACATTGAAATAAGCCTGTTATTTACATTATACTGTACATTGTATTTATTTTTGAGAAAAAAAGGAAAAATGCATTCCTCATCATAAGAAGGAACTAATTAAAAACCATTGTAATACTGATCAATATAACAGTATCTCAACACTAACTTTAGGTATTCAGTAAACTGAATACACAGTTATCAATCTAACATAAAAGAACAATCATTTATAAAGAATTAGCTCATTTACATTGATTTGCAATATATTAATATTTCATTTTCTGCTCAACACCTAAAGCCCACAGGGGTGTGGGTAGCATCTTATTAAACCATTTAGTATGTGCTCTAGCTGGACCGGTAGAACTGAGGTTGAGGTGCTGGATGCCACACCTCACACCACACCGGCGACTGGGGTTCAGGGATGGACTCTGATTACAAGAGGGAGGAGAGAATTGTGCTTCTGGAGGACTGCTCGCATCTCCTGGAGTGGGTTTGTGGGGATGCCTCACTCTGCAGTGACACCCAGTGGAGACCGGGAGGTACTGCAAGGAGTGGGCTGTTTTGGGGGAGGCGCCGGCGGATGTCAATTAGGGCACATCACTTGCGCAGATGTCATTGCACGTCTGGCATCTTGGGGCAACTCACGCAGGGTGGAAATCCCCCAGTTGGTGGGGAGGCAACAGCGGATGCTCTAGAGCCCTCCCAGATGCTCCAGTGCCTGCTTCAACCCCAAACTTGACTGTCCATGGTACACACCTCCCTGTATGGTGCCACGGGGGGGCAGCACCCGATTCCTCATTTGGGGGAAGGAGTTCAGGCAGGGTGGTAGAGGAAAGGCTGAGCGGGCCCTGCCAGAGAGATGTCTCACCATCAGTGACTGGAGTGAAAAAGACTGTACAAAAAAATATGTGCTCTGTACCATGACTGAGCTGTAATAATGGGATCTATGCACTAAACTTATGCACCACCCATCACGGCACATAGGCATCCCTTAGTAACAAAGCCACACAGCAGGTATTCAACCAGACCCTGGCAGCATGCACCAAAGGGGATGCATGCCCCTTACACATACTAGAATCCAGCTGCTGCTAGTGCTGTGTGCCCGCCTGCAGGGAAGTGCCTGGGGTAGGTCCAGACTCTATGCCATTCACAAAGGCATAGAGTGCCAGTGGAGGGGCACAGGCTATTATGGCAGGCACCCTGCCTTGCCCAATAAGTCCCTCTCTATCCTGCAGATGTGGCCCAGCAAGGCAAACCTCCACCCCGGACTGCAGCCCTCAGTATGTCTGACATGCAGTGAGGGCTGGGAGCAAACAGTTGGCACCTGCCAGTAGTAAATGGGACCTGGTCTGTACTGAGGTATACCAGTACTCAGAATCCCCTGCTTTGCACAGAGCAGGGATCTGGCCTGCAGGAGGGATAGGCATCCAATCAGATGCCTACCTGTTTCCACCACCCTGCTCATGTTCTGTCCCCATTTCTGCCATGTTGCAATGTGCCTGTGGGGCAGGGCCATAGATGAGCATACTGGTGTTGTGCATGACATGAGGTGCACCTGCTTCCACAGGTGTGGAAAGTTGCAGACAGGGTACTCACCTATAGTGTGTACACTGCTCCCTTAACACATGCTGCAGGTCTCAATAGTATCATCATGGTAAAAAAGGAACACAAGATGACTAACAACTTCTTGATAGAAGTAAATCATAAACATATATAACTCAGTTGTTCCTTTCCATGGTTAATAACCTTTAATTTACAGCAACATCTTAAAAAAGACTTCATCTTAACCAAGTTTCACTGCTTGTACAGTCAGGTTCAAGAAGGAACTTTTTTCCACAAACTATCCATTTACCCTTCATATACTTATGGTCTGAGGTTATGACCATTCAGGGAGAAGTTAGATCAGTACAGGGTTCTCATCTGCTGTGATAGAGGGACTGAAACTGAGATCTGCAGTGCAGATGTTGTGGCAGTACCTGCAGTGCTTGCTTTATAGCTGTCCGTGCTAGACAAGTACCAGGAGCCTTGCTCTCTGACTATCTTCATCACCCCTTGATGGAACTGTACTCAACTTCACCTCTTGCTGGGGACTTTCATCTGTTTCACTCTGTGTGAAGAATGTCACACAGGAACAGCTAAAGGTGGGCCAAGATGGCCTTGTTAACCCCTGTGTGTGTGCTGTCTCACAGAGCTGGATGAACTGGGCTCTGAACAGAAGTATAGAATTTACTCTCCCTGATGTGTACCTGCTTATGCCTCTAGTTGTAGCTGAATACTCCATGAAGGAGCTACTTTCTCTATATAAAATACTGGTCAACAAGGCTGGTCAGCCCCTTTGTGTCCAACTCCACATAGTAGCTTCTTCTCCCTCCATGCTAGAGATGAATCTCCTCCCGAATCTACAGGTGCTGTAGCTGTAGCCTTCAGGCAATCTCACTGAAGTGCTATCACTCTTTCCATCCTCAGGCCCTCATTGGCTGCTCCTGCTCACTGGGATGGGCACTGGGGCTGAGCCCCCCCCAGACTGGTTCTCCATTCATGACTTTTCCTGCCCTTCATCCTTAGAATTACATTTTTGGATTCTTTCCTCTATCTTGCCCTGCTGCAATATGCTCAGTACAGGCATTCTAAGGCTGTGCTCTCTAATCATTGCTCCACCAGTCTGTTAGTTCTTCTACTGCAGTTCTGGGGACTGGACAAGAAGATGCCCTTCACCACAGGTTGCTGCCTGACTCTAATAGCAAGTCCACAGAGGAGCCCAAAAGTAAGCCCCGATTTGGGGGGGGGGGGCTACATATGTACAGTATATAGTGCCTTTCATTCCAACATAAGTTTTAACCAAGTAGAAACAGAAACATAGAATTTGATAGCAGATTAGGACTGCTTGGTCCATCCAGTCTGCCCATTTCTCCCTACCAACATTATTACTGCAGACCATGCCCAATTGACAGACCTTTCTCCCTTCCCCCTTCCTTTCCACTATGATTCCCTTATGCTTATCCCATGCATTCTTGTACTCCACCACTGTTTTCACCCCACCACCTTCACTGGAAGGCTATTCCAGGAATTCACCACTCTTTTTGTGAAGAAGTACTTCTTCACATCTCTCCTTAATCTAACCCCCTCGATCTTCATAGCATGTCCCTTTGTTTTTGAGTACCTTTTCTTCTGAAAAATACTTCCCTACTGTATCTTATTTACCCCCTTAAAGGATTTAAAGGTCTCTAGCATATCCTCCCTCTCCTTCCTCTGTTCCAGGGTGTACATATTAAGGTCCTTCAGTCTCTCCTACTAGGACATTTGATGTAAACCCTGCACTATTTTAGTTGCCCTCCTGTGGACTGCCTCCACTCTATGTCCTTCCAGAGATGTGGTCTTCAGAACTGGACACAGTACTCTAGGTGGGGTCTTAAAAGTTATCTATACAGAGGCAACACAACCTCCCTCTTTCTTCTGGTAATACCCCTCCCTATGCACCCCAGCATTCCACAGGCACTGCCCACTGCCTTTTCACCTGGGAGGCAGTATAGCACAATGGGTTAAGGCTCTGAGCTGCAGATCTGGAGACCTGGGTTTGAATTCTATGGCCGCCTAGGTGCATTCTGTGTGATCTTGAGCAAGTCACTTAACTTCCTTCTGCTCCCAGGTCGTATCTGAAAACAAGCTTTGGCTTAGTGTGCTACTCCTGGTTAAACAATGTTCCCTTCTCTTCATGTCACACTGTCTCACCATCTTTAGGTCATCCAATATGATTACCCCCAGGTTTCTTTCCTGCTTGCTGGTTGTCAATACCATTCCACCCATTTTGTACTCTGACCCTGGATTTCTGAGCCCTAAGTGCATTATTTTGCACTTTGCATTGAAACCCAGCTGCCATACCCTTGACCACTGCTCTAGTTTTCTCAGGCCCCTGTTCATCCTTTCCACACACCCCCCCCGGAATGTCCACTTTATTGCAGATTTTGGTGTAATCTGCAAAGAGGCAGACCTTCCCTTCCAGCTTCTCTGTAATGTCACTTATAAAGACATTAAAGAGGACTGGTCCCAGCACTGATCCCTGAGGCACCCCACTGGTCACTTTCTCTTCCTCGGAGTGAACTCTATTCACTACCACCCTCTGTCACCTATCCTCTAACCAATTTCTTATCCAGTTTACCACCTTTGGACCCACTCCTAAGCTACCCAGCTTGCTTACTAGTCTTCTATGTGGAACGGTATTAAACGCCTTACTGAAATCTAGGTAGGTCACATCCACTGCTCCACCCTGACCTAGCTCCTTGGTCACCCAGTGAAAAAATCTATGAGATTCATTTGACATGACTTCCATTCTGTGAACCCATGCTGCCTCAGGTGTTGTAACCACCTGGATTCAAGATATTCCACAATCTTTTTTTTTCAGTAACAATTCCATTAACTTTCCCCACCACCAAAGTCAGGCTGACTAGCCTATAATTGCCAGCCTCCTCCCTGCTACAACGTTTATGTAGTGGGACTACATCCATCCTCCTCCAGTCCTCCAGAACCACTCCTGTTTCCAGTGAGCTATTAAATAAAACTGTCAAGATTGCAGCCAGTATCCCCCGAGCTCTCTCAGTACACTTGGATGCACCCCATGTGGCTCCATTGCTTTGTACACCTGCAGATAAGTAGGTCGCTTCAGGACTCTCACTTCCAAAAAAGGATCAGTGTCCACCTCCCTCCCCACAAAGCTTCAGTTACTTTTTGGTCCCTACACTTCTGCTTCCTCGGTGAACACTACACAAAAGTATTTGCTCAGGATGTCTGCCTTTTCCTATCCCCCCACCGCCCAGTCCCCCACTTCCCTTTTTAACCTTACAGTCCCAACCCTTGTCTTCCTCTGTTCACTTACATACCTAAAACATATCTTGTCACCTTTCATTACCTCCTGGGCTATTCTTTCTTCAGTTTTCACATTTGCTCTCCGTATTGCTTTTCCTGCTTCTCTGGTTCCCCTGCTATACCTCTGCATCCTCCTCCCTCTGTGTCTCCTTATAACTTCTGAATGCTACCTTTTTTGCCTTTATCTTTTCAGCCACTTCTTTCAAGAACCATAGCAGTCTCTTTTTCCTGTTGCTTTTGCTCACTTGTTTGACACAGAGGTTTGCTGCCTTTACTATGCTCCCTTTTATCTTTGCCCTCTGTTCCTCCATTTCACCCAGGTCATCCCTGACGCATTCACCATCTTTATAAAATCTGCCCTCCTGAAGTCCAGGACCCTCACCCTTGTATGGTTCAATTCTGCAGCCCTATTGAACCACTCTGTACTGTAATAACTGGTCCCCAAGTGACCTCCCACCTTGACATCTGCAACACTGTCACTGTTGTAGACATTAGAACTACTTTCAGTTCCAGTGCATTCAGATCCATTTTGAAATTAATCCATTTTCTTTTTCTCCTTTCTGCTTACCTTGATTATGCAAAACAAGAGTTTACAATATTCAAAAAAGTGTTTCAAAAGTTTCCAAGGCCTTTTTCAAGATTACCTCTTTCTATGATGCAGAGGAAAAATGGCCATTGGTCATATGTTTTTCTGCATTTCAGGACTTTCCTGAAGTTGATGACTAAAATGTTAAGGCACGGGCCCCAATAGAAGCACACACCAAAATGCAGTTTAAATCAAACGTTTCCTAACACAACTAATTTAGTGCTAAAGTCAGACATCCTGACCCGAAGTCTCTTCAAAACTAGAGTTGTAAGTAATGTGAAACTCCACTTCTGCCATAATTCTGTGGAATTTCAGAAATTCCTCCTAATATTGCAAAATTAGGTCAGAAGTGGAATCTTGAAATTGTTAAAGTTGAATCATAAAATATTTTATGTATGTATGCACTTATTAATTCATTCATTCATTCATTCATTTATTCATTTAAAAATTGGTAACCAGGAAAAGTACACTGAGCTAGAGTTCATTTCCAGGTGTGACCTGGGGTAGAGGGAATGGGGAGAATAGAATACAAAATTGCATAAACCCATTCAATTAAGAACAAGGCATGGAATGCCAAGGTCCTGGGTTCAAGTCCCAGTGGGACTAACACTTTTCCTTTCTCTTGTACAATTGGATTCATAAAGCCATATAATGCAGTTGAAATATCATCAAATGTGACTAGGTACAACTATATTTTTTTAAATCTGGAGTAAATACAGAAAAAGTCCTTTTCCTAGCTAATGGAAACATCCCTTTAAATTGATCTCTAGGTTTCATAGGCAAATGTGAGTCACCAACCTTACAGAGGTGGGACATTCACAATTAAATGTCATATGAGTTACTTCAAGAGAAACCCTGGCCCTTTTCTTGTATTTTCTTCACCATTATTGCCTGTTTATTGGAGTACCTCTGTTTATGAGTACCCCCCCCCCCATTTTCAGTCTGTCTACAATTTGAATATGTTACGGTTCATGACCCAGAGCTGGGCACATTACAGTCCTTCATCATGTGACTTCATTGCATTGCCAAACAAGAGGAGGAAGGCAGGAAACTTTTTTTTTAACACAGATAAATCAGATATTTTCAGTACTAAGTGTATCAACTCCCTCCTGCAGCTAGGGAGCAGGGGGTGGTTAATCGAATTCCAGACCTAGAGCCTACTAATTGATATGACTATGACTTAGAGAGACCAGTGGGTGGAGCTTAGGTCCAGCTAGAGAGAAGAATGCAAGGGTGCCCTGGAGGTGTCTTGCCCATTGATTGCTTGTCAGACAACCCTGAGGTGGCAAAGATCTCATGCCTTTCAACCATGAATGGATTCACCCCTTGAGATCTAACTATCTTGATGCCCAGTTATCTGATAACCTTCAGGGACAGGCCCAAGAAAGCAGAGGAAATGCCAGTTAATGGATCTGGGGGCATTTAGTGTTCATCACTGTTAATTCCAGGGAGTATGTAGGGGACACATCACTAGGGTGTGAGAACCATGTAGGGCTTCTCCTCAAGGGGTGTCTTTGTCAGCCTTGTAGCACAGAGAGGGACCCATTGAAGAGATGAATTCACCCTTTTTGGGGGTATTTGCAGTCCTGTGCCCAAGAAAAATTGCCAGTCAAGTTGCTGACAGGGAGAAACCTGATAAGCGAGACAAAGCTGAGGACTAAAGCCAGGATTTAAAACTGAATTCTAGTAATCTGCAGTTTATCTAAACTATGGGATAAAATTCCTCAGTTTACATAAACTGCAGAGTCCTTTTCTGCAAACTACAGGTCACGCTGTCAGTCACTGTCAATAAGCATGTATTGTATACAGTATGCATTCATTGAGAGCTCAGTCGGTGACCAGCCATGTTGATGAGCAGAGGGATGTGCTGATCACTGGCTGGGAGTTGGTTTGAGGTGCGGGGTGGTGGATCACATCTGAACAGGGTGGGGGAGTGGGGGCCCACAAGACCACCAGGACATTTTTTTAAAGTGTGATACAGGGGTCAGATTTTTTTTGGGGGGGGATCAGTTAACGTGCATTGCCCAGGTGGGTAATCAGGTGGGAGGGAGATCCATTGGCCTGCCAGGGATTCACCTTATTTCACACAGGATGGTGTGTGGTGTATGGGGGGGGCACTAGACAGCCAGGGTTTCTCTTTATTTTATACCAGATGGAGATCAGAGAATTGGGAGCAGGGAGGGCATACTAGCCTGCCAGGGTTGCACTTTATTTCTTATGGGGTGGTGATCATAGCATTGGGAGGGCATACTAGCTTGCCAGGGTTGCACGTTATTTCATACTGGATGCCAATTGGATCATTGGGATGGGGGAAGGCAAACTAGCCTGCCAGAATTACACTTTATTTCTTATGGGACAGTGATTGGTGTTTTGAGAGGGGAAAGGGCATACTAGCCTGCTAGGGATGCACTTTATTTCTTAGTAGATGGTGATCAGAGCATTGGGAGGGGTGTGCTACACTTGCTACAGCCCATGCAAATGGGCCCATAATGGGCATAAAAATGACCCACTAGCACTATGCCTGCCCAATGGGCTCATTTGCATGGCTGCCTTTGTGAATGCTGAGTTACCGCACCGGTGCTATTACTTGTGGGGGTATTCCCATGGCTGGAGGTCAGGGCTGCACTGGTAGGGTTAGAGGTAGTGGTATTGGTGTTACTGCTGATTCTATCTAAACCCATTCACAGACAGATAGTGCCATGCACTATCCATCTGTGAAGATCATTTTTTAATACCTGGGTAATCACAAGATGCAACACAAACTTTTGCATTGCGCTTTGTACTTTTTAGTGAATCTTGTCCCAGGTGTCTTAGAAGACTTTTAAAACAGTCAGCAGAACTGTAAACCAACATAACTTTTCATTGCAACTGCTCAGACACATAAAAGTCAATTTTTTTTCCATATGGATTTTTATCTCATTTGTCACCCCTAGCTGCCCCCTTCAGACCAACCCACCCCCAGCCCCATCACCCTGTTATCACCAGGACTTATCTTCCAGAGTTCTGCCCAGTCACCGGGTGTGGAACCTGTGGAAGGTCGATTGTCACCCACAGCCAGGGGGTAGTTTTCTTCTATTTGTCTCCCATCTCCATTGCTGGGATGCACATGCCAGATGTGGGTACAAGGAGGTGTGTGCACATCTGTGGAATTCCCACAGAATCCTCCCTTCCTTGGTGCCAACAGACCCACATTACCCTCGGGCCGCCACCTGGGGGCAGTCGTTCAGTGGGAGTGCCAATCCTCCCTCCCTGGGACATGAGAGCAGTCCTTCAGACGCTCAATGATCTCCCTCCCCAGCCAACCCTCAGTGGCCTTCTAGCACTGTGAACATGGGTTGCCAGCATGGCAGGGGGTAAGGCACAGATGTCTCAGCCCTCTATACCAGTGGGCTGGCTAAAAGTCACATTTTTGAATGTTGCATGTTGTGGGCATTCAGAAAAATCCAAACATGAATATTTTGACTTTTGAACTGTTAGCATCAGACATTTTTGCAAATAACTTCTGTTTCATAACAGCTGCATTTATAAACATTGATTCTCCAGCAGATAAAAAACACATGCTTCCAGATTATGTTATTTTCATGCTTGCAGTAACTTGCATTTCACAATAATAAGCAAAAATATATGTCCAGTATTAAAGATCAGTAATCTTTTTTTCCTGAAGTAGCAAGGAAGGACTCTTGTCAGTCCTGTAACAGGTTGCCATAGAGATCTCCATGCCTTTGACCTCTGTACCAGTCTATAGGCAACTTGCTCTGAAGCCTGTAAGGCCCACCTGCTGTTACAGGGATATCTTGTAGCACTTAACACTCAGCTTGTCCGCAGGCCTTTCTTGTTAGTTCAAAAGAAACAACTACTTTACCCAGAGAGTTATTTCAGTATGGAACTCTTCCATTTGAGGTGGTCCATGGTACCAGCTTATTTCAGTTTAAACATAATCTAGATACTTACATGGATGAATCCAAATTTGAATTCCATCAATGGTAGGTGGTGAGATTATAATGGGCTAGTCCCTCGATCTCGTAACTCACATATGAACCTATGAACCTATTCAACTAAATAGCATCATTTGGAGTTGTAAACAAATCTGAAGTCTTAGTATCACATGACACCCAAATAACCACATCCCATAACCAAATATTAATATGTATATATATACGTTTTTATAACTAGCACTTTGCTATTATACTGGATATCACCTACTACTCCCAAAATTGTGTACAGCCTGTTATGTGACTCATACACATACAATGCCTTTGTTGAGAAGAAAGTTTCCTGGTCCTCCCTTGGGGGTCACTGAGGTGGTGTACTGTGGCAGTATCCCTCCAGGGACTACAACACAATGTCATGGCAGTGTTCTAAGACAGCTAGCCACCCAATCACCATTGCCCCAGGTCTCTACTGAACCTGGGTTGTTGTCACATCAGCAAGATGTGCTGCTACTGGGCCATCATATTGGTTGTATAATCTGAACTGGTACAATGATAATGAAGGACAGCTGTTACAGTTTGCATTGTTCTTCTTGGAGATTTGGAATTCTTGGAAACTGGAGATCTGTTTTGAGGTCCTCAATCATAAAATGACAAAAAGCACAGCCAACATACAGAATACCTGTTAAAAAATGTTAAATAGTGCTATGTCTTTTAAATGAGGTTGTGGAATCCCCTTAAAAGATAAAAACTAAACCTCATTGTTTGGTGTTCATTTGTTTTCACTTGGTTTATCACCTGCTTTTGGAATAAGTAATGGAATTGTTCTTCTTCATTACCTGTACACATTGGGTCTCATTTTAGGGGGCTTATTTGCATCCTTATGTATGCTTCCAGCATACAAGAGCAACTTAATAATAGGAACATAAGGATTATATATTTTTTTTTATTTTGAAATTTATTTACTCAAGCTAGCCCAGCTGAGATGACACATCTTGTTTCTACTGATGTACTGCTTGTACCCATTTCTGCAGCTGGCTAGAACTGATCACTAAGAAGTTGGGTTGCACACTGAGTATTTGGCTCTAGCCGAGTTTGAATCTGCAATCTGACAGTTTCCAAGCCAGTCATCTAAACACTAGACTACATTGCCTCTTTTTAATTGCTCTGTTTAGAAAACTTGTACGGTAACCAGTCACGCTGGCTCATTATGCTGCTACATACAAGCAAGCAAGCAAACAACACATTGCTGTCAGCAACATAGTGATACAGTAGTAGCAAGTGGTTAAAAACTCTTAAGTAACTAGTGTATAGTTGAAACTTGATGGTGTTTTTGTTGCCTGCCGTATGCTCTCTTTTTACAGCAACATGAAAATAAGGGCAGTCCAGTAAACAAAACATTTACTATTTTGACCAAAGCATCTGTCATTTGAAGTGGACATGCCACCATAGACTGTCAATGCAGGTAGCCAATTCATTCAAAATGAAAACAGAAAAATCAGAAAGAAGTATTCCAGATCTTGTCACCAAAGGGAGGAAAATATTGCTCACAATTATTATCTGTTTAAAGGGGAACTGTCAGCAATAAGAGCCTCACACCAAGTGTGAGGCTGATCCCAATTATCCCTTTGTGGGCAAAAACACTTTTTTACCTAATGATTACTGCAGTGTAGTAGATTGTATCAGGCTAATTTCATTGACTTGTATGCTGACATTTTCTGTAACCAGAAATGTCAGACTCCTCTCCAGCTGGCATCAGAGGAGGACTGCAGCAGTGAGAGATTCGATAGCCTACGGCGAATGTCAAGAGTTTTTTAATAAGCTGTAATCTTCTGTTTTCTGGTCTGCTGCTCTCCTGGGGCTAGTTATAGTCACAGAGAACTGTACTAAGCCCTGTGAACACAGCAGGAACAGCAGAAACAGCAAACATTTGATTTTAGCTTACAAAATCTTTAACATGCATACTGCACGCTATTGAATCTCCTAGATCTGCAGTCCTCCTGTGATGTCAGTTACAAGGGATTCTAGGATTTATGGTTACAGGAAATGGAATCTTAGAAGTCAGCAAAATTAGCCTAATACATTCTACTATTCTGCAGTAAACAGCACAAAAAATTGTTTTTTTACACAAAGTACAAATTGGAATCAGACTCACACTTGGGTGTGAGGCTTTTATTGTGGACAGTTCCCCTTTAAGCTAATAGCTAAAGCAGTTGTCTACTGCAGTAAATAAGTGTTATCTTTATCAACCTGATGAAGGCCTTTGATCTTGTTGATCACTTACTACTCAGCTGAAGAATTGCTTACCTGGATATCTCGCGTACAGCTCTCACTTGGTTTGCCAATTATCTTGCAAACAGATCCCAGAGAATCAAATATGGGACCTCCCTCTCTGACCATTCCCCAGCTCTGGTAGGTGTTCTGCAAGGATCTATTCTAGGTCCTCTTCTGTTTGCTCTACACATAAATTCCATAACACAAAGCCTGTCCCACTGCTGTGCCATTCTCTATACTGATGGCCTGATCCTTTATGACTGCTCCAAAAGTATTGATCAAATAAACTAATATCTAACTGCTGACCTACAGATTGTGCACAATTGGTTGTCTGCAAACCTATTCTGAATATGACCAAAACACAGTTTTTGCTGTTTGGTTTGCCTCCCAGATTAAAACAATACCTGTCCCCTTTATCCATAACATACCTTGATGGTACGTTAGTCCCCTCTGTCTCCTCTTTCATATACCTTGGAGTCACACTTCACCAGTAACCCACATTATGGGTGTCTGCAAGCCAGTTGACTCTATGCTGGGTGTCTCCTACAAAGTGGACCATAACCTGACCTCCCAAGTTTGCCATACCATTGCCCAAATTATGCTCCTCCCCAAGCTTCTTTGTGGAGCTCCAGTGTTTTAAACCACCACTAAATCTACTCTCCTTAGGTGGGATGTTGTGTATAACAGTATTTGTTGTTTTGCATCAGTATCTCCCCAGCTCACTCATCATTGCTCTCTATGATAGGCTAGGTTGGCTTCCCTGTCCTCTTTTTGGGATCACAGTTTTGGGAGTGTAATACAGCATGCAGTATGAACATACTATGAAGCCAGCAGGATAAGGCCATTTGGTCTATCATGTCTGCTTATATTGCAAGATCCTCAGCACCCGCTAATGACCATGCCCCCTCCCTAAGCAGCCCCTCCCCCTCTGTCCACTCCCCTCATGACCCTTGTTTCCCCCAACTTTATCCCAACCTCTCCTGGAGCTGCCTACCATTTCCAGTGAAACCACTTCCTCAGGAAGCCCATTCCAACCCCCCACCATCCTCTCCATTAAGAAGTACCTCCCATTTCTCTCTCCTAAACCTCCCCTTTCCAATTTCAGAGAGTGCCCCATATTTCTATTCCAACTAAGCTTGAAGAGACCCTTCTTGACCACCTTATTTAATCTTTTCAAATACTTGAAGGTCTCAGTCATGTTCCCTCTTTCTCTCCTCTACTCTCCTCTCCTCTCCTCTCCTCTCCTCTCCTCAAGTGAGTACATATTCAGGGTCTCCACTCTCCCCTCATATGCCCTACCCTGCTGGCCAATAATCATATCTATGGCCCTCCTTTCCACTGGTTCCAGCAGATGTATGTTCTTTTTAAGGTATGGACACAAGCACTGTGTGCTGTACTCTAGGTGCAGTTTCATCAACGACCTGTACAATGGTAGTATTACTTTCTCCTGCCTACTGCTGATCCCCCTAGCAATACAGCCAAACATTTTATTTGCCTTTGATGCTGCTTTCCAACATTTCATGGAATGATTCAGGTTACTAATGAACATCACCCTCAGGTCCTTCTCCTCCACAGATGTAGATAACCCTCACCCCACCCAGGCTGTACTCAGTCTTTGGATTCTTATATCCAATCTGCATAGCCTTGCAATTCTCTGTATCAAAGCCAAGTTGCTAAATCATGGACCACCTCTCTAGCCTTTACAGATCTTCCCTTAGGCCCTATATCCCTTCTGCTGTTTCTACCCTCCCACAGAGCTTGGTGTCGTCTACTAATAAGCAGATTTTGCCCTTAATGCCATCTGCAATATCATTGATGAAGACATTAAAGAGCATCCATCTAAACATCAATCCCTAAGAGACCCCACCAGTAACCTCCCTAGTGCTTAAGAGCTTCCTCCCACCATCATGCTCCGGGTCCTGCCCCTCAGCCAGTTAGCTATCCATGCAGTCAAGCTTCTCACCTACCTCAAATCCACCAATTTCCTGAACAACCTCTTGTGAGGCAGATAGTCAAAGGCTTTGCTGAAGTCCAGGTATAGGATGTTCATCACTTGGCCCTTGTCCACTGTTTTAGTGACCCAGTCAAAGAAGTCAATCAGATTTGTTTAACATGATCTTCCTCCCATAAGCCTATGCTGCCATTCATCCTGAAGGCCATTCTAATCCAGGGACCCTACTAATATTTGCTTAAGTATGGCCTCCATGAGTTTGCAAACAATTGAAGTCAGACTGACCGATCTGTAGTTCCTTTGGTCATGCTTGGGCCCACTCTTATGGAGGGTCACTACATGTGCCATTCTCCAGTCCTGTAGCACTGCTCCCAACTCCAGTGAACTACTGAACAGGTCAGCCAAGGGACCTGCAAGCTCCTCTGCCAGCTCCCTCAGAATGTTTGGATTTATACCAAACTGGGCCTGAGGATTTATCTACCCTCAAGGCTAGTAATCCCTTTCTCACCCTGTCCACCTTATCAAATCATCCATGCACACTTTCCCCACCTCCTCTTCTTCCCTTTTATGACACCAGTCCATCTTCCTCTCTCTCCAATCAAGATCAAACAGAAGTACCTGTTCAATACTTCTGCTTTGCCTCCCTTCTCTTCTACCCACCCCTTCCCATTCCAGAGCTTAACTGTCCGATTCTTTTTGTTCTGTTTCTTGCTAATATGCTGAAAAAAAAGTATTGTCATTGTTTTAATTCCCTCAGCTAGTTGCAGTTCCATCTGAGCTTTAACCCACTAGACTATCTTATCTGCTATGCTACCCATCTTCAGATGGTCCTTCTTGTCTTCCTTACTTTGTGTCTTCTTGAGCTTCTTGTAGGCTGCCCTTTTATCCCTTACTGCCTGGGTAACCACTGTGCTAAACCAGCTGGTTGCTTTGGCCCTCGGGTTTTTCCCTTTGAGCCTATGGCACTCCCTTGTGGCCATGACTCCTTCTTTTATGGTGGATCACTCTTTGTCCACCCCATTTCCACTTCAGTGCCTTCTAGGAGTCCCCTTAGCAACTTATCTATCCTTCTGAAGTCTGCCTTTCTAAAGTCTAGGATTTTAGTCTTAGTGGGGTCCTCTTCCTTGCCCATGTCCTACCAGAACCACAGTGTGCAGAGGTCACTCCCACACAGAGGCTCATCAGCTTTGATATCTTGGACATGGTCCCCATTTGTCAACACCAGATCAAGGATTGCCCCCTTCTAGGTGGGTTCTGTGATGCCCTGTGTCAGGAACCCACTTTGCATCCCATCTACAGTAGGACCACCTGATTCCTGGCACAAGTCATGGCTAATACCCTTAAATACACCAAGGGCAGATTGTCTCTCACAATTACCACCTCTCCTTTTCCTGCATCTGCTTTATTGATGAGATCAGTTCCCTGTCTCTTTTCTACTCCTGGTTGGGTGGTCTGCATACCACCTCCAATCTCACCTTCCTCCCTCTATTAGACAGTAGTTGAATCCACATTACTTCTGCACTCCCCTCTTCCAGCTCCTCTCTTGTACAAGTTGCAACCATCTTAATGTACACCACCACTGCCCCTTTCCTACTCCCATCCTTCATGTGGGGATTGAGAGGTCCCAATTATTGTTGCACATGACTCCTCTCTCTGTGACTGCCAAAACGTCTATGCCCCTCTCTGCCACAATACCTGTAGCTTGTCCATCTTGTTTTGCTGAGACTTCTTGCATTCAGGGACACCACCTTCCACCTGGAATCTTAGCCTCCTTCCCCTTTCCCCTGTCTGCCTTCCTCTTTAATCCCCTTTGCCTGTAACCCCCTTCCCTTGTTGTTAACCCCCTCATTCCACCACCACTTCTACCCTCCAGTACCCCTTGATTAGTCTGGGGGAGGTCTGCCACCCTCCTTTTGTAGACTCAGGGCCTGTAGACCCACCTGGCCTCCCATCCAGCAGTTTAAATTAAGGTCCTGGATTACACCTGGTCTGTACCCCAAGCTCAGTCCATGCCAATGGCACTGACCTAACTGATTCTACTTCCATAGCCTCTGGCTTTAATGAATTTTTTACAGATCTGCTCAAATATACTGTGCTCTTCCAGCACTCATCCCCTCTAAGCTCTGCCATGCATCCCATAACTACCCCTGTGGACTGCCCCGAGTTCCACCTAAAACTTGCCACTCTCAAAGAGGTTCAAAAGCTTCTCTCACAGCTAGATCCAGAGAGCTCGGCTGAGCATGACTCCCTAGATGCTAAATTTCTTAAACTGGGTGCTGCAGCCCTTGCTCACCCAGTTAGAGACCTTTTCAATCAGGCATTCATCTCCAACTCAGTACCCAATAAATGGAAGGTGGCAGTGGTAGTCCCCATGCATAAGAGGGGTCCAGCTCTGTTGTCAAAATCTATAGACCCATTTCCATCCTCTGTCATCTGGCAAAGATACAGGAGCACATACTATATACTGTAACCACCTTCAGGACTACCTGGAATCCCACAACCTGCTATTCCCCTATCAACATGATTTCAATAGGAACCATAGCACCCTAAAGGCCCTAATAAAAGTGACAACCGATATATTTCATGCCATGGATAGGGGTTGCACCACAGGTGCCATCTTCATCAGCCTCACTAAAGCTTTCAACCTGGTAAACCATGGTCTCCTGCTCCACCACCTACATGCCACAGGTCTAGATAAAAATGCTCTAAACTGGGTAACAAGTTACCTGTCCTGTCACTCCCAAAGAGTCAAGTGGTCTGGCTCCCTCTTAGAACTTAGACCAATATCCCACGGCATGCCTCAGGGGTCCATTTTAGGGCCATCATTGTTCCCACTCTTCATTAATGATCTCCCCAGCTTCTGTGGTGCTGCCTCGGTACATCTTTATGCAGATGACGCAATCATCTACCGATCCTCACCAGACCTTGACCAAATCCATCATGAACTTACCATGGATTTTGCCTCCCTCAAGGACTGGTTCTTTCAGAAACAGCTCGCTCTCAGTACCCTCAAGCATGCCCCTCATACCCTCAACATTACATCATCCATGGCAAATACCTCAGAAACCATGTCTGCCTTCAAATACTTGGGCTTCACCCTGGACCCTTCACTCTCTTTCAGTATTCACATCTCCAGCATAGTTAAAACCATGAATCAGAAGCTTGGCCATGCTCTATCGAATTCATCTGTATCTCACCTCTGCCTCCTGCCTAAGAATTGCCTCTTCTTCCCTTATCCCCTCCTAACCTATGGAGCCCCCCGCTACTCTCTGCTAATATCTCATCTCTCTCACTCCTCTCCCAGGCCTATAGGGTTGGTAGGTTCACCTTGGGGGTTAACTCCCGATCTCATCACTGTGATGTTCTCTCCTCTCTAGGATGGTTACCCTCTGAAGCTAAATTGAAATACCTCTCCATGTGTCTCAGGTTTAAACTTGTCCACCACTTTACTCCTCCCTGCCTTAGAGATCTGATTTGCCCAAGGCAAGCACCTTGCTCCCTCTGCTCATCCTCCCTTCCCCTAATTGTCCTCCCCAATCTTCACCTCTCCCTCACCAGGAGGGCCTTCTCTTTTGCTGCTGTTTCTGACTGGTACTCCCTCCCTCCTCACATCCTAACCAGTCCATCTCTTCCTCTTTTCAAACCTAACTTGCTTGCCTTCCTTATAGCCTCCTCCTCCTCCTGCTCTTGCTTCCAATGAAGCCCCCTGCCTAGCTTATCTCACTGACCTCTACCCCCTCACTCCGTTCCCTCCCTCTCCTCCTCACCCTAGCCTGTCAGCCTTACCAGCTCTCAATTCCTTATTGGGGCAGACATTACAAACTACCTTTGTATAGCCTACTCTTGATGTATATAGAACCTGTAGGTATGTAGACACTGTTACATTGTCTAGCCTTACACTATTGTTGTTACTGTCATTGTTTACTGCTATACTTCACTGAATCCCTGTACAACCTGTATTGCTTCATTGTACCCCAGGTCGACCCTGAAAAAGGGACTGTATTTGTCTCAATGGTCCTACCCGGTTACCAAAACTCAAATAAAAATAATAAATATACCACCCCAGCTTGTCCCTGAGGACTCTTTATCTCCCCACATTGAGGTGCAGTCTGTCTGGTGCAAAGAGTGTTTTATCTAACCAGGTGTCCCCCTAGGTCCAAACACAGCCATACACTTCTTCCTTGCACCACTCCCTCAACTAGTTATTGAATTCTTCTATCCTTTTCTTTCTGACCTTGCTGGCTCTTGGTACTTGCAACACATCCAAGAATGCAACCAATCTGGCTACCTCTCTGCAGGTCTTCCCCACCACCCTGAATCTTTCCTGCATTAACCTCACCTCCTCCCCAGCTAGGTCATTGGTGTCTAGGTCTATACCTATGTGTGGTTTTCCCAACTCCCCCTACCAGCTCCCCAATCTTTGGGCACAGTCTTTCTGCCATCATCCCTGGCATGCATATCACTTTACTTCCTCCCCAGTGAATGTCTTTAACTATGGAGTCCCCCACAATTACTTCCCTTTGGGCCCTGCCACATTTCTGGCTCCCTCTTCTCCTTCTCTGACTAACTTATGAGCATCTTCCCCAGCTATCTGTTCCCCCTTCTATTGTGGGCACCACCCTGCCCTTTTTCTCCCCTACTCCTGCATGACTGACTCTCACACAGCCCTTATCTGCCCCTTCACTTGACAGTCTTCCCCTCCAACCTTTCCTTTTGCGTCACCCACACACCACTCTCCTTCTCCCTCCACCTTACACCCTACCCATTCCCTGCCCCCACTACCTATTCCATTCTTCTTGTTTTCCCTTCCTTGCACACCATTTCTGTCTTGCACTGCACTCCCACTTCCCTACTTCTCATAACCCCAATGCCTATACCTGACCTCTCCACCATTATAGCATAATCCATAATTGTTAGCCCTTATCCCTTTGCCTCACTTTTCAAATGTGTGAACAGTGTCTACCCTCTGAAGTCCAGTGAAAATGCCCTACTGGCAGTCCCTAAGATTAGAACTAGGACTGGTGAATCATGCTTTCCCTGTGAAGCCCTGAATATATGGACTGCAATACCATCTGAAATTTGTCTCTGTCCCTCAGTGCCTATGTTTTGTCACAGGTACCATAAAAATCTTATTAGCTTGGCATGCTGCTTGTGTCACTGAACCTGAACAGTCTCTGTATGGTAACAGATTGTATATTCAGTGTTAATCTAATATCATGTTTCTTGTATGTCCTCTATGTAGCTTTATGTTGAGAAACTTACTGTACCTTCCCTGATATTGTTCCTAAGCTTTCTCTGCAATGATGTAATGGCTTGTTACCATGTTTCCTCCTTTCACTGTTTGTTGGTTGTGTTGTGTTGTATTTTGTTGTACCCAACTATATGTATAGCCTTGTATGTAATTTTTTATGTACTCTTCCAGGTCATACCTGAAAATAGACATTGCTTGCCTTGTATATTCACCTGGTTAGCAGAAACTAAATATATAAAATAGTGCAGTTATTTGAGGTGTAACAGTGACTGGTTATCAGACTCTGGTAATCACAGTAAGTTCTTAGAATTACTGCAGCTTTTGAGTGAATTCAATAAAGTTCTGAATTAGCAAATTGGTGTCTGGTGGAAAAATAAAATTGAAAAGATAATTAGTCAAGTACACTACACACTCCTTGTCTCCCAAAATAAGATGACTGAGGTGGCTGGTATAAAAATCATTCAAAAGAACCTACTAAGCAAAATTTGTAGCAGAATACTTTGCAGTATTGTCTGACTTCGTTTCTAGCCATAACCATAAACAGATACCTTTAGTTATTACGTGTGTCGACAAAAACAGCACAATTAGAGAGGAATTCATTGAATTTATTGATTTCAAGATTACTACAGGTGTTGTCATTGAAAATGAAATTATCTGTGCACTACAATATGCTGGACTGACCCAACTGAATATTTGATGACAGGGGTATGATGGCGCCCCTGCAATGTCAAGCAATGGAGTTAGAGTACAGGCTCAGATTAAACAACATTCTCCTTTAGCAAGCAATTGTTCATTTTTGTAAACTTCCAATGGTAAGCAACATATTGGACAGCATGAAAGAAATGTGCATAACCTTCAGCCACAAACTTGAGACAGAGGAACTACTAAAGTATATTATCAACAAACATGTAGAAAGAGAAAAGTCTTGAATGCCATTAATAGATTTGTAGCAGGCAAGATTGGCAGAATGTGATGGAGCATTTAAACATTTCTACAAAGTATTTATTTACTATACATGGTGACTGGAAACTGTACAAAAGCTATATAGATGACATACTAATCCTGTGGGAGGGACCAGTAAGTACTTTAGAATCCTTTTTGAGCATTTCAGCTGTCTGACAAAATACCTGTGTTTCACTTGAAATTATACCACTACTGAGCTTTCCTTTCTTGACATTGTTATATATAAGGAAGAATAGAAACTACTAGGGAGCAGGGGCCCGATTCCAGAAGGGCATACACCAACATAAGGTGAGATATGCCAAACCCCATGGCGTAGCTCACTAATTATACCAGGCAATATGCCAACCTCTATTCCAGGAGGTGGGTTGTGCCATGGCATTTGTGGGCTGTGACAAACTCAGTTTATGCTGGCACTTATGTCACAGCCTGCAATGCCTGGTGCAACTGCAGATTATGACAGCAACATAGCCGAATTCCAGTAGGGTGGCTGTCATAACCCACTAGCACAATTCCAGAAGCCACAGTGGTGTGGCTATGTTACAGCAGCTCTGAGCTGCTCTAAGTGGCACCTGATAGTGCCATCTGTCGACTACCTGCCTCCTGGCACTGCTGCAACAGTGCAGACATGTCCCCATGTCCTCTAATGCATACCCCTACCCCAATCCCCCAAAACAGCAGAAACCCCAGGGGTCCATTCACTGGCACACCCCTGACACCTATGGCACCTATACTGCCCCCTCCATGCCCTCTGGTGTGGCTGGTGGTATGCTGGGTTGGTGGTGCTTTGGGGTGCAGCCTGGTGTCTGTCGCAAGTTGTGACCTGTGGCAGATATATGCCATGCATGGGCTACTGCTACATGCATGGCATATATATCACAGGTCGCAAAGTGCTGGGACCCTGCCAATTCTAGAATGCGGTGTAGGGTCCCTGGCATAGGGGCGACTGGCATAACTCACAACTGCGAGCAGGTTACACCGGCCATCCTGGAATTAAACCCCAGGCAATTCAAAAAGGAAGCTGACAGGAATACTCTGTTACATGCAGCCAGCTTCCACCCAATAAACCTCAAGAATAGTATTCCCTACACATGGATGTTAAAAACACACAGGAATTCCAGCAACCTAGCAGTACAAGAAAAGGAAATGGGAAATATGACTTACAGGTTTTGCCAAAGATTGTATAGCCAGAGGGTGGTATATCAGGCCATCATCAGGGCCAAACGGCAGGACAGGTCTCAATTACACCAAACGGTAAGCACTGCAAGTGATCAACAACATTACAGGCATGTACTCCAATTATAATACTCTATGCAGACTGACAATATTCAGAGAATAATACACAAGCACTAATATGTACTACAAGCCCTTAACATAGATAAAGATGACAGAGGAGGAGGACGACCAGACTATCGTACCCCCCTCCCCCGAGGAGACGGAGGTTGCTAGGGCTGCTCGCTGAAGCCCTACCTGCTACAGACAAGCCCCAAAGCTGCTGCCTAGATCGTAGCCCCCTCCCCTAAGGAGCCGGATGTCATGAGGGCTGCTCGCTGAAGCCCTCCCTGCCACAGACAAGCCCCGAAGCTGCTGCCTAGATCGTACCCCCTCCCTCGAGGAGCCGGAGGTCATGAGGGCTGCCTGAAGCCCCTCCCCTGCCACAGACAAGCCCCAAAGCTGCTGCCTAGATCGAACCCCCCTCCCCTGAGGAGCTGGAGGTCGTGAGGGCTGCTCACTGAAGCCCTCCCTGCCACAGACAAGCCCTGAAGCTGCTGCCTAGGTAAAAAAAAACTCCCTGCTGCAGTCGCGACTGTTGGTCCCTGTGGAGCTAGCCTAGGCTGAGGACAGTTTGAATCCTGCTTCTGGTGCCTTTTTCTTGCTTGTAGCACTGCTCGGGAAGCAAAAGGGAACCGAATAGTGATCTGTCTCGGTGCTTAGTGGGGACAGAAACTGTTTTAATACTGCCTAACCAGAAGTGTAGAATTTTACAGTAAAGTGAATTGTATGTGTAGGATGTATGCAGAATTGAGTCTGTAAAACAGCGTGAGCCTGATTTAACCTGCCCAAGGGCTGTTATTTAGTAAATTGTACCACAGCTAGCCCTAAGCTAATCACTGTTTAGTACCTCTTCCCCGAGTCTGCCCGCCCCAATGCTAATCTGATCTCCCCCTACCTGCCTATTTAACCTGCGCTCTCTCTCTCCCCCTCTCCTGCAGATCGTACCCCCTCCCCCGAGGAGCCGGAGGTCACGAGGGCTGCTCGCTGAAGCCCTCCCTGCCACAGACAAGCCCGAGCTGCTGCCTAGGTAAAAAAAAAACTCCCTGCTGCAGTCGCGACCATTGGTCCCTGTGGAGCTAGCCTAGGTTTAGCCCCGCCCCTACCACCACCTTGGTCAGCATTCCTTTATATAGCTATAATCACATGGGGTGCCAGAACCAATCAGCCAACTTCTCCATTTGCAGGTTATATCTCTCTAGCACTAGAGGGAGCCTGCACTCTAAACCAATGCTCTCTGCTGTAAAATCACACATAACCATGATCTTTGCTATGCTGGCACTCCTCTTGCTACAGCACCCACCGTCCACCTTGGATTCCTTCATATCATCCATGGACGTGCCCCTGCCCGACCCTCAGCCCCTCCACACACAGTACCCCATTTACCTCACAACTCACAGCCCATCCACCTATCAGCCCATCTCCCCTAATCCATCCCGAACACTGGACTACCACACTGTCCACACCCACCCACCGCCAATACACAACTCTCTGTACCATGAACTCTATCACCGATGGTCACTCTCCTTACTAGCTTCACCAGCACTAATCTCACTCCTCATCCCATGCACCACCCATCTAAGGTCATGGCAACTGCAAAAGCATCCAACCTACAGCAACTGCTGCTCTATGAGATGTCTAATTGCCCTACTTCTCGTGCTGTCAGGAAATGTGCACCCAAACTCTGGGCCAGGCAATTCTGCCCCGCCTCGGCCCACCCCTGGCAAAGGTCTCTGAATTACATTTATGAACATATGTAGTCTTCCCAAGAAAACTGCAGCACTCCCGTGCTGGGTTGCACAACATTCCCCAGACATTCTTATGCTAGTGGAAACCTGGTTCTCCAAGCTTACATCCGACTCAGCTGTCTCCCTCCCAGGTTTCTCCCTGTTCAGGGCTGATCGGATGGGCAAGCGTGGAGGGGGGGTTCACAATCTTCTTGCGTAACTCCGTTCTAGGCCACGCACTCCCAATCCCTGAGCTCAACCATGGGCACAAGCCATTACTCAAAAATCACCCCACACCCTGGTCGTGGCCCCCTATACCTAACCACGGCCTACATACCCCCGCGTACGAAAAATATAGCAATCAACTCCCTCATAGACTATCTATCCACCTTACCTCAAAAGGCAGAACAACTAATCCTGGGAGACATAAACACCAACTGGCTCAGCCCCTCATCTGATAATATAAAGGATGAGCTTGCAGCCCTTGACCTGTCTCAACTGGTCACTCAGCCCACCAGACTTAATCAAGCAAAGGGAACTAGCTCCCTCCTAGACATAGTTCTCTCTAATCGGCCACACAATTTGGAATCTGTAAAAGTCCTAGCGGACTCACTTAGTGATCACTCCCCTGTCCTCTGCTTCTGGTCCTCCTCCACACTCAGCCCTGAGTACTGCAGCACTCCTCGATGTAGATTTCTCCCCAGGGGCCTTGACAACCTCAAGCGTCACCTCGCACAAGTCAACTGGACTCCAATCACCCTTGCATCTGACATAAATACTGCCCTAACCTATCTCACTAGGACCTTCAGCAATGCCTGTGACCTATTTGCTCCCATCACCACATCTAGACCAAAAAAATGGGCTGCTACATGGATATCCCCTGCACTGATCCAGCAACTAAAACAGATGGACAATCTTTGGCACATAGCAAATGACTCTAGTAGAATGGCAGACAGGCAAGCCTATAGGGCAGCCCACAACCAATGCACCTGGGCCATCAAACAAGCAAAAGCTAGACACTATCAGGCTGCTTTGACATCCTCCTGGGGCTCTGCCCGAGCCTTCTGGGACAATATAAAAGAACTGAACTGCAAAACCCGCTCCCCCCCTCCATCTCAGATTGTTATAAATGGAGCAGTTTCGGCAGACCAAACATGTATTGCAGACTGCCTTAACAAAACTTTCTTGGACCTAAGTGCAGTTCTCCCTGCCCAATTCTTTGACCCCATCCCCACGCCCACCCACACCCCCACCTCCCAGCCTCTATTCCACTTCCAAACGATCTCACCCCATGATGCCAAACCTTTCTTACTAAAAGCACTTGCCTCGCACAACCCATGTAGTGACCCTCTTGACTCCAGGATACTCCACCTCATGCTAGATGTCATGCTAATCTCCCTCACGAATGTCATTAACAGATCCCTATGCCTTGGCCAATTCCCAGAAGCATGGAAACAGGCTAAAATCACCCCCCTCCATAAGTCTGGGGACTGAACACTACCAAATAACTACAGGCCCATCTCCATCCTTCCCTCCTTCTCCAAAGCCTTGGAAAAAATAGTATCCACACAGCTCATAGAATACCTATCTAAATACGACATCCTTTGTGCTGAGCAACATGGGTTTCATCCGGGCCACAGCACATCCACTGCCCTTCTGGAATTCTCCCACCATGTACACTCTGCTTGATGATGGGCAACTTGTGAGCAGTATTCATTGACCTATCCAAGGCCTTTGACACTGTGTGTCACCCCTGCTGTTAAACTCCCTTAGCCAACTGGGATTCTCATCTGGCCCTCTGAACTGGTTCTCAAGCTACCTACACAACAGATCCCAAAGAGTTAAGCCAAATAGGACCTTGTCCACCAACCTACCGGTAAGCTCGGAGTCCCGCAAGGCTCCATCCTTGGACCCACCCTTTTCAGTCTCTTCCTAAACACCCTCCCAAGCTCCTGCTCCAACAAAATACTTCTTTATGCAGATGATGCAGTGATCATAGCTTCACATTCGGACCCATTCCTATTCCAAAGCGCACTGCAAAGCACCTTCCTCCAAGCAGAAAAATGGTTCAGTAACCATCAGCTAAACCTAAACCTGCAAAAAATAAAGTCAATGCTTTTTGCACATCAACAAAACAGCGCCAAGGATACTCCCCTGCTTATCACCCCTAGCACACTCCACCCACTTGAACAGGTAACAACATATAAGTACCTGGGCATCACTTTTGATGCAGGCTTTACCTTCCACGCCCATCTAAAAACCTTGT
This sequence comes from Neoceratodus forsteri, assembly GCA_016271365.2. NCBI lineage: Eukaryota > Metazoa > Chordata > Ceratodontiformes > Ceratodontidae > Neoceratodus > Neoceratodus forsteri. The sequence goes on from CM028130.1 coordinate 1,068,733,926, forward strand.
CATCAGCCATGAACTCCAGGATTGGGCTCCTCTACTGCCATAAAGACTGCCTCCCAGAATTTGCCTTAAAACTGGCCATCACCTCATCCATGTTGTCACTGGCCGACTACGGACTTCCAATCTATGCAGCTGCAGACCCCACCACCCTCTCTAAAGTCCAGACCTCTATCAACAAAGCCAGTAGGCTCCTGACTGGTGCCCATAGCAGAACTCACACATGCCTGCTGTACTCTGCCACAAACATACTCACACTTGAGGAACGGCTGAAATACCACACCTGCCTGCTGGCTAAAAAGTCCCTGCCTGGGTTATGCCCCCCAGGGGTCTCTGCATCCCTGCAACCAGATGTCCAGGCTGTGCTAACTCATAACTCCACTAAAGCCACCTTCCTAGTACCCAGAGCTAGGACCCCTCTCTGCCAAAGATCCTTTCATCATAAAGCCCCGGCCTGGTATAACTCCCTCCCAGAGGGAATCACAAAAATTCCCAGGATTGGCCTGTTCAAAATAGCCCTCCATAAACACATTATTGACAGTCGGTGCTGTAACTGCCTGTAGTGGAATGTAACTCTGTCTAGACTAGTCCCCCTAAGTCTACACTGGGTTCCACGGACGACTAAGTACTGGTTTCTAGGTCTGAGTAGGACTCTTCATGAATAACTGTAACAACTATGTTTATTTAACAATGTGTGTAACTCACCTGTATGTATGTAACCTCTGTCTAAACTTCACTTAATTGTTGTCCACCCCCCCGAGACGAGGTACCTTTGTAAATGAGTCTCTGACTCAAATGTTACAAAACTGATTATTTTAATAAATAAATAAATAAATAAATAAATAAATAAATAGCAGAATATGCAGAACCTCCTATCATTGCATCAGAAAAGTAAGCCTTCTAAAAGATAGGCTAGTCCATGCTGAACATGATACATAGGATAAATAAGCATTTGTCAATGTCGAATGTTGGCTTGCTGGCATTGGCATTGGTAGTACAGGAGTTAGAGAGATGCATAATAGGAATGGCAGTGAAATATTGAACTAACACCAACCCCAAGCCCCTACCCTGCAGAGACTGAAAGGCATTGAGGGTGTGCCTTTGAATCATCAGCCATAATGCTTATGCCATTCCACCTCACCCCACCCTGCAGACAGCAACAGGTGTTGTGGTGTGCCTTGGAGTCTTCTGCCCTTATACTTGCCCCATTCCATAAGGAAATAAGCTGAGATGGGTGCAGTATAGGAGAATGGGGTGACAGTTAGGGCTGAAGACCCCAAAGCACACCTCAATGCCTGCCAGTGGCTGCAGGGTGGGGATGGGTGTAGAATGCCATGAGCATTACAGCCAACGAACCCAAGTCATATCCCTGACACCTGTCAGTCTCTACAGGGTGAAGCATTATGGTTGGAAACCCTAACACCCCAGGTGTTTGTTGGTATTTTCAATCCAAATTTTCAACATGGGCTTTTTGAAATGCCACCTCATGAGTAGTGTCACTGTCATTTTATTACTCAATCCTGAAAGGTGATTTCACACAGCAACTGTGCTATTTGGTGCTACAGGTGTAGAAACACATTTCAGGCAGGAAGCAAAAAATGAAAGCTGTACTGTTCATGAGGAGGTGTGTAAAAATGGCAATGTTGAAAATCTGGAGTGAAAATATGAAAAACTGGTGAAGTTAAGAACGTGCATAGAAACTGCACAATGCGCACCTGTAACACAGTCATGTTTTGGAATTTTTCCACCAAATTTTCAACATGGGTATTTTGGGACCTCTCGTCATGAACAGCGACACTGTGATTGTGGTAATCTGTCCCAGAAGTTGATTTCCCACAGCGACCATACCATTCTGCGCCACAGGTGCAAAAACACATTTTGGGAAGGATGTGAAAAATGACAGCTATACTGTTCATAAGAAGGTGTAAACAAATGGCAATGTTGAAAATTTGGAGTGAAAATATTAAAAACTGGCAAAGTTACGAACATGTGTATAAACTGCACAATGCACGCTCGTAACGCAGTCACTGTTTGGGATTTTTTCACCAAATTTGCAACATGGACTTTTTGGGACCTCCCCTCAGAAACACTGGCACTGTTGTTTCATTAATCAGTCCCAAAAGGTGATTCAGTGCAGCAACAATGAAGTCACCTTTCTGGACCAATAAACAAAATGACAGTGCCAGTGTTCATGAGGTGAGGTCCCAAGAACCCCACATTGAAAATTTATTGGCAAAAGTCAAAATGATGGCTGAGATCAATCTAAGTTGACCCCTCCCCCCCATTGACTGCCATTATACGGCTTACCTTTGATTCTTAATTTTGCGGTTCGGCTTTGTAGAGTGCAGACATGTCCCGGTCCACAGAAGATGACAGCACCTGACCTCTAGAGGTAAGTATGGGATGAGCGGAGTGCACAGAGGGAGGGTCAGGATGGGGAGGGGGAGGGTGACAAAATGATGGACCATTTCCTGTTTTACAGGTACAAAAAAACCCCAGCAAAGGACGGTTTTCTTCTTTCACAGGGAAATCTTTTTTTATTAATTTGGACACACTAGGGTGGGCTCCTAGTGTGCCACAATAGTGGGGGGACATGTCAAAATGGGTATTGGGCACCCTGATGTTGGCAAATCATGTAGAGGGGTTTGGTGGGGGGGGTACCATCCAACACCAGGAGTGGGCATCCCGGTTTCAGAAGAAAATAAAAAAAAAATTCAGCACACTGGGGTGGACTCCCAGTGTGTGTCACATTAATGAGGGAGGGGAGATACATGCCAACATGGGGGATTGGACACCCTGATGTCGGCTTTTTGGGAGTACTTGGCAGGTGGCAGGAGCCGCCATTTTTTGGCACACTGGGGTGGGTTCCCAGTGTGCCACATTTAATGGGGGAAATACATGATGACATAGGGATTGGGCACTCCTGATGTCAGCTTTGTGGGACTGTGTGGTGGGCGGTAGGAGCCTCCATTGTGGAAAGCTGCTCTGCTCTATTTATTGAAATGTTTCACCAGGAAAGGCACACTGAGCAAACATGTTGCTCGTAACTCTAGCCATACACATTACTGTGCACTGCAATGTGCATGGCCGGAGTTTTGTCATCTGTCGTTGCATGACGAAACTGCACCTGATTGCAGCGGCAGATTTCTTTCAATTTTTTGGCTCTCTTTGAAGCTGTCTGTCATCACCAGCATGCTCACTGATTGGCGGCTGAGGGACACACTCACTAAAGCATCCCCTGCATTTGCCACAACACTGAAACACCTCTGAAATGGGCTGCTACCACAAGATGTTGCTTGCAGGTACATGCAAGCCAACATAAAAAGGAGGCCAGTTACTTCTCAGTCCTCTCAGACTAGGCATGGAAACCTGTGGGAGGTGTGGGCAATGTGTAATACTTTGAGAAAGAATGAATTCCCCCATCCAAGGAATAAGAACAAAATATCAAATAAAAACTGCAATAAACTGTAAGCCTAGTTATGTTGTCCATCTGCTTACCTGCCCCTGCTCTAAATATTATGTAGGAGAAAGCACCAGACCTCTCAGTTAGTAGATTAGTAAACACAAGAGTACAATAGGAGAAAACAAAAGGGATCCTTAGTGAGCAGACATTTCAAGACTGCAGGATACACTACTGCTTCTTTAAGGCTTTGAAGGATAGTAGAGGTTCCAGAACCCTCCATAGGAGGTGACTGGCACAAGCACTTAGAAAAATAACAGATATTTTGGATTCATACACTCAACAGACTGGACAAAAACATTGGTATGAACAATGATGAGAACTGGGCAGCATGCTGGTAACTCCTTGTGTAACACTGTAGCATGCTGGTAACTCCTTGTGTAACACTGTAGCATGCTGGTAACTCTTTGAGTAACACTGTAGCATGCTGGTAACTCCTTATGCAATACTGAAGTCTATTTAGGCCACTCATGCTTTACAGCACCTCTGCTCCCTTCCTTATGTTTCTTCCTTTCCCTCTCCTCAGCACTGCCCTTTTCTCCTCCTCCCTTTTTCTATCAGAGTAAAAGTACTTGGATGTACTAGTAGTAGTAGTAGTAAAGCAACTTTATTTATATAGGCAATTATTTGATAAGCAAATGGTACACCATAATGCCAGGCAAGCCCTGTTTTCAAGGTGTTCCTGTGTTTAACATTATAAGTTACTGCACAACGAATACAACACAATAAATTACAGCAATTTACAGCACAGCGATAGGCCTAAAATTTAAGAACCTCCTACTAGCTAATAATTTACACATCAAACAATATAAATCACAGGAAACTTATACAAAAATACTATAACAGGACACTAATAGCAAAGACATTCATGCAGTTTTGGTTTCCCATATTGTTTATATGTATCTACAAGCAAGGTCAAATCCCTCCGTTAGGTTAGAAAATTATTTCAAGCAATCACTGCCCAATATTTGAAGGTCAACTCCCCAAATTTATTTTTAGCTTTGGGGATTTTCATGCATATATTCTTATCCCTCAAGGAAAAGTTGTGATTTCTCCACTCAGTTGTGCTAACCAGTCTAATTGGCTCTCCTGATTTCAAATGTTTAAATAAGAGAATAGCCCAGGCATTGTCTCTCTTTTGTTGAAGTGTACTCCAAGATAAGTCACGATAAAGTGTACAGTGGTGAACATTATAGCCACTTTTTAGCACAGGTCTGGCTATTTTGTGATAAATCACATCTAGCCTACATAATGATTTTTGTGTGCTATTATTAAATAGATGGCTACCGTAATCTAGGAGGGGAACCAATAACTGATTAGCCACTGCTGTACAATCTTTCCTACTCAAGCAATGCAATGCCCACCTCATAACTTCCAGCTTTCTCCCTACCTTATTTACCAAAGACTCAATTTGGGGCTCGAAATTTAACTGTTGGTCGAACTCCACTCCCAGGTACTTATAATGTTGTGCCTGGGATAGGATACAACCATTGTCTGCCCTAATTTCTAAGGTTTGAGGTAATTTTACTTTATTCCTCCTGTTTACACAGACAGCATACTTTGGGTCTTTTGTAAGCTCATAAGCAATGCTTTAGATGCAAACCATTTTTCCAAACAGTCAGTCAGCCTGGAGTTTAGACTCAACGTCTTGGGCATTTGTTCCCTATTCAAATATTACTGTGTCATCAGCACATAGTGTTATATGTGTATTCTGCCCAAATCTAGGGAGGCTATTCATATATACCAGAAATATTAAGGGGCCCAATATAGAACATTGGGGTATGCCCCTAGTTGTTGGGGCCAGGCCAGAGTTTATATTTCCTATGGATGCCACTTGGGAGTGGTTTTCTAACTACGATCTGAACCAAACTAAGGGTTTATTCTTTACTCTATTTGCTTCCAAACAGGTCAGGAGTCTTCTGTGTTCCACCAGATCAAAAGTTTTGGACAGGTCAATGAAGAACGCACCCATGGACCGACCTTCCCCAAGACAGGTAAACAATTGGTCATAAAAGTCTGTGAGCGCGGTCTCCGTGGACCATCCTTTCCTGAACCCATATTGTGCTGATGTTATCCTTTTGTATTTCTCCAAATGCCACATGAGTTTGGAATGCACTAAACATTCCATCAGTTTTTAAATAATTGATAGCAGAGCGATGGGCCTATAGTTTGAGGGGTCTGAGAAATCCCTTCCCCTTAAATACAGGAATGACCTTATCTCTTTTCCACTTGCTGGGGAAAATCCCCTGAGTTAGGCACATATTAAACAAGTGTGCCAGAGGTTTAGAAATTTCTACTGCTGTATCTTTCAAAAAACAGACTTGTGTGTATGTATGTGCCAAAGTTTGGAATGTGATGTGATAACATTTGGGAAATGACAAGCAGATCAAACAATAAATGTCTATCAGTATAACTATATGGTATATATGATATGATATTATAACATACTGTAGAAGGCAACCATTGGGAGAATTTTATGGTTGCATCATCATTAAAATACAGTGAGATCAATTCTCAAAGGGTGGCACAAACAGTGTCAATGGCAGCTTGCGCCGATTGCCAGTTTGCCAGGGACCCTGAGCCTGATTCTCTATTGGGTAGGGTCCCAGCAGCAAAGCCCCACAGCTTGTTGCAACTGTGGCCATGCGCCAAAGACACAATACATCTGTGAGGTTTGCCGCAAGTTGTGGGATAGTTAGGCAGCATCTGCACCCATGGACAGTGACCTGCACAATCTAATAACCAAGCCAAATGCATCCCCTTGCCAGTGTCTAGCAGTCCCCGCCTGATCCCCGATGTCCCCTGTATGCTACATAACAGAACTCCCTGGTGGCTAGTGGTCCCTACCTTCCCATCCCTGATCTGCTCCTACAACATATCACTTTTCATGGTGGTCTAGTGGACCCTTCTCCCTATCCCTGTCTGCCCCCTGTAATACATATGTATATATATTCTACAGTACGTATATGTTCTGTACATTTTTTAACTGTGTGTACCTACTGAATATGTTATGTTTTTCCCTGACTGTGTGAAACTGTCTAAAGTGTATCATATTGTCCTATGTATTGAACTTGTATTTCCTGGTACTCTCCCGGGTCATACCTGAAAGTAGGCTAGTGTACTTACCTGGTTAACAAAAGCTAAATAAATAAATAAATGTACCATATAATTTTCCCTGGTGATCAAGGGGGCCACCCATCTTCACCTCATTAGGTGCCACACACCAGCCTCGATCCCACATCATGGAAATGACTGGCACAGCCCTTCACTCTTCACCATGGCTTGTTGACAACTGAGCTGTCAAGGAGTGCATACTGTACAATCAGCTGCTACAGTATGCACACCTTTACAGCTCAGTTGGTGGCCAGCCATGGTGGAGAGTGGAGGGGCTGTGCCAGTCAACAGCTCCATGATGGGATGTGGGGAGCAGGGTGGTGGGGCACTACCTGCTATGGTGGGGGATGGAGGGTCCACTAGACACCAGGGATTGTTGGGTATTGTTGGATGGGACATTCAGGGATGGGGGAACACTGGACACCAGGATAGTGTGGACTGTTACCTATACTTGGAATTGGGGGTGGGGGGAACACTGGACATCAGGGTAGGGTGGAGTTTTATATATACTGTACTTGGGAACAGGGATGGGGAGGGAGGACTACTTGACACCAGGAACAGAATGTATAATTTCCAGTTTATGGAGATCAGGAGGAAGGGGGACCACTGGACACCAGGGAACTGTTTTATTTCATTCACCAAGGCATTGGGGTTGGGGAGGGGGGACCGCAGCACATGTTTCATCCAACCCAGTGAGGGATCCAGGGCTGGTCCAAGTTCTCTAACCCTCCCAGAGGACACACTTCTAAGTACCCTTAGACCAGCCCTGGTTGGTCAAATGGTACTTAAAATTTCTCCCTCTGGGAGGGTTTAGAGCATCTCAAATTAGGGGGTATGGCAGCTTGCATCTGCCACAAGCTCTCTGGCACCATGTTGCAGCCCATTTTTTGCTGCAAGGATGGTGCTAGCCCAATTTGGCATACACAGCCTCCATTTGATGCAGGCTGTGTTTGAGAATTGCTTTTGGTGCACTTTTTGGTGTAAGCAGCACCTTGCACCATTTCTTGTGGCACAAGTCCCTTGTGCCATTCTGGGAGGCTTTGAGAATCAGGTCCACTGAATCAAAAATTCATCTAAGACAAAATGTGTACATGTGTACTGTCAAGAATCACCACCCCCTTCATTTCCCTTCTGTGCACTTTATTCACCTTTTTCTGCTTTAGTGAAATATGTGCACTCAGTTTGCTGGTCTCTAAAATGATCCTTGCAAAAAGCTGACCTCAGAAAACCCTATCTGCTTCTGAATCTGTCCGCTGCCAAACTGCCAAGAACTCTAGTGTCATTTTCCTAAAAATCCCAAATTATAGTCAGCTATGGAGGGTGGAGGGTGAGTAGTGTATCCCTGTTTGCACTAGTACATTTCACCCCCTTTATGACGTTAGGGTCTAGCGTTACTTCACTGCTAGGCAATAGCCAGCATGCAGAGTCAGGGCAGAGTGAGTGCAAGGTGTGGTTGTGAGCTCACTCTCTCTGACTGGGGCATACCAGCAGTTCACCCTTACTATCTGAATATTAGAATCAAGCAGTCAGTGCAGTCAGTGTGCTAGACAAGATGCCACTCCACTGGGATGCTTTGATTATAAGGGAAGCAAGTGATTTTTTACTGCCTTGAACACTTGGCATTAATAACAAATCACAGTAAAAATCACAACATTTTTTTTCTTTTGTATTACAATCTACTAAATAACATTCACCTTTGAATAACTCAAAATTCAGAAAATCTAGAGAAGGTAAATTTATTGTCTAACACTGGTTCGGTACTGTGCTGCAGCTTTTGAAGCAAATATAGTTATTTACTAAAAGTATGTACTAATAGTTTATATAAGAATTAATTGTAGCACTGTGCATTTATGAAGCTTCTAAAATAGAGAATTGCATGGGCTGATTCAATGTGAAGGAATAATGTTTAGGAAACAGGTACAGTATTAAGTTTGAATAATACAGCAAAGTCCACATGGTCAAAATGTTAAACACTTAGAAAAAAGACATGCACAGAATGGAAGAATTATGCACTGAAAGTGATGCATGGTTAAAATGGAGACACATACTGCCAGAATGGTCTAGTACTGCTTTATTAAGTATTGCTGGGCTAGGGGGTCAAGGAGCCAATGGAACACATTATACTAAAAGCTGTAAACACAGGGGTGTATGCTATGTGCCAAACAATGGGAAAAACCCAGTGGACATTAGTTTGGTATACCGAATATTAATCTGTTTTGTTATGATTGTTACAGTTGAGTCTGAAAAATGTAATAATGTACATATGAACTTCTAAGTTACAGACATTGGTGATATGTAGTTTCTTTCTTAGAGAGTTGCTTTTTTATCCATCTTTGTAAATATTAGTAAGTCCTATGAAATTAATATGTTTACATTATAGTTCAGTACTATTTTATCATGACTGGTGACCCCCTATAATGACTGATTTGTTGCATTACTGCCAGTCCCAATTATTGCCCCTAAGAAGCCCACAGGATGAAATGTTTGGCGCAGACTTTGGTGCCTATGTGGGAGATTAAGTAAAACCATACCTCGACTGAATTACAACTAGTGTGTGGCTGACTGATTTGGACTTTGCTGCTTGATTGCCTCTTCAGCTCCCATATTAAAATACCAAGGAGAATTTAAAGAGGTACCCAGTAGTCACCATCACATTTACAGCAATGAAAAAAGAGCATAGGTCCATCATACGGAACAGCATGGCAAGTTATTTACCAGAAGCAATCTGTGCCCTAGGACAAAGGCTAATGCGTGTGGACTTGTAAATGCTCTTACTAGAATGAATTTACAATAAACCGGACAAACATATATTCAACACTGTCCCATCTTCATGGCATTTTTGTATAACTTCAAAGCACCATGAATGACATTATCAACACATATTTAGCAGTAGGCAGTACAGCTGGCTCCTAAATTCCTGTATTTGTGGTTTGCAATGACTTACTAATGTTTGATTTTCATAGGTATCAGATGTGAAGCACAATAGGTAACAGATGTAAAGCACACATATGCTACCCTTCAAGAAACTGCCAAGTAAGAATTCAACAAGATGTTTATGCAGTATGTAAGCCTAGCAGAGAAAATAGGAGTGGACCCTTGTAGATCAAGACTTTCTCATAGGCAGCAGCAGCAGCACAGGGATAACACTTCAGCTGAGACAACAGAGGAGTACTATTTGAGAAACTTGGCTACACCATTACTTAATCATATTACTTCTGAACTTAAACCACAGTTTGCTGGTAATTGTCACTCACCACATCTACAGAAACTGAAACAAAAATTGGGCCAAAAATCTCTAATGGAGTCCATTTTCTCTCCTTTCAGGTTTATCTATCACAGCCAGTAAAATACTGTAATGCATATGGTGCAGTCAGCTCTATACTCCAAATTCAGATCTAACAAATTTAAATGATGTCATTCAAGTTTACAGTGACCACCTACCATTTTCAGAATTGTTACAATGAGAATAGTTTCAAGGGAAAATAACCTGTTACAGCCAATTTAGTACTGTTAAAGATTTGTCAAATAATGTTGCTCAGAACATCAAAATCTGTGACCAAGATATGCTTCCAAACATTTATGCATTACTGAGGATATCCAAACCTTTCCCAGTAACTTCTTGTGACTGTGAGAGAAGTGCTAGCACCCTAAGGACAATATGGCTGGAATTTGTAAAGTGCTGGACACAGCACTTACATCCACATTTTGGAAACATGCTGCATCCATGCAAATGTGTCAGAATATGTGCATCCTATTCTCAAGCAGCCTGATGCATTTGATACATTTTAAGCAGTTTACGGCACTTTTGGTTGCAACTGCAGTATGTGCATCCTTTTCCTGGATGCAAGTGCTCACTTCCATCACAAAAGTTTCACCAAACTTTTTGTGGTCTAACTTTTGTGACTGAAGTGCACACTTGCATCTGGAAAATGGACGCAAGTTTTTGAAAATCTTTACATAAAAATGTATCCTCATGCAATGATGGGGGAGCAACAGATCAGTGCCCTTGCTCTCATTCACATAAACTGTGTCTACAATGTGGACATTGACATGGCAGTTAATTTGTTTGCAAAAAATGCACCCTTGCAGAATACAGTTAGCCAGTATATTACAGATGTACAGTACTTCATATATCATTAACAGTTTAACAGTAGCCACCTAATAAACACATTGCCGCAGGTTTTAACATTGAGGTGCATGGTATTGCTACTTAATTTAAAATGCTACAGCAGACTGATCTGTATTCTCAGACCACTAATCCTATACCTGTTACTGATCCATTACATAATTTAATTTCCAGAGTCATGTAGGGACTAAAGCAAATCAGTAATAGATACATACTGTATATATAAATGCATACACAGTAAATGGTGAGGCATCCCAGTTTACAATGCATTATGGGGCTGGCAATACTGTGGCTTTATAAACAATATTGGCAAATTAAGTCTACATCCATGTGAGTAATGCAGAATGAATTAGCTCATATGGTGTATACAGTTATTTATGGCTGTATTATTTACATTCCAGGTGCCATCTGGATACTTTATTTTCTTTTTGCTTCGATGGTGCCAGGTTTTGCTGACCATAGTAGTCTGTCTGGACAGCTAGACTGTGGAGGACAGCAGAACATGCCACCATCAAAACAAAACAAGAAAAATACTGGCACATGTTGGTTTAATTGTTTGCTGATCATCTGTCACAGCCAATTGGGAATTACAAATGAGATGCTACCTGAGCAGATATATGTATACATTATATGCTTTTATGACCAGTGCTTTGAATACAAAACCAACCTGAAAAAAACAGCATTGCAAACTACATTTTAGTTATACAACAAAAAGTGCAAACATGAGCAACTGAACCACACTTAATTGTGTGGCTAAATAGTCCATATACTTTTCAAGCTGAAAAAAAATCATAGGCTACACATTTAAAGAGACAGTGTACCGACTAAAACTATTATTAGCTTTTAAAAGCAGTCAGCCATTACCTTTTATATCTGGGGTGCTTTTTCTTTTCCCTTTAGTTAATTAGAAGATTGTATTCCTGATGTTAGTAGGTGTGATATGTGGCACAGAAATCTGCCTGGCAGCTGACATATGTATCTATACCCCCCTCCCCCAATGCATCATCAGGAGAGTGACCTTACTGACTGTGACATCACAGCTGCTCAGAACAGGCACTAAGTAGCTGCCAGGTCACTCACTTCTGATGCCAAAGTTTGTGAGATCACAATGCTGATGATGTAGTATGGAGAAAAGAGATAGATATGTCAGCTGCCAGGCTGAGAGCTGTTCCACACATCCAGCACACTATAACCACATAGAAGACTCTCTAATGAGCAAAAGAGAAAAGCAAAATATTTGAGAAATAAACAGTTACAACTGACTGTTTCTTAAATTGTATATCATTTTCTTGACTGACTGACTGGTTCCACTAGCTCTTTAAATGAATGGTGTTACTCAATTCTAACGTTACATTTTTTCTTATTTATGACTGACATTAAGTTTGCAATATTATGACATCCGTATAATGTTTTAAAATGGCACTACACAATCTACAAATCCTCTGAAGACCATATCAATTATTTATGTTTTATTATATCTTGAATATAGTTGTCACATAATTCAGATATAAAATTATTGTTTTGCAGTTCTGAATTATAGTTAGGTACAGTTTTCATATCAATTAGGCATAACAACTAGTACTTACTAGTGAATAGCATTAATGATGTCATTAGTATGTACTTTGAACTTTGACAGACACTGATATGATCAATAGATGTGACAATTTACAGCAGTCTTTTAGCATAATGCATACTTTTGAACATACTATTTCATTTCAATATGTACCAGAATAACACGAGAACATGAAAAGGGTGAACTGATTTGTTCAATGCAACATGTGCATGGATACAAATGTAAAAGTAACTTGATACAAGGGAGTCAAGAGTTTCACTATTCTTATATCACTATAATTTTAGTTTTATATCATTGCTATATATTGCTTTATCATATGGCTAAGGGAGGGGTATTCAAGGAGCTGCATATGGAGTATCCTAATTTCAGTATCATCTGAAATCACATAATTATCTGAAATCTCAGAATTAGAGCAATAATCTGTGGGTAATGTTAGTTTAAAACTAGCACCATACCAGGGTGTGACTGAGCAGGAATTAATTAATGTATCTCTCGTGTTTTTTTCCCTTTATCACAGTGAAATATACCACCTGGCATTTAACTAAGCACAGTGCAGCTACCCCACTGTGTCCCTGAGGGTAATAATTAACATGAGTGATGATCCTAGTTGAAACTAGGACACAATGCTGTGATCAATCCATTTGGTTGCAATAATTCTCATGTCTTCATAATAATGCTCTAACTACCTCAAAGCAAGATTGAAATGCAGTGTTTAACCATTGTCATGCAGTTATTTGGATGGGAGGAAGAGACCAAACTAATTTATTTATTTATTTAGTTATTCATTTGTGTAGTTAGTTAGTTAGTTGGTTAGTTAGTTAGTTAGTCAGTCAGTGAGTCAGTTAGTTTGATTTGTGTTTGCTAAGTAGGTATGCTAGGCAACTAGATATCTATTGCAGTGCCTTGATCAACAATGAAACCTTGTCCCTTGGTCAACAGCTCCTCCAGTCGATGACCTCACTGGGACTAACACAAGCAGTTACCTCTGGTACACATCAGCATGGGCACACTCTGGACCTGATCTTTTAATTGGGTCTTGACGTAAGTGTGGTCAAGATTGATGCAGTCTTTTGTTCAGATCTTCATGTAGTGTTGTTCTTCTGCAGGACTCCCTGTTTGGCTATACACCCTGAGAATGTTATCCAGTACCATCCAAAACATCATTTAGAGCCTTGTAAACTCCTGGAGGTATCAGACATCTCAGGTATTGTGCTTGCTTGTGTACAGAGTTCTGAGAATTCCATGGAACATTATAATACAGTCCTTATGGACACCTTGGATTCCTTAGCACCTTACTGTGTCTGTCCCTTGACATCCTGTCATAGCTATCCCTGGTATTGTGTTGATCTGCAGCAGCTGAAGAGAAAGGGACAGAAGTTAGAAAGTTGGAACATTCTTGGCATAGGTCTAAGTCATTGGACGACAGATTGGTGCTGAAGACTCACTATGGTGAGTAGCAATGGCCATTCATCCTGAAAAAGACAGTGTTTCTGTCAAGAATGATTGCTGCAGGAAGAACTAAGCCAGCTCAGCTCTTTCACATCCTGGACAGGTTATTAAATCTACCCTGCCTGTGATCTACTAGAGCTTTTCACTAAAAAGTGTGAGGAGTTTGAAAATTTCTTTTTCTGATAATGTGTCCTCCATTAAATCAGGTATCTCCTTAGGTGGCCTGTCATGGGCCAGTGATGGTCAGTCTAAGAGAGGCAATGTGGATCTACCTACCTGGAATAGGTTTCCACCAGTTGGGGAGGATAAGGTGCTCTGGATGTTTTTGGGGTTTGCACCCCGCCTGCTGTATGCTGGTTCCCAGGCCTGCTGTGCTTGGCTGCTCTAGGGCTGTCAGGGATCCTTGGATCCAGTCATTTTCCAGATTTCCAGGTGTTCCTTCAAGGAGGGAGTTTTTCAATCTGCCTTTTGGAGGACAGTGGTTAGACCCCTTCTGCAAAATGTATCTTTGGACCCTGACATTCTGGGGAACTACATACCTGTGTCTAATCTCCCCCTTTTGGGGAAGATTATTGAAAAGGGTGTGGTGAAGCAATTTTCTGAATGCCTGGGTAGTTTTAACATCTATGAGCTCCTTCAGTTGGGTTTTCAGTCACACCACAGCACAAAGACTGGGCTCATCAGGGTGAAAAACAATCTCCTGATGACAAAAGATTAAGCTATTTGTTGCATCTTGGTCCTTTTAGATCTGTTATCAGCATTTGACACAGTTGACCATGGGGTGCTATTGGATCACCTGAGGAATTATGTGAATCTCTCTGGTACAGCTATGTGCTGGTTTGAGTCCTCCATAACTAGGAGATCACAACAAGTGACTCTTGTAAATTACATCACTGGAGCTTCTGCACTGTCATGTGGAATTAGTCAAGGCTCAGTCATTGCCCCCCATGCTGCTCTGTGTACATGTTGCACTTGGGTGGAATTATCAGATGGCATGGTGTTGAGTTTCTCTGTTATGCAGATGATACTTAGCTGTACCTTTCTGACACTGGAATTCAGGCAGCATCTGTGTTTTTGGAGTTGTCTTACTGAAATTAATGACTGGATGACCTCAAACTGGTTGTGTTTCAACCTGGGGTAAGATGAAAGTCATGATCATTGAACCTGGTAGGTAGAGCCCAGCGATGATGGATGGTATGGTGATTCTTTCTTCATTGGGCAGCCAACCACTTGGACCTGTAGGTATGGTAAAAAATATTAGGATCATTTTGGATCACAAGCTGATGCTCAGTCAACAGCTGCTGACTATGGTGCAATCTAGCTTTTACCATCTCCAGAATACCACCAGGATTAAGTCACATCTAGTCCCAGTTGTACTGGCTATGATTTTCCTTGCCTTTGTCACTTACAGGCTTAACTATTGCAATGCTTTGTACTTAGGGTTATCTAAAGGTCTGCTGCAATACCTGCTGCTGGTCCAGAATGCTGCAGCCTGATTAACTGTGAGCTCTTCCAGGAAGAATCGTATCCCACCAGTTCTGTGTGTGCTGCGCTGGCCACCTATAGGGTGGCACATCACCTTCAATATATGCTTGGTAGCATTCAAGGCCCTGCATGGTATGGAACCTGACTACTTAAAAGATCCCCTGATTCCATATTACCCAATTCATGCCTTCTGCTCGTTTGATGCTGGTATGCTTTCTGACCCCACTTCATGTCTGAGACAATCTGGAAACAGGACATTGAACGTGGTTACTCTTTTACTTTGGAATGCCTTTCCTACAAATGTCTTAGCAGTCCGCATGGAGGAGGACTTCAAGATCTCCTTGAAAACTTATTTATTTCAGATGGCTTTTCCAGATACTTTTTAGATGGTTTTAATTATAGCAAGTATGTATTTATATTTATTTAATATTTATAATGCTGCCATTTGTTTTGATTGTGAAGCACCCTGAGACTTTGGAAAGGGCACTCTGAAAATAAAATGTGCCTTGCCTTGCCTTGCATTGCTTAGTTACAGGTATGGCCCAGGAAAGTACAAGAACGCATGTAACAAGGCATACAGTATAACAAAAGGAATCTGGTGGACCAGGCAAACAATATGACTTCAGTAACAACACAAATTGTGGTAAAAAAAGCTACACAAAAATAGTACAGTAAATGGCTACAGAGCACTATACAAATACATGGTAATAGTTCTGAGCATTGTGAGGGGGAAAGGACTCAGTCAGAGAAACAGTATGCAAAGCCAGACCAAAAGGTGACTACGCACACCAAACTGGGTATTATCAGGGAGGTAAACAAAGTGCACAAGTACCTAAACACATGAAAAGTACAGTCAGGTGGAAGTACAAGCAGACAAAAAGAAACAAATGTTTCCTGAAGGCTCCCTTGAACGATACATGGGAGGGTGAGCTGTGCACAGTAAGGGGAATAGAGTTCCTGATCCTTGGGGCAAAGGTGGAGAAAGTCTATGTACTATCTTATAAAGATACATTAGTGAAGATCATTGTTTTAACTGAAGTAAAGCATGTTGCATCACACTTATTGTAATGGAACTGCTTCACAGTTATGTGTTGGTCCATGAATGTGCACTTAAGAAATAAGGAATGACAGGGTGTGGGTTACTGGTGAGATTTACACATACATCATTTGGTGTGCCACAAGGTGCAGCCAAGTGACTTAACCACATGAAAAGTGGTCAATCACCCAATTACAGACAACAAAAAAGGCAAGGACCAGTCCAACAATTAGAGAGCAACAGGAATTTATTTATGACAAGTGCAAAATATGCAGTGAGCACTCTTGTGATGAGGTGACTATGAAAATGCCCATACAAGCAACAGGCTCTACCAGTTTTGCTGTATGGCTTCTTCAGGAGTCCTGTATGTAGACATAGCATTAGTAGGCTCTCATAACTAAAGATTTCAGATTTAAAGTGTACAGTGCTTAAAAGAAAAGTGTCACAGTCCAGTAACGTAAAAACAAAGTAAATCATGTGCTACAAATATTAAAAAAAACAAAGCTAGCAGTTAAATAGCTCTTTTGATACAATGTTACAAGACAATATCAAATGTGTACACATATAAACATTGTATTATATATATTTAGACAGTCCTAGTGTACTACAGTAATAAAAATGGCTATTAATTCATGCAGTATAGGCCATAGCAGTTGTGCAACTCCTATCATTTGCAGCTGAATTTTATTCCCAGTTTCACAGTTTCCTCACCAGGGTGTCTTAAAAAAAAGAAAGACAAATGACTTTAATTTTTACTGTAGATAGCCTTTAACTCATTTGCTATAAGTTCACTGTTTTAATAAGATATTGTTACTGAACCTGCTACATACAGAATCGGACCACATACCTATACCCCTACTTTCTATGTATAAAAGGTATAAGATTAAAGCTTTTCAATGAGTCCTGGTGAATAGTGACTGCCCAATTGGACCATCCATAGTGCCTCCCATCGTAACAGTAAAACATTAACATCCCCACCCATTCTACTGACCATCACCTTTTTCTAATCCACAAAACTGAAACTTACAACCCTTTGCATAAACTTGTGTATGCATATGTTGGATTAAAGCATTAGTCAGCTCCTTTTCCTGGATAACACATAAGTGCTTCCCCACCCTGACTTTAAAATGATAGAAGTCTTCCCAGTATAAAAAGCACCACAGGCACATGTAGCCAGGTAGATTACACAGGTGGAGTCACAGCCTATAAATTACCTGATAACAAAAGTCTTTTTTGGCATTTACAGAGGTGACATGATTTGGTTAGCTATGACCTCACAAAACCTGTCTCTGCCATAGATAAAAGCAACATGTGGTATAGGTGGTGGCAGCCAAGATCTCAGTATTGGTTTTACTACCAGCTGTAGACTATGTACAAGCTTGTCTGAAAAGTTAGGGGATCTTTTATATACTACCCTTGGAGGCACCTGTGTATGGTTCCAGAGAATTGAGTCAGTATGGAGAATACCCCTGTATTTTGGGATGACATATTTAACTATATTAGGCTGTCTGTGAAAGGTTGTTACAAAATTCAGAAGCTGACTGATATTCATTTGCCTATTTTTTACTGCCAGTAAAGTACAGTATATCTACTAGTCAGCAGTGCCTGTTGCTAAGCCGCTTCTAGACATGCCCATCAATGTCCCCTTTGCAGGAACCTGTTCTACATTTCAAAAAGTCACTTTCCTCACTGCAGTTCCTTCACACGCTAAGGAACTGGGATTTTAGGATGTTATTAATCATGTGTCTGGAGTGACAGCTGGATACCAAGAGGGTGGTATTGTGATCTGTGGCTTTTTGAAATAAATCCATTCATAAAGTGCCATCTAGTCATTTTCTGATTGTCAAATCCAGGAAGCTAACTTCCATTCTGTCTGCTTGGACTGCAAACCTTAAGTTAGGATTTGTCCCCCCTAGGAATTATATAAAGTCATAAAGCTCTTTTCTGTCACCTCTCCATACTATACGTATGTCATCTATACTGTATATTTTATTTTATTTGCTTTTGGTAACCGGGTAAGTGCACTAGACAGAATTGCCTATTTTCAGGCACAACCCGGGAGAGTACAAATCAAGGAACAGGTAAAAACAAATACATATAGAGTGTTGTACAATAGGAGTTCCAAACAGTTATACAGAGGTGCAAGTTACACAGTACATAGAGGAGGTACATATCACATGTTATAATAGGAACAAAACAGGCAAAAGGGCACAATTTAGGGTTAATAATGTACAAAACATGACAGTGCTGTTGGTAAGTCAGCAAGGAAACAATTCCCAAGCAGAGACAAGGAACAAAGTGTGTAACTGTAGCTGTAGCTGAGGAAGAGTGCAGAAGGGAGGAATCAAGAGGCCACAGGGAAATTTAAGTGCAGAACAATGGTAGCTTTGCACAACTTGTGAAGCTAGGGACATTTGCAAATGTCAAGGGAGGCAAGGTAATTGGAGAGGCCTTTCTTGAATTTGGAGATTTGAAGTGCCTAAGATCAAGTGGAACAGAGTTCCAAAATTTGGGGGCATAGAAGGAGAAGGCAATTTCACCTATCCTGGTAGAGCATTTTGGGACAGTTAGCAGATCTAAAGACTTGGAACAGAGGGAATGAGGGCAGTCAATGGGGGTTAGCATAGCAGCGAGGGTGGAAAAGATAGAGGAATGAATAATGTTGTCAGTCTGGCAACCGAATGAATAATCCTGGCGGGAGGAAGGAGACAACCAGTGGAGGTCAGAGTAGCGATTACAGTGGTGCTTAGGATGAGGAGCAGATACAGTAGTGCAAATGGTTGCCACCTTAGATCTGTCCTATAGAAAAAAAAAGGTTAGTCTAGGGGCTATAGATGATTTATTTCTCCCACAATATTTGGTACAAATATGCATAAATAACTATGAATGTCACACCCATAGTTATACCTTTTATCTGAAGATAATACCTATCCTGAAACACAAATGCATTTGAGGTTAGAACACATTTAACACATTCTACAGGGAAACACATAACATCTTCATGGTAGTCAGTATTGTTTGAAAACCAATAATGTAATGCAGTTGAACCCTCTGAATGGGAATGTTGATATGCAAGGACTCTATGTCCATCAAAACCAACAATCATTCTTTCTCCATTTATGGATCCTCTAGGATGATGAAAATGTCCACAGTAGCTCGTATATAAGACTGAAGCTCCTGTACCATTCCTTTTATGTGAACATTCACAAATTGGGATAGTGGCTCCATAAAGCACCCTATCCCTGCAACAACTGGACACCCCGCTGGACTGGCAAAGATCTTATGTACCTTAAGCAGTACATAAAAGGTTCCTCTAATATGTCAATCCACTGTGATATTTCTCCCTACATTATCTGAAACTATGGGATTAGTCATCACCGAGGGTGGCTAAACCAGGGGGAGCCAGTTTTGCAATGTCCTTCCATTGTGAAATTACATTGGCCCATTTTATCTTTTGGCCCCGCCTTATTTGGACTGTTTTTCAGCTGTCTTCTTTAATGGTGAACTGACTTTGGTGGTGACACTAAGATTACATAGTACTGGGGACAGGTTGTCATTCCATTTATTTCCCTTCCCCATCACTGTTTTTGCCACCAGTGCAGTGCCTCAGTTGCCTGGGACTTCATGGGAATTTCATGCTGTTTTACACAAATCACCCACAAATTACATGATAATGCAACTAAAAAAGGGTCTACTCATTCATGAGTGCATCCATTGGCTCCTACTGCTGTCATGTGGAACAGATGGTCCTCAACAGTATGACTCTCACTTTGTTATAGTGGGAGTGCAGGGCTGTTCAACTACAGTTCAAGACACACTCAGGACAAGCTGTGAGTACCTTCTAAAAGTTTCCATTCCCACCTCCTACTGAGCTGCCAGCTGCAACTGTAAGAGACAAAAAGAGAGAGAGATAAACAGTGTACGCACCAAGCTTCAGACGAACTTTGTACTTTGTTGGTGCATATCGGAACAGTGCTCAACAGTCCCTACATATCACCTCTTAAAGTGGCTTCTTCAGAAGGGGCATGGTTGACTGGTAACACATTTGAATTTATAACTCAAATTTACAATCAATTGTGCAAAATAATTAATCAGTTGCAATTATTCAGTCTGTATTACAAAAGGACATGAAGTAAATTTCCAACCATTATGGCAATTAGCAAAACAAAGTCTGGCCAGAGCAGATATGGTTGCAGCTGTGGAATTTGGGGTAAAAATATTGTAAATTACCAAAGTTACAAGCCTTTGTTTACAAAATGTAAGATAGTGTCATAACTGTGTTGTTCTGTAAAATTTTTACGCCAGATTTTCAACATAGCCTTGTTATGATCCTGCCTCATGAAGACGGGCAGACAAAATGTTCAACTGCTGGCTTAAAGTGATTTTGCAGAGGTATTGCGAAATCAACTTTTGTGATGCAAAAACCAATTTTAGGCAGGAGCTGAAAAATGACAGCTGTCATATTGACAAAGTGCTATAAAGAAATGGCTATGTTTAAAATTTGGGGTAAAAATATTGAATATTACCGAATGTATGAGCCTGTGTTTGCAAAATTCAATGTAGACTCATAACTTTGCTGTTGTTTAATATTTTTACACCAAATTTCCAACATAGCTTTCTTATGGCCCCACCTCATGAACAAGGACAGAAAAAATTTTCAGCTCCTGGCTGAAAGGTGATTTCATGCAGGGACTGCAAACTCACCTTTCGGGATGAAAAAAACATTTTGGACAAGATTTGCAAAATGATAGTTATCACATTTATGATGTGCTACAAAGATAAGGCTGTGTTGTAAATTGGGAGTAAAAATATTGAAAAGTACCAACGTTACGAGCCTGAGTTCGCAAACTTCATCGTAGGCTTATAACTTTGTTGTTTTTCAATATTTTTATACCAAATGTTCAACATAGCATTCTTATGACCCAACCTTATGAACAAGGATGGAGAAAATGTTCAACTCCTGCCAAAAGATGAATTTGTGCAGGGACCATGAAATCACCCATTGGGACAGATCTGCCTAATGACAGTGACATTGCTCATGAGGTGGGGTCTCAAAGAAGGCATGTTGAAAATGTGGGCCAAAAATATTTAAAAATGTCTAAGTTATGTCACTAAGTTCAATCCCCCATTGAAATACATTGAACTGCATATCTGTGTCTTCATTTCACAGTCTGGCTTTGAAGAGTGAAAACGTGTCTGTGGTCCAGAGAGGATTACAGTATTGGACCCCCAATGGGTAAGGGCTTGGGGGTATGAGGTGGTGGGTGCTGAGTGGGAGGGTCAGGGTGTAAGGAATGGTCACAAAATACATTGAAGGACCTTTTTTTTTTAAGGTGACAAAAAATCAGGACCAAGGATCCCCGATCATGACACTGGGGGACTGGGCACCCCCAGTGTCAAAGTTATGTTTGTGAGTGCTGAGAAGGAGGGTCGGATGGGGGGAAGAAATATTCTTTTAAAGAAAAAAGGACTAGCATTGGAGAGAACATGATTGCGAACCTGGGGAATTGGGCACCCCAGTGTCATTGCTATGTTTCTGTGATAGGGTGGAGTGGCGGGTGCCGAGAGGGAGGGTCGGTGGGGGAATTTCTATAATAAAAAATAAATAAATAAAATAGGCTGTCACAGTGGAACATGGCCCACTCCACCATGACCAAGATGGCCAACATATGCTACTGTGCATGCGCGATTGCTAGCACATGTGCAGTACAGTGCAGCAGCCATCTTGGATGTGATGGGGTATGTCGTGTTCTGCTGTGACCCCCAGCACTGTAAAATAGTGCAGCACTGCATCAGTAGAGACAACATGGGCAGACTGCTTCATGGACAAGGAGGTGACTGATGCAAGTCCAACATGTTGTTCGTTCAGAAGGAATGCAAAGTCATTTTTCTCATAGCAAAAGGTCTGCAGGGTTCCACCCACTGCAGCCCTAAAAATCACAAATTGTTAAAAATGAAAAGGTAACCTACATGATAGAGAACTGAAGTTTATTTTAATTTAATTATAAAAAGCTTTGCACCATAGGGCCCTAATGGAGGATTTCATCCTAAACTGATTTCTTAGTCTATCAAAAACAGAGACAGGTTTCCACCACAGCAGGGATCAAAATGCTGTGCCAGCAGAGCTATAAACTGGCCAACAGACCAAAAGTAAACTCCCAGGAAAAACCGAGTTGTTAGTCATTCAAGCCAGTGAAAATCATAAAACAGCTGCCAAAGTCAAATATAAAGCCTGCTATTTATTTCAATGCTGAGAGAGCACTGTTGGGAAACTTCGGGGGTGGAAAGAAGATCAAACAGACCCTGAAACACTCCACAATGTTAGAATTCTGATTACAGTGCAAACAAATTGTAAACAATTATTTGTTGTATTTAAAATTATTAATTTCACTAAGACTAAATAAATTCCTAGTGCAATCTAATTGTCTGACTGGTGCTGGCCTTTTCTGTTTTCTGTTCCTGCTGAGTTCTTTCAAGGACATGATCGTTATTCTTGGGGACCGGCTTTCCTTTGTTGTTCCTTCCAATTCCCAAATTATCCAAATCCTGGAATGCCTTATTGCAATTATGCATTGGATCCATGTGTAAAATAAACTTAAAATGTAATTAATTATGTTTTTTTTTTTTAGTTTTTGTAAATCCTCTTCTACAGCTATGGGTTATTGCAGGATTTGCCCATGGGTAAAGGCCTTAGCTTACCAATCAAGTTACAGAATTTTTTATGTCCATTGTATAATTACTGAGTTCAAGTGATTAATGTCACACACCACCTTTTATTTTGGTAGAAGAATAGAAACATAAAAAGAAAACAAGAATGGGTACCACACTTAAAAGTCACTGTTCAACTGACACTCATGGTATTAGTCTTGAAAACGTGTAGCAGAATGTATGTCAAGTCACATACAGTCTCACATGCATGACCATACTACACGCTGATAATCTCAACTACTATAGTACTTTAATTGAATTGCAAACCACAAAGTATATCAAGATCATTATATTGGTAATAGCATTAACCAAAAATACAGATTTCAGATAAAGTAACTGTGGCACAATGCAACCAGTTATATGTGTTACAAGTTACTAAACAACAATATTTCCTTGAAATGATTACCACAAGCTTTCAATAAACAACATTTCAAAGCTAATTTTCTGTCTATTGTATTTAATATATGCATGTATTATATAAATGCACTTTGTATATAAAGTACTCATCAACTGATTTAACCCTGGTCTTGACTGTCGCCTCCCCCTTTACTTGCAATTTATCTTATTTCTCAGTTCATACAAACATACAAAAATGCCAGCAGAAACAGGCCTCATGGTCTATCGAGTCTGCTCAAGTGCACAGCTAGCACCTTATAATGCTGCTGCCTCTCCCTTCCCCTATCCAAACCCCTCTTGAAGCTGTCTACCACCTTGCAGGCCACTGCCTCACCCATCAAGAAGTTCCACTTGTCCACCACTCTTTCAGTGAAAAAAATTTCTCCTCACCTCTCTCCTAAATCTACCCCATCAAATCTCAGTTGGAGTTCTTTCGTGTCACTCCCCTTTCTCCTCTGGAAAATCCTCTCTGTGTTAGTCTTGTTTATTCCTTTTCAGGTACTTAAATGTCTCAAGTCATATCTCCCCTGTCCCTCCTCTCTTCCAGAGAGTACATAGTCAACTCCCCCAGCCTTTATTCATATTGGGAACACTCCAATCCCTGGATCATCTTCAGCCTATGCATGAAGGCAGCTGAGCTAGACACTGAAGGCACATGCCTGGGCTGTGACAGCCTACCCTTGTGGATCAGCATGCTCTACATGCTACACACTAACCTAGTCTGCCTGTCCCCAGTCCATGCATGAAGGCAGCTGAGCTAGACACTGAAGGCACATGCCTGGGCTGTGACAGCCTACACTTGTGGATCAGCATGCTCTACATGCTACACACTAACCTAGTCTGCCTGTCCCCAGTCCATGCATGAAGGCAGCTGAGCTAGACACTGAAGGCACATGCCTGGGCTGTGACAGCCTACACTTGTGGATCAGCATGCTCTACATGCTACACACTAACCCTAGTCTGCTTGTCCCCAGTCCATGCATGAAGGCAGCTGAGCTAGACACTGAAGGCACATGCCTGGGCTGTGACAGCCTACACTTGTGGATCAGCATGCTCTACATGCTACACACTAACCTAGTCTGCCTGTCCCCAGTCCATGCATAAAGGCAGCTGAGCTAGACACTGAAGGCACATGCCTGGGCTGTGACAGCCTACACTTGTGGATCAGCATGCCTACATGCTACACACTAACTCTGCCTGTCCCCAGTCCATGCATGAAGGCAGCTGAGCTAGAAACTGAAGGCACATGCCTGGGCTGTGACAGCCTACACTTGTGGATCAGCATGCTCACATGCTACACACTAACCTAGTCTGCCTGTCCCCAGTCCATGCATGAAGGCAGCAGAGCTAGACACTGAAGGCACATGCCTGGGCTGTGACAGCCTACCCTTGTGGATCAGCATGCTCTACATGCTACACACTAACCCTAGTCTGCCTGTCCCAGTCCATGCATGAAGGCAGCTGAGCTAGATACTGAAGGCACATGCCTGGGCTGTGACAGCCTACCCTTGTGGATCAGCATGCTCTACATGCTACACACTAACCTAGTCTGCCTGTCCCCAGTCCATGCATGAAGGCAGCTGAGCTAGACACTGAAGGCACATGCCTGGGCTGTGACAGCCTACACTTGTGGTTCAGCATGCTCTACATGCTACACACTAACCTAGTCTGCCTGTCCCCAGTCCATGCATGAAGGCAGCTGAGCTAGACACTGAAGGCACATGCCTGGGCTGTGACAGCCTACACTTGTGGATCAGCATGCTCTACATGCTACACACTAACCTAGTCTGCCTGTCCCCAGTCCATGCATGAAGGCAGCTGAGCTAGACACTGAAGGCACATGCCTGGGCTGTGACAGCCTACCCTTGTGGATCAGCATGCTCTACATGCTACACACTAACCTAGTCTGCCTGTCCCCAGTCCATGCATGAAGGCAGCTGAGCTAGACACTGAAGGCACATGCCTGGGCTGTGACAGCCTACACTTGTGGATCAGCATGCTCTACATGCTACACACTAACCTAGTCTGCCTGTCCCCAGTCCATGCATGAAGGCAGCATAGCTAGACACTGAAGGCACATGCCTGGGCTGTGACAGCCTACACTTGTGGATCAGCATGCTCTACATGCTACACACTAACCTAGTCTGTCTGTCCCCAGTCCATGCATGAAGGCAGCTGAGCTAGACACTGAAGGCACATGCCTGGGCTGTGACAGCCTACCCTTGTGGATCAGCATGCTCTACGTGCTACACACTAACCTAGTCTGTCTGTCCCCAGTCCATGCATGAAGGCAGCTGAGCTAGACACTGAAGGCACATGCCTGGGCTGTGACAGCCTACCCTTGTGGATCAGCATGCTCTACGTGCTACACACTAACCTAGTCTGCCTGTCCCCAGTCCATGCATGAAGGCAGCTGAGCTAGACACTGAAGGCACATGCCTGGGCTGTGACAGCCTACACTTGTGGATCAGCATGCTCTACATGCTACACACTAACCTAGTCTGCCTGTCCCCAGTCCATGCATGATGGCAGCTGAGCTAGACACTGAAGGCACATGCCTGGGCTGTGACAGCCTACACTTGTGGATCAGCATGCTCTAAATGCTACACACTAACCTAGTCTGCCTGTCCCCAGTCCATGCATGAAGGCAGCTGAGCTAGACACTGAAGGCACATGCCTGGGCTGTGACAGCCTACACTTGTGGATCAGCATACTCTACATGCTACACACTAACCTAGTCTGCCTGTCCCCAGTCCATTGTCCCATGTGAATCATTGCACAGAGGGGCCAAGGTGCATGTGGACACCAGCAGACATCCAATTAGATGCTCTACATGCCACTGAACTGATATTAAACTGGATCCTGTGCTCAATCAGAGGATTGTGGGATATGGAAGTTTCGATATTCCCTTAAGGGAACCATGCAATTGCCCCAACAGTTGCCCACAGCCCTCACTGTAATGATAATAAGCTGTATATAGCCAAATTAGGGATCATTTACCCTGCAGTTGCCATCCACTGCTGGTTTGAGAAGACATATAGCAGCTATAACGGGATCTGCATAGTCAGGGCCCCCTCCACTGGCACTTAGCACTGTGGATCTGGATTAATGCATGGCATGTAGCCCTGCCCTGCCCCCAGTAACTCTGCCTGTCTGTTTGAACATGCAGTGTTGTGCATGGACAGAAGATATGGTGAGGAAGGGATGTGCACCCATTTTGTTAATGATACAGGAGTCCAGTGGGACACCTGATACATTACTTCGAAATGTAGGGATGCTTATGCACCATGTAGGCATAGTGCATAGGGCCAAATGTGAGTGAACAGTAAGTAACTGATGAGTCCACTAGGAGGCTGGAAATTGGGATGGGTCAGAACCTATAAGGAGATGACAGTGTAAAAAATACAACTTGAATATTAGGGTGCAGGGAGGGGGAAGGTTGTCACTCATTGAGAACACTGCTACTATGTATGAGGTGGCTTGGTGAGAGTATATTTACCACCTGTAGTCAGTTGGAGACTCTGGACCTGGACATGTGGCCACCGTCAGACCACAGCACACAGCATAAAGGTTGCAGACACTGAAACCATATAGCTCACACAGACAGATACAGATGCAGACTCTAGATACTTAAAGCTAACCAGGAGGGTGATATTTTTTCTTGGAGTCAATGGTGGTAAAGATCCAACCAAAGTGTATTTCTTATCTTCAATGTAAGCCCCGAAATGTACCAAAGAGCATCTTATATCCAGAGATTCTTGAGGCTTAACTGCTCCCATACCTCAGCCTTTATGTAGTTATTTGCAGCAGGAATACAGTAGGTCTGAGCCTTTAAGAAGGTGACAGTGAAATAAAACTTGAACATTAGAGTGTAGAGTGTAGAGTGGTAGAGAACTGTCACTCATTGGAAACAATGATAAAGGTCCTGAGGTGGGGCAGAGAGGGTATGGTTTCCATCTGGGACTCTGGAAATGGGCATGTGGCCACCATCAGGACACAGCCCAAAACAGAAAGACTGCAGGCAACTCAAACAGCTAGTCCACCCATCCAGCCATGGCTGCAGACTCTAGGTACCTAAGACCACCCACAGAATTTTTTCCTTGGAGTCTGGCATCTGGGAGACCACACAAAAGTGTATTTTATCTTCAATATAGGCTCCAAAATGCACCACAGAGCACACCATAGCTTCTGAGGACATAGTGGCCCCCAAACCCCCAGCCTTTATGTAAAAATGTTTTGGGTACTACACACACACAGAAGAACTCCAAAACCCCATACAAGAAAACCTGCAAAAAATCTGGCATTATTCCTGTGAGTCATTGTATAAAACGTATATGGGCTGCAGTACTCAGCTTATCCAGATTGTTTGTCTGGTCATCTGAAACTGTTGGTCCTGCTCTAAGTCTAGCAAGCATTAAATTATTCATGGTAATTTACACGTTACCCATGATGCCTGCATTGACTCTCAAACAGAATCATATTATAAGCAGGTTCCTGTTCTAGTGCAGTGAGATAGCCCACGGTATAGGGACTTCTTTCTTCTCCCATGCTAAGGCTCCTCAAACTCACTGTAAATAATTACAACTATGGGCCTATTTTTAAGACCCTCTGAAACTATATACTGTCATATGTACATAATGTTGAACCGTGACCTTCTTTTAAGATCCCTGCTGATGTAACCTTACAATGTATACTGTGATGAATGTTTTGATTTCTAATATTTAAGTGCTGCTTGTGTATTTTCTTTTTTCTTTCCTACTGATGTGGAGCCTTTGCAAAACAGTCTATGCCTCAAAGGTTGTAATTCTAATTATTTCAATAAATAAATAAAAATAAATAAATGTGTCATTTTATGGTTCTTCAGGCAATGGAGATGTCAATAGAATTGATGAATTACTATTGTTTGATGGTCTCATGAATTGCCAGGACACCCCTGCAGTAGCCATTCTGGAAAATATCATGCTCATATCCATACTTCAGCCTGAAATATGGAAACCAAACTCTCCAATTTAAATTGGGATAGCAAAAACAGAAAAAAAGTCTAAAAGGAATTATAGGCGCTGCACTAGTAACTAACACCTTACTAAATGGCCAGTTTATTGCTGTATGGGTATGCTTACAAAAACTTCTAAGAACAAATAACATGGAATAGAAATCGGACGAGTCAGACTGGGTTTGAGCACAATATATTCCAGATTGCTTACTGATATGGGTGAAGTGTGATCCTCTGAGTACATGTTCCCTAACTGGCAGTTAGGAGCTCATTGTGCAGTAAGCTGTATTAACCCAAGAAAAAAAATGAGGTTTTGAGAGTTGTTTTTTTTATCTACAAAAAGAGAGAAAGCAGCCTTACCAATTCAGCGCACTGGGCTACAGTACAAAGCATAAGATACAGTAGGATTTATCACATTATGAGTTACAGGGGTGTTGTAGACAAATGTATCAATACTTCAGTCTGAAATTAAGAAACCAAAGACTGCAATATAAATTAAAGTATGAGACAAGTGAAAACAAGCACTGGCCAAGGCCAAATGTTTTCATGTGTGCATTTGCTGTGTAGTTGTTAAGTATACAGACAGCACAGTAAAAAGATGAAGACATTAATAACATGAGATATAATACTGAAATTGTAATGATTGGGAAATGAACAGGTTCACTCATAACATTGTGACTGGACAAAGCTTTCAAAGTGAAAAGGAAAAGAAATGCAGAGAGTGGGCAAATTAGAGAGGAAATTCAGTACACTGATGCTGTGATAAATGAAAATGGAGCACATCTCCAAATGTGCCCTCACAGTTCAGACTGCTCCCAATTTATTCATATACTTTGCAAGCAAATATAATCAGCTTTATTTCAAGAATCGGGTATATGTGCTAATCCTTGTTAATTTATGCTGTAATGACCAAAATGCTTTTAGTGTTCAAAACGAAGGTAAGCAGAGTAACACATCTCCTTATCTAAACTGATCAATGAGTATAGGAACATGTTAGAACATCTATTTTACTTGCTTTTTAGCAGAGTATGAGACTGCATTAATTCCATGATTTGCAAGCACTATATCATGGGTATGTAGATTATGTGGAGTATGCAACATTTCTGCCATTCCCTGAGAAAGAAAGCACTAAATTACACATATGAAAGAAGTAAACAGTAGTACGCATATGGAATGAAAATCAAAGGTAATGTTTCAAGCAGGAATATGGAGTTGCACAAGAAAATCATCTTCCTTGCATTTTCCAGTCTTGTGATTTGGCAATGACATTAAAGTAAAAAGGAGGAGAAAGGGAGAAAGTAGGCTGAATTAGGGAAGCGATTCAGTATTCTGAAGCTGCAATAGGCTGAGGAGCGGTGCACCCCAAAACCTCTCTCACAGTTCAGACTGATACCAGTATGACTGTATGTTTTGCAAGCAAGCATACAAATGTTTAAAATGAATCACTGGGCCTTTCTAGATAGAGATTTGAGGGATGCAATTGAATCAAACAGTAAGTCACTGCTGCTGTATAACATTTTAAATTCACCAGCAAAATCTGGGAAAATTACACTTCCAGTTCAATGAAATTTGGGGAATTATCAGGAAATGTTACCAGTATTTGATTGTGTCTAGTTTTAAAAACTACAGTATTTTGATCAAAATTAACAATATTTGGCACATTCTAAGGCCCATACCTAAAGAACTTGCATACTAGGATCCAGACTACTGTCTCTAATGATGTTTGAGGTATAAACCCTAAAATACTGCAGTTCACAAATGCTCACAAAATTTTGCAAATAAGTACACTGTATCATTTTGGGTCCTTGTAACTTCAGAACAACTAAACAAAATGTCACAACATTTGGGAGGCTCTTTGTTTCTGCCACAAATGGTGAGTTTTTCACTAACCAGATCATTAGTTCTAAGGGTGACTGAGTTATAAGCAACAAATGTTCTTAAACGTCTGACAGAATTTTTCAAATGCAAAAATATGAGATCGTAAGCCCATGCACAGTACCTTTTAAAACTAAAATGTCATCAAATTTGTCAGGTACCTAGACCCCACAGATTAGTGTGTGTGTTTATAAATGTTAACTTCTTTTACTTAAATGATGACTGATCTGTTTGCAGCCAAAAATTACATATAACAAAGTACTTAAAGTTGAATTTTGCAAGTTTTTTTTTTAAATCATGAAATTCTGTGATAAATTTGTGGAAGCTATACCCATACATTTTACCCAGCCATACACTCGATCTGCCTTGGAGGATGGGGAGGAAGGCCATGGCAGGGTACAGTGGCAAGAAGGCAGTACTGTAGGTTTTCTTTGGTGATGCCATAATTAGAACAAGGGATTAGGTGTACAGCACTGCATAATCATTGTGGTAGTACAGATTAAAGCATTTTCTTGCTTGCAACATATGTTCAATACTAAAAGTGTTATCCAGAGCCAGGCTATGTAGCTGGAGAGAGGAGCAGAATATCTTTGTCCACAATGACATAGATAAAAAAGGTAGCACAACTTCTAAGAACATGAGGAGGACATAAACAGTCCTAGGATGTTCCTTAAAGCAAAGGTATCCAGTGTGATCTTTTCTGATATCCTCATAGTCCTGGGAGCCCTTAAGAAACTAATGCAGTAAAGAAAAGAACTGCATCACTCACCACATAAAAAGTAAACCAAGTTTATTTGTTACGTAAGGCTTCATGAAGCAAACACAGTAACCAGTGTGTTGTGGCTTCATAAGCCAGTTTGGCATGGTTTATGATCTTAGTAAATAAAGCATCTTTAAAATATTTCACATAAATACCCATGCGACACCCTCGATCTCCCTAATGTAATAATGATTATGGTGTAAGTATGACTTTTTATATCTGCTTTCATTTAGTTCTCATTTCATCAGAATAGAGTCTGCTTCAAAAAGAAGTGAAGAAAAAGCAAAAGAAAATACATTATGGAGTCATTCTTGCTCCAAAAAGCAAAAATAATTATAATTTTCTACATTCCTTGTACTTGTGCTGATACTATATACTCAATTTATCAGGGAATCAGGGAAATTACCTGTCATGCTCTAGCTATGCTCTTGGCCACCAGTGTACCTTAATAATCTAGTACTGTGGATAGAGAGAAAAGATGTTTTGCTTCTTACTCTCTGAAATGCAGTTTGTCATAAAATATGAGGGCAATATTAATGACCTTGCATTGCCAATGTACTTAAATGCTTAAATCATAATTGCAAGAGATAGTTTTGTTTCACATGTCTTAACACTGTTAGTATGGTAGCAAATTTTCATATGTGATTGGTGTTCTGGTGTGCAGTATGGTCTTATTCATTTAGAACCATACAAACATATGGGAAGGACAGAAGAAGCCTGTAAATCCATCAAGGCCATGGTATTCTACCTTATTCTAATTCACAGCACAACTACTCTCCCCCCCCCCCCCCAAATCATCTACTGGTGTTCCCTCCCCTTCTGATGGTCCCCTTGAAGTTGTCCCACTGTGTTTTGAAACCATTTATGGTCCCCTGCATCGACTACATTGCTGGATAGGCAATTCCATTTGTCCACCATCATTATATTTGTGAACAAAATGCTTCCTAATCCTACTCTCAACCTCCTGGCTCAAAAATCAGGAACAAGGCTTAAAGAAATCTGAGACAAATGACTAAAATCAGGGACACATTTTACAAATTGGTAATATAAGCTCAAGAAGCACATACAATATGTGGCTTAGTGTGAAAAATGAAATTTCTACTTTTAAGTGACAGAAATGCCAACTTTAGGAGGGACTGAAAAACCTTTTGATGCAAATTAGGGACATCCCTGAATATCAAGGACACTTGAGAGGTATGTTCCTGACATCTTTTCTAAACATTCCTCATGTTATCCTGAGATTATGACCCCTAGTGGTTGAACTGTTCTTTACTTTGAACAATTCTATATGGTCCACCCTATTGTACCTTCAGATATATCTATACATCGCTATTGTATTTCCCTTTTCCCTTCTGGCCTCCAGTGACTACATATTGAGGTCTCTAGTCTTTGCTTGTATGACCTGCTCTGTTGGTCATGGATAATTTTTTTATCACCTCCCCCATGGAATGTCTCCAATATGTCCCCATCCCTCCTCAAGGGCTGGGCTCCAGAACTGCACACAGTGCTCCAGGTGCATCTAACCAGCAATGGTTTACACAACTAACAACGTTGACATTGCCCTCGACCAATTCATTCTTCAGTTCAGCGCTATATGTGATAGGCACGCACCACATAAAAAGGGTAAAATTAAAGGCCGCTGTAATCCTTGGTTTTCTTTAGACCTCATTGAGCTTCTGAATGCCAGGGACCATCCATGGCACAGGTCTAGGTCCCTGTGTAACCAGGCCAACATCCAAAGGAACAAAGTGGCTAGAAACAACTGCACAAGGGCTATTTGTGCAGCTAAAAATCAATATTATGAGGAAGTGCTCTCTCAGACCTGGAATGATGGCAGAAAATTTTGAACTTACCATAAAGAGGTCACTGGGAGAGACCTCAGATCTGCCCCTACCATGCTTAATATTGATGGTGTACCATCATTCGATCCCAAACTTATTGCTAACACTTTTAATAATGTCTTCATGAACCTGAGTGGTGTCCTGCCACCTGATTACTTCTCTCACCCCCTCACAAGTGACTACTCTGGGAAAGAAACTCTGCACCCTTCTCATCCTCCTTTCTACTTCAAAACCCTCTCAGCCCATGAAACCAGGAATTACCTACTCAAGGTATTAGGAAAATCAAGATATAATGGTGACACCTTGGATCTTAAGTTTGTAGCCGATATGCTGTATGAAATTCTGTCACTTCTAACACATGTTATTTACATGTCACTTAGATACTCTCAATTTCCTCAGAAACAGAAATCTACCACTGTGACACCAGTTCATAAGTCTGGGGATCGCACAATTACTGGGAACTACAGGCCTATCTCTATCCTGCCCCCACTCTTGAAAGCTCTTGAATGTATAGTGGCTGACCAACTGGTTGAATATATAGAAAAGTATCGGTTACAATGCCTACATCAACACGGGTTCAAAAATGGTCATAGTACCACTACCGCCCTTCTGGAGTTCACAGTCTTTATTCACCACTCCTTAGATCAAGGACACCTGGTCAGTGCTGCTTCCATTGATTTAACCAAAGCTTTTGACACAGTGAATCATGCCATCCTGATCGAACAGCTTACCACCATTGGTCTAGCTCATGGCAGCGTAACCTGGCTTGAAAGTTACCTGCACAACCATACACAGCAGGTGAAGACTGGTAACACCCTCTCGGATAGCAGACCTGTCCTATCTGGAGTTCCTCAAGGGTCCATCTTGGGCCCTCTTTTATTTAGCATTTTCCTCAACAACCTTCCTTACCCCTGACAAGGTCATGTCCTTTTACATGCTGATGATGTTGTCCTGTTTACCAGTGATCCAGACCCTAAGGTTCTTGAATCTAGGCTAAAGAGTAATTTTGTAGTCATAGAAAGATGGTTCCATAAGCACAAGTTAGTTATGAATTACAACAAGACTAAAACTATGCTGTTCTCCAGCTCCCAAAATAAGCACAGATCTTACCCTCTTTCTATCACCAATGAAGAGGGCTCTCCCCTGGAGCTAATTTAGCTCTTTAAATATCTAAGAATTACTATTGACAGTACAATGACCTATGCCTATCACATTGACAACATTGCTAAGGCTGTTAACACCCACATTGGACTACTTTATAGGCATAAGCAATGTTTGACCTCAGAGGCTCTTAACCTGGCCATTCAAAGCTCTCTTGTCTCGCTTATTGATTACAGCTTACCAATCTATGGATCAGCTACTGAAACAATTCTTCGCTGCATCATAGTTGCACTCAACAAAGCATGCTGGCTCCTTACCAGCTCAGCTGGTCAGTCCCATACCTGCGACATGTATGCTCAGGCTAACTGGCTGCAATCCAAAGGTAGACTCATGTACCAAACATGTTTACTGTCCAAAAAAGTAAGCTTAGGCAAAATACCCCTGGGAGTGCAAAAGCTTATTACCCCCACTACCAACCGTCATTGCACCAGAAGCGCTACTAACCAGATTTTTAATATACCCCGCTGTCGCACTTCTGTGGGACAAAGGTCCTTTGCCTACCATGCCCCGCTATTGATGAACTCGCTGCACCATGACATCACTACAGCATCCACCTTGGGCTCCTTCAAGGTTAAACTTAAGCAACAGCTAGTTGCTGATGCCAGTTGTGACTGCTTCCAATAACCTTCCTTCTTGTGACCAGCGCTTATTCTAACCTTATGCTATCCTGACCTTATGCATAACTGTTCTCAGCATGTAAATAACTGTTCTAAGTTGCCAATCATTCTCCTTCACATTTCCTCTTGATCCCTTACACTCTTTACCCTCACTTCTCTATGGCTTCCCCCTATCCCCCTCCCCCTGCTATATGTCCTTAGCTCTCTTGCTCACTTTAAAATGCTTTGTCCCCTACCTTCTTACCTCTGACGAGGGCCCCTGGGCTGATGCCATCTCTTACCTTGTTGATTATTAGATATTAGGCTGAGTCTGTTCTCATTTTCCTGTAAAGGGTCATTTCATAAGACCCCACCCCCCCCAATATGACCCTTTGAATTCCAGGTTTTAACCAAATATGCACCATGGCATACATTGTACAATGCCACATGTATTGGAACTTCTCTAGTTGTACGCTCTTGTAATGTCTTGTATAATTCCTTGTTTTGTTTGTTACATAGAAACATAGAAACATAGAAGTTGACAGCAGATAAGGACTGTGAGGTCCATCCAGTCTGCCCATTTCTTTTTCTACCTTATAAATGTGCCATCGGCCTTTGCACTGTCAATGGCCTATCTATTCATACTCATCTGTACTGCTCCTTTATGCCTATCCCATGCCTGTTTGGAGCCCTGCACTGTATTCACATCCACCACTTCCTGAGGTAGGCTGTTCTATGCATCCACCACCCTTTATGTGAAAAAGAACTTCCTCACATTACCCCTTAATCAGCCTCCCTCTAATCTCATGCTGTGTCCTCTTGTCCTGTTATTTTTCTTCTATTGAAACATGTTAGACTCTTTCACCTTGTTAATGCCCTTAAGGTGTTTGAATGTTACGATCATATCACCTCTCTCCCTCCTTTGCTCAAGGGTATACATATTAAGCTCCGTTAATCTGTCCTCATATGTTTTCTGATGCAGTCCCTGCACCATTTTGGTTGCCCTTCTCTGGACTGCCTCAATTTGGTTAATGTCCTTGAGAAGGTGTGGCTTCCAATACTGCATGCAGTACTCCAGATGGGGTGTAACCAGTGTCTTGTAAAGAGGGATTATTACCGCCCTCTTCCAACCTGTGATACCCCTACTAATACACCTTAACATCCCCCTAGCCTTACCTACTGCTTTAGTGGTCTGCTTGGATGATTTCAGGTCATCAGTGATGATGATACCCAAGTCTCTTTCTTTCCTTGTGACTGCCAGCATTTCCCCTCCCAGCCTATAGGTGGCTTCAGAGTTTCTCTTCCCTATGTGCATGATCTTGCACTTCTTTGCATTAAAGCCCAGTTGCCACTCTTCCGACCATTTTGCTAGTTTATCCAGATCTCTTCTCATTCTGCCCACCCCATCTGGATCACCTACTCTGTTGCAGATCTTGGTGTCATCTGCAAACAAATAAACCTTATCCTCCAGTCCCTCTGCAATGTCACCAATGAAAATATTGAAGAGGACTGGCCCCAGGACTGATTCCTGAGGTACCTCACTTGTGACTTGCATCTCTTCTGACCATATATAGTTTACTACCACTCTGTTTTCTGCCCATCAACCACCCAGTTTGCCACCCAGTTGACCAACCTCTGACCCACTCTGAGCCTACCCAGCTTATTAATCAATCTTCTATGAGGAACAGTATTGAAAGCTTTGCTGAAGTCAAGAAAGGTGACATCAACTGCTCCCCCTTGGTCCACCACTCTGGTTACCAGTCAAAGAAATCTATTAGATTAGTTTGACAGGACCTTCCTTTTGTAAACTCATGCTGTCTTGGATCCTGTGTTCCTATGGATTCCAGGTGTTGCACTATCCTTTCTTTAAGGAGTGCCTCCATAATCTTGCCCACTACTGAGGTAAGACTGACTGGTCTGTAGTTCCCTGCTTCCTCCTTGCTACCAGTCTTGTGGAGCGGGATCACATGAGCCCTTCTCCAGTCTTCTGGGACCACTCCGATGCTCAGAAACTCACTAAACAGTTCTGATAATGGATCTGCTAGTTCCACCCTTTGCTTCTTTAGTACCCTGGGATGTATGCCATCAGGTCCCAATGCCTTGTCCACCCTGAGCTTATTGAGCTCTTGTGGGACCCTTTCTTTTGTGAAGGGACTAGTGCTCACCTCCCTCCCCCCTGTGTCCAAGGTGCTGAGCTGTGGGCCCTGCCCTACCTTCTCTTCAGTAAATACTGAGCAGTAGTATCTATTTAGGATAGATGCTGCTACATGGTTGTCTTCCTCACATGCCCCCTTATCTCCTTTGATCTTAGCAATACCCCCTCTGGACATTCTCCTTGCACTAATGTATCTATAGAAATTCTTGTCACCTTCTTTAACTGTCTGTGCTAGTGTTTCCTCAGTTTGGGACTTTGCCTGCCTTACTGTCTTCCCTGCTTCCCTTAGGGAAGTTTGGTATGCCTCTCTTTCTTCATCCTGCTGCATTCCCTTATATTTTCTGAAGGCCAGCCTTTTGGCTCTGACC
The DNA here is from genome assembly GCA_016271365.2 of Neoceratodus forsteri. Taxonomy (NCBI): domain Eukaryota; kingdom Metazoa; phylum Chordata; order Ceratodontiformes; family Ceratodontidae; genus Neoceratodus; species Neoceratodus forsteri. The sequence goes on from CM028130.1 coordinate 1,068,771,016, forward strand.
TTTTCTGCTACTGTGTTTGAGAACCAAAGTGGTTTCCTTTTTCTTTTGCACTTCCTTTTTTCTCTAACACAATGGGATGTTGCTTCAAGTATTGCATCCTTAATGCTTGCCCACTTTGCCTGTACCCCTCACCTGCATTTCTTTTGCCAGGGCTAGCTTAACTCTGTTGGCCATCTTATCAAAGTCAGCTCTTCTGAAGTCCCATATTTTTTGCTTTGAATGGATGATTTAGTTGTAGTGGCCAAACTGAACCATACCACGTGATGGTCACTGGCCCCCAGGTGACCTTCTACCTAGAGATCTGTGATCCTTTCCCTGTTAGTCAGTACTAGATCTAGGATAGCCCTGTCTCTTGTGAGTTGTTGTACTAGTTGTTTGAGGCCCTCTCCCTGCAGGGAATCTGCCATGTGTCTAGTTCTGGCAGATGTTCCTGCAGGTATTGATCAATCTGTATCTGGCATGTTGAAGTCTCCCATTATCAGAACCTCCCCTTTAGCTGTCATGTTTTGTATATCTTCTAACAGTAATGTGTCTATGTCCTCCCCCTGGTCTGGGGGCCTGTAGATAACCCCAGTTCTTATGGCTGTCCTATTTCCTGTTTCCAGGGTGACCCACAGTTCTTCTGGCTCCTTATGTGTATTCTGGATTTCTGTAGCTTTGATATTTCATTGACATATAGGGCCACTCCACCCCACCCCCTTTTTTGCACCTCGGTCTCTTCTGAACAGTACATAGCCAGGTACTGAAGTCTCCCAAGTGTGGTTACAGGTAAACCATATCTCGCTAATTGCTACTATGTCCAATTTAGCCTCTGTCACTATTGCCTGCAGGTCTGGGACCTTGTTTCTCAGACTGTGAGCATTTGTGTACATGATTTTTCATTGGCCAGATTTCGGTGTGTTAGTTGTTGGGTGAGGTCTGGCGTTTCCCCTATGCATAGTATGGGAAGCTGAACCTTTTTCCTTACCTGGTGAAGCAAATGAACTGCAAACATGTTGAACTCCTGTTTGACCACTAGCTTGTTCTCCGTCTTATACTTTCCCAATATGTATTGTTCATCTGATGTGGAACCTATGAAATGATCTTGTTCTCAAAGGTTTTATCCAAAATTTCAACAAATAAATAAATAATCTGTAGTGTGCTGAATTGCCTCCTTTTTTATGACTAATGAAGCTCCATCTGATAACCAATCATCCTACTTCCCTTCCCAAATGGTTTGCTTAGGTAAAAGGAGGCATTTAGACCATTATTATTGATCACCCTGAGGTTCTTTTTCTCTCTAGAGTGTTCTACATTTATCCCATTAGTCCACTACTCTGTCTGAGGATTTTTGCACACTACATGGATAACTTTATATCTTTTGGTATTAAAATTGAAATGCCAAAATGCAACATCACTTTTCTAGTCTCGCTATGCCCTTCTTCATTCAGATTATTCCTTCCTCACTGTTCACCCTCCTACAAAACTTATCATCTGCAAATAAAATCACTTTCCCCAGCAGGTCAGCCCTAGTGTCACTAAACAAGTTTTTAGTCACCCTTTCCAAATGGAACCACACTGGGATGTCCCACAGCAAATTGCAATATAAATTAATAAATAGAACAGTAAAATATAAATACTATAAATAGGCTAAAAATAATAGACCATTTCAAAAATAACATTTTCAATTCCTCCCTTGAGAGTCTCCACTAAGTGGGCTGAGAGAAAAAAAGGGTAAGAGAGTTCCACTGAGCTAATGCAGCAACCCCAAACATTCTGTCTCCTGAGAGCTTTAAATGGCAGTAGGAAACCATTAAAAAGACCCACATAAGTGGAGTGGAGAGAGCAGGCAGGGTTGTGATGAAGCAGGAGGCTTTTCAGGTAGCCAGGGCCCAGATCATGTATAGCCTTTTATGTTATAAAGCAGATCTTGACATTGATGCACCACTGAACTGGCAGTTAATGAAGACCTGTCATGATGTGCTCATTCTGAGATGTTCCAGCCACCAGCAGGGCTACTGCATTCTGGACTAACTATAGGTGGTGCATCAAACCTCCTGATAACCCTAACTAAAAAGCATTGCAGCAGTTCAGTCTCAATGTGACAAAGGCAGGTATTACAGGAAACAGCTAATGACCTACAATATAAAGACAAGTGCTGGCCAACAGCAAATGTTTGCATGCTTGTACAGTATTCGCTGTGTAGTTGATGGGCACAGAAAGCACAGCAGTTAAGATGAGTAAATTAATAATATGAGATATAACATTGAAATTGTTATGATTAAGAAATTAAGAGGTTCACTCATAACATTGTGATTGACCAAGGACTTCAAAAGCAAAAGGAGGAAAATAGTAGAGAGCCGGCAAACTTGGAAAGGAAATACATTATTCCGATGCTGTGATAGGTGAAGAAGGGGTGCACCCAAAAAAGCCCAATCACAGTTCAGACTGATACTGTACCAATGTATTCACATGCTTTGTAAGCAAACATTATCAACTTGATTCTAAAGACAAGGGTTTATGTGCTAAGTCGTGTTATTTATGTTATAATGACCCAAATACTTTAACTTTAGTGTTCAAGATACCGGTATGCATAGTAAAACAGCTCCTTAACTAAACTGATTCATGAGTGTAGGAAAGTGTTAGAACATCTGTTTTACTTGCATTTTAACACTATATGAGAATGCATTAATTCCATGAGTTGTAAGCTCTGCATAATGGGCATGCAAATCACAGGTTTATGCAACATCTCTGCCATTTTCTGAGAAGCAAAGCACTAAACAGCAGCATATATGAAAGAAGTAAACTGTACATAATGTATGTGGAATGAAATGCAGGAATTAGGAGTTGCACAAACTCTGTACATTGCATTTTCCAGCCTTGTTGGGCATAGAAAGCCCTAAGTTCAAATGAACAAATCATAAGACTGACATTGTCATGGTTGGGACATGAAGAGACTTTCTCGTACCATTATGATTGAGCAAGGACTTAAAAAGGAGGAAAACGACAAAGAAAAGGCAGATAGAAAAAAAGAAGCACAACACCAAAAACCCACCCACAGTTCAGAATGATACCAATTTATTCATATGCTTTGCAAGCAAACATAATCAGTTTGGTTTTAAGGATAGAGGTATAATGCTAAGCCTTGTTTATGTTGCAATGACCAATAGGCTGCAAATTTTTATTTAATTTTTTTATTGTTCAAAACACAGGTAACAAAGCTCCTTATCTAAGTTGAACAATTTGTATAGGGACATGTTAGGGAGATCTGTTTTATTTGCTTTTTTAGCACAGTGTGAGAATACATTGGTTCCATCCATGAGTTGCCAGCACTGCACTATGGGTATGCAAGTGATATGGGTTGTGCAACATGTCTGCCATTCCCTGAGAAACAAAACACTACACAGCAACACATATGAAAGAAGTAAACAGTAGCACATATGTGGAATGAAAAGCAGTGGTAAGGTTCCAAGCAGGATTTAGGAGTTCCACCTTGAATATTCCAGCCTTGTGATTGGACGTGGACTGTAAAGGGAAAAGGAAGAGAAAGGCAGAGAGAAGGTGGAATTAAGGAGGAGATCAGTATTCTGAAGCTGTGAAAGATGAAGAAAGGACACACACCCAAAAGCCGTATCATAGTATAGACTGATACCATTTTTTTGCATGCTTTGCAAATGAACATAAAAAGATGACCACTCACCCCCCGTCCCCCAAGAACACAGCACCCAAGCCCACCCACCACCAGCCCTGGCCATTAGAAAATCTAAAGGTTGATAAGTATCTTGTTCGTTTCAGTCAGTAAATGATTATGCAAACACCCTTCCCACACTCTTAAAGCATGCAATATCACCCTCGCCTGTCCAATGTCACTGGAATAAATACCAAAATTACATTCAGGACAGTGATCAGCAAAGGTCCTCTCAACACCTTGATTGGCCACCATCTGAATGAATGAGCATGTTAGGAATACTGTATTACATTTACTCTCATGCATTCAGACAGCACCCAACTGAGATGGCAGGACGGTCTTTGCCAGTTGCCATCATTACTGGAATTTTGATGTTTATTAGAGTGCTGTTAGTGGGAGGGGGACTTTGAGAGCTAAAAGGGTGGGACTTGATGCTTGCCCTTTTTACCAGCCATGAGAAGGAGGGTTGTATTGGATGCTACGTGGGTGAGATATGACTGGCTAAATAAATATTTATCAATTGAATCTCACAAGATACTGATCAGCTGTTTTATTTACTATTGGTTGGGGCTTTGAGTAGGGAGGACTGGATGCTCTGAGGGAAGGAGGAAGAAAAGTTGTGATAAATTAGTCAGGGCTGTGCAGGAGGGGGGAAGGTTGCTATGAGGGTGATGAAAGGAGTTTCTTTTTTTAAACAGAAAATAACTTCATGAAGTGGTAACTTACTAGCTAGGTGACACTTCATGGAGTTTCTTCAAATGAGGTGTTATGCATAGTGGCAGATTCACTGGAAAGGTTTCTGCAAAATGAAGTGCCCACTTTATTAAGTGAAGGGCTACATGCAGTGGTGGCCCTTCATGATGTTCTTTGCAAAACAAGGTTTTCACACTTCACCCACATCTACACAGTTCCTTCTTACTCCACTGTATCCTCAGCTGCATCACTTGAAAACAGCAAGCCTCTCACACCTACTTAAAGTCTGTTCCACCCTAGGAATGCACCAGCTGTTGTGCACCCCATCATTAGGGCGCAAATCCCACAAGTCATTGATCACGTTTCATGTGGGAGGGCTGTGCCCCTACACCACCCCTTGTGGGGAGTTGTGCCTCCACCCCTTTCTTAGGATTCTAACTCCAGTGAAGTGGATCTCGAGGAGGGAGGACAACCTGCGGGTTTGGCACCCTAATGACAGGTGCACAACGGCAGGTGCTTTGAGGGTGTGCAGTGCTTATAGTCATCTTATCATAAAATGACCATCTCCTCTCTTTTGTGAGCATGTCAGTTGCTGCTAGAAGTTAACACTATGTGATATGCATAAGAAATACTTTTTGTAAATCTGCCATCAACTGTAGAAGGGCCTGAATGCTTGTGTACGGACAGTTACTTGTCGGTCCAATAAAAGGTATCAAATCATTTACTTTGTCTGTTTGTACAAGGACCAACATTGTATGGTTACAAATATTGTTTTGAAACATGGGGCTGGATATTCAAAAGGAGTTTGCACCATACTTGTGGGAGTTCTTTGTCATAGAAGTCCAGTCGCCATTCCGCGATATTCAGCAGGAGGCAGTTGCACCACCGAAAACAGGCTGAGCAACAGCGCAATGCAAATGAAGGCATGCGAATCAAGGGGTGGATCCATGCATAAAGAGCGCAATGCGAGCATTCAAAGACTTGGCGCACGCGCAAGAGCTGAACAGTCGGTTGCGCCTACGGGAAATGAGCCAAAATAAAAGGCTCAAGGAAGAGGCGCAAGAAGGCGACAGGGAAGACACATGAGGCAGAGAGACAGAGGAGGCCAGAGAAACATACAGTGCAGGCCAGGGAGTGCACAGGACAGAAGAGGGGCAAGGGAAGGTGTATGGGCCACAGAGTGCAGAGGCCAGTAGGTGTACCAGGTGCAGTGGAGGTAGCAGTCAGGACAGCGGGGGTAACAGAGCAACATCAGCCAGGGGGTCACAAGCCAGGGAGATGGACAGTGCCAGCTTCCACATGGAAGCTGTAATGAGGGTGAGAATGCATGCTGCAGGGGGACGTGGCCGTGGAAGGGCCCGTCGGCGGTACGCCCCCAACAGGCAGTACCGTGCCCACATCAGCTTTGAGCTGTACACAGATGTAGAGCTCATGGGCCGGTACTGCCTGAACAGGGCAATACTGAGACAGCTCTGTGAGCTGTACAGTGATGTGATGCAGGCATCCTCACGACGGAGTCACGCTCTCTCGGTGGAGACCAAGGTGACAGCCTGCATGTGCCTGCTTGCCACGGGCACCTTCCAGAGGCTGACAGGGGACACCACAGGCATCACACAGTCGGCTACGTCATGCATCCTCACCCAATTCCTCAGCGCACTGCTGCCACATGCTGCGGAGCACATCCACTTCCCCAGCACTGCGGCAGAGCATACAGCAAACATGCAGGAGTTCCACAGGGTAGCATGTATGCCTGGCATGCTAGGGGCCATAGACTGCACCCATGTGGCCATACGCACGCCACCTGGCCCCGATGGGGCTGCATATAGGAACAGGAAGGGCTATTCCAGTGTCAACTGCCAGGTGGTGTGTGATGCCACTGGGCGCATAATCAATGTCTGTGCCACACACCCTGGTGGAGCACATGATGCCTTTATATGGTATCAGTCCACACTGTGCCATCGATTCGAGAGTGGGGACATCCTCACAGGCCATCTAGTGGGTGAGTACGCATGTAGGAATTTCAAATGTGGGGCAAGGGTGGGAATGCCACAGGTGCTATGGTAGTGGCACACAGGGATATTGGCAATATGTACCCGAACATGATACTCATCTCCACCATCTCCACACAGGTGACAGTGGATATCCACTCCGTCCCTGGCTGCTCACACCCTACCGGCGCCCCATGACCCCATCACAGCAATGCTATAATGAGGCGCACGCCGCCACATGCAACATCATCGAGCGGGTGTTTGGGATGCTCAAGGCATGCTTCCGATGCCTAGACACCTCCGGCGGTGCCCTACAGTACAGCCCCTCAAAGGCCTGTGGGATATTCCTGGCCTGTTGTATCCTGCACAACATGGTCAAAGACTGTGGGATAGCCATTCAGGTCGAGGAGGGGGACAGCGATGGGGACGCCAGTGGCGCTGGTGATGATGGTGATGAGCAGCTCCCCCTTTGACGGCGGGACCCCCGTCTGATCCGGCAGGCCCAGCTGCACCGGGACACCATCACGGAGGAGCATTATGCACGACACAGGTAAGTCAAGGGGCCATGTGCAACCAACACTGTCCTGGCGCAACCCACAGGCACACAGAGTAACACACCAGGGGTGCATGACGGCAAGGGGAGTGGAAGGGAACAGGCACACAAGCACACCATCAGGGAGGGGCGAACAGTCATATGGAGACACACACACACACACACACACACACACACCAGACACAAAGCGTACAAGGGCAGGTGCACAGTAGAGCAGGAACAGACATGGCAAACACACAGATCCACAGACCACACCCACAACCTGTACTGTCCAAGTACGTGTGTCAGATGCTGGGCACCCTTGCACCTTGGTGTACAGTACAATGCAGGATCATCATGCACACGCACCTGTGGACAGCAGTCAGGATGGTGTGCAGGTGGTCCGTATGTCAGCGTGATGTGCAGGGCACCCACCAGTGCACTGCCCACCATGACGCACAGTGCACACAGGGCAGCACCAGACAGGGCCCGCACTGGGAGACAGGTCAGTCATGTTGCACCATTCCACGGCCACCGTGGATGCGTGGGCGGCCCCGCCATGACCCAACAGCACTGGTAGGCTGAGCAGGGGCCACATGGGGTGGCACCAATGGACCACCATGGGTCCCACTGTGTGATTGTGACCTTGTCTGCAGTGGGGTCTGTAGTATGCCAAACATACCTGCACCAGGGGTGCTCGGGATGCCCACAGCAGAACCCGGCGTCGACAGGCTTGGTGTCACATGACACCAGGAATGGGGAGTAGAGAGCGTACTGTGTGGGGTGCGTGGCACAGGGGCACCTGCTTGTGTGCCCAATGCAGCCACGACAGTGACCAATGCCTGGGTTAGCCTGTCAATGGTGGCGGTCACATCCATCCGCATATGGACCATCTCTGCACGGTCAAGAGCACAGTCCCTGCTGTGCCACTCCACAGCCACACACAGTGCCTCCACGGATGTTGCAACCCACCTTTGCTGCTGTACTGATTTCCGCAGCAGGCGGGTGTGCTCTTCAAATGGGTACTCTGCCACAACGGCATCCTGTCCCCCAGGGTATGGGAGGTCCTGATGCTCAACACCCCTTGAGGGTGGGCGCTGTTCACCAGGACCAGGAATGGGCATATCAAAGGGCGGTGGGCATGTGCCACCGCTGGACACTGTACCCCCAGACCTGGTGGGTGACTGTTGCTGCTGCTGCCCCTCCAACCGCTGTGCCCCAGGGACCACTCGTTCCACTGCTGTGGCCGCAACAGTGCTAGACACCTGCATAGCCACCAGTGCTGACAGACACAGCCTGGGACTGTGCCGACATGCTGGCACACATGTTGGAACCAGCTAGGCCATGGGGCATGTGCTGGCCTGCTGTGTGTCCATCATGGGACACACACGTCACTGCCCCTTGCAGTCCTTGCATCATCAGTGGTGCAGGTTCACGCTACAGCCACAGTCACAGCGTGCTGGAATGCTTGTATGCCAGACTGCTGAGACACAGACTGTGCACCCCCCACACCCGACTCACCGACACCAGAGCTGGCAGCCCAGCGTGCATGCTGGTGCAGTGCATGCTGGCTGGTGACAGAGGTGGATGGACCCTCCTCCATGTCCAGCAGGTCTTCCTCACTGCCTGGACCCACCAACACCGTCCCCCGAAGACAAACAGGATCTGTAACAGAAAGAGAGGACATGTGAGTGCATGTGAACAACCTTCCCCTTCCCCAACACCACCACCATCATGTCGTACCGTGCAGTGATGAGCTTCTACCTGTCTGGAATCCACCTCCTGGTACACCCTCAATAGCACTCCACTGCATTGATGCAGCCAGTCAGTCCTCAGCCGGGGTCAGCTCCACCACCGCTGGCTGGCCCCCTCCTGTGCCAGCACGTGCGCCTGAGGGTTGCCACCTTCTCCTTCACCCTCCCGCGGTCTGTCCCCATCTTCTTTGCATTCCTGCACGAGCGCTGGTGGCTTCGGCAGGTTCACTGCCCGAGCTACCCCCTCCCACGCAGCCACACGGGCCTGAGGGGTGCCCCGCTGTCTACTCAGTAGTGGCTCCTCCTCCAGGTAGTCCTGGAAGAGGGCCTCTGTCTCTGCCGTGGTGAAGCTGGGCCTCCTCCTCCTCCTCCCACCATCCTCACCCTCACCTTGGCTCTGCTCAGTCATGTCGATCTGTATGGGTGGAAGTGGACACCTGTCACTGTGCAGTCTACAGCATTATCCCATGACCATTGTCCAGTACATCACACAGCATGCAACCCACCTCTTACCTGCAGAAACCGAATCTGGCCAGCGCAGCCCAATGTTGCACGTTTATAGCGCAATGCATGCAAATTAGGAGTGGAGCAACTGTAATGAGATGCAAATCATGCCACTGTGCCTTTGAATGGCTGATCAGATGATTTGCATGTGTCGGCTGAATATCGCGCTGTTGCGCTTTGCGCAATACGGTTGAGCCGGCTGAGCCAATGGCACAGATCTGTGACTGTGTGGTACACTGCATTGCGCATGCCCAGGTAGCTTACGCAGGCATCTGCCACGCTGATGACATGCTGTGCACGATCAGCAATTCAGGCCATGGCCACCATTGTGCCAGTGGCACTACAGCACTGGGCACCATATGGCGCTGTGGCACTACTGCGCAATAGTCCACTGTGGTACTGGCACGCAGGTGCTTGGTCGCGCAGGATGCATAGACATCAGATGGCGCTGTGTGTGGCCTTGCATCATAGACCCCTGACCTGGTGTCCGACCTTTGGCCCCTGGTGCTGGTCGGCTGCCATGTGTATGGCTCTGTTGCACTGTTTGGTGACAGCGCTATACGAACAGCGCGATTGGGACCTATGGTGGTGTATTGAGCAACATTTCCACGTGTGGGGTTGCCGAGCTGCAGGGCGCCATATTGCCTGCTGTACGACCGCAATTATGGCACGCAGGAGAGCTCCCCAGTGGAGTCAGGTAGAGGTGGCCAATCTGGTGGCCCTGGTTGAGCCCCACTTTGGGGCACTGTTTGGTGATCAGCCCCTCACCATGGCCCGCACCCATGTGTGGCTGCAGGTGGCCACTGACCTGGTGAGGGTCACAGGGTGGTGCCGGTCTGCGGAGTAGTGCAGGCACAGATATAGTGACCTCCGCAGGAGGGAGCCGGACGTGCTGCAATGCCTCAGGTCATGTGCCAGGAGGGGCATTGTGCCTAGGCCAGGTGGGTGTACCATCTATGCACCTGTATTCTCCATAGGGGTGTGACTGTGTTTTGGTGGTGGTGTATGGGGGATGGCTCTGCCATGGTTGGCTGTGTCAGTGTGTGCAGGTGTGAGATGCATGGGTCTGGCTCTGTGGGCAGGCACACTCACTGGGGCAGGGGGCAGTCTGCTTTGGGGTCACACTGATGTTTTTCTCAACATTTGTCACCCACAGGCCTGGCAGAGAGGATGCAGGCCCAGGCTGAGGAGGGCCCAGGTGGCGGCTGGAGGAGGCGTGAGGGGTGGGCCACAGTGGCAGCAGCAGCAGCAGCAGCCACAGCTGCTTGACGAGTGTGAGTGTCATTACATCATGGATGCTATTGCATGCTGGAGGGGGTGGGCATGACCACCAGCCATGGACAACACAACCATGCATGACACAGGCGACAGTCATCACTGTCCAGTGTCACTGCACGTCTGTGTGTGCGTCACTGGTGGTCCATGCATGCACTGGGCACATGGCTGTGGAACTGGCATCCCACCACATTGCCACGTCACTTGACAGCCTTGTTTGTGCTGTGATGGACATGGGCAGTGTGTGTGTGCAGTGGTGCACATAGCTGGTGCTGCCTGGTTGGGCATGTCATGTGCATGGTCACTGTGGGTGGGTGCATACCATCACAGGTGTGGGGCACTAGGCTAAATGCCTTGCAGGATGGGTGGTGTTCAGGGTTGTGGACAGTCACAGCCATTGACTGTGTTCCCTTTTCCTAGGTCTCAGCATCCTACGCCGGATGGACCGTGCCCTCCAGCGGCTGATGAGGGTATCAGTCGCGACACATGACCTCCTCAGGGACATGCAGCGCCATGGGGTCAGGCGACGCCGGAGGAGACAGGAACAGCAACAGGCAGCAGGAGACCAGCCTGCTAGGTGCTGAATGTGCTTCCCCTTCCCACTTCACCCATCCCTCCCACCCTGCCTCCTCCCAGTTGTTCACCTCACCTCACCCACCCCTACCTTGTACCCCTACCCCCTTGTCTTGTACATATCTGTATATAGTTGTGTTATTGGTCTTGGTGTTGTACATATCTTTTCCAATATATATATATATTTTGTTATGAATACTGTGGTGGTCTCTGATTTGCAGCTGGCTATGGTTGCTCAGTTGCAGTGGTGTGCATGCCATCTGGGGTGGCATGGTCCTGGTATATGTGTGTGTGTGTGTGTGTGTGTGTGTGTGTGTGTGTGTGTGTGTGCATGGGGAGGTGTCTCCGGTGTGGGAGTGACTTTCAGTTGGTCTTGCCATCTGCTGCCGCCCACTGCTGGGTGCCCAGGGTGGGTCTGGCTTGTATGGTTCTGTGCTACACGAGGTTGCAGTGTGCCGGGGGGGATGCATGGTGTTTACTGCAGTGACAGTCACTGCACATGGGTGGTGTCTTGGGGTCACAGTGCAGGGTGTGCTGTGCTGAAGGGGGGGCTGATGTGCACTGTGGTTGTCAACCCCCTGTGTGTGGCAGTGTCAGCCGGTCAGTGGTTGTGTTGGGGCGTCATAGCCCTGCTGTGTTTTGTTGGCTTGTCCCCATGGGCCAGTGGATCATCCATCCCTCCCCCAGTGATGCTGTGCTTGGGGTGTGCGGGTGTATTGTTGGTTCTGCAGTGTGTTCCTGTACCCGTGTGTGGCATGGCTGGTGGTGGGCCCCAGCCTGCCTCCCTGGTTGTGCAGTTCCATTGCTCTGCTGGGGGGGAGGCTCTGCTTGCGCTATGGCACCTCTGGACTGCTCAGCTGGGCTAGCCTTGTTGCGCTATGGTGCATCATTTCTGCTCAGCTTCCCCTTCCTGGTTGCACTATGGCGCAGTTTGTGCGATATTCAGACGTTGGCTGCTTGCGCAGTTTGTCTTGCTCCATGTTTGAATATCGCGTCTGTTGCGCATATGCACAATTGACTTGTGCTTGCTCCTGCTGTTGCGCACTTTTTGGGCGCAGTTTGAATATCCGGCCCATAAAGTATAGAAGAATAGGATAGAAAAAGATCATGAGCCAGGTATTCACAACTTAGTCCTGGGGCAAAATTAGCACTGCAAGGCATGCTAAATTAGCCCTTAACCATCAGCATGCTATATTCAAAGGAATAGCCCCTGGGCTAAACCTGCTGAATATAGCATGCAAAGGAAGCTGTGCAAACAGGGCTGGGAGTATAGAGCAAAAGTAGCTAGGGAAATAAGACAACTCTGAATATAGCAAGAGAGAAGGCCAAAATGCAACAGAAGCTCGGTGAACACAGAGGTGGAGGAAGCCAGAGCTGCAGTAGCAGACCAATGTGAGGGATAGTAATGGAGTGTTGCACAACAACAGCAACAGTCAATGCAGGCCACACACAGCAGAACTATGCTGCACAAGTGACAGATTAGCCCAGAGCAAACACATTAGCCTGGTGCTAGCACTTTGTCCCAGGCTAACACATTAGCCCAAGACTAAAGTTAGCAATATTCAAAGCTCATATGTAAATGAGCCTACTTAGGCAATCTTTTGTGTAAACAGCCATATTTGCATCTCATTATGGGCTGCTTTGCATACATTTCAATGGAGTTTGCCTGGTGCTGTTCCATGGTGATCACAGATCCACCTGTAGGTAAGCCTGGAAGCACAGGAGCAGGATAGGTCTGCACATAACTCCATCTGTAGGTTAGCCTGGGAGTACAGGAGCAGGATGGGTCTGCACACAGCTCCACCTATAGATCAGCCTGGGAGTACAGGATCAGGATGGGTCTACACACAGCTCCACCTTTATGTCAGATGAGAATTGCAGGTTGGAAGCCCACACCCAACTGGAATCGGGGTGCACATTGGGGTCATCAGCCCTAAGTGTCACCCCATCACATGTGGAAAGAAGCTGAGGAATAGGAGAATGGGGTAACAGTTAGGACCGATGACCCCAATGCACACCCCAATTCCAGTTGGGGGGGTGGGCTGGAAGGGTGCAAAGGGGGTTTGAACCCTAACATCGAATTCCCTCACTTTTGTTGCTGTGGAACAACCCTAACTGATGCATTAAATGGAGTTTTTTGCCTCTAATTTCCCTTCTTTTTGAGAATGATAATAAAAAATAGTGAATGTATTGCAGCGGTGGGAGCACGGAGGTGATGTCTTGTCACATTGTAACATTGTGCCAACAAACGCAAATCATAATGCGCATGGTGACGCAAAGCAAAACAGAAAGAGGAACAGTACTGTAGACAGAAATGTTAAAAACAATGGAAATGCAACCGCAAATGAAAACGCAAAGGATAACGCACATGGTGGCATAAACGTGAACGGTAAGTGAAACAGATACGGAACCGCAAGCAGAAATGGTAATGGTAAGAGTAATGTAAGCGCACAGGCTGGTTTTCCCCAAAAGCTGTATAGAGAAAGACAGTGAGTAGAAAGAATGTATGCAAAATAATGACTCTCGGAACACAAAAATCAGCAGTTGCAATAGTAAATTGCTTATATCTCAGTAACCGTACTACATAGAAAGAAAATGTAAAAGTCATATGTATTATCACTTTCCTGGCTAGTTTTGTATTATAATTTTTTGACAAAAACTCCGTATCTCGCACTGTTTTTGAGATACGGGCCCTCAAAGGTGCAGCAAACACTGTAATGTTATCCTATGGGGAAAAAACAGAAGTTCAGACTGCCATAACTTTTGAACAGTTTAATATTTTTTCACAAAATCTTCAAAAGGCACATTGGGGACCCCAGACGCACGTTCCCTGAAGATTTAGGGCCGGTCACGCAAACCGTGCGACCTGTAGGCGTGACCGTAGAATTCCAGAAAAAGCATAAACGCACACGCAGATCATGCTTAATAACTCCGCAGCTGTGTATCCACCAGTACAAAACTTGAAGATCCCAAGACGTATGGGTCTTGATCGTATTCCAATTTCAGGCAAATCTGTTAAACAGTTGCAAAGTTATTAAGGAACAAAATTTAGGGTTTAACATGTAAATGGCTCCTCAACCTAACTATGGTAGCTTTACGTGCTACCATAATATATATAATATATATATATATATATATATATATATATATATATATATATATATATATATATATATGTGTATACACATACATATATGTGTGTGTGTATATATATATATATATATATATAGATATAGATATATAGATATATGTAACACTATAGCTACATAGCAATGCATAAATGTCTCCCTCCCCACACACACACACACAGTAATATATATATATATATATATATATATATATATATATATGTATATATATCTATATATATATATATATAATATATATATATATATATATATATATATATGTAATAGATAACCCACTCTAAGGTGTGCAGTCACGCTCTGATGTATGCATGCCTTGGTGTTCATTGTTACAGCTGAGTACATTGACCACCCAAGGTGTGCATATAACAGAGCATAGCCACACACCCTAGAATAGGTTATCTATCTTATAAAATGGCAAAATTGTTTTGGGGGGGGTGAAAGTACAGGTGTGTGGTTGTGCTCTGATATACGCACAATCATGTGATGTGTTTCAACCAATCAGCAGACATAATTTTTCCTACCCATTTACAGAAATATATATATATATATATATATAAACACTGTATATAGATCACTGTGTGTGTGTGTGCGTGTGTGTATGTGTGTGTAAGGAGAGAGACCCTTATGCATTGCTATATGGCCATGGTGTTACATATATCTATAAAAGTCATAAATTATATGAAATTTTAATTTTTTTCTACGTTGTACGGTTCCTGAGATATAAGCAATTTAGTATTTCAAGTGCTCATTTTCTGCTCCGAGGCCCATTAGTATGCATATATTCTTTATATTCACTGTGTTTCTCAATGCAGCTTTCTGGGGGAAAAAAGGGTGTGCTCATCCATTACTGTTACAGTTAGCATTTCCGTAACCATTTGCATTAGCGTGCCCATCTATGCCACCGTGTAAATTACCCTTTGCATTTTCGTTTGCGCTTGCATTTGCATTATTGTTACCATTTGCGTTTCCATTACTGTTTCTGTTTGCGTGTCGTTTTGCGTCACCTTGTGCATTACAATTTGTATTTGTGTATGCATTTCTGTTTGTTTTTGCATTTCCTTTGGCGTCATCGTTGAGGTTACCATTAGCATTTGCATTTCCAATTGCGGTACCGTGACCGCGCACATTACCATTTGCTTTTCCATATATGCTTGTGTTTGCATTTCCGTTTGTGTTACTGTTCACTTTGGCATCATCGTTGCTGTTACTGTAACTGTTTGCATTTCCAATTGCATTACCTTTACTGTTTGTGTGTTCGTCACCGTTTGGGTTTCTGTTGTCCTTAGCGTTTGCATTTTCGGTTGCATTTCCATTGTCGATTGCATTACTATTTCCTTCTGTGGCACCGTTGCCTTTACCGTTTGCATTTCTATTTGTGTCACCATTTGCATTTTTCTTACCGTTTGCATTTCCATTGGCATTAGCATTTACGTTACTGTTTTTGTTACCATTTGCATTTCTGTTGCTGTTAGTGTTTGCATTACCATTTGCATTACCATTTCTGTTTTCAGTAATGTTTACACTTGTGTTTCTCTTACTGTTTGCGTTATCATTTACATTTGCATCACCATGTGCGTTACTGTTTGCTCTTGCATTTGTGTTACCATTAGCGTTACTATATGACAAAAAAAATCACATGGTGGGAGCATGGGGCCTTGCTTGTGCTTGCATTTGCATTACTCTTAACATTTGCATTTCCATTACTGTTTCTGTTTGCATTTCATTTTGCTTCACCATGTGCATTGCCATTTGTGTTTGCATACGAGCTTCCGTTTGCATTTGTGTTTTCTTTGGCACCATCGTTGGTGTTACCATTAGCATTTGCATTTCCAATTGCGGTACCATGACCATGCGTGTTACCATTTATGTTTCTGTATGCTCTTGCATTTGTGTTTCCGTTTGCATTACTGATCGCCTTGGCGTCATCATTGCTGTTACTGTAACTGTTTGCATTTCCAATTGCATTACAGTTACTGTTTGCATGTTCATCACCATTTGCATTTCTGTTGGCCTTAGCATTTACATTTTCAGTTGTGTTTCTGTTGTCAGTTGCATTACTGTTTCCTTCTGCTGCACTGTTGCCTTTACAGTTTGCATTTCTGTTTGCGTTTGTGTTACCATTTCTGTTTTTCTTACCGTTTGTGTTTCCAATGGCATTAGCATTTATGTTACTGTTTTTGTTACAGTTTACATTTCTGTTTCCGTTAGCATTTGCATTACCATTTCTGTTAGGGAGGGTGACCCTACAGGGGGACCTGGAGGCTCTGGAAAGGTGGTCTAGAAAGCAGAAGCTGAGGTTCAATGCAGGGAAATGCAAGGTACTGCACCTGGGAGCCAGAAACCCAGCATTTGCATTACCATTTCTGTTAGGGAGGGTGACCCTACAGGGGGACCTGGAGGCTCTGGAAAGGTGGTCTAGAAAGCAGAAGCTGAGGTTCAATGCAGGGAAATGCAAGGTACTGCACCTGGGAGCCAGAAACCCAGGCCAAGAGTACACCCCGGGGGGATGCTAAAAGTCTCGATGACTGAGAGGAACCTGGGGGTGGTGGTGGTGGATGTCAAGATGAACATCTCGGGGGGCTTATAGGATGGCAGTGACAAAGGCCAACAGGATGCTTGGATGCATCACTAGGGGGATCACCTCCAGAAGGAGGGAAGTGATACTCCCACTATATAACTGCTTAGTGAGGCTGCACCTCGAGTACTGTGTGCAGTTTTGGAGGCCACATTTAAAGAGGGACACTGAACTCCTGGAGAGGGTCCAGAGGAGGACAATCAAAATTATTTGGGGCTTGGGGGATAGGACCTATCGGGAGTGGCTCAAAGAGCTAAATATGTACACATTGTAAGAGAGAAGGGACCGGGGGACATGATAGAGGTCTTCAGGTACATGAAGGGGGTAAATAGGGAGGAGCAGTCAGGGTGCTTCAAATGAATGGGGGCAACTAGAGGGCATGGGTGGAAGCTGGGGGGAGATTCAGGGAAGAAAGGAGGAGGTGCTACTTCACTGAGAGGGTGGTGGAGCCATGGAATGCCCTGCCCTGGGCTCTGGTGGAGGTAGAAACAGTGGAGGGGTTCAAGAGGGGGTGGAACAGGTACAGGGGAAGGGTTCTGGAAGCAAAAAGTGCAGTGCAGCGAGAATATCCGGGACTGGGAAGAGAGAAGCCAGAGAGGGAGATGGGGGGCAGCAGGGTCAGTTCCCAGGGTGGGGGCTGACCAAACAAGCAGACACGAAAGACCATTAGACCTATTCTGCTGGCATTTTAGTATGTTAGTTTGTTACCAATTCTGTTTTCATTAACATTTGCGCTTGTGTTTCTCTTACAGTTTGCGTTATCATTTACGTTTGCGTCACCATGTGCGTTACTGTTTGCGCTTGGATTTGTGTTACAATTAGCTTAACTATGTGACAAAAAAAAATTCACATGATGGGCCCCGCACTCCTGCCACCACATTCCATTCACTATTTATAGTGCTCATTCTCAAAAAGAAGGGAAATTCATGGCAAAAAACTCAAGCCAAGATATTCAAAAGGATTGTGCCATGCACAACCCACTGATGCGTCCCGGTGAGATATTTAAAAGGGAAAAGTGCGCCTGCACAAATCCCGATGCGCCAGGGCGCATCAGTAATGTATGCAGGCACAGTAGGGAGGGCGTGCCCATGCATAAACTGCACAGCCCGATATTCAGCCCGGGTCATGCAGGGTTATGCAGGTGCAACCCCTACCTGCACCTGCACAAAGTTGAGCCGGAAAAAAGGAACAAGTCGAGGGCCACCCACAGGTGAGCTGCCGCATTGTGCAACACAGCAGCTGCCACCTGTGGGTGGCCTTCGACTTGTTCCCGCCACACCTGGCAGTGCCCCATACCCCAATCGTGGGCATCAGTATCCCCCAAGTCCAATATCCCTGGTGGTCCAGTGGACTGAGATTAGTCCGATCATGGGCATAACTGTAACACTCCTGGCAGCCCGATCATGGGCATAACAGTATTCTCCCCAGTAGCCTGATTGCAGGCATAACAGTATATCCTCGAGTATCCTGATCGAGGCATAACAGTATCCCCCATTAGCCCGATCGCAAGCATAACTGAAACATCACCCCATCAGCCTGATCACGGGCATCTGTTCCCCCCCAAAGTCCAATAATCCTGGTGGTCCAGTGGACCGAACGGAGTCCGATCGCAGGTGGCATTCCTCACCCCCCAAGTCCGAAATCCCTGGTGATCTAACACCAAATTTCCTCACTTTTGTCACTGTGGAACAACCCTAACTGATGCATTAAATGGATTTTTTTGCCATGACTATATATATATATATATATATATATATATATATTTATTTATAAAATGGGTAGGAAAAATTATGTCTGCTGTTTTGTTGGATCTCATCACATGACCATGCATATATCAGAGCGCGACTGCACACCTGCACTTTTACCCCTTAAAAACAATTTTGCCATCTTATAAGATAGATAACTCACTCTACGGTGTGCAGTCATGCTCTGATATACGCATGTCTTGGGTGATTGGTGCACTCGGCCATAAAATGCATGCGTATATCAGAGCGCGACTGCACTCTTAAGAGTGGGTTATCTATTACTATATATATATATATATATATATATATATATATATATATCATACACACATATATATATATATATATATATATATATATATATATATATACACACACACACACACAGTGATCCCTCAATTATCCGCCCAACTTGATGACAGTGTTTTGGGGTGTATAAGAGAGGGTGGTGGATAATAGAGGGTGCATGTTAAATGAGGTGCCTGTAATGTTAAAAATGTTAAACATTATATCCTGGTGATTTGCTACTGTATATAGTGTTTATACACAATTTTAAACCCTTAAAGATACACTTGCAAATATTTTATGATATATTGTTTTATTTTGTGAAAATAGTGTTTTATTTTTGTGAAAAAGTATGCATTAAAAACCCGTTCACACATATTTAAGTCACATTGTGACCATTATGACCATTATAAATATCATGCAATAAATACTGTACAGTCAACTTTAAAGTGCATTTCAGACATAGCAGAGCCATTGTCCTGCCACACAGTGTGGAGAAATGACAAGCAACTCTTCTGTGCTGCAGTTACAGCAAACTGCATTCACTTTACACACGGCGACTTGGCCATGATATTTGCCAACGACTTTGTGGTTCCCACTTCCGTGTAAGCCGCGCCACCAGCACCCCTGACCCTCAACCCTGTAAGTGACCACTTTATGCAGTCCTGAGCTTAAGTAATGAAAAGTTTAAATAAACGTAATAAAAGAGCAACTCAGTCCTGCTATTTTATTCCTTTTTCACAGCACAGAATACAAGCAGTTTATAAATAAAAATAATGTCCCATCACAATGCCATGGGAATCTGGAGATATAAGGGCGAACGAGCGATTACGAGGGGAGTTACGGAGACTTACACGCCTTATATGGCAAAAATGCTCCTACAGAAGTTTTTTTTTGTAAAACAGAAATAAATTTGTTTCAAACACATCAGCAATTTTCGGGCACAGAATGCAATGCGTGGTGATGTGTGACACAGGATGCTGGACTGCTTGGATGACGGAACAACAAGAGAACTTACAATGTGAGATATAGCTGTTGGGGAGAAATTAAATGCTGGCGGATGGAGGACACCGAGGGGAGGTGGATGAAAGAGGGAATTAACATGGGGATCTCGTCGAGACCTGAGGTGAGACTGGCGGTAACAGAGGGTGGCGGATAGTCGAGGGGTGGATAAGGGAGGGAGCACTGTATATATTGTAAGAGGGTGGCCCCTGGGTCGGAGGCTGAATTCTTCTGTTCTGCCCCCCCCCCAAAGAGAGAAGTTCTGGTTAATGTTTGTTGCTCGCATAAATGGGCAGCTATGAACTTCATGAATGCAGAGGAATTAAAGTGTTTAAAGTGCCTAAATTAAGTGAAACACTTAGAAATGCAGAGGCTAAGCACACAGCCCTTACAGGGGAAATACAGAATGGTACTGTGTGTTACAAAACCTCTCAAAAGGAGTTAGTAGATTTCTACTGGTTAAAGTAAGCCTGCTCCTTGAGTTGGCCCGTCTCACTCTTTAAAAACTACTGTTGCAACAGTTCTGTCCTGTCTTTATTACTGTCCTTTATGCTATTAGTTCAGATGGTTGGCGACCACTGAGTGCCCCCCCCCCCCCCCCATCTAAAAGCTTTTCTGTCTCCGCTGTTTTTCAGTTTTCCTGTGATCCAAAAATAAGGCTAGGTGAAGTCAAAACATGGTGATAGAAAGGGCCTGGCATTGTATAATCACCTGGCAGTTAAATATTTGAATGTTAGAAGCCACCTCACTGTATTAACAAGTGTGGTAATTTAAAAATCAGACTGGTATTTAACCCATAGCTAAAAGTTTTGAAGTAGCTACATTTAGTGCTATATTATCAGAAATGGGTCTTGAGCTTTTTGATATTTTGGGCTTTACAGCAAACAAACCTCAAATAGATATTTATCATGTGCATAATTAAAAGCACATAGCAACCAGCAAATATGTGCTCCTGCTGACTTAGCAGTGGGCTGTTTAAATAAAATAATGCTATTCCCCTGCTGAAATGAAATGGGAAAGGCTATCCTGAGTTACAGCCCCATTAGAGTGTGAGAGTAACACTCAGGTTGTTGGCTGAAACACAAGCCATCAGAAAGGGGCTAAATAAATGTGTTTCTCCCAAAGAATACTGGTTAAAATGCAACAGGAACCGCTCTATTATTTTAAAATATAAATACTTTAAAAGGGAAAGGTACAGGCTGCATTTTGAAGCGGAAAAACTCCTTCAGGAGTTTTTTTTTTAGCTCCTTCTCTGTTCCTCAGCTGTTCTGACTGGAGCTACATAATTAAGGTTTTCTCACTAGGAAGTGCACATTTTTGGCACCGGTGAATCCCCCACCCCTGCAAGTTTTGAAAATAAACCTCAGCTAGTCTCCTTTGCTTGGTAACAAGGCATTATTGTATTAAAATAATAAATAACCAGACAGAGTCGAGAAAGAAAGCAAACTAAGTTAAAACTTACTCCCAAAAGAAGCAAAGTTCTGCAGACTCCTGCAAGCAGGGGGTGTGCTCTGTTTGCCTAGTTGCTGTGTGCTTGCATTATACGGTGGCAGCGGCCTCTTGAGTCTACCTTTATACTGCAACACCTTACCTTAGACCTGAGCAAAATGTTTCCTGTTTGAAATTAAAGTTCTCCATAACTAAAAATTTTTCTGTTTGCTCAGACCTGATATAGTGAATATTAATATGCACTCCCTATATTATATAAATTAAATGGAGCTCTAAAAAACAAACTCATATGGACATGATGATGCTGTAGACACATAACTGTGTGGGTGGGTATAAAAGGTCTAATCTGTTCATCATTTATTTATTTAGTTAGTTTTTGTTAACCAGGTTAGGTGCACTAGCCAAAGTTGACTATTTTCAGGCACGACCGGGGAGAATACATACATAAAATGAGATGACATTATACAATACATAGTATATAGTACAGGTACATAGTATATAGTACAGGTGGGTTAGATTACAGATCAAGTCAGACAGTACTCGAGATAATACATATAGCTATGCAGAGATGAGACAGTACTCGAGATAATACATATAGCTATGCAGAGATGACAAAAGTGACATTAGTACATGCAAATAACTGAAACTGGGCTAAGTGGCAGCTATAAAGACATTTTATAGCAAAGCTTGTTTAGAAGTGCAACAGTGTCTTGGGTGAAATAGGGTGGTTAGCTGTGAGGCATTAAGTGAGATCAAAGCATGTGCTGGGGTCCTGGGACAGGTGGTGATATAGTTCTTTTTTGAAGATTGGGTGGGAGTTAGCCTACCTCAGGGCAGGAGGGAGGGAGTTCCAGGTGGCTGGGACAGTGCAGTGAAATGCTCTAGAGCCTTTTGAAGTAAGACATCTGGGTATGGTGAGTAGAAATTTGTTTGCCGAGCGTAGTCCGTGGGCAGGTGTCTGTGGTACAAGTAGATCTGAAAGGGAGGTGGGGGTTTGGTTACGGATTACAGAGTCTGTGAGGTTCCCTAGGGAATATAGTCAGTAGGCAGTTGGGGAGAGCCAGCCTAGGTCACTGTACAGTGTGCAGTGGTGTTTGAGGTGATGGGAAGAGGAGGCATACCGACATATGTTGTTATACGCGACATCCCATTTATGGAGAGCAGTCTTATGGGCATTAGCAAAAGTGGAGACACCATATGTCAGCGCTGGAAGCAGAATACCCTTGGCAATTGCCAATTTGGCAGATGGTGTTAGCAGGTGAAAAGTCTTATAGGCAATTCCAAGTTTGGCATTTGTTGCTTTACAGGTTGACTGGATGTGCAGACTGAAATCAAGGGATTTATCAAGAAGGACTCCCAGGTATTTGAAGGATGTGACACAGTCGATGAGAGACCCCCCAGAGTCATGGACTAGGAGGGGTTCCTTACAGGCCCTGAGTTTGGGGGCAGTGCCAAATAGTATGGCTTGAGTCTTTTTTGTGTTAAGGATGAGCTTATTAGCATTTAGCCATGTTTGCACATTCCTGAAATCCGAGGAGAGGTTTTTGTTAATGATGTTAACTTTGTCAGCACTGTAGTAGAGGACAAGATCATCAGCGTATAAGACAGCTGAGCAGGAGAGTATGGCATAATCTGTGTTATTGATGTATAGTGAGAAAAGAAGGGGTCCCAGGATGGAGCCCTGGAGTACTCCGATGTCAGTGCTGGTCACATCCGAGAGAGCGGAGTTGAATTTAACAAGTTGTATTCTGTTTGATAGGTAGTTGTTAAACCAGTCAACTACTGAGGATGAGAAGTTAAGTCTATGCAGGGTTGAGAGAAGCAGGCGATGATAAACAAGATTGAAAGCTTTGGTAAGATCGATAAATAGTGCTCCAGTAAGTAGGCCTTTGTCCATGCTGCAGAGTACATCGGTGGAGAATTTGAGAAGAGCAGCTGAGGTACTGTGCCCTTTTCTGAAACCATGCTGAGTGTCTGAGATAAGGTTGTTCATTGTGAGATAGTCAATGGTTTGGGTTGCAACAAGCTTCTCCAGTAGCTTGCTTAGCACAGAGAGGATGGCTATGGGCCTGTAGTTGTTAATATCCTTTGGGTCTCCTTTTTTAAGGATAGGTGTAACTCAGGCAATCTTCCAGAGATCTGGGACAATGCCAAGAGAGAGAGAGAGAGACAGAGTGAAAATCTTGGCCAGTGGCGAGGCAATCAATGGTGCCGCTAGCTTCAGGAGTCGTGGCTCAAGTGAATCTGAGCTGGGGCTAGTGTTGTTGGATATGTTTTGCTATAGTCTTTGGACCTCAGATCTAGATATAGCTTTAAAGTGGAAAGGGGGGGGGTAGTAGTTAATTGGCAGTGGTCAGCACCAGATGCAGATCTCTGGGGTGTGCAGTAAGGCTGAGATGCTGTGGGAGGTGAAGCGAAGGACGAGGTGTACTGAGACAGGTCCGTGAATAATCTGTTAAAGGCATTCGCTATAGTGTTTGAGTCGTTGCAATGTACACCATTTAGGATCATATCCCCTGGGGTCGATGACTGGGTAGCCCCAAGAAAGGTCTTGATGTGTGTCCAGAATTTTCTAGGGTCACCAGCAGAGTTTGTGAGCAGTTCCTTTTTTGGTCAGATAGGGTCAGTGTTTTCTGACCAGAGAGTGGGAAGGGTTGATAAGACCTTATCACACAAGTGGAAACTGAATGCTTAAGTTTTCCACAATGGTATAGAATGTTATTTACTTTATATTGCCTTTATTTTGCTCACAGTTTGAGCCTTTTACTTTATTTCCTTTTTGTTGGTTTTGGAACAAATAAACATTGCGCCTTAACAATGATGCACTGAACGTTATAACAGACTGTTGCGTCCATCTGTTATCCAACACCCTATTACATATATATATATATATATATATATATATATATATATAATATATGTATATGACTGGAGTACATAGCAGGCGGTCTTCCCTGTATAGCCTAGTGCCCCCCCACACACGTTCCCCAACACATGGCTGTGTGTGGGGTCCCATCCTTGGTCATCTAGTAGCCCCTGCACCCCATCATGATCCCCCAACTCCCATTGTAACATTTATCAAACTTCCCCTGGTAGTCTAGTGGCCCCCCATCACGATCTCCAACTCCCATTGTAACAGTTATCAAACTTTCCCTTTTACTCTAGTGGCCCCCAACCCTACCTTCATGATCTTTGACTCCCATTGTAACATATTCCATGCATTTCCCTGGTAGTGAAGTGGCCCTCCCACCCAGAAGTGTTGCCCCCTCCACCCCTAAACATCCCAGAATGGAGCCAGTGACTGGCTCAACCCCCCGTTCATCTCCGTGGCCAGCTGCTGACTTTGTGGCGACTGAGCGCATACTTGACTGAGTTATGAATGAGCATGTCATTCATAACTCAGTTGGATATTGTATTCATCACACTGTCAGTGGCTGGCCACGGAGGTGAGTGGTGGGTTGAGCCAGTCACTGGCTCCGCTCCAGGATGTTTGGGGAGTGGGGGTCAGCACTGCTGGGCGGGCATGGGGGCCACTAGACTACCAGGGAAATATATGAAATATGTTACAATGGGAAGCTGGGGATCATGAAGGGGATGGGGGGCCACTAGACTAGCAGAGAAAGTTTGATAAATGTTACAACAGGAGTTGGGGATCATGATGGGGGGGGGGTGGAAGGGCCACTAGACTACCTGGGAAAGTTTGGTAAATGTTACAATGAGAGTCAGAGATCATGATGGTGGGGCCACTAGACTACCTGGGAAATAAATTATTTTATACAGCTATGGGGGTCAGAGATCATGATGGTGAGGTGGGGCACAGCTAGACTACTAGGAAATGAATTGTTGTATAATGCTACAAGGGTAAGGGGGTGGTGATGGGGGGGTTGGGGGACCACTAGACTACCAGGGGTTAACATAGTAGTAATTCAAAGTGTATCAGAGTTACACTTCAAATTACCTCACGTACTGTAACACCGCCACACTACTGCATGCTTTTTGCAAGCGGATTTAGCTCCACGCTATGGGTGTTGCAAAAACCTGTATTATACAATGGCAAGAGAAAATCTAGCATGCTGATTGGTTAATGAGCCCCAGACACAGTGTTGATATTACAGCATAACATCACTGTATCTAGGGCAGGCACAAAAGGACTGCACAACATTCTCACGAATCACTCCCTTCTCGTTTGGCTACCACACACTGAATCTGTCACTGCTTAATCCCCCCCACCCCGCCGCCAAATACAAATTCCAATCGTTGCTCCAACATTCACCAAAAAGACCTTAGTTCATTATAAAAAAACATTAGTTCATGACAGACTGTTTCTCTGAAACCGAATGGCTTGAGTGAACCATGCCGACGTTAACTACCAGTCACGCGGTTCATTTCATGGAGAAAACAGCAAAAACATCATTACTTTTCATCCCCAGTTTGAGTGTTCCACATAGTCTCATCCTGCTTCATTTGTAATCACTGCCAAAAAGTAACCGAAGTGGTAACACCTTGGATCCAACAGCTCCACTCTGAAATCAGGACATCGAGCACGTGCCTCTAAACTGCCAATCGGTTCCATAACCACAAAAACTAACAGTAATTAAACCATTTAAATAAACTGCAGCTGCATCCCATTTTTACCAACAGATCAATGCCGTTGGTGGTAGTGGTAGTGGGGGGGTGTAAAGACATCAAAATAACAACTTAGGCACACACAGTTAAATAAGGAACAGTGTCAGACTGAACACAGCCCAATTCTTCAGCTAACAGCTCCGTCTAGTGGCAAAAACATGTATTGGACTTTTTTTTTAAAACATACTCCTCCACTCATAAAAAAATAAATAAAAATGCATAAAAGAAATCTTTTTTTTCTCTAAAATTAACAAATTAGCCATTGTATAATAGCAATAAGGCACTCCGGGATGTGTGTTATTGTCTAATAACGTCACTCCTGGGGTGGTGGAAACACTCGGCTTCACCTTGTGCTTCAACACACCCTAGGAGTGACGTTATTAGATAATAACACACACCCTATAGCGCCTTATTGCTTAATCGCAGCACTAATATTTTGAAAATGCCAGTGTGCTGACATTCAGGGCCACTTCTCTACCTCCCTCCCCTGTATACATTAACTTTTAGCATGGGCGCTATCACACAGCACCGGCACTAAAATGGGAAGCCTGGTGCAAATACAATGTTATTCCAGCACAACGGATTTGCGCCATGCGCAAAGATGTTAATATCTGGCCCCATAAATCCAAGTCTGGTCTGAAGCTCTACTATTTATTTATTGACTGGTTTATTTACTTCAGAAGTTTTATCAGGAATAACATACTGAGCTGGTAGAAGCTCATTTCCAAATATGTCCTGAGGTATAGCACTATGTATTACTTCATTAAGTAAGGAACATGCAGAAGAGCTCAGGCTACACTCAGAGCAAAAAATACCCCAGTCATTAGGATGTCTGATTCAAAAGTAGCATTTTATTCAAAGTTAAAAACAGAGCCGCAACACCAACAACCTCACCTAACGTTTTCAAGCCCAACTGAGCTCTTTCTCAAGGTGCCTTGAGAAAGATCTCAGTTGGGTTTGAAAACATTTGGTGAGGTTGTTGGTGTTGTGGCTCTGTTTTTAACTTTGAATAAAATGCTACTTTTGAATCAGATACCCTAGTGTCTGGGGTAATGTTTGCTCTGAGTGTAGCCTGAGCTCTTCTGCCTGTTCCTTACCAGTTTCTTGTATGTTTTGAGCTTGGCTATCAAGTCCAGTGACCACCTCCATTCTTTGCCAGTTTACTTCTTTAAACACTAGAGATGGTAATTAGTTATTCATACAATTTCAGTCACTGCTAAGCATTTAAAACACAGACTGCAGATTGAGAAAGAAATATGACCTACTTGGAAATTAAACCCAGGTTCCCAGAATACCATCCCAGTGCTAGTCTGCCACATATGTAAGCAATAAGACACAACAGTGTTGCATTATGTTGTGATAACTATACTCCCAGAGGCTGAAGTCACTCAACATGCAGATTCTTGCCTAACTACACTCCTGGAAGTGTGATTATCAAAGCGTAATGAACACCACATTGTGTTTTATTGCTTATGCATGTGTAAGAGAGAGATACATTGTGTCCTTTTTCTCCTAGCTTGAGCTTGATGACTTCTGTAGTACTGTTTGCCTTCTATGCCCTTCTCAATTTCCTCCTTGTCCACCACAGTGACTTCATCCCTCCCAAAGAGAGCAAGTCTACCCCCAATCCAACCCATTTACTGTCAGGCCTTTCCCTTTGCAATAGTCTGTCTCACTCTATCCTGATGTTCCAGTTATCTTCAAGTCAACTTCAAGAAACTTCACTGTGACCACCTACATGCTACCTACCAGCCCCTGCACCTGCTTTCACCCACCTTAGACCATTCTTTCTCCCTGCCGCTGCACTACTAGGCAGCTACTCCTTTTCTCTCATCCCTTACCCTCTTCCTCTACCTCCCGACACAATCCCCCTTCCCTCTCCTCTCTGCTCTACTCTTCTAATGCCAATTGGCCACATAATGGCACTTACTGTATGCTGTATCTACTTCTTTTGAAATGCCTGTTTTCTCACATGTTTTTCTGCTTTTGCGTTCTTTACTCTGTCCAAATTGTATTTGATTGAATCATGCTGAACTATGTTTCCTCTAACCCTATAGTTGATTGTATGTTGATCCCCCTTCTCTGTCTACATATCTCATGTGCTGCGTCACATGTATACACATGTATTTTGTATACTCATATTTTTTCAACTTGTACCCTACAAGGTCATGCCAGAAAATAGGCATTCTTATGCCTAGAGCACTCACCCAGTTACAAAAAGCAAATAAATAAATCTTCTTTCCCCCATTAATTCTTTGTGAGGACCACTAAGTCTTGGTCTTCAAGGTGCATCAAGCCCTTTACCTCACCCATTTTTGTTGGGATCATTCCTTATACTAGCCTGCATGCAAGTGAGGATATAGTATTGGCTACATTTAGGTAATTTTGAATTTGACTGGAAATGAGCTGTGATATGCACAATAAATTTCACTGACCTGCAGGAAAAGCAATGAGTTTTAAAGAGCACCTTTTCTGGTGCTCATGCCAGAAACCGTAAAGGACCCTTACCTGCCTCCAAATTGATTAGTGTATAAAGTTACATTTTCTGTTGCCTCTATTTAGGAAGGGAAGGGATCATATTTTGGCTCTGTGAAGCCAAACCACCATTCACTTCCATTTCCCTGTAATATGCATCACCCCCCATGCTAGCACATTTTGTGATGTAATTATATGGAGACACTCCATAGACAGTAATGGGGCATTTTTTTAACATAGTTCTTTCATATTTTAGAGGCCCATTCTGAACAATCAAGGCCACCCCTCAACTAACAAGGCCCTAAGAATCACAGCTGTGTCACACTGCTAATGAGATGTGGAAGTCCCATCTAAAATCTATCTCCCTCCTATATCTACAGTATCTATCAAGGAAAAAACATAAAAACAAAAAAATATTATCTCCATCACTTACTGTTCATTATAACTAATAGGCAAGCAGGGCATTCTGGGGATTGTATTTTATTTATTTAATGAAATTTGTTGACCGGGTAGGCCCACTGTGACTAGTGTCCCATTTTCAGGGGTGATCCAAAGTTAATTCACATACAGTAATTATAACAAAAAGGTATACATACATGATAGAGGTGCTCAGAAAACAAACTCTAAATACAATACAACTCAGGTTTACATAGAAACATAAACTTTGATGGCAAATAAGGACCACTTGGCCCACCTAGTCTGCCCATTTCCCTGCCTACTGGATAAGCTGCAGATCCTAGTTAACCAACAGCCTATTTTTTCCTGCCCCTCGTAAGAATTGCCTTATGTCTGTCCTATGCATTCTTGAATATTCCCACAGTTTTAGACCCCACAACCTCCTGAGGAAGGTAGTTCCATGCATCCACCACCCTCTCTGTGAAAAAATACTTCCCCACATTGCCCCGAGCCATCCCCCCTATCTTTACAATCACAATACAATGAGGCATCCAGGGTTAATTACATTTTTACATTTCATGCAATACATGACATCAGAATAGCATAATTTATAGACTATAGCATAAGCATTACATAAAGGATCACCGGTTGCCATTACAATGGCTACCCGAAAGCAGATGTGCCTTGAGTGTGGTTTAAAATGTACCAACAGTAGAGCATTTTAAGACCTCAGGCAACAGGCTATTCCATAGATCTGGTGCATAAATTGCAAAGGGTCTGTGCCTTGTGCAAGTCTCAGCCCTCGGGACATCTAGCAGTTGACAGATAGAGGACCTAAGTGCCCTTTTCTGAGATTTGGGCTGAAAGATGCCTTGGAGGCTAGCAGGGGGCTGCAATTTTAAACAGCTTGCAAGTAAGACATAGGCTGGATATGCTAACATAGCCTCAAAGACGGGCCAGTTTAGGGCAGCTGGCACGTCACAGTGACGGGCTCTAGGCCGTGCACCTGCCTCAAAACATGTCACTTTATGGCACAGTGCCTGGAGTCTAATTAGCTCTGAGCCCTGAAGGGGTTGTAGTAGTGGGGCACCATAGAATAGCAGGGGCAAAAATGTGCCCCTGACAATGGCCACAGTGCTTCGTTGTTGAGGTACCCACAAAGCCTATGAAGCATGACCATTTTTTGGAGCAAGAAATTTATCACCACCTTGGCATATGGTTTAAATGTGAGTTCCTGGTCAAGATGGACCTCAAGGTATTTCATGGAGTCCATAACTTCAATCTGAGAACCATTCACAGAAGCAATATGTAGAAGATTTTGTCTCTTTTTGCTCAAGTGCCTTGTGCCAAACAGCATGGCTTTTGTTCTGTTTTTTCAGGTTAAGAAAAAGTTTATTGTCTAGTACCCAGCCTTCCAAGTTCCTAAAGTCTGTGTTCAGGCCATTGCTAGTCTGAGCCACATCTGTTGAGCTTCTGTGTAGTACTGCATCACTATATACAGTTGAAGCTTTCTGCCTTCCCACGATTGTTAGACATGTCATTGATAAATAGAGAGAACAATAACAGGCCTAGGTTGGAACCTTGTGGTACACCTGTAGATACTGGATTAATGTCCAACATACTACCCCTCCATTTCACTGACTGCATTCTGCCTCTTATACAATGCCAGAACCATGTACGTGCAAGATCATCTAGATCTCTATGCCTTAGTTTGGACAGCAGACGCTCATGATTTACAAGGTCAAACACCTTGGTTAGGTCTATGATGATTGCCCAGTTGCTAGCTCCTGGTCCATTTCTCCAAGCATATCAGAGGTGTTTCAGACAAAAGCAGTGTCTGTGTCATAGCTCTTTCTGAAGACATCAGCTAATATGTGATGTAGCTCCTGGCAGTCCTGGAGTTGGGTGTATACCAACTTCTCTTGTATTTTAACTAGCAAGCTAAGAAGAGACATAGGTCTGTAGTTTTCTACAAGGTGTTTGCTGCACCATTGTGTATTGGAACTACTAGGACAGTTTTCCACTTGTTGCACGAACAAGGTAAGACTGCAAATCATGGATGGAGCTTCAATTTTGTTTTTTTATGAGAACTGTTATTTTGAGTATCTAAGTGTGTGAGAGCAATCTAGGGGAAGCAGGCTGCCAGTGAGTGAGAGCAGTCTGGAGGAACCAGGCTACCAGCATTTTATTTAATTTAAACCTTTTTAAGTTGCATTTATGATTGAGCTACCAGCACAACTTCAATGAGTGTGACAGGAAGCAAAGGTCACTTAGACTTTTAAAAAGGGCTGTGTGCAAGTGGATGGAAAGCAAGGAGAGGAGGCTGACTTGGGCATATGCCAGTGTCTGCCTGTGTCAGCCTTGGGAGGACGGGGATTGCAGGATGTTTTGAATGATATCTAAGCAAGTAAGAGAGAGTATTTAGGACAGAGTATTGCATGATTGCAGAACTTAAAGCTCTGGAGAATAATGGGCAGACAATGTAATTATAATTTAATGTGGAACATGCAACATGTTTGTGTATATAGTACACAGAATGGAAGAGGAGATACTGAAGTGTGACAGATGCACTTACACACAAAGCTTAGAAGAGGAGCTACTGGAGTTAAGGGAGAGAATTAGTAAATTACATGAAATAAATGAGTTGAAGGGCTATGTTGATAAATCATTCTGCCAGATAAATGCAACCAAGGAAACAGGCGGGCACATAGAGGTGGAGTAGGGAGAAATGTAATTGACCAACAAAATGAAAAAGGAGGGAGGATGATTCAGTTGCAATGGAGGGGGAGGGGAAGGCCTGGGCAAAAGTCACAAGAGGGAACAGACACAATTACTGCCACCTTATCAACACATCTAACAGATATGGCATGTTAAGAAGCATCAAGGAGGGGGAAGGGCATGTAATGAAGGATGAAAACATGATGAACACAGCAAATGAAAAAAAAAATTAATGTAGTGGTGTTGGGAGATTCAGCAATAAGATATAAAGATTTGGTAATATGTAAAGACATTAAGGATATTGCAACTGTTTGCTGCCTGCCAGAATAAGGGTATCAGACCTGAAAGAGGGCCTAGATCTGAAAGGATCAGGAGAAAAGCCAGTAGTTACTTTGCATATAGGATTTAACAATATTGGGGACCACCTAGATGAGGAAATCAAAAATGATTTTGAGGAGATAGGAGAAAAGTTAAAAGGAAAATGGTGTCTAGTCATAATTTTGGAAATTTTACCAGTTCACAGGGCAGGATCAGGAAGAATAATGGCAATAAGGTGTACGAATGCATGGTTGAGAATATGGGCAAAATGGGAAAATTTTATATTCTGTAGAAACTGGGATAGATTAAAAATGGAAATGATCTTTTAGGAGGGATGGACTGCACCTTAACTACAAAGGAGAAAGGGTGCTGGCCAAAAGGATTAACCTACATAATGCAAGGGCTTTAAACTGATGTCTCAGCAGACAGGGGACTCAAGAACTGATGATTCTGTCTGTGTGATAAATAAAAATTAAAATATGAAGACTACTGTGACCGATAATATGAGGCAAAAAGGAATAAAAATGAGGATGAATGACAGAATAAATAGAACAGCATTGTTTGCAATGCATATAGTTTTCCCAGCAAGATGGGGAATTGGAGGCTTTACTTAAAGCAGAGGAAATTAAAATATATAGTGTAACGGAGACCTTGTGATCAGATAAAGATGTTTGTCCTAATAGAATACAGGAGTGTAATACCTTTAGGAAGGATATATTTCATAAAATAGGAGGAGGTGTAGTGGTATATATTACAAAAATGCTTTATAGTGCAAGAAAATAAGGAACCCATAGGAAAGGAGCAAGAAATGATCTGGTTAAAAATTAATGGAAGACAAAAGGGGAAGCTTATACTTGGGAAATTATGGCAGACCATGGGATCATGGTAGAAGATCTCATTCTACCTACTCTAGTATAAATTGGGATACACTGATTTCTAGCACTGCTATTGGTAAAGAATTATTAAAGGAAAACTCCATGTTAAAATCAGAAAAAGATATGTAGTAGTCTTTACTTCTGTGTTCTAACCAGTTCCCAGCATTTTCTTTTCCTCTGGCTATGAGAGATGTTTTCTAACTTTCCCTAACTGTTTTATTGCCCTTGGAGGCTGCCATTCAGGTTTCTTTTGTGGCCGCTAGTCTTCCCAGAGTGCCCTTTGGTGTGATGTCTAATTGCCCCTGCAGTAAGCCAGTGTCTTGTTATAGGGTCTGTCATAGCTCAGCCACAGAGAAAATACTTCTTCCAGAGAAGACAAACTGCTAGATTTTGGGTGAGTGTAATCATTATTATTTTTTGATATCAGTACCTTGTCCTGCTATGCTCTGCTGTGTGTGTGTGTGTGCGTGCATGTGAGTGTGTGAGAATCATGTCACTGTTTAGTCTATTCCTCTCAATCACTTTCAGTTTTTGCACCAGTACTAAGTAGCAAAAATTGAACATCACCCTATAGGTTGTGACATAGCAGGACAAGGTACTAATATCAAAAAATAATAATGATTACACTCACCCAAAATCTAGCAATGTGACTTCTTCTCTGAAAGAAGTATTATCTTTGTGGCTGAGCTGTGACAGACCCTGCTAAATCTAGGGCATAGCTACATCACTGTCACATGAACCAGGGTGCATCATAGGAAAGAAAGCCAATAAACCTATTTGTGATGGAGATCCCCAAGGGTCGTAAAACTACCATACAGCTAGCAGGCTAATTTAGGAAAAACTTCTAATACCAGACAGAGGGAAGGACACACTAGGACTTAACATACATATCAAAACACTCTACATAACATATGTTTTTTTCACAGTCTGGTTGGACTTCTCCTTTAAGAACTACAGTATGAGTGTTAACAACTTATCACATGTTATTAAGATTACCAAACCAAGAGTTTCGCATGTTGAAAGTGAGCCTTTTGATAGAACGTTCACATGCTGAACATCCTGTCAGAGCTCTAATTTATACTATGCATTCTGCATAAGTGTGAGTGATGCAGAGTAACTGATCTATTACCAGAAGATAAGTGTAAACACATTTAGGAGTGTAGTAAACTGATCCTTTTCAGCTCCTGTGATACCCTGCAGTGGTGTGGAGCCATGGTGCATGAATTATAAGTCCCTGTGAAAATGATCTACACCTCCTGGAGTGGTGCACTTGTAGTGTTAAAAACCAGCAGAGAGACATGAATAAAACACAAGGGGAGGAGGAACCAGACTTTCTGCAATACTTCCACAACTTCTGCACTGCTCCACAGCTCCAAATAGCTATAAACCGTGCACTTCACACACAGGTGCTGTAATGATTCCAAAACTCAGAGTGTGTGTATGTGTGTGTGCGAACAGAACTAATACAAAGCATTTCTAGTGTTTGTGTAGAAAGGCTGCTATCTTCAGCTGTACATGTACATTGAAAGAGGCCTATGCTTGCAGTTGTTACAGTTAGAAAAAAGGCACTATGCAGTTCTTATATTTAGTAATTGTGCAAACTACTAATACTAATAAAAGTAATAAGCTAATTATAATAATAGTGCTGCTTAAACTATATTCCTACAATTATAATAAGCTATATAAGCCATCGTATCAATAAATTGTCTCTCCCTACACTGCTGTTGAGTGTGTGACTGAGGGTGAGGTCAGCCAGAAGTCAAGCCTGTTAGTCATTCTTAGAGAGCCAGAGAAGTATGAGAAATCCTTCCCAAAAGGTTGCATAAGCTGCCAAATGTCTGAGAGGGAATGCTCCCTCATCATGTTCTTGATCACAGCAAGTGATCTCACATGAGGTTTGAGATGAGTATTTGAATGGCCAAGCAGGCTTCCAAAGTTGAATTGAAATTGCCTCTGTGGAGTATCAGAGGTGAGCTGTCTCCCAAGTTAGAAATCCCTTGACTTATCTTGTGTTTCCATCTTTGGGGCACAAAAGTTACTCAGAATTAAGAAGTCTGCCATCTTTATTCATGAGCTGTTTCGCTGGGACCCATTTAATATTATGATATATATGATTGAAACACCATGTTTAGAGGACAGTGTAAAACTGTGTGCCTCACAGTCCACCCATTCTTGCCTTCGTTTGGTTGCTTCATAGCAATCAGTTTAGTTTCTTGAATAAAAGCAATTTGGGTTCTAAGGGATTTAAGCTGAACACGTACCTTTTTCCATTTGATTAGTGAATTTAAGCCATGTATATTCCACATTGTATAGTTCAGGGTGGATATCAAAGAGACATATTTGTTCTGTAGAATTATTTAAGGGGAGTAATAATAGGAGATACTATAGATAGAGCTTCCTCTCTTGCTACCACAACCTTATTAATAACTGGTATTTAGCGGTAGAGCATGTACTTACTAAACCAGGAAACACACAACAATGAACTATGAACAGAAACCATATAACCTGCGGTGGGGCATAACCAGGGGAGTGTTCAGCATACCCAAATATAACAAACAGTTCAATCTCAAAGATGTATGCAAGGTGCTATAGTTAGAGCCCTTGGGGAAGGGGGAAGGGGAAGAATCACAGCAGTGTCAGAAAGCAAGAATGAGGGAGCCTTTCAAGACAAAGGCTGTCTCAATCTGGAGTAGAACATGGCTGTGCCATTTACTGAGAGTAACTTGAAAAAATACGGGAGTAAACTATAATCCCACTAAGAAAATGCAATCCCCACATCTACAGTACAAGGGGATTTTTTTATTAATTAACTGTCTAATCAAGTAATATATAAAAAATACATGTTAACATTGTAACAACAAACAATCTGTGAAGATTCAGGAATATGCTGTCAGTAACCTGTGACAATAAGGGCTGACCAGTTGTATTAAAGGTACACCTATAGGTCCTACAGTACCTCAAGGATTTAGGAAGATTGAGGAGGAGGTGAGGGAGTAGAAGTGGACTGGCAGTGTAACCTAAAGGTTATAGTAATGATCTGCCTAAAGGTTAGAGTAGTGAGCCGTTATTGAGCTTGGTCAATCCCACAGGCCTGAGTTTGTTACCACAGCCTCCAGTTGCATACTGTGTAAACCTGAACAAGTCACTTAATCTTCCCAGTGCTCCTGGGTCCCCCTGAAAACAGACCTTGGACTTAGTGTGCCTTACCTGGCTACAAAAGAATAAAAAAAATAGGCAGAATTACAAGATGGGGGTGGGATACATTGAGCAAAGGGGGAGGGAACTGCTATAGTGAGAAAGAGGAAACAATGTAGTCCATTTGCAGGAAGCATGATTAAAGGGGAACTGTCAGCTCCCCACAAGCAAAACAGTGATAACTGTAGGTCCTTGTTAGCTAAAACACACAATATTTAAATTTTTAATAACATACTTGGCTGAAATCTGTATTTTTATCTGGTTGATCGTGAACCACCCCCCCTCCCACCAGTCATTATTTACCCAGAGTCCCCCACAGTCAGTCCTCTTATGATGTGACAGGCTGGTTAAGCCATGGGGGGCTGCTATGTACCAGTATAGTTCATGGAAAAGATTAAGACTTATACAGTGCATGTTTGTGCTTCTAACACTGGTACCAACTGACTAAGGAAAACATTTCCTCTGTTGATTGGTACCAGTGATAGAAGCACAAACTTGCTCTCTATATATGTTAATAATTTCTGTGAACTATACTAGCACATATGAGTCCCCCATGGCTTAGCATACTAATCACATTATCAGAGGGCTGGCTGAGGGGACTCTGGGTATATAATGGCCAGCACGGGCGAGGGTCCTAGGTTCAACTAGATAAAAATGCAGATTTCAGCCAAGTAAGTTATTTTAAAAATGTGTGCATTTTAGCTAATTGGGGCCTATAGGTCCCACTGTTTTGCTACTGGGGAGCTGACAGTTCCCCTTTAAGGTGAACAGCTGTTGGAATGTCTAAATCATAAGAGGATGTACCTCTGTATTAGCCATATGGTACATGGCTAATAACGGTGGGAAATAAGGTGGTAACCTAGGTAAGAAACTGGTTAGGGGACAGGAGACAGAGGGTGGTGGTAAATAGAGTTCACTCTGAGGAAGAGAGGGTGACCAGTGGGGTACCTCTGGGGGCCAGTGCTGGACCCAGTCCTCTTTACTGTCTTTATAAGTGACATAGCACAGGAGCCAGAAGGAAAGGTCTGCCTCTTTACGGATGACACTAAGATCTGCAACAGAGTGGACACTGGGGCAGGGAATGGAAAGGATGGGAAGGGATCTGAAAAATCTGGAGAAGTGGTCAAGGATATAGCAGGTGGATTTAAATGCAAAAAGGTGCAAAATAATGCACTTGGGCCATAGAAATTTGGGGTCAAAGTATAAAATGGAGAGAATGCTACTGACAACACCAAACAGGAAAGAGACCTGGGGTAATCATATCAGACAACCTAAAGGTGGCCAGGCATTGTGACAGAGCAGTCAGGAGGGCTAGTGGGATACCGGGGTGCATAGGTAGGGGTATCATCAGCAGGAAAGGGAGGTGGTGTTGCTTTGATATAAATTACTGGTAAGATCCTACTATGAGTACTGAAACTGGAGACCACATCTCAGGAAAGTAATAGTGTGGAGGCAATCCAGAGGAAGGCTACCACAATTGTGCAGGGTCTGCAACAAAAATCCTATGTGGCGAGGCCAGGGGAGCTCAATATGTACATTCTGAAGGAGAGGAGGGAGATGGGGATATGATAGAGACCTTTAAATACCTCAGAAGAATAAATAAGATACAAGTGGAGGGTATTCTTCAGAGAAAAAGGTGCACTAGAACAAGAGGACATGATATGAAACTGGAGGCAAGTGGATTAAGGAGAGATCTGAGGAAGTACTTCTTCACAGAAAGATTGGTGGATTCCTGGAACAGCCTCCAATTGGAAGAGTTGGGGGCAAAAACAGTGGAAGGGTTCAAAAATGCCTGGGATAGGCACACAGGAATCATTTGGGTAGGAGGAGGGAAGATACAGCACCGAAAATCAAGTAGGGTCTGCAGCAAAAATAAAAGTAATAAAAATGGGCAGATTGGGTGGGCCAAGTAACCCTTATCTTCTAACAGTTTCTGTGTGTCTATGGTGCAGAAGTAGCAAGCAAGGACAAATTAGCTGAGGATCTATTGTCCCATTACCACCTCACTGGCTATTCACTGAGTATGGATCTTGGGGGGGGCACCTAAGACACCAAAAGCTGCCAAGCTCTCATTGTCAGACAGAAGGCTACAGCTGGACAATGGCAAGAAATAAGGTAGACTGGCCCATTCCTAGCCAAGTGGCATCCTCTGGATCACAGGAGAGCAAAGAATCAGTACAGAGGCACAGTATCAGTTTACAACAGGGAAAGGGAAATAGACTGGTACAAGATTAGGTGGATGAGCTAAATGGGGGGGAAGGTAGTAGAGACTTCTGGGTACTTTATCGGACATGGCCCAAGACTAGAGGTATGCGAAGTTGCAAAAATTCGATCTGCATAAAAATTTGCAGATTTCCACTTTTCTGCGAAGTTTTCCATGCTGTGAAGTCCAGCTTTGAAGACTATTGGTGGATTCATGAAATTTCAAAGTTGAAAACTTTGAAACATGTGAAAGTTAATAGTGGAAGTGTCCTAGATCTGCAAAGCTGGAACTTCGCCATCAAAGCTCAGCATAAGAAGCAAAGTTTGCAATGTACCATGGGATATGAGATCACATGTTGCTGAACAACCAATGAGAAGCTAGTTTGGTTGTTCTTCTGAGTGTAGTGTATTGGAGAGAGACTTAGAGAGCTGAGCTTGTGTTTGTAGCTTAGAGTCAAAATCTAAAAACATTATATAAAAGAGCATTTTGGTGGTCAAATTGCTTCAAAACTGTGTTTGTAAGTGCCATTTACACACACAGTACTTTTTTGTGTTGATTTTCTCCTACATTCTTTACTTAAAGTATTTAGTTTTCTGTTAAAAGAGAAGTAGTGGTTTGGTTGCTTGTATGGGGGAGGATAGGAGCAATTTAGAAGGCACACTTGTTTTCAGAACCAAATCAGTGGGCCAGTACCCTGTCTTTTCTTAAGAAAAATATCACCGTCCTCCTGACTGCAATTTAACCAGAGTGATTGTTCTGTCCCTGCCAGCACATCTTTATTTAGAAAAAAGTCACTGTCCTCCAGACTGCGAATTTAACCAGAGTGATTGTGGTCTCCCTGCTGGCACACCTTTGTTAGGAAAAAAATCACTGTCCTCCTTACTGCGATTTAACCAGAATGATTGTTGTGTGACTCTGCATGCATAACTGTGCTAGGAAAAAAATCACTGTTATCCTGACTGCAAATTTAACCAGGGTGATTGTTGTGTGTCCCTGCATAAATACTTATGCTAGGAAAAAAATCACTGTCCTTCTGACTGTGAATATAACCATAATGATTATTGTGTGTTCCTGCGTGCATACCTGTGCAAGGAAAAAAATCACTGTCTTCATGACTGCGAATTTAACCAAAGTGATGGTTGTGTCCCTGCCAGCACACCTCTATTTTAAAAAAAATTACTGTCCTCCTGACTGCGATTAAACCAGAGTGATTGTTGTGTGTCCCTGAGTGCACACCTGTGCTAGGAAAATAATCACTGTCCTTCTGACTATGAATTTAACCAGAGTAATTACTGCATTTCCCTGCTTGCATACATGTCCTAGGAAAAAAAATCACTGTGCTCCTGACTGTGAATTTAACCAAAGTGGTTGTTGTGTCCCTGCCAGCACACCTTCATTTAGAAAAAAATCACTGTCCTCCTGACTGTGACTTAACCAGAGTGATTGTTGTGTGTCCCTGTAGGTACACCTGTGCTAAGAAAAATATCACTGTCCTCCTAACTGCAAATTTAACCAGAGTGATTGTTGTATCCCTGCCCGCACACCTTTATTTAAAAAAAATCATTGTCCTCCTGACAGCAATTTATCGAGAGTGATTGTTGTGTCCCTGCCTGTACACTTTATTTAGAAAAAAAATCACTGTCCTCCTCACTGCAAATTTAACCAGACTGATTGTTGTGTGTCTAGGGTTACCACCTTTTAAGAAGCCCAAAGTGGGACATTTCTTACTG
Source organism: Neoceratodus forsteri (assembly GCA_016271365.2). Lineage (NCBI taxonomy): Eukaryota > Metazoa > Chordata > Ceratodontiformes > Ceratodontidae > Neoceratodus > Neoceratodus forsteri. The sequence continues at coordinate 1,068,810,743 of CM028130.1, forward strand.
AAACACAATTTTTCGCAGGACAGTACCTAACCTCGACCGATGCAACAGACTTGTTTTCTCTATATAATCAGAATTAAGGCTAAGTATTGTAGTTGCTTAGTTGCTTCTACTGTTTCTTGTCATTTTAAGGTGTTTTAGTTAAGTTATTAAAGTTTGCTAGAACATTTAGTGGAAAGTTAGAAAATATTTTTCCTATTGTAAAATCAGGACATTTAGTATTTTTCATGTTTTTTTGCAGGACACAGCTGCCCAAATCAGGACTGTCCTGCGAAAATCAGGACAGGTGGTAACCCTATGTGTGTCCCTGGGTGCAAGCCTATGCTAGGAAAAAAATCACTGTCCTTCTGACTGCAAATTTAACCAGAGTGATTATTGTGTTCCGGTCGGCAAACCTTTATTTAGAAAAAAAAAATCACTGTCCTCCTGACTGTGACTTAACCAGAATAATTGATGTGTGTCCCTGTAGGTACACCTGTGCTAGGAAAAAAACATTGTCCTCCTGACTGTGAATTTAACCAGAGTGATTGTTGTGTCCCTGCTGGCACAACTTTATTTAAAAAAAAATCACTGTCCTCCTGACTGCAATTTAACCAGAGTGATTTCTGCCTGTCCCTGCGAGCACACCTGTGCTAGGAAAACAATCACTGTCCTTCTGACTGCGAATTTAAGCAGAATGATTGTTTTGTATCCCTGTGTGCATACCTGTGTTAGGAAAACTATCACTGTCCTCTTGACAGCAATTTAACCAGAGTGAATGTTGTGTCCCTGCGGCACACTTTTATTTAAAAAAAAAAATCATTCTCCTCCTGACTGCAGTTTAACCAGAGTGATTGTCATGTGTCCTTGCATGCATACCTGTGTTAGGAAAAAAAAAATCACTGTCCTCCTGACTGGGATTTAACCAGAATGATTGCTGTGTGCCCCTGCATGCATACCTATACTAGAAAAAAATCAGTGTTGTCCTGACTGCAAATTTAACCAGAGTGATTATTGTGTGTCCCTGCATGCATACCTGTTCTAGGAAACAAATCACTGTCCTCCTGACTGAGAATTTAACCAGAGTGATTGTTGTGTCCCTACCGGGCAACCATTATTTAGAAAAAAAAATCACTGTCCTCCTGACTGCAAATTAACCAGAGTGATTGTTGTGTGTCCCTGGGTGCCCACCTATGCTAGGAAAAAATCACTGTCCTTCTGACTGCAAATTTAACCAGAGTGATTGTTGCATCCCTGCCGGCACACCTTTAGTTAAAAAAGAATCACTGTCCTCCTAACAGCGATTTATCCAGAGTGACTGTTGTGTCCCTGCCAGCACACTTTACGAAAAAAAAAATCACTGTCTTCCTGACTGCATATATAACCAGAGTGATTATTGTGTGTCCTTGCATGCACAACTTTGCTAGGAAAATAATCACTGTCCTCCTGAATGCAGATTTAACCAGAAGTGAAAGTTGTGTGTCCCTGTATGTAGACCCGTGCTAGGAAAAAATTCACTGTCCTCCTGACTGCGAATTTAACCAGAGTGATTGCTGTGTATCCCTATGTGCATACCTGTTTTTGGAAAAAAAAATCACTGTACTCCCGACTGCGATGTAACCAGAATGATTGTTGTGTGTCCCTGCATGCTTACCTGTGCAAGGAAAAAATCACTGTTCTTCTGACTGAAAATTTAACTAGCGTGATTGTTGTGTGTCTCTGCGGGCATACCTGTGCTAGGAATCAAATCACTGTCCTCTTGACTGCGATTTAACCGGAATGATTGTTGTGTCTCCCAGCGTGCAAAACTGTACTAAGAAAAAAATCACTCTTCTGCCTCCTGCAGATTGAACCACAGTCATTATTACGTGTCCTTGTGTGCATACTTGTGCTAGGAAAAAAATCACTCTCCTCCTGACTGCGAATTTAACCAGTATGATTGTTTTGTGTCCCTGCATGCATACCAGTGCTAGGAAAGATATCACCACCCTCTTGACTGTGATTTAACCAGAATGATTGTTGTGTGTCTCAGTGTGCACAACTGTGCTAGGAAAAAAATCACTGTCCTCCGGACTGTGAATTTAACCAGAGTGATTGTTGTGTATCCCTGCATGCATACTTATGCTAGGAAAAAAATCACTGTCCTTTGACTGCAAATTTAACCAGAGTGATTCCTACATGTCCCAGCGTGCATACCTGTCCAAGGAAAAAATCACTGTCCTCCTGACTGCAAATTTAACCAGAATGATTGTTGTATGTCCCTGCTTGCATACCTGTGCTAGGAAAGAAATCGCCACCCTCTTGACTGTGATTTAACCAGAATGATTGCTGTGTGTATCTGCATGCACAACTGTGCTAGGAAAAAAAATCACTGTCCTCCTGACTGTGAATTTAACCAGAGTGATTGTTGTGTCCCTGTCAGCAAACCTTTATTTAGAAAACAAAATCATTGTCCTTCTGACTGCAAATTTAACCAGAGTGATTCTTACATGACCCTGTGTGCATACCTGTCCTAGGAAAAAAAATCACTCTCCTCCTGACTGTGAATTTAACCAGAGTGATTTTTGTGACCCTGCCAGCACACCTTTATTTTAAAAAAATCACTGTCCTCCTGACTTTGATTAAACCAGAGTGCTTGTTGTGTCCCTGCTGGCACACCTTTATTAAAAAAAAAACACTGTACTCCTGACTGCGATTTAACCAGCATGATTGCTGTATCCCTGTCAGTAAACCTTTATTTAGAAAAAAAATCACTGTCCTCCAGACTGCGAATTTAACCAGAGTGATTTTTGTGTCATTGCCTGCATACCTTTATTTAAAAAAAATCACTGTCCTCCTGACTGCAATTAAACCAGAGTGATTGCAGTGTGTCCCTACGAGCACACCTGTGCTAGGAAAAAAATCACTGTCTTCCTGACTGCAAATATAACCAGAGTGATTATTGTGTGTCCTTGTGTGCGCAACTCTGCTAGGAAAATAATCACTGTCTTCCTGACTGCAGATTTAACCAGAGTGAAAGTTGTGTGTCCCTGCGTGCATACCAGTTATAGGAAACAAATCACTATCCTCTTGACTGAGATTTAACCAGTATGTCCCTGCATGCACAACTGTGCTAGGAAAAAAATCACTGTCTTCCTGACTGTGAATATAACCAGAGTGATTATTGTGTCCCTGACGGCAAACTTTTATTTAGAAAACAAATCACTGTCTTCCTGACAGCAAATTTAACCAGAGTGACTGTTGTGTCCCTCCCGGCATACCTTTATTTAAAAAAAAATCACTGTCTTCCTGACTGCAAATAAACCAAAGTGATTGTTGTGTCCCTGCCAGCATGATTTATTTAGAAAAAAATCACTGTCCTCCTGATAGCAAATTTAACCAGAGTGATTGTTGTGTGTCCTTGGGTGCAGACCTGTGCTGTGAAAAGCCTCACTGTCCTTCTGACTGTGAATTTAACCAGTGATTATTGTGTGTCTCTGCAGGCATACCTGTGCCAAGAAAAAAATCACTGTCCTACTGACTGCAAATTAACCAGAGTGAATGTTGTGTCCCTGGGTGCCCACCTGTGCTAGAAAAAAAATCACTGTCCTCCTGACTGCAAATTTAACCACAGTGATTGTTGAGTCCCTGCCGGCACACCTTTATTTAAAAAAAAATCACTGTCCTTCTAACAGAGATTTATCCAGAGTGACTGTTGTGTCCCTGCTGGCACTCTTTATTTATAAAAAGAAAAATCACTGTCTTCCTGACTGCAAATATAACCAGAGTGATTATTGTGTGTCCTTGCATGAACAACTTTGCTAGGAAAATAATCACTGTCCTCCTGACTGCAGATTTAACCAGAGTGAAAGTTGTGTGTCACTGTACGTAGACCTGTGCTAGGAAAAAATTCACTGTCCTCCTGACTGCGAATTTAACCAGAGTGATTGCTGTGTATCCCTGTGTGCATACCTGTTTTAGGAAAAAAAAACACTGTCCTCCTGACTCTATCTTAAACAGAGTGATTGTTATGTGTCCCTGCAGGTACACCTGTGCTAGGAAAAATTCACTGTCCTCCTGACTGCAAATTTAACTACAGTGATTTTTGTGTCCCTGCTGGCAGACCTTTATTTAAAAAAAAAATCATTGTCCTCCTGACTGCGATTAAACCAGAGTGATTGTTGTGTCCCTGCCAGCACACCTTTATTTAGAAAAAAATCACTGTCCTCCTGACTGCGAATTCAGCCAGAGTGATTATTCTGTGTCCCTTGGTACACACTTGTGCTAGGAAAAAAATCACTGTCCTGCTGCCTGCGAATTTAAAAAGAGTAGTTGTTGTGTCCCTGCCAGCACACCTTTATTTAAAAAAAATCACTGTCCTCCAGACTGCAACTTTACCAGAGTGATTGTTGTGTCCCTGTTGGCAAACCTTTATTTAGAAAAAAAAGTCACTGTCCTCCAGACTGCAAATTTAATCAGAGTGATTGTTGCATCCCTGCCAGCACACCTTTATTTAAAAAAAAATGACTGTCCTCCTGACTGTGAATTTAACCAGAGTGATTGATGTGTGCCCCTGGGTGCACACCTGTGCTAGGAAAAAAATTCACTATCTTCCTGACTGTAATTAAACCACAGTGATTGTTGTGTCCCTGCCAGAACACCTTTATTTAGAAAAAAATTGCTTTCCTCCTGACTGCGATTAAACTAGAGTGATTGTTGTGTCCCTGCCAGCACACCTTTATTTAGAAAAAAATCACTGTCCTCCTGACTGCGAATTCAGCCAGAGTGATTATTCTGTGTCCCTTGGTACACACTTGTGCTAGGAAAAAAATCACTGTCCTGCTGCCTGTGAGTTTAAAAAGAGTAATTGTTGTGTCCCTGCCAGCACACCTTTATTTAAAAGAAAATCACTGTCCTCCAGACTGCAACTTTACCAGAGTGATTGTTGTGTCCCTGTTGGCAAACCTTTATTTAGAAAAAAAATCACTGTCCTCCAGACTACAAAGTTAATCAGAGTGATTGTTGTGTCCCTGCCAGCACACTTTTATTTTAAAAAGTCACTGTCCTCATGACTGCAATTAAACCAGACTGATTGTTGTGTCCCTGCCGGCACACCTTTAATTAGAAAAAAATTACTGTCCTCTGGACTGTGAATTTAACCAGAGTGATTGTTGCGTGTTTCTGGATGCACACCTGTGGTAGGAAAAGAATCACTGTCCTTCTGACTGTGACTTTAACCAGAGTGATTGTTGCATCCCTGCCAGCACACCTTTATTTAAAAAAAAAATGACTGTCCTCCTGACTGTGAATTTAACCAGAGTGATTGATGTGTGCCCCTGGGTGCACACCTGTGTTAGGAAATAAATTCACTATCCTCCTGACTGCAATTAAACCACAGTGATTGTCACATCCCTGCCAGCACACCTTTATTTAGAAAAAAATTACTGTCCTCCTGACTGTGAATTTAACCAGAGTGATTGTTGTGTGCCCCTGGGTGCACACCTGTGCTCGGAAAAAAAAATCACTGTCCTTCTGACTCCAAATTTAACCAGAGTGATTGTTATGTGTCCCTGCAGGTACACCTGTGCTAGGAAAAAAATCACTGTCCTCCTGACTGCGAATTTAATGAGAGTGATTGCTTTGTATCCCTGTGTGCATACCTGCATTAGGAAAAAAATCACAGTCCTCTTGACAGCTATTTAACCAGAGTGATTGTTATGTCCCTACCGGCCCACCTTTATTTAAAAAAAAAAATCATTGTCCTCCTGACTGCTTTTTTTCCAGAGTGATTGTCATGTGTCCCTGCATGCATACCTGTGTTAGAAAAAAATCACTGTCCTCCTGACTGGGATTTAACCAGAATGATTGCTGTGTGCCCCAGCACGCACACCTGTACTAGACAAAAAAAATCAGTGTTGTCCTGACTGCAAATTTAACCAGAGTGATTAATGTGTGTCCCTGCATGCATACCTGTTCTAGGAAACAAATCACTGTCCTCCTGACTGTGAATTTCATCAGAGTGATTGTTGTGTCCCTGCCGGCAACCATTATTTAGGAAAAAAAATCACTGTCCTCCTGACTGCAAATTAACCAGGGTGATTGTTGGGTGTCCCTGGGTGCCCACCTGTGCTAGGAAAAAAATCACTGTCCTTCTGACTGCAAATTTAACTACAGTGATTGTTGTGTCCCTGCCAGCACACCTTTATTTAAAAAAAAATCACTGTCCTCCTAGCAGCGATTTAACCAGAGTGACTGATGTGTCCCTGCCGGCACATTTTATTTATAAAAAAAAATCACTGTCTTCCTGACTGAAAATATAACCAGAGTGATTATTCTATGTCCTTGTGTGTGCAACTCTGCTAGGAAAATAATCACTGCCTTCCTGACTGCAAATTTAACCAGAGTGAAAGTTGTGTGTCCCTGCGTGCATACCTGCTCTAGGAAACAAATCATTGTCCTCTTGACTGAGATTTAACCAGAATGATTGTTGTATGTCCCTGCATGCACAACTGTGCTAGGAAAAAAAATCACTGTCCTTCTGACTGTGAATTTAACCAGAGTGACTACTGTGTGTCCCTGCATGCATTCCTCTGCAAGTACAAAAATCACTCTCCTGACTGTGAATTTAACCAGAGTGATTATTGTGTCCCTGACAGCAAACTTTTATTTAGAAAAAAAATCACTCCCTTCCTGACTGCGAATTTAACCAGAGTCATTATTACGTGTCCTTGTGTGCATACCTGTGCTAGGAAAAAAATCACTGTCCTTAGGACTGCAAATTTAACCAGAGTGATTCCTACATGTCTCTGTGTGCATACCTGTCCTAGGAAAAAATCACTCTCCTGCTGGCTGCAAATTTAACCAGAATGATTGTTGTGTGTCCCTGTGTGCATACCAGTGCTAGTAAAGAAATCACCATCTTCTTGACTGTGATTTAACCAGAAAGATTGTTGTGTGTCTCTGCATGCACAACTCTGCTAGGAAAAAAATTGCTGTCCTCCTGACTGTGAATTTAACCAGCGTGATTGTTGTGTATCCCTTCGTGCATACCTATGCTAGGGAAAAAAATCACTGTCCTTCTGACTGCAAATTTAACCAGAGTGATTCCTACATGTTCCTGTGTGCATACCTGTCCTAGAAAAAAAAATCACTCTCCTCCTGACTGTGAATTTAACCAGAATGACTGCTGTGTGTCCCTGCTTGCATACCAGTGCTAGGAAAGAAATCACCACCCTCTTGACTGTGATTTAACCAGAATGATTGCTGTGTGTCTCTGTGTACACAACTGTGCTAGGAAAAAAATCACTGTTCTCCTGACTGTGAATTTAACCAGAGTGATTGTTGTGTCCCTGTCAGCAAACCTTTATTTAGAAAACAAAATCACTGTCCTCCTGACTGTGAATTTAACCAGAATGATTTCTGTGACCCTGCTGGCACACCTTTATTTAAAAAAAATCACTGTCCTCCTGACTTTGATTAAACCAGAGTGATTGTTGTGTCCCTTCCGGCACACCTTTATTAAAAAAAAAAAAACACTGTCCTCCTGACTGTGATTTGACCAGAGTGATTGTTGTATCCCTGTTGGTAGACCTTTATTTAGAAAAAAAAAATCACTGTCCTCCAGACTGCGAATTTAACCAGACTGATTGTTGTGTCATTGCCGGCACACCTTTATTTAAAAAAAATCACTGTCCTCCTGACTGCAATTAAACCAGAGTGGTTGTCGTATCCCTGCCGGCACACCTTTATTTAGAAAAAATTACTGTCCTACTGACTGTGAATTTAACCAGAGTGATTGCTGTGTGCCCCTGGGTGCTCACCTGTGCTCAGAATAAAATCACTGTCCTTCTGACTGCGAATTTAACCAGAGTGATTATTGTGTGTCCCTGCATGCATTTCTGAGCTAGGAAAAGAAAATTCACTGTCCTCCTGACTCTATCTTAAACAGAGTGATTGTTATGTGTCCCTGCAGGTACACCTGTGCTAGGAAAAATTCACTGTCCTCCTGACTGCAAATTTAACTAGAGTGATTGTTGTGTCTCTGCCAGCACACCTTTATTTAGAAAAAAATCACTGTCCTCCTGACTGCAAATTGAGCCAGAGTGATTATTGTGTGTCTCTTGGTACACAATTGTGCTAGGAAAAAAAATCACTGTCCTGCTGCCCGCGAATTTAAAAAGAATGACTGTGGTGTCCCTGCCAGCACACCTTTATTTTAAAAAAAATCACTGTCCTCCAGACTGCAACGTTACCAGAGTGACTATTGTGTCCCTGTCAGCAAACCTTTATTTAGAAAAAACATCACTGTCCTCCAGACTGTGAATTTAATCAGAGTGATTGTTGTGTCCCTGCCAGCACACCTTTATTTAAAAAAAATCACTGTCCTCCGGACTGCAAATTTAACCAGAGTGATTGTTGCATGTTCCTGGATGCACACCTGTGCTAGGAAAAGAATCACTGTCCTTCTGACTATGAATTTAACCAGAGTGATTGTTGTGTCCCTGCCAGCACACGTTTATTTAAAAAAATCACTGTCCTCCTCACTGCAGTTAAACCGGAGTGATTGTCATATCCCTGCCTGCACATCTTTATTTAGAAAAATATCACTGTCCTCCTGACTGGGAATTTAACTAGAGTGATTTTTGTGTCTCTGCCGGCAGACCTTTATTTAAAAAAAAATCACTGTCCTCCTGACTGTGATTAAACCAGAGTGATTGTTGTGTCCCTGCCAGCACACCTTTATTTAGAAAAAAATCACTTTCCCCCTGACTGCGAGTTTAGCCAAAGTGATTATAGTGTGTCCCTTGGTACACACCTGTGCAAGAAAAAAAATCACTGTCCTCCTGACTGCGAATTTAAAAAGAGTGATTGTTGTGTCCTTGCCAGCACACCTTTATTAACAAAAAAATCACTGTCCTCCTGACTGCAAATTTAATCAGAGTTATTAATGTGTCCCTGTTGGCAAACTTTTATTTAGAAAAAAAATCACTATTCTCCTGACTGCGACTTAACCAGAGTGAATGTTGTGTCTCCCTGAAGGTACACCTGTGCTAGGTAATAAATCACTGTCCTCCTGACTGCGAATTTAACCAGAGTGATTGTTGTGTCCCTGCCTGCAAACCTTTATTTAAAAAAAAATAACTGTCCTCTTGACTGCAGTTTAACCAGAGTGATTGTTGTGTGTCCTTGCATGCATACCTGTGCTAGGAAAAAAATCACTGTCCCCCCTGACTGTGAATTTAACGGAGTGATTACTGTGTCCCTGACAGCAAACTTTTATTCAGAAAACAAATCACTCTCTTCCTAACTGCGAATTTAACCAGAGTCATTATTACGTGTCCTTGTGTGCATACCTGTGCTAGGAAAAAAATCACTCTCCTCCTGATTGCGAATTTAACCAGTATGATTGTTGTGTGTCCCTGCATGCATACTTATGCTAGGAAAAAAATCACTGTCCTTAGGACTGCAAATTTAACCAGAGTGATTCCTACATGTTCCTGTGTGCATACCTGTCCTAGGAAAAAAATCACTCTCCTGCTGACTGCGAATTTAACCAGAATGATTGTTGTGTCTCCCTGTGTGCATACCAGTGCTAGTAAAGAAATCACCATCTTCTTGACTGTGATTTAACCAGAATGATTGTTGTGTGTATCTGCATGCACAACTGTGCTAGGAAAAAAATTGCTGTCCTCCTGACTGTGAATTTAACCAGCATGATTGTTGTGTATCCCTGCATGCATACCTATGCTAGGAAAAAAATCACTGTCCTTCTGACTGCAAATTTAACCAGAGTGATTCCTACATGTCCCTGTGTGCATACCTGTCCTAGAAAAAAAATCACTCTCCTCCTGACTGTGAATTTAACCAGAATGATTGCTGTGTGTCCCTGCGTGCATACCAGTGCTAGGAAAGAAATCACCACCCTCTTGACTGTGATTTAACCAGAATGATTGCTGTGTGTCTCTGCATGCACAACTGTGCTAGGAAAAAAATCACTGTCCTCCTGACTGGGAATTTAACCAGAGTGATTGTTGTGTCCCTGTCAGCAAACCTTTATTTAGAAAACAAAATCACTGTCCTCCTGACTGTGAATTTAACCAGAGTGATTTCTGTGACCCTGCCGGCACACCTTTATTTTAAAAAAATCACTGCCCTCCTGACTTTGATTAAACCAGAGTGATTGTTGTGTCCCTGCCGGCACACTTTTATTTAAAAACAAACAAACACTGTCCTCCTGACTGCGATTTGACCAGAGTGATTGTTGTATCCCTGTTGGTAAACCTTTATTTAGAAAAAAAATCACTGTCTTCCACACTGCAAATTTAACCAGAGTGATTGTTGTGTCCCTGCCTGCAAACCTTTATTTAAAAAAAAAATGACTGTCCTCTTGACTGCAGTTTAACCAGAGTGATTGTTGTGTGTCCTTGCATGCATACCTGTGCTAGGAAAAAAATCACTGTCCTCCTGACTGTGAATTTAACCAGAGTGATTGTTGTGTGTCCTTGTGTACATAATTGTGTTAGGAAAAAATTTTCTGTCCTCCTGACTGTGATTTAACCAGAATAATTGTTGTGTGTCCCTGCATGCATACCTGTGCTAGGAAAAATATCACTGTCCTCCTGACTGTGATTTAGCCAGAGTGATTGTTGTTTCCCTGTCAGCAAACCTTTATTTAGAAAAAAAATCACTGTCCTCCTGACTGCGTCTGAACCAGAATGATTCTTGTGTGTCTCGGCATGCACAACTGTGCTAGGAAAAAAATCATTGTCCTTCTGACTGCAAATTTAACCAGAGTGATTGTTGTGTCCCTGTCAGCAAACCTTTATTTTGAAAAAAAATCACTGTCCTCCTGACTGAAAATTTAACCAGAGTGACTCTTGTGTCCCTGCCGGCACACCTTTATTTAAAAAAAATCACTGTCCCTCCTGACTGTGATTTAACCAGAGTGATTGTTGCATTCCTAGTGGCAAACCTTTATTTAGAAAAACAATCACTATCCTCCTGACTGTGAATTTAACCAGAGCAATTGTTGTGTCCCTGTCAGCAAATTTTTATATAGAAAACAAAATCACTGTCCTTCTGACTACAAATTTAATCAGAGTGATTCCTACATGTCCCTGTGTGCATACCTGTCCTAGAAAAAAAATCACTGTCCTCCTGACTTTGATTAAACCAGAGTGATTCTTGTGTTCCTGCCGGCACACCTTTATTAAAAAAAAAAAAAAACACTGTCCTCCTGACTGCGATTTGACCAGAGTGATTGTTGTATCCCTGTTGGTAAACCTTTATTTAGAAAAAAATCACTGTCCTCCAGACTGCGAATTTAACCAGAGTGATTGTTGTGTCATTGCCGGCACACCTTTATTTAAAAAAAATCACTGTCCTCCTGACTGCAATTAAACCAGAGTGATTGTCATATCCCTGCCTGCACACCTTAATTTAGAAAAAAATCACTGTCCTCCTGACTGCGTCTGAACCAGAATGGTTCTTGTGTGTCTCTGCATCCACAACTGTGCTCAGAACAAAATCACTGTTCTTCTGACTGTGAATTTAACCAGAGTGATTATTGTGTATCCCTGCATACATTCCTGCGCTAGGAAAAGAAAAATCACTGTCCTCCTGACTCTATCTTAAACAGAGTGATTGTTATGTGTCCCTGCAGGTACACCTGTGCTAGGAAAAATTCACTGTCCTCCTGACTGCAAATTTAACTAGAGTGATTTTTGTGTCCCTGCCGGCACACCTTTACTTAAAAAAAAAATCACTGTCCTCCTGACTGCGATTAAACCAGAGTGATTGTTGTGTCCCTGCCAGCACACCTTTATTTAGAAAAAAATCACTTTCCTCCTGACTGCGATTAAACTAGAGTGATTGTTGTGTGTCCCTTGGTACACAATTGTGCTAGGAAAAAAATCACTGTCCTGCTGCCTGCGAATTTAAAAAGAGTGACTGTGGTGCCCTGCCAGCACACCTTTATTTAAAGAAAAATTACTGTCCTCCAGACTGCAACTTTACCAGAGTGATTATTGTGTCCCTGTCAGCAAACCTTTATTTAGAAAAAACATCACTGTCCTCCAGACTGTGAATTTAATCAGAGTGATTGTTGTGTCCCTGCCAGCACACCTTTATTTAAAAAAAATCACCGTTCTCCGGACTGCAAATTTAACCACAGAGATTGTTGCGTGTTCATGGATGCACACCTGTCCTAGGAAAAGAATCACTGTCCTTCTGACTGTGACTTTAACCAGAGTGATTGTTGCGTCCCTGCCAGCACACCTTTATTTAAAAAAATCACTGTCCTCCTCACTGCAGTTAAACCGGAGTGATTGTCATATCCCTGCCTGCACATCTTTATTTATCAGTAAAATTTCTGTCCTCCTGACTGTGAATTTAACCAGAGTAATTGTTGTGTGCCCCTGGGTGCACACCTATGCTCGGAAAAAAATCACTGTCCTTCTGACTGCTAATTTAACCAGAGTGATTATTGTGTGTCCCTGCATGCATACCTGTGCTAGAAAAAAAATCACTGTCCTCCTGACTGCAATTAAACCAAAGTGATTCTCATATCCCAGCTAGAACACCTTTATTTAGAAAAAAATTACTGTCCTCCTGACTGTGAATTTAACCAGAGTGATTGTTGTGTGCCCCTTGGTGCACACCTATGCTCGGAAACAAAATCACTGTCCTTCTGACTCCAAATTTAACCAGAGTGATTGTTGCATCCCTGCTGGCACACCTTAATTTTAAAAAAAATCACTGTCCTCCTAACAGCGATTTATCCAGAGTGACTGTTGTGTCCCTGCCAGCACACTTTACGAAAAAAAAAATCACTGTCTTCCTGACTGCATATATAACCAGAGTGATTATTGTGTGTCTTGCATGCACAACTTTGCTAGGAAAATAATCACTGTCCTTCTGAATGCAGATTTAACCAGAGTGAAAATTGTGTGTCCCTGTGTGTAGACCTGTGCTAGGAAAAAATTCACTGTCCTCCTGACTGCTAATTTAACTAGCGTGATTGTTGTGTGTCCCTGTGGGCATACCTGTGCTAGGAATGAAATCACTGTCCTCTTGACTGCAATTTAACTGGAATGATTGTTGTGTCTCCCAGCGTGTAAAACTGTACTAAGAAAAAATCACTCTTCTGCTGACTGCAAATTTAACCACAGTCATTATTACGTGTCCTTGTGTGCATACTTGTGCTAGGAAAAAAATCACTCTCCTCCTGACTGTGAATTTAACCAGTATGATTGTTTTGTGTCCCTGCGTGCATACCAGTGCTAGGAAAGATATCACCACCATCTTGACTGTGATTTAACCAGAATGATTGTTGTGTGTCTCAGTGTGCACAACTGTGCTAGAAATAAAAATTGATTGTTATGTGTCCCTGCAGGTACACCTGTCCAAGGAAAATAAATCACTGTCCTCCTGACTGCGAATTTAACCAGAGTGATTGTTGTCTCCCTGCCAGCACACCTTTATTAAAAAAAAAATCACTGTCCTCCTGAGTGCGATTTAACTAGAGCAATTGTTGTGTTCCTGCTGGCACACCTTTATTTAGAAAAATATCACTGTCCTCCTGACTGAGAATTAAACTAGGGTGATTTTTGTGTCCCTGCCGGCACACCTTTATTTGGAAAAAATTCACTGTCCTTCTGACTGCGAATTTAGCCAGAGTGATTATTGTGTGTCCCTTGGTACACACCTGTGCAAGGAAAAAAAATCACTGTCCTCCTGACTGAGAATTTAAAAAGAGTGATTGTTGTGTCCCTGCCAGCACACCTTTATTTACAAAAAAATCGCTGTCCTCCTGACTGCGAATTTAACCAGAGTTATTAATGTGTACCTGTTGGCAAACTTTTATTTAGAAAAAAAATCACTATCTTCCTGACTGCGACTTAACCAGTTATTATTGTGTGTCCCTGTAGGTACACCTATGCTAAGTAAAAAATCACTGTCCTCCTGACTGCAAATTTAACCAGAGTGATTGTTGTGTCCCTGCCTGCAAACCTTTATTCAAAAAAAAAATAACTGTGCTCTTGACTGCAGTTTAACCAGAGTGATTGCTGTGTGTCCTTGCATGCACACCTGTGCTAGGGGAAAAAAATCACTGTCCCCCTTACTGCAAATTTAACCAGAGTGATTGCTGTGTTTCCCTGCATGCATAACTGTGTTAGGAAAAAAAATTACTGTCCTCCTGACTGTGATTTAGTCAGAATGACTGTTGTGTGTCCCTGCATGTATACCTGTGCTAGGAAAAAAAATCACTGTCCTCCTGACTGTGAATTTAACCAGAGTGATTATTGTGTGTCCCTGTGTACATAATTGTGTTAGGAAAAAAAATCTCTGTCCTCCTGATTGCAATTTAGCCAGAATAATTGTTGTGTGTCCCTGCGTGCATACCTGTGCTAGGAAAAATATCACTGTCCTCCTGACTGTGAGTTAGCCAGAGTGATTGTTGAGTGTCTCTGCATGCATACCTGTGCTAGGAAAGAAATCATTGTCCTCCTGACTGTGAATTTAACCAGAGTGATTGTTGTCTCCCTGTCAGCACACCTTTATTAGAAAAAAATCACTGTCCTCCTGATTGCAATTTAACCAGAGCAATTGTTGTGTCCCTGCTGGTACACCTTTATTTAGAAAAATATCACTGTCCTCCTGACTGAGATTTAGCTAGAGTGATTGTTGTTTCCCTGTCAGCAAACCTTTATTTAGAAAAAAAATCACTGTCCTCCTGACTGCGTCTGAACCAGAATGATTATTGTGTGTCTCTGCATGCACAACTGTGCTAGGAAAAGAATCATTGTCCTCCTGATTGTGAATTTAACCATAGTGATTGTTGTGTCCCTGTCAGCAAACCTTTATTTAGAAAAAAATCACTGTGCTTCTGACTGCAAATTTAACCAGAGTGATTGTCAAGTCCCTGCTGGCACACCTTCATTTAAAAAAATTCACTGTCCTCCTAGCTGTGATTAAACCAGAGTGATTGATGTGTCCCTGCTGGCACTCCTTTATAAAAAAAAAAATCATTGTCCTCCTGACTGCAAATTTAACCAGAGTGATTGTTGTGTCCCTGTCAGCAAACCTTTTTTTCCAAACAAAAAAAAAAAACACTGTCCTCCTGACTGCAAATTTAACCAGAGTGACTGTTGTGTCCCTGCCGGCACACCTTTATTTAAAAAAAATCACTGTCCCTCCTGACTGTGATTTAACCAGAGTGATTGTTGTGTTCCTAGTGGCAAACCTTTATTTAGAAAAACAATCACTGTCCTCCTGACTGTGATTTAACCAGAGTGATTGTTGTGTGTCTCTGGGTGCATATCTGTGCTAGAAAAAAAACACTGTCCTCCTGACTAAGAATTTAACCAGAGTGATTATTGTGTGTTCCTGCATGCATACCTGTGATAGGAAAAACATCACTGTCCTCTTGATTGCAAATTTAACCAGAGTGATTGTTGTGTCCCTGTCATCAAACCTTTATTTAGAAAAAAATCACTGTCCTCCTGACTGCGAGTTTAACCAGGGTGATTATTGTGTGTTCCTACATCCATACTTGTGATAGGAAAAAATCCCTGTCCTCTTGACTGCAAATTTAACCAGAGTGACTGTTGTGTGTGTCCCTGCATGCATAGCTATACTAAGAAAAAAAAAATCACTGTCCTCCTGACTGCAAATTTAACCAGAGTGATTGCTATGTGTATCTGTGTGCATGACTGTGCTAGGAAAGAAATCACTGTCCTCCTGACTGCAAATTTAACCAGAGTGATTGTTACATGTCCCTGTGTGCATACCTGTGCTAGGGAAAAAATTCACTGTCCTCCTGGCTGCAAATTTAACCAGAGTGATTGTTGTGTGTCCCGGCATGCACAACTGTGCTAGGAAAAAATTCATTGTCCCCCTGACTGTGAATTTCACCAGAGTGATTGCTCTGTGTCACTGTGTGAATACCTGAGTTAAGAAAAAAAAATCATTGTCCTTCTGACTGCTAATTTAGTTAGAGTAATTATTGTGTGTCCCTGTGTGCATACCTGTACTAGGAAAAAAATCACTGTCCTCCTGACTGCAAATTTAACTAGAGTGATTGTTGTGTCCCTGTTGGCAAACCTTCATTTAGAAAAAACATCACTGTCCTCCTGACTCTGAATTTAACCAGAGTGATTGTGTTCCTGCCCGCACACCTTTATTTACAAAAAAAGTCACTGTCCTCCTGACTATGATTTAACCAAATTGACAGTTGTGTCCCTGCATGCACTGAAGAATGACTGGGAAGAAAAGGGCAACTAAAGGGAGAGGCGTTGGAGCAGCCACGAAGAACATTGCTCAATTTGTGGTCCATAATAGTGGTGCAGGAATCAAAAACATGTCAATGAGATCAGATGGACAGCATTCAGATGACTCTGTGGCAGGCAGTAGCAGTAGTAGCAACTTATTTTGCCCTGGTGTTAGCTTTCCTGCCTCTAAGTTTTTCTCTGCCAAATCTGTGGCAGACATAGTGACTGTTGTGTCACTGTCAAATGACACAGTGACAGGAAGCAGCAGCACCACCACCAAATGAGCAACTGTGGGCATTGAGGTGGTTGGTTTTGAAGTGCAGTTTGAAAGTGGTGCTGTTGGTGATGGTGGGTCAGAGGCAGAGCCTGATAATTTGTGTCCAGTGGCAGTGGTTGAGGGTGAGGTGGTACATGTGGAGCCACATGTGGATGCCAGTCATGAAGAGGAGGTGCCTGTGCCTGTCACAGAGCCTGTTGCTATTGAGGACAGACCTGCCAAGGATGATGAGAATGCCAGCTTTTTTGCAGACTATGATGTGGATGATGTTTCAGATGGCATGGATCCCTCACAGGAGCCTGAAAAGGAAAGGCCAAAACAGGTTGTTAAAGAACGTGTCTTTCCTATTGTCATAACTGCTATAACCACCACAGAAAAGGACCCCACTAGCACTGTTTCTCCCATTTTTCCATTTTTCCAGCCCCACAACATAACAAAGAGCAAATCTTCTCCTTTGCTATTTCAGTCATCTTGGCACCAAGTAATTACAAGGTCCCATAAATCCCTAGTGTGAGATTTTTATGTACTGGACCCATCTGATGAGACAGTGGCAATTTGCCAACTGTGTAAAACCCAAGTAAGTAGGGGTAAGAAGGGTAGTCACCTTGGCACAGGTGGGCAACATACACACTTTAAAAACAGGCACCCAATTCAGCGACATCAACACCAGAAAGCAGGCAGCACCAGTGATTCTGGTCCATCCAAATCAGTGGGCAATGTAAGCCAAATACACCCAGCACTACACTGCATGACAGAAATGGAGGTGCAGATGAGGAGGAGGAGGACATGTACAGTATGTGGTTCTGGATGAAGAGAATTCTGGAAGTGAGCCAAGTGGTGGTCCTAGCAGCAGGACTACCACCCCAACTCAAAGTGTGATCGCTACCTCAGACATGAAAAACAAAAAAGGTGCCAGGGTGTGTCATGCAGCACCTGTGAGTGCCATTGGCAATCCCCAGTCAAGGAGCACCCCATTACTGGCACAATGACAAGGCAAGCTGTTTGGCACACCACCTGGTGCATCACTGGACAAGCAAGCCATCTTCACCTTCTCAGTTCCGTCAACTCAAGTATCCAGCAGCAGCAGCAGACAGCAGGCAGCAGCACAGACACATTCTGGAAAGTACTGTATCTGAAATTATAACAGCAACAGGAAATATTGACTATTGCATCAGGCACAATTTACACTGAAAATGCCCACACCTCCATCAAAGGTAAATGAAGTAATAATTACCTTGAAAGGTGCAATACCATGGATACAGCTGGGTGGTACTCTCCATGGCCCTGGGTTAGTCAGTCCAGTCATCATTGTTTACTTGTGGAATCCAGCCCCTCACTGGCAAAAATTACAGGCACAAGGAATACCTGTAATGAAGAAGAGCAGAGACTGTGATTTATAATCAGTGTATCAATGGCACAGAAGCAAGGTTCCCTTCCCTCCCAAAAAAGATACCTTCTTGGTTGGAAAATGTTGTGAATTAAAACAACACCTATGTTGTATCTGTCCAGCAGCAGCAGCAGCAGTATGATGTCATCAACACCCATAACTGAAGATGAATGAAAGAGCAGTAAACAAACTTACTAGCCTTTGACCAGATAGCAGTACCCCCCACCCACATGAAAAATAAATTTAAAAAAATACTTACCTTTGCAATGTGTGTCAGCATCATAATTCCAATTCCACAGCAAGCAAGAGTCCATATCTCTGCAGCAGCAAAGCACCCTTTCCTTAAGCTACGCCCACCATTCTCACTGTCAGCACAGCAACTTGATGTTAAACTATTCTCCCACAGGGATCATAAGGCAAAGTTTTCCTTTTAAATGGGGTGTCACCCATCTGAAATATCTAGGGATACAGCTGGCACTAGAAAGGGGACTATTATATAGCCTAAATTATAACCAGAGGTTGATTCAGGTAACATCAGACCTAGAATGCTGGAATATGGTTCCACTATCACTAATACAGATGGTAGAGGCTGTAAGAATCAATGTTTTACCAAGGTTCTTGTACCTGTCTTGTTGCTTACCTATTGCACCCCCTCCATCTTTCTTTAAATAAATATACAAAAGAATTTCTAGATGTATATGGGACTCACATCCACCTAGAGTGAAATATCAGACACTGCAGCTTCCCTCAAAGGAGGGGGGTTTAGCACTACCTTGCCTATACAAATACTACATAGTTGCACAACTCAGAGTAATTTTTCTATGGCTTCATAAAAACTATGTGGCGAAATGGTGTGAGCTGGAAAAAAAGAGGAGGACCTATTCAACCTAGATAAAATCCTTCTCAGCCAACCACCAATCCCAATAGACCAGATTACAAATAACCCATATACAAAAAATACATTGTCCAGCTGGCGAACACTGTGAACTACAAAACAGACTGCCCCATATAAACATTTACTTTACTCCCTTTCAAATGTGCAGACTTTTCAACCAGACAGATTAGACCATAGTTTTACTATCTGGGCAGGGATGGGGATACAAACAATGTTACATTTTTTCCAGAAAGGAGAGATAATGACCTTTGAAGATATGGTAGGGGCATATGGCCTGCGGCCCAAAGACAGATTTAGATACATGCACGCTGTAGCATATATTAGAACATTTCCTGCCTTTTTAACACCAGGGGAAGAGAATCCACTGTTTTGGAGGTTTTTAAAGGGGCCTTACAGGGAACAGCCCCACTGCAACACATGATTTCGTATCTGTATAAGGCTTTAATGCAAATATTTAAGCATGATCTAAATAAAGTTAAGTTAACTTGGGAGAAAGATCTGGGGCTACAGCTAAGCACCACAAAGTGGAATACATGCCCGAAATATCTGAGAGTGGGCACAGGATTATATCAGTGGAAAGAGTTTGCGTGGAAAAATGTGCTTAGATTTTTTAAGGTGCCAGCAATCCAGGCAAAATATAATACAAGTCTAACAGCAGCATGTTGGAGAGGATGTGGGCAGACCCCAGCTTCTCATGGTCATATTTTCTGGGCATGTGTGAATATTAAGCCCTTTATTAGCAGTTTAGAAATAGCCATGGGGGATCTGTTGGGAACAACAATCCAACTAACGAAGAAAATGTACTTTTTCTATATTTTAGAGAATGGACAAAGCAGGATGCCTAATAAAAAATTAATACAAGTTTGCCTATTATTGGCTAAGAAAGCAATAACAAAAATATGGTTAGACCAGAGATCCCCCACGATCAGGGAATGGCAGGATTTAGTATCCCAAATATATAAGATGTAGAAACTCACAGCCATAATAAACAAACATTAAGAGAAATCTGAAATACAATGGTGAAGGTGGGTGTTATATATCATATCACAGAGATGATTTTATACCATAAGGGATTAGAGACCTACAGAGTAGGAAATTCAAGCCTTTCTCCCTTATCAGATTGTATTGTATTATCTG
This sequence comes from Neoceratodus forsteri, assembly GCA_016271365.2. Classification (NCBI taxonomy): domain Eukaryota; kingdom Metazoa; phylum Chordata; order Ceratodontiformes; family Ceratodontidae; genus Neoceratodus; species Neoceratodus forsteri. The sequence continues at coordinate 1,068,830,665 of CM028130.1, forward strand.
TATCAATTCTGTGAAAAGAATGACCCAATGTATTGTCTTTTGTCAAGTTTTGTAAAAGTTCTGTAAATGTAAATGTATGTATTTGTCTATGTGTGTGGAAAAAGAAACTCAGAAATTAAATAAAGAGTTATAAAAAAACAAAAAAAAACACAGCAACTTGATATTTGTGTTGCATTACTGGGATGGGATGATAAAAACTCAGCCATGCACAACTACGTGGCAATATTTAACTTCTCTTCAATTTTTCTAATGTTGTTTTTCCCAACTTCTATGAGCAGTGCAACAGCAGTATTTGGCATCAGAAATGCAGTTTCTCTCTGGCAGACACAACTTTTCATGTCTGACTGGCATAGAGGTGGCCGCGGTGGTGGTGTTGGGGTCCTCAAACATAACTTCCAGAATCATGTTTATCTTCCCTTACAATTTTCTAGTGTGATTTTCAACACGTTGTCTGGTGTGTACAGGAATGGTATTTACCTACAGAAAACAGTTTCTCTCTAGGGACACAACTTTTCATGTCTGACTGGCATACAGGTGGCAACTGTGGTGGTGGTGGTAATGGGGTGGTGGTGGCAGGCCCTCAACCCATAACTACCCGAATCACGTTTATCTTCCCTTGCAATTACTGTGTACAATACTTGAGATTTGTGAATAGTGAGAGGACACATGAATCGCTACAAACAAAAATAAGGAAAGGGGTTCATGTGTAAAGATTAAAGAGAATGTCTAAGATTTTGTTAAAGGCCTTTAAAATACATTAATCCATTACCTTATGCTAGCAACAGTCATTTGGGCCCAGAAAAGAATTTTTCATTAAGTCCACTACAGAAGTGAAGAGATTAAAAATTTTGCTGAGTAGTTAGCCAGCTGAACTCTTCCACTTCCTGGTCAGCTGACCCCAGCCCAACCCCTCATTCAGATGTTTTGTGATGTCTAACCAGGCAGCGGGAGGCGATGTGCCACGTGGAAGTAAAAGGAGAACATTTTCTGAACTGTCTGATGCTATATGTATTAAGGGAAACTTCAATATAAATGAAAGTCAATGCCCAACTAATAGGGGCCCTATTAGTTGAGCAATGACTTTTATTTACAACAAAGGTTGCTTTAACATACATAAAACTGTTCTGAAAATGTCATCCATTGACTTCTATGAGGCACACTCCTGTGTTCTGCCTGGTTAGACATCACAAACTGCCTGAGCATGGGGTGGGGCAGGCAGATCAGCAACTGAAGGGGTTGCCTGGCCATCTGTTCAGCACAATTTTTGATCACTTCCCTCCCATACTTGACTTAAGGACAACATTCCTTTCTATGCTCACATGGCTATCCCCAGACGAAGGTAATGAGCTACTGTATTTAAAATGCCATTACATTATCAAAATCTTAAACATTTCCTTTAAAGAAAACACAGAATTGGAAAGGGATAGACCATGGTCACCACAGAAAGGTGAATGCTTAACTGTACATGAGGATAACAGTAAGGGAGTGAGCAAGTAAAAAGAGTAAATGAAATATGAACCTTGACAACTTATAACAGTTACGCAAAAAGTTTAGAAACAGATATTTGACAGTAATTAAAAAGAGGATAGAGAGTAAGTATAGAGAGAAAAGATATTTTTTTTATAACTTTTTATATTTTTGGGGGGACAGGAGGTGTACACAACAGGGGCAGAATGGGGACACAGCGTGGAAATAATAAACAACAAATAAAATCGCCAATGACACAAAAACACAATGAGTCATGAGAACACCAGTCACACTGTCAGACTCATCACAAAGCAACACTGCTGTGACTAGCTGTGCCAGGACTACCACTGCCATGTAGCACAGACAGGACAGTGAGAATCTTCTCTTGACAGGACATAACATTGTCCAGCTGATCTCTTACATCCTTCCAAAACTGATTGAAGTCCTGGTGCAGCTGTTGCACCTCGTCCCATAGTACTGCCACATCCCCATCTGTGTGGCGGGTGCTATGTGGTCCATATCACCTGCTGCCACTGCTGCCTGTCTTATCTGTGGCCAACAACTGCTGCATTCCTCCCTACAGTTGCCATGCTGACTCACAGCAGCACGGTGGACCACCTTCCACTGCTCTCCTTCACCATCACGCGCTCCACCCACCTCACGCTTCTTTGTCTGCCACTCTGCCAGGTGGTGGATCTGGAGAAACATAGAAACATAGAAACATAGACTTTGACGGCAGAAAAGGACCACTTGGCCCACCCAGTCTGCCCATTTCCCTACCGACTGGATAAGCTGCAGATTCTAGTTAACCAACAGCCTGCTTCCTGCAACCCCGCACTATAATTGCTTTGTGTCTGTCCCAAGCATGTTTGAATTCCCCCACTGTTTTAGACCCAACGACCTCCTCAGGAAGGCTGTTCCATGTATCCACCACTCTCTCCGTGAAAAAGAATTTCCTCACATTACCCGTGAGCCATCCCCCTCTATCTTTAAACTGTGCCCCTTGTTCTTATACATCTCTTTTCTGAAAGATGATACCCTCCTGGACTTTGTTGATTCCCTTGAGGTACTTGAGCGTTTCAAGCATGTCCCCCCTGTCCCTCCTTTCATCAAGGGTATACATATTAAGCTATCTCAGTCTCTCTTCATATGGTTTCTGATATAGACCCTGCACCATTTTAGTTGCCCTCCTCTGGACTGCTTCCATCCTGTCTATGTCCTTGCGTAGGTGAGGTCTCCAAAACTGCACACAGTACTCCAGATGGGGTCTCACCAATTGTCTGTATAGAGGGATAATCACTTCCCCTTTTCTACTTGTGATGCCCCTTCCTATGCATCCCAGTATCCCCCTGGCTCTCCTTACTGACTTCTCACATTGCTTACCCACCTTTAGGTCATCTGATATGACTACTCCCAGGTCCCTTTCCATTTTTGTTGTTGTTAGTACCTCCCCTGCTATTATGTACTCTTCTCCTGGGTTTTTGTTTCCCAGGTGCATTACTTTGCACTTCTTTGCATTGAATCTAAGTTGCCATATGTCTGACCATTCCTCCAACCTTGCCAAGTCCCTTCTCATCTTTTCACCCCTCTTGTGTATCAACTCTGTTACAGATCTTTGTGTCATCTGCAAGAGGCATACCTTTCCCTCAGACCCTCTGCAATGTCACTTATAAAGATGTTAAAAGAATTGGACCCAGATACTGAGCCCTGAGGGTACTCCACTAGTAACCCCCTTTCTTGAATGTGTTCCATTCACTATTACCTTCTGTGTCCTGTTGTGCAGCCAGTTTGCTACCCAGGCTACCACCCTGGGACCCACTCCCAGGCTGGCTAACTTGATTGTTAATCTTTTGTGCGGGACTGTGTCAAATGCCTTGCTAAAGTCTAGGTAGGCCATATCCACAGCCCTCCTGGTCTATTACTTTGGTCACCCAGTCAAAGAAATCAATTAGATTCGTCTGACATGACCTTCTGCTGTAAATCCATGTTGCTTTGGGTCCTGTGCCCGCTGTAGCCTCTAGGTGCTCAACAATTCTTTCTTTCAGAAGTGATTCCATCATTTTCGCTACCACTGAGGTCAAACTTACAGGTCTGTAGTTTCCTGCTTCTGCCTTGCTCCCACTTTGGTAAAGGGGTCGCATCTGCCCTCCTCAATCCTCAGGTACCACCCATCCTGCCATGATTTGTTAAAAGTGTGGTCAGTGGTGTCACTAAGTCCCCATAGTTCTTTTAGGATTCTGGGGTGAATCCCGTCAGGCCATTGCTTTGTCCACCTTGAGTTTTAGGGGTTCTTTCAGGACTCTTTCTTCTGTGAATGGACTGGTATCAACCCCCTACAGAGTGCTTCTATTGTCTGGTTTAGGTAACTGCTCCTCATCTTCTTTTGTGAATACTGAGAAAAGTATTCATTCAATATCTCTGCCTTTTCACTGTCTCCCTCTGTCCACCTCCCTCTCCTTTATTAATCTTACTATCCCTCCCTTAACCATTCTATGCTCCTAATGTACCTATAAAGGTTGTATCCCCTTTTTGACCGAGTTGGCTATTTTCCCTCGGTTTGTGCCTTTGCCATTCTGACTGCCTTTCCTACTTCTTTCTGCTTTAGTGATACAGTTCCTGTCTGCTCCCTCTGTGATTCCTTATACTTTTGAATGCAGCACTTTCTTCAACCTTCCTGCCACCTCTTTTGAGAACCATAGTGTTTTTTTACTCCGCTTTTTTTTCTTTTATTTGTTTTACACAAAGACTTGTTGCCTCTATGATGGTAGTTTGATTTTCTCCATTGTTCTTCCACCCTCCTATTTGGCCATTTGCTAGTGCATTCTTCAGGTGTTCACCCATTTTGCCAAATCAGCCCTTCTAAAGTCCAGTATCCTTGTTTTGTATGGCTTATCTCCATGGTTGTGCTCATTGTGAAGCACTGTGCAGTAGTCGCTTGTTCCCAGATGTCTACTGGCTTCTAAATTTGTGATCCTCTCTCCATTTGAAGTACCAGGTCTAATATTGCTCCCTCCCGAGTGTGTTCCAGCACACTAGCTATCTAAGGTCTGCCCCTGCAGGTGTCAGGAAATGACCCTGCTCTTGGATGTGGCTGCAGTACATGTCCTCCAGTTAACATCTGGCATATTCAGGTCCCCCATCAACAGTATCTCCCATTTTTCAGCCATTTTGAGAATGTCCTCTATCATTTTCTTGTCCATTTCCTCCCCTTGAGATGGGGATCTGTATACAACCCTGTGCGGATTTCAATGCCATTCCCCATCTCCAAGGTAACCCAGAGTGCCTCTTGTCCTCCCCCTTTACTTTTTAGTTCTGTAGCTTGATCCCTTCCCTTATATAGAGCTACCCACCTCCTCTTGCCTTCCCTGTCCCTTCTGTAGATTGTGTACCCTGGTATGTTGACATCCCATTCATGGTTCTCGGTGTACCATGTTTCTGTGACTCCACAATATCAATTGTTCATCTTCCATCAAAGCTACTAGCTCAGAGGCTTGTTTCCCAGACTGACATTAGTAGTCATTTGCCCTCCATTTAATGTTGGCTTGATCCTTTTCCCCATCCCTGCTCTTATTGCTCTTATCTATTTTACCATTTACCCCATCCTGCCCTGTGTTGAGCTCTGTATCTCAGTGTCTACCACTACCTGCCCTGTTTTGTGGGGAAGGCTTGACTTTTCCTGCCTTTTATCAGTACCTCTCCCTTATCTAGTTTAAAGCTTGCCAAGGAAGCATTTAAACCTGTCACCTAGGAGCTTGGTCCCCTTTGTGGACAAATGCAGACCATCATACCAGTATAGACCTTTATCTCTCCAGGTGGACCCCCAGTCCCCAATGAAGCCAAAGCCTTGTGCTCTGCACCAGTTTTGCAACCATTCATTAAACTGCATGGTGTGCAGTACCCTAGTCTCATTCCTGCCATGGACTGGTAGCACCTCTGAGAAGGTTACTGTGCTTGCTACCTATCTGAGACCCCTCCCCAACTCCACAAATTCATTCTGCACTACACTGATCCCATGCTTAGCTAGGTCATTTGTCCCAAGGTGGACAATGATATCTAGTTCTGTCTCCTGTGATGCTGCTTCTACAATTGTGAGGATTCGCTTCTTGTCCCTCCAAGCCATGGCACCAGGCAGGCAGCTTACTTCCTTCTCTCCCTTCCCCAGTTCTACCCCCTAACAATTGAGTCCCCTATCAGAAGTTGTTTCCTTCCCCTGTGGTGTCCCTTGCCACACTTTTGTGGAGTCTCCCTTGTGGATGTCCTCAGCATTCTTCTGGGTCTCCACTGAGGGTGCCATCATAGAGGAACCTTGCTCTGCCAGAATGGCATCTGATTTGTGTAGAGGTACAACTGGGGGGCTTCGCCTCTGGTCCACCACCCACACCCTCCCAGAACCCACTGTGGTCCTACTGCTCTTCATACTCCGAAACCTCTGACTCAGTGGTTGTGGCAGTGGTGCTCTTTGGGAGGGAGGCCTCCTTAGTCCTTGCTAGTTCAGCCTGGAGGTAGGCAACCTCCTCTCTCAGAGCTGACAGTTGCCTACAAATAGGACAGCAATGCAGTTTCCAGAATGTTTCCCGGAAAACTGCTGCCCCACAGCCAGTGCATTGCACCACTCCCCACATGTCCCACTTCCTTATTCTATACAATATGTAATTATATATGTATTATTATTTGTTTTGTGTAACTACTTTTTATGCACGTTGCAGGGTTATTAGAATATGACAGTTCTGCCCCAAGACCTATTGAGGAAGTGATGTCAGAATTGTGGCTATAAAGGAAATGCCACGCCTGGGGGTGGGGGTGGGGAAGGGTGGGTGGGTAGTGCACAGCCACTGGTGACTGTTAGAAACAATCAGATACACAACTGCTCCACCACCCTGGTGAGTACTGTCCTTTATAGTAATACAACTAACACCTACAATTTACTAGACCACGGCTCCAACACAAACCAAACCACTTCTACTGAGTCCAAGGATAAATATGAACTCCTCCTCAGCCAGCAGGACACTTAAAATGTTACAAATATCCTTCAAAATGCTAGGTCTCAACCCAGCACTCAAGCAAATTCAGTTGCATCTCACTCTGGTTATAAAATTACTACCCTTTTAAAGGAATCCTGCAATTCTCTGCTTAATGCCAATAAGTAAAAATACAAATAAAACTTTTGTAGAAAGTGTATCTCACTTCTTACCAGTGCTCTGCAGTATTATGCCTTAATCAGGTTTCCAGGTCCTAAATGGAGTTGCAGTTTGTTCTTTGCAGTAAGTTTGAGCTTCAACAGACACTTTAAAAGTCAGTGTGACTGGCTTCTAATGTGAAGAGGATGTCTAAGATAAGCTCAGAGCTGAAACCCACCCAGAGCCAATTGATTGACTAGTGACACCTGTGATGCAAGCAGGCCTTTTCAATGCAGACAGACTGCTATGTCTGATTCCATTACACAAAACCTTTCAGTGAAACCAGGGTTAAAAAATTAACTTCTCAGCCAGCAGGACACTTAAAATGTTACAAAAATATCCTTCAAAGTGCTAGGTCTCAACCCCCGCACTCAAGCAAATTCAGTTGTATCTCACTCTGGTTATAAAATTACTACCCTTTTAAAGGAATCCTGCAATTCTCTGCTTAATGCCAATAAGGAAAAATACAAATAAAACTTTTTGTAGAAAGTGTATCTCACTTCTTACCCAGTGCTCTGCAGTATTATGCCTTAATCAGGTTTCCAGGTCCCAAATGGAGTTGCAGTTTGTTCTTTGCAGTAAGTTTGAGCTTCCAACAGACACTTTAAAGTCAGTGCGAGGTGTGTACACTGGCCGCCAGTCCCAAGGCAGCTGCCTTACTTCCCCACCTCACAGTGTGACCACAGACCTTGCAAATGGCCACCGTTTCATCTGCAGGATCTACATCAAAGAACTCCTACACAACAGATCACCCAGGGAAGGGGGGGAGCAGATGCTATGGTGGCAGGGTGCTGGACATTGCCAGCGGTGGTTAAGCTGCTGGGGGTGGCTCTGGCAACACTGGGACTTGGGACTGGGGCAGACACCATGGGCTCCTAGTTGGGGGGGGCTGTGGATCCTGCTGCTCCTGCTGCTGTTGCTGCTGCTGCAATGGAGCAGCAGAACTCTCATCCTGATTTGGGGGGGGTGGCTCACTCACTCCTCTCTCAAATGCTCTCCTGTTGATCCTAATCCCAGTCACCCTACCCTTCCTGATCTCCTTCCCACTTCTCTCCATTTAAAATAAAAAAAATAAAGAAAATTAGAAAAAAGAGACACTATATACACACACACTCAAAAGACACACACAGACACACACACAAACATACAGTACACACCCTACACTTTCTAAACTAACCAAAACAAATATACATTAACAAAATTTTTCAGTGCAAAATAAAGGTAAATATATCAATGACAGACACAGGAAGGTGAAAATAAAAATAGAAAATGTACAAAATTAAATATTTCAAATAGGGTTGGTTTGCTAGGTAGCGCTCAGATTTGTTGCTGTCTGCTGTTTCACTCAGCTCTGAATGGTGAAATCACACTGATTCCTGCCTGGCTGGGGCCTCCCATGTGACTTGCAGGATGTGAATCACATGACAAACCCTTTTTTTTTCAGGAACTTCAAAGTTAGGAACAAAAGTCAAAGTTAACAGTTGAAGTTAACTTCGAAGTTACATGAGAAGTTTTGTCTTTGAAAGGAAATTTTGTGAAATATTTCACGGGGCAAATTTGTCAACTTCGAATGAACTTCGCAGGCGGAATAAAACTTTGCAACATCTCAACCCAAGACCCTAATAATTAAAGAGCTTGTAGCTCCAAAAACTAGCAGGTAGACAATATTAGTAATTTTGAAAAGTAGTCCTGTATTACATTTTATATCGGAAGTGTTCTTCTTTCTCAGTGTGCTCATTAAATGGATTTCTATCTAATAGTATTGTGAGTGATGTAATTGCCTGGAAGCAGACATATCTTGTTCTAGTCCTCCCACTACATCGTCAGCATGTAACCTCACACACTTGCTGTTACATCACAAGCCCTGCTGCTTGATTAGTTTCCCAAGTTATCAGTCAAGCAGCAGAAGATTGGCCTTTCCTGGTTACTTGTGATGTCATCATCAGTGAGGTCGTAATTCTGATAGGAACAGAACTGACTGTATCAGCCTCCAGGCAGAATGCTGTCCCACATGTTTCACTTAATCTTGCCAGGTGGCAAATCTTCTAATTAGGAACACAGAAAATAAAACAAAACACTTTAGAAATTAAAAAACAATAGTTGCTTACTTCTGAAAGTTATTATTAATCCCAGGCAGTACCCTAGCTCTTTAAATAGTGCAACATGGCTTGTCACACATAAAGGAGCCTCTTTGTGCCCAGAGCATGGTGATGGTTTATAGGTGTGAGCACTGGGCAGTCAAGCGGAGCAGAGTTCAAAAACAGGGTAGATTAGCAACACCCTGATCCTAGCATTTATTTTTTTCAGCCAAGCTCAGAAAGTTAACCTGTCTAGGGCATTAGCGGGACTGCAGATTATGAAGAAGAAAATGGTAATTTCACCCCATAAGACTTACATTCACCTGGCCAATATCAAAATAGTAGGGAGAAACAATGTTGTTTTTCCTTGTGATGTGGACCTGTTTCAGGGACAAAGGACTGCAAAGAATAACAAGTCCCTCAGAGTAATAAATGTGCATGCAAGCACAGATGCTTAGCTCAGACTCCACAAACACTACTGTGGACAGAAGTGTCTGGGCCCAGTGGGAGTAAAATAAGGCAACCAGGTGTACAAATGTATTTCTTTAATTTGTCACCTGACTGCTGAAGCTGCACAGTTGAAGTTGTTTGAATGTAAAAATTACACACCAAGTCCAGGGTATCATACCTGAGTGGCAACTGCAGACACAGTTTCAATACTAAACTATTACCACTTCAGTTCAGCTTGTCTAGCATACCCTTCCTGCAGTTAAGGGGCAAAAGCAGGATTAGCTCACAAAGACACCATGGATTGTTGTTTAGGGCCAACCTTTAGGGCAGATAGATCAAAGAAAGTTCCAGTACCTCAGTTCACCGTTAAATGAGGAGAGTGGAACCTTGTGCATCTGGCAGTGCAACAGTGAGATCAAGCACGGTAGTCAGCAGCCCTATCTATCACGACCATATTGGGAGTGGACTGCACCAGAAAGTATTCACAATGTACTGGTGAGCAAGCAGGCCCAGCAATGTGAGGGGAGGGGCTGTCAGCTGAAAAGCAAGCAATGTACTTAGAGGGCTGCACAGAGCCTGCAGGCTGAGAACACTGGGGAAGAGGGTTAGTTTTAGGAACATCAAGGGACCCCAGAGGGTGCTGGGTTGCAGGAGGGGCCTACCACCATCTGGGCCCACAATAGTGGTGATGCTGCAGAGGCACCAGAGGCATCTAGAAATGCTGTATCCAGTGACAGATGAAGCCCAGTGGTGCCTGGTCAGAGGAGGTCTGTAGCAGGCATCTTGTTCCCTTCCTCCAGGGATGCTGACTGCAAGCCTGCAAAGCGGTTCTGCATGGCGGTGGGTGGGAATGCTGGAGAGCTGTCAGATGATGCCGGGGATAGTGTGTTGTGCTGCTGGCTGTGTGAGCCCTGCTTTACTGGGTATGTTTCATCCCAGTACAGATCTTTAGCTTTGCAGCATCCTCTGTTTCACTCCTGCTGGTGCCATATCTAGTCGGCCATACAGGTGGGTTGGAGAGAAGAAAGCATTTGTGAAACAGAAATATAAAATTTATCAGCAGATAAGAATCTCATGGCCCACTCACTCTGCCCAGTTTGTCCCTGCCTGTACTGTCTCTGCAGACCCTACCTGATCTGTGACTACACCCCCCCTTCCCTCAAAATTCCATTGTGCCTACCCCACACATGCTTCAAGCCCACAACTGTTTGGTTCCCCACCATGTCTGCTGGTAGACTGTTCTAGGTGCCAAGACAGAGAGCCCCTACTGCACTGCTTGTCCAAGGTGCAGGCTCCAAAAGGGAACCAAATACAGAAAAAAGAAACACCTGCACTCAGGAGACCATAGTAAAAAACTTTTATTTCTTCATGTTAAAATCCAAACAGTCAGTGCCACCAGACTCCCCTAAAGAGAACTCCCCATGCACAATCGGAGCACCAGCTCCATTCTCAAGGGGTGGAGTTCAACTCAAATGAAACCCTTTAAACACATACAGTGGCCAATATTAGTGATCAATCTTAAATCACATCAGGTTCAAGTCTCACCTCTGTCACTGGTGCAGTAAGAAGGAACATCAGACCTGAATCCCGCCACAGCCACTGATGCAGAAACAAGGCACATTAGGCCTGAGTCCTACTACATTTACTGACTCATCAGTAAAGCACATTAGGTTTGAATCCAAGCACAGCTACCGACTGAGTAAGAAGGCATATTCCCCCACCTGCACCTTGTTTATGCCCTTGAGGTACTTTAAAGTTTCAATCATGTCTCCCCACTCTCTCCTCTCCTCCAGTGAGTACATATTGAGGTCCCTTAGTCTCTCCTCAAATGTTCTGTGGTGCAAGCTTTGCACCATCTTTGTTGCCCTTCTCAGGATAGTCTCCACCTTATCTATGTCCTTGCACAGGTGTGACCTCCAGAGCTGCATGCAGTACTCCAGGTGAGGCCTTACCAATGTTTTACACAATGGCATCACCATCTCCCACCTCCTGCTAGTGATACCCCTGCCTGTGCACCCCAGCATGCCACTGGCTTCCCCTGCCACCTTTGTGCACTGCTTTGATCCCTTAAGGTCATCAGAGATGATTACCCCTAGGTTCCTTTCCTCTTTGGTGATAGTCAGCTGCCCCCCAACCTGTAGCTCTACCCAGGGTTCCCTCTACCCAGGTGCATTATTTTGCACTTCTTTGCAGTAAACCTCAGTTGCCACATCTCCCACCATCTTTCAGTCTTCTCCAGTTCCCTTTTCATTATCTGCACCCCTTTTGGAGTATCCACCCTGTTGCAGATCTTGGTGTAATCTGCAAACAAGCAGACCTTTCCTTCCAGCCCCTCTGCAATGTCACTAATGAAGACATTGAACAGGACTGGTCCTAGTACTGATCCCTGTGGTACCCTGCTGGTCACCCCACTCTCCCCAGATTGTACCCCATTTATCACCACCCTCTGTCTCCTGTCTGTTAACCAGTTCTTAGCCCAGTTCACCACCTTGTCTCTCATGCCCAGACTACCCATTTTGTTAATCAGCCTTCTATGTGGGATGGTGTCGAAGGCTTTTCTGAAATCTAGGTAGGCGACGTCAATCTCCCCTCCCTGATTTACTTCTCTAGTCACCCAATCAAAAAAATCTATTAGATTCATTTGACATGACCTTTCTGCTGTGAATCCATGTTGCCTCAGATCCTGAGTACCGCTGGATTCCAGATGTGCCACTATCCTTTCTTTCAGCAGAGTCACCATGATCTTTCCCACCACTGAGGTGAGGCTGACTGGCCTGTAGTTCCCAGCCTCCTCCCTACTGCCGATTTTGAGTAGTGGGGCTAAATGTGCTCTTCTCCAGTCCTCTGGAACCACAACCGTGTTGAGTGACTCTGTGAACAGGACCACCAGCGGCACTGCTAGTTCCCTTCGCAGCTCCCTTAATATCCTCAGGTGGATGCTGTCTGCCCCATGGCCTTATCCACCTTCAGCTTTGTAAGTTCTTCCAGAACTCTCTCCACTGTGAATGGACTGGTATTCACTTCTCCTCCCCCCCCCACCCATTGCCTCTGCAACCCAACTGTGGTCCTTGACCCTCCCCCTTCTTAGTGAATACCGAGCGGAAGTATTTGTTCAGTATTTCTGCCTTGTCCAGATCCCCTTCCTCACAACTTCACAATCCACCCTCCCGTTTTTTCTTCTCTCCCTGATATATCTATAAAATGCCTTATCCCCTTTGTTTACAGATCATGCTAAACCCTCTTCTGTCTTCAGCAAGGAGAAGGATGGACCAGTGCCTTCAGGAGGGAAAGGAGAAGCAGAGGGGAAGGGGAACACAGATGTAGTGATAGAGAAGGATAGAGTGAGGGATGGGCTTCTGGCATTTTAGGTGGACAAATCACCAGGCCCGGACAGAGTACAACCAAGGGTACTAAAGGAACTGGTTGAGGAGCTGGCAGGGCCACTGGCAGACCTATTTAATAATTCATTAGAGTCAGGCATGGTACTGCAGGAGTGGAGAACAGCACATGTAGTGCCGCTTCACAAAAGCGGTCCCAAGGATGACCAAGGGAATTACAGACCAGTCAGTCTGACCTCCATTGTGGGCAAGCTCATGGAGACCATACTAAAGGAAAGGTTGGTGGAATATCTAGAGGAGCATGATCTCCAGGATGTGAGGCAGAATGGGTTCTTGCGGGAGGGGGAGACTGTGTCAAATGAATCTGATTGACTTCTTTAACTGTGTCACTAAAACAGTAGACAGGGGCCAAATGGTAGATATCCTGTCTTGATTTCAGCAAGGCCTTTGACTGTGCCCCACAAAAGGTTGATCAGGAAGTTGGTGGATCTTGGGGTTGGGGAAAAGATGGCCAGATGGTTTGAAAACTGGCTGAGGGAAAGAACCCAGAGGGTGGTTGTGGGGGCAAGTTGTCTGGCACCAGAGAGGTAACCAGTGGGGTTCCACATAGGGTTACCACCTGTCCTGATTTTCGCAGGACAGTCCTGATTTGGGCAGCTATGTCCTGCAAAAAAACATGAAAAATACTACATGTCCTGACTTTATGGTAGAAAAAATCTTTTTTAATTTCCCACTAAATGTTACTGAAAACTATAATGCCTTAACTAAAATACTTTAAAATTATAAGAAACAATAGAAGCAACTAAGAAACTACAATACTTAGCTTTAATTCTGATTAGAGAAAATAGGTCTGTTGCATTGGTCGAGGTTCCATTGTGTCCTGCAAAAAATCATGTTTCAGTAAGAAATGTCCCACTTTGGGTTTTCTAAAAGGTGGTACCCCTAGTTCCGCAGGATTCAGTGCTCGGGATGGTGTTGTTCAATATCTTCATCAGTGACATTGGGGATGGCATTAAGGGCAAAATGTGTCTATTCATGGATGACACTAAGCTCTGTGGGAGAATGGACACAGCTGAAGGGATACAGGACCTACAGGAAGATCTGGAAAAGCTGGGAACGTGGTCCAGGATCTGGCAGCTTGGCTTCAATGCCAAGAAATGCAAAGTTATGCATATTGGAACCAAGAATCTCAGGACAGAGTACTGCCTGAGTGGAGTAAAAGTATCTGCATCAGAGGAGGAGAAGGACCTGGGAGTGATGATCACTAGTGACCTGAAGCACTCAATGCAGTGCAAGAAAGCAGCAGCAAAGGCAAACAAGATGCTGGGATACATATCAAGGAGGATGAGTAATAGGAGACAGAAGGTTACACTTCCCTTATACAGGTCACTGGTAAGGCCGCATCTAGAGTTCAGTATTGGTGCCCACACCTCAAAAAGGACATTCACCTTCTGGAGAAGATCCAGAGAAGGGCTACCAAGATGATAGTGGGTCAGCAGAGTAAGGCATATGAGGAGAGGTTGAGAGCACTGAACATGTACTCCCTGGAAGACAGGAGAGAGAGGGGACATGATTGGCACTTTCAATACTTGAAAGGTATAAATAAGGTTGATAAGGAGAATCTCTTTAAGCTGAGTGGTAACCATAATACAAGGGGGCACAGTCTTAAGCTGGAGGGTGGGAGGTTTAGGAGGGAGGTCAGGAAGCACTTCTTCACAGAGAGGGTGGCGGACAGCTGGAATGCACTGTCGGAAGAGGTCATCTCATTGAAGACAGTAGACAGCTTTAAGAGAGGCTGGTATAGGCATATGGGGAAAGTAAGGATCATGGGTAGGGAGAATGGGAGGACTGGGGAGGGAGGGCAGGGACATAAGCTCAAGCTGAGGACCTTGCAATGCGAGCAGACTTGATAGACCAAATGGCCTTCTTCTACTGGCTTCTTCATATGTTCGTATGCTCATATGCCTGCGCCTTCACCCTCCTAACAACCTTCCCTGCTTCCCTTAGAAATTCAAGGTACACCTCCCTGTCCTCCTTCATTTGGATCCCATTATATTTCCTGAAACTCTGCCGTTTTAGCCCTGACTTTGTCTCCCACCTCTTTAGAGAACCATAGTGGTTTCCTTCTTCTTTTCCCATTGGCCACTATCCTAACGCATTGGTTTGTTATCACCACTAAGGCTCCTTTCAGTTTCTCCCATTGTTTCTCCGCCCCCTCTATTAATTCTCCCTTCCCCAGGACTGCTTGTATACATCTACCCATTTCAGTGAAATCCGCCTTCCTGAAATCTAATACTCTTGCCCTTGTGTGGCTTAATTGAGTCCACGTCTCCATGCTGAACCACACCATGCGGTGGTCACTGGACCCCAGCTGCCCTTCCACCTGTATTTCTCCAGCTGTCTTCCCACTGGTCCATACCAGGTCCAGAATCGACTTGTCCCTGGTTGGCTCATGCACCAGCTGCCTGAGTCCAACCTTCTGCAGGTATTGTAGGATGGCTGTGCTTCTAGCTGAAGCAGCCCACGTCCGGCATATTGAATTCCCCCAGTAGCAGGATTTCACCTTTAGCTGCCATGTCGTGTATGTTCTCCACTAGTTTGGTCTACTTCCTCCCTCCATGTCTGAGGGCTGTAGGCACCCCTATGCATATTGCTGTTCCATTCCCAGGCTCCAGGGTGACCCGCATTACCTAGACCTCCCCCTGACTTCCCTGAAGTTCTGTAGCCGTAATACTATCTCTGATGTACAGGGCCACTCCCACCACCCTTTTTACTCTCCCTGTCCCTCCTGAACAGTATATAGTCTGGTGCACTGGCTTCCTATCCATGATTACCAGAGTACCATGTCTTTTATTGCTGCTGTGCCAAGGTTTGCATCTGCCAACAAGGCCTCCAGGTCTGGAACCTTATTTTCTAGGCTACAGACATTCTTTAGCATGACGTTCCATGTTTTACAGTCTGCCCGCCCTCTGCTCTTGTTCTCCCTCTCCAGGGTCTTTTCCCACCCCAGTTTCCTTTTCCATGTGCCCTCATTCCTCCTGTATCACTCTTTATACATTCTTCACCTGCCTGCTCCTCCCTGCCTGCTTTAGCTGTTCCTGTAGTCAACTTCTGTTCCTGCATGTTCCCATGGGGGGATTCCTAAGCCTCCTGACCCTTCTGGCTCTCTCACCTTTGCCAGTTTAAATGCTCACAGCTGAGGCATTTAAACTTCTCACTCCAGCATCTGACTGGCCTACCCACTGCCTTGTCACACTGTCTCACCATCTTGAGATCATCAGATATGATGATCCCTAGGTCCCTTGCTGGTTTGGAAACTATCAATACCTCTTCTCCCATGATTTTGTACTTTTTCACATTGAAGCCCAGCTGCCATGCCCTTGACCACTTCTCGAGATTTCTCGGGTCTCTGCACATTCATTCCACCCCCTCTGGAGTGTCTACCCTATTGCAGATTTTAGTGTCATCTGTAAACAGGCATACCTTCCCTTCCAGTTCATCTACAATGACACTTAAAAACTAATTAAAGAGGACAGATCTTAGTACTGAGCCTTGAGGTACCTTGCTAGACACCCTCCCTTCCACAGAGTGAGCTCTGTTTACCACCACCCTCTGTCACCTATTCATTAACCATTTTCTTACTCACCCCTAAGCTGCCCAGTTTCCTTATGAGTTTCCTATGTGGTATGGTATTGAATGCCTTACTAAAATCTATATACTGTAGGCCACATCCACTGCCCCACCCTGATCTATTTCCTTGGTCACCCAATCAAAGAAATCTGTCAGATTTGTTTGACATGACTTTCCCCCTTAATGTGTTATTAACACCTTACTAGCACAGTTTTACATAAGGAACACATTACAAACCACCTCGTCATAACCATAGTAACGCACATAACAATCACCTTGATAACACATGTAACAGTCACCTTCTTATCATGCAACAACCTCATTAACAACACATTTAACAGCTACATTATTAACATACATAACAGCTAATTAATACATACAATAATCACATTAATAACACATTTAACAGCTGCATTATTAATATATGTAACAACTATCTCATTAAAACATGTAATCACCCTAAAAGCTTCAAATCTCTCACAACTACAGCACCTGAAAATCAAGACAGCATAAAAGCTCTACCTAAAACGACTGCCCAAAAGTATCCTTTTATCGCCCATCCTACACCTCCCTCCAGCCTCACTCATCAAACAGCCATGTCTCTTGATGTTGATGTTACAATTCTCTCTCTGGCTTACACAGGCCCTTTAAGCTACTGCTGCAGTCTAAATGCTGCTTCTGACTCCCATGATGCTCTCAGACTGTAAACACCATGCCTGTCCTGATTGCAGCTCTGGACAGCACTCCCTACAGCACAAAACATTCCATTCTATGGAAAAAACTACATAGGCCTACAACTACACTACTGCAACACCCTACAATATAGCACAAAACTGCCACTACCTACATAAACACTACAAAACCCTGAAACAATCATAAACCTAAAAAAAGTGTCAACCCTAATGTACTATATAAAATAAATGATAGGGGAAATATACCCATATCAGAGGCTAAAAAAATCATAAAGCCCCTTGTCCTTCGGGCTTGTGGCCTTTATGATCTTTTTAGCCTCCTTAATGGGCATATTTCTCAACTTACCACACTTACTATGCTTTATTATCTATATACTGTACTGTCTATCATGAGTAAGTATGTAAATTTCATTTATTTGACTAAGTTTAAAATCATTATACCTTTTACAAAATGCCACAGTAAGCACAATACAATGAATACAGTACAATTACCCTGTTTATATATACACTTGTAAAACTCTTGTACCCGTTAGTAATTGACTGTTTATCAATGTCCAAAATAAAACAAAAATTTCATTATTATTAATAAAGTGGACTATTGTTGTAGTTAAAGGATAATGTTGGGTGCATGACATTAGCTAATGCCCTTTTACTTCGGTCATGTACTATAAACCTACTGGTGAGTACTGGCAGTCTTGGGAACCCCTACCAGCAACTTCCCCCAGCAGGTAATCCCTATACAAACTGATGCTTTCTATGAGCAAAAAATGCACTTAAACCAAACTTCAGCTTCATATGCTATATTTCCAGTTTTTTTCCTCTTTTTTATTATAGATGAGAAAAACATTTCAGCAGTTTCAGCAACTTTCTTGTCATCAGATGAAGCATAATGAACAATATGTCCAAATCAGCGGTAAACTGCCCCTCTTAAACTATGCCTTCTTTTAGTTTCTACCACCTGTCTCTGCTGGCCCTCTCCCTCTTTTTCACACTATGCCAACTTCCTCTCTCTTCCTACCCTGCTCTACCTCCCACTTTCACCATCATATCCTGCTACCCACAATATGGAACCATGGCAAGTCCTCCAGAATCTTCAAAGAAACACCCCCTTACTAAGGACTGTGTACAAAATGCAACATTTTCTACTTGAAAACTGTCAAATCAAGATCTGTCACTAGCTATCACCCTCTACTGGGACCCTAGAAGACAACCCTGACCTTAAATAAAGAACAATCAGAGACACACTCTAACCTACTATGAGTTACGAATGGTATCACTGAAACTCCTGCTCCTCCTACTTCTAATGTCAGGTGGGGTGCACCCAAACCCCGGCCCTGTCACATACAAGTTAACAAAAACAGAGAAAGCAGATAGTGGTCTCTCCATTGTCACCCTAAATATCTGCAGCCTCCTTCCTAAACTGGCATCTCTTCAAACCTTCGTTGGGCAAAAAAATCCTGGTATACTAGCCATTGTTGAGACTTGGCTGTCTCCAAGCACCCCGGATCATGTTGTCTCACTTCAAGGCTACAATCTCTTCAGGCTCGACCAGGCAAACAAGAAGGGTGGGGGCTGTGCTATCTACATAAAGGACAACCTATCCAGTCACCTTGGCAGATTCACCTCCACAAACACCCAGGTGCAACTTCTCCCTATCAAATTGCTCCTTGGGGCCCAAAATAAAGTACTCACAGTGGCTGCAGTCTATATCCCCCCAAAAGACCCCCCCCGGTCTCAAGTCAGTGCTTGAATTTGTAAGCTTTCCACCCCCCCTGAAACTGAGCTCCTCCTCCTTGGTGACTTCAATATAAACTGGCTCGCCTCCGACACCAGATCCTGCAAAGATGACATCCTAGCAGCCAACCTGATGCAGATGGTACCTTCCCCAACTCAGAAAAATTACAAGACCGGAACAAGCACTCTCATTGACTGGGTTCTCACTAGTCACCCAGACCAGATAAAAAACATTACAGTTCTCCCTGACTCTCTCATTGACCACTCCCCGATGTTATGTACCTGGTCTAATAAAATTCTCAAGCCGCCCCCCAAAGTTATCTCAAGTAGAGTGTTGCCACAAGGGAATCTCACTAAACTAAAGACCTGTCTCCTGCAACATGACTGGGCACCAGTTTTCAAAATGATTGATGTTGATGCTGCTCTAGAATACTTTATCACAACCTTCAATACTGCATGTGACATTTACGCACCATTAAGAAAGCGTAAAATCAAAGCTCTCTCAAATCCTTGGCTTACTGCCAAACTACTGGCCCAACTCAAAGCTCATGACCATCTCTGGGCCATAGCCAGGGACACGGGCTCCCTGCATGATATTCTAAAGTACAAACAGGCATGAAACATATGCACCTCACAAATCAGGCAAATGAAGAGCACCTATTTCAAAAATGCCCTTGAATCCACCTGGGGTGATGGGAGAGCTTTCTGGGACAACATCCGAAATATAATGGGTAAGAAATCAAAATCCTCTCCCACCATTATGAAAGTTGATGGATCCACCACACTTGACCCAAAGGCAATTGCAGATGCTCTAAATAAGACTTTCACAGACCTCAGCGGGGTCCTCCCCCCAGATTTCTTCTTGGACTTGCCTGTGTCTAATCTAGTATCACGAAGCACCTCTAGTGGCCAACCACAATTTTATTTCAAGACAATCAAAGTGCACAAAGCTTACAAATACATAAAAAAGGCCTGCTCTAAATCCAGAACAAGTAGTGACACCATAGATCTAAAAATCTTGTCTCTCACCCTGGACGAAGTGATCCACCCTCTTACCAAAATTCTTAATCTGTCCCTTTGCCAAAGTCAATTTCCCAACAAATAGAAGTCTGCTATAGTTACACCATTGCACAAAGGGGGTGATAAATCCACAACAGAGAACTATCAACCTATATCAATACTCCCACCCCTCTCCAAAGCACTTGAACGCATTGTGGCAGACCAAATCTCAGACTACCTGGATAAGTACAATCTACTCTGTAAACAACAGCATGGTTTTAGGAAAGGACATAGTATGACAACAGCCTTACTTGACTTCTCTGGAGAAGTCCACTTAGCTCTGGATAAAGGCTACCAAACCGGTGCGGTATTCATTGACCTCACAAAAGCTTTCAATACAGTCCACCATGGCCTACTTATCTCTTTATTGCCCAGGCTTGGGCTGGCTGAAGGACCTAGTGCTTGGGTTAAAAGTTACCTGTCAAATTGCTCACAGGCTGTAAAAATCTCTGATGTACTCTCTGACTCTAAACCTGTCCTCTCAGGTGTACCGCAGGGATCAATGCTAGGCCCGCTCCTCTTTAGCCTGTTCCTCAACTCTCTCCCAGAATTCTGCCCTGAAAAATTAATCTTATATGCTGATGATGCTGTAATTCTCTCTTCTCACAAAGAGCCAAACCCCCTATGCCAGAACTTACAACTTGCTTTCTCTAGTGTCAAAAAGTGGTTCTGGGATAGTAGGCTTGTTCTAAACCACAATAAAACAAAAGCCATGCTTTTTACCAATCACCAAAACAAAAATAGAAACACTCCACTCACCATTAAAACTTCCGCTGGAAATACACTTAACAAGTAAATACTTTCAAATACCTTGGTATCACTTTTGATCAAGGTCTTACCTTTGTGACCCACATAGACAACACGGCAAAAACAGTGAACCAACATCTAGGAATACTATTTCAAAACCACCAATTCCTAAACCAAGCTGCACTGAGGATTGCTATACAAAGTTCTATAATCTCAATTATAGACTATGGCCTAATAATCTATGGCTCAGCTACTACCACGGCACTAAGGCGCATCTCAACCACTCTAAATAAGGCATGCCAGCTCCTCACGGGGGCACAGAGACTGACACACACGTGTGAGCTTTACTATGAAACAGGCTGGTTGCAACTATCAAATCGCCTTGTGTATCTCACCTGAATAATGGCAAAAAGATCAATCCTGGGGCTGACTCCACTGTGCATCCAAAACCTACTCTGCCTGAACAATGGCACGTGTCCCACCACAAGACCTGAACACTAACCTTTCCTGGTTCCCAGATGCCGGACTGCACAGGGACAAAGAACGTTCACGTACAGGGCCCCGACCTGGTACAATGCTCTAAGCCCACCTACTCTATCCTCCACCTCTCGTGGAGCTTTAAAATCCATGCTTTATGACCACTTCTCTACCACTAGCAGCTGTGATTGCTTTGATTAAAGATTCATTCCTCCACTGACCATCCCTAAATTATGGCCTATCCTCTTTGGCTAAAGAACCCACTAATACCACTAACTACTCCTGTCTGCCTCCTAGTTCTCTCTTCTACTTTCCCTCCTTTCCTCCCTCTCTCACTCTACTGCCCACTACTTTCCCTACTCTTCTCCTCCCTGAATGCCTCCAATTATCTCCCTCTCCTTGGAAGGTTGTTTGTTTCTTGAATTGTTACTGCCTTGAAACTGTTTAAGCAAATTTATTATGTAACTTTTCTTTCTGAAAATACATGTAATTTTTTTTGTTTGTTTGATGTTCTATGTGACGTGGAACCTTTGTAAAAGAGCCCTGGCTCAAAGGTATTAATTCCTAGACCAATAAACTTGTAAACTTGTAAATTTATGTTGTATAAACAGTTGGAATAGGTCTTTAATGAAGTCTCAAGATGTCTATTTCTTGCCTCCTTATGGAGTGCACTGACCTGTCATATGATAGAGAGTTTCTTTATAGCCCATTTTACATGGGCAGTCTAGTGCTGTATTTACAGAGTTTTGGTTAGATGTTTTGTTAGACTCATATTACTTGGAATTAAATATTTCAAATCTTACCCATGTGATAATTCTCCTTTTCTCTGGGAAAATAGGTAATACCAGATAGTCTTCCATGGCATAACAGATTTTATTTATTTTATACTATGGGGCACATTTTTGTCCTCTAATTTTTTAGTGTCCATTTGTGTATCTCTTCATATAAATTATTTTCAATAACAGTTCTGTAATTAGGGGAAATGCCAATTTTTTTATTGTATGTCCAGAGGTGATATAAACTGATTTTGGTTAATGTAGAAGTTAGGACAGCTACCCAGTGGGATCTCCTATTTAAATGTGACCATGTTACTGTTTCCATTAGGCATTCCAGTGGGAGTTTATTGTCCCTGTTGTTCATTATTCTTAACCAGTATATGATTAGTCTAAATTCTGTTTGAGCCTGTATAGGTATTCTACCTAACTCTGCTCTGATCATTGCTGTAGATGTTGCTACTGGTACTCTTAGTAGGAACTTGTAAAAGTATAATAGGGGAGTTTCTAAGTTACAATATATAGGTAGCTAGTGCCCCAAACTTCTACATTTATCATGAGTAGTATATTCAATAGTTTAGCCTGAGTATTCCCTATGAGTTCAAATACACAATCCTACAGAAGGATTCTGACATGAGAAGAATTACAATCACACAGTTGCCATTCATACATAAAAAATTACAATCAGGGTTAATAACCATCACAGATACTCTTAGTCATAAAATGATTTCTGTCTCTATGTTTAAAAGCTTTTATATTGATCAGTGTTTTTTTTCATTTCTAATGGGCAAGCATTTTCAAGATAACTGCTCAGATAGGATAAGGATACTTTACCTGAAGATGTTTTATAGGCAGTTACTTTGAGGAGTGACATTGATTGACTTTTAAGATCATAAATCTGTTGCATCAGTGTATTTTAGACAAGTATATATGGGACACTCAAGTTCAAAGCCAATTTTGGCCATTTCTTGCAATGTTCCAAGCTAAATAGAGACAAGTCACTTATTACTTACTTCCTATGGAGGTTTCAAAATGGGAGGTAAAAAAAATGCTCTTTTCTTTCATTTTGAAATAAATGTAATTAGAGCAAGCTGCTTGTAATTCAGAAACATAACAAAGCAAAACAAGCCCAGTGAACTCTAGAATGGTGTCATTATCGAGCCTCTACAGGACTGTTCAAACTAAAAAAAGAGACAACATGCACTAGAATGATAATGCAAAGTGTAAAGTAAGTTTATTCATCACAAAATTACAAGAAAATTGCGACTGCCACACCAGCATTGAGAACCTAAAATCCCCTACATATTGAAGCTGCTCTGACTCTTCAGCACTGTCATTTCCATTTGTTTGTAGTTTTGCAGTTAATAAACCAACTTTACTTTTTTACATTATCTGGCTAGTGGTGTTGCCATCTCTATTAACTTTTTGCTTGAATTAAAGACCCTGCACAAATGTACAGACCTGATCCTGCCAATGGGTGCACGTTAGGCAGTCATGTGAATGACTGATTTTGGCTAATAACATAACACAGCTTTCACAAAGGAAAGTGGTACAAAAGGCAACATCTGAGAGGTATAATTTAACAGATGGTGCCACAAGGCTCACTACTAAGGCATTTTCTGTCTAATATGTTCATTAATGGATGGGAGGAGAGGATATCAACTAAGGAAATAATTTATGACTGACAAAAAATTTGATAAGGATGGCTGACTGTCTCATTGAGAGGTGTAACCTGCAGGGAGTACTCCATAGTTATGTGTGCTTCATAGCTCAGTGCTTATGCTTCATACTGCAGTTTAATATAAGCTGTGCTTGGACACAGAGGCCAACAGAATTAGGACAATGCTGTCACAGTATTAGTTGTATGAATTGATAAGTGCTTAGGTATTTCCATAGATCTGAGTAAGTCAATGGTTACAGCATCTGTACACTGGATAGTATAGGGTGGTGCATAACTGTTTAAGCTGGTGAGTAAGTTGACAAGACTTGATGTTTTGGCTTTACTCTGTATCCCACTGTAGGAAGGCTGCTTAGTCGAGTAGGAAGATATCCCCCAAAAAATAATGAGTATCAAACAATTATCGAATGATTATCTCCTCCAACTCTGGACAGTGTGACCAGTAGCAGGCATGAGAGAAAAAAAAAAACCTTGGTGGGAAACCTCTGAGGACCCATGGCTACTGACATACCCGTCCTTCTGGGCATACTAAAGGAGAATAATCCTAAATAAGATTTTAAGTTGTCAGCTAATCCAACTCCGAGTTATAGATCTTGATTCTTGGAAAGCAGGAAGGCTGAAAGAAAGCACTGATATTAGAGTGTCAGTAAAGATGGCAGCATCCTTCTAGTGAACTCCTAGTCCAAGAAATCCATGCCCTGGGCAGAATCTGATAGTAGATTGGAATCCATGGTCAAACATAATGATTCGAAGCATCAGAAGTTGCATTGGTGAAACAATCCAGAAGGAGAGGAAGTCTTCTCCGAGAAGAACCAGGAAACAACTGGCTATGTCTCCAAGCGCAGAGTATGAGGAGTGGTGGTTCATGTTCCACTTGGCAGGCTTGCAATAGAAGGCTTTGGTGATGAAGTACAAGAGCTAGGCACAGGCTGTGCTATCTGGAAAGGTGGAAGTAGTAGGAACCTCTGGTCTGAGTGGGTGAAATGGGTAAGTGAATTGAAATAGATCTGAGTGCAAAATGATAGACATAAGTTAGATGGACCTCCAGGTCCCCAGGGATGAAGCAGGTCATAGAATAGGTGAGATGGTCTGATGATGAACCTCTAGGCCCTGTAAGGACAAAACAGGTAAGTATGAGCAGTTAGTGTAAATAGGTGGACCTGTACATAGGTCAGCAGTAGTACTAAGGTGAACCTGCATGATGCAGTCATATTAGCAGAGGAGTAGTATTG
The DNA here is from genome assembly GCA_016271365.2 of Neoceratodus forsteri. Lineage (NCBI taxonomy): Eukaryota > Metazoa > Chordata > Ceratodontiformes > Ceratodontidae > Neoceratodus > Neoceratodus forsteri. The sequence goes on from CM028130.1 coordinate 1,068,855,197, forward strand.
CATAGATTATTCATGGTTTAGAGCAGAAAGCATAAGGATATGTAAATAGCATGTAAATCGAAGAGCTTTTTTCTGGTGGTTAAATTAGTTGCAGAATGATGTAGATATCCATGTTTTGAAAGGCAGAATGGTACAGCTGTTGGAAATGAGCTCATGGGAATGGTCTGGCAAGTCCTGAAGTGTCATGCTTATCAAGTCATGGACAGTGAGAAATGAAGATGGCTAAGTTGTATGAAGTAGCGTTGTAACAGAATCGAATAAGTTTTAGAGCACTGGGGTAAAGTTATGTTGAGGCCTAAATTTGGAGATAGAATGTCTTCTGGGTAGAGCTCAGCTCAGTGTTCTGGCATGAGTGCAGTGGTAGTAAATCCATTAACTGACACGGTAAGGTAGAAGCATCCAAAGGAATTGAAGGTGAATGTTCAACTAGTCCAGATATAAGACCATAGTAGAACAAGGGGATCCTTGAAGGCTAGCAGACTACAATTCTTCATGAACAATAAGGAGCAGTGAAGTGATGCCAGGCAAGGCCCTCATGCAGCTGGCGAGGACAACTAGACTCTACATAGGCCAGGCAAAGGAAGCATGAGTCAATCTAGACCCCACATAAGCTAGGTGACTAAGGCACCACCACGGAGGGTAGCCTGGAGCAGTAAGCATCCCAGAGGCAGAGCTGAGTGGAGGAAGCAAGCAACTAGAGTGCTAAGCAAGATGAGACTCATATGGGAATAGACTGAGACAGCTGATGGTGTGAAGCTGAGTGAGCTATGTAATAGCATCATGATAGAAGGCAGGTAGATGGGCAGCAGCAAATCGAACACCCTTGATAGGGGAGCCTTAGAGGCAGCACTGGTAAGATGAGGCAGTATGGCAACAGTATGAAGCAGACGTGACAGACTGTCAATAGAAGGTAATTGAATCCCGTTGAATGCATAGACTATTGCTGGGTATGGTAGGTGTAGAGAAAAATATTCAGAGCTACAGGCCCTGATACTGGGTGAGGCAGGTATGAGTAGACATAGTCAAACCTCCAGACCCCGATGTTGGGCGAGGCAGGTGTGGAGTAGTAGTAGCAGAGCCTCCAGGCCCCCAAGTGGTGAAGCAGGTATGAGTAGGAGCTAATGCAGGTGAGCAGCTGTGGGAGACCTGAGGAGATAGTAGTAGTAACTCGAATGATTTGAAGCAGATAGCAAGAAGCATCCAAGGAAATACGAATATCCTGAGATGTAGACCAGACCTCAATAGAGGGGAATGAAGAAGCATCCTTGACAAGTGGAAGTGGTGTGAGCAGGCAAGGTGAGCTGCAGCAATCCAAGACTCGAGTAGTGATTAAAGGAGAGATGGCACTGCAGGAGACATGACTGAGCAAGGTCCATGGAGGCGATCCAGGATGCAGCATAGAGCTGACATTCCAAGCTCAATGGAAGCACAAGGTAGGTAATATGCAACAGGAAGAATCCAGAGTGAGGAATGAATGTATTGATAGCACATGGTTGGGTGCATGGCAGGAAAACCTGAGGCTGAAGGCAATGAACCAGCTAGGCCTGTACATAAGGTAAGACGAGCAGCCAGACCACACATAGGTCGACCAAGGGAAGGAGTAGAGAGCAGTAGCTAGGCCCCATGAAGGCTAGCATGACCGCAGACCCTCATGTAGGGTAGCTGTGGGAGCAATGTGAGAGCCCAGTATAAGGAAGCCAATAACATCAGCATTGATTCAATAATTTAAGTAAATTTATCCTGAGAACTGGAATCCAAGGAATATGTCAGAGCATAATAATGGAGAACTTGATCCTGGTTGCAGTTCTAGGAGTAGATGAGCAGACATGAGCTGGAGACAGAGAAGGGATGCAGAGCCTGCAAGCTGTCCCATGGTAGTGCAGAAGGGAAAGAATAGGATATGATAGAAGATGGTGATTGCAAGCTACAGGCAGTAATATTGATCCGAATGTCCAAATATACAAACTTTTCACATCCGAATTAGCTGGCAGTATGCAGCCTGCGGAACATTAGAACCTGTCTCAGGTATTTGAGCGGTTAGCTCACAGTTAGAAAGTGCAGAGAGGTATGCTTTCTAGGAGGTGCAACTAAATGGCAAGCACTGAGTCTGATAGGAAGAGAACTGTGGTTGCAATACAGGCTTGGCAAAGTAACCATTTCAGGATCCATGGCAGAAGGTATGCAATACGAATCAGCAGGTAGAAGAAGGCAGGTACATTCATTAAAACAACAAAGGCCTTCATAGCATTAGTAGCACTTATATTGGTTAGAAGTTAAAAGGATGTAAAGGTTACCTTGTGCAAGTTAATGTGTGGGGAAATTGCAAGCCAACGGTTATACACCCAGCCATCGGGATATAACACTGGTAACTGTGCAAAGTCTCTGGTAAGGTCCAGTAGTTTAGGCTACCAAAGGAAACTGTAGAGCATATAAGGAATGTCTTTCACATACTGTATAGCTGAGCTGCTCTCTGCAAAACTCTGCTGAACAGGAGTAATCAAAGTTGCAAGCCTAGTAGTTGTAGGTGGGTCAATAATGACAGTGGCCTCTAGTGACTGCATAGATGTAAATCTGTATGACCCAGCAAAAAGAACGGTTCCCGTGGATTAAAGCTCCCTCTGTAAATATGCCTTGCATGCCCAATACATATCGACGGGTGATGAATGAGCTCCAAGTAGTAGGTCTGTATAGGTGTCCAGTGGAGGTAAGAACCAGACGTCCTCCTGGAGAGGCAGCGGATAGCTGCAGCGAAGGGGAAGCAGAGCAGCACAGAAAGCAGAGGTCCAAAGCTCCGAGGTAAGACCAAAGCAGTCTAGATATGCCGTGGCTCATTGCTGGAACGTCTTCTGCAACTATTTGTTTCTTCCCATTTTTCGGCTGAAAAGCGCAGGACAGTGGCAGCATGGGCAACGGCTGCTGAAGCAGAGGCAATGAAGGGAGGAAGTATTAGGGCAAAGAGGAGAGGCAAGGGAAGGGAAGCGAGGAGAATCCCCCCAAAAAGCAAGGAAGCAAACAGAAATGAAGGGGGGGTTAGGGAACAAGCACACAAATGAACAAAGGAGGTACAGGCGGGGGAAAAGGGCCAACAGAAAAGAAAGAAAGAGCAGCCAAGCACTGGCAGCGTCACTAGCAAGTGCGACTCGCTCTAAGCAGAGCACCTGCAGAGTGTTAGTTTAAGTAGTGTGTGAGGGAGGAGCTTTTCCCCCACATAACTACAGGCAAGCCTTAAATTTATTAACAGTTTCACTGTCTGGTATAGCCATATGAAATAAAATCACCTCTTTTATATACTTTTATATAAGGATCACACACTGCAATTACAACCTGTTGGATAATATTTATTGATTGATTTAGTTGGATAGTTATTGGTGAGCAGATAAGTACACAAGACAGAATCTGACCTGGGAGATTACAATATAGTAAAACGTGTAGATGAGTTACACTGTAAACAACAGTATAAACAAGCAAGTGGAGAAATGTTTCAAAGTTACAAAAAAGCTAATACATAAGAGCAATGCTTGCATAAATAAGTACAAGTAAGGCAACCATAAAAAAAGATGAGTATGCCCAGATTAGATACTGTAGCTCTTGATCCAGAGAACAATTTGAACATGACAAAAAAAGATCAGACCATAGCTATGGTTAGGCACAGGAGCAATTGTTTTCCAGTGATAAAGATTTCTTAAGTTCAGTCTTGAACAGTTGAGGGGGAGGGGCATCACGGATTCAGAGCAGAAGTGAGCTCCAAAGCTTAGGTACAAAGAGGAGAAAAGCAAGTTCCCTTCCCCATGTTTGAACAGCATTTTGAGATTGACAATACAGCCTGTTCTTAGGATTTAAGTACGTGGGCACATAACAGTTTTGTAAGGAGTCTGGCTGTGGAGAGGATTTGATGGTGCAGAATTGTATTAATATGACATCCAAAATTAAAGGTAAAAATAAAATATTGCAATTTTTATACAGGGTTATTCTAACAGTGATTCAATTGTTATTACAGAATGCAGTCTGTACAGAAGTGAGGTTCCTTATGGTATGTCCATAAGAGTTATGTGGAATGACTAAATCATTAGGCAGAATTCTGGTAGAATTGCAATTCTGCTTCCAAAATATTCCAAGGAAATATTTTAAAAAAATCCATAAGCTGGCCCAGTGGTATGGAGGGCTGAGGTGCCACAAGCACATTACCACGTGCCACACTGGTGAACCATGTTCAGCAATAAGCATGTGTTGCTGGGGGGGGTCAGCTTGGGTAGGAGAGGATCAACCACCCAATGGCTGCTCTCCTCTCCTGGGGAGAGGATCTGCATGCTCTGCCGAATGACTGCCACCTTCTGGAGGCCAAGTGGCAGTGTGGGTCAAGGATGGCAGTAGAATGGAGGGCTGCTGAAATCTGCGACATGTGCATGCCTCCATGTGCTCATGCTTATAAGCATGCCCCAGCATGGGGAAGGGGCCTAAATTCTGGAGGAAAATAATGGCAGAACAGGCATAAATGATATCTGCCTGCCAATTTGCCCACCATACCACCAGATCCATAGAGGCCAATGACTGGATGTGTGACTTCGGGGGAGGAGGACAGCCCTCCCCCAGACCTCTCCATAGGGGATCAATCTGTGTGGGGTTCCTGGCTTCCAAGTGAGCCCCAGTGAGGTGTAGGATGGGTGGAGTGCAATGGGGCAGAGCTGAGGGGAGCCCAGCCTTTCCTTGCTGAGGAGAATAAAGGATGGAAACAAAATCCATGAAACTGCAAAAAAGCAAACGGCTAGATTTCTATATATTATGTACACTGTAGAATTTGGTACTAATGATAATGTATTAGGCAGTTCTGTTTTTTGTAGTTTTTCTCACATATACAACAGAATAAACATCAATGTAAACAGCAGAATGTTGTCATTTTAAATGGGACGAAATTCTGTGGATTCAGCATGGGTGGCACTCTGCAGGATTTCACAAAATTTCATGAATTCCACTGGAAGCAGCTTTGCACTTCTCCCTGGCACTAATGTCCATATCAGATATCATGTCATACCATGCTAGACCATGCCAGACCATGCCAGGGCATTTACAGTTATATAATGCCTTTCATATAATTATCCCAAAGCACTTTACAATCAACACACAACTCCATGCAGAATAACCTTCTGAAGTTACTGAAAGGGGGCATCTAATTTATGCAGAAAGGTAGTTTATTCCATGAGTCAAACGTATGAAACACAAGTTTATGCTTAAGAGTGAGAGAGAGACCCAGGCAAGATGGTCAGTGGATAGACAAGCTGTATGCCTGAGCTACAGAAGGGATGCATTTGTTTAAATAGTTTTTCTTCTTTCCCACAGCCTTAGTTATGTTAACTCTGTTTTAAAAAGGCACCTTTTTGAGCATTTTTTTTCCTGCTGCAGGAAGTTTGTTCCCCTGATGACTGGTCAGAGACCAGTTTCTGTGCAATCTGGTCTGAGACCAGTTTCTGAGCCACCTGGTCTGGGGCCAGTGTCACCGCTGTACAGGAGCTTTCTTTGTTGCACTTAGTTTTTTTCCTGCACCAGCTCCCTTTAGTGTATATTTGCTATTACCAACTCCACACCACCATGGATCACCACACCAGTGAAATTTGGGGTCAAAAGAATTTTACGGGGAAAGTGAGATTCAAACCCAGACTTTCAGGATCATAGCCTAGTGTGCTAACCACTACACTATACTGGCTGCTGCCTAGAAAGCCTGTGATTAGACACATATGTGACAATTACTGATTCCAGGCCAGTTCAGGTGGCATGAAAACTAAACTTTTCTAAGACCAAGCAACTCTGAAACTGGTCTCAAACCAGGCTGGTCCCAGACGAGTTTGCTCTGAAACTGGTCTTGGAACAAGCTGGTCCCAGACCAGTTGTCAGGGGAACAATATTTCTACACCTTTTTGTCCTATCATCTGGTGCTGCCTGCAGGTAATGTTGGGAAGCTTAGAAATGCTCCAGAGATATACAAGTATTTCAAACTGGAGAACAGTCCTACAGCCAAATGCAGACCTGCTACTGCTGCTGTGACTTCCAAACCCCCACTCACACCGCCTTCCCAATACAGACAGACCCGGTTTTCAGCAAGATGCTTACTACCTCATGAAAGCAACTCTACAGATGCCACAGATACTTTTTCTGTAGGACCTACACTGTCAGGAGCGAAGGCCATTAGCTCCCTTTATCAAAGGTTGCTTCATTTTGAGAATAAATATGAGAACCACACAGAACCCACACAGACTGCAAGCCATCACTGGCAGGGGATAAAACTGTGAACTTGTTCCATCGAGGGGGCTTCTCCGATGTTCAAGCTGAGCTGCTGATAGATTTAGACACAAGAATCAGCATCTGCTTCCTGACCAGCAGACCTGTCATTGTATGAGATAATAACAACTTTTAATACAGAATTAAATGGCGCTGTCTCAAAACATTGATAAAGATATGGAGTTGGGGCCTAGCCAAGATTGTACCAGAGACTGCACCAGACAGAGTTTTCAAGATGTAAATGACAGCCTCATTCCATATGTTAAAGTGGATTTGAATCTTCCCAGTTTCTTGCAGGGTGCAGTAGTTTCTGAAAACCCACAAGATGCTCAATTATGCTGACAAGAAAAGTTTTTTTTTCAGAAGAAAACATGGCTTTCCAGCATTAAGGAAGCTGATACAGCTGCAGCAGGTATGGTGGGGGATGTGAGGCCAGAAACAACTATGACAACAACAACAACTGACAATCTAGACAAATTGGAAACAGTGAATAAAGAAAAGAATTATCATTGTCAGTGGCAAAGTGGGTAGCACAGTTACCTCTGAGGAAGAAAGAGTAAATTTGGGTTCTACCTTCACACCTGGCACTTGAGGTAATACCCATAACTGACAGTGTAGTGCAGTATGAGGGGAGTGCTGTACTTGTGAGGTCCCATTCATTGGATGGGATCTTAAACCACGGTCCCTTCTGACCATCTCTTGTCACTGTCCAGGTGTAAGAAAAAGATCCCATGGTACCTATCAAAGAAGAGAAGGAACATTTTTATTGAAAGAAAACAACTCATTCAAGACATAGTAAATATCATACTAAAACACTGCATAATGAAAGAAATGAAAATGACAACAAAAGTGTACATGTGCCCCTGAGTAGGCTGCTTTGTTTTGATCTACTAACTGATGGTGATAAAAAAAACTTTCTGAAGCTGTTTCCTCTTACTAAGATTTACTCCAATGGACAAAAAACATAAAGGTAGAGGATCCTTATTCTAGGAGACATCTTTTTTGTCAGACATGGTCCATTGGATAAGTTCTTTAAGGCTGGTACACCCACCCAAGGATGTGAGGAAGTACAGGCTGGGGTTGCAGCAAGGTCTGTAAGCTCCCCCCAATGGCAAGTGCAAGCAAAGCAGTGCTTACACTTAGCAAAAGAACCACAAATAAAAGATTCCTGGTCAGTACCACAAGGAACAGAGCTAAATATGGACCAATTAGTGTCAGTGGCTCAGTAGGTAGCACACTTGCCTCTGAGGCTGAGAGATCAGAGGGCTGTGGGTTCAGTTCCCACATCTGGCACTTGAGTTAACATCCTAGTACTAACACTGTAGTGCAGCATGAGAGGGATGCTGCACTTCTGAGGTGCTGTCTTTCAGATGAGAGGTTAAACTGAGGTCCCATCTGCCTGGATTGGTGGTAGTTCACGTGGATGTTAAGGATCCCATGGCACTTATCAAAAAGACTAGGGGCATTTCCCCGGTGTCTTGGCCAAATTTCCCTCATTCACTAAAAACAAAAATAACACCAACAGCTTAATCTGGTTCAAGGTCAGCTGGCATTCATTTGTATCCCCCTTCCCCTGGGTCATGCCTGAAAATAGGCAGGATTTGTCTAGTGCACTTACCTGGTCAACAAATACTAAAAACAAAACAAACAAAAAACGTAAGTCTTTTCCATTTCCTGAGACAGAGCCACAGAATGTATTTTTAGCCACACAGACTACTGAACATGTACTTTCAGTAAGTAGTACAAAAATAAATATGGGTACTGCAATGTAAGGTGAAGTCCAGGAAGTACAAATGACTTGGGCACTAGAGAATATTAAGTGCCTGGATGTCTAAACTGGATACACGCATGAGTAATATCAAAAATAACTTGCAGCAGCTATCCACAAAAGCAGTTCAAAGGGACACTGAGTTGCAAATATTAAAAGAGGATACCGCTTAAATAAAAACAAACTCTGGCCAGAGCCGATAGGGCTGCAGTTGAGGAATTTTGGTTAAAAATTTTGCGCATTTGTTTTGTAATATTTCTACACCAAATTTTCAACATAGCTTTGTTGTGATTCTGCCTCATGAAGAAGGGCAGAGATAATGTTCAGCTCCTGTCCTAAAGGTGATTTTGCACAGGGACTACAAAATCAACTTTCAGGATGCAGAAACACATTTGGGGCAAGAGATGGAAAATAATAGCTGTCATATTTATGAGGTGCTGTAAAGATACAACTATGTTGTAAATTTGTGTTAAAAATATTGAAAATTACCAATGTAATGAGCCTGCATTTGCAAAATTCAGTGTAGGCTCATAACTGTACTGTTTTTTTTTAAATGTTTACACTAAATTTGCAACATAGACTTCTTATGACCCCATCTTGTGAACAAGGGCAGAGAAAATTTTCAACTCCTGCCCAAAAGGTGATTTCACACAGGGGCCACAAAATCACCTTTTGGGATGTAAAAAAAACATTTTGGCCAGAATTTGAAAAATGACAGCTGTCACATTCAGAGGTGCACTAAAGATATGGCTATGTTGTGATTTGGAGGGAAAATATGAAAAATTGCCAAAGTTACAAGCCTGCAATCACAAAATTCAATGTAGGTGGATAACTTTGTTGTTTTTAAATATTTTTACACCAACTTTTCAACATAGTCTTCTTATGACCCCACCTGATGAACAAGAGCAGAGAAAATGTTCAACTCTTGCCTGAAAGATGATTTGGTGTAGGGACCACAAAATCAACTTTTGGGACAGATCTGCCTAATGACAATTCAATTGTCCATGTGGTGGGTTCTCGTAGAAGGCATGTTGAAAATCTGGGGTAAAAATATTCAAAAATGTCTACGCTATGGCATTACATTCAAAACCGCATTGAAATACATTGAACCGTATTCCTGTTTCCTCAGTTAGTTCATGGTCTGACTTTGAAGACTGAAGATGTGTCTGTAGTCTGGAGAATATGACAATGCTGCCCCCCCAGTGGGTAAGTAAGGATTTGGGAGGATGGGAGGTGGACAAGTATTGCGCAAAACACATTGATGGATGGTTTTCTATTACAAGTTAACAAAAAATGCTCAAAAGACATCAATGGATGTTTTTTCTTTTTACAGGCAAAATAATGTAAAAAAAAAATAGGAATGAGGATTTGTTTGTGACACTGGGGGATTGGGCACCCCAAGTGTCACTGTTATGTTTTTGGGTGAGTGTTGACAGGGAGGGCTGGTGGGCAGGTCGACAAAAGAAATTCAGGCTTCAGGGAACTGTAGGTGAGGGATTTGGAATTGTGACACTGGGGGATTGGGCACCCCCAGTGTTACTCCTATATTTTTTGGGTGTGGGGTGGTGGGTGTTCAGAGGGAGAGGAGAGTGGACAATAACCAAGTGAGCCACGAAATCTGTTAGATGCAGTACGAATGTTCAGGTTTCTACAATAATATGGATACATTTATAATGAGAGCTCAGTGATGGTGACCCTAAATTGGCCTAGAAGTTAGTAAAGGTTACTAGAACAATGCAGTCCTTCACCCATCAAAATAATTCAACTTCCATTATGTTGACAGGGCAGAAAAAAGAAGTGTCTGAAAATAGTACAGTTAAACCATGTTTAACACAATAACTTTCTCAAGTGGCAATTTGGTACTTCTGTAATGGTATTTCTGAAAAAAAAGTCCATTATGCAAAACTTATACGTTACCCCAAGCTTTCCTGGCATCATCTTGTGAAATATTTCCTCATCTGAAATTAAACACTGGTAATCTTTCTGACACATGCTTTTAACCTTAGAGGCACTGTTTTCTGCAGATGGGAAATAAACTGGACTGCAGAGCATGGGATTAATGAGTGTTTTGCCAATGCTTGTAGTTTTTGGCAAGCTTGATGATTATGCATGTCAGGACTGTGGTGTATGAGCACATTTGTACTACAGCAGCAATACGTATTTTCTATTGTCCATTCATACATGCTGTAACTGTTATCATTTTTTCCAGTAATCACTGTTCCCTGTTGCCCAGCAGTACAGAAAGACAGTATTAACTGTTTGATAAATTAAAGCAAAACATAACGATGGTGACAACCAGGAAAGACCCGTTTTTAATTACAACTAGACTAATGGCTGAGAGCATTCTGCTGCCTGAGTAACAGGCTATTCATTAATGGCAAGTCTGACTGGGCTGAAGGTCAGTAAACTACTGAAAATATAAAGGAAAGAAATATACAAAGATAATTCTAGCTATCTCTCTCTCATGTCTTTTATTGAACCACTTGTCTTGTCTTCGGCATACTTAGGATGGCAGAGAAAGGGGAGATACTATTGATGGGGGACCTTAATATGCTGAATGTCAGCTAGAGTACCTTTGCTGCAGCCACATCCAAAAGCAGAGCCATTCTCAATGCCCGTCAGGTGGCATGCCTCAGACAGCTAGTTTTGGAACCTACTCGTGAGGGAGCAATCTTAGACTTCATACTCTCAAATGAGGACAGTGAAAGGATCTCAGATCTAGAAGTGAAGTGGGTAACCATTTGGGAACAAGTGACCACCAAAGAGTGTGGTTCACGATAAACTCAGCTAAAGAGTCAAGCCATACAAAAGTGAGGGTTCTGGACTTCAGGAGAGCTGACTTTGGCAAGATGGGAGAGTGCCTTAGAAAAGCACTAGCAAACAGGCTAGAAGGAGGGGTAGAGCAACAATGGGGAAATATCAAAACTGCCATCACAGAGGCAACAAGCCTTTGTGTGAAGAAAATAAACAAATAAAAACAAAAGAAAGAGCCACTATGGTTCTCAAAAGAGGTGGCAGTGAAGGTTAGAGAGAAAAAGATAGCATTTAGGAAGTATAAGGAAACATAGAAGGAGCAGGACAGAGAACTGTACCAGTTAAGGCAGAAGGAAGCAGGGAGGGTAGTCAGAATAGCAAAGTACCAAACTGAGGAAAATATAGCCAACTCAGTTAAGGGGGATAAAACCTTTTATAGGTATATCAGGGAGCATAGAAAGACAAAGGAAGGGATAGTGAGGCTGAATAGAATAGACATTGGGTGGGCAGAGAGGGACAGTGAAAAAGCAGGGATACTGAATGAATACTTCTGTTCAGTATTCACAAAAGAGGAGGTGGGGGAGGTGCCTAATCCAATTAACAGAAGCACTCTGGATAGGGGGGTTGATCCCAGTCCTTTCACAGAAGAAAGGGTTCTGAAAGAACTCCTAAACCTGAAGGTGGACAAAGCAATGAGGCCAGATGAAATTCACCCCAGAATTCTAAAATAATTAAGCAGAAAACTAGTGACACCACTGACTACCCTTTTTAACAAATTATGGGAGGATAGTGTGGTACCCGAGGACTGGAGGAAGGTAGATGTGATTCCCCTTCACAAAAGTGGGACCAAGACAGAGGCAGGAAACTACAGACCTGTCAGTTTGACCTCTGTGGTAGGGAAAGTGATGGAATCACTTCTGAAGGAAAGAATTGTTGAGTACCTAGAGGCCAGTGGGGCACAGGACCCAAGGCAGCATGGGTTCACAGTGGGAAAGTCATGTCAGACAAATCTAATTGATTTCTTTGACTGGGTGACCAAAGTAGTAGACCAGGGAAGGGCTGTGGACACGCCTACCTAGACTTTAGCAAGGCATTTGACACAGTCCTACACAAAAGTTTAATAGATTAACCAGTCTGGGAGTGGGTCCCAGGGTGGTAGCCTGGGTAAAACATTGGCTGGATAACAGGACACAGAAAGTAATTGTAAATGGAGTCCACTCTGAAGAAAGAGGGGTTACTAGTGGGGTACCGCAGGGTTCAGTACTGGGTCCAGTCCTTTTTAATGTCTTTATAAGTGACATTGCAGAGGGACTGGAAAGAAAAGTATGCCTCTTTGCAGATGAGACAAAGATCTGCAATAGGGTTGCTACACAAGGAGGCATGAAAAGGATGAGAAGGGACTTGGCAAGGTTGGAGGAATGGTCAGAAGTATGGCAGCTTGGATTCAATGCAAAGAAGTGCAAAATAATGCACCTGGGAAACAAAAACCCAGGGGAAGATTACACAATTGGGGAAGGTAGTAACAACAAAAATGGAAAAGGACCTGGGGGTAATCATATCAGAGGACCTTAAGGTAGGCAAACAATGTGAGAAGGCAGTAGGGAGGGCTGGGGGGATACTGGGATGTATAGGGAGTGGCATCACCAGCAGAAAACAGGAAGTTGTTATCCCCCTGTATAGACAGTTGGTGAGACCCCATCTCGAGTACAGTGTCCAGTTCTGGAGACCCCATCTCTGCAAGGACATAGACAGGATGAAGGCAGTTCAGAGGAAGGTAACTAAAATTGTGCAGGGTCTGCAAGAGAAGACATACGAGGAGAGACTAAAGGAACTTAATATGTATACCCTTGAGGAAAAGAGGGAGAGGGGGGACATGATTGAAACTTTTAAGTACCTCAGTGGAATCAACAAAGTCCAAGAGGGTAGCATCTTTCAGAAAAAGAGATGTGCAAGAACAAGGGGACACAATTTGAAGATAGAGGAGAGATGGCTCAGGGGCAATGTGAGGAAGTATTTTTTTCACAGAGAGGGTGGTGGATGCATGGAACAGCCTTCCTGAGGAGGTTGTGGGGTCTGAAACTGTGGGAGAATTCAAGAATGCATGGGACAGACATAATGCAATTTTTGTTGGGGGTAGGAAGAAATAGGCTGTTGGTTAAATAGGATCTGCAGCTTATCCTCTAGGTAGGGAAATGGGTAGACTAGGTGGGCCAAGCGGTCCTTATCTGCTGTCAGAGTCTATGTTTCCCAGCCATAAATGCTCACCATCCCAGTGAGCCACAACTCACCAACTGCTATTTACACTACTCTTACACTATAGTAAGCTAAGACTACAAAAACTACCATTGCAAGCCTAACACTAACCCAGCACACTAAACCACTTGTAAAACCTAACCTGGTTCACTATACCATCTGGGACATTTTCTTCTTTTACACCAGTCCAATCGCCACTAATCTTACTAAAAGGATTTCTTTTGGACTACATTGTGTCATCCACAGTTCCCCTACTTCAAACTCTTACACCCTACTATTGCTGCCAGCTGCCTGCATTGGACTGCTTGAACATTTATTAAAGCACAACCCACATAGGTGCAAAACTTTAAGATTAGTTACCAGGTTACAATAAAAGCACAGAACTAAACATCTTCTCACTCTCTACTACTCTGCATGAAATACTTGCAAATAGTAAAAGCATTTTAGGTAATTGACACCTTGTGCACACAGCAACATTTCGTTACTTCCACAAAATAAAATATTTCCCCATTCTAACCACAAGATACATTTAAACAGTACATTCAAAATACGACGTTGAAAAGTACCACATTTAAACAATCAATAGACATTACATCAGTAGTGCAACAATTATCCATTTGTTTCTTTCAAATACTGTACCATTTCTCCCCAAAAGCTCATAGTCCATGCAAACAGCTCAAAAGTATCTGCTAGCTGCTTTTCAGTCCAAGCCCGTGGACCTCTAAATAACCAAGAGGGGCAAACCACCCTCCAGATCTGGGTCCTAGGTCAAACAGGGCATCCCCAAGGTACAGTCTCTGTTCCACACTCCACCACTTGCTCCAGTCCCAGCCAACAACAGAAGCAAAGTACTGGCAGTTCCACTAAGACAAGGCGTGAAAGGTCTCAGTCCCATGTGCCATTTTGTTTGCACAGTTCTTAACCATCTGTCTAATAGGAAGACTTCCACAGCATACCCAGCACCCCATTCTTGCAGTTTTCCAAGGCTGGGGAACCCCAAAATTACATCCTGGATGAGCCTAAATGTTATAAGCCTCCCCCCCCACATCTAGTGGTATGACGGTGAATGTCCTGGGAGGGGGGCACTAAGCAACATAAAAGTTACACATATCTGGTTGGCCTGGCTTACCAGACCTGATGAGATGGGAGCTCTTGGACTGCTGGGTATGAGCTGGATCACTGGAAAACTGAAGGTGATGGTCTTCACCTGCCTGGCCTTGCCATCTTCACCACAAAGGCCTTTATAGGCAGTCTTCACCAGGCAGAGCTCTTGATGTCTTCCTCGCTGGTCCTCCTGCTCCTCTGCTGCACTACCTGCAACACACAACAGGGGCTGGGCTATAGAGGCAACATTTTTGTTAGCAACAAAATGGTGCATCCAAACAAATGAGGCAACACTCAGAAACTGCAGTAATTAAGGGATCCCATTTGATGAACAGTTAATGAACAGGAACAGTTACTCCATATAGCAGTAAAACATAATGTAGTTTCTCTGGACCGGAGGGGTCACATTATTAACTTGGGTTCGCTCTGAACTGAGGAGGTCACATTTGAGATTAAAGTCCAGGTGGCTTCCTAGTTCCTAAGCAGCCAAACAGTCTAACCACAGGCAGCTTAATTCTTGGCTAAACTGGCCTTCTAATAGGCAGCAACAGTCCTCTTTCCTCAGAAGTTGAACAGCCTTAAAGCAGGGGTGTGTGGAACTAGGGGGATGCCCCAGACCCCTCTCATACCCATCGGCATGCCTGTTTACAGTCTCTACCACTTAAGTGCCACCACCAAGCTGTCTCTTGGTCCAGGAGCTCTGCCCAGACCCCTGGATCCCTTCACCTCTCAGGGACCATTTTCTCTTCCCATCAACTCCTTCCTGGGAGACTCCCACTCCCTCAGCCATCTTCCATCATCCTCTCTGCATCGCTATCCTTCCTCCAGGCTCTCCCCTTACATGCTTGGGAATTCAGCTTCACTGAGGGGCTCTAACAGAAATGGCCACTGCCACATCACCCCTCTCCCAAATAAAGTACTGCCAAAACACTGAAACGAACTGTGCCTCAATGGCTGAGCAGGCAATCCCAGACCACAACCCTAGCTGCCTACACTCACTGCATCCCAAAGTCCTATGGGACATGTAGTCCCACATATAACTATTTAAAGATGCCCAAAAGGCACCAGCCAGTGCCAAAACTACAGGAGCAGCCGCTTCTTCAAATTCTCCCCCTCACAGATGGCCTCACATGCCCAGAAGCATGGTCTGCCAAAAACTATTTAACAATTATTTTTTTAAATCACTCTTTATTCACCTATCATGGCCTGCCTCCCCCGACCCATCAGGGGAGTCATGGGAGAAATCCCATTGCCTGATACCCTGCCCAGAATGGACCCCAGGGTCCCATGGTGCCACGGTTTACCCTCCAGGTGGGGATGAAGTGGGGTGCAGACACCTCAAAACTTACATTGCATCTGTCTGGGTCCATCGCGTGGGTGCAGTCACATCGTGGGCACATCTCCTGGCTCCCCATCTCTCCAGCAGTGGCAGGCTCTATTCTAATTTTCTCCTTCCCTGTACAGCGTGTAGCCCCCTGATATCATGGTGCAAGGCACTGACACCCACGCTGTACAGTAGCCGCCCAAGCCCTACAGTTGGGGCTTGCAGTACTCCAAGCCTCCACTCAGAGTCAGGCAAGTGTGTGGGCATTGGCCTCATCCCTCCCCAGAGAAGGCGAGCTGTCATAGGATGCTCAAGCCTATCTCCCCCCAGCTGACACACCAGCGACCCAGGTCCACTTCGGAACCTGTGTCACCAATGTGGTGTGAGATGTGGCATCCAGCACTTCAACCCTCAGTGCCTCTGTACCAGACCCACAGATTTTTATTTTATTGTATTTTTTTCCTCTTGCCTTAGAATGTGGCCTTGTTCCCACCCTGCTTCTCACCAGGCCTTGGACCTGTAGCAGCCAGTCCGACAAAATGGGCAGGTTGGTGGCCATGCATGTGCAGTGCGTGGGCTGCCCAATTATTTACAATTATTATATTTATTTTCTCTTCACTCCAAACCACCCCAAACTCCACTAAAATGCACCTGGAGACACTGAAGAATTGGACCTGGTGCACAGCCACATGACAAACCTGGCACAAGGAACATGCAGCAGTTAAGCCACAAAAAAGTGAAACCACATGTCTGAATCCTTCCCAGGATTCCTGACCATCACTGGGGGGGGGGACAGAGCACTGCAGCGAAAGATAATCCTGATTTGGGGAGCTTACACATAAATCTAAATATTCTATGAACTGGGATCTCTTTTCTGAAACAGAAAATTGCTAAAAATGGGATTTAATATTCTCCTTTGCATCCTCCCAACAGGGCAATATACAATCATACATTGGCAAAACTAAAACCCTTGCCATAAATAAATAATTCAATATTTTCTGGAAAGTAGCATCAGTCAACATATACCTTCATTCAATTTCCACCAACCAAAACCTTGACAGGGAATATCAGAAAGTGAAATGATACATGTAAGACACAAATAATCAGAAACTTCAGTAGGCATAGTTGTGGCAGCAACAATATTAACTGTATGGGTAACAAAAAGGTAATCAGTCCTAGAGACTTTGTTACCCTGAACAAAAGTCTGTCATCCTTGGTGCAGAGCATGGTAAACATCTACTAATCCAGCAGTGTGAACAATATTTCTCAAAGAGGTGGAGTCACAAAACAGTTCATGAGTCTTAAACCCTCTATCAGCGACACTCAAACCACATTTGACATCACCTCCTAACAAAACAATCTCTGAAGTGTGGCGATAGGTCTGAATAGTTCAAAACGTGTCAGCCCTGGCTGCTTTAGTCTCTGGGGCATATACACTAATCAAGCGGGAAGGAATATTCCAAATTAAAATATCTAATAATAATACCCTTCCAAGTAAGAGCTCCACAAGGGGCATGACTTTATAGTCACAACCCCAAAATAAAATAGCTACTCAATCACAAGTATCAGTACCAGTGGACCAAAAGGAATACCCAATGGCCCTTTGTTTTTTTTCCAGAGATACCACTCCTCATAATTTCCACTTTGTGCCTTGGAGGAAATGAATGTCACTGTTGGAAGATTGCAGTGACAAAAAAAGTAGCGATTCTTTTTTGCTGCTACAGTGGGCATAGCTCTGCAGGCATTTTTGCTGTCAGAAAAGGAGTGACATCATATTTGGGACTGTGGAACATTGTAAAGTGTGAAAATAGTTACCTCCACAGATAGCCCAATTACTACACCATCTGTATGTAGCATAGGAGTTGGAGAGACCTATTTTTCTCTGGGCCTGATGTGATAATTTGTGTTGTCCCCTAGCAGAGTATGACCTGCCCCCAACACCCCCACCCCCACCTTATTTTGCTGATTTCTTAGCTTCTCACCATTGACGTCCTTTGGAGTGTGACAGTGCTGCATTCTTTGTGTTACCTAGTGTAGAGTAGATGCAAGTATCAGTGTAACAATAAATAGAGATGTTTCCAACCACATAAACTACGGCATGTATGTTCTGTACCCTGCAGTGAGGAGCCTACTTAGCAATGCAGGCATGGGATTAAATAATAGGATCTCTTTAATTCTCCCCTTCCCTAACCCTGGTGATACCCCATAGCACTGGAGGATATTTACTGTTCTGTATACACTGGAATGCATTCCCCATAGAACAGTGGACCACTTCGGGTAGATTAAGTAGGGGTTTGCTAATTTCTGCAAATTAGAAGTTGTCAGTCCTTTGTGAAGGTAAGGAAGAAAAAACAGAATTTGCAACCTATCTCCATGGTAACCAGTGTATGAAATAAGCAGGAAGTCAGTGTGGACCAAAGGCAGAGTTAAAATTATCAGATGAACTGACTTGCCACCGCATGACAAAAGCCATACTCCCTGCTGCTTCAGAAGACCTGGTATCAGTCTTTCAATGTTTTCTGGGTTTTTTTGTGTTGTTTTTTTTTTTTGTTATTAAACCCTCTTTAGTCTACTCTCCTACTTCAGGGCAATACAAGGGGATTCCCGTTCATGTGGCTGTCCTGGTTAAATGCTGACTCAGACAATTTAGTTTTCACAAGATGTGGATGGTAACAAGTATAGTATTTAAAGTTATGCATCCCAGATGTAAGCCCCCCCTTTTTCTTCCCCATTTCTCTTTAAAGAATGTTACCCATGGCTGAATTAGATGTAGACTAGTCTCACATGTAAAATTTATTGAATATGACACTGCTGTTCAGGGATCTGGTGCACAGGGATTTTTTCTAATGAACAAGCATGCACCATGAACCCCATTTCCTTTTCTCCCTTCGCTAGAGGATCAAATAAGTTGTCTCTAATTTACATGGGATTCCTTTGCAACAGACATGCTACATTTCCCACTTAAGAACTTTAATTAGTTGAATTAGTTTTATTGGACTATGATACTTAGATGACTGTAAATAATTCTTTTAAGCACTTTACATTTTATCTATGCATAGTGCTTATGTATATGTTGGCTCAATGTTTTTTCCTCCCCCAGCCCCAACAAATGTTAATCTCCAGGTATGTTTCCCTTAATCTGGGTAAAATGATTAGGAAGAAACCTCAGGCTCACTCTAGGGCTTATTTACTTTATAAATACATTGCTTAGTTCACGTCAATAGCTGTCAGAATTGTAGATTATACAAAAAGAAGCTAAAGTTGACAGAACAAATCAAGTTCTGATCAAAGCCACTAGGGATGCTAATGCATTAACTTAATAAGTGTGGGTCATGGGCTTAAACAAAAAGTGAAGTGCCATAGTCACGTCCCTGTGTAAATGTCATTTTTGGTCAATTATGCAGGTATGGCACTGTGCTGCAAATAAAAATGTTATATTTATAAAGTAGGCAATAACTAATTCAGTGCCACATGATCCAATCCCCACTGTTAACTGGACTAATTAACCATATCACTTAACTAGAATATTTATTTTGTATACTACACTGCATGGAAGATACAAATGTTATTATCAAATCAAGCATTTTCTATTCAGAGCAAACAATTTAATTTATCCTCACACTTGCACATACAATTTGATTAATACTGATTAAAGTGGTTAGGTTTTAATATGTCTATATTCCATATCGGGGTGATTTGGAGTTTATAAATTTATTGTACAATCTATTTATCCATCTATTTCTAATTTCATACATGCATCTAAGCTACTTAATTAAAAGTAAATATTTAAACCATGGCTTGGAATCTAATTCACCCAGTTTGCAGACCTTGTTGCTTTACCAGATTAAATTGTTACATTAACATATGGGTATATATACAGTATATAATCAATCTATTTTTACATGACCTAATATTCACTTATTTTATCCAAATAATTATAACATGTGCAGTGAAGCAGGAAGTGGAAACCTGCTGATCATATAGTGTACTATGAAAATATTTTTTTAAGAATGAAATAGGTGCTTCCTTTAGTCCAGTAACAGATAGAACACAAATTATCACTGGATAGGAAATACATTGGTGTCCTAAATGTATAAATAAAAGATACAGCAAGCAATAAAATGGATTAGGGCTTATAAAGTGTGGTGGGCACAACACAAGTTGATCTTTGGAGGCAGGAGTTACCTTCGTGTCTGGATCTTGCTTTTTTATCTTTGAGGAAGATCTAGAGGTAGTTCTGCTGGACTGACAGATTGGAGTTATTTGTTTGAAAGAAAAAAACAAGAAGACCTCTCCCCAAATATTTTATCTCCTCCTGATAAAGTGTCCAGAAGCTGATGTTCCCTTTACAAACGAAATGCTCAATTAAAAGGACAGATGTAAATGTCAGGGAGATAGTGGAGGCTGCCAGAAAAATCCAGGCTCTTTGCAAGGATTATTTAGTCTGTAGGGATGTAACTATTGGGGAATGTAGCATATATATATATATATATATATATATATATGTATATATATATATATATAAACTCTGTTAATGCACCAGTTAGGGTTCATAGCACAGTGAAAAAACAATGGAAATGTGATGTTGAAGCACCATCCTACCACCCACCCCACCCTCCTCCACACACCAACAGGCGTCGGGGTGTGCCCGAGGTTATCAGGCCCAACTCTCACTCCATTCCATGTGTAAGCAAGCTGACATGCTATGGTACAGGAGAATGGGGTGAGAGGCCTGATGAACCCTGTGCACACCCTGACGTCTGTTGGTGTGTGGAGGGGGAGGGAGTGGGGTGGTAGGGGTTGTAACCCTAACACCACATTTCATGCTTTTGTTGCCGTGCTATAAACCCAAACTGATGCATTAACAGAGTTTTTTGCGATGAACTTCCCTTCTTTTTGAGAAAGTATAATGTAACTGGTAACTGGTATGTGTTAGTGGGAGCACGGGCCCTCCGGGCTCTACACTCCCTTCACATTGCCCATTTCTTGTGTAATGGTATGTGTATGTATGTGGGAGTGTGGGCCCTCTAGGCCCTGCACTCCCACTTATACATAACTATGGAGCCATACAGCAGCCCTATAGGGCAAGGAACCCTTGTAATACTAATGTGCCAATATCTCAGCAACTGTAGCAGCTAAGAAAAAAATTTAAGTGCTGTTGTAATCATGATAGTGAGACCTCCATGCAAGATAGGTCCACAGAATCTGTATCTCACATCGTTTATAAGATACGGGCACTGAAATGCACTGAAAAGGCACCCTTGGAACCCCTGTGACAGTAAATTGCCAATATCTCCATAACTGTAGGAAACAGGAAGAACATTCCATTGCTGGTGTAATCTATGATTTCCAAACTTGTTTCTGAAGATTAGATCACCTGGAGGTGATCTAAGCTGCAGGTAGCAAAAAATCCGTATCTCGCTTTAGTTTCGAGATATGGGCACCGAAAGGCATCACAGGTGCTGCAATGTTATCCTATGGGAAATTTCTCAACTTTGGAATGTTGTAACTTTGGGCCCATTTAATGTTTTGGTACCAAACCACCAAAAGTCACATCTGCGAGGCCAGGGCTTGCGACTCTGCAAATTTCCGTCCAAAAGCCCCAACCGTTTTGTTGCAGGGGGATAGCAAAGCTTTGCAGTTTTTGTACTAAGTACTTTGGCAAATTGTGAAAGTTTCACAAAAACAGCACAACTCTTTCGTGATTTGTGAAAGGGTCACGGCCATTTCTTTTGCAATTTGCAAAAGTACAGGGGCCCTGAGTTTTAAAACTGCATTTCTAGGGGGGTTTACCCCAAAATAAAGTTAGGGCTGGAATCCTCAGGACCCAACTAGGTCAACACAACAGTCAGTGTTTACCTAGGGGGTCCCAAATTTAAACACCAGGCATTTTTCTCTCTCACTAACTGAAAACAAGGTGGCCACGGCATGAAAATAAAAGAGACATTTGCGAAAGTAAAATGTACTGACAGCAACTTTCATGAGACATGTTTTTTTTTTCCCATTGACTATAATGGGAAACTTGTTTTTTGAATAACCTTTGAACGGTTTAATATTTTTTCACCAAATCTTTGAAAGACACATCAGTGATCCAGACTGCATCTTCCCTGGAGTTTTTAAACCAAACAGACAAATCATGCGGTCTGTGGGCACAAGCAAAGAAACACACAAAAAGTTAATTTTTTTGTGTTTTTTGGCATTCTGCAGCTCCACAAATGTACATCCGAGCGTAATGCAACTTGACAGATCCAGAGATCTATGGTGCCAGACTGTGCATGCAATATTTCAGGCAATTCCGTCATACAGTAGCAAAGTTATTTACATGCAAAATTTTGGGTTTAACATGAAAGTGCTTACTCAGCCCTAACTATACTGGCCCTACCGGGCCAGTATAATATCTATATATATATATATATATATGTATTCATTACAAAAACTTCATTAATGCATCAGTTAGGGTTGATTCCACACCAACAAAAGTCTGGAAATTCGACATTCGGGTTACCAACCATACCCCCCCCACACACACACACACACACATACACCCACCATACACAGAACAAGAGGTGCCAGGGTGTGCATTGGGGTGGTCGGGCCTAACTCTCACCACATTCTCTTATACTGTACCATCTCAGCTTGTTTACACATGGAATGGGGTGAGGGTTAAGCCCGACGACCTCAGAGCACACCCCATTCAGTGCCTGCTGGTCAGTGGATTGTGGGGTAGGTTTGGTAACATCTAATGTCCAGACTTTTACTGGTGTAAAATCAACCCTAACTGATTCATTAACAGAGTTTTTTTGCAACGAATGTATGTGTGTATATATATAGATATACACAGTATATCTATCTATATATATATATATATCTATCTATCTATCTATCTATCTATCTATCTATCTATCTATCTATATATATATATATGTATGTATAAAATCCACCTACAAATGGGGTTCCCAAAAGCCTTCCATGGGTGTGCCTAAATGCCCTCTGCCAGGCTAGTGTCCTGTGTTTTAGCTGTTTGAAAAGAAATTGCATGAGAGTGCCTAATCGCCTCTATGCCTGTCTCTTTAAGAGCTGCCAATAACGTGGTGCTTATTTAATCTGGGAAGGGGCTGAGTGTTTCTATGCTCGAGTCCTACCCGGGCTGCCAGATAATTGCTCCATTCTGCCATCGATATTTGCACAGAGGGAGCTCAGTCGGAAGCTGTACTTATTTGCTGATCATCTATTAGCATAGTAATGATATTGTATTTTGCCTAACCTGCCTTCTTTGCAGCATGGACAGTTCTGTTTATCACTGCCATTTTGGTTTTGGACTGCCAGTCAGCACCAACTGGTACCTCTGGGGACTCTAAAATGGAGTCTGTCTCCAAGGATCTTGCGGGAGCAAATTTCTGTAGGAATTGTAGTTTTTACATTTTGGCACTAAAACAGACCTGGAGGTGAAGCCCCTGCTTTGGCAGATAGATGGATAAACCAACCAGAAGCTTTTGGACCAAAGAGGAATTCCCCAGTTGCAGTGAGTCAGTCTGGAGTTAGAGTTTGAAGAGACAGCTTGAGTGATTCAAGCAGCTGCTTTTTTGGCCCATCTGCCTGCAGTCCCCTGAGAGGGAATCCTTTGAAAGACTTAGCAATTGGACTGTATCTGAATTGGAGTGTGACAAAGCCACTGAAGAGTGACCAGATTTGAACCCGAAGAAGACCGAAGCTTTTCTGTACACGATCAGCCTGTCAGGACATCCATTTACCACAGAATTCCCAGTTTTGCTCAGAGACAGTGATATTGCGGCTGGACTGCCTTCCACATTGTGGTATGGTGATTGCTTTACTATAAATGTGCTGTGTGCTGTTAGTGGGTCACCATTTGAATCTCCACTGTGTAAATGTGCCATGCTTGCTGGAAGCTACTTCCAGCACTACCGGACTCAAAATCTGAACTGTTCCGCCTGGCTTGGGACATGCCATCTGGCCCAGCCAGCTACTTCAGGCACAGAAACCATCATCGATGAGAGACTCACCCGGGGATCAGCCCCCTACTTAACCATCTCAAACAGGAACAATACCTCGGTGATTCGTGTGGGCCCTGCTTCTCCTGGCAAACCAGTCATCAACCTGCAGTCTCCATTTCATGAGCCTGTGACTCATATTGGGTAGCTTGAGTAACAATCAGGGTAGCTCCCTGAAACAACAGCTAAATCTCAAGTGTTGTCATCTGATTGCATTGTTGTTTTTTCTTTCATAAACTGAGCCTTCAGGCTCTGGATTACAAATTGTGTGTGGTTGTGCATGCCCTTTCTTTTCATCACAGGGCCCCAACCAGCTGTGATGCTGGCCTACCCTGGGCAATGTTCCAGGCTAGTCCACCTTACTTCCAACTGGGTACCCAGAGCGTGTGACTGTGTAGGGACTAAAAGTGCATGCATAATTGTTTGACTAGATCAGTTTTTGAATCAATCAACCTGATTATGCCCCTCCCTTGTTCAATTCCCCTGAATAAATCAGATCTAACTTTTTTGAATTAATATGACTATGGTTCCAGTTTGTACTGAAAGCACTGTACTGTTATTTGCTGTGCCTAACCTTGTTTTACAGGAGGTCTCCAGAGTCAACTGGTGGAACCAGCCCTGGTGGTAAGTGCAGACAGTGTGGGGAATTGTATGCTGAATAGTGGCTACTGTGAAAGCATTTGTTGCATATTGTCTAGGCCACTAGAGGGGAAAAAGGGGGGTTACAGTGTCCCAGAGGGCTGTACCTAGGTTAGCCTTGTTACTAACAACCCTGTCCTTCAGGTGGAGGCACCCATTTCAGTATCCAGGCCCCTTAACCTGCAACTAGCCACGCAGGCAGGGGTAGTAGCCCCTTGGGATAGCACCACCTAGGGTTTTATATATATATATATATATCTATATAAAATATAGATATATAAATATACATATATATATATATATATATATATATATATATGTATATATATTCTACACAAAAAAAACTGCTTTAATGCATCATTTAAGATTAAAACACAAAAAGTCAGGAAATGAGACCTTTAGGGTTGCCCCTCCCCCTCGTGTACCCCCATCCTCCCGAGATTGACAGACACTAGGGTGTGTCATTGGGGCTGTGAGGCCTAAATGTCACCCCATTCCATTTGTAATCATATTCACAAGCCACAGTAAAGAAAAATGGGGTGATATTTAGGCCTCACAACCCCAACTGGTCCTTCCCCTACTTGCAAGTATGTGTGTGTGTGTGGTGGTGGGGGTGGGGGGAATGCGTAGTTAGGGTTTTCAACCCTAACACCAAATTTCTTAGCTTTTGTCACTGTGCAACAACCCTAACTGATGCATTAAACAAAGTCTTTTGCCATGAATTTCCCTTCTTTTTGAGAATGTGCACTATAAATAGTGAATGGTGTGTGGTGGTGGGAGTGCGGTGCCTTTTAGGTCCCGCACTCCCACCATGCTTCCCATTTTGTGTAATAACCCTTATAGTAACAGTAATGCTAACAGTAACAGTAACAGCAATGGTAACGGTAATCCCAATGGTAACGTTAACGCTAACAGTAGCGCCAATGCTAACTGTAACAGTAACAGTAATGAGAACAGTAATGGTAATGAAAAAGCACATGCAAATGGTAACGCAAACAGTAATGAAAATGGAAATGGTAACACAAATGCAAGCAGAAATAGTAACGCCAATGGTGACGTGAAAGCAAACTAATGCAAACGGTAACACAAATGGAAATGCAAAAGCAAACAAAAACAGTAATGGAAATGGTAACAGAAACACAAGCTCAAATGTGAGCACAAACACAGATGGTAATGCAAATGGCAATGAAAACTAAAACAGTAAAGGTAACGCAAGTGGAAACACAAATGCAAGTGCAAATAGAAATGCAAACAGTAAACGTACATGGTGACGTAAACGAAAACGCTAATGAAAATGGTACCAGAAATGCAAACAGTATCAGTAAAGCAAACACAAACGGTAACACCAACGGTGACTCAAAAGGAAACAGCAATGGTAACGGTAATGCAAATGTAAGCACAAACAGTAATACCCAAGATGACACAAATGGAAACAATTACGCAAACGGTAATGGAAATGCAAGTGCAAACATATATGCAAACAGTAACGGTATTGCAAATGGTAATGGAAATGCAAACGGTAATGGTAATACAAACAGAAAAGCAAACACAAATGCAAACGGTAACAGCAATGGTGAGGCACAAGGAAACAGTAATGCAAGTGACAACGTAAACACAAGTACAAACACAAATGCTAATGGTAACGAAAACACAAACACAAATGGTAATGCCAATGGTAAAGAACAGAAACGCACACGCTTTGTGTCCCAAAAAGGTGCATTGAGAAGCATAGTGAATACAAAGAACGTGGGCACAATAATGGCCCTAGGACCAGAAAATGGGTACTTGGAATACTAAATTGCTTAAATCTCAGGAACCGTACAACATTTACAAAATTTAAATCTCAAATTATTTATGACTTTCCAGAGTAGTTTTATCTTGGCTCTAGTGGGGCACTAAGAATTTTTGCAACAAAAGTTTGTATCTTTAGCCGTTTTACCGAGATCTGGGACCTGAGAGGCACGGCTGACAACATAAAGCTATCCTATGGGAAAAATCGTCAACTCTGGAATGCTGTAACTTTGAAGCACAGTAATGTTTTGGCACCAAACCACCAAAAGGCACATCTGTGAGATGTTGGCTGTCTTCCCTGAAAATTGCAGCTCAAAAGACCAAACTATTGCTTTGCAGCAGGGTGGCAAAAATGTCATATTGTTTTGGTCATAGTGTCACAAAGTAGTGTCACAAATCACAACAACTTTGCAAAAAAAATCACGAAAATGTTGCATATGTGAAAGTACTTTGCGACACTGCTTTTTACAAAAATTTAAAAAACATATTTCTGGGGTGTTTTACCCCCCCCAAAAAAAAAAGACATGGGGAGCATCCACAGGGCTCGACTAGGTGAACACAACAAGAATTGTGTCCCTAGAGGGTCCCACATTTAAATGCCAAGCATTTCTCTGACCACCAGCTGAAAAAATGGCTGAATCATAAAAGTAAAAGGGTCATTTGCAACACTAAAAAGTGCATTTGCAACAGTGTCGCATATTTTGTTAATTTTTATCATAGACTATAATGGGATTTAGTGTTTTATGAATAACTTTTGAACCATTTAATATTTTTTCACGAAATCTTCAACGGGCACATCGGGGACCCTGACTGAATGTTCCCTGAAGTTTTTGGACTGACCGTGCAAAATGTGCGGGCTGTAGGCACGAGCAAAGAAACGCACAAAAACCCATAATTTAAGCGTTGTGTCACTCAGCAGCTCTGCAACCGTACATCTGACCATAATGAAACTAGGCAGGTCCACAGATTTATGGTACCAGACCGTGAATTCTAAATGTCAGGCAAATCCGTCATATGGTGGCAAAGTTGTTAAGTTGCCAAATTTCAGATTTAACCACAAATGGGGTACTCAAAACTAACTATTCTTAAAAAAATACACTTACTAAAAGGTAAATTTTGTTCAGGCCCAGACAATATAGCAGGTCATTTACTTTACTTATTGTCTGACCATATTGCCTTTCCACTCAAACTTTTATTCAATCTTTTTTCACAATATAATTATATTCCTAGTGAATGGAAAGAGGTTTTTGTGGTTCCTATACATAAGAAGGGATTCAAACATCTACGCGAAAACTATCGGCCAATTAGTTTGATCTCGTCTATATGTAAGGTGTTAGAAAGTCTACTTAAGGATATTATTGCCCCTGTTATTGATGCATCTGATTTACAACAACATGGCTTCAAGAAGGGTAGAAGCTGTTTGACAAATTTGCTTTGCTTTTATGAACACTTTAGTTCTTGTTTGGACAACCGGTTAGCCTGTGACATTGTCTTTATTGATTTCAGTAAAGCTTTTGACTCCATGCCACATTGGGCTCTAATCCAAAAACTCACAGGTCCTAGTATTAATAGTCATATAATTACATGGATTCATAATTGGCTTTCTAATAGAACTCAAAAGGTGATGATTAATGAGGCAATTTCTAACTCTGGTAAAGTTCTAAGTGGTGTTCCACAGGGTTCGGTTCTCGGCCCCAGTCTTTTTCAGGCTTTCATATCTGATTTAACTAATTCCTGCCTTTCTTTTACAATTAAATATGCAGATGATGTGAAGATCGGAGAACCATGTTCTAATTTAGACCAAATATCATGTATTCAGCATGATCTTGATATTGTCAGCACCTGGATTAACAAATGGGGCATGAAGTTAAACTCTACAAAATGCAAAGTTATGCATTTGGGATCCAATAATTTAAACTTCCAGTATATTTTGGATGATTTACCATTGTGTGCCATTAATGATGAGAAGGATTTAGGTATAACAATTTCAGATGATTTAACATATTCCAAGCATATGCATTCGGTTATTAGTACATCTAATAAAATTATTTGGTCCATTTTGCGTAATATCAGATTTCGAGACCAGGGGGTGTTGTTACCCCTATTCAGGTCCTATGTCCGTCCCCATCTTGAATATGCTTCACAGTTGTGGTTTCCTTTTAAAAAATCAGATAGTTACTCTCTTGAAAGGGTTCAGCGAAAATATACTAAAACAATATCTGGTCTCGAATCCTCATCTTATGAGTCTAGGTTGGATACACTAAAACTTATGCCTCTTACTATCAGATGCCTTAGAGGTGACCTTCTCCTCCTATATGACATTATTCATGGCCCTTATATCATGACTGAGTTAGGATTTTCTTTTAAGCCATCAATACATATTACTAGAGGTCATTTCCTCCAGTTAACTGGTAAATCCTTTAAACATAATAATTGTAAGTTTTTATTTTCTTTGAGAACTATTGGACCTTGGAATAGACTTCCATCTGATGTAGTAACAAGTAATACTAAAGAGATTTTTAAACATCATCTCGACATGCTAATTATTGCTGGGTATGACTTATCATATTACTCTACAGCCTAGCATAAGAGCATTATGGGCCTCGGCCTACTAGCTCTTTCTTCTAACCTTAGTATGAACCTTAGTATGAACTATAGTGGCACTACTGTGCCTCTATAATGTATGTATGTATATGTGTGTGTGTGTGTGTGTGTGTGTGTGTGTGTGTGTATATATATATACATATATATACAGTATGTGTGCATTCATTGCAAAAAACTCCATTAATTCACCAATTAGGGTTGATTGTACACTGACAATAGTTCTGGAAATTCAGTGTTAGGGTTGCAAGCCCCTACTGCCCCACCCCCACCCTCCACACACTAACAGGCATCAGTGTGTGCATTGGGGTTGTTGCCCTAACTCTCACCCCATTCCATTTGTAAACATGCTGAGGTGATGCAGTAAAGGAGAATGGGGTGAGATTTAGGTCCAATGTTCCCAATGCACACGTCGATGCCTAGTGGTATGTGGAGGGTGGGGGGGTGCTGGGGGCTGGCAACCCTAACACCAAATTTCCAAACTTTTGTCCATGTACAATCAACCCTAACTGATGCAGTAATGGAGTTTTTTGCAATGAGTTTCCCTTCATTTTGAGAGAGTTTAATGTAAATAGTAATGGGTATGTCATTGTGGGAGCTCAGGGCCCTTTGGGCCCTGAGGCTCGTAATGCTGAAATTCAGGCATGCTGTAAAAAATGACAGCTGTACTGTTCATGAGGAAGTGTGACAAAATGTCAATATTGAAAATATGCAGTGAAAGTAATAAAAATTTGCGAACTTACGATCACGCGCTGAAACTGCACAATGCATGCTCGTAATGTGGTAATTTTTTTGATTTAAAAAAAAAATTTCAACATGCTTTTTTTGGGACCTCCTCTCATGAACACTGGCACTGTGATGTTGATACTCCATCCCAAAAGTTGATTTTGCACAGCGACCATGCCATTCTGTGCCACAGGTGTGAAAATATGTTCTGGGCAGGACGTGTAAAATGACAGCTGTACTGTTCATGAAGAGGTGTGACAAAATGTCAGTGTTGACAATCTGGAGTAAAAATATTAAAAATTTGCGAATTTACAAGCGTGCATTGAAACTTCTCACTGCACGCTTGTAAAGTGATAATTTTTTGGATTGATTTCACAACATTTTCAACATTGTTTTTGGGGACCTCCCCTCATGAACACAGACACTGTCATTTTGTTGAAAATCTGGAGTGAAAATATTAAACATTGGTGTAGTTACGAGCGTGCATAGAAACTATGGCACTTTTTCGTAACACAGTAGTATTTTTTATTTTTCACCACATTTGCAACGATGATCTTTAGGGATGCCAACTCATGAACAGTGGCACTGTCATTTTGTAAATTGGTCCTGAAAGTGATTCTGTGCAACAACTGCGAAATCATCTTCCAGGACTGAAAACAGTGCCAGTATATATATATATATATATATATATATATATATATATATATATATATATATATATATATATATACACACACTGTATATATATCTAAATATATAATAATAATAAACTTTATTTTTAAAGTGCCTTTCAAAATATCAAGGTGCTTTACATAACAGAAGCCACAATATAAAATATCAATTAAAACCATATAAATATAATAAATACATAGCAACATCGTATGCTAAGAACCAACAATAAAATCATCCATGCAGTCGAAAATATTTGTACTCAGATATCACTTAATCTTCCAAGAAGGCCATATGCCACAGGTAGGTTTTCAAGTTTTTCTTAAATACCTCCACGGAGGTGCACTCCCTTAACCGGCGAGGTAGAGAATTCCAAAGAGTGGGAGCAGCATAAGAGAAAGCTCTACTACCAGAAGATTTTAAACTCACTCTTGGAATCTCTAACAACCCCTCATCAGCCAAGCGTAGTGATTGGCCGGGGCAATAAGGCACCAGAAGTTCTTTCAGATAGGTCGGACCCTGATCATGAAGGGCTTTAAAAGTCAAAAAAATGACTTTAAAGGTGATCTGCCACCATATGGAAAGCCAGTGCAGTTCGTGCAGTACCAGGGTAATATGACTGGATCTCCTTGTCCCAATCAGCACCCTGGCTGCAGCATTCTGCACAGCTGTAGGTGACAGATTTCAACCCCAGAAAGCCCAAAGTGAATGGCGTTGCAGTAGTCCAGACACGAGGACACAAAGGCATGGACCAATGTTGGCAAAGAGTCAGATGGAACAAGGTGACGCACCCTGGCAATATTTCTAACATGGTAAAAGGAAGTCCTGATAACAGCCAACACTTGAGATTGAAGGGTCAGCCTGTCGTCTAGGACAATCCCAAGGTTGCGCACCAGTTCAGAGGTCGGAAGTGACACGCCATCAATAAAAATTCCAGAGGGCGTGCCATCATGCGACCTCGCTATCTGAGCACCTGGGTCCATCACTATTACCTCTGTCTTGTCTGAGTTCAACTTCAACCAACTAGAACCCATCCACCCTTGGATTTCTTCCAGACAGTTATTAAACACCGAGAGAGCTCCATCCTGGTCAGGCGTAAAAGACAGGTATAGCTGGGTATCATCTGCATAGCAATGAAACCTCAGCCCATACCATCTTATAATGTCTCCGTGGGGCAGCATATACACTGCGAATAACATGGGTGACAGCACTGAACCCTGAGGCACCCCACACAACAAAGAAGTTGGGCTGGAGGAATGGACCCCCGACACAACTCTCTGTGATCTCCCAGTAAGGAATGAAGTGAACCATTTTAAAACAGTTCCTGACATTCCACATATTTGCCTCAGACGTATGTATGTATGTGTGTGTGTGTGTATATATAAATATTATGGTAGTCGTCGGTCCTAACTCTCACCCCATTCTCCTATACTTCTGCTGCTTTACACATGTGATGGGGTGAGAGTTGGGGCTGATGACCAATGCGCACCCCAATGCCGTGCTGGGGTGGGCGGGGGTCCAAGAGGGGGGTTTCAAACTCAACACCGAATTTCCTCACTTTTTGTCGCTGTGGAACAACCCTAACTAATGCATTAAATGGAGTTTTTGCCTCAAATATACATATATATAAATATATATATATATATATATATATATATATATATATAAAATAGTAACAGTAGTACTACAATTAAGGATGATCATTTAGTTAAACCCAAAATTTTGCACCTTAATAACTTTGCAACCGTTCAACAGATTTGCCTGACATTTGGTATACAGAATCAAGACCCACATGCCTTGGTATCTGCCAAGTTTTGTACCGGTCAGATATACAACTGTGGAGTTATTAAGCATGCTCTGAGCATGTGTTTACGCTTTTTTTGGAATTCTACGGTCACGCCTACAGGTCTCACGGTTTGTGTGACCAGCCCGAAATTTTCAAGGAACATGAAGCTTGGGTCCCCAATGTGCCTTTCAAAGATTTCTTGAAAAAATATTAAACGGTTCAAAAGTTATTCAAAAAACAAGTTCCCATTATAAGTCAATGGGAAAAGTTAAAAAAGTTCAACACTTTCGCAAATGCACTTTTTACTGTCGCAAATGGCCCTTTTACTGTTTCAAATCTGCCATTTTGTTTTCAGTTAGTGATCAGAAAAATGCCTGGCATTTAAAATTGAGACCCTCTAGCAACCTAATTTTTTTTTGTATTCACCTAGTCCGGCCCTGAGGATGCTAGCCATGTCTTTATTTTGGGGTAAAA
Source organism: Neoceratodus forsteri (assembly GCA_016271365.2). NCBI lineage: Eukaryota > Metazoa > Chordata > Ceratodontiformes > Ceratodontidae > Neoceratodus > Neoceratodus forsteri. The sequence goes on from CM028130.1 coordinate 1,068,887,365, forward strand.
CACCCCAGAAATGTGTTTTTTTCAGATTTCTGGAAAAAGTACTTTCACAAAGTAGTGTCGCACTCACGAAAGTGTTGCATATTTTTGTGAAAGCTTTCGCAAATCACGACACTACTTTGCAACACTATGCCCAAAATAACAGTAATTATTTGGCAGCCTGCTGCAAAACAATGGTTTGGAGTTTTGGGCTGAAATTTGGAGGGAACGCAGCCGACATCCCACAGATGTGCCTTTCAGTCTTTTGCTGAAACAATATTACATGGTGGCAAAGTTACGGTACTCCAAAATTGATGCTTTTTCCCATAGGATAACATTACGGCGTACGACGCATTGCAGCAATCGTTTGGCGCCCTGCTGCAAAATAACGGTTTGGTCTTTTGGGCTGAAATTTGCAGGGAACACAGACAACATCCCACAGATGTGCCTTACAGTGGTGTGGTGAAAAAAATATTACAGGGAGGCAAAGTCATGGCAGTCCGAACTTCAGTTTTTTTCCCATAGGATAACATTACGGCGTTCACCGCACCTTTCAGGGCCCATATCTCGAAAATGGTGTGAGATACGGACTTTTTGTCAAAATATGTCTTAGCCCCCTATCAGGGGCTAAGTACAAAACTAGTCAGGAAAGTGATAATACATAAGACTTTTACATTTTTTTTCTATGTCATACGGTTACTGAGATATAAGCAATTTACTATTCCAAGTCCTCAATTTTGTGTTCCAAGAGTCATTATTTTGCATACATTCTTTCTACTCACTGTCTTTCTCTATACAGCTTTTGGGGAAAACCAGCCTGTGCACTTACATTACTGTTACCATTACAGTTTCTGCTTGCGGTTCCATACCTGTTTCATTTACCATTCACGTTTACGCCACCATGTGCGTTACCCTTTGCATTTTCATTTGTGGTTGCGTTTGCATTGTTTTTAACATTTCTGTCTACAGTACTGTTTCTCTTTCTGTTTCATTTTGTGTCACCATGTGCATTACGATTTGCATTTGCGGTTGGGCACCACGCTCCCGCCGCCCCATTACATTCACTATTTCTCATTATCATTCTCAAAAAGAAGGGAAATTAGAGGCAAAAAACTCCATTTAATGCATCAGTTAAGGTTGTTCCACAGTGACAAAAGCGAGGAAATTCAATGTTAGAGTTGAAACCGCACCTTCAGCTGCTTACCCCACAACTGAAATCGAGTGCGCATTAGAGATCATCGGTCCTAACTGTCACCCATTCCCTATTCATGCTTCTTTCCACATGTGATGGAGTGACAGTTAGGGCCGGCGACCCAATGCACCCGATTCCAGTTGGGGGTGGGCTGGAGGGTGCAAGGGGTGTTTCAACCCTAGCATCGAATTTCCCGCTTTTGTCGCTGTGGAACAACCCTAACTGATGCATTAAATGGAGTTTTTTGCCTTTAATTTATATATATATATATATATATATATATATATATATATATATATGTATACACACACATATGTATATACAGTAAAAGTCACATTAAACTGTTCCACCAATGAGTTGGTTTAGCATTGTTTTTCACAGCTGGCAATGCACTGGCAACTCATACTGCATTATTTGTCAGTGCTTAACCAGCTCAAGAGCAATGTTTATAAAATGTTTTTGCAACTCATTTGTAATCTATCTATAGTCCAGTCACAGATCAATGCAAATCTGAGTTTTAGCTTTCAAGAAACTGTTTTTGCAGAGCGTTGTGCTGGATCCAGCAACACTTATGCAACTCAGTCAGAAATGCTACAGCAACTCATTGAAAGAACAGTTTAATGTGACTTGTACTTTATACATTATCTATCTATCTATCTATCTATCTATCTATCTATCTATCTATCTCTCTCTCTCTCTCTCTATATATATATATATATATATATATATATATATATATATATATATATATATTAGAGGCAAAAAACTCCATTTACTGCATTAGTTAGGGTTGTTCCACAGTGACAAAAGCAAGAAAATTTGATGTTAGGGTTGAAACCCCCATTGCACCCCTCCAGCCCACCCCCCAACCGGTGTCGGGGTGCGTGTTGGAGTCGTCGGCCCTAACTCTCACCCCATCACATCTGGAAAGAAGCTGAGGAATAGGAGAATGGAGAGAACCCTAACTGATGCATTAAACAGAGTTTTTTTGCCTCTAATTTCCCTTCTTTTTGAGAATGATAATGAGAAATAGTGAATGTAATGTGGTGCTCCCGCCTCGTGATGTCTTGTCATATAATAACACGGTGCCCACAAATGCACATGGTAATGCGCATGGTGATGCAAAGTGAAACAGTACTGTAGACGCAAATGGTAAAAATAACACAAATGCAAGCACTAATGAAAACGCAAAGGGTAATGCACATGGTGGCGTAGACAGGAACAGTAAGTGAAAAGGGTACAGAACCACAAGCAGAAGCGGTAAGGGTAACAGTAATGTAAGCGCACAGGCTGGTTTTCCCAAAAAGCTGCATAGAGAAAGACAGTGAGTACAAAGAATGTATGCATAATAATGGGTCTCAGAGCAGAAAATGAGGAGTTGAAATACTAAATTGCTTATATCTCAGGAACCGTACGACGTAGAAAAAAAAATTAAAAGTAATGTGATTTATGACTTTCCTGGCTAAAATATTTTTCTGACAAAAAGTCTGCATCTCACAACATTTCTGAGATATGGGCCCTGAAAGGCACTGTGAATGCCGTAAGGTTATCCTATGGGACAAAAAGAGAAGTTTGGAGTGCCATAACTTTGCCGCCCTGTAACATTTTGTCACCAAACCACCAAAAGGCACATCTGTGAGATGTTGGCTGCCTTCCCTCAAAATTTCAGCCCAAAAGACCAAACTGTTCATTTGCAGCAGGGTGGCAAAGAATTCCTGTTATTTTGGGCATAGTGTTGCAAAGCAGTGTCATGATTTGCGAAAGCTTTCGCAAAAATTTACGACACTTTCGTGAGTGTGACACTACTTTGCCACACTACTTTTTTCCAGAAATTGGAAAAACATATTTCTAAGGTGTTTAACCTCAAAATAAAGACATGCCTAGCATCCTCAGGGTCCAACTAGGTAAACACAAAAAGAATTGTGTTGTCAGATGGTCCCAAATTTAAATGCCAAGCATTTTTCTGATCACCAACTGAAAACAAAATGGTGGATTTGCGACACTACTAGGGCCATTTGCAACACTAAAAAGTGCATTTGCAACACTGTCAAACTTTTTGTTAACTTTTCCCATTGACTTATAATGGGAAATTGTTTTTTTGAATAACTTTTGAACTGTTTATTATTTTTTCATGAAATCTTCAAAAGGCACATCGGGGACACTGGCCACACATTCCCTGAAGTTTTCAGACTGGTCGTATAAATTGTGTGACCTGTAGAGATGAGCAAAGAATTCAAAAAAAGTGTAAATGCACGCACAGATCATGCTTAATAACTCTGCAGCCGTATATCCGCACAGTAAGAAAGTTGGCAGATCCCAAGATGTATGGTTCTCGATTGTGTATTCCACATTTCAGGCAAATCTGTTGAACAGTTGCAAAGTTATTAACATGCAAAATTTTAGGTTTAACATGTAAATGGCTCCTCAACCCTAACTAAGGGATATGCAGTGGAAGCAAGTGTAATGAATGATTTATCTGCACAAGAGCAGTTTGACCTCGGGTAACCTCACGAGTGACGTAAGCCACGAGTGAGGTGTCCAAGGTCAAACTGCAGGAGTGCAGAGAAATAATTTATTACATGAATTTTCCATTGCATATTCCATTTATACAGTTCTTTTGTTTTTGCTTTTGCCAAAAAAGTGAATAAAAATTGAATTTTCTGCTGATTATAGAAAATATAAAAGGAATCTAGAAATGAAACACTTCTCATTTTGTAGATATTTGTATGCTGAATAACTTTTGTGCTCAAAGTACCATACTATCATTTTTTGTTTTTAAGTTATTTGCATTTGTTTGATGAAAAATTGCACAAAAATTGAATTTTCTGCTGTTTTTCGCTAATTCTGAAAAAAATTAAAAGTATCTATAAATGAAACACCACTCATTTTGTACATATTTCTGTGCTGAATAAACTTTGTGATCATATTACCATGCTATCATTTTTCATTTTAAAGTTATTTACATTTGTTTGCGGACAAAATGAAAACAAATATGAATTTTCTGCTGTGTTTTTGCTATTTATCAAAAAATCTAAAAGCTTCTCAGGTTTTTGCCTCCAGAAATTCTTCCTCGAGCAGAGGAGTGGCCATTCTAATTAGGGGTAATACTCCTTTTCAGGCTGAGTCCACTATTTCTGATTCCGAGGGTAGATTCATTCTGATCAAGGGTTCCCTTCTTCACATTGAGTTCATCCTAGGCTGCTTATATGGTCCAGTTGGGGGTGACCCCACATTCCTAATGGACCTGATCAATAGGTTAGCACCTCTCCTACCTACACCCCTAATCTTGGAGGGAGACTGGAATATCCCTCCCACACAAGATTTAGGTAGGTCCTATCTGCCACTGAAACCCCCCCTCTCCATCCCAAAGAGCGTTGAGGGATATTTTGGACCTACTTGGCACATCTTTAATCCATCCCATTGTCTCTACTCCTTTTACTCCAACATTCATCAGTCCTGGTCCAGGCTTGACTATATTCTAGTAAGCCTCCCCCTCTTGACAGGTTTATGCCAGGCAGGGATAGGACCAATTGTTTAATCTGACCACTCAGTGGCCTGGATTGTCCTCTGTCCAGATCCCACATTGCAAAAAGATACAGCTTGAAAGCTGATTACCCAGCTCTTAAAAGACAAATCAATCATTGCAAAAATCCAATCTCTTATACAATCTTTCACTGAATTGAACAGAGACTCGGTAAGCAGGGAGGATTTTGTTTGGTGTGTACTTAAATGACATCTCCGAGGGGAATTCATTAAAATTGCTTGTAGAAGGAAGAGAAACAGAGGCTTCTCCTCATCCACTACTACTGACACACTGGTGAAGCTCCTTTTACTAAGGAATAAATACACACATTTACTGAGAGAAAGGGCAGCATATGCCATCCTTAAAACAAGGGCCAAATATGTGGAGCAAGGCGAGAAAGCCAGTCGGCTCCTTGCTATGCATTTGCATAAGCTGGAGGGATCCAGACTGATTCCTTCCATTCTAGCTCTGGATGACTGTATCAAAACCCTACCTTGAGACATAGCCCTGGTCTTCCAAGGCTTTCATAGTAATCTATATGGGGAAAAAAAACTCTCCCTCGATTTCCCATGAAACAGAAGACTATTTAGAGTCGGCGGACCTTCCCCGTCTTTTTACTCACCAGTAAGTTTTCCTTTCCACTCCCATCTCCTTGGGAGAAGTGGCAGAAGCAATTCACACTCTAGCCTTGGATAAGGCTCCAGGACCAGATGGCTTTCCTCAAATTTCTATATATCTTTTTCCGAGGTGGTTTCTCCCTTACTACTCAAACTGTATACATACATGTTTACTGCTAATACTCTTGACCCCTAATTATTAGAAGCCACTATCGTCCTTCTTCTAAAACCTAACAAACCACACCTCAGCCCAGCAAGCTATCATCCTATCTCCCTCCTCAGTTATGATATTAAGATCCTTATCAAAATTCTTTCCCTTCGCATTAGGAATGTATGGACGCATCTACTAAGCCCAGAACAAGTTGGGTTTGTTCCAGGATGTTCTTCTGTAGATCATCTAAGGAAGCTGAAATACATATTCCAAGCCATGTAGTCCTCCCCTTCTCCCATGGCCCTGATATCCTTAGAGGCAGAGAAGGCTTTTGACAGGGTGGACTGGGAGTTTCTCTGGCTAACTCTGCAGAAGATGGGGTTTCCACAGTCTTTCTTTCAATGGATCAGAATCATATACTCCTCCCCCATGACTAAGATATTTTGCAATGGGGTATTCTCTTCTAGCTTTTCTTTCTTCATTGGTACTAGGCAGGGCTTCCTCTTTAACCTGTACCTGGAACCTCTCCTGAGACATATCAAAATGGCTCCACAAATACAGGGCATTCCTGTGTGTGGTTCCCCCTTTACACTGTCGGCATATGCAGATGACATTCTCCTTCATCTAGTGAACCCATTGGTTTCCCTCGATCATATACTAAATGTAATATCCCGGTTCAGCAGTCTCTCCAATTATAAACTGAACATTAACAAGACCAAAATTTTCCCTCTTAATCACACTCACGAGGCTGCCTTTCTTCAATTTGGTATGTCATGGTCTCCAAAGTTGATCAGGTATCTGGGGACACTTCTATCCACTGACTCATCCCATACCAAGAAATTAAACCTCATGGACCTAGTGACTTGCATCCAACAAAATCTTCAGAGATCAGAATCCCTCCCAGTCTCTTTATGGGGCAGAATTAACATTATAAAGATGAACATTCTCCCCAGGCTTTTTTAACCCGAATATGTTGAACTTCTGGCTTCCTCTCTCCTTCTTCCAGCAGATTAATTCTCTTATTTCCAATTTCGTCTGGCTGAATAAGTACCCTGGTGTTCATACAGTAACTAAGCCTTCCCAAAGAAATAAGGGGATTACATCTCCCCAATTTCCTACTATGCTACTGGGCCAGTCATTTTTTTAAGTGTGGAAGATGGTTCTTGAGCATTGAAAGGGATTATACCCCTGTTTGGTTTCAAATTGAAAATCAGATTCTGCAGTTCCATAATCTCACCAGTCCAACCACCTTCTGACTTCCAGTACTTGGCACCTCACTCAGAGTCTTCTCCCAGTTCTGTTCTTTTCACAAAATTCTTCCCCAGAAAGATTCTATTCAATCTATCATATTGAACCCTAACATTAAAATAGGAGGTTCTTGCATTGGCCCTAATTGGCTACCACAACTAAGAGATGTCACAGTAGCTGACCTGTACTCTCAAGACTCTCTTTTCTCTTCTCCAGATGTCCTCCTGAAATATGGCATCTTCTAGCTTAGACATCTATTAAGCCAATTATTTGGCATTACTCCTAAATCCTCTGTGCTGAGTCTTGTTTTGGAACAGCTGAAGGTGTTAGCTTCCAAGCCACATGCCATTTCTAACTTATACTCCTGTCTCCCAGCTGTTGGTCACACGGTTCCCCTCTCAGGCTCCAAGGCCTGGACTTCATTGCTCCCAGATGTTACACTGGTTTGGCCACAGATCTGGAAGGACCTATACCTTTATAATACCCAAGACAGGCTCAGACTTACTCAGTTCCATATCCTTAATAACATGTATTATACAATGGCAAGAAAGAATCTTGGACTGTGATTGGTCAGTCTTGGGCTAGACCCATGGCGTTATCACAGCACAACACCACAGGTCTAGTCTCAGCCTCACTGTGAACCTGCAGATGAGCCTGAGCGCACTGAGCATCTTGAGCTTGATTGTTTCATCTGCTATTGAAAAACCAAAAATATTTTTCCACACAAAATCATCTTTAAAATATTTTTTTTTTATTCTGTATAACAACGAGCCATTGTATAATAGGAATAATGCACTCCAGGGTGTGTGTCATTTGGGATAATGCCACACCTGGGGCATTGGACAGACTCAGCCTACGGCCTCGTGTCCAACCGCCCCAGGCGTGGCGTTATCCCAGCGTGACACACACCCTGTCATGCATTATTCCTTTATTATACTCTGGTTAAACTGGCCAAAATAGGCCATCTCCCCTCCCCTCTATGCTCAAAGTGTGGCATGGCAGAAGAGAACATCCTACATATTTTCTGGCACTGTGAAAAGTCTCCCCCTTATGGCAGCTGATTCAGGATAACATAAACCCCCTGTTAGGTTTGGATGGTCTGTTCACAGCAGCAATTTGCATCTTAGGGTGTTACTCCAGTATTAAGGTTAAGGAGAGAAAATATGCTATGGCATTAATTTCAATGGTGGTCAAGAAGCTGGTACTCAAGCACTGGATGGACCAACTCATTATTTCTTACAGTGAGTGGCTGAATGAGCTCTCAATGTGCTTCAGGACCGAATGCATGATTGCCAGCTCCTGTAATAGACTCCAGCTTTTTGATAGAAGATGGGGCAAGTTATATGCTCTTTACTTCCACTAACCTCATTGGATTCCCCCAGCTCCTCTTATATCTGGTACTTCTATGTTTTGTGCTGTATAGAACACTGTTTCTGTATTTACCTCATAGGGGCACACTCCAGGAGTGCATCAGTTTGGGGGGAGGGGGGAGAGAGGGGGGTTTGACAATGTTTTGTGTTTTCTGTTACACGTTACAGTCTCGGTCTCTCTGTATGCTAGACTTATTATTATAAAAACAATAAAGAGTTTGAATTTCAAAAAAACAAAATCTAAAAGGCATCAATAAATAAAACACCATTCATTTTGTAGATATATCCATGATGAACAACTTTTGTGCTTACAGTACCATGCTATAATTTTTCATTTTAAAGCTATTCGCATTTGAATATGGTTAATACTGCTACTGAGGCTGAACATTCTAAATGACATAAGCACTGTACAGATAAATGTCTGATGACATAAGCAATGTGTGGATAAATGACTGATGAAATAAGCACTGTATACATAAATGGAATTTATGTACACAGTTACTCAGATAAACAGATTTATCACACTGTTTACCTCCACCCCTATAAGAGAGAGAGTGAGAGACAGAAGGCGAGAAAAAGAGAATATACTGAGCTCAAATTAATAGATCCGCATTGCAGGAAGTACAGTGATGTGTAAAACTGACTGCAGCTCTAAAAAAGAAAAGGGGGGAAAAGGGAAAATATCACTTCAGTAACAGAAGACTATTAAAAGGGGCAATAAAGCAAATACTATGCTGCTAGGCTCATTCCAGCACTGTGGATGTCTGGTGAGCTTCGCTTTGCTGGAATTAATTTAGAACTTAGTTTATTTTGCCATTACCTGCGTAGCAATGCTTATTATTTCTTCCTTAAGGATCAAAAGCAAAAGTGTAGCAAGTTTTGTAAGAGACTCAAGTCTCTGTGCATGTAATTGTAATAAAATGTGATCCTTACAATGAATCTATAAGCATGCTGTATTTATTTTTAACATATAGGGCCAGATATTCAGAGCACTGCACCTGGCACAAAACTATTGCACCACGATTATGCACATTGGTGTCATGATGCAATATTCAAAGGATGAAATAGCACCAGTGCAAAGTCATAGCACCGGCGCTAAAAAATAATGTATGCAAGGTGCAAACTGAGGGGCAGGGACACACATACTGGTGCTAAGCTATATTCAAAGGAATAGCACCGCACAAGGCCAATTAGCACCACCCATACTGCGGCGCAAGTTAAAGCCTATAAAAGGCAGGCCTTAACTCAGGGCAAATCACAGAGGGGGGCGTGGACACATGAGGGAGAGGATGGCTGCGGCAAACAATGCTGTGCTGGCCATACTAATGGCTGAAGTGCTTGAAGAGGAAGAGAGGGAGCAGGCCCACCTAGACCCACACCACAGGCCAAGGAGGAGATACACTGCACACAAGCTGTACCAGTCCAGAGTGTCCTTTGAGACCCTCCCAGATGACTAACTTGTGGGCCAGTACAGGATGGATTGGGTTATGTTGGGGCAGCTCCGTGAGCTCCTCCACAATCAGCTGCAGAGTACCACCAGATCCAACCTTGCAATGACCGTGGAGGAAAAGGTGACAGCTGCGATGTGTTTCCTCTCCACTGGATCCTTCCAGACACTGGTTGATGATAACCATGGTGTATCGCAGTCTGCCACCTCTCACCTCCTGACCCAGTTTCTGGATGCTTTCCTGCCACATGCTGGTGAATTCATCATATTCCCCAGCATGACAGAGGAGTACAGAGAAACAAGCAGCAATTCTATCGGGTTGTGCACCTACCAGCTGTACTTGGTGCCATTGACTGCACCCATGTTGCAATCTGCGCACAGCCTGGTGATGGTGGAGATGTGTACCTGAACAGGAAGGGCTACTACTCTGTCAACTGCCAGGTGGTGTGTGATGCAACTGGGTGCATGATCAATGTATTTGCACAGTACCCCAGCAATGCCCGTGACACCTTTATTTGGCACCAGTCCAGGCTGTGCCAGGCATTTGAGGATGGCCACATACCTAGTGAGCACATTGTTGGTGAGTACAAAAAGCAGGCATGACACAGCCCACCCCTGTAGTAGGACAGTGCAATGAGAATGCACACATGGGTAGTGGGGAGGGGGGAGTGTGATAGTCAGCCAGCACAGTAGTGCAGCGGGCAGTCATGGTGTGTCAGTAATAGTAGGATATTGCTAACACAATGTACTGTGTTCACAGGGGACAGTGTCTATCCCCTGGGACCCTGGCTCCTAACACCGGTCCTCCAGCCAGCAGCAGTGGATGAGGAACAGTACAATGAGGCAAATGCTGCCACCAGAAATGTCATTGAGAAGGTCTATGGCATGCTCATGATGCGTTCCACTGCTTGGATCAGTCCGGCGGTGCCCTACAGTATCACCCTCAGAAGTTCTGTTGCATATTACTTGCGTGTTGTATGTTGCACAACATGGCACTGAACCATTGAATATGCATGCCTTAACCCGAGGAACATCCAAACTGTGTCACAGAGCCAGGGGTCATGGGGACAGTAGAGCAACTCGAGAGGTGGGACCCCCACATGGCCAGAAGGGTGCAGAAGCACTGAACTCACATAATTGAAACACTAGTACGGATGGCCAGGTGAGTGATGACAAATAAGACAACAAACATGCATGCAATACCCTTTAATGTAGATCCTTCAACAAGTGCAACACACAGTAATGTGCAATTGGTGACCAACAGTGAACACAAATGCAAACAAAGGTGCAATGATGAAGGGGGCGGTGTATGTGTGTGGTGTTGTGGAGGTGTATGTGGGTGGTGTGTGACTGTGCTGTGAGTGCCAGTGAGTGGTGGTGACATGCCCTCAGTGCCATCTCCTACCATGGGCCCTGACAGAGTCAACATGGTGAACACTGTAGGGGAGTGTACTATGGGTAGATGATGCGGCAGGTGATGACACTGATGTGGATGTGGCTCTATTGTGGCCGTGTCCACAGTGTGGGCTTGCTGATGCCAGTGACCCACGATTGACAGTTCTCCATGCACGTGTCACTGTGGAGGCTCTACTGGATGACCCTGACCACCTATTACGTGCCATGGAGGCATGCTGCGGAGCACCAGTGGTGCAGCGCTTGCCTGCACTACCTGTCTGCAGCTGTGCACCCAGCATCACCTCCCTAACAGTGGCAGTGAGGTCCCTCACAGCCCTGGTGAGTGCACTAAACCCACGGTCAAGGGCAATGTGGTGCCATTCAGCATAGTCCTCTGCCCACTGTTCGGCCAACAGGAGGGCAGTGGCAACTGCTTCATGGAACAGGGACAGTTTTTGCAGCACCTCCCTCCTGAATGCATGTAGCTCCTGCTCTGTGGCTGACTGTAAGTCCATAGCACTGCGAAGGAGCACTCAGATTCTCGCGTTGTCATGCCCATACTGTGGCTGAACACCCCTGGATGGGGGGGTTGGGTTATGTACATCAGCTGTGTTTGTCATGCAACTGGTTCAGCCATCTGCTGGCCCTCAGTGGCCTCAGGCCTTCCACAACACCCCTGTGGAGGCAAGGACATCGCTGCCTGGGCCACTGCATGTTGCAGTTGTGTCAGGGGTACTATTCTACCACTGCCTGCCCGCTGATCATCCCCAGTGGCACTGGCAGTGCTGTTTGTGTTGGCATTTGCTGCATTGCTGCTATCCAATGCCACCACAGTTGTACTGGTCTCAAACAGTACCGGTGACCATGTTAGGACAAAGGACATGGCCCGCCTAGCAGGTGATGTGTGTGGTAGCCACGGAGAGGTCCTCAGGTCTAATGTTGAATCCCGATGATGAGCACCCATCCCCAAATTCAATGTCCACTGTGCAATCCAGCCCTGGTACTAAGGTCTAATCATCATCATCATCTTCATAATCATCATCCTCATCATAGCCCATAGCTGCAGCGGACACCCTTGAGGTTGTGACCTGTAGCCATAGCGTCCCATCTGCTATGCCCCTGCAGGACTGAACACGATGGTCTTGGCTGTCCGTCGACACCTCCCTCCACTGCATGAGCCACTGTTGCCTGTCTGATGGTCTGGGCTGTGGAGCAAGAGTAAGATATTGAGTCCACTGTACATGACACAGTGTGCCCACACCACCGCCACCACATGCATAACACCAGGGTGCTCCCAATATCACACAGTGCCAGCCCCAACCCAGTGTACTATACCCAAGCACAATGCTCACATGCCACCATAAGCAAGGTGCACAGGGACCACACCCACACCATGCAGCGCAGGGTGCATGTGAAGTACTGTTACCACTGAGTGGCACACACACACCCACATGCACACGTAATGGCTGCCATATGCCATGTGTGGGACCTGCACCACAGACTGTACCCCATGTGGCATACCATGGCACAGCATGATGCAAAGGCACAACTGCATGAGGCATGCATGCCATGCAGCACAGCCTGCTTGTGTGATTATCATGACCTGCAGTGACAGGCGCATGCTGCACACAGGCCCACACACTGCGGTAATGGGCCACAGCATGCATGGTACCACCTGGACAGGCACATGCACACAGGTGAGCACATCAGGCACATGCCATGCCCCAACACAGGTGTGGATCCTACAAGTCACCCAGATGTTGACAGGCACAACACTAGCCCTAAGGCCTGACACTCACATGCCCTGTGCAGCTCCAGCAGTGTCTCGCATCCCCCACCCTCCAAACCTGCCAGGGCCACTGGCCTGAGTGTGGATACAACGACAACCATTATTGGGTCCACCCTCCTGAACTTGGCCTGCATGGGACTGCAACCTATCCCTATCAGTGATCTCAGCTGCTGTGCCTCTTCCTCCTTGGCATGCCTCTGAAGATCATGCCATTGCTTCCTGTAGGCATCCACACTCCGTTCACGTCCACCCACTGACCTCTGCAGTGATCTCAGCCCACATTAGTCAGACAGTGTCATCTGTATTCTTGTATCTCCACATCTGGGCCAGCCTGTTCAGGTATGCAGTCATTGGAGCTTTCAGTTCTTCATCTGAAAATCTGTACTCCCGTAAGTGCACGTGTCCCTAATTAGCACCTGTGTCGGGTGGAGGAGAACTGTTGTTAGTGACTGCCAGTTCTATGGCGTGTATGTGTGTGCGTCCCTGCATGTGTCTGCCACAGCCTGTGTGTGGTGCCCTCATGCGTGTGACCCACAATGTGTGTGTGCCACCAGCCATGGCACAGCACAGTTGTAGAGTACACGGCTGTCCCTGTGGTACCATGAAACAGGCACCAGGTATGGACATGTCCCACAACTGACAGTCAACACCACAAGATGGCAGGACCATGTCAATGTCCCAAAGATGCTGCAAACATACAGCAGCTGCAGGATCCCTAACATGGCTATTGACCATTGGTGGCATGGCCTTGCTGTGCCCAGTCGACCCTGTTATGCTGTGGGAGTGGCATGCTGCAGACATTCAGGTTCTGGAGGGTGCCCAGGCGTGGGCTGCAGTGTGCCTGTCAATCCAGCACAGCATGTGGCACCTATGGCATGTCAATCCGTTCGACCAAACCAACCAATGTGTGCAGTCCCTGATCCAACAGATCACTGAGAGTCACAGCCCATGGGCAGGGCCTGTTGCCAAGGGCCAAACAGCTGAAACACAGCCCACGAGCGTGACAGCCATCGAACAGTGCATGGTGATGCTTGTGCAGTGGACTGTGTCCTGCACATGCCACGGTATGTGTATAGCCAGTGACACACAAATGGTGTACCCGTGCTGCACAGCAACATACCACAGTGCCTGTGATGCAGGCATTGCTGTGTGCATGTGTTGCACCCCATGCTCCTCCCCCCCCGGTAATGTTATTCAGTTGCTGCAGTACTGCTGCCATGTATGTGCAGTCAACACCACACACAGACAGGCCAATAGACATGGACATGTCGCCCATGCTGCATCATACCTCCAAACTGTCCCTGATATTCAGGTACATCCCTGATTGTGCCTCACAGATGTACTCTGTCATTCCTACAATTTGTGTTTCTGTGACAGAACAGTGGGGGTTGTAAGCCCACATGAATGTCAAACATTACATTTCCAGACATGTTCTTCCTTAGAGAATGCATTGTACACTAAGCCCCTTATCTTACCTGCTTCTTGAGTAGATAGCACCAATTATGAAGATGTGTCCCTGATTCTGGCCCTTTGTCCATGATTGTTTTAAGCCTTGTCCCTGATATATGACTCTGAGACAGGAGGTTGAGAGGTATGCACTACATTTGGGATGTGTGTCCCTGTATGCAGACCCTGCAGTACTCAGACCTGCAGTGTTACGGGGGTTTCGCATCATTTGGGGCACAGCTGGTCCACACCACATAGTAACAGTACACTGACATGTATCTGTGGGCACACTGCCCTGCCATACAGTACAAGATTGTGTTCACAGTGTCCTACATACCTGGATCCACCTGCTCATCCTGCTGTGACATGCTGTTGGGGTTGTTAACGTCTGATGGTCTTCCTCTGTACACTTGCTATGCCGCACAGACCTGCAGGTGGAGCCCTGTGAGGCCTTAACTTTCCCGGCTGAGAAATCCACATACTAATATGTATGCAGATGAGCCTATAATGAGGTGCTCTGTCAGGTGTTTGCCCTGTGAATAACTAAGCAGAGTCATTTGCATACCGCCTTTGAATATGGCACAATTTAGCCACGGGCAAAACCATTAGAACCAGGTAAACCATTCTGCTGTGCTATACGATCAGCGCCACGCAAGTGCACTTTGCACAGAAACTGCATGTGCGTGATGGCGTGACTTGGGGGTCACATAGGAATTGCGCACATGTGCAGTGGCATATGTTTGGGCTTTTGCATGGCACTAAACCATTTTTAGCGCCACTTACGGTTGTATAGCGCAGCACAATTGTGCGAGTCCCCCATTTCCTGTGTCACTGTGTTTGCTGTCAGTGTGAGAGGGAGTTACCTGTGCTAGCAAAAACATCAGGGTACAAAGCCTGAATCTCAGAGACAAAGGGCTGTGGTGCACAGGGACCACAGATGAGGTGAGGCTGAACTTGCCAACCTTGTTCAGCTGGTAGTGCAGAGGGACCGTCAGCTGTTTGGGGAGGTGAGGGAGGGGGACAGGCCTAGGTGACAGGTCTGGATCTCTATTGCCCGACACTTGTCACAGAGGACAGGTGTTATACAGAATGGGGAGCAGTGCAGGCACAGATACACAAACCTGCAGCACCTGGAGAGGTTCAGGAGGATGGTTTGGGAGGGGACCATGCCTGCACCAGGTAAATGTCTGACACTGTCATAGCACTGCTGTTCACAAGTCACACAGGTGCAAGTGTTGATTGTGGGTATATCTATGTTGTACTGCCACACAATCGGGGGGGGGGGCACCTAGACCAGGCCTCTGTATGTTGTACAGTGTGACCAGTGCAGTAGCTCTGTGGTGACATGTGTTCCATGTCCCGGGGGGGGGGTTGTTGCCATGGTGTGTGCTGCATGCACACACCACACATCATGGCCCGCCATTGGTGCATGGGTCGCTTCTGCACACAACTCAGTCAGGCATCCCATGCACCAGGAGAGTGCAGTAGTGTGGCATTCACAGCTGTAGTGGCCTAGTAGTTTTATGAGGGGTGGTAATGTCCATGCAGTCATGACCACTGTGTTCTCCCTTCCCTCTGCAGAGCGCAGCACAGACTGTATGAGCCAGCCCACCAAGAGGGGCCAGGATAGCAGCTATAGGGGGATGGACACGAGTGACGAGCAGCAGGATACTGCACGTGAGTACACCTACAAGCCATTTACATGCATTGCTGCTGCAGGATGGTGGGTCATGGGTATTGTGGGAGGATCTCTGGAGGGGCATTGTCTGCAGCCATGAATGCACATGGGTGGGGTGCCACACTGCACTCCCGATCATGGTGTGTGGGAGGGGGCTGTGCCCTGGCTGCACAGGCTGTTGATGACATTGTTGCCAGTGTCTGTTGCCTTGTCCCTGGCCTGTGTGCCCTGGGATGGTAGTGTTGTTTATTATTGTCTTAATATATCAGAATATCAACTTTGGGCTAGTGGCTCTTTTACAAGGGTCACAAGTCACGAAACACAGGCGAGTAGAGATCAAAAACAGATGTATATAATTTACAAGACATACAGTACTTTATACAATATGGAGCCACCATTGGCATTGTCTGGGATTGTAGTGTGAATAATGTCTTCAACAGGACAGTACAGTAGGCTTTGTACAACATATGCCTAGGGAAGTTGCATGAGACATTAGGGCAGTGGCAAGTGTATTACAGTTGCAGAATGTATTGATGGTTACTACATTAATGGGGGATGGAGGACAGCAGCTCAGAGAACATTGTTAAGAGGGGAATAGGTGAGACTAAAGGGTTAATGGGGAAAGGGAGGAGAGGTGCTGGGGGTAGGCGGTGGAGTGGACGGAGAGTGGGAGAAAGGATAGGAAGAACTTGGGAGCTTGGAGGGTGAATGGGGCAAACTGGGAGGGGGTGGTACTGGGAGGATTGGTGTGGTAGGGGTGCAGGGTGTTAGGGATGGGGGGTGGGGTAGGCAATACAATGTAGGGACTCCAGAGGGAGGGAGAGGATTGAAGGGGCTATGTGAACCAGCAGCAGGCTACACTGATGGGGTGGCAATGGTGCAGAGGTGGGGTAGGGGTGTTGACAGCTTGGTGTGTTAAGGTGGGAGAGGAACATTTTTTTTTTATTTTTATTTTTTTTATTTTAGTAAACTCTAGGATTACAAGTATCATTGAGCAGGGACTGCTCATTTACAAAGGTTCCATGTAAAAAGATTTAGGGTAATGACAATACAAAGGAGACAACAGATACATGTATTACATTCAAGGTTGAACTAAGCATGGTATATACAGTGGTCTGCAGAGAGAGACAGCAATAGCCAGCATGAGTAAGTTTTGATGGTGAACTGCATATGGAGTGGAGAGAGGCAGAGAGGAGTGAGCAGGCATTGCCATTGTCTGATAGTAGGGGCGGGTGGCATGAGATTGGTGATAGTGGCTCAGGCCTCGTGTCAGCTGAGAGGGGAGGGGTGGGTAAAGGGAGGAGTGTGGGGGGAGGTGACAAAAGAGGGAACAAGGAGGCAGGAACCCAGAACACCATTGTCACTGATAGGAGGTGAAGACCATTGATTAGGAGAGGCAGTCACATTGCATGGTTGAGGCAATAGAGCATCGAAGTTCCCTCTTTTAAAGGGACCAAGAGTCGCAGCTGTAAGTGCTTCTTTGTTAAGGGTATTGTACCACTGAGGAGCCCTGTGTGAGAATGATCTCTGTCCCATAGTGGTCCGGCACCTGGGGACCTGGAACGTCTGTTGCAGAGCTCTCCGTGTAGATTGGGTGCTGCTGTGGGCAGTAAGGAGTTTTGCAACTCCAGGCAGCATGTGCCCAAGGAGAGTTTTTTGGGTGAGTAGACAGGTCTGGTACTGTATTCTGCTCTGGAGAGGTGGCCTTCCAGCCTGGACATATAGGTCACAGGTGTGAGTTAGGCACGTGGCACCTGTTAGGAGCCTACAGGCTTTGTTGAGAGTCACAGATATCCTCCGGATAGCTGTAGGGGAGGCAGAGCTGTAGATGGCAAGACCATAGTCAATAATGGAGGTGACAGAGCTATAGATAGCCAGCCTAAGGGCTTTGGGGGTCAGGCAATGCTTGTGCTTGTGGAGCAGGCCAATCTGTATATTGGCAGCTTTTGCTACATTACCTATATGATGTGAGTACAAAAGTGAGCTGTTCAGGGTGATGCCAAGGTATTTAAAATCAGGAACATGCTCAAGTGAGGCCCCTGCATGGTTCTTGATGTTGAGGAGCAGAGGTTTGTACTTGCTCCGTGGGTTGTAGAATGTCATAGTCTTAGTTTTGCTAAAGTTCAGAACCAGTTTATGTGAGTGAAATCAATCTTCAACACACCAGAAGTCATTTTGAAGGTGACTCTATAGAAGGCTAGTATCTCGGTTCCTTGAAAATAGTACTGCATCATCATCCACATAAAGTAATATTCTCTGTTGGCAGATGCTAGGGGGACCATTAAGAAAGAGAAAAAAGAGAAGTGGTCCTAATATTGACCCTTGGGAAACACCTGAGAGGACTACTTTTTTATCTGAGGTGACTCCAGCGATCCTGACACATTGGGCCCTGTCCCCTAGGTAACTAGCAAACCAGCTCACCGCATGTTTGGAGAGGCCAAGGGTAGACAGTTGATCAAGAAGTTGTGGGTGGTTAACAGTGTCAAATGCCTTCGTTAGATCAATGAAAACCGCCCTACCACACATGCCTTGGTCGATGGTGTCATGGAGGAAACTGGTGAACTCCAGCAGTGCCGTGGTGGTAGTATGCCCTTTCTGGAATCCATGTTGTTCTGGGCAATGGATTTCATACTTATCCAGGAACTTCACAAGTTGATCAGAGGCTATTCATTCCAGAGCTTTTGATAAGGGGGGGGAGGAGGATGGAGATGGGCCTGTAGTTGGTGAGTAACATCTTGTCTCCATTTTTGTACACTGGTGTGATAGTTGCTTGTTTCCAGAGTGATGGGAATTGACCAAATCTTAGTGAAACGTTAAAGATCTTTGTCAGGGGTTCGAGGAGTTCATCTAGAACTAATGTAAGCAGCTTCAGATCGAGGGAGTCACCACTGTAACCGGTTTTGCTGATGTCCTGGCATATATAGGTTCTCGCTAGATGCATAGGGACCTCTTGGAAGAAGAACTGTGTGGCGGGGTGTGCTTTGGATGATGTTATTAAGAGGGAGTTGGTGGCGGGGTCATTGAAAAAATCAGGTGGTAGGATGCTTCTCAGGTTAGAGAATGCATTGCTGAATGTGTTAGAGATCGTATTTAGGTCAAGCGTAGGTGTACCATCAATGTTAAGCATAGTTGGTGGTGTTTTAGCTTCCTTCCCTGTAAGGTCCTTCAGGTTGTTCCAGAATTTTTTCCCATCACCCCAGGAGATGGAAAGTGCCTTTCTGAAGTGTTTGCATTTGGCATTCTGGATAGACCAGGTACAGCTATTTCTTGCTGCTTTGTATTGTTGAATGTCCTTCTTTGCACCTGTGGCTTGAGCACAGTGCCAGAGATGGTCCCTTTATTTGAGATGCGCTAGGAGTTCAGAGTTAATCCAGGGGTTCAATATGCCTTTGACTTTCTTCTTTACCAGTGGTGCATAAATGTTACATGATGAGGTGCAGACAATGAACAGACCATGTGTGTGGCATAGTGTCTGTACCTACATTACAGTGGGCAGCATGTCCCAACCGTCGCATTGCATTTCTGTACTGTTTGTGCTGTGGGCCAGGGGGGGTTCTGCTGCCTGGTAGCCACCGCCTTGCTTAGACACGGTGTATATTCCCAGACATGTTGGCCCTTCATGTGTGCTTGAGGTGGCCATGTGGCCATGTTGTATTCCGCTGTGGCTTATATTCACAGTGCTTGTTGCACATGCATTGCTTTCCCTTGGGTACATGGCCATGGTTTTTGGGATATGCTGTCCACCCCGAGGCATCATCCTGGGGGTTGCTGTGCTCCACACTGTTGGTGCATTGGCCTTACATTGTTGTCTTTCTGCCCATAGATCCATAGGCTACCAGTCCTAAAGAGGAAGTGGGGCGAGATGATTTTTTGCGGAGGATAGTTCGCCAGCAGCGGACGCTCATTGAGTGGCAGTCTGTCTTGATTTCCGAGATGAGGAGGGTGGCCAGGATACTGGAGGAGCACCTCCCTGTGCCTGCATAGCCCCAGTCAGGGGACAATTGAGGTCACTTACATTCTTTTGCACCCTTCCCTGTCCCCCAACCCCTTTGTTGCTGATTTACGTTTAAGCCTTCCAGTTTATTGTTCCTTGTTTAGTATATCCCCCTTCCCAGTCTATAATTTTTTGTAAATAGCATTTCTTCCTGCTGTTGCTGTTGTTGTTGTTTCACTTTTATTACACCTCATCTGTTTTTGCATATCTGTGTCCTGTGTCATTATTGGCTGCCTGTTATTTCATTCAGGTTGCTGTTCTTGTCTTTGGGTTATAGTTCTTGGAGCATGAGCGGTGTCATGCAATTGCCGTTGGTTGCTGGTTTGCAACTGTTTGTTTATTCCCCTGCTGTATGCAATTGTGTCCACTTCTGGGGCTACACATCTTTGCCTGTGCACCCAGTGGCCATTTGTTTCCCCTCTGCACTGTGCTGCTGTTGCTGTTGCTGTTGCTGTTTGCAGTGCTTGCCCGCTATATTCAGACCTGTCTTTGTTGTTATATTCAGTGGTGTCTTCTTTGCCGGGCTGTTTTGCACTGCACTCAGCCCTGTTTGCACGGCTTACTTTGCACGCTATATTCGGCAGCTTTTGCCGTGGGGCTATTCCTTTGAATATTGCATGCCACTGGTTCCAGGCTAATTTAGCATGCTGTGCAGTGCTAATTTTGCCCCAGGGCAAAGTTTTGCATATCTGGCCCATGGTATGTTATATGTACTTGTTCCCACTGTCTGATTCATTTTCTTTTTCTTTCAGCCATGCTGATTCCAGCAGACTGAACTTCTGACATCAAACTTGGAGTGACAACATCACAGAAGCAGCTAGTGCTGATATTAGTCAGCTGTTCTTGAAAGATTTCATGCACTGATCTGCATGATTTTCTCGAATAACAAAAAAATGTCAGTTCACATAGTGCACATGGCTGTTTTTTTTGTTGTTTTTTTACATAAAATCAATGTTTTTGGTGAAAAAATACTATATATTAATTTCATGTTACTGAGTGTAGGCATCTGTTATTTTTTTCAACTTGTTCACACTATACAGAGGAAGTTCATACACCAAGGTAAAGGGTTTGATAGTTGGAAACATTCTATTTGTATTTTTTGCTTAGTTGTTCAGCAGAGTCTGTACAATAAAAATATTTTCATTTTGTTAGATGTCAGTTTGCACAGTACTACAGTATTACTTTGACAGAGACTGAAGAATCATACAGTTACAGTGACAGGCTCAAGAATAATGAGCTTTTACTGTTACCAGAATCTTGTTAGGGGGATCTTACGACAAAAAATAAAGGTGTTATACTCATTTTTTAATAAATTAACATATGGCATAAAAGCAGTTTAACTCGAGAACAGCAAGCATACATACAAACACAATTAAAAAAATATATCATTCTTTTCAGTTTCATTTCGCCCATTCCACTGCATCACTCATTTATGGCACAGTTCAGTTAGACCTGTGGTAGTTTCCAATGATTTTCATAACACAAGTCACTGATGCCATTTAATCTTTCAGTCCTCTTTCAATACTTGGATCACCTACCTTTGCCAAAGCTCTGTCGGTCTGCACTACAGATAACCACAGAACAAGACTGTCATCTCACGCAAGAATCAGAAATATTTTATTCAGTATGCACTGTATTTTGTGTATTCCTAAAAGGATTTCAATTGAAATGGTAACCAATGCATTATTATACTACATGGCTGAGCACCACACACACACACATTATATATATATATATATACTGTATATATACAGTATATATATCAGCAGGGTCATGTAACAATGTAGCCAGTGCTGGTATGACTGACGATTAAAAAAGAATATATTTTCTTGTTTTCTGATTATGAGAATGCTGGGTGGAGAGGCAATTTAAACTGCATGCTTCACACTACACAGGTCGGACAATTAGATAATGTACATTTGCTGCCACTCGCAGCAGACACCAGCAAGATAATAATGTATTGCAGTTAACCACTCCATGTGGAACATTAGTGTATAATGACACCAGGTTCACTGTGACTAATAGACAACTGGAATCTGCTCTGTTGTTTGAAAGAACTCATATCAGTCATGTCTTTTATACCTGAAGGCAACCTACTCACTAAGGGACATTAACTAGAAATCCATAAATTTTGAGAGATTTCCTGTTGGGTACCCGATGCTTGCCATGACCAGAGATCCAGGAGGACTGTCCAAAGTTTAATGTATTTTTAGTAGAATGAATCATGGCAAGCACTGTGTTATCCACTGTCAGTAATTTTTTTTTCTTTTTTTCTTCTTTAGCAATAATGTCCCTGTTGCAAGATTCATTCAAGAAAGCACCCATCCAATGTTTAGATTTCTTAGTGGGATTGTTTCTTTTTGTTTTTACAATCAGTTTCATCTGATAGTTGGCTGAACACATTTGACACATGTTTTGCAGTATCTGTAATCATGATCGAGCCGCCCTTGTCTGCAGGCTTGATCATGATTTCAGCATTCTGCTATGAAGCCTTCAAAGTCTTCCTCTCTGTATTGTTAATATTTACATACTGAGATTTTCATTATTTGCTAAACAAATCCTCAAACTCCCTCTCACATATCTGTTCAAATGCTATTATGGCTGCTGCTAGGGGGAGGGGTACGTAAAGTAAATTTTTGCAAAAAAACCCAAAACAAAACAAAAAAAAATACTCACTCTAGTCAACCAGGCCAGCCTGATAGCCTGAATCTCCGGTGGCTGACAGCAAAGGAAGGGTTGACAGAGGTGGTCAAGCCCTGTAGTTCTGGGGTTCAGGAGCAGACGAGAAACATAGGACGTTTAGAGAAGCAGAGCAATGCAGAGTAGGTTTCAGCATATTCCCAACATGGAGACAACCTCCCCCTCACTGTGATAATATTCTGCTATGCCACACATGCCTGAAGTCCCCTACCATTCTAGCCTCCACCGCTTTGAATGGCAGCCTCTCCCATGCATCCACCACCCTTTCAGTGAAGAAATATTTCCTGCCCCCCAGCTTCAACACATGTCCCTTACTCATGTGCTCAACCTCATTTGGAAGAGACTCCTCTCCTGCACTCTGGTCACACTGTGATGTACTTCTATATCCATCATGTCACCTGTCTCTCTTTCAGGGTACACATATTGAGATCTCTCACTCTCTTCATAGGGCTTCCCCTGAAAACCCCACACTATTTTAATTGCTCAAAGACTGTATTTTGTGAGTCCCTGAAACATTACTACAAAACAAAAGGGTAATGCTGTCCTTGTTGATTTTAAACACTTCAAAAGGAAGTTCACACTCTACTGGTGCAGGTTCTGAATGCGGCAGCTTGGGCTGAGCAGCCCCCAAGTTTCTGCAACAATAAGATACATTTGCTTGCAGTAGTTCATGTCCAGACTCATGGTACCATCTAAATGAAGGCAAGAAATGTGGAAAATAAGTCTCTCAGCTGTGAGTTTATTTACCATGAGCAACAGTGTGACAATTAAATGCATTTTAATAAAGACTGCATCCACAGTGCAGTTGACATGGCGCTCTGCTCAGTGGGAGCTTAAACAGGGGGTGGGTACCTAGTCAAATCCCAGCTTTTATATACTCTTCCAGATGCACCAATAAAATAGATGGTGACTGAACAACAAATAATGCTTAGCAAGGGCAGTGAGGAAAATCAAACCCACACCACCTCAGTGAGAAAAATGCATGCATGTTAATACAAATGAATTTATGACATTCACTGAAACACATATATCTTATGTGACTAAGTATTACAAACTAGTATCAAAGAAACAGACATGAATAAATCTCAAAAGTAGATCAGAGCAAGTGTGACAGCAAAACAGCAATGACTACATAATACTTCACATACGTGGCACAGATGATTACACCAGTGCTGATCCTGAACATTTGAAGGGAGAAACAGAGAGGTGGGGTGCTGTGAGACAAAGAGTGAAAAAGGAGGGTGATGGGGAAAGAAGGTATTTTGGTAGGGGATTGGCAAGAAAGGAAAAAGGAAACATCATTAGGCATCTCAATAGACAATCAAAAAGAATCCTGGAGCTAATGTACACTAACAACATAACCTACTGGAGAGATAACTAGTAGAGACATCCAGTAATAATGCTAAAGTTATACAATGCCAAGAACAAATCTAGACAAATAGCTGTGAATGGTGTGGGTTGGAGAGGGTCGGGTGTAACAGCCACAGTGAGGGGAGGTGACGTTAAGGGGCAGGCATGTCAGTCTCCTTATTTGGAGTACATGCTGGCAACTCCATTCATAAAAAAAGGGCGGAGCCAAGTTGCAATTGTAACCCCCCCCCCACCCGGACTACAAGCAGTAAGTAGTGGTGGAGTCGCAGCAGGCGAAGGAGAAGAAAAGTGCTGAATGTTCTGATCAAGTGGCATACTCTGCCTGATCATACTCAGCAGCAAAAGCAGGGGTAAAGGTTTTGAGCCATGAACATCTCACAGGATGCTTCAGACAACAGCTGTCATTAAGGGGGTTCTCTCCTGTGGGAAACTCATCCTTGAGCATAGTTTCCTTTTATTGGGTGTACATTTATTTTCATTCCTGATGAACACTACCTTTTTTAAAACACACAAGGTCCCCAGAATCAGCAGCAATTACATTTTCAATAGCTCCCATATGCAGCAAGTCATTCAGACAATTTTCTAATGCAGTGCAGTACAAAAATCTTGGAAAATGCCAACCTTATGATTAAAAGAAATACTGGGTGCAAATACAAAGTCAACACACATGTACAGTACTGAATAAAGTAGTTTTATTTCCTACCATAAGTTCTGTATCACTATAGCCTGGTATATAGTGACACTGGATTTGTGTGCAGCAGGCTGTGGGTGGTCAGGGAGGTGAGTGCAGGGTAAGTGCTGGCTGCCATCTCAGACAGCAGGGAGGGGGGCCTGGCATCAGGTTGCAGAAGTTACTGGAAGGGATCACTCGACACAGGATAATTTATTCTTATGGATTGGTTGAGGAGGCATTACTGGGCACCAGGGGAATAAATTCTAACAGGGCTTGAGTGAGTGGGGACCACTGGACACCAGGGATTGAATTCTAGCAAGGATCCGATAAAGGACCACCAAACACCAGGGAAGGAATTCACACAGGGACTGGATGAAGGGGATCACATTACACCAGAGAATTAATTCTAACGGGGATCTGGTAGGAGGACTACGGGACACCAGAGAATGTATTTTCCAGGACCAGCAGTTGCTACCAGAGAAATGTGAAGAGCTGGAAAATTAACTGCTTCTGTAAGTTCCAGGTGTTCTTTGCTGTTGGCAGTGGTGCCCCCCACACATATACACACACAATTCATACAAACTAGCACAGTAGCAATGCACCAAAGATCTGTAGTCTGACTGGGTGTTTGTACTGAATAAAACATTATTGGCAAAAACCATGGGTGTACTAATGATAGAAACCTGATCTGACTACATGTGTTTAAGAGAGAGAAATGACAGCCAGTGGCAAATGGCAGGAGACACATATCTTATATCTTCAATAGTTTGTGTAACTAACAAATCTAGTCTATATCAGCACAAAATAGAGGCGTCAAAGGTGCAATGATGGATGCCTGCTATGCTGTGCACCTTCTTGTAACTGCTGATGTTTTGGTATAAGGGTGACCTATACCCGTACAGGTCCTTTACTTTTCACCACATATCCAATTAGCCCATAACAAATAGGGGCCCCAATAGGGTGAGTTTAACTAAGTCAGACAGTGATTGGTCAGGAGAGAATCTCCGTAGTTGAAAGTGTTCAAAATGAAAAATAGTGATAAGAACCTCAAAGTAAAATCCGATAGGTATTAATGGAAATGAATGGTTAAAATGCAGGCACAGATAAAACAATTTACATAGGCAAAAGAACTAAGAGCAATAACACACAGATTTTCTGTGATTTACAAGCAGAAGCCCTTTGACTTCTAATAGTCTGACCATGTTTGTGTAAAAAAGAGAAAAACAGACCCAGCAAAGATCTGATACAATTAATTGATTCAAATGTTATTTATTTTATTTAATAACAATTAGGAATTACAACCCTTTGAGTCATTGACTCCTTTACAAAGGCTCCACGATAAACAACATTAAGGACATACATATAGGATTAAGCAGTACGGTAAATGCAGAATACCAGCCATCTAAACTGTTCCAATCGGGAATCAAAGGCAGCAAAGGTAAGAAAGCTGCTATACAGTCTTGTATTGGATTATTTTAATTATTTTAATTAGCATGGAGAGCTGTTGAAAGCATACATATATATTGCCTCTTAGAGAGCTGAAATCAAATACATAAAATAAATTAATAGAATCAGTTGAAAAACAGCTTCTATCAGAAATAAAGAAAAAATGCAGGTGAGAAATCTGCTCTGTGTTAAAATGGCTTCAATTTTAGTAGGTATATAGATTGGAAAGTCATGAGTGATTGGCCCATACCGGTCTATAAAACACACCCATGCTTGAGCAGTCTCTTGTAAGGTCATTTTCAGTGATGGCTTTGTATAACAGAATTTTTTTTTACATCATAGTTATAGTAAGTTATGCTACCGGCTGACCCATATTCAAGAACCCCTGACATTATGTGACACTTGGGATGTCAAGTCTAAGTTCAGGATGCAAGACTTAAACATGGTAAAAAAAATATGGCACCATAAAAATGGATTCTAAACCAACAAACCCAAATGCAAGAAACACTGGGTGTAGAAAAATGTTTTACGGTGAACTGCTTCTGTAATTTCCAGGTTTTCATTGTTGTGGGCACTGGTGCCCCCCTCCCCCAATGCACGTATGCACACACACACACACTTTTATTTTTCCTTTTTATGAAAAACTAAGTTTGGAGGGTTACCACAGTTGTGCAAATATACTTATGAATCATATCATCATAATGTTGTTACTTGGTCGGTTATGCTGGGGTATGGGACCCACTAAATTATGTTTACAAATCTTTGTCTGCTAGGAGCATACAGCAGGTCACTTGTAACATGTTTCAGTGAGGGCTTTGTATAAAAGAAAATATGTTGCTTAATGACTTTTAAATTGTGCCACAGGTGCATGGCATTTGTTACTACACAGCAACCTTTTACGGTTACATGGGTTTGCATAAGCGACCACAAGATTAATTTTCCTCCGCACAATGTATAAGCAAGTATCTGCAAATGACTTAATGTACTTCTTGCTGGAGTACTAAAGGTGAACAAGGTTCACTGACAGCATATTTGTATAAATTCTAAGTGAAAAGAATGGAAAACAGGCTGAGAAGCACACTTGGTCCCTTTATTAACACCAAACAAAAATCTAGTATATATACACATAGGTCTGCATAAATAGGCTAGATTTCAAAATCTTGCTTCCCTCTGGATAAAAAAAGGAAATTCCATCAATACAAAGTTTTAATGGGTTTCCATGGTTGGGTAACTTTGGTATGGAATGATCTCACAAGAAAGGGACGGTGACTCTTTCATCCTATTTCACCAGGTGTATTCATGAGAGAAGTGAACAATAACTGAAGTGAATATTCAACTCAGCTTCATGTTTTTAGGATTTGTTTTGATTAAGAAGCGTGAAATGTAGTGCCCTTCTTTAGAAAGGAATTATGCAAAGCATGCATAGAAAGTAGGAATTAATAAAAGGGATGAACTATGGGTAGGTTCATCAATACAACAGAAAGGTAATCAAGTAGCACTTGGGGAAGAAAGTGAAAAACTATAGCCAAAGAACAAGACACTGCATAGCAGTAGTTTGCACCTTCTTGTCACAGTTTGTATTTGACACCATATGCATACTTAATCCCTGGATGAATGGCAACTAAAGGAAACCACTGGTCTCTACTCTGTGTCCATATTGTCAGGGCAATCAATGTATTTCACACTTGTTAAAAGCAAGTGGGGAGATGAAAATTAAGCGGCACAATTAAAGGAGTCACAACTTTCAAATGCTTGTTATTTAATTTCATATTACCATGTGTAGCGGTGGCAGATGCTCCTAAAACCCAACAGGTCATTACTTTTAATATCCGCATATTCTGAAAACTGGCTTAACACCATCCCAACAGTTGTAACTATTACCAACATACATTTTGTTCAACCTTCAAAGACCATTTCTATTTGCTTTGTCAATTTATATGCACATATAAAAGGATGTCTTCACACCAGTTATTAACTTCGTCTATAGGTATTTAGGAAAATAATGCCTTTTAAATTGTGCCACAGGTACATGGATTTGTTACTATAGAGCAAACATTTATGCTGCTGTTGTAACACCATTTTCAGTGAGGGCTTTGTATAAAAGAAAATGTGTTACTTGATGCCTTTTAAATTGTGCCACAGGTAAATGGCATGACAGCAAACTTTTACTGTTATATGGGTTTGCATAAGCGACCACAAGACTAATTTTCCTCAGCGCAATGCATCAGCAAGTATCTGCAAAGGACTTATCTACTTCTTGCAGAAATACTAAAGGGGAATCGGTTCACTACCAGCATATTTACATTAACTCTGAATGAAAAGAATGGAAAACAGGCTCTGAAGCATACTTGGCCCCTTTATTAACCAAACAAAATAGTGTGTGTGTGTGTGTGTGTGTGTATATATATATATATATATATATATATATATATATATATATACATATATATGTATATAAAACATAGAAACATAGAAACATAGAAGTTGATGGCAGATAAGGACCGCAAGGCCCAACCAGTCTGCCCATTTCTTTTTCTACCTTATAAATGTGACATCGGCCTTTGCTCTGTCAATGGCCTATCTATTCATACTCATCTGTATTGCGTCCTTATGTCTATCCCATGCCTGTTTGAAGCCCTGCACTGTATTCACATCCACCATTTCCTGAGGTAGGCCATTCCATGCACCCACCACCCTTTCTGTGAAAAAGAACTTCCTCACATTACCCCTTAAATGGCCTCCCTCTAATCTCATGCTGTGTCCTCTTGTCCTGCTCTTTTTCTTATATTGAAACATGTTGGACTGTTTCACCTTGTTAACGCCGTTAAGGTGCTTGAATGTTTCGATCATATCACCTCTCTCCCTCCTTTGCTCTAGGGTCTACATATTGAGCTCCGTTAATCTGTCCTCATATGTTTTCTGATGCAGTCCCTGCACCATTTTGGTTGCCCTTCTCTGGACTGCCTCAATTTGGTTAATGTCCTTGTGAAGGTGTGGCCTCCAGTACTGCATGCAGTACTCCAGATGGGGCCTAACCAGTGTCTTGTAAAGAGGGATTATTACCTCCCTCTTATGACTTGTGATACCCCTACTAATATACCCCAACATCCCCCTAGCCTTACCTACTGCTTTAGTGGTCTGCTTGGATGATTTCAGGTCATCAGTGATGATAATGCCCAAGTCTCTTTCTTCCCTTGTGACTGCCAGCAACTCCCCTCCCAGCCTATAGGTGGCTTCAGGGTTTCTCTTCCCTATGTATATCATCTTGCACTTCTTTGCATTAAACCCCAGTTGCCACTCTTCCGACCATTTTGCTAGTTTATCCAGATCTCTTCTCATTCTGCCCACCCCATCTGGATCATCTACTCTGTTGCAGATCTTGGTGACATCTGCAAACAGACAAACCTTACCCTCCAGTCCATCTGCAATGTCACTGATGAAGATATTGAAGAGGACTGGCCCCAGGACTGATCCCTGAGGTACCCCACTTGTGACTTGCATCTCTTCTGACTGTATACCGTTTACCACCACTCTCTGTTTTCTGCCCAGCAACTAGTTTGCCACCCAGTTGACCCACTTCTGACCCACCCTGAGCCCTACTCAGCTTATGAATTAAACTTCTATGTGGAACAGTATCGAAAGCTTTGCTGAAGTCAAGGTAGGCGACATCAACTGCTCCCCCTTGGTCCACCACTCTGGTTACCCAGGCAAAGAAATCTATGAGATTAGTTTGACAGGACCTTCCTTTTGTAAACCCATGCTGTCTTGGATCCTGTGCTCCTATGGATTCCAGGTGTTCCACTATCCTTTCCTTAAGGAGTGCCTCCATAATCTTGCCCACTGCTGAGGTAAGACTGACTGGTCTGTAGTTCCCTGCCTCCTCCCTGCTACCAGTCTTGTGGAGTGGGATCACATGAGCCCTTCTCCAGTCTTCTGGGACCTCTCCTGTGCTCAGAGACTCACTAACAGTTCTGATAATGGCTTTGCTAGTTCCACCCTTAGCTCCCTTAGTACCCTGGGATGTATGCCATCAGGTCCCATTGCCTTGTCCACCCTGAGCTTATTGAGCTCTTGTAGGACCCTTTCTTTTGTGAAGGGACTAGTGCTCACCTCCCTCCCCCTCGTCTTCATGGTGCTGAGCTGTGGGCCCTGCCCTACTTTCTCTTCAGTAAATACTGAGCAGAAGTATCTATTTAGGATAGATGCTTTTACATGGTCCTCCTCCACACACACACCCTTATCTCCTTTGATCTTAGCAATACCCTCTTTGGACTTTCTCCTTTCACTAATGTATCTATAGAAAGTCTTGTCACTTTCTTTTACTGTTTGTGCTAGTTTTTTCTCCATTTGGGCCTTTGCCTGCCTTACTGCCTTCCCTGCTTCCCTTAGGGAAGTTTGGCATGCCTCCCTATTTTCATCCTGCTGTGTTCCCTTATATTTTCTGAAGGCCAGCCTTTTGGCTCTGGCCTTTTCTGCTACTGTTTTTGAGAACCAGAGTGGTTTCCTTCTTCTTTTGCACTTCCTTTTGTCTATAACACAATGGGAAGTTGCTTCAAGTATTGCATCCTTAATGCTTGCCCACTTTGCCTGTACCCCCTCACCTGTATTTCATTTTGCCAAGGCTAGCTTAACTCTGTTGGCCACCTTATTAAAGTCAGCTCATCTGAAGTCCCACAGTTTAGCCTTGGAATGGGATGATTTGGTTGTAGTGGCCAAATTGAACCATACCATGTGATGGTCACTGGCCCCCAGGTGACCTTCCACCTGGAGATCTGTGATCCTTTCCCTGTTAGTCAGTACTAGATCTAGGATAGCCCTGTCTCTTGTGGGTTGTTGTACCAGTTGTTTGATGCCCTCCCCTGCAGGGAATCCAGTAGGTGTCTAGTTCTGGCAGATGGTCCTGCTGGTATTGATCAATCTATATCTGGCATGTTGAAGTCTCCCATTTTCAGAACCTCCCTTTTAGCTGTCATGTTTTGTATATCTTCTAACAGTAATGTGTCTATGTCCGCCCCATGGTCTGGGGGCCTGTAGACAACACCAGTTCTTATGGCTGTCCCATTTCCTGTTTCCAGGATGACCCACAGTTCTTCTGGCTCCTTATGTGTGTTCTGAATTTCTGTAGCTTTGATATTTTCATTAACATACAGGGTCACTCCACCCCCCTTTTTGCACCTCGGTCGCTTCTGAAAAGTACATAGCCAGGTACTGAAGTCTCCCAAGTGTGGTCACTGGTAAACCACTTCTCGCTAATTGCTACTATGTCCAGTTTAGCCTCTGTCATTATTTCCTGCAGGTCTGGGATCTTGTTTTCCAGACTGCGAGCATTTGTGTACATGATTTTCCATTGGCCAGATTTCAGTGTGCTAGTTGTTGGGTGAGGTCTGGCATTTCCTCTGTGCGTTGTATGGGGAGCCGGACCTTTTTCCTTATCTGGTGATGCAAATGAACTGCAAACATGCTGAACTCCTGTTTGACCACTGGTTGAGTGGGGAGGTGTGTTCTTCCCATTCAAAGTACGGGGTGCTGCACCCTTCTCCCCATTTGCTAGTATAAATATTCTGCAAAGACATCAAACTTCTGCTCCAATGCACTGATTCCCTCCTTAGTCAGATGCAGTCCATCAAATTTAAAGAACTTTCGCTCCCAAAACTGTTGCCAGTTCCCTACAAATGTGTGTCCTTTTTCCTGGCACCAGCCCTTGAGCCACATGTTTAGCTCCCCTGTCTCCCCTTCTCTGACCTTCCGTACATCTGCCACCCTCACCCAGACTAGCAGGATCTCAGAGAAGGAGATGCTGGATGAAATGGATGATAGTTTGTCACCCAGCCTGGTCAGGTGTTTCTTGGTCTCCACAACTGACCAGCTGGCAAGATCATTAGTCCTTATGTGTACCAGGACATCAATGTTTTCTCCTGCTTCCTTAATTTTAGCAATATGGTCAGTGTCTCTCCATGCTGATGTACCTGGGAGACATCTGACCATTATCCCTGGCTGGAGATCGGTTTCAACTCCCCGAATCATGGAGTCTCCTGTGATCAGAAGTTTTTTGGATTTCCTTTTTGCTTTTTTTGTTTTGGTTGCTGTTTTGGGCGAGTTTTGTTGTGCTAGCTCCTGTGCTGCAGTGCCCTGTACTGCAGTGTCCTCTGCCCCTTTATTTGTTTTTGGAAATAGAGGCAGATACCCATTTGTAGTTTTTATATGGTTTGTGGAAGTAATATGTTGGAGACCATCAAGTGATGTGGCACATGATTTGCCCCTCCTAACCACCTGCCAGCCTCCCAGACCAACTACCCTCTGTGGTCAAGGTGCTTCTGTTGGATATTGGGGAAATGGCGAGTGGTTCTTGTAATATATTTCCTCTTGAATATGAAATTTGAGGCACACAATCTCTGCCTATGCTGCCTGGAGCTGAGCCCTAAGATCTCCAAGGGCCCAGCATGTAGGACAGTGTCCTAAATCCTGTAAAACTGCCCTTCTGAAAAGTGTTCTGCAGTACCTGTAGTTAATGATATCCATTCCAGATAAGTTGTTGGGTTTATAACCTGGTCAGAGTAATTAGAAGGAAGAAAATGAAAGGAAAAGTTTGATTTTGTGTTTTGTTTGCTTGTTTTTGTATAACTTGTTATAACAAGTTAGATTAATAGTGCCCCTGTAAATGAGGTCACCATGTGGATAGCCCATTGATCTGCCCCTTTCTGCTTTACCACAGGAAATGTCACGACTGTGCTACCCTTTAAAAGGAGTGTAGTGTGGGGTGGTTCGGGATTGGGGTTGGTAGCTGGGTCCTTCCCCTGCTGAAAAAGAAGAACCCCAGACAAAAGAAACAAGGAGGTAAGAGCAGAAACAATCAGTCAGCAACATATGCAGTAACCCTGAAAGCTTAGTCTAATGATAGATAAAACTGTAAATCCTTATAAGTACCACCTGTAATAATTTCACAGAAGATACACTTTGTAAGAAACACTTTGCTACAGAGAAAAATAAAGCAGTAACAGAAGATATACCTTGCAAAAGACAATTTGAATCAGAAGATCACAGCAGTGATCTGTTAGCATACACCTGTAGGCACCCCTGCTATTTCCCAAATGAACAACTACACTTTTGTCAAGGTTATACACCATATCATTACTATCTGCCCATTTCTCCATTTTCAAAAGATCATTACAAAGATTAGTGTATCCATCGTCAGTGCTTACATCTGTAGCTTTCTTTGTATCATCAGCAAATTTTACTGTGTGTCCATTTAAGTCTCCATCTATATCTGAGACAAAAATAGAGAACAATAAGGGGCCCAGGACAGACCCCTGGGGCACTCCACTAGTCACCTCACCCATACTAGATAGTAAACCTTTAATTTTAACAACTTGTTCTCTATTCATCAACCATGCATTCACCCATCTAATAATAAAACTGTTTAACTCAAGGTTTACCATTTTATTTACAAGAGTTACATGGGGAACTTTATCAAATGCTTTGCAAAGTTCAAAGAATATGATGTCAATTGTTTTTTGTCCTCTAATAATTTGTTAACAGTTTCATAAAAACAAAGATTTGCAGTAAGACATGATTTTTGAGACTTAAAAACCATGGTGTGAATTGTCAACAAAGCATCTTGATTCAAGATCAGGAGAAAGTTTATCTTTAATGATGGATTCCAACACTTTTCCCAAGATGCTAGTCAAACTAATCAGTCTATAATTGGCTGTACAATTATGGTCCCCTTTTTCATATATAAGGATGACAACTGCCTGTCTCCAATCATTCGGCAATTCACCAGTTGTCAAAGATTTGTTAAAAAGCAAATGTAATGGCTCAACCAACCATGATTCAATAGCTCTTAGAACCCTTGGATGGAGTTGATCAGGACCAGGAGCAGTATTTATTTTTATATATTTTAATTTGTGAAGTATTTCTTCCTTAGTTATATTTAGAACCTCAGTGGAACTTGTATCAAAAACAGGTGTAATTTTATTATGATTGTCTGAAAACACAGAGCAAAAGTAGTCATTAAATACATTAACCATATCAGATGGTTCTTTGATGATAGTATTAGAAACTTTAATAGGTCCAATTATATTGGAAGTAGATTTTTTTATTATTAATATAGGAGTAAAAAGATTTCCCCCATCTTTCATGTGTGCCAGTCTAAATTCTATTTTCTGTTTTTCATTTTTTATGATAGATTTGCAGACTCTTAAAGCCTCCTTGTATTTATTTTTATTATAGTCACTATCATGTATAACTACCTTATAAGCTCTTTTCTTTGCTGAAATTGCTTTACGAACTTTATTTGTATACCACATTGGAAGTTTTCCTCTTTTGTTATACAATGTACGGTTGGGAATATGTTTATCACACAACTCAATGATTTTATTCTTTAAATTATTCCATAAGCTATTAACTGATTCACCTTTAGCATTCCATGTCCAGTTATAAAGTTCATTAATAATTGCTCCAAAATTTGCCCTTCTAAAATTCTTGACAATAGTGATACCAGTTTGTTTAATAACTTCTTTATTGATTGAGAAAGTAATAGTACTATGGTCTCTATTAAACAAGGGATCAGAAATATTCAAGTCTAGAATTTTATCTTGAATGTTAGTTAAGACAAGATCCAGTATATTTTTGCCTCTAGTAGGAAAATCCACAACTTGTTGCAAACCATTTTTGATGCAAAAATCTAATAAAGCTTGTTCCTGAATTGTAAGGGCAGAATAATTATTCCAGTTTACAACCAGGAGAATTAAAGTCACCTAGTAACAATATATCATTATGCTGTCACCACTAGACTACACTGCCTCCTTAAGAAATATTAACAAAATTTGTTCTATGAAATATTGGTGGCAAAACATAATCATTTTGAAATAGTCTTCAAAATTGTAGAGAAACAAAGTTTTGTACAATGCCAAGAAGCTCAGAGAATTGATAGCAAATTAGTCAGTGATTTCAAACAATTTGGTTCTCAGCTTAGCTACGCTATTAAGACTGATTCTCAAAATTAGATTTCCAGTCTAAGCTATAGCATTGTACATCTTGGACTCTAAAATGCACCCTGCTAGTCAACAGATGCAATTGCTCACTATGATGTAGAAAATAGAAAACTCAATCATTTAGTAATAGACCATGGGAGTCAAACTCTTATACTGAGGCCTTAGAATCAGCAGTTTCTAACACTGCTGTCTCATTCCTGATGTGAAAAGATTTACAATGTATGTCAGTGGAATATGCCCGTAGTTACATTCACTTTATGGTAATTGTGTTTCTGTGGGGAAATGCAGTGAAGTTTAACTAGTGCAGTCTGAGCGCTCCACTTTTTCTTGTTATGTTAGTCAGCAAAAACTTAACTCAAAACAGCACATAACAAAATAGCTACAGAAAAAATGAAATTTCCCAGAGATGAGGGAGGAGGGGCATGACACAAATACTTTAGAACTGATGAGCAGAGACTTCATGAATGGTTGTAATACAGTAGGTAATTTAAAATGGACTTTTTGTTATAAAGGTGATCTCAAAACTAACAGAAGCATACATAAGTTCCTAAGCATTGTGATTCACAGGCATTTCTGGCTCCATGAGTCGGTCAAAGTAAAATGCTTCAGTGCAACTGGAACAGGCTGCACTGTTAAACAAGTTACACAGTGCAGTCAGGTCCACTGCCCACCATGCCCTGGTCTTTTATTGTGCTAATGATTTCAGCTCTGTATTCATTTCCTGAACAGAACTCACCCCTTGACATGATGGAAGTTATTTTTTTTCTTTTAGTGTTTTCTAGAGGTTAACCAGACTTTTAAGACATGATACATTAACTGTAGATCTTGTTAGGCTTTTCTATTAGTACCTGTTTTTGTTTATTTTTGTTTTTGAATGTGTTCATTGTACTCTATTAGGAACAAGTTGAGTATATGAATATATGTTGAGCACTGTTGGAAAAGAGATAGTGTAATGGTACCCTATGCTGCAATTATATCATCCACATATTTTTGGGTTTAACCGCATACTTTTGTTTTTAATAGAGGAGTGGCAGAGTTCAAAACTGTGCTGAAGGACCAGCTTGGAAGTCAAAGTATGAAGTTCCTGAGGAGGGAGGGGGTTCTGCTGCCAAGGAGGTACAGTGAAGTTAGTAATTAATGCTTGAGACAGTCCGGTCACCGGAGGTGTTTTCTATTGTGCATGGATGATCAGGCTGTCTACAGTGTAATTACTCATTTCAGCGTATAAATGTGTCTGCAGCTAGCCTGGCTTCAAAGGACCTGACTGGGCCAAAAAAAAAAGTGTGAGTGCGGAGAGTTGCATGCTGAAGTGACTTTTGCATAGGGATTATTCTTTTGGTACTGATAAACTCGCATTTAAGTTTACTTTTGCAATCCTTAGATGTGGCTCCCAAGTAGCATAGTGCTGTGCAATTCAGGAATCATTGTATTCACAAAAGCTGAGGCACTCACAGTTTTCCCAGATATTTTTTTTCACAACACTGATATAAAATGCATCCGAATTTATTGTACAAGCTCTAAAAACTCCTTGATAACACATAGACCTCTCCCAAAAGGGTATCAGCAGTTTTGCACTACTAGCACATTGTCATGACTAACTCACCCAGGCCACTGAACTATATAAGTGTGTTAATTAGTTACAACATTTGAGGTGCAAATAATGAGATGGTGCCTGCATGGAACCCATACAACCAATACATGTAAATCACAAGAAGAAACAAGGAAAGGGGAGGGGCGTGGGGGAAAACAGTTATATTATTGGCTCACTATATTAAGGCATATCACAAACTCATACACATTTTATAAATTGTTTAGTACAATATGACTAAGCAATTCCAAAAGAAGTGTAACAGGCAAGGTATAAATGAGTGTTCATCCTGATCCCATATTCACATTAACTACACCTCAATAAACAACAATTGTTATTAATTGCAGGACCTAAATAAAATGCACAACCATGAAATGAAATAGGCATTACCAGTCACAAAAGAGGTATACTAGGCAGGGTAAGAATGATTATCCGACCCCATCCCCTATTCATATTTACTATGCCCCAATAAACAACAATCGCTATTAATGCAGACAGGCAGAGTACAAAACCAAATGGTGAAATGTTGTATTATTAACCCACTATATTAACACATGCACATATAAGGCATATATTTACAGTAAAATAAGTGTGAAAGTTTGTGCTCCCATATAGACAACCACTGTTATAATGAATTCCTGGTTGCATTTTTGAAAACTATTGTTTTTCAAATGTGTTTGGAAGCAGTCACTCCAGGATGCAATGCAGTTTTGTGACAAAACAGGTGTATTATTATATACTTGCAGAATGCATCCAATGGGCTTTAGCTGCACTTGATTAAAATGCACAAAGGGAGTTTTAAGAGTATTGTCTTTATAACCTGTTCATACCCAGAGGTGGTTTTGTTTATTCCTGACTCTTCCAATACTTGTGATGTTATGTCACGTATAAATTAACAAAGTGCCTTCCCTTCCTCGACTGAATCTCTTGCTAAGATAAACCGTTATTTTTGTTTCACTTTCTCTGTTTTCCCTCATTTTGATTCCTAGTTTCGCTCACCCCAGCCCCTCTGTGCTGGCCTTTCTCTTCTAACTGCCCCAACCTCAACTAGGTCCAACACTGTATGGTACCCCCACAGAGGGCTAACTTACTTCAACTGAGATGTCCCAGGTGATCTGCCAGAGGTTCTTTGAACTGTGCTGGAGCTGAGTGGCTGACCAAATGGTCCCTGATTTTCTAACCACTCTTTCTGCACCAAAACATAGGCATGTACTATGTGCTCCTTATAATCAGATGTTTCGCTACTCGCTAACTGCTGCTCTCCGCAGCTGGTGGCACCAATACGTAATGTGTCACTACCTCATCTACCTCTGTAGGCATTACTATTAGTTCAGGATAACATTTGACCTTTCCACAAGGATGGAAAGCACTTCCACCGTGCTAACACACCTGACCAGGAGAACACTCGAGAAGTGGTCACTGATGGCTGCAGGCTGAAGGAAAGTGAAGGATGGGGTACCCTGGGTCCTGATGAACAAGGATTGCTGTGGGACACCAAAGTTAAACCATCCATGTAGACAGCCTCTGCACTAAAGACAGAATGGGACATGAGTGGCAGCAGCAGCTCTGCACACTTTTACTGCTGTTAGTGTGTTTCTGTGCATGCAGTTCAGAGTTACAGCATGTTAGATGGCAGGGAAACAGCAGAATAGACACAATATAACAGTTGAATTACATGTTGCAAACATTTTAAAGAACTGTCAACACTAAAAAAAACAATGGCATCTAGTGATAATAGCGATCGTATATGGGTGACTGTCAAAACGGCGACCCATACTATGGCGCTATTATCATGAGCGACCTGCCAGGGTAGCAAGGACTGCTACTGCAAGGAGAGGGAAGGGCGAGCAGAAAGGGAAAATAGCGAGGGGAAAAGGGAGGGATAGGGAAGAAGGTTATTACCCTCTAGTGTGCCTGCTCCGCCGAGCCAACCATGTGGTGTGGTGGGTAGGGAGGCTGGCTCCAGCAGAGCAGATCCTGGGTTTGGGGCTGGAGGCCAGGAAGATTTTTTTGTTGCTGCGGCTGCAGGACTTACAATTTTTTTAAAACCCTGCCGTGCCCCCTTCCCGACATGCACCCCTCTGGAGTTGACAATCTATAGTCAGAGGGATGTGGGGGGCACAGTCATCCACCTCCCCACTAACACACTTAATTTATTGTGTATGCCCAGTCGCCTAAAAGTGTATATCACTGAATTGTTTTTCAGCTATATACACGTGCCATAATAGAGATCGCTGTAATGCGTTCACTATTATGACATAGAAACAAACACAACACACCACTCACAGCAACAATTCAGTGCCGCCAGTTGGGATCCTCAGTTGACATCACTCAGCCATTATGCTGCAACCATGTGGTATGGGCAGAACAATGAAAGGCGCGATGAGCAGTCAGCGTTTTTGCTGTTAAATACACTCAACATGGTTTGAAAAAAAAGTAATTACCATAGTGACACCTAAACCAGTGTTATCCTCTGTAGCCAAGCCATTTGAAATTTACAAAAGTCAGGCCAGTCAGATCAGCCAGATAGAGAAACCATTCTGCCAGAGTGGCAGGTTAATTATAACCCTGATCAGTAAAGGAGAGAGAAAAGATGCTGAGGTCGAGGACACCCTACTGCTATGGTTTTTGAGCACTGTCAGTAGAGGGGCTGAGCTGTCAGGGCCATTAATATAAAAAAGTACGTCTCATTGGAAACTTAAACAGGCATCATCTCTAAAAAGAGCAAGGGGAGTGCCCCTATGTGGATGGGGATGCTGCCACTGATGGGGTCAGCACTGTGCTGCCAACACGTCTCCACAAGTACACCCTTAAAAATGTAAGTGCATCATGTGTGTCATGATCCCACACCCCCAGAGAATAGTAGTACCCCAGCCAAAATGTTGAATTCAGAACAAACAGAGGACCGGCACCTACTAGTTGCACTTTGGTGTGTTAATGGCATGCAGAATGGAAATTTACACAGCTCTGGCAGAGCATTTGAATTATGCTCCAAAATAGCAACCCTTGAGAGCAATAACATTCAAAAATGGTTCATTCATAGTAAATAGAATTAATAAAATGCTTTTCTTGTTTACTGTAGTAACTCTACTGCAGTATGCTGCCATACTGCATCCATCTTGACCTTTATCACTATACTTATTGGGCACACAAATCCAGAGACAGGTTACAGAAAAATGTAAAGCTGCAGGCACACTTCCTTTACTGGCTGATAAAACTTGTGATGTTATCACTGCAAAGCTGGCATCTTTCTGTTAGCATAATGTGCCACCCATAGATTTTACTGTTTAGGAGAACTTTATTGGTTTTGTAAGGGCACAGACAGTTGCAGCAGGTGCTCTCTAAAATACTTTCAGGAGTCAGCTTAGTTTTCATGGATGGTTATAAATAACACTGTTAGTCAGGGATATGATGGTGGGGCAAATAAGTAATTTGGATGTGGTGTTCAGGCCAGCATGCAATATTTTGACTGGGGCACTACTATTCCCTGGCTGCCACTATAATAAGACATTACAAAAAACTATCTTTTTAAAAAAATATCATATAATGTGCTTTATTAAACTTGTGTTATGTCGCTGAGCCACCCACGGCCATCTCACAAACACCAGATGGCTTCTGGCATGCTGGTCACGCTGGGCTAGCCACTACATTGCATGTTCATTCGTCCGTTCATTCGTCCATTTTTGGAGTTGTTTTGGAGCCTTCTGTCTCATTCCCTCTGCTTCCCTGCACATCTTTGGGTGTCTGGTGGAGGAGTATTGTCTGCTAATCCGCTAATTATTTCGGAGTTATTTCGGAGTTTGAGGAGAGTTAAGGTGGTGGCGTTGCGACTTGTATGTTTTCGCAAACAGCCGGTTGGATATTTACGAGTGGTACTGCTGCTGTCGGAGGAGGATTCATTTGCTGCTGTTGGAGTTGGGCTGCATTTTTTTTTCCCTACAATGAGTGGCTAGTGACTGGAAATTCCTTTGGTTCTCTTGGTTCTCGTAATATTACTTAGAAAAAAACGTGAGTTGTAATGGGTTTTTGGGAGTTGGGCTGGACTGTTATTGGAGTTATTTAAGCCCCTGATGCATCTCTGAGTTGGAACCATTGGATTTCTGAGGGGAGACCTTTTGGAACACTTGGCATTGAACTGTATGTTATATCGGGGTGTCTGAGGCCGGTGAAGTTTTGGGAGGAGAGTGTGATTGTGCTGGCCCCCCAGTCTCTGCTGCCTGATTGCGAGGAGATTTTGAAGAGGACTTGTTCTTTTGGATCTTGTGGTTTTTGTGGTGGTCTTGGCTTGGATGTGTGTTGCGGGATAGTTGCCTGGGGTGGTTGGTGCTGGCTGGGCCCAAGGCGGGTGATTCTGGCCTTGACCTGCTGGTGGGTGGGTGTGAGTTACTGGAAGTCTCCTGAACCTACCGAAGGGGTCTACCGGTGGGCGGACACCATTCCAGGGGTTATTGCTGAGGGTCCGGCTTGGATCAGTAATCCACTCTGGTGGGGCTATTCTCCATCACACGATTGCTGTGATACCTTTTTCCTCCGGACTAGAACTGTCTAAGTTCCATTTTGTCTATCCTGCCTACAAGACAGCTTGACTCTGATTGTCCGGGTTTTAGAGAGCCTGGAGTTCTTAAATTTGAACATTTGATGATTTTTGAACGATCATGACTGCTTGCATCCACTATTACATTATAGTAAGAACTTTTGCTGAGCAGGACTTTATATTATTTTTAAATTCATTATTCACCTTCTTATGCTTTCTCAGATTCTGTGATATTATTTGAGTCTATATTTTGTTACTGGATTAAATTTTAATATAACTTCATTATTCGTTTTATTTTATTTTATTATAGGTTTTGTTTGGTTAGTATAATATTATCTGTTTAATTAAGATAGGTTGTTCTAAGTTGAGATAGTTTGTTAGATATTGGTTGTTAAGATGTGTTTGACGGGGTCTATGATGGTCAGGTGCTATTCTCCTGCTCTGCTCCGGGGCCTCCGTCCTTTTCACTGTCCCCGCTTGCCTAATGACGTCTTTAATAACTGTCGTACAGCGGGAATAGTGAGAAGGCATTTAAGGGATGGATGGGCTGGACAGAGTGGGAGACTGGAGGGGAGTGGGGAGATAGGGATAGTTGGGATGAGGAGACACCCTGGGGTGAAATGGGATCAGGAGAGAGGTCCTCCTTGCCTGATTCCCATACCCAAGGGCTCCACAGATTGTGGTCAGGTACTGCGCTCCTCTCCGAAAACCCATCTAACTCGGGCGGTGTTATGTAATGCCAGGTCCATTAGGAACAAAACTACAATTATTGCAGATCTTGTTGCAA
The DNA here is from genome assembly GCA_016271365.2 of Neoceratodus forsteri. Lineage (NCBI taxonomy): Eukaryota > Metazoa > Chordata > Ceratodontiformes > Ceratodontidae > Neoceratodus > Neoceratodus forsteri. Next base: position 1,068,929,283 of record CM028130.1, read on the forward strand.
CATCTGACCTGGCATGTATCACCGAGACCTGGCTGGATGAGAACGCAGGTCCTATATTAGACTCTTCTGCTCCGGCTGGGTTCTCGGTGATGCACCATCCGAGATTGGATCGTAGGAGTGGGGGAGTAGCCATCTATTTTAAAACAGATCTGAGTCTTGTGGAGGTGCCAGTGGGTAACACCAGATCTTTTGAGTGTATCCTGGCAGCAGGTGCAGAGTTTAGGATTCTCCTCATCTACCGTCCACCCGGTGATGGTGGAGAATTCCTGAAGGAGTTCGCGGACTTCATCGTTGACATGGCATTGGAGTCATCCAGATGGTTAATACTGGGTGACTTCAATGCCTGGGTCGACGATGAACTCTCACACTTTGGAAAGAACTTCCTCCAACTTATGTCTATGTTGGGCCTGTCACATGTAGTTACCTCTGCTACCCATATAGGGGGTCACTCTTTGGACCTGGTGTTCCTACTGGATTTGGATGTCACGCATCTGGGGGTGGAACCGAATGTGTGGACAGACCATCACATCATAAGATTCAGCTTTGGGGCACCCCCTTATAGGCCTGCCTCTACGGAGATGGTCCAGTATCACCCTTTAAGGGGAGTTAACCCAGAGGGCCTACTAGCGGTACTGGACCTATCGGGTATTTTGGGTGAGAGCATGGGTCCAGAGGACCTTGTTCTTGCCTATAATAAGGTGGTGAGCAATGCCTTGGACCAAATTGCTCCTGTTCATGTTTGCCCACTCACTCAGCGCCCAAAGACTCCATGGTTTGATGAGTCTTTGAAGGAACTGAGGAGAGTGGGGCAAAGGCTAGAGAGGGCCAGGCGGAAGTCTTGCCTGGATGCTGACAGACTTAGGTTGATGGATCATTATGGTATCTATCAATCGGCAAATAACCCGTAAGAAGGCAGAATTCCTGTCCAGGGAGATTGCAGCTGCGAGGAACCGACCAGCTCAACTCTTTTGGACTGTCGACAGACTGTGCAATCCACTCTGTCTACAGTCTGGAAGAGATTTTTCACAAATAAAGTGTGATGAGCTTGCTCGGTTTTTCACAGATAAGATTGCCAGCATTAGGTCAGATATCGGCCAGGCTCACTCTTTAAGGGTTTGCGGTGATCAGCAAGGGGGAAACAAACACCTGTGTCACCTGATTTGACTTTGGTAAGCCAGAATTCATGGATATTGTGAGGACTGTCCAGACTGTACGTCCAACCAGCTGTAGTCTGGATCCGGGCCCTACGCCACTATTACTAAGTTGCGCAGATACTATCTGTCCGATCATTGCTGAAATTGTTTGGAAATCTCTGGAGCAGGGGATCTTCCCTGATTCCCTAAAGGAGGCGGTCGTTCGACCACTCCTGAAAAAACCTTCACTGAATCCGAACTGTCCAGCCAACTACAGACCTGTCTCTAACCTGCCCTTTCTGGGTTAGGTTATTGAAAAGGTGGTTGCACTACAACTGGATGACCACCTTACAAATCACAATATCTATGACACTCTTCAATCAGGATTTAGGAAAAGACATAGTACTGAGACTGCCCTTGTCCGGGTTCTAAATGATCTCCTGATAGTGAGAGATCGAAAGGCTCGTACTATTCTAGTCCTTCTTGATCTCTCTGCAGCATTTGATACAGTGGACCATGGTGTGCTTCTGGAATGTCTGCGGCTCTATTGTGGACTGTCTGGTACAGTTCTGCAATGGTTTCGATCTTTCTTCACGGGGCGGAGACAGAGGGTCATCACCAGAATTTATTCCTCTGATACCGTCCTCCTGCCCTGTGGGGTTCCGAAGGGTTCCATTTTGGCACCCATGTTGTTTGCTGTCTATATGCTGCCATTGGGAGACATTATTAGGCAATACAGCTTGGGTTTTCACTGCTATGCAGATGACACCAAGCTGTATTTGTCCTTTAGTCCCGGACGGGAAGATGCAGTCTCTATACTTAACAGCTGTCTATCCGAGATCAAGGATTGGATGAGTGCCAGCTGGCTAAGTTTAAACCCGAATAAGACTGAGGTGTTGGTGGTGGACCCAGGTCACCTTGAGGTGGGTTATAGGGCTGGGCTTCCTTCGGGCATGTGAATCGATGGTGCCCAGCTCCCAACCTCAGACCGGGTGCGTAACCTGGACATTATTATTGACGACAGTTTGACCCTGAAATCTCAGGTGTCATCCACTATCAAATCCTCCTTTTAACATCTTAGGAATATCGCTCGGGTAAAACACCTAGTTCCTCCAGCTGACCTTCTGACATTGGTCCATGCCTTTGTTACTTCTCGCTTTGATTACTGCAATGCCCTGTACCTAGGGCTACCGGGGGTTGATATCCGCCACTTGCAGCTGGTGCAGAACGCAGCAGCCAGGCTTTTGACTGGGACATCTATGAGAAGTCATCACGCCTGTGTTGCGCGAACTGCACTGGCTGCCGGTTCAGTGGCAGATCTCCTTCAAGGTCAGGTTACTGACCTATAAAGCCCTACACGAACAGGGACCGCAGTATCTTCAAGATCTCCTTATTCCCTACTGTCCCTCTCGCTCACTCCGCTCCGCCGACGAGGGATTGCTAGAGATTCCCAGGGTTCATTTAAAAACATCTGGGGCACGGGCATTTTCCTATGCTGCCCCCCACCCTGTGCAATTCTCTACCTCGTCGGATACGAAGCTGCCTGACCGTCGAGAGTTTTAAGTCAGAACTAAAAACTTATTTATTTTTAAAAGCATATGGAGAGTGATTTTATTGTGATTGTATTGTTATTATTGCTGTTAAGGTTATATGTTTGTATTTTAATTGCTTGCCTATTTGTACAGCGCTTTGGTTTTGAAAAGTGCTTAAAAAATAAATTTTTACTTACTTACTTACTTGAGGGGATTATTAGAGATTGGTGAAATAATCCTCCAACCCTGTCCCATGTCATTGACCTGTCCCGTGTTGTTGATTAAAATGCCCCTATTCAGATCATTAGTAATGCTAAAAAGAAGTCTCCGAAACATAACAGTGGAAAACCAGAGACAGGAAGTAAAAGGAGGCCCTATTTTAAGAGTTGTTTTAGCTAGCTGCTAAGCATTGCGTGCTAATATAGCATAATATAGGAATATTGGGATTTGTATAATAACACAGCAGCTTAACTGTCATATGATTTTATGGCCCAGATATTCAAACTGTCCCCAAAAAGTGCACAACAGCAGGAGCAAGCGGAAGTCCACTGTGCCCATGTGCAAGAAGCGCAATATTCAAAAACTGCGCAGGCCAAGATGCGCCTACAGCCTACGACTGAATATCGCACCACCTGCACCATAGCGCAACTAGGGAGGTGAAGCTGAGCATATCTGGTGCGCCATAGCACAACAAGAGATGTTCAGCTGAACAGTCCAGATGTGCCATAGCGCAACCAGGGATGCCCCCTGCAGCAGGGCAGCAATGCAACAGCACAACCAGGGATGCAGGGGCCCAGCACCCATGCCACAGATGGGCAGAGGAACACACAGCAGAACAGACATCATCCCCCACACCCCATGCACTGCACAACCAGGGGAGATCTGGAATAACCACTGGCCCATGGATACCAGCAACCAACCCACAGCCATGCCATGGTGCCCCAGCACACCCCCTGGCAAACTGTGACTGGCACACAAGGAGGGCTGACCACCCCATACCACACCATCCCACCAATGCAGAGCACACCCTGCACCATGATCCCCATACACCCTGCCCAGGAGTAGCACCCAACAGTGCAGGACACCCCATGCATGCTACACCCCCACTGTGGCAATGCAATCCTGTGCACCATGGAGCCATGCAAGGCAGCCCCACCATGAGCACCCTGCAGGTTGCGGCAGCAGACAGCGATGCAACAGATGCATACACAGTGCCGCCCTGCACATCCCCCCCCCCGAGGTACAGCTGAGAGACCAACCATGCGTCAGCACACGAGGTACCCCACATGCCACAGGGCATGCTCCAGACCCCCTACTCCAGCAGTACAGCACCCTGTACACCCTCCCAAGGACACATCCCATCCCAGCACTGGCCACAACAGCCAGCACAGACACACACAGTGTAGCATGGAGGCATGCACCACACAGGATGCAACACAGTGCATTGACAAACACCACCCATACCCAAGGGCACACTAACACAGGGACACAGTAGCGGGTCAACCAAGCCACTGGCATGTGGCCATGGCTGACATGTACACACGGCCAGCATCCCTACATTGCACAAGTGTGCCGGCCATCCTGCGCAGGCACCATGAAGCTGTATGCCACCAGCATGCTGCCGGAGCACAAGTGACAGACACTGGAGCACATCCCCTGCAACAGACACAAGCGACAGCATGGATGGGGGACAACGACAGTGGAGGTCACAGTGCCACTGGAGGCAAACGTGCACCATACTGGTGATGGCAGGCAACCTGGCATTGTGCCGGGTACATTTGTTCTCCAGTATGGACAGCCACCACTGACACACCAGCAGACTGTGCATATCACAGACATGCAAGGGTGTCAGCTGCACAGGCCATGGATGGTCTGACAGGGGGGCCATACACACAGTGCAGGCCCCATGGACCACTGCACACAGGCGTCCAGTGCACAGAGTACAACACACAAACCACAGACAGTGACTGATCCCCCTGCCCACACCATAGGTGGTTCACCTCTGCACACACACGCACACACACACACACACACACGCCCATGAGTGCCCCACCCCTGATGCCATGCACACCACTGCAGCTGAGCACCTGTGGCCCGCTGCAAATCAGAGACCACCACAGTTACATAGATACATAGACAGTGTCGGCAGATAAGGGCCTGTGGCCCACCCAGTCTGCCCATTTGAGCTTGTAAGATCAGTTTATGTTTTCCTAGAAGTCTGTTGCTTCTTACCTCTGACCTCCAGAATTCCTTTATGTCTATCCCATGCATTCTTAAATCCTGTGATTGTTTCGGCCCCCACCACTTCCTCTGGCAGGGTGCTCCACTTGTCCACCACCTGTTCTGTGAAGAAATTCTTCCTCACGTTTCCTCTGAATCATCCTCCCTCCAACTTCATCCCATGCCCTCTAGTCCTGGATCATCTTTTTTGCTTAAAAATGGTGTATTCCTGCACCCTGTTCCTACCTGCAAGATACTTGTATGTCGCTATCATATCCCCTCTCTCCCTCCTCTCCTCCAGGGAGTACATATTCAGTTCCTTCAACCTGTCCTTATAGGACTTGTGATGCAATCCATGTACCATCTTTGTTGCCCTCCTCTGAACCTTCTCTACCCTGTCTATATCCTTACATAGGTAAGGTCTCCAGAACTGTACACTGTACTCCAGGTGGGGCTTCAGTAGTGTCTTGTATAGTGGAATTATGACCTCTCTTTTCCTGCTGGTGATGCCTCTGCCTATGCATCCCAGCATCCTATTTGCTTTACCTGCTGCCTTGTCACACTGTTTCCCTACCTTGAGGTCATCAGAAATGATAACCCCAAGATCCCTTTCCTGCTTGGTGCATGCTATATCCCCACCCCCAACTGATATATTGTGCCAGGATTTTTGTGCTCCATATGCATTATCTTGCACTTCTTTGTATTGAATTTCAACTGCCAAACCCCTGACCATTCTTCAAGTTTCTGCAGGTCCCTTCTTATTCTGTCTACACCCTCTGGTGTGTCAACTCTGTTACAGAGCTTTGTGTCATCAGTGAACAGTGAAATTCTGCCTTCTAGGTCCTGTGAAATGTCACTGATGAAGATGTTGAATAGGACTGGTCCCAGCACTGATCCCTGTGGTACCCCACTGGTCACTCTTCCCTCTGTGGAGTGACAGCCATTTACCACCACCCTTTGTGTCCTGCCGCCCAGCCAGTTACCTACCCACCACACTACTGTCCTGCCACACCCATATTCCCCAGTTTGTATAATAGTCTTCTATGTGGCACAGTGTCAAAGGCCTTGCTGAAGTCCAGATAGGCCATGTCAACTGCCCTCCCCTGATCCACCTCCCTAGTCACCCAGTCAAAAAATTCAACGAGGTTGGTCTGACATGACCGCCCCCTTGTGAAACCATGCTGCCTTGGGTCCTGTAGTCCATTGACAACCAGATGTTCCACCAGTCTCTCCTTCAGTAGTGCTTCCATGATCTTCCCCACTACCGAGGTGAGGCTGACTGGTCTGTAGTTTCCTGCTTCCTCTTTGTTCCCACTTTTGTATAAGGGGACTACATCTGCTGTCCTCCAGTCTTTGGGTACCTCCCCTGTTTCCAGTGATCCCCTGTTTCAGTTGTTATAACAAAACCTATATATTGAAAAGATGTCAAGTAAAACTACTTACAATTATATACAAGAGGGGGGAAAGGGCCACATAACAGGTGGGGGCGGGTAAGGGGCAGGGGTGAACATATGGGAGAGGGAAGAAGGGGTGTGAGGGTGGGTCAAAGGAGGGAAGGTGGTAGCCGTGGCATGGGGACATCAATGGCTACCGCGGTCCTCCTCTTCCTGGTGCCGATGTGAGCTCCTCCTGCTCCTCCTGACCCTGTGGTGGTGTATGCGCCGCAGGAGCTCCAATGTCTCCCTTGCCACCTGCAGCAGCTCTTGAATATCCTGCTGTATCGACACCGGTTTCAGCTGTGGACATCCTGAGCACACCTGGCGCAGGCATGTTCAGTGTGCTGCAGACCCCTGCATGAGCAAGGTCGCGTTCATGCAATGGAACCCCTGAGGGACTGTCAGTGCCACCCCATGAGGCCAGTGGTCAGCCTGTCACTGCTGGCAGGTCTCGGTGGGGCTGCCCACGCATCTGTGGTGGCCGTGGCACTGTGGCACATGACTGACCTGTCTCCCAGCACGGCTACTGTCTGATGGACCCTGTGTGCATTGTGTCATTCAATGGGCAATGCACGGGTTGGGTACCCGGTCCTGCACGCACACACACATTCCATCTGCACACCCTCCTGGCTGCTGTCCACTGTTGTGTGTGCATGATGATGCCTGCATTGCACTGTACACCAGTGTGCAATGGTGCCCAGCATCTGATACACGCACAATGACAGGCAGTGGGCGTAGTGGTCTGTGGACATGTGTGTGGCTAGGGGTGGTGGTCTGGGTCGGCATGCCTCCTACCCTTTGTGCATGTCTTGTGAGGTGTGTGTGTGTGTGTGTGTGTGTGTGTATGACCACGTGCCATGTTAGACCTCGCCCATCCCTGGCAGTGTGTGTGGTTCCATGCTCAGCCACTTCCCTTGATGGTATGCAGCCCTGGTGTGTGTCCATGCATGTTTGTGGGTTGTGCCTTTGCCACTGGTGGTTGCACATGGCCCCATGACTTACCTGAGTTGGCTGAAGTGCTCCTCTGTGATGGTGTCCCTGTGCAGCTGTGCCAGCCGGAGCAGTCGGGGGTCCCATCACCCAAGGGGGGGCTGCCCATCACCATTATCACCGGCGTCCTCATCGTCCCTATCGCTGTCCCCTGATTTGACCTGTACGGCTATCCCACAGTCATTGGCCATGTTATGCAGGATTCAGCAGGCCAGGAATAGCCCACAGGCCTTTGAGGGACTGTACTGTAGGGCACCGCTGGAGGAGTCCAGGCAATAGAAACGTGCCTTCAGCATCCCGAACACCTGCTCGATGACATTGCATGTGGTGGCATGTGTCTCATTGTAGCATTGTTGCAATGGGGTCATGGGCAGCCAGTATGGTGTGAGCAGCCAGGGACGGAGTGGGTATCCACTGTCACCTGTGTGTAGAGGGTGGAGGTTAGTTTGGTGATCAGCATCGCCCTGCCTTAGGCCATCTAGGCCACTACCCATGTCACCTCTGACCATGCCCCTCCCAAGCTCTATGTTTGTCCATGTGGTTTGCATACTCACCCACTAAGTGGCCAGTGGGGATGTCCCCACTCTTGAATCTGTGGCACAGTGCCAACTGGTGCCAGATGAAGGCATCATGTGCTCCCCAGGGTGCGTGGCACAGACATTGATTATGCGCCCCCTGGCATCGCACATCACCTGGCAGTTGATGCTAGCATAGCCATTCCAATTAATATATGCGGCCCCCTCAGGGCCAGGTGGTGTGCGGATGCCACATGGGTGCAGCCTATTGCCCTCAGCATGCCAGGCATATGTGCTACCCTGTGGAACTCCTGTATGTTTGCTGTGCGCTCCGCCAGTGTGCTGGGGAAATGGATGTACTCCACAGCATGTGGCAGCAGTGCGCTGAGGAATTGGGTGAGGTGGCATGATGCAGCTGACTGGGTTATGCCTTTGGTGTCCCCTTTTGGTCTCTGGAAGGTACCCGTGGTGAGCAAGCACATGCAAGCTGTCACTTTGGTCTCCACTGACAAAGCATGGCTCTGTCGTGTGGGTGCCTGCATCACATCACTGCACAGCTCACAGAGCCGCCTCAGAATTGCCCGATTCGGGTGGTACTAGCCCACAATCTCAGTATCACTGTACAGCTCGAAGCTGGTGTGGGCTTGGTACTGCCTGTTGGGGGCATACCACTGATGGGCCCTTCCACGGCCGTGTCCCCTGCTGCCTGCCTTCTCACCCACCTCATTACTGCCTCCATCTGGATGGTGGCACTGGCCATGTCCCTAGTTTGTGTCCCCCCCCCTCCAGCAGCTGTTTCTGTGTTCCCCCTGCTGTCCTGGCTGCCACTTCCCCTGCACCGGGAACACCTTCCTGTGGTGGCCTCTGTGCTGTGTGGCACTTTCCCCTTCTGCACTGGCTGTGGCTCCCCACACCTTCCCTGTGCCTGTGTGTTCAGGGTGCCCTTTCCCTGTCCTGCCCTGTGTGTCCCTCCTGCCCAGTTTGTCTGGCTAGAGTTCAGCCTCATGTGCCTTCCCTGTAGCGTTCTTGCGCCTCTCCTTGTTCCTTTTATTTTGGCTCATTTCCACTATCGCATAACTCCACTTGCTCCCCTATTGCACATGTTGTAAAATATCGCACTGCGCCATTTATGCATGGTTCCTCCCCCTTCAGTTGCACATACATTCATTATCATTGTGCTCTTGCTCAGCGTGATTTGGGGGGCGCATCTGTCTCCCACTGAATATCGCAGAATGGTGCATATTCAGACTTGCGCTGGAGCAACCCTATTGCGCATCGTGCAACCCTTTTGAATATCTGGGCCCATGTGTTCTGTGGTCTCACTTTTTTCCCTCCATTCCATCCCTGTCCCTGGTTTTCAGCAATTGGGTTTTGGAGCCTTCCTTTTAGCATTACTACCAATCTTTGATTTAATCACCAACATGGTACAGAGTGGGAGGATTGTTTCACCCGGCTGTAATAATTATTTATTTATTTATTTATTTATTAATTATTTATAACATATTGGTGACCGGGAAAGCCCACTGAGCCCTGGAAGTCCTTTTTTCGGGGGCGACCTGGGATTACATAGCACAAGAGAGTAAAACAGTGTGACACTGTTAATTCAGGTTACAGATATCACAACAACACAGTCATTATGGCAACACAGGAACATAACAGTACATATGGAATAAATAGGTTGATCAACAGTGATGATGAATAGTACATATTTTAGAAGTTTAACACTAGAGGAGGATAGGACCTGGTTAGTCATTTATCAGCGGGGTCCTTTCGGGACCGGCGCAACAGAAAGCACTGGCTTCCGCCAGGTGAGCCTTAAGCCTAATGAGGAAGGTTTTGATAGAGGGAGCTTCCCGCACCCCAGGAGGGAGTAGGTTCCACAGGGTGGGAGCGGAGTGAGCAAAAGACATACCGCCCGCCTTGGTTCTAACCCTGGGGACATCTAGGAGAGTTCAGCCTGTTGTGCAGAGGAGCCAGGGATTGGTCTTCAGAGCAATGAGTCCCAAGAGACTGGGGGGGAGTCGGGCTGACTACCTTGTAGGCTAGGCCAAGCAGAGGGTACTGGAGGCGAGCGTCCAGTGAGGGCTAGTTTGACAAGGATAGGGAGTCACAGTGGTGATCCCTAGGGTTGGCCTGGGAGGTGAAGCGAGCCACCTTATTGTAAAGTATCTGAAGTCTGTTCCTCTCCAGCTTCCCCAATCCTTGCATGACTGGGGCGGCATATGTGAGTGTCAGCGGGAGGACACCAGTGGCGATAGAGATCCTGGCTTCGGGTATAAGCTGGTCTTTCAGTCGGTAGAGGGTGCCTAGTTTCCCAAGTAAGGTTTTTGTGACTTGGTCCACTTGGTTCTTCAGGGTGAGAGCCTGGTTCAGGGTAAGGCCAAGGTATTTCAGGGAGGGCACTACTTCTAGGCAGTTGCCAGATGTGGAGGTATGTTATAGGTGTTGTTTTCTATCCTGACCAAGGGATCTAGGACCGAACAACATTGCCTTAGTTTTGGCCGTGTTGAGGACCATTTTGTTCTCGAACCACTGCTCAAGTGACCAGAGGTCATCTTGGAGTAAGGGGCTAAGGCCTCCCAGATTGGCAGTGGAACAGTAGATGACAGCATCATCTGCATACTGGACAACAGAGCTCCCACCACAGTGGTCAGATAGTTCATTAGTGAACAGGGAGAACAGGAGGGGGCTGAGTATTGACCCTTAAGACACCCTTTCTTTTAATGGAAGTGGCCCTGATATAGCATCCTTCCACTTTACCCTCTGCATGCAGCCGGTCAAGTAACTTTCAAACCACTTTAGAGCATGGCAGTCTAGGCCTATGTTGCTCAGCTTAGCTAGTAGAAGACTAGGGTGAACCAGGTAAAATGCCTTGGAAAGATCTACGAAGACCGCACCAGTAGGGGTACCCTTGTCCAGATCTCGGAGTACGTCTGTTGCAAATTTGGTCAGTGCAGTATCAGTCCCATGCCCAGTTCTGAAACCATGCTGGGAGGGTGCCAGGATTTTATGGACCTCGAAATAGTCATGGAGTTGTCCTTAGATCATCTTTTCCTGGATTTTTGACAGGATGCAGAGCAGTGAGATTGGTCTGTAGTTGCCAATAGTCTCCCGGCGGCCAACCTTGTGGATTGGGACCACATGGGCCTGTTTTCACTGTTCAGGGACTGCACCCTCCTTCAAAGAGTGGTTAGTAAGCCAGGTTAGGGGTCTGATCAGGGCCGAGGCCCCGGCCTTTGGCAGCCTGGGGTGAATCCCATCGGGTCCCCCCGAACCCGAGGTTTTTAGAGTCTTAAGTAGTGAGAGAACCTCTTTAGGCTTGACTAGCCATAGATGAAAGGATGGGCAGTCGAGAGCAGGGGGAACCCACATGCTAGGGTCTGTGCTGAGGGGAGGTAGACCAGCCTTGTACGAGTCAAGGTTAGTGAAGTGATGGTTTAGTGAGGTGGCGATTAAGGGATCCTCATGTACTAGTCGTCCATTGACCTCAATGGGGCCAGGTAAAGACTTGCCATTCCCCTTTACCAATTCATTAATGTGGGCCCAGAAAAGTCTAGGGTTCCCTGGGTTATTTTTCTGAAAGCATGTGACATACTCTCTTTTGGCAATTTTTATGGCCAGTTTGCACTTGTTCCTGGGAGTTTTGTAATTCACAAGGTCAGCCAGTAGGGAGTAGTGCTTGAACTTTTTCCAAGCCTTGTCACAGTGCATCATCGGGGCCTTTAGTGGAGGGATTATCCATTTGTAGCAGCTCCCCTTGGCCCAAAGTTTCTTCATAGGGGCAAAAGGTTTGCTGCCATGTTAAATGTCCTCTGGAAGAAGGCCACCACCCTATCCAGCGTAGGAAGGAGTTTGATTGGGCTCTAGTCTAGGCTGCTAAGATAGCTGGTGAATTGATTGGGTGTGTAGTGGGTGTAATCCCACATGGCCAGGAATCACGGTTGAACTCTGGGCGCCCTATTCTTCCAAATACAGAAGATAGGGTAATGGTCACGGAGAGCATCAGCCAGGGTGCCAGCTGACTGGCTATTACAGGGGTTAGTCATCAGATCCCAGTCGAGGGTAGAGTGATTCCCTGTTTTGTGGTTCAGTCTGGTGGGTTTGAAGATTACCTGAACAAGGTTTGCATCTTGAATCAGGCCAAAGAGAGACTGGTTGGTATCCTGGGCTCAGTTCAGGTTGAAGTCTCCCAAGATGAGGAGTTCAGAGAAGATGTCATTGGCTATATCCTTTAAGATTGCCCCCAGGAATTGGAGGGCATTCTATGGAGGGTTATATACACACCTAATGGTGAGGTGCTTGAGGAGACCCAGGGCAATGTGTACGAAGATTGAGTCACTGTCAGTGCAGGTATTGTGCTTAAGGTTGACCTCGACTGAGTTCAGGGTATCTTTTACATAGATAAGTACCCCTCCCCCTTTTTATTGGCCCTATCTTTCCAGTAGGAGTGGTACCCAAGGGCAGTGATCTCATGTTAGAGGACATGAGATTTGAGCCAGGTCTCTGACACGATCAGGACATCTGGATTGTAGAGGTCCAACCATGCTTGCACTTCTTGCATCTTATGTCGCAGACTGCACATGTTCATGTGCAAGATCCGCAGGCCCTTCAAGGACACCCAGTGTGGGTCCTGCAGGGAGGATATCAGGAGATTGCCAAGAGGTGGACCTGAGTTTGGTTGTATATTTCCTGCCAGGAGCAGGAGGGCTCCAAGTGGAGTTAAGGAACAAGAGTAATCCTCTTGTGCTTGACCTATTTGCATAGAGGATGGTGGAGTACCAAACGCCTTTCTTAGTGAGTTTGTGGGCCATCAATAGGGATCAGACTCTGCATTTGGAAGGGAATGGGTAGCGAGAGTATGGAAGGTGTCAGGCTGCTGGGGTCCATATAGGTCAGGGTAGCCAGAGTCAATGAGCCCGTCCACCCAGAGGAGGGACAGGATATACATGGTGGCCATCAGTAATCCTCTGTTGGGCAGGTAGAGACAGGGTGTGCCTAGCTTTACGGACATGTCCGTGAGTAATGGGGACCCTTGAGTTAGAGAGGAGAATATTCTGGGTATTTCCAGTCTGCTATCTTAAATCACCTAAGTGAGTTAGAACCAGAATTACTATGCCTGGCTATCAATTATTCACTCTGTGTCCCTTATAGGAATTACGCATATTTGACAATATTAGCATGGAACTTCAAGGTTACTGCCATCTAACTAGCAGCTGGACCTATGTTTCCCCAGTAAAAATCAGAGCAAGTCATGAGATGCAGAATTGGGTTAGGGTATAGGTACTAGTTCTTGTTACTTTTCAGAATATTGCACTATCTACTTGCAGGCAGTTTCAAACAGTAACCTTTTAAGTTGAGTAGGCATTCTACTAGCAGGCAGTTTCAGTTTCAGACAGTAACCATTTAAGTTGAGTAGGCATTCAGATCAAATACTATGACATATGCTTTAACAACTAGCTATCTGTTTCGCTGGTGACCATATGAGTGGAGACATAAGAGAACTGTCTAAGATGCTTTAAATGAATCATAAAGATCAGTCAGAGGTTTATACTATAGCAGCAACTTGCAGTGTGAATACAAGTCAGGCATTTGAGTTACAGTCTGTCGCCGAGCCTGACTGGCCCCAGGCAATAGATGGGCATGGTTACCAGGCATTTAATGGGACGAGGAACCAAGGTAGGTGGGTGGGCAAAAGTTAAAATTTGCAGCACTTTCTGCTGCACAGTCCTCAATCATCCCTCTGTTTAATCTCCCCATTCTCCCTCCACAGCTTACCAGTTCATCAGGGGAGGTCCACATGGCTTAGAGAGGATTGCGGGCACCTCAACCCTGAGGTGCTCCGCTCGCGATAAGTCCGTGGCAGGGGGGAATGACCAGCAAGAGCTGCCCGCTCCTCCCCTGAAGAAAAGAAAGAAGAACAAGCTTAGCCACTAGCTCGATCACAGCCTTTTGATCAGGCTGCCCAAGGATCGCGGCTGCTATGGACCAATAAGGCGTCAATGTCTTTTTTGAACTTGGCACCTAACATCATCTGCAGAGGCTCCAGTTCTGTGGAACAAGTTCAAATTTGCAGCACCTTCTGCTGATCAGTCCCCGATTGTCCCTCTGTTTAATCTCCCCGTTCTCCCGCCGCAGCTTTTCCAGTTCGTCAGGGGAGGTCTGCCTGGCTTAGAGAGGATTGCTGGTGCCTCAACCCCGAGGTGCTCCACTGGTGATAAGTCCGTGGAGGGGGGAACGACCAGCAAGAGCCACCCTCTCCTCCCCAACAATAACATACATTATATGGGTTTATTTTTGGTAAAGGATAAAGGGTTTTCAGTAATGCCTTAATATTGTGGGCTAATAACACAACCTTTCTCCATTTGGCTTTGCACCCTGCCTTTCTGCATTAATAGTGACCGTTGTTTATTGGGGCATAGTAAATACAAAAATGGGAGGGGGATAGATAGTCATTCTTACCCTGCCCATTATACCCCTTTTGTGACTGGTAACACATATTTCAGGTCATGGTTGTACATTTTATATAGGTCCTGCAATTAATAGTGATCATTGCTTATTGAGGTATACTTAATATGAATATGGGATAGGGATGAACAATCCTACGCTGCCTGTTACACTTCTTTTGTGATTGCTAAGACATATTGTACTACACCGTTTATGAAACGTATATGGGTTCATGATATGCGCTAATGTAGTGAGCCAATAATAGAACTGCCCCCCCCCCCACACACACACACCTTCCCCTATGTCTTCTTGGGATTTAGATGTGCCAGTTGTATGGATTCCATGCATGCACCATCTCATTATTTGCACCTGTAATTGTTTAATTAATACACTCACATATAGTTTGGTGGTGCCTGGTTGAGTTGGTTATGACAAGGTTCTTGTAGCAGCAAACCTGTTGTCATCCTTTTTGGAGAGGTCTGTGTGCTGACACCAAGCTGAATTTGTAGACTTTGTACTATTAAGTGTGATGCATTTTATATCAGTGTTGTGAAAACATTTTTGGGGAGGCTGAATGCCCCATTTTTTATGACTTTAAATGTACTTGCAATGATATTGTACCCTTGGATGATAGCATACAATTTGTTGAATATAACAAACCTGATGACAGCTGAGTGCTAGATTGCCTACTAAATTGGAAATGTATGGTAAAGTGTATCTACTCTCCCCAGTGCAGGTTAACAATACAGCAAATCATCACTGAGAAGCACAAGATACCTAGCCATGACATGAAAGGCTGGGATCCCTTTACTGCACTGATGCTTTAGAGAAAAATATAGGGTTTAGTGTTATTGCTCACTCCTCCTCCACGCCAGTTTGTTTTCATTTGTTTAAATGGTTTTGCAAAGATTTAGGATTTTGTACTACTTTCCCTTTGCAATTGAAAACATTTTCAGCCTTGTCGGGGGGGGGGTGTGAATGATGACAGACGTTTCCAACTTACAGCTGTGACGCAGACAGCTGGAGAGAGCAGGTGGAGGATGCTAGGTCCAGAAAGAGTATTGAAAGATTAAATGGCATCAATGATTTGTGCTATGAAAATAAATGGAAACTACCGTAGGTCAAATTCAATTGTGCCATAAATGAGTGATGCTGCAGACTGGTACTGAAACAAGAAAAAGGATAATTCTATGTACTCTTGCTGTTTTTTGAGTTAAACTGTTTTTATGTCATACATTAATTTATTGAAAAGTGAAAGTAATACCTTTGTCATCAGATCACCCCAAACAAGGCTCCAGTAATAGTAAAAGTTCATTACTCTCGAGCCTGTCACTGTAACTGTATAATTCCATAGTCTCTGTCAAGGTAACAGCACTGGGTAAACCGATATCCAAGGCCACTGTTTTTCGGTTTTTACCGGAAAACCTGGTAAAATTCCGGAATTAGGGCTGCCTGAACACCGGTAAAAACAAAGATTTCATGGAATCTGCCATTTTATACTAGATCAGTAATTCTACAAAACTTGTATTTTTTTTTAATAATTACTTCCTGAACTATTTTCAATTTGCTTTATTTAATGCTCTGTATATTAAGCCTTCTTTTATTCTGATTATTTATACACACACTAAAAGAATGACAGCAGAATCCCGGTAAAATCCGGAAATTAGAATAACAATCACCGGTGCAATTCCGGAATCTGAAGTATTGAAAATGGAATTTCAATGTTTTAATCACCGTAAATCAGTGGCCTTGCCGATATCTACCAAAACAAAGATTGTTTTATTATAAGGCTCTGCTAAACAACTGAACAAAAAATACTAATAATCAACTGTTAATCCATTTATCTCAATGCATGAACCTCCTCCTTGTAGTTTACAGTTTGTTCTGCCTCTGTTAATTGTTTGAGCACTGACTCTTTTTTTAAAAAAACAGAGGCCAACACTCAGTAACATGAAATTAATATACATTTACTGACTTATAAAGCCTTACATGGACTGGGCCCAGACTACTTGAAAGAGCTTCTTGTGCATTACTGCCCAATGTGACAGTTGCGTTCAGCTGGTGAGGGGTTGCCGGAGATTCCAAGGGTGTCTTTGAAATCTTCAGGGGCCCGTGCATTTATGCACGTGGCCCCAACCCTTTGGAATTCCCTACCCTGTCAGCTTCAGGAGTGCACGACTGTGGGAGGGTTTAAACAGGCGCTGAAAACCTTTTTATGGTACCATGCTTTTGGTGGCACAGAATAATTTGGATCCTCTGCTATTTATTTTATTATTATGTTTATTGTTTTTATCATGGTTGCCCTTATCTTTTTGTAAAGCACCTTGATGGCCTGAAAGGCGCTTGTGCGAAATAAAATTCATTAGTATTATTTATTATTATCTTTTAGAAAATGGCTTGAACAAATACAGAGATCTGATTGGTTAATGTGGCACCAAACCTGGGCAATTTTTTAACAATGACCAGAAAAAATCAAGTCCAAAACCATGACAACAGAGGTGCCACATCACCCAATAAAATCAATGGTGTAAATGAAAACATTCCTTATGTCAGAGACTGTAATCAGCGTGAAGTGCTGATTTTTTTACTTGCCTCTGAAGCCTTCACTTAGTAACGTAAATGACAGTGCCAACTTCAAACATACCGGCTGTCAACTTCAAAATGATGGCAGACGAAGATCTCAAGGCATTATTTCAGGCATCATTTGAGGAAGATGACTCAGAAAATGAGGAAAACCTGATGAGAACATAAAAAATGTCAGTGAGTAAAATAAAATGGCACATCTCGCTGACTACCACACAGCTGACAGAAATAGAGGTGAACCGTGAAGAAATAAATACTAGAAAAACCACAATCTGTGCAGTTTCAGTACTGCATGACTGGGCAAAAGAAAGCAGCATCAACATAAATTGACAAACTGACAGCCCGAATACACTAAACAACACCTTCCGTAGATTCTGTGCAAAAGTAAGAAAATCAAGTGGTGAGCAGTACTTGGTTGCCGGGCACTGTCCTCTACGAAGAGGGCTCAGCAGACATCTAAACAATCCATCCATATGCTACATTAACAAACTAACAGATCTGCTGTTCAAAAGCAGCAATAATGTGTTCAAAAGCATCCTAAAGCAGTACTGTAAAGAAAGAAAAGACCAGGCAGCACACTACCCACCGATTTCTGAGACTGACCTTGCAAAACTACGGAAATCACCTGCATTGTCTGTAGACACTGCGCTGGGCTTGCTCAACCATGTCTGGTTTGAAATCCAACTACACCTAGCCCGGCATGGCAGAGAAGGCCTCCGAGAGCTCACACCCTCATCCTTTCAACTGCACAAAGATCAGCACGATCAAGAATTCCTCAGCTTGGCTTACAACCCCAAGACCAAAAATCACAAAGACCCCCTAGAAACAAACAAAGAGTTACAGAGAGGCTGCATGTATACTGACCCTGGCAACCCTGAATGCCCTGTCATGGCATTCAAAAAATACTTAAGCAAGCTGCCACCCAACCCCAAAGCACTGTACCTGCACCTGCGACTAGCTCCGCAAGAGGTTCTAAACAGCCAGGCAACATGGTACACGCAGGAATCACTCGGTAAAAACTACCTTGGGGAAATGATGAAAAAAATTAGCATAGTAGCTAACCTGAGCCATGTCTACAGAAACCACAGCATTCGTAGCTGTACTGTCCAACTCTTATCCAATGTAGGCCTAGAATCTCATGAAATTATGACCATAACGGGTCATAGATGCAAAGCAAGCCTGAAATCCTATTGAAGGCAGAATCAAGAAGACAGAAACAACTGGAGTGCCCTTCTCTCTGGAAAAACAGCAACCACCAGCAGAAGCAATCAAGAAAGCACCAGCAAACAGCAACCGAATGAACCATCGCCATCTAGTGGAACAACCACAATTCACAGCTCCTTCAACCTAATGAACTGCACGTTCTCAGGTCCAGTTAATTTCATTGAGAACAAAAAGTAAACATCAAAAAAGAGCTGCAATTTCTTGTTTCTAAACATTTTAAAATGTTTTAAACAGTTTCATTGTTAAAAAGTTTTAAACACGTTTATAATAAAATGAAAAGTTTAAACAGTTGAAAGCAGTTTTCTTCTTTTCCCCACACCCCTCCCAAAAAAGGATTACTTTTCCTCTGACAGTATTTATTGATAAAAAAATAAAACTTTACAGTTGCAATGATTTTTTTGTCTGAGTATTTATTAAAATACAGTGAAGCTATTTTCTAAGTGCAATAATATCCGACAGGGTGGGCATTATTGGGAAATACCGGACCTTCCAGGGGCTATAAGGCCCTTCACCTGCGGTATCAGGCCTCATTACACCCTTGGGCAGTCCGGTATTTCCCAATAATGCCCACCCTGTCAGATATTATTGCTCACATAAACTTGTAGATTATATAAAAAGAAGCTAAAGCTGACAGAAAAAACAAAAACGGATCATGCATGTACTAGAGACTGCTCACCATTATGGAATGCAGGTTTTTGTTCTGGTCTCAGCCAGTGATTACAGCCCTCTGGTGATACAGTACCCTTAGACAAACCCAGTGGACTACTTAAAATGACATCTGTCCATTACAGCTGGCAATGGCACTATTCCTGGCTGAGAACAGTACCTCAGGAACTTTCTTTTTCATTTTCCTTTTTTTTCCTTCAACCCGCTATAGTCTGCTCTATTACTTAGGAGTAACACCAGGGAATTCACTTTTGTGGAGCTGTCCTGGATACATTTAGACTCAGCTGATTTAGTTTTCATAAGGGTGAAGTCTTTTGTGAGTTAATGAGTGTTTTAAATAACTGGCAATGAAGCCATGTGTGTATTAACGGTTGTAAACCACATAAATATCAATAGCTGAGCTGAAATTGAATGTTCAGTTTTTCACATTTTCATAAAAGTATCCTGTTATTGTAGCCAGAGGAGGGTTCCCAGGTACCCAGAAACTACCTCTGTCTTGCATCCATTATGTTTTTATGAAAACAAAAAAATATTTTTTCTACTGTGGGATTAAACAATAGGATTTCTTTGGTGTTCTCCTTCCCAAATCTTGGCGATACCTCTGAGCACTTTATATTATGGAGGATATTTACTGTTCTGCACACACTGTAAAGCATTCTTCAAAAAACAGTGGACCACTTCTAGTAGAAAACCTATACCTTCTCCCTAGCTCAACTCCAGGGTTTGCAAGGCACACATGAACATGTAATATTTTTTTATTTCAGTAATATGGCAAGGTATGCAATTCACTTTATATCTAAGCAGTAATAGCTATGGATAACTGTGTTCAAGGTTTTATAATTGTAACTGGAGAGCCAAAAATGACAACATTTAGGGGGTCTAGCTGCATTATTCAGAGTTATTAATGTACCACAATGCAATTAAAATGTAAACTATGAAAAGTAATTTAACAAAACAGTAGTATATAGTTTAATAAAAATAGCATACGGCTCTGAATAATGAGATTACAGTAGCAGGAAGTATGGTTACCATCATTGACTTAACCCTTGGCTTGTACACTGGGCTTCTCCTTGTTTATATTTGTTCTTTGTTTTTACAAAGTTATTCTTGCATGTTTTACGTAATGGGGGCATATGCTATAAGGTTAAATATAGTTTTAAATCCAATTTTCATGTGTGTCTTGCATAACCCTGGAGTTGAGCTGGGGAGAAGGTATAGATTTTCTACCAGAAGTGGTTCACTGTTCTTTGGGGAATACATTCCAGTGCATACAGAACAGTAAATAGCCTTCATAATATGAAGTGCTCAGGGATATCACCAGGATTTGGGAAGGGGAGCACCAAAGAGATCCCATTATTTAATCCCACTGTAGAAAAAAAATGGATGCAAGACAGAGGTGGGTTCAGGGCACCTAGGAACCCTCCTCTGGCTACAATAAGGGTATACTTTTATGAAATTGTGAAAGACTGATCATTCAATTTCAGCTCAACTATTGAAATTTAGGTGGTTTACAACAGTTAATGCACACATTGCTTCATTGCCAGTTATTTAAATAACTCATTAACTCTTAAAAGACTTCACCATTTTTGCTGACAATGGCGGACACCAGCAGTCCAGGCACCAAACTAGCCACTCCCCACCAGCAGAACTGGATTCTGATCGATGTGGAGTGGGTGAGCCAGCAAAATTACTTTATACTGATGTTTGTTCAAAGAACATTTAATAACAAACAAAATAATTTTAATCACCAAAACAAGGCTTTGAAATAAGCTTTAAATCATATATTTTTCTCTTCTTTTGCTAGTTCTGTATTTCACTTAATTCATTGCTTACTAATTTGAGATATGCTGTATAAAAGATAACTCTAAGGACTATATTCTATATCATGGGAGGCCCTGCTCTTATTTAAAGTTAACTGATTTAAAACAGTGAATCTCATTTTTATTTTGTTTACTTGCTCTTTTTTCCCCTCCTGCCAGCCCCATTCCCCAGACACCCCAGCCCCAACACTCCAGCATCCATTGGATCTTACCCCACCAGCTGTCTGCTCCAGCCCCCACTGGGTCAACGGGGCTTTCTTGCTCCACATCGATCAGGATATGGTTCTGCCATTGAAGAGCAGCTAGTTTGATGCTGTGCCTGCTGGTGTTCGTGTCATCAGCAAAAATTGTGATTTTTTTTGAGAGTTAATGAGCTCTTTAAATAACAGGCAATGAAGCCATGTGTTCATTAACTGCTGTAAACCTCATAAATATCAATAGCTGAGCTGAAATTAAATATTACGTTTTTCACACTTTCATCAAAGTATTCAATTTTGTGTAGCCTGAGGGGGGTTCCTAGGTGCCCATAAACCACCTCGGTCTTGCATCCATTATGTTTTTATAAAAAAAAAAAAAATTATATGGTGGAGTCACATAATGGGATCTCTTTGGTGCTCCCTTTCCCATATCCTTGCTCTGTAAAGTGTACTGATGTTCTTCAAAGTGTCAGAACTATTTCTAGACACAAACGCTAATAAAACATTGAACTTACTTGATAGGCACATTCCTGAACTCTCAACATATGGGGTCCACTATTCTTAGACACAGCCTTTAAAATAAGAAATGACACATTCTGGTTAATTGCTCTGAATTGTGAAGGCCAGTGCTATGTATTTTAATGCTAAGAGGTTGAGAGGTATGGAAAATAGGTTTATCTTGAGGTGTGTTAAATAACTCTAAATTCTTCTGCACTCCTGCTGATGTGGCAGTACCTTCTCTGCTATGCAAAAGCTCTCTTGAACTCACTGTTCATAACTCCTCTACCTGTAGGATTTGAAGCTCCCCACAGATCAATATTGGCAGCTAATTGTTCTGTATTGTGATTGAGAACTTAATTGACATTTTAAAAAATGGATTAAGTGGTGTTTGACATATTAATGTACATCACTAATACTGTTTCAGGCACAAAAACACTAGGAGTAACTTGAAATAAAACCTGCATGTAGAAAATGTGAATATGACATAGGGATTTACTGTTTTTGTTATAAGTGCTGTATTATATTGTATGCATTATCCCATTATATTGAATGTATTTATTTATTTAGTTTAGTTTAGTTTTTGTTGACTGTGAAGGAGGACTAGACAATTGTTTTGCCTATTTTCAGCCTCGTCCCCAGAGAGAGAGTGAGATACAGATGGATACCAACCGAAATTGAACCAGATTTTACTTAAGCTGTTGGTGATATTTTAAGTGAATGAGAGAAATTTGGTCAGTTATTCCATTACCTCCTTCCCCAAGGTGCTCCTGGACAACAACAATATAGCTCGCTGGCCCTTTCTTGCCAACTCTTTTAAATAAATAAATTAATAATAGAGTACATAACAGCTGACTACTTTTATGACAGAGATTTTTTTTTTGGTTTAGTTGCTCTTTATTCCCCTCCTGCTGGCCCTCATTTCCCAGAAATCCCAGCTCCAACACTCTAGCTTGCCTCAGATCTTACTCAATCAACTGTCTTCACTCCCCTTGTGGGGTCAGCGGGGCTCCCCCACTCCCACATAAATCAGGATCTGATTCTGCTGTTGGGGTGCAGCTAGTTTGGTGCATGGCCTGCTGGTGTCTGGTATCATCAGCAAAACCTGGTGAAGTCTGTAAAGGTGTACTGATGTTCTTCAAAGTGTCTGAACCATTTCCGGACAGAAACACTAATAAAACATTGAACTAACTTGATAGACACATTCCTGAAGTCTCAACATACGGGGTCCACTATTCTTAGATATAGCCTTCTTTAAAATAAGAACATGCCACACATTCTGGCTAACTGCTCTGAATTGTGAAGGCCAGTGCTATGCATTTTAATGCTAAGAGATTGAGAGGTATGGGAAGCGGGTTAATCTTGAGGTGTCTGATATGATAACTCTGAACTCTTCTGCACTCCTTCTGGTATGACAGTCCCTTCTCTGCTATATTAAAGCTCTCTTGAAGTCAGTGGTCATAACTCCTTCTCAATCTGTAGGATTTGAGGCTCCCAATGGGGCAGTCTTGGCAGCTAATTGTTCTGTATTGTGACTGATAACTTAATTGACATTTTAAAAATAGATTAAGTGGTGTTTGGTGTATTAATGTACATTGCCCATACTGTTTTAGGCAGTAAAACACTAGTAGTGATTTGAAATAAAACCTACAAGTGCAAAGTTTGAATATTACATAGGAATTTATTGTTATTGTTGTTGTTATATGTGCTGTATTATATTGTAAGTATTATCCCATTGCCTCCTGCCTCAAGGTGCACCTGGACACCAACTGTATAGCTCACTGGGCCTTTCTTGCCAACTCTTTTAAATAAATAAATTAATTAATAATACAATAAATAAAGGCTGACTACTTTTACAACAGTGAGATTTTTTTGTTTAGTTGCTCTTTATTCCCCTCATGTTGGCCCCCATTTCCCAGACACCACAGCCCCAACACTACAGCTTCCACCAGATCTTACCCAATCAGCTGTTTTCTCACACCCCCATGCAGTCAGCGAGGCTTCCCTGCTCCCACTTCGATCAGGATCTGGTTCTGCTGGTGGGGCGCAGCTAGTTTGGTGCATGACCTGCTGACATCTGGCAACATCAGCAAAAATGGTGAGGCCTTTTAAGAGTTAATGAGGTCTTTAAATATGTGGTAATGAAGCCACGTGTGCATTAACTGTTGTAAAGCAGCTAAATATCAATAGCTGAGTTGAAATTGAGTGATCATGTGTTCACATTTTCATAACTGTATCCCCTTATTGTAGCCAGAGGAGGGTTCTTAGGAGCCCAGAAACCACCTCTATCTTGCATCCATTATGTTTTTACTAAAAAAAAAAAAGATTTTGTTTTCTATGGGATTAAACAATGGGATCTCTTTGGTGTTCCCCTTCTCAAATCCTGGCGATACCCCTGAGCACTTTATATTATGGAGGTTATTTACTGTTCTGTAACTCAGGAATGTATTCCTCAAAGAACAATGGACCACTTCTGGTAGAAAATCTATACCTTCTCCCCAGCTCAACTCCAGGGTTGTGCAAGGTACACATGAACATGTAATATTTTTTATTTTAGTAATATGGCAAGGCAAGCAATTCACTTTTCATCTAAGCAGTAATAACTATGAATAACTGTGTTCCCGTTTGTATCATTATAACTGGAGGGCTGAAAATAGCAACATTCAGAAGGTCTTGCTGCATTCTTCAGAGCTATTAATGGCTGGAAAAACTACTGTACCATGATTTAATAAAAATTTTAACTATAAAAACTAATTTAACAAAAAAGTAGTATATCGTTTAATAATAATAACATACGACTCTGAATAATGAGATTACCGTAGCTGGAAATATGGTAACCATCATTGATTTAACCCTTGGCTGGTACACTGGGCTTTTCCTTGTTTAAATTTGTTCTTTGTTTTTACAAAATTTTTATTGCACGTTTTATGTAATGCGGGCATATGTTATGCAGTTAAATACAGTTTTAATTCCAATTTTTTGAAGAAGTGTAGCTAATTACTAGTCTCATTGCACTGCAGTGAATGCTAAAACCTGCAATATAAACAGCTACTTAAATGACAACACATTTCTGCTTTAGATCCAATGAAATATGTTTCAGGGAAATGTTGTGATGTAATGTAAGGGTACTAAATAATTACCACAAAGGTGGGTGTTTCTTTCCATTTTAGACCAGAGACTGACAACTTGAGCTAAAATCACAGTATTGGGCAACTAAGTTTGTAGGCACACTACTGCATTGTTAACACATATTGAGAACGCAGAACAAATATTTTTAAGGGCATTGCATTTTACTTCAGTGTTTCATTGCCTCTTCATTTTGTTTTGTTTTTTATTTTAATGTACAGTAAAATGACTTTATATTGTTGTTTGTTCAAAGAATGTGTAATAACAAGCAAAATAATTTTAATCACCAAAGCAAGGACATGCTCAATGGAAAAAGTGCATTATACTGGCACATTTATTTTATTAATTTATTAAGAAAAATAAAATCCTTACAAATTAAAATGGATAGTTTACAGAATTGGAATATCCATTATCTAGCTTGCATTAGCCCCATTTAAAATATTGTACAAGGTATATTGTTCCAAACAAACTGTGAGACTATCAGAACATTTTATAACTTTGAAATGTAATTGATATCATAATCATGTGGAATGTGTATCATATTTCTCATTAAGATACTGCTTTTTGCCAAAGCATCAACAAAACTGCTGCTATATGTCAATAACAATCATGCTTTTGTATATCTTTTGCTGTGCCTATGAACTGAACAACAATGAACAAAAGTTTTGTTAATACTTCATCCACAAACTAATAGCATTTTGCACTATTTCTGAATAACAAAGACTATACACAAAAATTATATATTTTTCATTAAAATACTGTCTTTTTCCAACTCAACAAAAACCAAACCACTGCTGTCTGTCAATAACAATTGTGTTTTTGTATATTTTTTTATGTGCCAAGCTCTGATTTCTGTTCTTGTATTTACTCATTATCTACCAAAATAAATATTTACTACTCCTTCAACACCCATGCATTTCAACCACTTTTCCACTTTGACCTACAATCTTTTTTTACAGTGTTACTAGCAATATCACTAACATAATTTTGCAGCCATATTGGCTCTGGCTAGAGTTTGCATTTATAAGATATAATACTATTTACATTCTGAGTAACCCATTTCAGTGAGAAAATTGTATCAGCCATGAGAAGTAAAAGATCCACATTGTAGCCTTCATTTTTCCTGAGACCTAGACTCCCTCTTTTAGATATAGATGCTTCTGACAGAGAAGACATATAACCTTCCTGCTCTGAGGAAGCATCCTGTATAGAAGAGGGGAGAGATGAGGCCCCAGGGTTCCCCTCATCCTCAGTATCTCTCCAATGCTTGGAGCTATGTAACGTGGCATATCTATCCCTTACTGGCATGGTAGCAACTTTGAGGGCTTTCCTTGCCTTTGATGGGTTATGTCTCCCACATTTCTTCCTTGTTACCATAGTGGTTCTTGTAACCTCAGACAGAAGGGGTGGGCATATCCAGCTATGACTCTTCTACCACAACCGGCTGTGGCTCCACAGTTGGAGTATTCCAAACCTGGGAGTCAACATCAGAAGACCCAACTTCCGTCTCTTCAGGGAGAGAAGGACCAGTCAACAAAGCATCTTCAGAGACAGCTGCTATCACTTCATCAATTTGGGGAGGAGCCACTGGGGGAGGGTTAACAATGGTGGGTGACTGCAGTGAGAGATATGCCACAAGGACCTCCTCACCTGTCTGTTCTGGAGCATCTTCACCAGAATCTGGGGCAACCAGTAAAGGAAGAGCAGGTGCCACCTCCAGTTGCAGGGAATCCTTTTGAGACCTTTTGCTGGATTTTTGTAACTAGGTTAATTTGGTGCAAACTAGCAGGTCTATTATGAGCTGCAAAAGTACACTGTCTGTAAGTGTGTCCAGTGTCTATACATAAATTGCATCACATGATTAGGACAGTGAATATTCACCTGTCCATATTCCAAACATAAACTATACCTAGAGCTGTCACAATTGTTACTGGGATGAGCTTTAGAACCACATGTGTGACTGACAAGTCTTAGGCTGGCCTTGGTAAAATAGTAGGCCCTGATCCCTGCCAATGGTGAAGCTGCTGGAGAGGTCAAGTATGCTCTAGTCAGTTTGCAATAATTTGGCTTTAAACCACCATCACCTAGTCCAGATGAATTCTGTACCAAAGATAGGTTTGGGCCTGTCTAGAACATCAAATGTCTGCCAGAGCCAGTACAGAAAATCATTTACATTAACTCCTTCATTCCAAAACACCACTGTTATGGTCTTGGCAGCAGGCTTTTTAATGGGTACTGCAACAGACAGGGCCCTGAGGGAGGTATCTTTATCCGGGATATACTTGGACCAGAACCTATATGATGATTTAGCTGCTTTAAATCTAACATCATAGGTGGGCTCGACAACACATGAATCAAGGCATAAATCTCTGATGCTAAGAACCACATGGAGTCCTTCAGTAATGTTCTGGCAATGTGAACTCAGTCCTGAGGGGTTTTTAACCCACCTCTGTACCTGATGTGGACTGCCTTTCTCCTCTGGGAAGGCTCTCCCTAAGATGTAAATAAATCTGACAGCTTGAAAATCTACTCTTGATTGGAGATGGGGCAAAGTGTTATTTTCTCTAACATCAAGGTTAGTCTGTAATGGGGGTGAATTTAAAGTGTGGATCTCTGCCTGGGGGAGGGTGGGAGGCTGGGGATTATCAACACCCAAATCAGGGTGTGCACTGTCACGTCCCTCAGTATAATGACCACTCAAAAACACTGTAGTATTAACAGCAGAGACAGAGCCATTTAATGCAGACCTCAAAATAACATTTTTCCCTGAGAAGTAGTAATCTCAGTGCTAGGCAATACCACCCCTTGGTTTACTGAATTTAAGCCAGCACTTGTGGAGTTCGCTGAAAACAAAGGAGTACAAGTAGAAGTATACATTGCCCTGGAAGTAGTAGGCAGCTCAGTTCCCCCCCCCCCAAAAGAAAATTCACATTACAGTCCTGAATATCAACAACCACCACATGTGCTGAAGGGAGACACATAGAGTGTGAATAATGCTGACAAGACACCCACTACTTTCTGGTTCAGGTGTTGCCCTTGCAACTTATCCTTGTTCTTGAAATGAGCAATCCATCTAGAGCTGTCTTATCCTGCAGTGAGGAGTGCTATCCCTGAGAACCAGTTCACATCACCTGGATGATGCTTATGTTGCTTTTGCATTCCTGAATGCCACCCAGGATGTAGTTGCTGCTTCTGTTGTAGCATTTGGTCATGAGGAGGAAGAGATGCTGGATCCCAATCATGGACTGGGTTAGGGTTGGGACAGACTTCAAAATGTCATGAGACACAGGAGCTGTATTCCATGCTTCTTTATCCAGGACAACAGAGTCAACAATGGGTGTACACCCTAGGACACCGGATAAGGGGTCCATACTAACTGAGAAAACAGGGGGAATGTCACCTGTGGTAGAAACAGTTGCTTGAATAGAGTCAACTGACTTTTGACAAATCTGTGCAATGGAGACATCAGGATCTTTTCATCTGGGCAGCTTTCAGCCATTCTCATTTATGAAGGAACTTTGCTTCCTCCTCTGCTATCAAGTCCATTAGATAGATTTCTTTGCCTCTAAAGCCTACTTCAGTTTTGCTTCTTCTGAAGCTAAATTAGTCTCCATTTCAGACGGCTCTGAACTTTCATTAGAATCAATATCCATATCCATCTCTGTATTCAAACTCTCAGGCACAGCAACATCTTTATCATTTTCCTGATTGACATCAAGCAGACAAGGAGCTGGAGAGGAAGTCTGCTTTCCTGTTCCTGCTCCATCCTTTTCCACAACTCCAGTGTTTATCATCTTGCCTAAACAGGCAACACCTCCCTCTGCAGTAAGAGTAGGAGAATTTTCCCAGAGTCCACGCCAGATTTCCACCATTCACTAAATATACCACCAGCAGCTTAGTGTGGATCAATTTCAGATGGTTTCCATAAGCAGAAAATAAGTCGAATGTCCTGGTCCTTCTTTCCTGGTCAACAAAAACTACAAAAAAATAATAAACCATTGCTGTGCCGCAGACCGATATATCTGTCCAGATTTCCTGTATGTTCTAATTCTGTCTGCAGTCTATGGGTAAATACATCAATAAAGGCAAACTGTATGTACCAGTGGTATTTTTCTGCTGATATTTTCTATGTTACTGTGTTTCCATGGTGCTTTTTGCTGCAGTAGCAGACAAAAAGGACCTAGGGAGCATAATAGATGAGGAACTGAATCACGACAAGCAGTGCATGACCCCTGTCAACAGGAGCAGGAACATTATCAGGGTATATCAAAGTTGTTTGGGGTTACCTGCAGAACAGAGAAGTAATCCTGAGAGTTTATAAATCCCTAGTTCAGGTACATCCTAGAGTACTGCTTTTAGTACTTGGCTCCTCGATACAAAAACAGACATTAAGACAGTCAAGAGAGCACAAGGCAGTGCCACTAAATTGATCAGGGGTATAGCAACAGAATTTGTCATCAGAAGAGGACCAACTGACCCATCTAGTCTAGCCAGCTGGTCCCTGCCTAGTCTGCCTCTGCAGATCCTAACTGGTCTCCCTCCTTCCTCTCTGCCTATTTACTAATGTCCCCCTATATCTATCCCATGCATGCTTCAAGACCTTGCTGTTTTCACCTCCACCACTTCAGTTGTCAGTCTGTTCCAGGAGTCTATGACTCTTTCAGTGAAGTAGTACTTCCTCACATACCTCTTAATCTTGCACTAATGAATTGAATGGGCATGAAATGCCATTAATAACATCATCATAACAATAGGTCACAATAAGAAACCAGTGAAGTTTCCATTCAACATTAAAAAAAGAAATGGTTATTTCACAAATCAGGGGATTAGACCATGGAATGCACTACCAACCAAATTAGTGATTAATGTGACGTAGACAGCCAGCTCTGAGTGCTGTATCATTTTTTTAAATATAAAATGTATTAATAACTGTCTCTGCTGAAAAATCTGGTGCTCTTAGAATGACCTCACTCATCAACCCCCCCCCCCCAGGTTTCAGCTGAAAGATGCACGCCATAACAAAAACGCTGACAGCATGTGAGTTCACACGCACTCAGTTTTTAGAGACCATGTGTTACATGTAAGGCCTTAATTAAGGATCCTGTCTGTCTGAGTTAATTGCAACTATAGTTGCTAGAACATATCCATTTTATGACGTTGGAAGGAAAACCCAGGTTATTACATAGAAGTGCGAAAATCATAAAGATGCTGCCATGTCCTGGAAGGAGAAAGCTTATGATGAGATCAAAAGAAGTGTCATTTGAAGGACCTGAATTATGCTGAAGTTGCAGAATGTAATACATTTGTATAAGATATATATTTTTTATACATAATCTGACAGAGGAGGAGCTAGCTGACCTCACACAAAAATGGGTTGTCCCATACAGTTGCTTAAGGAATACTCTGTTTTACTTACACACACTTTTACCTAGACTCTGACTGAGGAAAGATCTTTGGAGTGCTTGTAAACAGATATTTAGAAAGATTTAAAATCTAAGTACTGTAAGTAGGAATTTGCACTGTTTATACCTTGTTTCTTTTAAAAGAGTTGTATGTCTGGTGATATAAGAGTTCTGTGTTTTGCATTTTACATATTTTTAACTATTTTGGTAAAATTATTTTTAGAACTTACTTGGTCTGTCTTTGACTTCTTTTTAGTTGTAAGAAAAGTATATGGTTATTGCAGATACTAAACATAAGCTTGAATGGTGGTACCAAACTGGAAAGAGAAGCATTTTAAATCTGAGGTCTTTATTAAAGTTTTTAAGGGTTCATCTCTGTATACCTGGTTAGGTGCCCATAGGCAAAGATATCTGGCCCCCTGAAGACAGAAATATCTGAGCCAGTGCATTGGGTATGCTAGCAAGAGGTTCACAGTTTGAATCCCTCCAGAACTTGAGATCAAAGGTTGATCCAAACTCACAAAAACAGACAAGAGGGTTACCTTGTCTGCTACACTGTTCACAAGACTGTGCTCAGAGGTTGGCACTTTGGGAGTAGAGGGCCTGACCTGCTGAGTGGGTTTGTGACAGATTGGTTGGCAGCGGTGGCATAATTTTGGTGTCACAAGCTTGTATTGTTCTATGTCAGCTGAGACCATAAGCACTTTTGCAAAGAAAGAGAAAAAGGCAGAGTTTTATTGTAAAATGGAAACAGAACTATATATCACTTGGCGTACAGTCCAGTTCCTACCCATTTTTTTTTCTCTCTAAAGTGCAAGTCAGAGTAGCCGTAGTCAGGGAAGAAGAAGATGGCTTCTGACTACAGCAGACACACTGTAGATTACTTGAAGCAATTGAGCAGGAACAGGGGAGTCCCGTTCAAGGTGACAGCCAAAAAGCAGAACCTCATAGAGGCCCTGATGGTAGCAGAGCAGTGAGTCACTGACCTTGATTGAAAAGGACAGCAGTGCCACTGTCAGTGAAGGACCACAGCAGCAGGTGATGGTCACCAGTATCCTGAAACCAGAGGTACTCAAACTGCAAATTGAGTTGTGCAGGATAGAACTGGAGGCACAGAAAGAACAGAGGGAGGCAGACCATGAGGAACGTAAGTGTCAGACAGCTGCAGAGGAGAAGAGAGAATGCGAACACTGAGAGGCAGAGCGAGAACAGAGAAACACAGACTGTGAGGAGAAGGAGCGCCAGAGGCAACATGAACTGAAGAAGATACGACTCTGACCAGCAGCACCAGAGCAGGTAAGTGGCTTGGGTTTAACTGGGACTACAGGACTGGGTTACAAATTGAACTCCAAATTAATAGCTGAGTTAAAGGAAGAAGAGGACATGGATGCCTTTTTAAATTCTTTTGAAAAAGTTTGTATTCAGGCTAAAATTTCTAGAGAGTCCTGGAGCTTCCAGCTATCCCCGCTACTTACCGGGAAAGCTCGGGATGCATTGGGTCAAATGGACAATGAGGACAGCAATGATTACAGCAAGCTAAAAGCTGCACTGTTAAAAATGTTTGAATTAACTGCTGAATCATACAGAGCTAAATTCCATAAGCACAGGAGAAGCCCTGATATGAGCTACGAGGAGCTAGCCATGAAACAACATCAGTTTTTAAAACATTGGTGGGAAGGAACTGAGGCAAACTCTGTTGACAAAATTGAAAATGTGATTTTATTAGAACAGTTTTATTGGGCTTGCCCAGCTGAGCTAAAAACCTGGCTAGAGGACCGAGATCCAAAAACAGTGCAAGAGGCTGCTGAACTGTCGGACCGATATACCAAGAGCAGGCCTGCTCTGATAGTGAATGGAGCGGGTGTGGCAGTGCAGAAAGGGAAAAGCATGCCTTCAGGGCAGCTAAAACCCTCACTGCCTCCACCAAAACCAGTTAGCCCTAGGTTTCAAAGAAAAGACTTCTCTGAAGTAAGAAATGCATGTTGGCTGTGTAAAGAAGCTGGGCATATTGCCAGACAGTGTCCCAAAAAAGCAAGCAATTATACACAACAGGGTGCTAGAAAAGAAGTGGGATGTTTGTGTGTCCCTGGGAGCATGCCAGTGAACTTGAGGGAACACATGCACCCAGTCATGGTGAATGGTGAATGGTGTACAGACACAGGGTTTAAGGGACACAGGGGCATCCCTGACATTGGTGAAAGGGGATCTGGTACAACCTGGTCAGCTTATACCCAATAAATACGTTACTGTCCAAGGGTTCACTGGTGAAGAGTAAACATTGCCCCTCACTAGTGTTCTCTTACACTGGGGTGAAACAGGGGGAACTGTGCAACAGGTGGCTGTAGCCAAAACATTAGCAGTGGATGTGATCCTGGGTAACAATCTCCAACAGGGGATGGTATGTGCAGTTACCCGTAGCCAAGCAGCAAGGGAAAATTGTAGTTCCCTGAACCCCATGGAAGCCATTGTAGAAACCACTGGGAGGCTGGTTCCCCAGCCTGTGTCTCCTGATATAGAGACTGATAAAAAGGGGGTAGAAGTTTCCCCAGTAGCAAGTGATCACACAGCTATGAAAGGTTACTCCCAAGTCGCATCTGGAAACAAGCTTTGGCTTAGTGTGCTACTCCTGGTTAAACAATGTTACTTTTCCCTTATAGAGACAGGACAGACCTTCAAGGTAAGCTTTGACAAATGTTTGCTCACCAAGGGAATCACAGGGTACCCTGGGTAGGTGAGTGGGTAGGAAACTCCTTTCAATTTGCACATGTTTGCATAGCATATATTTTCATCCCTAATTATGAAACTGTGGGACAGGTGCGATGGACCACCTTAAATTATTGCATTGCTATGTTACATATGCATTCAGATGTTCCACATGATATGGTATGCTTTCTCAGGTAAAACCTGGGTTTGTGTCACAAAACTGACTTCCAATGGATGGTAAAGTCTAGGCAGCTCTGCAAAGGCAAGACTTAGAGTCTGGTGACAGCTTGTGTATGTCCTACTTTATTAATACTTTCTTCAGTAGGTGTGGTAATCATGTTTCAAGCAGTAGCAGGCACCAACTAGATGTGTTTGCTGAGCTCCAAGCATATAATTCCAAACTTCTTTTGCAGAAGTTCATGCTCAGGCATCGCTGGGAAGCAAATCAAACCCCATGTTTGGGTGTCTGATTCAAATGTCACGTTTACTGTTTATAACTTTGGTGTAGCACTACCACAGGAAAACGCCAATTGTTTTTGAGCACTCCTGTCATGCTCTTTCTCAAGATTCCTTGAGAAAGAACCTGAGATGGGTGTTCGACAATGTTTGACGTTTTTCTGTAGTAGTGCTACAACAGAGTTTGAAACAATAAATGTGGCATTTGAATCAGACACCCAAACATGTGGTTTGCTTTTCTTCCCAGTGATGCCTGAGCATGAACTTCTGCAAAAAAAAATGATAATCATGTTACCCTCCCATCAAAATATTAGCTTGGTCGGACATCTTCATAAAGGGAAGGGGAGCTTCATAGGAGAGAAAATGCATGGGAGGTGTGGTAACATGATGTCTAATAGGCCACTGCTCCAGTGGCCAATCAACATCTTTATAGGGCCCATCATCAAGTTGGATCCTACTGAGAAAAGAAAGTCAGCAGCTATGGGGCATTAGGTGGCAGTGTCTTCAGGGGAGAGCAGCAGATGAGATATCTGGGTATTCCTTGGTGTCAGTGCTGGAAGTCCGAGCCAGCTGAGGTAGAGTCATCCTCATGAGGTATTAAGGAATAATTGAAACTGACATTTCTGCCATATTGAAGCTGCAGAAATATTTTCTTGTTTACTTGAATGATCATCAGCTGGGCACAAATCAAGACAAGCAGAAATTCCAGGTTGTCAGTTCATTTCATACACGTTTGCTGAAGTGAGCACACATGACGGCAAGCATAGGAACTCAGTGCAGGAACTATACTGAAATAAAGTGCTTTGGCTGTAGCTGTATTACTGAAGTGCTGAGGGGTTAAGAACAGTGTCATGTTACATGTCTTTACAGTGGACATGCCCATATTTTACATTTGAGCTGTTTAATAAATTAATGTTATTGCTAAGATCAGGGAGATAGTGAAGCCAAAGACTGTATAGTTCTGCCCATTGGGAAGAACTAGAACAATTGGGTGGAAAATGCATTTGTCATGATGTGCAGCATGTTGTGGGTTACTATTTATGAAAATCATCATATGTGTGCACAGGAATAACCATACAGTTTTGTTTTTTAAACTAATTAGCTAACTAAATGTTATGATCTACAGTTGCTATTAACCTGCTGAGTTGATATATTATATTTCCTGATAAACAATGTCGTAGCATGACCTTATGGCAGCAAACAAAATGACTGTTTGATGATCTGTTAGAAATATGATGAACTGTAAAAGGTATAAAAAGTAAGCATTATAGAAACATTAATCATAGTTTGAAGCAACCAAGATTGAAAATGTTTAACTTAGTCTTTGAAGCAGAAACAATGGCCTGGTAATGTCAACAAAATGGAGTAGCTGATAGCAATAAGGTGCAGTGCATTTTGGAAGGACTTAGTAGGAATGAAACAGTGATATCACAAAAGCTTTAAATAAATTAAAAATCACACATCATCCAGAATCCCTTGTCCAAACACAAATTATGAGTTGTTTACTATAATAATTTTACCAGCTACCATTTACAACAGTGCAAGGTGTTTATCTACTATATAGGAATTCATGCTTGAGGAACTTTACAAATATACTTTTTGACCAAACGTAACCCATTTCACAGGTCAGTGGTCACTAGCATTCCATTGAATTATTACCACAGTACTATTTCTGGACTCTTCATCTTGTCTCAATGTTATTCTTCCCTGAGAACATTTTATTGAGGAAAATGTGACTGTCTCCCTTCCCCAGCAGCAGAGCTGCAACCTCTGCTAAAATGGCAAAAATAATGTACTTTACTATTAAAATTTCAACAAAAGAGCAAAACAAATTCTCTCCCATGCAGTAATGTTTTGATGAGGTCTGCAAATGCTCATTGTATATTCAATTGAAATCTGAAAAACCAGCTGTATGGCTCCAATCCTTCGTTGTCAAGCAGAGAAATCAGCTTAGGCAATGACAGTCACTACTCTAATCTGTTCTCCCAGGATTGGTAGAAATGAATTCATTGGAGAAAAAGATCTTTGTAATATGAACATATCCAAGGCAGTGCAGCTGAAGCAGGCATGAGCATATATTTGTTGATGAAGGTTGTCAGTTAGGTTTGATGGCTGACTGAAGACATGGCTGCCTTGGGAATAACCAATTGCCACTTATTGTACTGTAATTTCAGGGAGTTCTCATCTTATTAAATTATTCTTAATCTTGTTGATTACACATTATTCATTTTTTTTTTATTTTACACTCCAGAAATCATGGATATTCCAAAAGAGCTTGATATATTTGTTATACTGATGCCCTATTCCTGCCTAGTTTGACTACTGGGTGGACTGAAACATAAAGCCATTTGGCTTGCTCTGAGTCATGCAGGAAACTAGTGCAGGAGCTACAGTGGTGCTCAGTGCCAGGTTCCTTCTAATCTAGTCATGTCAATCAGAATCATCAGTGAAGAACTGGCAAGAATGAATAGTGTGATCTTTTGCTAATTGCTTAATTTCCTTCTTGTTGCCAGATGTTATAACCAGTCATCACTGAGGGCAGTATCATTAGATCTCATAACATTTGGGAACCTGGCACTGGGCATTACTATTGAGCTCAGATAAATGTCTGACTTGCATTTGTGCTCTAACCAGTTGAATTCATGGCCTCAATATCAAATGTTTTTACAATAATGATGCATCACAATTTCAATAATACCTTGGAGCCCATCCCTTGTCCCAATGAGTGGAAGTGTAAAATGGTGGGTCAAACAGTCACCCTATGGTGTCATTACTCATTTTCATTACGCATAAAAGTTGTTCCTAGTCACTGTCAGAGAAGTCCCCCTATGACTAAGTCACCAAGAAAATCAGACAGCCAGATATTAATGGGTTCAAACTAGGGGTCATACTTACTAACACGTCAGTGTGAGATATCCACATACAGTGGAGCCAACGAGGAAGCAGTGCAGGAATGTGCAATAAATGTCATATAATACTGTATGGCAAAAGGACTTAACTCACATTGAATTACATTGTCCCCTGCAACATATTGAAGCATTTTGCAGTAACACTGCTAGGTATTGTATTGCATCCTGGCTGGCACTGCTGTAGTTGCAGCATGACATAGCACCCAGGGCATGGTCATTTGTTTTGCTGCAAGTCTATAGATTTGAGTAGTGTCACTCAGAATTTGTGCCCTGCACCTGCCTGCATCTTCCCTTAAGTAAGGGGCCACATCTGGACCAGTACTTTATGATTTTTATTATTGCTTACTGTCCTGTTCCCTGTTAGTCCAGTGTCCTCCACCACATCCCTCATTTTCAGTACTCCCTGGTATCCACTGGAATCCACATTCCAAGTCCCACATAACTGTAGCCTAACCAATCACCTTCCACAAGGAACTCTGTGCTCTGCTGGTCTTCTGGGTCCTGCCACAGCACTGCAACCCCCCTACTGCCTGTTTGTAGAAGGCCTACAGGCAGAGAGATTACAGGAGACTACAACATGCAATGCTATGGCCCACATACACTGATAATGGCCCTGCAGTCCATTTGCATGGTGACTCCACTCCCTTCCCCACAGGACTGCAAACTGTTTATTGAATGTGCAGCAAAGGGCTGAAACTGCCATGGGATTACAAAGTTACAACTGGAGCAAAATTGTTACAGCAACCACTTTGCACCAGTCATTAGATCTGACAATGGGGGCCCCATGTTTTAGCCTGCTATATCTCAAAGTTCATACAACTTATACAGCTACAACTTCCTATGATGGTCCTGAACCTGATGCATTAAACTGTCAAAGTGCAGCACTGTCAATGTTGCTGTTCTGGTAGTACAGAACTGTGAACTGCAAAAAAAAAAAAAAGCTGAGGATCATGTCTTGTTTTTAAATGGCAAATAGTGGACAATACAAGTAAAAGCTGAAAAAAGGGAGCAAGATAGCTGGCCAGTGAGCAGTTACTCTTGAGATAGCTCCTGACTTTGACATTCTAAATCCTTGTTAAACATTTCTGTAAGCAGTTCAAAATCAATTGAAAACATGGCTGAAAAAAAGAAAGAACAGATTTGGCACTTCATCAAGTGAGGCGTGTATCCGATCTTCAGTTTGACCGATAGAGAAATATATGAAGATGGGACTCAGTTATAGCAGCAGGGAGCAGCCTGGTCTGCTTCCCAGCCCACCCGTCTCATCAGCATCCTTCTTGTCAGGATCTGTAGTGGAGTGATTTTCTGCTATTTCTGCTGTTACTGCTAGCACCAAAGGTGCCCATTAGTGTGGAACCTCAGTACATCCTTGGACCATGCACATTCATCTGACGAGCTGGCTTCTACAAACATTTTGCAACTAGAATTGCAAGTGATGTTGCCATAAAGTGGCTAAAATTCACATTCTCAGAGTTTCCCAGAGTTTTCATTGCCCCCAGCAACTTTGACTATGACTAAAATTGTGAAAGTTTCACTGTGAAGTGCAAATTTCACCTGCAAATTGCAAAATTTGCAAGTGAATTGCACAATTTGCAGGCAAATTGTATCATTCACTGGCAAAATTCCATACTTTGTGGATACGTTCTGCCCTTTGCAAATTACACTAGTTTTGCAGATTAATCTGCAAAGTGAATTTCATAAACTTCGCACATCTCTGTTCTCAACTTGTTCTCTCAGATCCAGCTGTGTTAATGAACAGGCCATGCCAGTACTTATACAACAAATGTTCTCTGAAAATGCAGAGTATGGCAGTGACTTCATAGAGCTCATGCTAAAGTCCTGCTCTAGGACATGCTATTGGATCTTCCATTGATGTTACCCAGCAAACTCAACACCTAAAACAATAAAAGCAGCACACTCTGGAGACACTTGGGATTACAATAAATAACATACTTACAATGGTGAAAAGACTGTTAAAACATCATTTTTGCAAAAGTACTGTATCTAAAGCAAACCAAAGAATAAGTTGACATTATTGCTGTAGAAAAAAAAGGAAAATGCAGATAAAATTATTGCTGCAGACAGTAATATCCTTGCACTGGAATCTACAAATGTGGCAACAGTGAACGAGAACTACAGCCTCCATCAAAATGTGGAACATTTAGAAAGTCAAGTTTGAAGTAAAAAACCTGAGGTTGATTGGACTCCCTGATACATTTGACAACAACTATGAGTCAATTATGGATCTTATTTTCATGGAGAATTTTGACCTCCTGCAAGGGAACTTGCCTTTCATTACCAAAGCATTTTGATTGTTCAGAAGACCACAAAATCTTGAACATGGGACTGATGTCCTTAAACATATGCCAGCTGGTCAACTACCAAGTGAAATACCAGACTAAAATCACAATTTTACTTAGTTTTGCCTTCAAAGTTAACTGTGAACTTCTGGTCAACCTTTCAAGAATAAAAGGACAATTGGTCTACAAGAATGCACATTTTTTCATCTATCCTGACATTTTGTTCCCAGCTCAGCAGTGAAGAAGGAAACTTCTAACATATCGCCAACAACATAACTCGGAAACCTGGCTTAATCCCTCCATCCCTGTATCACTATTTAACCCTAGAGGGTATATCCCTCTTAGGCATGACTGGTCCAGTAAGAAAAAATGAGGTGGTGTGATGCTTCTCATCATATAACACCTCACAGCTTCCATCATCTCCACAAGCCCTGAAGGCAACCATGGTCCAGAATGGCTCATAGTGGAACCAACCCTTGGCTCATGCAACAAACTTTATATAGAATGCCTATAAAATCCCCCAAAGGTGGGTTTGTCAGGCCTGCTGCAATTCATACTCACTGTTGGTAGCCTATCACCAGTCAGAGATATATTTTGCTTGGTGACTTTAAGCTAAACTGGCTAAGTGATAACCAGACTGAGTATTCTGAGCTACTCATTGCCTCCACAGGAGCTCTCTGAAGGTGCACCTCTTTTCTCCTGTATACTGTTCACAGTGAATCCTGGACCTTTCTAAGCATAATTAAGCCACAGTTAGCATGGCACAAACAAATGCTAATAGCTCAAGAACCGTAAGTGCTAAACACAAAGTATGAGTGGCAAAGTTGCAAAACAAAAATATTTTTTTCACTAAAAAAGTCAACATAAGCTATTTTTTGTTAGGAAATGTGTAACATATCAATATAAAATTAAGCATCCAGAAATTAGATATAGTTTTAATATTATGTTTGTAAAAAAGTTATCTTTGTAATATGAAACATCATTGTTCCCCACTTTAGTCAAGGTGCTTTGATGAGGTTTGAGGGACAAATCTCAACAATACACACCATACCATAAACAAATGTGTATAACTCCTAAAGTATAAATGATACACACAATGTATCAGCAGCAAAGTTGTTCAGCACAAATTTACCTTGGCAACGGTGCTATGCAATCAACTGTAATCAATTCAGTTTTTGTTTTATACTGGCTGAGATACCCAAAAAGTGTGTTTTATTCAAGGTGCTTAGATGAGTCTTGATGGACAAAATTTCAGCAATATGCATCATGCCATAAACAAATGCAAATAACTCCTAAAGTATACATGATAGACACAAACTATCAGTGGCAAAGTTGTTCAGCACAAAATTACCTTTCCAACAGTGCTATGCAAGCAAATATATATTATATTATATTGTATTATATAGTAAAATACATAAGTGATGTCTCCAGACATTGCCTGGGCATACAGGAAGTCAGTAGCTGACTTCTGTAGTTGTCCTTGGACACACCAGTGCATTTACTGCCGACTAGAGGTGTTTGCTAGGAGACAATGAGTTAAGCAAATAAACCTCACCCAGATAATCTCTTGATACACTAGACATTATAACCGGTCCATAAATCATTCCCTGCTTGACTGGATTGTCACAAACAGAGTGGATAGAATTTCTGCATCAGGAATGCTAGATGACTCCATTAGTGACCACTCCCCGACTTTTAGCACTTGGACCTGCAAGAAACCCCGTACCCTGCCCAAAACCATATCCTTCAGGGATTTCACAACACTTTCTCCTGAGCAACTCAGAGCTGCCCTATAAGTGGTAGACTGGTCTGTGTACTATTCCTTAATAGATGTAGACTCTGCCCTCAGCTTTCTGTCCTCTGTGTTTTTCTCTATTCAAGAAATGCACTGCCTGGTAAAAATCCACAAGGTTAGGGGCAGAAACTCTAGATGGCTATCTAGGGAGCTGCTCAGTAAAATGAAACAAATGGACAAAGCATGGGGTATGCATAAAGCAAACCCTACCCCAGCTTTGTGGAACTCTTACTGTGCCCTCCACAACAGCTGCAAACAAGAGGCCAAACTCCAAAAGGCCTCCTATCTCAAACACCAACAGACAAATAACCTGAGTGATCCCCACAGATTTTGGTCCTTCATCAACTTCCTAATAAAATCTGACACCAAGCAGAGTTCCATTAGTTTACTCACTGAGGCTGGCCTAGCTTCTGAGCCTAACATCATAGCTGATCTACTAAATCATAAATTCATCAACCTCTAGACCTACCTTTACAAACTTTCCCCTAATATCACCATCGACCATGAGGTCACTGGTTATCCCCTTCCACCATCAACTGCCTCTTTCCATTTTAAGTGTACTACTCAAAAGGAGATCTATTGACTCCTGATGGGACTGCCCAAATCTGGTAGTACAGGCAGCGATGGACACTGCCCTGGATTCCTGAGACTAGCTGCAAGATATATTATTCAACCCCTGCCATTTCTCTTCAATATGTCCCTAGCCACCAACTCCATGCCAAGGTTATGGAAACAGGCCAAAGTAGTCCCAATATTTAATCTGGAAATCCCATGCTTATGAAGAATTACACACCTGTTTCGATATTGTCACATTAAAGTAAAGTACTGGAAAAGATAGTCTTCCGGCAAATGTCTGACTACATTGACAATAATGGATTACTCTCCCCCCCCTACAGCATGGTTTCTGGAAAGGCTATAGCACCACCTCTGCAATGGCTTGTTTCGCTGACCATGTGGTCAGATCCACCGATGAGGGTAGGTTAACCATAGCCATCTTCATCGACTCATCCAAAGTCTTTGATCTCATCATTCATAACCTCCTAATCCAGAAACTGGCCTTTGCCAGCTTCTCCAAGGGGACAGCTAACGGGTTCATCATTACCTATCTGGGAGGTCACAAAGTGCATACATTAGTGGTGCTCTCTCATCTCCCCTTGAGGCTATAAATGGTGTCCCGCAAGGATCCATATTGGGCCAAATTATTTACTCCCTATTCGACAACAACCTACTGCACATAAATCCTGACTGTCAGAAAATTATGTATGCGGGCGACCTGAACCTTTTCAGGAGTGATCCAAGTATTACTTACTTGTCCCACTCACAATCTCCTGACTTCAAAATTAACACATAACTGGTTCTGCATTAACAGACTACTGGTTAATACCAAGAAAACCAAGACTATGCTATTTGGCTCCAGTCAAAAGCTCAACAAATTATCTGAATCTATGGTCTCTTCCCTCTCAATCTCGGCCCCTGATGGTACACCTCTAGAGCATGTCAACAGTTAAACATATCTGGATGTCACCTTGGACCCCTTCCTCACATTTAATGAACGTACAGTATAAGTACAACTATCAAGAAAATGCATCAGCAACTTGGAGCTTGCTATCGCCTGAAACACTTTCTCATGCCTGAGGCATGACTTGTGATAGGAAGGGGCACAATGCTCCCTCTCCTGGACTACTGCTCCTCTGTCATCACACAGCCATTATAAGAGGAACTCACCCAACTAAACACTGCCTATAACTGCATTTGTCACTTTATTCTCTCTGCCCCTCTAACTACCCATCACTGCTCA
The DNA here is from genome assembly GCA_016271365.2 of Neoceratodus forsteri. Classification (NCBI taxonomy): domain Eukaryota; kingdom Metazoa; phylum Chordata; order Ceratodontiformes; family Ceratodontidae; genus Neoceratodus; species Neoceratodus forsteri. Next base: position 1,068,971,030 of record CM028130.1, read on the forward strand.
TTGTACGCCACACTAGGTTGGCTCTCTCCCCAAGCCTCCAACTGGGAGCTCCAGTACACAAAACCATCATTGTGGGCTTGGCCTCCCTCCAAGCATATTCACTAGCTCTAAGCAAAGCACTAGGATGATGAGGTCCTCGTCTCAACCAATGCCGAGTGTCCCTCGCTGTAACATGAACATGGGACAGACAGCTTTCTCGGTTGTGGCTCCTACACTTTGGAATAGCCTCCCTTCTTCTGTCCTCATCTCAGGCCCATCAGAGACCTTCAAATCCAACTTATTTTCCACCATCCTATCCAAATCCACATGTAGTTGTACCGATTAGCATCCTGTCACCTACACTCATTTCAATTGCTGCTATACCTCCATATTGATAGATCATATTGTCCTGTATCTACACTGTAACTGCAAATGTTAATCTTTTTATGGATTTTGTTTTGCTATGAATCATTGCACTGGTACTGTATGTATCTTCTTTTTGTGTGAATTCTTGTACTTCATGTATCTACTTTTTCTGTGACTATGTATATGTGCCATCTTTATGGTCTGGGCCATACCTGAAAATGGTCCCTGGGACCAGTGTAGCCACCCGAGTAACAAATAGATAAATAAACAAGTACTGAAGCTGGGGGGGGTGCTTTCCAATTGCTAGAACCTGCAAAAGTGCAGGTCCCCTTAAAAGATCAGCAAATCAAGCAAGCCAAAACTGCATACTACAAACAAACCATCACCTCACCTCATCTTGGGGCTCTGGAAAAAAATTCTGGAGCAATATAATGGATCTCTGTGGGAAAACTGTCTCCACTACCCCTGCTCAACTTACAGTAAATGGAGCTACCACTCACGATCCCTTTGCTATCGCGGATGCCCTCAACTCCTCCTTCTCTGACATAGAAACATAGAATTTGACGGCAGATAAGGACCGCTTGGCACACCCAGTCTGCCCATTTCCCTACCTAATGGATAAGCTGCAGATCCTAGTTAACCAGCAGCCTACTTCTTCCTACCCCCGCCCCCTAGAATTGCCTTATGACTGTCCCATGCATGCTTGAATTCTACCACTGTTTTTGACTCCACAACCTTCCCGGAATGCTGCCCCATGCATCCACAACCCTCTCTCAGAAAAATACTTTAAATTACCTCTGAGCCACTCCCATCTTCAAATTGTGCCCCTTGTTCTTGCACACCTTTTTTTTGAAAGATACTACCCTCTTGGACTTTGTTGATTCCTTGAGGTACTTGAAAATTTCTATCATGTCCCCCTCTCCTCCTTTCCTCAAGGCTATACATATTAAGCTCCTTAAGTCTCTTCATATGTCTTCCAGTGCAGACCGTGCACCATTTTAGTTGCCCTCCTCTGGACAGCTTCCATCCTGTCTATGTCTTTGCAGAGATTGGGTCTCCAGAACTGCATGCAGTACTCAGATGGGGTCTCACCAGCTGTCTGTACAGAGGGATAATAACTTTCTGTTTTCTACTGGTGATGCCTCTCTATGCATCCCAGTATCCCCAACCCCTCCTTGCTGCCCTCTCACATTGCTTGCCCACCTTTAGGTCATCTGATATGACTACCCCCAGGTCCCTTTCCATTTTTGTTGTTGTTAGTATCTCACCCCCCATTGTGTACTCTTCCCCTGGGTTTTTGTTTCACAGGTGCATTACCTTGCACTTCTTAGCATTGAATCTAAGCTGCCATACATTTGACCATTCCTCTAACTTTGCCAAGACCCTTCTCATCTTTTCCACCCCACCTTGTGCATCAACTCTGTTGCAGATCTTTGTATCATCTGCAAAGAGACATACTTTTCCTTCCAGTCCCTCTGCAATGTCGCTTATAAAGACATTGAAGAGGACCGGTCCTAATACTGAACCCTGCGGTACCCCACTAGTATGCCCCCTTTCTTCAGAGTGGACTCCATTTACTATTACTCTCTGTGTCCTATTCTCCAGCCAGTTCTTTACCCAGGCTGCCATCTTGGGACCCACCACCAGGCTGGCTAACTTGTATATTAATCTTTTGTGTGGGACTGTGTCAAATGCCTTGCTAAAGTCTAGGTAGGCTATGTCCACAGTCCCTCCCTGATCTACTACTTTGGTCACCCAGTCAAAGAAATCTATCATATTCGTCTGGCATGACCTTCCCACTGTGAATCCATGCTGCCTTGGGTCCTGTGCCCTTTTGGACTCCAGATACTCGACAATTCTTTCCTTCAGAAGTGATTCCATCATTTTCCCTATCACTGAGGTTAAACTAACAGGTCTGTAGCTTCCTGCTTCTGCCTTGCTCCCACTTTTGTGAAGGGGAATCACATCTGCCCTCCTCCTGTCCTCAGGTACCACCCCATCCTCCCATGATTTGTTAAAGAGCGTAGTCAGTGGTGTCACTAGTTCTACCCTTAGTTCTTTTAGAATTCTGGGATGAATCCCATCAGGCCCCATTGCTTTGTCCACCTTCAGTTTTAAGAGTTCTTTCAGAACCCTTTCTTCTGTAAATGGACTGGTATCAACTGCTGTATCCAGAGTGTTTTTATTGTTTGTTTTAGGTACCTCCCCCTCTTCATTTGTAAATACTGAGCAAAAACATTTGTTTAGTATCTCTGCCTTTTCACAGTCACCATCTGCCCACCCCTCCCTTTATTAAGCCTCACTATCCCTCCCTTGGTCTTCCTTCACTCCCTGATGTACCTATAAAGGTTTTATCCCCCTTCTTAACTGAGTTGGCTATCTTTGCCTCAGTTTGGGCCTTTGCTGTTCTGACTGCCTTCCCAGCTTCCTTTTGCTTTAACTGATACAGTTCTCTATCCTGCTCCTTCTGTGATTCCTTGTACTTCCTGAATGCTTTCTTTTTCTCTTGAACCTTCACTGCCACTTCCTTTGAGAACCATAGTGGTTTCTTACATCGTTTTGTTTTGTTTATTTGCTTCACACAAAGGCTTATTACCTCTGTGATGGCAGTTTTTATTATTCCCCATTGTTCTTCCACCCCTCCTTCCTGCCCATTTGCTAGTGCATTCCTTAGGCACTCACCCATTTTGGCAAAGTCAGCCCTCCTAAAGTCCAGTACTTTTGCCTTTGTATGGCTTGACTCTAATGCTGTGTTTATTGTGAACCATACTGTTCGATGGTCGCTAGTTCCCAGATGGCTACCCACTCCTACATCTGTGATCCTCTCTCCATCTCCATTTGAGAGAACCAGGTCTAAGATTGCTCCCTCTCGAGTGGGTTCCAATACTAGTTGTCTAAGGCATGCCCCCTGTAAGGCATCTAGAATAACCCCCTCTTCCAAGTGGCTGCTGCAACTGCACTCCAGTTAACATCTGGCATATTCTGATCACCCATCAGCAATATCTCCCCTATTTCTACCATTCTAAGTATACTTTCTATCATTTCCTTGTCCATTTCCTCCCCCTGAGAGGGGGGTCTGTATACAACCCCTGTGCAGATTGTGGTGCCATTGCCTGTCTCCAAATTGACCCACATTGCTTCTCCTCCCTGTTTACCCTTTTGTTCTGTTGCTTGATTCCTTCCCTTATGTAAAGAGCTACTCCTCCTCCTCTTTTACCCTCCCTGTCCCTCCTGTAGATAGTGTATCCTGGTATGTTTATGTCTCAGTCATGGTTTTGTGTGTACCATGTTTCTGTGACTGCCACAATATCCAGATGTTCCTCCTCCATCAAGGCCATTGATTCAGGAAGCTTGTTATCCAGACTACAGGCATTGGTACTCATTGGTCTCCATTTTTTGATGGCTTTACCGTCTGTTGCAGCATCCCCCACTGACCTTTCTACCTCGGTCTTTTTCTCATTTAGCACCATTTTGTAGGGAGATGCTGGGATTTTCCTGCTGCTTATCAGTGTCTTCCCCCTTGACTAGTTTAAAAGCTTGCCCATGAAGCATTTAAACTGATTGCTCAAAAGACTTGTTCCCTTCCTGGACAGATGCAGACCATCCTGCCAGTATAGGCTGGTGTTCCTCCAGGTGGAACCCCAGTCCCCAATGAAGCCAAACCCCTGTGCTCCACACCATTTTTTCAACCATTCATTAAATTGCATGGTGCAAAGTACCCTCGCCTGACCCATGCCATTGACAGGCAGCACCTCTGAGAAGGATACTGTGTGTGCTACTTGTCTTAGGCCCCTCCCCAACTCTACAAAGTCCTCCTGCACTGTTCTAATCTCATGATGAGCCAAGTCATTTGTTCCTAGGTGGACAATGACATCCAGTTCAGACTCCCGTGCAGCTGTTCTCGTGATCCTGAGGATACGCTTCCTGTCCCTCCAAGCCATGGCACCAGGCAGGTACCTTACTTCAGTTTTCCCTGCTCCCCCAGTTCTATCCCTAATAATTGAGTCCCCCACCAGGAGCTGCTTCCTTTCCCTGTGGTGTCCTCTGCCTCCTTCCTGTGGGCCTCCCTTGTGACAGTTGTCCTCAGCCTCCTTAGTCTCCTCTGTGGGTGCATCCATAGGGGAACTATGCTCCCTCAGAATGGTGTATGGATTGTGGAGTGGAACAACTGACTGGGTGTGCTTCTGTTCCACCATCCTCACCCTCTCTGAGCCCACTGTGGTCCAATTGCTGTGCTTTCTTCGCAGCCTCTGAGGTAGTGGTGGTGGCTCTGGTGCTCCTTGGATGGGGGAGGTTCCCTTCCTACTGTCCAGTGTGGCCTGGGGGAAGGTTTCCTTACTACTGTTTTGTGTAGCCTGAAGACGGGCAACTTCCTCCATCAGGGCAGAGAGTTGTCTGCAAATAGGGCAGCATCTCAGCCTCCAGAAAGACTCCCGGAAGACTGCTGCCCCATAGCCATTACATTGCACTACTCCCCACATTTTTATCTACTTTTTTTTTGTGTGTGTGTGTGAGATTGGTTTGTTATATAGAAATATATATATTATACAATGTGTATGCTTACATTGTCAGTGCAGGATGCTAGAGACCTCTCCCATATTCTCCCACCGGACCCCTTGGACCATACCACCCACCCCCCCATGTCACCTCAGCCATCTTCCTCCATGCCACCTTTAGGCTAAAAGCCATCTCTTGTAACGAGGCAAAATGCTATCTCACCAAAGCTCTGGTGAGCTATTAGTACAGCAGTGATTCCCTGGACCTTAAACTCATTCAGCTTTCGCTGGATGTGACATTACTTCATCTCACAAAAATCCTCAACCTGTCCTTTTGCCTCAGCCAATTCCCCTCAGCTTGGAAGAGAGCATTATTCATACCTACCCTGAAGAGTGGCGATCCCACAGCCACAAGCAATTATAGGCCGATATCAATCCTGCCATCCCTCTCTAAGACCCTTGAAAAAATTGTATCAGATCAACAAACTGACTACCTATCCAAATTTGACCCGCTCTGTCATGAACAACATGGATTCTGGAGGGGCCACAGCACCTCCACAGCCCTCATTGAACTCACTACCTTTATCCATGAGGCCTTAGAGCATGACTCTGTGTCAGGGGCTATCTACGTTGATTTGGCCTAAGCATTCAATACCGACAGTCACGAGCTCCTACTTCACACCCTTCCATCCCTTAACTTTGCTCCGGAGGTCACCACCTGGTTCAAAGATTACCTCTCTAATAGGACACAAGTTAAAATAAATACCTCTATCTCGACATGCAAACTGGTTTGCACAGGTGTCCCGGAGGGGTCTATACTTGGCCCCCTGCTCTTTACCCTCTTCCTCAATTCCTTCCCTAAATCCTGCAATGGTCACATGTTGCTATATGCTGATGATATGGTAGTCTTTTGGAAACACCCACATCCTGACTCCCTTCAATCAGCACTCCAGAGCCACTTTAGGGAGATAGAAAACTGGCTCACAGAACACTGTCTTATTATCAACTACAAGAAAACAAAGACCATGATATTTGCCCACCACCAAAGCTCCCATTGCCATGTGCCTCTAGTTGTTAAAAACACGCATGGCTCCACGCTAGAACACGTTCCCTGTTTCAAATATCTTGGAATCACCTTGGACACCTCCCTCTCCTACCACACTCACATACAACAGGTCTCCTCCTCTGTTAACACTAGGTTAGGGATCCTTTACAGGCATAAGCACTGCCTACCCCCCAATGGCATGCATTTCACTGTGTCCTCCTCTATCCTATCCTTGGTGGATTATGGAATCATCATGTATGGCTCTACGGACTAAACTGCACTACGCAGCATCAACCTCACCCTTAACAAAGCCTGCAGACTAGCCACGGATTATGACAGGTTAACAGACACATGTGAGCTTTATAATAACACTGGCTGGCTAAATTTCCAAGGCAGACTTAAGTACTTTACCTGCCTCCTCGCCAAACAGATACAACTTAAACAAGCCCTCACTGGCCTCCACCCACTTATCCGCATAGCCCTCCACAAACGGACCCAAAGGCACACAGCTAAAACTACCCTTCTAGTTCCCCTCTGTAGAACCTTGCTTGGACAAAGATCCTTCCGATATCGGGCCCCCCACTGGTTGAATAGTCTTCCATCCACCATCTCCTTGATCAATAGTCTCACCCTCTTTAAATCAAGTCTCAAAACCCTGCTTGACTCAGCTACCTGTGACTGTAATTAGGCCCACTCTCATATTATTTCTATGTCCATCCCCACTCCCTACCTATACATTATACTAGAGCAAACGGTTAGGCTACTGCAGCCCCCCTCTCCCATGTCCCCATTTCCTGATTACTACGACTCAGGGTCCCTAAGGATCCTATAATATTGTGTCCTGTCATAGCCCTGGCACAGGCCTACATGTGCTCCCTGCTGATGTAATTCCTCTTTATAAGCTAAATCATAATCTATTCGGACCTTGTATTAGTACATTGCAACTGTACAGTTGTAATTCCTGTTTATGTAGTTTTCATGTATATTCTCTGTATTTTTTACTTTTCTTGACTTGGAGCCTTTGCAAATGAGTCTATGACTCAAAGGATTGTAATTCTGATTCTAGTCAATAAATAAATAAAAAATAAAATATTCATTTTTGAAAGACCAATTGGTCACATTCTTAAGAGCTCAGTATGACCTTGATTCTTCCAGAGGGAGAATCGCCTATGGATTCAGATAGAGAAATGTCCACTATAGCTCTGGACATAAAGAACATTATGTGAAAATGTTATAATCTGATATGTAAAGTAACTGAGTTTAAATGAGCCTAAACTTTCCTTACACTGATATTTTTCCTATATGTAAGTCTAACAATTTGAAGGGTATAATATGTACTGTTTGTAGGTGTACTGTATGCAAGTGGGAATGGATATGATTTAACATTCTTTAAATTTCATAAACTGATTGTGGTGTTTGCTATTTCATTAGTATGAAATTCACATATTTGTTTAACTTTTATTTTCTAGCTCCTAGATCCAATGTGTGTGTGTGTGGGGGGGAATCTAATATTTTTTTTTACATAGGCCTGTTTAATGGCTAGTGTTCAAGACAACTGTATCAAGATATATTTTATGAATGTTGTTTTTTTATTTCTTTTTCATCTTGCTCCCTCCCTTGACATCATGGCCTAATTCTATCATATATGTACTTTCTCTGTATTGTACTAAGTTTAAAATTAATAAAAAATAAAAATATAATTATAAATAAAAATGAAAATAAATGGTAACTAGTATTTCAAATGTCAAAGCTAAATAATCTCACCACACATACACCAGTGACCAAATGTTGTTCATTAACTATGTTTTGTGAGGCACATTTTTAAATAAAATAGCTTACTTCCAGTTGCTTGAGTGTGATTTGTTCCCATAATGCTGTTCTCAGGGCAGCACTGCCCTGGGGCAGCACCCTTTAGATCCTCCTCCAGCTTACTCCTATTGGTGGATTTCACCCACTGGCAGCACTGCCCCCAGGGCAACACCCTCGAGCTCCACCTCCTACCTATCCCTACTGGTGGATTTCATCCTCTGCCCCTAGGGCAGCAACCTGTAGCTGTTACTTCCCACAAATCTGATTGTTGCAAGTCTGAGGAATTGAGGGTTTTAAGTGTAGATGAGACTGTTATAGAAATGCTCCTCCCAGCAATGTGTACTGCTTGTCTTTGAATGTTGGTGGCTCAAGGTGTATGTCTGTCTGCATCCAAAAGAGCCAGACTTCAAGGGTTCAAACCTTAACCAGGCAAATTTGTTGGTGCTTTGTGTCAAACTCAGTCGTGAGCATTTAATTATATAAGTGTCACAGATCATTATCTTTTTTAAATATTGCTAAAATTAAGACAGATGTAAGTGAGAGAATATATTTTATTTACAAATTGTAATAAAAAGGGCAGTGCCACGATGATTGGTTACTGGTGCTGCCCTGGGACAGTGCCATGATGGTTGGTTTCTGTTGGCTGCCCCTGGGACAATGCTTGTGTAATTAATTTCTGTGGGAATTCCTCAGAGGGACTCCCCGTACCTGATCCTCCCGGCAATTCCCATGGCAGGGCCAAGAGTGAAGGGCATTAACTTCTCCTCCCCCCCCCCGAGACCAACGAGACCAACATCTAGACTCCAGGGGGCCATCACGGCACTACAGGGCCATCATGGAGCCTGCCAGCTCCATTTTTGACATTTTTCTCCCCGCTCCCTGGCCGTGGTTGCTCACATACATGTGGAGGTATGCACATGCAGCGACCCGCAGCACCCTCCCTATGCTAGTTGCTCCTGACTGCACTATTCCCGGGCCTTCACTCGAGGGCAGCCCCACAGTGGGTGTCGCTGGGTTCCCACCTGGGAGAGGAGAGTTGCCTTACGGCTGCTCAATCAATCTTCCAGCCTCCTGCCAGTCACCTCCGATGACCCGGGCTCATTCCCAACCTTGGCCACTGGCATGGCACGAGATGTGGCATCCAGCACCTCAACCCTCAGCACCATTGGGCCAGCACAAAAACACATCTTTCTTATGTGGAAAATACACGCTTTCATGCATTTTGTGCATCATTTTTTACAATCATTTTATTTGATAATATGCAAATGGTTACTACATAATAATATAGGTGATTTGGCCATCTGTATGCATCTTGCATAGTATGTGGTCCTTTGTAGTGCTGGCCACCATGACATGGTACAAAGGCTAAATCAGTCCATGAGATTGCTAATAGGAGATAGCCATTTTCTGCTTATTTTGGTATGGTGTGTATTTTTTTCCCTACTTCTGTTTGTTATATTTAATAGACCCTAAAATGGGGGCAGGGAGATCCAGGGAACTGAACAAAAGCAGCTAAATGCAAAATTACCTGGAGGCATTTTAAACTTAGGGGAAACCAGCTCCAAAGAATCTGATGAATATAGAGCTTAAATTGGAGTGCATCTAGTAATTTCTGCTGATGAATATTTAGGTACTGAACTCCAAATAATTTTTTTCATACACCAATCTTCCATTAGTAAATTTTCAGGGTCTTGTTTTTTTGAGTGTCCCCCTCACACTCACCATTGTTCCCTCTGTTCCTGTTTCTCCATCCTCTTCCCCTCTCTAGAAGCTAGATGTCTCTATTACTGTGCTTCTTTTATTTCTAAATTATGGCTTGGCTCCCTCCCTTCCTACCTACCTTACCTCCCTCCTTTTGTCCCCCCTCTGTTCCCACCAACTCCCTTCATAACTTGGACCCTCAATCCCTTTCCTTTCTTACATGAAATCTTCTGCAGGCCAAGCTGCTTTCTCCTTCTGATTCCCTAAGCTCCAGACTTTCCATTGCTATCCACTCTGCCTCATCCATCTTCCTCAAATGTCTCCATCAGGATTTCTATACTCACACCTGTAACTGCTCTTGACTGCATAATAACCTGGTATCCTACCCCCAAAACTCCTTCTTCTTGACGCCAACTAACCTGGATTGTCACACATAGTTGGTACTAAATGACTATTGCAACCTGAGATTTGTTGCTGTTTCAGCTTTTATAATGGCCCATGTCATGCTTTACACATATACTTAAAGATGATAGTTGAAATATTTTTATCTTTGTTATCATAACTGCAGCTCACTTGTGTTTATTTACCATATCAAAAAAGGATGTGTCTGACACTTTTAAAAAGAAGAACAATTTTAGGAATATTAGACAAACAGAGAACAAATCTCTGTTTGCAATACTTTGTACTTATAAAAGGGATGGGGAAAACTTTGAATTGTATGCTGTTAGCCCCTTTGTGACGGTGTTCTATATTGTGAGCCCCTTTTCATGACTTTTAGCTGTTTAGATCTGCTGTGGCAAAATGTTACATGTTAGCATTTGTGTTTTACTGAACATTTACACTTTAATTACTTTAAAGTGACTGCCATCTGCTCTCTCATACAAACAGCTGATTTGCTGCAGCATTGGTTGGCCCTGACTGAATCTCCCACGGTAGCCAAACCTTTCCACCACCTGGTGGTGGCAGCACCTTGTGGTTGGGGCTAGTGAGTTTAAATTTGGGCACTACATGACAGGAAGCAGAGGGTTTTAGTAAATGGGATCAAATCTGAGGAAAAGAGGGTGACCAGTGGGGTGCCTCAGGGATCAGTCCTTTTTCAATATCTTCATCAGTGACATTGCTGAAGGCAGTAGGAGAAGTAAAACATTTTTATTTATACAGGCTTGATCTGAGCAACAAATACACCATTAGGGCTATAAACACCTTGTTTACAAGGTGTTCCTGTAGATTTTTCAAAAATATTTACACATTTCACATTAAAACAATTACTGACCTGTGGTGATGTACACCCTAACCCAGGTCCCCCTTTAATTAATGATTATGACACAGATGCACCAAATTATGGAGGTTTGAATATTGTACATTTTAATACAAGAAGTCTGACGAAGAACTTTGTTGTTATTAGGGACTGGGCTAAGGAATGCAAACCTGGGATTATTATTATTATGGAAACCTGGTTGACAAATAGAGTCTTTGAGGACTCAGTTGGGTTAGCTAATTACCAGACATTTAGGAAGAATAGGAACAAAAAAGGGGGAGAAGCTGCAATTTAAATTGAGAGTAATCTAATAACTAGGGGAAATTCTATGCCCTAGTTTGGACTGTGGCATAGAAATCCTGGTTATAGAGATCACTGTGTCCCATAAAAAAAAACTTTTCTTCTTATGGGAATTTATAAACCGCCTAAGGTGGAAGTAGGGGTCTTCCATACTTTATTAGAGTTTTTGTCGAAGTATAAATACTCCCAGGAGTTGTTTCTTGATGGTGATTTTAATGTGAATTGGGGAGATATTGACCCAAATCATCCTCTAATTGATTTGCAGGTTAATTTGGGACTGACCCAGTTGATATTGGAACCTACCAGAATTAACCACCGAGAGTCTAAGAAATCCACTATTTTGGATGTTATGTTCACCAATTTTCCCCAGAATTATACATCATACGGGGTATTATCTGAATCATGCTCTGATCACCAGTTGATTTATGCTACTAGAATTAGTATTACTGCACCTAATTTATGCTATACGGTGTTTTGGAGAGATTTTAAAAGATTTGATTATTTATTATTTATGTTAGATCTGGAGAATGTCCAATGGTCTACGTTGGATTTGATTCCTTCTGCAACAAATGCTTGGGATTTTTTCATAACAGAGTTTCGAAATATTTGTGATAAGCTTGTACCATTGAGATCTAGGAAATCTAAACATAAGGGAAATACATGGGTTAACAGTGATTTGTTTAAAGCCAGGAAAGATAGAGATAAAAATTGGGGTATCGCTAAGAGAACTGGGAGGGATGTTGATTGGTCTGCATACTGACAAGCCCAAAAAGTTTATACATCCAAGGTTAGGCTAGTCAAACAGCAGTATGTTCAACTTAAGTTAGATAATAATTATAAACATGATGCAAGATCCTTTTGGAGGACTATATCTGATTTAACAGGAAATAATAATAAGCATAAGGTAAATTAAATTGTGGTGGAGGGAACTGAAGTGGTGCTTGGGAGGGAACTTGTGGACATCTTTAACACACATTTTAGTAAGGTGGGTTCTTTTGTACATACTAAGGATGCCCAGACAGATTGTATATCAACTAGGAAGGATACTCCATTTGGGCAGGAGGTTTCTGGGGTCTTTAGATTTCATTATATTTCACCTGAAGATGTGAAAACTGAATTGTTGAGGTTGAATATTTCTAAGGTAATTGGGTCTGATGGGATTTCAGCTAGATTGCTTAAGTATGCTGCCCCTTGTATAGCTGAACCACTGGCCCTCATTTTTAATTTATCTTGTAATTGTAGTGAGTTCCCAGAGGGATGGAAGGTAGCAAGAGTAAAGCCTATCTTTAAGAGTGGGGACAGGAATGGGCTGGCAACTATAGGCCCATCTTGCTCCTGTCACAGATTTCAAAGATCTTTGAGAAAATTATTTCTGTTCAATTGAGAGAATATTTGGATTCAAATGGCAGAAGGTCTATTTATCAGTCTGGTTTTAGGTCCCAACACAGTACCAGTACTGCATTGGTTAAGGTGGTTAGGCTTCGGGCCAGGAACATCACGGCCAAAATATTGTGGCAGAAACAACGCTGACATAACTTCACAGTCTGGAACATCGTGCGGTGCATAATACAGCAAGGACACAATGTCGCCAGGCGGCAATGCTGCAGACAGAAGACACACACAGCAATAGTGCACTTGTAAAGGAACCAGGAACATGGACAATAGCAAGGTGTGGTGCGGGGGGAGGTGCTGGCACATAGGGAAACTGCCAGCTGGTGTATACTGGGACAGTACACCGCAGGACCCACATGGCATCACCACAATGCCGCAGACAGGGGGCAAGCACCAGCACTGGCACCAGGTGGAACAATGGAGCATTGGGGTAACAGTGACAGCAGGACACACTGGGTGGTGGACAGCAGGTGAAGGACATGGCTGCACATGGAGCTTACAGGACGGTGCCAGTGGGCGGGGGGGAACAAGGCACACTGCACCGCAGTGCAAGTGGACACACGATGTATCCCTGAGTCGGGGGGGCAAAGGACCATGGAGATCAGTACTGCCATGACAGCAGATGGATGCAGACCACACTGGAAACATGCACTGTATGCCTGCATAAGTGGCTGCTGCTGTGAATCCCTGGTCAGTGTCTCTGTGCAGTGTGTGGTATCCTGACCTGTGTGTTGTCTGGCATGCACTGTTATGTGTTGCGATGTCCTGTGCCAACGACATTGAGGGAGGCACTGTTATTTCTGCTTTGTTGTGGTCCGCGATGTTTTTACCCGCGATGTTCCTGGCTGGAACCGGTGGTTAGTGATCTGCAGCTGATCCTGGACAGGAGACAAATGGTTGGCGCTTTATGTATAGATCTTTCTAAAGGTTTTGATGCTTTAAACCACCGGGTGCTCCTGTCCAGGCTCAGCCAGATCAGTTTATCTATCCAAGTTGTTAATTGGTTTTCATCTTACTTAAATAAGAGAAAACAATTTGTGGAGATTAGTCCCTTTAGGTCAAACTTAGTTGATATGTTTAATGGTGTCCCACAGGGGTCAATTTTGGGACCGTTGTTATTTAATATTTATACTAACAATCATAGTTTTGACCTTCCAGATATAGAGTACCATTTTTATGCAGATGATACGATTATATATGTTGAGGGTCCAACCTTGGACCTGATTACACCTAAACTCCAGATGGCCTTTGATCAGGTGCAGGATTTTTTCAAGAAGCATCTTTTAGTATTAAATTCCAAAAAGACCCAGGTTGTTCTATTTAGGAATAAGCAGTGCAAAGAACAGAATTTAGGCCTGAATGTAACAACATTGGATGACACTGTTATAATGGAAGGGGATTATTATAAGTATTTTGGCCTTTGGTTAGATTGTAATCTGTCCTGGTCCCTTCATATAAATAATATGATAGTGGGATTAAATAGGAAATTGGGGGCTCTCTATAGGTTTAAAAAATATATGTCAAGGGATGTCCGTCTAAATGCTGTGAACTCCCTAGTAATGCCTATTCTAGACTATGGGGATCTCCTTTATGGTGGAGCCTCTGGCTTCTTATTGGACAAGGTGGATTTGATATTCCATAGGATGGCTCGTTTTGTACTGGAGGTCCCTTATAGAACTCATAGGTATTTTTTGTTTAACAATCTGGGTTGGCTTAAGCCTTCTGTGCGTAGGAATCTACATCTCCTTAAAATTTATGTTTCAAATTTGGAAAAAAGGGGTCCCAATTTATATCTCTCAGTTATTTCCTCCTAGAAGTATAAAAGATAATCTAAGGACTGCTCAGGGGTTACATTATTTAACTGCTAGATATAATTTGAATATCGGCAAGTCATCAGTACCTTTTAGAGGGATGACTATGTGGAATAAAATTCCTGTATGTTTAAGGGAAGTGAATCTATTTTTCTGATTTTATTAAATGGTACCTGGGATGGGCTAGTAGTCAATGTAATTATAATCAATGTGGTATTTATTAATCCTGTTTGTTTACATATATTGCTCCTTGTATATTGTATATTTTTATACTGCAATTAATATTGTTCTGAATGTTATGTTCTTTAAAACTGATGTTTGATGTTTGTCTGTTTTTTGATACTGGGACTTCATTGTAAATGAACTATGCTCAATTGAATGCCTCCCTTATTCATATGAATAAAAAAGATTTACTACTACTACTACACCACACAAAACTAGTAAAAGACGTGGGGTTATACAGTAACACTACATACAGTATTTAAGGCAGACACAATGTTAATTGACATTTTTACCAATACAGAAGTCATCCATAGCAAGCACATATGTGGCTCTGATCCAGTTTCTAAGCAGACTTAAATGCAGTCACAGACATGTCCAGCATTCACATTTGAAGTGGTAAATTGTTCCATGTATTTGCTGATTTGTATTTAAATGTCATTTCCCAAAGTTATTTTTTTGTTTAGCACCACTAATTCCCTGAATTGATTTCTTAGATGGAAATTGTGTTTTTTCCTTTCAAGTTTGTCTATCAGTCCTGAGGGTTTACCATTTTTATGTTTGCTTGCACGCATGTGCAAGAAACGTAGGGCCACCATACAAAGTTTTGTAGGTGTGGCACTTTGGTTCCAATGCCCTGCTCCTTGTCACAGGTACGGCCTCACCATTCCAGTAAAATGTCCGAGCTGTCTATGACAGCAGTTCAGATGCAGTGGCATACAGTTCCAAGCAAAACACCTCTACAATCAGCTGTGGTAACATGTAGGCAATTTGCATACTGCCATCAGCAGTATGCAAAGTGTCTACACGTCAGCACTGCATTGGAACAGCTGTCATAGAAAGCTCCTCCCCCAACAAACACTCAAGTAGCACGATGGGAGCCCACCCCAGCATGCTCATGTGCTCCCCCCAACACACACTGTAGGGCACCCCTGTCGGCTCCACGGCCCTCCCACCACAGACTTCCAGGTGCCACACTAGGAGCACACCCCAGTGTGGCGAAATTCCATATGGCCAACGGGAGTGCCCAATCCCCATCGTCTCCACTGCCTCCCCCCCCCAACATAATTCCAGGTGCCATGCTGAGAGCCCACCACAGCATGGCAACAGTCCGTATGGCCAACAGGGGTGCTCAATCCCCCATCGGCTCCACTGGCCCCCCCAAACAACATTCCAGCTGCCACACTGGGAGACCATTCCAGCGTGGCAAAAGTCTTGTGTTGTCTTTCAAAAAAAAAAAATCACCTGTAAGAAAAAAATGATCCCTCATTGACTGTCTTGCGCCCTCCCCAACCTACGCCCACCAGCTGAGTGCCCCACCTCCCCACACCCCCACCTCACCCCATACTTACCTCCAGAGGCTGGCGTGATGATCTTTGATGGCTGGACTGGGAACATGTCTGCACTCTTCAAAGCCAACCGCGAACTGAAGAAATGCCGGTAAGCTGTATAATGGCATAAATGGGGTTTTTCAACTTTGTTGCATATCTTGGGAATTTTGGGGAATTTTTTCACCACATTTTTAATGTGGGGTTCATGGGACCCCACCTCAAGAACTCAGTCACTGTCATTTTGTTATTTGGTCCCGAAAGGTGATTTCGCGGTCACTGCACGGAACCACCTTTAGGAACTGATTTACAAAATGACAGTGTCACAGTTCATGAGGTAGGCCCCCAAAAACCCTATGTTGAAAACTTGGTAACAAAATTCCCAAAAATGACTGTTTTACGAGCGTGCATTGCGCATTTCCTACACACGCTCGTAACTTTGAGAATTTGTAATATTTTCACTCCAGATTTTCAACGTTGCCATTTTACCACACCTCCTGATGAACAGTATAGCTGCCATTTTTCACATCTCACTCAAAATGTGTTTTTGCACATGTAGCGCACATTGGCATGGTCGGTTTGTGAAATCAATGTTCAGGACACATTAAGAAAATCACAGTGACACTGTTCATGAGCAGATGTGTTAAAATGACTATGTTGAAAATTTGGTGACAAAAGTCCATAAAATGACTGTGTTACATGTGTGCATTGAGCAATGTCCATGCACCCTCGTAAGTTCACGAATTTGTAATATTTTAAGTCCAGATTTTCAACATTGACATTTTTCCACACCTCCTTATGAACAGTACTGCTGTCATTTTTCACTCCCTGGCCAAAATGTGTTTCCACACTTCCAGCGCAGAATAGCATGGTCGCTGTGGAAATTAGTGTTTGGGATAGATTAAGAAAATTACAGTGACACTGTTCATGAGCGAAGGTCCCAAAATGCCTATGTTGAAAATCTGCTGTAAAAAATCCTCAAACTAATTACATTATGGGTGTACATTGAGCAGTTTCTATGCACGCTCGTGACTTCACCAGTTCTTTTATATTTTCACTCCAGATTTTCAACAATGCTATTTTTTACACCTCCTCATGAACAGTACACCTGTCACTTTTCACATCCTGTTTGAAATGTGTTTTCGAGCCTGTGGCACCAAATGGCGCAGTCGCTGTGCAAAATCACCTTTCACCTAACAAACTGATAGTGTCACTGTTCATGCGGTAGGGTCACAAAAAGCCCATGTGGAAAACTTGGAGTAAAAATATCAGGAAACGCCCAGGGCATTAGGGTTTTCTACCATAACGCCCTACCCTGTAGGGACTGACAGGTGTCAGGGTGTGACGTGGGACTGTTGACAGTAATGTTCATGCCATTTACCCCCACCCCCACCCCAGCCAGTGACAAGCATCAAGGTGCACCTGGACTTTTTGCCCCAGGATTCACCCCATTGTCCTATACTGCACCCATTTCAGCGTATTTCCTTATGGAATGAGGTGAATGTAAAGCCTAAACACCCCAAGGCATACCTCGACACTTGTCAGTGTCTGAAGGGCAGGGTGAGGTGAAATGTCGTGACCGTCATGGATGACAACCCAAAGACAAACCTCAATGCCTGTCCATCTCTGCAGGGTGAGGGTGGGGTTGGCGTCAGTTCAATACTTCAATGCCATTACTATACTGCATCTGTCTAACTCCTGCACTTCCACTGCTAGTGCCAGCAAGCAAACATTCGGCATTGACAAATGCTTGTTAAGAATTCTAAACAATATAGTTGTCCTAGTTCTATTCCTTTTTGTTTCTAATGAATTCCAGCCTAATCTTTAGTATAACTGACAATGAAGGGTATTAAATTCACATTTGGGCTGGCAGTATAGCCTAGAGGTTAGAGGAATGAGGTGTGAATGAGCTTGGTACATCCAGCAGTTTGTGTTCAACTTCTTTGATATCATTCCCCTCAGACACCAACACTGTATCATCTGCATATAATTTTATACTACAGTAGTTTGCATTATTTGGTTAAGAAGTTCATGTAAATAAATAAGAAATGAAAAGGGACTTAAAATTGACAGTTGCTGGACTCCTCGTGTTACTGGAACTAAATTAGGGTAGCTACCGCCCACTGACACTAGCTAAGAACGATTGGCCAAATAAGTGTAGAACCATCTAAGGGGTTCTTCTATAACTCCTATTTCACATTACCTATCCAACAATATTTTCTTCTTCCACAGCCACCTGTACCCTTCTGGTGGTTGTGAGGGCCCCATCGCATCTCAGCTGCCCTCCCCCAAACCCAAAGAGATCCAAGCAAGCTACCTGCACCCTTCTGGTGGTCGTAAGGGTCCCATTGCATCACAGCTGCCCTCCCCCAAACCCAAAGAGATCTAAGCAAGCTGTCTGTGCCCTTCTGGTGGTCATGAGGGTCCCATTGCATTACAGCTGCCCTCCCCTGAACCCGAAGAGATCCAAGCAAGGTACAACATTCCTGACCATGGACATTCATTTTGGTACCTTTTTTTCAAATTTGAATCAGGACTGATGCTACTTTTTACATATCGGCATAGAAATGCAGATAGTTTTTTTCAGCATTTGTTGCGAAAATTACTCCTGCTCTGTATATTCTCTATGGTGACTTTAAGAGAATTAGCCAGAGTTATTTGTTGCTAGCAGAGGCTGCTGAAGCTGAACCAGCCACTGGCTGCTAAATGTGTTTAATGTGCTAAGTAAAGTCTGCAAGCAACAGCACAGGCTAGGTTAAAGAGCTGCTTGCAACATTACATTACATAGCTGCTGAAAAACTATGTATTACTTTGGTCAAATGCCTTCCAATTTAATTCTATAGCTGCTGAAATACCTATCTTTTAGACCTGAGTCAAATGCTTTCCAAATTAATTATATAGCTGCTGAAGTACATATTTATTGGACTTGGGTCAAACACTTTCAAATTAATTTGTTCTTTGTTTGGCTGTTAAATGTAATACTGAGAAAAGCAAAATTCTGCAAATAACAGCACAGGGTAAGGGAGCTATGTTACTAAGCAAATCTTGTAGTTGCTGCAATAGATGTTCAGAATTTCAGCTAGGGCTAGGTTCTTGTTAATAAACATTTCTCCTAATAGCAGGGACTTCCCCTTACCCAGCATTGTGTACAGCCCCATCCCCTGTTGTAGCCAACCCCCTGTACCTGCTTAAATACTCATCTCCAGTTTCTTCTTCTTCTTCTTCCACAGCTACCTGCACCCTTCTGATGGTTGTGAGGGCCCCCATCGCATTGCAGCTGCCCTCCCCTGAACCCAAAAAGATCCAAGCAAGGTACCTGACTGCGGACATTTGTTTTGCCCCACCGATGCTTCACGATGGCTACCCCACTACCACCACCCTTGGTGATCCATTCACTTTATAGTGGTGTGTCACATGCTGGAAAAAACCTATCAGCTGACTTTCCCATTTGCAGCCTACCTTATTCTGCCACTAGTGGCTGCTATAACTTAATACTGTGTTAGCAGCCTATCCCTATTTCAACACAACCATGCTACCTGTCTGCCTTGCTCTATTTACTTCACTATTGCCCTTAGTGTCACTCCCTCCCTCCACCTACCCTGAGGAGCAGGGAAGAAATTTTGCAATTTGCACCCTATCAGCCCTCCCACCAACTTTTGCTACCTCCTCACTGGGTTGCCCCCTGCACCCCAACTTCTCAAATGGTCAGCTGGCCCCTCAATCCTACCTCCCAGTTTAAACACAGGGCTCATAGCCCTAAATTCCACCACCCAGTGCCCCCTCCAGGTAGCCACAGTAAAACCACAGATCTCTACCCACAAGCTGCAGTACTCCAAGCCTGTCACCAAACTCTTGGTAACGCTACTACTCCTACTTTCAGGGAACATTGAGCCAAACCCCAGGCGAAACACCCACCCTCAACTACCACCAAGGAGCCTAAAATTAATGCACCTTAATATCTGCAGACTACTGCATAAACTAGCAGTGCTGCAGCCAACTGTATTGTCCTTAAGGCCTCTATCGTGATTATTTCTGAAACCTGGCTGAAGCCTTATAACAATGATGCAGAAATCACTATCCCTGGTTACACTGTTATCTGCCACGACCACCCAGGCAATAAAAGAGGCAGAGGTGTAGCTATGTTTGTCTCATCTGCCCTCCAGTTTTCCCCTATCAATCTGCTCTTGTCCATGCAGTCCATCAAAGTCTTGTTGATCAAACTCTCCTGACCCCACACTATCCCCCTATTTATAGCTGGCTCTTACTGCTCTCCTGATACCCCTACACCCTCCATCTGGACCATCTGGGCACCTTGAAAACTAGTGCCACAGGGGGAGAGTTCAATATCCTGGGGGATTTCAACTTAAATTGGCTCTCCAGTGCCATGTCCAAGTTTCACAATCAGGTGGCCACTCTAAACCTGACACAACTGATTACAGAACCCTCATGTCTAAACTCAAAATTGCAGAACCACTCTCTTCTGGACTGGTCCCTTACCTCTCACCAGCACCAGATAATTGCCTCAGGTCTCTTACCCGACTCCCTAAGTGACCACCACATGATATACTCAGTTCAGAAAACATTCAGGCCTAAGGCCCCCCTTCCAGAACCATCCTTACCCGGTCATACAATTCCCTGGATCTTGGCTCACTCCTAGGTGACCTGGTAGCCACAGACTGGTCCTTCATCCCCAGGCTGACCTCTTGACTGTGCTCAGGAGTACATCAAGGCCAAGTTCCTCACCATCTAGGACTACTATGCCACACTTAGATGGACTTGAGTGAGGGGCACTCACCTGCCTTGGATCACAGCTGACATTATGTCCCACATAAGAGCCAGAGACCAGGCATGAAAGGCACTCAAGGCATCTAGCTCCCCTGCTGACCACTCAAAATAGTGCTCCTTGTGCAATGCCTGTACTAGACTCATCCATCAGGCTAAAGCTAACTATTTCAAAGCCTCCTTTCATTCCAATTTAAATCACTCCGCTAAATTTTGGAAGGTGATCAAATCCCTCTTCTCCCCACCCTCCCAAACTCCCACCCCTGTGCTAAATGTAGGTGGTACCACCATAATGGACCCTCTTGCAGTAGCCTTGGTATTTAACTCCTTTTTTACAAGCTGCACCTCAGCACTGCTATCCACTCTCCCCCTGCTCCAGCAAAGCAACACCTCCCCCTGCACAGGCCTCTTCAACTGCCCCATCTTTCTCCTTCTGACCGGTCAACAAGTCTGAAGTTTATAATGCCTTGATTTCTCTAAATCTGACCACAGGCAAATGCCCCTCCAAACTGGACCCCAAGATGCTCTACCTGGCTGCTTCTGCCATCACCACCCCCTTGGCTGCTCACTTCAACCTCTCTTTCTCCCTAGCTTCAATCCCTTTGGATTGGAAGCACTCAACTGTTATCCCGCTTCCAAAGGGTGGTGAAATTTCCCTCATCCCAATACTAGAGAAACTCCAGGAGTACCTTGTCCTCTCCCAACTCTCTCCCTTTCTCAACTTCTCCTCTTTCTTCTCTCCCTACCAGTCTGGCTTCAGGAAGGCTCACTCTGCTGCCACTTCTCTTCTACGGGTCACAGACTTAATTCTTGATGGTATGGACAAAGTTCACATCACCTCAGCAATTTTTGTTGATCTGGCAAAGGCATTTGATACTGTCTCTCATACTCTCCTCCTGGACAAGCTCTCCCTTGCAGGGCTTTCTACCACAGCCACCAGCTGGTTCCACTCCAACATGGTAGGCAGGTTGCAATCTGTTAGAATCGGAGTCTCCACCTCCAGCTCCCTTCCAGTCACCACAGGAGTCCTCCAAGGCTCAGTCCTCGGACTGCTCCTGTTCTCCATCTTCCTTAATGACCTGCCCACCACCTGTCCACACACATCCATACATATGTATACGGGTGACACAGTACTGTATACATCAGGCCCCTCAACCGCTGATGTGGCGATCATGTTACAGCTGAACTTCAGTGATGTTCAGCTCTGGTTTCATGAAAACCAGCTTTTTCTTAACACCAAGAAGACAGTCTCAATGACCTTTGGCATGAGGCAGAGACTCTCTTGGGTCCCTACCACTCCCTTCTTCCACACCCTGGACAGGACCACTCTGGAGGCTTGCACCTCCTTTAGATACCTCTGGGTCTGGCTTGACCAGCACCTCAACTTTTCTGTACATGTTGATGCCATTCACAAAAAGCTCCACCCCAAGTTGGGTGCCTTATATCACAACTGTGGTTGCATTCCACTGCCAGCCCATGGTGCACTAGTACAGAAAATGATTCTCCCTATTTTCAACTATGGGGACGTAGTCTACAGGGCATACAGTCGATTAGCTGAATTTTAAAATGTTGCGGTCAAACTGTTGCAGCAACATCATCGATATTTACTCTTGTTGTTGATACAATATGTAGCGGACACAAAGCAGCCGCTGCAACTATACTGTATATCCACAACATTATGTCCTGTGATATATGGAGACCATGTTCCCCGTTTCTCTGCTGACCTCTGGTGGTAGGACTAAGCCTAGCTTTGTGTTTTCTGGCTTGTTATATAAGTGTAATGTTCCTTGTAGTTACCTGGCATGTCATAGAACTGGAATTTGCCTGATGTTAGCACTTTACCTGTTGTTACTACTTAGCACTTACATGGCTACTTAAGCCTATGATTCCTACAGCATTGCATTTCTGCTTTGATGGAGTATGTACCTACACAGAAGGGCAAGCAGAAGCTTGCACTGAATAACTTTCTGTACACCAAAGAAAAAGATGGAGCCGATCAAAAGATTATTTGGCAATGTGAGAACAGAACATGCAGAGCACGGTTACATACTAAGGGTGACTCCATTGTCATTCACGTACTGAGCACAACCATGCACCTACTCATGGTATGGTTGAGGTGCTCACGGCCTGTGCACATATGCAACAGAGAGCATGTGAGTCTGAGGAGTCTACAAGAAATGTTGTTCACACAGGGCTGCAAGAAGTATCAGTTAGGCATGCTCACCTGCTTCCATCACAGGAAACCCTTACGCGAGATGTGCATCACCAAAGGCAGCATGGTGGCCCAAACAATAGTGATGTTATGCTGTACTCCAATACTATAGATGGGGAGCTATTTTTAAGAATAAATGAAAGTGACTTGTTAATATTTGCCAATGATTCTGATCTTAAATTCCTTAATGACAGTGAACACTGATTCTGTGATGGGACATTTTCAGTTGCCTCACATGAAGATGACCAAATGTAAACAGTGCATGCGCTGGTAAATGGTGTGAATTGACCGCGTGTATATGCAGTCCTGCCAGGTCGCAGTGAGGCAATATATCTAAAATTTTTTATACACCTTCAAAACTTGCTTGGTGGGAAGTTAACACCACTCAGTGTCATGACTGACTTTGAAATTGCAGCTATCAATGTTTTAGCAAGAGGGTTTGCAGCAAAGATATATTCATGACGAGGGATTTGCACACAAAGTTCGATGTATATGGCACTAGCATTTGTACCTGTTGATTACATGGAACAGTGCTATGAAATGCTCCAGGATGACCCCAATTTTGAAGATGTACTATGTTTAATGGATTATTTCAAGGACAATTACATTGGGCGATTAACAAGGAATCACAAAAAAAGGCGACAGCCTAGGTTTCCCATCATGTTTTGGAATCAGTATGCCTGAATGCTAAATAATTTGCCTAGAAGCAACAATGCAATTGAAGCCTGGCACAGTGCTTTTGCTAGGACAGTATCTATCAGCCACCCTACCCGTGGCTGCCTAGAGCAGAAATTAAGGCAGGAGCAACACGCAGTAGCATTGCAAAGGAGACAGATAACTCTCGGTCAACAACCACCGAGAAAGCATGCTAAATAAGGATGTGTAAATAATGTTTTTAAATCAATCTGCAGTGATTTTGCTTCTCAAGATCCAAAGCAATATATAATGGACATAGCCACAGTCATTGAGATAAATGTTGTCTGAGTAAAGCACTTTTGCACTTTCCTTTCTATGGCAATGCACTGTATTTTAACATTGATTTCATGGCACAAAGTAATGCTGTTTTAAAAAATTAAATAAAGAATTATCAAACACCTGAGTTTGTATTAATTAATCAGGACAACTATTTGTCTGGTGACATCTTAGTATGTGCGGTGTGAAATACTAGTGACCTGTGCTACCAGCGACTTAGCGATCAGTGTTCTTTTGTCCGCATGGCATTTAGACTGCAACATTTTAACCATGACTATCTGTCCAGGGATGTAACGACCGTACACAGTCTACAGTGCCATCCCCAGGTCCACCCTAGCCAGACTCGACCCCCTTGTCCACTCTTTCTACCTCTTCACCCTTGATTACCTGCCCTCCACTCACCACTGCATTCTCTACCAGTCTCTCAATCTCCCCTCACTCCAGGATCATAGACAGTCCCATTGTGCCAGGCTCACAGCCAAGTTCTTGTCCCAGTCCTTGCCAACATATCTCACTTCCATCCTAACAGTGCATGCCCCTCCTCCGTACTCACACTGGAATTTTGGCACCCATCTCCTGGTTGTGCCACACATGTCCTCCTTGGCTGGCCAGTCAGTCTTCAGACAAAGCTTGCCCAAATTGTGGAACTCCATCCCCACGGACATCTGGCACATGCCCTCTACTTAGCACCTCAACTCCCTGATCAATGTGCATTTCTCCACTATCTGTGCCTGTGGCTAAGTTGAGTCTCTCCATGCACTTTGGCATAGGTTACTATCCTTGTCCTGTTTTAGTAACCCTGGTTGACTATGCATCATTAGCCATGCTTTGCCTTGCTACTGTATTACTGTACTAGATGTATTGTTACATACTTCCTGTTTGTGTCTGCCATTCTTAACTGCGAACCGCTGTTATACTCATTGTTAGAACTTATTGTATTCTGCATAAATGTCATCCTTAGTTGCCCTAATAGTATTCTGTATATATGCCATGTCTATTCTCCACAGTTCCCCTTCCCCAGGACACAACCGGCATCAAGCAGTACTCTGCTCAGCGTGCCTTCCTGGTAAAACATTTAAATAAATAAATATTTTATGGTTCATTAAATCGATCACCTTAGACAAGTCCATAAACACCGTGCCCATGACCCACATCTCCCCAAGTAGAGAAGCCACCTGGTCAATGAAGTTCATGAGCGCAGTGTCCATGGACAGTCCTTTTCTGAAACCAAACTGCAGTTGGGTAAGTTTGTTATATTTTTCTAAATAGTCCATTAATTGACTGTGAACAATTCTTTCCATAATTTTTGATACTATGGAGAGTAGAGCGATCAGCCAACAATTTGAAGGGTTAGAGGCTTTGCCTCTTTTAAAAACTGGGGCAATTTTTGCCTGTTTCCAAATTTTTGAGAAGGTGCCTTTTGTTAGCCTCCAACTGAATATATCTGTCAAAGTCTGAGCAATTTCATTAGCACAGTCTTTTATGAACCTAACTTCAATATTTTCCAATCTGCAGGCCTTGTTAGTTTTAACTTATTTATTGCTATGATAACTTCCCTCTTGCTGGAGGGGAAGGTTTGCCTATTTGCAGATGATACCATGATCTGCAACAGAGTAGACACTACAGAGGAGGTCAAAAGAATGAGGAGGGATCTGGGAAATCTGAAAAACTGGTCAAAGGTTTGGCAGTTTACTTCAAAAAAGTGGAAAATCATGCACCTAGGGCAAAGAAACCCTGCAGAGAGCTACAAAATGGGGTGGATTGCTGACAGTCACCAGGAAAGACAGAGATTTAGGGATAATCATCTCAGATGACCTAAGGGTGGCCAAATAGTGTAACAAGGTTGTGGGGGAGGGTCAGCGGGATGTTGGGGTGCATAGGGAGGTGCAGATGTCATTGTACAAAATGCTGGTGAGGCCTCATCTAAAATATTGTGTTAAGTTCTGGAGACTGCATCTTTGCAAAGGCATTGACAGAGTGGAGGAGGTCCTGAGAAGGGTGACCAAGATGGTGCAGGGCTTGCATCAGAAAACATATGAGGACATATTAAAAGAACTCAATATGTTTGCACTTGAAGAGAGGAGGGAACGGGGGGATATGCTAGAGACCTTCAAGTATCTTAAAGGCCTGAACAAAGTGCAGGGGGCTGACATCTTTCAGTGTAAGAGTTGTACAAGGATGAGGAGGCACTATATGAGATTGGAATGGGGCAGGATAAGGGGAAATGTGAGGATGTTTTTCTTCACAGAAAGGGTGGTGGATGCTTGGACTAGCCTACCCCAGGAAGTGGTGGGTGTCAACACAGTGGGGGATTCAAACATGCATGGGATAGACATAAAGGGAACCCTAGATGTGGTGAAGAGAGGCAGAAGCCAATGACTAAGTAGGGTCAGTGGCTGCTGATGCAGGCAGGGAATACGGGCAGACTAGGTGGGCCTAGCCACCCTTATCTGCAATCAACTACTATGTTACTATCAGATGCAACAGCATCTACAAGCGACAGCTCAGTGCGTGAAGTGAAGCAAAATAGATCAAGTCTGTAGAGTCAGTAAAGAATTGGAGCCCAGGCAGAATACTTTGTTTATTCAGTAATAGACTGTGTGAGAAAATGCATTGCTTAAATGCACTGTATTTGTTTTATTTGATTTTACGTGCTGCATGCGTCTTATCATAGAGGTAATGAATCTTCTTTAATGGTTCTTCTCAGCACACTTCTACTTTGTCTGTAAGACATGGATTTAATACTTCTTTTAAGTTTTTTATTGTGTGTGAGCTTTTTAACAAGATACACATTAATAAAGTAACCATTGCACTTTGAGACTATTTGGAGACTACGGTTCATTCTTTCTGCTGTGGTGCTAACTTGTAACCCACTACATGGAGTTCTTGTGCTTTCTTAGCCATTTTAACATTTTTAATATTAGTTGCTGTTTCCCTGCTATTCAGTTCTAATTGTTTTAACCTTAGTTCACTCTACTCTTGTTGGTATATCTTATGATTGGTTACAATTAAATGGTTAATTGTTTTCCTCTTCCATTTTCCTTTGTTTTAAGTTATATGCCTGGTAAGAAATTATTATGCCCCTCAATAACACTTTGGGACCAATTCTATTATCACCCCTACACATGTATGAAGTTGCAACATGCGAGGTGCAATTCATCAGGACCCTGCACCCAATTCTGTAAGGGTAGGGTCACAACGACAAAGTCCTGCAACTTGTGACAAACCCACAGGTATGCCAAACAAAGGGTGTACCTGAAGGGTTTGCCATAAGCCACAACCCTGGGTGCGAAGGTTGCAAGTGCCCCCCAATGCCCGGATCCTCCCTGTCTATAAAGACCCACAGGGCTGCTGCATGCTCCTGACCCCAAGTACCATAAAGGAAACCTGCACCCTGCAAGCTGTGAAAATCCCCTCCTGATCCCTGATCTCCTAAATTGTGGCCAGTCACCAAGTTCTGAGTATCCCTGGTAGTCTAGTGGCCCACCCCTCCCAGGCAGCAGTGCCAGACCACCTGCTCCCCACCCCATGACCCATTTTAGGCCAGCGACTGGCACAGTCCACCTCTCACCACCATGACCAGCCACCAATTGAACATTGTAAGAGCGCATACTGTACATACCATGCATATGTACAGTACATGCTCCTGCAGTGTTCAGTCAGCAGCTGGCCACGGTGGTGAGAGATGGGCTGTTCCAGTCACTGGCCTAAAATAGGTCGTGGGGTGGGGAGTGGGTGGTCAGGTGCTACCAGGTGGGAGGGGTGGGTCACTAGACTCCCAAGGATACTCGAGAGTTGGTGAATGGCTGCAATTTAGGGGATCGGGGGAGATTTTTGCAGCTTGCTGGGTGCTGACTTCCTTTATGGTATTTGGGATCGGGGCATGCAGCAGCCCTGCAGGGCTATTTTACATGTCATGGGGGTCAGGGGCATGCAGCAGCCCTGCAGGGCTATTTTACATGTATTGGGGTCGGGGGCATGCTCCAGCCCTATGGGACTTTTTGGTATTGGGGGGCATGGATAGCCCTATGGGGCATTACCATACTGTTTCTGGGTCGGGGCATTGGGGGAGACAGACTTAGCCCTGTGGAGCTTTTGTGTTTTGGGGTCAGGGCAGTGTTGGGAGGGAAGGATGGCATACCATTGAGGGGATGGGTGAGCTGCACGTGCAGGCAATATCCGGGGGAGCAAGTACAGTTACACCAGCTATATGCTGGTGTAACTTACACTGACGGTTTTCCCTCAGGGGTTGTTGGAGAATAGCACCCTTGGGGACTTTGTTGCTGCCCTTCCAGAATAGGGAGCAACTACTGCTGTAAAGCCCCTAGTGCCATGTCACAGGGGGTTTAGGGCAATAACTGGTGGCATAAGTCCACTTTGGTGCAAGCAGCCTGCTGCATGTCACAAGCTGCTTTGCAGAATACTGTATGTTGCAACTGCTGGTGTAACTTGTTACTTGTATCATTTTCTTTGGTGCAAGTCAAGTTATGCCAGGTGTAACCTTTTGAGAATCGGGTCCCTTGACTTGATCCTAAAGTTTGATTAGTGGGGTGTTCTCATCATAGTTGTAGTACTAATATTCTTTTATTCCATTTCTTATTTTTCCTAAGAATAACCTGTCCTTTAAAAGATCGTTGTTGAAGCTCCATGAAGATATGTTCTACATATATATATATATATATATATATATATATATATATACTGTATATATGTTAGTCTTAAGTGAAGCTGAAGTAAAGCATGGCCAGACAACATAATCATATTTATTTTAGCTTCTACAGTTTTTGTTGATTAGTTCTTTGACATAAATATGTAGCCTATTCAAGAAATGGATAACATTTTATCGAATTAAGAATGTTCTCTATTTATTGGAAATTTTAGACTCCGTGGATCAGTTATTTTTGGTCAAGAATTAACAAAAAATTGTCAACATTTTTGCAGGCTATTTATTACTAGATGATGATTTTGCTGATTCTTCAATTTCTGGATTTAGTAGTGCATTCAAGTCACCATTCAATACAATATTTGTTGCTTGTAAATGAACCAAGCCTGGAGTAATTGTTAAAGTCTAAATAACCAGTAAAAAGGGCATATGTGGAACCTACTGTGAATTCTTGATTATAGGTTTTAAGTTTCACTAATGCCATTCTATCAACAGAATCAGTAACTGTATCTAGAATTATCCAGTTTGATGTTTTCCTTAATATGATTGCCACCCCAGAGCGTTCCATTGTTCCTTCTGAATTAAATATATGGAAGACCCAATTTCTTCTAAATGTATTGATTTCTAATTTGTTCTAGTGTGTCTTATGAAGGCAAATTATATCTGCTTTACTTTTGTTTATATGATAATTTATTAGCCTAGGTCTTTTAATTGGTGAGTGTACTCTGTTTACATTAAGAGAGGCATATCTTGTATTTCTGGAACTAGCCATCTTCATAATGTAATCCATCTTTTCTCAACTTATCAACTTGCATACAAGAAATTAAATAAAAACAACAACAACATACAGTATCTCCTCCATGGAATATTTGTACAGCTACATTCACTCATAAACTATATTTCATTACTCGTAAATGTCCCAACTTTGGGACACCCAAGAGATAACGAAAACAATATCACTTTTGCTGCCCACCTGGGCTACCTAGAGATGAACAAAAATAATTAGCATTTATATAGGGCTTTACATACACATTGTATCCCAAAGTGCTTTACAAACTATGCTAGACTGGTAGTGGGGTGACTGAACATGTAATGGCAGCCATTTCACACATCAACACCCACACACAGCCTTGGACAATTGGAAGAACTGGGTTTATGGGGAAAGGAATGTTGCCCTGGACACTGGGGAAAGTTCCAATACTCTGTCAGTAGAGGTGCTGCTGTCATGGAAGCCAACATGATGGAGATTCATTCTGCTGGTGTACCTGAGTGACAGCAAGTCTCCCCTCTCTCAGGTCCAGCTCAGGAAACCACTATTGTTATCTGAGGATGGTAATGTAGAGGAATAGAATACATCAAAGCTTGGCCCAGCAACACTTGGTGCTACTATGGGATTATTTGGAAAGGATTCGGTATGGTTGGAAAATATCTTGAAACAGAATAAAAATTTGCAGCACAAGGATGCAGAAGATGCTGTAGGAAATAACTTGCCTAGTGAGGCGATTTCCACTGAGTTAAATAGCATGAATGAAGTCCTGCTGAGAGACGCTGAAAAAATGATTCATCAAAGAGTGGCGTTTTGACAGAATCCGTCACTGTCACGCCACGTCAAATGACTGAATCTGGGCCTGACAACATTGAGTGCAAAGGACCTTTTTCTCAGCATTTTTCAGATAATGTGAGTACTCCTGAACTTTCTGTTAAAGCACCTGAAGAATTTGTAGGCTTGAACTTGGGACTGCAGAAAGGTAGACCAGATTAAAGTCCCCCTCTTGCTACTCAAAAACGTTTGGAGTCTTCACTGGAGCATTCCCTATTGGGAGCAGGGTGGAGGTGGGGAGAAAGGGGTGTTTGGGTACCCAACCCAGCACACAGCCCTATTCTGGGAATTTAGTCAGTTTTGCCAGATCTGCAGGCTGAAACAAGTGTGGAGAATCCTCTGCAGGAGACTGTAATACAACAGCCATGTACAGTTCATTCGTGTTTACCTGGACATGACTCTGCTCACTTTGTTGCTTCTTCCTTGAATTCAGATGCTTCAACTCACAAGGAGTGGGGAGATATTGCTGATCAGCCAGTATTACCTTCTGACTCATCACCAGATTTTACCAAACAAGCAAAAGCAGCATGGGAATCCTTTCGTAGAAAGGATCCTTTTTCAGGTCCCCCCCCCACAATGAAGAAACGCTGTGTGGTTAGAATATCAAGGGGGATTGGACATTGCTCCAGACCATGTTTATGTGGGGAAAACACTATTGAGAAGTTCCATGGGTTTCTTTTCCAATTAAATCCATGCTCTTATACATGTATCAGGCTCTGTAATGTATGATGTTAGTTTTTCCACTCCACAGGGTTTGAATCGTTTCTGGTCTAAGTTGGACTCACTAAAATATACGGAATTATGGCTGCCTTTTAAAATAATTCCTCTAACAAAGCCATCTATTAAAACTGTGACTGTTTTATTTAGAAATGAATCAGTTTCGGTGCATGACATAATACATTAGTTACAGAAAACATGTGAAGTGCTAGGTTTTCCCTCCCCCAATTTTGATGAGGAATGTATATGGAATGGGGGATGATTGTTTAAAGTGTGTCTGAGGAAAAACAGTCTTGGCCCAGTTCATCTTCCAAATAGCATATTTTTGGGGAATGAAAGGGGACATTGCTTTTACCCAGGCCAGCCGAGAGCATGTTTTAAATGTGGTGCACTCACTTACCTGGGTGTAGCATGTGATAGATTAAGGTGCAATCATTGTTTGGAGTTTGGACACCATAGTATAGACTGTCATGCGGAATTGAAATGTAACTTGTGTTTAGATTTTGGTCATACCTATCGATCATGTCCATGGGCCACTCATAATCGAACAGACAGGAAAAGTCAGGATGTCATTATTCAGGAGGCACAGAAATGGGAAATGTCAAAAAGAAAAACTCATTCCAGGCCTCTACCATCTGAGCCCCCTTAAACTCAACCACCCCCCCTCCTTCCCCTTCGCATGTAGTGAGTGAGAATTTTGAGGATCCAGTAAATAATATTAACCCTGATCCTGTTGTCCTGGGAAACCAGACTTTACAATTACCATCAGAAATACTTCCTGCTCCTGAACAGGATTTGAATGATATGCCCCCCCCAGCAGTGAAAAGTGTGGCAAAAAAGTGAGGTTTGAAACAAACCAAACCAAGATCAAAAGTGGCCAAGGCGAATGTGGTAGGGGCTGACAATGTTACATTTTCTAATAAATGTGAGTTATTGTTGCTCCATTCCCAAGAATCAGAATTAGGTGGGGATTCTGAGGCCTCCTCTTTTGCCCCTTCCTCTTCAGACACAGATGGTGAATTACAAGACAAATGTAAAAAAGTGGTTAGAGAGCCAAGGGTTAAATCTAGAGTACGTCGCAGTACTAGGTTTAAGAAACCACCCTGACTTCAATTATCTAACCCTAAATGTTGAGCACTTATATTCCCCACCTGAGGATAGCCACAATAAATGTGAACAGCATTAAAAATGCTAAGAGAAGGTTGGTAGCTCTTTCTGTATTAAAAGATTTAGACTGTGATATTAATCTTTTACAAGACGCAAGGTTGAATTCTTCTTATTTAATTAGATCTTCCCAGCAATTATGGTATTGGGGACCATCCATCTTTTCATTTGGTATAGATGTTTGTGAAGGGGTCAGTGTTTTATTTAAAGGGGACAAATTTCAAATTTCAAAACTGGTGGAGATCTCATTAGGGAGAGCGTTAATGATAGACTTCTCATATGAGGGCGTAGGGTGTAGGTTAATAAATGTGTACACTCCACTTACAAAAAAAGGACTAATTGATTTATTTAGTCTAATTAAGCCCTACTTGTTGACTACAAAAATAATAATTTGGGGGGAAGGGGTGACTTTAATTGCATAGTGGATGTGGGTGATAAAAGAGGAAAAACAACAAAACTTCATTGTGATTCAAATTATCTTATTTCAATGTTGTCACTAGGATGTTTACAAGATTCTTATCGGCAGATTCATAAAGAGGGAGGGAAAACTTATTTTTGAGGTTCCTTATCCACAAGGATTGATTTTGTTTTTACTAACATTCATATTGGAGTAGAAAAAGCAATGGTGAATCCCATGGAGATTTCTGACCATGCTATTTTACAGGTTACCTTAGGTAATGTTAATGGTCCACAATATGGGAGAGGGGATTGGAAATTGAACACTTTAGTGTTAACAGAAAAGAAATTCTAATATCAGGTTACTGAATTTCTTAGATCATGTATGTCTATGGCTGGTTTCGTAAGTAATATGAGTAGTTGGTGGGAGATTTCAAAAACAGGTTTAAAGAAACTAGCCCAAAAGTATTCTATTACAGGGCAACAGGATAACTATAAAAAATATTTGAGATTGAGACTACAATTGCATAAATTATATACAAGTATTCATTTATATCATATCCCTTTAACTGAACAGGCCTTAAATGTTAAAAGAGAGATGTTCTTCTTACAATATAGCAGGGCTGCAGCGATGCTGAATGAACATAAAATTTGTTCTCCAGGGAAGAAAGGTTTAGGAGATGCTTTTAAAACTTGTTTCCAAAGGATAGGAAATCGATTTATGTCCTCTGTTTTGACAAGTACTGGTGATGTAATTCAGGATGATCCGGGTATATTGGACACAGTGTCAAAATATTTGAAAGAAATGTATGCTGCCCCTCCAAATGTAGTAGGAGCATCAATGGACTTTTTATCACATATAGGTATTCCAACTGTACCTGGAGACCTATTGATGACACTTTCCGGGCCTATAATGGTAGCGGAGATTAAACAAACTATTGGTGGACTTAGAAAACATACGACTCCAGGCATTGATGGTCTATCAGCTGAATTTTATCAGACGTTCATAGATTTGATAGCTCAAATATTAGAAGTAGTATTCAATTGGGTATTGTTGACTTTACAGGTGGATTTTCATTTTTGCATAGCTCTACAAATCATGGTATATAAGCATGGTGATAGAACAAATCTAGATAATTGGAGATCACTCAGTCTACTGAATACAGACTACAAAATGTTGATGAAAATAATGCATTCCAGATTGTTACTTATTACGCCATATCTGATTTCAACAGCTCAATCTTGTACAGTTCCTACCCAATCTAAACAACATAACCTATTGTTAATAAGAGAATTGTTAGAGCAGGGGAAAGAGTCTCAGCTTACAGGATTCATCATGTCACTAGATCAGGAGAAAGCCTTCGATAGAGTTCCACAGGTTTATAATTCAAGTTTTGAAGGCTTATGGGATCCCAGAGACTTTTCTTACATGGATAATTACTCTATATGACCATGCTAAAGCAATTCCACTAGTGAATGGACATCTTGGTACATATATTACTGTCTCTAAGGGGGTGAGACAAGGGTGTTCACTCAGCCTGTTATTGTATGTATTTTGTTTAGATCCATTGCTACATTTAATACAGCAAGACACAAATAGTATACGACCATGGGGGGAGGTGCATATTATGGCTTACGCAGATGATGTATGTGTCATTGTTGCAGATATACAGTCAGGAGAACGAGTATTGTCTTTAATTGACAGCATCTCCCAAGTTACAGGAGCAAGCTTAAATAAAAATAAAAGTGTGATTTACCCTTTGGACAAATCAATACCTATGCCACAGACTTGGCAGGAAATAGTTGTTTCTTGTGACCCATTTAAATATTTAGGGGTTCAGTTTGGGACAGGAGACAATAGCTTGTTAAATTGAAATAGATTGATGGACTATGCTTCCACGAAGGTGACCATTTGGAAGTGATGGACTCAAACAAAGAAAAAGAAAGTTATGGTAGTTAAAACTTATTTGTTACCACTATTTATATATATATATATATAAGTGCTGTATATCCTTTGCCTAAGGCTTTGGAATCAACTCCTCTAGGTCTTGTGTTTCAGATTATATGGGGTAGTAGGCTTAATCCTATTAAGAGAGATATTTTGTATCTATCAACTGCTGAAGGTGGATTAAATTTACTAAATCCTATAGTGTTTTTTTTACTATTTTTTTTCAGAAGCAATTTACTAGATTTAACAAAGCCTCAGACCGCAGTGTGGTTTCCATTTGCTGAGCACTGGCTAAGACCAATACATAAAGTGTGGTGAAAACAGGAAGTTTTGTTAGCTCAAGTAAAAACAAAATGTGTATTTTTTTCCCGCCTGCATTGGGGAAATTGAAACAATGGAAATTGGACATGAGTATTTTGACATCTCCATCCAATAAAATATTGTACAGGATAATCCAGCAAAAGATTACACTATCTCAGGTAACATTTAAAGGGGTAGAGATGATAGACACCCCAAGATTATTGGAAACGTTAACAGATACATATATCCCTCCCAGACTGTGGGATGTAACATGGCTTAGTGCTCATGGTTGTCTGAATGTTAAGGGAAATGCTAAGCACAAAAAAAAAGGAAGAAAGAATGTGCCCAAAACAGTGTTGTGTGGAACAGGAAGAAACAATGACACATTTTTATATTCTTTGTCCATTTGTACAGGAAATATGGGAATTATTGACAAAACAATGGACGCATACCCATTGAAGAACTATTTCATATGCTGAAGTGGTGGGTGGTTTTAGTAAAGTAAATTTGAGTATACCAGTCTCAATGTTGCGACTTGTACTGTCCTTTATAAAGTTTATATTATCGTAAGTACGATGTAAGTTTGTACTACAACAGATAGATCAAGACCCAGAGACTGTTGTTAGAATTATCAAATCAGAAATTAGTAAACAACGTCAGTTTGAGCAACAACATATGTCATATCCAGCATGGAAAATTAGATGGTTAGTTGTTCCTTTTCTAAAGGACAAAATCGGATGACGTGTCAGTTTAAATTTTGAATATTAATGTTGATTTCTTTAGTACAAGTTTGGCTTTATGTATCTCTGTTGTTTACATTTTCAATGTATGAATTGTTCAGTTCTGTTTCAATAAAATTTTCCCCATACTCTTGTGAAAAGTGCCTTGGGTTCTTTTACTTCCACCTGGACACCCACCAGGATAGCACCACAGATGGGTAGAAGGGACCTCAGTTTAATGTCTCATCTGAAGGATGGCACACCTTGAAAGTACAGCAACCCCCTAGTACTGCACTTGAGTGCCAGGAATTTTAGGTATAAGCCCAATCCCGGTGTGCAATTACAACCCACAACCTTCTGCCTGGAGGTGGATGTGCTACCAACTGAGCCATCCTGACACCTAGATGCCATTTAAATGTCTCCATTCTTTTCCTCAGCCTTTTTCAGCCTCTCATCAAAGGATCTACAGTAGTTATTTAGGTTAGTTGAATCACATACCTTGTGCTACTTAAATCAATCAGTTATTACTAAATCTCAAAAGTCTTCATTTCTGTAGTACATTAGTTCATACAGTTGTTAGAACTGTTAGTTCCTTTTAGTACGGTTATTACTGTAATCTATTTGGAGGCCTGATCCTCAAATGTTTCTCAGCTTCTTGAGGCATTTTGATGGTGAACCTAGCTCAAAAAATCAAGACTGTTTTCAGATTGTTTGCCCATAATTTATTTCTCAGATAACCCACATTTTTCCTTTTATTTACATGTTCTGGTGTGAGGTAATTAAAGACAGAAATGGTGGCCTCCATTAGTTTTATTTTTTCTTCTTATAGACCTCTGCCATTAACTTGTCTCTGTTTTCTGACTTTAAGAACCTGTCTATGATGTTTTTCAGAGGGTCTTGTAAATTTTTATTTGCTCTGTAAGTCCTATGGGTCCACTTCACCTCCACTTCAACATTACCAGGATCAGTCTCCAAGTATGTTGCCATTACTTGGGATAACATTTCTCCCAGTGATTTACTGTTGTCCAACACTTCTGGAACACCTAGTATTCAAGTATTTTCTTTCTAGATCTTGACTCAGAATCAATCATTTTCATTTTGAAATCTTTGTAAATTTGCTGTAACAGATTGTGCAGTCTGTGCATTGGTAACTGTTGAGCTTCAAAAGCCAAAATTATTTGCTGTGCCTTAATTAACTCAGCTTTCACTTCTTTATTTTCCAGGACCAAATAATTTGTTACTGCTTGAAAGTTTTCTATTTTCGCTTCCAGTACCTCCATCCTTTCCAACTAAGTTATTTATTTTTGCCATGTAGTTTAGGATTATTTTATTCCATGGGGAGGGTCACATTCCTGATCTTCTGAATTTGGTCATATTTGTGATGTGTTTACTCCAAAGCAGAAGTTGAGAGTGAAATGATACAATTAAGACTGGGTAGCCTCAGACTTGATCTAACTGATGTATGAATGTGACAAAGCTTGGAGGGAATTCCAAAAGAATAAATCTTTCACTACTCTCAATGTGTACTGTACAGGAACTTGAGGCAATGTTGCAAAAATAGTGAGGCAGTGCAAAGCAGACTACAGGCTAAATAAACAGTTCTCTAATTTTAATAAACCTTAAGAAAATTGAAGAGTCTTGAATGATTTATTGGGTAAATCCAAATGAGCCATGTTCATATTTCTGAAAACTTCTAGTGGTGAACTTGTGTTCACCCTTTTCATGGCTACTGAATTTAATCACAATTGTAGTGATGTTGGTAAACTTACTGTAGTCTGGATTTGAATGGTGATGAAATTGGTATAGCTGTCACTAGTAATATTCAGCATTTTTCTTCCGAGTTGGGTTTCAAACTTTGGGATAGTGCTGTTAAATTTTGGAAACTTTGGATTATCTTAACAAGATAAACATTAAGATTGTGTACTGCAACGTTCTGTATGAGGTACTTGCATACTAATGTCTATGTATATGAATTTGCCATATTAAAAATTCAATAAAAATATTTTACAAAAAAAAAGATAAATATTAATACACATAATGGAGATGATGAGCTTGACTTAAAATGGCTTGCCTTGGTTAGGGATCTTATGGCATTTAATTAAAAGTCCTTTTCAGCTTCTCTTTGCTTACTGTATAGTCTCTAGGCTTTGTAAGCTGGTGTATGTGATACCTGTTTTTAAATATGATGATTGAAGCTTAGTTAAAAATTGTAGGCTAATTTCTTTGTCATCCCTGTTGTCCAATGTCCTTGATAGGGTTGTCTTTCATCAATTCAAAGATTACCTTGACCAAAGAAGACTCTCAACTCCAAAATCCAACAAGTACTTTGTCAGCATTGATCAAATTGACTGACATTTTTGATAGGGCCTTTGACAATGGAGATATGCCAGCTGCTATATTCTTTACCTTCCCAAGCCATTCAGCTTGGTTTATTACAATCACCTGCTTGTAAAGCTCAGAGATGTTGGTATGTCTATTAATTTTTTATAGTAATTATTTATCTAATAGGAAACAGAGGGTCTCCTTCATTCTGTTGCATCTCCTCTTGCAGATGTTACAATTGCAATTTCACAGGGCTCAGTTTTGGCCCTGTTTTATTTAATTTGTTTCTAAATGACCTCCCTTCTTTTTTGCCCTCCACTCTGATTCTTTTATATGCAGATGATATATTTTGATATAGTAAAAGCATTTGTGTTACATCTGTATTTTTAATTTAGAATGATATCAACATTGTGCAAAATCGGTTGATTTGAAATGCATTGTTCTTCATACTACAAAACAGAAAGTTAATGTTTTTTGGAAATGACTGTAAAAACCTTCCTTATGTACATGTGCTGGTGTTCAAATGCTTTCACAATCAACCAGCTGAAATGGTGGAACAATTTAAATATCTGGATTTCATGCTGGAAAATTCCTTATCCTACAATAAACATGTTGATTTATTACTCAAAACTATGTACTTAAGCTTTCTTTACAGGACCAAGAACTTTCATTTAACTCTAGAAAAACACAAGCCTAATCTCTTCTTCTTTAACTAATTGATTTTGGTCTTCAAATCTATTATGCTGCTAATCAAACTATAGGGCATTGAGTAGGGTTAAAGTACTGTTTAACATTTTTTGTAATTTTGCCAACTTGAGCCAATGGATCACACACCAGTGTAATTTTTATTCTAAGTTTCACTGGTTTTCTTTTGAATCATGTTGTTCTTATTGTAGGTTGATTACTTTTTCATAGATCTAAACAGGGTCCAGTCAAACTTACTTTTAAAAATAATTTGCATATTATCAGTAGTGGTTATTCCACAAGATCATGGGCAAAATATGTTAATCTCCATTTTTTTGAATGTCTGTTCATCAGCATTCTTATTTGTATAGAGTTTTGAAAGACTGGAATTCTTAGCCATAGCATTTTTGTCAAGTCAACTCATAGCCCAAGTTTAAATCTAGATTGCAACTTTATAATGCTATAGATTCCTTATGCAATTGGTATACATGAAGTTAATCTGTTATTTGTAGTTGTATGTAGTTTTTTATTGTATGCCGAGTCCCCCTTAAATATGGGCACTGGATGTTCTTTGGTTCATTCTGGAATAACACTTTTTTTTTCAGTTAGACTTTTTATTGCAAATTTTATCAGCAATACAAACATGAACAATCACGAATACATTGAACATATCAACACAAACCAGGAACATCACCACACAGGATGGAGTGGACATAAGTAATATATTAAGTAAATACCAGAAATCAGATACCAGTACCATTCCCACCCCACCCCCAAAACACCAAGACACAGTATGTTAGGTAAAATGCCACCACTGTGTTAAAACCACCATGTGGCCTAAAACACTTCTGTGAGGCAATTCCCCCCATAGACCCTCTGTCTGAAGAAGAGTTTGTCTGGGGGAAGGGCATACTACCTCCTGGTTGTGGTAGTATGCAGAGGATAGATATGTCCCCCAGATCTTATGATATGTTGAAAGAGGGTCTGCATTTCTGTGAATACTTTTTTCAGAGTGGTGAGTTGCCCTATGGCTAACAGCCATTCTGTTATTGTGAGAGTCTCTATTAATCTCTGTTTGCATAGAAGCACTCTCTTTGCTAGTACACTAATCGCTACCATCCAACATAATATTGGGGAGTGTCTGGGTCGGGGGTTGGGTAGCCCTAGCAAAAATAGTGGGCCATCCATCTGAACTACATCACCCGGTATAGTACGGCAGGCCTTTTCTATACCCCACCTAACAAATTAGGATGTTAGGACAGTCCCATAGTATGTGTGTGAGGAGGGACCCGGTTGCTGACATCACCAGCATTTGTCATCTGGGAGGAGTCCAAACTTGAGAAGAACATCTGGGTTGCAATACCATCAGGGTAAAACTTTCTTTTGAATTAGGTGACTGCAGCTATCCCGGCATGTAGTGTGAGCTCCGAAAAGGCAAGCAGCCCAGTCCTCTTCAGTTGTTATGACATGTAACTCTGATTCTCATGGCTGCCTAGAGGGAAGTGGCTGATCAGGTTGAGCATCATGCAGCTGACTGTAGATGATGCTGGTGTTGCCTCCCTTTATGTCACTGCACTCAGTGATCAGTGCCCCCATGTCATGGTCCTCCCTTTTTGGGTGGGCAGGTTGCTACCCTACCCCGATTGAGCTGTGGATCTGAACATACCTCCAGAAATCTTACTTAGAGAGGTCCTGTTTATGTCAGACAGAGCATTGAAAAACTCTGTATGCCAGCCATCTTGCATGAGGAGGTTCTTAACCTGAGGATACTGCTACATACCCAAGAGTCCAATTTGGGGGGTACTTGTCCTAAACAAATGGACTTGTTCCCTTACAAGAGGTTCAAGGTGCAAGGGGTTGAGGTTCCTCCTTGTGAGCCTATGGAGTCAATAGCAAGTCCATCTCAAAAAAGGGATAGTGGGATGGTCCTTCAGTTTGCATGGTAAGTTTTGATAAAGGTAAGTTGCTGAGAGAGGGTTCTCAGAGGCATCTTGCTCTAATGTGGAGCCATTGTGGGGAAAAACCAGCACAGGTTTGTACAGATACAAAAGCAAGATGATTCTCCTCGAGTCAAGGGAGGCCCCTGCCTCCACAGGACC
Organism: Neoceratodus forsteri; assembly: GCA_016271365.2. NCBI lineage: Eukaryota > Metazoa > Chordata > Ceratodontiformes > Ceratodontidae > Neoceratodus > Neoceratodus forsteri. The sequence goes on from CM028130.1 coordinate 1,069,011,312, forward strand.
AGTGACTATAAAGCTTAGTCCAGCTATGTCTAGAGGGATTTCTTCCCAGAGGAAACCACCTATGGTTTTATCCATTTCCATAAACCATTTGGGGTAAGCTTGATTGGGAGGTGGGTGAACATAGGAGTGTACCTGGGGCCATCTTCAAATGCCTCCAATTTCTTGACCAGTAAAAGGTTCACATACCACCACCTGTTTAGCTCAGTTTGGGCTGTACCCAGTAGGAGTGTCAGATTTAGATGGGCCATTTTAGAGCTAGTCAGGTGGATGATAACTCTCAAGTAAGTGATGCCATTCTTAGCCCTGTGAGGCCATGATTGGGATATAGTTCTGCAGCACAGGAGGGGTGCAGTGGGAGCACCTCCCTCTTGTTGGGTTAACCTTAAGATCTGAAATGGCATCAAACTTACATAGGAGTTGTAGCAGATGGAGTAGGAATGTGGGTCCATCTGCCTGCAGGAGGAGCAGATCATCTGCATACAAGAGTGCCCTGCATATTCCTTTTAGGGCTGGGTGACTTTATATGGCAACCACCAGGGATTAGCCATCAAGAACAAGAGTGGAGATAAAGGCATCCCTGCCATGTGACTTTCAGTGGGGGGAAAGGATTGGGAGTGGAGCCCATTCATAAGGACACTAGCACAGGAGAGCTGTATAGGGGTTGGAGCCATCTTAGGAAAATTGAGCCAATCCTCATCTTTTCCATCATGTACAACAGGAGTTAACACTCTACCAAATCCAAGCCTTCTCAAAATTTACTGCAAGGAAGCTGCTGGTGTGGTAGAGTGTTTGGTCTCATGAATTAGGATCAGAAGGGTATGCACATGATCAGAGCTTTAACAACCTTTTACAAATCTTGCTTGGGATGGGTGTATCAGGCCCTGCAGAACTGGGTCAAGTTGGGTGGTTAGGATCTTATCCAGCACTTTGACATCAGCATTCATGAATGAGATGGGTCTGTAATATCTGATTATTGTGCTGTTCTTGCCTTTCTTGGGTAGGACCACAATGACCGCTTCACCAGTGGTGGATGCTATTTATTTATTCACTTATTTAAAAAGCTGCATAAAATACAAGATAAGATCTATGAGAAACAAGTCTCATTTGCATTATGTCCCAAGTCATAAAAATAGCAAGCCAACAAAAGCAAACATAGCAGGGAGAGGGAGATAAGTGCTGCCCGATACACTTCTAACAGGAGGGTTGTAACTTCATTGCACACCATCTGGTAATCATTGATAGGATGCAAAACACAAAAATTGGGCAATCACCTACTCCTAATGTTGAAAGGATGCAGGACTTCAAAATAATTTTCAAAGTGCAAAAGGTGTCTTTTTTATTTGGTGCAAAAATACATCAAGACTCAGAGACCCGTAAAGTCACTTGATGTGTTTCAGATCTTCTGGTCCTTTCTCAAAAGTAACTTACAAAATACAAACGGTACTCTTAAATATGTTCATAGCTCATGATGTCATACTTAACATCACAATGACACAAGTTTTATTGGTCATTCTCTAATTGTTTTTAAAAACATACAATTCTATTCACAATTAATAATAAGTACAACTAAGATTAATAGTGATTAAGGTGAAATAAGTGCATTGTCAACAAACATACAATGAGTAAAAGAGGTGCACAGCATTTTTATGCTGTGCACCTTCAAATAGGTTAATGACTTCAAACTGCCTTATTCTCTCATTTGTTAATATATTAATGGCAGAAGTCATAACCAGAAATTCTCTATGTAACATTGTTTATGCTAATTGTTAGTTTCTTTATTTTACAGAGTCACTGGATATAGTTAAAATATATAGCACAGATGCAGTTTAAGCAGGTGCAGTTTTAAATGATTAGTTGATACTTTCAGGGCCCCCATAAGCATCTTGATGTGTACCTAATCTGTAAACATGCTGAAAAACTGAAAAAGAAGCATAAAGAGAGATATTCAACAGTTAATACAGGATATGCAAAAATACAGTACTCAGTGTTCATTCAAGAAATGGTACAAAAATCAAAGCCTATATGTAACCCTGATATTTTAGTAGCCTGCAGGCTAAATAACTAGAAACCTTCCTCTTCTGAAAACTAAATTATTAAAGCCAGTCCCTGTTGGTTTTAGATAGACCATATCAAATGCTTTGAATTGGGAAGGTGAATTGGAAGGTATGCTCAGATCTATTTACAGCCTTATGCACATGAAAGGCAGTAGTGTAAGTGATATCACCTCTCACTATGGCTCTACAATGTTCCCCGACTCTGACTTTAAGACTCCTAGTAATCTTTCCCACACAGAATGCCCCACACGTACATTCTGCTAAGTAAATGACACCAGTGTTGTCGTAAGTTGCAAGTTGATGAATTTCGAACATATTCTATGTGTGAGGTTTTTGAATGAGTTACCTTTGTGTAATGTATTTACAGTACATACATACATTGTTTGTATGGGTAACATCCCTTCTCATTTCTGTACAGCCAAGTAGCTGGACCTTTTTTCCATACAGTGACTGTGAACTAAGGAATATTTGATAGTGGGAGCTTTTTGATATGCCATTCAAGGTGGTTGTTCTCCTACTCTTCCAAGCCCCTGTCACTTCCTAAGACATGCCAGTATTTCTTAAGGATATTTTCCAGATATTGTGCATGCGCTGAAAAGGTAGTGACAAGACTGAACCTATTAACTTCTGTCTCGCTCCTACCAACATTTTGGATCAAGTCATTTCCGTCTTTTCATGCAGCAAAGTCTTTTCACTGACATACAATTTCACAATTACAGCCCCTTTTTTCAAAATGCTTTTCTAGATCTTCTGCCACTTTCTCATACATGGTTTCTATCCCACAATTATGTTTTAAATGTAAAAATTGGCCCTTTGGTATATTGTGGATGGTATGGTGTGGGTGACAACCTGAAGCCACTAACAAAGTATTGCGGTTAGTACCCTTCTGAAAAATGACTGTTTTCACCAACCCCTCTGGTGTCTTCATTAATCAGAGATCCAGAAAATATACAGACTCCTTACTTGCAGTGCAGGTGAACCAGAGATTTTAGTTAGTTTTGTGTAGATACTCGAATGCTTCTAGTTCAGTAATGTCCCCATGCCATGCCATGCCACACCACCACCACGACATCTGTGTTTTAATGCCACAATGGCAACCTACGGAAAAAGGGGTTAGTCACAGAATCAAGAATAAACTGCTGTTCCCATGCTCCTACATATCAATTGGACAGGCAAGGGGCAAAAGTCAGCCCCATAGCTGTCCCCTTTATCTGAAGATGAAATTCATTGCTAACCAGAAACACAATATTATTCAAGATGTGTTCAGTTAGTTTCAGTGGAAACTCAGTGAGAGGACTCACATCTGGATTCCTTTGATTTAAGTAAAAGGTCACAGCATCCAATGCTTCTTCATGGGGGTACTTGTGTACAGGGAGTCAATATCCATGATAACAAGATACAAGTCCCTGCCCACTACAGTACCCCCCCTATGACTTACAAAACATCTTTTTTGTTTTGAAGATGTGATCATAGAGAAGTGACATGGGGCCATAAGAATGAGTCCACATATTCTGATAGAGATTCTGTAATGGAACCTATACCACTAACTATAGGGCGACATGGTGTGTTTTTTTTTTAAATGACTTAAGCACTTTAGTAAAAATATAAATGATTGTCCTTAATGAGAAAACTGTAGTAAGAATGTCCTTAGTTTTTTTAATCAATATGTCATTTGCTGTAGGCATCTGAAGAGACCTCATTAATGGCCCATTTAAATTCTTTTGTAGGGTCTTTATTCATTATTACCAAGCTGCTGATAGATATCTGTTTCATAATCTTTTTGGTCTGTCAGGACATTACTGCCACCATTGTCTATGGCTTTAATTATGAAGTTGTGTCCTGTTGCAACATTTTCAAAGACTTCTTCTCCACTGCAATTAGATTTTGAAAATTAAGTTGAGGTAATTCATTATAGAGTTCATACAAATCCTTCTATTTTAATTCTTGAAATGTTATAATTGCTGTGCTGGGGCTGTGCAGAAAGTGAATCTTTTCCTCAGTAACTCATGCATGGGTTCCATATTTGGAATTTCATTGACTGTGACATTGGATTCTGATATATTATGTAACCCATGCCTTTCTTCTTTCTGTTGAAATAAAACAGTTACCTAGATACTCACTCTTCAGAGTAGACAGAAAAGGCACTGGGGGGGTTGCACTATACATAAAAGGAGAGTTAAGGGCAACATCATTCGATCCCTTCAAGAAAGAAGGTGTTGAACCCCTATGGGTTCAAATAGACACTCTCTCTGGTAGGAAGAATTACTGTATATAGGGGTAATCTATAGATCTCCTGGGCAATCAGAAGCTCTGGACAACCACTTATTGATGAAATCAAGGGTGCCACATCAAAAGGGGATACAATCATAATGGGAGAGCTCAACATGCCAGATGTTGATTGGTCTGTCCTATCAGCCAAGTCTTCCAGGAACCAATCCATTATAGAGGCTATATTGGACTGCCACCTTAAGCAGTTGGTACATGAACCCTCTAGGCTTAAGGTCATCCTAGATATAGTCCTTATCAATTCAGACCTGGTGTGCACTACATCAGTCAAGGAACCCCTTGCAAACAGTGACCATAATATGGTATGGTTCCCTGTACATATCGGAGCTTCTTATACCCAATCCAGGGCCATGGTACTCTTTTTCAAAAGGGCAAACTTCATGAAGATGAGGGAGTTCACCTGTAAGAGGTTAGAAGAAATCAAGCAACACTTCAGTGTCAATGAACTTTGACTGGAAATCAAACAAGTAATCATGGAAGCCACAAGGACCTACACAAAGACATCAACCAAAAAGGACAAATGAAAAACTATTATATGGTTCAACACCCAAGTAAGGATGGTTATCAGAGACAAATGCAGGGCCTTTCTCAAACAAAAAAATCCTGTCAAACGCTCAAGGGAAGACTATCAAAAACGGAGTAAAACAGCTAAAAAAAAAAAACTATCACAGAAGCCAGGCAAGCACAGAGCTCAACATAGCTAGTAGCATCAAATCAAGTAACAAGCAGTTTTTTCAGTATATCCGAGAAAAAAGGAAGAAAACAAAAGAGATGGTTAAAATTAAGGATGGATATTTAATAGTACCAGATGACAGACAAAAGGTGGAGGTACTGAACAAATTATTTTGCTCGGTCTTTACTAGAGAACAGGATGGACCCATGCCGGTTAGTGGTATTAGACCTCTTACAAAAGAGGCTCAAGCAATGGCTCCTCCTGCTTTTACCACTAATAGAGTCCTGGAATCCCTTGAGAGTCTAAATCAAAATAAATCACCTGGACCGGATGGCATACACCCTAGAAACCTAAAAGAATTAGCCAAGGAATTAGTAGAACCCTTGTCCATGCTATTCAGCCTCTCACTCCAGGGTAGGGAAGTGCTTGACAATTGGAAAACTGTGAATATGATCCCCTTGCACAAGAGTGGGAGCAAGAAAGAGGCTGGGAACTACAGGCTCATTAGTCTGACATCAATGGTGTATAAACTGATGGAAACCGTAATAAAACAGGACATTATAGAATACCCGGACAAAAACTATCTCCAGGATACCAGGCAGCACAGCTTCATGGCAGGTAGATTGTGCCTGACGAATCTCATATCATTCTTCGATTGGGTTACCACAAAATTAGATAGGGGACACCAAGTAGACCTACTGTATTTTGACTTTAGTAAAGCCTTCAACTCGGTTCCACACAATCGCCTGTTTACTAAATATAAGCACACAGGCATAACGGAATATATCATAAACTGAATAAAAGAGTGGCTCCAAGACAAAGTCAGAGAGTGGTAATCAATGGACTCGTATTAAAAAAATGGAGATGTCATCAGTGGGGCTCACCAGGGCTCCATCCTTGGTCCTGTACTATTGAATATCTTCTCAGGGAGGATATGAAAGGGAGACTAGCACTCTTTGGAGACAATGCAAAATTGGGAGACAGGGTGGACTCTGAAGAGTCTATCAGAAGTCTTCAGGCTGACCTAAAAGAACTTAAATCATGCTCCACAGAATGGCAACTGAACGTTAATGCAAAGAAATGTAAAGTGATGCACTTGGGCAAAAATAACCCCAAAACTGAATATTGATTAAATGAAATCAAACTCATCACCTCATCTGAAGAAAAGGACCTAGGACTGTTCATCTCAGAAACCCTTCAAGTATCCAATCAGTGCAACTCTGCATACAGCAAGACCAGCAGAATGTTTGGGTGCATCAGCAGAAGCTTCAACAGCAGCAACAGGAACATCACCTTACCTCTTAATAGATCACTGTTGAGACCTCATATGGAGTACCATGTCCAGTTTTGGGAACCACACCTTAGGAAGGACATCAATAAACTGGAGATGGTCCAGAGATGGGCCACAATGCTGATATCAGGATTACCCAACCTGCCATACAACGAATGTCTGAAAGAACTGAATTTGTTCTCACTCAAATCTAGAATGGAGAGGGGGAACATGATCAAGACATTCAAGTACCCAAAGGGCATCAACAAAGTTCCCTACTCAGAATTGTTTACTAGTTCCATTAACATTAACGTGAGAGGACACAACTGGAAGCTCAAGGGGTGGAATTTTACACGCAATATCAGGAAATACTTTTTTTCAGAGTAAGTGATAGTACCTTGGAATGGTTTGCCATCTGAAGTAGTGGAAGCAAAAATGGCCACTTCACTCAAACTAGGGTGGGACAGGACGTACATGCAACAAAGGGTCAGGGAGAGTAGCTTTGCCTGAAATACAAACTCTAAGTGATGGTCCCTAGGGCCCAGTAGTGGGTCCCTGGAAGCCAACAGGCAGACTAGATGGACCATTGGTCTTCTGCCATCACCTTTCTATGTTTCTATAAATGTAGATATAGATTACAACAGCTATGTTTAAATCAACCACTGCTTGACATTCATTTATTGGAATAGTAGGGGTGAAATTCAATCTTAATATTTAAGAGTGATTCTTTGATTTCAGTTATTTATTTTTATTTATTTTTATTTTAGTCTTTGGTAACTGGGTTAGGCCCACTAGGCACAAGTGCCTGTTTTCAGGGGCGACCTGGGAGCACTGGGCAGTTAAGTGACTTGTTGAGAGTCACATAGTATGCAAGTGGAGGTTGTGAGAATCAGACCTGGGTTTGGTTTGCTGGATGTGCCAAGCTTGTTCACACCTCGTTACTCTAACCTTTAGGCTATACTGCCAGCCCAATTGATGTTTCAAAAGGTTAATAACCTTCAACTCTGTTGATGCTGTCACTCTTTTCTTCTCCTTGCCATGGTATTGATGCTTATTCTGTTGTTGTTGCCTATATTCCTGTTGGTTCCCTCCTTGACCTCCACCTCTTCTCCTTCTTCCCTCTTGGGGTAGAAGATATTGCCCATGACACTTGTTATTCCTGATACTATGTCTGGGTTGGAATGGCAGCTCCACCAGTGGTTGGTCCTCTTCTAAAAATTAAGGCTGTTAGCTTTCACATTCTTCTGCCTCAGAATCACTAGCATTGGTACTGAGGTTGAAAGAAACCTGCCAGTACCCATTTTAAAATGCCCCTTCATTTGTCTTTTTTCCATGTGAATACTTGGTTGTTCTCATAATCTTCCCGGGTAAATTTATTTTGTCTAATTGTTTTCTGTTCTTTATCCAATTTCACAATGAATTTCTTTCATTTCTGGTTAAATGCAGCAAATTCACTGTGGTTAATAAACATTAAAACCTCTCATTCCTTGATATTTGTTTCTTCTCTCAACTTAGGATCTTTGTCTTTAGCATACTCAATGATTAAACTGATCAGCTTGATACTGGCTTCGATTAACATTAATTCCCAGTGTCTCATAAACTCTGGTTCATTATGTCTGTAGGAGAGACTTTTGAGGATTCTGAGTCCCCATGGCATCCTTGACACCTGTAAGTATGCTTCTAAACTGATCCAATGCCATTATAGTCTGCGAGCTTGATGTGTTAATTTTTCCAGACCTTTGAAAGCTTCATATAATGTCTGGGCTTCCCCTGAAATACTGCCACCCATAGCTATATCAATTTCACATACGAATGGATTAGCTGTACCTGCTGCTGTTAGCAGTCGATTGACGTGTCCAAGCAGGTCATCTGGTGTGGGATTTAAATTCAGTGTTACCTCTAAAGATATATGTCCCCATAACCACTCTCAAATAGTAGTAAAAAAGTGTGTCCATTTACTGCACATCTAAAATTGGTGAGGCTTTATTTGGTTTGTGATTCACGGTGAAACCTGTGCATTTACTTAAAACCGAAGCATTCACAACACAACAAAAAAGTGTGCACTGGGACGGTGGTGCACTCAATAAACAAGCAGCATACAAAACATGTACGTTGGGCTCTCACCATCTATTACTGCTGAAAATATGCTTGGACTTCAAAGATAATTGCCAAAGTGCAAAATGTGCCTTTTTTATTTGGTGCAAAAATACATCAAGACTCAGACACCAGTAAACTCACCAGTTGAGTTTCAAATCTTCTGATCCTTTTCTCAAAGGCAATTTACAACACACAGAGAGTGCTCTTAAATATGTCCACAGATAATGATGTCATACATAATGACACAAGTTTTTAGCAGTCATTCTTTAATTGTTATTAAAACACAATTCTATTGACAGTTAATAATAATTAGTAGTAATACAAGTAACATTAATAGTGAAAAGGGTGAGAAAAGTGCATTATCAAGAAACATATAATGCTAAAAAGAGATTCACAGCATAAAAATGCTGTGTGCATCTAAATAGGTTAAAAACTATAACTTCAAGATGTCGTATTCTATCTCATTCAAATTTTCCAAGTGTATCTTTGAGGCCCTAAATATGCCAGTGTGCTTATTATCTTTTGACACAATAGGCCAAATGTTTACCTGCCTTGTCCCATCCTTTCTAAAAAAAATGTTTCAGACAAAAAGGGATGGTACAGTCTTTCTCAAAAGGAGATAGTTAAACGTATCCATGGTGCTGGTCAGCTTGCCAATGTCTGCTGCAAAGGGAGGCATTGTTGTTTGTATAAAGATTCCAAAGAGTACAGCACAGATTCAAGTGCCCACAGCTGTTTCTTTGTCCCTTCATCTACAGACAGCAAAGTTGATGCTCTTGCCTTGCATAGTGTTTTTGTAGACGTCCCATACTGTTTCTGTAGAGGAGTATCTCTATGATTGATCTCAAGGTACACTAATGTTTTCTCTTTAGCCCACTTGCTAAATTGTGGGTCACATGTGAGTAATGGATCAAGTTTCCAAGTCCTCATCTGGAAGTGATGGTCCCCAAAGCAAAGTGATGGACAGTGGGACTTGGTCAGAAAATGTAATGGGCTGCATCTGTGTGGCAATCATATCATGCATGGTAAATGAGGACATGAATCACATATCTATGTGACCTGATGTGGAAATAACTTTGGAGAGCAGGTGTAGTCTCTGTCTTTGGGGTCCAGCAACCTCCTGACATCTGCAAGGTAATGATCTTGCAACAGCTCCCCAACAGCAGTCCTAGATTTTACATGTGGCTCAGTTTTCCCTCCACTCTGTTCAAGACATGCTTCCAAGGTGAGGCTGAAATCCCCACCCAAAAGTATAAGAGTGCACTCATGCAAAAATTGGGTCAACACCTGGTTTATAGTGTGAAAAAAATGTGGGCTATCCTTATTAGGGGCATATACACTGGCAAGGACCAGAAAGCCTTGTGTAGTTACGACTTCTAGTAGCAGCCATTGGCTGTCCTTGTCTCTAGCTGACTACCCTAGAGTCCATGGCAGTTTCTTGCGGAGGAAGATCAATAGTCCACACTTTTTGTACTGCCTCTACACTATGGGACTCCCCTCTCTCCCAATCATTCTCTTTTGAGTTTTTCCATTCCATCCATTGTGAGTCTAGTTCCTTGGAGAAAGGCTATTTGAGAGTGGAGCCACCTAAGATGGCCCAGTACTTTCTTCCTTTTGATGGGGGAGTTAAGCCCCCTGACATTCCATGAGGTCCCATCCTAGATATCACCATAACCAGCCTGTGAGGACAAGTGATGTTGTTGAGTGTGTTGCAAAACCTTCACTGGACCTACCCAAAGTGGGCAGGGGTCCCTGGGTCTTGAGGTAGATAGGCGAGTGTGAAAATGGTAAAAGTCTCTACAATGTATGCACAAGATTACATAGAAAAACAACAACTCCCCAGTGCATGCTGAGCTAAATGGGGGCTAACAGTCCCTTCCTCCTGACCCCACCCTTCCCCTCACCCACATAAACATCAACCTATAACATTTCTGTTAAGCTATACAAAGAGCAGGAACAAACTTTGGAATCCTCAATCAGAAATACACAGGCTGCTATCAACAGCCCAAGTGCCAAAAATTGAAGATTAGATGTGGTTCTACCAGCTGTTCTCTCACCCCTCAAAGGTATTCTTTAATACCTTACCATAAATGCACAGTCATGTGCCCTGGAAGTTCATTACCTGGCACATGAGTAGCTCCAGCAGTATGGAGGGAGCAGACATAATGCTTCTGTGGGAGTGGGCTTGGCAGTAAGACTCCTACTCTCTTTAATGTCAGCCCCACATTCCTGTAGGCTAATATCTTGCAGTGCCTTGCCCACCATGGTTTAAAGGAGGGGCAGTAGGTAAGAAAGGGGGTACCCAATAATCTGATGCAATTAGGTGTGGCTCAAAGGGGGGGTAGAAGGAGGGAGATCCATGTCCCACTGCCACAGTTGTCCCCTGAGAATGATACTGGACAGCCGGTCCATTCATCCCTAGTTCCATTTTGTATTTGCCCAGGGGCCCTTGTCAATAGGGAGGAGAATGGAGGATGCCAGGACAGCCACCGCACCCCTAAGCAGGCTTCAACAGCCCACACATGCTGACTTTGTGGCTGACTGGATCCAGGACCCTATCTCTCTAGTAGCAGTAACTGCTGGCCTGGCCACATCATAGATGAGGAGAAAAAAGGAAGAAACAAATTCTCAAGTCATGGGGAAACCCCACTCACATGAAATGGAACTGGAGAATGTACCTCCCATGTAGATTCAGCAGCAGAATCCAGATGTGCACTATGCTCCCTCTCTGTTTTCGTGGTCTGGCTTATTCCTTGCTTCACAATATTCTGCTTGTAGCATGTGGGGATAGCCCAGGTCGGGCCAAGGCAGTGACCTCTCCATGTGCATCATGCAAAGTAAACCCAGAGTCCATGACAGCGAGAGGGTTGCATAGATTGGGAGCTGGGTGGAGGGTGCTTTAAAAAGGATTACTGGGGAAGCTAGACAGCAGTAGCAATGGCACAGAAAAAATTACACAAAGTTAAGACCATTTCTCATCCAGGATCCCTTCAGTCCAGAATCTTGGGTTGCTGCCCCGTGAGTTGCATGATGATATTGGGCATTTATGTGAAGCAATCATGACTCAGTACAGATACCACAAATCCATTCTCTCCAGTTAGGCATGTGAAAGGATAGAGGGTATGGGTGTTTTGTGCCTACCACACAAGATCTGGTTGTTTATCTGCCCTACCCCAGCTTGGATAATGGAGCAGCACAACTATGTGGCTGTACAGTTGAATGTTAGTCTCCTTCCACAGTCAGGTCCACCATTTGCTAGTATCATCACGAATGCATGCACATTCATGAGGAGCTTCCAGATGGAACAGGGAGGAAGTTGAGAGGAAATAACAACTGCTGAAAGCTCAGAAACAATTAAGTGGCTGAAAAGACAGTGGTTTCATTCGCCATAACTCCCTTTCCCTCCATCTGTCTGAAAGGCTCATAAGCACAGTACTAATACATGCTGGGGGATGGATAGGTTGAGGGGCTTCAGCACAGCTACCTTCATGTGTCCCAGCTGGAATACTGAAAAGGGAGGAGCACTGAAGCAGCTTTAGAGAGCAAGATAAAATTATGATCAGACAGGACCCCCCTGCACTAGTTTAAAATCCTTAGCTCAACATTACAAATGAACAGCTACAATATTGTTTTTCTTTTTTACTTTTTAAACAGTTTCACTCAAATCGGTACTATAGTGAGGCCACCAGCCAAGCAACATGCATGGAAGACACAACATTGAAAAGTATATGAGGGCAAGGCCCCTGTCCTGATAGGCTGTGTCACTAGAGCTACCTAGTGTGTCATCAGAACTATAAAAAGTCACAGTCCCAGGCACCTTTATATGACTGCAGGTAGTTTCATTGAGGAGGCCACTGGCACAGTTGATGGGTCTTGGGTGGAAGTGAGCACATCACCAAGATCAGAGGACTCGCCCATTAGGAGGCTGATTATCACTGCCACCAAACTGACTGTATCAGCCCATGACTTGGGTCTCATGACTGTGTCACTGATGGACTATAGAGCTTGCTGCTGAGGAGGGACCAGGCTGGCATCATCTAGTGGAACACTGAGCAGGAGTGCAGAGTGCTTAACTCCTAGCAATGGTTAGTCTGTAGTTGAAGAGATATGCGAGTACTCGCTCCTGCTGTGGCTGCAGGGCCTTGCATTCCACTCTTTCCAGGGCTTTTCCTTTTTGTTGTGCCTTCTTTGTCTGGCAGATTGCAACCATTGGGTGGGGTCTACAGGTGCTGAGTGCATTGGATGCTGTACTGTGGTGTGGGAGAGTTGGAGATTTCTTGTGCTGGGTTAATGCCTATGTCCTGCCTTCTTGTCCCCCTCCCAGTGTTGTAGTTTAAAAACTGTATTTGTTGCAATTGACCTGGGGCCACATCTTGGCGATAAAAGACTCTGCAGCCTTGGGAGCATCAAATTGCTGTGATTCCCTGACCTGGATGATATGCAGAGAGGCAAGGTAACATAAGCTGTAAAGTACCCCCAGCTTCATCTTGGCCTTATGGACCAGAGTGTAGGCTCTTTGGCTACTACAAAGTTTGAGGGAGAAGCCTGGGAAGACCTTTATGAAGTGTCCTTTCCAAGATAGTGACTCTTTTTGACTGGCCCACAGCATTATTTGCTCCTTTTCAGCAAATTTTAGAAAGTGGGCCAGGATTGAACTGGAATGGTCACCAGCCTTCAGGGGGGAGCAAGCAACCGACGTGAAAGGTCAATTTCTAAGCCGGGAGAGCAGTATGGACCAAACAACTTGTGGAGGGCTCCCAGAGGAAAACAATTTGAGTTCTATCCCTCACAACCCTAATGGAAACCCACAAAACAGAGGTTGTTCCTCCAGCCATGGTTTGAGGTCTTTCACTTTGTGCCACAGGAGTCGTGTGACTTGTTCTGTTTATTGTAGATGAGCCATCATTCTCTCTGTGCTGTCCTCATTGACCACAATCCTCTGCTCTGCCACATTGACCCTGACATGTATGAAGATAATGTGTGCAGTTGTCCTTTGTGCAGCGATCTTTAATTTGTTGAACTGGCTCACAAGATGCTCTAACATGCTCTGAATCTATCCCATTGCAGAATAAGTGGAGCCGCTGACTGCCTGTGCCACTTTGCCAACCTGAGTACCACTTCCTTGACAGTGATAACAGTACTCGACGTTGGACGACAACAACTCTATGTTGATATCAGCAACCAGGTCAAGAAAGCTGTCCTGATGAATTAAGTGGATTTGATGCAACATAAGGTTCATTCAAAAATGTATTTTAGTAAATTGTGAAAAGGGATTTTGAAGAGCTAAAGAATCAAGAAGCCATCTTGTGGGTAGCCAAGCCACATCCTTAATACAGATTAACACGGTTTAATAAAAAAAAAAAAAATGAAATTTTGGCAGGGTAGCATTAGGTCTCCTGTAGTTTTTAGACTTCATAAACATTTTTTTATAAATTGAACACAAATAGGTTAGTCTGATGGGGAAGTCTTAGGGTATGGTTTATTTTATTAAAGTATTTTATATCACAAATTCAAAATTTAATTTTAGTGCTGACTGAAAAATCTTAAAATGAATGACCTTGGATGATGGTATCTAAAGGTATGTGGCATTTATAGACATTGCAAGAATAAATATTGACTTTCAAATCTTCAAATGTTTTGCATCCCTACAAAAAAAGTTTCTAAAATGTGATTTTAATATCTCAGTAAAATGAACATTTTAGATACTATATATATTATAGTGGTGTAGTAGCACCCCTATAGCTAGGATTACAAATGCTGATCTCTGTTAAACACCATGTTTTGCAACTCAATACCAATGACATCCCCAGACAAAATAATCTGGGATTTGTGTAATCTGTCCCAGGATTTCTGTATTCTGTAAATTTGGTAATGGTCAGTTTGGTGGTCTGCAAGTTCTAGAAGGTTGAAGGGGAACAGTCACCATCAAGGGTCCCTACACTCTAGTGTTGGGCTGGTCCCATTGTGCACTTTGTGTGAAAAACAATTTAGTTTACTTTCTGTTTACTGTGGCAGAGTAGATTGTATCAGATTCATTTTGCTTAGTTATAGGCTATCTCCTGTTACCAGAAATCCCAGAATCCCCTGCAGATTACATCAGAGCAGTAAGCAGCAGTGGTAAGATTCAATAGCTTGCAGTGCTGCTAAATTTATATAAGCTCTGATCTTTTGTTTACTGGGCCACTGTCCTCCATGGGCTATGTACAGACACAAAGGACTATACTTAACCCCTGGAGAAAAGCATTCCCAGAAAACATCTGATCGGAGATTATAAAAGGGGTAAGGGAAATTGTTTAGCCAGAAAAGGCACACTAAGCTGGAGCTTGTTTTCAGGTGCAACTTGGGATCACAAGGAAGTTAAGTGACTTGTTCAGGGTCACACAGTATGTAAGTGGGGGCTAATGGGATTCAAACCCAGGTCTCCAGGTTTATAGCTCTCAGCCCTTAACCACTAAACTATATTGCCTCAACACCCCTAACATGCACTGTAGGCTATTGAATCTCCAACTGCTGCCTGCTGCTATGATGTCAGCTGCAGGGGATTCTGGAATATGTAGTAAAAGAAGATGCCAGCCTACAACTAAGCAAAATTAGTGTGATAAAGTCTGCTCTACTACAGTAAACAGTAAGTAAACTAAAATGCTTTGTCGCCAAGTGTACATTTGGGACCAGCCCCAGTTCAGCAGTTCAGCCCCTAGCCTTACTGTCTGGTTGCACCTGAGTGTGGGGTCCTTTGTGCTGACTGTTCCCCTTTAAAAATGTAAAAAATATGCTTTAAGATGTTTTTTAACCACAGAAAATATAAAGCTGCTGAGAGTTAAAACAGAAAAGAATATCCAAAGGATGACTTTTTGATATATATATATATATATATATACTGTATATATATATATATATATATATATATATTTATATATATATATAGCTTTCAATGAGAAATATGAAGATTGTAAATTAAGAAAATAAACTTCTGTTTCCAAGCACACACTGACAATGTTTTCACAGATTTTTTGACAGGTGTTTCTCATTAAATTGGTGTATGCATATGTCACTTTAATGAGTTGGAAACTACTTTTGTGAGAGAAGACTTATGGTTTTATGAGGCTTAGCAGTCATAGAAGTGGGTAAAACAAGAGAAAATATTGCACATCAAAAACAAGAAAACCTGCTGAAAATTGTCTGAAACTTCTGCTGGTTGAGAGTATAGGTTATATCGTTAATTCCGTAAGTGTGTTGTTTGGGGAAAAAAACAATTAATTTTAAAATATGAGTGAAATTATTTTGTTGATTGGATAGATGGCACATAAGCTCCATTATGGCAATAGTCCATGCAGTTCAGCTGGTGCAGAAACCACACACATGTACAACAGGGATCTCTGCTCCACCTCCACACCCTTCCCCCACACCTGGCACAGACTATGCATGTGGCCCAGTGGGGAGGGTGGATGAGGGCATGCCATGGCTACACACCATGCAGGAAACAATTTTTCCATGATTGGGTTGTCTGTGGAGGGGGCTTCAACTATGTTAGTCAGGATCCTGTAGTAGCAAGTTATGTGCTCCATCCCACTGGCATCATGGGATGGTAATCATCATGCCACCCCCAACCTGCTACTCCA
Source organism: Neoceratodus forsteri (assembly GCA_016271365.2). NCBI lineage: Eukaryota > Metazoa > Chordata > Ceratodontiformes > Ceratodontidae > Neoceratodus > Neoceratodus forsteri. The sequence continues at coordinate 1,069,027,311 of CM028130.1, forward strand.
GCCCTCAGATCATATCAAGAAGGCTGGGGGCACATCAGTGACAATGGACTAGCCATATCCCACAATCCCCATGCACCATGCAGAGTGGGGATCCAGTCCTATGGTGGTTGGGCCATGTAACTGGATGACCATAGCTGAGTGCCATACTGAACCCACCATGCCTCTGCACAGCTTCACGGGGGGAGTGGGCAGTGCTGGGGCTGTGTAACTCAGGTCCATGAATACAGACCAAGTTTTGCATTGTTGCTGGTGTGAAGCTCAGCGGCACTAACATGATCCTTTTGAGTGTAAACTGGCAGCATTCATGAACAGTGATCTTTGAAAGGAGCATCCTAGAAATAGCAGGAAGCTGAATGAGAAAGATTGCTAAAAGGAACAAACACAGAAAACCACTCTAGTTTTCCAGAGAGGTGGGGGAAACAGTGAGTGGCCAAAAGGGTGGCATTTAAGAAATATAAAACTGGGTAAATGCTGAAAATTGGCAGGACTATCAAAAGAAATGAAAAGAAGCAAAAAGCACACATAGGAGATCAAAGCAGATATGAAGTTAAGAATAGCTGAGAGGGCTAAAAGGGGGAAAATAACTCTTTAGATATATTATCAAAAGAATAAGTCAAAAGGGGGATTATCAGGCTTAAGATGAGGGTGGTTGGGTTGAAAATAAAGGACAGAAGGCAGATTTACTGAACAGCTATTTCTGTTCTGTATTTACATTAGAGGAGGGGGAACTCTGCCAATAAGTAGCATAAAAGCATCTGCAAGTAGAGTGTAGGAAATAGAGTCTGTTCAGATCAAATAGGACAGAGCAAGAAAAGAGCTTGCATCACACTGGGTGGACAAGGCATCGGGACCTGATGGAATACACCTGATGATCTTGGAAGAGCTAGGACAAGAACTGACTGTACCCCTGGTGGATCTTTTCAAGTCCTCCATAGAGACAGGGGGTCACCAGGTGACTGGAGGGCAACGTGGAAGGCCCAGGGAGCTGCTGACTGGTTAACCTTACCTCAACTGTTGGTAAACTCACTGAGACCATAATCAAAGAACAAATAGTGGAGCACCTGTAAGTGGCAGGCAATATGACAACTAACATGAGTTTGTTTAAGGAAGATCATTCACAATTAACCTGAGTTTATTCTTTGCCTGGATCACCAGGGTAGTGGACAAAAAAACAGACTGTCTATGTAGTGACTTAAGTGCACCAAGGCCTTTGATTCTGTGTTGAACAAGAAACCTCTAAGGAAACTGAAGGATTTAAGACAAATGGAAAGACTTACTAGGTGGGAGACAACAGAGAGTAGTGATAAAGTATATGGAATCAGAGGCTGGGGTACTAGTGAGGTGCTGCAGGGGTCAGTTCTGGGGGTGGTCCTGCTCAATATCTTCATCAGAGACATAGGGGAAGGTACATCAGAGACATTGGGGAAGGTACATCAGAGTCATAAGGGAAGGTACATCAGAGACATAGGGAAAGGTACATCAGAGACATAGGGGAAGCTCAGACATAAAAAGAAACCCTAGGAGGCATACACCAAGTGTGGTCCAGCTCTTAACCATACTGTTTGCCGAGCTTCATTGATCCTCACCGACTGCGAGACAGACCAATCATGGAGGGAAGGCAGACCCCAACAGATGCAGAATCAGGGATTCCTGGACAGCAGTTCTACCTGGGTGAGTGCCCATTGGAGTGCACAGTCCAGACTCTTATCTCTGCTGAGGTGACTTCTCTTCTCGATTGCTCTGCTCAAACTCAGCCAGCGGCTGCTCTCTCAGTATAAACGGCAGTTATAAAACACTTACCCAGAATGCCTGGCTACTGTATGTAAATCAGCATTTGTACTACTGTACCACTACTGAAATAGTGGTTGACTAATAGAAAATTCTCAGCTAGAAGAAACAGATCAAACACAAAGGGCACCCCAGGAGGCTTACACCAAGAGCAGTTCAGCCCCTAGCCTTACTGTCTGCTGTACCCACTGCTGAAATAGTGGTCAGCTTTTAGAAAGCTCTCAGCCAGAAACAACCAGAAGCAACAGCTCAGACACAAAGGGCAACCCTAGGAGGCATGTGCCAAGTGCGGTCCAGCCTCCAGCCTCCAGCCTCCAGCCTCCAGCCTCCAGCCTCCAGCCTCTAGCCTTACTGTCTGCTGATCTTCACCAACTGGGAGAGAGACTGCCTCTCCTCCAGTCTCTAGTTATGCTACTAAGTAGTAGACCTTAACAAACTGATTGTTTTTTCAGCAGGAAGGAGAAATAAAGGTTCTGCCCACCCACCCCTGGGTCCTCTTCCTATATAGGTTCTGCATGTCTCCACCCACTTCTTGCTTGAACTGACTAGAAGGCAAAAAAAACTTTTGAAAATTTCTTTTTTCCAACCTTTCATTTCTCTCCAGCACTATCTACAGGCTGGACTAACACTTGTTATAGTATTTCCATAGCAAAGAATACTAAGCCAACAGGAATGGATATTGTGCCCTGTAACCACTGTGAAGCACTCTTTTACTGGGCCTGGGTCCAAGATATAGGATATTGCACAACATGCTGGTCTATAAACAACCTCCAAGTCCAACTCCAGAAGGCATGGGAAACAACATCCCACCTAAACCAGGAACTACGTCAGATCACAAGGACTTGGAAGCAGCCCCAGCACCACCAGTACCATGGCACTGACCCTCTACCACAAAGGGCAGGCCATCCTGGGGATTGGCAGGTAGTGCAAAGGGGCAAAGCATATGGCAGGAAGGCTCACCAAGTGGGCAACTCTCAAGAGGCAGTTATGCAGCTGCATAACAGGTTTGCCCTGCTGGGAAGGATGCACAACAAACCAGGTGACTGCTGAAGCCAGAGAGCTAGGGCTCAGCAGCACCAACCTGGCATCACCCTAAAAAACAATAGGGGATCATGAAATAGGGACTCACGTGTTATTGAACCAGGGAAGGATAAGCACACTGACTTGGGCCAGGGAGAAGGGGTGCAGTGGTGCCAAACACTTCATCAGGACGTAGCTACTCAGGCTAACCCTCCCACCAAATGAAAGAAGAAACTGATCATTGTGGGGGGCTCCATGATATGTGGGGTCGAATCACAGTTAAATGGGATCAACCAAATGGAGATAGTGGTCAGATGTCTCCCTGGGCTGCAGCAAAAATGGATGCAGGCCACATTGGAAACTGCATCAGAAAGCAGTGAGACATCAAGGCCATCGTTGTTCACATAGGAACTGACGGTATCATGAACCATTTCATTGAACATGCCAAGGTGCATATCTCAAATCTAGGGGATAGACTCACCTCTTTTTTCATCCACCTTGGCCTTTTCTGAGGTACTCCCAGTATGGGAGAAGGGAAAGGGCAAAGGAAAGGTTAGAGAAGCTGAAATCACAGAACTGAACTCTTGGCTCTGCACTTGGTGCTCAGAAAAGAGCCACACCTTCATTGGCGACTGGAAACATTTCTGGGAAAGGACTTACTTTAAATTTGATAGCCTTTACCTCAACAGGGAGGAGGTAAGGACATTAGGGCAAAAACTTGACATGTTCGCCGTGAGTCTCAACTAGAGGATGGGGTGGTGGTGACCAGATGGGAGTAGGAATATAGAGCTCCAGTCATCAACCCCCCCCCAAGCCATGTAACAGCGACTACCATCAATCACATAGACATAAACAACAGGAGCACACGAAGGTCATACAAGTTAAACTAAGTACAAGAAAACAAAGGATCAAGGATGCCTTACACTGGAAGGCAATGATGACAAGTGCCTGGAATCTGGCTAGCAAAATCCCAGAACTCTCAGCCACAGTAGCAGATGCAGGATTGGACTGGGTTGTAATCACAGAAACATGGCTAAAAAAGAGCCATGAATGTGAAGTTGCAATCCCAGGTTACAAATTATTCAGGAAAGAAAGAAAAGGATGTGGGGGTTGGGGGGTGTTATATATAAGGGAGGACATAAAAGCTATGGAGGTTCAAAGGTCCCAAGATGAACCTGAGGTGCTCTGGGTTGCTCTCAAACTGGGCTTATGCTCAACCTCAGACTAGGAGTGATGTACAGGCCTCCCTCACAAGGGGCAGAAGGAGGCAAATCAATGCTTGAAAACATACTAAAGATGGCTGAAAAAGGAGAAGTCGTGCTGATGGGGGACTTCAACCTCCCGGATGTGGACTGGAACTCCTGCACAGCATCCACAACTAGGAGCAGAAATTTCCTAAACACCTTGAGAGGGGCTGGACTTAATTAGTTTGTCACAGCCCCCACTAGAGAAAACACAGTCCTGGACCTGGTGATCACAAACAGTGGCATGGTCCAGGAGGTGGAAATGGGGTGCAATCTGGGGTCAAGTGACCACAGATCTGTCTGGTTCAAGGTGAAAAACAACAAGGAAACAAGCCACACTAAGACACGGGTCATAGACTTCAGAAGAACATACTTCATTCAGATAAGAATATGCTTTAGGGATATCCTCAAGAGGAAGGCAAAAGGAGTGTTAGAGGAATGATGGATAAACATAAGACAAGCACTAGCAAAGGTTATTGCAAAATACTCCAGGCTAGTCAGTAAGATGAAGAATAAAAGAAATCTGCTATGGTTCACAAAGGAGATGGCAGATGCAGTGAGGGAAAAGAGACTAGCATTCCAAAGATACAAGGGCTCAAACAGTGAAATAGATAGGGAGGCATACAAGTGCAGCTTGAAGGAGGCAGGAAGAGTGATCAGAAAAGCAAAGGCACAGATTGAGAAAGCCATAGCATGGGGGGGTTTAAGGAGGCAATAAGATCTTCTTTAGGTACATAAGCAACAAAAGGAAAAACAAAGGAGGCATTGTCAGGCTGATAAGCAGGGACAGGAGGAGGGTAGAAGAAGACAATGAAAAGGCAGAAGTCTTAAATGAGTACTTCTGCTCAGTCTTTACTAGGGAGGCAGCTGGCAACAGACCCACCCCAAAGGGGGACAGAAGTCACCTAGGGGGAATGGACACAAGCCTGTTCACAATAGAGAGGGTAAGGACAGAATTACAGAAACTAAAGGTAGAGAAAGCCATGGGGCCAGACGGAGTCCACCCATGTATATTGAGGGAATTTAGTGATGAATTAACAGCACCACTAGTGGATCCTTTTAGCAGATCCTTGAGAGAAGGACCAGTTCCTCAGGACAGGAAAAGAGCAATAGTGATCCCCGTACACAAGAGTGGTAGCAGTGAGGAGACAGGAAACTACAGCCCAGTCAGCCTCACCATGGTGGTGGGTAAGATGATGGAATCACTACTCAAAGAAAGGATACTAGCATTCCTGGAGGAATCTGGACAACTGGACACCAAGCAGCATGATTTTGCAATGGGAAGATCCTGCCAGACTAATCTGATAGAGTTCTTTGACTTAGTTACTAGGGCTGTGGACCAGGGGGAGCCATTGATGTTATCTACCTTGACTTTAGCAAGGCCTTTGACTCTGTACCACATAGAAGGTTGCTAAACAAACTTGACCATACAGGAGTGGGGCATGAAATGGTAGCATGGGTGAGTAGCTGGCTTGAACAGAGAACTCAGTCTGTGACAGTAAATGGGGCAGCATCAGGGGACAGGGAGGTGACAAGCGGGGCACCACAGGGGGTCCATCCTTGGACCATTACTCGTTAATATCTTCATCAGAGATATCACAGAGGAGTTGAGCAGGAAGGTGTGCCTGTTTGCAGATGACTCGAAGTTCTGCAACAGAGAGGACACTGCACAGGGGGTAGAGCAAATGAAAAGTTACCTACTCAGGCTGGAATATTGGTCCAACTTGTGGCAGTTAAAATTCAACGCAAAAAAGTGCAAAGTTATGCATCTGGGCAGAAGCAGCCCAGAGACAGACTACTACCTGAGAGGAGTGAAAAACTAGCAACCACCCATCAGGAGAGGGATCTAGGTGTTATTATATCAGACAATTTGAAGGTAGGCGGATGATGCAAAAAGGCAGCAAAGAAGGCCAGCAGGATGCTGGGATCCACAGGAAGGGGGCATCACAAGTAGAAGAAAGGAGGCTGAATACTGCCATTGTACAGGTCCTTGGTGAGACTTCACCTTGAGTACTGTGTCCAGTTCTGGAGATCTTATCTCAGTTAGGACATAGATAGATTGGAGACAGTACAGAGGAGGGCAACAAAAATGATACACGGTCTCCATAAGTTGCCATACGAAAGCAGGTTGCAGGAACTCAACATGTACTCCCTGGAAAAACATAGGGATAGAGGGGACATGATTGAGACATTCAAGTTTCTGAAAGGTATAAACAGAGTTCCCACCCCAACGCTCTTTACGGTCAATAGGACCAGTAGAGCAAGAGGGCATGAGATGAAATTGACAGAAGGAAGATTCAGGGGCAACATGCAAAGGTTTTTCTTCACAGAGAAGGTGGTTGACCCATGAAATGGTCTATCAGGTGGAGTCATTGACTCCAAAACAGTAGGGGAATTCAAAGCAGCTTGGGACAGATGCAAGGGGATTGTCTCACAGGAATCCTAAAGAGTGGGGTAGGACTCAGGGCATACTAGATGGATCTTTGGTCCCCATCTGCCTTACATTTCTATATTTCTAGGTATAATGGGCAAGATGTGTCTCTTTACAGATAACTCAAAGCTATGTGGCAGGGTAGATAGTGAGAAGGATGTCAGGGAAATGATACAGGATTTTGAAAGGCTGGAAAGATGGCATGTCATGTAAGGTTCAGTGCCAAGAGGTAATGCACACTGGCAAGATGAACCCATGTAATGATCATTGGGTGTGGGTCAGGATAGCAGAAAAGGGGGGAGAAAAGGGGTCTTGGAGTCGTTATCAGAAACGTCTCAAAATTTCAGGGTGGTGCAATAGAGAATAAAGCAAGGCAAGCTGTATGCTTTGGTGTTTAGGCAGGGGTTTTGACAGCAGAAAGAGTAAGGTGATTTTTGCGCCCTACAGGACACTGTTAAGGCAACATCTTGAGTACTGTGTCCAATTCTGGAATCTATAAGGACAGAGTCAGGTTGGAGATGATGCAGTGGAGGACCACCAAGATGATCCAGGTGCAGTAGATCTGAACATATGAGGAAAGGTTGGCAGACCTCAATATGTACTCACTGCAGCCCAAAAGAGAGACCGGGGAATATGATGTACAAGTTTCTGAGGGGTATAAGTAAAGATAGTGAGGGTCTGTTCACTAGGAATGGAAAAGTGGTAACAAGGGGACATGACTGTAGACTGGTGGGTTGGAGGTTTTAGAGGGACATTAGGAAATTCTTCACAGAAGGTGTGCTAGATCAGTAGAATAATCTACCAAAGGGGTAGTAAAGACAGTTACTGAGTGGATTTAAAGAGAATAGTTTCTGGGGTCTGGTGAGTAAGAATAAGGAGGTAAGGAGGAAGGAAATTAAACCAGTATGACAGTCATTGATAAAAATGGTTGCAGATACAAACTTAAATAAAGACTTCATGGACTTAAATTTTTTTTGCTGTCTCCTTCTATGTATCTATGCACTCACCTATGTGACACCTAGTCTCAAAAGAAGAAAAATCTAGACAGCTTTGTAGGATAATAGCCATCAATAAAGTTGGCAAAACAAGAGAACACTTCAAACAACAAAAACAAGAAAATCTGCTGGAAGTTAAGTCTGAAACTTGTAAGCTTGAGAGTGTAGGATGTAAGGATAATTCTTCAGTGTTTTTTTTAGAAAATTTGTACTTTTTAAAATATTAATGAAATAAGTGTCATTAAAACAAGGCCAGTCTGCTAGAGGAGGTGCAGGGGGCAAAGACTGTAGGGAGCTCCAAACGTGTGGGATCCTACCGTGTCAATATGTTGCATGCTTCATCATGCATGACAAAACCATGCAACAAGAACAGCATGCTAGGAAAGAGTGAGAGGGTGCAAAACCGCAAAAGGGTGTATGCGCAGTAGTGCACCCTCTCACTCTTCTCAGGCAGAGGATAAGACCTCTGCTGGGATAGGGAGCTAGCGAGCAGCTGCTGTAGCTCAACAGGATGAGCCACAGGCAGCTATGGAATCAGCCAGTGCACTTGGGACTGGGTTTTCAATTCCAGGTCCCAGATGCTTTTATTTTTGTTTCGCACTTTGTGCAAATTTAACTGTTAATCCCCCCCCCCCCGAGTTAGTTATTTTAGTTGGGGGGCATTTGAAGGTGCAGCCCCCAGCAAAACAAAGACATGACGCTGGCATTATATTGCACTGTATTGGCAGCGCAGTATACTGCTGTGGCATAATATCTTGCAACATTATGACCCCGTGCCATGTGAGATAGGTACAGGAACATGTTAGGTAGAGGAACAGGGAGAAGGAGTGACACCTATGACCAACAAGCATCAGTAATGATGGGACAGGCAGGGACAAGGAGTAAACAGGATGAGCCTAAAGATCATCTTCCATCAAAATCCATGTTTCTATGTTTAGCCTCTCACTAATCTGTTTTCATGGCAATTAAACCCACTTTCATGAGATACAGGGCCCAATTTTCCTATAGCCCTTAGAGCAACACAAGTTGCATTGTTGTAGGCTGCAGCAAATTCCAGGTGCACCAATGACCTTGCACCTGACCAAACTCCCTGGGTTTGGCACAAGTCGACTGCTGTGCCAAATAGTTGGCACACCTGCTGGAATTGCCACAGAGATCCAGCTCCCCCAATGCCTGGTGCAACACTAGAGGGTTTGGGATGGTGGGGGGTGAAACTGCTGGACAGGAGGGTACCAGAACATGACATGGCACCAGGAAAGCACAGCTCTAGCAGCACATTCTGTCCTGGGAAAACACACACACACACACACACGTATAGTATAATTCTGTCCTTGGAACACCCCCCCACCCATAGTATAATTCATAAGTGCAGTAGTGGCCATACTCTAATAGGTATGAAAGCAATGTAGTCTCACAGTGCAGTGGTCCCCCAGACCCCTGATCTCTCCCATAAATATGTAAATAGCTTCCCTGGTGGTCTAGCAGACTCCCCCCCAAGCCCAAGTGGAGGACTATGCCAGTCACATTATCACAGAAGGGACGAGGGTAGTGGGGTGGTGGGGCACTGCCTGACTGAGTAGGGGGGTCCACTAGACCACCAGAGAATGTTATAGAAAGGGTTTTTAGGGAGATCGGGAGTCCACTAGACCACCTCATTTATGGGGGAGATTGGTGAATGGAGGGAGTCCACTAGACCACCGGGGAAGTTATATACTTATTTATGAGGGAGATCAGGGGTTGGGGGTGACCGCAACACTGTGACATTGCATCATATTCATATCTATTAGTGTACAGCCACTACTATACTTATAAATTATACTGTACAGTCGGTGTACTAGGACAGAATGTGCTGCTGCCAGGGATGTGCCCTCCTGGTGCCATGTCATGTTCTGACCTATGAACCCCCCCCTCCCCACATACAGTATGTTTCATCGGTACAGTACATTATGCACATACAAGAATAGCAAACACACCCTGTTGGGTGCCACAGCTATCCTATTACTGCCCAGCTGAAGAAACAAACCCTAAATTGCAAAACTATCATAATTTTATTATTACCAGGGAAGTAAGATGATTATTTAGTTCTTAATTATTTTGCTGAAAAAAAATATTACAACCATTATTAGCTTATCACAGAAAATATTTGCCTGAGAAACATGAGAGACACCCTTGATGATCTGAGCCCAGATATTTTTGTTTCAAGACTGCATCTTATTGCATTCAAATATTAGGAGGCAAATTAACTTTGGCCTTAACAAATGTACAAGAGGAAAGAGAGGTGTGTCCTAAGAAGAAAAAAGCTAGACATGCCCACTTTATTTGCATGATCCAACCAAAGCTGGTAAACGTTGCAGGATATGATGTCATGATGATGCTTTGGCAAGAGGGGATAAAATAAATCTCCATTTTGCAAACCTCAGAAGCCTTCTAATTTAGAAGCTGGATGGACCTGTGTCGATCTAGTCTATGTTTCATGGAAAGCAGAGTTCACACCAAAATCTTGGACTGCCTTTCTGTGTTTGCTAGGAGAAGCCACTTGTTTCTTTCTGTGTTTACAACAAAAGAGACTGCTTTATCCTTATGCAATTATATGAAAATGGACTTCCAGTAACTGTGTATAGTCTGAGCCAGATACTACAGCATAACCCAAAAGGACTTTTGCCATCAAGGGAAGAATAATTCTTACCAATATTCTGAAATTAAGAAGAAAACCCAGACTCTGCAACTAACTATGTCTTGAGTAGTATTTTAATATTTTTATAATATTCAAATTGGACTAAACTGGGGGTTGCATGCGAAAAATAGTCAATACATTAAATTATTGGTATATAAAGAAGCTATTAAAAACTATACAATTTTACAAGTGAAAAAGTATTTGAACAAGTTCATATACAAAGAAACAATCTAAAGATATTAATCCAAAGAAACTTTCAAGTGCTTATGTATGAACAATGGTACTGTTCACAAAATCCTACGAAAACATTATGCTGCATCTAGTTACTTCTATTTATTGTTTCTGCACTTTTTGTTGATTGTTTTTGCTTGTTTTTGTTTATTTTCTGAAAGCTTTGATTGTTTTTATTTATTTTCTGAAAACTTTGTTGTTTTATATTTATGCTGCTTTTTACAATGTTTACAAGACTTTGTATTTATGTAACAATTATTAGTTATTAGTGTGTATTGTATAGGGATAATGAAATCTGTTTTTATATAATTCTAAAGGTGTCACAGAAAAGTTCATTCGTAATTATCTGGACCTCTTATATGCAGTAGGTGATGAAGTAAAAATCTGAGCCAGTCTTACATTTTTTATATGGTTTTATATGGTTTATGACACTGGGCTGAAGGCTTAGCTGAGTGCTCATATTAAGTAATTGATATTCAGCCTATTGTTCTGACACAGCTGTCCCCTGACTCCCCCTCTGCCACTTCTTGTGCCCCTTCTGCTCCCAGCAGCCCACTGTCCAACCTATTCCACTGGCACAACCCACTTAGACCACTTCCTGGCTAGTCTAAGTGGTGCCCCTCACTGTGACCACAGCGGGGCTTGCAAAATCCCCAAAAAGGGATGTTGCAGCCCCACCATGGTGCAAGCCCACTTGTGACCTGGTGCACCTGGAGGTTGTGCAAGGGGGCTTTGGCACAACTGCATCAGGATTTGATGCAGGCTGCTTTTGAAAATTGCATTTGATGCAATTATACAAGTCACCCCTTGCATCAAACTCTTGATACAAGTCCCTTGCATCACTCTAGCTTTTTTAAAAATCAGTCCCACAGTCTCCACTTTTGTGACAATTTCAAAACTAGGAAAACCTAGATGTCTGTGAAGGATGCTGTGTAAAGTAAGCTACTCGTCTGGGAGAGTGCATGTCATGATGCAGCTGTTTTGTTAGTGGCCTGCAGGGCCACTGGAATAGTCACTACAAGTCTGATGCAATGTCTGTGACAATGCAGCTACTTCCTTTAGTGACTCACAGAGCCACTTGTGAAGTCCACTACAGATCTGGTGCTATGTATTTATTTATTTTTTATTTATTTATTGAAATTTCAGATAACACCTTTGAGAACAAGCTCATTTCATAGATTCCACATCAGAAGAACAATACATATTGGAAAAGTATGAAATGGAGAACAAACAAAACAAGGAATTATACAAGACATTACAAGAGCGTATAACTAGAGAAGTTCCAGTACATGCGGCATTGTACAATGTATGCCATGGTGCATATTTGATTAAAACCTGGAATTCAAAGGGTCATATTAGAGGAGATGGGGTCTTATGAAATGACCCTTTACAGCAAAATGACAACAGACTCAGCTTTAATAACTAATAATTGACAAGGTAAGGGATGGCATCAGCTCAGGGGCCTCTTCAGGGTCAAAGCATTTTAAAGTGAGCAAAGGAGTTCTGGAAATACAACAAAGGGGGAGGGGGATGGGGGAAGCCATAGAGGGGTGAGGGGGAAGAGTGGAAAGGATCAAAAGGAAATGTGAAGGAGAATGATTAGCAACTTAGAACAGTTATTTACATGCTGAGAACAGTTATGCATAAGGTCAGGACAGCATAAGGTTAGAATAAGTGCTGCTCACAAAAATGAAGGTTATTGGAAACAGTCACAACAGGCATCAGCAACTAGCTGTTGCTTAAGTTTAACCTTGAAGGAGCCCCAGGTGAATGCTGAAGTGATGTCATGGTGCACAATTTCATCCAAAGTGAGGCATGGTAGGCAAAGAACCTTTGTCCCAGAGAAGTGCGACAACAGGGTATATTAAAAATTTGGCTTGTAGAGCTTCTGGTGCAACAACGGTTGATAATGGGGGTAATAAGCTTTGCACTCCTGGGGACATTTTGCCTAAGCTTACTTTTTTGGACAGTAAACATGTTTGGTACATGAGTCTACCTTTGAATTGGAGCCAGTTAGCCTCAGCGTACATGTCGCAGGTATGGGACAGAAGGTCTGAGCTGGTAAGGAGCCTGCATGCTTTGTTGAGTGCAACTATAATGCAGTGAAGAGTTGTTTCAGTAGCTGATCCATAGATTCGTAATCAATAAGCGAGACAAGTGAGCTTTGAATGGCCAGGTTAAGAGCCTCTGGGGTCAAACATTGCTTATGCCTATAAAGTAGCCCAATGCGGGTGTTAACAGCCTTAGCAATGTTGTCAATGTGATAGGCATTGGTCATCGTACTGTCCATAGTAATCCCCAGATATTTAAAGAGCTGAACTAGCTCCAGCGGAGACCCCTCTTCGTTGGTGATAGAAAGAGGGTAAGTTCTGTGCCTATTTTGGGAGCTGAAAAACAGCATAGTTTTAGCCTTGTTGTAATTTATAACTAACTTGTGCTTATGGAAGCATCTTTCTATGACTACAAAATTATGCTGTAGCCTGGATTCAAGAACCTTAGGGTCTGGATCACTGGTAAACAGGGCAGCTTTGTCAGCATATAAAAGGATGTGACCCTCACAGGAGTACAGAAGGATGCTGAGGAAAATGCTAAATAAAAGAGGGCCTGAGATGGACCCTTAAGCAACTCCAGATAGGACAGGTCTGCTGTCCGAGAGGGTGTTACCCATCTTCACCTGCTGTGTACAGTTGTGCAGATAACTTTCAAACCAGGCTACGCTGCCATGAGCTAGGCCAATGGTGGTAAGCTGTTCGACCAGGAGAGCATGATTCACTGTGTCTAAAGCTTCGGGTAAATCAATGAAAGCAGCACCGACCAGGTGTCCTTGATCTAAGGAGTGGTGAATAAAGCCTGTGAACTCCAGAAGGGAGGTGGTGGTGCTATGACCATTTCTGAACCCGTGCTGTTGCAGGCATTATAGCTGATATTTTTCTAAGTATTCAACCAGTTCGTCAGCCACTATACGCTCAAGAGCTGTCAAGAGTGGGGGCAGGACAGAGATAGGTCTGTAGTTCTCAATAATTGTGTGATTCCCCAGACTTATGAACTGGTGTCACAGTGGCAGATTTCCATTTCTGAGGGAATTGAGAGTAACTAAGGGACATGTTAATAATATGTGTTAGTATGTATGTAATGATCCAGATCTCTGTTGTTATAAAAACAATAGAAGTCAGCAACCAGGCAGTGGGTTATCAGACACAATATATAGTATATAGCCAAGCAGACTAGCCGACATTGTCACTGACTTCTGAAGAATATTAGTGCCTCCAGGTTAAATCAAAAGAGAGAGAGAGGTTACAAGCAGGGTTCCACAGGGATCAACCCTGAGTCCAATCCTCTTCAACATGTTCATCAGTGAGACTAGAGTTGGAATTCAAGGCAGGTTGTGCCTCTTCACAGGTTGCATGAAGCTCTGAGGAAGGGTGGATAGTCATGAGGCAATAAGGGAAATGCAGAGAGACTCACAAAAGCTAGAGGGGTGGTAAGGGTATGGTAGTTAAAATTCAGTGCCAGAAAGTGCAAGGTAATGCAGCTAGGGAACAAGAACCCCAAGATGGAGTACTGGATAGTAGGGGTGAGACTTAGCACTATGGCTGAGGAATGGGATGTTGGACTTAACATCAGCAATTCACTTAAACAATTGAGTCAGTGCAACAAGGCCTAGAGCAAGGCTAATAGGATGCTGGGATGTATTGGAAGGAGTATTGATAGCAGAAGGAAAGAGGTAATACTTTCCCTGTATAGATCTCTGGTAAGACCTCACCTGCAATACTGTGCCTAGTTCTGGAGAGAATAAGGATAGGTTGAAGTATAGAGCAACAAAAATAATTCAGGGTCAGCAGGGCAGATTCTATGAGGAGCGCCTCAAAGCACTAAACATGTACTTGCTGGAGACCAGAAGGGAGAGGGGCGATATGTTAGAGACCTTAAAGTTCCTTAAAGGAATTAAAGTGAACTGTGGGGAACTATTAAGCTTGAGCACTAACACACAGACTTGAGGACATGAGTAAAAAATTACAGGAGGGAGGTTCAGGAGAGACGTCAGCAAGTATTAGTTTACAGAAAAGGTGGTAGAAGCATGGAACAGTCTGTCAGTCAAGTTAGTGGGTGTAAAACAGTTAGGGATTTCAAGCAGAGCTGGGATAGAATGAAGGGTATAGTGGTGCCCAGGGTGACAGAACCAAGGAGAAGAATGGCAGGGGAGGACAGGAGATGTTGGTAACCTGGAGCAACAGCAGGTTCCAGGGCTTATAGAGAACTTGAGCAAACTGACTGGTCCATTGATCTTTTTCTGCTGTCATTGTCTATGTTTCTGTATGGGACAGACAAGAAGTTGCTATCTTTTCCATTAGCAAAATGTAATTGCATCCAGATCTTAACATTTCCATATACTTCATTGCAATTAAGATCCAGAGCAAGAGCACAAAACTACAGAGTGGGGTTGGTGCAGGTAGAGTGGGCAGCCAGTCCGACAGCAAATTGTAAAAGCCAAAAATACCTGCACTATTAGGGAAACAGACACAGCACTTTGTAACAAATGAAAGTGGAATTCTTCATTGAAAAATAAAAAACAACGTGAGACAGCAGACAGAGCTGCTAAACAATTGCTAGCCCCGGCACTTCGAGTAAACACTTTTTGTCTGGTCACACTCCCTGACAAAAAGTGTTCATCAATCAATAAATCAAGATTTATATAACAGAATGCATTTCTCCATTGTGACTCAATGTGCATGACAATAATTCTAAAAGTCATTAAAATATGGTACAAAAACATGCAAATATACAAGTAAATACAAGTATTAAATATAAATGAAAGCATACTAGCTACTCATTAAAGCTTGTTTTAATAAAAAGGTCTTAAGCTCACATTTGAAGATGTCAACTGTTGGGCTATCTCAAATCTGGTGAGGTAGGGAGTTCCACAGATTGGGGCTGCCTAGGAAAAAGCATGGGCCCCTGATGTCTTTAAGTTAATCCTTAGAACTCCCAACAAACCCTCATCCACAGAACGAAGGGAGCGGGTGGGCTGGTAAGGACACAGGAGATCTTGCAGGTTACTGGATCCCTAACCGTGTAGGGCCTTATAAGTCCGTAAAATGACCTTGAAGGAGAACCACCATCTAACCCGCAGTCAGTGGACAGAGCACAGCACAGGTCTAATATGACACAATCTAGGCAGACCAGTCAACAATCTGGGCGTAGTAGTCTGCACTAGTTGCAGGCAGCACAGATCTAGACCCGCTAGCCCCAGGTACAAAGCATTGCAATAGTCCAGGCGCAAGGTCACAAAGGCATGGACTAGTGCTGGCAGATCAGCCAGGGGTATCAAGTGTTTAACCCTGATGATGTTTCTCAGGTGGTAGAAAGAGATCTTGACTATGGCCAACACCTGTGGTTTAAGCATCAGGCAGCAGTCCAAACAATGCCAAGATTTCTCACCCTATCAGAGGTAAGCAACTGGGAGTCCCTGAGCCTAAGCCCTGAAACATGACTAGATTGCATTCTCATCTCTTGGCAACCAGGTTCCAGCACCAGTACTTCAGTCTTATCTGGGTTCAACCTATACCAGTTTACTTGAAGTGCCAGAACTAGTTGTTTTTTTAGCAGCTCCATTGGCTCACTCACATTGTTTTTTAATTTTCAATAAAGAATGTTAATTTAATTTGTTAAAGTGCTATGTCTGTTTCTCTACAAGTGCAGATATTTTTGGCTTTTGTATTTCACTGCAGCAAAGTCCAGTTTACAAACTGCTGTTAGTCCATATACAATTGTGTAAAACTGTGCACATTAGTGCTAGCTGTGCTAAGTCCAATAATTCAGCTGACATGTATCCCTCGCACAGAAAATACCGGACCTTACCCGAGTCCAACAGCCAGCCACTAACTCCAGCACTTCACTCTATAAGCTTCGTCAGGGGGGCATGGTTATGTTGGTTGACTGGGTTCTTATATAGCAATAAACATACATCATGTGATTAAAAACCTTAGAGTGACAAGTCTTATAACATTACATAACATCATATTAGTGTTCAAAAAAAATGCAATAAAAATGCATGATGCGTATTTCAATAATGAGACATATTAATTTATTCTAGACCTATATATGTATATACATCCATCCAAACCTCTAAGAGTCTACACATAAACATTTTCTTATCATTGCAGTTTATGTTGTATGTATAAAATTACAGTATTCCCAGCCAACTTTGTAAGACATTAAACAGCCTTCTGGTACCATTTGTAAAACTAATTACCTTACTTCAATTATAATAACCCATAACCTAAAGCTGTAAGAGGGATTTTAGGATTTTAATGTTTGATTTTTTTTTTGTTTTTTAGAATTTCCTTTAATTGTCCCAAAGACCAGAGACAAAGGTAGAAGAGTGTTGGCAGAAGGTTTCTATCAGTTCCATGAAATCCTCACAAAATGTTATTGGCAATCTGATATCTAAAAAAATAAATAGATACATAGTTAAATCAAATTAACAACTAGTAAATGGGGAAAAGAGGACACAAATGTCAATACATGTAAAGGAAAATTCATTTAATCCAAGCTAGATACAGTGATTAAGTTCATAAAAATAATTTTCAATCTACAAAGAAATTTTTTTAAAGAATACTCGATTTTATTGTTATGGACTCAGACTTAGAAGTGACAAATAAGCATATCTGTTTTTTTAAATGCCAGACCAAAACAAACTGTAGCAAGAGCCAATATGGCTGTAAAAAATGGTATTGTGGGAAGTGAAAAATGTGTAAACCAGCAATTTTTGCACTAACCACTGAGCCACCTAACTATACTTCATAATTGTTGTGATACACACACACACATATGCACTGACTAATATATACACATTTATACATATATATTCTAGTATAACATAGTGGTGTACTGTCTGCACACATTTTTGCAGATTAAAAAAAGACATAGAGGGACTGTTGTCTTCTTTTCAGGCTCTGATTGACATTGGATAGTGGGGGGTTTGCTACTAGACACCACATTTAAATCAGCAATGCAATGTATAAGGCTGAAACTGATCTAGATAGTGGGGGAATGTTGACTAACAATTTGTGCACTAACCACTGAGCCACATAACTGCACTTTCTAATTGCTGTGATACACACACACACACACACACACACAATGACTAATACAAATACACATATGCATATATATTCCAGTGTAACATAGCAGTGCACTGTCTACACATGCATTGCCACACATACACACACACACACACACACACACTAATACACATACACTGTCTTATATGGCATTTATTTACTTATACATCTAACCCTAACTTTTACTGTATTCATGTTAAGCACTGTGTTTTGCACTAACTCATTGTACTAATCTATGGCATGACTGGATAACTAAGGTAGAGGACCAGGGACATGTGGTGGATGAGGCCTATCTGGACTTCACTTGGGACATTACAGAGGGACTGCAGTGGAAGGTATGCCTCTTTGCAAATGATACAAATGTGTGAAATAGGGTGGACTTGCCAGGGGGCTTGAAAGAATGAGGGAAGACCTTAAAATAACTGAAGAAATGGTCTCAAGAATGGCAGCTGGGATTCAATGGAAAGAAGTGCAGGATCAGTGCAGGTGTGATAAAATGTGTTTTACGTAGACTATGTCTTGATGGTAATATGAAAGAAATACATAGCAGAGTTGCAATTAGATGGTATTAATGGGAAAGAGAAAATCATATAGATCAAATATTACGTTTTTAGTGCAAAACAAAGTTATAGACAGAACATGTTTATATAGTGCAAGCCGGAATATTCACAAATAATATTGACAAATGAACACATAGTTACAGACAGAAACATGTTTACACAGTGCCAGCATTGAAAATGCAATTGCAGTATGTCTTTCACTTTCTCTAGACTTCAGTTAGACTTCAACATTGGATGTTTTATGGCCTTGTATATCTACTGTACATAGCATTCTATTTGTGACTTTTACCCTTAACACTGCTACATCTTATCCATAGTGCTGCACTTCCCAACAAATTATGTCTCTAAAACTGAGGCATTCATGTATAGGATGAAACTGTTTTTTTTTTTTGTTTGTTTGTTTTGTTTTCTGAGAAGGCCTGCTATGACATTGCCTATTGTGTGCATCTCAGTGCAACACAGGCAAAAGGGAAAAATTAGAAAGAGAGGGAGATATCAGTCTCAATTACAGTTGAAAGGCTGATTAAGCTGACATGTTTATGAGCTATGAATCTTTCTTGAAAGAGAATTCTACCACATTGAGCAAAATAGTGCTTTCAAGACTGCTCAGCTCAAATTAACACAGCAGACTGCTTGCTTCAATTAGCACAGTGATTCTACAAAACATCTAATTTCATCTAGTATGTTGGGTATCTAGAGAGCTCCCTTTCTCTACCATCATAGCAAGATATCTGCAGGGCTATGTCCACTGCAACTGTAAAAAGGAAGATGATTTTGTCACATGTTATCAAAAACTATTATGAACCCTGTGTGGCATCTTTAAATAATAACTCCTTCAAAAATAAGACTAACTTGCAACTTTAAATGCATAAGATCTAACAATGCTACTAAGTCCTACACTGTAACCTTTCAATATTCTCCTATATATTTAATTTGTGGACTGAGCAAAGCTTTCCAATAAAATATGGAAGGTGTAGTTATTTCAAGAAAGACAGACCTGAAGAAATATTATAATTTGAATTTTAAAACTTTTAAAGTGATCATCATTACTAACATATATTTAAAAAAACACATAAACAGGAGGGGCCATAAAAATAGTTCCACTTTGCAGTACCCAAGTGTTGTTTAAATACAGTTTCCTTACAGCACTCTGTTAGTCATTATATAAAGTAAAAGGCTACAACTGCATAACAGTATTTCTGTGTGGAAATTCTTCTCAAGATGCCAGGCATATGATGTCCTGAAACTCAATCTTGGACTTCTAGGCAAGTACAAGAAGTCAGATGCTCACACTATCTGAACAGGGAAAACACAGTTCATCCTTAAGAAACAAAAAAGACAACACACATTAAATAATTAGATATAAAAAAAATAACTCTTTAAATGATTTCTCATACTGTACATTTATATTTATCATACATTTACATAATCAAGATGTGATGCAGTGGACACAGTTATACTTTGTCAAATTCTGTTGAAAACAGTTTCATTCCCTCAATAGATAACTGTGTGGATTTTAAATTTATCCTCAATGTATTACCTGTTTATTTTAAACCATTAAGCAGTATATTTGCATAAGTTTATAGCAGTGTTCCAGTGGCTACAACAATGTTGTTTAATTTACGTTCAAAGTTCATTTAGACTGAGAATGCTGCTTTAGGTGATTTATTGATTATCATACAATGGCAAGGAAATTTCCTGTATCCTGATTGGTCAGTGGGTGCCTGAGACAGTGAAGTTATTACACAATACCATCACTGTATTGATCTGGATTGATTATTAGCCACAGCACTAGCTTTGTTTCTTTTGTCTTAAGAAACAAAGATATACTGCCTCACTAAAAATCCACTAAAAACATTTTTTTTTATTTTGTATAACATTGAGCCATTGTATAATTGCAATAAGGCACTCCAAGGTGTGTGTTATTGTGTAATAATATCACTCCTGGGGTGGTGGAAGCCCTCGGCTTCACCTCAGCTTCAACCCACCCCAGGAGTGATGTTATTACACAACAACACACGCCTTGTCGTGCCTTGTTGCTTAATCATCTGGCCCACTGAAGAGACCCTAAGTTTTATCTGTGGGGAGCAATAGTTTTAAAATATGTTTGTTATCCACTGTTTTGAGTTTGAGGGAATTACACCCTTCTGTTACTAACAGGGTGTCTGATACTGTAATTGTATGTCTTATGCCATAATAATCCCTGCTCATGGTCTTTAGAGTTATATTGATGCAGTTGCATGATATTTGTTTCTGATAGCCCCTCAGTGAAATAAAAGAATTTGGGACATAGGAAATTCTTTCTTACTGTAAAAATGATGCATTTCACTCTATATGGATGTGACATGAAACGTTTTGAAATATCTATCTACGATATTATTGCTGTACTACATGTAAGTAAAGCTATAAATAAAGTTTAAAAAAAAGATGTGCTGCAATATGTTGCAGATGTTATCGACCGCCATTCCTACAGGAACAGTTTGTAATCCAAAATGTCATTCAGACCTTTTAGCTTCAGTGTCTCTGAGCACCAGATCCACATTGCCTCTTTTTGTAGGAACCATTATAATCTCCTCAGATGAATTTTTGTAACAATTCCAACCCACTAAATCTAAGACCTGCAGGGTTACTTGAGTGCACTTCATTAAAGTGTTGCCAAACTGGGGCATTATCATTCTCATTTAGGATACTCCTTGCATGCTCCTCAATCCTTCATTTCAACAGACTAATTGTTCTGCCTATATAAAGTACATTGCAGGAGTATGCAAGGCAGTAAACCACATACCTCGTATCACAATTGATACACTCTCTTATTTGCAGTCTCTCTGAGCTTCAGGGGTAAACAGGGGAATTACCTACCTGTGTAAACTGGCAGATATTGCATCTTTGGCATTCCTTATAACCATGTGTGAAGTAAGCTACAGGTTTGGGAAAGTGCATAGCATGATGCAGCTGCTTTGTTAGTGGCCTGCAGGTCAACTCATGAAATTTCTACAGATCTGGTGCAATGTCTGTGACCATGCAGATGCTTTTTGAGTGACCCACAGAGCAACTTGTAAAGTCTGCTAGAGGTCTGGTGCAATGTACAGTATGTGATGATGTAGCTGCTTCAGGCAACTCACATAGCCTGCCACAGGTCAGGTGCAGTCTTTGTGATGATGAAACTGCAACTACTTTGCATTTGACCTGGAGGGACATACACTGTGGAAGCCTACTATGGCTATCTATTTCAAAAAGAAAATCAATTGAAAATAACTACATTAATGCAAGAATTCAATGGGGTTCAAGGGGCGGTGGAATGGGTGGAAAGAGCTAAGTTCAAAAACATCCTAATGTTACATTTTCTTCTATACAACATATCTATCTGTCTATCCAACTAACTAACTAACTGTCTGTCTATCTATCTATCTGTCTATCTATCTATAGCTATATTATACTTGTGCGATAGTACAAGTATAGTTAGGGTTGAGTACAGTGTTAATGTTAAACCCAGATTTTTGACCAAAATAATTTTGGTGGTGATCCATGAAATTGTGTGAAATTTGCCATGCTCAGACTGAGTGGCAGTTTCTCAAGAAGTAGAACGTTTGGTGATGGAAGCTTATCCAGTTTCTGAGATTCAGATGTGTGAAGTTATATAAAAATCCACATTTTTGTGCTTAGTTTTGCTGTTATTTTGTTCTACCCTACAGCCTAGACAATATGGAATTTTGTTCTAAAACTTTCAGCATTGAAGGTGCCTCTGCCAAAACTGTGCTTCTTGAAGGTTTTGTGAAACAATATATACTAGTTCCAGAGTTAAATGGTTTTGACATATTGCTTCTGAGCATGCTCAGTAAGGTTTTAGGATAACACTCTGATACAACACTAAAATTTTGCTCTTGCAAGCCTTTTCCTTTTGCAAAACCCCTCTCCCCTCCAGATTGTCCAGCTCCCAACAAATAGGTGGTGACAATGGGGTACCCATCCCGGTGCCACTGAAGACTATGTCGACAATGGGGTGCCCAGTCCCAATTGTCAGTCCAGTCCTCATGCAGAAAAAAATCTGTCCATCATGTTTTTTTTTTAAATCTGAAAATAAGAAAATGGACCCTAGTCACTCTCTGGCCCCCACACACACCCCTACCCACCCCATCCCCCACACACCACCCACCACCCCACACACACCCTCACTCACCTGAAAAGGGACCCCCAACATAGATCCAGTCTCTAAATTGAAAGACATCCTCCTCAAGGAACTGCCACTGTGAAATTAGGAAATAACATAACTGTGGTTAATTTATTTCAATGCATTTTTAACTTTTACTCATAACTTTGTAATTTTTAGATATTTTCCACCACATTATCAACATGGCCTTTTGTTATCCCACCTTAATAACAAGGTTGGTGAAATGTTTTAAATCTGAGCCAAAAGGTGATGTCACAATCATGCCAAGAAATCATCTTTCAGGTGAGATTAGAATATTTTCACCTACCAGGTTAATGAGGTGGGGTCATAAGAAGACTACAGTGCGATTAAAATTGTGTAAAAAATATGGTAAAATGACCAAGTTATGAGTGAACATTGAAATATTTCAGTGTTCACTAAGAACTTTGCTATTTTTCAATATTTTCCACCAGATTTTCAACATACTATGGCAAGTTTTTTCACACCACCTCATGAATGTGACAGCTGTCATTTTCAAATCCTGACCAAAATGTGTTTTTGCACCCAAATATGGAGCAAAAATGTATGTTTTAGTTGCTCCACAAAATCACTGTTTAGGCAGGATATGAATATTTTCATCTAGCAGGTTTATGAGATGGGGTCATAAGATAACTATGTTAAAAATTTGGAGTCAAAATATTAAAACACAACAGAATTATGAATGTACATTGAAAATTTTCCATGCTCACTCATAAATTTGGTCATTTTTAATGTTTTGACGTCAAACTTTCAACATAGTAAATTTGTATACCACCTCATGAATGTAACATAGTTTTTTAAATCCTAGCTGAAAAATGTTTTTGCACTTGTGTTGTGAACTGATGTTTGAGTCACTATTCTATAAATGCCACATGCCATGTTTATAAGGAGTCATAAAATGACTATGTTGAAAAGTTGGGCTCAAAATGAAAAAAACAAATAAAAAAAAAACAAATATTAAGAAATGTCATGTGCAGGGCCAGCCTTAGGCTGAGACATTTGTGCTTTGTGATCCATGCTATTAAGCTGAGTTCAAGGGTGACTTCAGTGAGCCAGCTGGATGAGCTGAGGCATGGGGGTCAGCATTGTCATGTGGCACCACCCCAGCCTGGGAAGGAAAAATGCAAGGTTGACCACACTCGCCAAATACCATATAGTGAAAATAATTATTCTGTTGGTGTAGGCCCCTACATATCTGAACTCATAGCTGCCAGAGGGCTCTGCAATTCCTCTGATAGATTAACTATTGGCCCTGTGCATCTGTATCTGCAGCCACTTGAAAGTTGAGGGGTCAGAGGGCCATGCAATTCTGCAGCCCAACATATAGCCCCACAAATTCTTTGCATCTATTGCTACATGAAAGTACTGATCCTGGAGGGCCATACACTTTTGCAGGCAGATAGGCTCTTCTCTTTGTGAAGGGCCCAGAGGGCCTTACAGTTCCTGAAGAGAAATGCATGAATAAGGATACAAGTCCACTATCTCAAAAAGAAAGGACATTCTTTGCAACAATCTGCATTATTGCACCAGTTAGGGTTCACCTTAACACCAAAAAAGTAGGCAATTTGTGACATTAGGGTTTCTAACACTAAATTCCCACCTCCAGAGTAGCAAAAGGAAAATAAATCACATAAGCAACCACAGATAGCCATCATCAGGTAAAACAAACAACATACAACTGTTTATAGATGACAAAAATGCAGTATCACTGATATGATACCTTTGTGGATTTGTATCTGTGGCAACTGTGTGTGTGTATGTCTTATAGTGTGCATGAGTACCTGTGACTGCAGAAGTGCTGGCTCCACAGAGGCCTGTACTTCAGCAGATAAAAGTAATGCAATTTGGGTATCAAGGATTTCTATATCCAGCTGCAGAAGTGCAGGCCCCACAGGAGCCTGTTCTTCTGCAGCCAGATATCCATGTGTATACCTTACACCTGCAGCTGCAGAGGTGGAGGCCCCTCAGAGGCCTGAGCTTCTTCTCATAGAAGTGTTGCAGTTTAAATATCATGTATTTCATGGAGCCTGGACTTCTGCAGCCACAGGTCAGTGTGTTTGTCTTATACCTGTGGCTGCAGAACCACAGGCCCCTCAGAGTCTTCTACTTCTGCAGCAAGAACTGTGTACATGTCTTAGAGTGTGCATGAGTACCCGTGACTACAGAAGGGCTAGCCCCATAGAGGCCTGCATTTCTGCAGACAAAATAACTCTTCTAATTTGGGTATCAATGGAATTTTATCTGTGGCTGCAGGGGCCTATGCATTTGCAAACAGAGGTAGTGTTGTGATTTGAGTATTGTGGATTTCTATCTATAGCCAGAAGAGAGTGTGTAAGTCTTGCAGTGTTCATACCACAGATACAAATCCACAAAGGTAGCACATCAGTGCTACTGCAGTTGTGTAATCTGGAAACAGTTGTATGTTGCTAGTCTTACCTGATGATAGCTGTCTGTGGTTGCTTGTGTGGCCTTGTTTTTTTGCT
The DNA here is from genome assembly GCA_016271365.2 of Neoceratodus forsteri. Taxonomy (NCBI): domain Eukaryota; kingdom Metazoa; phylum Chordata; order Ceratodontiformes; family Ceratodontidae; genus Neoceratodus; species Neoceratodus forsteri. The sequence continues at coordinate 1,069,052,047 of CM028130.1, forward strand.
GTTTGGGGGGGGTTAGGATTGGAAACCTTAACACCACATTTTTCTTCTTTTGAGGCATTAAGTGGAATCCTAACTGATACATTAACACATTTAATGAATATACCTGCATTGTAGTGCAAGTACAGTTTGGGTTTAGCAGGCTGTTTACATTTTTCCACCTTAATAACTTTGTTGCTGTTTGATGAAATTGCCTGAAATTCTGCATGCCAGGTCTGGCTGGCAAGTTCTGAAGACTTGGCAAGTTTCGTTATGGATGCTCATCTAGATTCCAAGATAAATAATTTTAAAAGGCATTTAAAATATACTTTTAGTTAGTTTTTTTTTTTTGCTCAGCTGTGGACCAAAAATAGTTTGGAGTATTGGCCTCAAAGGTGTGCCTTTCGAAGGTGGGATTTTGTACTGAAACTTTCAGGGCTGAAGGTGTTTGCATAAAATAAAAAAGAAGCAAAGCAAGCAAACACGTTTCAGAAATGTGAGTATGAACTTATCGGAACAGTGCCCATGGTTCTGAAACCATGAAGTGACATAATCAAAACTCCAAATTCTTGATTCCATGAAAGGAACTGCACAGAATGTTGTCCATACAAAGAAAACAATACAAAACACAACTGACAGCTTCAGCTTTTATTCAGGTACAGTTAAATAGGGATCATTTAGAGGTACTGTTTGAATGAAATTATGAAAACAGAGACATTACAAAAAGCTGCACATTAGTAATCAATTCCCGTCCCTTTTAGTGCTAGGAAGTGTCAAATACTGCATTCAGGGGCTAGGAATTCAGAGCACAGCTACCATCGGGGAGGACAGGTAATGGTCTTGAAGGAAAAAAGAGATCTGGGGGTGGTGATCAATGACAAAAATGAATCAATAAGAATGGTGCAGGAGAGCGGCAGCACAGGCAAACAGAATTCTGGGATGCATTGCCCAGGGGTCACTTCAAGGAGGAAGGAGGAAGGAGATTATCCTGCCATTGTACAATTCCCTGGTCAAACCGCACTTGAAGTACTGTGTGCAGTTCTGGCATCCTTACTGAAAGAGGGACATCATGCTACTGGAGAGAGTTCAGAGGAGGGCGTCTGAGATGATCAATGGAATGGGTAAAAAGTCCTATAAGGGGAGACATAGGGACTAAACATGTACTCCCTAGACAACCGAGGTGATATGATAGAGACCTTTAAATACTTGAAGAAGATCAATAAAATGAACACCAAGGGGTTGTTCAGATTAAACGGGGGAGAAACCACAAGGGGGCATAGCCTGAAGCTAGATGGGGGAAAAGACAGAAGGGAACTGAGGAGGCAGTACTTCACAGAGAGGGTGGTGGCTTCTTGGAATGCACTGCCAGAGGGTTGGATTTAAATAGAACCAGTGGGAAGCTTCAAGAAAGGATGGGACAGGTACATGGGCAAGGTACAGGTCTGGGGAGAAGAAAACAGAAGGGGAAATAAGGGAGGACACTTTGAGGAGTGGAGAGGAAAGGGGAAGGGTGGCAGCAGCATCAACTGTAATGTGAGCTGCTTCTCGAGCAGACACAATAGACCATTAGGCCTAATCTGCTGGCATCTTCATATATTCGTATGTTCATAGTGGTGTTCCTGCTATAGTGTCCCCCCTTAGTGTTTTTCGTTAGCATAGTGACATTTCAAGTGCTGCATAGTTTGTGATCTTTCAGGTGGCTTTCTATAAAAGGAGGTATGGTTTTGGTGCGTCTTCCCTTAGTTTTTGTCAAGGATGGCAGAGAAGGAACAGCATGGAAGGGAGCACCACAAGTGGTTGGTTAGTGATTTGGAGGCTGTTTGGTTGGCAGGTGATGGGGGAGACATTGTGCAGTTTAGGTTAGGAACTCTTTATTTTTACAGGTCTGTTGTTTCTTTTCTGATGTGGGTGGTTTGTAAAGTGTTGTTACATGTTTTATTCAGGCAGTTGTTACACATGTTAATAGTGTAGTATTAAGGTGTATATATTGTGTCTGTACATGTAACACTGAATAGGTTGTTAATTAAATTATAATAACTGCGTTGCATTTTTTTCCCATAGTGAAATCCAGTTATAATTTGCTGTTATAACTAGCTGGTTAGAATGACAAACACATGCAGGCTTTCACTATCAGAAATGCATGAGCCGCAGTTTCCCTCATGTACACTAACTGCTCAGCGGTGTTGTAACAGCCCCACTAAACACTCACCACTCCCCTCAAGCTCTCCTCACAGATGTTGTGTCTCTGCTCATCGTAACTTAACCGGCAGCCACATGTAAAAAAGAAAGAAAGAAAAAGCAACTTAAAATTGCTCTCGCCTGTGTAGCCTAGAAGTTAGAGCGATGAGCTGTGAACTAGTTTGGTACATCCAGTAGACCAGACCTTGATTTGATTGTCACAACCTCCACTTGCATACTGTGTGACTCTGAGCAAGTCACTTAACCTCCCAGTGCCCCAGGTCACCCCTGAAAACAGGCACTTGTGCCTAGTAGGCCTTATCCAGTTACCAAAGACTAAAATAAAAAAATAAAAACAATAAAAAAAATTAAAAAAATGTAACACTTGTTCAAGTCAGAAAAAAATAATCAATTTTCTGTACTTTAATGTGGCAAGCAGTTTTAAAATATTTCTCCAACTTAAACAAAGTTGTTGGCACTCATTCTGTCCTGTCAGTCATGCAAAGACTATGGCTGAACAGTGATGTATTTATATTTGAAATAATTACTGCGGTGAAAAAACACTCCCCAGCAACTATATAAAATAAAACATGGGATGGTCTGTAAAATTTGAATTTTACACACATCCTCGTTGTTGGATGCTTAGATAAATCCGACTTCGCCCTCAGGGTCAGTCTTACCTCAGTAGTGGGCAAGATTATGGAGGAACGCCTTAAGGAAAGGATAGTGCAACACCTGGAATCCATAGGAGTACAGGATCCAAGACAGCATGGGTTTACAAAAGGAAGGTCCTGTCAAACTAACCTCACAGATTTCTTTGACTGGATAACTAGAGTGGTGGACCAAGGGGAAGCAGTTGATGTCGCCTACCTTGACTTCAGCAAAGCTTTCGATACTGTTCCACATAGAAGATTGATTAAATGTTTTTTTCCCCTGTATGTATAACTGTTTTATATAAGTGTATTGATGTATCTGTTGTGTATCAACTGTTGAACCTTGACCTTATCAGATCCATCTTGTAAATGAGCCTTGCTCAATGATGCTCGCCTGAATAAATAAAGATTTGATGATGATGATTAATAAGCTGGGTAGGCTCGGGGTGGGTCAGAAGTTGGTCAACTGGGTGGCAAACTGGTTGACAGGCAGAAAGCAGAGAGTGGTGATAAATGGTATACAGTCAGAAGAGATGCAAATCACAAGTGGGGTACCTCAGGGATCAGTCCTGGGGCCAGTCCTCTTCAATATCTTCATAAGTGACATTGCAGATAGAATGGAGGGTAAGGTTTGTCTGTTTGCAGATGACACCAAGATCTGCAACAGAGTAGATGATCCAGATGGGGTGGACAGAATGAGAAGAGATCTGGATAAATTAGCAAAATGGTCGGAAGAGCGGCAACTGGGGTTTAATGCAAAGAAGTGCAAAATCATGCACATAAGGAAGAGAAACCCTGAAGCCACCTATAGACTGGGATGGGAGATGCTGGCAGTCACAAAGGAAGAAAGAGACTTGGGCATCATCATTGCCGATGACCTGAAATCATCCAAGCAGACCACTAAAGCAGTACGTAAGGCTAGAAACATAGAAACATAGAATTTGACGGCAGATAAGGACCGCTTGGCCCACCTAGTCTGCCCATTTTCCTACCTAACAGATAAGTTGCAAATCCTAGTTAACCAACAGCTTACTTCCTCCTACCCCCCACTAGGACTGCCTTATGCCTGTCCCATGCATTCTTGAAGTCCCCCACTGTTCTTGACTCCACGACCTCCTCAGGGAGGCTGTTCCATGCATCCACAACCCTCTCAGTGAAAAAATACTTCCTCACATTACCTCTGAGCCGTCCCCTCTATCTTCAAATTGTGCCCCCTTGTTCTTGCACATCTCTTTTTCTGGAAGATGCTACCCTCCTGGACTTTGTTAATTCCCTTGAGGTACTTGAAAGTTTCTATCATGTCCCCTCTCTCCCTCCTTTCCTCTAGGGTATACATATTAAGCTCCTTTAGTCTTTCTTCAATGTCTTCTGGTGCAGACCCTGCACCATTTTGGTTGCCCTCCTCTGGACAGCTTCCACTCTGTCTATGTCTTTGCAGAGATGGGGTCTCCAGAACTGCACACAGTACTCCAGATGGGGTCTCACCAACTGTCTGTACAGAGGGATAACAACTTCCTGTTTTCTACTATTGATGCCTCTTCCTATGCATCCCAGTATCCCCCCTGCCTTCCTTACTGCCTTCTCACATTGCTTGCCCACCTTTAGGTCATCTGATATAATTACCCCCAGGTCCCTTTCTATTTTTACTGTTGTCAGTATCTCACCCCCCATTGTGTACACTTCCCCTGGGTTTTTGTTTCCCATGTGCATTACCTTGCACTTCTTTGCATTGAATCTGAGCTGCCATACATTCGACCATTCCTCCAACCTTGCCAAATCCCTTCTCATCCTTTCCACTCCATCTTGTGTATCAACCCTGTTGCAGATCTTTGTGTCATCTGCAAAGAGACATACTTTTCCTTCCAGTTCCTCTGCAATGTCACTTATAAAGACATTAAAAAGGACCAGTCCCAGTACTGAACCCTGCGGTACCCCACTAGTAACCCTCCTTTCTTCACTGTGTATTCCATTTACTACTACCCTTTGCGTCCTGTTGTCTAGCCAATTTTTTATCCAGGCTACCACCTTGGGACCAACTCCAAGGCTGGCTATCTTGTGAATTAATCTTTTGTGTGGGACTGTATCAAATGCCTTGCTAAAATCTAGGTAGACCATGTCCACAGCCCCTCCCTGGTCTACTACTTTGGTCACCCAGTCAAAGAAATCTATTAGATTAGTCTGACACGACCTTCCCATCGTGACCCCATGCTGCCTTGGGTCCTGTGCCCCACTGACCTCTAGGTACTCAACAATTCTTTCCTTCAGAAATGATTCCATCATTTTACCTACCACTGAGGTCAAACTAACTGGTCTGTAGTTTCCTGCCTCTGTCCTGCTCCCACTTTTGTGAAGAGGAATCACATCTGCCCTCCTCCAGTCCTCGGGTACCACCCCATCCTCCCATGATTTGTTAAAGAGAGTAGTCAGCAATGTCACTAGTTCTACCCTTAGTTCTTTTAAAATTCTTGGGTGAATCCCATCAGGCCCCATTGCTTTGTCCACCTTGAATTTTATCAGTTCTTTCAGAACCCTTTCTTCTGTAAATGGACTGGTATCGACCCCCGTCTTCGGAGTGTTTCTCTTGTTTGGTTTAGGTAACTCCCCCTCCTCTTCCTTTGTGAATACTGAGCAGAAATATTTGTTCAGTTTCCCTGCTTTTTCACTGTCACCCTCTACCCACATTCCCTCCCCTTTATTAAGCTTCAGTATCCCTCCTTTGGTCTTTCTTCACACCCTAATGTACCTATAAAAGGTCTTATCCCCCTTCTTAGCAGAACTGGCTATCCCTTCCTCGGTTTGGGCCTTTGCTATTCTGATTGCCTTCCCATCCTCTTTCTGCTTTAACCGATAAAGTTCTCTGTCCTGCTCCTTCTGTGTTTCCTTATATTTCTTGAATGCTGTCCTTTTCTCCTTAACCTTCCCTGCCACCTCTTTTGAGAACCATAGCGTTTTTTCCTTCGTTGTGTTTTATTGATTTGCTTTACACAAAGACTTGCTGCCTCTGTGATGGCTGTTTTGATCACTCCCCATTGTTCCTCCACCCCTCCTTCTTGCCTGTTTGCTAGTGCTTTTCTGAGGCACTCTCTCATTTCCCAAAGTCAGCCCTCCTAAAGTCCAGTACCCTTGCTTTTGTGGCAGATTGTATGGCTGTGTTTATCATGAACCACACTGTTTGGTGGTCACTTGTTCCCAGATGGCTACCCACTTCTAAATCAGAGATTCTTTCTCCATCCCCATTTGAGAGTACCAGGTCTAAGATTGCTCCCTCCTGAGTGGGTTCCAATACTACCTGTCTGAGGCATGCCCCATGTAGGGCATCAAGAATGACCCTGCTCTTGGATGTGCCTGCAACAAAGGTGCTCCAGTTAACATCTGGCATATTCAGGTCCCCCATCAACAGTATCTCCCCTTTTTCTGCCATTCTAAGAGAGCCTTCTATCATTTCCTTGTCCATTCCTTCCCCCTGAGATGGGGGTCTGTATACAACCCCCATGCGGATTGTGGTGCCATTTCCTGTCTCCAGTGTGACCCAAAGTGCCTCACCTGCTCCCTGTTTACTCTTTAGTTCTGTTGCTTTAATCCCTTCCTTTACATAGAGAGCTACCCCTCCTCCTCTTTTACCCTCCCTATCCCTCTTGTAGATTGTGTATCCTGGTATGTTGACATCCCAGTCATGGTTTTCTGTGTACCATGTTTCTGTGACTGCCACAATATCCAGGTAACCCTCTTCCATCAAGGCCACTAGTTCAGGGAGCTTGTTACACAGACTACGGGCATTGGTACTCATCACCCTCCACTTTTTGATAGCCTTACCTTTTGCCCCATTTCTGTCCTTACTGCCTTTGCCTTTTTTACATTTTAATCTGTTCTGCTCCCCTAATAACTTCTGTACCTTGGTGTTTACCTCACTAATCACCATGTTTTGTGAGGGGGCGCTGGATTTCCCAGCTCCTTTTCAGTGCCTCCCCCCTTGGCTAGTTTAAATGCTTGCCAATGAAGCATTTAAACCTCTCACCTAGGATCCTGGTTCCCCCCCTGGACAGATGCAGACCATCACACCAGTGTAGGTCTGCATCCCTCCAGGTGGTTCCCCAGTCCCCAATGAAGCCAAAACCCTGAGCTCCACACCAGTTTTTCAACTACTCACTGAATTCCCTGGTAAGAAGTGCCCTAGCATCTTCCTTGCCATAGATAGGCAGCACCTCCGAGAAGGTTACCGTATGCGCTACCTGTCTAAGGCCCCTTCCCAACTCTATAAACTCCTCTTGCACTGCTCTGATCCCATTCCTATCCAGGTCATTTGTCCCTAGGTGGACAATGACATCCAGCTCCCTCCCTCATGCAGCTCCTCCCACGATCCTGAGGATTCGCTTCCTGTCCCTCTAAGCCGTGGCACCAGGAAGGCACTTTACCTCCCTCTCCCCTTCCTCCCACATTTCTACACCCTAATGATTGAGTCCCCCACCAGGAGTTGTTTCCTTCCCCTGTGGGGTCTCATGCCACCCTCCTGTGGGTCTCCTTTGTGAAGGTTCCTAGCATCCTCCTTGGTCTCCACTGCAGGTGCTTCCATAGAGGAACCACTATCCACCAGAAGAGCGAATGAATTGTGGAGAGGTACAGCTGGAGGGATGCAACTCTGTTCCACTACCCTCTCCCTCCTTGAGCCCACCCTGGTCCAGCCTCTCCTCTTTCTTGGCAACCTCTGAGGTAGTGGCATTGGCCCTGGTGGTCCCTGGGTGGGGGATGAGGTTTCACAAATCCTAGCCAGGTCAGCCTGGAGACAGGCAACCTCCTCTCTAAGACCAGAGAGGTGCCTGCAAATAGGGCAGCATCGCAGCCTCCAGAATGTCTCCCGGAACACTGCCGCCCCACAGCCATTGCACTGCACCACTCCTATCATGTCTTATTTTGTGTCCTCTCTACTGTTTCTCTGGATGCTTACTCTCTCCTCTCCTTACAACTCTGACCCTTCCTGTTCTGGGACAGCAACAACCTATCTTCTTCAGTAGCCTCCTTCTTCCTTGCTCAATATCAGACCACCAGCAGCTGGTGGGGAGAGTGATCTACTTTTTTTTACTTTAGGGTTGGCAAAACCAATGTTTCTCTATGATCCTTTCCTTTCTACTGCCAAACAGGAAGTTCCTGTTGACAGTCAAATCCAGTGGCTATAAAAGTAGAACTGGCTTTGGGTGGGTGGGATGCAGGGCAATTAGTAAGAAAAAAGGCTAGCAACAGAAAGTTGTAATTTGACTCACCTGCTTTTCTAGTGTCTAAAGCACACCCCCAGGTAAGCTCTCTTTCCTCCTACTGGTTTAGCAAAGTCACCTGACTTCTAGTGTCTAAACCACACCCCCATACAGTACCCTTCCCTGCACAGAACACACACTGACTTTCTTTCTTTTCTTTCTTTTTTTAACCCTAAATAAGACCCCTTCTACTTCTAATAAAGTTACCTGTCTACTTAATCTTAACTTACACTGACTCCTGCTGAGATATAAGTTTTAAATTAAGAAGAAAATGTAGCTTCTTTTAGTTAGCTGCTTTCTGCTCTACAAGCAAGGCTAGCAACAGGAAGTTGTAATTTGACTCACCTGCTTTTCTAGTGTCTAAACCACACCCCCAGGTAAGCTCTCTTTCCTCCTACTGGTTTAGCAAAGTCACCTGATACAGTACCTTTCCCTGCACAGAACACACACTGACTTTCTTTCTTTTCTTTCTTTTTTTAACCCTAAATAAGACCCATCCTACTTCTAATAAAGTTACCTGTCTACTCTTAACTGACACTGACTCCTGCTGAGATATAAGTTTTAAATGAACAAGAAAATGTAGCTTCTTTTAGTTAGCTGCTTTCTGCTCTACAAGCAAGGCTAGCAACAGGAAGTTGTAATTTGACTCACCTGCTTTTCTAGTGTCTAAACCACACCCCCGGGTAAGCTCTCTTTCCTCCTACTGGTTTAGCAAATTCACCTGATACAGTACCCTTCCCTGCACAGAACACACACTGACTTTCTTTCTTTTTTTAACCCTAAATAAGACCCCTTCTACTTCTAATAAAGTTACCTGTCTATTAATCTTAACTGACACTGACTCCTGCTGAGATATAAGTTTTAAATGAACAAGAAAATGTAGCTTCTTTTAGTTAGCTGCTTTCTGCTCTACAAGCAAGGCTAGCAACCTAGGGGGATGTTAGGGTGTATTAGTAGGAGTATCACAAGTCAGAAGAGGGAGGTAATAATCCCTCTTCTTTACAATACCCTGGTTATGCCCAATCTGGAGTACTGCATGCAGTACTGGAGGCCACACCTTCACAAAGAAATTAACCAAATTGAGGCAGTCCAGAGAAGGGCAACCAAAATGGTGCAGGGACTGCATCAGAAAACATATGAGGACAGATTAACGGAGCTCAATATGTATACCCTAGAGCAAAGGAGAAAGAGAGGCGATATGATCAAAACATTCAAACACCTTAAGGGCATTAACAAGGTGAAAGAGTCTAACATGTTTCAATATAAGAAAAATAGCAGGACAAGAGGACACAGTATGAAATTAGAGGAAGGCTGATTAAGGGGTAATGTGAGGAAGTTCTTTTTCACAGAAAGGGTGGTGGGTGCATGGAATGGCCTACCTCAGGAAGTGATGGATATGAATACAGTGCAGGGCTTCAAACAGGCATGGGGTAGGCATACAGGGGCAATACAGATGAGTATGAAAAGATAGGCCATTAACAGAGCAAAGGCCGATGGCACATTTATAAGGTAGAAAAAGAAGTGGTCAGACTGGATGAGCCTTGTGGTCCTTATCTGCCATCAACTTCTGTGTTTCTAAGTTTAGGGTTTATGTAGCATCCAACACCTCGGGTGTGTGTAAAATTCTCATTACACACATCACCCCATGCATTATTCTATATGTAATAAGCTGTGTAGTTTTATAAGTAGTGTTAATTACTATCAGATATTGAGAAATATCTGATGATTTAGCACCTGTCTATTAGGGTTGAGTAAGCACTTTAATGTTACACCCCAGTTTTTGCATCATAATGAGGCTTGCCATTAAAAGGCAGGCCAGGTTGTCCTGGTAGCCAGCCAGAAATGAAGGATGAAAGTTTAGTGGTGGAGTGGGGAGGTGGGGGTGGGGTCTACATGGCAAAGGGAGGGTAAATGACCTCAGAGAAGGGTTATATGACCAGGCCAGAGCTTGCTGGCTATTGACCAAGGGGAGCGGCCAGTAGGGATCCTGATTCAGGAGTCCTTAGGGGCTATTTAAGGGTGTGTAATTCTCAGATAGCCCTCTTTCTTGCTGTAATTTTCAGTTAAACTACAGCACATCGTTGGCTTGAAGATAAGGCACTGAAGGTCTGGGCCCTTGTGGTTTCTCTCTGCAAGGCTCCCAGGTAGGAGGTGGAATAGTGTAAGGCACTGGTTTGTTTTGCATGCAGTAGTTGCAGTCTGCTTGGACTGAGGAACAAAGGAAATGTGTTGTAATGAATATATATGTGAAGGAAGCAAGTGGAGTTCAGGGCAGAGTGTTGGGTCATGGGGACACTTGGTTTGGCAGGCATGAGGGCAATCTAGCCAGCAGCATGGCAGAGGTTGCAGAGAAAAATAGAGTGTGTAATCCATCTGGCATGGCGTTTTCTCTGTTTTTTAAAAAAAAAAAGAAAGAAAGAAGAAATGAATGAAGGTTTGAAGTGGCCAATGGTTTTTCTTCAGCACTGGGGCGGTTAGAAGGCCTGGCAATTGGCCATGTGATCGGGACCAGTGGTCTGTGGTGGTTTGAGAGCATGAGAGAGCAAGAAGAGGGCCTGATGACCTGACCATCGTGAAATGCTGGTGCCAGCCTGGGAAGATAGGGCCAAAAGGAGCACAAGAATACAGAATTTGTTTGGTGGTAGAATGCCGGTATTTCCTCATAGGAGGAGCTTCTGGTGGAGGGGGTTGGTTGCCTGAGCATGGTGTGGTTGGTATGTGGTGAATCCTAAAAGAGGATAAGTTCTTTTCAGGAGGGGTTGCGGGCGGCGGTGATGACCGTGGATTGGGGGGCCAAGGAACAGGTTAACACTGGGGAGTGGAGCCACATGGTGGGCTGTAGCGAGCATGTAGCACTAGGCCAGGGCAGCCTATGAGCATGCTGAAGCAGGGTCTGTGAGCTGGCTGGAGCTCCAGGACACCATCTGTAAAGGAAGCAAAAAAAAGGAATGAGGGGGATTCAGAGCGACGCCCGCTGTGGAGTGTACATTACCAAATTCAGATAGATTGGGCAGTAGGTAAGAGTGCAGTATGTTACTGGGCTACATCCAGTGTGGGGGATGGCCATGAGGAAGCCAGAGGCCAGAGGCAGGCCTATTAAGGTACCTGTGAGGTACAGGCTGAGGCCTTCGTCACACAGGCACATGGAGGGGGGACGCCCTGGTGGCACGCCAGGAACTCAAGACTATTACCTTGCTATGTATATCGTGCACAGCCGTGGAGGAGCAGAAATGGGAGGAAGACTCACGGTTTTCCTGGTGCTGGTTTTTTTATGGAGAGGATGGGAGGGAAACCGTGGCATTTGGCCGGAAGTACAGAGCCCGCAACTGGGCTGTTTAGGGGGGAAGGAGCCTCCCACAACACAAGCGGCAACCAATATGGCCTAAAAAAGCATGGCAGTGAAGGGAGCAAGATGGATGGCACATGCCTGTAATAAAGTTTTCTCAATGCGGAAACCGGGACCGTCAGAGAGACTATGCAGTGGCCGCCAGGCTATTCGCATTGGCAGGGTGGGGAAGGAGGGAGGGGTGGGGTGGCTGCACGCTGGTGGAGGCCAGAGACAGGGACGAGGATCATGGCCTATTGGGGGGGGCTGGTTTAGGGAAAGCTGAAGGGATAGAAGGTCCACTGCATGTTCTGGCACAGCAAAGCAGGGCAATATGGGGCTAAAAGGGCTTTTTGGGCCAGCCGAGGGGCCATGATGATGCTAAGCTGTGGCAAGACATCAACAATACAGTGGCTAGGGGGTGGCAGCCAGCCAGCAGACAGTGAGGCTACCATGGTGAAGGGATCCCAGTAAGACCTCCCTGGTGGTGGGTGCATCTAGTATGGGCGGGGGCTCAATAAAAAAGGAAAGAGAGAGAAGAGAAGAGAAGAGAAGAGAAGAGAAGAGAAGAGAAGAGAAGAGAAGAGAAGAAAGGGGAACGGTGAGCAGGACCCTAGGGGTAGGGGCCAGGCTTGGGGAGTCAGGGACCAGGACTAGGCTCGAGCATCCACTGATGGGGGTAGGCCAGGTGGCATCAGAGGCCCAGCAGGGGGCTGTGGGATAGGGCTAAAGGCTCCTGGGGAGCAGCGAGGCCAGCAAGGTGCTGGCAGCTCCACTGGCCACCTTGGAGGGGTCAAGGGGTAGACAGCCCAAAGGTCTGTGGTCTATTGGGAGGGCTGTTTAGGACAGGAGATGATCATGTCATTTTTGTTATGTACCCTAGGTCACCAGAGGAAAATGTCACTCAGAAGAGCCCCAGTTTCCAGTGCGACCATGTTGGCAGAGACGGCGAAGCACATGGCACAAATGACAGAGTTGGTGGAGGCTGCAAAGAAGAAAGAGGTGGAGGAGGAGGCACAGAAGAAAAGGAAAGAGCGAGATGAGAGGCCTGGTCCTGGAAAGGGGAACAAGCAGCCAAAAAGGGTGGTACCTATCCCACCTGCGGCACCGGGGATGGGCATGGAGCCAGCCTGGGCCCTGCGGGGCCTCTTCCAGGTGGGGGTTAGGATGATGTGGATATGAATAATGAGGCAGATTTGAAAGAATATATTGAAGGCTTGTTGGGGGACATGGGATAGAATGGGGTTTCAAAGTCAGAGTGGGCTTCAAAAGCCATAAAGGATGGAGGCAAGCTGGGGAAAGAGGGCGCGGGCACCTCAGGTGGGGCACGGAAGCTCTACGAGGGGCCACCCAGTTTCACATTGGGTGACCATGTACCAGCCTCGATAAAGGAAAAGATATGGAAGGGTGAGTACGTGGACATCTTTGGTTTAGTGGATGAGGAAACAGCCAAAAAGTACGAACAGAGGGAGTCAGTGGGCAAGTCAGAGATGGTGGTGGCAGTGGTGCTGGCGGTAGTGGGGCACAAGGCAGAGGAGGTTCGATTTAAGGGGAAGAGCATAGACACGTGGCAAGTGGGTTTCATAATTCACAGTGCGCTAGTTCTGGAGAAGCAACTGGACCTGGCGATCCTGTTGCTGACGTACATGGCAATCATTCAGGACACCTATCGGGCTAAGCTGGGTTTCGGGTGGCTCAAATATGATGAGGCCTTCCAGAGGAGAATGGTGGTGAAAGGGGATCTGTGGTGAGATTGCACCCACACTGAACTGTGGGTCAGGCAGCTGTCAGGGTAAACATGGGGGCATGCAGTGGAGCAGGTAAAGCGAGCAGCCCCAGCCCCAGGGGTCAAGGCGTGCTTTGCATACAACAGGGCTTCATGCACATGGCCTAGTTGCAAGTTTTGACATACTTGTTCATGTTTCAGGGGATCACACTCAGTGACAGTGTGCAGGCAAGGGGGTGACAAGGCAGGGCAGGCCTGTGGGCAGCTGCAGGAGCAGCCCTTTTGTGGCAGCCGGAGGGGGCTCTGGCAGAGGATGGGGGCCCCGGGAAAGGAGGCTACACCTCCAACTATGGGTGGAGCTAAGGAAGAAACAGACAACTGGCAGTGAGGCTATGCTTTGGCCAGCACCCCCATCAAGCTAGGTGTGGTGGAAGCCTGTACAGAGGGGTACCCTGACAAGAGAGGGGCGGACCTAAGGATGGGTTCTAACAGGGTTTTTTCACTGGGGTTTGAGGGGCCATGGATAGGGATGCAGGCCAAGAATTTGGGCTCAGTAAAAGGGAATGAAGACATAGTCCGGGGTAAGACTGGGAAGGAAGTTAGGGTGGGGAGGGTCAAGAGGCCGCTGGAGGCACCCCCTCCTGACATTTCCATATGTCACTCCTGGGGGTGGTACCCAAGAAACAAGCTGGGGAATTCCAGCTCATACATCACCTGTCCTGCCCTGATGGGGGGGTCAGTGAAGGCAGGAATCCTGGAGCATGGTCTCTTGCTCATTTCTGGATCAGGCAGTGGAGCTGATAAGGGTGGCTGAAGGGGCTTGGCTGGCAAAGATGGACATCAAGTCCTCATTCTGGCTGTTGGCAGTCCGCCCAGTGGACTGGGACCTGCTAGGCTTCCAGTTCAAGGGCGGGCTGTATTTTGATAAAGCGATGCCCATGGGGTACTCTGTAGCATGCTCAACATTCGAGGCATTTAGCTCATGGGTACAGTGGGTGTTTGGGTCATGGTACGGGCACAGGAGGGTGTTCCACTATTTGGATGACTTCCTATTGATAGGGGAAAGCCAGGAGGAAGCTCAGAGGATGCTAGGGGACTTCTAGGACATGTGCAGTGTCATAGGGATCCCTTTGGCAGCGGGTAAGATGGAGGGCCCAGCCCACAGGTTGGAGTTCCTGGGGATCGAGGTGGACACTGAGCAGGAGTGTTTTTACCTGCCAGGGGACAAGGTGTCCCGCTTGAAGGGGCTGCTGGTGCTGGTGGGGGGGGAAGGTGCAGCTGGTACAGGTACAGCAGCTGCTGGGGCACCTTAATTTTGCCTGTAAGGCCATAAGCCCAGGCAGAGCCTTCACAAGAAGGCTGGAGAGAGTCACGGGCAGGGCCAAGCAGCCCCACCACTGGGTGGACATCAGTAGGGGGGTGTGGGAGGACCTCCAAGTGTGGGAGGTTTTCCTGGAATCATACAATGGGATGACACTCTGGCAAGAGGAGTGGGCCCAGAATTCAGACCTAAAGCTGTATACTGACATGGCTGGGGGCCTTGGTTTGGAGACCTATTTTCAAGAGGAATGGGTATCAGTGGCATGGCCGGACCAATGGAAAGAATGGGGTGAACCAAGGATATCAGTTTCTCAAGATCTTCCCTATATGGGTGGCCTTAAAAATATGGGGGGACTGGAGGCTGGGTGGCGCATCTGTTTCTGGTGTGATAACAATGGGGTGGTGGAGATAATCAACATGCAGCGTGGCCATACAGAATCGGTGGCCTGGGTGCTGCAGAGTTTGGTACTTTTGGGGTTGTGGTTAAACCTGTCCTTCAGGGTGCAGTACATAGAGAGAGTACAGAATGAGGTGGCTGACTGTCTTTCTCATTTGCAGATAGAGTGCTTCCAGGGGTTGGCACCACGGGCCGCGCCTACCCAGATCAGAGTCCTGGCTTGGATGTGGGAGACTGGAGAAGGAAAGCCAGGGCATTTTACAGAGGTTCATGGGTAACCAACACCTTGAAAGCCTATGAAGCAGCTTGGGGGGGGCTTCCGGGCATTTTGAGCCAGGATGGGTTGGGGGATGGGGAAGCCAGTGCAAGAGGAGCAAGTCGTGAGGTATGTGGTAAAAAAAATGGGAAGAAGGATCGTCCCACAACACCACAGTGATGCAAGTGGCAGGGATCAGCTGGGCCTGCCAGGATCAAGGGTGGATGGACCCTGTGGGCAGCTGGGCCATCAAGCGGATGATCATGGGATGGCAGAGGGGGCAGGTCAAAGGGCAGGATGGGAGGAGACCCATTTGCGGCTCCCTACTCACAAGGATGATAGGGGTGTTGGAGCAGGTCTGTCACTCTGCAAATGAGACCAAGTTGTTCTAGGCCAAATTTGCGGTCATGGCGAGAGGGGCATTTCAGGTGTGGGAGGTGGTTGTGCCCCAGAAGGGGTCAGCCATGGCAGGCCTACAGGAACACGACATGTGGGTGGAAGTGGATAGGGTGGTCATCCGAATCCCAAGGTCCAAAACAGATCAGCGGGGTGGGGGTACTACCATAGAGTTACGCAGGCAGACGGATGGGGGAGCATGCACGGTCCAGGCCATGATGGACTGCAGTAAAGTATGGGGGTGGCTGAGTTGGGCCTGGTTCATGCACAGGGACAGATCCCCAGTGACAGGGTATCAGGTGAAAGCTGTGTTAAAAAAGGCAATAGCATTTGCAGGGGAGAACCCTGCCGAGTTTGCCCAGCATTCGATCCAAATTGGAGCGGCAACAGAAGTGGCTGCTGATGGGGCCGGGCAAGCTGAGGTCAAACAGGAGGAGAGATGGAAGTCAAACTGTTACAAGCACTATGTGAGGTGTTGACAATGGCTAATGGGTGTCCCCTTCTCTCCCATCAGCAGGTTCCAAGAGGCAAGTGTGGATCGTGGGCACTCATTCATATACTGGGCAGAGAGGTTTGCAGCCACCATTAGGATAGGGATGCAGCTGCACCTGGGAGCAGAGCACACCACAGTACGATGGAATGGCCTAAGAGGCATGAGATGGTCGCAGTTGCTCCCCCTGCTGGGAGACCTGTGGGTGCAGGGGGGCCGACTGGACTGTGTAATTTGTTCACTTGGCGGGGTAATGATTTGGGTACATTACCTTGGGGGTCCTTGGTGAAGGACATAATTTCAGATTTGGAGAAGATGAAGAGCTGGTGGCCCAGAGTGGTTATCGGTTGGTCAGAGATCACCTCCAGGAGGGTGTGAAGGGGAGCAAACAGACCAAAAGCAATAGAGGTGGTGTGGAAACGCTCGAATAGGAAAGTAGCCAGGGCAGTGGTTGAGATGGGAGGGGTCCACATTCAACATAAGGACATCTCATACAAGTAGGAGGAGGTGTATGGGGGGGGATGGGGTTCATCTGATTGAGTTTGATATGGGCCTGTTCCTCCGCCCCCTCGGGGAGTTAGTTGGGGAAATTAACAAGAAAGGTCTGAGGGTTTAACCTGCAAGGGGTGGAGCCCCATCTTCCATCATCAAGCAGGAGATGAGTCAGTGGAAGGGTGGGATCAAGAAGGGAAAGGGGGGCAGGTAGGGGGGAGGGGGTGGGTACCTGAGGCTGGGGACAAGAACCCAGGAATGGGAGCAAGGGGGGGGGATATAGAACTAGGGGGTGGATCAGCCGTGTCCACAACTAGTGGGGGAGTGCTCCGGGTAAGTGTGGTACCCAGTTATGGTGATGGAAATGGGGGGTTGCACATGTGTCCAGACCCCGAGAAGCAGTGATGAAAGTGGAGGAGAGCAAGAAGAAGAACCACACGAGAGGGAAGAATGGGCTGTATGTCCTAGAAGAGATTTGGGACTGTTATGTCCAAAACATAAATATGGAATTGTGAGACATAAACTGGGATGTAAATATTCGAAAATTAACTGCGCCTTTTTATAAATAAATATTGCCTGTTAGCATCCAAAATTTAACAAGGAGTGGCCTGGTTCATTTCTGGGTGGGGATCCAGGGTCAATACCATTGCCCCTATTCAACTGATTTACTTCAAATCTGGCATGACTAGAGGCTGTTCCAGAATCTCTGGATCCTGAAGCTTTTGAGGCAATTGGTTTACCAGGGGCAAAGTAATGGAGGGTTAAAAAAATTCCACAATAATTACATAAATTAAGACAATTTTTTTTCTCACCTGTAAGTAAAAGACTAGAAGGATTTGAAACCTGAAACTTCAGCTTTGATAGAGTTTGGCTCAGGGTGCGCACTTTTGTGTTTTTTAACTCCTAAACTTAAGTAGTTTCTAAAATATTTAGGAAAAATTGTTTTATTTGTGAGCATGCGCAGTTTAAAAAAAATCAGTATTCTAAAGTAGTAGTAGTACATTTTATTTCTTTTGGGTGCCCTTCCCTGAAGTCTCAGGGCACCCTTGCAAAATATAAAAATTGACAAACAGATATAAACGTAATCAAACAATATAAAATAAGTATAAATAACATCCTGTAATTTATAAATAGATCCTAAAAATCTAAAATACTAAAACTGCTTGCCATGTTCATTTATTACACTAGACCCCAAAGACTTATTCAAAGAAGAAATATTTAAATTTTCTTTTAAATATCTCTAAGGAGGGTGCCTTCCACAAGTTCCCTGGCAAAGAATTGCATAGGATCAGGGCAGCCACTTCAAAAGCCCAATTCCCAGAAGACTTTAATCTTGCTTTGGGGACCTCCAGGAGGGCCTTTCCCACTGATCAGAGAGAGCGTCCAGGGGTGTAGGGATGCAGAAGCTCCCTTAGGTAACCCAGACCCGACAAGTGCAGGGCCTTATAGGTCAACAGACCTATTTTGAAGGAGATCCACCAGCGCACCAGCAGCCAGTGCAGTTCAAGCAACACCAGTGTAATATGACAGGACCTCGGAAGGCACATCAATAGTAGGGCCTCAGTGTTCTGCAACAGCTGCTGGCACCGCTTCGCACCCCCTCTGACCCTGAGGTAGAGAGCCTTACAGTAGTCGAGACTTGAGGTAACAAACGTGTGTATTAGTGTGGCCAGATCATCAGGGAGGATAAGGGATTTAATTTGGGCAATATTTTACAAATGATAAAACCCATTCTAGACAGCTGCTGACACCTGAGTATCAAGTGTCGGCTCACTGTCCAGAAGGATGCCCAAATTTATCACCTTGTTGGAGGCCTCTAGTTTGGCTGAGCCAATAAAAAGCCCTAAGTCCTGTCCAGAGGCCCCCACTCCCCCCCAACCTGTCCCAACCACCAATACTTCAGTCTTCCCAGGGTTGGGTCTCAACCAATTAGACAATGTCCAGATCTCAGACAAGCACTTATTCAGCACATTGATCCCATCTGTTCTTCTCAGTGCAATGGAGAGGTAGAGCTGGGTATTATCAGCATAGCAATGAAACCAAGCCCATACCACCTTATAACCTCACCCAGGGGCAACATTTACACTGTGAATTACAAGAGGGAGAGGACAGAACCTTGGGACATGCCACAGGTAGAGATGCAGCAAAATGTTATTTTGCCTGCGAAATTCCAGAGAAATCACCACTTTTGCCCAGTGAATCATTTCATGAAATTATGGCCTTGGGGTGGAATTTCACCAGTATGGTTGCATGAAATTTCACCCATATTATACAGCAAAATCCCACCTGTAAATTTTGCTTCCACTGTAAAGTTTCACCTTAGCATTTAACTAAGACAAAATTAGGAAGAAAGGCATGTCACATTACTTGCCCTCTGAAGCAGACTGCTGGTCACATGTGTGCCTGTATTCAGACAGGAAGCTGCTGATTCTACATCCTGTTTATGCAGTTTGTAGACTAGAGAGGAGAGAGACAGACTATGTGACTTGTTGCAGACAGAGAGAGAGGAAAAATTATATACTTGATTTGTGAGATTAAGACTTTGTGCTGTGTGTGTGTGTGTATTGATTTTGAACTTCTGTTTATACCATATTTCATTATTTAGCAAAAGTTTATCTTTCTGTTGTGTTCTATTTTCTCTGTTTATCTTGTGAGTTTGTGAGTGTGAGTGTGTGTGTGTGTGTGTGTTTCACTTACCCCTTTTTTCATTTTTTTCTTTAGTAGTTTATTAAAACTTTTTTTTTTTATAATGATGGAAGGGACTGGGACTGGGAGTAGTGGTAGTGACAGTGGAAGGGAAAGAGGACGTGTTTGCCTCAACAGGCACGTATTTGAAATTGAGCCCCTCCCCAGCAGCAGGAGCAGTTGGCCCTGGCCTGTGCCCCACAGCAGCAGCAGGTCATTGTGGGCAATGAGACAGCCACCCAGCAGCAGCAGCAGTCAGGTTCTGAGCCCATTGTCCCCCCCCACCCCCAGATGATGATGTGGCTCCTGTTGTGTCTGCCAGCCCCCAGCCACAGCAAGATATTGTTGTACAGGGAGAGGCCCCTAGGGACATCAGCTTGCATGCCTCCAAACTAAAGATCACCAGTTTGGGCCTTTTTAGAACCAAGGCAGATGATGCAAGCACTGTGGTCTGCAAAAGGGGAAACCCGGAGTCTCACTTTGGGACTTCTGGCCAGAGGAGCCACCTGTAGCACCACCATGCTGCAGAGTGGCTCGCAAAACAGAGAGAGGTGGCAGCAGCAGGAGGCAGCAGTGAGGCTCAGGGACACCATACTAGGGCAGGGAGGAGGAGGAGGAGGTCTACCAGCAGCATGCATCCTCCCGAGCAGCCAGATGCATCCTCCACCCATAACCATGATGCAGCACCACGAAGAACCCATCGGAGACACCACTGCCCTGATCATCCTGCAGCTCCCCCAAATCACCGGGTCACCGGGGTCACCGTGGTCACCAGGGCAGAACTGGAGGCTGTGCGCACTGAGGTGCAAGATGTGAGTCATGACCTTGACCAGCTTCGCCAGAAGGACAGGGGGGACCTCCAAAAAATAATGGAGGACCAGAAGAAGGTCTTGGACCTCCTGATGGAGCATCGTGGTGGTGGTGGTGACAGTGCACAGCCACAGTGAATGGCCTGTGGCTGTGGTGGTGGGCCAGTGTTGTTCTATTTTTCTTCTCCTATATTTGTTTTTTTCATTGTTCTTGTTCTACACCCCTTCCTTAAAAAAGACCCCCCCAAAAAATCCAAAAATGACAAAACAATTTTCTGTCCTCTTTGTCTTCCGCTATGTTACTCCATTTTTCTTTATGTTTCCTCCTTAATCCTTCTATCCTATCCACAAATGTCAAGTATAAGCACTTTACTCTGAACAAACATATTTTCCAAAGCTATGTGACGGTGAATCTTGGCTCTGCTCATGTAAAACAGGGCCCTCAGGTAATGAAATGCTTCGCAAAAAATGTGACACCAAATTGAGACTGAAATGCGCTGTAAGTCCTGATGTTTATAGGTGCCCCACCAGCAACCAGACATTAAAATGTCGTTTTGGACACCGTTTAACAGTGTCTTTAGGCCCTATCTTTTTTCTGCCACTGTAGCACAGGCAGGAAATGTCCAGAAATGTTTCAGGAAAAATGGTATATTAAATTGGGAGTGGAATCTGGCCTCAGACATGATGTTTTAGGGCGCTCCAACCACCACCTGAACCAAACAATGGTCTTTGGTCCACTTTTACAATTGTCTTTGGGCCCTATCTTTTTTCTGCCACTGCAGCACAGGCAAGAAATGTCAAGAAATGTTACAGGAAAAATGGTAGATTAAATTGGAAGTGGAATCTGGCCTCAGACATGATGTTTTAAGGTGGCCCACCAGCAACTAGGCATTAAAATGCTGTTTCGGACACGGTTTAAAAGTGTCTTTATGTCCTATCTTTTTTTTGCCACTGTGGCACAGGCAGGAAATGTCCAGAAATGTTTCAGGAAAAATTGTACAATAAATTGGGAGTGGAATCTGGCCTCAGACATGATGTTTTAGGGGTGCCCCAACCACCACCGGAACCAAACGATGGTCTTTGGTCCACTTTTACAATTGTCTTTAGGCCCTATCTTTTTCTGACAGTGTAGCACAGGCAGGAAATGTCCAGAAATGTTTCAGAAAAAATGGTACATTAAATTGGAAGTGGAAACTGGTTTCAGACATGATGTTTTAGGGTGCCCCCCCCCACCACCCAGACATTACATAGCTGTCTAGGGTCTGTTTGCTAAATAGTTCTGCCTGCAACTCACTGCTGCCGGTGCCAAATGGGGCCTACACGTCCAGAAATGTTTAAAAAAAAATTGCACAGTACATTCTGAGGGGAAGCAGGTGTCAGACTTGCAGTTACATGACTCACAGCCACCATGAGTACCCATATGTGTGGTTTTATACACCGTTTAAATGCTTTTCAGGCCCAACTGTGTACCACCACTGACTGACATGCAACATAAGCCAGTTTACTACAGTGAGAAAAAAAAATCCTCCTGCAAAATGGTTCTGCAACTTAAACTTGAATTTACTTCCTCCTCCTGCTGCTGCTTTCTCAGTTAATTGAGAACTATAAAAGTATCATTTCACAATGATGCTGCCCTGGTTATCTGCAGGGACCCTGGTTTTCCATTTTTAACGGTAACACCGGTGACAATCATGGAATCCTGCTTGGTATGCGGATTTTGAATTTTTGTACCGGTGCCTCTCAGAAATTGCATGTCACTGCACAGAATCTCTAAGTTTCAGCATCTTTTTAATTTTTTTCTCTTTCTATGTCCTCTTCTCACAGCATCAGTCTCCACTTTTCAGAGATCCCTAGGCTGGGTATCCCCTAGCTTCACCCCAGGTAATGCTCAGGAGCTCCTGTGGGCCTGCCCCTATCCTGCCTGGATTGTAACCCCCCAGGTTGGAAGGGAGGGAACCTCAGGTCAACCCTCCACACTCCGTTAGTGTGTGGTGGGCAGCTCAGTGGGTCCCTCATGGTGCCTGGTTATGAAATCTGGGGCACCTGGGTCCCTTCTGCCAGTGACCGATGTACAGTGATTGTTCCTGGTTTTCTGTTCTCTGTCCCTGATGGCATCTGCACTAGAGGAGTTGCAAGGAGGTAGGTCACAGAGAGATGCCACTGCTCCAGATCCTGGCTAGCGTCCTCCTCACCTGATCACTCTGCAGCACCATTTCCTGCCATCTGTGGTCACACAGGTGGTGGTAAAGCAACAGGACCTGCAGCCCACCCTTCCGGAGGAGGGGCAGTCCCTGGGTGCTCGATCCTAGTCCCTGGTCAGACCTCCAGCAAACCGAGTTCACTTCTGACCCTGGGTCACTGGCATTGCAAGCAATAATGCTACTGCAGCACCAGTGGGCTGACCCAGATTTCAGCATCTTAAAATGAATGCTGCTGTGCTTGCATTCTTTCTGCTTTGCTGCATATAGAGTCAGTAAGAAATCACCCAGACTGCTTTGTTGTAATCAGCCATTCAGTTTAATCACCCATGCCTAGTGGTTAGAATAACACACAGTGATTGAACTGGGTACATCCAGCAGTCTTGGGTTTGATTCACAACTTCCACTTGCATACTGTGTGACTCCAAGCAAGTCACTTAACCTCCCAGTGCTTCTAGGTCACTCCTGAAAACAAACAGTTCTGCCTAGTGGGCCTTTCCTCCTTTACAAAGAATATAAAAATACCAATATATGTTTATTACATCATAGAATAGTAGTCAGAGTACCATGTAATTAGTCTGCATTTTACTTGGACTGCAATGATTTTGTATAGGTAAGGTAAATGTTCAGATACATTTATGTGTTTCATAAGCTTGTTTTTAGATTTTAGTCAGGTTTTCATTGTATTGTTTGCATATGAGCTTCTATATTGTAGATTGCTAAACACAGGATCACTGTTACCAACTAGTTTATTCAAGTTTATACTGTAATCAGTAGGGTCATCCAAAATCCTCAGTTGTTTGAATGAAAACTAGTCTGAATGAAAATATGTTCACAAAGAAGAAACTGCCTTACTACTTGTGAAAAGACTTCACATCAGCACCCACTTAGATGAATTGGATGATTTGACCTTTTCTCCCACTTGCTGTTTCAGTGTCTGTGACAACAAAAGTTTTCTGATGATTGCTTCAACAAAAAGCAAAAGTTAAGTATTTAAGTGTACTTATGTTTGACCAGTGGATTTTTAAAGCACAATCAATGATGTACAAAATGTAAGACCCCAGGGGCTGTATGATGCTGGTGGGCAGAGTGGTGCTCAATTCACATCTGAACAAAGACATGAAAACTGGAAAACACCCTTTTCATGGACACCAAATTAAAAAAAAAAAGCATCCACATGTCTGGGAGATGCATGAATCCATTTGAAGGTCCTCCACTAATTACTTGTGGATTTTTTAGGTGAAGACACTTTATTTCAAAAAGCACATTCAAGCAGTTTTGTTTTCTCCTCCTACCCCTGGCCATCCACTCCTTCAGGCCTGCCAAGGCCCCTTCCGACCACCATCCACTGCCCTTTAGTGCTGTGCTGCCAGGTAACCAAAGTAACCCTTCATTGGTGGGCCCTACCCCTGAGGCTACCAGGGAGGTATCCCAAAAGAGCTTCCTGTGTATCCTTAGCATGGCAGGGGTCAGAACAGACACATGTCTGAGGCTTCCAGTTTATGGAGGACCAACAACTGTCCCTTGAGTTGGCCAATGGGTGTTTCCTATTTCTTGACAGGCCACATGATGTCAAGCTGAGCCGACATCCATCATGCTCCCTCCTGCAGTGAGGGCTGATATGTTGTTGTGCCTCTGGCCTCCACCAGGGGCCAGCAAATGCTGAGCCGTGAACCCCCTCCCTCCCAGGAGAGATGCGTGGTCATTGGACAATCAAGCCTTTACCCACCAGCTGGCCTTCAACACCCAAGTCTGTTCCCTAGCCCTGGTCAGTGGTGTCACAGGCAGATATCCAGTTCAGGCAGTTAAATTATAGATAGGAAAAATAAAGGTAGTCCACCTTAGTGGTGATGGTTCAGATTAATTCACATCTGAGTTCTAACAAGCAAAGAAACCAAGTCATTTGTAACTTGTGCATGTGGGGTGTGGGTGGTGAAGAAGGGGATCATAGTGCTGTCACTACTGCCATCACCCCTGAGGATGTGGACTGCATTGTTGCTACTGCCATTACACCGAAGGGATGGGGGCTGTAGTGATTCTGCCATCACCAGTGGTGAATGGGAAAGTAGTACTGCTGCAATCACATCTAAGGGATGGGGACCACAGTGCTACTGCTTCTGTCATTCCTGAGGGAGGGAGGTCATAGTGCTGTTGGTGCTGCCATCGCACCTGAGGGATGAGGCCGTAGTGCTGCTTCCATCACACCTTAGAGATGGGGGCTGTAGTGCTGCTGCTGCCATCACATCTTGTACCTAAAATAACTTTAAATTGGTACAAGGATGGAAGGATGTGCAACAGTGGAGGTCAAAATTGCTAAAATGCACGTTAGCAGAGTTAAAAATTGTTAGATAAAGTACAGAGAACCAAATACCGGTAAAACCGGATTTTGGCTTATCAGACACCGGTGACAATACCGTTTTTTACAATGTGCAAAATGGAATATGCCCTTTCTCAATCCCGGTAAACCAGTGTCCCTGGTTATCTGTGTTGTCGCTGTGATTTTAAGTCAGTGTGGATTGAATGACATTTTGAGTGCAGTTGCTGTTGTGTGTAGCTGCTGCCTGCTGCTCTGACTAGTTGCCACAACAAGTAGCGCTTTGTCTGCTTCATGGGGAATCGGGATCCTTTTCACATTGTGGATCTCTGCTACTGCTGCAGCACACATATTTACTTTTTCTGGTGCAAGAGAAAGTGGATGGTGGTTTGAGATATTGGGACATCATGAGTTCTTATATGTTTATACTTATTTTATATTTATCTAGTGTGCTGCTGAGTACATCATCATGACAACACGCATCCCATTGCCAGCCCAGGATCTGGTTACAGGATGGAATGCAAGACATTACACATTGCTGAAGGACTAGGTAAGTATTGAATTTTTCATTACTGGGATGCATAGGTGACTGCAGCTCAGATATCTGAGTCAGGTTGTAATTGTGTTGTTGTTTTTTTTTCTCAACACATGCAGGTAAGCAAGAAAGAACTGTTAACTACAGGTGCACTGCTGCTGCTGTTCAATATGTCTGCAATTCATTAACTGGTGGTAAGTATTTCTTAATTTGTGATGGTCTTTTGGGTGCAGGTGGTGGGTGGAGGAGGTGGTTGAGGTCAGGTTGCTGTGGGGTTGTGGACAGGGTTAACTATTAATTTTGTGGTTACTGCAGGACAGAGAGTTCAAACTTTGACAGTGACTATCTTATACATGGGTTTGTCAATATTCAGGATTTCCATTGTTGGGGTGCGTCTCCTACCTCCCTCCCAATTTGGCTGCTGGCTGTGCTCATCAGACATAGTCTTTCATGTCAAGTGTTACAGTTTATCAGCTATTCCCTGATGTAAGTATAGCTTCATGTAATGATGGGGAGGGGGGCACCCAGTTGTAACAATGCTCAAAATGTCTTGTCTTCTTCTTTTTTTCTTATTGCCAGCAAGGTACAAAGTACTTCAGTGGAATGGTGGCTTGGATTTCTGGTGGACATTTGTCGATGCATCCCATCTCTGTACGGCATTGGTGACTAAATAGAAGTCTTCCATCCTGGTGTGTGAACGCTGGAATCAGATCAAGGTGCTACACCTGCTGCGAGCCATGGACCACTGCTGACAACTAAAAACATATGGTTCTTTTTGGTTGAATACTGCTGGAGGAGGAGGAGGAGGTGGAGGAGGAGTAATTTAGCTGGACTCAAGAGGCAGCATTAATGTACTGAGTAACATAGTATTGGCTGTGCACTGTCCGACTAAGTTGTCATTGTTGTATATACAGTGGTGGCACACTCCCTACACTTATTCACATGGTGTCATAGGGGAGGTATATGTGGAAATGGGGGTTCTGGTGCTGGCTATGTTGGTGGGGCACAACATCTTTAGCCTTCTTCCAGTGACACATCATTCATGAAGCAGCCCTCACACTCTTCAAGACTGGAGTCATCACCAGGTGTAAATTCAGTCATCATTGCTGCTTCATCTACCTCCCTACTAGCAGAAGCCTTACCATTTTGGTTGTCTTTGTTGCCATCATCGTCCCCGAGGCACAGTTCTGGTGGCAACACCATCTATATAATTGTGTTATGTGGAATGTGAGCCTCATTCATTTTTATAAATGTTAGAATTGAAACATTCTTTGGTGACAGATTTGTCCTACAGTCACACACGATGGCCCCAGCAGAACTGAACACCCATTCCACACTGACACTGGATGGTGGACAGTTGAGGTATTTAAAAGCAACAGATGCCAGTGCAGGCCAGTCACTCACTTTGCTGCTCCAGTACACCAATGGCTCATCAGTGATGCCAAGATGTTTGCTGTCTCTGATGTGGCATCCACCATACGTTGTGCTGCCCTGAGTCCTGCTGTCTCATCATGCTCCTCCTCCTCCTCCTCCTTGTCTTCAATTTCTTCAATGCCCACCTGGTACAGAACATCCCAAATGAGATTACCTGCCTATATGTGCCTTTTGTGTCTCTACATTTTTCATCTGTGCCCCATGTACCCATCTGACAAGGTAATTGGTCAATTTCTCCACTCGCACATGACCACCTTCAATCATGGTAGGCAAGTCATGTTTGTACCATGGATCCAGCATGGTAGCAACAGCAAACTCATTACACTACATAATGCCACAGATATGTGTGTTGCTGTCCAGTATATGGAGCATGTGACCCACTGCATGAACAGAACTGTGATCATCACTTGCCTCCATCTGGTGATGGACATTTACCAGTGTCTGCCTCAGCACAAGTATCAGGAGTATTGACTGACTTATGCAGGCAGTTTCCCCACTCACAGCCTGTGTTGCATGCTCAAATGGATGCAAAATGCGTATTATGCCATCCAATTGTCACCACTGCTCCATTGTTAGGGCGATGGACACTCCAGCACTGTCTCTGGTGGTGTGCAGCAGTAGGTAATTGGAAACCGCCTTATGGCTCATAAAGCCAGTCCAGCATGTACAGCACAGAGTTCCACCTGGTAACAACATAAAGCTTCATACAGTGCTGAGGCAGATGTTTAGTGCACTGCAGATCATGCAGAATGGGCAAAGTGCACACAGATGCGTCAGGCAACAGACACAGTTTCCTTTATTTCATCATGGTTAAGAAATTGCTGCACGCCTAGATTAAGGCAGTGTGTCAGGCAGGGAACTCAAAAAAAAAACACCATCACTAATGCACTTAACGACATTCGAGCCATTGTCACTGGTAATAAACCTCGCTGTGCATGAGTGTGCATTTAGTCACTCGTCAATGTTATTTAGCAGCACATTCAGCATTTTCTCAGCAGTGTGAGTCCCTGTAACACTTTGCATAGTTATAGTTGCATTCTGTCAAATACCAGGTGTGCTGCTACCACCACAATTTTACTTTACTCAGTTTTTCCCATGGCCCAAATCAACAAGCACCCCAGGTACCTGTGTCCAGTGGGCTGTTATGCACAGATATAAGCTGCCTGCTGTTTGCCCCCTTGTCCACATATCCATGCTAAGGTGGATATATTTTGAGGCAGAATAGTTCATAGCATGTAGGACGGACTGTAAAACTCTGCTGTATAGTTCGGGCATGGCACATTTGGAGAAATACATTTGAGATGGCAACTACCATTTGGGACAGGCACGGGCCATCAAACAGTGGAATCCTGGATTCTCCACAAAGGAGAAGGGCAACAGGTTGATGGCGAGCATTTCAGCTGTGTCTGCGTTCAGCTCACATGCAGCAGCATGATTGGGGGAAACTTTAACTGCCGCTCAAACACACTCTTCAATGTGGGCTGCATCTTGGGAGCAGGTCAACAAAAACACTTTACTTGTGCCACCAATGTTGTTCTTGGTGTACCAGGTGACTCTTGGGGCCAGAATGTGCAACATGTATGAAACTGGTTATTTTAGTGGATTTGGTGCCTGGGGGTGTACTTTTATAACTCAAGGGAGTGGCAGGTCCACTGCTACTATGTCCACTGCTCGGGAGAGAAAATGATTCCTCACACTCATCCTACACTGACCCACTCAGCCCCCCCTCCTCCTGCTGTATTGCACTGCTATCACTAACATTAAGCTTGATGAGGGAAGTCCCACCAACAGCTCTGTTATCTTTCTGGTGTTGGTGCCAGTGCAATGGATGCTTGTTTTTCAAGTGGGTGTGCTGGCCACCAGTGCTTATGTGGTTGCCCTTTTTTCCACAACTTACACGTGCTTGACATAGCTGACATATCACCACAGTGTCATCAGCTGCATCAAGCATGAAAAAATCCCAAAGTAGGGACCTTGCACCTCTACATTTCACATGGGACTGAGATTTGGACAGCATAGCCAAAGGTGTGGAAGTTTTTGCTTTTTGTGCCACTTGCATGATATCCACCATGCTACGTTTGTGAGGTGGGGTGACTGGACTACTTGTTGTAGGCTTGCTGATATCCTCACCCTCAGTAGTGTCATCAACATGGGCTACATCATCACCCTTTATCTTTTTCACTTCTGGCTCTCATAGGGGATCCAACACCTCATCATCATCTGTACCAAAACATATTATATCCTCCTCCTCATCCCTGTCACTGTCTACTGCCAGACAAACTTTTCCCCTCTCTGGCATCTCCTCACTGTGGGGGTGGGGGGGGCTGACTTTCCTTTTCTCTTTGTCCAGGAGAAACAGACTGAAGCTGGACACTATCACCCTCATCACCATCAGCTCCTTCTTGCTCAGGAACAACACTCACACTGACAACTTTTTTGACCTCCTCCTGGACCTCTGTGCCTGCACTGGTGTGAGTGTCTCCCTTATTCCCAGTATCATCCCCAGCAAGCATACTAGCTACAAACTGGGCAGTAAAGAAATGAGTCACAGACTTCAAGCCACTTCTAAATGCAATTTTGCTGCTACTAGCTGCCACAGCAGCAGAAGCAGAAGCCACAGAGGGCATTGATTCACAAAAAGGTTTGCTTTTTACAACAGACTTCTTTGAGCCACCTCCCACCCTAGCACCTTTACCTGAAGTTGAATGTCTCTTAGCAGGCATATTGATATTTTTGTTTTGTTTGGCTTCCTCAGTCTAGAACTATATTATTATGTATTTCTATTAAATAAGTGTGATTTAACATCTGCAGTGCTATCTACAAGGGCAAACAGAAATCACAACAGTAGCTGCACTATAGTGCATATCATTACCTACAACTGCTACTGTAGCCTGTTCAACTGTGTAAACACTATTTTATTTGCAATTACAAAAACACGAGTTAAGTAACATGGGTTAACAGGAGGACAAAAGTAAGACACGTTCAATACAAAACTGACAGAGAACACCACCACAACAAGGTTGTGCAGTAAATCTGAAAAGAATACTTAAGTAGTTCTTAATCAAATGTCACTTTTTAAATGGAATGATTATTGCACAACTTGATAATAACAGGGTGGGTGCTGGTAGGTTCAGAAAAACTAAACTAAACCAACCATACAAAACACCTCTCAGTCAAAATATGAACTACAATCCAGATAAATTGTGTCTGGATAAGTCAAGTACTATAATGTGTTACTACTTACTATTAATACAGTTTTGGCTTATATCAGATGGAAGGGACAAGAGTTCAAATGAACAAAGTCACCTTCAAAATTCATGCAGGGAACACCACTAAGTACTTAAAAACTATGTCTTTTTTATAGTAGTCTAGGTCAGGTAGAAAATAACAGTGGTGTAAGGCAGGAAAGGGTTAATACAGTAAGCAAATTCAATAGAAAATCAGGAATGCTGCAATGCAGAGGCTAGATCACAATTTTCATTTCTGTGAGCAATTCAACAATGCAGTGTACCTGGATATGGCCAAGTCAAGTGGTCAATGTACACGAATACTGTTAAATAAAAACATAAATCACAAAACGGGATTAAGCAAATGGAAACCGGTTACAGGAATAGAACTACTCAGTCAGAATGTAGTAACTGTTCACATAAAGTTACCCCTAAAAATGGGCCAACATGCAAGAAAAATATGACAATTAAGTAGCACACCAACAAAAAAATATTAAGACGTAAAAGAAATTACAGAAACTCACTCACAGCTTGTGAGAAATATATCAAATATTAGGAAATAGCCTGCTCTACTTTCTTACACACACACACACACACACACACACACACAGAAACCACATGGTCGACCCTCCCCCACTCACTCCCTCACAGACACAGAGAAAACTGAAAACACTAACTTAGGCCCTGTCCACACTAGGGAGCTTAAAACGGTTTAACTGCCGTAAACCGTTTTAAACTCCCAGAACATGGTTTGCGTTCATACTGTAACACGGTTAAAACCGTGTTACAACCATGTTCTAAAACCATGCTAAAACCCTGCTAGAGAGGCGGTCTTTAGCATGGTTTTAGCTAAACATGGTTGCCTTAATCTGTGTTAACAGCAGTGTGTACGCAAGCCATGCTGTAACATGGATTAAGGCACCCCGTCCAGCAAGAAATCCATTTTGTGAGCCACAGAATTAAAAAAAATGAATTACAGGCACCGCTGTGCAGAGGAAGCATCCCTGATTCTGCCAGTATACTTTTTGTCCTAATCAGTTTTGATTGCTGTTCATTGGTATCCCATCATGCACTGCAGTACTAACTCATAATGCTTTGAGTTGGTGCCGCAGTCATGACTGGGAACCCCTTCCACCTGGCACAGTTATCAGAATTGAATGTGGACACTGCAATAACTGTGCTAGGGACCGATTTATAAAATGTTTTTAGTAACGTTTTATAAACGACCCCTAGTGTGGACAGTTTAAGTATTGTCCAAAGAAACAAAAACAAAAAATGTTGACTAGCAGCACTAGGAACTAAATTTAAGATTTTGGGAACAATTAACTCTCAAAAATCACAAATAAAGAGGTTTTTGAAAGGTTTATTGGCTGTGATGCACCAGACTGAACTGGTCTCTGACTCAACAGACAATATACTGTGCAGGAAACAGCCTGCACTTGATATTTCAGCTATCTATCCACAATGCAGTGCAATTTCACCAGCAAAATTGAAAACACTGGTGAAATTCAAGGCAATGGCAAAATTTCACCTTGCATGAAAGTGGAAATGGCAAAATTTTGCCCTTATATGAAACATGGATCGGAGGCGAAATTTTGTTTTGCCTAGGTGGAAAATTTTGCATAACGTGAAAATTATGCAAAATATTTTGCTAGGCAAAATGTTCCAGTTTTGCACATCTCTAGCCACAGGATGGGGTCACTGGGTTTAAGGAATAATTCCCCAGAACCATCTTTGGGGACTCGCCCCAGAGGAAGGACTCAAACCAGCTGATGACCTTGGCAGTGAGTCCAACATACTTCCTCAGCCTGTCCAGCAACACCCCACAGTGTCAAATGCTGATGAGAGATCGAGGAGAACAAGAATCAATCACTCTCCCCTATCTCTCACCCTAAGCAGGTCATTCAGCACCTGTACTAATGCAGTATCCATGCTAATGTGTTAAAGATAACTGCATTTCAATGACCACATGAAGTGAAGAAATATTATGGGAATGCGTTAATGTGGCAAGGAACAGGGCTGTTTCCATATGTGTGTGTGTGACATTTTTGTGTGATTATTCAGCATAGATGGAGTGCTGTGTCAGTGCACAAGACCATACAAATTAATAGCACCACTGCCAAGAACCAGACTCAGAACACAGTATTAGTAGCAATAAACTCTTGCAGTTTTGTTCACAATGTGCAAAGAATACCTGAATGGCTCCCAGCTGCAGACAGACCACACCCACCAGAAGCAATTAGGTGATGTCATGGTCATGGCAGAGCCTACATACACTGATGTTACGCTTGGGAGCTCCAAAGCTTCCTCAGAGTGAACTGAAACACCCCGTAGTGCCCATATTTTATAATTCATTCAATAAATTAATTACAAACACCACAAGAAAAATGTGATAGTTGAAAACAGATTAAAAATATCACTTGATTTCAACAATAAACCAGGCACCAACTTAATGTGTAAACAGTTCAAAAACATAACACCCATGTACTGTTGCATAAAACTAATGGGAAGGCAGCGCTTTACTTCAAGCAATCCACACCAAAAAAAAGCACAACGGGATTGATTCACGAGGGTGTCAGGAATGCCGCAAGCCTGGGTGCACTGAACATCTGGCACACTGGGCATGTGGCATTCCACGGCCAGTGAGTGGGATTCTCAATCCCATGCACCAATTGCTGCAAGTTAGATCAGCTTTTTGTGGTCTAGCTTGCAGCAATCTTGGGTACCCAATTCAAAAAGCTTGTGCCAAATATTTGGTGCAAGCTGCCGTAAAGAGGGTAACGTGTCATAAATGTGCCTGATCTTCTTGACTCGGGTGCATTCTGTGGTGAACTTTTCAGCACAGCCATGCCAGTCACGGGGTTTGATGCAGGGTTTGGCGCAAGACCATCATCGACCTTTGTGAATTCAGGCCCATGTGTTTATACACCTAGTCTGAATTACAGTAGTCTTTGTAATTTGAGCTAGTTGTAT
Organism: Neoceratodus forsteri; assembly: GCA_016271365.2. NCBI lineage: Eukaryota > Metazoa > Chordata > Ceratodontiformes > Ceratodontidae > Neoceratodus > Neoceratodus forsteri. The sequence continues at coordinate 1,069,084,677 of CM028130.1, forward strand.
AAACACATTGTGCTTTTTCTGGTGGGGATAGCTTTACACATAAAGTTGGTGGCTGGTTTACTATTAAAGCCAAGTGATATGTTTGATCTGTTTATAATAACTGGCTTTGCCTTTTTCACACAGGGAAATCATGGCATAATTTGCCATTATAAAGAAGTGTTTATAATGGCAAACACGCGCATGGTAACCTTCGCTGTGCTCATGCGCTCGCTGCAGCTCTTCACTTCAGACCACTGGCCGCATGCTTTTTTTTCCCACAGAGAGTGAACCACCACTTGGACTTGGTGGTAAGTAAATTTCAAACAGCAAATCTACTAGGGGAAGAAACAATGATCTGTTGACTGCCCATCGAAAGTAAAAAAAAAAGGTTTTAAATAAAACAACGATTAGGGCCCACACACTGAAAATTAACAGGGCACTGCCACACAGGAATCTCCATTCATTTTATATAATTGCTGTGTTTAAAAAGGTAAACCTGATAGCCCGGTGGTGCTGAGGGTTGAGACACTGGGTGCCACACCTTGCGCTATGCTGGTGACCTGGGTTTGGGAAAGTGCCCAGGCCGTCGGAAGTCATCTGGGAAGGAAGAGGATTGAGCATCTGATGGACTGCTCTCCTCTCCCTGGGGTTGGATTGGGGCACACATCCCTCTGTGGGGACACTCGATGGAGGTCAGGGGTATTGCAGGTGTGGTGTACTTTGGGAGAAGCATGGCAGATGTTGGCACATTGTATCAGGACATCATTGCGCGTCCGTGCTTTGGGGGAAAAAAGCTTGGTGAAAAATGGCAGTCGGTTGTGGCAGCTTGATGGCCATACCTCTCATTTCCAAGGGGATTTATATAGAATTGCACTCCGGTATTATATCCAGGCTTGGCAGGGGAAGTGGGGACCCCACTGCAGGTACTATGTGTGCTAGCCGGATGTGAGTGAGCTGGTAAGTTGAATGGGGTGAGTAGACGGCGGCCGGATGACAGGCAGACTGAGCTGTCAGAGTAAGAAATAATGCAGTGATAAAAAAAAGAAAAGGGCAATTCCAGCAATTATATAAAATATATAAAATAAAATATGGGGTGTTATGTGTAAACTCGAAGTTTGCATACACCCTCAGGGGTAGAATCTTTCACAAACCCCACGAGCTTCACTCTGTGGGTTTACGTAGCATCTAACCCCTCGGGTATGTGTAAACTTCTTGTTACACACAACACCCCATACTTTATTGTATATTTAACTACCACATTTTTCTTGTGGTGTTAGTAATTAGTTTATTGAATGGTGTTTTTTGATATTGTGACTAAAATGGTAAGAGATTATTGCTACTCTTACTGTTTTGGGGTCTGTTTCTTTCTGTGGATGCTATTAATTTGTATGGTCATGTGCTTAGTATTTTGTAGCACCACAGCAGCTTCCTGGTGCTTGCCTGTTGTTGTGTGGGTGTGCTACATCTCAATGCATAGCCCTGCCCCTGCTGAACATGCCATGTGTGAGTTTCTTTTCTTTTCCCCCCGGCCACTGCCATTAACGAGTTGCATCAGAGAGTGACCTCCTTAATTTAAACTGTACAACAGGGTGCCCAATCCGCAGTGCCAGCTAAATGTATTTAATTTGTTTATATACTGACTCTGAAGTGCCCACCCCCAGTGTAGGTTTGTCTACCCCCCCATTTAGTTTGCGCTGGTTCCAACATGTAAATCTTCCAACAACGGGGTGCCCAATCCCTGGTGTCAGCATAGTCCAAACCCCAACCCAACAGTTTGAAACACTGAGGTGCCCACCCCTAGTGCCTCCAAGTCTCAATCCAACATTGAGCTGCCCAATCCCCAGTTTCAGAGGAAAGTAAAATAAAGAAAACCATCCTGTAACATTTTTTTCTTTTTTGTGTATGTGTTTAAACATGAGATAAAGAAAATGATCCCTCATTGTCTATCAGCATCCCCACACCACCCCATCCCACCCCACTCTGCATCCACCATGCCACAACCCCCTTACCCTATACTTACCTACCGGAGAGCCAATGCCATAATCCTCTCTGTGCTGGAGACATGTCTTCACTCTTCAACACCAAACCAGGAATTCAGGAAATCAGGTGAGTGCTGTATAATATATTTCAATGCATTTTGAACTTTTATTCATAACCTTGTCATTTTTTAATATTGTTCTCCCAAATTTTCACCATGGTTTTTGTGGGACCCCATCTCATGAACAAAGTAAGTGAAATTATTCAAACCTGGCCCAAAGATGATTTCACAGTTGTTCTTCAAAAATAACCTTTTGGGTGGGATTTGAACATTTTCACTTACCAGGTCCATGAGGTGGGGTCACAAGAAGGCTACGCTGAAAATTTGGGAATCAAATATTTAGAAGCAACTACATTTTGAGCATCCACTGACATTTTTTAACACTCACTCATAAGTTTGGTAATTTTCAACATAGCCACATTTTTTCACGCCACCTCATCAACATGAGAGCTGTTGTTTTCTAATCCCAGCCAAAAATGTGTTTTCGCACCAGAGGCACGAAATGACATTTCAGACAGGATTTGAAAATATTCACCTACCAGGTTCATGAGGTGGGGTCATAAGAAGACTACGTTGAAATTTTGGGTTAAAATATTAAAATACAACAAAGTTGTGAAGAAGCATTGGCATATTTTAATGCTCGCTCATACAGTAACATTGGCAATTTTCAATATTTTGACCCCATATTTCAGCATAGCCATTTTTTACACCACCTAATGAACCCAGCAGTTGTTGTTTTTAAAATCCTGGCCCAAAGGTGACTTTGCACTTGTGACATGAAATTATGCTTTGTCCAGTATTTTATACTTTAACACCTGTCATGTTCTGAACTGGGAGAGTGGGATCATAAAAGGCTATGTTGAAATTTGGGGGCTAAAAGATCACAAAAAAATTTTATAAATTAGCATTGTTAGCGGGGGCAGCCATTGGTCCAGTGCAGACCATGTTGCCTTCCTGTGTCAGTGACCTGATTTTAGGTATGAGCTCATTGAGCTGGCTGAATGGGCTGAAGCTGGGGGGAAGGCACTGCAGAGTCCCGGCCAGAGCAGTGTTTTGGCAGACACATGACACCTTGTGGAGGACCGGGGAGCCTTTCCTCAAAAGGGGTTGATGTACATGTTGAGGCCTGATGGGCCCATGCACTGTGTCTGAACAAGTAGGCTAGCAAAACAAATGGGAGAAGTGTACCTGGCAAGATGAAGGTTGGGTCACTTCAGATTCACACCAACAACAGGCCCTTCTGCTGTCATCAGCCCGGCCCCATCATCCTTTATCTCATGAAGTTACCTTATTCCTTTGGTATACCCCCTCATATTCCCTCATGTTGGGGATAGGAGGGGGTTGCATGTCCGCCCTCCCTTGACAGTTAGCCACTTTGCCAGTCTGCTGCCCTGTTGGTGTTGCAGGGTGTACAAAAAGAGGTGGCTTCATTCTGCCCTGGTGGTGGTTGATGAGTAGAGTGACTTGCCCTCCCACCCTGAGACTAAAGTGGGCTTAGGGACATTAAATCCTGTTCACATCCCCCTGTGCTGGTCTCCATGAGTAATCAGTTCACAAACCTGGGTTGCTGCCATGGTACCAGTATCAACCCTTCTGACCAACCCACTTTAAACCTCCAAAAATAAAACTACAACCCCTTTCCTTCCTACACAGCTGATCAATAATTTTTGTTGTTTATACTAGTCCATTTTCCACCTTATGTTCCCAGGTCCAGTGGATGTCAGCACCAGTGCTGGAGGACAACAGTCACATGTATCAGCATTGTTGTATTTTTTATTTCTTATTAAAAGTTTGATGACCGGGAGAGGCACACTGAGCCAAGGCTTGTTTCCAGGTATGACCTGGGGAAAGGGGGACAAGGTAGGCAATTACAGTAGTCAGGCAGGTTACAGTAGCCTAGATTGAAGAAAAATTACAAATCCAATAAAAATAATACACATAATACAAACGATTAATTACAAATCAAGGTATACATAATGAACATGGATGGTACAATGCAGTACAGTCAGCAAGAGCACATAGTTGGGCCTTTGATTGGTAAACTGTTGTCTTTTTGAAGAGCTTAAGCCTGTGGCTCAAGGGGTTGAAGCAACAGCCACACAACCCTACCTGACCTATTTAAACCCTCCTTCCTGTTTCATTCAGAAGCATTGTTATTTGCCCCCCAGAGGCTCTGTTGATCTGTTCTGTCACTTGGGGCCTGTTGGGGCTCCCCCCCTCCAGCATTGCTTGTGCTCTGGGCTCTCCTTGGTTTGTGCTGTACTCTGTTCATTGTGTTTTTCCTGCTCTTGGTTAATATTTGCTGCCTCCAACTGCTGCGTGCTTCTTGTATTGCTTGTTTTTCTGTTCTCCTGTGTTTGTCTTTTTTGTTTTGTGTTTTCTTTTTGGGGTTGTAGGTATTTGTTTGTATTGTGCTAATCAGTGTACCTTGATTTGGGTGACTCAATAAGAGCGAGCCCAAAAACAGAGACGTCATTTCAGCGAGGACATAAATGGCGAGGGTACATATCAGTGATTTGGTGTCACCTAAATGGTGACAAATGCTTTCCCCCTTCCTCAGTTGCTATGACCTCAGAGTTGGTTATTTAAGTAAGGGGGTGCGGTGTGCAAAGACCCCTTCAGAAAAGCATTTCTCACCATGTTGGTGATCGCTGATATGTACCCTCAACATCTGTGCCCTTGCTGAAATGCCGTGGCTGTTTTTGGGCTCGCTCTTATTAAATAACCCACGTGACATAGAACTGTGCTAATCCTCTCAAGCTCCCATTTACTCACCAGGTAATACAAACCCTCAATTCACTGCATTGTTATCTGTATGATTCAATTCAAGCTCCTGCTTCCTTGCCTAGCAAGCCTTAGTAATTCTCAGTTTTCCTGCAATTGTCATATGCTTCAGCTTACAATGCTGTTTCTCTGCTGTCTCCTGTGTTTCCACCTTAATTGTTTGCACCTGGTCCAAGCTCCTACTGCTCAGCTAGCTGCCACTCCCTGTGTTTGTGTCATTCAGGCTCATTTGTTGCTATTTCAGAATAGCCTCCTACCTCTTCCAGGCTGCTGTCTTTGTCCAGCATCCTCATCACTAACCAGCTACCTAATCTATAGCCTCAAAATTGTACCAAACCATACTCTTACCTAAACTTCAGCAGTCTGATTCTGACTTCTGCCATACTGAAACTTCAGCCACTCAGTAAGCTTTATTTTTTGGGGTTCTGTATGCCAACACCACAGTGATATTTTTATAGCCAAGTACATTACAGCGGTAAGTCACTTTTGCCACTATAATGTACCCACGGGACCCTGCACTGTTTTCTCTGGGGTTTGCCTCTACATTCGAATCAACTCCTACCTGGAGTTGATAATCTTTAGTTATGGGTGCTGGGGGGCAGAGCTACACACATGGTAGGTTCAGGGGTGCAGCCCCCAGAAAAAAACAGACAGTTTCCTGATGGTTTTATGCCAACCACAACTTGTGGTCGACATAAATCCATCACTGTAGTGTTGTGGTGAAATAAAGTTGCAGATACCATGTCATGGATCCAGGGGGTTCTACCCTACCAGCATTGCAGTGGCCAGTTGGTTTCATGGTGCTCAGCTTGTGACTTCCCTGTTAGTCCCACAGTGAGGGACTGTGATGTCACAGTGAGGCAACATGGCTCCATGTAGTAGAAGTATGCTTTTATGTAAGCTAAATGATTTTGCCCTGCTCCTTTTGCCTACATGGCTTTTCAGTTATCCATGCATAAATACATTTACCTCACAGCCTACATAGCTTTAAGATCTTCATTTCATTCCATTGCTGCATTGCAAATGCTCCTTACTCGAATAACCTAACGCTGCCTTAATGGAATTTAAGGTATCCACGCCACTCATGTCAATTCTCTGTTTATGCTGCAGCCATAGCAATCACTTCTACCTCATCAATTCAATTATGCTAAACCTCATTGAGTCAATTTTTGATATCACAGCCTCTCACTGCTTAATGGCATCACAGCCTCTCACCTACCTTCTATGACACCATTAATGTGGCTTCCTTAATGAAATTGGTTGGCTTGTTTTCACTGGCTTTGCTCACATTAGTCAGTCATATTAAGCATTCCTATCCATCAGTCTCATCAGTCAATCATATAAGTCCATTGTATTAGTCAACCATCTCAGTCAATCATATCGCATACTAATACCTAACCGACAGCCACTGGCTTTGCCCAACCTCCTCATATTTAACACTTCATAACTGACTGCATGCTCTCATTTATAAATTGGGAGGCATGCCAAGCATGGCCATTACTTTCTATGACTCAGGGCCAGCCCTGCACCTGATGGCCTCACTCTGCACCGAAGTCAGCATCTTGAGCATGCAAACCTCGGGGTGGGTCCTTCTCATCTGGCCTATAGTGGGAATGCCCTCTCTCTGAGTGGAGCTTTAGTCTTGCAGCTGATTGATGGCACCTCTTGATGTAGAATTTAAGACTTCATCTACGAGAGATAGGGCCCTCAGGCCAAAGAACACTCCTCTAGCTAACCAAATCAGGTTCGGTGGTGCCTTCTATGCTATTCTCCCCACTACCATTTTTGATTCACCTGGTCTATTTTTAGTCTGTAGGCTGGCTGAATGCCTCAGTGGTTGTTGCTTTCCTCCCACCTCAGGGGCCCCCGCTCTCACTTCAGAGTATGCATTGTTGCAGAGCATACCTCTCAACCTCCTGCCTCTTAAATCAGGGACAAGGCTTAAAAAAATCAGGGACAAAGGACCAAAATCAGGGACACATCTTCAAAATTGGAGGTATCCACTCAGAAAGCTGGTAGAATACGGGACTTAGTGTAACATGCATTTTCTAAGGAAGAAAAAGTCTGTAACCATAATGTTTGACATTATTTTGTGCTTACAACTCCCACTGTTTGGTCACGGAAACACAAGTTTTAGGAGGGACAGAGTAAAGTTTTGAGGAAAAATCAGGGACATCCCTGAAAATCAGGGACAGTTGAGAGGTATGTTGCAGAGGATTCTTGCAATCCTTCACAGTGTTCCTGTTAGAGGAATTGTGAGAGTTTTCCATCAAATTGAAATATTCTCCTCCCCTTGGATTGGGTTTCTGAATTACAGCAGCAGAGCTGCCACTAAATAAAACATCCTTAGCCAGGAGGGAAGGCAAACTAGGCCTTGGATAGTTGGATTCCCAGACGTTTCTTCATAAAAGGGCTTTTTCCCTCTCCTCAGTGCCAAAGGTCATGATATCTAGTTACTTTAGTTGTAATTCCCTAAGTCACTTAGGTAGATTTCCACAGTTATTTAGGTAGATTTCTACTGCTGGATGGAGAGGAATGGTGGCCCTCCTTGCCATTCCCTCTCTCCTTGGGAAGTCATGTCCTCTCGTTATAATTCATTCAACCAACGTTAAAATCATTACTCATTTCAGTTATCTCTGTCCATTACCCTTATTTCTCAAGACCAATGTGTATGTTCACATCTCGATACCAACTTGTTACTGCTCCAATGCTTTCTGATCTAATCTCTTTTTGGGCTTTTCATAAGCTACCTTTAGCCTAAGGGAATCCTTCCCATGGCACCTCTAGGGGTAGAACTCTCCTTCAGGGGCTATTTAAACACTTCCTTCCTTCTTCATTCAGAAGCATTTTTCTTTGGCCCACCATCCTCCCCTCCTCCTTCAGTGGCTAGCCTCTCTCCTCGGGGGCTTTTCATAAGCTACCTTTAGCCTAAGGCAATTCTTTCCCACAACACCTCTAGGGGTGGAACACTCCTCCAGTGTTCCTTGCCTTCGGCATCCCTACAGGGTGGTATTCCCAAGGCACAGAGAGATGAGTGGCCACATCAAAGTTTATTCAGCAAGTTCCACAGGCACAACACTACACCAAGTTGCATAAGCATATTGAACATTTGTTCACTGGTTGGTGAAGCAGGGCTAGAAAGAACTTCAACATTCAGTTTCTTTTATTTTGCTCAGTTCCTTCTGAGACCTGCATGAATGAGGATGTGACTTCACTATCAAAAAGAAAATGGAAATTATTTAAAAAAAAATTATGTTAATGCAGACATTAATGCTGAAAAACAAAAGTGCACAAAGTAAGAAAATGAAAAACATTAGGGATTTGGATCTTGGGAGTATTGACAAATCAGTGGTGGGGTCTTCCAAGGTGTTGTCAACCCTAATGCCCACCCCCTCCCCATAGCACACAAGTTCAGATGTGGTCTCTTTTTTTCATGCAGGACCTGCAGTGCTGTTTGTGAAGAAAGCAATGATAGATTCTGTTAGCAACATGCAGAAAGTCATACTTCTCTACCTTTGAAGAGTATATCGCTATGAGGCACTGGCTTGAAACTCTACTTTGTTGTTCAGACAGAAGGCTATGGACTGGGGGAAGGAGTGGGAATTAGGATTGACAACCTCAAGGAAGACCCTACCACTGATTTGCCAATGCTCTGGAGACCCAAAACACTACTGCTTGTCACCTCTCTACTTTGTGCGCATCATGTTCTTCACCTTTAATGCCCGAGTTAATGTATTTCTTTAATTAACATTATATATATATATATATATATATATATATATATATATATAGTTTGTGCTTGTTCTATCTATCTGTCTATCTTTCTATCTATCAGTCTGTCTGTCTATCTATCTTTTTATCTGTTAACTAAGATAAAGTCAGAAGTATAAGATGGTCATGTGACTTTTAAGGTTCAGCGTCCAGTGCACAACTTGTCAATTTTAAATCTTGTATGCGCTTTACTATCATAAACCTAATAATAATTACTGACAAGAAGCATATAAAGTACTGTTTTCTGCAGCAGGCAGGAAATGTATTCCACTGTATGCCTTATTCAGTTTATGCCAGAAGGCATTCTGCTGAAAACATCTTTTTTTTTATGTCTGCTGTCACTTGCTATTATTAGGTTTATGGTAATGAAGACAATTCATATCTATTAGGTGTGTATTGACTCTATTATTTTAAACTTGTTTACAGCCCCAGGCGTAGCTATACCAGCAGTACAACAAATCATTATTTTTGCAGGTGATTTAAACTAGAACACTCAATAGCTCATTAGAACAACCTCTGTATACAAACAGCTCCAAAACAATATTCGCTGTGTAAGAAAGAGAGGATTCTAGCCAAGCTCTTGCTTTCTGATTCAAACCTAGTTTTTGAATTTTCTTGAGAAGGATGGTGTGGCCCACCCTCTCAAATGCTTTGGTGATGAGATCACTGAATATTGCGCCTGTGATTGCCTAGGTCAAGAGCAGGAACCAAATAATTTATTACTTTTAAGAGTGTGGTACGTGCTGAGTATTTCACATAATCCAGATTATGCCTCATGAGTGACCCATTATTATTTATTTATTTATTTAAAAGTTGATAACCGGGAAAAGCACCATGAGCTGAGGTTCATTTTCAGGAGCGATCCTGGGAAGGGGGAACATGGGGGAAGGCACAAAGGCAACTTAAACTCACATAAACACAGACAACAGATCAAGGGTCAAGGTTACAAGACCCAGTACAATGAAGAATGAAAAAAGAAAAAAAATATCTTTATAGTGACAAATATATACAACACAATACAAGGGTTGAATTACATAGGACAGCAACTCTTGGTGAGGGTTAGGTAATGCAAGCCCTCAAAAATCAAAAATCAATACTCATAAACAAAAAAAAATGAGCTAACTAGTGGCAGCTCAAGCAGCATGACCAAAATAGAAATTTAGGTAGTAAGAGCTGGGGACAATCAGAGCATGGCTCCTGGGGAAGGAGCCTGATGAGCCTTTTGAGAGAGAAAAGGAAGGAACAAGAGTGGAGGTCAGCAGGTAGTTTGCTCCAGAGTGCAGAGAAGTGGAAGTGAAAACCAGATTGCCCAGAAACAGAATGGGGGTTAGAGAGTATGAAGGTCTGAGAATCTCTGTGATGAAGGGAGTAGCTGGAGGAGGCAACTTGAGGGAGATGAGAGGAGAGATAAAAGGGGAGAGACCCAAACCAGAATTTGGCGACGAAGGTAGCACAATGCACCATTCTCCTGTGAGGCAGGGGAGCAAGAGATAGGGCAGAATAAAGAAGGCAGTGGTGGGTGAGTTTGGGAGAGACCATGGCAAAAATGGCAGAAGGCATTTAGAAGGATGTCTAGTTTGCCAAGGGAAGCCTGAGAGGCAATACCATACACTACATCGGCATATTCGAAGGCTGGTAGAATCATTTTGGAGACCAACTCATGATGGGTGGGGAGAGGGAGGCATGCTTTGTGTCGGTACAGGGTGCCTAGTTTGGTACGATGCTTGGTACAGATAGTGTCAACATGGGTGGAGAAATCCAGGATTACATCCAGCCAGGCCCCAGATACTTAAAAGCTGAGACATTCTCAATGGTGGAGCTATCCATGGTAGTAAAAGTAGGGGGTTGTTGTAGGGAGGCCAACTTTTGCCTGGAACTGAAGGTCATAGCCACTGTTTTTTTTTTTTTTAACATTGAGTTTAAGTTTGTTGCCTCTGAACCAGGACTGGACTCTATTAAAATTATCTTGAAGGGGTGACTGTATGCTGGTGACTGAGGGCCTGGAGAGGAAAATAATGGTATTGTCTGCATACATGTGAATTTCAGTGGACATACAGACTGAGGGGTGGTTATTTATAAATAGGGAGAAGAGGATGGGACCAAGGATGGAACCTTGGGGGACATCAGAGAGAAAATGGAGCAGGGAGGATAAAGCTTTACATATTTGGAATGACTGTGCCCTGTCATGAAGATAGGAGTGGAACCAGTTGACAGCAGGCTCAGCAAGGCCAACAGAGACTTGAGATGCAAGTCACAAGTGGGGTACTTCAGGAATCAGTCCTGGGGCCAGTCCTCTTCAATATCTTCATCAGTGACATTGCAGATGGACTGGAAGGTAAGATTTGTCTGTTTGCAGATAACACCAAGATCTGCAACAGAGTAGATGATCCAGATGGGGTGGGCAGAATGAAAAGAGTTCTGGATAAACTGGCAAAATGATCAGAAGAGTGGCAACTGGGGTTTAATGCAAAGAAGTGTGGCCTACCTCAGGAAGTGGTGGATGGATACGAATACAGTGTAGGGCTTCAAACAGACATGGGATAGGCATAAGGGAGCAATACAGATGAGTTTGAATAGATAGGCCATTGACAGAGTAAAGTCCTATGGCACATTCATAAGGTAGAAAAAATGGGCAGACTGGTTGGACCTTGTGGTCCTTATCTGAAGTCAACTTCTGTTTCTATGTTTCTATGTAGAGCTATGAGTCTGTAGTAGGAGGGGGTGAGAGACGGAATTGGAGGATTTTGCCAAGTCAATGAAAATAGCAGCTGTAATTTGGCTCCTATCCATTGCAGTGAGTATTGGGTCAGTGACTCGCAAAAGGGATGATATTGTCAAGTGATGCTTCCTGAAGCTAGACTGGATGGGGCAGAGGGTATTTGATCTAGCAAGGAAGTCAGACAGCCTTGAATGAATGAGTGACTCCTGGAATTTGGCTAGGGAGGGAAACAGGGAGATAGACTTGTAGTTCCCAGGGGAGGAAGGGTCCCCACCTTTATGGAGTGGGAGGACTTTGGCTGATTTTCAGGCCTGGGGAACAGTGGAGGAGGAGAGAGAAAGATTCAGGATATAGGTGAGCAGAGCTGATATAACAAAGGTAAAACAAAGGAGAAGCTTGGGGTGGAGACTGGGCTAGATTTAGAAGTGTTTGGAGCAAGAAGGGCAGCGTAGACTTAGAGAGGAGTAAATGGGAGGAAGTGATGAACACTGGGCAGGTCAGGTGCACCCAAATGGACCGAGGGGTGTGAAGGAGGTGAGTGGAAACTAGCATCTGGGAGAGCGCAGGTGACAAAGAAATTGTTAAATATTTCAGCAACAGAGGCAGGGTCGGAGACAGGGGACCCATCAACATGAAGAACTAGGTGGGAGCATAGGGCAGGGGGGTCTAGGAGAATGTGGAGAACTTTTCAGAAGGATGCAGGTGTCAGGTGTTCTTGCAGCGGGTGACACCTGAAGTAATTTGCCTTGGAGAGCTGGAGGTCCTTGGTGCAGTTATTTCCGAGGGCTCTGTATGCTTGTAAATCTGCCTGAAGAAGGGAGATTTTATAGCAATGCCAAGCTTTATTACTAGCTCTGCACTTGGCCAGTAGACCAGCAGTAATCCAGGGATGATGGTGTCTCTTCAATCTGGTTTTGTTATGGGGAGCGTAGTGTTTCCAAATATGTAGGAAGAGGCTGTAGAAAAGAGATAAGGCAGAGTCAACATCCCTTGCTGAGTAGATGGGCAAACAGTCCACCTGAAAAAAGGTCTAGTTTGTGTAGGGGTGGGATCAAATGTATTTGGGGGCCACACAGAGGTGTGAATCTTTCTTATGCAGTAAGTGATGCAATGGTCACTGATAGCATCTGGGTGTATTCCAGCAGCGGTAATATGATGGGGTGAGAGGATAGGACCAAATCAAGGAGTGTGTGTAGTTCTAAGAGCAGGGGTTTAGGCAAGTGGGTTCCTTGATCATTTGAGTGAGGTTCAGAGCTTCTAATTTGAGGATAGTGGACTTGGAGGAAGGTGAGAGCCAGTCGAGGTTGAAATCCCCGGGTAGCAGCAACTCACCACTGGAAGCAATTGAAGAAATATGGGAGATGGTGGAAACTAGAGCATTAGGAGGAGTTTTGGTAGGGGCATAGACGGCTCCAATATAGAGTGGGACTGAGAAGGAGGTGGATAGTTGTGCCAAAATTGCTTCATGCGAGGCAGAAAAATGATAGAACAAGAGATGGATTACCTAATGGATTAGGCAATGCCACCACCTCACTTACCTCTGCCTTATCAGAATATGTTATACTCGGATGGAGATGGCGGAGTCAGGAATTTTAGACAAAATCCACGTTTCAGGTACAAAAAGGATGTCGACAGGGTATTGGGGAAACCCACACTTTAATCAAATCAAGTTTGGGAAGTAGGCTGCGTGCATTTATGTGAAAGGAACTAATTCCCTTTGGCAAGGAGGATGGGATTGCATTTGAGACTGCACTTCCTGCAGACATGGCTGGGGGATTTGACATAGGGCCTGAGCTAGGGTGAACATCACTAGAGAGGAGTAAGAGAAATAAGAAGGGAGGAAGGTGGGGAGGGTGTCTCTGCTTTCTGTGAGAAAGAGAGGGGGTTTAGGGGAGTGGGGAAGTGAGGCACAACAGTGCCTTGAAGTTAAGAAGAGAGAAAGGGAGTAACCCAGAATTATTATGAGGGGAGGGGTGAGGGCAAGGGAAGTCAGTGATAGGGGATAGACAAGTGAGAGTCAAGGGAGAGGGAATGAGGAAGGGTGAAGGAGTAAAGAGGGGGTAGAAAAATGGGGAGAAAATTGGGGGCAGGGGGAGGCATGTCGAGTGGGTAGGTGTCGATGGAAGGAAGAGTTGGAAGATAAGCAGCAGGAGGTAGGTAGGTAAAGACATGGTAAGAAGGTGAAATCTGGAGAAGTTAGAAGCAGTAATTGAGGAAGAAATTTTAAAACAGTGACTACGGAAAAACAAAAGAAATTGGAGAGGTCACTTTAATAGGAGGCAGCTTGGGAGAAGTTCAAGAGAGGGTGGGGTATATTAACAGCACAAGAGCATTTAAAGAGTACGTGGGGTGGGTCAGCGGGAGAAAATACAAGTTGAGATGCTACGGTTAAAAGTAGCAGAGAACAAGACAGGCAGACAGGGAACTGTTAAAATCAAAACCTGGCTGGAAGCAAATAGTGGGTTTAAGGAGAGAGACTACAAGCCAATGGTAGCTTTGCTGCAGCAGTGAAGGAGCCAGTCAGATTCGAGGCTAAGGAGCTGGAGTTCAGTGGAGAAAAAATTAGCTTGTACCTGTCGAGATGCGGGCAGAGATTCAGTGCAGCGGCTGGTGGCTCAGAGAGAGAGAGAGAGAGAGACGCAGCTGCAAGGCCTGCTTGGGGTGCTCGGTCAAGGGCTAGGATGTCTGAGGAGGGAAAGGGAAAAATTAGAAAATTTCATGTTGCCTCAGGGACGGCCGAAGACTTAAGCAGTGGGAGAGACAGGATTAGCACAGTGTATTTTGAAACAATGGTAGCACGATTAGAGGGTGTCTGCACATCGGCACCAGATCACAGAAAGCAGTTTAGGAGGTGAGAGAAGGGGAAATATGCAGAGGTAAATTAAGCAGAGGTAGTTGAGAGGAATGTAGGTACTGAAGTTACGAGAAGAAGAAAGGAAATGGCAAGAAGAAATAGAGAAGGTTGAAAGAAACAGACAATTACAGTCAGTTTCATTACATAACAGTGCAACCCCACGGATCATGCACTGTCCTTAAACACATTAGAGACTAGTTAGAGTAGATATAGTACAGCTAGATAAAAAGCATTAAAACCAATTTTAAAAATTCAAGCTGAGCAACCCCACAGATTATACACTGTCCTTAAACACATTTGGCGCTAGTTAAACTGAATACAGTACAGCTAGATAAAAAGTGGTAAACTGATTTTAAAAATGCAAGTTGAGATGCTACGGTTAAAAGTAGCAGAGACCAAGTCAGGCAGATGGGGTACTGTTAAAATCAAAGCCTGGCTGGAAGCAAATAGGGGGTTTAAGAAAAGAGTACAAGCCAATGGTAGCCTTGCTGCAGCACTGAAGGAGCCAGTCAAATTCAAAGCTCAGCAGCTGGAGTACAGTGGAGAAAAAATAAGCTTGTACTTGTCAGAGATGCGGGCAGAGATTTTTGTCTTTTTTGCACCTCCCCTTCCCCCTGGCCACCTACTCCTTCGGGTCTCCTATGCTCTTCTGTCTGCCTGACCTCCCCTGACACCGACCTCTTACCTCACATTGTGGTCCCCCAGGTAACCCGGCATATCCCTTCGCAGGACGGATCCCCCTCCTCTGAGGGGAAAGGCACTGGTGGGGCAGCCAGCGCACTCTCAATTTTGGCCCAGGTGTTGCTGAGGAGGGTCAGTCATGGACTCGGCAGCAGCGGGGACTGGAGACCATCATCCGGCCAGCCAGGGAGCTGTTTCCTGGTCTTCTCTGGAAAGTGGCATGCTGATATCAAGGCGTACACCAACGTCTGCCACTCTCCTAGTACACTGAACCTTGATGTCCTGCTGTGCTACCAGCCTCCACCAGGTGCCAGCAGCCTCCAGCGACCCAAGTCCATTCCCGAACGTGGGTCACCAGCGTCACAGATGGAAATCCAACTGCTGTGCCAATGGTCTGGACCATGGGCAGAGATTTAGTGCAGTGGCCGGCAGCTCAGAAAGAGAGCCACAGTCACAAGGCTTGCTTGGGATGCCTGGTCAAGGGTTAAGCTGTCTGTCAGAGATGCAGGCAGAGAGTCAGTGCAGCGGCAGGTGGCTCAGAGAGAGACAGAGAGACGCAAACACAAGGCTTGCTTGGGGTGCCTGATCAAGGGCTAGGATGTCTGGCAGTGATTCAGGTGGAGATTCAGTGCAGTGGCCAGTGGCTCAGAAAGAGAGAGAGACACAGTCACAAGTCTTGCTTGGGGTGCCCAGTCAAGGGCCCAGTCAAGGGCTAGGATGTCTGTCACAATGCGAGCAGAGATTCAGCACAGCAGCCAGTGGCTCATAGAGAGAGAAACAACTGCAAGGCATGCTTGGGGTGCCCGGTCAGTGGCTAGGATGTCTGTCAGAGATGTGGACAGAGATTCAGCACAGCAACCAGCAGCTCAGAGAGAGACCTGCTGCCACAAGGCTTACTCAGGGTGCATGGTCAAGTGCTAGGATGTATGTCAGAGGTGCAGGGGAAGATTCAGAGCAGCAGCCAGCAGCTCAGAGAGTGCTACATGCGCAAGGCTTGCTTGGGGTGCCCAGTCAAGAGCTAGGATGTGGAGAATATGATCCATTATCTGTTTAGAAACATAGAAACATATAAGTTGATAGCAGATAAAGACCACAAGGCCCATCCAGTTTACCCATTTCTTTTTCTACCTTAAGAATGTGCCATTGGCATTTGCTCTGTCAATGGCCTATCTATTTATACTCATCTATATTGCTCCCTTATGCCTATCCCATGCCTGTTTGAAGCCCTGCACTGTATTCATATCTACCACTTCCTGAGGTAGGCCATTCCATGCATTCTCCACCCTTTCTGTGAAAAAGAACTTCCTCACATTACCCCTTCATTGGCCTCCCTCTAATCTCATGCTGTGTCCTCTTGTCCTGATATTTTTCTTATATTGAAATGTTAGACTCTTTCACCTTGTTAATGCCCTTAAGGTGTTTGAATGTTTCGATCATATCACCTCTCTCCCCTCTTTGCTCTAGGGTATACATATTGAGCTACGTTAATCTGTCCTCATATGTTTTCTGATCCAGTCCCTGCACCATTTTGGTTGCCCTTCTCTGGACTGCCTCAGTTTGGTTAATGACCTTGTGAAGGTGTGGCCTCCAGTACTGCATGCAGTACTCAAGATGGGTTCTAACCAGTGTCTTGTAAAGGGGGATTATTGCCTCCCTCTTATAACTTGTGATACCCTCTACTAATACACCCCAACATCCCCCTAGCCTTATCTACTGCTTTAGTGGTCTGCTTGGATGATTTCAGGTCATCTGTGATGATGATCCCCAAGTCTCTTTCTTCCCTTGTGACTGCCAGCAACTCCCATCCCAGCCTATAGGTGGCTTTATGGTTTCTCTTTCCTATGTGCATAATCTTGCACATTTTTGCATTAAACCCCAGTTGCCACTCTTCCGACCATTTTGCCAGTTTATCCAGATCTCTTTTCATTCTGTCCACCCCATCTGGATCATCTACTCTGTTGCAGACATTGGTGTCATCTGCAAACAGACAAACCTTACCCTCCAGTGTATCTGCAATGTCACTGATGAAGATATTGAAGAGGACTGGTCCCAGGACTGATCTCTGATGTACCCCACTTGTGACTTGCATCTCTTCTGACTGTATACCATTTACCACCACTCTCTGTTTTCTGCCCATCAACCAGTTTGCCAACCAGCTGTCCAACTTCTGACCCACACCGAGTCTACCCAGCTTATTAATCAATCTTCTATGTGGAACAGTATCGTAAGCTTTGCTGAAGTCAAGGTAGGCGACATCAACTGCTTCCCCTTGGTCAACCATTCTGGTTACCCAGTCAAAAAAATCTATGAGATTAGTTTGACAGGACCTTCCTGTTGTAAACCCATGCTGTCTTGGATCCTATGCTCCTATGGATTCCAGGTGTCGCACTATCCATTCCATAAGGAGTGCCTCCATAATCTTGCCTGCTACTGAGATTACTACTGTAATTCCCTGCCTCCTCCCTGCTACCACTCTTGTGAAGCGGGATCACATGAGCCCTTCTCCTGTCTTCTAGGACCTCTCCTGTGCTTACAGACTCACTAAACAGTTCTGATAATGGCTCTACTAGCTCCACCTTTAGCTCCTTAAGTACCCTGGGATGTATGCCATCAGGTCCCATTGCCTTGTCCACCCGGAGCTTAGCAAGCTCTTGTAGGATCCTTTCTTTTGTGAAGGGACTAGTGCACACCTCCCTCCCCCCCTGTGTCCATGGTGCTGAGCTGTGGGCCCTGCCCTACCTTCTCTTCAGCACATACTGAGCAGAAGTATCTATTTAGGATAGATGCTTTTGCATGGTCCTCCTCCTCACATGCCCCCTTATCCCCTTTGATCTTAGCAATACCCCCCCCAGACTTTCTCCTTTCACTAATGTATCTGTAGAAAGTCTTGTCACTTTCTTTTACTGTTCATGCTAGTGTTTCCTCGGTTTGGGCCTTTGCCTGCCTTACTGCCTTCCCTGCTTTCCGTAGGTTTGGTATGCCTCCCTATCTTCATTCCGCTGTGTTTCCCTATATTTCCTGAAGGGCAGCCTTTTGGTTCTGACCTTTTCTCCTACTGTTTTTGAGAACCAAAGTGGTTTCCTTCATCTTCTGCACTTCCTATTCTCTCTAACACAATGGGATGTTGCTTCAAGTATTGCATGCTTAATGCTTGCCCACTTTGCCTGCATTCCCTCACCTGTATTTCTTTTTGCCAGGGCTAGCTTAACTCTGTTGACCATCTTATCAAAGTCAGCTCCTCTGAAGTCCTATATTTTTGCATTGGAATGGGATGATTTAGTTCAAGTGGCCAAACTGAACCATACCATGTGATGGTCACTGGCACCCAGGTGACTATCTACTTGGAGATCTGTGATCCTTTCCCTGTTAGTCAGTACTAGATCTAGGATAGGCCTGTCTCTTGTGGGTTGTTGTACCAGTTGTTTGAGTCCCCCACAGATAATCCACTATGTGTCTAGTTCTAGCAGATGTTGCTGCTGGTATTGATCAATCTGCGTCTGACATGTTGAAGTATCCCATTATCAGAACCTCCCCTTTAGCTGCCATGTTTTGTATATCTTCTAACAGTAATGTGTCTGTGTCCTCCCTCTGGTCTGGAGGCCTGTAGACAACCCCCTTCCATATGGCTGTCCCATTTCCTGTTTCCAGGGTGGCCCACAGTTCTTCTGGCTCCTTATGTGTATTCTGAATTTCTGTGGCTTTGATCCTTTCATTGACATAAAGAGCCACTCCACCCCCCCTTTTGCAACTCGGTCTCTTCTGAAAAGTACATAGCCAGGTACTGAAGTCTCCCAAGTGTGGTTACTGATAAACCATGTCTCACTAATGGCTACTATGTCTGGTTTAGCCTCTGTCATTATTGCCTGCAGGTCTGGGATCTTGTTTCCCAGACTGCAAGCATTTGTATACATGATTTTCCATTGGCCAGATTTGGGTGTGCTAGTTGTTGGGCGAGGTCTGGTGTTTCCCCCTATGAATCATATGGGGAGCAGGACCCTTTTTCTTACCTGGTGATGCAAATGAACTACAAAGATGCTGAACTCCTGTTTGACCACTAGTTGAGGGGAGAGGGGTGTTCTTCCCATTCGACATATCAGGTGCTGCAGCCCTCTCCTCATTTAATATTTTAAATATTCTGCAAAGACATCAAACTTCGCCCCAATGCATGGACTCCCTCCTTAGTCAGATGCAGTCCATTGAATTTAAAGAACTTTCGCTCTCAAAACTGTCACCAGTTATCTACAAACGTGTGTCCTTTTTTCCTGGCACCAGCCGTTCAGCCACATGTTTAGCTCCCCTATCTCCCCTTCTCTGACCCTCCATCCATCTGCCCCCCTCTCCCAGACTGGCAGGATCTCAGAGAAGAAGATGCCGGATGAAATGGATGATAGTTTGTCACCCAGCCTGGTCAGGTGTTCCTTGGTCTCCACAACTGACCCTGCTGGCGAGATCGTTAGTCCTCTTGAGATGTACATTGTCTCTTTCCAAAGGCAAAGACCAATCTGTATTGTTTTTTTGGGTCCACCTTATGGATCCAAGATGTTAAATGCTGATCTAAATATGTCATGGATCAATGAGATAAAGTTACAGTTGTACCTATTGATATGTATATATATTTCTTGAAACTGTTCTAATATCTCTTGAGAAATTTCTTTCCTTCCTGCAGTATCATTGTGGGGCTGCCAAAGAGGTTTCCTTTATAAATATCACACAATATCTGGAAATATCCAGACAACTTGATGGTTACAGCTGTACTTGTTTGTTCAATTGTCTATAGTCAAATGTTAGCCTTGTTTTTCCTGTATGTTTTCATACCAAACTAAAGAATTGGTAACAAAATTTACTCTTATAATTACATACTCCATCAATATAATCAGTATCTCTTGTAAGGATTTATGCTTATTCCTATGAATGTGTTTGCTGTGATTACTGTTACCCTAATGTATTGTGCCAAATGTATAAATACTAATGTCAATTATATTTACTGTCACTCCAATGTATGTAACAATCTTCACCACTGTATCTTGTCCAATGTATGTAACCATTGCTTTATGTAACTAATCCCAGGTCGCTCATGAAAAAGGGACCTCTGGTCTCAATGGGTTTATCCGGTTACCAAAATTAAAATAAATAAATAATTAAATAAGCTACCAGTGGTATTCTGTACTGATATTCATAAACAGTACCT
This sequence comes from Neoceratodus forsteri, assembly GCA_016271365.2. Taxonomy (NCBI): domain Eukaryota; kingdom Metazoa; phylum Chordata; order Ceratodontiformes; family Ceratodontidae; genus Neoceratodus; species Neoceratodus forsteri. The sequence continues at coordinate 1,069,104,691 of CM028130.1, forward strand.
TTGCCAGGGTTTGCAAGTTCCCTGGTAAAATGAAGGTCAGTTCCCAACAGTTACAAGCATCTTCAGATAACATTTCTTGATCCCATAAAACATTTTGTAAACATGTTCTTTTTCTGCCTTAGTTTTTCTCAGTATCCTGTGAACAAAGTGGCTCAATTTCAGTGAGTCCATTTCGGTGAGGTAAAAATCGTTGTTCTGAAATGGATTATGTGCTATTAACAGCACATTGTAAGTTCAGTGTTTTCATTTTCAGAGGGAGTCATAGATGTAGTTATTGTTTGAAATATATAGGGAGTTGTTTGTCAGGCCAGTTCTGAGCTGGCTGTGTGGTGTAGTGGTTACAGTCACCACCTGAGTGGCTGGCAGACCTGGGTTTGGGACTGGCTGTGGGGAGAAAACAAGCAGGGCACAATCAGTAAAACGTGGGGCACATCCAAATAAAACAAGGGAGGGAGAGAGAAAACAAAACCTGGGGTAGGACGTAAAATAATCAGAGGACAACCTGGGGGACCAAAAGAAAATAAAAATACAGCACAAGCACAATACCCAAATGGGCAGTCAAATAAATATAGAAACTTGCCCTGCATGTTGTCACTCACCAAAGAAAAAGCCTGTCATTTTCAGTGGAGAAGAAGCACAGCAATGCAGTCATCGCCATTTTGTCTCTTGCACAACAGCCTTGTGGCAAGAAGCATTCATCTTGTGTGCAACAAAACAATAACACAGGAAGTGACCCTTAACCCCTCTGCTGGTGGCCATCTTGCTACAGTCAAGGACTACAGGAACCATGTGTCAAAGTGGCCATCTTGTGAAGAGCACTAAAATGACCTCACTCTATAGGAATCAATGGCAAACCTATTAAAATGAATGGACACTGCAGCAAATAATTGATGTTTACAACACAAACTTTATTTAAATAACAGACAACACAAATTAAGTGGAACTTGTTTATTAAGACATCATTTTATGGACTTTGCTTACAAATAATTGTACTTTTGTCTACAAAAATATGTTCTTTTCAGCACTTCATCTACTTCATGATTCCTCATCTCCTGCATGACAGCAACTCCTTCTCACCCCTGCAACCTTCACTCAGTGAAATGAAGCTCGCCTCTAACCACAATGTCTGACGAATGCCTCAATATAATGTAGGTGCCAAAGTGTCCAGAGTTCCATCTTCACCCACCTCAAGGACGTGGGGCTACAAAATAGAAACCATCCTGCATGACATCTAGTCCTCCATCTCAATTCAAGGAGCACCAACTATGCAAGCTATTCAAGATGACCTTGCCTACATTAAGGCTATTTCATTACAGTCCATGGTCCATACCAGCCTACAGCCAGTACCCTTTTCAACCTTGCCTCACGAAGACACGGTTGACTGGCTTGAGCAATTTCAAGCCTGGATTTCCTTACATGGTTGGACTGATCCTTTGCATATTTCCAATGCCTTGCACTTGCTTCTGAGAGGGACTGCCATTTCCTGGTTCAACAAATGTCCATAATAAGTCAAAGGAGATACTGCCACTCTGTTTGCCACCTTCAGAGACCATTTTGTCCAAGCACATCTGCCCTGGTTATTGGAAGAACAGCTGTGGGAACATACCATGCAACCCTCTGAATCTCTAGAAGCATTCATAGTGGATATTGAGTCTCACTGAAACATATGCAGAAACCTGAGAAACAGCAAATCACAACCTTTGTCTGTGGATTGCTTCCCCAACTCCGTCTTTATGTAATCCAACAGAAACCAACAACCTGGATGGAGAAAAATCCAAGCTGCTTGACTGACAAGAGTCCATATCAATGTCCCAGACCACCACTGTACAAGTGCCACAGTAGTCACAGTTAGCCGCACTTGCAACATTTGTCCAACAGCAGCAATCAATGATAGAGACACTCACCACAGCTGGCAATAGTCTGCAGTTCAGCTCAACTGCTTCTTCTGCAACCTCTGTCAGCGCTCTTTGACCATTTTGACAGCCACCTGATCCACTTCCATCTTCACGAGAGCCTGTTACCTGTCGGTGGTGTGGATTCAGAGGACACACTGCTGCTGTCTGCCAAAAGCTAAAGTATAACAACAGAAATCAAGGGAACCAAAAATGCCCACCACAGCACCATTGGCAAGATGATTGGAAAGGTTTTGCCTGGAGTTCAGTGGCCAAGCAGCCAGCCACTCCCACTTCCTGAGCTATATAGGCAGTTCCTCCCAGCCTTACTGTGAATCATTTTTTCTTTGCAGCCAAAGGCTCTGTTGGTTTGTCCTCTGAGCTGGTTGGGCCTCCATGGCTGGCTGGAGCCTGCCCCCCCAGTCCTGCTTGTCTCTGCTGGGCTTCTGTGTTTATTTTCCTGCTACTGGTTTGTATTTTGTCTTCTTCTGTGTGTGCTTCCTTCTTTTTTGGGGGGGGGCTTTTCTAAACTCCTAGCATACTGCTACTTCACAGCTCACACTGCTTGTCTTCAGCTACTCACCTGACTCGGATTTACTTGAACCTAGCTATACAGCTCACTCATGCTTGTTCTAATTACCTCATTGCAGCGATCTCATTGCACTGCCTGGTGACAGTGCTTTAAGAGCATTATGCCTCCTTTTATTTATTGCAGTTACAACTCAGTGTACTCATTTGTTTTCCCTGCTGCTGCACAGACCTAATTGCTTCATGCTACTGCTTTGTTTACTCCCATTGCTATTGTACATTGTTTTACTCTGAGGTTAGCTAAAGCTCCTACTGAGGCTATTAAATTAGCTTTCATATCTGCATGTGGTTCTGGACCCTTCCATCGCTGCCTTGTTTGTCCTATGGCAGGGAAAGGGTAGTGTTGGGGGGTTGTGGCCTATGTGGCTAATTAATTCTGTTCTAAATCCTGTCTTCACCGCAGAAAATCCTCAGAGTTTGTCACCTTGATTTGACTTTGAACTACCTGGCTGGCCTGCCCCACTATTCAATGCTGCTTGCCCTACGTCATGCAGACCTGCGTGCAGGTCCAATTACTGCTCTGTTTACTGACCTACATGTGGTTTACACTTGCTTACGCAAACCATTGCTTCTTGCTTACTGCCATCCCCTCGGCTTCGGCCTGGGATTCTGCTACACTCAATCTGCATTCGACCTTGCAAGGTCTCAGCACTCAATGCTCATTACGATCTCAGCACACCGTACTCATTCAGCTCACCAGCTTTTCAGCTCTCAATCAATTTCTGGGGCATGCCAGCCATTCTATTCTGGCAAAGGGTTCCTGCAGCCAACGGTCTTGCTCTGCATTTAGTCCGCATCTCGAGCATGTCCAACTTGAGGCGGGATTCTTCTCACCTAGCCCATAGCTGGGAATATCCTCACCCTGGGCTTGGCTTTAGCTGCCTGCTATGTGACAGCAGCTTCTGGTGTAGCATTTAAGAATAGCAGTGAAGGGTGGAATAAGTTACCTTATTTGGCTCTAGTGTTCCACTATAATGGTTAGCAATTGACTTTAGTGGTTTCCCTAGTGAGGCACCTTCACCGCATTCTCTCTATGACTGCCTCTGGTTCACCTGGTTTGATTTAGGGCAGGTAGGCCAGGTGAGTACTTCAGCAGTTGTTGCTCTCCTTCTGCACCTTGGATGCAGGTATTGTTGCAGAGGTTTCTCAAAACCTTCCACAGCATTCCCGCTAGAGGGTTTGAGTGAGAGCCTTCCTCCAAATTGAAATATTTTCCACCTCCCTTTAATTGGGTTTTCCAAATTGGAGCTGCAGAGCAGTCACTAATTAAACTATCCTAAGCCTGGAGGGAAGGCGACCTAGGCCTTGGATATCCAGATATTTCCTCCTTATCGGATTTTTTTTTCTCTCCCCCGTTGCCTCAGGTCATAACACTTAGCATAGTTGTTTCTCCTAGTTTCTTTAAGTAGGTTCCATTGTTGGAGGGAGGTGGAGGATCTCCTACAGTTCCCTCTTTCCTAAGGGGATCCCCTAATCTCAATGCAAACCATCAGTATCATGCTACACAACCCTAGGCAGTCATTACATTATCCAACTGAGCATCTCACTACATTATGAAACTGCCTATGCTTCTCTACTACATGTTATAGCTACTGCTCCTATGTCACAGTTACTGCTTGCTGTTATGCTTCATGTTGCCTCCTTTTTGGGGATGATACTACATTTATTTTGGGGATTCCTAAAGTACCTTTAGCCATGGGAATTTTCCCATAGCACCTCTAGGGGTGGAACCCTCTCTGAGAGTTCCTTGCCTTCGTACCCCTACAGGGTGGTAGTTCTTCTGGAATAGAGAGTGTGAATGGCCAAAACCAAACTAACACAGTTGCACAAGCATAATACTATACTGGCTGCATAGGTTAGTTAATTGGAAAGGCTTTACCTGGAGTTCAGTGACCAAGCAGCCAGTCACTCCCACGTCCTGAGCTATATAAGCAGTTCCTCCCAGCCTCACTGTGAAGCATTTTTGCTTTGCCCCACCATCCTCCCCTCATCCTCCAGTGGCAGCACTCTCTCCTTAGGGGGATTCCTAAGGTACCTTTAGCCAGAGGAATTGTCCCGTGGCATCTCTTGGAATGGAACCCTCCCCAAGAGTTCTTTGCCTTTGTACCCCTACAGGGAGGTAATTCCTCTAGAATAGAGAGTGTGAATGGCCAAAACCAAACTAACACAGTTGCACATGCATAACACTATACTGGCTGCATAGGTCAGTGAATCACAACTACTCCCAGGATCAAGGGAATTCAGCAACTGATCACCCCTCTGACTCTCACAATTCAAACAAACTGCATCCTCTAACTATAAATTCTGGCACACTCTCACTTCCAGGGGCAAAGGTATCTGTCATCAGATCACCACTCCATGCAAACTATGTCCCAGTAGCCATTGGAAATTGGTCCACGCATGCCTTGGTTGACACTGGAGCAGAAATCTCACTTGTCAATTACAGTATTCTGGACAACCCAGCTATTCATCACTTACCCAATGTCACTCCAGTTAACCTAAAGTACATTACCACAGCAAGTACCGCTACAGTACCTATCACAGGCGTGGTCCATCGCAAGCTACACTTTGCCAAACAGCAAGCTACTGTCAAGTTCTACCTAGTGCCTGATCTACAATGAGCAGTTATTCTTGGCCTGGACTTCCTCAAAGCTCATAAAGCCATCCTAGACTTTGCATCAAAAAAACTGTCACTAGACCCTTGGAGGCAACTTGCAACTACAGATTCAGTCACTGTGCCTCCTAAGACAGAGATGGTTTTGATTGCCAAGATTTAAGGTGAATCACTTCCCAAGGTGTTGTTGGTATCATCACAGGATTCCCTGCTTTTCATTTATCAGGTCTTCCTCCAGGAAACACCTTGTTTGCAGTGCATGGCGGGACCATCTTCCAAAAATGTTGCAACTTCACAGATGAGCCAGTGGTCATCTCAAAGGGTGCCAACATCATAAAATTTGTCTGCTTGTCTACCGGGGACTAGCTCCATCTTATGCAAGAACATCAGCCTGGTTCCACCAACTCTCACCCAGTCAGTACTATTACAACCACTCCAGCTTCAACAGAGTTACCCCTCAGTAAGCGACTATCCTCTTCAAAACTTCCAGCATCTCCAACATAGAAACAGCAACTTTTGAAATTCTGGAGAGTTAACCAAATGTCTTCGTTGGTCCTGATAACAAATTCAGATGCTGTGATATCCTGCAGCACACCATCGAGGTGCAGCCCAACCAGAAACCAATCCATCAGTGAGCCTACAAAGTGGGACACAAACAGAAACAAGTCCTAGAGGACATAATCAAAGACATGCTTGACCAGGACATTATCGAAGAGTCAACAACTCCCTGGAGTGAACCTTGCCTGCTGGTGGTAAAGAAGGACAAAGGATATTGCTTCATGGTAGACTACAGAAAACTCAATGCCTGCACAATGCAGGATGCTCATCATTTACCTACAACCAAATATGCCTCAGAGAGTCTTGGCACAGCCAACCCAGCTTACTTCACGACTCTAGACCTTCAGAGTGGGTTCTACCAAGTATCCATCGATCCAGCTTCTTGTCTACATACAGCCTGGTGCTGCCACCTGGGACTTTTTCAATTCAAATGACTGCGTATGGAACTTTAGAACAGTCCAGTCATATTTCAGCATGTTATGGAAGCCGTACTATGTAGGTTATCTTGGAAATATTACATAGTCTACCTAGACAATGATATCGTCTTCAGCAGAACTTTGCCAGAGCACCTTCAACATCTCAAAGAAGTGTTTGAACATCTCAGACAAGCCAATCTCAAGTTTCACCCAGAGAAATGATGGTTTGCACAGCATCAAATTCATTACCTCGGACATGTTGTTAGTTCTCAAGGCATCTCTCTCAACCCACAAAAGCTCTCAGCTGTGAAAGACTATCCAGAACCTAACAATCTCAAAGACCTTTGAGCTCTCCTAGGCTTGTCTGGATACTACAGAAAGTTCATTTGTAACTATGCCAAGATTGCAGCTCCACTGTACATCCTCACCAAAGAGAGACTTGAATATTCATGGACTTCCTAGTACAAAGAGGCCTTTGAAACCTTGAAAGAGAAACTAATCTCTTCTACAGTTCTGGCCTACCCAAGGTTCATCCAACCCTTCAAGCTCTACTCAGATGCTAGTTCCTTAGCAGTGGGCACTGTGCTATGCCAAATACAATATGGAACAGAATGATTTGTTTCCTATGCCAGGCACTCTCTTTCCTCAGCTGAGCAGAACTATGGCATCACAGAAAAAATGTCTAGCCATGGTATTTGCCATAAGGAATTTGACTGTTACCTTTACTATTCCTTCTTCGCAGTTATTGTGGATCACTCTGTCAGATGGTTATTCGAAATGAAAGAGCCAGTAGGCAAGTTCATCCAATGGATCATCATGCTGCAATGCTACAACTCTGAAATTCAGAACCGACCAGGTCAAGTTCACTCCAATGCCAATGCTGTACGCTGGAGATGGTATCCCTCCATATCACCCTCAACAGATGAAGAATCCTGCCTACAAGTTCTTCCTTTCCATGCCACAGATGTGCTCCCTGTGGACACTCCTAGAGCACCTCCAGTTACTTTGCTGCTACCACCTGCTTCTACAGAAAAAAGCACCAATCCTCACCTACTGCAAGCAGCCGAAGAGCTTCTCACCTCCTCTACTACTGATATCTCCCTGGGGATGGTAAAAATGCAACAAAGAACTGATCCTCAATTCACAACATAATCATGTACTTAGAGTCTGGCACTTTACCACAACAAAAGCAACATCACCAAGATGTACTTTTCTTTACTTGACAATATTTCCTCAATGACGGAGTGCTTTCTCACGTTTGGACCAAGGAAGGCAAGGGTACTTGCATCGATAGAACTCGTGTTCCGTTAGTTGTGCCATTCACTCTAGTCAGCAAAGTTCTTCTCTCCACTCATGCCTCTCTGTGGTGGGGTTGTGGGAGAACAGATGGACCAGACACTGGACTTCAGGTTAAACACACAATCTCTGTGTGATGTTTATTCAAAATACAAGAGACAACCTTCAGCAATGACATATCCCTTCTTCAGTACATCAGTTTGCAGTAACAGACTATGAATGTATTTTCTCTGCACTTAGCCATCACCTACTGACACTGATCTCTGATCCACTTTACTAGCTGAGATGTAGCCACCAACCTATGCAAGCCCTATTTTCTTGGGTAGTGGGGGCCCAAACAAAAGAAAAACAAAATAAGATATAAACAAAGAACCTCAATGCAGAATCACTGAAAGAACAGTTACCCCAAAGGGCATTGGCAATAAATCAAGTTTCAAAGAAATACATCATCATATACTTCCATATTGCAATGCATCATGGACTATATGCAAATCACCATGACGTTTAGACTTTTTCCGTTTACATCAACTTCCAAGCATTTTAAATAGCATAACTAGCTTAATTTCTATAATAGACACCTAGTACTTTTTACCATTATCAAAAACACCTAGGGCCAGATATTCAAACTGCGCCCAAAATGTGTGCAATAGCAGGAGCAAGCACAAGTCAATTGTGCACATGCACAACAGACGTGATATTCAAACATGGAGTAAGTCAAATTGCGCAACCAGCCAACATCTGAATATTGCACAACCTGCGCCATAGCGCAATCAGGAAGGGGAAGCTGAGCAAATATGATGCGCCATAGCGCAACAAGGCCAGCCCAGCTGAGCAGTCTAGAGGCACCATAGCACAAGCAGGGAGCACCCCCAGCAGCAGAGCAATGGAACTGCACAACCAGGGAGGTAGGCAGGGGCCCACCACCCATACCACAGACAGGCACAGGAACACACTGCAGAACTAACAACACACCCCCACACCTGAAGCACAGCATCACTGGTGGAGGGACAGAATATCCACTGGCCCATGGGGACAAGCCAACAAAGCACAGCTGGGCCATGGCACCCCAGCACACCCACTGGCAAGCAGAGACTGCCACACAAAGGGGCCGGACAACCCAAGTGTACAACAGCTCCCCCCCTGTGCACAGCACACAATGCACTGGAACCCCAAGACACCACCCATGAGCAGTGACTGTGACCGGCACTGCCGGAATCACCATGCCCCCCTGGCACAATGCAACCATGTGTACCACGGAACCATACAAGCCAGACCCACCAGGAGCTCACAGCGGTGTGTAGCAGCACATGGCCAGACCGGCTGAAAGCCACCACCACACCAGGGACACCCCCCCACGCACACACACATGCACAATCCCAGGACAACACCACACCAGATGCCATGCACACCACTGAAACTGAGCACCTGTAGCCAGCTGCAAATCAGAGACCACCACGATATTCATAACAAAATATATATATTTCTAATCAATAACACAACAATAACAACAGGAACAACCATAACTATAAACATATATATACAATACAGGGGTTGGGGTACAGGTACAAGGTAGGGGTGGGTGTGGGGCAGGGGTGAAGAACTTGGTGAGGGAAGGCAGGGTGTGAGGGAAAGGTAAAGGGGTAGGTGTGGGGCAGCTACTGCCCCCCAGGCTGCACATCAGCAGGCTGCCTCTGTCCCCGTGGCCTCCTCCGGCGTCAGACACCCCTCCGGTTCATCTCTCTCAGAATGTGCAGGGACTCAGTGGACAGCTCCAGCAGGCAGTGGATGGCCTGCTCAATCCTCCGCAGGACCTGGACACCTAGGGCAAGGGAACAGAATCAATGGCTGTGACTGTCCACAACCCTGAAGCCCACCCAATATGCATGGCATACAGCCAAGTACCCCGGCCCTGTGATGGACTGCACCCACTCACAGTGACCATCCACAAGCCAAGCCCAACCAGGCAGCTACAGCCATGTGTGCCACTGCACACACACCCCACCCATGCCCAGCACAGCACAACCAAGGCAGTACAGTGATATGGCTATGTGGTGGGAAGTTAGTGCCACAGCCATGTGTCCAGTGCATGCATGGACCACCAGTGACACACTCAAAGACATGCAGTGCCACTGGACAGTGCTGACTGTCACACGTCGCGTGCATGGCAGTGTTGTCTATGGATGGTGGCCATGTTCTTCCCCCCCCCATAGCACACAATAGCATCCATGATGTAATGACACTCACCCTCATCAAGCAGCCGCTGTTGCTGTGGTGGCTGCTGCTGCTGTGGGCCCACACCGCTGCCACCTCAGCCAGCCACCTCCGCAGCACCCCTCTGTGCCTCATCCCGGGCCCTCCTCTGCTCCTCCATGCCTGTGGGAAACAAACATTGAGAAACACATTAGTGAGATCCCAAAGCAGACAGCCCCCTGCCCCAATGAGTGTGCCTGCCCACACAGCCAGACCCATACATCACACACCTGCAAACACTGTCACAGCCAACCATGGACCAACCCTCCCCTGTGCTCTGGCCACAAGACACAGTGTTACCCCTGTGGACAATACAGGTGCATAGATGGCTCACCCACCTGGCCTAGGCACCATGCCCCTCCTGGCACATGACCTGGGGTGCACCAGCAGTGCCCGCTCCCTCCTGCACAGGTCACTGTACCAGTGCCTGCACTGCTCCAATGTTCTGCGCCGCCCAGTGGCCTGCTCCAGCTCAGTGGCCACCTGCTGCCACACATGGGTGTGGGCCATGTCTAGGTGTTCCTCCCTAAACAGTGGCCCATAGTGAGGCTCCACCACAGCAACTAGGTTGGCCACCTCCAAGGCACTCCACTGAGGAGCTCTCCTGCGTGCCATGTCTACAGGTTGATAGTAGGCAATATGGGGCTCTGCAGCGCAGCAACCCCACGTGGAAATGTTGTGCAATACAACTCCATCTGTCCCTATCATGCTGTTCATACAATGCCGTCGGTCCCTATTGTGCTGTTACCAAACAGCACGATAGAGCTGCAGACATGCCATACGTACAGTGCAAAGGGGCAAAGGTCGGGCACAAGGTCATGGGTCTCTGGTGCAAGGCCACGCACAGCACCATCAGATGTCTACACATCCAGCGTGATTGGTCACCTGCGTGCCAGTGCCACAGTGGACTATTGCACAGTTGTGCCACAGCGCCATGTGGTGACCAGCACTGTAGCGCCACTGGCACAATGGTGGCCATGTCCTGAATTGCCGATCGTGCACAACACGTCATCAGCGCGGCAGATGCCTGTGTAAGCTACCTGGGCATGTACAGTGCGGTGTACTACGCAGTCACAGAACTGCGCCATTGGCTCAGCCAGCTCAACCGTATTGCGCAAAGCGCAGCAGCGCAATATTCAGCCGTCATATGCAAATCATCTGATCAGCCATTCAATGGTGCAGTGGCACGATTTGCATTGCATTAAAGTTGCTCCACTCCTAATTTGCATGCATTGCACTATAAATGTGCAACATTGATCTGCAGTGGCCATATTCAGTTACTACAGGTGATAGGTGGGTTGCATGCTGTGTGATGTTCTGGACTATGGTCATGGGATATTGCTGCATACTGCGCAGTCACAGGTGTCCACTTCCACCCATACAGACTGTGACATGGCCGAGCAAGGACTGGGTGAGGAGGATGATGGTGGGTGGAAGAGGAGGCCCAACTTCACAAAAGCTGAAACAGAGGCACTCTTCGAGGCCTACCTGGAGGAAAAGCCACTACTCAGTGGATGGCGGGGCATCCCTCAGGCCCATGTGTTGCTGCATGGGAGGGGGTAGCTCACACCGTAAACCTGCACGGAAGCCACCAGCACTCCATGCAGGAATGTAAGAAGAAGATGCGGACCGACAGGAGAAGGGTGAAGGAGAAGGTGGCAGCCCTCAGGGTGGCACGCTCTGCCACAGGCGGGGGCCAGCCAGAGGTGGTACAGCTGACCCTGGTGGAGGACCGTCTTGCTGCATCCATGCAGTGCAGTGCCATCGAGGGCATTCCAGGAGGTGGCTTCCAGACAGGTGGTAGCCCATCACTGCACGGTATGACATGGTTGTTGGGGGGGAGGTGGATCCCATGCACTAACATGTTCTCACTTTCTGTTACAGATCCTGCGCATCTGCAGGAGACAGTGGTGGAGGGTCTGTCCACTGTGGACATCCAGCCAGAGTTGGAGGAGGGTTCATCTACCTCTGCTGGTAGCCGGCGTCCATTGCACCAGTGTGCACGCCTGGCTGCCATCTCCGAAGTCGGTGAGTCAGGTGTGGGGGTGCCCTTCCTGTGTCTCAGTGGTCTGGTATGCAAGCATGCCAGCACACTGTGGCTGTGGCTATGGCTATGGCACGAACCTGCACCATTGATGATGCAATGACCACTATGGGCAATGACATGTGTGTGTCACATAATGGACACACAGCAGGACAGCTCATGCCCATGGACCTAGCTGGTTCTAATGTGTGTGCCAGCACATCAGCACAGTCCCAAGCTGTGCCTGTCAGCACCAGTGGCAGTGCAGGTCACTGGCACTGTTGAGGACACAGCAGTGGAATGACTGGTCCCTTGGGCACAGCAGGCAGAGGGGCAGCAGCAGCAGTCATCCACCGGGTCTGGGGGTACAGGGTTCAGCGGTGGCATATGCACACCGCCTGTTGACTTGACCATACCTGGTCCTGGTGAACAGTGTCCACCCTCAAGGGGTGTTGAGCATCAGGCCCTTCCATACCCTGAGGGACAGGTTGCCGATGAGGCAGATGACCCATTTGACGAGCACACCAGCCTGCTGCGGGCATCAGTACAGCAGCAGATGCGGGTTGCAACGTCCGTGGAGGCACTGTGTGTGGCTGTGGAGCAGCACAGCAGGGACAACGCGATGATCCTTGCAGGGATTGTACAAATGCGGATGGATGTGACCGCCACCATTGACAGGCAGACCCAGGCATTGGTCGCTGTCATGGCCGCATTGGGCACACAGTCAGGTGCCCCTGTGCCACGCATGCCATGCAGAATGCTATCCACTCCCCGTTCCCGGTGTCGTGTGACACCCAGCCTGTCAATTCTGGGTTCTGCTGTGGGCATCCCGAGCACCCCTGGTGCAGGTATGTTTGGCATGCTGCAGACCCCTGTGCAGACAAGGTCACGCTCACACAGTGGGACCCATGGTGGTCCATCATTGCCACCCTATGTGGCCCATGCTCAGCCTGCCAGTGCTGCTGGGTCTCGGCAGGGCTGCCCACGCATCCGAGGTGGCCATGGCACAGTGCCACATGACTGACCTGTCTCCCAGTGCGGGCCCTGTCTGGTGCTACCCTGTGTGCAATGTGTGTCATGGTGGGCAGTGCACCAGTGGGTGCCTGCCCAACACACCAACACACAGACCACCTGCACACCCACCCAACTGCTGTCCATGAGTGCATGTGCTTGATGATGCCTGCATTGCACTGTAAACCAAGGTGCAACGGTGCCCAGCATCTGACACATGTACATGGACAGTACAGGTGGTGGGAGTGGCCTGTAGATCTGTGTGTGTTTGACATGTCTGTTCCTGCTCTGCTATGCATCTGCCCCTGTGCACTTTGTGCCTGGTGTGTGTGTGTGTGTATGTGTGTGTCTGTCCATGTAGCGTGTAACTATTCACCCCTCCCTGGTTGTGTATTTGTGCGCCTGTACCCTTCCACTCCCCTTGCTGTCATGCACCCCTGGTGTGTTACCCTGTGTGTATGTGGGCTGCACCCTGGACAGTGTTGGTTGCACATGGTCCCATGACTTACCTGTGTTGTGCGAAGTGCTCCTCTGTGATGGTGTCCCAGTGCAGCTGGGCCAGCCGGATCAGTCGGGGGTCACGCCGTCCAAGGGGGGGCTGCTCATCCCCATCATCACCGGCGTCACCAGCATCCCCATCGCTGTCCCCCTCCTCGACCTGTACGGCTATCCCACAGTCTTTAACCATGTTGTGCAGGATACAACAGGCCAGGAATATCCCACAGGCCTTTGAGGAGCTGTACTGTAGGGCACCGCCGGAGGTGTCTAGGCATCGGAAGCATGCCTTCAGCATCCCAAACACCCGCTCGATGATGTTGCGTGTGGCGGCATGTGCCTCATTGAAGTGTTGCTACGATAGGGTCATGGGGTGCCGGTAGGGTGTAAGCAGCCAGGGACAGAGTGAGTATCCACTGTCATCTGTGAGGAGATAGTGGAGATTAGTGTAATGTTCAGGACCATATTGCCCCTAGCACTGTGTGCCACTACCATGGCACCTGTGGCTTGCCCACCCTTGCCCCAACTTTGCCACTCCTACATGCATAATCTCCCACTAGATGCCTGTGGGGATGTCCCCACTCTCAAATTGATGGCACAGTGCAGACTGGTACCATATGAATGAATCATGTGCTCCGCCAGGGTGCGTGGCACAGACATTGATGATGCACCCACTGGCATCACACACCACCTGGCAATTGACACTGGAGAACCCCTTCCAGTTGTGATATGTGGCCCATCGTGGCCAGGTGGTGTGCGAATAGCCACATGGGTGTAGTCTATCACCCCTAGCACGCCAGGCATACGTGCTACCCTGTGGAACTCCTGTATGTTTGCTGTACGCTCTGCCGCGGTGCTGGGGAAATGGATGTACTCTGCAGCATGTGGCAGCAGTGCACTGAGGAATTGAGTGAGGATGCGTGACGTGGCTGGCTGTGTTATGCCTGTGGTGTCCCCTGTTGGCCTCTGGAAGGTACCCATGGTGAGCAAGCACATGCAGACTGTTACCTTTGTCTCCACTGACAGAGCGTGACTCCATCATGAGGGTGCCTGCATCACATCACATCACTGCACAGCTCACAGAGCCGCCTCAGTATTGCTCTGTTCAGGAGGTACTGGCCCACAATCTCGACATCTGAATACAGCTCAAAGCTGATGCGCGAGCATGGTACTGCCTTTTGGGGGCGTACCACCGAAGGGCCCTTCAGTGGCCACGTCCCCCTGCAGCATGCCTTCTCACCCCCCTCACTACAGCTTCCATGTGGAAGCTGCCACTGTCCATCTCCCTGGCTTGTGTCCCCCCCAGCTGTTGTTGTTCTGTTCCCCCCGCTGTCCTGACTGCTACCTTCACTGCACCGGGTACACCTACTGGCCTCCGAACTCTGTGGCCCCACACACCTTCAGCTGCCACTATTTTGTCCTGCCTACTCCCTGGCCTGCACTGGCTGCTGCTGTGGCCTGCTCTCTGTTGCTGCCTCATGAGCATTCCCTGTCGAGTTCTTGTGCCTCTTTCTTGAGCCTTTTTATTTTGGCTCATTTCCGCCATGGCGCAACTTCCAGCTGATCCACTGTTGCGTATTGTGCAAGCCTTTGAATATTGCATCGTGCACTTTATGCATGGATCCACACCCTTCGGTTGTGCATGCCTTCATTTGCATTGCGCTGTTGCTCAGCATGTTTTCAGTGGCCCAACTGCCTCCCGCTGAATATCGCAGAATGGCACATTTTCAGACTTGCACTGGCGCAACCCTGTTGCTCATAGAGCAACCCTTTTGAATATCCCACCCCTAGTGTCATGGTATTTAACATTTACACATCTCATAAACATAAGGTATATATATATATATATATATATATATATATATATATATATATATATATACATACACACTATATATATATATCAAGGTATTTTATGACAAAATAGTGCTAGTACATACTAAATCCAACAACAATTAACACAACCTGTTTTACATACATGTGGAGGCCATCACAATAACCTCCCTGTATGAGGACCAAAGAGGGAAAAATAAAAATTAAAGAGGACACTGTAGCATAGTCAAAGGAAGGAGAAGGGGGTGCCCACAGGTGGCCAACCTTATGGACTAGAAATAGTAAAGCATAGATTAGGCTTAGAAATAGAAAAACTGTTGCAACAGATTTAAGAAAAGGTCAGTCCTCAAGAGTGGCAGGAGCTCCCGGTCACATATCCCCCACCTTAAGAGGGAAGCAGTTATTGTCGACTGCTTACGACCTTCCTGTCCCAGGAAGGGATGGAGCTTCTACCCATCCACCTTCAGAAGCTACATCTCAGGATCCCTATTAACGATTAACATGTCATCATAAACATAGTGGATATCATCATTCTTTACCCTGAGGCATAAACACATTTCTCAACAGAAACTAACAGTACCTTCCCATCTCCTTTTAGGGAAAGTCCATCATATTTTACTGACATCAATTCCTGCACCATATCTAGACATGAAATCAGCATTTATATGTTTCGTCCCTGCCCTGTGGGACACCACAAATCAATAAGGCTGAAGAGTCAAGTACCACCGCATCATACGGGGATTTTTTTCTGTCATTTGGTGCAATCAGCAGAGGGGGTTGTGATCAGTTACAACCTTAAATTCATCCCCCCAATAAGTAATATTTCAGGGACTCAATATCCCACTTCAGAGCTAAGCATTTGTTCTCTATGGTAGCATATCTTCTCTCCCTCTCATGTAGCTTCCTACTGATATATATGATCGGATGTTCTTCCCCATCTATTTTCTGAGATAAGACTGCCCCAATACCATTCTCTGATGCATCAGTTTGAACCTCAAACACTTGGTTGAAGTCAGGGCTTTTCAATACAGGAGCTGTACATAGAATTGCCTTGGTCTTCCTAAATGCCTCATCACAAATAGGGGTCCACTGAACCTTATTTGGGCACGTTTTTTAGTGAGATAAGTCAAAGGACTAGCAATAGCTGAGAAATTAGGAATAAATCTCCAGTAATAGCCAGCCAAGCCTGGGAAAGATCTCACATGCTTTTTTGTGGTAGGTATTGGGCTGTTTGCTACTGCTGTGACCTTCTCTACCTTGGGCTTCACTTGTCCTTTCCCTAAAATGTACCCTAGGTATCTTGTCTTGGTCTTTGCTAGGGCACACTTAATAGGGTTAATGGTCACTCCTGATTCCTTTATTGCTTGCAATATCTGGGACAAGTGTCTAACATGGTTTTCCCAGTCAGGCCTGAATATGACCACTTCGTCCAAATAAGCCACACAGTACTCAGTGTGTGGTCTTAGAATGTGGTCCATAAAATGCTGAAAAGTGGCTGGGGCCCTATGTAGTCCAAATGGCAATGTGACAAACTGGTACAAACTGACTGGGGTGCTAAATGCAGTTTTATCTTGCGAATCAGATGACAAGGGGATTTGCCAATTTCCCTTAGTGAGGTCCAGGGTGGAGATATACTGTGCATCACCTAGTCTGTCAATGATGTCATCTATTCGGGGCATTGAGTAGCCATCAAATAGTGAGACATTGTTAAGCTTTCTAAAATCTAGGCACAGACGTATCCCACCCTCTTTCTTGTCCACTATGACCATGGGTGAAGACCAAGCACTCTTTGAGGGTACAATTATACCTAACTGCTCCATTTTTTTGACTTCCTGAATCACCTCATCCCTCACCTTCATAGGTAGTCTGTAAGGCTTTTGATGTATGGGCTTGTCTTGTGTGGCAGTTATGGTGTACACAATTCCTTTGGCCCGCACCAGGATATTTGTGAATATGGGTGCAAACCTCTTGTAAAACCCCCTGCAAATCTTTCTGTTGCTGAGAATCCAATTCAGGATTTATCTGAATCTCCTCTAATGTTCCTGACTGCTCTAGCCTTTTATAGGCAACCTCCAGCTCTGACTCCCTAACTTCAGGATGAATATAAAGGGAGGGATTAGGCATCTCATGCCATTTTCTAAGGAGGTTCGTATGGTACATTTTCTGGGCAGGTCTCTTTCCCGACATGCTAAGCACATAGTTTACTGCTCCTGTTTGCCTCAAAATGGTGAAGGGGCCCTGCCATTTCATGAGTAGTTTGCTCTCTGTGGAGGTAAGGAGTAACAACACTTGATCCCCGGGCTGAAATGTTTTAGTCGTCAAACCGTGATCATTTTTATCTTTCTGAAAGTCTTACTTTTGTTCTAAACTTTGGTGTGCCAAGTTAATATACCTCACCAGGTGTTTGCATAACTAAGTCATGTACTCTATGACATTAAGATGTCTCACCTCCTTCCCTTCTTACCAGTGTTCTTAAACCACATCCAGTGGTCCCCTTGGATCCTCCCATACAATAATGGAAAAGGCAAGAAACCAGTGGATGCTCGAAAGATTTCTCTGTAAGCAAAAAGTAAATAGGGGAGGTACCCATCCCAATCTTTACCTTCTTCTTTCACATATTTCCTCAACATTCTCTTTAATGTCTGATTAAACCTCTATGAGGCCGTCAGTCTGCGGGTGGTATGGGGAAGTACGCACTGCTACCACACCCAGCAGACGGTACAATTCTTTGAGCAGGTATGCATTAAAATTACTCCCCTGATCAGTAAGTATTTCTTGGGGGATTCCCATGTGGCTAAATACCTTTGCTAGCTCCTCTGCTATCCTGGGGGCTGTGACAGTTCTCATGGGGATAGCTTCCATGCAGTTGGTAGCGTAGTCACATATGACCAGTACAAATCTGTTACCCATGGAGCACTTTTCCAAGGGGCCCACTATATCCATGGCTATCCTGTCAAAGGGGTTAGTCACAATGGGGATGGGTTGTAGCAATACTCTATCCCTTTTTTCCTGCCTGAGCTACATTCTGACACTCAGCACATGCTTTACAATACTCAGCTATGTTCTCATGGATAGAGAGCCAATAAAACCTGGGTAATATCCTATTCAGGGTGCTGTCTCTGCCTGCATGGCCTGCTAAAGGGATGTCATGTGCCAGATACATGATTTGGGAGTGGAATATTTCTGTAACCATTAGTTGGTCTATTACCTCTCCAGTTCTGGGGTTCATGTATTCTTTATACAGTATTTCCTGTTTTACAGCAAACTGAGGGGCACCTTTTTCCACTCCCTTCCCTACCTGTGAAAAAAAGGGTTAAGTGAAGGGTCTGCTTTTTGTTCATACTGCATATCACATTTAAAAGTATGTTCCAAGTCTGTCTGTACACCAGCATGACTATCAATTCAGGCCTCATTTAGCTTCCTCTTCTCCACCTTAGTCTTATGGTCCTTGCCAGGATCCTCAAAAACATCATCAAATGGGAACACAGATGGTAAATGTCTCTTCTTTATTTGAGCTCTGGTGGTTACAGCAACTACAGCAGAGTCCTGGGCAGCATGACAATGTATAAATGAAGAAAAGTCTGGGTGGTCATGCCCGATAATAACTGACACAGGTAGGTGAGGTACCAACCCCACTTCTACCTCTAGTGTCTTTTCTTGAACAGTCATTTGTGAGGTGGCTGTAGGGTAGTGATGGGCATCACTGTGCACACAGATGACTGTTGTATTTTGTCCTTTATTATTCCCATTCACCAGATCTGCTTGCACAAGAGTCTGGCGGCTCCCTAAATCAATCAGTCCTATCGTCTGCTGTGATTGAATCTGTACAGTATCCATAAAGTGACCCAAGTTCACTAAGGCTACGTAAGCTGTCTTTCTCTTTATATTAGGACAGTTTCTTAGATAATGGCCCTTCTTTTGGCACCCATTACATACAATCTCAGCTACTGGAATATGTCCCCTTTTCTCTGCTCTCCAGTCTTGTTTCTCTGGGGCTGGATTAGACAGTTTATAAGTAAAAGGGTTCCTTACTGGATTGCTGGTGATCGCAGATGCTGAGATCTCTTGGAAACCTCTAAATCTGGATGGCCAGGTTGCCAGGAAGTCTTCTGACAATGTGATGGTTTTATCAGCAGAATCTGGTTTATGCTTCTGAACCCAAAGTTGTACATTCTGGGGTAAAACTTTAATAAACTGTTTAATAATCACCGCCTCCAGAAGTTGGTCCTTACTCTTGTTCTCTGGTTGTAACCATTTGTAGCAGAGCTCCTTGAGACAGACATAAGTCTCTCGGGGGTTATCCAGTGACTGCATTTTAAGAAACCTAAACCTCTGGTGATAGGTTTCAGTGTTTATGTCATAGAGCATGAGGATCTCCTGCTTCACACTGTTATAGTCCTCAGCCTCTCTGGAGTCCATGTGGCTATAAACCAACTGGGCACTACCTGTCAGGTGTGGTGCCAGTCAAACAACCGACTGTTCCCTTGGCCATGCGCATGTTTGAGCGGTCCTCTCAAATGTTGTGAGGTAGGCCTCAATGTCATCACTGTCCAAAAGTTTAGACAGTTTAATGTCTTTTGGGCTGCTGGTTCTTTCTGTTTGCCTTGCATTGATGGCATGCAAGACCCTCATGGTATCAGCCCATTTGGCATTTTGCTTTCTCTGCTCAATGTCGCTATCTCTTCACTCAGCATCTCTCTCTCTCTATCTTTCTATCTGCACCTGACAATTCCCTCGATTCTTCCACATCCTCTTGAATCTCTGCATCACCATCAGGTTTGGCCTTCCTTCGAGCTCCCAGGTCCAGTCCAGGCAGCAGCTTCTCTCCAAGTCTGTCAGCCATGGTTCTGGTCAGAACTCCACGGACCTTCTTCTCTGGGTTCTCCTCTGGCAGCTCCTGGTGCATCAGTCCACCTGGGATATCTGAGCGATATCCACCAGAAAATATCCCTCTTTGGCCAGTCTAGATGCTTCCAGCAAGTCTTCCCACTTCTGACACCAAGTCTGTGGAGGGGTTGTGGGATGATAGATGGACCAGACAGGTTCAACACACAATCTCTGTGTGATGTTTATTCAAAATATAAGAGACAACCTTAAGCAATGGCATATCCCTTCTTCAGTACATCAGTTTGCAGTAACAGCCTATGAATGCCCTTTCTCTGCACTTAGCCAGCACCTACTGACACTGATCTCTGATCCACTTTACTAGCTGAGATGTAGCCACCACCCCTATGCAAGCCCTATTTGCTTGGGTAGTGGGGGCCCAAAAAGAAGAAAAACAAAACAAGATATAAACAAAGAACCTCAATGCAGAATCACTGAAAGAACAGTTACCCCAAAGGGCATTGGCAATAAATCAAGTTGCAAAGAAATACATAATCATATATACTTCCATAATGCAATGCATCATGGGATATATGCAAATCACCATGACATTTAGACTTTTTCAGTTTACATCAATTTCCATGTATTTTAAATAGCACAACTAGCTTAATTTCTATAATATACACCTAGTACTTTTTTACCATTATCAAAAACACCTAGTGCCATGGTATTTAACATTTACAGGTTTCATAAAAATTAGGTATATATATCAAGGTATTTTATGACATAGTAGTGCTATTACATACTAAATCCAACAACAATTAACACAACCTGTTTTACATACATGTGGAGGTCACCACAATAACCTCCCTGTATGAGGACCTATGAGGAAAAAATGAAAATTAAAGAGGACACTGTAGCATAGTCAAGGGAGGGAGAAGGGGGCGTCCACAGGTGGCCAACCTTATGGACTAGAAATAGTAAAGGAAAGATTGGGCTTAGAAATAGAAGAACTGTTGCAACAGATTTAAGAAAAGGTTGGTCCTCAAGAGTGGCAGGAGCTCCCGGTCACAGTCTCCACTTTCTGGAGGTTATATGGGAATCCACAGAACTCTCAAAAAGACAAGGCTTCAATTCTTCTGGCCTCACATGAACAAGGACATTGTCCAATTTGTTAAATCCCACCAGCTCTGCTCCCAAAGAAAGCCTCCTGCCAAACCGACAAAGGCACACATTATTCCAATGCCTGTAGTCACTAAACCATTTCAGCAAGTCAACACAGATATTCTTGGGTCTTTACCCACATGCTCTGACTCCGGCAACAAATACATCCTTGTTGTTGTGGACTACCTAACAAAGTACTTGGAACTAATCCCCCTGAAAGAAATTAAAGCCACCACAGTAGCAAATGCTTTCCTCAACACTGTCATTTGTTGTTATGGTACCCCCTCGTAGCTGCATTCAAACAGAGGCACTAACTACTTTTCAACCATCGTGTGAGAAACATACAGACTTCTCAGCATCAAAAAGACTCACACAACAAGTTATTATCCACAATGCAATGGACAAAGTGAAAGAATGATGTATACCATTCTCAACACACTCTACAAGTACCTGGATAAAACTCATAACACTTGGGATCATTTTGTTCCTTTTGTGCAATTTGCCTACAATACCAGTCCTTGTGTCAACAGTACAGAGTACACACCATTTTTCTTAGTCCATGGATACCACCCAAGAACTCCACTGGACAGGGATCTCTCACTGCTAGAGGTTCCAAAGTCAGTTTCTTCCTTCATTATTCCAATGCTGGAACAGCTTGAACTTGCCAGACATGTTGCAATCAACACGTTGGGCCAGAGAAAATCTGCAATGCAGAAAATGTCAGCAGCCAAGTTGCATGAGCCTTCATTTTTTGTTGGGGACATTGTCTACTTGTACTGACCTGTCCCAGTTCCAGGTGCCACCAAGAAACTGCTTCACCCTTGGACTGGTCCCTTCTACATGGTAGAAAAGCTTCTTCCTGTTCACGTCCACTTGCGACGCAAGTCCAATGGAAAGCTGATACATAACAAAGTTCACATCAATCGTCTGAAACATGGGCATCTGAGTAACACACCCCCAGATGATCCCAGTCCCCCAAACAATGAAGCTGCACTTGAACATGCCATATTCTCTGAAGCTGAAATTCCTTCAGACAACTTGTGACCAGTTTCTCCAGATCCCCACGGTCCTGACTCTCTTCAGCCAAATCCTGTTTTGCTTGATCAGTAAGATGAACCTCCTGGGACTTCTCAGTCTTCTTCTCCTTCTTATTCTTCTTCTTGTTCTTGGGACTCTCTTGTACATACCGGTGCACTAGATCAAGAAGATTCTTAGAAAGAAGTACACAAACAGATCCTGAACTTATCACATCAAGCAGTATGGTTTTGACAGTGCACACAACTCATGGGTCGCTTTTAATGACCTGACCCCATCCTGTCAGGAACTGGTCCAAGCCACATATGACTCTATTCCCACTGACCAGAAAAGTCAAAAAATTGTGAACTTTTGGTAACCAGACTCAGTGGTGGTACTTCTTGTGTTTGTTGTGCATATGACTCTCTGCAACAAAGTTTTTTTTTGCTGGTATTTCTGTGTCATTCTAACTATTAGTGTTCTGTAACTGTTAATGAATAACTGTTAATGTACTGTTTAACCTGTAATGGATATCCTCCAGCTGCAAACCTTCCATTTTCCCTTCCCTGCACTGTGGCACTTGTCACCCTGACCAAGCTTCAAGTTGCTATGTTGTTCCCCCTTCCTTACTCTAACTGGTCACCATTGTAGTCCAGACCCCCCCCCCAGTGTAGTATCATTTTGGGGGGCAAAAAGTGTTTTCTTAAATATGGTGAATGTTCTTTTCATGCTTAAAGTTTTACACTAATTCTTATTGTCATGATGCCATGCTATTTTTGTTTGAGTGGTGCTCACACTCACTGTCCTGGTGGTGATGTAGAGTACAGCCTAAGTATGGGGCTAATCTAGCTGCCACCCCTTTAAGAACACAAGACAACTGTAGTAAGTTAGGGTCATTATTATAACTTGCATACTAATTGCTGCTTTAGCAGGGGCTAGAAACCCCTTTCATTAGTCAGTCAGTCTGTCTGTTTCTGAATCTCATGGTGAGATGAAGTTGCCTGCTGATGTCTCTACAACTTATGAATAAACCTACTTATTTATTATTTTGTGTGTTGGACTCAATATTTCATATGGTACAGCAAGATGCCTACTGCAGCTACAGATGGGCCTGGTAGAACAGAAAGAATGTAAGGGTTCTTAGTGGCAGGCCAATACCCAAATACCACAGAACCTTTGCCCCATAGTCAGTTGACCATCTTTGCACTGCACTGCAAGTGCACTGCACCAGCTCTACAGCAGGATCATGGCTACACTTATATTCAGACTAGATCTGTAAGTTTGGTTCTACAAAAGAATTAAGCACCTCTAATTTTGGGTGATCGATACTTTTGGACCACGGTGAACTTTCAGGGGAAATATGTGGACTTCTGGTTAAACTGGTTTGCCATGGTCTGAATGGTGTTGATGGAGTGAACCAGTTGAGCCATGAACTGCAGTTCAGATCTGAAACAGTTAGCTAGAGAACAGTGTGAGTCACAGCCCTGTATTGGAGCTAGACTCAGCTGAACAATGTGAGCCAGCATGAAAGCTCACTCGGGCTGGGATGTAAAGTAGCTCAGGTAGAACTATGATTCACTTCCAATTAGATTAGTGAGGAAATTCTTCAAAAAGCAAAAGAAAGTAAGAACATTTTCAAAAGTTCAACAACTTTGACCTGTGCTAGCCATGCAAACAGCAGGGCTGCTGAGTGAGAGTGATATTTATGAGGAAAATGAAGAAACAAACATGAAAACTCAGAGTGAGCAGCATTGCAGCAGGCCCCTTGTGCCAGGGCTTGCCTGAGAGAGCTGAGAAGGGAGATACTAGACTCTGGAGAAGTGTGCTTGGGGCTGGGCAGTGGACAGATGGGGTATGAGGTGGCAGCCTGCCAGTGCCCAGTTGTTGCCTAATCTCAGTAGCGCAGCACACATTTTGTTTTCATTGCAGAACTAGCATTTTAGCAGGGCATACAAACAGGATTGACCAAAGTCCCTGGCAGAAGCCTGGGAAGTGATTTTTTTTTTGGGGGGGGGTTACTTAAATTTGTTAATTTTACTGGGCAGCAACTGTGCACCAGCTGGCAGCAGGACAATACCTGGTCACTGGTAGTTGGCACCGTGGTAGCATCCCATAAAAAATTTAAATAAGTCATCATTCATATTCATGTTTCTGTTTGTGGCAGTTTCAGACTACTTACATTCACCCAAGCTGAGGGCTTGCTTACAGCAGTTCCTTCTTGCTCCTCCCAAGTCCTGAAGCAGCTTCTAGCAGTGTGAATTAAGCAGTGAGCAGTAAGTATGTACCTGCTGGCAGTGTGCTGGTGCCCAGCCTTGACAGTTGGCACCTTGGTGGCATCCCATAAACAACATTTTTTTTTTAAATTCATTTTTTTCTTTTTGTGGCAGTTTTCAAACTGAAATTCTTCACATTCTCCCAAGTTGTTATGGTTCCTTCCTCCTGAGTCCTAAAGCAGTTTGTGTGTGTGTCATTCTGAGCTGTTACAGTGTGATCTGGGCAGTGGGCAGCAAGTGTGTGCCAACTGGCAGCATGCGGATGCCTGGCCCCAGTAGCTGGCACCTTGGTAACATCCCATAAAAAAGTAACAAAATAAAATCAAAATTCTCCACATTCCCTTAAGTTGTTGAAGTCCCCTCCTCTTCCTACTCCTGAGTCCTGAAGCAGCCTGCGTGTGTGTTATCTTTAGCTGTGCTGTTGCAGTGTGAGCTGGGCAGTGGGTAGCAATTTTGTGCCAGCTAGCAGTGTGGTAATGCCCGGCCCCTGGTAGTTGGCATGTTGGTGGCATCCCATAAAAAAAGTAAACAAAGTAAAAAAATTCTCCACATTCCCTCAAATAAGTTGCTAAAGTTCCATCCTCCTCCTCCTCCTCCGAACTCATGAAGTGGCGTGTGTGTGTGTGTGTGTGTGTGTGTGTGTGTGCAGCGCGTGTGTGTGTGTGTGTGTGTGTGTGTGTGTGTTGCAGCATCATCTGGACAGTGGGTAGCAAGCATGTACCAAGGTACCAACTAGCAGTGTGCCAATGCCCAGCCCCTGGTAGTTGGCACCTTGGTGGTATCCCATACAATTTTTTTACAGAAATTCTTTCTTTTCTTTTCTTTTTCATTTTTGTGGCAGTTTTTGAATTAAAACTTCATGTTCCCCCATGCTGCTGCAGTCCCTTCCTCCTGAGTCTTGAAGCAGCCTGTGTGTGTGTGTTGTCCTGAGTTGTGCTGTTGGGTTCCATGTCATTTGAATGACTTTTTTTTAAAGCGATTTCAATTCGAGCGAATATTTTTTAGCAACTCCAATTTGAGAGATGCTACAGCTGAGCGAAGCACATTTCAACTAAATATTTACATGCTCACTTCTCCATGTTTCGCAGGGGGTATGCACCCTCTACACCCCCCAAGGGCTATTCCCCCATACCCCTCATCTCTAGGATTCTAACTCCACAATGCACATTGACTCTGGGGTTTCACTGTATTTGTGGAGTCACTGTAATGTGCCGGTTGCTGTAAAGTGATTGTCGCTCATTTTGCTTTTGCTCATATTCCTTCACTCAAATCGAATCGCTCAATTGGCATGCTACCATGCTGTTGCAGTGTGCTCTGGGCAGTGGGCAGTAAGTGTGTGCCAGCTGGCAGTGTGCTGGTGCCCAGCCCCTGGTAGTTGGCACCTTGGTGGCATCCCATAAAAATGTTTCTACAGAAATTCATTTTTTATTTTTGTAACAGGTTTTGAACTGAAAGTTCACATTCCCCAAGTTGCTGTAGTTCCTTACTCCTGAGTCCTGAAGCAGCCTGTGTGTGTGTGTGTGTGTTGTCCTGAGCTGTGCTATTGCAGTGTGATCTGGGTAGTGGGCAGCAAGTGTGTGACAGCTGGCAGTGAAGCAGTGCCTGGCCTCTGGTAGTCCGTGGTGGCATCCCATTGATAAAATAAACAAAAATAAACTAAAAACATTAAAAACTAAAATAAAAAAATTACACTATAAAATAACAAAAAGTCACAGTCCTGGGGAGTAGGAGGTGGAACAGGTGGGAGTTCAACTTGGGGCAGGTGCACATAAGAGATCAAAAAACACCAAAAGTGGTAGCAAAAAAGAAAGGTCACAAAATAATAAAGGGAAACACAAAAACAAGCTTCTGAAATAATAGCAGATAAAGAACACACAGGAAAAACTGGGATCCCTGGACACATGGTAGAGGAAGAAGAACAATACCCTGACCCCGAAGAACTGGTGGAGGAAGAGGAGGAGGGTGATGATGTGGAAGCAGCCCACAGTTGCCTGCCCTTAGGCAACAGCCTAGAGTACCAGGAGGAAAGACCAAACCAGTGATGTTGGTGGTGTGGGATTTCTTTCAAACGGACAAAGAATCATGAACACATGTGGTGTGTCTTTCATGTAAAGACAGGCTGAGTCAGGGTAATGAGGGAACACAACTGGGAAGATATACCATGAAAAGGCATTTGCGGAAGTCCCACTGATCTCAGTATGAGACGACATGCCAATGTACAGCAGCAGCACCAGGCAGGGAGGCCAGTGATGATGATTATGATAATGATGACCAAGGGGAGCAGAACATTAGAAAACCAGTTAGAGAGGAAGAGGAAGAAAGTCTTTCAAGTTGTAGCCAATGCACAGCTCCAACATTTTCCATTCATCAGTTCTTTAGCCCATTGACTCCCACACTTCGGAGGGGTCACAAATTTCCAGCCACTTTCACCCGAAGGGTGGCAAAAATAAGAGCCAACTGTCATATCCAAAGATAAAAAGCACTCAACTTTCACTGGTCAAGTCCCTGGAATTGGACCAGAAATAAAAAGCCAACAGACCAGATGCAAAAAATGTTAACCCAAGGAATTGTGAAAATGCTAGCCACTAACTTGCTGTCATTCTCCTTTGTGAGCAGTGCAGGTTTTCTATCACTAATAAAAGTTACAGTGCTAAGGTATCAAGTTCCCAGCCATATCTACTTTTCCACAGTGGCTCTTCCTGATTTGTAACAGAGTGTCTCCAAAACCGTATTATGTGCCCTGAAAGCATCATTTGTTCCAGTCATTCACATCACCACTGACATGTGGACCAGTGGTCAGACTGTTGATTACAAGGCAGTGACTATCCATTGGGTCAGTTTCCCCTCTTTGTTCTCTTCCTCTTCCTCCACTGGATTAAGTGCCAGCAGCAGCAGTAGCAATAACCACAAGTCACTGGGGTCTCCCAACCTCCACAAGCAGGGAGCTTTATGTATCACTGGCTTTAACAATGGCCATCATGCAGAAAGTTTGTTATACTTCCCTCAACAGAAGTTGGATGAGTGGCTGGTACCACACTCATTAACATCAGGTTTTATAGTACCAGATAATGCAAAGGCATTACACAGTTGACAAAGGCAGTTGACAATTGGTATTATACACGTTTCATGTTTTGCTCACTGTATAAGTCTGGTAGTTTAGAGTTCCAAGATGAGGAAGATGCCACTGTTGCGTATGTCTGGCCAAAACTCTTTGTTGTCTTTTTAGCCATTCTGTAAAGGCATGGAAGCTACTGCAAAACATTTAGCAGCAGACACAAGATGGAATTCCACCTATTACATTATGGAACGTCTGCCAAAAGAACAGAAGGCTATCCACTAGCATGGCATTGAGCATGGTATTTGGAAGGGAGAGGTAAACATCAGCACGAATCAGTGACACCTGACAGAAACCCTCTGCACTGTGCTGAAGCTCTTTGAGGAGGCCACAAGGCTGCTAAGTGCTTATGCAGCTGGTCTAAGCCAGGTACTCAATCTCATTGTTCTATTAGCCTGTGAGTTCTTTGTATGAAAACTCAATAAGAGAACAAGGAGAATACCACTGCTCTCAATCAAGTAGAAAGGATAAGTTTGCATTTCCAAATGAGACACGCATTTCAAAAATGCGTACAGATAACCACTACACTGTAGCCACTCCCTCGGACCCTCACTTCAAAGACACATTTGAGACATTCTTTGATGCACAAGAATGCAGTAAGGATCAGCAGTCCTATAAAGTCTGCCTTATCCATTTGGTCTCTGTACGTATGGCACAAAACAAGACCACAAACACAAATAGAGAAGAAACGCAACACTCATCATCATCCCTTGCAATTGCACTGACAGGCCAGGTGGAGGATAGGTAAGAAGGAGGATCCGAATGTGTTTCCACTGCTACTACTGAACATCACAGGAGTCACTTATTTTTGTCTCCAATTCAACCTGCTCCTACTGCTGCTGCACCTCTGAGAAAGAAAGCCATTGATGACAAACTACTATGGTAACAACTGTCTAACTATGGCTTGATGAAAAAACATGGCAAGTCACTTTCTGACACAGTGGTGCCTGAGATGCTAGCAAACAAAATGGTGCAGGATTATCTGGACGAGAACACACCCCTAGCAGAAGGAAACAAGTTTCTATTGTACTGGTACCAAAAAAAAGATAATTTGGCCCTCTATGACACAGGCAGCTGTGGAACACCTCAGTGCCCACCTGCAAGTACGTGCTCAGAATTTTCAGTGCTGCATGCAATATTGTCATGAACAGGAGAACATGCCTTTTAGCCCAGAATGTAGAGATGCTCCCTTTTTTAAAAATTAATCTCCCCTTTTCCCAAATCCCTTTTTGTCATGGTTTATGGATGATGACTCTCCTACATTTCTAGCTGGGCTAAAGACAGAGGAGGAGGGCAGATGGGAAAAGTTTCTGTGTGCATTAGTTTTTTGAAACCAGTAGCCTACACACACACTGTGGAATGCTGCCTTGTTGGCTTCACTCAGTCTTCTTCAAATTAATGTGTTGTGAATTCTGGCAGGTCTACACAGGCTGAATAAATAATTTTTGGGGGCAATGTTGACCATGAAACCAGTGTGTACAGCACTTATCCATGACATAATGAGAAGCCTTGTTCATGTGTGGCACTCTCCCAGTGAGCACATAGTTTTTGGAACTAGTAGCTGACACTGTGGGTTGCTGCACTGTTGTCTTCAATCCATCTTTTCTGGATTAATGTTTTGTGAATTTTTGCCAGGTATACACAGGCTGAATAAATAATTTGAGGGGCAATGTCGTCCATGAAACCAGTGTGTACAACACTTATCCATGGCATAATAGGAAACCTAGCCGATGTGTGGCACTGTCCCAAATTAATCGGAACACAATTTCTAGTAGCCCACACTGTGGAATACTGCCCCGTTGTCTTTACTCAGTCTTACTTGGATCAATGTTTTGTGAATTGTTGTCAGTCCTACACAGGCCAAATTAATTATTTTTCAGGCAACATTGCTCATGAAACCAGTGTGTCTTATCCATTGCATAACAGGAAGCCATGTCCATGTATGGCACTGTCCACATACAAATTATTGTAAATGATGGTACATGATGCCCAGTTGTGATAACTAGTATGTCTGGATCATCTTACTTGGCACTAATACAAACATATACCTAATCATAAGACTGAGATCCAATAGTCCATTAAATGTCCTTATAAGTCTTTATTCTTTCTTGACTCCACACCATATATTCAATTGGCAACAGTTTTGTAGCTTCACACTGCTTCTTCAGGCCAGAAATATAATACAGTGTTGTTTCTAAATGTAAACAAATACCATAATCAATTTTACATTCTTTCCTATTCATACTTTCTTCTTTAAATTACACTGCAGTTTCCTATACACTTAATCCTCTGAATTATCAATGACCATACTAATCAGTGTGCATAAATCATTAAAATATTCATTACCAAAATAACATTTTGTTGATTCTTATCATTATTATTTTTCATGTAATCCCTATGTTAAGCGACCTTGATTAATTAACTGAATAGTGTTATATCATTAACCAGCCAACTGCATACCTGCTGTGTCTGCTTCTCACTAGAATTTTATTTCCCCATCTTTATTTAGTGAATCATATTCCATATTATGAGGTGCTGCTTAACTAAGTTTAAAATACAAAAACATAAAACTTATTTAGCCTAATCAATTTAAAGAAAACCTTATAATTATTGTGTAAATGTAATTAATACTATGTTTTCTTACTTTCTTTTTTAAGACTTTATGTAAGTATTCTTGTTGCTCCTTTTATGTTACTTAGTAGCAATTTATTTCTTATTACCAGTTTGTTCTGGTTTCTTTCCACTTATATTAGCTATAATGATTTATATAAATCAATTATTAGACAATGTTTTTATGTACATAACGCTGTGTTATAAAAATTCTCAATCATTTCAAGGGTTGATGTTCCATTTATATTTGTTTACCTTTCAGTGTTTGAATCACTGTTTTAGTCTCCTTGTTAAAGTTTTTGTCTCCTGTTTCTTGCAACAATTTAAACTATAAAAAACAAAGCCATTTATGCAGTGTTACCAAATCCATTCATATATCCTTGTATTGTCCAGTAATCTCGGACCTTTAAAATGAATTACAGGGAGTCTGCAAACTCTTACCTGGCTGAAATGTCATAATGTGACCGTCTTCCTAAGAGAAAGGAGTGGTCTGAACCTATGAATCTGCGCAGTTTAAAAAGACCACGAAAATGGCAGGGGATACTATGTCATTCATAACTAAAGTCACCTATTCCTACTATAAGTGTTGCCTAGATTTTAAATAAATGAATGAAATGCCTAAAACTCCATGTAGCCAAGTGGAAATGTTTACGTTGGCTCACTTGGTACATTGTGGGAGTCGGCGGTTCCCCCACCAACCCGTCCACGGCTTATTGCAGAAATAACATTAAATTAGTGTTCTGTAATGCTAGGTTACCAAGTTTGAGGAATCTATTATGACTGATTTACATTTCTAATTTAGCCATTACAATAGTCACACTGATCAGTTATTTAATCATTTGTATTAGTACGTACAGTCAGCAGTGAGTAAGACTCTTCATTTCTTCCATTCGCCTCTTTATCTGGGTATTTAATTGGTTAATAATGTAATGAAAAGAATTGAATTGTAAACTTTTAATTAGTCCAAAAGATCACATTGAAATGTAAAAGAGTATTCCTGTCAGTTTCTTTTCGGTACAATTTCGTATCCAATTTGTTATTATTGTTATAGATTAGTAAGTCTAAAAATGCCAATTGTTGTTTGTCGGCTTCCATAGAAAGAGTCAAATTTTCATTTCTGCTATTTAAATAAATTTGAAACCTTTCCAATTCCTCTTTTGTTCCTTACCATAATAGAAATACATCATCTATAAAGCGTCTCCATTTTTTGATATTTTTGTAAAATGGATTGTTGTTCTCATTTATTATATGTGTTTTTTTCAAAATTCCACATGTATAGGTTTGCATAGGAAGGTGCCATTGTACTTCCCATTGCTGTTCCATGAATTTATAGATCATATTCCCCCTCAAAATCAAAATAATTCTTTTGTAATACTAATTCTGACAAACCAATCAAAAAATCTGTATCTGGAAATGTGTTATCCCTGTTCCTTAATGTTTTCCTTAATGATATCAGTCCCTCTTCATGTGGTATACAAGTATACAGTATAAGTCTTTCATATCAAGGAATACTAACCATAGATTTTCAATATTAGTATTGCTCCCATTTATTTCAGATATTATTTCAATTACATGGCTCGTATCCTAAATGTATATGTCCATTTTCTTGACTTCTTGTTGTATGTGATAATCCACATATTTAGAAAGGGGCTCCAAAATTGAATCAGTTCCCGACACAGTCAGTCTTCCCGGTGGTTTCTGGGGATTTTTATGTATTTTTGGTAATACATAAAATACAGGTATTCTAGGTTTTTTGTTTATTAGCATTTCTTTTTCTGTTTCTGTACACCATCCTTGTTCCACTGCTCCTTCCAAAAAACCCTGTATTTCTTTCTTAATCTCATTGGTTGGGTCGCTTTCTATTTTTAAATAGTTATCACTATTGTTCAGTTGTCTATGATATTCTGCCTTATAATCCTGGTATCCCCACAGGACTATTCCTCCCCCTTTATCAGATGGTTTAATTCTATCAATTTGTCCTCCTCTAGATTCTTTAATGCTTCCCTTTCCTTTCTTTTCATGTTGTTATATTTTGGGAATTTAGATTTTTTTTCTAACAAATCTTTAATTTCTTTGTCTACTTCCTTAATGTAAGTTACCACCACTTCTTTGCCCCCAGGTGGGGTTAAATCCAATTTAATTCCCAATATTCTTTTTAATTCTTGTTTTCTCATTGAAGGTACCTCAAGTTTATCTTGAAACCAATCAGACAATCTTAATTTTCTATAGAATTTCTGTAAATCTATTTCTAGTTGGAATTGGTCTATCCCAGTTTTAGGTGAGAAGGAAAGTCCCTTGCTCGGTACCTGAACTTCAGTCTCTGACATATTTCTTTCACTTAGATTAAATGCTACTATTGATTCCTCTGTCTCCCCCTGCTGCTGTAGACACCTTCTCCTCTACCTCCTCCTCTCCCCCACTTCCAGCTCTTCCAGCCCCTCTGGTTTGGGTTCCATATGTCTGTCTATTCTGTCCTGTGTTTTGCCAACCCCTTTCCCTCAGGTCGTATCTCCTAGGTTTGATTAGATCTTGCTGAACTCTGGTCCCTTCTTCTTCCATCTGTTGTTGATCTCTCCCTAACAAAATCTCTGTTTCCCCTTCTACAATTTTACAATAATTTGTATGTAGGGGGTGGCAAACCCTAGGTACAGTGGCCTGATTCACCTGTAAGTCAGATATTAGACTACACATAAATATTGACACATAGCAGTTTGGTGTCACCTAATTCTCTCATACATCTCAACCCTCCTAGCCTTATTTCCTGTCTGACCTTTTTACACCATCCACCTGAATAGGGATAATCATATTTTAAACATGACTACATCATGAGGCACTGGGATTAGACAGGAACCATTTCATGAATTTCAACAAACAGTACAGAGTACACTACATACATTTCAGTTTACCTTAGAAGAACATGAACAAGTTTTAAGTCTATTAAGTAGAGACAAAACCTGGACAGAGGTTACAAGTGAAAAATCTCTCATGAATAAAATATACCATCTTGAACAAAAAGATGTGAGATTAGAATGGCATGCATTGTCCCTAGGGGAATATATAAAAAAACAAAAGAATCCCTAGAGGGCTATGGGTATTGGTAGAACCCAATTTAGGATTTATGACAGCTAAACTAAATGACAAATGGGCAGGAATATGGAATAAATGTTCAATAGAGTTTATGTTGGCACTTATAGAAGCCATTATAGAAGAAAGAAATAGACTTGCAATAGAAATTCAAGGAATTAAAGATGAATATAAATCCAGGGTACAACATCAATAATTTACACCCACACTAGAAAAAATGAAAAAAGATTTTGGGGAATAAGAAGAATACATAAAATAACAAAAAATAAAGAAATTTAAAAGAGATATAATTGATTACAGGGACAATAAAGTATACAGTTGGTTTATCAAATAGAAAACATACTGGGGTAACCAATATACACAGGGACCACGGGACTATCAAACTGATTCAGATAGCAGTGATAGCTATGTATTGAATACATATGACAGACAAACTAGAAGGGGAAACAGAAACTTTTTTTAGGGAGAGATCAACAATAGATGGAAGAAGAAAAGACCAGAGTTCAGCAAGAGCTGATCGAACCCAGGAGATATGACTTGAGGGAAATGGGTTGGCAAAACACAGGACAGTACAGACAGACATATGGAAATCAAGCCAGAGGGGCTGGAAGAGGTGGAAGAGGGAGGAGAGGAGGAGGCAGAGGAGGAGATGTCCAAAGCGACAGGGGGAGACAGAGGAATTAATAGCGGCTTTTAATCTAAGTGAAGGAACTATGTCAGAGACTGAAGTCCAGGTACTGAGCAAATGACTTTCCTTCTCAACTACAAATGGGCTAGACCAATTCCAACTAGAAATAGATTTACAGAAATTCTATAGAAAATTAAGATTGGCTGATTGGTTTCAAGAGAACCTGCGGTACCTTCAACAAAAAAACAAGAATTAAAAAGAACATTGGTAATTAAATCGGATTTTATCCCACCTAGGGGCAAAGAAGTGGTGGAAACTTACATTAAGGTAGTAGACAAAGAAATTAAAGATTTGTTAGAAAAATAATCTAAATTCCCAAATATAATAAAATGACAAGAAAGGAAAGGGAAGCATTAAAGAATCTAGAGGAGATCAAATTGATAGTAATTAAACCAGCTGATAAAGGGGAAGGAATAGTCCTGTGGGGATACCAGGACTATAAGGCAGAATGTCATAGACAACTGAACAATAGTGATAACTATTTAAAAATAGAAAGTGACCCAATGAACAAGATTAAGGAAGAAATACAGGATTTTTTGGAAGAAGCAGTGGAACAAGGATGGTGTACAGAAACAGAAAAGGAAATGCTAATAAACAAAAAACCTAGAATACCTATATTTTATGTATTACCAAAAATACATAAAAATCCCCAAAAACCACCAGGAAGACCGACTGTGTCAGAAACCGATTCAGTTTTGGAGCCCCTTTCTAAATATGTGGATTATCACATACAACAAGAAGTCAAGAAAATAGACACATACATTAAGGATACAAGCCATGTACTTGAAATAATATCTGAAATAAATGGGAGCAATACTATTATTGAAAATCTATGGTTAGTATTCCTTGATGTGAAAGACTTATATACTAGCATACCACATGAACAGGGACTGATGTCATTAAGGCAAACATTAAGGAACAGGGATAACACATTTCCAGATACAGATTTTTTGATTGGTTTGTCAGAATTAGTATTACAAAATAATTATTTTGATTTTGAGAGGGAATATTCTCTACAAATTCATGGAACAGCAATGAGAATTACAAGAGCACCTTCCTATGCAAACCTATACATGTGGAATTTTGAAAAGACACATATAACAAATGAGAACAAAAATCCATTTTACAAAAATATAAAAAAATGGAGATGCTTTATAGATGATGTACTTCTATTATGGGAAGGAACAAAAGAGGAATTGGAAAGGTTTAAAATTTATTTAAATAGCAGAAATGAAAATGTGACTTTTTCTATGGAAGCTGACAAACAAGTGGCATTTTTAGACTTACTAATCTATAAAAATAATAACAAATTGGATACGAAATTGTACCGAAAAGAAACTGACAGGAATACTCTTTTACATTTCAACAGTTATCACGATCCTAAATTGAAGTCAAGTATACCAAAATCACAAATGATTAGAGCAAAAAGAAACAGTAGGACAGACGAGGAGTTTAAAAAAGAAATGGATAGAATGATAGCCAGATTTCAACAGAGAGGATATAAATACACTAATATTGAAGAATCACTATCAGAAGTGGAGTCTATGACACGGAAAACATTATTACAAAAAAAATACAATGGACAACAGAATAGTGTTTTCAACATCGTACAGCCATTTTAGCAACAAAATAAGGGCCACATTGCTAGATAACTGGCACATATTACAGGTTGGTGAAGGTCACAATAAGAGATTTATAGAAAAAGCACTAATAACATCTAAAAAGAACACAACACTTAGAGATAGACTAGTACATACTGAACACATAAAAAGTGGAACTAAACAAAAATAAGATAAGCAGTTATTTTTGGGGCCTTTAAAAGAAGGAAGTTTGTCCTGAGGTCAATGTTGCCACTGCAATAATACAACTAAAAAAGTGACATTTGAACACCCATACACTAACAAAAAATATGTCATTAAACAACACATAACTTGTAAATTGTACCACGTAATATATATTCTACAGCGTCCATGTGACAAATTGTATGTGGGTAAAACAAAAACGAGTTAAGAATTTGGATAAGTGAACACAAGAGCGATATCAGGTTAAAAGATGAGAGGTCATCAGTGGCAAAATTCTTTAATAGTGAGGGACATTCAGCAGCTTCCCTAAGATTTTGGGTACTTGAGAAAATTAATGAACCGTATGGATGAACTATAACATGGGATGGCCTTTTATTGAAAAGAGAAGTGTATTGGATCTACATGATGGACAGCACAAATCCAAGAATTGGAATGAATGAATCATGTAACTGGTATCTTTATTGGAAATAATTATTTTTCTGACTTACAAATCATAATAAATTTGCACTTATACCTTCACTCCAGCGACACTGTCTTTTGGAAGGATCCTTGAACTCTTCTAAGGAATATTGGATATTAAATACGTTTTGCTCATTTTGCTCTGTTTTGCTTTTCATTTAGCGTTTTGTTTCCTCTTTGTTTTGGCTTAAAATTGTTTTCTATTTTCATTTGGCCCATTTGTTGAGTAGTCGTATTATCGTATCAAACCGCATTATTTGCTGTTCGGCTTTATGCCGACTATTCAATACAGCTATTTGGAATTGAATTTAAGAGCGGGACTTTTAAAAAAAAATTTTGAGGGGACTTGCCTGCCTGTGTTGTATCGTGTCCAGCCGTATCGTGTCCAACCGTTGTATGGTCCTGTGGTTGGCTGCTGGCTGTGTGCTGGGAGCGGTGTGTGGAGCTGAATTTCGACTGCCACTGATGTTGTGGGGGGGTTTTGGTTGCTGACAGCCTGGGGTTCTGGCAGCCACTTGTGTGCTCAAGAGGAACACTTGATTGTGAGGAGGAACGCTTTGTGGAGGAGTGCTGGTTCCCATTCGGGGAAGGAATATTGCCGAATCAGGAAGAGGAAGCAATCGGTACCACACTGTGACTGGACTTGTTGTAAGAAGGAAGCATCTGTGACAGTGGAAACTGTGGATTATTTTGAATTAAATTGTCCAGATTCCCTGGCCCAGACAGGGTAGTGGGTTTCTCTGCCTCCGGAGGGTGGTGGGGTTAGCTTTGCTTCCTTATTGAGAGAGGGGTACCATCGGATGGTGGTTCAGCCTGCCTCATTGTTGTGAGGGTCAGTTTGAGTCTGGACTTTTGGCCGGTGCTTTCTCTGGATGCCTGCAGGATTTTACTGAGGTCGGATTTGTGTGGATTGTGGTGTGGACTGCTACTCTGGTGATGTATACTTGAATTCTCGTTATTTCCAGTTCATGATATTCTGGGAAACAATTGGGAGGACCAAAACTTGAGTTAATTAGTCTAGTCTTGTGAGAGAAGACTGTCTAAAGTTTTTGGGCCATACTAGTGGTGACAGCACAAAAAGTGTGGATATCAAAGAAGAAAAAAGACCTTGAACTCTTGTTTTGGGTTTCCTTTGGGTAATTGAGAGTACTGATTTTAGTACTGCGGGGAAATTGAAATTCTGGGCCAAAATTTTAAGGGGTTTTGTATAGGTGGAAAACTCTTTTCTGCAGTGGTGAGAGCACTGTGGGTGGGGGTAGATGGACAAGTGCTTCTGATAAATTTATGTGCAAGCTCGAACACATTGTTATGAAATGTTTTATGTTTGATATTGGAATATAGTGTTTAGTTTTATTTAGAGTGTTTTGTTAGGGTATAATTTTAGTTTGTCTTGTTTTGTTTAGTTATAATATTTATATTTTGTTATTTCAGTGTTGTATTTCAAATTTTGCTATTTATATATTTTGGTGAGGTTTTTTGAATTAGTTGTGTCATTAGTTATGTGTTGGAATGAAAATAGGACAGTCGGCTAATATTCCCCCTCCAGGCTCAGGGATCTCCGTCCCTTCTTCTGTCCCCCCCCCCCGTCGCCAGGAGTCTATAGAAGGTATAGGGCTCTGGGGATTGTGAGGGGGAGGAGGGTTGGGGCTGGGCCTGGGGGGAGATGGAAAGGAGCAGGCGGATAGGGATTGTGAGGTCAAGGAGACACCCTGGGATGAAATGGGCTCGGGAGAGGGGTTCTCCCTGTCTTGTGCCCACACCCAAGGGTCCTGGTTATCAGCAGGTAACGCAGTCATTGTCGGAGGCCCATCCTGCCCGAGCGGTGTTGTGCAATGCTAGGTCTATTAAAAACAAGATGGCTATCATAGCCGATCTTGTTGGGTCAGCTGACCTGGCATGCATCACCAAGACCTGGCTGGATGAAAATGCTGGGCCAGTATTAGCCGCAGCAGTTCCAGCCGGGTACTCAGTGATACACCGCTCGAGGCAGGATCGTAGGGGTGGGGTGTTGCCATTTGTTTTAAATCAGAATTGGGCCTGGTGGAGGTACCAGTAGGAGTCACCAGATCCTTTGAGTGTGTCTTGGGCGAGGGTGTGGGGTGCAGGATACTTCTCGTATACCGTCCACCAGATGACAGGAATGTTTTCCTGCAGGAAGTCACAGACTTCATTGTCTACTTGACATTGGGGTTCCCCAGATGGTTGGTTCTGGGGGACTTCAATGCCTGGGTCGACGATAAGCTCTCATGTTTTGGTCAAGACTTCCTCCAGTTGATGTTATCACTGGGCTTCACACAGGTAGTTTCCTCCTCGACCCATATTGGTGGGCACTCATTGGATCTGGTGTTCCTTCTGGGGATGGGGATATCTGATTTGGTGGTGGAACCACTCGGATGATCTGACCATCACTCCATTAGGTTCAATTTTGAGGCCACCCCTATTAGGTCAGCCCCTTCAGAGATGGTCCGGTACTGCCCATTAAGGGGTGTGTCCCCAGATGACCTGATGGTGGTGCTGGACCTATTGGACCTTCCGATAGATTGCTTGGATCCAGGTGACCTAGTACAGGCCTATAATAGGGCAGTTATGGGGGCCCTGGATTCTATTGCACCTGTTCGTGTTCGACCGCTCACTCTTCACCCCAGGTCTCCATGGTTTGATGAGACCATGAGGGAGTTGAGGAGGGTAGGACAAAGGCTGGAGAGGCATTGGCGGAAGTCCGGTCTGGATGATGACAGACTTAGTTTGATGGACCATTATATGGCCTATCAATCCACAATCTATCGTAAGAAGGCAGAGTTCCTGTCCAGGGAGATAGCAGCTGCACAGAATAGACATCCCAGCTCTTTCAGACTGTGGAGAGACTGTGCAATCCAGTCTGTCTTCAGCCCAGGAGGGCCTTTTCCACAGAACGGTGTGAGGAGTTTGCTCTTTTCTTTGCAGATAAGGTTGCCAAAATCAGATCAGATGTCCGCTGTTCCCTCTCCAATGGGGGCAGTGATGGTCAGCCGGAGATGTCAAACACCCAGTTTGCATGGTCTGACTTAAGCCTCCCCAAAATCGATGATATTGTGATGGTCATCCGAGCGCTGTGACCAACCAGCTGTGATTTGGACCCTGGCCCCACAAGCCTCTTAGTGGATTGTGTGGATAAAATTGGCCTAGTCCTGGCTTTGATAGTCTGGAAGTCTTTGGAGAGGGGGATCTTTCCAGATCCCCTTAAAGAGGCTATAGTTAGGCCTCTTTTAAAGAAGTCCTCCTTAGACCCAGATTGTCTAAAAAATTACAGACCAGTGTCTAACCTACCCTTTGTGGGTAAGGTTATTGAGAAGGTGGTCACAGTGCAATTGGAGGATCATCTGACCAACAACAATATCTACGATGCTCTCCAATCTGGATTTAGGAAAAGGCTTAGTACCGAGACAGCACTTGTTCGGGTACTAAATGACCTCCTAATAGCGAGAGATCGTAGGACCCATTCTATCTTGGTACTTCTTGATCTCTCTGCAGCATTTGACACTGTTGATCATGGTGTGCTGTTAGAGCATCTGCGGTCCATCTGTGGATTATCTGGTATAGTCCTCAGGTGGTTTAGATCTTACCTCGAAGGTAGGACTCAGAGGGTGGTGTCGGGAATTTTTTCCTCGGCATCAGTCTCCCTGCCTTGTGGGGTACCGCAGGGCTCTATTCTAGCACCTATGTTATTCGCAGTGTATATGCTGCCATTGGGAGTGATTATAAGATGATATGGTCTGGGTTTTCATTGCTATGCCGATTACACCCAGCTGTATATGTCTTTTGTGCCCGGCCAGGATGCTGCCTTGTCGGTATTTAATAGCTGCCTTGCAGAAATCCAAGATTGGATGAATGGGAGTTGGTTGAGGTTAAACCCGGAGAAAACTGAGGTGTTGGTTGTGGATAAAGGTCGCTGTGAGATGGGTCTGCCAGCTGGATCGCACTCTGGCTTATGGCTTGCAGGCGTTCCGCTGACGACCTC
The DNA here is from genome assembly GCA_016271365.2 of Neoceratodus forsteri. Classification (NCBI taxonomy): domain Eukaryota; kingdom Metazoa; phylum Chordata; order Ceratodontiformes; family Ceratodontidae; genus Neoceratodus; species Neoceratodus forsteri. The sequence continues at coordinate 1,069,144,697 of CM028130.1, forward strand.
AGATCAGGTGCAGAATCTTGGTGTAATAATTGATGACCACTTGATGCTTAAAGCTCAGGTGTCAGCAGTGGTCAAAACTTCCTTTTTCCATCTGAGGACTATCGCCAGGGTGAAGCACCTGGTTCCTCCAGAAGATCTTCCAACATTGATCCACGCCTTTGTTACCTCCCGCCTTGACTATTGCAACTCCCTGTACCTAGGGCTATCGGGGGCTGAGCTTTGCCATCTGCAGCTAATGCAGAATGCGGCAGCCAGGTTGTTGACTGGTTCTTCTAGATCCAGTCATATAATGCCTGTGCTCCGCGGACTGCACTGGCTGCCAGTATTTTGGCGAATCACCTTCAAGGTCGGTTTGCTGATCTATAAAGCTCTACATGACCAGGGACCAACTTACCTGAAAGAGCTCCTTTGCCCCTACTGTCCCTCCCACCCCTCCGATCCACTGATGAGGGATTGCTGGAGATTCCCAAGGTCCATTTGAAATCTTCAGGGGCTAGGTCATTTAGCTTTATGGCCCCGACCCTGTGGAATTCTCTACCTCATCAGGTGCGAAATAGTCTGACTGTCCTGAGCTTTAAAGGAGCCTTGAAGACCCACCTTTTTAGTATAGCTTTTAATGATTTATAATAGTTTTAAATTCTGTCTATTTATTGTTTTATGATATTGTGCAGGCGCTCTGGATTTGAGAAAAGCACCTTTTTATAAATAAAAGTTGATTGATTGATTGATTGATAAATAATTAGCTAATGTAAATACTAAGTTAAAAATATTCAATGAGAATGTTACATGTACAAAGAGGCAAATTATTTATACTAATAGAGGTACATATTATGAATGAATTAAGAATGTTGTGATTGTGTTCTGAAGTGGCCAAGGGTGGGATTTGAACCGTTATCTTGGATAAGATACTATGATTTGATAAGCATAAGTGAATACCAGAAGGACACATCCAGGTTGTAGCCTTTAAAGTATTAGAAAGTGATGTTAAGACACATAAACATGAAGAGACCATTTAAGATAGAAGAAAGGTAACAACACAATTTTATATATTCAGACTATAATCTTTTGACTAATTATAAGTTTACAATTCAGTTCTTTTCATTACATTATTAACCAACTGACTACCCAGATAAAAAAGCCAATGGAAGAAATGAACAGTTATACTCCCTGCTGACTGTACATACTAATGCAAATTATTAAATAACTGAAAAGTGTGACTATTGTAATGGCTAAATTAGAAATGTAAATCAGTCATAATAGATTCCTCAAACTTGGTAATCTAGCATTGCAGAACATTAATTTAATGTTATTTCTGCAATAAGCCAAGGGCGGGGGGGTAGAACGCCGACTCCCACAATGTACCAAGTGAGCCCACGTAAACATTTCCACTTGGCTACATGGAGTTTTAGGCATTTCATTCATTCATTTAAAATCTAGGCAACACCTATAGTAGGAATAGGTGACTTTTGTCATGAATGACGTAATACCCCCTGCCATTTCACAGTCTTTTTAAACCGCACAGAATCATAGGTTCAGACTGCTCCTTTCTCTTAGGCAGACGGTCGCGTTATGGCATTTCAACCAGGTAAGAGTTTGCAAACTCCCTGTAATTCATTTTAAAGGTCCGAGATTACTGGACAATATACGGATATATGAATGAATTTGGTAACACTGCATAAATGGTTGTATTTCTTATAGTTTAAACTGTTGCAAGAAACGGGAGACAAAAAGTTTAACAAGGAGACTAAAACAGTGATTCAAACACTGAAAGGTAAACAAATATAAATGGAACATCAATCCTTGAAATGATTGAGAATTCTTATAACATAGCGATATGTACATAAAAACATTATCTAATAATTTATTATTTATATTAATCATTATAGCTAATATAAGTCAAAAGAAACCAGAAAAACTGGTAATAAGAAAGAAATTGCTACTAAGGAACATAAAAGGAGCAACAAGAATACATAAATAAAGTCTTAAAAAAAGAAAGTAAGAAAACATAGTATTAATTACATTTATACAAGAATTATAAGGTTTTCTTTAAATTGATTAGGATATATAAGGTTTATGTTTTTGTATTTTAAACTTTGTTAAGCAGCGCCTCATAATATGGAATATGATTCACTATATAAAGATGGGGAAATAAAATTCTAGTGAGAAGCAGACACAGCAGGTATGCAGTTGGCTGGTTAATGATATAACACTTGATAATGATAGAACACTGTTCAGCTAATTAATCAAGGTCACTTAACATAGGGATTATATGAAAAATAATAATGATAAAAATCAATAAAGGTTTATTTTGGTAATGAATATTTTAATGATTTATGCACACTAATTAGTATGGTCATTGATAATTAAGAGGATTAAGTGTGTAGGAAACTGCAGTGTAAGATAAAGAAGAAAGTATGAATAAGAAAGAAAGAATGTAAAATTGATTATGGTATTTGTTTACATTTAGAAACAACACTGTATTATATTTCTGGCCTGAAGAAGTGGTGTGAAGCTACAAAACTGTTGCCAATTGAATACATGCTGTGGAGTCAAGAAAAAATAAAGACTTATAAAGAAATTTAATGGACTATTGGATCTCAGTCTTACAATTATGTATATATTACTGTCCACAGACACACAATTGTTGCAACCAGTAGCCTACACTGTGGGAGTCTGTATTGATATTTAGTGGGCATACATAGGCCTTACAAACCATTTTATTTTGAGCATTGTTAGCCATGTACTCTTGCTTGCTACCAGCATTGTCCATGTTTGGAACTGACTGAACAATTTATGGAACCAGTACTCTTCAGTGTGGCCCACTACATCATCCTACTGTTTTGGGTGCTTCATCAGCCTAGTGCATTGTGTTATTTCATTTTACCTCCTTTCTAATGTTTTTTAATGGTCAAACCAGTGCAAACTAGTCCACAAGTAAGAGAATTTTGACAAAGTTTATCTGGTTTGATGGTCAAAGTTTGCATCGTCGAACTTTGGGAGGTTTGCACAGCTCTGATTCAGACCTAGTGCACCCGTGCTAACATGGCTGAATACTGGGAAATGACAGTACACATTTTCAGCAGTACAGTACAGCACAGGGCACAAGCACAGCACTGAATATAGCAATGACTGATTTAGTAGCACTGAAGATAGCATAGCACTGGCCACAAGCAGCACAAGGGGGTGGAGGTGCAGCACAAGGGGGGTGGAGGAAGGGGAGTTGGGCACCAAAGAAAGACACACGACATACAGCAAAGGTATCAAAAGGTTTAATAAATAACAAAAGGGCAGCTGTCTGTTAACAACAATGAAAATGGGCAATTGCCCTTAAATGACAGTAACAAAACAGGGCAACTGCATGTAAACAAAAATGAAAAAGTCAACTGCCTGTAATTGAATCCAATAAGGGCAACTGTTCATCCAACAAGTCCAGTGGCCATTGGTCTATGCAGCCCCTTTGGGCCTGCAGGTGCTGCTGGTCCCCATCTGTACAGATGGCTGCCACTGGGTCAAAGATGGCAGTGGTGTTGTCCTGCACCACTTCCTCGACTGCGTGAAACCTCCTACATTAGGAGGGGAGTCTATTTCAAATTAGGATGAGTACTAGGATCAGAGGGCATGTGATGAAGCTGGGTGGGAAGTTTTAGAGGGGTATGAAGAAGTACTGCTTTACTGAAGGACACCTGAAACAGCCTGCCAGCAGAAGTGGTGGAGTTGGAAACAGCAGGGGGCTTCAAGTATGCATGGGATAGACATAGGGGAATATTACTAAACAGACAGGGAGGAAGGAGGGTCACTGGAGACCTGTAAGGGTCTGCAGAGACAGACTAGACAGGGACCATTTGGGCAAACTGGGTGGGCCAAGCAGTCCTTTTCTGCTGACAAAGTCTATGTTTCTGTGTTACTCATAAGCCACAGGAGGTGTACCTGGTGCCACAGAAGGACATCCCTGCCGTCTGCCTCCAACATGTTCTTCACCTGACTGGCAGCACTTCGGGCACAAATGGAAGGAAAAACACTGAACTCTGCAAGCTTTACACACAGGATGAAGGACTCATGAGTGGCATACTGCGCAGAACAGGTGCAAGATCGACATACCAGACACAGGTGGACAAAGTCATGCAGCTGCAATGGCATGTGTGCAGCATCTCAGAGCCAATATAGTGTACTTGAAAAGTGGAGAACTGCACATAGAAAGTATGTGCCTTACTGCAACAGAGCCAGACACAGCCATGCAAAGGACACAGGACACTAGCAGACAGGCCAGATATGAAAACACAGCACAAGCAATGGCAGCACCAAGACAGAGTGCAATAGGCAGTGTACTGGCCCCAGTGGCTATGAGTAGAAGACACACACCCAGCACCCTACAGACCAGGCATCCAGCACACAGACCCACACAGGTGTTCATACACAGGACACTAAACATGCAGGAGTCCCCCCCCAGCCAACAGCAGGGGTGTGGAGCAGGCAGACACATCAGTTTTGCACACAGGTACACATGCACACACAGCACAGCTGTATACAGATGGGGCACTATGGGGAAACAGCAGCATGCTTGCCCACAGCATGCACCTAACATAACAGCAGCACAGTACAGACCAACAAATGTGGGCTCAGTCCAGCACAGAACATGCACGGCAGTACTGTCATGCAGCAATGGGTGTGGCAGACAGGGTAACATGTGAGTGCAACAGTGTGGCAGGGTAACATGTGAGTGTAAGTGTGGTAGGTGAGTGAGGGCACTGCAGTCATCTTTGTGTGTTACAGGCACACTGTGTCTGTAATGCAGTGACCATAACACCAGTGTAAGATGCAGAGCTGCCCAGAGGCACCCTCAGTCCCAGCAATTGCCAGAGTTCACTACTGATAAATGATCCCCTCCCATACAGAGGTTCTACAGGTTATCAGTTTGTAAACATCCATATGTGTTGTAATATATGCATTTCCTTCCCTGTATACTACGGAATGATTCCACAAGGTACATCACTGGGTTGGGCAGACCCTTCCAATTATGCATCATAATGACCAATGAATACATGCTAACGTACATTCAACAGTCCTCAATAACTACCTATGCTAGGGACCCATGGCACATAAGGCCAACTCTCGTGAGAGGCAATGGTGTGGCACCCAGTGTAGGTGGTACTGACAGAGACAGGCTGCCATGAACCACTGATGCATGCTGTATGCTGCACATGGCTTGTCAAAGGGGTGTAATGGTACCACAGTGGCCAGTCACTAGCATGACCAGACAGATATGTATACCTAGGGCAGATCATGCAGCCTGACAGACCTGACAACCAAGGGGAGGCGTACCACCTGGAGCAGTGAACTGCCAACTTATACCTGGTCTCGGTATAGCACTAGGACATGCATATTGAAATCCAGAGCTATTAACAGTTCCAACTATATAGTAACCCTATACATGCTCCCGTGGCTGTTGCCCATCTCTGACATCATTGTCGGGACAGCCATAGGAAGTTGTGTGTGCACCACTAAGTGCCCTTAGATTCAAAATGCCAGTGGGAGGGATGGAACGATCACCCAGATAAAAACTAAATTACTTCAGAGACTCACTGGGCCCTATTCACAAAAGTTGCCAAGTGGCTATGCTCTGCACATAGCCCACCCCGCACCTGCCCGCACCCACTGTGCCCACTGCATGGCATCCAGGAAATCTATACACCCCCCAGTGCGTCCAAGTCCCCAGACAAATGCACAGCTCCATGGAGGGGCAGGCTGGGGACCAGTGTGGGGGTGTGGCCACACTCTAGGCCATTCACTAAGGTGCGGAGTGCAGTGCTTGGGGGGGGGGCCGCTATACCTTCTGGAGGCAGCCATATATGGTACACACCCCTCCCAAGTTGCCACTACCAGTTGTGGTGGGGCTGCCGGGGGTCATTAGACCCCCTACTGAGTCTGCCCCAGTTGTCAGAGCACTCCAGGTAGGCTGGGAGCAGACATCTGGGGGACACCCACCCCCACCAAGCTGCCTGAGTACTATGCACTGGCCACCATTATGGTGGCCTACAGGCACACGGGATCCACCGAGGGACCAAGGTAGGCCAGCTGATTGGCTGCCTGCCTGGGTCCACAGCTCTGCACCCACCCGCCCCCGTGAACCTGTGCAACAAGGGGGCAGGGAGCCGTGTGTTGGCCTGTGTTCAGGAATACAGCCGATCCGATACACAGCTCTCCCAAGGGTGCAGAGCTGCATGAGGTGGGTTACATGCCTTTTGCACATACCCCTGCCCACGTTCGTGAATAGACATCAGTGTAAGTAAAAAATGTCTTTTTGTGAAAATGCTACTCGGACCATACCTCACATTGAGGTAGGGTCCTATTCCAAGTAAACTTTCCTCTTTAAACCATAACTTCACACACAGAATTTTACATACCACACAGCTCGACATAAATGTATGTGTGTCTGCTGATTTGTAAGAGTAGTCAGTGAGACTTTGTTACTGTAGGGTTTCTTGTCCTGTGTCCCTCTTCTGCCTTAAGTTGAGCAATATGGTGGTTTATTTTCTCCAGCCAGTACCCATCTGGTAACCAGCTGACTGCATGCAAATCTATACCCACTACACTGGCTTCCTATAAGTTATTCTAATAAGAACATCAGGTACAGTATTTTTAATACTTGTGTATGTGGAAGAGTATTACAGATACAGTTTTTTTGGGGGGGTGGAGAGAGTTATTCCTCAGTGCCTATTAGGCCAGTGGTTCCAAGACCTACAGTTCATAGCAATCCCTCTAAAAAGGAAGTAAAGTACATTTACTAATGTAGCTGGAGAACTGTTGGCCTGGAACTACTGCTTGGGCTTGCACTCCGTGAGCGAGAGCTTACTTTTTTTTATTTGTTTATGTTGGTGGTTCTACCCATGCCCCACCGCATTTTCTTATTGAAAAATGTGTTTAATATATAGGAATGTGAGGGGACTGAGCTCCACCACATAAACAGATCAAATCATATTTAAAAATAGTAAGTTAATACCCTAACCAGAATTACATAAGTAATAGATGACAGCGTGAGCCCAAGTAATAGTTACCGCCAGGCCTGCTGTTCTGCAGTTACACTGATTTATTTACCAGCTCTGATACGTTATGTGCAGAAGAGCCGTGAGTTTTATTTTTGGGGGGTGATTTTCTTTTCAAAGCTCTTTTGTCAAAGAATAGAACTTTTAGTGCAGAGTACTGATTAGGAATGTGAAGATACTATTTACCTTGTTTTAGACCATTTGGATTGTAGCCCTACCTGCTAAAGAAAGTAATTCATGGATAGATTACTATGTAACATTCATCTAGTCGCATCAGGTGAACTACATGAGATAGCATTTATCTGATTCTATACCATGTCTGTCTACCAGCTAGAAATAAACCTCCACTTTCCTTAATTCAAGGGCTATTGCTCATGGTTTGATGGGTCAATAGGAAGCACATGCCACTCCCTCTAAGTGCTATACATAATGCATGCTCCAACCATCCACTAAATACACCACTGGACACTCATTTTCTTTCCTCGAGCTTCTCACTGGGACATATACTGTACCTGCTGTAGCCCTACCCTCCTTTTCTCAATGTGTTTGCTTATTTCTTTCTGATTACATGTTGCTGCCATTCTGTTTGTCTCTGTCTGTGCTTGCCTTGCTTCTTCTGTGTGTCAGGTTGCTTTCATCTCCATTGCTGGGTTTCACCCATGACCCTTGTTACTCCATACTGCTGTGTTCCCTCCTCTGCTCCTGCCTGCTTCTGATCATGCTGTTCCACAGGGGGCTCACTCTTTCACCTTACCTGTGCCTTCGGATGCAGTGCCAATGTTTCTCCTTTTTAGCCGGGGGCCATTTTTGTTGTTTGATTTGTGCCCTGACCACCATGCCAGCACTTGCGGTTTTCCATTCACTGGAACTTTTGGCTCTTGTTCCCTTACTTTCTGTGTCTGCTGTTTGTTTGGAGCTCTTCGCCCCCACCCACCCCACCCCACCTAAGCCACCCTCTGCTTGACAGTACCTTGTACACTTAGCACTCATTCGCTTTCCATGCCTGTTTCCCTGTGTTTATTTGGCCAGCACCACCAGTCTGCCTGCTTGCTTCCTATGTGACTGTTTGTTTTTTGTGCTGCTGTCTGCCTGTGCTTTAGTCCTTTGCTAGCCGTCTCTTACTGTTTGTCCCTGCTTTCCTGGCATCCCCCTGCTTTTTTTGTTTGGGATGCCCCTGCTACACTTTGTTTTCTATTTTTGGGGCATCCTCTGTCTGGTGCTCCAATATGCTGCTGTGCTCCCACCAGCTTTTCTCCTTTAGGACAATGCTCTCCTATAGCCATATATTCATTCAGGGCAGGGCTCCATCCTATGCCACCATACTTACTTGCCAGGCACACACTGCAATGACTACTGTACACCAACACCCACTAGTAGCCATGTCTTACCACTCCTCAAGGGCTCTAGTTTATATATTTCTTGTTATTTGTATTGCTTATTGATGGTCTACCTAAAACCATTATGTTTGCCGTTGTAAAAATGTATGCAGATGATACTGTTTTTGGTTTTTTTAGGCAGTGGCCAAATGATGATTAGGCTCTAAATTACAACATGATTTCTCAAATTTTCAGGACTGGTTTATTAAAAATAAACTTATTAGTGATACAAAAAAAACAATACTGTGCTGTTCAAAGACGATAGATCGGGGTCCAGTCTAAAAAGTTGGCAATTATAACGAATGACAGGTGATCATACAGCAAGTAAGTCCTTACAAATACCTGGGACTGGTCCAGTCCGATAGCACTAAGAGTTGAGGCGCTGGTCACCACACCTTACGCCACACTGATGAATCACATTTGGGAATGAGTGCGGGCCACCAGAGGTCAGCAGGGAGGAGATGGATCGAGCATCCGACAAACAGCTCTCCATCTCTGGGGAGAGGGGGTAACCTAGGTCAGTGCATGCCTGACCCCTGGTGGAGGCTGGGGCTCAGCATTACACTGCCACAACACTAGGGGCAGGAGCAGGGCAGATGGCGTGTGTGTGTGTGTGTGTGCGTGCGCGTGCGTGAGAGTCCACTGCAGGCATCACTGCATGCCTTGCTCCCACAGGGGAAAGAGAAAAAATGGAAAGAAGGACCCAGGTGGCTTGTCGTTGTGGCTTGATGGCCATTCCTGTTGCACTCCATTCCCTAGGTAATGCCCTGAACTGGATCCTGCCAGCAGGTGGAGGTCCCCACTGCCCCACCATGGGGGGTAAGCCATGGGGGAGGTGACAGACAGCGACTGGACGAGGGCCAACCAGGGCCAGGGTGGAGGGAAAACAAGAAGCTAAAAAACAAATACCTGGGACTGTGACTTGACCCAGAATTAACTTTGACAGTCACATTGACAGATTGTGTATTAAAGTCTTAGAAAAGTCTGGTGCCATGAGTAGGCACAAGCATTATTTGTCCCAGTAAACAAAAACAAAAATTACCTCCACAGTCATTCTTCCCCAGTTTGATTGCAGCAGTTTAATCTGCGGGTTAGCAAATAAATCTGAACTAATGAAATTGGATCATGTGCTTTAAAGAGCTGGCCCTCCTTGTAAAAGGCATCATTGCTCCCCTTTGTTAGAGTTATATTGGACGTCCCTTGAAATAAGAAATGATAGGAGTTGGTATTGCTTTCCTTTTAAGTGTGTAGAACTTTTGACCCCCAGTTACTGTACCTATTTAGAAATCTGATTGCTCCAAATACTGAATATTCTTTCAGAGATGTACAATAGAAGGCAAATGCTTTGTTGTACATAGACTTAAAACACGTTATAGCAGTATGTCATTCTGTTATATGGCCATATCATCTTAGACCCAGCTTCCTGCCCACTTACGGAACCTACCTACAATTCAAGGTTTCAAGGCAGTTTTACTCAAATGATGTTCTTTTGACTGTGATTGTACTTGAATGTTAGTTTGTGGAACTGCATGTACTGTTTGTTTTAATATTTATATCTTTTGCAACTGTGTGGATGTTTGCAACTGTGTGGATGTTACCGAACAGTCCTGGAAATAGGCTTTCCCTAGTGATCCTAACCTATTTAAACATAAAGAAAATTCCATTAAAAATACTTATTTTAGCTCAATACCACCAAAGGGCTTTGATGCTGCCCCAAAGTTGATCTGTGCACTTCAGAGGGAGGCATTGATCAGTCATGTCTCATGCAAATGTATTTCCATATATCTTCTTTTACTGCTTGGGGCCAATGATCTCCCAATGTTACCTTGTTTAGCTTGAGCCTTAGTGCCCCTAGGTGGAGCCCTCAGCAGGTTGTGGTCTATTTGGTTGCAGAGTCGTGCTTTATAGAACTTCATGAAAGTGAGAATCTCGGCCATTAGGCAGAGAGAGATGACCATAGACAGTCTTTATAAATGAAGCAGCACATCATGGTGTCTGCTTCAACCATCCATTGGATGCACATTTCACCTATAGTACTGTCATTTTAGGGATAATAATAATAATAATAAAAATATATGCCTGGAGGGATAGAAAACTAAAGCCTCAGATTCCCAGAAGTCTCCTCCACAAGGGATTTTCCTGTCTGTGCTGAAGACCATAACATTTTCACCATGTGTTGGGCCTGGAAGGTAGCATCATCTTTTCCTGGATGGCAGTTTTTTTATCATTAGTACAGCTCTATTGCTAGTCCTCCTTTTATCTCTAGCTGCCATTCCCTCACTCTTTTTTGGGAAGCAGCATGTGTTCTGCCCATACTTCTCCATGTCTTAAGAAAGGCAGTGTGATCTAGTGGTTAGAGCACTGGGTTGGGAACCAGGAGATTGCAAGTTCCTAACCCGCTAGAGACAATTACTTGGATAAGTCACATAAACTCTCAGTACTTGTCCACCCAGCTGTAGAAATTGATTGAAGCAGGACCCCCTGGAAAGTAAATGTTGCATCTCAACTGGGCTATCATGTATAAATGAATTGTAAAAACATAAATAGTAACAAAAACATTGTCCTTTTGGGCATCTTCCCTAAGGAATGTTTAATCTAAGGAATGTTTAATCTAAGGGGACCTTATCATTGGGACACCTTTAGGGGTGGAGCCAGCCTTGACAGGGTTTCTTTTGCTCACAGATTCAGTTATGGTTGGCAATCCCAGTCAAGGGGACAGAGGGAATGAATGGCCAAAATCTGCATTGCAAAAGAACTCAAATCACTTAATAATAATGTTTATTTATACCATGCCCTTCTAAAAATTAAGGCATTTTAACGAAAAAGTAACATAAACAATATAATAAAACACACATACAATAAATACTAGTTAATAAAAACAATAAAACATCAAATCGTGTACACGTGATACCACAAATGGGTCTTCAGGGCATGTTTAAATTCCTCCATGGATGTGCATCCCCAGGGCGGACAGGGTAGAGAATTCCAAAGGGTCGGGACCACTTACGTAAAACCATGGGCCCCAGAAGATTTTAAAGAAACCCTTGGAATCTCTAGCAACCCCTCGTCTGCCGAGCGGAGCGTTCACCTAGGACAATAAGGTACCAGAAGCTCTTTTAGGTAGTCAGGGCCAAGTCCATGTAGGGCTTAATATGTCAGAAGTCTGACTTTAAAGGTAATCCACCACTGTACTGGCAGCCAGTGCAGTTTGCGCAGCATGAGAGAAATATGACAGGTATGGGGAGTACCCATCAATAACCAGGCCGCAGCATTCTGCACTAGCTGCAAATGGTGGATATCAACCCCTGGTAGCCCTAGATAAAGGCAGTTGCAATAATCAAGGCACAAGGTCATAAAGGTGTGGACCAAAGTCAGCAGCTCACCGGACAGAACAAGGTGCTTAATTCTAGAGATGTTCCTCAGACGGTAAAAGGAAGATTTGACGACCACCGACACCTGCAATAGCAGTGTCAGCCCATCGTCAAAAATCACCCCCAGATTTCACACCTGCTCAGAAGTGGGGAGCTGGAAGCCACCAAGAAAAAGTCCTGAAGGTAAACCAGCTTCCCTCCCCTCTATCCGGTGACCCAGGTCCACAACCAACACCTCCGTCTTCTCTGAGTTCAACCTCAGCCAACTCAAATCCATCCAATTCTGAATTTCAGTGAGGCAGTCGTTAAATGTCAAGACAGCTCTATCCTGATTGGGTGCAAAAGATAGGTAGAGCTGGGTATCATCGGCATAGCAGTGAAACCTCAGCCCATACCTTCTTACAATGTCTCCGAGGGGCAGCATATACACTGCAAACAACATGGGGGACAACACTGAACCCTGAGTTACCCCACATGACAGAGAGACTGGGCCAGAGGAATTAATCCCTGACACCACCCTCTGAGTTCTGCCAGTGAGGAAAGATCTAAACCACCCAAGGACTGTACTAGACAGGCCACAGATGAACCTCAGGCATTCGCAAAGAACCCCATGGTCCACAGTGTCAAACACTAAAAAGAGATCAAGAAGAACCAAGATGGAGCAGCTCTTCCAATCTCTCGCCATCAGGAGATCATTGAGCACCTGAACCAGCGCAGTCTTGGTACTATGCCTCTTTCAAAAACCAGACTGGAATGGTTCATAGATGTCATGGATGGTCAAATGGTTCTCCAGCTATATTGCCACTACTTTCTCAATCACCTTCCCCACAAAGGGAAGGTTAGAGATTGGTCTGTAGTTCATACAGCAATCTGGGTCCAAAGAAGCTTTCTTCAAGAGGGGCATCACCACCGCCTCTTTCAGGGATCTAGGAACTCACCCATCCCAAAGGAGCACCAGACTATCCATGCTAGGACTGGGCCAATGGTATCCCAGCAACCCTTAATCAGAGAAGCTGGGCCCGGATCCAAACTACAGCATGTAGGGCACATACCCTGGACAATCCGCATGACATTAATGAGCTCCAGCCAGGCAAAGGAATTCCAGGAGAACTCGGGGTTAGTGACCAAGTGCCAATCCATAGCTTCTCCCATTGAAGGTGCAGGTAGGAGCGCCACCCTGTTGTCGGTCACCTTAGCCACAAAGAAGCGAGCAAGCTCTTCACACTCTACTTGTGAAACGGCTCTTTGAACCTGCAGGCAGGCTGGGTTGCACAGTCTGTCTACAGTTCAAAAGAGCTGAGCTGGTAGATTCTGAGCACCAGCAATCTCCTGGGACAGGAACTCTGCCTTCTTACATGAGATTGTGGAATGATAGACTTGGTAATGTTCCATCAATCTATGATGGTCGGCATCAAGGGCGGATTTCCACCAACAACATTCTAATCTTCGTCCTTGCCACCACATCTCCCTCAAAGTCCCATCAAACCATGGGAACCAAGGGTGAAGGGGGAGAGGACAAACATGGACTGGAGCAATGATATCCAGAGCCAAGGAACTGGCCTTATTATAAGCCAGTACCAAGGTATCTGGGTCACTGCTCACTCCAGAAAACTCCAATAGGTCAAGCACCGCCATTAGGCCCTCCGAGCTTATATCTCGCAAAGGGCAGTAACTGACCACTTCCATAGGGGTAGGCCTATGAAGTGGGGCACAAAAACTGAACCCCACAGTGTAGTGATTGGACCATCTGACTGGTTCCACCCCCAAACTGAAGGCATCGATCCCCAGGAGAAAGACTAAGTCAAGGGAGTGACCGCCTTTATGAGTGGCAGAAGTAACAACTTGTGTGAGGCCCAAAGGTGTCATCAATTAGAGGAAGTGTTGTCCAAGCATTTTATCTACAGCTACAGTATGCTGCACAAGCACTCCATACTTTGTTGCCCAGCAGACAGTAAACTGAAGATCCCTGCCTGTCTGGCCAAGCAGGGAGTTAAAGTAACCAAATGCGTAGTGGTTGCTAGTCCTATGGGCTATTCCTGTTTGCAGGTCCCTACCATCCTCTACCAAAACATATAGCAATTGTATATATTTTATAGCCATACATAATGCAGCATAACTGCAGCTATTTTCTTCAGCTGCAGTTTGACCCATAACAGTACTTGCTCTAATAAAATAGTAGCAGTAAGTGAGTTTGAAATACTATTGTACACGTGTGCATTGCAAATATTCATGCTGTTCATGTAAAGGACATGTCACCTTAATGAGCTAAATAGAGGAACTAAGAAAAAATTTACACAAACCAAGGTGAGACATAAAATAAAGTTGCCTGGAATGTAATTTATCCTACATAAAGTTAACAATGTTGTGCAGTTGCTGGCAATGGCCACTACCACAACTACATTCCTGCAAATACCCCTGCCCACGCAACTATCATGATTATTGTCACCAACCATCCTTTTATTGCAATTACTGTAATATATGTAGCACTGTAAAACTTCCCTGTAAATGTAGTTAAGCACAAATTGAGTATTTAATAAATGTGTGCCCTACAGATTTTTTGTTTGCTACAGTTCACCCCGATTATCCAGCCACTTTTGTACAAACATAATCAGGTGGATAACTGAGGGTGGTGGATAATAAGGGGTAAATAGAACAGCATAAGGGTGCAAAAGAATAGCAAATATTTTGCACAACCAAAATTTGGTGGACGATTGAGGGTGGCCAATAATAGGGTGGAGAAAAACCAAGGGAGCACTGCATTTTTCAGCTCATCAGTTGTTCCATCTTTGTATGAACTTTGATTTCTGTTGGTTACCAGTTACAAAACAACAACATTAAAGGAGAACTTTGCTGAACCTGCAAGTTATTTCCCCATAAAAGCTGTTTTCTTTAGGGGTTGGGTGGATTATTTTGTTTTTTTAAGTACTGGTTCACATTCTGTTATTGTTCCATCTATATTGGACTTTCAGAAACTGCAATGGGCATTTCTACTTTACACTTTGGTGGTAAGTACCATTTTAGAACTACATGACATAGTTTATATCTCAAATAACCACGGAGTTCTGTAGTAGAACATGGATGCATTGTGTCAACAATAGCAGAGCAGAACAGAGGTAGGAACTACATCATACAATTCTAAAATGGTTCTTACCAGCAGCATGTAAATCAGAAACACTCACTAAAATAACTAAAAAGTCTGAATAGCTAGAGCAATAACAGATTTTGAACCAGCATTTTAACTCATTCTATCTTGTGTGGCCATTTTGGGTTGGGTTAAGCAATGGATGGTTCTGATGTCATACTGTGCTACTGGCAAGAAAGGGTTTTACAACAGCTTCTGCTGAGAAAAAATAGCTTATAGATTCATCTCAGTTGTCCTTAAGTCACCATAGATTGAAAGCATGTCAGATTCAAAATCTGAGAGTGAAACTTTACAAAAGCATTATAGGAGCTTCTCTCGCTCTCTCTCTGTTTTGTCTGTCTCATTTGCTCTCTTTCTTTTCTTTCTCTCTCTCTCTCACACACACACACACACACAAACACACACACACACACACACACACACACACACACACACACACACACACACACACCTTCCTGAGCATTTTACAACCTCTTTTAACCTCTCTTAGTCCCCTTGGCTAATGCTACAGTTCATGGCTTATAAAGTACTTTGGGATAATGTGTGTATGTAAGATGCCATATTAAACTGAGAATATTTGTTCCTGTCCTATAAAGAAAGCAAGACTCCAGAATAAGGATTCCATAAAAACGAAAAGTCACGCAACAAAATAAAAAAAAAGAGAGGAGAAGCAAGTCTCTTTCATCATCCTGTTCAGTTCTTGGTAAGACACCAGTACCATAGATTGTTGCTGTGACTGAAGAATGTGCTTTTTATACAGACTTCAGGGACAAACTGACAAGAAAACATGCTTCACTGCCTGGGAACAAAATAGCATTCTGAAAAGGTGTTCTATAGTAAATTGTTGTGACGGGCTAGAGTAGGTTTTATTCAAATGTTTACTGAAGTGCATGCTTGCCTTTTAAATTATCCCCTATTTCTGGGAGCACTATTCGATCCCTGCTTTAATGTAAAAAAGGCTAGAGTGGTGTTAGACTAAAGCACAGGTGAGAAGGGCCAAAATAGCTGTCTTGTCATTGTAATGATTCCATCTGTCTTTGATTTTCACTAACAAATTGATATGTTAAAGTTCAAAGTTAATTAAGCCATTCAACCCATAAGGTTTTTACAAAATATTTTAAAAATGTAAAAGCAGTAATTGAAAGAATCACAAGCACAGTCATTATCTTTACATTACAGTACAGTATGCAGTATTGCACTTTCATTCTTTTGTGATACCAGCAAGGAGGAAATTAGCGATTTTTGTGATTTCCTTTATACCAGGGGTTCTGACCAGGGGTTCTGACATCACTGTCTCAAACGGGCAAAGGATATGCACCTGTCATAGCAGAAGCAGACATCCTGTCATAGCAGAAGCAGACATCCAGGAAAGGAACAGCAGCGAATGAAGAGGTGACTGCTATCTCAGTGGAAGGGGAAGTAACTGCAAATCTAGGAGCTTTCATTGTTACTCATCTGCATTGCTATTGCATTGTGGAAAGGAGGAGTAGGAGTTTGAAGAAGGTTGTGCAATAGCTACTCAAAGTCTGTTTTTGAGTGTGGATAGGAAGGTTAGGAATATAAAAAGCAATTGCTCAATCTATTTAAACTTGTACAACAAAGGGGGTAAGGGAAATTAAGAAAAGAATGTTTTGCACTGATAGAGGGGGGAGAGAGGAGACTTGGGGGAGTGTTTGGTATCCTGCATCTGGAAGGGTAGGGGGTCACTGGTGGGCAATGACAGCAATGGGTAGGGTGGTAGGCTGCAACAACTGTGGTGCACCAATCTTTCTAAAAAATTGCCTGGAGTGTGGGAGGATGTTTAGTGTGCAACCACATAGAGAAACTTAGAAAGGAAATTGAAGGTCTGCAGGAGGAACTAAGATAGGCAAGGCAGACTGGGGGTTGGTATAGCCCAATACTGGAGGGAGAAAGAATAGGAGATGAGGGAGGGCGATTTAAGCCAACAGTGGTGAGGAGAGGGTCAGAAGAAGGGAAGCAGGGACAAGAGGGCCCAGGCCGGGAAGAACGATTACTGGGGTAACCAGGTCAGGAGACAAAAGACAAATGGAAGGAGGAGATAGGGACTTGTGAGGCGAGGTGAAGAAGTGGCAAAAGTCATGGAGTGGAAAGGAGAGAACAGGTTACTATGAAGAGAGAGGGAGCGGGCATTTGTGAAGGGTCTTCAGAAAATAGTTTTGCACTGCTGGAGAGGAAGAAGGTGGAGGAGGGAAATGATGAAATTGGAGGAGTAATTTATAAATGCCTGGACCAAACAGGAGCGGGGGGAAGTTCTGCTGGGAGAATTGCAACAGGGGCAAAAGGGGGAAATAATGTGCAGGAGGAAGAAGAGGAGCTGGAAATGAGAGAGGGAGATGAATGGAAGCAAGCAGGGAGTAAGAGTGGTGGAGTCTTAGTGCTGGGGGACTCAATACTAAGAGGAGTCAGGTGGGGTAGCAAGGGGAGAGACATAGTCGCATTTGGGTGGAGGCCATGCCAGGAATGACAGCAGAAAGGGTGGGACAATCTGTTCTGAAATATGCTAGAAGGGGTAGGAACAAGCCTCATTTAATTATATATCTTGGGACGAACGACCTAGCTGACAAGACAGTACATGTAGTCCAGAGGAGGTTTGAGGAACTAGGACAATTATGTGAGGGGGCAGGAAGATCAATAACTTTTTCGGAGATACTTCCAGTGCCCAAGGCAAGCACAACAAGAAAGCTGAGAATAGAGGAATTTAACGGATGGCTAAGAACCTGATGTTGTGCTAAAGGGTATGGGCTGTTGGGGAGGGGGGAGGGACCTGGGAGGACAGTAGTCTCTATGCCAAGGACAGACTACACTTGAGTGAGGAAGGAAAGAAAGCATTGAAACAGAGGATGGAAGAGTACATAGAGGAAGTAAGGAATTTAAACTAGGAGCGCGGGGGTGGCAATTGGGCAAGAGACATGCAGAGACCACAGGTTGGGAAACCATATGAGCTTACCCCCATAACAGTGACAAAGGACAAATGGCAAGTACTATTAGTGATGCTAGTAAAGGAGGGCAGGATGGGAGGGAGGGAAAGGGGTGGAAGGTAGTTACCCTTAATGCTAGGAGCCTTGGGAGGAAAACTGCAGAGTTACAGGTGCTCATGGCAGAGGGAGAGGTGGACATTGCAGCCATCACAGAAACATGGGCCACCCAATACAATGACTGGGACCTGTCTGTACCAGGGTACAGATTATTTCGTAGGGACAGACTGATTGGGAAAGGAGGGGGTGTGGCACTATGTGTGAAGGAAGGACTGAAGTGTGTAAGGGAGGAAGGGGAGGAGGGTAATACAGAGTCACTTTGGATGCAAATCCAGGATTCCAAGAATAGGATTCTTAGAATGGGAGTGGTGTACAGGCCGCTATCTCAGATGGAGGAGTTAGACAGGGAACTAGTGGGACAGATCAGGAGGACCTGCGAGAAGGGTAGTGTGGTGATTGTGGGGGACTTCAACATGCGGGAGTGGACTGGAGTACCCCAACAAACAGGAACAGAAGGGCAGGTACTGCTGGATGCCTTCCAGGACAGCTTCCTGCTGCAAATGGTCAGTGAACCAACTAGGTTAGGGAATACCCTTGACCTTGTGCTGGCAAATGGGGACTTTGTGAGAGAACTTACAGTGGAGGAACCGCTGTCAGGGAGTGACCACCACTCAGTATGGCTCACATTGGATATGGGCAAGGAAGGAGTGGAATCTGGCACAAGAGTGCTGGACTTCAGGAGGGCCAACTTTGGGAGGATGGAGGAAGTGGTAAAAGGGTACCTGGCCAGAATTCAATTTAGTATGGACACTAACCAGAGGTGGGAGCTCATAAAGCTGGGGATAGTGAGGCAACCAAAACCTGCTGCAAGGCCCAGAGCAAGAAGGCTAGGGCTAAGAAACTGAGCTGGTTGAGCAAGGAGGTCATGGAAAAGGAAAGAAGGAAAATAGCTGCCTTTAGGAAGTACAAGAAAACAGGAAGAGGGGAGGACAGGGAGGAGTACTTGATGGAATCGAAGGAGGTGACAAGGGCAGTAAGGGGAGCCAAGGCATCTACGGAACTCAGGCTGGCACGAGGCATTAAGAAGGGGGAGAAGGACTTCTTTAGGTACATCAGGGAGAAAAGGAGCTGTAAGGACCATATAGTAAGGATTAGGAAGGAGGGGTTGGGTGGAAGTAGGGTGCGATAAGGCAGAAGCATAAATGAGTACTCTGCTCATTATTTACTAAAGAGAAGAGGGGGGTGACACCCAAGGGGGGGAGAAATGGAAGAAACGGGGGGGAGGGGGTGACAGATGGGGAAATCATGGAGGACAGAGTTCGGGAGGGTTTGAAGGCACTGAGGGTGGATAAGGTGCCAGGCCCAGATGGCATCCACCCCAGGGTACTGAAGGAGCTGGCAGAGGTCCTTGCAGGACCTTTGGCAGACCTATTTAATGCCTCACTACATTCAGTGTGTGTACCTCAGGACTGGAGGATGGCTGATGTGGTGCCCCTCCACAAGAGTGGCCCCAAGGATGAACCAGGAAACTACAGACCAGTGAGCCTCACATCCATCATGGGTAAGCTAATGGAGACTATCCTGAAGGAGAGGATGGTGGCCCTCCTAGAGGCCAAAGGACTACAGGACAGCAGACAGCATGGCTTCATATAGGGCAGATCCTGCCAAACCAACCTGGTGGAGTTCTATGACTGGGTAACTAGGCAACTGGACAGATGACATGCAGTGGATGTCCTGTATCTGGACTTCAGTAAGGTATTCAACTCGGTGCCACATGGAAGGCTGGAAAGTAAGTTAGTAGGCAAAGGGGCAGGTGCAAAGCTGGTGAGATGGGTAGGGAACTGGCTTCAGGGAAGGTAACAGAGGGTGGTGGTGGGTGGGGAGCTCTCACACCCAAATGTAGTGACAAGCGGTGTTCCACAGGGCTCGGTGTTGGGACCAGTGTTGTTTGGGATATTCATTGCAGACATATCTCTGGACATCAAGAGCAACATCAGTCTGTTTGCTGATGATACCAAAGTAGGAGCGATGGTGAATGAACTAGGGTGATGGCAGGGGTTGCAGGACGATCTGGCAAAGCTTGAAACCTGCTCAGACACCTGGCAACTGGGCTTTAATGCTAAAAAGTACAAGGTGCTGCAATTTTGGATGAAGAACCCAAGGACGAGTTACCAGCTGGGGAGTGCAGCTAGCCCAGACAGAGGAGGAGAAGGATCTGGAGGTGTTCATTACAGGGTCAATGAACAACTCGGCACAATGTAGGAAGGCAGCTGCAAAGGCCAACAAAATGCTGGGTTGTATTGCAAGGGGTATATCCTCGAGGAGGGAGGAGGTGATTCTGCCACTGTATAAGTTATTAGTTAGACCGCACCTGGAGTACTGCATGCAGTACTGGTGCCCATATCTGAAAAGGGACATTAAGTTACTGGAGGGGGTGCAGCACAGGGTGACAAAGATGAACAAGGGGCTGGGGGACTTATCATATGAGAGGAGGCTGAGGGAGTTGAACATGTACTCACTGGAGGAGAGGAGGGAGAGGGGGGACATGATTGAAACCTTTAAGTACATGAAAGGAATAAACAAGACAGGTACAGAGGGGCTGTTCAAAGTAAGGGAGGGGAGGGACACCAGGGACCATGATATGAGACTGGAGGGAGGAAGGTTCAGGAGGGAGATGAGGAGACACTTTTTTACAGAGAGGGTGGTGGCTGGGTGGAATGCATTACCTGCAGAAGTGGTATCCAGTAGAACAGTGGACTGCTTCAAAGGGGGATGGGACAGGACAAGGGGGAGGGTCAATGAAGGGGAAGGGTGGAAGGGAGGGGCAGCTGCAGAATAAGGGGTGCTAGTTGCATATTCGAGCAAACTTGATAGACCACTAGGTCTTTATCTTCTGGCAAATTTTGTATGTTCGTAATATTAAGTTTAGCCATCATTAAACAGAGAAATTATGAGATTGTCATTTGTCAGTTGACAAATACATTTTCCCAGTATGTTGCCCAGATAAAAATGTCTTTCTTTTTGTATAAAGGACGGAAAGGGGCAACCTGTTTCTCGTCTTCCCTATGTTTGTTTTCACCAACACAGTTGGGATTAATGGAATTAGTAACATCAAACTTTATTTTCAGTAATGTCCATTGCTGCTAAATATTTTTCTAGTGGGTGTGTTTTCTTTCTTTTACTGTACCAATGATTATATCTCGAAGCACAAATTTGTGCAATGATCTTTTGTTTGGCTATCCTTGTCTTGCCTTGATCAGGAATATGCACTAATTTGTCATTAAAGACTGTGGATTTTTCCATATATAAAAGATGCAAATTTAAGAGACTGTCCTTTCTACAAATGACAGCTAAGGTGTATAAATAACTCTCACTATATGTAATTTTCTTCTATAAGACACATTTTGGGAAATGTATGATTCTCCATCTTCATACTCTTCAGCCAGTATGTTAGCAGTCTTATTTTGGCAGTATCCTTAAAGAAATGTTGCCTAGTTCAGCACAAATTAAAGTGTAGGAATTGCAGATGGAAGAAACAACAGTGTCCCATAGGAGCAATTGATTATCTTGTCTAGGATCTCATTAAAATGTTGAGTATAATGAGATGGCACCAGCTTAGTGTGCTCTTCCTGATAAAACTTTGATAAAATAAATATAAAGAAATGGTAGTACTGAACTGTAATTTCATTTTACATCCTTTACAAACCAAATGAAATCTGATAAAATAAAAATTGCTATGATTCTGCAGTATGATACTATCATCAGTAGTAAACATTTTCACATTTTCACTTCTGAGCTTGCAACTGGAACAGATGGATAGAGACTGAATATGGTTACTGAAGTGAACCATATCACATGAGCTTATATCTTTATACCACATTATACATTTGATTCTGTCAACTGCTACCATGGCAGCCCCGCAGAAATTTCACAGACCGATCATACTGCATTATCCAGTAAAAAAAAAAAGCTGAAGCAAGACAATTAGTTGGCATTCTTCTTCCCAGCTGTCTCCGTGGGCCACAAAAAAGGACTATGTATAACCACCTGTTGCTCTATCGACAGTTCACATTTCTACAAATCAATCTGTATTCAGTGGTGGGGATGATGGCATTCTATTAGCCATCACAAAAGCCTGTGGATTCTGCCTTCTGCTATGTTTAATGACGTTCTCTCTCTCGCCCTCTCTCTCTCTTTGACATTTTGTTATTGCATATCTGAATAGCACCTTGCAGACTCAATCAAATTATATTTATTAAAATAAGTTAGTGGTCTGTTGCATGGAAACCAAGTTGATGCTGATTATCTATTCATTTGAAATTAAGTTATAAGCATGTTTTTGCAACAGCTGTCATTTATTAGATTGCAATTACAGAAATCTGGTTAAGAAACTGAAGAAGAACTTTTTTTTGAATTTTAATAATGGAATGAATCTGATTAAAAAAATTAAAGGATTTGCATGTTAAGATGTGCCTACTCATTGTCTGCTATTCAATACCAGAGCATCTAAATATGACATATATTTTGTGTGGCTTCTTAAGTCTGTAGATTAATGGTATTGAAGCTGACACTCAGAGATTGAAGGGGTGGGCTGGAGGACTGTTATGCAGGTGTTAGCATGGCATTTGCTTCTCACACAGAAGTGCAGTACTTGATGATATATCAGCTACGCAATTAAATACATTGCTTCCATTCCAGCATTTCCCACTACCTGTACAATTTTTATATACCCAGGATAGTCCAGCTGCAATGTACATCCCGTTTGTAGCGGAACATGCTCCAACACATTTTCACAGCTACAGTACTGTAAGTGGATGGAACAGCGACAGATTAAATTACTTGTCCAAGGTCACATAGTGAGCATGCTAACTCTACTTGGGTTTGAAATTGTTGTCTCATGGTTCCCAACCAAGTGCTCTAACAACTTGACCATAGTATATAGATAATATTATAAAGAATAATGTACGAGAGCTGTGTATCACAAGGTGTTTTTTACACACCCAAGGTGTATCATGCTCACATAAACCCCAAGAGCAAAGCTCCAGTGGCTAGTCAGGGCATCACACACCAGGGATGTGTAAAAATGAGTTTGGACAACTTCCTGTATATTTTTTATAATTGTTGGTTTACCAAAAAATATCAGGGTTTTAAAAGGCTCTTCAAGTTTGTATTAGGGCTGTGCAAGGTCCAAATATTATTTCCCATATACCACAAATAATCAGCTATCCAAATATTTGGGATCAAATAATGAATGGATTACAATTTTATTTGGGAACTAGTATTCAAAGAGTGAGGAAGAAAAGCATCCTTAAGCTTGGTCAAGTCTTGTCCTCCGGACCACCTCCTCCACATAGCAAAAATTAAACAATTTTCTCATCCTTCCCCCTTCCCCTACCTGCACAGTTGTATAAATGAAAAACAAAGTAAGCTCCCAGCTGAAATGTATACTTGTAGTAGAGCAGTGGTTAACAGAATGCCCCCTCCCTAACCCAAACCTCCCCATGTGTCTTCAAAACATATTGTAAATGGTGAAGCCAGTGGAATCATGGAACTTACCCCTACCCCTACTCCTTGCTGTAGAGGGGAATTCCTGTCCATCCCAGCTAGTTAGTCACCCCTTCCCAAGAAAGCTATTTTGATCCCGATTCAGTAACAGTGTCACAAAAATAACCAGCAGCATTGGCAGACAGATGCAAAGCAAGAGGTAAGAGCAAATAAACTTCAATAACTAGCAAGATTGAATGCACCATAGGGAGGGAGGGGGAGAAGTGAAGAGCATCATAGACGATGCTAAGCAGACTGTGACCAAAAGATACTTTATTCAAAGTGCCAAAGATGTCAGCTAAAGCACAGATGCACAAAATATTAAGTCTGGCTGAGCTGGCTACTTTCTTTGAGCTGCACACTGTTGCTCACATTACTATTTGGCACTTTGAGTAAAGTGTCTTTTGGACACCAAGAACTTCAGTAGATCTGCTTCCATGAGAAAAACATCATGATCTACATGAGGGGTGGTGAGGGCCTGCTTTCTTTTTCTGTGCTAATTACAGAAGTGTTTGGTGCTTTCATCACTGTCTCCTGGAGCAACTTTCTTTCTGTTTCTGGTATGGCCAGTAAGGCTGAAGTACAAATTAGATTAAGGGAAGAGACCAAAGAGAGAGGGCTGACAATGCCTTCATTCAGAATGGACAATAAAAAATTAAGGAGATTAGAAAAGAATACTGGAGAAGAAATCGGAAAAAGCAAGAGGGGAGCAGGAAAAAGATAGAAAGGGGTTTGTCTTAATGCCAGCAGCCTGGAAAACAAAATTAGTGAGCTCCAGACAATGGTGGCCGACATTGAGATGGATCTAGTAGCCATCACAGAAACTTGGGTCACAGTGAATAAAAATTAGGATCTAACAGTCCCAGGCTATACCATGTTTAGATGGGACAGAGGAAAAGGTAAAGGAGGAGGTGTAGCCCTATATATCAGGGAGGGAAGGCATAGAACCAGTGAAGGATGGAAACATCAGGGGAGGTAACAGGAAAACAGAATTGCTGTGGGTTCAGCTCAAGGCATCCTCAGGCAATTAACTATGGATGGGGTGATCTATAAACTTCCATAACAAGGGGAAGAGATACATGAGAAGCAAAGGGCAGAACTAGAAAGGGGGTGGCAAAGGGGGATGTGGTGGTGGGAGTTCTATACCTGCCAGATGTTGACTGGGTCATTCTGGTAGCCAGGAGCTCCAAAGTTCAGGCCCTGCTGGATGCATTACGGAACTGCCTGTTGGTGCAGCTAGTCAAGGAACCTACTAGGTAAGCTGCTATTCTTGACATGGTGCTCACCAACTTGGAAGTGATGGGAGGAGTGAGGGTATGGGGGCCACTAGGTTCTAGCAACCATAACTCTATATGGTTTGACCTGGCCCTTGGGACATATAAGCCCTCAAAAAGGATGAAGTCCTAGACAGTGGCATTAAGGCAGCTATAAGAGGGAGCCCTGAGATGAGGTGGCAAGTATTTACCAGTGAAAGGGTTCAGAAAGGGCTAGAAGCCCTAAAGGGAGACTAGGCCCCAGGGTCAGGTGGGATGCATATGAGGGTGCTCAAGGAATTGGCGACAGAACTCACTGAACCCATGGTGGTGTTACGCAATAGCTCAATACAAACAACAGTAGTTCCAATAGACTGGAGGGTGGTGGATATTGTCACACGCCATAAGTAGGAGGGACAAGGAGCAACTGGATAAATACAGACCTGTCTATCTTACCTCTTTTGTGGGTAAACTGATAGAGGCACTGGTCAAAGAGGACCTTGACAACTACCTGGAGAGCAATGGACTCCAGAACAGTAACAGCATGGGTTTGTGGCAGGGAAGTCTTATCAGACCAATCTGATAGTATTATTTGACTAGGTAGTGAGGATAGTGGATAAGGGCCATGCTGTAGATTTACCCTACTTTGATTTCAGCAAGGCTGTCAACACAGTGCCTCACAGAAGGTTGCTGAAGAAGCTATAGGATCTGGGTGCTGTGAAGGACACAGTTTGCTGAGAAACTGGTTGGAAGGAAAACAGCAGAGGGTTGTGGTTAGCAGAATCAAAACAGAAGAGAGGGAGATCACCAGTGGGGTACCACAAGGATCATGCCTGGGTCCAGTCTTTTTCAATATGTTCATCAGTGACATGGGAGAAGGAAACCAGGGCAAGATGTGTTTCTTCATTGATGACACTAAGCTCTGTGACAAGGTAGACAGTGGAGGAGGGGACAGGGAGATGCAGAGTACCTTGCAAAGGCTAGAGAGAGAGATGTTCAGAGGTTTGGAAGTTGAAATTCAGTGCTAAAAAGTGCAAGGTGATGCACATAGGGAGCAAGAACCCCAGGACAGAGTACTAGATTGGAGGGTAAAACTGTGCATGACCTCTGAGGAAAGAGACCTAGAGGTCATCATCATTTACTCACTAACACAGTCAAGCCAGTGTAACAAGATCTACAGAAACATAGAAACATAGAATTTGATGGCAGATGACCACTTGGTCCACCTAGTCTACCCATTTTCCCTACCTACAGTAACACTGCAGACCCTACTTAATCTCCAGCTTATCCCCCCTTTCCATACCCCTAAGATACCCTTATGCCTATCCCATGCAATCTTGAATTCCATTACAGTTTTTGCCCCCACCACCTTCGCTGAGAGGCTTTTCCAGACATCCACCACTCTTTCAGTGAAGTACTTCCTCACATCTCCCCTAAGCCTACCCCTCTCCAATTTCATGGCATGACCACTTGTTCTTGAGCATGTTTTTTTCTGAAAATTGCTTCCTCTTGAACCTTATTTATACCAATGAGGTATTTGAAAGTCTCTATCATATCCCCCCTCTCCCCCTCCTTTCCTCCAGGGTGTTCATATTAAGGTTCTTTAGTCTTTCCTCATAGGATTTCTGGTGCTGACCCTGTATCATTTTGATTACCCTCCTCTGGACCGCCTCAACTCAATGTCCTTCTGGAGAGGTGGTCTCCAGAACTGGACACAGTACTCCAGATGACATCTCACCAGTGACTTATACAGCGGTAGCACCACCTCCATCTTTCTGCTGGTGATATCTCTCCCTATTCACCCTAGCATCCTACTAGCTCTCCTGTCTGCTTTGTCATACTGTCTGGCCACCTCTAGGTCATCAAATATGATTACCCCCAGCTCTCTTTATTGTTTGGTGGTCATTAATTCCACTCCTCCCATTTTGTACTCTGCCCCTGGGTTTCTGAGCCCTAAGTTCATGATTTTGCACTTCTTTGCATTGAAATTTAGCTGCCATAGCCTAGACCATTCCTCTAGCTTTCTTAGATCTCTATTCATTTTTTCCAACCCCTTCTGGGGTGTTGACCGTACTGCAGATTTTAGCGTCATCTTGAAAAAGGCATACCTTCACTTCTAGACCCTCTACAATGTCACAAATGAAGACATTAAAGAGGACAGGTCCCAGTACTGCTCCCTGTGGCACTCTGCTGGTCACCCTCCTTTCCTCGGAGTGAACTCCATTTACCACCACCCTCTGTCACCTGCCACTTAACCAATTCTATACCCAGTTTATCACCTTTGGACCTACTCCAAGGCTGCCCAGCTTACTTATGAGTCTCCTATGTGGAATGCTATCGAAGGCCTTGCTGAAATTTACAGTAGGTAGGCCACATCTACCGCTCCACCTTGCTCTAATTCTCTTCTCACCCAAAGAAATCTATCAGATTTGTTTGGCATGACCTCCTCCAGTAAATCCATTTGCCTCAGATTTTGCAAGCCACTGGATTCAAGATATGCCACAATCCTTTCCTTTAGTGCTGATTCCATTAATTTGCCCTCCACAGAGTCAGGCTGATTGGCCTGTAGTTGCTAGCCTACTCCCTGCTACCACATTTGTGAAATGGGACTATATCTGCTCTCCTGCAGCCCTCTGGAACCACTCCTATCTCCAGACAATGGTTAAACAGGTCTGTCAGAGGTGCAGCCAGTACCTCCTATAGCTCCCTCAATATCCTTGGATGCACCCCATCAGGCCCCATTGTCTTGTCCACTTTCAGATTTGTGAGTTCCTTCAGGACTCTCTCTCTTCTGTAAATGGACTAGTGTCCACCTCCCTTCCTTTGATGCTCCTGTCATTTTCCTTTGGGCCCTCACCTTCCCCTTCTGCTGTGAATACTGAATAAAAGTATTTGTTCAGGGCATCAGCTTTTTTCTGGTTCCCCTCCACACAATCCCCCCTTCCCTTCTTAGCCTTGTAATCCTTCCCCTGGTCTGTCTTTTTTCGCTTACTTATCTGAAAAATGTCTTGTCCCTTTTCTTTACTGCCTGGGCTATTCTCTCCTTAGTTTGTGCTTTTGCACTCCTAACTGCCTTCCCTGCTTCCTTTTGTTTCTTCTGATAGTACTCCCTATCCCCCGTGTTTTCTTATACCTTCTGAATGCTAACTTTTTTGCCTTTAGCTTGCTAGCCATCTCTTTAGAGAACCATAGCATTCTCTTTTTGCTCTTGCTTTTGCTTACTTACTTGACACAGAGGTTTGTTATCTTCACTATCCCCTCTTTTAGTTTTGCCCACTGTTCCTCTACTCCACCCAGTCCACACACACATGCACACCACCAGAGCATCCATGAGGCATTCCCCCAATTTTTTTAAATCTGCCCTCATGAAGTCCAGGACCCTTGCCTTTGTGTGGTTTGATTCTGTCCCAGTACTTATATTGAACCACACCATATGGTGATCACTAGTCCCCAGGTGGTCACCCACCATGACGTCAGCAACACTGTCCCCGTTGGTGAGTACAAGGTCCAGTATTTCCCCCCACCCCATATGAGTAGACTCTCTTACTAGTTGCCTGAGACACATCCTCTGCAGGGAGTCCAGAATGTCCCTACTCCTTGCCAAAGCTGCAGCTGGGATGCCCCAATCCACATCCAGCATATTGAAGTCTGCCACCAGCAGCACCTCCCCCTTATTTGACATCTTTTGGATGGCTTCTACCAGAACCTAATCCAATCCCCTCCAAGCTGGAAGTCTGTAGATCACTCTAGTGTAGATAGCAGCTCCATTCCCCTTCTCCAGGTGACCCACAGTACATCTACCCCTCCCTGCATTCCCTGTATCTCTGTTGCTTTAATGCTATTTCTTATATACAGAGCCACACCTCCCCCCCCACTTCTTTCCTGAACAGAGTATAGCCTAGTACGGCTATATCCCAGTCATGGTTCTCACTGCACCATGACTCGGTAATGGTGACTGTATCCAGGTCAGCCTCTGACATAATGGCCTCAAAGTCCAGGATTTTATTTCCCAGACTTCAAACATTTGCATACATGGCCTTCCAGATTTTGCTACCACCCTGTTTGTCAAGCCCCCATTTGCCCTTTTGCCTTTTCTCCTTACCTCCTCTGCTCTCATTCCCATCCCTCTTCATTACTATTATTTTGTTTTTCCTGGTATTTGGTATCCTTAGGGATTTCATTCCCTACAGTGCAGGTTGCCGTGTAAGCGGGCGCATGTCAAGCTCACACTTGTAGAGACAGTGCAAGCGGAAATGGTGATGGGCAGCAAACTGCTAAATGGTCTATGTGCAGTTGTGCACCTGTTGCTGTTCCTCCACAGGAAAAGTCCTCTGCTGGGAGGAGGATCTGCTGAGCAGCTGCCGTGGCTCAATAGGATGAGCCACAGGCAGCAATGGAGAATGGTGCGTCTGTGGACGGGTGTGAATCCTGGTCCCAGATGCATGGAATTTTTCCTTATTTTGTACTTTGTCGCGATTTAAGTTTGCTCTGATTTGATTATTTTAGTTGGGGGGGTTAGGCCCAACCCCCATAACAGGGGGTGTGAGGGGCAGAGCTCCCCCAAAACATAGAGAAATGCTGCTAGCAAAATATCACGCTGTACTGGCAGCATGGTATATTGCTGCAGCATTGTGTCATGCGACATTATGACCCCGTGCCATTTAATTCCCTTAGGGTTTTATCTCCTGACTACTTCAGCTTATTAGGGGGACAGTTTATGTTTCCCTGTTTCCTTCCATTACCCCAGTCAGCTAGTTTAAATGCTCACCAATGTAACATTTAAACCATTCACTGAGGACTGTGATTCCCCTCCTGGATGGATGCAGGCCATCTTCCCTGTATAGGCCCTT
The DNA here is from genome assembly GCA_016271365.2 of Neoceratodus forsteri. Lineage (NCBI taxonomy): Eukaryota > Metazoa > Chordata > Ceratodontiformes > Ceratodontidae > Neoceratodus > Neoceratodus forsteri. Next base: position 1,069,174,269 of record CM028130.1, read on the forward strand.
ATCCCTCCAGGTGGGACCCCAGTCCCCAGTGTAACTGAACCCCCTCCTCTCTGCACCACACCTTCAACCATTGGTTGAAGCTCCTAGTATGGAATACCATACCCTACCCCCTGTCATACACAAGTAACACCTCAGAAAAGGCCACAGAGCATGCTACCTGCCTAGGATCCCTTCCCAACTTCCTGACCTCCTCCTGCACTATTCTAGCCTCATCCCTAACCAGGCCATTTGTCCCCAGGTGGACAATGACATCCAGCTGCCCCTTCCTTCCAGCTGCTGTAGAGATCCTCAGGATCCGCTTCCTATCCCTCCGAGCCATGGTGCCAGATAGGCACCTAACCTCCCTCTCCATTTCCCTTCCTTTTCTAAATCTATCACTCTCACAATAGAGTCTCCCACCAGGAATTGCTTCCTCCTCCTCCTCCTCTGGGGTCTTCTGCCACCTTCCTTGAAGTATCAACTGCGGAGGACCCCCACATTCTCCTTGGTCACCACTGCGGGTGTCTCCATGGGACAGACCCACCCTACCAGAGCGGTGTAGGAATAACGTAATGGTACCATATGGGGAATGCACCTCTGATCCACCACCCTTCCCCTCCCCGAGCCCACTGTAGTCCAGCTGCTCCTCCTCCTAGGCAGCCTTTGAGGTAGCGGTGGTAGACTTGGTGGTCCCTGGCTGGGAGAGAAGACCCCCCAAATCCTATTCAATTTGGCATGCAGCCTAGTAACCTCCTCCCTCAGCCCAGAGAGGTGCACTCAGATTGGGCAGCACTGCAGTCACCAGAAAGTCTCCCTGAAAACTGCTGCCCCACAGCCACTGCACTGCACCACTCCCAGCATGTCTACTTCCTACTTTGCCTGTTTGTTTTGCTTACTTTAAACCCTTTTTTACCTCTACCCTAGACAAGGTGCTTCACCTAAACCCAAAGTTTTGTGTATCACTAACTCTCCTCATTGCCTTGCAGTATGTGAGCTACAATAGTAGTTTAACAGGAATCTTACCACAGTTGTCTGGCAGAACCTTCTGGGTCTCTGCTTCCTCCTGTGGACTCCTACTCACTCCAGTCACCTTTCTGTACTCCCTTCCTGTTCTCCTGCCTTACTGCTGAGGAGCAGAGTGTCCAGCTGCCAGCTGCCTCATTGGGCTGACTCCAATGGGCAGATTCCAGCTGCCGGCTGCCTCATTGGGCTGACTCCAATGGGCAGACTCTGCTGTGATGTCCTTATCATGTTTCTCCTTAGCACAGAGGACTGCAGCGCGGAGGTCCACTTGATGGCCTCTTCCTTATAAAGAAGCCTGGATGGCTCTCTATTGGCCGTGAGGTGGGCTGGAGCATGTCAAAAATGCCAATTGGCTCCCACTTCAAACCCCTCTCAGCATCTCCAAGCTCTGGTGTTCTGGGATTTGGTAGGCTAGATCAGTAAAAAAGTGAAAAAGCTCTTTCGTGGAGGGAGGGAGGGCTCCTGTTGTCAGTATGGGCTCCCTTTGAGGTATCAATCCAGTGACTGAGTGAGCAGGGAACGTCAGTTTTTGGGGATTTTAAAGCCTCAGTCCACCTCCTACTTCCATGTCAGCCTCCTGAATGGTTCTCTATTGGCTGCGAGGTGGATGGAGGCATGTCAACAACACTAACTGGCTCCCACCTTGAACCCCTCTCAGCAGCTCCAAGCCCTGGTGTTCTGGGCTCTGATAGGCTAGATCACTAAAAAAACTCTTTTGTGGATGGAGGGAGGGAGGGAGGGCTCCTGTTATCAGAGTGGACTCCCTCCAAAGTATCAGTGCAAAGGCTGAGTGAGCAGGGAACAGAGGTTTCGGGAGACTTTAAAACCGCGGTCTGGATCCTACTTCCATGTCAGCCACCTGGATGGGTCACTATTGACCGCAAGGTGGGTGTGGGCATGTCAACAATGCTGATTGACTCCTGCCATGAACCTCTCTCAGCAACTCCAAGCCCCGGTGTTCTGGGATCTGGTAGGCTAGATCAGTAAAAGAGCAAAAAAGCTCTTTTGTGGAGGGAGGGCTCCTGTTGTCAGAGCGAGCTCCCTTCAAGGTATCAATCTGCTGGCTGAGTAAGACAAACAGGATGCTGGGGTGCATAGGAAGGGGTATTGACAGCAGAAGGAAGAAGGTATTACTACCTCTCTATAGATCACTGTTGAGGCACCACCTGGAGTACTGTGCCCAGTTCTAGAGTCCTCACCTAAGGAAAGATATGGAAAGGCTGGAGACAGTGCAACATAGAGTGACTAAAATAATTCATGGTCAGCGGGGCAGATCTTATGAGGACTGGCTCAATGCACTGAGCATGTACTGATTGGAGGCCAGACAAGAGAGAGGGAGATAAGATAGAGGCATTCAAGCTCCTGAAAGGAATGAACAAGGTAAACTACAAGGAACTATTTAGCATTGTAGCAGATGAAGAACACAGGGACATGAGAGGGAACTGATGGGGGGAGGTTCAAGACAAAAGTGAGGAAGTTTTATTTTACAGAACAGGTGGCGGAGACGAGAGTAATCTGCCAGCTGATGTGGTGGGTGCCAAAATTAACAGTGATTTCAAACATGGCTGGGACAGAGTAAAGGACTTAGGGATTGCTCAGAGTGGTAGTGGTAGGGTGAGGGCATGGGGGTGCATAGTGTGGGGTAGAACTCTATATGGACAACAGGTCCCAGGTTTGTTAGGAATTTTATGCAGATTTGATGGACCAATAGTCTTTTCCACCCCATTGTGTTTCTATGTATGCTATTGCTTTATATCGCAAACATTGTGATGTTCTGCAGCTTTGTTATTCAAAAAATGACATAATTAGGAATTTAGATTGCAGGAGCTCACGAACATACGAACATACGAAATTTGCCAGCAGATAAAGGCCTAGAGGTCTATCAAGTCTGCTCGAATATGCAGCTAGCACCCCTTATTCTGCAGCTGCCCCTCCCTTCCACCCTTCCCCTTCATTAACCCTCCCCCTTGTCCTGTCCCATCCTCGTTTGAAGCAGTCCACTGTTCTACTGCATACCACTTCTGCAGGTAACGCATTCCACCCAGCCACCACCCTCTCTGTAAAAAAGTGTCTCCTCATCTCCCTCCTGAACCTTCCTCGCTCCAGTCTCATATCATGGCCCCTGGTGGCCCTCCCCTCCCTTACTTTGAACAGCCCCTCTGTACCCGTCTTGTTTATTCCTTTCATGTATTTAAAGGTTTCAATCATGTCACCCCTGTCTCTCCTCTCCTCCAGTGAGTACATGTTCAACTCCTTCAACCTCCTCTCATATGATAAGTCCCAGACCCTTGATCATCTTTGTGGGCCCTCGCTGCACTCCCTCCAGTAACTTAATGTCCCTTTTCAGAATCGGGACGCCAGAACTGCACGCAGTACTCCAGGTGTGGTCTAACTAATGACCTATACAGTGGCAGAATCACCTCCTCCCTCCCTGAGGATATACCCCTTGCAATACAACCCAGCATTTTGTTGGCCTTTGCAGCTGCCTTCCTACACTGTGCCGAGTTGTTCATTGACCCTGTGATGAGCACACCCAGATCCTTCTCCTCCTCTGGCTGGGCTAGCTGCACTCCCCTAGCTGGTAAGTCCTCCTTGGGTTCTTCATCCCAAAATGCATCACCTTGCACTTTTTGGCATTAAAGCCCAGTTGCCAGGTGTCTGACCAGGTTTCAAGCTTTGCCAGATCATCCTGCAACTCTGCCATCCCCTAGGTCATCCACCACCGCTCAACCTTGGTATCATCAGCAAACAGACTGATCTTGCTCTTGATGTCCCATGATATGTCTGCAATGAATATCCCAAACAACACTGGTCCCAACACGAGCCCTGTGGGACACCACTCGTCACTGCTCTTGGGTGTGAGAGCTCCCACCCACCACCACCCTCTGTTGCCTTCCTGCAGCCAGTTTCCTACCCATCTCACCAGCATTGCACCTGCCCTGTGCCTACTAACTTCCTTCCCAGCCTTCCATGTGGCACTGAATCGAATGCCTTACTGAAGTCCAGATACAGGACATCCACTGCATGTCCCTGGCCCAGTTGCCTAGTTACCCAGTCATAGAACCCGACCAGGTTGGTTTGGCAGGATCGGCCACGTGATGAAGCCATGCTGTCTGCTGTCCTGTAGTCCTTTGGCCTCTAAGAGGCCACCAGCCTCTCCTTCAGGATAGTCTCCATTAGCTTACCCACGATGGATGTGAGGCTCACTGGTCTGTAGTTTCCCGTTCATCCTTGGGGCCACTCTTGTGGAGGGGCACCACATGAGCCATCCTCCAGTCCTGAGGTACACACCCGAATGTAGTGAGGCATTATAGAGTCTGCAAAGGTCCTGCAAGGACCTCTGCCAGTCCTTCAGTACCCTGGGTGGATGCCATCTGGGCCTGGTGCCTTGTCCACCCTCAGTGCCTTCAAACCCTCTGAACTCTGTCCTCCATGATTTCCCCATCTGTCACCATTTCCCCCCTCGTCTGCCATTTCACCCATCTTGGGTGTCACCCCCCTCTTCTCTTTAGTAAATGCTAGGCAGAAGTACTCATTTAGTGCTTCCGCCTTATCATACCCTGCTTCACCCAACCCCTCCTTCCTAATCCTTACTATGTGGTCCTTACAGCTCCTTTTCTCCCTGATGTACTTAAAGAAGTCCTTCTCCCCCTTCTTAATGCCTTGTGCCAGCCTGAGTTCCGTAGATGCTTTGGCTCCCCTTACTGCCCTTGTCACCTCCTTCGATTCTGTCAAGTACTCCTCTCTGTCCTCCCCCTCCCTGTTTTCTTGTATTTCCTAAAGGCAGCTCTTTTCTTCCTTACCTTTTCCATGACCTCCTTGCTCAACCAGCTCGGTTTCTTAGCTCTAGCCTTCTTGCTCTGGGCTTTGCAGCAGGTTTGGTTGCCTCCATCCCCAACTTTATGAGCTCCCATCTCTGGTTAGTATCCATACTAGATTGAATTCTGGCCAGGTACCCTTTACCACTTCCCCCATCCTCCCAAAGTCAGCCCTCCTGAAGTCCAGCACTCTTGTGCCAGATTCCCTCCTTCCTTGCCCATATCCAATGTGAGCCATACTGAGTGGTGGTCACTCCCGACAGCAGTTCCTCCACTGTAAGTTCTCTCTACAAAGTCCCCATTTGCCAGCACAAGGTCAAGGGTATTCCCTAACCTGGTTGGTTCACTGACCATTTACAGCAGGAAGCTGTCCTGGAAGGCATCCAGCAGTACCTGCTCCCTTCTGTTCCTGGTTGTTGGGGTGCTCCAGTCCACTTCTGGCATGTTGAAGTCCCCACAATCACCACACTACCCTTCTCTGGGTCCTCCTGATCTGTCCCACTAGTTCCTGTCTAACTCCTCCATCTGAGATGGTGGCCTGTACACCACTCCCATTCTAAGACTCCTATTCTTGGAATCCTGGATTTGCACCCAAGTGACTCTGTACTGCCCTCCTCCCTTCCTCCCTTACACACTTCAGTCCTTCCTTCACATAGTGCCACCCCTCCTTTCCCAGTCACCCTGTCCTCTGAAATAACCTGTACCCTGGTACAGACAGGTCCCAGTCATTATATTGGGTGGCCCATGTTTCGTGATGCTGAATGTCCACCTCTCCCTCTGCCATGAGAACCTGCAACTCTGCAGTTTTCCTCCCAAGGCTCCTAGCATTAAGGGTAACCACCTTCCACCCTTTTCCCTCCTCCCATCCTGCCCTCCTTTCCTAGCATCACCAACAGTACTTGCCATTTGTCCTTTGTCACTGTTATGGGGGTAAGCTCATATGATTTCCCAACCTGTGGTCCCTGCATATCTCTTCCCAACTGCCACCCCCACTCCTAGTTTAAACTCCAAACTTCCTCTATATATTCTTCCATCCTCTGCTTCAACACTTTCTTTCCTTCCTCACTCAAGTGTAGTCTGTCCTTGGCATAGAGACTACTGTCCTCCCAGGTCCTCCCCACCCCCAACAGCCCATACCCTTTAGCACAACACCAGGTTCTTAGCCATCTGTTAAATTCCTCTATTCTCAGCTTCTTGTTGTGCTTGCCTTTGGCACCGAAGTATCTCGGAAAAGTTACTGATCTTCCTGCCCCTCACATAATAGTGCTAGTTCCTCAAACCTCCTCTGGACTATATCCACTGTCTTGTCAGCCAGGTCGTTTGTCCCAAGATGTATAATTAAATGAGGCTTGTCCCTACCCCTTCTAGCATATTTCAGAACAGACTGTCCCACCCTTTCCGCTGTCATTCCTGGCAAGGCCTCCACCCAAATGCGACTATGCCTCTCCGCCTTGCTACCCACCTAACTCCTCTTAGTATTGAGTCCCCAGCACTAAGATTCCACCCTCTTACTCCTGCTTGCTTCCTTTCATCTCCCTCCCTCATTTCCAGCTCCTCTTCTTCCTCCTGCATTATTATGCCCTTTTACCCTGTTGCAGTTCTCCCAGCAGAATTCCCCGCTCCAGTTTGGTCCAGGCATTTATCAATTACTCCTCTAATTTCATCACTTCCCTCCTCCACCTTCTTCCTCTCTAGCAGTGCACAGCTATTTTCTGAAGGCCCTTCACAAATGCCCGCTCCCTCTCTCTTCATAGTAACCTGTTCTCTCCTTTCCACTCCATGACTTTTGCCACTTCTTCGCCTCCCCTCACAAGTCCCTATTGCCTCCTTCCATTTGACTTTTGTCTCCTGACCTGGTTTCCCGGCAATCGTTCTTCCTGTCCTGGGCCCTTGTCTCTGCTTCCCTTCTTCTGAGCCTCTCCTCACCACTGTTGGCTTAAATTGCCTCCCTCATCTCCCTTCCTCCTCCCTCCAGTATGAGCTAAACCCACCCCAATCTGCCTTGCCTGTCTTAGTTCCTCCTGCAGACCCTCAATCTCCTTTCTAAGTTTTTCTATGTGGTTGCACTAAACATCCTCCTACTCTCCAGGCAATGTTTAGAAAGATTGGTGCACCGCAGTTGTTGCAGCCTCCACCCTACCCATTGCTGTCGTTGCCCACCAGCGACCCCCACCCTTCAGATGCAGGGATACCAAACACTCCCCAAGTCCCCACTCTCCCCCTCTATCAGTGCAAAACATTCTTTATGTCCCTTACCTCCTTTGTTGCACGTTTAGATATGTTGAGCAACTGCTTTGTATATTCCTATCCACACTCAAAAATACTTTAAGTAGCCATTGCACACCTTCTTCAACTCCTACTCCCCCTTTACCCAATGCAATAACTATGTGAAGTAGTAATAATGAAAGCGCCTAGATTTGCATTTACTTCCCTTCCACTGAGAGAGCCGTCACCTCTTCACTTGCTGCAGTTCCTTTCCGGGATGTCTGCTTCTGTTATGACAGGTGCAAATCCTTTGCCTGTTTCAGGAAGTGATGTCAGAACCCCTAGTACAAAGGGAATAATTGACCAGGGTGGGTGGGGTGAGGGTTTGGGTGGTGGGACCAGCCAAGTCCTCTGGAAACAATCAGGTAGCTGAGGCCTCTAGTCAGACAATTAGCACCTTCCCCACTCAAAACTTTGCAGCTAGTGAAGCCAGCAACAATGAATAAATTCTACCCAAAGAAACAGGACACCAATTCAAACAGCTTCACCAACAATACATCAAAATAGGTTTGGAATTATAAGATATAGGTCTCCAATTCAAAGAAACAGACCAGTTAAATTACACCAATTATGTTTAAAGAGAAGAAATAGGCCTCTACAAATGCAGCCTGCCACACCGTAAACCAAACAAATGAGCCCACTTTTAGCTACCAAAACAGGTTTCAAAATTCCAACAGCCCCAAACAATACCCTGCTAGCCCCTTAGTAGTAAGAAAGAAAATAAACATTCTACCAAGTAGAATCCATGAAAACAATGTAAAACAAGAAGCTACTGTACTGTAGATCTGATCCTGTCCCCTTCCAGTTCCTTCTGAGAAGCCAAAGCACTGACTCCACACCTGATTCAGCTCTGCCTCCCTGCTGAGTGAGACCTGGCCAGACAAATTAGCACCTTCCCCACTCAAAACTTTGCAGCTAGTGAAGCCAGCAACAATGAATAAATTCTACCAAAAGAAACAGGACACCAATTCAAACAGCTTCACCAACAATACATCAAAATAGGTTTGGAATTATAAGATATAGGTCTCCAATTCAAAGAAACAGACCAGTTAAATTACACAATTATGTTTAAAAGAGAAGAAATAGGCCTCTATAAATGCAGCCTGCCACGTAAACCAAACAAATGAGCCCACTTTTAGCTACCAAAACAGGTTTCAAAATTCCAACAGCCCCAAACAATACCCTGCTAGCCCCTTAGTAGTAAGAAAGAAAATAAACATTCTACCAAGTAGAATCTATGAAAAACAATGTAAAACAAGAAGCTACTGTACTGTAGATCTGATCCTGTCCCCCTTCCAGTTCCTTCACGTAAAGATACCAGTTCTGAAGAACAAAGCAATTCCTTGCTTACCTCCTCAGCAGTGACATCATTAAATGATCTCTTAGATGATTTCTATTTCTGTTATCTCTGCCGAAAACTCACTTCTGCAGACCGAGATTATGCAAATACATCAATGTTAGAAACAATGAATGGAGCAAGACAAGCAGTCCACACGATCACACTCAGTCTAGGTCATACTTGACAATCTGAAGTCTGAAGCTAGAAAGGCGGTGTGCTTTGGTATACTTTGAAGATGGTGGAGGTGCAGGGTAAGATTTTCAAAAGGCTTGACACTGACACCATCCCCAGTTTTGGATGCAGCCTGGGTCATGTCAAATGCATCAAAACATTTGCATGCTGGACTTCCGGTGATGTCACAGCTCTGAGTGGAGTGTGAAGTTAGGCTTCAGACCCCCAAGGGATTAAAACACCTCCTCGCCCTACCTAATTGCAAAAAACTATAACAAAATGCCAGGAGGAGGTTCCAAAATGGAAAGAGGCATCAGATACATAGATACATAGACAGTGTCGGCAGATAAGGGCCTATGGCCCACCTAGTCTGCCCATTTGAGTTTGTAACTTCAGTTTATGTTTTCCTAGAACTCTGTTGCCCCTTACCCCTGCTAAAAAACTGCACATAATCCAATTGATGGAGCCAGATTAACTCAAGAACTAGATCGACGCCTAATTTTTTCAGCTCACATCAACTCTCTTGCAATGAAATTACATCAAAGAATTTGCTTCCTTTATAGGAATAAATCTCTATTCGATCCTGACTCCAGACTGTGTCTGGTCCAAACAATCTTTCTACCACTTATGGACTATGTCGATATTCTATATGCGAGATGCTCTGATGCCCTGTTACATCAACTGGACACTCTCTATCACAGCGATGCAGTTAGTTTCCAACGCTCACCATTGGACTCATCATTGTGACCTGTATGCTTCCCTCGGGTGGACTTCCTTAGCAACCAGGCATCTCTTCCACTCTGTCACCTGGCTCTACAAAGCCCTGCTGGCAAACCTAGCCCCCCTATATTTCCAACCTCTTCCAATGAATTACCTGCCCCTACCCCCTACACAGTAACTCCTTCACTATGCTAGACATTCCAACCTCCTGTTCCCGGTTTGGAAACATGGCTATAAGCCGTGCCCTCCCAGCTGTCTGGAATAAAGCACAATCCAGGCTCAAACTACAAAGCCTGATCCCCCTGAATAGCTTCAAAAGACTTGTTTTTGAGAACCTACGGGACTTCGGTGACTGCTGTTGATAAAGCACTTTCTCCTTGCGTGATCTATTGCAGTAACCGGTCTATCCTCTTGACCATCCCCCTCTCTCACCCCTAAGTGACTTGCCATTATACTTCCATTCCCCCTTCTTTCTCTCCCCCTTCCCCTCTCCATGTTACACTACCATCACCACACAATCTAATCCTAATCTGTATCCCACACTATCATCACTCAACAGTCTCTGTCCTTATCTACAGCTATCCTTTCTTTATCTTCTGTCTCTACCTCCTTTCCCCACCACCTCCATATTGCCCTTGCCCCAGCCAACGTAGCCACCCTGTTATGTTAACTTTTCCCACCCCTCCACCTTGTTGTCTGCCCCATCTACCTCCATCCTACCATCCACTGCCCCCCCTTCCCTCTGACAGTTCCCACCCCGCCTGTGCCACTGTCTTTACTTTCCTTCCTAGGCTTGTAATTCTACTTCCCTCACATGGCACTATTTTGTAACCCAGTGCTAACCATTTATTTAACTCTAGCCTTAGTGTGCCTAGGTAGACATAATGTAAATATAATTGTCCTATTTTCTTCTCATGGATTATTTGTTTATTGATGCATATTACTTTGTATATGCTTGTGTAATGTCCCTGTTGTTAATCTGAACCTCCTTGTAAATGAGCCTGCTCAACTGAGTTTTTTCCTCCCAATAAACCTGAACTTGAGAAACACAGTGCTGGGACAGAAGCCAGTCTCCGGCCAGCACGCACAGATCAGAATACAATACAGATGGAGAGATTGAGAACCTTTCCCACACTAGATTCGAGACACTTTAAAAAGGATATTCAGGGATCCCACTCGGAGAATAGAAGGGAATTCAAAAACCTCTCTCAGAAGCTTACTAAGCTTGAAAACAAATTGACCTAGCAGAGGAGCATATTTTCTCTGTGGAGGATGTAGCCTCCCAGCTCAGCTGTGCGGCTGAGACTTTGCTGCACCAGACCTCTGAGTTACACACCAAATGCTTGGATTTTCAGGGATGATCCTGAAGAGAAAACCTTCAGCTCTACGGTTTAGCTGAGGGTACAGAAACTCAACCAATGTCAGATTTTATAGAAAATCTCCTTTGCGATGTCCTGGAACTGCCAGCAGGATACCAATTACATATTGAGTGAGTACACTGCTCACGGCTTCCCAAACTGATGGACCCTGCTGCCCACCCAAGATCTATCATCATGAAGTTCACCAGCTACAAAACAAAGAATGATATCCTAGGAGAGCCTGGTCCAAAAAAGAACTAACATACCTCTCACTGAAGCTCTCCTTGGATCACGACTACCCTCCTGAGATTCAGCAGGCATGGTTACAGTATGCTCCCCTCCTCACACAACTTAAGGAGTGCAACATCAGATTCCAAACGCCCTTTCCCACATGTCTTAAAAATTTTGGGGAAGAAGGACCAGCTATTTAACATACTGCAGATGAAGCAATGGTGGCTATACTTCAAAAAGGAATTCAGCTACCGGAATGGGGACTGGAACAAAATCTGAAGAAAGGCTTGTTCCAGCCAGAGTGGCAACTGATAACCAGATGGAAGAGGGACAGAAAGTCATTACTGTCCACCCAGGAAGTTCTCCAACAAATCAGAACCCTCCTCAAAAAAGTGAAGCAACCAGATTCCACCCGATCTCCTGCAAAACAAACCTGAATAGTTATAGGTATGGAATTTTCATTCAGTAACACGGTGCATTGGATCTCTGTGGACTGGTGCTCCAGCTTACACACCTCGAATTACTTTCTAAGGGAAGGAACTGCTGAACTTAAAGACTTGCCTTCAAAAGTACATTGATGTAGCCTGTTTATGAACCAACTCCTATTGGGAGGTTTAAGGAAGTTTGCTTTTATTTTGAACACCAACCCCTACTTCTTTTTCTCTGACCAGAAGTCTGAGGATTTGCTTACTATGAATCCTGCAGAGCCTGGGTTCTTGGCTTTATGGAACGTTGCATACGGGATTTCAGTTTTTTTTGGCTCCAGGGCTTTACAGGCAAATCCCCTCCAGAATAGGCTGCACTCCAAGGAAAGATTTTATGTTGACTTTTCAAGGGGGAGATTTCCTGTATTTGAGGCAGCCCTAAAGTTTCAATTTAAGCAATGATGGTATCTGTTTGCTATAACAATATTACTTTTTAAATTGATTCCTCCCTTCCCCATACTAAGATAAATGCGTGAGCGGACGCATTGCTGCTGGTCAATTAGTCGCGGGCAAAATGTAATGGACAAATGGTAGCGTGGACAAAATGCAGCGAATAAAAGGCCGATATGTAATAAGGTCGCTAACAAGACAAAGCGAATTAGAAAATGTCGAACAATGGACAAATAGTCATGCATTGTAATCAATGAACGGAAATGTCTTTATTATTCAACATAAATACAAAACATTTAAAAACTGGTTTCACCGACTTGTAAATTTGTCTAATATGTGCAAATTTATCTAGTAACACTGGCATTTAATAAATATTCAACATAAACACAAAACATTTAAAAACTGGCTTCATCTACTTGTGAAGTTCAGTAGCAGTGTTATGTGCAAATGTGTCCAAATAAGTGCAACTACCATCTTTTAGGCTACGTTTGGGTGATACAGAAACACTGCCATCTACTGTTCAGAGGAGGTATTTAATAATTATTTTCAATAGCAGTGTAATGTGCAAATAAGTGCAGCTACAATCATTTAGGCTACGTTTATTTCTATTACTGTAGCAATGTCCTTTACGTACTGCATCCGAGATCTATTTTCGAAGTCCTCACAAATAGTTGTGAAAATTTTATTACAGCACTGGTATTTCAAATGCTTTCTTGGGGGCTGCTGTCCAAGCTCTACCTGCCTTCTTTGTACGGACACAGCGTGTTGCTCCTGGCATAGTTTTCATGCTAGTTTTGCACAGGTGGGGTGTGCAATAGAGACAGTCCTGGCAAAAGCATGATGCCATGCCTCCAGAGCGTTATTGCTTCATGGCAAGTCAGCAATAACACGTCCGTATTGGTTCCAGAAATTCACTGGGAACCTAGGCTGACGCCATTTTTTTCTTATTTTGTGTAAGGCGCCCTATGTAGGTGTCCTCAGAGTAGTGTAGAAGACACTCTACATTCTTGAAGTCTGGGTCATCTTGAAGTATCCCAAACACAGACTCCACATGATGTTCAGGCACAAAAGCAAGTGCCAGAATGCAACGTATCTTGTGCACAAAAGTCTCATCCGAAATGTAGCAGCTCTGAATCCCCTTCTGTTGAACCTTACACCACATTGCTTGACCCAAATGAAAATTGCAACCTATTAACTCTGCATTTGGTACCGCTTCTTTTAGGACATTGACCGCTGCCAAGTCAAAGTCGGTCATAATAGTATTGACATTGAGTTTTTCACCCAGCAAGTTTTCCAAGTTAATAAACAACTTGCGGTACACGCTCTCACTTCTACCAGGCAGAAGTGTGTAAACACAGGGTCTGTTAACACTGTGCACTAGTGCATGCCCAGTGTACAACTGGTCATCTTTGCGAGGGGCAACCGCGAATGTCCCATCACAGATCCAGTGCTTTGAATGTTTCAGCACAGCAAGATTGGTATCGCTTGCAAAAATGAGCATGTCATCATCATTAACACACACAAATGGTTCTCCGCTAACTGTGAGTGCATATTGCATCACTTCAACATCATTGTGCCCACCTTGTTTACGTTGGCGGTGAACATCACATTGCAGTGTCTCTTGAGAGGGTAACAGATAGTCATGGCTTAAAGAAACTTGCTGCAATCCCTGGTGCACAACGTTTCTTGTAGGCTCCTCAGATTCTGTGGCTCACTGTTTCATGACAGTGTGAGCTGCTAACACCTCAATGCAACCATGAATGGGTGCATGATTGTGTTCAGAAGGTGGCAGTGTTATAGAATCCCCCAATGTATGCAGATGGGCTCTGCAAGTGCGTTGTTCACATCTCCAAATAATCTTGCCATTCGTGCCGTCTTTCTCTTTGGTGTAAAGATAATTATCCAAAGTAAGCTTCTGCTTGCCTTTCTGGGTCAATACAAACTCCATCATTAACTCTGGAATGAATGGCAAGTGGCAGAGACATCTGAATATATAACCCATTACTCCGTCCAGAAAATACTGGGTGCAGATACTGGCTGAAGCAGGATCATTACTATCTCTTTAAAATTATGTTGCTGTGGGGGTGAATTCAAGGCTGCACACATCTGCCAGGAAGGATGTGGAATAAGGGAATTAATGGAACACTGAGGATAGAACACAGTACTGCTAAGGAATGGTGAGTGAATTTTTAAAAGTAGGGGATGCCTATTTTATTTGTCAGATGTGGTCACCAGATAATTAAAATGCATATAGGATGAAATGTCTGCAACTACAGATCCAGCGACGGCATGTCAGTTCAACCGATTAAACCTCAATGAATTGACTGCGCCGATTTAAAATGTGACGTTTTGACGGTATGCCAATAAATGACTTCTGTTATAGCACTTATACTTTTACATGGTGATTATACAAATAGGGCATGAATGAGCGCTAGAATGTTTATTTCTTAGTTATTAATAAGTATGGGGACTATATGTCTTTCATATTTAATACAGTATGCAGTGACCCAGTGTTCGGTGGTTTTGCAGGTTACCTGCTTGGGGATGAGCTGGATTCCGGTGACGACCGCTGATCTATGGGAACTTAAGATGGTGTGCCTTGTCAAAATTATTGCCTTTATTTGTTCCTCTAGGGGGTCGTGGTAGCAGTTATCAGGAGTTCCTTCTCCCCTATAGTAGACCATAACCTAAGTCATAGAGAAGCCTTATTGTCATTGTCAGGGCTCCAAAAGAGGGCCCCCTCATAGCAAGGACATTTCAAAACCTCTTCTTAATTCCCTCCCAGCTGACGTTAATGTCTGTAAATATGGGACGGGACGAGAAGTCTGTTGTAATGGACTTTCCCCCTTGGAAGTTGGTTAATTTGTGGCTATGTCATGCCCTGTTGGCATGTTTATTTGTTCTGTGGGTCTCACAGTGATGATTGCATTTGTTTTAGAAAACCTGTCAGAGCCGGCCCATTGGCACAGCGGTTGGATTTCCGCTTGCGACGCCGGCGATCCGGGTTCAGGAACGGACCCGGGTGGCCGGAGGGCCAGCCGGGGAGAGAAGGATTGAGTGTCCTTTGGACAGCTCTCCTTCTCTGGGGGGAAGGCAGGGCAGCACTCGGTGTATGAGCGGCACCTAGCGGAGGCTGGGTGGCCGCACCACGTCGATGCTCGTCAGTACGTCAGGATGGGGTGGACGCAGGTCATCATTGCACGTCCCCATCTTGCTTAAAGGGGCTTAAAAAATTCCGAACTTCACCATCTTAATGGCGCTCTGCCCCTGGGTGCCCTGATTAGCCTCCGGAGCCGATCCCCCAACTAGTTACAGTACCACGGCCCGATATAGGGGGACAGAGCCGCGGCCCCACTCTCTGGGGGGTAAGCCAGGGATGACCGAGGGGAAGCGGTCATATCCGGAGGTGGGGGCAGCAGGGGTCCGTGACCGGAGCAGATAACTCTGACGGGAGTAGTAGGGGCAAAAATAGATAATTAAAAAAAAAAAAAAAAGAAAGAAAACCTGTTAGAAACATTTAGTTACACTGAGGTGTCCTGTATCAGATAAGTGGAGATCATACAATGTTTTCATACAAGTTTTTGAATATGGTTAACAAACAAACAGTGTTTTGCTCATACAGTATACATGGCCTTACTAGTCTTGTGAAAAGAAGCAAGGTCCTAAGTTTTCTGAAGCGCTCTGCTGTGGACTTCTTACTTCTACAAGAAACTCATATGTCTGTGGCAGAGCATCAGAAGTTAGCTAAATTTGGATTCAGCTCAATAGCCACCTCTTCTTATAAGAATGATAGGAGAAGCGGAGTGGCAATTTTGGTCCCCTCAAGGGTGCCCTTTGAATTACTAGATGTTCCTGAAGACAAAAATGGGTGTTACGCTTTAATGAAGGGATGTTTCCAGGTAGCAGTGGTAACTTTAGCATCTGTTTATTTCCCCCTTGGGTCTACCTTCTCTACTTATCATTCATTTTTCTTTACTTTGCAAGACTGAGTGGAATGTTCCTTGATATGTGGAGAGGATTTCAACCTTGTATTTAACCACTAATTAGACACAACCTCTAAAATTCCCTACAGAAAACATCAGGTGGCCAGAGAGGTCATTAGGTTAATGGGTGAACTGGGATTTTCGGACATTTGGCATCATCTGCATGGGCAGTGGAGGGATTACACATTTTACTCTGCTGCCCATTGGATGTCCTCCCATATTGATCATTTTGTTCTTCCAAAGGAGGCACTGGGCACAGTCTCAGACAGCTGGATAGGTAATTTCACCATGTCCAACCATGCACCACTGTTTCTAAAAGCAGACCTAGGGGATTTCCAGAAAACAACCTTCTAGATCTTAAATGTCACCCTCCTGCAAGATCCAGAAATTAAGGAGATCATTCAAAATGCGCATCAGAAAATACTAGCCGCTAACACATCACCCGATATAGCAACACCTGTACTGATATTGGGGGATACGGTGAAAGCTGTTCTTCGTGGGAAATTTACTGAAAAATCAGTGCATAAGACAAGGAACAGTGAGGCCAAGAAAATTATATTAAGCAAGCAAATCCGACATTTGGAAGCTCAACAAAAGATAAAGGTGGAGAGACAGCGTACAACGAATTACAGACCCTTAAAAAAGAATTAGAGGGGTTGTTAGATTACTATGTGAAACAAAAATTTATATTTCCGAAGCACAATTTCTATGGGGGGGACCCCATTCAACATAGAAATTGTCATCAGATAAAGACTTCTAGGCCCATCCAGTCTGCCCATAGGCTCTATACATTGTATGTGGCCACTGACTCTATGTGATTAATGGCTTTTTATCACTCCCTCCCCTCTCAAGCTTCCCTTGTGCCTGTCCCAGGCATGCTTAAACCCCTCCACTGTGCTTGCCCCCTTTCTGTGTAGAACAACTTCCTAACATTACCTCTTAATCTACCCCCTTCCAATTTCATATTATGCCCCCTTGTTCTAGTACTTTTTCTACATTGGAAAAGGTTCCCCACCTGTACCTTGTTTATGCCCTTGAGGTTCTTGAAAGTTTCAATCATGCCCCCCCCCCACGTCTCCTCTCCTCCAGTGAGCACATATTGAGGTCCTTTAGTCTCTCCTCATATGTTTGTGGTGCAAGCCCTGTTCCATCTTAGTTGCCCTTCTGTGTATAGTCTCCACTTTATCTATGTCCTTGCACAGGTGTGGCTTCCAGAACTGCACACAGTACTCCAGGTGAGGTCTTACCAGTGTTTTATACAATGGCATCACCACCTCCCGCCTCTTGCTAGTGATACCCCTGCTTATGCACCCCAGCATGCCACTGGCTCTCCCTGCCACCTTTGTGCACTGTGTTGATACCTTAAGGTCATCAGAGATGATAACCTCTAAGTCCCCTTCCTCTTTGGTGACAGTCAGCCCCCCCCCAAACTGTAGCTCTCCCCAGGGTTCCCTTTACCCAGGTGCATTATTTTGCACTTCTTTGCATTGAACCTCAGTTGCCACATCTCTGATCATCTTTCAAGCTTCTCCAAGTCCCTCTCCATTTTCTGCACCCCTTCTGAGCATCCATCCTGTTGCAAATCTTGGTGTCATCTGCAAACAGGCAGACCTTTCCTTCCAGCCCCTCTGCAATATCACTAATGAAGACATTGAACAGGACTAGTCCTAGTACTGATCTCTGCTGTACCCCGCTGGTCACCCCCCTCTCCTCAGATTGTACCCCATTTACCACCACCCTCTGTCTTCTATCTGTTAACCAGTTCCTAACCCAGTTCACCACCTTGTCTCCCATGCCCAGACTACCCATCTTGTTAATCAGCCTTCTGTGTGGGACGGTGTCGAAGGCTTTGCTGAAATCTAGGTAGGCGATGTTTACCGGCCCTCCTTGATTTATTTCCCTAGTCACCCAATCAAAAAAATCTTTTAGATTCATTTGGCATGACTCTCCTGCTGTGATTCCATGTTGCCTCAGATCCTGAGCACCGCTGGATTCCATATGTGCCACTATCTTTTCTTTCAGCAGTGTCTCCATGATCTTTCCCATCACTGAAGTGAGGCTGACTGGCCTGTAGTTCCCCACTTCCTCCCTACTGCCACTTTTGTGCAGTGGGACTACATGTGCTCTCCTCCAGTCCTCTGGAATGACACCTGTGTTGAGTGACTGTATGAACAGGGCCACCAGAGGCGCTGCTAGTTCCCTTTGCAGCTCCTTTAATATCCTCAGGTGGATGCTGTCTGACCCCATGGCCTTATCCACCTTCAGCTTTGTGAGTTCTTCCAGAACTCTCTCCACTGTGAATGATCTGGTGTTCACTTCTCCCCTCCTATTGCCTCTGCACCCCAACTGTGGTCCTTGATCTGCCCCCTCCTCAGTGAATACTAAGCAGAAGTATTTGTTCAATATTTCTGCCTTGTCCAGATCCCCCTCCTTACACTCTCCCTTCTCCCCTTTGAGCCTCACAATCCCCACCCCACCCCACCCGGTTTTCTTCTTTCACTGATGTGATTAGCAAGCAGATTATGTATACAAAGGGCCTGGGTGATTATTACCACAATTAGGCACTCCAAAACGGTACAGGACTTACATTCAGTTCCAGACATAGCCGAGGCCTTCGGAACATATTATGAAGCTCTGCATACATCGACTCGGCCCTGGAACCTGAGTTAATACAAAGGTTTCTGAAATGCCTTACCTTCCCCAGACTTACACAACTACAAGGTGAAAGCCTTATGGCTTCCATAACTGCATCAGAGTTTGTGACAGAAATGGGCAGGCTGAAGACCGGAAAGTGCCCTGGCACTGACAGTCTGCCAGCTGAGTTCTATAAATGCTTCAAGGCTTCTATAATGCCTCTGTTGCTTCAAACATTTAGGGAGGTTCTTAAGCAAGAAGGATGGACCAGTAGCGTAGCAAATTCCTAGAGGACCTGGGTGCAAGGGTATGTTATAGGGCTCTCCTGGTTTTGAATAGACATCAAAATTATGATTTGGGCCCCTCAAACCTCATGGGCCCGGGTGCGACTGCACCTCCTGCACCCTTGTAGCTACGCCCCTGGGATGGACCCCTCCCTCTTGGTCCCAAGCGATAATCTCTGTATTGCCCAAACCTAGAAGGGACCCATCCCAATGTGCATCATATAGACCATTGTCTATACTACATACCGAATATAAGTTGTTCACTTCAATCTTTACACGTCGATTGCAACACTTACTTCCAGGTTTAATCCATCTTGACCAATCTGACTTTATACCAGGTTGCCAAACACAAGACAATCTAAGATGCACGATCCATTTAATTGATCATATTAACAAGACAAAAATACCATCTCTTTTACTAAGTTTGGATGCCGAGAAGGCTTTTGAAAAAAAGTCTCTTGGGTTTTTCTCTGTGCGGTCCATTACAGGTTTGGATTTCCCCAACCCTCTGTGCGCTGTTTGTTTAAGTTATATCACAGTCCTATGGGATATATTCATGAAAATGGACACATTTCCCTTAGTTTTCTTTTAGAATGGGGCACACATCAAGGCTGCCCTCTCTCCCCCCTCTTTTATTTGCCCTTTATATCGAGCCACTTGCCCAAAATATAACACAAAATCCCTTAATCCACGGAATCCAGTTGGGGGGGTCGACCATAAAATGGCATTATATGCCGATGATGTTTTATTATATTTAACTGATCCCAACCAATCTCTCCCTGCAGTTTTTGACCAGTTAAAAAAATTTACAGTTCTATCTGGTTACACACTAAATAAAACAAAAACTGAAATTATTGGTTTTCATTAGACCACCCCAGCAAAAAGCTCTGAGCAAGCTACCCTATGAACTGGGATCTCTCCTCCATGAAATATCTAGGGATTTGCATAGGGAACCACTCTTCTCAACTATACCAATTAAATTATACCCCACTGCTTAGCCAACTTTGTGCAGACTTTAAGAGATGGTCCCTGCTCCCTATTTCCCTTCACGCTCGCATACAAGCTTTGAAGGTGAATGCCCTACCCCATCTTTTGTATTTATTTCAATGCATCCATTGCCAAGTCCCTCAAAGAGACTTAAGGGCATGGAAATTACAATTTTGCTCCTTTTTATGGGGAAAAACTTGGCCTAAAGTTCATAAACAGTTGATGTATCTTCCAAAATCACAGGGTGGGCTAGCTGTTCCGAACCTCATGGGTTACTGGGTAGCAGCACAAATGCAGGTGGCATTACTTTGTGGTAATCCTCACTACTTTTCCCTATGGAAGACAATAGACATAGATGAGCATCAGGATCCCCCACTTTAAGCTCAACTATTTCAGCATCACCACACTTTACAGACAAGAACAGAGTTTTCAGGCACAAAAAGTGGCATTGGAGAGTTTTTATTTATTTATTTATGTCTTTGGTAACTGGGTAAGGCCCACTAGGCACAAGTGCCTGTTTTCAGGGGTGACCTGGGAGCACTGGGTGGTTAAGTGACTTGCTCAGAGTCACACAGTATTCAAATGGAGGTTGTGGGAATCAAACCCAAGTCTGCTGGATGACCAAGCTCATTCACAGCTCGTTACTCTAACCTCTAGGCTATACTGCCAGCCCAAAGGGTTGGCGGAGATGTACCCTTAGAGGACCCACAAAAACGCAGACTTGGTTATATAGGTGGTGGATAAATGACCCCTTGTTTGGCCCAGCTAGACTGGACCCATGGTTCCGAGTGACAGGCCCAGAGGGGCATAGCTGCTCCCTGGCAGCTCCTTCAAGTGGATAGAGTAAAGTCTTTCGAGGCCACTCAACAGCAATTTGGATGGACCACAGCTGGCAGAATCAGATTCTATCAGTTGCGGGATTATGTTAATGTCCAGATGAGAACTGCGGGACGGGAGCCATGTGGGAATCCATTAGAAATTCCATTTCAGAAAATGTGGACATCCCAAAATGGGAAAAAAGATATTAGATTACTATACTTAAACTACTTAAAGAGCTAGTGTACTGCCTAGAATTAACAGTAATTTTCAGATGCAGTCAGCAATCACTTCCTATATCTGAAGTATTTTTTTTGTTTGTTTTCTGTTTGCTAATTAAAATAGTTTCTACCTGGCAGTACTGGGCTGATGTGTGGAGCAGCACTCTGTCTGGAGGCTAAAAAAAAGTCAGTTCTGCTCCTCCCACTACATCATCAGAAATGTGACCAAACACATTGAGACACCACAATCCTTGCAGTCTGAGCAATGACTTTCACAAGGTACCTATCAAAATGCAGGAAACTGTGACATCACTAGTAACCAAGAAGAGCCAGTTCTTGCTGCTTCATGTGAAAGAGAATAATCTGGCAGTGAGAAATGGTTTTCCTGGTTAGGTTACTAGTGATGTCACAGTCAGTATGGTCTCAGTGGTGATGTAGTGGGAGGAATAGAACTGATTTTTTCAGCCTCCAGACAAAAGCTCCCCACATTATATTCTAGGTGGCACTATCCATTGAGCTACTACCCCTGTCTGCTTGGCTACCAACAGGTTAAGGGGCCTAGGTTCAGTGACAGGTGCCTCCACCCAAAGGACTGGGTTGGTATTAGTCTGAATAACCAGGTCACAGCCCTCTGAGACACTATGACCCCCTTGTCTCCTAATAGTGGCCCACACAATACACAATATGCACCTTCCCAACACCCCAGATATGCTTAGTACACACACTTATATTTAGCACTTACCCCCAGTACTGGTTCCTTCAGCTTGACTCTGGGGACCCCTGTAAAATAAGGTGATGCAGTACAAAAGCAACAGTGCAATACCTTCAACATAAACTGACACCACAGTCAATGTGAATTGCAGAAACAAACAGATCTGATTTATTCAGGGGATTATAACAAGGACGGAGGATAATCACGTTAATTGGCTTACACAGACTAAGAATCACACTACTGTGCATGCAATCAGAGTCCCATTCAGTCACACTCTCTGGGTACCCAGGATGGAGGAAAAGGCTAGCCAGGACCGTTGCCCGGGGTAGTCCAGTGTTGCAGCTGGTTGGGGCCCTGTGATGGAAAAAGAACATGAACACACACAATTTGTAATCCGGAGTCTGAGGGCTCAGTTCGTGGAAAGGGAACAACACAAGAATCAGATGACACACTTTTGATTAAGAAATGTTGCAGGGTGCTACCCTGATTATTACTCACAGTACCCAGGCTGAACACAGGAGGGCTGATGGATGGACGTTCTGGATTGCCAGAGAAAGCAGAGCCCACATGAGTTGCTTCAGTGCTGTTCTTGTTCAGGCAGAGAGCAAGGACTGATCCCCTGGCTGGTCCCTCGTCAATGGATTTTCTCTGTGCAGCAGGGTAGGGAGACAAGGCCCTTGTGGCAGGGCCTGTCTGCAGCAGGCA
Source organism: Neoceratodus forsteri (assembly GCA_016271365.2). NCBI lineage: Eukaryota > Metazoa > Chordata > Ceratodontiformes > Ceratodontidae > Neoceratodus > Neoceratodus forsteri. The sequence goes on from CM028130.1 coordinate 1,069,196,390, forward strand.
ACAATGGATTCAGTCTGATTTTAGCTGGGGAAACAGCTTCCAGCCACTAGCACACAGTTCACAGAAGAAGGGGAATTAGATCGCGATCCCCATCCAGCACATAGCACATTCATATGTACAAGCCAGCAACACACAGCCAACTAAATCACGATTCTCCTTCAGTACACAGTACATTTATATACCAGAATTCTACCTGTACCAGGCCAAATGCTCCCCAGTCATGATCGCAAGTCTCTGCACATGCTGGGAGCTCAGAAGTAACTGAAATTCCTGACAGGCCAATTGCCTTCAGCAAAATCCTTGATCTTCTACAGGTTAAGCCTGGTCCCAAATCAACAGCTTGCTTTGTTCTAACAGAATTCAAAATTAGTCCAACAAAAGTCTTCTTCTCCATCTCGGGGCAGAAATTAGGCTAGCAGGCCAGAAATCAGGCCTTCCATGGTTCTCCCACGCGAACTACTGCGCAACACGACCCTCGAACTATACAAGCTCCTTCTCTCTCAGCTTTCAACTCGAATCTGGCTTGCCAGCAGACAGTTCAGGGGCTTTCACTCAGATCCAAAAGGTTTGGTTGGTCAGTCAGATGTCAGTCACAGCAGGGCTCCCTCTATAGGTGCAAAAAGGTGCCAACAGACCAAAAACTACAATTCCCCAGAGTCTCACTCCACACAGCCCCATTTCAGCAGGCTCCATTTGAGAGTCCCAAGTACTGATTGGTCCCATTCAGCAGTCCAGGACCAAAATAGTGGAGCTACACAGAACAGTCCTTGCTGCAAGAAAGGCAGGTTAGACAAACTACATTTTTCATCATTGTTCTAATTAATTCCCCACAATTAGTTACATCTTTCAGCTAGGCTCCCTCTGCACACTTAACGGTAGAAACAGGCGATTAGTCAGCCTAGGCAGGATTCGGGCATAGAAACACACAGACCCCCCCATTCAGATTAATTAGGACTGCAAGCAGGCAGCCCTTGAAGAGACAGTACATGAAGGCTTTAGAAGCACTCACTGGCAATCACATTTAAACGGCTTTAACGCCGAACACCAACCAGGCTCTGAGCAATTAGGCAAGCTCTTGGAAGACTTTTGGGAACCCCCATTTGTAGGTGGTTACACATCATCCCAGTACTGCCAGGTGGAAAATCATATAATTTACAAACAGAATAGAAAACATATTTGAGATATAAGAAGTGATAGCTGACTGTATCTAAAAGTTACAGTTAATTCCAAGGAGTATCCGGGCAGTACACTAGCTCTTTAAGGGATCCAGCTTATTCGTCCTCTTATCTTAAACAGAAATGAGAAGAGGACTTGCACATAACTATTAATGAGGAACAAGTATCAATCATTTGACAGAACACCTAGAGAACCACCTCTTCCCCCACATGGAGGGAATTTTTATGGAAACTGAGGGCCAGACATTTCCTGGCTCCTGCCCACTGGAACTCAACTGCTTCCCCTGGCTGTTGGAGGAATTGTGGGGAAACCCAAGCCTCCCAAGCACACATCTTCTGTACATGTCCATCCATTGAACCATTCTGGAGGGACCAGGCAGTACATTTGTCTCAGATCTTTGATATAGCTGAACTGCTTGGCCCCACACATCTAATCCTTGAAGTATTCCCGGAACAATTAAAGAAGAAGGAAGGAAAATATTTGTGGAAGGTGCTGATTGCGGCCGTGATAAAATCCATCACTAAAAGATGGCTGCAGTAAGACCCACCCACAATATCTGAATGGATGGCAATAATAGAGTAAATTCAGAGGTTAGTGAAACAAACCTTTAATTTGCAAGAGCAAGCTCAGAAATACCAAAACAGATGGATGAGGTGGGAACTTTCTGAGGGCCTACACACATTGGGGCATATTCACAAAGGTGCGGAGTGGGATACGCACCACGCATCTCAGGTGCGTGCCCTCCACCTGTTAGCCCCTGCATTCATGATATAGTATATGTCACTCCTATGCAACCGATCCCCCAGCTAAATGTGCAGCTCTGCGCAGGGGTGGGCAGGGGCTGTGCCAGCACTCCTCACAATTCACAAAGCGGTGGAGTGCTGCACATGGCAACCAGCAGCACTGCATCCTTGAGGCAGCTGTAACCCCGAGCAGCTGGTTATGCACCCCAGGGTAGCAGCCACACAGCAGTGGACAACGGGGCATTAGCCCCTTAGGAAGCCCGTGCCATTGGGGCACACGGGAGTTCAGGGGCAGTTAGCTGGGGAACCCCCCTTCAACATCATGGTCGGCACTCTGCACACTGGCCAACATCTTGGCACCTTCCCCCCAGGTGCAAGGGATCCACTGCGAGATCCTGCCTGGGTAGCCGATTGACTGCCTGCCCAGATTTGCAGCTCCACACCTGCTGGCTCCCCACAGACCTGCATGCCATGAGGGCATGACCATGTATGGGAGCTGGGCAGGGGCTGGTGTTTGTGAATGCAGCACCTGCGTGGATCTCCGAGAAGTTCTTGAGCTGTCTTGAATACTCACCTACAGGGCAGCATTGAGTGAATAGGCCCATAGAGAACAAAATAATGTCCAGGCTTGCTCTTCTACAACTCGTTCCTTTACAAATGGTATGTTATATTATAAAGTGTATAAAATTCTAATTAATAGGAGAAAGCTACTCTATCTTCTTTCAAACCTGATGGTCCTTGCATCTGAATAGTGGCTCTGGGCTGGCACACGTACACAGTGAATACCTGGACTTATGGACTAGTAGTTTAGAATGAGCCACATTCATTTTCTTGTCACTGGATACCTTGGAGACAGACACTAAACTCAAATGGATTAGTGGACTGAACTTTCTAATAGAGACCCATGAGTTTAATGAGTTTAAAAGTTGCTGTTAGTTGTATGTAACTTACACTCACTTTATTTTATCTAATCAGTATTTATAATAATTGTGGATCAGTTGTTAAAAACACACTTTTTTTCCAATAAACGGAGCATAAAAAAAACATTTGCATACTGTTTCCAAATGCTTTGATGCATCTGTGACAGTTCTGTCAGCTTACGGCACAAAATGTTGCATGCGTCACTTATTTCATATCATTTTCTGAGCCCTATTTGCCACAAATGTGGCCAAATGCAAGAGAGTTTGTCTAACTCTTTCTCTCTCTCTCTCTGTCCACTCTTTCTCAACTTGCCTCCTTTCTACGTTCCACTTTCCCTAATCCATCTGACTCCTAATTACCAACAGTAACCCTCACCTCATTCCTCTAAGATTTTTTCTCTCCTTCCATGCCTCGTTTGGTTTTTCACTTTAGAGCTTGCTTCCTATGCTAACTCTGGGCTACAAATGTCTACCAATACTGTATCAATGTATCCTTGTTATTTCATTACCTTTTATTTTTAATACTTGTAAGTCACATCCACCCCCTTCCCCCTTTCCCCAGGGTCACACCTGGAAATGAACTTTGGCTCAGTGTGCCTCTCCCAGTTAGCAAAAGTTTATATAAATAAATAAACTCTCCAGTTCAAATTGTGGAAATGCATCACAATCATGACCCAAGGCCTTTGGAAAGCTTTGAATATCCTGCCTGGACAGCCTAAGAGACATAGTGAGGCAGTGAAACTGCTCCAGAATAAAGTGGCTTTACTTGACTTTTGCTCAGAAGACATGCAAAAAAAAAATCCTAAGACTTCCTAGTTCTCTTCCACCATCTTTATACTGAGTGAGCATTCCCCAAGACGAAGTAGCGGTATCTCTCGGTGTGGATGAAAGGAATCACTTACTCCCAGCTACCTTACATTGTGGCAACAAAATGGGAAGTATCTCTGAGCATAAAGTAGCACTACTCACACAGCCCTAATAAATGCCAATTAAAGCATAAGCAGCTGAACCACAGTTCTGATGCATTCTGGAAGTTGTAGCGTATTTTGGTATTTGCATCTCCAAGATACTTTTAGTTGGAGCCTGAGAGCTAATGAAAATGTGCAGTTCTCAAAGGAAAGCAGGAAACCACAGCCTAGCATGAACTCCTATCAGTACACCATAACCAAGCCCATTCCTTCGGAAGTTGCACATCTTTCTTGAGATAGTTTTCAACTGGTTTTTATGAAGGAAATGGAAGGTAGGAAATATAGATGCATAGAACGTGATGGCAGAAAAAGACTCGGTGTCCATCAAGTCTGCTCAATGTTTCCCAGGACCTAGGTTCAATCTGGGGTCCTACCTCTTCCCCTTCAGCTCATCCTTCCCTACTTCTGTATCGTAGTTTGAGCACCACTTGTTTTTAGTCCCCTAAATATATTTATTCGTATAGAGTTCCTTTCAGTAAACTGTATCCCAAAGTGCTTTAAAATCTAGAAGAGAGAATGCTGTTGCCATTTTCAGAACACACAGAGACTGAAAGAAATTGGAGAGAGGTTAAGCACAGGGAGGTTAAGTGACTTGCTCAGGGTCAGGTGAGTAAGTGGTGGTTATCGTATTCAAACCAGGTCTCCAGATTCACAGCACTGGGCTAGGAAAATGATTGCTTCTCAAGCTCCCAACCTTAACATGCAGAATATATAAGCTGTGAAACTATAGTTTCTAGAATTCAGCAAGAAACTGCATAGCCTTTTAGAAACATAGAAATATAGGAACACAGAATGTGATGGCAGATAAGGACCACTTGGCCCATCCAGTCTGCCCATTCTTCTCTACCTACACCATTACTGCAGACCATGCGCAATCTACAGCTCTTTCTCCCTTCCCCTTCCTTCCCACTGTGATTCCCTTGTGCTTATTCAATGCATTCTTGAACACCACCACTGTTTTCACCCCCACCACCTCTGCTTGAAGTCTGCTCCAGGAATCCACCACTCTTTCTGTGAAGAAGTACTTCCTCACATCGTTCCTGAATCTACCCCCATCCAGCTTCATAGCATGTCCCCTTGTTCTTGAACACCTTTTCATCTGACAAATATCCCCCTCCTGTACCATATTTACCCCTGTGAGGTATTTATAGGTCTCTATCATATCCATCCTCTCCCTCTTCTGTTCCAGGGTGTATATATTAAGGTCCTTTAGTCTCTTCTCATAGGGCTTTTGATGCAGACACTGCACCATTTTAGTTGTCCTCCTCTGGATAGCCTCCACTCTGTCTATGTCCTTCCAGTGATGTGGTTTCCAGAACTGGACACAGTACTCTAGGTGGGTCTTACCAGTGATCTGTACAGAGGCAACACCACCTGCCTTTCTGCTGAAGATACGCCTCCTTATGCACCCCAGCATCCCACTCACCCTCTCAAATGCCTTGTCACACTATCTGGCTACCTTTAGATCAACTGATATGATTACTCCCAGGTCTCTTTCCTGCTTGGTGGACGTCAATACTATTCCACCCATTTTGTACTCCGCCCCTGGGTTTCTGTGCCCTAAGTGCATTATTTTGCACTTTTTCACATTGAAACCCAGCTGCCTCTAGTTTTCTCAAGTCTCTGCTCATCCTTTCTACCACCCCCACCCCCACCCGGGTGTCTAATCCACTACAGATTTTGGTGTCATCCTCAAAGAGGCAGACTGCCCCTTCCCGCTCCTCTGCAATGTCACTTATAAAGACATTAAAGATGACCAGTCCGAACACTGATCCCTGAGGCACCCCACTGGTTACCCTCCCTTCCTTGGAGTGAACTACATTTACCACCACCACCCTCTGTTGCCTATCCCTTAACCAGTTTCTTATCCAGTTCACCACATTTTAACCCACTCCAAAACTACCCAGTTTACTCACTAGTCTCCTGTATGGAATGGTGTTGAACGCCTTACTGAAATCTAGATAGACCACGTCCATCGCTTCACCCTGATCTAGTCCCTTAGTTACCCAGTCAAATAAATCTATCAGATTCATTTGGCATGACCTCCCCTCTGTGAAACCATGCTGCCTTGGTTCTTGTAACCCACTGGATTCAAAATATTCTGCAATCCTTTCCTTCAGCAGTGAGTCCATTAACTTTCCCACCACCAATGTCAGGTTGACTGGCCCATAATTGCCAGCCATGTAGTCTGCGCTCCTCCAGAACCACTCCTGTTTCCATTGAGCTGTTAAACAGAACTGTCAGAGGTACAGCCAGTACAGTATTTCCCTGAGCTCCCTCAATACCCATGGATGCACCCGATCTGGCCCCATTACTTTGTCCGCCTTCAGATTAGTAAGTTTCTTCAGTACTCTCGCCTTTAAAAAAGAACTGGTGTCCACCTCCCTCCATTCAAATCTTTTATTACTTTTTTGTTGCCCCTTCCTTTCTATTTCTTCTGTGAAGACTAAACAAAAGTATTTGTTCAGGATGTCTGCATTTTCCTGGTCCACCTCTGCACAGCACTGCCCCCTTCCCTTTTTAACCTTACAATCCCACCCCGATCTTCCACTTTTCACTTGTGTACCTACAAAATGTCTTGTCCCCTTTCGTTATCTCCTGGGCTATTCACTCTTCAGTTTGTGCCTTTGCACTCCTTATTGCTTTCCCTACTCCACTCTGTTTCTCCTGATACACCTTCCTATCCCCCTCCCCTCTGTTTCTCCTTATATCTTCTGAATGATACACTTTTGGCCTTTAGCTTTTCATCCACCTCTGTGAAGAACCATATCAGTCTCTTTTTCCTCTTGCTTTTGCTCACTTGTTTGATGCAGAGGTATGTTGCCTTTACTATGTTCCTTTTAATCTTCACTCACTGTTCCTCCACCCCATCCAGGTCATCGCCTCCCACATACACACACACACACACACACACACACACACACACCAGGTCTTCACTAAGGTATTCACTCATCTTTTAAAATCTGCCTCCTGAAGTGCAGGACTCTCACCCTTGTGTGGTTCGATTCCACAGCTGTCCTTTTATTGAACCACACCGTATGGTGATGACTGGTTTCCAAATGGCCTCCCACCTTGATGTCTGCAACACTGTCCTGTTAGTGAGTACTAGGACCAGTACTGCTCCATCATGAGTGGGTCCACTGACTAGGTGCCTGAGGAACACCCCCTGCAGGGAGTCCAGAATATCCCTGCTTCTAGCAGAAGCCACTGCTGGGAGGCTCCAATCTACATCTGGCAGGCTGAAGTCCCCCAGAAGCAACACCTCCTCCTTTTCTGCCATCTTGCCAGTGACTTCCACCAGTACCTTATCTAATTCCTCCCCCCTGTTCTGGAGGTCTTTAGATCAATCAAGTGAAAATAGTGGCTCCATTCACCATCTCCAGGGTGACCCACAGAATCTGTGCCTCCCCTTTTATTCTTTATATCTCCATTGCTTTTTTTTCCCTCACATGAAGCATCACCCCACCCCACCCCCACCTTTCCTTCCCACCCGGTCTTTACTGAACAGAGTATAACCTGGTATGGCCATGCCCCAGTCATAATTTTCAGTGTACTATGACTTGGTAATGGCCACAATATTGAGGTTGGCCTCTGCCATAATGGCCTCTAGGTCCGGAATCGTATTTCCTAAACATCTAATATTAACACACATGGCCTTCCAGATTTTGTTTCCACTCTGATTGTTGCCCCCCTTTTCCTTTGAGCCCTCCCTCCTTCCTGCATTTCATATCATTATACCAAGAAAACACAAACAAACAAACTGATTAACATACTCAAAAGGTAAGAGTTCAAAAATGTTTGTTTTAATTCCTCAGATTTCACATTTGACTGTGTACTTTTTGCTAGAGAGAAAGGGTAGCACACATTGAGATTAGGTAGATAAACATGGACTTCTTTATGAAATTAATAATAATAATAACATTTATTTGATTAAGCGCCTTTCAAAATTTTCAAAGCGCTGTACATCAAGAGCAAACAAAAACATATTCAATACATTCAACAAGACAAATATAAACAAATATTACAATACTGCAATATAAAATTAAAACAAAGATGGAAATGCCTTCTCTCATAAAAAAGTCTTTAGTGCCTGCTTAAAGCTCCCCACCGTCCTACACTCCTGGAGCTGATGGGGAAGAGAATTCCAGAGGGTAAGTGCAGCAAATCCAAATGCACAGGCACCAGATGACTTCAAATTTACCCTTGGAATCTCCAGCAACCCCTCATCAGCTGAGCGGAGCTGTCTCAGAGGGGTGTAGGGTACCAGGAGCTCTTTCAAGTAGTCGGGACCCAGACCATGTAGGGCTTTGTGGGTCAAAAGACCCACTTTAAAGGTGATCCGCCACTGTATTGGCAGCCAGTGCAGAGTGTGCAGCATGGGGTAATATGAGAACTTCTGGATGCCTCAGTCAACAAACGTGCTGCTGCGTTCTGCACTAGCTGCAAGCGGCGGATATCAACCCCAAGAAGTCCTAGGTAAAGGGAGTTACAGTAATCAAGGCGAGATGTCACAAAGGCATGGACCAAAACTGGCAGGTTGCTGGGCGGAACAAGGTGCCTAATCCTGGCAATGTTCCTAAGATGAAAAAATGCCAGCTTGACAACTGCAGACACCTGATAACAGAGGGTCAGACTAGTGTCAAGCTCCACTCCCAGGTTTCGCACCCATTCAGAGGTGAGGATCTGGTCCACCCCCAGGATTAATCCAGAGGGGAGACCAGTCCTCAAACCCTCTACCCTGTGAGCCGGGTCCACCACTATAACCTCAGTCTTTCCTGGGTTCAACTTTAAACTGCTGGAGTTCATCCAATCTTGGATATCAGCATGGCAGTTGTTCAGTACCAAGATAGCACTAACCTGGTCAGGTGCAAAAGACAGGTAGAGCTGGGTATCATCAGCATAGCAGTGAAACCTCAGCTCATACCATCTTACAATGTCTCTGAGGGGTAGCATATACACTGTGAATAACATGGGGAAAGCACCAAGCCCTGAGGTACCCCACAAGGCAGAGAGAAGGCCCCGGATGAATACAAACCCGAGACCACTCTCTGCGTTCTCCCTTCGAGGAATGATGAAAACCATCTGAGGACCGTACTCGACAGTCCACAAATGGACCTCAGGCATTCGAGCAAGACCCCATGATCCACAGTATCAAATGCTGATGATAGATCAAGGAGAACCAAAATAGAATGGTGTCTCCAATCTCTCGCCATCAGGAGATCATTGAGCACCCGAACCAGAGCAGTCTCAGTACTATGCCTGTTACGAAAACCATACTGGAGAGGTTCATATAAACTATGGAAGGTCAAATGGTTATCCAGTTGGACCGCAACAACTTTCTCAATAACCTTCCCCACAAAAGGGAGGTTAGAGATTGGCCTGTAGTTTGCTAGGTCATCTGGGTCTAAAGAAGCTTTCTTCAGAAGGGGAGTCACCCCCCCTTCCTTCAGAGAGATAGGAAAAACTCCCATATCTACAGAACACCGGATAATCTGAGCTAAGACCGGGCTGATGATCTGACTGCAACTCATAGTCAGGGAAGTAGGGCCAGGCTCCAAACTACAGCATGTTGCACGCATCTCTTGGACAATCCTTATAGTGTCTATGAGATCCAGCAGGTCAAAGGTATTCCAGGAAATTCCGGGCTCTGCGACAGGACACCAATCAACTGCAACAACCTTGGAATGAGGTTGGAGGCACTCCCTCCTGATGTCTTCAACCTTATTCGCAAAGAATCGAGCGATCTCCTCACAATCAATTTGCGTAAAGGCTCGACAGATCTGCTGACAGGCTGGGTTGCACAATCTGTCAACAGTTCTGAAGAGCTGAGCCGGTCAAATTCCGTGTGACAGAAATTTCCCTGGACAGAAATTCTGCCTTCTTATGGGAAATTGCTGTTTGGTAGAGTTTATAATGCTCTAGCAAAATAAAATGGTCGGCATCAGTGGTGGTCTTCCTCCAACAATGCTCCAACCTATGCCCCAACCTCCGCAGCTCTCTCAAAGCCCCATCAAACCATGGGGCAACAGGACGACTCGGAAGGGGGTGAACACGGACTGGTGCAATCTGATCGAGTGCTACTGATATGGCCCTATTATAGGCTACTATCAGCTGCTCAGGATCAGTGCAAAACTTGTCAAACAACGAGAGGTCAATAACCGCCATCAGGTCTTCTGGGAAGATGTCCCGCAATGGGCGGTACCTGATCAACTCCACAGGGGCCGACCTACCCGCGGGGGGCCTCAAAATTGAACCCAACTGAGTAGTGATCGGACCAACTGACTGGTTCCACCACCAAATCTGAAGCCTCGATCCCCAGGAGGAAGACCAGGTCAAGAGTGACCTCCCTTGTGTGTAGCTGCGGAAACAACCTGTGTAAAGCCCAGAGATGTCATCTCCTGGAGGAAATGTTGACCAAAAAATTAAATATTAACATTTACATACATTGGGCAAATTAAATATTAACATTTACATACATTGGGCAGTATTTTCAAAAAAGGCATGATGCAGACACAGTTCCCGATTTGGGGTGCAACGTGCATCATGCCAAATGTGCCACAATGTCTGGATATTATTTCAAATGTTTTGATGCATTTGCAGCAGTTTTACTTGCTTTATAGTAAAACAAGACCTGATGAATGCATCAGATGTTGATGCATGCATCAGTTTTTGTGCCACAATTTGTACAAATTGCACGTAATAAATTTATAGTTAATCTAACTTTATGATGCAAGCATGGGGGATGTGCCAAAAGTGCAAATCCCCATCATGCCTTTAAAAATCATGTTGACAGATTATAAAAAAGCAATTTACAAAACTAACAAATACATTTAGGATCTAGTGATTTGTAACTACAAGCAACTTACAGCAAAAGCAGGAGTGCTGAAGTGACCAGACTGATGTTTGTCCAGTTTAACTATCAGTTTAGCAGTGTAACTTGACATAGTAACATATTGACTTAAGGCTGAAAGGGACTCTAGGTCAGTCATGTCCACCCTCCAATCCTGTTTCATAAGCAGGAATGAATAAGTATGCCGTGCAAACATATTCTAATTTATGTGGAGTCCACTTGTGCATCTTCACTGTGGAGACAGAAAAATGTATATGTTGACTACCGGAAACCCAGTTTAAAAGCTGTGTAGATACAATTGAGATATATTGGACATGCTACATATGTGGTGACAATTATTCATTATTGAAAAGTGTCTTTAAGATCCATAATATAACTTGCAATTTTAGTAAGGGCAAAAATCATTAAAACTGGACAAATGGTTACTTGGGTACAAGGCCACAAAGAAAACAAAATGGTTCTTTAAGCAGATTATGGAGATCGGGGACCTGTCTGTGACAGACTGGATGCCTCGTGGCTGAGGGAAGTGGCCAGCTGAAGCAGAGAACGAAGACAAGCAGCGGTGGTGCTGTTGGTGAGCAGCAGATTTGCTGCCTAAGGTATAAAATATTTTTTGAGCAGTACGCTGCTGAGTGTGTCTCAGCTTTACTTTTTATCTTATTTCATTCATTTTATTCCTTATATTGAGTGAAAGCTTTTTGAAGAAGTACCACACTTGGAAGAGTTTCTTTTATCTCCCTTTAGCCCTGTCTCGGACTTCCTCCCCCCCCCACCCCCACCCCGAGTGCTCTCAGATTCTTAGGACAAACAGCAGATGTATGCAATGGCAAGGACACCAGTCAGCTGAATAACTGAAACAAGGAATGAAACATCAGAAGCTGGACAAGTTAATAATCCAAATAAACTCAAACAAACTACTAAGAACTTTAAAGGAGTGGGTGAACGAAAAATACCTACATAAAACACAGGAAGAATTATTTCATATCATTTCAGGACTTGTCCTATTTGAGCTTGTTTTATATATTTACTTAATTCTCTGAATAGAGATTTTTGATATACATTTTATATTTTGTGTACCTTGGTTTATTTTGCTTTTTGTGGGTACTTGATTGTGGAGATTGCAGGCGGAGCTGTGCTCCCTGTGGGTTTTGTGCTTGAAACACTGCTGCCAGTTCCCAGCTGATTTTGTTGCTATTTCTATTTCAGGTTTCTGTGTGTTCTGTATGGGTGAGGTTGTTTTGTTTTGGGGCATTTGAGGGTTGTTTGTTGTTGGGTTTTAATTGGGGATGCTGTTTTGGGGAGAGCTTCAGGGACCAAGGGAGTTCCCCTTGATCCTTGCCAGATTTGGAGTAAACAAGCAGATCTTAAGGATCCAGTTTATTAAAGATACATAAATGTGCACATAAGGCAATCAGTTAATTGATACACGGAGCTTTTCCATGTGTCTTGGTGCCTATTGGAATATTACCATCTGGTAGCAATAAAACCCAAAGTCCACACATACTTTAAACAGAGTGTAACCTATTTATCAATTAAACATAACTAGAAATTATTAGTTTGTTCTGGTAACCACCTATAACTTAGTTGTGGTTACTTTAGTGATCACATTTTGATCTATTTAGATCAGCACTTTATAAATTAATTAGGTGAAGCCCCAAATAAAAAAAACATTAGCCTGCTACTTTCATTCACTCCACTCAGACTCTGGACCTCTGTCAATGCAGCTGGATTTCCTGAACTTAAACTTCTTTTTGACCCTTATGAACTGGAAAATTAAGGTATATATTTTTCTTTGCCCATTTGAACTATTTTTATTCTGTTCCCTCCCTTAAAAACCACCAAGTTTGTTTTTTTTTTGTATTTTGACCTTGCTTCAGTTGGTTTTAGAAGACCACGGAGAATCTTGTGGAAGGAATGGAATAAATCCCTCACTTCACAGCTCTAAATTTAAATGGCAAAATATTGAAGCTTTTAGATCGGACTCAGCCCGCTGACAATTTTCTACTACTTTAATAGTAAGTAGAACTCAAAACTGTTACCAATTTATGTGTTCATTTAATGAGCCTACTTTAGTTTTCATTCCAAAATGTAATATCTTTCTCTTGTACCTACTCCTATTTAGGATATACGTTCTGTACATCTTAGTGAGGACTATAATTATATCTCTATAATTTATATTATATTTCTTTTTGGCAAGTTTTTGATTTTATATTAAAAACTAAATACAATAATTACAAACATAAACATAAACTCACTAAGTGCTAGATACCACGATTTTATTTTTTGAATTTAATTATAGTTCATTAATTTAATATGTGGTCCTTATTTTGAGATTGCAATTTTAAATTGAGTGTGCCATATTGAATTGAACTAGCACATATCCGGAATCAATCGATATTTTAAAAGGTTAAAAGGCTAAAATGTTGGCATAGAAACATAGAAATTGATGGCAGATAAGGACCACTAGGCCCATCCAGTCTGCCCATTTTCCCTACCTACAGCAAAAGTCACAGACCCTACTTGATCTCTGGCTTTACCTTCTCATTCCTATTGCTAGGGTTCCCCTATGCCTTTTCTATGCTTTTTTTTTTAATTCCACCACTGTGTTTACCCCACCACCTCCTCTGGGAGTCTATTCCATGCATCTAGTACCCTTTTTGTGAAGAAATATTTCCTCACATTACCCCTTAGTCTACCCCTTCCAACCTCATGTCATGGCACCCTCGTTCCTGAACATCTCCTTTTCTGAAAAATATTACCCTCCAGTGCCCTATTTATGCCGATTAGATGTTTGTATCATATCTCTCCTGTCTCTTCTCTCCTCTAGGATATACATATTGAGGTCTCCCAGTCTCTCCTGATCTGACTTTTGGTTCAGGCCCTGCACCATCTTTGTTGCCCTTCTTTGAACTGCCTCCACCCTGTCTATGTCCTTACAAAGATGTGGCTTCCAGAACAGAACACAAAACTCCAAATGAGGACTCACCAAGATCTTTACAGTGGCATCACAACCTCTTTTCTTCTGCTGGTGATACCTTTGCCTATACACCCCAGCATCACACTGGCTCTCCCCACAGCCTTATCACATTGTTTGGCCTCTTTTAGGTCATCAGATATGATTACCCTCAAATCTATTTCCTGTTTAGGGACCATCAGTATCCCCCCACCCCCATCATGTAATCCTTCTCTGGGTTCATGCACATCAAATGCATGTTTTTTCTTTTTCACATTGAATTTCAGCTGCCACACTCTAGACCATTCCTCCAGTTTACCTAGGTCCCTCCTCATTTTTCCACCCCTCCCAGAGTGCCCATCCTGTTGCAGATCTTAGTGTCATCTGCAAAGAGGCACACCTTCTCCTCCAGACCCTCCACAATTTCACTTATGAATACATTAAACAGGACTGGCCCCAGAACTGATCCATGTGGCACCCCAATGGACACCCTCCTTTCCTCAGATTGAGCTCCATTTACCACCACCCTCTGTCAGCAGGTTAGGTCTGATCTAAAAGCTTCTAGAATATGCTTCTAGATTAATTTTATATTAAATTACTATTTTGGTATATATTCTTCTTTCTAGTGCAACTACCATTTGAAAACACCCCATTTCTTGGGGGCAGATTTTCCAAAATGTTTATGCCAAGAGCAAGAGCAAGGCCTTCTACATGAGTTCTGAGCCCTCTTCTTAAAGATTCTCTGTGCTGGGAAATATTCAAGGAATTTCATCCTGCACTAAGGAAAATAAGGATTCTGAATCAAAGTTCCAACTCATTTGTCTTCTGACCTTCATGATCCCATAGTTACAGAGAAGCTCTTTTATCTTCTTGTGTTGTATTTTTAAAGTATCATATTATAATCTGTTTGAGTTTTTATTCCTGGAGATAGTAGTCTCAAAAGACTAATACATTGGTAATCATACTTTTAGTGCATTGAATAATAGTTATCATGGTTAGTACAAAAAGTGGGATAAATAGATCTTTACCCCCCCCCATCCATTTTGCCTTGCATTCTCCCTATAAATTAAAAAAAAACTAAAAACAAAAAAACTAAAGTCAATATCATCAAAAATAACGAGGACTTACGAGCTCAGGAGGGGACCCCAGTCAGCCAAGAATTAATAAATTCTTGGGTTACTCAGCTCCCAACCCACTGACTCTTTCTGCTCCAGTTTTAAATCATTATAGTTCAGCTACTATGCTAGCAAATAAACCTGGATCTCCAGCTTTTATTAGAAGTCCTTCTCCTACTATATATACTGTAAAAATAACAATTTCACACAGACTTTTGATGTGGACCTTGGTATAGACATACATGCTTCTTTAACAATTTCAGCATTGCTAAGTGATGATCAAGATTTGTATGTTCTGTTTTCTCTTCAAGAATCTATTTATATTAGCTTGTTTAAAAGCCCTCCCAGGTACCATCTTAACTCTCCTAGATTCTCCTAGATGAGTCTAATTTAGCATCTGTTATACAGGATTTAAGCAACACCATTGTTGGTCTTAGAAAAAGTAGTAACAGCTATTTTGGCAACCATGGTGGAATTAATAATGTGAGACTCATTGTTACACCTGCTTAAAGTACTAACATTATTGCAAAAGGTGTAATTAACTTTTACCAGGACTCTTTTGAAATGAAGGTAATTTCATTTCTTCCTCACCTTTATCTAAACAAATTTTTAGAAATGATTAAGAACCCCTATTATGCCATTGTGGTTATATTAGAAAATATGTGGGCCATTAAGTCAGAGTTTGAAAATGTAAGGACTGATGTAAACTATAATTGGGCCCTAATAACTCAAATCAGAGACCAAAGGGATTCCCAAACACAATTTTCTTCCAGTGATTTATTTGGTAATAGCATTGCAGATCTTTCTACACTGTGGAGAATAAGGCCATTCAGGTCAATCTTCCTCTTCCTTTTTCTAAAGATGAATCTATTGCACCAATTGACCATATTAAAAAACAAAGTACTAAAAATTAAAACAAGAAGTGGAAGTCAAAAACCACACTACAGACCTTAACTACTAAAAATGCAAGAACAATCAAAAATAAACGAAAGGGGAAAAAGTCTGAAAATATGGTAAGCAATAGTGTTATTCTAACAGAAGCACAACAAACAGATGATACATTTTCTAATAGCTCCACAAATAATGAAATAATCTCTGAAGTTAACTGAGGTGACCCAGACCCTGTAAGTACAATCAGAGATGAGGCCAACAATTATACAGAGATCTTAATAGAAATGTATAGAATTAAAAGACTTTAGGTAGAAACTACCAAAAATTAAACAAACTCTGGTCATATCCACCATGGTTACATAATGAAGTTAGTGAAGTTGTGTAGCATTGTTAAGGAGGTATGGAGAAACAACACAATGATTTGTAAGTAGTAAGATTTGTTTTAGTTTCTGTTTTAAAGAAGGCATACATGTTATTAGGAAAATACATGGAGGTGTACATTTTAATGGAAGGAATAGGAAGCACTATAGGTTTACAGAAGAACCCCAGAGAAAATGCCACTGGTGTATGTGTTATCCTGCACATACCCCACTAATCCAAAGCATCATGGGAAACATATGCAAATCCCCATGATGGTACAGAAGACGGCACTACATGAAAAAGTAATGGCTGGCATATGTTCAGCCTTGGTATTATTTACATAGGTTTTTTTTTTTTAGAGAAACATTTTTTTGTCCATGACGTGATGTAAGTTATATTTAAGCAGCGTATTGATGTCAGGAAATTAGGTGTATACTGTAGATGATGGACTGTTAGCAGAGAAAATGTGATAGTAACTTTCAGAGGGGGGCTCTTTTGATATGGGTAAGGTAGTTATGCTTGTGATAATGGGAATATTAAGAAAGTGTGAGGTCTACGAAGAAGTGGAGTACAAATATGCACAGTTTCATAAGTATGTGCTCAGAGTGCAGGCAAATGTGAAATGCAGGTTTGTTTCAGAAACAGGTAAAAATAGCGATACATGCAATTGATGGAAAGATAGATCATTTCATAGACATGCAGGCACTGTCCACACTACACTCAAAGAAGCTGTAATGGATTCAAACTGTTACAGACTGTAAACATTACAGTGTGTCCACACTGCCAGTGAACAGTGTGGATAATGGTTTGAAAACATTACAGCCAGTCCACACTGAGTGTGATAGTGTGTGTGGTCTCAACCCTGTAGTAGCAGTGCACATCCCACGGTGCACTCAGTGATGACAGCTGCATTTTGAGATGCCCTCCTACATGTCCTATTGAGTACTGTGTGTATGGCACAGTCATATTGTGTAAATAACCATATTTCACTGTTATGAGACACACTTATGTTGTGGAGGTGACAGAGAGAGGTTTGAGGGAAGGGAAGATCTGTATGTTGGAATCAGGGGCTACGTCAATGAGAGGGAGGGAAGGGGAGGAAGAGAGAGAGGGGGGAGACATGGCATCAGTTCTGCCAGTATTAGGGCACCTGGGCACAACAGATGTTCATGTACTGCTGCTGTATGGCTGAAGGCAGACCCTCTACTACTGCCTTCAGTGTTCCCCACTGCTCCATTGTACACAGTGCCACACATCTATTGTCCACTGCAGCAGTGCTCCATGATACACTCAGGAGCTCCACTAATGTATGTGTTCACTACTGGCACTGCTCTACAGGTAGTATTGCTGCTGCATCACACATGGGCAGGCAGGGTACTTCCAACACTCGGCACAGTGAGAAGAGTAATCAAGGACAGTACACAGATACCATCAGGAGGTGGACCTCGGGGAGGCAAGTGCAGACAGAGAGGTAGGTTAGGTGGGGACATGGGGTACACCCAGAGGGTGCGCATACAGCTGTCAGGTTACTGTGGTATGGAGGTATCCCAGTATTACCCAGGGATTTGGCTTCACTGGGAACTGGGGCTCCACCTGGAGGGATGCAGGCCTATACAGGTGCAATGATCTGCATCTATCCTGGAGGGGAACCATGATCCTACATGATAGGTTTAAATGCTTCAGTGGCAAGCATTTAAACTAGCCAAGGGGGGAGGCACTGAAGAGGAGAAGGGAAATTCTAGCCCCCCAAAAAAATCAGGGTAATTAGTGAGGTAAACACCTAAATAGAGCAGTCGATAAGGAGAAGGGCAGGGGTAAGTGGAGAAAAAGACAAAGGCAGTAGGGACAGGGATGGGGCAAAAAGAAATAAAGCTATAAAAAAATGGAGGGTAATGAGTACCAATGCCCATATTCTAGGTAAAAAGCTCCCTGAAATGAAGGCCTTGATGGAAGAGGGATGCCTGGATATTGTGGCAGTCACAGAAACATGGTACACAGAGAACCATGACTGGGATGTCAACATACCAGGGTACACAATCTACAGGAGGGACAGGGAGGGAAGAAGAGGAGGAGGAGTAGCTCTCTATGTAAGGGAAGGGATTAAATCAACAGAGCTAAAGGGTAAACAGGGAGGAGAGGAGGCACTGTGGGTCACCCTGGAGACTGGAAATGGCTCCACAATCCTCACTGGGTCGTATATAGACCCCTGTCTCAGGGGGAGGAAATGGACAAGGAAATGATAGAAGGCATCCTTGGGATGGCAGAGAAAGGGGAGATATTGCTGATGGGGGACCTGAATATGCCAGATGTTGACTGGAGCACCTTTGCTGCAGCCACATCCAAGAGCAGAGCCATTCTCAATCCCCTACAGGGGCATGCCTCAGACAGCTAGTTTTGGAACCCACTCAGGAGAGAGCAATCTTAGACCTGGTACTCTCAAATGGGGATGGAGAGATGATCTCTGATATTGAAGTGGGTAGCCATCTTGGAACAAGCCACCACCAAACAGCGTGGTTCATGATAAACTTAGCTGTAGAGTCAAGCCACACAAAAGTGAAGGTATTGGACTTCAGGAGGGCTGATTTTGTCAAAATGGGAGAAGGCCTCAGAAAAGCACTAGCAAACAGGCAAGAAGGTGGGGTGGAGCAACAATGAGGAAACATCAAAACCGCCATCACAGAGGCAGCAAGTCTTTGTGTGAACCAAATAAACAAATCAAAATGAAAGAAAAAAACACTATGGTTCTCAAAAGCAGTGGCGGAGAAGGTAAGAGAAAAAAGATAGCATTCAGGAAGTATAAGGAAACACAGAAGGAGTGGGAGAGAGAACTGTACCAGTTAAAGCAGAAGGAAGCGGGTAAGGCAGTCAGAATAGCAAAGGCCCAAACCAAGGAAAAGCTAGCCAACTCAGTTAAGAAGGGGGATAAAACCTTTTATAGGTACATTAAGGAGCAAAGAAAGACTACTGCAGGGATACTGAGGCTGAACAAAGAGGAAGGTGGTTGGGCAGAGAGTGACAGTGAAAAAGCAGGGATACTGAACGAATACTTCTGCTCAGTATTCACAATGGAAAAGCAAGGGGAAATACCTAATCCAGTCAATAGAAGCACTCTGGATAGGGGGGTTGATATTAGTCCTTTCACAGAAGAAAGGGTTCTGAAAGAACTCTTAAAACTTAAGGTGGATAAATCAATGGGGCCTGATGGGATTCACCCCAGAATTTTAAAAGAACTAAGGGAAGAACTAGCAACACCACTGACTACCATTTTTAATAAATCATGGGAGGATGGGGTGGTACCCAAGGACTGGAGGAGGGCGGATGTGATTCCACTTCACAAAAGTGGGAGCAAGACAGAGGCAGGAAACTACAGACCTGTCAGTTTGACCTCAATGGTAGGGAAAATGATGGAATCACATCGGAAAGAAAGAATTGTTGAGTACCTAGAGGCCAGTGGGGCACAGGACTCAAGGCAGCATGGATTCACAGCGAGAAGGTCATGTCAGACAAATCTAATTGATTTCTTTGACTGGGTGACCAAAGCAGTAGACCAGGGAGGGGCTGTGGACATGGCCTACCTAGATTTTAGCAAGGTATTTGACATAGTCACGCACAAAAGATTAATAAACAAATTTGCCAGCCTGGGAGTGGGTCCTAGGGTGGTAGCCTGGGTAAAACACTGGTTGGACAACAGGACACAGCAGGTAATAGTAAATGGAGTCCACAGTGAAGAAAGGAGGGTTACTAGTGGGATACCACAGGGTTCTGTACTGGGGCCGGTCCTTTTTAATGTCTTTATAAGTGACATTGCAGAGGGACTGGAAGGGAAACTATGTCTCTTTGCAGATGACACAGAGATCTGCAACAGGGTTGATACACAAGGTGGGGTGGAAAGGATGAAAAGGGACTTGGCAAGGTTGGAGGAATGGTCAAATGTATGACAGCTTAGATTCAGTGCAAAAAAGTGCAAAGTAATGCACCTGGGAAACAAAAACCCAGGGGAAGAGTACACAATGGGGGGTGAGATACTGACAACAACAAAAATGGAAAGGGACCTGAGGGTAGTCATATCAGATGACCTAAAGGTGGGCCAGCAATGTGAGAAGGCAGTAAGGAGGGCTGGGAGTATACTGGGATGCATAGGGAGAGGCATCACCAGTAGAAAACAGGAAGTTGTTGGCCCTCTGTACAGAGAATTGGTGAGACAACATCTGGAGTACTGTGTACAGTTCTGGAGACCCCATCTCCACAAAGACATAGACAGGGTGGAGGCAGTCCAGAGGAGGGCAACCAAAATTATGCAAGGTCTACATCAGAAGACATATGAAGAA
Organism: Neoceratodus forsteri; assembly: GCA_016271365.2. NCBI lineage: Eukaryota > Metazoa > Chordata > Ceratodontiformes > Ceratodontidae > Neoceratodus > Neoceratodus forsteri. The sequence continues at coordinate 1,069,216,694 of CM028130.1, forward strand.
AGACTAAAGGAACTAAAGATGTATAGCCTTGAGGAAAGGAGGGGGGGCATGATAGAAACTTTCAAATACCTCAAGGGAATCAACAAAGTCCAAGAGGGTAGCATCTTTCAGAAAAAGAGATGTGCAAAAACAAGGGGGCACAATTTGAAGGTAGAGGGGGGATGGCTCAGAGGTAATGTGAGGAAGTATTTCTTCACAGAGAGGGTTGTGGATACATGGAACAGCCTTTCTGAGGAGGTTGTAGAGTCAAAAACATTGGGAGACTTCAAGAATGCACAGGACAGACATAAGGCAATTCTAGTGGGGGATTGGAGGAAGTAGGCTGTTGGTTAACTAGGATCTGCATCTTATCTGTTAGGTAGGGAAATGGGCAGACTAGGTGGGCCAAGTGGTACTTATCTGCCATCACATTCTATGTTTCTATGTTACACCTGTGCTCCACACTGCCATCTGCATATGTTCTGGTAGCCTACAATCAACCTGCATGCAGTGAAACAGTGCTGAAATGTGTGCAGGTATAGTGGGAGACTGGAGGCTACATGGTGGAGCATTTAGACATAATTGCAATTAAAAACTGATAAAGGTGTAAAGCTGTAAATAAGAGTGAAATAACCACGCTGGTATTCATACTACAAAGTGGTTCTTGGAAGGATACAGATTGGGGATGACTCAATTAAAGGAGTAGTCCACCCAGAATTTGCAAAAACATATGTTAAGCAGAATGTTTTAATTTGTATGTAAAGTCCTAGTGTGTCATTCCCTCTGTATGCTATTAGGAGTTTTTCCCTAAATTAGGCTACTAGCTTTAGGGTAGTTTTATGACCCCTTGGGAGCTCAATCACAAATAGGTTTATTGCCTTCTGCCTACTACAATACATCCTCTCTCATGCGACAGTGATGTAGCCAGGCCCATAGATGTAGCACATGCAGTGCTTTTTAAAATCAGTTCACAACAGCAGAGCTTTGTAATTGTTCTTATCCAGTGAGCACAAATGGCAACAGTTACAATTTAGCAGATGCCTGAGAGTTATCTAACTGGGGTTTCTGTAAGAAAACAGCTACTAAATAGCTCTAATTCATTATTTGTATTTTTTGGGTGTGTCATGTCTAGCTAGCAGTAGTACGTGTTTCATTTTAAAATGTAATTTTATCAAACTACGCACAACAATAAAAAGCACAGAAATTGTCCCAGATCATCATTGCTATAATTAATAAAGACTATATCAAATTTCTTACAGAAAGCTCTAAAGTATTTGCTAAATTGTAAATGTAGGTACCAGCATTCTTTTTTTTTTTAAGCAGTAGAGACACACTAAAGCTTGTTTACAGGTGCGACCTGGGAGCACAAGGAAGTTAAGTGATTTGCTCAGGGACACACAGTATGCATGTGGAGGCTGTGGGATTCAAACCCAGGACAGCAGGTTTGCAGCTCAGAGCCTTAGACCACCGCACTATACTGCCTCCTCTATTCTAATAGGTAGAACTGGCAGTTTGTGCTGATTTTGCTGTGTGACATGATTTTAATTTTTTTTTTTTTTGGTTACAAATGTGAAGTATCTTTTTAATAAAGTATAAAAATATGTATGTGTGAGTTATTTAGGTTGGCGAATATTTGTTTTAGTATTTGAAAAAGTGGGATACACTAAATGTGTAGTGCAATGAACCATTGTAAAATGGGATCAAATGTGTAGCTGAAATAGTCACTGTCATACATCCTGTTGTTTTCATGCTATACCACACTCAGGAGAAAAAGTGACTTTAAAGTATTTTGCAGTTTCTAGGCTGCAGCTTCATACCATACACTTCATTTGTAAAAAAAAAAAAATGAAAATCATGTCACAGAGCAAAATCAGCACTAAATGTTAGTACTGCCTAATAGAATGCTGGTACCTACAGTTATAGTTTAACAAATACTTGAAATCTAACTGAGTGGGCTTTCTGTAAGAGAACAGCTAGAGTCTTAACTAATTACAGCACTAATGATCTGGGCAATTTATGTGCTTTTATGGTTGTGTATAGTTTGATGAAATTAAAAGTTTTAAAATTAAAACATTCCTGCAAGCTAGATCTGACATGCATAGAAAACAACAACAGTGAATGAGAGTTTAATTTAGTAGCAGTTTTCTTACAGAAACCCCAGTTATCTAGCCCTCAGGTGTCTGCTAATAGGTTAATTTAGGAAAAACCCCTAATAGCAGACAGAGGGAAGGACACACTAGGACTTAACATAAAAATCAAAACACTCTGCATAACATATGTTTTTGCAAATTCTGAGTGGACTACTCCTTTAAAACTGCAAGCTCAGTAAAAAATACACACTGCAACCTCTTGCTGTACTGACATGCTTCAGCTGATGCAAAATACAGAGTAAGGTGGTGGGGGCAGGGTTGGAGGACAGGTCTGAATAACACCATATACCCACCAGGAAGGACTTTCCATTTCTTAGAATGTATTTGTGAAAATGTGCAACCAGGAGAGGAATGTAAGCTGAGCCAATGCTGTTTAAACAAGTGCTATATAGGGATGCAGTTTCAGGCTTTTCCTTATGAAGCTTAAGCTCTGATGCCCCAGGCAGCTCTACTAGTCAATTGTTACAGCAGGATTCATCCACCTCATGTCCCTCCCACGTGAACCAAAAAAAAAGGTGGGGTCGATCTTTAGGAGCTTCTTGGGTGGAGATAGGGGTGGATCTTACTCCCCCAAAAAAACTAATGCTGCCTCCCACTACTCAGGTTCCAGTTCTTGTACCTCCCACTTAAGAAAGAAAATAGTGCACTGCAACCACTGACTAACATTAAAGTGTATTTATTTGATGGTGGAAAACATTTCTGGGAGGAGGTAAGGTGGAAGAGACTATTTACACCTTCAGTCAGTTCCACAGACAGAAAACATGACATCACTCCTTTTGTACATGCAAAACGTCTGCAAGCTCTGCCTACTGCAGCCATAAAAATGGATCTGTTATTTGTTACATATTCTACACGAGACTGAAAGTTTGTTTGCCATGTATCCCCCTAATTTATACTATTCAGATTGTGTATTGGTATATTTAGATTCACAGGAAATGGCAACTCAGATATGGTCACAAAGATCCTTACTGAGGCTGAACAAAATAACTTCTTCCTCCTCAAGAGGTCCCACTTCTTTTGGACCAACAATGGGAAAACAATAGTACTGAAAGGAAAGCAGACATATATAGAATTAACAGGGTCACAGAAAAAATACACAGTTATGAACAGCCGCATGAATATCTTTGGAAACATAGCACTCTCTCCCTTTTTGGCTAGAAAGTTCTCTCAGGGGAATCAATAGGTTCAGTCAAAATAGATTTTGTTTTGTTTTTTTTAACCCACACCCTTGGGCTTGACCTAGGGATATTGGAGATCAAATGGATTACAATACATAGTGGTGTTACAGACAGCCCTCAGGTTGATATTACTTTCCAAAATGTTAAAATGGCAGAGCAGGTAGACTCAGCTTTTACAATTCTTGATGGTTTTGGCATTCATCTGTTTGATTACAATGAAATAAATAAAAGGCCACCCAAAAATCATTTAGCAAATCATTCCCATAAGGAAACAGTAATAAACTCACCCAATGACAGGAATCTAGAAATAACTAATTACAGCAGATTTGCACCATTGGAGGGTCTTACTCAGGTATGACCAGAACTATAGTTTACCTTAGATAGACAGACTATTAATTGTAACCAACTTTCCCTAAATACACTATCATGGAATATTGAAGGGTTGGCAAAAAAATTGCTTGATTCTGAGATAGTTGAATTTCTGAAAAAGTATGATATTATATGTTATAAGAAACATGGTGATACAGTGATTTCCCACCTGTGATCCCAGGGAATACCCATTATCTATGTATAGCCAAGAAGAATAAGGTAGTAAAAGGACAAGCAGTCCTAGCCATATTTCTGAAAACAAATCGGAATTTTCAAATAAATGTTCTTGGTTATAATCTGTTTTTTCTAGAGGACCTCAGAATTCAAAATAGTGGGGTGAAACTTCTTATAGTAAATGTTTATTTCCCTCTGAGGACAAGTAAATTGTATACGTCTATGCTTTGGACTCAGCTGTCAGATATTTTGGAAGATCCTCTTACTAGGTACGAATCTTGTTCTTTCCTGGTTATTGGAGTTTTCAATGCCAGAATTCCCACACATTTAGTAAATGAAGATGAATATGGCATAAGAGTTAACATGATCAATTCAAGAATTAAAATAAACAGAGTTCCAAGGATAGTAAACATAACCATAAGGGCCAATTGTTAAGTAGTATAATGACAAATTTGGATTTATTTTTGTTGAATGGCATACCCCAGGTGACCCACATAGGGAACTTACTTATATGGCACCTATGAGATCTTAAGTCATTGACTTGGCGTGGGCTAATCAGGCTGGCATGGAAAGAGTAACAAATTTAGTAGTACTGGATCTCCCAGAATCTTTGCACTCTTCTATATTGGAATTTTTTATTTTTTAAATAATACAATATCAATTCAACCCAACTTGGAGGAAGTTACAGTTGAAATAATCAATTCTAAAAGAATACACTGGCAAGGTAATAACCTAGATAAATTGTCCACAATACTTAATATGGATATTTTTATAACTTTGAGAAATGATGTAATGCTTATCCCAGAAAATATTACCGCAACTAATATGAAAAATAACAGGAAATTAATAATTTTCTAAGACCTATGTTTAGAACTAACGTTCTGAAAAAAAAAAGTAAAAATATGTTTTGTTTTAATGGGATTTTCAGAGCTGCTAAGCAGGATCTTAATAGATTGATTAGCCTCACAAAAGAAAAAAAGTACCTGAAGGATTACAAGAAAATACTAGAAATTGAGAAAGAAAAATATCATACTAAATGTGGAATGAACTAAGAAATACAATTATGGAAAAAGATATAAAAGCCTTCTGGACACTGGCTTCAGTAGGGTATACATAATATTCTTCAAAGGTAAAGGCCTGCATTGTCCCTCTTAACCTGTAAGAATAATTTTTCAGCCCTGTATTTTTCATTTATAGAAGCACAAAGATCTTCAGTATATGACAAACTTAAAACGTATTTACATTCTCTGGTCTCTCTAAGAGCAATATACTTTTCTTCTGATGAAATAATAATCGTGTTCAATATAATCAGATCTAACAAGCTCCTGGCCCTGATCAAATTATTGCAGATATTTACAAAACATTTCCAGATTGGTGGATACCTATTTTTGGACATATTCAATAGATTTATGTAAGGTGAGGACCCAATAGTTAGAAAGGTGGTAATATATACCCCATTGGGCCAGGTCAAGGACCCAACTATGCATTGGCCAATTAGTTTAATAGATGCATCTCAAAAGATATTTTTCAAAATTGTATTATAGAGGTTGGAAGTTTGGATCCAAGAACACCATTTATTAGATAAGTCACACAATGAATTCATGAGCAAGCATTCAATGGTTCAACATTGTTATGTCTTATCATAGCTAATCTACAAAGATACTAAGATAAAGTCTAAGCTATATTGTTGCTTTGTAGATCTTAAAGCAGCATTTAACAGTATTAGTCAAAGGTTATTCTAGCAAAAAATTAAGACTTTTAGATGATGATCCATTTTTATTGGATATTTTGATAAGACTCCATTTCAATACCTGGACGCAAGTTCAGTTAATCAATACGGTACTCTAACTTCCAAACTTAAAACAAATTTAGGTGTCAGGCAAGGCCGCATACTAGCTCCAATCCTCTTTAAGCTATATAGTAATTCTATTATTACACAATTAAACCACTCAGACTTCATTCTCCTAAAATATTTAATAATAACATTAGTTGTCTCGCTTACACAGATGATATTGTTTTAATATCTACATCTCTTCCTGGCTTACAAAGAAAAATGAATCATTTCTTTACTTTATGTAAAGACAATGCCTTGATTATAAATAAAGAAAAAACTAACTGGTGATCTTCTGTAATCAATCTAGGAAAATGCTAAAACTTAAAGTGGGAACTGATGCAATTGGAAAAGAGAATCATTATAACTGTTTGGGTCATTCTCTGACAATGTTCTTTGGACTAAGCATTTAAAATTATTAGAAACTAAAATGATAGTTGCATTCAATGCATTTAAAAGATTCAGCTGTAAAATGGTAAAAGGTACTATTAAGGGATTACTTACTGCTGTTAATGCTAAAATCAAAACATATTTTATATGCAGCAGAAATATGGGGCTCTACTAATATATCTATGCTGGAGATTGTTCTGAACAAGATATACTGCTATGCATTGTCTGTATCTAATTCTGTCCCTGCAGAGATTTTGAGAGTTGAAACAGGTCAGTTTTCCATTTCCACTTCAGTAATGGAGAGGACCCTAAACTTTCTGTTGGGTCTTTTCCTATTATCTGAAAAAAGACTCCCTAGACAAGGTCTTGAGGAAGAAATTGCTCATATACACAAAGAATCTCTTTGCCCCTCTATTAGAATCCTCAGGGAACATTTCTTTTCATTAGGTTTGGGAAACTTGTTACATGAAATATACATTAAGGGCAGGATTCACGAAAGAGATGTGCCCACCAAATGCTGAGTGATCCACAAAGGGATGTGCCATGCGCATCCGCACCGTGAATCACACGGAAAGAGCAGGGTGCAAGTGGAGAAGCACCAGCACATCCAGGATGCATACAACCACCCAGGGGAGCAGCACAGTGAATATGGAGCAACCCAGCATGGCATGTGGAAGCAACAGGGGACACTGCAGGGGGACAAAGGAGAGAGGGACACAGGACCAAAGGGACAAACCACAGTGGCCTAGGGCACAACAGTGACTGAAACAGGCACAATAGTGAGACTGAGCATACAAAACAACATGCAGAGGTCCAGGCCACACCCCCACACAGGCCCATGGTAGGCACACAGAATCAGAACACTGCATCCAGCAAAGCACCACACAACAGCAGGTGAAAGCAGAGAGCAAGGTGGTGGTGACTGGACAAGGCCAGCACCACAGGTGGCCAAGACCAAAGCTATGTGGGAGGTGACACAGGCCAACACTGTGCCACATGATGGGCAGCATACAGTGCCACCCCAGTGCCACACAGTCAGTCCAAACCTCCAACCACAGGACACCACACACAGGGCCACAGACCAATATTGCAGCAGTGCAATGTATGCATGCCAGAAGCAGCACACACAGACTGGGGGCACAGACATGAGCAGCAGGACATAAGGTCCACACACACATGCCACAGGCAGCAGTGGGCCACACAGAGGTGGGGGGTAGGGGGAAGCAGAATGTACAGATACAGGAGCATACAGGGGCATGGCAGCCCAGGGACAGTGAAGAGCTCATGACAGTACACAAAACCAGGACTGTGGAACAGTGAAGGACCACAGACACTGTGTTACAGAACCAAATATTTAATACAATAAACAAGAACAAGAACAATCAGAGTAACCAGAAACAAACCCAAAATACAACTATATACATATGAAGATACAAACAGGGATAGGGGGTGTGAGGGACTATATACAGCAACAGGAGTGCAGGAGGGGGTAGTGGGTGGGGACAGCAACATAGAAAGGGAGGGCAGGGATACAGCAACATATGTACAGTACTAGGAAATATTTACAGAACACAGCCACGCAGCATGCCTATGCAAACCCCCATGGCCACATGCCTACAGTATGCGGAGTACAGCCATCAATGTCCACTGCAGTTGTGCCTACATGCACCATATGGGCTGTAGTGCATCCTGAATGGCCCACTGGACACTCCACCAACTGCCCTGCTGCCACTCCAGGGGTCCTCCATATCCAGGCCCAGCACCACAATCCTGGGGACCTACAGCAAGAAAACAGAGAACACACACTAAGTGCCATTGTGGACACACAGCACCCACTGAGCAGAAGCCCAACCCACCAGATAGACACTGCACACACAAGGCAGCCATCTACCTACACCCACATGGACACCACATCACACACCAACTGCGGCCCTCTGCACGCACTTCTCAGCGGCCTCTGCAGCCCGCCACCTGGCCTCCAGCCCTGCATGACACAACAGACAAATACCGCCATGAGTAGACATGTCAGTGCAAAAATCACCCCCCAACACCAGTGTGGGCATGCAGTGATGGTGTACAGCCAGTGCAACACTGGTGACTGGCCATGCTGTCCACAGCTGCACACAGCAGCTGTGCCTAAACCTCCAAAGTGCCCTGCCATGGATGTGCACCGCTCATGGTGATCCCACCCCATGTGCAACACAGTGTCCCTGTCTCTCACACACACACATCACCACAGAGAGGCCCATTCCATGTGGCATGCATGACAGGGCACCAGAGGACAGGAGCAGCCACACCCAAGTGTGCATGTTGGTGTGTGCCCATGCGATGTTATGTTGTGATGTGACCCACCCCCACCTTGCATGCGCCTGTGCAGCACACGTACTCATGACACCTACCTGGTCATGGAAGTGCACCCCTGTGTGCACGCTGATGCAGCCACTGAAGACGGGCCTTGTCCCTCTGACCAAGGTCACCATACTGGTGCCTGCACTGTTCTCTGGTGCGGGGAACCCCCTGTGCGCTGCACCAGCTGCCGGGCAATGGTGGCCCACATCTGCACCCTGGGCACCTGCAGGTCCTCCCTCCCAAAAAGTTGCCCCTCCACACGCAAGCACCAGGCCCACTAGGTGGAGCAGCTCCACCTTGGAGCAGTTCATGGCCCTTGGCTGACTCCTCCCTGTCCTTGGCATCCCCACAGCAGCAAAAGCATAGAGCAGGGTGCAATGCCAGCACAGTGGAAATGCAAAATGGCACCACATGCACCACTAGGCCATGTGCAGGCCCCTGTGCACAGTGGCGTGAAGCACGATTGGTCAGACATGTGCCCACAGGTGCATTCACTATGGTATGGTGGGAATGTGGGGTCATGGGTCATGACCGGATCATGCATGCACATCATGTATGCAGCCATCATGCTGTATGTGTCACTCAGCATCATGTATGGTGCTTGCAATGCACAGCAGCACACAGCCACGCTCTGGCATGTAACATGCCATCAGCGTACAACCATGGACAAGTGGCATAATGTGCATCACGCATACCGCCGTGCATGCACATATAGACAGCACTGCATGATGTGCACCATATGCATGTCCACGATGCGCCTTTTGGGCTGATCGCACATATGTGTTGCAGCGGAAGATGGACAACGGACACAGCGCATGTGCGTCAAATGCACAAATGCACTAGAGCCCCATTCAGGGAGATGCCTCAAATGCATCATGCATGCTCAGGTAATGCACCTTGTGGAAATGCATTCAGCTCAGCAGATGCACCGTGTAGATTGAGATAAGCTGAGGGCAATTATGCAATTCACAGACAATGCACCCAAAGCAGCCTATTAATGTATTCAGGAGCATCTCGGCTGTTTAGCATCTCATTATCACTGCCCCAGTCCTCATTTGCATGCCCTGAGCCATAAATGCACCCAACTCAGCCCACACTGAGAATAGGTGACTGAGAGGAGAACAGCCTTGAAGGTGAGTAATATGTCATTCTACATGTACTTCAGCAGGTCTTATGGACTGGGTCAGTGCACTAGGCAACCACTGCCTAGATTCAGGCACGTTTCAGGGGAGGGAGGGAACAATGACTGCCATAGGACTGTCACACAGACTCAGCTGTGTGTTAACACATCTGGTAGTACTGTTGCCAATCCACATGCTGACATGGTCAATGGACAGCCTGTCACTGGCTGCACATGTGCAGGGACATCTGCAGCACAACATGTTGTCCCACACACACCGACCCACAGGCAGCCCAGGAGGGATGTCAGTGGTGACTGCTGTGCCTGCACATACAGTGAGGAGTGCATAGAGGCAATGTTGGGCTGCTGGCTGCATGTGTATCTGGACATGCATCACAGGTGGCAGGTCCTTGGCTGTGCAGTTGCCCATGGTGGGTCTGCTAGATGCAGCACCGACTGCCATGACACACCGTGCACCCCAACACACATGCATTGGCCACAGGCCCTGTCAGCCAGGTGCTGGGGCGGCCAAATGCATCCACTGTATGCCGCTAATGTGCACATGGGAATCAACATGTGCATGGCTAATGACTGTCTGTACACTCTCACAGAAACCACTATGTCAGGAGGCAATAGTGTCACCAGCCAAAGGTGGCTGAACTTCAAAAAGGATGAGGAGCAGGCCCTCATCGAGGCATACTATCTGAGGCATAATGTACCTTCGGGCAGGGGTGGCAGCCGCATGGCATGGGAGGAGGGCTGGGAGGCAGTGGCCCATCACATGAACACCATAGAAACGTACAACAGGACCTCCTGGAGTGCAGAAAGCATCTAAATGATGGGAAATGTAGGGCAAAGGAGAAGGTGGCCCACGTAGACGCCTCCCTGTGGCAGACAGGGGGTGGCCCACAGGCCAATGTTCGCCTGAGCCCCAGTGAGGAGCTCCTCGTGGCAACCATAGCCAGATCCACCATGCAGGGTGTCAGGAGGGGGTTCCAGACAGGTGGAAGCCCATCACAGCATTATAAGTAGACATGCACATGACACATGTCTGGCCACATGTGTGCCCTGGCTGCCATGCCTGTTCCATTGTGTTGTGCTGTGCGCCTATGATCCCAGGGGATTTACCATGTGTGGCCCATGCTGTGCTGCACTGTGCCTACCAGCCCATGCCCATGGTGGCACATGTGATGGGCTAGTGCCAGTCAGGCTGCTGGGACACACACACTATGTGATGGGCTTGTCGTACCATTGCTACACAGGGTACCATGTGGACATGGCCTGACAACACACAGCACTGGTCACAGCTGGCGCATGACTGCATCAGCGTTGTAGGCACCGCACAGCCGTGCCAGGGACTGTCATGCACAACCATGGCACAACACTGTGTCACACTGTACATGTCTGTCTGTTTGTCTGTATGTATGCCACTGTATATTCCAGTGCACTAACCATATTCACCCTTCCTCTTTTCACAGCTCCATTGTGCCTCACGGGTGCAGCCATGCGCACAGCTGCACAGAATGCCCTAGCGGGCGATGATGCAGGCCTGTCACACAGAGCTGCGGGCACTGCGGTGGATGGTGCCATCCCTGGACCATCCACTGTACCTGCTTCACCTGGCCCAGCCCCAGTGGTGCAGGCCCATCAGACCCCTCGGTCATTGCTGCCATGGCAACTGGCAATGTCACCACATTGCTGGAGGGTCTGCTGGGATTCTCTGATGATGAACCTGCAGATGCAGTGGACATCACCTAATAGAAACATAGAAACAGAGAAGTTGACGGCAGATAAGGATCACAAGGCCCATCCAGTCTGCCCATTTCTTCTTTTACCTTATGAATGTGCCATTGGCATTTGCTTTGTCAATGGCCTATATATTCATACTTATCTGTGTTGCTCCTTTGTGCCTATCCCATGCCTGTTTGAAGCCCTGCACTGGGATTCATATCCACCACTTCCTGAGGTAGGCTATTCCATGTATCCACCACCCTTTCTGTGAAAAATAACTTCCTCACATTACCCCTTAATCGGCCTCCCTCTAACCTCATGCTGTGTCCTCTTGTCCTGCTATTTTTCTTATATTGAAACATGTTAGACTCTCACCTTGTTAATGCCCTTAAGGTGTTTGAATGTTTCAATCATATCGCCTCTCTCCCTCCTTTGCTCTAGGGTATACATATTGAATTCCATTAATCTGTCCTCATATGTTTTCTGATTCAGTCCCTGCACCATTTTGGTTGCCCTTCTCTGGACTGCCTCAATTTGGTTAATGTCCTTGTGAAGGTGTGGCCTCCAGTACTGCACGCAGTACTCCAGATGGGGCCTAACCAGTGTCTTGTAAAAGAGAGATTATTACCTCCCTCTTACGACTTGTGATACCCCTGCTAATACACCCCAGCATCCCCCTAGCCTTACCTACGGCTTTAGTGGTCTGCTTGGATGATTTCGGGTCATCTGTGATAATAACGTCCAAGACTCTTTCTTCCCTTGTGATTGCCAGCAACTCCCCTCCCAACCTATAGGTGGCTTTAGGGTTTCTCTTCCCTATGTGCATGATCTTGCACTTCTTTGCGTTAAATCCCAGTTGCCACTCTTCCAACCATTTTGCCATTTTATCCAGATCTCTTCTCATTCTGCCCACCCCATCTGGATCATCTACTCTGTTGCAGATCTTGGTGTTATCTGCAAACAGACAAACATTACCCTCCAGTCCATCTGCAATGTCACTGATGAAGATATTGAAGAGGACTGGCCCCAAGACTGATCCCTGAGGTACCCCACTTGTGACTTGCATCTCTTCTGACTGTATACTGTTTACCACCACTCTCTGTTTTCTGCCTGTCAACCCGTTTGCCACCCAGTTGAACAACTTCTGACCCATCCCGAGCCTACCCAGCTTATTAATCAATCATCTATGTGTGTGCTCTGATGCCTTCCTTGTTCTTGCATCTGTCATGCTGGGGGCATACAGCGATGTCCCTGCAGATGATGACGCCAACCGGATGGAGGGTGACACAGCTGACAGTGGGACACGCAGCACACAGGTGCTTATGCAGGTGGCCCCTGATGCCATTGATGGTCATGTTGCACATGGTGTTGATGCAGAGGCTGCACAGCTGCCCACAGTGGTGGGTGCTGTGCTCCCTGCATCACGTCCAGATGCAGTAGCAGGGCCATCAAGGGCATCCTGACCAGATGCTGTGAGACACACGCAGGCACCGTTGGAACATGACAACACCAACCGTGGACGTGATGGGGCTAAGCATGCCCAAGGCCCACCCATGCCGCAATCTGCCGTGGTGCAACCGCCACCCATGGATGCCCCGGAGCAGGCTGTCTCACCCACCACTCATCGGCAATGCCACCGTGACCCATCACCCGCTGATGACATGGAGGGCTATGTCCACCTCCTGCGTGACACCGTGGAAGGGCAGGCAGCCCTGCATGTGGAGTTCAGGAGCCAACGGGCAGTGATGGTCCTGGAGCACGAGTCTGTGGCCCAGATGTTGGCTGAGGCATGCCTTATGCAGGTGGGCATGATCGCAGCATTGGAGTGGATTGCAGCTGTTGCAGAGGTGGCATGTGCATCCGGTATGCACCATGGCCATCAGGCATCCAGCTGGACACCCAGGAGTGCCTCCTGCACACCCACGCAGTGGTGTCAGGTGGACCCATTGCTGCTGATGCTGTCACCTCACATTGCACCGACCAGCGCCCCGGCACAGACACGGTTCACAGGGCCACCACACCAGTGAGCACCCATTCACAGTCTCATTGCAGTACCCCTACAGGGGTGTTGGATACACCCCTTGTGGCTGGTGGTGCTGCAGCTGCATCCACCAGTCATGGCAGAGGCCACCCTCATGTCCATGGTGGCCATGGTGCAGCCCTGTGATGTCCAGGTCCCTGTTCCAATGGTAGCTAAATGTTCCACCACTGTGTCCCACATGCCTGGTTGACGATATCTGGGGTGGTGTGTGTGGCAGGCACCTGCCCCAGTGCACTGCCATCATGGGCCCCCTGTGCAGTGCCACCTGCATGTCTGTGTGCAACACTGTTGTGCCGTGTGGCATGGGCATGATGAGTGTGGTCCAGTGTCTGCTGCGCCTGTGTGCCAGCTGCAGTGCACACTGATCCATGCCATTCCTGGCACTGTCATAGTGGCACATTTGTGTGTTGTGGGGGGTGTGTGTGTGTGTGTGTGTGTGTGTGTGTGTGTGTATGTGTGTGTCTTTCTCTCTCTCCAGGCCTCATGGTCCCTGGCATGTGTGCAGTCCACTGCTGTCTTTCCAACAATGTGTGTGTGTGTGTGTGTGTGTGTGTGTGTGTGTGTGTGTACCTGTGTTGGGCTGTTAGCTGTGCATTGCACTGTGTACACAGCACTGCACACAATGTGTCTACCTGTAGTCACCATTGTACATCTCCCAGATACATACCTGTGGTACCTACCTGCAGTTCCCAAAATGCTCCTCCACCAGCATGCTCCTGTACTGCCTTGCCTGAGCAGCCAGCCTTGGGTCCCACTGGCCCAATGGTGGTCCAGTGTTGGGGCCCTGTGGCACTGCATTATCCTCCCCACCCTCCTCCTCCTCCTCCTCCCTGGAACTGTCGCCCTCACTGGCCTTAACAGCTATTCCAATGTCAATGGCCATGTTGTGTAGTATACAACAGGCCAGGAACATGCCACAGGCCTTCTCAGGGCTATACTGTAGGGCCCCACCAGAGCTATCCAGGCACCAAAAGTGCATCTTCAACATGCCGAAGACGCACTCAATGATGGTGCACGTACTGGTTTTTGCATCATTATAAAGCTCCTCCACCTCTGTTCTAGGTGGTTGGAAGGGGGTGAGGAGCCAGGGCCTCAGTGGGTACACAGCATCACCTGTGGGGGGGGAGGCTGGCTGTCAGTACACTGGTCACATGTGCAGCATGCCCCCCCTCCCTGTTTCAAGCTGCACTGATGTATGCACTGTGCATCCACCACTGACTGAGTCTGTCCCTTCCCTGCAGTCTTACCCCCAACATCCACCTGCTGTTGCTGGGCCTGCAGCTGGTGTTGGCCCCAGGCCACCAATGCCATTGGACTCACACGTGCCATGACCACCATTGCCCTGCCCAGTGTGCATTGCAGCACAGCCCGCTGTCTGCTTGTGTTGTGCATGTCCCTGCCACACATGCCCCCATGGCACTGCACTTCAATTTCCATGCATTGCATGTGTGCCTCCCTGTACCAGCTGGTGTCTGCATGTGTCCACTTGCACACCTCCATGGTCCTACATCTGCTGCACCCTATGCACATTGTGCATTGTGCATTCTGCACACCTACCCCCACTCCTATCCTGTGCCATGGTGCCCTGTTGTGCAGCTGGTTGCCGTGTCCCACACACCCTACTACATAACTAGATAATTCGGCTCAGTATTTACTGAAGAGAAGGTAGGGCAGGGCCCACAGTTCAGCACCATGGACACAGTGGGGAGAGAGGGAGGTGTGCACTAGTCCCTTCACAAAAGAAAGGGTCCTACAAGAACTCGATAAGCTCAGGGTGGACAAGGCAATGGGACCTGATGGCATACATCCCAGGGTACTAAAGAAGCTAAGGGTGGAACTAGCAGAGCCATTATCAGAACTGTTTAGTGAGTCTCTGAGCACAGGACTGGTCCCAGAATACTGGAGAAGGGCTCATGTGATCCCGCTCCACAAGCGTGGTAGCAGGAAGGAGGCAAGGAACTACAGACTAGTTAGTCTTACCTCAGTAGTGGGCAAGATTTCCTTAAGGAAAGGATAGTGCAACACCTGGAATCCATATGAGCACAGGATCCAAGACAGCATGAGTTTACAACAGGAAGGTCCTCTCAAACTAATCTCATAGCTTTCTTTGACTGGGTAAAAAGAGTGGTGGACCAAGGGGGAGCAGTTGATGTCACTTGCCATGACTTCAGCAAAGCTTTCGATACTGTTCCACATAGAAGATTGATTAATAAGCTGGGCATGCTCAGGGTGGGTCAGAAGTTGGTTAACGGGGTGGCAAAATGGTTGACAAGCAGAAAACAGAGAGCGGTGGTAAATGGTATACAGTCAGAAGAGATGCAAGTCACAAGTGGGGTACATCAGAGATCAGTCCTGGGGCCAGTCCTCTTCAATATCTTCATCAGTGACATTGCAGATACACTGGAGGGTAAGGTTGTCTGTTTGCAGATGACACCAATGTCTGCAACAGAGTAGATGATCCAGATGGGGTGGGAAGAATGAGAAGAGATGTGGATAAACTGGCAAAATGGTTGAAAGAGTGGCAACTGGGGTTTAACGCAAAGAAGTGCAAGATCATGCACATAGGGAAGAGAAACCCTGAAGCCACCTATAGGCTGGGAGGGGAGTTGCTGGCAGTCACAGGGGAAGAAAAAGACTTGGGCATCTTTATCACAGATGACCTGAAATCATCCAAGCAGACCACTAAAGCAGCAGGTAGGGCTAGGGGGATGTTGGGGTTTATTAGTAGGGGTATCACAAGTCGTAAGAGGGAGGTAATAATCCCTCTTTACAAGACACTGGTTAGGCCCCATCTGGAGTACTGTGTGCAGTACTGGAGGCCACACCTTCACAAAGACATTAACCAAATTGAGGCAGTCCAAAGAACGGCAACCAAAATGGCGCAGGGACTGCATCAGAAAACATATGACGACAGATTAATGGAGCTCAATATGTATACCATGGAGCAAAGGAGGGAAGGAGAGAGGTGATATAATCAAAACATTCAAACACCTTAAGGGCATAAACAAGGTGAAAGAGTCTAACATGTTTCAATATAAGAAAAACAGCAGGACAAGAGGACACAGCATGAAATTAGAGGGAGGCTGATTAAGGGCTAATGTGAGGAAGTTCTTTTTCACAGAAAGGGTGGTGGATACAAGGAATGGCCTGCCTCAGGAAGTGGTGGATATGAATACAGTGCAGGGCTTCAAACAGGCATGGGATAGGCATAAGGGAGCAATACAGATGAGTATGAATAGATAGGCTATTGACAGAGCAAAGGCCAATGGCACATTCATAAGGTAGAAAAAGAAATGGGCAGACTGGATGGGCCTTGCGGTCCTTATCTGCTGTCACCTTCTATGTTTCTATGTTACATGGCCACTTGGTATGTCCCCACCTCAGATCTCTGGCTGAGGGTGGACTGTTGCCATATGAAGGCATCATGTGTGCTCCCAGGGTGTGTGGCGCAGATATTGTTGATGTGTTCTGTGGCATTGCACATCACCTGGCAGTTGACAGAGTTGTATTCCTTGCGGTTTATGTATGTTACAGTGTCATCGCCCAGTGGTGCTTGCATTGCCAAATGGGTGCAGTCAATGGCACCTGTGGTGCCTGCAATGTGTTCCACCCTGTATAACTCATGCATGGCTTCTGTCTGCTCTGCCTGTGTACTGGGGAAATGGATATACAGTATTCTGACCCACATGATAACAGTGCGGTGAGGAATTGTGTGAGGAGTCAGGAAGTGGAGGCCTGTGATATGCCAGTGGTGTCCCCAGGCCTATGGAAGGTTTCCGTGGTGAGCAAGCACATTACTGTTGTCACCTTGGTCTCCACTGCTATGGCATGACCACATGCAGTGGGTGTCTGCATTTCCTCATGGCACAGCTCACAGAGCTGCCTCAGAATGGCCCTGTTCAGGCAGCAATGGCCTATTGTCTCTGCATCTGTCAGCTGCTCGAAAGATAGCCTGGCATGATACCGCTGTGGGGCTGGCCACCTACGGTGCCTTCCGCCTCCCTGTTTCCTCATCCTCTTTAGTACTCCCACCATTACAAATGGTGTTGCATCCATGTTGGTGGTGTGCTGTCTCTCCCTCTCAGTCTGCCACTGTGCTGGTGCTGCTGTTCTGCCACTGACCTGCTGGTGGCTTGCACTTCAGTCTGCTTCTTTTATACTTATCTTTTCATGGTGCATTTGGTACTTGCACCAAGTTTTCTCTGTCATTGCACCTCCATTTTGCACTGTGAAGTGCTTTGCGCTGTATATGCATGTGTGCACCCCCCCTACATGTGCCGCATAACATTATTATGCATCTCTAGCACATCTGGTTTGGTGCGATGCATCTGGGATACGCCGGCACATCCGACCTCTCTGTGAATCATTTCATGGTGCATTTTTTTGTTGCACAGGTGCATCTCACTTGCGCCCAGTGCATCTCTTTTGTGAATCTTGCCCTAAACCTTTTTATGAGATCAAAAATCAAATTAAGAAAAGAGTTTGGGATGTTGCAGTTGGATAGGATTCTTCTCGCAGCTCTCCCTAAAATTTTATAGATGGTATAAGCAACTTAAAGTCTCTCATCACCCTGAGTGCTATTTGACTCATTTGCTGTATCTAATTCTTCAGATTGCAGAATAGTCACAAGATTTAGAATGGAATTGTATGACACTAACTATATATTCAAACCAAATCGGCCAGCAATAAAGTCCAAATATTGTAAATGTGGAAATCAAGTAGATAATCTATAACACTTGACTTTATTGTGTCCTTTATATAACACTAAAAGAGCTTATTGGTCAGAACCTCTCCTGTCAAGCTGCAACACTACACTGGGGTCAATAATGTTCTATTTGTATAACCATCATGATCTCACAATTTTGAGTAGACTGGTTAGATGTTTAAAATCTCTTAAATTTTGAAATTGGTCAACTCTCCATGATTATTGTGACATTGTTTCTGTAAATGAGAGCATAAAAGATGTTTATCCTTTCTTTGCCACTATTTGTCTTCTTCTTCCAAAGTTATGAAATGCATGAGATTTCAGAATGCAATACTTTTAGAGGGGCGTAGGAAATCGGACCCGAAACTGGATAAATTCCTTTTAATCCTGTTTACAGGACAACTAAAGGACAAACCCTCTTAGACTCTTTTTTCATAAATATGATCCAATTAAATTCTATGTGTACTTTCTTTGTCTAGAATGATCACGATAGAATTAGGATCTACTGTACGTTAGACATAGCTATATAAATATTATAAGAACAGACAGTTAATAATCTTGTGGATAACTGACTGGAGAATTGTCCTCCCTATGATCTTACATTAAATGTATGAGAACAATTCTGGTAGTCGGCCCAGTGGCACTGAGGGCTGAAGTGCTGGACGACTTGCCTTGCGCCACGCCGGCGACCCATGTTCGGGAATGAGCACGGGTCATCGGGGGGTCGGCAGGGGAGGAGAAGGATTGAGCGTCTGAGGACTGCTGTCCTTCTCCAGGGTAGGGGGGACATCAGCTCTCGGTGTATGACTGGATCCTAGTGGAGTCTGGGGACTAGCGCACCGAAGTGCAAGAAGAGCATTAAATGCAGCAGAAGCTTGGAAGAGCACATACAGTAGCGAGAATGCTCACTCCTTGGCAACATTGAGTGCTGCATCTTGGGGGAAAAATGGAGGAAAAACAGAAGGCACTGATGGGCAGAATGACCAGATCCCTGCAGTTGCTGCCTTCACGATGGGCAGTAACCCTTGGTTCTGGATTCATGAGAGATGGCAGAGGGGGTCCTGAAACCCTGCCACGGGGGGGGCATAGCCATGGGGACACACCGAGAGGTAAGCTGCGAGCGGGGGACAGGGCAGGGGGGTCATAGAGGCTAGCCGACAGTGTCTGGGGAAAAAAATAAGAGTAGCTGCAAAAAAAAAAAGAGAACAATTTTGGAACCATTTCTTTATACTGGGAAAAGCTGTTTTATTCTATCTTTGATATATCTGTTGCTTGATACTGGATTAACGTAGCAGGAAATCTAAAAGTTTACAGAAGCTTTGTTTTCAGGGGATTCTTCTGGAAAATGGAAACGTTATACTTGGAAATGTTTATTTTATTTTATTAAAATCTAGGAATTGTAATACCTTTGAGCCAGAAACTCTTTCACAAAGGTTTCATGTCAGCAATAATAACAGGACATAGGAGATATAACAGATTATACGATTGATGACACATTTTGTAAAGGTACAGTATACAGAGTCAAATTAGAATACAGTGATTATAGCAATATACAAAGACCACAATATGTAATACAATATACAACAGAACTGAACAATTTACAATAAACACAGGTTAAATACAAAGCAAGGTAACTTAACATGTTTATGAGCTTACAGGGTGGGTAGGACAGTGTGGGAATTAGCCAGAGCAGGCATTGTCAAAGAGTGGGGGTTCAGAGGGGGTGGAAGACTTAGAGGAGAGATGGACACCAAGAGAATCAGCTGGAGTGCGCTGAGTCAATGGAAGGGGGAGGGCACAATGGAGATGGAGTAGGGCGGCAGGGGAAAATAAGGGGGGTGACCAAGGGTGAGAGAGATTAGGTAGGAGAGGGGGTAGGAGTAGTTAGGGCAGGATAGTGCTGGCATAATTTCAGTGGCTAGTGCCAAAATTGTCTAAGTGCTAGAGGGGAGTTCTAGAGTTCCATGGTGTACCCATCAAGGTCCAGCTAAGAAAAGCAATCACAACTACTTTGTGCTACAAGTAACTGGTAGAGCTTATGTTTAAATGGACCCAGTTTGGGTTAAACAAGGATGTCATTGTGTAAGGAGTTAAGCCAAGACGGGACTCTGTAGTTGAATTACCTTTGGCCTTGCACAGTGTGGCATAAGGGGACTAGGAAGGACATGGCTATCCGACCCTCTCATGTGGTGAGGGTTACTAGAAAGGCTTAGGTACTTCTGCACTTCCTGTGGAGAGAGCCCAAGGCTAGATTTTTTAGCCAGTAGGCAGGTTTGATAGTTGATCTACCTTTTAAGTGGAGCCACCTTGCCTGCTTATAGAGATTACACATATGTGTGAGTCGGTGTGCACTACTGATGAGCCTGCAGGCTTAGTTTAGTGCTGTTGAGACATGTTTTAGAGACACATCAGTAGCAGCGCTGTACACTAGCTGCCCATAATCTATAATGGAGATGATTGAGCTATGTACAGCTGTTCCTAGGGCCTCAGCAGTCAAACAATTGTTTCTGTCCATAGAGTAGCCCGATGTGCATGATGACTGCTTTAACAACATTTTCAATGTGGTGCTTGTATTACAGGGTGCTATTAATTGTGACTCTGAGATAATTGAAATGCTGTACCTGTTCAAGGGGAATGTTTGCACTATTCCGAGTTGTTAGCTGGTGGGCTTTATGCTTGTTGCGGGAACTGTTAAATAACATGACCTTTGTTTTTTTCTGTAATTTAACAGTAGTTTGTGCCTACTAAACCAAGTCTCTACACATGAGAAGTTTAGCTGAAGCTGGGTCTCAAGCAGTAAGGGATCAGAGTGACTGGTGAAAATGACTGCATCATCCACATATAGGAGGATCCTGTCAGGGCAAGTGAGAGGAAGACTGTTTAAAAATAGGCTGAACAGGAGGGGACCAAGTATAGACCCTTGCAGGACTCCTGAGAGAACTGGTTGTCTATCAGAGAGGACATTGGATATCTTCACTTATTGCACTCTGTTCTCAAGGTAGCTTTTGAACCAATCTGTTGCTCAGGTTTCATGTCATAATAGCGATCGCGGAAAGGCGATCACCGTTAGGGCGAGTGTACATCACCAAAAATCAGTTTTCGGCGATGTACATTACTGGCGCACAGCAACAGGGTACCAGAGACTTGGATTTGTTTTTGTTTATGCTGGGGGCAGTGCCCCCCGCACCCCCTACTAAAGGATTCTCAACTCCATGGGGGTGCATGTCGGGGGGGAAGCCCCCCCAAATAAATTCCTGGACTGGCAGAAAAAATGAGCATGCACCCAGAATCAAACCCAGCACCCTCCCAACCCTAGCCTGCCACCAACCCACCATGCCACATGTCCAGCTCGGCTGCCCATCGCCGCACTACACCCCACAAACCCTCCCTCCCCTTCCACCTGTGACATGGCATGGTCCCTCTCCCCCAAGAATGCACATACTTTATATAGTGACATCATGTCGCTATATTCACCAACCCCCCCATCCGGTCACCCTCCCTACCCAGTAGCCCTGTGCACAGGTGTCATGATTGAGTCACCCTTTTTGAAAGCAGTCAGTCATGGTCACCATCATCACAGGCCACCATTGCTTCATGTGAGAGCCCTGTACAAGAAAGTTGCTCAAGTAGGAGAGAGTGCATGACCGTATCAAAGGCCTTGGTTAGATCTATAAAGGCTGCTCCTACCAATTGGCCTTGGTCAAGCAAGCTGTGGATGAATCCAGTGAATTCAATCAATGCAGAGGCAGTACTGTGTCCTTTTCTAAACCAATGCTGCTACCGGGGACACTGGATCTGGTATTTCTCCAGGCACTCAGTCAGCTGGTCAGACACTACCTGCTCAAGAGCTTTGGAAAGGGGAAGAGAATGGATATACACCTGTAGTTCAAGTGCAGAGCCCTGTGCAGATTTCCACTTCTGGGGGAATTGAGCTAACCTTAGTGACAGACTCAATATTTTAGTAAGTGGTGCCAAGATTTCCAGGGTTAGAGAGATAAGCTTGAGATCAAGCATATCACCACTATACCTGGATTTTCCTAGAACCCTCAATATGAATTTCCTGGCCTCAGGTTCAGAGATAGTTTTGAAATAAAAGGGGGAGTGACTTTGTGGTTGGTCATCCCACCCTAAAGGGTTCTGATTAGTAGAATTCTCAAAGAAATCAGTGGGAAGGACACCACTAACATCAATAAAAGCATTGCTAAGTGTTGACAATAACCTTAGGGTCAAGTGTGGTAGTGTCATCAACAATGAGCATGGTTGGAGACATTTTGGGGTCGTACCCTGTGACATCCTTAATATTGCTGCAAAACTTTCTGCTGTCACCCCACGAGTTGGTAAGCATCTCCCTGTAGTATCAACTCTTTTCAAGGCGGATGGCCCTGGTGCAGGAGTTCCTTGCTCTTTTATAGTTTTGTATGTCTGCCTGCTTACCAGTGGCTCTAGCCTATTGCCAGAGATGGTCCCTGGATTTCATAAGGTCAATGACAGCCTGCATGATCCATGGGTTACTGGCACCCTTAACCTTGCATTTTTTTAAGGGAGCATGAATGTCACAGACCTCAGCAGAGCAGTTGATGAAGAAGTCTAATGCTGTGTCAACATCCATCACCACATCAGTTAGAGACCAGTCATGTTTTCTTAGTTGTGACTTTAGAGGTTTCAAGGTGCCCTCAAGTAAGGACTCTACTTAAAATAGCTTTAGGTGGGGGTTTGGTGGATTTGTTTGACCAGCTGCATGTGATTGGGTGAGTGGTCGCTAACAGAGTCTGGGAGGGCGGCCATGTTGGAGATGTGCTCTGGACGATTACAGAGTATCAAGTCCAGGAGTGTGCTAGTTCCAATTTTATAATTCATGTTATTATCCTGATATATGTTGTATCTTGGATATGTGAATAAGATTATTTACTCTTCAGTACACTTATTGTTTGTTATTGACCAGATGTATTAGGAAACTAAAACTTCTATTGGAGATACTATACCCAGGGATTTTTCTTGGACAATATAGAAATATTTTATCCTGGAATTTGATTTATTTGGATGTGAATTTTTATTCTTGTTTTCAAATGTAATGACTATTGTCGATCAATAAGCTTTGAGTGTTTTTTCACTTTTTTAAGCATATGATGAAGACAGGAAACAGAGTTAGAACTGTTTTTTGGCATTTAGGTGTTCTTTAGGAATTATCTATCAAAAATAAAGTCTGAGCCAGCCTGGTGGTGCTGAGGGTTAAGATACTGGATGCCACACCTTTTAACATGCTGCCGACCTGAGTTCAGAAGCGAGCTTGGGGTGTCAGGGGTCAGCCAGGGATGAGAGGGTTTGAGCATCTGATGACAGCTCACCTTCTCCAAGGAGGGTACTGAGCTGACAGCCTTCTGCATATGTGGTAGTGGGCCATGGCATACGTCAGAGTGATGCACATGGGAGCATCTTCACCTACCCAGGACATCATTGCACATCCATGCTCACCAAGGGGGGGGGCAACCTTGCAGAACAAAGGAAAAGCCCTGGCTCCTAGCTAGACAACTTGGACCCAGCACCACACCTATCATCGGATCCTGCCCTCCTAGGTCCTGATGCCTGCCAACTCACCTCTTCCTTGAAGTAATTAGACTGTATGGGAAACACTGAGGACCTGAAGGTGGCCCTATCTCAGGGGGTGTAAGTCAGGGGATCGCCTGAGGGTGTGACGTGGGTGGATCTGAGGTCTAAGGCTCCCAAGGCTGAGAGGATCTCAGACAGGGAGGAAACATCTGGGCAATTTAGGAAGTGCCAGAAGCCGGTGACTGGATGGAAACAGAAGCTAAAAAAAGTCTGCAGTTATCGAACTCGGCAGCTTGTGCCGAGTAAGGTGCACCCAGGACCCTGCGCCCAAATTTCTATTGAACAGGGTTCTGGCACCTAAGTCTAGCGGTGTGAGGCAATCAGGGTGCTGTGCCTGACATATGGCACACCCACCTGGAATGCCGCAATGGCTGTGGGGAGTCTGCAGCACCCACAGATAGGGGCTGGCAACTGGGCATTGCCCCCAACACCACCGCGCCAATGGCACCAGAGCCATAACACTCCCCAGTACCCTGGTGGGCTAGTGCCCCCCCGTACACATCTTAGCACTTCCACCTCCCTCCCATACCCCGATCCGGCAACCGGCACTGCCCTCCACACGCCACCCCAGCTGGCCACTGAATGGGCAGTCCGTGCATGTACTGTATACTGTATACAGTAGACGCACCAACGGCTCATTCGGCAGCCGGCCGTGGTGACATGTGGAGGGCAGTGCCGGCCACCAGATCGGGGTACGGGAGGAGGGTGGGAGTGCTGAGATGGGTAGGGTGGGGGTTGGCAGGACACATGGATGTGGTTGTCAAGGACCATGATGGGAGTGAGGGGGGACCACCAGGGATCGCCCACAGTGAATGGATGGGGCAGACCACATGGTGGCACCTACAGGATTATCCCCCAGGAGCCGTCTAAGTCCCCTTAGACCTGCCCTTCACTGGTCTAAGGGCACATGGTTCCTGGGGGGTTCTTTCAAATTCTGGATCTGAGGGCAGCGGCAGTCTGGGTCTGCCGCAAACCCCCAGCACTATGCCGCAGCCACTTTCATGGCACAAGGATGGTGCTAGCACACTTTGGTGCAGGCAGCCTGCTGGGTGGTGCAGGCTGCCTTTAAAATTTCCACTTGGTGCAGCCCTTGGTGCATGGTGCCCTTGCGTCAGACCTGTTTGATGCAGACACCTTGCATCAATCTAAGGCCTTTGAAAATCGGACCCATACTGTCCAAAATTTATGCAGACTGACAGCACGCCACACTGATGATGATGATTATGGTGAGGGATTCTGTTGCCACTAGTAGCCTCTAGCCTCTCCACCTGTCTGTTCTCCACTGGTGGGTCCACCTGTCTTGTCCTCATTCTGTTCCTTGACTTCCATTAATTTCAGAAACAAACATCCACTGCTGCTTCTCATGTGTCACTGAGGCCTAATCTGACAAGCACCAGAAATTGAAGGACCTCTACTTACTTTGGTTCAGCTAAAACATTTATAAATGACAACACATTACTGTCACACATCCATTTGTTTTTATTGCATTTTATAACAAAATACACACTCAATAAATATTTAATAGGCTGTTAAAAACAAAAACATTAATAAAATAAATTAATAATAAATAACTGTTCTTCTGGTTCAACTCCAGATGGAGATTTAATTTTAATATTTCTTTGCTGTAAAATGTCAACTTTACAATACATTCACAATGTCAATGCTGCACCCATGGACACATCCAGTGTTTTGATCTGAAGGAGCTATCCACCAGATAGAAACTATTTTCATCATAACCTGTAAAATGAAAATAAAAGAATAGAATTTAAAAAAATACTGTTCCCACATACTGCATTAATTGACCATCATGACAAAAAAAATCCCTGCTGTTACTCTAGCACCCTTCCCAACTCCAAGTCCAAACCCCCTGGGACACTCCCTCTTACTCCCTCTTACAAATACGATTCACTCTCCATTGTTAAACCCCAAACCACACACCGGGTGTTATAAAGACAATTGGCAGATGGTATACTGCTATGGGTTTTTCAATTATTCTGAGTAAAGATGAGGAAGGGACGGGTGTTTGGGAGGTGGGACAAATGAAGTAATACTGATATAGTTATCTATGGTAGGTATAGGAATCAGGGCAGGAGAGTGTACTAGAGGGAAAGGAGAAAACGAGGGTGGGTAATACTGTATATTACTAATATTGACATTTACTCAGAATAACAGAAAACCCAAAACTGATACTAGATTCCTGCCACCTCTGCATTTCTTTATGGCCCATGGCCACAACTATTGGGCTCTATTAGTAGTTCAGTAGGGGGTTACTACTTGTGCCAAGCTTCAAGCAGGAGGCACTCAGTCAGAAAGGGGACCACCCTCGGATTCTGAAAAGTTCAACACAACAGACGCTCCTGGTACCAATAGCCTCAGCTGCTATAGTACTAAATAATAAGTACACGGACAAAAGTTTAAAAGTAGAAAAAAATTTAATCCACTAACAGTAAGAATGTTACACTGCCCAGTGCTTTCGAGCACCTTGCCTCCCTCGGGGGCACTGAGGAAGGTATGGTGTAAAAGCGCTGCGGCAGTGTGGGATTTTGCTTTACCGCATTGTGTGGATTAAATTATTTTTCTACTTTAAACTTTTGTTTGAGTACTAATTTGGTACTATAGCAGCTGAGGCTACAAGTACCAGGACTCCGGACCGCCAGTCATTTTGAACTGGGCTCTATTAGTACCTGGGTCTAACAGTGAGGGAAGATTTGAAATTACTGTAACAGGGTATAGCTCAGGGGATTAACCCTAATCACATTCTATCCAGTTGTACTTAACTATAAAAAAAATTCACATATTTTATTTTGCTTGTTTGGGAATATACAGCACATGTAGTACTAAGATTCTAACTTTAAGAATGATAAGTTTTGCAAGGCTTTCGAGCACCGAGACAGAGTCCTATGCACCAAAGCTTTGCAATACTTAACTGTACATACCATTCTTAGTACTATGTGTACTTTCCCAAACATGCAAAACAATACTTCTGCGGATTTCTTAATTAAGTAGAAACAGGTAAACTATTTTTGGGGGGCATTATATATTATACAACCTTGTTATACCACTTAGAACCTGGTTTTACTTAGTAGAATCTGGTCTTATTTGGTAGAACCTGGTTCTACTTGGCAGAACCTGGTTTTACATGGTAGAACTTGGTTATAAATGGTAGAACTCAGTTCTACCTGGCAGAACCTGATTTCTACTGGGTTCTATCTGGTAGAACTAGGTAAACCTTTTTTTGGTTCTACTCAGAAAGTTTGCAAAGTAGAACCTTTAGAGGTTCATGCAGCCTTACTCTAGGTGGGGTCTTATAAGTGATCTATACAGAGGCAACACCACCTCCATCTTTTTGCTAGTGATACCCCTCCCAATGCACCCCAGCATCCCACTAGCTCCTCCAACTGCCTTGTTGCACTGCCCAGCCACCTTTAGGTCATCAGATATGATTACCCATAGGTCTCTTTCCTGTTTGGTAGTCGTTTATACTACTCCACCCTTTTTGGAGATGTGGGCACCAGAACTGGACACAGTACTCTAGGTGGGGGTCTCACAAGTGATCTATACAGAGGCAACACCACCTCCCTCTTTTTGCTAGTGTTACCCCTCCCAATGCACCCCAGAATCCCACTAGCCCTCCCAACTGCCTTATTGCACTGCCCAGTCACCTTTAGGGGAACAGGGAAAGGGAACATTGTTTAACCAGGAGTAGCACACTAAGCCAAAGCTTGTTTCCAGATGCAACCTGGGAGCACAAGGAAGTTAAGTGACTTGCTCAGGATCACACAGTATGCACCTAGGTGGCTATGGGATTCAAACCCAGGTTTCCAGATACATAGCTCAGAGCCTTAACCCATTGTGCTATACTGTCTTTAGATCATCAGATATGATTACCAACAGGTCTCTTTCCTGTTTGATAGTCATCAATACTACTCCACCCATTTTGTAGTCTGCCCCTGGGTTTCTGTGCCCTATGTGCATTATTTTGTACTTTTTCACATTGAAACCCAGCTGCCATAGCCTTTACCATTCCTTGCATTCTCTCAGGTCTCTGCTCATCCTTCCACCCACCAAAGTGCCCACCCTATTACAGATGTTAGTGTCATCCACAAAGAGGCAGATCTCTCCAGCTCCTCTGCAATGTCACTCTCTGTTGCCTATCCCCTGACCAATTTCTTAGCCAGTTTGCCACTTTTGGACCCACTCCTTAGCTACCCAGCTCACTTACTAGTCTCCTATGTGGAACAGTATTGAAAGCCTTGCTGAAATCTAGATAGGCCATGTTCAATGCTCCAACCTGATCTAAATTCCTTTGTCACCCAGTCAAAGAAATCTATCAGAGTTGTTTGACATGACCTCCCCAATGTGAACTCATGCTGCTTCAGGTCTTGAACCCATTGGATTCAAGATATTCTACAATCCTTTCCTTCAGCAGTGATTTCATTAACTTTCCCACCACTGAAGTCAGGCTGACTGGCCTATAATTGCCAGCCTCCTCCCTGCTACCGCGTTTGTGAAGTGGGACTACGTCTGCACTCCTCTGGTCCTCTGGAACCACTCCTATTTCCAGTCAACTGTTAAATCAGACTGTCAGAGGTACAGCCAGTACCTCTCTGAGCTCTTTCAATACCCTTGGATGTACCCCATCTGGCCCCACTTCTTTGTCCCCTTTCAGATTAACAAGTCCCTTCAGGACTCTCTCCTCCAAAAAAGGACTAGTGTCTACCTCCCTCCAAAGCATCTGTTACTTTTTTGTGGTCCCTCCCCTTCTTCCTCTGTGAACACTGAACAGATGTATTTGTTCAGAAAGTCTGCCTTTTCCTGGTCCCCCTCTGCACAGTCCCCCTGTTCCTTTTAAACCTTACAATTCCACCCTTGGTCTTCCTCTTTTCATTTACAAACCTAAAAAATGTCTTGTCCACTTTCGTTACCTCCTGGCCTATTCTCGCTTCTGTTTCATACATCACTCTGTTCATTGCCTTCACAGTTTTATACCCCAATCAAGTGTTAAAGAGGGGCTCCGGTTACTACCACAGTACAAAAATCACAACTTACATCAGTAGAGTGCAATAAACTATTCAAAATAAAATAGAATTTCAGGCCATTCTTTGCTTCAGAAATTAGGATATGTGCATCCAGTTACAGTAGCAATGAGCCATAACAGCGTGTATACAGTCAGATCTAGGAATGAAAACCATGGAGTGGTCTACTGCACTTAAAATGACTTGCTGTTCTTATTTTTTGTATGTAAGGTGAAACATTTTTAATATGATGATTTTAAATAAATAATTTGTTTTTAATACATTTAAATATGAAAATTATATACATAAAACAGTCCCTGATTTTGTAGGTTAAGAGGCTTTTTGCCTTGGTAACGACTGAGATCTGGTACCTGATAGTGCAATGCAAGCTTTTTAAAGGTGGTATAAACTTATCTTTACATAATTAACTGCCCACTCAGTTTCCTTTCTATGCCAGTTATGTATTTTGATGTGATTTGACCAATTTTTCATAATTAATACTCCAACATTGTGCCCTCAGATCTTCATAAAGTTCCACTCTCCTCAGCAACTTTTGCTCTTTCTTTTCATATTTCTAAGACATTCTATGACATCAGTTACACCATTCAATGCCATTTAGCTGAATGGTGCTACTGATGTCATAGAATGTTCTGGAGGTATGAAAAGAGAAAGCAGCACCCGCTAAGGAGAGAGGAATTCAGGGTAGTTACAAAGGAAAAAAATGATTATTATTTAACAGCAAAAGGTCAGAACATATCAGAATATTAGATAGATATTGTCAGGAGAACATCAGGACATCTAGAGGTGTAAAGCACTATTTCCAATCACCTTTAATGCTTGGTCACATGATGGTCCTCAGCTAATGAGATTTCAGGATTGTTCTTTGTAGTTTAAACAAGCTCTGGCAGAGCCACTGTGACTGTGAATGCATTAACTAGATAAGGGTGTTTCATGGGCTTAAACTTAAACATTTATTTAAAAAATATCAGATTTACAAACCTTTGAGTCAGAGACTCATTTACAAAGACACCTCGTCAAAACTAATACAAAGACAGCATTGTTAACAAGTCAAAAAGCAATGGCTCAGAGAGCAGACAGTTGTAACAATCATTCACTGGAGATACACATCAAAAAGACCAAAGCAGTTCAAACAATATACAATAGCTAAAGCAAATAGACATCAGGAGTCAAAGAGAAGCCCAGAGTGTTCACATGAAGGCTGTTGCATACACTAACTGAATCAAAGTACAGTACATTGAGAAAGGGCATATTTAAGCAATAAGGCATGACAAGGTGTATGCTATCATGCAATAACATCACTCATGGGGTGGGTTGAAGCATGAGGCAAAGCTGAGTGCTTCCACCACCCCAGGAGTGACGTTATTACATGATAACATGCACCCTGGAGTGCCTTATTGCAATTATGCAGTGGTTTGTTGTTATATACAGAATACAAAATAAATTTTAAAGGATGTTTTTGTTAGTGTGGAAAATATTTCTTAAGAGAAAATGCAAGGAATGATCCAAATCCAAAGCTACGGTGATGTTATTGTGTAATAACATCACTGTTTCAATGGGTCAGCAGCCAATCAGCTTCTTACATTTTTTCTTGCATTGTATAATTAAAAATAATGCCACCATCTGTATTACAGTTATCTATATATTTTGCATTTTATTTTATGCAGTGTTATAGCAATCAACTCAACAGAAACAGGCCATCATATACATGAAGGTACTGTACCCTAACTGAAAACACTGCTGAGACAACTGCATGTTGTAACAAGGTAGAAGATAAACACAATGTTGAGACACATTTTTGAAGACATCTGATGTGCTTAATTTTTTCAGAGACTGATATACAGTTCACTCACAAAATTCATATAATATAAAAGTGCATATGCCCAAATGCCAACGTAAATTCAACATATTTCATTACAAGCTGTTCTCTTGGAGGAAGATATTACTATATAAGGCCTAAAAATGGGCATCAGGTAAATGTAAACTGGGGAAGGTGTGTTATTGAGGGTATTGCATAGTTTATCTTTTATTGCTGCTCCACCAGATCAGCAATATTTGCAAAAGCTGTGCCCAGTCCAGATTTTACAGCTCTGGCCTGGGTCTGGTTTTCTGGGTTTTACCCATACCCCACTGCATGTGGCTTAGTGATATACTGTACAAATGGCTATAAAATCTAACCCATTGAAGGCTGAAGTTTTAGAAAATCATTATGTTTAAAACACCAAGACTCACCCCCCCCCCCATCACAATTAATCCTCTACCAAAGTCATGCTTAAATACTGGTGCTTCTACATCCATACCACTAAGCTTTTAATGCCAACATGCCACTTCTGCTGTTATGAGCTCCTCCATCTGTGAAGTCCCATTCTACTTGTGGCAACCCCCCACCCACAAAACCAGGTAATTTTCCAGGGAGCAGCTCTTTACACCTTAACAACTACATTACTGCTAAACTCCTTATTTGTAAAGATTTGGTTGAGAAATGTTTGATGTAATATATCGGTGATAAGGAGAAATGAATTTGTAAAAGAAACCAAAATCCCCATTTATCAGTTCACTGAATCACAATAAAGCATGTTATGAACTTATCAGATTCTATGTGTAACCTACAGTAAGTCAAACAGAAATTAGACACACAAATGCCTACGTATTTGCAAGTGAAGCAAATGTGGTTACTATCATTGAGTTGTAAACACCTATAGTCACAAATTGCAAGTTAAGAAGATTCAGTAGAATATAAACAGTAGCCCAGCCCAGAACTGCCTGACTGAGAATGAAGTTGCTGTATTATTTGGAAAAAGGCAAGGCTGGGACTCTTGCTATGCAATGTCCTGCAAAGAAGCACACTGACTACTCTTAGGATGGTGATGTCAAATGGCTTAATGAGGTGTTGTGAGGGGCCATGGGGAACTTTTTATGCAGAAAGTTCTGACTGCTAGAAGATAATGAGTTAACTTTCTGTGGGCTCCATTAATTCCTCAAGCCAGAGGAAAAATACTGCTCTAAAACTTCCTATACACACACACAGGCAGCATAGTAATGAGGCTTCAGCAGAGGAAACTGTTTTTAACACACTATTATGTTGTTTGGTAGCAAAAAAGAACTCAGCCCTTTTCTGAATGCAATACTTTATTGCTGCTCCACTGAATCATCAGTATTTGCACAAGCTATGCCCAGTGCAGATTTAACAGCACTGGTCCTGGTCTGGTGATCTGGGTTTTACCCATACCACACTGCGTGTGTCTTAGTGATATACTGTACAGATGGCTGCAGAGTCTAACCCATTGAAGGTTGAAGTTTCAGAAAACCATTATGCTAAAAATATCAAGACTCACTCCCTCCCTCACCCCCCAGTCACAATTAATCCTCTACCAAAGTCATGCTTAAATACTGGTGCCTCTACATCCATGCCACTAAGCTTTTAATGCCAACATGCTTCTTCTGCTGCTGTGAGTTCCCCCATCTGTGAAGTCCCATTCTGCTTGTGTCAGCCTCCCCAGCCAGATAATTTTCCATGGAGCAGCTCCTTACACCATATCAACTAAATTACTGCTAAACTCTTTATTTAAAAACATTTTGTTGAGAAATTTTTGTTTTAGTTTATCCATGGTCAGGAAAAATGAATAAGAAACCAAAATCTCCATTTATCAGTTCATTGAATCACAATACAGCATGTTATGATTTTTTCAGATTCAATGTGTAACCTACAGTAAGTCAAATAGAAATTAGACACACAAATGCCTACCTATTTGCAAGTGAAGCAAATGTGATTATTATTTTATTTATTTATTTATTTATTTAGCTTTTGTTGACCGGGTAAGTGCACTAGACAAATCCTGCCTATTTTCAGGCACGACCCGGAGGAGGGGGATACAGATGAATGCCAACTGACCTTGAACCAGATTAAGCTGTTGGTGGTATTTTTAGTGAATGAGGGAAATTTGGCCAGGACACCGGGGAAATTCCCCTACTCTTTTCGATAAGTGCCATGGGATCTTTAACATCCACTTGAACTACCACCAATCCAGGCAGATGGGACCTCGGTTTAACGTCTCATCCGAAAGACAGCACCTCAGAAATGCAGCACCCCTCTCATGCTGCATTACAGTGTCAGTACTGGGATATTAACCCAAGTGCCAGATGTGGGAACTGAACCCACAACCCTCTGATCTCCCAGCCTCAGAGGCGGGTGTGCTACCTACTGAGCCACTGACACTGAGCCACTGACACTGACTGATTATCATTCAGTTGTAAACACCTATAGTCACAAACTGCAAGTTAAGAAGATTCAGTAGAATATAAACAGTAGCCCAGAACTGCCTGCCTGAGAATGACGTTGGTATATTATTTGGAATAAAGGCAAAGGCTGGGTCTCTTGCTATGCAATGTCCTGCAAAGTAGCACATTGACTGCTCTTAGGATGGTACTGTCAAATGATTAATGAGGTGCTGTGAGGTGCCTAGGGGAACTTGTTATGCAGAAAGTTCCAGGAAGTGTTTAACCCATTCTACTTCTGATAGCTTTCTATGATGTCTATAGTATCCAGTGGTAATCAGAATGACTCCCAGAAGATAATGAGCTAACTTTCTGTGGGCTCAATTAACTCCTCAAGCCAGAGGGAAAATAGTGCTCTAAAGCTTCTTTTACACACACAGGCAGCATAGTAATGAGGCTTCAGCTGAGGAATCTATTTTAACATGCTATCATGTTGTTTGGTAGGAAGGATGACATCAGCCCTTTTCTGAATGCAATACTCCTGTTGGCTCCACCCACAGTCATAAAAACTAGAATAACAGGTTCCAAGGAGTATAAACTCACCAGGGATGTTAGAAAAAACTAACCCTTCCCATTCATTCATAGGTGTCAATGAATGTATTTGTTAACCATACTGGTTCATCTTCTTGCTTCCCTTATGGTAAAAATGTGAAACTACATTTGTGTTATTTTAAATGAGTGATACATAGCTTGTCCAGGGGGATGGCAGTTCTGATAGTTCTTCCAGTCTTTCTTTTCACTGATATAAACTGAGCCAGGAAAAAAGTAACAAGGAAAAAAAACAGCATTTTGTTTCTACAAGTAGTTGTTAATTGCAGCTGGTATTTTTAACATGTGCAAGTCAACTCCACTTCTCAAACTTAAAAAGAACAAGCACTTGTCAATGCTGAATGTTGTCGCGCTGGCACTGGCTTTGGTAGTGCAGTGCAAAAACACATTTTTGGCAGGATGTGAAAAATGACAGCTGTACTGTTCATAAGGAGGTGTAAAAAAATGGCAGTGGTGAAAATGTGGCATGTAAGTATTGCAAATTTGTGAAGTTACAAGGGTGCATGGGAAATGTGCAATGCACACTTGTAACACAGTCATTTTATGGAGTTTTGGCACCAAATTTTCAACATAGGCATTTTAGCACCTCTGCTCATGTATAGTGTCACTGTCATTTCCTCAAACTGTCCCCAAAAGTGATTTTGCACAGCAACTGCGCTATTCTGCGCCGGAGGTACGAAAATGCATTTTGGGCAGGATATGTAAAATGACAGCTGTACTATTCATCAAGAGGTGTGGAAAAAATGCCAATGGTGAAAATCCAGAGTGAAAATATTACAAATGTACAATGTTATGAGCGTACGTGCAAACTGCGCAATGCACGCTCGTAACACAGTCATTTTATGGAGTATAGTCACCAAATTTTCAACATAGGCATTTTAGGACCTCTGCTCATGAACAGTGTCACTGCAATTTTTGTAATCTGTCCCAAACACTGATTTCCCACAGTGACTGCGGTACTGTGCACCGGAAGTGCGGAAACACATTTTGGCCAGGTTGTGAAAAATGACAGCTGTACTGCTCACAAGGAGGTGTAGAAAAATGACAGAGTTGAAAATCTGGCATGAAAATATTGTGAATTCGTGAAGTTATGAGCGTGCGTAGCAACTGCACAGTGCATGCTCGTAAAACAGCCATTTTTTTGATTTTTTTCCACCAAATTTGCAACATAGACTTTTTGAGAGCCCACCACATGAACACTGCCACTGTCCTTGCATTAATCAGTCCCAAAAGGTGATTCCATGCAGTGACATCAAAATCACCTTTCGGGACCAACTAATGTCATAACGGTAACAGAATTCATGAGGTTGGGTACCAAAAAAACTGTGTTGAAAATTTGGTGCAAAAATTCCCAAAAATGCCTGAGAAATGCATCAAAGTTTTAAAAAAAACTATTTAATCCATTATACAGCTTACCGGCATTTCCTCAGTTCGCGGTCGACTTTAAAGGGTGAAGATGTGTTCCTGGTCCACCGAAGATCATCGCACCGAGCTCCAGAGGTAAGAATGGGGTGGGGTGTGTGGGGAGACAGGGTGCGCAGTGGGTGGGTGCAGGTGGTGGGTAGGGAGACTACAACAGACAGTTTTCAGTTTACAGGTACTAAAAAACAACATCGCAGATGGTTTTCTCTTTTACAGGTGTATTCTTTTCTTGGGGGGTCAGTAGCCGACAGAGGTTGGGCACTCCCATCGGCACAGAAGAAGGGGACATCATGCCCACGGGGAATGGGCTCCCCCGTCGGCACATTAAAGCTGGAAGGGGGGGGTGGATACCGACCGGGATTGGGCACCCTCATTGGCAAACAACGAAAGCAGGGAGGAAACATTCTGCTGACCCCAACCTCAACTACACAACCCAGCAATGCAACTACACTTCCAGAATTGCAAGCTTTCCAAAGAGAGGTCTGCTCCTTCAGAACTGAACTTACAGCTGAGTTAGCCAATATTAACAGCAAAGTAACAGATTTGGAAACTCACCAAACAAAGTTGGATTCATGTACAGATTGCCTGGAGCACATGGTCATACACCTTATGCAGGAACACAACTTATCAATAAATGTGATGATTTGAAAAATCGATTATGACAAAATAATGTCCGCATCTCTGGAATCCCTGAAGATAAGGAGGACTGCGATAGGGAGGTCTTCTAGACAACCTCCTTCCAGAACGTTTGCAGTTGGGTCCTGAGTTCCTGCTGGATATCAAGCAGGTACACAGAACACTGACTTCCAAGCCCCAGAATAAGAATGAGAGGCCATGCTCTAGTGTGGTGAAATTCCTGAGTTTTACTACTAAGCAGCAGATACTTCTCAGGGTCTGGTGCCTTAAGACTGTGCAGTACAAAAACACCAGAATTTTCTTTGATAACTACTCACTTACAGTTGCTGCCAACAGGAGGGCAGTTAACCCAATACTTTGCATGCTCCAGGCCCAGCAACTCAAATTTCAGACATGGTACACAGTCTGACTCCTCGTGATGTTCCTGGAGGGGTCCACAAAGTTTTACCACTCCCAAAGAAGCCATCCATGTGCTTGGCAGCAAGAGTATTGACATCCCTCTTCCTCGCAGACCAGCGCCATCGACAGAGGAACAAGTTCTTCACAACACAACCTGGGACATTGCAGCAGCAAGGCAGATCCGAAAACAGCAGGGATTAGCCATTTTACGAGACATCAAAGAGTTGCTACAACCCTTTCAATGCTCTGGCTCAGACTGAACAATTTGCCAGCTTTATTCAAGCTGGGTAATAGGTACTCTCTGGCCTGGGTCCTGAGACTTCAGTATCTATATTTGTATGGGCAGATTTCCCAGTAGAGACTGCATAGTGGAGATAGGCGGGGACAGCCTGTCTCCCCCGGAGGTAGAACTCACAACATTGGTATGAGGGAGTGAACCGCCTTCCCCATTATACACCCACTACTTTATACAGTATCAATTACCTCTGTTTCTGGAGCAGTGGGACAGCCTTCTGTTGATCAGTGTAATGCTAGGTACCCCCTTGCTTCATCGCTCCTATTGTAACCGGCAGATGTGGGGCCAGATGTGGGGCTGATGGTCCCCCTTTCCACCCTAGCACTGCCAGCCATGGAGGATGCAAACAATGGATGTCTATATCTTTCACCTTGTTTGCTGGTCACTCTATTGCTTACATGATTCCTCCCTGATTGCCCGGACTATTGCACTCCATTAGTGCCATTTTTGCTCTCCTACGTATGTTACAGCCCTCTGGACCCTGTCTCCACCACCCCCATCCATGTTGTCCTTAAAGCTGATGACCTGTGTGTGCAGCTGAAATTGATTGTGTGGGATAGGAAATGATGATATATACAGTAATGCAATTGTACTGGTACATGCATTTTCGTACATCATAGCATTGTTAAGATGGACAGATGCATCTAGCTATGGGGAGCCCCAACAGCTTTCCTCTAGGTTGCCCCCTATCAGATGCAGCAGGAGAGCCCCCTTCCATTAGCTTAGGGTAATTACATGTATTACAGGCTTGTTCCTCTCCTTGATAATTGCTGTCTTAGGATAGAGGATTTTTTGTGCCACTACCCAACAGACCCAGTGTCCTGCCTCTGTAAACTGTCTATGGTGGAGAAGGAGAGCCTCTCTATGCTTATTAAAATAATGTGCCCCCCCTTGTTTCATTTTTCC
This sequence comes from Neoceratodus forsteri, assembly GCA_016271365.2. Lineage (NCBI taxonomy): Eukaryota > Metazoa > Chordata > Ceratodontiformes > Ceratodontidae > Neoceratodus > Neoceratodus forsteri. Next base: position 1,069,253,833 of record CM028130.1, read on the forward strand.
CATCTATACCAGCAGACATGGAACTAAGAGTTCTCCTCCAGTTATACTCTTGACCCCACCAATACTGGCTGAGGAAGATGCAAACAATCCACGTATACACTTTTTGCTTAATTTGCTGGCAACTACATTGCATACAGGGTTCCTCCTTGACCCTTGGGAATCATACTACCCTTCTAACTCAACTTTTGCTCTACTGCTCATGTGAAGGCCATGTGGCCCTTGAATATTAATTAACAGTCCTTGTTCCCCCCAATCATGCTGTCTTTACTGTCATCAGACTATATGTTTGGCTGCACCAGATTGTCAGAGGTGAGAGAAGATGATATCTGCTACTGTCAATACATTGCTGTATTAATTTGTATACAGCATAGTATAGATATGAGAGACAGTCACATCTTGCTACAAAGAACTTTAGGGGCTTTGCTTTTGCTTATCCCGTGCTAGGTGTACCAGGAGAGCCCCCTTTCATTAGCTCATTGTTATAAACTATAACTTACTTTTATTTCTCTCTCTACCCACCAGCACCCTAGGACTGCAGCTATTTTACACCACTATCCTACACCTCCACAATTTGTTCTGATAGCCCAGTTACAGATTATGGCTCAAAACTGGCCTCTGTTTATATCACCTCACCCCCCACCCTGTTCACTGGGGGGAGTGGAGGAGGTGACGACAGTGGATATGGTGTCACTCTGCGTTGAACAAGCCTCATGTTCAGTTGGGAGGGGCTCTTCTTTGTGATAGCCCCAAAACTAACCCAGCAGTTATCTGCTATGCTGGGAAGCATATTACTATCTAAGACATTGAAAAGCTTGGCACGTCACATTATCTGTAGTCTCTTCTGGATCACATTTCCAAATTGAGTATATACCACTGAAAAATCACCTCCTTTCTAGGAGACAGATGGCTAGGAGAGCACAGGAGAGGCTGATAGATGTTCCCCTGTAGATGGAGGAGAAGGTCATCGGGTGTAATTTCCCCTTAAAGAACCACAGAATAACAACTATAACTTACTTATGACTGTTGCCAGCATTTCCTGTCATACCTCATAGAACTCAGATGATCTATGGACTGCTGTGGCTAATAGCTATGAGACAAGTTGAATAGATGAGGGGGTGACAGAGGTGGGTGCTCTTCTCCTGGAACCAGGGGTGGGGCTAGGCTGAGGGGACCCACCAGGTCTCTTGATCACTTTTTCAGTCTCTTCCCTAAATTACTGGATGCCAGTTACCCCCTAGATCCTTGAGTGAATCTATTTCCCTATGCTCTCTATCCCCAACATAGTAACCGCCTGAGTCCACAGACACAGATTTGTTGTTCATGATTCTCCTTTCCCATTACAAACTGAATTACCTGCCTAGATGCTGTTATATTCAGTTTGAATATTTTTGTTTTAGACCAGATTCTGGTTGATCCTTCCTGCTGGGGCTGTGCTCCCCCAATTGCTACCAAAACCTCATTTCACAGTGGGAGTTAATTTGTCCGCGCTTGAAACTTACCAGCTTTTTCTCCTCCCAGGCCTGATGTCCTTTGGAGGCTAGGTAAATGGCACGGCTGCCCTTTGCCAAATCCTCCTCAGTAGCATTTTGATGCTAAGGAGGCCCATAGTCTCACTGTGAATTTCCCCCTAAGGGAAAGTAGATCATCTCCCCACAAATGAATGAACCTGTTCTCTCTCTTCCTTGGAAGCTCCATTGAGGGATATTTCCCTCCCTTATGGTATGACGGTTTCTAGGTTCAATACTTACTCAGTTTGGCCAGTTTGCACCCAGTTTTTATTTTGTTTGATGTTATTTACTGTTGCTTATTTGTTACTATGTTACTTGTCCTACTGTCAGCCTTTATCTGTCCTTTCTTCTCTCTCACTCTTTTCTTTTGTTATCATTCCTGCACAGTTGAAGTGGGCTGCCTGACCCTTTTCAACCCAGCCACAATTATTACCTACCTTAATGGCTAAGACCCCAACAGTTATCTCATTTAATATCAATGGTAATCACAGCCCAGTTAAAAGATACTGCTTGCTGCACCAACTTAAGAGGGATAGACCAGACAAAGTGCTCCTCCAAGAGACCCACCTCTCTGAAACAGAGTATGCAAAATTTGCTTCTCTAGGACACCAAACGGTTTTGGTATCTTATTTATTTATTTGAATTTTGGTAACCGGGTAGGGTCACTGAGACCAGGCAGTCCCTTTTTCAGGGACAACCCTGGAGACAATTACAGTACAATACAACTTGACAAATACAGGGAATTACTGTGTACAAAGAAATGACAGTGAATTAAAGGGATATACAGAGACTTCAAGATAGTTAAATGAGCAACCTTAATATTACATAAGTTAAATAAGGTTGAAGCAGATATACAGTTTAATACATTGCAATGTACATATTTATAGAACACACGCGCAATACAATGTTTTAGCATCAAATGAAATGTATGCCATGCAACTGATGGTGCAGAGAAGATAGTGAATCAGTTAAAACGGCTGCGGTGGGAGGTTTCAGTAGATAAGAAGTAAGTGCTTTTTTTGAAAAGAGATGTGGTGGGGCAAGTGAGTAAAGTAGGTGGGAGGGAATTCCAGGCAGAGGTGGCTGAGAAGGCAAACAAGCACTTACCCGATCGATGGTGCACTTTCAGGACAGATAAGAGAAGAGAAGTAGACCTAAGTGGGCAGGTGTAGGCTTTGCGATACACAATTCCCCTGAGAGACAGAAAGCTAAAGAGACTGACTAGTTTGAAAACAAGCATAGTGTATGGAATTGTAGCCTAGAGTCATAATTGGACCATTGGAGATAATGCAGGGTGTCACAGTGATGTTGTCTAGGGTTAGCTACTAGTGCAAATCACCCAATCCTATAATAGATTTGATGCAGCTGGGCAAGGGATGAGGGTTGAGTGGAGAGTAGGAGCAGAGTACCATATAACAATATAGGGAGAAGGGATGTGAAAGCAATTTTTTGATAGGCACTTGTGGATAGTAGGGGGTGGAGGCAGTATAAAAGACCTAGCTTTTGGTTAATTGCTTTAGTACGCTGTGCTACATGAGGTTCTAATGAAAAGGAGGTGTCCAGAACCATCCCAAAATATTTGAAAGTTTTAACTACTTCTATGGTATCACCAGACAGTGAGCAGATTTGGGGCGGATTCAATAGTTTATGGGAGGGGTTGAGAAATAACATAGCTTTGTTGGGTTTTTTTGTATTCAAGATTAGGTGGCTGTCTGAGAACCAGGTTTTGAGAATATTGAAGTCAGAGTTAAGATTTTGGTTAAGCCACTCCATGTTGTTTGACGAACGGTATAAGACTGCATCATCCGCACAGAGTTGCACTGTCACACCGCCACAGAAGTTAGGGAGTTCATTAATGAAGAGCATCTTCACATCCCTCAGGATGGAGACATGGCAATCTTTATGCCTAGGGGAGTCCCTTTTACCCTAGAGGAACAGATTATTGATTCTGAAGTCTGCTATGCCATTACCGCAGGTCAATTATATAACTCACCAGTTACTTTAGTCTCCTTATACCTACCCCTAGGATCCACAAAAGCCACCGCCCAACTTTTTTTATCAAATTACTATGAGCCTTGAAAGGCCAACTAATCATAGGAGGTGATCGCAATGTCACATTGTTCACTGTCTTTGACACTTCTGGCTCTGCCACCCATCGCACTTCACCCCTTCAAAAATATCTACAACACACATTTACTCATTTTGTTACTTGGCAGAGTCTAGGCCTGTGTGTCAAAACATGACGCAGAAGCCCAGATGCAGCAAAGAAAGTTTATTCCAGAAACTACAGATAAACAGTGTACCTGCTGAGACTTTTGAAGCCTCCGAAAACCATGGTGTCATCATGCAAACTCAGACAAAAACAGTCTTACAGTCTTATACTAGAGAAAACAAAGTATGTTACTTGGTAACAGTCTCTGCCAAAAGGCAGGAAGGCAAAATAAGCAATTCTATTGGTGGACTTAGCTGGGCAGCTAGCACCTAGGCCAGTTAGATTGTCCTTGGTTTTGTACGTACACACTGATAAGGGTATATAGCTGACTAAGGCTAGTTTTGGGTATCAATACAGCAATTCATAAAAGGTGCTATTACAACAGCACAGATAGCTGTAGGTGGTAAACAGACACTACCAAATAATAATGCTGGATAACATGGTTCCTAAGCACACAGGAAAAGAAATACGGATTATACCTTGTGCACCTTATGCCACAATCATGGGTGTTGAAGTGTGCATGGGGGTATCTGTGTATGTAGGGTGTCCCATGCAACACATCCCCCCCCATTGACTTGTGAAGAGGCAACACAAAAGGGCAAGTGAGGTGGGCTGCATCTTGGTGGAATGGGCGGCATAAAGGAAATGTAACTGAGCGCAGTGTTGTTGGAGAGTACAGCATAAGCAGCATAAGTGAAAACTAAGGAAAATAATCAAGAAGACTTGAATAATAACAAAACCTTTAATTGTAAGTTCCAACCAGGTGTTAGCTAATGCAGTACTTAAATCACCATCATGTAACAGTTAATTGAGAGAATTACCAGCTTTAGTAATATTGATGCTAATATGAATGAGTTGTGTATCCTTTCTGTCTAATAAGGATTTGAGATTTAGGGTGAGTGGGTCGAAATGCACATTAAAAACTGATAAATACTGTTCTATAGCATTGACATAGTCAGGGCCACTATCAATGTAACCAAGTTCTGGGGTGGGAACAGGAGTGATAACAGTATGGCCAATGATAGTGTGTTCATGTGGTACAAAGCAGAAGTTGGGCATGTCAACACCACAGTTAAGAGGTCCATAGGAGAAGTTCTTGTAGTTGATCACAATGCAGTATTGTCCTTCACCATTGTAGATAACTTGAACTTGAGGAGGACACCACTTCGCAAGTTGTACAGACAGGTGCTGGATGCATTTGTCATCTGGCTGGTGAAGTGTTGCACAGCTTCTCTTGACACGTGCTGTCCAGGAGAGGCTGGGGTAGCTGCAGTATATGATGTGACATTGACAAGAGTAGAGGTAGATTCGAACAGGTCATCATCAAAAGTAAATGACCAGTCTATAGAGTTCATGGAGTAACCACACACCAGCATAGTTATATCAAAGACGTCACATCGGTACAAATAGCAGTAGCTCTTAATTGCACAGCGGCCCATATAAAGGGTTACCCAGGGATCCAGTTGAGGATGAAACACCAGCAAAGGAGGAAGGTTGATCCCTTCTCAGTAGTTACTGCCCTCAAGATTGCCCATAGAGTGGACTTTAGCCAGTTTGTCGAAGACTGAAGAATCCCTGTCAAAAATCAGCAAAGATACTGTAAAAGAGTCGTACATGGTATCCATGATGGCACAATGACGTGCCATGTGACAGGGTCCTTGATTCGGGTGTGGTGAGATATAACTCAAGTTCCTAGTGATAGCTAGGAAAAGGAAACAGTTCTGGCCATGCACTTGGTAGTATAGGTCAGAGTTTTGCTATGTGAGCAGTACCATCTAGTCATATGTCTATCTTGGATCAAATCAGTGATACACCCTGATTCAAGATCCCGAAAGAGATTGGTGATAGTGTTTATGACATAACTGCCATAAGCTGAACAAATGATGTCCCTGCCTATGAGTTGCTTGTTAGTTTCTTTATTGTTATAGTACATCAATTCATTGATTTTGTTTTTGGGTCTCATTAAATAAATGTCATATATCGTGCATGTTATGCAAAATGAAACTTTCCTCCTGAGATAAACCATCAATACCATACAGCATGGGCTGTATCACATTCTGAGCCTGTTTACTATTAAAGTATTTTATATGGCATTGAATTTTTGCCAAATTGGCTCTATTCCAAATTGACAGGCCAGAGCTAAACATGCCTGTCACAGTACCTGCAATTCCTGCTAGGCCTGTTACAACCAAACTCCATTTAGGGCATTTGAAGTGGAACACACCCCTTTAACTTCCAGGTTTGGGGAGCTAAAATGATCACCCCAGAGCAAGCAGGGTGAGCGCATGGCTCCACGCGCAGAGATGCACACTGAGACATGCACATTCTGGGGTATGTCTGGAGTGGAAGAGTGGAAGAGGGCCAGAGATGCTGTTAGAAATAAGTAACTTGCTAGGTAGGTAACTCTGTTATCCTTGTTAAAAGTACTACCTAGATAGACTTTTGGGAGCAAACTAAAGCTACCCACTGCCTCACCAACTAATATAAGGGAGTCAAGATATTATTACCATTACTGACTAAAAAACACAGCCTATATGACTGATACACCAGGAACAGAACATGGCAGACTGTATTATGACCTTGGAAGGTGAGGTAGGGTTAAAATGTTTGCACTGTAAGATGTATGAATCATGTCTACACCAGTTCCAAGGAGGCCATACAAATATGCCAAATTAAGTAAAATGAGGAAATGAACAAAAAGATAACAATGTTTAACATATGACTGAGAGCCCTAAAGGGTAGCCAAAAGGCAATGGCCAAAAGGCTAACTGAACAGGACACTATTACTTAATTCAACCACTGCCCCTGTAGCAGCTCCAATAGCACAGGCAATGACTAGATCAGCCATAACAGGCAAAGGAATGGAAGGTCCCCAGAAATCGGCTATGCCCCCCCCCCAGGGTAAGTGAATTAACACCTAATGACAATGTTAGTTCTGCTAAAAATAAAAAAAAAAGTAAGGGAGGAGGACAACACAATTAGCGCCAAAGAGGAGTGGTAGCAAATTCAGAGCACAAGGGTTGCAAAAAAGGGATGTAAAGCAGAATTGCTCACTATCCCAACCATGAACAGATTTGACCCATTGATAGTGGTAAACCCTGAGGACTCAGTTAGTATTCATAATGAGCCAGTCCCTACTACATCCACCTCAGGAATGAATCCCATAGGTGAAAACAACACCTCCAGCCCAGTGTCAGGCATAACCTCACCACAGCAGCCTCCAGGCAACTTAGTACCCGATGACACAAGTACCTTCCATGTAAATAATGAAAATAGGGAAGCACCAGCCATCCCATCACAAGGAAATGAGAACATGAATGCACCAGGGGAAATTACCACTGAGATAGTGGGTACTGAGCAGATTTTTATATTGGGAGACACGATCATAAAGTACACCGATAGATTCTCCACAAAGGGGAATAAGGAAAATATCACCAATTGCAATTAGAGTGGGGCCACTATAAAAGACATCACCAGAATGCTGCCTGGAATGCTACAACATATTGAGAATAACAAAATAGTCATATAGTGTATGGTAGAACACTGTTCCACATGGAAATCCATGCCTGAAACAGGGTTGTTGTGCTGCACTCAGTGCATCATGATCTTGTTGTGCTGCACTGCTTACGTCACCGGTGCAGCATAACAAGATTGAACACATTCGCGCATGTGCAATGGGCCGCGGCGGTGAAAACAGATGAGGAACGGAGGAAAGAAGCAGCACTTGAATAAACCGTGCCAAGAAGGTACTTCACATACTTTTAAAAACTTGCCTGGACTCTCCATATACTGTAAAAGATTGTCTATGGTGAGTCATTCATGGACAAGGATATTCTCAATCTCGAGGTCTCCATGTCAACGGACTGACCTCTCGAGCTGGCCTCAAGGCTCAGCTGCTACTACGAGATCTCCGATCGAATATCTGTTGTGAATGACTCTATAGACAGTCCTCTATATTGCATGCAGGTAATAATGACCTGAGCAAAATGAGTGTAGAGGATGCCATCAAAGATATGAAACCTGCCCCGTAAACCCTAAAAGACCTAAATGCGAGGGTAATAGTTTCTGAAGTGTTACCAGTCCCAAGGACAACATGGAGAAAAACTGCTAACATAAATATAGAATAACGCATGGGGAAGTGTGGTTAACGAGGATTTTATACACACCTGAGGTGTGTGATGCCCCATAAACCCCAAGGGTGAAGCCTGAGGGGTTTATCTGAGCATCACACACTGAGGGTGTGCATAAAATCCAAGTTCCCAGCACACTTCTCCATGTTTTATTTTTTTATATTTACTGGTGGTTAGCACTGCTCAAAGTGACTTTGCAGGACTTTACGCATCTTTCCGTGGCGTTGCGCAGCTTTATGCAACTTTACATGACATAGAACTGTGGTTTACAGAACTCCATAATTCATAAGTGTGAATTATGGAGTTTGCAAGGGTCTGCTCACAGTGGTTTATTGACCCTAACCAGTAAATATAAGCTTATAATAACTGGCTCAGAAGATGAATGCCTCAAAAATAACATAGACTGCATTAGATCATGGGAAATGTTTGCAAATGATAATAGCTTATTCTGACAGGATGGCTTACATTTAAGCAAAGAGGATACTAAAGTATTGGGCAACATATTTTTCCAAGTAGTAAATAATAACCCCCAGATACCAAAAAAATGAAATCCTAGGGGGTGTAAGGGAATTGATTCTGTACCTACTAGGAGTATGGACCAAAACAAAAGAGTAAAACTAAATAAAAAATCAAAGACAACATTCTTGCTAATTTAATGCCAGAAGTTTAAATATTGGAAAGAAAGATGAACTTGAATTCATTCAGAATTCATTCTCCATCAACACAGCATAGATGTGGCTGCAATTACGGAAACTTGGTGGGGGGAACCTCTGATTGGAGTGTTAACATACAAGACTATACTGTAATACATAAAGATAGAACAGGAAGGAAAGGGGGGTGTTGCATTTTATATTAAAAATAATCTAAATTATAGACATATACAGGATGCAACACCTGATGACACTAATGAAATTATATGGCTAGAGCTCCTGAGAATGAACCAAAATAACTTACTTCTTGGCCTTTGTTATCGACCACTTAATATTGACTTACAGGAGCATATACGGCTTCTAGACAGTACTGGAGAAAAACTACACTATAAGGAAACCACATTTATAGGAGACTTCAACTGTCCGGGGATTGACTGGGGAGCTGGAACAGCTATTACTACCCAGGAGCAACAGTTAATGGATCTGTGTTTACGTCACGGGCTTGAGCAAATGGTGGAAAAACCAACAAGAAAAAACAACATACTGGACCTGGTACTGAATGACATACCAGGTCAAATACAGAATCTAGAGATCAGGGAACCACTGTCAAACATGGATCATAACATAAGCTTTTGTATAAATACTCCAACAAGAAAGGAAAAGGGTATAACTGTCATAAAAGATTATAACAAGGCAAACTTTGAACACATTAAATATGAATTGAATAACTAGGACTGGGACAAGGACTACACCACTATGTAGCAGTTATGGAAATGGGTTATTAACAAACTCATACAATTAAGTAATAGATATACTGTATTCCCAATAAAATATTATATAATAAAAAGGGTAAGGTACCATTATGGCTCACCCCTAGGATTAAAAAATGGATGGCAATGAAAAGGAGAGCATACAGAGCATTCAAAAAAGAGAGAACTGATTACAACATGCAAAAGTACAAACAAGTACAAAAAAATGCAACAGGAATATTAGAAAAGAAAGAAAATTGAATTTAGACTTGCACATATAAAGGATGGGGGAGGAGTTTTTACACATATTTAAATAACAAAAGAAAGACAAAATATAATTGGACCCTTAAAGGTAAACAACATGGAAGCAGCTGAGTTGCATGACATGGCTCAAGAATTTAACAAATATTTTTGTTCAGTGTATGATAAAAGTCCCACAATGACAGCCAACTTAGACAAAAACAAAGAATCAAATACTTTGCCAGAAATGACCTGTGAGAAAATCAGAGAAAGGTTAAACAAAATTAAAACAAATAAATCCCCTGGCTCCAATTCAATACATCCTAGACTGATAAAGGAACTGGAAAGTTGGCTCATTGATCCCTTGCACAAATTATATAATATGTCCCTGAGCATGGGTGCAATCCCACTAGACTGGTAGACAGCCATCATGGTTCTGATTTATAAGAAGGGGGATAAGGGGAACATGGCCAATTACAGGCCCATAAGCCGTACGGGTATATTGGGTAAAGTAATAAAGGCCTGTGTAAAGGATACGATGGATCAAGAAATTACAAATAAACATCTTAGTCTTAAACTTGTCGCTCAGTGTGCCTTCCTGGTGAAACATTTCAATAAATAAATAAATCTTATAGATAATACACAACACGGTTTTACTACTAACAGATCATGCCTCACAAGTAGCTTAGTATTTTATGAAAAAATGAGGGTAGTAGTGGATAAAAAGTCACCAGTCGATATCATCTACTTGGATCTTTGCAAGGCATTTTCTGCTCTTTTTGACAGAGGAGAACTTTGGTTTCAGAGCAAGAAACAGCAGTCTAGAACTACATATTTTTTACTGATAAATCACTTCTATCTCAGCAGGAGTCAGTACCTGTTTGGATTAAGCAAACAGATACTTTATTAGAATAAGGGGATCTCATTTAAGTAAAAAAAAAAAAGAAAGTCACTGTGTGTTTCTCTGAGGAAGGGGGCTGTATCAGCTTAAATTTACTGAGTGAGGAGCACAGGGCGAATCTAATTGGGGGTGTGGTGTAGGAGCTCAGGAACACAAAAGCAGGTGTCTTCAATTATAGCTTCCTGCTGTTTTTGTCAGAGGAGAACTTTGGTTTCAGAGCTAGAAACAGCAGTCTAGAACTACAGATGTTTTACTGCTAAATCACTTCTATCTCAGCAGGAGTCAGTAGCTGTTTGGATTAAACAAACAGATACTTTATTAGAAGAAGGAGGTCTCATTTAAGTGAAAAAAAAGAAGAAAGTCACTGTGTGTTTCTCTGAGGAAGAAGCCTGTATCAGCTTAATTTACTGAGTCAGGAGCAGAGGGTGAATCTAATTGGGGGTGTGGTGTAGGAGCTCAGGAATACAAAAGCAGGTGTCTCCAATTACAGCTTCCTGCTGTTTTTGTCAGAGGAGAACTTTGGTATCAGAACAAGAAACAGCAGTTTAGAACTAGAGATTTTTTACTAATTGCCCTCCTTCCCACCCTTCCACCCTCCCACCCTAAGCCAGTTCTACTTTTATAGTCACTGGATTTGACTGACAACAGGAATTTCCTGTTTGGCAGTAGGAAGGGAAGGATCACTGAGACATTAGTTTCATCAACCTTGAAGGAGCCTAAAAAAAACTCTTTCTCTCCCCCTGGCTGCTGGAGGTCAGAATCCAAGCATGGAAGAAGTAGACTACTGAAGACTACAGGAAGTTCCTGTCCCAGAACAGGAAGGGCATGAGTTGTAAGGGCACATAGGCAGTAAGAAAGTAAGTATAAAAATACATAGAGGGAGGAGACTGTAAACATACAAAGCAACAGGAGAGGGGACACAAAATAAGTCAAGATGGGAGTGGTGCAGTGCAATGGCTGTGGGGCAGCAGTGTTCTGGGCGACATTCTGGAGACTGCAATGCTGCCCTGTTTTCAGGCACCTCTCTGGTCTGAAGGAGGAGGTTGTCCGTCTCCAGACTGACCTGGCTAGGATTCATGAAACCTCTTCCACCACCCACGGACCACCAGGGCCACTACTGTTACCTCAGAGGTTGCCAAGAAAGAGGAGCAGTTGGACCAAGGTGAGCTCAGAGAGGGACAGGGTGGTGGAACAGAGGTGCATCCCTCTAGTTGTACCTCTCCACAATTCATATGCTGCTCTGGCAAAGAGTGGTTCCTCTATTGAGGCACCTGCAGTGGAGACCAAGGAGGATGCTGGGAACCTCCACAAAGGAGACCCACAGAAGGGTGGCACAAGACCCCACAGGGGAAGGAAACAACTCCTGGTGGGGGACTTGATCATTAGGGGGTAGCAGTGGGGAGGAAGGGATAGGTAGGTAAGGTGCCTGCCTGGTGCCACGGCTCGGAGGGACAGGAAGCAGATCTCAGAATCGCAGGAGTAGCTACATGAGGGAGGGAGGAGGGAGCTGGATGTCATTGTTCACCTAGGGACAAATTACCTGGCTGTGAATGGGATCAGAGTGGTGCAAGAGAAGTTTGTGGAGTTGGGGAGGGGCCTTAGTCAAGTAGCATGTACAGTAACCTTCTCAGAAGTGCTGCCTGTCTATGGCAAGGATGATGCTAGGGTATTCTGCACCATGGGATTCAATGAATGGTTGAAAAACTGGTCTGGGCTCAGGGTTTTGGCTTCATCAGGGACTGGGGAGCCACCTGGAGGAATGCAGGCTTATACTGGAACAATGGTCTGCATCTGTCCGGGGGGGACCAGGATCCTAGGTGACAGGTTTAAATGCTTCATTGGCAAGCATTTAAACTAGCCAAGGGGGGGAGGCACTGAAAAGGAGCAGGGAAATACCAGCCTTTCCCCACAAAAAACAGTAGTTAGAGAGGTAAACACCAAGGTAAAGAAGTCAGTAGGGAGCAGGACAGGGGTAAATGCAGAAAAAGGCAGTAAGGGCAGGGCTGGGGCTAAAAGGGGTAAGGCCATAAAAAATAAATGGAAGGTGATGAGTACTAATGCCCTGCAGTCTCAAGCAACAACAAGCTCCCCTGAACCTGTGGTTTTGATGAAGAGGAATGCCTGGATATTGTGGCAGTCACTGAAACATGGTACACACAGAATCATGACTGGGATGTCAACATACCAGGATACATAGTCTACAGGAGGGACAGGGTGGGTAAAACAGGAGGAGGAGGAGGAGGAGGAGGTTCTCTATATAAGGGAAGGGATTAAAGCAACAGAATTAAAGAGTAAACAGGAAGTTGATGAGTCACTATGGGTCACCCTGGCAACAGGAAATGGCACCACAGTCCGCATGGGGGTTGTGTACTGACCCCCATCTCAGGGGAAGGAAATGGACAAGGACATTATAGAAGACATCCTTAAAATGACAGAAAAATGGGAGATATTGTTGATGGGGTACCTGAATATGCCAGAGGTTAACTGGAGTACCTTTGCTGCAGGTACATCCAAGAGCAGGGTCATTCTTGATGCCATACAGGGGGCATACCTCAGACAGCTAGTGTTGGAACCCACTTGGGAGGGAGCAATCTTAGACCTGGTACTCTCAAATGAGGAAGGAGAAAGGATCTCAGATTTAGAGGTGGGTAGCCATCTGGGAACAAGTGACCACCAAACAGTGTGGTTCACAACAAACACAGTCATAGAGTCAAGTCATACAAAAACAAGAGTATTGGACTTTAGGAAGGCTGACTTTGGGAAAATGAGAGAGTGCCTCAGAAAAGCACTAGCAAATGGGCAAGAAGGAGGGGTGGAGGAACAACGGGGAATAATCAAAACAGCCATCGCAGAGGCAACAAGCCTTTGTGTGAAGCAAATCAGCAAAACAAAATGAAGAAAACCACTATGGTCTCAAAAGAGGTGGCAGGGACGGTTAAGGAGAAAAGGATAGCATTCAGGAAATATAAGGAAACACAGAAGAAGCAGGACGGAGAACATTATCAGTTAAAGCAGAAGGAGGCAGGGAAGGCAGTCAGAATAGCAAAGGCACAAACTGAGGAAAAGATAGCCAACTCTGTTAAGAAGGGGGATAAAACCTTTTATAGGTACATTAGGGAGTGAAGAAAGACCAAGGGAGGGATACAGAGACTTAATAAAGGGGAGGGATTGTGGGCAGAGGGTGACAGTGAATAGGAGGGTCGATACCAGTCCATTCATACAGAAGAAAGGGTTTTGAAAGAACTCTCAAAACTGAGGGTGGACAAAGCAATGAGGCCTGATGGGATTCACCCAAGAATTCTAAAAGAACTAAGGGTAGAACTAGTAACACCACTGACTACTCTCTTTAACAAATCATGGGAGGATGGGGTGGTACCTGAGGACTGGAGGAGGGCAAATGTGATTCCACTTCACAAAAGTGGGAGCAGGGCAGAGGCAGGAAACTACAGACCAGTTAGTTTGACTGTAGTGGTAGGGAAAATTATGGAATCACTTCTGAAGGAAAGAATTGTTGAGTACCTAGAGGTCAGTGGGGCACAGGACCCTAGGCAGCATGGTTTCACAGCAGGAAGGTCATGTCAGATGAACCTAATAGATTTTTATGACTGGGTGATCAAAGTAGTAGACCAGGAAGGGGCTGTGGATATGGCCTACCTAGATTTTAGCAAGACATTTGACACAGTCTGACACAAAAGATTAATATACAAGTTAGCCAGCCTTGGAGTGGGTCCCAAGGTGATAGCCTGGATAAAAAACTGGCTTGACAACAGGATGCAAAGGGTAATAGCAAACGGAGTCCACAGTGAAGAAAGGAGAGTAACTAGCAGGGCACCGGAAGGTTTGGTACTGGGACCGGTCCCTTTAATGCCTTTATAAGTGACGCTTGGAGAGCACCGGAAGGAAAGGTATGTCTTTGCAGATGACACAAAGATCTGCAACGGGGTTGATACACAAGGTGGGGTGGAAAGGATGAAAAGGGACTTGGCAAGGTTGGAGGAATGGTCAAATATGTGGCAGCTCAGATTCAATGCAAAGAAGTGCAAGGTAATGCATCTGGGAAACAAAAACCCAGGGAAAGAGTACACAATGGGGGATGAGTTAATAACAACAACAAAAGTTGAAAGAGACCTAGGAGTAATTATATCAGATGACCTAAAGGTAGGCAAGCAATGTGAGAAGGCAGTAAGGAGGGCTGGGGAGATACTGGGATGCATAGGGAGAGGCATCAACAGTAGAAAACAGGAAGCTGTTATCCTTCTGTACAGACAGTTAGTGAGACCCCATCTGGAGTACTGCGTGCAATTCTGGAGACCCCATCTCTGCAAAGACATAGACATAGACAGAGTGGAGGCTATTCAGAGGAGGGCAACCAAAATGGTGCACAGTCTGCACCAGAAGACATATGAGGAGAGACTAAAGTAGCTTAATATGTATACCCTTGAGAAAAGGAAGGAGAGGGGGGACATGATAGAAACGTTCAAGTACCTCAATGGAATTAACAAAGTACAAGAGGGTAGCATCTTTCAGAAGAAGAGACGTGCAAGAACAAGGGGGCACAATTTGAAGATAGAGGGGGGACGGCTCAGAGGTAATGTTAGAAATTATTTTTTCACAGAGAGGATTGTGGATGCATAGAACAGCCTTCCTGAGGAGGTTGTGGAGTCAGAAACAGTGGGAGAATTCAAGAATGTATGGGACAGGCATAAGGCAATTCTAGTGGGGGGTAGGAGGAAGTAAGCTGTTGATTAACTAGAATCTGCAGCTTATCCATCAGGTAGGGAAATGGGCAGACTAGGTGGGCCAAGCGGTCCTTATCTGCCATCAAATTCTATGTTTCTATGTTTCATTTGACAAAGTCTCACACTCTACCATGATTGATAAAATGCATAGGTTTGGGATCAATAAGACTATTGTGAACTGGATGGAGGTATGGCAAAGTAACAGAACACAGACAGTAAGAATCAGGTGCATTTGTCAACTGACAGTTACATCACTAGTGGGGTGTCACAGGGATCGGTGATGGGACCTGCCCTGTTCTCCCTGTTTATATCTGACATGACTACAAATATCAACATTTTTTCTATCAAGTTCACTGACAACACCAAGATTGCAGCTGAGGTGAAAAACAAATTGGGAGTAGAAGCATTACACAAAGACATCAGTAGGCTAGAGAAATAGGCAATATTGAATGGAATGACATTTAATGTAGAAAAATGTGTAATCATGCATTTGGGTGAGTCTAATGTCTGCAACACATACTCATTAAATGGCAGGGTGCTGAAATCAGGAGAATGAAAAAGATTTGGGTGTGATTATAACTAAAGATCTTCAGTCCAGTGTAACTCAGCAGTCAAAAAATCAATAGAATTATAGGATGCATTAGGAGATCCTTTGTATCTAGGAATAGGCCTTGCATCTTGACACTCTCTAGGGCTTATGTTTGTCCACACCTGGACTATTGCTCTCCACTGTGGAGTCCCCATCTACTCAACATGTTAGGAGAATTGAGGGTGTCCAAAGGAGTATAACAAAATGGATGGATGGAATGCATAACAAAACGTACAAGCAAAGGCTTACTGATCTTAACCTAAAGCCACTGGAACTCAGGCATAAAAGGGGAGACCTGTTGTTGATGTATCATACTCTATATCTAGGGATAAGCAACTCCTGAAAGACCTGGGACTAATAGAGAATCACAGGACCCTCTCTCTCAGAAGTCACAATCATCAGTTTATGCTGACCTACCCTAAACTAGACAGTAGATTTTTCTACACACAAAGGATTATACTGCTGTGGAACTCCCTGCCAAAAGAAGTGATAGAAACATATCTTAGATACTTTCAAAACCAGATTAGACAAACATCTACTAAAACAAATGGGTACATTTTGGATGTCATCACGGCTCAGTTGATAGCACATCCGCCTCTGGACCAGAAGGTCGTGGGTTCTTGTCTCATACCGGGATTGGACTTGTACCTAAAAATCCTGCACTTGAGGCCTGCTTTTTGCAGAAGTACATGGAGTTCTTCTTGGAATTGTAGGTGTTTCTCAAGGTCTGCTGTGGCCAGTAGGAGGCCATTCACATACTGCAAAAGGTAGTCTGGGGAAGAAAAGCCCTTCAGGGTGTCCTTTATGTGAATGTGAAAGAGGGAGGGGCTGTTGTGAAATCCCTGTGGATGGCAGGTCCACGTGTACCGACATCCCTCAAAGGAGAATGCAAACTTGTATCGGCACTCAGGGGCTAATGGCAGTGACCAAAAACCATTGGAAATATCTAGGATGCTGAACTATCTGTGCTTAGGCTTGAGGAGCTTGAGCACATCCGGGGCAGATGCCACTGTGGGTCCACAGACTGGAGTGGCATGATTGAGCCTCCTGTAGTCAATGGTCAATTTCCAACTATTGTTAGGTTTCTTCACAGGCCAAACTGAGAAACTGACAGTGAACGTACAAGGCCTGATGACCCCTTGTTTTAAAAGAGATTAAATTGTGGCCATCAGAGAACCTTCTCACAGAGGGCCACAGGTTTCTCAAAAATAGGGCCTTGTACTGGATTGAATCCCACCTGGGAAATTCGCCGGCCAACTTCATGCTGGTGCCATATGCAAGTCAGAAACAACTCTCATATTGGGCTGGGGTTTCTTTAGCACGCTGCTTCATCAGGTTTGCTAGCATTACCCCTACCATGTTACGGTCATGTGCCACCAGGAGGTGAGCCACGACTATGTCAAAGGGGGCAGCGACATCATTACATATGGCTTCAGGCAACTTTGACCACAACATTGAGTCCACAGTTTGCTTTAAAACTTGGTTTTGGTACTCAGGCACAAGGCTGAGCATCTGGCAATGTTGTTGCATTTTCTCCAAATGGCAGCTAAGATTGTCAGTAGTTGCCATACGACCAATCTTGTCTGCAATGTTTTAGATGGCCTGTGCAGACTGCAAGGTACTAGGGCTCACTTGTTGTGTTCCCTGTGGCATCTGTGTGACAGTGGTCCTGGCAACTGCCTCAGCCATGGTGGAAGCCATGCCCTGAAGGAGCATCTATTGTTCCACCTCCTTCTTCAGTGCATCGATGACAGCTTGTTTCAACACTTTGGCCTGTGCGTCAGAGACCCCAGCTTTTGATATCGACTTCACAATCACTCTCCACCTCCTGGTTATCCTTCTTGTTCAAGGCAGCTACCAGTGGGTGAGGCCTCAACCCTGTGGAGTCCCAAGGATCACCCTCTTCATTGCTGTCATCATCAGAAGATGATGTTAATGCGACAGGCAGTGCAAACAGCATCGCTGTCACATGACTCCTTAATACCTCCAGTTGCTGATGTAATTTCATCGCCTTAAGTCTACACATTGCCTTTAACTTGTCCCTTACTCACATGATCCTGTACGCAGCACTCGCATTGCAAGCTCCTCTATGCTGCTTCTCCAATTCACTCTAGCATCTTTCAAACTCTCACTACAACTCACTCCAACTCACCATACTCACTTTTCAGTGAGTCATTCATACTCATAAACAAAACATTTAGTTATTACATACAGTATGTTGCTTATCCTGTTGTAAACTCTTGTTCTCTTCCCTCAACCTAAGGATTTCTTTATCCTTCTCCTGCCTCACACATTCAAGCTCTTCCTGTTTCTCTTACTCAAGCTTTTCTATTTCTCTTTCCAATTCTCTCTGGTGGTCGCCCGCTTCCCGGCATTTGGAACCTAAATTTTCTCAGAGATAGGACTTTGTATTCCATTGCCTGAACTAAAGCTTACAGGGCGGCTACCATTACACCTTTCTGATCAAGTTTCTTGGCCACAGACTTTGTCTCCATATACAGGCTACAGACATACTGTAGCGGATCAGTCTGCAATTTCACGTCCAGCGCAAAATCTGTCCACCCTTCATGGGAGGATAGGAAATGTAGGATGTCCAATTTAAGCTCAGTATTAATGGCCATTTTTGGAGGTGTCCCTTTACTGCACTAACCAAAAATTCAAGTCTTACCGGTTCACCTCGAATCTCACTGTTAGACAGCTGTTCCTTCTGGATGCCGAGACCCCTTTCAGTAGTCGTCCATAGGTGAACAAGGAGCTAAGGCTACAATGCCTACCTTGATCCCTATCCCATTCTCACTACACCTTACTGGCATACTGGTATGGTTCTGTCCAATCAGGTACTGCCACCGTTGCCACTTTGTTACTCGGCACAGTCTAGACCTGTTGCAAAACATGACACAGAAGCCCAGATGCAGCAAAGAGTTTATTCCAGAAACTACAAATGAACAGCATAACTGCTGGGAGTTTGGAAGCCTCTGAACACCATGGTGGTGTCATGTAGACTCAGAGAAAAACACTCTTACAGATGATTTTATACTAAGGATAAAAAAGTATACTACTAGGCAACGGTCTCTGCCAAAAGGCAGAAAGGTAAAATACAGCAATTCTACTGGTGGGCTTAGGCGGGCAGCTAGCACATAGAACAGTTATATTATCCTTGGTTTTGCACATACATGATAAGAGTATATAGCTGACTAAGGCTAGTTTTGGGTATCAGTACAGCAATTCATAAAAGATGCTTACTATTACAGCAGCGCAGAAAGCTGTAGGAGGCACACAAACACTACCAAATAATAATGCTGGATAACATGGTTCCTAAGCACATAGGAAAAGAAATATAGATCATACTTTATGCACCCTAGGCCACAATCATGGGTACTAAAGTGTGTATGGGGGTATCTGGATATGTCAAGTGTCCTGCACAACAGCTTGGGATTAGTAGATTTATGGAGGCACTTCTTTCCTACAGGAACAGAGTTTACTCACTATTCATATTGAATGGGTACTTCATCTCGTCTTGATTATATATTCACTATGGCAGAGCACCTCGATTCAGCCCAGGACCTCAGGCATGGTACATCGCTCCTCTCAGACCATTCCCTTGTGTGTGTTGTTTTTGACTTGGGAAAATTTGTTAAGTCCAGTCACTGTAGGCTGAATCTTAAGCACCTCCAAGACCTGGAATTTAAGCAGCTCATTCAGGCTGCTATTACTCATATCCACAATGACAATACTGACCCAACCACAACTCCAGTCACACACTGGGACACACTTAAGGTAGTTCTTAGAGGGGAGATCATTTCCTATTTGACTCAGAAAAAATGGGAAAGAGAGACACATATGCAGGAGCTCCAAACTACCTTACATACCTTTCAGTTTTCTGCTCTAGGGAGATCGCTTTGTGACTCCTCAAATTCAAAAGGTCAAACAGGATCTTCAAAAATTGATAGATCAAAAGATTGAACAACAGCTTTTATATTTAAAACACCATCACTATGAGGGATGTTCCACAGGGGCACGCAACCTAGCCCATCAACTCCATGCCTCTCGCGCCCAGGCTTGTGTAACACAGCTAATTGACCCAAACGTGGGCTCTATCTCCTAACATGACCCATGGACATATGGACAGCTATAGCTAAATATTATCAGCAGCTTTATACTACAGATAATCAAGCTTCCCTTACTCAAATACACATATCTCAACAAACTCTCCCTTCCTCAGCTCTCCAAGGCACAGATCAAAGGTCTACTAACCCCTATAACAATAATTGAAATTGAAGCAGTCCTCTGGGACTCAAAAATCCAAAAATATCCTGACCCAGATGGCTATCTTGTTAAATTCCACAAAGCATTCTCAGAGCCAGCTCAGTGGCACTGAGAGTTGAGGTGCTGGATGCCACACCTCAAGCCACACTGGTGACCCGGGTTCAGGAACAAACCTGGGCCATCAGAGGAGGCAAGGTTGCCATCCCACTCTTTGATCACCCTCTAGTGATGGCTAGAGGGAGATACAAGTCAAGAGGCACATTGCCGGTGCACAAAATCAGTGGGGAGATGGTCAGGAGAAAAATGGAGTAAAACAGAGCTGGCAGGCTCTTCGATGGCCTCACCAGCACCCGTTTCAGCTCCCTGACATCTGGATATTTGTCTGGGAGTCGGGGAAAGCTGGCGCCCCTTCACCTCAGCCCTGTCATGGGAGGGATCCATGAGGGATCAGAGGAGAGGTCAGATGGGAAACGGTGGGGCCGGAGACTGACTCCCCTCCAATAGAGGAGCCGGAGCCACTTGCCAGGCTCCCAGGAGAATAAAAATATAATAGAAAAAAAAGCATTCTAGGAACTCTTTATATATACGTTACTCTCAACTGTTAGAGAAATACAGCAAGTTGAGTCTCCTCCTCCCTCCTAGAAATACACAACCATTTCAGCAGTCTTAAAACCTCAGAAGGATCCTTGGTACCCTGCCTGTTATAGACCTACATCCATGCTTAACTGTGACTAGAAACTCTACATGTCCATTATGGCCTGGTGACTTTAGCATCTCCTATCTAATTTAACTCATTGCCTCCTAGAATACTGCTGTAGGCAGCAGCAAATGTACTGCAGTGTGTCCCAGAATGACTACAGAAGTCACCTACAGACTTCCTGTGTGCCCTAGTAACGTCTGGAGATATCACTCACATGTTTTAATATTATTTGCAAGATAGAATTGATTAGAATTGACTGCATAACACTATTAGAAAGGTAATGTTGTGCCAAACAACTTTGCTACTGACACTTTGTGTGTATCATGTTCACTTTAGGAGTTATTCACATTTGTTTATGACATGGTGTGTATGGCAGACATTTTGTCCATCAAGAACCACCTAAGCACTTGAAAGAACACACACATTATGTGTATCTCAGCCAGTATAAAACAAAAAATGAATTGAGCACAGTTGATTGCATAGCACCTTTGGAAAGGCAATTTTGTGTGGAACAACTTTGCCACGGATATGTTGTGTGTATCATGTATACTTTAGGAGTTATACGCATTTGTTTATGGTGTGGTGTGTATGGTTCAGATTCGTCCCTCAAACCTCACTAACGCACCTTGACTAAAATAGGGAAACATTATGTTTAATAGTACAGAAATAGCTGTTTTTTTTACAAACAAATTATTAAAACTACATCTAATGTCTGGATGCTTAATTTGATATTGATATGTTACATATTTACCACCCAAAACAAGGCTTATGTTGTATTTTTTAGTAGAAAAAAAGTGTTTTTTTGCTGTTTCAACCAGCATAGAAGAAAAACTAAATTACCTATTATTACTTGCATACCACTGTTGGAAAGTTAATCTTATGCTGAACAAGTTTGCCACTCATACTTTGTGTCTAGCACTTACGGTTTTTGTGCTATTAGAATTTATTTGCAGCATGCTGATTATGGCTTGATTTTGCTTAGAAAGGCTCAGGATTCACTGTTAATAGTATACAGGAGACAAGTGCTGCAACTTCAGAGAGTTTCTGTGGAGGCAATGAGTTAATAGATCTCGATCAGTTTGGCTTTGTACGGCAACGACAGGCACATGATAGTGTAATACATGACCTCCTTTTAGTAGATTATGCTGTCACCCATCAGATTCCCCTTACATTTTCAGTATCGACACTGAAAAGTAATTTGACAGGGTGGCCTGGACATTTCTCTGGGCTACCATGGTACACTCTGGAATACCACAGGAGTTCATACAGACACTTCAAGCCATATACGACTCCACCCAGGCTTATCTCAAGTTGGATGGCTCCCTTTCCCATCTTTTTCCCTTAACCAGAGGCACCCATCAGGGATGCCCATTGCCCTCGCTCCTGTTTGCTCTCTATTTGGAGCCCTTGGCAGCAGTCATACAAAAGCCACCCCAGTGTGAAGGGGGTTCCCCGGGGGGGGGGGTTGACAATATAAAATATCACTGCTCACCGACAATGTCCTTTTAACTGTAACTGCCCCAGAAGACACCATTCTGGTTGTCAGGGAACTTCTCCAAGAGCTTGGTGATTAGGCGAGATAGAAATTAAACACTCTTAAAATAGAAGTGCTTCTCTACAATGTTTCTCCCTCGCCACAATTAAAAAGAGCTTTCCCATTTAGGTGGCAAAACCTGCCCATTAGATGCCCTGAAATTAAGATTACTAAAAATTTGGAGCACCTAGACCTTCTCAACTGTGAGCATTTAACCCAACAAATCACTGCCAACCTTTCCTGTTGGACAAATCTCACCCTTGGGTTCCGTAATTGTATAGAAATAATACAACAAAATGTCCTTCCTAGGATTCTATATTTTCTTTAAACCCTCCCTATTATGCCAGATAAAATGTACTTTTGGGCCTGGGACAAGGTAATCCCCCACTTTATTTGCCTGGCAAATCTCCACCGGATCTGCTACTCCATTTTGCAACTCCCTTTAGATACGGGAGGAGTCAACTTGCCCAACCTACATTTGTATGCCTTAGCATCCCATCTCAGAATAATCTGCCTCTGGTTTACTTCATCCTATCATTCTTACTGGAAATTGATTGAACACACACTAAACAACACCCTACCTTTTCGGTAACCCTCCTGTATGCACTTCTCTTAGTATGTTTTATCATTATACAGCTGAAACTTTTTGATAATGGATGTTCCTCCGCACACATTTTTTAACCCCTATTGACCTGTTCTGTCTCTAGGCCATACCACAGGATATGGTCTTTCCTCCCAACAAAACAGACAGAGCATTACTGAAGTGGCAGAGATATGGCATTAGGTATGTGTTTCAGCTTATCACCCCAATGGGGATTTTACCATTTGTGATCCTTCAGGCCTCTTGTCATCTCCCATCAACTGATTTTCATAAATATTTACAACGTCATTCTTATCTTAGAGTTCAGGAAGAGGCCCTGACCAGCATAGTGGAAAAAGCGCCTCCACTTGTCCAGTCTCTAAAATCCTACCTGCTAGCCAACACCTGGGCACATCTAATTAGCCCGTTGTATAAGGCTTTACAAGCCTCTTCTATGGCCTCCATCAACTCCATCCTCCACAGATGGAATACAAAATTGGGCATCACCCACTCCATCAAGCAGTGGTAGAAATATACCCCTGCTGTTCACAGGGTCACAGCAGCCTACTACTGGAGTGAATATGTGTGGAAGTGCTGACTTCAATACTTCCGCGAACATGCTGTGATCGCTAAATTTATTGGCCCCCATGCCAGCCACTGCTGGCGCAACTGTGGTAAGTTACAGGCAGATCAATCTCATGTCCTATCGGCATGCCCATCCCTTCAATCTTACTAGCAGGATATCATCCATGAGATTGAGAATATTTTATATTGTCCAGGTATAATTACCTCTCCTTTTATCCTAACAGCCCCTATTGCACGTTAAATAAATCCTCCATAAAACTGGTCATTTTATCAATTTTTAATGGCCAAAAAAAGCCATCACGAGACTGTGGTGCACTGAAAAAATTCCCCCCATGCTACCTGGTGGAAACATATGATTAGCCTACACACTTTGGAGAGCATGTCAGCCAGGAATATGAACCTTGTCCCTTCCTTCAAAATTAAATGGCGTAAATAGGTTACGTAACAACTGGACAACTATTCACACTTTGTTCTGTAAGGCCAGGTCTTTCCCCTCATCTGTTCCCTCCTTGCCACTTCCTCTTCCTCTTCTTTTTCCCGTACAGTCTTATAGACCCAACTGGGACTTCTTCATTCCTGTTTTTTAAGCCACTTTCTGTCTCCTCTGTCTTTTCCTTCTACTACTTCATCCATCTCTTTATATACCAAATGTATAAGTTTAAATTACACCAATCTTGGTACATTGTCTGAACTTATCGGACTATATTACAGACTTTCAATTGTATCTTCCTCCAGAAGACCTTCCCTGGAATACTACATGGGCATTCCTTTAAAATATTAATGACACTAAGTTTATCAATATAATACTGTATTCCTCAATGCACTATCTAATGTCAATGCGTTCTACAAGATTGCTTTCATCTTTATGAACAGTACTTGCATACGTGACTTATACCATTTTATTTATGTGTATTTTGTACTCATACTGAGCTGTACACTATTTTGTGGAATATGTTCATGTTCTCTGAAAAAAATTAATCAAAATTTTAAACATAAAAAAAAGAAAGGGAACTTGGATTCATAGCCCAAGCCTGGGGTCACAGTATAGTGGAAGAAGCTGGCAGAGCATTCCACAGGACACTCTCAGCTTCCAGAGGGCAGAGATGCAGCTACTGTTGCGCATGCATCCAGTGGTTACCCAGGAGGTGCACTGTGCTACACTCAAAAGTGTGTGTGTGGGGGAGGGGTTGATAGAAACTGAAGGTTCAGTGTCAGACTTTATATAATTTGCATGCATTCAGGAGTTAAGATTGAGACTTTGTTTATACCAAATATCCAAATAGCATGTAGGACAATTGTTTTATAACGTTTACTACCCAAGATGACTAAACTAAGATGAAACATTTTAATTCAAGATGACTAAACCGCCTTGTATTTATGTTGGATCCTGCTCTTACTCAGTTTTACAAGTGAGATGCATTGCAGTCCAGTGAGGTCAAGTAATATGCTCATGGTTACAAAATGAGTAAGAATCTCTGCTGAGATGTGAAAGAAACAAATCACTGCACTCAGGAGTCTAAACGTTTGCAAGGGCTTAAAGTACCCCTGACAAAGACCATTTTTGGTCAAAGCACTGAGGTGCAGGGTCCTTCAGACTTTTTTTAATAGTAAAGTACTTCATGTGCTATTAAGCCCTTGCAAAGATTTGGACTTTTTTTTTTCTCCCATAAGCACTTTGTTGCCTTTTTGTCAGTTTTCTCCCCAGTCCCGATCACCACGCATCCCCGATGTGATGCACGCATGTGGAGGCATGCGCACATCACGCCTTATGGGATGCCCCACTCTACTAGTCACCCATTACTGCCTGTGTCTGCCACCGGAGCTCCATTCAGTGACAGCAGGACTTATGGGCGGGTGACCCACCCACCCGGGAGAGAAGAGACAGTGCTCGATCCTGCTCCCACCCCCCCATGCAGGCACCCCAACTACCAGAGTCCATTCCCAAACCCGGGTCACTAGCATGGCACGAGGTGTGGTGTCCAGTGCCTCAACCCTCAGCGCCACTGGGCCAGTAACATTTGGACTCTTGAGTGCTGTGATTTGTCTCTCTCTCTCTCTCTCTTATGCTCTGAGGCTGGCTTCCTCTCTCTGCACCACCATGGTTTCCTGGATAAGCAGCTTTCCTACTTCCTTTCTGCTGGGATTTGAACCTGGTCCTCTTGGTTCTCAAGCATGTGCTGTAACTAGTTAAATACACTGCCTTCTGATTATTGGACAATGGGTTCCCTGGGACCCTGCCTCTGGCTTACCTCAGATCCTTAGGGACACTGCAAGGGGATTTCACTGCAAGTCACTTTCTCCCATCTGCTGGGCCTGACTTAGAGGGCAAGTCTCAGGGACTGTGAAGCTCCAATTTGGCAGCTAAACCTTCACACATTAAGGCCAGTGGTGTGGATATTGCAGATGGGCAAGTAGTCTGGTCACAAATAAAGGCTATCATTTTAGGCTCAAAATAGTATGATTATCATAAAAACGTTCAAAATCATGTGCCTCAGAAATGTAATACAACAGAAAGAAAACTGGCTGTCCATATGTCTTAGTTTATTCTAACTGCTAACTGTTGCGTATGAAGAAGGACCACAGTCTGTTCTCACTAAACACAAAGGAATTAAGAAAGGTTCATAAGTCAACAAAACTATGTACAGAGAGAGAATGGCATCTTGAGCTGGCAGTATAGCCATAGAGTAACAAACTAGGAATGAACTTGATACATCCAGCAGACCTGGGTTTGATTCCCACAACCTCCACTTGCATACTGTGCAACTCTGAGCAAGTCACTTAACCTCCACACTGCTCCTGGGCCACCCCTGAAAACAGCAACTTGTGCCTAGTGGGCCTTACCCAGTTAACAAAGAATAAATAAATAAATATTAAATTAATATTTTGCCATACTGTAGCTGCTTTGTGAAACTAACAGCAGAAACACATATGGTCTCAGCGGGCTTACCCAGTCACCAAAATTCAATAAATAAATCAATATTTCATAGCTGCAAAACAAGACAAGCACAGGCAGCTGAACAGGATACAGGATGTGAATCTACCAATATTCCAAACCCCATTTAGCTGACAGGTACAATCTGATAAATGTCTTAAACTCATGTTTTGTATAAAACCTAAAAGATCGTAAAGACATATTGTAGCACTGACTACTGATTTTAGCTTTCCTCAGACACTGCTGGTATAAATCAAGGCTACAGCATCTCATAAAAAAGTCTTGGTAAGATTCCTGCATCATTAAATATTCATGACGGAAACATGGTTATAAAAGCAGGGCTGCTCATTTAAGAAGAAAACGGTACTCAACATCTTAGTCCTGTCTCTTCAGTAGTCTCTCTTTAGCATTTTAGTTAGTTAATTAGTAAGTTAGTGAGTTAGTTAAATGATTTACCAGGAAAGACTTGCTGAGTTGCAAGAAGCTCTTCTCTAGAGGCCTACTGTGGGAAAGGCACATGGGAGGCAGTACAAAACAATAGTGTACAATAAGGAATGTAAACTATCAATAGCAATACTGTACAACAGAGAATGTAAGCAGTAATTGACATAGAGGATAATGTATGATTCTCTATCTACAACCAAATTTGTGTAGCCATCACGAGGTTCCCATGACAACCATATAAACCTCAAGAGCAAAGCTTGAGAGGTTTTGGTCACCATGGGCAACCTCGAGATGGTGTACACGCTGGTTGTAGACAGAGAACTATACATTGTCATGTAAAGTGTATGGTTCTTCTATTGTGGCACAAATATGGACATTTTTATTCTTTTTTAAAAAATGTTGTCTTACTTTATCAGTTTTCTTTTATCTGCAGCGCTTTCCTTAGGTCGAGCTCTCACCACCGCAGCCGCGTCTGAAATGGAGACGTTCAAGTATCGCACATGTGCAACCCCATTCTGAGTTATGTTGGACTAGCTATGTTACTAGTGCCACATAACAAACTAGCTGACATAGCTAGTGCAGTATAACAAAGATTCTGAAAGGATGGATTTCCATCCCTTACAACGTTCCACCATACGCTATAATACTGTACAATGAAGAACGTGAACAGAAAATATATAGAATAATGGATGGGCAACCATCCACAACAAGGCTGTGTTTCCCTTGAGGGATATTGACATCATAGAGACCTTGAGAGTGAAGCTCGAGAGGTCTCACTGATGTCATCAACAGTCTGAGAGGGAAACACAGCCTTAGTTGTGGATGGGCGAACATCCACTGTTTTACATAGTATATGGTTAGGGCTTATTGTTTTTTTTAAACTGTTGGTTACCTCACAGTTCCTGCTCCCACTCTACATCGCCATTGCCACTCGCTTCAGGTTCACTGCGCTCCCACTGGCTGGAGCTTCTCATCACTCCAGCTCGCTCGATCTCACAGAGGCAGTTTTCATTTTTAGAAATTAAACTACAAAAAAAAAATTATTCCATGACTCAAAGCCATCTGAGGCTATTTGTGTCAGGAGGAGTAGGATCCACTGCTCTGCCGCTCTGCGACTGCTTAATCGCGCTGCCATTTTATTTCTCTTCTTCTAAGATGCAGCTATTCGAGTCAGCCAGTCAGGAGGTAGGACAAGGATGAAAAGTTGCTGTACTATCGATGTGACATCAGAATGATAGTACAGCAACTTTTCTGACCTTTGAACTGTCCAACAACAAGATTTGAAAAGCCACTGATTTCTATCTACAATAAGCCCTAACCATATACGATAATGCAACACACTACT
This sequence comes from Neoceratodus forsteri, assembly GCA_016271365.2. NCBI lineage: Eukaryota > Metazoa > Chordata > Ceratodontiformes > Ceratodontidae > Neoceratodus > Neoceratodus forsteri. The sequence goes on from CM028130.1 coordinate 1,069,281,937, forward strand.
TGGAATAAACAAAATCACAGCACTACAGAATGTAGCATTAGTGTGAGGAATAGAGGTATACACAACATGTGTTATGGAAATGTGCAGGAGAATGAGGACTTGGGTCCACATTTAAATACCTGAAAGTGAGTGGCTTAATGCTCAGAGCAACCACAGTTAGTATGAAGGTCAACAGCAGCAAGTAAGGGCAGTGGTGGTTGTTTTGCAATTAAATCAGGTACAAAAGGGTTTTGTACATGGTGCAAAGAGGGTTTTTTTCCCCATCAAAAGTGTGCATAAGTGTAGTTAGCACACAAAAGGGTGCAATTTAGGATTACGCGCACATCATGTATGAAAAACGCCAAATTTGATGCAAAACTAGAAAACTGGTTGGTTTCATTGATTAACCCTGACTTTTTGTCTTTTGATTAGTTGTCATGGAAAATAGGGGCCACGGGGGGGGGGGTGAGAGTTGGGGAGAAGAAAAGAGGAAGAGTTAGGTGTAGGAACAAACATGCTGTGTGCAGTTGCATAGCTGGGAATGCAGAATGAAAGAGCAAAAGGAGAAGCAAATGATTGAGGGCTAAACCAGAGAAAAGACAGCCTGAAGAAGGAGGCAGATTGCCCAGCTGAAATCATAGCACAGGGAAGGTAGAATGAGTATGTCTCAGCTGAGCAGAGGGAGTAGAATGAATGGAGACATCAGGAAAGGAGAAAGCTGAGGTAGCAGGAGAGGGGTCCAATCTAGAACTTAAAAATAAGGGAGGCATTACAACAGAGGATCCTGCCTTCAAGAGAGGGCTGGAAGAGAGAGAACTACTTAGTGGTAATTCTAAGGAGGAGTGTTGACAGTAAAGTGGAAGGAGTGCAATGAGGGGTCCAGTATGGCAAGAGTAAAAGAGGCAGAAGTGCCGTACCCCACATCCCTATAGTCAAACACAGAATGGATAATTTTCACAATGATCTCTGGAGGCAGGGACAGGGATACAGAGTTTGCTCCTGTGGAGTCCACTGAGCTTGGGGAAGAGTATGTTATGGATGCATCAATGTAGCAGGAGAAGTGAAGATGATGATGCAGCCAGACAACAAGGTATATAAAAGAGGAGGAGGCGACTCCCTTAAGCACAGTAGGTGCCATCTCAGATTGTCAGAGGGCTGATCAGGGGAGGAAGGTAGAGCATCCCAAAGGATGCTCCATTCCTTCAGGGAGGAAGGGCATCAAGCCTTGCCGATATACTGCCCTGTAGGTGACCACAGAGGAATGTATAGCTGAGACTATGAGATGGGGAAGGGAGGAAGCTGCTGACATCGATGTACATATGCTTGCATGCAAGCACGAGCACATCCATTGATGACTTTGGACACCATCCTGAGGGGATGGGAATAGAAAATAGTAAATCCCCACTTAAGTTGCTTGAAGGATGTCACAACCTACAGGCCTTGCATCCACCTACATAGGTGCTAGTTTCCCTCATCAGCAGGAAGATTTAAATTTACAGCAATCTCAGGGAACCCCAGTGATGTACCTGTCATGGGGACAAGCCACAGATGCCCTATGGGAGTGGATAGATAAGTCCTGGGGGATGTTAGGGTGACAGACCTGAAGTAAGGCATCCTCGTAGAAGAAAGTTGACTGGAGTCAGGAGCAGAAACACCGGTTAAAAAAGTAGGGAGTCATCTAGGGTTGGAAAGACGATGAGAGCCTGGATACTAGTTTGACAATTCCTGATGCAAAAGGTCATAGAAACAGTCTTTTGACATTCATGGCAAGTTGATTGGTGCAAAGCCATTTAGATGCAGTCAAAATTTGGAGTTGTCTAGTAAAATTGGGGGCCGGTGGACCACAAGCAAATTGAATCATGCTGTCTGCATAAATGAGGATGGAGAATAGGATAGGACCAGATACTGGGCTTTGGGAGACACCAGAATGGATCAGGGGAGAGGGACTCTACTATGCAGATTGCTTGTGATCTATCTGCTAGATAGGTGCAGAACCATTTAAGGCAAGGCAATTTTATTTATATGGCACCTGTCCCCAAAGGCTCTGGGCACATCACAATAAAAACAACAAATCAATAAGGTCAGAAAGTTCATTAGTGGGACACTTGTCCAATAGGAAGGAGATGGGCAAAAAAATGTTAGAGGCCTTTGCAGGGTCAAAAAAACTAGCGGAGGTGATGAGAACCTAAGCCATCTCCTTCAGGATGATGTCAGTGGACTTGATTTTCAAAAGGGCGTTAGAATGACACAAGATACACCCAACACCTGCTTGTGGCAGAACCCAGTGCGCCAGTGCCCCATGCCAGATTTTAGTAGAAAACTGGGCACAGTGGCAAAAATTCCCAAGCTGCTGCAAGTGGTCCCATGTGTCAAACTAAAGACTCACGGGATGAGTTTGTCAGAAGCTGCCATCACCCCCTCGAAATCTGCAGTAGCCCATGGGCACACAAGGAATTAAGACTGTATGCCAAGCACCACAGAACAGGAAACCATAACCATGCAGGGAGTCGTCCCTGTGTGATTCCAGATAGATATGTATATAAGTGCATGAATGCCAGCACACCAGAGAAGACAATGGGACCAAACACAAGGCAAGTCAATACTAGGGCACATGGTCAATGGCCCATGAGAAACAAACAACATGCAAATGGCACTATGTGTAGAGCATAGCTACAGGAACATTGGAATGGGGTACACACTGCGTAGTGGTGGAGGCATCTACTGGTGCAGTGAGGACTAGGTACATTTGTCAGGGGTGATACAGTGACAGTCAAAATGCAAACCCATGACTGTAGCAACCAAGACATTGGCAAGGGTCCATAGGCATGCTTGGAAACACCAAGGGCCAGCAGTTGTGCTGCATAGTCATCTAATATTTTTTTTTTCTTAATTTCTTTATGCTACCTCCTCAGCTGGGGGGGTTACCTATGGTACCCCCTGTCCAGTGCTTGTCTCCTTGTCCCGCACCAGCCACAGTCAACGCTCTAACCTCCTTGCCCTACCCACCCCAGGCCACTTCACAGCTGGTACTTGCCTCACATACTGAGGAAAACTTGGAGGCCGGGCTTAGGGGTAGCTGACTTAAATGCATCTGATGTGGTGCCACCGGAACTGGCCTTCGTGTGGGTGCCAGAAGATTATTTTTCTTGGACCCCATGATTCCCCACGGTGCAGGCGTGAAATGGTGTCAGGGATGTTGCCACGCACTCTTCCGTACAATGCGCATCCGACGTCAGCCCACACCAACCCATACTTGTGCCCCACCAGAGCCTGCACCAGCCCCCATCTGCCATGAGGAGCCAGTAGTTCAGAGGTTGTCCCCTCCCACCCTCCTTGGAGAAGGACAGCTATCCATGGGATGCTCGATCCTCCTCCCTCCGGCCGACCCACCCACACCTGAGGTCGCTCCCGAACCCAGGTCATCGGTGTGGTAAGAGGTAAGGCACCAGCACCTCAGCCCTCTGCACCACCAGGCCATAGGCATCCAAGAATGATGTTGTCCAGTTTACAGTGGTGGCTGGCACCACTCCTATAGCGTGTACATAATAGCCTGTCAACTGCCCATTTGCCATGGAAATGAGTGATCCGATGGTGTAGCATTATAGTAACACTCCTATCTGACAAGTGTCAGCAATGCTCCACTGTGTGCCTCCCAACATATCCACTGTGGTCCCCACTACAGAAGGTACTGTGGTATGTCCGTACCTATTGCCAGTACCGTACCCTGTGTGTCCAATAGCCCAGCTACCTAGCCATTGTAAATTTGACACAGTGCACCAAAGCTACAGAGGCGATCCTGACAAACAGCACCACTGCTCCATTATTCCCCTTCGAAGGCCAGGGTACCATGAATGTACAGGGACTAACACAGTGCATTTGCCAACACTGTCCTAGAACTACTATCTGACTTGTTGAGTGATATGATGGTGTCATTGCTTATGTGTATTATTCTGTCATGATTGCTGTTGTCAGCATGTATGACCTGTATGGCACCCTGATTCACTGGGCACTGGTGCTATGCAATAACATGGCTTACCATAAGAAACCACCTCCCATGACTCATCCACCCACCTCATCTCCCAGAGCACCACAGCAACTCCTGAGCCACACACACTCTTTCTTTCTCCCTCTCTCCCTAGTGTCTCTCACTGTCTGTATATAGAATAGTTCACACAGCTGTGGTTTGGTCCACTGTGCTAATGAGCATTACTGGTGACGTGGGAATGAAAAGCAACAGGATGACATGATTCCTGGAGGGATGCCCTCACTGTTGTGAGATGAGCTGCTATTTCTTCCATGGTGGTGGTCTGCAGCGAAGCATTGACGTGTGACATTGCCACATTACTGTTTGTACTGCAGGTACTAGCAGCTCTGTATATTCACCTGCCATGGGCATCGGTACACATGGCTATTAGACTAGCTCTGGCTGGTCTAACTGATGGCAAGACCTGCGTCCTTCAGGGGCTTTGAAAATCCTGTGATGGAGGATGCTGCATCACATTTGTGGCGCAGACCAACTGTCTGCCATGGCTCAGCTGGATGTTTGCCACAAGCACAGTGCAAGCCTGTCGTGCACAGCTGGCCCCCCTTATGGTGCAGGCTGCATTTCAATATCTGGACTAACACACAGGGCGGCACAGTATGCCCCTTGCATTGTTTCAGCTTGACCCAAGCATCATACATCATTCCTTGTCCTTTGAAAATCAAGCCCAGTGAATCTCAGCAGTAAGGATATTGTGGAGTAAGTACTAATAAACAGACTGAAAAGGACTAAGGAAAAAAGAGGAACTGAAAGGTAGGAGCTGGGAGAGAACCCTGTGCTTTTGGAGGTTGCCAAGAGACAAGGTGGTAGTTACTGGAGCTGATGTGGTCACCACCTTTGTGCTATGGGATGATTTTCCCCCTTCCAAGCACCAGAAACTGAACTTGTGTGAAAAGAGAGTTTAAGGAGATCAGATACAGAAGCAGCATCAGGAGCAAAGAGATGGAGTTCAGGGTCAAGTCCATCAGGGCTATTACTTTGGAGTGGTTTAGAGATAGAGCTAAGAATGCATTAGTTGGAGTATGGGGGGAAATAAAAGGGAAAGTGAAGTGGCGGAGGGAGGAGAGAGACAAGGAGACTTTGGAATGAGAAGGTAAGGACAGGTGGAGAAGTGGTTGAGAGGATACCTTGGGAGGAGAGAGTAGGGACAGGTGGAGAAGTGCTGATTGAAAAAGGCAGCAACTTCAGCTGGGTCAGTGACAATAAAACTATTGAATTTCAGAAGAGGGATAGAAAACTGGGTTGGAGGGGGATGGAACTCAATATACTGTTAAATTTGTATGAGTTTCCCTTGGATTCATCATAAGAGAAATAACTGCATGCATTTTGTTTCTTGGACCCTAGTGATTTGTGGGGTTATCCCAGCAAGTAACATTTTAAATACTGTAGATACAATCATTATGATAATTTCTGAGCAGTTAATTAAATTAACAATCATCTATTTTCCAAGCAAGATGGCCAAATATTACCCTTCGTCACACTGTGCAGCCTGCAAGGGAATTGCATCTCCTTCTGTGTATGATGACCCAGTTTATTAATTAGTAACCTGCTGGTAATGAGGCCATACCAATCATAATTATAATTTGAGACTCTGCAACACCTGCTTGCTTAGTGTCTGTGTAGAGTAACATCCTACTTGTCTGAATCTGGCACCAGCTTTGAGAAACTGTTTCTGCACTAAAAAATGTACCAGTACAACATACATAGCCATGACAACCTTCACTCATTTTGGAGGCTTATGTTAATCACATAATTCTGTTTCTTTTCTTCCACAAACTATACCTGGTGGTGAGTTACACTCTCACACAGTTCACAGTTCTGACATCCAGTAAGTGCTGTAGACCTGACTCTTGAGACCCAGTTGAACATGAAACAACAGCATATACAGTACGCATTTTGAGTTCTACTGTAGACTTATCAGATTACACATAGGGCCACACAGTCATATATTCATACATGCACTGCACCACAGACTAGCACACACTGCATGTGCGAATATAGGGCTATGGTAGGGCTGTGTAAATTGCAGAGGCCCAGCACAAACAGCACTCTGCTACCAGCAGACAGGCTGCTGCTATTGTTTTTTATATTTTGAATTTATGAATAGCCTCTACTGTGTATGGATTTACATGCACACAATTTACTTGTTGTGGTACAGTTCCTACAGTAGGTCATGCAAAGTTGTTGTGGCATCACTCTGACATGTGCCCATGTTGCTCGCAGTCTATATGCTGCCATTAGGAGATATCATTAGGTGAAACAGTCTGGGTTTTCACTGCTATGCAGATGACACCCAGCTGTATCTGTCCTTTATTCCCGGACAAGATGATGCGATCTCCGTGCTTAACAGCTGTCTGGCTGAAATCAGAGACTGGATTAGTGCTAGCTGGCTGAGGTTAAATCCGGATAAGACCGAGGTGTTGGTTGTGGACCCAGATCTCCTTGAGGCAGGTCATAGAGCTGGGCTTCCATAAGGCTTATGGCTTGATGGTGTCCAGCTCTCGACCTCAGACCGGGTGCCTACCCTGGGCGTTATTATTGACGACAGTTTGACCCTGAAATCGCAGGTGTCTGCCGTTGTCAAGTCTTCCTTTTATCATCTTAGGAATATCACCTGGGTGAAACGCTTAGTTCCTCTGGCTGACCTTCCTACACTGGTCCATGCCTTCATGACCACCTGCCTTGATTACTGCAATGCCCTCTACCTAGGGCTACTGGGGGTTGATACCCGCCACTTGCAGCTAGTGCAGAACGTTGTGGCCAGGCTTCTGACTAGTACATCTAGAACTAGTCATATTACGTCTGTGCTGCGCGGACTGCACTGGCTGCCGGTTCAGTGGCGGATCACCTGTAAGGTCGGATTACTGACCTATAAAGCCCTACACGAACAGGGACCACAGTATCTGCAAGATCTTCTTACTCCCTACTGCCCCTCTCGTTCACTCTGATCCACCGACGAGGGATTGCTAGAGATTCTCAGGGTTCGTTTAAAGACACCTGGGGCACGTGCATTCTCTTATGCTGCCCCTTCCCTGTGTAATTCTCTACCTCATCAGATAAGAGAATGCCTGACCATTGAGAGTTTTAAATTGGAGCTGAAAACCTTTCTCTTTTTAAAGTCTATGATGAATGATTTTAGAAATGCTTATTTAATGGTTTGTTGTCTTTTTAATTGTTTAGTTTTAATTTTCCTGTACAGCACTTTTCTTTGAAAAGCACTTAAAAAATAAAGTTTTACTTACTTACTTTTTTACTTACTTACATCACAACTTTTCAGCTTTGTGTGCCAACCGATTGGCTGAATATGCAGCATTAAAAAAAATTAGGGAGGAAATGGTGGCACTGTTTAGCAAGCGTCTGTGGCAGTTCACACATGGACAGATATAGACAGCTCTATGGTATTAAATGTACCTATTCATCACCTTTGTGGTTTTTTTTTTACCTCCTTCCCTCCCACCCATCCCAAGCCAGTTATACTTTTATAGGCACAGGATTTGACTGACAACAGGAACTTCCAGTTTGGGAGAAGGAAGCAGTGATCACAGAGCCACAAAAGACACACTATCCTAGAAGGAAAAGAGTAGCTCTCTGTCCCCCCTCCCCAACTGCTGGAGGTCTGACTCTGCACAAGAAAGGAGACTACTGGGAAATATAGGAACTTCTTGTCTCAGAACAGGAAGATCAGGAGCTTAAAGGGCACAGAGGCAGTAAGTAAGTAGGGAGAAAAAAATTAAAAAATAAACAGAGGAAAGAGTAAATATTCCAAACAACAGTTAACTCATTGAGTCATGGTGGCCATTTTGGGTCAGGTTCTATAATAGAGGTTCCGGCACCATATGGCGTCTACTGGACTCAATGAGTTAAGAGGCCAGAAATATGACATGATGGGAGTGGTGCAGTGAAGTGGCTGTGGAGCAGCAGTCTTCCGGGAGATGTTCTGAAGGATGCAGTGTTGTCCCATCTGCAGGCACCTCTCTGGGCTGAGGGAGGAGGTTGCTCATCTCCAGGCTGAGTTGGCCAGGGTTTGGGGGAACTCCTCTCCCACCCAGGGACCACCAGGACCACTGCCGTTGCCTCAGAGGCTACCAAGAAAGAGGAGCAGTTGGACCACAGTGGGCTCAGGGAGGGTGAGAGTGGTGGAACAGAGGTGCATCCCTCAAGTTGTACCTCTCCACAATTCATATGCCGTTCTGGCAAAGTGTGGTTCCTCTATGGAGGCCCCCACAGTGGAGACCAACAAGGATGCTGGGAACCTCCACAAAGGAGACCCACAGGAGGGTGGCGTGGGACCCCACAGGGGAAGAAAACAACTCCTGGTGGGGGCTCCATTGTTAGGGGGGTAGAACTAGGGGAGGAAGGGGAGAGGGAGGTAAGGTGCCTGCCTGGTGCCATGGCTTGGAGGTACAGGGAGTGAATCCTCAGGATCGCCGGAGCAGCTGCACAGGGAAGGGAGCTGGATGTCATTGCCCACCTAGAGACAAATCACCTGGCTGAGAAATGTATCAGAGCAGTGCAGGAAGACTTTGTGGAGTTGGGGAGGGGCCTTAGACAAGTAGCGTGCATGGTAACCTTCTCAGAGGTGCTGCCTATCTATGGCATGGGTGAGGCTAGGGTGCTCCACACCATGGGATTCAATCAGTCATTGAAAAATTGGTGCAGAGCTCAGGGATTTGGCTTCATTGGGGACTGGGGTCCACCTGGAGTGATGCAGGCCTATACTGGCATGATGGTCTGTATCTACCCAGGAGGGGAACCAGAATCCTAGGTGATAGGTTAAAATGCTTCATTGGCAAGCATTTAAACTAGCCAAGGGGGAAGACACTGGAAAGGAGCAGAGAAATCCTAGCCCTCCTAAAAAAATCAGGGTAGTAAATGAGGTAAACACCCAAGATAGAGATGTCAATAGGAAGAAGGGTAGGGGTAAATGAAGAAAATGACAAAGGCAATTGGAACAGGGATGGGGCCAAAAGGGGTAAGGCCATCAAGAAATGGAGGGTAATGAGTACCAGTGCCCATAGTCTTGGCAACAAGCTCCCTGAACAGGTGGCCTTGATGGAAGAGGGATGCCTGGATATCATAGCAGTCACAGAAACAAGATACACACAGAACCATGACTGGGATGTTAACATACCAGGGTACACAACCTACAGGAGAGATAGGGATGGGAGAAGAGGGGGAGGAGTAGATCTCTGTGTAAGGGAAGGGATGAAAGCAATGGAACAAAAGAGTAAACAGGGAGGAGAGGAGGCACTGTGGGTCACCTTAGAGACTGGAAATGGCACCACAATCCGCACAGGAGTTGTATACAGACCTCCATGTCAGGGGGAGAGAATGGACAAGGATATTTATTTATTTATTTAAATTTTGGTAACTGGGTGGGCGCACTGAGACCTTGACAGTCCCTTTTTCAGGGGCAACCTGGGATTAGTTACATGTACATAAGGGAGATGAAAAACCAATGCTTTGATAAAAACAGGGGAGCAAGGCAATTACACAGTGCAGCAGACTATCAATTCAGCATATTCTACATCATACACAGAATCTAAAACAGCAACTGGACATTTAGTTAGAAACAGACAGATCAATAGAACAGCTTAACAAAGTGCTCATGCCGCACTGTATTGTCCTACTTTGCACCCCCTCCCATCTATAGCCTGTGGAAACCGATTCCAATATGATATGATATGATATGATATGATATGATATGATATGATATGATATGATATGATATGATATGATAGAAGGCATCCTTAGGTTGGCACAGAAAGGGGAAATACTGTTGATGGGGGACCAGAATATGCCAGATGTTAACTGGAGCACCTTTGCTGTGGCCACATCCAAGAGCAGGGCCATTCTTGATGCCCTACAGGTGGCATGCCTCAGACTGCTAGTTTTGGAACCCACTCATGAGGGAGCAATCTTAGACCTCATACTCTCAAATGGGGACAGTGAGAGGATCTCAGATCTAGAAGTGGGTAGCCATCTGGGAACAAGTGACCACCAAACAGTGTGGTTCACGATAAACTCAGCTACAGAGTCATGCCATACAAAAGTGAGGGTACTGGAAGTCAGGCGGGCTGACTTTGGCAAGATGGAAGAGTGCCTTAGAAAAGCTAGCAAACAGGCTAGAAGGAGGGGTGGAGCAACAATGGGGAAACATCAAAACTGCCATCACAGAGGCAACAAGTCATTGTGTGAAGCAAATGAACAAATCAAAATGAAAGAAAAAGCTGTTATGGTTCTCAAAAGAGGTGGCAGGGAAGGTTAGGGAAAAAAGATCGCATTTAGGAATTATAAGGAAACACAGAAGGAGCAGGACAGAAAACTGTACCAGTTAAGGCAGAAGGAAGCAGAAAGGGAAGTCAGAATAGCAAAGGCCCAAACTGAGGAAAAGATAGCCAATTCAGTTAAGAAGGGGGGGATAAAACCTTTTATAGGTACATCAGAAAGCGTAGATAGGCAAAGGGAGGGATAGTGAGGCTGAATAGAATGGACGGTGGGTGGGTAAAGAAGGACGATGAAAAAGCAGGGATACTGAATGAATACTTCTACTCAGTATTCACAAAAGAGGAGGAGGGGCAGGTGCCCAATCCAATTAACAGAAGCACTCTGGATGGGGGGGGGGTTGATCCCAGTCCTTTCACAGAAGAAAGAGTTCTGAAAGAACTCCTAAAATTGAAGGTGGACAAAGCAATGGGGCCTGATGGAATTCACCCCAGAATTCTAAAAGAATTAAGGGGAGAACTAATGACACCACTGACTACTCTTTTTAACAATCATGGGATGATGGTATGCTACCGGAGGACTGGAGGAAGGTGGATGTGATTCCACTTCACAAAAGTGGAAGCAAGACAGAGGCAGGAAACTACACAACTGTCAGTTTGACCTCTGTGTAGGGAAAATGATGGAATCACTTCTGAAGGAAAGAATTGTTGAGTACCTAGAGGCCAGTGGGGCACAGGACCCAAGGCAGCATGGGTTCACAGTGGGAAGGGCAAGTCAGACGAATCTAATTGATTTCTTTGACTGGGTGACCAAAGTAGTAGACCAGGGAGGGGTTGTGGACATGGCCTACCTAGATTTTAGCAAGGTGTTTGACACAGTCCCACACAAAAGAGCAATAATCAAATTAACCAGCCTGGGAGTGGGTCCCAGGGTGGTAGCCTGGGTAAAACATTGGCTGGACAACAGGACACAGAAGGCAATTATAAATGGAGTCCACTCTGAAGAAAGAGGGGTTACTAGTGGGGTACCGCAGGGTTCAGTACTGGGACCAGTACTTTTTAATGTCTTTATAAGTGACATTGCATAGGGACTGGAAGGAAAAATATGCCTCTGTGCAGATGACACAAAGATCTGCAACAGGGTTGATACACAAGGAGGCGTGGAAAGGATGAGAAGGGACTTGACAAGGTTGAAGGAATGGTCAGAAGTATGGCAGCTTGGATTCAATGCAAAGAAATGCAAAATAATGCACCTGGGAAACAAAAACCCAGGGGAAGATTACACAATGGGGAGGAGGTAGTAACAACAACAACAATGGAAAGGTGAGAAGGTAGTAGGGAGGGCTGAGGGGATACTGGGATGTATAGGGAGAGGTATCACCAGCAGAAAACAGGAAGTTGTTATCCCTCTGTACAGACAGTTGGTGAGACCCCATCTGGAGTACTGAATCCAGTTCTGGAGACCCCATCTCTGCAAGGACATAGGCAGAATGGAGGCAGTCCAGAGGAGGGCAACTAAAATGGTGCAGGGTCTGCAAGAGAAGCCATATGAGGAGAGACTAAACGAGCTTAATATGTATACTCTTGAGGAAAGGGGGGGGGGACATGATAGAAACTTTTAAGTACTTCAGTGGAATCAACAAAGTATTAGAGGGTAGCATCTTCCAGAAAAAGAGATGTGCAAGAACAAGGGGACACAATTTAAAGATAGAGGGGGGACGGCTCAGGGGCAATGTGAGGAAGTATTTCTTCACAGAGAGGATGGTGGATGCATGGAACAGCCTTCCTGAGGAGGTTGTGGGGTCTAAAACTGTGGGAGAATTCAAGAATGCATGGGACAGACAAAAGGCAATTCTTGTGGGGGGTAGGAAGAAATAGGCTGTTGGTTAACTAGGATCTGCAGCTTATCCTGTAGGTAGGGAAATGGGCAGACTAGGTAGGCCAAGCAGTCCTTATCTGCCATCAAAGTCTATGTTTCTATGTTCTATGTTTTAACAAAAAAAACCAAAAACACAATGTGGCTATTATTCAAGGTCGAGAGCGATGAAGACTCGGGAGCAGTGGTTCCGAGAGAGGAGGGAGCGGAGCAAGTGGGCGCACTGAGTACAGATGGTAACAGGCTGATGATAATGTCTCTTGGTCTGTTGTACACTAAAACACTTTGCTCTTATATTTTTTTAACCATATACTATATAAAATAGTGTATGGGTGATCATACACAAGGAAGGCTATGTTTCCATCAATGGGATGTGATGCTATCATAGAGAATTCTCGAGCTTCACTCTCCAGGTCTGCATGACGTCCTCATATCCCCTTGATGGAAACATGGTCTTGTTGTGTATGGTCACCAATATATTGTTCTATATTTAGTGGTTTGTTACGGTAAAAAGGTTTTTAACTATGAAAATGGGTGTTGTCCTGGTGAGTGTCCAGGTGGAAGTAAAAGAACCCAGGGCACTCTTCGCAAAAGAGTAGGGAACATTCCCGGTGTCCTGGCCAACATTCCCCTTCCCATAAACTGGTTCATGCAATTATCCAGGCTGTGTGTGGGTGATGTGTGATATGGCCGCCACCACACATTCAGTCACTTCACTACCAGTCTAGCATTGCTTGTAAAGCACTTTGGATGTATGAAAAGTGCTATATAAATGCTGATTCTTCTTCTTCTTTTTCTTCTTCTTACACAAGACCTTCCCTGTGAAAACCATACTGATTGTGATCAGTTAATTGGTGTTCAGCCAAAAAACTATCAATAGTATATTTCATGACACTTTAACAATTTCACATGCTACTGAAGTTAAACAAATGGGTCAGTAATTGTCCATTTCCCTGCAGCTCCCTCTGTTGTGTATGGGAATTATAATGACATGTTTCCAATATATAGAATAAAGTATGGGATGGTGTGTGTAATGAGAATTTTACATACACCCGAGGTGTGGGATGCTACATAAACCCCAAGAGTGAAGCTCAAGGGGTTTGTGCAAGCATCCAACACCAAGTATGTTTGCAAAATTTGTGTTACATACACCACCCATGTTTTATTTTATATAATTGTTGGGTATCCTTTTTTCGCCACAGCAATTGCATAAAATTAAATGTCTCTGTGCAGCCACGGATGGGGTTTCAGAGGCTTTCATGGATACATGCAGGTGAAGGAAACGTAAATGTTTCTCTTTTTTTTCACCAAATAGTAGCCCAGTTTAAGGCCAGGTTTCTTAATTTGTTTCTTTTTTTGTTTGTTTGTTCATTTTACTTATCGCCACATCCAAGTGGAGTAGTCTCCGGTGGTAAGCCACTGCTGTTCCATGACCAGGAAGGGAAGAGCAGCCGCTGGCGCATGGACAGTTGTAGGGAAACCCAGCGTGTGTTTGCTGCTATAAATGCTCCATTATAACGGCAAGTTACGCCATGGGTTTCCCTATGGGAAAAAAGGATAACCATTAATTATATTGTGATTATACACTGTTCTTCAGTGAATGGCTCAGGATATGAGTTAACAGTCCTGCTAGGTGACCAGTGAGTTCCTTAAGAACTCTAGGATGTAAACTGTCAGGCTCTGGAGCTTTATTCACATCAAAACACACTAGTATGTCTTGAATCTCCATGATTTCTATCTTTGTTCTATTCATCTGTTCTTCAGGAGTTGTCATAGTCAGAGGTTTGGTTGCAACATATAATATTTATTTTTTTCTTAAGTAAATATAGCTTTAGAAACTGAGGGTCCGAATCTTAAAGCCCTGCATCTGACGCAAGGTGCTTGCACCAAACAGATATGGTGCAAGGTGTACCTTGCATCCAGGGCTGCCTCCACGCAATTCACAAAGGTCGTTTGCGTCGACTACAGGCTGTCTGCCCCAAACAGAGCTTGCGCCAGCCCTGTTCCCTGCACTGCTCTGCGACATGGCACTAGGTGAACTGCACCAATGGAAGCTGCAGCTTGCTATTCACAGACAGTGCCCAGTGGGAGAAATTCTAAGTCTCCTTAGACCAGCCAGGGCTCGCATAAGGGGACTTAGACATCGGTCCCCTGGGTGAGCTGTCCTATAGGTAGTGCAGCGTGTCCCACCTCCCCAACCCCACCGTGCCCCACAAGTGCCACATAGTGGACCCTGATCCTCGATGTGCACCTCGGCATGTTGGTAGTGCCCCCATCCAGATCCCAGTGTCCCAGCTGGTACCAGGACAAATGCCACCAGCCCTCCCACTGGTGCCCCATGCCCCCCACCCATGCAGATAGTGTCCCCCTCATCCCCAGACAGAGCAGGGGACCGGCACAGCCCTCCACACACCTCCACCGCCGGTCCCTATTAGGACGGACCGTGCAGCCGACGGTCCAAGGGGCTTGCGGCGAACCCTCCTGTGTGCCATGCATTTGCCACATGACTGAGGTTGCCACAAGCACTGGGACTTAGCCACCAGAACCCCTCCTGTACCAGAATCTGGTATAGGGTCTGTGGTGCATGGGGCTTTGGTGCAAGCTGTTGTTTGCCGCAGCTTGCCGAACGCAGCCCCCTTTGAGAATCGGGCCCTGAGTGTTCCTAGAGCAACTAAGTAAGGTCTTGCATGCTACAACTGTATGCTACAACTGGGTGACTGCTTAAGTGTATTTGCTGATTGTGTGGCAGTGCTTTCAGGCATTTGTACTTAAGAGATTTCTTTAGTTGTTTTTTTTTTGTTTTGTTTTTTTTTTCCTTCCTGTAGGAGTTTTGTTTTAGGTTCATGTCAGTTTTTGTAGCTGTATTTTTTTTTTCACTGTTGCTTTTTAGAACTGTCTCTTTTATTTTGTCTGGCTTTCTTAAGTTTGTTACTGTTAAGCTGGCCCCGTGGCACTTAGGGTTGAGGTGCTGGATGCCACACCCGTGCCATGCTGGCGACCTGGGTTCAGGAACAACCTCGGGTTGTTGGGGTGTCGGTATGGGGGGGGGCAGGATCAAGCAGCCTAATGGCAGCTCTCTCTCCTGGCGTGGTTGTCGTCCCTCCCTGAGAATCCGCTGCCACCGGTGAGGTCCGCAGCCAGGTGGGAGGGGTGGCAAGTCAGAAGGCACCTTCTGAACACAGTGCATGCATGCCTCCACATGCATGCGCCCATGCCCGGGAAGGGGTGGACAAAACGAGGGGAAAAGTTTGTTACTGTTACTCGGTTGCATTGCAGCAGGTCACCATTTTCTTTGGTTTTGCAGGCAGGTTGCAGAGTTTTTGACATCACTGTAGTTGAAAACAGAGTGCTAATTGGGCTGTCAATCGGATAGATGGATGGATGGATAGATAGATAGACAGACAGGTAGGAAGACAGGCAGACAGACAGACAGACAGATAATTTAGGAAACACCTTTCTAAAACCAAAGCACTTTACAAATAAAAACATATCAAATCAGAACACTTAATGAAATAGTAACGTACTTTGATAAAGGGAATTTTAGACAAACGTAATCATGGCAGATAAGATAGCTGATTCAGTCTCCTGCAAACGCTTGTCTAAACAGCCATATTTCTAACCTACTTTTAAAAGTGGTGCCAGATGGGGCAAAATGAATATCCGTGGGAAAATTGTTCCAAAGCAATGGAGCAGCTTACAGAAAAGGCTTTATCCCCAGCCGATTTCAGTTTCAATTTAGGAATTACCACCTGGTTAATGCCATTTGAATGTAATCATTGTCAGTAGTGATGACATCACTAGTTGATGTAACCCTGACACCATTATACCAAGGGCTACTATCCCAGCATGCATCTCTGACTGCAGGTTGAGGGGCCTGGGTTTGTGATTAAGGTTTACTGTGGATTTCCTATCAACAGTGTGACTAAAATGTTGGTGTCTCCACCCAGAGTAGTAATTAAGTGCGTAAATTACCAAACTAGTACAGCCCTCTGGGAAGCTATACCTATCCATGACCTCAGCTAGTGATCCAACACACAGACTGAAAACAAGCAATGTATTTTTCCTGCAATTCTACATTTAATGGCTAGTGCTAATAATATGCAATGCAGCTTGCACTTACCACCAGGGTCAGGACTTCTGGTATACACACTGCACCTCCTGTAAGGAATAGTTTTCAGCAACAACAATTCACTTTCACAGTACCCTTGGATTGACTCAGTACCCAGACACTGAGTAATAATATGCTCACAGGCCAAGCTTAACATTAAACAAGAAATCTGGTTTATTAAGGGGAAGTTAACAAGGGAGGGGCATGCATTTAGCGAAATTATTGTAATACTGTGTTTAAACAGATTGTATTTATTATTCCCCAACTTAGTCTCTGAATTGGTCAGTTTAGCAAGCTGCTGGGTACCCAGATTATGTTAGTTGCAGGCCTGGAGCATTGCCGAATGTCGACCGGCGTTGCAGGTGGATGGGGCCCTTGATGGAAAGAAGGGTGGTTATTAGATAAATGAAACACTTGCAAACCATAAAATAATTGTAATTCCTGTCCGGATGGCCTACAATCATAGTTAAACACAAATGACTTATGAAGCAAATCAGTTGATACCAGTTCTCATTTAGTTGTTGCAGGGGGCTACCCTGATTGTACTCACTGTACCCAAAATGACTGGAGAACAGGATGAAGACACCTTGGATCCATTGGCTTTCCAGGCTGATGGTGGGGACCGGGGCCGACACGACTCTCCTCTTCACAGCCTTTCCCTGTAGGTGACCACAACCTATGACTTGCTTCTTCGCAGGAGCTGACTCCCCAAAGCTGAAGTCAAGCCAGGTAGATGCTGGATCTGGTACAGGAATGGTCTCTAGGGCCACAGATGGCACAGGCTCAATACATGAAGTTCAGCTGGGTATGCAGATTGGCAAAGTCACTTAACTTGCAACTAGCAGGCTGGCTTAACATTGGTAGAAAATAAACAGGAACAACTGGCAACAGGTCTCCCCTTTAATCAAACGTGGCAGGAGACCAACACAACATTCACAGGCTCCAAAGGGCACTGGAGTCCTTAGGTTAAGAATTCCTCTCACAGTTCTTTCAGCTGCCCTCTTTTTTAGGCAGAACACTCTGTCACACCAAAGTCTCTGAATTCAGTCAGGCTAGCTGAGGATTTCTTTTTACGGTTCTACGTCTCGGCAGTTTAAGTACCCGCAGTGTGGCAAGACAGATCGAATTCCCCGCAATTTATTTCAGTTCGCCACACAGACCTTTACCTTTCTCTAGAGCTCAAGCTAATTCCCTCGGCCTGACTACTGCAAAAGTATTTTTTCTTTCTTCTTTGGCTTTGAGGCAGTCCAAACTTTTAAGTCCTGCAGGGAGGCAAGACAGGCCTTTTCCCCGCATTCATCTCAGCACACACACAGGCTGCTTCCTTCTTGGTAGCTCGAGCTGAACTAACTAACTGTTCAAACACACTCTAAACAGAAGACTGGGATCATTGTATTTTGATTGGCTGCCTTCATCACAGTCTGAGAGCTCTCATTGGTTAATTTAGGTGCCAACAAGGAAAATTCACAGTTTCACCCAGAAGGCATTGTAATTAGGATTTTATCCAATATTAACTGCTCACCCTTGCTCATTCACAAACTATAATAGGGATTCCAGGGTTTTAAATAATTGATTAGCAGTATTTTCTTGGGACAATACTAACTGTACAGAAAGCATTTATATAGGTTTTCTAGAAGTGTTATGTTGGTTAAACACAGTGAGGCAAGTGCTATGCATTTTCACAATGTTTTAGAACTTTTATGAGCAAAGCGCTAATCAATTTTTAGAGTTAAATAAAACCCTGGATTCTAATTGAGGGGTGCTACTGTATATGGCATACATCAACAAACACAAGTCAGAGCACACCCAGACCCCCCCCCACACACACAAAAAAAGGGGATAAATGTAACAATAATATGTTTTTCAGCCTGGATCAGCAACTTATTATTTTGATTTCAAAAGGAGTGGGGGGGTCTCTCAGTATTCACTGCAGGGCCCTGCTGTGAAGTCACCCAGTTACCAACGTTGAGGCAGACCACCCATCAGCTGGGTCCCTACTCAAAACTGCATCTGCCTCAAATGGCTTACCTTTATAGTGTGCATCAGCCTAAAACTGGCTTAATTAAGGTGTGATCCCGGCCAATGTGCAAGTAACTGGTGGAGAGACAGTTAAATGAGAAAGCCATACTTCTCCATTTACAAACTATATCCGATATTAACTGCTCACCCTTGCTCATTCACAAACTATAAATGGGATGCTAAATGAGGGGTGCTACTGTATATAGCATACTCAACAAAACCAACAAGTCAGAGCACATCCTGACCACCCCCCCAAGGGTAAATGTAACAATAAACATATTTTTTCCGCCTGGATTGGCAACTTACTAGTTTGATTTCAAAAGTAGTGGGAGTCTCTTGGTATTCACCTCAGAGCCCTGCTGTGAAGTCACCCAGCTACCAATGTTGAGGTAGAAAACCCATCAGCTGGGTCCCTACTCTAAACTACATCTGCCTCAAATGGCTTACCTTTCTTTATAGGGTGCATCAGCCTAAAATTGGCTTAATTAAGATGTGGTCCCCAGCTAATTTGCAGGTAGCTGATGGGGAGCTAGTTAAATGAGAAAGCCATACGTCTCCATTTACAAACTTTGCCAATTATTAACTACTGGTATGCCATCGCTATGGATGCGACAACTTTACTGCGACCGACACTACAGCGACAACAGTGCCAGGCCACTGTAGTGTCGCGGGGACCCAGCACTGCTTTCAGGCATTGCACCCTCCTGAAGCAACTCTGACTCAGAGTCAATTAATTTAGTAGCAGGGGGTGGGGGCAAAGCCTCCTGAAGAAAAACACAGTCTGAAGTGACTCCCTTTATGCCAACCGCAAATGCGGTCAACATAAAGGAGTCACTGTAACGTAGGTCGACAACCAAATTGTCGACCGACTGTCATAGATCCTTAACTGCTCACCCTTGCTCATTCACAAACTATAAATGATATTCTAAATGAGGGGTTCAACTCTATATGGCATACATCCACAAAAACAAGTCAGAGCATACCCTTCCCCCCCTCCAAGGGTAAATGTAATAATAAACATTTTTTCAGCCTAGATTGGCAACTTACTATTTTGATTTCAAAAGGAGTGGGGCTCTCTTGGTATTCACCCCCAGAGCATTGCTGTGAAGTCACCCAGCTACCAACATTGAGGTAGACCACCCATCAGCTGGGTCCCTGCTCTAAACAGCATCTGCCTCAAATGGCTTACCTATATAGGGTGCATCAGCCTAAAACTGGCTTCATTAAGGTGTGGTCCCCAGTTAATGTGCAGGTAACTAGTGAGGAGCTAGTTAAATGAGAAAGCCATACTTCTCCATTTACAAACTTCATTTTTACAAGCAACAGTGCTGTTTTAGCAATAAATATTCACAGGTGGCGAAAGTGCTCTCTCTGCTTCACCAGAGACTGCAGAGTGGAGACTCTCAGGGTTTTGCCTGGTTGCATACCTCTCAACTGTCCCTGATTTTCAGGGACGTCCCTGATTTTGACTCAAAATTTTCCTCTGTCCCTCGTAAAATTTGTGTTTTTGTGGCAGAACAGTGGGGATTTAAAGTACAAAATAATGTCAAACATTAAAGTTACAGACTTGTTCATCTTCAGAAAATGCATCTTACACTACTCCCTTTATTCTGTCAGCTTTCTGAGTGAATAGTACCAATTTTTAAGATATGTCCCTGATTTTGAGTCTTTGTCCCTGATTTTTTTAAGCCTTGTCCCTGATTTATGAGCAAAGAGGTTGAGAGGTATGCCTGGTTGGTCATAAGCTTTGTTTCACTCGGACACAGCCCAGGCTATGGCACACTATACGAAACTGGAACTCTTAAAGGGATAGCGCGGTGTCATGGCTCTGCACATCACGCAGGACAGACTCACATCACTGTACATGGATCTCAACCTCACCACTGGACGTCAACTAGACAATGTGCATTAGAAGAGCCCAGGGAGATACTCAAGGTATGCCCACAAGTTTTTTGGGGAGTTACATTGAGAACAGAGTGTTAATTGGGATGTCAATCATCAGTATCCCACAGCAAAGACCTCATGCAGTGAGGAACAAAGTTTCTCATATTATGAAAATCAGTGGTTAATAGTAAACAACCACATAATATATAGAGAATAAACACCAACGTGTAAAAAACAAGCTGGTTCACACACCTTGGTAGTGTTGCAACATCATTGGCATGAGAATGAAGTGCAAGTGCCTTAATGATGCCACGACACTACTATGGTGTGCGAACCAGCTTGTTCTTAACACCTGAGTGCTTGTTAACATGTTTTTCAAAGAGTGGTTATTACCTTGTCTTTTTGTATGGTTCTTTTGAGTGCTTTTTTAGTGAAAACTGAGGTTTTACTCAACACGTGTGGTTGAATGAGCTGTGACTGCAGCTCAGCTCGCTGTCTAGTTATCCTTTGTTTTGGTGTGAAAGCATGAGTCTGATAGAATGCACTGAGGAAAAAGTTGTTCACAATGCATGTTGAAATGAACTTTTTCACATGACAGAAAACATGCTATGTATTGGTTCAGCCATGCTGGTGAGCCTGCAAAAGGAGTGACCATCACGAGAGCTCAAGCACAATGCCGCCATCCAGCATTGCGCTGGACCATTGTGCCGCCCGACCCCGACAGCGTGTAAGAGTATATGCCATTTGCGGGGAACTCCACCCCACCGCACCCTCCAGACTTATCTATAATCACCTCCACATCCGAGGTGTTTTGAGACATGGGGCAAAACCATAGCACCACTCTAATTGCAGAGTGCTGCAACATCCAGTTCATCCCATGACAGGTGAACTGGTTCCGACGCCCACATTATGGCACCTAATTATGGTGCCCTAACAATGGTATATGCTATGTATTATACAGAAGATTATACATGATGGATGGTGGAGAACAAGGTGATAATTTCATCACGTGAAGCTGGAGCACAGTAAGCCATAAGCTAAAGGACAATTAGCTTATCCTGCCCCCAGCTTTATGAGAAATTATCACCAAGTTCTCCACACACACACCCATGTCTAATGAGTTATACTACATGACCAGATAGAAATATATTTGAAATTTTGAGTACAGGAGAAAACAGCTTGGTTTTCACAACAGAATCCATTTCAGGTTTTACATGGAGAATACCAGTTTCTGTTCTGATTGATAGTTCCAATCCACATTTTCTGTCTGCTGCACTGGCCTTGAGTGATTAATCTGCTTTAGCTATGTATCATTGTCTGCTATTGTAAGATAAGTATTTCCACTTTCTTCTTGAAACATGCATTTTATTTTTAGATAAATATAGCTGTTTGTTTGAAGACTGACAGTGTGCATGTCTTCTTACAGTAACTTTAAGTTTTTGTATGCTAAAGTTAGTCATGTTTTAAACATAGAGTTACTGTTTATTTGACTTGAATGGCTGCTGTTACAGTTCTTCCTGGATGTGTTGTTCTTAGGTTTGTTTGCTTATTTCTGTCGGACATTTGCTGTAGGTTCATGTGAATATTTTGTTGGAGGGCAGTGTTCCTTTAGTTCTGGGCAAGTTATTTTACATTGGTTTTGTGGACAGTGAAAGATCATGGGACACCAGTGGAGGTAGTCTAAGTTACTTTGGTTAATATACAGTTGCAGCAATTGACATTGTCAGATATTTCCTGAAATGTAATATCTCTAGAGAAATTCTCTGCCTGCCTGCAGTACCACTGTAGGGCCACCAGAGAGACTGTCTTCAGAAATAGCTTACTACATGTATTGCTGCAGCTGCAGCTTGGCTTTAGATTGCCGTTGCATGCAGTAACACTATGTGTGAAATCACTGCAGTTGTTCTTTCTGTAAGACTTCATAGGACTATGTGATTTTTTTAGTTAGGGCAGTGTTACTTTGTGCTGTAGGCAGGTTCTTTTTACTTTGGTTTTGCAGTCAGTGCAAGACTGCATGGCATCAGTGGGGGGTTGGGGGTTAAGTTACTTTGGCTGATGTAGCTTGGGTTTCGTTTGCCTTTGCAGGCAGTAACAATATGTATGACACACTGCAGTGGTCCCTTCTCTTGGATTTTTGCTATAGGTTTATGTGATTTTGTTTGTTGGGGTAGTGCTACTTTGTGTCGTAGGCAAGTCCTTTTTACTTTGGTCTTGCAGGTAATGAAAGACTGTGTGATGTCAGTGGAGGGCTTATTAATGTCACATAGTGGGTAAAGGATGATTAGATAGATAGATAGATAGATAGATAGATAGATAGATAGATAGATAGATAGATAGACACTGTCAGCAAATAAGGGCCTATGGACCACCCAGTCTGCCCATTTGAGCTTGTAAGTTCCCTTTACATTTTTCTAGGAGTCTGTTGCCCCTTACCCCTGACCTCCAAAATTCCCTTATGTCTATCCCATGCATTCTTACATCCTGTGATTGTTTCAGCCCCCACCACTTCCTCTGGAAGGGTGTTCCACTTGTCCACCACCCTTTCTGTGAAGAAATTCTTCCTCACTTTTCCTCTGAATCACCCTCCCTCCAACTTCATCTCATGCCCTCTAGTCCTGGAACATCTTTCTCGCTACAAAATAGTGTATTCCTGCACCCTGTTCCTCCCTGTATGGTACTTGTGTGTCTCTTTCATATCCTCTCCCCCCCCCTCCAGGGAGTACATATTCAGGTTCTTCAGCCTTTCCTCATAGGACTTGTGATGCAATCCCTGTACCATCGTTGTTGCCCTCCTCTGAACCTTTTCTACCCTATCTATGTCCTTACATAGATAAGGTCTCCAGAATTGTACACTGTACTCCAAGTGGGGCCTCACTAGTGTCTTGTATAGTGGAATTATGACCTCCCTTTTCCTGCTGGTGATGCCCCTGCTTATGCATCCCAGCATCCCATTTGCTTTACCTGCTGCATTGTCTGCACTGTTTCCCTACCTTGGATCATCCGAGATGATGACCCCCATGTCCCTTTCCTGCTTGGTGCATGCTATATCCTCACCCCCAACTGATATGTTGTTCCAGGGTTTTTGTGCCCCATATGCATTATCTTGCACTTCTTTGCATTGAATTTCAACTGCCAAACCCTTGACCACTCTTCAGGCTTCTGCAGGTCCCTCCTTATTCTGTTTCAATCAATCAATCAATCAATCTTTATTTAACCAGGCAGTTACATCATTGAGCAAGCTCATTTTCAAGATGGTCCTGGACACAGAGGACACTTTTGCTTACAGTAGACAACACTTCATACAAAAGTAGACATCAGTACAGGCAGTTACAATATACAAAATCAGTACTTGGATGAATCAGGCATGTAAAGCAAGTGCAAATATAGACATTTAAAATGCAGTGAATACAGGTTGTAGCTTATAGAGTACAAGTGAGGAGAGGAAGGAGGGACATAGAGAAGGGCAGTGGGAAGAATGGGTATCAGACACATAGTAGAGAGGGAAAATAGGGCAGCCTAATAGAATGAGGCCCCCTGCGAAGCTAATTGATGAGAGGAGGAGGTGGGGGGAGGTGGTTGCCCTAAAGGGATGCTGGCCGACACGGGAAATAGGTGGCCCAGGATTACAGAAGTTAAGGTGTGTCCTCTGGTGTGTCCACTCTGTTACAGAGCTTTATGTCATCAGTGAACAGGGAAATTCTGCCTTCTAGGTCCTGTGCAATGTCACTGATGAAGATTTTGAATAGGACCGATCCCAGCACTGATCCCTGTGGTACCCCACTGGTCACTCTTCCCTCTGTGGAGTGACAGCCATTTACCACCACCCACCGTGTCCTGCCACCCAGCCAATTACCCACCCAGTGCACTACTGTCCTGCCCACTACCATATTCCCCAGCTTGTTTAATGGCCTTCTATGTAGTACAGTGTCAAAGGCCTTGCTGAAGTCCAGATAGGCCACGTCCACTGCCCTCCCCTGATCCACCTCCCTTATCACCCAGTTGAAAAGTTCAATGAGGTTGGTCTGGCATAACCTCCCCCCAGTGAAACCATGCTGCCTTGGGTCCTGTAGTCCATTGGCAATCAAATGTTCCACCAATCTCTCCTTCAGTAGTGCTTTCATGATCTTCCCCATTACCGAGGTCAGGCTGACTGGTCTGTAGTTACCTGCTTTCTCTTAGTTCCAGCTTTTGTATAAGAGGACTACATCTGCTGTCCTCCAGTCTTTGGGTACCTCCCCTGTTTCCAGTGATTGGCTAAACAGGATTGCCAGAGGTTCAGCCACCACCTATCTTAGTTCCTTTAGGACCATGGGGTGCACCCCATCTGGCCCCATTGCTTTATCGACTCTTATTCCTTCTAGTTCCTTTAGGACCCTTTACCGTGTAAAGGGACTTGTGTCTATTTCTGCGCCATTCCCACCCCTTGTACTCCCTTCAGGCCCATTACGCTCCACTTCCTCAGTAAAGACTGAGCAGAAATACCTGTTCAATATGTCAGCTTTACTGTTGTCATCCTCCACGCAGGCCCCATCCTCCCCCTTCAGTCTCACTATCCCTCCCTTTGCCTTTCTTTTTCACTTATGTACCTATAAAAGGTTTTGTCCCCTCTACCCATTGTTTTTGCAATGCGCTCTTCTGTCTGAGCTTTGGCTTCCCTTACTGACCTCCCTGCCTCCCTTTGCTTCTCCTGGTACTTCTCCCTATCCCCTTCTGCCTGTGTCTTTTTGTATTGCCAGAATGCAATCTTTTTGGCTTTCACTTTCTCCGCTACCACCTTGGAAAACCATAATGGCTTCCTCTTCCTTTTGCCCTTGTTAACCTGCTTAATGCAGAATTCTGTTGCTATTGTAATCCCTGTTTTAAATATTGCCCACCATTCCTCCACCCCTGATTCCCTCCCCATTCCCATTAGTGCCTCTTTCAAGCATGTCCCCATTTTCCCAAAGTCTGCCCTCCTAAAATCCAGGATACATGTTTTTGTGTGGTTTGGTTCGGTTCTTTCTGTGATTTCAAACCACAGTGACCAGTGGTCACAGTTCCCCAGGTTCTCCCCCACTGTTACCCCATTACACTGTCCCTGTTTGTGAGCATGAGGTCCAGTATTGCCTTCTGCCAAGTTGGTTCCATGACCAGTTGCTTAAGGAAGGCACCTTGAAAGGAGTCCAGGATAAATCTGCTCCTGGTTGATGCTGCTGCTGGGAGGGCTTAGTCCACATCTGGAATACTGAAGTCTCCAACCAGCACCACCTCCCCCTTGTCTGCCATCATTTGGATGGCTAGCATCAACTCCCTATCTGTTTCTTCCTCCTGGGCTGGTGGTCTGTAGCCCACCCCATGCAGATGGCTGACCCCATTTTCCTTTCCAGCTTAACCCACAGTATCTCTCCCCATTTTGTTCCTCCTGGATCTCTGTGACCTTTATGCCATCTTTCACTCCGCCTCCCTTCCTGCCTGCCCTGTCTCTTCTGAACAGGTTGTAGCCAGGTATGGCCATCTCCCAGTCGTGGTTATCATTACACCAGATCTCTGTGATGGTCACAATGTCCAGATCCGACTGCACCATGGCAGCCTCCAGATCCTCCATCTTGTTGCTAAGGCTCCTGGCATTGGCACACATGACTTTCCATGATGTGAACTCCCCAGACTGTTTAGCTGTTCTACTCCAGCCACCTGCCTGGTTGTTCTTTATCCTTAGTTCTCCCTGCTGTCTGCTCTTCTGTTGAAGTTTGCCCCCTTTCTGCCTATCCACCCCTTGGGTGCTTATCTCCATCTTTTGCACACTGTTTTGTAGAGATATCCCCTCCTCCCATTCACTTGTTCCATTGCTAGCTGTGGGGGGTGGGCAATTAGGTACCCTCCTTGCTGGCCTGCCACACCCCTTGGCTAGTTTAAATGCTTGTCCATGTAGCATTTAAAGTTATCATTGAGTGCATGGATTCGCCTCCAGGACTGATGCAGGCCATGAGGCTTGAACAACCCCCATCCCTCCAGGTGGGTCCCCAGTCACCAATTAATTCAAACCCTTCTTCCCAGCACCAGTTCTTCAACCATGTGTTAAAGTTCCTGGTGCATGCACCCCTTCATGTCAATTGACATGTCAATTAACACACCATTATTTGCTGAAATGATATCACACGATGAATAAATGTGTGTTAATTCACATGTAAGTCATCTGTTACCACTGCCTGATCTCATCAGACTAGGTAATAGGATTTCTCAGCAACTGGAAATTAGTGGGAACTAGTGGTCGTTCATGCAATATAAATATATAGACTAATGGCTGGGTAGGTGTGTATAACCAGAATTTTATAGTGTGTGGAATGCTACATAAACCCCAAGAGTGAAGCTTGATGGGTTTATAAAGGCATCCTACATTGAAGATGTGTATAAAATTTAAGTTTTATACACCTACCCAGCTTTTATTTTATATAATGGGCTGGCCTTTGTTTTATTAGCTCCCACTTTTACAAGTAATTGGTAGTGTGGTAAGAATTGTAATGGAGCACGGCAGAGATTATCAACTGCTTAACTTTTAACTTAACTTTTTAGTTTCTTCATAGAAACACTAACAGGCAACATTTCAAAAGCATTTCAGAAACATTTACAATTTTTTTAACTTAAGTGTAACTCACATTACGGTCACAGAGGGGTGAATCAGCCTTTTTATAGAGCTGCAGAGAGAAAATAAGGGAGAACTTTTACAAAACAAGAAAAGCAACTATGAGCTACAATACAGGAAAACATTGTGAACCAGGGGCATAACTACAAGGGTGCAAGGGGTGCAGCTGCACCCAGGCCCATGAGGTTAAGGGGCCCATGATCATCTAAATTTCATGCTTATTCTATTATCCTGGAAACCACTGCATATGCACTTGTGCTGCAGCTTTAACTCAGCCTTTTTATTTTCCTGCAGTTGTACTTTATGCACTGCATGCCACCGTCGCGGTGTGGGCATGAGTGACTCGGGATTTTAGTCAGACTGAGAGGAGCAAGGTGCTGATGAGGATAGGACAGAAAGAGAGAAGACAGAATGAGGGACAGCAGCGATGTGGGTATGTGGGGGGGTGCTCTGATGACAGAAGACACTGAGACAGTGAGAGTCTCTTGCAGTGTGGGGATGGGGGTGGTCACAAGATGCTCCATTAAGCATACCACATGACTCAGTAGAGTCATGTGGTAAGTGACTGTAGCTAAGTGTGCATGTCAGCACTGGCAAATCACGCCATCGTTGTGTCGCTGGTTGAGGAGTCAGAGAAGTACTGTGTGTTGGGTCGGGCTCTAGGTGGCTTGCCTCACCAACCTTGTTGGGTAAGGTTTCTCATTTCTGACTGAATCTCTTCTATCTTGTTTGTTTAATTCAGCACCACTTAATCATTGTTTCTTACTTTGCCTTTGAAGTGGAGCTGCGGAGCAGCTGCTGGCAGCAGCAGGTGAATTGAGGGTCTACGGTAGGGGTGTGTGCATGACTGCTTATACAGCCCCATCCCAAGCAAAACAACATCCAAGCACAGTGCATAATATGATTCTCAGTACGTGAACTGCAAAGGAAATGTGAACAGTTCTAGGGGCATGGATATGATGTTTTATCCACACTTTTGGCAATGTCCTTTCCCCTTTAAGGTTTGCCAGAACGTCTTCAGGCTGGCTCCTCCCACCCACCCAGGATGTAATTCTCTTGGCAACACCCTGTGATGTCAGATCATCCTTTCTGTTGGAAGAAGAAGGTTCCCTCCTTACCACTCTCACGTTGAAAAGGCCCTTTGCTCTTTTGTCTTCAAATTTAATATTTTGTCTTCAGGCTCTTTTTCTCACCATCAGCATGGACGACGCAAAGTCTGTTCTGGGATTCCAGAAATGTGCTTGCGGGCAGAAGATGTTCTGGATGGATCCGCACACCATGTACATTTACTTCCTGGGCCACTAGCACAATCCCCAGGCCTGCAGCATTTGCCACACTTTTCACCCGTCCACTTCAGAGGATCATCATGCCCGCCTGCTCCTTGGTCATTCGGATGATCGGGACCCACCAGTCAAATCCAAGGATGCCCATCAGGTGGTTTCTGCAGCTGCGGGGTCCGCCAAGCAACTTATGGTGTTTAATGAGGCTGCAGCTCAGGCCCAGCTCATGCTTCCTCAGCTTTGACCTTTTTGCCGCTCTCCATGGATGCTTCCTTTACTGGAGCATTCAAGGAATTGTGCCCAGCCCTCCCCATTTATGGGCAGGGTCCTTCTTCCAAGCACAAATCAAAGTCTAAGAAAGAGATCAAGAAACAGTCTCACTGTCAATCATGGGATTGGAAGCACCCTTGGGCCTCTGATTCCCGCACTTCTCTGCAGGTTCCAGCTTCTATCAATTCCTCGGCCCAGACCACCGGCCCCACAGTCTCCCCATCATGCCAACTAGTTAAGATGCAAGTCGATATTCCGACTGAGATTTTTCTTGAGCCGTTCAGCCCATTGTCACCTAAAGAGGCTAATACCTCCTTATCCAGGACTCCGGTCCTGCCTCTGACTCAGGGAGAAATGGATCAGTTGGCTGATACACTGCTTCTTACTCAGGAGCTTCTGGACCCGGAGGTGCCCTGGCTCTTGCTGGCCCCCTCCAATGCCCGTCAGTTCCCCCCAATGGTCGAGGTCATGGTACCACTCTAGATCTCCCAAGTTGAGAATTTGGTGCTCTCTGCACTCGGGGGAAGCAGTGCCACTTCTATTCTTTGTTCTCATCCTCCTCAGGTGAGGAGAGGCTTCAGCGCAAGTTGCATTGATGCTATGAGGACTTAACATGGCAGCAGCTCATGTTCACCAGGATGAAGCCTATTCTGGCTTCTACCCTGGCCATCACATGGCTTTTGCCACAGAGGCCAACGCCTACTTTGCATTGGCAAGAGCCAACCCATCAGGTCCTTGCTTGGACTCCGCTGGCTTCTCAGCCAATTCAGGTGGAGCTGTCTATGAAACAGCCAAAGGCTGGTGCTCCGACTAAGGAGTCCCACTCGGCCTCAGGTCTTCCCCATCAGCAGTCAGTCTCTGTCACCCCCTACTGTCCTCAGAGGGTCAGCAGGGATTCTGGCGTCGACCCCTCTTTGATGACTCCTCAGAGTCAAAGGGCTCTTTTTTGCACTCTCATCCAGTGGATGTTGAGTTGACAGGGGATCTCTCAACAGAGAAAGGCCCTACCTCCTTTATGAGCCTGCTCTGCCCTATCTTGGAGTTCACGGGTCTCCAGATGGAGCCTGTTCCGAAGGGGGCACGGTACCTATTCACCAAGATTCTAGACTGGAATGATTCCCCTTGGGAAGCATTCCCAGTTGCAGAGGCCATTCTTGACCCAGCGTTGGAGCTGTGGCAGCATCTGACCTCCTGCCCTGCTTTGTTGGCCCAGATGGCTCACAAGTATGCAGTCCCTATTGGTTCCCTCTCGGAGTTCATGGAGCACCCCTCGGCTGAGGGCCATGTGGCAGACTCTGTGTTCAGGCACTCGGGCAATGTGGGTGATGTTGACAAGCCGCCCAATAAGCAGGCCAAGAAACTGGACCACATGGCCAAGAAGGTCTATGTTGTCTCCTCTCTCAGCCTTCGCCAGGCGAGTTCGGCCCTTTTGATGGCCCACCTCTCATGCCCTTCTGGGCACACTTGATGGGGTTCTTCCTCATCTCCCAGCAGACCACCAGACCATGGTCAAATAGCCAAACAGCAGATCCAGACAACCATGGACATTAGTGACTCGTGCGCCCGGTCCGTGGCAGCCATGTTAGCCATGCACTGCAGGGCTTGGCTACGGATCTTGACCTTCACAGCAGATACCCAGCACAACCTGGTGGATGTACCTTTCCTTGGTACTGACTTGTTTGGGCCCAGAGTCGAGGGGCACCTCACCCACATCAAGAAGTCCAGTGCCACCTTGGACTCAGGACATCCACCTGGAGGGATTCCCTAGGGCTCTAAGCAACCAAAGAAGAATCTTTTTCGGCACCTCACTGCTCCTGCAGCCAAACTAGCCCAACCCGAAACTGGACAGCAGACTCAGGCCTGGCAACCTCGGCCAAGTCTGTGGCTACGGTTGTCCGCAAGCCTGGAGGATGAGGTCCCGGCAGCTCTTCAGTCTGGCTCTCCTCCACCTCAAAGTCTGTCCTCTGATGGGATGAGTGGTGCCTCCCTCATGCCCGTCAGGCCTCCACTGGGTCCTCCCATGGGGGGGGCTGGCTCTGCCACTTCCTTTCTGCCTGGTCTGTTATTATCATGGACAGGTGGTCCTCAAGGTGGTCAGTCAGGGTCTGCCTCTGGAGTTCGAGGCATAGTACCTTGCCAAGCTTGCACCCCATGTGAAGGGTTTGTGTCCATCCACATCCTGTCGGCCCTTCAGGATGACATTGCCCAGCTCCTCTGCAAGGTAGTCATGTTTTCTATCCCAAACCCTCCAGAACACCCAGGGTTTGTCTCCAGATACTTCCTGGTGCTAAAATGGATGGGGGGCTGAAGCCCCATCTTAGATCTGCACGACCTGAACAAGTTCATTAGGCCACACACCTTCAGGATTTTCACTATGTCTCAGATCATACCATCTCTCAAACGGATCATGTGGTTTTGCTCCCTGAATCTCTAGGACATGTTTTTTCATGTCCCAATCTGTCCATCCCACTGCTGGTTCCTCCAGTTCCTGGCAGAGACAATCCTCTACGAGTTTCAGACCATGCCATTTGGCCTGTCCTCAGCCTCCAGAGTCTTCACCAAGCGCATTGCAGTGGTGGCAGCTTTCCTGAGGTGCTGAGGGGTTTACCCCTACCTGGACAACTGGCTGATTGTGGGTCCCTCCAGGCAAGAGGTGGAGAGGTCCAGTGACCTGGCCATTCAGACCTTCATCTTTCTTGGCCTCTTGGTCAACGAAGTCAAGTCGGCACTCGTTCCCTTGCATGTGATCAGTTTCATCAGGACAGAGCTCAACTCTTACAGAGCCAGGGCTAGCCTCCTGGTGTACAGGGTGGAGGCTCTCTCCTGCTTTGCCCAGTCATCTCGGGTTGGGCAGTTGCGCCCTGCTCAGGACTTCCTGTGCCTCCTAGGATATATGGTGACTTGCACCGGTGTGGTCCATTGGACAGACTGGAGAGTGCACTCTCTGCAATGGGAGCAAGTCCGCCAGTGGTCTCAGTGCAAGGGCCACTTCAACCAGCCAATCACTGTGACCCAGCTGATGTGAGATGCCCTCCAGTGGTGGTTAGTCCCAGAACATCTGCAGGACAGTATTCCGTTTGTCCGCCCAGAACTGAAAGTCATCCTGATGATTGATGCCTCTCTCATAGGCTGGGGTGCCCATCTGGGGGGAACACAGAGTCCACAGGCTCCAGACCCCCTAAGAGTCCCAGTGCCACATCAACCTGCTGGAGCTCTGGGCAGTTTGACTGGTGCTGACTGCTTTTGCTCCTCATATTTGGGGTCAGGTAGTTCAGGTCCAGATGGACAACAGCACGATCATGTGCTACCTCAACAAGCAGGGTGGGATGCTTTCCCTTCCTCTGTGTAGTGAAGCTCTCCACATGTGGACCATTGTGAGCTGCTTGGAGGCCGATCGCCTGGCCATCCATGTGGCTGATGTTTACAACCAGCTGGAGGATGCTCTCAGCCAGGTGGGCAAAGCGTCTCTCAAGTGGTCTCTCCACCCAGAGGTAGTACACAGCCAGTTCTCCCAGTGGAGCACCTCTCTGGTGGACCTGTTTGCCTCCAGGAGGAACATAAATCTGAGGCTGTAGTGTGCCCACCCCCTAAGCAGGGAATGCTGCAGGGGGATGCCTTCTCAAGGCCCTGGACCCCAGGCCTCCCCAATGCCTTCCCTCTGTTTCCCTTGATCCACAACGTGTTGCTCAAGGTGAGAAGGGACAAGGCACAGATGATCCTGGTGGCTCCAGACTGGCCATGTCAATTCTGGTACCCCGATCTCCTCAGCCTCAGCAGCAGGCCCTGAGGTGTCCTCCTCTCCACCTGGACCTGCTCTCCATCAGTCAGGGGAAGGTACTCCATCAGGACCTTTAATCCCTGCACCTGATAGCCTGGTTCCTGAACGGTTAGAGTTCCAGGCTTTGGGTCTCTCTGATGATGTCCTCACTGTAGTTGAGGCATCTCAGAAGGAGTCGGCCAGGAAATGCTATGCCTTCAAATGGAAGAGGTTCTCCATTTGATGCCAGGACAAGGGGCTAGACCCCTTATCATGCCCAGCGGGTAACATTCTTGACTACCTTTTGTCCCTCTCCCAGTTGGGCCTTCGGTCGACGTCCCTTAAGGTGCACCTGGCAGCAATCTCTGCCTACCGGGCACGGACCGGTCAGCAGCCAGTGTTGCAGGAGAAGGTTGTCAAAAGGCCTTGACCACATTTTCCCTCAGGTGCGTAAACCCCTGCCACTTTGGGACTTGTTGCTGGTGTTGGCAAAGCTTATGGTCAAGCCATTTGAACCAATGCACAGGTGTGAAATGTCTCCCCTGTCGTGAAAGACCGCCTTCCTGGTGGCTATCATGTCAGCCAGAAGGATCAGTGAGCTCCAGGCACTCTCGGTGGAGTCTCCTTACCTGGTCATCCACAGGGACAAGGTTGTCTTTCGCCCCAATCCGAAATTCCTCCCGAAGGTTATGGCAGATTTTCACCTTAATAAGGTGATCAGTCTCCCGGTGTATTTCACCAACCACACCTTGGAGGCCAAGCACAGGCTCCATACCTTGGACCTGCAGTGAGAAATTGCTTATTACAAGCAGTGCACGGCTAGAGTTCGAGGAGAGGTTCACCAGCTATTTGTCACCTACACTGAAGCCGCACTTGGCATACCGGCAGCTAAGCGGATGATTGACAGGTGGATTGTATACTGCATCGACCTCTGTCATAGGTTGGTGGATGGAAAGCCTCCAGTAGGGCTAAGGGCTCATTCCATTCATCATACCGCTGCCTCAGTCACTGCTTCAAGGGACATCTGTATCCAGGAAATCTGCAGGGATGCAACCTGGAGGTCAACACACACCTTCATTTTTCACTACTACATTGACCTTGAGTCAGGCTGAGAGGCTGGTTTTGGGGCCTCAGTTCTCCAGTCTTTATTTCCTAATGGGGGGGTGCCTTGCCTCCTCCTCCCACAGAACTGCTAGGAATCTGTCAGAAGTGTGGATAGAACACCATATCCACATCCCTAGAAAAACAGGTTATTCTCCCATAACAGATCTAGGAGTGGTATATGGTGTTTATCCACACTGACCCACCCAACCTCCCCTGGTAAGTGGCACACTGATTTTGCTTCCAGCGGGCAAGATCTGACGCCATGGGGGGTGCCAAGGGAGTCACGACCCAGGTGGGTGGGTGGGAGGAGCCAGCTTGAAGACATTCTGGCAAGACTTAAAGCGGAAAGGACACTGCCAGAAGTGTGGATGAACACCATATACCACTCCTAGAACTACTGTTACAGGTGAGTAACCTGTTTTTACGGCACACACAAGATTCAGACTAAGACTCTTTAATACCAGATGTGATACTAGAAGCTCACATGATAGGAACATATTCCATTCATATAATTATTTTTAATGGAATTTTAATTAGCTTCAAATGATTGGGCCCATAGCAGTATTGCAAGTAGTGGTGGATGGTGATTGCAAAGCTCCCTCTGTTCCAGTGCACTTCTTGTCCCCCCCTTCAGCCATGCTCAAAGGAGTGGGAAAACTTTCCCCTGCACCTGAAGTACTTTTGTATGCAGGAATGGAGGCAATGAGGTCTCTGGAAGTGGCCTCCAGGACCTCTCACAGCACTAAGTGGTACTTTCTGTCTGACCTGAACAGCATTTTGAGTGCCCCTGACTTTCACCTGCTAAGACTTGAAGTACGAAATAGGGATTGAGTGTGAGAGAAGTGAGCGAGTGACTACACTGAGGGCAAACCATCACAAATTAAGTTTGACTTCCACAATTTAGATACCCTATGCCATTTATTGCATGGAGAGTCAAGAGGTTAAGGTAAACTACAAAACAGGGAGTACAAATGCCAATGTGTCAGCAATGCATATTAATTGCTGCAGCTTGCTTGGAAGAGTTGGTGAGAGATGGCATTGGCACAGCTCTGCTGTGCATTACTATTTGTAACAGAGTCTACAAAAATCCAGTAAGACTGCCATGATGACTCGGTGTGAGCTATAGTAATAGTTACTATTAATTGCAGACCTCAAGGAGTCTACAGCAACAGTTACTATTAATTGCTGGCCTCAAGGAGTATATCCCCCCTGTAGTGTACTCTCTGTTTTACCTTCATGCCAGTTACTACAGAACCCCCTCTCTATAAAGAATCCCTCTATAACAAATACCCTCTTATAGTGAATACCTTTGATGGCTCCCAATTTTTCACTAAGTAGGCATATTAGCACCTTGCTGTAGTGAACACCTAGCTACAGTGAACACCTCAGCTATTCTTTCTGGCCCCACTGATTTTTAAATTATATAATTAACCCCCCCCCCCAAAAAAAAAACTAGTTGTGTATTAAAATGTATTTATTTATTTTAAAAGTTTAACCAGGAAGTACATACTTAACTGATAACAGCTCATTTCCAGATGAGTCCTGGAATACATGAATGAATAAATGAAAACTAAAAGACATTAAAAGTATTATATTACATACTCCTTCACAATATTTCCCATCCATTAATTGATTTTTTGTTTGAATTTTTCAATATTTAAAATTTTTTTATTACATTAACTAAATTTAGTTTGAGCACAGACACTGGTTGCTGGCAGCCAAAGCTGTAGTGGTTATGTACTGCATGAGGTTAGACTAGAGAACTGTGTGTGTTCAGTCAGGTCACTTATTCCCTCACCATCTCATTCGTGGTGGGTGGAATGATAACTTTTATTTAACTGATACTACTGCGCTCAGTGGCACACCTGATTATATTGCCCTTGTTGGTAATTACAACTGAAAGTTGTTGTGTTGTCATCAGGATGTGTGTTGTCATTGTTGATAAAAAAGGCTCAGAAACAGCAATTTTAGTTCATTTTTCCAAACTTGTTAAGATAAGTAAATTCTTATATCTCAAAACGCGGGGGGCATTATGCAACTGGGCCCGTTGAGAATTTACTACGCCACTGTTGTGAACTGCGCTAATTTAAATTGCAAGCAATTAGAAATTAGAGTAAGCATCTGAAGAGAAAGCTCACACGAATGGGTGAGTCTGTGAGAGAAGCTTGAATGTTGCTCAGCACGAGGGAACAGTGGCTCATGCTTTCCCTTAGAGAAAGTCAGCACGATTGCCATTATAACCAGCTGGTTACAATGGCAAATTATAACCAGCTTTCTCTAAGGGGAAAAAATTAAGGCCAGTAATTAAATCCCACTCTTAGGCTAGTCAACTTCTTTGCAGCACAGTGTCAAAGGCCTTACTGTAGTCCAGATAGACCACATCCACTGTCCTCTCCTGATCGATTTCCCTGTTCACCTCGTCAAATAAATTTATCGGTTTTGTTTTGCATGACTTTCCCAATGTGAATCAGTGCTTCCTGAGATCGTGCAGCCCACTGGATTCCAAATACTCTACAAGCCTTTCCTTCAGTAGGGTTCTATTACTTTTCCCACCACTGTAGTAAGACTGACCAGGTTATAGTTGCTAACCGCCTCCCTGCTGCCACTCTTACGTAGAGAGGCCACGTCAGCCCCTCTCCAGTCCTTCAAAACTATGCCTGTTTCCAGTGAGCTGTTGAACAAGGCTGTAAGTAGGGTAGCTAGCACCACCCTGAGTTATTTTTGTATTCCACCTAGTCCCATAGCCTTGTCTACATTCAGGGCTGCAAGTCCTTTTGGGACTCTTTCCTCTGAAAATGGACTTATCTCTACCCGCTTACATCCATTCCTGCTTCTTCCTGATGGTCCATCCCCTCCTCCTTCCACTGTGAAGACTGAGCAGAAGTACCTGTTTAAGATGTCAGCTTTTTTTGGTCTTCTTCAGCGCAGTCCCCCTTCTGTCCTTCTAATCCTTACTATCCATCCCCTTGCTTTCCTCTTCTCACTTATGTACCTGAAAAAAACATATCCCCTTTAGCAACCTCTTTGGCAATCTTTACTTCTGTTTCCACCTTGCTCCCCTAACCCTCTTGCCTTGTTCCTTCTGCTTTGAATGGAATGCCTCGCTGTCCTCCTCCTCCTCATGTGTTTTCTTATACCTCTTGAATGCTACCCTTTTTTCTTTCACCATCCTTGTCACTTCCTTGGAGAACCATAACTTTTTTTCTTTCTGATTTTGCTCACATCCATCACGCAGAGGTTGGTTGCTTTAATGATGCCCTTTCTTATTTACCCCACTGTGCCTCTACCCCTCCCTTGCAATCCATGCATTGAGGCAGTTTCTGAGACAGCCTCCCATTTCTTTAATTCTGATCTCATAAAGTCCAGGACCCTCCTCTTTGCGGCGCTTCCCTCTACTCCAATTCTTATATTAAACCATACTGTACGGTGATCACTAGTATCTAGAAGACTGCCCACTGTGATGCATGCAACACTGTCCCTGTTTGTAAGCACCAGACCCAACACTGCCCCATTCCTAGTGAGTTCTATGACTAGCTGCCTGAGAAAAGCCCTGTGTATGTAATTAAGGATGGCCCTTCTTCTTGCCAAAGCTGAAGTTGGAAGGTTGGTATTCCACATCTGGCAGACTGAAATAACCAAGTAGCAGCACCTTCTCCTTATTTGTCATCCTGATTATGGTTTCCCCCAGTGCCTTACCTATCTCCTCATTCTGTGCTGGAGGTCTGTACACTATCCCAATACTGATAGTGGTCCCAGAGCCTGTCTTCTGGATGACACACAGCACTCCCAGCCCCTCCTTTTCCTCCTGGTGCCCCTGTGCCTCCATGACCTTGATTCCCTCCTTCACATGTAATATAACCCCTCCTCCCTTCTTCCCTGCCCTGTCTCTCCTGAACAGAGAGTAGTCCAGTGAGGCCATGTCCCAGCAGTGGTGCTCAATGCACCATGACTGTTATGACCACTAACTCCAGGTTAGTCTCTGCCATGATGGCTTACAGGTCTGGCATTTTGTTTCTAAGGCTCCTAGCTTTGGCGCACATGGCTCTCCACATCTTTTTCCCCTTGCCTGCTACCCTGCTTCTCCCTTCCATACCTGCCTGTATTGTTCCCTGAGGCGCCCCTAACTCATCTCTTCTTACTTTCACTATTCTTCGTCTCCTTCAGTCCTCTAGCCTTCATCTACTGGAGTTATAACCCCCTTTTCCTCCTTCTTGTTCCAGTCCCTGCCTTTCTGTACTTCTTCCATAGGGGAGTTTTCTCCCCTCAGGCCCTCCCTTACTGACACTTTACTGGTGGTACTATTGTTTCCTCTCTTGATTTTACCACTTCCCTCCTGGCTAGTTTAAATGCTCATCCAAGTAGAATTAAAACCGCCCACCAAGGGCTGCAGTCCCCTTAATAGAAACATAGAATCTGATGGCAGGTAAGGACTGCTTGGCCCACCTAGTCTACCCATTTTCCCTGCCTACTGTAACATCGTAAGACCCTATTTGACCTCTGGCTCCCCCCCCCACCAATAAGGTTCCCTTATGCCTATCCCATGCTTTCTTGAATCCCACTACAGTTTTTGGCCCCACCAGCTTTCATAGAAGGATTCAGGCTTTCTCTGTTGTAGAGGCCCATATCCACCCAGATTGGTACCCAGTCCATGGTGTAGTTGAAGCCCTCCTTCCTGCATCATGCCTTCAACCAGTCATTAAATGCCCTGATGTTGAGTACACTTGCCTCACCCTGGTCATACACTGGTAGCACCTCAGAAAAAGCCTCTATGTGTGCTACCTGCTTGAGGCCCCTCCACAGCTCACTGAAATTTCCCTGCACTACTCCTACCTTCTTGATTGCCAGGTCATTTGTCCCAAGATGGACAATAATGTCTAGCTCCCTCCCAGCTCCTGCTGTCCTAGCAATCCTCTGGATGCACTTATCATCCCTTCAAGATAAAATATTGCTCAGGCATGCCAGCTACCTATCATACCCCCTTCCCCCTTCCCAAGTCTATACCCTTCACAATAGAATCCCCACTAATAGCTGCTTCCTCTTGGGCTGGAGCCTCTCTCTCCCCCTCTTTCCTTGAGGCTTCCACATCTGAGGATCCCCACCTCTTCCTTTCACACGGCAACAGGTACCACCTCTCAGTTGCCCCATTCCGCAAGTATGGAGAAAGTGCTCTGCAGTTGTATGGGTGGATGAGCATGCACCCTTCCCCCACCCCCACCCTCCTCAAGCCAACCAAGGTCCATCTGCTCTGCCTCTGTTTCGGCAGCCTGTAACCATGTCAGTTTGGCCCAAAGTCCAGCAACTTATGCCCACAACCCAGAGAGGTGAGTACATATGGAGCACCACCTCAGTCTCTAGAAAATCTCCTGAAAAACTGCAGCACCACAACCCTTGCACTGTACCACTCTCATGATCTTACCTTCTTCTGCCTTTGCTTAGTACCTATGCAAGCTTGGTTTGTCCTTCTACCCCCTTCTTACATCTGTGATACTTCTACCCTCTCTTGCTTCCCAGGAACTAGTTAGATAATCTACCCTACATAGAGTTATCCTGCATTATCTTTCCTAATCCTTTAACCTGTTCCTACTTTTCCCTACCCCTTACACACCTTTACTGTGGATACAAGCTTTAGCTTCCTGCTCCTTAGCTGGCTGTCACAGTATACAGTAAGTAGTTATGTATCAATTCAATTTTCAATTCAATTTATTGTTTGGCTAGACAGCCTTTACAGTCACAAAACAGTAAAAACATAAAATAATTTAAGACATACAATAAGCACATGGCTGCAATGTAATACCTACAAATATTCAATAACCTTAAAACATATTTAGCTATTCTTTCTACTGTCCAAACATCTTCTGTATGCATTAAAATACAAGTTAATGTAAACATATTCATCTGATACTGATGAAGAAGGAAAGGACTCAACCAATATTGTCTTTGTGTCTCATACCATTTGCAATTCCATAATACATGGAAAAGATCTTCTTTCTCACCGTTCCCACAATCACATTCCTCTGATTGGATACCTGCTGTTTTGTAATGATACGCTATAACATTGCTACTTAATTGTTCAAATTTGTAACTTATAAACATAATTCTAAGTTTAGGATTAGTAAGTATGTCTAAATAAAGCTTGTATCCATGGATATAGTTCTTTCTAGCAAACCAACAAGAGTAGTGTGAAGAAGTAATTAATTCCAGGCCATTCTTCCCCAGTGTCTATTGATCTTTTTGCAAACATATTTATTGTATTTCTGACTTAAAACAATTCCTTCCCCAACAACTCGCCTGAGACTCACCAATTTATCCTTTTCAAGTAGGAGGATTATAGTATTATACCAATATCCCATCTTAAACCCTAGCCTATGCCAGGATTCTTTTTCAGTAAGACACAGTTTTGCTAGTCTATTATCCTCCATCCACATCAGTTTAAGCCAGTAACTCATTTTTTTACTTTCAATTGAAGCATACATGTTTATAAGTCCTAGTTCAGATCTTAAATAGGTAGCAGGGCATGAATGACCCAGTCTTAATGTACTACAGAGAGTTTTATATAAAGACACCATAAACTTATTAACATTTTTCATGTCCCAGACTTCAGCCCCATATAAAAGCTGTGGATAAAGTTTTGTTTTTATTACTTGAATAAAATGCCTCATTGACATCTCTCCATATTTGAGGTTAAACCTACTTAATCCTGCAGTTGTTTTCTTTGATTTTGTCGAAAGCATTTCTGCAGGGCAGGTCAAGTTCATGTTTGCTTGAACTACTACCCCTAAGTAGGTGTAGTTTGAAGTTACCTCCACCTTATCATTTCCCACATACTACCAACTTTCTACACTTTTCTCTCCGAAGATAAGGATTTTCGATTTATTCATGTTTATCTGTAACTTCAGTTCCCTTGATCTTTCATATATACAACTTAGCTTATTCTCTAATCCCTTTCTCATCAGCGAAAAGATAACAATGTTGTCTGCATATGCAATACTGGAACAGGGGTAGAGTTAATTTTTGGAGAATCCCAATCGGCAGTACCACAGTCCATCAACATCTTATCTATATACAGAGTAAAGAGTATTGGTGCTAACAGACAACCCTGTCTTACACATCTGTTAGACACAAATTAACTACAGTACTGTCCCAGGCAGCCCATTCTAATCCTAGCCCAAGTTTTAGTATACAGATGGGCTATAATTGCAACCATGTTCTGGTCTATGCCACGGATGATCAGAATTTCCCATAAAGTTCCTCTATGAATACTGGGAAGGGCACTAGAGTAATCAATAAACATGGTGTAAAGTTTTTGGCCTCTCAGTCTAACATATTTTTCAAACCAAGTGGTTCAAGATAAAAATATTATCAATAGTAGAATAGTTAGAGCGAAAACCAGCTTGGAAAGGTGAAATCCCACCAGTTCTTTTGACTTCTATTTTGAGCCTTTCCAAGATCACTCTTGTAAATATCTTTAAATTGGTATTTAAAAAACTGATCAGCCTACACATAGCAGGCTCTGATAGACTTCCTTTTTTGTGTATGGGTACAATAATTGCCCCCTTCCAAGTCTCTGGGTATCTACTACACTTGATACATTTATTATAATAAATAGCCAGAAACCTGCACCATAATGTTGCTTCTGTAAGATATACTTCAGCAGTGATTCCATCAGGCCCCAAAGCTTTATTCTTTTTTAATGAATATATGGATAGTAAAACCTCATTCACTGTAATAGTATTAAATCTGTGGATATCCTTTGAGGGCCGCTAATCATGGTTTTAACGTCTGGGTCATAAAAAATATTTGAAAAATGTGCTAACCATTTATGCTCTGATATGTTAGTATCAATATCTACTTTATATTTATCTGTCTCTTTGGCAACTAATGTCCAGAATGCTTTACTATCCTTGTTTTCTACCGCTACTAGCATTTGTTGCCAGTTTTTCTCATGAAACTTCTGCTTCTTCTCTCTTATCAGTATTTTGTATGTTTTT
Source organism: Neoceratodus forsteri (assembly GCA_016271365.2). Classification (NCBI taxonomy): domain Eukaryota; kingdom Metazoa; phylum Chordata; order Ceratodontiformes; family Ceratodontidae; genus Neoceratodus; species Neoceratodus forsteri. The sequence continues at coordinate 1,069,323,087 of CM028130.1, forward strand.
CCAGCCTTATTTAAAACTGTTAAAGTCTGTTTATTTTTTGATTTACAATATAACTTGTAGAGTTTTCTTATGTTATCTACATTCTCTATCATACCATGAAAAATAACCAGGAATCTGTTTTTCCCTGAGTTGGCATTCTAACTTCGACTTTATCTCTGTAAATAATGAATTCAAATACAGTGACAGAGTCAAACATTCCAAGGCTGTTATGCTGTTAACTATATTATTTGGGAGATACTGCTTAATCAGGGTAGAAATCTCCTTTTGTGCCTTTTGTCTCCACATAATTTTATTTGATGCTCTAATTTCCGTAAATGGTAGAGCATTATTCTCACTCACATCTCTGTTTTCTTTACTGAATTTAGATTCAAGACTAACAGGGAAATGATCACTTTCAGCCCTTACAAGTACTTTAAGATCTTTCCATAATTCCATGGAACCTGACCAGAGAATATAATCTATGATTGAGGTACCCCTTGTTGAGACATAAGTATAACTGCCTTCACTATCCCCACTGTATCTTCCATTTAAGGGGCAAATATTATATTCTGTCATGATGTCTATTAGCAGTTTGCCTGAGGAATTAACATTTATGTCTTTTGCTTTCCTAGCATAGAGATAGTTCTGTTGATAAGCATAGATAAATAAAGAGTTATCCAAAATGCCATGAAATATCCCTATACGGGCATTGAAATCTCCCATTAACAGGAGCTCAGCTTTGGGGAAGGTCTGATGGGAGTCTGCAATAAGTTCATCTAGCTCTCTTCACATTCTGCAAGAGTAATAGGATGAATTCTCAGGTGGAATATATGAATTTACCACTACCAATTCCTGTTTCCTTTCCTTAAGGTAGACCACTACAAAATTGTTAAAGATTTTCCAGCTTTCTGTCCTAACAAAACTCCCCACCTTAACCAACATAATCAAACCTCCTGAGTTCCTACCGAACCCTGATAATCTGATTCCTGGTGTAATAAAACATTCATATCCATTATGTTGTATGGTGTCATTCACAGAATGCCAGGTTTCTTGCAGGCATATGACATCATACCATGGTAGGAATTCTCTACACTCATTGTCCACCAGTTTATTCTTCCAATCTGCAATATTCCATGTTAGGAAAGTATACCCATTATTATTATATTTGGCTTAACCTTCACCCAAAATATCTACATCTAATAGTCATACTTCCCGATAACCTGCTAACTGCATAAATCTATTGGACAATGTAAGCATCTCACCCTGTGGACTCTGTATTATCTCTATGTTGGTATTTTCCCAGATCTTATACTCAACTATGTTTAATACCAGGCAATCTAGCTTGGCTGCTTGTGCTAGTATTGCCTCTGCCAACTCCGTATTTGAAAATGTAATAGCCACCTGGCTATCTTTGTGTACTCTTTTGGCTCTAATAGAGCCCAATTCTTCCACCAGAATAGCCAGAAAATTAGATCAGTAATTGCACAAGTTAATTTATCATATGTTTCTTGTTTTAAATGACCCATCCCAAACAAACTTAATGTGTTTGGATTTTCCTGTCTTAATGGTGTTGTGCAAATTTTGTTAAACTGTTCTCTATTTGGATAAGTAAGTATAAGATCCTCATCTTGGATCATTCACCTAGTAATCCAAATATAATTGGCTGTTCTAGGTGAGACAAAGAAGATATCTATGAGTGTTGCAGATGTAATTTGCATATTTTTAATTTCAACAATATCTTCTTCCGTTAAATTTGTCCCTATTATTTCATTAAGATAATCCAGAACCTGCAATACACTTTTAGCTGGATCAAAATGTCTCCAATTCCTTGGTCCATATAATCTTATAAAGAGAAAAATGCCCATCATTGACTGCCCTTCATTCTTCTGTCCATCCTTCCTAGGACTTTCACTTTGTTTTAGTTTTACCTCTCCTTCTGTCCTACTATCATTTTCCCCAGTCTCAAGTTGAGTCTGCTGGTCATCCCCCAATGCTGGTCATACCCCAATGTTTCCTTAGGTTGTTAGTTAAGCTTCCTTACTTCTTGTTCTAATTGTCAATCTGTGTTTTTAGATCTACCTGATAATAACTGTCACCAGAATATATGTTCTTCATATGAGTCATAGTTACAGATACATGGTCCTCTTTCAGTTTATTACTACTATCTGTCTTCTCCATTTTTCCTCTCTCTTCACCAGTCTTTAAACCCCCCTTTGCCTTGTTTTTCTTTTTTTTTCTAGTTCTAGGTGCCTTGGATCTTATTTTAGTTGTTTTGGAGATTCTGGTATTATTAACATGCTGAAATCTGGTCTTTTGTTGTTTACTTCATTAATATCTATTTGTCACCTATATCTAGGCTTGATTCAGATATACTCTCTGTCCCCTACAATAGGTCTCATGTCACCAGAGCTACTGGGGGGTCAGTGAATATGCAATCTACTTTTGCTTTATATGAAGCAAGATCATGTCTTAGGGACTCTATAAGATTTTTATTAATTACCAATTGTTCCATAATAATGAGAAATGCATTAGCTGGATTCCTTAAAAGTTCTATCAAATCATCGCTGAAACATGAGGGGACAAAACTCTCCTGGTGCTTCCCTGTAGTAGTTGTTTTTGTGCCTTGTCTAATACCACAATTAGAACATATTTTAGACAGATTTTCATATTCATTAAGCCACTTTTAACCATCTATGATATTCTGTCAATCCTCCATAACGAACTCCAGTCCTGTTTTATCTACTTGCAGAGACACAAATTCTTTCTCACTTACTATGTCATTTAAAAGCCACTGCTGTGGAGAGTTCTCCAACTCACTTCCTTGCCTAAGCTAGGGAGCTATATTAAAGTTATTGCCTATGTCAGTCTCAATGTCAGAGTTGGTATAATAATTATCCTCCTCATCTACCATGAGTAACTCAATGCAGGGGGGTTTGTCATGCCTGACTTCCTCATCTAAATCTATAGAAATAACTTTCAGATATATGCAGAGTAACCGCAATCGCTAGCCTTGAGCTAGATCTAGGGGTGGATGTCTTACTAGTCTTACCAGCTCCAGCAATCAAGGGGCCCGTAATTTTAGTTTGCTTACCCCCTTCCCTTTTTTGCCTTAGATAACCTAGCTGGGAGATCCACTGGGGGAGAAGCTTTGGTTAAGTTTAAACTTTGTAATCTCATATTAACCATACTGTGATAATGCTAAAATCTCAATAAGCACACAAGAAATGCTTATTTCTAAGCTAAGCTAAAATTAATTTTACCAAAATAAAATCACAGTATTAACACTCCCCTGTGGAAAAATAGGGAGAACAAACAAAAAAAAAACAGAGAAAGATAGCTACACACAGTCTGTCCAGTTCCTCATAGATTGCGGTTTTAGCTACCCGACTTCTTCAAGGAAGAAAATCCAACTTGTCTGTTACTTTGCCACAATCTAAAAATTGATAAATCTTTCACCCAGAGGATGCAATGGCTTATGTCTTGTATTCCAGTACTTTTTCATGCCACAACAAAGTCCTGGGTTCTATAGACACCAGAGCTGCCTTCCCAAGCTAAGAACACTTGACCAGATGTTTTTTTAAATTTCTTAATGGCAGTCATGGCTCTAGTGCCCAATGGTTCCTTATTGACTGTATCCCCAAGTTTTAAAAATCCTTGTAAAAAGCCACAGCCACCTAAATAATCTAAAGTGGCTCCAATACACAATGTTCCTTTCTATCTTAGGAATTCTGGGTGTTAACTAGAAATAGACAAAAGGAAAAATAGTAACAGCAGAACAAATGGCTGAGGACTAACAGCAAAAAATAATCCACTGTGATAAATAAATACTAAGGACTCTAATACAAAATAAGAAATTGCAATCTCACTAATAACAATGGAATACTTAAAATATTTGTTTATAAAAATCAACTTACATTCATTTTGAAGACTGAGTGCTGATGTACGTAGTGTCCTACTAGTCCCACCAGCGTAATATGAAAAGGAGGTCACAATACTCCGGAATATAACTAGCTGCTAGAAAAGGCAGCAGCAAAAACCTGTATTTTATACTGACTGAGAGATAAAAAACAGAGACAACAGCCTCTGTTCACTTCTGTTCAAGAAAAAGGCGTTCACCGCAGGCTTCAGTTGTAGGATGAGACAAAATACATTGGCATCTCACTTGTGTAGCACAACCCCAAACAACCAAAAATATGCCCGTTATGCTCATTACTCCTAGCTCCTTGGTCTAAATAAAGTTTAAATAAACTTAAAATATGCCGAGGACACTACCTCTGCGATGTTGCCAGCGTTCTATTGTGCTTGCTCTCAACTAAATAGCAGAGGTTACAACTCTCGACTAAATAGCAGAGGTGTCAAGAGAAATACAAGCATGTAATTTGGTGCTGCATTTATCCCAGTTCAATTTAAATTTAATTACTGCCCACCTTAATCTGTTTGTAACACCTCTGGATAGACAAGAATGGAACTATAAGCAGTCCCATCCAAAGCATGTCAATTAATTGCCTATAATGTCAAGACAGGCATGAGTTTTTGTGTGGAAAAATAAAAAAACAGAACACTAATTATCCATTAATGGGAAAAAATCTACATCAATTATGGCAGCAAGCTCACCAGCACTGAGTCAAAAGCATTAACCCGTGGTGACCCAGCATAAGCAATTAATCACATCAAAACCCTAAATAGAAATACTTGCTGTCACTCTTAGATCCTATTAGAGTAGCAATAGAAAAAATCAAACTTAGGGACTATTACTAAAAGTATTGTTAAAAATATTAAAAGGAAAATAAAACACAGTCACAACAAACAACAAACAATAAAAATGTCCCAAATAATAAAAGTGAGATTGAATACTGTATATCCAGAGTTTTCTTCCAGTTCAAGCTCCTTGTTTTTTTCCTTTTCTTTTTACTTGTAATAAACTCAGTCTGTGTAGCCCAAAACCATGGTAAACATGGGTTATCCAGGTCCTTGGTCCACTCTCAGGACCTTCAGATCTCAATATCTCTCCGATACTCGATCTTCGGTGGAGCAGAGCCCCTTAGTGTGCAATAGTGTCAGGAGCAAAATGCTAAAATTCCCCGGCAAAAAGATCCAGTCGTCCTCATCATCCTTGTTCATCCGAGCTGACCCCCCGCAAGGTAGGCTGTGACTCAGCCACTAGAGTGGGCCAGTCCACCTCACAAAACTCCAGACTTCAGGGGCTGAAAGACAAAACAGACAAACAGGGAAAATCAGCCAAGTAGCCACACAAGATTGACGGGTAAGGATTTTGCTCACTTCAGTTGTTAGGACAAAGGTGGCATACCTGTTATAACTGAGAAAAAAAGTGTTGAGCAATCCCTGCTAATGCTGCTCCTCCACAGCAATGCCACGTGCAGTAGCCATCTTAGACCCAGCCCTCAGCACTCAGTTCACCATCCCCCCCCCAATTGTTATAGTTCTGTATCATCTCCTACCTTATTCTGGCGTCTCACCTCCAGAGTCTCCTGTGAACTTGTGGTTACCTTGTGGAGGCCCATACAGTTGCCCTTGAGACAGATGTCCCACCCCTGCTCTGTGCCACTCACGCAATGGGACATAAGCATGATGGGACATGCTAGGTGAGAGAATGGGTCAAAAACAGTGAGGGAATTCAAGAATGCATGGGACAGACATAAGGCAATTCTGGTGGGGGGTAAGAAGAAGTAGGCTGTTGGTTAACTAGGATCTGCAGCTTATCCAATAGGTAAGGAAATGGGCAGACTAGGTGGGCCAAGCAGTCCTTATCTGCCATCAGAGTCTATGAGGCAATGAATTTAAACTCCCCCTGCTGTGCCCTAGAGTCCACTGATTTGTCCAGGCTGATCACCTTGCTCTGTCCCTCCTCCTAGTACCTTCTGTCCATCCAATATGACTGCTTTCTGGTCTTGTCTGAGAACAAATAAGCAAGATTAGAACACAAGAAAAATGCCTAAAAATGCCAGAAACCATACAGTTTAGGTCTCCAGACTCCAGTCTTGTGGCGCTGTGCCATCTTACATCAGGAGTGGTTTACAAATGTCAGCAGAACCCCAATATACCTCAGTAGACCAATAATACATTATTTAATATACATTGTTCTATAACTCAGACATCTTTGGGCCTATGGACCTGAAAGTTGATATGTATACCCTTTGTGGCAGAATCTCACAACCTGCAAAGTTGTGTTAGTTTAGGTTTAGTCATTTGGAACTTATAGGATGGAAAAACAACATAAAAGTATCCTGTTTAACAGTGTTTTTCCTTACCTATAACTACATTAAAAAGCATTTGAGAATTGAAACCTGAAACTTTCATGCTCATTAGATCCTATCCAAAGAGGGTACATTTTGTATTTTTGAAATGAAAAAGCACAAAATAAAAAGTTATAACCAAAACTGCCATCGGCATGCATAGAACAAAAAAAAATCACATTGATTCTTGTAGCCACCGGGAGCCCATATCCAGTTGCTGATGTTTGCCCCCCCAGTCACATCTGCGACACCATGAGCCAACCCTGGTGTCAGAAAATTTCTAACTTTTTAAAGATGCAGCGACCAGGATCACATTCCCGGTGGCACACTACTGGCCTGACCCTTGAAGCCTGCCCCAGCAATAAATAGGTCCAGTGGGAGCCCGTCCCAATTGACTGCTGCTGCTTCCACCCCACCTGACCCCGTTTCCAACACTAGGAGCCCACCAGTGTCAGACATTACCTGGTTTTATTTATGTTTTGGGTAATCTAAAGTTATTTTTTTTTAAATGATCACCTTGGTGTTGGACAATGTTTAAATTTTAAATCAAATACAGCCACCGTAAGCCACCCAACTTTGAAGACAACCACCGTGAGCCCATCCTCATTGGTCATGTACTGGCTTGAACTGAGTCCTACAATGGCAGCTGGTTCAAATCCTCTGCTCTCCTCCTTGGTCGGCCACTGTCCAAATAAATTGCAAGTGTGATTTATAAAGTAGAAACATAGAAAGGTGACAGCAGAAGAAAACCAAAGGTCCATCAAATCTGCCCTTAAGATCCCAAAATCATAGGTTATCCTGGGCCCTAGCTGGTAGATTCCCTTGCAGATTTGCTTCCAGCGTATTCCTTATCCCAACCCCTTTTGAATGCTAATATGGTCCAAGCTCCTACCACCTCTGCTGGTAATTTATTCCATGGCTCCACAATCCTTTCTGAAAAATATTGCTTCCTAAGATTACTCCTGAAACTTCCACCCCTCAATTTTCATCCATGCACCCTCATGCTTGAGTTGGGAGCCTTGGTGAATAGTTCAGTATAGGGTACTAAATTTAAACCCCTCATGTACTTAAAGGTTTCTATCATATCCTCCCTTTCTCTCCTAGATTCAAGTGAGTACATATTTAATGCCTCCAGTCGCCCCTCGTACAGCAGTCCCTGAAGCCCCTGTATCATTTTGGTTGCCCTTCTGTGAATGGTCTCTATCCTGTCCCTATCCTTCTTAAGGTATGGCCTGCAAAATTGCACGCAGTATTCCAAATGAGGTCTCACATGTACACAGCATGTATTTCATGAATTGCACTTGTGATTAATTTAGGTGGTATCCAGTTAAAAAAGTGGAAACATAGCAATATAGAAACTTAGAATATGACAGCAGATAAGGACCACTTAACCCACCTAATCTGCCCATTTTTTCCTGCCTACACTGTTACTGCAGATCCTACTTGATCTCTGGCTCCCTTCACCCCAGCTTTCCACTAAGATACCTTTATGCCAATCCCATGCATTCTTGAATGCCACAATTGTTTTGTTCCCACCCCACCCCCGACTGGAAGACTGTTCCAGGCATCCACCACTCTTTCCATGAAGAAGTACTTCTTCACATCTCTCTTGAATTTATTCCCCTCCAGCTTCATTGCATATCCCCCTGTTGTCATGTATCTTTACCTCTGAAAAGCATTCCCCTCCTGTACCTTATTTACCCCTGTGAGATAGTTATACATCTCTATCATATTCCTCTTGACAATCCACTCATCGGGGTGTACATATTGAGGACCTTCAGTCTTGACTCGTAGGGCTTCTGATGGAGACCCTGCACCATTTTAGTTGTCCTTCTCTGGATAGCCTCCACTCTGTCTGGCATATTGCTGCAGAGTCAGGCAAAGTGGCGTATAGGAAAGCCTACAATGCTGTGTGCAATCAGTGCCCATGGGCAATCCGCAAGGCCAAAGCAGACCAATACCAGGCCATCCTTACCTCGTCCTGGGGTTCAGCCTGGACCTTCTGGGATAATATAAAAGAGCTGAATAGGAAATCATGTCCCTCCTCATCCCAGCTTTCTATTGACGGTTCTATTTCCATGGACCCCCCCAACATAGCTAACTGCCTTAATACCACCTTCACTGATCTTAGTTCTGTCCTCCCCAGTAGTTTATTTGACCCCGTGCCTGAATCTCAACCACCTGTCCTACAAAGCCCACAATTTCATCTATGCAAGATATCCACCCAAGAAGCCAAACCATACCTGCTAAAAGCCCTAGGCAGTAATAATCCCAGCAATGACACTCTGGACACCAGGATCCTATGGCTTGTCCTAGATGATGTCCTCATCCTTCTGACTGGCCTACTTAATCGATCCCTCTGTTTAGGTCAATTCCCCAGTGTCTGGAAAATGGCTATCATCACACCCATACACAAAAGTGGTGATAGGTCCTCCCCAAACAACTATCGGCCAATTTCCATACTCCCCCCTCTTTCCAATGCCATTGAAAAGGTGATGGCCACTCAGCTCACCGAGTATCTGACCAAGTATGCCATTCTATGCTCTGAGCAGCACGGTTTCCACTCAGGACATAGCACCACCACTGCCCTCCTTGAATTCTCCAACTACCTGCACTCCTCCCTAGATACTAGCAATCTTGCTGGTGCAGTGTTCATTGACCTCTCCAAGGCCTTTGACACTGTTTGCCATCCCCTTCTGCTTGACTCCCTCTACCAAATCGGTTTCTCCACTGGTTCCCTCACCTGGTGCTCCAACTACCTCCCAGCATGATCCCAGTGTGTAAAAATCAATGGGACCCTGTTCAACACCCAACCTGTTCACTCCGGGGTCCCCCAGGGCTCTATCCTGGGGCCCTTACTTTTCAGTCTCTACCTCAACACTCTGCTCAGTGCCTGCTCCAGCAAAATTCTTTTATATGCAGGTGATGCCGTTCTCTTCGCCTCTCACCATAAGTCTGCCTCACTCCAGGACTTGCTGCAACTCACCTTTAACCAAGCTGAAAAGTGGTTCAAGGATCATAGACTTGTGATTAATCTAAAAATAGCCAAGTCAATGCTTTTCACCCACCACCAGAATAAGTCCAAAAATGCTTCCCTCCTAATCCTCCCCAGCACACAGCACCCCTTAGAGCAAGTGTCCACCTATAAATACCTAGGGATTACCTTTGACACTGCCCTCACTTTCCACCCCCACATTAATGCCCTCTCAGCTGTCACTAATTCCCGGTTAGGCCTTCTCTACTGCCACAAGGACTGTCTTCTTCCCCTTGCGCTCCAGCTGGCCATCACATCCTCTGTCCTGTCCTTAGTGGAATACGGCCTGCCTATATACGTAGCTGCTGATAATACTGCACTCAAAAAAATTTAAATCTCAAGTCAACAAGGCCTGTAGGCTCCTGACTGGAGCATCCCAGGCTCACCCATACCTGCCTACTCTATTCCACTGCATACCTCCTCAACCTCGAAGAAAGATTCCAATACCAGACCTGTCTACTAGCCAAGAAAATTATACTCGGGCTCTCCTCCCAGGGATGGCTGCCTCCCTTCAACACGCCACCCCCACAGTGGCCACCTGCAGATTGGGTAAGGCCACCCTACTGGTGCCCAGAACCAGGACCTCCCTAGCGCAGCGATCCTTCAGCTGCAGGGCTCCCTCCTGGTTCAACTCCCTCCCAGTCAACATCACCAACTCTCCCAAAATTGGTCCCTTCAAAATCGCCCTTCCTGACCACCTTTCAACACACGCTGCTGTAAATGCAACTAATTACTTCTCTTCACCCACTTCCCTGGCCTCCAATGACCCATGCCATCTAGCACACTTCAACTTCAACAGAGCCCTTCGGACCGCTCACTCCCCCCCCCTCCTTAGCTGCTACAACTTACAAATAGTGTCTTTCCCTGCCCTCGTTGTAACTTCATAGTATGGGCTTATATCTTCCATTTTGACTCATACGTTACCTATGTAAATTGACTGTACATAATGTCTTGTATCACTGTAATCTATGTATTCTGTGTATCTCTGTCTGTATCTAGAATGTTGTATTATTGTTGTGTCCTCTCTGTGATGAGGTGCCTTTGTAAACGAGTCTTTGACTCAAAGGTTGTAAATCCAATTGTACAAATGAATAAATAAATAAATATCTCCTTCTTGAGATGTAGTCTCTAGAACTGGGCCAGCACTCTAGAAGGAGTCTCACCAGTGATCTATACAGTCACCAAATCACCTCTCTTCTACTGCTGGTGGTACCCCTTCCTATGTACCCCAACATCCCACTGGCCTTACCAACTGCCTTGTTGCACACTGCCTGGCCACCTTAAGGTCATCAGATATGATTACTCCAAGGTCCATTTTCTGTTTGATGACTGTCTATACCTCTTTTCCCATTGTTTTACTTCATCTCTGGGATCCCGTGCCTCAAGTGCATGAATGCACTTTTTCACATTCGAAATTTGAGCCAGCCACCGTCTGGGAGTGATCAAGTTCTATTGGAATGACTGAGGGTGGGGAGGTACCACATAAAGTCGGACAGAAAGCTAAGATAGTATTGGGTCTTGCATGAAGTGCTACAGTAGGTTCGGTAGAAAGCAGTATGCCTCACAAAAGGTTGGATTGTTAACTACCTTGAAAGCTACTGAAGTGAATAATCAGTGAAAATAAATTTACAGATTCAGAGCACCTGATGAGAAAACAATAAGAAAACAACACTGAGAAAGTGTGGAAATCTTTATTAAGAAAGTAAGACAACTATTATTTATTTATTTAGAAATTGGTAAGTGGGAACGACATGCTCATTCAAGGCAATTCCAGCTGTGACACAAGTGCAGGGAGAAGGACAAAACAGCCCACTATTACATGGGAGGCGTGTACAGTTTAATGTACTAAGTTGCAGTAAAGAGAAGAAGAAGCTATGAAGAACCCACTGAGCAGATGTTCTTCTGCCTATTTTATTTATTAAATAAATTGAGTCAGCTTAAGATTTTTTCCTGGGCAAGAGCATTGCACCAGAGGGCGCAGGTAGTAGACAGGAGGCCAAAGCTATTAGGGGTGGGCAAGCAGCCCTGATAACTCCACCCTTAGAAGGTATGATAGACCTATGCACTATAGGCCATCCCAGCAATGAGGGTCCAAAGGGACTGAAAGCCCAGCAGGGCTAATGCAAAGGTCCACACAGACTGCAGCATATATGTAACTAGCCCTCAGCCAAGGGGCAGGGCTAGCCTGGTGCATAATTAGTACAAAATCAATAAGGGAAAGGCTACTATCACTAGATCCCAACAAATGATTGGGGGGGTATTAACAACAAAAATGGAAAGGGACCTGGGGGTAATCATATCAGATGACCTAAAGGTAGGCAAGCAATGTGAGAAGGCAGTAAGGAGGGCTGAGGGATATTGGGATGTACAGGGAGAGGCATCACCAGTAGAAAACAGGAAGTTGTTATCCCTCTGTACAGACAGTAGATTAGACCCCATCTGGAGTACTGCATACAGTTCTGGAGACCCCATCTCTGCAAGGATAGACAGGATTGAGGCAGTCCAGAGGAGGGCAACTAAAATGGTGCAGGGTCTGCACCAGAAGCCATAAAAAGACAGACTAAAGAGCTTAATATGTATACCCTCAAGGAAATGAGGGAAAGGGGGGACATGATACAAACTTTCAAGTACCTCAAGGGAATCAACAAAGTCCAAGAGGGTAGCATCTTTCAGAAAAAGAGATGTGCAAGAACAAGGGGGCACATTTTGAAGATAGAGGGGGAGCAGCTCAGAGGCAACATGAGGATGTATTTTTCATACAGAGGGTGGAGGATGCATGGAACAGCCTTCCTGAGGAGGTCATGGGGTCAAAAACAGTGGGGGAATTTAAGAATGCATGGGGCAGACATAAGGCAATTCTATTTGGGGTAGCAGGAAGTAGGCTGTTGGTTAAAACTAGGTTCTGCATCCTATCTAATAGATAGGGAAATGGGCAGACTGGGTGGGCCAAGCGGTCCTTATCTGCTGTCAGAATCTATGTTTTTATGTCTATGAGCTGGTACAGTATAGTTGTTAGGGAAATGGCTGAGATTCCAACAGACCCAATAACATCATTATTCAACTATAGTATCAGGGAGGAAGTTCTTCTGAAAGACTGAACAGCTGCAATAGTGATCCCTAGTTTTAAAAATAAGGGAAAGAAAAACAATAAAGAGAATAGCAGCCCCATGAGCCTCACATCAGTGGTGGGGAAAATTATGGAAACTATGTTGAGGAAAATAATCAAGGTCCACATTACTGACAGGATTGAGAGATAGGTCCCCATTTGCAAAAGTTTTGGGTGGTGCATCCCAGGATATGGCACCCAAACCAGGAAATATGTCAGCTGTTGCGGGTGTGCCCATATTCAAAGGGCACAGATGTGTGGCGCATCTCTGACAGCGCCAATGTACACACTATTGTGCTGAGCCTATGCAAATGATTGGTTCTCCTTTCATATGCGGCACAGCACAATATTGAAACGTTACAGAACCACAAATCGGCCCCCAGCAGTGGTGCAGATTTACACCTCTGAAACATAGAAACAAGAAATTAATGGCAAATAAGGACCGCTAAGCCCATCCAGTCTGACAATTTTCCCTACCTACAGTAAAAGCCACAGACCCTACTTGATCTCTGGCTTTACCTCCTCATTCCTATAACTAGGGTTCCCCTATGCCTGTCCCATGCATGTTTGAACTCCCCCACTGTGTTTGCGCCCACCACCTCCTCCACTGGGAATTTATTCCATGCATTCACCACCCTTTCCATGAAGAAATATTTCCTAACGCTACCCCTTAGTCTACCCCCTTCCAACCTCATGTCATGCTCCCTCATTCATGAACATCTGCTTTTCTGAAATATGCTACCCTCTGGTACCCTATTAATGCCTTTTAAATATTTGTAGGTTTCTGTCATATCTCCCCTGTCTCTCCTCTGCTCTAGGGTATGCATATTAAGGTCTCCCAGTCTATCCTAATATTTTATTTGTTTATTTAATTTTGGTAACCGGGTAGGCCCACTAAGCCCCGAGGGTCCCTTTTTCAGGGGCGACCCGGATTTAGTTACAAAGGTATACAGGTACAGTATTTGGTTACAGAGGTGAACTGGTACAGCTTTTAGTTGCAGAAGAGTACAGTACAACAAAGAAACAAGTACAGAGCAGTTCAAGTAAATACATGGACAAGACAGTGCTGACAGTGTGCCATAATTGGATTACAGGGGATGACAATTACAAGGATATGCTTGGGTAGGAGTGTAGAAATCAGGAGGGAAGGTAATATTTTATACAGCAGTGCATGTCTAAGCTAGTGAGGGACTGGACTAAGGTTGGGCCCCTCAATGACAGGAGCAGACGCTAGCCTCTAGTAGGTGAGCCCGAAGTCCCTTATAGAATTTCCAAGGGAGGGGGCATCCCGAAGGAGGGGAGGAAGCTTATTCCATAGGGCAGGGGCCGTGGTGGCAAAGGATTTGCTGCAAGCAGTGGTCCGACCTCTGGGTTTAACTAGGTTACCCCCAGTGGTTCTTAGGGTACGTGCTGAGTGCTTGGGGACCAGGAGACTGGCCAGGCTGACAGGGGGATTGTGGTGTAAGAGCTTGTATGCGTTGCACAGCAGAGGGTACTGCAGTCAACCATCTAGAGAGGGCCATTGTAGAGCAGCAAGGGCTTCACAGTGATGCTGTCTTTTGTGGGATTGTGACGAAAACCGAGCAACTTTGATGTAGAGAACTTGTAGCCTATTCATCTCTTGTTTAGCCAATCCCTGAAAAATTGGGGCAGCAAAGGTCAGTGTTGGCAGGAGTAGGCTGTTGGCAATGGAGATTCTAGACTCGGGGATGAGCTGGTCATTCAGGTGGTACAGCAGGCCCAGTTTACGGTGTATGGCTATGGTTACTTGGTCTAAATGAGATTTCAAGGTAAGTCCTTGATCCAGGGTTAGCCCCAGGTACTTGAGGGAACTCACAACCTCGATGCGTCTGCCTGAGGATGAGGTCAGATGGAGCAAGGTACTATGGCCTGCAACTAGCTTTCTCTGACCAAATAGCATTGCTTTGGTTTTAGTGGTGTTTAGAACTAGTTTATTCCCGGTAAGCCAGGACTCTAACTTGGAAAAGTCAGCTTTGAGATGGGGTCCCAGGTCTGATGGGCTGCTCGGGGACCAATAGATAACAGCATCATCTGCATATTGATTGACCGAGCTGCCACCACAGTGGGATTTAAGATCATTGATGAATAGCGAGAAGAAGAGGGAGCCAAGGATGGAACCCTGAGGTACCCCCTCACTTAGGGGGAGTGGATCTGAGGTCGCAGACTTCCACCTGACCTGCTGCAAGTGACCAGATAGGTAGCAGGTGAACCAGGAAAGGGAATGTTGATCCAGGCCAAGAGAGGCCAGTTTGGATAGCAGGAGTTTGTGGTCCACTAGGTTGAAGGCTTTTGATAGATCGATAAAGATAGCTCCTGTGGGGAGTCCTTTGTCCATGGCCCCTAGGACATCGGTTGAGAATTTTATGAGGGCTGTATCAGTGCCATGGTTCTGCCTAAAGCCGTGTTGCGTGGAGGCTAGTAACTGGTTAGCCTCGAGGCCCCCCTCCCCATCCAAGCACTCTGCCTTGGTGCCGAAAAGTCTAACTCTCCTTTGTCTTGCTAAACTGCTCAATCTAAACCTATCCTACCTCTATGCTATTTAAACCCTGCTATTTTTTCTTCTCTCCAGCTGCCTGCCCTTGAACGGGGCTGCTTCAGCTCCCCCACAGTCGGTCGGCACCCAGCCAGCCATCAACTGAGACCAGGACGCCCGCCTGCAGCCCCTTGGAAGGTATGGCAACAGCGCAACCAATCAGAAACACAGGTGCTTCCAGCAAACCCGCTCTGATTGGCCAGGACTTTTCCCCTGCTTTTGCCACCTGGCGCAATTTACAAATAGATTTAGCTGCAACTAAGCACATTTCAAGTGTCTAATAGAAGTTTTTCAACTGTACTAGCTGGACTGTAATTTCTACTACTGTTTTAAAGAGCTTATAGCTCTTTTATTTCCTTGCTCCTGCACCCCCCCCCCCATCCAAGCACTCTGACTTGGCGCCAAAAAGTCTAACTCTCCTTTGTCTTGCTAAACTGCTCAATCTAAACCTATCCTACCTCTATGCTATTTAAACCCTGCTATTTTTTCTTCTCTCCAGCTGCCTGCCCTTGAACAGGGCTGCTTCAGCTCCCCCACGGTCGGTCGGCACCCAGCCAGCCACCAACTGAGACCAGGACGCCCGCCTGCAGCTCCTTGGATGGTACGGCGACAGCGCAGCCAATCGGAACACGGTTGCTTCCAGCAAACCCACTCTGATTGTCCAGGACTTTTCCCCTGCTTTTGCCACCTGGCACATTTTACAAATAGATTTAGCTGCAACTAAGCACATTTCAAGGGTCTAATAGAAGTTTTTCAACTGTATTAGCTGGATTGTAATATCTACTGCTGTTTTAAAGTGCTTACAGCTCTTCTGTTTCCTTGCTCCTGCACTCCCCCATCCAAGCACTCTGCCTTGGCGCCGAAAAGTCTGACTCTCCTTTGTCTTGATAAACTGCTCAATCTAAACATGTCCTACCTCTATGCTATTTAAACCCTGCTATTTTTCCTTCTGTCCAGCTGCCTGCCCTTGAATGGGGCTGCTTCAGCTCCCCCATGGTCGGTCGGCACCCAGCCAGCCACCGACCGAGACCAGGACGCCTGCCTCCAGCTCCTTGGAAGGTACGGTGACAGTGCAGCCAATCAGAACATGGGCACTTCCAGCAAACCTGCTCTGATTTGCCAGGACGTTTCCCCTGCTTTTGCCACCTGGCACTTTTTACAAATAGACTTAGCTGCTACTAAGCACATTTCAAGAGTCTAACAGAAGTTATTATTTTTTTTTTTTTTTTAAGTGGCTAGTTTTCCATTAGCAGGTTATACGGACCTGCTTCTATAGGGATTCTTGTTCTTTCATTTAAAAAAAAAAGTCTACCCTCTTAAAGTCACAGTTGCTTTACTTGCTATATACCGTCCTTCCTGCACTCAAGATCCTCTCGAACCGGGTAAGACTTCCCTGAACCACCGGGACTGCTGAAAGCCACGTCATTGGCCCCACGGTATCTGTACCGCACCCTGATTGGATGATCACTTGCCTCCTGCTCGGGGGATTGGCTCTTGAGCCAGCTAAAACTTTGCTCTGCTCAGGGCTGCTGCACCCATTCATTTCTACTGCAAATGGCCGAAATTTTACGCCTGCCCCCCCCGGACCTTAACTTTAATAGACCTTCCTCCATGCCCCCTGGTAGCTCCTCCCCCCAACTCATGCTCCATCGGGTACCTGTTTTGGGACTCCCCTCCCCCATCTTTTAGTCACCACCTCCCACTCCCTGGCTGCCTGGCCTTCCTGGTTGTATCCTCACTTCCCACTGATCCAGCCACTGCTCTTCTGCCCCCTTCTCCTAGCCCCGCCAGTCTGTCTTAACCCCCTCCCCACCTACCTCGAATCCTACTTTAATCATGCACCTCCACCGCTCTCTACCCCCTATTCTATTTCTCCTTGCCTGTCTTCCTCCCCTACTGCACACCCCAAAAGCCTGCTTTCTCTCCCTCCCTCCCCCCACAGCTTCCACATTCCTACATCCTTCCTCCACATAGGCACACTGCACGCTGGTCATTGCCCCTTTCCCAGGGTCTATCCTACCACCATGAAACTGTCTACAGCCACACTGGTCCTAGCCCTCCACTCTGGTCCCCCCATCTATGCTTACCTTCACCCACTATCGTCGATGCTCGGCAATTTCCTGAGATGCTAGCAGGCGAAAGCATTCCCTTAAAGAAATATGCCGCAGCTCTTTGAGGCTAGTCCTCCTCCTCCTAATGCTGTCAGGCAACGTGCACCCAAACCCTGGCCCATTCTGCTCTAAAGCCACTAATCTGAGCAAGCCTTCGGGTGCACTCTTATTCATATCAATCAACATCTGCAGCCTCCTTCATAAAATGGTTGCCCTACAGGCCTTCACCAGCCAACACTGCCCTGACATCCTGGCAGTTGTCGAAACCTGGCTCACGCCATCAGTACTGGACCATGCAATCAGCCTTCCTGGCTACAACGTCTTTAGGCTGGATCGCCTCTCCAAAAGAGGCGGGGGCTGCGCTCTCTACCTAAAAGACTCCATACAGGGGCACCACATCATTACCTCACTCCAACACACAACTACCAGATACTGCCAGTGAGAATCCTCCTAGGCCCAAAACAAAACCCTCACTGTTGCCACCATCTACATCCCTCCCAAAGAACAGGGAACTGGTCTAACAGCTGTTCTTGACTTTGTAAAGTCACTCCCACCGGACACCGAATCTATCCTCCTAGGCGACTTCAACATCAACTGGCCTGCGGCCAATGCTGGTGCACATAGGGATACCATTGCTGCGGCGAACCTCACACAAATGGTTGACTCACCAACCAGGAAAAATTACAGGACCGACACCGGCACACTCTTGGACTGGATCCTTACCAGTCACCCATCACGGATATCTAACACCAGTGTCCTCCCTGACTCTCTCAGTGACCACTCCCCTGTTAGCTGCACCTGGTCAAATAAATTAATCAAACTACCACCAAAAACTATCACTAGCAGGGTTCTACCCTGTGGTCACCTTCCTCGACTCAAATCCCACCTTCTCCATCAAAACTGGTCCCCTATTTTCAATGCAACCAATGTAAACACTGCCCTTGACCACTTCATAAACATCTTCACTGTAGCCTGTGACATGTATGCTCCTATTAAGAAGAGCAAAGTCAAATCACTCAGTAACCCTTGGCTCACAGGTGACCTCCTTAGGATGCTAAAAACAAGAGACCACCTATGGGAGCTGGCCAGAAACTCTGGAAGGCAAAACGACATCCAAAACTACAAATGTGCCCGCAATGACTGCACCAAAACCATCCGGCAAACAAAGTCCGCCTACTATAAGCATGCCCTCACAAACTCCTGGGCAATGGTCGGGAATTCTGGAAGAACATAAAGGAACTCAGTGGGAATCCACTCAAACCCCCCCATCAATACTCAACATCAATGGAACCACAACCCTCAACCCAAAAACCATTGCGGATACCTTTAACAAAGCCTTTACCGACCTCGGCGCTGTCCTACCCCAGGACTACTTCAAAGATGGTGAAGCCCCTCTGTTCACAATGAACACTACCCCCACCAGTTCCCCCCACTTCTACTTCAAAGCAGTCAAGGATCACCAAGTACACAAATATGTTACCAAAGCCCTTGGCAAATCAAGATTCAGTAATGACTCCCTTGATCTCAAAATCCTGTCTCTCACACTTGATGAAGTGCTTAGTCCTCTGACCAGAATTTTCAACCTCTCCCTCAGCCTTAGCCAGTTCCTGGACAGATGGAAATCTGCCACTGTCACCCCTATCCATAAAAGTGGTGACAAAATTGCCCACGATAACTACAGACCTATCTCCCTACTACCCCCACTCTGCAAGGCACTAGAACGCATCGTCTCGGACCAGCTCACAGAATACCTGAATATGTACAACATCCTGTGCAAGCAACAACACGGGTTCCGAAAAGGTCACAGCACCTCCACAGCCCTACTTGAATTCACTGGTGCAATCCACAATGCACTTGACTCCGGTGAACTACTAGGCTCAATCTGCATTGACTTAACTAAAGCCTTTGACACCGTCAATCACCGCCTCCTGCTTGTCCAGCTTAAGAACACTGGGCTGTCAACCGACTCCATTGGCTGATTTAAGAGCTACCTTGAAGAACTGTCCCAAACAGTAAGAATTGTTGATGCACTCTCAGACCCTAGACCGGTCCACTCGGGAGTCCCCCAGGGCTCCATTCTGGGACCCCTCCTCTTCAGCCTATTCTTAAACTCACTACTGGACAGCTGCCCAGAACAAATAATTCTCTACGCCGATGATGCTGTGATCCTCACCTCAGACCCTGATCCAATCCAATTATAAAATAAACTTCAGCAGGCCTTCTCCTCCATCGAATCCTGGTTCCTAAATCATAAACTGCTTCTCAATCAGAAAAAAAACAAGTCTATGGTCCTCTGCAGCCCCCACAACGAAAACAAACAACTCCACCTCTCCATTGCAACCGAACAAGGAGCCATCCTAGAGCAAACACAATCATTCAAGTACCTCGGCATCACCCTTGATCCCCACCTCTCATATGCTGTCCATATCAGCAATGTTGTAAAGTCTGCCAATGCGAGGTTAGGCATATTATTCCAGCACAGGAAACACCTAACCCCAGAAGCACTATCATTGGCCGTCCAAAGCTCCAGCGTCAGCATCATAGACTATGGTCTTATCATATATGGGTCTGCAACTACCACTGCTCTCAAATGTATCATGACCTCCCTGAATAAGGCCTGTCATCTCATCACTGGCTCACATCGCTGTACCCACACATGTGACCTTCATTCCCAATCTGGATTGCTTCAACTGGACAAATGCATAAAATACCAAACCTGCATTACGGCCAAGAAAATTATAATGGGGCTTGCCCCACCTGGTGTCTGTGCCCTCCTTAAGCCTAGACATAGGAACGTCACTACAAGGAGATCCAATTCCCATCTACTACATATCCCACGATGTTGCACAACCCAAGGTTAAAGGTCATTCACCCATTGGGCATCCAAGTGGCTCAACTCTCTTGGCAGCGACATAGTGACCGCTCCAACACTCAGCCTCTTCAAGTTCACACTGTGCCTCTCGCTGCTTGTATCCTGCGATTGCCCATCTTAACATTTCCACTGTTCCAGCTCCACATGCTCCAGACCCCAGCACTTACAATCAGGCTTTGAACCCCTAGCACCTTACCTGTCATATTCCCTTGACAAGGCCCCCTGACTGCACTGTCTCCCGCCCTCACCCACATCCCCCCATATCTTCACTCCTGTCCCCGCCCCAACCACCTCTCATACTCCCCTTACCCCTGCACCTCCTTCCCCTCGACTCTCCTACCCCTCACTTCCCCACCCACCCACCCCCTTCCCTTGTCTTGCTCTAGCTCAAGTCTTTGTACTGGTTATTACATGCTTGTAAGTCAATGATTATATGTTTGTAACTAAAATGATGACTGTTGCACATACTGATGTGGAACCTTTGTAAAAGAGCCTCAGTTCAAAGGTATTGTAATCCTAGATTGAAATAAATAAAATAAAATAAATAAATAGTCGAGGAGTTGGCAGTATACTGGTCTTTCTTGAATCTTGGCCAGGGCACAAAGCAGTGAGATTGGCCTGCAGTTACCAATGGATTCCCTAGGGCCTCCTTTGGGGATAGGGATTACAACGGCTTGTTTCCAGGTATAGGGTACTATACCTTCAAGCAGGGATCAGTTGATAAGCCATGTGAAGGGTAGGGCGATGGCAAGTGCCGCCGCCTTTAGTAATTTAGGGGAGACACCATCTGGACCCCCGGAACCTTTGTCTTTGAGGGTCTTTAAGAGAGGGAGTACCTCCTTGACCTTTACTAATCGAAGGTGAAAGTGCAGCCATGTGGGGCAAGGCACCTCAGTGCAGGAGGGTTCCAAAGGGGTAGGTATAAAGCTGGACTTGAGGTCATCAAGGTTGGTGAAGTAACTGTTGAAGGCAGCAGCAATTTCGTGGCAGTCATTAGACATAAGGCCATTGACTTCGATAGGGCCAGAGGAAGGGTTCTTGTTGCCCTTTATCAGGCCATTGATACTGGACCAGAACGACCGAGGGTTGGTTAGAGTAGTTTGCTGGAGAGCTTGACATACTCTCTTTGACTTTTGGCACAGGTGCTGCACCATCTTTGTTGCCCTTCCTTCAACTGCCTTCACCCCATCTATGTCCTTACGGAGATGCGGCCTCCAGAACTGGACACAGTATTCCAAATGAGGCCTCACCAATGATTTGTACAGTGGCATCACCACCTCCTTTCTTCTGTTGGTGATACCTCTCCATATGCATCCCAGCATCCCACTGGCTCTCCCCATAGCCTTGTCACATTATAATAATAATAAAATGTTATTTATATAGTGCAATTCAAACATATATCAAAGCACTGTACAAAAGATTAAAACACAGATAAACATTAAATGCTAAAAAAACAGTAAAATAATATAACTTCAACAATCCCCATAAGCACAGCTAAATAAGTGTGTTTTTAAAGCTGTCTTAAAGCTCTCCACAGTCAGGCACTCTTTAATCCGACGAGGTAGAGAATTCATACATAAATGCTCTCATATGAACATACAAACATACTGTACGAAGAATCCAGCAGAAGAAGGCCATTTGGTCTATCAAGTCTGCTTGTATTGCAGGGTCCACAGCTTGAGCTAATGTCCTTGCCCTCCCTCCCCACTCCTCCCATCCTCCCTACCCATGATTCTTATCTTCCCCCACGCCTATCTCAGCCTCTCTTAAAGCTGCTCACTGTCTTTAATGAGATGACCTCTTCTGGCAGTGCATTCCAAGTGTCCAGCACCCTTTCTGTGAAGAAGTACTTTCTGACATCCCTCCTAAACCTCCCACCCTCCAGCTTAAGATTGTGCCCCCTCGTTATATGGTTACCACTCAGCTTAAAGAGACTTTCCTTATCAAAATTATTTATCCCTTTCACCCTTTCAAGTACCTGAATGCCCCACTCATGTTCCCTCTCTCTCTCCTGTCTTCCAGGGAGTACATGTTCAGTGCCCTCAACCTCACCTCGTATGCCTTGCCCTGCTGACCGGCTATCATCTTTGTAGCCCTCCTCTGTACCTTCTCCAGCAGGTTAATGTTGTTTTTGAGGTGTGGACACCAGTACTGAACTCCAGACTCTAGATGCGGCCTTACCAGAGACCTGTACAAGGGCAGTATAACCTCCTCTCTCCTACTACTGATCCCCTAGCTATGCATCCCAGCATCTTGTTTGCCTTTGCTGCTGCTTTCTTGCACTGCATGGAGTGCTTCAGATCACTAGTGATCATCACTCCCAGGTCCTTCTCCTCCTCTGATACAGCTACTCGGACTCCACACAGATAATACTCTGTCCTGGGATTCTTGGCTCCAATATGCATAACTTTGCATTTTTTGGCACCAGACGTTTTCAATCAGACCCTGGGAACCTCTAGCAATCCCTCGTCAGCTGAACAGAGGGATTGAAGTGGGCAGTAAGGAATCAGACGCTCTTGCAGGTAGCCTGGACCCAGTCTGTGCAGGGCCTTATAGGTAAGTAAACTGAATTTGAAGGTGATTCATCACTGAACCAGCAGCCAGTGCAGTTCGCGCAGCACAGGCATGGCATGACTAATCCGAGAAACCCCAGTTAGTAACCTGGCCGCAGCGTTCTGCACCAGGTGAATATCATTGTTTGGACACCTTTAGGTCCTAACTAGTACGCAGACCTGGCTGCACACTAGTAAGGGCAGGGAACTCTGGTGGTAGAGTGGTTCCTTCCTAGCCTCGAGCACTGAGTAAATAGTAAATCCCCTTCCGATCCCTGTTGTCCCTGGTAGTCTAGTGGTTCCCCCTTCCCAGCCTCGATCACATATATATAAAATAAAAAAAATCACCCCAGCGTCATTTTCCTTGATATTCTAGTGGTCCCCCCTGCCCAGCCTTGATCACATCTATAATAAAAAAAAAAACACCCCCATTGTCCCTGGTAGTCTAGTGGTTCCCCCAAGCCCCAATCATATATATATATATATATATATATATATACACTACCGGTCAAAAGTTTTAGAACACCCCCATTTTTCCAGTTTTTATTGAAATTTAAGCAATTCAAGTCCAGTGAATAACCTAAAATGGTACAAAGGTAGCGGTAAACTGCTAGAGGTTAAAAAAGTTTAGGTTAGCAAAAACTGCTGTGAGAAATTGCAAAGAAAGCCAAGGTGTCAGTGAGTACAGTTTCCTACACCATCAAAAGGCACTTGGAAACTGGAGGAAACTCTGACAGGAAGAGGTCTGGCAGACCCAAAGCCACAACAGAATCAGAAGACAAGTTTCTGAGAGTCAACAGCTTGTGTGATAGGCGGCTCACAGGACAACAGCACAGAGTGACTGGCATCCTGAACCAAAAGCGCTACCACAGCATTTTGCAGTGCCATGAAATACCCTCTGGTCTACGTCTAGTTGGTCAGGGGTTCATCCTACAGCAAGATAATGACCCAAAACATACCTCCAGGCTATGTCAGAACTACCTTCGAGGAAAAGAACAAGACGGTAGGCTTCAAATCATGGCATGGCCAGCACAGTCTCCAGACTTAAACCCCATCGAGCTGGTTTGGGATGAACTGGACAGAAAGGTGAAAGCAAAGCAACCTACAAGTGCAACACATTTGTGGGAACTTCTGCAACAGTGTTGGGAAGAACTTCCCGAACAATATTTGATGTCCATTGTAGGAAGAATGCCACAAGTGTGTTCGGCGGTTACAGTATATCTGCAAAAGGTGGCTACTTTGATGAGTCAATAATTTAGATTAAATTTTGTTAAACAAAATGATTCTATGCTTTCTTTTTTATCTCCAATTGTTTATTTGTTCTATGCTTTAATTTCAGAGTACATTGAGACATTAACCTGCGTAAATTTCAATAAAAAACTGGAAAAAGGGGGGTGTTCTAAAACTTTTGACCGGTAGTGTATATATAAAAATAACCCTTCCCTGTTGTCCCTGGTAGTCTAGGGGTTCCCCCCCCTTCTTGAGCCCCGATCCCTATAATAATTGTAATGGCCCTGGTCCCTGGTAGTCAAGTTGCAACCCACCCTGTTAGGCAGTGACCCACCACCCCACTCTCCCCCAACCCGACCGGAGCCGGTGACCGGCACAGCCCACCCACACCACCACAGCCATCCACTGAATGAACAGCACAGGAGTGTGTACAGTATACAGTACATGCCCACTGGTTGACTGGTCAACCAATGGGCATGTACTGTGTACTGGACTCGCTCCTGTGTAGTTCAGTATGCAGCTGGTCATGGTAGTGTGGTGCGGTTGTGCTGAGCTGGATGGTGGATCACTGTCTAATGGGGTGGGGGGACCACCTGACTACCAGGAACCGGGCCATTACAAGTATTATACAGATCGGGGCTCAGGAAAGAGGAAACCACTAGACTACCAGGGACAATGGGGATGGGGTGATTTTTTTTTATTATATATGTGAGTGTGGCTGGGGAGAGGGGAACCACTAGACTACCAGGGATACGTGAGCGAAGACTTTATTATAATATTACAGATCGGGACTGGGGGGGGACTGGTCCGGTGCACTTTCCAGCAGTGCAGGCATGCAGATGAGCCCATAATGGGCTTGCAAATGGCCCCAATGTGCTGCGCATGCCCAATGGGCTCTTCTGCATATTTGGGCTGAATATTGCCCATGGGGGCCATGGTGCACACCAGTGTGCATCACGCAGTACCCCTATGGGTGGTACTCAGCCCAGATCTATGGTTGCACTGCGCGGAACATGGTGACCCCCTGCTGTGCGCTGTGCATGCAGTTTCCGATATTCAAACAGTTTGTGCAGTCTGTTCGGATCATGCAGTCTGTTTCAATATGGTGCCAGAGCCAGCTGGCACATTTTTTTGTGTAGCGCACTGCTTTGCTCGCACAGCCAAATGACTCTGCATATGCTGGAAAGTGCACCGGGCCAGTCCCCCCCAGTCCCGATCTGTAATATTATAATAAAGTCTTTGCTCACGTATCCCTGGTAGTCTAGTGGTTCCCCTCTCCCCGGCCACAATTACATATATAATAAAAAAAAATCACCCCATCCCCATTGTCCCTGGTAGTCTAGTGGTTTCCTCTTTCCCGACCCCTGATCTGTATAATATCTCAGACGCCTCGGTGCGGTCATGAGGGTCAGTGTCTACGGCACACTCCCCCACCCCCCGACTCCATGAGATAAGACACCTCGGTGCGGTCGTGAGGGTCAGTGTCTACGGCGCCCTCCCCCACCCCCCGACTCCATGAGATAAGATGCCTCGGTGCAGTCGTGAGGGTCAGTGTCTGGCGCCCTCCCACCCCCCAACTCCATGAGATAAGACACCTCGGTGCGGTCGTGAGGTCAGTGTCTGGCGCCCTCCCCCACCCCCCGACTCCATGAGATAAGGCGCCTCAGTGCGGTCGTGAGGGTCAGTGTCACGGCGCCCTCCCCACCCCCGACTCCATGAGATAAGGTCGGGATATTTTCTGGCAGTAAACACCAAGCTGTTGCCTCCTCCCAAGGATTGTGCTGCGCTGCTGGAGTTCGACCCCGCCAATGCAGGGCGTCGGCTCCCCACCACCCCCACCACCTCCCTTGGTGAACACTCCCTTTTATAGGGAACTGTAACCAATCAGCCAATTTTCCCATTAGCAGCTTATATTGTTAAACCACTAGAGGCTGCTCTACTGCCTGAACTCCGGTTTTCACTGGCAGTCCTTGTTCCTCCAACTCTTAATGTCAGGATGATTACTATAATTATATCGCTCTGCCTTTTGCTCCCCCCTGCTCAGTCCCCCCTCCTGTCGTACCCTGATATACCCCAGACCCCCCCCATTTGGCTGCAGTCAGAACGCCTGGCAGCAAGTCCTAATTTAGGTAACCACCAGCCCCTCATACACCTGCTGTAGTGGCTTGGCAGTTTGCTCACACTCCTCTTACTTTCTATGCAGGCCTGCATTATCAAACAACCCTTGCTACACCCCCTGGGGCTGACCTCACCCAGAAACCTCAACATACAATACCGTCATCCACCCTAGACTTTCATTACCTCCTTCAGGCTTACCTTAAGACACATGCAATACCCATTCCTACCGTCTCCACTACTGTACCACATTCCCTGACATCCCAATACAAAAAGATGAAGTGTTCCAGGTACCCCTCCTCAAGATTCCTCCTTCTCCTCCTCCTCCTCCTTCTATCTGGGAATATCCATCCTAATCCTGGACCACCAATTGACATGATGCCACCCCAACCTACCTTGGGTCAGTTGCACATTGCCTCTCTCAACATCTGTAGCATCCTAAAAAAGTGGGACTCCTTCCAGGCCTGGATACATCAACGTCAACTGGATGTCATTGCAGTGTGTGAAACCTGGCTCACCTCAGTCCTGGTTCTCCGTATCTTGCCGGGTTCACCCTTTACCCGTGCAGATCATCAGGGTATGCGAGGGGTGGATGTGCCCTCTATATTAAGGACACCATTCAAGGTCACCTACTCCACTCCCCTCATCTGGGGCAGGCACAGACCCTCACTGTCAAGCTGGCTCTGGGAAGAGCCCAAAACCCACTGTTCATTACGACAGTCTACATCCCCCCAAGGGACCAAAAATCAGCTTTCCAAGCAGTTATGTCATATCTGGACACATTACCATCACAGTCGGAACAACTTGTGCTTGGTGATTTTAATATCAATTGGCTATGTAAAGATGCCATCCCTCAAATTGATCTCGCCACAGCCCAAGCCCTAACTCAACTGGTCACTTCTCCTACCCGTTTGGA
Organism: Neoceratodus forsteri; assembly: GCA_016271365.2. Classification (NCBI taxonomy): domain Eukaryota; kingdom Metazoa; phylum Chordata; order Ceratodontiformes; family Ceratodontidae; genus Neoceratodus; species Neoceratodus forsteri. Next base: position 1,069,349,810 of record CM028130.1, read on the forward strand.
TCCACGTACTGGATCCTCCTCTCTACTGGATCTCATCTTTTCCAATCGCCCGGGCAAGATTGTAAACGTCACTGTCCTTCCAGACACCCTCAGTGACCATTCTCCGGTTCTCTGCTCCTGGTCCTGTAAAATCCCAAGATCTCCTCCCAAAATAATTGTGCAACGTAAACTTGGTCCTGGTAAATTGGCACAACAGAAAGCTCACCTCAGTGTCGTGGATTGGTCCTCCATTTTTAATACTGTAAACCTTGACAGGGCCTTGGACCTGTTACGATCCTTCAATAATATCTGTGATCTCTATGCACCATTCACGAAAAGAGTGGTTAAAGGCAACCATGTACCTTGGTTCACTGAACACCTCAAGACCTTAATGCGAACCAGAGACTCCTTATGGTACCTCTCCATCGAGTCCGGCCTCCCCCAAGATAGACAGAATTATAGAACGGCTAGGAATAAGTGCACTTGGGCCATTCGTAGGGCAAAAGCAGATTACTATAAATCCGCCTTAACCTCGTCCTGGGACTCCGGCCGCAAGTTTGGAACAACATCAAGGAAATATGGTAAGGTCCCAACCGGTCCCTCCCAAATCATGTCTAATGGGTCCTTGACCTCTGACCCTACTGCATCGCTGCAGTTTTCAGTGATGCCTTCTCCAACCTTAACCATGTTCTCCCCTGAATTTCTATGACCTCCTGCTCCTAGCTCACATGCCCCGCACCTTGGTGCCCCCTTTACCTTGCACTACATCTCCCCAAGTCAGCTGAACCATATCTTAATGCTGCCTCAGTCACGCCTCCTCCAATGCCGACTCCCTCGACCTCAGAATTCTTCGCCTTTCCCTTAAGGAAGTCCTTGCCCCTCTCACCCACATCTTAAACCTCTCCCTCTCCCTGGGCAAATTCCCTGCCATCTGGAAATCCGCCTATATCATGCCCATATATAAAGGTGGGGACCGCTCCTCTGTTAACAACTACCGTCCTATCTCCATCTTACCCCCCCTCTCCAAAGCCTTAGAGAGGATAGTTTCGGATCAGCTCACTGACCACCTCAATAAATATAACTTACTCTGCAAACAACAACATGGTTTCCGTAAAGGCCACAGCACAACTACTGCCCTGCTTGAACTAACATCTCACATCCACACTGCACTGGATAAAGGTCACATCACAGGTGCGATCTTCATTGACCTCACCAAGGCATTTGATACCGTCCATCATTCAGTACTCCAAACCTCTTTGCTCAACCTGGGTCTCTCACAGGAAGCTGTGGGGTGGTTTGCTGACTATCTTACCAACCGGACCCTTCAAGTTAAAATTGGCAATACCCTATCACCTAAATCTCCTGTCCTCTCAGGGGTCCCACAAGGGTCCATTTTGGGTCCCCTCCTATTCAGCCTCTTCCTAAATTCCCTCCCCGCATCCTGCACCTCCAACTTACTACTATATGTAGATGATGCTGTCATATTCTCCTCCAGCCCAGACCTCTCCCTACTCCACCACTCCCTCCAGTCCTCCTTTAATGTGGTTGAAAGTTGGTTCTCCTCACAACACCTTATTATCAACTATAAAAAAACCAAGGGTATGCTATTCGCATACCCGCAGAATTCCAGGGCTGGGCTCTTCCCACAAATACTATCAATGTCCCAGACTCCCCTGGATTTTGTGCATTCATTCAAATACCTGGGCATCACTCGGGACACTGGTCTTACGTATCACGAGCATATACACCAGTTATCTAAGGCCCTAAATATCAGGCTAGGGCTTCTGCACTGCTATAAACATTGCCTTACCCCAGAGGCCCTTAAGCTTGCTATATCCTCCTCAGTACTTTCCCTGCTAGACTATGGTCTCCTGACTTTTGGAGGGGCTAGCTCCTCAGCCCTTGTTAGTCTCAGACTCGTTCTTAACAAGGCATGTCGTCTTATATTAGGATGTGGCAGACTTACCCATACCTGTGCCCTATATAAGGATACCAATTGGCTTAACCTAGACAACAGAATCAAATTCCACACTTGTGTCTTGGCAAAAAAAATTACCCTTGGCCTCTCCCCTTCTGCCCTCACCCCCTTAATCATGAAGGACTCAAAAGTTAAGCACACCCGTAGCTCTGACTCCCATCGTTTCTCCATCCCTTCCTGTCGCACATCTCAGTTCCAAAGATCCTTTTGCTACAGGGCACCCCAGTGGATGAATAACCTGCCCTCCTCCTTGCATTCTGATCAAAGAATTGGTTATTTTAAAATGCACCTCTGGGCTCATCTTAGATCCACAAGTAACTGCAACTGTACGTGATTCGGTGACACCTTTTCCGTCTAATACTGACAGTGGCCTCTGGCCTGCCTCTCCTTACAGCTCTTAATCTCCCCCCTCCCAGAGTTGTTAAGTCCAGTTTTTCTCTCAACTGCCTCAACTGTTCTAGTTCATGTATGTTAGCTTAACTGCTCCTGTTATTAACATAGCTCTACTCTGTAACAAGTACTGCACTGTGTAACTGTCCTAACTGTATTGTATATTCTGTATATATTATATGTGACTTGGAACCTTTGTAAAGGAGTCCTTGACTCAAAGGTATTTCTGATCTCTGAAATAAATAAATAAATATGGGTACCATAGTACACAACATGGAGTAATCAATCAATCAATCAAAATTTGTATTTTGCCAGGCAGAACATCATTGAGGCAAGCTCATTTACAAGATGGACCTGGGGCAACACTTGCCAGCACTTGTAAACAGGGGGAGTTCATGTCTCACAAATCTGATTAATTTTTTGAGCATGTGAGTAAAGCCCTATAATGTGGTCTCCCTGTGAATGTGATCTACATTCACTACAATAAGGCATTTGATATGGTCCCCCATTATGAATTAACCCTTGGGGTGCAGGTAAATTGAGAACATACAGGAACTGTATAGAAGCATGCCATTAATCCTGACCTTTTGTCTTCTGTTAACCAGCTTTTGGTTCACTTGAAAATGTTGATTGAATTGAATCCCATCCTAACTAGCCTCTGGTCCACTTGAAAATGTTCTGGTTTAATCCCATCCATGTCAGTTTTAGTATTAACCCTTGCTGTGCTGCAGAGTTCTATACAATTCCTGTACGTTCTTAATCTACTTGCATAGAAGTCTGCAGTGTTTTAGTTGATGCAGCCACAGTGAATACCTGCTCTTTAAGCTCCCCTGTGGCTGCATCATCTAAAACACTGGTGCAATCAGTGTGATAATGCAGCCATTTCAGGCCACTCATAAAGCCTGGCCTGAGACAATAACAGTGATGAGGCAGGTGCTGCAGAAGTGGCAGCTGCACCATCACGCACATTGCTCTGTCCTGTATCCTGTAGCCTTGTGTTTCACAACATATGAGTGTAGTGTTCACCATGGGGTGTAACTGTACTCCTTGTACTTTGTTTTATTTATTTATTGCTCAATTGATTTGTTCATTTATTTCTGTATGTATGTATTTATTTATTTATAATGTTAAAACATATGCAGTAAACCTGGATTGTTCTTTGGCATTCTGTTTAAGCCATAACTTGTGCATTAACATACAGTGTTTTTTGCAATAAATTATAGGCGCACGGTAGTGCCCCTATTATTAGAGTTAGATCTTCTGTTCTATGTTAAACTCTTGTTTTTGCACCTTAATAATGTGGCTGATCCTGGTCTGAATAGGCTGAAATATGGCATATGCGATTTGGGGTCTTGGATCTCTGGATCCTGCAAATTTGGTAACAATCAGTTTAGCAGTTTTAAAATTCTAAGAGGTTGAAAATGTCTAAAAATATAATCATTCTTTTTTTGCTCAACTATAGCTTAAAAATGTCTCACAGGTGAAACCTGAAATTTTCAGTTTTGTCGCCATTTGATTCAAAGAGGTGCATTTGATAGGTGGTTTTACTAAAAATTAAGTTTTTAAATTATTAACCAAAAAAAATCCATTATCATGCATGTGCAGAATGTTTTGTCAATGTTCTATTAATAAGCATGTTTTTGAGACAATAGCAGCTTCCATTACTGTGACTTGAAAACTGTTGATGTGCACTGTTTTCATTATTCTAAGTGACACATGTCAACAGTCTTGAGCTCCCCCAACCCAACTGTGTATTCTAATTTACCTGTGGTGAGTGTCCAACCCCACTGCTGGTATCGCTCCCCCCCACCCAAACCAGCTGGCCATTACAGTCACTGGCTGTGGATGCCAACCCCATCCCCAGTATCCCCTCCTCCCACCCAACCCAGCTAAGTAGTAAATGATTGGTGGCGGTTCTTAATCCTGCTACCGGCACCCACCCTCCCTCCCTCCCAGCCTTCTGATGTTGCAAAACAAAACACCCTCAACCACCCTCTCACACCAGTGCAACCCCTCCCCCACCACCACCACTAGTACTCACCTCCAGTCCCTGGCTGTGGCTCCTCAGTGTCACTCAATGTGCTCCACTACCTGCAATAATAACAAAATCTGACAGAGCCACTATGGCTGCAAATGCATGAACTAGATGAGGGTGTTTCATGGGCTTAAACATAAACATAAACATGAATTGCATTTAGTAAGGCCGATGATACCGTTCTACATACGACTTGTGAACAAGTTGGGCAGCCTTGCAGTGGGTCACAAGGTGGTAAACTGGGTCACAAACTGGTTGGATGATAGAAGATAGAGAGTCATGGTAAATGGTGCTCAATCTAAGGAAAGGAGTGTGACCAGCAGGGTGCCACCGGGATCAGTCCTGGGCCCAGTCCTGTTTAATGTCTTCATAAGTGAAATTGTGGAGGAGCTGGAGGGGAGAGTGTGCCTCTTTGCAAAAGACACTAAGATCTGCAACAGGGTGGACACTCCGGGAAAGGTGGAAAAAATGAAAAAGGACCTAGGTAAACTGGAGGAATGGTCTGAAGTGTGGCAGATGAGATTTAATGCAAAAAAGTACAAAATCATGCATTTTGGTTGCAGGAACCAAGGGGAGGATTACGGGGGAAGGGGAATGATGGTCACCAAACAGGAAAGGGATTTGGGGGTAATCATATTGAATGGTCTAAAGGTGGCTAAACAATGTACCAAGGCTGCGAGGAGAGCCAGTGGGATACTGGGGTGCATAGGGAGAGATATCACCAGCAGAAGGAAGGTGGTGATACCACTGTGCAGATCACTGGTGAGGCCTCATTTGGAATACGGTGTCCAGTTCTGGAGGCCGCATTTCCGTAATGTAACTTTAAATCACAAATGGGTTAAAAGGTTCTATTTTAGATCTGTATCCCTCTCCCCTGCTGCTCCCACTGGTTAGGCTAACTGAATGCAACCTGGAAATATCTAGGCTAGCGTGATGATTCACCTGCACAAGCTGCTTCTCAGTCCACATCACTGTCTTTTTAACATTTTAACTTCTTATTGAAAATAGCAGCTTGCCACAGTAATACATAAGCTAAAGTGATGTCAACTACCAGGAGCTGTAAGACATACTGTAGCTAGCTTGGCTTGTGGGAGAGTGAACATGGTCAGGACCCCATTGCAATTGAGATGCATATGCAGTAAGTAAGTCCAGATGCACTAACTTACCCTACAAGTGTTAAGTATTACAGTCTGCATAATACACAAGGCTTACAGTGATGAATCGTCTTATGGTTTGGCTGGTTTGGGTTCTACTGTTTATAATACAGGGATGAATGGCTAGGGAGGGTACCCGTGATTAGGGCATAGGGGAAAGAGCCAGCAATAATGGTGACCCGCTTCCAGTGCATCCCTGGGGGGCTAGGGTAGGGTTGGGTGGCTCGATGGGGGTTGGTGAATATAGCGACGGGATGTTGCTATACGTACACACAGGGGGGAGTGAGCATGCACAGTGAGTGGCGGGAGGGGATGTGAGGGGTTGTGCCATGGTCAGTTGCAGAGCCAACCCCATGGTGTGTGGGTGGGTTGCCACCACTGGTTGGCAGAGTGCTGGGTTTGGGTCTGGGTGCTAATGTGTTTTTGTTGCACCTGGCCTGAACCTTTTATTTTTTTACTGATTTCACACACCCCCAACATGCCCCCACCTGGAGTTGAGAATCCTTTAGTAGAGGGGAGCGGGGGCACAGCCCCCTACATAAAACAGTAAAAAGTAAGTCCCAGGCGCCATTGTGCTGTGCGCCGGGGTGTCAGAGTGGCGAAAAAGATTTTTGGTACTCTGACTTCTTGATAATGGCGATCGTCTTTAGGCTTTCATCGTTATCACATAGATCCGCTAGGGAAGACATTTTTTCAATGACTGCCAAATGCGGTACAGTGGCAAATGTTGTGCAAAGGTATAACAGAAATTATGTCTACGAGATTGTTATCTAAGAATTAGGTCACATTTTCATAGAGACAGATAAACATTTGTGGTACATGATTGTCCCTCTGTGAATCCCTGCTGCTCTCTGTCACTAAAATCACTGTTAGACATGTGGCTAACTTATATCTTTAAGTAGTGATTCTAGAATTTTACTCAGAACCTGTATTTATTAATTTTTTAAAAAATATTTTGAGGGGGTGCCTGGTTATGTATTATCCCAATATTTAATTTCAGCATTTTAGTGGAAACTTTACACTCTGATTTATTTTATTCTGAATTTCTTGCAGTGTGTTATCTGTATTTATATTAATTCAGTTGGCATTCCTGGTAATGTACAGGGGCAGGAGACTGAGTTGTGATTGTGTTTGAATAAGGAACACAAATATTCTTTACATTGGTTTGCTGTCTCCACTGGATGTTTTACTGTTTCACATTTAATATTACTATTACTTATATTCTTTTTTTTTTGTTTAAGCTATTGATGTAACTGCATAATTGCTTGCTGTTGTTTTGTCTGCATCTGTTGCAAGTTTGAGTTCCATTTTTTTTAAATGGTTACTTATGCTTTTATGTTTCTTTTAAAATGTTTAATATTCTGACCATGTGGTTATGTCATGGCTTTTGTTTTCAGATATTTTATTGCATGTTTAGCTTTTTTTGTTGTTGAATAACTTTCTTCACATCCTAATTTAGCCATTTTGCTTGTCATCATTTGTTGTTATATTCCTTGATCCTTTTAATATAATTATTGCAAATGATAATATGTTGCCCTTTATAATCTGCCAAATGTCATTGACTGTTTTGTTGTTTTCAATTTTATGCCAGTCAGTTTCTTTGATTTTTTTGGTTGTTTTGTTCTTTTCTACTGCATTTAGGACCCTCCCCTTTCCTTTTTATCCTTTTCAACTGTTGTCTATGTTTAGGACCTACATTTGACATGAGCTTTCATCCTTTCACAAGTATAACTGATCACCTAATATTCACTTACAACCAAGTTATACTACTTTTAGAATGACATTAAGGCAATTTTATGTGGAGTCCTTGAAATGTAACTGTTTTCATTGAGTTACCGTATATGTTTTGTATTTGATGTGTATGTGTATGTAACATCTTGAATGTATTGTACGGTCCCAGGTCACTTTTGAAAAAGGGCCTTGACTCATATTGCTTACCCAGTGAACAAATGTTTGAATTGAAATAAAAATAAAATCACAAAAATGCATTTCAGTGCTGCTCACTTGCTTTATACATATTATCCCACCGCCCCCCTTGCTTTGGCTTATTTTATGCACACTTTTTCTTCTGTGTTTGTTTCCTTTTTTCTCTCTTTTTCTTTATGGTCCTGACTTCTATAGAGATATAGATTTTTGATTTAAATTGACAATAGGTTGATTCCGTGGATTTTGAATATTTGAACAGTATTTTTTTTTTATACTTACTGTAGTTTATTATCATTAGTGACATTGATTTTGCCAGCATTAGTTACATCATACACTTATTATCTTTTGGAGGGTAAGCCCCTTATGCTGACATAATCACAAAGGTGTTACATTACTTTTGGTTCCTAGTAACCAACCTTAATATATTTTAGCATTAACAATAACGGTAACTGTCTGGGATGCGTTCCTTCTTTCCTTTATCTACAACCAAGTTTCCATTACCCAAGTGTCCTGTATAAGAAGTCAAATGAGGGAGAGCCTCTGACACAAAAGGGAGAAGTTTAGTGTCTCCTTTAGTTAGGTTCAAGCATTTATCTCTTTCCCCTTGTCATGGAGTAACCATCTGGTCCATTTCTGTTGGTATATTTGTGGGTTTTGATTAAGATTAATCACTAACCTCTCCATCAAATGTATGGATTCAACCATTTCCCTCCACTCCCCTATCCCTGGAGATCTCGGTTGCAACCAGTTTCTTGTAATAACTTTTAAAGCGGCTGCAACCAAAATCCTCCATAGGTACCTGTCATTGTTGTCTTTAACTTCCCCTGGGATTAATCCCAGTATTAAATGTTCTGGCCCCAACTGCGTCTGAGTTGAAAATATCTGCTCTAGGTGTCTCGTAACCTCCCCCCAGTATGTGGTGATAATTGGGCAAAACCAAAATATATGTGCCTGTGAGGCATGTTGTTCTCCACATGCTCTCCAACACCCTGCCGTGGCGCCCCCCTTCAGATGCACCATCTGTGTTGGCACCAAAAAATATCTGGTCCTCAACTTCCAACAGAAGTCTCTCCACATCAAAGAGCTAGATGTAGACCATGTGCTTTTCCACATCAGGGACCAGTGTTTGTCTGCGATTGGAAACCGCAGGTCTTGTTCCCATTTATTCTTTATATGCTGAGTCGTGTTCGCCATATCTGTCACATAGTTATTATATAGCAGCGACATGGCATGATCTGCCCCGCTAGAGCCCCATATCCTTTGGAACAGCCTGCTCTCCTCTAGTGCAGGCTCCTCCAGCATTGTTTTGTTAATTTGTGCATTCAAGTAATCTTTTAATTGGTAATACCTGATTTTGTCAGTCTGCTGCAGACCGTATTTTTCCTGAATTGCTTCAAAAGAGAGTAGGGTGTTTCCCATCATTATTTGATAAGGCGCATACAAACCCCTTCTGGCTTGTTTCTGATACCATCTATCAACCATTGCTGGTACAAATTGATGGTCATAAGCCCACCATCTATACCTCCAGAGATTCCTATGTGTGGCACCCCTACCTATTCCCCTCCTCCAACCTTCTAGCACAACCTTTGTGCCAGAGAAACCCTGTATTTCATCAGAGTCCAGAGACCCAAACATCAACGGCCACAATGGAGGGTCATTCTGTTTCCAGAGATCTATTCTCTTCCAGTGGGTATCATTGAGCAGTACTTGTTAATGGCGTTCTGTTACTGGTACCATAGGCTTTATATTTAACATCTTAAAACTGATGACAACATGAATGTATAATTGTCATGTACCAGCTATTTACTAACATAGAAACATAGAAGCTGTTGGCAGAAAAGGACCTCCTGGCCCACCTAGTCTGCCCTAAGGTCCCTACCTACTATGCTGCCATGGGCCATAACTGATCTCCAGCCTTACCTCCCCATGCACCAGCCCTGTTACCAAGGTCTCCTTATGTGTATCCCATGCATGTGTGAAACCCACTACCATTTCGGTACCCATTACCTCTGCTGGCAGGCTGTTCCAGGTGTCCACCGCCCTCTCTGTAAAGAAGTATTTCTTTGCATCCCTTCTAAGTCTCCTCCCTTCCAGCTACATATCATGCCCCCTTGTCCTTGAACATCTCTTTCTCAGCAGAATTGAACCTTCCTGTACCTTATTGATTCCTCTGAGGTATGTTAACCTTCCCACCACCTGACATCGGTGGTGGGAAGGTTAATGTACATCATTGCTGCACACATGTGTTACTATGCCTGCTGCACATAGTGCCAACTGATGGTCTCAGCCATGTACAGCTGTGTTGTATGCACCATGTGTGTGTTCCTGCGTCCCGTCCCAACTGCAACTCAGGGTGACACTTGGATGTCTGTGTCCTGCATGCCAGGGCTGCCTGCATGCTGGATGCTTGGTCAGTGGCCACATGGTGTGTGGGTGCACCTCCTTGCCACTCGGGACATGACACTGTCAGACTCTGGCTTGGTGCTGCTGTCGCACATGCTGCATTCATACCTCTACAATGCCCACTGATGGTGTGTGTCCATCCCACAGCCAGGCTTGCTCTGGTGCAGCATGGCACAGCTGTTTAATGTGAACTCCTCCACTGTGTGGGTCTACAATGCTGTCACTGGTATGCCACATCCAGACCATTGTGGATATCAGACACGCGTTGCCGTGTGTTGCATGGTGGTGCATTTGTTGACTGGTTATACCTTGGCTGCATATGGTAGACAACACCTGAATTTCCCATCCTGTGTACACAGCTGGCTGAGTTCATTGTCTTCCTGTCCATTAGGTGCCTGGAGGAGTGCTGGCTGTTGTGGATATCCAGAGGAACAGGAAGGGATGGACAACCTCCTGCATTGCATAATCTGCCAACAGTGACGACTTCTCCACCGGATGGCAGACAACTCAGAGGCTATGCAGGAGCTTGCTGTGGCCCACCAACAACAACAGCCACCCCATCACTGCCACCAGCAGTGGTAGGGGTCCCATAACTGAGGCTGTGGTAGAGACATTCCTGTTCTCCCCATGGGCGCTCCCCCCTCCCATTTCTGGACTGTTTTCCCCATTGTTTTCCCCATCTCTGATCAATTTCTTATTCTTATTTTTTTTGTTTTGTTTGTACAGCTTCTTGCCATTTTTTTGTGTTAAAATTTATTTTTCATACTGAACCATTTGTGTTGTGTGTCTTTTAGTGGTGTCCTCCTCTCCCACCTACAGCCACCTCCAGTGTGCAGCTCCATATCAAGTCAACCCTACTGCTGTTTTCAAAAGATGCATCTCTTTGCAACAAAAAGTTAAAATTTGCAATTAAAAAAAATTGATGCACAAGTGAATTGCATCATTTTATGTGGTAACTGCATCATTTATACAAACAAAAATCCCAACAGTCAGGCCACCTAAACAATTTGTACAGATTTCCCTTTTGAAAATAGTGTGTGGATAGACAATGCATCCTTTTAAATACAGCGGTGGAAGGATCATGGCAGATCATTCTGATCATAGTGGTGGGTGGATGTCAGAGGGATCCTTCTGAAAAGCCTGGTAGATGGCTGTCAGAAGAATCCCTTTGAAACGCTGGTGGTTGGCTCTTGGACAGATACTTTTGAAAATCTGCTTGGTGGATCTTGGACAAATCCTTTTCAAAATCATGCTGGGTTGATCTTGAAAGAATCCTTTTGAAAATAATGCTGAGTGGATCTCAGATGGATCCATTTGAAATTTGTGATGGGTGTATCTTGGAAGGATCCTTTTGAAGCAGCTCATGTTCTGTCATTTTATTCTAGTGTATGCACCTTCTTATGCTACATAGCCCTCAATGCCATTCTCTCTCAGAAAACCATCTAGTCATGCTTTGAAAGTCTGAACAATGTTAGTTTTCACAAGCTATATGTAGGCAATATTTACCGCCAGTTGTGTGAAATAATGCTGTCTAATATTTCCCTTCATTCTGCCCCATCCTCCCCTGCTTTTTTTTTAAATTCAAAGTTTATTGATTTTTTCACAACCAACCATGAGCATAACAGTCACTAACATATACAGTATACCCGGGATAACAAAGTCATTCTAGTCTATACATAGATCAAATCCTCCCCTGATTTGAGGTAATGCCCTCTAGTTCTGCTTGTGCTCAGTGGTTCAAACGTACTGTATGCTCCACTCTGTATATCCTCTTTCATATTCAGAAGACCAACATCATGCTCCTACTCAGCCTTTTTGTCATTACTGAACGTGGCAACCAGAACTGAACACGGTTCTCCAAGTATGGTCGAACCAAGACCTTGTACAGAAGGAAGATCACCATTTCAACCTGTTCCTTACCCCCTCCTACATGCTAACACTGAGTTTGTTAATCTAAACTGCATCAGCACATTGCCTGTCTTCTCTAGCCACAGATTATGGTCCACAATTACTCCCAAGATTCTTCTCTTCAGTTGTGCTGTTCATTGTTGCAGTTGCACCACACAAGCTGTATGTGTGACCCAGATTACTTGCCCCCAGCAGTACTACCTTTTACTCACCCACATTAAATCTAAGTCCACATAGCTGCTTGCCCTCCAGTGCAGCAGTAGCGCTATGGCTTGCAATGCTAACGGCCCAGGTTCAGGAGTGAATCGAGGCTGTTGGAGGGTCAGCCAGGAGGGAGGAAGATTGAGTGCCCACAGGACCAGTCTTCTCCTCTGGGAGGAAGGTGGGCTAAGCCCACAACTCACTTGGCCCCTGGTGAAAGCTGAGGGAAAGGCAGCTTGGTGCCAAGACTGATTGGGGACATGGCAGACATTGGGGCATGTCACATGGGAATGCACAGCATGCAACATGACAGCATTGCACATCATGTCTCCAGGTGGAAGAAAACTGGAGGAAATGCCGGCTGTAGGATGAGGAGGAGTGCTTACAAGCACTGTACCCAAACAGCTGTGCACACCACCAGACCTTATCTGTTCTGCGGTGGGGCTTGGGTGACTCCACTGACCCTGCGGGGGGGCAAGTCCTGGGGGACGACGGCAGCAGGTAAGTCCCTGAACACATCAGGGTGACAGGGCTGGGGAACTCCTCTGAAGAAGGGTGAACCGGGGTAAAGTACTAGGAAAAAAATCCAAAAACAAAGTCCCCATTGCTGTGTACAAGCCCTTGATGTGTGCAGGTCCCCCTGTAGTGCATCCCCTTCCCCTGCAGTGTCCACTATTCAGAGAATACTAGGAATTAGTTAGTGTTCAGGGTGGCAATAAATGATATTGTGGCCAACCAATCAAAAATCCTAACGGCAAAATAGCTACCTTATACCTGGTTGCATAGCACTCATCCTGCTGCTCTGCCATGTAAATGGGAGACTGGGGAAGCAGTTTAAGGACTCTGGACTTGCTCCCCCCCACCACTACCACCACCAGCAATCCAAGATTGTGACTTTGTCTTTTCTTAAACTATGGTGGAGTTTTGAAGGGGAAGGAGTTAATGGGGTTTTAAGAATATTTGCCAAGGGAGGCTATTTTCTAATTTTATTACCACCTTTCCCCTTCTGTAGAGGTGCGGTGCCCTGTGTAGTGAATTTTGACAAGTGGGCATCACCAGGAGCTCCAATCAGAGCTATGCTCTGTGCAACCCTACCCCAGATGAAGGGCATCCTCGGGGATGTTTCTCACTTCCTGCCACTTTCCACTCCTGCAGTCCTGCAGTGTGAACCCGGGTTGCCAACATGCTAATTGGTGCCTTACTGCTCTACACCACTGAGCCAGTCAGACTTCTTTATTTTTAAAGTTATTGTATTCCTTTTATTTGCTGTCTGCTCTGTCTAATGTAGTCTGTTAATCTTTTCTGTCTTTTGTACAAATTAATAACACTCTCTATGGAAGTGGGGGAGGGGAGGTAGCCAAAGATCAGGTAGGGTTATATTGATGGTACTGGCAGGGGAAAATAGGCAGACTAAGCCAAGTGGTCCTTATCTGCAGAAAAATTCAGCACGGGGTCATTACCGTGCACAACACTATGCAGCATGGCATAATTGCGCTGCCGATACAGCGCGATTCTTGCCATGCGGCATATCTTTCAAACCCAGAAGCACTGCCTGAGTTCCCAGCTGCTGTGGCTCAGTCCACAGCATACAGTAGTATACGCGGTATTGCACCATTCGCTCACTAGTGCAGCGCTGTACTGAGTTAGCCATAATGTCGTACGCTATTAAGCATGCAACAACATTATGACCCAGTAGGGAAACATTCTAGGTTTCTATATTTCATTTCACAGTTCTGAACCCATATTTTCTTGCACATATCAGATAAGTATATGATTTTCCCCACAATTTATCATCAATTTATATTCTCCTGAACTGTGGATTCTCTGTGACCCCTTTTTACTTGCTTTTCTTTCAGATTCCTTCTGGATGATCACCTTCAATCATACCCAGGACAGGAGAGTCAACATTTTAAGGCACAACTGCTTGCCATCAATCATTGGGCATGTACTCAATATAGTACAGTGCTCATTGAGAGCTCAGTTGGTGGCTGGCCATGGTGGTGAGTAGTGGGCTGTGACAAACGCTGGTTTGGTTTGGGGATAGGGGAAGCGGGGTGGTGGGACACTGCCAGCCGGGGTGGGGGTTAGGGTCCACTAGGCCACCAGTGATGTTTTCTGTCATAACGGGTGATCGGGGCTTGGGCGGAGGAGGCGCTACATCACCAGGGCATTTACACAAGATAATGTATATTAGAGACATGGGGGCTCGGTGAGGGGGTTGTTTCACATATAAATATATGGGGATATCAGGGATCGGGAAAGGGTTTTGTTTTTATTAATTATTATGACTGCCAGTGTCGGGGATCAGGGAGGAGGGGCCACTAGACTAGCAGGGAAAGATTTAATTTAATGCTTATTATGACCGGTGACATCAGGGTTCAGGGAGGGGAGGCTACTAGACTACCAGGGAAGACTTTCCTTTAATAATTATTATGACCACCAGCATCGGGGATAAGGGAGAGGACTATTTCAAATACATATTTATGGGGACATTGGGGATCAGGAAAGGGTTTTGTTTTTATTAATTATTATGACCAGCAGCATCGGGGATCGGGGAAGGGAGCCACTAGACTACCAGAGAAGGGTTTCCTTTACTACTTATTATGACTGGCGACATCAGAGTTCAGGGAGAGGGGCCACTAGACTACCAGGGAAGGGTTTCCTTTAATAATTATTATGACCTGCGGCATCAAGAATCAGGGAGATGAGACTGGCACATTGCTGCATAGGGCTGCACTGTCCCAGAGGGATATGTCTAAGGGTACTTAGAAATTCTCTTTCTGGGAGAGTTTTGTGAATCCCACTTTTGGGGATATGGTAGCCCACATCTGGCGCATACCCTCTAGTGCCATGCTGCAGTCCATTTAGTATTGCAAGGCTGGTGCAAGCTCCCTTTGGTGAATGCAGGCTGCTTTTGTGAGTAGCTCAGAGGGAAGTTTGTGATGCAAGGAGCCACTTGCACCATTTATGTTTGACGCAGGCACCTTGCATCATTCTCAGGGCTTTGAGAATTGAGCCCATTATCTGCAGCTGCACTGGATGAAATGTGTAGGACATAGGGGTTTGCAGTAGCTGTGAAATGGGATCTACAGTATGAACAGGTAGGGGCATAGCATTGAATATCATAGTTTTCTATTAAATGAATGTTTAAGATAATGAATCAAAACAAAGTGCCCTTTTTAAACCCATATTCAAGTACCTGGATCCTGTGTGAGTCTACAGATCATAAATTGGCCCGAGGTGATGACCAGTTGATCCAGTCCACCTCTCGGTGTGCCCTTGTCAGTCAAGCAATGGTTTTAATGTATATTAAGGGCACTGTTAACCTATAAAAAGCAACATGCTACAATTCTGTAGAGGTAGAGGCTGCAACTCACTAGGAAAGGCATGTTCTCATCAGTGCATCCATTGAGAGATGAATTAAAGTTATTTTATTGTTATATTGAACAACCAAAATTTGCTAAAACGTGCTAATGTGTTTTATAATTTATTCAACGTGAGCAGGTGGAGTTGCAAATGTTTGAGGATGGGCAATCGTAAGAAAAAAGTAGTAGATGATGGCACAAACTACAGCAGGCTACAGGTACAAGTGCAGTAGGGGAAGTTACATTCATAGGAGAGCAGGGAGAGCTTGAAACCACATTGCATGACATCTTGTAGGCAATAAAGACTCTGGACAGAAAAGTGATTTCACCGGACCAAGAGATAGTAAAATTCCAGTCAGATTACAGATATGTGACATCCAGTCACAGATGGCACTTACTGAATCTAAAGAGGCGGCAAAGGAAGCTCTTCAAGTGATAACAGTGACCACTGATTTAAAGGGGACAGGAAATTTGTATTAATTCATAGCAGTTAGTGATGATCCTAGTAACAGAAGTAAAAGACTTATCTCCAGCTGAACCATATTTAACTGTACCCAGAAAACACTAATGTGAAAAACTGTTTTCAGTTGTTTTCTTTATATGGAAAATATTCTGTACAGTTCTTTTCATGGAACCAGTAGGTTGGAGCTTTTGCTGTCACAGTTTGTGTACAGAATGCTAAGCATAAGTTTTTGTCCTATCAGAATCATGCTCAGAGTTCTGGGCACAAACCATGACATAGTTAAAACTCGTGATCACTGGTTCCATGAAGAGAACTGTAACAGAATGCTGCTCATGAAAACAAAATAGTGCAAAATACAGTTTTTTTCATCATATTTAATTCAGGTGTAACGTTATAAACAGCTGCCAGTTAGAAATCATTTCTTGTCCTCTTCAATCAAAGAGAACAAGGCTCTCCGCTACAGATTAGAAGCACTGGAAAATCAATCAAGGGCCTCCAATTTCCGTATTCTTGGTCTGCAAGAGCTACTTGAAGGAGCCAATCCAAGAGATTGTATGTATTCATGGTTGGGATTTATGTTGAAGTTAGAGGCAGCACCTGGGGTACAGAGGGCATACAGAATTATAGTGCTAACTACATGGTTGTACTCTGATGCCTTTCTCCCACCCTTCTCTTCTGTTTCATGGGTTACGGTTTTGACAAACTGTGCATTTTCTGTGGACTTCCAAGTGATTGTTAGTACATTATATTCCTTTTTCTTTTTATGGACAAGGACATGGGGGGTCCTTGGCTAACATGCCCTTTGAATACAGGACACTAAAGCAGCAATTTTGATATATCTTTGTAAATTATGTATTTATTTATTTATTGAAATGTTTCACCAGGAAAGGCACACTGAACAACAAGTTGCTCGTCTCATGGTGAGTCCTGGGGGAAAGGGTAGTGGAAATACATACATGCATACAACAGCAAACATTATTACAACAAAATTGGCAGCAGTGAATAGCAAATAACAGAAAGAACATAAGTGCAGCATAAGAGTACAATTGTATACAGAGGTCACAATGGACAGGTCAAGTGCATTACATTAGGATAACACCTTAAATTCATGATGATGATACCATTCAGCGCAAAAGGAAGAGGTGGATAGGGAGTAACAGCAGAGGTGGAAAGGTAGCAAGGCTGGGAGGGGAGCAGATGAATAGGAATCAAGTTTATAGATATATTGATAGTTGGAGATTGATAGGAATCTAGAGTAATACTTATATTGGTAGTTATAGTTAACCCGAAGGAATGGCCAGGTAGGGATCTCTGCAGGGAAAGAAAGTAGTGGGGCTTGAAGGGAGCTGTAATTCAGAATAGTTACTTAATATATTAATAGAAGTTGGGGATCAGGTCAGGAATATCAGGTAAGTTAACTGCAGGTACAATTCACAGAGAGGAAATTATGTAGTGCTGAAGTTTTACAGGAGGGGCAGATGAGTGGCGAATGTGGTGAGGAAGTGAATTTCACAGTTTTGGGAAGCAATACAAGATAGCAGTCTGGCCTACAGAGGTAGACTGGCAAGGGACAACCAAGGAACGGGAGTTGTAAGATCTAAGTGAGTGGGCAGAGGGAGGGAGGACTGATACAGAGGAAGTGAAATAGGATGGGAGCGATACAAACGAGAATTTAGAGACAAAATTAGCACAATGATGGAGGCATCTATTTTCTAGTGAGGAAAATGCCAGGGAGTGGTACAGCTGACAGTGGTGGGTGAGAGGAGGAGAGTCCAGAGCAAAGCAACAGAAGGAATTGAAGAGGATATCTAATATAGCTAAGGAGGTTTTGGGAGTGGCACTGTAGACTACATCACAGTAATCGAAAATAGGAAGGATCATCTTCTGGACAAGTTTGTGCCTAGCCGGGAGAGGGAGGCAGTTCTGGTTCCTGTATAGAGCGCCGAGCTTGGGGCACAGCTTTTTCAGGATGGCATCCACATGACCAGAGAAGGTGAGATGTTGGTCAAGCCAAACACCCAGATATCTGAATGAGGAGGTGTCCTCAAGGATTGTCCCATCAAGGGTATGGAAGGAGGGCAGGGAGGGGAGCCTAGATAGTATATGCCTAGTGCTGAAGGTCAGGGAGACTGTTTTCTTGGCATTTATAAAAAGCTGGTGAGAGCAAAACCAGTGCTGAACATTATTGAAGTCCTGCTGAAGTCTGTTTGCAACATCAGTGGGGGACTGTCCAGAGGTGCAGAGGACCATGTCATCTGCGTACATATGTACTGAGGTTGATGAACAGACAGATGGTAGATCATTAAGAAATATTGAGAACAGTATAGGGCCCAACATGGACCTTTGAGGGACACCAGTGTTGATAGGGAGGAGGAGATGTGGAGTCAGCAATTCTGACTGACTGGGTCTGACCTACAAGATAAGCTCTGAACCAGTTAGTGGCTGAGGAAAGGGAGTTTAGCAGTAGGGTGTGGGAAACTGTATCGAAAACCTTGGAGAGGTCAACAGAAATGGCAGATGTGATTTGACCACTGTCCATCCTTGAGAGGATGGAGTCGATAAGCCTAATCAGTGAGGTAGTGGTTGAGTGGTTTATTTTGAAAACCAGATTTTAAAGGAGTGAAAAAGTTGGAGTTAGAGGAATAAGAAGAGAGTTGGGCAAGAACCAAGTATTCTTGCAGTTTGGCAAGGGTGGGAAGGAGGGATATGGGACAGTAGTTCCCAGGTGAGGAAGGATCACCGCCCTTAGGTAGGGGAAGAACAATGGCATGCTTCCAAACAGGTGGGATGGCTGCCATTTTGAACGAGAGATTGAAGAGGTCAGACAGTGGGGCAGAGGTAGCCGTAGCTGAGAGATATAGCAGCTTGGGGTCCAAGCCATCAGGCAAACTGCCTTTGGATGGGTTTAAGGTATGCAATGTATCCAAGGTGTTAGAAGGGGCAATTTTAGTGAAAGAGAAACAAGTAGACTGGGGCAGTGTGCATGGTGAGGTGGAGGGGGCACCTAGCCTAGTAGACAGTAAGGAGGATAGGACAGCAGAGGCACAAGAGGTGAAGTATGAATTAAATTCAGTAGCGACACTAGAGTGATCAGTAATAAGGGTGTTGTTTATATTGAGGAAGAGGGAGAGAGGAATGGAATGGGGAGAAGAGTGAGTGGATGACTTTCCAGAATTTAGAGGGATTGTTTATGTTGGATTGAAAGGCTGAGCTGAAGTATTCTGCCTTAGCCAAATAAGTTTCTTTTGTGCACTTGTTGTGAAGAGAGGTAATGTTAGAAAGTTAGGAAGTTATTTTTCATACAAAGGGTGGGGGATGCATGGAACAGCCTATCTCAGGAAGTGGTGGATATGAATACAGTGCAGAGCTTCAAACAGCTTTGAGGCTTTATGTGAGGGAGATAGGGTAACAGCATAATTGAAGACAGGAGTGGAGTGTGGCAGACAGGGGCTGGTAATAATGGAGAGGGGGAAGGAGTGTGGGTGAGAAGGGGGAGACAGAAGACAGAGAGGATAGGGAGAAGTAGTCTGAGTGAGTCTAGAGGCACGGTGAGGAAAATATATGTAGTGGATTGAGCAGAACAGTATAAAAAACAATTAATCTTTATTATACCAGGTGAAACACCACTTAGTGAAACTTTTATAAGTTAGGGGAAAGAGAAGACTATACTATAAGTTAGGGGGAAGTGGAGACTATACTGTTATGACACAGACACACTGCAAATGAAAGAACCAAGGTCCCTCTAGTGGCAGATCTTTATAATCTGCTAATAGGAAACTGGACACAAAAAAAAAACTCATTCCAAACTGAGCTGTAATTTCTTGCTTAAACAGTCTGGCACTTTGCAATTACTAAGCGTTAGCCTGGGAGAGAGAAGTAAGGGGAAGGAGATGGTAAAGGTAGAGGGAAAAAAGAAAATATTCATTTCAGGTTAACTTAAACAAAATTATTCTTAACTGAGCTGTAATTTCCTAGCATTATACAGTCAAGCTTTTGCAATATACAGAGATTCAAATGGTAACATCACAGTTACAGCAAGGTACACACAATACAATTAGGCAGAGGGGTGAAGCTGTTATAATTTGAAAATGCTGTACCCAAAAGTTTAAACCCGGGCTGGGAGGCATACAGCAAAAGATCAGCAGTGGAATAGGAAGAGAACAATTGGGAGCCCGGTTCCCCAGCGTTGACCAATTAGGAGCCAGAGTAAGCACCGTGGAGAGAGCAGGGCAAAGCTGCCTGGAAGACCATACCTGCAGAGCTGGTGGGCAGACCGAATATGCAGGGAATGCGGTGGAGCAAAGCTGCCTCCCGGTGCGGTTCCTTAGTGGGCCGGAGTACCCTGGTCAGGGGCCTGCTCCTAGGACAAGAAGGCTTGTGATTAGAGGAGAGAATCCACATGCAGTATAACTGTCGATAAAATGTCGGTAGTGATGTCACTGCTCTCACTCTATTGAGAATTAATGAACAGTTGAGAGTTTGCTATAGGATAAACTGTTGGTAGCTCTGTCTTTTGATTGGAGGGGAAGATCTGTTTGTAATTTACCTTCTCTTACATGGTGAGCAGTGGCATTAAAATGGTTAAGATGATTAATGCTGTGCATATTATCAATTGCATTGATGTCTAAAGCCATTAATTTCTGCTGGTGTGACTAACTAGAAAGTTTAATGCTACATATGTATTGTTTAATGGCCACTATGCCACGGACAGGCAAACCCTTGAAATCTGATTAATCAGCAACATTTCATGCCCGAACTTATATTCCCTCATAAAGGAATTGGTAAGAACAAGAGCCCTGAGCAGAGGCTGTTTACCTACTCCTCTTCCACTAGCTACTCAAATGCAACAGGATAACCCTTCAAGACACACCCCCTAAGGAAGGCTGGGATAGATGCTTTTGTAGCACAAATGGCATTTAACTGAATGTGCATAAGCCTATGCTAATTTGATGTGTATATTGTACTTTTTTGCCTTATGAACACTTGAAACACAAATTAAATATTTGAAATAGTAGATTTGTAGTCCGTGGTTTCTGCAAGTGCTGCATTTTGTTGGACTGGGTGTTTACCTAAAGCAATATCCCTATGCCCTGTCAAAACCCTTCATCACAAAAAAAAAACTCACCTTATTTTTTGGTCATGTGTGACCAGTTTCATTATTGCAACAGAATAAAAAACAAGCATTTGTCAATGTCGAACGTTCGCTTGCAGGTATTTGCAGTGGTGTTTGGCATGTATGGTGCTTTACCCTAATGCCCTGTGCGATTGCTGGTATTTGCACAATAAATTGTCAGCATGACCTGTTTGTTACCCCCCATTGTGAGCTACATAGGCAGAAACACGTTTTGGGCAGGATGTGAAAAATGACAGCTGTACTGCTCATAAGGAAGTGTGGTAAAATGGCAATGTTGAAAATCTGGAGTGAAAATATTGAAATTAAGAACATACGAAAGGCATGAGGAACTGCATGCAATGCACACTGTAAAACAGTTATTTGCAGGAATAGCTCACTGAATTTTCAACATAGCCATTTTAAGATCTCTGCTCATAAACAGTGACACTGTGATTTTCTTAATGTGTCCCATACACTGAGTTCGCACACCGACTGTGCCATTGTATGCGCTCCATATGGAAGTGAAACACGTTTTGGACAAGATGTGAAAATGACAGCTGCAGTGCTCATAAGGAGGTGTGGTAAAATGGCAATGTTGAAAATCTGGAGTGAAAATGTTGAAAATTCACAAACGTCGAGCATGCAAGGAACTGCACAATGCACGCTCGTAAAACAGTCATTTTTAGGAATTTTTTCACCAAATTTTCAGCACAGCCATTTTAAGACCTGTGCTCATGAACAGTGTCACTGTGATTTTCTTAATGTGTTCCATACATTGATTTCGCACACCAACTGCACCGTTGTGCGCTACATGGGTGGAAACACATGTTGGGTAAGATGTGAAAAATGAAAGCTATACAGCTCATAAGAAGGTGTGATGAAATGGCAATGTTGAAAATCTGGAGTGAAAATATTGAAAATTCGCAAACTTACGAGCCTGCGTGGGAACTGCACACCACGTTAAATAAAGCGGTCATTTTGGAATTTTGCAAATTTTCAACATGGGGTTTTTGGGACCCCTTCTCATGAATGATGTCATTGTCATGTGTTATTCAAGGCTGAAGGGTGATTTCACGCAGTGACTGCGCAGTGCCTGCGAAATCAACCCTTCTGGTCTGAATAACGCCATGACAGTGACATCATTCATGAAGGAATCCAAAACCATGTTAAAATGGTGCAAAATTCAAAAAATAACTGAGATATGCAATAAGTTGAAACCCCTATCTAGCCCATTATACAGCTCGGCATTTCCTCAGTTCGGCGGTGCGCCTCTGAAGAGTGCAGACGTGTTCCTGGTCCACGAAGATCGCTGCGCCCAGAGTCCAGAGGTAAGTATGGGGTGAGGGTGTGGGGAGGCTAGGAAAGAGTGGGTGGTGGCGTCGGTTGTGGAGGGGGCTAGAAGACTCTCAGAGTGGGACCGTTTTTATTTTACAGGTAAAAAAAAAAAAGAACGTCATGGGACATTTGCCACGCTGGGACAGGGAAATGATAGAAAGTATACTTAGAATGGCATAAAAAGGGGAGATATTGCTGATGGGTGATCTGAATATGCCAGATGTTAACTGGAGTGCAGTTGCAGCTGCCACTTCGAAGAGTGCAGTTATTCTAGATGCCCTACAGGGGGCATGCCTTAGACAACTAGTACTGGAGCCCACTCGAGAGGGAGCAATATTAGACTTGATTCTCTCAAATGGAGATGGAGAGAGGATCACAGATGTAGAAGTGGGTAGCCATCTGGGAACTAGCGACCATCGAACAGTATGGTTCACAAACACAGCAATAGAGTCAAGCCATACAAAGACAAAAGTACTGGACTTTAGGAGGATGACTTTGCCAAAATGGGTGAGTGCCTAAAGAATGCACTAGCAAATGGGCAGGAAGGAGGGGTGGAAGAACAATGGGAAATAATTAAAACTGCCATCACAGAGGTAACGAGCCTTTGTATGAAGCAAATAAACAAAACAAGACGATGTAAGAAACCACTATGGTTCTCAAAGGAAGTGGCAGTGAAGGTTCAAGAGAAAAAGAAAGCATTCAGGAAGTACAAGGAATCGTAGAAGGAGCAGGACAGAGAACTGTATCAGTTAAAGCAAAAGGAGGCTAGGAAGGCAATCAGAACAGCAAAGGCCCAAACCAAGGAAAAGATAGCCAACTCAGTTAAGAAGAGGGATAAAACCTTTTATAGGTACATCAGGGAGTAAAGGAAGACCAAGGGAGGGATAGTGAGGCTTAATAAAGGGGAGAGAGGGTGGGCAGAGGGAGACTGTGAAAAGGCAGAGATACTAAAATATTTTTGCTCAGTATTTACAAATGAAGAGGGGGAGGTACATAAAACAAACAGTAGTAACACTCTGGATACAGAAGTTGATACCAGCCCATTTACAGAAGAAAGGGTTCTGAAAGAACTCTTAAAACTGAAGGTGGACAAAGCAATGGGGCCTGATTGGATTCATCCCAGAATTCTAAAGAGCTAAGGGTAGAACTAGTGGCACCACTGACTACCCTTTAACAAATCATGGGAGGATGGGGTGGTACTCGAGGACTGGAGGAGGCAGATGTGATTCCCCTTCACAAAAGTGGGAGCAAGGCAGAAGCAGGAAACTACAGACCTGTTAGTTTAACCTCAGTGATAGGGAAAATGATGGAATCACTTCTGAAGGAAAGAATTGTCGAGTATCTAGAGGCCAGAGGGGCACAGGACCCTAGGCAGCATGGATTCACAGCGGGAAGGTCATGCCAGACAAATCTGATAGATTTCTTTGACTGGGTGACCAAAGTAGTAGATCAGGGAGGGGCTGTGGACATGGTCTACCTAGACTTTAGCAAGGCATTTGACACAGTCCCACACAAAGATTAATATACAAGTTAGCCAGCCTGGGGTGGGTCCCAAGATGACAGCCTGGGTAAAGAATTGGCTGGAGAATAGGACACAGAGTAATAGTAAATGAAGTCCACTCAGAAGAAAGGAGAGTTACTAGTGGGGTACCGCAGGGTTCAGTATTAGGACCGGTCCTCTTCAATGTCTTTATAAGCGACATTGCGGAAGGACTGGAAGGAAAAGTATGTCTCTTTGCAGATGACACTAAGATCTGCAACAGAGTTGATGCACAGGGTGGGGTGGAAAGGATGAGAAGGGACTTGGCAAGGTTAGAGGAATGGTCAAATGTATGGCAGCTTAGATTAAATGCTACGAAGTGCAAGGTAATGCACCTGGGATACAAAAACCCAGGGGAAGAGTACACAATGGGGGGTGAGATACTAACAACAACAAAAATGGAAAGGGACTTGGGGGTAGTCATATCAGATGACCTAAAGGTGGGCAAGCAATGTGAGAGGGCAGCAAGGAGGGCTGGGGGGATATTGGGATGCATAGGGAGAGGCATCACCAGTAGAAAACAGGAAGTTATTATCCTCTGTACAGACAGCTGGTGAGACCCCATCTGAGTACTGTGTGCAGTTCTGGAGACCCAATCTCCGCAAAGACATAGACAGAATGGAAGCTGTCCAGAGGAGGGCAACTAAAATGGTGCAGGGTCTGTACCGGAAGGCATATGAAGAGAGACTTAAGGAGCTTAATATGTATAGCCTCGAGGAAAGGAGGGAGAGGGGGGACATGATAGAAACTTTCAAGTACCTCAAGGGAATCAACAAAGTCCAAGAGGGTAGCATCTTTCAAAAAAAGAGGTGTGCAATAACAAGAAGGCACAATTTGAAGATGGGGGCGGCTCAGAGGTAATTTAAGGAAGTATTTTTTCACAGAGAGGGTTGTGGATGCATGGAACGGCCTTCCGGAGGAGGTTGTGGAGTCAAAATCAGTGGTGGAATTCAAGCATGCATGGGACAGTCATAAGGCAATTCTGGGGCGTGGGGGTTAGAAGAAGTAGGCTGCTGGTTAACTAGGATCTGCAGCTTATCCAGTAGGTAGGGAAATGGGCAGACTGGGTGGGCCAAGCGGTCCTTATCTGCCGTCAGATTCTATGGTTCTACTCCTATCTGGTGGTCTGGACTCAATCCATAAGGATTGGTAACGCCATCTCCTCCCCACTCCCCATCGCTTCTGCGGTCCCCCAAGGCTCAGTTCTAGGGCCACTTCTCCATTTTCCTAAATGACCTGCCCTCTGCCTGCCCACATACATACATCCATTCACATGTATGCGGATAATAATAATAAAAACTTAATTTTTTAGGCGCCTTTCCAATATCAGGGTGCTTTACAAATTAAGACAAAAAACAAAGTTTGCTAAACAATCATATAAAATCAAAACATCATTATATCATCCATCAATCAGTTAATCATTCACTGTATGCCTGATGCCAAAGAAAAGACTTTAGGACTTGCTTAAAATCCTCTACGGTTGTGCACTCCCATAACCGACGGGGTAGAGAATTTCAAAGGGTAGGGGCTGCAAACATAAATGCTCTAACCCCAGATGATTTCAGATATACCCTTGGGATCTCTAGCAAGCCCTTGTTGGTTGAGCGGAGCAATCACCCCGGACAGGAGCTCTTTCAGGTAGTCTAGGCCCTATCCGTATAGGGCTTTGAAAGTCAGCAAGCCGACTTTGAAGGCGATTCACCACTGAACTGGCAGCCAGTGCAGTTCACACAGCACCAGCGAAATAAGACAGGACCGAGATGATCCCATCAAAAGCCGGGTTGCTGCAGTGTGCACCAGCTGCAGGCAGCGGATTTCCACCCCAGGAAGCCCTAGGTATAGGGAGTTGCAATAATCTAAGTGCGAGGACACAAAGCATGGACCAGGATAGGAAGGTTACCAGACAGAACCAGATGTTTAATCCTGGAGATATTCCTTAGATGATAAAAGGAAGATTTGATGACAGCTGACACCTGCAGATGCAGCGTCAGTCCTTTGTCAAAAGTTACTCCCACGTTTCGCACCTGTTCAGAGGTCGGGAGAGAAACGCCCCCAAGAACAAGTCCAGAGGGCAACCCAACCCCCAACCCCCCCATCCGGCGACCAGGGTGCACAACCAACACCTCAGTCTTTTTGGAGTTCAACTTCGACCAGCTCAAATCCATCCACTCCTGGATTTCTTTAAGACAGCTATTAAAGACAGAGAGGGCTCTATCCTGCTCGGGTGCAAAAGAAAGGTAGAGCTGGGTATCATCAGCATAGCAGTGAAACCTCAGCCCATACCTTTTTACAATATCTCCTTGGGGCAGCATATATACCGTGAACAACATGGGCGACAGTACTGAGCTGAGGGACCCCACATGACAGAGAAACTGGGTCTGAGGACAAAAAAACAGACACCACTCTCTGAGTTCTTCCTGTGAAGAACAATGTAATCCACCTGAGGACAGTTCCTGACAGTCCACAGATGTACCTCAGATGGCCAAACAACACCCCATGGTCCACGGTATCAAACGCTGATGAGAGATGCAGGAGAACCAATACTGAATGGCTCTTCTGATCTCTAGCCATCAGGAGATCATTGAGCACCCGAACCAGCGCTGTCTCGGTACTATGTCTCTTTTGAAAACCGGACTGTAGAGGCTCATAGATGTCATGGATGGTCAAATGGTCATCCAGTTGCGCTGCCATTACTTTCTCGATCACCTTCTCTAAAAAGGGAAAGTCAGAGACTGATCTGTAGTTTGCATGGCAGTTTGGGTCCAAGGTAGCTTTCTTCAAGAGCGGAGTAACTACCGCCTCTTTCAGAGAGCTAGGAAACTCTTCAATTTCCAAAGAGCACCAAACTATCCATGCTATGACCGGACTGATGACATTAATACAACCCAAAATCAGGGAAATTGGTCCAGGGTCCAAACTACAGCATGTAGGGCACATGCCCTGGATGAGCCGCATGACATCCATGAACTCTGGGCGGTTAAAGGTACTCCAGAAAAACTGAGGAACAGTGACCTCGCACTGATCTAAAGCAACACCCATAGATTGTGCCGGTTGGAGCAGCGCCCTGATGTCAGCCACCTTAGTAGCAAAGAATCGAGCAAGGTCATCACGCTCTATTTGAGAAAAAGCTTTCCGGACTTGAAGACAGGCTGGGTTGCACAGTCTGTTCACAGCTCAGAACAGCTGAGCTGGTCAATTCTGAGCTACCGCAATCTCCCTGGACAGGAACTCTGCCTTCTTACTGGTGATTGCAGTTTGATAGGCTTGACAATGGTGCATCAGTCTAAGGTGGTCGGCATTAAGGGCGGATTTCTGCCAGCAACACTCTAGCCTTCACCCTAGTCGCCACATCTCCCTCAAAGCACCATCAAACCATGGGGACTGAGGGTGAAGGGAGAGACAGCGAAAGCGGACTGCAGCAATAGAATCCAGCATCATTGAAATGGCTGTATTATAAGCCATCACAAGGGTCTCTGGATCATTGCTTGCCACTGAGAAGGATGATAAGTCAAGTACCACTGATAGGCTATGAGAACTTATATCTCGTAAGGGGCGGTATCTGACCGTCTCCACAAGGGAAAGCCTACAAAGGGGGGTGCTAAAACTAAACCCCACGGTGTAATGATTGGACCACCCAACTGGTTCCACCCCCATGTCAGAGTCTTCGATCCCTAGGAGGAAGTCTAAGTCACGAGAGTGTCCGTGTTTATGAGTAGCAATGATAATCACCTGTGTAAGACCCAGCGATGTCATCAACTGGAGGAAGTGCTGTCCAAATTGAGAGAGTTCGTCATCGATCCAGGCATTAAAGTCGCCCATAACCATCAGTCTGGGTGACTCAAATGCCATGTCGGTGATGAAGTCTGCCACTTCCTGAAGGAATTGTTTCTCATCACCGGGTGGATGGTAGATGAGGGTGATCCAGCAACCTACACCTGCTACTACAGCACACTTGAATGACTTAGTCTCCTCAACTAGTACATTCATGAGGTTACGTTCGGTCTTGAAACAGACCGCAACCCCCCCCCCTTCCCTGCGGTCCAATCTTGGGTGACGTACAGTATCACTGAGTACCCTGCTGGAGTAAAGGCTTCCAAAATGGGGCCAGAGTTCTCATCCAGCCAGGTCTCGGTGATGCATGCCAGGGCCACTGTTTCAACAAGATCCACAATAATTGCAGTCTTGTTTTTAATGGACCTGGCATTGAATAACACCGCCCGAGTTGGACAAACTTCTTGGGCTGCCCGAACCACCTGCCTGTCACAACCGGCAGTGCCCTTGGGTTAGAAACCAGACATGGAAGACCACGCTCTGGATTCCATTTCGCCCCAGGGCATCTACTGGATCTTACTAACCCGATGCGGTGGCCCCCCTCGTTCACCCTCCACTGTTCGCACCCTCCACCCCCCTCCATCTCCTACGTGCAATACCCAGCGCCCTATAGTGCTGGTAAATTGTAAACTGGAGAGGAAGACTGGAAAAAGGGTGTAGGGCATGAAGAGAAAGGGTGAATAGCACACAACAGCAGAGGTAAGCATCCCAGGCATTCAGAAAACCCAACAAAGTGAACAATCAAAATACCCACAAATAGCCCCAAACAAAATAACCCTCAAAAACCCCAATAATAAAATAACACACAATAATTAAACAATTAGCAATAGATGATGCATACCCCAACCCCCGACATACAATTAAAATTAATGGTTAAAAACAAACTCTCAAAACACTTGAGCTGTTAAGCCCAACAAAAAGGGTCCCGGCCAAAATAGATCTACTAAAGACGCCTCAGCTCAAAAAAAGTACACTTCATGAACTGGGAAAATCCAATAGATGCCAGATGTAATTTTAAATATCAGTTCTCCCTGAGGCGCAACAGTTGAAAAGTATGAAACCGTCGAAAATCTTCAGATCCCCGGGCCCTCTTACAACCTGGGGAATCTAGAGAAAGGGAGATACACTCAGAAATCAAATCACATGAAAAAAGTCAGCAGTTCTTTATATAAAACAAACTCTTAAATGAAAAGACAAAAAAGAAATGTAAAATAGTTAATGTCTGCAGATTTTCAGGCCCTCTCACTACCTGGAGGATAATACAAAGCACAAGCACTCTCACTGCTTGTAGAACCAGGAAGATGTCCAAGTCACCAGAGAAATTAAAATAAAAATCTGACCATATTTCATTGATACAAGCAAGCAGGTAGCCATCCAATGAATTTTCCAATACAGAATCCATTTGGGCAAACCCTCACAAAAGTCAGGCCACACACAGCACCAATAGAATCCTTTGTATTGGAGCCAGAGCTGAAAATATTCGCAGCCGCAATAAAGGAACTCCACTGGGGTCTGCTCACCAGCTGACCCCCTGGAGAACCACTACAGAACCCTGGGCCCACTAATCGACTACCTGGCCAGTCCACAGCTCAGACCCCCATGCGACTATGAACTTCGGCCCCAGATCTCCCAACACTATCAAAGCAATCCGGTGTACTAGCGGCAATTCGGGCTTCAGTACGAATATACCTGGGCGGTATTGCCCAACTTTCCAGCTCTTCTAGCGGCCTCCTGTACTTTTACACAGTTCTTTCCTTCCTGGATAGCAGTCACTCCTCAAACTACTCCTCCATGATAGAACCCAAGATAGGAGGGTAGATACAGGTTACTTCCACCGTCCATCTAGTCCAGCAGCTGCCTCAGAAAAAAGCCTCCAATCCCTGGTCACACAAATTTGAAGCAGGTAACGACTAGGGAGCTAACCTTTCAGATGTAAAATAAACGCTTCTAAAAAGCTGTCGAATACAAAATTTCCTCACAACCCTCCGACTACACAGTCTGCCACACTGCAGTTGGAGAGACATCGGAAAAGTATTGACACTTCCGATAAAACTGGCAGAACGCCGGAAAACACAGCAAATGCAAAACGGGCGACTCGAAAAAGACGCGTCGCTTGTGCTAGTCTATCACACTTCTTCCACCCTAACTAGCCTGCTGACCTAGCAGAAAAAGAATATAAATTAATTTAAAACAAACAAAGTATATACTAAATAAAACAATATCCAATGGAGCTAGTGCTCTGGCTGGCTCAAATCAGCCACAATCTTTGTTCCTGAAATTACACAAATCCCTAGTACGGATGACACAGTCATGTATACCTCAGGCCCCTCTACCTCTGACGTGGCAACCAGACTGCAGCTAGACTTCAGTGAAGTCCAGCTCTGGTTTTGCTCAAATCAACTTTTTCTGACTGTCAAGAAAGTCTCTAGGACCTTTGGCACAAGGCAGAAGCTATCTCGACTCCCCTCTACACCCACTTTCCACATCCTGCATGGGACAAAGCTGGAGGTTTGCCCCTCCTTTAGATACCTCGGGGTATGGCTCGACCAACACCTCGATTTTTCTGTACACAACGATGCACTCCATAACAAGCTGCACCCCAAGCATGGGGCCCTATACCGGAACCGCGGTTGCATCCCGCTACCGACCCGGCAGGAGATTGAATCGAAAATTATCCTCCATATCTTTGACTGTGGAGATGTAGTCTATTGTGCCTCTCCCAAGTCCACCTTAACCAGACTGGACACTCTTTTCCACTCCTTCTGTCGTTTTGCCCTTGATTGTCCCCCTAGCACACACCACTGCTCCCTCTACCAGAATCTACACCTCCCCTCCCTGCAAGATAGGAGGTTATCTCACTGTGCCAGGCTCACAGCCAAGTTCTGGACCCAGTCCCTGCCCCCATACCTCTCTAATGCCCTGTCCATATCTCCCCCACCTTTGCACTTCCTTAGGAATACTGACTCCCATTCTTTGAGTATCCTACATATGGCCACCTCTGCAGGACAGGTAACATTCTCATATCGCATGTCCAAACTGTGGAATTCTCTCCCACTAGTCATTCAGCAAGCCAGTTATGTCAACCAACTCAGTTCCCTCCTCAAAGTCATTTCTGCTCCGTATATACATGTACCTGGACTACATACTCTGTAGCATTGCTAGTCAGGGACCCTAGGCAAGAACGATAATGACCATTCTCAGTGTATAGCTAGCTCCAGCTATATGCACCTAACTGGGCCATCTCACTCCACCTGGCAAATCCAATCTGCCCATGTAATGGCTGTGTTATGGATCACTTCCTGATTATCTATGCAAAATATGCTGTACCTTAACTGTTGCTGTTGTGCTTACATACTGTTGTTCTATTTTCAGTGCAACACCAATTATCCTTCCAACAATGTATAAGCTGTCTGTATCTAATTTCACCTGTAATCCTGTACACAATATGTCCTGCACTCATGCATTGCTGTTTGTACTTATGTATTATTGTTGTATTTAAACTCTGCTTGACTCCCTTGCTCCCCACCCCCAGGTCACATCTGGAATTGAGCATTAGTCCGCTCAGTACGGTCACCTGGTAAAACCTTTAAATAAATAAATAATACTTATTGATGTTACAATAAACTGACTGCTTGTAATGTGTATTTATGAAGCATTTATTGTAATCAGTCAAAAGTTACTACAGTTACCTGATTAAGGACTCCAGCATTGGACAATTTTTGTGTACTAATGTTCTTCCACAGTTTAAAAACAGTAAAAAAAATATAATTGTTAGACCTGTGTTTGTGTCTTTTTTTATTTTACTACAGTGGGTCCAGTGCATAATCACAATAATACGCTCCAGGGCATGCTTTACCATAGGATGTCACTGATCGTGTTAGTGGTGAACCCAGGTCATCAGGTGGCGAGATCGTTGGTGGGGCAGCTATCCAGGCTTTGGCTTAGTGGTGTCTAACTGATGACCTCTGACCAGGTGCAGAATCGGGGCATTATTTTTATGATGACTTGATGCTTAAATCTCAGGCGTCGGCCATTGTCAAGACCTCATTTTACCATCTGAGGAATATTGCCCGGATAAAACACCTGGTCCCATCTGACGATCTTCCAACTTTGGTTCACGCCTTCATGACCTGATGCCTTGACAACTGCAAACCCCTTTACCCAGGGCTTCCAGGAGTTTATACCCACCACTTACAGCTGGTGCAGAATGCAGCAGCCAGGCTGTTGACTGGCATGTCAAGATCTTGCCACATTATGCCTATGCTCCGTGGACTGCACTCTCTGCCGGTACAGTGGCAGATCACATTCAAGGTTAGGTTACTGACCTATAAAGCCCTACATAGGCATGGACCCCATTACCTGCAAGATCTCCTGTGTCCCTACTGCCCACTCCACCTACTCCATTCCTCTGATGAGGGATTGCTAGAGATTCCCAGAGTCCAGCTGAAGACCTTGTGGGCCTGCTCTTTTGCTTTTGCAGCCCCTACCCTCTGGAATTCCCTACCTCACCAGATGAGGGAGTGCCTGACCATCCAGAGCTTTAAAACTGCTCTCAAAACTTATTTATTCAGTATGGCCTTTCCAGATTGCCTGTAGAATTTTCTGTGATAGTTTATTTAAATTATAGTTAATGGTGTACTTAAATGAGTTTTAAAGTGATTGGGAATTTTTAGACATTATGAGATTTTAAATTGATTGTTTTAGTTGGTCTGTGTTTTATTATTATTGTACAAGTGCTTTGGTCAAATTTGAAATTGCGCTTTTTTACAAATAAAGATTGATTTGATTTGACATCGGCACTTCTCGAGTGCATATGGCACTTGGCTTTGCCTCTTTCCTCATAAAGCACCTGAGGCATGTTGATATCCTATGATAAAGAACACCCTGTTGTGAATTATTACTTAATTATGAACTGGTTGCTGAAAATACAGGAACTGATTGGCTGAGTCCTCTCCTGACCCGTGACTATTCCATGACATAATCACGGGTAAAAAAAAAGGTGCCAGCCAACAGGTCTTTTCACCTGTCCCCGCTCCATCTGCCTTCAGATTTTGACAGCCGGACAACACTGCTATAGTTATGAGTCTGTAGCAGCTTGGCTTAAATGAGTAAGCATCTGTCATGTCACCTCCTGCCTGCAGCTGTTTAAAAAAGGAAAAGCAAAGGCGCCTCCAAGTCTCTCCCAAACCCCCTCCTGCACGGCTGTTTGAAAAAAAAGTAAACAAAATGCAAAGGAGCCTCCAAGTCTCTCCCAAACCGCAAAGCTCAGAGAAGAGGTTTCCGCACTACAAAGTGCTCCCTCACGCTACACACAGCAACCACTGCTGACTGCGCCCACTCCTCCCTCATGCACTACAACATGCTTGGGCAAATGCCAGTCCCTCCAGTAGACTGAGACTGCAACTCCTGCTCCACTTCACCATGCTAAAACAGCTGACTGAAACAGAAGCATTTGCTATTAAATGTCATTACCACAACAACAGTTAACAGTCTTGCAAGCTTTGGCAAGTAGCAGGATGGATGGACAGGGAACCAGACACAGCAGGGAAATTCCATTTCTGTAATGAGGGCAAACACTCCTGCTGGGGGGAGGGGCACGGAACCACACACACAGATCATTGCAAAATAAGCACATCTGCCTTCTTGTGGTGGTGGGTGTGCAAAGGGACATTTCTTCAAAAGTAGCAGCACCAATGAAGCATTTACCAAGACAACACTGCCTTACCTGCTGTGACCGCCTATAGCAACAGTGCCACCTCCTGACCACAATGGTAAAAACACCCAACAAAGCACTATTTTGTACAAATTGTACTCCTACAACACTCCTAAAACATCATCTTTTCCCATTTTTTTTATTTTTTTCTAATAAAAATGGCAATTTAGTTCATAACAGCAATAATACACTCCAGGGTATCATGGGATATTGTCACTGTTTGGGTGCATGAGGCACTAGGCCTGCTGCCTTATGCCTCTCAACGCACCCAAGGCATCATAATGTCCTATGATTATACCACACCCCGTAGTGCATTATTTCTTAAATAATGCACATGACATAACAGCATTATTTTGGGATAATGGCACACTTCCGGAAGTGAAACCTGAGGCAAAGCTGAGGGCTTTACACACCCCAAAAGTGCTGTTATCCCTCAATTATGCACACCCTTGAATAATTTCTTACAATTATAAAATGGCTTCCCTGATTTTTTTTTATTTTTGGACCAAGTAATGATGTTCAGAAAGTTAAGCATTTCTGACCTGTGCTGTTGTGCTGGGATAATAGCACAGTCATGTGACTGGATTCCACCAATCACAGTACAGTGTTTCTCTTACCCATTTTATAATGCTTAATTAATATATACACCCCTTAAGCATGTCATTCATTAATGGGAAGGACAGTCATTAATTCCCACAGGTGGGATTACCCAATTTAATGGCACACTCTTGTTGTTCGCTGACCATTAATTTATTAGCCATCAATGTGGGCTGATTACTGAGGATACCAATTCATGGGTTTGGGAGCTGATTAATGAGGTTAGGGGCTCATTGTGGGGGGCAGAGGACAGTGACAGCACTGTACCACGGCACATGCCCAAATAAAACAAATGCCCTGCCCCAGTTGGTGCTTCATCTGTGTACAGTAACCCATAGCAATAATATGTGCACTTTATATACTTACCCTGGCTGCCAGCTGCTGTACCCCACCTCCATGTTTTGGTAACCAATAAAAGACACGTGGGGGTATCATGGGGTAGAATAGGATAACACTGGGTAGACCAAATAGACCAATGATCTTTTTCTGCTGACACAGCCTATGTTTACATGTAAAAGCTGGAACCACCACTGGTCAAAAATTTATGTAACCCCCCTACAATTGGGGGTTCCTAGAAACCTTCCCGGAGCTTGCTTGAGTGCTCACTGCTTGGCTGGTGTTCGGAGTAAGGCCGCTAAATGGGGGGTTGTGAGTGCTTTTAAAGCCTCCAGTACTGTCTCTTTAAGAGCTGCCTGCTCGCAGAGTGGGGGTTTGTAAAGGGGGCTGGGGTTTCTGTGCTCGACTCCCGCCATGGGCCGCTGGTTAATCGCTCTGTTCCTGCAGTCGCTAGAAGCGCAGGGGGAGCCCATCAGAAAGATGTAATTGTTTCTGTGAAAACCGTTAAAGTAATGAAGATACAGTTTGTTCTAACCTGTTTTCTTGCAGCCTGGACTGTTTCTGTTATTGCCCCACCATTTTGGTCGTGAACTGCTGAAGTGGACCAATCGGATCATCAGGACCCTCCAGGGAGTCGGCGGACCAATGGGGGCTTAGCTAGTAATCCTGGGAAGTGAAGTCTGAACAAGGGCACCTTTTTGCACCAATAGAGACAGGTCTCATAGCCTGGTGCCTGCAGCCCACCTATGGGATCGGGTGGCGCGCGACTGAGGATGCTGGCCCCAACTGCCTGAGGGCAGAGGCGTTGTGACTGTGAAGGAGAAGGGAGCTCTGAGCTTCTGCACCATTGAGTGTTCACGCAGGAAGCACGTGAAAGGCCTGAGGTGGCCATTTTCCATAGCCAGAAAGCTTCGGACTAAATCCGCCGGCGTGCGGTCAGAGGAGGCTGTGTATACCCACAGCTACCTACCAGGCTTCACCTGAAGAGGACTGGAGAATCTGCTGAATCACGCTCGGTCTGTCAGGACGTTGAAGCTGCAGTGTAGCGCCCGAAATTGCTGTGAGTTTGTTCGGGTCCTGGAAGCAACAGCCTGGTATGATACCCCTCTGTTGTTTTCCATATCAATGTGTGAGGAGGCATTTGAAGCTCAGGCTCAGCCCTGCAAGTGAGGAAAGAGTGGTTCTCTGTTGCAGTTGTGAGTACTGAATCAGGGTAGCTCCCTGTTAAAGGTTACAGACAAAGGCAAAGTCGTGTGTGTATTGCAGACTGTACCAATTGAGCTTACTGGCTCCACTTGATCTGCTCAGGAATTAAATACTCATTTGTGTCAGGGCCCCAACCAGCTGCATCAAGGAACTAGCCATTAGGGCTTGGGTACCCATAGATAGTACTTAATAGGTCAAGCCTGTGCACAGAGCCCTAGGTAGTCATATATATATATATATATATATTAGTGGTAAGCCAATCACCCTGATTTCCCCCCGGTCCTTGTTATCTCCCCTTAAATAAATCAGATTGTTTGTTTTGCAACTGTACCCTGGCTGGTTTGTGTGTTACTGGTGATATACTGCACAGTGAACATTTGATAATTGTATCTTACTTTCCAGGGGGTCCCTGGAGTGAGCTGAGTGGTTCAAGCCGGGGGGGTAAGTGTTCAGGGTGAGAGCCTTGCAATTGAACTGTGTGAGCCACTAGCAGGATGAAGGGGGGAGTTGCAGCAACCCAGAGGGCTGTGACCGAGTCAACCTTGACTGTCCTAACCCTGACCTCTGGGTGGAGGCACCCGTCAACGGATCTGGGCCCCTCACCCTGCCACAACTGAGGCAGGCAGGGGTAGTAGCCCTTGGGATAGCGCCCCCTGGGGGTTACAAATTGGAGGCACCACTGGGATTAGCGTCCTCTAGTGGCCAAGTGAGTGAAGTGCATGAAAAATGGAAAAACTGGAAGGGGATATTCTGGCAAAAATTAAGTTGGATCCTATTAAGACAATGGTACACAAACTGATGAGGAGGGGTGGGAGCCCTATGTGGGGGCTATGAACCCAAGCCGGACCCCTGAGTCTAGTGCCCCAGAAGAGACCCATTTTTCAGGAAGGCCCGATGCGTCCCCAGATTTTCAAGGTGATGTGGGGGTGCGAGCTATCTCCTCTGATCCCCAAATAGAAAGTGAGTTGAGGGCCGAGGTCAGAAATTTACGAGAACTGGTGAGGGACTTGAAGCAATCCACTATCTACCCTGTTAGGTCTGGGGAACCTGAGTTATCTGGAAACCAATGCCCTGGCCCAGGGGAACCCCCTCACCCCCCGGAGGGCTCCCAGCAGGCAAGGTACTCCCCTCCCAATAGAGACCCCCGGGACCCCAAATTTTGTTACCATTGTGGGGAGGATGGACACTTTCAGCCTGAGTGCCAGATGCTGGAGAGTTTAAGGAAAGTCAACAGCAAACTGATCACTTGGTATCGCAGGGCCCATGTCCGACCCCCCAGGAAAAGCTTAGTGACCCAGGCCAATGCCCAATGGTCTGATGTGGTCGGGCCCTCAATGGAGGCCCCAGTGCAAATAAATGGGATTCCCACCTGAGCTGTATTAGACAGTGGCTCTCAGGTAACCATCATGTTTCAGGACTGGTATCAGACACACCTACCTGAGGTGCCCCTACAACCCTTGGATGGTCTACATGTGTGGGGATTGAGTGACAAGGCTTATCCACTATTTGGGGTCTATCTAGATCTGGTTGTCATTCCCTACTTCTGTGGCTGGAGTGGACAAACAGGTGGAGACTTTAGCTTTAGTCTGCCCCCTCACTGGACTGTATGATGGGGTCCCCCTGTTGATTGGGACAAATGCTCATATGTTTGGACGGTTAGCCCAGTTGTGTTCAGAAAAGCAAGCATTCAGAACCGGGCGAGCCCTAAGAATACTCACTGTGATTCAAAAGGCCGTTGAAGCTCAGAAGAAAGTTAGCCAGGAGGAATCTGAAGGTCCCGTGGGTGTAGTATGGAGAAAGGATCCGGCACCAGTGACACTTGCTCTGAATGCTCAATGTGTTCTGCATGGGGAAGTACGATTGAAAACAGATGTTAAGAATAAGTTGTTGATGTTGGATGCACCTGGGGAGGGAAGATTACCTGAGGGACTGCTGGTCAAACCCAGTATCTAGCCGGCTAGAGCTCATGCTTACATTAAGCGGGTGATGCTTCAAGTGCATAATGTGTCCGACAAAGAGATTCGAATAAGAAGAGGGTGCACCTTGGCAAGTGAACATTGTGCAGATACTGCAGTGCTGCCCAATGGCAAGGGTTCCAGGAAAGATGACAGAGTTAGTCCCGACTTGTTTGATTTTGGTGACTCCCTGTTGCCTGCTGAATGGAAAGTGAGGATCAGTGAGAAGCTTGCCAAAAGAGACCAGTTTTTTTCCCTGAAAGAATGGGATGTGGGATGTGTGCAAGGGGCTGAACACCACATCCGGCTGCATGATGAAAGGTCTTTCCAAGAGAGATCCAGGCACCTGGCCCCAGCTGACATAGACGATGTGAGGCGGCATTTGCAAGAGATGCTTGCTGCTGGTGTGATACAAGAGTCCAAGAGCCCCTATGCCTCCCCCATTGTAGTAGTGAGAAAAAAGAATGGGGTGGTTCGGATGTGTGTAGACTACCGCACCTTGAATCGGCGGACCATCCCAGACCAGTATACCATGCCGCGCATACAGGACACCTGGGATTGTTTAAATGGCAGTAAGTGGTTCTCTGTGTTGGACCTCCGCAGCGGGTACTACCAGATCCCGATGGCCCCAGAGAACCGAGAGAAGATTGCATTTATTTGCCCCCTAGGTTTCTATGAGTTTATTCGGATGCCTCAAGGGATTTCAGGTGCCCCAGCCACCTTTCAGCGCCTGATGGAACGTGCTGTGGGGGACATGAATTTGCTTGAGTGCTTGGTCTACTTAGATGATGTCATAGTGTTTGGCCGCTCGTTGGAAGAACATGAGCAATGATTGTTCAAGGTCCTGGATTGGCTAAAGGATTTCGGCCTCAAGTTGTCTATAGACAACTGTCAATTCTTCCAAACTTCTGTGAAATATGTGAGCCACATAGTATCCACTGAGGGCATAGAGACTGACCCTAGCAAAGTGGAGGCTTTGACCACTTGGCCTCAGCCCAGGAATTTGAAAGAGCTGCAACGGTTCCTGGGGTTTTGTGGATATTATAGGTGGTTTGTCAAAGATTATTCTCGAGTGATTCGCCCCTCCTCAACCTCACTCAGGGGTACCCTTCCACGCACAAAAAGTATAAGAAAGTTGTGCGCTCTGAGATGGAGAAGTATTTTCAGCCGAATGCTGTGTTTGGAGACCGCTGGACTGCTGAGTGTGAGGAAGCTTTCTATGACATCATATATCAACTTATCCATGCCAACAGTGCTGGCCTATGCTGACCCGGCCAAGCCATACATTCTCCATACTGATGCCAGTCTACAAGGATTGGGGGCTGTGTTATATCAGGAGCACTCGAACGGTCTGAGACCTGTAGCTTTTGCCAGCAGGAGTCTGACTCCTTCAGAAAAAAATTATCCAGTGCACAAACTAGAGTTCCTGGCTCTGAAGTGGGCCATTGTTGATCAGTTTCATGACTATTTGTACGGTGCCAAGATATTGGTAAAGACTGATAACAATCCTCTGACCTATGTGCAGACCTCCGACAAGTTGGATGCCACTGGCCATAGGTGGCTCTCTGGCTTGGCCACCTACGACTATGCTGTTGAGTACAGAGCAGGCCTAAACCATATAGATGCGGATGCTTTCTCTCAGAGACCTATGCCACAAACTGATTGGGTCAGGTTGGCAGAGCCTGACATAAGAGCCCTTTGCCAGAAATTTGACAAGGAGGAACAGGTGTCTCCTGTTGCTGTGGACTGCATGGTAGATTGCTTGGGGCCATCCAAAAACTGTATACCGGCTGCCTACTGTCATTTCTCTGCATTAGACACTAGTTCATTGCCCCAATTTAACAATGATAGTCTCCAACGGGCTCAATCCCGAGACTCTATGATAAAAACGGTTGTGGAGGCTTTGCAGGCCGGGAGGGACGTGTCCAAGTTGCGTTCCACTGATTTGAGAACTGCCTTATTATACAAAGAAGGGCCCAAATTAAAGCTGATTAACCAACTACTATACAGAGAGACTGTGGATAAGGAGAGCCGGGTAGACAAACAACAACTGGTGCTGCCCTCAGCTTTTAGAGAACTGGTCCTGAGGTCCTTGCATAATCACATGGGGCATCTTGGCATAGACCGAACTCGCGACCTGGTACAGACCCGGTTCTACTGGCCAAAAATGAGTGCGGATGTAGAGCAGTATGTCAAGACCCGTGGCCGCTGTTTGCAAAGAAAAGCCCTACCTCAGAGAGCTGCCCCCATGGTCAATATCAACACTAGTGCCCCTATGGAACTGGTCTGCATTGATTTCCTGAGTTTAGACTCTTACTTTCCAGCGGGTCCCCGGAATGAGGGCTGTGACCGAGTCAACCTTTACTGTCCTAACCCCGACCTCTGGGTGGAGGCACCC
Source organism: Neoceratodus forsteri (assembly GCA_016271365.2). Lineage (NCBI taxonomy): Eukaryota > Metazoa > Chordata > Ceratodontiformes > Ceratodontidae > Neoceratodus > Neoceratodus forsteri. Next base: position 1,069,389,636 of record CM028130.1, read on the forward strand.
GTCAATGGATCTGGGCTCCTCACCCTGCCACAACTGAGGCAGGCAGGGGTAGTAGCCCTTGGGATAGCACCCCCTTGGGGTTACATTTATAATTGCAGATTTAGGGCTCAATCCACAAAAATTATTTTTCCTTCCATGGATGCAGAGGGGCTTGTATGGCTGCCAAGCACCCTCACTGCATATGCTAAGGCAGTCTACAGAACCCACAAAATGTTTTGCACCCCTTCTTCACTCACTCCATCCACACTTCTGTGCAGGTGGGCAGGATGGGGCTGGGACACACTTCTGTGAGCATTCAATAGGATAATATTTGTCACAGAGTGGGAGTGAAGGGTGGCAGCATTATGTCTGGAAAACCTCATCAGGGCAACACCTGCCTTCTGACCTTTCTAGAGTCCGGTTGGCCTGTAACATGTTGCTCCCAGCCCAACTGGCAGACATGGAGAGCTGAGAGGCACAGGAACCCTGATCATTTTTGTTTTGTAAAAAAATGTTATGTGACAGTGACTGCATGGAATATGAGAGTCCTTGGAGGACTGCCATATGCCTGCTTAAGTAGGGTGTGATATCCAATTAAACAGCAAGCATTTATTTCAATTAGATGTCTAATTTCCAACCCTGTAGTTTGTTAATTAGTTATTTAGTTAGTATAAATGTCTCTTTTCAAGAATGACTCCGATAATACAGAGACAAAAGTAGAACATAATGTGATACAATGTCATTTTTCAATAAAAGGAAATGATTGCCAGGTATAGATTATACACACACACACACTTGTTCACTGTGTGACCCTTTGCAATTTAATGAACCTCTCTGCTTAATGGTCCCGATTTGCAAAGTCTGCAAAAGAAAATAACAATTGTGAGTAACATGCAGTAGTAATATAATAGAATATACTGCAGTGATATAAGAACAGAGGGCCTGTAGGTCAAACAAGTGCCCCCCTCCCCCCGCTTCATAAGCAGAGATAAAAACAATGCTGTAAAAACATATACTAGTTTATAGCGATTCCTTGCTGCCATCTGTTTCTTACCAAGGGTACCATTTGAATCCCCTGTGAAACAGAAATTTGTCTTTCTTACCTTGAAGGCCTGCATGGGTTTCTTATCTCCATTTCCTGATGGTTGAGTGTTCAATTGGTTCACCACCTTTTAGGATAAAACATGCCTCCTAATTTTACCCCTGAATTTACTGCCTCTGAGCTTAAAGATGTGTCCCATCTGGGGCGTAGTAGATTAGACATTTTAATTAGACCACAGAATTCTTGACAGCTGTGGCACACTGCTTGTTTTACTCCAGTCCCTTGCCTATAATTACCTTCAGGTCCTTTTCCTCTTCTCTGCAACTGTACTTTATTGTTTTTTTAGGCATTATGCTCCGACAACCACTATAGTGGGATAAACATTTTTTGCAATGTTATTGTGAATGTCAACAGATAACAGCTATCCACAATATTTTGTCCAGCCTTTTTGCTAAGTTTAGAAAGTCACAACTTGCTGCCTATATTCCAGCTAGCTGCAGTCACCTGCTAATTTGGGATTTTTACTTTTTGCAACCATTTTGATTTGCTTACAACCGTTTAGATTTGCAGCAGTATACCAGCAATATCTTAGATATAATGCTACTAAAAAAATATTTTTTGTAAGGCTACAGAGAACAGATAGTGATTTAGTCCCTTTTGAAATGCCTTCTCTGAAGGAGAACTCATAAGACGGTTAGGAAGAAAGGGTTTTCCAAATACATTAAATGAGACTGCCACTGAGAATGCCCTACCACCAGAAAACTTTAGACATGATTTCATGGTGGCCAGAAACAATCCCTCAGTGGAGTGGAGTGAGCAGCCAAGAGGTATACCAGGTCATATGACCTTTGATTTAGTCAGGACCCAATCCATGCAGGGCGTTATATGTTGGTAAAGATATCTTAAAGATGGTGTCCCACCTTATTGGTAGCCACTGCAGATCCTGCAGCATAGGCGTTACATGATCCGAATAAGATGACTCGGTGATCAGCTTAGCTACAGCATTCTGCACCAGCTGTACGCGGCATACCAATCACCTGGATATCCCCAAGTTGAAAGTGTTATAGTAGTCGAGTCTTGAGGTCACGAACATGTGTAACCAGGGTCATGAGGTCCTTTTGCATCATCCAAGGCTTAATATGGAAGATGTTCTGAAGCTGGAAGAATGCACTTCAGATCACAGCCAACACCTGATATTTGAGTGCCAGCTCTGGGTCCATTATGACTCTCAGATTTTTCACCCTATCCATGGCCATCAAGATGGTGCCAAGTAATGAAGAGAGACTGATGGCATCTATCTTGATGGCCATCCCACATGGACCTGGACAAGTGAGTATCATTAGTCTGATGACATAAGAAGGAAGCACTTTGCTGACACAAGAACGTATACCTAATCATTATACCATGTGATACAAGTATGTAAAAAATCAGTATATAAAAGGGAAGAATTAAATGTGTGTATATATATATATATATATATATATATATATATATATATATATATGTGTGTATATATATATATACATGGGATACATGATGGGCATGAGTGGAATATGGAAAATATTTTCACTCCTGCAGAGTGAGCCTGGATATTTCACGAGTGCTGAAGACACGAGTGGAATATACAGTGCTCACCCAGGCAGGAGTGAAAATATTTTTCATATTCCTCGATGTCCCATCATGTGTCCTATTTATACAATAGGGCCTCACTGTTGCAAAATATACAATTTGTGAGGTTTGTGCCAGGGTTAGCGCCAGATTTAGCATGGCTTCTGGCGGCCTGCTTGTGGGGATGCTTACATGAGTTTAAGCGCGGGTTTCAGGGGTGTAATAAGCGGTATGTAATTACTGGTGAGCCCCAAAAATCAACAAAAAACGAGGAAATTCAGTGTTGGGTTGAAAGCCCCCGCGGCCCCCTGCTCACACCCCAACCGGCATCGGGGTGCGCATTAGTGTTGTCGGTCCCTAACTCTCACCCCATTCTCTTACACCTCTGTTTCTTTACACATGTGATGGGGTGAGAGTTGTAACCCGACAACCCAATGCACCTCTGTGTCGGTTGGGGGGGGGGGGCCAAGGGGGCTTTCAACCCTAACACCAAATTCTCGCTTGTCGATGTGGAACAACCTAACTAATGCATTAAATGGAGTTTTTTGCCTTTAATATATATATATATATATATATATATATATACATATACTGTGTGTGTACACATATATATATATATATATATATACAGTATATATATATACACACACACATATATATACAAGACCCTTTCTGTGCGTAAGTCCTCCCAGCAAATGTAAAACTGAGAAGAAATTAGAACTCATTGTAAATGAAGTATCCTATCTCATTTGTGCAATTCAGGGTAACAAAGGAAAATAAGAAGTATAAATTACTTTAAAAGCTAAGCTGTGCTCTTGATGTGTGCTTTTAGGTTTTTTTCCTCCAAAATGTGCCAAAGGTCTTTGTCTTTGAAGTGACCTACCGGCTCCCACAGAGCTTTCTATTATATTAAATTACCATCAGCCTCTCAGTGCAACCTATGCAAAAAAAATACTCAGATAAAAAGATGTCAACTAAGAGCAGAAGTTTGGTTGAACGTATAATTCAAAAGATCAGTTTTGGAGTACAGTGATGCAAAACAATGAAAACTTCAAGTTATGCCAGACTAATGTGATTTTGAACAACAGGAGTTTGGAAAGAGAACCTTTAAATCCATTTTAACAGTTAAAATGGTATAACAGTCACAGTGAGTTAAGGACCTACGAGATGTGCACTGTGTCATGGATTACCTATGTTGCCTGGCTCACCAGGTACTACTCTAATCTACTGTCTAGAAGGTTAAAGTAGTCATGTCACAAACAACAGACTTAAGCTCATATCCAGTGCTGACTCTGCAGTGCACTACAGGGCATTGCTGCACTGCTGGAGGGGCTGCTGTCAAAATGAGGAAATTACACGAAAGACACATTTACACTGAGCTCTACTTTGTGACCACACCTGTGCTGTTTCAGCCCCCAGAGCTAATGAGCTATTTCTGTGCTAGATTAGACAGCCCCTCTCCCCACCAATGCAAGTTGTGCTGGAGAGGGGCCGTGCGTTTGGGGGCTGGGTTGAGAAGATTGAGGAGGGTGCAGGGAGTGTGCATTGTGCACTGGGGCGAACAGTGTAGCCTTTCCATATGGGTGCTTACACCTCTCACTCCAGAATAAATCCCTAATGCTGTGCCGGTTTGAGGAGAGGAACAGAGGACATCTTTCCACTGTCACTGTCCACATAGCCATGCACTCAGATTGCTGTGGTGCAAAAGCAGGCATGTACACTGGCCTTATGATCCCTTCTAATAGTGTAGTTCATAGATTAATAGATATCGTTAGCAGACAATGACCTCTTGGTCCACCCAGTCTGCCTGTAAAATCCCCCCTAATAGTGCTACCCAAGCCACTACTGGGGGGGCGCGTCCACCCCCCTCCATTATCCAACATACCCATGTGTTTATCTCATGCACTCTTTAAACCTGTGACTGTATCTGCCCCCACCGCCTCTGCTGGGAGGCTGTTCCGGTCATCCACCACCCTTTCCGTGAAGAACTTCTTCACATTACCCCTGAACCTACTCCACTCCAACTTCATATTGTGACCCCTAGTACTAAAACATCTTCTTTTCTGGAAAATACTCTACTCTAGCACCTCGTTTATTCCCCTAAGATATTTGAATGTCTCAAACATACCCCCCCCACCTTCTCCTGTCCTCCAGGGAGTACAAGTTTAATTCCTTAAGCCTCTCTTCATAGGTCTTCCGATGTAGGCCCTGCACCATTTTGGTTACCATCCTCTATACCTTCTCCAACCTGTCCTTGTCATTTTGAAGATGGGGCCTCCAGAACTCCACATAGTACTCGAGGTGTGGCCTCACCAACACAGTATATAGGGGTAGTATTACCTCCTCCTTCTGTTGATGATACTCTTCCCTATGCATCTAAGCATTTGGTTTGCCTTTTCCACTACCTTCCCTCACTGCTTCGACACCTTCAGGTCATCAGTGATAATTTCCAGGTCTCTCTCTTGCCTTGTGACCTCCAGTACCTCTCTCCACATAGTGTACTCCACTCCTGGGTTCTTGTGCCCCAAGTGCATAACCTTGCATTTCTTTGTGTTGAATCATAGCTGCTACCTTTTTGACCACTCATCTAATTTTCCTAGGTCCTCTGCCATCCTTTCCACCCCCCCATGTGTGTGTCCGCCCTGTTGCAGATCTTTGTTTCATCTTCAAACAGGCATACCCTCCCTCCCAGTCCCTCTATCATGTCACTAACATAGATACTGAATAGCACAGGGCCCAACACAGACCCCTGTGGTACCCTGCTAGTCACCCTCCCCTCCTCAAAGTGCACCCTGTTAACCACTGCTCTTTGGTTTCTATCCCTAAGCCAGTTTTTCACCCAATTTACTATTTTAGGTCCCACCCCAGTTTCATTATCAACCTTTTATGCGGGATGGTGTTGAAGGCCTTGCTGAAATCCAGATAGGCCACATCCACATTTACACTGAACTGTGTCCACACTGATCCACTATCCTGGTCACCTCATCAAACAATTCTATCAGGTTGATCTGACAGGACCTCCCCCCATGAACCCATGCCATCTCTGGTCCCACAGTCCAGTGATCTCGAGGTATTCTCCAATTCTTTCCTTTTAGGGGTGATTCCATTACCTTGCCAACTACGGACATCAGGCTCAGGGCTGCAGCTATGCATTTTGGGACCCCGGACAAGTCACTTGAAATGGGCCCCAGTTTCCCAAACCAGCTAATGCCAGGGGTAATGCAAGCTCCTCAGGTGGGCCCCTCCTGAGCGCGGGACCCTGGACAACTTTCCCACTTTCCCCCCATTATTGCAGCCCTGATCAGGCTGACCAGCCTTTAATTCCCTAGCTCCTCCCTACTACCTGCTTTGTGGAGCAGGGAAATGTTAGCCCTTCCCCTGTTCCCTGGCACCTCTCCATTTTCCAGAGACTGATTGAACAGGGCTGACAGGGGCTCAGCCAGTACCTCTCTGAGCTCCCTCAGCAGCCTGGGGTGCACTGCATCAGGGCCCGTGGCCTTGTCCACTCTTAACTTGGACAATTCCCTTAGTACCCTGTCTGCAGTGAAGGGGCTAGTGTCTACTTCCCTACCCTTCTTGCCCTTGTTGTTTAATTTAGGCCCATTTCCTATTCCCCCTTCCGTGAAGACGGAAAGGAAGCATTTGTTCATTATGTCGGCCTTTTGGCCATCCTTCTCTACCGAGGCCCCTCCTTCCTTCAGTAGCCTGACTACCCCTCCTCTGGTCTATCTCCTTTCCCCAATGTATCTGAAAAAATGTTTATCCCCCCCCCCCAACTGACTTTGCTATCCTTTCCTCTGTTACTGCTTTTGCCCTTCATACTTCCTTACCGTCTCTCTTTGCCTCTTCAGGTAAGTCCACCTATCCTCCTTATTTTGTATCTTTTAGTACTGTCTAAAGGCCGTTTTCTTTTCCCTCACTCTTTCCACAACCTCCCAAGTGAACCAAAGTGGCTCTTCTCCTTCTCCTGCCTTTGCTGACTTGTCTGGCACAAAGTCTTGGAACTTTTTCAATTCCCCCCATTATTGCCACCCATTTTTCTACTATGCTTCCTAGTTTATGTAACCCTGCCAGGGCTTCCCTGTGGCATACTGCCATTCTTCCGAAGTTGGCTTTCCTGAAGTCCAAAACCCTTGTTCTTGTGTGGCTTGACTTTACCTCAGTCTTTATACTAAACCACACTGCCCAATGGTCGCTGGTCCCAAGGTGGTCCCCCACAGTAATGTTGGTCACACTGTCCCCATTTGTCAGATCTAGGTCCAGCATCACCCCCTCCTGAGTGGGTTCCCTTACCAGTTGTTTGAATAGTGCCCCCTGTAGGGAGTCTAGGGTGTTCCTGCTCCCAGCTGATGTTGCAGCCAGGATACTCCAATCCACATCTGAAAGACTGATGTCACCCATCAGCAGCAGCTCCCCTTTTGAACCATCCTATGGATCACTTGCAACAACTCCCTATCCACTTTCTCCCTTGTGCAGGAGGTCTGCATACTACCCCTGCTCAAATAACGGCCCCTTTCTTCTTCTTCTCAAGGGTGAAACAGTACCTCCACTCCCCTCATTCCCCTTGAATCTCAATAGCCTTTATGTGGTCCTGTACATAAAGCGCTACCCCTCCCCCTTTCCTTCCTACTCTATCCCATCTGAATAGGTTAAAACCTGGAATTACCATATCCCATCCCTGGTTTTCCATTTACCAGGTCTGCATTATGGCTGCTATGTCTAAGTCCTTCCCCCACCATGGTGGCTGCCAGGTCAGTAATTTTTTGCTCAGACTACAGTTGTCCTGATTTACAAAAAAGGATATAAAAATAATGTCACAAATTACAGACCAATTAGTCTCACCTCACTATTCAGCAAGTCAATAGAAAGATTATTAAAACAAACTTTAGACCAGGAAGTAAAATCCTTGGGATTGGAAGACAGCTCCCAACAGGGTCTGTACCAGAAGCCATACTAAGACAGAGACTAAAAGAGCTTACTATGTATACCCTTGAGGAAAGAAGGGAGAGGGGGGACATGACAGAAACTTTCAAGTACCTCAAGGGAATCAACAAAGTCCAAGAGGGTAGCATCTTTCAGAAAAAGAGATGTGGAAGAACAAGGAGGCACAATTTGAAGATGGGGGGGCTCAGGGGCAACACAAGGAAGTATTTTTTTCACAGAGAGAGTGGTGGACACATGGAATGGCCTTCCTGAGGAGGTCGTTGGGTCAAAAACAATGGGTGAATTTAAGGAGGAAGTAAGCTGTTGGTAAAACTAGGATCTGCAGCTTATCCAATAGGTAGGGAAATGGGCAGACTGGGTCGGCCAAGCAGTCCTTATCTGCCATCAAAGTCTATGTTTCTATGTTTATTTGTTTATTTTATTTGTTTAGTTGCATCTAGGATTACAAAATAACTTTGCGCTAAGGCTCTTTCACAAAGGTTCCACGTCAGTAAGCACAGGCGTAAAGATCATACATGTTTCAAGGTACAGAAAAACAATCAGTAACTTCAGTTGTCATTACTCATATTTATACCGACAGTACATAAAGACACTAGGAAGAAGCAGGCAACAAAGGAAAAGGAGCTGAAAGGAGGAGAGGGTAGAGGTGTAGAAGAATTTACTATAGCAGCCTAAGGGGCTTTGTCTGGACAGACTCTGGGTAAGAGCAACTGATGGGCATAGGACTGACGAAGTGCTAGTAGAGAGGACAACAGCAGTCAGAGAACATTGCTTAAGTGGGGAAGTCACAGGTGCTAGTGCCTACTAGGGAGCGGTGGATCTTACCCTTGAAAGCACCCAGCGTTGGTAAGGTAGCGATGTCCCTAGTGAGACTGTTCGGCCATCTAGGAGCCCTATATGCAAAGGACCTTTGACCTTGGGACTTGCAACAGTGGGGGATTTGTAGGATCTGGGGCTTTGAGATCCTGGTGTGGCAGTTGTTGATTGTGGGTTTGAGGAGGGAGCAGACTCCAGGGGGAGCATTGCCCAACATTATTTTCTTTACTGTGATGCAGGTTTGATACTTTATTCAGATGTTCAGTTGCAGCCATCCAGTTTGGGAGTAGAGGTCACAAGTATGGGTGAGATGGTGGGCTCCAGTAACGAGTTGACAGGCTTTATTGAGGGGGGGTGGAAACACGTTTGAGAAAGGAGGCAGTGGCAGAGCCATACATAATGAGTCCATAGTCTATAATGCTAACAATGGAGCTCTGGATGACAACAGACAAGGTTTCAGAGGTAAAATGTTTCCTATGTCGGAACAGTAGGTCCAGCCTGGTGTTTGCTACTTTCAAAACATTATTGATATGGGCAACATAGGTGAGTTTTGAGACAAGGGTGAGGCCAAGATTTTAAAGGTATGGACTTGTACAAGGGTGGCTCCATGCTTGGTATTGATGGAGAGGTGATACTGTTTGTTTTTGTTGTGGGAGCTGCTGAAAATCATGGTCTTTTTTTTTTCTGGTTTAGGATCAGTTTGTGTTTTGAGAGCCAATTTTCAACTGTTGTGAAAGCATACTGGAGGTTTTCTTGAAGATGAATTGGATCATGGTGGGAGGCAAGGATGACGGCATCATCTGTGTAGAGTAAGATTTGATCTGGACATGAATCCGGCAGTGTGTTCAAAAAAAGGTTAAAGAGAAGGGGGCTCAAAATTGAACCCTTTGGGACACCAGACCGGACTGGTCTAGGGTCTGAGAGCGTATCAGAAATTTTCACTCTTTGGGACCGGTTGTCTAAGTAACTTTTGAACCAGTTTACAAAATTTGGTGAGAGCCCCGAAAGCCAGAGCTGGGCATGCAGGAGACGGTGGTTGACAGTATCAAAGGCCATTGTTAAGTCAATGAAAATAGACCCAGTTAGCTGACCATTGTCCAGTGAGTAGTGGATGGCACCAGTAAATTCAAGTTGAGCTGTGGAGGTGCTATGACCTTTTCCAAAACCATGTTGCTGCTTGCACAGGATGCTGTGTTTATCTAGGAAGTCAGTAACTGATCTGCCACAATCCGTTCCAGGGCCTTGGAGAGTGGAGGTAGGATGGAGATTGGATGGAAGTTCTCATGTGCAGTTTTGACACCACTTTTATGTATAGGTGTTACAGTGGCAGGTTTCCATTTGTCCGGGAACTGGCTAAGGCTGAAGGAGAGGTTAAAGATCCTGGTCAGTGGCCGGAGTACCTCTTCAAGGGTGAGTGATACAAGTTTGAGGTCAAGGGAGTCATTACTGGATCTGGACTTATTAATGGCTTTGGTAACATAGTTGCGGACCTGGTACAACTTGGCCACTTTAAAACAGAAGGGAGGGTGGCTAGTGGGGGCAGAGGAGATTGGAGAGTCCTCTTCATTGAAAAAATCAGGGGTGAAGTACAGAACTGAGGTCTGTGAAGGCATCATTGAAAGTATCAGCGATGAGTTTCTGGTCAAGTATAGTAACACCATTTATGCAGAGCACTGATGGGGGTGAATTAGACTGCTTCCAGGTGACTTCTTTTATGTTATTCCAGAAATCCCTTCCATTGCCCCATCAGTTTGTAAGAGCGCTCTTGAAATAGACAGATTTAGTTTCCCAGATAGTTTTGGTGCAGTCATTCTGTGCACGTTTGTAGCTGGCAATGTCAATTTGTCTCCCAGTGTTTCTAGCGAGTTCCCAGAGATGGTCCCATTTTTTTAGTCACCTTAGGAGGTCACCTGTGAGCCAGGGGTTGCAGAGGGCTTTTACATTTCGCTTTTTTAAGGGAGCAAATTTGTTGCAGGCTTCATTAAAGATTCTGATGAAGTGGTCCAGGGCAGTGTTCACATTAGTTGCTGTGAGGATTGGTGACCAGTCCTGTTGAAGAAGGAATGTCTTGAGATGAGTTAACTGACCATGAGGTAGAACTCTGCTGGTGATGGTTTTAGGGGGAGGTTTGATGAATTTGTTGGATCAGGAGAAGCTAACAGGGGAGTGGTCACTGAGTGAGTCAGGGAGGACAGTGGTGTTTGTGATCCTGGTGGGGAGGCTGGTTAGGATCCAATCCAGTAGGGTGCTGGTACCAGTTTTATAATTTTTTCTGGTTGGGGAGTTAACCATCTGTGTGAGGTTTGCTGCCGCTAAAGAGTCCCTATGTGCCCCAGCCTCTGCAGCAGACCGATTATATTAAAGTCACCGAGCAGGATGGATTCGGTGTCCAGTGGGAGAGACTTGATATAGTCCAGAACTGCCTTGAGCCCACCACCTTGCTCTTTGGTGGAATGTAGATTGTGACTACTGTGAGGGCTTTGTTGTGAGCACCAAGGAGGATCTTGATGGGAAGAATCTGCACCGTGGTGGTTTGGGGAGTAGAGCTGATGTGATGACCCAGGATAATGTCCTTAAGGTACAAGGAGCAACCACCACCTCTTTTCATCATTCGATCAAGCTGAAAAACATTGTACCCAGGGAGGGTGATAGCATAGTCAGGGACTAATGGTGACAGCCAGGTTTCAACTACTGCTAGGATGTCCGGACTATACTGGCAGGCAAAAGTCTGAAGGGCATCAATTTTATGGAGGAAACTGCATATGTTAAGTGAGATGATTGAGAGGGCTCCTGTTTGTTTGTTCTGATTTGTTCCCTTAGTAGGGGCTCATCCAGGATTAGGGTGAATGTTGCCAGACAGCAGCAGGAGAAGAAGCATAAGCTTCAGAGTACAGATACATAATTCCCAAGTCAGGCACCTATCCTTTCGTCCCAAGCATGAACATGACACACATGAACGTGTTATGGGGTAAAGGCGAAGGTACAAGGTGAAAGCAGTAAAAGTGGATGGGGGAGTACCCGATGGCCATTGGAGAGAAAGGACCATTTATTAGTGATTGGCAGTGCCCAGGGTGAGTGGTTGAGTTCCAGAGGTAGGGTACCAAGAAGGCAGTATGTATAAGTGAATATGTAGCTGTTCAGGGCAGAGGGGAAACAGGCTCTGGGAGGGTGGAGAAGTGGGAAGAGGAGAACTAGGAAGAGGAGAAGGGGGTATAGATTACAGGTGGGATACATGATTAATTGACTAGGGAGAAAGGTGGAGGAAAGAAGGCACAGGAAAATAGGCAGAGATAAGAAACATAGAAACATAGAATTTGACGGCAGATAAGGACCGCTTGGCCCACCCAGTCTGCCCATTTCCCTACCTACTGGATAAGCTGCAGATCCTAGTTAACCAGCAGCCTACTTCTTCCTACCCCCACCCCCTAGAATTGCCTTATGACTATCCCATGCATGCTTGAATTCCACCACTGATTTTGACTCCACAACCTCCTCCGGAAGGCCATTCCATGCATCCACAACCCTCTCTGTGAAAAAATACTTCCTTAAATTACCTCTGAGCCGCCCCTCTATCTTCAAATTGTGCCCTCTTGTTCTTGCACACCTCTTTTTTTGAAAGATGCTACCCTCTTGGACTTTGTTGATTCCCTTGAGGTACTTGAAAGTTTCTATCATGTCCCCCCTCTCCCTCCTTTCCTCGAGGCTATACATATTAAGCTCCTTAAGTCTCTCTTCATATGTCTTCCGGTGCAGACCCTGCACCATTTTAGTTGCCCTCCTCTGGACAGCTTCCATTCTGTCTATGTCCTTGTGGAGATTGGGTCTCCAGAACTGCACACAGTACTCAGATGGGGTCTCACCAGCTGTCTGTACAGAGGATAATAACTTCCTGTTTTCTACTGGTGATGCCTCTCCCTATGCTTCCCAGTATCCCCCCAGCCCTCCTTGCTGCCTTCTCACATTGCTTGCCCACCTTTAGGTCATCTGATATAACTACCCCCAGGTCCCTTTCCATTTTTGTTGTTGTTAGTATCTCACCCCCCATTGTGTACTCTTCCCTGGTTTTTGTTTCCCAGGTGCATTACCTTGCACTTCTTAGCATTGAATCTAAGCTGCCATACATTTGACCATGCCTCTAACCTTGCCAAGTCCCTTCTCATCCTTTCCACCCCACCCTGTGCATCAACTCTGTTGCAGATCTTAGTGTCATCTGCAAAGAGACATACTTTTCCTTCCAGTCCTTCTGCAATGTCAAGCTATAAAGACATTGAAGAGGACTAGTCCTATCTGAACCCTCGGTACCCGCTAGTAACCCTCCTTTCTTCTGAGTGGACTCCATTTACTATTACTCTCTGTGTCCTATTCTCCAGCCAATTCTTTACCCAGGCTGTCATCTTGGGACCCACTCCCAGGCTGGCTAACTTATATATTAATCTTTTGTGGGACTGTCAAATGCCTTGCTAAAGTCTAGGTAGGCCATGTCCACAGCCCCTCCTGATCTACTACTTTGGTCACCCAGTCAAAGAAATCTATCAGATTCGTCTGGCATGACCTTCCCGCTGTGAATCCATGCTGCCTAGGGTCCTGTGCCCTTCTGGCCTCTAGATACGTGACAATTCTTTCCTTAGTGATTCCATCATTTCCCTATCACTGAGGTTAAACTAACAGGTCTATAGTTTCCTGCTTCTGCCTTGCTCCCACTTTGTGAAGGGAATCACATCTGCCCTCCTCCAGTCCTCGGGTACCACCCCATCCTCCCATGATTTGTTAAAGAGGGTAGTCAGTGGTGTCACTAGTTCTACCCTTAGTTCTTTTAGAATTCTGGGATGAATCCCATCAGGCCCCATTGCTTTGTCCACCTTCAGTTTTAAGAGTTCTTTCAGAACCCTTTCTTCTGTAAATGGGCTGGTATCACTTCTGTATCCAGAGTGTTACTACTGTTTGTTTTATGTACCTCTCCTCTTCCTTTGTAAATACTGAGCAAAAATATTTGTTTAGTATCTCTGCCTTTCACATTCTCCTCTGCCCACCCTCCCTCCCTTTATTAAGCCTCACTATCCCTCCCTTGGTCTTCCTTTTGCTCCTGATGTACCTATAAAGGTTTTATTCCCTTCTTAACTGAGTTGGCTATCTTTTCCTCAGTTTGGGCCTTTGCTGTTCTGACTGCCTTCCCAGCCTCCTTTTGCTTTAACTGATACAGTTCTCTGTCCTGCTCCTGCTGGAATTCCTTGTACTTCCTGAATGCTTTCTTTTCTCTTGAACCTTCACTGCCACTTCCTTTGAGAACCATAGTGGTTTCTTACATCGTCTTGTTTTGTTTATTGCTTCACACAAAGGCTCGTTACCTCTGTGATGGCAGTTTTATTATTCCCCATTGTTCTTCCACCCTCCTTCCGCCCATTTGCTAGTGCATTCCTTAGGCACTCACCATTTTGGCAAAGTCAGCCTCCTAAAGTCCAGTACTTTTGTCTTTGTATGGCTTGACTCTATTGCTGTGTTTATTGTGAACCATACTGTTCGATGGTCACTAGTTCCCAGATGGCTACCCACTTCCATCTGTGATCCTCTCTCCATCTTCATTTGAGGAGTATCAAGTCTAATATTGCTCCTCTCGAGTGGGCTCCAGTACTAGTTGTCTAAGGCATGCCCCCTGTGGGCATCTAGAATAACTGCACTCTTCAAAGTGGCAGCTGCAACTGCGCTCCAGTTAACATCTGGCATATTCAGATCACCCATCAGCAATATCTCCCTTTTCTGCCATTCTAAGTATACTTTCTATCATTTCCTTATCCACTTCCTCCCCCTGAGAAGGGGGTCTGTATACAACCCCTGTGCGGATTGTGGTGCCATTGCCTGTCTCCAAATTTACCCACAGTGCTTCTTCTCCTCCCTGTTTACCCTTTTGTTCTGTTGCTTTTATTCCTTCCCTTATGTAAAGAACTACTCCTCCCCCTCTTTTACCCTCCCTGTCCCTCCTGTAGATAGTGTATCCTGGTATGTTTACGTCCCAGTCATGGTTTTGTGCTTTTAGAGAAAGAGGTGGAGAGTAAAGCAAGGTGGAGACACGAAAAGTTACAAAGTTAGGAGAGCAGGACAGAGAAGTAGGAAAGGAAGGCAGTAGCACTTTAAAGATGTACGGAATGTTTCTCTATGTTTCTATGTTTTAGATGAGGATTGTCATGTACCACCAACCTGATCACCTTTTATAATAAAATAAGCATGAGCATAGACAATGGGACACCAGTGGATGTAATCTTGTTGGATCTTGGGAAAGCATTCAGCACTGTCCCTCATACTCTATTAGTCATCAAAATGAACAACATGGGCATTAGTCTTGATATAGTAAGGTGGATACATTACTAGTTAACAGATCGCACCCAACGTGTTAAAATAAATGGTGAATTTTTACAGAAGGGCATTGCTGGTAGCGGGGTTCCTCAGGCATCCATTTTGGGTCCTATTCTCTTCAGTCTCTTTATAAGTGACATGAAGCTAAATGTTAAAAACACACTAACTAAATTTGCAGAAGACACTAATCTGGGAGGTGAGATATATACCTTAGATAATAGCATGTAACCACTGATAACTGCATCATTTGCGCTTGTGGGATACAGTATTACCAATGTTTTCTTTTGTAATTTAGCTTGATTTTTTTGTGTCTCTCTGTACATATATTACTGCTCAAACTGTCTTATGACTGCATATCCTGCATTCCTGTATCTGTTTTTACTGTATGTACTATACTGGCAGAACTACTTAAAATGTATTTTGACCTCATCTTGAAGGGTGCATCCCCTCTGTACCCATGTATTGTATTTCTGTGGTTACTTGTTGACTGCCACATTGTGGCCTGGGTCATGACTGAAAATGGTCCTTTGCAGGGGCATCACTAGAGGTATAAAGCTGAGGGGGCTAATGCCCCACAGTCAAAATCCTAACAAAACTGGGGGGGGTCCGGGGGCATACCCCCAGAAAATTTAGAAAATGTTACCTTCAAATGGTGGCTTTTCCTGCATTTTAATGGTGAAATATATGTTTGAAAAGCCTGGTTATCATAACATCTATTTAATGGTACGTGTGGAAAAATTTGGTTACTGGACCAACAAGGACAACTAAAAGAGAGACACTACTTCCCGGCAGATCTGCTGGGAGGTTACAGTCCCAGAGCAAATAAGAGACCAGCCAGACACCATTATCCCAGCAGATCTGCTGGGAAGGTTACAGTTCCCAGAGCAAATAAGAGACCAGCCAGACACCATTATCCCAGCAGATCTGCTGGGAAGGTTACAGGCCCCCAGAGCAAGTAAGAGACCAGCCAGACACCATTATCCCAGCATAGAGCAGATCTGCTGGGAAGGTTACAGGACCAAAGCAAATAAGAGACAAGCCAGACACCATTGTCCCAAAAGTTCTGCTGGGAAGGTTACAGGACCTCAGAGCAAATAAGAGACCAGCCAGACACCATTATCCCAGCAGATCTGCTGGAAAGGTTACAGGACCTGAGAGCAAACAAGAGACCAGCCAGACACCATTATCCCAGCAGATCTGCTGGGAAGGTTACAGGACCCGAGAGCAAACAAGAGACCAGCCAGACACCATTATCCCAGCAGATCTGCTGGGAAGGTTATAGGATCCCAGAGCAAACAAGAGACCAGCCAGACACCATTATCCCAGCAGATCTGCTGGGAAGGTTACAGGCTCCCCTTTTATCAGACAGAACTGAGCCTAAAACATGCCACCAGGGCTAGAAAGTATGTCAAGTACAGTAAGAAAATGGCTCTTTTAAATCAAAAAGTAAATGGCTGCTGATTATCTTAGCTCGTAGCCTGCCCTAAATCACCTAAATAAAAAAAAAAGCAGGGTTATAGCCTAGATAGTACTTGTATCACAGGCTGACTTGTGTCTATTATCTGAGTTTACTTTCCTTGCTTGTCACAAAAGCACTAACACACAACACAAACTCTGTTTAGCAATTTAGGTTTAGAAAATGGCTATTATTTTCTCTGAGCTCTAGGTGTTTGTTTGGTGAAGGTCAGACTCAGAAGTTGAGAACATTAAAGCGTAAACCCACAACATAACCCCCACCCCGAAGGCATTTATTAATTATTGAGCTAACTTAATTTCAGCTGCTGTAGCTATGAACAGACTACAGAGAGAGAAAAAGAGAGGAGAGCCTTTGAGTTCAAGAATGAACAGGGTACATACACTGCACACACAAGTATTAAAATTATTAGTCAGTAGCATCTGCTGAGTTTTTGAAGTTTAATTAAATCCAGTCCCACAACATACTAGAACACAAAACACAGTTTCATCATTCTGTCAGAAACCTAATCCCTCCCTCTGGCATTCCCCCCCCCCAACCCTGGCTGTCTCAGTCTGTGAGATAGAAAAAAACCAAAACTAAGGTCTGCTGATCGCTTTTTGTTATATTAATATTCTGTTCACATCAGGTGTACTTATACTACTGTATTTTTTTAACCCGTTTAGACTGGAGTAACTGCTTCAAATGCAATGCAATGCAATGCAACGAACTCTCCGAAGACTAAGAGGCACTGGGCAGTGAGATTACTTCACACACACTGACTGCTGCTGCTCTGCCTATAACCGCCAAAAATGCAATACTAACCAACTTTCACAGCCTTTACTCAGTGTACCATGGTTTGTCTGAAAAACAGGGCAGCGGAGGCGGGCACTTGGTTGCAGCTGCAAGACCCCTCCCAGCCCCCTTCCAGCCTGTCAATCACTCCCCTGCGGTCCGATGGCTGGCTGTCATACCTGCTGCTCAGTGGTGCCAAACTGCCAAGCCTTAGCCTGCCAGTCCAATTCTCAGAGTCCTCCTCCATTTCTGAACTGCCGTGGCGCCTTCTCGTCTAACTGGGTCCTCTTCCGTAGTCCACGACATGCCCCAGCCACTCCTCTCCCACTTGTTCCTCCCGATCTCGTCTTTCTTCTGCAGCAACCTGGCAGCCAGCCAATGAGTAACTAATGATGAGATTGCCAACCCACTGTCCGACTGACTCAGCCGTTCGCTTTTCTCCATGAATATAGCGAAGTCCCATTATACAGAGAAAAACAAAAGTGCACTCCATGTGGTGGCACTGAGAAATGCTGCAATTTTAAATAAAATCACAGCTTCTTTATTTTGCAACAGAGTGAAGCCATGATTCAATTCTCTGAATGGGGAACTGATTGGGGGGGGCTTCAGCTTACACTGGGGGGGCTTCAGCCTCCCCAAAATCAGCATGGTGACGCCACTGGTCCTTTGGATCAGCTCCCTTACCCAGACACCGAAGACATAAATAACTAAATAAATAAATAAATAATCAGACCTTGACCTGTGACTTAAAAGCAGTACAGAACTGGGCAATCCAGAATAGAATGAAATTCAACCCAGATAAGTGTACAGTCTTACATTTTGGAAAAAAAAATCCTAATTACTTGTATTATTTAGATAATGTGCAGCTACGTTCTGTGACCGAGGAGAGAGATTTAGTAATTATAATAAAAAACAAACTGTCACTGACTGACCACTGTATTCAAGTTTCCAAAACAATAAATAAATTACTAAGATCTATACAATATTCATTTGTTTCCAGAAATAAACAGTGTCTATTACCAGTATACAAAACTTATGTAATCCCTCATTTTGATTTTAGGTCACCATTCTGTAAAAAGAGATTCCAGATGGATTCCAGCCGTAGGTCACCATTCTGGAATCCATATTGAAAGCAGGACATTAACCTGCTCAAAAGGACACAGAAGCAAGCAACAAAAATTATACATGGCTAGCAGTACATGAGTTATGATGACAGACTTGCTGCACTGGGGCTATTTAGCTTAGAGGAAAGAAGAAGAAGGGACCCTTATTATTGTTCAATACAATAAACAACTCAGACCATTTGGCTCAATGTGGTCTTGAATTTAACACCAGGACAACACATTTGAGATCTCATAATAGCCAATTGGTTATCCTCAAGGTTAATACTAATAAGAGGAACAATTTTTACACTGTGCATTTGTGGAATAAACTCTCTCATGATTTGGTTAACAAAACAGCATTTAACAGTTTCTAGCAAGGGCTTGACGATAATGTTACTAAACAGAAACAAATAACTAATTCACCCACTGGGAGTGGGAGACAATCTTAATGGGCCCCATGGCCTTCCTTTGTCTTACCAAACCAAGTAAACCAAGTAAACAAAGTAAACTATGAGTACTCACACACATGACCCTCCACCTGCGCTCCTTTTTCTTTCATTTCTCCTCTTGCCTAATCCCTGTCGCCATTTGCAGGGGAGTGCCAGCTAGGTTCCCATCTTCCTTGCTATCCTCCTTGGCCTCCCTACCCTCATCCCCCCTTCAGTTTAAATGAAGACTCACCTCCATGTATTTCCTTAATCTCACCCGAGCACCCTAGATCCCTCCTCACTTAGGCATAGGTGTAGTCCTACTAATCTCAGGAATGTAACAACGCCACTGCACAATTCAAAAACAGCAGGGTACCCTAGAGCCCTGGCAATATTTCCTCCCTTAAGTAAAACAGATCATAATAAAATTATCCATGGCACTCTTTTTTTTTTCTTTACTTTATTTGTATTACTTTTTTAAAGTAAAACACTGAAAAATCAGTAGTACATACAGGAATAGACCTCATATAAGAATAAAAAGAAAAAAACGTTTACATTATTGTAACCCCCCTGTTACCCGGGGTTACTAGAATCCCAGTAAGACCTAGTAGTAATAGGCAAAAAAGGCAGCTTGTGAAACTCCAGTTAAATGGGTTTCACACTGTCTCACTCTGTTCTCAGTCTCAGCTGAGACTGAGGGATGACATCACCATAGAACTATCGCAGCTGCGTGAGCCACAATGGAATCTGCAGCAGGGAGTTGGAATAGAATGTTGGGAGGTTTGAACAGTAGTCTGTAGGTCAGTTGGGTTGGGAGCTTGCTGTGAAAGCAGCACAGCATCTCTGTATGGCTCTGAGGTATCAGCCCTGACATAGGGCTACATTTAGAGTAAAAGGTGTGTGCCACCAAAGAGAGACACAGAAGCAGTTTGTAAGTGGTGGAGACCGCTGATTTCGGGTCTCAGTGCCCCCTCCCTCAGGGGATGGGGCAGTAAGGTTGTTCTGCATATTCCTGGGGCAACCCCCTGGTTCTGATACTAGTGGAGAAGCTGCCTATTTGTTCCAGAGTTTTTGGGAAATAAGAAGATTTGTGAATTGCTTGTGGGGCACCTGCAACCGGAGGGTGAGTTTCTGCTCTTTCTAAAGGGCCTATGTTTTTCACCCTGGGACTTGTGTGATCATGGGGATTGGACTACTGAAATAGAGGGAGGCCTAGAGTAATAGGCTTAACCAAAAGTAAAAGTATGTTCAAGTCCAGCACATATGGGAAGTCAAGACATGTAGAGGAGATGTGACATACGTCTACCCAGTAATCTACATTGCCAAGCTTTCAGTACAAGAGTTGTTTAGTTTCCAGAGAAATGGCTGGGTATGGATTGTGGGAGCTGGAGGTGGGAGAACCCCCATCTTTAGTGACCAGGTCCACCTCTATGGATTTACTCTGTGGATTTCTACTTTGCCTCATGCACTTGGCCAGTGATGAAGGAAGTACCCAGACATGGGATTGGAAGGAAAATTCCTGCTAGGAGTCGAAGGCTCTAAGGTGGTCTGGGGAGCCACAACAGGAAAACTGGTTCATTCCCCAAAATGGACGGTGGATCAAGTGGCCGGTTGGGGAGCCAGGCCAGTGGGGAAAACCTAAGTAGTGTACAAGTCGGGCTGTGTACCCAAAGCTGCGTGCAAGTCCGGGCTGTGTGCCTGGTGGGTTCAGAGCCTGAGGGCTGGAAACAGTTATAAAGTGTTCTGTTGTCTCTAATCTGCATTACCAGGAATGTAGCCCCATGAGGGTCCATCTATGCTTTGTTTTGTTCAGCTTGGATGTGAATAAAAGCCACACTGTAGAATCCCATTCCTGGTTCTGGACATTACAGTTATTGCTTCCTGTGTTTGGATTTACTTGGGTGCCCCTGTGCAGAGTAGCCAAACCTAGGCCCCCTGTGCCGAGTAATCTCATCCTCCCTGAACCCAGTCCCCACCAGGTACTGCTGTCAACTTCAACAGCATGCCACCTGTCATTTTTGCTAAAGGGCAGGGGTGAGGGGTTACATTATCATGTTAGCACCCAGATTTGGTGATCCATTACATTAGGTACAGCATGTGGGGTAATCAACACATGGGATTAAAATCCTTACACAAATATTATAATAGATATGCTCACCAAGCCATGACTAGTGGAACAATACCTTCATGAAAATTGGTTAATACTTCTAACGTGACATTACTTGAGTCACTGTGCCCACTATTCAATTCCATTATGAAGGAGGAAAAAGTGTTTAGCTATTTTGCCCTAAACTTCTTGCAACCTCTGCCTTTTAAGCACATTTAATAATTGGAACATAAAAACATGGTAACATATGCATTAAACTATAGGTAACTCTGTTGAGACTATAAAATGATTTTCCCCAATTACCTCAGTGGATAAAGTGTTTCCGCTATTCAGATACAACACACGTAGCAGTGACATTTCAGATCTCAAAAGATGCCATTAAGGCCAAGAACATCTGCTATTACTTAGTAGGTAAAGACACTCGTAATAGGATTGTACAGCTATGTTTTGCTGCTTCAGCTTGCTTAAACCCTGGCGAACCTCTAAATAATACAATTAACAGTGCAATGTCGAAATCAGACTGAAATGCTATCTCTCCCCGATCTAAGAGCTAAGGATTATAAAACTGGTTCATATTGCTGAGAAAACAAATGTTAAAAGTTCAAAAATGTAGTCTCTTGTCCAGGGTAACATCTCTCAATGGGAACTACTGCAACAAAGATACAGTCACCTTATGAATCAGTCTCTGAATCTGGTTTGTCATCTCTCAAGTCAGGTGCCATGGCCCTGAATTCAGCCGCAATTTTGTCCACTCTTTTTTTGGCCTCTTTGGGGTCCCTAAATTGAATGATTTTCCCCTGTAGGTAATTCGGACTCTTGCCACCATTAGAACTGAGTGAACCACTCCCAAATCCCTCAGTTGTTGCCTGAGGGGATCGAAGAGCTTTCTGCGATTTCTGGTCACATATGGCCAGTCTGGGAACAGTCAGATATCAGCTCCCTCATATTGAAGTGAATGATTAAGTCTGGCCCAACTCAACAGACAATCCTTCACTTCCACACCTGTTGTTACAATCAAGATGGTGCGCGGAGTGTCTGGGTTCAACTGGCGGGTCCTGAAGTTCACCTGGTAAGCTTTTTTTATGTTGGGGAAGTTGACCTCCACTTTGTCTGGTAGTGTTTCAGTTAGCCAGAGTCTCATGAAGGATAGCAAATTCTCTCCCTCCATTCCTTCAGGCAGACTGACCAGCCTAATATTCATTGCTCAAGCTGAGTTCTCTAACAATTCTAGGCGGGTTCAGAGATGAGAATTTCCCATCATAATCTGTGACACCACCACTTGGGTTCTCATGGAGCAATCTTCAGCTTCCTTAGCAGTAGAAATGGCAGTTTCAATTTTTGTGTCCTGCATGCCAAGACGGTCCAGTATATTTTCAACTTTTTTGTCGATGTCGTTTACTGCCTGTAGAACCCTTTCACACAGTGGTGACTCTATAGCTGTATTGGCCTGACTCGGGCCTGGTTGTTGCATGGTCAATTGGATAGGCAGTGTAGATTTAGAATTCTGTTCTCCTCTGCTCCATTTGTGCACCCCATCTTCGTGTTTGGTATCAATCTGCCATATATGCTCTGTTGCTTAATATTCTGATTTAATTCCCGGTACAAATTTTCAGTTTTTATAAGTTTTATGGGCAAATAGTTGCAATTAGCTGGAGCTGATGCTAAACACAACCTGTCTTGTACACAGCACTCTAGCTCCCCCTCCATGACACTCTTTATAACATTTCTTGGTTGTACAAAGGCTACTCTCTGCACTATCAATATCTAATCCAATGTTTTTAAATACCTTGATATATGTCATGTATAAAACCTTCTATTCACGTTCAAGTTCTTGGAGCTGATCCATAGCAGTACATCTTGTCATGTTGATGATTTGGGTTTGTGCCCAAAGAGTGAGATAGGAGAACCAGAAAAGGATGAGTATCCCACCAGGATGCTCTCCTCATTGGGGAAGGAAGGGATACCCACAATATTCTACACTCGTCCCATGGTGCCTAAGGAGGTGGTTGAGGAATGCAAGCACTTCAATTAGGGATGGTGGAACAAAGAAATGTTCTGACACATTAAATAAAAAAACACAACACAGGACAGTTTTGATTAATTCAGATTTTTATAAACATGTATACTAAACACCAGTATTTATTTATTTATTTATGTATTTATGTCTTTTGTAACCGGGTAAGTGAGCTGATCCAGAGGACCGTTTTCAGTCACGACCCAGGCCACAGAGTGGCAAATAACATGAGACAGAAAACAATACATACAGAAGTAGGGGATAAACACACCCCACAATAGTTGATGAAGAGAACATACATTGGTAGTTGGTTACAGCAACATAACAGCAACAGCAATGACAAGTATATAAAAAAAAAAACAGTAAGTACATGTGATTATAACAAAGTGCAAGTACATGTGACTAAAAACAAGGCAGTAACAGGAAGAGTAGCTACACATTATTACATGAGTCATATTCAAGTTAACATCAGGTGACCAGCCACAATAGGTAGGGCAGGCTAGAATGGCCAAACTTTTTTGGGTTGCTTAGGGATTAAATCTGGCTTAGGGAGCAAAAGTGCAGAGTGCAGTAGGATATTAGGGATCTGGGGCATAAGGCAACAGAGGGTAAGAAAAGGAGGGTCTGGAGCAGCATCCCGACACTTAGTAGAGCGTGGGTGCTTAGTGGGTCCTACTATTGTTGAGGAGAACAGTGACAGGGGGATACAGTCAGAAGCCGTCTTTGAGGTTCTTTTTGAAAGATGGGTAGGAGGGGGATGAGTGGATGGATGAAGGGAGTTTGTTCCACAGGGAGGGGGCAGAGATAGAGAAAGCTTTACTGCCTATGGCAGTGGAGACAATGGTATTTCCAGTGGATGGACAGAGGATGCCCCGAGGTGCCTTGAGACCACCCTTCCTGTTAGAAGGGATGAGTAGGGGGACAGGTGGTCTTTCTGAATGAACTGTCCACCAAGCAGCCCATGGCATAGCTGAAGCGACCTTGTAGAGGTAGACACCCTAGGGACTAGTAGAGCGTACAATGATGGGTAGAGTAGGGAGCCTGGAGGACAAAGCGACATATGGAGCTGTAAGTTGTGTTTAGTCATGATTGTAGTGTAAAGGACATGAGGCAGTAGACAGGGGAGCAGTAGTCGATGAGGGGTAATAGGTTCCCTAGTGCAATGTCAGGGCGTGCTTCATCAGACAGAAGATAATTGAGTCGGTAGGCAGTGCCTAGTTTCTTGTGGATTCTCCACATAGTGTTGTTTATATGCTCAGAGAAAGTGAGTGAGGGAAGGGTGACACCTAGATATATGAATTAGGGGACATTTTTGAGGGGATGACCTGCTGGTGTGAGTACAGAGAGGTAAGAGTTGGCTTTGGCGACCTTGGCGAGGAATGGTTTAGAACCAAAGAGCATGGATTTTGTCTTCTTCTCATTGACAAGGAGTTTTCAGGGGAGGAACCATTAATGAGTAGAGCTGTAGTTTCATGTAAGAATGGAGGAGATGGCTTCAAGAGATTTATCACTGTGGTAGAGGACAAGATCGTTCATGTAGAGGAGCACCTTACAATCGAAACTTTCCATATGGAGCGCATTGACAAACATGGAAAAGAGTAAGGGTCCAAGAATAGAACTCTGGGGGACTCCAATGTGTACAGGTAGGGCAGTAGAGGAGTCTTTATCGATAATGATGGATTGAGATCTGTTAGCGGGACAGCTGCTGAACCAAGCAGCAGTGCCCGTGGAGAAGCCAAACTGAAGAAGTGTGGAGTGGAGAAGGTGGTGGTCAGCAAGATTGAAGGCCTTTGATAGATCCATGAAAACATCACCTATGGCTTTCCCCATATCCATATTTATTAAAACGTGGTCAGAGAAAAGTGCCAAAGCAGAGGAGGTTCTGTGGAACTTACAGAAACCATGTTGGAGGGGACATAGGAGGTTATACTTATCCACGTGTTCAGATAGCTGGAAGTGCACAATTTTTACAGCAGTTTACTTAGGTGCATGAGAAGGGAGATGGGTTTGTAGTTTTCAGGAAAGAGGGGCTCACCAGCTTTGAAAATTGGTACCACATGTGCATGTTTCCAGGAGTCAGGAACTGTGGATGTAGAAAGGGCAAGAATAAATATGAAAGTGAGGGGTTTAATGATGGCTGGGGAGTTAAGAGTTAGAAATGCAGGGTACGGTTCATCACTTCCAGTGTTTCCTTTGGCCAGGAGAGACTTTAGGAGTTTGATGGTGACATTTTGCCCAATAGCCCTGAAATGGAAAACAGGGGTGGGGTGGTGCTTGAGGAGGAGGGGCAGAGGTTTGGTTGATGGTTTAGGTCAGGGGAGGTTGGGAGGGTAGTTTGTTGAGATAGGAGGATAGGACAGTGAATTTAGCATTGGAAGTGTCTGCAGTCTTAGCAGGGTCAGAGATGAGGCCAGCGAGGGACACTAATTGAGGTATTTGTCCATTGGTCTTCGGGTTTAGGAGCAACCCAATGGTGGCCCAGAAACTACAAAGGTTGCCTAGGTTGCTACTTTGTTGGTTGAGGTGATATTTGCAGTTGAGCGACTTGGCATTCTGTTTACAGGTATTGCGCAGTCATCTATAGGCATTCCAGAGTTGAGGGGATGCCTCATACGCCTTCCATTTGCTATCCCTGTCTTTCATTTGTGCCAGTAATTCTCTGGATAGCCAGCAGGTGCAACCCCCTCTAACCCTTCTAGTTGTAAGGGGAAAATGTGTGTCCTGTATGCACTGGAGGGCAGCGATAAAGAAGGTGACTACGGAGGTAATATTGTTGTATAGGTAAAGATTGGACCAATTTATTGCCCTAACCTCACTGAGGATGGATGCAGGATCCTGACAGTTAAATTTCTTGAAAGATAGGAGTTTGGGGGGAGGTCGGTTTAGTTTGATGGCCAGTATGATGTACATTGGGGTATGGTTGCTGAGAGAGTCAGACACTGTGCCTGCCTGGAAAACCAAGTCTACCCAATTCATGGTGACCCATTCGAGGAGGGAATGGTTCAGTAAATGAGCATTATGTCCGGTAGTGGACGAGATAACTTGCTCCAGATTATGTATTTTCAGTCAGTTTGCATAGTCTGGTTCGCTGGCACCTAACCAGTTAAGGTTGAAGTCCCTGAGGACAACGGTATCTCGAGGGGGTGCAATGCACCCTAGACCACCTAAGAAGTTGGAGAGGCCTGGGGTGCCTTCTGAAGGTGGGTTATAGCAGCAACCTAGATACAGCTTTTTAGACCCACCCAGTGTTATCTCAGTGATGAGCCACTCACTCAGGGAGGTGGGGGTTGAGCTGCTGATGGTGGTAGCAGTGATGTGGTCTTGTACGTACAGTGCCACATCCCCACCCTTCTTCCTTCCTGGGCTGTCTAGATGTAGGAGGGAGTAGCCGTGGAGTTGGAAAGAAGAGTCAGAGTGGTATGGCTTTAACTATGTCTCTGAGAGACCAAACACTTGTGGTTTGTACAAGGATACTCATGCCTCAAGCTTAGGGAACTTAGACAGGAGGCTGAAGATATTCATGTGAGTGAATCTGAGGCTGGGTGTTCTTACCCAAGTGGTGTTGGTGTGGTCAATATGGGAGTTTGCAGGACCTGGGTTGCTTTCTACATCTCCAGAGTAGAGTATGAGGGAAGGGAGAGGACAAATAGGAGGGAGCCAGTGGGGAGACTGGAGAAAGAGGGAGTGTATAAATTGGCCAAGCAAACGACACTCATAGTTTAACAGTAAAGCAAAAAGGGCTGAGCTCATGATAGCAAGTTCGGGTCTGATCACTATGCATGCAGGGTCAGTGGGTTTGTATGGAGTGGAGGAGGAGCATAGGTTTTGTTGATCCACGACAAGTATCGAGGCACCGAAGTCAGTTGCCAGCAGCAGGCTAGTCAGAGAGCAATTACAAGGAGGGTCGGATATGTGTTCATTATAATATGTTATTTACGAGATGTGACCTGAGAAGGATAGGCTGTAGCGGATGATGTTGGGTAAGGAGAGTTTAGAGTAGGAAAGGGAAAAATGGGCAAGATCGCTTTAAGAGGGCACTGATTGGATGTGAGGTTTCAGTGAAGCCAGAGCATTTAAAAAGTGCCAAGGGTGGGGAGGGTGGGCCGGAGAAAATTTCTCAAGAGATAGCAGCCCTTCTTCAAGAGGAAGCAGGAAGGAGTCCAAGGTTTCAGGCAGAAAAGAAAATCATTGTTAGGGACCACAGAGACTGAGGATTCAGCGTGGTCCAATCAGATTGAGGTAGAGCAGCCAGGTGGACCAATTAGGAACCAGGTCCAGGCAAGGTAGCCAATCAGGATAATTGAGGAAGAAAAGCACCAGACATTCAAAGCGACGCAATTAGAAAATTGTGTCCATACCTTTGCCTAGTGCAATGGGCAGTCCACTGGGTCTGGCGGTCAAGATCAGTGCTGCGGGTGGTAGCCAAAGAGAGGGCCGTACTTCACCACTCTCAGATATGGAGCTCCCAGTCAGGGTGGGAAGGTTTGCTTAGTGTGGCGGGCAATCCACGGGGTCTAGCAGTCAGGATCGGTGCTGCGGGCAATGGCCAAGGAGAGGGCCGTACCGCACAGCTCTCAGACATGGAGTATCTAGTCAGGGTGGGAAGCTTTGCCTAGTGTGGCAGGCAGTTCACAGGGTCTGGTTGTCAGGATCGGTGCTGTGGGCAGCGGCTGAGGAGAGGGCTATACCACACCGCTCTCAGATGTGGCACACCCGGTCAGGGTGGGAAGCTTTACCTACTGCAGCAGGCAGTCCATGGGGTATGGCAGTCAGGATCAGTGCTGTGGGCAGCCTCTGAGGAGAGGGTTGTACTTCATTGCTCTCAGATATAGAGCGCCAGTTCTGGGAGGGAAGCTTTGCCTAGAGTGATGGTCACTCCATGGGGTCTGGTGGTCAGGATCAGTGCTGCAGGTGGGGGGCCGAGGAGAGGGTGGTACCACACCGCTCACAGACATGGCATGTCTGGCCAGGGCAGGAAGCTTTGCCTAGTGCAACAGGAAGTCCAAGGGGTCTGGCGATCAGGATCAGTACTACAGGAAGTCACCAAAGACAGGGCCGTATCGCACAGCTCTCATATGTGGAATGTCCAGTTTGGGCAGGAAGCTTTGCCTAGTGCGGCGGGCAATCCACAGGGTCTGACAGTCAGGATCGGTGCTTAGGGCGGTGGCCAAGGAGAGGGCCATACCACACCGCTCTCAGACGTGGAGCAGACTGGGAAGCTTTGCCTAGTGCGGCAAGCAGTCCACAGGGTCTGGTGGTCAGGATCAGTGCTATGGGTGGCAGCTGAGGAGAGGGCCATACCGCACCACTCTCAGATGTGGATCACCCAGAAGTGCAGGACACTTTCAGAACACAGTGCTAAATCTGTAGTATTAAACAATCTGGGGAATAGGGAACCTAACCTCCACTTCCATCCCCTAATGAATACAGTGCCTCTCAACTATTCCACATTTGAGGGCTGTGCCTCATTTTAACATTCAAAACTGCTCCAGACTATTCCACATAGAAAAGGTGCTGCAGTGCCTACACAAAGATGGGACAGTCTTGCATTGTAAACCTACACTTTGCAGCAGAAATTAATAATAATCTATGATTCTAAATCAAAATTAAACTTCATTAGTTCCCACAGTGTTTAGAGCTTGCCTTGTATCTCCTTGTTTTCTTTTTTTACTGTTCATGATGATTACTTACTGTACTTGTGTGTTTGTACTTTATCAGCCTGTCAATATCTGTACAGCACTCTAAGCTTTCGTGGAAGGGTGCCCTATGAATACATTTACTACTGCAACTTACTACTACTAGATTAATGATGTGCCCCGCATTTTGTAGGTCGGTGTCCTACATTTACATACATTTTGCATGTCACTGTCCCTTAGTCAGTGAAGAAAGCCATGCTCCTACCTTTTGAAATCTTCAGCTGGTGCACAGCTATGTGTGCCACCCCATCCAGCCTCAGCCTGCCCTGTGATGTGCCTAATCAACAACTTCATCAGGTGTATGAGAGTGGGTGGGTATGGTTACCAGATTTAGTCCCCCAGAACCAGGCACACCATTACCTAAAACAAAATAGGGCCCGACTCTGCTCCCTGATAGTCCAGACACCCCACCCCCCACCTGCAACACATGTGTAGTGGGCTCCAGTTCAGTTCCTTACTCATTACCAGCTCAAAAGAGGAGAAACATAGAAACGAAGAATTTGTCAGCAGAAAATTACGTCTTTGTCCACACAGTTTGCTCCTGATGGTCCCTGCCTAGTTTGCCTCCACAGACCCTAACTGGCCTCCAGCGACCCTCCCTCCCTCATCCCTGCCTATTCACTAATATTCCCTTATGCCTATCCTATGCATGCCTGAAGCCCCCTACTGTTTTCACCTCCACCACTTCCACTGGCAGTCTACTGCAGGTGTCTACCACTCTTTCAATGAAGTAGTACTTTCTCACATCCCTCTTAAGCTCCACTCTCCCAGCCTCCAGCTTCATTGCATGCTCTCTGGTCCAGATGCACTCCTCCTTTAAATGAGACTCCCCTCATATACCCTGTTCACCCCCATGAGGTACTTGTAGGTCTCTATTATGTCCCTACTCACTCTCCTTTCTTCCAGGGTATACATGCTGAGATCTCTTAGTCACTCCTCATAGGGCTTTTGGTGCAATGAAAGCAGAAAAACCTCGCAACCCTCCCCCAGGTTATCAGAACAAGGAGTCTTGCCATGGAAGTGCAAATCTGCGTATTCCAATTTTATTATACTTATATTGACACACTTCCATGAGTGAACATACAGAAAAATGGAGTCTCCCCCGAAAAAATGCCTGATGGCATATCGCTCCTGTCACAGGAGCTTTTTCTGCATGTTCACTCATTGAAGCAAGTCGATATAAGTATAATAAAATTGTAATACGTAGATTTGCACTTCCATGGCAAGACTCATTGATTTGATAACCTGGGGGAGGGTCACGAGGTTTTTCTGCTTTCACTGACAGTGGATTTTTCATCTAACTCAACTGCAGCCAGTGGCCAACCTTTTCTTTTTCTTTTGGTGCAACCCCTGCACCATTTTAGGTTCCTTCCTCTGAACTGCCTCCACCCTGTCTATGTAATTTCTGAGGTATGGCCTTCAGAACTGGATACAATACTCCTGGTGGGGTCTCGCCAGTGAACAATACAGTGGCAACACAATTCCTTCCTTCTACTGGAGATACCTCTCCCAATGCATTCAGGCATCACACTGGCCCTACCCACTGCTTTGTCACACTCTCCTGCCACTTTGAAGTCACCAGATATGATAACCCCAAGGTCCTTTTCCTACTTACTGACTGACAGCACCTCCCCCACTCATACTAAGTTCCTGGGTTCCTATGCCCTAAGTGCATAATTTTTCATTTTTTGCCACTGAACCCTCTTCTGTCACGTTTTTGCCTACTCCTTGAATTTCCCAAGATCCCTATGCATTCTTTTCACCCATCCTGACAGTCCACATTGTTAAAGATTTCAGCATCATCTGCACTGGGGGAACTTTCCCTTCCAGTTCATCTGCAGTGTCACTTATGAAACACTGAAGAGGTCCAGTCCCACTATTGAGCCCTGCAGCACACCACTGGTCACTGTGGTCACTTTTCCATCCTCTGTCTCACTTTGGATCTCACCCCTAAGCTGCTCAACTTCTTAATCAGTCTCCTGCGCAGAACTGTTAAAGGCCTTGCTAAAGTCCAGATGTGCCATGTCCTTCATCCACTGCTCAACAGGCCTCACCTGAGTGCTGCATTACTCACACAGATTCCCCCTTCCCCATGGTGGGGTCAAGGAGGAGGGCCATCCTCCCACCCTGAAGCACAAATCCAGCTTCCAGATCCTGGGTCCTGGTGATGAGGCAGGTGGGATCAGCAGGCAGGCATCATATATACCTGATCTGCCACCCATTTTTCCTCCATTTGTTCCCCCTTCCCCATGCTGGGGCACGCTTGTCAATGTGCATGTGTGGAGGCACATGCACCATGTGGAGTGCCTACTTCCACTGCTCCCAATCTGCACTACCACCAGAGCTCCACCTAGTGGCAGTCATTCCACAGAGCATGAAGGCCTTGCCTCCCTGGAGAGGAAAGCAGTCCTTTAGATGCTCAATGACCCCCACCCAGCCAACCCCTGGCAACCTGTGCTTGTTCCTGAACATGAGTCGTCGGTGTGGAGCAATGTGTGGCATCCAGTGCCTCAATCCTCAGTGCCACCTGGCTGGCCTACCAACCTTTTCTTTAACAGTGTTTCTATTAATTTCCCCACCACTGAGGTGAGGCTCACTGGCCTACAGCTGCTAGCCTCTTCCCTAGTGCCGCTGTTATGTAGAAGGATCACATCTACTTTCCTCCGGTCCTCCAGAATAGTTCCCAATTGCAGTGAGCTGTTGAATAATGCTGTCAGTAGGGCAGACAGCAACTCCCTCAGTTCTTTTATTACTCTTGGATGTATCCAGTCTGGTCCCATAGCCTTATCCACTTTCAGAGATGTAAGTCCCTTCTGGACTCTTTCCTCTGGAAATGGACTTGAGTTCACCTCCTCTTCCCTTCCCCCTTATTCCTACTGCTCTGAAGTGGTCTGCCCCCACCTCCACTATAAAGACTGAGCAGAAGTACCATTTTTCAAAATATTATATTATAGCAATTTCAACCAAATCCATACATGTTCTGATCAAATACAACAATTTAGCATACAGATCCCACATTTCCCTCCCCCCAATTTTCAAGAGCAGAATAATCTTGATCTATCTTTTATATAAAAAAGGTGTATATACTTTATATTGGTATACCTATATCTTTACTAGTAAATTGTTCGTTAATAGAAGAGAATATTATCATATGCATATAATAACTGGTCAGCAATTTTTTACATTGCCTGACCAAGTTATAATTTCCCTTTATAACTCGTGAGTTATAATGAGGAACATGCGCTGAGTCAGTCATGAAAACCCACTCCCTGATTGGCTCTGCATCTGGTGCAGGGTGAGCTTTCAGTTCCAAAAACATGGTAGCTCCTCACTCGCTTAGCGAGGAGCTGCCAGAGCAAGCATTCTCTCTTTTCTTTTAAAAAAAAAAACAAATGAGTTTATCTTGTTGAGCCTACCATTTAAAAATGGCAGCATTTGACTCACTAAGCTATCAGCTGACGATCCCATGGATTCGTATTCCACACAAGCAGTGAAGTGTCAGTGGGAAGACAACTGCGGTAGAATCGCAACCGTAAAATAAATGTAAAATATAAAACAAAAAATTGTTGACCAGCAATTATATATAATAATGGATGGGGAAGTGTGCTTAATGAGAAATTAATAGTTGCCCTCGGTGTGGGATGCCTTAATAAACCCCTTGTCCTTCGCCCTCGGGTTTATGTAGCATCCCACACCTCTGGCAACCATTAAATTCTTATTAAGCACACTTCCCCATCCATTATTGTGTATATAATCTTCCCCATGTAAAAAAATGTATACTTTCCATTTTAGAGATTCAATAATGGTGGTAAATTTTTTTAGATCTGTTTCCATGAGTCTCCAAAAGAAATAATCTAATTCATTAGCATCATTCCACAGTTTTTCAAGTGAAGCTGATTTCTGAATCATATGGCACCAACAGTGTACTTTTGATGGGTATTGCATTTTTCCAGAATAAGTTTCTTGGTTGTTATTCCCAAAACAAAAAATGTTGCTTCATATTTATTTAAAGCGATATCCGTGCTATCATTAAAAAATCATCAAATTAAATTCAAATGGAATTTGTTTTTAGTAGTGTTGATGATAATTTATTGATTTAGCCGTGTGCTCCCACTAGTTTTGGATGAATGGATAATTCCATAAGCAGTGAAATAAATTTCCCTCAGTCCCACATTGATGCCAAGATAGCTCTTCCTCTACTTTAGTTATTTTGTGGATTATCATCAGAGTGTAATATGCTCTATCCATAATTTTTTTCTGTATAACTTTATTCTTTGAAAATGTATAGTTTTTATAAGAGCTCACCCTGAAATTTTTCCACTGTTGTGCTGTAAATTGAGTATTTAGTTCCTTATACCATCTCTTATAATCCATTATATAATCTTTGTGATAGCTTCTGATTTCTTTGCTTTAACATAATTTTATGATTCCTCAACATAGGTTCCAAATTCAAATTCATATCCACATTGAAATACTTGAGTAAGTTCATAAACTACTGAGCAAAAGTACCTGTTTAGGATGCCTGCTTTTTCTTGGTCCCCTTCTGTGAAGTCAACCCCAGCCATCCTCTTTATGTTCACTCTCCCTCCCTCCCCTTGTTTTCATCTTCTCACTTATGTACCTGAAGAAAAGTCTTACCGCCGTTTGCTACCCCTTTGGCTATCCTTTCCTCTGTCTATGCTTTTGCCCTTCTCACTGCCTTACCTGCTTCCCTCTGTTTCAGCTGGTACACCTCCCTGTCTTCCTCCCTCTGCATTTCATTCTACCTCTTGAATGCAACCATTTTTTCCTTCTCCACCAAGACACTTCTCTAGAGTATCATAATGGTCTCTTTTCCTTTAGCTTTTATTCACTTCTTCCACACAGTGGTATTACTGTCATGGCACATGTAACAGGTGAGCTGCACAGACTGAAAGCATGTGTTCCAATGACCCATGTGCAGGCCATTGGTCCAGGTAACAACAGGACTGTTTCTTTCCTTCCTCTGCCCATTCATTCATGCCACAGCAAACACTGTCCCCACTACCTCACCTGCCCTACCGTTGAGTAATAATAATAATAATCTTAATTTGTTAACCACAATTCAAATATCAAAGTGCTTTACAGAAATATAAACATAGAAACATAGAAGGTGATGGCAGATAAGGACCACAAGGCCCATCCAGTCTGCCCATTTCTTTTTCTGCCTTATGAATGTGCCATCAGCCTTTGCTCTGTTAATGGCCTATCTATACATACTCATCTGTATTGCTCCCTTATGCCTATCCCATGCCTGTTTGAAGCCCTGCACTATATTCATATCCACCACTTACTGAGGTAGGCCATTCCATACATCCACCACCCTTTCTGTGAAAAAGAACTTCCTCACATTACCCCTTAATCGGCCTCCCTCTAATCTCATGCTGTGTACTGTTGTCCTGCTATTTTTCCTATATTGAAACATGTTAGACTCTTTCACCTTGTTAATGCCCTTAAGGTGTTTGAATGTTTCGATCATATCACCTCTCTCCCTCCTTTGCTCTAGAGTATACATGTTGAGCTCCATTACTCTGTCCTCATGTGTTTTCTGATGCAGTCCCTGCACCATGTTGGTTGCCTTTCCCTGGACTGCCTCAATTTGGTTAATGTCCTTGTGAAGGTGTGGCCTCCAGTACTGCACAGAGTACTCCAGATGGGGCCTAACCAGTGTCTTCTAAAGAGGGATTATTACCTCCCTCTTATGACTTGTGATACCCCTACTAATACACCCCAACATCCCCTAGCCTTACCTAGTGCTTTAGTGGTCTGCTTGGATGATTTCAGGTCATCTGTGATGATGATGCCCAAGTCTCTTTCTTCCCTTGTGACTGCCAGCAACTCCTCTCCTCTCCCAGCCTATAGGTGGCTTCAGGGTTTCTCATCCCTATGTGCATGATCTTGCACTTCTTTGCATTAAACCCCAGTTGCCACTCCTCTGACCATTTTGCCAGTTTATCCAGATCTCTTTTCATTCTGCCCACCCCATCTGAATCATCTGAGGAGGTTGTGGGGTCTAAAACTGTGGGAGAATTCAAGAATGCATGGGACAGACATAAGGCAATTCTTGTGGGAGGTAGGAAGAAATAGGCTGTTGGTAAACTAGGATCTGCGGCCTATCCTGTAGGTAGGGAAATGGGCAGACTAGATGGGCCTAGCGGTCCTTATCTGCCGTCAAAGTCTATGTTTCTATGTTTCTATGTTTCTACCCAGTTGCAAATATTGATGTCATCTGCAAACAGACAAACCTTACCTTCCAGTTCATCTGCAATGACACTGATGAAGATATTGAAGAGAACTGGCCCCAGGACTGATCCATGAAGTACCCCACTTGTGACTTGCATCTCTTCTGACTGTATACCGTTTGCCACCACTTTCTGTTTTCTGCCTGTCAACCAGTTTGCCACCCAGTTGACCAACTTCTGACCAACCCCGAGCCTACCCAGCTTATTAATCAATCTTCTATGTGGAACAGTATTGAACGCTTTGCTAAAGTCAAGGGAGGCGACATCAACTGCTCCCCCTTGGTCCACCACTCTGGTTACCCAGTCAAAGAAATCTCTGAGATTAGTTTGACAGGACCTTCCTGTTGTAAACCCATGCTGTCTTGGATCCTGTACTCCTATGGATTACAGGTGTTGCACTATCCTTTCCTTAAGGAGTGCCTCCATAATGTTGCCCACTACTGAGGTAAGACTGACTGATCTATAGTTCCCTGCCTCCTTCCTGCTACCACTCTTGTGGAGCGGGATCACATGAGACCTTCTCCAGTCTTCTGGGACCACTCTTGTGCTCAGAGACTCACTAAGCAGTTAGTTCCACCCTTAGGTTCTTTAGTACCCTGGGATGTATGCCATCAGGTCCCATTGCTTTGTCCACCCTGAGCTTATCGAGCTCTTGTAGAACCCTTTCTTTTGTAAAGGGACTAGTGCACACCTCCCTCCCCCCGTGTCCATGGTGCTGAGCTGTGGGCCCTGCCCTTCCTTCTCTTCAGTAAATACTGAGCAAAAGTATCTATTTAGGATAGATGCTTTTACATGGTCCTCCTCCTCCTCACATACTCCTTATCCCCTTTGATCTTAGCAATACCCCCTCTGGACTTTCTCGTTTCACTAATGTATCTATAGAAAGTCTTGTCACCTTCTTTTACTGTTTGTGCTGGTGTTTCCTCAGTTTGGGCCTTTGCCTGCCTTACTGCCTTCTCTGCTTCCCTTAGGGAAGTTTGGTATGCCTCCCTATCTTCATCCCACTGCATTCCCTTATATTTCCTTAAGGCCAGCCTTTTGGCTGACCTTTTCTGCTACTGATTTTGAGAACCAGAGTGGTTTACTACTTCTTTTGCACTTTCTTTTCTCCCTAACACAATGGGATGCTGCTTCAAGTATTGCATCCTTAATGCTTGCCCACTTTGCCTGTACCCCCTCACCTGTATTTCTTTTTGCCAGGGCTAGCTTAACTCTGTTGGCCACCTTATCAAAGTCAGCTCCTCTGAAGTCCCATATTTTTGCCTTGGAATGGGATGATTTAGTTCTAGTGGCCAAAGTGAACCATACCATGTGATGGTCACTGGCCCCCACGTGACCTTCTACCTGGAGATTTGTGATCCTTTTCCTGTTAGTCGGTACTAGATCTAGGATAGTCCTGTCTCTTGTAGGTTGTTGTACCAGTTGTTTGAGGCCCTCCCCCTGCAGGGATTTCCACTATGTGTCTAGTTCTGGCAGATGTTCCTGCTGGTATTGATCAATCTGTATCTGGCATGTTGAAGTCTCCCATTATCAGAACCTCCCCTTTAGCTGTCATGTTCTGTATATCTTCTAACAGTAATGTGTCTATGTCCTCCCCCTGGTCTGGAGGCCTGTAGACAACCCCAGTCCATATGGCTGTCCCATTTCTTGTTTCCAGGGTGACCCACAGTTCTTCTGGCTCCTTATGTGTATTCTGAATTTCTGTAGCTTTGACATTTTCATTGACATAAAGGGCCACTCCACCCTCCCCCCTTTTTGTACCTCGGACTTATAGAAAATCTATATATATCTCAGGTTATATAAAAATATAAAAACTTTAAAAACAGTAACAATTTAAATACTGACATATCATATCAACTGATCAATCTCAAGTAATAGCAAAAGCAAGATTTCAGTGCCACTTTGAAGCTCTCCACAGTCTGGCAGTCTCGAACCCAATGGGGTAGAGAATTCCACAGAGTGGGCACTGCAAATGTCAAAGATCGGGCCCCAGATGTCTTCAATTGAACCCTGGGAATCTCTAGCAATCCCTTGTCAGTGGAGTGCAGTGGACGGAGAGGGCAATAGGGGCAAAGAAGCTCTTGCAGGTAGCTCAGATTCTGTCCGTGTAGGGCTTTGTAGGTCAGCAAGTCAACCTTAAAGGTGATCTGCCATTGAACTGGCAGCCAGTGCAGCTCGTACAGCACAGGAGTAATTTGGCTAGATCAAGGTAGCCCAGTCAGCCTGGCTGCCGCATTCTGCTCTAGCTGCAGATGGTAGATGTCAACCCCTGGTAGCCCTAGGTAAAGGGCATTACAGTAATACAGACAAGAGGTCAGAAAGGCATGGATCAATGTTGGAAGGTCATCAGGCGAAACCAGATGCCTAATCCGAGCGATATTCCTCAGATGGTAAAATGAAGTCTTGATGACGGATGACACCTGAGGCTTCAGGGTCAATTCCTTATCAAGAATAATACACAAACTATGCACCCATTCAGTGGTCCTCAGCTGGCAGCCTCTCAGCATCAGATCAGATGCCGGTTCTGCCGAAGAACCCTCTACTCGGTGACCCGGATCCACGACCAAAACCTCAGTCTTCTCAGGGTTCAGCTTCAGCTAGTTTTT
The DNA here is from genome assembly GCA_016271365.2 of Neoceratodus forsteri. Lineage (NCBI taxonomy): Eukaryota > Metazoa > Chordata > Ceratodontiformes > Ceratodontidae > Neoceratodus > Neoceratodus forsteri. Next base: position 1,069,426,835 of record CM028130.1, read on the forward strand.
CACTCATCCACTCTTGGACCTCAGATAGACAGCTGTTAAACACCGAGACTGCAACATCCTGACCAGGGGCATTGAACATGAACAGTTGAGTATCATCTGCATAGCAGTGAAAACTCTGTCCATCCTGCCTGACAGTGTCCCCCAGCAGCAGCATATACGCTGCAAACAACATGGGGGAGAGCTCTGAGCCCTGCAGGACTCCGCATGGCAGGAGGAAAATATCAGAGGAATAAATCCTCTATACTACTCTCAGAAACTAGTCAGTGAAGAAAGACTGGAACCATCTGATGACTGTACCAGACAGTCCACAGACCAACCGCAGGAGCTGAAGCAATAACCCATGCTCCAAGGTGTCAAATGATGCCGCCAAGAGATCAAGAAGAACCAAGATGGTACAGCTCCTCCAATCTCTCACAACAAGGAAGTAATTGAGCACCCGAACAAGGGCAGTCTCAGTACTGTGCCTTTTCCTAAAACCTGACTGGAAGGGTTCATAGATGTCATGGATGGCAAGATGATCCTCCAGCTGCAGTACAACCACCTTCTTAATAACTATCAACCACTGCTATGCCTGTGATGTATTTTTTTATCTTAGCTTTTGTGTTTTTGTCTTACCTTGTTTATACAGTGCTTCAACCAATTTTTCAATTGTCTTTTTACTCTAATGTAAACTCCTATATTCTCAACCATATTGTAACAAATATTTTACTCCTGTTGTAATTCTTTGTACCCGGGTCACACCTGGAAATGAGCCTCAGCTCGGTGTGCCTTTCCCGGTCACCAATTTGAAATAAATAAATAAATAACCTTACCCACAAAGGGAAGGTCTGAGACAGGCCAGTAGTTGGCAAGACAATCCAGGTTGAGAGAAGATTTCTTAAGAAGGAGAGTCACCATTGCCTCCTTCAAGGAGTCAGGGAAATCCCCTGTCTCTAACCAGCATCGGACTATCTCAGCCAGAACCAGGCCGATGACCTCCACACACCCCACAAGGAGGTGGATTAGGCCCAGGTCCAAACTGCAGTAGGTCATCCACATACTCTGGATGATCTTCATGACATCCCAGACTGCCACATGGCCAAAAGCCTACCAACCAGACCGAGGTTCTGCGACCTCCCATCGGTCACTGCAACCCCCACTACAGCATGCCAAACAGATCTCTGTGCTGATGCCAGCAACCTTATCTGCAAAGAAGTGAGCAAACTCGTCACATTTATCTTGTGACAAGGCTTTCTGTGACTGCAGACAGGCTAGATTGCACAGTCTGTCCACTGTATGGAAAAGCTGAGCAGGTCAATTCCATGCAGCAGAAATCTCCCCGGATGTGAACTCTGGTTTCTTATGGGAGATCACTGATTGATAATCTGCATAATGCTCCATCAATCTAAGCCTGTCGGCATCAAGGCCAGATTTCCATCAGCATCGCTCTAGCCTACACCCTACTGTCCTCTTCTGCCTGAAAGTCCAATCAAACCATAGCGACCAAGGATGAAGGGAGAGAGGGCGAACCCGGACAGAAGCTATGAGTCCAAATCTGCCACCACAGCCTTGTTATAGGCTTGTAGTAGAATCTCTGGACCCATGCTTGCACTTGTATATCCTGAAAGATCCAATACCATCATTAGGCTATCTGGGGTCATATCTCTGAATGGGTAGCACTGGACCATCTCCAAAGGGGCAGGCCTATGATGGGGGTGACAGGAAGCTGAACCTGATAGCGCAATGGTCAGACCATCCCAATGGTTCCACCACCAAGTCAGTGCTTTCCATACCTAGCAGGAATACCAGATCCAATGAGTACCCCAAAATATGGGTCGCAGAGGAAACAACCTATGTGAAGCCCAATGCATACATGAGTCACCAACTCCTCCACAGTCATACACATCTCTTTCTCTCAGCCTTATGACTCCCCATCACAACTCACTTTGATGAGTTGCCACCACCACTGTCTCTGATTTTTCTAGTACAGGAAGCCTCAGCTTCTTCTTCACTGTGATGACCTGGTGACTGTAATCCATGTCTTTGTAACTTCCTGGCTAGACTAATGTCATGCTCTGTATCTCAGACTTTCTGGAGGTCTGGTGCACCATCTCTGGCTGGAGCAGAATACTGCTGCTCAGTTGATATTCAGGACAAATGTTTTTGATCATATCACTCCAGTGTTGTGCAAACTGTACTAGCTACTACTTACATGGTGTAGCTCCTTTATTTTATTTTTTATTTTATTTGATGCATCGGAATATAACCTTTAAGATTTTCATGATGGTGTTCAAGGCCATGCAAGAATTGGGTCCCAGCTACATAAAAGACCTTCTATATCCTTATACTCTGGATTATCCTCTCCACTCCACAGGGGAGAATGTAGTGATAGTTCCACAAGTCTGTTTGAAATCCTTGGAGGATAGGGCTGTCTCTGTGTCTACCTTGTGCATGTGAAACTCACCATCACCTTCACTTCATCAGATCTCTTCTGTTGAGGCTTTTAAAGGGCCCTGAATATCCAGCTGTTCTCAGTGGCCTTAGGGGACTCATTTTAATGTGTAAGTGAAGGGAGGGATTCCAATGTGTTTTGATTGTATATGTTGTAAATGTTTCATTATCGGAACTGTTTGTGCAACTATTTAAGCCTTCAGTATGTGGTGCTACTGTATATACACTAGAATAAAGTTGACTGATTGATTGATTGATTGATTGATTGAGTCCTGTGCTTTCAGACTTAGTGTAACATGAAAATATTTAATATTTATACAAGGTTAGAAAATACATATGCATTTTTCAGACTATTCAAGTTTCAAATGTATCCCAAATGTTTCTGTGCAAACACAGAGCCCTGTGCATGAATCAGAATTGGTTCTATTCACTATGTAGCATAAACAACCTATTTTCACAAATCTTGAGTGGTCTATAGACTCCTGTAGATGCACTAACCAATCCTGGTAGCCATGCATACCTGTCCTTCTCCGGTTGGGCAGCTGCACATCCTGTCGAGGGTTGGGGTGGTGGGGTGGAGCAGAGGTGTGATTGTGGCTGCAACCCTGATACACGCAAGCAAGAAGCATAATATGACAGACTTCATATGTGTATTGGCTTTAAAAGTTATGACTGACTTATACCACCTCCTTCGTTTATTCGGACACCATTGTGGCCACCTGACCTGGAAGCTGGCCCATGCCCAACCAAACAACCATGCAAATGAGGAGAGCACAGATATTTCTAATATTTCCTGGAAGCATTAACAGGCTGCCAGTGTAGTGCTATGTAACACTTCCAGGAATCATGTTTCTGTTAATACAAAGGACCCTGGCGCCAGTCCCTACCACCACCCAGCCTCTCACAGCCTCAGTATAAGAAATAACTGTTCCCTGCTGCCGGAGGTGCTCCTCTCCCTAACTCAGTTCAGAATTATAAATGAAAAATCTCTAGTAGTCCAGTGGTATCCCCTCCCAGTTGTGGTACCTTGGTTTCTGGTTCCCCCCCAAGATGGCAGCCAGCACTTACCCTCCACTCACCTCCACTGCCAGCCACCTTCTAACTCATGCAAGTACACTCTGTTTTGATATTTACTTCATTGCATTGATATTGTACTCGTCAATGCAGTGACTTGAATGTCAAAACCAAATGTACTTTGATAAGGTAGAAGGTGGTTGGCATTGGAGGGAAGCAGTGCCAACCACTGTCTTGGGGCTGGGGGACAGGGCTCAGGGGGGCAACAGACACCAGGGTACCAGAACCAGGACAGGGGTACCACTGGACTACATGGGAGCTTTCATTTATAATACTGGGATCAGGTGAGGGAGGGAGTCCCACTGGCACCAGGAAACAGTTATTGTTTATACCAGGACTGGGCAAGGGACAGGGGCACCACTGGCACCAAGTAAGTGCATGAGTTCAAAACCAAGCAGAGCCAAATACTATCAGTGTGATGTTGAGTATGTCACGTACCTTATCAGTGCTCCAGTCTAGTCAGTTGTGGAACTGGGTAGAAGCAGTAGTAACAGTATGTTGCATCTCAGCTGGTCTGCATTGGGTTAGTGTGTTGCAGACTTGCAACAAAAACAACACCCAAACAATGGAGCTACATAACTAGGCTATTTGGGGATGACAACAGAAGCCCCATTCACATGGCCAACTCTAAGCCATTGTTGGTGATGCACAGCCGCCAGATTGGTGCCGTTGTGTGCCTCTGAACACCATCATTTTCTGCATTACTGGTTGCATGGAGCTGTGTCCGCAATTCCTCTGACATCTCATACCATTGGGCATGCGCATATGCATATGCACGTGTGCATGCCCAGTGTCACTGCTCGACTCTAAGACCATGTTTTCTGCCATTTTTAGCCTTTGGTTTACAAAAAGAATCACTTGCCTGAGTTCAGCTGTGTTTAAACTACTAGAATCAACTTGTAGCTGAACTCGCGTCTGAAGACCTTTCCACATGCTGCTGGTGCTGCAGTGCCATTTCTATGGCATAATCCCAACTCCACCACCTCCCCACACCACACCACCATAACCCTCCTTGAAATGCCAGAACACCTCTGTTAGCATCTACAGCACTTCAGAGCAATGCAGTCTGAATGCTGCTCTACAGCATTTCAGGAAAAACAGCAGCAGCAATCTACACGGCACCACTATAAAGTCTCACCATGAAAACGAGGCAAATGCGCACAGCCTCCACACAATCCAAGAAGCAAAGAAGTGCTCTTCAGCTGTAATTATCCCACAATGAGATGCTAATGTTCCTGTTAGGGCCTTCCATGGGGACTGAGGTCATCAGCATGTAGACTGCATCTTAATACAACACCACTAACAGTTCTGGGACACTAACTGCTACATTTCTCCTTTGCAGTGCATCTTTTCTAATGAGCATGATACCCCAAGGTGGCCAGCTGGGGGTTGTGTGTTGTGTCAGAATACCTGTTAGGGCCTTGGTTTGAGCTGCTGTTTAGGGATTATTTTTAACTATGCTTTGGACACACATAATTTTCTCTCTCAACTGTTTTAAAAACAGCAAACTTCATGTTTTGCACAAATTAGTGTTCAGTGAAGGGACTTTGCATGGCCCAAAACTCAAGCTGTTATGGCAATATAGGTTAAAGCTCAGAGCAACAAGCTGCAAACAAACTTGGTACATCCAGAAGACCTGGGTCTTATTTCGCAACCTCCACTTGCATACTCTGTACCCTGAACAAGTCTCCCTGTACTATCAGGTTGCCCCTGTAAATGGGCTTTATATCCAGTGGGCATTATTCCATTATGAAAGAATATAACTTTTAAAATTGGGTCTATAATGAATAAAATGCAAAAGTATTTAAATCAACCTTCTAATTTGTGTTAAAGCCGTAATTTGTCACATATTATGCCAAAGACATGCAGTATATCAAAATAAGTGGGGGATAACTTGATTTGGTTATACTAGCCCAAGTGCAAATCTTAATCTCAGTTAATGAGACCTCACAGCCTGTAACTCATGATCAGGATTTTGGGGGCTGAGAATTAATAAAAACAAAATAGAAATGGGTTAGTAAGTACACACCAAACCAAAACAGACAGAAAAATGGCAGGCTGGTTTGCTCTTAGTAATAACCCCAGGGACTGGTCCAGCCTCTGTAGCATGTCATGGAGGTCAGCCCCATAGAGAAAAATACAGAAAGAAACTAACATTTCTTTCACTTTATGGTTTCTAAGTCTCCCTGTTCAAACTTCAGACCAACAATGTCTCTTCTACCATGTTTTTTCCCCTTTCAACATGAGACTTAACTACCTCTCTTAGTTTCTTTTACAGTATCTTGTCTTCCACAAAGATGTAGTGTGTGAACCACTTTCAGAAAGCATCTTTAAAATGAGCACAGATCAGCTGTAGAAGCAGAAATAGAAGCAGAGGCAGTGGACATTTATTTCACTGGGCAGTTTAAGTCTACAAGAAACTCTGAGCTTTCTTTTTATTTTATATATGAATCTAGCTCTTCTCAAAGACTCACAACAGCCATAGAGGGGTTGGGTTACAGAATTTGCAGCTTAAATGCAAAGCCTTCACTTATCCTGCTCCAGGGACAGCATGGCATTTATGGAGTACCGTATGGTAATAGCTCACTATAAACTGCTCAGCTAGATATCGAAACTGCACACATTATCATGAAGCACTATTGATCTCTCTCACCAGGTAAATGTGGCTTCTTCAGCAGCACCACTGCCAAGAAGATGCTGTAATTGGATCTAAATCCCCAAATCTTGTTTCCATGGCAACTGTATTTGTGTTATGAGCGATCCAGCAGTGCAATTTAAAACAATAGCAGTGGGACTAGGAGGAGAACAAAAATGTAATCAAATGCTTCAGCTGCAATTGTGAGAAACTGTATCCTAATTTAGCAGTATAATTACAGAACATCTTGTAATAGCAGAAGTTTATGTTATATAATGTGTAGCGCAGAATAATTATATTTGTTGAAGAAATCTCAAAGATAACTTTTCTGTATTAGAGGTTGGGTGCTGTATTTTGTTTTATTTACCTTTTTTTTCCAATGTTGAGTCCAAAATGAAAAGAAAAGTGGTAAGCAATGAATTAAGGACTTGTAAAAAGTGAGAGAGTGGCTGCACTGGCAAAGTAGATCTCAACATTTTGCAAAGATCGGTATCAGTACAGACGGCCAAGATGCATAGAGGTGGTCTACACTGTTTCATCGATGATTCTTGATGCTGACCTAGAGAGACCTCCATCTCCAGAGGCAAAAGATATTTTACTTTCAGTTTTGTAATTTAGTCCAGGACCCTACAGTACTTGCCCAAACATTGCATTGTGCTGAACTGGGCTCATTTTTTTCTGTCAGGGGTGTACACAAAATACTGACCATCAAACTAATTTCTGGCACTTGTGACCTAAAATCAAAAAAGCAGAAACCCATATACTGTAAAAAATAGACTTGGACAAACATACGGTAACTGACAAACTGAACCCACAGAAAATGACGGTAAATATAATTCGCAAGCTGGGTTTTAGAACTACAAGTGATGTACTCATGAAAAAAGTGAAGCAAAAGCTGTAATAAGCCAAGCTCAAAGCCATGCAGTGAGGGGTGAGAAGACTATTTCAGTTAATTTTACACTAATCCCAAATTTGTCACATATTATGCCAAAGATATATATCCAAATAAGTGAGAGATATTTTCACTTTTCATATTAGCCCAAGTGCAAATCTTAATCCCAGTTAATGAGACCTCACAGCCTGTATCTCATGGTGAGGATTTTGGGGGCTCAGTATTAATAAAAACAAAGTACACACCAAACCAAAACAGGCAGAATATGGCAGGCTGGCTGGTTTTTAGTAACAACCTCAGGGACTGAGTCAGCCTCTGTACCATGTCAAGGAGGTCTGCCCAATAGAGAACCATGCACACCCCATATACAGGCAGTTCAACATACCTTGGTAAAACTCTCTCCATATGGTACCTTGCAGTCACACAGTACATACAAACAGAACTGGTGAAGGGGTAGAATTGATACAATGAGACTGAAACAGAAAAAAAGATCCCATATATAGCACAAAAAAATTGATTATAATAAACATATGAAGAATGTTCAGGTAAGAGCAATGTAAGTCACTCTATTAAATGTTAAGCTTCTGTGTGTGGCAAGCAGTGCCAGCTATCTAGCGGGCAAGACGTAAAAGCCAAGTGTATCCTTTTCCTGGTATGTGAATGCTTCTAAGGTAGCCTTTTCATAATATTGAAGGCATGGGTAGTCCTTATGAACATATGAAAATTGCCAGCAGCAAAAGCCATCATGGTCTATCTAGGCTGCTCATGAATGCAGCTAGCTTCCTATTCAGCAGCTACCCCACCCTCTCCCCTTACCTCACTTTACCCTCCCCTTTGCCCTGTCCCACCCCTTCTTGACACATTCCACTGTGGTACAAGACACCACTTCAGCTGTTAGTGTGTTCCACTTTGCCACCACCCTCTCGGTAAAGAAATGCCTCCTTACCTCCCTCCTGAATCTACCCCCTCCAATCTCATGTCATGGCCCCTAGTGTCTCTCCCTACCCTCCTCCTGAATAGACCCTCTGTGTCCATTTTGATTATCCATTTCATGTATTTGAAGGTCTCAATCATATCCCCCAACCCTCCTCTCCTCCAGTGTGTACATGTTTAACTCTCTTAGTCTGACCTCATATGGCAATTCTGCCAGGCCCTGAATCATCTTCGCTGCCCTACACTGCACCCCCTCCAACAGCATAATGTCCCTTTGTAGGTATGGGTGCCAGTACAGCACAGAGTATTCCAGGTGGGGTCTAACCAACAAGCTGTACAACGGTAGAATAACCTCCCTTCTTTTCGAGGTAAGAACTACTAGTTAGTGTTGCTCAGATAGTGCTTTTATGGATCCAATTCTCTTCCATTGAACAGTACTGATATCTGACCTAGGAGTTAGGATTCTGACAATGGATCTGAAATCGAATCCCTTGGATCCAACCTCACATTGGTGGATACAATTGTCAGATCCCTGAATTTGATGGTCAGATCCACCAGATCCAAACTCAGATCCATGAATCCAGCCATCAGATCCATCGAATCCAGGTCAAATCCATCAGATCTAGGTCAGAGTCATTGGATACTTACAGCGGATCCTAGAAGATCTGATTAGAATCCAATGGTATCTGACCTGGTAGGATACTATCTGAGCAATACTACTACAAGTAATTCCCATCATGCCTCTGCCCAAAGTCAGAATAAGGGTGTGTTTGGCTGACATAATGAAACTCTGAATTAAGCACTGCAGTTACTAGTTGTGGTGGTTTTTGAGAGGATAGTGTAGCAAACAGAAGTAGGTTAGGAAATATACACCATACCAAAACAGGAACAAAATGGCTGGCTGTCGGTAACAATCACATGGATTGGGTTAGCCTCTGTACCATGTTGAGGTGGGTAGCCCCACAGAGAAAAACACACATGATGCTTACAGACGATTCAACTCACCTTGGTAAAATCTCTCCTAATATTATTTATACACAACTCACAGCTCACTTGTAGCCATTCACCAATAAAACATTTTCTCCCTTTCAGATTTTCACCCAGGCTAGCACGGCACACTACAAGCCACAATCAACTTACAAGGAATGTTAAGAATTTGTAACTGCAATCAGTCTCACATAGACACATTAGGTAAAGAGAGAGAAGATCCATTTGGTATATTGCAGTTAACAGAAAAAAAGACCCTAGACACAGACAAACAAACTGATCACAGAAATAAGTCAAAGTACCAACAGTGCTGAGCAGTGCCAAGGCAAGGATGTGTCATTTTGTATAGTAAAAGACACATATACATTCTAAACAATATACATGCAGATGCTGCACAATACAGACACACACACACATGAATGCAAGCAAATACATACACCTCACAGAATAAACAAGAATATCTCACATAATACATACACTCTGATGTTTTACCTGATCAGTTCCTGCACTAGAGTCTCTGGAGACAGCAGCATGCTTCTCCTTAAAAAACATTTGTTATGGATATAATTTTACAACTGACTTGTCTCAGGAACTTTTAAATATAAAACATTGCACAATGTTAACTGTGCTATTTATTTCATAAATTTTCTGTAAACAAACATACCAGAATGGTACAGTATAGGAGCATGAGTGGTGTATCCTAATATGTGGGCATATTTCAATATTTTTCTTTATTGTTGAACTTGATTTGTTCGTGGATGGATGCTGCATACTAGATGCATGGTGCTTCCATAGTAAAACCAAGAAGAGCCAGGCACTCACATTGATGGTTGTTTGTCTTGGAAGTAAAATACTTCACTGCATAATATACTCAAAAAGGCTTTATTATAAATCCCAATACAAATAGTAGTGAGGTTATGGATCAGTGACCATTAGACTGTTTATATTGGGATTTATAATAAAACCTAAGAGTATTATGGAGTGAAGTATTTTCCTTCCAAGACAAACACCATCTGTGTAAGTGACCGACTGTAATTGGTTTTGGTGTTTGTACAGGGATTAGTGGCTCCCGCCCGGCACCAGCTTCCCTCCACTTGTGCACACCTGGGTCCTGTCTCTGCTTCCAAAGTAGCACTATAAGGGCAAAGGAGCATGGGGAGCAGTGGCTAAGTAACTTAGTCATCCCACTGACAATGCAACAGACCACACCACTGATTGTGCTGCAGACCACACCATGGGCCTATTATTCAAAACTTTGCCTGGGGGCAAAGTTTACACTGCCTGGTGGGCAAAATTAGCCCACATCCAACTGCACACAATATTCAAAGGAATAGCCCAGGGGCAGACACTGCTGACAATAGCGGGCAGATCAAGGTGGGCAAACACAGCTGTGAGTGCAATGCAAAGACAGCCCAGCAAAGAAGACAGCTCTGAATATAGCAATTGGGCAGTCCAAACAATAACAGCAGCTCAGTGCACACAGAGGAGGAGTTAGGCACATGTATACCACATAGCCACTGTGGGCACCACTGAAGAAGTGATGCAGAACAACTGCAAACAACAGTGAAGGCAAAATACTGCAGAGCTGTGCTAAGGCTCAGACATGTTTGCCCAGGGCAAACATGTTTGCCTGTGGCAAAAGTTTGCCATATTAAAAACTTATATGCAAATGAGCCTACTTAGGCATTCTGAGGGCAAACAGCCACATTAGCATGTCATTATGGCCTGATTTGCACGCATTTCCATGTGTAGATTGCCTGGCTATTTGAGAGTACACACGACACCACCTGTATGTCAGACTGGAACTACAAGCAGCAAGCTGGGTTTGTATACACAGCAGCATAGACTTTTGTGCCCTAGGGGACAAGCACCGCAGGCACGGGTAGTTGTGCTGCATGCCATAGACATATTGATGTTTCTGCTACAGTATGTATCGTACGGTACAGTACCATGGGTAGCCAGTATTGTGAGGGACACATCAATACATACTGTGTGTCAGACAACATTGAATGCTGCTATCCACACATAGACAGGCCCCAGCTGGCAGGTGTGTACTAACAGTGGACAACACTGTCCTGTGACCCATATACGCTGTGCCAGTGGCATGGGATTCTCACAGTTCCACACACATGGGTGTCCTTGAGTGATGAATTGCATGTACAGGTGTGCAGTATGTGCCCAGGGGGGCCAGACACATACCATCATATAGGCTCAATAATGTCAGGGGCATTTCCATCACTGGAACATTTGTGCTGTGTGGATGAGCCCAGCCATGTGGCACCACCTACCATGTGGTGCATCCTGGGCACCTGTACACCCTCCCCTCACCACCCTCCCTCCCCCAGTGCAGTATGCGTGTACTGTATTGTGTTGGTGTACCCCCTATTGAGGGATTGGGTGTGTGTGCTACATGTACTCACAAACAGGGCATCCTCTGGGTACTAGACCACCCTCAACTGCCTGGCAGAGTTGGAACTGGTGCCAGATGAAGGTACCATGGTAGAACACATGGCCAGTACCATTGGTTTGCAGCAAATCTCTTCCTTGGCATACAGAGTGGCCTGGGGTGGCCTTCTGCCCTCTCTTCCTGCCCAGTGACTGCAGTCATCAGGGGCACCATGATGCTGTTGCTGCATACAGTTCTGTTGCTGCTGTGTTCACGCCCCTCTTTTTGTTTTGTCCAGAGTTAAGATTACCACTTTCTGGGTGGTCAGTTGCACCACACTATGTGTCATGCAAAGTCATGCAAACACACTTTGTGTGGTGTTAACACACTGAATATGGCATAGCACAGCACCTGCGTTCATGTACACACACCCTCTCTTTGCCCAGTGCATAAATTATCATTTTGCACAGCGCTATTCCAGTTTGCCTGTGTTAATCAGGCCTTTGAATATTGCACAAGTGCACAAACGGCACACAAAGCACATGCAATCTGTTTGCCCACCAGGCGAAGTTTTGAATATTTGGCCCCATGTCTGTAAAGTGATTTTCCAACATCTAGGAAAACCTTTTAAAATAAAATATTTAGACCCAATTCAATTGCTAGTTTATTTAGTTCCTCTATTGGTCTCTTGTCAGCCATTACAACTGAAAACATTTGCATAAAAACAGGGTCATTGATTCCACTCTTCATCCCATCCTCCTACGTTTTCCTCATAATGTTGCATTTGTTGCAATCATTTCTACAATAATTGATTGTGATGTCACAGACACAGGATTTTGAGAGGAAAGCAGGAGGGTGACATGGCATCTAGAGATAATGAGTATGTTGTCATCCAAATAGCTACAATAATAAAGAATTAGGGAGACAGATACAGAAAATGAATGAAATATAGGCTGTATAGATGTTTGTTATATGAAATAGTTTTCTTGGATTTTGCAAAATCTTCATAAATTGGCACTCACTTTTAATAAAAGGACAAATATCCCTGTACAAAGAACAAAGTACAATAATGGTCAGCTTTTGAGTAAAAGTTAACCATTCATTTATAAACAGGAAAATAAAAACAGAGAGAAATACAATATACACCATTTGCAAACTATATTTATAACCTAGTAATATACAAATAACAAGCAACAACAACTAACCAGTTAATACAAAATACTAAAAAACAAGTAATACCTATTGAATTTTAATAAAATGCCATATGTGCTAATTATGTATTTAAAAAGAATCTATTGCAGTTAAAACAATTAGTTACCCCTGAATCCACAGCAAGAAGCCATGAAGTGTTGAGAATAAAGTAGAAAAAGAAGAAGGTAATAAAAGAAGAGATGAGAGTGAGGAAAGAAAAACAGGGGGAGAAGACCTGGAATAAGGAGGCGAGAAAGAAGTTAGCTGTGCTAGCTAGCACAGTCTACAAGCAGCATTAATAGAGACCTAGACTACCGCCAGTCCTTGGCAGAAAAGTTGTAAATGGTGTTTCATTTAGAGATGATGCACTCATTTTGTCCAGCCATCAGATGGGTGAGTCTTTCTAGTCTAAGAACTTCAGCACATTCTATCGTCCACTCCTTAGTAATAGAAGTTCTCACTTCCATCCATAACTTCGAAATAAGAGTTTTTGGCTGTAGCTGCAATTAATGTGGCAGTGTATTTTTGTTCATTGACCCAATGAATACTTTAATTAAAATGGCCTTTAAGACAAGTCTCTAGGTTGATTATATCATCAAACCAGGTAGAAAATTGGCCCACTAAAGTTCTGATGCTAGACCAAAATTGTATTTTTGGACAGTTTCAAAACATGTGAATTAAGTCACACTTGTCTTCTCCACAACTGGCACAATTGGCAGTACTTCAAAGACCCATTTCATTTAATTGCTTAGACATGTAGGGCTGGATATTCAAACTGCACCATTCAAAGGTGCAAGCCCTTGCGCTGCGCAAAATAGTTGCGCAGGGGTGTGTCCGGGGCGATATTCAAAGAGTTGTTTATTGAGCAACCTTGAATATCACCCCCAGCCACTGTGTATGGCGCAGTGGATCCGCGCCCACCACAAGTTGACAGAGTGGAGCATTCAACTTGCGGTGGCGTGAGTACCATTGCGCCATGCAAAATCTGATATTCAAAAGGTGACATGCAAATGGGGCTATAATTCATGCAGGTGCAGGGGGGCCATTTGCATCTGACTATGGCCCCATTTGCATGCCATTAGCATGTAGGTGTGCCATTCCGAGGACTTGTGCCTGGCGCCTGCCAGGCAGCAGCCATCGGGGACCGACGCCCCTGCAGCCCGATCACGGGAATCAGTGTACAATCCCCACCACCACCCCCAGTGGCCCAATCATGGGCATAGTGTACTCCCCACCAGCCCGATCGCGGGCAGCAATGTGGCTCCCCAACATATCCCTGGTGGTCCAGTGGACGAAATGCCCGATCGGCAGTAAGTTTAATAAACCCCCTCCTCCCACAGTCATCCCTAGTGGTCCAGTGGACGAAATGCCCGATTGCGGTCAGTACATTTAATAAACCCCGAACATAGCCCTGGTGGCTAGCGTCCCCACCCCACCCACCCACGAAGCCCCACCACCCACTCCCCGGCAGCCGGTGAGCGGCAGCATCCCACCTGCCTGCCGCCCGCCCCCACCAACTGACTGCCCGGTAGGGCTGCACGCCCATTGGTGCAGAGCAAGAGCCAATGGACATGCAGCCCATACCATACATGACAGTCCAGATTTGTGAATCATGGCGCAGGTTGGGGGTTGCGCCTGCACAACTCTGCACAGCCCGGCTGAATATCAGGCTGTGCAGTTTATGCATGGTACCTCCCCCACCAGTTCAGCATGCATTCATTTCAAAATTCTGGCATTGTCAGTTATATCAGTTAGGCAGGGTCCAACTCGCATAAGTTTTGTAATGGATAATGAGAGCTGGTTGGAGATATCAGCATCTGTTTTTGGAAGGTCTTATCATGTGAGAGATTAATAAAGGAAATAAAACTATTACCTGTGGGAATGTTGTCAAGCTCTTGTTAGTCCATTCAATTTATTTTTGTATCTGACACTTACAGCCAATGTTCAGGTTACCAAAGCGGGCCTGTGATCGAGATTTATCCAAATTCAGATTTAGCAACCTAACCCACCTTTTGATAATAAATATCAGTAATGACTCTGTTTTTTAGATGCTTTGATGATTTTGTGATGAATAAGGCCAATATGAATAAGGCAGTCCAAGTTGTCTCCAAATCAAGCCAATCTGTGTCGTTCAGATTATTTTGTTCAGATTCAAACCATTTGGCAATCTGAGAGATCCTGCATGCAAAGTGGTAATAGTAAAGATTCAGAATTTTAAGTCCACCACTGTTCTTTCTTCTGGATAACCTAGTGAAAGACATTCTGAACTTTGTATGAGCCCAGATAAAATGGGAGATTAACCCTTGGGTGCCCATAAACAATTTTTTCAGTATTTTGAATGGCAGTAACAGAACACACACAACACTTTGTGAAGCATATTAATTTTGGTAATTTCAGTTCTACACCATAGTCCCAAAGTTAAACTGTTCCATCTGTTAAGATTTCCCTGAATGTTAGATTTTAAACTGTTCAGATTTTCACTAATTGTTTCATTAACTGACATATATATTTTAATTCCTAAGTAGTCTGTAGATTCAGATTCCAAAGACATTCCTAAATCAGTTACATCAGCTCTGAAACATCTAAAATTAAGAGGCAAGAAGAATGACATGTCTTTTTTAATTTGTAAACTGAGGCTGTGCTAAACTCACTTATTACTTGTAATATTCTTTCAGCAGATGATTTTGGGTCAGTTACAGAAATTGAGATGTCATCTGCATAAAGTGACAGAAGATATTCTTTGCCTTTGAATTCGATGCCCTTAATCACTAATTCAGCAGATAATTTTCACACCATGGGATCTAAAGATAGGTTAAATATTAGGGGAGAAAGTGGGCAACCCTGTCTAGTTCCTCTTTTTAATGAAAAGCTTCTTGAAATCACCCCATTTGTAATCACCACTGCAGACAGGTTTGTGTATACTAACCCACTTGATGAAAGTATCTGGAACGTCATATGCCTCTAAGACCTTGAAAAGATATGACCATAAGATTCTGTCAAGGGCCTTCTCTGCATCCAGTGCAAAGAGACCTGAAGCTGTCTTGGACTTGCTCGCAGCCTCCATCAACTGAAATATCTTTCTTGTGTTATCTGCCACTTTCCTCTGTCTGATAAATCCTGTTTATCTGTTATCTATTAGACAAGGTACGACTTTCTCCTATCTAGCTGGTAAAATAGTTGTCAGGATCTTCATGTCTGTGTTGATTAGTAAAATGGGTCTGTAGTTTTTACATTTACTTGGATCTTTATCGCGCTTATGAATGAGAGTAATCACACTAAATGACATGCTATTTTAGAGATTCCCTTTATTAAGACATCCTATTTTTTCTCTGTCTTCAGTAAGGAAGAAGGTGGGCCCTACCACTGAGAGTGGCACCAAAGTGGCCTCAAATGGAATCCAGTGTTTACTAGGGAAAGAGTCCTGAAGGGGCTGGCAGCTCTCAAGACCGATAAGGCCCCAGGTCCAGATGGGTTACACCCAAAGATACTGAGGGAGTTAGTAACCTAACAGGCTGATCCACTGGCTGAGCTGTTCAATGGCTCACTCAGGACTGTGGAAGTCCCAGTGGAATGGAAGTCAATGTATATAGTGCCGCTACATAAGGGAGGGGACAGGGAGCAACCAGGGAATTATTGGCTTGTTAGTTTGACCTCCATCATGGGGAAGCTGCTGATTCCCTGATTAAAGAGGACCTCATAGAATACCTGAAGAACAATGGACTCCACGATGATAAACAATATGGTTTTGTCGCAGGAAGGTCTTGTCATACCAACCTGATAGTCCACTTTGACTGGGTGACAAAGGAGCTAGACAAGGGCCACACGGTGGACTTGGGCCTTTGATTTAGTGTTATACAAGAGATTGCTTATGAAAATGGAGGACCTTGGTGCGGTATAAACTCTTGTTAGTTGGGTGGGAAACTGGCCAGCATAAAGGGGACAGAAGCTGGTTGCCAATGGAATTAAATCAAAAGAGAAGGAGATAATGAGCAGGATTCCACAGGGATCAGTCTTGGGCCTGATCCTCTTTAACATGTTCATTAGCAACACTGGTGAAGGAATCCAAGTCAAGTTGTGTCTGTAGATGACACAAAATTATTGGAAGGGTGGATAGTGAAGAATGAATAAGGAATATGCAGAAGGACCTGCTAAAATTGGAGGGGTACTCAAAAGTCTGGCAGTTGACTTCTATGACCCCAGGGGCTGGATCTTTAAAGGGCCCTTAAAATGATGCAAGGTGTGTCAAACATCCACCTTGCATCAAATCCATGTGCACCAAAGACTGTGCACCCTATTTTGCAAGAAATGTGAACTAGTCCTTCAAAGGAATATTGTCTCTGCAACCAACCCCCTAAATAATCTACTCTCATGTTTATATGCTCCAGTGTCAGTTAAACCTGTGAACAGCTTCCAGTTTAGAAAATCCCTTAAAAAAGGAGATGGTGTAATATTTTCTTGAGGCAAGCCCTGTTGCAACATGGCACACACATTTTTTTTATGAAAACTTAATGCAAACCACTTTGGCATAGGCAGTTCTGCTTTTGACATAGGCAGCATTAGAAGATCAGAATTGATTCAGGTTTTGACGCAGCTTGCTCCTTGTGTCATTCTTTTCGGGTGCAAGCACCTTGTGCCATTCTTGGCCCTTTGAAAATCGAGCCCAAAACTCATATGCATGGAGAAAAGTGATGCAAAGCCAAGTCTAACAATGATGCAAGTTGAGCCAAAAGAAATGAAGTAAGCTGAGTCAAAAAAAAATGAAAGAACTTCAGTTAAAAAATGGTGCATGAAGCAAAAATGACACAAAGCTGAGTCAAAAATTACCATGGGTGAAATGGCCAAGACAATGGCATGTTAGGCTCCCAAAACACTGTCAACTAGTCCTGCAAGGGAATATTGGCTCTATAACCAAGCCACAACATAATCTACCCTCATCTTTATATGCTCCAGTGTCAGTTAGACTAGCTCTGGCTGGTCTAATGGGGCACCATCTTCAGCACAGTGTCAACAGTCTTTAGTTTTGAAAATACAAATAACGGAGATGGGGTATCATTTTTATGTTGCAAGCCCCATTGCTACATGGCACACCCATTTTCTTGATGCAGTCCTGATGCAAGCCACTTTGGTGCAGGTAATTCCACTTTTGATGCAAGCAGCATTAAAAAATCAGAACTGATGCAAGTTTTGATACAGCTTGCCCCTTGCATAATTCTTTTCTTACTGTGTCACCTTGTGCCATTCTCTTACCTTTGAAAATTGAGCCCATGGAATCTATAGATAAATGGCCTGATTCTCAAAACTGCCAAAATGATGCCATGGTCTGTGGCACATTGCAGGGATGGTGCAATGCACATGACATTACCACTGTGTACACATGATGCATGACACAAGGTGCAATGCTCACTCATAACAGATATCTGTCTAGCTGGCTCAGTGACATTGAGGGTTGAGGCACTGGATGCCACTCCTCGTGCCACGCCGGCAACTCGGGTTCATGAATGAGTCCAGGTCATCGGGGGATCAGCAGGGGATGACTAGAATCAAGCATCCATAGACTGCTGTCCTAGTCCTGGGGTTGGTTTGGGAATTCAAACCATGCTGTAGCGGCCCCTAGAGACACCCAGGGGCACTACCAGCATCAGTGCGAGCTATGGCGGAAGAGCAGCGGACGTCAGCACATTATGCTTGGATGTCATTGCATGTCCATACTCCAGGGGTCCTAACAGGAGGAAGATCAGGGCTGGGATTGACTGTGCAACTTGATGGCCATGCTCTGAGCCACCTGGAGAACTTTGGTGGAGTTCCATCAGGGAGGGTCCAGGGCTGTCCTGGCTGGCAGTGGCAGAGGGGAGCTCTCCAGTGGGATGGCATGATGGCCATCCAGGATCCTCCTGGGTGTGATTTGAGCTACCCAGCTCTCTGGACTGGCAGAGCTGGCAGCTGAATGCCCCATGCTGGTGTAAAGATAATGATAAAAAAAATAACAGATATCTGTCTTGTCCTCTGTTAGGTTCCTACACTCCGCATCATTTGTGTGTTATTTGTGCCTCAGCCATGGTGGTGCCTCTGTGTCTTGGTGCTGCCTGCAGTGTTACCACCACATGCACCATTTATATGGTGCACCATGCATACTTGCATCATATGTCGCATCTTTGGCACGAGGGAAACTTCTTTGTGAATGTGGTGCATGGTGCAGTGTGTTTTGACACAGGCTGTATTTTGTGCAACTTGCGTCATTCTAAGGCTCCTTTGAGAATCAGGTCCTCTGTTTTTATCCAGATAGCTATGGTAATAAAGAATAAGAGAGCTAGATACAGAAATTTAATGAAATATAGTTCAGTTTCAATTTCAGTTTTATTTATCATTTGTATGTATATAAAAACATTTTGTCACATACAGAAAATACAATAAATAGACATACAGTATTTGACATACAACATTTTATCGAAATTTCCCTATCAAATTTAGATTAAAATCAGATCATACATTCCATTTTCGGTTCACAGCAATTTTTTTGTGCAAAACTTGCAATTGCAAAAATTTGTTTTGTACTCTGCAATTTTGGACAGTCGTCAATTTCTCATGCGTATTCATTACTCCTAGGTTATCATACTGTTGATTAATAGAAAATTATCTTTCTTGTGCAAAGGCTGTACAATCAAAATGTAAATGTGTACTTGACACCACTGCTTCCTCACAACTTACACAAACATTTGAATTATTGCTATTTGTTTTCTTATACTAGCTGTGAATATGCCAAATATTAACATTGCTAAGGCTTTTCTCTGTTTTGCATGTTCACATTTTAACAAATAATTTTCCATTTCAAATTTTGTTTTTATATATTTTAGAGGATCATTTTCTCAAGACTCTCTTACTCTAATATAGTCCATGGCCCAGATATTCAAAAGGGTTGCGCCATGCGCAACAGGGTTGCGCGTGCGCAACTCCAAAAATGCGCCATTCTGCAATATTCAGAAGGGGCCAGTTGCGCCACCGAAAACATGCTGAGCAACAGCGCAATGGAAATGAAGGCATGCGCAACCGAAGGGGGTGGGTCCATGCATAAAGTGCGCAATGCGATATCCAAACACTTGCGCAATGCGCAAGAGAGTGGCTGAGCCGGAAGTTGCGCAGTACCGGATTTGAGCCAAAATAAAAAGGCTCAAGGAAGCGGCACAAGAACTCTAGCAGGCCGCAAACTGGGGAGAGACAGAGAGAGAGAGAGAGAGACAGGAGCTGGAAGGGCAGAAAGGGACAGTGGGTCCTGGAGGACAGAGAGGCCAGTGGGGGGTGCCCAGTGCAGTGGAAGCAGCAGTGGGGGCAGTGGGGGTAACACAGGAACAGCAGCTGGGGGGCAGAAGCCAGGGAGATGGACAGTGTCAGCTTCCACATGGAAGCTGTAATGAGAGAGGGTAGACACCATGCTGCAGGGGGCGTGGCAGCGGAGGGGCCCGGGTATTATGCCCGACAGGCGGTATCGTGCCGCATCAGCTCACAGGCTGTACACAGATGTCGAGATTGTGGCCCGGTACCGCCTGAACAGGGCAATACTGAGATGGCTCAGCGAGCTGTGCAGTGATGTGATGCAGGCACCCTCACGATGGAGTCATGCTCTGTCCATGGAGACCAAGGTGACAGCCTGCATGTGCCTGCTCGCCACGGGCACCTTCCAGAGGCTGACAGGGGACACCACAGGCATTACACAGTCAGCCACGTCACGCATCCTCACCCAATTCCTCAGCGCACTGCTGCCTCATGCTGCGGAGTACATCCATTTCCCCAGCACCGCGGCAGAGCGTACAGCAAACATGCAGGAGTTCCACAGGGTAGCGACATGCCTGGCGGTTAGCTACAGATCGCACCCATGTGGCCATTCACATGCAACCTGGCCCCGATGGCCATGCTTATCGGAACCGAAAGGGCTTTTCCAGTGTCAACTGCCAGGTGGTGTGTGATGCCATTGAGCGCATCATCAATGTCTGTGCCACACACCCTGGCGGAGCACATGATGCCTTCATATGGCACCAATCTGCACTGTGTCATCGATTCGAGAGTGGGAACATCCCCACGGGTCATCTAGTGGGTGAGTACACATGTATGGAATGCAAACTCTGTGCAAAGGTGGGAATGACACAGGTGCCATGGTAGTGGCACACAAGGATATGGGCAATATGGACCTGACATGACACTGATCTCCACTATCTCCACACAGGTGACTGTGGATACCCACTGCGTCCCTGGCTGCTCACACCATACCGGTACCCCACGACCCCAGCGCAGCTCGGTTTCAATGAGGCACATGCCGCAACACGGAACATCATAGAGCGGGTGTTTGGGATACTCAAGGCACGCCTCGATGCCTGGACACCTCCGGCGGAGCCTACAGTACAGCCCCGAAAGGCCTGTGGGATATTCCTGGCCTGTTGCATCCTGCACAACATGGCCAAAGACCATGGGATAGCCGTACAGGTCCAAGAGGGGACAGCGATAGGGGCGCCAGTGGCGCCGGTGATGTGGGTGATGAGCAGCCCCCTAGGACGGAGGGACCCCGACTGACACGGCAGGCCCAGCTGCACCGGGACACCATTGCAGAAGAGCACTACGCACAACACAGGTAAGTCAAGGGGACATGTGCAGGCAACACTGTCCATGCGCAAACCACAGGCACACAGGGGAACACACCGTGCATGAAGGTCAGGGGAGTTGAAGGGTCCAGGCATACCAACACACCATCAGAGAGGGGTGAGCACTCATATGGACACACACACACACCAGGCAGCAGACAGGGGCAGCAGCACAGCACTGCGGAAATGACATCGCCAACACACAGCACCACCAACCACCCCCACCACCTGGACTGTCCACGTACGTGTGTCAGGACCTGGGCAACCTTGCACCTTGGTGTACAGTGCAATGCAGGCATCATCATGCACACGCACCTGTGGAAAGCAGTTGGGAGAGTGTGCAGGTGGTCCGTGTGTTAGCTTGGTGAGCAGAGCACCCAGCAGTGCACTGCCCACCATGACACACATTGCACACAGGGCAGCACCAGACAGGGCCTGCATTGGGAGACAGCTCAGTCAGGGAGCACTGTCCCACGGCCACCACGGATGCGTGGGCGGCCCCATCATGGCCTAGCAGCACTGGCAGGCTGAGCAGAGGCCACATCGGGTGGCGCTAGTGCACCACCAGGGGTCCCAGTGCACGACCATGACCTTGCCCGCACAGGGGTCTGCATCCCGCCAAACAAACTTGCACCAGGGGTGCTCGGGATGCCCACAGCAGAACCCGGCGTCGACAGGCCTGGTGTTGCACGACACCGGGAACGGAGAGTGGAGTGTGCACTGTGTGGGGTGCGTGGTACAGGGGCACCTGACAGTGTGGTCAATGCGTTAGCCACAGAGACCACTGCCTGGGTCAGCCTGTCAATGGCAGCGGTCACATCCGTCCGCATAAGGACCATCTCGGCTTGGTCCCGAGCACACTCCCTGCTATGCCACTCCATGGACACAGACAGTGCCTCCACAGACCTTGCAACCCGCCCCTGCAGCTGTACTGACTCCTGCAGCAGGCGGTGTTTGCGATCCAATGGGTACTGTGCCCCAATGGCATCGTGACCCCAGGGTGTGGATGGTCTGGTGCACAGCACCCCTTGAGGGTGGCCGCTGTTTGCCAGGACCAGGTATGGGCAGATCTAAGGGCGGTGGACAAGTGCCACTGCCTGACGCTGTCCCCCCAGGCCTGGTGTGCAACTGCTGCTGCCGCCCCTCCAACTGCTGAGCCCCCAGGTCCACCTGTTCCACCTCTGTGCTGTCAACAGTGCCAGACACCTGCACAGCCACCGATGCTGCCCCACTGGTGCTGACAGGCACAGCCTGTGACTGTGCCAGCATGCTGGTACACAGGTGTGAACCAGGATGGCCCAGGGGCATGTGCTGGCCTGCCATGTGTCCGTCGTGGGACACACACCTATCACTGGCCATTGCAGGCCTGCTATCATCAATGGTGCCGTGCGCACACTGCCATAGGCACAGCAGGCTGGCATACCTGCATGCCAAACTGCTGTGACACAGGCTGTGCACCCCTGCACCCGTATCACTGCCGCTGGAGTTGGGGCCAGCCTGCATGCTGCTGCAGTGCCTGCAGGCTGGTGGCGGAGGTGGATGGTCCCTCCTCCAGGTCCAGCAGGTCTGCCTCACTGTCTGCACCCACCACCACCACCGCCTCCTGCAGACGAACAGGATCTGTAACAGAAAGAGAGTATGTGGAGTGCATGTGAACAACAGCCCCCCAACAACATCACCATGTCATACCGTGCAGTGATGGGCTTCACCTGTCTGGAACCTCCGCCTGGAACGCCTCATAATGGCACTGGCTGCATGGCCGCCACCAGTGTCTCCTCAGTCGGGGTTGTTGCAACACCACTGGTGGTCCCCACCAGTGGCAGCATCGCCACCCTGAAGGCTGCCACCTTCTCCTTCAGCCTCCTGCGGTCAGTCCCCATCTTCTTCCAGCATTCCTGCACGGGCGCTGGTGGCTTCCGTGCAGGTTGGCGGCCCGAGCTACCCTCCCATGCAGCTGCACGCTCCTGAGGGTGCCCTCCGTCCACTCAAAAGTGGCTCATCCTCCAGGTAGGCCTGGAAGAGGGCCTCAGTCTCTGCCATGGTGAGTTCGCCTCCTCCTCGCCCGCCGTCCACAGCCTCAGCCTGGTTCTCGTCAGTCATGGTGATCTCTATGGGTGGAAGTGGACACCTGTCACTGTGCAGTCCACAGCATTTCCCCATGAGCATAGCTGCCGGCCAGGGGGGCATAAGCCCCCTTCCTCTCCGCATGGCAGATACTGATGGAAAGGGTGCCCTCTGTCCCTTTCTAAGTGCCCTCATCATGCTCAGCCCCCTCAACCTATATCATCCTCCAGCACCCCTGCCCATGAGCATTGTCCTGAGCATCACACAGCATGTAACTCACCTCTCACCTGCAACAACCAAATCTGGCCACCACAACCCAGTGGCGCATTTTTATAGCGCAATACATGCAAATGAGGTGTGGCTCAACTTTAATGACATGCTAATCGCGCCACTGCGCCTTTGAATGGCTGATCGAATGATTTGCATATGTCGGCTGAATATCGCGTTTTTGCGCTTAGCGCAATACGGAAGGTCCGGCTGAGCCGATGGCGCAAGTTTGTGGCTGTGTGCTACACTGCATTGCGCATGCCCAGACAGGTTACGCATGCGTCGATCATGCTGCAGACCCGTTGAGCGCGATAGGCGATTCAGCCCATGTCCACCATTGTGCCAGTGGCGCTACAGCACTGGGCACTATATGGCGCTGTGGCACTTCTGCGCGATAGTCCACTGTGGCACTGGTGCGGTGCTTAGCAGTCATGCAGGATGCCTATACATCCTATGGCGCTGTGCGTAGCCTTGCGTCATTGCCGTGACCTTGTGTATGCACTCTGACCCCTGGTGCTGTTGGCATGCCATGTGTATGTCCCTATTGCGCTGTCTGGTGACAGCGCCATGTAAAGTGACGGCGCTGTTCGCACAGCACGATTGGAGCCTGTGCTGGTCTATTGCGCAACAACTCATCGCGGCCACGGCGCAGCGGGCGCCCATATTGCCTGCTGTAAAGTTGCGCCATGGCTAGAGGAGGCGGTGTCCTGGAGCCAGCTGGAAGTGGCCAACCTGGTGGAGCCCACTGTGAGGCACTGTATGGTGAGGCCCCTCACCATGCCTAGGACCCATGTGGCAGCAAGTGGCATGACCTTGTGGCGGTCACTGGCGGGGCCGGTCTGCTGAGCAGTGCGGCACCGGTACAGTGACCTCCACCGGAAGGAGCCGGACCTCTTGACGTGGCTGCGTTCACGTGCCAGGTGGGGCCTGGTGCCTAGGCCACGTGAGTGTACCATCTATGCACCTATATTCTCCGTAGGGGTGTGTGTGTGCTTGGGTGGCTGTGCATAGGTGTGTCAGTGTGTGCAGCTGTGCGATGGATGGTTATGGCTGTGTGGGCAGGCACTCTCACTGGGGCAGGGGGCACTCTGCTTTTGAGTCACACTGATGTTTGTCTCACCATATGTCTCCCACAGGCCGGATTGTGAGGACACCGGACCACGGTGATGTGGGCCATGCCAGGGCCCCGGTGCCATGGGATGTTGTGCCACAGCAGCAGCAGCAGCAGCAGCAGCAGCAGCATCAGACCGAGCTGCTGGAGGAGTGTGAGTATCATTACGTCATGGATGCTATTGCATGCTGGGGGGGCAAGACCACCAACCATGCTGGACACAACCAAAGGGGAGGTCATAGTTCCACTATACGAAACACTAGTGAGTCCCCACACTGGAGTACAGTGTACAGTTCCGGAGACCATACCTGCGTATGGACATGGACTGGGTGGAGAGGGTTCACAGGAGGGCGACATGGATGGTGCATGGATTGCATCACAAGTCCTATGCAGACAGGTTGACGGAACTGAACATGTACTCCCTGGAGGGGAGGAGGCTGTGGGGATATGATGGGGACATACAAGTATTTTACAGGGGGGAACAGAGTGCAGGACAACAATATTTGTAAGCGTAAAGGATGTTCCAGGACTAGAGGGCATGGGATGCAGTTGGAGGGGGCTCGTTTAAGAGGAAACATGAGAAAGTATTGCTTCACAGAATGGGTGGTGGACAAGTGGAACACCCTGCCAGAGGATGTGGTGGGGCTGACTTGGTTACTGATTTATGAATGCATGGGTTAGCCATGAAGGAATTCTGGAGGTCAGGGGTGAGGGGGAACAGGCTTATAGGACAACAGAGTGAACGTACAAGGCCAAATGGCCAGACTGGGTGTCCCATAGGCCCTTATCTGCCGACACTGTCTATGTATCCATGTATGTAGGCATGACACAGGTGACCTGCATCACAGTGCAGCATCACGACACGTCTGTGTATGCATCACAGGTGGTCCAGGCATGCACTGGGCACATAGCTGTGTAACTGGCCTCGCACCACGTTGCCACATCACTTGACAGCCTAGTTTGTACTGTGATTGACATGGGCAGTGTGTGTGGGCGGTGGTGCACATAGCTGGTGCCGCCTGTTTGTGATGGCCATGTGCATGTTCACTGTGCGTGGGTGCATGCCATCACAGGTGCAGGACATTGGGTTATATGGGTTGCAGGTTGGGTGGTGTTCAGGGTTGTGGTCAGTCTCAGCCATTGACTGTGTTCCCATTTTCCTAGGCCTTGGGGTGCTGAGACGCATGGCCCAAGATCTGCGGCGCCTCACCCAGCTTGGTCTACAAAACCGGGAGCTCCTGCAGGCCATACAGCGCCAGGGTGAACAGCGGCAGTGGCACAGGAGGGGACGCCAGCAGGGGGAGGACCAGGAGCCAGCTGGGCCGTAGCCCACATTCCCTTCCCACTTCTCCCATCCCTTTCACCCTGCCTTCCCTCTCCAAGTTTTTATTCCCTTCCCCTTGAACACCCCTGCCTTTTACCCGTCCCCCCCCAACCTGTACATAGTTTCACCTGTTATTGTTCATATGTTGTTTTTGAAATATACATTTCTATTTTGATACAACTGCTGTGTTGGTGTCTGCTTTGCAACTGGCTATGGGTGCTCCGTTGCAGGGGTGTACATGCCATCTGGGCTGCTATGGTCCTGGGTATATAGTGTGTGTGTGTGTGTGTGTGTCCATGGGGAGGTATCACCAGTGGCGGCTCTACACCAGGGCCCGCCAGGGCACGTGCCTGGTAAAAAATGCTGTGCCCCAGTTGGTGCCCCATATGGTGCAGAGCTTCCCCCATAGTGACAATACATCAGTGCCCTGGCTGCCATCTGTTGTGCCCCAGCTGTGCCCTGGTAACCATTTGTGGCTGGAGCCGCTAGTGGGTATCACCAGCATGGCATTGCCTTTCTGTTGGTCTTGTCATCTGCTGCCACCACTGCTGGGTGCAGGAATTAGGTCTGGCTGGTATGCTTCTCTGCAGCATGGGGTTGGCGTGTGTGCAGGGGTGCATGGTGTTTCCTGCAGTGCCTGTCACTGCACATGAGCAGTGTCTTGGGGCACGGTGCACGTGTGCTGTGCGCACGGGGGACTGATGTGCACTGTGGTTGTCAACCCCTCTGTGTGGCACTCTCTGCCTGCCAGTGGTTGTGCTGGGGTGTCATGGCTCTGCTATGCTTTAGTTGGCTTGTCCCCATGGGCACGTGGATCATCCATCCCACCCCCAGTGATGCTGTGCTTGGGGTGTGCCGTGTGGTGTGGGTTCTGCAGTGTGTTCCTGTGCCCATGTGTGGCATGGCTGGCGGTGGGCCCCAGCCTGCCTCCTGATGTGCAGTTCCATTGCTCTGGGGGGGGCTGTGCTTGCACTATGGCAGCTCTGCAATGCTCAGCTGGGCTTCCATGGTTGCGCCATAGCGCAGCATTTTGGCTCAGCTTCTCCTTCCTGGTTGCGCGATGGCGCAGTATGTGCGATATCGAGACGTTGGTTGCTTGCGCAATTTGCTCTGCTCCATGTTTGAATATCGCACCTGTTGCGCATTTGCGCAACTGGTTTGCGCTTGCTCCTATTGTTGCGCCAGTTTTCAGCGCAGTTTGAATATCCAGGCCCATATGTTTTGCATTATCCTCTAATCTCAAATCTGGAAGGGTTTACTAGTTCTCTAAAGATGTAATTGTACTCCAGTCCTTTTTTAAGTTCTCCATTTAATATTCCGAACCAAGCTAGTTCTTTCCCACCTTGCCATTTTTTTACATCCTACTAACATTTATTTCTTATGCTTCCTTCTTGAGAGGTAACCATTTTTTTCTCCATAGCAGTACTGCCTTTTTCAATGTTCTAACATAAAATGATAAGGTTCCGGTTTCCAATCTAACCCCTGCAGCTGACGCAAAAACAGGTAATCCCAATAAATTTAAGTAATTGTTTTGTATTATCTCAAGTTCTTTTAAATTATTTTTATATATTATTCCTCAGACTTCTGCCCCATACATCATTTATGCGTCTACTTTCACTCTTAAACATGTGTACTGGGCAACAAAGGAGTTTCCTACCGTTGTATTGGCAAAATATCTAATACAATTCAATACTTTTGTTGCCTTGTTACAAACTAATTCCATATGATTTTTCCATTTTAAATTTTGATTAAATACCACTCCAAGGCAACAGAAGTTATTTACTTCCTCAATCAGTAACTTTGCAATCTTCCATCTACTCAAACTCCTTGTTCGTTTCCCAGAAGTCATTATTTTAGTCTTTTCATGATTTATTGTCATATCTAATTTTTTTAAGGTCTCTATTAACCCCAAAATCACCCACCTTAATCCTACTTTGGTCTGTGACAGCAATATTATGTCAACTGCATATAATAAAAGTTGAATATCATTCCTGTTTATATTTAGGGAAAACATTTCCACTTGCTTTCGATCCTCCACTATTGTATCAATATATAAATTAAACAAAGTGGGGACTAAAATGCACCCTTGTTTAACTCCAACATTTACATTTATTGGACTTGTCATACTCCCTACCTTACTATATTTTACCATAATTTTATTGTCCTTGTGTAGCAGCTTAATGACATTAAGTAGTTTTCCATTTATGTCTTTTTCAGCCAAAATATCCCATAGTATTCTACGGTTGCCCAAATCAAAGGCTGTCTTAATGTCAATAAATGCTGCATAGATCTTTATTTTCTTTATAACCACATATTTTTCAACTATGTGTCTCAGAATAAAAATGTAATCCACTGTTGATCTCCCTCTACAGGAGCCAGCTTGTACTTCTGATAGAATTTTATTGTCATCCATCCAATATTGAATTCTTTTCAGAATAAATTGTGAAAATATTGTTTGATTACTATTTAACAGTGTAACTGGACGGTAATTTTCTATTTTATCTGTAAATCCTTTTTTATGTATTGGTACTAGTATTCCCTCATTCCAGTTGTTTGGTAATGTCATATATTTTATTATGTTTCTGTACAAACACAGTAGAATCTCAGCCCACCAATTAGGATTAAGTATGATATAATTCTGCACCTATATTATCAGCACCAGGTGCTTTATTTTTTTTTTGAGACTGTATTGCTTCCACAACCTCTTCTTTGGTAAACTCTAGCCATCTATTCTTTTCTACCCTATTCACACTTTCTATCCCTTCTTGAAATAGGTCCCTGTCTTTATTGAAAATTTCCTCATAGTATTTTATCCATCTTCCTGGTGGAATAAGTGCTAATATGTTAAATCTACTGTTTTTTGTGCCCTGTGCCCCTATTCTCCAAAAGGCACTACCATCTTTCTGCTTAATGGAGCACTGTAGTTTACTCCAAAGCTCTTTTTGATAATGTTTCTTCACATCCAAAAACATAGCTTTATATTCAGCTTTTAAGTTCTTCAGGGCCTTATGACTAAGTCATTATATTTTGTTATATTTCTTCCCACTTTTTGGAGCAATTTCCTTTTTTCATCATCAAACCAATCTGTTATGTATATGTTTTTATTTTTCTGGGTTTTATTCTGCTGTCCTTCCAGTCATTTCACTATTCTTTGTTCAATTGCTTGAAAAGAGACACATTAATCCTCTGTCTCTATTCCTACCACATTTCTCTTTATATTGTTCTCTAATTTTGTCATGCACTGTTGTTTCATATCCTCTATTTCCTTTGTTTTTATAAAATTATATAGATGTTCGTGGTTTACTTTTTGCCATTTTATTGTTTGTTTTTTTCTGATTTCCATATTATTATTATCTACCCATTCCTGTTGAATTTTATTCTCTTTTAACATCCCATTGTTACTTTACATCCATATTTTAATTAGTCTGTGGTCGCTGTCCCAGTTATGCATCATTTCCAATCTGTGTATCCTGTTATAGGAATATACATCTACAATTCCATAATCTAAGACACTCATGCCTTGTTTGTACACAAAGGTACCTTTCCCCCATCTACCACCATAGCATTTCCCATTCAATATACACAAATTCAATTTATTTAGTACTTTTAAGAATTTTTCCCTTGCTCTATTTTTTTTATTGTCCATAGGTTTCCTAAGTGGAATGAAAAAATGTCGCCCAGGTTCCAGTGTGTATTTTTCTCTTCTAACTCTGTACCCACCTTTGTGCTACAGTCCCCTGCAATCAAAAACATCTTGCCTGTGTATTTATTTTGAAATTCTTTCACTATATTTCAGAATGCGTTAATACAGGTTTCTAGGGGAGATGCTTTGGTGTCTGGAGGGAAATACACGTTTATCAGGAGGCATTCCACTTTGTGATTTATGAAAATTTCCAAGACCTGTATAAAATGCCTTGTATCATTCCATAAGCATTTACATGACAGTTCTTCATTTATCTTAACAAAGGTACCAATTCCTCCTGATGGTCAACCAAAGTTCTAATTTTTCCAGGCTTGGATGTGCCATCCTTGATATCCCTCAAAATGACAATCATCTATTTCATTTACCCAAATTTCCTGTAACATGATTATATGAGATTGTTTCATAAATTTAACTATACGATTACGTCTAAATTTACACAGTGCTCCTGCTATATTCCAGCTAAGTACTATTAATTGATTGTCATTCTCTCCAGTTCTTACTTCTGGTAGTCAGATCATATCATCCATTTCTTTGCTGACCTGAAGAGTTCCCTCTTCATCACCATTTTCCCTCTTCCCTATCTTCAGAGAAAACAGACTCCAATTTTATTAAGTCAAAACTTTGTGACTCTTCCATGATGGTACCATTATTTATTCTCGGACCTTTTTGATGTCTCCCTCTAATCATCTTTCCATATGTCTCCTCTTGTAACAATGAGTGTCCTCTCTCTATAGGTCTTACATAATTTTATATTCTTTGTTGTATTTTATTCCCTACTGTCTTTCGTGGATTTGCTTTTCGCTTTGGGGTTTCTTTCTCTACCACAGCATATTTGTCCTCCTTCATTAATGGGATAGTTACATCTGCATTTATATCCCATTCCTTCAGCTGTTCTTTAGCTTCCAGTATCCTTTTTCTAATATTTTTGTTTTTCAAGACCAGACAGATCCACCCTCTCTCTCTCTCTTTCTCTCTATGGTATCAGTATGTTGAACCTAACCGTTCCATGTAATTTTAATCCCCAGAACTCCCTTGCAAACATTATACACTGCTAACTTCAGTGTCATGTAGTTCTCATTTTTAGCTTTGGGAACGCCTCTTGCAAACACAGTTGGTAATATCTCTCCTTTGTTTATTTGGGCTTCTTTCTTTCTCTCTAGGTTAGAGCCACTCCCCTCCATAATTTCCTCTTCAATTTCCATATTTTTTTCCTCTTTCTGTACTGCTGGGCATTCCTCTATGACTCTATAGCTCCTTATCTTCCCATCTTCAACTATCTGGACTATCCTTGCTAACTCATCTCCACCTCTTCCTTCCTTTAGGTATTCTTGACTCTTGTTTATATTTATATTATTTCCCTTTACAGTTTGGTTTTCCCTTTGCCCTTAACTTCCCTGCTATAATTTTGTCCTCTGTTTGTTTTTTGTCTAATTTCATTTCTTTTCTACTCTCCTGAAAGTCCAATACCGAGGCCCTCATCTCCTTTCTTTCTTTTTTTCCTCCCAGTTTCCTCTGTTGTTTTCCTAATCATTTCTCTATTACTCTTTTTAGTCTCCTACTCTGAGATGTAAACTTTGTCATCCTGTGTTCTATTTCCTGTTTCTACTGGGATCTTCTCCCTTTCTCTGTTTATCTGTCCACTTATCAGGAATGTAAAATTAATTAATAACTCATTGTTCAATAAGATCCCATTTCTTATTTCACCTAGTATCTCTATAATCTTCCCTTGGGGCTCCTGCTGTAAGCATCCATCAGCTTCCCGAGTTTCTGAGTTTCTTTCCTGAATTATATGTGAAATATCTGGGGGATATTGAGAAGGTGGGTCTAACTTAGGTCTTAAAATACAGGGTGTGAGAAATTATTCAGACTCTCCCAGAAATTATTTGCTGGGGCATTGATGGGAGGCATTACTAATAGATTTCCCTCCTCCCTTATTTTTTTGTTAATTTCTCCCCTACTAAGTTGTTCTACCAGGGAATCCTTTATTTGGTTTCCCTGCTTTCTTTCATTATATTTCCATATGCCACAACCTTTGGCTTGTCTGAACTCTTCTTCCAGTTGACTGTCTTTTTCTAGACTTCTAATCATTTTCATTAATGGGTGTTCCACTTGTATGGAAACATCTCTTTCTGATACCCTTTTGTTGGGGAAGAACTTGGGGGATAAAGGAGGTACTCTGTATCCTGAGCACCTCCTTTTTCCCCACCAAGTTCAAATGGCTACCTGGGGCCAGTATGTAACTTGTAATTTTCCTTTCCATCTTACTTATTTTCCCATCCATATTGCTTTTTTTCATCGTGTTTTTCTTTTTATAGCTAATGAGATTTGTGGCTTCTTTCCGTTTAGCCACTCTTGTGTACATTTTCACCAGTAAATTCAAATGTCGGTTCCATGTTATGATAGCAGTTGAAAAACAGCGATTGCTATCATAGTGAATGTCTATCACTGAAAAGCATTTTGGCAATATACATTTCTAAGTGACCTGACATCCGGCAACTGAAAGTGTTTTTGCAGGGGGGTTGTTCCCCCCTGCACCCCCCGCAACCCCCCTTACTAAGGATTGTCAACTTGGGGGTTGTGCATGTTGAGGAGGGGGTAAAACACCACAGCAACAGCAAAAAAAAACAAACAGCCACAAGCAGCAACAAAACAATCACCCCATCAGGTCCCAAACCCAGTGCCTGCTCCACCATATCTAGCCACCCTCACCACCACACCACAGGGCTGGCTTGGTTGCAGCAGGCTCTCCCGTCTACCTAAACCCTCCCTCCTATCCATCCCCTGCAACTCCCTATTTCTCTCCTTCCAGTCACTTTCCTCGCTAACCCATCGCCATCCTTGCAGGGTAGCTGATGATGATAGTACTATAAATGAGGCGCTGTTTCTACAGTCACTCATTTATAATCACTATCATCAAGATCTACCCAAATGTTACAGCTATATGCAATAATAACTTATTATAGGCAACAGAAAAATGTGCAGCTCTTCACAACACAATCAGAGATCTGGTCTTAACAGCCCTTGAACACTTTTCCCCTCTGCAACTGTTCTGTTTCCAGATTCTTCTAATTAAAAGTATGATCTTTTTTAAAAGCGTGACTCTCAGACAGGGACTTGCATCTCCAGGAGTGAGTAACCTCTCAAAAATGCTTTCCTAAACACAAAAACAAATTTAAAAATAAAATAAATAAGAAATAAATAAGTCTCTGTAGCTTACCTACTAACTTTTAAAATCAAGTCTCAGAAGGTTTTCACTACTATACCTGTTTTCCTTCCCTCTGTCTCGTCTCTCAGGGTTTTTAATTCTTTTAAACAGTTCCAAATATTTCATTTTGGCTGGTATCTTCCACATCTAAGATTTAAAATTTTAAATAGCATTTATTATTTAAAAATAAGGCAGAATGTTGACTTTTAACTTTTAAGCTTTTAAATTTCAGTTTCCCACTATAGCTAGTTAATATAAATACCTTGTCCCATTGTGACTCTTTTCCATTGCTTCCAAAAAGTCCTGGGTATTTAAACTTCAGCCCACTATCTCGTTTAATCTTTAAACATTTTTAAGCATTCTTTGTTGTCTCTGCTTAATAAACTCGCTTCAGAAACTTCTCAAACAGTCACATTATCACTGCGCTATGCTATGCTACGCTTTCTTCTTGCAATGGCAATTCTCGCTCACTGAATGTCACGCCTATGCAGTGAAGACTTCCCTTCTGTATGGAGGTACTGACTAGAGGTATACCTAGTTATACCTGGGTGTGACGTAATCGCGTCTTGAAATCTTGACGCCAAAAATAACAAGTTTTAAATCTTGTTAATGTTAATAAATATTAAGCAATTCCCTGTACCCCACTCCATACACTACCTAAAATAAAGTAAAGTAAGCAAAAGTAATCCAGTCTTAGCAGTGTATTTCACTCTTTTGTTTTCTCTCTCTTCCCAGGCCTTCTAATTCTCCCTGAGGCTCTCAAACTCTCAAACTATTTCTAAACTCCTTAAAGCCCCATCCTATGTGCATATACTAATGCGTTCTAACCAGCTTAGTTAATTTAGTCCATTTAACTCTTTTAGGGCCTTCCAGTTGACTCCCATTCACTTCAAAGCTTAGGACAATTTTACCCTTGTTCACTGTTCACTGATTAAATCATTTACCATTTGCAGTGCAAGGGCAGCATTCATCACTGTTTTCCACTATTTCCATTAATCAAACCCCACAGCGTCTCTCTGCTCCTAGGCATTGATCTCTACTGCTCTCTCAGCATAGGAAAAACTCTCCCTATGCTCCTTTTCACTCCCTCTCGATTCTCAGTTATCACTCCTCCTGCCCTTAGCAATGTTCCTCTCTTCTCCAAAGAGCAGACCAAGTGACAGGGAGCAGCAACAATGACAATGACCCCACAAAAAATCAGGCAGGGGTGAGTCCAAAAAGATATCTTCTTCCTCTCCTAGTGGTCTCCGGCCCCTGTGGGACCCTCCATTTCTCTACAGGCAGGCACAGGCTCCTCCACCACAGACTCCATGATAATACTGCAGCTGCAGAGAAACAAAGAAAAGGAAAGACAGGAAGGAAAATAGCCAATAAGTCACACAGGGTGAACTGGAAAGTACTGTGAAAATATCCAGGCTACTCAGGCAATGGTGGCATGTTTTAGCTCTGTACAAAGCCTTTCACAGTACCTACTTCTACCTCCTCCTACTCAGACATAGCATGTGGTGGCCATGTTGGATCAGACCAGTATACTCATGCTTTTGCAAGTTTTTTTAATGAAATATAGGCTGTATAGTGTTTGATTATTATAGTAAATAGTTTTCCTGGATTTTGCAAAGTCTTTTTAAATTGGCACTCACTTGCTGCCATCTTTCTGTTTTATCAATTACATTTTATTAATTTTAATAAAAGGACAAATATCCCATTATAATAGTGGTCAACTTTCAAGTAAAAGTTAATCATACATTGAAATTCTCAATAGATGTGTCCACTGAGACACTATAAAGCTCTTCGTAGAATTTTAAATACACTTTATTAACATTTTTATTCCCCATAATCAATGTGTTGCTATGAACATCCCTAACCCTAAAAATATTTGTTGTATTACTATTCTGTTTATGTCTTATGGCCTGGATTTTAGATGCTTTTGGTCCTGAATCTTTATAGTTTAACTTTGATTTCCTTATTGCAACTTCAGAGTTCCCCATAATTAGCTCACTGTAATCTGTCTTCAGTTTTGACCAACCAGACCATACGTTCAGGGAGGAGTTTCCAAAAAGCTTATCCTCTGCCTTCTTAATTTTTCCTAGCAGTTCTTCTGTTTTAGCTAATTTGGTTCTCTTAATCAATTAAGCTGTGCTGATTAAAGACCCTCATAAACAACACTTCAAACAGTCCCAGTTAGTCACCCATGAACTATCTAGTGGGTTATTTAGACTTTAAAAAATATTTAATTTGTTGTTTAACTTTTCCTAATAAATCCTCATTCTCTAACAAGTAATTAATTTTCATCTTGGGGTTGCCTGCTGACATCTTTGAGGTGCTGAATAAATGATTTGCTCTCCCTGGCTCCTCAACTTCACCCCAGTGGGGTTCCTGCTTCTTCTACCCATTGCAGCAGCTGGGTGAACTGGAGCACTAAAAAGTTAAGTGACTTGCCCAAGGTCACAGATTGACTATTTTGGCTCTGGTGTTTGAACCTGTGATCTTAGGTTCCCAAGCTGAAAGTCTAACCATTAGACCACTCTACCTTTGTAGTCATAGTTGCAGTTCCAAAGTAAAACATTTAATGTTATGACTAACCTTTTCTTAAAACTGCAAGGCAATGAATCATGCGTACATGTTGCAACTGCCATTTATAGCCCTTTTAATGGCCTTATAAGTCTGAGGGACAACCTCACCACCGCAAAGAAACTCCTGCCACTTCATTGACCTACGGGGTGTGTGACATTTGCAGAGCCACCAACACAACCTACCTGCCTGCCTCCCATCACCCAGCTGTTTCAGTGGGATATTCTGAAGTTCAAGAGGAGCAGTATGTGTAAACATTTCCATCCTTTTTGCCTCAACTCTGGCAGCCCTTGATCAGCAGTTTCTGTACTCTGCCACACCTGATGGAATTTGGGATGGTCATCATTTAATTTCTCCTGGCATTAGCAGTACAAAAGTCTACTTGTGATTAGCTTTCCTATACTTCTGGTCATCCATCCACCCTCCCTCTATGAGATATACAAAGGGGTGACGCCATCGCCATTAGCAATAATAATTATAATAATAGTAGAAGTGTTAATAATATTATATTGTCCAGTCATTGTTACATCATCTACTCCCAACAAACCATTTGGTACTTGAATTAACTCGGAGTAAAACTGGGTTGTGAAATTGTTTTGCAGTGCTGAAAGCAGAATCCCATTTTTCTCCAAAGTACTGGCTGTACTGCATCATGGGGACCAATCCTCTTTTATGTTTTTATAAGTGACTTTGCAGAGGCTCTAGAAGGAAAGGTCTGCCTCTTAGCTGATGACACTAAACTCTGAAATAGGGTGGACACTCCAGGGGTGAGGAGTGTGGGAAGGACAAAATAATGCACCTGTGGCACAGAAACCCAGAAACAGAGCACAAAATGGGAGAATGGTAATGACAGTTACAAAGCAGGAAAGAGACCCGAGGGCGATCATATCTGATGAACTAAAGGTGACCAGACAGTGCAACAAGGCAGTTGGGAGGGCAAGTGGGATTCTGGGCTGCATAGGGAGAGGTGTAGATCACTGGTAAGACCTCACATACAGTACTGTGTCCAGTTCTGCAGACCACATGTTAGATTCACAAAGCTTTCTGAAGGTGTAAAACCTTCCCTAAGTCCCCAAAACTGCCATAGCTATGGAAGTGAAGGGGAACTTGCACTGAGTGCTATTCACAAAACCCTCCGCAGCTGCAGAAAACAACACTAAGGACTGTGAAAAAAAGTACAGCTGCAGAAGTCCCTGAGGAAAAAAAGGTGTGAGATAAGTAAGGCACGGACCCTGAAAGGCTATTCACAACCATTTTTTTCCGCGCAGGTGCAGAAAAAATGTTACACACAGTGGAATGAGGTGTAACTTTCTCCAGCAAACTGCAGTAGTGCCCCAGCAATTGGAATCAATTAAGGTGGAGGTGAGGCACAGGTAATAGCATCCCAGATAGTATAACTGTGGCTGCTGTAACAGCAACAAAAGCACACAGTGCCATGATATGGCAACAGGCAACAACCACCAGACACAGTGCAGTCCATGACGGAGCCCCACAGGCAGTAGAACCTGACCAGCCTGCAGTGATTGCTGCCCCTGCATGCAACAGGAGCACCCCAAGGAAGGAGGACCAGCAGTGACAGTTGGCCACTGTGTTGCCATGGTATTGCTGGTACCTGTGGTGCTGCAGTGGTCCCAGTTGAGGGACTGGTCGCTGGTCTCTTTGTGGGTGCTTTTAGCTTCATTCTATGGCAGCCCTGTTAAAGTCTGCTGTTCCAGCTAATTAAGTTCACTGTTGTTGTGCCTCCTAAGCTATTTCTGCAGCTGTGGATCCGCAGTTGTGGATTTTCAGCACATGCGCAATTTCCGCAGCTGCGGGGATTTTACGAAATTCCGCATATGCACAAAATTTCTATATGAATATCATGCAACGGCATTTCCTTGGTGTTGCAGGCCTTTTTCCCGCAGCTGTGGGATTTTTTGGCTTTCTTTGTGAATCCTGCCCACATCTCAGAAAGGACATAGACAGAGTGGAAGTGGCCCAGAGGAGGGCAACTAAAATGGTGCAAGGTCAGGATCAGAAACCCTATCAGGAGAGATTAAATGGCCTAAATATGTACACCCTGGCAGAAAGGAGAGACGGAGGGATATGATAGAGACCATTAACTACCTCACATGGGTAAACAAGATTCAAAAGGGAAGTATTTATCAGACAAAAATGGTGCTCAGGGACAAGGAGACATGATAAAGAGATGGAAGGGCAGTAGATTCAGGAGAGATGTGAGGAAGTACTTCACAGAAAGAGTGGTGGACTGCTGTAACAGTCCTCCAGCAGAAATGGTGGAGATAGAAACAATGGTTAAATGCATGGGATAGGTATAAGGGAATCTTAGGGAAAGGGAAGGGAAGGGGTGTGTGTGAATGGGCTATAAATCAAGTAGAATCTGCAGTGATAATAAAGGCAGGGAAAATGGTAAGCAAAGCGTTCCTTATCTGTTGGTAATTTCTATGTTTCTCTTTCTTCACTGTGCCTAAAATCTATTTTTACATCTTGGGTGTTTTTGTATGTGATAAATGAATTATGTTATATTGCATTTAAACCATGTGATTTGTATCTTTATAATGGCCATTTCTTGCTGAACAAAGGAAAGATTATGATGATGACTTGAATTGCTTCATTCTAATATCAACTAGCTCTGTTATACCAACTCTCTCTCTCTTGCCAGGTTACATGTCTGAAGAGACTAAAGTGTGCAGATTGAGCCTGGAGTTTTGATAGCTGTTTAGAGGGCCTGTTTTGAAAGAGCACTTTGTGTAATGTGTATAACAAGATCCATTGTTATAGTGTAAAGTAATATTGCATTGCAGTATACATAGGAAAGATCTGAACTCTATATATGCTAGGTCTGAATGGTGTGTAAGACAACTCCAGTAGTAAGATAGTGGCCCGTTCTGGCAGTAAAAGGTCTGAGCTTGGCTCAGCCTCAGTGCTGCACATGCAGAATTACTGTACAGTATTTTTAATTATAGTGGGGTACTGTAGTATTGGTATTCTTGTTACAGGGTCTGCAGATCTTGTATGTAAAGTTACCAGCTGATCTCTGCTCAGTGCCATCCAGTTTTGTTTCAGGTAAGTATTCGCAGGTGACATGGCATTCACTGGACACTTCAGTGGCAGACAAAGCAGAAGAGCCTGTAGCAAGGAATATGTGGGAGCCAAACTCCCGATGGGCCATGAAAGTAACTGAAGTTGATCAGGACACCCCTGCAGAGTGAATAACCCAGTTAACTACCCACAAACTCAGTGAGAAAAGTGACCCAAAAATGTATCTGAATCTCATCCCCTGTGGGCATGAGCAAAGTCCTCAGTTTGTGCACATTACAGTCCCTCTGGCCAGTGGCTAAAGATACAAGCCTCTTAAAAAAAAAAAGATCTGTTTTGGTATGCCAACTTAGAGTCGAACCTCTGCACATGCCTTGCCCAAGTATAGAAACATGGAAATAGAAAATAACAGCAGAAAAAGACCAAAAGTTCATTAAGTCTTCCTGAGCTCCCTATTTAGCCCTGGAACCTACTGTTCCTCCAAGGTCCTCGCCCTCCCCACCCCTCCTCCATTCTCCTCCCAATTCAGACTCCCCGAGCAACCACTATACCCATAATTCTTTCCCAGCCATGCTTAAAACTAGTAATGATTTTGGCACCCACCACTTCAGCTAGCAGCCTGTTCCATGGCTCCACCACCCTTTCTGTAAAATAATATTTCCTTATGTACCTCCTGAACTTCCCTCCTGTTAGCTTCCACTCATGACCATGTGACTGCGAGCTAGTATTCAAGTTAAATAGTTCCCAGCAGCTCACTCTGTTAATTTCCTTTAGGAATTTGAAGGTCTCTATCATATTTCCCCTCTCCCTTCTGTTGTCCAGCAAGTAGATGTTCAGTGTCTTGAAGCATTCCTCACAGGAAATGCCTAGCTGGCTCTGAATCATTTTTGTACCCTTCTGTTGTCCAGCAAGTAGATGTTCCATGCCTTGAGGCATTCCTCACAGGACATGCCTTGTTGGCTTTGAATCATTGTTGTGCCCTGTGCCACACTCTCTTGAATCTATCCCTGTCCTCCTTGAGGTGAGGACCCCAGAACTGGGCACAGTATTCCAGATGTGACCTCACCTAGAATCTCTACAGAAGAAGTATTACCTCCCTTTTTCTGTTATCAATACCTCTCCTGAGGCATCCAAGCATCCTATTTGCCTTGCTATAAGCCTTGATGCACTCAGTTGCGTTATGGAGTCACTGGTGATAACTCCAAGGTCTCATTCCTCAGCCATGGTACTGAGTCTCACACCTCCCTTCCAGTACTCTATCTTGGGGTTCTTGTTCCCTAGGTGCATTAACTTGCCCTTTTTGGCATTGAATTTCAACTGCCAAACCCAATACCACCCTTCCAATTTTTGCAAGTCTCTCTGCATTTCCTTTATGCTCTCATCACTGTCCACCCTCCCACAGACATTTGTGTCATCTGCAAAGAGACACAGCCTGCCTGGATCGCCTCACCAGTGTCACTAATGAACATGTTGAAGAGAACCAAATCCAGGACAGATCCCTGTGGTACCCCACTCATGACCTTCCTCTCTTCTGATTTAACCCCATTAATCACTACCTTATATATAGCAAAATCTGGGAAAACTAAAAGTTTAATCTTCAATATTGTGTGCATTTATTTCAACTTTTTGTAGCAAAAAGCTGAAATGCATACAGTAGTTTTACAACTGTAGTGAACTTCTAAAATTCAGACTATCCCCCCCCACCAAGCCTCAATTGAGTTGTTCCAGACTGCGATTTATGCATGAGGCAGGGATGAATGGATTTGTTTATAGAGGGGAATCATCATCTTTATTTGGTGGTGGACTGCTACACACATGACTAGCTGAATTAAATACTGTTAGCCCAGTTCAGAGAAGTTTCCTTTTACAATAGCTGAACTCACTTGCGTTTCCAAAGTATGGGTCTTTTGACTGTCATGCCACTAAAGACAGATGAGTGACTTCATATAAGTGAGGGTTGATCACTGGAGCATATTTGTTCTGTCATCAGACTGGCCTCTGTAGTAGTCCTTTGGCCCTACTGGAGTCCTACAACACTTGCAAAGTTCTGAGGAGAGACTCGGAGAGTCGTTGTGAAAGTTAATCAATCAGCTGAGTGGACAACTTTCACTACAACTCTTGGAGTCTCCCTGACCCATCATTGGAACTTGATGTACTGTTCACACAAAAAGACACATTGGGGGGACTATAGCCCCTCCTAGAACAGCAGGGTGATGCCAGAGGTCCGGATCAGTCAGAATATAGAGCACTCCGCCCCCCCCCCCGTGCAGATGCACTTATCGGCATTTCAAATTAGAGTTGCAAGACAGTGTAGTGAAAATATAACAAGCTGCTACCTTTAAAACCTTTTACGGGGGTTATCAGCTGCTGAAGCCTTGTGTCTCATGCTCATAAAACTTGGGAGTGTAAGTGCCCCCGCACCCTCACTTTTTCTTCCTTGCTGATGTGCCCTTTGAAGTTGCCACTGCAGAAAAGACACTGCTCGTCTGTTGCACAGAAGCTGTCCATAGTTTATATCAGTGAGTATGAGTGATGTGCTATGCATGAAGGTAGACAGGGCTTTGTATTTTTCCTGATGCATGGGACATCACTCAGGCACAGCAAACAAATCACACAAAATGTATCCATAAACTTGACTGAAGTAAAATAAAAAAAAAACACAAATGGATACTGCACAAGAATTATTAGAGCTCCTGTGCAAGAAAGGAGAAATAGTTAAATGCACAAAATACCTTACATTTAATATCAAACCCACTTACGAAGTGATTGGGGATCATTGGCTGGCATGATACTTTTTCCCAATGTATTCCTGTATGTGGCAATTTTGGTATCAAGCCTTGAGTTTCTGATAAAGAATTCTGGACATGGCAAACATTAGGAATTCATAATATTGCTGATTTATTTATGGCTCATATTTTGATGTCCTTTCAGCAACAACTGTCCACTAGACACCACATTCCAAAACTCCATTTTTCAGATTTTTGCAATTGAGAAACTATATATCCATTTCAAGGATTACACATGTTCCCTCATTAATTACAGATATTTTAACTAGTTTCAATCCTAGCTCTAAGCCTTTATCAGCAATTTATTATTAGATTATAGTTTGGCAAACATGGACTCACTTAGAGCTCGTTGGGAGCAGCATTTGAATTTGCAGATTTCCAAAGAGAACTGGAAAGGTATCCTACTTTACCCCCTACAAGAATTTCATGCCACTAAACTTATGCAAATACAATTTAATATTATGCATAGGACTTATCTCACACCTTCTAGGTTGCATAAATTCAATCCTAACCTGAGTGAAGCATGCCCCAAATGTCTCAATAATCCTGGCTCGTTGATACATATGTTCCTCACATGCAAAAAACATTGTAAATTTTGGACACAAATTCAGGATATCCTGGAAGAAGCCTCCACAATTAAATTGGCTTTACACCCTCTTCCAATTTTACTGAGATAGAATCTCAGAGATCTGTATGGTTCAGAAGAACAAAAGAAATGGCTCTTATTGGGGATTATTATGGCAAAAAAGTATATTCTTCTGACTTGGAAGGATAACAATCCCTCTTCTGTCAATACCTGGCTTAATTTTATGATTGATTATTATAAATTATAAAGGAGCCATTATTA
Source organism: Neoceratodus forsteri (assembly GCA_016271365.2). Lineage (NCBI taxonomy): Eukaryota > Metazoa > Chordata > Ceratodontiformes > Ceratodontidae > Neoceratodus > Neoceratodus forsteri. The sequence goes on from CM028130.1 coordinate 1,069,468,907, forward strand.
CTACAATTATCAGGCAGATACATTTGAGGTAGTTTGAGTACTCTTCCGGATATAGTTATCTAGATGTTAAGTTGTGTTATTTGTTCTGAGACCCATACAAATAGTATCTTCTTTTGATATATTCTGTTTCCATTATTACTATTCTTTTTTTTCCTATTTATGTGTGTACTTGTTTGCTTGACTTCTTTTTTTTTTTCCTTTGGATTTATACCATGCCTTTGCTTAATGATTTTGTTTATTTTCTTTTGTTTTAAATATCCACTTTATATCCATTTTTTCAATTAAAAAAGAGAGAAAAAAATGAAATAATTGGTGATTTTCTTTGTAACAAATGTATTGCATTCTCTGTTCTTAGTAAAGAATTGGAGGGCATAAAATGCGAGCTGACTTGAATGCAAGAAATTGACTCATTTGTTAATGAACTAACATCAGTAAATCTTCTAGTTGAAGAAAATAGGGATCCAAATAAAAAGGACTAGATATTCTTTAGAGGGGACTAAAATACAGGAAGAAAATGACAGGTCAGCTAAGAGAGGAAGAGAGGACACCCAGCAAAACACTATTTCTGGGTATAATGAATGGTGTTTGGTTACTGGTAAAAAACAGAGAGCCATAAAAGGAGCAATAGCTGCCTCCTCTGAACTTATCACTCTGGCTAACTCTATTTGCCCCTTACATTCTGACCCATGTGCTAATCCTGAATCAAACCTACCTCCAGTAAACAGAAAATATAAAATGGTGATAGGGAACTCTATCATCAGGTTAACGGTCACAATAATATGTGACCAAAACAAGGAAACCAACACAGTATGTTACTTACCAAGAGTGAGAGTCAAATATATTGACACAAGAATAAATGCTGTGAAACTTGAAATTTTCACTATCAAATAATTTTCACTATTTTTGCTGAAGCATTAATTTGTGCTAAAATTAATTTGCACTAATTAGCAGTTTTCCCATTATAGTGACTGTGGTGCTAATGACTTAGTGCTAAATTAAAAGTATGCAATTATGGTTGCATTTGTGTTTGCACTAAAAATTACTTTGCGTGAAAATAACTAGTTTTACAGTAGAATCATAGGCAATAAAGGGGCAGATACATCAGTAATTATACACACAGGAATCAACTATATGGAAAAATCCATGAAAAAGACATTTGTCATTAACTGCTAACTCTGGATAAGAAGATTAAGGGCAAGAAATGTGAAGTGGCAATATCTGGCATCCTCCCAGTTCCTAAAGTGCACTAAGAAAAACTCCTTGCTACAGCTTGCATCAATATTAGATTAGAAAACAGGTACCAAAAGGAAAAAATCATGTTCATCAATCACTGGTCAGAATTTCATAATAACCACAGGGCATATTCAAAAGATGGACTGCATCTAAATAATTTGGGCACAAAAATTCTGGGATCAAAATTAAAAGATGCCTTTACAAAGCTTAATTTAAACTGATCACACAGGGGGAAATCAATGCACACAAAAATGCATCTGAACACACTGGAAAAGAAAGAAACAAGGTACAAACAATTAACATCACATGCCTTCTAATCAATGTCAGAAGTTTACAATATAAAATGGATGAGCTTAGTGCATTGATTGGATAAAGGAATATCCACTAATCGCAATAACAGAGATGTGGTGGCTTGACCAGAATATATGGAGAAGAAATATGAAGGATTATGTATTATTCAGTCTAGATTGAAGCCATAGGAAGGGGTGGGGTCACAGTTTACATAAAAGAAGATCTTACTGCAACTGATTTAAGCAATCAATTAAAAAAAATAGCCAAACAGAAACTGTATGGGTCAAGGTCAAAACTACTGATCAAAAATGTTTGCTGCAGGCCACCAAACACTGCAACAAATATTACTAATGAATTATTACAGAAATCAAAGATGCTTGTGCCATTGGGGAAGTAGCACTTGTGGGGGATATGAATCTCAGTGACATCAACTGGCAAATCCTAAGAGCCACATCTGCAGAAAACTACCTAATTATTACACCACAACTCCACCTAATACAACATGCCAGACAGCTCAGTAGGGGAAAATACAGCCCAAGACATCATATTCGCATCAGATTATATAAGGAATTGTAGAATAAACTCCCCTCCCAAACAGTGATCACAGTACAGCAGCGTTTGGGATATTATCACAGTTTTTTTTAATTTTTTTTTATTTAGTTGTTTAACCAGGTATAGCACACTAAGCTGAAAACTTTTTTACAGGAGCGACCTGGGAGCAGTTTAGGCTGAATACAGGAATAACTAAAATACTTCTTTATAATAAAGCAAATAATGAAGTCATCAAAAGAGAACTTATGGAGGTTAATAGGAGTATGTTATTTCACAAAAAAAAAAATGGAAATGAAATGTGGAAATAGCACAAAATGTGGAAATTGTTTAAAGACATGGGCCCTGATTCTAGTACAGTTACACCTGGCATAACAGCATTTGTGCCAAGTAGAATGGCGCTTGTAGCAACTTACGCCAGTAGTTGTGACATGCGCAATTCTACAATGTGGTCTGCAACATGGCACAGGCCACTTGCGCTGAACAGCTGTTATGCCAGCAGTTGCACCATAAACCCCCTGCAACATGGCACTAGGGGGTTTACAGCAGCAGTTGTGCCCCATTCCAGAAGGGCAGCAACAAAGTCCCAAGGGTTGGGATTCTACAAGAACCCCTGGAGGAGAACTGGCAACATAAGTTACACCAGCATTTAGCTAGTGTAAGTTACAGATGCCCACCGGGGGTCCTGTAGACCCATCAGTTGCCCAGTAGTCAGTCCTCAGATGCCCTCCCCCATGCCCAGCATACCCTAGTAAATGCCCCGCAGGGCTGCCAACATCCCCAGCCCCCAAAGTGTACATTGAGAGCCCATGCGTGTCTGCCCCATCCCCAGCCCCGTCCCTATTGCAAATTGCCCGCGGGAGCAACATAGATCACCCCCACCCATGCCCTGACCCGAGTCACCACACGCAAATGCAGCATATACCCAGCCCTGGTAGTCTGGTGGCCCCTTCCCAGCCATGCCAGTCCACCCAGCACCCCCCCACACACGTACCCAGCCAGTGACTGGCACAGCTCACCTCTCACCTCCACGGCCAGCTGCCGACTGAGTTCAGTTGGAGCGCATACAGTAAAGACACACTCAGAAATTAATTTCTGAGCATGTCTTTTCTGTATGTGCTCCAAATGAACTCAGTCAGTGGCTTGTCATGGAGATGAGAGGTGGGATGTGCCATTCGCTGGCTGGGGATTAGATGTACTGGGTGGACTGGCATGGCTGGAGTGGGGGCCACTAGATACCAGGGCTGGGTATATGCTGCATTGCTGTGGTGACTGAGCCACAACAGGTGGGGATGATCAAACATTGACTGCGGGCAATTTTCAAGGGGATCTGGGGGCTGGAGGTGTGGACAGCCCTGTGGGGCTCTTATTGTATACTTCAGGGAGGCTGGGAGTGTGAGAAGCCCTGCAGGGCACCTAATGTGGCTTTCTGGGCAAGGGGGGGCACTTGCAACCTGCGATGTACCTGTTGCGGCTTGAAACATGCTCGCCAGGTGCACCTTCTGTTCAGCATACCTGGCCGCATGTCACAAGTTGCAGGACTTATACGTGGTGACCCTGCCCCTTCTAGAATAGGGTGCAGAGTCAATGTCATAGTTGCAGTTGGTGCAAGTCACGTCTGGCGGCAACTTGTGCCAACCTTCTAGAATCGGACCCATAGTATTACACATCTGCAACAAATTCATCCATTCAAAAAATAAATACAGAAACTGAGGAGCAAAACCAGAATGGCTAACCAATGATATCAAATAACGTATAAATAAGAAAAATAAAAGTCATAATTACATGGAAGTAAGAGCGACACAGTCACACAAATTGGGCAATATACAAAAAGCAACAAAAACATTGTAAATCAATTATAAAAATATGTAGAATTCACCCTAGCAACAAATGCAAATAAAAATAACTCTAAGGAATTTCAGTTATATCACTTTCTTAAAGAATATTAACAATTAATAACAAAATTGGCCCTTTCTCAAATAACAATAAAACATCAAGCACCCCATCTGAAATGGCAGATATCATTAACTCATACTTCTGTTCAGTCTATGCCCCCTAGGAAGAAAATCCACTCATTATGACTGATACCCATGGTAAATAACTAGTGATTACACAAGAGGCAATAAATAAAAAAATAAATAAATTGAACCAAAACTCCTCAACAGGGCCTGATAAGATCTCAGGGAGGTTCCAAAAGATGGTGCCCAACTGAATTATATATATGATAAAGTATGGGTCGGGGTGTGTAACGAGAAGTTTACACACACCTGAGGGGTTTATGAGTAGCAGCTAACCCCGGGGGTGTGTGTAAACTTTGAGTTTACACATCCTGACCCATATTTTATTTTATGTAATTGCTGGGTTTTCCTTTTTCACCTCAGCAAATATGTAAAATAAAGAGCTTCCAATGTGTCCTCAGTTCAGTTTAGTTTTAGCCCGGTGCCGAGATTTGCTGTATTTTAAACCTGTTTTTCTTCCTTTGAGCAGGACTTTGTGTTTACAGTGTATGTGGGGGGAAAAAGAAAAGAAAATAACTTACCACCGAGTTCTTCTAGCAGTTCTGTTTGGGGCGAGACGGAAGCATTGAGCAGTCTGGACTGGTCGCGCTGCTGCCCGAGCATGTGCACAGCAAGGGAAATCGTGCATGTGTATACTGTTATAAACACTCCTTTATAATGGCAAATTATGCCACGGTTTCCCTATGGGAAAAAGGAGAAGCCGGTTATTATAACCCCATTAAAGTATATCTATAATACATGGAACATCCCTAATGACTGGTGTGAGGCAAATGTTATCCCTATTTTTAACAAACTCTAGCCAGAGCTGATAGGGCTGTGAAGAGCTACCAAATGACCAACGTTATTTTCTTGTCGGTGCCATATAGTGCTGTTTAGTAACAATCATCAAAAGTTGGCATGCTGCTAACTTCAGTCCTCTTGAATTTATTTACAGTGCATGCTGCTCATGCTGCTGGTGTGTGGGTGTGGGTGTGTGTGTATGTGTGCCCATAGGAATCAGATAGCTAACACAGGCTGCAAACTGCACTGTCTGTAATCTGACACTGCAGTTTGAGGTTCAGAGGTTCAGTAAACTCCAGACAACTTATAATGTGTTAACCCCTAGGTTGCTGAAAGAAATGGAATAAATCTATTAAACTAAGCTGGACAGATGATAGAAACAGCAGTTTAAAAGGGATTTTTTTTGTTATTATCCTGAGAAGTTCTGAGGTACAATACAGTAGCATCCCCCTTCCTTTCCGATGCCTTTAACATAGATCAGCAAATAGCAAAATCAGAGGGGGAGTGCACTGCTTTGCAGCTGTGGAGGAATACATCCAAATGTCCAAAAAGGGAGTTCCAAGATCAGCCATTTTAGAGCTACAATTCCAATAGTGCTGTAGGCTTCACCAAGAGCCCTAAAAAGGGGAATAAATTTAACCCATGCAACTATAGACTGCTAAGCCTTACATCAGTATGTGGTAAAATATTAGAAAGAATAATAAGTGACAAAACTGAAATGTACATTACCCATACTGACCCAGAGCTTCATCCGTGGAAGATCATGCACAGCCAGTCTTCTTTGTTTCTATGAAAAATTAAGCAAACTCCTCGATGACAAAATCCTATGCGCTATATTTGGATTTCAGTAAGGCCTTCTATTTGGTGCCACACTATGCCATTGTTAATAAAATATACAATGCAAGGACAGATCAAAGGTTATCAAACTGGACAAACCAGTCGCTAAGCAACAGAACACAAGGGGTAGGGATGAATGGGTTTAATTTTGAGCCTGGGCCAGTTAGCTGTGGTGTACCCCAGGGATCTGTACTTTGTCCCTTAATATTCTAAAAAATTCACTTATGATTTAACAGCTAGCTTGAAAAATTGATCATTAAAATTGGTGGATGACACCAAGCTCAGTGGTCCATGCATGACCAGATAGCACTTAGACTGTCTACAAGATTTAGACTTTATATACATGTAGGTCATTAACTGTTAAATTATATTTAGCACTGACAAGTGCAGAGTTATCCAGTTAGGAGAAAAAAAATTCAGCAATATAAGCTAGGTAACACCTTGCTTTCTATAAATAACAATGAAAAATATCTGGGAGTCACTGTAACACAGGATTTAGAGAACATTAGCTAGTGCAACATAGCAATCTCAAGAGCCAACAAAATAAAATGGGCAATAAGAAGAAATATTCAAACTTGGGACGTCAAGGTTATTTTCCCTCTGTATCGCACACATGTACGAAACCACCTCCACTATGCTACCCAGTTGTTGGTGTCCATATAAAAACAGACATAAATGAAATAAAAAAAAAACAAAGACGAGGTACAAAAATCATTAATACATATCAAGATACAGTAGATTGACCAGATTAAACCTAACATTCATGGAACAATTAAGACTTTGTGGTAACTTGCTTCTCATATTCGATGCAATTAATGACATATACCTAGTTCATGAAATTAAGTTGAGAAATTTAAGCAGTGTGTATGAACAATATCAGAGGTACCAACTACAAATCTGTGGAAAAAGATTTCACCAAAAAAATGAATTATTTTTTACCCAGAGGGTGGTAAACCCATGGAACTCCTTGCAAATTGAGGTTACTGTAAGTAAGGATAAAATGGGGTTCAAAAAAATATTATACATGTACATGAATCAGGAAACAAATTTGTATTATTACAACTAATTTAAGGAAGTATTTTTTCTCAGAGAGGGTTGTGGATGCATGGAACGGCCTTCCGGAGGAGGTTGTGGAGTCAAAAACAGTGGTGGAATTCAAGCATGCATGGGACAGTCATAAGGCAATTCTAGGGGGTAGGGGTAGGAAGAAGTAGGCTGCTGGTTAACTAGGATCTGCAGCTTATCCGGCAGGTAGGGAAATGGAAAGACTGGGTGGGCCAAGCGGTCCTTATCTGCCATCAAATTCTATGTTTCTATGTTCTAAAATGGGCGTACTGCCTCAGAGCTCCTAGCACTCTTTGTATGAAATGCCAAAAAAAAGTATGCATGATCACAATAGGCAATTACTAGCTATGCTTGTTGGTGCCTAAAAATCACAACAAAATGCATATGCTGAAAACCACTTGCTTCTAATAAACTTTTCAATCAAGGGAATGTCACTTTAAACTGTTTTTTGCATGACGGTATGGAAGATAAAATTATCCCACAAGATTTAAAGGGCAACATACTCTGAGAAAGCCTTTTCAGCAGGGTGGGGCAGTCACTACTGAGCTCCCCAACACACACAGCAATTACCTGAGTCGTGCACCCACTCCCCTGCTGCTATGATATGAGAGGGACACCTTCCAACCAAAAAGATTGTAATGAACGTCTTTAATGGGTTCTTTCAAATACATTTTCATTCCCAGCAGGCCAATGATTCACTATTATGGATTTCAATAGTAAAACGTAGATCAAGATCACAGTCAGCCGGTCCCTCCTCCTTGTACTGTTCTTGTGTGAGGCAGAGAGAAAGAGGGGGCATTACTTCTTTAAGCCAAAGATATGGTCAATTATTGGGGGGGGGCTTTAACTTACATTGGGGGGGGCCATAGCCCTTCCTAAACTAGCATGGTGACACCACTACCCAGACCTTACAACATCATGGATGCATTGTGAAAATAAAACAGCAATTATAATAATTGAGATCTAAAAGCTAGCCCTACAGTAACTCAGCAAGATGCTGGCATTAACTCTGATGCAACAATAAAACTCTGTAATGCCCTGCCTATCCAAAAATTAAAATGATACACCACTCCAGCACCAACTGCAACAAAGCATGTATTTGTGATAATTTCTTTTTACAATAAATGACTATATTTAGATATAATTATGTGACATGGCAGCTACGTACTACTTTAAATAAATGGGTTCTCATGCTGGTGAATTGACAAATGTAGCCTCAGACATGAAAAGCTTTCAGCCAATACTATGGGACATAAGACGTTCAAAGGCACCAAAATACTGCAGATACTGACTGGTACAAAGTCATGTCTAGCAAAAAATGTACCCTGCAAGTAAAGTTAGTGGTTCTATCCCTCTTTGCAGGCTGTATTTGAGTTTTATAACATTCATAAACAAGTTCCTTTTTGTGTAGTCTACTGAGAGAAGTGATGTAACTACTCTGTCTCAATAGCTGGGAACCCAAGCTGCAGAAAACCAAGATGTTTCACGATACCTCGTGCTGTATCCTTTTTTTGCAAAAAATTTTGTTATTATTTCAAAGCAAGATTGCTTTGGCAGGAAACCAGACACAAGAATGACCTTTAAAATCTGTGCAACATCTGAGGATAGGTTAGGATTCTCGTTTTGGGGGTTTCAAATGGAAACACGTTTCAGTGTGCAGGCTGAGGAAGAGGGAGAGGGCAGTGGGTTTATTATTAGTTGGGTTTACGCCCACTCCCAAGCACTTCATCGTTTCTGTTAGTCACAAGCATTATGTTAATTATGACTAACTGCTCAAGAAGGGCAGCTTTCACAGCCAAGAATGATGGAAAAGTACAAATTGCTGATCAATTAGCCAACAGTCTGAAACAAACTTCTCCCAGTCCAGTGTTCCTCCCCATGCAGATGCACTTGTCAGTGTTGCAATTTAGTTGCAAGACAGTGTTGTGAAGATGAAACAAGCTACTAATTACCTTAAAAAAGTATGCAGGAGGGGGAAGGTAGGGTGCTAGAGGGTAGTAGGGTGGGTGTGCTGAATTCTAAAAGGTCAGGGTAGTTGGGGGAGAACAGTATGTTACAGTGGGTGGGAGTGTTTTTTATGCAAAGATGTGTTTAAAAAAATAAGAAAACACTTTGTGTAGTTTTCATCTTCAAAGTGCTACTTATCCAGCAAAAACTACGCATAAGGGTATTTCACCGTCACTATCACTGGTGACTTTCCACTAGGCGTAGTCTTTTCCAGGTGAAAGTGGAAATTTCACCATGTGAAAATTCTGTAAAATACAATTTCAGGTAAAGCAAAGTCAGGTAAACCTTGTGAAGTTCATTGCAAAGCAAATTTCCCTGACTTTGCACGTCTCTGGTGGTGGTGACATGTGATATCAGATTGTGGTGGCAACCTCACATTGTGGCATGGGCAGAATTTTCTAATGTTGTGAGGATGTGTAATTGCATAATGTGATGGTGACATGCAGCTTCTTAATGTGTGCAGGTACATACAATTTCTGAATGCGGCAGGGATGAGCATTTTTGGAATGTGGCAGGGATGCATAATTTTGGAACACGGCAAGGATGAGCAATTTTGGGGTGTGTTGTCAGCACAAAATTTGGGAATGTGGCAGTGACTCACAAATTTTGGAATACAGCAGGAATGCACAACTTCAGACTATGGTGGTGATATGCAATTTTGGAACATGGCAGGGATGCATATTTACAAAATGTGACAGGGACCTGCAATTTTGGAATGTGACGGTTGAAAACCATCTCAGAATGCACTGGAAATGTACAATTCTGAAATATGACTGAGACACACAATTTCAGAATGTGGGGGGGATGCACAGTGTCATAATGTGGTTGGACACACTGTGTCAGAATGTGGCAGAGATGAATAATATAAGAACATAGTCAGGACATGCAATTTGGAATGTGGTGGGTGCATACAATTTTGGAATGTAGCAAGGACAAGCTTTGTCAGAATAAAATTAAATGTTCTGCCACATTCAAAAAGCGTCTGTCCCCACTAAGTTGAAGACTGTATGTCCCCAACATATTTAAGCTTGCCACTAAAGGGCAGGCCAGGTTGTCCTGGGACCCAGCCAGGAATGAATACAGAGGAAGGGGGGAGAGCAAGGGGACAGAGGAGGGGAGGAGACTGCAAGGAAAGGGGAGGAGTGATGACCTCACGGATGGTGTCATTTGACCAGGCTCAGAGCTCGCTGGCTATTGGCCAAGAGGAGGGGCCAGAAGGAGTCCTGATCAGGGGTCTTTAGGGGCTATTTAAGGGCCTGTAACCCTCAGTAAGCCCTCTTTCTTGCTGTAAATTTCAGAGCTGATCTACAGCACATCGCTGGCAATTTTTGAGGTAAAGCACTGAGAGTCTGGGGCCTTTTGTAAGGCAACAGGCAAGAAGTGTGGATAGTGTTTTTTGTGGTTAGATGCATTGGCTGGAATTAAATGAAATGTTGGTGGCTGTTTTTTCAGAAAAACATGGAGAAAAGTTTACATATGTAAGAGGGTGAGTTATGGGAGGGTTGGGTTGCTGACGGCAGAAGTTGAAGGATTCTATTACATTTGTTGTCTGATATTGAGGCCCAAGGGTGGGCCATAGGGTGTGAGGAGGGAGGTTATTAAGAAAGGAAAAGCATGCTGTTAACACAGAGAGCGAGCACTAGACTGTTGATGCTGGGGCAGGACAGTATGTTTGGGGCATTCTGTGGCAATGTGGCATGGCCTGGGGCCAAGGAAATGGTGCACAGCCTGGCTGGCAGCAGAGCACCTGTGGTAGAGCTGGGTTGCATGGATCAGACAAGCCAGAGCGAGGAGAAGCATGTGGTGGTGTAGGGCCAGAGTGAGGAGAAGCATTCATGAGGTGGTCCAGCACTGCGGTTTGCAGTTTGGTATTAGGTAAAAGGTTTATTGGAGACGCCACAGTGGTATTTTATGGGCAGATTGCATATTTATTTAACTTGAGTGTTGGCAGCGAGGTGGAGTATTGTTAAAGACCTGCTGCAGCTCGAGATGCTGGCATGGTCAGGGGACAGCTGAACAGACCAGCTCGTGGTTGGCGTGCACGGCGCCACTAAAACTGCAGGGGCGGGTGGAGGCACTGTGGGTCACTGCACCGCGTGACTTCTTCAATGCCATTAAAACTGCTTGGGTTGGTGGCGGTGCCATGGGTCACGGCGCCATGCAGATTTTCATTGGGTGGCAGATGCGCTGGGGGACCACCACGAGACGGTGGCAGGTTTTTTTATGAATGTGTGGTGCCCTTTTGGCCAGGGGGGAGTGCAGGAGTACTGAAGGCCTGTATCAAGGCTGAGGGCCATGGAAGGCACAGCTATGTAGTGCAGGAAGCCATCTTGGGGCCACAGGACCACCTGATGGTGTTGGTTGCGATGGCGCAATGGCGCTTTGGGCAGTGTGGTTTGGCCTGGGGGGCCATATACAGGGCCAGAAGGCATCTGAAGGGCGACCAAGGCTCCAAGTATGATTTCAAGTGTAGAGTGGGCCTCCAAGGCATGGGTTGGATGCATGCTGGCTGTCTGCATTGTGGAGCAGCAGCAACATGGAGCATGGTCCCAGTGGCCTGTAGCAAGGCTGTGAGCCACAGAAGGCACAGCCACATGGGGTGGCCACCATCTTGGGGCCACAGAACTGCTGCAAGGTGGCAGCGGGTGGGTTTTTGTGAAGTTTAGAGCCATTTCAGCCAGGAGACCCAGGTTGATGCCTGTAATGGGTAGTGCAAGGGGATGCTGGTGACTGTGGTGTGGCCGCTGAGGCCTATATGGCAGCCGCATGGGTACCCGCTGCACGAGGTGGTGACCAAGGAGAAGCAAGGGTCCAGCGGGCCTGAGGTGCAACTGGAAGGCTGCAGAGCCCTTCTGCATGGCATGGCCACCATTGCAGGGCCAGGGGGCCAGCTAGAGATGGTTTGCTGGTGGAGGAGACAGGTTGGGGGGGCCATTTCACAGACTGACACTTGGTGAGGTAGCAGCAGCAATGCCTCTGGGTAGAGGTTTCAAGCCTGGAGAAGGCCAGGAACAAAAGAGGGGTTTCTCTAGCTGGAGGCCAGCAGAGGCCTGGCCACATGATCTGGCTGCCATTTTCAGGTTTGGGGGTGCCAGAGGCCCCTCCACATGGTCCAAGGCATGGCGGGAACTCAGGCAGGCTGGGGGGGTGGGGCCTCTTGTGGAAAGGGAAGGACTGGCTGCACATTTGCTATATGCTCATATTGTGCCACTTGTGCAATCTAGTCATGCAGCAGAAGAGATGGCACCCAAGAGAGCTCCAGTGTCAAGTGCTACAATGTTGGCAGAGGCAGCGAAACTGATGACCCAGATGACAGAGTTGGTGGAGGCTGCAAAGAAAAGGGAGGCAGAGGAGGAGGCCCAGAGGAAATGGAAGGGGTGCGATAAGAGGGCAGGCGCAAGGAAGGAAAGGAAATAAAAGGCTAAAGAGGGTGGGAACCAGACCACTGGTGGCACCTGGGGCAGGAGTCGAGCCGATCCCGGCCCTGGTGGGGCCACAGTCGGATAGTGGTAAGTATGATGTGTATATGAACAACGAAGCAGATTTAAAGAAGTATATTTAGGGTTTGTTGGGGGACATGGGGGAGGAAGGAGTGATGAAAATGGAGTGGGCCTCACAGGCCATTAAGGATGGGGGCAGGAAGGGCAAGGCGTGGGCGGGCACCATGGGGGGAGTATGGAAGCTGTATGAGGGACCGTCAGGTTTCACGCTGGGTGACCATGTGCTGGCCTCGATAAAGGACAAGATATGGAAGGGGGAGTATGTTGATGTGTTCAGATTGGTGGATGAGGAAACAGCCAAAAAGTATGAGCAGAAGGAGTCAGTGGACAAGTCGGAAATGGCGGCAGCATTGTCGGTGGTAGAGCACAGAGCGGAGGAAGCATGGTTCAAAGGGAAGAGCATCGATACATGGCAAGCTGGTTTCCTGATTTATAGTGCATTAATGCTGGAGAAACAACCAGACCTGGCAATCCTGCTGCTGACTTATATGGCGATCATCAGGGATGCGTATTAGGTGAAGCTGGGTTTTGGATGGCTTAAATACGATGAGGCATTTCGGAGGAGAATGGCAGCGAAGGGGAACCTGTGATGGGACTGCACCCACACAGAGTTGTGGGTAAGAACCCTCTCAGGACCAGTGGGAGGGAAGGTAGCAGAGCAGGTAAAAAGAGTAGCACCAGCCCAGGTGCCAAGGCCTGCTGGGCCTTTAACAGGGCATCGTGCATGTGGCCTAGCTGCAAATTTAGGCACGTCTGGTCACGGTACGGGGGGGGTCACACCCGGTGATGACCTGCAGGCAAGGGGGTGAAAAAGCCAGACAAGCTGGGGGGCAGCTCCAGGAACAGCCCTTTTGAGGCAGAAGGGGGGGCTCTGGGAGGGGCCCGGGGGCCCTGGGAGGGGGGATATAATTTTAACTACGGTTGGAATTAGGATGGGACCAGTGGGTGGGAGGTGGGGCTATGGCCTGGCCCACACCCCCATCAAACTATGGGTGGTTGAGGCCTGGACAGAAGGCTACCCCAATAATAGAGGAGCTGAGCTGCTGAGATTGGGGTTTAAGGGAGGTTTTCTGCTGAGCTTCGAGGGTGCCCAGGTAGGGATGTGGGCCAAGAACTTGGGTTCCATGAGAGGGAAGAAAGGCATAGTCTGGGTTAAGATTCAGAAGGAGATCAGGGCAGGTAGGGTGGAGGGGCCTCTGCAGGAGCCCCTTTGCAGGCAGTTCTGAGTGTCACCCCTAGGGGTGGTTCCCAAGAAGCAAGTGGGGGAGTTTCGGCTCATATATCACCTGTCCTACCCTGATGGTGGGCCAGTAAATGGAGAGATCCTGGAGGCTCTCACCATGGTCTCGTATGCTTCACTAGACCAGGTGGTGGAGTTGATTCGGGTGGTGGAAGGGGTCAGGTTGGCAAAGACAGACATCGAGTCCACATTCCATTTGTTGCCTGTCCACCCGGCGGACTGGGACCTGCTCGGTTTCCAGTTTGAGGGCGGTGTGTACTCCGACAAGGTGATGGCCATGGGCTGCTCAGTGGCATGCTCAATGTTCAAAGCATTCAGTTCATGGGTACATTGGGTATTCAGATACCGGTATGGGCACAGGAGGGTAGTCATTACCTGGATGACTTCCTGTTGATAGGGTCCAGCCAGGCGGAGACTCAAGGGATGTTGACGGACTTCCAGGGCATGTGCAGCGCCATGGGAATCCACTTGGCAGCAGGGAAAACAGAGGGCCTAGTCTGTGAGCTGGAGTTCCTGGGAATTAAGGTGGACACTGAAGAAAAGTGTTTTCGGCTGCCAGAGGACAAGGTGGCATGACTGAGAGGGCTGCTAGCACTGGTAGATGGGAGGAGGAGGGTGCCGCTGGTATAAGTACAACAGCTGCTGGGGCACCTTAATTTTGCCTGCAAGGCCATAAGCCCGGGCAGGGCATTTATGAGGAGATTAGGGAGGGTCATGGGATGAGCGAAGCAACTGCATCACTGGGTGGACATCAATAAGCATGTGAGGGAGGATCTTCAGGTATGGGAAACTTTCCTAGAGCCATACAAAGGGGTGATGTTCTGGCAAGAGGAGTAGGCCTACAATACAGACTTGGAGCTGTACACGGACACAACCAGGGGTGTTGGGATGGGGCCTACTTTCAAGGGGAGTGGATTTCGTATGGCATGGCCAGCACAATGACATGAATGGAGGTAGACCAAGGATATCATGTTCCTGGAGATCTTCCCAATATGGGTAGCTCTAGAGGTATGGGGTGACTGGATGGCAGGGCAGCGCATCTTATTTTGGTGTGACAACAAAGGCATGGTGGAGGTGAACAACAGGCAGAGTGGCCGTACAGAGTCAGTGGGGCAGGTCCTAAGGGCCATGGTGTTATTGGGTTTGCATTTTAATCTGTCTTTTAGGGCACAGCACATTGAGGGGACATGGAATGAGATGGCTGACTGACTGTCTTTCTCATTTTCAGATGAAGCAGTTCCGGGAGTTGGCACCACATGCTGCAACTGTCTGGACCAAAGTCCCAGACTGGCTATGGGAGATTGGAGGGGAAAAGCCAGGGCCGTGTATAGAGGGTTGTGGTCAGCCAACACCCTAAAAGCCTACGAAGGGGCATGGGCAAGTTTCCAGGCATTTTGGTCTAGAATGTGCTGGGAGGCAGAGGAGCCAGTCCAGGAAGAGCAAGTCATGCAGTATGTAGTGGAGAAATGGGAGGATGGGGTGGCCCATGCCACCATGGTGGTCCAGCTGGCAAGTATCAGCTGGATGTGCAGGGACCAGGGGTGGATGGATGCTGTGGGCAGCTGGGCCATCAAGTGGATGGTCACGGGCTGGCAGAGGGGTCAGGGCATGAGGCAGGATGGGAGAAGGTCCATAATGGGTCACCTACTCACGAAGGTGGTAAGGGCACTGGACCACATTTGCAGTTCTGCAAATGAAGCCTGTTTATTCAGGGCCATATTTGTGATCAGGGCAAGGGGGGCTTTCAGGGTTGGAGAAATTGTGGTGCCCAGGAAAGGGGTGGCTGCCGCAGGCTTACAGGAAGGTAATGTGAAAGTGGAGGAGGATAAGGTGGTCATCTGGCTGCAGAAGTCCAAGATGGACCAGTGGGGTAAGGGCACCACTGTGGAGTTGCACAGGCAGGCAGAGGCTGGAGTATGTGCAGTCCAGGCTATGAGGGACTATGGTAGAGTTCGAGGCCACATGAAAGGGGCCTGGTTCTTGCATGGAGATGGGTCCCCAGTGATGGGTTTTCGGGTTGGTGCGGTACTGAAGAAGGTGGTGGCCTTCATGGAGGAGAACCCCATCAGTTTCGCCCCACACTCCTTCAGGATTGGTGTGGCATCAGAGGTGGACGCTGTAGGAGGAGGAGGGGAGAATGAGGTCAAGCGGGTGGGGAGATGGACATCAAACTCTTACAAGAGATATGTGAGGTGTTGACATGGCTAATTGAGGTTCCTTTTTCTCTTCCTGCAGCAGGCTCCAAGAGGCAGGTGTGGATTGTGGGGCACTCATTCATCTACTGGGCGGAAATGTTTGCAGCCACCGCAAGGATAAGGACACAGTTACAACCAGAGGCAGAGTACACCAGGGTGTAGTGGAGAGGGCTGAGAGGCATGAGGTGGTCACAGCTGCTTCCCATGCTGGAGGAGTTGCGGGTGTGCTGGGCCAGATTGGACTGTATCATTGTCCAACTGGGGGGTAATGACCTAGGGGCATTGCCTTGGGGTCCCTGATGAGGGACATTATTGCAGATCTGAAGAAGGTGAAGAGCTGCTGGCCAGGGGTGGTGATCGGCTGGTCCGCGATCACATCCCGCAGGGTATGGAGGGGAGCGAAAGGGCCTCAGGCAATAGGGGTGGCATGGAAATGCCTGAACAGGAAAGTGGCCAGAGCAGTGATCGAAATGGGGAGGGGCGGTTCACATGCAGCATAGGGATATTTCATACGAACATGAGGAGGTGTACCGGGTGGATGGGGTACACCTGATGGAGTTCGGCATGTGTCTGTTCCTCCAGCCCTTTAGGGAACTGGTCTGGGAAACCAATAAGAAAGGCCTGAGGTTTTAACCCACACGGGGGGGGGAGCCCCATCTTCAATCGCAAGCTGGAGATGGGTCAGTGGAAGGGTTTAGGAGCAAGGGGATAAGGGGGGCAGGTAGAGGGGAGATACCATGGGCTGGGGACAAAGGAACCCAGGCGTGGGAGTAACAGGAGAGGGGAGGAATATAGAGCTACGGGGTGGACCACTGTGTCCACACCTAGTGGGGGGGAGTGGTCCGGGTAAATGTGGCACCCGGTTGTGGTGAGTGAAAGGGGGGGGCCAGATCACAGTGTCTGGACCCCAAGAAGCAATGGCGAAAGAGGAAGAGAACAAGAAGAAGAACCACAAGAAGGAAGACAGGACTGCTATGTCCTAGAAGTGATATGAGACTGTTATGTCCGAATTATAAATACTGATTATTAGAAATTAATTGGGATGCAGATGATGAATATATAATTGTGCCTTTAAATAAGTATTGCCAGCGAGCATCCAAAAGTGACAAAGCAGTGGCCTGAGTTATTTCTGGGTGGGGATCCAGGGACTATTAAGCTTGCCAATGAAAGGCAGGCCAGGTTGTCCTGGGACCCAGCCAGGAATGAATACAGAGGAAGGAGGAAGAGGGAGGGGACAGGGAAGGGGAAGGGACTGCAAAGAAAGGGGCAGAAGTGATGACCTCACAGATGGTGTCCTTTGGCCAGGCTCAGAGCTCGCTGGCTATTGGCCAAGGGGAGGGACCAAAAGGAGTCCTGATCAGGGGTCCTCAGGGGCTATTTAAAGGCCTGTAACCCACAGTAAGCCCTCTTTCTTGCTGTACATTTCCCCACCCACCCTCCCTGAAAGAAAGAGAAGGGGAGCATGGAATAGGCACTAGATAGGCACAGGCACAAGGAAGGGAGTGACCTCTAATGGGGCCTGGCATCGGCCAGGTGGGGCCATAGATGGGCAGCCAGTCTCCGGGGGGGGGCTAGGTGGAGCCCCGCTGGAGGGTATCAGACAAAAAGGGAGATGGCAGTATGAGGGGAGGAGAAGGGGTTTGGGATCAAGGAGAAAAAAGATGGGCATGTAGAGGGGGGAAGGGGTAGGTACCATCAGCTGGGGACAAAGGACCCCAGGCATGGGAGTAATGGGAGGGGAAGGATCCAGAGCTAGGGGGTGGACCGCTGTGTCCAACCTAGTGGGGAGAGGAATGGTACGGGTAAGTGTGGTACCCGGTTGTGGTGAGTGAAAGGGGGGGGCCGGATCACGGTGTCCAGACCCCAAGAAGCAATGGCGAAAGAGGAAGAGAACAAGAAGAACCACGAGATTGAAGACAGGACTGCTATGTCCTAGAAGTGATATGGGACTGTTATGTCTGAATTGTAAATATTGATTATTAGAAATGAATTGGGATGTAAATGATGAATATATAATTGTGCCTTTAAATAAATATTGCCAGCGAGCATCCAAAAGTGACAAAGCAATGGCCTGAGTTATTTCTGAGTGGGGATCCAGGGACAATCTGTCATTACCCATTCATGCCACATTCTGAGAATGGCCATCACCCGCATTCCAAGATTCTCCATCCCCATAAATTTTTTGATGCATGTCCCTGTCACATTCTGAGATTTTAAACTTAGACTTTTTTTACTTTAAAATAAGCACAATACAAGCAGTGCACCAAGAATGCTAAGAATACATTGACACATGCGTACAGTAACTTCATATAATGATAGCATATCTAAAGCTTCCCACTTACGTTGCAACATCAAGAGGGATAAACCCAATTTTCAGAATACAGTTGCTATTCATAATAGAGCCATGACCTAGAATGTACCTGAACACAAAATATTAAATAAAAAAATAGAAGCCAGTACTAGGGCATATCCTTCAATTAAAAATGAATATATTAAGGATATGTGTCAGCTTATCTGGAGTTACAGACTTCACAGGCACATGCTGGTTTTGAGATGATAAGTAACCTCCAAATGTGATATATGACCTTCAATCAGAACTTAGTAAGTAACTTAGAATTAATTTGAAATAATTAGCATTATTTGTTTCATTACTATTCTTTTGTTGCGTGCTACTGTACAGAGACCGTACTTATGTTATACTACTGTGGTTTTGAAACAAAATTGCCAGTTGGAAAAATGCACATATCTGAAACAAACTATATTCATTTGTCAACTACGAGCACACTCAATAGTGGGTAAACAGTACTCTTATTAATTTAATGTGGCTGCCTAGTGAGTGGCATCTTATAATTGGAACAGGGCACAAACTGTACAGATAACATCCACTGGTAGGCAGTTCATATTTAAATGTCCCAAATTTAGGAACAGTTTGAAACTTTTTGTATAATGTCCCAAAGCACAGTCACAATAGACAGTACTATACGAACATACGAACAAATGAAATTTGCCAGCAAATAAAGGCCTAGAGGTCTATCAAGTCTGCTCGAATGTGCAGCTAGCACCCCTTATTCTGCAGCTGCCCCTCCCTTCCACCCTTCCCCTCCATTGACCCTCCCCCTTGTCCTGTCCCATCCCAATTTGAAGCAGTCCACTGTTCTACTGGATACCACTTCTGTAGGTAATGCATTCCACCAAGCTACCACCCTCTCCTTAAAAAAGTGTTTCCTCATCTCCTTCCTGAACCTTCCTCCCTCCAGTCTCATATCATGGCCCCTGATGTCCCTCCCCTCCCTTACTCTGAACAGCCCTTCTGTACCTGTCTTGTTTATTCCTTTCATGTAGTTAAAGGTTGCAAGCATGTCCCCACTGTCTCTCCTCCAGTGAGTACATGTTCAACTCCCTCAGCCTCCTCTCATATGATAAGTCTCCTAGCCCCTTGATCATCTTGATCACCCTGCGCTGCACCCCCTCCAGTAACTTAATGTCCCTCTTCAGATACAGGGGCCAGTACTGCACGCAGTACTCCAGGTGCCATCTAACTAATGACCTATACAGTGGCAGAATCACCTCCTCCCTCCTCGAGGATATACCCCCTGCAGTGCAACCCAGCATTTTGTTGGCCTTTGCAGCTGCCTTCCTACATTGTGCTGAGTTGTTTATTGATCCCTGCAGCCAGTTCCCTACCCATCTCACCAGCTTTGCACCCACCCCTGTGCCTTCTAACTTACTGCCCAGCCTCCTATGTGGCACAAAGTCGAATGCCTTACTGAAGTCCAGATACAGGACATCCACTGCATGGCCCCTGTCCAATTGCCTATTTACCCAGTCATAGAAGTCCACCAGGTTGGTTTGACAGGATCTGCCACATATGAAGCCATGCTGTCTGCTGTCATGTAGTCCTCCGGCCTCTAGGAGGGCCACCAGCCTCTCCTTTAGGATAGTCTCCATCAGCTTACCGATGATGGATGTGATTCTCACCAGTCTGTAGTTCCCCGGTTCATCCTCGGGGCCTCTCTTGTGGAGGGGCACCAGATGTGCCATCCTCCAATCCTGAGGTACACACCCTGAGTGTAGTGAGGCATTAAATAGGTCTGCCAAAGGTCATGCAAGGGTCTCTCCCAGCTCCTTCAGTACTCTGGGGTGAAAGCCATCTGGGCCTGGCACCTTGTTCACCCTCAGTGCCTTCAAACCCTCCCAAACTCTGCCCTCTATGATTTCCCCATCTGTCACCCCTTCCCCTATTTCTGCCATTCCTCCCCCCTTGGTATCACCCCCCTCTTCTCCTTAGTAAATACTGAGCAGAAGAAATCATTTAGCGTTTCTGCCTTATCACACCCTGGTTCCACCCAACCCCCCTCCTTCCAAATCCTTGCTATGTGGTCCTTACAGCTCCTTTTCTCCCTGATGTACCTAAAGAAGTCCTTCTCCCCTTCTTAATGTTTTGTGTCAGCCTAAGCTCCATAGATGCCTTGGCTCCTCTTGGTGCCCATGTCACCTCCTTCAGTTCCATCAGGTACTCCACCCTGTCCTCCCCCCTTCCTCTTTTATTGTACCTCCTAAAGGCAGCTGTTTTCCTTCTTACCTTTTCCATTACCTCCTTGCTCAACCAGCTCGGTTTCTTAGCCCTCGCCTTCTTGCTCTGAGCCTTGCAGCAGGTTTTGGTTGCCTCTACTATCCCCATCTTTATAAGTTCCCACCTCTGGTTAGTGTCCATGCTAGGTTGAATTCTGGTCAGGCACCCTTTTACCACTTCCCCATCCTCCCAAAGTTGGCCTTCCTGAAGTCCAGCACTCTTGTGCCAGATTCCAGTCCTTTCTTGCACTTATCAGTGTCAGTGGCTCAGTAGGTAGCACACTCGCCTCTGAGGCTGGGAGATCATAGGGCTGTGGGTTCAGTTCCCACATCTGGCACTTGGGTTAATATCCCAGTACTGACACTGTAGTGCAGCATGAGAGGGGTGCTGCACTTCTGAGGTGCTGTCTTTCAGATGAAACGTTAAACCGAGGTCCCATCTGCCTGTATTGGTGGTAGTTCAGGTAGATGTTAAAGATCCCATGTGTCCCATGGCACTTATCGAAAAGAGTAGGGGTAACTTTATTGAAATAAACACATAAGAAAGAAAACACAGGAACATTTAAACACTAAGAGCCTTCATAGCGAATTAGTAAGCAATATAAAATAACAATACAAAAAAGGAAATCATAAAACAAATATATTCACCATATACAGAGGGAAAAATTAAAATGCACATAAGGAACACAAAAAAAGATACTCCCGTACATTAGTTTATAAGCCCCAAGGTGTAATCCCAAACCTAATACTACAAAGATACTATGTACAGTATGGAGACACCATCTAGATGATATAACCACATTCAATGACCTATGAAACTAAACTAGTGAATAAAAGATAACACCCTCTAATCTATTTATATTTAATGATATGCGAGAAACCTTTCCACCAGAACTGAACCTTTTTTCCATTATACAACTGTAAATCAGAAAGAAATACCTTATGCAGAACATTAGTAACATATTCTTTAAAGCCCTTAACTAAGGGCTTCCTTTGATATAGGACCCACTGGCATCTCGTCTGCCATAAGCAATATCTTAAACAAGCAATAAAGACCCGCAAAGTCCCTTTATTATATTGATGTAAGAAGGAAGGAAAAATTCCAGTCACCAGGATATCATAAGAAGGCCTGGCTAACCATGGAAGATTCCAAACCATCGCTAGATGTTCCCAAATTTTAGAAGACACTGAACACTTTAGAAAGAAATGATCCATTGTTTCTTCTTGATTTACACAATCTATATAGGACAAGATCTCTCTTCCTTAGCCTTATATTTCGCATTCCTTACATTTAATTTCCCATATAATGCTAACCATTGGTTTTCCCACATATAAACAGGTAATCTTGGGTTATTCAACTGCTGTAATATAGCATCATTCTGATCACTAGGACAGTTTTTAAAACATGGTACTATCGAGTAGTGTGCAGCCATCAGTTCTTTATAAAGCGTCCTTGATGAACAACTTATAATTTGTTGTTTTACTATGTTCCACTTAAAAAGTTTCTGTGCTGCCGGTTTAAAGTATTCCGGCAAAGAGAAACGTCCAGAAAGTTTAGGGGCACAATGTAACCAGGTCAGGATATAGCGTCTCAATAAACTTTTGAAAAAGGGAACCTCCGGACTGCTAGATCCACTTAAAACATTTTTTAACGACCTGGAAAAAAAAATCGCAAAACAAAAGACAACTGGCTCCACCATTCCCAACCCCCCTTTATTTTCTCTAAATATGTGAAACACCTCTTAACCGGTTAAGTCTATTCCCCACAGTAATTGAAAGCAAATACTGTAAAGCCTAGTATCAAATTTAACTGGTAATGGAATACTGCTACATACTGTAAACTAGGTAATATAAATTGTCTCAAACCTGAATTCTTTTCATTTTGGAAAATCTATACCTTTTCCATCTATTTACTTTACTTTCTAACGTATCTAACACCAGTTTCCAATTATCTTCTGGACAATTTTGTGGACCAAATTTTATACCTAAAATAATTAATGGTTCCGAGGTTATAGTAATAGAATTCCAAATGGTGGGGTTTGAAAAGTCTGTCCTATGATTAGACCCTTAGTCTTATTCCAATTAAGTTTAGCATTAGCTACAAGGCATATTCTTCAAATTTAACAAAAAACTTTGAAGTTGTGAAATGTCGGAAAAAAAGGCAGACATCATCTGCATAAGCTTGAATAGAAATTGACGATCTGTCTCTGGGATACTAATCCTTGCCACAAAGGGCCAAACTTACAGCTCTTAATAAAGGTTCCAGTGAGAAAATATACAGTAGAGGCTTAAGCGGCCCCTGTCTCACCCCACACTTTACATTAAACCCCTCCCTTTCACCTTTAATGTATGGAAACACATTACCAGAACTATATAGATTTTAATTAAATTCAATAACTGCATTGGAACATGAAAGAATTCCAAAGTGGAAAAAGAAATAAATGACTGACTCTATCAAACGCTTTTTCCAGATCCAAAGTCACTAGAAACCATGTTCACCTGAGTCATTAAGCTTTTCTATCATATCTCGAATTAAGCACAAAACTGACTGAATACTGCGTTGATTTCGATGTGCTGCACTTGTATAAAACTACGTTTTGCTAACTCTTTTAAGCCTAGTATTAAGTAAAGTTGTCAAAATTTTATAATCAGAGTTTAGTAATGTAATAGGTCTCCAATTTTGAAATACATTTCTATCACCTGATTTAAAAATATAATTTGTAAGCCATCAGAAAAAGAATGTACTATTACTCCTGTGTCCAGAAAAAAATTGAAAACTTCAGTTAAACAATCAATAATTTCTAGTTGAAACGTTTTATAAAATAAATTGGAGAGACCAGCCGGTCCAGGGGCCACATTTGCTTTAAGTGAGAAATAACTGTCCTAATTTCCTCATGAGTAAAGGTTGTTTGAGCTGTTGAAGAAAATCAGGCTCCAATTCAGATGTGATGGGGGGGCCTAATAGGTTAGTAATCTGAGTTAAAGAAGGCATTTCGCGTGCTTCTAAATCCCTAAAATGTTTGATAATTATTTCCCCTATGCCTTGAATGGAAGAAACTGTGACATCACCCTGCTGTAGGGAGTGTAAAGACACCTTTTCCTTAATCCCTTTACATAACTCAAACGGGTCACCGATTACTGTTTTCCCCAGGTGATTAGACATAACCACATGTAAGGTTTTGGCTCTATCATATTGAAAGGTTCTCATTTCTGTTTTGATTTCTTCTATTTGTGAGGAAAAGTCACCCCTGGATGTATTAGCTCTAGTAAGCAATAATTGTAATTGGGCCCTTAACTTTAAATAATGAAAAAATTTAGTCTTCTGACTTACTTTACCATATTTTTGTAGCCACTGAATACAATCTTCCTTTGTTTCCTGCCACCATACCCCAATATCCTGATATAGAAATCTTACGGACAACCTTGCCTGTAATATGAATGATATTGATGTTTGAACTTTAGAGTTCCTCAAAACAGAGGTATTCAGCTTCCATCTCGATCTCTGCTTCCACTACCAATTACAACCCTATATTTACCATTAACAAAGCATGGTCAGTGAATTCTACCGGAAGTATAGAGAATTACTATAAGAAATATGCTTGGAAAGAAAAGATAATCTATAGTGTAACTTTTTCCTTTCGTAAAAAGTACCAGTCAGCCCTGAAACTCCTCGATCCATACAGGACCTCAAGTCTGCCTTTTAACAATGTCTGTTAAACATAAGGAATCACAACAAATTTTGTTACCTCTCCTAAACTATTCCTGCTTTGTGCCAAACTACAATTAAAATCCCTCCCCAAAGGATGGGATGGTAGTCACTAAAAAGGTTGAATGTGTTTCATGCAAATACCCTGCCCGCCTTGGTTTGGGGATTATAAATGTTTATTAAACGAAGGGTGTACGTAAACCACTGTCCCTCTAAAATCAACGTTCTTCCTGGACTCAAATCAATAAGCTTATGAAGAACAAAGTTATATGAGCTAAAAAGAATGCCTACCCATCTGTTTCTCCCTCCCCAAAGGACCAATATGAAGGCCCCACGGCCAGTCCTTTGAGAAAATATTACCCTGGTGATTAGCAAACATCCAAGTTTCTTGCAAAAAAATAATTGAGATTTTCAAATCATGAAGTAATTGAAAAACTGCTCGTCGTTTTTGAGTGTTTAATAAACTATGCGTATTTAAGGTAGCCCAAGTGAATGTGTGGGTCATATTTAAGCTGACTAAAACTCACGAACCCTATTTTTTTCTTCTTTTCTTCTTTTTCCCTTTATAATCTTCTCTAGCCGGCAAATGACCATCTTGAATTGAGACCTGGGAATCCGTATCTGCTATATCTAGTTCAGAATCACCCCATAATAAGACCTCATAAGAGTTTTTAGAGGCAATACCTTCTGGTTCTAACGACAACTGAGGTTTAATGGTTCTACTTGAGCGTCTAGGAGCCAGAGGAGGTTTTATAGGTGATCCTGACTGATCCGGTAAAACCCCCGGTAAAACCCCCTTTGCCTCAACATAACAAACAGGTTGCAACAAATCAGGATTAAGACTAACCGGTTCTGTCCCCTTTAAATCTGATAGGCTGTTGACTGTAACCGTAGTGTCCAACACAGGCATGGAATCTGATTTGTCCAACAGTGATGTTGCCAAAGGCAGTCCCAAAATCTGATTAGTCTCAGCTTCCTGAGCTTTTTGAATAATTAATTCCGCATTACCCACATTTTTGTTTTGTGCAGCCCAAGGACAATCCTTAAAGGCGTGATTATATTCCTCACATAGGTCACATTTAACAGCATTAGAACAAAACATGGTTACATGACCCACTTCCCCACAATTGTCACACCTCGTCTGATCACAGGAGCTAGATAAATGAGATTTTGCACCACACCTATAACAGGCCCTCGGCTGTCCGCTGTAGAAAACCACACCCCGGTCTCTTCCTAACAAGAAAGAATTAGGAATGTGTTCTATACCTGCTGCATTTTGTCGCATTTCACCTTAAATTTCCACCCACCAGTCCAAAACCGTTCTGCATCTAGAATTGGTTCAGGGTCACTCTGTACCTCACACTTCTGAGACAACCAAAGACAATATCCTCACGTGTACCCCTCATTCGAAACATAACTGTAATAAACTTAATTAAGGGTTTTGTCAAGGGAATGACTAAAAAGGAGTCCACAGAGGGAAAATTTAACTTGGTTATATCTATCCCAGAATAGTTCTAATAAGGCAGGGGATCGAAACTGACATCAAATTATCCTCCCTGAGATGTGGATGAAAGCAAACACATCACGGGGAGAAAATTTCAAAGAATCCTTTAATAAAGATCTCCCAACAAAATATCTATCAGGCCGTTCCTTCAATCCCCCTTTGTATCTAATACGAACTGCATTTCTCCTGGGGGCTGCTTCCCTTTTGCACTGAGTAAAAAGGCTGGACATAAGAGGTTTCTCAGGCCTGTTTACCTCTGCCTTCCCTTCTAATACAGGACTACTCTGCTGCATATTATTCTCCCCAATACATTTGTGTAAGGACTCTTTCATAACCACTGAA
The DNA here is from genome assembly GCA_016271365.2 of Neoceratodus forsteri. NCBI lineage: Eukaryota > Metazoa > Chordata > Ceratodontiformes > Ceratodontidae > Neoceratodus > Neoceratodus forsteri. The sequence continues at coordinate 1,069,494,746 of CM028130.1, forward strand.
TTTTCAAGCAATACACCTGACTGTAAACCCCCAGGTTTCCAGTTAGGACCAGATTTATTTATGTCCAGTGAACCGTCCCAAGCTGAGTCTGGTGTCCAAATTCCTTGTTCCGTTTTTTTCCACCCCGCTGCCGATAACGCTGCCTGTGGGGACCATGTTCCATCTTGACCCAAGATTTGAAAATCAGAAGAGGCCTCAGATACAGTTGTGCCCATTGTCTTAATAGAAACAGGAAGAGCTCTGTGGCCCTTTTTATTTTGTGCAAATGAAAAATCAGTCACCCCGTCCTGCACACCAGGCTCCGTTTGGTAAACTACAGGGGTTAATAGAGGCTCTCCACTGGGTCTCGTGTGGTATGTTTAAAAACAAAACCAGACTCCTTAGACAGTTGAAATGTGGGGCAACTGAGTGAAAAAGTGCTCTGTACTCACAATCCTCTCAGAGGACTCCGTGCTTTTTCCGACGATCTGTTCTGTACCAGACTCAGTCTTGCTTTGCGGTCGCGCTGCCCTCAAAGCCCCAGTACGTTTCTGTGCAGCAACTTCCCAGTTACAGAGTTCTGTCCTGCGTCTCCTGATACCTGCCTCCTCCACTGCCGCTAACGCCAAAGACGCCAAGCGCTCCACTGACTTCCGGGTACTGCTTACTGCCGGCATATCGATTACCGACTCATGTTCATCCTGCATCAAAGGTGTAGAAGCCGACTCCACAATAACCCTGGGATTCTCCGCTAAGGTAGCCACTTGAGAACTCCCAGCCTCAGCTGAAAAACTGCCATCTCCATTTAGCAATGATACCGACTCAATCACATCAGCCATCGGCTCAATATCATGCCGCAAAGCTGTCGGCAACTGTGGAACTTGCAGAACGTCCAGCTCTGTAACGCCATCAACCATCACCTCCTCCTCACTCCACGTCCGTAGTAGTGGCCATGTCCGCCTCCTTGACACTCTACTGGCCGCAAAGCGCCAGCAGAGTAGGGGAATTTCCTCGGTGTCCTGGCCAAATTTCCCTCATTCACTAAAAATACCACCAACAGCTTAATCTGGTTCAAAGTCAGTTGGCATTCATCTGTATCTCCCTCCCCAGGGTCGTGCCTGAAAATAGGCAGGATTTGTCTAGTGCACTTACCCGATCAACAAAAACTAAATAAATAAATAAAAATAAATATCCAGTGTGAGCCATACTGAGTGGTGGTCACTCCCTGACAGTTGTTCTTACACCATAAGTTCTCTCACAGAGTCCCCATTTGCCAGCACAAGGTCAAGGGTATTCCCTAACCTGGTTGGTTCACTGACCATTTGCAGCAAGAAGCTGTCCTAGAAGGCATCCAGCAATACCTGCTCCCTTCTATTCCTGGTTGTTAGGGTACTCCAGTCCACTCCTGGCATGTTGAAGTCCCCTACAATCACCACACTACCCTTTTTGTAGGTCCTTCTGATCTGTCCCACTAGTTCACTGTCTAACTCCTCCATCTGAGATGGCAGTCTGTACACCACTCCCATTCCGAGAATCCTATTCTTGGAATCCTGGATTTGCATCCAAAGTGACTCCATACTACCCTCCTCCCCTTCCTCCCTTACACACTTCAGTCCTTCCTTCATATATAGTGCCACCCCCTCCTTTCCCAATCACCCTGTCCCTACGAAATAACCTGTACGCTGGTATAGACAGGTCCCAGTCATTGTATTGGGTGGCCCATGTTTCTGTGATGGCTGCAATGTCCACCTCTCCCCCTCTGCCATGAGCACCTGTAACTGCAGTTTTCCTCCAAAGGCTTCTAGCATTAAGGGTAACCACCTTCCACCCTTCCCCCCCTTCCATCCTGCCCTCCTTTACTAGCATCACCAATAGTACTTGCCATTTGTTCTTTGTCACTGTTATGGGGGGTAAGCACATATGGTTTCCCAACCTGTGGTCTCTGCTTGTCTCTTGCCCACTTGCCACCCCTCGCTCCTAGTTTAAATTTCCAACTTCCTCTATGTATTCCTCCATCCTCTGTTTCAACATTTTCTTTCCTTCATCACTCAAGTGTAGTCTGTCCTTGGCATAGAGACTACTGTCCTCCCAGGTCCCCCCCCCCCCCCAACAGCCCATGCCCTTTAGCATAACACCAGGCTCTTAGCCATCCATTAAATTCCACAATTCTCAGCTTTCTTGTTGTGCTTGCCTTGGGCACTGGAAGTATCTCTGAAAAAGTTACTGATCTTCCTGACCCTCACATAATTGTCCTAGTTCCTCAAACCTCCTCTGGACTCTATCTACTGTCTTGTCAGCCAGGTCATTCATCCCAAGATGTATAATTAAATGAGGCTTGTCCCTACCCCATCTAGCATATTTCAGAACAGATTGTCCCACTCTTTCCACTGTCATTCCTGGCAAAGCCTCCACTCAAATGCGACTCTTCCTCTCCCCCTTGCTACCCTACCTGACTCCTCTTAGTATTGAGTCCCCTAGCACTAAGATTCCACCCTTTTACTCCCTGCTTGCCTCCATTCATCTCCATCTCTCATTCCCAGCACCTCTTCTTCCTCCTGCACATTCTTTCTCCCTTTTGCCCCTGTTGCAATTCTCCCAGCAGAACTTCCCCCACTCTGGTTTGGTCCAGACATTTATCAATTACTCCTCCAACTGCATCACCTCCCTTCTTCTTCCCGTCTAGCAGTGTAAAACTATTTTCTGAAGACCCTTCACAAATACCAGCTCCCTCTCTCTTCATAGTAACCTGTTCTCTCCTTTCCACTCCATGACTGTTGCCACTTCTCCTCCCCTCACAAGTCCCTGTCTCCTCCTTCTGTTTGTCTTTTGTCTCCTGACCTTGTTTCCTCAGCAATTGTTCTTCCTGGCCTGGGCCCCTTTGTCTCTGCTTCCCTTCTTCTGACCCTCTCCTCACCACTGTTGACTCAAATTGCCCTCCCTCATCTCCTCCTCCTCCCTCCCTCCCTCCAGTATTGGGCTAAACCCATCTCCAGTCTGCCTTGCCTGTCTTAGTTCCTTCTGCAGACCCTTGATCTCCTTTCTAAGTTTTTCTATGTGGTTGCACACTAAACATCCCCCTACCCTCCAGGCAATTTTGAGAAAGACTGGTGCACCGCAGTTGTTACAGTCTACCACCCTACCCATTGCTCTCTTTGCCCACCAGCGATCCCCCACCCTTCCAGGTGAAGGATACCAAACACTCCCCCAAGCCTCCCCTCACCCCCTATCAGTGCAAAACATTCTTCTTTTCTTAATTTCCCTTACCCCCTTTGTTGAACACGTTTACATAGATTGTAGGAGTGTTCCCCTCATACCCAGTCTGAAGTAATTGTTACCAATGGAAATCTGCCTAGCAGCAGAATGGTGCCACAATGTTTCTGTCCATGTTTTTGACAGGAGAAAGAAAGAGGGGCAGCTGAGCCTGCTGCATATGAGGTAAGACTCAATTTCATTAGCAAGTAAGGAGGATGTACCCTACAGTAACCCCAGCAATAAAAGGTGAATGCCATAAACTGACACCACAGATCACAGTACAATTATATCATCCAAGATGCAGCATTGTATAACCTGGAGTAGATGTTAGGCAAGCTTCACCTCATTACCTCTCAATAGCACATACTTCCTTCAGCAGTATCGTCATTCTAAGTCAGAGTTGGACCAAGTGCCTTTCCTCTGGAGTTAAATTCACAATTGATTTTTAAAAGATGCTTACCCCCCCCTTTCCAGATCAGCATACATGTTTGTCCACCATAGACAATTTTCAGTCTGGCAAGAATGAGCAATGCACGATGGATCCCAAGCTCTCTAAGTTGTTTGTGAACTGCATCAAGCTTCCTCTTTCAGATTCTGGTAGAAAAACTCGGATTGGGGTCAAGTTGCACTTGATTATCCTGTCAGTCTACAGTGCTGTGATATTCTGCTTGTGCTAGAACTTCATCCCACTGAGCTGAATTCCTCATGAGAACCAAAATTGTCCTCAGAGATGGATTTGGCACCTGGGTGTGTCTGAGTGGTGGAATATGCCTTTGTAACTGATATCTCCTCTAATATCTCTAGATTTGTTTTCCTACCACACTGTTAAAAATGTTTTAGTATTGTTCTCAACTCCCTCCTGAAATCCTACCAGATGAATATTTGCAGCCCTCTGTGCATTTTCTGTCTTTTTCAGATGGAGACACAACTGCACATTTTCATTAATCAGACCAGTACTAGTCATTAAGACTAGTTGTGATCAAGCTGCATGTTTGTACCTCTTCTTGACAGCTGAAACTTTTGCAGCCAGAACCATAAATTTTGAGGCATAATCATTAGAACTGTGATCCAGCACGTGAATCACTTTGAGTAATACTGTGTTGCTCAGCTGGGCATCTTCTGAGTTTGAAAGTGTCTCAGCAGGTTTACTAGGTATTGTATGCTCATCTTTTGGGTGAGCTGCATCACTCACTGCTTCTCCCCAGCTGCTGCAGCCTTTAGGCTTTAAATTCAGTCAAAGTTCTCCAACTCCTCAGGGCCATATTCTCAAAGGTACCTTAGACTGACACATGGTGCATCAAACACCCACCTTGTGCCAAAGCCAGGTGCACCAAATACTGTGCACTGCATTCTGAAAGAAAAGCAATCTCTGTGGCAAAGTCCCCCAAACTAACACAAGAAGTCTGTTGTATCAAAACTATGACGCATGAGGGGAGAATGTCATAAGCTGAGGCACAACTGCATGGGCCAAGAATGCCCCAAACCGAGCCACAGAGATGATGCAGGGGGGTGAGATCGACCCACGCTGAGGCAAAAAGATGATGCAGGGGGTGGAAATGCCTTAAGCTGAGTGAAAATGGAGACAGGCATGGAGCGAGAAAGATACAAGCTGCATCAAAAAAAAGTAGTGGGTGGGAACTGATGCAAGCTGCATCAAAAAATACACTGCATGGGGTGAGAAATGACTCAAGCTGCATTAAAACATGTGGCAGCTGAAATGTCCACAACATTGGCATGTGCAATCCCCACACTGCTCTACACTAGTCCTACAGGTGACTATGAGCTATAGAACTGACCCTCTACGAGATGTATCCTCTCTATTATGTGCACTACTGTCAGTTAGACCTTCTCCACCTTGATCTAACAGATGCATGCTAGCATCAGTGCAGTGTCAGGGCTTCTACTTTTAAGAATCCCAAAAGATAGGGACATTGCATTATTTTTGTGATGCAAGCCCCATTGCAACATGATGCATCCAATTTTTTGATGCAAGCCTGCTGCAGGCCAGTTTGATGCATCCTGCCCTGGGTTTAATGCAAGGTGATTATAGAATCGGAATTGATTCAAACTTTGATGCAAGTCGCAACTTGTATCAAGTTTTTATGGCACAAGCACCATGCGCTATTCCCAGTACTTTGAGAAATTGGCCCCATATCTTTTTGATCTGTAAGTCAGACTACATATATTGATGCAAAAACAAAAAGGTTTTAACCAAGTTCTGCTGAATGTTGAGTCAAACTGTAAGGGAAGAGTGCAAAGCTGTGACAAATGCTGATGGCTCTGGTCAGCTTTAGCTGCATCCCTGCCACATTCTGACATTGCATGTCCCAGCCACATTTGAAGATTGCACATTCCCAACACATTCTAAGACTGCACATCCCCAAGAACAATTCGAGACTGCAGCTACCTCATACCAAAATTATGTGTCTCCATCTCACTCAATAGCAAGACTTTAAAAATGGAGCCCTTCTGGTCTTAATAGGTCAATTCTGTGGAAAAATTAAGCTTTTTTACTGTATGCCAAGACTGTGCATCATTTCACTTTCTGAACTGCATGCCCCCACACTCCAAAATGATGTGTCTCCCCCATTCTGTGATTGTATAACCCCACCACATTCTGAGACTGCATTTCCATGACACATGCCATGACTGCATGTACCATCCATGGTCCAAGATCATGTAACTTCACCCCATTCTGAGATCATGTGTCCCTTATTCCAAGCGTGTGTCTATCCACATTCTTGAAATTGTTTGTGCCACATTTCAGATGTGTATGTGCACACTGGATTCGAAATTGTGTACCTGTTACATTACAAAATTGTAACCCAGTCACATTCCAAAATATCATCAATATAGTATTTCGAAATTGCTCACAATCTTGACATTTACTGCTGCATTTCAAAACCGCCTCCTTGCTACATTCTAAAATACAGTACTATGAATACATTATGGAAATGTATGCATGGTACCCAATCAGTTTTTTTAATGATTACTACAACTACAGTTTGTTAAATTTTGTAGGAATAAATCCTATATGGTAGTAGGCAGGGAGGACTAGACTGTGAGTTCTGGAGCAGACATCATGTGCTTTTCACTGACACTGACTTTTTTTAACAAGCAGTGAAATTAGGGTTACAAACCAGCATCGTAACTTTTTAACAAAGTAACTTAGAGAGCTCATTTTTGGTATGAGGCTTATTGGGGAATATGCTGATCCTAATTCTGCAATTTAGTACTTTTGGCCAACTCCCCTCTTTAAGGCCAAGTGCCCAGTGCCAGTCTTTATTTTGTCTAAGTCTCTGAAAGTTTGTTGCTGTTACACTAAGACCTGGTTAATCCATGCCTTGTTATTATGGAAACCTGATTATCTGAAAAGGTAACCTCTAAAATTGATTTTTTGCCATGTTAGTTACCTCTCTGATATGGAAACCTCTGTTTGCAATCCATATCCTATGTTCAGAGTACTGAGACCATTATCCCCATTCATTTTGTCCAGGATAATCTAGAGCAGGTGTTAATTAATGTGTTTATGGCAGGCTTCATAATTGCTCTAAATCTCCTCTGGGGTGTTAACGGTGATAAGAAATTTTTTTAGATGATTAACTGCCCTCCTAGTTTCCTTTCCATGCTATGTATGTGTTTTGATATGCTTTCACCAAGTTTTGAGACACTTTGGGGTGCCATGAGATCTACATAGAGTTCCACTCTCCTCACCAGCTGCTGCTCTTCTTTTCATATTTCTAAGACATTAAATGGCATAAGTGACACGGTACCGTTTCATACTATTCATATGTATGGCCTGGAATGGTGTTACTGATGCCATTCAATGTTCAGGCAGCATGAAAAGAGAGAACAACAACTGCTAAGGAGAAAGGGATTCAAAGCAGTTACAAAGGGAAAGAATAGATTATTAATTTAACAGAAAAAGATCAGAACATATTAGAATATTGGAAAGACACTAAGAGGAAAATGGGATGGCATCAAGAGGTGTAACACATGATTTCTTATCACCTTAACAAAGAATGCCACCTCTTGCCATCTTTCCCATTCCAGCAGTAATGCAACTTTAGCTGCTTACTGGCTCTGCCAGCTCTCAAAGTGCTGCCCCCATTCAATACAGCTCATGTTCTCAAAGTGTTACCCCTCCCATTCCAGTGGTAACCTAGCCCCACATCAGCTGTGACTCTTGGCTGAAAGATACATACATACATGCAATTGTCGACAGATAAGGACCAACATGGCCCACCAAGTCTGCCCTATGATACCCATTCTCTAATGTGCATCCCCTTCCCCCCACTGATAGTTGCCTGCTTCACCATGACCCCCCCTCAGTTAAGTCAACCCCACCCTCAGAATCCCCTTGTATATATATCCCAGGCATGCTTAATACATATATACAGTTGTTGGCAGATAAGGACCAACATGGCCCACTAAGTCTGACATGGCCTGCCGGGTCTGTTGTAAGATATGTTCCTAGCCTCTGCTAACTGAGAAAATCATTGTTTCACTGTGAACTGAAAAACTGATTCTGTTCTCTTAGCTGCAGCAAAACCCCTCAGCAGAAACACAAAATCTTGTGGACTGTATTCTTGATGTAAACAAATATGTACTGTACATTCAACAGAGCAGAAACTTTGAAGCAAAAAATAACCATGGATTATTATAAATTAAACTAAGTATTAACTAAGCATGAATAAATGATTAAGAAAGGGAAATGACATGTTTTAATTACTCAGCACTATATTAACAAATTTTCAATTTTCTAATAAAGTACGCAAAAGAGCATCCTTTGGGCATTGTTTGATTGCTGTCTATATTTTTTGTTATATAACCAAATGATCAAAAACAAGTCTTTACAGATTAACTAGGTCTGGATGTAATGCAGAGGTGAACCAAGGGAATGGATGAACACTTGTAATGAAGCTCTTGGCAGTATTGTGGCTGGAAGATAGAGTACTTTGATTTGAAATCCATGCAGACTGTGGGCCTCATAGAGAATAATGCATGGGCATCCATACACAGTGACAGTATTTCTATCAGTAGGTTGAGATAAGATCATAATGGCCTTGACGCTATCAGTCTGTTGATATGAGATCATAATGTGCTTGGGAGTAACGCTTGAGAGGTCCGTGATGTCATTTCAGCCCTGAGATGGAAACATGAGCCAAGGTGGGTATCATTGCCCATGTTTTATTTTTGTAGTGTATGGTTTTATTGTACTGTATGTCAAAAGTGAAAATTTTACTTTATGTATGGTAATAAGTAGGACCCATCAGCTCCACTCCCACCTACCTTTCATCGTTCCTAGTCAATAACTATATTACAGATAAATTACTATTTCAAAAGAAGGGCTTAGAAGGGAAATAACCATACACAGCAATTTTTTCCTATCTTTAAACTGTGCACAACAACTTGTTATGACCTTTGACCTGTGTGCAGCACTTCTTTTTATGATCTTTAAGTTGTGCACAACAACTTTTGTCCATGTACAAGTATTCTGAGTGTATGGAAATCCATACACAATAGCACTTAACCATATACCAGGGAGGTGTACCAAATAATTACAAGGGAAGCAGGAAAATCAGAGAGGGGATCAAAGGTGCAGAAAGAGGAATGGGTAGCCAAGGGGTAGCTAAAGGAGATAAGACTTTCTTCAGCTACATAAGTGAGAAAAGGAAAGCAAGGGGAGGATAATGAGGATAAGGAGGCAGCAAACGGGGGTGGGGGGGTTGTACAGAAGAGGACCAAGAAAGAGAAGGCATCCTGAACAGGTACTTCTGCTCAGTCCTCACACTGGAGGGGGGGATGGTCCACCAGGAGTGGCAGAAACAAGGGAGGGTGGACACAAGTCCATTTTTAGAGGAAAGAGTCCTGAAGGTGCTTGCATCTTGAAAGTGGACAAGGCTATGGGACTAGATGGGATACACCCAAAGATACTAAAGGAACTCAGGGAGATGCTAGGTGCTCCACTGATGGCCTTTATTAACAGTTCACTTTAAACAGGCATGGGTCCAGAAGACTGGAGGGGAGAAGACATGGTGCCTCTACATAACAGCGGCAGCAGGAAGGAGACCAGCAAGTCTCAGCTCAGTGATGGGGAAATTAATTGAAGCCATGTTAAAAGAAAGGTTGGTAGAGTATCTTGAATCCAGTGGGCTGCAAGACCACAGACAAATGGATTCACATGGGGGAGGTGATGCCAGGTGAATCTGATTGATTTATTTAATGGGGGACCAGGGAAATAGATCAGGGGAGGTCAATGGACATGGCCTATTTGGACTTTAGCAAGGCTTTCAACACTGTGCTGCATGGCAGACTGATGAAGAAATTGAGTAGCCTAGAGGTGTGATCTAAAGTGGTGAACTATGCCAGAAACTGGTTAATGGATGGGAGACAGAGTGGTGGTTAGCAGCATTCACTCTAACGATGGCAGAGCAACCAGTCATCTTTAATGTCTTCATAAGTGATATCACACAAGAACCAGAAGAGAAGCTATGCCTTTTTGTAGATGACATCAAAATCTGCAGTAGAATGGACACACATGAGGGGGTGAAGAAAATGTGTATGGGGTCTTGGGAAACTTGAGGAGTGGTCAAGAGCATGGCAGTTGGAGGTCAGCATCAAAAAGTACAAAATCATGCACCTAGAGCATAGGAACCGAGAAGCTGAGTACAGGATGGAAAGGAGGTACTGACAGTCACTAAGCAGAAAAGGGACCTTGTGATATCATATATGATGAGCTCAAAGTGGCAGGGCAGTGTGATAAAGCACTGGGTAGGGCCAGTGGAATGTTTTGATGCATAGAAAGAGGTATCTCCAGCAAGCAGAGGGAGGTGGTGTTGCCACTGTATCAGTCATTGGTGAGACCCCACCTGGAGTATTGTGTCCAGTTCTGGAGGCCACACCTCAGAAAGGACACTGAAAGGTCTGAGGTAGTCAAGAGAAGGACAACTAAAATAGTGCTTGGGTTGCACCAAAAGCCCAATAAGGAGAGACTGAGGGATTTCAATGGATCTCAACATGTACAGTACACCCTGACAGACAGGACAGTGAGAGTGGAACATGATACAGACCTACAAGTAGAAGTGGGCAAGCCAGGAGTTTTTCACCTAGAGCCAAGCCAGAGCATAGCCAGGGGTCTGGCTTGACTCTACTAGCCAAAACATGAGCTGAGCCCAGGCTACTGCAGTCTGTTCTCTACATAGGCATTGAACATTTCAGACATTACACTAACTGCTAATGCTGACAAAAATGCTTACTTTGGCCAGAACTGGCTTGGCTTGACCTTGGCACTCAGTTGCTTATAGAGATCAAGCCAAGTCAAAACATGCACTGTTTTTCATTTCATTTATTTTAAAATGAAAGTTTATGGACAAAACATATCTGTTTTCATAGGCAACCATGATCAAGGTACAAGTAAAAAGAAGACAGTGACATATAACAACAAATATGAACAATAAGTACAAAGAACATGTAGATTAAATTCAATGACAATTTCAAGTGTCATTCATGCTGATAAAATTTCTTAAAGCTGTAACAAAAGATTTATAACTCTCTAAAGTCCTGATATTTTGAGGTAGGGAATTCCAATAACTATCAGTTCAATGCATAGTTTAGCTCTATTAGCATTTAATTAGTTCTAAATGCAAAGAAATGTTTAAAACGTTAACTTTTCTTAAGTAATCTTTCCAACTTAGTGCAAACGGTGAATGATATAATACACTGCATCTCGGTAGTTAAATGGTCCAGAGAGGTGGGATAGTCTGCTTAAAGTTAGAATCTGTGTTTATCACTTATTAAAGGGAATTTAGGGGTCATAAACCTATCATAAGGGTGTTATAATATAGTAAATCCGAAGTTTATTTGCCCCTGCTCATTACTACATTAGCCTATTTTATAATATTTGATTCCTCAAGACACACAATGTTGATAACCCCCACTATGCTGTAACATGTTCAGGAGTATGAATAATCCTTACTGTAATATTGATGTGAATAGTGTGCCTATATATTTACCTGTTGTAATGACGTGTATCTTTTGACCTCAAAATCAATAAATATCGGTTTTAAAAATAGAAAGTAACATCCAACATTTTTAGAACACTTTGTTAACTTTAAACATAGGTGTCTGACAATCTGGTTTTAATATTTAACAAAGCTTGTTTTTCTTTTTTTCCATATAGGTTTTTATACCTTTCTGGGCATGCTGGACAGCTGCATCAGCTCATCCAAGATCATGTGGCTGTCCAGAGTCTCCTCCAGTCCCCTGAGACCAGGTGGGTCACCTGTGTTAGTGGGAGGACTTCATTAATAAGCCCATCCTCCCTTTTTTCCTCTTGATTTTCTCCCCAGGCACGTCTGGCTGTGTAATGAGCATGGTGTGCACACTTCACATCCACAGAAGCACCCTCAGCACTCCATATGCTGGCCCTTCCCCAAATTGTGAGAATTTGCATGTGCTGCCATCTGGATTCCTCCAGGTGGCAGTTGAGCGGCAAGTCGTGGGACCCCCCACCAAGGGAAGAGAGCTGTCCTACAGATGCTCAATCTTCCCTCCCAGGCCGAGCACCTGAGCAGCTTCAGTCCATTCCCAAACCCAGGTTGTCGGCGTGGCAGCAGGGAGGTATGGATGCCTCAAACCGCCATGCCAGGGGGCCGGCATTACAAAGCTGGTCTTTCCACTAATAATTTGAATTTAGTTGGCACGTGTCCATTTATCATCTTCCATGCCCAACAACCCAATTGTTGCTTGATTCTTTGTTGCAAGGTAAACCAGTTTGAAATGTTATGTAAACAACGGGTATGGCAGTCTAATGGAAGATCAAATGCAAGCTTACAGATTTTGCTTACTAAAAGTGCAATTCTTTGCATTAAAGTTTTGCTTGTGGAAGAGTAAATGACTAAGCCATAATCTATCATTGATAGAATATGTGTTTGTATGGCACGTTGTTTTGCATAAGTTGTAGAAATTAAGCATGTTCCTGTACAGTATACCAAATCGTTGGTTTGCAGACTTTACAATGTTTTCAATGTGTTGATGGAACTGAGACAACTATCAAGGGTCAAGTCTAGGTATTTATATTCAGTGACCCGGTCCAAGGTAATTCCATCAGATGTTTTTATAGAAATAGGCATTAATGAACTAAAACGTTGTCGAGAATGAAACAGCATAACTTTTGTCTTTTTTGAGTTCAAATAGAAGTTGTTGTTAATGATCCAATTATGAACAGCATAAACTCAGACTATAATATAGTGGACAATTCATTTAAATCATTGTTCCAGAAAAAGATTACTGTATCATCCGTGTACAGCAGGATCTTTGAACATTTTATAACACTAGTTAAATTGTTCAAAAAAAGACTGAAAAGTAAGGGTCCAAGAACTGATCCTTGTGGAACACCTAAGGTTACAGGTAATATTTTTGAAAAAGAATTGTGAATTTTAACCTGTTGCATGCAGTTGGTTAGATGATCTTTAAACCAAGATGCAACTGAGCTGAAAAACTGAGTTGTATCAAACTCTCAATCAACATTGAATTCTGTACCAGGTTGAATGCTTTAAATAAGTCAATGTAAATAGAAGCAATTAGAACACCGCTGTCTGAGGCCTCATGTATACTGTTTGTAAATTCAGCCAGTGCTGTAATAGTACTATGATTTTTCCTAAAACCAAGTTGCACTACTGTCTGTAAATTATATTTTTCCAAATGTTCCATATTCTGATCATGTATTACCCTTTCAAGAGCCTTAGACAGTGGAGACAAAACAGAAATTGGTCAGTAATTTGAAGTTACTAGTCATTATCATCAAATATTGGAGTAATAAAAGCATGTTTCCAAAATGAAGGAACTACGCTGTAGATCAAAGGAAAATTAAACAATTTTGTAATGGGAACAACTAGTTCCTCTACCATTTAAAAAGATTTCAATGTAATCCATCAGGGCCTACACACATTTTTATTTTTAAGTTCTATAAATATTTCAAATGAGTATTTTCACTAATGATTTTAAAGTAAAACTGAGGCGTAGCGATGTTATTTTCTAAACCAGTGGAACTGAATTCGACCAAATCATTTGATGGCAAAGTAGATGCTAACTTTTCAATTTCACTTGTAAAATATTGATTGAATCCATTAAATACAGTATACCCAATGGATCATTACCTGAGATCCCATCTAAGTTCACTACATTTAGTGTAGTACTACAGATAACATTAAGAAATCCATTTATGTTATCCCAAAAGGAGTGTGTATCATCAGCTAAAGAAGATTGTCTGTCACAGAAGTATTTTAATTTCAGTAGCCCAACTTTTTTTGCTGATTTCTTAATTCTCTAAATCTTAATAAAAATATATTGTTTCCTGTCTCTCTGTGTTTGTATCATATAAGATCTCTTTTCCTCTTCAGTTGCAGTAGTTGGAGGGGTTATCCATTTGCGTGACATCCCACTTTTTGTAACATTTCTATAGGGGACAATGTGGAGGAGTTGTGGGATAACAGATGGACCAGACACAGAACTTCAGGTTCAACACATAATCTCTGTGTGATGTTTATTTAAAATACAGAAAAATAACCTTAAGCAATGACATATCCCTTCCTCAATACATCAGTTTGCAGCAACAGACTATGCGTGTCCTTCCTCTGCACTTAGTCAGCACCTACTGATCTATTTCTTTAGTGAAAAATATTTCAATCCCTATGTTGGTCTTATGCATTTGGGTGATGAGGTGCTCAAAAAAAGAAAACCTCCAAAACAAGCTAAAGACAAAGAACCTCAATGCAGAAGCACTGAAGTAAGGGTTACCCCAAAGGGCATTGGCAATAAAGCCAAGTTTCAAAGAAACACATCACACATACCCCCATAATGCAAAGCATCATGGGATGTATATGCTAATCAACATGACATTTTAGGCTGGTTCATCTCAAAGCAGAAATGCATGGTGCCAAAGGACTTCTCAAACAATCTGTAATTTACATGCATTTAAATAACACTTGTCACTATTGGTAAGGAGCTAAAATGACATATGCCCATACTTGCTCCTGTATTTTACTGATAATAGTTTAATTCATACCACCTTGAATAAGATTATCAAGATCTTTTTTAAAAATGTCTTTGTTACCACTCTGAACCAGACTTTCCGGTAAGCTAGTCTACAAGTTCACCACTCTTTCAGTAAAGAAAAACTTCATTTTGTTTGTTTTAAATCTATTACCCTGAACTTGCAATAAGTGACCTCTAGTGTGTGAATTTTTTTTTGTTTGTTTGTTTAATGCCTAGTTCCTCTCTAAGTATGTCATTCTTGATAATATCAAAATATAAGATTAGGTCCCCTTGTGTTCTCCTCTCTTCCAAGGTGTATAAACCTAATTTTCCAGTTCTTTCTTTCTTTCTTTATATGTAAGAGTTTTGACATTAGTTATTATTTTAGTCATGCCACGCTGTATTCTTTCTCACCTTACTATGTCCCCTTTTTTATATGGATTCCAAAGTTGACTACAGAAATCCAACTGGGGTCTCACGTATGATCTGTAAAGAGGTAACAACATCTCTGCCTTTATATTTTTAATATTTCTGCAGATTGCTCCTGCTACCCTATTTGCTTTAGAAATTATGTTTGTGCATTGTGTACTAAAATCCAGATTACTGTCTATATGTACCCCTAAGTCTCTATCACCTGTCGAGTGTTTAAGTATAGAATTACTGAGTATGTACTGTGTGTGTTTCTTATTTTTCCCTAGGTGAATTATACAACACTTATCAGTATTAAATGTCATACCCCATTCATATGCCCAGTGAGTTATTAAATCCAAGTCATGCTGAATGGAGTCAGTATTGTCCTTGGTTTCACAAGGTCCACCTAGCTTGGTATCATCTGTGCATTTAATGAGTTTATTTTGTAGGTCTCCCCCAAGATCTGCTATAAACAACTGAAACAACACAGGGCCCAGAACAGAGCCCTGTGGCATCCCACTGGTCACCCTCCCCATCTAAGGCAGGAATCCATTGACAGACACCCTCTGCATCCTATCAGTCAACCAATTACCTATCCAGTTTATTAAATATGGATCTTTTTTGTGTGTTATTCATTTATGAATTATAGCCCAATGCAGGACAGTGTCAAATGCTCTGGAGAAATCTAACAGCATAATATCCATTGCTATTCCCCTGTCAAAGAGTTTACTAACTGGGTCATAAAAACAGATTACATTTGTAAGGCATGAGTGACCTGCTGTGAACCCATGTTGTGCAATATCTACCATGTTATGTACTTTAATATGTTCATTTATTTTATCCTTTATAATTGACTCAAATATTTTACCTGAAACAGATGTCAGGCTGATGGGCCTAAACATTTTTATGTTATTTTTGGGACCTTTTTAAAGTATTGGGGTTATTTTAGTTGCTTTCCAGTCTGCTGGTACTTTTCCTGTTTTTCGAAGTTTATTGAACAATATCTCCAGAGGAAGACAGATAGTGTTTTTTGTTATCATAAGCATTTGATGAGTAATGTTATCCAAACCAGGGGCTCCATACTTTTTAATTGTCCAAATTTTTTGACCATATCTTCCTTGTTACAGGTTGGAACTTTCTTAGAAGCAAACTTTATTTTTCCTTGGTTACTGGAATTGGTATAAATTGAACAAAAATATTTGTTAAACATGTCTGCCACTCTTTTAGGTTCGCATATGATTTCATTATTTTCAATTATTACAGTTAGCCTGTTGTTAGAGTTTTTTAATGAGTTAATATATCCATATAACTGTTTGCTGTTACCTTTGTTTGCTGTCTGTGCTAATATTAGTTCCATTCTTTTTTTTGACTTGTTTATAGCATTTTTACACTGTTTCTGTCTTTTCTTGAAGTTGTTCCAATTAAGTTCTGTTTTGTCATTTTTATATAATGCGTATGTACTTTTTTTTGTTTAATCAGTTTAATAATATTCCAGTTCAGCCATTTTGGCTTTAGCCCATTTTTATTATATTTTTTATTCACTTTATGTATTTAATACAGATATTGAATAGTGTTTCTTTGATAATTAACCAGATTTCTGCTCCATTCTTATCTTTACATATGTTGTGCCAATCAATCACACTAATATCATTGTTCATCAGCACTTCACTGGCTGCTTTATATAAAAAGATCTCAGTAAGCCCCTGCAGTTCATCCTGTGAATATTGTATGTTAAATGTTATGCTACTATGATCACTGTCTCCCAATGGAGACATCACTATACAGTCTGTGATGTTTATACTCTCTGATGTTAAGACCAGATCTAAAATATTATTATCACGTGTCGGTTCTTTGACATGTTGATTTAAGTTATGCTCATTACAAATTTGAAGAAAGGACTTACTATCCCTATGACTAGCAATGTTATTTAGCCAATTTCTGTCATCTAGGTTGAAATCACCTGTTAGCATCAATGGGCCTAATTCTGCAGCTATATTTATTTCCTCTAAAAGTGTAGAGTGGACATCTTCTCTCATGTTTGGGGGCCTATAACATAGACCAAGTATACTAGTTTTCTTCAAATTTAAATTCAGGCATATCCATAAAGTTTCAGTTTCCACTTATGTTGTTTTATCATTGATGTTATATCTGTCACAATAATCCATTCAGTTATGTAAATGGCGATACCTCCCCTTTTCTGTATTGTCTGTCTAACCTAAACAAATTGTAACCTGGAAAGTTGCTACCCCTGTCATCAGTACTTTTCCACCATGTCTCTGCTACCAATATAAATTCAGTACTGTGTTTTAATGCTACGAAGGCCTGAATCTCATTCATTTTATTAGTTAGGCTTCTAGCATTACGCAGCATACATTTCAGTTTGTCTTTACTGTTTGATTTTTTAATGCTCTTTACACTGTTTCCAATTCTTTTTTTAACTATCGTTTGTTTTTTTTGATGGGAGTACCATGACACCCTGCTTACCTAGTTTAAAGGAAAAACCTCCATGTGCATTTTGATTAGTCTAGCTAATATATAGGTCTCTTTGTCATTTAGATGTAAGCCATCTTTTTTTATAAAGATGAGGTCTATTTTGAAAGTGTGACCATGAGTCAGTAAATCTAAATCTAAAAACACAATGGGGGTTTTCTGATATCTCTACCCCAGTGACTTAAATTTATAATACAGTCCCCTAGTAATGTTTTACCTTTATCAAAAGCACCTAGTGCCATGGTATTTTCAACATTTGCAGGTTTCATACAAATAAGGCATGTACATCAAGGTATTTTATGACATAGTGCTATTGCATACTAAATCCAACAATGAGGAACACAGCCTGTTGTTTTACATCAGATCGGAGATCACCACAATAACCCCCCTGAATGATGATGTGAGAGGGAAAAGGAAAATTAAAGAGGACATTATAGCATAGGCAAGAAAGGGGAAGGGGTGCCCATAGGTGGCCAATCTTATGGACTAGAAATTGCAAAGGGCAGATTCAGCTACAAAATAGAAGAACTGTTGCAACAGATTTAAGAAAAGGTCAGTCCTCAAGAGTGGCAGGATCTCCCTGTCACAGGCAAAAGTGTCACAGACTCTATTAAATTCAGATAAGAAAAAAATAAAATGCAAGGTTACTATCAGATATATAATAATTAAAAGACCAATCTATTGAACCCAGAGTGTTTTTAAAATCAGTAATTTTATCTTTAGGTAAAGCCCTAGTCCTCACAGTAATAGGGGGTAGCCTTTGCATTTTGCATGTCCAAGTACATTTTATTCGTGGTCACGTAACAAGTCAGAAAGAATTTACATAGAAACATAGAAGTTGTTGGCAGAAAAGGGCCTCTTGGCCCACCTAATCTGCCTTAAATTCCCTACCTACTGGGCTACCATGGACCTACTCAGTCTCCGGCCTCCCCCTCCCTGAGCCATTACTAAGGTTCTCTTGTGTCTATCCCATGCATGCTTAAATCCTGCTACCATTTTAGTACCCACCACCTCTGCTGGGAAACTGTTCCAGATGTCCACCACCCTTCCCATGAAGAAGTACTTCCTCACATCCCCTCTGAGCCTCTCCCCCTCCAGCCTCATATCATGCCTCCTTGTCCTTGAGCATCTTTTTCCACTTAAGATACCACCGTCCTGTACTTTATTATTACCCTTGAGGTATTTGAATGTTTCTATCATGTCTCCCCTTTCCCTCCTTTCCGCTAGAGAGTACATATTTATTTTCATTGAGTCTTTCCTTGCAGGTCTTCTGGTGCAGGCCATGCACCATTTTGGTTATCCACCTCTGTACTGCTTCCACTCAATCTATGTCTTTCCAGAGGTGGGCCTCCATTAATGGACACACTACTATAGGTGGGGCCTCTATCTAATTTGCACTATGCTTTAGCCAGACTCAAGCCTAATCTGGCTTTTCCACCTCTACTTACTAGTACTTCACAGAGGTAAACAGGGTGCAGGAGGGGAGTCACTTTTGAATGAGAAAGAGCACTAGGACCAGAAGGCATGCAATGAAGCTGAAAGGGGTTGGGGATTAATAGGGAATGTGAGGAAGTACTACTTCACTGAAAGAGTAGACACCTGGAACAGACTGCCAGTGGGATTGATGATAGTGAAAACAGTAGGGGGCTTCAAGCGTGAGTGGACTAGACATAGGAGAATATTGGTAAATAGGCAGGGAGGAGGGAGGGTCACCAGAGACCAGTTAGGTTCTGCAGAGACAGACTAGACAGGCACCACCTGGGCTGACTGAGTGGGTCCAGCAGTCCTTTTCTGCTGACAAATTCTATGCTTCTATAACTTTATTGTTTGAGAAATTAATTCATTACATATACTTAAGTACTTATATATTGTAAGGGTAGATGCACTAAAGGCGCTTCAGTCTGCCTCCCTCCCACCGATACAGTAGTGACCCATATGCCCTCCCAAGTGTTCACATGCTTGTCCAGCCTTTTTTTAAAAAACATTCTGTATTTGGTGCATCAACAACCTCCGGTAGCAAATTTTTTCACAATGTGATCACTCTCAGAGTGTAATATGCACCTCTCCTGTTTGTCCTATATGGTCTGCCTCAAAATTGTTAATTGTGCTTTCTTACATTATGTACCATATCTTTTATTTCAAATCCCATATATGCTACTAGGTAATCATATTTGTTCAGATTGTACATTAATATGAAATCATCTCATATTCTCCCTCATCTGAAGCTATGTAATCCTAGAGCAACAAGTCATGTTATATATTCTGTGTCCTCCAAACCATGTACAACCTTGGTAAATTTTCTCTGAGCTCTATCCATTCATTGAATATCCCCTCATTGATATGGTGACCAGAACTGGGAGCAGCAACCCAGTTGGGTGAGAACCAATGACCTATACAGATGTATAATTATTCCCTGTACAGCCCAGTACTTTTGTGACTTTAGCCACTGCTATGTTATTACAAGTTTTGAAAGCCAAATTACATTGTATGATTACCCCCAGATATCTCTCCTCCATTACTGCCTTTAATTTCATGCCACCTAGGTTATATTTAGTGCAATTATTGTTGTTTCCTGCATGGAGTACCACACATTTCTCTGAACTGAATTGCACACCCCAGTCTTTAGCCCATTGGCCTAGCATGTCTAAATCTGACTGTATGTTATTATTGTCATCCCAAGTCAGTGCAGGGCCCCCTATTTTAGTGTAATCTGCAAACATGTTTACAAATCCCATAAATCCTTCATGCATGTCTTTGACATAAATAGTAAATAGGATTGGACCCAATACCCAGCCTTGTGGTACCCCACTAGTCACCCTGATATTATCCGATATCTGCCTCTTCACGCTCACCCTTTGTTTCCTATCTGAAAGCCAGTTTCTAACCCAGTCCACCACTCAGTGGTCAAGGTCCATATTGTTCAACTTACTGTATGTATAAGTTTCCCATGTGGCACTTTATCAAATACTTTGCTGACATCCATGTAAATTATATTGCTTGGTATATTCTGGTTTAGAAGATCACTGATCAGTTCATAAAAGGATATCAGTTTGATTATGCAAGAGTGCCCCTTAGTACAACCATGCTGTCTATTATCCATTACGCCATCCTTACTAGTACTATCAAAAACATAATCTTTTAAGATGGGTTCCATAATTTTATGTACAATAGATATCAAGCTAATAGGTCTATGGTTTGATATGTGTTGCCTATTTCCTTTCTTATAAATCGGGGCAACTATAGCTTTTTTCCATTTCTAAACCAGAATATATAGCTTTTTTCCATTTCTAAACCAGAATATACCAAGCAATATAATTTACAAGGATGTTACGAGGCAGTATGGCGCAGTGGTTTAAGGCTCTGAGCTGCAAATCTGGAGACCTGGGTTTGAATCCCAGAGCCCCCACTTGCATACTGTGTGACCCTGAGCAAGTCACTTAACTTCCTCGTGTTCCCAGGTTGCACCTGCAATCAAGCTTTCAGCTTAATGTGTCTCACCTGGTAAAATAATTGGTAAAATAAAAAATAAAAATTAAAAATGCCTGCTTGTAAAGATTATATGAAAAGGTTACTAATAGGTCCTGTTAGGGCTTTAGCTAGGTGTTTCAGGAGTTGTGGATGGATGTCCGCTATAGGGGATTTATGAGGGTCTATTTTACATCATTCCTTCATTATTCTTTCCCTAGTGAATAGACTTACTTCTAGTTTTGGGATTTTTACAGTTTTTTTAAAACTCAGCTTTATTAAAGATTCAATGTTTGTGGAGATACAATTATTATCAGAAAGTGACATCATATTAATGACAAAAGGTACATGGGTAGTTAATATACATCCTACCACTGGACTGCACTTCATCAGCATTCCAAGCTCTGGTATTTTGCATGGCTCAGTCTCAACAGTCATTCATTTCAATCAAAAATTAATCTCCGAACATATAATCAGCCTAATAATGATAATACATTAAAAACAGAAAAAGATAAAACTCATCAAAGGCCACAATGGTAGCCTTAACTATTTGCTTGTGTGTTATAAATCCACCCTCTAATTTTCAACAAAGCTTATTTATGCAATCCCACCAAACTGTCCAGGGCATTTGATGTCTATTTGATTCATTTTCCAGTGATCTCAAGAGAAAAATAGGGTCCCTCCTCTCATTCTCCCTTCCACAATACCCAGGATTCCCACTGTTGCCAACGCTGCAGATGCTGGTCTTGCCGTAATCTCAGTCTGGCCGTAAGGGATTCCATCATTACTACCCCCTTGACTCTTTTTATCCACTCACCCAGAGTGGGAAGTTCCTCCCTTAACTAATTGGATGTAATGCACTTCAGTCCTGCTGCTAGCAGCACCAATGCCACCTTTCGGGTGTACCCCCTCAACCATACCACTGTCGGGGTTCCCAGAATCCAATCCTCAAATGTTTGGGGGATTGCTGTTCCTAAAATCTGTCTTGCTGCTGCCTCTAAATAGTTCCAGAAGTCTGTCAGTTTTGGACAGGCCCAGAAAATGTGCCAATGACTACTGGTTCCCCTGCATCTCCTCCAGCACAAGGAGGTTCCCCCTGAGTAGTGTTGGGTAACTAGGGGCACCCTAAAAAAGTGAACAAGGCACTTCCAATAAAACTGATGCCATGTCGGCGAGGAGGTTACCTTCCATCCTACCTTTAATCTCAAGTTCCAGTCTACTTCCCTGAGCATAGTGCCCAATTCTTTCTCCCAGAGCCCCCTGTGTTGTAGCAGCGAGTCCCCTCTTCCCTCCAGGAGTATCCTATAGAGATGTGTCACTATATTGGTTTTGGCTGATATGGTTACTACTCCATATAAAAATTGCTCCCATGGGGAGTATGGTCTAGTAAGCCGTAGGAAATGATCACAGGAATTTATAAAATGTCTAACTTGAATGTATCTGAAGAACTCTCTATTGTCCCAGTGAAATTTGTCCTTTGCTCTCTGAAACATAATACAACTATTACCTTCAATTAGTTGTGTGAATCAAGTGATTCCCCCTCTGGCCCATCCCACATATCCCAAGTCTAGCATGGGTGGGAAGAAATCAGGTTCATACCTGATAAGCGACAAGGGGCCCAGTTCAGCAGGGGTGTTAGTGAGCCTTCCAAGCTTTCTCAGAATGAATAGGCCTTGTTTCACCCATCTTTTCTGAATTTGCCAAATGAATGACAGGGTTGGTGGGGCCAAAGCCAGGGTATATAGTGGCCTCCTGTCTGGCAGTTCATCTTCTAACTCATACCAACGGGATTCATGTCACTGCTTAGCCCATGAGAGAACAGGAACCATCTGAGCTGCCAGATGGTATAAATAAAAATCTGGTAGGGCAAGTCCCCCCTGTTCCCGAGGAAGGCAGAGCAGTTACCTAGCAACTCTGGGCTTTTTTTGCTGTCAGATAAATTCTTGAGTCTCCTTTGTTAGTTTGTTCCAAAAAGAAACTGGCAGCCACAGTGGAAGGGACTGAAACAAAAATAGAAGTCTAGGGAGAACATTCATTTTAAGCACTGAAATGCGACCAACTAGAGAAAGGGACATGAGGCGCCATCTGGCCAAGTCTCCACTTACTCGGTCCCAGAGTCATCCATAATTAAGATCAAATAATTTTTAAAGGTCAGTAGAGATTTGTATGTCCAGGTAATGAATTTGGCCCCTTGGGGCCCAGCTAAATGGGAAATCATCCCTGAATCCTCAGGGGAGAGTGTCACTAAGTACTAAGGCTTCTGATTTTGAGAAATTAATTTTATAGCCTGAAATCTCCCCGAAGAACAGTAGGACTTCACAGAGGGCTGGAGTTGATTGATCCGGGGAGGACAAGAAGAAGATAGAGTCATCTGCATATAATGAGAGTTTTTGCTCCATCTCCCTCCCCATGACTCCCAAAATGTTTAAATTTTGTTGGACCTTATTAGCCAATGGTTCCAAAAATAAAGGAAAAAGGAGCGGGAAGAGGGGACATCCCTGCCTGGTGCCCCTTTCCAGGGGAAAAAAGGAGAAACTTATCCCATTTACCCTCACCAGTGCTAGGGGGTTGGAATATAGCAGGGAGATTGCATGTAGAAATTTAGGGCCAAATTTCCTCCTTTACATGGATGCATTTAGAAAATTCCAATTCACTCTGTCAAATGCTTTTTCTGCATCCATGGATATAGCTATCTGGGGGCCTCCTGGCTAGTTTGGGAGGAAATAATATTAAGTAGTCTTCTGACATTATCAGAAAGACATCTTCCTGTGATAAACCCAGTCTGGTCTTCGTGTATTAAACAGGCTATATGGTTTTGCAGTCTCCCAGCTAATAAACCTGTAAATAGCTTGTAATCTACATTTACAAGAGAAATGGGCCTATATGAACTACAGTTCCATTTGTCTTTGCCCTCTTTGTGGATTACTGATATATGAGCCAGTCGCCATTACTCCAGACAGCCCCCCTCTAGAATCTTCTGGCATGCTGGGAGCAAGAAACGCAGAAGAATGACTGCAAATTTTTTGTAGAACTCTGTGGTAAAGCCATCAGGCCCAGGAGCTTTGCCATTTGTTAATGTTTTAATTTGAGACAGAAGTTCAGGCTGTGAGATGGGGTCATCTATATATTCAAGGGCTGACTGCGAGAGAGCTCTCATCCCTAGGTCCTCATAGAAAGAGGAAATCTTTTGATCTAAGTCTGATATGGGATCCTGAGAGTAAAGCTCTCTGTAGAAGTTAGCAAATATTTGTGTTATTTTTTCTGGATGGGAAACTAGCTTTCCAGGATCTACATGGTCCTTAATTTGAAGTACCAATCTGCCAGCCTGCTGCTGTCTAAGTGTGGCTGCCAAAATCTTCCCTGCCCTGTTGCCCCCCTCATAATGCAACTGTCGGACTCTCCTATATGCTGCCTTTATGTGTGTTGTGAGTAGGGTCTCCAAGGCCAATCGTTTCTTAGCTAATAATTGCCTCATTTGTTCATTCAATGAAATTTTATGTGCAAACTCCAGTTCCTCTAGCTCTCTTTTCAAATCAACCCTCTTCTGCATCCTACACTTTTTAACTAGTGATGAGTATCCTATAATAACGCCCCGGAGGACCGCCTTCAAGGCATCCCATCTTACCACCTGTGAGGTTGCTCCTGCCGGGTTCTCTCTGTCATAAGAGCAAATGGTGTTGGCCACCAGGTCTTGGAACTCTTGGTCATTCAGAAGGCCAACATTCAGTCTCCAGTGTGAGATGCGAGTCTGGGATACAAGCCTTAATGCAAGCCTCACTGGGGCATGGTCAGAAAGGGTATGCACCTGGATCTGGCAAGATGTAACTGTATACAGCCACTCCTCTGTGAGGAAGAAAAAATCTATTCTTCTATAACAATTATGCCCCTCAGAGTAGTGGGAGAAATCCATCCAATTCCCATTTAGATTTCTCCATATATCCGCAAGTCCCAAGCTCTATGATATTCTTCATAGAGACTGTCCTGCCCTCCCTAGTTTTCCTCTTTCTACCCCCTTCCTATCTAATGATATGGAAAGGATAGTGTTAAAATCCCCACCCACAATACATAAGCAATCGGTGGTCTGCAAAGTGGTCAGGAAAATTTTTTTTAAAAAGGCAGCAGCCTCTCTGTCATCATTGGGGGCATATACACATGCAGTTATGCAGGGGGTGTCCAGGATCTGCGCTTGCAGTACAGTATACTGACCTTCTGGGTCAAAGTAGGAAGCTCTAACCTGAACTGGACAATTCTTATGTATTAAAATAGCTGTGCCCCTACGATGTGGATGTTCCAGATAGGTGGAGGCATATATCTGACCTACCAAGTTGCAATGCAGCTTTTGATGTTCGCTATCTGTGAGGTGAGTCTCCTGTAACAAGGCTATGTGCATTCCCAACCTGCTCAACTCCCCAAGGACTCTGGCTCTCTTCACAGGGCTATTTAAACCCCTGATATTATATGAGGTGATAATTAAATCTTCCATACTAAAATTGTAGAGGTAATCCTCAGGTTAGCTATATATTGTATCCTCTTCCCTCCCCCATTTCTTACCTCGGGGAGAGAGAACACACGGGAAAGCACACATTCCAGACAACCCTAGTGGGGTGCAGGTGGCCACACAACCAATAAACAACCTCAAAAAGTGTTCGGATCAAACGGATCCAACTAACTTGTAACCAATAATGCAGATACAACTTCATTAGAACATTGTACTTCAATAGTGTCACGCTTTTCCCCCTCGCGCTGCAGTTGTAAAGTGGTGAGAGGGAGTGCAGGATAAAGACCTGTACTGTGTTGCCGGACCCCTCCAACAGGATCCCAAAGCAGCTGATGTGTTTTCACACGAAGCATGCTGCATGCCCCAACAGAGTGAGTCCCCCAGGTTGTAATGCAAACTGCAGAATAGGAGGGACAGGAGGGCCAAGGCAAGACCTTTTATCACCCCATAAGCCCCCCTTCCCTAATAACCATATTCCAGCCCTCCACAGAACAAGTCTGAGAGTGTCACCAGGAGGCAAGACGAGGGCGGGAGCACCAGAGAAAACAACCAACATAAAGAGTAAATGAACAACTATAGATCTGGTCCCCCCCTTTAGCCCCCCATGGAACAATCAGCCCCCAAAAAGACTGATATAAAGTCCCAAACCATCTACTTCAATCTGTTTACGGAAACTGGTTCAAACTTATCAGTCCTTGGAGGAACTTGCATCTTCCCTTCTGTCTTCTACCGACCGGGAGTCTTGTCTGGCTCGCTTTCTTGTGGAAACCACTGCTTGAATTTTAGGCCACAGTCCCTGGCCTGTCTGTTTAGTGGAGCAGATAGATCTTTTGTTTGCTGGGATCCACTGTTTATGATCCACTTCCTTGAGCAAGTCATGGTCCACCAGATTGTCAAGCACTATGCCCAAGGTAGATAAGTATTTCCTGGCTTCAGGAGGAGAGTCAAAGATCTTTGTCCCACAATCTGAGATAATTCACAGACGAGCCAGGAAGTCCACACAGGCTTCCAGGCCCTTGTTCTTGAGTTCTCTGATGATTGGAAACCAGAGCTTCTGCCTCACCATCATTGTAGGGGCATAGTCTGGCTCAATAAACAATCTTTTATCTCCAAAAACTATCTCTTTTTGGGACCAAACAAAATCATTTCTTTCGTATGGTAATCCAGGAAAGCTAGCACGATGGATCTGGGCCTGGCTTTTGGTTCCTTGGGCAGCATTGCTAGGGCACAATGGGCCCGGATAATACTCAGGCTTTTATCCATGTCAAGGCTTAATACTTCTTTCAGTAGGCTCTCAATGAAAGTTGGGGTGTCCCCCGTCTCAGTGTGTTCTGGAAGTCCATGGATCCTCAGGTTGGCTGTTCTCGAGCGGTTCTCCAGATCTTCAAGTCATTCTAGGAGAAAAAGGGAATGGTCATGCAGTTGTAACACTGCACCATTGTGTAAATCCAAGGATTCTGACTGCACAGTAAGGGTCTCCTCTAGATCTTGCAGCCTTTGCTCGTGCTGTGCTAATTTCTCCTTGTTTTCGGTTACCTCTTCTCAAAAAGCATCCATGGAGCGTGTCAGATGTCACAGCTCTCTGCAGAGCTGCCAAGAGGTAATTGTAACATCTTCTTCATCCTCAGAGGAGCTATCTCCCAAATCTGGTGCCATGGATTCAGGCGGCCTCGCTGGTGGTGGTGCTTTATTTGTGACGCAATCTTGTAGCTCCAACTTCTGCTGTTTCATGCCACTGGACGTTCCCGATTTCAGTTTCCCTTGACTGGTCATACTTCTGCCAGTATCTCAACTATGTCTTTACCACAAATTGTTGGCTGAGAAGGGCTTTTTACCAATTAATTACACCTGGGGATTTGGAGCTCTGCTTGAGTGTGGCCGCATTGCTCAGTGACATCACCAGAAGTCCCCAGTTTGATTTTTAACAGACTGACCCACTTCTTTTTGTTATTAAATACAGAAGCAAAATATGTATTGCTTTTCTCAGCCATCTCGGTAGGCTGCTTGATTGTTACACCATCCATTTCCAGAGGTCCTACAGCCATTTCCCTGCCTTTTAATTAACTTATGTAACCAAAGAAAGCCTATGGATTTAAGGATTTGTTTTGAGCCAGTTTTATTTCAGATTTTCTTTTGTTTTTTTTTCTTGGTAGCATTTCTACAGGCTTTCAGATCTTTTCTATAAATATTTCTATTTGAATCATTTGGGTCTCTTTTCCTGTTTCTGTATGACCACGTTTGCTTGTTAACTTTTCCTTTTTATGTTGTTTGTCATCCATTTTGGTCTAATTTATTTACTAGTATTTTTTCTCCATTTAGGGACCCAAGTTTCCTGTAGTCTCATTAAATTTTCTTTTATACAATTACATTTTTCAAGTCAGTAATTTCTCTGAATAACAGTTCCCAGTCTAGTCCTTTAGTTCAACTAACATTGCCTCAAAATTAACTTCTTTTTAATTATAAATCTCTGATTTCCTTCACATATTTCTATATCTGCTCTTAAAAGTTACTCTGATCATACTGTAGTCATTGTTTCTGAGGGGTTCTCTTACTGTACAGTCTGTTCCACAATCCTTTATATTCATCACTTCATACCAGGTCTAACAAGTCTTCACCCCTTGTTGGATCTGAGACTAATTGATTTAAATCATGCTCATCCAAGATGTCAATGAGACTGTGTCCTAGGCTACTTGTGGATGCGCTAGTTTCCCAGTTTATTGTATTTCTGTTGAAATCACCCAGCATGATCACATCTTTGTCAGTGGTAGTTTTATTTCAGATAATATGGACTAGTTTGTTATTATATTCATAACTGCTGCCCAGTGGCATGTAACATGTTCCTATAATAATAGACTTTGGTACGGTGATCATTTTGATCCATATGTTTACAATGTGAGTGTCCTCCTTCTCCCCTGTGGATCTATAACTTGTTTACTGTTTAAATTATTACTCACATAGATTGTCACCCCCACCTCTTTTATCCCTTCTATTTGCTTTATACAGAGGAAAGCCTTCCAATTTATGCCCAGGTCTTCAGTGTCCTTCCACCATGTTTCAGTGGTAGATAGCAAGTTATAATGTTGTTTGCTTAATGTTGCTTGTAATAAATCCATTGTACTATTTAAACTCTTTGCATGTACAGATAAGATATTCAAATTCTTAATTTTCTTTTTAAGATTTACATTTATTTTTTTTTTAAGTTCTATGTATCCTTCCGCATGTTCTGATACTTCTTCAGTACTTTCACAGGGCCCACCACACACCACCAGTTACTAGTTTAAGTTGTGTTTAATGGCTATGAGGCTTCTACTACCCAGTGCTGCTGCCCCTTATCTGATTAGGTGCAAGCTGTCTCTTACATAATAATCCCAGGGTCCAATGAAAGTACCTAAATTCCTGATAAATTTGAAGTCTTTACTTGCTGCATATGTATGTAGCCATTGATTATGTCTGTATACCTCTCTTTGCTTTAAAATGCCATCTCTCGATTTTGGCAGCACTTCCAAAAAGATGGCTTTGCACTTTAGTTCCTTTAGAATCTTTTCAATATCCTTTATTTCTTTTATTATTTGCAAGGCCACTGATTTACAGTGATTAAAATAATGAAATTCCATTTTCAACACTTGAAATCTGGGAATTGCACCAGTGATTGTTAGCATAATTTCCAGATTTTACCAGGATTCTACTGTCATTCTTTTAGTATGTGTTTAAATAATCAGAATAAAAGGAGGCTTAATATACAGAGCATTAAATGAAGCAAACTAAAAATAATACAGGACGCAATTAAAAGAAAAATAAACATTCTGCAGATTTACTGATCTGGTCTAAGTTGCCAAATTCCATGGAATTATTGTTTTTACTGGTGTGCAGTCAGTCTAAAATCTGGAATTTTACCAGATTTTCCAGTAAAAAAATAAAATCAGTGGCCTTGATTGATGTTCCGGGGTCCTTCCTATATTGTTGATTCCTGTGTATATTACAGTCAATGAAGGGAGGGGGGCTGCCTGATTTTTAATTATTTTTTTCAGATTTTATCTAATGTCTCTTAGTCTGGCCCCTGGGAGACATGTGACCTGGGTGTTTTCTTTATCTTTCCTGCAGATTGTCAAATCTGTGCAATGTAGTACGGAGTCCCTGACTACTATGGTCTGGATCTTAATAGGAATATTACTGTCTGCTCTGATAGGGGGGGTACGCAATTTGGGAGTGCAGGTATATGTGTCCCTGGGGGTTCTGACTTAAGGTGTTCTGATGCACTGAATTCACAATCAATGTTTTTAGGTGAACATGTTGCAGCAATATGTGTGTTTGGTTACCATCTATTTCAAGATTTATTAAGCTATGGGTGCCATGTGTATCTAAATTTCCATCTGATGAGGCTGTAGGCAGAGATTCACTGACGAGCATCTGTTATTTTTTTTCTGTAATATATGAATGGTCAACAACATGTCTCCCCTTCTTCCTTCTCCTGTTGGTCTGGACTGTACACCATTCATACTCTAGTTGTTCCTCATTACATGCTTTCTTTCTTTTACCACTTGTCTCAGTGTTAGTTTGATCCATATTAATTAATTCCTGTTAGTTTTCTTCACCTATATCTATCTCCACACTTTGCTCAGTACTCTCAATTTCCTTTCCACCCTTAATCTGTTTGTCTGGTGTCTCACCATTGTTATAGTTTATATAGTTGCTTACACATTTTTGTTACTTCAGCTGTTAGTTCTTATTAGTTTTACATTTTTTGCAAATAAGTTCTACCTTTAAGTTGACTGTTTTTACAATCAGATACACATCATGACAAAAAGCATACATTATAAAATTCAGATAAAAATGTTGACACAATATTTAAAACTCATTACAAAATATTCCCAGCATGAATAAGCCCTCAATCATTATCACATCAAAAATTCCAATTAGATCTAAACAGCAGCCTGTTTTTGTACTTCAGTTATTTCTCTCTGTTTTTTTCAACCACAACAGAAATGTAATTAGCAATTTTTTACAGATTATTGGTTGCAGAGTAAGTAGACATGCTACATATAGAACCTCTGAAATGCAAAAACTCAAAATTCTGTATCACAGGGTTGCTTATTTTGTAGCGGGGTCACCACGTAGGGCACATCATTGCAGTGTACTAAAATTACTCAACTGGTCCCCACTAGAGGGCAGACTAGAATACTCCTTGCTCAGCCTGGCATTTCAATTATTAAAAGGCTCTACTCTACCTAGTTTGAGAGACATTCTGACTAACAAGCCCCGAAGAAGGACTCTGCAGTCCTCTTGCAATACACCACTAGACATTCCCAGGGTGAGGTCCCCAACATAGGACAAATGTCCTTTGCCACTATTGCTCTGTCCTTAGAGAACAACTTTCCACCCTCCTTCCAAGATTGCTTCTTCCTTGGGGGATTCAAGAAAGGGCCAAAGACCATTTTACTGGACTGTAATGAATGCAGCTGCCTTCGTTAAGATGGTCTCTTCCTCTAAAAGTGGTCTTCTTACCAGTATTCAGCACTTGTCTTATTATTATTACTCTATATACCTGACCTACTCACTCAGCCGCTGGTATGACTTGCCTGACCTCTCTTGAACTGTAAGTTTAGTTGGTCCACTGTTGATTATCGTATGTATGTAGTACTGAATGTATATTACACCTAATGTATGTAACTCTGCTCTTGTGTCATGGATGTAAATAACCCAGCATAATCTTCAATTGTGTCTGAATGCATACAGTCTGTTCTGTCTATGCCTCAATGTAATTAAATCCAGGTCGCTCCTGCAAAAGGGACACTAAGTCTCTGTGGGCCTACCAGAGTCAACAAAATTCAATAAATTAATAAACTTTATAAAATGACATTGAAGAATTCTGCTCTCTGATTGGTAGGTTGATAGCTAGACCTGTGATATTGTCCCAGCATAATATCATGGATCTAGTCTTGGCACATGTTTGCTTTCTAACAAAGCATTTAGAAACTTAAAAAAAAATTATTCTGCCTCCCCTGTCAGATTCAACATACTGTACATCAGTGAAAATTGATGAATACTTCAACATAAGTTAATTTTACCTAGTTCTCAATGTCTTCCTTAACTGCATGGTTTGGTCCACATGATTAGATGATGCCACCAACATAAACTCTAAGTCAGAAATAAGTGGTGAAAACACATAATTTACAGCTCCTGTCAGATGATCCCAATCATCTTGAATGTGATAGAAATGAGCCCACAGCCAAACGGCAAACCAGCTGGGCAGTTTTTTAAGACTGGATGAATGGAACTAACACTAAATTAGACTTATACACAGTCAGTTCTGAACAGCTAAACTTCATTTTGAGGCAGTTTTATGTCTCAGTAAGAAGTAGCTCCAGCCAACCCTATGGCATTAGCAGTAACGTTGGACTCAGGGTTGGAAACAATCATTACATCAGTGAACCACTCCTGAACCAAAACATTAATATCATGGCCAATACACTGTTTAAACAATGTGTTCACTGCCAGTATAAAGAACATTTGTAGATAAGGCTGTGATAAGACAGACAAGGTTTAAGTGCTGCACTCATGAGAACAATCAAGTATTCACCATGCATGGCATTCAATGACAGAAGACAATGCTGACAGTTTCAGACAATAATGCTGATTTATTGAATGCTGACAGGTGAAAGACATACAAGACCTCAGTCCCAACAGTGGACCACTAACACCGGTGCTTTGCTCACTAGAACTGAATCAAGGGGCTAGTCAATGGACAGAGTTTGCCTACCTTTATACCATAAGACCTGAACAACAGACATTCTGATAGGTTAGAACTGATTGCCATAGCAGTTGTTCCCTTTGGTAATTGGCAGATTTAAAAACAGTGAGGCACGATAAGACCCAGCACCACCCCCACAGTTTTCTATGCTGCAGTGCAGCCTCTCCACCAGTCTGACACTCAAAAGCCTCTAAACCTTGACACCACAGAAGGCCTGCTTCATAATTCCTGGCTGGAAGCTTGACTACATTTCGCCAGATGGGGTTATGAGAGACAGACTGTGCTTAAGCCTATTTTCTTTGAATTCCAAACAGACATAAATGAACAGCAATATGACTCACTGCCATTTAATAAAAAAAAAATAAAAGCAGGCCTGGTGTCACTGAGTGCTGAGGTGCTGGACACCTTACCTCGCACTACGCTGGCAACATGGGTTCGGTAACAACCTCAGGTCATCAGAGAGCCAGCACGGGGTGGGAGCAGAATTGAGTAGCTGAAAGGTAACTCTGTTCTCCCGGGGTGGTTGTCACCCCCCCCCATAGTTCTGCTCCCATCGGGTAGAGGGCCAGTGGATAGCGTAGGCAGGAGGGAGTGGCAGTGTAGTGGGTGGGCACCTCGAGGCATGGTGCATGCATGCCTCCACACGCACATGCATGCATGGGGCAAGGGGATGGGAGAGAAAAAGGGAAAAAATACCATAAAAATCTATATAGAAAAAAAATAAAATAAAAAACTAAAAACCATGCAAAGGCACATGAAAGAGACTGGGATCAGTGTCACAGCTGTATATTTGAAATTGGTATCCACCCTGTGTGCCGCTGCACTTGAAAAATACATTAGTAAATTACCCCCAAACTGTACAAGCATTTACATGCATCCTAGAAAAAAAGCCAACAAAACCTTAGTCGGAAGAACAAATCTGGTACACCTTGGAACCTTTCAGAATTAGCTATCTGGCTAGCACTTTATTTGTGTGGTTACTTATTTTACTGCGGTATACTAGTAATGCTATTTTCAAAAAAGTACAGTTGAAATGGTCACAGAAACTTAGTGGGGACATTACAGAGGCTGAGTGGGATGTTGTCCTTCAATCAGTTAACTCACATTCTGTTTCTCGAAATAAATCTATTTAGTACAAAACAATAAAAAGGGCATGTTATACCCCTCATATATTTTATAAGGCCAATTATAAAAAATAATGATGACTGGTGGCACTGTGGAGCCCCTCAGGCAGATTCATTACATGTATTTTGGTTCTGCATTCTAGCTCAAAACTGGTGGTTAACTGTTTATAATTTACTCAACAGAATAAGCCAAATAAATAGTAATAGTAGTTACTGTTATTGTTCGACAGGTCATGTCATTACAATATTTGCTAAAGTTAAAATACATTTACAAACTTTCATTCTCTTAAAGCAATCATGTTATACTGGCCCGGTAGGGCCAGTATAGTTAGAGTTTGTAGGAGTGTTTAACGTTAAAGGGTAATATTTCCTGGTTAATAACTTTAAATTGGTCTCACAGATTTTCCTGAAATTTTGCATACACAGTCTGTTGATGTACTATATTTGGTTTGAATCCATTGCGAGATTTTTGAGATATAAAGTGTTGAAAATACAGAGATTTCCCTGTTTTTTGCTGTTTTTTTCGGCCACCTGTATCTCAGAAACGGGGCTGAAATTTTCAGGGTCGAAAGCCTTGGCCTCACATATGTACCTTTTGAAGGTTTGGTAAAACAATAGTAATCCATTCCAAAGTTATTAAATCTTGAATTTGCCATTATTTCCTATGGGAGAAAATAGATGTATAAGTGAAAGTGATTTTCGCACACTGTCATCCAGTTTTCCATAATTTGCACCTGAATAACTTTGCAACACTCCAACAGATTTGCAGGAAATTTGGAAAGCATCAGCCTAGGGTAGAGGTCTCTTGACTTGACAAATTTGGTTTGAATCCCTTGTTTGGTTTCCGAGATACATAGTGTTGAAAGAAACAGATTTCTGAGGTTTTTGATGTTTTTTTATTGTTAAAGGGCAATTTTTGGATCTTTTTTTTTTTTTAGTTGTTTAACCAGGTATAGCACACTAAGCTGAAAGCTTTTTTACAGGAGCGACCTGGGAGCACAAGGAGGTTAAGTGACTTGCTCAGGGTCACACAGTATGCAAGTGGAAGCTGTGGGATTCAAACCCAGGTCTGGTCTGCTGGATGTCACCAGATTTGCAGCTCAGAGCCTTAGACCACTGCACTATACTGCCTCTAAATAACAGGGAATAGAATAGGGATCTTGATAACTTTGTAGTGGTTAAAGTGATTTCTACAAACTTTGGCATGCATAATTACCCTGGGGAGATGTGTGTAGGTGATAAATTTTATTTTAATAGTACAGAGTGTTAAAAATAAAGGTTTGGAGGTGTGACCCTTTTTTTGTCCACCTGTATCTCGGAAACGGCTTCAGCTTCTGGGCTGACATTTTCAAGGTAAAAAGCCTTGGTCTCACAGATGTGTCTTTTGAAGATTTGGTGGAAAATATGAATTTATTCCAAAGTTATGACATGCTGAATTTCCCATTATTTCCTATGGGGAAAAATAGATGTCCCACACAACACAGGATTCTGCTTCGAACTAGGATTCTGCTTTGAACAAGGATTCTGCTTTGTATGAGCCCTATGGAAAGGGATTCTGCACTTAACAAGGATGCTGTTTTGCAGTACTAAATGCCTTCTGGCAGACAGAACCAACACAGTGGGGGAACAGGAACCAACAGTCAATCAACCCTGCCTATTCTACAGCCCCCGGGGCCCCACCCCAGGCTGCATAAACCCCCAAGTTTTTTTTTAAAACACAATCTCCACTCTGGGGTGATCTGCCAGGCTTGGTTTTCTGCAACACTGTGAACTGAGATTGAAATTTACTATAGGACTGAATGAAGTGCTGATCTTTTTGCTGGTTTTCGAGCTTGGTGATTTTCAACTAAGTTTAATACCCTAAAAGTGCACCTCATTCTGGAAGGCTAAAAGTTTTGTGACATTGAGCTACTGTCTTTTGTGCTTTTTGCTATTTCAATATCTTATTCCCCCCACCACCACCACCACCAGTACAGTAGAACACTGTGGAGCCCTCTCCCAGTGTTCCAGATAAAGCATCCCTCCCCCCACTGTGGGACACTGGGGAACCCACTCCCAGTGTCCTGAAATATGTATGTAATGGTTTTGCCAACAGCGGGTGCCCAATCCCCATGTCAGCACTACACTCAACCCCACCAGCAGTGTGTGACTCTAGGGAGCCCAATCCCAGTGTACATAGTGTACCCAGTTATGTTGTACCCCCCAGAGTAGTGTGGGACACTGGGGAACCCAACCCAGTGCCCTGAGTAATGGTTCTACTGTTCCTGTGAAAAAGGAAACAGTCTACAACATCTTTTTTAAACTCCTGTAAAAAAAGGTCTCTCATTGCTTCCCCATCCCCTTATCTCATCCCGACCCTCCCACTGAGCAACCAACCACCCCACTCTCCCTTGCACTATACTTACCAACTGAGATTGGCAGCTGTCATCTTCTGTGGACCGGGACACATCTGCACTCTTCAAAGTCGAACAGCGAACTGAAGAATAAAGGTAAGTGCCATATAGAGGCAGTCAATGGCATTTTGAACA
Organism: Neoceratodus forsteri; assembly: GCA_016271365.2. Taxonomy (NCBI): domain Eukaryota; kingdom Metazoa; phylum Chordata; order Ceratodontiformes; family Ceratodontidae; genus Neoceratodus; species Neoceratodus forsteri. The sequence goes on from CM028130.1 coordinate 1,069,530,278, forward strand.
TACTGTATGTTAACATCTCAGCCATTTCTAGGTATTTTACATAGATACATAGACACTGTTGGCAGATAAGAGTCTATGGCCCACCCAGTCTGCCCAGTTGAGCTTGTAAGTTCACTTTATGTTTTTCTAGAAGTCTGTTGCCCCTTAGCCCTGACCTCCAGAATGTCTTTATGTCTATCCCATGCATTCTTAAATCCTGTAATTGTTTCAGCCCCACCACTTCCTCTGGCAGGGTGTTCCACTTGTCTACCACCCTTTCTGTGAAGAAATTCTTCTTCATGTTTCATCTGAATTGCCTTCCCTCCCTCCAACTTCATTCCAAGACCTCTAGTTCTGGAACATCTTTTTCACTGGAAAATAGTGTATTTCTGCACCCTGTTCCTCCCTGTAAGGTACTTTAATGTCTCTATCACAGCCCCTCTCTCCCTCCTCTCCTCCAGAGAGTACATATTCAGGTCCTTCAGCATGTCCTCATAGGACTTGTGATGCAATCCCTGTACCATCTCTGTTGCCCTCCTCTGAATCTTCTCTACCCTACGTCCTTACATAGGTGAAGTCTCCAGAACTGCACACTGTACTCCAGTTGGGACCTCACTAGTATCTTGTATATTGAAATTATCACCTCCCTTTTTCTGCTGGTGATGCCCCTTCCTATGCATCCCAGCATCCTTTTTGCTGTGCCTACTGCCTTGTTGCACTGTTTCCCTACCTTGAGGTCATCAGAGATGATAACCCCAAGGTTCCTTTCCTGCTTGGTGCATGCTATATCCTCACCCCTTCCCACACTGATATGTTGTTCCAGGGTTTTTGTGCCCCAAATGCATTATCTTGGACTTCTTTGCATTGGATTTCAACTGCCAAACCCTTGATCATTTGTTAAGCTTCTGCAGGTCCCTCCTCCTTCTTCTGTCTACACTCTCTGGCATGAACCAAATTTTCAACATGGACTTTTTGGGACCCCACATTATGAACACTGGCACTGTCATTTTGTTACTCTGTCTTGAAAGATTATTTCACTGTGGCTGAATGAAATCACCTTTTGGGACTGAGTAATGAAATGGAAATGTCATTGTGTGTGAGGTGGGGTCCCAAAAAGCCCATGTGGAAAATCTGGTGCAAAAATACCCCAAACCGCCCGAGTTATGCATGGTTGTTGAAATTTTCCTTTGCACGCGTGTAACTTTGCCAATTTAAATTTTCACTCCAAGTTTTCAACATAGCCACTTTTCACACCACCTCATGAACAGTACAGCTGCATTTCTCACATCCTGCCTGAAATGTGCTTTTGCACCTGTGGTGCAGAATGGTGCAGTTGATGTGCAAAATCACCTTTTGCGATTGAGTAACGAAATGACAGTGCCAGTGTTCATAACGTAGGGCCCCAAAAAGGCAATGTTAACATTTTGGAGCAAAAATAACTAAGAATGCCTGAGTTACAAGCAATCAATGACATTTTCCTAAGCATGCATGTACCTGCCAGTCATTTATATTTTCACTCCAAAATTTGAACATAGTCATTTCTTCACAGCACCTCATGAATACTACAGCTGTTATTTCTCACATCCTGTCCAAACTATGTTTCCACAGCTGTGGCACAGAATGGCATTTTGACACCTAACTTATACACCACACAAATATATTGCTCTATGCCACATGATTAACAGCTTAAATGGTGTATGAGTTACGTGGAAGGACACCAAGGGATATATCAAATAACTGTTTTGTTTCTAATGTTTGCAGAGATTGGTGTTGTTGTGCTGATTAACCCTTATTAACCCTAACACTGATTTTCCATACTTTTAAAGGTGTAATGGAAACCCTAACTGGTTTTGTAAAACTGAGTTTTTTGCAATGAATATGGATAAACATCCTACATAAATTCTATTAAATGAAAGAATACAAAAATTAGAGGGGATACCCCTTATATACCTCCTAGATACCTTCAAAATAATAATTGAAACTCTGAATAAGACATCACAGCTCAATATTTAAACTAGCATATCTGCTTTAACTTGTGGTACTCTTATGGGTCAAATATCCTCATGTACTTGTATTCAATATCCAGTATTATGAGATATATAACTGGACATAAATACATAACCTGTATGAAACAGAAATGCCTAAGGTTACTGGGGAAAATGACCCACTCCCTCATCATTCCCTTCTCAATACAGGTGTTTCTCATGGTTTTAAACAAAAATGAAAAAGACATCCTTTCAAAGAGCATTTCTAGGAAACTCATTTTGTCAGGCAGTGAGAACTTTTCTGTTACCCATTGGGGTCAGCTCAGTCCTGCTTCAGTTTTACACTGCATAAGGACTCCACCAGTACTACTGCCAACTATGGGTCTGTTAACACTCTGAAAATATGTCTGTCAACATCTACCTAGTGAAAAGTATCTACAGGGGGCATGCCTTAGACAGCTAGTGGTGGAACCCACTCTGGAGGGAGCAATATTAGACCTGGTACTCTCAAATGGAGAGAGGATCATAAATTTAGAAGTCAGTAGACATCTGGGAACAAGCAACCACTGCACAGTGTGCTTCACAATAAACACAACCATGGAGAAAAGCCATACAAAGACAAGGATACTGAACTTTAGAAGGGCTGACTTTGGCATAATTGGTGAATACCCAAGGAATGCATTAGCAAATGGCCAGAAAGGAGGGGTGGAAGAACAATGGAGAAAAATCAAAACTGCCATCATGGAGGCAACAAGCCTTTGTGTGAAACAAATAAAGAAAACAAAGCAGTATAAAAAACCACTATGGTTCTCAAAAGAGGTGTCAGGGAAAGTTAAGGAGAAAAAGGCTGTATTCAAAATGTATAAGGAATCACAGAAGGAGCACGACAGGGAACTGTATCAATTAAAGCAGAAAGAAGTGAGGAAGGCAGTCAGAAAAGCAAAGGCCCAAACCGAGGAAAAGATAGCCAACTCAGTTAAGAAGGGGGATAAAACCTTTTATAGGTACATTAGGGAGCATAGAAAGGTTAAGGGAGGGATAGTGAAGATTAATAAAGGAAAGGGGAGATGGGCAGAGGGAGACAGTGAAAAGGCAGAGATACTGAATGAATACTTTTGCTCAGTATTCACAAAAAAAGAAGAAGAGGAGTTACTTAAACCAAAAAATAGAAGCACTCTGGGTAGTGGGGTTGACGCCAGTCCATTTACAGAAGAAAGAGTCCTGAAAGAACTCCTAAAACTCAAGGTGGAAAAAGCAATGGGGCCTGACGGGATTCACCATAGAATCCTAAAAGAACTAAGGGAGGACCTAGTGACACCTCTCACCACACTTTTTAACAAATCACGGGAGGATGGGGTGGTACTACAGACCTGTTAGTTTCACCTCAGTGGTAGGGAAAATTATGGAATAACTTGTGAAGGAAAGAGTTGTTGAGTACCTAGAGGCCAGCGGTGCACAGGACCCAAAGCAGCATGGATTCACAGCAGGAAGGTCATGTCAGATGAATCTAATCGTTACTTCTGGGTCATAAGGACCCATAAAAGCTTGCACTGCAGTGAGGGAACAGCTGTATACTATTTGAAATTGTGGGTCTGTGCAGGGTTGACACTACAAAATTGAACAAAATATACTATTGATTGCTGAAACTGATTTTGTTGTTGAAACTGTTTTATGTGGAGCCCTGTTTTCCCATACACAGGAAACAGGAAGAGGGTAGGGTGTTACACAGAACAGTGAACATCTTACTAAGAGCACTATTTAGCATTATTTTTATAACTTTTTAGCAGAAAACAAGCTTTAAGTGCTAAATCAAAAGCACTGGGGGCTTACCTATACCTTATTTTAGCGAAGTTTACAGTTTGTAATACGAGTGTTCCCGCGAACCCTACTCAGTTACTTCTGGGTCATAAGGACCCATAAAAGCTCGCACTGCAGTGAGGGAACAGCTCTATACTATTTGAAATTGTGGGTCTGTGCAGGGTTGACACTACAAAATTGAACAAAATATACTATTGATTGCTGAAACTGATTTTGTTGTTGAAACTGTTTTATGTGGAGCCCTGTTTTCCCATACACAGGAAACAGGAAGAGGGTAAGGTGTTACACAGAACAGTGGACACCTTACTAAAAGTGCTTTTTAGCATTATTTTTATAACTTTTTAGCAGCAAACAAGCTCTAAGTGCTAAATCAAAATCACTGGGGGCTTACATATACCTTATTTTAGCGAAGTTTACAGTTTGTAATACGAGTGTTCCCGCGACCCCTACTCAGTTACTTCCAGGTTATAAGGACCCATAAAAGCTCACACTGCAGTGAGCAGGGCGAGCGAGTGCAGGGCATGTGTCGTCACGCGTGGAGACGCACGCAGAGACACGCGCGTCTGCTGTGTCCGCTGGGACCGTAGGACTTAACGCAATCTAAGATAACTAATGTAGTAAGTACCTTGCAGAATAACTATAAACATAGACTTATTCTAGATGTACTAAATAAGACTTCAAAATGGTTAAGACAAAAGTTAAGAAAAAATGTCATAGACCATGTATATCTTGTAGAATGTATACAGAAGAAGTAATTGTGGTGGAGTTTACATGTGAGAAGTGCATACAAAATCATGCTTTGCATACTGAAATTGAAATGATAAAGAGGAGGATGGACAGTAGTAATCAAACAGAAACACTAGAGGTTCCGAAAGAGATTGGAGAATTAGAAGCCTATATAGATTCATTCATAATAGAGAACGATATAGATTTATCACATAAGGGGCCCAACAAGAGTCTCTGACTGAGACACTACATAACTATGGTGACAACAAATGTGAAAACACATCTAAATGTTCTACAAAAAATGAGCAAAAAAACCAGTTGTTAACACACTACCCAGAAGTAGAAAATAGATACAAGGTATTGGACATGGACAGACAAGTTACACAGGAGTTTTTAGAAAAGAGCTGTGATGGGGGTGAGAGACTGAAGGTCAAACAAGACCAGAAAGTCCATAGTGAAGATAGAAAACCATTACCAGATAAAGGGAAAGCAAAAGTAGTAATGGGCTTTAAGCAGGGAAATGTCTGTCAAAATAAAGAAGCAATATCACCTAAATTAGATTTCACAGCAGAAAAAGAAACCACAAGACAAATGAAGAAAAAATATATCCTAATAATAGGAGATTCTTTAACTAAAGGAATTGACTCAGTAGTATGTAAAGGCAGAAAAATGCACACTACGGTGAGCTCACTACCAGGGGTAAAAATCTCAGACATTGGTTACCTATTAGCAAGGCCCCTGGAATTCTGCAGTTCTGCAGTTGCAGAATTTGCCACAGAATTTGCATCATGCCGCAGAATATATATAGTGCCACAAAATTCATTGTTTTTGGTGAATTTTCATATAAATATACTGTTTTTCCATAGTGTCAGGCCTTCTTTCCCACCTCGTTTATCCTGAAGCCCCTCCTCTATGCTCATCATATGATGTCATCGATGACATCACATCATATTTAGCCAATGACAGGACTGCATTCTGCCAGAGAAATGAATAAATCATGCCGCAGAAATCAGAAAATGCTGCCGCAGAAGTCAAGAAGCCCTGCCGCAGAAATCAGACAATTCTGCCGCAGAACACCAGGGGCCCTGCTATTAGAATGACTGATGGAAGGACGACAAGATCCTTTAATCATAATTCATGTCGGTGTAAATGATGTGGGGCTACGTAGTATAGATCACATCATACAAGATCATCAACACATTGTGAATACAATGAAAAAAGGGGATGTGACATAATTATTTCAGGTCTAATTCCATGTTATGGGGGATATGAATTCAAAAACCCAGGCATTGAGATGCTTAATATGAACCGAGAACCTTTTGTAGGTATAACAGCATTGGATTCATGAACAACTCAGTGACTTTTGGGAAAAATACTCTTTTTAAAAGTGATGGATTACACCTAAATAAGGCGGGTATCAGAATATTGAGCATGAAAATAAATAATGTTATCTCGTTCCATTTAAACTGGATAAAGAGGGGAAGGAGACTCCTAACCTAATACCTATAACTGTGAACCTTAAAGAGGGATGGAGATGTACAGTACTAAATGCACATAGTCTAACAAATAAATTCGAGGAACTACAATGTTTACTACATGAAAGTAATATACAAATTGCATTAATTACTGAGACTTGGTGGACTACTGAAGACAGATGGGATAAAGAAATAACTGTCTATAAACTATATTACCTATCAAGGAAATCTAGGAAAGGAGGGGGTATTGCTATATATATAGAAAATTCTATACAATGTGAGGAAATATCAAGAGCTAAAGATAGCCTGGAAATGGTATGGTTAAAGCTCATACCCAAGGGACAAGTGAAAATTAAACTAGGTCTGGTTTACAGACCCCCCTCAATGAGCTCAGAAGGAGAACTTGAATTATTAAAAGCCATTAGTAACCTAGATCCATCAGAAAGAATAATACTGACTGGGGACTTTAACTTTCCAGATATTGACTGGAAAAAACTTGAGGGTACAAGTAAAAAAAGTATATAATTTCTGGAGGCTGTAAATCAAATAGGGCTTGTCCAGCTTGTTTCTAAAAATACCAGGGGCAACAACATTTTGGATCTGATTCTAACTAACATGGGACAATTAATACAAAATGTGCACATTAGTAATCCCCTGGGAAATAGTGACCACCAATCAGAAGAGTTCCTGATTAAAGATGTGCAAAATTCTTCTAGGGAAAGGAAAAACTACAGTTCTAAACTTTAAAAAGACTGATTTTCCCTCTATGAGGAAACATCTCACAAATTGGAATTGGAAGAAGGAATTTGGTAGCCATACAGCTGATAGAATGTGGGACTCCTTGGTCAATATATTACATAAAATCATAAATCTATGTATACCCAAATACTCTAAGTACTCAAATAATAAAAATATACCAAAATGGCTAACTCCAAGAATTAAAACATTGATTAATAAAAAATAGATGGTTTAAAAAAATTAAACATGACAAATACAAACAAACTAATTTACAGTATAGAGAGCTTGTTAAAAAAGTCAAATGGGAAATAAAAAAAGCAAAAATAGACTATGAATTAAAACTTGCATCCTTAGTTAAAGACAACTATAACTATTCTTATATAAACAATAAACAAAAAAAGAGTAATACCATCGGACCTTTTAAAAAAGATGCAGAAGAAATACTCAACAATAGAGATTGTGCAGAAATACAAAATATATATTTCTGCTCCATCTTCAATCCAGTTACTTCTTCAAATACTACTCCAAAAATTACTTCTAGACCAGGGAGGATACAGATTAAATTACAGGATGTCCTAAATAAACTAAAAACAGTACATACAAATAAATCACAAGGACCTGATGAAATTCATCCTAGGGTGCTGTATGAATTGGCAGATCAACTTGCACCACCCCTAACAAATATTTTCCAAAAATCCCTGGATACAGGACAAGTACCACAAAATTGACAAGAAGCATTGGTAGTTCCTATATATAAAAGTGGATCAAAATCTGAGTTAAAAAACTATAGACCAATTAGTTTGACATCGGTCATGGGTAAGATGATGGAATCCATCCTAAAGAACTATATAGTTGAGCATCTTGAGGCTAATGAATTGCAGGATCCATTACAGCATGGTTTCCGAAGAAACCGTTCTTGCCAGACAAATCTCTTGACTTTTTACGAGAAGGTTGGGAAGACTTTGGATGCAGGAAATTGTGTTGACATTATTTTTTTGGACTTTTCTAAAGCTTTTGATAAACTTCCACATCAAGAATTAATTTTTTCCTTTAAACAGTGTGCATTAGATACCAATATAATAAACTGGATAGATGCTTGGTTATGTGAAAGAAGGCAAAGAGTGGTAATACAAGGAGAAAAGTCGAAGTGGGAGGCTATGACTAGTGGAGTGCCCCAGGGCTCGGTCCTGGGACCCTGCCTCTTTAATATTTATATAACCTCCATGAAATTGGATAATAATAATATCTGGTTGACAAAATTTGCGGATGACTGTAGAATTGGTGCAATAACCAACACTGCAAAATATTATTATGATCTACAAGAAGCATTAAACTACATACATCATTGGACTGTAAATAGTAAGCTTGAATTAAATAAAAACAAGTGCATAACTATGCACTTGGGTAATACAAAACATAAAAATTCCTTTTCCTATAAACTGGACAATATTGTACTCAACAACATAAATGAGGAAAAGGATTTGGAGGTAATAATTAGTTCTGACTTAAAATTTAGTTCCCATTGTAATAAAGTAATAAGAAAGGGAAACCAGACCCTAAATTGTATTCTGAGACATATCTCAAGCAGGGATATGAAAGTACTAATGCCACTCTACGGTGCCTTGGTTAGACCCAACCTGGAATACTGTGCCCAGGTGTGGGCTCCTTATAAAAAAGCAGAAATTTGCAATATAGAACGAATACAGAAAAGAGCAACTAAGTCAATTGAAGGGCTAGAAAAGAGGACATATCCTGAGAGACTGAGGGAGCTAAATCTTTTTACCCTGGAGTACAGAAGAATTAGGGGTGATTATTGCTTACTATTCAAATGTATAAAAGACCCTGTATTACTCTCAGAACTTGGACTAGTTTGGAGGAAATCAAGATATGAATCTAGGGGACACCCTTTTCAGTTTGAAGTCCAAAAATGGCAAACTTTACCACGAAAGCATTGGTTCAGCAATAGAGTCGTGGCAGGATGAAATTCATTTCCCAAAGAAGTGGTGTCCTGTACGACTATGGACTCCTTTAAAAATAAACTTGATGACTTTCTCTTAGATAGAGAGAAAGAGATTAAACAATAAGGCAAGCACTATGGACGAAAGTCTACTTAAGCTTGAAATCACCTATGAACCTATAATCAATTTCTTTGACTGGGTGACCAAAGTAATAGACCAGGGAGGGGCTGTGGATATGGCCTACCTACACTTTACCAAGGCATTTGACACAGTCCCGCCAAAAAATAAATAATCAAGTTAGCCAGCCTGGGAGTGGGTCCCAGGGTGGTAGCCTGGGCAGCAAACTGGCTGCACAACAGGACACAGAAGGTAATAGTGAATGGAACACATTCTAAAGAAAGGGGGTTTACTAGTGGAGTACCTCAGGGCTCAGTACTAGGTCCAGTCCTCTTTAGCATCTTTATAGGTGACATTGCAGAGGGTCTGGAAGGAAATGTATGCCTCTTTGCAGATGATACAATGATCTGTAACAGAGTTGATACACAAGGGGGGGGGTAGAAAGGATGAGAAGGGACTTGGCAAAGTTGGAGTAATGGTCAGACATATGGCAACTTAGATTCAATGCAAAGAAGTGCAAAGTAATGCACCTGGGAAATAAAACTCCAGAAGAGGAGTACACAATAGCAGGGGAGGTACTAACAACAACAATAATGGAAAGGGACCTTGGGCTAGTCATATCAGATGACCTAAAGGTGGGTAAGCATTGTGAGAAGTCAGTAAGGAGAGCCAGGGTGATACTGGGATGCATAGGGAGGGGCATCACAAGTAGAAAAAGAGAAGTAGTTATCTCTCTGTACAGACAGTTGGTGAGACCCCATCTGGAGTACTGCATGCAGTTTTGGAGACCTCATCTATGCACAGATATAGACAGGATGGAAGCAGTCCAGAGGAGGGCAACTAAAATGGTGCAGGGACTATGTCAGAAACCATATGAAGAGAGACTGAGAGAGCTTGATATGTATACCCTTGATGAAAGGAGGGACGGGGAGACATGATAGAAACTTTTAAGTACCTCAAGAGATCAACAAAGTCCAGGAGGGTAGCATCTTTCAGAAAAAGAGATGTGTAAGAACAAGGGGGCACAATTTAAAGATTGAGGGGGGACGGCTCAGGGGTAATGTGAGGATTTTTTTCACAGAGTGAGTGGTGGATGCATGGAACCGCCTTCCTGGAGAGGTTGTGGGGTCTAAAACAGTGGGGGAATTCAAACATGCATGGGACAGACATAAGGTAATTATAGTGGGGGTTGCAGGAAGTCAGCTGTTGGTTAACTAGAATCTGCAGCTTATCCAATAGGTAGGGAAATGGGCAGACTGGGAGGGCCAAGTGGTCCTTATCTGCCGTCAAAGTCTATGTTTCTATGAAACTAGACTTAAGTAGACCACGATTGACTAATTGGGTCTCTAACATTCTAAACACCTAATATGGGAGGGAGCCAAAATCAGGTCATATCTACTGTCCTAGCATCAGTAAGTGTTTGGTCCTGTCTACTTTTGCTCCAACTTATCAGGATGGAAATCTCTTCCAAATTTGTTACACTAAGTAATCTATGCCTAAGGTTTTAAAGAATCTTCAGAGAGTACTCTTTTACTTCCGGCAGTTCACCAAAAAGTTAAACTACTTACTAAGTATACTAAAAAGTTTGGGGATTAAGGGTTAAGTGAATCATCAGTTCCCAAGGATCCAAAATGCCCTGCAACTAATCAGGTTTTTGGTGGTTTCTCCAGTATACTTCAGGTTGCCTCAAACTCAGGGCCTGTCCATTATGCACCTGCACATCTGCAACCTACCAGCTAATCTCCCCAAGCTGGAAGTGTGAGTTCTGGCTAACAACCCCGACATCCTTGCACTTTTTGAAACATGGTTAAAACCAACTGTTCTGGACATAAGCGGTGCATAACTGGGATATAACTTGCTCTGTGCTGACTGTACATCCCCTGAAAGAGGGGGTGGCCTGGCACTGTACTTCAAATCACACCTTAACGTAAGTCTGCTGCCATCCCCATGTCTGAACCATTGCGAGGTAGTGCACTCTCCGCTGCTCCTTGGGGGGACAAGAAGTTGCATGTACTTTGGTATCGCACCTCCCCGTGATAACAAACTTGGTCTTGAGGAGCTCACCAGTCTGATTCCCGCCCTAATAAAAAACAATGAAGTGGTCTGCCTGGGTGACTTTAATCTGGACTTGCTGGGTCCTAACTCCTCACTTTCTTCTACAATCAATAAGGCTAACCTTGAGCAACTCATCTCCTCCCACACTCGGATATCTCAGAATAACCACTGTTGCTCAATGATTGACTGGATCCTCACCAACCGCAAGGACTGCTACTTCTCTACTGGGGTTCTACCTGACACTGTTAGTGACAACTGCCCAGTCTACTGCATAAGGGTGAGTTTCTTATTCATCACCACATCCCCACACACCTATCGAACTTTAATATTCAGTCTCCTGCCCAACATGGCTTCAGGGCCGGACACAGCACCACCATTGCCCTCACGCTTCTCACTAGTGACATCAAAACCAGTATGGACAAAGGACTCCTCACTGGTGCTATCTTTATTGACTTCACCAAGGCATTTGACTTGGTTAACCACCCTTTGCTCCTGAATAAACTCTGCTCACTAGGGGCCTCTGGATACACCCTGTCCTGGTTCAGCAGCTAACTCACCAAACATTCCCAATCCACCTTCTTCGGGAAAGTTCTTTCATCTCCTGCCCCAATCACCTGTGGCGTCCCTCAAGGTTCCATTCTTGGACCTTTACTCATCTCCATTTTCACAAATGATACTCCCTCCCCTCTTACTCACTGTCACTCCATCATGTATGCTGATGACTTGGTGCTCTAGGCAGCCTCTCAGTCTGTCCCTGATATTAACGCTCATCTCTCGTCCTCGTTCCCACTGATCCAAAACTGGCTCTCCTCCAACTCTCTCATTCTCAATTTCCCAAAGACTCAGGCCATGCTCTTTGGATCTGCCAGGAAAGTCTGCTCTTAGTCTACTAAGCTACTAGTGCTCAGCTTTGATGGGACAGTAGTCAAGTCTACAGATACCTTGGAGTGACCCTAGATCTTGTGCTCGATTTCTCTCCGCACATAAACGAGGTTTGTCGATCCGTAAACGCTAAGCTAGATGCTGACTACTGAGTGCGACACTCCCTTACCCCTGCAGCCAGAACCTCTGTGGTGCAAGGTATGCTGCTTCCTAGGCTACTTTATGCCCTCCCCACACTCTCTCATGCAAACACCAGTTTGCTTCATAAATGGGACACCTCCTATAACAACATCTGTAGATTTGCCCTCTCTGCCCCCCGCCTAACCCACCACTGCCTCCTATACTCCTCTTTGCATTGGTTGTCCCCTAAATCACAGTGCTCCTTCTCTCTGGGCTGTTGTATAGACTCTATGAGTAGAGCACCCCGCCCTGACAGTATTGCAACCATGCTCAGTCCCTTGATCCATTCCCAAACTTTGAGGTCCTCCAGTTCATCAGTGCTCTCCGTCCCCCCCCCCGCTTGACTAAAATGGGGGAGCTTGCTTTTGCCCATTTTGCCCCCAAATTCTGGAATTCCCTACCTGCCTACCTAAGGGGCTCCTCATCTCACTCAGCTTTTAAATCAGCACTTTTTTCCCACCTTCATGCACTTGATTCCTGTGTCTGTACCTGATTTCTCTCAGCTACCCTGGTCCTGCTTACTGGTTTCACTTATTCTACTGTGATTGCTCCCTGACTGTCGTATAGCCTAGCCTTGCTGTTCTCAATCTACTCCCTCATTGGGGTCAACTATGTTATCCTTGATTAAGGTATATCTCTGTGATCTCCTGTAGTACTGTACTTACTTGTGAACTGTATGTAACCACTCATTTGTAAAATGTACTCTCCCAGGTCGTGCTTGAAAATAGGCAGGATTGTTGCCTAATGCACTTACCCAGTTACCAAAAGCTAATAAATAAATATAACACTGCATGACCCATCATTTGACATAGCCCAGGTATGGGTAGAACACAGTACACACCCAGTCCATCATGCTATACTGGTTGACTGATGCACCCCAGGGTGGGTGCAATGCCATGATGGTATCCCTGCTGTGATGCCCAACAGCTGACTTGTATGCAGGGGCACCAGGTAGGGGGCCAATGCCCCCCCTGCATTGTAGGGCAGTGTTGTACGTATTGTGTTCCAGCCCCTGGCCCCAGCCCCACAGCCCCTCTGACCAGTTGTCGCCCCCCCCTGCTGAGAGCTGTGATGGCCCCCCTAATCACATACCGGACCACAAGCATTACATGTGTGATGCAACATACCCTGCACCATGTGTTGAAGCAGCACGATGGGTCAGAGACATAACAATGCCTGCTACCATCCCACTGCGGCGCATGTCCTCATGTGCCACACATGTACAGTGGTGTGATAGAGTACTGTCAACTGCTATTGTTACACCTGCATGTTGGCACACCCAACTGGGCGCTGCCGGCCTAGGGGAATGTGGCCTAGCCTGGCATGGTGTGAGTGTGCCAGACATGCACAATGGCCACAGTAGCTGTGACTGTTGTTACACCCTGGGTGTAGCATGGACATGTGCATCACTGCATGCACACGTGTCCATGTCGGTAATGCTGACACCACACACAGGTGGCCACAGGATGGAGATGGGGGTTGCTGTCAGGGATATGCCTGCAAGACAATGCACCATCACAGGCTATTGTTGCTGCAGATGATGGGCAAACAAGGACCTACAGCCCCTGTGGGACAATACCATGGAGTTACCGCACGTGCATGAAAATGGCAGCCATATCCACGCACATGCATGCATTAGCCATGGAATTCACGCATGTGCATGATATCGTCGTGGAAATAGCACATGTGCGTGGATTATACAGTCACGTGTCATGCACGTGTGGGAACATGTGCATGTGCTGCACAGAGTTTCACTGAGTAGTGTGAAGCCTGCTGGAAGGGTGTGTCAGTCTGTGCCATAACTAGCTTTGTACAGTCACTGTAACAGGCAGCAGACTATGGCAGGGAGGGTCAGGGCCCCCAACTTCAGTGATGTAGAGACAGCAGCATTGCTGGGCTTCATCAAGGAGCATGCAGCCATACTGCTGGCACCTGGGAGGGCATTGCATTCACCCAAGAAGAGAGACAGGGTCTGGAGAGCAATCGCCAGAAACCTATACCTGTCAAATGGTGTGCACAGGACTGTGACCTAGTTAAAGCACAAGTGGAATGATGTGGAGTGGAGGGAGCCACACTTGTGCCAGCTGGTGGCACCAGAACATCAGGAGGCACAGGGGACAGCTGAAGGTGAGTACATGGCTGTATTATGTGTGACGTCATATCTGCATGGTGCTAGCATGTGTCGTGTCCACGTATTGTGGTGACTGTCATCATTACAGCGTATCACAGACTGCAGGCTATAGCCATACACAGTTGGTATCAGTGTCCCTGGATGTTGTGCATGGTGCATGTGGCCAAGCCCTGGATGGCACAGCACCACATGTCTGCATGACCCCCTGTCCAGTGTATAGTGCACCACACCCACTGTGTGATACTGTACTGTTACATCCAGGTCAGGCCCACGGGGCCATGACACTCCCTACTGACAGTCACAGGACTGCATGTGTGGTGTAGCATGTCACCGGTGCCATGGTCGGGGAGGTGCACACCAGTACTGTGGTGTGTGCTACATGCAGTGGTGCTGGGCTGTGTCATCGGATGTCCTGGATGGTACTGGATACATCATGCGTCTGGCACAGACAGGCCATGCTGGTGATATGCTACATGGTCCACCCCCACAACCCAGAATGTGCCATGGTATGGAGGATGATCAGACATGCACCCGCTATGCCGCCCATGGACAGTCCATGCATGACACCGAGCCCGTGTCATCTACATTGCTCACAGACACGGTAGTACTCTGTACAAGCAGAATGGCTGGTGCAGGCCTGTCAGTGTGTCACGGCTCACCCCACAGTGCATGTAACAAGGTCACACATGACGGGTGACGGGTAAGATAGAATGACTACATGATGTACTGCCCATCATTGTCACATTCAGACACATGGTTGGCTGGCACCATACAGCTGTGTCATGGCTTTGGCCTGTCGAGATGTGCATGTTTTGGTGGTGTGTGGTGTCACAACACCACATACCTTGATGCGGTACAGTGTGGTGCAATGGACAACAGTGGGCATATGGTATAGTACACATGCTGCAACTGCAAGGCCACAGCTGTCAACCGTCAACAGTGCAGGCATGCATAGCTGTATAGTTCATGTGCACATACCTACATACTGTCACAGCTATGTGATTGTCATGCAGTCCCACATCCAGGGAACACAAGGGTCATGGTGGCGGTCACCTATCATCCATGGGTAGCCTGTGCTGCCTCCACACAGGTTGTGTAGCTACAATGGTGTGTCACACACCCATGTCCTGTGCACATACCTGTGTGTTGTGTTGGCAACAGTCAGCACCCAGCAGTGGCAGCTATGTATCATATTGTTAACTGTACCACACCAGCATCAGTCAATGTTGTGGGGTAGGGGTGTTGTTCGGCATGGGACTTCATGGACATATTGTGATGAGTGTTATGCTTTCTCCACACAGGTGTGTCCGGTGTCAGGGTGACAGGCTCCACCCAGAGGCAGGTGGAAGCTGCAGGTGCTGCACAGAGACCACAGCCAGTGACTGCTGCACATCAATGCCGTGAGTAACATTTACCTTGCATTATTATGTTTGGGAGGGGCATTTGCAGGTGGTACCAGTCATGTATGGCTGTTGGGGAGGCACCCTGGGGCACGGTCACTCCATGTGCATGTGTATAGGTGCACTTCGTAATATGTGGTGGGGTGGAACCACTGGTGTGGCATGTGTATGGGGTGGACGGGAATGGTTACAGCTCATTGTTGC
Source organism: Neoceratodus forsteri (assembly GCA_016271365.2). Classification (NCBI taxonomy): domain Eukaryota; kingdom Metazoa; phylum Chordata; order Ceratodontiformes; family Ceratodontidae; genus Neoceratodus; species Neoceratodus forsteri. Next base: position 1,069,545,926 of record CM028130.1, read on the forward strand.
CGCAACTGCCAGGGGGGGGTGCATGCATATCCACAGCCAAGCCACTGCCATTCTGTGCAGGTGTGCAGCAGGACATTGTGGACATAGCACATACTATGCACGCACAACATCGGATGTGTGATGTGCCGTCTATTGTGGCCTGACACCTGGTACATGGTGAGCAGGTGCTATGGGTGGGAGTGCAACCTAGGTACTGAATGGCTGTACATGTTCATCAGTGTCATGTGGGATGCTGGGCTGTTGGCCATATGGGACCATTGCCATGATTCTGGGTGTTGGGTACAGTACCTGTGGCCCACCCTTTGGCACAGACACAGTGGGACAGGCCTGGTGACATGTGTGACAGGTCACAGTGGGAGGTGTTGCAGGACAGTGGCTACAGTGACTGTGAGTGGGGTGGGACTAGCTGTGTTGGATTGTGTCACAGCATGCAACACATGGGCATGTCTGCAGGCCATGTTGGGGACATGGTGGTATGGTACCTGGTGCCACTGTGCTGTGTAACAACTAGGTATGGACGTACCAGTACACATACCCTGAATGTGTGATGGTGTGAGGGACATGCCTGTGTCCTGGCCGCCTGCTGCGAGTGCGCATCACCACCTCCTGATGTGTCACATTGCCAATGGTACTGCCAACTACTGGTCCATGTCCCTGTACACCAACTAAGGGGCCATGAATCACCATGATGGGTGTTGGTCAGATAGAACAGCTATTGTAGGGCCGACCTCCCAGGGATGGCTGCAGATGTGGCTGAACAGTACACCCATGCAGGCATGTGCCACTGGGACATGTACCTGGGATTGTTGTATGTCGTGATAGGCACAGTTGGCCATTCAGCTGTGCTAGGGGTGCATGGGGGATGTGGGCATCTGGTGGGGTGTATGGTGCATCCAGGGATGTAGTACTTTGATGACGCCATAGGGTGGACCATGACGGTGGCCATGGTGGTACAGGGTATGTGACCGAAACACTGGCATCCAGATAACTGTGTCATGGACCAGGGATTGGGGGGGTTATGGGACAGCTAAGTGATTGACAGTGTAGGATGTATGCACATGAACATAGGTGTGCGGTCATACATAGGGGTGTGTGCATGGATGTTGGGGGATCGACAGCACGCACAGTATGTGTTCACTAGTCCTGTACCCAGGGTTGTGTGGTCCTCACACATGTCGTATGTGTCACAAGGGGCACCCTGGATGGGTGATGGCATGATGGTTGGGTGGCTTACAGGGGACAGGGCACAGACATGCCATGGGCGCTGTGTGTGGACACATGTCTGGGTGACATTTGTGGTCCCCTGTGGTTGCTCAGGTCACTGTCAGCATGCCTCTCAGGACCAGTGTCTGTCATGTGCAGCACAACCCTGCACACCGTGTGTGTCCTGGTATGTGCTGTTGCACCATGTGGTGACTATCCACATGTGGCCCGACCATTACTGCAGATGCATCCAGACCACTGCTCCACACATGATCCCTGTGGAGGCACATGGACAGCACCCTGTACAGTGATGCAATTTCATTGTGTATGTGTCAGTGAACCCCAGGACAGGTAGCAACATAGGTCAGTCCAATACAGTTGTGCATCGTCAGACAGGGGTGTGTACTGTGCTGCGGCCAGTAGGCACATGTGGGATGGAAATGCAGTGCACATCCAATATGTTCTGTGTAGTGGGCACAGTGGCTGTGTGCTCCATGTGTTTCCAGTACATTGCTGGTATGTGTATTGTTGGATGCTAGGATGGCCCCCTGATACACTGATGTGACGCAGGGCATGCAGCACAGGCTGCTGGTGTGGGGAGTGGCACATCCCCATGGCATATACATGTGTGGTGCCACACAGTATGTGGATGGTCTGTGTGTCACTAGTGCTGTTGACTGGCAGACTCACATGGGACACAGAGTGTGTGCATTCAGGTTGCACATGACTAATGCATGTGGGCTGTGGTGGTTGTCGTGGAGTGATGCAGGTGTCCCCAGTGTGGCTGACAAAGGCCGCTGATATGTGTCATCCCTGTCCCTGTTTGGGTCATTGTCAGTAGATGCATACCGCTATGGCTTGTAGCATGTATCCAGTGTATCTGCTAGCTGTTTGGTGCTGTAAGGTTGTAGTGCACACAGGCAGTACATGACACAGTGGTGTCCACATACCAACCTAGTACCAACCCACATGGCAGCGGTGTAGGGTCCCTTGGTCTACCATGTCTGCTAGTGCCTCCGCACCCTGAATGTATATCATAGCTATCTGGATGCCACCTGCCACTGTTCCACTGACCCCTTTTCCCAGCCTCCAGGTGGCCTTCCACATGGCAACCCCTTGCCTATCCCCATCCCAGCCCCACTCAAGCACAGCCACAGTAGCATCCTACACCAGCACCCTGGGCAGTGCACTCCATGGATCCACCACTCTTTGTGTGCTGCACCCCCACCCTCTTCCCCTGGATCCTACATCCAGCTGTGTCCTGTGGTGTGTAACCCCTCTGTGCACCCCTGGTCCACATCCCGGCCTACCATAATCACTCTGTTGTGGGTAGACATATACCTCCATCATGCCCCCCCCGGCCCTGCTCCCCTTAGGTGTGGGCAGGATGTGCTCCCCTAGGTGCTCCACACATGTCAGGACACCCCTGCCATGGGCCATGTGGTATGCACTCCCCTGGACCCATGCAAGGGGCAGGATGCCCCTATAAGGGTAAGGCATCCACCACTTCACACTGTACCCTATGTGTGGTCCAATCGGGCTGGTGTATGGCAACAGATACCCCTCCTGCTCCTAACAGTACTACCCCTGGTGAGGTAGGCTGCTGTCTGTTCACTCCTTATCGCAGCCCCACCCATTCCTGTTAGTGTCCACCAGGTCCCCTGGGTGCCTTTCCCCTTTAGTGACCTACAACCCTTTCAGCACCAGGGTGTATACATGGTTGGGGCATCCATGCCTTGGTGTTGCACCATACACCTGGAGAGGTTGCATGCCACTACACCGCTGTGGGTTAACCTGTCAGGGGCATCCAGCTCCTGTTGCAGGGCCAATCTTCCCCCCTCCCCCTCTGCCACTGCTGCCAGGTGTGGGTCATCTGCAATGTGACTCTGTGTGCCCCTGATTCCTACGCTGCCCACGTACTTGTAGGCATTGTACAGGGGCAGACAACACCCATGTGAGCTCTCTGTGAACTGTGGCCTCCCCCCCAATACTATGTGTGTGCACCCAGGCCACCCAAGTCCATCATACGTCACCGTCAGCAGGCCTGGCCCCATCCACCTCGGATCCCTCAGCATGCCACTGTGAGGGCTGCGTGCAGACGCCTGTCTGCATACCTAGTACAGGGCACCCAGGGGTGTCCCCCCCTTGAGCACTGATGGCACCCACCCATGGCATTGTGCATGGCTGGTGTGACACACTCCACATTGCACACGCACCTGCTGGCAGGCATCCAGGTACCCCTTGCCCTCCATGTCAACCTACATCCTCACCTTTAATGTGCCCTCCATCATCCTCCCCACCATCTCTGTCAACCTGTTGGGCACATAGTTGTCTGTCACACCCCTCACTCTCCCACACTGGACTGGCACAACATGCACCTGCCTCCATTCATTGGCACCATCCCCATCTGCAGCGACCTATGACAGATAGCCATCTGTGGCACAGCCATGACTTCCGCCATCCCTCACTGCACCATGACACGCATAGCAGCAGTCACCTGAGTGTGGTCCCTGTTGATGTACCTGGGGACCTCCCCTTACATACAATGGTGCTCCCTGGGGCATCCCCCCCGCCGTACAGGCCATATCCCCCCATTGGTGATCACATCCACAGCACTGTGCATGCTACTGGGAGCCCCACTGGGCAGCTCAGCTTCACCATTCATATCCTGTACCACCATCACTGTTACACCACCAGCCTCCTCCCTAGTGGGCACCATGGTGTTGTACCCATTCAGTATCTCTGGCTGCACCCCAGCCCCTTCCACCCACACCCCAGCTGACCTGCACCTACCGAGCTAGCACTGCACCTTCATCCACACCCCAATATACCTCTTGTAGCCCCATGCCATGCACCATATCCCCTGTACCCTCCTCATCACCATCCATGCCTCCTCCTCTAACAGTGGCCTTGTGGGCACCTAGTTGTGCAGTATTGGATTGCCCTATCCCTCTCACCCCTCGTATCTGTGTCACATCTGTAGGCAGCCTACTGCTCTCTCAGTGCCTCTTGGCCTTGAGCACACCTCCTGCAACCCTTGCGTGTCCTTCCCCCCTTGTGTCACAGCCTAGCACAGGGCCTTGTGGCTACCTCTATTCCCTGCTGTGTGATGTCCCATCTGCCATCACGATCCAGACCTGGGCCTGCCCTCCTCAGGTGACCCTTAGGTTTGTCCCACATGATTTCCCAAGTCATTCGATCTGCCTTGTCACAACGTCCCTGCACAATCACCTCCCCCATCACACCATTCCACACTGTGTCACGGTCCCATGCAGCCAGAGCCTCTGTCACTACCATGTTCTGCACATAGTCCCCATCCGCTAGGGCCACACACAGGATATGGGAGACCCTCTTTGGGTATGTCACTAGCTGCTTGGGGAACACAGCCAGACAGCCCACCAGGCAGCCTCTGCTCATAGGTTCCCATAGACATCATGGTTCCACAGTGCGTCGTCTGCATATTGTGGTACCACATCAACACCACTACAACCCCGTCACATCCACATTGCCCCCACAGGTAGCCAGCACACAGTCCTGTTGGTCCTGTGCCATGCCCTGGTGCCTATGCACCACCCCTGACAGTATCCTCCCTCCTGCATGTGCTCTCACTGTGGCCCACAGGGTCTACATGCTGCCCTCTGCTGCCTGTGCCCTGGCACTCTCACTGTTATGCCTGCTGTGCAGTGCACACCCTCCTCCACTGTCCTCCTCCCTATCCATCTGATGCACGGGGTTGGACGCCTACTCAGATGAGAATTCCCATCATGCCCAGTTGTGGCCCGGGTTACAGTGTTCACTGCTACATCCACCCTCCACCAGCGTGGCTTGGAACACAGGCATCATACAACTCTGGCCCCTGCCATGCGTGCCATGTATCACTGGCTGGTTATGGGTGCTGTGGTTGGCTCTGTCAGTATCCTGTGGGTTTGTGCAGTGTGTTCACATGGATAGGTATCACAGGGGTGAGGTAACTGTATGTCTCACAGGTGGTCGTACAGTCCTGTCCAGGGCCAGTCCTGCTGTGGTTCCTTGCTGCATGTACGGTGCTGGACTGGATGCCTCTCCCCAACAGGCCAGTGTACTGTGCAACATAGCACTCATTACAGGTGCTGTGGTATAGTGGGGGGGCTCCCATGGGTACAGGATGGTGGGTCTGCTGCATGTTGTGAGATGGCTTTGCACACAGTCTCAGCCCTAGGCCCATAACCGCTGTATCTGGTGGCACCTTCATCCTGTCCCTTCACTGTGTCACCCTCTGTCAATGTGTCCATCACACAGGCATGGCTGCCCACACTCCATAGCACATGTCACCATGGGGATTGCTCCCTATGTGCAGCCCAGGACTGGGGAACATGGCCCCATGCTAGTCCATGTTCCATAGCTGCACTGCCCAGGCACGGCCACTGGCACTGTACATGCCACACCATTGCTGACAGGGCTGGGCCACACACCATCATAGTGGTTGCATTTGGATGGCCTTGGCCCTGTTCTGTGAGCTGTGTCAGCTGCTGTGGCTGTAGTGTCTGCCCTGAGCATCTGTGTTATGTTACAGGTGACATTGTTGTGTGTGTGCTATACCGACCTGTACCTTGTGTCCACTGTGAAATGGCACGTCATCCTGTACCCATGTTCCACAGTGTCCCATTGTACTGCAGCACTGCCATGTGCACAGCCTATGCACATGACATGGCATGCCATGTTTTCCGTACCCATCCTCCCATTACAGGGCGGTATATGTGGCATCGATGTCCTCCCCCATGTACTCTGCATGGCCATGGATAACACCAGTGGTGGTTATACCAGTGCTGCTACCACATCCCATACATGTCATCTGACACTCCTGTAGGGGTACTATGTGTGCACATTGGCCACTTCACAGGGTGCAATGGCCCTCACCACTGTCTGGCATTGGCCATGGCCCATGCCTGTGAAAGGCTTATGCCATCACATACACGCTTTGCACTGTTGTGCAGTGCTGGCCACCACCGAGATGTTGTACTAGACATACAGTGGGCATTGTGTGGGGACTGCTCACGTGTGTGCAGGGCTGTGCATGTGTCCAGATCACCCTGATGGGGACACCAACTGTGGCTGTGTAGAGCCTAGGCTCCACGCATACACTGTTATGTGTACATAGTGCTGATGCACCATGGCAGCGGCGATCACAGACATGGTTGTCTGGCATTGACCTTGCCTCCTGGACACTTGTCACATGTTGCTGTGGTGTGCATGACAGGATGGTGTTGTGTTCTGTGTGGGTGAGGGGTGGTGGGCCTTGGCACTGTCTCACATGGCTCTGTGGTGCACGGGTGGGTCCAGGGATGCATTTGTCCTCATCTTGGGTGTCCATTGCCAATATACATTCTGTGTATGTCCCCCCTTCCCTGCTACGCAACACTGTCCTCTGGCCTTGGCAGCATATATCCATGCCAGGGAGCAGCACCCCTGGAGGGCATAGCACTATGCACACCTCTACAGTTGGATTCAGCCTATAGGGTGTTGGGGGGTGGGCAGGGCCATTGCATATGGTGTGTACACAGCCCGTTGTGGACGCAACACTGTACACATGCAACTGTATCATGTCCCAGTATCCCATCAACCCAGGCCAGTACATGCCCACCAGCCTGGCGTCATCCCGCAACACTCACTCCGCACTTCTCAGACACCCACCTTCCATGCCCCCTACCATACACAATGGTCATCCCAGCCTCTGACCGGTGGACACTGTGTGCACCTACATGACACTCTCCAGTAGCATGGTCTCCGTGTCCAGCATTGTCTCCCTGGGATGTGCACGACATCCACTTACTGGATGGCACACAATCCATCATACTGCTGTGTTGCATCACCACATCATGTGCACTCAGTCAATGGCACACCTCCACGTCTTCCCTCTGTGTCCCTTTCATGTACATCATGGCCACACCCATGTCCATGCTCCCCACCATGTTCTAGGGTGTGGTTGTCGTGTGCACGATGCCTATCCCCACATACCTTTGTCCTGCTGCACCACTGTCATATATATGGCCTTCCTGTGTAACCTCTACAGAGTGTTACTGGGCTTGTCGCCTTGTGTGCACTGTTACTACGCCCTATACATACTTGTGTGTGTGTGTGTGTGTGTGTGTGTGTGTGTGTGTGTGTGCGCCTCATGTGTCATGTTGAATGGGCAGTACATCATCCTCCCTCTGTCACCTATGCTCCCCCTTACTAGGCATCACAGCAGTGTACATCCAATGGTGGTCACTGCTGTTGGCTGACTGTCTATGTCTGGTCCACTGTGGGTGGGTAGCAGTGGCAGTGGCAGGGTCCCATTGTCTGTGCACGCATACCATTGTGTTGCATGGTGTTGCATCTGTACCCATCTGCCATGGGTGGACATCTGTGTCTGGACTGTGATTGGATGTCATCCACCTGCCCTGTGATGTGGCCCACATCACCTGTCACATTGTGTCTGTCATTGGGCATTGCCTGTGCCACACATGTGCTGCGTTATGTATTCTACAAAGGGTGTGGCACGTGTCTAGTGGCACCTTCCATCTCTATGTTGCGTACTGAGGGTGGGATGGGGACACACAGCACACACCAGCTAGTACATGCACTGTCCAGACCGTTACAGTTCCAGCAGATGCAGTGCGATGGCATCAGAACACACCTTCATTCATGCCATCAGTGCACATGGCACCATCTGTGTGGATTACATTTCACACCACACTCGTTACTTACACAGAGACGGCCCACTGTGCTGGGTATCATGTAGGCATACACATGACCTGTGCTTTGTGCACTGCTGGCGTGCTTGCCTTCTGTCAGGTTGTGCATATTCTGCACATGGTGGTCTGTTAACAGTTTTTGTAGGGCATGTTATATGTTGTGCATGCTGTGTACTCCATCACGGCCTGCATGACACATGCTGTATGTTAGGCACTGCTGTTCTGTGACCGTGGGGCATACCTCACCATCTTGTGTGCTGTGTTGTTGGGGTGTATTGGTTGTTTGGCTGTGTCATGCCTTCTGCTCTGGTAACACTGCATGTACACTGGATGGGATATTGGTTGCCTGGGTGTGCACATGTGGCATGCAGCTGTTGTTTGACCTGTAGGCCACACTATGCCCTGTGTTTATGCAGGCCCACATACTGTCCCAGACATTGTTGGCACTGTACTTCATGGGTGCCACATGTTGGTTGCACTGGGCCAGCCTGACATATGCACCGGATTCTAGTGCATGTGTCAGTAGGATTTCTCAGGTGTGTCTGTATGGTGTTACCCATGTTCCTGAGGAGACTTGCATCTCACTGCATATACTGTGTTGATGATCCTGACATCACAGGCCTGTGTATTGCTGTTCAACATTCCGTGCTATGCCTCTGTGTGTGTTGGCCTGTTGTTGTGCTGGCCATGCTCACATTGTATTTTGTTTGACATTGCAATTTGCCTGATTGGCCGGCGGGGGCAGGAGAAGCTGAGGCATGTCCTTGCAGCTAGGAGGATGCTCTCTACCAGGCATGCGAGAAATATTCTGGCTCGCTGTCACCACCAAGTGCCTGCCATCCACCATACAGCAGACACCGTGCCACGCACTCTGGAGGCAGCACAAGGGACCCAGCAGCATGTGTCCTCAGTACAGGGTGGGTCTGATACTGCCACAGTTGACGAGGATGTGGGTGGCATTGTGGAGGACATCGTAAACCTGGACCCTGTCCCTGATGTTCCACGCCCAATGGTATGACAGGATGATGCATCGCTGGTGCCAGTGGTGGTGGCCACTGCCATGGTGGAGAGGGAAGGGACACTGGGTGGCAGCTGTGACTGCAGTCGCTGTTGGGCACTGCTGCGTCAGCATGTGCGTGATCTGGCATCCACCTGTGAGACACTTACTGCACAGTTGCGTGCACTCAGTGATGTTCTGGTTACTCAGGCCACACATGGACATTAGTCTAGACCTCCATTTCCTTTATGTGTGTTTGTTGGCTGTACCATTCATAGTGATTATGCTTTCATACTGTTCTTACAGACTTTGTTGGCTCCTGTTGCATGCCTTGTTATTATTTATGCCGTTGTTACTGTTGTATAGTGTTTTTTTGTACATCACTCATTGTTAATGTTATTATAGTAATTAAACCTGCATTCCTTACATTGTGTCTGTGCTTGTTGTATGGTGTACGCCATTATGTCCTACTGGTGTGGTTTCACATCTGTGCATCCGTATTCTGTGCTCCTGCATGTTGCACTGCACACATACTGTTGTTATGTTGGTTCACACTACATTGCTGTATCCTACTCCATTGTGGGTTATGTTGTGTCATGCACATGATACCTCATTGTGCAAGGCACGTCATGTAATGATGATTCTATCCTGCAGTACACGTCATGTAATGATGATTCTATCCTGCAGTACACGTCATGTAATGATGATTCTATCCTGCAGTACCATACTGTTGTGGAATGCCATTCACATGTGTCTTATACACATTGTGGATGTCCCATCCACGAATGTCCATTGTGTGCAACTGGTGGTCCATGCCATGTTGTTGGTCATATCCTCTTTGCACATGTCATGTGTGGTGTACATGCAGTCCTGCACCACATCAGGCAGTGCACAGGTTGTATATTTCCACCTATCACTGCCAGTATGTTGTGCCTCATTCCTACTGTGTTGTTGTCATGCTCTGTGTTGTGTGCGGCACATGTATGTCTGTGCTATGTCCTTGTTCTTGCTCCTCCTAGCTCTGACTGTGTACAGGCCCACACATGTATGTCAGCAGTGTATCATTCCTGGTGGGCTGTTGTTTGTCAGTGGCTCAGCCGTTGGGGTATGCCGTGTGCAACACCGGGCTGAAAATCTTTCCCTCAGTATGATTTTGCCTCCATACACACATCATCTTGTGTTGTACCTACCCATTATACAGTGGCCATTGCTGTCCTCTGATCCCCTACCCTTCATGTACAGGTCGTAGTGCATGTGTGTCAGTACAACATGGTACCCACATGTCATGTGACATTTGCAACACACATCCCTGCACACCTGTCTGTATTTGATATCCTCACATCTATGTATCACTCCACTATCCTGTGCATCCTCCCAGGGTGGTTTCACCATGGCCTCTCACTCCCAGCCTGCTCACGTGCTGCCAGCATTCCCACCACCCAACATCACTGCCAGTCCAGTCACCCAGCATCCAGGGTGTCCCGCCATCCCATTGCACACCTACTGAGGCAGGGCACTGCCATGGCATCAGGATGGTGCCTTCAGCATTGTCATTAGTGCTCTGCCTGCCCTAGAGTGTGGGTATGCTACTTGTGCCCCCTTGTGAGCCACACAGCCACAGCAGGCATCCTGGCTGTTTGCCATGCATGTGTCCACCACCCTGGTGTCACAGCGGGCAATTTGCTCACTGCAACCCTGCTGGTGGCTGCAACACTCCACCTTCCACTGTTTGCAGGCTTGTACTGTAGTATCCCCAATCACCATTGGGGCTCACCGGGATATCGAGAACTCCCACTGGCCTCCCCTTGGGAGTGGTGGGCTGTCTGCATTTGCTACCTGCTTACCCTCTCATGCCATCCCCTGGCAACCCATGTCCATATCCATACATGGACTGCCACATTCCGTGGTGCATGGCATCCACCACCTCATCCCTTCATGCCACCATGCCAGCTCACATAACTGCACACTTTGACATGTGCTTTCCATATGCCTCCATTGTCTTCTCACACTTTGGCAGTCCAGAATGTACTTCTTCAGTGGCATTTCAACATGTGTGTACCTCCCTCAATCACCTGTGCCTGTGTCCCACCACACATGACATGGCTACTGCCATTTGTGCACACACTATCCTGTGCCATATTGCTTACCTGTGCCATTAGGGGAGTGTGTGACATTGTGACATGGGTACCACATCCATGACACACATGTCCCACTGGTGCACTAACCTGTGTTGTCTGTGCCACAGGCATGGTCCACTGTATGTTCCGTGTGGGTCTGCAACACGGCAGGTATTCAATGGTGTGGTACTGTCTGACTGCATGGGGTGTAGTGGCATTGTCCTGTATCTGTGCATGTCATTGTGGGTTTGCAGTGTCACACGTTGCAAGGGTACATGCATCTGCTCTCCACAACATGACTGACATTATTGCATGTGTGCCTGGCTTGTTCATATTTCACATGACATCCTACAGTCACAGGCATCGCTTATGATCAGTATGTTGTGCTGTTGCTGTGTATCGTCACATGGTGTGTACTGCATTCCTGATATCCACGTTCCAGACAGTTCTGTGCCATGCTTAGCTGATACATGACGCCATGTGTTGTTTTGTGACACTGTGGTGGCACATGAGTATCATTTGCAGGCATGTGCACATATCCACTGCCAGGCCTCTGCTGTTGTCCCATTGACTTTGTGTACTGCTGCATGTTACATGTGTTGCTCTTGGGCCACTGCGACTGGATTGTTCATGCTTAGCTGTGTCTGTCTGTGAACCAGTGGTGGTTTTAGACGTGTTACCTTTGTGCCTGGTATGTGTCTGTGCACTACTGGTGTGGTCCATGCATCCTGTGCATCAGGCCAGCCTTGGCTATACCTCTGCTTTCAGCTCACAGGTTTGTCTGCACCATGTACATGTGGGATGGTGGTTGTGCACATGTCTCTGTGTCTCACCATGATGGTACTTCATTGCTGCTGTTGCCTGTGTGCCATCATGTGGTCTGCACATGCACTGTTGTGCTCCAATGTACAATACAGTGGTTACACTGTGTTTTGCATAGAACGGCTGCATTGATACATGGACACTGCCTGCAGTGCTGGCATTAGGCCCATCAGAGTGTAGTCGGGTTCTGTTGTGTGTAGCATATCTGGTGTGTTACTGTTCTGTCCACCCTTGATCTGGTTTTCATGACACCCCTCTTGTGCATCACATGGAGTCGTGTCACCTGTGGCTGCTAGGTGCCACTCTATGTCCTCTGACAGGGTGTTTAGGTAGTCCAGGTCCCTTTCTGTGTGGCCATTCATGCCCCCGCTTCCACTGTGACATCATCCCACACACCTCACCCCATGCTCTGTTCACCTGGTCTGTGTCGTTCACTGTGATGGCCTGGGTACCTGGGCCCTATACCTCCATCTTGGGTACTTGTCCCTGTGTTCCTGTCCCTCCCTTCACTCCTCATGGGGGTGCATGTACAGGTCCATGTTCCTGTCATCACTGGACATGTGCTGGCCACCCTGTGCCATCTGTGACAGGCTACCATGCATATTCTGTGCTCTGTCCCTGTCCTTCCATGGTCATTGTCTCCATGTCTGTGCAGCGTGTCCATGTGTATCCTCTCCTGTTGCTTGTCTGGTGCTATATTGCCCACCAATCTCCCATGGGTCTTGCCCAGTGCCTGCATCTCAGCATCCTACATTCATGGCCGACTGTCGTGTGGCACTGTGTCACTTACTTCTGCTCAACATTGTTCCTGCCCCATGGTCCCATTGCTGGTTTGTGCTGTGTTTATTTCCCAATCTCCGTATTGCTAGGGTGTTGCATGCTGTGTGTGGGCCACATGCATTCAGCCCCACTGGTTGGCATCTATGTCCCAATGCCATATCCTTCACCATTGAAGTCAGTTTGCATGTCCCTGCCCCTGGGTCCTACACTGTGTGGCAGGTTCACACTGTTACAGGACTTTGTGCTATAAAGCTCCATTTCAGACTGCAGTCTTGCTGGTGCACACTGTCACAGCTGGTGATGTTACACTGCTGCTGTCATAGCACTGATCCCCGTGTGTGACACATGGCACTCTGCCCCCTGAAGTGTGCCGATCACTATGCACCTTCATCTGACTCCTGTCACATGCCCACTGTCCCATGCACCACATTGCTGTCCTCCCCATCCCCATATTCCCCTTGTCCTTTTCTGCCCTTCTATCTTGCACATTGTCTTGTATCACTCTGTATTCTGGGTGGTCATTGTCCACTGCTGTCCCCTGCCACCTCCCTTATTGCCCATTCCTGGTATTCACTGGTACATGTTCTCCCTGTGGTGCTACATGGCAGCTATGCTCCCATTGTCTGCTGGCAGGCTGTCATTGGCCTGGTTCAGTCTCTGTCTCCTACTGTGCACATGTGGGGTCTGTCCATCTGTGACACTGTCTTGGCACAATGTGGACGACTGTTGGTATTGGTGGTGTGTCATGCATATGTCACACAAATACATGCCTGGCTCTGCACCTGTGAATTGTTTCTGTGTGTCTCCTGCCATTGTTCACATCACCACTGTTTTCCATGGCCATTACTGTGCCCATGGTTGCTCCAGCTGCCAACTATGGTTTCTCATTGGCATCCCCTGTCTCATGACATGTCACACATGTGTACTGTGTTCCTGGACATGTCCTGCACTGGCATATCCCCCTGCTCAGTCAGTCCTGGTACTTCACTACACACATCATGGGTGGTTGTACTCGCTGTTCCTTGCCTGTGCTATGTTCCTGTGGCCACCATAACCCAGATGTTATCTTACCAATCAGCCATCCTTGCTGTATGTCTCCTCGTTCGAAGAGATTGCACAACATACTCTGCCTCAGGATGTAGGCATCATGGCATGACCCAGGGAACCATGCACTCACATCCAGGATCTGGCAGTCACTGTCACACACAACTGTACATTGATGAAGTGATACCCTTTGCCATTCACATATACTACCTAATTTTCAGTGGGTGCCTTGATTGCTACATGTGTGCAGTCTATTGCACCCAATGTTCTTGGGAATCCTGCCATGCCATAGAAGTTTTCTATCACCTGCTGTTGTTTTGCTTGTAGTGGGTACCTGATGTACTGATATGCCTTTGGTACAATGGCATTCAGGAACTGTTCTAGGCACCGTGACACTGCAGCTTGGCTCATGCCAGTGGTGTCCCCTGTTGGTGTCTGGAATGTGCCTGTTGCCAGCACACACAGGGCAGCTGTCACATTTGTCTCCACTGTGACTGCATGGCCCTGTGTGTCTTGCTCTGCACCTCATCATGCACTGTGTTCCACAGGTCAGTTATGGCAGCCTAGTTTTGCCTGTACCTGGCTATGCACTACTCCTCTGTGAGGTCTTTGTATGCCAGCCTGTGGCGGTACTGTCGTCTGGCAGGTTGCCTATGTTGTACCCCATGTTCACGTTCCTCCCTTCCTGCATGTGGTTGCAGTGATTCCCACTCCTGTTTTCTGCACCTTTGCCTCTGCATGTGGTGGTACCATGCACCCAGTGGCATGTTAGCATTGGCATCCGTTTTCCCTTGACCTGCTCCTGTGTCACACACTGTTGGGCTGTACACTGTGCCTCTGGCTATACTGCCAGTGGCCGTCTGGTGTTGTCCTTTCTCTTCTAGGTTTGTTCTATGTGGCGTTCTGTGTGTGCTGCACTCACATATCCTTATATTGCCTTTTCCCACAAGATTGCTTTTGCCTGCACACAGCTTAATTGATGTTTGTTTGGTGTTTCACTTCTTTTCTCCTCAGGGCATCCTACTCCACGCTCTTGTGGAGTAGCATTTGTGTAATATTCTTTCCTCAGCTGCAGGATTTCCATGTCTGAGTATAGCATTTTGTGGGTTTCAGCTCCCTGTGGGTGTTCCACAGCTGCGGTTTTCCCGCAACCTCCAGTTCTTTTTTGCCACAGCTGCGGGAGTTTTGTGCATATGCCACAGCGCGACTCCCTTGTTTTCCCACAGCTGTGGCATTTTTGGGTACTTGAGGGAATTTTCCAGCATCTTTTTCCTTTCAGAATCCTACCCCAGTAGTGCCCCAACAATTGGAATCAATTAAGGTGGCGGTGAGGCACACGTAATAGCATCCCAGATAGTACAACAGTGGTTGATGTTACAGCAACAAAAGTACACATTGCCATGATATGGCAACAGGCAACATCCACCAGACCCAGTGCAGCCCATGACGGAGCCCCACAGGCAGTAGAGCCTGGCCAGCCTGCAGTGAGTGCTACCCCTGCAGGCAACAGGAACTCCCCAGGGAGGGATGACCAGTCGTGACAGTTGGCTACTGTGGTGCCATGGTATTACTGGTACCTGTGGTGCTGCAGTGGTCCCAGTTGAGGGACTGGTTGCTGGTCTCTTTGTGGGTGCTGTCAGCCTCATACTATGGCAGCAATGTTAATGTCTGCAGCTTCAGCTACTTGGCTGTATTATTGCTGTGCCTCCTCAGCCATTTATACAGCTGTGGATTCACAGCACTTGCAGGATTCCCGCAGCTGCTGGAATTCCACAGCTGTTGGACTTTTTGTGGAATTCCCGCAGTTGCAGGATTTTCTTTGAGAATATCATGCAACTGTGTTTCCACAGTGCTGCAGGCTTTTTTCCCGCAGCTACAGGATTTTTGGCCTTCTTTGTGAATCCTGCCCTTTTCCACAGTCTGCAGTGTATTTTTTCTGCAGCTGTGGAAGTTTTGAGCAGGATTCACAAAGATTGTGGAATTCCCACAGCTGCAGCAAAACGTCGACGCCAAAGGGTGGCCACTTGCAGAGTCACAGGAGCCCCACAGCAGTGGGTATTCACAAAGTTGAAGCTAGATTACGACTGGCTCCATGATGTATGGCAGCTTGTAGGTGGTGTCACCAGGGTGATCACCGCAGCTGCGGAAAGATGCTACGGTTGGTGGGAGCAGCCGTAACACCCTCTGCAACTGCTGTGGCTGTGAATCGCAACCAGTGCAGCTGGGGGCTATTTCAGTCCACAACTGCAGTTGCGGAGTGGGACTTAGGTTCTGATAGCTTTGTGAATCCTTCCCTTGGGCAGGATCCACAAAGATCGTGAAATTTCCACAGCTGCGGAAAAATGTCGGTGCCAAAGGGCGGCCACTTGCAGAGCTGCAGGAGTCCTGTAGCAGCGAGTATTCACAAAGGTGGAACTGGATTACGACTGGCGCCATGATGTATGGCAGCTTGTGAGTGGTGTCACCAGGGCGATCGCCGCAGCTGCGGAAAGATTCTACTGTTGGTGGGAGCAGCCGTAACACCCTCCGCAACTGCTGCAACTGTGAATCGCAAACAGCGCAGCTGCAGGCGATTTCAGTCCACAACTGCAATTGCAGAGTGGGACTTAAGTCCCAAAAGCTTTGTGAATCCTGCCCCTTGTGTTTAGCACTCAGAGCAATTTCTCCTTTTTTACACAGCTATGGAACTTTTGGGGACTTAGGGAAGGTTTTGCACCTTTAGATTGTTTTGTGAATACCTTCCAGACTAGAAATTAAATGTCAAGGCACAGAGTTCAAAGTCTGATATAAAATATTTTAGAAATTCATTCTTGGTTTAGATGTCTCAAAAATCCAATGTATACTGCCAATGAGGTTACTGTATGAACCTATCAACTCCTTGCTTCTCTTAAAGCTAAGTTAAAAAAAAGAAGCTATTTTGGACCATCGCTCACTGATCGTAGCATGTGGAGTTTCATTTGATCTAGCACCAGCAACAGTGCCACACTGCAGCCCCGAACCCCTTCACGTTCCCAAATCCACATCAGCACTGATGCCTCTCTGATGTCTAGCCTCCATCCTATTACAGTGCAAAGCATGCCAGCTGATACCAGAGACCAACAAAGTTACTGCCAGCCAA
Organism: Neoceratodus forsteri; assembly: GCA_016271365.2. Taxonomy (NCBI): domain Eukaryota; kingdom Metazoa; phylum Chordata; order Ceratodontiformes; family Ceratodontidae; genus Neoceratodus; species Neoceratodus forsteri. The sequence continues at coordinate 1,069,562,720 of CM028130.1, forward strand.
GGGAGATGGCACACCACTAGACTGAGGAGAGCAGCACTCCAGACAACAAATCCACAACCTCAACAAGTACCGGAGCAAGTGACAAATACAACACAAACTTCTGGGTAGGTGGTGGATTGGATGAGAACATGCTTCCTGGTCTCTGTGCTTAGGTGTTTGTTACTTATGGCTCAATATTAGCTCTTCAGTTTATACCTAGATATGGGCCCCGTATAGAATCAAATAGATTGAGTTTTCCCATAGCCAGATATGTAAACTGTTCGTATCCTGCCAGCTTATGTGTATTTTCTTCCCATTCTCTTGTTGTGGCTACTTCTGTGCACCTCCACCTCCTCATTAACAGTCTTTTGGTTTCTGTTATAACTGCCATAAACAACATTGTCTGTGGTCTGTGCTGTGTAGGCAGCCTGACTGGACTGTGTTACCTAGGGCTATTAGTGAGGTGCCCATGAGTACCAATACATTTTGGACTTATTCTAGTCTATTGACAAGTTGTCACCACCAACCTTGTATGGTTGGGCACTGCCAAGACAAATGCAGTTGCGTGCCCTCCTTTGCCATATATCTCCAGCATGCTGAGGATCACAGCAAGTTCAGCCTCTTAAAGAAGTACTGTGCTGAGCCTGTAAATCAGTTTTCCTGTACAACCTGATTCGTAAATACGGTGCTGGTTCCAATTCTGTTGCTATTCCTTCTCTACAGGCTGTTCAGTTATTCTAGTGGGTCTTTCTGATTTACACAAAAGTAGTAAGTACCATTTGAGAATGGTATGATTAGTTTATGTCCTTGTTCTGCTCTTCCATTTTTGGCACAATGCATCCTTGTTCCAGGGTTGGATTGGCCAGGCCAAATACCTGGAAATTTCCAGGTGGACATCCCCCCCCCCCCCACAGTGTGTATTTTGATGTATAGTGAATACTGGCTGGTGGAGGGGAGGGCAGCAACACTGGAAAGCTTGCGTGGACTATCGACAGTACACCAAGGAGTGGTGCCAGGAAACCATACAGAGAAAGTTAGAGCAGAGGTAACCTGAGTCTTGCCTCACGTACCTTACTCTCTCAGCATGCACCGCATGTCAGCAGAGTTGAACAACAGCATTCAGACTTGTGGCGGGTGAGGCATTTGAAAAAAAATTAAAAGCCAACCGGCAACAATGTCTTTGTGAGGGCAGGGCCCCTTTGTCAAGCATGCTGCATATACAATATACATCTACAACCCCTGGGCAGCATAATAGTGTCTCGGCAGGAAAGTATGACAGCAATTTCACTCTACTGGCTTGCTCCCTTACCTCAACATGCACATAGCTCTGACAAGAATGGGAAGCTGGTGCTGGAGAAAGAGAGAGTGGAGGGCTTGGGATGGGTGTGGTGGCTGCTACCGGTTGGTCGACTGCTTGTCATCAGTAAGTGTAAAATTGTTCAGGTGGCGGTCAGTTCAAAAACTTGCCTCACTCTGTGTTGGGACCTGTCTCTCTCTTTCTTACTTTCAGTGATGTGTCCTGCTGCTAGCAGCCTTGTACAGACAGAGGAGGAGGAGGACCCAGGCTTTGGAAGACTAGGTGACGATCAGATCAAATGATCATCATGATGAGAGTACCATTGGTTGTTGATTTGTTTGCTTGCTTAAAGTATTACTTTCATTTTTCCAATGCCTCCCAGCTCCTGAGTTGAGGCCTGCCTGCCCTTAAATCTTCAGCTGACTCAATGGCTAGGGGCTAGCCTTACCCTGTAGTGACTTGAGCCTGAGTAAGTGGAAAGTAAAAAAAAATTAACAGAATCCAGTCCAGGGGTGTAGCAAGGGATTTCAGATCTGCACACCAAGTGGACTCACTGCTAACCCCCCCTTGTTAGAGTGAGCTACCCCCCCCCCCGGGGGTATAGCAGACAATATATAAATGTACACCAGGACCATGTTTGTTGCCTCATCTGGCACAATAAATAGAACTTTTGTATCTCATGACAGTGGTTGTTGCCATGCATGGGTAAATACAAATGCCATGCATTGTTCCCTAAGATACCCACATACCAGCCCAGAGCCTGTAAAGTTGTATTGTCCTTGGGATGCAAAGAGAGCATTAGTGACCAATACTTCTAGTTTCGACTCCTATGAATAAAATTACAGAAGGGTTCAGTATTTTCTTTGTTAGTTTTCATGGAAAAAGGAAGCAGTTCAGAGCCTATTTGCTACCCCTTTAATAAAATTGCACACCATGGAGTGCTTGGAGTATGCGTGCCTACACCCATGATCCAGTCCTGTTTCTTTGAACTAACTCCTGCTGACTAGACTGATCACTGTGATAGACGCAATCTGCACTGGCTGCCTGTTCAGTGGCAGATCACCTTTAAGGTAGGTTTATTAACTTACAAAGCCCTACACGGACAGGGTCCCGACTACTTGAAAGAGCTCCTGGTTCCCTACACCCCTCTGCGATAGCTCCGCTCAGCTGACGAGGGGCTGCTGGAGATTCCGAGGGTTAGCTTAAAGTCATCTGGGTCCCCTACCCTCTGGAATTCAGCTACGGGAGTGCAGGTTAGTGGGGTGCTTTAAGCAAGCATTGAAGACCTTTTTATGGGGTAAAGCCTACCTTGAATTTTTCTGATTTTATTGGTATTTATTGTATTTGCTGAAATGTTATCTATTTGTTCAGTGCCTTGATATTGGAAAGGCACTATATTAAATAAAATGTATTATTATTATTATTATCATAAAACAACTACTGCGCAGGTGTGTGTGTGGTGTGCATGGGGCAGTAGTGTTATCAGCGTGCCACTTGCTTTGCAGCTTTAACTTTGAAGTTGAAATTGGAAGAAATAAAGGTGAATTGAGCACTATAATAATCTCAGTCTCACCTGATGCCTGTGCCAAAATTATTTATATTTCTCAATTAGTTCTCTTCCTACTCTTCCAAAATAAGCCAATCCACACTGCATACTGATAATGCACCCCCTCATCCTTGCACTTAATCAAGGCACAGTAAGGGAAAGGGAAAATTGGTTAACCAGGAAAGGCATAGTAAGCTGGATCTTGTTTTCAGGTGTGACCTGGGAGCACAAGGAAGTTAAGTGGCTTGCTCAGGATCACATAGTATGCAAGTGGGGGCTGATGGGATTCAAACCCAGGTCTTCAGGTTTGCAGCCCAGTGCCCTTAACTACTATGCTATACTGCTTCCTTTTATTCAATTCCCTACTGTTGTTTGTTTTTTGCTTTTGTGTTTTCTTTTTTTTTTTGTTGCTCTCCGGATGTCAGATCCTCCTACGTTGCACTGGCTCACAAACAGCATCTGGTACTAGCTGTAGTACACAACTAAGGGCTAGCATGTCCATGCCTAGGAATCTCAAACAAATACAAGGTGAAAAGCCATCTGAAGTTTAGCTAGAGGACCTTAGTACTCTCTAGTCTTTAAACCCCCCAACCCCCACACCCACCCAGTTGGAAGGAACCTCCACCCTCCTAAATCATCCCATGGTGAGCAGCCACCGGCAACAACAGCCCTGGCCTTCTTTCCTGCCTTGCTGCCTTTCTTGAAATATATGTATTTATATTGTATGTCTTTTCCCATTCATTTCAGTGGGAAAGTGCAGTAAAATTCTAGGACCAAAACTGTGTTTTGTTTTTCTATCATTTATAGCTTCTTAAGTTTATGTTTGTTTGTGTTGTTTTTATATTTTTGTCTAATTTTTTCCTTGAGAACTTTTTTGCTTCCACCCTCATGAACCCTATGGGTGTCAAATTTCAAAACAACTCCAAAATGGGTGTTTGTCATGTATGCTGCGAACACCCATTTTGGGGGCAAATTAATTGCTGACAATCATAGTGTTCGTGAAGGTGAGGGGGGCACTCAACAGAAAAATTGAGGTTAAAATATTAAAAAAACAAAAATGTTATGAATTACATAAAAAAACCTTTTTGAACTTTTACTGCACTTTCCCACTGAAATGAATGGGAAAGGTGCATTTCAAGCAAGGCAACTGGACAGAAGGGAGGTCAGGGTTATTGTTGCCGGCAGCTGCCCACCATGGGGCAATTTGTTTTTTATCTTACACTTGCTGCGCAGTCAGTGGGACAGGGGATGTGGATTGGAGATGCTGAGTGGGCGAGAGGGCTGGTTTGGGAGTATATGTTTGGAGAGTGTCAGTTAACTGGCCAAGTGTCACTTATACTGTTTCCAGCAAGTGTGATTAAATGCGATTTTATTTTACTTCACTGCAAAGGAGGGAGGGATTCATAACACAGAGGGTGGTAGGGGCAGGGTGGCAGGTTTTTTTTTATTTAGTTGTTTAACCAGGTATAGCACACTAAGCTGGAAGCTTTTTTACAGGAGCGACCTGGGAGCACCTGGGTTTAAGTTACTCTTGTGGATAAAAGGGTATAATGCACAGGGGTGGGCACTGATTTAGCCCTTTTGAGCTTTTGTTTTTTTTTATTTTAAAAATCGATGCAGTTCTTCGCCGGAGCATCCACTTCACCTGGCAAAGACTATGTGAAGTGTCACTCCACGCACAGTTTGCTTGGTGAAGCAGGCAAATTGTCAAGCAAAAAACTTTGTGAAGTCAGGGAAACTTTGTGAAGAATTTCAGGAAGTAAAGTTGTCTGACTTTGCACACAGATTTACTATTATACTGGAACATGCATTAAAACAGCAGGATTTTGTTAGCACAAAATGTCATCATAGTTATTTTTGTTAAAAGCGTATTTCTAACATCCATACATTCATCCTCAGAGTACTATCAATTTTCTCAGCGATTTGTAAAACCATTTTGGTAGCTTATTTTAAAATCAATGACTCTCAGCAATAAAGTTGGCCGTCACTTATCATTTTTAAAAATATCTTCCACTGAGGTTACCTGTTGAATGTAAATACTAGATTCATACAGGAGATGTTGTCAGATGTTGCTACCATATGTTTCTGATGGTAAACATTACAGTACTGGCACCGGCCGGGTGGTACTGAGGGTTGAGACCCGGGGTTCGGGAGTCGGCAGGGGAGAGAAGGATTGAGCATCCAATGGACTGCTCTCCTCTCTTGGGGGGGGACCCAGGGAGCCTGGTAGCAGCTGCCCGTGGAGACCGGGCGGCATCAAGCACGCTGGGCCTGCATAGTACAGGGTGACGCCTGGCAGCTGTCCTCCTGACATGGGTGGAGCACCTACATTGAGGGCTGGGCACAATTGCATGTCCCATGTCAGGGGCGTAACCTGAACATGGGAAAAACCCAGCATGACGATCAGCGACGGCACCTGTCCCCCATGCCCTACACCGGGCTTCCATGACTGGCCTTCGATTTCGGGCCCCACTCCTCATCTGATGTTGGAGCCTGCCTTGTAAGAGTGCCCCAAGTAGGAGAGGGGTGACCCACCCCAGACAGGGTTAGCCAGTGGGTGCCAGCACCAGCGAGGAGTGAAAGAGGAGACTCAGTCAGGGGATACTCAGGCGGGCAGAACAAGGATGGGATGCTTGAGAGAGGACTTTGGGGCCATGATGGGAGCAAAACAAAGTTGGAAAAAAGAAAAATTACAGTACTGTCCCAAAAGTTCATGGTAGGCATGGCACTAGAGGAGGCACAGAAATGTATTAAAACTTCAAAATCCCATAGTTCAGTTAAGCAATGAAAAAAAAAGAAAAACGGGTACATTGACATTTTTGCTAGGAAAACATTGTAAAAAAAATTACATGGTGAATGACAAATGCTGCTCTGCTGCTTTAAGTTGGCAGGAACTTCACCTCCACTTTCTGTCTTGGTAAGAGAAAAAAAAATAATGCACCAGCCACAGGGCAATAATTATCTGACCTCTCCTGAAATGGTTCTATGCCCTTATTTCAAACCTCACCTGTCATGCCATGGCTGATGGCAATAGATATGTCTGGGACTGGGACTGCATGAATTTCTTGATCCATTCCAGAGAACAAGTAGAAGAACCTGAGATGGGGTGGCTGTTATATAAAGTGTGCAGGGGATTGGGGGGATAGGGTTATTGGTGCACAGTTTTGCAGGAATTGAGCACTATAATTATCTCTGACCTCATTCTAGAAGATGAAGTTTAGTCCTCAATTCTTCCGACTAACTGCCAAGTTAAAGCTGCAAACCTGTACACCAATAACCCTACCACAGTTACCTCTAGTTCTTCTAATTGTTCTTCTGATTGAATATTTTCGGTGTGTAAAAGATACAGTTTTTATGCTAGGGCATGCCGCTGTTGGTTCTGGGGCCCCCATGACCCCATTTCCAGGTGTGCCTCTTGCTGCTCAGTTTGACCCTGCCTTGTTCTACTATAGAACTCTGTGGTTGAGAGTGACATACTGCACCACACAGTTCTAAAATGGCACTGAACACAGTGTAAATTAGAAACACTCACTCAAATTACTAATAGGCCCATATAAATAGAACAATAACAGAACTGGAACCAATATTCAATTATCTGCCCTCCCCAGATTCTACCAAGATTCTCAGCTTCCTTTTCTACTAGATGTTTTTCCTGCAAAGACAGCTTCTGGACACCCAGCTTTTTTGAATACATGATCACCCATTTCCTTTTCAAAGGACTACCTGAAAGATCTCCTGATTCCCTACTTCCCCAACCGTTCTCTCCGCTCCACCGACAAGGGATTGCTAGAGATTACCAGGGTTCGCCTAAAAACTTCTGGAGCTCATGCTTTTTCATTTGCAGCACCAACCCTGTGGAATTCTCTAACTCATCTGTTAAAAGAATGCCTGACCATCAGTAGTTTCAAATCTATGTTAAAAACTTATTTATTTTCCTTGGTTTTCCCAGATTGACTGATGTTAAATAATTTATATTGCTGACTGTTTTATATATTTTTGGTATGTATCATGTACAGCGCCTTGATTTTGAAAGGCGCTATATAAATAAAGATTTGCTTGCTTACAATTCAGCCCCCAGCTGTAAGCTGACTGCACCAAACAGACTTGGAAACTTTTGCAATTGGCACCACAGTCTCCCTGAAGGGGACCAGAGCACCAAATGGACATGTGAATTTTGAAATTGGTGCCAGTCTCCCTGAACAGGACCGGAGCCAATCAGGAGGCACCAGTGGGCTAGGGGGCATTTGCTGCTCACAGCCCCACCTCAAGATCTACCTCTGAGTCAGTGTTTCTGCCTCAGTGCACAGCTTGTCTCTCCATTCATCAAGGGGTCATGAGGGCAGTTGTTTCTCTGTTGAGCCCTCCCTCCAACGCCACTGAAGCCTGCCAGCACAGATCAGAGCTCAGCTGCTTGAACTTGGTGCCAGAGCCTGACTGCACCAAACGGGCTTGTAAACTTTTGTAACTGGCACCACAGTCTCCCTGAATGGGACCAGAACCAATCAGGAGGCACCACTAGGCTAGGGGGCATGTCTATCCCTCTGTTCTTCAGGGGAGCACCCTATGCAGCCCCTGCACTGCAACCCCTGTGCAAATGACTACTTGCCAAGGAGTAGAGCAATTGTCTGCCCTGAGTCTGCCAGAGTCAACCAGTAGACAGCTGGGCTGCTGGCCACTCTGCCCCTCGCCCTATTGACTCTGCGTGTCCATTCTTCTACATTACGGATTGCATCTATACTTCAGTCTAATGGATGTTGACTCAGGTTGCTCGTACTCCCAAACTTGTTCTTGTTATATAGTCAAAAGTCTACTGCTGCCACAGTCTTGCCCTCTATCCACACCCTAGCCATCTCAAGGTACTTGCATTACTTCACAGCTGCTACAGTTCATCCCTTATACTTGGGCTGTATGTTGTAGCTGCTGTATTCCACTACTGGCACAGTTATTTTCACTAACCTATTAACTGTTGTTATAGTGCTCTGCAGTTGCCTCAGTTATTAACACCCTCAGAGCTTAACGTCTCGTAGTTGCCTCACCTTTCTGCTACTGTAACTGATTCGTACCAATGACCTAGTAAGTTAAAGCTGCACTGCCTTGCTGCTGTCACAGTCTATTTCATAATCACCCTTGATGCATAACTCTTTTATATTACTCCAGTTCTGATGCTACCACAGTTCTAATTTGCTCCCTTGTTGCTCACTTTCTCAAATGCATACTCTATAGCAGTACATGTTCCCTTGCACCTATAAATGTCTGCCTTTTGCTTCTCCTCTGAGCTCTGCTAGTCTGCTCAGCTTGTCCCTGTACTCACAGATTCACCCTTTTGCCTCCCTTTAGCTACAACACCCTGTTAAAGTGTGTGGCACCCTGAGAAGATCAGTGAACCAGGTAAACATAGCTATTCTTGGTAGTGTCTGCTGTGTGGCTGCCCCCTTCCCTTGGACATTCCATCATACCCCTAGAGATCAGGAAGTGGTGCCTACAATGTGGGGGCTCATCTGGGATGCTGTTTGAGGTGCCAGTTTTTGCCTGGCCTGTATTTGGGTGCTGCACCAGAGAGAATACTGGATGCCTGAGTGGGACTGGACTTCTGCACTTTGAGCCCATCGTTATTGACTTGTAAAATTTCATGCCTTCTGCGGAGCGATGCCTGGGAGCCTGTCCTGAGGGAAGTTGGGCAACAACATATGAGAGTATGTTAATACCCTCTAGGAGCCTCTGTGATTGGCTGTGGAGACTGGTTGCTGGGCAGAGGACTGTGCCAGAGGTCAGAGGTTACAGCCGCTGTGGAGCATGGAGACAATGAAGAGAGAGAGAGGAGCAGCAAACCGCACAGCTCATGTTTGTGTGAGCTACAGAGCAAGCAATGGAGTGAAACAGCTATATCTGCGGTGGAGAAAATGGCACAAGCACCACCACCATTGTCCAAGGAGGTGACCGTCCCTGCTACCATGCTGTGGTGACTTTGGAAGATCGTGAAGACACTGAATACCAAAGACCAGTGCAACATCTGCAGCTACAAAGGCCTAGGCATTATGGAGCTACCGTTGAGCCCCACCTGCTCTCGCTGAGCTTCTAAAGTCCCTGAAACTTTGCCACCCTACCTGCCTTCATGGGGTCGGCCTGGACTGTTCAGTCCACATGGTTCCAACACAGGGGTCAATCTTAACATTGTTTTACTAGCCCAAACACTAGTGCAAATTGACCAAGGCTAGTGCTGCTAACTCTCTACTTGCCCGTCTTGACTAGTGCAGATGTTCATGGCTGTTAATGAAATTAAAAAAGTCTCTACTTTAGCATTCTCTAATCCTCATGCTCATTTCTCTCAAATGTTCCAGATGGTCAGGTGTGATTAACAGCTCATTAACAGCTGCAATTATCTGGCAGTTCAAGAGAGGGATTCCACAAAAGACTCAATGTAAGTCATTATCACTCCGCTGCTAAGACTTTCAGCTAGTGTCCAGGTTTTGAACAAGGGTAGAGTGCTGTTAAATCACTAGTTTCCAGTTTTCTGAATGTGTCTAAAAATTTGTCCAATATTATTAAGACCAGTGCCCCTCATTTCTCTACATTTTGAGTGTTTGTATCCAACATTTCAGTGACAAAATGCAAAGAGGTATACAGGATCGGACCTGCAGGTGGTGGGTTTTATTCCAGCCTCACCATAACATACCTCTCCCCTCCAAATCTCTTAACTCTGTTCTTTCCCTGGACACCACTGCAGACCAGACTCTGAATGACCATCCATAGCTGCCATTACTGGCAAGTGTAGGGGGTACCCAGCTCCTCTAAATGGACCATGCCAGCCATCACCATCCATACAATTCCACCCGTATCCCACTCAGCATGTCCTTTCAGCCTAAAAACAAAGCTTTGGATCATATATGGTACAAAAATACACCTTGATAAAATACATAATTTGAAACCATGAAATAGGCATTCCTGGGGTGCATAGATCATCCTGTACAGAAATAGAGATACTATAACATTATGCCTGTGTACTGTTTCCCCTGGGCTGATGAAATGACAATGTTAAAAAAAATATGTTATCGTTGGGGCAGAGCATATTAAAATCAATGCTTTTACAAATAAAAATGTCATAGTTTTCCATTTCCCAAGCCCCTTAGGGTTGTCTAGCCCCCACTCCAAGAAACCTTAGATGTGCTCCTGGATCACTTGAGACTGTACAAAAACTTTCAGAAGTGCAGGTCTCCAGTTGACCATAGGGTGGGGGCTGAGAGTGTCTTTCTCTGCCTGACTCTGTTCATTGCCCTGTGGGTGGTGGTGACAGTGTGGTGAGGTTCATGATGATGTCAGTTACTGTGTGCACAGAGCTAGGACTGCTTGACTGAAAATTTGCTGTTGTGATGTCCTCTCTCTGTTTGGTGTGGGGGGGTTAGAAAGAGGAAGAAAGGAGGCAATGGTACAAAACAATGGGGGGGAGGCGGCGCTCACTGTCTGTGATGGCATTGCAGTCTTTTTTTCTGCTGTGGAGCTGGAAGCAATGTGGGAACAGGATAAATGTGCAATAATCTGAGTTACTTGGCTTTGCTTGCATTGTTTCCTGTATAAGTGATCAAAATTTACCATTGTAATTAAGGGCTAGTGCAACTATCTGCAGGCTAGTGCAATTTTGAATCAACTTGCCCTGCTGGCTAGTGCAAAAAAAAGGTCAAGGTTGACCCTTGTTCCAACACCACCAGCACAGAGGTCTGGGAAGAAGTACAGCCAGAGTACAGTACTATGGTCTGACCAGAGAAAGGTGCTAGCCATCTGCCCAGTCTTTCTCCAGCCCGAATACCGCACCTCCTTTTGGTAGAGGGAGAGGTCTTGGTCACGGGGCCAGATTAACACAGAAGCTGCTACCCGTGGATCCTGGTACTACACTGAAAGAGCAATCTAAGGGGCCTACCCCTAAAAGTAAGAAGCGGCCAGATGTTGAAGTGCAGGAGGTGATGGTGGAAGGAGGAGCAGCTTGGAGTTAGATGGCTGGGAGGAAGTAAAGGAACTGGATACTGTTGTAGCCAGTCTAAGCAACAAGCCAACCTTTGATGACCACATCTTGGAGAGAAACATACCTAAACTGTGTAAGTCACCCCATGTTTCAGGTCCCCAATAAGGCTCCCACCCTGCCAGAAGCATGCTGCCAACAAAGGGAGAAACTGGATCAGCTCAGGCCCATTTCCCCTGAAGTCCTCATCTAATGGATGGAGTATGGTTCCCAGATGGACAGGCTCCCTGGAAAAGTGTACGTAGCATTCACAACTGGTCCCAAGCCAAGAGAGTCATTAGGCACCTAATCCACCAGGAGTATCCTGGCACTGCTGTCCTTACTTTCCTGAGCATCTTTGAGACATAATAGAGGAAAACCATGCCATCTAGGTTTTCCATGCCATGCTAGATAAAGTGTATGCCAAGCACTGCCTTAGCCCCCCCCAGTACTGGGATACAACTTCAAGAAACCCAGCGTCATGCATGTGCCATGTGTGATATGCAAGCCTGCACAGGAATCACCTTGTTTAAAACATTTGCAGTCATCCAGGACATTGAAGGAAAGTGCATGGAACATTGCATGATCAGCCAGGACTCCTTCGAAGAAGAGGTGACCAAGCCAGACCCCCAGTATTACTATGCTCATGGAGGCCACAAGTCATAGGTCCAGCTCCCAACTGAACCCACCAGACCTGCAGGACTGGTACTGTGTGATATTTTAAGAGATCCCACCACCCCGTATGGACATTTCCTAAGGACTGCTGAGCCCACTGGAGTTCTGGTGAGACCAACCCTTTTTGTTCTTGGTTATTGTTCTACTGTTCTTGTTGCCTGTTCCTAGTTAGCAGGGTTGAGTCATCCAAGCTGGACTTAAGGGGAAGTACAGTTAGTTGAGCAGCAGCCAAGAAACTGCGTATCTGGAAAAACTCACAGACTTTTGATACAAAGGACTAAGCACCATGGTGCTGATGAAAGACAAAGAAGGGGATGTGCAAGAGAGAGTGTGTGTGTGTGTCTCTGCAAGTATTAGTGAGTGTTCATCAGTCCTGCAGCTTGCTTTTTCTAAAATGTTTCTATTACTAGCCGGCCCGTTGGCACAGCGGTGGAGTTTCCGCTCGTGACACCGGGCGACTGGTTCAGGAACGGACCCGACTGTCGGAGGGTTGTCATAGGAGAAGGATAGAGCATCCCAAGGACTGCTCTCCTTCTCCGGGGGGGAGGGTGAGGGAAGCGATCAGCGCACTGAGGGCTCCTAGCAGAGGCTGGGGGGCCTCAGGCGCCTGACGGAGGCAGTTCTGGGAGGCAGGGCAGACACTAGTGTCATTGCACATCCCCACCTCCATAACGAGGAAAAAGCCGAGGCAAGGGCAATGTACATATGATGCCCTCCCCTGGGGACCTCGAGACACCACCGTCACTGCAGATCCCTGACCAGCCATTAGTCCTGTGGGTTGCCGGTGAAGGTGGCCACGGCCCCGCCCTCCGGGGGGCAAGCCGGGGGTGACCGAGGGATCTTGGCAGCCATAGGTGGTGGTGGAGGTCTCCGGGGGGCCGTGACCAGGGCTGAGTTAAGACGGGGTCCTGCCCGGAAAAAAATAGAGAATTAAAAAAATAAAATGTTTCTATTACTTAATAAAATACACTTGTTGGAGCTGTGAGATGCTGTTTATGTGTTTTAATAATATCTGGTGGGATATGTGGGGTAGGTTTCAACATCTAATCAGCTAACCTGATGGCAGCAGCAGAAAGAAAGATAATTTGGCTTTTGGGGTATTGAGGGAGCAGAGTTGGGACACTACCACCTTGGTTTAGGCAAACCATCTGAGGGCACAGTGGGTGAGTCGCCAAGTTCCCTGGGTAATCTAGGTTCTGGTTAGTAGTGGCTAGCGAGTGTAATGCAGTGGTTTGGGCTGAGAGGTTTCCAACATTACGGCGGTGACACCAGCAGTGCCAGGTGGCACCTGGGGGAGTAGAGTGTGAACATCTCCTACTGGGGTCCATTCCATGTAACTGGGAGAGTGCTCACCAAGAGATGAGCGTTTGTGTAGGGGGAGAGTGTAAGCCCCCTCTGGGTACTTATGAGAACAAAATGGTTAATTCCCACTGTCATCTGGGACTGCCTTCAGGTGGGTGACCTGGTTGTGCATGGGAGATATAATTTGAAGAGGATAGGTGCAAAAGGGGAAGTCCAGTCGGTGAGAGGGACCGTGGTTCGGGGCTGGGGTTTGGTGGGGTGATTGCCACCCTGGTGCCCTGTTATCTGCAGTGTGGCAGCATTGGGGAGCAAGAGTACAGAGCATTCCGGGAGGAAGATTGGCCAAAGACAGAGAAGTTTGCTAGAGAAAGCTTATCTGTGCCACAGAGAAAGAGAAGAGGTGGCAGGGTAGTGATGAGAGCCTGCCTCGTCCCTCCCCAGTGATTGTAAGATGGTACTGGAAAAGGACAAGCATTTGGAGCAGGTGGAAATGGGCAGATACTGCCAGGAGCCCAGGCATAGGTCTCTTCAAGCAGCTCTATTTATGGGTAGTCCCTGCCATGTGTCCAGAGTGCCCATTCTGCCAACCAAACTAGTGGTGCTGTGGCTGAGAAAGGGAGTCAATTTGACCTTGAAACATTTCAGTAGGTGCTGCCTGTGGAGGTTGGAGACCCTGTTAGTGCCAGTTCCAATCCGTAGCTGAAAAGAAGGGTACTAGGTGACAATGGCTCCATAAGAACAGCACAAAGCAAAACGGCATGGAGAAAACAGAGTACCATCACAGCGATGCTACCGAACAACCTATGTGCCAGGTGTAATAAGGAGGGCTTCACCCCCACATTGGGGGCTTCGCCCCCAGCACCCCCTATGGAAATATAATCAAACTCTGAGTTGCACTTACAACCGGGACAGCAGCTAAAGTAAGAAACTCCGTTTCTGACTCTCGCTGTTCTGCCGCATCCGCTATTTTTGTTCATGCCGTTATGCCCGTGGCACTGTTCTTTATGGTGCTATTTTCACAAGACACCGAAAAGAAGTGAGGTTTACTCAGGCAGGCTGACGTGGGTGAGACCCGTGTGACCAGCATGTAAGTATTATGCAGGAGGGAAGAATGGAAGTGAAGCTGCCAAATGTTAAATCCAGGCCTGGCTCAGCCTCTGAATATGATGCTGCCACCAGGAATATTGGGATCCTGATTTGGCTCTGAAGAGAAGCTAGTGGGAGATCTTCATGATTGAGAGTGTACCACTGTGAGGTACTTGTGTGCCTTTGGATTAATTTCTGCCCCATGTTACCCCCACACTCTATGGAGTTGCTATGTGATCTGCCCCCGCTTGAATTAAATCATGTTCATCAACTTCTATTCCTTGTATGGACAATGGATTTCTTTGTTTGAACTGCATTGAGACTAACCCTTTTGCCTCCCTTTAGCTGCAGCACCCTGTGTGTGGCACTCCGAGAAGATCAGTGAAGCAGGTAAACACAGCTATTCTTGGTAGTGTCTGCTGTGTGGCTGCCCTCCTCCCTTCAGACATTTCATCATACCCCTACACATCAGGGAGGGGGGGCCTACATAAATAAAATGTTCCAAGATACAACCTTGAACACCATTTCAGTACTTTCAGTTCCCTCCTTATCCTACCCCCCACCCCCACCTTTGCACTGCAGAGATTTAAGTGCACTGATCAGTTGGGTTATTAATACAAACACATTTGTAAAACTGTCTAACATTTGAACCTTGGTACGATATATGACCCACATAAAGACTTTTTTATGTTGACAAGCTCACTGTCAGCTGCTTAGTAGTAGTCTGAAGCCACTGTGCTCCTTTTTAAGGATAAAACCTGTGAAGTCCCCCACCCCCACACAGACAGATAACCCCCTCAGGCTGCATAAATGTACCCTCTGAATTTCCCTGTTCTTACAGCACAGGAGGCATGAGGACCTATGTTTGCCCCCTTCATCCAGTTTATATGAGAGTGAGTGCTTTTAAACAGTTTCACGGGTTGCTGTTGTACATCAGGCCACTCTAAGTGAACATTCTCCACTCATCCCTCTGCTTCCACTCCATTTGTATGCCCATGAGCCCATCCACCACCCCAGTTAGTAGTGCCACATAATCCAGTAATGGGTAGGACTCTTTTTGAGTGAGTCAGTAGAAAACCTCATAATTATACCACAAGGGGATGTCCCTCTCTCTATGTGCTCTGGGGTCTAAACCCCCATCTGCCTTGTAACTTTGGCCCTTGCAGTGAGGTGGGTCACCATGTTGTCACTGATTTGCATTTCCTTTCCTGCCTCTGCCCACTCAGTTACCACCTCAGGTCTGCCCCCCCTTCCCCGGAGTTCTCCTTAAGGTAAGAGCCCCTATCACTGCTCTCGCATGGTGACCCTTTTGCACTCTTCAGAGGCCTTCTTAAGCTGCATTTCATTACACTCACTTCTATTACCCCAGAAGCCACTACCAGCTGCTCTGTTGATTGTATCTGAGGGATATTACTTATTAGCTCTAGTAAACGTTATAGCTCCCAACTACACTCCTGTCTGATAGTCAGACTCCCGCATGGTTATAAGAAGATGATAGCTCCAGACTCACTCTCTGTTCCTCACTCTAGAGCTGCTTGCTTCTATGTACCCTCCCATAATCTGAAGAGGCAGCAGTAGGGCTTGCACTGTACTCATGCATGACAGCCTCCTCAGCTTTTCCCACCTTATTAATGTTCATTGCCAGCTCCCTCACCCAGTTCTTTCTTTATTCGTTGGTACAGTTTGTGCCCATAAAATCATTATTAAAGGAGAAACTAACAGTTTAACTTGGTCTGACAGAAAACATACACTCAACAAGGTCAGGTAAAACATTAACTCAGTTTGTATGTTTTCAGTTAGCAAAATCCTCTACTTCAAAGTCCCTCCTGTTCCTACAGGAAAGGAGAAAAAGAGGTAAAACAGTTAGCATGTTTCTTAATTTTTAGTCTCTTCAACCATCTGGCCCATGTCCTGACTCCATCTGTTCCACTTCTGGCTCTGCTACACCTGCTCTTCAATCTCAGACAGTCTTGTTGGCAGCGTTCAGGGTGCTGTTGCTGCCTTGGGTCCTTTGCTGTCCTGTTGTCCCCTTTGGTTTCAGTTCCTCTGCACTTTGATCCTCCACTTGCTGCTTTCTGCCCTGTGGTCCAGTAACCTGTAGAGTAAATTCACGGGCTAGCTTTGGATATGCAAAAGTCTGTGCTGTTGCTCACCATGATCCTGAAGATAGCAGGAAGTCCCAATGAGCACCAGAGTCCATTCTCCTTGGCCAATTCTTTGACACAATCAAATTGCTTGCATCTATTGATCACCTGCTTAGGAAAGTCAGGTCATAGCAGTTGTTTAGTCCCATTCCAGTTCAGTTTTTTGACAGCCTGGGCTTTGGTGAGGATTCTTCTTCTTGATATCTCAAGAGCCAAAAGATGACAGCCCATGGTTAAGCTGATTGCTTGTTAGAGGGTGGGCTTGATGAGATTCAGTGTGCCCGGTCAATTTCAATGGATGGGTCCCAGTAGTAATTAGTTGCAGTAGTATTCACTGCAGGAAGTCAGTCATGTCCTGTCCCTCCAATCATTCAGACAGTCCAAAATGCTGATGCTGTTGCAATGACTGCCTGTCCCCTGGTCATCAGTTTTTTCTCACAGGGTCTGGATTTCCTTCTTATTGGCCTTGATCTACTTCTAAGTTGGTGCCACCCAGTCTTCTAATTTCCCAACTCAACCCTCCACCTCCTCCACACAATTTCCAAGGCCCTCAACTGATGTATTTTTTTTTTTAACTTTATATTTATCCCGCCAAACTGCCCCCATCCGTCCACTCTTTTAGATCCGCTCAATCCCCTGAACCATCGTCCCCGAGTCTGCCCCTAGAGTGCCCAGCTACTCCCTGTGTATTTCCTAGATTCCTGGTTGACCAACTGGGTGGGGTGAGGAAGGTCTGCCCTTACCTTGCCTCAACCTCTGAGGAGGAGTGCCTGCACAGTGGGATCTGCCTGAAGATCAGTCGTCTGATAGGAGCGGTCGTCACCTAGGATGGGCAAGGATGTTTTTCTGCTTTTCTGTGGACCCCTCTTCCTCCCCTGAGGATGCCGGTGTGGGTAAGCACCGTGCTGATGCACGTCACCACCAAGTGCCTGACAGTGTCCTCCCCTTCCCTGGCTTCATCCAAAGGGAACCACCAGAGCCCTGAAAGCCGGTGCTCCCACTGACCCTTAGGGATGTCAGGTGCGTAAAGCACCCCCGGTAACCCACCCCAAAGGAGGAGAGCATCCGTTGTGATGCTCAATTTTCTTCCCTGCCGGCCTCCAACAACCGAGTCTGTTCCCAAACCCGGTCACCAGTGTGGAGAGTGAGGTGGCGCCCAGCCTAACTCTCAGCGCCACCGGCTGGCTCAACTGATATCTTTAATGTTGCCAAGGAGTGGCCTAGCTTGGCCAACTCCCCTGCAATGGTTCCCATGAAACATTTTATCTTGAAAAACTCTCAGTTGATGAGCCTGGATTCCATCTCGTAGTCTGGCTCCACCATCCTGAGAGCCATTTCTATTGTGCTTGGTGGAGACACTGACAATTTGTGTTTTTTTTGGTGAGACCAAACCCTCATATTCTTTCAGCTCCATGATCAGTGGCTTTCAGTATGAAAATTTTTGGCTGCTGTGTTTTTTCCAGGGAGGTAGTATTATGTTCGATTAGTCTGCCTGAGATGGAGCTCTCTGAGCCAAGCTACTCTCAGCTCGGCCACATCATGTAACACCCCCCCCCCCAATTAACAACAGTTATTGCAGAAGCATAACTCCTCATTTTGGTTGCATTCACCCACTGAATTAAAAAGCTATGCTTGCAGTTTGATGAGCAGAAGCAACCAGCCACAACCCCCTTTTTGTGCTATTCAAGTCAACTTCGTCCCTCATTCGGAAGCTCTGTTTCTTTCCCTCTGCCAGCATCCCCTCCTCCAGTGGTTTACTTCTCTCCCTGTGGCTCTTTCCTAGGGTACTTATGGCCGCACAGCTATGCAGTTCACTTGCTGGGGTCTTTAGTCCTCCACTTATACTAGGAAATCTTTAAAAACTTATATTTAGTTCCTGCAGTCAGTACGGCAGAACTCTTGTCTCTGCTAGTGATAGGATAAGCAGAAAACCTATTGTAGCTAACTTCTTACTAAAATGCACAGGAATTGTTATAGGGACCCTCAGAATAGATTTGTGTAGCAGCAGTAGAGTCAAATCTGTTCATAAAAGGTGGCCCTCTAATGTTTTGCGTGCCTGTATAAATGAAGCAATATAAGAGAACAGAAAAACAAAAAATACAAGTGTAACCCCCCCTACAAATGGGGGTTCCCAAAAGTCTTCCTTGGGTGTGCCTAAATGCCCACTGCCAGGCTGGCATCCTGTGTCTTAGCGTTTTAAAAGTGTTTGTATGGGAGTGCCTTAATGCCTCTGTGCTCTGTCTCTTTAAGAGCTGCCTATAACGTGGTGCTTATTTAATCTGGGAGGGGGCTGAGTGTTTCTATGCTCGAGTCCCTCCCAGGCTGCCAAATAATCGCTCCGTTCTGCGATCGCCATTTGCGCAGAGGGAGCACTGTTAGAAGCTGTACTTATTTGCTGATTATCTATTAGAATAGTAATGATATTGTAGTTTGTCTAACCTGCCTTCTTTGCAGCATGGACAGTTCAGTTTATCACCACCATCTTGGTCCTGGACTGCTTATTTGGACCAATCAGTACCTTTGGGGGCCCTAAAATGGAGTCTGCCCCCAGGGGACTTGTGGGAGTGAATTTCTGTAGGAATTGCAGTTTTGAGACTTTGGGCGCCTAAATGCACCTGTAGGGGGAGCCCTTGCTTTGACAGACAGGTGGATCAACCAACTGAACCTTTTGGATCAGA
Source organism: Neoceratodus forsteri (assembly GCA_016271365.2). Classification (NCBI taxonomy): domain Eukaryota; kingdom Metazoa; phylum Chordata; order Ceratodontiformes; family Ceratodontidae; genus Neoceratodus; species Neoceratodus forsteri. The sequence goes on from CM028130.1 coordinate 1,069,581,417, forward strand.
GGGAAATTCCCAAGCTGCCTGCAACAGTGAGGGAGAAGTGAGTTGAAGCTGGAAGAGTGAGCAGCTCCAGCTCGATGAGCTGCTGCCCCGCGGGGTAGCATGGGGACTTGGCGGGAAGTCTGAGTCTGGTCTGCCTGCCTTCAGCTCTCCCTCATGGAGAGATAAAAGAAGCTTTATTTCGGACCACTTCTCCGAGCCATTTCATTGTACCCCGATTAATGAGCACGGCGAGCAGAAGAGTCAGCCTGGAGTTAGGGTTTGAAGAGTAAACAGCTTGAGGGATTCAGGCAGCAGCTCCTGCGTAGTTTGCATGGGAGATTGGTGGAAAGGCTGAGTTTGGCCTGTCTGCCTGCCACCCCTTGAGAGGGAATCCTTTGAAAGGCTTTGCAATCGGACTGTATCTGAATTGGGAGTGTGATAAAGCCACTGAAGAGTGACCAGATTTAAACCTGGAGAAGACCGAAGATTTGCTGTACATGATCGACCTGTCAGGACATTCATTTATCACAGAATTCCCGGTTTTGCTCAGAGACACTGATATTGCGGCCGGACTGCCATCCACATTGTGGTATGGTGATTGCTTTACTATAAATGTGCTGTGTGCTGTTAGTGGGTCGCAATTTGGTTCCCTACTGTGTAAATGTGCCACGCTTGCTAGAAGCTGCATCCAGCACTACCGGACTCGAAATCCAAACTGTTCCACCCAGTCTGGACCTTGCCACCTGGCCCAGCCAGCTACTTCAGGCACAGAAACCATCATTGACGAGAGGCTCACCCGGGAATCAGCCCCCTTCGCAACCATCTCGAACAGGAATGACACCGCGGTGATTCGTGTGGGCCCTGCTTCTCCTGGCAAAACAGTCATCAACCTACAGTCTCCATTTCTTCTAGCCTGTGTCTCGTATTGAGTAGCGTGAGTAACAATAAGGGTAGCTCCCTGCAACAACAGCTAAATCTCAAGTGTTGTCATCTGATTGCGTTGTTTTTCCCTTCACGAACTGAGCCTTCAGGCTCTGAATTACAAATTGTGTGTGGTTGTGCATGCCTTTCCTTTTCATCACAGGGCCCCAACCAGCTGTGATGCTAGCCTACCCCGGGTAACGTTCCAGGCTAGCCCACCTTACTTCCAACTGGGTAGCCAGAGCGTGTGACTGTGTAGGGACTAAAAGTGCATGCATAACTGCCTGACTAGATCAGTTTTCGAATCAATCAACCTGATTACGCCCCTCCCTTGTTCAATTCTCCTGAATAAATCAGATCTAACTCTTTTTGCATTTAATCTGACTGTGGTTCCAGTTTGTACCAAAAGCACTGTACTGTTGTTATTAGCTGTGCCTAACCTTGTTTTACGGGGGGGTCTCCAGGGTCGAACTGTGGAACCAGCCCTGGTGGTAAGTGCAAACAGTGTGGGAATTTGTATGCTGAATATGGACTACTGTGAAGTGTTTGTTGCATATTGTCTAGGCCACTAGAGGGGAAAGGGGGGGGTTACAGTGTCCCAGAGGGCTGTACCCAGGTTAGCCTTATTACTAACAACCCTGTCCTCCGGGTGGAGGCACCCGTTTCAGTACCCAGGCCCCTTAACCTGCAACTAGCCACACAGGCGGGGTAGTAGCCCTTGAGATAGCACCACCTAGGGGTTACACAAGCACATAAGAATAAACAATAAATTATTTCAGAATTTAGGAGTACACATAACACGCATTTTAGAAGCATAAAGTGCTTGTGCAATTAATTTAGCTGAGTTGACTGTGGGAATTGGTCTGGTTGTATACCAACATACATTTTAGTAAATCTTAAAAGGCCTATTGTTAGCTGTTTTAATTTAATTGCAGTTTTGTTTATAGGTTTATTTCACTTGCAGTTATTACTAATACTGATGTAGTGGACCTGGAATGATCACATTACCATCAACCTGCTAACCTCCCTAAACACAGTAATATAATTATTCTCTGAAACAAAGGGTGCTGCATACTCACGTCACTGGACTGGAATGTGCTGTTGTGCTCCACAGCCTTCAATCTACATCCACTGCAAGGAGCAACATGCCTTGATAATGCCATGTAAATATAAGATAACAATATGATAAGGAAATGTTAGGGCCTCACATACTGAGGAGGGTCATTAGCTTTTCATGAACCAAAATTCCAGTTCTAGACTGCAGCGATAATGGGTTTGTGCCTCAAAAGTTGCCTACCTTGCTCTGAGGAAAGAGGTGTTTTGCATGTATGGTCACACCTGTGGCTTGCACTTCAGCAAGGGTTAGCGATAGCACTTGAAAACCTAGTAGCACTCTGCTTCCAATATATCTACTATGGTCCTGAATGTACATTTATTGGAAATAGTAACAGACCTTACTGCAAGAGTTTCAAACATGGGGCCCTAATGGTCATAATTTTTCTTAGCAGTGCTTTCACATACTATCTTTTATAGCAAACTTGCTAAAGGTACTTGTATCCGAAAACCTATATACTGGCAAAATTGCTAGCATAACTGCTATATTGTTTAAGCACTGCTAAAGTCTTGCTAATCAGTCGGGTGTTCTGAAACAATTAAAAGAGACTCAAAATTAGGCATAGCTGTACAGACACTAGCACAACAAGCATTTAAGCAAAATGCACATAAAGCCAATAAAAGAAGTTTAAGTGATATGAAAAAGAAAGACAAAGGAGAGATGTAAATTGCCACATTATGCATATTAAACTGAGGCCTGTGACAAGAAATACAGGTATCAACCTTGACCTGAAAGCTGACCCTATGGTGCCCCACGGGGGGCATATAAAGTGATAAAGGATGACATTGCCCTCAACTCAGTGCTTTGCAAGCTCAAATCATGGGATGTAGCTGGTCAATGAAGCTTGCAAGCTTTTCTGCTAGCTGCAGGCAAGCAGTAAAATTGGATTTTACAAGGGTACACTGTGTAGCTGGGTGAAACCACTGACTGCAGTGCAAGTATTTCCAGTGATGCATGTACTACAGTGTATTATCATTGTATTTCATTTATTTAGATACTACAGAATATTTTCATTTATTTTCATTTATTTATTGGATAAACCATTGAACTAAAAGCTCAGTTTCAATGGTGACCATTACTTAGGCATAAAAACTGTACATTGCTATAAAAATGGATCACAATAATGCATCCTTCCTTACATAGAAAACATTAACAATTAAAAATAGCACTATTAACTACATTTCAGGTAATGCCAGTGCACCAGCACCATGTCAAAGGTAACAAAACAAAGAACCAAGATTTTATTTATGCAGCAGAAGAAAAGGTATGAGCTAGGCTACATTTACAATAGGGATGGGCAAATCTGTTCTGATTCATATCTGCCAGCCCCAAGGTAGGGTGACTTGGATCACCTTGGATCACCCAGGTTAAATTTACAAGAATCCACCACAGACTCTGAACTGTTTTGCCAAGCTTACATTTAAAGCTGGACATCCATCTCCTACCCCCATTCCCCACTAAGGTTAACAGCTTCAGATCAGCTCATATCATCCAGGTTAAATTCCCCAAACTCCAAGCCAGCTGGCTCACACATTCACAGCATACAGCACTTTTCCCCTATATATTGTTTGAAGAAAAACGTTTTTTTTGAATGAGCTGCCTAAAAGGGTGCAAAAGAGGTTCTTCATGCATCTTCATCTACATAAGACATCAGGGGGCTAAGCAATCAAGAGGTTACCACACTTTGAGAACCCCTCTCTTCAAGAGTGGATAACAATTTAATTTAATTATTTGCTCCAACTGAAGGACTTAGTCCGTCTCCATCCAGTGAATTTTAGCAAAGCTTAATTTACTCGTTTTATGGTACACCCAAGATTTTTCCCCTATGCCTTATATTCGCTTTACATAAGTTAGGTCTCTTGACTCATGGATGCAATCTTTTTAACTCATCTGATTGCTGTTTGTACATGTTTTAAAGTACCTTGAATGTTATTGCTGGTGACTGTATGTTGTATATTTGATGAATTGTATATAGCTGCTTCAGCTGTCAGATGTGGCTGAAAAAGGCACTATTGCACACTTCATCTGCTAAAATAATTTGAATTTGAATGATTTACCACTAGGACTGGTTTTAAATTTTACATTTAACATTTAACTTCTCTATAAGATTTCACCCCAGGTTTTGGGGTGTGGTGTTCGAGGCCATTTATTCACATTAGTCCCTGATTCCACAATTTCTTGCCATGGTCTTCCACCCCAATGCTCATGCATGAAAAGAATTGGCACCCTTCTTTTAACAAATAAGAAATAATAATAAGTATACAGTGCATGCCCTGAAGATCCAAACTCAATGCCAATGCAAAACTTATTGCATACAGTACAGTATTATGGAACAGTTAGGTACCATCTATATGCTTCAAGAGCTCTTGGCAGAGGCCAGGTGCCAGCGCAATGACTCTTGGAGACTGACATAATGTCAGGTGGGTGGATGGGGGAGTGGGCTGGGAGTGCATGCGTTCCTCCATGTGCATGCTCTGACCACATGCCATGACTCCAGGCTAAGGGAGAAAAAGAACTGTGGAAAATGAATAGAGTGGCAGGCATGTATAAAGCCCACGCACCACACCTCCACCCGCCACATCACTAGAGCCTGCAGCAATTACAGGATGTGGACTGGGGGGGAGCAACAGCCCTCCCCTCCCAACACTACCACTGGGGGCAATCTGTGGGAGTACAGAGCCATCAAGTGAGCCAAGGGGCTGTGGACGGTGTGAAGGGGTGGTGATGCCAGTTGAAGGGAGGCTTCCCCACTGTGGCCCGGGAGCACAAACAAAGGATGGAAAATAAAATCTCAGAGTTAGAAAATTCATTCCAAAAGAAAGGATTACTGGCCTCTGGAGAGGATATGATTTGCAAGGTCCATTTTAGAACCACTATTCTGTAAGTTGATGAGACACGTGAGTAATGAGTTATAGAGTTCTGGCCCATTGCCAAGTCAAATAAAATGGACAAGTCATTTGACTCAACATCTATTCTTCTCTCAGTATTAACATTGATGCTTTGGAGTAATTGGGTGTTGCTGTTTTTATTGTCTTCTGTTTCCCATATAGTAAGACAGGTGCCAGGAACCCACTATACTTGTGCCTATTGCTGTCTTGTAGCATAATGAGGAGACTGATCAGCATGCCATCTCATTTAGCAGTGGGTACCTGAGGAGAAAGGATGCTCATTCAACGAAAGGCCCCATGTAGCAAATGTGTTCTGAGTATTTTATAGCACTAAGATCTACTTTACCCAATCTACTGGTAGTTTCTAGCTTTTCTCTTAAAGGATCACTGCACTCATATATAATTAATTTTATTTTATCTGTCTCCATGTCACCAGTCAACACAATTTCTATAGCCATTTGGGGTATAACATTTGATTTTAGTTTATGTTTACTGTCAATAGCAGTCTCTGTCCCAAGGCTGAGGCTTAAAACAGGTTCAAAAGAAATATTTCCTAGTCCCTCCTTTTCTGGTCAGCAAAGACTAATCAAACGAAACTAGATATCCTTGATGATAAAATTTTCTGTTCAAATCTTATTTATTCCTGGGTGCTGCATTAGATGTGAGAACATGTCACGCTGTCTATTTGTTTCTAGTTAGTCCTCCTGCCCACCTATCCCCAGCCGTCTCATTGTACCATGCCCCAGCATTTCCACTTCCAGTTGATCAACTCTGCTGAAAACATTGGAAAACTTTAATTACAAATTAAAACCAATGGTAGTGCAGGCCCTGATGATCTTCAGGTCAAGCTGTTGAGACTCGCAGCTTGTGCTATTGCTGATCTTACAGCTCGGATTTTCAATTTGTCAGCATCACTTGGTGTTGTTCCAGATGATTGGAACCGTCTTTTAAATTGGGTGGCTGTAGTAGACTAGACAACAACCCCTCCCCAATTTCTGTACTCTTCATCTTTATTTATTTATTTATTTATTTGTTTATATATGGCATTTTGATAACCGTGTGAGCCCACTGAGACCAGCAGTCCATTTTTCAGGGATGACCTGGAATTGGTTATATACAGTGCAAACAAGAAGTTCATGACATTTCAGACTACATAATTCAGAAAAGATACATCAAGGAAGTCATGAAAAAAACACGCTTATGCACAGGAAAATTAGTTACATATATCAGATACACTTTAGCAGCAGCAGGATAGGTGAGATTCATATGCTAACAAGCAAGTCATAGGTATGTCTTTAACCTAAAATAGCGATCCCCATTAGGGTTCAGCAATAGCAGCTGCAAAGACAGCATTTCAAGATATAGACCTTTAGCCCTGGCTTAAACCTTGTAATAGAAGTGACTTTGGTTAAATTTCAGGAAGGGAGTTCCAGTGGTAGGGGGAAGAGTAAGTGAAATACCTTTTTCCTAGGTTAGTCCATACCCTAGGGATCTCCAGTAAGCTGGTATTTGATGAGCGGAGGGCACGCCTTATGGGTTTTGGGGCATAGACCCTGTAGGTGGGGAGGGGTATAGATCTTGGTGAGTTTGAAGGTGAGGCAAAGGAGAGATTGAATGAGCCTGTATTCCAGTGTAGGCCAGTTCAGATCAGAGATTACCTCACAGTGATTACTCCTGGGTGGCGAACTCAATGTGAATTAACTGATCTTGTTGTATAGGACATTCAGTTTGAGGGTTTCAGCCTCCCGGAGGAACTGTAATACAAGAGCATCATAGACCAGGTAAGGGAGCAAGGTATTACTTGCAATTGTCCTCTTTGAGTCAGCAGTCAGTGATTTTCCCAATCTGTATAGTAGACCCAGTTTCTGATGCACAGTTCTGGTGATGTGATCGATGTGCAGCTTGAAAGTCAAGTCTTGGTCAAGGTATACACCGAGGTACTTTACCTTGTTCACTACATTGATCTGAGTCCTCATCATCATAAAAAGCAGAAGTAGATTTTGTCTGACTACTCCCAAATGCCTTGGACCAAATAAGACCGCTTTGGTTTTCTTGTGGTTCAGGACCAGCAAGTTGTCGGCAAACCAGTTTTCAAGTGCATTCAGGCTATGAACGAAGTTTCCCATAAGTGAGCAGGAATCAGTGTCACTCCAGTAGATCACAGTGTCATCAGCATAGGAAAGCATTTTCACATCACTGCAGTGATTGCTGATGTCATTAGCAAACAGCGAGAATAGTAGGGGACCTAGAATGGAGCCCTGGGGGACTCCATTCATGACCCCAAGGCAGCTGAAAAGTGCCCCTTTCCATTTAACCTTTTGTGATCTGCCAACTAGGTAGCTTGAAAAAAAGGACAGTGAATGTTTATCCAGACCTAACACCTCCAGATTGCCAAAGAGTAATCCGTGATTGACCAAGTGGAAAGCTTTGGTTAGGTCTATGAATATGGCTCCTGTCGATATCCCTTTGTCCATTGCACCCACAGCATCACTCATTAGTTTAATAAGCACCATGTCTGTCCCATGACACTTCGTATAACCATGTTGTTGATCAGCAAGATGATGTTGTTTGAGATAGTCCTGCAGCTGGTTGAAGACCAATCTCTCCTGAATCTTAGCCAAAGGACAGAGGATTGATATGGATCCAAAATAAGTACAGAAAATTTCAGAAAACCTACATCTGGCAATACGTTATTGCATGCAAAAAGCACTCATCCAAACCATATAAAAAAAGCAATCCCTTATGGACAATTTGTCCATTTAAGGTGGAATTGTTCATGCTATACTGATTTTGAGAAACAGGCATTGGAACTTAAACAGCGTCTTTTACAGAGGGGTTATTCTGATGAAACTTTATCTATAGCCTTTAATAAAGCCAAGAATCTAGTGAGGTAGGATTTATTAACACCTAAAAGTAAAGAATCAGAAAAAACCCAGGCAGTAGCTTTTATTACTGAATATAATTTTATGGCACCAGAAATATCTAAGGTGGTAAAGAACTTCTGGCTTATTTTAAAAGGAGATCAAAACTTGATGACAGATCTGGGTGAAAGTCCTATGATTGTATATAGAAAAGGTAAGAACCTTGAAAACATGTTAACCCATAGTTTTTATTCAAAATCCACACAAGGAATTCGTCCTACATGGTTGCCATCTGCCCCATTGGGCAATTTTCGTTGCAGCAGATGTAATGTTTGCTGCTATTATATTCAGGGAAATACTTTTCAACATCCGAACCTCAATAGGAATATCTCAATCAGGGAATTTATCTCTTGTACAACTAATTATGTTGTATACGTTGTTCAATGTATCTGTCCTAAACTTTACATTGGACGTACTAAGAGACCCTTAAAGGAACGTATGCAGGAGCACATTTGTGCTATCCTTAAAACTGAACCAGATACACCTATTGGTGTTCATTTTGCTTTGTATCATAATAGTGACCCTGTTGATTTTACCTTTATGGGTTTGGAGCTTATAAAACCTTTAAAAAGAGGTGAGGATAGACTTCATTTGTTACTGCAGAAAGAGTCCAGATGGATTTATACGCTTAAAACTCTAGCCCCTTCAGGGCTTAATGACTGTCTGGATATTATTCCCTTTCTCAAGACTGGTTTTTGGCTTATTATGTTTTTTTTTCTGTCCCTCTGTTTGCAGGGGTCCAATATATTAATTTAAAAATGTAATTTATTTGAATGAAATAGAGACTGCAAATCTAGCCTGTAGAGCATTTGATGGTTTATATATTTCACTAGTGCTCAAAATGTCGTGGCTCTTGAAAAATCTGATGACAAAAAAGAAAAGAAAAAAGGCATGTGGTTAGCACTGCAGAAATCTTAAAAACCTAAATGTAGAATGTAGTTAGCATTTAATGACTGTGGTGGGACTCTGACCTGAGTTTTACTGATTTTGAAGTTTCTAACCATTGGAATGAGCCACCACTAGAGGTTATATATATTTATCAGTCACATGAGATTTTTTGGAATTTATTTTTTGAATTTATTTATTGAATTTATTATATTGTTAATTAACCCAGTGGCTCTGGTGGGACTTTAACTTGGTATCTAATGATACTAATGTTCCTAACCATTAAATTGTGGCATTATCAGATGCTTTATTTTATGATTTAGTTTGTTATGTTTTTCATATATACTCCCCTTCAAATAGATCTTGAATATTGATATTTGCCAAAAAAAGTAAAATTATACCCTAAAATAAAATGAAATAAAAGTAATGGAAATAATATTAAATGTATGATGAATTATTAAATCAGACCTGATTATGTCTATATTTAATAGATATATATTTATTCTATTATTTGGGCTTTTTACTTAGAGGTTGACCTTTGGCATCTCTATTTGACCTCCCATATCAATGCTGTGCTAAACAATATTTATTGGAAATTTTTGTTAGTATATTTTGTTATATGTGATTTAATGTCATAATTCACACTAGGGTGTTTGGCATATGGGGTCACTATTGTTGCTCAATATAAGAAGGAAATATAAAAAGGAATATTTTTATTATGTGTATTATCACTTTAAGGTTTCTTTAAAATAAAAAGAAGGCCTTGAGCACCAGGTCCCCACCTCCTGATAAAGTGTCCTGGAGAGGACACAAAGTGCTGGGGCAGTGTGCTGCAGGTTTTCATTACTCCATTGCCTTGAATCTTGCATGTTTTATTTTGGCTTTTTGAGTGCTCTACAATTAGTGTTTTTGCAGAGGATTGATATGGGCCTGTAGTTCTCAATTGACCCTTGCTCTGCCTTTGTGTATAGGGACCACCACAGCCACCTTCCTCTTAGAAGGAACAACCCTCTCTGTAAGGGACTTGCTGATAAGCAAGGTTGCTGGGAAAGCAATAGCTGGTGCAGCAAATTTTTGTAGTCTTGGCTTGAGTTGGTCATATCCAGGGGAAGAGTCAGGTTTCAGTTGTCTCAGTAGGGCTAACACTTCAGATTTCCTGACCAGTCCTTGGTGGAATTGGGGTTGTGAGGTAACTTCATCGACTGGGCCCTGTGCTGAAGTTGAAAGGTTGTATTTGTATTTGTCCAGATTTGTGAAATAGCTGTTAAAGGATTCTGCCACTATTGCAGGATTATCAGTGGCTTGGCCATTGATTAAGACTGTCCCCTCCGATGAGTTTGTATCTCCTAGGCACTTGTTTTAGAGACTCCATAGGTATTGAGTTTTTGCTGCCTTGGCCTCTCTTTTGCAATTGTTTCTTAGCTCCCTGTATTTGTTCCAGTCAGATCGTAGGTTTGTCGATTTGAAGTGCCCCCAGGCCTTGTTCCTTAGGATCATTAGTTTCTTTAGTTTATTATTGAGCCACTTGTGACATTTTCCCTTCACCCTAATTTTTCTGAAGGGGGCGTGCCGGTTGGCTGTGGACACGAAAACATTAATGAAGTAGTCGAGAGCTTCCCCCAGGTTAGGGAGCTCTTGAATAGGGCACCAGTTGATGTTCTTGAGTTCAGCAATGAAGGATCCAAGTAGAAAGTTGGTATAGTCCTTTGTAGTGAATATTCATGGTGGAAGATTACGACTCCTATTTGACCATATGCAAAATATAGGCGAATGGTTGCTGAGAGTGTCAGAGAAGATTCCGGCTGCCTGTATTCTAGTGGGGTTGGAAACTAGGGCCCAGTCGAGCAACGTATGGTTCCCAGATTTGGCGTTGATCCTAGTGAACTCTGTTATCACTTGTGTGAGGTTTGCATCTAGGAGAAGGGCTTGCAGCTTGTTACCTGGAGGTAACGCCCAGTTTTGGTTAAAGTCACCAAGGATTACCATTTCCCCAGTTGAGTGTTGTGCCAAAATCTAAGTGAGGGACTCGAGGGCAGAGGTAGCATCCCATGGGGGCATGTAGACACAGTCCACATAGAGTGGTTTAGTGTTGCTTAGCAGCAGTTTGACAAATAGTGACTCATTCACAGAGGAGTCCAGTTAAGGGATGTCAACAGGAGTGGCACTCAGCTTTGTGTTAACATATATGAGGACACCACTCCCTTTTTTATTGAGTCTATCCTTCCTATAAGCACTGAAACCCAGTAGATCCACTTCATGTGATAGTACCTGAGGCTTGAGCCAGGTTTCTGCAATAGCGATCACATCCGGCTTGTAGATAGCCACCCAGCTCTCAAGCTCTTGCATTTTTGGCCTCAGACTGTTGATGTTCCTATGAACCAGTTTTAGTCTGTTGGTTTGAGTCTAGCCCAGGTCAGTCGGGAGTGTGATGGTGGAATTTAGGGGGACAGGACCAGGATTGGGCTCAATATCCCCTCCTAAGATCAGCTTTAGTTTATCCGGGTACCTTAGTAGTTTGATTGGATAAAGGGAGTGACACTTTCTCCTATTGTATATGCATGCATAGAAAAGGTTGTAGCAATTACCCCACTGGAACAGCCCATACGCTGCCATAAGCAGAGGGTCATAGGTGTCGCCACCTGTGGAAGGGTGCCTGTAGTGGGTGGTGCAGTTAGACCCCCTCACCAGGACAGGGCAAAGTATACCCCAGCAGTACTTTGTCCATTACTAACACAGTTATGATATATGACAGCGATAATGCAATACTGAATTGTCTCATTCTAGCCAATGTTGTTAAGATCAGTAGCAAAAAGGAAATGTGGGAAGACAGTCCCAGAATTCTGATAACCTGTAAGCTTCTTGAGAAAATTGTCCACTTTCAATTAACTGACCATCTTATTAAACCTTCCCTCCTGTCTGTCTCCCAACATGGTTTCAAGAAGGGACATGGAACCACCAGTGCTCTCCTAAAACTTACCAATGATATTGGCCACAGCATGGAAAAAGGCTTGCCCTCTGGGGCAGTATTTGTTGACTTATCAAAGTCATTTGATCTTGTGAACCATAATATCCTATTTAGTAAACTGCCACCTCTATACCTCTCTCTTCTTTCCTTCCCTTGAAGCCAGACAGCTTGTTCATTGCTCCTCCCTTATTGCTAAGTACTGACTGGGCTCCCTCCCATCCTACCTTATGTTTCTTCTCTCCTCCCCTTCAAACCCCTCCTACTCTCTCCATAGTTCTAATCTCCGCTCTCTAACTTCCCCATCCAGGGGGACCTCAGTTGGGCAAGCTACTTTCTCTTTCTGCCTTCCCAAACTCTGGAACTCCCTCCCGGGCCCAATTCGTTCTGCTATCTCCATTCACTCTTTCTCCAGTCTTACTCCGCCCCCTTCTGTAACTGCCCCTGACTCCCCACTCCCTGTTATTGCCCCCATACCTTCTCTTCCTAGATCTCCACTCCCTTCTCTCCCCACCCCTGTCTTTCATACCACATCTCCCCCCCACCATTCCTCTACCTCCTCTACCTACTCACCTAATTCTGGACCTCCCTCGTCTCCTTCCTATAATCTACCTTCTCCTTTCTCCCCCTCTCTACTCTTCGCCCTTTGCTAGACTATCCATAGCCACATGCACTAACCTGGTTCATCCCCTATTTCTTGTAGGCAAATGTTACTTGCAAATGTTACTTACAGCTGTTGCTGCATTGTCTGTAAATAATCCCTACGTATATGCTCTTGTACATTCAGTATATATTATTCAATGTTTAATTTATGATATATTGTATAAAAGTGTGCCTTAATATGAGTGTACATTCTCTGTAAATATTTTTGTGCTGTATGGATGTGTATTTCTCCCTCTACCCTCTCCCTCAGAACGCATCTGGAAACGAGTTGTTTATGGCTCAGTATGTCTCTCCTGGTGAAACTTTTGAAATAAAGAAGTAAACTCTCTAAATTAGGGGTCTCTCCTGATGCTCTCCTTTGATTCACTAGCCCCCACACTGGTCATTGCCTACAGGTTAAGAATACCAACTCCCTCTTCAGCTTAGCCAGAATCTTCATCGGTTTCCACAGGGGTCAGTTGTGGTCCTTTGTTTTTCTCTTTTTATAAATGATCTCTCCAAGTCCTTAGTGCATTGCAGTGGACTTTTATATGCAAATGACTTTGTGACTTACTACAGCTCTAGTAGTCTAGACACAATAAACAATAACCTGATGGGGTGCTGCGGAGCAGCCGATCAGGAAACAGCACTTTCAATGAGATCCTGAGAGACACTTCCACGAGCTCCTGAGACACAATTAATTAAACTATATTAAATTTGTTTTTTGGGGCATTTCTTGGTGTATCCTGGCTTAACCCCTTTACCAACTTGCATTCTGGTGTGTATGATGGAAAAAACAAAGGGCGCTGTTGCAGTTTCTGCTGATTTTTTTCCACCCGAAGGGGTGACAAGAGGAATGACCTGAGCAGAACACCAAGACAGGGGCCTCAGGTGAAACAGCTATGGAGGAGGTGACCCTGACTATGGTTAATGCAACTTTGGGACAACTAGTCTGAACAGTGCAGGAGCTTGACCATAAGTTTGAAACACTTCCTTCCCGGATCACAGCCCTTGAAAAAAAGGTGGAACTGATGGACCAAGCTGTGTCTAAAATGGAAACTAACCTTAACAAAACTATGGCTGTTGCTACTAAACTTATCAAGGAGAACAATCTTTTGAGACAGCAGCTCAAGACGGTCAAAAATCAGTCTCTGGAGAGGAATGTTTGGATGCTAGGTTTGCCGAAATTGGTGGAAGGTGAAGATGGTTTGGAGTTCGCCCACTCTGTTTTGCCTCAGCTTTTGGGGTTTACTGTGGATAACCCTCAGATCTCTTTGGAGAATGTTTATAGGATCACCCTCCGAAGAATACCTGCGGACTCATCTGCTCCTAGGACTCTGCTTCTAGTATGCATGGGATTGGGAGACAGGGATTGCCTTCTTTCTTTGGCAAGGTGGCGATGGCAGCTCAAGTACAGAGAAGCAGAGATTTTTCTGTTCCTGGACCTATCTTTCAGCACCACAGATCTTTTGATGGAGTTGGGAGTCACGTGTGTCAGATTAAAGTGCATCACCAGCTATTGCTCCTGGCTAGAATCAGGCTTTCATGGAATGGCAAGGTCTATATGTTCACCAAACCCAAGGATGTTGAAACAATTATAAGCCTTATGGAGCAGGAGTTGAATCGGGAGAATAAAGCTGATGCTTCTGATGAAGACTGATGTCACTCCTTGTATAGGAGATGGACTGTAAAGTACTATTTGCATGCCTACTGTTTTCCCCTTATAGTGGCAGATGTACACATTTTAGATTGTGTTGGGCTAGGGGCTTCTTAGTTACAATGTTGCATTGTAAGGCAGGGTCCCTGATATTGGATGGGATGGTACACTTATGACCTGTCCTATGTTTTAAACCCTGTACTAGTTTGCTGAACTATTATCCTGGACTGCTAGATTGCTGCTTTGAGAAGACTTCTAGAACTTTCTATAGCAGGGCCTCAGCTCTGCTGATCTGATGATTTAGCCAGCACTCTGCTCTTGTCTCATTATTGTACACCTGTATGCTATCTACTTAGGCTTGGGGATTTTCTAAGGATTGTTCGTCACTATGTGTTATTGTTTCTTAAGAAGTCTAATTTTAATGCCTGTTAATTTGTGTCTCCCTAGTACCTGGAAATTTTATGAATACTACTCAATTATGTAATGCTCTTGGAGATCTAACAGACCAGCTGGTTTCTGGTCAATAGGACATTACTGGACTCTTTCTTGCATGCTTTATCCCCTGGGATTTTCCTGGGCTGTGCACTATGAGATTAGTTTATTTTATGTTTTATACTCTGTTGGATACTTCCCCCATGTCGTACCGAATGTGGTGGTTCCTTCTATATTTTTAGCGGTTGTATATTTTTTTTCATCCTGGATGTTCATTGTTTTATGGGTCCACCTGTGATTGCCTGTGTTTTGTAAGTTCTAACTTGTAAAATTCAATAAATATATAATACAAAAAAATAACCTGCATGTGGGCTTCAGCCACATCCTAGGTTGGTTGACTCAACATAAGTTTATCATTATCACCAGGAAAACCAAATCCATGGTCCTTTATTCTAAGCACAAACTTTACTCCTGGCTGGAAGGTATCCCAGTCTACGGCCTTGATAGGTCTATGATCAAGAGTGTGGACTCTTTTAAGTATCTTGGTGTCAGCTTGGACCTCACTCTCGATTTTCTCTAGCACACGGAATCCACTTGTAAGTTGGTTAATTCCAAACTAGGTCTGGCCTTCTGGGTGAGAATCTAACACTAAAAACTAGACAGGTTGTTGCTAATGGGATCTTTTACCCCAACCTTCTCTATTGTGTGCCAATTTACCTAAATACTTCCAAACCTTTCTGTCCAAGTGGGACGTAGTCTATAATAATATCTACTGGGTTGTGTTAGGAGCTACTTACCTCACTCACCACTGCACACTCTATAACTTATTGGGTTAGCTTTGTCTGACTTCTAAACGTGGCCTCACTATGGACTGTTCCATTCATAAACTTATTAGATCTTGCACCCCTTCCTGTTAATTCTCCATGTTGCAGTCTCCTGATACACCCTGTAACCTTAGCTCCTGCAGTGCTGTGGCCTTTGCTAAACCAAGATGCTCCTCTAACAAGGGACATGTAGCATTTAGTGTCAACCTCCTAGGTTCTAGAACTGCCTTCCTCCCTTGGTCAGGTGTTCAGATTCTCATCGTTACTTTAAACTGGCCCACCTTAGACTCTACTGTAACTTACTTAACTGGTCTTGTTACTGATCTGTTTTGATCTTGCATGTGTATTCTGGATCCTAAAGCTGTAATGCATTGTTTGACATAGTTTTCTGTCACAAATTTGTGTTGTTATATTTATTGTTTAGATCTTGTTACAGTGGTAGCCATCACCATGAGAAATTATATTGGACTTAATGGTATGCCACTGAGACAATATTGTTCTCTTTAGCTCTATGCTACCCAATGCATAGAAAGCAATATCAGCATATTAAAGGGCCCAACATGGCCTGTTATGGCTACTGATGGTGTTGGTTAGCACAGTAGCTCTGTTTATGCCAGGTCATTCCTAAAAAATAGACACCTTGTTGCCTAGTGTACTTACCTGGTTATAAAAAACTGCTGTAAATAAAAATACTATGTCAATCTGCTGATCTGGAGTCTTAACAGGTTCCAACAAAGATGTGAAATACCCACTGATCTTCAACTAGCTTCAAAGCCTTCTTAGGAGTATTATAGTAAGCAGGATATTTTGCTTTACCCTGCCTTCACTTTGTGTGTTTCGGCTGAGTTTTTCAGGTAATTTAGATATTCTGCATAGAGCTAGTGCAGCTACCAGAAAAACATGAGACTCCAACAATCAGAAAAAAGAGGCACCCATGGAGGGACACTGCCCTCCCATCTGCATGTATTCTGGACTTGTCCTGTCCTTGCCCCTTTTTGGCAGCAGGTCATGGACAGCCTTTATATTCTTGTGGGAGCCGATGCAGTTTTAACCCCAGAACTGGTTTATGTCTGCCGCCTGGTTCTATGCTATACATTTACATATTAGCGGCTAAGAAGGCCATCATCACTCATCTGTGGCAGTAATCATGCATGCCTATGCACTCCCAGCAGCACAAGATAATCAATGATATGTATGCAATGGAATGACTTATAGCGAGATGTACATGTAGGATCTCACAATTTGAGATTAAGTGGCGGTCTTGGTTTTTTATATTTCTGAGGAGGAGGATTCTTTCATTCTCTGAAGTGGTGGAGTGATTTTGGGAGGAAGGGAGTCATATAGAAGGGAGCTTGGTTTTGTGTGTTTTTGGAGGCTGGAGCCGCCTAGACCTTAGCCTTTTCATTTACTCTTTTTGGATTTTGCTTATGGGCGATTGCTTTTTCTTTCCTTATGTACCCCCCCCCCCCGTTACCCGGGGTTACTGGAATACCAGTAAGACCTAGTGGTAGGCAGGGAAGGCAGCTTGTGAAACTCCAGTTAAATGGATTTCACACTGTCTCACTCTGTTCTCAGTCTCAGCTGAGACTGAGGGATGACATCACCATAGAACTCTCAAAGCTGAATGAGCCACACTGGAATCTGCAGTTGGAAGTTAGGATAGAATGTTAGGGATTTTTTAACAGAGTCTGTGTGCAGTCTTGAAGAGAGGAGCAGCACAGCAGTCTGTGGACAGGCTCTCAGAGCCTAAAGCTCTGTTGTAGAGCTACTGTAAGGGGAGGTGTGTGTTTCCACCAAACGAGGAACACAGTAAGCTGTTTGTGAAGTGGTGGAGACTGCTGTTACTGGTCCATGTGCCCCATCCCTGAGGGGATGGGGGTGGAAAGGTTTGCCTGTCTTCCAGGTACAACCCTCCTGGTTCCGGCTAAGGAAGAAGCTGCCTTATCTCAAGTTGTGCTGTGGCACCAGACGCTGTGGGAGAGAAATTCCTGTGAGTAATCGCCTGTGGGGCACCTGCAACCAAAGGGTGAGTTCACTCTGACAGAGGGCCTACGTTTTCACCTGAACTGTTGGAACGTGGGGATTGGACTACTTAATTTGTAGGAGGTCTAGTGTAATAGACATTGCCAGTTAATTCAAGTATGTTCAAATCTAGCACAAAGAGTAAAGTAAAGTGGGGATTGGACTGCTAAATCAGTGGGAGGCCTAGAGCAATGGGCTAAGCCAAGTAAAAGTATGTTCAAGTCCAGCACAATGGGAAAGCAAGACAAGTAGAGGAAATGTGACATACATTTACCCTTAATCTACATTGCCAAGCTTTAACAGAAAGAGATGTTTAATGTCCAGAGAAACAGCCGGGTATGAATTGTGGAAGCGAGAGGTGGGAGACCCCCCCAACAGTAGTAACCAAATTCACCTCTACGGATTTGCTCTGTGGCACCTTTACTTTCTCTCAGGTACTTGGCCAGTGCCTGAGGAAAGTACCCAGATGTGGAATTAAAAGGAAATTTCCCTTATAGAGCTGAGGTGCTCTTAGGTGGTTTAGAGAGCCACCAGAAAATGTTTCCATGACAAACGGAAGGTGTCCGAGTGGCCGGCAAGGGAGCTGAGCCTGGGAATCCCAAACAGTGTACAAGTTCGGGCTGTGTACCCAAAGCAGCATGCAAGTCTGGGCTGTGTGACTGGTAGGTTCAGAGCCTGAGGGCTGGAGTGTTGAAGAAGTGTTTCTGATTCTTTTTAATCTGCATTACCAGAAGTGTAGCCCTGTGGGGGGTCCGTCTATGCTTTGTTTGTTCTGCTTGGATGTGAATAAAGCCACACTTTAGAATCCCATTCCTAGTATTGGACATTACAGTTATTGCTTCCTGTGTTCGGAATCACTTGGGTGCCCCTGTGCAGAGTAGCCAAACCTAGCCCTTGTGCTGAGTAACCTATTCCTCCCTGAACCCAGTCCCCACCTGGTAATGTTGTCAGATTCAAACAGCATACCACCTGTCATTTGCAAAAAGGCAGGGGGGTGGGGGTACACTTAACTTAGTTATGCTTTTTGTATACAAGTAGGACGATATACGATATGCTTGGTAGAGATATATTATGTGGGTGCCTTATATTTCCTATATGCTGTATTTGATGCAAGACATTGAACCTGGAAATTTGCTTATACCTTGCTCTGAGTGATAAAAACAGAGTTTAAAAAAGAAAAGAAAAAAGGAGACACCCAGGATAGTCACAGGGGATTACTATAACCAATAAGAATTAAGTATAACAAAAGTTTATATTTCCAGCAGCTATAGAAATTGAGTTGACTGGTAAAAAGGAAATGGCTTAACATTACAAAAGGGTGTAATGCTACTTCAGTGTGGTATAGTAGTGGATTATTTATTTACGTGTTGGAAATTGGTAACTGGGAAAGGCACACTGAGCCAAGGCTTGTTTCCAGGTGCAACCTAGGGAGGAGAAAAGGGAGACAGAAATACAGGTGATACAGAGCAAAAAAATGCAAACAAAACAGTGTGCAGACTTTAATAAAACTTAAGGCTTAAGTACAATTCCAATAAGGCTAATGACAAGCAACAGAACATAAACCATGATGATATGCATTAGAGAATATTGCAGGAGTGAGTGCAGGTGCTGCTCAATGAGTGAATACCCTGGTTAAGACCCTGCAAGCAATAATTTGTGATCATAGTAGATGTGAAACAGATGCTGACTACAAATATGCCTAGGTGTACTTGGATCAGATGCTACGTCATACATTGTTTCCACTTGGTTAGGCAGCATTAACAGATACCTGCCCAGCCTGGTAATGCAACCTAAAATCAGATTACAAGCTGTTAATATTGTATTTATTACCTTTTGATAGTACTGCAACAGACATGTAATTGATTTGTGTAGTTTCTCTCCTGCATTGCTGCTCTCTGTGTGCGTCGATCCTGTGTTGGAAGCTCCTGGTTTGCTGACAGTCCCCTTGGCATGGAGTGGCTGAGTTGGGAAAGGGGCATGTGAAGAACTGTGGCCCCTTCAGTTTTCCTTGTGAGCAGTAAAAAGAGAGACTGACACTGCATGCAGTAGCACCACAGCAGCATACAGGAAGATGTGCTGTGTAACAGGAGTGTAAATGTGTGGGAAATACAGATGGACACAAACACAAGATTTTTGGTGCAACTCACTTGTTCTAAGCGGGATGTTTATTTTGTAATCATAAACAACAACAGCTTTGCAACATATATAAAGTAAGAACAAAACAATCAAAACAATTCAAAAGAAAAGCCTAGTAAATACTTTTTTACAATTTTCTCTTTAGTGCAGCACAGGACTCTCCTAGTCCTTCACCTACACTCAGTCAGAATCCTGGGTCGCACCTGAAAATAGGAACTTGGCTGTCTAGTGTGCTTACTCGGTTAACAAAAGCAAATAAATAAATAAAACACTGACCCTGTCTAACATCTGTTTGCTCAGGCAGTACTATTTATACTCGCCCACCTGGGTCAGGTGGCCAATCATCATCATGGCCCTTCATTTAATTAAATAACAGGTTAAAAAGACTTAGTTACCCTTCTATAATGTGGAGCAGCTTTAAATAATAAAAAGGACATTCCCAGAAGGATTTCCCCCTTTTTAAAGGTGGAAAACTTTCCATTGGGACTTGAGTGACAGACAGCTTACTATAAAAAGGGGCCACTGTTCCCCTATACACAATATTTCATTCTTTCCCCTGCTTCAGGTAAGGTCAGACATAATTTATTCCTTCTCCTTTAAGAAGTATATTTGTTTAAAGCATATTGTGTTGCCAAAAGAAGGTTTGTGCTTACTTTACCCCTTTGTGTATTCTAGTCTGCAGGTTTTCACTAGCTATGTTTATGCCAGTTTTATTAGTATGCTAGAGTTTCCCATGCTGTAATCTTTATTATGCAGTACAATATCCCTTAGCTTTTCATATTTATCCTATGGTAGCAAGAAAACCCTTTATCCTACATCTCTTGCTCGTGTAGCACAAAGCTAGCCATGTGTTTCAGGGCATTTTCTCCTAATCTGGGGCAAGACAATGTACTTTCGGTTGAAATGTCAAGCCATCGGTTGACACTTTCATTTTTCTCCGCATAGGCTTCCATACGTTTCTGTATAGCTCTCTCTCTCTCTTAGAGAGCATGCCTAATACTCGCTCTGTACCCTTTTTGTTTACCTCTGGTGCAGCTAAGTAAAGTGCTTTGCTAAGTAAAGGGTGATCGCTGCTTCTTACAATTAGGCTCTGGAACCTAATATGACATAACTACAACAGGGTTCCTTCTAATTTCTACCTATGCAACTACAGTTTAACAGCAGCATAATGCATCCAATAGATAAACTGCAGCATTCAGTACAGGTTCTAACATTTCCATAGCGGCAACAGGGTTACAGAAAATAAAAAGGGTAAGGGGATGCTGCTTTGCAATAAATACTAATGTACAAACTAGTCATGTAGGTCTTTCTCTGCCTACACACTAAATAGCCACTGTATCCCTCCTGATTAGGGTGCCTTACTGTATACAATACATATCTTTCATTCTAGCTAAAATAACCAGCCATTCTTTAGAGCTGTAGCTATAACTATTCTATTTTATTGTCCCATTCTGTCTGGAAACTCGAGGTCACTGGAAGTTGACCTTCATACATACGGACCCATGGAAGGAAGAGAAAAGAAAGTTAAAGAGAAACACAGGCCAGCCCGGTAGCGCTGAGGGTTGAGGCGCTGGTCGCTACACCTCGCGCCATGCCGGCAACCCGTGTTCGGGAACGAGCATGGGTTGTCGGGGGTCGGCGGGGAGGAGATGGATTGAGCGTCCAGAGGACTGCTCTCCTTCTCTATAAGGGTGGGGGTTTCGGTGGCCGGTGCTTGCCTGACCCCTAGCGGAGGCTGAGGATACGACAGCATGCAGCCGCAAGCCAAGAAGGGGCGTGGCAGATGCTTGACTAAGCGTGTGCATGGGAGCGTGTGCGCACTCAGTCACTGGCGTCATTGCACGCCATGCCCGGCGGGAGGAAAATCAAAGAAAATGGGAGCTCAGCAGCACGACGTCGTTCCCCGGCGCCATTCCTGGAGGGCGCCTCCCTGGCATGGATCCATTGGGGTGGGTTGAGTTGCTCCCCACCACTCTGCCGAGAAGGGTAAGTCACAGGATGCAGAAGGGAAGGGGTCTCATGTCCGGGGATGGCGCCGGGGGAACGACGGGGTGTGGAAAAAAAAAAAAGAGAAACACAGAGGGTTGTCTGGAGGTGGCCTGCCTCCAGACAGAAAGAAAGGGATAGATTTATTAGATAAGAAGAGAGAGAGAGATAGGTTGCAACCTAATCTAGTCAAGGGGTCCTACTACTGTGGCAGGGATGCACACTGTCACACTTACCCCCCCCTTTTTATGAGGGGAACCGTAAACTACGGGTAACTATTCCAATAAGTCCTGGAAGGGGTGAAACGTCCACCCTCCCACTCTCATAAGTTCCGTCCCAGGGTCTCTTTCAACTCTACTGGTTACTGACCAGTTATACTGTTCTTAACTACATACCCTGGGACATTGACAAGATCTGTAAGGCCTCTGCAGCATGATATAAACAATAATACTTGATACCCATACTGGTCATATCCTATAACTAAGCAATAATGCATGACAGGGTGTGTGTTGTGCTGGAATAACGTCATTCCTGGGGTGGTTGGGCACGAGCCCGCAGGCTGAGTGCATCCAATGACCCCAAGTATTGAATATCCCAGTACAACACACACTCTAAATCTGATATATTAAATGGCTCAGTTATTAACAACAACAAACAAAGATTAAAAATGTTTAAAATACATTTTTTCTTTAATTTTCTGATGTGGAGGTATATCTTAAAAAAAAAAAACAGTTTCTTATTTGTCCACTAGGTGCTGCTACATGCTTCCTGAGTTCTCCAAATCAGCAGCTCTGTTGGTGTGTGTCCTCTGTCCTTCCAAACATTTCCCTTTGTTAAGGTGTTCCCCCCTCCCCACACACACACATGTTAATACTGTACTTTATATTTTTTTACAGGCCAACTTCCTACCCCTAATCTGCCAGCACATGCAGGGTTGAGATAAATTTTAATGTTGTGACTGTTTTTAATTGCGGCTCTCAAAAGTGAAAGGCTCATGCTGAACTGTTGTTGCGCTCAGAGGATCGCAGGACTGGGGATGGAAAATGTAATTGTATTTTCCTTCAGGACTGGACGTTTAGAAGAACCACTGTCAGGTGACTGGAAGCAGTGGTGAGTTGTGGAAGGCGTTCGGCAGCGGCAGTGAGTTGCAGCAGATATGGGAGCGGAGGATGTGCCAGCGTGTGCCTCTCACTGTGGCAGTTTGGATTTTATAGACTGTGGGGCTTTATTAAATGATGGCATTTCGGCTGCTGGATCCAGGAAATTATGGCAGCTCTAAGTTGTGGTTATGAGGGGGCCAATTAAAATGACAGGTTTGGGAAAGCTTGAGTGGGGCAGGCAGGAACACTGTAGGCTTGCAAGCAGGGATCGAGATGGGCTGCATGGACCCATGGAGTGATTCTAATGACAGCTGATGTGGTCATCTCTGTACTGGGACTAGACCCATGATGTTGTACTGGGATAACATCACGGGTCTAGTCCCAGACTGACCAATGACAGGTCAGCATTCTTTCATGCCATTGTATAATCAGCAATACATAACACCACTAATACCTTAAAGGTATACCACCTCCTATATTGGGGTGTTGGAGCAGCTCCAGCCCACCCTCTCCATGAAGCTCCATCCCAGGGTCCCATTTAAACAATAATCATTTCTGACTAGAAAACACTTACACAGTGTAGCCAAACAATCATTTATATTACATTAATACATACATTTACCCTGGGACCTAAAATCATGTCTTATACTTTATCAGTATCGCAAAACATTTCCTTCAAAATCTTATACATTCATGTTTCATCATCTTGGTCTCCAATTCCTGCTCCATACCATAACAAGTATTCAACATTGGTATGTTTACTATCTTTCCTGTGGGTCACAGTAAAGCAATAGGGCTGCAAAGCCAGGTACCATCACATGATGCGTGGATTTTTCCCCTGCATCTGCTGTAACCAACACAGCAGGTTGTGGTCTATCACCACCTGGAATTCAGTTCCTTGCAGGTAGTATTTTAGGGGTTCGATTGCCCACCTGAGTGACAGACATTCTTTCTCAACAGTGGCATATTTTTGCTCCCTTTCATGCAGTTTTCTACTTATGAAAACAATGGGGTGTTTCTCCCCTTGGATGTATTGGGTTAGTACTGCACCAATTCCCACTCCTGATGCATCAGTCTGTACTATGAATGGTTTACTAAAATTTGGACTTCTCAATACAGGGTATGAACATAAGCTTGCTTTGATCTTTCTAAAAGCTTCATCACACTCTGGGGTCCAGTGTACCTTATTAGCATAGCTCTTTTTGGTTAAGTCTGTTAAGGGGCATGCCACAGCAAAGAAATTCAGTACAAACTGCCAGTAATATCCTGCTAACCCCAAAAAAGTTCTCACTTGTTTCTTTGTTGTGGGCACAGTACTATTTGCCACTGCAGTGATTTTGTCTATCTCAGGTTTAATCACCCCATTTCAAATAATAAACCCTAAATACTTAGTCTCAGTATTTACCAGGGCACACTTTGCAGGGTTTATGGTAATTCCTGCCTCTTGGATGGTGAGTATCACCTGATCAAGGTGTCATAGATGTGTTTCCCAGTCGGGCTAAACACTACCACGTCATCCAAGTAGGTGACACAAAAATCTGAATGAGGTCTAAGCACAGGATCCATGAAGCATTGGAAGGTTGCTGGTGCTCCATGCAGATCATACGGCATTGTAACAAAATGGAATAATCCTAAAGGGATACTAAAAGCTGTTTTCTCCCTAGAGTGTAGTGTTAAAGGAATTTGCCAGTACCCCTTCATTAGCTCTAACATGGAAACATACTCAGCATTCCCTAATCGGTATACAATATGGTCGATATGGGGCATAGGGTACCCATCAAAGAGAGAGGCAGCATTTACATTATGGAAGTCTAAGCAAAGATGAATGCCTCCCTCCTTTTCATTAACCACCACTATGGGGGATGACCAGGCACTCTTTGATGGTACAATTATTCCCAGGTGCTCGAGATTTTTTACCTCCTGGATGACTTTCTCTCTTACATGGATGGGTAATCTGTAAGGTTTCTGGTAGATGGGTCTCTCTTGTGTGACTTGAATGTCATGTTCTATTCCAGATGCCCTCCCTGGAATATTAGTGAATGTGTCTGCATTATTTCTCTATAACCTTCTGCACTTGTTCAGTTTGCAGGCTGGTTAGAGTAAAGTTGATTTTTATTTCTTGAATGTGTTTATAGTATAGGCTTCATCCAGTTCAATTTCTTGGGTTGCAGTGTGTATGTAACATCCTAGGTTGGCTTGGGGTGGTCTCTCATGCCATTTCTTAAGTAGGTTAGCATGGTAAATCTGTTTGGTAACCCTCCTGTTTGGCATCTCAGTTTCATAATTTACAGGGCTTACTTGATGGATGATGGTGTAAGGGCCCTGCCACTTTATCAAAAGCTTTTTCTCAGTTGCTGGAAGGAGAAGTAACACCTGTTCCCCAGTTTCAAACTGTTTGGTCCCCCCCCCCATCATATAAAGATTGCTGTTGGTTCTGCTTCTCTAGTATGGTCTGATGGGCTAATCCAATGTATTTCATTAACCTTTTCCTCAAAGCTGTCATGTACTCCAGTATACCACTATGCCCAATGGTCTTATTCTCCTCCCAATGCTCCTTGACCACATCTAGGGGTCCTCAGGGGTTGCGTCCATAAAGCAGGTAAAAGGGGGGAAAACCAGTGGATGCCTATGGGATCTCTCTGTAAGAGAAGAGAAGGTAGGGTAGAAATGTATCCCAGTTCCTGCCTTCCTCATTCACATACTTCTGTAGCATCTTCTATACAGTTTGGTTGAACCTCTCTACCAGACCATCTGTTTGGGGATGATAAGGGGAGGTTCCAATTGCCTGAATTTCCAACAAATGTTAAAATTCATAGAAATATAGAATTTGACGGCAGATAAGGACCGCTTGGCCCACCCAGTCTGCCCATTTTCCTACCTAATGGATAAGCTGCAGATCCTAGTTAACCAGCAGCCTAATTCTTCCTACCCCCCCAAAATTGCCTTATGACTGTCCCATGCATGCTCGAATTCCACCACTGTTTTTGACTCCACAACCTCCTCCGGAGGCGTTCCATCCATCCACAACCCTCTCTGTGAAAAAATACTTCCTTAAATTACCTCTGAGCCGCCCCTCTATCTTCAAATTGTGCCTCCTTGTTCTTGCACACCTCTTTTTGAAAGATGCTACCCTCTTGGACTTTGTTGATTCCTTGAGGTACTTGAAAGTTTCTATCATGTCCCCTCTCCTCCTTTCCTCGGGTTATACATATTAAGCTCCTTAAGTCTCATTTCATATGTCTTCTGGTGCAGACCCTGCACCATTTAATTCTTCCTCCTCTGGACAGCTTCCATTCTGTCTATGTCTTTGCGGAGATTGGGTCTCCAGAACTGCACGCAGTACTCCAGATGGGGTCTCACCAGCTGTCTGTACAGAGGTATAATAACTTCCTGTTTTCTACTGGTGATACCTCTCCCTATGCATCCCAGTATCCCCCCAGCCCTCCTTGCTGCTCTCTCACATTGCTTGCCCACCTTTAGGTCATCGCTCAGCATTACAGATGTAAAATTGCTACCTAGGTCAGTGAGTATGACTTTGGGGATTCCATTCGACTTAACACCTTGACCATTTCCTCTGCCACTCTGGGAGCTGTCACTGTCCTCATGGGGATGGCCTCAGGATACCATGTGGTGTAGTCACATGTGACTAAAATGAAGCAGATTTCCCTTTGAGCTGGTGTCTAAGGGGCCTACCACATCCATGGTTTTGCGATGAAAAGGTTGGGTGACAATGGGAATATTCTGTAGGGACACCATGTCTTTTCTTCCTATCCAGGCTACCTTTTGACAATCAGGGCAGCTCCACACATACTCAGCCACTTGTTCATGTATCACTGGCCAAAAGAATCTGTTAAGGATTCTACTTAGGGTATTGTTCCTACCAATATGGCCTGCCAAGGGAATATCATGTGCTAGCTTTACCACAGCATTCCTATACTTCTCAGGAACTAGCAACTGGGCTACTATTGCCCCATTTCTAGGGTTTTCACATTCCTTATACAGTAAATCAGTCTTTACCGCATATTTGGGGGCCACAGTACTTTATTTTTGTCCAACCTGCAAGAAAAAGGGGTTTAAGATTTTATCACTTTTTTGTTCCTCTTGCGTCATCCCTTCTTCACTTTTCAATGTTTTCAAAGTCCTTTGTTTCTCTTGCCATCCCTTCTCCTTTCTTGTTAAGGTTTTCCCTTTCCTGTCTTTATCTGGACAGTCAAATAGTTCCTCAGAAAAGGGAAGTACACTGGCAAGTTCTGCCTGTTTGGCCTGGTCTCAGGTAGTAACTGCTACCGGAGTCGACTGTCTGCTGTCTCCTTCTAACAATGAAGGAAAATCGTGATGATCCTGTCTGATGATTATGTGGACAGGAAGTTGAAGTACCAATTCTACCTCCAACTCATGTGTTCTCCCATTTATGGCCATCTCCAGAGGAATTGTAAGATATACATGGGTATCCCCATAAATACATGTTACTGCTGTACTTTTCCCCGGTTTGTTGTATATATCCACCAGATCAGTACAAAGGAGTGTCTGTTGACTCCCCGAGTCAGTAAGACCCACAACTTTCTGAGTACCCACCTCCACCAATGTTATATAAGGTGCCCAGTTAGCTACAGCAAAGTGATGAAAGTCTTATTTTACATGTGGGCAGTTTCTTATCAAATGCCCTTTTTTCTGGCATCTATGGCAAACAATTTCCGAAAGGGGCAACCTCCCTTTTCTGTCTTGTCTCCATTCAGGTTTATCTCTATTTAAAACAATTCGAGTAGGTCTTACAAGCTTGGGGGAGGTGGATGATGATGGTCCCCCTTGGATATTCCTCCCCTTCACAGGTCTGGCCATCAAGAAGTCCTCCGCTAGGGCAATCGTTTTCTCTGCTCCCTCAGGCTCATGCACTCTCACCCATAGTTGAACATCTTTGGGAAGTATCTCGATGAACTGCTCAATAATTATGGCCTCCATTAGCTGTTGAGTTGTCTTTGTCTCTGGCTGCAACCATTTATAGCTGAGGTCCTTTAGGCAGGCAAAGGTTTCCCTTGGGACATCTGAAGAGTGCATCTTTAAGTACCCGAAATGTTGCCTTTACATTTCCGTATTGATGTAATGTCTTAAGATTTCCCTCTTTACGTAGTCATAATCTTGAGCCACTTGTATGTCTAATTGACTATAGACTACTTGTGCTCTGCCAGTCAATTGTGGGACTAGATGATCTACCCACTGATCACATGGCCACCCACACATTTGAGCTACCCTCTCAAACATCATTAGGTAGGCCTCTATGTCATCGTTATCCTGGAGTCATGATAATTTAATGTCTCTTGGGCTCTGCATACGCTCTGTTGTCCCAGCATGTATGGCTTGCAACACTTTCATTGTATCTGCCCACTTTGCATCTTGTCTTCTTTTCTCCACCTCTCTTTCCCTGTCTAACTGGACCTGTCAGACACAAAGCCACTTCAACAGTATTCCTACATCTTCTTGTGGACCATGTTCCAAATCTGGACAGGAGGTGTTAACATCCTCTTTGCTTTCCTTGATCTCTGGAAGTTTATGAATAGGATCCTCTTCAACCTGATCACTGTGGTCATTATCATCCTCCAAAGGTTGTTTCTTCACCTTAGGTCTGACAGTCAGTGGAATGCCGTCTAGTAGTTGTGCTCCCATCTGAGCAGCCATCTTCCTGTTAAGGGTGCCAGTCACTTGGACATCCTCTGCCATGTGTCCACCTGGGATACCAGATGGTACCTGTTGCAATGTATCCCATCCCTGGCAAGACACTAGCAGCTGTAAATCCCACCACTGCCACCACTTGTAAAGGTGGGAACACAGATGGACACAAACACAAGATTTTTGGTGCACCCACTTGTTCTAAGTGGGATGTTTATTTTGTAATCATAAACAACAACAGCTTTGCACCATATATAAAGTAAAAACAAAACAATCAAAATAATTCAAAAGAAAAGCCTCGTAAATATTTTTCACAATTTTCTCCTTAGCACAGCACAGGACTCTCCTAGTCCTTCACCTACACTCAGTCAGAAGACACTGACCCTATCTAACATCTGTTTGCTCAGGTGGTACTATTTATACCTGCCCACCTGGGTCAGGTGACCAATCGTCATCATGGCCCTTCATTTAATTAAATAACAGGTTAAAAGGACTTAGTTACCCTTCTATAATGAGGAGCAGCTTTAAATAATAAAAGGAACTTTCCCAGAAGGATTTCCCCCTTTTTAAAGGTGGAAAACTTTCCATTGGGACTTGAGTGACAGACAGCTTACTATAAAAAGGAGCCACAAGGGGCAGCTGTTCGCCTATACACAATATTTCATTCTTTCCCCTGCTTCAGGTAAGGACAGACTTAATTGATTCCTTCTTCTTTAAAAAGTACATTTGTTTAAAGCATAGTTGTTGCCAGAAGAAGGTTTGTGTTTACGTTGCCACCTTTTTGTATTCTAGTTTGTAGGTTTTCACTAGCTATGTTTATGCCAGGTGTATTAGTATGCTAGAGTTTCCCATGCTGTAATCTTTATTATGCAGTACAATATCCCTTAGCCTTTCATATTTATCCTAGGGTAGCAAGAAAACCCTTTATCCTACATCTCTTGTTCATGTAGTACAAAGCTAGCAGTGTGTTTCAGGGCATTGTCTCCTAATTTGGGGCAAGACAATGTACTTTGGGCTGAAATGTCAAGCCGTCAGTTGACACTTTCACTTTCCTCCACATAGGCTTCTACACATTTCTGTATAGCTCTCTCTCTCACTCTCTTTCTTAGATAGCATGCCTAATACTCGCTCTGTACCCTTTTTGTTTACCTCTGGTGCAGCTAAGTAAAGTGCTTTGCTAAGTAAAGGGTGATCGCTGCTTCTTACAATTAGGCTCTGGAACCTAATATGACATAACTACAACGGTGTTCCTTGTAATTTCTACTTATGCAACTACAGTTTAACAGCAGCATAATGCATCCAATAGATAAACTGCAGCATTCAGTACAGGTTCTAACATTTCCATCGCGGCAATAGGGTTACAGAAAATAAAATGGAAAGGGGTTTGCCACTTTGCAATAAATACTAATGTACAGGCTAGTCATGTAGGTCTTTCTCTGCCTACACACTAAATAGCCACTGTATCCTTTTTGGTTAGGGTGCTTTACTGTATACAATACATATCTTTCATTCTAGCTTAAATAGCCAGCCATTCTATAGAGCTGTAGCTATAACTATTGTATTTTATTGTTCCATTCTGTCTGGGAGCTTGAGGTCACTCGAAGTTGACCCCCATACATACGGACCCATGGAAGGAAGAGAAAAGAAAGTTAAAGAGAAGCACAGAGGGTTGTCTGGAGGTGGCCTGCCTCCAGATGGAAAGAAAGGGATAGCTTTATTAGATAAGTTATATATATATATATAGAGAGAGAGAGAGGTTGCAACCTAATATACTCAAGGGGTCCTACTACAGTGGCAGGGATGCACCCTGTCACAAGAAGCATGGTGGAAAGGAACTCCCATAGAAAGACTTTGCTAGTCTGGCTAACATGATAAGAGAGCACTACCCTGAAATCTTCCTGAATAACTGGATGAGTTCTTTGTCTGTGACACACATGGAGGAATAAAGAAGACATCTGGACCAACCTTGGAGGCAGGCACTGCAGGGTGTTAGTACACGTTTTCTTTCATCCTTTTATTTTTATCTGGCAGGTTTTGTTTGGCAGTGTATTTGTGGACTGTTTGTACTTGACTGACAGCTTTAAATCTTGCCCTATCTGAGGAGTGCTTCTACACTGCCTTCTCTACCTGACTGGGAATCCTGTCAACTGCAGGGGGTAGTTTTGTCACCTCTTTTCAACATGTTGAACTTAGTTTGTTTTGGTCTTGGATTTATTGGGATTTAGCAACTGAAGAATGCTGGATTATTGTGTGTGTTTGTCCTGATGGACTTCTTGGTTCATTTCTGGCAGCTGATCTCATATGAACCTTGGAGGCTGTCCTGTGCCATGGGGTTCAGAGAGCTGTTTGTCTCCTTTTTCCTCCAGTGGGGCTGTCAGAGGAGGTTGCACTCTGAGTCTGGCCACACCCAGTGACCACAGGGAGCTTTGTGAGGCCATGCAGATCCTGTACCAAGTTCAAGTTCAAGTTTATTGCAGGAAAACTCCATTGAGCAAGCTCATTTACAAGGAGGTCCTGGACATATACAGTGACATACGAACACTACATACAAAGTATCAGTACAATAAAGGAAATACATGCAAATAGAGTTCATCTTTGTCAACTCATGAATGGATACGACTTATAGGGCAGAATTCAGACAGTAACCTGATTTATCAGCTAGTACAGTTAGGTGCAACCAAGGAGGAGGTTAGAAAGTACGAGTGGTGAAAAGAGCATCAGGGGACAGATAAGGGTAAGGAGTAGAGACAAGTGTACGAGGACAGATGTAGTTAAGGGTTAAAGAAAAGTGGTGGGGTGTTGGGAGCAAGGGAAAAGAAGGGGGGACTGAAGTAATTAGGAGTTCCAAAGGAAAATGACAGAGTAGGCAAGAACTGGGTATCTACACTATGACAAGTTATTTTTATCAGTTATGTTCCCGGTTGGGCCGATCACGGGACAAAGAGTGCCTTATTGAATAACATAAGGGAAAGAAAAAAGGGGGGATTAATGGCAGCTACAATTATCTATTATTTTGAATGAGGCTAAAGCTTTGTAAAGATTAATTGAGACTGTGCTGGTAAGTTTCAGTACAAACTGGAGTTGGTTCCATGATGTGGGAAGGAAAAATGAAACTGCTCATTGACCAAAGGTAGTGCAAGTTCATGGTACGTCAAGCAGGATAAAGTTTGATTTCCTAAGCAAATAAGAACTGAAGGATAAGTGAAGGAGAGATGTTAAGTAATCCGGCAATTTAAGAAGAAGTAACATGAGAGTCCAGATGCCAGCATGGAGTAAGCGTCTGGTGAAAAGTGAGGACCAGCCAACAGCTGCATACAGGTTGCAATGGTGGGTTCTATAAGGGGAACTGGTGATGAACCATAAGGCACGATGATAGAGAATGTCCAGCTTACTTAGACTAGAGGTTGCAGAAGAGGCATATATAATATCACCATAATCCAGTAGAGGAAGAAATGTGGCCAACACAAGCCTGGTATGGACTGTAAGAAGGAAGAGGGACCTATTTCTAAAGAAAAACCCTAACTGTGATTTTAGCCTCCTAGATAAGTCTTCAATATGGTCATTGAAGGAAAGCTTGTTGTCTATCCAAAAGCCGAGATACTTAAATTTAGTAACAGTTTCGAGGGGTTCACCATGGGAGGTATCAATAAAAATTTTTCGGAGGCTTGGGGGGAAATGGAAGAATTACGAGAAAGGATCATTGCCTTGATTTTTTTGGCATTTAAGAGGAGCTTAGCATTGATAAGATTAGTTTTGAGCTGCGCAAAGTTGGCTTGCAAAACTTCCCTCACTTCGGCTAGGGAGGTACCAGAGGTGTACAGGACAGTGTCATCTGCGAAAAAATGAAGATTAGAGTTCGTTATGTGAAAATCAAGGTAACTGATGTAAACAGAGAATAGGATCGGTCCTAAAATGGAACCTTGAGGAACTGCCCTAGTAATCAGGAGGGAGGCTGAGAGGAGACCATCTGCTTTGACTTTCTGTGTCCTACCAGTGAGGTAGCTTGTAAACCACTGTATGGTAGAGAGTGGCACTGAGGTTAGTAAGACAGTTAAGTAGGATGAAATGATCTACAGTGTCAAATGCTTTATTAAGATCCAAAAAGACTGCACTGGTAATCTGCTTAGAGTCCACAGCAGAGATCCAATCATTGGTGACCTTAGCCAAAGCTGTAACAGTGCTGTGTTTAGACCTGAAGCCAGACTATGCAAGTTTTAGGAGAGAGTGGGATTCAATATGTTGTTTTAACCGATTATAGATTAGCTTTTCGAAGACTTTGGAAAGGATAGGCAGGATAGAGATGGGTCTATAGTTATTTAGGTCACAGGGGTCTCCAGATTTGAAAAGAGGAAGAATATAACCAGATTTCCAGCAGGTTGGAACAGAGGCAGAAGTAATGGATAGATTGAAAATATAAAGGATAGGGGTGGCGAGATGTGCAGAACCTAGTCTCAGGAAGAGTGGTTCAAGTCCATCATCTCCAGCACTCTTCCTGAGATCTAGGTTGAGGAGTGAATCTTCAACTTCTTTGTAGGTAATAGTACGCAGTTGAAATGGGTGGGCTGAAGTGCAGGTGATAGGGGTAGCGCTGACACATTTCTTTGCATGGTTTGCGTAGGGCGAGGAGTCAAATGCAAGTCCAGCGGTAACAAAGTATGAATTAAGTTCTTCAAGAATTTGGGA
Source organism: Neoceratodus forsteri (assembly GCA_016271365.2). Lineage (NCBI taxonomy): Eukaryota > Metazoa > Chordata > Ceratodontiformes > Ceratodontidae > Neoceratodus > Neoceratodus forsteri. The sequence continues at coordinate 1,069,614,233 of CM028130.1, forward strand.
GTTGTTTTCCACCACCCTCCCATTAATAATTATCTTATCTGAAATAGATAGACCAGGACCCAATTCCATCATCCAATCCCACTAAGGGGGATTCTTTTGGTGTTGGGCTGTTCTTGATTTTGTGGCACCAGCATAGGTGAGGCAGGAGGGTCTCATTTTTCCTAATGACCTGTCAGAAGGATATTTGACCTGGTCCCTCTTCTCACCTTAGGAAGTTTTGTAAATCTAGATGGAGCTGGAGGTTTTTGCTGGGGTTTTCCTATTGGTGGTTATGTCATTGGTTTCCAGATGCACGTGGAGAACTGGTTTGGGAGACTCACCTAGGTTCTCTGAACCTCAGGGGTTTTGAAGAATGTCTTTATTGTATTCTGAGCGTGTTTTGAATAAGTGTTTATGTAGAATTCTTTATTCCTCTTCCTGTCTGAGGGAATTATGGCAGTTTAAGGAATACCTACCTCTGATGGATCATCAGGTGTGGCAGAGTGCCAGACCCCAGGGATCTAGAGGGTTGGGAGTTCCTGATATGGGAAGAGTCAGTTCAGGGGGCAGTGTGGTAGCATGAAAAGATGCAGGCATTGAGTATTCAGGAGGGGTAGGGATTGTTCCTGCCTATGACTAACAGGCACAGTAATTTGCAGTATGTGTAAAGTGGGCAAAGCCCACAGGCTTCTCTAGTCTAGGTATTGCTATGAATGCCAGGTTGATCATGAATAAAACCTTCTTTATCAGAAATCTTGTCAATTCCTGAGTCTATCTGGTATATGCCATAGAAACATGGCTGGATGACTCCATAGAACCTGAAGCCACAGGGATTCCTAGGCATGTTGGATGCCTCAAGTTTGTCAGAGGCTTCTTCCAGGGGCTGCAGTACAATAGTCAAGGCCTAAATTTGGCCCAGTACTCCATACTGGACTCCTTGGCTGGCAGCAATGTATTCTTTTTTTTATTTACTCTTTTTGCACCCCCTGCCTCAATGCGGCAGATATAATGCCTTACAGTCGGATGTACCAGCCATCATGTGGCTACAAGCAGAGGAGGATTTACCTTGTTGTGGTTGCCCCTTCATTCTGTCTTTTCCTGACCCCCTAGGGCACCAGCATAATAAGACCATGGTCCCCAGTATGGGTTTGCTGAAGCACACTCCACAGTACGTGGTACAACTTCCTTCTCTCTCTCTCTCTCCCTGTGTCTTGAGTGCATTACCACCTGTACATCTGTGGGATATGGCTCCCTACCCCCCCCTCAGAGGAGGAAAGTGCCCTCTGGGATGCTCAGTCCTCCTCCCCCCCCAGGCTAGCCCCCAACAACCCAAGCCCATTCCTGAACTTTGGCCACCAGTGTTGCAAGTGGTAGCCCTACAGCTGTGTGGATGAGCCAGCTAGCACCACTGTAGTGTCACTTAGTTACCTTTTGCTAGAGTGCTCCTTGGTTTTTATCTGAATTCCTGCAGTTGAAGCTCCAAGGCTGAAAATTACATTACACATGTAGAAAACCATGGGTGCATGCCAAAAGGTTTGCTCTGAAGACACATTTGTTTAACTACCAGGGGTCAATCTGCAGGAGGAGAAACATGTTTTCTCTCAGCTGACTGCTTTTCAGAAGAATAGCCCTGCCATACTCCGCCACATGGTTGACTGACTGTCTCCAGGACAGGAGTCTCTCTCCATAGAGAGTTGTAAATGGTTTAGCCATTTCTTTAAAACCAGGACTGTTTGCCTATGGAACCTTTTTCACCCCACTACTGGTCATCAACAAGGGGACAGTCTTGTGGATTTATAGTACTATAGAGTCTTGGAGGGATTTTAGCTCATTGGGTGAGGGGAGAATCTGCCTGGAGGTAACCAGTTTGTACAATATAACTTCTGTTTTGGATCTCAAAACATTCATTGGAACTTTGCTTCCAGTATTGGCAGGCATTGTGAATACATTTCTGGGAAATTGAAAGTTATCAGACCCAGACTGACATGCCAACTACAGACCGATCTTTAACCTTCCCTTTGTGGGGAAGGTGATTGAGAAAGTAGTGGCCCTACAACAGGAGAACCATTTGACCATCCATGACATTTCTGAACTACTCCAATCTGGTTTTCGAAAGAGTCATAGTACTGAGAATGCGCTGGTTTGGGTGCTCAATGATCTCTTGATGGCGAGAGAGCAGAAGAGCCGTTCCATCTTGGTTCTTCTCGATCTCACTTCAGCATTTGACACTGTGGACCATGGAGTCCTTCTCAAATGACTGAGGTTCATCTGTGACCTGTTTAGTACAGTTCTCAGGTGATTTAGATCTTTTCTCACTGGCAGAACTCAGACAGTGGTGGCAGAGATTTATTCCTCCGACCCAGTCTCTCTGTCATGTGGGGTACTTCAGGGTTCTGTGTTGTCCCCATGTTGTTCACAGTATACATGCTGCCCCTCGGAGACATTGTAAGAAGGTATGGGCTGAGGTTTCACTGCTATGCTGATGATACCCAGCTCTACCTATCTTTCACACCTGACCAGGATAGAGCTCTCTCGATATTTAACAACTGCCTCGCTGAAATCCAGGATTGGATGAATTCAAGCTGGCTGAGGTTGAACTCGGAGAAGACAGAGGTGATGGCTGTGGACCCGGGTCACCGGATAAAGAGGATCGGAGCTGATTTACCTTGGGGACTTTTTCTTGGTGGCTCCCAGCTCCCTACCTCTGAATGGGTGTGAAACCTGGGGGTGATTTTTGATGACGGGCTGACATTGCAATCACAGGTGTCTGCAGTCATCAAATCATTCTTTTACCATCTGAAGAACATCTTCAGGATTAAGAACCTAGTTCCGTCAAGTGATCTGCCTACATTGGTCCACGCCTTTGTGGCCTCATGCCTTGATTACTACAACTCCCTTTATCTAGGGCTACCTGGGGTTGATATCCACTGCTTGCAAGTAGTGCAGAATGCTGCAGCCCAGTTATTGATGGGTACTCCTCAGACCTGTCATATTTCTCCAGTGCTGCGTGAACTGCACTGGCTGCTGTTACAGTGCCGGATCACCTTTAAAGTCAGACTTCTGACTTATAAAGCCCTACACGGACTTGGCCCAGACTACCCAAAAGAGCTTCTGGTACCTTACTGCCCCGGGTGATCGCTCCACTTGGCTGACATGGGGTTGCTAGAGATTCCAAGGGTTTCCTTAAAATCTTTGGGGCCTGTGCATTTATGTACATGGACCCAGCCCTTTGGAATTCTCTACCCCATCAGCTTCGGGAGTGTGCCACCATGGAGGGATTTAAATGGCCCATAAAGACCCACCTGTGGCAGCAAGCCTATATTACTTGATGTTATTTTATTGAATGCTATGAAACCCTGTATTTATTGTATTTATGTTTTATCGCATCCTGTTTTACTCTTTTTATATTTTATTGTCAAGGCGCCTTGATTTCAGAAAGGCGCGGCCAAAATAAAGCTTATGATTATTATTATCACTCTCCTGAAGGCAGCAATGTTCAGGTTTTTGCTTAAGACATGATTTTTAGATTCTAACAAGCATGTCAAGTTTAGACCAGTCTCTAAACTGCCTTTTTTGGTGAAGGCTGTGAGGAGCATTATGTTTGAGTAGCCAGTGAACCACTTAGAAGCAAATAATGCCCTCAAGATATTACAATCTGGTTTATAAACATTCTAAAGTAAGGAGACTGTGCTAGTCAGGGAGTGTAATGATTTATATTCAGCAAGGGATCAAAGTAAAGTGTCCATTTTGGTTCTCCTAAGTCTGTCCTTAGCATTCTATACTGTTGCTCACTAGGTTTAGGGCATGAAGCTTGAGGAGTGCTCAGGAGTGACAGGGGCCTGCTTAAACAGCTTAGTTCCTTCCTGGTGTAGAAAGCACAGTTGGTGGTGGCTAGGCCCTACCATTTGCAACCAGCTGAACTAGACTGCCATGTTCCTCAGTGCTCTGTCTTTTTTCCTGTTTTATTGATGGTGTACATGCTGCTGCTGGGTGAGATCATTAGGTGCAACAGTGTGGATTTTCCCTGCTATGCCAGAGATACCCAGCTATGTGTGCCCTTTACTCCTAATGAGGCTGGGCACTGTGCTGGTGTTTAAACAGTTGCTGGTGGAGATTGGTTTCTGGATGACCTCCAACTGGCTAGCTCTAGCTCCATGCAAGACAGAGTAACTGATGGTAGGTTCTGATCGATGTGTGTCTGCTCTTCAGTATAGCCTTAGTTTACCCATGCTGGAGGCCAGGGACAAGACTGGAGGCTATGGGGGAAGTAAAGAGCCTGGGAGTGGTCCTTAATAGCCACTTGTCACTTGAGTCTCAGGTGTCAGCTGTTGTCAGGGGCTGCTTCTACAGTTGCAGCCATTGCCATGGACAAATATTCCTAAAATTTCTGTAATAACTCAAGAGAAATTCTGGCCTTCCTGCAGTACTGCTTTAGGGCCACCACAGAGAATCTCTTTAGAAACACTGAAAAATATCTGAAAATAGCTGACCATGTAAATGACTCCAACTGTACCATATGAAAAACATTGCTAGATTATTTTTCTTGACCCTGTTGACCTAACCACATTAGCTCATGCCTTGATTTCCTAGAGACTGGATTAATAGTGTTCTTTTTAAGGACTTACCTAGTCATTTGATCTGTTATCTGTAGCTACAGTAGTCCAGAATGGCAACACCAAACTTTGTCTGAAGACAGAGCATATCACTTCGCCTTTTTGGAATCAGCCTGTTAGATGGTGTGAGGACTACATGGTTCTTTTACTCACCATTAAAGCCCAGAATAAATTAGACCCATAGTGTATCTGCAATGTTTTGACCCCCTACACTCATCCTAGTCTCAACACGACCATCGTTCAGGGCTTTCTAATGGTGTCTCCATTGAGATTGAAACTGACTGGTGCAAAGGCCTTCTCAAAGGTGCCCCCGCCCCCAAATGCTTTGCTGATGGATATCCATATCGCCTTTCCACTGGCTTTTAAATCCAGGTTTCAAAAACATGTTTTGGCTCTTGCATTTTCAGAAGGCCTGTAATTCTTTCTGTAATATGGTTATGCCATTGTAATCTTCTGTACCTCATTTGTCAATGCTGGTTTTCAGTACCTTACTACTACACTACCAGGGTACTTAGTTATCTGCTCATGTGCTACAGGTTAAAGATGTATGCCCAGCTCATGTGCAGCATGGCACAGTAATACAGATACTGAAATTAACTGTGATAGCAAATTTGCTGGTCAGATGCAGAATAAACTTCAATAGGGTTTTACTGACCTTCAGAATTGGGCAAATAAAAAATATCCTGCTAATTAAAAAAATCTATTTTCTACTATTTGGCTGCAACCTTGGATTTAAAAAGAAAGGTATTACCTTGGTCATTCAATGCATTGATAGCACTACCTTGGAAAGTGATGAAAACTATAGAGATTTGTGTATGTATTTAGACCCAATGTTAACATTTGATGTGCACATGGGTCATATCACTAAGCTTACAAACTGTAAACTGCAGTGTGTGTGCTCTACAGAAGTAAATTATATTTAACTAACTAGGCTAGAACAATTATTGCCACTTGTACTTTTCCCTATTACATAGAATGGTTGCATCCTGTTCCAAACATTTCTGAACATGAAGTGCCCAGGCTTGACAGCCTTTTTAATATTATATGCTGCAGCAAAAGGAAAAAAACATTAGGGTTTTGGGTCTCCCGAGTCTTGGTGAATCACTGGTGGGGTCTTCCTTGGGGGCTGTCAACCCTAATGCTCACCCCTCCCCCAGCCCCTAGCCTCCACTACGAAGCACAAAGTACAACTCCAAGCCACTGTTTTATAATAATACACTCTTCCAAGGTAGAGAAGTATGCCTTGCCACAGGTTGCCAACACTATTCATTGTACCTGTCTTCACACAGGGCCCTGTGGAGATCATGTGTAACACTGTTTGCTCGTGGAATGGGGTGGGCATTAGGGTTGACAACCCCCAAGGAAGACCCTACCAGTGATTTGCCAAGACTCAGGAGACCCAAATTCTTAATGTTTTCTCCTTTTGCTGCTCGGGGAGCGGGGGGGTGTGGGGCATTAGGGTTGGAAACCCTAATGCCATATTTCCCTAATTTTGTGGCATTAAGTTACCCTAACTGGTGCATTAATGAAGTTCTTTGCAATGAATACATTTATATATTATATTTTCTTGTATTATATTAAGTGCTGTACGGTACTTTACTTTTTATTTCTTTATGAATTTTAATAGTGGCTAGCCCATTGTGGTTTGCAGGATCCATGACTCTTGTCCATTATTATCCGTTGGAAAGACAGAAGGTAAAGATGTGTTTTTATTACTGGGCATAGACAGTACCATGTCATCATATGCATAATGTGTAACTATTGTCAGTAATCACTTGGTGCCAACACAGCATCTCACACCTTGTTGTAGCGGTCAACATATTGTTTCCCTTCTCAGGTCAGTGCTGGTGGCAATGACATGCCTTCTGCCAGCACTGGTCAGTGCTGTCCTCCTCCTCCAACTGGCCTTCTTCCTTTGGGACTTCTCTTAGATGGATGATCAACCATTATATATTCTGTAACAATACAAGATTGAACATTGCTTTTTTATTATGTACATTACACTGCCTTTTCACATGCATGTTACATGTACAGTGTTACAAATACTAAATATTAAAATGTGCATGTACTGTACTCCCTCTGTTGAAAGTCAGGACCCACTCACACTGAGTGGGTGCAGTCAACACCCACCCCTGTAGGCCAAGGAATCCCACTACAAAGTCACTTGGCTGCATTGGCAGTCTTGCTTCAGCCACTTTTAAAAAATCTGTACTGTGCAGTGTGTTTTATGTTTTTTTTTTCATTCCTGGGTTTTACCTTTCCACGAGGAGGGATCAGAGGGTGTTCACTACAGTAATGTTCTTATTAATAGCTTCAGTCTTCAGTATTTGCCCATTTTTGATTTGAGGGTTTGGGATATTGTATGCATGTAACTAGTTATTAACCATCAGATTCACTTACTTTTAATAATAAAATAATAATAATATCTTTATTTTGTAGGCACCTTTCAAGTGTCAAGGCACCATACAAATTAAAATCAAAAACAGAACTGGATAAAACAATCATAAAATCACACATCATAAAATGACATTAATCAATTAATTATTCACCATATGCCTGATGCCACAAAAAAGTCTTTAGGACCAACTTAAAACCCTCCACAGTTGTGCACTCCCATAACCGACGAGGTAGAGAATTCCAGAATGTGGGAGCCACGAACATAAATGATCTGGCCCCCCGAAGATTTCAAACATACCTTAGGAATCTCTAGCAACCCCTCGCTGGCTGAGCGGAGCATAAGCATATAAGGGTACAGGTATTTCATCTAGTTATAACTTGTCTCCCCTACTACTAGTGATGGTGCACATAGTACTGTACTGCACTTTGGGTCTGACCTCAAAATTTCATGAAAGGCATTTTATACAAAAAAAAGCATTATGTCATAAAACAGTATTGTATTTGACACTCAGCATTTTCTCTCTGCCCCTGCTGGAATCAGACCTTAAACTTTTCCTAAAGCATCTAACCTTTGTGTCCTGCCCATGTGCTCCCTTCAACCACTTACTCATTTCAAAGATCTATGGGTCAGTCATTAAAATCTTACTTTACACAACACTGTAATGTCATCATGAGGACAAGGTGACAATCTGTTGATGGTTGGAAACTCCAGATCATCTTACAATTATCCCAGCAGGGATGAAAATTTCTAGTTGGAGCTCCTTACAGCTGAATAAAGTACTGTACATGGGTTCTTGCTTTAGACAATGCAGTACATGAGGGCCAGGTAGTGTCATTTCAAAACATCCCTTCCTCCTGGGAGTACCTAGTGCACTCAATGTGGTAAGACTGCTATGTTTGTTGATGGTGCTTTATAAAGTGCATATGGTAAGTTATTGCTTGTTATATCAGATTCAGTTTGGGTAGGTAGTGTCATTTCACAACATCCAGGCCCTCTGGAGAGAAAAAAATAGCCAGGTGCATATTTTTCTGGGAAACCACGACCTTGGATGTGTCTCCCTTCCTCTCGGAAGCACTTAATAAAATGTGGCTAACGCTCACTTTGAACATCTGTTTAATGTGCGTGAAATGTACCGTAGTGTGCTGCTTATGCTTACTTCTGCAGTGTGTGACACGTGCATGGAAATGTCTTTGTGAAGTGGACTTTATAAAGTACAGCACATGAGGTAGGTTCTTACAATAGGGTTACCACCTTTTAAGAAGCCCAAAGTGGGACATTCTTACTGAACCATGATTTTACGCAGGACAGTACGTAACCTTGACCGATGCAACAGACTTGTTTTCCCTATATAATCAGAATTAAGGCTAAGTGCAGTAGTTTCCTAGTTGTTTCTATTGTTTCTAATTATTTTAAGATGTTTTAGTTAAGGTATTGTAGTTTTCTGCAACATTTAGTGGAAAGTTAGAAAATACTTGTTCTACTATAAAATCAGGACATTCAGTATTTTTCATGTTTTTTTGCAGGACACAGCTGCCCAATTCAGGACCGTCCTGAGAAAATCAGGACAGGTGGTAACCCTATCTTACAAAAGTGCTGCACATTTTTGGCAGACAGTGTCATTTCACAGCATGCAGGCACTCAGGAGAGAAAAAAACACCAGTGACAGTCATCTCTGAAAAGCCATAGCCTTGGATATGTCCCCCTTCTTCTGGGGAGCACTTAATGAAATGTGGCCACCACCCAGTATGAACATCTTTTTAGTGTATATGTGATGTGATGTGATGTACTGTAGTTTTTTTATGTACGTTTACTTGCATACTGCATGAAGTATACATGGAAATGCCTTTGTGAATTGGGCTTTGTTTATAACATACAGCAAATGTGTTAGGGCTCATTAAACTGCTGCACATTTTTGCCAGACAGTATCATTTTACAATATGCAGGTACTCAGGAGAGAAAAAAATGCCAGAGACAGAAATCGCTGGGAAACCATGGCCTTGGATATGCCCCCCCTTCTTCCAGGGAGCACTTAAAGAAATGTTGCCTCATTCCTGTGCTTTATACACATCACAGTTTATGTTATTGGTGTGGGGGTACTTTTACTGAAATATTTCACAATGTAATATATTTTTACATATAGTGCAATACAGTAGGCATACATTTTAACATTTCACTATGACAGAAAACATGAGTAGCATAATAGCAGCATAGTCACAGATTCATACACACCAACATAAGTCACTACAGCTATTACAGCAGAGTACAAAACAAATATTCAAAAGCAACAGTTTGTGACTATACTCTGCAGCACATAAAGTCTGTAATTCACATTCCTGTTGTACACCCTTGCTTGACAACCACAACTGGCAACACTTTCTGCAAGTGTACACTGTATCATCTGCAGTGGCTTCTTTTTAATGTTTTCCAAAATTGTTTAATAGCATCTCCGAGTTTTTGCTTTGTGCATGTTTTTTTTTTTTCCTTTCTTAAGATAAAAGTTTTCATGGCATGCCACACCATCTCAGTCAGATTCATATGAGGAGACTTAGTGGTACAACATGAAAAATTAAACACAATGTGATGGCCACTTTTTAAGTATGGCTGTTGTGTAGTACTTACTCGCGTGGTGTCCTGATCCAATTAATTCCAGCAGTGGAAATAGCAGCTGCTGATGCAGCATGTTTAGGGTCATTGTCTTGAAAGAATCAATGTCCATTTGGCTGTTTCTTCCTTATGTATTTCTTCACTATTCCCATAACAATATAGTCCATAAAAAATTCACCATCCATGGTTCCTGTGGGCATAAAACAAGTACGGATAAAGTGGCACAGTTAATGGTATGAAACAGTACCTGTCTTAAAGGTTTGTCTCCTACAATTTAGCATCACTAACCTTCACAAATGCATAGTAGGCTATGCCCATGGTTGGCTATGAATCCCCAGACATGAAGCTTCAGAGGGTGTTTTGGCTTCAGCTTCATGGAGTACCTGACCTTCTCATGAAATGTCACAGAAGCAAACTGCTCGAAAGACACTGTTGTCTCATCTGATTAAATGATGTCATGGAATATCTCATTGTTCTTAATACACATCATGGCCTATTCAAGTCACTTCAGTTTGTTCATGTCCCTGATCATGGGGCAAAACCTCTAGAAAACAAAAGATGGATTATGACATGTGATAAACAATAAAACTTTATCATAATAATTGCCTTTGTTGGGTGGCTTTACAGTGCTTGTCTGTATGTCCATCCCATCTGGTGGCATATTCTCTGTATAGAGGAGAAAGAAGCTACTACCCCTTCATCAGCAGCCAGTCATTCCACAATTTCCCTTGCAATGGTCTCATCATCCTCAGTTAGCATACTGTCCACAAGGACCATTGTTTGCCTGTGTGCTGAAAGAGTATTAATGTTAGGCAAATAAAAGTCAGCAAGTGGCCATTAAACTACAGTTATGTAACTTTCTCATACTAAAGTATACTGTACAGTGCATAACAAAGTGATTAACAGTACTCTACAGTATGGCATAAAATCTATTTTTTTATTTATTTAAAATTTGATGACTGGGAAAGGCATACTGAGCTGAGGCTCATTTCCAGGCGTGACCCGGGTACAAAGTGTACAATGAAGAAAAAGAGTAACAGATAGCGAAGAATACAAACAGCATGTACAGACATTACACACAGAATACAATATATTAATCATAATAAACAATTAATTGGCCAGCATGGTAAAAGATCGAGGTAGGGCAAGGTTACAGTCGGGGGCTAGGGCAAGCGAGTAGAGACAGAGAGGGCCCCTTGCTGTGAACTGGGACCATTGGTACCTTTGGGGCATTGTGGGGTTGGTAGGAGCCTGAGGAGTTTTGAAAAGGCAAAATGAGAAGGGGCCAGGCGTATGTTGGAGGGGAGGTTGTTGCAGAGAAGGGAGAGATGGTACGAGGGGGCAGCTTGGCCGGCGAGAGTGTGAGGTCGGGGCAGGCAAAAAGTGTATGGGTCCATGCGATGAAGAGGGTAATTTAGGGAGGTGGCTGGGGTGATGTGGGATGTGAGGTAGGATGGAAGGGACCCAAGCCAAAATTTAGCTATGAAGGAGGTGCTGTGGATGGATCACCTGTGGGAGAGCGGCACAAAGGAGAGTGCAATGTAGAGTAGGCAGTGGCGAAGCAGCAGAAGGAGTTGAGAAGGCTGTCTAGTCTGGAGAGAGAGGTGACTGGGGCTATTCCATAGACTATGTCAGCATATTCTATAACAGGCAAGATAGTTTTATGTATGAGCTCGCAATGGGTGGGGATAGGCAGACTGGCTTTGTGGTAGTAGAGGATGGCATGTTTGGGCCAGAGTTTGGTGCAGATAGCCTTGACATGGGTGGAGAAGTTAAGGTGGCAGTCCAGCCAAACACCTAGGTACTTGAAAGCAGGGACTAGCTCCAAGGGAGAGCCATCCAGGGTGGTGATCGCGGAGGGGAGGGGAGAGTAGCAAGCTTTTGCCTGGAACCAAAGACCATGGTGATGTGTTTTTTTTGCATTGAGTGTAAGCAGGTTCTCACAGAACCAGGACTGGAGTTGATTGAAGTCTTTTTGAAGATTGGGGAGGACATTGTCATAGGAGGGGCCCGAGGCAAAGATGATAGTGTCATCTGCGTATAGATGCACATTTGAGAAGAGGGAGGCAGGCAGAGGAAAGGCAATTAATGAAGAGGGAAAAGAGGATGAAACCCAGTATAGAATCTTGGAGAACACCTGATAAGATGGGGAGAGGAGTGAAGAGAGCATCACCTATTTGAACAGATTGTTGTCTGTTATAGAAGTACAAGTGGAACCAGGTGATGGCAGGTTGGGCAATGCCAAAAGAACTGAGTTTGTGGAGTATCACAGAGTGGAAGACTGAGTCGAGGGCTTTAGCCAGGTCTATGAATATGGCAGCTGTGACTTGGCTGCAGTCCATGGCAGAGAGGATGGAGTCAGTTGCGCATAGAAGGGAGGTGATGGTGGAGTGGTGTTTTCTGAAGCCTGACTGTACAGGTGAGAGGAAGTTGCTGGAAGAGAGGAAGTCTGACAGTTTGGACAATATGAGGGATTCCTGGACTTCGGCAAGGACGGGGAAGAGTGAAATAGGCCTGTAGTTACCCGGTATGGAGGGATCACCACCTTTGTGCAGAGGGATGATTTTGGCCATTTTCCAGGCTTTGGGGATAGTGACTGGGGATAGAGAGAGATTTAGTATGTGAGTCAAGGGGGCCATAATAGTGGAGGCAGAGATCCATAGTAGACTGGAGTGAATACCACTGGGGCTGGATTTGGTCGAGCTTAGAGTGGCTAGTGCATTGTATGCTTCTGGCAGGGTGAGGAGAGAAAAGAGGAAGCTGGGGGATGGAGATGAGGGTTTGGCTAAGTTGGGCGTGGGGGGGAACAGGGAGGGCACAGCAAACAAAAAACTTATTGAAGACCTCCACCATGGAGGCAAGATCTGAGATGGTGCTGCCATCTATGTTAAGGGCCAGGCTTGCCTGTTTAGTTGGGAGGGCAAGAAGGGAGTTAACCATCTTTCAGAAGGATGCATGGGGGTTTTGGTTCTGTGAGAATTGTGCCTTCAAGTATGAGGATTTTGATTGCCAGATGGCCTTGGTACATTTGTTTCTTAGATGTCTGTAAGATTGCAGATCCCGTGCAGCATGGGAGGCTTTGAACAGTCTCCATGCCTTGTCCCTGGAATGACACAGGGAGATAAGGTCAGGAGTAATCCAGGGAGGATAGTAGCATTTTACTCTGACTTTCTTGAGGGGAGCATGTAGGTCCCAACTCCCAGATGTGCTGGAAGGTACTGCAGAACTGGGATAGGGTGATGTCTACATCAGATGCGGAAAAGACTGGTAGCCAATCTGCATTTGTAAGGTCTTGCAGTAGGGCATATTCATTTAGGAGGTGTAGGGGGTGAGACCGGATGAATTTGGGATGGGAGAGTGGAGAGTGGATTTTGCGGATGCAATAAGTAACATAGTGGTCACTAAAGGCATCAGAGAGAATTCCTGAGGCCAATATATGGTGTGGATGGGTGGATAAAATACAATCCAGAAGTGTGTGATTCTGGGACTGATGATTTAGATGGGTGGGTTCATGGAGTAACTGTGAGAAGTTCAGGGCTTCAATCCTAAAGGTGGCCTGTTTTGTGGAGGAGGAGAGCCAGTCAAGACTGAAGTCACTGAGAAGCACAAGTTCACCATTTGATGTTCTGGAGGAGATTGACGAGATGGCCTTAATGACTGAGTTGGGCAATGTCTTTGGTGCAGCATAAAGAGCCCCAATGTAGAGGGGGGGTAGAGGAGGGAAGGGATAGGTGTGCAATAATGGATTCGTGGGAAGAGCGGCAAGATTCACTGAAAATGATTGAGCATGAGAAGTATTGCTTGGCGTATATTGTCACCCCTCCACCTTGCCTGTCCTAGTCCTGGCAAAATAAATTGTAGTCAGGAATGGCAAGAGAGGAGTTAGGGATTTTGGCAGACAGCCAAGATTCCGTGATGCAGAGAAAGTCGGGGCAGTACTGGGCGACCCATACAGTTAGGGCATCCACTTTAGGGAGGAGGCTCCTGGCACTGAGGTGGAAAATGCAGAGACCCTTAGGAAGTGAGTCGGGAGAAGAGGTGAGAGGGTAGACCAGGTGAGGTGGGGGTGAGATAGGGGTTTGCCTGAACAGAGAGGGGCCAGGTTGGGATGAATGTCACTCACCAGAAGCAAAAGGAGTATGGAGTATGTGAGGAGAGGGGAGTGTTTTGGTGCCCCAGAGCACTGCTTGGAGGGAGGTGCATGGAGGTTCAAGCATCTTAGTAGTGCCTCCAGGTTGAGGAGATGGGAGTGGAGCAGGGAGGGGTGAGTGGATGGGTTGGGTAGTGAGGGACAGATGGGAGAGAGAGAGAGATGGTGGGAGAATGGGAGAGGAAGTAAGCAATGGGGAGGGATATGTGGGGGAGAGAGGATGACTCCTGGGGGATGGAAAGAGTGAAGGATTTTTGGGTGGGTGGGGAGAGGTTATCAAAAAGAGTGTTATGAGGGGGGTACAGGTGTAGAAAGCAGAAAGGTGTGCAGGAGAAGGCAATTTAGTAGAGGCGACCGCATTTTGCTCAGTTTTGCTAGTCTTTAGCTGAGTGTAGTTGAAGTAGCAGCCACTAGGGGAAGGAGCAGATAAGCTGCAGAAAGGAAATCACAGCTGGCAATGCAGGTTACGAGGGCTGGCAGCCACTAAGGGTGATCGCAGATAACCTGCAGATGGTGAAAATGGCTGATGGGTTTTAGGCGTTATGTGTTAGGAGCTATAAAGATCACTGTCTGCCAAGGATGTTGGTGGGGATGGTGGAGCAGCCGACACTCCACATTGGTGGGGTCCTTTCCTGGCTGTTGCAGCTGACCGTGATGGAGCTCCTGCCTGTCCCTGGTTCATACCTTTTCCGTTCGGCTGGAGTGGGAGCTATGGGGGAGGTCTTCATTCTCTTGCCCTTGTGACCCTCGTCGGACACCCTCAGGGGAGCCTTGCAGTCTATTCCATTCAGCCTGAGTGGGAGCTGTGGGGAGGGCTGCTTCCTCTTGCCCTTGTGACCCTCGTCAGGTACCCTCAGGGAAGCCTTGCAGTCAAGTGTGCATCTGGTGCAGATGGTAGGCTGCAGGGCATGTGGAGCTGGGACAGTATTTCAAGTGTGAGCTCAGCCCACTATCAGTGATGGAGTTCCTTGTGCTCTGCAGAAACACCTGAATCATCCTGATGCATTCCCCTTCAGCCTACACAGAAACATGGCATAGATTTTGTCAGCAGAAAAGAACCTTTAGGCCCATCCAGTCTGCCCCTTGTCCCTGCCTATTCCATCACCACTGACCTTAGTTTATCATAGGTCTCACTCCCTCACCCGGTTCCTCTATCTAATATGCCCATGTGCCTATCCCATGCATGCTTAAAGCTCCACACAGTCTTTACCCCTACTACCTCTTCTGGCAGGCTGTTCCAGTCATCTACCATCCTTTCCATGAAGACGTATTTCTGCATATCTCTCCTAAACTTCCCTCTCTTAGTTTCATTGCATGTCCTCTTGTTCTGATGTCTTCCTTTCTCTGAAACAAACCCTTCACTTGCACCTTGTTCACTCTTGTGAAGTGTCTGTAGGTTTCAATCATGTCCCCTCTCACTCTCCTCTTTTCCAGAGAGTACATGTTGAGCTCCTGCAGCCTTTCCTCATATGGCTTCTTGTGCAACCACCTCCCCATTTTAGTTGCCTTCCTTTGTATCACCTCCACTCTTTTTTTATCCTTGCAGAGGTGCGACCTCCAGAACTGGACACAGTACTCCAGGTGGGGCCTAACTGGTGAGCAACAAAACCACAGCACCACCTCCCTCTTCCTGCTATAAACCCTTCTCCCAATGCACCCCAGTATCCTGCTGCCTTTTCCCACTGCTTGTCACACTGCCCATCTACTTTGAGGTCATCAGATATGATGACCTCATGTCTCATTTTTCTTGGTGACTGCAAGCTCCACTCCTCTCATTTTATACACAGCCCCTAAGTTCCGCAGCCCTAAGTGCATAGCCTTGCATTTTTTGTCATTAAAGCCCTGATGCCACCCCTAGAACATTCCTCTAGCTTCCTCAGATACATTTGCATTCTCTCTGCCCCTTCCCGAGTGTCAGCCCTGTTGTGGATTTTTGTATCATCTGCAAAGAGACACACCTTACCCTCAAGCTCCTCCACAATGCCACTTATGAAGATATTCAAGTGGACCGGTCCCAGCAGTG
Source organism: Neoceratodus forsteri (assembly GCA_016271365.2). NCBI lineage: Eukaryota > Metazoa > Chordata > Ceratodontiformes > Ceratodontidae > Neoceratodus > Neoceratodus forsteri. The sequence continues at coordinate 1,069,630,000 of CM028130.1, forward strand.
AACCCTGTGGCAGCCCACTAGTCACTTTCCTATCACCTGAGTGGCTACCATTTACCACCACCCTTTGCCTCCTATCCCTTAACCCCACACCAGGCACTTGGGTTAAATCCCAATACTGACACTGCAGTATAGCATGAGGGGTGTGCTGCACTCCTGAGAAGCCATCTTTCAGATGAGACATTAAACCGAGGTCCCATCTGCCTGTTCTGGTGGTAGTTCAGGTGGATGTTAAAGAACCCATGGCACTTCTCAAAAACAGCAGGGGAATTTCCATGATGCCCTGGCCAGATTTCTCCCCATTCACTAAAAATACCACCAACAGCTTAATCTGGTTCAAGGTCAGTTGGTGTTTATCTGTATCCCCCTCCCCCGGGTTGTGTCTAAAAATAGGCAGACTCTATCTAGTGCACTTACCCAGTCAACAAAAACTAAATAAATAAAACCAGTTTGTCACTTTCTCCCCCACCCCAGACTACTTAGTTTCTTTACTAGGATCCTGTGAGACAGAGCGTTGAAAGCATTACTGAAGTACAGATAGGTCACATCCACTGCTTTCCTCAATCCACCTCCTGGTAACCCAGTCAAAGAAATCTATGAGATTAGCTTGATATAACCTCCCTACTGTGAAACCGTGCTGCTTTTGGTCCTGCACCCCTTTTGCCTCCAGGGACTCCATAGGCCTCTCTCTGAGTAGTGTCCCCATTCACTTCTCCATCACTGATGTGAGACTGACTGGCCTGTAGTTGCTAGCATCATCACTACTTCCACTTTGGTGCATAGGGACCATATCAGTCCTCCTCCAATCCTCTACAACTTCTCCCATCTCCACAGAGGTGCTAAAAAGTACTGCCAGAGGGGCATCCAGAACAGTATTCAGTTATTTTACGACCCCTGGATAAATCCCATCTGGCCCCATCACCTTATTCTCCCTTAAGGCTTCCTTCAGTTCATCCTCTTGATGACTTTTCTGATCTTGGCTGAAATCTTCTTCACTATTCTCACTTGCAAATATGATTACAGCAAAAGAGTGCCCAGCTGTGGAAGCACATCATTTATTTGGAAACATCAAAGGGTACTGCATCATTTTACCAGTGGTCAAATGTGATGCAGGAATGTGCCTAGGAGGTGTTCATGCCACTGACCAACTCACCAGATGCCATCCATACTCAACCTACCAAAGGCCCCCAAAAAGTGCCATAATGTCAACTGTACTGTACATTTTTTGAAAGACTGTCAGTGCTGTATCATGTGACTATTGAACCATGGACAAGATTGTTTTCTACTGCAGGAAATCCCATGAGGTAGCATTTCAGCCACGAAGAAGAAGTCTTGGCCTGACAAATAAGATATCACCTGTGACCAGGCTATCTGCTGCAGCAGGGAAGGAGAACTTTGAAAGACTGAATAAATACAAATGGAGGAAATCAACAAATAAGGAGAAGACACCAAAGCAGCCAAGGTCAAAAAGTACCCAAGGTACAGTACAGTACATTTATTTTCTTTTTGAATCCATGATATTAGTAAAGTTGTAATAGTACTTTTAGTTATACTGTAACCTTTCCCTGAGTCCCAGTGCATGTTACATAAATACCAAACATTTCAATAACAATAACAATAAAAGTAAGTAGATAAAATCATCAACTGCAGTAAATAAGGAATATTAATATTAAAATAAAACTAGGTAATTAAATTCTAATTGAATTTCAATCATTACCATTTTACTGTACATTATGTTGTTTATATTGTGTACTGCAATTGCACTGACTGTAACCTGTTCTTGTTTCACCTTATGGTAATGGGATTTTTCTTTTATTTTTAGCAGTGTAAACTTGTAGAGAAAATGGATGACTTCAAAACATCAAGCAGCAGCAAAGAAAATAGTACACATGATGAAGAAAACATCACTCACAAGCAGTGTTGGGTAAGTTACTTTTTCTACTACTTTCTATTACTTTTGGAAACTTGTTCCTGGAAGCTCTGTGCAGTCACTAGCAAGGATGGAGTAGTACTAGAAAAAATAATACACCTTACAGTTACAGTTACTTATTTCTTTTTATACAAAAACAATACAAAAGTAATAAGTAACTATAACAGATTACATTTGTTTGAGAGTCATAGGTTAGTTACTAGTTACAACATAATGTACAGTAAAATGGTAATGATTGAAATTCAATTAGAATTTAATTTCATTAACTGCAGGTACTATGGAACAATTTTCAGAAGGACAGTCTTACAGGATTTAGGACACTGTCCTACATGCTGGGCCTTTGGAGATCTTAGGGCTCAGCTCCGGGCAGCATGGGCAGAGATTGCACGCCTCAAATTTCATATCGAAGAGGAAATACATTATAAGAACCACCCGCCATTTCCCCAGCATCCAACAGAAAACCTCGACGCAGAGGTAGTTGGTCAGGAGGTTGGCAGGTGGTTAGGAGAAACAAATCAGGTGCCCCATCACTCTCTGCCTCTCAACACATACCTCCAAAAACCATATAAACACTACAAACAGGTATCTGCCTCTATCTCTGAAATCAAATAAAGAGGCAGAAGACACTACAGAAGCAGGACACTGAGCACAAGCTAACACAACAAAACTCACCCAAATCAGGAACCAAAACAAAACAAGCACAAAGGAAATCCAAAAACTTCTGATCATAGGAGACTCCATGATTCAGGGAGTTGATACCCATCTCCAGCCAGGGTGATGGTCAGATGTCTCAGGTACATCAGTATGTAGAGACACTGACCGCGTGCTAAAATTGTTCACAAAACGCAGGAGAAAACATTGATGTCCTAGTACACATAAAGGGACTAATGATCTCACCAGCCGGTCAGTTGTGGAGACCAAGGAACACCTGACTAGGCTGGGTGACAAACTATCATCTATTTCATCCGGCATCTCCTTCTCTGAGATCCTGCCAGTCTGGGAGAGGCAGATGGACGGAAGGTCAGAGAGAAGGGAGATAGGGGAGCTAAACACGTGGCTCAAGGGCTGGTGCCAGGAAAAAGGACTCAGATTTGTAGGGAACTGGCAACAGTTCTGGGAGCGAAAGTTCTTTAAATTTGATGGACTGCATCTGACTAAAGAGGGAGTCAGTGCATTGGGGTAGAAGTTTGACGTCTTTGCAGAATATTTAAACTAGCAAATGGGGAGAGGGGTGCAGCACCCCATACGTCGAATGGGAAGAACATCCTCCCCCTCAGCTAGTGGTCAAACAGGAATTCAGCATGTTTGCCGTTCATTTGCATCACCAGGTAGAAAAAGGTTTGTCTCCCATCGATGCACAGGGTAATGCCAAACTTCACCCAACAACTAACACACAAAATCTGGCCAATGGAAAATCATGTACACAAATGCTCACAGCCTGGGAAATAAGATCCCAGACCTGCAGGCAATAATGTCAGAGCTAAACTGGACATAGTAGCAATTAGTGAGACGTGGTTTACCAGTAACCACACTTAGGAGACTTCAGTACCTGGCTATGTATTGTTCAGAAGAGACAGAGGTGCAAAAGGGAGGAGTGGCCCTGTATGTTAATGAAAATATCAAAGATACAGAAATTCAAAATACACATAAGGAGCCAGAAGAACTGTGGGTCACCCTGGAAACAGGAAATGGGACTGCCATAAGAACTGGGGTTGTCTACAGGACCCCAGACCAGAGGGAAGACATAGACACATTACTGTTAGAAGATATACAAAACATGACAGCTAAAGGGGAGGTTCTGATAATGGGAGACTTCAACATGCGGATACAGATTGGTCAATACCAGCAGGAACATCTGCAGAACTAGACTCATAGTGGATTCCCTGCAGGAAGGGCCTCAAACAACTGGTACAGCAACCCACAAGAGACAGGGCTATCCTAGATCTAGTACTGACTGACAAAGAAGGGATCACAGATCTCCAGGTAGAAGGTCACCTGGGGCCAGTGACCATCACATGGTATGGTTCAATTTGGCTACTACATCTAAATCATCCCATTCCAAGGCAAAATATGGGACTTCAGAGGAGCTGACTTTGATAAGATGGCCAACAGAGTTAAGCTAGCCCTGGCAAAGAAACACAGGTGAGGGGTACAGGCAAAGTGGGCAAGCATTAAGGATGCAATACTTGAAGCAACATCCCATTGTGTTAGACAGAAAAGGAAGTGCAAAGAAGAAGGAAACCACTTTGGTTTCTCAAATACAGTAGCAGAAAGGTCAGAGCCAAAGGCTGGCCTTCAGGAAATATAAGGAACACAGAGAGGATGAAGATAGGGAGGCATACCAAACTGCCCTAAGGGAAGCAGGTAAGGCAGTAAGGCAGGCAAAGTCCCAAACTGAGGAAACACTATACACGAACAGTAAAAGAAGGTGACAAGACTTTCTATAGATACATTAGTGAAAGGAGAAAGTCCAGAGGGTGTGCTAAGCTAATGGAAAAGGGAGCATGTGAGGAGGAGGACCCTGTAAAGGCATCTATCCTAAATAGATACTTTTGCTCAGTATTTACTGAAGAGAAGGTGAGGCAGGGCCCACAGCTCAGCATCATGGACACAGGGGAGGAGGTGAGCACTACTCCCTTCACAAAAGAAAGGGTCCTACAAGAGCTTGCTAAGCTCAGGGTGGATAAGGCAATGGGACCTGATGGCATACATCCCAGGGTACTAAGGAGCTAAAGGAGGAACTAGCAGAGCCATTAGCAGATTGTTTAGTGAGTCTCTGAGCACAGGAGAGGTCCCAGAAGACTGAGAAGGGCTCATGTGATCCGCTCCACAAGAGTGGTAGCAGGGAGGAGGCGGGGAACTACAGACCGGTCAGTCTTACCTCAGTAGTGGGCAAGATTATGGAGGCACTCCTTAAGAAAGGATAGTGCAACACCTGGAATCCATAGGGGCACGGATCCAAGACAGCATGGGTTTACAAAGGAAGGTCCTGTCAAACTAATCTCATAGATTTCTTTGACTGGGTAACCAGAGTGGTGGACCAAGGGAGCAGTTGATGTCGCCTACCTTGACTTCAGCAAAGCTTTTGACACTGTTCCACATAGAAGATTGATAAATAAGCTGGGTAGGCTCGGTGGGGCAGAAGTTGGTCAACTGGGTGGCAAACTGGTCAGCAGACGAAAACAGAGAGTGGTGGTAAATGGTATACAGTCAGAAGAGATGCAAGTCACAAGTAAGGTACCTCGTGGGATCAGTCCTAGGCCATTCCTCTTCAACATCTTCATTAGTGACCTTGCAGATGGACTAGAGGGTAAAGGCTTGTCTGTTTGCAGATGACACCAAGATCTGCAACAGAGTAGATGATCCAGATGGGGTGGGCAGAATGAGAAGAGATCTGGATAAACTAGCAGAATGGTCAGAAGAGTGGCAACTGGGATTTAATGCAAAGAGTGCAAAATCATGCACATAGGGAAGGAAACCCTCAAGCCATCTATAGGCTGGGAGGGGAGTTGCTAGCAGTCACAAAGGAAGAAAGAGACTTGGGCATCATCATCACTGATGACCTAAAATCATCCAAGCAGACCTCTAAAGCAGTAGGTAAGGCTAGGGGGGTGTTAAGGTGTATTAGTAGGGGTATCACAAGTTGTAAGAGGGAGGTATTAATCCCTCTGTACAAGACACTGGTTAGGCCCCATCTGGAGTACTGCGTGCTGTATTGGAGGTCACACCTTCACAAGGACATTAACCAAATTGAGGCAGTCCAGAGAAGGCAGCAAAATGGTGCAGGGGACTGCATCAGAAGACATATGAGGACAGATTAACGGAGCTCAATATGTATACCCTGAGCAAAGGAGGGAGAGAGGTGATATGATCGAGGCATTCAAACACCTTAAGGGCATAAACAAGGTGAAAGAGTCTAACATGTTTAAATATAAGAAAAATAGCAGGACAAGAGGACACAGCATGAGATTAGGGGAGGCTGATTAAGGGGAAATGTGAGGAAATTCTTTTCACAGAAAGGTGGTGGATGCATGGAATGGCTTACCACAAGAAGTGGTGGCTATGAATACAGTGCAGGGCTTCAAACAGGCATGGGATAGGCATAAGGGAGCAATACAAATGACTATGAATAGATAGGCCACTGACAGAGCAAAGGCAGATGGCACATTTATAAGGTAGAAAAAGAAATGGGCAGACTGGATGGGCCTTGCGGTCCTTATCTGCTGTCAACTTCTATGTTTCTATGTTTCTATACTTTCAAATACAAGTAATCAGTTACAGTTATGTATTACTTTTGTATAAAAAGAAATAAGTAACTGCAATTGTAAGGTGTATTACTTTTTCTAGTACTTCTCCATCCTTGCTAGTGACTGCACAGAGCTTCCTGGAACACATTTCCAAAAGTAATAGAGAGTAATAGAAAAAGTAACTTACCCAACACTGCTCACAAGATACCAAACAGTGATGCAAGGGAACACCAGGCAGAGGTGAGAAAAACAAGAGAATGTGAGAGAAATTGAGATTGAAAGGGATGAGCAACAACCAGAGGTTAACAGAGAAATAGAGCTGGAAATTGAGGAGGAACAAGTTGAGAATTGAGGAGGAACAAGCTGAGAACTGAGAAGAAATTCCAGGTATGTCTGAACAAGCACAGGAAGAACCCATGCCAATACTCAGAACTAACTGTGAAACATAGCTGAGAGGGTAATGAGCCTTAACAAAAAAGATGGATCTCATGCTCCAGCTGTTACAGATGCACAGTGGCATGCATGATCCAGTGTTTTCACATCTGCATGAGTCATCATGACCCGTTTCATTCCTACAGTTTCTGGAATCTGATGTGCATTACTATGACATCTTCCCCACATGAAATGCAATTTGTTCCGATAAGCGACGCAAGAGAACTTGAACTAGTGACAATGTCCAATAGCAGGCCAGAGCATCTGGTGGCTCAGGATTTTAGGACACTGGTGCCTCAGAATCAGTATCTGTCCTGGGGAAAAAACATCAGTTGGGATGGGAGCAGGGAGAAAGAGGACCATACCAAGTGCCATATGCCATGAGGTATTAAAGATTTTCAGGAGACACTTGCAAGTGGATAATGTTGATATTGTTGATCTACCTGAAATAAATTATTGAATAATACATTTTCTGATTTGTCCACTTACAGAAATGTATCTTCACAATTTAGTGTTCTAAATTTTGAGTTATTTGATGTATCCCTAAATCAACCTAGTTTGTATTTAGTGATATAACCCAACTGAGGTCTTAAAGTTACTGCAGACCCCTCCTGATTGGGGTAGTGATTGTAGAGGAGGGTTGGATGGCTGATTTTTGAAATTGTCCATCCCATTCATTATAGAGCCCCTTTGTGATTTATTTATTTAACTTGTCTTTGGTTACTTGTGTATTTTCTGCTGAATGGAAGAAAACTAGATTAGTTCCCTTCCTAAGAAAATTAATGCTGTTTCCCTGGTTGATTTTAGGCCTAATTCAATTTTGAACCCCCTTGGTAAAATACTTGAATATTTAGTGGCAACTCAGATAAATAAGTACCTGGTTTCCTATGAATTATTGGCTACACAACAACATGGCTTTTGGAAACACCATGGGACAGATACTGCCTTGGTTGGGTTCACGGACACCATCCTCTGTGTGTTTGAGAGAGGTAGTTTGACTGGGGCGGTGTTCGTGGACCTGACCAAGGCTTTTTGATCTGATTGACCACAATTTTGCTTGTTATAAATTAGTGGAAATTGGTTTCTCTGTAGCTGTTGCTTCTTGGGTTCGTAATTATTTGTGTGATAGAAGTCAATATGTTCAGGTTGGATCTGTTGCCTCGGATGTGTCCTCAATTCATTGTGGCATTCCACAGGGGGTCCATCCTGGGCCCATTATTATTTTCTATTTTTGTTAACCATTTGCCTCAGGTTTGTAGACATAGCAGTACATATTTATAAGTAGATGATTTAATAGTCTATGCTCAAGCAGGGTCTGTGGTTGAGTTGTCATCTGTTTCGAACAATGATTTTGGGACTGTTTTCTCCTGGTTATCTTGTAATGCTATGGTTTTAAACTCAGGCAAAACCAAGGTTATGTTGTTTGGCATGCCATTAATGCTTCAGGACAATCCAAGGCTTGATATATTGGATCAGTATGGCCTTCTGATTGAGCAGGTGTTTCAATTTAAATACTTAGGTGTGATTCTAGAGTCATGCTTATCTTTCTCTTTTCAAGTGCAATTGATTGTTAAAACAATTAATAAGAAAATTGGATTATTATATAAATTCATTTCTTATTTTTTGCCTGACACTAGGAGAGCTATTATTATTGGGTCCCTTTTACCTCATTTTGATTATGTGTCAACCCTCTGTCTTAATATAGGGCAGAAGGAATGCATGCTTTAACTGTTACTTATAATAATATATGTAGGTTTGTATTAGAAGCCCCAAGTCAGACCCATCATTGTTATTTATAGTCTAAATTGGGTTGGCTTTCCCCAGATCATAGGATTCAATATTTTGTGGGGTGTGCGATGTTTAAGAGTTTTTATTTTGGAATGTCTTTTCCCTTGTCAGAGTTAGTCTCTCTTAGAAATGTTTTGCCAAGTTTGAGGTCTGCAAATGGCCCTTCATTTAATATTCCTTGCCCCAGATTAAAGAGTGGGATGCAAGCTATTTCTGTGGGTGCCCCAATAAATTAGAATGCTCTTCCTCTTGATATTAGACTAGCCACTTCTGTACCTAGCTTTAAATTGAAACCAAAACAATATTTATTGTCTCTGTCAGTTTGCAATTATTATTTGTATTTGTTATTGCTTTGCATTGATTGTTGTTTGTATTTTTGTTGTAAAACTGGGTTGGGCCTGAAAAGGGACCAATGGTCCAGTGTCCTCACCCAGTTACCAAAGAATAAAATGAAAAAAAAAAATGAAAAGTTGACAGCAATCACATGAGATTAATAAGGGACAGAATAAATAAACAGCTGAGGAACCCAATAAAAACTGGAAATATTACAAATACATAATTATGAGTTATGTTTGTCTCCAATATGATTTGAATCAAAATCTGAAACTCAAGCTTTTGTTGGTCATTGTTTTTGTTTTCCAAATCATTGTGAAGTCACATTATAACACCTTGCTGGGCAGCATTCAGAAGTGTGATTTCAGGTTTGAAAATCCTGACTGTGGGGAAGGGAGTATCAATGGAGTCCCTGATTCTGAAATACCTGTGCTTCTCTTGGTCATTAGGGGACCTTTTGGAGAACATGTATCCTGAATGGCTTGATAATACAGCAAGAAATGTCCAATTTGTGGGTGCTGTTATGTGATGTCTTTCAAACAGAGATACCTTTAAACAGTAAGATTGCTTTATATGGTTTTAAGATACCATACAGATGGGCCCTTCAAAAACTAATTTATCTTTATTGTATGAACCCTTGCTTTTGGGGGGGTCATTAGGGGACTCTTTGTGGAGCGTGTATCCTGAACAGCTTGTTAATGCAACAAGAAAGGTTCAATTTATGTGTGCTGTTATGTGATGATTGACAAACATGACACAGTGAAGAGTCCATGTCCCCTTTAAATATTGTGGATGGTATGGATCCTGCATCCATGCATACTAGGGTACCAAACCTTTTCTCATGTCTCCCAAATCTCCATTGTCCATAGAAAATGGGCAAGATGAAATGCACTCAGTCACCTCACCCTGCTATGTGGCTCTCTGCCACCATGTGCGGCCCCCTTCCTCCCTCCCTCTAGAGGGAGGGGAGGGGAGGATTTACTGGGACCCCCAGTACCAGACATGGAGCACTGAGCTGCCTAAAAATATGTATTTAATGGTAGTAGTGCAGAACTATACATACTGTAATGGTTTCTCCAATAAATATTGATCAGTGTAAAAAAATTGCATCCAGTCCTTTAGGTCTTGAAACTGCATGTTACAGCACTTTAAAGTACTACATTGTGTAGTACTGTAAAATTGTAATTTTCTGGTTGCTTTTGGTAAAACAAACAAGATTTTAGTAGTACACAGTACAGTATGTTTATATCATGAAATGCATGCACAGTAGAGTACTAAGGAGCCATTATAATGTAGTCATATGTGAAAGTGTGTGAATATACTGTAATGTTTTCTGATGTCAATACATCATATAAACCAAATGTTTTTATTGTTGCAGGGCATTGAAGAAATGAGAAGCATTTTGACGAGATAGTGCTGCCTCATGGATTTCTGTCCCCATAACCCTCACCAAGGTTGACCCTGACCGCTACATGTATTGGACATCAGGTGGCCTCCAGAATACAACACACTCTGAAATTCATATTAATTTACTTATCCTATTGTACATGTTGTTTTTTTTATTTGCCATGTGAATCCATACCGTACTGACAGCTATTGTAAAAATGTTAAACATCACTTTCTTTTCAGCTGATAGTAAAAACTCAGTACTGTGCACAGTGTTAATCTGTATCTTATTTGTGTTTATTTCCTTGCAAGAGGACATGAGAGTGATATATCTTCAGCTGGCAAGCTCGCAGGTGTGTGGCCTTGACACACCATCCAAGCCCCCACATTCATAAAGAGGCTGCAGCCACATGGGTGACAGTGGGAGCAGATGCAGTCCCAAATGAGCAGCAGAAAGAGATGGAAGAGCAGTATCTGGTGGAGGAGGAGTGTGCATTGAAATAAAAATTAAGACACACTAACCACAAACTGAAATCCATGAAGAATCATGTGCATCCTGCTGCTTCATACCAATGAAACATGCATATACATGTTAATACACAGTAATATGCTAAAAATGAAATGCAGTGAACCATTTTCTTTTAATATTGGTATGAAATATTTTATGCTTTTATATCGATATATGGTCAATGTAGTGCTATAGTAATGATTTATGCAACAGGTGTCTGAATAAATCTGCACTGATAAATCCATTTATCTGTGCTACTATGTGGATAAATTTATTTATCCACATAGTAACTACATCATCACCCATTTATCCACACAGTAACTACATCACTAACTACCACCACCTGTGCTGCCTTCTTACCAGCATTGTCTCCCAATTTCACTTTCACCTCCTCACAGTGCTCTTAAAAGCCAAGCTATAACATTCCCAAACATTCACAAAATGCACACCCTAACCAACCCCCACTGGAACTACATTTTAAATGAAAACACTCTTAAGAAAAAAAGCAATTTTTTCCTTTTTCTCAGCACAGCAATCCTACAAACCAAACACAGCAACCAGGCACAGAGAAAAAACCTGAAAAGGAACTTAACCAAAAAAAAAAAAAAAAAGACAAAAAAGAACCCCAAAAACCTGTTGCATAAATCAAATATGCAGGGGGTGTCTGTGGGATAACAAAGTTATTTGTTCAGTTGCCAGTGACCACTCGTAACCCTCACTCGTGAGGTTACTCGAGGTCACATGCAACTGTACAAATAACTTTGTTATCCCACAGACACCCCCTGCATATATACAAAATCAAAACCACTCAGTTGGACAAAAGGGTGTGCGAGACATACAAAATAGGAAATACAAAGCAAATATCCGCACCACACAACGCTGAACAAAAAAAGCAGCTTTATTCTGAATTTAAAAAGAGCGCCAAATGCCAAACCAGCATCAGCCCTACTAAACCTCTACTGGTTTTGCAACAGATGCGTCATCAGGAGGCTAGCACTACTAACAAGGTGGACCCTTAAGTACATACTACTTCATTATAATTTAAAGTGACAGTGCCCACTATAAAGAATACATGATACATAATTACAATATATACACTAAATACAAAGTCCATATTTCACCATGAAACAGATGAAGGAACATGTGGCATCACAAAAAAAAAAAATATATATATATATGCATATTGAAAATATTATATATTCTTTTCCCTTTCTTTTTTGAAAATGGAATAGCTTGCCAAACTGTTATTTGTCAAAAAGAAGAACCTATGGAGACATAAAGAAACATTACGTCAGAAAAAAGAGAGAAAAAAAATTGCATCACAAAGAAAGAACATTGCATCAAAAAGAACTATATACATAATATGAACAAAAACAAATAAGATCCATATATGTATATGAATATACATTGTGTCATTTCAGCATAAGGTCAATTGTCACAAAATATTATCACTTTTTTTGGATACATGGCATCAATTCTATACGGTCATTTAGACCAGGTGGTTTCAATGCTCCTAGGGTAAAAATCCAAAAGGACTCCCTACGTAATAACTTAGCATTTAGGTCACCACCTCTGAGTCCCATTTTCACTTTTTCAAGTGCACAAAATTTAAAACTATGATTACCATTATTGTTCATAAATATATGGCTAGCCAAAGCATTCTTTTTATCAACCTCCCTTATGGACCTCAGATGTTCTCCTATTCGAACCTTCAGAGGTCGAATTGTCTTCCCCACATAAAAGGCACCACATTCACAGGTTGCCAAATAGACCACTTGTTCACTGCTGCAATTAAAGAAAGAACCCATTTTGAATTATTTATTACTATTAATCATTCACATATCTGGACTGCCTTGTACAGTATGGGCTGCACGCCCATTGGCTCATGCTCTGAACCAATGGACGTGCTGCCCCGAGCTGTCAGTCGGCGGGCGGCGGGGTGGCAGGCGGGTGGGTGCTGCCGCCCGCCAGCTGATGGGGAGCGAGGTGGTGGGGGCTCTGTGGTGGGTGGGGTGGGGCCACTAGATCACCAGGGATATTGGGCATGGGGTTTGACCATATGCCCGCCGGTTTCGAGTCCACTGGACCACCAGGGATATTGGTCTTTGGGGAGGACTTCTCAATGCCCGCGATCAGGCTAGTCGGGGAAGGTTTCCTTCAAGCCCGTGATCGGGCTTCATGGTCCACTGGACCACCAGGGATATTGGTCTTTGGGGGTGATGTTATGCCCACGATCGGGCTAGTGTGGGGGTTCATCTACGTTATGCTGTAATCGGGCTGCTGCGGGGGGACAGTATGCTATGCCCGCGATCGGGCTGGTAGGGTTACTATTATGCCCGTGATCGGGCTGCAGGGGGGGCACCGGGAACAAGTGGAGGGCCACCCATAGGTGGCAGCTGCTGTGTTGTGCCCTGCAATGCGGAAGCTCACCTGTGGGTGGCCCTCCACTTGATCCTTTTTTTTTTGGCTCAAAGTTGTGCAGGCGCAGGTAGGGGGTTGTGCCTGCACAACTCTGCACGCCCAGCTGAATATTGGGCTGTGCAGTTTATGCATGGTTCCTCCCCCTCCAGTTGAGCATGCCTTCATTAGCATTGCGCTGTTGCTCAGCATGACTTGGGGGGCGCAACTGCCTCCTGCTGAATATCGCAGAATGGCGCAACTTCAGACTAGCGCAGGCGCAACCCTATGGCACATGGCACAACCCTTTTGAATATCCAGCCCCATATGTCAACACCAACTGGGGTGAAAAGATTCTTGACCTAATACCAAGTACAGGTAGTTTTTATAAAAAATTGCTCCCTTAGTTCCTCATTAGGTAATAGTGATCACGACATTATTACATTTATCCACCCTCAGGGCCTTAGTCACAGCTATGGCCAAGACCAAAATGTTCCTATACGGGAAGGCAAAAGTTAAGGAAATCAAACACCTTAACAAAATAGACTGGAACAAGGAATTTCAAAATAGACCAATACAAAGTTATTGGGAATATTTAAAAAGAAGCTTAGTGACCCTTTGCAGTAAATATATACCTACTAGATTCAAATATGCAAATAAAAAACATTACCCTAAATGGATGAACAAAATTATAAAAAGATTAATAAAAAGTAAGAACCAAAAATATCGTGATTATATTAAACATAAAACAAGTTCATCTTGGGATAACTATATGGCTATGCAACAAAATGTAAAAATAAAATCAGAAAGGCAAAAAGAGATTGGGAGCATTGTTTATCTGCTACTGCCAGTAAAGATAACAGCAAGTCCTTTTATGCATAAATAAATTCATTAAAAAACACAGCAAGTAAAGTTAGCCCTATATTGCATAACAGGGATGTGATCCATGACCAAGACAAAATGGCAAATATATTCAATGAAAAATTTTGTGGGACATACAGTCCAGAACATTTAGTTACTATGCCCTTGGATCATCATAAAATTACTAATGTTTCTTTTATAGTTACATACTAACATACTAATTTCCAGCAGATTAGGCCTTACAGTCTATCGAGTCTGCTCGAACCTCAGATCCCTAGTTGGGTAGCGAGGCCCTCCCCCCCCTTGTGTTCCAGAAACCCCTATCATCCATCCCCAACCCCCTGGGCCAGGCCATCATCTGAATCATCCGCTTTCTGTGTCTGTCCCACCCTCTCTTGAAGCCCTCCATTGTGGATCTCTGAACCAGCTCACCAGGCAGCACGTTCCAAGGCTCCACCACCCTCTCAGTGAAAAACCTCCTCCTCTTTTCCCCCCTCACCCTTCCACCTTCCAACTTCAAACCACGCCCTCTGGTGATACCTCCCTGCTTTAGTCTAAAGATCCCCTCCGTGTTTACCCTATTTATTCCCTTGAGGTACTTGAAGACCTCAATCATGTCCCCCCATCTCTCCTCTCCTCTCCTCCAATGAAAACAGGCAGAGCTCCTCAAGTCTGTCCTCATATGTCAAATCCCCTAGTCCTCATTTCATCTTAGTTGCCCTCCTCTGTACCCTCTCCAGGAACTGTATGTCCCTCTTCAAGTGTGGTCTCCAGTACTGTGCACAGTACTCAAGGTGTGGTCTAACCAATCCATTGTACAGTGGCAGAATCACTTCCCTGCTCCTAGAGGTGATCCCCCTTACGTTGCATCCCAACATCCTGTTTGCTTTGCTTTGCTAGCCACTCTCCTGCACTGCTCAGAGTTATTCATACATGCATCCGCCATGACCCCTAGGTCTTTTTCCCCTGCTGAGGCCTCCAGCACCTCCCCTCCCAGGGTGTACCTGTGTTTAGGGTTTCCCCGCCCAAGATGTAACACCTTGCACTTGGTGATATTGAAATTTAATTTCCATGTGTGAGCCCACCTTTCCATGGTGTCCAGGACCCATTGCAGGGCCAACCTCCCCTCTTCCCCCTCAACTACTACTCCCATCTTGGAGTCATCAGCAAAGAGACTAATTTCACACCCTATACCTTCCCAGATGTCCGAAATGCATGCATTAAACAGGATTGAACCCAGGATCGAGCCCTGCGGTACCCCACTACTGACCTCTCTAGGGTTCGAGAGCTCCCCACAGACCACTACTCTCTGAGTGCATCCAGCTAGCCAGTTTTCAATCCATCTGACCATCTAAGGGCCTACTCCCAACCCCGTCAGTTTCTCCACCAGACCATTGTGGGGGACAGAGTCAAACGCCTTGCTGAAGTCCAAGAATAATACATCCACAGGCTTTCCCCTGTCCAGTTCTGATGTTACCCATTCATAGAACTCCACAATATTGGTTTGACATGATCTACCTGGCACAAACCCATGTTGACGACTATCCAGACCTCCCACCTCCTCCAAGTACACCCCTAATCGTTCCTTTAGTATACTCTCCATTAATTTTCCCACCACTGAGGTCAAACTGATGGGTCTATAATTACCTGGTACTTCTCTTGACACCCTTTATGGATGGGCACCACATGTGCCTCTCGCCAATCCCTAGATACCCTCCCTGTCTCAAGCGACCTGTTGAAGAGCTCCGCCAGGGGTGCAGCCAGTATGTCCGCCAATTCCCATAGCACTCTCAGATGAATGCCATCTGGCCCAGGAGATTTATCTTTTTTTAGGTCCTTAAGGGCTAACCAGACCCTTTCGGTGGAGATAGCATCATCCGTCCCCTCCACCTTACTGGCCTTTTTATCCTTATCCTGATGTGACACCCCTGGGGTACCTCTCCCTCATTTTTGCTCCATTTCTGCTGCTCCCCTGATCCCACTCACTACCGCTTCTATCCCCACCATGCCTTGTTTTGCAGATATCCTATCCCCCTCCCTAGTGAACACAGAGGCGAAGTACTCGTTTAATACCTCTGCCTAGTCCCTCGCCTCTTCCATTCTGATCTTAACCTGCCGAGATGGCCCTTAGTTTTTCTCCACTCCCCAATGTACCGGAAGAACCCCTTTTCCCCTCGCCGTATCCCCTGTGCCAGCCGCTGCTCTTTACTGGACTTTGCCCCCCGCACCATCCAGGTGACGTTTCTAGATGCAAGATGGTGCATTTCCTTTTCCCTGTCCCCTCTTGTTGTTTTATATTTTTTGTAGGCAGCCTTCTTTTCTCTGACTGCTACCTTAACTTCATTTGACCACTAGCATGGTTTATGTGACCTTGCTCCCTTACACTTCACCTTAGCGCAGGTCCTGACTGCCTCATGAAGTCCCCATTTTATGACCTCCCATCTCTTTTCCACACTTGTCATTGTTGTAATCCCCTTCAAGTGATCCTTGAGAATATTTCCCATGCCCACAAAGTCTTCCCCCCTGAAGTCCACTGCCAGTGTCCTAGATCTCTCCCCCCCCATGCTTATTTGAAACCAGATAGTATTGTGGTCGCTTCCAGTCAGGGGTTCCTCTACAACCAGGTCCCTTACCAGATCCCCATCCACCAGAACCATGTCCAGGACATGCCCCTCCCTTGTGGGCTCCATCACGTGCTGTGTTAAGAACACATCCTGGAAGCCGTCCAGCAGCCTCTGCTCCTTGGCCACCTTGGAGGACATGGTTCCCCAGTTTGTACCTGGCACATTAAGGTCCCCCATCAACACCACTCCCTCTCCTTTTGGTCCACACTGGGCAATGATGTTGCCCAGCAAACCATCCTCCAGAACATTACCCATCCCAGGGGGCCTATATACTACACCCAGCTTGACCTTACCTCCTGCCAGGGTTCGTAAGGTGACCCATAAGGCCTCCACATTTCCCTCTACCTCTTCTACCCTAGCAATTTCTATGTCACCTCTAATGAACATAGCCACTCCACCCTCTCTGCCCTCCTTTCTATGTTTCTAAGCATAGTGTACCCATGCGTTGGGTCCCAGTCATGGTTTTTGTTGTGCGTTTCCATGACCGCCGCCACATCCACCCCCTCAACAGCATGGCCTGGAACTCTGGCAACTTGTTTCCCAGCTCCTGGCATTTACTAACACCACCCCCCAACCCTTATCCCTGATCCCCTTTGTCAAACCCCACCCAGGTTCCTTATACTTCCATCCACCCTCTGCTCCTCCTGAAACCTCAGTGTCAGTGGCTCAGTAGGTAGCACACTCGCCTCTGAGGCCAGGAGATCAGAGGGCTGTGGGTTCAGTTCCCACATCTGGGGGGTTAATATCCCAGTACTGACACTGTAGTGCAGCATGAGAGGGGTGCTGCACATCTGAGGTGCCGTCTTTCGGATGAGACGTTAAACCGAGGTCCCATCTTCCTGGATTGGTGGTAGTTCAGGTGGATGTTAAAGATCCCATGGCACTTATCGAAAAGAGTAGGGGAATTTCCCCGGTGTCCTGGCCAAATTTCCCTCATTCACTAATAATACCACCAACAGCTTCATCTGGTTCAAGGTCAGTTGGCATTCATCTGTATCCCCCTTCCCTGGGTCGTGCCTGAAAATAGGCAGGATTTGTTTAGTGCACTTACCCGGTCAACAAAAACTAAAATAAAAAATAAAATAAAACCTCCTTCCCCAGTCTGTTTCCCCCCTTCCCCCCTTGGGTTTGAAGGCTACTCCCCTCATCTGGAGGAGAGGGCTTCTAGTCAGCCCCTTCCTTATCCCTCGCCCTCACAAGTTTAAACCCTACTTTTCTTGAATGTAGTCAGCCACCCCCTGCTTAAGGACTTCCTTCCCTAATGGAGCAAGATGGAGCCTCTCCTTAGCATACAGTCCCTTATCCTCCCAAACTCCTTTCCAGTTCCCTAATACCCCCGACTCACTTTCTTCACCCCACTTCCTGAGCCAGTCGTTAACCTCTGTGATCTTAATTGTTTTCTCCATTGAGGCCTTTGGTACTGGCAATATCTCTGAAAATGAAATGTTGCATCCATTATCCTGACAGACTCTGGTAAGTTCTCGGAATCTTGCTTGGATTTCCAAAACGCTATTTCCCTCTAGATCGTTAGTTCCCAAATGCACCAAGAAATCCGGTTTCCCTCTACAATCCCTAAGCAGTTCGTACACCATGAACTTTGCTCTGTGCACCGTCAGCCCAGAGATACTCACTGCCTTCACCTGGCTATGGCATTCACCCATGTCCCTCCCAATGGATATCCCTAATCATCAAGTCTCCCAATAACAGAACCTTAATACCGCCATCATCCTTATGGTTACCTTCACTATGCACTGTCAACCCCCATCCCCCCCCTTTATTCATGATCTCAATTTCATGGGAGTTTTCCTGCCTTATTAAAGACCTCCTTGTCACCCTCCCCCTTTCTGCCTC
This sequence comes from Neoceratodus forsteri, assembly GCA_016271365.2. Taxonomy (NCBI): domain Eukaryota; kingdom Metazoa; phylum Chordata; order Ceratodontiformes; family Ceratodontidae; genus Neoceratodus; species Neoceratodus forsteri. The sequence goes on from CM028130.1 coordinate 1,069,648,354, forward strand.
CCTTGTTATTTTGTCCACTTAACTCAGACCCCCCCTGAATAGGTGTCCCCTTTAACCCTCTCTTATCAGAACCATTTATCCTGGCTCTGATGGTTTCCCCTTCCCCACACCACCATCCTCCTCCCTTGTAATAGTACCCCTACCTCCAGAAGCCCTCTGTGGGTCCCCTTTACCTAGGGGCCCCATCCTTGGTGCAGGCCCCCCTCCTGAAGGGGGCCCCTCCCTCCTCCTTGTCTCCCAGTTTCTCTCCAGTCGTGCTCTCCTCCCTCATGTCTGCAATATCTCCCCATCTGCTTAACATTTACATTTCCCCTTCTCCCTCTGGGACTATTTCTATCCTTTCCATTGCCGGTCTGTGATGCCCTATGGGTATCAGACTCCCTCCCTCCGGCCTCTGTATCAGTTTCTTCATTTTCACCAACCCCTTCCTCCCCCTCTAGGTTGCTCAGTAGCTCAAATTTATTGTAACACTCTATGCCAGCCTCCATCAAGTAACCTGAGTTTCCCCTGACTGCCCCTCTAAACTGCCCCTCTTCCTCCCCTCTTGCCCTGTTCTCCTTAGGAGCTCCCTTCCCACAGTCTGCTCTTTTAGGCTTCCCCATAACAGCCCCTCCCTTCTCACTATCTGCTCTTCTAGGCTTCCCCACAACAGCCCCTCCTGACTCTTCCCCCTCCACTCTCTTTATATTCAGAATGTTTCCCCCATAAGTTTTCCCCTTAGCATCAACATCCCTGTCTAAGGGTCCTCTGTCCCTAATATCCCCCCCTCCTGCTTGGTGTAACATAATGTCCTATAATTTCTGAGCATTGCCCCAGCCTCCCCTCAGCCCCACCCTTCTGCCAACCATATCCACACCCCTTATCCTTGGACACACACCCCAACTCCCCCAGCTTACTCCTTAACCAATATACCTCACTCCTGATATGAGATAGCTGTCTACAGAGTGGGAAGCCTCCCTCTCTCCAGGCCCAACTGAGAATTATTGCCACCCCACAGCCTGTGCAGCCTACAACCCTTCTGAAGATGCTTGCCATGGTGGAATATGGCCACCCTGTTTGTCTGTCTCTGTTCTTAATGGTACACACCCCTTTTCAGTCCCTTTCCCCTGGAATACCATCTCTCTCTATACTGACTGCAGTTGTTTACGAACCCTATTTCATCCCCAACAATAATGTTCCCAAGTCTCACAAACACATACAGTCCAGTGTGTGTCCAGTCCTGCTAGCAGTGTGTGTATGCAGACATCAGGTACCGTATGATGTCACAGGCCCACCAGTTCCTGTTGCTTCAAATTTCAGTCACAAACAGAAATGCACAGCCCTTCAATCTCAACCCCCAGTGGCTTTTCAGTATTTAAGGAAGCCTACAAAACAGGGTGGATGGGAGGGCTCTACCACCATCAGGCAAACATCACATTAAATTTCACTCTAATTATCACTGCCAAACAAGTGTTCACACAAGCCACCAATAGTTACAATACCACAGCCCAAGTAACAGTTCTAACTCAAAGTAGTAATTTTTAACACACAGAACTAATTTCAAGTACAAAACGATTAAAATATTTCAGTTAAAACAGAATATAAACCAAAGCTCTTTCCTAAACAACTTCCTACTTCTGTTCCCAGGTGGACAATGAAAGACAAGATGATTATTGTAATTACCTCTCCCCCTAACACCAGGCAAACATCACATTAAATTTAACTCTAATTATCACTGCCAAACAAGTGTACACACAGGCCCCAATAGTTACAATATCACAGCCCATGTAACAGTTCTAACTCAAAGTAGTAATTTTTAACACACAGAACTAATTTCAAGTACAAAACTATTCAAATATTTTAGTTAAAACAGAATATAAACCAAACCTCTTTCCTAAACAACCTCCTACTTCTGTTCCCAGGTGATAAAATAAAAAACATATTGTTAAAACAAAAGGGAAAAACTACACCCAGACCTGATACAATAACATGTCATGTTATATTTGTTATCAGAAAGCTTGGTTTATGCACTAAAATTATTATTTGGGGATGCCTACTTAAAAACTTTGAGCCTACTGATCTGAAATTGGCACACGTCATTCCGATTCATAAAAAGGTTCAAAGCAAGAGTGGGCTAACTATAGACCAATTAGCCTATACTCATCTGTTTGTAAGATTTTGGAAAGGCTTATAAAAGAGGAAATGACACCAGAGATCAACGATAAAAATACAGAGCAACATAGGTTTAGGCAATGTAGAAGCTGTCTTACAAATCTAATGTGCTTCTATGAAAAAGGAATAAATAAGGTTGATAAGGAGAATCTCTTTAAGCTGAGTGGCAACCATAACATGAGGGGGCACAGTCTTAAGCTGGAGGGTGGGAGGTTTAGGAAGGAAGCACTCCTTCACAAAGAGGGTGGTGGACACTTGGAATGCACTGCCAGAAGAGAAAATCTCATTGAAGACAGTGGGCAGCTTTAAGAGAGGCTGGGATAGGCATAGGGGAAAAGTAAGGCTAATGGGTAGGGAGGATGGGAGGAGTGGGGAGGGAGTGCAGGGACATCAGCTCAAGCTGTGGACCATGCAATATGAACAGACTTGATAGACCAAATGGTCTTCCTCTGCTGGCTTCTTCATATGTTCATATCAGCTAGATAAAAAAATCCCATGTGACATTGTTTTTCCTTGATTTTAGCAAGGCCTTTGATCTGATGCCCCATTGGGCTATACTAGAAAAATTAAAGAATATTAACATCAATATGGCTATTGTTTGGTGGATTGGAAACTGGTTGTCAGGTAGGTTGCAGAGGGTGATGATAAATGGTCATTTGTCAGCCATGGGAAGAGTGACTAGTGGAGTTCCACAGGGCTCTGTTTTAGGTCCCTCCCTTTTTCAGGTTTTCATCAGTGGTATGACCAAAAACATTCTAACCCCTATTATAAAATTTGCAGATGATGTGAAAATAGGCGGATCATGTAAAACAGTCCAGCAGATTGAAGACATTCAGAGTGATTTAAATAAGATATTATCATGGGTCAACAGATGGGGCATGAAACTTAATACTGACAAGTGCAAAGTCATGCACTTGGGTTCTCACAACCCTGGAGTTTCCTATGTATTGAGTGGTGCAACCCTTTGTACTACTAGTAATGAAAAAAAATCTAGGTATCTATATTACTCAGGATTTAAGTAATTCAAAACAGGTTAACAAAGCATTCAGCAAAACTAATAAAGTTATTTGGTCAATAAAGCAAAATATAAACTCAAAGGATCCAAAGGCGTTGATGCCATTATTTCGATCTTGTGTTAGAACACAGCTTGAGTACGCTGCTCAGTTGTGGTGCTCATTTAGGAAATCCAGTTGTAAATAATTGTAAATAGCTGGAAAGGGTTCAGATGTGGAGATACACTATGCATATTTTTGGATTTCAAAATAAATCATATGAGGATAGGCTGGAAACATTAAAACTAATGTCACTTGAGACCAGAAGAATAAGGGGAGATTTACTCCTGCTTTATGATATTACTATCAACTCTTTTTCATGTCTGAACTAGAAATTGAGCTTAAGAATAATTTAAGGAGCTGGTGTGGTGGCACTGAGGGTTGAGGTGCTGGACGCCACACTGTGGGCCACACTGGCAACCCGAGTTCAGGAGTGAACTCGGGCCACCAGGGGTTGGCAGGGGAGGGAGGGAGAGGATCGAGCATCCTACACAGCTCTCCTCTCCCAGGGATGGGTGGGCACATCATCCCACTCCATGGCTGCCTCCTGGTGGAGGATGGGGGGGCAGTGCCAGACCACAGGAGATGCAAAAACATGGCTTTGCGATGCACATGCACACACTCATGGCCACGGGGGAGGGACCAGAAAACAGGAGGAAAAACTTGGCTGCCGGCTCCATGAAGTCCCTCTCAACAAGCCGGTGCTGCCACCTCAGGACTGCCCATAATAGCCCGCTCTGGATGTGGTCATGGGGGTGAGGACGGCCCCCTCCCCTTCCACCCCACCATGGGAGTAATCCAAGGGGGAACTTGGGCATGGGGGTACCTGGGGGGTGGTGACCAGAGACTGGAGAGAAGGATTGATGCCTCCCTGCACAGCCAAAGGAGGATAAAAATGAATATGGAAAAAAAGAATAATTTAAGGGATAACAGAGATCATTCACTATAAATTATTGGTAAATATGTAATACTTTAAAAAGAAAATACTTTATACCATTAGAATGGCAAACCCCTGGAACAACTTGTCATGAGAAGTGATCATTAGTAAAACCAAGGATGAATTTAAGAAACATCTAGACAGTTTTATTCTCTCTGGCAGAAGACTTCAACATTATTCTTTGTAAATAATAGAAGCATCTATGGGCAGATATGCCTTCTCACTCCTTATACTCCTTAGTATGTTCCTTAGTAAACTGCTAACATTTCACTCTCCTTACCAGTAATACCAATTCTTCCCCACTGCGAAAGCGTTAGAAGATAATAAAGAAATAATTAAATGCTACTTATTATTGTAAGGCTATTGTATGTTAATGTGTATAAAAAGGTTAAACAGTTTTGAAGGGTTGCATCTGTGTGGTGTATGTGAAGCAGTGAGCTGTTCAAATGTCTCCTGCCAGGGCCTGCAATACCCTCACAAATATCAGACCAAAGCTGTCATCACTTTAGAATTCCTTGTGTTTTATAACCACGAGATTCAGTATATGTGTTCCCCAGGGTCCCCCCGAAGTTCCTTAAATGCCCAGGTTGTTATAAAAAGGTTAAAGGGGTTTTAGAGGGTGCATCTTTGTGGTGTATGTGAAGCAGAGTGCAGCTCAAATGCCTCCTACCAGGGAATGGATTTCCTTCACAAATATCAGATAGAAGCAGTTATAATATTGGAATTTCTTGTGGTATAACCATGCCATTTGGTATACATGTTGCATAAAGTGTCCCGAGGTCCACTAGATGCCCAGATTGTTAACAAAATAAGGGAAAAGTGTTTTTAAAGGGGTTTGTAAAGGTGGTTAGATACTAAGGGGAAGCAGGTGGATCACTGCAGAACTGGCACATGCGCATAATTGATGGTGAAAAATGGCAAACTGTATAAGCAGCAATTACACTGAAATCTACAGGCATGAAAATGAATAAATAAAGTCAGTGCTGCAGAGGTGACATGCCCCTAGAGTGTTGAGATCTGGCACCAAAGTGATGTGCCACTACACAATCACCCAGCAGAAAACATGACACTGGGCACATCTGTATATGGTTTCAGCATGTTTCATTTGGTAGCACATCAGCCTCTGAGACAAACAACTGTGGGTTCTAGTTCCACAGCTGGATTGGGATCATATCGTATAGTATATGCCAGCACCTAAGAGCAGTGCTAGGGGATGCTATACTGTCAGGGTGTGCTATCCTTTGGATGAAAATGTTAAGCCGAAGTCCCATCTGCCTTTTCTGGTGGTTGTTTAGGTGGACATTAAAGATCAATGAGAAGTGAAGGTGGCTCAAGAACACTAACACAGCCCAAGCATGGAGTCAAGTGCTATAAGACAAAGAAGCTGGGCTAGCAAATATCGTACAAGTCAGGAACTTCTCCAACACCACAGACATTGTTAATTGCTTTATTAAGCCAAAAAAGTTAGCACCCACCTTACAACCACCTGATATTTCACAACTATACATAGGGCTTTTATCAAAGACCTTTGATAACGTACTAAGTGTAGCTGTAAAATGCCAGGCAGTTGTAAGGGGGGGGCTACTCTTTTTTGGCTTAATGAAACAATAACAAACTCCAAGGTGTTGGAGAAGTTCCTGACATGTAAGACATTTAGTAGCTCAGTATTTTTATTTTGTAGCATTTCGGACATTAAAAGTCCCATGGCAGTTCTCAAAGTGAGTGGAGAAATTTCTCCTGGGTCCTGGCCACATTTTCCCTATTTACTAAAAGTACCATCAAAAGTTTTATTTGTTCCAATTCAATTGGTTTGCATTTGCATACCCCCCACCACACCCAAGGCAAAGCAGAAAATAGCCAGTAATGAATAGAAGACAAAGAACCTCAGCACAAAAGCACTGAGTCAAGGGTTACCCAGAAAGGGCATTGACAACAAAGCCAGGTTTCAAACAAATGTAAAATTGACATATCATCGTGATACAAAGCATAGTTGGATGCATATGCAAATCATAATGAAAGAATTTAGACTGGTTCCACTTTAAGAAAGAGTGCATGATATGGTGCCAAATGGACTCTCTCATACACTTCAGAGACTAAAAACAGAAGACATAGACATGTGTTTCAACTTACACAGGACCCATCAGTGTGTCTAGTCTGAAACTGTCCAGAGGAAGGATGAACCAGTCATATTTTGATCTTACTGGTTTGTGTCATGGTAGAGCCCAAAACAGGAAAGTAATCCAAACGTCAAAGAACCTAAGCACAAATGCACTGAGGCAAAGATTACTAAGAAAGTTTATTGCTGGCCTGCAAAGTCTAGCCCTCCTTTGCAGCTCAATAAAAAATAAATAAAATAATATGGGATGAGACACGGTTGCTGTGACCTTAGATGGTAAGCCGATTCTAACTGTGTGAAATACAGCATCAATTTCAAACATTCTTGCTGAAAAAAAATCTCTCCAGGATCACACCCCATCCCAGATACCAGGAGTGGAGGCCATCAGGAGAGAGAGTTAAGGCGTCCTTTGGATGCTTCCTTCCTGGGGTGGGTGGGTGGGTTGCTATGAGCTGCTTCAGTGGTGACTCCTGGTGGTTGCACTGTGGAGGTGTAGTTGATGTGGGTGACCACATGTTGCTCCCCCCCAGATGCAGCTGTGGTCACATAGCAGGGAGATGGGTGAGGCCACAGAAAACAGGAAAATGGCTGAACATGGCCCCAGATGATGTCCTTGGTTTGCCATCCCTATGCCACCCCAAGCTGTGCAGAACATACTGTGCCTGCCCCTCGTGACTGCTGTCCCCAATCAGCCCCCACTGGGAACTAAACGGACACATCAGGTGTGTGTGTCTGAAGGGTCAGACCTGAGCGGGTCTGATGGACGATATGCGGCAGAGCTGGAGCTGCCTGGGTGGATGTATGGGGACCAGCATGAGAGCCTGAAGGAGTGGGGCCATGGGAAGATGCAGAAAGGCAGATAAAACATCTTTTTTGTCTTTTTACTTAGTTCCAGACTGCTGCCAGAACACTCACTCTGTGTTGAATATATGTTATAGAGTAAACAAATTCTGGTCAGATCCACCACAGCTGCATAATGAAGTTAGTGAAGTTGTGTGGAATTGTTATGGAGGTATGGAGAAACAACACAATGATTTATAAGTAGAAAGGCTTGTTTTAGTTTCTGTTCTAAGGAAGGCATACACATTATTAGGAAAATATATGGAGGTGTACATTTCAATGGAAGGCATAGGAAGCTTACAAAAGAACCCCGGAGCAAATGCCACTGATGTATGTGTCACCCCGGATGATATTGGCCAGACAACCAAATTTTAAAGAAAACACAATTGCACATGTGCCCTCACATGAAACTGCATGTTTATCTGTAAAGACAATTAAAAAATGTATTTCTAAATGCATTGCTAACACCAATGCTTTCAAAGTTTTGAAACTACTAAAAAGACAAACTACACACCAGAACACAACAGAAAAATTATTAGATTTGTCTACAAGCACTATCTTCTATGCAAGTTGGGGCACAGAGGCAGGGTTAAGACTGGAGATCAGTTATGGTCCATGGCATAACCACATGGTCAGAATATTAAATATCTCACAATAAACATAAACCATTTCAATAAGAAAATGCAGACTGTGACAATTAACAGTTGTAGGGTAAATTAGCTCATCTGGACTTATTGCTGCATATGCATCTCAATTGCTAAGGGGTCCTGACTGTGTTAACCCTTCCTCAAGCCAAGCTAGCTACAGTATGTCTAGCAATAACATGAATGGAAAGATTATGCCTATGAAAACATATTAATTATGCTGTAAATACCCTAAAACTCAAAGTGTGTCTCATTTGGCTGCCATGAAGTCTATGGTTAATTTGAAACAAAAGACAATGTAACAAGACACTGGCCTCCACACAGCTATTAAACAATAGAGCAAACTGCACTCTGGCATGATTGCCTGGGACATGATGCAATTAAAAAAAACCTGAACAGCAGGTTCCAGGGAGGATAAAACCACCAGGAATGTTAACATACTGTTTCTAGTGTCCCTGATAAAATAAAATAAAAAATACAGTTGAGATTTTTTTTAATGTCAGCTCTGATCAGAATAGCTTTTAAAATCACCAGTTGTTTTCTTGTTCAATGTTTTCTAATACATACTTCTCAAACTTAAATGAAAAAATACACTTTATCATCAAAGTACTTTACCAAGTACTATGCCCATGATTAAAATAATTTGAACCCCCTCCCCAAGAAAATGTGCCCTCACATGAAACTGCATGTTTAACTGTAAAGACAATAAAAAAATGTATTTCTAACTGCATTACTAACACCAATGTTTTCAAAGTTTTGAAACTACTAAAAAGACAAATTATATATATATATATATATATATATATATATTGAATATGGTAAACAAATATTGTTAATCCCAAAAGCTGAACTTTATGTTTTTAGTATATAAATGTTTAAGAAAAACCTGTGGTTCTTTCAACTTACTGTAAATTAGAACACTGTGTCTATTGTTTTCCTTGGGAGCTGTAGTTTCACTCCTTAATTACTTTTTCCTTCTGAGGCCCCAAGTGGCTCTGATAATCATTTGTTCCAAGGGTTTGAAAGTAAATTTGAAGTCATTAAATATCTTCTGTTCTCCTAGTCCTTAATGAAGGCAACTTGGCAGACTTGTACTGTTGCTTGATACAGGTCCCAAACAAGTGTGTCTTGTACCAGCATGATAGAGCCACCTCATGCCCCTCCCACATGAATCAAAAAAAGGGTGGGGTGGATCTTTAGGAGCTTCTTGGATTGAGGTGGGGGTGGATCTTACTCCCAAAAAAAAAATGAATGCTGCCTCCCATTACTCAGGTTCCAGTTCTTATACCACCCATTTAAGAAAGAAAATAGTACCCTGCAACCATTGACTAACATGAAAGCGTATTTATTTGAGGGCGGAAAACATTGCTTGGAGGAGGGTAAGGTAGAGGAGACTATTTACACCTTCAGTCAGTTCCATGGACAGAAAGCATGACTTCACTCCTTTTGTACATGCAAAACGTCTGCAGGCTCCACCTACTGCAGCCATAAAAATCAGTAGCAACACAATCAGATAAGTGACAAAAGTGGCAGCCCATACTTCTGGAATGTTTCCTGTCTCCAGTTGCACTACAAAAGACAACACCTTTCAAATACTCCTTAATTGTCATGCAAAGGCTGGAAGAAAAATACATTATGCTGTATATGCAAAACTGACCAACAAAGGGCCAAGTAAAGTGACACATTTCATCTGTGAACTGTAGCAACTAGTCTTTTTAATGTGATACATGGAAACAACAGGGGTTGCACAGTGGCAAACCCCATGAGCGGTCACCACTCCAAAAACTCAGATTAAAAGTTCATCCCCAATCTGTAATAACTGTGCAAAGGTGCTAAAGTTTATTAAACATACCACATCCCCTCTGATGAAAACGCCATCAATGACATCGAAACATTAGAGTGTTTCATAGTGTATATATAGCAGAGCTTGGACAGTTTTGGTAGCTAGCAGGGTCTAGCATGGATTTGCAGGAGTTTTGGGGCTGTAAAGCAAATTCACCGGTTTGGTGATACCTGAATTATATGACAGTCTTTTGGATTTTACCCTGCATTTGAGACTTGCACTGCACTGCCTGTGAGTGACACACGCTTTATTGCTGGATGTGGTATGTGTAATAATGTTAGCACCTTTGCACAGCTATTACAGACTGGTGCTGAACTTTTAATGTGAGTTTTGGGAGTGCTAACTGCTCCTGGGATTTGCCACCTTGCAACCCCTGTTGTTTCCTTCCATCACTAGCCCCTGGTATGTGCACCCAATCTTGTCTTTGAACTGTTTGAACTCCAGTAGAAACATAATAATGTGATTGATGCATGTTGTTTTACTTCCAATAAACTGGTAAAAGCAGAAAGAGGTTAAAGGAATACTACAAAAATTATAAAAACACATGTGAATTGGGTTTTTGTTTCTCTGATGATCCCTATCATTCTGTTACTTGTGTCTGTAGCAAGGTTGTTTTTTTTTTTGTTTGTTTTTTTTTTTTTTTTTTTACTTTTCTCTGCAAGTTTATAGCCCCTGGGAGTAGACATTTATTTTCAATATTTATTAGCACTACACAATCAGTTATGAAACAAACAATAATCAGAATATACGCTGACAACACAGTGCTCCTAGCAGCAGCAGACTGAAAAATAGAAAAACAGCTTCAGAAGAAATGTTTAAGTATACAAAGGTGGTTTAACGACTCACAATTAGTATTAAACTCAAAGTATACCCAAACTACGATAGTTTATTACCACTCACACAAAAAGACAACATTAAAAAAAAATCTTTAGATTTATACCATGCTGGGTCAACAAAGGAGTCCACAGTAGACCATAAATATCAAGGTATTTTTGTGGATCATACCTTAAGTTTCAAACAAAATATTGCAATTATTTATACAAAAAAAAAAGAATGCCTGTATTGCTGCCCTAAGAAACATGGCAAATTTGGTGTAACTGATCTTGCCAGTCATAGAGTATTACAGTATTGTTTACAGAAAGACTGTTAAATAATTTGCTAATTGAATGTTATCAATAATTAATTGACAACATTTGCTCTGCTTTGTCTATATAAAACACACAAATGTCAAATGTTTGCAAATCTAAACTGGAACCTTTAGAGATAAGATGAGAGAAGCATGGCTCTCTGTTATTTAAATTATATGATTAGATGCTTCAGTACATTTACAAAAAATGTTTTAATGCAATCATTCCAACATCTCTCACTAAGAGAAGAGCACCGTAGCAGTTTCCCTGTTCCAAACATTATCAAATATAATGCCGCTTGATCTTGAAACAAATTAACTCTGGAAACAAAAGTGATAAATTCTTTGCAATTGGTTTTCCAGGAACTTGATCAAGAACTTTCTTCTAACTATAGCTGTTTTTAATGTTTGCATGAGATGTTGCTATCACTGTATATTCCATTAATCATTTGTAAGTGTAACAGCAGCAAATTCAGAACAACTTTGAAAACATTACTCACTGTAAGGTAGGTTCTGACAGTCCTCTCATGCCAACACACATGAAGTACTACTTTTAAATCTACAGTTTATCTGGAGTCACAAATTAGATATACTGTATTAAGGAAGTATTACATTGCAGATGGAAACCAAGGGCGAAACACAGTCCCAGTGGGGAAGAGGGGGCAGTCTTTAAGGACACAAAGAGGTTCACTGAACTGCCACCCCCAAAAACTGCTATACACAAAACCTCAAGTTAGTCATTATGGGGAAGGAGTCTCCCTGGGGCACAGTCACAATGCATATTATCGTAGCAAGATATTATGGTTGCAAATGGGGGGTTAAGTCCAGACGCTGACATTACATTGATCACAGACTTTTGAGAGTGGCATTTTACCAGTCACATGGCATGATCCCATGTCCAGTGGCTGTGGCATGAGGTGTTACTACCTTAGTTATTCCCACTCCACCCCCAAACTATGAATCTTATGGCTCTCATGTGGGATAAGTAGTTTTATAAATTTGACATCCCCCACTGGTCATCCCGGCATGAGTGGAGGCTTAAGGACCCTCTTAGTCCTAAAGTGTAATACTACACTGTGCTATGCTATCACACAGTTCTGTGGAGCAGTTTTATTTCTGTGGCGATGGGAAACAATGCACTATTTTACTGGAACCAGTGTTGGTGGAGCGTTAATGACAGTAGTGTAAAAACAAACATGCTATTTTTAATTTTAAAGATATGGGGGGAAAGGTAGAGCCCCTATCTTAAATCTTTAAAAAAATAACTGACATTTAGAATCTTGTTAACATTTTAAGCTAAGGGGGGCTCTGCCCTTGCCCCTCCATTTCATTTCTGTTCAAGCCCTACACTAAGTAGTATTTACATAAGTACTGCATGAGGGTCATTAGTTCTTCACCAGCACCACCATCATCCCTGGTGGTCTAGTGGTCCTCTGAATGCTCAGTGTACATTTTGTAACCCTCAGTGATGAGCGGAACCCCCTCCCTAACCCAACTCTCTCACCATGTGGCTTGTTTCATTATGATCCCTCACTGACCTCAGCCCATCGCTTAATCCTCAGTGTAATACCAAAGATCTGCACCATTCCTGTGTAACTGCTCGTCACAGTTCCACAGAGGTCGAAGGCACTGTGACATGTGATTGCTGTTTGGGGGCCGTGATGCATCTTTCCATAGCACAGCACTTTATTTGCATTTTGCCCCTATCTCTTTCACTTTGCTAATGCAAATCCCATTGTGCCAGTACAGGGAATGGCTTGTGACCCATTTGTGCATAGCACAAAGGGGGGTGCAGATTAGAACTTTGCCTCAAAAGCATCACTGCAACCACTCTGTGGCAATACATTTTGACTGAGTATGGGTCCAAAATGTCCTGCTCACACGAGAGTAACTGTATAAACACCCCCATAATCTGAAGGTTGAGTGCAAGAAGTGTAAAATCTGTAAGTAAACTTTTAAAAAATGTCATGAGGACCATGTTGCTTCTCCTTCAGTTTACAATTTTCAACAATGAACTATCAATAATTAGCAGGTTAATAAGTATAGATGACATAACTACTGACTAGGCATGATTACACCTGGATATGCTTTGTGTAATCTGCCGATGTAACCAGACAGTTATGATAAAGAGCAGAGACAACTGAGAGCTGTCAGTCAAGAATTAATAGTGCACGAGTGCATTTCAAGAACTGCTGCACACCAAAACCACTGCTGAAATCAAAAGCACAAATGCTCCAAAGATGCTGCTGGTAGCATTATTGGGTAAGGTCTTAGACTCCAGGGAGGCAGCAGAACTGGGACTAGACTTTAAAGCAAAAAAAGTTTTCCCAGACCCATGACAGGCAGTTAGGCCTGGAAACAAGAAGTATTTGGCATGCGGCCAGCTCAAGGAAACAAACCGGAGCCCATCTTAGTAAAATCAGCAACTATAAAAAATCAAGTGTGGGTAGGGTGAGTGTAATTAAAAAAAAAAAACACTCTCAGTGTGTGTAAAGCCTAGATAACCCCCTCGAGCTTCACTCTCAGGGTTTATGAGGCATCCCACACTTCAAGTATGTGAAAAAAACATCACACACCCCTACTCATATTTCATTCTCTATTTTATTGTCATTTTTGCAGCAAAATTATCAGTTTATGTTCACTCAAAATACTGTTATGTAGATGCAGTATATCCACATAAAGTATACTGTAATGGCTAAAGTGACAAAATAAATTAAATGCTAACCTCTCACATATCTGACATATATGACAATTTGAAAATAATAACACTACGAATTATTATATAGGCTTATATACTCAGGGTGATAAAAGAATGAAGAAGAACATGTAGCGTTATGGAAGGCATTTCAACAGAAGCAGGTAATTTAGAAAATAACAGATGGAAGCAATTTAAGCATCATAGCCACAAACAAAAAGGCTTCATTCAACTCCAAAATAAAGTTGCTTACATTTTCTAAAATGTAATTTAAGAAAAGCAGTTTTGTTTTCGTTTAATATACCCAAACATGAATTCCACATTGGGCAATGCCAAACTGTTTCCTTTAAAAAAAACTCTTTATTGACTAAACCACAGACATTTCATAAGCAGTACAATTAATCGGTAAACATAAAAATGATTTCTTAAACTACTGTGTTAAAGAATTATATTTATTGAGATACTAAAAGTATATTTCCTATATTCTTATATAACAGAGTCCTCCAACATGAAAGAAGTTCATTATTTTTTATAGGAGAAAGCATAATATTTCATCCTAAATTACTGACAGATTTACTTGAACAGCCACAAGCTTAGTTAGTATATGTCACAGTATGTTCCAGATGAAATACAATGCCTAGGTAATAACGGAGCATTCCAAATCATACATAAAATAGCTTTGTGCCAGTGAATAGAGCATAATTAGCACACATAATAAAAGCAAATACATCACTGATTAGCGCTGCTCTAGTCAGTTAAGCATGGTGTAACTATAGAAAGCAGCCTACAGTGTTCCTGGCAAATAGCTGTACAGCCAGCTCAGGGGACTTAAAGACTACTGTACTGCCAGAAATTAATATTAACTTTCAAAAGTAGTGACCTATTACTTTTTAAATCTGATTTTTTTCCTTTCCCTATTGCTAATCAGAGGATTTTCTAACAGACAATGTGCTGTGTGAAACAGTACTCTACCGGGAGGCTGACATACAATAGCTAGTTCTATTCCTACTCATACATTCTCAGCCCTATTACCTCCATCTGTGACATCACAGCTGACCAGCAAGAACCAATCACCTGCTGACAAATTAGTTATTTGTGTTGTCACAATAAGTGAGGTCACAATGCTAATGAGGCATGGAAAGGACTAGAACGAGATCTGTCTCCAGCTAAACTGTTGCTCTCTACATCACACCTAATACTATCAGGTAAAAAAATCTTCTTATGGGCAAATGAAAAACAGGTAAATACTTCAGAAATAAAAAGCAACAACTGACTGCTTAATAACATTTCTGCCTGCTTTGTTTGGTGCTACTAGCTCAATAATAACCAATAATAAAATGTGACAGTCAAAACACATTTGTATAATTTCCCCAGGGTTATTACAGTGGCCAAGACATAACATTGCTGTTGATCACATTATACTGTAGTGGCATGGCAGAGCCACTATTGTTAGAGTTGAGAAGGTGCAGTATTTCCTCAGCTATCTTATGATGTAGGGGACATGAAATTTGGATAACACAACATCTGGGGCAGTATCTCAAGACTTGTCAGTTTGGATGAAGTTTGGGTCAGTGGTTTTTGTCCTATAGGGTAACAAACATTTTAAGAATATGAAAACCAGCTTTTTGTGCTCATCATGAACTAAACAGTGTCTGGGGTTTGAAAAATGAAATTTGCAGGTTTGTTAGATTCTGTCCCAAGAACGGTGTTTTTGGCATTTTGAAAATGAAAGAACTAAAAAAAAAGTTCTAAATGAAGAAAACTGTGTCTGCACATGTGCAGAATGAAAGGAAAATCAGCTGTAACTCGGATAAGGTCAATTTACGCACCACCCCCTAACTCATGGGCTCAATGCATCATGTACTTCAAAACCAGGAAGTAACAATGTGTTCACATCTGCAAACACATCTTTACTTCCTGGTTTTGCAGCCTCAAGTGTAAACAAAGTCTAGCCAGAGCTGATAGGGCTGTAAAGAGCTACCAAGTGACCAAAGTTACATATGTGCATAGAAATTATTTAACACCCCTGTGTAACTTGACAATTTTTTGGAGGTGTTGCACCAAATTTTCAACATGGTCTTTTTTGGACCCCTCCTCATAAACAGTGCCAGTGTCATTTTGTTCACTTGTCCCGAAAGGTGATTGTGCAGAGCAAACGCACTATTCTGCGCCACAGGTGCAAAAACACATTTTGGGCATGTTGTGGAAAATGATGGCTATACTGCTTTAAAGGAGGTATGCAAAAATGGCAATGTTAAAAATGTGGAGTGAAAATATTAAAAATTGGCAACGTTAGAAGCGTGCGTACAAACTACGCAATGCACGCTCATAACACTGTCATTTTGGGGAGTTTTTTCACTAAATCTGCAACATGGGCTTTTTGGGACCCCGTCTCATGAACAGTGGCACTGTCATTTTGTGACTTGGTCCCAAAAGGTGATTCCACGTAGCGACCACAAAATCCCCTTTCAGGATGAGTAACAAAATGGTAGTAACAGTTTTCATGAGCTGGGGTCCCAAGAACCCCAAGTTGAAAATTTGGGGCACAAATTCCAAAAAATGGCTGAGAAAATCAGCATAAGTTGAAAACCCCATTGAACAGCTGTATAGCACACTTACCTTTGAGTATTCAGTTTGCGGTTTGCAGACGTGTCCCGGTCCAGAAAATATGACAGCACCGACCTCCAGAGGTAAGTATGGGTAAGGGGGTTGTAGGGAGGTGGATGCTCAGTGGGAGGGAGGAGGGGGACTGCAGCAATGATGAGGGACCATTTTCTGTTTTACAGGAAAAAAAAAATTCGACAACAAGGGACCATTTTATATTTTACAGAAAACAAAAGAAAAAACATTTCAGCACACTGGGGTGGGCTCCCAGTGTGCCACATGAATGGGGGGTTGTACAAGATGCTGACATAGGGATGGGGTACCCCGATGTCGGGCATAACTTGGGGAGGGGGTACACAGAAAAATATTTGTGCACACTGGAGGGCTCCCAGTGTGCCAGTCGAGTTGTGGGGGGCACAGAATGCCACGGAGCTGGTGTGCGATGTCAGAAACATCTGTACATGAATGGTATTTTGCCATTTGTAACATAGCATCACCTGCAGAACTGCGCATGCACACAAGTCATACGCATGCGCAGTTCATGCACCGGAATGCGGAAGTAACAGCTGAAATAGTGCAGTTGTTATTCCATAGTGGCCGATCGTGGTGGAGGGGTCTAAGCTCCATTGGGCTTTCAGAAGGATACTTCCAAAAGACCAATGGAAGGTTCCATAATCGGCCATTTTTAGAGCTACAAGGCTCTTGCAAAACAGCTGCAGGCTCCGCCCACAGCCCTAAAAATTATATCACATTGACGTGGTCACTAGAAACTCATCCTCAGTGGCTGGCTCTATTCTTCTCTCTCTTATTTACAGAACCTAAAATATTATCCCAGTGTTGGCTTTCTTTTTTTTTCCAATACCAACACCAGTAGCCCATCTCCAGGGGTACACTTCACTTCCCCACAACTGGCTAGCATCAGGAGCTGAACTCTGATGCCACCAAAGACTCCTTTCCTCTTCAGACAGTGGCAGGCAAAAACCCTCTGCTCACCTTCTTGGATGGCCACCATCTGAGCACATCACAGCTGGGGATTTATTATTAATTAAATTGGTATGCATGTATTTCTTAAATCATAGTTGTGATGAATTCAGATCCCTGCTGGATGAGGAAATGAGTGGAGGGTTTGAGCTGGCCACCATGAAACTGGTGAGGGAGTACCACAGGATGCCAGGAATACTAGAAATGGGGCAGAGTGTGAGGGTACCACTGTATGTCAGGGATACTGAAAGTGGGGCAGGATATGGGTGGGCACCACAGGACATAAGGGATATTTGAAATTGGGTAGGGCACGGGAGGGGGTGTCACTGAATACCAAATATACTTGGAATAGAGCAGGGTGAAGGACGGTGGTAGTAGTGGACACCAGAGATTCTTAGAAGGGGTCAGGGTGTGGAAAGGGTGCCACTGGGTGTCAGATGTTTGTTATCTTGGGCAGGGTGAGTGAAGGTGGTACCACTAGACACCAAGGATTTTGTTTTCTGAAGTTAGGTAAGGTTGCATTACTGGACACCAGAAACTGTTTGTTAGAGGGATTTGTTGAAGGAAAAGGATATGACCAATAAGAACTGCTTTGCAGAGGAGTGGGATGAAAGTGGATGTGTCACTGCACTTCTGGGACTGTTTGGCACAGAGTGGGGTTAAGGGCAGGGAGTAGCACTTGGATAGGGTAATACTCACTATTAAAATTATCTACAATTTGCCAATACAAACTTGTGTGTATCAATCACTAAATTTCTTAAAAAAAAATAAGGAAATGAATTGCAAAAAACTATGTCAGGTAGGATTGAACCAGAATGTGACAAAAATGAGGAAATGTGATGTTAGGGTAAAAAAAATGTCTGGAGTCCTTGTGAATCTGTGGTGTAGTGTTTCCCAGGCTTTGAAGGATCTTACAACACAACATTGGCATTCCTGTCACTTCTGCAACCTCTCTTCAAGCACTGGTGTGTGAGTATTCTGTGTCTGGAAAGACAGTACCAAAGCTAGAGCAATACCAATGCTGCATCACATGATCATTTAAAGATTGAGAAACACCACACCACACCACAAATTGATCAGGCAGAGGGGAATTTGTTTCACCATAATGCCACTTTTCCTCACTTTCGCAACATTTTCGGTCACCCTAAGTGATGTTTAAATGTACATTTTTGCAATGAATTTCTTTACAAAAACTTGGACTGGTGTTAGACCTAATATCTTCACAAACAGAAATACTTGTGGTGCCCCATTTACTACTCCCACCGCCCTCTCCTACTTTCTGCTCCACTCACATCCAAAAAGTGGTAAACATTTTACGAATACAAGGGTGACAACAACCATTTTGGTTTTCTTTTTAACACTTTTTGCAGCTCAAGCTGACCTCTGCTTATATTTTCTTCTTCAATACACCACATCTGTACTGGTGCCCCAGGTGGCTACTTGCTTTGCTTGTGCCTAACCACAAAACAAAGTTTAACAAAAGGGCTCCTCTTTTAACATTCAGGTTTTGCTCCTTATCTGTGGTATTCAAGGTCTCCTTCAACCTACCATGCAGCAGTTGCAAGCAACCAACATTTTACAGGCACTTTCTTAATTGCTAAAAAAAACACCCTGGAATGAAAACAGCAGCTCACCTCTGGTCAAACTTTTTCCAAAGTGTAGTGCATACAACTGAAGTTCAGTAGTGGGTAGCATCTGTAAGTGGTGCTTGTGGATGCTACCCACTGCTGAACTGCACCTGAATGCACTACACTTTGAAGAAAGTGAATAAAATATCAAAGCCTGATAGGAGGAGAGCTGCTGTTTTCATTCCAATGTGTTTCTTTTTTTTTGCAATTAAGAATGTGCTACTAGAATTTTGATTGCTTGCAACTGTTGCATGACTGGTCTATACTCTGATAGTGTGCACTAAATTAGCAAACCTTATTTCTCAAAGTAGTGAGCACCCCAACCCCACATCTTTGTTTGCCCTCTCTTTTAACCTAACCATGTCCCTCAACATACTGCTGGTAAATTCACTCTGAATTTCATCCAAGGCCCACTCTCCCTATTTAATTCTCCAAAGGCTTACCCACACCCAATAGGTGACAATTCAGCACTCAGGACTGGGTACGTGAAGGAGTGGAATATAACAGGAGTGGTTCAACAATACAGTACAGTACAGTGGAGGGGGTTGTAATGTTGACATCCACCTGTTGTTACCCTCTACTTATTTTTCTGGTTTTCCCCCTTCTGCTGCTAATGTTGGGGTAGTAGTCCAGCAACATAATACTGAGATGTTAAGTTTGCCAGTGCCTGCTACCACTTGACAGAGTCACATCTGTGTTGTGCTCGTCCCGCTTTGGCATGTCAAACAGCAGGTCAAGTTACCCTCCCACTCTGGAGGAAGAAGGTATCATCTTGAAAATATTACTACTAGCACCCCAAGATTGGGCCAGACACCTGAGTCACTTGGCATGTAGAGTCCTGTTTTTCTCCTATTGGACCAATCCACCACATGGGTTATTTTTTTTAGAAATAATGGGCTACTGTCTTTGACAGTCAAAGTGATGTTTGTGTGGCCTCAAGTTACTGAAAAGGTAGCCCACTACCCATGGCTCTGAGACAGTTTTTCAGTTCTGTGATATGTTAAAGTACTTTGGGACTGTCAGCAACAAAGGAAGCAAATTAATTAAGTATAAATGCTGAAGGAAGACAGAAGCGAGTGCTGAGCAGATTAATGACTGTTAAGTGGATAAGAGTGCAATGGCCGAGTCAATTATTAGGGGAAATTGTATTATGAAATGTGAAGGGAAAAAAGGGAATGGTTCCAATGCATTTCACAGCAATTTCCTAATGTGCAACTGCCTCAGCTCTGCATAAAACTGCTCACATGGGCTGTCGAAATGCAGCTGCAAATGTACTGTAGGCTGGCAGTAAAGTGAATACAAGTGACCTTTTAATCATGAAGATGGGTCACAAAATCCATAATGCTGTCTCTATATATAAAAAAAAAGTTGATCCCACAAGCATAGGAGTCTTACACTGTTTTTCTGATTAGTCAGTTTTTGGTAATACTCTGGCAGATTGCTGACACGGGCTTCAGAGAAAAGCTGTTTGTACTGGTTTAGGACTAACACTAGGGTTACATCTGTTACTGATGGCCTTGCCTTGCTGTCAGTTTTTCAAAACTTGCAAATTGCCAGTCAGACCAATAGTGCAGTATCATAACATTCTTTCTCATGTGTATAACATAATGGTCCTATTCTACTCACAAAGAGTCTGTGAAATAATGTAGCTGCAGAATAAAAGAAACAATTTTGTGAAGAGGGACCTATATCTGTATATTATACCACCAACAAAATAACATCACAAAGTCTTATAATCCATGTGACATAAGAAAAATGTTCTTATGATTTTCTAATGTCACTTCAAGAAATAAAAATACATCCTACAGCCAATTTAGATGAAAAACTGCACCAACTGTATAATGTCATCAAAAATTATTGATGCCAACTGTGTTGAACACACTTCTGAAATTTACATCCCTGCCAACAATCCAGTCCCCACCCCCACCACCACCACATCCATTCAGTTTTATTTATCCTGGCTGCTGTCTACCATTTGTGAGTCTATAATGATCTCTGTGTGACATCCAGCACTTCCACCACCATCACCAATCACTCACACCAGCTGTTCAATGTTATTGTTTGTGAACATGTTGGTGGCCTTGATGGAAGAGGGATGCCTGGATATCGTAGCAGTCACAGAAACATGGTACACAGAGAACCATGACTGGGATGTTAACATACCAGAGTACATAACCTACAGGAGAGACAGGCAGGGGAGAAGAGGGGGAGGAGTAGCTCTTTATGTAAAGGAAGGGATAAAAGCAACTGAACAATAGAGTAAACAGGGAGGAGAGGAGGCACTGTGGGTCACCTTGGAGACTGGAAAGGGCACCACAATCCACACAGGGGTTGTGTACTGACCCCCATGTCAGGGGGAGGGAATGGACAAGGATATGATAGAAGGCATTCTTAGAATGGCAGAGAAAGGGGAGATACTGTTGATGGGAGACCTGAATATGCCAGATATTAACTGGAGCACATTTGCTGCAGCCACATCCAAGAGCAGGGCCATTCTCGATGCCCTACAGGTGGCAGGCCTCAGACAGCTAGTTTCGGAACCCACTCATGAGGGAGCAATCTTAGACCTCATACTCTCAAATAGGGGCAATGAGAGGATCTCAGATCTAGAAGTGAGTTGCCATCTGGGAACAAGTGACCATCATCAGTGTGGTTCACGTTAAACTCAGCTACAGAGTCAAGCCATACAAAAGTGAGGGTACTGGACTTCAGGAGAGCTGACTTTGGCAAGATGGGAGAGTGCCTCAGAAAAGTACTAGCAAACAGGCTAGAAGGAGGTGTGGAGCAACAATGGGGAATCATCAAAACTGCCATCACAGAGGCAACAAGCCTTTGTGTGAAGCAAATAAACAAATCAAAATGAAAGAAAAAGCCACTATGGTTCTCAAAAGAGGTGACTGTGAAAGTCAGGAAGAAAAAGATAGCATTCTGGAAGTATAAGGTAACACAGAAGGAGCAGGACAGACAGCTGTGCCAGTTAAGGCAGAAGGAAGCAGGGAGGGAAGTCAGAATAGCAAAGGCCCAAACTGAGGAAAAGATAGCCAACTCGGTTAAGAAGGGGGATAAAACCTTTAATAGGTGCATCAGCGAGCATAGAAAGACAAAGGGAGGGATAGTGAGGGTGAACAGAATGAACGGTGGGTGGGCAGAGGAGGACAGTGAAAAGCAGGGATACTGAACAAATATTTCTGCTCAGTATTCACAAAAGAGGAGGGGGACGTGCCTAATCCAGTTAACAGATGCACTCTTGATAGGGGGGTCGATCCCAGTCCTTTCACAGAAGAAAGGGTTCTGCAAGAACTCCTAAAACTGAAGGTGGACAAAGCAATGGGGCCTGATGGAATTCACCCCAGAATTCTAAAAAGAATTAAGGGGAACTAGTGAAACCACTGGCTACTCTTTTAATAAATCATGGAGGATGGTGTGGTACCCGAGGACTGGAGGAAGGCAGATGTGATTCCCCTTCACAAAAGTGGGACCAAGGCAGAGGCAGGAAACTACAGACCTGTCAGTTTGACCTCTGTGGTAGGGAAAGTGGTGGAGTCACTTCTGAAGGAAAGAATAGTTGAGTACCTAGAGGCCAGTGGGGCACAGGACCCAAGGCAGCATGGGTTCTGGCCAGGGAAGGTCATGTCAGATGAATCTAATACATTTCTTTGACTGGGTGACCAAAGTAGTAGACCAGGGAGGGGCTGTGGACATGGCCTACCTAGACTTTAGCAAGGCATTTGACACAGTCCCACACAAAAGATTAATAGTCAAATCAATCACACTGGGAGTGGGTCCCAGGGTGGTAGCCTGGGTAAAACATTGGCTGGACAACAGGACACAGAAGGTAATTGTAAATGGAGTCCACTCTGAAGAAAGGGCGGTTACTAGTGGGATACCGCAGGGTTCAGTATTGGGTCCAGTCCTTTTTAATGTCTTCGTAAGTGACATTGCAGAGGGACTGGAAGGGAAAGTATGCCTCTTTGCAGATGACACAAAGATCTGCAATAGAGTTGATACACAAGGAGGCGTGGAAAGGATGAGAAGGGACTTGGCAAGGTTGGAGGAATGGTCAGAAGTATGGCAGCTAGGATTCAATGCAAAGAAGTGCAAAATAATGCACCTGGGAAACAAGAACTCAGGGGAAGAATACACAATGGGGGGAGGTAGTAACAACAACAAAAAGGAAACAGACCTGGGGTAATCATATCAGATGACCTTAAGGTTAGCAAACAATGTGAGAAGGCAGTAGGCTGGGGTATACTGGGATGCATAGGAGAGGCATCAGCAGCAGAAAACAGGAAGTTGTTATCCCTCTGTACAGACAGTTGGTGAGACCCCATCTGGAGTACTGCATCCAGTTCTGGAGACCCCATCTCCGCAAGGACATAGACAGGATAGAGGCAGTCCAGAGGAGGGCAACTAAAATGGTGCAGGGTCTGCAAGAGAAGCCACATGAGGAGAGACTAATGGAGCTTAATATGTATACCCTTGAGGAAAGAAGGGAGGAGGGGACATGATAGAAACTTTTAAGTACCTCAGTGGAATCAACAAAGTCCAAGAGGGTAACATCTTTCAGAAAAAGAGACATGCAAGAACAAGGGGACACAATTTAAAGATGGGGGGGCGGTTCAGGGGCAATGTGAGGAAGTATTATTTCACAGAGAGGGTAGTGGATGCATGGAACAGCTTTCCTGAGGAGGTTGCGGGGTCTAAAACTGTGGGAGAATTCAAGAATGCATGGGACAGACATAAGGCAATTCTTGTGGGGGGTAGGAAGAAATAGGCTGTTGGTTAACTAGGATCTGCGGCCTATCCTGTAGGTAGGGAAATGGGCAGACTAGATGGGCCAAGCGGTCTTTATCTGCCATCAAAGTCTATGTTTCTATGTTTCTATGTAACAGAGAGGCAGTCATTTTTGACCCATGTAGCCTTGGGGCACAAGGTATGCTCCAGAATGCACAGCACACTCACCAGGTTACAGCTAGGATGAACCTATGCTAAAGGTGGGAGCTGGGAGTGATGGGTGGGAATGGGATTGCTGTTGTGTGTAAAGGTGCATCAATACCCTTACACCAGACTCAATCACAAAACTGGAAACCACACTTTGCTTGAATGGATTTTGGTCAAAAAGCCAGAAAGAATCCTTACCTAAGGTGTACTAAGTGACTCTGTTAGTGACCACCTGGCTATCTACTGCCAGTGGCTTAACAATGCCCCCAAAAACTCGATACCCAGGCTCATCTCCTTCAGGAATTGTTCCAATTTTGATCCTACCTGCTTTCTAAGTGACCTACATTCTTATCAACTGGTCATTCCATGATGAGGCCCTCGACGTTAATGTTACACTTGATCTCTTTATTAAGACCTTCACTGCTGTTCTTGACAAACACACCCCTGCATACATACACAGTCAAACCAAAGAAATCCTTCTGGTTCACCAAAAACATCTTCACTCTTATGCGAAAAAAAGACACAATATTGACTAAGTACAAGTAATCTCAGCTCACCTCCAACTGAAATGACTATAGGACCCTGAGGAACAAGTGCGTGCAAGAAAAAACTTCTTAGGGCCATATCCATGCACCTAAAAAAACAACATCTATCAAATTTGGACAACCCTAAAAAGTTTTGGCGGTCAGTAAACTCCGTAATTAATGACTGCTCCCAATCACCACCGCTTACGATAGATCTCAGCGGTACTAGCCACACCAACCCCATAAAAATTGCAACTCTTTTTAATGACTATTTTTGTGACCTAGTCAAATATAGATCCCAGGTTTCTCCAGCTCACAGTCCAAGCACTGCTCACAGTGCACCTCAATGACTCCTTTTCTATTTAAAAAAGGTCATATGCCATGAAGTCAACAAACTTCTTGTTGCACCAAAGATGGACAAATCCGTGGGCCCCGATGGTCTATTACCCACATTTCTCAGACTTGCTGCTCCTAAAATTGCTTTTCCCATTGCTAAACTTCTCAACTTGTCCTTTTCATCCGGGACAGTGCCTGCACTACGGAAATCCTCAAAAGTCCTCCCACTCCACAAAAAGGGTAAAAAGACATCCCTTGAAATTTATCGCCCAATCTCAATTCTTTCCACTCTAGCTAAACTGCTAGAAAAAATTGTTCATAGACAGCTAGTGGATTACCTGCAACAGTATGACATTTGCCCAGAGTAGCATGGCTTCCATAAAGTGCACAGTACCAACACTGCCCTGATTGAATTCACTGATGCTATATACCACGCCATGAACAAAGGCCTTGTAACAGGATCTGTGTTTGTGGACCTGACCAAGGCTTTTGACCTGGTCAACCACAGGCTACTCTTAATTAGGCTGCATGACCTTGGTCTTGGGCCACCCATGCTTGCCTGGTTCAAAGACTACTTGACCCAAATAATGCAGACCATAAAGATAGGAAATATCCTTTCTGGAGTCAACAACATCACCAGCAGTGTCCCTCAAGGTTCTATTTTAGGCCCCCCTCCTATTTACCATCTTCATAAACAACTTGCCCATAATCTGTAAACCAATACGTACCATCTTTTATATAGATTATGCTGCTCTTTTCACTCATAGTAATGAGACTGATGCCATCAACCAGTCTCTTAGTTCTTGACTTGCCAGGCTCCAGGATTTGTTTGTGAGTGAGAATATGGTCCTTAACCTTCCCAAAATGCAGTCCATACTATTTGGAACTAGGCACAATCTAAACAAGTTATCCTCCAATTTTTGTGTCCTTACCAACAACGGCTCACCCCTGGATAAGACTGTCTTTCAAGCACCTCAGTGTTCATCTAGATTCCACATTATCCTTGGAATCCCGTCTCCAGTATACCACCTCACTCCTTCACCAGATGCTAGGTACCCTCTACAGAGTTTGCCACTTCTTAACACCTGTCATGCGAACCCATATTGCACTGGCAAACCTTGTCCCTTCCCTAGACTATGGATCGGTTATTGTTGATGCTGCCAGTAAATTCACATTGCAAAAAAATATGTACCTTATACTATAAAATCTGCAAATTTGCATCAGGTTGTAGATCCAATATTCACCACTATATGGCCCTAAAATCCCTAAACTGGCTTTCTCCAGACCTCAAAGCCAATCTGACACTTGCCACACTTGTCAAGAAAACCATGCAAACCAGGGCCCCTGCTTACCTCAGCAATCAAATCTCATTCATTGATCTCACCCTTCTGGCAAATATTTACTAAGTTTTCATACACAGGACCCCAAATATCTGTTATTCAGCTCATGCTATGTTCTGCACTAAATATGCTGCAAAAACAGTCAGAAGTCTCCCACATGGCCAGGGCTATTCCCATAGCTACCCCAAGTTATTTCCACTTTCACTACCCAGTCATTCCTACCTTATTAAAACAGCTGGTATCCTTCCTGACCCATCTCTTCCCATCACAATGTTTTCTAAAATGCTTCAACCCTAAAATGATCTCTCATTCCCATAGTAAACACAGAGCAAGGCTCATGTAAAGCTTCCGTCCACCACCCATACCCAGAGATAAGTCCCGGTATATCAGCATATATTAAGAAATGCTGCAAATAAAACTTTGTAAGCGAAGTTGCTGAAAACACAATAATTTTACCCTGTGCACAGTGGGGCAAAGTTTTTCTGACTTTGCCCAGGTTCATGCAGGGATGTTTTTAGTTTAGTTTTTTTGTTTGTTTGTTTGTTTTTTAATAGTTTTAAAGAGCTGGTGTACTGCCTGGAATTAAGAGTAATTTTCAGATGCAGTCAGCTATCACTTCTTATATCTGAAGTATTTTTTTCTTTTCTGTTTGTGAATTAGAAGGTATTTCACCTGGCAGTACTGGGGGGATGTATGGAGCAGCACTCTGTCTGGAGGCTAAAACAAAGTCTGTTCTGTTCCTCCCACTACATCATCAGAAATGTGAGAAAACTCATTGAGGCACCATAATCCTTGCAGGCAGAGCAGTGACTTTCACAAGTTATCAATAAAAATGCAGGACATTTGTGACATCACTAGTAACCAAAAAGAGCCAACCTCTGCTGCTTCATGTGAAAGAAAATAATCTGGCCTTGAGAAATAGTTCTCCGTGGTTAGTAGTGATGTTGCAGTCAGTGTGGTCATGGTGTTGATGATGTAGTGGGAGGAACAGAACTGACTTGTTTAGCCTCCAGACAGGGCAGCTCTACACATCACCCCAGCACTGCCAGATGGAAAACCTAATTAGCAAAGAGAAAAGAAAAACAAATTCAGATATAAGAAGTGATAGTTGACTACATCTGAAAGTACTATTAATTCCAGGCAGTACACTAGCTCTTTAACAGTAAAATACCACCCCACCTATATAACAATGCCTCCATCCTCCTCCCTACCAAACCAATTAAAATCAAATCCCCATCTCCCCACCCTGGTAGCACCCATACCACCCTTCTCCCACTAGTCTTGTTGAAGTTCAATGATGCCTCCTCCCCCACCCACCTAATACCCAGGTGTAATCCTTCAAAACTCTACCCTCTCCCACCCCCATGTAACTCAATAAGTCAGTCACACACACACACACACACACCACCCATTCTATGGCACTAACACCACCCTCCTCCCATAACAGGTGATTACTCTAGGGAGCCCACATGATTTCAGGCACAAGACAGCAACTAGTAGAGGCACCTGTTATGGGACTGTGACTATCTTGTTGTATTCTTTGTTGGGGTGAGTGGGGGGCAGGAGGATAGTGTCAGTGCCAGAGAGTGTGCAGAGGGGTGTGAATGCCTTACTGGGTAGGATGGGGGTGGTTGAAGGATGATACTTAAACATTGGATGGGGGGAGGAAGTATTCTTGAGTTTCACCAGGACTGGGATGTGGTATTGGTGGTACGAGAGTGGGGTACAGGAAATTGTATTTAGATTGGTTGGGGTAGAGGTGTGGGGGGGGGGCATTGCTATGTGGGTGAGAGGTTGGATTTTACTTTAAAACTGTTTTTTTACAACTACATCTAGTGGCAGTTTGCCAGCAAAATGTCACTATGTGTAGTTTTCGCCATCAAAATGCAACTACACATAGTCTTCAACAGCAAAGTGCCACTATGTGTAGTTTTCAACTGGTGATATGGTATTTCACCAGGTGAAGAAGTTGGAAAATTGTCACAGTTGATGAACCAAAGTTGGAAACAATCACAAATGATTTTGTGCAGTGAAGTTTCCTGACTTCACCTGTCTCTAATTAAATGTCCATTTGTCCTTTGGAAGCCCATTCCATTAACACAGCCAGTGTACCTGCCTGTGTATCTGCTTTTCCCATCCTTTCTGCCAGCTGTCTACTACTCCTGCCTTTCTATGGCTGCTGTTTTTGAGCATCCCTCCTCTCCTGCCTGCTGCACCTCATAATGCCATTTTGCTGATCTCCTGCATCTGTGGCTCTTCCTGATTTCACTTCCATGTGGTTCCCGCCGTGATCATGTGCCTTATGCTCTAGGGTTACACTGCCATGGTGTGCACTGATGTGACCTTTTTTCCTGCTTCACATGTGGGGCTTGTGCTTCCTTTTGCTGTGGTTTCCTTGGCTCTGCTTCCCACGCTGGTCCTTCTCTGCCTCCTTCCTGCTGATGCACCCTGCCTTTCCTGGCTCTGCCTTTTCCTGCTGTGGTTGGCAACCCTTTCCCCAGGACCTGTAGTTCCTGTGGTGGCTCTGCCCCTTCTGTTGCTCCCCCCTTTCTCCCATGCCTGGATCCCTGGCCCCAGCCTCCTCCTCCTTCTGCCACCATAACAGTTGCCTCCCTTCTCCCACATTTTCCTGTTGTCCTGCTATCCCCACCCTATCCTTTGGCCTTCATGCCTCCCCACAGACCCTTTGGCTTGGCCCAGTTGCTTCTCATGCCAAATTCACCACACACAGAGCTCGTTCAAGTGATAAGAATGTGTTATGGTCAGTGGGGTGGTTAATGCCAGAATAATTGTGTGTGCTTTTTTCTGTACTTGCTGCCCCTCTCCTACCTCACTGGCCCTGCACCTTGGCTTCCCTGTGCTGTGTTGCCCCTACAACCTGCCCCCTGCCTTCTTCTCACTCTACTGTCCTAAGGCTGTCCACCTTCTTCCCACCCTCCCTGTTTGGCCTAATTTGTCCCCCACCTCACTACCTGCTGTTCCTTGTTCCTGCTGGCTTCTTTTTGGGCCTTGTAAGCCCTTTCCTGCACCCCCCCAATGCAAATCACCACTCTGTCTGTACTCTGTTAACCTCTGCCATCTGCCTCCACTCCACTTTAAGTTTTGCCATCTTTAGACTCACCACACCACATGGCTGTGTTTCACTCTTTTGTGCTTTTGGATTTCTTGTCCCCATGCTTCTTGCTCACATGGCATTGCTCTGCTCCCTTGTCAGTTTTGCCCTTTCATCTGAACTGGTGCATCAGCCTGGGACTTCACCCCTTCTATTAAGTTCACCAGCATGACCAGGCAATCATTCAGACCCTCTGCTTGGGACTTCCACTTATTGCATGCAACCCATACCAGGCTACACCTACCTTATCATTCTACCTACCCAGGTGTTCACTCTCCTTGTATTTTTTGCCATAGTACATACCTGGTCATTTACCCTCCTCCTGATTCTACCTATCTTTGCCCCGATCATCATACCCTCAGCTTCCAGACAAACATCCAGCTCAACCCTTCAACTTAGCCCCTTCATCTATCCTTCTGTTTCTGCACCTCAAGGGCTTATCAATCCAGCTCTGCTCCTCAAGGACTCAGTTCCAGTGTTGTCACCAATGGGCCTTACCTCTCAACAGCTTGGTTCCAACTTCATGAGTTGGTCAGGACAGCAGAGTAAATTTGCACAGTGCCACCCAGTGGAGTAAACAGGAAGAAGAAGAAGACAGTTACTGTAGAAGCATCCTGGTAATAGGGTACTCTATTACTGGGGAGTGGAGAAGGTGGTGGGAGGAGTGGAAGAGGGAAGGGGATGGCTGGGGTGGAGAAGGTGGTGGGAGGTGGAGAAAAGGCAAGGGGTGCCAGATGTTTTCCAGGGCATCAGCCATTCAGGATATGGACAGGATAGGAAGGGTAGTAGAGAGGGAGTATTTATTTATTTATTTGTTGAAATATTCAGAAAGACCTTTGAGTCAGCGATTCATTTATAAAGGTTCCACATCATACATAAAAGGATACATGGACAGAACTTGGAATACAGATTACAGTACAATTACAAATAACAGTCAGTAAGGTTACATAGTTGTGCAGTTGTTGAATAACAGCAAGTTTTGTTTCATAGTACAGCCATAATAGTTACAGAGGTTCTGTAGAGGCTGATGGTCATAGGATTTCATAGTTACAATTTGGTACGGAGAGTCCGACAATAGTTAGTTTGATAGCTGCGTATGTCAATCTGGTGTCAAGGGCAGTCACATTGGCTAGAGGCATGAAGGTATTTCCGTAGCTTGGATTTATAAGGGCCAAGCCTTAATTCATTTGTTATATGACTTGGGAGGGTGTTAGTCCAGAAGGGGGCCCTGTAAGTGAAGGTTTGCTGGAATTGGGAAGTCCGGCCACGAGGTACCCTTAGCAGCTGCTTGTTTGAGCTGTGGGTTGTTTTGACTGGGGGAGTTGGGTGGATGATTTGGTTTAGGGTAGGTGGGGTGAGGCCTAGTAGTACCTTTTTGGTCATAAGACTGGTGTGGTACCTGATTCTGCTATCTAGGTTTAGCCACTTTGTGCTGCTGTAAAGGGAGCAGAAGTGTGCAAAATGATCACATCCAAGGATGAGACAGCAGGCTTTGTTTAAAATGAGTCGGAGTCGGCTTAGGGTGGTGGATGGAGCGGCACTGCAGATTAGGATGCCGTAGTCTAGCAGGGAGAGGATCGAGGAGTTTATGGTAAGTTGTAATGCTTCAGGGGTGAGGCAGTGTTTGTACCGGTATAGTACCCCTAGTCTGGAGCTAAGGGCTGTTGATAGGTGTAGGATATGTTGATTAAAGCTGAGGGCCGGGTCTAGAGTGATCCCTAAGTATTTAAAGCTGCTTACTTGTTCTAATGGGGTCTGATTGGCAGTGAGGAATTGAGGCAGAGGTTCTTGAGTGGGTTCTGGGGGTGGGCAAAGAACATGACTTTTGTCTTATTGTAGTTGATAATAAGATGTTGGGTGGTGAGCCAATCTTCGACTTCATGGAACGAGTGTTGGAGAGTTTGGTGGAGCTTGGGGGTGACGGGCCAGAGGTGAAAGAGACCACATCATCTGCGTATAGGAGTAGATTTCCAGGGCATGACACTGGGAAGGAGTTGAGGTATAGACTGAAAGTAGGGGGCCAAGTATGGAGCCCTGTGGGACACCGCAGCGGATAAGAAGGCAGGGGGAGAGGACAGGGCCTACCTTGACTATCTGCGTTCTGTCGGAGAGATAGTTGGTGAACCAGTTTAGGGTGTCATTGGAGAAACCCGTGAAAGTCAGGGTGTTAAGCAAGACGGCATTGTTTATGTATCGAATGCCTTAGATAGGTCCATGAAGATGGCATCTGTGAGGTGGCCGTGGTCCAGGGCTGAGTGGACATGGGAGGTAAATTCAAGGAGGGTGGTGGTGGCACTGTGGCCCTAATGGAAACTGTGCTGCTGTCCAGATAGCAGATTATATTTGTTAAGGTGGTCAGTAAGTTGGTTAGTGACTACGCGTTCTAGTGCCTTAGGCGGGGGTAGGCTAGAGATGGGGCGGTAATTGTTTGTGGATGTGCGGTCACCACTTTTATGGATGGGTGTGATGTAGGCCGATTTCCAGTGGGTAGGGAATTTCCCTTGACAGGGGGAGCCGTTTAGAATGTGGGTGAGTGGGGCTAGGACTTCCTGGAGGGTGAGATGGAGAAGTCTGAGGTCCAGGGAGTCGTGACTATAGTGATTTTGGCTAATAGCTTTGGTTAGGTAGGGTTTGGCAGTATCTGGGGTAAGGACTCAGAGGTAGAAGGGTGGAGCAAGGGGAGGATGCGGGGCATTATGGGCAGGCGGGGGATCGAAGAAATTAGGGGGCAGCACATGGGAGAGATCAGTGAAAGTAGTGTTAAGGGCAAAGGCTATTCTGAGGGGGTCGGAGGAGAGGAAGCCATCTATTAGAATTTGGTCAGGTGGCAGATTTGGAGCTTTGCCACAGAGTTCCTGAATGTTTTCCCAGAACTTGCGACCAGAGCCCCAGGTGGAGGTTAAGGTAGCTTTGTAATAGTTCGCTTTGCCGGTGCGTATGGCCCAGGTGCACTTGTTTTGGGACTCCTGATAACGTTGCCTGTCCAGAGGCTGTTGGATCTCGTTGGCAAGGTGACATAGTGCATCACACTGATGAAGTAGGCCTTGGAGGTGGTCCGAGAACCATGGTGCATGATTCTCTTTGGTCATTGTTTTGGTGAGGGGTGAACTTGTCACAGGCTGCTTTAAAGGTGTCGGTAAATAGTTCAATGGCGTGGTCTGGGTCAAGAGTGTTAGTTAGGGGTGTCCAGTCCCATTCTCTGAGGTGGGCCTTGAGTAGGGCTAGTTTACCAGGCCCTAGTTTGCATTTTGCAATAATTTTAGGCAAGCTTTTGAGGGGATACCAGACCAGTTGCAGAGAACTGGAGAGTGGTCACTTAGGGTGTCGGGGAGGACTTGGGTACTGGTTATTTTGTGGGGGCGGTTTGTGAAAACTAGGTCTAGTAGGGAGGTTGGGGTCCTGGTACACTTGAGTACCAACAGCCTGGTGAACCAGACCTTCAAGGAAGTCTAGCATAACTTTAGGAGGCTGGGGGACAGACTAAAAGCACACTCAGCTTCTCTGACATAATCCATGTCCTTCCTGTGTGTGGGAAAGGAAAGGGGAAGGATAGGGTGAGGAAGTAGGAGTGGGAGATTGGAGCTTTAATGGGTGGTTGAAGGGATCATGTAAGCAGGAGGTGTATCATTTTGTAAGAGACAGGGATTACTTCTGGGACAGGAGACTCTTCAAGAGGAAGACCAGTGTGCTTGGACAGAAGTTAGATCTTAACATAGGTGGCACTGAAGCTAGAAGGGGAAGATTGATTCTGTCGGAATTACAGTGGATGAAAAGCAAAAGGGAACCCAAGCTAGGACTCCACCAGTAATTGGGGCAAGGAGCAGGGAGAATGGAAGAAGTGGAAGAAGCAAAGCAAAGAAGCAAAGCAGGGATCCAAAATAGACTAGGATTAAGTACGGAGGAGGGCAGGGGTCCAAAATGTCAGCTGAGTTTAGGAACAGCACATGATAAAAAAGAATGAGTAAACAAGAAGGGGAAGGGCACAAGCTGAAAAGCAGTCTGCCTCAATTCCAGGATCCTAGGAAAGAAAATCACTTGGACAGGAACATGAGCCAGCAGGAATAGTGAGTGGGGCCTGGCATTACTGAGATATACCATATATACAAGGAACAGGAGTAATAGAAAGGGTGGTGGGTAGTCCTCTATGTGAGGGAAAGCATTAAGGTGGTAGAAAATAGGTCCATCATGAGAAAGAATAGGGAGACAGAATCACTGTTTATATAACTAGCAACAACAGTGGGAAAAAACTGCACATGGAGGTGGTATGTAACCTGCCAGGACAAGGAAGAGAGGGGAATAGTGAGAGAAGGGCAGGAATCCTAGAGGGCATTTGCAATTGGGAGGTAGTCATGGTGAGGGATCTCCATCTACCAAACATAGACTAGGTTATTTTAGAAGATGGGGCACTAGAAGTCAGACACTGCTAGACACATGGCAGGACTGCCTTCTGGTGCAGCTGGTCAGGTAACCCACAAGGCAGGCTGCCATTTTTAATGTGGTACTCACCAAGTTGGAAATGACAGGTGGAGTGTGGGTTGGGGGACCTCTGGAGTCAAGCATCCATAATGCCATATTGTTTAATCTGGCCCTGGATAAAAGTATACTTTCATCAAGGGCTGTGCTTGTGGATTTCAAATGAACAAATTTCAACTAGATGAGGGAATTAATCAATGCTAGTAGGTGGGTCAAGAGAATGTAGCAGGTCTTCTCAGCACTTTTGAGATTAGTACCCCACACTCAGTTCTTGTTATTATTGTTTTTTTTTTTGTGTGTGTGCGCGTGTTATTTCGTTATGTTCTCCCAAGCCCCTGGCCAATCACTCCTTCAAGTGGCCTAGAGCCCTGCCACCAGTCCCTGTCACCATCCTGCCACCCTCATTACTGCCGCAACCTGGTTGACCTGATGTATCGCTTCACCAGTGGGGCCCCCCTCATGAGGTAGGGGAACCTGGAGAGAAGACTTGCTCAAAGACTTCCTTTTATGCTGGACACATGGCGAGGGGTCAGTGCGGACACTTCTGGATTTTGTGGCAAGCAGGTGTAACCCCCCTTAAAATGGGGGATCCTATAATGTCTTCCTGGGCTGCCTATTGCCCACTGTCAGGATGGTATCCTGTGTCCAATAGTTCTAATCCCCTGCATGAGAGTGCTCTATTAAGCCTCCATGCCTGTATCTTTAAGAGAGCATCTATGCTGTGTTAGAAAATGAGTCTGGGCTGGGTTCAAGTGAATTAAGGCTCACGACCAGCCAGACAGTCCATTATTCTGCTCCATTCTGCAGTAGCTAATTGTGCACAGGGAGCTCCGTTAGGGAAAGTGATTATTTACTGTTTATCTGTCATAATAATAAGAACAGAGGAGTTTGTCTAACCTGCTTTCAATTGCAGCTTGAACTATTAAATAGAGACACCATTTTGGTTCTGGACTGCCAGTGTCGGACCAATCGAGCCTCAGGGGACCTAAACTGGAGACTGTCCCCAGAGGTCTTGTGGGATTGAATTCTGTAGGAATTGTAGTTTTAAGGGTCTGGTGCCTAAATGGACCTGGAGGGGGAGCCCTTTCAGTGACAGACAGTTACCTCAGCCAACTGAACTTTTTTGGATTACTGGGAAATTCCCAGAAATGCTGAAGCAGAGTGTCAGTCATGAGTTGGAGTTTGGAAAGTAAACAGCTTGAATCGTCGAGAAACTGTTCCTGTTAAGAGCACAGGAGAATCGGCAGGAAGGCTCTGCTGGTCTGCCTGTCACATCTCCAGTTTGGAGTATCGCCTTGTGTATGAAATTTAGACTTTCTCTGATTGCTGACTGAGACCTGCCTTGGGAGAGAGAGAGAGAACAATGTATTATTGCTAATTGTGAGTGGACCGAAGACTTGCTCCAGAAGCTATCAGCCTGCCAGACGCCAGAAGTGAGCCTCAGATTGAAAGGTTTGTGCAGAGAAGCTGTGATTTGCAAACAGAATTCATCCAAACTATGGCTAAATAGGTTAAATGTTACAGGTCTGCGGAATGTGTTTTGTGGGTCGCAATTTGGATCCCCACAGTGAGTCTTGTTGTGCTGCTGAAGGCTTTTCCAGCACTTTATCCTGGACATTATCCAAACTGATCTTCCTGCCAGGACCCTGCCATCTCGGCCTAGGTCGCTGCTCCTGATTCAGAGATATTCTCATCGAAAAACCCGCTCAGGGATTTGGCCCCCTGCTCAACATCACTGAACAGGTAGCGACCACCAGGAGGTGAGTTGTGTAGGCCCTGCTTCCCCTGGCAATCCAGTACAACACTGCAAGGTCTTCATCTCGCCGGTCCTGCATCCTTGTCTGGGTAGCATGAGTACAAAACAGGGTAGCTCCCTGCAACATAAGCTACAATCATTGTGTATCATCTCATTTTCTTGTTTGGGTTTATTGCAGCAGACTGAGCCATCTGGCTCTGGATTACAATTATTTGGGTTGAGTGCATGTTAATTGTTTTCCTTCCTAAAGGTTCCAACAACAGCTGCAACACCGGCCTATCCCGGGCAACGTTTCAGGCTAGCCTGTTTAACATACTGGGTACCTAGGGTTGTGGGACTGTGTTGAAGGGACTCACTGTGCATGCTGAATCAACCTGGATCAAACCAGAAATATAAATCACTTGCTGGATTTACGCCCCACCCTTGTTCACTTCCCCCGAATAAACCAGATTGTGGGTTTTCACATTTAACCTGGCTAGTGTGTTCCTTATTGGTTGGGTTACTGCTGTATTGTTGCATTGCTGGTCTTATTTTTCAAGGGGGTCTCCAGGGCAGTTGCAGAAGGTCCAGCCCTGGTGATAAGTGCAAGGAGTGTGAGCATATCATTACAGTCATATGGTAAATGTGAATGTTCTGTTGCTGAACTCTTTAGGCCACTAGAAGGGTTGGTGGGTGCTTATATCATCCCGGAGGGCTATACCAACAGCAGCTACGCTACCCCAAAACCATTCCTCCAGGTGGAAACACCCGTTCACCGAGCTCAGGTCTCTCAACCTGTGCCTTGTCACACAGGCAGGGGTAGTAGCCAATAGGATAGCACCACCTAGGGGTTACATCTTGGAGGCACTGCTGGGATTTTTGACCTCTAGTGGTCAGAAGTGGGAACTACAGCACAGTGTAAAATTGAGACAGAAACTGAAATGGAGGCGCTTACTAAGCCCAAGTGGAAAATTTCTTCCAACAAGCTGATCGTGTACCGTATGATGGGGTGGAGTGAGGCCAAGGGAGTAGATCCCCAACAGACCATATTACTACTTGATATCCCTCTGGGGACCACTAATGACATGATTTAAAAACTGTGGGGAAGGTTAAATGTCTGGAGAAGGTTGAAGTATGGGGGCGGGATTCAGATCTGTTTGATCAAAACTTGGTGGCCCTCCTTTCTTGTAGCCTCCCTGTAGACCCCAAAAAGTATCCCCTTTTTATCATGCCTGAAGGGTCCCAGAAGGGGTGGAGAGTTATTCATTTGCATAGTGACCCATCTTCCCCTGGGGTCCCCGAGGGTGGAGGGATTCAAGGATAAACTGTTAAGGCTGTTGGCTACTGAAGGCCAGACAGCCAAGGAATTGTTAAAGGTTTTGGATGTTTCGGAAGAGACCACTCCCATTCAGTCTCCTCTGGCCGCTCCGTCTACTCACAGAGCATCCCCTGTTGTAGCCTCCCCATTGTGATACCTTCTGTACACCTGGACTCCTATCGCAGGCTCAGACTGCTTTCTGGTGCAGTTCCTGTGCCAGTGGGGGAGGATGACTTAGAAACACAGATGGACTATGCTACTCCACTGGTCCAAGAGTGGCAATGTTGAAAGGGGGAGAAGAGAAAGAGATTTATGGAAAGTTTAAGGGGCCCTGCATTGGAAGTAATCCAGTTTCTTCGATCCACCAACCCAGAAGCCACCACAGCTGAGTACCTCTCTGCCTTGGAAGGGGTGTTTGGCAGCACAATATCTTGAGAAGACAATGTGGAAGCTCAAGTCTGCTAAACGATGTAAAACTGAAATGTTGTCTGCTTTTGTCACCTGAAATGAACGGGCCTTGCAGAGGGTCCATAGGAAAAGAGAAGTCCCAGCTAGCAAACTGAACCGAGTCAGGCTGGAGCACATTCTCAAATCTGCCCAGTATTCTACTGTGCTCATGCTGAAATTGAAATTTCAAGACAGGAAAACTAACCCTCCTGAATATTGCTGGCTAATGAAAGAGATACGAGAGGCTGAGCATGATGAGGATGAATGGGAGCCCTATGCAGGGGTTGCCCGCACCAGCCAAGCCTTAGATCGGTCCAAAGAAAGGGAGAAGTCTACTGAAATCCAGCAAGTTAAAGAACTGCTCAAAAAGATAAAGGAGATGCGAGCCAACCAACAAGCTGCATCTGAAGCGGTCAGAAGCTCCCACCCTCGCCAACTGAGACTAGAAGTGAGGTTTCCCCCGGGGGTGTGGGAGCCCATGCCATCATTCCAGAGACCCAGGTTGAGTCCAAGTTAGTGGAAGAAATTAGAGAGCTGAGAACCTTAGTGGGGGACCTCATACATGCCACCCGTACGTCTGCCCACTGGGGAGGTGGCGGGGACAGAGAACCTGAGTCAAACTCAAAGAAAGACAGTAGAACTCCTTCTTCCAACTGGCAACACTTGTCTGACCTCCCACTCCAACCCCTCAAAGGACTGCATGTATGG
This sequence comes from Neoceratodus forsteri, assembly GCA_016271365.2. NCBI lineage: Eukaryota > Metazoa > Chordata > Ceratodontiformes > Ceratodontidae > Neoceratodus > Neoceratodus forsteri. The sequence continues at coordinate 1,069,685,905 of CM028130.1, forward strand.
GGGTTGAATGTGAAATCCTATCCTTACCTAGGGTATGTATGAGTTTGGTTGTCCTTCCGTACTGCTGTAGCGGGTATGGATGAGCAAGTGGAGACCTTGGCCTTTGTGTGCCCGCCAAGTGGAGTGTATGACGGTGTCCCTCTACTAACTGGTACTAATTGACATATGTTCAGGTGGTCAGCTCAACATTGTCAGGAAAAGCAAGCCAAGTGAACTGGACGGGCCCTGTGCATTCCAGCCCTAGTACAGTGAGCCTATGACTTACAGATGCAGACACAGGAGACTGAGAAGGATGAACCCATGGGGGTGGTCTGGAAAAAGGATCCTGACTCACTGGTACTACCACCCAATTCTCAGTGCAGCATCAGTGGTGAAGTGTGCCTAAAGACAGATGTTAAAATTAAGATCCTTATGCTGGACTCCCCAGAAGAGGGGAAACTGCCTGAGCGACTGTTGGTCAAGCTTAGTATTCCACCTGCTCGGGCCCATGCCTATGCTCGGCAGGTAGTGGTGCAAGTTCAGAATATGTCAGATCAATAAGTTCGGGTGAATCAAGGGTGCACACCAGCCACTGTGTATTGTGCAGATACTACCGTGCTGCCCAGCAAGAAGTGCCCCGGCATGGGTGATGAGGTGACCACTGACCTGTTTGACTTCAGGAAGTCCCCCGTTCCTGCCAAATGGAAAGCCATGATTAGCCAGAAGTTGTCTCAGAGAAGCCAAGTGTTTCTGAAGGATGCAGGTTGTGTTACTGGGGCCGAACACTACATCAGACTTCATGATGAGAGGCCATTCAGAGAGAGAGATTCCATCGCCTTGCACTGGCTGACATAGACAATGTTAGACATCACCTTCAGGAGATGCAGGAATGCAGGAATTATTCAAGAGTCTTGAAGCCCTTATGCCTCTCCGATTGTGGCAGTCCAAAAGAAGACTGGATCAGTGAGGATGTGTGTGGACTACTGGACGTTAAATTGGTGAACTGTCCCGGGCCAATACATCATGGCCCATATCCAGGATACCCTTGACTGCCTCAATGAAAGACAGTAGTTCTCAGTACTTGACCTTCGGGGTGGGTGTTATCAAATCCCAATGGCCCAGTAAGACCAAGAAAAAACAGCCTTTATATGTCCCTTGGGTTTCTATGAGTTTCTCCGCATGCCTCGAGGTATTTCAGGTGCACCAGCCACTTTCCAGCGGCTGATGGAACAAGCGGTGGGAGACACAAACTTATTAGAATGCCTTAATAATTTAATAATAGACTTTGACAGCAGATAAGGACCATTTGGCCCACCTAGTCTGTCCATTTTCCCTACCTACAGGATAAGCTGCAGATCCTATTTAACCAACAGCCTATTTCTTCCTACCCCCCACAAAAATTGCCTTATGTATGTCCCTTGCATTCTTGAATTCTCCCACAGTTTTAGACTGCATGACCTCTTCAGGAAGGCTGTTCCATGCGTTCACCACCCCCTCTGTGAAAAAATACTTCCTCACATTGCCCCTGAGCCATCCATCCTCTATCTTCAAATTGTGTCCCCTTGTTCTTGCACAACTCTTTTTCTGAAAGATGTTACCCTCTTGGACTTTGTTGATTCCACTGAGGTACTTAAAAGTTTCTATCATGTCCCCCCTCTCCCTCCTTTCCTCAAGGGTATATATATATTAAGCTCCTTTAGTCGCTCCTCATATGGCTTCTCTTGCAGACCCTGCACCATTTTAGTTACCCGCCTCTGGACTGCCTCCATCCTGTCTATGTCCTTGCGGAGATGGGGTCTCCAGAACTGGACGCAGTACTCCAGATGAGGTCTCACCAACTGTCTGTACAGAGGGATAACAACTTCCTGTTTTCTACTGGTGATGCCTCTCCCTATACATCCCAGTATTGCCCCAGCCCTCCCTACTGCCTTCTCACATTGCTTGCTTACTTACCTTAAGGTCATCTGATATGATTACCCCCAGGTCCCTTTCCATTTTTGTTGTTGTTACTACCCCCCACGCCCATTGTGTAACCTTCCCCTGGGTTTTTGTTTCCCAGGTGCATTATTTTGCACTTCTTTGCATTGAATCCAAGCTGCCATATTTCTGACCATTCCTCCGACCTTGCCAGGTCCCTTCTCATCCTTTCCACGCCTTCTTGTGTATCAACCCTATTGTAAATCTTTGTGTCATCTGCAAAGAGGCATACTTTTCCTTCCAGTCCCTCTGCAATGTCACTTATAAAGACATTAAAAAGGACTGAACCCAGTACTGAACCCTGCGGTACCCCACTAGTAACCCCTCTTTCTTCAGAGTGGACTCCATTTACAATTACCTTCTGTGTCCTGTTGTCCAGCCAGTGTTTTACCCAGGCTAACACCCTGGGACCCACTCCCAGGCTGGTTAATCTGACTGTTAATATTTTGTGTGGGACTGTGTCAAACACCTTGCTAAAGTCTAGGTAGGCCATGTCCACAGCCCCTCCCTGGTCTACTACTTTGGTCACCCAGTCAAAGAAATCAATTAGATTTGTCTGTCATGACCTTCCTGCTGTGAACCCATGCTGCCTTGGGTCCTGTGCCCTACTGGACTCTAGGTACTCAACAATTCTTTCCTTCAGAAGAGATTCCATTGCTTTCCCTACCACAAAGGCCAAACTGACAGGTCTGTAGTTTCCTGCCTCTGTCTTACTCCCACTTTTGTGAAGGAGTATCACATCCGTCTTCCTCCAGTCCTCAGGTACCACACCATCCTGCCATGATTTGTTAAAAAGGGTAGCCAGTGGTGTCACTAGTTCTCTCCTTAATTCTTTTAGAATTCTTGGGTGAATTCCATCAGGTCCCATTGCTTTGTCCATCTTCAGTTTTAGGAGTTCTTTCAGAACCCTTTCTTCTGTGAAAGGGCTGGGATCGACCCCCTATCCAGAGTGCTTCTGTTAATTGGATTAGGCACCTCCCCATCTCCTCTTTTGTGAATACTGAGCAGAAGTATTCATTCAGTATCCCTGCTTTTTCACTGTCCCTCTCTGCCCAACCACCGTCCATTCTATTCAGCCTCACTATCCCTCCCTTTGTCTTTCTGCACTCCCTGATGTACCTATAAAAGGTTTTATCCCCCTTCTTAACCAAGTTAGCTATCTTTTCTTCAGTTTGGGCCTTTGCTATTCTTACTACCCTCCCTGCTTCCTTCTGCCTTAACTGGTACAGTTCTCTGTCCTGCTCCTTCTGTGTTTCCTTATACTGTACTTCCTGAATGCTATATTTTTCTCTCTAACCTTCACTGCCACCACTTTTGAGAACCATAGTGGCTTTTTATTTCATTTTGATTTGTTTATTTGCTTCACACAAAGGCTTGTTGCCTCTGTGATGGCAGTTTTGATGTTTCCCCATTATTTCTCCACCCCTCCTTCTAGCCTATTTGCTAGTGCTTTTCTAAGGCACTCTCCTATCTTGCCAAAGTCAGCCCTCCTGAAGTTCAGAACCCTCACTTTTGTATAGCTTGACTCTGTAGCTGAGTTATCTGGGATGCATAGGGAGAGGCATCACCAGTAGAAAACAGGAAGTTATTATCCCTCTGTACAGACAGCTGGTGAGACCCCATCTGGAGTACTGTGTGCAGTTCTGGAGACCCAATCTCCACAAAGACATAGACAGGATGGAAGCTGTCAGAGGAGGGCAACTAAAATGGTGCAGGGTCTGCACGGAGAGAACATATGAAGAGAGATGAAAGGAGCTTAATATGTATAGCCTCGAGGAAAGAAGGAGAGGGGACATGATAGAAATGTTCAAGTACCTCAAGGGAATCAACAAAGTCCAAGAGGGTAGCATCTTTCAAAAAAGAGGTGTGCAAGAACAAGAGGGGCACAATTTGAAGATGGAGGCGGCTCAGAGGTAATTTAAGGAAGTATTTTTCACATAGAGGGTTGTGGACGCATGGAACGGCCTTCCGGTGGAGGTTGTGGAGTCAAAATCAGTGGTGGAATTCAAGCATGCATGGAACAGTCATAAGGCCATTCTAGGGGGTGGGGGTAGGAAGAAGTAGGCTGCTGGTTAACTAGAATCTGCAGCTTATCCAGTAGGTAGGGAAATGGGCAGACTGGGTGGGCCAAGCAGTCCTTATCTGCCATCAAATTCTATGTTTCTATGTTTCTATCGTGAACCACACTGTTTGGTGGTCGCTTGTTCCCAGATGGCTACCTACTTCTAGATATGAGATCCACTCACTGTCCCCATTTGAGAGTACAAGGTCTAAGATTGCGCCCTCATGAGTGGGTTCCAAAACTAGCAGTCTGAAACATGCCACCTGAAGGGCATTGAGAATGGCCCTGCTTTTGGGTGTTGCTGCAGCCAAGGTGTTCCAGTTGACATCTGGCATATTCAGGTCCCCCATCAACAGTATCTACCCTCTCTCTGCCCTCCTAAGGATGCCTTCTATCATATCCTTGTCCATTCCCTCCCCCTGACATGGGGGTCTGTATACAAACCCTGTGCAGATTGTGGTGCCATTTTCAGTCTCTAAGGTGACCAACAGTGCCTCCTCTCCTCCCTGTTTAATCTTTTGTTCAGTTGCTTTTATCCCTTCCCTTACATAGATAGCTACTCCTCCCCTCTTCTCCCCTCCCTGTCTCTCCTGTAGGTTGTGTACCCTGGTATGTTAACATCCCAGTCATGGTTCTCTGTGTACCATGTTTCTGTGACTGCTACGATATCCAGGCATCCCTCTTCCATCAAGGCCACCAGTTCAGGGAGCTTGTTGCCCAGACTACGGGCATTGATACTCATTACTCTCCATTTCTTGATGGCCTTACCCCTTTTTGCCCCATCCCTGTCCTTAGTGTGTTTGTCATTTTCTCCATTTGCCCCAACCCTTCTCCCTATCGACATCTCTATCTTGGTGTTTACCTCACTTACTACTTTGATATATTGCGGGGGCTAGGCTTTCCCTGCTCCTATCCAGTGCCTCCCCCTTGGCTAGTTTAAATGCTTGCCAATGAAACATTTAAACATTTAAACCTATCACCTAGGATCCTGGTTCCCCTCCTGGACAGATGCAGACCATCACTCTAGTATAGGCCTGCATCCCTCCAGGTGGACCCCCAGTCCCCAATGAAGCCAAATCCCTGAGATCTGCACCAGTTTTTCAACCACTGATTGTAGCACCCTAGCCTCACCCATGCCACAGACAGGCAGCACCTCTGACAAGGTTACCATATGTGCTACTTGTCTAAGGCCAACTCCACAACCTCTTCCTGCACTGCTCTGATCCCTTTCTTAGCCAGGTCATTTGTCCCTAGGTGGACAATGACATCAAGCTCCCTCCCCTGTGCAGCTGCTCCAGCGATCCTGAGGATTCGCTCCCTGTCCCTCCAAGCCATAGCACCAGGCAGGCACCTTACATCCCTCTTCCCTTCCTCCCCTAGTTCTATCTTCCTAACAATGGAGCCCCCCCACCACCAGGAGTTGTTTCCTTCCCCTGTGGGGTCCCTTGCCACCCTTCTGTGGGTCTCCTTTGTGGAGGTTCCCAACATCCTCCTTGGTCTCCACTGTGTGTGCCTCCATAGAGGAACCACACTCTGCCAGAACTGCATATGAATTGTGGAGAGGTACAACTGGAGGGATTCACCTCTGTTCCACTACTCTCACCCTCCCTGAGCCCACTGTGGTCCAACCATTCCTCATCCATGGCAATCTCGAGGCAACAGCAGTGGCACTGGTGGTCCCTGGGTGGGAGAAGAGGTCCCACAAATCCTGGCCAACTCAGCCTAAGATGAGCAACCTCCTCCCTCAGCCCAGAGAGGTGCCTGCAGATGGGACATCACCGTATCCTCCAGAATGTCTCCCGGAAAACTGCTGCTCCACAGCCACTGCATTGTACCACTCTTATCATGTCTTATTTCTGGCCCTTTAACTGTTGTATGGAATACTTACTCTTTCCTGTTTTTCTCCCTACTTACTTACTGCCTCTGTGCCCTTTAAGTTCCTGATCTTCCTGTTCTGAAACAAGAAGTTCCTATATTTCTCAGTAGTCTCCTTCTTTGCTCAGAGTCAGACCTCCAGCAGCTGGGGGGGATGGAGAGCTACTCTTCCTTCTAGGATGGTGAGTCTTTTGTGACTCCATGATCACTCACTTCCTGCTCCCAAACAAGAAGCTCCTGTTGTCAGTCAAATCCTATGCCTATAAAACTAGAACTGGTTTAGGGTGGTGGGGAGGGAAGGAGGGCAATATAGTCCCAGTAGAGAAGTTTAGTTATAATAACAGCAGCTCCTTCCTCCCGGTGTCTCTGCCTGTTCTCTGGCAGAAGCTATCTAGGGCAGTGTTTAAATCTGGCTTTAGCCTGGCTTCCTTCTAGCTAAGCCACTCCCCCACTTTACAATTCTTTCTACACTTAGTTAATGACACAGATAACAATATCCTTCAGCTACCTGAGACAAACACCTAGATAACTACACAGATAACACTTCATTTCAGCCAACTCAGACAAACACACTATTTTTTTTTTGGTTTTACCCTAATACTTTTATTTATCAAGCACAATTCAAAAATCAAAGCACTGTACAAATATAAAATCATAAAACTTTAAAACAAGAATTAAAATCCAATGTACTCAAACCAATTAATTATTCTCAGTAGTTCACAAAACCAAGATTAAATAAATGGGTATATAATGCAATTTTGAAGCTCTCCACGGTCTGGCACTCTTGAACCCAATGATATAGAGAATTCCACGGGGTAGGTGCTACAAAAACAAATGAACAAGCACCAGATGTTTTCAGCTGCACCCTGGGAACCTCTAGCAATCCCTCATTGGTGGAACGAAGGGGGTGGAGGGGGTGGTAGGAGCAAAGAAGCTCTTGCAGGTAACTTGGACCCTGTCCATGTAGGGCTCTGCAGGTCAGCAAGCCAACCTTAAAGGTGATCCACCATTGCACTAGCAGCCAGTGCAGTTCATGCAGCACAGGGGTAATGTGGCTAGATCGAGAAAGCCCTGTCAATAACCTAGCCGTCGCATTCTGCACTAGCTGCAAATGGTGAATAACAACCTTTGATAGCCCTAGGTAGAGGGCAGTACAGTAACCCAGGTGAGAGGTCACAAAAGCATGGACCAAAGTTGGAAGGTCACCAGGTGTCTAATCTGAGCAATATTCCTCAGATGGTAAAATGAGGTCTTGACCACGGATGACACCTGAGACTTCAAGGTCAATCAGTCGTCGAGGATAACGCCCAAACTACCCACCTGTTTGAAGGTCCTCAGCTGGCAGTCACCCAGTACCAGACCAGATGCTCGCCCCGCCAAAGACCCCTCTACCTGGCGACCAGGGTCCACCATCAAAACCTCAGTCTTCTCAGAATTTAGCTTCAATCAGTTGGCACACATCCAGTCTTGGATCTCGGAAAGGCAGGAGTTAAATACTGAGAGCGCAACATCCTAGCCAGGTGCAAAGGACATGTACAGCTGAGTATCATCTGCATAGAAGTGAAAACTCAATCTGTACCACCTTACAATGTCCCCCAATGGCAACATGTACACCGCGAACAACATGGGGAAAGTACTGAGCCCTGCAGAACCCCACATGGCAGGGAGAAAGTATCAGAGGAAAAAATTCCTGACACTACTCTCTGAGACCTGCTAGTGAGGAAGGAATGAAACCATCTGAGGACTGTACCAGATAGTCCACAGATCAGCCACAGGCATTCCAGCAATACCTCATGGTCCACGGTGTCAAATGCCACTGAGAGATCAATGAGGACCAAGACAATACAGCTCCTTCGATCTCTCGCAACAAGGAGGTCATTGAGCACCCAAACAAGGGCAGTCTCAGTACTGTGCCTTTTCCTGAAACCCAACTGGAAGGGATCATAAATGTCATGGATGGCAAAATGATCCTCCAGCTGCAGCGCAACCACCTTCTCAATAACCTTACCCACAAAGGGAAGGTTAGTGACGGGCCTGTAGTTGGCAAGACAGTCTGGGTTGAGAGAAGATTTCTTAATCAGGGGAATCACCACTGCCTCTATCGAAGAATCAGGGAATTCCCCAATCTCTAATGAGCTCCAGACTATCTCTGCCAGGAATGGGCTGATGACATCCACACACCCCACAAGGAGGTGGGTCAGGCCCAGGTTCAAACTACAGAAGGTCAGCCGCGTACTCTGGATGATCATCATGACATCCAAGATTGCCACCTGGCCAAACGCTGACCAACCAGACCAAGGTTATGCAACCTGCCACCAGTCACTGCAGCCCCTCTTACAGCGTGACAAACAGATCTCAGACCTGATGCCAGCAACCTCATCTGCAAAGAATCGGCAAACTCGTCACATTTACCATGTGACAACATTCATTGTAACTGCAAACAGGCTGGATTGCACAGTCTGTCCACAGTGTGAAAGAGCTAATCTGGTCGATTCCATGCAGCAGTGATCTCCCCGGACAGGAACTCTGCCTTCTTGCAGGAGATCTCTGATTGATAGTCGGCATAAAGTGGCATCAATCTAAGCTTGTCAGCGTCTAGGCCCGATTTTTGCCAGCAACACTCTAGCCTTCACCTCACTCTCCTTATCTCCTTCAAAGTCCCATTAAACCATGGGGATTGAGGTCTAAGGGAGAGGGGGCCAACCCAGACAGGAGCGATGGAATCCACAGCTGCCACCACAGCCTTGTTATAGGTCTGTAGTAGAACCCCTGGACCCATGCTTGCACTCATACATCCTGATAGGTTCAGCACCACCATTAGGTTATCTGGGACCACATCCCTGAATGGGCAGTACCAGACCATCTCTGAAGGAGCAGACCTATATGGGGGTGCCTGGAAACTGAACCTGATAGTGTGATGGTCAAACCATCTGACTGGTTTCACCACCAAATCAGCACTTTCCATACCCACTAGGAAGACGAGACCCAAAGAGTGACCTGAAATATTGGTCACAGAGGAAATAACCTGTGTGAAGCCCCAACGCATATATAAGTTGGAGCAAGTCCTGTCCAAAATGCAAGAGTTCGTCATCGATCCAGGCATTGAAGTCACCCAGCACCATCACTCTGGGTGACTTCAACACTGTGTCAATGACGAACTCTGGGTGGATGGTAAATGAGAAGAATTGTGCACCCCACACCTGAGCCCAGGATACACTCAAAGGATCTGTTCTCACCCACCGGCACTTCCACCAGGTCCAGCTCAGTTCTAAAACAAATGGCAACACCCCCACCCCTATGATCTAACTGCGGGCAATGTATCATCAAGAACCCAGCTGGCACCACTGCCTCAATAACTGGGCCAGCATTCATGTCCAGCCAGATCTCGGTGATGCATTGCAGGTCCGATGACACAAGATCAGCAATATGAATCTGGCGTTGCATAACACAGTCTGGGTAGGATGGGGTTCCGAGGCCGCCCGAGTAACCTGCCCACCTAATGTGGAACCCTTGGATATGGGTACTAGACAGGGAGGTCCCCTCTCCAGTCTCCATTTCATCCCAGGGAGTCTTCTTGTCCTCACAACCCCAATCCGCCCACTTCGTTCCTCTCCTCCCCATCGTCCAGGACCCTGCCCTCCATGCCTTCTATCCACTATCCCCAACGATCTACAGCCTTCTGTATTTTGATGATGTCATAGTGTTTGGCTGGACTCAGGAGGAACATGAAGCCCATCTGTTCAAGGTTCTTGACAGATTAGAGGACTTCGGATTTAAGCTATCAATAGACAAGTGTCAGTTCTTTCAAACAGCTGTGAAATATGTTGGTCACATACTGTCAGCTGATTCAGACAGACCCAAGCCAAGTGGAGTCCTTGACCACCTGGCCTCAGCCTAACAACCTAAAAGAGTTGCAAAGATTCTTGGGATTCTGTGGTTACTACCATCGGTTCATAAAAGATTACTCCAAAGACATTCACCCTTTGCTCAACCTAACTCAAGGCTATCCCCCTACAAACAAGAAGTATAAAAAAAATGCAGTTAAGGAGGAAGACAATGTTTACTTTCAGACACATGAACTGTTTTGAGCCTGGTGGGCTTCTGAGTGTGAAGCTGCTTTCTATATCATTCATCAACTCACCCACGCCCCTGTGCTTGCCTATGCCGACCCTACCAGACCCAATGTGCTACACACTGACACCAGCTTGAAAGTACTTGGTGCCATTCTGAATCAAGAATATGAGGAAGGTCTACTCCCAGTGGCGTTTGCCAGTCAGAGCCTAACCCCATCTGAAAGAAATTATCCAGTACACAAGCCTGAATTTTTTGCACTAAAATGGGCTGTGGTGGACCAATTCCACTAATATCTTTATGGTGCCAAAATTCTGGTCAAAACTGAATAATCCCCTCACTTATGTTCAGACTTCAGCTAAATTGGACACCACAGGGCATCACTGGTTATCTGCACTTTCCACTTACAACTATTCAGTGGCATATTGATCGGGCTTGAACCACGTTGATGTTGGGGCCCTTTCCAGATGCCTTAACTCTAATACCAATTGGGTGCAAATATCTGAGCAGTCTGTCAAGGCCCTCTGCTAGAAATTTGACAAAGATGAGTATCCCTCTCTTGAAACAGTTGACTGCCTAGTAGACTGTTTAGGTCCTCCTGACACTTGTGCTCCCATGGCCTACTGCCACCTTGCAATCTTAGACCTTAGTGCCTTGCCTCAACTTACCCCTGACAACATACAGTGGGTGCAGGCTCAAGACCCCATGATTAAGCCTGTGCTTGATGCTCTACATGCTGGAAAGGATGTGTCCAAACTCCGCTCCTCAGATCCATGGACCGCTTTGTTGTTTAAAGAGGGACCCAGACTAAAACTGCATAACCAGCTACTTTATAGGGAAACTGTAAACTGACAAGGTCAAACTGACAAACAGCAATTAATGTTGCCCACCGTGTTCAAACGTGTAGTTCTACGGGCTCTCCATGACCAAATGGGACACTTGGGTTGTGACTGAACTACAGACCTGGCCCATGCTCAATTCTATTGGCCAAAAATGGGGCTGACATTGAAGCCCATATCAGGACTTGCAGCCGTTGTATCCAAAGAAAAGCTCCGCCCCAGAGGGCTGCACCCTTGGTCAATATCTCTACCAGCGTGTCCATGGAGTTGGTGCGTATCGATTTCCTGTGCCTTGAACCCAACCAGAAGAATTTTGGAAATGTGCTAATGGTGACTGATCATTTCACACGTTATATAAAAGTGTCAGTAGCTCAGTAGGTATTGCATTCGCCTCTGAGGCCGGGAGATCAGAGGGCTGTGAGTTTAGTTCCCACATCTGTCACTTGGGTTAATATCCCGGTACTGACACTGTAGTGCAGTATGAGAGGGGTGCTGCACTTCTGAGGTGCTGTCTTTCGAATGAGACGTTAAACCGAGGTCCCATCTGCCGGGACTGGTGGTAGTTCAGGTGGATGTTAAAGATCCCATGGCACTTATCAAAAAGAGTAGGGGAATTTTTTATTAAAGAGGTGGACTTCATAACACAACAATACAGATGAAATCAAACAGAAAAATACTGAAAATTTTAACAAATGAACAGAGCAAAAAAGGAAAGAAATAAGCTTATAAATTCAATACCAATGAGTACAATGAATCCATATATGTGCAGCCTTTTCCTTACTATAATGCAATAAATCCATTTGTACAATATCATGTAAGGATTGTCAAATATTTGCCAATAATTCAACATGCGAGACCCGCTTTTGATGGAGAACCCCCAAACATCTGATTTGCCACAAATGATAGCGAATGACAACAAAAATAAGATACAGGTTCTCGGGATTATACTTCACACATAAAGCATGATTCCCACCACACATAATATCAGAGTAAGATATTCTTAAAAACTCAGGTTCCCCCCAAACAACACTTAAATAAGCCCAAAATTGTACAACAAAAACACATTCAAAAAATAAATGACACTGAGTTTCCATCATCTGTGAACAGGAAGGACGGGGACAATATCTATCTTCTAATTTTTTTATGTTTTTGATTATCCTTCACACTAAGCCTACCAAAATTCCCTAACCATAAACAATCCCGCATTTTGGAAGGGATACGAGGATTCCTTAAATGATGCAACACTACCATCTGTTGCGCAGAAGAACAAAAAGGAAAGACTATCACAGTAGAATTAGCATTAGACAGAATAGTGTGATAAACTGCCTTTCTAGTCAAAGTCAAAAAATCCTGAGGTCTAATTTTCCATTTAATAGCCATCTTAAAACCGTCAATACCATAATCTGGTATAGGGGTCTGTTTACCCAACAACCTAGGATTACCCTGTTCCCAAAACTGTATATTTGGCATGATCCAAGCCAAAACCAGTGAACGTCATATCTGAAAACCTGGTTTCAAGGCTAAACCAAAGTTATAACTGTAAAAAATACTAAAATAAAAAGCAACGGGATTAATCATACCCACACCCCCTTCCATAATGGATTTATAAGTAATGTCTCTTTTAATTGGGTTTAACCGGGATCCCCAAAAAGCCTGAAAAAAAAAACACTTAATCTATTAAACAATGTTTGGGGAGGTGGAAAGACATAGCTAAGATACAAAAAAATAGGTAAAAGTAAAGTTTTAATCAAAAGCACACTCTTTTTCTTACTAATCAACCGATTAAGCCAACCTTGTACTAAACGTTCTGCCTACCCTAAATGTGTCAACCAATTGGAAGAAGCCACATCCCGACCCCCAAAGCAGACCCCAAGAACCAGTAAAGGCTCAAGTTGAATCTTTATCCCCCCCAAAAAAACAGAAGATGGAATAGGGGTATTACCTAAAGGAATACCAACACTCTTATCCCAATTTATCCGGAAACCTGAAATAGCTGCATATGTCCTTAAAATATTGTAAAGGACCGCTTCTTTTGTGTCAACACCCAACGTAAGCACCATATCATCTGCAAAGACATAGTTTTAACAACAAAACCAGTTCTGGGAACCAAAACACCCTGAATATCATGAGAGCGGTGTAAAAGATGAATCAATATATCTAGACAAAAAACATATAAGAGAGGGCTCAGGGGGCAACCCTGTCGAACCCCTCTCCGTATTGCCACCGAGCGACCATACCACCCATTCACATTAGGACATAAGGAAATATTGTCATAAAGTGTCGTAATCCAAGAAACAAAACTTGCTGGAAAACCAAATGCATTCAAAACTGCAAACAAAAATTTATGCGAAATGCGATCAAAAGCCTTTTCCTGATCCACTCCCACCACCCATCCCGTGATCCAACTGGAATCAGCCTGTCAAAACAATTCTCATAGTACAATAAGGTTATCCTTAATCTGACGGCCCGGAACCGCATAGGTCTGTTCGATACTAATCAAATAATCAGAAATTTTATTCAATCTGTTTAACAAAATTTTTGCCACAATTTTCCTGTCAATATTAAGGAGGCTCAAAGGCCGGCAATGATCAATATTATTCTGTGCACCCTTTTTATGAATTAATACCAACATTGCTTCCTGCATGGAAGCAGAAAAAGTGGATGACTGCAAGATATGGTTAAAAAGAACCACCAAAACCGGAGACAAATCTTCAAGAAAATGTTTATAAAAAGCTGCCCCCAACCCATCCATCCCCGGGGCTGCATTAGAGTACAATAAGGTTATCCTTAATCTGTCGGCCCAGAACCGCACAGGTCTGTTTGATACTAATCAAATAATCAGAAATGTTATTCAATCTGTTTAACAAAATTTTTGCCACAATTTTCCATCAGTATTAAGGAGGCTCAAAGGCTGCCAATGATTAATATTATTCTGTGCACCCTTTTTATGAATTAATACCAACATTGCTTCCTGCATGGAAGCAGGAAAAGTGGATGACTACAACATATGGTTAAAAAGAACCACCAAAACCGGAGACAAATCTTCAAGAAAATGTTTATAAAAAGCTGCCCCCAACCCATCCATCCCTGGGGCTGCATTAGAGTTCAAGTGTTTAACTACCTGAAAGACTTCCTCAGCAGTGACATCATGTGTCAACATGAAAACATCCTCCGGCCGCACCTGTGGTAATGATATGGTGCGTAAAACCTGCTCCAAATCTCCACTAACCTCCTGATTTGCGAACATAGGTGTGAACCTATCCTCAATAACAGATAAAATCCCTTCTGGTGAAGTGACACTTTGCCCAGAGGAAGAAAGCAATTCTGAAAATAAACCTATGCTTAACTCTATCCTGACAACTCTTAAAGGGATCAATAGAAGAGGACCAAACCTGCATACCAAATCTTGTTTCCTGCTCCAAAGATTTAGCCCTGGTATATTGAAGGGACACCATCTTATTTTTTACCGTCTGAATCTGGGAACCATAATCCTAGTTAGTAGTGGCAGATAATGAAATCAAATGCTGTAAATGGTGACGTAATTTTAAATAGTCCAAATAATCAGACTGACACCTGGAAGAAGCCAAGAATTGAAACAAAACTCTCCAATCCTTTTTAGTGTCCTCCCACCAAGTGGAAATATCAGTATAACAATCACTGACAGAAAGCCTAGCCACCCAATGTCTCTGCCAGGCCCTCTGTATTTTAGGATTCTGTAATAAAACATCATTTAACCACCATTTATTCTTTTTACATCTAGGAGTACCTTTCCAAGAGATCTTGGAGTATAACAAAACATGATCAGAAAATTCCACCGCCTGAATAGCAGATTCTAAAACCTGAATAATGTTGGAAACAAATGTGAAATCAATCCTGGTTTTCAAGGTACTCTTAAAGAAAGTATAACCACCAATAGGATGCAGTCTTCGATAGGAATCCTGTAAACCAGCAGTAGCCAGAGTCCTATTCAAGGTATTAGTGTCACAGAACAGTTTAGAAGTCTGCAACCCCCTAACAGTTTGATGCAAACCACAATTAAAATCTCCCAACCAGATAACTAAACGTGAAGTATGTAAATATTGGTGGATATCCTCAAATAAAGAAACTCTAGTTGCTTTAGTTTGTGGGGCATAAATAGCAATTAGACGAAATCTATCACTATGATAAGTAAAATCTAACAATAAAGCGCACCCGGGGTGTATATCTACTAACCGGGTAACTTGAAAATCAGGATTGGTAAAAAGTATTCCAACACCATCACAAGCATCAAGCCCAACAGACCAGAAAGAAGCTCCCAAAGGCCAAGCTCGGGATGCAGCCTGTATTTTACTATGAGTTTTAAGTCTGGTATCCAATAAACAAAGTATATCACAAGAAACTGATTGAAGAGTAAACATAGTACTAGCCAACTTCCTCACCCCTTTAATACTATTAACATTAATAGTAGCAACAGAAAGAGAGGACTTGAAAAGGGGGAAAAAAAGGAAAATCACCCAAAAAACACTATGCATGTTATCCTAGCTTTCCAACACTGCCGGGTTCGTTTATCAATGAAATCCACACTCCCTTTTTCCTCAGTATCAGTAGTAGATAAGAGAGAGGAGGTATCAGTACCATCTTCATCAGACTCCCTCTCTACTAAAACTGCAAATTTATTACCCTGTGCCCAGGCCTCAGATGACTCTTCCTTGTCATGTCCCTCTAAGGATACTGGAGGCCTCACCTTCCTCCCAAACCTGGTCCATTTTTGATACAGGTCTAAAGCCTGAATCATTAAACTGGGGGTGGGGGGGAGGCATGTCAGGGAGCACATCAAGGTCTGAGGAAGGAAGAGGGGCAGCTACTACCTCCTCCAACTCAACCTGTACATCCGTAGTCACGGTAGCACCCAAAGGTGGAGGGGAAACTGCAGTGCCCGCCTGAGAAACATCAGCAGGTAACTCAGAAACCCCCAGATCAGAAACATGCAAAACAGAAGCAAGACTAAGGTCCGCAATCTTTTGAGAAAGCAAGTGTTGGGCCTGGTCAATAATGCCTGCATGGGAAGGGCAATCGTCCCTATTATGTAAAGCCCAAGGACATTTATCATAAGCATGTCCAGTATTCTCACTAAGATTGTAGCGAAAAAGATTCAAACATTTAGCAGACCCATGCCCAAACTCCAAACAATGACTACATTTAACAGTGTCACAGGCAGAACTAAGTTGAGTCTAAGATCCACACTTAAAACAGGACCGAGGTTGACCTATATAAAAAATAGCACCCCTATCCCTACCCAAATAAAAAGAACTGGGTAGATGCACAGTACTAGAGTTCGTGACAAACTGCTTAACCCGGATTCTCCAACCCCCATCCCAGATTTGTTCACTATCCAAAGTAGGGGAAGGAGTACCCAAAACCTCACAACGTTGCCGAAGCCAAAATAAAATATGCTCAGTGTTAACCCCTTCATTTTTAAACATAACAGTAATAACTCTAACAGTAGGTTTGGTGAGGGGGATTACCTGAAAGGGGGACCAAAGGGGTATATTCTTACAAACATTATACCTGGCACAAAACCTATCTAAACTAGAAACATTTTTAAAGCTGATATCAAAATTGGAGTTACCAATATTAATCAGGGCAAAAATCTCTGAAGAAAAGAACTTCATAGAAACCTTCAACAAGGTTCGAGCAATATAAATTCGGTCAGGCGCCTCCTTCAAACCCCCTTTATACAAAAAACTAACAGCATTTTGGCGTGGAGCAGGTTCCTTCCTATGTTGAAACAAATCCAAAAGCTTAAAGGGCGCTCTAGGACAGTCCTCAGAAAGTTGTGTAACAACTGCTGGTGGAGGGCCCACCCTTAAAGCTTCCCCTACTACCTGAAACCTCATTGGCCTATAAAGTAACCCCCACAGCCGACGGTTGTTGCAATACATTCCCCATACCAACAGTGTCAGGCACAATTTTAGAAGGTACAGTGGAAATAGAAGCAGTCACAATATCACTGTCCAAGTCATTACCCCAGGGCACAAAGATGGAGCTCATACCCTCAGTGTTGGTGGCCACAGGAGTTGTAGTTGTTCGTAACATCCGGAGGTAGGACTGGTCTAGGGAGTCCAGAGACCAGGTACCCATATCCAAGAGAGTTCCCACCCAGCATCTCGCAATGCCCGTTGTGGAGACCAGGACGGATCACCAGGAACAGCTGCCGAAGGAGCCCTCGGTACCTGCTTGTCAAATGCAGGAATACAAGCAGTAGTCTTGCTCCAACCTGGTTAGGTCTGATCAGGAGGGAAGACAAACTCCGCCGGAAGAAGAGCGGAACCGGCAGTGCATAGAGGTGCATCCTTAGAAGGGCACACAGAAACCAGTGGCACAGAGGAAGGTCCCACGGTAACAAGAGCCACGTTAGCAAGGTCCCGCGGGCTGTAGGCACTTGGGAGAATTAGTAAACCCGATTTTACTGCCAGCCCACAGAATCGGTGAGGCAGCAGAGGTACCAGGAGACAAAACAGGCACTGAAGTCGAACTCATAGAGGCAGGATTCACAGCAGTGGCCATTAAAGGCACAGCAACAGCAGGTACAGTAGGCAATAAAGCAGAGGTAGTACTAACCGCAGGGAAATCCGCTAATTCACGATCCAGTTTCTGTAGTTCAATTAAAAGCTTAGACTTTTAGCTAGATAATGCCAGTCTGGATTTGCAAACCTCCGGTTTTACAGCAGGGCACTCAGGCTGTTCAAAAGACACAGAATCTGATTCAAGCTGCAGAATTTGAGAATCACTAAAAACCAGTGACTCATAATCTGCAGCAGCAAGCTCCACTTCAGAAGCCTCTTGAAAAATAGGAACAGGGGACAAGGCCAAGACCCCTGCACCAGCAACATCCATCTCCTCCGAAGGCTCAGCAACACTGGCCATCTCACCTCAGATGGCCAATGATCCCCCTAATGACAGCAATGCAGTAGGGGAATTTCCCCGGTGTCCTGGCCAAATTTATGTCATTCACAAAAATACCACCAACAGCTTAATCTGGTTCAAGGTCAGTTGGCATTCATCTGCATCCCCCTCATGCCTAAAAATAGGCAGGATTTGTCGAGTGCACTTACCTGGTCAACAAAAACAAAACAAATAAATAAAATGTCCAGGCTTACCCAACTAAGGACCAGAAAGCATCCACAGTGGCCAAAGTCTTAGTCGAAAAGTTCTTTGTTCATTATGGCGCACCTCAGAGAATTCACTCTGATCTGGGGATAGACTTTGAAAGCTGTCTGATCAAGGAAATGCTCTTGCTCGGGGGGGGGGTGAAATTCCTGGACTACCCTCTATCACCCCCAGGTGGATCCACAGCCCGAAAGGTTTAACTGAACACTATTTGACGTGCTGGGCACACTTTATCCCTGGGACAAGCCAAGAAGGAGCCAACAGATTAGCACCTTGCTACATGCCTATAATTGCACCAGAAGTGATACCACTGGGTTTTCCCCTACTGCTTGATGTTTGGTCAGGAAGCCTGGTTGCCTGTGGACATTTGCTTTGGGGCGTCCCCGGATGGAGTCAAAGCTGAGAACTACCTACAATATGTTCAAAAGTTAAAGGCCCAGTTAAACCATGCCCACCAACTGGCACAAACCATGGCAGCAAAGAGAAACTTGGCAAATAAAGAAAGGCATGACAGGTGTGTCAAAGCTTAGGAACTGCTACCTGGAGACCATGTTTTGTTGCAAAATTTGGGACTGCATAGAAAGCATAAAAACTGCTGTTAGGTGGTACCACCTCCCTTATGTTGTTGTCAGTAAGCTGGAAGATCTGCCAGTCTATAAAGTATGCCCTGAAAACAACCCACACGCTACTAAGATAATGCACTGGAATCATTTGCTGCCCATTGATCAGGTAATCATCGACTCTGTACCTCAAGACACTGCTGCTCCTAGGCCTGTAGCTAGAGCTGCAGCCAAAAAGGGACAGACTACCCCCGCCCAGTTGTCAAGGATGCAAGACCTTCCCTCCAGCAGGCCCAAAATGACACTGATTGTCAGTCTGAATCTGATGACAGTGAGTGTGGAGCATTCTATTAACCCTCTTATGAATTGAGTCAGTTGTTCCAAGGTAACCTCACATGTAATCTCAGAGATGAAGCTGGACCTTCAGGACTGCCTAGCCCTCCCACTTTCTGCCACAGAGCCTGTACCCCCCCCCCCCGAAAGTGAGGTGCAAAGTGTGACTTCTGAGGTAGCTGACACTGTGTCTGGCAGAGCTTTCTCAATTGCAAGAAAGAGAGCCTGCAACAGACAGCATTCCTGGTGACATACCAGAAATCACAGAGCTGTGCGAAAGTACTGATGCAGAACATGCTATAACAAATGACAATAATGGAGTGAATGATGTTGAGAGTATTAGCCAAGTGTTGCAAGACTTATATTCTATTGTAACCCCCCCCTACAAATGGGGGTTCCTGAAAAGTCTTCCTTGAGCTTGCCTAAATGCTCACTGCCAGGCTGGTGTCCTGCGTTTTAGCAGTTTAAATGTGATTGCCAGACAGTGCCTGTATAGCCTCTGTGTACTGTCTCTTTAAGAGCTGCCTGGATTTCAGTCATAAGTAATCTGAGAGGGAGCTCTGTTGAAAGTTGTAACTATTTGCTGAAAATCATTTAGAGTGATAATGATAATGTAGTTTGTCTAACCTGCCTTCTTTACAGCAATGACTGTTTTATCTCCACTATCTTGGTCCTGGACTGCCGAATTGGACTAATCAGTACTAGTGAGACCTAAAATGGAGCCGGACTACAGGAGCTGTCTGGAGTCAAAATCTGTAGGAATTGTAGTTTTGGGCTTTTGGCACCTTTTTGCATCTGAAGGGGGAGCCTTTGTTGTGACTGACAGACAGATCAGCCAACCGAACCTTTTGGATTCTGGGGAAAGTCCCAGGCTTGCTGGCAGTTGAGTCAGATCTAAGTTGGGAGCTGAAGAAGCAACAGCTCAAGACAGTCTCTGTGGAAAGGCCTGAATTTTGGCCTGCATGCCTGCCTGCTGTCCCTGAGAGGGAGAAAAGAAAATCATTTCGAACTAAATCCGAGTTTGTGAGAACGAAGTAAGCCACTGATTTTTACCAGGTTCATACCTGATGAAGAGCAAAGATTTTGCTGAATGCGATCGGCCTGTCAGGATTTCCAGCTGCTTTTGAATCCCCGGTTTGTGCAGAGACCCCGTGATCATGACCGGAGAGAGGTTTGCCTGGTACAGTAGAATTTTCTTACATGTAAATGTTCTGTGAGTTGTTAGTGTGTCATGATTTGGTTCCCCACTGTGTGAACTGTGTTCTGCTTGCTGGAAGCTGTATCCAGCCCAAAATGGACTGTATCCAAATTTGTCTCCATTTGGCCAGGGCCTTGCTACACTGGCCCAGCCAGACTACCTGCTGCACAGAGAAAGCCATCGATGAGAGAACTGCCTAGGGATCAGCCCCCTGCTCCATGCTTGAACAGGAACAACGCTTCAGTGATTCGTGTGGGCCCTGCTTCTCCTGGCACTCCAGATTAACCACCTGCTGTCTCGATTTTCATCCAGCCTGTGTCCAGTCTTGGGTATCGTGAACAATCATCAGGGTAGCTCCCTGCAACAACAGCCTAATCTAAATGTGTGTCATCTGATTGTCTTGTTTTCTTTTCATGAACTGAGCCCTTCAGCTCCAGATTACAAATAGTGTGTGTTGTACATGTTGTTTTCTTCCATCACAGGGCCCCAACCAGCTGCAACGTTCCTGACTAGCCCACCATTCTCCATCTGGGTACCCAGAGTGTGTGACTGTTTATGGACCCTGAAGTGCATGCATAACTGTTTGATTGACACAGCCTTTAAGCGAATTAACCTGATTACACCCCTCCCTTGTTCAAGTCCCTTAAATAAATCAGATCTAACTCTTTTTTGCATTTACCCTGACTGTGGTTCCAGTTTGTGCAAAAGTACTGTACTGCTGTTATTTGCTGTGTATGACCTTGTTTTACAGGGGGTCCACAGAGCCAGGCCAGAGGAAAGCCCTGATGGTAAGTGCAAACAGTGTGGGTACTTGTGTGGTGTATTGGGGTATTGTGAAAGTGAGTATTGTGTATTGTTCTGGCCACTAGTAAGGAAAGAGGGGGGTTACAGTGTCCCTTAGGGCTGTGCCCAGGTTAGCTTGACCACTACCAACCCTGACTTCCAGGTGGAGGCACCCATTTCAGAACTCAGGCCCCTTAACCTGTTACTAGCCAAGCAGGCAGGGATAGTAGCCCTTGGGATAGTGCCACCTAGGGGTTACACTATGAAATTCCCCCTGGATGATGAATCTAGGCTTCCTTCAATCCCAGTACTGAGAGCCATGTTACTGAACCAGAATTAACAGAACAAGGAGCTGAAAGTGCTTCCAATATAAAACCAACCACCAGTGCAGAGGTACCCCTTTTTATAGGAGCAGACTCCAATGCAAATGTTGAAAACTCTGAAACTGTGTCTGTTCCTCCAACAAAGTCTGGAAGAGCCACCAAACCAGTGATACACCTCGGTTACGACTCCCCAGGGAGGCCTGCGGCTCTTCCCTTACATGTTGTGCATAAAGGAGTATATATTTCTAAAAGCTCTCTTCCCAAATTGAGCTATTCTGCTACTTCCAAGTTAATAGTCAAGCCCTCAAACTCTGGTAACCCTTCTCCATGCAGCCCTTAAGTAGCTGATAGGGACAATAATAATAATTTTGTTAAGCACAATTCACAAGTATCAAAGTGCTGTGCACATATATCAAGCTCTAAAATATTTATATGAAAAATAAAAATATAAAAGCTTACTAAAATATTCATACAATATACAAAATCAATTATCCAAATCAGAAATCAGGAAAAGCACACAAATAAAGATGAATTTTTAAAACAATTTTAAAGCTCTCCACTGTCTGGCACTCTCGTATCCGATGAGATAGAGAATTCCATGGGGTAGGGGCAGTATAAGCAAAAGCCCATGCTCCTGAGGTCTTCAGATGCACCCTGGGAATCTCTATCAACCCCTCATCGGTTGAGTGGAGTGGTCGGAGGGGGCAGTAGGGACTCAGAAGCTCTTGCAAGTAACTTGGACCCAAACCATGTAGGGCTCTGAAAGTCAGTAAACCAACTTTAAAGGTGATCCGCCACTGAACTGGCAGCCAGTGCAGAAAGCACAGCACAGGAGAAATATGACTGGATCGAGTTGACCCAGACAATATCCTGGCCACAGCATTCTGCACTAGCTGCAAGCAGTGGATATCAACCCCAGGAAGCCCCAGGTACAGGGACTTACAGTAGTCAAGGCGCGAGGTCACAAAAGCATGGAACAAGGTTGGAAGATCACCAGACGGAACAACGTGTTTAATCCGGGCGATGTTCCTCAGATGGTAAAATGAGGACTTGACCACAGCTGACATCTGTGAATGAAGTGTCAGCCTATCATAAAGTATCACTCCCAGATTCCGCACCCGTTCAGAGATCAACAGCTGAGATCCCCCAAGCCAAAGCCCAGAAGGCCGCCCAGTGGCCAAATCCTCTATCCGGCGACCCGGTTCCACCACTAACACGTCCGTCTTGTCAGAGTTTAAGTTTAAGCAACTGGAATTCATCTAGTCTTGGATTTCAGCGAGACAGTTGGAAAAGACTGAGGGTGTACTATCCTGGTTGGGCACAAAAGACAGGTACAGCTGAGTATCATCTGCATAACAGTGAAAACTCAGCCTATACTGTCTCACAATGTCTCCTAAAGGTAGCATGCACACCATGAACAACATGGGGGACAACACTGAACCCTGCAGGACTCCATATAGCAGGGAGAATGAGTCAGAGGACAAAGTCCCCGATACTACCATCTGCGACCTGCCAGCGAGGAAAGAATTGAACCATCTGAGGACTGTACCAGACAGGCTACAGATGACCTGCAGGTGATCAAAAAGCACCCCATGGTCCACAGTGTCAAAAGCTGATGAGATCCAGAAGTACCAAGATGGAATGGTGCTTCTGTTCTTTGGCCATCGGGAGATCATTAAGTACCCAAACCAGACCAGTCTCAGTACTATGTCTCTTACGAAATCCAGGAGAGGATCATAGATAGCATGGATGGTAAGATGGTTCTCCAACTGTTGCACTACAACTTTCACAATAACCTTCCCAATAAAGGGAAGGTTAGAGATCAGTCTGTAGTTTTCAGGAGAGGAAATCTGGGTCAAGAGGTGGCTTCTTGAGAAGGGGGGGGGTTACCACAGACTCCTTCAGGTAGCTGGGGAACTCCCCAGACTCCAATGAACACCAGATTAAATCTATAGAACCGGACTGATTACATCAACACACCCTATTAAAAGGTGAGTAGGGCCCAGGTCTAAACTACAGCAAGTTGGCTGCATAACCCAGAGAAGACGCATGATATCCATGATCTTCAGTTGGTCAAACTCAACCCAACAAAACAGCGGAGTCGCAACCTCGTTCCAATCACCAGTAACCCCCACAGAGTGTGATAGGCAATCTTCAACCTGATGTCAACAATCTTATCAGCAAAGAAGTGAGTAAACTCATCACACTTAACTCATTCCTTCCTGATGATGCCATATGGCGTCATTAAAAAAATACCTCTTTTTCCTGATGACGCCATATGGCGTCCTAAATCATGTGCTGTAGTGCCTGATGACGCCGATTGGCATCCATATCTTTCTCTTGGTGCAGCTCAAGCATTTGTTTACATTTGATGAATTGAGTTGTACCAGCTAATAGGGGACATTGTACCCTTACTGATTTTACCTAATATAATATGCGTTCCCATTGGCTATTTTTGAGAAAACAAGCCTTAATACATAAATAAATAAATTTACTATTTTTTGCATGTGCTGTGAAAAATGTATTATGTTCATTCTGCCATTAGTTTGTATTGTAACAACAAATCATCTTGTTTTAGTGTAACATGTTAAACTGATCAGGTTGACACTATAATTAATTTCATAACTTATATTTTTTTTTTATTCGAGCAATCCGATTGGCCGTCACCACTTTGGTGTATTTTTTTTGTCTTTTGGGGTATTTTTCTACAATAACATGTTGTCAATGATATCATGATTGTTATAACTGTTAGTCCATTTATACCACTAAGTGAGCTGAATATTTCTGTATTTAAAAATCGAGCTCTGTGATTGGTCGGATTTTATGACATCATCAATTCTGAATTTAATTGGTATAAAGGGATTGTCTTAGATGCAGGCACCATCCCCCTGATGAATCCTTAGTTGTCGAAGCACCGGGGAACCTGCAAGCAGATCTTTTGTTGTGCCTTCCACTATTCTATTCAATGTGTGTGCCTGAAACGTTAGACTAAATCCTTATTTAGCATTCAAGCAAGGACTTGTATTTTTTCACAGCCGTCACTGGAGGGAAAGTGGCTCTCTGGGCTCTGGAGTGTACAGTGATTTTTTTTTTTTTTTTTTTATGTTTCAGTTAGGGGTCGCAGCCCTCACCTGCACCTGCTCTAGCTCTGTAGTGCGTCACCATTTGGTCATATTGATCCTCACTGTTGCCATGCTTGCTCTATGCTTATTGTACACGTCACTATTTCCATTAACCAGTCAGAGCACACACTGATGCAGGAAGAGCACGGTGACTGGAAACTTAGTTTCAAGATGGAGGTGCTGCTCTTATCCTAAAATACTCACTTCATTTTGGTGCCAAAACCTCAATTTGTAATCTGTATTTACTTTATTTGTTTTTATTTTTATTTATGATGAAAGTTTTCATAGTTGTTACTTTGTTCATTTTGGGATAATGTTTGGTCATCCTTTATGATCACATCTTATGGATCCGGCTGGCATTCCTGATGGGAGAGAGTGTTTCTTGTGCATGTACTAGATGAGGTCACATGAATTCAGCATATTTTGTTACTTTTTAAAGAGTTTATCCCTCCACAGTCACTGGTGTTGTCCATCGACTCGTATGACGTCTATCCAGACTCAACCTCTGATGCACTTTAAAGTGTTGTTCAGGTTAAAAATCCCTCCACAGACACTTGTAAGATCTAGCTCCTTACCATGCATCAGTTGAGCCCCAAACTGTAGTGAACAGTGATGTGCATTTCAGGTTCAGGTCCCTCCTCAACTGATGGTGTTGTCCATCGACTTACCATGCATCAGTCCAGACCAATCCCATAATGCACTGTGAAGTGCATTTCATGTTCAAAACCCTCCACATCCACTGGTGTAGTCCATCAATTCATATGACATCAGTTCAGCCCCAATCTGTGATGCACTGTAAAGTATTCTTCAGGTTCAAATCCCTCCACGGCCACTTGTAAGATCTGTCTCCTTATCATGTGTCAGTTGAGCCCCAAACTGTAGTGAACATTGAAGTGCATTTCAGGTTCAGACCCCTCCACAGAAAATGGTGTTGTCCATTGACTGATCTGGTGTCAGTTCAGCCCCAACCTCTCCTGCACTGTAAAGTGCTGTCCAGGTTCAAATCCCACCAGAGTCACTGATTTAGTCCATCTGTTCATCAGTCTTCAGTCCAACCTTTATCTCTGAGACTCTGTGATGTGCATTACTGATATGGATCCCTCCTCAGTCACCATGGAGTAGTCCATTGTGCACATCAAGATTCATTCCAACACTACCCACAGATGCACTGTAATGTTCTATTCAAGTTCGAATCACTCCACAACCACTTTAGTCCCTTGTGCTCATAATGCTTCAGACCATTCCTTACCTCTGATGCACTGTGATGGATCAGTGCCAGTGTATGACTTATACAGTCCATTCAAATGAAATATAGCACACAGTACACATGTGCACCAATAAGCATCACTCCATGGTGCAGGCATACCCACACTCCTTCCCACCCATACAGTGCGCCACACCGAATGTTGCAACATATCACATGTGTATGCAGGCAAACCATGTGACACAGCACATAGTACATAACCTTTATAGGTGCCCATGTCACCCTGTATGTGTACCCACAGTTTCTGCATGGCATATGAACACCATTACCAGGTGCAGGCAGCCCCACCTGTTTCCCTACAACTGAGTATACCCCAAGGACGGGTGCCAATTCATGGCGCAAAATGACTGCAGTGCCTATATGCATCATTCCTTGGTACAGGCACACCCACTCTCTTCCCCATGACACAGTATACCCCAAATTACCAGTGCCTTTTCAGCAATTTCATCATCCTATACATATACCCATAATGTATCTACAGTGTATATTAGCACCATTATTACATGCATACAGCCCCTCTCATTTCCCCAGAACATATTAAGTGCATCTGAGCATGTATTATGAATGCAGGACCCCCCCACCACCACCACTAACACACAGTGCTTCATCATACAGTCATTCCCTCACCTTAAACCATCCCATAATACAACTCCCCAAAAATAAACTAAGCCAGGAAATTAAATAATACACAGATTTATGTAACATGATGTTTACTGAAAGACTGTGAACCTTTACATGAACATCATGCTTCATTTACAGTATGATAAAGCAAACAACACAAATAAAATACAGTTTCCTATACTTATTATGGGATTGTATTACAAAAATAAAATAAAATAGTTTATTTCAATGAAATTACACATTTTAACTACAGCAAATATGCAATTAATCATAGAGAGACCTCCAGCACTAACAAATGTATCCATTTCCTGTGTCAGCTCACTGACCTACACTGGAAGTGTTCTTCCAATTTACATCACTTGACCTCACAAAGCACTTCCTTCCTGATATGTCCTTCTAAGATAATGTGTAAATATGTTCTTACTAAATTAGGGGAAAAGCAAAAAAAATTATAATCATATCAGACCCTCCAACTGTACCGGTTTTGCGGTACAGTACCGTTACAATAATTGGTACGGTACGAGACATCTAGTACAGTGTACAATTTAGGAAAACTTTGCAAATCTAATTTGAACAGCTCGAAACAAAATTCAAAGTTTTCCCTAAATCGACTCTAAAAAAGTACAGATCTGAGATGTCGAGCCAAAGCCGCCGAGCGCGACTGCCGCTAGAGAGCAAGAGAGTGATTGCTATGCTCACAGGCGCGTTACTAGTAGGTGCCCTGCAGAGGGCACCTTCCTTCATGACAGTTCCTGATTGGGGCTTCACGTCTGCGCTGCTGACACTCTCTGGAGCTCCTCTGCTCACTGCTACCGCGCTGGAAGTGCTGCTGATGACAGAGAGTCACTGGCGGGAGAACGAGCAGCCCTGAGTGGTTAAGTGCCTTGTGACACTGTATCCCGCGTGCAGCACTGAGGTGTCAGTGAGTAAAGGAGTGCAGTGAGTGCGCAGAACGAATTAGTCAGTTGCAGTGGCCATGGGTAGGGTAAAATCTCACAGCTGCTGTCAAGGGATTTCGGGCTCTGGCACTGTTCAGACGCGGGGCTGATTTGGATATCTTTCAGATCCACTTAATTTAATTAATCTCCTTCGCCCGTCGCTGCTCGCTCTACGACTGTCCTCCTGTGTTTGTGTGCTGCCTGGTAGTGGTGTCTCGGTCCATCCATCGGTGAAGAGAAGACTCAAGGTCTCGCCCCCCCCCACTGCCTGGGCCAGATAGCTGCTTAGCACCAAAACAAGTAGATAGAAACAGCCTGAGCTGACTGTGTTTTAATTTCAGTCAGAAAAGCAGCAGATCACTGCAGGCGGAACTGTGCACTTGGAGGGACAGAGGCCAAGGACTGGACAACTCGGTAAGTACTGCCTAAAATATAAGCAAACAATAATATGATCTGAACAGGCTTCCTGTGTGTTGTGTGCCCTGACTCACCCCACCACATCATGATCCAGGGCACACAACAACATTCGGGAGGTGGGGGGGCAGAGATGGTATAAGCACTGATTGGTGGTCACTGTTGCTTGCAGGTGGTGGGGACAGCCACTGCAGTCAGGACAGACACTCCTCCTGCAGAATGCTGGATGGGGCTAGTGCTGCTTGCCGGTGGGGGGGAAGGTGGCCAGGACCCCTCTTGCAGAATGATGTATGGGACTTCGTGGCCCATGTGTAGCCCTTCCCCTGTTATAAAATTAGCTACTTGGGGCCCCAACAACATCAGCTGTGGTACAATGGCCCCTTGGGAGCCAACTGATACCCCTCCTTGTTACTCTCTGCCTTCTGCCGGTTTTATATTTAAGCAATCCCAATAGGGTGTGGGTATACTGGTGGATTTACCACAGCTGGTGTGGTTCGGTCAAGAGGCACAGCCAAGTGACTTAACCACACCAGGAGTGGTAAACTCACCAGTATACCCACACCCTGTTGGGGTATATTGCTATTATACAATAGTTTCATTTTTTTATACTGGAAAAATAGTAAAGAAAGTTTTGTTTTATATTTTTATGCAATTATTGGGTGATTTTATTGCTCTGCCAGAAGAAGTACTGCTGGGTTCTGGGGCTGTGGCATATTGCTTTGTGCTCGGCTTTGTAGGGCAGTGTGGTTTTATTTTGGGGGGGGACGACTAGGAAGTGTTTGAATGTCGACCTATATTTTTTTTTTTTGTTGTGTTGCAGCTGCTTTTTGATATATGAGCGGGGACAGGATTCAAATTTGTTGCTCGTTTGTTTTTGTTTTTTTAGCACGGAGGTACTACTCCATTTTTTGCTACTTGATGCATGTGTTGCAGCATTGGTAATTACGCATGGTCACTGTTAGGTGTATTTTTAAGTTCTTCCATTTTGGGCGAGAGAATGCAGTTCACTCTGTTCATATTTTTCCTTTTGTTATGCTTTTGCTTGGTTGAGAATGGTGCAGACTGTTGATGTGTCACGCTTAGCGTGTGCTAAGCAGTGACAGCTTCATGTTATCATTTTGGAGCATGGTGACGAACTATCGGATGTTATCATAGGATTGGGGGGACAACACTATGTTGAAAGGAATGGGCAGATACACACTTGGCGTTTAAAAAAAATATATATTTTAGCTACAGGTTGTGGCTTTAAAGTACTGTTTGGAGAATTACAGTGGCAGGCCAGTTGGGACACCAATGTTTAGCAGGGATCCAGTATGGCGGATTTTGGTTTTTTTTTGGGTGCTCGGTTTTTTTGAGACATGAGGCTGGTCAGTGATTTCATTCCATGCCATCAAAATGGAAACATGTAATTTTTTTTTTTAAACAACTGTAAGCAATCATGGTATAAGAGGGCTTGGCATGTCTCTGTTAAGGCATTGGTTCTTTTTGTACTTTTCTTAGCCATTATGTGATGCAGCAGTTAGAGGTCAAGGACAGAACAGTCGTGTAAAATAAAGGGTATATGCAAATATGCATATCAGTCAGTGTTTTAGACTTTAAAAGGATATATTAACACCTCTTATACCATATTGCCCACAGTCGTTTTAAAAAACATTTTGCCTGTACGACCCAAAATTTTGTAGTATTTGCTGAAGCAGCTAATTCTTTAGTATCTGTTATCTGCCATAATATTTGGTGTGACAGATGTGCAAATATGCACAACCAGTGTGTTCTGTCACAGAGGGGGTTTGATTCCCTATGACCTTGAGAACGAAGCTCTAGAGGTCAATGGGAATCAGAACCCTGAGGTAGTAAAACACATTGGTTGTGCCTTAAGTTGCTCATCCTGTAGTGTGATGTAGTATGTGAAATGTATGTTGTGAGTTATTTTGATTTCAAAATGAAACTGACCCCTGCAGTCTCTAGATGTTCTGCCAATGTAGGGTAGAATCACATTCCATTAGCTTTGAACTGTGGTAGAACAGCATTTTGAAAGGAATGGTATTTTGTACAGGACAACATTTCCACAATATAATTAAGCTATAATGCCCAGCAGGGTATGTGTCGTGCTGACATAACGTCACGTTTCAGGTGGTTGGGCACAAGGCCGTAGGCCGAGTGCATCCAATGCCTGAGGCGTTACGTTATCCCAAACGACACACACCCTGGAGAGCATTATTGCTATTATACAATGGCTCATTGTTATATATAAAAGGAAAAAATAATTTGAAAGAATGTTTTTATTAGTGTGGAAAAATATTTTGTTTGTTAAGAGAAGATGGAAAAAAAGAGAGAGTATGCTAGCGGCCATCCATAATGTCATCTACATTGGTTCACAGTGAGTGCTGGGATAACATCATGGATCCAGCCCCAAACTGACTGATCACAGTCCAAGATTCTTTCTTGCCATTGTAAGATATAAGGTTATGTAGCGCCTTTATTAATATTTTTTATTTTTAAGTTTTGTTGACCGGGTAAGTGCACTAGACAAATCCTACCTATTTTCAGGCACAACCTGGGGAAGGGGGATACAGATGAATGCCAACTGACCTTAAACAAGATAAAGCTGTTGGTGGTATTTTTAGTGAATGAGGGAAATTTGGCCAGGACAACGGGGAAATTCCCATACTCTTTTCAATAAGTGCCATGGGATCTTTAACATCCACCTGAACTACCACCAATCCAGGCAGAAGGGACCTCAGTTTAACGTCTCATCCGAAAGACAGCACCTCAGAAGTGAAGCACCCCTGTCATGCTGCACTACAGTGTCAGTACTGGGATATTAACCCAAGTTCCAGATGTGGGAACTGAACCCACATCCCTCTGATCTCCCGGCCTCAGAGGTGAGTGTGCTACCTACTGACACTGATATTCTTGGTACCACTGCAGGCTTCAAACCCTGCACCCTTGCTACCAGAATCAGCAGCTCTACCACTCAACCATCATATCTGCATCACTATACTGTGTGTGTACCTTTTGTATAAGCCTTGAAGTGCTGGATTTCCATCTCTGTGATCGTATGCAATATTTATCAGTGAAGTGCTGCAAATGAAGTTCAAAAGATGAGCCCCGGCATAACTCAAGTGCTGATGTTGGTTGTGGTGTTAGTAACTGTTACTGTTTTTTAGTACTGTATTAAGAAAGTTACTGAACTGTAGCTTGTCATATTGCAGGGGAAGAAAGTGAAGGTGACAACACTGAGAAGAAGAGTAGGACAAGCTTCAGACAGATTACAGTAACAGGAAAGGAAAAGAGAAGAAGATGAGGTAGATAGAGTAGACATTATAAAGAGGCACGACAGAAGTGTAAGCATCAGGATAAGCAGAGAGGTTACAAAAAAGTGAGAAGAATCAGCCAGAATCAGAAAGACCAGGAGAGTCACAGACAGAAAGAAAAAAAAAGGTTGCAAGAAGGAGCAAGCAAAAGCAGTAAAGTACAGGCTAGTAGAAAAAAGTAGGAGCCAATAGCCCATTCCAAATCAACATCATGTCTCAGTCTAAACAAGTGCGTCGTGATAACACTTTTAATGTTTCTTACTCAGCAGAAGGAAGGGACTTCATAAAACCATCTCGGAAAGGGAACAAGCATGCATTTTGTGAACATTGTGCTTGTGATTTCTCCATTTCTCATGGTGGCACCCATGATGTGAAGGTTCATCTAAGACAATCAAGCACCGGTCAAATGCTGAACCTAAAAAGGTTTAACCTCATCAAGAGGTCTGATGAATGCCTGGGCCAATCCACATAACCCAGTGAATAGGGAGCAACAAAGCGGAAGTTCTTTTCAAGGATTTGTATTGCAGCATAGCCTTCCATTTGCTGTGAATGATAGCTTCAATAAACTGGTTGCCAGGATGTTTCCAGACAGTGATATAGCCAAACGATATGCATGTGGTCACACAAAAGCAAGTCATCTCATTCAATGTATTGGGAAACAAAGTATTGATGAGGTCAGAAAACAACTGATGCCAGATACTGGAGAAGACAAGAAATGGTATTCCCTCAGCACTGATGGAAGTTCTGATAATGATGACAAATACTTCCCATACTGGTTAACCTGAAGGCGAAGAAGGGATAATTAGGACTAGATTCCTGGACATGCCCACAGTCAATTATGCTGACACCAGAAACATTGCAGAAGCTATGGAAAGATGTCTCACCGCTTCAGGGCTTAGTCTCAGCAACTGTGCAGCTTATGTCTCTGACAATGCATCAGTTATGACTGGCAAACACCGAGGAGTTCTCAAACTCTTACAAGAAAAACGTAGTGGAGGAGAAATATATGGAGTAGGTTGTGCCTGTCATCTTGCACACCTTGCTGCAAAACAGGGAGCTAAAGCACTGTCATTTGATCCACAAGATTTTCTAGTAGATATATTCTACCATTTTGACAAGAGCGTGAAACGGAAGGAGTTGCTGAGAGAAGACATTTCTTTCTGTAATGAAAACATTAGGAAAGTACTGAAGCATGTGTCAATTCAATGGCTGAGTATGTC
This sequence comes from Neoceratodus forsteri, assembly GCA_016271365.2. Classification (NCBI taxonomy): domain Eukaryota; kingdom Metazoa; phylum Chordata; order Ceratodontiformes; family Ceratodontidae; genus Neoceratodus; species Neoceratodus forsteri. The sequence continues at coordinate 1,069,717,947 of CM028130.1, forward strand.
ACGTACACTGGAAAGAGTGCTAGAGATCTGGGATGGACTCCGATGCTATTTTCTAACCCACTATGATAATGATGAGCCTTGTCCATCAAAATGACAGAAGACGAGGGAACAAGGTGATACTGGAGCCAGGGAGAGAAGATTGGTTAACATTTTCAGTGGACCCATCTACAAATTGTATGTGCTCTTTTTACATGCCATCATTCCCAGATTTGACACATTCAACCTGCTGCTTCAGCATGAAGATCCCATGATCCACAGACTACAACCAGCATGATGAAGCTATATCAGGAGCTGCTAGGATGCTTGATGAAACCTTCTGTGATCATGGACAGTAAGGACGATCTCCTTGCTGTAGATGTCACTGAAAAAGATTTGCAGAAATTGAATGCAGATTTATTTATTGGGTTTTCTGCATCTCAGATGATTAGGAGACAAGATCTTGAGGGATCCTGTGAAGTTGTCAAGTTCTGTGCTGAAGTGAGGGGATTTTATCAGAATGCTCTGGTGTACATGAAACAGAAATTCCCGCTCAGTGATCCTGTACTTAAGGCTGTTGTTGTGTTTGACCCACAAAATCAACTGACATCCAACTTCTCCATGATCTAAACTCTGCTGCAGAACTTCCTTGATGTAATTCCACAGAACAGAACTAACGAACTGTTCATGGAGTTCATGTTATACCAGACATCCACTGATCTACCTACCTTCTCTCTTGAAGAGGACAGGATTGATAGATTCTGGCACAGTGTGTCACAAATGACAGAACCAGCCACTGGGCAACCACAGTTTAGATTACTGTCACAGTTAGCTAAATATGCTCTACTGCTCCCACATAGCAATGCTTTCTGTGAAAGCATATTTAGCATGGTCAGGAAAAACACTACAGAGGTTAGAAGCTCATTAGGAAAATTGGCAGAAGGACATGCAGTAACCGGAGCATATGCTGAGCATACAGGCATCAGAAACAACCTCTGTGCAGTGATGGCTTCTAAAATCAATGTGTTCAAGAACATACCATGTACAGCATGGTCACCATCCAGTGACCTCATCCAGAAGGCTAAATCAGCAACATGTAAGAGTCTGATGGCAAGAAAAGAAACAAAGAATTAAGAAAGCAATAATGGACTTCCGGTTCAGCTTCCGGTTAGGTGGCAGCTTAATTCACGAGTTCCAAGCCGGGGCCTCTGTTGAAAACCCTAAAATAACAGACCAAAGTAGGGGGGAAAAATAGACCGAAGGCATGACAGTCGAGCACGATGGACACCAAACTTGACAAAATACTGTTGGAGCTGCAAGTATTCAAATCAAACTTTCAACAATTCAAACAAAATCAAGAATCTCTTCAAAAGGACCTCACAGATCTACACATCACATTTTCCTCCTTGGAGAAAAACATGCAAGAGCAGGCCTCAACCAGCTCACAACTTCAGAACACACTTAATCAAGTAGTTCACCTTTGCCAAGTTACGATGGAGCACCAGGAAGATGCGGAGAATCGAGCCGCCACAACAACCTATGGTTCTATGGAGTTCCTGAAAATAGCAGGTACTGACCTCCAGCTGTTCATGAAGACATTCATCCGAGAGACACTAGAGCTGAGAACTGACTTTAATTTTGTGATAGAATGGATTCATAGGACCCCTTACCCTAGCTGGTGGTACAGTTCTCCTCAGGTCAGCAAACCTATGACAACGCGGAGGAAGCTTGCGTACCTGAAGAAGCACAGCATATCCCTTCCAACCTCTGCTTGTCTACCCCAGAGATCTACAGTGGAATGTGGCCCTACTAGATGGACTCCTCCAGGCCCACGAGTCGATCAGCAGGTCACAGTCCACTCAATCAAGCGGATGCTGGCCTAATTCTCCAGGAATCCAGCTGAGGCCCTCTTTGCACTCCGATTTTGGGTTCGCAGTGAGTACAGAAGTGGATGTGGGTCCGGTGGATGCCCTGGCTGACATTGTGATTTGTGGAGGGTTTGAGTGATTCCTGTGGGTCAATGGGCTGGTGGGACAGGACTCTTAGGATGGTTGGAAGCACCTGCTCAAGGTGGGGCAGTGGCGGGGGGCGCCCGACACAGTAGGCCTACCTTCCTGGTCAGGACCAGAGAGTGAAACAGGGAGGATGTTTTAACCAATTCCCACAGTCTGAAGTAGATAAAGGGTCATGCAGGTGAATGGTAAACTGCCAGGTCATTCGCGGTAGGAGGATATGGGCTCCGATTTGATCAACACCTTGCTCGGATATGACGTTTGATCTGCTATTTGCCAATTCCCATTATATAGGGGCTTTCAGGGGTTCCCATGCTTGAGCTGAGGCTGGTGGGTCTTAGTTGGTCATTTCCCGACCGGCCGGGCCCGGACGCCCTCGCTGAACTTGGGATGTGACCCCATAAAACTGTATCATAGCAGGCTTTACTGCATTAACCCGCTAAATAGGGTGCAGTTCTGGGGTCTCCCCGGTCGCAAGTGGCCTGGCGGCACCGATGCACACTTGAGAATAATTGACCCTTGGATACGTAAAGGTTAGTGTACTTTGGGGATTGTCTGGAAGATTTTCAGTGGGCATAGTGTCTCACACTGTCTCTGTTAGACTTGGAAGGAATAGGCTGCTAATAAATAGGGCCTGGTGGTTGGCTGCCTATGTCGTCCTGCCCTCTCGACTAGGACACCATGATTGGGTGCCTCTGATCTAATTGGATCCACCCCAGATGTTGGGATGCGATCAAAGGTGCAAATGGTATTTGACAGACATGGATCCCGTCCCTCCCTCATCCTTCCCCCCCCCACATGAGGGTCACCTCTCCTCCACCGCAGCAGCTAGTGGAAGGACTGGGTGTCCCGGAGACCCACTCCCCTGCTGGCCCTCAATTGCTCCCAGAACTATCTCCTCTCAACAAATACTGTGACTCCAGCATGGCAGCGTACACTGGGACTGAATGCACCTATAAATTTGTGAACAGACTATTTCGTACCATACATCCTACGCTTTACAGACTTGGAAAAGTCCACATAAATAATTACCTTTACCTACCTGGAATATTTGGGAGGGTGGGCAACTGGGAGAGACCCTGGGAGGATTGGTGCTCCCCTTATATTAGATACCTTAATACACACAGGTGAGGGGGTACTGCAAAGTGGGCAAGCATTAAGGATGCAATACTTGAAACAACATCCCATTGTGTTGGAAGAGGAAGTGCAAAAGAAAAAGGAAACCACTTTGGTTCTCAAATACAGTAGCAGAAAAGGTCAGAGCCAAAAGGCTGGCCTTCAGGAAATATAAGGGAACACAGCGGAATAAAGATAGGGAGGCATACCAAACTGCCCTAAGGGAAGCAGGGAGGGCAGTAAGGCAGGCAAAGTCCCAAACTGAGGAAACACTAGCACGAACAGTAAAGAAGGTTACAACACTTTCTATAGATACATTAGTGAAAGGAGAAAGTCCAGAGGGGGTATCGCTAAGTTTAAAGGAGAAAAGGGGGCGTGTGAGGAGGAGGACTCTGTAAAAGCATCTATCCTAAATAGATGCTTTTGCTCAGTATTTACTGAAGAGAAGGTAGGGCAGGGCCCACAGCTCAGCACCATGGACATGGGGGAAGGAGGTGAGCACTACACCCTTCACAAAAGAAGGGGTCCTACAAGAGCTCGCTAAGCTCAAGGTGGACAAGGCAATGGGACCTGATGGCATGCATCCCAGGGTACTTAAGGAGCTAAGGGTGGAGCTAGCAGAGCCATTAGCAGTACTGTTTAGTGAGTCTCTGAGCACAGGAGAGGTCCCAGAAGACTGGAGAAGGGCTCATGTGATCCCGCTCCACAAGAGTGGTAGCAGGGAGGAGGCAGGGAACTACAGACCAGTCAATCTTACCTCAGTAGTGGTCAAGATTATGGAGGCACTCCTTAAGGAAAGGATAGTGCAACATCTGGAATCCATTGGGGCACAGGATCCAAGACAGCATGGGTTTACAAAAGGAAGGTCCTGTCAAACTAATTTCATAGCTTTCTTTGACTGGGTAACCAGAGTGGTGGACCAAGGGGGAGCAGTTGATGTCATCTACCTTGACTTCAGTAAAACTTTTGATAATGTTCCATATAGAAGATTGATAAATAAGCTGGGGAAGCTCGTGGTGGGTCAGAAGTTGGTCAACTGGGTGGCAAACTGGTTGACAGGAAGAAAACAGAGTGGTGGTAAATGGTATACAGTCAGAAGAGATGCAAGTAACAAATGGGTTGCCTCAGGGATCAGTCTTGGGTCCAGTCCTCTTCAATATCTTCATTAGTGACATTGCAGATGGACTAGAGGGTAAGGCTTGTCTGTTTGCAGATGACACCAAGATCTGCAACAAAGTAGATGATCCAGATGGGGTGGGCAGAATGACAAGAGATCTGGATAAACTAGCAAAATGGTCAGAAGAGTGGCAACTGGGATTTATAAGTGAAGCTTAGATGGTTATCGTTGACACTGTGCATGAGCTTATTGTGGTACCAAACTGGGAAACAGGTCAGAGTTGTCTAGGTCTTGCATAGAGTTCTAAAGGTTCATTTTGTAATACCTGATTAGGTGCCCATAGGCAAAGATATCTGGCCTCCCCAAGACAGAATTATCTTAGCCTGTGCATTGGGTACGCTAACAAGAGGTTTACAGTTTGAATCCCTCCAGAACTGAGACCAAAGGTTGATTCGAACCCACAAAACAGACAAGAGGCTTATATTGTTCTGTTAACTGTTCACAATTCTACGATCAGAGGTTAGCACTTTGGAAGTAGAGGGCTGACCTGTTGATTGGGATTGTGACAGTTCTCACCTCAATATCCTTTTAGGAGTTTCTTAATTTAGTCACAGTAGTTAAGCCCGGTTGGCCTATTACTCCTTTCTCAGCTCTCGCTGACATCCCTTCCCTAATTATTGTATGGGACGTAGAGTAGCAAGTTATTGCACACTTTTCTCTCTGTTACTATTTAAAATTGTAATTCTGTATCTACCTATAGAACAGTTCAGTTCCTGTAAACGTTCTTGTAAATGACAACTTTAAAAGTATCAGAATATTATTGTCTAGACATTGAGACTCTTCTGAATGTAAGTTTTGAATTTTCATCTTTAAACAATTAAATTTGCAAAACATTTAGAAACTTGATGCAAAATTAAAAAGACACACTAATTAATACACTTGCTGTCTGCTGACTCATAGTTGTATGTTTTCATCCATCACTGAAAAATGGTGACTCGTGGCCTATTTGAATAGTGGGAAACCAGAGGTGGCGGGGGTTGAGCTGCCAAACATCCCGGTTTGACTGGGACAGTCCTGGTATCCAAAGGCCTGTCCCAGTGCCCAAGCTTTTCCTGAAATCAGAATTTAGTTGTGTAGAGGTTGTGTTATCCAAGCTGCCTACTGCACACTCTCCTTCTCCCTGCATGCCAGCCAATGATGATCATATTACCTGTTGGCTGCCAGCATGTGTCCCTTTAATTGAACAACCAATATCAGGTAAAGGAACCAGCAAGGAATGGCCCAGTCAGACCGTCCATAGTCAGTGATGTGCATAAGCCAATTCAATTGGAAAACAGAACTTGGAAATTTCAGTTCTATTGGCTGTGAATCACCAATGGCAGGTGAGCAGCACTGTGCATCAGGTGATCCATCCGGGGATGGGTGCCCAATGAAAATCCACTACCGGCTTACACAGCCAGCCTGCCATATTTCTGCATGTAGAGACTGCCATTATTCTTTTGGTCCAGCTGAAGTCTTCACCTGCTTTTTTTGTTCAAGTTTGTTTGAGGCCCATTTGTGACTCTTGTTGCCTTGTCTGCCTGTGGGAATGGGTTGGGTAGGGATGATTTGGTCGGATGGATAGAGGCAGCAGAGCATACCACACAGCAACGGCCCTTCAAATCTGAGCTACATTATCGAAGGAGATCAAGAGAGAGACAGAGACAGGGGAGAGAAGATGTCAGGTGAGTCCTACTCATTTTATGCTTACAGATTAACAAGAGAAGCAGCTAAATTGCGGCAGTGGTGGTACAGTGGAACTGTACTGAAACTTATCTCTATAGGAATGTCACCATTTGCAAAGCAAACCAAGTACATAATTGCAACGTTATTTATTATTGTAGTGCTTCAAAACAAGTGTATTCAAGTTTAGTTAACATATAGCGGTGGGGACATATTGTTGACCTTTGTCCTTGCTTTTGTGAAGAAGAAGTAGAAGAGGAGAAGGAGGAGAGGTAAGGGCAGAGGGGTGAGGAGGGGGAGGAAGAATCATCACAGGACATTGCAAAAAAGGTCATGTGGTGGAGGGTTGACATTGTTGATCAGCCAGCTGCCCACCCCAGTTGCAGCTAAAGACTCTAAGCCAAGGTTAACCAGAGAGACACCAACATCCCTAACTCCAGCGAAAAACAATAATTTTCCCCCTGGAGTCATGACTAGTGAACACATAAAAATAGCATATTGTATTTTCAAAAAAATAGCCATAAAACTCACTACAGATCAGACTAAAACCTAGAGCATCAAAAGTGTGTTTTACCTTCAGTAAAAGCCCCAAAACTCACCACAGAGCATCTAAAACCCCAGAGCTTCTGTGGGCCCCCAGACCCCCGGCTGTAATATGTCCCCAACTCACTGAAACGCAGAAGTGTACCTATTTTGACTAATGAAATGTTGGAGGGTCTGTCAGATTCATAAACTAAATTAAGTGGATATGAAGAATTAAACACTGCAAAAATTCCAACCAGTGGAGTGGAACAAAAAACAAACTGTAATAACAACAGATTCAGATATTGATTTCTGACCAAAAAAAATGGTAAACAACTTGCAAAATTTATATTTAGACAATTACATATGTTTATTGTATATTTTTAACAATTTTAATCAACAATTTTACAGAAATTTAATATTTTAGCATGACTAACTAAACAGAGCATAATTATATTTAGATGAAATCATCAGAATTTATTAAAATATGAAAACAACCTTACACAACATTAAATCCAGTTAAATAGACATTACCAAACCTCACTCATTTTCAAAAACTTTTTGTCCTGAAAAACTTTTCTTTTTACAGTTTTAAAATTGGATGTATGGTTTTTAAGATATGTAGGTTTAAGCACAGTCTGTTTGTATGAATGCTGCAGATCTAAAACCCCTTCAGGCACACAGGTGTTCTAGCAGCAGGCAGAGGGTACCTGAACATTCTAAGTGACAATAGGATAATTAATTTGCGAAAAGGCTTTATGAACTCATAGACAAGCTGGATTGCACAGTCTGTCTATCATTTGGAACAGCTGAGCTGGTCAGTTCTGTGCTGCTGCAATCTCATAGAAACATAGAAACATAGAAACATAGAATTTGACTGCAGATAAGGACCGCTTGGCCCACCCAGTCTGCCCATTTCCCTACCTACTGGATAAGCTGCAGATCCTAGTTAACCAGCAGCCTACTTCTTCCTACCCCATCCCCAGAACTGCCTTATGACTATCCCATGCATACTTGAATTCCACCACTGATTTTGACTCCACAACCTCCTTGGAAGGCCGTTCCATGCATCACAACCCTCTCTGTAAAAAATACTTCCTTAAATTACCTCTGAGCCGCCCCCTCTATTTTCAAATTGCCCTCTTGTTCTTGCACTCTTTTTTTTGAAAGATGCTACCCTCTTGGACTTTGTTGATTCCTTGAGGTACTTGAGCGTTTCTATCATGTCCCCCTCTCCCTTCTTTCCTCGAGGCTATACATATTAAGCTCCTTAAGTCTCTCTTCATATGTCTTCTGGTGCAGACCCTGCACCATTTTAGTGCCCTCCTCTGGACAGCTTCCATCCTGTCTATGTCTTTGCGGAGATTGGGTCTCAGAACTGCACACAATACTCCAGATGGGGTCTCACCAGCTGTCTGTACAGAGGATAATAACTTCCTGTTTCTACTGGTGATGCCTCTCCCTATGCATCCCAGTATCCCCCAACCCTCCTTGCTGCCCTCTCACATTGCTTGCCCGTCTTTAGGTCATCTGATATGACTACCCCCAGGTCCCTTTCCATTTTTGTTGTTGTTAGTATCTCACCCCCCATTGTGTACTCTTCCCCTGGGTTTTTGTTTCCCAGGTGCATTACCTCGCACTTCTTAGCACTGAATCTAAGCTGCCATACATTTGACCATTCCTCTAACCTTGCCAAGTCCTTTCTCATCCTTTCCACCCCACCCTGTGCATCAACTCTGTTGCAGATCTTAGTGTCATCTGCAAAGAGACATACTTTTCCTTCCAGTCCTTCTGCAATGTCGCTATAAAGACATTGAAGAGGACCGGTCCTAATACTGAACTCCCCAGGTACCCCACTAGTAACTCTCCTTTCTTCTGAGGACTCCATTTACTATTACTCTCTGTGTCCTATTCTCCAGCCAATTCTTTAGCCAGGCTGTCATCTTGGGACCCACTCCCAGGCTGGCTAACTTGCATATTAATCTTTTGTGTGGGACTGTGTCAAATGCCTTGCTAAAGTCTAGGTAGGCCATGTCCACAGCCCCTCCCTGATCTACTACTTTGGTCACCCAGTCAAAGAAATCTATCAGATTCGTCTGGCATGACCTTCCCGCTGTGAATCCATGCTGCCTAGGGTCCTGTGCCCTCTGGCCTCTAGATACTCGAGCAATTCTTTCCTTTAGAAGTGATTCCATCATTTTCCCTATCACTGAGGTTAAACTAACAGGTCTATAGTTTCCTGCTTCTGCCTTGCTCCACTTTTGTGAAGGGGAATCACATCTGCCCTCCTCCAGTCCTCAGTACCACCCCATCCTCCCATGATTTGTTAAAAGGGTAGTCAGTGGTGTCACTAGTTCTACCCTTAGTTCTTTTAGAATTCTGGGATGAATCCCATCAGGCCCCATTGCTTTGTCCACCTTCAGTTTTAAGAGTTCTTTCAGAACCCTTTGTTCTGTAAATGGGCGGTATCAACTTCTGTATCCAGAGTGTTACTACTGTTTGTTTTATGTACCTCCCTCTTCCTTTGTAAATACTGAGCAAAATATTTGTTTAGTATCTCTGCCTTTTCACAGTCTCCCTCTGCCCACCCCTCCCTTTATTAAGCCTCACTATCCCTCCTTGGTCTTTCTTCGCTCCCTGATGTACCTATAAAGGTTTTATCCCCTTCTTAACTGAGTTGGCTATCTTTTCCTCGGTTTGGGCCTTTGCTGTTCTGACTGCCTTCCCAGCCTCCTTTTGCTTTAACTGATACAGTTCTCTGTCCTGCTCCTTCTGCGATTCCTTGTACTTCCTGAATGCTTTCTTTTTCTCTTGAACCTTCACTGCCACTTCCTTTGAGAACCATAGTGGTTTCTTACATCGTCTTGTTTTGTTTATTTGCTTCACACAAAGGTTCGTTACCTCTGTGATGGCAGTTTTTATTATTCCCCATTGTTCTTCCACCCCTCCTTCCTGCCCATTTGCTAGTGCATTCCTTAGGCACTCACCCATTTTGGCAAAGTCAGCCCTCCTAAAGTCCAGTACTTTTGTCTTTGTATGGCTTGACTCTATTGCTGTGTTTATTGTGAACCGTGCTGTTCGATGGTCGCTAGTTCCCAGATGGCTACCCACTTCTACATCTGTAATCCTCTCACCATCTCCATTTGAGAGAATCAAGTCTAATATTGCTCCCTCTGAGTGGGCTCCAGTACTAGTTGTCTAAGGCATGCCCCTGTAGGGCATCTAGAATAACTGCACTCTTGAGTGGCAGCTGCAACTGCACTCCAGTTAACATCTGGCATATTCAGATCACCCATCAGCAATATCTCCCTTTTCTGCCATTCTAAGTATACTTTCTATCATTTCCTGTCCATTTCCTCCCCTGAGAAGGGGGTCTGTATACAACCCCTGCGCGATTGTGGTGCCATTGCCTGTCTCCAAATTTACCCACAGTGCTTCTTCTCCTCCCTGTGTACCTTTTTGTTCTGTTGCTTTTATTCCTTCCCTTATGTAAAGAACTACTCCTCCTCCTTTTACCCTCCCTGTCCCTCCTGTACACAGTGTATCCTGGTATGTTTATGTCCCAGTCATGGTTTTGTGTGTACCATGTTTCTGTGACTGCCACGATATCCAGATGTTCTTCCTCCATCAAGGCCACTAATTCAGGAAGCTTGTTACCCAGACTACGGGCATTAGTACTCATTGCTCTCCATTTTTTGATGGCTTTACCTTCCAGTGCAGCATCCCCCACTGACCGTTCTGCCTCTGTCTTTTTCTCATTTAGTACCCTGTTTTGTAGGGAGAGGCTGGGATTTTCCTGCTGCTTGTCAGTGCCTCCCCCTTTGACTAGTTTAAAAGCTTGTCAATGAAGCATTTAAACCGATTGCTCAAAAGACTTGTTCCCTTCCTGGACAGATGCAGACCATCCTGCCAGTATAGGCTGGTGTCCCTCCAGGTGGAACCCCAGTCCCCAATGAAGCCAAACCCCTGTGCTCCACACCATTTTTTCAACCATTCATTAAACTGCATGGTGCCAATTACCCTCGCCTCCCCCATGCTTTTGACAGGCAGCACCTCTGAGAAGGAAACTGTGTGTGCTACTCGTCTTAGGTCCCTCCCCAACTCTGCAATGTCCTCCTGCACTGCTCTAATCTCATGATGAGCCAAGTCATTTGTCCCTAGGTGGACAATTACGTCCAGCTCGGAATCCCTTGCAGCTGTTCTCGTGATCCTGAGGATGCGCTTCCTGTCCCTCCAAGCCATGGCACCAGGCAGGCACCTTACTTCATTTTTCTCATCTCCCCCCAGTTCTATACCCCTAATAATTGAGTCCCCCACCAGGAGCTGCTTCCTTTCCCTTTGGTGTCCTCTGCCTCCTTTCTGTGGGCCTCCCTTGTGACAGTTATCATCAGTCTTCTCTGCGGGTACACCCATAGGGGAGCTATGCTCCCCCAGAATGGTGTATGGATTGTGGAGTGGAACAATTGACTGGGTGTGCCTCTGTTCCACCCTCCTCACCCTCCCTGAGCCCACTGTGGTCCAACTGCTGTGCTTTCTTCGCAACCTCTGAGGTAGTGGTGGTGGCGCTAGTGCTCCCTGGATGGGGGAGGTTCCCTTTCTACTGTCCAGTGTGGCCTGGGGGAAGGTTTCCTTACTACTGTCCAGTGTGGCCTGAAGACGGGCAACTTCCTCCCTCAGGGCAGATAGTTGTCTGCAAATAGGGCAGCATCTCAGCCTCCAGAAAGACTCCCGGAAGACTGCTGCCCCACAGCCATTACATTGCACTATTCCCCACATGTTTATCTAGTTTTTTTTTATTGTATTTGTATGTGTGCGTGCGTGTGATTTGATTATATAGAAATATATATATATATTATACAACGTGTATGCTTATATTATCAGTGCAGTGTGCTAGAGAGGATATGACAGTGAAGTGCACCTTGCACTCAGGAAATGATGTCAGAACCTCAGGTATAAAGGAACTATTTCAGGGATGGGTGGGAAGGGTTGGGCCTAAACTGTGTCCTCACAAAACAATTGACTAAAACTCACCCACCGCTGCGATGAGTGCCTTCCTGTCAGCAAGATACCCTACACAACAATTTGACAGAGAAAGTACCCTGCTAATCAAACAGAGAAAAATCCAGACATCCAAGAGAGAGAGAGTTTAGTTACAGATAATTCGTCCAAAATAGTATATTCCACGTAGCTTCTCAGTTGTTCCCAGCACTCCTGTACACAACCTGGAAGAAGATGGACTCTCTGGACAGGAACGCTGCCTTCTTATGGGAGATTGTTGACTGATAGTCTCTATAATGTTCCATCAGTCTAAGCCTCTCAGCATCCAAGTCGGACCTACGTCAAGCATGCTCCAACCTTCGACCCCCCTGCTTCAGCTCCCTCAAAGTCCCATCAAACCATGGGGACTGAGAGAGGAGAGTAAGCGGGTGAACACGGAAAGAAGCAAGGGTATCCAGAGCTGCCACCACTACTCGATTAAAAGCCTGAAGTAGGTTCTCCAAACCCTCGCTTGCCTCCAGCATTCCCGATAGATCCAACATCGCCAAAAGGCCTTTAGGGGTCAAACCCCATAATGGGTGGTATCGGACCATCTCCACAGGGGCAGGCCTATAAGGGGGAACCAGAAAATTGAATCTTATGATGTGGTGATCAGACCATCCAACTGGTTCCACCACCAAGTTGGAGGTCTCCAACCCCAAGAGAAAGACTAGGTCCAATGAGTGACCGTGATTGTGTGTTGCAGAGAAAACTACCTGTGTGAAGCCCAAAGAACTCATAAGTCAGAGGAAGTCTTGTCCAAACTGCGAGAGTTCATCATCGATCCAGGCATTGAAATCCCCCAGTACCATCAACCTGGGGGATTCCAACACCATATCGATGATGAAGTCCACGACTTCCTGCAACAAACTGGTTCTTGCCTCCTGGTGGACAGTAGATAAGAATGATTTTGCACCCCACACCTGCGGCCACGGTACACTCAAAAGATCTGGTGTCCTCAACTGGCATATCAACAAGGCCCAATTCAGATGTAAAACAAATTGCTACACCACCACCCCTGTGACCTGACCTAGCACGGTGTATCACTGAGAAACCATCTGGAATTGCTGACTCCAAAATGGGACCCGCATTTTCATCCAGCCAGGTCTTGGTGATGCAAGCCAGATCAGACGACCCAACAAGAACGGCTATAGTAGCTGAATTGTTTTTAATAGATCTGGCATTGCACAACACCATACGGGTTGAGTGAAAACCCAGAGAAGTTCAAGATACCAGCCCACTAATTGTGGAGCCCTTGGGTATGGGCACTAGACAAGGAGAACCTCTTTCAGTGCTCCATTTCATCCCAGGGTGTCTTCTGGTTCCCACTACCCCAATCAGGCCACCTAGCTCACCCCCCCCGGAATCCCAACCCTTCTCTTCCTCCTCTCCACTACTCCAACAGCCCTACAGTAGCCATAAACTGCTGCAGATGTGGGGGGGCAGTTAAAAGGGTGGCAGTCCTGGAGCTCGAGGGGGAGTAGCACCTGATAGGGAGAGCCTCAATCAAACACATCCTGATAATCATAGCAGCTCCTAAATGAGCCAACCAACTAGCACTAGAAATAGCACACCCTGCAATAAATAATTACTCCCAAAGTAACCCTCACGCTCTCACAAACCCCAGAGTAAAAAACGCACCCCCCCAGTCATATTGGTTAAAATACAGGAAGTACTGTAGTACTGACCTGAATGGTCAGATTAATGTGGTTATCTGTTTGAACTATTTTGAATATGCTGATATGTGTATGACAAAAGTATGAATACTGTATCCTTGCAGAAAATTATCATGAAAAAGTATAGTAATGCTTAATACCTATTTACTTTTACTGATGCATCAGACTTCTTTTCTCTGTGGTATACCTAATGAAACATGCATGTATTTTCATATAATGTTTTCTATACAGAATAGTATAGTATAGTATAGTATAGTATAGTATAGACTTGATGCGGATGCCAAGTTTTTCCAGGCAGGGAAGAGTATAACCCCACTACAAATATGGGTTCCTATAATGTCTTCCTGGGCTGCATAATGCCCACTGTCAGGATGGTGTCCTGTGTCCAGTAGTTCTAATCGCCTGCATGAGAGTGCTCCAGCAAGCCTCCGTGCCTGTCTCTTTAAGAGAACATCTATGCTGTGCAAGAAAATGAGTCTGGGCTGGGTCCAAGTGAATTAAGGCTCGTGACCAGCCAGACAGTCTGGTATTCTCAAGACCCCATGTTTTCTGCAATTCTGCAGTTGCAGCAGTGGCTGCAGAAATCAGGGCTGGCTGCAGAAATCAGGGCTGACCATAGAAATTAGTGCTTGCCACAGAAATCAGGAAAACCAGCCACACAGCTGCAGAAATGCTAGTTATGCTATGCGATCACACAAGGCATAGACATAGCTATGGATATGTTAAGTATGCCATGGCATACATGCTCATTAGAAGGGGTAGCAAACTGATGCCATCCACTACAAAGCCGAAAAGCTAGTGGCCGCATGGCATCTTGACTTGTGCTAGCTCATTACATAGTTCCGACCAGCCAGTATTGTTGGGGAGGTGGGGAGACTGATGCAAGAGTAGCAGAGCTTGATTAGGTCCATGGCAGTTATGATTTGCTGCTGTGTAGGTGTGGGTAGCTCAGCCATGTTAATTTTTCATTGTGAGGCTGCTCGTAGTGCATGCTGAATCCTTGGAAGATGAATTTGAAATGAAGAACTGGAAGGTGAGCTATAGTCAAAAAGTGAGAAGTTTCAGTGGTGCTCGTGGAGGTGGAATTGATCTCTGTCTGGTGATAGGTATCAGAGGAGGAGCTAATTGCAGAAACATAGGGCTGGCAGCAGACTGAGAAAAGGACTCAGTCCTCACTGATGGACATCAATCACAGTTTTGATTTGTGGGCCGCAGTTCTGTACTTGCAAGTGTGAGAGTAATTTCTTTGCAGATTTGAACCTACAGCCTAAGTGGTGGCATCAAGCTCAATTCTTAAGGAGGGTCAAGTGCCCACGGGTAGTGGGCAAGTTGCCCACTCTTCCATGGCCTCTCATCCAACTCGGGCAGTGTTATGCAATGCTATGTCAATAAAGAACAAAACAGCAATTATTGCTGATTTTGTTGAAGCATCTAACCTGGTTTGCATCACCAAGATCCGGCTGGATGAGAATGCTGGTTCAGTATTGGAGTCAGTTGTTCCAGCAGGGTACCTGGTGATACATCGCCTGAGGTTGGATAGTAGGGGCAGGGGTGTAGCCATTTGTTTTATAACAGAACTGGGCCTTGTAGAGGTTCCAGTGGGGACCACTAGGTCCTTCGAGTGTATCATGGGTGCAGGTGTAGGTGGCAGGATTCTTCTCATCTACTGTCCACCTGGAGATCAGAAGGTTTTCCTGCAGGGAGTTGCCGACTTCATGGTCGACAAGGTGTTGGAATCCTCCAAGTGATTGGTCCTGGGGGATTTCAATGCCTAGGTCGATGATGAACTCTTGCATTTTGGTCAGAACTTCCTCCAATTGATGATCTTATTGGGCTTCACACAGGTAGTTACTGCTGCAACCCATATTCATGGTCACTTCTTTGACCTGGTGTTCCTCCTAAGAATGGAGGCCATCGTCTTGGTGGTGGAATCAGTTGGATGGACAGACCAACACTCTATAAGGTTCAGTTTTGCAGCTCGCCCTGTGAGACCCACACCTTTGGAGATGGTCCAGTGCTGCTCTTTGAGGGGTGTTACCCCAGAGGGTCTGATGGTGGTACTGGACCTATCAAGTAGGCCAATGGAATGCTCGGATCCAGGAGACCTAGTAGTGCATTATAATAGTATGGTGCTGAGGGCCCTGGATTCTGTAGCTCCTGTTCTGAGTTTGCCTTCTTCCTCTCCGCCCTCAGTCCCCTTGGTTTGATGGGACCTTGAGGGAGTTGAGGAGAACTGGGCCAAGGCTGGAACATTGTTGGCAGAAATCTGGCCTGGAAGAGGACAGACTTAGGTTGATAGCCCATTATTCAGACTATCATTTAGAAATCTCCTGAAGGAAGGCAGAGTTCCTGTCCAGGGAGATTGCTGCAGCAAGGAATCAACCAGCCCTGCTCTTCCAGACCATGGACAGGCTGTGCAATCCAGCCTGACTTTGGGGTCGGAGAGCTTTTTCACAAATTAAGTGTGAGGAGTTCACTCAGTTCTTTGCAGATAAGGTGTCTTCCAGCAGGTCAGAGATCTGCTTGACTCATTCAAATGAGTATGGCAGTGGTCGATGTAAAGATGCAGACATCCAGTCTATCTGGACAGATTTTGACCAGCCAGAGATCGTGGACATTGTGAAGATTGTTCAAGAGCTGTAACCGACTTACTGTAGTTTGGATCCTGGTTCAACTCACCTCCTGGTGTGGTGTATGGATGTTATCGGACCAATCCTTGCCAAGATAGTCTGGTGCTCACTGGACCAAAGGGTGTTTCCGGACCCCTTGAAGGAGGCTATGGTGATGCCCCTTTTAAAGAATCCTTCCTGTGACACAGACTGTCTTGTGAACTATAGACCTGTCTCTAATTTGCCCTTTTTGGGCAAGGTTATTGAGAAGGTAGTCGTGTTACAGCTCAAGAACTTTCTTACCACCCACAAAATTTATGATCCTCTCCAGTCTGGTTTTGGGAAGAGGCATAGTACTTAGAAAGCATTGGTTCTGGTACTTAATGATCTCCTGATAGCAGGGGATCTGAGGAATCGTTTGATCTTGGTCTTCCCTGATCTCTCAGCAACATTTGACACCATGGATCATGGGGTATTGCTGGAACGCTTGCAGCTGTTCTGTGGACTGTCTGGGACAGTCCTCAGATGGTTTAATTCTTTCCTTACAAGCAGGACCCAGAGGGTGGTGTCAGGCATTTTCTTCTCAGCCCCCTTTGCCCTGTGCTGTGGGGTGCCGCAGGGTTCTGTGCTGTCCTCCATGTTGTTCCCGGTGTATATGTTGCTGTTAGGAGACATTATAAGGTGGTATGGGCTGAGTTTTCACTGCTATACAGATGATACTTAGCTCTGCATGTCCTTCGTACCTGAACAAAATAGTGCAATCCCGGTCTTTAACAACTGCCTTGCCGAGATTCAGGACTGGATGAGTGCTGATTGGTTGAGACTAAATCTAGATAAGACTGAGGTGTTGGTAGTGGACCCAGGTCAGTGGGTAGAGAAGTTGACTCCTGGGCAACCATCTGGCCTTGTGCTTGGGGGTAACCAGTTGAGACCTTCCGAACGGGTGCAAAATCTGGGCATTGTGCTTGATAATGAACTGACACTAAAACTGTAAGTGTCAGCGGTTGTCAAGTCCTCATTTTATCATCTGAGGAACATTGCCTGGATAAAGCACCTTGTTCCACCCGAGGACCTTCCTGTGTTGGTCCATGCCTTTGTGTCCTCTCGTCTTGATTACCGTAATGCTCTATACCTAGGGTTACCGGTGGTGGATCTCTGTCACCTGCAGCTGATCCAGAACGCTGCATCCAGGCTGCTGACAGGGCTGTTAAGAACTAGTCACGTCACTCCTGTACCGCATGAACTGCACTGGCTTCCAGTGCAATGGAGGATCACCTTCAAGGTCACATTGCTGACCTATAAGACCCTGCATGGACAGGGACCAGGTTACTTGCAAGACCTTCCTCGGTCTTACACCCCCTCCTGCCCACTTTGCTCCACTGACAAGGGATTGCTAGAGGTTCTTAGCATCTGTCTTCAAACATCAGGTGCTAGGGCTTTTTCTTTTGTAGCCTCAACCCTGTGGGACTCTACTTCATCAGATGAGAGAGTGCCTGTCCACCAAGACCTTTAAGTCCTCATTAAAAACTTATTTATTTAACCTAGCTTTTGGGGACCACATTTAGTTTTACTGCTGCTGCCTTATTATCTTTATAACTTTTTTAGATTGTATATTTGATTTTATATTATATTGTGTATGCGCTTTGGTTTTAGAAAAGCACACTATAAATAAAATTTGATTTGATTTGGAAGTTGCCCAGCTGCAGCAGAGTTGGGGACCAGAGTATACTAGAACTGGAGCAAGCAGGAATGGAAAAAAATCAGAATGGAAAGTTTGATTGCTGCTATACATAAGTGAAATTAGGGTCACTGCCTGAAGAACATCGCAACCCCCTGAGTTGCAAGAAAAGAACATGCTAACCAAGGTTGCTTCGGCTTAATAAGAATGACTTGCTTGCATGTTTTAGTGTGTTCCCCAAAAGAAAAATCAGGAGTCAACAAATCCTACATACATTGCAAGTTACACCCTCCTTCACTGTTATAGGAAGACAATTCCCACCCAACCCCAACACACAGATTAGCACACTGCACTAAACATGTTTGTTGCAAGGCAGTTGGGGTATTCCTAGTTTAAAAAAAAATATTAAGCTAAAAGAACATTGATCAAAATCAGAACAAAATGGCTTTCAAGTTGGAGTCTTTCTTTATATCTGCTAACTGTAAATGTAAACCAGAAGAAATAAAAGCAGGTTTTGCCTTCTGCGTAGTTTTAGCTAAGTGTGTATGTCCTCCTCTGATGATAACCTAGGACAAGAGCAAAGACCACCAATTTCCAGAAGAACAGATGAGCCTTCAAATTTGGGGAGGGAGGAAAAAATCATTAAAAGAGAACACTGATGCCCATGGCTGTACCAGGTTTGGGTTACTGCAGTTTAATATTTGTGATAATATGACTACATACTGTTAAATGGCCTGCTGTTCCACTTTCAGTGTAGCAGAGTGGTTGCATGAAGGTAGTCAAAGGGTTAACTAAGACTTACTCCCTTTGAAGGTATGCTGTTTAGCCACAGTTTATCTTCCGCAGAATGGCCACAGAATCAGCAGTTGTTCTGCCACAGAAAGTATGAGGTCCTGCCGCAGAATGTAGGTCCATTTTGCAGCAGTAAACATGGGGCCCTGGTTATTCTGCTCCTTTCTGCAGTCGCTATTTGCGCAGAGGGAGCTCCGTTAGAGAAAGTGATTATTTGCTGTTTATCTGTCATAATGATAATAGAGGAGTTTGTCTAACCTGCTTTCAATTGCAGCTTGAACTTTTGAATAGAGACACCATTTCGGTTCTGGTCTGCCAGTGTTGGACCAATCCAACCTCAGGGGACCCAAAATGAAGACTGTCTCCAGAGGTCTTGTGGGATTTAAATTCTGTAGGAATTGTAGTTTTAAGGGTTTGGCGCCAAAATGGACCTGGAGGGGGAGCCCTTTCTGTGATAGAAGGTTCCCTCAGCTAATCAAACTTTTTTGGATTACTGGGAAATTCCCAGAACTGCTGAAGCAGAGTGTCAGTTGGAGTCTGGAGAGTAAACAGCTCGAGCCATTGAGCAGCTGCTCCTGTTAGGAGCATGGAAAAATCGGTGGGAAGGCTCTGCTAGCCTACCTGTCACATCTCCAGTTTGGAGTATCACCTTGTATATGAAATTCTGACTTTCTCCAATTGCTGGCCAAGACCTGCCTTGGGAGAGAGAAGAGTGTATTATTGTTAATTGTGAGTGGACCGAAGACTTGCTCCAGAAGCGATTGGCCTGCCAGAAGCCCGAAGCGAGCCTCAGATTGAAATGTTTGCACAGAGAAACTACAATTGGCAAATGGACTTCACCTGAACTGTGGCTAAATAAGCTAAGTGTTATAGGTATACTGCATGTGTTTCATGGGTTGCGATTTGGTTCCCCATGGTGAGTTTTGTTACGCCTGTTGGAGGCTTTCCAAGCACTTTACCCTGGACTTTATCTGAACTGTTCTTCCTGCCTGGGCCCTGCCATCTCAGCCTGGGCCGCTGTTCCCGATTCAGAGACATTCTCAGCAAAAGACTCGCTCAGGGATTTGGCCCATTGCTCAACACCACCAAACAGATAGTGACCACCAGGAAGTGAGTTGTGTAGGCCCTGCTTCCCCGGGCAATCCAGTAGAATACCACAAAATCTTCATCTCGTCAGTTCTGCACCCTGATCTGAGTAGTGTGAGTACAAAACAGGGTAGCTCCCTGCAACATAAGCTACAATCATTGTGTGTCATCTGATTTCCTTGTTTGGGTTTACTGCAATGGACTGAGCTGTCCAGCTCTGGATTACAAATATTTGGGTTGAGTGCATGTTAATTGTTTTCTTTCCTAAGGTCCCCAACAACAGCTGCAACACCGGTCTACCCCAGGCAACGCTTCAGGATAGCCTGTTTAACATACCAGGTACCCAGGGTTCTGGGACTGTGTTGAAGGGACTCACTGTGCATATTGAATCAAACCAGACATACCAGTCACTTGCTAGATTTATGCCCCACCCTTGTTCACTTCCTCTGAATAAACCAGATTGTGGGTTTTTATGTTTAACCTTGCTAGTGTGTACTTATTGGTCGGGTTACTGCTGTATTACTGTATTGTTGCATTGCTGGTCTTATGTTTCAGGGGGTCTCCAGGGCAGTTGCAGAAGGTCCAGCCCTGGTGCTATGTGCAAGGAGCATGAGCATATCATTACTGTCATATGGTAAATGTGAATGTTCTGTTGCTGAACTGTTTAGGCCACTAGAAGGGTTGGTGGGTGCTTATAGCATCCCGGAGGGCTATACCAACAGCAGTTACGTTACCCCAAAACCATTCCTCTGGGTGGAGGCACCCATTCACCAAGCTCAGACCCTCAAACCTGTGCCTAGTCATTCAGGCAGGGGTAGTAGCCCATAGGATAGTGCCACCTAGGGGTTACACAGGGACTGGCCACCATCATCCTGTTGGCCAAGCGGCTGTGTTCCTGCTTTTCTTCCCGGCCAACACCCTCACATGTATTGGTCCGACCGCGGCAGCATCCTGGGGTGGGGGGCATTCGACAACATGTTGACGCTCAAGCTGCCATGAACACCAGCCACAAGCCACCACCAGGAGCTGCCTAACAAGCGGTCTGGGACCATCCCACCCCTTGGGATGGAAGTGTCCATAGGATGCTCATAACTCACTTCCTGCTAGACTTCGGCCCGGACATTGGGGCTTGGCGTATGAACCTGGGTCACCAGCATGTTGAGCAAATACCCATCGCTCGGTGCCATGGAGCCAGTCCTGCAGGTATTGTTTTATTGCAGTGCTTGGTGTCAGGTGCACTACATGATATGAGTATAAATGTAAAAGTATTAACTGAATAAGACGTTTTTATGTTAACCAAGTAACCCCAGCCTAAAGATAAAAAGGCTCTTATACAAAAGAATGTAACTATTTTCTGGTAACATTTGGTCTGTTGTTTAGTTTATATTATATATTGTTTAAAGTGATGCAGCTATTCTTATCACACATATTTTGGTTTTGATTTTAGAACTGTCCCTTGAGAAAGCCATATAGTGGTGAAATGTTAGGACAGAATTGAATGTTTAACAAATTCTGAAGAAGAACATTGTTGGTGTAATGATGTTTCTTGCCCAGAGCAGCCAGTCCTTCTGACTTTGGATTATTTTCACCTACTGGCAGCACCATACACGACAAACATACTTTATTACCAGAGAGCGATTTCCAGCAGGCACTTCCATTTTTCTGGGAATTAGGCAATGGAAAGCTAGTTGATTAAGTTTGCCATTCTTGAAGCAACTAAATTATGCATGAAAATAGTTACCAAAGGTAATAGGCAGAAAAGACCAATCTGGTTCTTTAAGAAGGTCAGCGAGGCAGTGAAGGCCAAAAAAGACCTGCATTATCTACAGAGAGAAACAGAGGGAAAAGGAATGGAGTGCATACCAGGTAAAGTTGATGGAAGGAAGCCAAGATGGCAGTCAGGTGCACGAAATCATAGCATAGCCACATCCTCTAAAAGCCTTTAAGTGAGGCGAAGCACTGGCATTTGTTGGCATCCTATGACAGCCTTGTTAATAAATGTACTCACTTTTTAATTAGCTATTTTACTTTTTTTGGTATTTTCACTAGTTGGCACGGACCCTGTGTGCTTAACAAAGCATATGCAGCACTTGTGATTGGCACATATAGTAGGCTTTATGCATTGGGCACTTAAACAGTCTACCTACATAGCCACTTATTAGTTTGCTGTAAATGTAACACATGCATGCTACAGCTCAACAAGCAGATCACCCAAAGCCCACTCTGGTTATTAATATTGTAGGAAAGCTAGCATCTCCCCTGAAATGTACACTCCAGGAATGTACCATAATGTTTAATTGTTTTTAAAATTTTAAACTTGCACCTCTCCAATCATTTATAGCCCGTACCCTTTGAAATACTGCATAATTTCACCAATCCAGAAAACTGTATTTACACTTCCCAAATATATACACCCCTGTAACTCCTATGTGGCGCTATCCCAAGGGATATTACCCTTGCCTGCATGACTATCTGCAGGTTGAGGGGCCTGAGCTCATGAAAAGGGTGCCTCCACCTAGAGGACAGGGTTAATGGCAGCGTGACTGCTCTGGGTACAGCCCTCCGGGACACTGATACCACCCTCTTTCTCCTCTAGTGGCCAAAGCATGTCTGAAATAACACAATCCCAATACACACTGTAATGCACTGTTAACCTCTCTTACAACGCACTTACCACCAGGGCTGAATTAGCTGGAATGGCTCTGGGGACCCCCGGTAAAACAAGGCCTGTAACAGTAAACAGCAATATCACAGTACTTTCTATAAAGAGGTACACCACAACCAGTTTGGATGCAAAAAGATTTAGATCTGATTTAATAGGGGGATGTGAACAAGGCAGGGGCAGTAATCTAGTGATTGATTTTAGATCTGAATGGTTCAGGTTATAAGGCATGCACTCAAAGGTCCCTGTAACACAGTCACACACGCTCTGAGCAAAGCCACAAAGTCATGCAAAGCTGGTTTGCCCTGACTTAAAACTACCTTTTCCTGGGTGGTAATTTGCACCATGCAAAGTGTCGCGCTAAGTCACGCATAAAAACTTTGCACGGCGCTAATGCACTGAATATAGCATTATGCCTATATTCACATACATGCCCCTTCTTTTTGCCCCTTGCATAATGCAGCTTGCCCCTGCTATTTGGCCTTTTCAATATAGCAGACCCATGCAAACCTGGCACAAACCAAGCACAAACAATTTGTGCCTGACGCAAAATTTTGAATATCTGTCCCCATGCCTCTAATCCCAGATAATTCTGGGATAGTATTAAGGAGTTCCTAAATAGCACCAATGATGACCCTGTCACCTGTATCCCACACCTATGGCTAATCTCTGGTTGACCCCATCTGACATAGTCTATACCCTCATCTACCACTTTAACAATGGCATCCAGCCAAATCTATCCACCCCAATTAGCAAGCCACATGATTAGAACACTCCTCCTCCTCCAGGCCTTGTGTAACCCCCTTGTTACCCAGGGTTACTAGAATCCCAGTAAGACCTAGTGGTAGGCAGGGAAGGCAGCTTGAGAAACTCTAGTTAAATGGGTTTCACACTGTCTCACTCTGTTCTCAGTCTCAACTGAGACTGAGGGATGACATCACCCAAAGAACTATCGCAGCTGCATGAGCCACATTGGAATCTGCAGCAGTGGGAGTTAGACAGAACGTTGGGAGTTTTGAAGTCAGTGCTTCAGTTTGTCTTCAGTGAGAGGGTGAGAAGTTGGGAGCTTGCTGGTAAAGCATCTCAGTAAAGGCTCTAGGAGCCTCAGCCCTGACAGAGGGCTACTTTTAAGTAATAGGGTGTGTGTCTCCACCTTAAAGAGAGACACAAAAGATTACTAAAGTGGTGGAGACCGTTGTTTTTGGGTCTCAGTGTCCCCTCCCTCCGGGGGGGGGGGTGAGGTTTCCCTGCAGATTCCTGGGGTAACCCCCTAGTTCTGCTTGTGGAGGAAAAGCTGCCTGTTCATTCCAGTATTTATTTGGGAGAAAATAAGATTTGTGAGTTGCCTGTGGGGCACCTGCAACGGGAGGGTGAGTGTCTGCTCTGGCTAAAAGGGCCTATGTTTTTCACTCTGGAACTTGTGTGACAATGTGGGGATTGAACTACTAAATATTGGGAAGCCTAGAGAAATGGACTAAGCAAGTTAAAAGTAGTTTCAAGTTCCAGAGTTTGTTTGGATGCAAATAATATGTAGAGGTGATGTGATAGATGTCTACCCTTAATCTACATTTGAAAGTTCAGTAAAGGAATTGTTCAGTTTTCCAGAGAAATGGCCGGGTATGGGCTGTGGGAGCTGGAGGTGGGTGGCCCCCCATCTTTAGTGACCAGGTCCATCTCTACGGATTTCTTCTGTGGTTTTTTACTTTGCCTCAGACACTTGGCCAGTGATAGGGGAAGTACCCAGATATGGGATTGTAAGGAAAATACTCTCTAGGAGTCGCAGACACTAGTGTGGTTTGGGGAGCCACAACAGGATAATTGGTTCATTCCTCAAATGGACTGCGGATCAAGTGGCCGGCGGGGGAGCCAAGCCAGTGGGGAAATCCCAAGTGTGTACAAGTCGGGCTGTGTACCCAAAGCTTCGTGCAAGTCTGGGCTGTGTGCCTGGTGGGTTTAGAGCCTGAGGGCTGGAAATAGTGATAAAGTGTTCTGTTGTCTCTAATCTGCATTACCAGGAAATGTAGCCCCATGGGGGTCCGTCTATGCTTTGTTTGTTCAGCTTGGATGTGAATAAAAGCCACACTGAAGAATCCCATTCCTGGTTCTGGACATTACAGTTATTGCTTCCTGTATTTGGATTTACTTGTGTGACCCTGTGTCGAGCAACCAAACCTAGGTCCCCCTGTGCCGAGTAACCTCATCCTCCCCGAACCCAGTCCCCACCAGGTACTGCTGTCAGCTTCAACAGCATGCCACCTGTCGTTTTGCTAAAAAGGCAGGGGTGAGGGGTTACACTTGCACTCCTCTTGAGTGTGTATCTCCAGCTGCTGCAAGCTACTAAAGGGCTCAAGGCTGTTTTCTGCCTCAGTTCCTACAAGAACTCAGGGGCAGATAAACTGGAGCCACATCTCCCTAGCCCTGCTGCCTCAAAAATCACCACAACCATAACCACCATATTTCTTTCTGTCTCTTTCCCCAAGATGCTTACTAAAAGTCTGGAAGAGTGCCAATGTAACCCACTGCACAAACATGGAGATAGGTAGGATGTTAGCAAATATCTGCCTATCTCAGGCCTATTGGGTCTGCCCAAACTCATGGAGAGATTTGTCTATGTCCAAATTTCTGCACACATGTTTCACTACCAACTCCTCACTTGTCCAGTCTGATATATACTCCAACCACTCTATGGTTGCAGCCCTACTCAGTATACTGTAACTTTCATGAAGCTGCAGAGAAATGTCAAACTGGAACCATATACATGGATGTGTCCTAAGCATTGATCTTGTCAATCATCAATTCTTCCTCAGAAAAATGAAATCACAGGGGCTTGACATGTTCCCTCTCATCCCAATCATGTGGCTAATGAATTACTTGTTGAGAACATGCAAATGTTTCCCCTAGGCATTGTCATCTCTGAAATTGAGCCCCTAAAGCAGAGTGCAAGAGTGCAACCTAGGGCTAAATCCTGGGCCCCATAACTTTCTAAATGTTTATCCAAATTTTGCCTACCCAATACAATCAGAGCACTATATACAGCAACAATGGTACCATGATCCTCTGTTTTAGTGGCCCATCACTGCCCTGCATGGGGTATCACCTCCAATTAAGGGTAAGCAAATGGTGAAATTGCAAACTTCATTTCAGCTTTGATTTAGACTCTCTGTCTTCAGTTCACCATCAACTTTTTTGCTAAAGACACTTTTGTGCGTTTGAAAGATGAGGGTAAGTGGCACCACTTCACCATATATCACCCAACCCAGTCAGTCCCAACCTCTTCCACCCTGACCTGGTCCTATAAGCAGATTTTTAAACAAATAAAAAAAAACCTCAGTCAGCACCTGGCACAGTACCAGGAGCTAGTAATGTTTTTTTTTATTTATGTTTCATGTTTTTTACAGTAAACATACATTCACTTTTCTTGATGTAGTACATAAGAAAACCAATAACTTCCACATGAGGGCGTCACTCCTCTAAATACAAGTGAATAAATGATTCGACCTACATCCATAAGATACATCAGTGGGAGTAAATCCAATATCAAAAAAGTGTTACATTAACTTGAATTACATGTATATGCTGTGTGCTTTAAGCCCATGACCTGCATGCATTATTAATCTTTATTTCCATAGTTTTATACTAAAATTCTACTTCTCATTAGAAAGGGTCAAGAGAAAGCATGCTTAACCTTTAGTGATGTACCTAAATGGTACTAAACGATTGGGAATAATTAAAGAAACTCTATTTCAACATCTACCTATCGCTTAAGGTGCGAAATCAGCATAACAGTGCTAATAATTTCCACGAAGCTCAAAATGACCTTTGCTTAAAAATCTTTTAATATTTTCAGCCGGGGAAGAGAAGCTAAGTCAAAACCCCACTGCAGCAATTTAAACAGTATAATTTTCCCCTTAAGTATGCAATTTTTATGTGCTAAACCAGTTGGGTTTACAGACTTATCAAATGTCATTTATTTTGAAGCTATCCAACCTGAACTCGAAGACCAGTAGTTCTCCTCTTGGTATCTATTCCATCTTCTTCCTCTGATGCTGACTGAGAAGGGTCTCTTCTCCTCCTGGATGGTTTTGCATGCTTTTGTTCCCATTTCAGGGCCTCTGCTGCACCTAAGAATATGAACAAACTCTCTTCATGCACCAAATCCAGGAACAGCATATTATGGGGAATTCCTGCTTCTCTGAGCATCACCCAGATACCATCAAAATGCCGCCTCTTCTGGCATGTGGCATAGCTCAAGTCTGGAAAGATGGACACCCTCTGTCCATTCTGTAGCAAGGTGCGTTTTTGCCTAGCAAAAGCCAAGATTAAGTCTCTAGTCCCTATACCGTCCAACACTGCCACAATTGCTCTGGGAGTATCTATGTTATTGGACCTACCTTGAAAGGCCACTCTGTAGGCTTTCTGGATCAAAATGTTCCTGTCCAATAAGGGCCGACTAAGCTGCTGTCCTAGCCATTCTTTTATTAGGAGGCGAAGATGATTCCCCTTGCTTCTTTCCGGCATTCTGATTACTCAGAGATTAGTGGCCCATGCTTGGTCCTCCAAGTTCTCAAGCAGGTACCGCAGCTGTGTATTCTCCTTCACCAGTGCAGCTGCGGTACCCATTGCTGCCTCAGACTGCTTTTTAGCGTCAGTCACCTCTGTTTTTGTTGTATTGACATCTGCCTCCAGAGTGGTAACCCTGTTTGTCAGGGCATCAAATCGTTCAGACAGTCCTGCCATGGATGTTAACATCCTATTCATTTTTTGCCCTACCATTTGCAGGGTCTCTTCTCCGTCCATGCTTTGCTCCAGGAGTATGTGGCCTTGTGCGGACAGTGTGGTTAATGGTCCCGAAATACTTTTACATTTTGTACCATTCCCAGCAAATTTATCTTTTTTCGGGTTCCCCATTATTGCTCTGCTGGTCCTCTCTGATTTCAGGTAAGAGTTTTTCAGCCGCTGGTTTCACCCATAAATTGATCTTATTAAACTTAGAAAGGTAGAGAATTGCTGAGCTTCAGAACCCAGCAACCATGTTGCTCGGGCTTCACAGTACCCCCCTCAGAAATGTTACTTTTAATAAAACATGTCTGGAGCGGGAAGAGGAGGAGGGTGGTAAATGACTAGGGTGGGTGAAGTGGTGAAACTGGGACCAGCCCTTGCCATCTAGGAAAGGATCAGGTGTTTTTTAATTAACTGGTGAAGGCCAAAGGGATCCTGAAAAGTTTGACTAGGCCGAAGTAAAGGTAAAAGTGCCAAATTATGGCATATTCACCTAATATAAATTTGGCATTGGCTCAACCTTGCCTCCAATTTAACTTTGTAGCCATGGAAGCTTTGTTTAATGAGAACAGTCTTATTCTCAATGCTGAGAAGACTCAAACAATGCACTGTGGCACCCACCAACAAAATCTACAGCCTGGATTCCCTCCTCACAATCTACACAAAGGAAAATGTTTCAGTCAAGCATGTTCACTTCTTTGAATACTTTGCAGTGTGGCTGGATGCACAGCTTACCTTCTAAAGGTATGCTGTCCATGTCACTGCCATAGAAGGCATCAGGTTAAGATTCCGCTACACAGAGAGAGAGAGAGAGAGAGAGAAAGTGCCTTAATTCTCACATGAGAAAGCGGCTAACAAAATGATTCATTCTCCCCATTCATGATTATGAAGATGCTGAGCCCCTAAAAGTGCCTTGTATAGGTTGGATGTCCTGTGTAATGGTCTCTGTAAAGTCACCCTTGAGAGCAGTTCAAGGATCCACAACTGCCTGCTATTCAACCAACTTACCAGGCTGATCTCATCTGCTTGTAAGGACATCCATTGGTACAGTACACATCTCCATAAGTCCACCATCACTTAGAGCCCCACCTACCTCAACTCCTTCCTCTCTGCAGCCTATACCCCTTACTCCTTAAGAATTATGGAGGCACCTAGTTGGATATTGTCTAACTTGAAGATGAACTGCAATGATGGACCTTCACTTTCTCAGGCTCAGCTGACTGGAACAAACTAGAGTACAACCTTCCCACTTCCAAAAAGCAAGGGTCTCTGTAGCTGTCCAGATAACTAAATCTTGCTTCCCCCACTAAAAGACAATGGTTCCCACTTTTGCTACATCTTGTAACTGTGACTAACACCATGCATTATCTTATACCTAGGCAAATTTTTTCATGCACTACACCAATTATTATCCCCTCACTGCTGGCCAGCCACTTTACATCCCAGTCCTCCATGCCCCATCACTCACCTTCTCTAGGGCTTACCTTGCATATTTTGGAGAGTCACCACCGATTCCCCTGATGATAGATCTGGAGGGTCCACCCCCAAGCGCAATCAATACATACATCCTGGAGGTGGTGCCTAGTCAGTGGTGTGGGGCTTTCAGAGGGTAGGCTGCACCTCAGCACCCCGGGGTTTTTCTCATAGTTTTTTCCCCCCGGGCCAATCAATGTGCAATGTCACACTGCACACATGCATGTACTGGTATCCAAAGGTGGAGCTGTCTTTTACAAAGACTATACTGCTGTGCTACCTCATGGCTTCTGACAGGTGGCAGGCTGGTAATCAGATGCCATGTTCCACCTCTTTAAGGGAGAAGTGCTGTCCATGAGTTGATCCACACTCTCTGCCGTGACCATCTGCTGAGCAACTCGAAGCTGTTTCTGAACCTGGTCATCAGTGTAGGAGGTGGTAGTGTTTCTGCAGAGTTACTTGGCTGGCTGGCAAATTGTGTATAGTATATAGTTCAGTGATGTTGTGTACTGAAATCCATATTCTCATAAACGTTTTTGTACCATTGGAGGATAGCAGGCTCTTGTCTGACAGTGGCATAAAGATTGCTCCAAGAGGGATCCCAGAAATGGGGCAGATATAAATATGGGAGACAGGGTCAGAAAAGGGCTAGCAGACCTTAAAATAGATAACACTCCAGGACCAGATGGGATGCACCCAAGAGTTTCAGAGAACTAGCATCAGAGCTGGCTGAACCCCTGGCAGGGCTATTCAATAGCTCCCTACAATCAAGGGTGGTTCCAAAAGATTGGAGGGTAGCAGACATAGTTCCGTTCCACAAGGGATGAGACAAGGAGCAACCAGAAAACTATGGTCACATTAGTTTTACCTTTATGGCAGGTAAACTAATGCAGACACTAGTCAAAAAGGACCTAGTAGACTACCTGAGATAAATAGGCTCCAGTATAGTAAAAAAGCAGAGGTCTATGGCAGGGAGGGCTTGTCTGATCTACCTGATAAGTGTTCTCTGACTGGGTAACTAAGGCAGTAGATAAGGGACAAGCAGTGGAATTACTCTACTTTGACTTCAGCAAGGAATTCGACTCTGTGCCACACAGAAGGTTGCTGAAGAAGCTAGAGGATCTGGGTGCAGTGTAAGATCTAGTTAGATGGGTGGAAAGCTGTCTGTGGGTAGGAGAGACAACATAGGTAGATGGTAAATGGGGTCAAGTCAGGGGAGGAGTAATTCATGAGTGGGGTGTGACAGGGGTCAGTTCTGGGGCCCGACCTTTTCATCATGTTCATCAGTGACATAGGAGAAGGAATATGGGGACAAGATGTGTCTCTTCACAGATAACATCAAGCTCTGTGGCAGGGGAGAGAGAGAGAGAGAGAGAGAGAGAAAGGGGTTGGAGAGTTGCAAAAAGACCTGCTAAGGTTACAAAGGTGGTCCAATGCCTGGCAACTGAAATTCAACACCAAGAAGTGTAAAGTGATGTACGCAGGGAACAAGAACCACAGGACAGACTTTTGGAAGGAAGGGGTTAAGCTGGATACTGCCTCTGAGGAAAGGGACCTGGAAGTCATCATAAGCAACTTCCTAAGACAATCTAACCAATGTAACCAGGCCTACAGCAAGGCAACCAATATGTTGCTGTGTATTGGGAGGGAGTTCTACAGCAGGAGGAAAGCGGTGATACTACCTCTCTGTAGATCACTGGTGAGGGCATATCTGGTATATTGTGCCTGGTTCTGGAGCCCCCACCTAAGAAAAGACAAAGAGAAGCTAGAGACAATGCAGCATAGGGTAGCCAAAATGATTCAGAGCCAGCAGGGTAGATTCTACGAGGATCGACTGAAGGCTCTGAACATGTACTTGCAAAAGACCAGAAGGGAGATGGGCAGTATCATAGAGGCCTTCAAGTTCCTGAAAAGAATGAACAAGGTGCAGAGCTCAGAGATTTTGCTTCATTGGGGACAGGGGCTCCACCTGGAGAGATGCATGCCTATACTGGTGCAATGGTCTGCATCTATCCAGGAGGGGAACCAGGATCCTAGGTGATAGGTTTAAATGCTTCATTGGCAAGCATTTAAACTAGCCTAGAGGGGAGGCACCTAAAAGGAGAAGGGAAATCCTAGCCCCCCCCCCAAAAAAAATATCAGGTAGTTAGTCAGGTAAACACCAAGCCAGAGCAGCTCGATAGGAGAAGGGTAGGGGTAAATGGAAAAAAAAGACAAAGGCAGTAAGGACAGGGATGGGGCAAAAGAAATAAAGGCATAAAAAAATGGAGGGTAATGAGTACCAATGCCCGTAGTCTAGGTAAAAAGCTCCCCAAAATGTTGGCCTTGATGGAAGAGGGATGCCTGGATATTGTGGCAGTCACAGAAACATGGTACACAGAGAACCACAACTGGGATGTCAACATACCAGGGTACACAATCTACAGGAGGGACAGGGAGAAAAGAAGAGGAGGAGGAGGAGGAGGAGGAGGAGGAGGAGGAGCAGCTCTCTATGTAAGGGAAGGGACCAAAGCAACAGAACTAAAGGGTAAAGGAGACTTCCGGTTCCGGTATGCCTGGGTGAAGACGTGGATCTGGAGGCTCCCGTTTAGATTTAAAAATAAAGAGCACAACTCAGCTTTAAAAATCAAAATTGGGGCTTTCTTTTCCCCTAATTCCCTTAACATTGTGTTCTGACATCACAAATAGCAAAGCAAAACCGAAATAGATTCCAGGCCATAGCTGAGTTAACCAAAATGGAGGATCAGATATCTGACGAGGGTGAGACACAGTCTAGGCCTATACCATGCTCGTAGAAAAAATCAAATTCAACAAATAAAACAAAGGGTCTTAAAAAATCTTCAGAGCTGAATTCGGAAACAATACTGCAAGTGAGCACAGACTTTCATGGTGAAGTCTGTGAATCATTAAAGGATATCAGAAAAGAAATTAACAGTTTACAGAATAGAGTCACAGAAGCAGACCACCAGATATCCTTAAACTCTGCTAGACTAGACGGCCTTGAGGAATCAGTCCGGTCTCTTTCTGCAGAACAATTAGCAATATCCATAAGGCAGAAGGACATGAGAATAGGGGCAGAAGGCATAACATTCAGATCTTCAGGCTCCCTGAAGGAGAAGAGGCTAATGACACAAGAGCATTTGCAGATTACTTCCTTCGCCTATCCCTAGAATTGGACCCCGACTTTCAATTGGACGTGGAGAGGGCTCACCATGCTTTGGGCCTTAAACCCACTTGCCCTGAGGCTAGACCTCATTCTTTTGTAGTGCGCCTGCTGAGTTTCCAAGTTAAAGAGACTCTCCTTAGTAAGGCCTGGCAGAAAAGCAGAGTCATGTGGGGCCAGCAACATTTACTCTTTGACAACGACTATGCCCCATGTACTCAGAGGCAATGTCAGGAATACAGACCACTATTCCCTATCCTACATACACAAAAGATAAAGTTTCGCACTCCCTACCCTTCCAAGTTAGTGGTATCACTTCCTACGGGGCAACAGACGTACATCTCTGCATCGGAAGCCACGTCTGACCTGTTGCACCAAGGGATCATCTCAGAAAAGGCCACAGAGACGATGAGACAATGCCAGAAACAGAGCAATCTGACAGAGCACTCGAACCAGCCTCAACCTACTACCATGCCGGTAGAAGCAATACTAAGGCGCTTGCAGCAATATCGTAATACAACAATGCCTCCTTGAACTTTTCTGAGGTATTGATTATCCCATAGGTTGGAAGTTCGATTTTGGGCCTTACCTTAACTGGGTGGGGAGACAGGAGGGTGGGGTGCCATGGAGGCGAGAGAGGGGCATCTTCTTTGAGTCCAGGTAACAAATTAAAACTCCCAAAACTTAAATTTGGTTTCCAGTTGCCATTTGGACTACTGCTGGCCCTCCGATGGTGGGGATCTCACCCTAACTAAGGGGCTTGCTACCCCAAGGACCATTGCTCTTCCCTATCCACTTCTTTAGGCACCCTGCCCCTTCTAGAGCTCCCTCGCTCTTTCCCTAGTTCGAAGGCCCATTGAACAGAACTTCTTCCGACCGGAGGCCGAAAAGGGACTACAAGCTAGGCTCCTTCCTTGTTTCGACAACAGACTAAGAAAAAGAAACTGGCAACTGAACAACTACCACTGTCCCAGCTCCAAAACACTGACAATTTAGGTACAAAACCCTCCCTGAAAACTGTCCAGAGGGCCTAACAACTTACTTTCTTTTGGTCTTTCTAGGCCTTTGCTCCCCTGGGTCGGGGGTGGGGTGGGCTGCAGTGGGGTGCAATGGGAGGGGAGGTCTCCTTTAAATCCAGGCAACGAATCTAAATCATGGAACGATGTCATACCTTCGCTGAAAATTTGGACATAGGTTGCCATTTGGAGCATAGTTTGCCCCCTGATTGCAGGGAATAATTCTCAAGCTAGAGGGCATTTACATTTAGAGATCATTGCTCCTCTTCTGCTGCTGCCTCTGCCATTGCTCTGGCCCCCCTGTCGCTTCTCTGATCCTTTTCCCCCGATCTCCATGGGGGTGGACCCAGAAGAAAAGCCCTATATTGTATGGACAATGGGTTGGGAAAACTGAATGGAAAATGGGTCCGGACTGAGGTTCTGATAACCCGGTCTCATGTTGGTCATAACCATATAAATCCCTTACAGGATCTACAACAGTAAGAGGAGATTTCCCTGAACTTTCGTTTTCGATTATCTTCACTTGGAGTTTATTATCAGAACGTGACAATTTGTTAAACTGGAATTACCTTTGGCTTGGGATCCAATAGTCTGAACCAGGGGGTGGGAGAGAACACTTTAATGAGGTTGGGAATATTTTATCGATGAAGTCAATCCTTGGAAATCTATTATTTATATTATTTGCATAAATCCCTACTGAGAATAGGGGAGGTTTTATTATAACAACAGGTAAAACTTTTCAATGTAACAAATCTTAGTTGTCCCATATATTCCTCCCTACTGTCCCCCCTCCCCCCCAATCTTCATAATGTTTGCCCGCGGTTTAACATCTGGGTGGTTAGCCTCCTAGATAGTAGTATTGAGTCATGGCCCTGGTGTTACCAGTCCCACTTCGGAGTGACATTTTTTTCACTCCTATAGAGGTTCTACTACTGATCCTGGTAACTACAATTCTGGGGTTCCGTTTAGGAGCCTCTCATCCCCCTCCTATTTACTGTGGAAATCAGGACAGGATGCCACAGGGGGAGCTCAGTTCGAGCACCTTCCAATTGGGAGACACATTGTATATAGTTTCAGTTAAGGTTTTTTGTGTTAATAATTGTTATCTCTCTTGTGTTTTCTTAAGAGTTTACTTGATGTTGGCTCTATGTAATCTAACCATAACCTTTTACAGTCATTTGAAACTATGACAAATAACTACTAAGGCCAAAGTTTTTGGATTACATGTTACTTCTGGATTATCCCAAGAACAGGTTAGTCTTGGAATATCACCAGAACAGTTTTATAAAAGGGGGGGGGGGTACATACAGAGAAATATTGTTAACCAAATATGTTTTATTATATGGTTTGCCAATCCATAGTCGGTGGACAGCTATGTCTCGATGGCCAGATGGAGACACATGGAGGAGCGTGGTTCAGTTGGTGGTCTTCCCATTCATCCTAGGAGGGAATACAAAAGAAAATAAATCTATTAAAGCAAAAATTTAAATCTTAAAATTCAACAATGTCTGTTAATCCAGTTAAAATCATGTCACACAATATTAATGGTCTCCATGACCCTATCAAACGAGCTCAACTTATGCAACACCTTACTAAAAATACCCCAGATTTGGTTTTCCTCCAGAAAACTCATCTCTCAGAGGCCGAACATCTTAAATTAAATTGGGGAATGAGATTCCAGGTTGTGGCCTCATCACACCCAAGGGGAAGAAAGAGAGGGGCGGCTATTCTAATCTCTCAAAACACTCATATAGAAATCCAGAAAACACATGCTGATGCCCTGGGCCGATATGTAATTATCAAGGGTCTCTTGTATGGCCAGCCGGTCACATTGGCCAGTGTTTACTTGCCCCCGCAAACCAAATTTCCCATTTTCCAGAGTTTTATATCTACCTTACTAGACCTCCTCCAAGGCCAGCTGATTTTGGGCAGCGATCTTAACTTAACTTTGTCTCCACAGATCGACTGCTCTAATAAACAGAAATATAGGAATTCTGCCACCACAAAACAATTCAAAAAATACCATGGATCACTTGGGATTTGTGGATGTTTGGAGATGCCTGTTCCCCTCTACCCCAGGTTACACTTACTATTCCCCCAGATTCAAGTCCTACTCTAGACTAGACTATTTTATGACTACTTGTGAACACCTATCTTTGGTTCAGAACATTTCCATAGGTCCAAATTTATTATCAGATCACCATCCCATGATTCTGAAGTTAGATATGGGACAAGAGAGAAAGAGGACTCTTTGGAGATTGAATCAGCAAATTCTAGCATATAAGGAATTCCAAGAGATAGTAACAACCAAACTCCCCCTTTTTTTCTCTGAAAATACTGCATCTGAAGTCTCTGAAGCAATGCAATGGGATGCAATGAAGGCCACAATCCAAGGAGAAATAATAGCATTTTCGACCAAAAAGTATAGGGAAAGAGAGGCTAAATTTCGAATGCTTTCAGACCAATTATTAAATCTACAGATGTTATACCAAGAGGGTGACTCAGATCTCCCAAAACAAATTAGAGATACAAAGGCCGCACTACAAAAGATTATGGATAATAAAATACAACTTTCTAGGGACATGGATATGTTGTTCATCCACACTGTCTGGCAGGTATTCTTGCCACTTTAAATCTTGCCGGAAGGTCTTCAAGCTGGCTCCTCCCACCCACCCAGGTGGTAAAACTCTCGGCTCCGCCCATGGCCAGATCTTCCTTACAGCTTAGAGCTCAGGTTCCCTCATAGCAGCTCTGCATGATAAGACTGGTTCCTAATTCTTGGTTTTCCAATTTAAAAGTTTTATAGACTTCGGTCTTCTATCCCTCGCGGCTGCGATGGACAAATCGACTCCCGGTTTTCGGAGATGCCCTTGTGGGCAGAAGATGTCTTGGACGGATCCGCACTCCACGTGTGTCTACTGTTTAGGCCTTGAGCATGACCCGCGGGCTTGCGACCTGTGCTCTTCCTTCTCAGCCTATGTCCTCAAAGACCGTGCTGCCCGTTTACAACTGGGACGTCCCGAGAAACATTTTCCTCCGGTGAAGTCAAAAGAGGTCGGCCGGGCGGTTTCCACGGGCGGTTTGGCTGAATCAGCTAGAGCAGATGATCGCCCTCGAAGAGGAGGCGGCGCGGGCCGCATCTTCCTCGGCCGTGGCATTTATCCCGCTCTCCCTGGGTTCCTCTTATACAGCTTCCTTTAAGGAGCTTTGTCTGTCCCTCTCCACTAGAGGAGAGGGACCAATGTCTGCTGGACCTTCTTCTCGGTCCAAGAAGAAAGACAAGGGTAAGTCCCTCCATTGACACTCTTGGGAGCGGGAAAGGTCCCTCTCCCCGAGTTGTCAGCCATCGACTTCGGTCGATCGTTCGGCTTTGGTCACTGGTCTCACGGTGTCCCCGTCAGGTCAGTTGACCGAGACTCCCGTTGACCCGTTGGACGGGTTGTCGACAAAGCGGCAAAATCCTCCCTCACCGGTTTCCCTGGTGGGAGGAGTTAGAGATCCTGGGCTTGCCAGTGCCTCCGGTCCTGGAGCCCTCGGGTGAACCCTCTGAGCCAAGGGGGAGAGCCGGTTTCACCCGTCCCCTCCCCGCACCGTCCTCGGAAAGGGCGAGGTTCTCGGTCTCGGACCTCTTCGCGGTCCAGCCGATCCCGCCGTCTTAGGCGGTCTCGGTCTCGGCACCGCGGTAGGCGGCACCGCCGCTCATCCTCGTCCTCCTCCTCGGATGAGGGGAGGCTTCAACGTAAGTTACGTCGACGATACGAGGACCTCATGTGGCAACAGCTCCTTCTGACTGGGAACTAGCCGATGCCGTCGCCTTCCCCGGCCATTAAGTGGCTGTCACCAGAGCTGCCGAAACAACCCCTCGTCTTACCTGAGGAGCCTGTTCCCAGGCCGGTTGTTCAGCCAAAACCAGCTGCTCCACCGATTCCGGTGGAACCTCCGCCTCCACAGCCGCTGTTTGGGGCTCTGACCAAGAACTCTCAGTAGGCTCAGGGTCTGCCCCATAGGCTGTTGGTCACCCTCACTCCCGATCGCCCTCGGCAGGTGGAGGGTGGCTCAGGCCCGAGGCAGCTATTTGAGGACTCTTCTGAGTCCGACGACGATTCCTCCCTTTTCTCCAAGCAAGTGGACTTGGAGTCCTCTGGAGGCCAGTTGCTGGACGACAGCCCTTCGTCCTTCCTGGGTTTGCTCAGGCTCATCTCGGAGTCCACCGGGATGCAGCTCGAGCCCGTATCCAAGCGGGCCAAGTATCCCC
This sequence comes from Neoceratodus forsteri, assembly GCA_016271365.2. Classification (NCBI taxonomy): domain Eukaryota; kingdom Metazoa; phylum Chordata; order Ceratodontiformes; family Ceratodontidae; genus Neoceratodus; species Neoceratodus forsteri. The sequence goes on from CM028130.1 coordinate 1,069,754,638, forward strand.
TCATGGAGATATTGGACCGAGGGGATTCCCCTACGGAGGTCTTTCCTGTGGCCGAGGCCATTGTGGGCCCAGCCTTGGAGCTCTGGCAGTGCCCTGCTTCCTGCCCCACGCCTTCGGCCAGGATGACCAGGAAGGCGGCCCCACCGGTTCCCTGTCCGGTTTCTCGGAACATCCCTCAGCCGAGGGGTTAGTTACCGACAGCGTTTTCCGGCGTGCCGGAAACGCTAGGGATGTGGACAAACCTCCCGACAAGGAGTCCAAGAAATTGGACTATGCCGGGCGAAAAGTCTACGCTGCATCCTCCCTTGGCCTTCGTCAGGCCAGCTCGGCCGTGCTTATGGCACATTTCTCCCATGCCCTGTTGGGCTCCCTGGACGAGGTAGTCCCTCATCTCCCGGCTGACCTGCAGACCACGGTTAGGCAGGTGCGGGACCAGGGCAGGGCAGTGGCCAAGCAGCAACTTCAGACTGCTCTGGACATTGGAGACTCATCGCCAGGTCGGTCGCGGCCACAGTGGCTATCTTGCCGTTGGGCATGGCTGAGGATATCCACCTTCTGGCGGATACCCAGCACAAATTGGTGGATGTCCCTTCCTGGGGACCGACCTCTTCGGCCCTGGAGTGGAAGGCCCCTTCAGAGGATCGAAAATTCCAATGCCACCTTGGACTCGGTCTCATCCACTCAGAGGGACAAGGGCCGCAGACCGTAACCCAAGCCCTTTCATCCGTCTGCGCCCCCGGCACGTCTGGCCCAGCAACACCAGGGCCAGCAGGCTCGCGCTTGGCGTCCCAAACTTCCTCCTCCAGGAAGCAGGGAGCTAAAGACCCAGGTGGTCCCTCGGCCGGTCCCTCCTCCAAGCCTGCACAGTGACGGGTTGAGGGGTGTCGCCCCCAACCTCGTCACCTCACCCCAGGTTCCCCCCATGGGGGGACGGCTCCAGTACTTCCTTTCCACCTGGTCTGCTATTACCACAGACCGGTGGGTGTTGGAAGTGGTAGGAAAGGGCCTGCCTCTGGAGTTCGAGCAGGCCCCACCCTTCAGAGCCGTCGCACCTCGAGGGGCCTCGGGGTCCGAAGCCTCGCTGTCAGTTCGCCGAGCCGTCATCGCTCTCCTCCTCGAGAAGGAGGTGATAAGAGAGGTGGCGGACCCTTCCTCAAACCTGGGGTTCGTGTCCAGGTACTTTCTGGTTCTGAAACGGACGGGAGGCTGGCGCCCCATTCTCAACCTACACGACCTAAACAAGTTCCTAAGGTCTCGAACCTTCAGGATGGTCACTCTGGCTCAGATAATACCATCCTTGGAACACGGCATGTGGTTCTGATCTCTGGACCTACAGGACACGTTCTTTCACGTCCCTATCCGTCCGTCCCATCAAAGGTTCCTTCGCTTTCGAGTGGAGGGATCCCTTTTCGAGTTCCAAGCCATGCCCTTCGGCTTATCTCCAGCTCCCAGGGTCTTCACCAAATGCATGGCAGTGGTGACAGCATTCCTGTGGCGCCAAGGGGTCCGGGTTTACCCTTACCTGGATGATTGGCTGATAGCAGCCCCCTCCAGACAGGAGGTGGAGCGGTCCAGAGATCTGGCCCTCCAGGTTTGCTCTCAGGTCGGCCTCCTCATCAACGAGGCCAAGTCGGAACTCGAGCCGAAGCAGGTGATTCTTTTCATCGGGGCAGAGCTCACTCTTGAGCCAGAGCATGGCTCCCATGGACAGGGCGAGGTTCTTTCCTCCTTGCCCAATCATTTCTGGTTGGGCACTGCGCCTGCCCGGGACTTCCTGTGCCTCCTGGGTCTCATGGCGGCCTGTACCAGCGTGGTCCATTGGGCCCGCTGGAACAAGTGCCCCCTTCAGTGGGGGCTGGCCAGCCAGTGGTCCCAACGCTGCGATCCATTGGACCAGCTAGTGACGGTGACCCAGGGGATGTGGAACGCTCTCCAGTGGTGGACCATTCCAGTTCATCTGCAGGAGGGCATCCCGTTTGTCTGCCCCGAGCCAATGGTCTATCTATCGACCGATGCCTCTCTGATGGGTTGGGGTGCCCATCTGGGGGAACACCGAGCGCATGGCCTCTGGTCCCCGAGGGAGTCCCGATGCCACATCAACCTGCTGGAGCTCCGGGCGGTACACCTAGCTCTCACCACCTTTGCTCCATTTCTTCGGGGTCAAGTGGTCCGGGTCCAGACGGACGACACCATGACCATGTACTATCTAAACCGCCAGGGCGGGACGCGCTCCATGCTTTTATGCAAGGAAGCTCTCCGCATCTGGTCACTCGTGCGCAGCCTGGAGGTGGATCTCCTAGCCATTCATGTGACAGGAGCCTCCAACACCCTGGCCGATGCCCTAAGTCGGATAGGGGCTGCGTCCCACGAGTGGTCTCTCCTGCTGGAGGTAGTACAAGATCTATTCTCCCATTGGGGCACACCTCAGGTGGACCTGTTTGCCTCCAGGGAGAATGCGAAGCTGAGGCTGTTCCATGCCCGCCCCCCTCAGCAGGGCTCACTGCAGTGGGATGCCTTCTTGAGGCCGTGGACCCCAGGCCTCTTCTACGCCTTTCCCCCATTCCCCTTGATGCACAAGTTGCTTCTCAAAGCAAGGAGGGACAAGGCGCAGGTGATTCTGATAGCCCCAGACTGGCCCCGCCAGTACTGGTACCCAGATCTCCTCAGCCTCAGCTCCAGGCTCCCGAGGCAGCTTCCAGCTCACCCGGACCTGCTCTCAGTCAATCAGGGAAGGTATTCCATCCGGACCTTCAATCCCTGCACCTGACGGCCTGGTTCCTGAGCGGCTAGAGTTCCAGGCCTTGGGTCTTTCCGACGAGGTCCTCAACGTAGTTGAGGCGTCCCATAAGGAGTCGACCAGAAAATGCTACACCTTCAAATGGAAGAGATTTTCCATTTGGTGCCAGGACAAGGGCCTGGACCCTTCATCCTGTTCCTTGGCGAGCATATTGGACTACCTTTGGTCCCTTTCTCAGCAAGGGCTTAGGTCGATGACCCTTAAGGTGCACCTGGCAGCCATCTCTGCTTACCAGGCGCGGGCCGGGAAGCAGTCGGTGCTGGGAAGATGGTCAGGCGCTTTTCAAAGGCCTTGATCACATTTCCCCTCGGTGCGAGAACCTCCACCTCCGTGGGATCTACTGCTGGTACTGGCAAAGCTCATGGGCAAGCCATTCGAACCAATGCACAGGTGTGAACTCTCTCACCTGTCGTGGAAGACCGCCTTCTTGTGGCTATCACGTCCAGCCAGAAGGATGGGAGAGCTCCAGGTGCTCTGCATTGAGTCTCCTACCTGGTCTTCCACAGGGACAAGATTGTCCTACGCCCCACCTGAAATTCCTTCCGAAGGTGGTGTCGGAGTTTCACCTTAACCAGGTGCTGACTCTGCCGGTGTTCTACCCCAATCACACCTCGGAGGCCGAATATAGGCTCCATACTCTGGACCCTAGAAGGGCGCTCGCTTACTATAAGGAGCGCACAGCTGAAATTCTGGGAGAGGTTCGCCAGCTGTTTGTCACCTACGCTGAAGCCGCACCTGGCAGACCTGCAGCCAAGCGGACGATAGGCAGGTGGGTCACCTCCTGCATAGAGCTGTGCTATAAGCTGGCGGGCATGGAGCCTCCCAGAGGGATAAGAGCTCATTCTACCCGCCATACTGCTGCATCGGTGGCTGCTTCCAGGGACGTCCCTATCCAGGAGATCTGCAGGACTGCTACCTGGAAGTCAGCACACACCTTCATCACCCATTACCACATCGACCTTGAGTCACGCCGGGATGCTGGTTTTGGGGCCTCGGTTCTCCCGTCTTTATTCCCTAAGTAGGGGGTGTGCGCCTTGCCTCCCTCCTCCCGGAGAACTGCTAGGAGTCTGCCAGACAGTGTGGATGAACAACATATCCATGTCCCTAGAAATACAGGTTACTCACCTGTAACAGGAGTTCTAGGAATGGTATATGTTGTTCATCCACACAACTCACTAACCTCCCGACTGACGCTGACTGAGCTTCAGCGGGCCATATCTGGTGTCATGGGGCGGGCGAGTTTTACCACCGGGTGGGTGGGAGAAGCCAGCTTGAAGACCTTCCGGCAAGATTTAAAGTGGCAAGGATACCTGCCAGACAGTGTGGATGGACAACATATACCATTCCTAGAACTCCTGTTACAGGTGAGTAACCTGTATATCTTTACTCTGCCTTCGACAGTCAGTCCATGAGGAGGGCCCCAGAGGGATTAAGAAACTGGCATATAAACTAAGAGCCCGGAAACCACCTTCCACTATACTGAAACTAAAAAATGTATCTACGGGGAAAACACATCATTCAGATAGTTGCATCTTCCAGGCTTTTGCAGATTTCTACAAAAGATTATATACTCCTGACTTGTCTTCCTGCCAAAGTGAATCCTCAAAATTTTTAAAACAAGCTAATCTCCCCACCCTCTCCCCCCTCCAAATTAATGCATTAAAATCTCCTATTTCAACTTTAGAAATAATTACGACAATAAAAATCTTAAATCAGGGCATTGCCTGGACCCAGACAGCTATAATTCGAGTGGTATAAAAGATTTATAAAGGAACTAACACCTAAATTACACTCCCTATTTATAGAAATTTCCTGGGGTGGTCTGCTTCCCCCATCCTGGGACTTTGCAATAATTGCTCCAATACCCAAACCAAATAAAGATCCCTCAGATCCAGGATCATATCGTCCAATCTCAATTCTTAATGTAGATTATAAAATCTATATGGCCATTTTGGCCTCTAGATTAGAATTGGTCATTCCACACATCATACACCCTGACCAATCAGGTTTTATTAAAAATAGAACTACCATGGGCAACCTCCGTAGAACACTAATTCTTCAGGAGTTTATACGTACCAGAAAATCCCATTGGCATTTATTAGTCTCGATGCCGAAAAGGCCTTTGACCGTGTTTCATGGCCTTTTCTCTGGGACACCCTTAAGATCTTCCATTTTCCCACCTCATTCATTTCTTGTTTAGTTAACCTTTATAAATCCCCGTGAGCTTATATTCAGATTAATGGTTCACTATCCCCTTCCCTCCTACTTGGTAGAGGGGCACTACAGGGCTGCCCCCTGTCTCCTTATCTATTTGCACTATACCTTGAACCTTTGGCGTCTATATTGCATCATACACCCAGGTTGAAGGTATACCAATTGGCCAACAGGAATACAAAATCAACACGTTCGCTGATGATATACTGTTAACCTTATTGTCCCCCTCAATGTCTATCCCAGCTACATGGAAAATATTGACCCTCTTTGAAAGAATATCAGGCTTTAAATTAAACGTAGCTAAAATGGAAATCCTATCATTTAACTTTACCTCTGCTCAACAACTAAAGAAGACCTATCCTTTCAGGGAGAGGTCAACAAAAATAAAATACTTGGGTAACCAGGTCCCACTCGACCCAGGAGTCATGGTGACAATTAATTATGAACCACTTACATTGCAAATTCAATCAAACCTAGATAAATGGGCTACATGTTTTTTTCCTTTTTATCAAAGAATTGAGATTATCCACATTAATATTCTCCCCCGACTACTATACTTACTTCAGACCATTCTCTTTTTTCCCTCGAAATATTATTTTTAATCTTGGAACAGGCTGATAGCTGGCTTTTTGTGAGGTAAGGGCCATCCTAGAATAAGACTATCAATTCTAAAATGATCATTGGCCCGGGGGGGGGTGCTTAATCTACCGGATTTTGACCTACATGCTCAAGCAACCTTTTTAAGAATGTTGCTATTATAGCTGGCAGAGTCTTATAGATCCCCTTGGAAATCCATAGAATTTCACCTAAATGACCTCTTTGACTTTAAGAGAATTTTGCTCTCTTCAGAGGAGAGCTCTATATTGCCATCAGACCTTACAAGCATTACCTCCCAAACCTACAAACTGTGGAAGCGAATGAGAAGATCAGGCCCAATTCTTAAGGTATATGAATATTGTAAACTAATTTCCAAGGATGACTCCTTTGTCTCTATTCATATAGACCATGTCTTCTCCTCCTGGAGAGAAACAGGTCTTTCACATGTTTTCCAGTTTCTTTCTCCACAGGGTGTTCTCCCTTTTGAAAAGTTAAAGTTCCAGTATACACTTCCTAACTCTTGATTTGTTTTGCTGCTTTCAAGTCCAAAACCACATACTACGCAATAGAATCATCCAAGTAAAGATACCCTCCCCTACCCCAGACCTATTAAAACTTTTTATAGAAGCAACTAGAGGTAACCAGGGGTTTCAGATTATAGGTCTTATCTATAAAGGATTGAGAAATGAAAAACCAGAGTCTACCGTCTCAATTCTGCGACAGTGGAATAGAGACCTCACTCTAGATGTGACTGCAGAGGCTTGGTTGGGGTCAGCTTTAAGTGCTGTGAGGATTACATCATCCCCCTTTGGAGGGAGTTTGTGTGGAGGGGAGATGTCGTTCCCGATATTTTCGGGCTCTGGCCATTCTTCTTAAGTTCCTTCTGGAGAAATATGGGATATGCTGGAGGAACTGTGGATGCCATAGGGCCTCTTTGGGGCATGTATTCTGGCTCTGCCCCAAACTTATGCCTTTTTGGCTTTCATTTCAAATGGAGCGGACAACCTTGTTCAGCGAACCAACTGAACTTACAGCTGAGCAATTTCTATTGGGGATTTTTACAGACCTCGCCCCTCCACGGTATAACACTCTGCTCCCAGTTTGTCTCCTAGTGGCCAAGAATGCTATAACTCAACGTTGGATGTCATCTCAGATTCCAACAATACAGGAATGGAGAACTATCATGTCTAATGTATATCACATGGAGAGTCTTAATGCTAAAATGTTGAGTGGGAGTCCATCTCGCATGTTGAAATGGCAGAGATGGGTTCTCCACTGCTCCTTGGAGGATCCCAATTTCTGTCCATGAACACACCAGGATCTGGGAAAGTCACTTGCTAGCTATATCATTTATAAAAAAAAAAAAAACCCAGATCAAGTAATTGGCAAGGTGCCTATAAAGTAATAACACCCCACTCACAATTAAGGTGCTTAATTTAACTAAGTGCACAAAACATGGCGATGGAATTTTACCGCTGACTATCAAGTTGTGACTTAAATTTCTGGGATTGTACTTAACCCTAGGATGGTAAGACTCCACTGACCACTCCATTTATGTAATTGCTTTCTTTCATTTCCACAAGTATGTAATGTTTCTTTCTGAATGCGTGTGATGAAAACGGTAATAAAAAGAAACTTAAAAAAAAAACAAAACTAAAGGGTAAACAGGGAGGAGAGGAGGCACTGTGGGTCACCTTGGAGGCTAGAAATGGCACCACAGTCCACACAGGGGTTGTATACAGACCCCATCTCATGGGGAGGAAATGGACAAGGAAATGATAGAAGGCATCTTTAGGATGGCAGAGAAAGGATAGATATTGCTGAAGGGGGACCTGAATATGCCAGATGTTAACTGAAGCACCTTTGCTGCAGCCACATCCAAGAGCAGGGCCATTCTTGATGCCCTACAGGAGGCATACCTCAGACAGCTAGTTTTGGAACCCACTCAGGAGGGAGCAATCTTAGACCTCATACTCTCAAATGGGGACGGAGAGAGGATCCCCGATCTTGAAGTGGGTAGCCATCTGGGAACAAGCGACCACCAAACAGTGTGGTTCACAATAAACTTAGCTGTAGAGTCAAGCCATACAAAAGTGAAGGTACTGGACTTCAGGAGGGTTGATTTTGTCAAAATGGGAGAGTGCCTCAGAAAAGCATTAGCAAACAGGCAATAAGGTGAGGTGGAGCAACAATGGGGAAACATCAAGCCTTTGTGTGAAGCAAATAAACAAATCAAAATAAAAGAAAAAAACACTATGGTTCTCAAAAGAAGTGGCGGGGAAGGTTAGGGAGAAAAAGATAACATTCGGGAAGTATAAGGAAACTGAGAAGGAGTAGGACAGAGAACTGTACCAGTTAAAGCAGAAGGAAGCGGGGAAGGCAGTCAGAATAGCCAAGGCCCAAACTGAGGAAAAGATAGCCAACTCGGTTAAGAAGGGGGATAAAACATTTTATAGGTACATTAGGGAGCAAAGAAAGACTAAGGCAGGGATGCTGAGGCTAAATAAAGAGGAAGGTGGTTGGGCAGAGAGCGACGGTGAAAAAGCAGGGATACTAAACAAATACTTCTGCTCAGTATTCACAATGGAACAAAGAGAAAGATACCTAATCCAGTCAATAGAAGCACTCTGGATAGGGGGATTGATATTAGTCCTTTCACAGAAGAAAGGATTCTGACAGAACTCTTAAAACTGAAGGTGGATAAAGCAATGGGGCCTGATGGGATTCACCCCAGAATTCTAAAAGAACTAAGGGAAGAACTAGTAACACCACTGACTACCCTTTTTAATGAATCATGGGAGGATGGTGTGGTACCTCAGGACTGGAGGGTGGATGTGGTGCCCCTTCAAAAATGTGGGAGCAAGTCAGAGGCAGAAAACTATAGACCTGCCAGTTTGACCTCAGTGGTAGGGAAAATGATGGAATCACTTCTGAAGGAAAGAACTGTTGAGTACCTAGAGGCCAGTGGGGCCCAGGACCCAAGGCAGCATGGATTCACAGCAGGAAGATCATGTCAGGCAAATCGAATTGATTTCTTTGACTGGGTGACCAAAGTAGTAGACCAGGGAGGGGCTGTGGACATGGCCTACCTAGACTTTAGCAAGACATTTGACACAGTCATGCACAAAAGATTCATAAACAAATTAGCAAGCCTGGGAGTGGGTCCCAAGGTGATATCCTGGGTAAAACACTGGCTGGACAACAGGACACAGAAGGTAATAATAAATGGAGTCCACAGTGAAGAAAGGGGGGTTACTAGTGGGGTACCACAGGGTTCAGTACTGGGGCTGGTCCTTTTTAATGTCTTTATAAGTGACATTGCAGAGGGATTGGAAGGAAATGTATGTCTCTTTGCAGATGACACAAAGATCTGCAACACGGTTGATATGCATGGTGGGGTGGAAAGGATAAAAGGGACTTGGTAAGGTTGGAGGAATGGTCAAAGGTATGGCAGCTTAGATTCAGTGCAAAGAAGTGCAAAGTAATGCACCTAGGAAACAAAAACCCAGGGGAAAAGTACACAATGGGGGGTGAGATACTGACAACAAAAATGGAAAGGGACCTGGGGGTAGTCATATCAGATGACCTAAAGGTGGGCCAGCAATGTGAGAAGGCAGTAAGGAGGGCTGGGGGGATACTGGGATGCATAGGGAGAAGCATCACCAGTATTAAACAGGAAGTTGTGGGCCCTATGTACAGACAGTTGGTAAGACCACATCTAGAGTACTGTGTACAGTTCTGGAGACCCCATCTCCGCAAATACATAGACAGGGTGGAGGCTGTCCAGAGGAGGGCAACCAAAATGGTGCAGGGTTTGCACCAGAAGACATATGAAGAAAGACTAAAGGAACTTAAGATGTATAGCCTCGAGGAAATGAAGGAGAGGGGGGACATGATAGAAACTTTTAAATACCTCAAGGGACTCAACAAAGTCCAAGAGGGTAGCATCTTTCAGAAAAAGAGATGTGCAAGAACAAGGGGGCACAATTTGAAGATAGAGGGGGGGGGGACGGCTCAGAGGTAATGTGAGGAAGTATTTCTTCACAGAGAGGGTTGTAGATGCATGGAACAGCCTTCCTGAGGTTATAGAGTCAAAAACAGTGGGGGAATTCAAGAATGCATGGGACAGGCATAAGGCAATTCAGGTTGGGGGTAGGAGGAAGTAGGCTGTTGGTTAACTAGGATCTGCAGCTTTTTTTTCCAATTGTTTAACCAGGAGTGGCACACTAAGCCAAAAGCTTGTTTACAGGTGCAACCTGGGAGCACAGGGAAGTTAAGTGACTTGCTCAAGGTCACACAGTATGCAAGTGGGGGCTGTGGGATTCAAACCCTGATTTCCAGATTTGTAGCTCAGAGCCTTAAACCACTGCACTATACTGCCTCCCTCATCTGGTGGTGCTGTGTGCTGGGGAAGGGAAGACCCAGGATGTGCCACAGCTGTCATCACTGAGGTGATGGGGCCATGCTTTTTCTGTGTTCTCCCATGCCCCTAGAGAGGTTGCATGCATGGATGTCTAGGTAGGCCTGCACACGCTATACGGGCGTCTGCCCTCCGACATGAGTGACTTCTTCGCCCTCCCTTGGCCCTTCCAGCCACACTGCCACTTGTAGTCACCCTGGTAGCAGTATTGAGGCAGAGGAGCTTAACCATTAGGTAGAGAAATGGGCAGATTAGGTGCGCCAAGCGATCCTTATCTGCCATCAAATTCTATGTTTCTATGTTTCTAAGGTAGACTGAAAGGAAATATGCAGAAGGAATGGTGAATCAAGAACATGGGGACATGAGTGTAAGCTGGTGGGGGGAGGAGTGGGAAGACAGAGAGTGGTTAAGTCATGGAACAGCCTACTGGCAGAGGTGATGGGTGCAAGAACCATTAATGGTGTCAAACACAGCTGGGACTGAGTGTAAAGCTTAATAGTCACACAGGGGAAGCAGTAGGACAGGGGGCACGAAGTAGAGGTAAAGGCAACAAAATCAACTAGACAATAGCTCCCAGGGTACGACAGAGTAAAACAGGGCTGACTGGATGGACCAATGGTCTTTATTTTGCAGGCACCTTTTATTATTTCATATCTTCATTTTAACCACAACCCAAAGGTCACAAAAAGGTGTCGTACGACAGTTCAAAGTTGGCAAAAGTCATTGGACCACATTAGTGCTGTCATTACTACAATACAGCAACTTCTCACTATTGTGCCAATTCAAGTGTAATAACCTCTGACCATATATATAAAAGGGTGCAGCACAACACTAATAACAATTGTTTCATGAAAGCATGGGGCCTTTTCTCACTGTAACAGAAATGACTAAAAAGTAAACTCTCAGGGCCAATAACTGAATCTTTTTAAAGCTTTATATATGCTGTGTTTTTTTTTTTTATTTTGCTACTTCTCAAATTCCTTTTCAATGCAGTGTGCTAAACCTTTGAAAATAATATTTCTTTTTCAACCATGTAAAAAAAGTGCAAGGTTGCCATCTAGTGACCTGAAAGAAGTATAAACATAGACACAGAAAGATGCAATTGATGGGAAAGGAAGTGTGGCGTATACATTTTAATACTTCTCGGCAAACTAGCACCCAGTCTCTTGCCGTTGATTACAGAAAAGTTAGTATGAGAGAAGGCTGAATGAAGGTATTTTGATGTTTTACAGGTTTTAGTGATGACTAAGAATTGTAAAGTTGCCAATTTCGAGGGGGTAGAACTGTTTTCATGTATGTGATGAAGAAAGGTGTGGAATTTAGATAAGCTATTGGGGGGCCTTAGTCTGCTGCAGATGTGGGGGTAAGCACAGTAGAACAGAGTTGGGAACTGGCATTTAAAAAAGTCAACAGAGGCAAAATAAAACTGAACATTTTCCTGCAGTTTCTTTGCACTAGTTCTGGGATCTTTTCATGTCCTTTGTAGGGTTTTCAAGTGGCAGGCTTTTGTAGGTCTACCATCTGCACACTAGGGGGTCTAGTTGGACAGTCTGCACAGTCTTCATGCACCTTATGTTGCACAGATTCAGTCGGTCACTATGCACACTACAGCTAATGCTTATTTATTTCAAAAGTGTTACCAGGTGAGACACCCTGAGCTGGTAACAGCTTGTTTACAGATGTGTCCGGGGGGGGGGGAGACAGCAATAGTGCAGTTACGAAAAATACAACGTGGACAGAGAATACAATATTATACATGCCACAGCTGATATCATTGCTGCCTTCATACATTATATATAGAATAAAGTATGGGGTGGTGTGTGTAGTGAGAAGTTTACACACACCCAAGAGGTTAGATGCTACATAAACATCTAATCCCGAGGGTGTGTGTAAACTTTGGGTTTATACACATCACCCCATATTTTATTTTATGTAATTGTTTGGCTTTCCTTTTTTCACCTCAGCAATTATATAAAATAAAAAGTTGCTGTGCCATGCGGTCGAGTTAGATTAGAGTGCTCCGTTCGCGGTCGTGTTTCTTATTTTTTTGAAGTTAATCTATTTTATCGCCTCATCCCCTATGGCACTCCTTCCTGCCAGGGTGCCCAGCCTCATCTCCTGCTCGTAGCATTACCCCTCCGCATACCTCCACAGCTTGCCCCCATGGCGGGGATCCCTCAACCCGCCGGAACGGATCTGGTGCAGGGAGTTGCCGACTTTTGCGGGAGTGGGGCCTGCGGTGTCTGGCAATCATCCTGCTGAAGGGTCATTGTCCATTTTTCTCCCCCCCAGAGTGGCACAGCAATGTGTAATGATGCCAATGGCCAAGCCTTGTGCCCTCCTGCATGCGATACACCAGGCGACTGCCCTGTAACTGCCCCCTGCATGTGAGCCACCGGAACCAACCCCCAGCCTCCGCTAGGGGTCAGGCATGCAGTGGACTCCATCCCAACCCCTTCCCGGCAGAGGAGAGCTGTCCTCTGGACTTTTGATCCTCTCCCTCCCCAGCCGGCCCCCAGTGGCCCGCTTGCACAGCAAACACAGGTCGCCAGTATGGCAGGAGGTAAGGCATGATGCCTCAGCCCTCCATGTCACTGGGCCGACTTCACATTTATTTAAATGTTTTTGTGGTTTTTCTTGTGGGCAGCTGGAAAAAGTTGCTCTGGTACCACATTTTGTTTTAAAAACTTACCGCCGAGTCCGAGTGGCAGTTCTCCAGGTGGTTCAGTGTGTTGCTTAGCGGTCAGCAAGAAGGGGACAGCTGTCCGGAAGTAAGGATGTGAGGCATGCGCAGAGTGTGGGAAACCATGCGTGTGTTTGCCATAATAAACACTCCTTTATTACGGCAAATTATGCCACAGTTCCCCTATGGGGAAAAGAGGGAGACCGTTAAGTATATACCTATGTCATCATATTTTAGTAATTTGCCTTGTTATGTACAAGTGCATCTGGTATTATGTTTGTTACTTTTTATGTTCGCCATGCACAGGCACAAGCAAACATATTGTTATGAGAGTGGGTTCTAACAGGTGTGTCACTGTGGTCCAGTGCAGGGCAGTCTGCAAGGGGCTCATCAGTGTCACGCCAATAACCAGCCAGGCTAATTATGACACTGTTCTGGCTTGCTGGGTGGAAACTTCATGTATTTCAAATGAGACAAGCAGCCCAATCATACGGCATCTCTTCCCTTTGAGCTACATAAGGCCATCCAGAAAGCACAGCTGATCTGTCATGATCAGCCTGCTGTGGTTCCTCCTCCCCCACAACATAATCTCCGGTGCCAGCTACAACCCCCTACACCACCCATTTTCATTATGGAAGTGCACCCTGGTGACACAAAATAAAAAGAAAACCCTCCCCTTTTCACCCCTTGCATGTTAATATTCTGGCACAGGGGTGCCCAATTCCTCATGCCAACTGCTACCCCTCCACCCTGCCTGTTTTGATTGTGCAACACTGGGAAGTCCAACCCTGGTGCTGTCAAACATAACACTGACACAGGGATGCCCAGTCTCCAGTTACCTGAAATAAAGAAAGCAATCCCTCATCAGTGTGTGTGTGTGTGTGTGTATGTGTGTGTAAAAGAAAACCATCCTTCCGATTTCTGTTGTCGCCACCATTGTTACTGTCCCCGCCATCACTGTTACTGTTGCCACCACCAACCGTCTGACTCAGCACACCCTACCTCCCCTCAAGCCCTTACTTATCTACCAGGGGTCCAACATTGTAATCCACCCTGGGCCAGAGGCATGTCTTCACTCTTCAATGCTGGACCGTGAACTGGGGAAATCAGGTATACGGTTCAATGTGTTTCAACGTGTTTTGAACTTGTCATCATAAGTTGGACATTTTTGAATATGTTTGCCCAAAATTTTCAACATGCTTTTTTTGGGACCCCACTCGTGAACAATGACAGTGAAATTATACAATTCTGTCCTGAAAGATGATTTTGTGGTCGCTGCACAAAATCACCCTTCAGGAAGGATTTGAATATCTTCTCCATCCTTGTTCATGAGGTGGGGTCATAAGAAGGCTATGTTGAAAATTTGAGGTAAAATATTTAAAAAAACAACAAAGTTATGAGCCTACATAGAAATTTATGAATGCAGGCCTGTAACTTTGGTCATTTTCAACATTTTGACCTCACATTTTCAACATAGCCATTTCTTCACAGTACCTCATGAATGTAAAAGCTGTCTTTTTCAAATCCTTGCCAAAATGTGTTTTTGCAGTTGTGGTGTGAAATCACCTTTTGGCCAGGATTTTAACATTTTCTCCACTCTTGTTCATGAGGTGGGGTCATAAGAAGGCTATGTGGAAAATCTGAGGTAAAAATATTAAAAAACAAAGTTATGAGTGTACACTGAAAATTTTCAATTCACACTCATAATTGTGGTAATTTTCAGCATTTTGACCCCAGTTTTTAAACATAATTTTTCACACCACCTTTTGAATGTGACAGTTGTCAATTTTCAAACCCTACCCAAAAAGTGTTTTCATACCTGTGACACAAAAATACATTTTGGCCATTGTTTTATAGAGGACATCTGTCATGGTCAGAAGGAGTGGTCATAAAAAGATTATGTTGGAAATTTGGGGCAAAAATGTGAAAAAACAACCAAGTTATGAGGAAGCATTGAATTGTTACAACATTTACTCATAACTTTATTTTTGCAGATTTTGACCCCTAATGTTCAACATATCCCTTGTATTACCCCACTTCCTGAACACAGCAGGTGAAATTTTTCAAATCCCCTCTGAAGCTTTTGCACAGCAAAATCACCTTTCAGATAAGATTTTAAAAATTCTACCTGTCTTGATCATAATGTCAGGTTATAAAAAGACTGTTGGACGTTTTGGGTCAAAATGTGGAAACACACAATGGTGGCGTGGCTTAAAACTGAATGTAATGGCAGCGTAATCTGCGAGCTCTACCAACCAAGGGATAAAACTGACAAATTTTACCTGCTTTGAATTGGGGCACTGCAGCAACAAACTGCTCATTTGGACAAGCTGAAATCCAGGAACAGCGCAGTAGTTTCACAACCAGCCGAAACACGCTCAGAGTGGAGAAAAAAGGAAGCAAAGACAAAATATTTCCATGGTGCTTGGTGAGGTCACGGATGCAAGCATGGAGTTCAACCTGTGGCAAATAAATGACACGTTTGGGGCCCTTATGCAGTGGATGAATGAAGTAACCCTGGTTTCCAACAATACAATGATGGCTATACAGTAAATTGAAGCCATGTTGAACAAGACTGAAATCCAGGTTTCGGATAACTCTGCGGCTATAGACAATCTTATGGCCACCCTGACTGTACAAGGCTGCACCATACAACAAATGTGTAACAAGTTGGATGATTTGGAGAAGAGGAGCTGCCACAACAATCTTCAGCTCCTAGGATTCCCTAAAGATGCAGAAAGGGGAAACCCAGTGGATTTCCTATATAACAAACTGCCGGAAATTCTCAAGTATGAGCTGCCGCCAAGGACGATACTTGAAAGGGCTCACTGTACACTCCAACTGGCTCCTAAGCCAGGTGAGAGGCCAAGGCCTCTTCTTGTTAGAATACTCAACTTTGCTGACAAGGATTGGATTGTGGTTAGGGCCTGAGAACTAGGGGCACTCATGTGGAGAGGGCACAGGATCCTTATGTTTGAAGACTATTCCCGTGAGTTGGCAGGCAAGAAAAAAAGAATACACCAAAGCCCGCTGCCTGATGCATTCTCTTAGTATAAAATTTTCACTTCGATATCCTGCTATCATGCGGCTGGAGATAAACGGGACTCCCATCTCCTTTGATACCCCTGAGGCCTTAATGAACTACCTGAATTGGGCTAGGCCTACGCAGAGTGGAGTGCCAGGCCCACACCAGCACCCGGGAATAATGGAATGCAGAGGGCTCAGGGACAATAATATTGAACATTGGTAGTCAAGTGAACTTGAGAGACCTGGATGCCATGGCCAAACAGGAGATGCATGGGGCTTCCCTGCATACTCTAGGAAATGGCAGCAGTCTATCCGATATGCAAGGTGGGAACACTCCCATCGGGGAACTGGCCAGGAGGGAGAACAAGTCTCTGGTGGAATTTCCAGAATACTCGGAGGAAGAAATGCTGCTCAAGGCTTCAGCCACTAAAGCTAAACTTGGGGCCTGGACTGTAGAGGATAACCCAGTGGTACCATTGCCTCCACCTCAAGACCTATTGCAGACTGAGGATTCTAGCTTTCTGAAGCAGGCGCCACCAGAACCGGCATAGAATGAGAAGTCCAGTGAGGAAACTCCAACATAGTCTAATCAGATAAGTGTTCTGTTTGTTCTTTCAGGGGGACCAAGGCATAAGTGGGGGTTGGGGATGAATCATGGGGGAGAAGTCCCAGTTTAAGGCATTAGGGGAAATAATGGGCACCAAGAACTCCCACTGCTCAGTTTTATATACCTCCAGGGAAAAGAACAGGCAACCTATGCCCTGATGTACTGGAAAAAGCTTACTGGATGCTCTGATGTTTTGTGCATATTGATGTTGCTTAACGGGTGCAATTAAGTCGCAGTGTGACATGTACATGGAAAGCTCCCCCTAGAAGGGGGTAAGGGGATGCTGTAGTGGAATGTGTAATGCTGCATAGTTGTATATAGGGTATTAATGCACCCCTGTACAATATAGTAACTGATCCGTTTAAAGTCTTAACTTTTTTACCATGTGGAAGGCAGATGGATGACCCATGGGAGGCACTTCTCCTTCCCAAGGTCGGTGGGGGATAAAAGGTACTAAGCCTATAGGGAAGCCATTGCAGGAGGTTCTTATGAACTACCCCCTCAATTATAAGGCGTCCTTGCAGACGATAGGTCTAGGGGTAAATTCCTATTACAGATTATACTGCATCCTTGTACATATACTGGGACTAGGCATCGTTATGACCCATTAAGGCTGCAAGGAACTGCCATGCAGAACTCCAAAACTCCCCTCCTAGATGAGGTAGGGACTGTGCAGCACCCCCCCCCCCCCAGGAGTGAGCATAACATCACTCTACTTGCCCATTCCCAGATAGACATAGGGACCAACAGGAGAAATCATGCAGCTCCCCCATGAGTAACCTTGTAATCCACTTCATTTATCAGTTATAGAGGGAATGTCTTCACTCGGAAAGGAGAGCACCCTTGGGGAATACACAGTTTTGATAAGTGGGTAGCTGACCTCCTAACACAATAAGCCCCAGACTAACAGTGAATTGAAATGGTAAAGGTGTAAAAGACTTACATTTTAACTAATGCCCAGGGGAGGTAGGAGCACAGGTTAGGTCTGCCTTACCTATACCCCACTGTTTAGAAGTTTCAGCTAAGTATGAAACCTCTGACTAGCAGAGGAGCGCCTTCACTTTCCACACCCCCAATAGAAGGGTGGGTTAGGCCTCAGGAAACCCTGTGTCCCCATCCTATCAGACCAGCTCTTTCTCAAGCACAGCTGAGTGCAATGTTTGTAAATATGTTAATAAGTGTTTTGTTTTATAAGGCAGAAGTTATTAAGTCTTGCAAAAATGTAACAAACTACTCAGAGGTGCCTAACTCTGCTACAGATAACTGTCTGGGGGAACAAGCCTTGCCAAAATGATGTAAATGCCCCCTGGGTAGTAAGACCAGGCTAAATGGGCCACTAATAGATAAGGCCCTTCGCTCTCTCTCACTTTGCTCAGCATGAGACTACCCATTTGTCCCAGTCAAACAGGATATGGATGAAATATCAATAATTACCTGGAATGTCAGGGTCTTAACACACCCATAAGAAGGAAAAAAGTGCTGGCCCATCTGAAGAAAGCGAAGGCCCAAACAGCATTCATACAAGAGACTAAACTAAACAAGCAAAACCATTCTTATCTGGTGAGGGACTGGGTAGGCACAGAACCCCATGCGTGTACTCCAATCAGAAAAAGAGGGATGGCCATCCTGTTGCACAAAGCACTTCTGTGGTCCATATTAAAAGGTAAATCAGATCCACAGTGGGGTGGATTATTGCATTAATGGACATCCCCAAGGGGCAGGTACTACTAGTGAATATATATGCCCCAAGTGAGGATAACCCAGCCTTTTTTCTAGACCTGACCAGCAAAATTGAAACTACGGCAGAGGGAGATACCCCAATAATAGCTAGGGGGGACTTCAATCTCACCCTTATTCTCATGCTTGACAGATGTGATGCAGGCGAGGAGTCCCACCCTTGAGGAGTGCAGGCCACTCTGTGGATAACCACACAATTTCAACTGGTCGATAACTGGCAACTACTACATCCCAACAAGAGGGATTATACATTTCAGTCTGGGGTGCATGGCACATTTTGTAGGCTGGATTTCTGGCTTTTATCCCAAGCTATCACACAACAAGTACTCAAAGCCAGTATCCTCCCCACTGTGATCTCGGACCACACGCCGGTCCAATTGCAGTTGTCTTGGGCCCCCCCCCCCTCAGTCCCCCACCTGGAGGCTGGACCCATTATTACTCAGTGATCCAGATTTTCTGCCATGGGTCAAAAAGGAGATGGAAAGGTTCCTCCAGGACAACCTAGTCTCTGACATGTCAGCAGGAACTACATGAGAGGCATATAAAGCCACCATTAGGGGTGAAATTATAGGTTATGCAGCAGACAGGAAAAAAGTAAGGGAAGAAAACCTAAAGAGGCTTGAAGGGGAACTGACTGCAGCTGAAAAGGAATACAAAGCCATGAGGCACTCAACCCCACACTCTTGAGATAGGCCATAAGGTCCTAACTTTGCACCCGGAGACAAATGAGCTCCTCTCTAGAAAAGTTGACCTGGCCCTCCAGAAGACTAGATACACATATTGGGAGGGGGGGGGAGATAAAAGCAGTAAGGTGCTAGCGTACCAGCTTAGGAAACAGCAAGCCAACAGACAAAATGCAACTCTGGCTGATCCATACACCCAGAAGTTTCTGTGGTGGAAGCCTCCGAATCCCCAGAAGACCCCGCCTGAACCATAACCAATGCAGGCAGGGTGGACTAAGGCCTGTCCCGAAGGGGAGGAAGCAGGCTTGGTCGGAGAAGCGGTATCCATGCTGGAGGAAGGTCGCTAATTGGCCTCGGTCCCTGGAAGGAGCCAGGGCATGGAGGGAGACCGATCTCAGTCCAGGTGCTTCTCCTTATCCTTCTTTTTCCTTTGCTTGTGGGAGCCAAAGGATCCTCCCAGTGAAGATGAAGCGTGCCACACCTGCTGCAGCTCCTTCTCCATGGAAGCCAGTTTTTGCTTGAGAAGGTGGGCTTCCAAGGCTTGCTGACGGTGTTTCCGTGTGGCCTGGTTGAACTTCTGGCAGGCCTCACAGCCCTCGGTGCTGTGATCAGGCCCAAGGCACAGGAGATACAAGGTATGGTCATCCATCTCAGAAATCTGCTTGCTGCAGGCACACTTGTTCTTATGTGATTAAGAAGGAGTTGGAGAAGACATGCAATCCAGCAACAAAATACGTTTTTTGAAGAAAATAAAGAAAATTCAAAAGTGTATACTTATCGAAAACGGCATTCTGCGAGGTCTGACGTGCACAGGTCAATGGCTGGAAAGAACTGGAGGGCGGGTGTGGGGACCACCCACTATACAGAGCCAGGCCGACATCGGTCACGTGATGCTGGGTGGGCTGTCCCCTGCCAGATACTGCTGGCTAAGTTTTCTGTGTGGTCCTAGCACCTGGAGGCTCAGTCTTAATGGTTACTGCCTACTGCAAGAGCCCTCTCAAAGTAAGATCAGGTGGTTCCACCGCCAATTACTACAGTAATGGAAATCAGATCTGATGAGGCCAAAAGGGTGCCACAAGGATTAGGGTGGCTCCCTCCATTTGGAGCTTGATGAGAACTCTCTGGATCAGATGAATGGGAGGAAAGGCATATAGGAACTTCCCTTTCCAAGACAGGGACAACTATACATCCCAGAAAACTCCAGGCTCTGGATCTAGTGAGCAGAAACACAGCAGTTTTGTGTTGGGTGGGGATGCAAAAAGGTCTAACTCTGGACGACCCCACTAATTGGACAGGTCTTCTAAGATTTGACGTCCACAGCTCCCACTCATGAAGCTTGGCCTGAGACTGACAGACTGTCTGCCAAGATGTTTTGGTCACCTGGAACCTGGCAGACTGACAGTTCTAGACCGCATTTCAGAGCCCAGTACCTGACTCTCATCGCCTCTCTGCACAGGGGGTAAGAATGGATCCCTCCTTGTTTGTTGATGTTATAAACCACACTGAGGTTGTCCGATTGCACCAGCAGAGGTGGTTCTGGAGGGCCTGGAAGGCATACAGAACTGCCCGCATTTCTAAAATGTTTATGTGGAGGTGAGTCTCCACCAAGGACCAGGTCTGCTGGGTCCAAAAGGAACCCAGGTGCGCTACCCAACCCAGACCCGAAGCATCTGTGGTGAGGATCTGCTGAGGAGCCGGAATAAGGAAGGACCCCCCCAAAAAAGATTGCTTGGGTCCATCCACCACTAACGCACTTTGCGGACAGGAGAGGAGATAAGAACATGAAAATTACGTACCTACTGTAATTCTTGATCTTTCTGTGTATCTTCACCATTCATCACTGGTGGGTTCTGGCTGGAGAACAGGACCCCATGGGAGCTTTTTTTTTTTTGCAGAGGTGGAGCTGATGTCGCCATGGCACCATAGTAACCGACATCGACTGCTCCTCAGACTCAGTTCTGCATGCCAGACAGTAGTCAAGAAAAAGGAGGGCGGGGCAAGGGAGCCCGAGGGATAGAAAAAGGAAAGGATATAAAACCAAGGAAGGAATAATGCAGGATAAGAGGACAGAATGAAAGGAGCCAAGGGGTCTGACACAGGGGGCCCCAACCTCTGGGCAAACAAGGGAGGGATAGAATAAGGGAGGGAGAAGAGAAGGAGAAAAGAAGAAGAAGGAGAGAGGGAGAGAGACACTGCACTCCACCTGCCAGGTTCCAAAGGACTGCCCGAGGACCACAGAAGGGCAATACTGCTTAATCCTGTTCATTTCTTACAGAAAGGAAGAATCCTCTAGAGGAAAACAGAAGATGGCTGGTTTGAATCCAGAAGGGGAGCAGCACACCGACTCTGAAGAGTCCTCATGAAGAAGTAAACTGCTAATGTCTCCCCCCCCCATGAGAAAGGGGTAATAAGAGAAGGGACAGGACTCATTCTGAATTGGACTTTAATTGACAAAAATAAGCCCCCCCACTCCCCTTTTTAAGCATCCCTCCGAAGGAGAGGAGGCTTATTCCTATAGTTAAAGAGCGACAAGTAATCCCCAGAGGGAAAAACGTCCCAAGGATATCACTAAAACAGTGATAGCAAAAAGGAAGAAAGCAGCACCAGGGTCCCACCAATATTGCTTTAAGGGAGCCTTTAGGGCTTTGGGTAAAAAGAGGGGAGAGGATCCAAATAGTTCCAACCAAGAGGAGGGTCCCATCAGGATGAAAAACAGAACCCTGGTGACCAAAAGGGTTGCCTTCCTGCTTGCCCCCCCTTCCAAACACTCCCAACACCCTTGAAATGGAGAGCGGAGCAAGAGGTACCAGAATTACAGGCAGGAACAGTTTGGAGAAACAAACAGGGAGGAGGCATCACCCAGAGACTGAGGCCTAAGAGAGGAAGTGGCGGGGAAGCAGTGATGAATGGTGAAGATATACAGAAAGATCAAGAATTATGGTAGGTACGTAATTTTCATATCTTATCTGTGTCAGTCTTTACCATTCATCACTGGTGGGTGATTACCAAGCCCCCCTAAGGGAACCTGGTACCTCCCTGAAAGAAGAAAAATTCCTCAGCCTCCAGTGGGGGAGACACCAGAGGAGGGAACACTTACAGGCCTACTTAGGCCTGAGACTGATCTGGGTGAGGTGGGGTTCTCCTTTGGGTAGGAGAAAGAAGTCGCCCCTGAAGTTCTTGCCTCACCCTGTGGGAGAAAAGGTGGGTTCCCGGAATGTGGAGACAGTCACCCTTCAACAGGCCAGGGGTGATAACCTGGAAAGACAAAGCTATGCCGTCCACCTCATGCAGATCGCTGTCCCTGCTAGCCTGGACACTACCTCACTGGCGTCATACGATGCCCTTGCTTGGTGCCTCACAAGCTCCAGGCCCTCTGCAGAGAGGGCAATGGCCTGTCTGGTCACCTCTGAATCAGGCAAGGATACTAGGATCTGTCCTAGTAGAGACCATAAGTGCCTGTTACAGGCAGCATGATGAGCCTGAAGTGCCAAAAAAGATAGAGATGTGCTGACGAGAACACTCTCCTCCCCCAAAAGTCAAACTCAGCAGAGTCTGTCTCTGGGGGTTGGTCACGTCTTGGGCATCTATGCCTAGAAGATGTGTCCAGAAGCATCACACCCTAAGGAGGAAGAGTCAAGGCTCCTGGAGACCCTAGGGGTCTGCAATACCTGCACCGGCAGTCCCTCGGGACTGAGAGAGAGCTGAAGGACTTCTCCAGGTGTGGTACGACGTCTCCCTGAAGGGGGAGGGCCAGGTGGAAACCACCAGGTTGGCCGCACTAAATTTGCCTAAAAAGGCACGCGCTGTCCGCTCAGGACTGCGACTTCCTAACGTGGAGATGCGGAACTCGCCAACAAACCCTGAAAGGAAGCGCTGACAGCTAGATAAATCAGCAGCTGGGGACAGGTAGATGGAGGAATCCTCTCCCTCAGAAGAGGAAGACAAGGAAGTCGACGAGTCTGGTGAGTCAGGCACTGGCTGCATAGGAAAATGGTGGAACTCCTCCTCGTCCATGGACCTAAAGTAGGCAGGGAATAGTGCAGCTGTGGACCTAAACTGCTCCCAGGTGAGAGGTCCTGTAGGGCCGACATGGCCTGGGAGAGAGGGAGGTGTTGGCAGAGGTAAGGGGGCTAAACATCTCTGAGGAGGAGCGTGATCTCTGCCAGGGCTGGGGAACGAACAGGAGACCTCAAGACTGGAGAAGATCTGTCAGCCGAAGCAGTCGGGGACCGTTCAACAGAGCTGGAATGGTCAGGACTGAGCCCTAAAAGAGAATCCCCCTCTTGTTAGGCGACCGGGGCCACATGAGCCTAAAAGGGTGACCCCTAGCCTCTAAAGATGAGATCCCTCCCAGGGAGGCCTCGGGGAAAAAACAGGACTGGCACTGTGACTCCTACCCGAGCCCCTGCTGGCTCCCAGGGAAGGGTGCTGCCCCCGATTCTGTCCCCTCAACCCTTCAGACTCAAAGAGGGACCTCTTCCTCAGAGTCAGCCTAGGCAGCTCGATCACCATGGCTGACTCCTGAGGGACGGTTACCAAGAGATCACCCTCCCCTGCCGCAGGTGCCCTAGTCAGTCCAGAAATGGGCCCGGCCTGAGCACCCAAAGAAGGGGGTACACCTCTTAAGAGAGAAGGAGAACTACTGACCCCAGCATGTCCCCCGGTGCCACCCTCAGCACCGGAGGACTGGTCGGGACCACTGACACCGGTGCCGGCAGTAACGGCCAATCCCAAAGGAGGGGGCTGAAGTGGAGTTGTAGTGCTGGGCAAGGAGGAGTCGGAGGACTCCGAAGAATCTGGGAGCCAGTCTGGGTCCACCTCTGAATCGTCGTCCTCACTTGAGGAGGCTCTGACCCAGACCGCCCCATGATCTCCTCCACTTCTGGCACTGCGAGCAGCACTGTGAGGTGGCCCCGCATGGCTCACAGTGTCGCCGTGATCCCCAGCACTGTGTGCGGGACCGGGATCAGAGACGGCACCAGGAGCTGACTCCGTACCACCCACAGTGCCACCCTGATCTCCAGAGTCCAAGGCGGCACTGACAGGTGGCACCGAGGAAGACGCCGGACTGGACCCAGAGGCCCTAGGCCACGATGATGGGGGAGCCTTCACCTCCGAAGAGGCGAATGCCAGAACGGTGCCTCCCGCCCAACTCCCAGAGGAATCAGGCCGGGCCTCCTGCACTGTGGAAGGCGTTCTCGCCAAGGCAAGAAGGAGCAGAAAACCCCTCCTCCACGGGCCATTTGGGACCAGGAGAGGACCTAGAGAAAGGGCCAAGAAACCTGCATTTGGTATCCCGGGTGCAAGCCTGTTCACTGAAAGTCAGCGGCGCACATCCAACTTTAAACTCGCGCAGTTCTAACACTCGACGGTCCATGGAAAAACAGGCAGCGCAACGATCCATATCATGGTGTGGGCCCAAGCAGGTCAAACAATGGTCATGCTGGTCCATGATGGAGAAAAGTCGACCACAGGGACACTGCCACATAGGAGGCCAACCTGCCTTGGAGGGCTTCTTCTTGTCCCCCGAACGAGACATGACCGGATGTAAGACAAGAATCAGAAATAGTACTCGGCGTCATCGAAAAAACCAAAAGGAATGGTCTTACCAGTCGACAGTGCTGAGAGAAGCTGTACAGAACTAGGTAAACTGACTGACTAGGCCGCTGATGCAGAATTTGCTCCGCACGAGGTACATGTTAACTCAACAGCGGGAGAAGCAGAACTGGATCTGAGGAGGAGTCGTCTGGTGCTGGCAAACCCAGGAACGCCACACAATGCATCGGCCTCGAGGGCAGTGCCATTGCGACGTCAGCTCTGCCTCTTTGCAAAAAAAAAAAAAGCTCCCATGGGGTCCTGTTCTCCAGCCAGAACCCACCAGTGATGAATTGTGAAGATTGACACAGATAAGATCAGCTGATCTAGCCTGTCAGAATGCTGATCCCACTGAATTCTTGAGTGTCTACTGGGGAATCCGCATATGTGGCCTGGCCAAGGGTACGGTGACGATGGCCATGGCCATCAAGCCCAACAACAGCAGGAATGTTCTGGCTGTAACATACTGACTTTGGGAAATCAACTGGGCCTGAGCAATAAGGCAGTCCACCTGTCCAGTGGGAAGAAGGCCTTGCCGTGAGCAGAATCCAGAATCGCCCCTATATACTGTAGGGGTTGACATGGGGTCAGGACCAACTTGGGAAGGCTGACTGTAATCCCCAAGGTCTGGAACAACTGCCTGGTGTGCTCTAGGGCTGCCAGCAGAAGATCCCTGGACTGGGCCTTCAGCAACCAGTCATCCAGATAAGGGAACACATACAGATCTTCGCACCTGAGGGCAACCGTCACTAAACATTTGGTAAAGACCTGTGGTGCAGAGGATAAGCCAAAGGGCAAGACCCTGAATGAGTAATGTTCCCTCTGGAACCAGAACCTGAGGAACCTCCTGTGGGGGAGCAAATCTTGATGTGGAGATATGCATCCTGCATGTCCAGGAAGCATAACCAATCCCCCTGCTTGAGCAGAGGCAGCAGGGCTTGTAAGGTGACCATCCAGAACTTTATATTGGATGTAACAGTTTAGCTCCTTGAAGTCTAGAATATGCCGCAGGTCCCCCTTCCACACACTTAGGGACAAGGAAGAAATGGGACTAGAACCCCTTGTTCCACTGCTGCATGGTTACAGGTTCTATAGCTCACTTGCACAGCAGGGTAAGCAGTTTCTCCCTGAGCAGATGAAGGTGGTCTGGGGGCAAGAAAAAGGAACTGGAGGAAAGTCCAGAGGCCACTCTAGAAGCTCTGGAGTGTGGCCCTGCTCGATGAGCTACAGGACCTAAGCGTCTGTAGTCAGGGAACTCCATTGGTCTAGGTGGAGGGAGAACTGACTGCTTACCACTGCCTCCTGGCTTGAGACAGAAGAGGGGGTCCAGAAAGGAGTCATGCTGAGGTAGAGGCCGCAGCTGAGGCCACACTACCTCTTCTGGAGCTTTTCGCAGGGGAGCCAGTGGAAGAGGAAGGGGCAGGCAATGCAGATCCTGTTCTACGTTTAGTCTGAAGCCTGGCACCTGATCCACTTTTACAGGATATTTTATGAAAGGAGGATCTTGGCCTGCTCCCGAATTGGGTATGACAGAGGGAATGGACAGACCCAACAGTGCTGCCAGAGGCCTGCAGATCATTAATAATGTCCTGCACATCTAGGCAAAAGAGCTTAAAACCTCCAAAAGGACCATTCAGGATTTTCTGCTGGACATCTGCAGCAAAACCAGAGACTCTTAACCAGGAGTGTCTCCTAAGGCAAATGCCACTGGCAGCTGCCCTGACTGTGGCATCAGACATGTCATAAATGGCCCTTAGGAGATGCTTACTGATATCAGCCACAGTCTGGAGGACCTTGAGACGCTCCTGCCACTAGGTACCCTCAGGAAGGGCCTGTGTCCTGCCTCCTTGCCCTTCTTCCAGAGGATATTCTGATACTGACCATGTGGCACAGGTAACTGGCAATCCTGAGGCCCAAAGTGGCCAAAGTGAAGGTTCTCTTGCCCCAAAGGTCAATCATCTTAGATTCCCTCTCGGGGGGGGGAGGGAGGGAACCAAGGTGCTTGGGCACCTTGGACCTGTCATGAGCCACCTTAAGCATCACCGAATCGGTTTCTGGCTGAGCGGCATAAAAGGGCTTCCCCCAAAGGGAGCCTGATAAAGCTTGTCAGCCTTCTGAGCATGGCAGGGACCATGTTAGGCTTGTGCCAGTCTGTACTGGCAGTATCTTCCAGGGTGGGAAACAAGGGAGGGATGACCTTAGGTAGAGACTCAGGAATCTCAAGAAAATCCACCAAGTTCCTTCTGGTGATGTCCTCCTCCTCAGTCTGGAACCCCATGGTAGCTTGGAGTTGCTTCTTAAGACATTAGAAGGAGGGGTCCTCAGGAGGGGATCAGGGGAATGTTTCGGAGTCTTCACTCCCAGATGAGACCGTGGACCTGTCTGAAGAATCTTCCCCAGGGTCTTCCTCCTCATCTGCTTCCTCAGAGAAGATAAGATCTGGGTGATACTCCTCCTCAACGTCGACCTGGTCTGAGGCAGGTAATGACAGCAAGGATGTTGATGCCCTGGAAGGCGTGTAGTGCTGAGAGCCAAGTGGCATTGACACAAAGGCAGCCCCCCTCAGAAATGGCGATGAAGGGCCAGGTCAGGGGACAAGCTGCTGGCTAAGCACCATTATAGAGGATAGCACTGTGTCGAGGTTGACGGTGGGCATGGACAACACTGTGGACACTGTCGGCTACAGGGGTGGGGGGGTACATACCCCTGCATTGCAGACATGCCAGCTGCTAATGCAGTGTCTGCGGAGCCTGCACCAGTGGACCTTGTGGGACTGGAAGTCACAGTGGCGCAGCTGGCATTAACAACTCAGGTGAGTCCGTGGTCGACGGGCAATCACTGACCACTGACTGGCTGGTGGAACTCGCTGCCAGGGCTGGCCTGGAAGGAGCTGAGGTTGGGGCAGCAAGACGGGTCAATGCCGAAGAGGTCGGCAGTGCTATCCCAGAGAAAGAAGAAGCTATTGGGGACTGGGCGCATGTCCGGAGGAACTGGTCTTGCTGCATTCCCTGTCCCAGTGAGAATGTTTCCCCGAAGACTTATCCTGGGCCTTGGTAGCCTGAGAGCCCAAAGAAGTCGGCGACTGAGCCGAGGTGGTCTGGCCACTTGTTGCTCCAGAAGAAAGTACCGCAGGTCTTTCTGATGGTGCCATGTGGCAAGGTTGAACTTCAGGCAGAGCTCATAGACAAGAATATCGTGGGTAGGCCCAAGGCATCAAACAGGGATGTTGTGCTCATCTTTAGAATAAATCTTTCAACAGCGGCAGTGATGAAAGAGGTTCGACTAGTCTGTTGTTCTCAACATGCAAAAGAAAGGGAATCACTTTAAAGTGATTCAACACAAAAAAAATGAAAAAGTAATCGAAACTGGCGGTCGAATGAACGATGAAGCTTCCATAGTCTGTGTGAGTATGGTCAATGGTGGTAAAGAACTCAGGACGGAGTGGGATCAACCACACTTAAGTATGCAGGGATGTCGGTGTATGATGTCAGCGTTGGTGGCCCCTACTAGTCTGCTACAGAAAAAGTTTCCATGTGATCCTAGCACTGACACAGGTATAATTCCATAGTTACCTAATGAAAGAGATATCACCGAAGAAGATTCATCATTGCAGGTTCCCTTCTGAGCTTCAAGAACACCTTCAGAAGGAGAAGGAATGGGTGAACGCATAAAGAAATCTCCCTGTTCAACCGAAGATCAGGGCATCCTCTGGGACTGTCCCCACTACCGGAGGCCTGCAACAAAAGAGGAGGAGCTGGCAGTTTTGCCAAGCGGTGAACAGGTCCACCTCCAGCATGTCCCACCTTCTGAACACTGCTGCTAGCACTTGCTTGTTCAGGGTCTATTCATGATTGCCTTGGCCTATTCTGCTCAGGTAATCTGCGAGGACTGTGGACAGATGCACCTCTACCTCATATGCTAGGCCCCAGATCTTCATTAGCTCTGTGCTCAGCTTTGAGGACCTTGTTCCTCCCTGTTTGTTGATTCAGTATATGGTGGTGGTACTGTCTGTCCTGATCTGGACAGACCGACTCCTAATGTCAGACGGAAAAGCCTGCATAGCCAGGTATACAGCCCCAAGTTCCAGGAGGTTTATGTGCTCCTGGGACTGTAGTGGGGTCCACACCCCTCTTACAGTGAGATCCTCCAGATAAGCACCCCATCCCAAGAGGGAAGCATCTGCAGTGAATGCCACTGTGGGTGATAGCTGGAGGAAGGGGAATCCCTCTCTGAGGTTCCCCTCCTCCTCCTACCAGTCCAGTGCCCTTAAGAGGCACTTAATAACTGGTACCAACTTCAACAGAGGGTTCCGCCCTTAGGACCAGTGGGACCCTAAATGGTATTAAATGTCTCTCATTTGAAATCTGGCACCTGGGACCACAGCTGTTGAGGCAGCCAAGTGTCCCAGCAGCTGTAGGAAAACCCTTGCTGGTCTGGGTTGTCCAGCGTCAAAAGACTGCCAGTTCTGTGAGACTTGCCACCCTCTTTGGAGGGAGGAAAGCTTTCTCCTGTAGTGCGTCCAGCTCTGCTTCTATGAAGTTCAGCACCTGTACAGGTTTTGTCTGAGAGTTTGGGACGTTTATCAGGAACCCCAGATCCTCCAGGGTTGACTGGGTAAGCTGGAGAGAGGTCTTGGCCTCCTGGTACAACCTCCCCTCCCGAGACTAACCAGTAGTCCAGGTAAGGGAAGATCACTACACCCTGTCTTCATAAGTGAGCTGCAACCACTGCCCGACACTTTGAGAAGACCCTTGGCACGGAGGATAGACCGAAGGGTAGGGCCACAAACTGATAGTAGCAGTTCCCTACCCTGAACCTGAGGTATTTTCTGTGGGAAGTGTGACAGGGTAGAATAGGACCCTGTCCCAGTTGTTATGAAGAAAGTGTTCAGATGCAAGGATCTGTATTCTTTCCTTTTCTGTCTTTTGTCTGTCTGGTTGCGCAACCAAATTTTCCTGTGAGATGTCGGACTTGATCAACCAGACAATCTCACAATTCTTTGCCTCTCACTATCTCTCAGCCCTCCCTTGCTGTCTGTTTTTCCTCCCTTGCATATCTGCTAATATAAAAATATGTGCAAATCATTGTATGAAAATGTAACTGACATTGGGATCCCTTTTGTTTAGAAAATATATAGTATTACTGTTGAAATGTATATATTTATAATTTGAGATGATTACAGACAGCTACTGTAAACTCAAGAGTATACTTGAGTGCAAATCTTCCAGTTTTTTCAAAAGCTGTGGAAATTGGACCTCAGCAAGCACGCTGTATCGTCTACTGTGTTCATCCTGCCTGATACTTATGAGAACAGAACACTTTGCAAGAAACAGGATGCTTGAATTAAGAGTGGGGGTTGAAATGACTTAAAAGAGCTAAACTGCAAGAAAGATAAAAAAAAAGGGACATAGACTGAAGAAAGATTTTATATTATTTCTCCTTTGTAAATAGTTACACAGAACAAGTTTATTTTTTTTGATACTGCTACGGTAAATAAATACTTTTGGTGAATTCTGCAACTGCTCCTGGTTTTCCCTATGCTTCCTGACCTGTGCCTTGCTGACAGATGGTGTCAGCCTAGAAGTGGGGTTTACACCGTGCATATCCTAAGGCAGGAGTTTTGTGTGTGGGTACTGGACCTAGTACCAGGGAAGCACAGAGGAAGGTATGGATTCTGCAACAGCAAGTCCAGGAGTGGTTACCATGAGAATGGCAGCCAAACTAGCAGAGACAAAAGTCCAGTCTGAGATTGTACAGCCAGCACAAGTTATGGAAAAAGAACAGGCAGTGACAGAACTCTTCGTAAATAGTTACACCGGACAAGTTTATTTTTTTTGTTACTGCTAATGTGAATAAATACTTTTGGTGAATTCTATAACTTCTCTTGGTTTTCCCTATGCTTCCTGATCTGTGCCTCGATGACAGGAAGGTCTTACTGGGATGTGGAAGTATGCATCCTTCAAATCCAGAAACCCCAACCAGTGTCCCTGCTGCAAAGATGGGATCACAGTGGACAATATCACCATCTTGAACTTTCCTTTTTTTTAAGTGTTTGCTCAGAAATCTTAGGTCTAAAATGGGTCGCCACTCTCCATTTTTCTTGTGGGTGAGGAAGTACCTGAAGTAGAGGCCCTTGCCCCACTGGACAGATGGAACTCATTCCACTGCATTTGCCTGCAGCAGCTTTTTGGCCTCTAATTCTAAGAGGGGTTTTTCTGCTGGGGCATGAAGTGGAAAGGCCTACAACTTTGTGCCTACAACTTTGGAAACTTTCTGAACTGCAGGGAGAGGCCTTGATTCACTATTTCCAGGACCCACTTGTCAGTGGTAATGTTTTTCCCAGGCCTGGAAATAGCAAGCCAACCTTCCTCCCACTAGAAATAGCTAGGTGACATATACAGACCTGTCAGGGGTTCTGCTTTGCTTGCACCTTGGAAGTTGGGGTGGCTGCAGCTTGCTTCACACCCTGCTTACCTCTGCCCCTGAAGAAACCTTTCTGAGGAGGGTAGTCACAGGTCATATAAGTGCGGAGGACATAACCTGTGCCCTACCTCCCCGTCTGAAGGGTCTATGGAAAATGGACACCTTCTCTTTCTCAGTGTTGCTTGTACAGGTGGTCTTATATTCATCTACCTTTTTCATGTAGGCCTCTGTTTTGTCACCAAAAAGGAATTTTCCTCACAGGGGAAATCCATGGCCTTAGTTTGAGTGTCCTGAGAGAGGTTCGTAGTCCTGAGCCAGGCAAACCTTGTGAGGGACACTGCATGAGCCATGACCCTAGAGGTGATGTCAGTGGCATCTACAGCAATGTAAAAACTGGTATTTAGTGGCATCCAAAGCAGCCTTTGCTATGTCGGCCAGGTTCTGATCCAGAGGGCCTTCTGGTACTGACCTGTGTAGGTTATATAGACTGCCTGTCTCGGTAAAAGGG
Source organism: Neoceratodus forsteri (assembly GCA_016271365.2). Lineage (NCBI taxonomy): Eukaryota > Metazoa > Chordata > Ceratodontiformes > Ceratodontidae > Neoceratodus > Neoceratodus forsteri. Next base: position 1,069,785,929 of record CM028130.1, read on the forward strand.
AGGCTGTGGTGTAAACTTTTCTGCCCATGCTGTCCAGTTTCCTGGAAAACTCTCAGGGGGTTGAGAGGAAAGTGAGACTTTGGCCTTGTCACAGGCAGCAGCTAGAACCACCCCTTCGTGGTTAGGGTGAGTGTAAAGGTACTCAGTGTCCTGCCTATCCAATTGGTGTTTCTTTTCTGTTCACTTGTATATACCAGCTGCTGAAGTGGGGGTCGCAATGATTTTTCAGCTGGCCTTCTTCAAAGACTTATGTATGAGCAGGAAATATGTTACTCACCTGTAACAGTAGTTTTAGGAGTGGTATATGTTGTTCATCAACACTTGTTGGCATGTCCCTTTCCCTTTAAATCTTGCCAGAAAGGTCTAAATGCTGGCTCCTCTCACCCACTTAGGTGGTATATGCCTCAGCTCCGCCCCATGATGCCAGATCTTGCCGCTGGAAGAAGAGGTTGTGTGTCGAAGTTGGGGAGGCGGGTGGGTCAGTGTAGATGAACAACATATGCCACTCCTAGAAAGTACAGTTATGTAAAAACTTACCATAATGGTAGATTGTTGAGGGGTATCTCTTGCAGCATGTAATACAACTGGGTCATCACCAGAGGTCACTGTGGTGCACGGCAGCTCTTCTAGCAGTCTTTTCCAGGGGCCGCCCACACATGACATCACCTTCCTGTTTCCTATACAAGTGTGGGCAGTCCCTGGTATCCTCAGTTTCCCCCAACGGATTCAGCTCGCTAAGCGAGGACCGAGGGGAAGCAGAGGTACCATAGGTATCCCAACTAATAAGTCATTGGACCAGAATTTGTTCTCCTAGAGAAGGAGGTGGATGGAGGACGGGATTGTACCTGCTGCAAGAGCTGCCCCTCAAAGATCTACTGTTATGGTAAGTTTTTATGAAACTGTACTATCTTCCACAGGGTGATCTTTTGCATCAGGTAACACACTTGGGATGAGTCCCAAGCAGTAAACCCAAGAAGGGTGGCATTATGACAGGAGGCCTTGTAGGACAGCTCGGCCAAAGGCCGTCCTACGGCGTGAAGCAACGTCTAAGTTGTAATGCTTCATGAAAGTATGAATTATGGACCATGTAGCTGCATTGCAGATATCTGTGAAAGAAGCCCCTTTAAAGCAGGCCGCTGTGGTGGCCATAGCTCTGGTAGAATGGGCTTGGACAGGCTTGTTGTATATTGCGTAACAAAATGTGATACAGTGTGCTAGCCAGTTAGAAAAGGTCTGTTTATGACCGAGACCTTCCCTGCTTGAGGTGAAGGTAACAAAAAGTTGAGAGGACTTACTAATCGATTTAGTTTGATTGCTATAGTATCATAATACACGATGGACATTTAGAGTATGTAGGAGGTATTCTCCTCGGCTGGAGTGTTCAGGGTAATATACTGTACTGGTAACTCCAAGGATTGATTTAAGGTGTGTTCTGACACTACCTTAGGTACGAAGGAAAGATTGGTACGAAGTGCCACTCTGTCTTTGTGAAGAATTAAGTAAGGTTCTTTACACATGAGGGCATGAAGCTTGGAGCTACACCAAGCAGAAGTGATAGCCACTAAGAATAGTGTTTTCCAGGAAAGGAAACTGAGGTCACAAGTGGCCGCAGGTCCAAAAGGTTCAAGGGTCAGTTTCTCTATCAGAAAATTGAGATCCCACGGAGGAGTGGGTCGCCTGATGGGTGGCTTAGTATGTAACATTCCTCTTAAAAACATTTTGGCTAGATAATGTTGATACAGTAATCTGCCATCAAGGGGTTCATGGAAGGCTGAAATGGAGGCCAAATGGAGTTTGATAGAGGAATAGCTCAATCCTGTTGGCCAGGTAGTCCAATACTTTCATCAGTGGACAAGAATAAGGATCCAATGACCAGGAGGCAGCCCAAATGGAAAGCGTTTCCATTTAGCATTATAAGTTTCCCTGGTCACTGGTTTATGTGAGACCAGTAGAATACTGACCATAGGGGGAGGACACTTGGAGATGTGCTATGAAAGCATCATCAGGAGCCAAGCGTGACGGTGTAGTGACTTCAGGTTGGGATGTAGAAGGGTCCCTTGATTCGGAGTCAACAGATCTGGCCTTATTGGTAATGGGATGGAGTCTTCCAGTGAGAACTGTTGAAGCAGGGGAAACCACACCTGCCGAGGCTACATAAAGGCTATGAGAATCACGGTAGCAGGTTTGAGTTGTAATCTCAGTAGAGTCCGTTGCAGGAGAGGGATGGGGGGGCAGCATTTAAAAAGAGTCCTGTTCATGATTGGGACAGGGCATCTATAGACCATCCCTCTTTGTTCAGGATAATCGAATAGTATGTGGGGAGACGGCGATTGACTGGGGAGGCAAACAGATCCAGTTGCGGGTCCCCCACAAATTAAAGATTTTCTGAAGAACTTCGTGGTGAAGTGTCCATTCGTGTGAGGACAACTGGCGACTGAGATGGTTGGCCAGGAGATTGTGTCATCCTGGTAGATGGACGGCTGTCAGTATAAGGTATTGCTGTATGGCTTCCTGCCAGACTGCAATTGTCTCTCTGCACAGAGAACAGGACTTCGTACCTCCTTGTTTGTTGAGGTAGAACACTACTGAGGTGTTGTCTGACTGAATCAGTAACAGTTCCGGGGACAAGTGAGGTTGACAAGCCTGGAGGGCTAAGTGGACTGCCCTCATCTCCAGGAGATTTATGTGGGGAGGAGGGGCAGAACTGGTCCACTTGCCTTGTGTCCTGTAAGGACCCAGGTGCGCACCCCACCCTTCTAGAGATGCATCTGTGTTAAGTGTCTGCTGGGGTCAGGGTGGGGATTGGAAATGCATGACTTGAGGTAGATTGGCTCGGAGGGTCCTCCATAATAGGGTGGACCCCAACTTGGGAGTGACACTGATTTTGTCTTCAAAACTTCCTGTTCTTTGAGACCACTGGACTGGTCTCATGTGAAGACGAGCAAATGCTACTGTAGGGATGGTAGTGGCCATGTGCCATAGGAGGCATAACATACACCTGGCTGTGACTACTTTTAGGGCTTGTATCTGAGAAGCCAGAGATAGTAGCTTGTCTTGTCTGTCAGTCAAGAGGTAAGCCCTGGCAGAGACGGTGTCTAGGACTGCTCCTATATATTGGAGCAAATGTGAAGGGGCTGGATTGGACTTTGGCCAATTGACTGTAGTCCCTAGGGAGTGGAACAGAGTTAGGGTTGCTTGTAGGGAGGAAAGCAGAGGTGTTTTGGATCCGGACTTGATGAGCCAGTCATCCAGATATGGGAAGACAAAGTGCCCGTCCCATTGTAGGGCTGCTGCTACTACCGCTAGGCACTTGGTAAACACTCTCGGGGCATATGAGAGGACAAACGGAAGTGCCCGAAATTGGTAGTGTTGTCCCATCAGGTGAAAACGAAGAATCCTGTGGTGGGCAGGATGGATGGGGATATGTAGGTAGGCATCCTTCATATCTAGAGCACACAGCCAGTCCCCTTGTTTCAACATTGGCATGATGGAATTTAGGGTGACCATGCGGAACCTTCTGTACTGGATATGTAGGTTCAATTGTCTGAGGTCTAGTATCGGTCTGAGCTCTTCAGTTCATTTGGGCACCAGGAAGAAATGGGAATAAAACCCTTTTGATGCTCTGCTGAGGGTATCAGATAAATGGCCTTCTTGGTCAGAAGAGACTGGAGTTCCTCCTAGAGAATGGGAATGTGGTTGGGTGGGTAGTGGACAGAGTGGAGGGGATGAGGGGAAAGTGCGGAAATAAGTTCCAGAGTGTGACCCCTCTGAAAGCTCTAAAGTACTCACTCGCCTGATGTGATCGTTTGCCAAGCCTCTAAATGGAGGGCAAAATGACCGCCAATGGCTTCCGAGGCCTGATCAAGGAAATGTGGACAAAGTCCCTGTTGGTCACTGGGAGGTGGGCTGACCAGCACCACCAGAAGGGTGGGAGCGGGAGCCCTTGGCAGCAGAGGTGTTGGTTCTGGAAGGCTGGGAATGACCACGGAATATGCCTCTATGTGAGCCTCTGTATTTTCTGCCTTTTTTAAAATAAAAGGAGGATTGAGGATGATACAATGGCTGGGATGTATGGTACATGCCATGTACAGTATGCAGTGTCGTCCTGAAGACTGAAGATCATCCATCAGTGTTTGGATACCTGGGCCAAAAAGTTTAGACCCATTAAAGGAGGCATTGACCACTCTATGCTGTACATCTGGTGTAAAGCCTGAGACACGAAGCCAAGTATGGCGACGCAGGATAATGCCGGTTGCCGACATGTGGGCCAAAGTATCGACTGCATCATATCCTGAGCGAAGCAGGTGCCAGGAGATGGAACTGCCGGTAGATATTGTAGCCAGTAATTGATCCCTTTCCTGTGAAGAAGGGAGTTTGTTGACTAATTCTATGGCAGATGACCAGAGTGTGCGCTGGTATTTGACCATATGTCCCATATACTTTAGGATTCTGAGATTCATGGTACCTGCTTGGAATACCTTTTTTCCCCAGATAATCTACCCTACAGGAATCTTTATCAGGAGGTAAGGAGCTCATGTGTTTCAGTCGTTTAGTACAATCATGAGCAGCAGTAATCACTACTGAATCCGCTTCAGGAGTAGAGGATAGACAAGGGTGATCCAGAGGAGCCTCGTAGAGGCGAGCTGCCTTGCGAGGAATAACCATAACAGTGGAAGGCTGATTCCAGGCTGCAAGCATAGCATTTTAGTAGATTTGTATAAGTGCGGGTACCACTAGGACTGGCCCCTCTGGTAATTCTAGATAGTCTGCCATATCCTTTCATTGTTTGTCATGTTCGGTGGTGAAGAATCCCATGACTTTTTGAATTTGGACCATCATCTCACAGAAGGATGGGTCATCGGGAGGAGAGGCAGCCACCTGGCAGGATAAGTTCTCATTTAAGGAAGAAATGTCCGAAAGAGGGGACTGGGGTTGGAAATACAAGTCCTGAAATTCCTCATCCTCCTAATCTCTGGCAAAATCTGCCAGAAATGCAGCCTCATCTGATAGGTAGTTATCAACATACGAGGGAGGTGAAGGGGGTTGGAAAGGGTCTCTGTCACCCTGGAAACATTTAGGCAGAGGAGTAGGGGAACGGGACGGATGATTTGGCTCCCCTGGATCGAAGGGTCGAGTATGCCGAATGGCCTGCAAAACCTGCTGTACAACTGAGGCAGCGTCCATGGGGGAGGAGGGGGCTTCTGGGAAACCAAGGATTGTTGATGGATTGCACATGTGGTATACAGATCTTGCACCTGGGTGGTGAGCCCAGGTCCTGATCCCTGTCCGCTGGCCCCCTATGAGAAATACACTGTAGAGAGGAGGGGTGGAATGTATAGCAAAATGCAGTAGGTTTCCCATTGAATATGACTCTCATCGATTTGGCGCTCTGAGGAAGTAGTAGTAAAATGTTTAATGAAGCCTCTGGCTTATGGGATGTCTAATTGGAACCCACAAAGGTTCCTTCATCACAAACTGCCATAAGGGCACTAGAAAGTGTCATCAATGAGAGGAAACCCCCATCGAGGAGGCAGTGGAATACATAATCGGCGGTGGGTGGTCGTCGATGAGCGTTTAGGCACAGACATTGAGGAGGGCTTCTCCTTCTCCTTTTTGTGCCGTTTGTGAGAATCAGTGGATGGGGAGCTCTTTGGACAAGCCCCGATTCTCCAGTAAAGACAATTTCTGCTCCATTAAGTATTGATTCAATTTCCTGCAGCCGTCGTCGACAGGTTGCCTGGTTAAAAACCTGGCAATGTATGCAGGAGGTAGTATCGTGTGTGGGTCTCAGACACCTTGCACAAGTGGTGTGGTTGTTGAAATGGTAGATTTTTCTACCACAATAACAGGAACAAATTGGCGCTGTCTTGGCTTGTAGATTCTTTTGACATTCGTCAGTGTAGAAAGTGAAACGAAAGAGTTCTGCTCCTAAGCTCAAATTCTCATCGATGACTGCTACTCTGTGCACTAGCTGCTGCGTGTGAGCTGAAGATGGCAGGAAAATGAACTAAGGATACCAGGGATCACCCACACTTATATAGGAAACAGGAAGGTAATGCTGTGTGGGCTGCCCCTGGAAAAGACTGCTAGAAGAGCTACCATGAGCCACAGTGACCTCTGGTGATGACCCAAGTGTATTACCTGCTGCAAGAGAGCACCCTGTGGAAGATCTACTGTTACAGGTGAGTAACCTGTGTTTCTAGGGATGTGGATATGTTGTTCTTAATCACACTTGTTGGCAGACTCCTAGCAGTTCTCCGGGAGAAGGGAGGCAAGGCACACACCCTCTACTTAGGGAACAGAGACTGGAGAACTGAGGCCCCAAAACCAGCATCCTGGTGTGACTCTAGGTCAGTGTGGTAATGGGTAATGAAGGTGTTTGCTGACTTCCAGGTGGCAGCCCTGCAGATATCCTGGATAGGGATGTCCCTAGAAGCAGCCACCAACGCAGCAGTATAGTGGGTAGAATGAGATCTTATTCCTACGGGAGGCTTCTTGCCTGCCAACCGGTAGCAGAGATCAATGCAGGATGTTATCCATCTGCCAATCATCCACTTTGCTGCAGTCTGCCAGGTGCGGCTTCAGAGTAGGTGACGAACAGCTGGCGAACCTCTCCCTGAACTTCAGCCATTTGCTCCTTATAATAAGAGAGCGCTCGTCTCATGTCCAAAGTGTAAGCCTGTACTCCGCCTCTGAGGTGTAATTGGGGTAGTACACTGGCAGAGTCAACACCTGGTTGAGGTGAAACTCCGACACCACCTTCAGAAGGAATTTCGGGTGGGGGCGCAGGACAACTTTGTCCCTGTGGAAGACCAGTTAGGGAGACTCAACAGAGAGCACCTGTAGTTCCCCAGTCCTTCTGGCTGACATGATAGCCACTAAGAAGACAGTCTTCCACGACAAGTGTGACATCTCACACCTGTGCATCGGTTCGAATGGCTTGCCCATGAGCTTTGCCAAAACTAGCAGTAAATCCCACGGAGGTGGTGGTTCATACAGCAAAGGGGAAATGTGGTCGAGGCCTTTAAAGAAACACCAAACCACCTTTTCCTGGGCCGTCTGCTGCCCGGCCTGCACCTGGTAAGCAGAGATGGCTGCCAGGTGCACCTTAAGGGTCGTAGACCGAAGACCTCCTTTGGAGAGGGACCAAAGGTAGTCGAGGATGCTAGCCACCGGACAGGACAAAGGGTCCAGGCCCTTCCCCTGACCCCAAATGGAGAATCTCTTCCATTTGAAGGCATAGCACCTCCTGGTCGACTCCTTCCTAGATGCCTCAACTACATTGAGTACATCATCAGAGAGACCCAAAGCCTGGAACTCTAGCCGCTCAGAAACCAGACTATCAGGTGCAGGGCTTGAAGGTCCGGATGGAATACCTTCCCCTGATTGACAGACAGCAGGTCCGGGCGTGCTGGAAGAGGCCTCAGGAGACTGGTGCTGAGGCCGAGGAGATCTGGATACCAGAACTAGCGGGGCCAGTGTGGGGCTACCAGGATCATCCTTGCCTTGTCCCTTCTGACCTTCAGGAGCACCTTGTGGACTAAGGGAAGTGGAGGGAAGGCATAGAAGGGCCTGGGGTCCATGGCCTCGAAAAGACATCCCCCTGCAGTGAGCCCTGCTGAGGGGGGGGTGGGCATGAAACAGCCTCAGCATTGTGTTCTCCCTGGAGGTGAACAGATCCACCGGAGGGGTGCCCCACTGGGAGAACAGGCTGTGAGCTACCTCTTGATGGAGAGATCACTCGTGGGACGCCTCACCCACACGGCTGAGGGCATCCGCCAACTGATTAGAGGCTCCTGCCACATGAATGGCTAGGAGATCTGCCTCCAGTCGGCTCACGAGAGTCCAGATGCGGAGCACTTCCTTGCAGAGGGGCTGGGAGTGCATCCCGCCCTGTTTATTGAGGTACTACATGGTCGTGGTATTGTTTGTCTGAACTTGGACCATTTGACCCCGAAGGAATGGAGTGAATGCAGCAAGTGCCAGCCGGACTGCTCGGAGCTCCAGCAGGTTGATGGGGCATCGTGATTCCTCAGGAGTCCAGAGGGCATCGGGATTCCTCGGGGGTCCAGAGCCCATGGACTCTGTGAGTCAAGCTGTGCCCTGATGAAGAAAATCATCTGCGAGGGCAGTAGTTCTGACTTGGCCTCGTTGACCAGGAGGCCGAGGCTGAAGCAGGTGTGAAGGGCCAGATGCCTAGACCTCTCCACCTCCAGTCTGGAGGGAGCCACTATTAGCCAATCGTCGAGATAGGGGTACACTCTGACCCCTCGACGCCGAAGATGGGCTGCCACCACTGCTATGCATCTGGTGAAGACCCTGGGGGCCAATGACAGGACGAGCGGCATGGCTTGGAACTCGTAGAGTGTTCTCTCCACCCTGAAGCAGAGGAACCTCCAGTGGGACGGTCAGATTGGGACGTGGAAGAACGCATCCTGTAGATCCATTGAGCAGAACCACATGTTCTGCTTGAGGGATGGTATGATCTGGGACAGAGTTACTATCCGGAAGGTGCGTGATCTGAAGAACTGATTCAGGTCTCTATGGTGGCAACACAGTGTTGCCAATGATTAAAACAATAAATGCGAAAATGATTAATCAGGTCCTTTACGCTGCAGAAATCTGGGGGAATGAAAATATAACCAAGCTGGAAGGTATACTAAACAAAACATATAAACAATTATTAAAGGTTCCCAATGGTACCCCTAGTGCACTTGTCAAAGCAGAGCTAGGGCAGATAAGACTCTCAGATATGATTTGCATAAGACAAGTAAATTATTGGATTAAACTAACAAGAGAAGGGAAAAATTCTATATTGGGAGATTGCCTTAAAGAAAAAATGCAATATCTGGTACATAATAAAAGTAAATGGCTGGGAAATGTCAGAACTATCCTACAGAATGCTAATTTGGAATACATGATGATTTTGGTCGGAAAGGAAATATGCCTAAATGAGGCCTATACAAAAACTGTAACAAGCACTTTAAAAGAAAGAGCACGATCAATGGATTTAGAAGCGATTAAAAACTCAAAAGTGACCAGCTGGCTTGCTTATCATATGAGAGAACATACTTTAAAACCGTATTTAGATATAGTAAAAAAGCCTAAATTTAGAAGTATAATTACCCAACTTAGGTTTGAAGTTTTCCCCGAGTAATGTGATTAAGGCAAGATATAATAAAGAGGAAAGTATCTCCTGTAATTGTTACTGTCAGAAGAACTTGAAGATCTTAAACATGTAGTTTTAAGATGTCCTTGGTATGAACACCTCCGTATAAAAGATTAGGAAAATATACTGGATCCTTATATATGCCTAACAAATTTATATTGGATCTCTTGTTCAACTCAGAAAATTTTGAGATACTAAATGAACTGGCAGTATTCCTTATCGAAGTTAAAAATATAATGAACAAGCATATACAAGGATTTCTCGTGCAATAAGAAATAATAATTTGACTCTAAAATAGATCTTTTTTATGGAAATAGGTAAATGAAGAATTAATAGCACAAGCTTTTATTTATATTTTATCTTTGTATTGACTGTATATAATATGTGTTACATCATGTATTTATTTATGTATGTAATTTATTGATTGTTTTATTTTAGTCTTTGTAATGACAAAAAGCCGAACAACTAAACTTACATACTTACTAGGATGGGATGCCAGTCCCCTGTCCATTTTGGGACCAAGAAGTACCTGGAAATGAACCCTGGGTTGACAGGAGGTTCCATGACTCTGACCACTACCTCCTTGCAGAGGAGTTGGGCAATGTCGTCTCTGAGAGCCAACCGAGTGTGGGCGGATACCTTTTCCTCCCACGGGGCTTGGCTTGGAGGGTACTGCTTGAATTCCAGAGGCAGACCCTGGTTGACCACCTCCAAGACCCACCTGTTCGTTGTGACAGCAGACCAGGCGGAAAGGAAGTGGTGGAGCCGGACCCCCACAGGAGGAACCAGAGTGGTCGTGACGGGCATGGGGGTGGCTGCCCACATCCTGTCACTGTGCAGGCTTGGAGGATGAAGAGCCAGCAGCAGAGCTGCCAGAAACTGCTCCCTCTGGGCTTACGGTTTGGCGAAGCCCTGGACTTGGGCCGAGGGTGCCAAGTTTGAGCCTGCTGCTGCTGCCCAGTTTGGTACTGGGGCTGCTTGGCCACAGGGGCAGAAAGCCAAAAGGGCTTCTTCTTCTTCTGCGATTTCGTAGAATCCTGGGGTTCTTTCTGGGTGGAGATAATGGAGTCCAAGGTGGTGCAGGACTTCTCGATACGCTGGAGGTGACCATCGACTCCTGGACCAAACAAGTCGGTACACAAGAAGGGAACATCTGCCAGTTTGTGCTGGGTGTCTGCTGTAAAGGTCAAGACCCTCGGCCAGGCCCTGCAGTGCATGGTGACTGCAGCTGCCACTGAACGGGCACAAGAATCCCCTATGTCCAGGGCCATCTGGAGTTGCTGTTTAGCAACAACCCGGCCCTGATCATGGACCTGCTTGACTGTGGTCTGAAGGCCTGCGGGAAGATGAAGAAGCACCTCGTCCAGAGAGCCCAAAAGGGCATGCGAGAAATGTGCCATAATGACAGCCAAGCTCGCCTGTCAGAAGCCGAGTGAGGAAGCAGCATAGACCTTTCTGGCTGCATAGTCCAACTTTTTGGACTCTTTGTCCAAAGGTCTATCCATATCTCCTGAGTTGCCAGAGTGCCAGAACACAGACTCGGTCACCAATCCCTCAGCCAAGGTATCCTGTATAAACCCCGAGGGGGAGCCGAACAGAACTGCATACTTGCGGGCCATATGAGTGGAAGGTGCAGGGCATGAGACTGGATGCTGCCAAAGCTCCAAGGCCAGACCAACTATGGCCTCAGCCAGAGAATACCCTTTCCTGAGGATATCAGTCAAGGGGTATTCTGTCTGTTTTTCGATGGACTCCAAAGGCATTCCCGTTGATTCGGAGATGAGACAGAGGATGCCCATGAAGGAAGTGGGACCCTCCTCCAATGACAGACTCACAGAATCGTCGTCACATGGACACGAATGCAGGTCTGAATCCTCGGACTCCAGGTCTGGGTAAAGCGGACCTTCACCAGAGTCACCCTCGACCCACCATGGATGGTCAGGAGTAAAGGTGACTGACAACCTGTGCAGGAGACCCTGGTCGGGTTGACTCCTTGGCAGGAGCCCCCGAGGGAGGCTGCTTAGGTGGCGGCTCCACCAAAATAGGTTGGAAGGCCAGTTCTGCCAAGCCGGGAGGGTCTTCACCAGCTCTGCAGGAAGAGGGATGGTGTCGACCAGCTCCGGAGGAGTCAGCATTGGCCTGGAGGGCGACAGCCAAGTGATGGCCGGAGTAGAAACTGGAGTCAACTTCCGACCGGTCAGCATGAGCTGTTGCCACATGAGGTCCTTGTAGTGATGACGGACTGACGGAATTTGTTTTGAAACCTCTCCTCACCCAAGGAGGATGAGGACGAATGGTGGCGGCGCCGCTTCATGCAGCGCTGCTTGGGGGACTTCCTCGGCCTGTCGGTTGAGGGTGTCCAAGATCTAGAAGACGACTGCCGGGGGGACCGACTGGTCCTTTCAAGAGCTGGGGAGAACCGCGGCTCCTCCAGATCAGGGATCGTGACCATGGGTGGAGTGCCAGCAAGCTGGGTCTCCTTGTCGGTCGGTAGGACCAGAGTCCTAAATAAAGAATTGTCGGCCTCATCAGTCAACAACAGGTTGATGGGGTCGATTATAATTTCGACCTGGTCATCATCCCGTGTCTGAGCTGGCTGGCCTGACGGGGGTACCGTGAAGCCAGCGGCTGAGGTCGCAATTTTGATTGAAGTCGAGATAGGAGACTCCTGGGATTGAGACCTCTCTCTGTCCCAAGAGCGCCGCCGTTGTGAAGGCTCTTCTCACAGCCCCCTGTACTTTTTACGGGACTGGGAGGTGTGCAAACCAGATGGGCCCTTCCCTTTCATAGGGAGAGACTGGCACATCTTTTTGAAGGATCCGGAGAAGGAGGTGCACAGTCTGAACGGAAAAAAACTGATAAAGAGGAGGATTGCTAGGTGGCATGAGCTGCCTCCTTCTCGAAGGCTTTCATCTGCTCCAGTTGGTCCGCGGATCCTGCAGCCACAGAAACCACATGACAGGCATCTTTAGATTTGATTGGCAGGTGCTGTTTTTCTGGTCGTTCGAGCTGTAAACATGCAAGGCGATCATCCAGAACTTGCAAATAGAAGACACGACAAAGATTGCAGGCCTGAGGGTCATGAGCATGACCCAGGCAGTAGACGCATGTGGAATGCGGGTCAGTACGGGACACTTTCTGCCTGCAAGGACACTGGCAGAACCCGGGTGAGGACTTGTCCTCCATCGTGGTTGCAATCACCAATTTATGTGGAGAAACTTGAACGAGTTTTAATTTCGGTAAACTAGCTGAAGTATTAAGCGCCAGGGCTTACTCAACGCAGAGTGGTAAGGAGGGAACCTGAATCTTCCAAGCGGAAAGGAAGATCTGGTATCATGGGGCGGAGCTGAGGCATATATACCACCCGGGTGAGTGGGAGGAGCCAGCTTTTAGACCTTCCGGCAAGATTTAAAGGGAAAGGGACATGCCAACAAGTGTGGATAAGAACATATCCACATCCCTAGAACACCTTTGTGGGAGTTAGGCCCATCATGTCCAAAAATTCCACCTCATCCTCTGCCATCTCTCAAGGAAGGAGACTAAGGGTGCTTGCCATCTGCTTCACAAAGGAATAGTGTGACAAGAACTCCTCTGATGCCCTGGCAGGGGAGCCAGATTCCTGAACCAGAGAGCCATCAGGCTCTATGGGCTCCTCCTCAACATAAAACATATCAGCCTCCTCCACTACAGGCTTTGTTACAGGTTGTGGAACCTGGGGGATGGGGTGGGGGTGGGGGCTTGCATGGCCATAACTCCCATAGTTTGGAAAGCATGGAAGAATTCTCAAGCTTTAGCAATGTCCTCAGCTGAGGGCATTCTGTTTCTGTCCACTGGTGTCCCGTTTGCTTCTTCAGCTGGAGGGGCAGTGACGTTTTTCCTTTTGCTTTTGCTTAGGAACCAGACTTTCCCCAGAGCCAGGCTGTGAAGAGGAGGCAGACTGTGAGGCCATCATTTCCTCATGTTTTTTGGTCCTTTTTTTAATGTTTTGGGGCAAAATCTAATGCAAAACTCACAGCTGAAAAAATCATGATCAGGATCCAAACAGGAAAAATACAACTTGTGGCAGTCTGCCTCAGTCAGGAGTTTAAGGCATTGAATACAATTGTTAAAACTTGTGGGTCCTGTCCTCTTCTTGGGTTTGTCAGACATGCCAATCACCAACAGCCCAGAAGAAAAAAATGGAGGTACGGTTCCCAGGGTTAGCAGTTCAGTTCCCACCAAAGACAGGAACAGTGACTAAATTTTTTTTTATTTATTTAAAATGCAATGTCAGAGTAAAAATACCAAAAGTTATCAGTTCGGTTCCCACAGGGAACCGGGAAAAGAAAAACAAAAATCATCAAGCGGTCACTAAAGAAAATGGTACCACTGAAAATAAAAGGTAAAATATTAAAGAAAAAGTGTTTAAAAAGGAGTTTAAAACTGTGGTTATGCAAATCGGGAACTGTGTTTAAACAAACCATTCTTGATTCCCTGGAACTGCAAGGGGATGGAGAAAATAAATAAATACCCTAAACTAACGCAGAGTATCGAAAACTAACTAAAGGAAACATAAAACGGAAATAAAAGAAGAAACAGACCAGAAACATCAGCACTTTGAAGAGCAACTTTGGGGCAATGCTTCCTCTCAAGTGGAGAAACAATCTGCCATTAGAGGGCAGGGGAGAGCATGACCACAGCACAGTTTCAAATTTCATTCTAAAGTTAACTTATGGCTCCTGTCAAGCAACAGTGAGGGATTCCTGGGGTTTGAAGTAAGCAATTTTCATATCTTCCAGGAATCAATCTTCACTACTGATTCCCACTTATGGATCAGAGTACCAAGCTTCCCTTTGTTCAGGGTGGAGCTGGTTCATCCTGAGAACAAGTACCCTCAGCTCTCTGCAAGGAAGAGAACACCTGAGGGCAGGGCTTCTACACGAGTCTGGTGGGACCCAAATTGGTCAGGGCCAGGTAAAAGCTCCTATGGAAAAGGAGCAGGATGGAGCACGGAAAAAATAAGCCTCCTGGAACTGCGAGTTCAGCACCTTACACCATCCCGGGCTGCCAGTCTGGAGAGGCAAAGCCACCGAATCCACCTGAAGCGGACTGCAATTCCTGCAAGCCTGGAGGATACATTTATACTGTGTGATGCCCATGATTGGTGCCATGCTAACTCCAGGACTGGAGCAGAAAGGCAAATGGCTAGCCCGACTATTTCGCATTGAGGCACTGCAGCTAGGAGCCAGACTAGCTTAAACCTCAGATGCTAAGGGCTGACTGATGTGCTGCAATTCATATAAGGGCATGTGCAGAGTTAAAAACCTTCCTCCCAAGGCATTTGTCTGAGCAGAATTCACCTCTGGAAGTAGGTCACACATGAAGCATCTCGGCCACAACTGGCTCTGCAACACTTCCAGCCCTGAAGAGTGGTGAATTACTGCACCTGAAGACCCCATGGGTACACAATACTGGAGCATGAGGTCCCTTGGGGCTGGACAGCAATGGATGGGATGCCTCCATACTACCCTTGATGCCTCCTGCCAGAGTCTCTTTTGAAGGTATCTGGAGCACCAACAGACTCTGTGCTGTTCCCACGTAAGTGTCCTCTCAGGGCCTTTGAACCCGGGAAACCCCTGTGGGAGTCGGGAGAGGCCCAGGAGGAAGACGGGACTCAGGGTCTTGTGGGCCTCTTCCTGGACTGCAGATCTACACAGGAAGCCTCACCTGAGGAGGAGGAGGGCCTGAGAGGACAGCCCAAATGGGGCCATCCTACATCACAGGAGCGACCCGGTCCATGCCCATTGGGGAATTCCCCCAGATGGTGAGGCAGAGCTGTACAGTTACCGCAGGGTGGCCCCGGTCCTTACTGGTGATGGTGTCAGTGAGCGGCTCTGGACTGAACACTGCCCCTAGGCCATCAGATATTTCTTTCATCAGGCCACACCTATGGAATGAGTACCAAGCAGTACTGACTGACAGGGTTGAATAGGACATTGTCCCAGTTGTTATGATGAGTTTGAATGCAAGGATCTGTTCTTTGCTTTCCTGTCTCTTGTCTGTCTGGTTGCGCAACCAGATTTTCCTGTGAGACCTAGGATTTGATCACCCTGACAGTCTTGCAGTTCTTTGCCTCTCACTCTTTCCTTGCTGTTTGATTTTCCTCCCTTGCATATCTGCTGGTATAAAAATATATGAAAATCATTATGTGGAAATGTAACTGATATTGGGATCCCTTTGTTCAGAAATTATATTGTGTTACTGTTGAAATGTGTATAATTATAGTATAAGATGATTGCACAACTATTTGGAACTTAAGGGGTTAATGTGAGAGCAGTTTAAAGCCCTTTTTCAGAAGCTGTGGGGAAGGGACCTCAGTTCTGGGACATTGTGTTCTTGCTGCACCTGCATGAAAGTTACAAAAACATTTTAGACAGGATGCTTGTTAAGTAGGGGGGTTGCAATGTTTTGTGACAGTGACTGAAGGAAAACTCAGATGGATCTTCTCTGTTTATCCTGCCTTTGTAAATAGTTATCCTGAACAAATTTATTTTATGTTACTGCTAGTACTAATAAACACTTTTTGCGAATTCTACAACTGCTCCTGTTTTTCCTATGCTTCCTGATCTGTGCCTTGATGACAGATGGTGTCAGCCAAAGTGGGATTTATGCTGTGCATACTCTAAGCAAGGAGTTTTGTGCATAGGCACTGGACCTAGTAGCAGGGAAGCATAGAGAAAGGTATGGATTCATCAGCAGCAAGTCCAGGAGTGATTACCAGGAGAATGGCAGCCAAACTAGCACGACAGAAGTGCAAGGTGAGATTGTTCAGCCAGCAAAAGTTATGGAAAAAGAACAGGCAGTGGCAGAACCCTGAAAGCCTGATGGACTTTTTCAAATGGTGGGCTATACAACAAAAAGAGATGAAGAGAAGAGATGCAGCAACAGGAGCAACAAAGAAAAGAAGAGATGCAGCGACAGGAGAAGTGCTGGCTGGATACCTTGCAAGCTATCAAAGCAGAAGGATCTGGCACTGGTCCAGCAGAGCAACAAGGTACAAACAACTTAAAATGCATTAAACTTACAAAGTTGTTTCCCTCGGATGATATTGAGGCATACTTGACAACTTTTGAAAGAGTTGCCACAGCCTGCCAATGGCCAAAGCAGCAATGGACAATCAGACTGGTACCCTACCTGACAGGTAATGCCCAACTTGCCTACAGCAGTATGGACACTGCATATTCAGAAAACTATGACCTTGTGAAAAAAGAAATCCTGAAAAGATACATCTCAGGAGAGACCTACAGGCAAAGATTCTGGTCCCTGAAGTACAATGCATTCAACAATCCTCGAGAAGATTTCACCCGACTCAAAGAGATCCTTATTAAATGGCTCCAACCAGGGGGCAACACAGTCCCACAGATCATCGATAACATTTGCAATGGAGCAATTCAACATCCTGCCTACAGATGTGCAGCTTTGGGTGAAAGAACATCAACCAGAAAGTGGGGAAATGGCTATTTCTTTGGCCAAGGACTACCAAATGGTCAAACGCCATAGCAGTGAGGTAACAGCCAAGCACCAGCAAGACCCTCTTTTTCCCATTTAAACTCAAAGTCTGATAAGAACTCTGGTGGGGGTAGCAAATCTACCCCCAAAGACTTTGTTATAACTGTAACAAGCCAGGCCATACTGTAAGAAACTGCCATAGTAAGGAGAGTGGCACTGGAGCAGATTTGTCCTTAGCAAATTGGGGCAAGTACTTAACAGATATGAATGTGGGGGATAAGACTACAAAGGGACTCATTGATTCGGAAAGCAAGCAGACCCTAGTGCATGTTGAAGTGCTGGGAAAACACTGTGCAAAAGGACCAGGTACTAGTGTCATCTGCATCCACTGGGACACTCGATACTATCCCACCACACAAGTGACTCTGACCATTAAGGGCGTGTCGTACCAAATGAAAGTGGGGGTAGTACCTAAATCACCTGTACCCGTGATTATTGGAAATGACTGTCCAGGATTTACTGAGTTAATCTCAGAGGAACTGAACCCTGCAGTTTCAACAGCAGTGGTAACGAGCTCAGGAAAGAAAATCTCAAATGGTGGGGACACTTTTCCTTTTAGTGACTTTGATTCAGATTTGTTTGAGAACATCTCCAAGATCCAGAAGTCCAGGAAAGAAAGAAGACATCTGAAACAACAGTGGTAATAAAAGACTGATGGACATAAAGGGTTAAAATATGAAAATGCTGAAGCTAATCTGATAACCGACTGTGATTTTGTTTCAGAGCAAGCTAACAATATTTCTCTCCAGGGTTATTTTAAGCAGCTGGGGGTGAAACCAAAGCAGGGTGAACCAATGTTTAGAAAATGTAATGGGTTACCATACAGTTTGGGTTAAACCTCAGACACAGGAACAGACAGAACAATTGGTTATACCACAGAAGTATAGAACAGAGTTGTTACAGATAGCACATTATAGTCCTATGGCTGGTTACTCAGGGAGGGATCGCACCCTTGCCGGATTGCTGTACAGATTTTACTGGCCTGGAATTCATGAAGATGTTGTTACCTATTGTAATTCCTGTGCTCAGTGTCAGAAAGTAGCCCCAGTCACTAGAAAAGACAAGGTACTCCTGGTGCCCCTAGCCTTGACAGATGTGCCTTTTGAGAGAATTGCAATGGATGTGGTTGGTCCTTTTGACAAAAGTAAAAAGAGTAATAGATTTATCCTGGTGGTATGTGACTATGCTACTCAATACCCAGACGCAGTTCCAATGCGTACTGTCACAGCTTCAAAAGTGGCAGCAGAGCTTGCAAAAATGTTCAGCAGAGTGGGCATACCTAAAGAAATTATTACTGATCAGGGTAGTAATTTTGGTCCTGCATTACTTAAGGAGCTGTACAGACTACTAGATATCGCTGCTATAAGAACCTCCCCCTATCACCCTCAGACGGTCTTGTTGAGCATTTTAACCAAACCCCAAAACACATGTTAAAAAGGTTTGGGAAAGGAAAGATTGGGACCAATACTTGCCTTACCTACTTTCTGTTTACAGAGAATTGCCACAGGCATCAACAGGGTTTTCACCATTTGAAATGCTGTATGGTAGGCAGCCAAGAGGGCCACTGGATGTGATAAAAGAAACGCGGGAAGATGACCCCACTCAGAAACAATCTATAACGTCTTATATGTGTGCCCTAAGAAAGAAGCTGGGAAAATATGCTGAAATTGCCCATAGCCAAAAACCAGCAGAAGGTATATTATGACCATGGGGTAAAGGAAAACGTTTTTGAGCCAGGTGAAAAGGTTTTGCTGCTGTTACTCACAACAGAAAATAAACTGCTAATGAAGTGGCAAGGGCCTTATAGAGTGCTTAAGACATACTGGCACGGTTAACTACGAGATTGAGACTCCTGACAGGAAAAATCCTGCTAAGATATACCACGCTAACCTCAAGAAATGGGTTGAAAAAAATTACAAAAGCTGCTTTGCTAGTTTTACCAGAAACTGATAAAAAAACTATATATATATGAAATACTCTCCATCTAAATTCTGGAAGGTAGTTCATGCCTTGTTTTCTCCCCCCTCCCCCTTCCCCTCCAGTTCTCAAAATAAATAACTCCCTAGTTTCTGACCCTGGCTCCGTGGACAATGAATGTAATGCCTACTATACCTTGTGCGCCACTTCTCTTCTAAATTCCATCTCCCCATTGCCACCTACTAACATCAGCCCTTTGCTTCAGCCAGTGCCTACCCCTCTCCCATTTTCCTTTTCTACTATCTCCCCTGATGAAGCTCTTAATGCTCTCCTATCCCTCAACCCTTCTAAAGGCTCCTCACCAGATGAGCTTGATCCTAAACTTCTCTACCTTTCTGCTCCTGCAATTGCATATTCTATCTCCCTAATCCTTAACCTGTCCTTTATTTCTGCCCAAGTACCCTCATCCTGGAAACACGCTGTAGTCCTTCCTCTCCCCAAGGGTGGTGATACATCCATTCCTGGCAACTGTCGCCCCATTTTCCTCCTTCCTACCCTTGCCAAACTTCAATAATATTTAGTTGTCTCAACTATCATCATTCATCTCCGATTCCTCTTTCTTCACCCCCTTTCAATCTGGTTTTCGGAGGAACCACTCAACAACCATCTCCCTCCTCAGGTTTACTGGCTCCATCCTTTCAGGGATGAACAATGGCCTGATCACTTCGGCCATCTTTGTCGACCTAGCCAAAGCCTTTGACATGGTTTCCCATCCCCTGCTTCTTGATTCACTCTTCTCAGCTGGCCTTGCTCCATCAGCCACCAACTGGTTTAAATCCTACCTCATTGGCAGGACCCAGTCGGACAGAATCCTTGATTCTATCTCCACTCCACTCCCCATCAACACTGGTGTCCCTCAGGGCTCAGTGATTGATCCCCTACTCTTCATTTCCTTAATGATCTTCCCACAACCTGCTCATCCTCTTCTATCCACATGTACGCTGATGATACTGTTTTGTATAGTTCCAGCTAAAACCCTGCTGCTGTGCAAACCAGCCCTCAGCATAACTTCAACTAAGTTCAGCTCTGGTTTACTTCTCACCAGCTTTTTCTAAATCCCAAGAAGACAGTCTCAATGACCTTTAGCACTAGGCAGAGACTCTCTAGGCTCCCGGCCCTACCCACCTTCCACACCCTTGATGGGACCATCTTGGAGGACACCTCCTCATTTCATTATCTGGGAGTTTGGCTGGACCAGCACCTCAACTTCTCCGTACATAGCGATGCTATCCTGAAGAAACTGTGCCCCAAGCTTGCTGCTCTGTACAGGAATCGTAGTTGCATCCCGCTGACTGCGAGGCGCGAAATTGTCCAGAAGATGATACTACCCATCTTTGACTACTGCAACGTAGTCTATGGTGCTGCTCCCACATCTTCCCTGACCAAGTTGGATACTCTCTTTAACTCTTGCTGCCGCTTTGCTATTGACTTCCCTTCCCACTCCCACCACTGTGAACTCTATCGCTCTCTAACCTTCCTTCCACTATCTCACAGATGCATCTCTCACTGTGCCAAACTAACCTCCAAATTCTGGTTCCGAGGGGCTCCCCTCCTATCTCTCATCCTCTCTGTCCACTCCACCTCCCCCCACCCACTCTCTCAGATCAAATGACGCCCACACCTTGATGGTCCGTTGCCACTCCACCCTCATCGGTTACATTGGTTTTGCCAGTTTCCCTAAAATCTGGAATTCCCTCCCCCCAGAAAATACATCACTCCTCCTCCAACTACTCCCTTACCTCTGCCCTACACAACTACCTTTCCCTCAGCTGTTCCTGCTTTAACCCACCTTAATACCTGTCCCCTGCTTCTGCCTTCCTACCATGAACCCCCCTGGTGGGTTCTCAACATCCTGAAGGGGGAAATCGGGAAATGGCTACCCCCTTCTCCTCATATTCAGTTCTTGCCTCTCCCACCTCTCTTCTCCACCTGCCCTTCTGGGTCACCAGTGTGCACAACCTAACCCCATCCTTGTTACTCCAACAGCACTTGTGTACTACCTCGAGCCTGCTCCTGGTACACTCATGCACTATAAATACTTCTATAGCATTATTACTGTTTTGTACGTTCATATCTTCTTTTGTACGATTTTGGACATGTATTGTAATTTACCCAATGTTCCATGACTGTTTATTGTACAATACCTTGTGTTCCAACCGTTGCACAATCTTACAATGCTGTATTGTTTGTTCTACCCAAAAACTATTGCAACTGATCATCCTTCACAACCCTATGTAACCCCTCCCCCCAGGTCGCACCGTGAGATGAGCAACTTGTTGTTCAGTGTGCCCTCCTGGTGAAACATTTCAATAAATATATAAAAATATTTATGTAACTTATGATAGACTAGAACAAACTGTTAAATGCTGATGCTGTAAAGGTGAATGTTTCCTTAATCTCAGAACAAACTGCAGAAATTCGCAATGTGCTAAAGACATTTAACAGTACTTGTACCACAGTACCAGGTCGAGCAAAAGGGGTTGAGCACGTAATAGTGACAAGGAATGCTCGCCCTATTAGGCAAAAGACATACAGGTTACCAGAATGGTTAAGAGCTGACGTGGTTAAGGAAATACAAAAAATGAAAGAATTGGGTATCATAGAGGAGTGCTTGGTCATCTCCAATGGTAACTGTAAATAAAAAAGAAGGGGTTGTTAGAATCTGCCTTGATTTTAGGAAACTTAAATCAAGTGTCAGAATTTGACAGTTATCCTATGCCCAGAATAGATGATATGGTGGACAGACTGGGGCATGCAAAGTAAATCAGTACCCTCGATCTCACCAAGGGTTACTGGCAATCCCTTTAGCTAAAGAATCCAGAGACAAAACTGCATTTGCCACTCCTGTTGGATTTTATCAGTTCATCACCATACCATTTGGTTTACATGGTGCACCAGCTACATTCGAGTGGTACATGGTTGTAATTTTATCACCTCACACTGGTTATTGTGCTGCGTAACTGGATGATGCTGTGTTGTACAGTCCAGACTGGAAAAGCCACCTGGAACACCTATGAGCAGTTATCCAAGCTATAGGTCTGACTATTAATCCTACCAAATGTGCACTGGGCATGCAGGAAACCAGATATTTGGGCTATGTGTTGGGAAATGGAGAAGTTAAGCCAGAGATTTCTAAAATAGAAGCTGTAGCTAACAGCCCTGTCCCTAAATACAAAGAAACATGTGTGGTCATTTTTAGGGCTGGCTGGTTATTATCGGAGATTTGTTCCCAACTTTGCCAAGTTAGCTACTCCACTCACTGAACTCATGAAGACACAGTACCCAAATCATGTGAAATGGACCCCAGCATGTGATGAAGCTTTTCAAGCCATTAAGGCTGCATTATATTCAGCGCATAATAAGAAGCACAGATTTTGAAAAAAACATTTTTGTTACAAACAAATGCATCAGAGGTAGGCCTAGGTGTAGTCCTGAGTCAAAATATAGATGGGACAGAACACCGTATTCTGTACATAAGTAGGAAGCTGCATGACAGAGAGAAAAGGTACTCCACCATTGAAAAGGAATGCTTAGCAGCAAAGTGGGCCATGGAGTCTCTTAAATTATATTTGCTAGGAAAGTACAGTTACGTTAGAACTTACCGTAACAGTAGAACTTCGAGAGAGGCTCTTGCAGTAGATAATTACATATAGGACTGAAGCCGGCAGGAGGAGGGGGATACGGATATTGAGGATATCCGTATGGCGAGTATCCGTACCCTGACGGCAGGAAACCCGGAGCTGGGTACTGCGGCGTCAGATACTGCGGACCCGGGTAAGATGGTGTCGGTTAAGATGGCAGATACCCGGGCGCCAGGGGCCCCGACAGGGTGGAAGGCCCTGGGAACGCCCCCGCAGGCAGGCCGGGAATAGAAGACCCGGTGGGCGTCGAGTCCGGCGTTGGGGCAGCATCCGGGAGAGGAATGTCACCCGGCGTCGGCAAGGCCGGCGTCCGAGGGTCCGATGTCAGGTCATCCGGCCCAGCAGGAAGGGGACCTGACAGGAGTGTGCCTGTATTCTCCGTATTACCCGGGAAAGGAGGATTAAAATATGAAAATTACATACCTACCGTAATTATGATCTTTCTGTGTATCTTCACCATTCATCACATATGGGTATCTGGCCGGAGGTCATGACCCTGCGGGAGCTCTTTTTTTTTTTTTGGTAGGTGGAGCTGTCGCACCATCAGCGATGCCCTCGAGGCTGACACATTGCGTGGCACTCGCGGGTTGCCCGTTAGGCACCGTCGACTCCCCCTGCCTGCCAGTTCTGAGTCGCCGAAGAGGTAAGAGGAAGGGAGGGAGGGAGTGGAGGGTGGGACAAGGAAGTCCAAGGGACAGAAAAAGGAAAAGATGTATAAACGAAAAGGAGAAATAACGACTGAGAGGACAGAAGAAGAAGAAGAAGTTAGAAACTAAAGGGATTGAGAGGGGCCCCAATCTCTGGAAATAGAAGAGGGAGGTAGGGTGGGATAAGGATTTTAGGAATTAGGATGAGAGAGGAGAAAGGTTAAACCACATCCCGGACCTTGGTCCATCTCCAGACTGTATAGGAACTGCAAGGAGTAGCGAAAGGCTTCTTGCCAGAATTCAAGGCACAGAATCAGTGGCAAAACTCCATATAAGCAGTGTCGCTATTCTGGAGGAGGACAGGACACCCTCTCAAGGAAAGATTTTGGTGAAAACAGAAAAGTTTTTTTTTTTTTTTAGTAAAGGATATGTCCAAGGACAAGGAGAATAAGATGGGCGGGAACAAGGAGGAGGAAAGAATGGAGGGCAACTGCCAACTCCCACCCCACAGGGGTGGAGCTAATGCACTGGAGAAGGAGTGCCCCCCATGCTGACCACTCTCCCCAGAACATTATCCCCCTATGTGCCCCTGTTTACCCCACTCCTGACAAAGAAAGGAAGGGGGTGAGGCTGAGCACAGAGAGAGAGGGACCAGAAACTGAGGCTCCAGGGGATGGAGGGTGGGATTGTGATGAATGGTGAGATACACAGAAGATCATAATACGGTAGATGCGTAATTTTCATATCTTATCTGTGTCAGTCTTCACCATTCATCACATATGGTCAGATCCGAGCCCCGGAAGGGGTTTTCTTTTAACCCTAGGGACAGAGTCCCTTAGCTCTCAGTGGGTGACACACTAAGAGGGAGAACCTTCAGGGCCTGGAGAGGCCGAGAGTGGGAGGCGTGAGGCAGGAACCCCGGAGAAGGAAGTTGACCTGACAAACGCCGTCTCGCTCTACGGAAGAAGAGATAGGTTCTCTGGTGAGCGGAGTTAATCACCCTATGCCGGGCCAAGGGTGACAACCAGAAAAGATGCAGCCATGCCGTCCACCTAGTGCAGATCGCTGTCCCTATGACCCTGGTAGCTACCGCATTGGCATCATAGGATGCCCTCGCTTGGTGCCTTGCTAGCTCCAGGCCACGCGCAGAGAGTACAATGGCTTGTCTGGTTTGCTCCGTGTCAGGCACCGAGGCTAGGAGCTGACCTAGCCTGGACCGCAAGAACCTGTAATAGGCTGCATAGTGGGCCTGATGTGCAGAAATAGAAAGCAACAACCATGCCGAGTAGAAAGCCCTCCTATCCCAGAAGCCAAAATCCGAGGAGTCTTGATGTGGGGGCCGATCACGGTGATGGGCGTGAAGCCCATCGGGAGTGTCCAGCTGCATCAATCCAGACTGCAGATGAGGCATAGAACCTGGAGACTCGGGGGGGGCGCAATACCACTGGCAGAGATCCCTAGGGGCAGGAATTCCGGAGAAGAACCTCTGCCAGGAACGCAACGACGCCTCCTGAAAGGGAGCAGGCCAGGGGGGCACCACAAGGGTGTCCTTACTGAAATCGCCTAGAAAGGCGTCTGCCGAGTGCTCTGGATTGCTTAAAGTGGCAGGGGTGAGGTGCAAGTCCTCCAACATCCTCACGAGGAAACGCTGATACTCTGCGGGATCAGCAGCTGGAGAGATGTGGACAGAAGGCCCCTCTCCCTCAGAAAAGCGGAATGAAGAGTTGGAGGACACCAACTGCTCAGAGGGTTTCTGCTCTGGGGGAGGTTGAAAAACCTGTCTGTCCATTGCCCTGATGTAAGTGGGGAACCAAGCAGCCACCACCCTGAACTGCTCCCAGGAGAGAGGCCCACTAGGACCAAGGATGCCTGGGAGCACAGGAAAATGTGGCAGAGGGATGGGGACAGAGCTGAGAAGTCGGCTGACCTCTGCCTGGGCTAGGGAGTGGACCAGGAGCACCCAAAGAAGGTGCTCCGGAAGACTCCACAGCCGACAGCTGAACAACCATTTCGGTACTGCCTTGGCTGCGCCTGGAAGAATCCCCCCTGTGAGGCGACCGGGGCCATATAGGTCATAGATACATAGATACATAGACAGTGTCGGGAGATAAGGGCCTATGGCCCACCCAGTCTGCCCATTTGAGCTTGTAAGTTCAGTTTGTTTTCCTAGAAGTCTGTTTCCCCTTACCCCTGACCTCTAGAATTCCTTTATGTCTATCCCATGCATTCTTAAATCCGTGATTGTTTCAGCCCCCACCACTTCCTCTGGCAGGGTGTTCCACTTGTCCAACACCCGTTCTGTGAAGAAATTCTTTCTCCCGTTTCCTCTGAATCGTCCTCCCCCAACTTCATCCCATGCCCTCTAGTCCTGGAACATCTTTTCGCTTAAAAAAGTGTTTTCCTGCACCCTGTTCCTCCTGTAAGATACTTGTATGTCTCTATCATATCCCCTCTCTCCTCCTCTCCTCCAGGAGTACATGTTCAGTTCCTTCAACCTGTCTTCATAGGACTTGTGATGCAATCCATGCACCATCTTTGTTGCCCTCCTCTGAACCTTCTCTACCCTGTCTATGTCCTTACGTGGGTATGGTCTCCAGAACTGTACACTGTACTCCAGGTGGGGCCTCACTAGTGTCTTGTATAGCGGAATTATGACCTCCCTTTTCCTGCTGGTGATGCCCCTGCCTATACATCCCAGCATCCTATTTGCTTTACCTGCTGCCTTGTCACACTGTTTCCCTACCTTGGGGTCATCAGAGATGACAACCCCAAGATCCCTTTCCTGCTTGGTGCATGCTATGTCCTCCCCCCAACTGATATATTGTGCCAGGGTTTTGTGCCCCATATGCATTATCTTGCACTTCTTTGCATTGAATTTCAACTGCCAAACCTGACCATTCTTCAAGTTTCTGCAGGTTGCTTCTCATTCTGTCTACACCCTCTGGTGTGTCTACTCTGTTACAGAGCTTTGTGTCATCAGCGAACAGTGAAATTCTGCCTTCTAGATCCCTGGTAATGTCACTGATGAAGATGTTGAATAGGACCGGTCCCAGCACTGATCCCTGTGGTACCCCACTGGTCACTCTTCCCTCTGTAGAGTGACAGCCATTTACCACCACCCTCTGTGTCCTGCCACCCAGCCAGTTACCTACCCACCACACTACTGTCCTGCCCACACCCATATTCCCTAGTTTGTGTAATAGTCTTCTATGTGGCAAAGTGTCAAAGGCCTTGCTGAAGTCCAGATAGGCCATGTCCACTGCCCTCCCCTGATCCACCTCCCTAGTCACCCAGTCAAAAAATTCAACGAGGTTGGTCTGACATGACCTCCCCCTGGTGAAACCATGCTGCCATGGGTCCTGTAGTCCATTGACAACCAGATGTTCCACCAATCTCTCCTTCAGTAGTGCTTCCATGATCTTCCCCACTACTGAGGTGAGGCTGACTGGTCTGTAGTTCCCTGCTTCCTCTTTGTTCCCACTTTTGTATAAGGGGACTACATCTGCTGTCCTCCAGTCTTTGGGTACCTCCCCTGTTTCCAGTGATCGGCTAAACAGGATAGCCAGAGGTTCAACCACCACCTCTCTTAGTTCTTTAAGGACCCTGGGGTGCACCCCATTTGGCCCCATTGCTTTATCAACTCTTATTACTTCCAGTTCCTTCAGGACCCTTTCTCGTGTAAAGGGACTTGTGTCCAGAAGGTCCAGAAGGACGGTCCCCTACCTCAAAAGAATGGGGCTCCCTCAAAGACAGTGAGGGGGAAGAGTGGAGATCTGCACTGCAGCTTCTCCCAGAGCCTGGGTGGGCTCCAGAAAAAGGTTGCCGCACAGACCCCATGCCCCTCAACCCCTCGGAATCTGAGAGAGTCCTCCTCCTTGAGAGGGACAGCCTAGGTAGCTGACAGCCCTGGTCAGCACCCGAAGGAGCTAACCAAGGCAGAGTACCCTCTCCTCCCGTAGGTGCCCTGATCGGCCCCAAAGTGGGGCGATCCAGGCACACCACATGAGGGGTACCACTGCTGAGGGGTCAGTGAACCCACTGAGACCGGGTTGCAGAACAATAGTGGCCTGCACCACTGCCTGCTGGTCAGCACCCCTGACCCCAGTCTCGGCAGCCACCGACCTCACCTCAGAAGGGGGCTGACTCTGGTTTGTCGAAGACACTACAGGGCTGCCCATCCCAGAAGCCAACTCCAAGGAGTCAGACTGCTCACGTGACTCAGAGTCTGACTCCGCCTCTGAAGAGGTAGAGGCCAAAGCCCTGTGCCAGACCGTAGGAGGGTGCCTGCTGCCATCCTTGCCAAACAGGGTGCCAGAAATGGAGACCGTGCCCAAGCCAGTGCCCCCCGCAGCTCCGCAAATGGTATCCAAGGAGGACACAGCTCCAGCCCAGGCAGCAGCCTCTGAGTCGGAACCTGTCACTGTGCCGTCCATCTCCACGGCACTGCGAATGGCGCCGAGGGCAGAGACGGTGCAGACGATGTCTTTGACAGCGCTCTCGGCGTCACGGATGGCACTGCCCGGCTCCACAGCACTGTGAACAGCGCCGCGAGCAGGGGCGGCACCGACAACGGCGCCAAGGTCGGAAACCCCCACAGTGCCGGCTGGCCCCATGGCACCGCAAACGGCGCCGAGGGCAGGGATGGCACCAATGACGGTGCCAGCAGTGGATTCTGAAGCCCCCACAGCACTGTGCCCAGAGGCAGACACGGCACTGTGCTCAACCTCGGCACCACGAGAAGAGGAAAAGGACGACACTGTAAAGCCTCCCACGGCACCACTAGCAGTATCGGCACCGTGAACACTGCCGACAGCAGCCACGGCACCGAGGGATGAACTGGTGCCAACAATGGCTCTGTCAGGTTCCACAGCACCGCGAACGGCATCGAACGACAGCATCAAGGATGGCGCCGACCCGGGCCTTGCAAACTGCGGGTCCAACACCAGGGGAGCCTTCACCCCCGAAAGGGCGACTGCCATAGCCTTCACCCCCAAAGGGGCAATTGCCATGGCGGCGCCTCCCACCCGCCCTGCGGAAGGAGTGGACTGGGCCTCCTGCACTGCGGAAGAAGCCTCGGCTGTATAGAACCGGGAGGGACCCAGAGGAAAGGCTGAAGTGCGTGGCTTGGCTCCAGTGAGTGCGAACCCAACCCCTGAAAGTCGTGGCCTGGCTCACTTTCCATTTGCGTTGTTTGATAACCCGGGGTCCATGGAGAACAGGCATCGCTGCGAGTCCATGTCGTGAGCGGGCAGAACCACGTAAGGCAACAGTCGTGCTGGTTGGTGCGAAAAATTTATGGCCGCAAGGGCACCGCCGCATGGGGGGGCCGACCCGTCTTCGAAATCTTCTTGCCCTCCAACCGAGACAAGACCTACGAGGAAAAAAACACCAAAACAGACTTGACGTTGCCAAGAATAAAATAACTGGAAAGGTCTTACCAAGCGACATTGAGTAATGCAACTAGAACCGGCAGGGAAGCCGACGGACTGCGGCACAGAAGGAATGATCGACAGAGTCGAAAACTTTACTGCGTAGGCATTAGGCCTTGAAGTTCTCTGGAGCTTCCCATGAGGTGACCTCTAAGGCAGGAGACGAAGAACTGGCAGGCAGGCAGAGTCGACAGCGCCTAACGGCCAAACTGCGAGCGCCACGCAATGCGTCAGCCTCGAGGGCGGTGCCGATGGTACATCTGTTCTGCCTACCAAAAAAAAAGCTCCTGCATGGTCATGACCTCCGACCAGATACCCATATGTGATGAATGGTGAAGACTGACACAAATAAGATCCCCGGGTTTCAACAGGGGAGACACTGGGGCTTCGAAGACAGCGGTGAACGCTGTGGAGAGCTAGGGATGGCAGACTGGATGACCAGGTCCAGTGTCAGCTCCAACACCATGCGACCATTGGACAGGCTGACAGTCGTCTTATCGGCAGGGTCCAGGCGGACGACAGAGGAGCCATCGTCCAACTTAGTGGAACCAGCGCCCGAGGAAGACCGTGAAGGGGGAGCGGCCTTGTAGGGCAGTTTGGAGACTGGGCGCTGCCCCGAAGGGTCGAGCGACTTAGCGGTCTTCTCCGGGCGGACATCAGAAGAGCTGACATCCGGCTTACCGGAGCCACTTGAACCGGAAGGCCACACGGCGGCAGTCTTACTGGGAGTGGAGGCCTCCTTTAACCCCGGAGACTCCCGCAGGGCCTGAGCACGAGCCAGACAGGAGGGTCGACACCGATTTGGACACCTCCAAGACGGCAGTCATGGAATATTCCCCCGGGGGGGACGTTACCTTAGGCATGGCAACTCCAGCCGAAGTCACGGTGGCCGTGGAAGAGGAGTTCTGGTCCCGGTGCTTCTCCTTGTCTTTCTTTTTATGGTGGCCCTCGGGCAAAGTTGAGGCCTGATGAAGCTTCTTCAGCTCCTTTTCCATGGAGGTCATTTTCTTTTTAAGGATATGGGCCTCCAGGGACTGCTGCCTCCGTCGATGGGTGGCGGCGTTAAATTTCAGGCAATGTTGGCACTTCTCCATGGGGTGATCCAGGCCTAGACAGAAGAGGCACTGGGAGTGTCCGTCCTTGTGCGGGAGTTGGGCGCCGCACGAGTCGCACTTGTTCTTGTGCTCGGAGGGAGTCGGGGATGACATACACTGCACAAAACCTAACAAAAAATTCAAAGAAATCAAGAGAAAACAGCAGTAAAACTACCGACGAATGACTGACGAAGCAGTGGAACTTAACCGCGAGGCGCTTTCACAAGGTAACAGCAGGAAAGAAATGGAAATTACATACTTACCATAATTATTGATCTTCTTGGACAGACTCCATCACTCATTCACACTAGTGGGATAGCGTCGGAGGTGCTAGGACCGTGCGGGAACCAAACATTTTCTGAAGGGTCGGCGCCAAAGTAGGACCACACATGCACAGCACCGCGAGACTGGCTCACACCTGTGTAGGCTATCTCGGCGTCGACCCTCCAACCACCTCAGTATCTTTTCGACCGAGGAGGTGCAGCTTAACCAATGAGAATAACTCATTCTGAGTTTCCGGGCTTGAGAGGGCCCAGATGGACTTTGTAAGAAAGGTCAAAAAACTATGTCTTCACAGTCCAAACCATAGGGCCATGAAGACCAGGAAAGAAAAACGAGTGAACCCAGGGGATGGTGGGTGTGTGTGTGAATGAGTAATGGAGACTGTCCAAGAAGATCAATAATTACAGTAAGTATGTAATTTCTATATCTTCCTGGACTAAGTCTCCATCACTCATTCACACTAGTGGGAAAGTACCGAGCTAAAACCAACAACCCTGAGTAGGGTGGAAGGAGATAGCTAGGGTTCACTCAGAAAGGACGGCCAAGGACTGTCCTGCTAATAAAAAGAGCTGTCTTGTAAAGAGCATCTAGAACATAGTGCTTACAAAATAAGCGCTCGAGTTGTAACTCATCACTTTGCAGACGACTGCAATGGGCATAAAATGAAAGTCTGCCAGGAAGCCACAACCACTCTAGGACAGCGGCAAGAACCTGGCTTCACAATTTGGTCTAGGACCAAAATTAATAGAGTCCAAGACATGTACTAATGTAACGTAAAGGGACCTCAGGAACTGAAAGAGTGGGAGGTAAAGTCTACTGGTTCAAGATAGACCGGAAAGTGCAGATGGAAACCCCCACTATCAAGTATAGCTGACCTGTAAACAACAGGTCCAGGAGCACTTGAACCCCTTACTGGGTGAGCAAAGGGGGTCCAGGTGGGGTTAACCTATCAAGGAGAATGGTCTCCACTTAGTCACTGGAACCTTCCTGATGGAAGGCCAAAAATTACTTATAAGCCTCATGTGGAGGTCTAGTAGAACCATATCCTAACCACTGCATATTCCAAAAAAGGAATCATCCTGCCCCTGTGTGTATAACTGTAGTAGCAGTCTCTGAACTCAGGGAAGTAGGAAAAAGTGTACAGGAGGATGTGTCCAC
The DNA here is from genome assembly GCA_016271365.2 of Neoceratodus forsteri. NCBI lineage: Eukaryota > Metazoa > Chordata > Ceratodontiformes > Ceratodontidae > Neoceratodus > Neoceratodus forsteri. Next base: position 1,069,816,874 of record CM028130.1, read on the forward strand.
TGCGGAAAAAAACATTCCGACAGACAAAAACAGGGGCTAGATTTGTAAGGCAAATAGAGGCAGATGTGCGTCGAGGAAGGACACAGCAGGACCAAATTAGGGCTAACCCAATCGTTGAAGTGACCGAATTGCGGCAGAAGTGGCTCAATGCGGTGAGGCACTATTTACTCAGGCCTCCCTGAAGGGAGTAGGAAAGACTCTAGTTTGCTCTATTGAAAAACAAACATCACAGCTCTGTCACGCAGTTGGAGATAGCAGCTTCATGTGCGACTGGCACGGAACCAGTGCACAGGAACTGAAGGTGAATATTTGAGAAGCTACAGAAAAAGACCTATTTGACCTATGGTCAAGAAAGGAGCATGTCGTCTGTTAAGTTGAAGTAAGCATGGAAGTAGGAATCTAAGTTCCGACTCGCTGAAGAGTCACTTCTGTTGCTGCGAGGCTCTGATCAAGAGAAGAAAGCCTGATGAAAAAAAGGGGGACTAACAGACTGGTTAGATGCCTAGGTTTTGGAAATATCTCGGTGTAACCCTCACCCAGGTATGCCGTTTCCATCTTGACAGCTCTACCTAGTGGGCTGGGTTCGGGGAGAAATATGTCACTCGGCACATTGGCTAGGTTTGGCTACTCTGCAACAGGGGCACCTAAGTAACTCCAGACAAAGGAAGCAATAACTGTAATGTCCAATACCAGAAGTGGGATTCTAAAGTGTGGCTTTTATTCACATCTAACAGAACAAACAAAGCATAGATGGACCCCCACGGGGCTACACTCCTGGTAATGCAGATTTATGGAGATCAGAACACATCCACTTTCACTTTAGCCCTCAGGCTTTGAAACACACTGGGCACACAGCCTGAACTTGTACACTGCTCTGGGTATTCCCTGGCTCGGCTTCCTTGCTAGCCCTTTGGACACTTTCCATATAGCATGGAATATTACTGGTGGCTCCCTAAACCACCTATGAGCGCTTCTGCTCCATAAGGGAATCTTCCTCATCAATCCCACGTCTGGGTACTTTCCTCAGGCACTGGCCAAGTACCTGAGAGAAAGCAACAGATGTCCCAAAGCAAACCTGTAGAGGTGAATTTGGTTACTACTGATGGGGGGTCTCCCACCTCTCGCTCCCATAATTCATACCCGGCCATTTCTCTGGACTGTAACACCTCATCCTTGAAAGCACTTTGCTGTGTAGATTCTCTTTAAATGTATTCATATTCAGTCTACTGTCCTTACATCCCATTTGTGCTGAACTTTAACATACTTAATAAGTAGCTGTGTCCATTACTCTAGACACCCCACAGAGTTAAGCAGTCTAATCCCCACATCTTCCAAACTGTACTTGGCTGTCTTTTCCTGACCCTACAGTAACAGTCACTTTAGTTTCATCTTGTTTCAGGTAAAAACAACTGGCCCTTTAGCAGAGCGAACTCACCCCTTGGTTGCAGGTGCCCCACAGGCGTTTCTCCTCAAAGAAATCTCGTCCTGAACTTCTGGTGCCTCAGCACGAACTTAAATCAGGCAGCTTCTTTTCTCCTAGCCGGACCAGGGGGGTTGCCCCTTGAAACAGGCTGATTCCATCTCCCCATCCCCGCAGGGATGGGGCCCTGAACCACAGAAAGCGGTCTCTACCACTTCAATGTGCTCTTGTTGTGTTCCTCTTCAGGTGAGAACACACACCTATACAAAAAAAAAATAGCTCTTTGACAGAACTTAGGACTCTGAGGGCCTGCTTACAGCAGAGCACCTCTTCTACAGACTGCCATAGACTCTACTGAACTCACTTCAAATTCCCCAACGTTCTACTCTAACCTGCAACTGCAACATTCCAGTGTGGCTTATGCAGCTGCGACAGTTCTAAAATGATGTCATCCCTCAGTCTCAGCTGAGACTGAGAACAGAGTGAGACAGTGTGAAATCCATTTAATTGGAGTTTCGCAAGCTGCCTTCCCTGCCTACCACTAGGTCTTACTGGGATTCTAGCAACCCCGGATAACAGGGGGGGTTACATCAGAATAAGAGAAATCTCTCTAGAGAAAAGGGGTGAGCCATACCACCGCTGGATCGGACTGCCCCTATGGGTAGAAGAAATCAGGTACTCTTTACCGAAGTTTAGAGACAACCGCCTCAGGGCTGAGGTGGAACCTGACCAGATCCAAGTATGGTATCGGGTAATTCCAACTAGGCCCTGTGCTGTGATAATTCTAACCCTTTTTTTTTTTATTAGTCCGAGCCTGACAAGGTTGCAGGCTGCTATTTCGCGAGGACTGCCTGATACAGAAATGACAAGGATGTCATCCCTCTGAGGAGCAGAAGGAGCCTGAGGATCCATAACTGAACTCTTGACTGGACTGATAATAATAGCTAGACAGATGTTAACCACCTGTGCCGAAGCAGCCACCAGAGGGGCAGCATCAGAAGGGAGCTGTATACCCCTATCAAAGGAGCAGAAGAGCCTGTGTGGCTCCCGACCATTGAATTAGAATGTTCCACACAGCATAATTGTCTTGAGGACTGAAAGAGTCTAGCTGCAGAGGTGTATGGTCCACGGATGCAGTCTGAACACTATGGTGGACCCCATTAATGAGGAACTACTGAAAAGAGCTTCCATCACAGACTCTGATGATAGAGACGGCGTGTCCTTCAGTATATAAAATGAGTCATCCACTGTATCACTGACCAGAAGGACAGGGAGAGACTCATCTAGATGTACTTCTACCCCAGAAAGACCGCTAAGAGAAGTCTAGGTCAGAGCCACTAGAGACTCCACCACCAGGAAGGGTGTCGAGGAGTGTGGCACCACGTAGGGAGCCGAGAAAGTGCTGAGCGGAATGAGAGATTCCATTGGCAGAACAGAAGAGTCCCATCAGCAGAAAACCACTGGATGACACAAGACCCGATGCAGACTGCCACCTACTAAGATGTGTGGAAAAAATATAATCCACAGAACAGGACTTCATTCTGTGGAAACATCCTGCCACAATTCCCGTGGAGGAAGAGGTCCGCAAATGGAGATCTGTCCCTAGTTCTGTCGCACAGCACCAACTGGCACCCCTGAGGCACCAGCATCACTCGTGGCACAGGAGGGCATCAAGCAGTGCCTATGCCAACCTGGGAGACACCAGAGGGCACCCATGGCGGAACCCAGTCATCCTCGGCACCCATGGCAGCAATGGCATGCAAGGACACCCTTGATGCCCATGGCATCGTGGCACCCAAGAAACCCATGACAGCAATGGCACTCGAGGGGACCATGATACCGATGACACCCATGGACTCATGGTACCAAAGATACCCATGGCACCCGCAGGTGCCTGGCACCATCCGCGGGTGCCCAGCAGCATCCACAGCACCCGCTGGTGCACGGCACCACCTGCGGCACCCACGGGTGCACAACGCCACTCGCGGTGCCACCTCTGGGTGCACTGCATCACCCGTGGGCACCTGCACCACCACGAGACACCCACGGCACCACCAGCAGCACCAGCAACAAAGGCAACAATGACAGCACCCACGGTGGCGCACAGAGCCCACGGCACATAGTACGACGTCGAGCCATGGTGCTGATCCACAGCGCCGACTCCCGACACCGACCCAACACCAGCAGTGCCGCCTACAGCATGATGCCAAACCAGTGGCCACAGTGCCGGAACTGCAGTGCTACCCAGGTGTTGGGCACAGCGCCAGGAAAAACAGTGGAAAAAGCCAATGGAGAAGACAAGGAGAAGGAAAAAGGTGCTGGCCCCAGCATGGAAAAGGAAGAGGAGGTAGGCATGAAGGGTCGCTATGGTGGTGAAGGCACCAAAAGGGCACCATGCTCAACCTGATCCAACTGACCCAGCTCCGGTCCAATGGCTCCGGGGGCCAGAGGTCCTGAAAACAGCAACACAGCCAGGAAAAAAGGAAAGTCAAACCCTCTGCTCCACAGGAGCAGCCCAGAAGTGAAACTGCTCATCGGAACTCCAAGGACAGAGATGGAGTCCGGAGTCAAGAAAGCAGCCATTAGGAGCGGGGCCAAGAGGAACTCACCAAAGTCGGTTCAGGCCTATTGCCCCTTCCGACAAACAAGCCTCGTGCAGACGTACCAAGGGCAACCTCGAGCGGCACCGATTCTTCTTCCCCAAATGAGGAAGAAGAGCTCGAGGTTAAGTGGAGCCAGATCCCTGGAACCGTTAGATTCGTGCTTCAGAGGACTGTCCCCCCCCCCGAGCACAGGACTGTCCATAGTCAGACCCTCCCCCGTAACTTAAGGGTGGCGGACCGGGCACAGTCCCTCTGCCATAACAACTTTCAAACAAAGTCTTGCTACCGTCTAAGAATGACTCCATTGATGGCAGCAAAGAATTTCTTTTTCCTCATAATCTTCCTTCTTGTTCGTAAAATAAGAAATTACTACTAAATAGTTAAATTACACAGTTAAATTAAACACTAAAGCTGCTGTTGTAGAGCGAAAACTTTGACTCTGGCAGGCAGGCGTCTACATCAAAGCGCGAGTCGGCCTTGGGAGAAAAGGAACTGGCGGTTGGAGGGTCGATGCTGAGATAGCCTACACAGGCGCGAGCCAGTCTCACAGTGCTGCGCATGCATGGTCCTACCTCGGCGCCAATCCTTCAGAAAATTTTTGCCTCCCGCTTGGTCCTAGTGCCTCCGGCGCTATCCCACTAGTGTGAATGATTGATGGAGACTTAGTCCAGGAAGATCTGGAAGGCGGGCGTGGGGGACTGCTCCTTTATACTGACGTCACATGACGTCAGTCACCGGACATGGGGTGGTCCCCCGCCAGAGACTGCTAACTAGAAATTTTTCCGTGAGGTCCTGACACCTGCCGGCTTCAGTCCTATATGTAATTATCTACTGCAAGAGCCTCCTCGAAGTAAGATCTGACTTTGTACTCATAACAGATCACAATCCTCCCTGTTGGCTTAATCAAATGAAAGACAATTCCAGAATCACAAGGTGGTACCTAACACTACAGCCATTTAAATTCAAGGTGATACATACATCTGGTACAGAGACTAGCAATGCTGATTTTCTGTCAAAGTAAGAATCAGGAATTGAGGGTTCTGAAGGTTGAAAAACAAAGGTACGAGTTCAAACTTTACTGTTTGCTGTACTGTTACAGAAAAAAGAATACTGCACATGTGCTTAATTTCTGAAAGTTAGAAGCTAATTTTAGTAGAGAAATAATAGAAAGCTTTAGAAATCTGTTTAATAAAATAGGTTCCCTCTTAAGGGGTGTGTGTGTATGTGATAGGTTTGACTAGGACCCTGCCCCAGTTGTTATGAAGAGTTTGAATGCAAGGATCTGATCTTTCCTTTCCTGTCTCGTCTGTCTGGTTGCACAACCAAATTTCCCTGTGAGACCTAGGATTTTATCACCCTGACAGTCTTGCAATTCTCTGCCTCTCACTGTCTCTCAGTCTTCCCTTGCTGTTTCTGTCTTTTCCTCCCTTGCGTATCTGATGGTATAAAAATATATGCAAATCATTATGTGGAAATGTAACTGATATTGGGATCCCTTTGTTTAGAAATTACATAGTGACTGTTGAACTGTATATAATTATAGTTTAAGATGACTGCAGGTAGAGCTATTTGGAACTTAAGGGGTTAACCTGATAGCAGTTTTTAAGCCCCTTTTCAGAAGCTGTGGAGAAGGGACCTCAGATCTGGGACACTGTGTTCTTGCTTCACCTGCATGAAAGTTAAAAGAGCATTTTAGAAAAACAGAATGCTTAAGTATGGGGGTTGCAAAGATTTATAAGAGAGAGAGCTGCAATGTTTTGGGACACCGAGACTGAAGGATAACTCAGATGGATCTTCTCTGTTTATTGTTCATTAAACCTTTGTAAATAGTTACCCTGAACAAATTTTATTTTTTTATGTTATTGCTAGTACTGTACTAATACACACTTTTTGCAAATTCTACAACTGCTCCTGGTTTTTCCTAAGCCTCCTGATCTGTGCCTCGACAACACTGACCATAAACAGTCTGGGTGGCAGGAGCCAACAGGCCTAGGAAAAGAAGGCCTTGGAACACAGCTTGGCCAAAGCCAGCCCTTTTTCATGAAGCCATGTCCAGACTATAATGTTTAGTAATGGTGTGGACAGTACTCCAGGTAGCAGCTGCACAGATTTCAGCAGCAGACACATTTTTGAAACATGCAACACATGTGGCATGCCTCTAGTGGAATGACCACGACCAACTCAAGGAAGTTCCTTACTGTATTTCCTATAACAAAAAGTAATACGGTTTGCTAACCATATGGACAGGCACTGTTTGGAAACTGCAGCACCCTCTTTCCCATGGCTGAATGAAACAAAAAGCTAAGGACTTCTCGCAGTCCTTCATGCGGTGTATACAGCACTCAAGTATTTTAAGTATATCTCAAGTATGCAGCAATGCTTCCCCTGGACTGGCATGCTGAGGAAAATAAACTGCCAGGTGAATGGTTTGATTTAAAGTAAACAGACAACTCCTAGTGAAAGAAAAGCGATTCAAGAACATAAAAATATGAATAACGTGGTCATAAAATCCGTAAAGGCAGAGCGGTGGAGATATGGGGGATGAGATGATTACATAGCAGAAGCTATCGAACAACAACTTCTATACAAAGATAAACCAAGACCCAACACCAGAAATATCACTGAAAGCAAAAAATCTTATTGAAAAAGGACTTGTGAATAACTGGATCACTGATCAAGAAGCTGATTTCCTTATGGTAAAATGCCTCAGGAAACCTGTACTGTACCTCTTACTCAAAATTCACAAGGAAGTTATACCAGTGCCAGGTAGGCCAATTTTCTCTGCCATAGGTTCTGTGACAGAACCAATTTCTAAATATGTAGACTTCTTTATCAAAACCCTGATCCCTTAACTTCGCTCATATGTTAAAGACACAAACTATGCTTTACGAAGTGTAAAAGACATCAAAATATCAGAATCAGACTAGCTAGTGACTATAGATGTTAAAAAGTCTTTATTCCAATATCCCCCATGAAGGGGGTTTGGGTGAAGTAAAAAAGGCACTTGAGACCAGAAGAGAAAACAGACCCCAAATGTATAGATACTTGAATTGGCGAGGCTTGTGCTGGATGTAAATGACTTCCACTTTGAAGGGAAGCCCAGCACAAAGGTACTGCCATGGGGACAACATTCGCACCTAACTTAGCAAACATGCATATGGGTGCTTGGGAGGACTCCTGTATCTATGATGAACTACAGAATAAATTCCTATCAGAAATACAAACTTGGAGACGTTACATCGATTATCTCCTTATGACATACTGAATCTCCATGTGTTCAAGGACTATATAAATTCAACAGACCCAAATGATCACAAGTTTACAGTATGTTTCAAGCAGACCTATCCCAGACACTGTTTCTTGACATCCTAATCTACAAAATAGGAGAGGGTCTCGAAACAAAACTCTATAGGAAACCACCAGCCAGAAATACCATTTTGAGAAGAGAAAGTTGTCACACTATAACCACAAATATCCCTAAAGGACAATTTATTCATGCCAGGAGAATCTGCTGAACAGAAGCAAGCTTTCTTGAAGCTAGCCAAGAACTAACTTCAAAGTTTTATAAAAGGGGATATGAGATCCCAAATGTCCAAGATTCACTTATCTATTCAAAAAATTTAGAAAGAGAAACATTATTGCAAAAAACATAAATAAATAAATAAGTGCAAACATTCAGTCTTTTGTTACTGAATACAACCCAGCAGCAAAAAAGATAGGCACAATAATAAAATAACACTGGCCTATTTTATCTTCTGATCGAGGTCTCACATACATTGCAGAAAAAACAACACGTATCACATACCGCAGAGGACAAAACTTGAAAGACACCCTCATGAATGCATTGCTACCAAGTCTACCTCCACCAAGGAATTGGTTACCCCCACCCCCATTAGGGAGCTTCAAGTGTGGCCATTGCATTCATTATTCAAATACAATAAATAAAAGAATGTTTAATCATCCAAGGACAGATGAAAGTTTTACAATAAATCAGTTCCTAAATTGCAGCACTACATGTGTGGTTTATCTACTCACCTGCCCTTTTGGCTTATGTTACATAAGAGAAACAAAATGAACTTTAAAACTGTGCATTGGTGAACATAAGGCAGTTATAAGAAACAATAACCTGGACTATGCTATAGTCAAACATTACAGAGAAGCAGTGTTGGGTAAGTTATTTTTTCTATTACTTTCTATTACATTTGGAAACTTTTTCCAGGAAGCTCTGTGCAGTCACTAGCAAGGATGGATAAGTACTAGAAAAAGTAATACACCTTACAATTACAGTTACTTATTTCTTTTTATACAAAAACAACAAATAAGAAAAAATTACTCACCTTAGTAATGTTGTTTCTTCTAATGGAGTCTTGCTATATTATGACATATGCAGTGAGTCCCAACCTTCGAACTGCTCCGGAGGTGAAAGAGTTAACTTTAGATGCCAGGCATGGAACGCTGAGCTCGAGCTCGGTTGAAACTCTGTCTGTTGTTCTTCAAACTCAAACCGTCAGATCTTTACGAGCTAAACTCACTGAGGTCCTGTGTGGAAGCTGTAAACCTACACTAGCCAACTGGCTACTAAACATAAGAATACATTTTTTGGTCCCAAAACAAAGACTCAAGTCAGGAGACCCAAAAAATGAAAAACACAACACCAAGTCACCCCAAAAAAGGAGGGGTGAAACAACAAGGTGGGCATCTACTAAGTGCCAACACTGCACTGCCCACTCACATCCCAAAAACAGAGGTTCTGAGAGGAGCGGGCGGGGAGGGTCATAATAGCAAGACTCCATTAGAAAAACAACATTACCAAGGTGAGTAATTTTTCTTCAAACAACATGAAGTCTTGCTATATTATGTTATATCTGCAGACTACACAGCAGTACCTCCATGGAGGAGGGACAGAACCTACTTAGGAAATAGGCTCCTGACGCACAGCTGTGCCAAACCGATCATCACTCCTAGCCTGGATATCCAGGGTAATGCTTGGTAAAAGTGAACTGTTTTCCAGGTAGCTGCTTGACGACATATCTCTAGGATAGGGATGTCCCTGGCAGCAGCCAGGGAAGCAGCTATACCTCTGGTAGTGTGAGCCCTCAGGCCTGAGGAGGAACCTACCCAGTTTTTCATAACAAAATTGGATACAAGAGACAATCCACCTGGCAATGGATCTTTTAGTGGCAGGTTTCCCTTGCCAACCTCACCATAAGTGAGGAACAGTTGGAGGAGTCAAACCTGTGACCCTTGATGCAGCTCTATGTAGTACCTGAGGCTCTCTTCACATCTAAGCTGTGCAGCCTCCTCTGCCAGAGGAGGAATGGTCAGTGAAGTACACTGGAAGAGACATAGATTGATTAAGGTGGAAATCTGAAACCACCTTAGGCAAGAACTTCCTGTTAGTCCTGAGGACCACCTTATCTCTATGAAAGGAGATAAAATCAGGCTCCACTGACAAAGCTTGTAATTCACTTATGCGTCTGGCAGAAGTGATGGCTACCAGAAACACAGTTTTCCAAGTCAAGTACTTAAGCTCTGCTGAAGACAAAGGCTCAAATGGAGGTTGCATAAGCTGAGCAATGCAAATATTAAGATCCCAGGCATGGGCAGGGTCCCTGAATGGAGGGTTGGTGTGAAGCAATCCCTTAAAAAACTTGGAGAATACAGGATGAGCTGAAAGAGAAGAGGGTTTACCTGCTGAAATAAAAGCAGACAGCTGCCAAATGTACTTTTAGGGTAGCTGGTCTCAGCCCCAAGGTATTTAAATGGACCATATAATCCAGGACTGTGGGTAAATCAGCAGATTCTGGGGAAATATGCTTCCCAGAGTACCATATGGAAAACCTCTTCCATTTGGAGTTATAGGTAGCCCTGGTGGAAGGTTTCCTAGAAGCCTTCAGTATATCCATTACACCTCAGAAGAGGTGTAGGTCAGCAAACTCTAACTCTTCAAGAGCCAGGCTTTGAGATTGAGAGATTTGAGGTTCGGGTACCAAACCGTCCCGTGGGCACAGGTTAACAGGTTGTGATTCTTGGGAAGACACAGGGGAAGATGGACTGCTAAGGACAGTAGGAGTGGATACCAGGGTTGTCTGGCCCAATCTGGAGCAATCAGGATCATCTTGCAGGGTTGAGATCTGATTTTGACTAGCACTTTGAATAGAAGAGGGAAGGGGGGGAAAGCATAGAGAAACTTCCCTTCCCAGTTGAGAACTAAGGCATCCAGAGGTACTGGCCCAACACTGGGGCCTACAGTAAAAGGGAAGTTGGTGATTGTCTGGGGCTGCAAAAGGATCTATCTGCAGGGGTGCCCCATCTGGCAAATATCACCTCCAAGACCAGGGGTCCAGTGACCTCGTGATGGCCCTGGGAAATCCTGCTGAGAGCATCTGCCAGGACATTGTCCTTGCCTGGGAGGTGAACTGCCGTGAGGGAGGTGTTCAGGAGTAAGCCAGAGACCACAACTTCATTGCTTCGGTGCACAAGGCCGTAGACCGAGTGCCCCCTTGCTTATTGATGTACCACATTGTGGTTGTGTTGTCTGTTCTGACCTGTAGTACTTTGTCCTGAACAGATTTGGAAAAAACTTGAAGTGCTAGAAAAACTGCTCCGAGTTCCAACAGATTGATGTGGAGCAGAGATTCCTGAGGGGACCACAATCCCTGGGTAGTGAGTTCGCCCATGTGAGCTCCCCACCCCAAGAGGGATGCATCTGTAGTAAGGATTAAGGAGTGAGACTGAGTGACAAAGGGAACCCCTTGTCTCAGATTGCTCTGATCCTGCCACCACTGTAGGGCCTGGATCAGGGTTCGAGTTACAATTTGGTTAGAGGGTCTTTCCTTTGAGACCAAAAGGCTCTCAAATGGAACTGGATGTCCCTCATCTGAAATCTTGCTCCCTGCACGACTGCTGTAGAGGCAGCCATGTACCCCAGGAGCTGTAGAAAATGCCTTGCTGGTTGAGAGACCTGCAGGGTGAAAGAGGAGGCCAGAGAGACCAGGGTCCTTGCCCTGTCCAAAGGAAGGAAGGCTCTGGCTTTCTCTGTGTTCAGCTCTGCGCCTATGAAGGTGAGGAGCTGGACAGGTTCTAGAACTGACTTTGAAAGATTCAGAAGGAACCTGAGGTACTTTCGATGGGAGCTTCTGATGAGAATATGGAAATAGGCATCCTTGAGGTCCAGGGACGCTAGCCAGTCCCCTGGCCTTAGAGAGGGTAGAATAATTCCCAGAGTCACCATTCTGAATTTTGGTTTTAAAAGGTGCTTGTTTAAATATCTGAGATCCAGGATGGGCCGTCATTCTCCTGTCTTTTTTGGGGTAAGGAAGTACCTGGAGTACAACCCTCAGCCCTGGTGTAGGGGTGGAACCCTTTTCACAGCTCTGAGAGCCAGGAGGGAAGAGACCTCTGCCTCTAGGGCAAGTGCCTCTGGTGGATTTGCAGGTGGAAAGGATCTGGTTCTCATCTTTGGAAATTTTTTGAAGCTGAGAACCAGTCCCTGGCTTACTACTTCCAGGACCCACTTGTCTGATGTCAGAGACTTCCAGTCCTGGACAAAGTAAGCCAGCCTGCCCCCTACAGGTAGCTGAGAATCGGCCCTGGCAACCCCATCAGGGGGCCTGCTTGGCAGGGGCTTTGGGCTGAGGGGTGGAAGCAGGCCTGCTTGTACCCTGTCTGCCTCTCCCTCTAAAGAACCCCCTCTGGGCATAAGCAGAAGAGGAGGCCTGGGCTTGGTAAAAAGGTCTATGAAAAGGCCTGCCCCTGCCCCTGGAAAGCTGCCTTTGAAGAGTGGCCTGCCTTTCCTTGGCCTGTGCACTCCTACAGGTGGTCCTATACTCATCCACTTTCTTCATGTAATTCTCTGTCTGCTCCCCAAACAGAGAATTACCCACAACAGGAAAATCCATGGCCTTAGTCTGGGTATCCTGTGACAAGCTAGTACATCTGAGCCAAGCCATTCTGCGAAGTGCCACAGATGTAGCCATGACTCTTGATGACACATCATTAGAGTCCACTGCAACATGGAACTGCACCTTGGATGCCTCAATACCATCAGCAGCCACCTGCTCCAGCTCCTTGGCAAGCTGGCCAGGGACCTGTTTTGCTAGAGCCATAACAGTATCCCATCTGGATTTCTGATATCTAGCAACATAAGCCATATAATTTGCCTGTTCTGAGTCCCAAGGATGCTGCCATGTACTGTTTCTTTGCCATGGCATCAATCCTCCTGGAGTCCTTGTAGGGGTGTGTGAAGCCAAGGAATATTTGCCTTGTCACAGGCTGCAGCCTGCACTACTAACATGGCTGCACTGTTGTGTAAGAACTCCGTATCAGAGCCTGACAATGTGTACCTCTTGTCCATTCTCTTATCAACAGGAGGTATAGTGTGAGGAGTTTTAGAATTTTTACTGTCTGTTTCCCAAAGATTTATGCAAAGGAACAGACAGTCTCCTAACTCTGGGATATCCATCATTTCCACATAGTCAGGCTCCTCTTGATCATCCACAGCTTCCTCCATAGGGAGCTGGAGGGTTTCAGCCACTTTCTTATAAAACATAAAATGAGAAGAGGACTCAGAAAGCCTAGGAGGAGACACTCCTGAAGGTCTGTCTGGGGAGATGTCCGGGTCAATGGGCACATCCAGACTTTCAAATCCACATTCACTCTGCTCATATTCCTCTTCCTCCTCCTCCGGTTCATAATATTCCTCTACATCATACTCTTGAACCAGTGGAACCGGCTAAACCGGACGCTTACCTGATGGTGCTGATTCGGTCGGAACCGGGGAAAGCGACTGGACAATTTTAATCGCTTTGGCTATTTCTTCAGCGGTTGGAGAGGAAAGTTTTGGCTCCACACCAGCTGATTTCCTAGTCCTTTTTGCTGGAACCGACTCCTCGGAGTCAGATCTCCTTTTGCCCGAGGAAGTCTCGCCCTAGTCAGAGGGCACTCCCTCCGGTTTGGTTGGAACCGAACCGGGCTGGCCATCCGGATCAGCTGACTTTTTGGCCTCCCTTTCCCTGAGCCTACCAACTCTCTTTTCCAGGGTAGCTGCAGGAAAATCTTTACAAATCTGGCAGTCTGCATTGAGGTGGTCAAACCCCAGACAATAAACACAGGTGGTGTGGGGGTCAGCCTTGGCAAAGACCTCCCCACAGACACTGCAGTGTTGAAACCCAGTGGGCCCGGTTTTTCTTTTGGGTTTCTCAGACATAGTGCCAGTCCTAACCAAACTTACCCGTTTATGGCAATCCGCCAGGTAAGACCCTCTTATCGGTTCCCAACCGTGTCACGGGTCGTGGAAAAAACTGTAATAAAATCTGTTTTTTTAGAACCGATAAGAACCGGTAACCACACTCTAAATGACAGATTAATATATTTTAAACAACCTGATCGGTTCAAACCGAACCGATAAACCGTTTACAAGTTCCACACAGAATAGAAATCAATGTTAAACCTATCTAGTACTCACAAATACCACAGACAGAGTCTGAACCGACCGGTTGCAGTTTAATTTCGGTCGAAAACCAAGAAAAACAATACTTTAACCGACAAAATGAACCGAGCAGAAGGAGAAATCTCCCGGAGTGACTGTTCAGTGAGGCGGAGTAAAGAATCTGATGGTTTGAATTTGAAGAACAACAGACAGAGTTTCAACCGAGCTCGAGCTCAGCGTTCCATGCCTGGCATGGAAAGTTAACTCTTTCACCTCTGGAGCAGTTCGAAGGTTGGGACTCACTGCATATGTCATAATATAGCAAGACTTCATGTTGTTTGAAATGAAAATTATGTACCAACCATAATTATGATCTTTCTGTGTATCTTCACCTTTCATCACATATGGGTATCTGGCCAGAGGTCATGAACCCGCGGAGCTTTTTTTTTTTTTTTTTTATGTGGTAGGCGGAGCCGACGCACCATTGGCGATGCCCTAGAGGCTGACGTATTGCATGGTGCTTACGGGTTTGCCGTTAGGCGCTGTCAACTCCACCTGCCTGCCAGTTCTGAGTCGATGGACAGGTAAGAGGAAGGAAGTGGAGGGTGGGACAAGGAAGTCTAAAGAACAGAAAAAGAAAAAGACGTATAAACTAAAAGGAGAAGTAACGACTGAAAGGAGAGAAGAAGAAGTCGGAAACTAAAGGGATTGGGAGGGGGGCCCCAATCTCTGGAAATAGAAGAGGGAGGTAGGGTGGGATAAGGATTTTAGGAATTAGGATGAGAGGGGAGAAAGGTTAAACCACATCCCGGACCTTGGTCCGTCTCCAGACTGTATAGGAACTGCAAGGAGTAGCGAAAGGCTTCTTGCCAGAATTCAAGGCACAGAATCAGTGGCAAAACTCCATATAAGCAGAATCGGCTATTCTGGAGGAGGACAGGACACAGAACATTGTCACCCTCGCAAAGAAAGATTTTGGTGAAAACGTAAAAGTTGTTTTTTTTCTAGTAAAGGATATGTCCAAGGACAAGGAGAATAAGATGGACGGGAACAAGGAGGAGGAGAGAATGGAGGGCAACTGCCAACTCCCTGGAGCTAACGCACTGGAGAAGAAGTGCCCCCCATGCTGACCACTCTCCCCAGAACAGTATCCTCCTATGTGCCCCTGTTTACCCTCCATTCCTGACAAAGAAAGGAGGGGGGGCGAGGCTGGGCATAGAGAGGGAAGGGGCCCAGAGACTGAGGCCCTAGGGGGATGGAGGGCGGGATTGTGATGAATGGTAAAGATACACAGAAAGATCATAATTACGGTAAGAAAGTAATTTTCATATCTTATCTGAGTCAATCTTCACCATTCATCACATATGGGTGAGGCGAGCCCCCCCCAAAGGGGGGGTTTCTTTTAACCCCAAGGGACAGGGTCCCTTAGCTCTCAGTGGGTGACACACTAAGAGGGAGAACCTTCAGGGCCTGGAGAAGCCCGAGAGTGGGGAGAGTGAGACGGGAACCCCCGGAAGGGGAAGAAAGCTGCCCTGACAAACGCTGTCTCACTCTACGGAAGAAGAGATAGGTTCTCTGGTGAGTGAAGTTAATCACCCTACGCCGGGCCAAGGGTGACAACCGGGAAAGACGCAGCCATGCCGTCCACCTAGTGCAGATCGCTGTCCCTACGATCCTGGTAGCTACCTTGGCATCATAGGATGCCCTCGTCTGGTGCCTTGCTAGCTCCAGGCCACGCGCAGAGAGTGCAATGGCTTGTCTGGTTTGCTCCGTGTCAGGCAACGAGGCTAGGAGCTGACCTAGCCTGAACCACAAGAACCTGTCATAGGCTGCATAGTGGGCCTGATGTGTAGAAATAGAAAGCAACAACCGTGTCGAGTAGAAAGCCCTCCTACCACATAAGTCAAAATCCGAGGAGTCTTGATCTGGAGGCCGGTCACGGTGATGGGCAAAGCCCTGCTCGGAGTGTCCAGCTGCGTCAATCCAGACTCGCGGATGAGGCATGGAACCTGGAGACTCGGAGGCCACAATACCGCTGGCAGAGATCCCTAGGGGTAGAAACTCCCAGAAAGGGCCTCTGCCAGGAGGCAGTGCTCGCCTCACGAGGCAGCAGGCCGGGGGCACCACAAGGGTGTCCTCACTGAAATCGCCTAGAAAGGCATGCCCCGAGTGCTCTGGATTGCTTAAAGTGGCAGGGAAGAAGCCGACAGACTGCAGCATGGAAGGAATGATCAACGGAGTCAAAAACTTTACTACATAGGCGTTAGGCCTTGAAATTCTTTGAAGCTTCCCATGAGGCGACCTCGATGGTGGGAGACGAAGAACTGGCAGGCAGAGTCGACAGCGCCTAACGGCCAACCCGTGAGCACCACGCAATGCGTCGGTATCGATGGCGGTGCTGATGGTCCGTCAGCTCCGCCTACCAAAAACAAACAAAAAAAAGAGCTCCCCTGGGTTCATGACCTCCGGCCAGATACCCATATGTGATGAATGGTGAAGACTGACACAGATAAGATCTACAAAACATTACATTTTTAGAAAGTAATAGGTTAGTTACTAGTTACTTTCAAATAAATGTAATCAGTTATAGTTACGTATTTCTTTTGTATAAAAATACATAAGTAATTATAACTGTAAGGTGCATTACATTTTCCAGTACTTCTCCATCCTTGCTAGTGACTGCACAGAGCTTTCTGGAACAAGTTTACAAAAGTAATAGAAAAAGTAACTTACCCAACACTGTAGAGAAGTCGGACATGGCTCCCCTGCCACCCTTAGAGTTACAGAGATAGAAAAAAACTGGCATTGGAATAAAGGGTATAGACATAAAAAAGAGACGAGAAGCATATTGGATCTACACCCTCAATACTCTAACCCCACAAGGGTTAAATGATGAAATTCCTTTACATAGTTATCGCTAATTGCTGTTCTTCTGTAGTTACAATTCATGTGTACCTTTTCCATCTCTACAGCCAGATTCTGACTGTCTGATGGTTGTGTGCTAAATAATAAGGTAAGCATGACTTGCCTGTTTTGCTAAATACCCTTTCTTGTTAGCAGCTTCAAAATACAATACCTTAAAAACAGCATGCCTTGCCTGCTCTGCTGTTCATCCATGCCATAATTAAACAAGCATTTGCCAATAACGAATGTTTGCTTGCTGGTATTGGCATTGGTAGTGCAGGAGTTAGAGAGATGCATAATAGGAATGGCAGTGAAGTACTGAACTGACACCAACTCCACCCCAACCCACCCTGCAGAGACTGACAGGCGGGGGTGTGCCTTTGGGTCATCAGCCATAACACTCACGCCATTTCACCTCATCCTACCCTGCAGACACCGACAGGTATCACAGTGTGCCTTGGGGGTCTTCAGCCCTTACGCTCACCCCATTCCATAAGGAAATACGCTGAGATGGGTG
The DNA here is from genome assembly GCA_016271365.2 of Neoceratodus forsteri. Lineage (NCBI taxonomy): Eukaryota > Metazoa > Chordata > Ceratodontiformes > Ceratodontidae > Neoceratodus > Neoceratodus forsteri. Next base: position 1,069,833,748 of record CM028130.1, read on the forward strand.
CAGTACAGGAGAATGGGGTGAACATTGGTGCTAAAGAACCCAAGGCACACCTCGATGCCTGTCACTGGCTGCAGGGTGGGGGTGGAATGGCGTGAGCATTACGGCCGACGATCCCAAATCATGCCCCCAATCCCTGTCAGTCTCTACAGGTGTTTGTTGGTATTTTCACTCCAAATTTTCAACATGGGCTTTTTGTGACCCCCACCACATGAACAGTGGCACTATCATTTCGTTACTCAATCCCAAAAGGTGATTTTGCACAGCGAGTGCGCCACTTGGTGTCACAGGTGTGAAAACACAATTCAGGCAGGATGTGAAAAATGACAGCTATACTGTTCATGAGGTGATGTGAAAAAAAGGCAAAGTTGAAAATCTGGAGTGAAAAATATGAAAAACTGGCGAAGTTTGAGTATGCATATAAACTGCGCAATGCATACCTGTAACACAATAATTTTTTGAAATTTTTTTCAGCAGATTTTCAGTATGGGCATTTTTGAACCTCTCCTCATGAACAGTGGCACTGTGATTTTGTTAATCTGTCCCACATGTTGATTTCCCACAGCAACTGCATCATTCTGCGCCACAGGTATGAAAACGTGTTTCGGGCAGGATGTGAAAAATGACAACTGTACTGTTCGTAAGGAGGTGTGAAAAAGTGACAATGTTGAAAATCTGGAGTGAAAATATTAAAAACTGGTGAAGTTACGAGTGTGAGTAGAAAATACAGGTTACTCACCTGTAACAGGAATTCTAGGAATGGTATATGTTGTTCATCCACACTTATTGGCAGGTTCCTTGCCGCTTTAAATCTTGCGGAAGGTCTTCAAGCTGGCTCCTCCCACCCACCGGGTGGTAAAACTCGGCTCACCCCCATGGCGCCAGATCTGGCCGCTGGAAGCTCAGGTTGTGCGCCGGTCGGAGGTCGGTGGAGTCAGGATGAACAACACATACCATTCCTAGAACTCCTGTTACAGGTGAGTAAATCTGCATTTCTAGGGACATGGATATGTTGTTCATCCACACTTATTGGCAGACTCCTAGCAGTTCTCCGGGAGGAGGGAGGCAAGCACACCCCTACTTAGGAATAGAGACTGGAGAACGAGGCCCCAAAACCAGCATCCCGGCGTGACTCGAGGTCGATGTGGTAATGGGTAATAAAGGTGTGTGCTGACTTCCAGGTAGCAGCCCTGCAGATTTCCTGGATAGGGACGTCCCTGGAAGCAGCCACTGATGCAGCAGTATGATGGGTAGAATGAGCTCTTATCCTCTGGGAGGCTCCATGCCGCCAACTTATAGCAGCGATCTATGCGGAGGTGACCCACCTGCCTATCATCCGCTGGCTGTGGTCTGCCAGATCACGGCTCAGCGTGAGTGACAAACAGCTGGCGAACCTCTCCCCGAATTTCAGCCGTGTGCTCCTTATAATAAGCGAGCGCCCTTCTAGGGTCCAGAGTATGGAGCCTATATTCGGCCTCCGAGGTGTGATTGGGGTAGAACACCAGCAGAGTCAGCACCTGGTTAAGGTGAAACTCCGACACCACTTTCGGAAGGAATTTCGGGTGGGGGCGCAGGACAACCTTGTCCCTGTGGAAGACCAGGTAAGGAGACTCGATGCAAAGCGCCTGGAGCTCTCCCATCCTTCTGGCTGACGTGATAGCCACCAAGAAGGCGGTCTTCCACGACAGGTGAGAGAGCTCACACCTGTGCATTGGTTCGAATGGCTTGCCCATGAGCTTTGCCAGTACCAGCAGTAAATCCCACGGAGGTGGAGGTCCTCGCACCGGAGGGGAAATGTGATCAAGGCCTTTGAAAAAGCGCCCGACCACCTTTCCTGTGCCACCGACTGCTCCCCGGCCCGCGCCCGGTAAGCAGAGATGGCTGCCAGGTGCACCTTTAGGGTCGTCGACCTAAGCCCTTGACTAGAAAGGGACCATAAATAGTCCAAAATGCTTGCCACGGAACAGGAGGAAGGGTCCAAGCCCTTGCCCTGACACCAAATGGAGAATCTCTTCCATTTGAAGGCGTAGCATTTTCTGGTCGACTCCTTATGGGACGCCTCAACAACATTGAGGACCTCGTCGGAAAGACCCAAGGCCTGGAACTCTAGCCGCTCAGGAACCAGGCCGTCAGGTGCAGGGATTGAAGGTCCGGATGGAACACCTTCCCCTGATTGACTGAGAGCAGGTCCGGGTGAGCTAGAAGCTGCCTCGGGAGCCTGGAGCTGAGGCTGAGGAGATCTGGGTACCAGAACTGGCGGGGCCAGTCTGGGGCTATCAGGATCACCTGCGCCTTGTCCCTCCTTGCTTTGAGAAGCACCTTGTGAATCAAGGGAAATGGGGGAAAGGCGTGAAGAGGCCAGGGTCCACAGCCTCGAAGGCATCCCCCTGCAGCGAGCCCTGCTGAGGGGGGCAGGCATGAAACAGCCTCAGCTTCGCGTTCTCCCTGGAAGCAAACAGGTCCACCTGAGGTGTGCCCCAGTGGGAGAACAGATCTTGTACTACCTCCGGCAGGAGAGACCACTCGTGGGATGCAGCCCCTATCCGGCTCAGGGCATCGGCCAGGGTGTTGGAGGCTCCTGCCACATGAATGGCTAGGAGATCCGCCTCCAGGCTGTGCACAAGTGACCAAATGCGGAGAGCTTCCTTGCATAGAAGCATGGAGCGCGTCCCGCCCTGGCAGTTCAGGTAGTACATGGTCGTGGTATTGTCCGTCTGGACTCGGACCACTTGACCCCAGAGAAACGGAGCAAAGGCGGTGAGAGCTAGGTGTGCCGCTCGGAGCTCCAGCAGGTTGATGTGGCATCGGGACTCCCGCGGGGACCAGAGGCCGTGCACTCGGTGTTCCCCCAGATGGGCACCCCAACCCATCAGAGAGGCATCGGTCGATAGACCGTCGACTCGGGGCGGACAAACGGGATGCCCTCCTGCAGATGGAATGGAATGGTCCACCACTGGAGAGCGTTCCACATCTCCTGGGTCACTATCACTAGCTGGTCCAAAGGATCGCGGCGTTGTGACCACTGGCTGGCCAGTCCCCACTGAAGGGGGCGCATGTGCCAGTGTGCCCAACGGACCACGCTGGTACAGGCCGCCATGAGACCAGAAGGCGCAGGAAGTCCCGGGCAGGGCACAGTGCCCAACCAAGATGATTGGGCAAGGAGGTAAGAACCTCGGCCCTGTCCCGCGAGAGCGTGCTCTGGCAAGAGAGTCGAGCCCTGCCCGATGAACAGGATCACCTGCTTCGGCTCGAGTTCCGACTTGGCCTCGTTGATGAGAAAGCCAACTTGAGAGCAAACCTGGAGGGCCAGATCTCTGGACCGCTCCACCTCCCATCTGGAGGAGGCTGCTATCAGCCAATCGTCCAGGTAAGGGTACACCCGGACCCCTCAGCGCCGCAGGAATGCTGTCACCACTGCCATGCATTTGGTGAAGACCCTGGGAGCTGGAGATAAGCCGAAGGGCATGGCTCGGAACTCGAAGAGGGATCCTCCGCTCAGGCGGAGGGAATCTCGATGTGACAGACGGATAGGGGCGATGAAAAAGCGCGTCCTGTAGGTCCAGAGAGCAGAACCACACACCGTGTTCCAGAGACGGTATCTGCGCCAGAGTGACCATCCTGAAGGTTCGAGACCTTAGGAACTTGTTCAGGTCGTGTAGCTCGAGAATGGGGCGCCAGCCCCCGTCCGTTTCCGAACCAGGAAATACCTGGACACGAACCCCGGGTCTGAAGGGGGGGTCCTCCACCTCCGTGATCACCTCCTTTTGGAGGAGGAGAGCGATGTCGGCTCAGCGAGCCGCCGGTGAGCTAGACCCCGAGGCCCCCCGAGGTGCGACGGCTCTGAAGGGTGGGGCCTGCTCGAATTCCAGAGGTAGGCCTTTTCCCACCACCTCCAGTACCCACCTGTCCGTGGTAACAGCGAACCAGGTGGAAAGGAAGTGTCTGAGCCGTCCCCCCACGAGGGGAACCAGGGGTGAGGTGACAGGGATGGGGGCGACACCCCTCAGCCCGTCACTGGGCAGGCTTGGAGGAGGGACCGGCCGAGGGACCTCCGGGCCTTTACCTCCCTGCTTCCTGTTGGAGGAAGCCGACGGCTTGGGTTTGGGATACCAAGGTCAAGCCTGCTGGCCCTGACGTTGCTGGGCCGGGCGCAGAAGGACGAAAGGGCTTAGGCTGTGGCTTGCGGCCTTTGTCCTTCTGAGCGGAAGAGACCGAGTCCAAGGTAGCATTGGACTTCTCGATCCTCTGCAGGTGACCTTCCACCCCAGGGCCGAAGAGGTCAGTCCCCAAAAAGGGAACATCCGCCAACTTGTGCTGGGTATCCGAGGTAAAGGTGGATATCCTCAGCCAAGCCCGACGACGCATGGCCACTGCGGCCGCCACCGACCTGGCACACGAGTCCCGATGTCTAACGCAGTCTGGAGCTACTGTTTGGCCACTGCCCTGCCCTGGTCCCGCACCTGCCTGACCGTAGTCTGCAGATCTGCGGGAAGATGAGGGACAACCTCATCCAGGGAGCCCAACAGGGCGTGAGAAAAATGTGCCATGAGGACGGCCGAACTGGCCTGACGAAGGCCGAGAGAGGACGCAGCATAGACTTTTCGCCCGGCATAATCCAATTTCTTGGATTCCTTGTCGGGAGGTTTGTCCACATCCCTGGCGTTCCCGGCACGCCGGAAAACGCTGTCGGTAACCAACCCCTCGGCCGAGGGGTGTTCCGAAAAAACGGACAGGGAACCGGTAGGGACCGCATACTTCCTGGCCAACCTGGCCGAAGGTGCAGGGCAGGAAGCGGGACGCTGCCAAAGTTCCAAGGCCGGACCCACTATGGCTTCGGCCACTGGAAAGGCCTCCGTAGGAGAATCCCCTCGGTCCAGAATCTCCGTGAGGGGATACCTGGCCCGTTTAGAAACGGGTTTGAGCTTCATCCCGGTGGACTCCGAGATGAGTCGAAGCAACCCTAAGAAGGACGAAGGGCTATCGTCCATTGACTGCCCTCGGAGAAGAGGGAGGAACCATCATCGGACTCAGAAGAGTCCTCAAAGAGCTGCCTCGGGCCTGAGCCACCCTCCACCTGCCGAGGTTTATCGGGAGTGAGGGTGACAAACAGCCTATGGGGCAAACCCAAGGCTGACCGAGAATTTTTGGTCGGAGCCCCAACTAATGGCTGTGGAGGCGGAGGTTCCACCAGAATCGGTGGGGCAGCTGGAATTGGCCGAACAACCGGCCTGAGAACAGGCTCCTCGACTACAACGAGGGGTTGTTTCAGCTGCTCCAGTGACAGCCACTTAATGGCCGGGGAAGACGACTGGGTCGGCTTATTCCCGGTCAAAAGGAGCTGTTGCCACATAAGTTCCTCGTACCTCCGACGCAACTTGCGCCGAAGCCTCCCCTCGTCCGAGGAAGAGCAGCGGTGCCGCTTGGCGCGGTGCTGAGACCGAGACCGCCTATGGCGGCGGGATCGGTTGGACCGCAAGGATGTCCGAGACCGAGACCGAGAGTCTCGACTGGGCCGAGGAAGGCGAGGAGAAGTGTCGGAAATCAGCACTCCCCTCGGCTCGGACGATCCCACCGAAGGCTCCGGAACCGGAGGCACAGACGAGCCGACGGGATCCTCAACTCCCACCGGGGGAACCGGGGAGAGGGGATTCTCAGCTTCTCCAGCCGACAACCCGTCTAACGGGTCGAGAAAAATCTCGACCGCGTCGACGGGAGTCTCGATCAACTGGCCTGACAGGGACACCATGAAGCCAGTGGCCGGCTGAGGTCGGATCAAGTCGACTGTCGACAAGGAGGGGATCTTTCCCGCTCCCAAAACATCGACAGAGAGACTTACTTTGCTCTTTTGGACCTGGAAAAAGGTCCGAAGAGTTGGACCCTCACCCTTGGTCGAGAGGGTCAGACAAAACTCCTAAAAGAAGCCGATGCGAGGCACCGAGAGAGGCGGGACAAATGCCGCAGCCGAGGTAGAAGCGGCCCGCGCCGCCTCCTCTTCGAGGCGATCATCTGCTCGAGCTGATCCGCCCGAGCCGCCGCTTGTGGACACATGTCCAGGCCTCTTTAGATTTCACGGTGGAATTCTTTTCTCGGGCGCCCAGTTGTAATCGGGCATTGCGGTCTTCAAGGACGTAGGCCGAAAAGGAAGAGCACAAGTCGCAGGCCTGCGGGTCGTGCTCAAGGCCCAGGCAGTAGACACGCGTGGAGTGCGGATCAGTCCTAGACATCTTCTGCCTGCAAAGGCACCTCCGAAAACCCGGAGTCGATTTGTCCATCGCAGCCGCGAGGAGAAGAAGACCGAAGTCTTTTTAGCAAAAAACTTTTTGATTTCGAACTTTCGAAGAATTAGGAACCAGTCTTAAACGCAGCGCGTTAAGGAGGGAACCTGAGCTTCCAAGCGGTAAGGAAGATCTGGCGTCATGGGGCGGAGCCGAGAGTTTTACCACCCGGGTGGGTGGGAGGAGCCAGCTTGAAGACCTTCCGGCAAGATTTAAAGCGGCAAGGAACCTGCCAATAAGTGTGGATGAACAACATATCCATGTCCCTAGAACTGTGCAACACATGCTCGTATAGCAGTCATTTTTGGGAATTTTTTAATCAAATCTGCAACATGGGTTTTTTGGGACCCCACCTCATAAACAGTGGCACTGTCGTTTGTCATTATTCAGTCCCAAAAGTTGATTCTGTGCAGCAACCATGAAATCACCTTTTGGGACGTAGTAATGAAATGACAGCGACAGCGTTCACGAGGAGGGGACCCAAGAACCGCATGTTGAAAATTTGGGGCCAAAATTCCTACAAATGGCTGAGATATCAACCCAAGTTGAAATCCCCCACTGACTCCCTTTCTACAGCTTGGTCTACCATGAAATCTTCAGTCTGCCGTTCGCCTTTGAAGAGTGCAGATGTGTCCCGCTCCACAGAGGATCGCTGCTCCCGACCTCCGGGGGTAAGTATGGAGTAATGGGGAGTGCGAGGAAGTGGGTGCTCAGTTGGAAGGTGGAGATGGGGGAGGGGGACTGGGGAGATGACAGTGGATCATTTTCTTTTTTACAGGTCACTAAAAAGGAAAAAGTAAAAAAAAGGACTTCAGGGAACTGTTTTCTTTAGTTTACAGGTAAAAAAAAAAAATACATTTAGGCACACTGGGGTGGGGCTCCCAGTGTTTTATTTATTTTTTATTTATCAAGTCTAGGATTACAAATACCTTTGAGCCTTGGCTCTTTTACAAAGGTTCCATGTCAGAGAAATACAAATTATGGGGAACATCAAGACAGACATTACAACAATGTGGACATTGCAAACAGAGTACAGATTAATACAATTCAAGGGTAGCATTGTAACAAGGCAGCCGGCGGCATTTGTCAGAGAAAATAGACAACAGGTAAGAAGTGCCAAGTCATAGGGAGAGGAAGGGGGGGGAGGAATGTAGGAAGGGTGGGGAGAGGGTGAAAAGTGCAGCATTGGGTATACCAAGATGTGAGGGTAGAATCCAGGTGGGGGGGACCACTAGAGAAGGAAGGAAAGTGGAGAAACAAGGTTAAGTTGGGCAGTCACAGGAGCTGTTGGTAGTGAAATAGTCCCGGAGTCTAGTTTTAAACATACCAATTGCTGGGGCAGAGGAGATGGTTGGGCTGAGGCCATTGAACCAGAGTGGCGCTCGATAAGCAAAAGAGCGTTGTCCCTGTGAAGTGTGACAGTGGGGGCCTTTCAGTAGCTGTGTCACAATAGTGTGTGTGTGTGGGGGGGGGCATGCCAACACAGGAATTGGGCACCCCAATGTCAGCAAAAAATAAAATACATTTAGGCACACTGGGGTGGACTCCTAGTGTGCTACAATAGTGTGTGTGCGTGGGGGGGGCATGCTGGCACGGGGATCAGGCACCCCGATGTCGGCAAAGATTACAGACAGGTTTGGGGGGAAGAGACGCATTCGACACTGGGAGTGGGCACCCCAATGTCAGAAAAACAATTACTTTGGCACACTGGGGTGGGCTCCCAACGTGCCACAATGGGGGGAGGGGAGATATATGCCAACACGTGGAGTGGGCAACCCAATGTCAGCTTTCTGGGGAGTGTGTGGTGGGTGGCAAGAGCCGCCGCCCACTCATTTATTTATTGAAATGTCTACCAGGAAAGGCACACTGAGCAAACAAGTTGCTCAGGAGGAAGGCCTGGGAACAGAGTGGTCAGCAGCAGGAGTCAACCTGGTTGCGAGGGAGGAGGAGGAGGAAGGGGTCCTGCTGTGGAGCCTATCCATGATCGGAGCAGCAGGTTTCTTTCAAGTGCAGTGCTAGCTCTGAAACTGCTGTCTTCAGCAGCTTCCCTATTAATTGGTGGCTGAGGGATGCGCCCATTAAAGCGTCCGCTGCATTGGCCACAACACTGCCACGCCTCTGCAATGCTGTACTACCGCAATATGTGTTTACCAGGAAAGGCATACTGAGTAAACAAGTTGCTCAGGAGGAAGGCCCGGGGACAGAGTGGTCAGCGGCAGGAGCCGACCTGGTTGCGAGGGAGGTCCTGCTGACGAGCCTGTCCGTGACTGGAGTGGCAGGTTTCTTTCATGTGCGGCGCTCGCTCTGAAACTGCTGTCATCGGCAGCTTCCCCATTAACTTGTGGCAGAGAGACGTGTCCATTAAAGTGTTGGCCACAACACTGCCACTACTCTGCAATGATGCATTACCTCAGTGTTTCTTGTGCACTGTGCACACAGGCAAACATAAAAAAGGGAAGCAACAGAGATTACTTCTAAACACTTGCTTTTGATAATTTCATGAGGTCGTGATGCAACCTGGACATCCTGAAAATCAGCACGACTTTCTTGGCTCTGCTGATAACACCTCTCTTGCAAAGCCCATATTAGGGAAGCATGACTTGTCTGCTCTGTTGTCCCCTTAAAATCTTTGCAACAAGACTTGCCCGTTTTTTGCTATAAATCGGGCTGGGTTTTTTTTTTGTAACATCTGGCATGGTATGCAAAATTACTGTAGCAAAACTGATCAACATGTGTTACAAACAGGCTCTGTAATTTACAGCTTAGCCATCTTTATTTCCAAGTGCTGCCAACTACCATATTAACATATACACAAGACATTTCAGTTCATATACTGTTTTTAATTGATTCTGTGTTTTTATGTTGCCATGTATTCTCTGCTGGGTTTACAGTGCAATTAATGAAGTAACGTTTTTCTGCACGAGCACTTTTTTAATGCATGTTTCACTTTAAGAGGCTGCCTTAAAACATTTAGCTCCTGTTTAGCCTGTATGCTCTGATGATGACCTCTTAGTCGCTACGGCTTTCACATTTGCTCTACTTGTCAGCACTTGGCTTTTCCACTGCGCATCATGCTATGTCAACATGCTGCATTATTTGCTTCTGTTTTTTGCATTTAAGCTAAACAAGCAGCTCTCTCTTGCACGTTTTTTGCCAGTTTGGGATTTCTACCTGTGCTGTTTAGACTCACTAAGTGTGGGTAAGCCTGTTCCTTTTTATCTGAGTTACTTAACAAAAGCTTTGACTGTTTTACAACTATAACCACTGGTTAAGTTGTTCTGTGGTACTGATTCTAACCCCAACACCATTTAGTTGGGATCTGTGCTTCTTTGTAAACTCAGACACCACCTCCGGTAAAGAATTAGGACCGGTACACAAAGACTTTGTGGAAAATCAAGTAAGAAGGCTCACATATTAGAGCCTGTAGCTCTGAAATCCTTCGAGCAGAAGTAATGGCAACCATAAAAACACGCTTTTCAAGAAAGAAAGCGCAGGCCACAAGTAGTGGATGGCTCAGAAGGAGCCAAAGTAAGATTTTCCAATACAAAATTCAAGTCCCAAGCCAGGACTGGATTATGGACAAGAGGCTTCAAGTTCAGAATGCCTCTCAAAAACATATGGGCCATCTCCAGCTGGGCAATCGTACGACCCTCGACAGGCACATGGAAAACTGAAATAGTGGCCAAGTGCACTCTAACAGAGGACACTTTCCCTGAGGAAGACCTAAAGGTTGAAGTGCAGGGGCATCTGGCTGAGAAACTTTGTACCTGTGGTTTGTTCCACTTTTGGAATAAAATTGATATTTTGCAGCAACCTTGCCTGTGCATGTGTATACTGGAGTGAGCCTCTTCTGGACCTACTGAGTATGGCTGGCTGCCCCTAGCTTGCACCCCACCTCTATCAGTGCAGTGCAAGGATTTTTGTTTTTCCAGTACTGCTGATTAAACTGCCAGCTGCTGCAGTAAGGGAAACCAGATCAGTCTAGGCCATAAGGGAGCAATAAGGATTAGAGTGGCCCCCCTCCTACTGAAGCTTGAGTAACACCATCTGAATTAGAGGGAAGACATACAGAAAAGTACACTTACGTAAGAACTTATCTTAACAGAAGATCTTCAGGAGAGGTTCCTGCAGTAGGTCATCACACATAGGACTGTGCCACCTGGCATCAGGACCGCACTGCAAACTTTTCCAGCAATGCCCGGCGGGGACCGACCACTTGATGTCATGTGACTGGTGTCAGCGTGACCCTATATAGTGGGCAGTCCCCACGCCTGCCTTCCAGTTCTCCCGCTGGAGATCCTAAAAGGAAAGACAGGAGGGAGAAAAACAGATTCTGGAGCCCAAAAGAAAACTGGGGGAAGGAGGGAAGGAAAAACATGACCTAATGCAGGAACCTCCCTCAAAGATCTACTGTTACGGTAAGTTGTTATGTAACTGTACTATCTTACTTCAAGAGGGTTCCTGCAATAGGTCATTACACATAGGACTGAATCACAAGTAGTCCCTCAGAAAGAGAGGCCAAGAGAGACAAGGGAGGAGGAGCAACTGACAAGACAGTACAGGACCGGCTTAAGACAATAGGCCCTGCAGCACGGTTAGGCCAAACCCGGCCCTACACCAAGAGGCAATGTCCAGACTGTAATGTTTGGTGAAGGTGTGGATCGATCTCCAGGTAGCTCCTGCACAAATCTCTGCTGCAGATATATTCTGCAAGAATGCTGTGGACGCAGACATTCCACGAGTGGAATGACCTCTGACCTCCCCCAGCAGAGGTTTGTCATACTTCTGATAAGAGAAAAGAATGCAGTTAGCAAGCCACTTGGATAAGCACTGCTCAGATACCGTTGAACCTATAGATTTGGGGGCAAATGAGACAAAAAGCTGATCACACTTTCTGGAGCTTTTAGTCCTGTGGACATAACGCAGGATTCTGTGTACATCCAGTGTGTGGAGAAGAGCCTCACCTTTGTTAGAATGGTTAGGCTAATACACCGGAAGGTCGACCGTCTGATTGAGGGTGAACTCTGAAACCACCTTGGGAAGAAACTTAGGACTGGTTCGTAAGACCACCCAGTCTTTATGAAAAATCAAATAAGGCTCCTTACACATCACGGCCTGAAGCTCGGAAATCCTTCGAGTGGAACTAAAGGCAACCAAAAATAGCGCCTTCCAGGAGAGATAGCGCAAGTCACAGCTCATCACTGGTTCAAAAGGGGGAAGCGTAAGCTTCTCGAACAAAATTCAAATCCCAAGGCAGAGATACTAAACAAATATTTTTGCTCAGTATTTACAAAGGAAGTGGGGGAGGTACTTAAAACAAACAGTAGAAACACTCTGGATACAGAAGGTGATACCAGCCCATTTACAGAAGAAAGGGTTCTGAAAGAACTCTTAAAACTGAAGGTGGACAAAGCAATGGGGCCTGATGGGATTCATCCCAGAATTCTAAAAGAACTAAGGGTAGAACTAGTGACACCACTGACTACTCTCTTTAACAAATCATGGGAGGATGGGGGTGGTACCCGAGGACTGGAGAAGGGCAGGTGTGATTCCCCTTCACAAAAGTGGGAGCAAAGCAGAAGCAGAAAACTACAGACCCTGTTAGTTTAACCTCAGTGGTAGGAAAATGATGGAATCACTTCTGAAGGAAAGAATTGTTGAGTATCTAGAGGCCAGAGGGGCTCAGGACCCAAGGCAGCATGGATTCGACAGCGGAAGGCCATGCCAGACAAATCTGATACATTTCTTTGACTGGGTGACCAAGTAGTAGATCAGGGAGGGGCTGTGGACATGGCCTACCTAGACTTTAGCAAAGCATTTGACACAGTCCCACACAAAGATTAATATACAAGTTAGCCAGCCTGGAGTGGGTCCCAAGATGACAGCCTGGATAAAGAATTGGCTGGAGAATAGGACACAGAAGTAATAGTAAATGGAGTCCACTCTGAAGAAAGGGGGTTACTAGTGGGGCACTGAGGGTTCAGTATTAGACTGGTCCTCTTCAATGTCTTTATAAGCAACATTGCAGAGGGACTGGAAGGAAAGTATGTCTCTTTGCAGATGACACAAAGATCTGCAACAGAGTTGATGCACAAGGTGGGGTGGAAAGGATGAGAAGGGACTTGGCAAGGTTAGAGGAATGGTCAAATGTATGGCAGCTTAGATTCAATGCTAAGAAGTGCAAGGTAATGCACCTGGGAAACAAAACCAGGGAAGAGTAAACAATGGGGGGTGAGATACTAACAACAACAAAAATGGAAAGGGACCTGGGGGTAGTCATATCAGATGACCTAAAGGTGGGCAAGCAATGTGAGAGGGTAGCAAGGAGGGCTGGGGGGATACTGGGATGCATAGGGAGAGGCATCACCAGTAGAAAACAGGAAGTTATTATCCCTCTGTACAGACAGTTGGTGAGACCCCATCTGGAGTACTGCGTGCAGTTCTGGAGACCCAATCTCCGCAAGGACATAGACAGGATGGAGGCTGTCCAGGGGGCAACTAAAATGGTGCAGGGTCTGCACCGGAAGACATATGAGAGACTTAAGGAGCTGAATATGTGTAGCCTCAAGGAAAGCGGGAGAGGGGACATGATAGAAACTTTCAAAGTATCTCAAGGAATCAACAAAGTCCAAGAGGGCAGCATCTTTCAAAAAGGGTGTGCAAGAACAAGGGGGCTGAATTTGAAGATAGAAGGGCTCAGAGGTAATTTAAGGAAGTATTTTTTCACAGAGAGGGTTGTGGATGCATGGAACGGCCTTCCGGAGGAGGTTGTGGAGTCAAAAACAGTGGTGGAATTCAAGTATGCATGGGACAGTCATAAGGCAATTCTAGGGGGTGGGGGTAGGAAGAAGTAGGCTGCTGGTTAACTAGGATCTGCAGCTTATCCAATAGGTAGGGAAATGGGCAGACTGGGTGGGCCAAGCGGTCCTTATCTGCCATCAAAATCTATGTTTCTAAAGTGGGGAAGGGTTACAGATAGGAGTTTCAGATGGAGAATCCCTTTCAGAAAGGTTTTTGACATTTCCAGCTGCACAACATGTTTCCCCCCTATCAAATCATGATAAGCTGAGATGGCCAAGAGGTGAACCTTGAGGGAGGAGTAAGAGAGACCCAGATCAGACAGGTGCAACAAATACTCCATGATCTGTGGAGCCGAGCATGTGAAGGGGTCCCAGCCTTTTGTCGCCGCCCAAATGGAAAAGCGCTTCCATTTCATAGTATAGGTCGATCTGGTCGAGGGCTTTCTGGCCTCTAACAGGACCTGGGTGACCTTATGTGAGACCCCAAAACAAGACTGTATTATGTCTGTAGGAGCCACGCATGAACATACAGGGTCCTGAGCCTGGGATGCATTAATCTGCCCTGATACTGAGTCAACAGGTCATGACTGAGAGGAAGAGGAACTGGGGATTTCCGCTGATAGCTGCTGCAGAAGTGGAAACCAGATTTGCCTCGGCCAGAGGGGAGCTATGAGAATCATCCTGGCTCCCTCTGCCTGGAGTTTCAGGGGGACCCTCTGAAACATGGGAAGTGGAGGGAAAGCGTACAAGAATTTCTCTGTCCAACAAAGTGACAACGCGTCATGCCAGAAAGCATCATGTCCTGGAATGAGCGAGCAAACACTGGGAAGTTTTGAGTTGGATGGGGAGGCGAACAGGTTGAGTTCCGGTCACCCCATCACTAAAAAAGGGAGTCTTGCCACTTCCTGACTTAATTCTCATTCGTGAGTGAGGGTCTAGGTTCTGCTGAGGTTGTCTGCCAGGACATTTTGAACACCTGGCACATGGATGGCTGTGAGTGACAAGACAGTACTGGACTGTCCAGTTCCACACTCACATCGCCTCCCTGCAAAGGGGGTACGACAGAGTGCCTCCCTGTTTGTTGATACACCAGACTACCGACATGACATTCTGGATAAGCAAAGATCCCCTGGGAAGGATGGACTGAAAGGCCTGAAGGGTGTACAGGACTGCCCTCATCTCCAAGACATTGATGTGCAAGGACATCTCGAGTTGGGACCACAGACCCAGAGTTTGGTGGTCTCCCATATGAGCTCCCCAACCCTGGTTGGAAGCGTCCATGGTGAGAGTGCACAGGGGAGCAGGCCTCCAGAAGGGAAGACCCTGGGACAAGTTTGAGGGATCCCGCCACAACTGCAGATCCTTCTTCATTGCTTTGGAAATCATGATCGGATGATCCAGATCATCCCTGAACTGATCCCACTGAACACGTAAGGTACACTGAGAGACTCATGTGTAATCTGGTATGGGGAACCATAGAGATGCAGGCTGCCATCAACCCCAAGAGCCAGAGCATCGCTCTGGCTGGGAGAAAATTGGAGGAGGCTACAAGGGTCGCATGTTCTCAAATGGCCTCCACCCTGTCTGAAGGGAAAAAGGCCTTGCACTGGACCATGTCCAACACAGCTCCTATGAACTGAAGCCTCTGAGAAGGAGTAAAAATTAGCCAGTCGTCCAGGTAGGGAAAGACTGCAATGTCCTGATGATGCAGGACTGCTGCCACCACCGTTAGACACTTGGTGAAAACCCTGGGTGCTGAGGAAAGGCCAAAGGGGAGTGCCATAAACTGGAAGTGCTCCCCCTGGAAACAAAAGCACAGGAAGCAGCAGTGGGCTGGAAATATTGGAATACAGGGAAAGGGGAAATTGTTTAACCAGGAAAGGCACACTAAGCCAGAGCTTGTTTCCAGGTGCGACCTGGGAGCACAAGGAAGTTAAGTAACTTGCTCAGGGTCACACAGTATGCAAGTGGAAGCTGTGGGATTCTAATACGCAGGTAGACATCCTGCGCATAACCAATGGGCCTTCTGAAGAAGAGGTAGAAGGCTTTGGAGGGTCAGCATTCTGAACATTTTGTACTCGACGAACAGATTGAGTCTGCTGAGGTCAAGTATGGGTCTGAAGTCACCCGTCTTTTTTGTAATCAGAAAAAAGTGGGAGTAAAACCCCCGTCCCCACTGACGAATGGGAACCGACTCTATTGCCACTTTTTGCAGTAGAGTTTGAACTTTCTCTCTTACTAGAAGAATCTGGTGGGGCGTGTAAAACGAGTGACTTGGTGGAGATTCTGGAGGAATTTCAAGGAACTCCAGTGTGTGTCCCTGTGAGACAAGTTGCAGGACCCATGCGTCGGAGGTTATACCGCTCCATTCCTGCATGTGGAGGGTGAACCTCCCCCCCCCACCAGTTCCTTGCACTGGGGCTGAGAGGGAAGGGGTAAGAAGGTGGCAGGGCCAGCAGGGGGAGGGCCCCCTGAATGCCTCTTGAACTTGGAGGCCAGATGGGAAGAAAAGGAAGCACCTGTAGCCTTTCTCTTGCCCCGACTGCGGGCCTGGGTTTGCTTCACTGGCCTCCTTGTCTGTTTCCAAAAGGGCTGTTTCTTTTGTACACCCAACTGGCACACAGACCCAACGGACCTCAGGGCCTGGCCTCTGTCCTGAAGGTCCATTATGATGTTTTTGGTGTCTCCCCCCCCCACCAAAAGGACTGAGCCCCAAAAAGGAGCATTGTGGATCGTGGTCTGGACCTTGTTAGTGAGCCCAGAGTTGCACAGTCAAGCATGCCGCCGAAGGGGAGATGGCGGTCGCAGAGGTACTGGCCGCTGCATTGACTGAATCATAGGTGGCCTGTAAGGCATGCCTGCAGAAAATATTGGACTGGCGTGAGTCCTTGGTGAGGTCCTCCTTGAGGTTCGAGGGATCCATACATTGGATTCGAGCCTCTAGCTTGGCCAGGATCACCTTCTGAAAGGATACCATATGAGCTACGTAATTTAGGGATCAGAGGGCGCACGTAGCTGAAGAGTATACTTTCTTGCCATACTGGTCAATCTGCCAAGACTCCTTGTCAGGAGGAGAAGTGCTCATGTGCTTCAGGGCAGCTGAGTGATCATGAACCGTGGAAATAATGACGAAGTCGGCCTTTGGATGCGAGCTTAGAAAGGGAGCACCCTCAGGAGCCCGGTAAATCCAGTCAGCCTTCTTGGGGACCACCAGGAGGGAGTGTGGCAGTTGCTAAATCGTTTTGGTGAGATCTTCGTGGGGCCCTATCCAGGGAGGAACCGGGATTGGGGAATAAGACTCTAGGCCCAGATGCTCTGCAAGTCTTTTCCTCATGGAGTCCTGTTCCTCAGTCTCCCAATTATAAAATTCCTGGATGGCCATCAGTGAATCTGAGAAGGAAGGGTCCTCAGGAGGGGATTTAGGAGAAGTCTTCCCTTTAGGATCTGGAGACTGTCGAGTAAGACGAGTCCTCCAAAGTATCCTCCCGAGTCTGGATAGTCCAGATCATCTATGGGTTTGAAATTCAGGAGATAGATGTCGTGAGGGGTAGCTCCCGAAACGTGAACAGTCGGAACCAAGCTCACTAGGGACAAAGACCTTGGGGGGGGTATGAGCCTGCATAGGGAGACGGCTCTCCAGGTCCAAAACCAATTCCGTCCTGGCCTCCTTCCACCAGGACTGGATCATTGTTTGGAAGTCCTGAGGTGGAGCTTGAGGAGGAGGAAGAGGGGTGGGAGACACATGGGTAAGTGGGAAATGATACCCATGGGCACCTAAGCCCTGATAATGGAGATGAGGGTACCCTTGGTAAAAGGGGTATCTCGGATAGTGATGTCCCAAAAAATACAGATCTGGAGAAGAACCTGCTGGAGGAAGGTCCGATGAGAACCCGTGAAGGTAGCTCGGGACATTAAAAGGCCTAGAAGGGCCTGGGAGATTCCCTGTATGTCAAGGTACCAGATGTCAGGGGAACCGGCGCAAATCCCGCTGTTGTGTAGATAGGAGGTGGGGTGGGTGTCGGAAAAAGTCATCGGGACCGACATCGAGGGCAGTGTCTGAAATGGATCTGGTGCCCGGGGGGGGGGGGGTGTCTGAGCTAAACATAGGGGTGTCAATGGTGGAGCCCAGTCTGGCACGGGGGCAGACATCGGGACCATAAGAGAGGGCTCCAGCGTAGGGCTGGGCGCGGACCGCAGGAGGAACAGGAGATGGGTCCTGCGCCTGGGTAGGCGCTGGAGCTAGACGAAGGGGTCCTGATGGAGGGACCGGTCTCTCTTCCGTCGGGGGTGCCGAGGGAAAGAGACCCGACAGAGAGGCCCTGAGGAGCCTCAGGCATAAGGACAGACGGTGGAGGTGCCTCTAACCCTTCGTCCTCCGTGGGGGACTGATGAATGGAAGCCAGAGTAAGGGTCAGATACAGCTGTTCATCATTCTCTTCCTGACCTGGGGTGGTGGGCAGCAAACAGGAGCCACCGGGGGTGGGGGGGAAGAGGGAAGACTCAGGGTCTTCTGGTTGCTTAGTCGGTCATCGGGTTCATCGGCAGAAGCCACTGACGGAGAAGCAACATCCGAGCAGGCGGCAGACTTACCGGATGAAGGGCCAGGCAGCAGAGGAACTCTGCCGGGTTGAGACCGAACGAGTCCCCGAGGAGCGGGGCTCAACTTATTGGTAGCCAGGCGGGCCTCAAAGCAGCCGGGGGATGACTTATCGGTGGATACTGGGCACCCGCCAGAGGAGCCGGTGGGCAGCTTACTAGTGGAAATCGGGAGCAGTGCAGCGGACAGGCCTGGCGTGTCCCTGGACGCAGCCTGGACGACCACTATGAGAAGTGGTGGGGGAGAGGCCATGCTGGTAGAAGGCCTACTACAGTCCTTGTCCTCATGGCGCTCCCGGTGTCCTTTTTCTTCTTGGCCTCTGGGGAAGGTGAAGTTGTGGATTCCCGAAGGCGCGCCATTTCTTTTTCGAGGGTGGCCATCCTATTTTTTAAGAGATGGACCTCCAGGGCCAGCTGTCTTCTGCGAGTTGCCTGATTGAAGGACTGGCAGTCTGGGCAAGCCACGGTGCCATGGTCCAGGCCTAGGCAGAAAAGACACCTTCGGTAACCGTCTTTGTGTGAAATTTGAGCACTGCAATCCTCACACTTCTTGGCTTTTGATGATGGATAAGACAGGGAACAAAAAGAACTCTATTTTAAAAGAAAAAGGCAGGTTTTAAAGGTGATCGACTGGGCAGTTTTACCGTGAGGTACCATGCACAGGACAATGGCAGGAAAGAACTAGAAGGCGGGAGTGGGGAACGCCCACTACAGGGTCATGCTGATGTCAGTCACGTGACGGGTGAGCGGTCCCCCACCGGGCACTGCTGGAAAAGTTTGCTGTGCAGCCCTGACACCAGGTGGCACAGTCTTGTGTGTAATGACTTACTGCAGGAACCCTCTTGAAGTAAGATCCTCCCCTTCCAACACAGGGACACCACATCTCACCAGAAAACTCCCAGTCCTGGAGCAAGCCAACAGAAAGGGGGCAGTTCTGCATTGTGTGAGGATGCATAAAGGTCTGACTCCATCTGTCAAACAGATCTTCCACCACCAAGGTCAGCAGTTCCCACTCCTGCATTATGGACTGTGACCTTGTTTGCTAAAATGTTTTGGGCACCTGGAACATGTACTGCTGACAGTTTTGTAACCGTGTTCCAGAGCTCAATACCATACCATCATTGTCTCCCTGCACAGGGGGTAAGAATAAGTTCCCCCTTGTTTGTTAATGTAATGCATCACACTGACGTTGTCCATTTGTGCCAACAGAGGACCCAGGGACAAGTGAGCTTGGAAGGCCAGTAGTCGTTATAGAACAGCTTGCATTTTTAGAACACTGATATGCAGGTTGCTCTCCACTTTGGTCCACATACCCTGCGTCTGACGGGGACCTAAATGAGTGCCCCAGCCAATCCCTCAGGCATCTGTTAAAATCTGCAAGGGATCAGAAAGGAAACCCACTTTAGCAGGTTGCTGGGTTCCATCCACCACTTGAGCATCTTGTGTACAGGAGAGGTTACTAGAACCCTCTGTTCTAGATCATCCTTGAGTTGATCCTACTGGACTCTCAAGGTCCACTGAGAGATCCACATATGTAGCCTGGCCAGAGGTAATGTGATAAAGGTCACTGCCAGGAGGCCCAGAAGCTGAAGGAATGTTCTGGCTATGACATATCGGCTGTCCTGCACTAGTTGGGCCTGTGCAATCAGATGTTCGGCCCTGTCCAGAGGCAGAAAGGCTAAGCCTAGGGTTGTGTCCATTAAGTACAGTTACATAAGAACTTACCGTAACAGTAGATCTTCGAGAGAGGCTCTTGCAGTAGGTAATTACATATAGGACTGAGGCTGGCCAGCGTAAGGACCCGACGGAAATATTTCCAGCTAGCAGTCCCTGGCGGGGGACCGCCCCCATGTCAGGTGACCGGCGTCAGTATAAAGGGGCGGTCCCCCATGCCCGCCTTCCAGTTCTTTCCCGCCAAAGGCCAAAAGGCAAGATGGGAGAGAAGTGGATATTTCCCCTCCTGGAAAAGAAGCTGAAAAAGCTTAGAGGGATGGAGGGCAGGAAGGTAGTACCTACTGCAAGAGCCTCTCTCGAAGATCTACTGTTACGGTAAGTTCTTACATAACTGTACTATCTTACTTAGAGAGGGCTCTTGCAGTAGGTAATTACATATAGGACTGAGTCCCAGTCTGGAACAAGGAGAAGCAAACGGGAGGAGGAAAGCTACTCAGAAGCAGACCCTCTGAATGTGAAGGCCTTAAGAAAGGAGGCCTTGTAAAACAGACAGCCCGAAGCCTGTTCTACGGCAACAGGCAATGTCCAAACTGTAACGTTTTGTAAAGGTATGGACAGAAGTCCAAGTGGCAGCTGCACAAATGTCAGCCGCTGACACATTCTTGAAACAAGCCACAGAGGCCGCGACCCCTCTGGTGGAGTGGCCTCTAACTTGACCTGGCAGGGCTTGTTGTACTTGTCATAACAGAAAGTGATACAATGAGCCAACCATTTCGATAGGCATTGCTTAGAAACAGCATTGCCTTCTCTTTTATGAGCAAAGAGACGAACAGTTGATCAGTCTTTCTGAGATGCTTCGTCCTGTTGGTGTAGTATCTCAGAATTCGGTGAACATCCAAAGTATGCAGGAAGTACTCTCCATGATTAGACTGCTATGTAAAAAAGGAAGGCAACTCTATGGATTGATTCAGCGTCAATTCCGCTACCACCTTAAGGAGAAACTTAGGGTTGGTAATGAGCCATTACTCCTTGGGTAGAAAATCAAATACAGGATTTTACACATCAGGGCCTGGAGCTTGGAAATCCGCCGAGCAGAAGTAATAGCCACTAGGAAGAGAGACTTCCAAGAACTGAACTTTAGGTCCACTGAGGCTGCCGGCTCAAAAGGAGGCAGAGTAAGCTTCTAAATGAAATTCAGATCCCAGGAGGGCAGGAACCCGATAGGAGGTCATAAGTGAGGACCTCTTGAGACCTCCCAGCTGAGTGAGCGTTCTGTCTGCAAGGGACATGATAAGTAGAAATGGCGCCATGTGGCCTATAGAATGAATGGCTGAGACTCAGATCAAGAGGTGTCCGAGGTAATCCAGAAGTTGGCCGACAGAGCACAAGAAGGGCTCGATATCACTGGAGGCAGCCCAAATACAGAACCGCTTCCATTTCATGGCATAAGTAGATCTGGTTGAGGGTTTCCTGGCCTCCATCAGAATCTCAGGTACTGGGGACCCCAAATCGGGCTTGAGCTACGTCTGCAGGAGCCACGTGTGCAACTGAAGGGACTTGAGGCCTCGATGGAACAGGGTCCCCCGATCCTGGGTCAGCAAAAGTAGCGACAGAGGAAGAGGAGGTTCCTCTGAGTACTACTGTAGAAGAGAAAACCAAACTGCTAGGGCCAGAAAGGAGCCAAGCTCCTTCCGAACCGAGTTTCTGCAAGACACCGTAATTAGTAGAATCGGGGAGGCATAGATGAATCTGCTCTTCCAGTCTAGAGACAGAGGGTCTCTCCAAAATGCCGCTCCCTGGAGTGAGCGAGCAGAAGACGGGAAGTTTTGCATTTTGAGAGGATGCAAACAGGTCTACCTGTGGAGTTCCCCAGCACAGGAAGATGTCTTCTATGACCCCCTGATCCAGTTCCCATTCATGAGCTTGAGCAGATGACCGGCTGAGCCTGTCTGCCGGCGTGTTCTTGACCCCCGGGGCGTGAGATGCCGTGAGGTGAAGGTTGTGCTGTACTGCCCAATCCCAGACTCGCATCGCCTCTCCGCAAAAGGGGTAGCAACGAGTTCCTCCCTGTTTGTTGATGTACCAGACCACACACATATTGTCAGTCTGTACAGCTAGGTGAATGGGAGACAGATGTAAATGCAGAGCCTGAAGAGCATATAGCACTGCCCTTAGTTCGAGCACATTGATATGAAGGGACTTCTCGAGCTTGGACCAGGAGCCCTGGGTCTTGTGAGGACCGAGATGGGCTCCCCAACCCTCGCTGGAGGCGTCCGTATTCAACGTCTGCGAGGGGGGAGAAAGACCAAAGAGAACTCCCTGGCAGAGGTTCTCCTGAACCATCCACCACTGCAAGTCCCGAGCCATGGGAGCGGAGACCAGGACAAGTTGATCTAGGCCGTCCACTAGCTGATCCTATTGAGACCGAAGCATCCATTGAGAGATTCTCGTGTGGAGCCGAGCGCGAGGGACTGTCAGAATCGCAGCAGTCATTCGTCAGAGGAGGCGAAGGACTGACCTGCCTGGGGCCAGACAACAGGCTGACCTGGGCCTGGAGAGTGGCCACCCTGTCCAGTGGCAGGAAGGCCATGCTGGAGGTCGTGTCCAGGATTGCCCCAATAAACTGGAGCCTCTAGGACGGGATCAGATGGGACTTGGCCTGGTTGATGGTAATACCCAGGCAGGCAAAGACCTGCTGGGTAAGGGAAAGGAAGCGCAGGAGTTCCTCCCTGGATGGGGCTGCCAGGAGCCAATCGTCCAGGTACGGGAAAACCTGTAACCCCTGGGTACGCAGGTAGGCCGCTACCACCGAAAGGTATTTGGTGAACACCCGGAGCACCAAGGAAAGACCAAATGGGAGGGCCTTGAACTGGTATTGGTCCCCCTGGAACGCAAAATGCAGGTATTTGTGGTAGGAAGGGTGGCTAGGGATATGCAGGTAAGCATCCTGCATATCCAAAGCACACAGCCACTGTCCCGGCCGGAGAAAGGGCAGGAGGCTCTGCAGCGAGAGCATCCTGAACCTCTTGTACTCCACGAACAAGTTCAGGGAGCTGAGGTCGAGAATCGGTCTTGTGTCCCGTTTTCTTCGGGACCAGGAAGAAATGGGAATAGTACCTCATTCCCTGAAGAGGAATGGGGACGGGTTCTATCGCCTCCTTCAAGAAAAGGGAGGAAATTTCTTCCTGGACCAGAAGAAGATGCTCCTGTGAGTACAACGACCTTGGAGGAGGGTGTCGAGGGGGATTTTGAAGAAACTCTATTGAGCGTCCCTATGCAATGAGTTGGAGTACCCAGGAATCTGACCTTATCCTCTCCCAACCCGGGAGATGGAGGGAAAACCTCCCTCCTACCAGTTCCCCTGGAAACGCCAGAGGCTGTGGGAGAGGAAAGGAGTCAGGTGGTGTGGGGCAGCATCACAGCTGAAGCTCCCACTGCTTTTTTGGGAGGTGGGGGCTTGGCAGCTGGAGGGGCCTGATGTTTATTGGCCCGCTTTCCCTGTCATTTCACCCTTTGCCGATTCCGCCTGCAAAAGGGACGACGCTGCACTGAAGGGGGATTGTACATGGAGTCCACAGACTTCAGTGTGGTCCCTTTCTCCTGCAGATCTGTGATAATTTTCCTTGACATCACCACCGAACAGCACCGAACCCCGGAAGGGCACTTCCTGAATAGCGGACTGCACTTCCGGGACCAAACCTGATACATGGAGCCAGGCATGACGCTGTAAGCCTACGGCGAAAGCCAAGCTCCTACCAGCAGTGTCCACTGCATCGTACATGCTACGAAGCATGTGCTGACTGGCCGAATGAGCAGAATGGACAAAGTCAGCCACTTCCTGTTTAACCTGAGAGTCAGGAAGGGAGTTCAACTTGGATTCCACCTCACTAAGAATCGCCTTCTGGTAATCCCCATGTGACTGACGTAGTTCAGAGCCCTAATACCCAGAGTGGAAGAAGCATAGATCTTCTTGCCGCACTGATCCAGAAGACGGGATTCTTTGTCAGGTGGTGACGAGCTCAAATGCTTCGGATTAGCTGACCAGCCGTGAGCGGCGCTAATCACAACCGAGTCAGCTTGAGGGTGAGAATCAAGGAAGTCAACACCCTCGGGAGCCTGGTATAGCCTATTAGACTTCCGAGGAAGAGGGGCTAATGCCGACGGTTGCTTCCAAATGGTGGAAACAAGGTCGGCATGAGGCTCAATCCAGGGTGGCACCAAGGTCGGAGTGGTCTCTGCAGATCCAGGAGCGCAGCGAAGTTTCTTACGCTACAGTCCGCCCAAGGAGCGCACTTATGAACTTCCTGATTTTGCACAGCAACTCGGAAAGAAGGATCCTCCGGAGGAGTCCTAGGCCTGGATTTGGTCAGAGAGCGGGGCTCGTCGTCCGGGTTGGAATAACCGTCGGAATCATCTGAGGTGTCCGAGGAAAAAGAAGACTCCCTCTCCCGGCGTGGGGGAGGAACGGACCCTTTAGGAAGCCCTTGGGGAATTGTGTCCTGCCCCGCCCTGGAACCAGAAGGCTCGCCCCGGTATCCGGAGGTGGTGAGGGAGTCTGTCATCTGGGGCGTACAGGAGCCGGAACCGTTGCCGGGAGACTACTCTCCACCACTCTGGTGAGCTGAGCCTTGGCCTCAGCCCACCAGGAGGCCAGAGTCTCCTTCAAGTCCACCGGCCGCTGAGGGGGCAGTGGAAGAGGAGGAGGAGGAGAGGGATACGGTACTGAGTGTACCCGTAGGGTACATATCCGTAACCCAACAGTGGGTAACCTGGCATCGGGTAGTGAGGCACCGAGTACTGTGGCATCGGGTCGGCAGGTGTCAGGTACTGGGGCATCGGATACTGTGGAGCCGGGTAAGACGGAGTCGGATTCCCAGGAACCAGGGGGGTCTGACGGAGCAGATGGCCCAGCTGGAAGCCCGGTGGGCGGGCCTGGAACAGAAGGCCCAGTGGGTGGAGAGCCCGGCATTGGAGCAGCATCCGGGAGGGGAATGTCACCCGGCGTCGGGAGGACCTGCATCAGAGCAGGCGTCCAGGGAACCGACATCAGGTCGTCCGGCCCAGCAGGAGGGAGACCTGATGGGGGCACAGCAGGAACCTCAGCATTGCCCGGGAATGAGGAGGAAAATCCCCGGGGTCAGGCTGAGGAGACCCAGGGTCGCCGGAGGGCTGCGGGGATTCTGGAACGGCGGACGTAAGAGGGTCAGACGTCGGCTCAGCCGCCGCGCGGACATTGGGATGTCTGACTTATCAGTGGAGTCTGGGCGGACATCGGAGGAGCCAGCATCCAACTTAACAGACTCAACGCCCTAGGCAGGTCGCGAAGGAGGGGCGGCCTGGTCGGACGGACAAGTGGCCGTGCGCCCCCCGAAGGGTCAATTGACTTATCGACCGTCTCCGTGCGGCTGTCAAAGGAGCGGAAGTCCAGCTTACCGGAGCCGCTCGAACCAGTAGGCCGCACAATGACAGCTTTACTAGGAGCGGAGGCCTACAACAGCCCGGAACCGCCCGAGCGCGAGCCAGATGGGCAGGCCGATGCCACCTTGGAAACTTCCAAGACGGCCGTCAAGAAGCGGTCCCCCGAAGGGGACATTACCTGGAGCACGGCGACTCCAGCCGGAGTCGCGGTGGAAGAGGAGCCCCTGTCCCGATGCTTCTTGTCCTTCTTACAATGGCCTTCGGGGGAAGTGGACGCCTGCCGGAGCTTTTTCAACTCCTTCTCCATGGAGGACATCATCTTCTTGAGGATATGGGCTTCCAGGGACTGCTGCCTCAGTCTGCGGGTGGCGGCATTAAATTTAAGGCAGTGCTGGCACTTCTCTACCTGATGGTCCGGACCCAGACAGAAGACGCACTGGGAATGGCCGTCCTTGTGCAGGAGTTGGGCGTCGCACTTATTTTTGTGCTCGGAGGGTGTAGGGGACGACATACACCAACGAAAGGCTGACGATTAAGTCGAATAATATTGAAAAAACTACGGTAAATACTACCAGCGACAGAGCTGACAAGCGTTGAACTTTACCGTGAGGCACTGACACGAGCTAACGGCGGGTGTGGGGGACCACCCCTTTATACTGACGCCGCATGACGTCTGTCACCTGACGTGGGGGCGGTCCCCCGCCAGAGACTAATAGCTAGAAATTTTTCCGTTAGGTCCCGACGCCGGCCTGCATCAGTCCTATATGTAATTACCTACTGCAAGAGCCCTCTCGAAGTAAGACCTGCCCCTATATACTGTAGATGCTGGCAAGGGGATCAGGATAGACTTTGGCACATTAAGAGTAACTCCCAAAGTATCGAACAGTTATCTGGTTTGGGCTACGGTGTGCAGGAGCTGTTACCTGAAGTAAGCTTTCAGTAGGAAGACATCCAGGCAGGGAAATGCATAGATGCCTTCTCTGCGAAGGGTTGCTGCTACTACTGACAAGCATTTGGTACAGACCCGTGACGCGAATGACAAGCCAAAGGGCAATACTCTGAACTGGTAGTGTTCCCCATTGAAAAATGAACCTCTGGTATTTCCTGTGAGGTTTTTGAATTCTGATATCAAGGTAGCATCCTTCATGTCCATGGAAATAAAAATTACGTACCTACCGTAATTATGATCTTTCTGTGTATCTTCACCATTCATCACAGATGGGGTACTGGCCGGAGATCAGGACCCCGAGGGAGCCTTATTTTTTATTTTTTTTTTAAACGGATAGGCGGAGTCGATACAGCATCGGTGCCGCCCTCGAGGCCGATGTACTACGTGGCGCTCGAGGATTAGCCGTTAGGCTGCGTCGACTCCGCCTGCCTACCAGTTCTGAGTCGCCGGAGAGGTAAGAGGAAGGGATGGAGGGTGGGACAAGAGAGTCCAAGGGACAGAAAAAGGAAGAGAAAAACTGAACTAAAAGGAGAAATAACGACTGAGAGGACAGCATAGAGGAAGGAAGACTAAGGGGATTGGGTAGGGGCCCCAATCTCTGGAAAAGGAAGAAGGGAGGGGGAAGAGAGAATTTAAGAGAGAAAGTGAGAGGTAACAAGGATCCAGGACCCTTGTCCGTCACCAGACTGTATAGGAACTGCAAGGAGTAGCAAAGCTCATTTGCCAGAATTCAAGGCACAGAATAACTGGCAATACCCCAAAAGCAGAGTCGGCTATTCTGGAGAAGGACAGGGTACAGGGACTCAGTACTCGCTCTGTAAAGATATTTGGTGAAAAAAAGGGAAGTTCTTTCTTTTTTTTTTAAAGTTAAACGGACAACAGAAGGAGGGCAACCACCAGCTCTCACCCCGTAGGAGTGAAGATATGTAGTAGAGAAGGAGTGCCACTCGAACTGTACCCATTAGGGAAGAAACTACCCCCCTGTGTGTCCCAACTTTATCCCGCTCAAAAAGAGGGGTAGGCACAGAGGGAGGAGGATCCAGAGACTGAAGCCCCAGGGGGATGGGGGGGATTGTGATGAATGGTGAAGATACACAGAAAGATCATAATTACGATAGGTACGTAATTTTTATATCTTATCTGTGTCAATCTTCACCATTCATCACAGATGGGTGAGTACCTAGCCCCCCAAAAGGGGTTGATTCATTGCACCCCTACGGGACAGAGTCCCTTAGCCTCAGTGGTGACACACTAAGGGGGAACCTTTGGGCGTGGGGAGAGCGGAGACAGGGTCCCCCGAGGGGAAGGAAGCTGCCCAACAAACGCCGCTCCCCGCCCTATGGGAAAGAGACAGGTTCCCTGGTGAGCTGGAGCAAATCACCCCACGCCGGCCAAGGGTGACAACCAGAAAGGCGGCTTTCACCGATCTCCTGGCGCAGATCGCTGTCCCCGCGACCCCGATAGCTACCCTTTCATTGGCGTCATAAGATGCCCTTGCTTGGTGCCTTGCTAGCTACAGGCCACGTGCAGAGAGTGCGATGGCTTGCCTGGTTTGCTCCGAGTGAGGCAAAGCAGCTAGGATCCGACCTAGCACTGACCACAAGAACCTATTGTAGGCTGCATAGTGGGCCTGATGAGCAGAGATGGAGAGAAGCAACCGTGCTGAGTAGAAAGTCGTCCTCCCCCAGAAATCAAAATCCAAACAGTCCTGATCTGGGGGCCGATCACGGTGGAGGGTGCGAAGCCCGTCAGGGGTGTCCAGGTGCGTCAATCCTGACTGCGGATGAGGCATAGAACCTGGAGACTCCGGGGGAGCGCAATACCGCTGGCTGAGGTCCCTAGGGGCAGGAACTCCGGAGAAGGGCCTCTGCCAGAAACGCATGGATGCCTCCCAAAAGGGAGCAGGCCAGGGCGGCACCACAAGGGTGGCTGCACCGAAATCGCCTAGAAAGGCGTGCGCCGCATGTTCAGGATTGCTGACCGACAAGGGAGAAAGGTGAAGGTCCTCCATCATCCTCGCGAGGAACCGCTGATACTCTGAGAGATCAGCGGCAGGAGAGATATGGACAGATGGTTCCTCTCCCCCAGAAGAGGGGGATGAGGAGCTGGAGGTCACAATGCGTTCCGAGGGTGGTTGCTCGGGGAGAGGTTGAAAAACCTGGCTGTCCATGGCCCTAACGTAGGCAGGGAACCGAGCAGCCACCTCTCTGAACTGCTCCCAAGTGAGAGGGCTGCTAGGACCAAGAATGCCTGGGAGCGCTGGAGAATGCGGCAGAGGATAGGGCAGAGCCGAGAGAAGAAGTCGGCTGACCTCTGTCAGGGTTAGGAGGGACCATGGACACTCGAGGAGGGTGTCCCTGAAGACCCGCAGCCGACAGCCGTACAACCACGTTGGTACTGCCTAGGCTGCGCCCAGAAGAATCCCCCAGTGAGGCGACTGGGCCGTAGATAGATCCAGAAGGACGGTCCCCTGCCTCCAAAGAATGGGACCCCTCAAGGAACCGGACGGGAAGGGCGGAAGTCCGCACTTCAGCTTCGGCCAGGGCCGGGGTGGACCCCAGAGAAAGGCCGACGTGCCGACCCCACACCCCTCGACCCCTCAGAGTCCGAGAGGGTCCTGGTCCTCAAGAGGGCCAGCCTAGGTAGCTGGCAGCTCTGGGCTGCCCCCGAAGGGGAGACCCAGGGAGCAGCACCCTTCCCTCCTGTAGACTTCCCGATGGGCCCCAAAGTTGGGTGATCAAGACACACTACGGGAGGGGGTACCACCGCCGAGGGGTCAAAGAACCCTCCAAGGCCAGGCTGCATGGCAATGGTGGCACGCACCATAGCCTGCTGGTCAGTACCACTGACCCCAACCTCGGGGAGAACCTGACGCTCCTCAGAAGGAGGCTGGCTGTGACTCGTCGTCGAGACCACCAGCTCGCCCTCCTCTGCAGACAGCCCCGAAGGGTGTGACTGCCCATCAGACTCCGAGCCCGACTCCGAAGAGGTAGAGTCTGAGGCCCTAAGCCAAACGGTAGGAGGGTGAGGAAAGGCGACCTTACCAAGAAGCCCAGTAGCCAAAGCAGTGGCCAGGCGGCACTCGCTGCCTCACAGCCCGCAGGCGGGCTGACAGAAGGCGGCAGGGCAGCTCTCCAGGTAGGGTCCTGAGCTAGGGCCAGCCGTGGCGCCGCTAAGTCCACTGGCACCGGGCGGTACCAGGAAAAGAGACGGCGCCTGACGGCAGCCCCAGTAACAGCCTCGTGCCGATGACACCGCTTAGTTCCCTCGGGCCGCGAACGGCACCGAGGACCTGCAGTGCCGACGGCCCAAAAGCGGACTCAGCGCCGAACATAGCACTGGCTAGGTTTCTCGCCGCCGCTGAAGGGCACCGAGAGCACCAACGGTGCCGGCAGACAACTCTGAAGGCCCCATGGCGGCGCGTGCTCAACCTCGCGCGCGCGAGACATGGCGAAGGCGACGCCAATCCAGGTCACGGGCGTCATGAGCGTCAGCGCTCGCGGTGACCGGCACCGGCTAAAGCACATGGCGCCGAGATGAGAGTCGGCGCCGACAGGCCCACGGCACCGGTTGCCTCGACGTCGCCGACTCTACGCGCCAACCCGGCCTTCTGGACTGGGCGGAGCGACACCGGGAGCCTCACTCCCGAAGGGAGACTGCCATAGCGGCGTTTCTCCTGCCCGCTCCCAGGAGGAAGCGGATGGGCCTCCTGTGCTACGTGAGGAGCCCTCGCCAAGGCAAGGCTACAAGAAGTCGAGGCCCTCCTCCGTCCGGTAGTAGAACCGGAGGGGACCCGAGGAAAGGCCGAGAGCGTGGCTTGGCCCGACGAGTGCGAACTCTACCCCGAAGTTGGGGAGCTCGCCCTACTTTAAATCGCGCTGTTCTAGGTAACGGCAGTCCATGGAGAAGCAGGCGCCGCATTTAATCCATGTCGGAAGCGGCCAAGACACGCGAGACACTGGTCATGCTGGTCGGTAACGGAGTACTTGCGGCCGCATGGGCACCGACGCATAGGGGGCCGCCCCGCCTTAGGTTTCTTGCCCTCCGACCGCGACATGACCTACGGAAAAAAACACCAAAAATAGACTCTACTTCGCTATACTTTAAAATAAATGGAAAGATCTTACCGGCGACATCGAGTGGAGGCAGAACCCAGAACTAGCAGGAGACCGACGACTGTGGAACGACAAACGCGAAGGCTAAGGCCTAAAACTGTAAAACTTCTTCAGTTGGCTTCCCATGAGGCGACCTCGACGGCGGGAGACGAAGAACTGGTAGGCAGGCGGTCAGCGCGAGCCTAACGGTGGCCTAATCCTTGAGCGCCACGTAGTACGTCGGCCTCGAGGGTGGCGCCGATGCTGCATCGACTTCGCCTATCCTTTAAAAAAAAAAAAAGGCTCCCGCGGGGTCCTGATCTCCGGCCAGTACCCCATCTGTGATGAATGGTGAAGATTGACACAGATAAGATCAGATCCAATCCCCTACCTACAGTCATTGGAGTAGGCCCTGCAAAGTAACCATTCTGAACTTTTTCTATTTTATAAAAAAGTTCAGATCCCTCGGATCCAAAATGGCCTTAGATCCCCAGTTCATTTTGGAACTAGGAAATACCAAGACTAGACTCCTGTGTTGCTCTGTCCAACGGGTACAGATTCTATTGCCCTTTTCAGAAGCAAGGTGTGAACATCCCCCAGAAACAGTGGGATGTGATCTGGAGGATTTATTTATTTTTTGTAAACCAAGTAAGGTCCACAAGGCATAAGTGCCTGTTTTCAGAAGCGACCCAGGAGCTTTGGGCTGGTTAAGTGACTTGCTCAGAGTCGCACAGTATGCAAGTGTAGGCTGTGGGATTCAAACCCAGATCTGCTGGATGTAGCAAGCTCATTCACGGCACGTTACACTAACCTCTACGCTATACTGCCAGGATAATGTGTAAGCACTGATGGATGATGTGGAGGTAGTTCTAGAAGTGCCACCGCATCTCCTTGTATTATTTCCAGGACCCAAGCATCTGAGATCGCCTCCTTCCAGTAGTCCAGGTGGAGGGAGAGATTACGCCCAGCAACCACCCCTGGAGGTAATGGTGACTGCGGTGTGTAAAAGGAATTAGGCAGAGCCAGTTGTGGCTCCTGCCACACCGCCACGTCTAGGGGCTTTTGAGTGGGCACCTGGAGGAGTGGCTGCTGGAGTAGGCAAGGCTCCTGCTCCTTTACCCTTAACCGATTGTCTGGCACTGGTATGGTCTCCAGTACCAGCCAGACGAAAAAGCACTCTGCTTCCTCTTTGGCCGAGTATGATACAGGAAGTGTACTGATTTTAGGGTTCTGTCTAAGACATGCAAATTCGAGAGGAAATCTTGAACATCTGTACCAAACAACTTATATCCCCTTAAAGGGGCACTGAAAATGGACTGCTGGATGTTATTCGCAAAGCCTGTCATCCTTAGACAGGAATACATTCTGAAGCATATTCCTGATGCAGCTGCCCTAGCTGAAGTATCTGACATAGCATAGGCTGTATGCAGTAGGTGTTTTCCTACATTAGCCTCAGCAGTTAAAGCCTGAAGAAGCTCCTGTTTTGGTGCCCCTTCTAGGAGAGCTTGAGCAGCTGCTTTTGCTTTTCCTCCAGAGTGTGTTTTGGTGTTTGACCATATGGGCCTGGTAATTTGCAATTATCAGGCCCAAAGAGGCTGAGGTATAGGTTTTTTTGCCCATCATGTCTAACCTCCCGGATTTCTTAACAGGAAGAGAACCAAGATGTTTTGGTGCCACTGATCTATCGTAGGCTGCATTTATGACCACAGAATCGGCTTCAGACTGGCCAGCAAAGAAAGGCCCGAGGGGGTCACATACATTTTGTCTGCCTTTCTGGGTATGGCAGGGATCACATTAGGCTTATGCCAGGTAGCAAAAGTGGCATCCTCCAGGGTAGGGAGGAGGGGTGGAATTACATTGGGTGGGGAATCAGTTTCAAAAAAATCGGTTAGGTTGCATCCTGTTCCTCCAAGTCGAATCCAATGGCAGCTTGTAGCTGCTGCATCATGGTTATGAAGGATGGGTCCTCAGGGGGGAATCTAGGGTGTAAATCACCAAGATCTCACTGCACATTGAGACTATGGAAATGAAAATTATGTACCTACCGTAATTCTTGATCTTCTCTTGTATCTTCACCATTCATTACTTCCTGGGTGTAAGCTGGAGGCGCGCCCAGTCATAGAGTTTTTTTTTTTTTAACTTTGGCTATTAACGGCTCGAGAGTGACGCCATGCGCATGCACGAGGGGCGCTGCTAGTAGCTGACCACCTCCTCCAACTCAGTTCTGTGAATGGAGAGGCAAAAGCGAAGCAAAGAATAGAGATAGCGAGGCAAGATAGCCAAGGGATAGCAAAGCAAGGAAGAATGAACTGAAAAAGGAATAAGCCGATGGAGGAAGGACAGAGGAGATAAGAGTATCCTAACCTAGGGACTGCAGGGCCTCCTTACCTGGGCGACTCTAGGAGGAGAGAAAAGGAAGGAAATGAGAAAGAAGAAGAAGAGAGAGAGAGATGGGATGTTGAAGGGACCAGAATGCCCAACTAGCATAGTTAGCTTATAGCTGAAGGCTACTAACAGGGAAGCAAGAATCTCGGAGATAGAGCTGAAGAGAAGGTTCACCAAACCCGCTAGACAGACTCAGGAGGCATAGTCCTCATCTTCAACAGGCCATTGTTGTTGATACCCCTCCGGCTCCTGGCAGCGAAGGCCTTGAACCGGAGGACACCGAGAGGAGAATAAACCCAGGCAGCATGAGAGCGCTGCTCAGGGGTTTAGAAATGGAAAATGTAAGCCTTTCAGGCGTTTTAAGCATAGAAGTGGGACTCAGTCGGACTCGCAAAGGCAGGCCAGAGGCTTAGGCTGGCTGGGATTGGTTATGGTCAGCACTGCTCTTCTGTAAAACTGTCCAGGAGGACACTTGAAAGGAAAAACCAATTATCAAAATCTCACGAGAAGGGTTGCCTGCCCTCTCATCTCCCCTCCTGTTTGTTTTCCTTTCATACTAACATACTATTTGCCAGCAGATTAGGCCTTATGGTCTATCAAGTCTGCTCGAACCTAGATCCTTAGTTGGGTGCCGAGACCCTCCCATCCCTTGTGCTCCAGAAACCCTATCATCCATCCCCACCCCCAGGACAGGCCATCATCTGATACATCCACTTTCTGTGTCTGTCCCACCCTCTCTTAAAGCTCTCCACTGTGGATCTCTGAACCAGCTCACCAGGCAGAGCATTCCAAGGGTCCACCACCCTCTCAGTGAAAACCTCCTCTTTTCCCTCACCTTCCACCTTCCAACTTCAAACCATGCCCCTGGTGATGCCTTCCTGCTTTAGTCTAAAGATCCCTCCATGTTTACCCTATTTATTCCTTGAGGTACTTGAAGACCTCAATCATGTCCCCTGTCTCTCTCTCCTCCAATGAAAACAGGCAGAGCTCCTCAAGTCTGTCCTCGTAAGTCAAATCCCTAGCCCTCGTATCATCTTTTGTTGCCCTCCTCTGTACCCTCTCCAGGAGCTGTATGTCCCTCTTCAAGTGTGGTCTCCAGTACTGTACACAGTACTCAAGGTGTGGTCTAACCAGTCCATTGTACAGCGGCAGAATCACTTCCTTGCTCCTAGAGGTGATCCCCTATGATGCATCCCAACATCCTGTTTGCCTTGCTAGCTGCTCTCCTGCACTGCTCAGTGTTATTCATACATGTATCCACCATGACCCCTGGGTCTTTTTCCTGTTGAGGCTTCCAGCACCTCCTCCCAGGGTGTACCTGTGTTTAGAGTTTCCCACCAAGATGCAACACCTTGTACTTGGTGATATTGAAATTTAATTTCCATGTGTGAGCCCAGCTTTCCAGGGTGTCCAGGTCCTTGCAGGCCAACCTCCCTCTTCTCCCTCAACTACTGCTCCATCTTGGAGTCATCCTCAAGAGACTCATTTCACACCTATACCATCCCTGATGTCTGATATGTATGCATTAAACAGGATTGGACCCAGGACCGAGCCCTGTGGTACCCCACTACCAACCTCTGTAGGGTTCGAGAGCTCCCCACAGACCACTACTCTCTGAGTGCGTCCAGCTATCCAGTTTTCAATCCATCTGACCATCAAAGGCCTACTCTAACCCCATCAGTTTCTCCACCAGACCATTGTGGGGGACAGAGTCAAACCTTGCTGAAGTCCAAGAATAATACATCCACAGGCTTACCTCTGTCCAGTTCTGATGTTACCCATTCATAGAACTCCACAAGGTTGGTTTGACATGATCTACCTGGCACAAACCCATGCTGCCGACTATCCAGACCTCCCATCTCCTCCAAGTAAACCCCCAATCGTTCCTTTAGTATACTCTCCATTAATTTTCCCACCACCGAGGTTAAACTGATGGGTCTATAGTTTCCTGGTACTTCCTTTGACCCCCTTATGGATTGGTACCACATGTGCCTCTCGCCAATCCCTGGTACCCTCCCTGTCTCAAGTGACCTGTTGAAAAGCTCCGCCAGGGTGCAGACAGCATGTCCGCCAATTCCATAGTACTCGGATGAATGCCATCCGCCCAGGAGATTTGTCTTCTTTAGGCCTTGAGGGCAAACCACACCCTTTTGGTGGGGATGGCATCATCCGTCCCTCCACCTTACTGGTCTTTTTATCCTTATCCAGATGTGACACCCCTGGGGTACCTTTCCTCCCTTTTGCTCCATTTCTGTCCTCTGATCCCACTCCCTGCCGCTTCTATCCCTTTGTGCCTTGCTTTGTAGATATCCCATCCCCCTCCCTAGTGAACACAGAGGCAAAGTACTCGTTAAATACCTCTGCCTGGTCCCTCGCCTCTTCCACCCACCCTCCTTCTGATCTCAATCTGCTGAGATGGCCCTTAGTTTTTCTCCGCTCCCCAATGTACCGGAAGAACCCCTTTTCCCCTCCATGTATCCCCTGTGCCAGCCGTTGCTCTTTACTGGACTTAGCTCCCCTCACCATGCGGGTGACTTTTCTAGATGCAAGCTGGTACATTTCCTTATCCCTATCCCCTCTTGTTGTTTTATATTTTTTGTAAGCCGCCTTCTTTTCTCTGACTACTACCTGGACCTCACTGGACCACCAGCATGGTTTATGTGACCTTGCTCCCTTACGTTTCAACTTAGCGCAGATCCTGACTGCCTCATGAAGTCCCGTTTATGACCTCCCATCTCCTTTCCACACTTGTTGTTGAGGTAATCCCTTCAAGTGATCCTTGAGAATATTTCCCATGCCCATAAAGTCTGCCCCCTGAAGTCCACTGCCAGTGTCCTAGATCTCACCCCACTCCCCCAATGCTTATTTGAAACCAGACAGTATTGTGGTCACTCCCAGTCAGGGGGTCCTGTACAACCATGTCCCTTACCAGATCCCCATCTGCCAGAACCACATCCAGGACATGCCCCTCCCTTGTGGGCTCCATCACATGCTGTGTTAAGAACACATCCTGGAAGCCATCCAGCAGCCTCTGCTCCTTGGCCACCTTAGAGGACATGGTTCCCCAGTTTGTACCTGGCATATTAAGGTCCCCCATCAACACCACTCCTTCCCCTTTTGGACCACACTGGGCAATGATGTTGTCCAGCAAACCATCCTCTAGAACATCACTCATCCCGGGGGGCCTATATGCTACTCCCAGCTTGACCTTATCTCCTGCTGGGGATCGTAAGGTGACCCATAAGGCCTCCACGTTTCCCTCTGCCTCTTCTACCATAGCAATTTCTATGTCATCTCTAATGAACATAGCCACTCCACCCCCTCTGCCCTCCTTTCTATCCTTCCTAAGCATAGTGTACCCCCGTACATTTAGGTCCCAGTCATGGTTTTTGTTGGCCCACGTTTCCGTGACTGCCGCCACATCCACCCCACCCTCGAACAGCATGGCCTGGAACTCTGGCAACTTGTTTCCCAAGCTCCTGGCATTTACTAACACTAACCCCCAACCCTTATCCCTGATCCTTTTTGTCGAACCCCACCCAGATTCCTTATACTTCCATCCTCCCCCTGCTCCTCCTGAAACCTCCACCTCCAGTCTGTTTCCCCCCTCCCCCCCTTGGGCTTGAGGCTACCCTCATCTGGAGGAGGGTTTCTGGTCAGCCCTCCCTTATCCCTTCCCCCTTACAAGTTTAAACCCACCTTTCTTGTATGTAGTCAGCCATCCCCTGTTTAAGGACTTCCTTCCTAATGGGGCAAGATGAAACCTGTCCTTGGCATATAGTCCTTATCCTCCCAAACTCCATTCCAGTTCCCTAACACCCCCAACCCATTCTCTTCACCCCACTTCCTGAGCCATTCATTAACCTCTGTGAGCTTCATTTTTTTCTCCACTGAGGCCTTTGGTACTGGCAATATCTTTTTTTTTTTTTTTACAGATAACAATTTGCAGGCTAGGAGCATGACCCCAATACCAAGAATGCCTATAGCAGTCGAAGAGAGTTCCCTCAGCATTTTTTCTTTTTTTTAGAAAAAAACAGACGTGCCCGTTCCTCCGCTCTGCAAGGCAAGAATTAGAGGAGGGGGAGGGGTTTTTGATTCTAGGGCGAAACAGCTGGAGCACGGGATTGCAGGATCAAAACTGAATAGCCTGAGCCAGGCTAAAACCCCAGAGGTATCTCGCCCGAGGAATGGCAAGAGATAGTTGTGCAGTTTGATCGCCAATGCAAATCCACGAGATGGCCCAAGAATCTTAGAGTAAATAATTTTTCTGGAGAAATAAGAACCCCCCAAAAGATATAGATTTTTTTTTTTTTTTGGAAAAATTGAGCAATTCTTCCTATCTTTTATAGTTTTTTTTTTTATTTTGCAGAGAGAGGAAGAGAGGCGGGAGGTGGAGAAGCCACAGGAAGAGGCCACTGAGGGGATGGTGGGCGGTGTAAGTAATGAATGGTGAAGATACAAGAGAAGATCAAGAATTACGGTAGGTACGTAATTTTCATATCTTCCTTGTCAATCTTCACTATTCATTACTTCCTGGTGAGCATTGGCCCTCTTCCCCGGGAGGGAAGAGGCCACCCGAGGGAACAAGACCCCCAGCCTTCGCTGGTGAGAAAAGAAGGAGAAGACCCTGGCTTATTCAGAAAGCCTAAGTGGGGAACAGCTAGGAGGTGCCTCCCGAGGACGAGGAGGCGGAGGGGAGCCCTGTAAAGTCTCCTAGCTCTGAGGAGAAAAGATGGGTCCCCCGAAGGCGGGCAATCACCATGCGCGGGCCAGGGTGACAACCTGGAAAGACGGAGCCATGCCGTCCGCCTTGATGCAGATCGCTGTCCCGCAAGCCTGAAGCCACCTCATTGGCGCCATAAGATGCTCTTGCCTGGTGTCTTGCCAGCTCCAGGCCTATCGCGAGAGGGCAACGGCTTGTCTGGTTTGTCTCGTCAGGCACTGATGCCAACAGCTGGGACATCATCGACCACAAATGCCAGTTGTAGGCAGCGTGGTGAGCCTGATGAGATGCAATACAGGCACTTCCTTGCGAGAAGAAGAACACTCTTCGCCCCAGTGGCTCGAACTGGAGAGAGTCCGAACTGGTGGGCGGTCGGGCGTAGCGCAGCGGCGCCCAGAAGGAGTATCTAGGTAAACCAAACCAGAGGGCGGGTTGGGAAGGGAACCTAGAGACTCTGAGGGGGCACAATACCTACGCTGACAGTCGGCCGGGGCTGGAGAAGAAGCGGCAGGGGACTGCCAGGACCGGATAGACGCCTCCTGGAAGGGGATAGGCCAGGAAGGTACCACCAAATGCTGGGCACTGAATTCACCAAGGAATTCACGCGTCTCCCGTTCGGTGTGTCTCTCGAACATAGGAAATCGAAGATCCTCACCATCCTCGAGGAAAGCTGATATTCTGTGAAATCAGCATCGGAGGAAAGATGAGCAGGGTTCCTCTCCTCAGAGGAGGAGACGAGGATGATGGGGAGCTGGAATGTCCAGAGGATTCCTGGCGGTGGGGAGAGTCGAAGACCCGCCTCATGCATGTATCTAACATATGAGGGAAGGCCAAGAGAACCTTGAACTGCTCCCAGGATAACGGATCCGTAGGGACCGACATGGCCTGGGAGGTGCAGGGAAGGCAGAAGATGAGAGGGGCACCTCCGAGGAGGCAACTGCTTTCATGGTGGCTCGGAATCCGGGAAAGGAGCCCAGAAGGAGGGATCCCGGATATCAGACCAGGCCGCAGAACGGAACTCTGGGGAAGCGGAGCTGGAAGAGCCCTGGGGGAGAACCTCCCCTGTGACGACGCCGTGACTGCATGGATCCAGAAGGGCAGTCCGCACAAATGCCGCCGGAGGACACCCTAGAACCCTGGAGGGAGGGCGAGGCTCTGCACTACGGCTCCTGGCCACCCCCTGGGGTGGCCAAAGAAGACCGAGCTGCAGACCCCCTGCCCCTCAACCCCTCGGACTCGAGAGGGCCCTCCTGACCACAAAGCCCCTGGCCCCTAGAGGGGGGCAACAGCACCTGGGGTGGCTGTCACTGGCCTCCAGAGAGGGAGCTCTCTCCGTCACCCCACACCTGCCCCCGGGCTCCTGCCACCCCAGCTGGGAACCCTCAGGAGACGACGGTAGGGGGGACAGAGGAGGGGCCTGCCGCTTGGTACCCCTAGCCACCGGGACCCAGACCTCGAAGAGTGGGGTGCCAGGATGGGTCCACGTCAGAGTCATCGCCTCAGAGGAGGCGGACCAGCAGGACCTCAATGCTGGCCACCCCAGGGGTCCCTTGAGCCACGGACCGCGAACGCCCTGCACCAAGGTGACGCCGCCGCCCCCACGCCGTAGCAGCCAGGCTCTAACTCACTCCCCAACGGCGCCGCAGGCCCGGCACCGCCGGAGGAAGGACAAGGCCCACAGCACCCCAGCAGCGCTGGAGGCGAGGGCGTGATCAGCCGACGGCGCCGCTGAGCACCATCGGCGCCGCTAACGGCGCCGAGGCTCAAAGCGGATTGCCAACGGCACCGCTTCGATCACCGGTCCAACGGGCGCCGATCCAAAGCGGCGCTGCTAACGGCGCCGCCGATCACCAGCGCCGCTCCAAAATGGCGCCACATCGATCACCGGCACCGCGAACGGCGCTGATCCAAACGCGCCCGAAAGGCGGCGGGCGGTGGTCCACCCGAGCCAGGCCCAAAAGCCGTAGGGCCTCGACACGGGGAGCCTGCACTCCGGGAGGTGACTGCCGAGGCAGTGTCGGCCGCGCGCCCGGAGGGACTACGACGCCCCCAACACCGCAGAAGGGCCTCCTGCAAGATTAAGACGAGGGAGACCCCTCCTCCTCGGACCTATAGGCCCGGAGGGGACCCGGGAAGGGCCTAACGACCTTGCCCGAGAATCCAGGCGACGCCGTCTCCGAAGGTCGGCGGGCCTTGCCGAGCTTAAACGCGGATTTAGGACGCCGACGGTCCATCGAGAAACAGGCCGTGACTAATCCACTACCGCGGTTGGGTCCCAGGCAACGAAGGCAAACGCTATGCCGTCCGAGACGGAGAAATGCCGCCACAGGAGCACCGACGACATAGGGGCGCCCGCCTTAGAAAAGCGCTTAGCTCCGAACCGGACATAACGCTAAACTATTAAGGCTAAAACACAGTAGGGAAACACCAAGCGCCGTTAGATAGAAAAAGGAACAGTCTTACCGGATCGGCGTCGAAAGCAAGAAAACAGGAGTCGGGTACACTACTACGCAGTTACGGACTGAACGCTTCACGCGCGAGCAGGTGCTGCCTCGACGGCGGGAGAAACAGAACTGAGTTGGAGGAGGAGTCGGTCGCTACTAACGGCCGCCCCTCGCGCATGACGTCACTCTCGAGGGCGGTGCCGTTAGCCAAAGTTTGAAAAAAAAGCTCCCGTGACGGGTGCGCGCCTCCGGCTTACACCCAGGAAGTAATGAATGGTGAAGATTGACAAGGGAAGATCTAGTTCTTTCACAGGGACTTTCCACATAATCTTCAGCCTCCTCCTCATCACCCTGCACCATAAGGTCAGGGTTATACTCTAGGTCAGTCTGGTTGACAGGACTACGGGAGCATGCTGGTGAGACCGTTGGCACACGGGAGTGGGGCTGAGACATAGCCCTAGCAGGTGTCAGTGTGGGGGTTTGGCTGAGGTGTCCCATTGACAGAGTTCCTGGTACAAGAGGAGGCAGAAGATGCTTGAGAATGTCCGTAAAGGATGACAGTACTGCCTGTATTTCGGTGCCTGTGTCGTAGACAGGAACACCGGAAGAGGTTGACGGGCCAGGCATGGTCCCCTGTGTCGATGGTGATGCACCAGCTATGCTAGGCCTGGTGATGCCTGTAACCTGCCTTGACCTGAAAATAAATGAAGTGGCTGGACCCACTTGGAGGGGTGACAAAGAACGGACTGGAAAGGTTTTGTCTTTTTCGCTCCCTCTCCTGGTGCTTGTGTGACCAGGACATCTTTTCACAGAATTTAGATGGTTCAGATCCCGAGAAATGCGATGGCGACGCGGCACAGTTCTTTTGCTGAAGCTCCTCCTCCATTTCAGGCTAACTGCTGCTTAAGGAGACTTTTTTCTAAAGCACCTTTTCAGCATTGCCGGGTGGCTGTGTGAAACGTTCTGCAGACTGAGCATGCCTGAACATTATGGTCCAGGCCAAGGCAGCACATGCAGACATCGTGCGAATCTCCGGAGTATATCTCTTCTCCACATTCACAATAGTGGAACAGTTTCGACAGCTCCTTGGCGGACATGCACGCCAATGAAAATCACTTAAGAAAGTGACTGCGTGACTATGGGGAGAAAAAAAAAAGAA
This sequence comes from Neoceratodus forsteri, assembly GCA_016271365.2. Classification (NCBI taxonomy): domain Eukaryota; kingdom Metazoa; phylum Chordata; order Ceratodontiformes; family Ceratodontidae; genus Neoceratodus; species Neoceratodus forsteri. The sequence continues at coordinate 1,069,874,262 of CM028130.1, forward strand.
AATCAGTGACTAACAACATCGTTTCTGTGCATGGTCCGACGAGTATGGCTGACAGTGGGAAAAGAACTGAGGAGGGAAAGGGCGCTCACATTTATATGGGAGATCCGTCGGATGTCATCGTGGTCAGCCTCTAGTGGACTGCTTACAAAAGTTTCTGTGTGTTCCTAGTGTCAGGTGGCTTATGGTTCCATAGGTGTGGCCTGATGAGAGAGATCCTCAAACACTCAGTGACCTTACTTTGGCCACATGAGTGCAAGGCCTGCCTCTGAAGGTAGGGGGTCAGTGACATCACTTCATCATGCAGATCTCGAGGGTAAGGCAATCCATGGAAAAGCAGGCATCACACTTGTTCATGCTGTGCTGAGGGCCAAGGCAGGCCATACAGCACTGATGCCGGTCCATCTCAGCATCTGCTTTCCACAGAAGCAATGACGCATGATGGGAGACTGCTGGACTTTCCTGCTCTTCTTAGCCCCTTTTTTCTCAGACTTCAGCACTGCAGAAAAAGGAAAATAGCAAAGTAGCAAGGCACCACGAATAACTGTTGGCGGTGACGCAGTTAGAAAAAAGGCAGCAAGGAACTGAGATACTGTTGTTTCCATGGTGTGCTCTCTACAGCAGAAAAAACATAACTGAAGTGTTTGAGGAAGCTGGCAACTTATTGGCTGGCATGTGCAGTGCACAGGCACCATCAGTAACTGACGACTTCCCCCTGCAAAAATCTTTGCTCCTGCAGGGTCCAAGTGCCTCCAGCTCCAGACTCCCAAGTGGGAATTAATGGTGAAGACAGATTCCTGGAAGATTAAAAAACTCTAATATATTCTACAACAAAAGTTAACAGCTGAATGCTGTTGACATACAGTGAAGTTCTAGCCTGAACAAACAGAGCAAAGAAGATGATGTGGATTCAACAGTCAGAAAACAGGAACTGAGATGGTTGGGGGCTGGTACTTTTGTATACCAGCAGGCACATACCACTGGCATGTGCGCAGGGGCTACTTGCACCATCAGCCTCCAGCAGAGAAGTTCGTGCTCCACCTTGTCCTACTGCCTCAGCTCCGAACAATAAGTGGGAATCCATGGAGAAGATTGATTCTTGGACAATGTTCTGGTTACTGCAGGGTCCTAGTGCCTCTTCAAGACTAAAGAGTGTAGCTCAGTGGAGAAGGCTGACTCTAGACAGACAGACAGCCGGCCCGTCGGCGCCAGCGGTGGGATTTCGGCTTGCGTGCCAGCGACCGGGTTGGGGGCGGATCCGGGTGGTCAGGCTTTCGGCCGGGGAGTAGGATCGGCGTCCGCTGGGCAGCTCTCCTTCTCTGGGGAGGGTGGTGGAGCGCCGGAGCACTGGGGACTCTACGGAGGCCGGAGTTCTCACACAGCCGACGCTGACGGGGGGAGGAGGAGGCGGGCAGACGCTGGCGCCATTGCATGTCCCCCGCCTCTGGGAGAAAAGCAGGAAAAGAAGGTGGGTGGGACCACTGTTGGTTGAAGACCTCCCCGGAGATCCTCGCATCGCCACCGCCGCTGCGGGACCCCAACCAGTCACAGTTCCGGGGTCACGAAGGTGGCCTGCAGCCCCACCCTCCGCGAGGGGGTAAGCCGGGGGTGACCGTGGGTCCTCTGCAGCTATAGGCGGTGGTAGAGGTCTCCGGGGGCCGTGACCAGGGCGGAGGAAGTAGATGGTGGTCCAGTCAGGATAAAGGGTAAAATAAAAAAAATAAATAAAAAAATAGACAATGTTCTCCATTAAGGGTGAGACTTCATAGTGTTTGTCACTGAGATTTAATGAGAGCCACCCTACTTCTACAGTGGTAAACTCTGTTTGGCTCATGGACCTTCTTATCTCTGAGACCGATGTCAGTGTGCCCTGAAGTTCTGTGATCATTTCCTATATATACCTTAATAAAGTGAATTCCAAAACCACTTACGTGCTTGTTTTTACCCTTTGTAATAAACATGTGAACTCTCTCCAAAGAGGGAAAATGTTACAAATTTGGGTAATTTTTTTAAACCATAGCTAGAAGCTCTGAACAGTTAGGAAATGAGAGCATATACCCACATACAAGAAATAAATTACTTATCATAGTAATATTGTTTCTTCCAGGGGCTCCATCAATATGCTTGACTAATGCAGTTATGTCAGCTGGGTTCAGCTGCCCCAGAGATGGGAGTTTATGCTAATGATGAAAAAGAATTAGCGTATCAGATTGTAGTAAGAGAGTGCTGCCTGTAGGTGCTGCTGTAAGCCAGTCAGATTAATTTCATAGCCTGAGGGGCAAAAGGCCCCAATTTCTAAATGTTACCTAGTACTAAGAAAAACAATTTGGAAAAAGAAACAAGAAAAAAGAAATCACCCTTAGGTGAACTATATACAGCATAAGAACCCCAGAGCGAATGCACTGGGGCAAGGGTTATCCCGGAGGATATTGGCCATACAGCTAAATTTTAAATAAAACACAAACTGCACATACCCCAATAATGCAAAGCATCATGGGAAGCATATGCAAAGGTACATGAATTAATTTGGACTGGCTCAACTTTAAGTAGAATTGCATGGTGCCAGAAGGCCTTACAATACAATCAGCAAAGGCTGTTTGGTGCCAGAAGGCCTTAAAATTCTGCTTAAAGTTGATCTAGACCAAATTAATGCATGGGCCTTTGTATATGCATCCCATGATGCTTTGCATTTTTAGGGTATGTGCTATTTGTGTTTTCTATATACAGCATGCCTCACTGTGAAACATCACACGTTAAGGCTCCCCAGTAAGAAATTTGACCTATGGCATGGAGTGCAGAACTATTTTCAGCAAGGTTATGCGAGGGGAGGATGGGTGGGAGGTCAAGCATACTGAGGGATCCCCTGAAAAATACAATATTACTAGAAGTAATTTTTTCTTCTCACCCCAGGAATCCCTCAGTATGCTTGACTAATGCAGACTACAAAGCAGTGTCTTTGGGAGGAGGGAACCTAACCTACTTTGGTAACAGGTTCTGCAGGACTGCAGTGCCAAATCTGGCATCTGATCTGGACTGTACATCCAAGCAGTAGTGCTTCATAAAGGTGTGTAGAGTCTTCCAAATAGCTGCTTTGCAGATATCGAGCAAGGGTGTATCTCTTACTGCTGCCACTGAGGCTGCAGTTCCCCTAGTGGAGTGGGCCCTGAGGTGGCTGTCTGCCAGCCTTAGTGTAACAGAACTAAATGCAAGAGACTATCCAATGAGAAACAATCCTCTTAGAGGCTGGCCTGCCCTTGCCCACCTCACAATGGGTGAGGAAAAGCTGAGTGTGTGAGGATCTGAGCTGCTTGTTGTGCTCCCTGTAGTTAAGTCAGTGCCTTCTTGACGTCCAAGCTGAGGAGCCTGCACTCACCAGGAGTGGATTTGTCTATGAAAAAGACAGGGAATGTTACAGACTGGTTAAGGTGAATTTTTATTTTTTTTTAAAACCAGGAGACACACACTAAGCTGAAGCTTGTTTACAGGTGCGACCTGGGAGCAGAAGGAAGGTAAGTGACTTGCTCAGGGTCACACAGTATGCAAGTGGGGGCTGTGAGATTCAAACCCAGATCTCCCAGGTTTGCAGCTCAGAGGCTTAAATCACTGCACTATACTGCCTCCCTTCAGACACACTTTGGGGAGTAATTTCCTGTTCCTGAAACTACTTTATCCCTGTGGGAAATAATGTAGCTAGGTTCAGTGCACAGAGCTTGCAGCTCTAAAATCATCCTGGCTGAAGTGACTGCCACTAGGAAAACAGTTTTCCAGGTGACATATTTTAAGTCTGCAGTAGCCATGAGCTCAAATGGAGACTCCATCAACTTAGCTATACACAGGTTCAAATCACAGGGGTGACAGGTTCCCTAAGTGGGGGTTGAAGGTGGAGCAGGCCTTTAAAGAATTTCTTGAAAATGGAATGAGAAATTATAGATTTCTCCGCACTAGCTGAAATGTAGGCCAAAATGACTGCCAGGTAGACCCTCAGGGATGAGGCTCTGAGGCCTGATACTTGTAAGTGTACCAGATAGTCTAGTATGTAGGACAGGCGAGCTTACAATGAGTTGATCTGCCTGACTTTAGATCAGAAAGAGAATCTCTTCCATTTGAAAGCATAGATCTTTTTGGTACTTGTCTTTTTGGCTTGATGAAGGATCCTCTGGACTTCCTCTGTATAGTGAGAGTCTAGGAACTCTAACGTCTCAAGAATCAAGCTTTGAGGTGAAATGACTCGTTGCTGGGATAAGTTATCACTGTCTGAAGTAGGGCCAGGAGACTGGGGGTCAAGGGCAGATGAATGGGCCGTTTCACTAAGAGGCGAGGAGCAGGGAGTACTATGGCTGTCTTGCCAGTCTGGTGCCACCAGAATCATTGTTACTGGCTAGCTTCTGATCTTGAGGAGTACCCTGAGAATCAGGGGAAATGGAGGGAAGGTGCACAGAAACCTCCCTGTACAATCTAGGGACAGGGCATCCACTGGCACTGAGCCCAGAGCTGGAGGCCTGTAACAGTACAGGGGAATCTTGTGGTTGTGTTTGCAGGCAAAGAGATCTATCTCTGGAGTGCCCCACCTTCTGATGACTGTAGCCGGCGCTTGTTTATTTAGGGTCCACTTGTGGTGACCCTGACTGATGCGGCTCAGAGTCTGCCAGCACACTGTCCTTGCCTGGCAGGTGAATGGCAGTGAATTGCATGTCCAGGGAGTAGGCCAGTGACCAGATCTTCATGGCCTCTGTGCAGAGCTTTGTGGATCTTGTGCTCCCTTACTTGGTGATGCATAACTTAGCAGTGGTGTTGTCTGTCCTGATTTGGACAGATTGGCCTTTTAGCTGGGAAGCAAAGGCTTTGATAACCAGGTACACAGCTCTGAGCTTGAGGAGATTTATGCGACACCTGGACCCTCTGGAAGACCACACACCGCTTATGGACAGGTCTGACAGGTGTGCACCCCACCCTAGGAGGGACACATCTGTAGCGAGTACTCTGGAGGGTTCCTTTTGTTGTAAAGGGATTCCTTCCCTGAGGTTGTCCCTGTCCTTCCACCAGTGCAGGGCTTGTAAAAGAATCCTTGTGACTGGAATCAGCTTTGAGAGTCTCTTCTCTCTGATGGTAGTGAATGCCCCTGATCTGAAACCTGGCACCTGGAACTACTGCTGTAGTAGAGGCCATGTGGCCTAGAAGCCTAAGGAAGTGCCTGGCTGGCCTTGGTTGCCCAAGGAAAAATGAATCTGCCAGGGTCTGGAGGTTGTCTATTTAGTGGGGGCAGGGCTTTCCCTTGTTGGGTGTCCAGCTCAGCTCCAACGAACTCTAGGAGTTGAACTGGCTTGAAGTGGGACTTTTCTGAGTTGATCAGAAAGCTCAACGACTCCAGGGTGGGTTGTGTGAGGCGGAGAGAGTCTCTGACCTTTTGGGGAGACTTGCCCACTATCAGGCAGTCCAAGCAGGGGAAGACGGCAACTTCCTGTCTTCTGAGATGGGGGGCTACCATTGCCAGGCATTTTGTGAAAACTCAGGGGACTGGACAAAGGCCAAATGGCAGCGTTGTAAACCGGTAGTGGCCAGAGGGTGGTCTGAATCAGAGATGCTTTCTGTGAGAGGGCCTGACTGGAATGTTAAAATAGGTATCTTTGAGGTCTAGGGAGGCTAGCCAGTCTCCCTGTTGCAAGGAGGGAATCACCACTGATAGGGTGACGATCTTTTTTTATTCGTTTGGCAAGCAGGTAAGGCCCACTAGGCACAAGTTCCTGTTTTCAGGGGTGACCCGGGAGCAATGGGGTGTTTAAGTGACTTGCTTACAGTCACACAGTGTGCAAATGGAGGATGTGGGAATCAAATTCAGGTCTGCTGGATGTTCCAAGCTCATTCACAGCTCGTTACTCTAACTTCTAGGCTATACAGCCAGCCTGGCACTTCTTAAATTTGGGACTGACCAGGTGCTTGCTTAGGTACTTGAGATCTAGAATGGGACGCCAGTCCCCCATGTTTCTTTTGGGTGAGAAAGTATCTGAAATAGAGGCCTTTTCCCCACTGGGGGAGAGAGAGAGAGAGGAACTCTTTCCACTGCATTTGCTGATAGGAGAGACTCTACCTCTAACTCAATCAAGATTCTTTCTGAGGGAGTTAGAAGCCTGAAACTCATATGGCCCTGCAGTGTGGGAAATTTCTTGAACTGTAGGGCAAGTCCTTGACCCACCACCTTCAGCACCCAATTGTCTGTGGTGATGCACAGCCATTGGTGGAGGTAGTGGGTCAGCCTTCCCCCTACTGGCAGAGGGAAGGTGTCCTAGGCCTTCCAGTCAGGGATTTTGTTTGGTCTGGATTTTCATTGAGGGAGTGGGGTCAGTGCATTTCCACTGGCCCAGCTGGTGTAACATACTGAAGTGCTGCCTTCTCCAGTACGAGCCCACAGGGCTAGTTAAATGAAAATCTTACTAGCCTGATACAAAATCTCCCAGCATTTGGCTAGCGGGCCGGTGCCAATTTAGACCCCCTGAGCCTGCAACACTTCTTCATGGTCTGGATGTATGTAACGGTACCAGCATTTGTCTTCTCCAGCTGATACTTTTTCTCTATTTTCTTATCCACACCTGGGATGGAGGTGAGATTCTGGAGTAACCTGAACGTGACCCTGCGAAGGGACTATGAACCAGAAGGAGCAACTTTCTAGGAAGAGGGAGACCAATCATATCCAAAATGTCTGCCTCCTCATCCTGTTCAGTGGTCTCTTGTATGGAGAGATCAAGAGTGTCCACCATGTACTGGACAAAAGTGTAATGTGAGGAAAAAATCCTCCTGGCCATAGGAGGGAAGGAGAGCCAAACTCCTGGTCAGGGGAAACATCAGGTTCTAAGGGTTCACCCTCCTTTTCATCACCACCTCCCTCAAAGAAAATGACCTGGCCAAGGTCAGGGTCAGAGGGAATAGGTGTAGAAGGGCCAACTGAGGCATCAAAAAGACTGCCCACAGTTTGGAAGGTCTGATATAATTGCCAAGCCTTTGCCATTTCCTCCAAAGACGGTATATTTTGTTGCGACACTGGCGAGTGGCAATAGTATGTTTTTCTTTTTAGCAAGCACTGAATCAGGGACCTGCTCTGAAATTCTTTGTTTGGCTTTGTCAGAATTATTTTTATCGGTCTTATTTTCTAAGGGGTCCTTGGAGAACCTGTCTTTAGATTTGTGGTGAGAGAAGGACCCCTCTTCTGAAGTTTTGTTAGTGGGGAGACTGATAAGCCATTATTTCCACCCCTTTGGCTCTTTTCTTAACTGTTTTAGAGCAAAATTTAGTGCCAAAGTTCACAGTTAGCAGAAGTATGACTGGGAACCAAACACCTTAAAGTAGGTCTAGTCCTCTTTTGGGGTCTGTCTGACATGCCAATCTCATCAGACCTTAAAAATGATTCCCAACAGGGAAAAAATTAAAATTATGTACCTACCGTAATTCTGATCTTTCTGTGTATCTTCACCATTCATCACCTTTGGGTATAGTTGCAAAGGCCACGACCCCACGGGAGCTTTTTTTTTGGGATGGGCAGTCTCGACGCACCATCAGCGCCGTCCTCGAGGCTGACGCACTGCGTGGCGCTCGTGGGTTAGCCATTAGATGTTGTTGACTCTGCCCTCCCACCAGTTCTGAGTCGACGTAGAGTAAGAAAGGGTTGGGAGGGAGGGAAGGACAAGGAAGTCCAAAGGAAAGATATACAAACTAAAAGGAGAAATAAATGACTGAGAGCACAGAATCAGGTGGAAAACTAAGGGGGATTGGGAAGGGGCCCCAATCTCTGGAGTAGAAAGGAGGAGGGAGGGAGGGTTAAGAAATTTAGAGAAAAGGATGTGGGGAGGGGGAAAGAAGGGAACACACCCTGGAACCTTGACTTGTCTCCAGATTGTATAGGAACTGCGAAGGAGTAGCCAGAAGGCTAAACTGCCAGAATTCAAGGCACAGAATCACTGGCAATAACTCCCACATAAGCAGAATCGGCTATTCTGGAAGAAAAGACAGGATACAGGAACCCCCAAAAAAAAATGAAATATTTGGTGTAAGAAAGCCAGTTTCTTAAATTAAATTGAGGTTGTGTCCAAAGGACAAGGAAATCAAGTAAGGCTGATGGGGAGAAGGGAGAGAGAGCGAAAGAGGGCAACTACCCACCTCACGGGGTGGAGCCGAGGCACTGAGGAAGGAGTGCCCTCATTCCCATCACTCTCCTCTTATAGAGAGAATTATCCACCTATGTGCCCAAGGTTACCCCCCCTGGCCTAACACAAGGGGGGCAAAAAAGAGCCACAGAGAGGGAGGGGGACCAGAGACCCGAGGCCCCAGGGATAGTGGGTGGGGTTGTGATGACTGGTGAAGATACAGAAAGATTAGAATGATGGTAGGTACGTTATTTTCATATCTTACCTGTCAATTTTCCACCATTCACTGCAGAATGCCAAGGCCCCTGAAGGGGGCCCTAGAACCTGAAGGACTAAGTCCCTTAGCTCTCAGTGGGTGGCACACCAAGAGAGAGAACCTTCACGGGTCTGGAGAGGCCCAGGAGTGGGGAGAGTGACACGGGGACTCCTCGGAAGGAGCTGGAATTTGCCCCAACAGACGCAGTCTCACCCTATGGGAGGAAATCACCCTTTGTCGGGCCAAGGACAACAACCAGGAAAGACGCAGCCATGCCGTCCCCCTAGTGCAGATCGATGTCCCTACGACCCTGGAAGCTACCTAGTTGGCATTGTTAAGATGCCCTCACATGGTGCCTTGCTAGCTCCAGGCCACGTGCAGAGAGTGCAATGGCTTGTCTGGTTACCTCTGTGTCAGGCATAGCGGCTAGGAGTTGACCTAACCTGGACCACAGGAACCTATCATAGGCAGCACAGTGGGCCTGATGTGCTGAAATAGAGAGAAACAACCGTGCCCAGTAAAAAGTCCTCCTCTTCCTCCAGAAGTCAAAATCCATAGACTCTTGATCTGGGGGCCGGTCACGGTGAGGGGTGCGAAGCTCATCAGGAGTGTCCAGCTGCATCAATCCTGACTGAGGATGAGCCATCCTGACTGAGGATGAGGCACAGAACCTGGAGACTCCGGGGGGCATAATACCTCTGCCAGAGATCCCTAAGGGCTGGGACTCCGGAAAAGGGTCTCTGCCAGAAACGCAATGATGCCTCCCGAAAGGGAGCAGGCCAGGGGGGCACCACAAGGGTGTCCGCACTGAAATCGCCTAAAAAGGCATGCATTGAGTGCTCTGGATTGTGCTGCGTGGGTGGGGTGATGTACAGGTCCTCCAACACCCTCACGAGGAATCGCTGATACTCTGCGAGATCAGCAGCTGGGGAGATGTGGACAGATGGTTCCTCTCTTCCAGAAGAGGGGGATGAAGAGTCAGAGGACCTCAAGAGTTCAGAAGCTGGCTGCTCAGGGGGAGGTTGAAAAATCTGTCTGTCCATAGCCCTGACGTAAGAGGGAAATTGAGCAGCCACAGCTCTGAACTGCTCCCAGGAGAGAGGTCTGCTAGGACAAAGAATACCTGGGAGAGAAGGTGGCAGAGTAGAAGGGACAGAGTTGACAACAGGACTTGGCTGTCCTATGCCTGGGTCAAAGAGTGCACCCGGAGCCCAAAGGGAAGAGGGAGCTTCGGAAAACTCAACAGCCGACAGCTGGTCAATCATACTGGAACTGCCTAGGCTGCGCCCTGAAGAATCCCCGTGAGGTGACCGGGGCCCTGAGAGTCCAAAAGGATGGTCCCCTACCTCCAAAGAACAGGGTCCTCTTGAGGAAACCAAAAGGGAAGTGCAGAGATCTGCACTACGACTCCTTCCGGAACCCGGGTGGGTCCCAGAAAAGGGTCGAGGTGTCGAATCCCTATCCCTCAGGGTCTGAAAGAGCCCTTCTCCTTGAAAGAGCCAGTCTAGGCAGCTGGCAGCCCTGGTCAGTCCCCAAAGGGACTATCCAGGGAAGAGCACCCTCCCCTCCTGTGGGTGCTTCGATCGGCCCCAAAGTTGGGTGATCCAGGCACACCACCCAAGAGGGTACCACCACTGAGAGGTCAGAAAACCCTCCGAGAACAGATTATAGGGCAATGGTGGCCTGCACCACCGCCTGCTGGTCAGAACCCTTGACCCTGGACCCGGGGGCCACCATCCGCTCCTCAGAGTGGGACTGGCTCCGGCCTGTCGAGGACACTACCAAGGTGTCCACGTGAGCAGCCAACTCCAAAGAGTCAGACTGCCTGTCTGACTCAGAATCCGATTCCTCTGAGGAGGAGGAGAAGACTGAAGTTCTGTGCCAAACGATACGTTGACGCCGGCTGCCATCCCGATTGAATGGGGCACTAGACCAAGTGACTGCACCAGAGTTGGCGCCGATGTCCTCAGCCGCACCGTGAATGATGTGGGAAGAAGACATGGCACAGACGACGGCAGCAGCATCTGAGATGGAGCCTGTCAAGACACTGTCCCGACCCACGGCACCGAGGCCAGAGACAGCACCGACGGCTCCGACCGCACTCTCAGCACCGGCGCAGAGATGGCGCCGACATCTCCAATCGCGCCTTGGCACCAAAATCCAAAACCCCATGGCATCAGGCCCGCCGCGCCCGTAAGTGGCTCCAGAGCTGGACACTGTGCCACGCTCAACCACGGCGCCGAGGCGAAAAACAGTAAGGAACAGCATCGTAGAGCCTCCCACAGCTCCGTGAACAGAGCCGACAGCAGAAACGGCGCCAAGCAATGGACTGGTGCAGATGCCATCAGGGCCCATGGCGCCATGAACAGCGCCGACCCTGGCCTTCTGAGCTGGGGGCGCGACACTGGGGGAGCCTTCATCCCCGAAGAGGCGATGCCAAGGCGGTGCCTCCTGCCTGTCCCCCATAGAGAACGGACTGGGCCTCCTGCACTGTGGAAGGGGCTTCTGCAATGGTGAGGCTACTAGAAGCAGAAGCCCCCTCCTTGGCAGCCCGTATTAAGCTGGGAGAGAACCCGGAGAAAAGTCCAAGAGAGCACAGCTTGGCCCGACGAGTGCGCGCTCGCCTCCTGAAAGTCAGTGGAGCTTGTCCAACTTTCCATGCGTGTTGTTCGATGACACAACAGTCCATGGAGAAGCAGGCATCACATGAATCCATGTCGTGTAGCAGGCCAAGACACGTGAGGCAACGGTCATGTTGGTTGGTGACAGAATACTTACGGCCGACACAGGCATCGACGCACAGGGGGCCATCCCGTCTTCATAGTTTTCTTGCCCCCCTGACCAAGACATGACCTACAGAAAAAGAACACCAAACAAGACTCAACATTGCAAAATAAAAGAAAAGGAACAGTCTTACCAGGCGACGTTGAGTGGAGCGAACAGCGGAACCGGCAGAATAAACTTTAAATTGAACGGAGTCGATGGACTTTGAACGAGAACAGAGCCGAAGGCTTCAAACTGGACAACAGACCTCTCACGCAACAGAGCTCCCCACGAGGTGTGACCTCAATGGCGGGAAACGAAGAACTGGCGGGAGGGTGGAGTCGACAACATCTAACGGCCAACCCATGAGCGTCGGCCTCGAGGGCGGCGCTGATGCTGTGTCGACTCTGCCCATCCCACCAAAAGAGAGCTCCCGCGGGGTCGTGACCTCCAGCCACTATACCCAAAGGCTATGAATGGTGAAGATTGACACAGATAAGATTAAAAGATTTGCGGTTGGTTCCCAAGTACTATGGAATAGTGAGAAACGGTTCCTAAATAAAGTAAAAAATAGCGCTAAATGCGGTTCCCGTAAAAACAAGGGGACCACTATAAAAACTGAAGTCAAATTATTGCAAATGTGAAAATTTTACCTCAAAAGCAGTATTTTTAGTCAGAAAATGAAGTGCAGGAACTGCAGAAAAGACTGCTGTGAGAGTGTTTCCTCGGTTCCTAGGAACTGAGGAAAACACATTAAAATCGCTAAAACTACTAAAAAACACTAAAGGCAGCACAAACAATAAAAAAATAGCAACTATGAAAGAAATACACTTCTTCAAGCGAAGACGGAGAGAGCTATGTAGCAGACTTGTCCAGTCAAGCAGAGAAATGAATCTGACTGGCTTACAGCAACACCTACAGGCAGCACTCTCTTACTACAATCTGACATGCTAATTCTTTTTCAGCATTAGCAAAAACTCCACCTCCAGCAGCTGAACCCAACTGGCATAACTGCATTAGTTAAGCATACTGAGGGATTCCTTGGGTGAGAAGTTGATTTTCTTATTCTCTTAGCTGGCTGCCAAGAAAGAGGACTCTGCTTATATGCAAAGTCAACTTGTGCATTTTTTTGTTTGTTTTATGATTATCCCTACTCTACTTCAAACCCCTACTATCAGTATGTAATCAATAAGGCTCTTAAAATATTATTCTTTCCCACCTCTCAGCTGCTCTAAACCTTCCCCACCCTAACTATCCATGCCATATTAATTAGAATCATCTTCATGGGTCCCCGGCCCCCCTTGAAAGGGTCTGTGACAATCAGAAGTGCCAGAGATGCAAACTGCAGTACAAGTCCCAGTGGCACTCACAGTTGACACAATCCACCAATGTGTTCGCTCCCTCTCACTGGAGCACAGAATGATAATGTCAACCGCAAGTGCCACTCAGACTGGCAGTCTGTGTCTGTGGCACTCTATACTGGCTGTCGTAGGACATGTGGATTCTTAAGTGGGCCCTGAAAGTATTCTAATATAGTATAGGTATTAGAGAAGGAGAGGTTTAGAGCAGCTGGAAGTTAGGGGTGAGCCATATTTTTAAACTCTACAGTGCCTACAGCACATACCCATACAAGGAATTATCAACATTTTTTTTTTTTAATAATTTAGCAACACCATAACATAGGACAGGACTTTTAAAATGTCTTGCTGGGGAGGGTGACTTATACATGAGATATACTATTCATTTGTGTAAATTGTCTTGGTAAAGGGGAGGTCAACTTACATGGAAGGTCGACCTTAAGGCGAGTATATACTGTATGGAAAGTTGGGCATATGAGGTTTACCAGCAATGAGTACCAGGGAGTGATGATAGTTTTTACTTTGAAACCTCTCTGTACTGCACTGCATGTGGGACAAATAAGGCCGAGTGGTAAAATGTCAAATGTAGGACAGTGGAGAAATGAATGAGGGACACCAAAAACTTTTCAAAAACAAGTACTACATGGCAGAAGGCACTAAAATAATACGATACAAACATTTTCAGCTTCATATTGTATTTGTTGAAAGTTTGCTCCACCGACAATGGTGAAATCATGATTAAAATTTACAAAATGTCACGGTCGTTGCCATTTTATAAAAATAAATCAGAGTTCCGCTGAATTGCACTGCCCATCTACCCAATTCTTACTTTCCCATTTCAGCTGTTTGACCCTGTATAGGATACACACATGGTGTGACCATGCCCCGTCAGTAGGCAGTATCAGCTGTGAAAAGATCATCTCCAATTTAATGCAATGTCATCCAGGTAATTTCTTAAAGTGGCAGATGTTTTTACAATAAATATAGAAAATAGGTTTTAGCAAAACAATCTTAATTTTGGTCACTTAAAAAAGAGGTCCTTTTCCCTCAAGATATACAGCTATACAGCAGCTTATAAAATTACATTTAAGTCTTTGGTGGGTTGTAACGATTTTTGAATCTGTTCCACTTCAGCAAGTCAAAAGGGTTCTTTGCCAAGAGTAATGAACTTGTTTTGTCTTTAGTACCCAGACAAGAAATCTCAACTGGACGTGCACTGTAGTCCAAAGAAGCAACCACTCAAATAATGTAATCTTTGGTGGGTGTAGCCAGTCACACAGAAGGAGACTTTGGTGGGTGTGATAGAAGGAGCTGTGGTCGCTTGACTCTTGGTTTTCGTCTCTTCGGCTTGCTCTGGCCTTTGATCTGCACCACAAAGAATGCCAGTACAACCATGGCGCCCAGGAAAGCAAAAACAGGGATGGTTTGTCCAACATCTTGATTATATCGACCAGGCCTTATGCCTTGGAAAGAAAACATAAACAAAGAGCTATGAATCTATATTTTCAACCCTACTTACACTACACGTGCAGCATTAAGGTCAAGTTCCACTGTTCAGTAACCCATAAACACAACGCCAATAATCACAATCATTATAACCTCCAACAGACTTTCAAACACTGCACACAATGAACATAAATTAACACCATGGAGTGTGTGGTTAGTCTGGTCCTGTCACATTACTTTGTGATACACAAGGTAAACACAGTACCTTCATTCATTCACAGTACCATTTTTATTTATTTATTGCAATTGTTTCACCAGGAAAGTGTATTCTTGTACTTACACAGGAAACTAACAGCAAAAGAACCCACAAAAATAATATTTTACTCAACATCCTCCGACAAAAAGTCCCAAATGACTACAAATACTTCCTACTCATTGGTAAAAACACTGCACTATACATTCCTGGTGATGCTGCGGTTGAATGGCAGCTGGGTAGTGATGGCAGGAGGTGGCATTGATCATGTATTACATTCTGGAAGAGTGCAAGTGGAAAGCAATGTGATCCCTGGTTAAGACTGCTGAACTGTGAACCATGGGTACAAAGCCAACTACCGCCACTGGCTCACTTTGGGCATGTCACTTGATTTCCCTGTTCAGAAATCCTCCCAGGCTATAAAACTAGGTAGAGGCTGGACTCCACTGAGATACAGAAGTTTAATCTCAGTTGGATTGTCCTTGGTAACTAAACTGCAACATCAGTACTTTTTAAAAGCAGGTGGGGTTCTAAGTAGGATGGAGAGGGACAGCTGAAGTTAATTCTGGGACAAGTGAAAAGATGAAACACAGCTCTTGAATTCTTAGAGATGGGAGAACAAGAGGTCACACGATACTGAAAGGAGGAAAATTCAAGGGAAAACTTGGGATAGAACTACTCCACATAAAGAGTTGTAAATAGGTGGAACACATTTTCAGAGTGAGTGGTATCAGCCTTTATGCAACTGCCCTTAAAATCTTGCTTAATAAAAGTACTTTGAATGTTTGAAGAAGTGGTGTGGCAGGGTGTTCCCACTGTTCTGGTGGGGGAAAGAACAGGACGGACCAATGGTGTTCTTTTTCTCCTAGATCTGTATATTCTAAAGTATAAAGTGTGTGTGTGTAATGTTAGGGAGGGGAAAGAGTTTATAGCAAGGGTCACAGGATCTCTCAATTCTGCTTCTCACTTGATCAGAGGCAGCAGGTGGTCCAAACAAGTAAGCTGTGTAAAAAACGCTGAATATGGCACTAAGGTCCCTGGGTGCATCAAAGCTTACTTCACCACTGTTCCAAACTGGGCTCATTGTTTTGTTTTCTACTGACAACTCCCATATTGTTTGGAGAATTTCTCTAACACCTAAACCAATCCTGAAAGAACTTCAGATGAATTTTTAGGCCAAACATACCTCCAGGAATGTCCCAAGATTCGCTCTCCCCGGGAGACAGAGGTCTCACTTGTGGTCGGTTCTGTTGGAAATTTGGCAACACCACCTTATCCAAGTCAACTGACAAGAGTTTCTGATGTTTCCAAAGATTACTAAAACAAGTTTAGAAAAGATTTTTAAATTACTGTATACAGCAGGGGATTAGGTAATTTGGTGAAGTGAGTTCATTCTGAGAAAAAATACAGGTTTCTACAATTCAAAAGAAAATGACAAGTGCAAGCTGCCACATACTTTGCAAGGCTGATTCCACCATGCAGCAGTACAGTACAAAAATGTGCTCGCTCTTTGCATACATATGAGTACAGGAAAGGAGTGCAATCAATACTAGCACAGTTTGCACTGTAGGTTGTTCATTCAATCTTCAGCATTTTTGAGAAAAGCTTGATTTTGATTCCTTTTTCTCAAAGCAGTTATGAACTTCAAACTTCTGCTTACTATGAAAGTAGCATTATCATAGTTTTTTATGTGAAGTTCATCTATCATTTAATTTAAAAAAATATGCATAAGTCAATTCAGAATCTTGTGCATGTGCCATTTGCTGGCTCTGAATGGTGCCATGCAGACACTATTACAGAACTCACCAACAGGCATCAGTATCTTGCTGTGAGGAGCAGTTCTTTCCTCATACAGTCGACAGAAACATAGGAGGTCGGGATCCCTATTAATGCAAGAACCTGTTTCCCAAGAAATCCATTAGGAATTATTAAAGAAGTCCACCCTGTTTCAACAGCATAATATTTTGGAATCCGTTTACATTAATAGTGAGCCACATACTGAGTTCTGCTGCAAGTATAATTATTTTATTCACAAGAACTGGATAATGGGGCTGGCAGTATAGCCTAGAGGTTAGAGTAACAAACTGTGAATGAGCTTGGTACCATCCAGCAGACCGGGGTTTGATTCCCACAACCTCTGCTTGCACACTGTGCGACTCTGAGCAAGTCACAACTTCCCAAGTGCTCCCAGGTCACCCTTGAAAAATGGAAATTACGAACTTACCATAATTCTTGATGATCTTGGACGAAGCCTCCACCATTCATTCACACTAACGAGAGTACGCCGGAGGCGCTAGGACCCCGTGGGAGCCAAAAATCTTCAGGAAGGCCGGCGCCGGGATAGGACCACACATGCATGATGCTGCGAGGCTAGCTCGCACCATATAGGGTATCTTGGCATTGACCCTCCAACCGCCTTTTTGATCGAAGAGGTGCAGCGTAACTAATGAAAGAAAACCTGACCCTAACCTCCGGGCATGTGAAGGCCTGGGTAACCCATGTAAGAAGTGTCAATTGAACAATATCTTCACAGCCCAAACAACAAGGTAGTGAAGACCAAAAACAGAACGAGTGAGCTTGGGGGATGCTGGGTGGGCGTGTGAATGAGTGGTGGAGACTCCGTCCAAGAAGATCAAGAATTACAGTAAGTACGTAATTTCCATATCTTCCTGGACTCGAGTCTCCACCACTCATTCACGTTAATGGGGGAGTACCAAGCTAAAAATCAACCCATCCCGAGCAAGGCAGTCGAAGACGAGCTCACTCAGAATGGAAGTCCAAAAGGACTGTCCTGCCAAAGATAAAGAGAGCTCTCTGGTATGGACATCCAGAACACAGTGCTTTACAAAGGTATGCACTGAGCTCAAACTCACCGCCTTGCATATGACTGCAACGGGTACATTATGAATCTCCGCCAGGAAGCCGCAACCGCTCCAATAGCCTGTGGTGTGGATTAGTAGTGTTCTAGACATGCTACTAACCAAGCCGAAAACATCTCATGGCAAGAGGCTGACCCAGCCAAGGCATGCTGAAGATACAATAGTTGTTCGGATGTGTATCTTTTCGTTCTGTTGATGAAGAATTATTGAACCGTCCTAACATCCAGACAGTGAAGGAAGCGCTTCCCTTCCTTCTGGAGTTAACAAGCAAAACTTCACTAATGGTAATTGACCCAGTGACAAGATGTCTACTGACTCAAGATAGACCAAAAACATGCAGAAGTCTACCTTCACTGTCGAGTATGGCTGACCTGCGATCGACAGGTCCAAGGGGCACTCCAACTCCTTACTTGGTGGGCAACCAAAGGGTCCAGATGGGACTTGCACACCAGATGGAGAAGGGTTTCCACTTAGCCACATAAGCCTTCCTGGTAGAAGGCCTATGCATGACTTGGAAGACATCTGTGATGGTCTGGGAGAAACCAGAGCTTGCCCACTTCCATTTCCTCCGGGTCCAGCATGGAGATGACAGGAGTGCAGGCTAGGATGGACTAAAGTTCCTGTGTCAGGACTGTAGACCAATGCAAATCAATCTGCCAAGGCCAGTCTAGGACAATGTGAATCATCCTGCCCCCTTGTGCATACAACTTGATCAGCATTCTCTGAATTAAGGGAAGAGGAGGAAAACGTACAGGGAGCGTCTGAATATTGCAGTGAACACATCCTGACAGAAAACACCAGAGTCAGGATTTCTGAAGCAGGATAGAGGCAGTTTTGTGTTGAGAGGGGACGCAAAAGGACCAGGTCCAAACTGCCCCATTCGTCAAACGTGATTGCACGAAATATGAACCGACACATCGTACTTGAGGTACCACTCTCACAACCTCATTGCCCTACTGCAGAGAAGGTAGGGGGACACCCCACCCTGTTTGCTGATGTAATACATCACAGTTTTGTCGCCCTTCTGAATTAGGAACACATTGTGGCAGGGGGCATACTCCAGGACTTTGCTTATAAGATAACTCTGATCTCTAAGAAACTTATGACAAGATGAGGATCCTTCTGGCTCCACACCTGAGTGTGAAGGCCTTGGAAGTGAGTCCTCCATGGATTTTGTCCGAGGCTCTGTCATCTTGTATGGAGGACTGCAGATACGCGGTCGGAGACCACTGCTTGCTGCAGAGGACAACCCAAGTCCCAGTATCCGCTCAACCAAAAAGGAGGCCGAAAAGAGTAGTTTTCTGTATTGTAATGAGCCATCTAAAAATGTCATTTCTCTCGTCCTCTGGAATGAAGTTGACGCCTTGGAGGTATCCAGGAGGGCTCCTAAGAAGAGGAGCTGTTGGGGAGATGAACTGGCACCTTCCCCGAACCTGGAGAGAACAACTGAGAAGCTGCAGCTACTGCTTCCTGTTTCTCTTAACCGGAAGGGCTGGCTAGGAGCCAAATGTCCGGGATGTGAAGACTTGGACACCAAGATTTAGGGAACTGTTCTCTGAACAGGAACTTGTTTAACCTTCCAAGGTCGACAAATAGGCATATGCAGTCTGTTAACTTGGAACCAGAAGCAAAGGAAACAGGAACCTGTGCTTTGTTCCACTGTGGAATGATTTTTATTACCCAGTACCCGCAGAGGACAGGTATCTCAGAAGCAGAGAGTGTGTGACTGAGAGGCCAACAGACTGGCTGCTGTCTGGGTGGAAGGTCTGGGGGAAGCTGCGAAATTGGGAGAGTATCCCTCTCGGACAATCCTGATGACCTACAGGTCCGCTGTAATGGACTTCCACTGGTTGTAAAACGAATTTAGATGCCCTTCCTATCGCCGAGAGGAGCCCCCCCCAAGACGGCTGGGGTGGGGTCTGTGCTGGATCCACAGAGGCTGGTATAGGGCACTTTCGGATCCTGTGCCCTCTACTGCGTTCTCTTAGTGGCTGAGGGGTTGGTTCCTGAAAAGGGCACCTAGTACACTATCTTGACAGGATTGCTTGTCACGAGACGTCGTGTGGTTTAAATGGCAGCCCTACTGTTCCGAGTGGCCTTTAGTCTAACTGATAAGCACAATCAAGGAGACGTTAATCACCTGCTGCCAGCGGCAGCTGCCCTAGAGGCAGAGATGTAGGTGTCCATAAAAGCTTTAGCTGATTACTGGGCTATATGCCCCTAGCAATCGAGTGTTAGATTTTGGGAAGCTCTTGACCACTGCATTAAGAGTGTTCCACAGGGTGTACTTGTACTGAGGAATGTAGGAACTCAAGACGTAGGAGTCTGCTTTGGTCCACAAATGAATACTGAAATGTTATGGTGGACCCCGTATCCCTGAGGAAAAGGAACTGGAAAGAAGATCTTCCATCACACTGACATAGAGGGTTTGCATTCCAGCCCATAAAATGAGCCATCTACTGCATCTTCAACAAAGCAGAAGAGGGGAAGACTCATCCAGATCCACTTCTACCCAAAATAGCCTCCAAGGTCAGGACCAGTGAGACTCCACCACCTGGATCAGGGAGGAGTTCACTGCCATCTGCAGTGCCAGCACCACACATGATGCCACACCCAGCGCAGGCACCATCCGGCCATGCCAACGCCACTGCACAATGCTGCCAATGCCAGCGCCATCAATGACAGTGCACGGCACATGGCACAGGCACCGCAAGGTGACGCAGCACCCAAAGCACAGTCGCCTGACACGACATCGCATGGAGTAGGCACAATGCATGGCACCAGAATCACTACTGGACCTAGACCTTAAGTCAGGGGAAGAAGGAACCGGTACCCGTGCCGGCCCCTGCAGAGAAAAAGGAGAGGGGGGTAGGCACGTGAGGTCGGTGTCGATGGTGTTAGTACCAGAGAGGGCACCACGAACATTCTGGCCTGGCAGACCCGACTGCGGCCCAGCAGCCCCAAGGTCCGAAGGCCCCAGACCCAGGACTACTAGGCAGACGTCGCACCCCGATCTAAAAGAGTGGCCCAGCGGTGAAACTGCTCACCGGAATCCCATCGAGGACAGAGATGGGAACCGGTGTCAAAGATCACGGCCGTTAAGAGCGGAGCCACATGGGAACCCAACAGAGTCGGTTCATAGCAGAGGGCGCCCTCGAGAGGTACAGATTCTTCTTCAACTGACAGGAGGAAGGAAAGCTCGAGGTCAAAGGGAGCCGGGTCCCGGAACCACTACATTTGTACTACGGGCAGACTGTCCTTCACCCCCCCCACGAGCACCAGACTGTCTGTGGTCGGATCCCCCTCCGAAAAGGGTGGCGGACTGAAAACAGCTCCACTGCCATCACAGCTTTCAAACAAAGTCTCCCTACTGTCACCGCTACCATCAAAGGTCGACTCCATTGATGGCAGACAGAATAACTTCTTCATTTTTTTTTTTTTTTAAGTAAAGAACGCTAAAAATGGTAAGTTAAGCGAATACTGAATGGTTATATAGCTGCTATCGTACAGACGAAGACTAGACTCTCGAGGGGTGAGTGACATCGTCATCGAAGCGCACTTGACGGTGGGAAAAAAGGAACTAAGGTAGTTGGAGGGTTGACACCGAGATGGCCTATATGGCACGAGCTATCTGCGTATACACGGACCAATCATGGCGCTGGCCCTCCTGAAGATTTTTGGCTACCGCATACTCCCATTAGTGTGAATGAGTGGCAGAGACTTGAGTCCAGGAAGATCAGGCACTTGTGCCTAGTGGGCCTTACCCAGTTACCAAAAATTAAAATAAATACATTTACAATGGTTTACAATGGCAGCAGGACCTGGGTACAACTTGGTGAGGTAAGGTTTACAAATTACAACTTCAATATCAAAACACAGATTCAAAGCACAATTACAACAATATTCAACTTGTGCCACCTGCGTATCAGGCCAAACGTGGTGGTGGTGCTGGTGGGGGACTAGACTGGGTACAGACCAACAGGCAGGTCATTTCAAGCCAGTGTGCTGGCATGGGAGAAGCAGCCAGAGTCCACGCTGGTATTCATGCAAGGGACACTACATTCCACTCCTGCCACAGATCAACTCCAAGTTCCTCCTAGACTGGTCATTAAGAAAGTGAGATCAGCCTTACAGGCATAACAGGAATCAGAACTGATAGGATTACAAAACTAATAAAATGCAACTTTAGTAAATTTTAATAATCCATTTGTGAAAGAAGTTTCATTTGTCAACTGATTATTGTACTACCTAAAGTTCCACCTACAGGAGTGCCACATTAAAAAGTTAAACTACTGTATGATTGCCTTTCAGTTACAGCCTTGACATTCAACCTAACAACAAAAAGGAAATCTAGCTGCTTTCACCAAGTCACTGACCTAGGTGCAGTCTCATTCAAAGGCTGTGGTTTGGCCCAAGAGAGATGAGGGCATGCTGGAAGAGGACGGGGCTTCGGGTCTCCAAGATGGGCTTCCAACACCTTTGAATAGCGGTACAAGTGGTTGCCTGTGAATGAGATAGCATAGAAACTAAAGTGTTAAGCAGCAGCACCTGACAAACATTTCTTTTTTTTGCAGCTAACCATCTTCCCCCAAAATCTGTAACCACAATACAAACAGTGCAAGTATAGTGACAACGCAAAAAGCATGAACAAGCAGTATTCCATCCAAATACATGTAGAGAGGATGCACAAGTAAGTACACAATTGTTTACCACCAACAGTATGAACAGATGAGGATAACTGAAGATGCGAAACAATGCAGGGTAACTAATACAGAAAGTGGGGACTGCCCCACTCACCATCTCCGCTACCCCATGGAAGAAGAGTGGAAGGGAGTGGGGAGGCTAGCATTGCTCATGGGGGAAAGGCAAGTTCTTCCCTTCCTGCAGTGGGAAGGAAGAGTCCAGAGAACACATATGGGAGGCAAGATATGCTGCCCAGTTTTCAAGAAATGTGGGTAGCTTACTATTCACTAACTGGGACAGACGAAACAGAGTAACCAGGGCAAACACTGCCATTCTCCACTCCTGCAGGGTAGGTATCTCCAGGCCTCTCCATCTGTGGAGAATGAGTTGTTTTGCCTCCATCCCTACTGCCATAAACCAGAACAGCTGCAGACCATGGCCTGAAGTCCCCTAAGGGGGTGTTCCTAATAGCCAAAGCTGTGGGATAAGGGGGTATGAGCTGCCTACTACAGCCCGACAGTCCTGCTGCACTGCTGTCCTGAAGTGATGCAGAGCTGGGCATGGCAACAATACGATAAAACCCCCGTTATCCAAACCTCAGTTAACCAAAACTCTCAATTATTCAAAACTGTGGTGTGTCTCCCAGCTTAACAGACTTCAGTGTAAGGTGCTCTCACTTATCCAAAACCCCAGTTATCTAAACAGTGTCACTGTCCCACAGAACTTTCAGATAAATGAGGTTACACTGTATATGAGAGAGTTCCACCGGGGGATCCACATCTCCAGCAGCAAGTATCTGGAAGCAGCCCCATAGCATAAAACTTGTTGGGGGTCCTGTACCACTGGTGCAAGATTTTATTTTGTATTAAATGGTTGTGACAGTCAAGGTAACTGCAGTGTGCCACTTGCCAAAAGAGGCTCCCAGTCTGTTCTGGAATCTGGTTGTTCAAGGTCTGTCCCCACTGCTGGTGTGCTTTTCAAGATTGATCTGGTACTGCAGCTATAATGCTTTGATTTATTTTACTGCTCCTTTCCCTGCTACTCTGACATAAGGACAACAGGGGGGACCCAGCAGGACTTGATGCCAACTTGGGAGAAATCAGTCATCTTATGTTGAGGAATTGCTAAAAATCAAGGTTTGGAAGGGGGCAACGGGCCCTCAGACCTTTGAAAGACCGACAATGCATCATTCCCAGGGCCAGCATTCCTTAACATTTGAAATAATCATCATAGCTGACACACTAATAGGACTAAAATATGATGACTGTACATTGCTTATGACCGGTTTCCTTACAACCCACTAGTTTGGAGGACCACTTGAGTACCATATCTACTGACTCACTCCTTGCAACAGTGCTTTTCTAAATCCAACCATTCCTCTGCCTAACTCTGTCACAAAATGACCACCTCAGAAGGACTGGGATAATGCTGCCATGCAGATTGGCATTTCCCCTACTCAGAACTGTAACCACATCATGTACGTGATTCTGAGCAATTCATACACATGCACAGAAAGAGGACCCAATCTGCAGTCACAAATAAAGCTGTGCGAACCTCTAAACGTTCTACCTTGTGAACTTTGAGTAGAACCCAAAAGAAAAAATTACTCACCTTAGTAATGTTGTTTTTTCTAATGGAGTCTTGCTATATTATGACATATGCAGTGAGTCCCAACCTTCGAACTGCTCCGGAGGTGAAAGAGTTAACTTTCCATGCCAGGCATGGAACGCTGAGCTCGAGCTCGGTTGAAACTCTGTCTGTTGTTCTTCAAACTCAAACCGTCAGATCTTTACGAGCTAAACTCACTGAGGTCCTGTGTGGAAGCTGTAAACCTACACTAGCCAACTGGCTACTAAACATAAGAACACATTTTTTGGCCCCAAAACAAAGACTCTCGTCAGGAGACCCAAAAAATGAAAAACACAACACCAAGTCACCCCAAAAAAGGAGGGGTGAAAACAACAAGGTGGGCACCTACTAAGTGCTAACAACACACTGCCCACTCACATCCCAAAACAGAGGTTCTGAGAGGGGCAGGGGGGTATAATATAGCAAGACTCCATTAGAAGAAACAACATTACTAAGGTGAGTAATTTTTTCTTCAAACAACATGAAGTCTTGTTATAATATGACATATGCAGACTACACAGCAGTACCTCCATGGAGGAGGGACAGAACCTACTTAGGAAATAGGCTCTGAAGCACAGCTTTGCCAAACCGAGCATCACTCCTAGCCTGGATGTCCAGGGAGTAATGCTTGGTAAAAGTGTGAACCGTCTTCCAGGTAGCTGCTTGACATATCTCTAGAATAGGATGTCCTTGCAGCAGCCAGGAAGCAGCTGTACCCTGGTAGGAGGAGCCCTCAGGCCTGAGGGAAGAACCTTACCCAGCTTTTCATAACAGAATTGGATACAAGAGACAATCCACCTGGCAATGGATCTTTAGTGGCAGGTTTCCTTTACCAACCTCACCAGAAGTGAGGAACAGTTGGAGGAGTCAAACCTGTGACCCTTGGCAGCTCTATGTAGTGCGAAGGGCTCTCTTCACATCTAAGCTGTGCAGCTCCTCTCGACAGAGGAGGAATGGTCAGTGAAGTACACGGGAAGAGATATAGATTGATTAAGGTGGAAATCTGAAACCACCTTACGCAAGAACTTCCTGTTAGTCCTGAGGACCACCTTATCTCTATGAAAGGAGATAAAAATCAGGCTCCACTGACAAAGCTTGTAATTCACTTATGCGTCTGGCAGAAGTGATGGCTACCAGAAACACAGTCTTCCAAGTCAAGTACTTAAGCTCTGCTGAAGACAAGGGCTCAAATGGAGGTTGCATAAGCTGAGCAATGCAAACATTAAGATCCCAGGCAGGGGCAGGGTCCCTGAATGGAGGGTTGGTGTGAAGCAATCCCTTAAAAAACTAAGAGAATACAGGATGAGCTGAAAGAGAAGAGGGTTTACCTGCTGAAATAAAAGCAGACACAGCTGCCAAATGTACTTTTAGGGTAGCTGGTCTCAGCCCCAAGGTATTTAAATGGACCATATAATCCAGGACTGTGGGTAAATCAGCAGATTCTGGGGAAATATGCTTCCCAGAGCACCATATGGAAAATCTCTTCCATTTGGAATTATAGGTAGCCCTGGTGGAAGGTTTCCTAAAAGCCTTCAATATATCCACTACACCTTGGGAGAGGTGTAGATCAGCAAACTTTAACTCTTTAAGAGCCAGGCCTTGAGATTGAGAGATTTGAGGTTCAGATACCAAACCCTCCCCTGAGCACAGGTTAACAGGTTGTGATTCCTGTTAAGACACAGGGGAAGATGGACTGCTAAGGACAGTAGGAGTGGATACCAGGGTTGTCTGGCCCAATCTGGAGCAATCAGGATCATCTTGCAGGATTGAGATCTGATTTTGACTAACACTTTGAACAGGAGAGGGAAGGGAGGAAAAGCATAGAGAAACTTCCCTTCCCAATTGAGAACTAAGGCATCCAGAGGGACTGAGCCCAACACTGGGGGCCTGCAGCCAAAAAGCGGAAGTTGGTGATTGTCTGGGGCTGCAAAAAGATCCATCTGCGGGGTGCCCCATCTGGCAAATATTACCTCCACGACCAGGGGATCCAGTGACCATTCGTGATGGCCCTGGGAAGTCCTGCTGAGAGCATCTGCCAGGACATTGTCCTTGCCTGGGAGGTGAACTGCCGTAAGGGAGGTGTTCAGGGAGTAAGCCAGAGACCACAACTTCATTGCTTCGGTGCACAAGGCCGTAGACCGAGTGCCTCCTTGCTTGTTGATGTACCACATTGTGGTGGTGTTGTCTGTTCTGACCTGTACAACTTTGTTCTGAACAGATTTGGAAAAACTTGAAGTGCTAGAAAAACTGCTCTGAGTTCCAACAGATTGATGTGGAGCAGAGATTCCTGAGGGGACCACAATCCCTGGGTAGTGAGGTCGCCCATGTGAGCTCCCCACCCCAAGAGGGATGCATCTGTAGTAAGGATTAAGGAGGAGACTGAGTGACAAAGGAACCCCTTGTCTCAGATTGTTCTGATCCTGCCACCACTGTAGGGCTTGGATCAGGGTTCGAGTTACTGGGATCAATTTGGTTAGAGGATCTTTCCTTTGAGACCAAAAGGCTCTCAAATGGAACTGGATGTCCCTCATTTGAAATCTTGCTCCCTGCACTACTGCTGTAGAAGCAGCCATGTGCCCCAAGAGCTGTAGAAAATGCCTTGCTGGTCGAGAGACCTGCAGGGAGAATGAGGAGGCCAGAGAGACCAGGGTCCTTGACCTGTCCAAAGGAAGGAAGGCTCTGGCTTTCTCTGTGTTCAGCTCTGCGCCTATGAAGGTGAGGAGCTGGACAGGCTCTAGAACTTGACTTTGAAAGATTCAGAAGGAAACCTAGAGAGGTGAGCAGTTGCTGAGTTATCTGTAGATTTAACTTGACTTGGTCTGGAGACTGGCCCTACTATGAGCCAGTCGTCCCGGAAATGAGGAAGATGGCAATTTTGCCTTCTTAGGGAAGCAACTGCTACTGCCAGGCATTTTGTGAATACCCTTGGAGCAGAGGTGATGCCAAAGGGCATTGCTCTGAACTGGTAATGGCCTGAGGGCAGCTCGAACCTGAGGTACTTTCGATGGGAGCTTCTGATGAGAATATGGAAGTAGGCATCCTTGAGGTCCAGGGACGCTAGCCAGTCCCCTGGCCTTAGAGAGGGTAGAATAATTCCCAGAGTCACCATTTTGAATTTTGGTTTTAAAAGGTGCTTGTTTAAATATCTGAGATCCAGGATGGCCGCCATTCTCCTGTCTTTTGGGGTAAGGAAGTACCTGAGTACAATCTTTGCCCTGGTGTGAGGTGGAACCCTTTCCACAGCTCTGAGAGCCAGGAGGAAGAGACCTCTGCCTCAGGGCAAGTGCCTCTGGTGGATTTGCAGGTGGAAAGGATCTGGTTCTCATCTTTGGAAATTTTTTGAAGCTGAGAACCAGTCCCTGGCTTACTACTTCCAGGACCCACTTGTCTGATGTCAGAGACTTCCAGTCCTGGACAAAGTAAGCCAGCCTGCCCCCTACAGGTAGCTGAGAATCGGCCCTGGCAACCCCATCAGGGTGCCTGCTTGGCAGGGGCTTTAGGCTGAGGGGTGGAAGCAAGCCTGCTTGTACCCCGTCTGCCTCTCCCTCTAAAGAACCCCCTCTGGGCGTACGCAGAAGAGGAGGCCTGGGCTTGGTAAAAAGGCCTATGAAAAGGCCTGCCCCTGGAAAGCTGCCTTTGAGGAGTGGCCTGCCTTTCCTTGGCCTGTGCACTCCTATAGGTGGTCCTATACTCATCCATTTTCTTCATGTCTGCTCCCCAAACAGAGAATTACCCACAACAGGAAAATCCATGGCCTTAGTCTGGGTATCCTGTGACAGGCTAGTACATCTGAGCCAAGCCATTCTGCGAAGTGCCACAGATGTAGCCATGACTCTTGATGACACATCATTAGAGTCCACTGCAGCATGGAATTGCACCTGGATGCCTCAATACCATCAGCAGCCACCTGCTCCAGCTCCTTGGCAAGCTGGCCAGGGACCTGTTTTGCTAGAGCCATAACAGTATCCCATCTGGATTTCTGATATCTAGCAACATAAGCCATATAATTTGCCTGTCTGAGTCCCAAGGATGCTGCCATGTACTGTTTCTTTGCCATGGCATCACCCTCCTGGAGTCCTTGTCGGGGTAGCCAAGGGAATATTTGCCTTTGTCACAGGCTGCAGCCTGCACTACCCCAACATGGCTGCATTGTTGTGTAAGGAACTCCATATCAGAGCCTGACAATGTGTACCTCTTGTCCATTCTCTTATCCACAGGAGGTATAGTGTGAGGAGTTTTTAGAATTTTTACTGTTTCCCAAAAGATTTATGCAAAGGAACAGACAGTCTCCTAGACTCTGGGATATCCATCATTTCCACATAGTCAGGCTCCTCTTGATCATCCACAGCTTCCTCCATAGGGAGCTGGAGGGTTTCAGCCACTTTTTTATAAAACATAAAATGAGAAGGGGACTCAGATAGCCTAGGAGGAGACACTCCTGACGGTCTGTCTGGGGAGATGTCCGGGTCAATGGGCACATCCAGACTTTCAAATCCACATTCACTCTCCTCATACTCCTCTTCCCCTCCTCCGGTTCATAATATTCCTCTAAATCATACTCTTGAACCGTGGAACCAGCCGAACCGTGACGCTATTTGATGGTGCCGGTTCGGTCGGAACCGGGGAAAGCGACTGGACAATTTTAATCGCTTTGGCTATTTCTTCAGCGGTTGGAGAGGAAAGTTTTGGCTCCACACCAGCTGATTTCCTAGTCCTTTGTGCTGGAACAGACTCCTCAGAGTCGGATCTCCTTTTGCCCGAGGAAGTCTCACCCTGGTCAGAGGGCACTCCCTCCGGTTCGGCTGGAACCGAACCGGGCTGGCCATCCGGTTCAGCAGACTTTTTGGCCTCCCTTTCCCTGAGCCTACCAACTCTTTTTTCCAGGGTAGCTGCAGGAAAAATTTTACAAATCTGGCAGTCTGCATTGAGGTGGTCAAACCCCAGACAATGAACACAGGTGGTGTGGGGGTTAGCCTTGGCAAAGACTTCCCCACAGACACTGCACTGTTGAAACCCAGTGGGCCCGGTTTTTCTTTTGGGTTTCTCAGACATAATGCCAGCCTAACCAAACTTACCCGTTTATGGCAATCCGTCAGGTAAGACCCTCTTATCGGTTCCCATCCGTGTCACAGGTCGTGGAAAAAACCGTAATAAAATCCGTTCTTTTTTAGAA
The DNA here is from genome assembly GCA_016271365.2 of Neoceratodus forsteri. Classification (NCBI taxonomy): domain Eukaryota; kingdom Metazoa; phylum Chordata; order Ceratodontiformes; family Ceratodontidae; genus Neoceratodus; species Neoceratodus forsteri. The sequence goes on from CM028130.1 coordinate 1,069,902,831, forward strand.
CCGATAAGAACCGGTAACCACACTCTAAATGACAGATTAATATATTTTTTACAACCTGATCGGTTCAAACCGAACCGATAAACCGTTTACAAGTTCCACACAGAATAGAAATCAATGTAAAACCTATCTAGTACTCACAAATACAGACAGAGTCTGAACCGACCAGTTGCGGTTTAATTTCGGTCGAAAACCGAGAAAAACAATACTTTAACTGACAAAATGAACCGAGCAGAAGGAGAAATCTCCGGAGCGACTGTTCAGTGAGGCGGAGTAAAGAATCTGACGGTTTGAGTTTGAAGAACAACAGAGTTTCAACTGAGCTCGAGCTCAGCGTTCCATGCCTGGCATGGAAAGTTAACTCTTTTACCTCCGGAGCAGTTCGAAGATTGGGACTCTCTGCATATGTCATAATATAGCAAGACTTCATGTTGTTTGAAACATTATACCAGATTCTACCTAGTTCTACTATATAGTGTATGGTAGAATGTTGTATTCCCTCAAAATCTATCATTTACCAGTCTTGTAGTACCATCAATGTGACATCACAATGGTGGTGTACTATCGTGAGTACGTCACATCAATGGTACAACAGGATGTAATGTCTTTGCGCCTGCGTGGATAGCAGAGAATCGGCTACGGCAGTAAGCGCTCGCATTGAATTTAACATCGCAGGACAGTGTTAGAAAAGTACCTCTTTTTTTAAATAATATCACCTTCTACAAAGCATTGCATGCCATGGCCGAGGATCAGTTCCTCACGGGGGGGGAGGGGTGGTTGGTAGGCTAAGTCTGAAAGTGCGGTTGCACAAGATAGTGTCTGAAAGAGCAGCAGCTCAGCTTTTAAATTAGTTACACATACACTATAAAAGAGTGGATGGGCAACAGTAAACAACAACACTGTTTTTAACTTCTTGAGGTTTCATGACAACCGAAAACCTCTCAAGCTTCGCGCTCAAGCTTTTCTTGGTTGTCATGACAACCTCTCGAAGTGAACAACAGTGTTGTTCACTGTTGCCCATCCACTATCCTCTGTGTAGAACCAGGTAGAATTGGGTTCTATCAGGTAAAACAAGGTTCTACCAGCTATAACCAGGTTCTACCAAGTAAAAAGTACAGTTATGTAAGAACTTACTGTAACAGTAGATCTTCAAGAGAAACTCTTGCAGCAGGCCCCACCAATAGCACTAAGTTGCCAGGACCACATGGGAAACTTCTAGCTAGCAGTTTACCACAGGGGACTGCCCACCACCGACTTCAGTCAGCTGATGTCAACCTAGCCTATATAGGTGGGCGGTCCCCAACACCTACCTCAGTTCTCCCACCACAGACCCTATATGGGCAGCTAAATGAGAATGGAGAAGGTTTTACAAGAGCCAAGAGAAAAGCAGACAGTGCAAGAAAAAGAGTAGCAAAGGGAAGGAGGGAAGGAAAGCAGGGCCTGCTGCAAGAGCTTCTCTCAAACATGTACTGTTACTGTATTATAAGTTTTTGCGTAACTGTACTAACCTTACTTCGAGGAAGGCTCGTGCAGCAGGCCACACTGACAGGACTGAGTCACAAGCAGTACTAAGTCTCATCAGGGTGAAACCACCGGGAGGAGGACAAGTCAGCAGCTAAGAGCTCATGACAGAATGTCATGAGGAACTTCCAGGCCGAAACTGTTCCTGCACCAAGAGGCGATGTTCAGACTGTAATCCTTGGTGAAACTGTGGACAGAACTCCAGATGGCAGCTGCACAGATGGCAGCTGCAGGCACATTTCTGAAGAAAGCTGTGGAGGCAGTCATACCCTTGTGGAATGGCCTTGACCACCCTGGGATGGGGTTTGTTGTACTTGCGGTAGCAATAAACAATGCAATTAGCTAACCACTTAGACAAACGCTGTTTGGAAACAGGAGCGCCCTTCCCCCTCTTGGGGGTGAACGAAACAAACAACTGGTCAGTTTTCCTGAAAGACTTGGTGCGGTTTGTGCAATACTGCAACATTCTGTGAACATCCAAAGTATGGAGCAAAGCTTCCCCCTGATTAGAATACTCAGGAAAATAAACAGGCAGGTGGATGGATTGATTTAAACTAAACTCCGCCACTACCTTAGGTAAAAACTTAGGATTAGTATGCAAAGACGATCTGTCTTTGTGACAAAACAAATAAGGCTCCTTATACGTAAAAGCCTGTAGCTCAGAAATCCTTCGAGCAGAAGTAACAGCAACTAAAAAGAGTGCTTTCCATGACAGAAAGCACAGCTCACAACTTGCAGCCGGTTCAAAGGGAGGTAAAGTGAGTTTCTCCAACATAAAGTTGAGGTCCAGAATGGGAGGTTTCAGATGCAAAATGCCCTGCAGGAATGTGCAGGACAGCTTTGCCCTCTATAGACGCATGGTACGCAGAGATGGCAGAAAGGCGCACCTTAAGGTAGGAGTACCCCAAGCCTGAATCCTAAAAGGAAAGGAGGTACTCCCAACACTTGATGGTCCCTACTCAGAACTTGTAACAACGTCGTGTACATGATTCTGAGCAGTTCATACACATGCACAGAAAGGGGATCCAATCTGCAGTCACTAATAGGGTTGTGCGAACCTCTAAAGTTCTACACTGTGAACTTTCTGAGTAGAACCCAAATAAGTTCTACCAGGCTCTACCATGTAGAACTAGGCAGAATTGGGTTCTACCAGATAAAACAAGGTTCTACCGGCTATAACCAAGTTCTCTCAAATAAAACCAGGTTCTACTAAGTAAAAAAATACAGTTACATAAGAACTTACTATAACAGTAGATCTTCGAGAGAAGCTCTTGCAGCAGGCCATACCAACAGGACTAAGCCACCAGGTGCCAGGACCACATGGAAAACTTCTAGCTAGCAGTCTACCACGGAGGACCGCCCACTGCTGACGTTAGCCTATATAGGTGGGCGGTCCCCATACCTACCTCTGTTCTCCCGCCAGAAACCTCAGACAGGCAGCTAAAAGAGAAAAAGGATAAAACCTCTTCCCCAATGGCCCCGAGGGATGTGCCCTATGGCTCTTTTTTGAAGAAGAGCCTGAATTTCCTCCCAAAACAGAGACAGGTGTGGAGTGTTGGGGGGGGGGGGGGGGTTATGTGGAGGGACGTGGAGGGTTTTCTGTTGGCCACTCTAGGAACTCCAGAGTGTGACCGTGTTTTATAATCTGGAGCACCCAGTTGTTTGTGGTGACCCCCGCCACCCTTCCAGGTGTAGAAGAATCAACCCCTTACCGCCTCCTTCAGGTCCTCGCCCGGAGAGGAGGAGTTGGCCAAGGATTCAGGAGATGGGGACGGGCAGGGGGGCCCCGGGGGCCCTGGAGGCTTTGGCAGTAGCAGCAACAGGGGCCACTAGGGGCCTTACGCTTGTGCTGACCCTTGGTAGGCTGGGTCTGAGATTGCTTGCAGAAAGACCTGCGAAAAGAATGAAACTGGCCTCACTCTAGGTTGGGTGTGATAGAGCGAGTTGACCAACTTGAGGACCCGCCCAGACTCCTGCACAGTAGAGATTATGTCCTGGGTATTCCCCTCAAAAAGACTGTCCCCCAGAAGGGAGTGTCCAAAATGTTGGCTTGCACATCTGAGGCAAAGCTGGAAACTGGAGCCAAGAATGGCATCGGAGACAAACCCCAGCAGCTGCCCCATGATCTGAGGAATCCACAGCATCATAAGCGGCTCAAAGTAGTAGTAGTAATAAATTTTATTCATAAAAATTTTATGAACAGGGATAATTAATCTCCACTGAGCACTGCTCATTTCCAAAGAGGTCCCTTTTTCACGGTCTTATAGTTACTTAATGTATATCATAACATTTTGAAACATAATTAACATATAATTAATCAATAAAGAATAAACAAATGAACTGAGACAATTACACACTTTACACAAATGGTTACCACGTCATGTTATTTCCTCTAAGCAGCAATGCGAAGGTTCCACCATCCTGTTAATCCACTGTACCCAAACAGATGATGGAATTTACCCCCCAAGAGACTGATGGGCACAGAGTTCCATAAAACCAGCCCTCTATAAGATACCGAAGACCTCCCAACTCCCAAATTACATTTTGGAACCACATATTCTAAACCCTGTACAGATCTCAAACTCTCCTTGGTATCTCTGATCCTGAATGTATCTAAAATATAACTGGGTAAATCTTTCTTCTGCAATTTAAACATAAAGGCCAGAAGATGTCATTTTCTCCTTTCCTGAAGCCTCATCCAGTTCAGGGCTCTATATAAGTCACAGTGGTGCGTTCTTTTAGGGGCATCGAGGATGAAGCAAGCCAGTCTGCTGTACATCACAACAAGCTTGTCCAGCCCTGTCCTATGTGCCCCCACTTACACATCACCACCATAGTCCAGAACTAGAAGAACCATGGTGTCAATAATTCTTTTATGTACACCAGTGGATATGAAATGCTTTAGCCTATAAAGTATTCCCAATTTTTTACAATTGTGTCAACGTGTACATCCCATTTTAATTTATTATCAAGCCAAACTCCCAAGTACTTATATTTTGTGACCTGTTGTATCTGTACATCATCCTCGGTTTGGCTCTTTAAGGGAGCATTATCTTTAGTATCATTATCAAAAAGTACTGTCTGCATCTTTTTAGCATTCAGGATCAGCAAGTGGTTCCTAAGGAAAGCCTTGAGCTGCAAAAATGCTTCTTGCAGCTTAGTCTGAATATTCCTAATGGATTTGCCCTCCACATAGATCATCGTATCATCAGTACAGATGTGATAATTAATCTCTGGGTCCTCAAAATGCAAATTATTAACATAAACATTAAACGGTATTGACCCCTGAGGGACACCTGACTTAAAAGCCTAGAAAGGCTCTTTTTAAGTCAGGTGTCCCTCAGGGGTTGATACTGGGCCCTCTCCTGTTTAACATTTATGTTAACAATTTGCATTTTGAGGACCCAGAGATTAGTTATCACATCTATGCTGATGATATGATGATCTACGTGGAGGGCAAATCCACTGGGAATATTCAGACTAAGGCTTTCCTTGGGAACCACTTGCTGATGTGGCTACCAACGTCTTAGCCAGACTTCATCAGCTGGGCAAGTTGCATCTTGGCAGGGTCCTCGGGTGGAGTTTGCACCAAATCTCTGGCTTGGTCCCAAAGAACATTCTGGTATTGGACCATGTGGGTCAGATAGTTTATGGCCTGAATAGCCAGGGTGGTAGAGGCAAAGACCAGTTTGCCAAGGTGGTCCAACTGCTTAAACTCATGGTTTGGGGGGAGAATACAAAGGCGTTTAGACTTCTTAGTATGGTTGTGCGCTGCATGAATGATCACAGAATACGCCAGGGCTTGCCCACCAGGGCATGGTAAAGGCGGTCTGCCTTTCTGGGCAGAGGAGTGATAGTGGAAGGGTGGTTCCATGCCACCCTGGTGACATCCTCATAGGATTCGACTGGGGGGCAACACCACAGGAAGGACTTCACACTGTCCGAGGTACTAGGCCAACTGGCATCCCTCTGGGTCCTGCTCCTCCGTCTCTCAGCCCATAATGGACTGGATGTGGCACATGACATCCATAAAGGATGGATCGTCGGTGAGGGGGGGGAGAGACTTGGGCACCTCTTTAAGCTGGTCCTCCCCTTCAGAAGAGTCACCAGGAGAGGAGGAAGACCCTGAAGAATCAGAGGCATCCTCTGAAGTATCACAGTCTGGGACCGGTGCAGGCTGCCGGTGTTCATCCCTTTTAGAACCTGGCCCAACGCTAGGCTGATCCCCCGAAGACCCCAACGTATGGGGGTTACTAGGACCAACCCTGTCTGGATCCTGGGGCTGAGGGTCCTGGGGAGGGTAGTGGGGAGAAGCCGGCGGCAGCCCTTGAGGGGCGGGGGTCTGGTGCTGCATAAAGGACCACCACACTGAAAAAAGGGCACTGTAATCCACCTGGGGTGCAATACTGTACACCAGCAGGAAAGGCAAAGAGTAGCGACGGCCGAGGAGCCGGCGAAGGGTACCCGGGTGAAAGGTCATTTATGATCTGGCATTGTCTGCTGCAGCGAAGGTAGCAGCAGGGGTGACAACGGAGTCGGGCTGACTGGCTGGGGCTGCGGCAGCCGCACAGGTGGCAGCCGGAAGCATTTGGGAGACTAAGCACCCGATGCTGATCCAGCTGGAGAAGCTGGCGCCTAAAGGGGGTGGGGACCAATGAGGCAGAGGAGATGCTGGTGTGGTGGAGACAGTGAGTGCCTGCTGCGTGCGTTGCCTATTAGGACTGCCGTCAGTCCCAGGAGTGGGAGCCGATGAAGGCAGCACTGTTAGACAGTTGGTGAGACCACATCTGGAGTACTGCGTGCAGTTCTGGAGACCCCATCTCCGCAAAGACATACAGGATGGAGGCTGTCCAGAGGAGGGCAACCAAAATGGTACAGGGTCTGCACCAGAAGACACATGAAGAAAGACTAAAGGAGCTTAATATGTATAGCCTCGAGGAAAGGAGGGACATGATAGAAACTTTCAAGTGCCTCAAGGGAATCAACAAAGTCCAAGAGGGGTAGCATCTTTCAGAAAAAAACATGTGCAAGAACAAGGGGGCACAATTTGAAGACAGGGGGGACGGCTCAGAGGTAATGTGAGGAAGTATTTTTTCACGGAGAGGGTTGTGGATGCATGGAACAGCCTTTCTGAGGAGGTTGTGGAGTCAAACACAAACAGTGGGGGAATTCAAGAATACATGGGACAGAACTAAGGCAATTCTAGTGGGGGATAGGAGAAGTAGGCTGTTGGTTAACTAGGATCTGCAGCTTATTCGTTAGGTAGGGAAATGGGCAGACTAGGTGGGCAAAGTGGTCCTTATCTGCCATCAAATTCTATGTGGCCAGGGAGGAGGGGAGTGGGGAGGGGGGGTGGCGGTTCGGCACCAACACTGGCCAAGCCACCTGGCTGAGAGCCCATGGAGGATATGGACCTGAGCTTTCAGGGCAGGAGACAAGGTCCCTGTCCCAAAAATTATCCCAATATGGAGATAAGGGCGGGCAGCGAAGACAGTGAGAGTCCGGAGGAAGAGAAGGCTGGTGGGGATGAAGAGGTCGACACCCTCTCGGGAGGATGACCCAGACCCGGCTGGAGGCCTTAGAGATGACCGTGAATGGAAAACATATAGAAACATAGAAGTTGATGGCAGATAAGGACCGCAAGGCCCATCCAGTCTGCCCATTTCTTTTTCTACCTTATAAATGTGCCATCAGCCTTTGCTCTGTCAGTGGCCTATCTATTTATACTCATTTGTATTGCTCCTTTATGCCTATCCCATGCCTGTTTGAAGCCCTGCACTGTATTCATAGCCACCACTTCTTGAGGTAGGCCATTCCATGCATCCACTACCCTTTCTGTGAAAAAGAATTTCCTCACATTCCCCCTTAATCGGCCCCCCTCTAATCTCATGCTGTGTTCTCTTGTCCTGCTATTTTTCTTATATTTAAACATGTTAGACTCTTTCACCTTGTTAATGCCCTTAAGGTGTTTGAATGCCTCGATCATATCACCTCTCTCCTCCTTTGCTCAAGGGTATACATATTGAGCTCTGTTAATCTATCCTCGTGATGTCTTCTGGTGCAGTCCCTGCACCATTTTAGTTGCCCTTCTCTGGACTGCCTCAATTTGGTTAATGTCCTTGTGAAGGTGTGGCTCCAATACTGCACGCAGTACTCCAGATGGGGCCTCAACCAGTGTCTTGTAAAGAGGGATTATTACCTCCCTCTACGACTTGTGATACCCCTACTAATACACCCTAATACCCCCTAGCCTTACCTACTGCTTTAGAGGTCTGCTTGGATGATTTCAGGTCATCAGTGATGATGATGCTCAAGTCTCTTTCTTCCTTTGTGACTGCTAGCAACTCCCCTCCCAGCCTATAGGTGGCTTCAGGGTTTCTCTTCCCTATGTGCATGATCTTGCACTTCTTTGCATTAAATCCCAGTTGCCACTCTTCTGACCATTTTGCTAGTTTATCCAGATTCTCATTCTGCCCACCCCATCTGGATCATCTACTCTGTTGCAGATCTTGGTGTCATCTGCAAACAGACAAGCCTTACCCTCTAGTCCATCTGCAAGGTCACTAATGAAGATGTTGAAGAGGACTGGCCACAGGACTGATCCCTGAGGTACCCCACTTGTGACTTGCATCTCTTCTGACTGTATACCATTTACCACCACTCTCTGTTTTCTGCCTGTCAACCAGTTTGCCACCCAGTTGACCAACTTCTGACCCACCCCGAGCCTACCCAGCTTATTTATCAATCTTCTATGTGGAACAGTGTCAAAAGCTTTGCTGAAGTCAAGGTAGGCAACATCAACTGCTCCCCCTTGGTCCACCACTCTGCTTACCCAGTCAAAGAAATCTATGAGATTAGTTTGACAGGACCTTCCTTTTGTAAACCCATGCTGTCTTGGATCTTGTGCCCCTATGGATTCCAGGTGTTGCACTATCCTTTCCTTAAGGAGTACCTCCATAATCTTGCCCACTACTGAGGTAAGACGGACTGGTCTGTAGTTCCCTGCTACCACTCTTGTGGAGCGGGATCACATGAGCCCTTCTCCAGTCTTCTGGGACCTCTCCTGTGCTCAGAGACTCACTAAACAGTTCTGCTAATGGCTCTGCTAGTTCCACCTTTAGCTCCTTAAGTACCCTGGGATGTATGCCATCAGGTCCCATTGCCTTATCCACCCTGAGCTTAGCAAGCTCTTGTAGGATCCTTTCTTTGTGAAGGGAGTAGTGCTCACCTCTCTCCCCGTGTCCATGGTGCTGAGCTGTGGGCGTGCCCTACCTTCTCTTCAGTAAATACTGAGCAAAAGTATCTATTTAGGATAGATGCTTTTACATGGTCCTCCTCCTCACATGCTCCCTTTTCTCCATTAAGCTTAGCAATACCCCTCTGGACTTTCTCCTTTCACTAATGTAGCTATAGAAAATCTTGTCACCTTCTTTTACTGTTAGGTACTAGTGTTTCCTCAGTCTGGGACTTTGCTGCCTTACTGCCTTCCCTGCTTCCCTTAGGGCAGTTTGGTATGCCTCCTATCTTCATCCCGCTGTGTTCCCTTATATTTCCTGAAGGCTAGCCTTTTGGCTCTGACCTTTCTGCTACTGTATTTGAGAACCAAAGTGGTTTCCTTCTTCTTTGCACTTCCTTTTCTGTCTAACACAATGGGATGTTGCTTCAAGTATTGCATCCTTAATGCTTGCCCACTTTGCCTGTACCCTCACCTGTGTTTCTTTGCCAGGGCTAGCTTAACTCTGTTGGCCATCTTATCAAAGTCAGCTCCTCTGAAGTCCCATATTTTTGCCTTGGAATGGGATGATTTAGATGTAGTAGCCAAATTGAACCATACCATGTGATGGTCACTGGCCCCCAGGTGACCTTCTACCTGGAGATCTGTGATCCCTTCCCTGTTAGTCAGTACTAGATCTAGGATAGCCCTGTCTCTTGTGGGTTGTTGTACCAGTTGTTTGAGGCCCTCCCCCTGCAGGGAATGTACTATGTATGTAGTTCTGGCAGATGTTCCTGCTGGTATTGACCAATCTGTATCTGGCATGTTGAAGTCTCTCATTATCAGAACCTCCCCTTTAGCTGTCATGTTTTGTATATCTTCTAACAGTAATGTGTCTATGTCCTCCCCCTGGTCTAAGGGCCTGTAGACAACCCCAGTTCTTATGGCTGTCCCATTTCCTGTTTCCAGGGTGATCCACAGTTCTTCTGGCTCCTTATGTGTATTCTGAATTTCTGTAGCTTTGATATTTTCACTGACATACAGGGCCACTCCTCCCCTTTGCACCTCGGTCTCTTCTGAACAATACATAGCCAGGTACTGAAGTCTCCCAAGTGTGGTTACTGGTAAACCACGCCTCACTAATTGCTACTATGTCCAGTTTAGCCTCTGCATTATTGCCTGCAGGTCTGGGATCTTATTTCCCAGGCTGTGAGCATTTGTGTACATGATTTTCCATTGGCCAGATTTCGTGTGTTAGTTGTTGGGTGAGGTTTGGCATTACCCCTGTCGTCATATGGGAGACAAACCTTTTTCTTACCTGGTGATGCAAATGAACTGCAAACATGCTGAATCCCTGTTTGACCACTAGCTGAGGGGAGGGTGTTCTTCCCATTCGACGATGGGGTGCTGTACCACTCTCCCATTTGCTAGTTTAAATATTCTGCAAAGACATCAAACTTCTGCTCCAATGCACTGACTCCTCCTTAGTCAGATGCAGTCCATCAAATTTAAAGAACTTTCGCTCCCAGAACTGTTGCCAGTTCCCTACAAATCTGTGTCCTTTTTCCTGGCACCAGCCCTTGAGCCACGTGTTTAGCTCCCTGTCTCCCTTTGACCTTCTGTCTATCTGCCCCCCTCTCCCAGACTGGCAGGATCTCAGAGAAGAAGATGCCGGACGAAATGGATGATAGTTTGTCACCCAGCCTGGTCAGGTGTTCCTTGGTCTCCACAACTGACTGGCTGGCGAGATCATTAGTCCCTTCGTGTACTAGGACATCAATGTTTTCTCCTGCTTTCTGAACAATTTTAGCAATGCGGTCAGTGTCTCTCCATGCTGATGTACCAGGGAGACATCTGACCATTACCACTGGCTGGAGATTGGTATCAACTCCCCGAATCATGGAGTCTCCTATGATCAGAAGTTTTTTGGATTTCCTTTTTGCTTCTTTTGTTTTGGTTCCTGATTTGGGTGAGTTTTGTTGTGCTAGCTCCTGTGCCTGAGTGTCCTGCTCTGCAGTGTCTTCTGCCTCTTTGTTTGATTTCAGAGATAGAGGCAGATACCTGTTTGTAGTGTTTATATGGTTTTGGAGGTAATGTGTTGGAGAGCAGAGAGTGGCGGGCACCTGATTTGCCCTCCCTAACCACCTGCCAACCTCCTGGTCCAACTACCCCTCGCGGTCGAGGTTTTCTGTTGGATGCTGGGGAAATGGTGGGTGGTTCTTATAATGTATTTCCTCTTAAATATGAAATTTGAGGCGCAATCTCTGCCCATGCTGCCTGGAGCTGAGCCCTAAGATCTCCAATGGCCCAGCATGTAGGACAGTGTCCTAAATCCTGTAAGACTGTCCTTCTGAAAATTGTTCCACAGTCCCTGCAGTTAATGATATCCATTCCAGATAAGTTGCTGGGTTTATAACCTAGTCAGAGTAATTAGAAGGAAAAAAATGCAAGTAATGGTTTGATTGTGTTTTGTTTTTGTTTAACTTGTTGTAACAAGTTAAATTACTAGTGCCCCTGTAAATGAGCTCACCTTGCTGTCCAGTCCCGGTGTTTGTGCTTCCCAGACTTCTCCTTGTGGGAAGAAGAAGAGGCTCTGGACGACTTTGCCAGTGAGGACGAGGAGCTCCTGGCCTGCAGCTCCTTCTCCATCATGACCAACTTCTGTTTTAAAACATGGCTCTCTAGCGCTTTTAAACAACATCATCAGGTGGCCTGGTTGAATTTCTGGCAATGCTGGCAGGCTTCAATGTCATGGTTGGGGTCTAGACAGAAGAGATACGCAGAATGGCTGTCCTTTCCAGTGATCTGTTTGCCACAGGCACACTTTGTGGAGTGGTCAGAAGACGAGGCTGGTGGAGAAGACAAACTCAAAGAAAACACCAAAAATTCGATATTTAAGCAAATTAGAACTGAAAGAAACCGAAAAATAAAAAAGCGCAACAAGCTTGGGTAATGGCAGTTGACTGTAGCTGCGGTGTCCGCTAAGGTCCGACATGCACGGGTCAATGGCGAGAAAAGAACGGAGGTAGGTGTGGGGGACTGTTCACCTGTATAGGCTAGGCTGACGTCAGCTGACTGATGGTGGTGGGCAGTCTCCTGTGGTAGACTGCTAGTTAGAAGTTTTCCGTGTGGTCCTGGTGCCTGGCGGCTTAGTCCTATGGGTGTGGCCTGCTGCAAGAGCCTTCCTCCTCGAAGTAAGATCCTCCCTTTCATAGAGCACAACTCTGCCTTCCTTCCTCCACCACCTATTCTTTCTAAACCAAGTGTAGCCTGGTATGGGCATGTCCCAGTCGTGGCCATCTGTGCACAATGACTCAGTAATGGCCACAATAGCCAGGTCTGCCTCCACCATGATGACCTCTAGGGCTGGAATTTTATTTCCAAGATGCATTGCATTTGCAGACATGGCCCTCCACACCCTGCTCCCACTCTGCCTGCAACACTCCCCCATTCCTATGTGCCCAACCCCATTTTCCCCTCTCTTTTTGCAACTTTTGTTTCCGTTCCTCTTGTCCTATAGTTCTCTGCAGTTCCCATTAACCTGCTCCCTGGGGGATCTTACTCTCTTCGGGTCCTCCCTTCCTACTGTTTCAGTCTGATGGGGAAGGGGGCACTTTATGCCTCCCTTTGTCTTTCTGCCAGCCCCCTCAGTTTAAATGTTCATCAAACTAGCATGTAAACCATCTATTGAGGACTGTGATTTCCCTCCGGGACAAATGTGGGCCATCACCTCTGTACAGGCCCTCACCCCTACACTATACCATACTATATTCTATACTACTATATCACTATAAAAGATTCCTGGCACGTTCCAGTTTTATTTGGTGGTAATTTTATCAAGCTCCAGCAAAATTTGAGTATTTTTAATGTTTTAGTTACATTTTTTCTTAAGGAAAAAAAAAAGATGGCTGCCACATTTGGCATAAAAAATAGCAATGAGGATTGGACAAGGGTTAGGATTGAGAAAATTAAACTCATGGTGCGCAGCATATGTGGTACCTAGAAAAGCAGATCTGACAAATATACTATTATTTTAAGTGTAGTTGAAACTAGCTTTAAAAAAAGAAAAAGAAAAAACATTTTTGTTGCACTGCTGCTTCAAACCTTGCTTGTGCGTCGGCTACTAGGTTTGCAACAAATGTTTGCGCATGTACCAGTTGTACATACCCACGGTATAACATACAGTGCGGTCCATCAGGACCAATCATAGGATCTTGCAAAATTCTGCAGTAAACAATGCAGTTCAATGGCAATTAGTCCCTTTCTGTCATGCAGAAATCTGACATTTTTTACCACTACACTTGACCCCGACCAATGCCACTGTATAGTATGGGACGGTTTTAGAAGGACCATACATTAACACAAGGGACTTGTGTTAGAGAGTCATATGCAAAGGGCAACTTGCAGCAGGCATTGCGGCATTCGTGATTTTGCAAGTGAGCCTGCAGCAAACTCAAACGCAAGTCTCTTCTGCTGAACACAAGAAGTCATACCAGCTCCCCCAGTCTACATTTGTGCCATTGTGGGAGTCATTTTACAGGGCTTGTGCCAAAGCTTTGGTGCAAGCTACCATAAAGTGTGACAAATGCTGCAACTGCGCCAACCCTTCCAAAACTGGGCTGCATTCCATCCAAGGGGTTTGGCACAGCTGCGCCCAACACTGCAGTTGATGCAGGGCTTGACGCAAAGCCCTGTGTCAACCTTCTAAAATTGAGCCCCATGTATTTATCTCGCACACAGAAAATGGCGGGCTTTAGTTACAATCTCATGAATTGATAAACCCCTTGTCTACCCTCAAGGAAGGTGGCCCTATTTACGTCTCATGCTTTGTTAATTCTGTACTCTCTCCTTCCCCATGATATGACACACCAGTAGCATGCATTAGGCTGAGTATCTGCGTATTGCGGACTTCGCCATTTACTGCAACTGCGCAAATTTTATTACACGAATTGAAACAAATCACCACTAAGCAGCGAATTTTTAATGCAAAGAGCAGTTTGTGCAGAAAATTTGCTGCAAAAAAGTGGCACATTGAGTCAACTGCGTAGTAAAATTTATCCAACCATGGCGAATTACAAAGTGCAAACTGACACAATTCATAACCAACTCTGCGAAATATATATATATTTTTTTTTAATTTGCACACGTCTATGAACCAGGAAACAAGCTGTCCTGACAAAGGGTCACGGTTTTGTGCCACACTTTTGTTCAGACTTAAATAAACTGAATTTTCTTCAACAGATTTTGATCTACTGCCATGGTTATTCTCTCCCCCCATATAGGAGTCTGTCCTCCTGATCTGCCCCAGCTACCCCACATGGCCACCCGACTCCCCAGGGCTTACCTTCCCTCAGTTGTCCTCTGCCACAGGACTGTGGTGGATGCCCAGTCACTGGTGTGGGGCCTGCAAGGGGTCAGTCGTCATCCTGCAGTCAAGGTTGTTTTCTGCTAAGTTTTCACCCCGGGCTCATAAATGTACAATGAGTGTGATGTGCAAGCTCTGCCTCTGCGGAGACGTCCCCGGTGCCCTGAAAGTGGGATCCCTTCCCTCTAAGTGCAGCTCACCTGCAATGCCACACAGACACCTCCAGATGGCAGACAAACAGCCAGTCACATTAGCCCCCCCCCCCAAGGGAAAAGAGCAGTCTTATGGACACTCAATCCTCCCTCCCCTGCCAGCTCCTGAGTGACCCGCAACCATTTCTGAACCTGGGTCACCGGCGTGGCAGGAGGTGAGGCATTCAGCAGCTCAGCCCTCCACGCCACTGGGCAGGCCCTACTGCCTTGATTTAAACATTTTACTGCTGGTGCGTGGCTCCCTGTGCCTAAATCTGGATCTTATTCAGCAGGCACCTGACCATCTCAGTTCAGAACTTGTGGAGCTCTGTGTATTCTTCGCGCGCCAAGTACCCTTCAGTCCAAATATTTTCAACATGTATTTAAACAAACTTTTCATTCAACAGCTACCATGTGTGAGAGTAATGAAACTGTATAAGTGACACTGGCACTCATTTCTTCACTCATAAATAAGTGCCTCTCAATTTGGTGATACTGCTTTCATCTCAAATGGTACAACATGCTTCACCTTCCATTCTCTCAGGGGAGAGGGTGGTCTGTGCCCAAAGGAGACTTCTGCCTGTTTTCAGAGTGACTGAGACTGGATGGCATCATTCCATATGACGTGTACTGCAGGAGGGAATCCAGCAGCCAGAAACAATCTGTTGGGTGATAATACAGATGCAGGTTAGTTAGTAAGGATTTGTACTGAAATACAAGATCGCAGCAATGATTCCCGATCTCTAAACAGAGTCCCCTGGATCTAATTTGCAATGTGCAGTTTACATAGTGAGACACTGCTTTGACTGACTTGCATGATTTTAGCCAATCAACATCCAGAATGGCAGAATGACATCCTGCATATAGCTGTGTTGTGCAGCTGATTCAAGTGGAATATTACAATTTAACGGCACGGAAGAAGCTTTATTTCATTAAAAACCCCACCCTACTCCCAGCAAACTTAGAATGTCTAATCATTTTGGCTAAATTGAGTGCTTTATGTGCTGACAGACCCATTCAGCTTTGCTTTCTCTCACCCAAATGGCACAAGATGACACACTTATTCAGTGAGACATGTTGAATGAACCCCACATACATAGAAAACCATCATTACATCCCTCTAGACCAGGGGTTCTCAAATGGTGAGGCTAGCGTCCCTGGGGAGGCTCAAGGAAGTCTGAAAAAGTTCTGTACTTAAATTTAGTTTTATATATTTTGTGTGAAGAGATGATGCAAACTGAATGAGGGTAGTAGTAGGTGAATTTAATGTATTTATTTGCTAATAGGTGACAAGGGAGGCGAATGAGCCAAAGCTCATTTCAGGTGTACCCAGAGAAGGGTAGGGAGTGAATACATTTCAAAAGGTAACTGCAGAACAATCAAGAACTACACAATGAACAATAGTACAAACAAAACTGAACAATAAATTAATAATGAGTGGTGGCAATTGATCAATTTGTAGCCTGATGGCAGAACAGCCCAAATACAAGGGTTGAGCATAGAAGTGCTAAGAGCAATAGCAGGAAGGAGCAAAGTAATCCCAGAGAAGTTTCTTAGGAGCAAGGAAGGATGGGGGAGAGGCAAAGTATGTAGGAAGGTTATTTCCTATAGAGAGGAAACAGAGACAGTAGTCTGACCCATGAAGGTACTGCAACAAAGGATAACAATGGTTCAAGAATTAAAATAGCAGAGTACGTAGGTTAGCCTATGGGGGTTACAATAAGCTGAATAATAATATTTATTTTATTTTTTTGTTATTCAGATAACACCTCTGAGCACAGGAGCACTTTTTCAAAGGTTCCACATCAATATGAGAAAGAACTGAATGAGCCAAGTACTCAAAGTTGTTTCAATTTATTCATGGTGTACTGAGCAAAGTACAGTATGTTATTTTCCTTTGGGGAGGCCCAAGATTATTTCAATTTTTGGGGGAGGCTCAAAATCCTTTCTATGGATTTGGGGAGGCTCACTGCGACAAATTCTGAGAACTGTTGCTCTAGACTGATCAGAAAAAAACACTGTAATCTATACAAAGGAATAAAACTGATTCTGGTATTAACTGGGAACATCAGCAGCTCAAATATAAATACTTTTGTGGTGGCACTGTGATCTCAGAAATTCCAAGTATATTCAATTATCAATGAAGATTATTCTCAAAACTCCTTACTAAGGGAAATATCCCCTTTCAAGGCTTTTATGTTAGCAGTGTGAGTGGCAAAGCAGGTTGCGCACTTGTCTCCGAGGCCAGAAGATCAAAAGGTTGTGGATTCAAGCACCACACTAGTAACTTGGAGTAAAAATCCCAATACTGACACTGTGGGTGTCATCTTCTGCATGAGACATTAAACCACAGCATGGCAGCCTGTTCCAGTGGTTTTCATGTGAACGTTAAACATGCCATGGCAGTTCTCGAAAAGCGTAGGGGAACTGCTCCCGTGTCCTGGCCAAATTCCCCTCTCCTCAGTAAAGATACCTTCAACAGCTTACCCTGTTTCAGTATGTCAGTTTGCATCTGTGAACCCCCAACCCCACCCCAAGGAGGCTGAAAATAGGCAGAATAGCCTAGCCTTCCTTTCCCGTTCAACAAAAACGAAACAAATAAATAGAAATAGACATCACTGAAAACGAAGGAAATTACAAGGCAGCAGCCCAATGTGGAAACAGTTTTGGGGGGGGGGGGGGATCTTACAATGACAGGATATCACAAACAAAAACCAAAAAAGACACACAAAAATATACTCCCTTAAAAGGCAGGATCCAAGATGGTGATTTGGAGCAGCTAGACGTTGCAGCTGAGCAGATTCCCCACTTGCATGAAAGGCTCAAGCACTGGTAAAAAAAGCTCACTGAAGGACCAAAAACAATGCTGTTATTAAATGCAACTATTGCCGGATATTTCTAAGAAAGAAGAAGGGGCATATAAGGATTTTAAAACGTTTTTGTCCTTGGGCTTTGTAATAATGCTGAGGAAACCTGAGAAAGACATTAAAAATCAAACTACAGCAAAGCAATATACTAAGTCAATAAAATCTCTGGAGATGCAAACAAGGATTATGACAGGGAACAAAGTACCCACAAACTCTGAAAAACCCAGGTTTATCATCAGATAACCCCCAAGAAATTGCGAGTATGAAAGATCTGCCTAAACAAACACAGAACACTTCCCTACCTCCCAAACCTACAAAAGTCCTACCTGCTCCAATTTTTGCAAGAAGAGGAAAAGTCAAATAGAAACCCAATCCTTTGGAAAAAGCTATGACGGTGGTGAATCTGGAAAAACATGCAGTTCTTGAGAGTGAATTTTCAGGCAGTGAGGCTGGGTCCCGGCCAGGAACTTCTCAAAAACAATGCGACTTGATGGCAGTTTCTGCAATGCCGGCCGCTCTGCATGATACTGATACAACTCCAAGCAGTGCAGATTTAGAAAAGACACTGAAGCCACAAGCCTATGTTCGGGACATCCGGGATGGATATATACCACAAAAAACTGGTACCAACATTCCTATGCTTACTTCTGACACTGTGCAAGTTGCTATAGCACCAGACAAAGCAAATGTATTTCTTCATGACCAGAGTATGTGTGCTAATTTATTACTGGAAATGGGCTGTGTAATTACTGGAGAGGGGTTGAAAATAACTACACCTGCAGAGGAAAAGGAAGGGCAGATAGCCCCTTTGATAAATATCCCAATCCAGCAAGACATAAGGTTTTTTACAGAACAGACAGAGGCGACGAAATATCCAGCCTTGCATGAGGACCGCGGCCTAAATCCCCTATAGTTAGGGATCGTTCTAGTGAAACTATATAAGTAACTAGGATCCGGAATGGCCACAGGGGGAAGGACACTATAGACAAATTAAAATTATAACAGCATAAAAAGCTGGAGAAACAGAACTCAAACGGCAACATAAAAGAAATGGAAAAAAATGAGAACGTTACCACTCAAGCCTTAAAGCAAAACATTTCAATCCCCAGGCCTGTATCTCCTGACCCATGGGATTGTTTTAGTCGAAATAATACTGCGACTAGAACTCAGAATGGCCAAGTGGGGGCTATCTCAGAACAACAAATGATACAAATTCAGAAGCAATTAGGGAAGGAGCAGAGAAGCAGGGGGTAAATGACAACCTAAAAGAAAAGGCAAATAAACCTATCCTTAACCAAACTTCTGAACAAAGGGAGCTGGGAGACGCTGAGCGAGGGAAGCAAGCCAAAATAATGGAGACAAAAGATTAAAGCCAGGATTCATCATTAACTTCTGAGGGGGAATGGACTGATGGCTCTGATGAGCTTTCAGATGGCCAAAAAGGAACAGAGCCAGATCAGAAAACACCCAAATGGGCTATACTGATGTTGCAGCAAGTGGAAAGAATGAATGAAAAATTGACATCTCTAGAAATACTAGACAAAACAACTGACATTCACAAGTTAACTGCCTTCTATTAGAAAATCAAGAGATGAAGAAAGAAATCACCGAATTACAACAAAGAGTGATGGCCATAGAAGAAGACAAAATGGAAGTTGTGTAACTACTATAATTCTTGATCTTCTTGGACGAAGTCTCATTCTCCCACTCAATCACACTAATGGGACTACACCAGAGGTGCCAGGACCCCGCGGGAGACAAAAATCTTCAGGAGGGCTGGCGCTGATAGGGACCGTCAAGATGCGCAATGCCGCGTAAGACAGCTCGCTGCCATTTAGGCTATCTCTGTGTTGATTCTCCAACCACCTCAGTATCTTTTTGACTGAGGAGGTGCAGTGTAAATTAAGAAAAAAAATTATTCACCTGTAGTAATCTTGTTTCTTCCAAAGGGATCCACTAATATTATTACTCTTACAGTGCTCCTTTAGGTTAGCACCGCCCCAGAGTCAAACTGAATGCTATGTTAATGATGGAATCTTTATGCTCGTGCATCTAATTTCAAACTGTCCAGTGTAACTGCCTACATTCTAACCTTAGATTTCTTAGAAGCCTGCAAAGAGGCCATAATAATCTAAAAATAAAATAACAATAGAAAAAAGAGGGCCCCGACTAGGGCAACTAGTAACATTAAGCAGAGAACCAAAAAATAAATATCCCTTTTTCTTAAAGTCAGATGCACCCAAGAAAAAAAACCAAAAACTACAAGCTATAAAACATTACTAAGAAGAGCCAGTAAGTGGCATACCACTCCAAGTATACATATAATCAGCTATGGAGAGGATTTTTCTGTTTACTGATTCTGCAGGGGAGGCAGGGCAGGGAGTAATAATATTAGTGGATCCCTTTGGAAGAAACAAGATTACTACAGGTGAGTAATTTTTTATTCTAACTCGAGGAATCCACTAATATTATTACTCTTGCAGACTATGCAGTAGTACCTCAAGGAAGTGGGCAAGAATATATTTAGGAAAAAGACTCTGCAGAACTGCTGTGCCAAATCTAGCATCACTCCTGGACAGGATGTCCTGGCTATAATGCTTAATGAAGGTGCAGACTGACCTCCAGGTAGCTGCTTTACAGATTTCCGTCAAAGGTACCTCTTGGGCAGCTGCAATAGTGGCAGCTGTGCCCCTTGTAGAATGGGCCCTAAGACCAGAGAGGGGTACCTTACCTGCTTTTGAGTAACAAAACTGAATACACTGAACTATCCACCGAGAGATAGTTCTCTTTTAGGCAGAAGTCCCTTTACCTACCTCCCCAAAGGTGAGGTACAGTTGTTGCCTGTCCTGCCTATGGTCCTTGGTATGAGTCATATAATAACTCAAAGCCCTTTTTACATCCAGGCTGTGCAATCTACACTCTCCTGAGCTACAGTGTTCAGTAAAGAAAACTGGCAATGCAATAGACTGGTTCAAATGGAAGTCAGAGACCACCTTGGGGAGGAACTTCCTATTACTGTTGAGATTAAGTAGACAGATACTTTATTAGAAGTAGAAGGGGTCTTATTTAGGGTTAAAAGAAAAGAAAGAAAGTCAGTGTGTATTCTGTGCTGGGAAGGGTACTGTATCAGCTGACTTTGCTAAACCAGTAGGAGAAGAGAGAGCTTAATTGGGGGTGTGGCTTAGACACTATAAAAGCAGGTGACTCAAATTACAACTTCCTGTTGCTAGCCTTTTTTCTTACTAATTGCCCTCCATCCCACCGTAAACCAGTTCTACTTTTATAGCCACTGGATTTGACTGTCAACAGGAACTTCCTGTTTGGCAGTAGGAAGGGAAGGATCATAGAGAAACATTGGTTTTGTCAACCCTAAAGGAAAAAGAGTAGCTCACTCCCCCCAGCTGCTGGTGGTCTGACATTGAGCAAGGAAGAAGGAGGCTACCGAAGAAGATAGGAAGTTGCTGTCCCAGAACAGGAAGGGTGAGAGTTGTAAGGAGAGGAAAGAGTAAGCATACAGAGAAACAGGAAAGGGGACACAAAATAAGACATGATAGGAGTGGTGCAGTGCAATGGCTGTGGGGCGGCAGTGTTCCGGGAGACATTCTGGAGGCTGCGATGCTGCCCTATTTGCAGACACCTCTCTGGTCTGAGAGAGGAGGTTGCCCGTCTCCAGGCTGACCTGGCTAGGATTCGTGAAACCTCCTCCCCCACCCAGGGACCACCAGGACCAATGCCATTACCTTGGAGGTCGCCAAGAAAGAGGAGAGGCTGGACCAGGGTGGGCTCAGGGAAGGAGAGGGTGGTGGAACAGAGCTGCATCCCTCCAGCTGTACCTCTCCACAATGCATTCGCTCTTCTGGTGGATAGTGGTTCCTCTATGGAGGCACCTGCAGAGGAGACCAAGGAGGATGCTGGGAACCTTCATAAAGGAGACCCACAGGAGGGTGGCATGGGACCCCACAGGAGAAGGAAACAACTCCTGGTGGGGGACTCGATCATTAGGGGGGTAGAAATGGGAGAGGAAGGTAAGGTGCCTTCCTGGTGCCACGGCTTGGAGGGACAGGAAGCGAATCCTCAGGATCGTGGGAGAAGCTGCACGAGGGAGGGAGCTGGATGTCATTGTCCACCTAGGGACAAATGACCAGGCTAGGAATGGGATCAGAGCAGTGCAAGGAGTTTGTAGAGTTGGGAGGGCCTTAGACAGAAGTGGCGCTGCACGGTAACCTTCTGGGTGCTGCCTGTCTATGGCAAGGGTGATGTTAGGGCACTCCTCACCAGGAATTCAATGAGTGGTTGAAAACTGGTGTGGAGCTCAGGGTTTTGGCTTCACTGGGACTGGGAGCCACCTGGAGGGATGCAGACCTATACTGGTGCGATGGTCTGCGTCTGTCCAGGGGAGGAACCAGGATCCTACGTGAGAGGTTTAAATGTTTCATTGGCAAGCATTTACACTAGTTAAGGGGGGGGGGGGCACTGAAAAGGAGCAGGGAAGTCCCATCCTCCCCCCCATAAAACATGGTAATTAGTGAGGTAAACACCAAGGTAGAGAAGTTATTATGGAGCAGGACAGAGGTAAATGTAAAAAAAGGTAAAGGCAGTAAGAACAGGAATGGGGCTAAAAGGGGTAAGGCTATCAAAAAGTGGAAGGTGATGAGTACCAATGCCCGTAGTCTGTGTAACAAGCTCCCTGAACTAGTGGCCTTGATGGAAGAGGGTTGCCTGGATATTGTGGCAGTCACAGAAACATGGTACACAGAGAACCATGACTGGGATGTCAACATACCAGGATACACAACTATAGGAGGGACAGGAGGGTAAAAGAGGAGGAGTAGCTCTCTATGTAAAGGAAGGGATCAAGGCAACAGAACTAAAGAGTAAACAGGGAGCAGATGAGGCACTCTGGGTCACCCTGGAGACAGGAAATGGCACCACAATCCGCATGGGAGTTGTATACAGATCCCCATCTCAGGGGGAGGGAATGGACAAGGAAATGACAGAAGGCTTCCTTAGAATGGCAGAAAAAGGGGAGATATTGTTGATGGGGGACCTGAATATGCCAGATGTTAACTGGAGCACCTTTGCTGCGGGCACATCCAAGAGCAGGGTCATTCTTGATGCCCTATAGGGGCCATGCCTCAGATATCTAGTATTGGAACCCACTCGGGAGGGTGCAATCTTAGATCTGGTACTCTCAAATGGGGACGGAGAAGAATCTCAGATTTAGAAGTGGGTAGCCATCTGGGAACAAGCGACCACCAAACAGCGTGGTTCACGATAAACACAGTCATACAAAAGCAAGAGTATTGGACTTCAGGAGGGCTGACTTTAGGAAAATGAGAGAGTGCCTCAGAAAAGCACTAGCAAACAGGCAAGAAGGAGGGGTGGAGGAACAATGGGAGTAATCAAAACAGCCATCACAGAGGCAACAAGCCTGTGTAAAGCAAATCAATAAAACACAACGAAGGAAAAACGCTATGGTTCTCAAAAGAGGTGGCAGGGAAGGTTAAGGAGAAAGGATAGCATTCAGGAAATATAAGGAAACACAGAAGGAGCAGGACAGAGAACTGTATCAGTTAAAGCAGAAAGAGGCTGGGAAGGCAGTCAGAATAGCAAAGGCCCAAACTGAGGAAAGGATAGCCAGTTCTGTTAAGAAGGGGGTTAAGACCTTTTATAGGTACATTAGGGAGTGAAGAAAGACCAAAGGAGGGATACTGAGGCTTAATAAAGGGGAGGGAATGTGGGTAGAGGGTGACAGTGAAAAAGCAGCAATACTGAACGAATATTTCTGCTCAGTATTCACAAAGGAAGAGGAGGGGGAGGTACCTAAACCAAACAAGAGAAACACTCTGAAGATGGGGGTCGATACCAGTCTATTTACAGAAGAAAGGGTTCTGAAAGAACTAATAAATTTGAAGGTGGACAAAGCAATGGGGCCTGATGGGATTCACCCAAGAATTCTAAAAGAACTAAGGGTAGAACTAGTGACACCGCTGACTACTCTCTAACAAATCATGGGAGGATGGGGTGGTACCTGAGGACTGGAGGAGGGCAGATGTGATTCCTCTTCACAAAAGTGGGAGCAGGACAGAGGCAGGAAACTACAGACCAGTTAGTTTGACCTCAGTGGTAGGGAAAATGATGGAATCACTTCTGAAGGAAAGAATTGTTGAGTACCTAGAGGCCAGTGGGGCACAGGACCCAAGGCAGCATGGATTCACGATGGAAAGGTCATGTCAGACGAATCTAATAGATTTCTTTGACTGGGTGACCAAAGTAGTAGACCAGGAAGGGGCTGTGCACATGGCCTACCTATATTTTTAGCAAGGCATTTGATACAGTCCCACACAAAAGATTAATACACAAGTTAGCCAGCCCTGGAGTGGGTCCCAAGGTGGTAGCCTGGATAAAAAACTGGCTAGACAACAGGACGCAAAGGGTAGTAGTAAATGGAGTACACAGTGAAGAAATACAGGTTACTCACCTGTAACAGGAGTTCTAGGAATGGTATATGTTGTTCATCCACACTGTCTGGCAGGTATCCTTGCCGCTTTAATTCTTGTCGAAAGGTCTTCAAGCTGGCTCCTCCCACCCACCCGGGTGGTAAAACCCTCGGCTCCGCCCCATGATGCCAGATCTGGCCCGCTGGAAGCTCAGGTTGTGCGAAGCTGGGGAGGTCGAGGATTGTAGGGATGAACAACATATACCATTCCTAGAACTCCTGTTACAGGTGAGTAACCTGTATTTCTAGGGACATGGATATGTTGTTCATCCACACTGTCTGGCAGACTCCTAGCAGTTCTCCGGGAAGAGGGAGGCAAGGGACACCCCAATACTTACTTGAGAAGAGAGACTGGAGAACCGAGGCCCCAAACCAGCATCCCGGCGAGACTCGAGGTCGATGTGGTAGTGGGTAATGAAGGTATGTGCCGACTTCCAGGTAGCAGCCCTGCAGATATCCTGGATAGGGACGTCCCTAGAAGCAGCTACCGATGCAGCGGGATGGTGGGTAGAATGAGCTCTTATCCCTCTGGGAGGCTCCATGCCCGCCAACCTGTAGCAGTGCTCTATGCAGGAGGTGATCCACCTGCCTATCGTCCGCTTTGCTGCAGGTCTGCCAGGTGCGGCTTCAGCATAGGTGACAAACAGCTGGCGAACCTCTCCCCGAACTTCAGCCGTCCGCTCCTTATAGTAAGTGAGCGCTTGTCTAGGGTCCAAAGTATGGAGCCTATACTCGGCCTCCGAGGTTTGACTGGGGTAGAACACCGGCAGAGTCAACAGCTGGTTAAGGTGAAACTCCGACACCACCTTCAGGAGGAACTTCGGGTGGGGGCGCAGGACAACCTTGCCATGCATTTGGTGAAGACCCTGGGAGCTAGGGAGAGGCCGAAGGGCATGGCTCGGAACTCGTAAAGGGATCCCTCTGCTCTGAAGCGGAGGAATCTCTGATGGGACGGACGGATTGGGACGTGAAAGAACGGATCCTGGAGATCCAGGGAGCAGAACCACACGCCTCGTTCCAAGGATGGGATTATCTGAGCCAGAGTGACCATCCTGAAGGTTCGAGACCTTAGGAACTTGTTCAGGTCGTGCAGGTCGAGAATGGGGCGCCAGCCCCCCGTCCGTTTTGGGACCAGGAAGTACCTGGACACAAACTCCAGGTCTGAAGGAGGATCCGCCACCTTCCTGATTACCTCTTTTTCCAAGAGCAGGGCAATGTTAGCCCAGCGGGCCAACAGTGAGGCTGCGGACCCCGTGGCCCCCCGAGGGGCGACAGCTCGAAAAGGCGGAACCTGCTCGAACTCCAGAGGCAGGCCTTTTCCTACCACCTCCAACACCCAGTGGTCCATGGTGATAGCAGACCAGGCGGAAAGGAAGTGGCGGAGCCGTCCCCCCACAGGGGGAACCCAGGGGGGGAGTGACGAGGTTGGGGGTGGCGCCTCAACCCATCACTGGGCAGGCTTGGAGGAAGAACCGGCCAAGGGACCTCCCGGGCCTTTACCTCCTTGCTTCCTGTTGGAGGAAGCCGTTGGCTTGGGTTTGGGACGCCAAGCGAGCCTGCTGGCCCTGTTGCTGGTGCTGTTGGGCTGGTCGAGGAGCAGGGACCGAAGGACGAAAGGACTTCTGCTGCTGACGGCGGCCTTTGTCCCTCTGGGCGGAGGTGACCGAGTCCAGAGTGGCATTGGACTTTTCAATCCGCTGGAGGTGTCCCTCCACTCCAGGGCCGAAGAGGTCAGTCCCCAAGAAGGGGACGTCCGCCAACTTATGCTGGGTATCCGCCGTGAAAGTGGATATCCTCAGCCACGCCCTGCGTCACATGGCCACTGCGGCCGCTACTGACCTGGCACAGGAATCACCTATGTCCAGAGCAATCTGGAGCTGCTGCTTCACCACCGCACTGCCCTGGTCCTGCACCTGGCGGACCGTGGTCTGCAGGTCAGGCGGGAGATGAGGAATGACCTCATCCAGGGAGCCCATGAGGGCGTGGGAGAAGTGTGCCATCAGCACGCCCGAGCTGGCCTGTCGGAGGCCGAGGGAGGACGCAGCGTACACCTTGCGCCCGGCAAAGTCCAGCTTTTTGGATTTCTTGTCAGGGGACTTGTCCACGTCCCGAGCATTACCGGAACACCGGAAGACGCTGTCGGTGACTAACCCCTCCGCAGAGGGGTGTTCCGAGAAACCGGGCAAAGAGCCGGTAGGGACCGCATACTTCCTGGCCATTCTGGCCGAAGGTGCTGGACAGGAAGCAGGCCGCTCCCAAAGCTCCAAGGTTGGGCCGACAATGGCCTCAGCCACCGGAAAGGCCTCCGTAGGTGAATCCCCTCGGTCCAGAATCTCCGTCAGGGGATACTTGGCCCATATGGACACGGGCTCGAGCTGCATCCCAGTGGACTCCGAGATGAGCCGAAGCAGACCCAAGAAGGATGATGGGCTATTGTCCATTGTCTGGCCCCCGGAGGACTCCAGATCGCACTGCCTGGAGAACAGGGAGGAATCATCGTCGGATTCCGAAGAGTCTGCGAAGAGCTGCCTCGGCCCTGAGCCACCCTCCACCTGCCGAGGACGGTCAGGAGTGAGGGTGACCGACAACCTGTGGGGCAGGCCATGACCTGACCGAGAACTCATGGTCGGTGCCCCGGACTTCCGTTGTGGAGGCGGAGGTTTCGGCTTAACAACCGGCCCTGGGGCGGGCAACTCGACTGGAACGAGTGGTTGCTTCGGCCATTCTGGCAACAGCCACTTGATAGCCGGGGTCTTAGCCAGGGTCGGCTTAGGCCCGGATAGCAGCAACTGCTGCCACATCAAACTCGTGAGCGCCGGGCGCAATGCTCAAGCCTCTCCTCCTCCGAGGAGGATGAGGATGAGGAAGAGCGCGCCGCCGCACTTCGTAACGAGACCGAGACCGCGATGTCGGTGGGAACGGCTGGACCGAGAAGAGGTCTGCAACCGAGATCGAGACCCCCGGGGGGACAGAGGTTGGGTCCGAAGGCGGGGATACCCGCCTTCCTCGGCTCAGGAACTTTAGCCGGGGGACTGCGGTCCCGAAGGAGCAGGCAGATCATCGGATTCCACCGGAGGAACCGGTGAAGTAGGGTTGTCAGCTTCTCCAGTCGACAGCCCGTCTAACGGATCGAGAAAAATCTCGACTTCGTCGACGGGAGTCTCGCAGGCTGGCCTGATGGGGGCACCGTGAAGCCAGCAGCCTCAGCCGCAACCTCGACCGAAGTCGACGGTTGGCTACCCGGGGAAGGGGACCTTTCCCGCTCCCAGGAACGCAGACAGTGGGACTTACCTTTCGCCCCTCTTTTCTTGGGCTAAGAAGAATGTCCCGAAGGCCCCTCTCCCTTCGTGGAAAGGGACTGACAAAGCTCCTTGAATGAAGCTGTATAAGATGAACTCAGAGAGAGCGGGATAAATGCCACGGCTGAGGAAGAAGAAGATGCGGCCTGGGCCGCTTCCTCATCGAAGACGATCATCTGCTCGAGCTGCTCAGCCGAGCCAGCCGCCGCGGACACCACCCAATGAGCCTCTTTGGATTTCACCGCGGAAACGTTTTCGGGCGCCCGAGCCTAAACGGGAGAGCGCGATCGTCCAGAAAACTGGCCGAACGGCACAACCGCAAGCCTGAGGGTCGTGATCTAGGCCTAGGCAGTAGACGCACGTGGAGTGCGGATTCATCTTTACATTTTCTGCCCGCAGGGGCACCTCCGAAAGCCGGGAACAGATTTGTCCATCGCAGCCGCGAGGAAAACAGAAGACCAAAGTTTAGAAAACTTCAAAATCAATTTCGGGCGAACCGAAGTATTAGGATCCAGTCTTAAATGCAGAGCGCTAAGGAGGGAACCTGAGCTTCCAAGCGGTAAGGAAGATCTGGCGTCATGGGGCGGAGCCGAGAGTTTTACCACCCGGGTTGGTGGGAGGAGCCAGCCTGAAGACCTTCCGGCAAGAATTAAAGCGGCAAGGATACCTGCCAGACAGTGTGGATGAACAACATATACATGTCCCTAGAAAGGAGGGTTACTAGCGGGGTACCGCAGGGTTTAGTACTGGGACCGGTCCTTTTTAATGTCTTTATAAGTGACATTGCAGAGGAACTGGAAGGAAAAGTATGTTTCTTTGCAGATGACACAAAGATCTGCAACAGGGTTGATACACAAGATGGAGTGGAAAGGATGAGAAGGGACTTGGCAAGGTTGGAGGAATGATCAAATGTATGGCAGCTCAGATTCAATGCAAAGAAGTGCAAGGTAATGCACATGGGAAACAAAACCCAGGGAAGAGTACACAATGGGGTGAGATAATGACAACAGTAAAAATGAAAAGGGACCTGGGGGTAATTATATCAGATGACCTAAAGGTGGGCAAGCAATGTGAGAAGGCAGTAAGGAAGGCTGGGGGGATACTGGGATGCATAGGAAGAGGCATCAATAGTAGAAAGCAGGAAGTTGTTATCCCTCTGTACAGACAGTTGGCGAGACCCCATCTGGAGTACTGAGGCTGTCCAGAGGAGGGCAACCAAAATGGTGCAGGGTCTGCACCAGAAGACATATGAAGAAAGACTAAAGGAGCTTAATATGTATACCCTTGAGGAAAGAAGGGAGAGAGGGGACATGATAGAAACTTTCAAGTACCTCGAGGGAATCAACAAAGTCCAAGAGGGTAGCATCTTTCAGAAAAAGAGATGTGCAAGAACAAGGGGGCACAATTTGAAGATAGAGGGGGACAGCTCAGAGGTAATGTGAGGAAGCATTTTTTCACAGAGAGGGTTGTGGATGCATAGAACAGCTTCCCTGAGGAGGTCGTGGAGTCAAGAACAGTGGGGGAATTCAAGAATGCATGGGACAGACATAAGGCAGTCCTAGTGGGGGGTAGGAGGAAGTAAGCTGTTGGTTAACTAGGATCTGCAGCTTATCTGTTAGGTAGGAAAATGGGAAGACTAGGTGGGCCAAGCGGTCCTTATCTGCCGCCAAATTCTATGTTTCTATTAGTTCTCAACACTACCTTGTCCCTGTGAAAGGAGACAGTCTTTTTCCACACAAAGGGCCTGGAGCTTACGTATCCTCCTGGCAGAAGTGACTGCTACCAGAAAGACTACCTTCCAAGTAATAAATTTAAGCTCTGCAGATGCCATAGGCTCAAAGGGCAGAAGCATAAGCTGGGCAATGCAAATGTTAAGGTCCCATACTGGCACTGGTTCCCTGTGAGGGGAAAACAAATGACAGACTCCTTTAAAGAACCTTCTGAAGATAGGATCTGATGCAAGGGAGGTACCATTTCCAGCTGAAAGGTATGCTGACACGGAAGCCAGGTGCACCTTTAGAGTCGAGTGCTGCAACCCTTGGAAATGCAGGTGAGTTAAGTAGTCCATTAGAGTTGGGATGCCAGCTTGAGTTGGGACTATACCCTTATCTCTGCACCATATGGAAAATCTTTTTCATTTCAAAGCATAGGTTTTCTTAGTGGAAGGTTTCCTATGGCCTCTAAGAACCTCCAATACTCCTTCAGAGAATTGCCAATCTGCATATTCTAAGTCCTCAAGAGCCAAGCCTTGAGCTTGAAAGACCTGAGATTGGGGTACATTACCCTTCCCTGAAAGGAGGTCAGCACGTTGTACCTTTGTGGGAGGTGAATCGGCTTGTTCACCAACACAGAGAGCAGGAGTGAGTACCAAGGTAGTCTTGGCCAGTCTGGGGCTACCTGAATTATTGAAGCTGGCTGGGACCTGAGCTTGATGAGCACCCGGAGTATCAGGGTGAAATTGGGGAAAGGGCATAGAGATGCCTACCTGTCCAATCCAGAATCAGGGCATCCATGGGAACTGTCCCCTTCACAGGGGCCCTACAACAATAGAGAGATAAGTGGTGATTTTGGTGGGAAGCAAAATATCTATTTCTGGTGTTCCCCACTTCCTGAATAGAGCATTCACCATTTGTCTGTTCAGTGCCCATTTGTGATGGGCCTCGTTTATCCTGCTCAAGGCATCTGCCAGGGTATTATCCTTGCCAGGCAGATGAATTGACTGTAGAGAGGCATTTAGGGAGTAAGCAAGGCTCCATATCTTCACTGCCTCTGTACACAGTGGAGTGGACCTTGTCCCTGCTTGCTTGTTGATGTAGTACATTGTTGTGGTATTGTCTGTTCTGACTTGTACCACCTTTCCCTGTATTAGATGACAGCCTGAAGGGCCAGGTAAACAGCTCTTAACTCTAGCATGTTTATGTGCAGGAGTGAGTCTGCACTCTCCCAGGTACCGTGAATGGTGAGCTCCCCTAAATGAGCACCCCATCCTAACAGGGAAGCATCTTTTGTGAGAACCAGTGAAGGGGGCCTCCCACAGGAATGGAATCCCTTCTCTCAAATTTTCTAGCTCCCTCCACCATTGGAGTGCCTGTAGTAACACCTTTGTGACTGGTACTGGCTTTGAGAGGGAGTCCCACCTTTGGCACCAGTGTGCTCTGCGGTGGAACTGAAAATCTCATCTGAAACCTGGCACCTATGACTGTGCTTGTTGCTGCAGCCATGTGCCCTGACAGTTGTGGGAACTGCCTTGCTGGCTTTGGCCTGCCCAGGGCAAATGAGCCTGCCAAAAGCTGAATGCTTTCTGCCCTCTCCTGAGGGAGAAAAGCCCTTCCTACTACAGTGTTTAGTTCTGCACCTATGAATTGCAGAACATGCACAAGGGTCAGGACTGACTTTCTGATTTTGAGGAGGAATCCCAGGGACAGCAACAGATCCTGGGTTACCTGAAGGTGCTCCGACACCTGCTGGTGAGATTTTCCCCATGATTAGTCAATCGTCCAGATAGGGAAAAACTGACACACCTAACCTTCTTAGGTGTGCCACTACTACTGCCATGCACTTGGTAAAAACCTTTGGTGCAGAGGTGAGGCCGAAGGGAAGTGCTGAGAACTGGTAGTGGCCTGATGGGAGTCTGAACCTGAGATACTTTCTGTGCGACTCCCTTATGGCAATATGAAAATATGCATCCTTTAGGTCTAAGAAGGCTAGCCAGTCTCCTTTTTGCAGAGCTGGCAAAGTCATGGCCAGTGTGACCATCTTGAACCTGAGTTTTACCAGGTACTTGTTCAGCAGTCTGAGGTCTAGTATAGGCCACCACTCTCCTTTCTTTTTTCGTTGTTAGGAAGTATCTTGAAAAAAAACCTTGCCCCATCTGGTTGAGGGGAACAGGCTCCACTGCTCTTGCCAGCAGTAAAGCCTGTACCTCCTGCTCCAGTAATTTTCTTTCTGTGAAAGGAGCTGATGCAAACTGCTTTGATCTTGGAGGAGGAAGGGACTTGAAACAAAGAGACCCTGACTCACTATTTCCAGGAACTACTTTGTCTGTGGTTATTTTCATGCATTCCAGAAAATAATGAGTCAGTCTGCCCCCTACAGGAGATGGAGAGGCAGCCTGAGGGGGAAAAGTCAGGGATTTTGCTTTGCTGCTGCTGTGGCTGTGCAGATTGGGATCCTCTCCTGGAACCCCATCTGCCTCTAGCTCTATAATAACCACCCTGCTGTGGCTGGTACTGCTGTTGGGGAAACAGCCTGCAACTGGAAGAAAGGCCTCCCAAAAAGAGGACCTACCCCTGCCTCCCCTAGCATAGGGCAAAGTGAAAGGAGAGTCTCTCTCTCTCTAGTAGAACTGCTCCTGAAAGTAGCCTTGTACTCGTCTACTTTTTTCATACAGGTCTCAGTCTGAGCACCAAAAAGATAATGGCCATCGACTGGAAAATCCATGGCCTTACTCTGGGTGTCCTGGGTGGCTCTCAGCCAGGCAAACCTCCTTAGGGCTATGGTACCTGCCATCCATCTAGCAGTTGTGTCATTTCTGTCAGCTGTCATTTGAAACTGGTACTTGGAAGCCTCCAAGCCCAGTCTTGCAGTGTCCAGCAACTCTGACACAGTCAAAGAAGGGTTAGCCTCAGTATTATCTACAACTGACTGCCAAAGGGTCTTCTGATAGCGGGCTGCATAGGCCTGATAGCTGGCTTGGCGAACAGCCAGGGATGCCGAAAAAACAGGTTACTCACCTGTAACAGTAGTTCTAAGAGTGGTACATGCTGTTCATCCACACTTCTTGGCAGGTACCTTGCCGCTTTAAGAGGTGCCGGAAAGTCTTCACGCTAGCTCCTCCCATCCATCTGGGTGATGTACCCCTAAGTTCCGCCCCATGACGCCAGATCTAGCCCGCTGGAAGCCAGGTTGTGCATCGAAGCCAGGGAGTTCGGGTGGGTCAGTGTGGATGAACAACATATACCACTCCTAGAACTACGGTTACAGGTGAGTAACCTGTTTTTCTAGGGACGTGGATATGTTCAATTCACTCTTCTTGGCAGACTCCTAGCAGTTCTCCGGGAGGAGGGAGGCAAGCCATACCCCCTACTTAGGGAACAGGGACTGAAGAAGTGAGGTTCCAAAACCAGCATCCCGGCGTGACTCAAGGTAGATGTGGTAATGGGAAATGAAGGTGTGTGCTAACTTCCAGGTAGCATCCTTGCAGATTTCCTGGATAGGGATGTCCCTAGAAGCAGCCATGGATGCAGCGGTATGGCGGGTGGAATGAGCCCTAAGCCCTACGGGAGGGCTCCCTAACCGCCAACCTATAGCAGAGATCAATGCAGGAAGTGATCCACCTGCCAATCATCCGCCTGGCTGCAGGTCTGCCAGGTGCGGCTTCAGCACAGGTGACAAACAGCTGGTGAACCTCTCCCCGAACTTCAGCTGTACGCTCTTTGCAATAGGCGAGCGCTCGTCTCAAGTCCAAAGTATGGAGCCTGTACTTGGCCTCCAAGATGTAACTGGGGTAACCCCCTGCAGCAAACCCCACTGAGGGGGGAGGGCATGATACAGCCTCCGCTTCGCATTCTCCCTGGAGGCAAACACATCCACCTGTGGGGTGCCCCAGTGGGAGAACAGATCTTATACTACCTCCGGCAAGAAAAAACACTCATGAGATGCTTCACCCATCCAGCTGAGAGCATCGGCCAGACTGTTCGAGGCTCCAGCCACATGAATGGCTAGGAGATCTGTCGCCAGGCTCAGCACGAGAGACCAAAAGTGAAGAGCCTCCTTGCACAGCGGCAAGGAGTGCGTTCTGTCATGACTGTTAAGATAGTACATGGTCGTGGTGTTGTCCGTCTGGATTTGAACCACTTGATCCCGAACAATCGGAGTGAAGGTGGTCAGGCCAGCCGGACTGCTTGGAGCTCCAGCAGGTTGATGCAACATCAGGACTCCTGAGGGGACCAGAGTCCACCGGCTTTGTGCTACCCCAGATGGGCACGCCAACCCATCAGAGAGGCATCGGTCGTCAGGAAGACCATTGGCTTGGGGCAGACAAATGTGATTCCCCCATGCAGATATGCCACCATTGAAGGCCGTCCCACATCTTCTGGGTCACAGTGACTAGCTGGTCTAGATGACCCAAGCACTGAGACCACTGGCTGGCCAGTCCCCACTGGAGGGGACGCATATGCCAGCGGGCCCAACGGACCATGCTGGTGCAGGCTGCCACGTAACCCAGGAGTTGCAGGAAGTCCCAGGCAGGGCCCAATTGCCCAACATAAAATGACTGGGCAGAGGAGGAAAAAACCTCGGCTCCGTCCGCCGGGAGCCAAGCTCTGGCTCAGAGAGAGTCTAGCTCCGTCCCGGCCTTGTTCACGAGAAGACCAAGTTGGGAGCAAGCCTGGAGGGCCAGATCCCTGGACCACTCCACCTCCTCTCTGGAAGGGCCGGTTATTAGCCAGTCATCCAGGTAAGGGTGGACCCGGACCCCGTGGCACCACAGGAATGCTGCCACCGCTGCAATGCATTTGGTGAAGACCCTGGGGCGAATGATTTATTTATTTTTGTTTATTGAAATGTTTAATCAGGCGGGCACACTGAACAACAAGTTGCTTGTCTCATGGTGTGACCTGGGGGTAGGGGTTACACAGGGTTATGAAGGATGATCCGTTGCAATAGTACGTGGGTAGTACAAACAATACAACATTGTAAGATTGTGCAACAATTGGAACACAAGGTATTGTACAATAAACAGTAGTGGAACATTGGGTAAACTACAATACATGTCCAAAATCATAACAGAAGAACGTATAAACGTACAAAACAGTAATAAATGTGATATAACCATTTATAGTGCATGAGTGTACCAGGAGCAGGCTCAAGGTATTACGCAAGTGCTGTTGGAGTAAACAGGACGGGGTTAGGCTGTGCACACTGGTGACCCAGAAGGGCAGGAGGAGAGGCAAGAACTGAATTTGAGGAGAAGGGGCAGCCATTTCCTGATTTCGCCCTTCAGGATGTTGAGAACCCTGCCGGGGGGGCGTCACGGTAGAAAGGCAGAAATTGGGGATAGGTATTAAGGTGAGTTAAAGCAGGAACAGCTGAGGAAAGGTAATTGTGTAGGGCAGAGGTAAGGGAGTAGTTGGAGTAGGAGTGTCGTATTTCGGGGGGAAGGAATTCCAGATTTTAGGGAAATGATGGGTGAAACCAGTCTGACCGATGAGGGTGGAGCGGCGAGGGACCGTCAAGGTGTAGGCGTCATTTGATCTGAGAGAGAGAATGAGAGACAGGAGGGGGATCCTCCCCCGAACCAGAATTTGGAGGTTAGTTTGGCAGTGAGGGATACGTCTGTGAGATAGTGGAAGGAAGGTTAGAGAGCGATAGAGTTCACAGTGGTGGAACCTGGCCCCTAGAGCTAAGTCCATGGCTTCCTCAGTCAGGAAGCCCAGAGGGAAGGGTCCCAGTGGCTCCTCTGCCAGCTCTTCCTCCTCCTCGCCTGCCCAGTGACGGCTTGCGGGGTGCCACCCCCAACCCCGTCACACCTCCCCTGGGTGAGAGGCCGAAAAGCATGGCTCGGAACTCGTAAAGGGTTCCCTCCGCCCGAAAGCAGAGGAATCGATGATGGGATGGACGGACTGGGACGTGAAAGAACGTGTTCTGAAGATTCAAGGAGTGGAACCACATGTCCTGCTCCAGAGATGGTATGATCTGAGCCAGAGTTACCATCCAGAAGGTTAGCAACCTTATGAACCCGTTCATGGTCGTGCAAATCAAGAATGGGGCGCCAGCCTCCCATCCGTTTGGGACCAGGAAGTACCTGGGAACTAACCCTGGGCTCGGCGGATGATCCGCCACCCTGCAGATGACCTCCTTTTGGAGGAGTTGATCGATGTTGTCTCCGAGAGCTGACTGGGAGGCTGCAGACCACATAGCTCCCTGTGGGGCGTGGGCTTAAAAGGGAGAGACCTGCTCAAACTCCAGAGGCAGGTCCCTGCCAACAACTTCCAACACCCAGTGGTCTGTAGTGATAGCAGACCAGGCAGAAAGGAAGTGGCTGAGCCGGTCCCCCATGGGGGAACCCAGGAGAGGTGTGATGGGGTTGGGGGCAGCACCCTGCAACCCGTCACTGGGCAGGCTTGGAGGAGGAGGAGCCAGCAGAGGAGCCACCAGAACCCTCCCCTCTAGGCTTCCTGACCAAGGAAGTCACAGACTTGGCTCTAGGGCGCAAGTCTGAGCCTGCTATCCCTGCTGCTAGGCTGGTCTAGCCACAGGAGCGGAGGGACTAAAGGGCTTGCTCTGTTGATAGCGGGTGCCTTTGTTCTTCTGGGCAGATGTCACAGAGTCCAAGGTGGCACTGGACTTCTCAATGCGTTGAAGGTGGCCCTCCACCCTGGGCCCGAACAAGTCGGTGCACAGAAAGGGGACATCTGCCAGCTTGTGCCGAGTATCCGCCATGAAGGTCGAGATCCTTAGCCAAGCCCTATGGCGCATGGCCACTGTAGCGACTACGGAATGGGCACAAGAGTCGCCAATATCCAGAGCAGTTTAGAGTTGCTGCTTAGCCACAGCCCTACCCTGATCCCGGACCAGCTTGACCGTCGTCTGAAGGCCAGCCGGGAGATGAGGAAGCACCTCATCCAGGGAGCCCAACAGGGCATGTGCAAAGTGTGCCATCATAATGGCCGAGCTGGCCTGGCAGAGGCCTAAAGAGGAGGCAGCATAGACCTTTTTACCAGAGTGGTCCAATTTTTTTGATTCTTTATCTGGGGGCTTGTCCACGTCTCAGGTATTGCCAGAGTGCCTAAAATGGAGTTAACCACCAAACCCTCAGCCGAGGGGTGCTCCGTAAACCAAGAGAGGGAACCTGTGGGGACCGCATACTTGTGGGCCATCCAGGCCGACGGCACCGGGCAAGAAGCTGGACGCTGCCATAGCTCTAAGGCCGGACCCAGTATGGCCTCTGCCACAGGGAAGGGCTCTGTGGGGGAATCCCCTTTGTCCAGAATCTCCATAAGGGGATATCTGGCCCACTGTTGCATGGGTTCAAGCTGCATCTCTGTGGACTTGGAGATGAACCGAAGGATATCAAGGCATGAGGTGGGGCTCTCGTCCACAGACAGACCCCCCCCCCCCCGAGGACTCCAGGTCCACCGGACTGGAGTGCAAAGAGGAGTCTTCAGACTCTAGGGAGTCAGCGTAAAGCTGGCAACCACCCAGATCACGCTACACTCGACGAGGGCGACCTGGGGTGAAAGTGACCGACAGCCGATGGGGCAGGCCTTGAGCAGGATGAGAATCTTTGGACAGCACCCCAACTTTCGGCTGAGGGGATGGAGGTTCACCACAACGGGCGGAGGGGCTGGCTTCATCTGAGTCGGAAGGGCCGGGACCAAATCCTTGGTCGAGGGAACGACTGTGGGAGTCAACATCGGTCATTCAGGTGACAGCCACTTAATAGCAGGAGTAGAGGCCAGCATCGGCTTAGAGCCAGTCAAAATGAGCTGTTGCCATATTAAATCCTCACAGTGTCAACACAATTTGAGTCGAAGCCTCTCCTCAGCTAAGGAGGATGAGGAAGAAGAGGGGCGGTGCCGCTTTCCGCGATGTTGGGATCGAGAGCACTGATGGCAGGAATTGCCTGACGTGGATGTGGACTGAGCCACAGATCTCAACCGTTGGCTGTGGATCAAGGAAGGAGCGGGGGAAATCCGCTGCTCCTCTGGTTCAGGGTCCGGATCCGGGGTCTTCGACACAGCAGGCTGAGACAAATCCTCGGAAGGCACCGGAAGCACTGGTGTCTGAGACAAAGAGTTGTTGGCCTCCTCAGTCGACAACCTGTCGATGGGCTCGAGAAAGATGTTGGCCACCTCAACAGGCATCTCAGCCGACTGGTCTGACAGGGGCACCGTGAAACCAGCAGCCTGGGCCGCAACTTCGACCAAAATCGAGATTCGACCGTCCTGGGAACGGGACCTCTCCCGTCCCCAAGAGCATCAACGATGATATTTATCTTTTTTCAGTTCCTTTTTACAGGTGTGAGACCCCGAAGGGACCTCCCCTTTGGTGGAGAGGTACTGGCACAGCTCCTGAAAGGAAGCTGTGTAGGAGGAACCCAACTGGAGCGGAATAAAGGCCGAGGCAGAGCGTGCTGCGGCCTGAGCTGCCTCCTTCTCGAGGGCCGTTAGTAGTTCAAGTTGTTCTGCAGAGCTCGCCACTGCAGACACCACCTAATGGGCCTCCTTCGATTTTACTGGCAGGTACAGTTTCTCCAGTCACCCCAGCTGGAGCCGGGCAATGCAGTCCTCTAGAACCAAAGGTGAGAAGGACAGACACATTTCGAAGGCCTGCGGATCGTGGTCATGTCCAAGGCAGTAAATGCACATGGCGTTAGGATCGGTTCAGGACATCTTCTGCCCACAAGGGCACCAGCGGAACCCAGGAACAGACTTTTCTTCCATCGCAGCTGCGAGAAGACAATGAAGACTGAAGTCTGATAAGTTTTAAGGTAAGTTTTGGATGAAAATCCAAAGATTCAAAAGCCAGGGCCTGTAAAACGCCAAGAACTAAGGAGGGAACCTGAGCTTTCAAGTGGTAACAAAGATCTGGCGTCCTGGGGTGGAGCAGAGGGTTACATCACCCATGTGGGTGGGAGGGTGGAGCTAGCTTGAAGACTTTCCGGCACCTCTTAAAGTGGCAAGGTACCTGCCAAGAAGTGTGGATTGAACAACATATCCACGTCCCTAGAAGGTACGCTTTTCTTGCCATACTATCTGTTTTCCTCGAATCCTTCTCAGGAGGATGAGAGAACAAACAAGTTTTAGCCTTTTCACAGGCAGCCTGCTGAACAATACCCTGGTGGTCAGGATGAGTAAACAGGAACTCAGCTCCTGACCTTTCAAGCTGGTATTTCTTGTCACATTTTTTGTCAGTGGGTGTAACAGTGTTGGGAGACAATCTCCAGTACATCCTTTTTAAATAATTTGTACAAAGGGAAAAGGAGCCTTTTGGTGGGTATCAGCCCCATGAGCTCCATATATTGTGCCTCCTCTTCATCCTGCATCTCTTCTGCCGTTTCCAGATCCAGGGTCTTTACCATTTTCTTAACAAAAGAAAATGGGAAGAAAAATCCTCTGTGGGTCTGGGAGGAGAACCAAAATCTTGTTCTGGTGAGACCTCAGGTTCAATACCCTCCTCATCCTGTCATCCTCCCCAAATTCCACTGTGTCAGTGGGTAAAAGAGGTGCAGAAACAGTAACTTTCTCAGGAGGAGTTATCACAGGCTGCTTAGGGGGTAATAAGCCCTGCAACACCTGAAATAAGGCTACAGCCCGAGTTAAATCAGCAGGCAAAGTAGAAGGAACAGGCACCTGACGGACCCCTTGAGGTGTTTCAGTCAGGATATCAGTATGCTTTGTTTTCTTTAATTTTTTGGCAGGCACCGGGGAATCAGCCGGTTCATTGCCTCTCTTGCCAGAGCCCTCACCCATATCAAGGGTGGATTTGGAAGCTCTGGAAGGAACAGCCACAGTTCTAGAGGGGGTGGACTGGTTAGAGCCCATGGACTCCTCTTCCTATGTTTTTCCACTGTCTCGTCAGGAAAAGACTTATAAATTTCACAATTTTCAGAAAAATGCTGTTGGCCAAGGCAGATCAAACATAGGTCATGTTTGTCTGCCTTGGCAAACACCTCTGCACACTTCAGGCAATTCTTAAAACAAGGAGGTTCTGTTTTATTTTTTGGCTTATCTGACATTTTAAGAAAACAGGAACCAGGAACTAACAAAAACAGAAAGAATTTAAATATTTGAGGTCAGTTCCTAAAAGTTTAACGGTCAGTTCAGGAACCGATAAAGTCCAAAAAACTAGCGGTTCCGATCGGATCCGGAACTGAAAAAAACATTGAGGAAACCATTGGAACCCTTAGAAAAAGGTTCTGAATCAAGAGAAAAAAGGATTGGTTGTCCCTCGGTTCTGGTAAGCAAAACTAAAATTTTAAACTATGAGGTAAAAAAAAAAAACACAAAAAAAACACTAAAGCAATTACACTAAGCAGTAATGAAAGAATAAAACAAAATACTCAAGTTTTTTTGTTCAATTCACTACAGGAATCTGTCTTGATTGAGAGATGATCTCCAGGGCGTCTGAACTTTGCAGCTGAGAGAAGAAATCTGAGGTTAGAATGTAGGCAGTTTAAAAATACAGGTTACTCACCTGTAACAGGAGTTCTAGGAATGGTATATGTTGTTCATCCACACTTTCTGGCAGGTATCCTTGCCGCTTTAAATCTTGCCGGAAGGTCTTCAAGCTGGCTCCTCCCACCCACCCGGGTGATAAAACTCTCGGCTCCGCCCCATGATGCCAGATCTGGCCCGCTGGAAGCTCAGGTTGTGCGTCGAAGCTGGGGAGGTCGGGTGGGTCGTGTGGATGAACAACATATACCATTCCAGAACTCCTGTTACAGGTGAGTAACCTGTATTTTAGGACATGGATATGTTGTTCATCACACTTTCTGGCAGACTCTAGCAGTTCTCCGGGAAGAGGAGGAAGGCACACCCTACTTAGGAAATAGAGAGGAGCACGAGGCCCCAAACCAGCATCATCCCGGGCGTGACTCAAGGTCGATGTGGTAGCGGGTTGTAAAGGTATGTGCCGACTTCCAGGTAGCAGCCCTGCAGATATCCTGGATAGGGACATCCCTGGAAGCAGCTACCGATGCAGCGGTATGGCGGGTAGAATGCGCTCTTATCCCTCTGGGAGGCTCCATGCCCACCAACCTATAGCAGAGATCTATGCAGGAGGTGACCCACCTGCTTATCGTCCGCTTGGCTGCAGGTCTGCCAGGTGCGGCTTCAGTGTAGGTGACAAACAGCTGGCGAACCTCTCCCCGAACTTCAGCCGCGGCGCCTACAGTAAGTGAGCCTTCTGCTAGTCCAGAGCATGAGCCTATATTCGCCTCTGAGGTGTGATTGGGGTAGAACACCGGCAGAGTCAACACCTGGTTAAGGTGAAACTCCACACCACCTTCGGAAGGAATTTAGGTTGGAGGCGCAGGACAACCTTGTCCTTGTGGAAGACCAGGTAAGGAGACTCTATGGAAAGCGCCTGGAGCTCTCCCATCCTTCTGGCTGAAGTGACAGCCACCAAGAAGGCGGTCTTCCACGACAGGTGAGAGATGTCACACCTGTGCATTGGTTCGAATGGCTTGCCCATGAGCTTTGCCAATACCAGCAGTAGATCCCACGGAGGTGGAGGTTCACGCACCAGAGGGGATATGTGATCCAGGCCTTTGAAAAACCACCTTCTCCTGCACCACCGACTGCTTCCCGGCCCGAGCCTGGTAAGCAGAGATGGCTGCCAGGTGCACCTTTAGGGTCGTCGACCTAAGCCCTTGCCGAGAAAGGGACCACAGGTAGTCCAAGATGTTTGCCAAGGAACAGGAGGAAGGGTCCAGGCCCTTGCCCTGACACCAAATGGAGAATCTCTTCCATTTGAAGGCATAGCATTTTCTGGTCAACTCCTTACGGGATGCCTCAACTACATTGAGGACCTCGTCGGAAAGACCCAAGACCTGGAACTCTAACCTCATCAGGAACCAGGCCGTCAGGTGCAGGGATTGAAGGTCCGGATGGAACACCTTCCCTGACTGACTGATAACAGGTCCGGGCGAGCTGGAAGTTGCCGGGAGCCTGGAGCTGAGGCTGAGGAGATCTGGATACCAGCATTGGCGAGCCAGTCTGGGGCTACCAGAATCACCTGCGCCTTGTCCCTCCTCACCTTGAGAAGCACCTTGTGGATCAAGGGAAATGGGGAAAAGGCGTAGAAGAGGCCCGGGTCCACGGCCTCGAGAAGGCATCCCCCTGCAGCGAACCCTGCTGAGGGGGGTGGGCATGAAACAGCCTCAACTTCGCTTTCTCCCTGGAGGCAAACAGGTCCACCTGAGGTGTGCCCCAGTGGGAGAACAGATCTTGTACTACCTCCGCAGGAGAGACCACTGTGGGACACAGCCCCTATCCGGCTAGGGCATTGGCCAGAGTGTTGGAGGCTCTGCCACATGGATGGCTAGGAGATCCGCCTCCAGGTTGCGTGACGAGACCAAATGCAGAAAGCTTCCTTGCACAGAGGCATGGAGCGTGTCCCGCCCTGGTGGTTTAGGTAATACATGGTCGTGGTATTGTCCGTCTGGACCTGAACCACTTGACCCTGTAGAAATGGAGCAAAGGCGGTGAGGGCTAGACGAACCGCCCGAAGCTCCAGCAGGTTGATATGGCATCAGAACTCCCGAGGGGACCAGAGGCCGTGCACTCTGTGCTCCCCCAGATGGGCACCCCAACCCATCAGAGAGGCATCAGTCGATAGAGAGACCGTCTGCTCGGGGCGGACAAATGGGAAGCCCTCCTGCAAATGGACTGCAATGGTCCACCACTGGAGAGCGTTCCACATCCCCTGGGTCACCGTCACTAGCTGGTCCAATGGATCGCAGTGCTGTGACCACTGGCTGGCCAATCCCCACTGAAGGGGATGCATGTACCAGCCGGCCCAACGGACCACGCTGGTACAGGCTGCCATGACACCCAGGAGGCGTAGGAAGTCCCAGGCAGGGCGCGATTGCCCAACCAGAAATGATTGGGCAAAGGAAGAAAGAACCTCAGCCCTGTCCGCCGGGAGTCATGCTCTGGCTCGAAGAGAGTCGAGCTCTGCCCCGATGAAGTGTATCACCTGCTTCGGCCCGAGTTCCGACTTGGCCTTGTTGATGAGAAGGCCGATCTGAGAGCAAACCTGGAGGGCCAGATCTCTGGACCGCTCCACCTCCGGTCTGGAGGGGGCTGCTATCAGCCAATCGTCCAGGTAAGGGTACACCCAGACCCCTTGGCGCCGCAGGACTGTTGTCACCACTGCCATGCATTTGGTGAAGACCCTGTGAGCAGGAGAAAGGCCGAAGGGCATGGCTCGGAACTCGAAAAGGGATCCCTCCGCTCGAAAGCGAAGGAATCTCTGGTGAGATGGACGGATAGGGACGTGAAAGAACACGTCCTGTAGGTCCAGAGAACAGAACTACATGCCTCGTTCCAGGGATGGTATTATCTGAGTCAGAGTGACCATCCTGAAGGTCCGAGACCTTAGGAACCTGTTCAGGTCATGCAGGTCGAGAATGGGGCACCAGCCCCCCGTCCGTTTTGGGACAAGGAAGTACCTGGACACAAACCCCGGGTCTGAGGGAGGGTCCGCCACCTCTCTGATCACCTCTTTCTCAAACAGCAGAGCGATGACGGCTCAGTGAGCCGACAACGAGGCTGCGGATCTCAAGGCCACCCCGGGGTGATCAGCCGGAAGGGTGGGGCCTGCTCGAACCCAGAGGCAGGTTTCTTCCTACCACTTCCAGCACCCACCGGTCTGTGGTGATAGCGGACCAGGTGGAAAGGAAGTGGCGGAGCCGTCCCCCCACGTGGGGAACCCAGGGTGGAGAGACGAGGTTGGGGGCGAGACCCCTCAACCAGTCACTGGGCAGGCTTGGAGGAGGGACCGGCCGAGGGACCTCCTGGGCCTTTGGCCTCTGCTTCCTGGAAGAGGAGGCCGCAGGCTTGGCTTTGGGATGCTAGTCGCGCGCTGCTAGGCCCTGATGCTGCTGGGCTGGACGTGTCGGGGCGCAGACGGATGAAAGGGCTTTGGTCAGGTTCATGCCCTTGTCCCTCTGGGCGGAGGAGACCGAGTCCAGAGTGGCATTGGACTTTTCGATCCTCTGGAGGTGACCCTCCACTCCAGGGCCGAAGAGGTCAGTCCCCAAGAAGGGGACATCCGCCAACTTGTGCTGGGTATCCGCTGTGAAGGTGGATATCCTCAGCCATGCCCGACGGCGCATGGCCACTGCGGCCGCGACTGACCTGGCACGAGTCGCCGATGTCCAGAGCAGTCTGAAGTTGCTGCTTGGCCACTGCCCTGGTCTCGCACCTGCTTGACCGTGGTCTGCAGGTCAGCCAGGAGATGAGGGACTACCTCATCCAGGGAGCCCAACAGGGCGTGAGAGAAGTGTGCCATCAGCACGGCCGAGCTGGCCTGACGAAGGCCAAGGGAGGACGCAGCGTAGACTTTGCGCCCGGCGTAGTCCAATTTCTTGGACTCCTGTCGGAGGCTTGTCCACGCCCCTGGTGCTTCCGCACGCTGGAAAACGCTGTCGGTAACCAACCCCTCAGCTGAGGGGTGTTCCGAAAAACCGGACAGGGAACCGGTAGGGACCGTGTACTTCCTCGCCATCCTAGCCGAAGGCGCAGAGCAGGAAGCAGGTCGCTGCCAGAGCTCCAAGGCCAGGCCGACAATGGCCTCGGCCACTGGAAAGGCCTCCGTGGGTGAATCCCCTCGGTCTAATATCTCCGTTAGGGGATACTTGGCCCGCTTGGATACGGGCTCGAGCTGCATCCCGGTGGACTCCGAGATGAGCCTAAGCAAACCCCTGAAGTACGATGGGTTACTGTCTAGCGACTGACCTCCAGAGGACTCCAGGTCGACCTGCCTGGAGAACAGGGAGGAATCGTCATCGGACTAGTCCGCAAAGAGCTGCCTTGGGCCTGAGCCACCCTCCACCTGCCGAGGACGATCGGGAGTGAGGGTGACAGACAGCCTATGGGGCAGGCCCTGGCCCGACTGAGAATTCTTGGTCGGGGCCCCAAATTTCGGCTGTGGAGGTGGAGGTTCCACCAGAATCGGTGGGGCAGCCAGTTTCGGTCGAGCAACAGGCCCGGCAGCAGGCACCTCGACTAGGGCGAGGGGTTGCTTCGGCCGCTCCGGTGACAGCCACTTGATGGCCGGGAAGGCGATTTATGTTTGCTTTGCTCCCGGACAGAAGGAGCTGTTACCACTGAGCGTACCGACGCAACTTTATGCCGAAGCCTCCTCGTCCGAGGAGGAAGACGAGGACGAGCGGCGACGCCACTTACTACGGTACCGAGACTGCCTATGTCGGCAGGATCAGCTGGACCGCGAAGATGTCCGAGACCGAAAACCTTGGTGTTTCCGAGGAAGGTTCTGGGGCAGGGCGGGGGAGACCCGCTCTCCCCTCGGCTCGGCAGTTTTGACCGTGGACTCCAGA
The DNA here is from genome assembly GCA_016271365.2 of Neoceratodus forsteri. Classification (NCBI taxonomy): domain Eukaryota; kingdom Metazoa; phylum Chordata; order Ceratodontiformes; family Ceratodontidae; genus Neoceratodus; species Neoceratodus forsteri. The sequence continues at coordinate 1,069,946,851 of CM028130.1, forward strand.
ACCGGAGGCACAGGCAAGTCCAAGGCTACCTCGATCTCCACCGGGGGAACCGGGGAGTGAGGGTTGTCGGCTTCACCAGTCGACAACCCGTCTGACGGGTCGAGAAAAATATCGACTGCGTCGATGGGTGTCTCGGCCAACTGACCTGATGGGGACGCTCTGAGGCCAGTGGCCGAAGCCAAAGGATCGACCGAAGTCGAGGGTTGACTACCCGGGGAGGGGGACCTCTCCCGCTCCCAAGAGCATCGATGGAGGGACTTACCTTTAGAGTCCTTCTTCTTGGACCGAGAGGAAAGTCCTGATGGCCCCTCTCCCTTGGTGGAAAGGGACTGACAGAGCTCCTTAAAAGAAGCTAAATAGGAGGATCCCAAAGAGAGCAGGATAAAGGCCGCGGCCGAGGAAGACGAAGATACGGCCTACGCCGCCTCCTCGTGGGCGATCATCTGCTCGAGCTGTTCCGCCGAGCCAGCCGCCGCGGACACTACCAAACGGGCCTCCTTAGACTTCGGCGGGCAACGTTTTTCGGGGCACCCAAATTGTAAACGGGCAGCGCGGTCTTCCAGGATGTAGGCCGAGAAGGAAGAGCACAGTTCGCAGGCCTGCGGGTCATGCTCAAGGCCTAAGCAGTAGACGCACGTGGAGTGCGGGTCTGTCCGAGACATCTTATGCCCGCATGGGCACCTCTGGAAACCGGGAGTCGATTTGTCCATCGCAGCCGCCAGGGAAATATTTGACCGAAGTCTTGAAAACCTTAAACTTAATTTCGGGTAAACCGAAGAATTAGGAACCAGTCTTATACGCAGAGCATTAAGGAGGGAACCTGAGCTTCCAAGCGGTAAGGAAGATTGGGCATCATGGGGCGGAGCCGAGAGTTTTATCACCCGGGTGGGTGGGAGGAGCCAGCTTGAAGACCTTCCAGCAAGATTTAAAGCAGCAAGGATACCTGCCAGAAAGTGTGGATGAACAACATATCCATGTCCCTAGAATTGGATGCACGAGCTAAATATTCCATCATTCGCACTGCATTCCATTTGGCTCCGGGGCAGTGCTGACTTAAGGGAGCACTACAAGAGTAATAATATTAGTGGATTCCTGGGGTTAGAACTTAAGAAAACCTTACCCTAACTTCTAGGCATAAGATGCCCCGGATAACCCATGTAAGAAAGTGCAATTTAACAATATCTTCACAGCCCGAACAACAGTGAAGTGAAGACCAAAAACAGAATGAGTGAGTCTGGGGGATGGTGAGTGGGTGGGTGTGTGAATGAGTGGTGGAGACTTCGTCCAAGATCATCAATAATTACGGCAAGTATGTAATTTCCATATCTTCCTAGACTAAAAGTCTCCACACCACTCATTCACACTAATGGGAGAGTAACAAGTTAAAAATCAACTCCCCCGACAAGGGCGTTGGGGGACAGAGCTCACTCAGGACAAAAGTCCAAAAGGATTACCCTGCCGACTGTGCTATCTGGCATGGACATCCAGAACGTAGTGCTTCACAAAGGTATGCACTGAGCTCCAAGTCGCCACCTTGCAGATGTCTGCAACAGGTATATTATGAATCTCCACCAGGGAAGCCGCGACCGCTCTTTTAGAGTGAGAGTGAACCCGTCCTTCCAATCTGACCTGCATCATGGAGTAGCAGTGTCGAAGACCTATCACGAGCCATGCAGAAATACATCTACTGGGAACAGGCTGACCCAGCTGAGGCATGCTGAAAGATACAAGAGTTGTTTGGATCGTGTATCTCTTTTGTTCTGTCAGTGTAGAACTGCAGAACCCTCAACATCCAGAGAATGAAGGGCGCTCTCCTTCATTCTGTAAGTTAGCGTAGTAAGTAGGGAAAAGAAAAGGCTGGTTGAGGTGAAAGTCCGAAACCACTTTGGGTAAGAATTTAGGGTGAGTACCAACCTGTCTTTGTGAAAGACTGTGCAAGGGGATCTGAGACTGAAGCATGGATTTCGGGGACCCTAGGAGTGAAAATGACAGCCACCAAGAAGGCTGTCTTCCAGGTCAGAAATTTCAATTTACAGATAGCTAGCAGCTCAAAGGGTTTAAGGGTGCAATCTAGCACCAGGTTAACATACCATGCGGCCACTGGTCTACTGACTAGGGTTTTAGTGTGTAGGATTCCTTTTAGGAATCTCTTGACTAACGGTAACTGAGCCAATGACGTGCTTTGTACTAGCTCAAGAAGGTAGAACACGCAGAGGTGTACCTTCACTGCTGAGTACTGCAGACCTGCAATCGACAGGTCCAAGAGGCACTCCAACACCCTACTTGGTGGGCAACCAAAAGGGTCCAGACGGGACTTTGCACACCAGATGGAGAAGCGTTTCCACTTAGCCACGTAAGCCGTCCTGGTGGAAGGCCTATGCGCAGCTAAGAAGATTTCTACGATTGTCTGGGAAACCTAAAACCTGCCCACTTCTCTCTAGTCAGGAGCCCTGCATGGAGATGAAGGGAGCGCACATTGGGATGGATCAAAGGTCCCTGTGTCAGAAGGTTCGCTCGTACAGGGAGTTACCTCAGAGGAACGTCTGACAGTCTGTTGATCAATGGAAATCATATCTGTCGAGGCCAGTATAGTGCAATGAGAATCATTCTGCCCCCCCGGTGCCTCCAACTTGAGCAGCACCTTCTGAACTAAGGGAAAAGGAGGAAAGCGTACAGGAAGCATCTTGTCTACTGCAGTCTGAATGCATCTTGACAGAAAACACAAGGTTCTGGATTTCTGAAGCAGGATAGAGGCAGTTTTGTACTGAAAGTGGACCCAAAAAAGGACCAGGTCTGGACTGCCCCACTTGTTAAATAGTGACTGCACTATGTCTGAACTGATGTAACATTATCACATCCTCATGGCCTTCCTTCACAGAAGGTAGGGGAGCACGCCACCCTGCTTGTTGATGTAATACAAGAAAAAATCACTCACCTTAGTAATGTTGTTTCTTCTAATGGAGTCTTGCTATATTATGACATATGCAGTGAGTCCCAACCTTCGAACTGCTCCGGAGGTGAAAGAGTTAACTTTCCATGCCAGGCATGGAACTTTGAGCGTGAGCTCGGTTGAAAACTCTGTCTGTTGTTCTTCAAACTCAAACTGTCAGATCTTTACGAGCAAAACTCACTAAGGTTCTGTGTGGAAGCTGTAAACCTACACTAGCCAACTGGCTACTAAATATATGAAACACATTTTTAGTCCCAAAACAAAGACTCAAGTCAGGAGATCCAAAAATGAAAAACATAACACTCAATCACCCCAAAGGAGGGTGAAAAAACAAGAGTGGGCATCTACAAGTGCCAGCACTGCACTGCCCACCCACATCCCAAAACAGAGGTTCTGAGAGGGGCAGGCAGGGGAGGTCATAATATGCAAGACTCCATTAGAAGAAACAACGTTACTAAGGTGAGTAATTTTTCTTCAAACAACATGAAGTCTTGCTATATTATGACATATGCAGACTACACAGCAGTACCTCCATGGAGGAGGGACAGAACCTACTTAGAAATAGGCTCTGAAGCACAGCTGTGTTAAACCGAGCATCACTCCTAGCCTGGATGTCCAGGGAGTAATGCTTGAAAGGATGAACTGTTTTCCAGGTAGCTGCTTGACATATCTCTGATAGGGATGTCCCTGCAGCAGCCAGAGATGCAGCTAGTACCCTCTGGTAGAGTGAGCCCTCAGGCCTGAGGGAGGAACCTTACCCAGTTTTTCATAGCAAAATTGGATACAAGAGACAATCCACCTAGCAATGGATCTTTAATGGCAGGTTTCCTTTACCAACCTCACCATAAGTGAGGAACAGTTGAGGAGTCAAACCTGTGACCCTTTGTCACGTTCTATGTAGTAACTAAGGGCTCTTTTGACATCTAAACTGTGCAGTCTCCTCTCGCCAGAGGAGGAATGGTCAGTGAAGTACACAGGAGAGACAGATTGATTAAGGTGAAGTCTGAAACCACCTAGGTAAGAACTTTCTGTTAGTGCTGAGGACCACCTTATCTCTATGAAAGGAGATACAATCAGGCTCCACTGACAATGCTTGTAATTCACTTATGCGCCTGGCAGAAGTGATGGCTACCAAAAACACAGTTTTCCAAGTCAAGTACTTAAGCTCTGCTGAAGACAAGGGCTCAAAAGGGGGTTGCATAAGCTTGGCAATGCAAATATTAAGATCCCAGGCAGAGGCAGTGTCCCTGAATGGGGGGTTGGTGTGAAGCAACCCCTTGAAAAACTTGGAGAATACAGGATGAGCTGAAAGAGAAGAGGGTTTACCTGTTGATAAGAAAGCAGACACGGCTGCCAGGTGAACTTTTAAGGTAGCTGGTCTCAGCCCCAGAGTATTCAAATGCACCATATAATCCAGGACTGTGGGTAAGTCAGCAGATTCTGGGCAGATATGCTTGTTAGAGCACCATATGGAAAATCTCTTCCATTTGGAAATATAAGTGGCCCTGGTGGAAGGCTTCCTAGAAGCCTTCAAGATATCCAATACACCTTGGGAGAGGTGTAGGTCAGCAAACTCTAACTCTTCAAGAGCCAGGCCTTGAGATTGAGAGATTTGAGGTTTGGGTACCAAACTCTCCCCTGAGGCACAGGTTAACAGGTTGTGATTCCTGGGAAGACACAGGGGAAGGTGGACTGCTAAGGACATAAGGAGTGGGTACCAGGGCTGTCTGGCCCAATCTGGAGCAATCAGGATCATCTTGCAGGGTTGAGATCTGATTTTGACTAGCACCTTGAACAGAAGAGGAAGGGGGAAAAGCACAGAGAAACTTCCCTTCCCAACTGAGAAGGAAGGCATCCAGAGGGACTGAGCCCAACACTGGGGGCCTGCAGCAAAAAAGGGGAAGTTGGTGATTGTCTGGGGCTGCAAAAAGATCTATCTGCGGGGTGCCCCATCTTGCAAATACTACCTCCAGTACTAGGGGATCCAGTGACCATTCGTGATGGCCCTGGGAAATCCTGCTGAGAGCATCTGCCAGGACACTGTCCTTGCCTGGGAGGTGAACTGCTATAAGGAAGGTGTTCAGAGAGTAAGCCAGAGACCACAACGTCATTGCTTCGGTGCACAAGGCCGTAGACAGAGTGCCCCCTTGCTTGCTGATGTACCACATTGTGGTGGTATTGTCTGTTCTGACCTGAACAACTGTGTTCTGAACAGATTTGGAAAAAACTTGAAGTGCTAGAAAAACTGCTCTGAGTTCCAACAGATTGATGTGGAGCAGAGATTCCTGAGGGGACCACAATCCCTGGGTAGTGAGGTCACCCATGTGAGCTCCCCACCCCAAGAGGGATGCATCTGTGGTAAGGATTAAGGAGCGAGACTGAGGGGCGAAGGGGACCCCCTGTCTCAGACTGCTCTGGTCCTGCCACCACTGAAGGGCTTGGATCAGGATTTGAGTCACTGGGATCAATTTGGATAGAGGGTCTCTCCTTTGAGACCAAAAGGCTCTCAAATGGAACTGGATGTCCCTCATCTGAAATCTTGCTCCCTACACTACTGCTGTAGAAGCAGCCATGTGCCCCAGGAGCTGCAGAAAATGCCTTGCTGGCCGAGAAACCTGCAGGGTGAAAGAGGAGGCCAGAGAGACCAGGGTCCTTGCTCTTTCCAAAGGAAGGAAGGCTCTGGCCTCCTTTGTGTTCACTTCTGCACCTATGAAGGTGAGAACCTGGACAGGCTCTAGAACTGACTTTGGAAGATTGAGAAGGAAACCTAGAGATGTGAGCAGTTGCTGAGTTACCCGAAGATGTAATTTGACTTGGTCTGGAGACTGGCCTACTGTGAGCCAGTCGTCCAGGTAAGGAAAGATGGCAATCTTTTGCCTTCTTAAGTGGGCAACTGCTACTGCCAGGCATTTTGTGAATACCCTGGGGGCAGAGGTGAGGCTGAAGGCATTGCTCTGAACTGGTAATGGCCTGAGGGCAGTTCGAATCTGAGGTACTTTGGCGGAGCTCCGATAAGAACACATAGAAGTAGGTATCCTTGAGGTCCAGGGACGCCAGCCAGTCCCCTGGCCTTAGAGAGGGTAAATAATTCCCAGTCACCATTTTGAATTTTGGTTTTAAAGGTGCTTGTTTAGGTATCTGAGATCCAGGATGGGCCACCATTCTCCTGTCTTTTTGGGGTAAGGAAGTACCTGGAGTACAACCCTTTGCCCTGGTGTAGGGGTGGAACCCTATTCCACAGCTCCGAGAGCCAGGAGGGTAGAAACTTCTGTCTCTAGGGCAAATGCCTCTGATGGATTTGCAGGCGGAAAGGACCTGGTTCTCATCTTTAGAAATTTTTTGAAACTGAGAACCAGTCCCTGGCTTACTACTTCCAGGACCCATTTGTCTGATGTTAAAGACATCCAGTCCTGGACAAAGTAAGCCAGCCTGCCCCCTACAGGTAGTGGAGAATCGGCCCTGGCCACCCCATCAGGGTGCCTGCTTGGCAGGGGCTTTAGGCTGAGGGGTAGAAGCAGGTCTGCTTGTACCACGTCTGCCTCTCCCTCTAAAGAACCCCCTCTGGACGTAAGCTGAAGAGTGGCCTGGGCTTGGTAAAAAGGCCTATGAAAAGGCCTGCCCCTGCCCCTGGAAGGCTGCCTTTGAGGAGTGGCCTGCCTTTCCTTGGCCTGTGCACTCCTATAGGTGGTCCTATACTCATCCATTTTCTTCATGTAATTCTCTGTCTGCTCCCCAAACAGCGAATTACCCACAACAGGAAAATCCATGCCTTAGTCTGGGTATCCTGTGACAGGCTAGTACATCTGAGCCAAGCCATTCTGCGAAGTGCCACAGATGTAGCCATGACTCTTGATGACACATCATTAGAGTCCACTGCAGCATGGAATTGCACCTTAGATGCCTCAATACCATCAGCAGCCACCTGCTCCAGCATCTTGGCAAGCTGGCCAGGGACCTGTTTTGCTAGAGCCAGAACAGTATCCCATCTGGATTTCTGGTATCTAGCAACATAAGCCATATAATTTGCCTGTCTGAGTCCCAAGGATGATGCCATGTAGTACTGTTTCTTTGCCATGGCATCAATCCTCCTGGAGTCCTTGTCAGGGGGGTGTGAAGTCAAGGGAATATTTGCCTTGTCACAGGCTGCAGCCTGCACTACCCCAACATGGCTGCATTGTTGTGTAAGGAACTCCGTATTAGAGCCTGACAATGTGTACCTCTTGTCCATTCTTTTATCCACAGGAGGTATAGTATGAGGAGTTTTTAGAATTTTTACTGTCTGTTTCCCAAAAGATTTATGCAAAGGAATAGACAGTCTCCTAGACTCTGGGATATCCATCATTTCTACATAGTCAGGCTCCTCTTGATCATCCACAACTTTCTCCATAGGGAGCTGGAGGGTTTCAGCCACTTTTTTATAAAACATAAAACATAAAATGACAGGGGGACTCAAAGCCTAGGGGGAGACACTCCTGAAGGTCTGTCTGGGGAGATGTCCGGTTCAATGGGCACACCCAGACTTTCAAATTCACATTCACTCTCCTCATATTCCTCTTCCCCCTCCTCCGGTTCATAAAATTCCTCTAAATCATATTCCTGAACCGGTGGAACCGACTGAACCGTACGCTTACCTGATGGTGCCGGTTCGGTCAGAACCAGTGAAAGCGACTGGACAATTTTAATCGCTTTGGCTATTTCTTCATTAGTTGGAGAGGGAAATTTTGGCTCCAAACCTGCTGATTTCCTAGTCCTTTTTGCTGGAACCGACTCCTCAGAGTCGGCTCTCCTTTTGACTGAGGAAGTCTCGCCCTGGTCAGAGGGCACTCCCTCCGGTTCGGTTTCAACCGAACCGGGCTGGCCATCCGGGTCAGCGGACTTCTTGGCCTCCCTTTCCCTGAGCCTACCAACTCTCTTATCCAGCGTAGCTGCAGGAAAATTTTTGCAAATCTGGCAGTCTGCATTGAGGTGGTCAAACCCCAGACAATAAACACAGGTGGTGTGGGGGTCAGCCTTGGCAAAGACTTCCCCACAAACACTGCAGTGTTGAAACCCAGTGGGCCCGGTTTTTCTTTTGGGTTTCTCAGACATAGTGCCAGCCTAACCAAAACTTGCCCGTTTATGGCAATCCGCCAAGCAAGAGACTCTTATCGGTTCCCAGCGCGTGTCGCGGTCGTGGAAACACGCAATGAAACTGCTTTTTAGAACTGATAAGAACCGGGAACCGCACTCTAAAAGACAGATTAATGTATTTGCAACAACCTGATCGGTTCAAACCGAACCGATAATACCGTTACAAGTTCCACAGAAAGTAAATGTAAAACCTATCTAGTACTTACAATACCACAGACAGAGCTTGAACCACTGGTTGCGTTTAAATTGTTAAAAATCAAAAATAAATACTTTAACCGACAAAATGAACCGAGCAGAAGGAGGAATCTCCGGAGCGACTGTTCAGTGAGGCAGAGTAAAGAATCTGACAGTCTGAGTTTGAAGAACAACAGACAGAGTTTTCAACCGAGCTCGCGCTCAAAGTTCCATGCCTGGCATGGAAAGTTAACTCTTTCACCTCCGGAGCAGTTCAAAGGTTGGGACTCACTGCATATGTCATAAAATAGCAAGACTTCATGTTGTTTGAACACAACTTTGTCGTCTGTCCGAAGGAGGATCACTTTGAGGCAGAAAGCATCCTTCAGGACTCGGATAGCATATAAGGCAGTTCTCACCTCTAGGAATTTAAGAGAAGATGAGGCTCCTCCTGGCTCCACACCTGACTGTGGCAGTCTTGACAGGGAGCTCCCCAGTCGATCAAGAGTGCAACTGTAGTGATGGTGATCTGAAATTTCAGTGGGGTGAGGGGTAGACCTTGCAGAAGCTTGCCCAACTGCATCTACCATGAGAGTGATTTTGTCCAAGGCTCCGTCACTTTATGTGGAGGATTGCAGGTGCGTGGTTGGTGACCACTGCTTGCTGTAGATGATGCCATGAGTCCCAGCATCTGCTGCATTGAAAAGGGCCAGAGTCATTTTCTGTGATGTAATGAGCTATCTGAAGATGCTGTTTCTCCCGTCCTCCAGAAAGAAAACCCTCACCCTGGAGGTATCCAGGAGGGCTCCTATGAAGAAGAGCTGCTGGAAGGTGAATCTGGCACCTTCCCTGAATCAGACCCCCCCCCACCACCCCCCGAAGTGAGCAACTGAGAAGCTGTGGTGACTGCTTCCTGTGTCTACTGCCCAGATGGGCTGGCTAGGAGTCAATCATCCAGGCAGTGAAGACTTGAATGCCGAGGTTTTAGTGAACTTCTCCCAGAACAGGTACTTGTTTAACCTTCCAAGGCTGAGAACTGGATGCATGCTGCCTGTTATCTTGGAACCAGAAGCAATAGAAATAGGAACCTGTGTTCCATTCTGCCGTGGAACAACTTCTACTGCCCTGTTCCTGCAAAGGCCCCATATCTCAGAAGTAAGGTCTGACTGAGAGGTGGACAGATTGAGCTGCCATCCGGGTGGAAGGTCTGGGGAAATCTCTGCAAAATTGTAAGAGTCTCCCTCTTGGACAATCCTGATGACCCCTAAGTCCACTGTAACAGACTTCCACTGGTTGTAAAACCGGGTCATACGCCCCTTTACCGCTGAGAGGTGTCCTCCTCAGACAGCTAAGGTGGGACCTGGGCCGGATCCTCAGAGGTTGGGACAGGGCGCTTTTGGGCCCTGTGCCCTCTGATGCATTTTCTTTGCAGCTGAGGAACTGATTCCTGATGAAGGCTCCTTGGCCTCTACCTTGAAAGAACTGCCCGTTACAAAAATGTCGACAGTTCCCGTCCCTCTGCAGGGCAGCAGGAGACAGCCTGACTGCTTAAATGGCAGCCCTGATGTTCTGAGCGGCCTGCAGAGCTCAACTTGAGGGCCAAACAGATAAGCACTGTCAAGGGGACATTAATCACCTGCTGAGCACTGGGTGAGAAACAAGATGTTGTGGGCCAGGTGAGTCACCTTCTACAAATGCCAGTGGCAGTTGCCCTAGAGGCAGTGTTGTAGGCATCCATATAAGCTTTCAGCCGATTACTGGACTATATGCCCCTGGTAATGTGCAGTTATGTAGGAACTTACCATAACAGTAGATCTTCGAGAGAGGTTCCTTCAGTAGGTCATTACATACAGGACTGACGCCACCTGGCATTGGGCCACACGGCAGACTTTTCTAGTAATTCCTGACGGGGGACCGCCCACCCGATGTCACGTGACTGACGTCAGCGTGGCCGTATATAGTGGGTGGGTGGTCCCCACGCCTGCCCTCCAGTTCTCCCGGCGGAGCCAGGAAGAGGTAAGACAGCAGCAGCAAACAAGATTTGGAGTTCCTGTGTAAGAAATAAAATAAGGGGAAGGAGGGAAGGAAAAATATGACCTACTGAAGGAACTTCTCTCAAAGAAATACTGTTATGGTAAGTTCCTAGGTAACTGTACTATCTTACTTCGAGAGGGCTCCTTCAGCAGATTATTACATATAGGACAGAGTCCCCAGCAGTCCCTCCAAACAGAGAGCAAGAGAAACAAGGGAGGAGGAGAAAATAACTAACAAAATTGGGAACCAGAATGGACCTAGCCTAGGACAGAAGGCCCTACAAGACAGCTAGGCCGAAGCTGCCCTCTGCCTAGAAGCAATATCCAGACTGTAGAGTTCAGTAAAAATGTGGTCAGAACTCCAAGTAGCTGCAGCGCAGATATCAGCTGCAGAGACATTCCGACAAAAAGCTGTGGAAGCAGCCATATCCCTAGTAGAATGACCTCTGATGGGACCCGGCAGAGGTTTTTCATACATTAGGTAACAATAACGAATACAGTTGCCTAACCATTTGGAAAGGCACTGCTTTGAAAGCATTTTGCCCTTCAACCTGGGGGCAAAAGAAATAAAAAGCTGATCTCAGCTATGGAAATCCTTGGTTTGTGTGTGTAGCAACGAAGGATATGATGGACGTCCATGATGTGCAGGAGTGCCTCACCTCTGTTTGAAGGGGACGGAAAGTAAACTGGAAGCTCTACTGATTGGTTCAGTGTGGCTTCTGACACCATCTTGGGTAAAAACTTGGGATTTGTCCTGAGGACTGCCCAGTCCTTGTGGAAAATAAGATAAGGCTCTTTACAAACCAGAGTGTGAAGCTCCAAAATCCTTCGAGCTGACGTAATGGCAACTAAAATTAATGTTTTCCAGGAAAGGAAGCACAAGTCACAGCTCATGGCCGGTTCAAACGGGGGAAGAGTGAGCTTCTCCAATACAAAGTTCAAATCCCAAGGTGGGGCTGGGCTGCAGATGGGGGGTTTCAGATGAAGGATCCCTTTCAGAAAGGTTTTTGAGACCTTCAACTGAGCCATGGGTTTACCATCCACCAACTCGTGGTGCGTCGAAATTGCCGAAAGGTGGACATTCAAGGAAGAATATGACAGACCCGAGTCTGACAGATGAAGGAGGTATTCCGTGACTTGTGGGGCAGAACAAGAAACGGGGTTCCACTTCTTGGAGGTCGCCCAGATGGAAAAACGCTTCCACTTCATGGCATAAGTGGAACGAGTGGAGTGTTTTCTAGCCTCCAAAAGAACCTGAGCTACTGGAGATGTGACCCCGAAACGAGAAATCACTATGTCTGCAGGAGCCACGTGTGAAGATGCAGGGTCCTGAGCCCTGGATGAACAAGGCAACCTTGATCCTAAGTCAAGAGGTCGTGGGTCACTGGAAGTGGAACTGGTGGTTCCCTCGATAGCTGTTGTAGCAGCGGGAACCAAATTTGTCTCGGTCAGAGAGGGATGATGAGAATCATCCTCGCTGTCTCTGCCTGAAGCTTGAGAAGGACCCTCTGGAGAACGGGAAACGGAGGGAAAGTGTACAAAAATATCCCTGTCCAGGAGAGAGACAGAGCGTCGTGCCAGAAAGCACCATGCCCTGGATCGAGAGGGCAAAAACTGGGAAGTTTTGCATTGTACTGGGAGGCAAAAAGGTCTATTTCCAGATGCCCCCATCTTAGGAACAAAGATTCTGCCACTTCCTGATTTAATTCTCATTCGTGAGTTAGGGTCCGAGACCTGCTGAGACTGTCCGCTAGGACATTCTGAATGCCTGAAACATGCACGGCCACTAGGGCCAGATTGTGCTGGACCACCCAGTTCCACACTCGCATTGTCTCCCTGCACAGGGGGTATGAGCGAGTTCCTCCTTGTTTGCCGAGGTACCAAACTACTTGTCCATTTGGACCAGCAGTGATCCCTTGGAAAGGAGGGTCTGAAAGGCCTGTAAGGTGTACAAGACCGCCCTCATCTCCAGAACGTTGATGTGTAATGATGCCTCCAAACTGGACCACAGTCCTTGAGCTTGGTACTCCCCTAGAAGTGCTCCCCATCCCATGTTTGATATATCTGTAGTTAGGGATGCCAAAGGAGCTGGGCTCCTGAAAGGAAGACCCAAGGAAAGGTTGCAGGATCGGATGGTCCAGGTCGTCCAGGAGTTGATCCCACTGCACCCGCAAGAACCACTGAGTAACTCTCATGTGGAGCCTCGCCAGGGGAACAGTAGTAATGGAGGCTGCCATCAGGCCAAGAAGGCGGAGTATCTCTCGGGTTGGGATGGTCCTGGACGAAGCCACCCACGAAGCCTGACAGATCAGGGTCTCCACCCTGTCTGAAGGAAGGAAGTAAGGAAGGAAGGCTCTGCATTGGACCATATCCAAAATGTCCCCAATGAATTGTAGTCTCTGGGACGGTGTCATGGATGACTTGGGGATACTGACAGTAATCCCCAGTCTGCCAAAGAGATGAAGGGTAAAGGAGTGAGCCTCCAGTAAAAAGTCTGTGGATGGGGCTGAAATTAGCCAATCGTCCAGGTATGGGAAAATTGCAATACCCAGGAGGCATAAAGAGGCCGCCACCACCTCTAGGCACTTGGCAAACACCCAAGGTGCCGAGTACAGACCAAAAGGGACTGCCCGAAACTGGACGTACTCCCCTTGGAATTGGAACCGCAGGAAACGGTGGTGGCTGGAGAAGATCGGGATGTGCAGGTAAGCATCCTGCATGTCCAGAGCGCACAACCAATGATTCTCCAGAAGGAGTGGAAGACGACTCTGGAGCAACAGCGTCCTGAACTTTTTGTACTCGACAAAGCGATTGAGGCTGCTCAAGTCGTGAATGGGTCTGAAGTTTCCTGTCTTTTTTGGAACCAGGAAAAAATGGGAGTAGAACCCCCTGCCCCTTTGCTGGAGGGGAACGCGCTGTATTGCTTCCTTGAGCAAGAGGCTTTGAACTTCTCGAATGAGAAGAGCCTGATCCCTGGAGTAAGAAGACCTTTTTGGTGGAGATTCTGGAGGAATTTCCAAAAACTCTATAGTGTGTCCGAAGGACACCAACTGCAGGACCCATGCGTCGGAAATTACCGCCTTCCATTCCTGCGCATGGCGGGCGAACCCCCCACCCCCCACCTGCTCCTCGTTGTGAGACTGAGGAGTTAGTGGGGGACAGGGAGCCAGGAAGTGGCAGGACGTTCAGTGGGAGGACCTCCTGAACATCTCTGGTTCTGGGAGGCCAGAGGAGTGGCGGAACCTGTGGCCTTGCATTTGCCCTGGCACCGAGCCGGGGTCTGCTTCCTCTGCCTCCAGGTCCTTTTCTGAAAGGGCTGTTGCTGCTGCTGAGTGCCCGATCAGTACATGGACCTTATTGATCTTAGGGTGAGACCTCCGTCCTGGAGATCAGTAATGTAGTCTTTGGTGTCACCAAAAAAAGCACCGAGCCCCGGAAAGGGGCGTCCAGAATCGCAGACTGTACCTTGTTGGTGACGCCAGAGATGCGGAGCCAGGAATGCTGCCTTAAGGCGACGGCAGCTGCCGAGGCGTGAGCTACAGAACTGATAAGAGTTGTATGTGGCTCGCAAAGCAGCCTACAGGAGAAGTGAGAGAGGCGAAGATCCTTGGCAAGCTCCTTCTTGATGCTCGAGGGTTCCATCGACTGGACTCGGGCCTCTATCCTGGCTAAGGTAGCCTTTTGGTGTGACACCATGTGGGCCACATAGTTGAGGAATCTGAGCGCACATGTGGCCGAAGCATAAACTTTACTGCCGAACTGGTCCATCTGCCTTGACTCTGTCTGGAGGAGAGGTGCTCATGTGCTTGGGTGCAGCAGAGCGATCACGAGCAGCTGAAATGACGACAGAGTCCGCCTCAGGATGCGTCTTAAGAAAAGGAGTTTCCTTTAGTGCCCGGTATACCCTGTCTGCTCCTCTTGGGGGCAGCCGGAAGAGAATGAGGCATCTGCTAGACTGTAGAGGTGAGGTCCGATCCATGGAGGGATCGGGACCGGGGACAGAGACTCTAAGTCCAGGTGCTCAGCTCATCTCTGTCTCATGGGGTCCTGATCCTCAGATTCCCAGTCGAAAAAATCCTTCATGGACCTCAACAGATTAAAAAAAGCAGGGTCCTCCAGGGGGGACTTGGGAGAAACCTTGCCTTTCGGGCCCTCGGGTTCCTCTAAAACATTCTCTGCTGACTCAACGGCATCCTCGTCCCCATCATCATCATCCACCCCCTCGCCTGGAAGATCACGAATGTCCGGGAGGACAATGGTTTGATGTGCTGTCCCCAAGACATGAACCATGGAAGGCAAGGAGCTCCTCAGGGACAGAGATCTGGGACAGCATGGATGCGGGAGTCTACTCTCCAGATCTGATACCAACTCCGAGCGTGCCACCTGCCACCAAGACTGGATTAAAGTCTTGAAATCCGGTATAGCCGGAAATGGTGGAGAGGGAGGGGGAGGAGGATGTGGAATTACCGATGGAGGGGGGTAGTGATACCCCAGTAACCCTGGAAGTGGTAACCTGAGTAGGGATTGTAGCCCGGGTAATACTGTCCCAGGGAACTTCAGTCAGGAGGAGGAGGAGGATCAACTAGGTAGTGGTCCCCAGGGTACCCCAGCGGGTAGTGTGGAACAGTACCGGGTCTGGAATAAATCCCCTTCGTAACGGGGTCTAACGGAGGGGGGACCCATGTCGGACCCGCCATTGTGTAAATCGGTGTGGAGTCCCGACGCCGGGACCAGTACCACCCAGTTTGGTGCCAGAAGGTGATCCACCGTCGGAGGGGCTGGTGTCGGTGCCTGACAAAGGGGACCAGATGGAGGGATAGTGTCTGGCACCAGAGCCAACAGCTGGACCAGACCTTGGGGCCCAGGCTGAGGAAGAGTCGGAGGTTCCGGTGTCGGGTTTCGAGTCGCCGGATCCGACGGTGGGATCGGGGTTGGAGCAGTCACCGGCTCTGAAGGGATCCCACCAGCTGGAGAAGGATGGGCCTCCATTGTTGGGCCAGACGGCTGAGGAGGAGCCTCCTGCCCCATGACCCTGTCAGGGAAGTGCGGGAC
This sequence comes from Neoceratodus forsteri, assembly GCA_016271365.2. NCBI lineage: Eukaryota > Metazoa > Chordata > Ceratodontiformes > Ceratodontidae > Neoceratodus > Neoceratodus forsteri. The sequence goes on from CM028130.1 coordinate 1,069,962,190, forward strand.
TGACCCCAAGGAAGGGTCTTCGACGTCGAGGGGTCCATCACAGACTTACCGTCCGAAGGCTCCTTAGGCGGTGGCTGTAAGGCGGCCTTGCTCGTCGAGGGCCGCGAGACCTCAGGCTGGGCCTCCGTGGAGCAGTCCTGCTCCCTAGATTTCTCCTTGTGGTGTTTCTTGGAGAGAGAACATTTTTCAGAGGAGGACTCACGGATCTTAGCCATTTGCTTCTCTAGTGAAGCCAGGCAGACTTTTAAAACATGGGCCCCAAAGCCTGCTGTCTCCCCTTTTTGGTGGCCTGGTTGAAAGTTTGGCACTCCGAGCAGGATGAGACGGGATGGTCTGGGCCCAAACAGATCATGCACTTCAGATGTCTATCCTTATAAGGAATTTGCGTGCCGCAGGACGAGCATGTCTTCTTAGGAGAAGACATAAGCGTAAAGAATCGAAAAGGAATAGCGAAGGAAAAAATTCGACGTGAGGAACTAACACGACGATCGCTACTGGAAGTCCGCTATGCAACTGGCACGAGGCGACGGCGGGCCCACTATATATGGCCACACTGACGTCGGTTACGTTACGTCGGATGGGCGGTCCATCAGGGATTGCTAGAAAAGTCTGCCATGCAGCCTGACGCCAGGTGGTGCCAGTCCTATGTGTAATGACCTACTGAAGGAACCCTCTCGAAGTAAGATCGTTAGATTCTAGGAGGCTCTCAACCATTGATTTGAGTGTGTTCCACAGGGTGTACTCGTACTGAAGAATGTAGGAATTCAAGACACAAAAGTCTGCTTTGGTCCACAGATGAAGTCTGAAATGCTATGGTAGACCCCATATCCCTGAGGAAAGACTGGAAAGAAAGATATTCCATCACAGGCTCCGCTGATACAGAAGGCTTGCGTTCCAGTCCATAAAATGAGTCATCTGCTACATCTTTGACAAAAGCAGGACCAGGTGCGACTCATCAAGATCCACTTCTACCCCAGAAGAACCTCCAAAAGGCAGGTCTAGGCAAGGAATCACGGGAGATGCTGCCACCCAGATCAGCATCAAGGAATTCAGCACTATCCACGGCGCGGGCACTATCTGTGGCGCTGGCACCATACGCAGTGCCAGCACTGCTGCTGGCTATAGACCTACAGAAATGGGGGAGGAAAGTGGTACATGTGCCAGCCCCAGAAGGAAAAAAGGTGAGGGGGTAGGCACATGGAATCGGCATTGATGGCGCTGGCACCGACGTGGGCACCACACACACATCCTGGCCCAATCGACCCGGCCGCGGCCCAGTGGCTTGGAGGCCTGAAGGCCCCAGAACTGGGTCCACTGGCCAGGTCAACCAGGCAGATGCCATACCCACTGCCCTAAAAGTGAGGCCCAGTCATGAAACTGCTCAAAGAAGCCCAATCGAGGACAGAGATGGAATTCGGTGTCAAAGATCACAGCCGTTAAGAATGGAGCCACAGAGAACCCCAAAGGAGTTGGGTCAGGCCTACCACTCTCCACCACCTACGGTCCCCGCGCAGACATACCAGAGGGCAACTTCGAGCTGTACCGTTTCTTCTTCCACCAAAAGGAGGTCTGGAACGGGCCTGTTACTTTTGTGCTTCGGCACACTGTCCTCCCCGCCAAGCACCGGACTGCTCGTGGTTGGCTCCCCCTCTGCAAAAGGCTGTGGTCCGGACACAGTCCCACTGCCATAACAACTTTCAAATGAAGTCTCCCTACCATCTCCCTGCCAACTAAGGTCGAATCCGTTGATGGCAGGCTGAGAATTTCTTCCTCCCTTTTTTTTTTTTTTTTTTTTAAATAAGAAAAGAACACATAGTAGCAAGTTAATAGAATACTGAACAGCTATAGCTGCTGTCGTATAGATGAAGACTTGACTCCTGGCTGTTGAGAGACGTCATCACTGAAGTGCACAGAACTGAGCCGGTTGGAGGGTCAACGCTGAGATAGCCTACGTGGCGTAAGCTAGTCTCGCTGTGCCGTGCATGCGCGGTCCTATTCTAGTGCCAGCCCTCCTGAAGATTTTTGGCTCCCGTGGGGTCCTAGCACCTCTGGCGTAGTCCCATTAGTGTGAATGAGTGGTGGAGACTTTTAGTCCAGAAAGATCTAACACTACAGAGACAAACTGTTGATACAGAAAAAAATTAATAAAGATCTTAAAGAGAAGATGGTGGATTACGAATCCAGATCCAGAAGAAGAAATGTAAAAATTCTAAGGATCCCAGAATCCTGGTATTCGGAAAAAACCCTGAGGCAAACATTTCAACAAGCTGCAGCAGCCCATTTAAATGTTCTCCCTGCAGAAATTGATGGAACTGAACAAGATATATAGGGTCTTCAGACCTAACCAGTGCAGTGTCAGTGGCTCAGCAGGTAGCACACTTGCCTCTGAGGTCGGGAGATCAGAGAGCTGTGGGTTCAGTTCAGCACTTGGGTTAATATCCCAGTACTGACACTGTAGTGCAGCATGAGAGGGGTGCTGCACTTCTGAGGTGCCGTCTTTCAGATGAGACGTTAAACCGAGGTCTCATCTGCCTGGATTGGTGGTAGTTCAGGTGGATGTTAAATATCCCATGGCACTTATCGAAAAGAGTAGGGGAATTTCCCCGGTGTCCTGGCCAAATTTCCCTCATTCTCTAAAAAATACCACCAACAGCTTAATCTGGTTCAAGATCAGTTGGCATTCATCTGTATCCCCCTCCCCCGGGTCGTGCCTGAAAATAGGCAGGATTTGTCTAGAGCACTTACCTGGTCAACAAAAACTAAATAAATAAAACCAGTCTAACCAAGGACCACCTAGAGCAATTATGGTTAAATTTATAAAATCACAAGACAAAGAGACTGATGGCCGCAGTATATAAAAAAAGAATAATCAATCTTATGGGAAAACAAGTGGCTATTTACAATGACTTACCCCAGGACATTTTAATTAAAAGGAAGAAATCTGACTTATTAAGAAATAAGTTATGGTTGAACAAAATCAAAGCAATGATGACAGTCCCAGCAAAACAAAGTTGTATTAGAGGAGGTTGGACTGCTATATAACACTGTGGAGGAAGCAGAAAAAGATATTAAAGCTAAATGCCCAAAGCTTTTTGAGGGAACAAATGAAAAATGTCATCCAGACTAGATAGATGGATGGATTAAGAATAATTCACTAATACATAGGACATAATATAATGTTGTATAACATAAGCATACATATCACTTGGTACTTTTATGGATAGCTAATGGATTAGTAAGAAAGGAATAGATGGAATACGGGGGGGGGCACCAGCAAAAGGTAAACAGAAGTTAATGTGTCTAGGATCAGCCCAAGAATATATATGGGACAGGAAGGCTACAGTATATTGAACTTAAACCCTAGAGATAGAATACATAACTATGTGTATATATGCAACAATATATTTGCTTGTTTTCTGTTAGCTACTATGGTAAGCAGCATTGTTACAAAAAGAACCATGTGGGTGAAAAATACTTCCAAGTGATATATTTATGGATAGTAACTTAAGAATATTTAGGTCTGCTTCATGGACTATAAATGGAATTAATTCCCCTATAAAAAGAACACGAATATTAAACTACTTGAAAAAATTTAAAATAGACTGGTAGCACTACAAGAGACATCTAGAACAAAAAGAGGTTCTTAAATTAAAATGCAAATGGTTCTCACACAAATTTTCTTCACCTGGCACAACAAAGAAAGCTGGAGTTGCTATTTTGGTAAGGCTTAACCCCCACTGTACGATCTTGGACACCTTCCGATATAAACTGGGTAGAATATTGCTCAAGTTTAAATTCTACAACACAGTTTATACAATTGGCTCTATATATACCTCATTTGTTAATTACATGGAATTTTTGGCAAAGATTACACAGGCATTAGTGCTGATACAGGCGTCCAACATTATCCTTCAGGGAGACTTTGATAACTTACATATCCCAGATTTGGATAAAACACTAAATGTTACGTCAAGTAAACTACAATCAATAATACTTAATCATTTCCTTCAGTTACATGAGTTAGTAGAACCCTGGAGCTTAAAAAAACCAAGTTCTAGGGAATTTACATACCACAATAAGAGAAACCAAGGATTCTCAAGGGTAGACGATACATTTACATCAAAATCATTACTAAAATTTTTTTGCGACGCCGAAATCAACACTATAATCTATTCAGATCATGCACTTATAACTTTAGATAAAAAAAAATATAACCTTAACAGGAATTGTACGCAGAGTTGGTGTTTTAATAATCAATTGCTAAAAGATAAAAACGTTCTTCAAAAAATTAGGGAAGCCAAGCAAGATTTTTGGTTCTTTAATTTTAATGCAGTACCCCCGTAGTCAAGATATGAGATGCTTTTAAAACAGTAATTAAAGGAGCTTGTATTTCATATCAAGCACATATTAATAAAATTAAGGTAAAAGAAAATAAAATTAAACAAAGAGAAATAATTAGCTCAATTAATAATCACCGACTATAAAATATATAATACAGAGTGGTTTCAACTTAAAGTTCAATATCTAGAAATAAATAATCAGGAAACATTATCAAACATAAAAAGGTTGAAAAGACAAATGTTTTCAAGGGGATACATCTGGAAAATTGTTAGCAAATTAAGCAAAAGGAACAAACAATAATTGAGTCATTAATGGACCCACAAGGTAACAATGTAATGGAGAACGATAAAATGGCTGACCTTATTACTACTACTTACAAAGGAATTTACCAGAGACCACAGACGTGCTTGGATCAGGACACAGATATTTAAAAAAAGCCAATTTAAAAACCATAAAATGTAAGGAGGGCATTTTTACTAATGAAGAACTGAAAACAATTAGTAAAACCCTCCACAAAGCAAAAAAAATCCAGGTTTAGATGGTTATACAGCCGAATTAACTCCTTGGATACTGTTAATACTCAATGAAGTATCTCAACAAGGCCTAGATTTTCCAGTCTCGTGGCAAGAGGCGAGAATGATTCTGATACCAAAAGAAGGGAAACATCATTGGTATAAAGCTTTTGGCCAATACTGCTTTTAAATATAGATTACAAAATTAAAGCCAGACTAATAGTTCATAGAATTAAAATAGGCCTTGGATCAATATGGACTCATTAAAGGAAGGAATATTTTTCAAGCTACTCGGAGGATTCAACAAATCATCAATCAAGTTAAGTCCCAACAAGGGAATTTCCACATAATATCAATTGATGCTACAAAGGCCTCCGACTTATTAGACAGGGCTTACTTATTTAAATGTTCAGAATACTGGAAGGTCCCTAAAATATTAATTGAACTTAAGAAGCTATATAATAATACAACAGTAAGGTTCACAATCAAGTCCTACATTACACCACCCTCTTCTATGTTTAATGGAGTGAGGCAAGGGTATCTAATGTCACCAGTATTGTATATTTTGAGTATAGAACCCTTTTTGAACCATCTTAGAGATAATACCCAAATTCAGGGAGTACCTACCAAGAAGGGCATCATTAAGGTTAACGCATTTGCAGATTATGTCTTGCTGGGTCTCAAATAGATTAATGCATCGATCTATGCTAAGGTATCAGGAGATGAAATAAACAACCAAAAGTCTATAATTTGTAGAATCTCTAATAATCATTATGTATTAGACCATTTGATAGAACAGGAATTTCTATATAGAGAGTCATTTAAATATTTGGGAATTGAAATATTTAGGAACCAAAATCAAACCATCAATTTAAATGATGGAAAAGCCAAAAATAAAATTAAAGAATTATTACATAATTGGATGAAACTCTCCATTTCCTTATGAGGCAGGGTATAAACATTAAAAATGGTGGCCCTTCCTCATTTATTGTTCATATACCAGGCAGCACGTGGTACCCCTATACTCAAATGGTTTAACAACATAAGAATCACTGTTTTAAAGTTTTTATGGAAAGGGGGGAAAAATAGGATTGCATGGGCCCAACTGGAAACTCCAAGAGAGAGAGATATAGTGGGGTACAGTTGTCCAGATCCTTTAAAAATATGCAACAGCCAATCAAATAAGAATTTTATGGGAATGGGCATTCCATAATACAGAATCAATCTTAAATAATTCTCTTACTATGGAAGAGAATATTGAAAGAAGCAACCCAATTTAGATATGCTGTCTTTATCAAAAAGATTACCAGACCAATTCAAACCTTTAAGTACCCAAATTAAAGCCACCTTTAAAAAATTACTAGTCAATTAAAAAAAAAAAAACATGGTTATCCTTAGATATTTGGTCTAGTATGACTATTTGGCCAGTAAACCATAAAGGAAATGATTATGGCTGAGTAAATCAAACCTAACAAAACTGAGTCATTTAATATATTAACATTTTGTACATGATACATTTAAACAATTACATAAGCCATAAATTATTGTAAATTATATAAATTACTTGACCATAAAAGAAAAAATTAACAAATTAATGATTTGTGAAGGGGTTAAATTAATTGATTTAACAAGAGCAATTATGGAACAAGCTAATATAGAGGCCACTGGAAAACAAAAATTGCTTCCTAGAATATATCATTGGATGTATGTGAACCAAAAAGACCCATGAAGAAAACAAACCTAAAATGGAATAAGGAGGCAGGGACAATATTAACAAATCAGCAATAGAGAAATGCAAGAATACTCCTATGCAAAAAAAAAATAAAACTATACAGAAAAAAATTCTAGACAGATACTATTTTACTCCTTAAATCCGCGGGAAAATGGGAATCAGTTATGTTGGCACCAATGTGGACAAATAGCCAATCTATACCATTGCCAATGGGACTGTAAATATATACAGAAATGGAGGCAACAAGCAGATTATTAAAAGGTGTAATTCAACATTCAATACCCTTAATTTCAAAGCAATGATTCTAGGAGACATGTAAGGGTTACAGCTGAATAATATGCAAAAAAAAAAAAAAAAAGTTCATTGCAATTGCTTCAATAACAACAAAAAGATTGATTCTGGAGAAGTGGAATGTCCAAAAAAATAGAAGCCTTAGAACAGAAAAGACGGTACTTATTCCAAGAAGCTACATCCACTGAGAAACTGTGGACAGAGATGATATATCCAGAAGGAGATCAAGACCCATCATGGAGAGAAATAATAGCAATGTTGCCTCCCTTAATATTTAAAGGAAAAGGTTTAAGAGGTTTATAATTACTTTTAGGTGATAAGGAATAAATGTCATTCTTGTCCTATAATGCATAAGTAAGTTGATTTATTTGTTTATATATAAATGCGCATTAATACTTATGTAATGTATCTGTGAACAAAAATAAAAATACAAATTTATAAAAAAAAAAAAAAAAAGATATTCCCAAAAAAGTGGAAACTGTGCTTTTACACTGTCCATACCTTTCAGCCTGTGGCTATCATCAAGGCAGTTTGAATCTCCATACAGTACTATCCGCCCTCCACCTTCTGACGGTGTTTGGTGAAGGCCCAGAATGGGCACATTCTCCACAATGCTGGTCTCCTGTTTTAGTACTTCTAGTCCTGGGTGGGGGGTGGGGAGGCAGAAGGAGAACATAAGTGCAATCAGACGTACTGCACAATCAAATCTACTATGTTACAAGATGCATCAAGCGCTCTGTATGTGGTAACCATCTAGTGGTACTACACAGGGGACATGAAATAGCACATAAATGGCTGAAACCATTTTATGAACACTAGAGAAACTGCACATGCTAGATACTTAACAGCAGACCTTCAAAAGAATCTTCTCCATAAAGGCATACTGTACACCTTTGGAACTACAAGCCACTTGTGTTAGGACTACTTGGCCTTCACCCATACATACACTCCCAGTTTTCCTAAACTCATACTGTGTGAGGAGAATATAAATAGCAACTCATGGGTTCTAGTTCCACCAGGATTGGGTACATACCATAAATGCTGGCATCTGAGCGCAGTACTTAGGAAATGCTGTACTTTCACAAGGTGTGCCATCCTTTCGATGAGACTTTAAACCAAGGACCTGCCTGCCTTTCTGGTGGTTTTTCAGCAGAACGTTAAAGATCCCATGGCGAGCCAGCCCAGTAGCATGACAGAAGTGTTACCGCCAACCACATCAGCAACTCAGATTCGGGAACAAGCATGGGGTCTGACTGGGCAACCGAAGATGAATGTCCCATAGACTGCTTTCCTGTATTGGGGGTCGGGTGAGGACACATCATCACTTTGCTGTTTGCTTGCCACCCAGTGGAGGCCAGGGGACAGCATACCTCACAAATGGCACACACAGAGCCTTTCACCCTTACAGAATAGGACAGAGGTGGTCAGAGAAATAAAAAAAAAAACAAGACAGAACAGTTAACAGCTGCTCTGAATTAAAGAACACACAGCTTTACCACAAGGTAGCTTAGACAGGTGCTGTACGGGGTGAGAGGGGGCATCAACTTTATATCCTGGCAGACAAGCCTATCTCCTGGGACTGGTGGGGAGTGCTCTGGAGCAGTATGTGTAAACCTATAACTGAGTTTGGGATATCTCACAAATATTATAATGTGCTAGACCACAGATGTGCCAATGCCATGCATCTTAACTTGTTGGCAACTAGCTGTTTTTACTGTTCAGTTTATTGTACCTGTAGAGCGGTTTAATAAAGCTGAATTTAAAAAGTATAGGGTCAAGCTTCCGGCATCTGACTATGTGTGTGCCTCTGCATGCTTATGCATGGTGTTTCACTGTATGGCAGGCAGCCTATGGGGAGAAAACGGCAGTGGTAAATCCCCAAGGGACAGGATGACGCTCTGGTCTCCCACAGGCCCCACACCAGTGACTGGGTCCATCTCTGTACTTAGGTCTGTGCTCCAGAGAAGCTGGGCCAGGCTCAAAAGTTTGCCATGGAGGATATTCCATGAGGGACTCAACAGAGGGGTTAAGTCCCACAAAAGGTGGATGATGGGCTGGGGAGGAGGCAGACCGGAGCTGACGAGGAACAGCCAACCATCAGAAAGCACACAGAAATTTCCCTGGTGTCTTGTCCACATTTCTTCCATTAACTAAAATATCACCAACAGCTTAACCAGGTTTAGTTACAGTTGAACCAGACAAGATAAACCAAATTGGAAAAGACTGTGGCTGGAGCCAGTAAAACAGTAAGCAGCGAGATTTATTAAAATAAAACCGCTGAACACCAGAAAACATGGCACTTACTCCCCCTTTGGGGAGTTAACTATCGACTGAACCAGACAAAATAAACCACATCTTTTCTAGCATGGTTTATTTTGTCTGGTTTGATTGATTGTTAAGGCCACAGGTACAGAAAGCTATGAGCACCAGGACAGTTCTGTTTAATTTCAGTTGGTTCTTAGGTTCTTATCTGTTATCTACCACCCCCCAAAAAAAAAACACATGATGACAAGGCTGAAAACAGGCAGTACTGCCTAACTCTCTTTTTTTCAGTTAACAAAACACAATCAATCAAGCTCATGTTTGTACCTTGGTCCTTTAAGGTCTGGCCAATGACTACCCCTTCTTCTGGAAACTTGGCAAGGCTGCAACCCGAAGCATAATACACTGAAAACAAGGAGAAAAACAGCCTATTAATTTGACACACCTCTATATCTCATCCCAAAAAAAACTGCCAGCACTCCCTGCATTTTCTTACTGAAAAAGTTCCCTATTAATTACACTACAGACATGGCATCTGAGAAACTGGATGACTAATATGTACAAACATTTTAACTGCAACTGCAAGGGAATACCAATAAATAGGTGTGCGTTGCCACAGCATACTTATTTCATCCCTGCTTATAATGCAGGGGGAGGGGGAAAACACACAAACATGTTGGACCTAGAGCCCTTCTGACCTCAAATTATTATGCAACCTTTAGTTTACTGGTACAGCGCAATCCACTTTTAACAGACACTGTTATAAATAATGGACAATCAGTTATAGCAGACAAAAACAAGTTACTCACCGGTAACAGTAGTTCTAGGAGTGGTATATGTTGTTCATCCACACTCTCTGGCATGTCCCCTTCCACTTTAAATCTCGCCGGATGTCTTCAAGCTGGCTCCTCCCACTCACCCGGGTGGTATTATTTATTTAGTTTTTGTTGACCGGGTAAGTGCACTAGGGGAAGGGGATACAGATGAATGCCAACTGACCATGAACCAGATTAAGCTGTTGGTGGTATTTTTAGTGAATGGGGGAAATTTGGCCAGGGCACCGGGGAACTTCCCCTACTCTTTTCGAGAAGTGCCACGAGCTCTTTAACATCCACCTGAACTACCACCAGAACAGGCAGATGGGACCTCGGTTTGATACCTCATCCGAAAGATGGCACCTCAAGAGTGCAGCATCCCTCTCATGCTGCACTCCAGTGTCAGTACTGGGATATTAACCCAAGTGCCTGGTGTGGGGATAGAACCCACAGCCCTCTGATCTCCCAAACTCAAGAGGAGAGTGTGTTACCTGCTGGGCCACTGACACCCTCGGCTCCGCCCCATGACAGATCTTAGCCCGCTGGAAGCCAGCTGATCTGTGTCTGCAGCCAGGGAGGTTACCTGGATGTCCGCGTGGATGAACAACATATACCACTCCTAGAACTACTGTTACAGATGAGGAACCTGTTTTTCTAGGATTGTGGATATGTTGTTCATTCACACTCTTTGGTAGACTCCTAGCAGTTCTCTGGGAGAAGGGAGGCAAGGCACCTTGGGGAACAGAGACTGGAGAACTGAGGCCCCAAAACCTGCATCCCGGTGTGACTCAAGATTGATGTGGTAGTGGGTGATGAAGGTGTTTGCAGATTTCCAGGTAGCAGCCAGGCAGATTTCCTGGATAGGGATGTCCCTGGAAGCAGCCACCGATGCAGTGGCATGGCTGGTAGAATGAGCTCTTATCCCTCTCGGAGGCTCCTTGCTCGCCAACTCATAACGTACTAAAATGCCAGCAGAAAAGGCCCAACGGTCTTTCGTGTCTGCTCGTTTGGTCAGCCCCCACCCTGGGAGCTGACCTTGCTGGCCCCCTCTTCCTCTCTGGCTTCTCCCTTCCCAGTCCCATATATTCTCGCTGCACTGGTTTTTGCTTCCAGAACCCTTCCTCTGTACCTGTCCCACCCCCTCTTGAACCCCTCCACCAGCCTCCTGGGCAGCGCATTCCATGGTTCCACCACCCTTTCAGTGAAGTAGCACCTCCTCCTTTCTCCCCTAAATCTACCCCCTCCAGCTTCCACCCATGCCCTCTAGTTGCCTCCCCCCCCCCCTTCCTCCGGAGCACCCCGACTGTTCCTCCCCTATTTATCCCCTTCATGTACCTGAAGACCTCTATCATGTCCCCCTGGTCCCTTCTCTCTTCCAATGTGTACATATTTAGCACTTCGAGCCTCTCCCCATAGGTCCTATCCCCCAAGCCACAAATCATTTTGGTTGCCCTCCTCTGGACTCTCTCCAGGAGTTCAATGTCCCTTTTTAAATGTGGCCTCCAAAACTGCACGCAGTACTCGAGGTGTGGCCTCACCAAGCAGTTATACAGCGGAAGTATCATTTCCCTCCTTCTGGAGGTGACCCCCCTAGCGATGCATCCAAGCATCCTGTTGGCCTTTACCGCTGCCCTCCTACAAGTGTCCGAGTTGTTCATCTTGACATCCACCACTACCCTCAGGTCCCTCTCTGCCATCGAGACTTGTAGCATTCCCCCCCCCCCCCGGATGTACACTTGGCCTGGGGTTCTGGCTCCCAGGTGCAGTACCTTGCACTTCCCTGCACTGAACCTCAGCTTCTGCTTTCTAGATCACCTTTCCAGAGTCTCCAAGACCCCCTGTAGGGCCACCCTCCCCTCCTCCCCATCCACCACTGCCCCTAGTTTTGAGTCATCCGCAAAGAGACGCATCTCACTCCTGATACCCTTCCTTATGTCACAGACATAGACTTTGAACAGGAGGGCCCAAGGACCGATCCATGAGGGACTCCACTAATGACCCTCCTTGGGGATGAGACTATCCCACCAACCATGACCCTCTGGGTCCGGTTCCGCAGCCAATTGCCTATCCATCTGATCATCTGGTTCCCCACCCCCATTTCTTCCAGATTTTCCAACAGGAACAGAGTCAAACGCCTTGCTGAAGTCAAGAAAGAGGATGTCCACTGGTCTAACCAGGTCCAAGGCACTTGTCACCCAGTCATAGAAATCCACAAGGTTTGTCTGACATGATTTCCCCGGGACGAATCCATGCTGTCCATCATCCAGGTACCCCAACTTTTCCAGATCCCCCCATGTCTCTCCTTGACAATGCCCTCTATCACCTTGCCCACCACCGATGTCAGGCTAACAGGCCTGTAGTTCCCTGCCACCTCCCTTGATCCCCCTAGGATAACACAGACTAATGTATGATGTAATCCATCTTGCAAACGTCTGCTTTGCTGCAGGTCTGCTAGAAGCTGCTTCAGCGTAGGTGACAAACAGCTGGCAAACCTCTACCTGAATTTCCACTGTCCTTGGCCTCTGAGGTGTACCTGGGGAGTAAACCGGCAGAGTTAACACCTGGTTAAGATGAAACTCTGACACCACCTTCGGAAGGAATTTCAGGTGGGGGCGCAGGACAACCATGTCCCTGTGGGAAACCAGGTAAGGGGAGTCCACCGAAAGCACCTGGAACCCCTCTGTCCTTCTGGCAGACATGATAGCCACCAGGAAGGCCATCTTTCATGACAAGTGCAACAAGGCACACTTGTGCATTGGTTCGAATGGCTTGCCCATGAGCTTTGCCAGTACCAGCAGAAGATCCTACTGAGATGGAGGTTCACACACCGAAGGGGATGTGTTAACCAGGCCTTTGAAAAGCGCCCGACCACTGTCTCCTGCGCCTAATGTCGGGCTGACTGCCCATGACCGCAAGGCAGAGAGATGGTTGCCAGGTGCACCCTAAGGGTTGATGACACGCAGATCCTTTTGAGAGAGACCAAAGGCAGTCATGAATGTTGGACACTGGACAGGACAAAGGGTCCAGGCCCTTGCTCTGACACCAAATGGAAAACCTTTTCCATTTGAAGGAGTAACATTTCCTGGTCGATTCCTTCTTGGATACCTATACCACAGTGAAGACATCCTCGGAAAGACCCAAAGCATGGAACTCTAGCCGCTCAGGTACCAGGCTGTGAGGTGCAGGGATTGAAGGTCCAGATGGAATACCTTCCCCAATTGAGAGATATCCGGTCCGGGCATGCTGGAAACTGCTCCAGGGGCCTGCAGCTGAGGCGGAGGAAATCTGGATACCAGAACTGGAGCGGCCAGTCTGGGGCTACCAGAATCACCTTCGCCTTGTCCCTCCTCACCTTGAGAAGCACTTTGTGGATAAAGGGAAATGGAGGGAAGGTGTAGAGGAGGCCTGGGGTCTTTGGCCTCGAGAAGGCATCCCCCAGCAGTGAGTCCTGCTGAGGGGGGAGGGCATGAAATAGCCTCAGCTTGGTGTTGTCCCTGGAGGCAAACAGGTCCACCATCAGTCTGCCCTAGTGGGGGATGGAGAGACCACTCGTGGAATGTCTTGCCTAAGCGGCTGAGGGCATCTGCCAGATGGCTTGAGGCTCCTGCCACATGGATGCCTAGGAGATCTGCCTCCAGACAGCTGATGAGGGTCCAGATGCGGAGCGCCTCCCTGTACAGCAGATGGGAGTGCATGCCGCCCTGTTTGTTGATGTAGTACATGGTCGTGGTATTGTCCGCCTGGACTTGAACCATTTGACCCTGGAGCTGAGGAGCGCAAGCTGACAGTGCCAGTCAGACTGCTCTGAGCTCCAACAGGTTGATGTTGCATCAGGACTCATTGGGGGTCCAAAGGCCATGGGCCCTTTTGTCCCCCATGTAGGCTCCACAGCCATGAGAGAGGCATCGGTCGTGAGAACGACCGTAGACTCAGGGTGAAAAAACAGGATCCCTTCCTGCAACCAGTCTGGGGTGGTCCATCAATGGAAAGTGTACCACATCTTCTGGGCTACAGTGATTAGCCGGTCGAAAACACCATTGCGCTGAGTCCACTGGGAGGCCAGCTCTCACTGAAGGGGGCGCATATGCAACCAGGCCCAACGGACCACTGAGGTGCACACCGCCATATAACCCAGAAGGCGCAGAAAGTCCCGGGCAGGGTGCAATTGCCCAACCAGAAATGATTGGAAAAAGGAGGAAAGAACCTCCGCCCTATCTGCTGGAAGCCGGGCTCTGGCTTGACGAGAGTCGAGCTCTGCCCTGATGAAGCACATCACCTGGGAAGGCACGAGCTCCGACTTGGCCTAGTTGATCAGGAGGACGAGCTGGGAGGAGGTCTGGAGGGCCAGGTCCCTGGACCTCTCCACCTCCTGTTGGGTGGAACCTGCTAGGAGCCAATCGTCGAGGTAGGGATGGGCTGCCACCACTGCAATGCATTTGGTGAAGACCCATGGGGCCGATGACAGGCTGAACGTCATGGCTCAAAACTTATACAGGGTCCCTTCAACCCTGAAGCAGAGGAACTGCGGATGGGACAGATAGATTGGGATGTGAAAGAACGCATCCTGCAGATCCAGTGAATAGAACCACGTTTTGCTCCAAGGATGGTATGATCTGGGACACAGTGACCATCCGAAAAGTGCGTGACCTGAGATACTTATTCAGGTCATGCAGCTCTGGAATGGGGCGCCAGCCCCCCATCCGCTTGGGCACCAGGAAGTACCTAGAGACGAAGCCTGGGTCTGCTGGAGAATATGCCACTGGAGCTACTGCCTCCTTGAGGAGGAGCTGAGCAATGCCATCTCAGAGAGCCGACTGAGTCGGACACTCTTTCCTTCTGAGGGGCGTGGGCTTGGCTTGAAGGGTACTGCTCAAATTCCAGAGACAGTCCCTGACCGACCACTTCGAGAACCCACCTGTCTGAACTGACAGCAGACCAGGCGGAAAGGAAGTGGCGGAGCCAGCCCACCACAGGAGGACCCAGAAGAAAAAAATTACTCACCTTAGTAATTGTATTTCTTCTAATGGAGTCTTGCTGTATTCTGACTATATACAGTTAGCCCCAGCACTTGAACTGCTGCGGAGAGGAAAGAGTTAACTCTATGCCAAGGCATAGAACATTGAGCTCGAGCTCGGTTTTCAAACCTCTGTCCCAGGTACTCTTCAGTGTAACCGTCAGATTCTTACAATCCCTATACTAACCAACTAGCAACCCAGAAATTGTTTTCAATTTTTGTGCCAAAGGGCAAAAGACATAAATTTAGGGTCCAAAGAATCAAGTCGAGACCCCCAAAAAGAATCCAAGTAGGTAATAAATAAACAATAATAAAACACAGGAACAAGAAAAAAACTCAATAAAGAAGAGGCACCCAGGTACACCCCTGGGGTGCAACACTGCGCCTGCCCACCCACATACCAAAACAACTAGGTTCCAGGAGGGGAGGCAGTGAGGGAGGTCAGAATACAGCAAGACTCCATTAGAAGAAATATAATTACTAAGGTGAGTAATTTTTTCTTCAAACAACATGAAGGCTTGCTGTATTCTGACTATATGCAGACTACCAAGCAGTACCCCCAAGGAGGAGGGAACTACAGAACCTATTTTGGGAACAGGCTTTGCAGTACTGGAGTACCAAACCTAGCATCACTTCTTGCCTGAATGTTCAGGGAGTAACACTTGGTAAATGTGTGAACAGTCTTCCAGGTGGCTGTTTTATGGATTTCCACTAAGGGTATGTCTCTAGCTGCTGCAACCGAAGCAGCTGTACCTCTGGTAGAATGAGCCCTCAGGCCTAAGGGTGGCTCTTTCCCCAGCTTTGAGTAGCAGAACTGAATGCAAGAGACAATCCACCTAGCAATAGTTCTCTTGGTGACAGGCTTACCTTTAACCACCTCCTCTTAAGTGAGAAACAGCTGGGAGCAGTCGTTTCTATGGGGCTTAGTGGATTCTAAGTAGTAACTCAGAACCCTCTTTACATCAAGACTGTGTAGTCTCCTCTCTCCAGAAGAGGAGTGATTAGTGAAAAATATAGGCAGTGTCAGAATGGTTCAGATGAAAGTCTGATACCACTTAAGGGAGGAATTTCCTATTTGTACGAAGGACCACCTTATCCCTATGGAATGAGATGAAACCAGGTTCCACTGATAGAGCCTGTAACTCACCGATTCTCCTGGTAGAAATAATAGCAACCAGGAATACAGTTTTCCAAGTCAGGTATTTGAGCTCAGCTGAGCAAAGGGGTTCAAAGGGAGGCTGCATCAGCTGTGCAATACAGATATTCAGGTCCCATAGAGGAGCAGGATCCCTGAAGGGAGGATTGATGTGGACCAAACCTTTAAAGAATTTCTTGAAAACTGGGTGGGAAGCTAGAGAAGAGCCCTTCCCAGCCGAAAGAAAAGCAGAAACAGCTGCCAAATGCACCTTGAGAGTGGTAGGCCGAAGGCCTAAACTGTTAAGATATACCAAATAATCTAAGGTAGTGGCAATATCAGCTGACTCTGGCTGGATGTGCCTCTAGGAACACCAAAACCCAAACCTCTTCCATTTAGAATCATAGGTTCTCCTAGTGGAAGGTTTCCTACTGGCCTTAAGGATATCCAGAGCGGATTGTGAGAGATGCAGGTCTGCATATTCTAGCTCCCCAAGAACCAGGCCTTGAGCCAGAGTGTGTGAAGACTGGGGTACAATATCCTCCCCTGAGATGAGGTGAGGGGGTTGAACTGTCTGGGAAGGCAGAGGGGAACTGTTACTGGTAGTGACACTAGTAAAGGATACCAAGGCTGTCTGGCCCAATCCGGGGCTATCAGAATGACAGTGCAGGGTTGGGACCTGATCTTGACTAGAACTCTGAATATCAACGGAAAGGGAGGAAAAGCACAGAGAAACCTGTTGGTCCAATCCAACAGGAGGGCATCTAGAGGAAGAGACCCCCGCAAGGGGGCCTGCAGCAGAACAGAGGGAGCTGATGGTTGTCCGGGGCTGCAAAGAGATCCATCTCTGGAGTGCCCCATCTCTTGAAAATGATCCGAATAATGAGAGAATTCAGGGCCCATTCGTGGTGACCTTGAGAATTCCTGCTGAGAGCATCTGCAAGTACATTGTCCTTCCCTGGCACAATAATCAGGGAAGCCTGCATGGAATAAGCTAGAGCACCACTTTCCCCTGAATTAAAGTTGAAAATGTCTTAAGAGCCAGAAAGACAGCCCTGAATTCGAGAAGATTTACATGTAGAAGAGGCTCCTGATGGGACCAAGTCCCTCGAGCAGTGTGCTGATCAAGGTGGGCTCCCCATCCCAGCAGAGAAGCGTCTGTGGTGGGAGTCACTGTGGGAGCCTGACCGAGGAAAGGAACCCCTTGCTTCAAGCTGTCCTCTTCCAGCAACCACTGGAGGGCATGAACCAAAGTTAGAGACACTGGAACCAACTTGGAGAGGGGATTATTTTTCTGAGACCAAAAGGCCCTTAGGTGAAACTGAATATCCCTCATTTGAAATCTTGCCCACTACACTACTGCAGTGCAGGCTGTCATGTGGCCTAGCAACTGCAAGAAGTGTCTGGCCGGCCAAGACACAAGTGGACGAAAAGAGGAAGCCAGAGAGATGAGGGATTGGACCCTTGAGAGAGGAAGGAAGACCCTGGCCTGAACAGTGTCCAGCTCCACTCCTATAAATGTGAGAAGCTGAACTGGCTCCAGAACAGACTTTTCCAGATTTAGGATGAATCCTAGGGCATGTAGAAGATTCTGAGTGACCCCTAGAGCTGACCTGACTTGGTCTGGGGACTGACCTACTATGAGCCAGTCGTCCATGTAAGGGAACAGTAGGATGCCTTGTTTACTGAGGAAGGCCACCATTACTGCTAGGCATTTGGTGAATACCCTTGGGGCAGATGTTAGGCCGAAAGGCATTGCTCTGAACTGGTAATGGCCTGAGGGCAGTTCGAACCAGAGGTACTTTCTGTGGGACTGCCTGATAGGTATGTGGAAATAGACATCCTTGAGATCCAGGGAGGCTAGCCAGTCTCCTGGTCTCAGAGAGGGAAGAATAATTCCCAGAGTCACCATCTTGAACTTTGGCTTTAATGTGTGTTTGTTTAGGTACCGTAGATCCAGGATGGGTCGCCACTCCCCTGTCTTTTAGGGTAAGGAAGTACCTGGAGTACAATCCTTTTCCCCTGTGAATGAGAGGTACCCTCTCCACTGCCTGCAGAAGCAGTAAAGAAAAAAACTCTATTTCTAAGGCCTATGTTTCCTCTTCCGAGGAAGGACAGAAAGCCTTTGCTCTCAACTTTGGGAACCTGCTGAAGCTGAGAGCAAGACCCTGGCTCACTGCTTCCAGGACCCACTTGTATGACTTGACAGACTTCCAGGCCTGGAAAAAGTGAGCGAGTCTGCCCCCTACAGGAATTGGGGAGGCGACCCTGACTGACACATCAGGGTGTCTGTTTGGTAGGGGCCTTAGACAGATGAGGATGCAGCCCTTCTCATCCCCCTTTGGCCTCTTCCCCTAAAGAACCCCCTCTGCTGAAAAGAGGAGGAGGCCTGGGCCTGGTGGAAAGGCCAGCCCTGGACTGCTGCTTCTGAGGAGTGGTCTGCTTTTCTTTAGCTGCAGCGCTCCTGTATGTGGTCCTGTACTCGTCTATTTTTTTCATGTACGTCTCTGTTTGTTCTCCAAACAGAGAGTTACCAGTGACAGGAAAATCCATGGCCTTGGTCTGGGTATCCCAAGATAAACTGGTACACCTGAACCAAGCAAATCTCCTCATGGAAACACATGTAGCCATGACCCTAGAATGAACATCACTCGAGTCCACAGCAGCATGAAATTAGACCTTTAAAACTTCAATGCCATCCACAGCCACCTGCTCCAGCTCCTTGGCAAGCTGGGGAGGGGCAGTCTTAGCCAGCTCCAGAAACGTATCCCACCTAGACTTCTGGTATCTGGCTGTATATGCCATATGATTGGATTTCCGGAGTCCCAAAGAGGATGCCAAGTACTACATCTTTGCCATGGCATCCACTTTCTTGGAATCCTTATCTTGGGGGGTGAGATGCCAGGGGAATATTAGCCTTGTCACAAGCTGCAACTTGCACTACCCAAACATGGCTGCAATGGTTAATAAGGAAATCCATACCAGAGCCTGACAGAGCATACCTCCTGTCCATTTTCTTATCCACAGGAGGTATGGATGTTGGAAACTAATATTTTTTTGGGTCTGTTTCCCCAGGGACTTGTGCAGAGGGATAGACACCCTTTTTGACTCTGGGACATCCATCATTTCAACATAGTCAGGCTGCTCCTGATCAGCTTCTTCCACTGGAAGCTGGAGAGTCTCAGCCACCTTCTTGTAAAACAAGAAGTGGGCGGGGAACTCAGAAAGCCTGGGAGGAGACACATTAGAAGGCCTGTCTGGGGAGATGTCAGGCTCAATAGGCTCATCTAGGTCTTCATTAATTCTCATCTTCGTCTCCTTCCCACTCACCCTCATAAAATGCTTCAGGGTCATATTCAGAAGCAGACAAGTCTGACCGAACCGACCGTCTCTGTATCGGTTTGGTCAGAACCAGACAAAGCGACTGCACAATAGTGATCGCTTTGGCTATCTCATCAGCGGTCGGAACATGGGAACCGGAATCCGAACCGGCTGACTTGCACTTTCTTTTTGTAGGAACCGATTCCGCAGAATTGGCTCTCCTCTCCTCTTGCTCGAGGGGGTATCGCTCAGTTCAGTGGGCACCCCCCTTTAGTTTGGTCAGAACCAAACCGGGCTGGCCATCCGGGTCAGAGGATTTTTTGGCCTCCCTTTACTTCATCTACTTAAACATTTATCCACAGTGGCCTTTGGAAAGTTCCTGCAGATTTGGCAGTCTTCTTTGAAGTGATCAAACACCAGACAATAAACACAGATAAGGTGGGGATCAGCCTTGGCAAAAGCCTCCCCACACTCAGTGCAGTGCTGAAACCCAGTGGGCCAGGTTTTCTTTTTGGGTTTCTCAGACATACCTTTAGATACAAAGTCATCCTTACCAGCGTTCAAGCCAGGCGACTACTAAACCTATCAGTTCCAACCGTGTCACGGGTCGGATGAAAAACCGGAGAAATCAACGTTTTTTTCAGGAACCGATAAATACCAGAAAACCACACTAAAATACCTGTAAAAAAAAAAACAGAAACAAATAGCTTTGGTTCCCAACCGGACCGACCGGAAAGATACCGAAAACAAAAACAATTTCTTGCTAAACCAGTACTACTACCTACTAATACACTTACTGTAACAGGGACAGAAATGTAAAGACTGAAAAAATACAGAAGCGGTTTACTAAACCGACTGATTTTACCACAACCAAACCAAAGTGAAAGAAAGGATCTCCAGAGCGAATTCACAGCAAGGCGGAGTAAAGAATCTGATGGTTACACTGAAGAGTACCTGGGACAGAGGTTTGAAAACCGAGCTCGAGCTCAACGTTCTATGCCTTGGCATAGAGTTAACTCTTTCCTCTCCAGACCAGTTCAAGTGCTAGGGCTAACTGCATATAGTCAGAATACAGCAAGACTTCATGTTGTTTGAACTGGCATGGTGGGAGAAGGGGAAGCAGCCCCAGCCCCGTCACTGAGCAGGCTTGGAAGAGGAGGATCCAGGACCCGAACCTCTGCCTCCTTTACAGGCCTGGAAGGGGCTGGGAGCGCCAAGCTTGAGCCTGCTGCTGTTGCTGATGCTGCAGTCCTCCTTGAAAGGAGGGCTGCTGTGCCACAGGGGAAGAATACCGAAAAGGCTTCTTCTTCTTCTGCTGGTTCTTGCCCGAAGAACCCCTGGCAGAAGTAGTGTCCAAGGTGGCACTGGACTGCTCAGTGTGCTGAAGGTGACCAGCCACACCTGGGCCGAAAAGGTCGGTACACAGGAAAGGCACATCAGTGAGTCTGTGCTGAGTATCTGCAGAGAAGGAGGAGAGTCTCAGGCAAGCCCTGCGACGAGAGGCAACTGTGGCTGCAATTGAACAGGCATAAGAATCCCCAATGTCCAGGGCTGTCTGAAGCCATTTGGCAACAGCTCGGCTCTGATCCCGGACCTGCTTGACCGTGGTCTGCATGTCCGTGGGGAGATGTGGGAGGACTTCATCCAAAGACCCCAAGAGGGCGCGGGAGAAGTGTGCCATGATGACGGCTGAACTTGCCTGACGAAGGCCCAGGGAAGAAGCTGTACAGACCTTCCTGGCCAAATGGTCCAAGTGCTTGGACTCTTTCTCGGGAGGTCGGTCAGTGTTGGCAGAACTGCCAGTACTTCTGAATACAGAGGAGGACACCAGGCTCTCGGCCAAAGGGTGCTCTGTGAACCCTGCAAGGAACTCCCAAGGGCACAGCATAACTGTGGGCCATGCGGGCAGACAGTGCTGGACAAGAGGCAGGACGCTGCCAAAGTTCTAAGGCCAGGCCAACTATGGTCTTGGCCACAGGAAAGGCCTCTGTCGGGGTATCCCCTCTCTTGAGGATATCCGTGAGAAGGTACTCTGCCTTTTTTCTAGACTGGATCCAGGGGCATCCCTGTGGACTCAAGAGATGAGGCGAAGAATGTCCTGAAAGAATGAAGGACCTTCCCCCGTCTCTAACCCACCGGTCAATTAATCATCCCCGAGATGAGAATGCAGGCCGGTCACATCCGAATCTGAGGAATCCGGATACAACGGTCAACCACCCAGGTCACCTGAGGGCGGTCGAGGGTGACAGTGACCAAAAGACGCTGGGGAAGCCCAGTGTCTGGCCTGTCTTCTTTAGAAGTAGCCACTCCTACAGGCTGCTTAGGCAGTGGTTCCACCACTATCAGTGGAGAGACCGATTCAGGCCGAACTGGAAGTTTCGCCGACTTCATGGGCAGGGGAACCAACATGATTGCCTCTGAAGGAGTCTGCTTCAGTCTAGGAGGCGAAAGTCAAGTAATGGCCAGGGTAGAAGCCGGAGTCGGCTTGTGCCCCGTTCAGATCAGCTGCTGCCACATAAGTTTCCACCAGAGCCTCTCCTCATCCGAGGAGGATGAAGATGACCAATGGCGTTGCGTCTTTTCAGAGCATTTAAGGCTCTTTCTTGGCCTTTAGGTCGAGGGGGTCCAGGACCTCGATCGAGATCGGAAAGACCGATTCGGTTGCTCGGGAGACACCGGTGGGACCGGTGATTTCCCGGGGTCGGGGACCACTTCCTCTATGGGAACTCCAGCAGGATGGGTCTCCTCATCGGGGAAAGTGAGAATTGGAGTTAGATTGAGAGAACTGTCGACTGGAGTCGGCGATAATCGATCAGGTTGATGACTATTTCCACATCGTCGATCAACAGTTCAGTCAACTGGCCCGGCAGCAAAGCTGAGAAGCCAGTGGCCGAAGAAGCAATCTCGACTGAAGTCGAGACTGCATGTTCCTGGGATTGAGATCTCTCCCGCTCTCAAGAGCGTCTCTGTCGGGACAAAGACGATCCCAGGTCCTTCTCCCGCTTACGGAACCGAGAGGAGTGCATGACCGCAGGACCCTCTCCCTTGGTCGAGAGAGACTGGCACAACTCTTGGAAGGAACCCGAGAAAGTGAAGCCCAGGCTGAGCGGAATGAAGAAGCTCCGAGTAGTGTCTGCAGCCCAAGCCGCTTCCTCTTCGAATGCTTGCATGCGTTTCAATTGCTCCGCAGATCCCGCAGCCGCGGAAACCGCCCACCGAGCCTCTTTAGATTTCAACGGAGGGTTCCGTTTCTTCGGCCTCCCCAACTTCAGGCATGCAAGACGGTCGTCGAGCATGTTAGGATGGAAAGCAAGACAAAGATCGCATTTCAAGGTGTCATGGTCGACACAGACAGTAAACGCATGCGGTGTGGGGATCGGTGCGCGACATCTTCTGGCCGCAGGGACAACAGCGAAATCCGGGGGAAGAATTGTCTTCCATAATCGAAGATACAGAGTCGCGATCGCTAACGCGAACTAGACGGATTTTCGGAATAACCAAAGGTTTTGAAGCCAGGGCCTACAAAATGCATGAGCACGACGGAGGCAACCTGAATTTTCCAGTGGAAAGGAAGATCTGGCGTCATGGGGTGGAGCTGAAGGTTACACCACCCGGGTGGGTGGGAGGAGCCAGCTTGAAGACTTCCGGCAAGATTTAAAGTGGAAGGGGACATGCCAAAGAGTGTGTGGAAGAACAACATATCCACGCTCATAGAAAAATTGATTTTCCAAACCAGATATATCTAATTCAATGCATTTTCCTTTGGTTTTAGTGGATAGAAACATTGCTTATAATAATAATAATCTTTATTTATAATACGTTTTTCCAAAAATCAAAGTGCAGTGCAAGTTATAAAATCACAACATAATAAAACATTGATATAAAATGCAATAAATCATTAATACAATACAACAAACTCCGTAAAACAATAATAAAGTCAGACCCAAATCAGTCAATCGCTTCCCCACAGGCCTTGATCCATAAAAAGGATTTTAAGGCTTGTTTGAACCCCCCCCCCACTGTCGTGCACTCTCTAATCTGACATGGTAGAGAGTTCCAGAGGGTCAGAGCCACAAACGCAAAGGCCCGGGCACCAGAAGATTTCAAAATGACCCTCGGAATCTCCAGCAACCCCTCGCCGGCTGAGCGGAGCGGTCGCTCTGGGAGATAGGGAACCAGGATCTCTTTCAGGTAGTCAGGGCCCAATTCGTGCAGGGCTTTCTAAGTCAACAGACCCACTTTAAAGGTGATCCGCCACTGAACCAGCAGCCAGTGCAGTCTCTGCAGCACCGGGGTGACATGGGAGAAACGAGAAGTCCCAGTTAACAACTGGGATGCAGAATTCTGCACCCGCTGCAAGCGGCGGATATCAACCCCGGAAAGCCCAAAGTAAAGGGAGTTGCAGTAGTCAAGACGTGAGGTCACGAAGGCGTGAATCAGCATAGGTAGGTCCCCGGGCAGAACAAGGTGTTTAATCCTAGCGATGTTCCTAAGATGGTAAAAGGAAATCTTAATGACAGCCAACACTTGATCATGTAGTGTCATCCGATTGTCAAGAATCACCCCTAGGTTTCATACCCGTTCAGAGGTGGGGAGCTCCACACCCCCCAGGAATAAACCTGAGGGATGGTTTATCCCCCAACCCCCTGTCCGGCGACCAGGATCCAAAACCAGCACCTCCGTCTTCCCAGGGTTTAACTTCAACCAGCTGGACCTCATCCAATCTTGGATTTCCCCGAGGCAGCTATTAAACACCGAGAGTGCTCTATTCTGGTCAGGTGCAAAAGACAGGTAGAGCTGAGTATCATCGGCATAACAATGAAACTCCAGCCCATACCGTCTTACAATGTCTCCGAGGGGAAGCATGTACACCGCCACAGCAAACAACATGGGAAACAACACCGAGCCCTGAGGCACCCCACATGACAGAGAGGCAGGATCAGAAGAAAACACTCCCGATACTACCCTCTGAGTTCTACCGGTGAGGAAAGATGTAAACCATCTGAGGACCAATTCAGTAAGCCCACAGATGGTTCTCAGGCGCTCAAGCAGAACCCCATGGTCTACTGTGTCAAATGCTGATGACAGGTCCAAAAGGACCAAAATGGACCGTTTTTTCTGGTCTCTCACAATCAGAAGATCATTGAGCACCCAAACCAGCACAGTCTCGGTGCTGTGCCTCTTCCGAAAACCCGATTGAAGGGGATCGTAGATGTTGTGGATGGTCAAATGGTTGTCTAACTGGGTAGCCACTACTTTCTCAATTACCTTCCCAACAAAGGGAAGGTTTGAGATAGGCCGGTAGTCACCGAGGCAGTCAGGGTCCAAAGAAGCCTTCTTCAACACTGGTGTCACCACTGCTTCCTTCAGGGAGCAGGGATATTCACCAGAGTCTAAGGAGCACTGGACTATCCTCGTCAGAACCGGGAAGACAGTCTCCCCACAGCCCATAACCAAGGCTGTTGGGCCCAGATCTAAACTACAGGACGTAGTGCGCATACCTCGGACAATCCTCATAACATCCTCGATTTCCAGCCTCTTGAAGAAACTCCAGGGAGTAGGAGGGCAAGTGACCACAGCCGGGTCCACGGCAAATCCCATAGAGAGTGTTGTGCAGGTCTCCGCCCTGATGTCTTCCACCTTATCTGCAAAGGAGCAAGCGAGCTCCTCGCACTGATATTCTGAAAAGCTCTGAACCTGCAGACAGGCTGGTTGCATAGTCTGTCTACGGTTCGAAAGAGCTGAGCAGTCGGTTCTGAGCAGCAGCAATTCCCGGACAGGAATACTGCCTTCTTCGGACAATTGCTGACTGGTAGAGTTGATAATGTTCCTAGCAGTCTAAGGTGGTCGGACATCTGGGCCGGTTCTGCCAACACCTCTCTAACTTCTCGTCAAGGTGGCGTATCTCCCTCAAGTCCCCATCAAACCATGGGGACCCAGGACTAAGAGAGAGAGGGCGCTACGGATGGGAGCAATAGAATCTAGGGCCTCGGTGATGGCCCTATTATAGGCCAGAACCAAGGCCTCAGGATCCGTGCTCATCATCGGAATTTCTGATAGGTCAAGCACCGCTGATAGACCATCGGGAGTCTACTTAACCATCTCCACAGGGGTAGGTCTACGCAAGGGGGTGCAAAAACTGAATCTCACGGTTTGATGATCAGACCATCCGACAGGTTCCACCCCCACGCCGGAGGCTTCCATCCCCAGGAGGAAGACCAGGTCAAGAGAATGGCCACATTTATGAGTGGCAGAGGTAACAATCTGTGAGAGGCCCAATGAATTCATCAATTGGAGGAAGTTCTGTCAAAATCGCGAGTTCGCCGTCGATCCGAACTTAAGTGCACAGCACCATCAACCTGGGAGACTCCAACACCAGGTCCATGAGCGAAGTCCGCCACTTCCTTAAGGAATGGCTCTCATCCCCAGGTGACGGTGTAGATGAGAGCCACTCTATAGCCCCCACCTGCCACTACAACACATTCAAATGATCTAGTCTCCTCTACTAGAGCACAAGTGAGACCCAATTCTGTCTTAAAACAGACCGCAACTCCCCCACCTCTGCGATCCAATCTCGGGCGGTGTATCATCAAATACCTAGCCGGAACAGCCGTCTCAAGAACGGGGCCAGCATTACCATCCAGCCAGGTTTCGGTGATGCAAGCCAGATCCACCGTTCCCACTAAGTCCGCCACAACAGCCGTCTTGTTGACAATGGATCTGGCATTGTACAAAACCGCCCGAGTTGGACAGAGTTCCGAGGATCCCCAACCACTGGCCCGCCATTATCAACGGCGGTGCCCTTGGGTATGGGGATCAGACAGGGAGAAGACGTTCTGACCTCCATTTAGCCCCAGAGCGTCTTCTGAACCCTAATAATCCCGATTTGGGCGCTCCCCTCGACCATCCTCAACTGTGCAGTCCCCCCAACCCGACCCCTCCTCCTTCGTACAATTCCCAAAGCCCTACAACATTGATAAATGGAAAATGGTAAAGGAGGAGGAGAAAAAGGGCAGAGGGCCAGAAGAGCGGAGGACGAATAGCGCACGACGGGGGGGCATCATAACACATACCTACAACCTACAGCGAAAACTAATAAAGTCCTTACTCTAACAAATCAAAACAAAATAAAACCCCCAAAGTTCAAAACATCTACTAAATAACGTAAACAAAAATTAAAATCAATCCCATTTACCCCCTCTTTCTCAGGAACAACAAAAAACAAAAACAAAAAACCCACTTTCCAGGACCCAAAAATAAAAATAACTAAAAAGAACTAAGAATAAACTACAAAATAATAATAAAAATAATAAATACAAATACAGATGGGAGACCCTCCTCTCACAAGGATGTCCAGACGTAAACTCAAAAAACCAAAAACAAAACATAAAAAAAAAAAGCCCCCAAAATAAATAATAAATTTGCCAAGAAAACATGTACTCCCACTACACATTAAATTGGTACCAGGTACTCTCACTACCTGAAAATAAAATAACATACAGTGTATCAAAATAATAAACTGTGAGTGGGCAGGGACTCATACTCCCCACGAACGCACAATAACTGAGCACTCTCACCGCTCGAACAAAGAATTTAGGTCCAGGAAAAGAGGTTTTCAGTTCAGAAATGCATCCAAAAAGCAATAGTCATCAAAATCAGGTCACAGTCATATAAATCTTCAAAACAGGCAGGTACTCGAGACTGATTTAACCCCCTAAAACATGCTGGGCGGGAGAGGGACCCCAACAGACCCTACCCTGGGTCAGGACCCCAGAGACAGAGTGGTATCACAACCACCCCAGCACTGCAGGCCCCTCGGGGCAGCCAAGGCTCAACCCTCCGGTTGGTGCGACTAGCCCCGGTAGCAGGGACGGGGATCCCACATAACCACAGCCGTCTCAGGGCAAGACCCGGCTGCAGAACTTTCCTTCCACGAAATCAGAAAAACTCGTTGAGAATATCAAATTCCCCAGACACCAACCAAAGGGGAACCAGATAGCAATATCCAAAATATCCAAACAGCCAGGCAGACTTCCTCTCACATTAGGGGAAAAACTAAATAATCGCCCGGAAGATGCTGGAAAAAATTCCCATAGAGTCCAAAGCCAATACAATCCGGTGAGGTCCGCTCCAAAAGCATTAATAATCACATATGAGTAAAGTAAAAAGACTGTGAACTTTGAAACGACCACACAAGTTTGTGGGAACGACTAAACAAAGCCAATCTTGTAGTTCCTCACATCCAAAGACAAAATGTTTGTCTAGGCTTTAGATTAGTGTCAGTACCAATAATAACAGCTCCGACAGGTCGTACTCACGGAAACGTCCTTGCTCCACTCAATTCGACAGTCAGTATTCAAATGCAGCTCCTGAATTGGCGTCCAAGCTGCCTTGATACACTGCCAGTCGGCTTACCGGAGGACGTAGCTCCAAGCAAACTCCACAATAGGATAAAAACTGCCAAAGTTACCAATCTGATGCACAAAACCAAGACCCGCAGCCAAGTACTCCGAGTAAGATAAAATAAAACAAATAAACCAAGACAATAACAAAATAAAAACCAGCGTAGAACTTCAAAATAGCGTATTTTCAGTGTAATTCAATGCTGACCCACACATCTTCATAATGGACACTATGAAGCTTTTATAGGCATTTGTAGTATTCTCTTTTTTTTTGGGGGGGTTGGTGAGGAGATTTGACAAACATAGAATTAAGATGGATGAGCTACAAAGATTACATTTCTTTAAAAATAATTCTCCACAAACTACATAAAATGTTAATAGTTAACTGATTACTCTAAAAGGAAATTCATTTTATACTTCAATAAAACCCTTACAGTAGAATTGCATTTGTTCTTAGTGCCCTAGAACCCAAACATCCAGCCACTAAAGTTACTATCTTTTTCTTACCATCTATAATAAACATCCTTAAAAAATTCATTTTCCCTGACAGTGAAATAACTTTTAATAAACACATAGAATACAGAAACATACATGCTAGGTAGGTTTCTGAGTATTCTATGAAATTTTATAATAGGTTCTCATTCACTCCAAGCCCCTGCTGCCTCTTGGGTGGATAATCCTGAGGGATCTCAGAGAAATTCACTGAGTACCCTCTCGGATGATCTTAAGACCACTTGTCTGTGGTGATGGATTCTCACTGGTGGTAAACCCGGTCAGACACCCCGGAGAGGAGGTCTGCCTTGGACAGCTGAGGCAGAACAAGGGCTGGAGCTTCAGAGGGTGGCAATAGGCGCCTTTGGGGCCTGTGCCTTCAGTTGCGATTTCTCCTGCTGCTGTGGAGGCCAGGACTTGACTTGGAGACTCTTGCTTTTGCCACGAAAAGATGGTTTATTTTGGTAAAAGACTTGGCGTTTTCCTCTTTGAGGGTGAGTTGGAGCAGGCCAAGAAGTTTAAATGGCTGTTCTAGTCTTCTGAGATGCCTTGAGGGACTGTTCTACATGTTGGCCGAACGGATAGAAGCCACTGAAGACATTCATGACCTGCTGCTGGACATCATTGGAGAAGCCTGACATCTAAAGCCAGGAGTGTATCCTGATGCAGATTCCTGCAGCAGTAGAGCAGAAAGCAGTGTCGTATGCGTCCATAGCCACCTTCAGCTGATGACTGTTTGACAGTCTGAAGAATTTTCTGCTTAGTGTCTGAATCTGGCAAGGCCTCCGCGAGAGATCTGAGAGAAGTACAAAGGTCATACTCATACTTGGAGAAATGCCCTTGATAGCTAGCTGTTAACATGCTAAGGACTGGACGGCGGTAGGAGTGGACGAGAGAGAGGATTCTGGGATGACTGCAGAACGGCTGTATGCTATACCCCTAAGGAGAAGGTGAAGATGAAGGAGCAGGAGTGCTGAAAAGGCTTTCCCTGTATTTAGAACAGGTATGCCACTATTGCCTGCATTGTATGGTTCTTTTTATTAAATACAGGAGGACTGTATGTCAGTCTTGATTTCAACACCTTTGCAATTCAACTTGTTGCCGTCAAACGGCTAGGATGACCTTCTTGCACTGAGTGTGCTGTTTCCAGGCTTGGAGTCCGTGTCGGTGGAGAAGCCCGCCTAGTGGCAAGGATTCTCAGGGCGGCCCCCTGGGGGGGAGGGGGGGTCAGACGCTTGAAGGCCTTTCTTTAACAACAAAACTTTCGTCTGAATCATACGAGATCTTTTTTCTGCTGAATCCCAGTCACTATTAGAACTGTTCTCTACTTTTTACCGAGGATTTGTTAGAGACTGAAATGTGACCTATTTGTGCTCCCTTGAAAACAGATAACACTATAGCCTTATAGCTCTATAAGCTCTATAGCGGGTGTCATTTCCGATTTTCTTTTTTCTCATTTGATGACACTGATACTTAAGTTTTATGTACTGCTGTTCTATCTGCCTGTAAGTAGAAGGGGCTGAAATTATTGTTGAATAATTATTTTTGAAATAGCTGAACCCTGGGTGTGAGAATACAGTTTTTATTATCTTTATTTTTTTTAAACCATTTTAAATAAACAAATGAGAGGGGCTGTATGTCGCTTAGGTGCAAGTGATTAATGTTTCAACTGCTTAGACTGTACAGAGCTCTCTGGCTCAGGCTAGTGGTTAGGCTTCACCGATTTAAGCCATTTTTGCTTTTTGGATGTTTGGAGTACAATGCTCACTTATAGCAGCCTGAAATAGCCAGATTCAACGCTTGACTAAAAAGGCAGTACCGGTTAAAAATAACACTGGTGAAAACAGTTTGCCTGTTTTATTCGCTTCCATAACCCTGAAATGTTTTTTTGAGTTGTTTAAAACCAAACCAAAAGGTTATTGGGTTTTCAAAATTCACAGCTCAGTCGTAACTCAGCATTTGAATTTGCTTGTAAACTGGATACATTCACAATAAATTATTTAACTTAACTGATATTCAGACATTAAGATGGCGGATTAGGTTTGGGGTAGTATGAAACATAGAATTTGATGGCAGATAAGGACCTCTTGGCCCACCCAGTCTGCCCATTTCCCTACCTAATGGATAAGCTGCAGATCCTAGTTAACCAGCAGCCTACTTCTTTCTACCCACACCCCCTAGAATTGCCTTATGGCTGTCCCATGCATGCTTGAATTCAATCACTGATTTTGACTCCACAATGTCCTCCGGAAGGCTGTTCCATGCATCCACAACCCTCTCTGTGAAAAAACAGTTCCTTACATTACCTCTGAGCCGCCCCCACTCTATCTTCAAATTGACTCGCCAAATCACAGCACCATAAGCTTGTGCTCTCCAATTCCTGGGGTGACGGCCAAAGGTTCTGGGACAACCTTAAAGAACTGATGGGCACCACTAGCAAATGCCCATCCACCATCCCCAAAGTATAGCTGACACCCTAAACATAGCCACCTGTAGCACTGCCTGGCAATGCCAAGGCCCTTAACACCTGCTCCAGGCCAGTCTCTCCTCAGTTCTACTTCAAGAGGATCACCCCTGTGGAAACAAAAAAATACCTAGCTCATGCACTCAGGAAGGCTAGAGCTAGCAAGGACTCCCTGGACCTCAAACCAATATATCTAACTCTGGATGCAGTCCTACTACCCCTCACAAAACTGCTTAATCCATCTCTCCACCTCGGACAGCTCCCCCCTGCGCTGGAAAGCCGCAGTGGTTACTTCCATCTTTAAAAGCGGGGAGAGGTCCCAACCCTCTAATTACCGTCCAACCTCCATCCTACCCCCCCCCTCTCTAAAGTGCTGGAATGAATAGTCGCTGACCAACTGAATGAATACCTTGAGAAACACCAAATACAGTGCCCACATCAGCATGGATTTCGGAAAACCCATAGCACCACCACTCCTCTGCTACATTTCACTAACTTCATTCATACCACCCTAGACTATGGGCATTTAGTGGGAGCGATTTACATTGATCTTTCTAAAGCTTCCGGAGCACCCAGACTTATGCATACAGGCAACAGCTTGTATGCTCAAACTGGTTAGCTTAACCTAAAGGGCCGTGTAATGTACTAGACCTGCCTTCCTGCTAAGAACATCTGCCTAGCCCCCCTTCCAAAAACTCCTCACTCTGGTCCCCCCACACACACACATATAGATGTGGCATGGCTGCTAAGGCCTTCCAAGTTCCTTTTGCCACACCTCTCTGGCTCAGCTCTCCTTCAGATTCAGGGCACTCCACTGGCTCAATGACCCTCCCCAAGCATGCGACCTCTTGAAACTTGGCCCTTTCATGTTCAGTCTCATAATCACCTCTCCACTGTCAACAAATGCACTTGCACCCACTAACACATCCCCTCCCTGTCCCTCCACCCTCCCAACAGTCTACACATTTTGCCTGCCTTCTACTCGGACACCTCCCTCCTCCCCCACCCACGCCATTATCCCTCATACCATCTCCCATTCTCATACCGACCATACACCCCCCCACTCACTCACCTGACTATGTCTCTTTGGCTGCTGCTAGCTCTGAACCCCCTTCCTGTTTGCACTTATCTTGTATTACCCACCTTGACTTCGGTCATCATCCCATGTTAAGTATTTTGTTTTTTATCTTGTGTAACCTGCTTGTCTTGTTTCAGTTTGTACTCTGTTCTTATCCTTACAACGTGGAACCTTTGTAAAAGAACCACTGGTTCAAAGGTATAGTAATCTGAGAACTTAAAAGTCTGTTTGCTAATAATTTTTCATATTTCTTGCCAGACTCCCAATATCTTTGTTCTACCCTAAAAAGTGCACATTCAGTTTTTTCATTAGAGTCAATTTTGTAATATACTAATGTTGTGCAATAAATTGGTATTGCTGTCCAGGAGGCTTTCATGTTCCCTCTCCAATTTTGTGAGTGTGTTCTTTTTCTAGTAAGTCCTTTTGTTTCTCTTTCATGCACTTAGCAAAAAAAGCCAATTGTCAGTCCTCTCACTACAGCTTTAAAGGCCTCCCTTACTGCACTATTATCAACCTCACCATTCTGGTTAGTTTTAATATAATGTTAAGCTTCTTTCTTAAGCCAAGTAACACCATTTGTCCCTAAGCAAAGAAACACCGAGACGCCATTGTGTCCTAGATGGTATATTAGGATCTAAATCAAGTGACAGAAACATAGAATTTGACGGCAGATAAGGACCGCTTGGCCCACCCAGTCTGCCCATTTCCCTACCTACTGGATAAGCTGCAGATCCTAGTTAACCAGCAGCCTACTTCTTCCTACCCCCAACCCCTAGAATTGCCTTATGACTGTCCCATGCATGCGTGAATTCCACCACTGATTTTGACTCCACAACCTCCTCCGGAAGGCCGTTCCATGCATCCACAACCCTCTCTGTGAAAAAATACTTCCTTAAATTACCTCTGAGCCCCCTCTATCTTCAAATTGTGCCCTCTTGTTCTTGCATACCTCTTTTTTTGAAAGATGCTACCCTCTTGGACTTTGTTGATTCCCTTGAGGTACTTGAACGTTTCTATCATGTCTCCCTCTCCCTCCTTTCCTCGAGGCTATACATATTAAGCTCCTTTCGTCTCTTTTCATATGTCTTCCGGTGCAGACCCTGCACCATTTTAGCTGCCCCCCTCTGGACAGCTTCCATCCTGTCTATGTCTTTGCGGAGATTGGGTCTCCAGAACTGCACACAGTACTCCAGATGGGGTCTCACCAGCTGTCTGTACAGAGGGATAATAACTTCCTGTTTTCTACTGCTGATGCCTCTCCCTATGCATCCCAGTATCCCCCCAGCCCTCCTTCTGCCCTCTCCACATTTGCTTGCCCACCTTTAGGTCATCTGATATGACTACCCCAGGTCCCTTTCCATTTTTTTTTGTTGTTTAGTATCTCACCCCCCATTGTGTACTCTTCCCTGGGTTTTGTTTCCCAGGTGCATTACCTTACTATCAGCATTGAATCTAAGCTGCCATACATTTGACCATTCCTCTAACCTTGCCAAGTCCCTTCTCATCCTTTCCACCCCACCCTGTGCATCAACTCTGTTGCAGATCTTTGTGTCATCTGCAGAGAGACATACTTTTCCTTCCAGTCCTTCTGCAATGTGCTTATAAAGACATTGAAGAGGACAGTCCTAATACTGAACCCTGCGGTGCCCACTAGTAACCCTCCTTTCTTCTGAGTGGACTCCATTTACTATTACTCTCTGTGTCCTATTCTCCAGCCAATTCTTTGCCAGACTGTCATCTTGGGACCCACTCCCAGGCTGGCTAACTTATATTAATCTTTTGTGTGGGACTGTGTCAAATGCCTTGCTAAAGTCTAGGCAGGCCATGTCCACAGCCCTCCCAGATCTACTACTTTGGTCATCCAGTCAAAGAAATCTATCAGATTCGTCTGGCATGACCTTCCGCTAATGAATCCATGCTGCCTAGGGTCCTGTGCCCCGCTGACCTCTAGATACTCGACAGTTCTTTCCTTCAGAAGTGATTCCATCATTTTCCCTATCACTGAGGTTAAACGAACAGGTCTGTAGTTTCCTGCTTCTGCCTTGCTCCCACTTTTGTGAAGGGGAATCACATCTGCCTTCCTCCAGTCCTCGGGTACCACCCCATCCTCCCATGATTTGTTAAAAAGGGTAGTCAGTGGTGTCACTAGTTCTACCCTTAGTTCTTTTAGAATTCTGGGATGAATCCCATCAGGCCCCATTGATAAATTATAATGCATGGTCAGATATACTAAAGTTACCAATGTGTGCTGAAATAATATTACAGAGAGTGGGAAAGGCAAAGCAGTACTCCAAACGGCTGTATGAAGTATGCCACGGAGAGAAAAATTTAATTCCTACCCTTTGGGTTTACGAACCTCCAAGTGTCATTTAGATTGTGGTTCTTAATGATTAAATTAAGGGTTGAGGAACAAATGACAGAAGTATTATACAAAAACTGGTTACTTCTACCTAGGTAGGGGGTGATAACAGTACTGAAATCCTCAACTAACATAACCCTGTAATCTGAGAGGGGTGAGATTATAGCAGACAAATCAGTAAAGAATTGAGACTGCTGAGAGTCAGGTGCACAGACTGAAAAATGCAATTTTTTTCCTATCCACAGAGCATAAACAAAAGCTGGCATCTCCTCTCAATCAGTTACAGTGTATGATCTATTTTATTAACATTAATATCTTTCCTATTAAAAATCACCCCTCTTCATTTGGAATTACAACTGCAAAAGACATACTCTACCCAATGTCTTTGCCATTTCTCAGCCTCCACAGGTGCAAGGTATGTTTTCTTGTATAAATGCAACATCCACCCTTTTGGATTTTAGGTGGGATAAAACCCTTTTCCTTTTAATTGGGGACCCAAATCCCTTAACATTCCAAGTAATGATATTTAAAGAGATTGTCCAAGATTTATTCCAAGATACACAAAATACAGGTTACTCACCTGTAACAGTTCTAGGAATGGTATATGTTGTTCATCCACACTTCTTAGCAGTTCCTTGCCGCTTTAAATCTTGCCGGAAGGTCTTCAAGCTGGCTCCTCCCACCCAACCGAGTAATAAAACTCTTGGCTCCGCCCCATGACGCCAGATCTAGCCCGCTGGAAGCCAGGTTGTGCGTCAAAGCCGGAGAGGTAGGGTGGGTTTTGTGGATGAACATATACCATTACTAGAACTCCTGTTACAGGTGAGTAACCTGTATTTCTAGGGACATGGATATGTTGTTCAATCCACACTTTTTGGCAGACTTCTAGCAGTTCTCCAGGAGGAGGGAGGCAAGGGGCACACCCCCTATTTAAGAAACAAGGACTGGAGAACCGAGGTCCCAAAACCAGCATCCCGGCGTGACTCAAGGTTGATGTGGTAGTGGGTAATGAAGGTGTGTGCTGACTTCCAGGTAGCAGACCTGCAGATTTCCTGGATAGGGACATCCCTGGAAGCAGCCACTGAAGCAGCGGTATGGCGGGAAGAATGAACTCTTATCCCTTTGGGAAGCTCCATGCCCACCAACCTATAGCAGAGATCTATGCAGGAGGTGACCCACCTGCCTATCGTCCACCTGACTGCAGGTCTGCCAGGTGCGGCTTCAGCATAGGTGACAAACAGCTGGTGAACCTCTCCCCGAACTTCAGCCATCTACTCCTTATAGTAAGACAGTGCTCTTCTAGGGTCCCAAGTATGGAGCCTATATTCGGCCTCTAAGGTGTGACTGGGGTAGAACACCGGCAGAGTCAACACCAGGTTAAGGTGAAACTCCGTCACCACCTTCGGAAGGAATTTCGGGTGGGGGCGCAGGACAATCTTGTCCCTGTGGAAGACCAGATAGGGAGACTCAATGGAAAGCGCCTGGAGCTCTCCCATCCTTCTGGCAGACGTGATAGCCCCCAAGAAGGCGGTCTTCCACGACAGGTGAGAGATGTCACACCTGTGCATAGGTTCATATGGCTTGCCCATGAGCTTAGCCAGTACCAGCAGTAGATCCCATGGAGGTGGAGGTTCTCGCACCGGATGGGATATGTGATCAAAGCCTTTGAAAAAGCACCCGACCACCTTCTCCTGCGCCACAGACTGCTTCCCGGCCCGCGCCCAGTAAGCAAAGATGGCTGCCAGGTGCACCTTAAGGGTCATCGACTGAAGCCCTAGTTGAGAAAGGAACCACTGGTAGTCCAGAATGCTGGCCAAGGAACAGGAGGAAGGGTCCAACCCGTTATCCTCACACCAAACGGAGAATCTCTTCCAGTTGAAGGCATAGCATTTTCTGGTCGACTCCTTACGGGATGCCTTAACAACATTAAGGACCTCGCCGGAAAGACCCAAGGCCTGGAACTCTAGCCGCTCAGGAACCAGGCCGTCAGGTGCAGGGATTGAAGGTCCGGGTGGAGTACCTTCCCCTGGTTGACAGAGATCAGGTCCAGGCGGGCTGGAAGCCGCCTCGGGAGCCTGGACCTGAGGCTGAGGAGATCTGTATACCAGAACTGGCGGGGCCAGTTTAGGGCTACCAGAATCACCTGCGCCTTGTCCCTCCTTGCCTTGAGAAGCACTTTGTGGATCAAGGGAAATGGGGGAAAGGCGTAGAAGAGGCCCAGGGTCCATGGCCTTGAGAAGGCATCCCCTGCAGCGAGCCCTGCTGAGGGGGGGCATGAAACAGCCTCAGCCGCATTCTCCCTGGAGGCAAACAGGTCCACCTGAGGTGTGCCCAGTGGGAGAAGAGAATGTATACCTCCAGCAGGGTGACCACTCGTGAGATGCAGCCCCATCTGGCCTGGGGCATGGCCAGAGTGTTGGAGGCTCCTGCCAATGGATGGCTAGGAGATCCGCCTCCAGACTGCTCACGAGGGACCAAGTGCGGAGAGCTTCCTTGCACAGGGGCAAGGAGCGCGTCCCGCCCCGGCGGTTTAGGTAGTACATG
This sequence comes from Neoceratodus forsteri, assembly GCA_016271365.2. Taxonomy (NCBI): domain Eukaryota; kingdom Metazoa; phylum Chordata; order Ceratodontiformes; family Ceratodontidae; genus Neoceratodus; species Neoceratodus forsteri. The sequence goes on from CM028130.1 coordinate 1,069,998,952, forward strand.
CTCGTGGTATAGTCCGTCTGGACCTGGACCACTTGACCCCGTACAAACGGAGCGAAGGTGGTGAGGGCTAGTCGGACCGATCGAAGCTCCAGCAGGTTGATGTGGCATCGAGATTCTCGAAGGGACCAGAGGCCATGCGCTCTGTGCTCCCCCAATGGGCACCCCAACCCATCAGACAGGCATCGGTCATTAAGAGTGATCGTCGGCTCGGGCGGACAAACGGGATACCCTCCTGCAGATGAGCTGGAATGATCCACCACTGGAGAGCGTTCCACATCTCCTGGGTCACTGCCACTGGCTGGTCCAGAGGACCGGAGCGCTGTGACCATTGGCCAGCCAGTCCCCACTGAAGGGGACACATGTGCCAACAGGCCCAACGGACCACACTGGTGCAGGCCACCATGAGGCCCAGGAAGTCCCAGGCAGGGCGCAATTGCCCAACCAGAAATGACTGGGCTAAGGAGGAAAGGACCTCGGCCCTGTCCGCCGGGAGCCGGGCTCTGGCTCGAAGAGAGTCGAGCTCTGCCCCGATGAAATGAATCACCTGTGTTGGTACGAGTTCCGATTCAGCCTCGTTGATGAGGAGGCCAATCTGAGAGCAGACCTGGAGAGGCAGATCCCTGGACCGCTCCACCTCCGGCCTGGAGGGGGCTGCAATCAGCCAGTCATCCAGGTAAGGGTACACCTGGACCCTTCGGCACCGCAGGAATGCTGTCACCACTGCCATGCATTAGGTGAAGATCCTGGGAGCTGGAGAGAGGCCGAAGGGCATGGCCCGGAACTCGTAGAGGGACCCCTCTGCTCTGAAGCGGAGGAATCGCTGATAAGACGGACAGATTGGGACCTGAAAGAATGCGTCCTGGAGGTCCAGAGAACAGACCCACACGCCTCGTTCCAGGGATGGAATGATCTGCGCCAGAGTGACCATCCTGAAGGTTCAAGACCTTAGGAACCTGTTCAGGTCATGTAGGTCTAGAATGGGGTGCCAGCCCCCGTCCGTTTTGGGACCAGGAAATACCCGGACACAAACACTGGGTCTGGTGGAGGATCCGCCACCTTCCTGATCACCTCCTTCTGGAGAAGCAGGGCAATGTCAGCTCAACGAGCCAACAGAGAGGCTGCGGACCCCGTAGCCCCCCACGCAGGGAGACGGCTCGATAGGGTGGAGCCTGCTCGAATTCCAAAGGCAGACCCTTTCCTACCACTTCCAACACCCAGCGGTCCATAGTGATAGCGGACCAGGCGGAAAGGAAGTGGCGGAGCCGACCCCCCACAGGGGGAACCCGGGGGGAGTGACGAGGCTGGGGAGACACCCCTCAACCAGTCACTGGGCAGGCTTGGAGGAAGGACTGGCCGAGGGACCTCCTGGGCCTTTTCTTCCCGGCTTCCTGCTGGAGGAAGCTGCAGGCTTGGCTTTGGGGTGCCAAGTGCGAGCCTGCTGGCCCCAATGCTGGTGTTGCTGGGCCGGACGTGCCGCAGGGGCTGAAGGCCGAAAGGGCCTACGCTGCTGCTGGCGGCCTTTGTCCTTCTGGGCAGACGTGACAGAGTCCAAGGTGGCATTGGACTTCTCGATTCTCTGCAAATGACCCTCCACCCCGGGACCGAACAAGTTGGTGCCCAGGAAGGATACGTCTGCCAGCTTGTGCTGGGTATCCGCCGTGAAGGTGGAGATCCAGAGCCAAGCTCTGCGGCACATGGCCACTGCGGCCGCTACTGACCAGGCACAAGAGTCTCCAATGTCAAGAGCAGTTTGAAGCTGTTGCTTTGCCACCGCCATTCCCTGATCCCGCACCTGCTTGACTGTAGTCTGGAGGTCAGCCAGGAGATGAGGAATCACCTCATCCAGGGAGCCCAAAAGGGCGTGGGAAAAGTGTGCCATCAGTATAGCCGAACTGGCCTGACGAAGGCCTAAGGAGGACGCAGCGTAGACTTTTCGCCCAGCATAGTCCAGTTTCTTGGACTCTTTATCTGGAGGCTTGTCCACATCCCTAGCGTTTCCTGAACGCCGGAAAACACTGTCTGTCACAAGCCCCTCCGCAGAGGGTTGCTCCGAAAATCCGGAGAGTGAGCCGGTGGGGACAGCATACTTCCTGGCCATCCTGGCAGAAGGAGCAGGACAAGAAGCCAGCTGCTGCCATAACTCGTGAGCTGGGCCAACAATGGTCTCAGCCACCGGGAAGGCCTCCGTGGGAGAATCCCCTCGGTCCAGTATCTCTGTGAGGTGATACTTGGCCTGCTTTGACATGGGTTCAACCTTCATCCCAGTAGACTCTGAGATGAGCCAAAACATACCCATGAACGAGGATGGGCTCTTGTCCACTGACTGTCCCCCAGTGGACTCCAGGTCGAGGGGCCTGGAGAACAGGGAAGAGTCTTCTTCAGACTCCGAGGAGTCTGCGAACAGCTGCCGAGGGCCTGAGTCACCCTCCACCTGCTGAGGTCAATCAGGAGTGAAGGTGACCGACAACTGATGGGGCAACCCCTGACCCGACGAAGAATCCTTGGTTGGAGCCCCAGTTTTAGGTTGTGGAGGCGGGGGTTCCACCACAATGGGTGGTGCAGCTGGTTTCGGCCGAACAACCAGCGCCGGCTTCGGCTCCTCGATGACCACAAGGGGTTGCTCGGTCACCAGGTGACAGCCACTTAATGGCCGGGGAAGACGTTGGAGTTGGCTTGTTCCTGGTCAAATGGAGCTGCTGCCACATCAAGTCCTCTTAGCGCCGACAACTTGCGCCGGAGCCTATCCTCTGAGGAGGACGAACACGAGGAGGAGCGGTGCCGCCGCTTCCCTCGGTGCCGAGACCGAGACCTTTGGTGTTTCTGAGGGTGGGTCTGGGAGGGAGCAGGGAAACACGTCCTGTCTCGACTGGAACCTAACCAGGACTCCGGCATAAGAGGCACAGGCAAGTCCTTGGTTTCCACCGGGGGAACCGGTGAGGAAGGGTTGTCAGCTTCTCCAGTCGACAGCCCGTCCGACGGGTCGAGAAAAATCTTGAGTGTGTCGACAGGTGTCTCGGCCGGCTGACCTGACAGTGACACCGTGAAGCCAGTGGCCTTAGCCGCAACCTCGACCGAAGTAGAGTGTCAACTATCCTGGGAAGGGGACCTCTCCCGCTCCCATGAACGTCGATGGTGGGACTTACCCTTTGAGTCCTTCTTCTTGGACCGAGAGGAATGTCCCGATGGACCCTCACCTTTTGTAGAAAGGGACTGACAAAACTCCTTTAAAGAAGCCGTGTAGGAGGAGTCCAAGGAGAGCGGGATAAATGCCGCGACTGAGGAAGACGAAGATGCGGCCTGGGCCGCCTCTTCCTCGAGGGCGATGATCTGCTGAAGTTGCTCAGGCGAGCCCACCGCCGGACACCGCCCAACGGGCCTCCTTCGACTTCACCGGAGGAATATGTCTCTCGGGACATCCAAGTTGAAGTCTAGCAGCACGGTCTTCCAGGACGTTGACCGAAAAAGACTTGCACAATTCGCTGGCCTGCGGATCGTATTCAAGCCCAAGGCAGTAAATGCACGTGGAGTGCGGATCAGTCCGTGATATCTTCTGCCCACAAGGGCACCGCCGAAATCCAGGAGTCGATTTGTCCATTGCAGCCGCGAAGGAAGAAACAGACCGAAGTCTAGAAAATCTGAGAATAAGTTTCAGTTTAACCGACAAGTTTGGATCCAGGCCTAAAACGCACAGCGCTAAGCAGAGAACCTGAGCTTCCAAGTAGTAAGGAAGATCTGGCTTCATGTGGCGGAGCCGAGAGTTTCATCACCGGGGGGGTTGGGGAGAAGCCAGCTTGAAGACCTTCTGGCAAGATTTAAAACAGCAAGGAACTGCCAAGAAGTGTGGACTGAACAACATATCCATGTCCCTAGAATGGGCTTTTTAATACCACTGTTCATAACTTAATGGTGGTGAAAGTCTTTTGAGCGAATAAGTGAAATTTTAAATGTTTTCCACTCCGGAAGGGAAGGGATCGTAAATTGAACCGAACAGACAGCCAGCCGATCCCTTCCACTTCCCAATCTGCCAGCCATGCCCCCAAGCTCAAGATGTTTTGTGAGGTCTAACCAGGGAAAGCGCAGAAACATGCCCCACTGAAGTCTATGGGACCAATTTTGAAAAGAACTTTATGTATGATTAAGCAGTCTTTGATATAAATGAAAGTCTGCACTTTAATAGGGTCCCAAGGGCAGCATTCCTGAAGTCCGGATGCCTTTGTGATATCCCTCCTCCGCATACTATTCCACCTTGTGCTGACTCTCACTCCTCTGGCCCACCAGGGAGTAGTCCGGCAGTGGCATCAAGCATTCACTCACCCTCCACACTCCGGAGGAGATATGCATCTGACTGTATACAATATCTGCCATCCAGGGCCCAGTGTATGAATCTGGTCACTTGTATGCCAGGCAGGTCCCAGCTGCTTTACATTACTGAGTCACTTATTAATTTTATTTTAACTGGATCTTTACTGTGATCCCCTTTCAACCTCTCCCAATATTTGAGGTGAAACAGACCAGCCGGTCAACCTAATGTTGTAACGTGTACTGAACCAATATTATCACGGCAGTTGGCTGCCAGACATAGGCCTAAGCCAGAAAAATCTACTTTCGCTCTCTAGCGAAAAATGAAGATTACGGCTTGGATTTCATATGTGCTGTGCACCAGTGCAGAAGCATTTGCAGCCCCTAAAGCAGGTGACCAGAGTCACTAGTGCAATTTCAGCCATGTGTGCAATAAAGTACTGATCACGTGGAAGGAGGTCAGTGCTACACTTACTGTCATGCGATGCCAAGTTGAAATCTCCTTCGTACAGCCCATCACTGAAGGCCATGCCCCACACCGACAGCAGATCATTGAGTGCTGGGATATTAGCCCCTCCAGTGTCCGGCATCCACCACTGCCTGTGAGAAACACCAGTAAAAAGATAAATGTAAAGTGCCAGTCAGTTTCCAAACTGACATTCTCAAAAGCACACACTGATATGTAACAGAGTTGACATATGTTCATGTTTAGATTAAGCGGCTGATATTTTAGTTTTGACAGCTATCAAATTTGTAGTAATCACCTTTAAGAGAGAAAGTTTTGGGTGGAGATGCAGTAAATCATACCTACTGTTGCCAGAACAGTACAGTCAAGCACATAAATAGCACACCAGAAAGGGCTAAGCTTTTTATAGTTCTTGTCAAACAATGTGAAAGCATGCACACTTGCTTCTGAAAACCTCTCCGGCCATGTTAATGGTTGATGGATCCTCAACCCTTGACCCCAAGGTGATTGCAAACATCTTTAACACGGCTTTTTCAGACCTTAGTGCTGTTCTACCCCATGACTTTTTCGAAAACAGGGCCTACTCCCCAAATACCTGAGCCCCTCAGTCTAACCATCCCCTCTTCTACTTCCGGAAGGTAAGGCTGAATGAAGCTCGACGCTATATTACTGCAGCTATCTCTAAATCTAGATCTAGTAGCGACACCCCGGACCTTAAGCTTCAGTTGCTCACCCTCAATGAGGTAATTCATCCATTAACAAAAATCCTAAACCTCTCTCAGCTGTGGAAAATTCCCGGACCCATGGAAAACAGCCACCGTGACACCCGTCCATAAAAGTGGGGACAAGACGATTCACTCAAATTATCGCCCTATCTCCATACTGCCCCCACTCTCTAAGGCACTCGAGCGTATCGTGGCTGATCAACTTACCGACCACTTGGATAAATACAATATACCTTGTCCACAACAACACGGCTTCCGGAAGGTCACAGCACCACCCACAGCCCTTCTTGAGTTCACTGGAGCTTTGCACAAATCCCTCGAACAGCGGCCTTCTCACAGGGGCGCTTTCGTACGACCTCTCCAAGGCCTTCGATACAGTACACCATGGACTACTAATACACCAACTACTGAATGCGGGCTATCACCTGACTCTTCTCTCTGGTTTAAAAGCCACTTGGAAAACCCGGTCACAGAGTAAAATTAAGGACGCTCTTTCTAACACCCTGCCTGTTCGCTCGGGTGTCCCACAGGGATCCATACTGGGACCCCTCCTTTTTAGCCTTTTCTTAAACTCCCTCCCTTACCACTGCTCTGAGTAGATCATACTATATGCCAATGATGCTGTTGTATTCTCCACTCACAAAGATCCTGCAACTCTTCAACACAACTTTCAACTTGGTTTCAGTTCTGTAGAGACATGATTTCTTAATCATAAACTGGTCCTCAATGACAATAAAACCAAATCTATGCTCTTCTGCAGCTCTCATAACCCACACAAGCTACACCAATTGGCTATCTCCACCACCCAGGGCAACACTCTAGATCAGGTGGTGTCCTTCAAATACTTAGGGATTCAGCTTGACCCTAATCTCTCCTATGGACTTCATGTAGATAATGTAGCTAGAGCTGCTAATACACGGCTTGGTCTCCTCTACAAACACAGACCACACCTCACGCCAGAAGCTTTGAAGGTTGCAGTCCTGATCTCTGTAATAGTCTATGGTCTCATTATTTATGCCTCGGCCACAACCACAACCCTTAGACACCTCTCAACTGCCTTAAATAAAGCATGTCGGCTCATCACTGGTGCTCACCGTCTCACCCACACGTGACCTGTACACTGAGACCGGCTGGCTCCAACTATCAAACCGCATAAAGTTTCTCACCTGCTCCATGGTCAAAAAAATCTACCTTGGCCTTGCACCTTCTGGGGTCTCAACTCTGTTACAACACCGAATTAACAAATGGTGCCTTAGGAGATCCACGCTACAGCTACTGAAAGTCCCCCATTGTCACACTTCAAAGGGACAACGCTCTTTTGCTTATCGAGCACCACTCTGGTTCAATGGCCTCAGCCCAACCATCTCCTCTGCCCCAACTATTGGTATGTTTAAAACTAGGCTCCGGGACTATCTCACTACCAACAGCTCCTGTGACTGCCCAACTTAACCTTGTTTCTCCACCTCCCTTTCTGCTCTAGTTGTCTCCCCCCCCCCCCCACTGGATTCTACCTCACATCTTGGTATACCCAATGCTGCACTTTTCACCCACTTGCCACCCTTCCTACAGTCCTCCCCCCACCCTCTTCCCTCTCCCTATGACTCTGGCACTTATCTGTTGTCTGTTTTCTCTGACAAATGCCGCTGGCTGCCTTGTTACAATGTTACCCTTGAACTGTATTAATCTGTACTCTGTTTGCAATGTCCACATTGTTGTAATGCCTGTCTTGATGTTCCCCATAATTTGTATTTCTCTGACGTGGAACCTTTGTGAAAGAGCCATGGCTCAAAGGTATTTGTAATCCTAGACTTGATAAATAAATAAATAAGTTAACAGTGAACACCATGACATTGTTGAGATTCTGAGAGATCAAGGTTAACAAAGCGTTTAAGCTGGAAGTAAAAAAAAAAAAAAAACTTCCACATTTTGTCTAATTATCACCTGAATATTTTAGCCAGATAACTCTTGGCCAAATCTTAAAATCATCATTACATTTTGATCTGTAGCCTGCAGAACTGCAGTACCAATCTGGCTGCTTGAAATAAGGGTTACTCACCTATAACTGTAGTTGTAGGACTGGTACATGGTGTACATCTACAGTCTAGCAAAATACTTTCCCCTTTAAGAATGATTGGAAGGTCTTCAAGCTGGTTCCTCCTATCCAGCCAGGTGGTATCCTCCTTGGCAATGCCCTGTGACTTCAGATCTTGCATGCTGGAAGCAAGACAGGTGTGCCACTTGCCAGGGGGAGGTCGGGTGGGTTGTGTGGATGTACACCATACATCACTCCTACAACTACGCTTACAGGTCAGTAACCCTCATTTGTAAGGATGTGGATATGGTGTACTGTCCAAACTCTAGCAGACTCCTAGCAGTTCTCCTGGGAAGAGAGGGCAAGGCGCACACCCTCTAAGGAACAGTGATTTGGAGAACCAAGGCCCCAAAACTAGCATTCCAGCGTGACTCAAGGTTGATGTAGTAGTGGGAAATGAAGGTGTGTGTCGACTGCCACGTAGCAGCCCTGCAGATTCCCTAGAGAGGGACGTCCCTGGAAGCAACCAAGGCAGCGGTATGTCTGGTGGAATGAGCCCTAAGGCCTATGGGAGGCTCCCTACCCACCAACCTATATAAAAGGTTGATGCAGGAGACTATCCAAGGCACACAAAGAAAAGCACTCTTGCCAGTAAAATCCCAACAAAGTGTCCCAGAGAGGACATGAAGCGCTGGGGTAGTGTGCTGCGGACTCTCGCTCCCAAACGTGTACTTGTGGTGTGTGAGTTTACTGGCAAGAGTGCTTTTTCTTTGTGAGCCTTGTTTCTGAACTCAATTTGAACTAGCACCCGCTCGCTCCATGGTGCGCATAGGTGCTTGTGCATTTCTTCTGCAGGAGACTATCCATTTGCCAATCATCTGCTTAGCTGTCGGACTGCCAGGTGAGGCTTTAGCGTTGGTGACAAAGAGCTGACAAATCTCTTCCCAAACTTCAGCAGTGCGTTCCCTGTAGTATGCGAGCGCTCGCCTCAGGTCCAACAAATGGAAGCAGTGCTCGGCCTCCGAGGTTGGGTTGGTAATATACACCAAGAAATTCATCACCTGGTTAAGGTGCAACTCTGACACAACCTTTAGGAGGAACTTTGGGTTGGGAAGGAGGACAACCTTATCCCTGTGGAAGACCAGATAAGAAGACTCCACTGAAAGTCCCTGGAGCTCACTGATCCTTCTGGCAGAGGTGCTAGCCACCAAGAAGGCGGTCTTCCATGACTGGTAGGACATCTCACACCTGTGCATGGGTTCGAATGGCTTGCCCATAAGCACTGCCAAAACCAGCAACAAGTCCCAAGGTTGTGGTGGCTCATGTACTGGGACAAATGATCAAGGCCCTTGAAAAAGTACCCAACCACATTCTCCTGCACCACCATCGGCACACTACCCTGCACCCAGTATGCACAGATGGCGGCCAGGTGGACCTTGAGGGTCATCGACTGGGAGCCTGACAGAGAGGGACCACAGGTGATACAGGATGCTCGCCACCATGCAGGACAAGAGGTCCAGCTCCTTGCCCTGACACCAAATGGAAAACCTTTTCCACTTGAAGACACTGCACTGCTGAGTACACTCCTTTCGAGAGGCCTCGTCAACGTGGAGACACTGTCAGGGAGACCCAAAGACTAGAACTCTAGCCACTCAGGAACCAGGCTATCAGGTGCAGGAGTGAAGGTCCGGATGGAGGACCTTCCCCTGAGAGCATGAAAACAGGTCTGGGTGGAGAAGAAGATGCCTTGGAGGCCTGCTCCTGAGGCTGAGATCATCAGTGTACCAGAACTGGCATGGCCAGTCCGGTGCCACCAGGATCACCTGTGCCTTGTCCCTCTGCACCTTGATCAACACTCTGTGGATCAGGGGAAGGGGGGTTGGGAGGCGTACATGAGGCCTGGGTTACAGGGCCTCGCAAAAGCATCTCCCACCAGTGTTCTGCACTGAAGGGGGCAGGCACAATACAGCCTCAGCTTCATGTACTCCTGTGAGGCAAACAGGTCAACCTGGGGAGAGCCCCACAGAGAGAACAGGTGGTCGACCACCTCCTGGTGAACAGACCACTCGTGAGACGCCTTGCTCACACAGCTGAGGGCATCTGCCAGCTGGCTGGACACGCCGGCTACATGAATCGCCAGAAGGTTGGCAACCAGGGTGTGAACGAAGGTCCAGATGAGGAGAGCCTCCCGGCACAATGGAAGGGAATGTGTCCTGCCCTGGTTGCTGAGGTAGTACATGGTTGTTATGTTGTCCATCTGGACCTGGATGACCTGACCCCAAATGTGAGGAGTAAAGGCCATCAGTGCCACACGCACTGCCTGGAGCTCCAGCAGGCAGATGTGGCATCAGGACTCTTCATGGGTCGAGAGCCCAGAGACTCTGTGGTCCCCCAGATGGATACCCCAGCCCAGCAGGGAGGTGTCAGTTGGGAGAAGGACCATTGGCTCCTGGCGGACAAACAGGACTCCTTCCTGGAGATGGTCCAGGACCAGCCACCACTGAATGGCATCCCACATCTGTCATGTCACCATCATCAGCTGGACCGTGGTGCTGACCACTGCCGGGCCAGCTCCCACTGCAAGGAGCCCATCCTCCAGTGGGCCCAATGGACCATGCTAGTGCAAGCCGCCATAAGTCCCTGGAGATGCAGGAAGCCCCAAGCAGGACACAATTTCCCAACCTGAAATGAGCGGGCAAAGAAGATCCTCTGCCCTGTCTGCCTGGAGTTGAGCCTTAGCCCAATGGGAGTCAAGCTCCGCCCCGATGAACTGAATCACCGGCGAAGGACTGAGTTCCGATTTGGCCTCATTGACTAGGGTGCCGAGAGCCAAGCAAGTGTGGAGGGCCAGGTCCCTGGACCACTCTGCCTCCAGCCTGGAGGAACACACGATCAGTCAGCTGTCCAGGTAGGGGTACATCCTCATTCTGTGGTGCTGCAGAAATGCTGCCACCACTGCAATGCACTTGGTGAAGACACTGGGGGCCAAGGAGAGGCTGAACGGCATAGCCTGGAACTTGTACAGGGTCCCCTCTGAGCGGAACCGGGGGAACCACTGGTGGAACGGACAGAAGGGGATGTGAAAGATGGCATCCTAGCGGTCCAGGTTCAGGGTGACGATGCGGAACTTGTGTGGCAGTAGAAACTGATTGAGGTTATGTAGGCCCAGTATGGGGCACCAGACCCCTGTCTGAGAACCAGAAAGTATCTGGAGACAAACCCCAGACCAGGCACGGCGGCCTGGACACAAACCACTGTTTCCTTCTGGAGGGAGTAGTGTGATATCCTCCTGAAGGGCAGACATGGCCATGAGCATGTGTCCTCCTGTGGGGCATGAACTCGAGTGGCCCGGAGGAGCCTCAAACTCCAGAGGCAGACTGCAGCCGACCAACTTGAGGGAATGGCAAACCAAGTGGAAGTGAAGTGGCGGGCCAACCCCCACAGGAGAGCCTGGCGTGTGTGGGAAAGGGCAGGGGAGGGGCATCCCAAACCTCCTCACTTTGCAGACTTAGTGGCGATGGCGGGGCCGGCTGAGGAAGCCGTTGGCCCCTGCCCTCCCGACTGTCTGGCAGCCGAAGAGGACTTCGTCTGAGGCCGCCAGACCTGCTGCTGCACCGTTGGGGGTGGAGTGGAATGGACAGTAGGGACAGAGGAGGCCCAAAACTGAAATGTTTTTCTTCTGCTTCAGTTCTTTAACCTCCTGCTGGGCAGAGGTGACTGAGTCCAGGGTAGCACTGGACTACTCAATATATATGAGATGGCCATCTACCCTAGGCTCAAACCAATCAGTACCTAAGAAGGGGACATCCATCAGTTTGTGCTGGGTATCTGCCATAAAGGTCAAAATCTGCAGCCTACCTCTGCAGTGCATAGCCACTGCAGTGGCCATGGACCTGGTGCAAAGAATCGCCAATGTCCAGGGCAGTTTAGAGCCATTTCTTAGACACTGTGCAGCCTTGGTCCCAAACCAGCTTGACCCACAGCTGCAGGTCAGCTGGGAGTCAAGGGACAACTGGATCCAGGGTACCTAACATGCCATGGGCAAAGCTGGCTATCCAAACAGCTGCACTAGCCCACAGAAGGCCAAAGAGGGAGGCCGCATATACTTTCTTGCTGCATGATACAACTTCTTTGACTCCTTATCAGAAGGCTTATTCACATCCCCAACATTGCCTGATCAGCGAAAAACCAAGTCAGCGGCCAAGCCTTCCACTGAAGGGTGGTTGGTAAACCCGGATGCTGCCAAAGCTCCAGAACAGGGTCGAGGATGGCCTCCGTGACCGAGAAGGTGATTCCAGGGGAGATGGCCCTGTCAAGAATCTCTGTTAAGGGATATCGAGTCCACTTCTGGACTAGCTCCAGTAGGGTACTTGGAGATCAGGCAGAGCAGGACCCCAAAGGAAGTAGGCACCTGTTCCACTAAAGATTCCTCCCCGGACTCATGGTCACAGCCAGGGATCCAGTGAGAGTGCATCGAAGAACTCTCAGAATTCAAGGACTCTTCAAACACTGGCTGAGCCTCTGTATCCCCACTGACTCGGCAGGGTTCATCAGTGTGGGTCACCATGACTGACAGCCGATGGGGACGCTCAGTGGCAGGCTGAACAGACTTAGGTGGGGGTCCATCCTTAGGCTGCAGAGGCTCCACGTGAATGAGTGGAGGCGCCAACATCGACCTAGCCGGAGGTGCTGGCTCAGGACAGGGCTACGGCGGCCACGGGAGAGCCGGAGTGGGCCGAGACGCCATCAGTGGCCTGTTGTCTGCGCCGAGCAGCAACAGTTGCCAGATGAACTCCTCATAACGACACCGCACTCTAAGGTGGAACTGATTCTCCCCCAAAGAGGAAAAGGAGGAGTATCTCTTGCCCGAATGCGGAGTGTAGGACCGACTGTGTCAGGAACTGCTCGACCTTGAGCTGCACCTTAACCATCAGGGAGGTCCGATGGCGAGGCGAAGAAGGGGTAGGCGAAGGATGCCTGGGAAGCCCTGAAAGGGTGGACTCCCAAAGGGAGGGGTCCAGCTCAGCATGCTGATCTGGCCCCCCTTGGAGATAACAGGCAGGACCGGGATACTGGAGAGGAGTTCTCCCCCTTGTCCGGTGACAACGGGTTGACTGGCTCAAGAAAAATCTTGACCGCTTCGTTGAACCACGTCTCAGTCGATAGGCCCCACAGGGACACTGTGGGGTCAAAGGCCTGGACAGACGTGTCGGCCGAAGACAACAGCTGTCGAGTTAGGAGAAGCATGGGAACCAGAGGTCTGAGAGCGCTCACAGTCCCACGACCTGCAGCGGGACTTTTTTGATTTAGAGTCCCACGTTGAGGATTTAGAAGATTTCAACTCATGGGAAGGGTCCTCCCCAAGGGTTGGAAGGGACTGACAAAGGTCCCAAAATGCCCCTGTAATGAGGTGTCAATGCCCACCGGAGCACGGACAGACACAGACTAGGCGCCCGTAGTGGCCCGGGCCACAGCATCCCTGAAGGCGACAAATTCCTCAGCCGAGCCCGCTGCATTAGAAGCCACCCAACGATCATCCTTGGAGCAAACCGAAGGGTCACGTTTATCCGGATGCCCCAGGGGGAGACAGGCGTCACGGTCATCCAAGGTGGAGGGTACAACACAGGCCGTAAGTTTGTGGGTCATGTTCTGCAACAAAGCAGTACACACATGAAGTGTAAGGATCTGTATGCAACATCATTTGACCGCAAGGGTACCCTGTTTGAAGTCAGGACACAATTCTGTTTTACCCAATTCCAATTTCGATCAAAAAAGTTTAAAGAAAAATCTGGAAGATGCATTTAAAGATTAGCGCCTACACCGAGTACAGTGCTGCAATGGAGGGAACCTGATGCTTCCAGTGGAAAGGAACATCAGATGTCACAGGGCGGTACCAAGGAGGATACCACTCAGGTGGGTGGGAGGAACAATCTTGAGGACTTTCCAGACATTCTTAAAGGGGAAAGGATTCTGCTTGTGTGTGGATAGTACACCATATCCATAATACTTTTTGTAGTTAAATGGTAGCTTAATTTGATTCAATTTTAGTTGGTTCACATCTCTATACGCCCCAAACCCTGCAAAGAGGCTGAAAATAGGCAGTACTCTGTAGCACTCATTTCCTGGTCAAGAAAAACTAAATAAATGAATACATAAATGCTTAGCAAAATGCTATTTTGGCTTAAGACAACTTAAAAACGGACATCATTGTAGCTTCCCATAAATGGCAACTCCTTGCTCCTGAAGTGCTAGAAATGAAAGTCTTCTAAGTTCATATACTCCACCCCAACCGAGCCGAAAAGCCATACATTCATATCCTCTTCCTTACTGCAAAACGTCCATACATTTATGGCCTCATAGCTAAAGGGACATAAATTCATAGCCCCCCCCCCCCACTGCTAAAGGGCCATACATTCATAGCATCACACTGCTAATGGGCTGTAAGTTCACCCCCCCGACTTCTAAGTTCATGCCGGCCCATCTACTATACCACTAATGGGCCACTGAAGGTCATAACTACCAAATGCTGAAAAAGCCATACATTTATAGCACCCACCCCCCACCCCAAAAAATAAAGGACAACTGTCCTGGCCCAAGCATCCATATTTCCTGGTTGATTAAGGGCCATAAATGTAAATTCTCCCTTAGCTGCTAAGGGCCATGAATTCATATACCCTCTTGCAGATCTCTCTGCAGCAAAAACAGATAAAAGGATGAAGCACCCTGCTGCTGCTAGTCAGGCCAGTGCTTATCTGCGAAAGTCTCCTGATATCCAAGTCTTACACAGTGGGAAAAAAGGGGCAGGATTGAAAGTAGAGTAATAACAGCAGGAGGAATTAAGGGAGGAGGGAGTACTTATGAGCTACTTTAAGGATACTTCTATGGTGGGAATAAAATGCAAAATGGATCCCAGGGCGACGTACACTAGAGACTGCCCTTCTGAACAATGTAACAGATTACTTTCATCCTGGTAAGTTTCTACAGTGTCATCACATCAAACTTGAAAACAAATAGGCTCTGCATTTAAAATGTATGCTGCCCTGAGCACCTCAGATACAGACAAATATTACATGTGATAACGTCAACTGAGTAAGACCCCTCCAGTGTTAATGCTAAAACACTATGGCACTATATTTGCTAATATATTTATAGCCCATTACTAAACATCACTCTACTAATCTATACTGAGTGTGTGCACTCCAGTTTCAAAACGAGATAAGTGGGCTTATTTAATATACACTTGTTTTTGTACTGCACATTTGAAAAAATGAAAAGCAGCAAGCATCAACTGGTAGACAGAAGGGAAATTCGAAAATGGTGCTATATGTAAGTAATAATACCCGACAGGGTGGGCATTATTGGGATATAACGGACTGCCCAGGGGCGTAATGAGGCCTGACGCCACAGGCGGAGTGCCTTATAGCCCCTTGAAGGTCCGTTATATCCCATAACGCCCATCCTGGAGGGTATTATTACACTAAGAAAATGGGGTAACTTTTTTATTTTTAAACGTTTATAAAAAAAGGTGGGATATTTAAAAAAAATGAACTGAAATGGATGGTTGTGTAAAATAGTTTGTTAGTGCCACTAGAGGGTGCTGCTGGTTATGAGAAGGCATTTTTTTTTTATTATTACTTACAGAGTGCAGTGTTTTCTTATTGTTGGTATTTTTGTGAAAAATCGCATGGGTTTTCGCATCGCAGTACCGTCTATGTAGAGGAAAAAAAAGTTTTTGTTTTATAGAGTATGAGTGGGGCACGTATGGTAGCGGTGGAGTGAGAATTACGTGGAGGTCTGTTACACTCAATTGGACAGGGAATATATAAATCGAGTCGGCTGATGCAGTGTGGAAATAAAACAAAATGAGGTATTCTGATTTTTTTGCTGATGATTTGTTTTAGGGTAAGCGTCAGTTGCTTGTTTTTGTATCACAGTGGGGTCGTGGACTGAAGCGGTATTTTTCTGCAGTGAATACTGGAGATGGAGTGGCGCTGTCGTGTAGCATTTGTTTCGAGATCAGGGTGCTGATTGTAGGATGGGATTGGCAGCAAGGGTCATGTTTGTAAGATAAAAAAAAAATGCTTTGGGGGTTTTAATCGCACTGCGTGTGTAACCGGTGTAGGGACTGGTCGGAGGAGGAATGAGTTGCGTGGGGGGGCCTTTGTATCAGTGTCTCGCTAAGCGAGTGAAACAGAAGTGACTGGCAAGAAGTTTCGGGTGGGCACGAGGATACGAGGCAGTAAAGAGTGGTGCAAAGAGGAACTTGTTATTTGCCGGGCGTTGTTAAAAAATAACACCGGTGGCAGGGTGGATTAGCCAATCAGCATGCGACTTTTGCGATGCCCATTTTCTAAGCCTAACTAAAAGACTCATTCAATCTACACAAATGGCCTGTGAACCGAAGTCTTGTTCATTTGGCTCTCAAACATCCACAGACACTAAATGTTATGTGCTTTGCAGCCTTCTTCCAGTCAAGCTCAATTCAGGGCATTACCTTGTGTTCTCATCATAGAACTTGACTTTTCTCATGACAGAAGTATTATACCAGTCACCGAAAACAATAAGGGACAGTCCATTGTCAATGTCTCGCCTCAGTTTAGTGATTTCTTCAGGGAAGTACTCTTCTTCACTATCCACCATCAGCAGGGTACCTGCAAGATCAAAGGGATCAATTCAGTTTAGTGAAGAAATACTTGTGCTTTTTTAGAGCTGCTGATGCCTCAATGCCCTGGGCGTTTCTTGGCATTTTCACTCCCAAGTTTTCAGCATGTGCTTTTTGTGACCCCATCGCATAAACAGGGATTCTCTCTATCAGTTCATTAGCTCAAAGATGATTTTGCACAGCGACTGTGCCACTTGGCACCACAGGTGCAAAAACACTTTTTGAACAGGATGTAAAAAATGACAGCTGTACTGTTTAAAGGGAGGTGTAAAAAAAATGGTAATGTTGAAAATCTAGAGTGAAACTATAAAATAATTGAAGTCATGATACTGCTCCTGCTAATGTATATTTTTTTCCAAATTCCGATGCATCCCATTGTTTCGATCTCTACTGCTGTCATGTGATATCTTAACCTTGGAACAGCATTTAATGCATTACATTATAAGGACAAGCAAATGTTTTTAATACATTTACAGACAGTTACATAAAAAAAGGTTACTCACCTGTAACAGTAGTTCTAGGAGTGGTATATGTTGTTCATCCACACTGTCTGGCATTGTCCCTTTCCCCTTTAAATCTTGCCGGAAGTCTTCAAGCTGGCTCCTCCCACCCACCCGGGTGGTATATACCTCGGCTCTGCCCCATGACGCCAGATCTTAGCCCGCTGGAAGCAAGGTGGTGCGCCTGAAGCCGGGGAGGTCAGGTGGGTGCGTGTGGATGAACATATACCACTCCCAGAACTACTGTTACAGGTGAGTAACCTGTTTTTCTAGGAGTGTGGATATGTTGTTCATCCACACTGTCTGACAGACTCCTAGCAGTTCTCCGGGAGGAGGGAGGCAAGGCAACACCCCCTACTTAGGAAAGGGAGACTGGAGAAGCCAGGCCCCAAAACCAGCATCTCGGCGTGACTCAAGGTCGATGTGGTAGTGGGAAATGAAGGTGTTTACTGACTTCCAAGTAGTAGCGTGACAGATTTCCTGGATAGGGATGTCCCTGGAAGCAGCCACCGATGCAGCAGTATGGCGAGTAGAATGAGCTCTTAACCCTCTGGGAGGCTCCCTGCCTGCCAACATCTAACAAAGACCTATGCATGATGTGATCCATCTTGCAATATTCCACTTGGCTGCAGGTCTGCCAGAAGCAGCTTCAGCGTAGGTGACAAACAGCTGGCGAACCTCTCCCCGAATTTCCACCGTCCTCTCCTTATAATAGGAGAGAGCACATCTGAGGTCCAAAGTATGCAGCCTGTACTCGGCGTCCGAGGTGTAATTAGGGTAATATACTGGAAGAGTCAACACCTGGTTAAGGTGAAACTCTGACAACACCTTTGGAAGGAATTTCGGGTGGGGGGCGCAGGACAACTTTGTCCCTGTGAAAGACCAGATAAGGGGAGTCCACAGAGAGCGCCTGGAGCTCCCCTGTCCTTCTGGCTGACGTGACAGTCACCAGGAAGGCAGTCTTCCACGACAAGTGTGAGAGTTCACACTTGTGCATGCGTTCGAATGGCTTGCCCATGAGCTTTGCCAAAAGCAGCAAAAGATCCCACGGAGGTGGAGGTTCACGCAATGGAGGGGATATGTGATCCAGGCCTTTAAAAAAGCCACTGACCACTGTCTCCTGTGCCAGTGTTGGCTGACCGGCCTGCGCCCGGCAAGCAGAGATGGCTGCCAGGTGCACCCTAAGGGTCGATGACCGAAGACCCCCTTTGGAGAGGGACCAAAGGTAGTCTAGAATGTTAGCCACAGAGCAGGATAAGGGGTCCAGACTCTTTTCCCTGACACCAAATGAAAAACCTTTTCCATTTGAAGGCATAATATTTCCTGGTCGATTCCTTTCAAGATGCCTCCACGACAGTGTAGACATCCTCGGAAAGACCCAGAGCCTGGAACTCTAGCTGCTCAAGTACCAGGCTGTGAGGTGCAGGGATTGAAGGTTCAAGTGGAATACCTTCCCCTGGTTCAATAATATCAGGTCTGGGCGTGTACAAAGCCGCTCCGGGGCCCTGCAGCTGAGGCTGAGGAGATCTGGATACCAGAGCTGGCGGAGACAATCTGGAACTACCGGGATCACCTTCGCCTTGTCCCTCCTCACCTTGAGTAACACCCTGTGGATCAAGGGAAATGGAGGAAGGGGCGTAAGGGCCTGGGGTCCACGGCCTCGAGACGGCATGCCCCTGCAGCGAACCCTGCTGAGGGGGGAAGGCATGCTACAGCTTCAGCTTGGTGTTCTCTCTGGAGGCAAACAGGTCCACCAACGGTTTGCCCCAATGGGAGAACAGGCTGTAAGCTACCTCTGGATGGAGAGACCACTCGTGGGATGTCTGGCCTATGCAGCTGAGAGCATCAGCCGGTTGGTTCGAGACCCCTGCCATGTGGATGGCAAGGAGATCCGCCTCAAACCGGCTGACGAAGGTCCAGATCCGGAGTGCCTCCTTGCATAGCACATGGGAGTGCATGCCGCCCTGTTTGTTGAGGTAGTACATGTTGGTTGTGGTATTGTCCATCTGGACTTGAACCACTTGACTCCGGAGCTGAGGAGCAAAAGCGGACAGTGCCAGTCTGACTGCTCTGAACTCCAACAGGCTGATGTGGCAACGGGACTCGGAGGGTCCAGAACCCATGGGCTCTGTGGTCCCCCATGTGAGCTCCCCAGCCCATGAGAGAGGCACTGGTCGTGAGGATGACCGTCGGATTGGGGCGGACAAACGGGTTCCCTTCCCGCAGATGACTCGGAATGGTCCACCACTGGACAGCGTCCCACATCCTCTGGGCGACAGTGACCAGCTGGTCGAAAAGACCCGGACGCTGAGACCACTGAGCAGCCAGCTCCCACTGGAGGGGGCGCATGTGCAATCTGGCCCAACGGACCACTGAGGTGCACCGCCGCTGTAACCCAGAAGGTGCAGGAAGTCCCGGGCAGGCGCAGAGTGCCCAACCAGAAATGATTGGGCAAAGGAGGAAAGAACCTCCGCCCTGTCCGCCGGAAGCCGAGCTCTGGCTTGATGAGAGTCGAGCTCTGCCCCGATAAAGCCCATCACCCGAGAGGGCACAAGTTCTGACTTGGCCTCGTTGATCAGGAGGCCTAGATGGGAACAGGTTCGGAGGGTCAGGTCCCTGGACCTCTCCACCTCCTGCAGGGAGGAACCCGCCAGGAGTTAATCGTCGAGGTAGGGGTATATACGAACCCCTTGATGCCGTAGATGGGCTGCCACCACTGCAATGCATTTGGTGAAGACCCATGGGGCCGATGATAGGCCGAACAGCATGGCTCGGAACTCGTACAGGGTCCCTTCGACTCTGAAGCGGAGGAACCGCTGGTGGGAAGGACAGATTGGGACGTGAAAGAATGCGTCCTGTAGATCCAGTGAACAAAACCACATGTTTTGCTCCAGAGATGGTATGATCTGGTTCAGAGTTACCATACAGAAGGTGCGAGACCCGAGATATTGATTCAGGTCGTGGAGATCTAGGATGGGGCACCAACACCCCCCCCCCCCGTCCATTTGGGCACCAGGAAATACCTGGACACGAAGCCTGGGTCTGTAGAAGGATCCGGCACTGGAGCTACTTTGCAGAGGAGCTTAGCAATGTGAACCCGAAGGGCCGACTGAGCGCCAACTGAGATCCTTTTCTCCCGTGGGGCATGGGCTCGGCTGGGGTGGTACTGCTCGAACTCTAGAAGCAGTCCCTGACCAACCACTTCCAGAACCCACCTGTCCGAGGTGATACCAGACCAGGCGGAAAGAAAGTGGTGGAGCCAGCCCCTCACGGGAGGACCCAGAACTGGCGTGATGGGTGTAGGGGAGACCACCATTGACCCTCACTGTGCAGGCTTGGAGGAGGCTCCTGGACCAGCACCTCGGCCTCCTTTGCGGGGCTGTTGGGGACCCTGCTTGGGCCTAGAGCACCAAGCTTGAGCCTGCTGTTCCTGCTGACCTCCCTGGATGGAGGGCTGTCTAACTGCAGGGGAAGAGTGCCGGAAGGACTTCTTGCGCTTCTGCTGGTTCTCGCCCGAAGAACCCTTAGCAGAGGTGGCATCTAAGGTGGCATTAGACTGCTCAGTGCGCTGCAGATGACCTGCCACTCCCGGACCGAAAAGGTCAGTGCCAAGGAAGGGCACGTCAGCTAGCTTGTGCTGAGTATCCGCTGGAAAGGAGGATAACCTCAGCCAGACCCTGCGGCGAGTGGCCACTGTGGTAGCTAGTGAACGGGCACAGGAATCTCCAATGTCCAGAGCCGTCTAGAGCTGCTGTTTAGCAACAGCACGGCCTTGGTCACGGACCTGCTTGACCGTGGTCGTCATGTCTGCTGGGAGATGAGGGAGGACTTCATCAAGTGACCCCAGTAGGACGTGAGAGAAGTGTGCCATAATCACTGCCGAGCTGGCCTGACAAAGGCCCAGGGATGATGCTGCATAGACTTTCCAGGCAGAGTGGTCCATATTTTTGGACTCCTTGTCCGGCGGGCAGTCAGTATCCACAGAGCTTCCCATGCGCCGAAACACTGAGGCAGTCACAAGGCTCTCGGCCAAGGGATGCTCAGTGATGCCTACCAAGGACCCCATGGGCATGGCGTACTCGCAAGCCATACGGGCAGATGGAGCCAGGCAAGAGGCAGAGGCTGCCAAGATCACGGGCCGGGCCAACGATGGCTTCGGCTACTGGAAAAAGCCTCTGTCGGGGTATCCCCCCTCTTAAGAATATCCGTGAGAGGATATTTCGCCTTCTTTTGAATAGGTTGCAAAGGCATACCCGTGGACTCAGCAATGAGTGGAAGGATGCCCTGGAAGGAATAAAGACCTTCCTCCAGGCCTGTCACTGACAGCTCATCATCGGGGTGTGAGTGAAGGCCAGTAGTATCAGAGTCTGAGGAGTCAGGATACAGGGGTCTCCCACCTATGTCCCCTTTGATGCGCCTAGGGCGATCAGGAGCAACAGTTATGGACAACCTATGGGGCAAGCCCATAGTTGTTCGATCCTCCTTAGAGGGAGACCCTCCTCGAGGCTGTTTAGGCGGTGGTTCCACCAAAATTGGTGGGGAGATCATAACATGCCGACCAGAAATGCGTGCCGGTCCCACCGGAGGGAGAACCGGAGTCCTCGGTACCGAGGGAGTCGGTGTCTGCTGAAGAGGCTGGAGCCAAGTAATGGCCGGTACAGCTGAAGTGAACAGCTTTTGACCGGTCAAAAGTAGCTGCTGCCACATGAGGTCCTCATAATGTCGACGGAGTTTCGTCTAAGTCTCTCGTCCGAGGAGGATGAGGAAGGGCGGCGGCGCCTTCTTCCGGAAGTAAGCGAGACCCTTTTTCGGCTTTTCGACCGACGGGGTTCTACTCCTCGATCAAGACCAACGGCGTCTGCTCTGTCGATCGGGAGAAGCTGGATCCAGCGAAAACCGAGGAACCGTCTCTTGTCCATCGATAGGGATACCCGAAGGACGGGTCTCCTCATTGGGGAAGGCGAGGATGGGAGTCCTCTCCAAGGAGTTGTCGACAACGGCTCGATTGGGTCTAGAGAAATCTCGTCCGGTTCTGCCGTATCCTCGACTTCAGTGCCTTGGCCTGACGGAAGGTCCAAGAAGCCGGCAGCCGAGGAAGCGATCTCGACCGAGGCCGAGACCGCCTAAACCTGAGTATCGGACCGTTCTCGGTCCCAGGAACGTCTTCTTCGGCTAGAAGAAGATGATTTGGGGTCCTTGTCCTTTTTCTTGGAGCGGGAGGAGTGCGAGCCCGAAGGCTCCTCACGCTTGGTAGGGAGAGACTGGCACAGCTCCCGAAAGAACCCTGTGAAGGTGGAGCCCAGGTTGTGCAGGACGAAAAATCTTCGGTTGGCCCAAGCTTGGGCAGCTTCCTCCTTGAAAGCCGCCATCTGTTCGAGCTGCTCGGCGGATCCCACAGCCGTGGAAACCGCCCACCTGGCCTCCTTAGATTTCACCGGTGGATTGCGAAGCTCCGGTCTCCCCAGCTTAAGGCGCACCTTGCGGTCCTCCAGGATGGTGGGATGGAAGGCCAAACAGATGGTGCAAGCCGAGGTATCGTGCACAGAGCCTAGGCAATAAACGCACGAGAGGAGGGGATCGGTGTGAGACATTTTCTGTCTGCAAGGACACCAGCGAAACCCGGGGCATG
The DNA here is from genome assembly GCA_016271365.2 of Neoceratodus forsteri. Taxonomy (NCBI): domain Eukaryota; kingdom Metazoa; phylum Chordata; order Ceratodontiformes; family Ceratodontidae; genus Neoceratodus; species Neoceratodus forsteri. The sequence continues at coordinate 1,070,021,265 of CM028130.1, forward strand.
ACTTGTGCTCCATATTCGAAGCGTTCGGATCAGAGTCGTAAACTCTAACGAGTTTTAAAGAAAGTAAATGCAGTGAAAACCATCCATGAGACTCCAGGGCCTACGGTACTTGAAAAGTAGCACGAGGGAACCTGTATCTTCCAGCGGAAAGGTAGATCTGGCGTCATGGGGCGGAGCCGAGGTATATACCACCCGGGTGGGGGGGAGGAGCCAGCTTGAAGACTTGCGGCAAGATTTAAAGGGGAAAGGGACAATGCCAGACAGTGTGGATGAACAACATATCCACGATCCTAGAAACTTAATTTCCTTCACAGAATGACTGCTTTGTACTACCACTGTTACTAAATTTCAATTACCCAGACAACTTGAAAACTATAACTACTTTATATTGTACACTGACACCCCATAAGGACCTCCTTGAAACTGAGATGCAAATGTCACATTTATCAGGAATATTTTACTATTCTAAATACATTTCTTGTTTCAGCAACTGCTCAGCACATCTGTTGCATGACCTACTTGACATTTTACAACAGCTATGCAATGTATTGCTGCTTACTACACCAACATCATGAACCATAAAACAGATGACTGCCATAACTAGGGAGGCAGTATAGCACAGTGGGCTTAAGGTTCTGAGCTGCAAATCTGGAGATCTGGGTTTGAATCCCACAGCCTCCACTTGCATACTGAGTGACCCTGGGCAAGTCACTTAACTTCCATGTGCTCCCAGGCTGCCCCTGTAAACAAGCTTTCAGCTTAGTGTGCCACTCCTGGTTAAACAATTGAAAGAAGGAAAAAAAACAAAAAAACAATATATTATTTTTCTTGCTTTATTTTGCTACTACAAACTTTGACTAATACATCCATCCTTAAATGTACTTTTTATAGCTTATGTGTCTGTGACCTTGGCAGAACTACACTTAAAATCTTACACATAAATGCTATTTTGATGATTTATTTATTTCAGTAGTATCTCCTTCCTCTTCAGGTGCCCATGACACTATATATGTATGTGTGTGTGTGTGTGTGTATATATCTATATCTATATATATATATATATAGATATATAGATATATATATATAGATATATACACACACACACACACACATATATATATATATTAATTTCAAAGTACAAAACCTATTCAAATGCACAAAACTGTATTCTCTTCACACATTACTGTTAAACTTCAGATCCTAGAATGGCCAAGAAACAATTGTTAGACTTCACTCTTGCATGCCACTGTCACGCCCACTTCTCATGCAAACAACAATCAATTACAGAAACCCTTTGATTTCTGTACTATGCACTCTTGCATCAGAGAGAGACATAAATCTTACAGAACCGCTAAAAAAACATTGATCAAGACTGGATTTCTGAATTAAAACCTGTAATTTACAGTACCTACGTAAATCATAGTTTACTGGCTATAAATAATGCTACAGACAAAAACATCCATAAAATGAACTTGCCAAACAGGATTTGTGACCTTCTGTCTGCATGTATCTGACAAAGGCAAAGGAACCTGTTTTATCCTTTTTTTTCTACAGTGCCTTCAGAAAGTATTCACCCCCCTGGATTTTGTCACATTTTGTTTTGTTACTACCAGAATTTTTAATGCACTGAAATGATTTTTCCCCATTGATTCACACAGCATGCTCAACAATTTAAAGGGGCAAAAATATTTATATTGTCTAACAAATTTAGGAAATATTAAAAACTGAAATATCTTGTTTACTTAAGTATTCACCCCCCTGAGTCAATACTTTGTAGAAGTGCCTTTGGCAGCAATTACAGCTTTGAGTCTTCTTGGGTATGTCTATATCAGCTTTGCACATCTGAATTTTGGGGATTTTCGCCCATTCTTCCTTGCAGATTTGCTCAAGCTCTGTCAAGTTGGATGGGGAGCGTCCGTGAACCGCAATCTTTAAGTCTTTCCGCAGATTCTCAATGGGATTCAAGTCTTGGCTTTGGCTGGGCCCTCAAGGACATTCACCTTCTTGTTCTGAAGCCACTCCAGTGTTGCTTTGGCTGTATGCTTGGGGTCGTTGTCCTGTTGGAACATAAATCTTTGCCCCAGTCCAAGGTCTATTGCAGAATGATGCAGGTTCTCCTCAAGGATGTGTCTGTATTTCGCTCCATTCATTGGTCCCTCTAGCCTGACAAGTGCCCCAGTCCCTGCCGCTGAAAAGCATCCCCATAACATGATGCTGCCACCACCATGCTTCATGGTAGGGATGGTGTTACACGGGTGATGAGCTGTGTTCGGTTTGCGCCAGGCATAGCGCTTTGCATTCAGGCCAGAGAGTTCAATTTTTGTTTCATCAGACCAGAGAATCTTTTGCCACATGGTCTCAGAGTCTGCCAGGTGCCTTCTTGCAAACTCCAGGCATGCTATTATGTAGCCTTTTCTCAGGAGTGGCTTCCATCTAGTCACTCTGTCATAGAGGCTACATCTGTGAAGTGCTGCAGAAATTGTTGTCCTCTGGACAGGTTCTCCCATCTCAGCCATGGAACTCTAGTTCTGTGAGGGTGGTCACTGAGTTCTTGGTCACTTCCCTGACCAAGATCCTTCTTGCCTGGTTACTCAGTTTGGGAGGACGGCCTGCTCTAAGAAGAGTCTGTGTGGTTCCATAATCTTTCCATTTCCTAATGATGGACTTGACTGTGCTCCTGGGAAATTTCAACACCCTAGAAATGTTTTTATACCCTTCCCCAGATCTATGCCTCCTCACAATTCTATCACGTTCTATGGACAGCTCCTTTGTCTTCATGGTAGAGTTTCTGCTCTGACATGCACTGTCACCAGTGGGACCTTATACAGACAGGTGTATTTCCTCTGAAATCATGTCAACCATTTGAACTGACCACAGGTGGACTCCATTCAAGTTTTAGAGTGATCTCATAAGGAAATTGGATGCACCTGAGCTTAATTTGGAGCGTCACAGCAAAGGGGGTGAATACTTATCAAATCAAGACATTTCAGGTTTTTATTTTAAATTACATATACAAAAAATTCCAGAAGTTTCATTCCACTTTGACATTATAGAGTAATTTGTGTAGATAAGTGACAAAAAATACCATATAAATGTATTTTAACTTGAGTTTGCAACATCACAAAATGTGACAAAATCCAAGGGGAATAATTTCTGAAGGCACTGTATTTTATTTGTGTGCCTAACTTGCTCATACTGTTAGAACCAAATACTGACATGCTTAGAGTTTAAAAAAAAAAAAAAGATGTCTGTGTGTGTTGGGGGAAGGGATATGCCTAGATGCAGTTTCAGGCACTCATTAGTTACTTCTCCAGGCAGCTCTGATAGTCAAGTTGTTTCAACATGATAGATCCACCTCATGCCCCTTCCACATGAACCAAGAAAAAAGGTGGGTGTGGATCTTTAAGAGCTTCTTGGGTGGAGGTGTGGGTGGATCTTAACCACCCCCCCAAAAAATAAAACTAATGCCTCCCATTACTCAGGTTCCAGTTCTTGTACCTCCCTTTTATGAAAGAAAATAGTGCCCTCCAACCACTGACTAACATGAAAGCGTATTTATTTGAGGGCGGAAAACATTTCTTGGAGGAGACTATTTACACCTGCAGTCAGTTCCACGGACAAAAAACATGACGTCACTCCTTTTGTACATGCAAAACGTCTACTGGCTCCACCCACTGCAGCCGTAAATATGGGGAGGAGAAATACAGAGCTCATGTGAAATACAAGTTCAATAGTCTCTAAATATAATTTTTTGTTAAAGTTTTCCTGAAGGTGCCAGCTGCTCCTTAAGTGAGCTATGTAATGCAGCCCAACAACACTGTACAGTCAGTAATCTGCAAATCTGGTTCCACTTTTATTATGGGGCAAGGTAACACCCCTACATTAGGGTTCAGTCTTCACTTCTATGTTAAACTGAAAACTTTGCACTTTAATAACTTCACAACTGTTTTGGTTTGCATGAAGTTCTGCATGCACCATCGGGGGCCAGAGATCTCTTCATGTGGCAAGTTTCATTCCGGTCGGATGTGTGGGTGCAGAGAAACTGAGTGTCAAAAAACATGTACATTACCGCTTTTTGTCAAATTCTTTGTCACGTCACTGCGTAAATATGGTGTGGAATTTTGGTCTAACATTTTTAGGGTATACAGGTTGTGGGTAACAGTGGTAACCTTTTGAAGTTTTGGTGAAAAAATATTAATCTGTTCTAAAGTTACTAAATTTCAAAGTTTCCCATTATTACCTATGGGAAAAGTTAGATGTTCACCTCAAAAAAAGTTTAGTTGTCGTATTGGTCCTTGTAAGAACAGATCCAGAAGCAAATGGTTTGATATCTTTTATAGGACCAACAAAGATGTTACAAAAAGAAAACAGAGGTTTTGTCTACTTGAGTGTTCTTAATGTGGATGTCATTTGACCTTGAAAAGATTCTCAGTAGTAGCAAGCCAATGGAATGCTACTCATTCTATTTAAATTTATGATTTTTTTGATATGGGTACTTTAAACCAATGAGATTTTTTTTTAATGTATGATCTGGGTGTTAACAGAATGTAACTCTCTGAACAACTGCCATAAGTCTCCGAGGAAGGACTTGGTTGGTCCGAAAGCTTAGACATGGTTTTCTTTTTGTAACATCTATGTTGGTTCAATAAAAGATATCAAACCGTTTGCTTCTAAATCTCCTTAAAAATAAAGGATTCTTTAATCGCAAATGCAGAATCCTTTTTTGCAAATGCGGGATCTTTAGCCCTAAATGCAAAATCATTTTTCATGCTGCCGTCATCTTGTTTTCAGTAAGCAGTGACAACAAAATTAAATTACTAAAAAAAATAGAAGGGTTTAGTAAACCAACACCAACAGTTGTGTTTACCTAATCTGGGCCTGTAGAATCAGATTCTGGGGTTAGTTTTTTTTTTTTTTTTTTGATTACTTACTCAGACATGACATAAAAAAAATTGTTTTTTTGCTGTACTGGTCCTTGTGACAAAAGAGCCAGAAAAAAATGATTTGATACATCTTATTGGACCAACATAGATGTTACAAAAGAAAACAGGTGCTTTAGCTTTTGGACTACACCCAGTCCTTCATCAGAAACTAATGCCAGTTGTTTTGGAAGAACACATTCAATTAACACCCAGATTATACATAAAAAAAACAGACAAAAAACTTGCAAAAAATCCCATTTGCTTAAACTCCATTCAAACATCAACCGAGAACCATATGGAAAGCACACAGTCTGACTGCTATCCAGGAGAGTCATTTCAAAGTCAAATGTTAACAGAATAGAGAACACCATTCCTGAAAAAACACATAAAACATAATGGAGTTTCATTTTGAACTATACATGAGTGAGTATGTGTTAGTGTATACATAAGGGAACTAAATCACATTACCCTAAACTTGCAGTTGACAATTAACCTAAAAAAGAAGAGTCCCATCAAAAATGGAAGGTATTCCAAGGTCGAAGTTACATAAGGAATAACCCTTTATCTTAAGAGAAAAAAAAACAGAGCACCCACAATTAAAAACACTGTGATTTAAACCCTCAAGTAAGAATATGCTAAGAATTTCATAGTATACGATGCTAAAAAGTCCTCTAAACAAGAAATTTCCTTTGTCTATGGCAATTAGTGAGTTTAAAGATAAGCTGCCCTTGGACCTAGGATCCCACTGCGTTCCAAGTGTCCACTGAGAAATTCACATGTGAAGCCTAGCCAGAGGGACAGTGGGGAGTCGGAGAACCAACTGGGCTGTGACCCACCTGCTGGAGGCTACTAGACGAGGCTGTTTCTGCAAGGTTTCCACCCTGTCCTAAGGGAGAAAAGCCATACCCTGGGCCATATCCAGCACCGCTCCAATAAACTGGAGGTGTTGGGAAGGGGAAAGTTGGGACTTGGGAAGGTTGACCGTAATCTCCACTTGCTCAAAAAGGGCCAGGGTAGCCGAGAGGGAAAGTTCCAACTGCTCCCTCAACGGCTCCAAAAGCTCCCAACCCCTACCATCGTAACAGACTACTCCGAGCGCATTTCTCCTCCAGCTGCTCATGTTTAAATTAAATAAATTCTGCACTCATGTTGTCTAAATTGTTTTTAAGTACACTACCCTCCAAATTTCTCTACACTGTATGTATGTTACCTCTGTCTGTAATTACTCCCAAATTGTTGTAAGTAGTAATGCTTGCTGTACCATTTTGTACTATTTATGTAAATCGTCATGTCTGTAATTGGGTCTCGGCCCCCAGGTTGCATCTGGAATCGAGCATGTTGCTCAGTATGCCTTCCTGGTAAAACTCATAAATAAATAAGCCAGTTGTCTAGGCAGGGGAACACATAGCGGCCCTGGCACCTCAGGGCCACCACCACTACCACAAGGCACTTGGTAAAAACCCAGGGTGCTGAGGACAGGCTGAAGGGGAGGGCTCTGAACTGGTAGCGCTCCCCTTGAAAGACGAACCGGAGATGGTGGTGATGGGCCTGAAAAACTGGGATATGCAAGAAGGCATCCTGCATATCGAGGGCATAGAGCCACTGTCCCTTGTGCAGGAGGGGCAGCAGACCTGGGAGGGTCAGCATTCAATACCGTTTGTACTCCATGTACATGTTTAGAGCACTGAGGTCCAAGATGGGATGCAAATCTCCCATCTTTTTTGGGACCAGGAAGAAGTGAGAGTAATACCTCTTTCCTACCTGGTTTGATGGAATGGGCTCTATCACCTCCTTTTGCAGAAGAGCCTTGATTTCTTCCCTTAACAGGGGAATGTGCTCCTCTGGATGAGACACCTGGAGGCTTGTCTGGGTGTTTCTCGAGAAACCCCAGAGTATGGCCCTGTCTGATCAACTGAAGGACCCACGATTCTGTGGTGACTGCTTCCCAACCCGGCAGGTGACTGGCAAACCATCCACCCACTGGCTCCAGCAACTGATGGGGGGGGGCCATGAGTCAAGAGACTGAGGGAGGGATGGGGAAGAGCAGCTCCTGAGGCTCTCTGAGCTTTAGCTGGAGGGGTGGCTGTTGCTGAAGGTGCCCAACGCTTGGCCTGGAGTCTGGCTGTATGCTACTGTTTCATGTCCCACTTGATCTGGCAACGAAATGGCTGTTTGGCCTTGGATCTAGGGTGGTACATGGCGTGAACTGACCTCAAGGCCGTGCCCTTATCCTGGAGACTGGTAATAATATCCTGGGCATCCCACTCCAAACAGGACAGAAACCCTGAAAGGGGCATCCTGAATAGCCGCCAGGACATCAGGTGCCATGCTGGACACCCTGAGCCAGGAAACTCTCCTGAGACAGACAGCCGTAATGGTGCCCCTGGCTGAGGAGTCCACTGCATCATAGGTGGCCCTCAGGGAGTAGCGACAGGTGACTTTGGCTGACCGGATAGTGTCAGCCAATATAGTCTTGGATTTAGAGTCCAGCATGGCCTCAATGATGGGCTCCAACAGGTGAAACAGCGACTTCTGATACACCAACATGTGTGCCATGTAGTTAAGGGCACGCATGGCAAGAGTGGAGGAAGAATGACATTTTCTTCTAAACTGACTGAACTGCCTCAACCCCATCAGGAGGGGAGGTGCTCTTGTGCCTGGGGGTTTGGTGGACCTATCATGGGCTGCAGTAATTACTACCGAGTCAGCCTTAGGGTGGACACTGTGATGCACCTTTCCTTCAGGAGTCCTATAGGTCCTGTAAGTGTTTTTTACCACAGTTGTAATAGAGGAAGGCATCATTCAAATAGTGGAGGCCAAGAGCTCGTGAGGTTCCAGCCACGGAGGTGTGAGGATGGGTGCAGTCTCCTCGATGTCCAAGTGCTCACTCAGCAAGTATCCGACGTTTGGGGTCCTGAGCACTGGATTCCCATCCGTAGACCTCTGTGATCTGTTTCAGAAGGTCTGCGAAAGAAGGATCCTCCGTAGGTGATTTGGGGGACTCCTTCAATTTAGGTTCCTCTGTTTTTTTTTGGGGGGGGGGGGAGAGAGTCTCAAACCCCAAAACCAAGGAGGAAGAACTGGACTTAGATTCTGAAAGACCGATATCTAGGCGAGAGTCCTCCTGAGTCTTAGCAGGAACACCACCCATCAGGGCAGATGGCAGGAGCTTTCGTCAGGCCCAAACAGACTGGCGCAGTTCCAGTGGGGAAGCAGACCTGGGAGTCTGATCCGGGCGAACCGGGAGGGGAGTTCTTGCCTGGTGCCGGCTGTCCAGCTTCGAGATAAGCTGAGATTTGGTCTCAGACCACCAAGACTGGAGAATGGCCCTAAAATCCACCTGAGGTTGGGGAGGAGGGAGAGGTGGCAGGTAAACTGGCTGGAACCCCGAAGGATACCCCACCATCAGGTATTCCAGCGTGTGAAACCTGTGTGCTGGGTAACAGCAGCGAAGAGTATGAAGGAGCATACCCAGACATCAGGAAGCCCGACGTCTGGTAGCCTGGCGATAGGATACTCAGGAACCTGATGATAGGGTGGTAACCGGCCGGAGGGTAACCAAACGGTGGTCCTGATGGGGGAGCTGCAGGGGCCAATGAGAGACCCTGAGGCCTGAAATTCAGACCAAAAGGGTCTGGAGGAGCACTGTCAGACATGGGGCCAGCAGGAGGCATGGCTGGCGACGGTGCTGATGGCCCCACCAGAAGAACCGGGGGAAGGGGCCTGCAGAAGCTTAGATGTTAGGTCCGGGCATGAACCAGGAACTACGGCACCTGGATGAACCCCGTCCTCCAGCTCCCGCTGATCTGGGGAGGGCAGAGGTGGCTCCACAATGGGAGAAGAGGGGGCATCTCCATGGGTGGGACCCACCGGAGAATGCTGCCCAGAGAAAGGCAGCTAGTTCTCGTCCGGCTGGACGTTGTCGGGGCTCACGCCAGAGCCCGATGTGAGCAAAGCGGTCAAGCGGTCATCAGGGGGTCCCACAACTGGCTAATTGACACTGGCTAAACAGGCACCAGAGTCCCTGGCGCCGAACTAACTGGCTCGGGCCAGGCATTCATCAAAGGGTCCGACGAACGGCTTATCTGCCCTGCCAGCCTGCTTAGACCTGGTGGTGGAGAAGGGTCTAAGGGAGGTGAAAGCCTTGGACTCGGCCAAGGCACCTGCAGCCACCATAACCAGTGGTGGCAGGGAAACCAAGGGGTGCTCTTAGGAAGGTGGGGCAGACGTAGCGGTTGTGGCGGTCTTCCCAGAGGAAGAGTGCTGCAGATCACCCGAGGGTGGCCACGGGAGAGAGGGGGATCATTCCTGGTCCTGATGCTTCTCTTTGTCCCTCTTATGTTTGTGGGAGTCAGACAACGAGGAAGATGCACTCCTTAATTTTTGCAGTTCTTTCTCCATGGATGCCATCTTCTTTTTCAGAAGATGGGCTTCAAGGGCCTGCTGGTGACGCTTTTGTGTGGCCTGGTTGAAGATGGAACTGGCCTCACAATCCTCAACCTTGTGCTCTGGGTCTAAACAGAAGAGGCAGAGGGAATGAGAATCTGTGTGTGGTAGCTGCGCGCCACAAGAATCACACTTATTTTTATGCGACTCGACTGAAGACAGCAAAGACATGCACAAAATAGAAAATTTTCACAAAAAAACGAGAAAAAATGGATACTCATCCAAAAATGGCATTCGGACTACAGTGACGATCTCCGTGATGCCTGATGTGCTCAGTTTGACAGCAGGAAAGAACTGGAAGGCGGGCATGGGGACTGCCCACTATATAGCGTCATGCTAACGTTGGTCAGGTGACATTGGGTGGGTGATCCCCTATCAGACACTGCTGACTAAAGTTTCCATGTGGTCCTGTTGCCAGGGGGCGCAGTCTTCAAGGTGATTACCTACTGCAAGAGCCCTCTTGAAGTAAAATCCACATGTTTTGCTTTCAAGATGGTATGATCTGAGACAGAGATACCATCATGAAGGTTTGCGACCTGAGGAACTTGTTCAGGTTGTGCAGATCTAGAATGGGAGGAGCTGGGCTATGTCATCTCAGAGCTGACAGCATGTCTGCAGAAACAAGGTCTTCCCGTGGGGCGTGGGCTCGACATGGAGGGTACTGCTCGAAATACAGAGGCAAACTCTGATCCACCACTTCTAGAACCCACCTGTCCATGGTGACAGCGGACCAGGCAGAAAGGAAGTGGCAGAGCCGGCCCCCCATGGGAGGACACAGGGGAGGCGTGATGGGCATGAGGGAAGCACCCCTCATCCTGTCACTGGGCAGACTTGGAGGAAGAGGAGGGCCTGTCCGAGGCGCCACTGGAGCCTCTCCCATCTGGCTTACAGACAACTGAAGCCACTGACTTGGGCCGAGGTTGCCATGCCTGAGCCTGCTGGCCAGCCTTTTGCTGGGCTGGCACGGCCGCAAGAGTGGAGATGGACTGAAAGGGCTTCCGTTTCTGATACTGCTTGGAGCCGCTGTGGTCCTTCTAGGCAGATGTCAAGAAGTCCAAGGTGGCATTGGACTTCTCTATGCATGTGAGGTGACCTTCGACCCCAGTTCCGAACAGGTCGGTGCCCAGGAAAGGGACATCTGCTAGCTTGTGCTGAGTGTTCTCTGTGAAGGTCGAGATCCTCAGTCAAGCCTTGTGGCGCATGGCCACTGAGGCTGCCACGGAGCGGGCATAGGAGTCCCCAATGTCCATGGTAGTCTGCAGCTGTTGCTTAGCCACAGCCGGCCCTGGTCTCTGACCTGTTTCACTGTGGTCTGAAGGTCTGCAGAAAGATGAGGAAGCACACTATCCAAGGTGCCCAGCAGGGCATGGGAGAAGTGGGCCATGAGGAGGGCTAAGCATAGACCTTCTCAGCCACATGGTACAACTTCTGGGGTTCATCAGGTGGCTTGTCAACATCCCTGGTGTTGCCGGAGCACTGGAAAACAGAGTCGGACACCAACCCCTTGGCTGAGGGGTGCTCTGTGAATCTCGAAAGGGATCCGGTGGGTACCGCATACTTGCGTGCCATCCGGGCAGAAGGCACAGGGCAGGAAGCAGGGTGCTGCCACAGCTCCAGGGCAGGGCCAAGAATAGCTTCTGCCACCGGGAAATCTGCCATCGGAGACTCTCCCCGGTCAAGGATCTCGGTCAACAGGTAATAAGCCCATTTCTGGATGGGCTCCATCTTCGTAACTATAGACTCAGAGATAAGACGGAGGAGGGCCATGAGAAAGAGGATGTACCTTTGTCTGTTGTTAGATCCCCCACAGACCTCATGTCAACCGGCTGGGAGTACAGGGAAGAACCTTCAAACTTCAGAATCATCAGAGAGCGGTCGAACGCCGGAGTCCCAGCTGACCCTCTGCGGATGGTCAGGGGTGATGGTCCAACAGCCAATGGGGAAGACCTTTGGCCAGCTGAGACTCCTTAGTCGGAGCACTGGCCGTCGGCTGTTTAGGTGTCGGTTCCACCACGATTGGTGGACATGCTGGAATTGGCTGAGTCGGGACCATTTAATCAGTTCAGTCGGCGGAGTGGGCATCAGCCCTTCAGGTGACAGCCAGGTAATGGCCAGCGTGGAAACTGGGCTCAGTTTGGCACCAGTAAACACCAACGGTTGCCACATCAAGTCCTTGTAGCGGCAATGCAACTTGCGCCACAGCCTCTCCTCACCTGAAGAGGATGAGGATGAAGAATAGCGGCAGTGCCGCTTCCCGTGGTGCAGTGAGTGGGAGCGCTGATATTGGCAGCACCGGCTCGACCCATGGGAGGAAGACCGAGACTTCAACTGCTAGCAGGGCTCAGAGGGAGTCAGCGATTGCCAAGGCTCCTCCTCCTGGACAGGACCAGAGGCTGCAGGTCAGCGGACTGATCTGACCCTCCAACAGTCTGCATCAGGACCGGAGTCCTAAACAAGGAAGTATCAGCCTCTTTAGTCGACAACTGGTCGGTCAGCTCGAGAAAAAGCTCAGCTGGGACTTTGACCAGCATCTCGGCTGACAGGTCCGATGGGGTTACGTGGAGCCAGCTGCCAAGGCCGACGATTCTACCAAAGTCAAATCCGGAGGAGTGGAGGAATCGGAGGCCCTCGACCGACAGCGCTCCCGATCCCATGATCGATGACGAGACTTCATTCTTAGACACTTTTTTTTAGACTTGCTGGTGGGTTCCTGATTGAAGGTTGGCAGAGACTGGCACAACTCCTTGAAGAAGCCCATAAATGTCAAACCCAGCTGAAGTGGCATGAAGGCAGAAGCAGAGGAGAAATGGGTCGTGGCCTGGGTCACCTCTTCTTTGAAGGTCGCAAGCTGCTTGGCGGGCCCCGCAACTGCGGAGACCACCCAACGGGCATCCTTGGATTTGAGCAGCGGGTTCTGTTATACCAGGTGGCCCAGTTTCAGGTGGGTGAGACGATCCTTCAGATCAGTCAAAGAAGTACAAAATAATGCATCTGGGAAACAAAAACCCGGGGAAGTGTACACAATGGGGCGGGGGGAGGTAGTAACAACAACAAAAAAAAAAAACAGGAAAGGACCTGGGGTAATCCTATCAGATGAACTTAAGGTTGGCAAGCAATGTGAGAAGGCAGCAGGGAGGGCTGGGGGATACTGGGATGTATAGGGAAAGGCATCACCAGCAGAAAACAGGAAGTTGTTATCCCTCTGTACAGACAGTTGGGTGAGACACCATCTGGAGTACTGCGTCCAGGTCTGGAGACCTCATCTCCGTAAGGACACAGATAGCATGGAGGCAGTCTAGAAGAGGGCAACTAAAATGATGCAGGGTCTGCAAGAGAAGCCATATAAGGGGAGACTAAAGGAACTTAATATGTATACCCTTGAGGAAAGCAGTGGCGGGGGGGGGGGAGGAGACATGACAGAAACCTTTAAGTACCTCAGTGGAATCAACAAAGTCCAAGAGGGTAGCATCTTTCAGAAAAAGAGATGTGCAAGAACAAGGGGACACAATTTGAAGACAGAAGGGGGACGGCTCAAGAGCAATGTGAGGAAGTATTTTTTCATAGAGAGGGTGGTGGATGCATGGAACCGCCTTCCCGAGGAGGACGTGGAGTCTAAAACTGTGGGAGAATTCAAGAATGCAGAGGACAGACATAAGGCAATTCTTGTGAGGGGTAGGAAGAAATAGGCTGATGGTTAACTAGAATCTGCAGCTTATCCAGTAGGTAGGGAAATGGGCAGACTAGGTGGGCCAAGCAGTCCTTATTTGCCGTCAGAGTCTATGTTTCTATTATTTCGGTCGAGTAAAATGAGCATTAAATGTTACAGGCTTGGGGATCGCGGTCGTGCCCTAAGCAGTAGATGCACATGGTGCGTGGGTCGGTCCTGGACATCTTCTGCTCGCAAAGGCACCAGCGGAACCTGGGAGAAGACTTACTGTCCACAGAGGTCGTGATCAAAGAACAAGCTGAAGACAAAAACTCATAAGAATTGAAGATCTGGAAGTAATTCCGAAGGATTTAAGCACCAGGGTCTACTCAACACGGAAGTGGTAGGGAGGGAACCTGCTTCTTCCAGTGGAAAGGAATATCTGGCGTTATGGGGCGGAGCCGAAGGAGTTACCACCCAGATGGGTGGGAGGAGCTGTCTTGAAGACTTTCCGGCACATCTTTAAGAGAAAGGACACTGGCAGATAGTGTGGCTAGAACATATCCACGTCACTAGAAATTAAACTTACACAATTAAATACAACACAGTCTCTCTGCACTCTATTTGTGCTATTCACCACAAGAAAAAATTACTCACCTCAGTAAAGTTGTTTCTTCTAATGGAGTCTTGCTATATTCTGACATATGCAGTGAGTCCCAACCTTCGAACTGCCCCGGAGATGAAAGAGTTAAACTTTCCATGCCAGGCATGGAACGCTGAGCTCGAGGTCGGTTGAGACTCTGTCTGTTGTTCTTCAAACTCAAACCGTCAGATCTTTACAAGCTAAACTCACTAAGGTCCTGTGTGGAAGCTGTAAACCTACACTAGCCAACTGGCTATCAAACATAAAATACATTTTTTGGTCCCAAAACAAAGACTCAAGTCAGGAGACCCAAATATGAAAAACATACCACCAACTCACCCCAAGAAGAGAAGGGGTGAAACAACGAGGTGGGCATCTACTAAGTGCCAACACTGCACTGCCCACCCCCATCCCAAAAACAGGTTCTGAGAAGGGCAGGCGGGGGGGAGGTCAGAATATAGCAAGACTCCATTAGAAGAAACAACATTACTAAGGTGAGTAATTTTTCTTCAAACAACATGAAGTCTTGCTATATTCTGACATATGCAGATACTAAGCAGTACCTCCATGGAGGAGGGACAGAACCTACTTAGGAAATAGGCTCTGAAGCATAGCTGTGCCAAACCGAGCATCACTCCTAGCCTGGATGTTCAGGGAGTAATGCTTGGTAAAAGTGTGAACTGTTTTCCAGGTAGCTGCTTGACATATCTCCAGAATAGGGATGTCCCTGGCAGCAGCCAGGGAAGCAGCTGTACCTGTGGTAGAGTGAGCCCTCAGGCCTGAGGGAGGAACATTACCCAGTTTTTCATAGCAAAATTGGATACAAGAGACAATCCACCTGGCAATGGATCTTTTAGTGGCAGGTTTCCCTTTACCAACCTCACCATAAGTGAGGAACAGTTGGAGGGAGTCAAACCTGTGACCCTTGGTACGCTCTATGTAGTAACTAAGGGCTCTTTTCACATTTAAACTGTGCAGTCTCCTCTCGCCAGAGGAGGAGTGGTCAGTGAAGCACACTGGAAGAGACACAGATTGATTAAGGTGGAAATCTGAAACCACCTTAGGCAAGAACTTCCTGTTAGTCCTGAGGACCACCTTATCTCTATGAAAGGAGATAAAATTAGGCTCCACTGACAAAGCTTGTAACTCACTTATGCATCTGGCAGAGGTGATGGCTACCAGTAACACAGTCTTCCAAGTCAAGTACTTAAGCTCTGCTGAAGATAAAGGCTCAAAAGGGGGTTGCATAAGCTGAGCAATGCAAACCATTGAGGTCCCAGGCAGGGGCAGGGTCCCTGAATGGAGGGTTGGTGTGAAGCAATCCCTTGAAAAACTTGGAGAAAACAGGGCGAGCTGAGAGAGAAGAGAGCCTACCTGCTGAAATAAAAGCAGACAGCTGCCAGATGCACTTTCGGTGTAGCTGGTCTCAGACCCAAGCTATTCAAGTGAACCATATAATCAAGGACTGTGGGCAGATCAGCAGATTCTGGGGAAATATGCTTCCCAGAGCACCATATGGAAAAATCTTTTCCATTTAAAATTATAAGTAGCCCTGGTGGAAGGTTTTCTAGAAGCCTTCAGGATATCCAATACACCTTGGGAGAGGTGTAAATCAGCAAACTCTAACTCTTCAAGAGCCAGGCCTTGAGATTGAGAGATTTGAGGTTCAGGTACCAAACCCTCCCCTGAGCACAGGTTAACAGGTTGTAATTCCAGGGAAGACACAGGGGAAGATGGACTGCTAAGGACAGTAGGAGTGGGTACCAGGGCTGTCTGGCCCAGTCTGGAGCAATCAGGATCATCTTGCAGGGTTGAGATCTGATTTTGACTAGCACTTTGAACAGGAGAGGGAAGGGAGGAAAAGCACAGAGAAACTTCCCTTCCCAATTGAGAACTAAGGCATCCAGGGGGACTGAGCCCAACACTGGGGGCCTGCAGCAAAAAAGGGGAAGTTGGAGAATGTCTGGGGCTGCAAAAAGATCTATCTGCGGGGTGCCCCATCTGGAAAATATCACCTCCAAGACCAGGGGATCCAGTGACCATTTGTGATGGCCCTGGGAAATCCTGCTGAGAGCATCTGCCAGGAAATTGTCCTTTCCTGGGAGGTGAACTGTTGTGAGGGAGGTGTTCAGGGAGTAAGCCAGAGACCACAACTTCATTGCTTCAGTGCACAAGGCCGTAGACAGAGTGCCTCCTTGCTTGTTGATGTACCACATTGTGGTGGTGTTGTCTGTTCGGACCTGTACAGCTTTGTTCTGAACGGATTTGGAAAAAGCTTGAAGTGCTAGAAATACTGCTCTGAGTTCCAACAGATTGATATGGAGCAGAGATTCCTGAGGGGACCACAACCCCTGGGTGGTGAGGTCACCCATGTGAGTCCCCCACCCCAAGAAGGAGGCATCTGTAGTAAGGATTAAAAAGTGAGACTGAGTGACAAAGGGAACCCCTCGTCTCAGATTGTTCTGATCCTGCAACTACTGTAGAGCCTGGATCAGGGTTCGAGTTACTGGGATCAGTTTGGTCAGAGGGTCCTTCCTTTGAGACCAAAAGGCTCTCAAATGGAACTGAATGTCCCTCATCTGAAATCTTGCTCCCTGCACTACTGCTGTAGAAGCAGTCATGTGCCCCAGGAGCTGAAGAAAATGCCTTGCTGGTCGAGACACCTGCAGGGTGAATGAGGAGGCCAGAGAGACCAGGGTCCTTGCCCTGTCCAGGGGAAGGAAGGCTCTGGCCTTCTGTGTGTCTAGCTCTGCGCCTATGAAGGTGAGGAGCTGGACAGGCTCTAGAACTGACTTTGGAAGATTTAGAAGGAAACCTAAAGAAGTGAGCAGTTGCTGAGTTATCTGTAAGTGTAACTTGACTTGGTCTGGGGACTGGCCTACTATGAGCCAGTCGTCCAGGTAAGGGAAGATGGCAATTTTCTGCCTTCTTAGAGAAGCAACTACTACTGCCAGGCATTTTGTGAATACCCTTGGAGCAGAGGTGAGGCCAAAGGGCATTGCTCTGAACTGGTAATGGCCTGAGGACAGCTCGAACCTGAGGTACTTTCGATGGGAGCTTCTGATGAGAATATGGAAGTAGGCATTCTTGAGGTCCAGGGACACTAGCCAGTCCCCTGGCATTAGGGAGGGTAGAATAATTCCCAGAGTCACCATTTTGAGTGTTGGTTTTAAAAGGTGCTTGTTTAAGTATCTGAGATCCAGGATGGGCCGCCATTCTCCTGTCTTTTTTGGGGTAAGGAAGTACCTGGAATACAATCCTTTGCCCTGGTGTAGGGGTTGAACCCTTTCCACAGCTCTGAGAGTTAGGAGGGAAGAGACCTCTGCCTCTAAGGCAAGTGCCTCTGATGGATTTGCAGGTGGAAAGGATCTGGTTCTCATCTTTGGAAGCTTTTTGAAGTTGAGAACCAGTCCCTGGCTTACTACTTCCAGGACCCATTTGTCTGATGTCAGAGACTCTAGTCCTGGACAAAGTAAGCCAGCCTGCCCCTACAGGTAGCTGAGAATCGGCCTGGCAACCCCATCAGGGTGCCTGCTTGCAGGGGCCTTGGGCTGATGGGTGGAAGCATGTCTGCTTGTACCCTGTCTGCCTCCCCCAAAGAACCCCCTGGACATAAGCAGAAGAGAGGCCTGGCTTGGTAAAAAGGCCTATGAAAAGGCCTGCCCCTGCCCCTGGGAAGCTGCCTTTGAGGAGTGGCCTGCCTTTCCTGGCCTGTGCACCCTATAGGTGGTCCTATACTCATCCATTTTTCATTCATGTTCTCTGTCTGCCTCAAACAGAGAATTACCCACAACAGGAAAAATCCATGGCCTTAGTCTGGGTATCTCATGACAGGCTAGTACATCTGAGCCAAGCCATTCTTCAAGTGCCACAGATGTAGCCATGACTCTTGATGACACATCATTTGAGTCCACTGCAGCATGGAATTGCACCTTGGATGCCTCGATACCATCAGCAGCCACCTGCTCCAGCTCCTTGCAGCTGGCCAGGGACCTGTTTTGCTAAAGCCATGACAGTGTCCCATCTGGATTTCTGATATCTAGCCACATAAGCCATATAATTCGCTCTGTCTGAGTCCCAAGGATGCTGCCATGTACTGTTTCTTGCCATGGCATCAATCTTCCTGGAGTCCTTGTCTGGGGGATGTGAAGCCAAGGAATATTTGCCTCGGCCACAGGCTGCAGCCTGCACTACCCCAACATGGCTGCATTGTTGTGTAGGAACTCCGATCAGAGCCTGGACAATGTGTACTCTTGTTCATTCTCTTATCCAGAGGAGGTAGTGTTAGGAGTTTTAGAATTTTAAATGTGTGTTTCCCAAAAGATTTATGCAAGGGAATAGACAGCCTCCTAGACTCTGGGATATCCATCATTTCTACAAAGTCAGGCTCCTCTTGATCATCCACAGCTTCCTCCATAGGGTGCTGGAGGGTTTCAGCCACTTTTTTATAAAACATAAAATAAGAAGGGGACTCAGAAAGCCTAGGAGGAGACACTCCTGAAGGTCTGTCTGGGGAGATGTCTGGGTCAATGGGCACATCCAGACTTTCAAATCCACATTCACTCTCCTCATACTCCTCTTCCCCCTCCTCCGGTTCATAATATTCCTCTAAATCATACTCTTGAACTGGTGGAACCCGGCCGAACCAGCGCCTACCTGACGGTGCGGTTCGGTCGGAACCAGGGAAAGCGACTGGACAATTTTGATCGCTTTGGCTATTTCTTCAGCGGTTGGAGAGGAAAGTTTTGGCTGATTTTCTAGTCCTTTTTGCTGGAACCGACTCCTCAGAGTGGATCTCCTTTTGCCTAAAGAAGTCTCGCCCTGGTCAGAGGGCACTCCTTCTGGTTCGGTTTGAACCAAACCGGGCTGGCCATCCGGTTCAGCAGACTTTTTGGCCTCCCTTTCCCTGAGCCTACCAACTCTCTTTTCCAGGGTAGCTGCAGGAAAATTTTTACAAATCTGGCAGTCTGCATTGAGGTGGTCAAACCCCAGACAATAAACACAGGTGGTGTGGGGATCAGCCTTGGCAAGACCTCCCCACACACACTACAGTGTTGAAACCCAGTGGGCCCGGTTTTCCTTTGGGTTTCTCAGACATAGTGCCAGTCCTATCCAAACTTACCCTATTATGGCAATCTGCCAGGCAAGACCCTCTTATCGGTTCCCAACCGTGTCACGGGTCGTGGAAAAAAATGTAATAAAATCCGTTTTTTTAGAACCGATAAGAACCGGTAACCACACTCTAAAAGTACAATTTAAGATTTTTTAAACAACTTGATCGGTTCAAACCGAACCGATGAACCGTTTACAAGTTCCACAAAGAATAGAGTAAAATATAACCTATCTAGTACTCACAAATACCACAGACAGAGACAACCGACAGGTTACGGTTTAATTTCGGTCGAAAACCGAGAAAACGGCACTTTAACCGACAAAATGAACCGAGCAGAAGGAGAAATCTCCGGAGCGACTGTTCAGTGAGGCGGAGTAAAGAATTTGACGGTTTGAGTTTGAAGAACAACAGACAGAGTCTCAACCGAGCTCGAGCTCAGCATTCCATGCCTGGCATGGAAAGTTTAACTCTTTCATCTCTGGGGCAGTTCGAAGGTTGGGACTCACTGCATATGTCAGAATATAGCAAGACTTCATGTTTGAAACACCAGGAGATTCCAACTTCTGTTTGCAGCACCAAGCATACAACCTGGAACATTACTCCAAGTGTCTCCATTCACAGTAGAATAATATCCCTGGCGCTTTGACCAAGGTGGGGTCTTCACCAGGGGGTGGAGATCATTCATAACAGAGATGTTCAGAGTTCTTAATAAAAAACAAAGTTCTGAATTCCCCACTGATTTCATTTCAGAAGCCCTAGAGTTTGTCCTAACTCAATTTCTTTGAATTTGATGGTGAATTCTTTTAGAAACTTCAAGGGACTGCTATGGGGCCACAATGGCCCCCAGTTATGCAAATCTCTTCCTTGGGTCCTGGGAACATGATGTGATATTTTCAGTAGAAAAAATTCCTATCTGTAAGAATATTATTAGACGGCATTGTTTTATTGATGACATAATTTGTGTATGGTCAGGATCCAAGGAAAATTTGGAAAATTTTATGAAATACGAACATACGAAATTTGCCACCAGATAAAGGCCTAGAGGTCTATCAAGTCTGCTTGAATGTGCAGCTAGCACCCCTTATTCTGCAGCTTCCACCCTTCCCCTTCATTAACCCTCCCCCTTGTCCTGTCCCATCCTTGTTTGAAGCAGTCCACTGTTCTACTGCATACCACTCAGCAGGTAATGCATTCCACCCAGCCACCACCCTCTCTGTAAAAGTGTCTCCTCATCTCCCTCCTGAACCTTCCTCGCTCCAGTCTCATATCATGGCCCCTGGTGGCCCTCCCTCCTTACTTTGAACAGCCCTCTGTACCCGTCTGCTTATTCCTTTCATGTATTTAAAGGTTTCAACTCATGTCACCCTGTCTCTCCTCTTCAGTGAGTACATGTTCAACCTCTTCAACATCCTCTCGTATGATAAGTCCCCAGCCCCTGATCATCTTTGTCGCTCCGCGCTGCACCCTCCAGTAACTTAATGTCCTCTCCAGATATGGACGCCACTGCACGCAGTACGCCAGGTGTGGCCTAACTAATGACCTATACAGTGGCAGAATCATCTCCTCCTCCTCGAGGATATACCTTGCAATACAACCCAGCATTTTGTTGGCCTTGCAGCTGCCTTCCTACATTGTGCCGAGTTGTTCATTGACCCCTGTAATGAGCACACCCAGATCCTTCTCCTCCTCTGTCTGGGCTAGCTGCACTCCCACTAGCTGGTAACTCCTCCTTGGGTTCTTCATCCCAAAATGCAGCACTTTGCACTTTTGGCATTAAAGCCCAGTTCCAGGTGTCTGACCAGGTTTCAAGCTTTGCCAGATCATCCTGCAACCCTGCCATCCCCTAGGTCATCCACCACCGTGTTACCTTGGTATCATCAGCAAACAGACTGATCTTGCTCTTGATGTCCCATGATATGTCTGCAATGAATATCCCAAACAACACTGGTCCCAACACTGAGCCCTGTGAAACACCCGCTCATCACTGCCCTTGGGTGTGAGAGCTCCCACCCACCACCACCCTGTTGCCTTCCCTGCAGCCAGTTTCCTACCCATCTCACCAGCTTTGCACCGCCCCTGTACCTACTAACTTCCTTCCCAGCCTTCCATGTGGCACTGAGTGAATGCCTTACTGAAGTCAGATACAGGACATCCACTGCATGGCCCCTGTCCAGTTGCCTAGTTACCCAGTCATAGAACCTCGACTGGTTGGCTTGGCAGGATCTGCCACGATGAAGCCATGCTGTCTGCTGTCCTGTAGTCCTTTGGCCTCTAGGAGGGCCACCAGCCTCCTCCTTCAGGATAGTCTCCATTAGTTTACCCACGATGGATGTAAGGCTCACTGGTCTGTAGTTTCCCGGTTCATCCTTGGGGCCACTCTTGTGGAGGGGCATCACATCAGCCATCCTCCAGTCCTGAGGTACACACCCCGAATGTAGTGAGGCATTAAATAGGTCTGCCAAAGGTCCTGCAAGGACCTCTGCCAGCTCCTTCAGTACCCTGGGGTGGATGCCATCTGGGCCTGGCGCCTTGTCCACCCTCAGTGAGTGAAATAGATCAAGAATAGTAATAAAATTAATCTAAAGTTTACCCATACTGAAAATCCAACAGAAATAGCTTTTTGGATTTAACTTTATCTGTAGATATGAACAATGAGGTACAAACCACAAATTTCAGGAGAACTACTGCAACAAATAACATTCTAAGAGCAGAGAGCTCACACCCTGGTGTCCAAATTAAATCCATTCCATATGGACAGTTCTTAAGGCTGCACAGAAACTGAAGAATTTCAAAAACAAGCATCAGAGATGAATTCAAGATTTTTTTAAGAAGCGGCTAGAAGAAAGAGCTTCTGGACAAGGCTTTGTCTGCAGTAGTAGTAAAAGATTTATTTTTATTTAGTACAAGTCCTTTCCTCAGCCTTTTTTCAAGATGGTCCTGACAGCAGGACTTTAAAATTGTTCAAAACAAACATCACTTTCAATCTCTAAGACCTTACAAACATATAATAAATATACTTGCATTCCAACAAGACTTGTACAACTCATTTCACAACATGAAATACCAATGAAGTATTAGAGCTGAAATTAAAGACAGGAATGCACTTCTGATGCCTAAAAATATTTCAGAGAAAGAGTCAAAGAAAACAGAGAAACAACCTAATACTTTTGCAACACAATTTGGCAGACAAGCAAATAAAAACAGGGTCAGTAATTTAAGAAATATTGGTCAATTCTTTTAAATGACCCCATTTTATGTGATGAATTAGGCAGTTATCCAAGAATCACCTTTTCTAGGGCAGAAACAATTAAAGATAAGATTGTTCACAGCAGATTTCAAGGAAAGAAGGAAGCACATAGAATGCGGTTACCCCCACCCCCAATAGGGATGTACAGATGTGGAAGATGCAACATTTGTGAACACTGCAACCAGGGAAAAACCACGAGTGGATAGTGGTAAATACAGCATCAAGATCAAAAGCTTTCTAAACTGCAATAGCACTTATGTCGTGTACACTGTGTGGTGCCCCTGCAATTTAATCTCTGTAGTGAGAACAATACGGCCTGCGAAACAAACAGTGCAAGAGCACTTTAGAAATATAAGAGAGGGCCTTATGAATAAGCCTATGGTAAAGCATTTCACAGAAAGGCACAACAGTATAATAGATACAAAGTTTATGGCAATTGAGAAGGTAGGAAGCAACCCCAAGGGAGGTGATAGACTGAAGACCCTCCTACAGCGTGAAAGCTTTTGGATCTTCATGCTGGACATCATCTAGCCAAAAGGTTTAAATTTGGCGTGGGATCTGAAACCATTTCTAAAGAAAAAATAAAACGTTACTGGTCCTGGCCACTATACAATGGTGTCAACAGATATTGGTAATGTTTGGCAATGAGATAAGAGAGAAAAAAACAGAAAACTAAGGGAATGGAAGTTTAGGGGCACATATGTGTCTTTAATTATAGTTTAGAAAGCATTCAAATATTTTTTTGGTTTCTGTTTATGAACCCAGTTTAGTGCAAATAGAGGTATTAGTATAATAGTGAAGAATACTACAGCTCCTTTAAGTATTTTTCTGAATAACTGTAGCTCCTTTACGTTTTTTTAGATTATGTCCTTTTTGTGTAATATAAGAAATAATAAAGTCTAAATAAATTTAAAAGGTATATCCCTTAAGTTGTAAATTTAAATTAGAAGAAGAAGAAATACAGGTTACTCACCTGTAACAGGAGTTCTTGGAATGGTATATGTTGTTCATCCACACATACTGGCAGGTCCCTTGCCGCTTTAAATCTTGCCGGAAGGTCTAAGCTAGCTCCTCCACCCACCGGTGGTAAAACTCTGACTCCGCCCAGCATAGATCTAGCCCACAGAGCCAGGTGTCAGCGCCGAAGCCGGGAGGTTTGGAAATGTAGATGAACAATAAATACCATTCCTAGAACTCCTGTTACAGGTGAGCAACCTGTATTTCTAGGACATGGATATGTTGTTCATCCACCCTGTTGGCAGACTCTAGCAGTTCTCCGGAGGAGGGAGGCAAGCACACCCCTATTAGGTAGAAAGACTGAGAACCGAGGCCCCGACCAGCACCCGCGAGCCAAGGTCGATGTGGAAGGAACGGAAGCTTTCGCCCGGACAGAAGCCCTGCGGATATCCTGGACCGGAGTGTCCTTGGAAGCAGCCACTGATTCAGCAGAAGGACGGGTTAAAAAGAGCGCTTATCCCTCAGGGAGGCTCCATGCCCGCCCGCCTAAAGTGGAGACCTTGCAGGGGTGACCCGCCCGACCATCTTCCACTGGGCTGCAATCTGCCAGATGCGGCTTCAGCGAAGGTGATGAACAGCTGGCTAACCTCTCCCCGAACTTTAGCCTCTACGCTTCCTCACGAGGTGAGCGTTAAACGGTTCCACGAACCTGAATACGGCCTCGAGGTGAATGGGGATAAACCCGGCAGAGGCACACCTCAAGGAAGACTCGCCACCACCTTCGGAGGAACTTCGGTGGGGCGAGGACAACCTAGTCCCTGTGGAAGACCGGATAGGAGGTCAAAGGAGTGCCTGGAACCTCCCAGCCTTCTGGATGGCGGAGGCCCCAAGAAGGTGTTCTTCCACAACAGGTGGGGAAAAACGCACCTGTTAAAGGTTCGGATGGCTTGCTCATGGGCTAGCCCATACCAGCAAGGATCCTGCAGAAACAGGGATACTCTCCCAAAGGGGAGGCGGGTCGAGGCCTAGAAGTGCTGGACCACCTTCTCCATCACCAGCTACCCTCCGCCGCGCCTGGAAGACAGTGGTGACTGCAGGAAGCACCCAGAGGGTCGCCAACTCAAGCCCTGGTCTAAGGATGGACTGCAAATGGTCCGAATGCTATGCCTAGGGACGGGAAGGGCACCAGCTCTATCCCATCATCGGAAGAAGGAAAACTCCTCCAGGATTAGCATCTTGGCCGACTTCAGCAGGATGCCTCGCTGTCGAGGACCTTGCCGAAGACCCCTAGGCCTGGCCCCTAGCCACAGGGGACGGCCAACAGGTGCAAGGATTGAAGGTCCAGATGGATAACCTTCCCTGAAAGGAAAGACAGGACCGCGCCTGTCTCGGGAGCCTGGGGCTGAGACTGGAGGAGAGCTGGATACCAGCACTGGCAATCCAGTCTGGGGCTACCAGCACACCACCAAATCCTCCTCGCCTGCCTTTAGGCCAAGGGAAATGGGAGAGGTACTGAGGGCCCGGGGTCCGTGGCCCCGTGGCATCCCCACAGCAAGCCTTGCTGAGGGGCGGGCACAAAAACAGTCTCGGCCTAGTATTCTCCCCGGAGGGAAAAGGGAGAAGATTCTGTGCTACCCCCGGCAGGGGAGACACTCATGAGGCACAGCCTATGCCCGGCTCAGGGCCGCAGCCAGGGAATTGGGCTCCTGCCGTGAAATGGCTAGGAAGCCTCGACTGCGCAACCGCCCAATGCGGAGAACCTCCTTGCACCGAGACAAGGGGATAGACCGAACCTGGCGGAGTAGGTAGCACATGGTCTTGGAATAATCCAACTTGGACTTAGACCACTAGACCCCGTACAAGCGGAGCGAGCGGTGCCGGCTAATCGGACCGTCTGTCTCCAGCGAGCAGGAAGGACATCGGGACTCACAAGAGAACCAGAGGCGACGCACTCTGTATTCCCCAAATGGGCACCCACCCATCTGAGAAGCATCGGTCGGAGAAGACCGCAACTCAGTGCGAACAAGCAGGATAGTCTCCTGTCAAGTCAGAACGGTCCAAGGAGCGCCTCCCAACTCCTGGGCTGTAAGTCACGAACTG
This sequence comes from Neoceratodus forsteri, assembly GCA_016271365.2. Classification (NCBI taxonomy): domain Eukaryota; kingdom Metazoa; phylum Chordata; order Ceratodontiformes; family Ceratodontidae; genus Neoceratodus; species Neoceratodus forsteri. The sequence continues at coordinate 1,070,046,339 of CM028130.1, forward strand.
GTCCACGGGACACAGCGCAGGACCTCTGGCTGGCCCTCCCACTATGAAGGCCGCCTGAGGCCCAGGAGGTCCTGGCAGGACGACTCTCGCCAACCCGACCGCAAAGGAAGAAGAACCCCGCCTCTGTTCGCCTCGGAGCTGAGCTCGGACTCAAAGTCGAGCTTAGTCCCAAGAAGCCACCGCTAAGATACGGAAGGTTCTCACTGCCCCCAAACAGGGGACCAGTCTGCCTCGGTGGGGTGACATCCGACCCTTCCATGCCGCAGAGACTGCTGAGCAAGGAAGAGTTAGGAACTCGTAGCAGCTCCCCCGCAAGAAGGGGTTGAGCCTCCCCCAAAAACGGACGGAACGAGGAGTAGGTACATCCTGGGGACCAGGAAACAGCTACACGCCACGTTCTGAGGATGGAATGTCTGCAGAAGAGAGACCATCCAGGCGGTTGGAAGATGGGCGCAAGTCCCTGTCCGTAAGAGACCAGGAATACCTGGACGCGAACCCAGGGTTGAATGGGGTCCACGGCCTCCTGATCATCTCTAACTAGAGAGCCAGGCATGTCTGACGCACCGGCACAGGGCAGTGAACTCAAATTCCCCATGGGGCAACGGGTTCAAAAGGGGATCCGCCGCAACTCATGGACAGGATCCACCCCAACACCTCCAGAACGAGGTGCGGAGCCATCCCCACGGAAAAACCGGCTGGGACGACGGAGCCGGAGCAATGCCACTTGGCCCGCCACTGAGCAGGCTTAGAGGGGAGGGAGCCGAGGAGCCCTCTGTTTCCTGCCTCTCCGCTTCTTTGGAGGAAGACGCTGGTTTGGCAACAGCGCCTACGAATGCCTGCTGGCCTCATGCTGGGCCAGGGGGGCCCCAGGGCTTAGGGGGCAAAGGGGCTTACGTAAAGGCTGATGGCTGCCCTTGACCCCTTGGGCGAGAGTGACCGAGTCCGGAGTGGCATCAGACTTCTCAGGCCCATGGATGTATCCCTCCACTCCAGGGCCGAAAAGGTCAGTCCCCAAGAAGGGGATGACGGCCAACTCGTGCTGGGTTTCCAAGGAGAAGGATGTTAACCTCAGCCACGCCCTGCGGCGCATGGCCACTGCGGCCGCCACCGATCTGGCACAGGAGTTGCCTAGATCCAGAGCCGTCTGGAGCTGCTGCTTCGCCACCGCCCTACACTGGTCCCGCACCTGTCGAACCGTGGTCCGCAGGTCACCTGGGAGATGAGGGAGAACCTCGTCCAGGGAGCCCAAAAGGGTGTGGGAGAAATGTGTCATCAGTGCAACCGAGCTGGCCTGACAGAGGCCTAGGGAGGACGCAGCATAAACCTTACACCCAACATAGTCCATCCTTCTGGACTCCTTGTCGGGGGGGTCTGTCCACATCCCCAGCGTTTCCAAGACATTGGAAAACGTCGGTAATTACCCCTTCAGCCGAGGGGTGCTCCGAGAAACCGGGCAGAGAACCGACTGGGATAGGTACCGTTCAGCTACCCTGCGAAGGCGCAGGGCAAGAAGTAGGCCGCCATAGCTCCAAGGCTGGGCTCACAATAGCCTCAGCCACTGGGAAGGCCTCCGTGGAAGAACCCTTTGATCCAGAATCTCCAGAGGGGTAAGGAGCCCGATCGAGACGGGCTTAGCTGCATTCCAGTAAACTCTGAAATGAGCTGAGTAGACCCTCAGAAGACGATGGGCTGTCGCTCACTGGATGTTCCTGGGAAGACCCGGGTCCTCCCTGTCAGGAAACATGGCAGAGCCTGCTCCAGATTCCAGGGGTCTGCAAAGCTGCCGCAGGCCCGAGGCACTTTCAAGCTCGCTGGGCGTGGCAGGGAGTGAGGGAACCGAGTGATCTGAAGGACAGGCCACGGTCCGCCTGACTCGCCAGGCGGAGGGGCAGCAAGGGTCAACGAGCAACCGGTCCTGGAGAAGGCTCTCAACCGATTCGAACGGTTGTTGACTTGCCAGCGATTGCTTGCTATCTGAGAATGAATCAGGTCGATTAAACCCAGACAATCGCTGTCGCCACATAAGTTCTTCGTAACTAACCGACGCCAACGGCATCGAAACCGCCTCCTCATCCAAGGAGGGGACGAAGAACGCTGCCACCTAACCCGGTGTTCGATCAGAACGCCGAGATCGCGTGAGTTGCCAGACCGAGAGTGGTGACCGAGACCGAGACCCAAACTGCAACTGAGGGCGGCCTGGGAAGAAACGGGGAGCCTCCCTCGGCTCGGAAGAATGGGACCGAGGGCTGTCGACCGGCGGAGGACAGAGCTGATCACCAAGACGGGCGGGAAGACGGCCCCAGCAGACCCCCGAAGATGGTCGAGAGACCGACAACGTCGATGGGGATTTTGGCCGGCTGACCTGACGGGGTACCGTGAGGCCAGAGGTCAAGCCGAAAACCTCGACCGTCGAAAGATCGGCCAATGAGGGAGGGGAAAATTCCCACTCCTGAAGAGACCCCGCTCGCGGCCCTTTAGACATAGGCAGAGAGACAGGCCAGGTTCCCTCTCCCTTGGAGGAGAAGGAATGATGAAGCTCCCTGAATGAAGCTGAATGTAAGGAACCAAGGAGAGCGGATAAGCTCCGCAACCGGCGAGAGGGAAGGAACCCCGTCCTTCCCGGCAGGATAAGACTGCAGAGAAACAGTCGAGCGGGCACCCGCCGTCCAATGGAATCTCGGAGTGGAAAAACTGCTGGATGTCCGGAGGGCCCCAAGCGGGCGCGGTCCCTCCGGAGAGCTGACCGAAGTCAGAACAAAGTTGCAAGCCGAGGATCGTGATCCAAGTCCAGGCAAAAGAGCACGCGGAGTGCGAGTCCCTCCTGGAGGAACTAACCGCACGCCTCGGGGCCGGAAAAGCCATCGCCACAGCCAAGAAGAAAAGATCAAGATTCAAGGATACTTTAATAAATTTGAAGACCGAACCTTTCAGGAACCAGTCAAAAACGCAGAGCGCTAAGGAGGGAACCTGAGCTTCCAAGCGGTAAGGAAGATCTGGCGTCATGGGGCGGAGCCGAGAGTTTTACCACCCGAATGGGTGGGAGGAGCCAGCTTGAAGACCTTCCGGCAAGATTTAAAGTGGCAAGGGACCTGCCAATAAGTGTGGATGAACAACATATGCATGTCCCTAGAATCAGCATTTATATAGCGCTTTTCATACACAGTATCCCAAAGCACTTTACAAGCAATGCTAGACTGGTAGTGAAGTGACTGAATGTGTGGTGGTGGCCATATCGCACATCATCACACACACACAGCCTGGATAATTGCATGAACCGGTTTTATGGGAAGGGGAACGTTGGCCAGGACACCGGGAATGTTCCCTGCTCTTTGCGAAGAGTGCCCTGGGTTGTTTTACTTCCACCAGGACAACACCAGGATGGGCAGAAGGGACCTCGGTTTAACATCTCATCCGAGGGACGGCACACCCCAGCAGTACAGCACCCCTCAATACTGCACTCGGATGCCAGCAATTTTCAGGTGCAAGTCCAATCCTGGTGTGGGACGAGAACCCACGACCTTCTGGTCCAGAGGCAGATGTGCTACCAACTGAACCACGCTGACACCCTATAAATTAAGAATGAAGAAACTGTTATAGGCAATGAAAATGAATAACGGAAAATGAAAATGTGTAACCCTATAGCAGTAACAGGAGCTACACTGAGTAAAGTAACAGTTTCCTTGTTTCTTGTGTACCCCTTTTTATTTTCCATTTTTACTTTTTTTTTTATAACGTTCAATTGTTATACAAGATGGAAAAAAGGAACTATGCACAAAGTGAAATACTGTGTATAATGAAATTTTGAAGGGCACAAGTTCTAAGCCCTCCAGAGACACTTAAAATGAAACAGAGAAAAAGTTAATGATAAATGTGAACACTTAAGGGTTAAGGTGTTCTAATTAAGAGGGGCTATTATGAATGATCTCCACCCCTGATGAAGACCACGCCTTGGCTGAAGCACCAGGGATATCATTCTATTGTGAATGGAGACACTTGTAGAGTAATGTTTCAGGTTTTTGTTATGGTTTTGGTATATTTTTGCTTGATGCTGTAATAAAATCTTTTGAAGTTGGAATCTCCTGGTGTTTGTGGTGAATAGCAAATAGAGTACAGAGAGACTGTTTTATCTAATTGTGACTAAGAGGTTCGCTGCCTCTTCTCTGCACCACAGCTCTAATCCTTGATTGAGCACACAGGTTTTGAGGAGTGGAGAAGTCTGTACAATTAAATACAAGGAACACCTTAACACAGTATCGAACAGTTAACTAGAAATACTTTAACAATATAAAATAATAAACCGTAAACCGTCCAGAAGTGAGGAAAAAGCTTCAGGCAAGTGGTCTCTTCAGGCGACTGGTCTCTTCAGGCGGAGAAATAAATCTGATGTAAGACTGCAGGGGGTGAGTGTGACTACATACAGCAGAATTTGAATTTAGTACCAAATTGCATAATCTGCATAACTTCTAAAGCTCCGGGGCTGTTTTTTTCCAGGGGAATGATTACACTTGTAGGGTTTGAATAACACACAGCTCAACAGGCGGAGCAGAACAGGATAAAAAATTCCTTAGCATCTGCCTCTCCCTGACACACCAGAGGTGAAAGCTAAACTTTGTAGCGAGGCTATGCTGACAGCTGGCAAAGGCTGGAGACATGTGCCAGGTGGAGGCGGATGTCACAGCAGCTGTAGGGGGTTATCACCAGAAACCTCCTAGCAGGACAGAGAATAGCATTGGGATTAAAAAATACAAAATCATCTTTTTTTTTGTGTTTCAGGAGAGAGAATACTGTACGTAACCCTCATTCTTTTTTTAAACACAGGGTAATATACAGGAGTTTGGAAGGGGGTAAGAGGACCCAATTCCAACTGAAGAAAAGACAGGGCTAACCCTCCTAAGGGAGAGAGCACTGAGGGGGCGGCAACAAGATGCCATGTGCTCAGCATCACAGGGTGAGCTGCCCAGAGGCCCTGGCTCTTACTTGAGTGGGAGATGGTTGACGGGCGTGAATGGTGAAGATACTCTGGAAGATCAACAATTATGGTACGCAATTTTCATATCTTCCAAGAATCAATCTACATCATTCATTCCCACTTATGGGTCAGAGTATCAAGCCTTCTCCAAAACAGGGGAAGAGCTGGCTAATCCAGAGGGGAAATAAATTATTCCTCAGCCCTCTCATGGGGGTAACCACTAGAAGGCAGGGACTCCTCACAGGTCTAGCAGGACCCGAGACTGGTAAGTGGCAGGTGGAGGTTCCCGTAGCCTAGGAGCAGGAAGGTGCTCTGACAACTCTCGCCAGACCATGCAGGAGAAAAAGTGAGGCCCCATGAACTGCAGGTTGGGCACCCAACCCCAGGGCCGAGGTGCCAACCAGGAGAAGCAAAACCATGCTATCTGCCGAATGCAGACTGATGTTCCCACCAGCCTGGAAGCTACCTCACTGGCATCGTAAGATACCCTCGACTTGGTGCCCAGCTAGCTCCAGGCCCTGGGAGGAAAGGTGAATGGCCGCCCTGGGAGGAAAGGTGAATGGCCCACCTGGTTGACTCGCAATCTGGCACAGATGCTAAAAGCTGACTCAGCATCACCTACAGGTGCTTGCCATAAGCTTCCTAAAGTGTAGAAATGCACATCATAGTGTGCGCCACCTGCTCCCCTCCCTCCCAAACAGACGCCTTTCCCACTGTGCAAAGTTCACCTTCAAACACTGGCTGGGAGAATCCCTGCATACTTCTCCTCCATCAAACCTCCCCCTCCCACCCTCAGATCCACGGACACTCGTACCTTGCTGATCCTTTGGCGCTCCACCCTCATTGGTCAATCAGGCTTCTCTTACCACTTCCTCAAAATTTGGAATTCCCTCCCTCCCCAAGTTCGTCACGCCTCTTCTATCCCCTCCATCAGCTCAGCCCTTCACAACCTCTTCTCATCCAGATGCTCTTGCCTTGACCCACCCTAAACCATGATCCTGTATTTAGCTATATCTGTTCCTTACCTACTTCCCCTATAGCTTGCAGCCTTGCAGGGTTCCCAGCATCCAGGAGGGGTCCCCAGGTGCTCTGCCTCCCCTTTTTCTTATTCTTGGCACTTATCACATACCTGCCCCTTTCCCTCCACCCCTTTGGCACTTAAGACTCTTAAAGCGAATACACTTGCCTCACCACAATCTTCTCTATGCTGTATATATCCAATTGTTCACTTACTACTAGTTGTTTTCCTTTGTTTACAGCTCAGCTGTGCCACTACTTGTTTTCCCCTTCCTCCTACTCTATACTGCCATCAGGACGTTGCCTACTGTTTTACTTACTGTATGTAACTGTTCACCTCATACCTTATTGTAAATTGCCCAAAGTTGTTTATTCTCTGTTTGTAACTGTGGTATCATGTACCTTGACCGTAAAACTGCTCATCCATTCTGTACCCTGCCCCCCACCCTTCAGGTCGCATCTGGAGATGAAAGCAACCTGGTGCTCAGTGTGCCTTCCTGGTGAAACATTTCAATAAATACAAAAATAAGAACTCTCCTACCCCAAGCATCAATCTCCACAGAGTTGGTGTTGATGGGGCAGTGGTGCTTAGGCCCTGAAGGGGTGTGCATCAGAATCCCTGAGGTGGGATGAGGGATAGCACTTGGAGACCTCATAAGAGTGCAATATCTGTGCTGTATGTCCACAGGTACTGAAGGAGGAGCAAAGGGATGGAGACAGATATGCCTGGATGCCTCTGTATAGGGCCAGGGCCATGGAGGGATGACAGAAACATCACTGCTGTAATCCCCAAGGAATGACAAGGCAGCAGTACTGCAACCTAAAAAGGGACAAGAAATGAAAACGTACCTACCGTAATTCTTGATCTTCTCTTGTATCTTTACCATTCATTACTGCTTTGGTTGTGCAGGAGGCACGCACCTGCCACGGGAGATTTTTTTTTCAGGTTGGCACCAACGGCGCCTCCCCCGACAGCAATGCACTGCGTCATGCGCGAGGGGCGGCCATTAGGTGCCGCAGACTCATCCTCCATCTCAGTTCTGTTTAGCCAGAGAGGTGAAAAAAAAAGGGGGAAGGAAAAGCAGAGCGAGGCAAGAGAGCCGAGGGACAGAAAAAAGAAAGGATATAAACTAAAGAAGGAATAAGCCGGTAGAGGACAGAAAGAAAGAGAGAGAATGCCTACCCTAAGGGACTGCAGGGCCTCCCTTCTGTGGCAGCTCCAAGGGAGGAACAAATAAAGAGAAAGAGAAAAAGAAGAAGAAAGGGAAAAAAAACAAGGGATGTTGAGAGGGGAGAACACTGCCCATAGATATATTGGTTGAGAGGCTTATAAGCGCGGAACCAAAAACAAGGGAGCAAGAATCCCTCCTGATAGGACTGAGAGAAGGTTCAACTGAACCACTTGTACAGATTGGACACAAAGGGCAGACTCTCTAACCTCCCGTCATCCCAACCCCCTACATTCTAGCTGAGAGCTCACAGACTGCCCAGGCAGAAATTCTGTTCTGGAAAGAAAGTGCCCAACTAGGAAGGGGAATAAGCCCCTTAGCACCTTGTTAAGTGATAACACAGATGTGTGTGGGGAGGGGGTAAGCCCTGCAGAAGGCAGCTTTATGTAAAAGGATAGAGTGGGAATTCAATTGGACTCCCTGAAGGCAAGACAAGAAAAACAGCTCCAGGTAAATGAAGTGCCAGAAGCACCAACCAGAAGAAGCTGACACAATATTAATTAATACCTGCCAGAGGGAACCTGAAAATTAGGGCTGAGCCATAGAGGGACGGTCTCATCAGCTGTGAACTGAACAACATGGCTAAAGAGCCAAGAGGTCACCCCTACGTGCAATCAGAAAGAGTTCCCTCTGGATAGAATAAATCCTACTCGTTCCCCTTTACCTTGAGGAAAAATGATCCGTCCAGAAAAAGAACAGAAAATCAAGATTTTTTTTTTTGGCTTAAAGGCCAACAAGGAAGGGAGAGGAACAAGTAGGGAGGGGGAGACGCCGCAGTAGGAAGCCACTGAGGGGAAGGTGGGCAGGTATCAGTAATGAATGGTGAAGATACAAGAGAAGATCGAGAATTACGGTAGGTACGTAATTTTCACATCTTCCCGTCTCAATCTTCACCATTCATTACTGCTTGGGTGAGTACCGGGGGATAATAGAAACCCTGAGGGAACAAGACCCTCAGCCTCCTGCTGGTGGGGAAACAGAAGGGGAAGACCCTGGGCTAATCAGACAAGAAGCCTATGGTGGAGGGGAGCTAGGAGGTGTCCTCCCGGAGACTGAGGAAGCCCCTGCAGAAACCTCCTAGCCCTGAGGGAAAAAAGATGGGTCCCCCGGAAAGCGGAGCGAATCACCCTACGCCGGGCCAGGGGTGATAACCTTGATAGATTAATCCATGCTGTCCGTCTAATACAGATCGCTGTCCCTGCAAGCCTGGAAGCCACCTCACTGATGTCGTAAGATGCCCTTGCTTGGTGTCTTGCCAGCTCCAGGCCTACAGCACAGAGGGCAATGGCCTGTCTAGATTGCTCCGAATCAGGCACTGATGCTAGAAGCTGGGATAGCATCTACCATAAATGCCTATTGTAGGCAGCATGGTGTGCCTGATGTGAGGCAAAGCACAGTATCGCACGAGAAGAAGAGAACACCCTTCTCCCCCACCAGTCAAATTGTAAGGAATCTGTATTCGGTGGGCGGTCGTACGCCAGGTGGCGGCGCCTGGAGGGAGTTTTTTTAAGAATGCCAATCCTGAAGGCGGGTTGCGAAGAGAACCTAGAGACTCCAATGGGACACAATACCTTCTCCTGCAGTCTGCCAGGGCTGGAACATGGACGGCTAGTGACTGCCAGGAACGGATAGACGCCTCCTGGAAAGGAATAGGCCAGGACAGTACCACCAAATGCTGGGCACTGAATTCACTGAGGAATTCACGCGTCTCCCATTCGGTATTGTCTCGCCTAACAAAGGAGATATGAAGATCCCTCGCCATCCTCGAAAGGAATCGCTGATTCAGTGAAATCAGCATCGGAGGAGAGATAAGCTGGGGGTCCCTCTCCCTCTGAGAAGGGAGACGAGGGTGATGGGGAGCTCGAATGTCCAGAGGACTCCTGCGGTAGTGGGGATAGGCGAAACACCTGCTAATGCATATATCTAACATATGAGGAAGGCCGCGCTGTGACCTCTGAACGTCTCCCAGGAAAACGGGCCCGTGGGACCGAATGGCTGGGGGTGGCTTCAGAGGAAAGGAGAGGACACCTACGATGGAGGCAACTGTCCTCTGCTGAGGCTCTGAAATCCGGAAAACTGAGCCCAAGCTGGTGGGATCCCGGACAATAAACCAAGTCGCAGAACAGAACTCTGGGGATGCGAAGCCTGGAAGAGCCTAGTAGGGGATCCTCCCCTGTGACGAACCTGAGGTTGCATGTATCCAGAAGGGCAACCCACAGCAACGCCACCGGACGGGTCCCTGGAGCCTGAAAGGGAAAGATGGGGCCCAGCGCTACGGCTCCTACCCACATTCCGAGGGGTGGCAGGTGAAGACCGAGGCGCCTCATCCCAGTCTCCCAACCCCTGGACTCTGAGAATGCCCTCCTCCTCGACTCCAGTGACAATCCACCCTGGGCAGGTGCAGCAGCACCAAGATCGGCAGCTACCGCAACCCCTCAGGAGGATGAGCCCGCCTCCATGCTATCCCCCTCCAGCAGAGGAGACAGAGGAATACGTGCGCTGGGCCGCCTAGCACCTAGTCTCACTGGAGACCCTGACTCCGAAGAGTCAGGGTGCCAGGACGGGTCCACGCCCGAATCATCCTCCTCTGAGGAGGAAGAGACCAGCTGGACCTCAATACTGGCCACCCCAGAGGCCTCCAGAAAAATGGCACCGCGAACGGTGCCGGTGTTACCGGCGGCGCCGGACAATCTCGGACCATACGCAATGCCCAAACTCGGCCCAGACTCCCCAACAGCGCCAGTCAGACCCACGGCACCACCCTTGGTGCCGGGACCCAACTCAGTGTCACTAGAAGAGTCAACCGGGCTCACTGCACTGCGGGCGGTGCCAAGAGCCAACACAGCGCCGCAAACTGTGCCGCCCCGATCACCAGTGCCACGAACAGCATCGGGATCTGGAGTGGCACCGTAAAGCGGCATCGAGGGTCCACCGATGCTGGGCCCAGCAGACCTGGGCCTAGACACTGGGGGAGCCTGCTCCTCTGAAGAGGTGATTGCTGAGGCGGTGTCTCCACCACGGCCCCGGGAAGGACCATGGCACTCCTCCGACACCATGAAAGAGGCCTCCTCCTCGGCAAGACAAGATGATGAGGGGGCCTCCTCCTCTCCAGACTGTATAGGCCTGGGAGGGGACCCGAAGGAAGGGTCTAGAGATCCTACCTGGGAAGCCCTGGAGCAACACCGTCCCCTGAAAGTCGGCGGAGCCTTGCCGATCTTGAACGCGCGGACTTCTAGGACGCGATGGTCCATCGAGAAACAGGTATCGCACAAATCCATATCATGGTTGGGTGCCAGGCAGCGAAGGCAAACATCATGCTGGTCTGTAACGGAAAAATGGCAGCCACAGAAGCACAGACACATAGGGGCGCAGTCCGCTTTCGACTTACGCTTTGCTCCTGAACTGGACATGATGCGAAAACAATATAAAACACAGAAACAGGCTCCCAGCACCGTAGAAATAAGGAATGATCTTACCGGACTGAAAACAGTTCAACGGCATCGGGAGGAACTGGAGGAGTCGCAGGAAGGCCTATGACGCAGGTTCAACAATCTCACACACACGGTAGCAGGTGCAGCCTCGACGGCAGGAGAAACAGAGCTGAGATGGAGGAGGAGGAGTCTGTGGCACCTAACGGCTACCCTCGCGATGACGAAGGGCGTTGTTGTCAGGGCAGCGCCAAGGGCCACCTAAAAAAAAAAAAAAAATCTCCCGTGGCGGGTTCGTGCCTCCGGCACAACCCAAGCAGTAATGAATGATGAAGATTGACAAGGGAAGCTCTCAGCTCCTGCATCATCTCCAACAGAAAATCATTGGTACCAGGATTACTCTGCATCAGAGGAGAGACTGACTGAAAAATCCTCTTTTTCAGAGGGGGAAGCCAGCCAACAAACCAGCCATTGATTTTAAAAGATCCCAGGTCATGGACCTCAGGGGACACAAAATACCTGGGAGCGTAGAAGGGGGGAGAAGGAGGATCATAGATGACAAGGCCAGATCCTCTACCTGGGCTGCTGTGAGGATACTCTGGGGACTTCGCCCGTGGGATAAACTTTTCCAACTGTGGTCAATCAACATCAGAGGACCAAGTCCTGACAATGACCTTGAGGGGTAACCCTGGGTGGGGACAGTGAAGATGAAGAGGGCCTTCAGGGCATCCCAGTCCCCACCAGTGACAGGGCCAGACAGTTCCTGATAGAAGCTAGGCCCCGGACCAGCGTTGCGACCCCTGCGAAAGTTATCACCACCTCTGTAAGATGGGTGACCTGCTGGCCAAGTGCCTTGCCTCAATTCACCATGACTGGTCCTGCCCCTGGGCCAAGCTCTATGCCAGCATGGGAAGTGGATGCAGCACTGCGAACAGCACCAGGACCCGAACCTGTACTGAAAATAGCACCGGAAGGGGTCCTACTGCCATCCCCGATAGGAATCCAGTCGAAGTAACCAGTACCAGTCTGAGGGGCAACTCTAGAAGTGACTCCCAACCCTGAGTCAGGCTCAGAACCAAGCCCAGGAAGGCCTACATCCTCACCGACTCTGTCCCCAAGCCCCAGGTCAGCATCATCATCCTCCCCCAGGCTACCACGGCACTCCTGGAAAGAGACAACAATGACCTCCCTGTCCAACTCAAGATTGGATCCTGAACCCGTCCCTCTTCTGGCACTGTGAGCATTGCCACAAGTCAGTCTGGCCTTGCGACTGGTGCCGTCCCGCTCACTGGTACAGGCCTCAAGTACCAGGAGGTGGGGCGGCACTGGGCTGCAATGCCAGGGAGCCCACCAGTGTAGACCATGCATATAGCTTCGGCCTCTCCACCAGGGGTGCCCGCTGCCCCGAAGGGCCAACTGAAATCTCGGCAGGGAGAGTACAGGGAATGCCTTGGGCTTCCTCAGTATGTGCAGTATTGGGAAGGTTTTCAAAGAAAGTGCCAGGGACCTTACCTTGGCACCCCTGGTGTGATGTCTGCCTCCAAAGGTGGGTGCATCACGGCCCCACTTCAACGCATGCTTCGCGAGGGTGAGACAGTCCATGGTGCAGACATCACACCTGTTCCTGTCATGGTCGGCACCAAGGCAGGCCCAGTAGTCCTCAAGTCAGTCCTGGATGACAATATGAACCCCGCACACACAGGAGCACTACCACACGGGGGGGGTTGCCATCACTCTTCTTCTTGGGCTTCTTATGCTTACCAGGACCTGACAGACTCAGAAAGAGAACAGAAAAATGGAGGGGGTGGCATCGAACCATCAATAAAATCAAACAGCATCGAAAAACACAGGTCAAATGAAGTTGAATTGAGGTGGTGAAAAACTGGGAAGGGTTGTGACGCACTTTTGATGACTGCAGAAGCTCCCAGTGTGCACTTGATGGCGGAAAAAACATAACTGAGGAAAAGAAGGGGCTGGCATCAGTTACTGGCCAAGTGTGATATCACTGTCTGCCTTGTTGGCGGAGCTGGCACCGATGTCGGTCCCTTTAGGCTGCAGAAAACTTTGATCCCACTGGGTCCTAGCACCTCTGGCTTACACCCGTAAGTGGAAATGAATGGTAAGATTGACTCTTGGAAGAGCTACCTTTAACTCTCAGAACTGGATACTGTCCATCCTTGGAGGCCCATTTTTTTTTTCACCCATCTCTGATTCTAAATACATGGTACAGTGGATTGTTTCCGATGCTTAGTCAGCAGCTCGGAGAAACCTAAAGGGTCAGAGGTTGGGTTTAACCAAGAGGGCCTGCTGAGGAGCAACCAACATTCCGTGTATACCTTTAAGGGAGTTGCAATTTTTCAGTACTACCCTCTGGACCTAAGGAGCCTAGGCACTTACTGTGGACATACACATCAACTTCTTTGAGGCCCTATAGCCTTGAAGAGGGCTTGCTCCATGAAGCAACATGAAGGAAATGAGGACCAAGAAAAATGATGTAAACTATAAACAAGTTCTGAACAAACTTGCTAGCTGGGCGGGGGGGCCACAATGATGCAATGCTGTGCAGTGTCAACGCACATATAGCACGGGCAGCCCCATTACTCCTCAGTTCCTAGCCAGAAATTAGCCTCAGAGGGCCTTTTATGAGGAACCAGGAGATTATACCAGCACCAGGCATACAAGTAGAGGCATGGGGCTGGAGACAGAATGCATGGAGTAAGGCTTTAGGCACAGCAACTGATATAACCCTCACTGAAGTCAAAAGGAGGGAGGGTACGGTATGGCCTAATGGAAAAGATTCTATTGAAAATAGTACAGTTATGTAGGAACTTACCATAACAGTAGATCTTCGAGAGAGGTTCATTCAGTAGGTCATTACATATAGGACTGGCACCACCTGGCATACTCTTCTTGCAATCCCTGAAGAGGACTGCACACCTGACATCACATGACCAACATAAGCATGGCCGCAGAGCCGGTTTAAGACCTAATGGCACCCCAAGCAGAAATACTTGTGGTGCCCCCTACACTGCTTCACATCACCCCCCATCCTCCCTTCTTCCCCAATCCACATCCAAAAAGTGATAAGAATTCTATGAATGTAAGGGTGATGACAACAAGAAAAAATTACTTACCATAGTAATCTTGTTTCTTCCATGGTATTCTTCTGTATTCCTAACTCTCTGCAGTCAGCCTCCTAAGTAGAACTGCCCAGAGATAGAACGTTATGCAAATAATAAAACCTATCATTGGCTCATGCCACTTATTCAAACTTCTGCCCTTATCTGCTGCAACGTTCCACCAATGTATCAGATATCTAAGGAGCCTGCAAGGCGATTTTAACTATAACCTCTTCCATTTTGAAGCATAGGTCTTCTTAGTAGAAGGCTTCCTGTAGCCCTTTAGGATATCCAGGACACTTAGAGTGTGCAAACTCTTAAATCCTCAAGAGCCATGTTTTGAGTTGAAGAGATCTGAAGTTCACCTTCTTCATATAAGCCTCAGTCTGTTGGCCAAATATTGAATGATTCTCCACAGGAAAATCCATAGCCTTGGTTTGGGTATTCTGTGTAAGATTAGTGGTCCTAAACCAGGCCAACCTCCTAAGAGCTATGGTAAGAGTCATCCATCTGGAAGCAGTATCACTGCCATCTGCTGCCATCTGAAATTGGTATTTTGCTGCTTCCAGCCCAAACCTGGCTATCTCAGCCAAATCATCCGATAGGCCCAAAGGAGCCTTATCTACCACGGGCAATCCTGACTGCCACAGTGACTTTTGACACTGCTCAGAATAAGCCTGGTAAATAGTCTGTCCGACTCCCAGTGAGGATGCCAGGTAGCCCTTATTGGCCATACTACCTATTTTGCATGAATCTTTCTCAGGTGGGTGTGATGCCACTGTCACCCTTTCCTTCTCACAGGCTGCTTGCTGGATTATCCCTTGATGGTCAGGGTGAGAGAAGAGGAACAAAGCCCCTGTCTGTCCAGCTGGTACTTTTTTCTGCCTTCCTGTCTGGGGGCAGAATTTGGAGTTTGCAAAACCTTAAACAAGTCTTTTTTGAAAACTTGTTGATGGGTAGTAATATCTTCTTTGTGGGTGTTAACCCCATCATTTTCACGTATTTGGCCTCTTCCTCATCCTGTATAACCTCTGTGGTAGCCAAATCAAGGGCTTCCACTATTTTCCTTATGAAGGGAAAATGAGAGTAAAAATCCTCTGCTCTAGGAGGAGACCTAAATTCCTGTTCAGGTGAGAGCTCAACCTCAATAGGTTCACCCTCATCTACTTCAGGCAAATCATACTCCTCAAACTGCATCTGCTCCTGGGATGGAGTTGGGACAGAAGAAGATCCAACCAGGACTTGAACCGGAGCTGGAGCAGGTATAAGACCCTGCAAAGCCTGTATGGCCTTCATGGCCTGGGCAATCTCTTCTGAGGATGGCAGGCTGTGAGGCACAGATGAAACCCCCATTGGTTTCTCAGTCAGGGGTTCAACGTGCTTTGTTTTCTTTGCCTTTTTGGTAGGAACTGGGGAGTCAGCCAGTTCACCCACCTTTTTACTGGAAGCTGCGTCACCCTTGTCAGGGGTGCTCAGTTTGGACAGTGAGGTTTCACCGGCATGTTTAAAGGGTGTGGGTTGGTCAGAACCTGTAGCACCCTTCTCAAGTTTTCTTTGGAGCCTTTCCAGCCTCTTGACAATTGTCTTTTGTGGAAATGATTAGCAGATTTCGCAATCTACAGAAAACTGTTCATTTCCAAGGCAGACCATGCATAAGCTATGCTTCTCTGCCTTGGCAAAAACGTCCCCACACTTGTTTTTTTTTTGCTTTTATCTTTCTCCCCCCTGGCCATCTCCTTGTCCAGCTGCCATCCCTGTGCTTTGCTTCTTCAGGCAATCACCCCTGCAACTCCCACATCTTACCCCCCATGGCGGGGCTGTGGGGAGCCCCCTACTCACCTGCCAAGCAGGATTCAGTTCATGGTGTTACCGCCAGAGATGAAGTGCCAGGGGACAGCCATCAAGCCACCACGACCAGCCACCATGGTCTTTTTCCTACATATTTTCTCCCTTACAGGCATTCGCCATGCAGTGACATCAGCAGTGGTCACACGCATGCACCCGCGTGTGTCCCACCAAGTGTCTGCAGAGCTCCCGTCCCCCTTACTTGCGGCAGCGTAGCATCAAGCCCCAGCCTCCACCAGGGGTCAAATGCGCGCCAACCACAGATCACACCCCCCTCCCCGGAGATGAAGAGCAGTCCGTCTGACGCTCAATCCATCTCCTCCCTGCCAACTCCTGGTGGCCCACACTCATTCCCAAATGTGGGTCACTGGCATGGCCCAAGGTGTGGCATCCAGTGCCTCAGCCCTCAGTGCCACCTGGCCAGGCAATGTCCCCACACTTAAGGCAGTTTTTAAACCCTGGGAGTCCAGCCTTTTTCTTAGATTTTTCTGCCATCATCAAACTGATTAAGAAAAACAGAACCGCAAATAAAGTAAACTTTTTTTTTCCGGTTGCGGTCGGTTCAGCAACTGGTGAAGGTTCCAATACTGAACTGAGAACCGAACAACTCGAACCAGGTTAGCGGTTCACTGAACCGGCTTGGCAGCTAACAAAAGCAAGAATTTATTTAAAATAAAATACTGAAAATAACTAAACTGAACTGGAGATAAGGAAATAAAAACTCTGGAAAGGGATCTAAGGCTTGGTTCCCCAACAGTTATACCGAACCGTGAGGAACCGAGAAAATTAAACCAAAAACACTAAAATAAGCACTAACCTAACAGTAGGAATTTAAACAGAAATAAAGGCAGCAGTAGGAATAATTAAAATACTTCTTTTCAGTGAAGAACCACCCAAGGAACGACTGAGAGGGAAGTCTCCGAGGCATCTTGACTTGTCAGGCAGAGAAAGAAATCTGATACGTTGGTGGAACGTTGCAGCTGATAAGGGCAGTAGTTTGAATTAGTGGCATGAGCTAATGATAGGTTCTATCATTTGTATAACGTTCTGTCTCTGGGCAGTGCTATTAAGGAGGCTGACTGCAGAGAGTAAGGAATATAGAAGAATACCTGGGTGAGAATTATGGTTTTTAGATTGACACTTTTTTGCATTTCAAGATGATTTCTGCTTATATGTTCTACTTCAGTGCGCCCCTTCTGTGCTGGCGCTGAAGCGGCGCTTGATTCGCTTATTACCCTAAAACCGCCACTGCATGACCGCATAGGGTTTTAAATAGTTCGAAAATTGATTAGCAGTTTTGACATGAAAGTGCTAATCAAGTGTGAAAATGAATAGCATATGCCTCTATTTGATTAGCAAAATTAAAAATACTTAAAATTGTAACCTAAATAAAATGTGTTATTAAAATCGATTCTGTCTTGGTTTCATCTGTTTCAGTAACCACACACAGACACCTACCTCAGTACCACTACCTCCCCACTCTTGTCCCCTTTGCCAGTACCACAAAAACCCTCCTCCCATCCATCTCAGTGGCCAACCACCCACCTCACCCCCACCCATAGGGTACATGCCAAAATGCCCATCTCAGCCTCCCCAGACATGACTGCTTTGCCAAAAACAAAAGCTTGACCTGATTCACCTGCCACAACCCTTTCCCACCATAGCTCTCAACCATTAGAACATTTACTGCCAACTAACAAATATACTGCTGCTTTTATCTTTAGTCTCACAACACTGTTGCAACCATTGCCTTTATATATAGTTTATTATCTGCTTTAAAGTCTAAATTTACAGCACCTTACTCTGTGTTGGCAGCATATTTTCTGTGAAGGACAGAGGAGGGACAGAATTTTTGAGGCATGAAGAGGACATCCTTCATAAAATCGGGGTCAGTTGGCAGGTATGAGTAGCCCCGATCCCACTTATGCCAGAATCCTCCCCGCCCATCTCAGCCCCACCACCCTCCCACCCATGTCCCCGCAGACACTCACCCACATAATGTAACCAGAGTACCTCCCAGTCTTCAGCCCCACCACCCTCCCCACCATAAACCAAGAGACACCATATGGTTTCAGAGTACCAGTTCATCGTTGCGTTCTCCGGTGTCGCTTTGCGCAGTGCATAGGCTCCTGACTGAAAGTAGGCAGCCCTGGTCCTCAGTCCACACGCAGCTCATCAAACAGCATCGCCTCCCTGTGCAGTGCTACAGCACTACCGGGAGCCACTGCTGCATTCGGGCCCCATGCGGTGAGATTGAGGATACCAGGGCAGCACCGAAGCAAGTCAGGATTACGTATGCACTGCACCGCGGAAGCGACTGCCAGGATTTATTTCGGGGCCGCAACGGTGAGACTGGGAGTTACTTTGAATTACCTTATGTGGGTGAGTGTCGGTGGGGAGGGTGGTGGGGCTGAGATGGGTGGGGAGGGTTGCAGAATGCATCGCAGTTTTCATGGGTAAAATCAGAATGGCTCACCGAAAGCAGCTGGTTCAGACGCAAATCATGGCGCGCACCGCTATTTAAAACCCTGCCGTATAAAATGGGTGGTCCCCACACCCGCACTCCAGTTCTCCCGCCAGAGCCAGGAAGAGGCCTGACAGCAGGAGTAAACAAGATTTGGAGTCCCAGTATAAGAAATAAAATGAGGGGAAGGAGGGAAGGAAAAATATGACCTACTGAAGGAACCTTTCTTGTAGATCTACTGTTATGGTAAGTTCCTATATAACTGTACTATCTTACTTCGAGAGGATTCCTTCAGTAGGTCATTACATATAGGACTGAGTCCCAAACAGTCCCTCCAAAGAGAGACAGAGAAAAGAGGGAGGAGGAGAAAATAACTCCAACAAAACTAACAACAAGAATGGACCCTGCCTAGGACAGAAGGCCCTGCAAGACAGCTAGGCCGAAGCCTACCCTCTGCCTAGAAGCAATGTCCAGACTATAGTGTTTAGTAAAGGTGTGGACAGAACTCCAAGTGGCTGTGGCGCAGATATCAGCTGCAGAGACGTTACGCAAAAAAGCAGTGGAAGTGGCCATGTCCCTAGTAGAATGACCTCTGATGGGACCTGGCAGAGGTTTGTCATACTTTTGGTAACAATACCGAATACAGTTGCCTTACCAGTTGGAAAGGCACTGCTTCAAATCCGCTTCACACTTTGACTTAGGAGCAAAGGAAACAAAAAGCTGATCGCAGCTACGGATATCCTTTGTTCGGTGTGTGTAGCACTGAAGGATCCGATGGACGTCCATGGTGTGCAGGAGTGCCTCACCTCTGTTCATAGGGGACAAGAAAGTAAACTGGAAGCTCTACTGATTGGTTCAGTGTAGCTTCTGATACCACCTTGGGTAAAAACTTAGAATTTGTCCTGAGGACCGCCCGGTCCTTGTGGAAAATAAGATAAGGCTCTTTACAAACCAGAGCGTGAAGCTCCAAAATCTTTCGAGCTGACGTAATGGCAACTAAAAATAACGTCTTCCAGAAAAGGAAGCGTAAATCGCAGCTCATCGCCGGTTCAGATGGAAAGAGAGTGAGTTTCTTCAACACAAAGTTCAAATCCCAAGGTGGGGTTGGGCTGCAGATGGGGTGTTTCAGTTGGAGGATCCCTTACAGAAAGGTTTTTGAGACCTCCAGCTGAGCCATGGGTTTACCATCCACCAGTTCGTGGTACGCCGAAATTGCCGAAAGGTGGACCTTCAAGCAAGAATATGACAGACTGGAGTCTGACAGATGAAGGAGGTATTCCATGACTTGTGGGGCAGAACAAGAAAAGGCGTTCCAATTCTTGGAAGTCACCCAGATGGAGAAACGTTTCCACTTCATAGCATAAGTGGAATGAGTAGAAGGTTTTCTATCTTCTAAAAGAACCTGAGCTACTCGAGAGGAGACCCCAAAGCGAGAAATCACTATGTCTGCAGGAGCCACACATGAAGATGCAGCATACTGAGCCCCAAATGGACAAGGCAACCTTGATCATGAGTCAAGAGGTTGTGAGTCACTTAAAGTGGAATTGGTAGTTCCCTCGTTAGCTGCTGTAGTAGCGGGAACCAAATTTGTCTCAGCCAGAGAGAGGTGATCAGGATCATCCTCGCTTTCTCTGTCTGAAGCTTGAGAAGGATCCTCTGGAGAATGGGAAAGAGAGGGAAGGCATACAAAAATGTCCATGTCCAGGAGAGAGACAGCGCATTGTACCAAAAAGCACTGTGCCCTGAAACGAGTGAGCAAAAACTGGGAAGTTTTGCGTTGTACTGGGAGGTTAAAAGGTTGATTTACGGACGCCCCCATCTTAGAAGAGAGATTCTGCCACTTCCTGATTTAAATCTCAATCGTGAGTAGGGTCCGAGACCTACTGAGACTGTCCGCCAGGACATTTTGAACGCCTGGAACATGCACAGCCACTAGGGCCAGATTGGGCTGGACCGCCCAGTTCCACATCCGCATCTCATGGGGTACAAGCAAGTTCCTTTTTTTTTTTTTTTTGAGGTACCAAACTACCAAAATATTATCTGTTTGGACCAGCAGTGATCCCTTAGGTAAGAGGGTCTGTAAGGTGTACAAGACTGCCCTCGTCCCCAGAACAGAAACACACACACACACATAGGCCCGGATATTCAGACTGTGCCAAGGGCGCTGACTGGGCGATAATCAATGGAGCTGTGCCATGGCATAGCATCACTGAATACTGCACCCTGGCCACCCACGGTGTGCATGGCGTAGTGGCACTGCGCCAGCACAAGTGGCCAGAGTGGAGCAGGGGGATGAGCTAGTGCAAGTTCCGTTGTGCTATGCGCAACAACTGCAATATTCAAAAGTGCACATGCAAATGGGGCCATAATGTATGCAAGGATAAAATGGGGCCATTTGCATGTCTATAGCCCACATTTGCATGCAGGTGCCGATCCCTCAGCTACTTGGCGCTTGCTTCTGTCAGGCAGCAGGCCGTCAGGGACTGACGACCCCTGCACAATGCGGCAATGCGCCCCTCTGCCCGATCATGGGCATATGTAGATTCAAATAATCATTCAATATCCCTAGTGGTCCAGTGGACCACTCGCAGCCCGATTGCGAGCTTCAGTGTAAAAAATATATGTCCAATATCCCTGGTGGTCCAGTAGACTGCTCGCGGCCCAATCGCGGGCTTCAGCATAAAAATATATGTCCAATATTCCTGGTGGTCCAGTGGACCACTCGCGAGCATATGTAATAATAAGAGGAGGCTCCACCTGCCCCGCTCCCCACCCGTCCACTAAGCCCCACCACCGCCCCGTCAGCGGCGGGCAGCAGCACCACCACCTGCCAGTGTACAGTAGGGCTGTGCCCACTGGTACCTGGCGTGAGCCAATGGGCATGCAGCCCGTACCATACTACACACTCCAGATATGAATGGATCCATTCACATATCTGGACTGTGTAGTATGGTATAGGCTGCACGCCCATTAGCTCACGCTGTGTACCAATGGGCATACAGCCCTCCCGTACACTGTCAGTCGGCGGGCGGCAGGCGGGTGGGGTGCTCCCACCCACCACTGACCGGTGGACATATATTTTTACACTGAAGCCCGTGATCGGGCTGCGAGTGATCCACTGGACCACCAGGGATTGGACTTATATTTTTACACAGATGCCTGCGATCGGGCATTGGGGCACCGCACAAAGGAGCAGTCGGAGCTCAGGTGGCCACCCACAGGTGGCAGCTTGCCCTGATGCACCTTTGCTAATACGGCAGCTCACCTGTGGGTGGCCAGCTGTTCCTTTTTTTTTTTTTGCTCACCTGTGTGCAGCACAAGTAGGGGTTCCGCATGCATGGACTCAGCACATCCTGGGCTGAATATCGGGATGTGCAGAGTATGCATGGGCATGCCCCCCCCACCTGCGCCGCATACATTACTGATGCACTCCGGTGCATCGGGATTTGTGACAGGCACAATCCCCGTTTGAAAATCGCGCCGGGGCACATCAGTGGGTTGCACATGGCGCAACACTGCTGCGCCATGTGTAACCCTTCTGACTATCCGGGCCCTAGAATTTGGCGGCAGATAAGGACTGCTTGGCCTACCTAGTCCGCCCATTTCCCTACCTGATGGATAAGCTGCAGATTCTAGTTAATCAACAGCTTACTTCCTCCTACCCCCCACTAGAATTGCCTTATGCCTGTCCCATGCATTCTTGAATTCTCCCACAGTTCATGACTCCACAACCTCCTCAGGAAGGCTGCTCCATGCATCCACAACCCTCACTGTGAAAAAATACTTTCTAACATTACCTCTGAGCCATCCCCCCTCTATCTTCAAATTGTGCCCTCTTGTTCTTGCACATCTCTTCTTCTGAAGGATACTACCCTCTTGTACTTTGTTAATTCCCTTGAGATACTTGAAAGTTTCTATCATGTTCCCCCTCTCCTTCCTTTCTTAGTCTCACCTCGTATGTCTCTGGTGCAGACCCTGCACCATTCTGGTTGCCCTCCTCTGAACAGCCTCCACTCTATGTCTTTGCGGAGATGAGGTCTCCAGAATTGCACACAGTACTCCAGATGGGGTCTCACTAACTGTCTGTACAGAGGGACAACAACTTCCTGTTTTCTACTATTGAATGCTCTCCCTAATGCTGATGTGTAATGATGCTTCCAAGCTGGACCACAGTCCTTGAGCTTGGTGCTCCCCTAGATGTGCTCCCTATCCCATGTTCGAGGCATCTGTAGTTAGGGATGCCGAGGGAGCCGGGCTCCTGAAAGGAAGACCCAAGGACAGGTTGCAGGGCTCCCTCCACCACAGCAATTGTTTCTGAACTGCTGAGGAGACTAGGAACAGATGGTCTAGGTTGTCCAGGAGTTGGTCCCACTGCACCCGCAAGGACCACTGAATGATTCATGTGGAGCCTCACCAGGGGAACGCTAGTGATGGAGGCTGCCATCAGGCCAAGAAGTGGGAGGACCTCCCGGGCCGGGAGAGTCCTGGATGAAGCCACCAAAGAAGCCTGACGGACCATCTTGTCTGGAGGAAGGAGGGTCTGCATTGGACCATATCCAAAGCCGCCCCAATGAATTGTAGTCTCTGGGATGGGTCATGGATGATTTGGGAATACTGACAGTAATTCCCAGTTTGCCAAAGAGGTCCAGAGTAAATGACAGAGCCTCCAGTAAGGAGTCCCTGGAACAGGCTGAGATCAGCCAATTGTCCAGGTAAGGGAAAACCGCAATACCCTGGCAGCGCAAAAAGGCCACCACCACTGCCAAGCACTTGGTAAACACCCGAGGTGCAGACGATAGACTAAAGGGGAGGGCCCGAAACTGGAAATGCTCCCCTTGGAGAAGGAACCACAGGAATCGGCGGTGGCTGGGGAAGATAGGGATGTGCAGGTAAGCATCCTGCATGTCAAGAGCGCACAATCACTGATTCTCCAAAAGTAGTGGAAGAAGGCTCTGAAGCGTTAGCATCCGGAACTTTTTGTACTCGGCGAACAGATTGAGACTGCTTAAGTCGAGAATGGGTCTCAAGTCTCCAGTCTTTTCTGGAACCAGGGAAAAAAATGGGAGTAAAACCCCCTGCCCTTCTGCCGGAGGGGAAAGCGCTCTATTGCTTCCTTGAGCAAAAGGCTTTGAATTTCTTTCCAAATGAGAAGAGCCTGATCCCTGGAGTAGGAAGACCTTTTTGGTGGAAATTCTGGAGGAATTTCCAGAAACTCTATATTGTGTCTGACAGACACAGTTCTATGCGATAATGACAAGCACTGAATGGCCACTCACATTATCGCGACATCAGGGCGCAAAACAATTTCGCCACCTGACATCCCTCAGCATATGGAAAAACAGTGCGGGGACTGAAAACACTTGCTTTAGCCCCTGCAACCCTGTAAGGATTCTCAACTCCAGTGGGGGTGCATGCGGGAATAATGAGGGGTGTCGTGAAGCAAAAGAAATGACAAGTTTTCGACGGGTGCAAGAAAAAAGCGATAAGCGCCCAGACTGAAATCTAGAACTCCCAGCACGCAAGCGGAGGCCAACTTCCGATGTCACGGCACAGCTCAGCAGTGGGACCGGCAGCGCCACACGCCACATCCCGTCCCCAGGCCATGCTCGCCGTGCTTGCCCGTGTGTGTGTGTTTACACATGTAGCAACATCCCGTCACTAGGGTCGCCCGGCCCACCATATCCAATCGCCCTCTCTGCCCCCTCACCTTTCGGGCTTTCACCCATATCACATTCCTGTTTCAGACAGTGTCTTGATTCAGGTGCCCACCTCACGTGCTACTGGCAGACACCATCTGCCGGACCCAAGTGTCTGATGTTATAGCCCACCATTCCTGCGCATGGCGGGTGAACCGCCCCCCCCCAACCTGGTCCTCGTCGTGAGACAGAGTAGGTAATAGGGATAGGGAGCCAGGAAGTGGCAGGGCATTCAGGGGGAGGGCCTCCTGAACGTCTGTTTTTTTGAGGTAGGAGGAGTGGCAGAACCCATGGCCTTGCGTTTGCCCTGGCATCGAGCCGGGGACCACTTCCTCTGCCTCCAGGTCCTTTTCCGAAAGGGCTGCTGCTGCTCTTGTTGAGTGCCCAATTGGTACATGGACCTCACTGATCTGAGGATGAGGCCTCTGTCCTGGAGATCGGCAATAATATCTTTGGTGTCCCCACCAAAAAGCACAGAGCCCCACAAGGGGGCATCCTGAATCGCAGACTGTACCTCGTTGGTGAGGCCAGAGATGCGTGAGAATGCCATCTTGCCACGGTAGCGCAAGGCACGAGCTACAGAATCAAGAATTGTATGTAGCCCGCAGCACGCCACAGGAGAAGCAAGAGAGGCGAAGATCCTTGGCAAGTTTCTCCTTGAGGCTCGAGGGGTTCATCACTAGGACTCGGGCCTCTAACATGGCCAAGGTTGCTTTTTGGTGTGACACTATGTGGGCCATATAGTTAAGGGACCGGAGCGCACGTGGCCGAAGCATAAACTTTCCTGCCGAACTGGTCCATCTGCCTTGACTCTGTCTGGAGGAGAGGTGCTCACGTGCTTGGATGGAGACGAGCAATCACGAGCAGCTGAAATAACGACAGCGTCCACCTTAGGGAAAACGTTATTTTTAGTTGCTGTCATTTCTGCTCAGAGGATTTCTGATCTTCAGGCTCTGATGTGTGAGCTTCCTTACTGTATTGAGAAAGGGAGCTTCCTTTGGTGCCTGGTACACTGCCCACCCTCTTGGGGACAGCCAGGAGAGAATGAGGCATCTGCCAGACTGTAGAGGTGAGGTTCTGGTGAGGTCCGATCCAAGGAGGAATCAGGACCTGGGACAGAGACTCTAAGTCCAGGTGTTTGGCTAGTCTCTGTCTCATGGGGTCCTGATTCTCTGACTCCCAGTCGAAAAAATCTTTCATGGACCTCAACAGGTCTGAAAAGGCAGGGTCCGGGGGGGGGACTCCTTGCCCTGGATCCTTGGGTTCCTCCAAAATATCCTCCGCCAACTCGTCGGCATCCTCGTCACCACCATCATCCGCCCCCTTGTCCAGGAGACCACGAATGTCCAGAAGAACAATGGTTTGACATGTCGTCCCCAACACATAGACCGTGGAAGGAGAGGAGCTCCTCAGGGACGGAGATCTAGGAGAGCGTGGGAGTCTACTCTCCATATCCGAGACCAACTCAGAGCATGCTCCCTGCCACCAAAACTGAATTAAGGTCTTGAAGTCAGGGTTAGCCGGAGCAGTGGAGGAGGAGGAGGGGGTGGAATTACCGGTGGAGGGGAGTAATGAAACCCCTGATAACCCTGGAAGTGGTAACCCTGGTAGGAATTGTAGCCAGGGTAATACTGTCCCAAGGAACTCCAATCAGGAGGAGGAGGACCAGCCAGGTAGTGGTCCCCAGGATACCCCAGTGGGTAATGAGGAACAATTCAGGGTCTGGAAAAAATCCCCATCTTCGGGGGTCTGACAGAGGGGGGACCCATGTCAAACCCGCCATTGTATAAATCGGTGGCTGATTTGTAGTCTGGATAGCCAACATCAGGGGTATCGACGTTGGGACCGGCACCACCCAATCTGGTGCCGGAAGGTGATCTGGTTTTGGAGGGGCTGGACAAAGGGACCATGTCTGGTGCCGGAGCCAAAGGCTGGGGCAGTCTCTCCTAGGTTCTGTTGGGGGCGTCTGGGGTGGCGCCGTTAGGCCCCGACGGAAGAACCACATCTGAGCGTCAATCAGAGACAGGCATCTTATCAGACAGAGCCGGGCAGGGCAGAAGCCCCCGGATGACTTACTGGATGTAGCCAGGCGGGTCCCCAAGACCTGGGGAGCTGACTTAGCAGCCGTCGGAGGAGCCGACGGACGACTGACCCGTGGAAGTTTTAACAGACTTCCCGCTGAAGTCTTCCTAGGCTTACAGCTGTAAGGCGGCCTTGCTTATCGTGGGCCTCAAGGACTCTGGCTGGGCGTCCGTGGAGCGCTCCCGCTCCCAAGATTTCGCCTTGTGGTGTTTTTTGCAGGGAGAAGATTTTTCTGAAGAGGACTCAGTGATCTGGTCCATTTGCTTTTCAAGAGAAGCAAGACGGACTTTTAAAAGGTGGGCCTCCAAAGCCTGCTGTCTCCGCTTTTTGGTGGCTTGATTGAATGTTTGGCACCCCGAGCAGGATGAGACAGGGTGGTCTGAGCCCAGGCAGATCATGCACTTCAGATGACCGTCCTTATGAGGTACTTGTGTGCCGCAGGATAAGCACTTCTTATTGGGTGAAGACATAAGAAAAAATTTTTTTAAAGGAATGGCGAAGGAAAAAATCCGACACAAGAACTAACACAATGATCACTACTGCAAGTCTGCTGTGCGACTGACACGAGGAGACGGCAGGAAAGAACTGGAGGGCGGGCGTGGGGATCACCCACTTTATACCGCCACGCTGACGTTGGTCATGTGACAGTTGAGCGGCCCCCGTCAGGGATTGCTAGAAAAGTCTGCCGTGCGGACCGACACCAGGTGGCACCAGTCCTATATGTAATGATGTACTGAAGGAACCCTCTCAAAGTAAGATCTACTGTTACAGTAAGTTTTTACGTAACTGTTCTATATTCACCGAGGGCATCTCCTCCATTACACTACACCTTTGGAATGACTCCCAAACAGTACAAAGCAACAAGGAGGACGACCCAGTTCGATATGTGATCAGGACAGGAGGCCCTGCAGTATGGCAAGCCCAAAACCAGCATATCAACACGAGACAATGGCCAGACTGTAATGTTTAGCGAAAGTGTGAACAGTGTTCCATGTGGTTGCAGCATATATGTCACCAGCCGGGACATTTTTGAAATAAGCAATAGTAGTGGCCATACCCCCAGTGGAATGACCACAAACAGCACCATAAGTTTCTTACCATATTTTCTATAACAGAACGTAATACAATATGCCAACCATTGGACAGAAATTGTTTAGACACAGGAGCATCGTCTTTCCCAGGGGAGAATGAAACAAAAAGCTGAGAGGACTTTCTGCAGTCCTTGGTGCGATCAATATAGTATCTCTGTGTTCTATGTACATCTAGAGTATGAAGCAGTGCCTCACCCTTGTTGGCATGCTCAGGACAATAAACAGGAAGGTGAACTGTTTGGTTCAGCGTAAATTCTGATGCCACCTTCAGTAGAAACTTAGGATTCATAAGCAAAGAAACTCTTTGTGACAAATCAAATAAAGAGGCTTGCACATCAGAGTCTGAAGATCAGAAATGTTCTGAGCAGAAAGGACAGCAACTAAAAATAACGTATTCCATATGAGGAAAAGTAATTCACAACTCGTGGCAGGCAAAAAAGGAGCCAATGCCAATTTTTCGAGTATGAAATTCAAGTCCTAAGCTGGGACTGTATTACCGATGAACAGGTTACTCACCTGTAACAGTAGTTCTAGGAGTGGTATATGATGTTCATCCACACTTCTGGCAGTGTCCTTTCCCTTTAAGAGCTTGGTGGAAAATCTTCAAGCTGGTTCCTCCCACCCACCTGGGTGGTAACTCCCTTGGCTCCACCTCATGACCCCCGATCTTGCCCGCTGCAGCTGTGTGTGCCAAAGTCAGGAAAGGTCGGGTGGGTTTGTGTGGATGAACATCATATACCACTCCTAGAAAGTGCAGTTACGCAAGAACTTACCGTAACAGTAGATCTTAGAGGAATGTCTCTTGCAGTAGGTCATTACTTCTGTGAGGTACCAGCAGAGGGCGCTGTCACACGGCAGCTCTTCTAGCAATCTTTTGCTACGGACTGCCCACCCATGACATCTCCTTGTTTCCTATAAAAATGTGGGCTGTCCCTGGTAACCTCAGTTCCCCGCCGGATTCAGCTTACAAAGCGAGGGCTGAGGGAAACTGAGGCACCAGTGAGTCCCAACCGTAAGTCCTAGGATCAGAATTTGCTCTGTTAGAGATGGTAGGGGGACGGAGGACGGATCGGACCTACTGCAAGAAACATTCCTCGAAGATCTACTGTTATGGTAAGTTCTTACGTAATCGCACTATCTTCTATGGGATGGTCTCTTGCAGTAGATAATTACTTCTGGGAGATTTCCCAGCAGTTATATCCATGTGGGGAGGACAATTATGATAGGATGCTCTGAAGGATGGCATGGCCAAAGGCTGTTCTGCGTCTGGAGGCAACATCCAGATTGTTGTAAAGGAACAGATGGTAGACCAGGTCGCTGCATTGCATATGTCTGTAATAGAGGCCCCTTTAAAACAAGCTGCAGTGGCTGCAGCGGCCCTAGTGGAATGGACTTGAACATGACCTGGTAGGGGCTTATCATATATTTTGTAACAGAATGTAATGCAATGTGCTAGCTAGCAAGAAAGGGTGCATTTTGCAGCCGAAGGCCCTCACGACCTGGGGAAAAG
Organism: Neoceratodus forsteri; assembly: GCA_016271365.2. NCBI lineage: Eukaryota > Metazoa > Chordata > Ceratodontiformes > Ceratodontidae > Neoceratodus > Neoceratodus forsteri. The sequence goes on from CM028130.1 coordinate 1,070,074,789, forward strand.
GTGACAAACAATTGTGAGGTTTTTCTGATGGGCTTAGTCCAATTAGTGTAATAGTGAAGGATGCGGTGGACAGCCATAGTGTGTAAAATAGGGTTGGAGTAATCATGGTAAAATACTGGCAACTCCAAAGATTGATTCAAAGTTTGTTCTGAGACTATTTTAGGCAGAAAGGAAGTGATGGTGCAAAGCACCACTCTGTCCTTATGAAAGATAAGCTTCTCAGCACATAAGGGCATGAAGCTCGGATATTCGGCGAGCAGAGGTGATGGTTACAAGGAACAATGTTTTCCATGAGAGGAAACGGAGGTCACACGTGGCAGCCGGTTCAAAGGGCTCCACAGTTAACTTCTCAATCATAAAATTCAAGTCCCACGGAGGAGTGGGGCGGTGAATAGGAGGCTTCAGATGTAATATGCCTTTCAAAAACATCTTGGCTAAGTGATGTTGATACAGCAATCTGCCATCCAATGGTTCATGGAAAGCAGAGATGGTGGCCAAGTGGACTTTGATAGAGAAATAGCTTAGGCCAGCCACTGATAAGGAGGCCAAGTACTCCAGGACACTTGTGAGAGGGCATGAATAAGGGTCAAGCAATTGAGAAGCTGATCAAATAGAGAAACGTTTCCATTTAGATTTGTAGGTATCCCTGGTAGCCGGTTTTCTGGTGGCAAGCAGAATATCAGCTATCTGGGAAGACATCTGCAATCTGTTCATGAATGTGTCCTCAAGAGCCATGCATGAAGACATATGGATTGGAATGTAGGAGAAAGCCTTGGCATTGCGTCAAGAGGTCCAGCCTGAATGGCAACTGAATAGGTTCTGTTACTCACAGTGTTGGAAACCATGACTGTAGAGGCCATATGGGGACTATGAGAATCACTGTGGCCGGCTCCATCTGTAATTTCATTACTGTGCGGGGAAGGAGAGGGAGTGGGGGGAAGGCATATAAGAAGAGTCCTGTCCAAAGGTTGGGACAGGGCATCTGTAGAACTTCCTTTTTTGTTCGGGATAATGGAGAAATATTTGGGGAGCCGGTGGTTCTTTGGGGAAGAAAAAAGATCCATCTGTGGAGTGCCCCAGAGATGGAAGAGATCTTGAAGGACTGAGATGAACAGTGTCCACTCATGAGCAGAGGACTGGCGACTCAAGAGATCCGCTAATCAGCTGTAATGTTCTGGTAGGTGGACAGCCGTCAGCATCAAAAGTTGTCATATTGCTTCTTGCCAGACCTTGAGCATCTCCATACAGAGGGAGCGAGAATGTGTACCTCGTTTGTTGAGGTAAAATACTACTGTCGTATTGTCTGATTGGATCAGTAGCTCACCGGGAGTCAAGTAAGGACTGAAGGCTTGCAGTGCCAGAAGGACTGCCTTCATTTCCAGAAGACTGATATGAGGGCAACTGTGACAGGAGGGCCACATGCCCTGTGTCTGGTAAGGACCAAGATGGGCACCACAACCTTCAAAAGAGGCATCTTCTGTTAGTGTCTGGTGAAGAGGGGAGGTGCGGAAGGACATACCCCAATCGAGGTTGGATCAGATTGTCCACCAGGTTAGAGCAGACTTGAGGGCTGGGGTCACCCTGATTTTCTCTTCGAATTGCCCTGTTTTCTGGCACCACTGATTTTGCAATGTCCACTGGATGGGACACATCTGAAGGCATGCAAATTCCACTGTTGGTATGGTCACTGCCATGAGCCCTAAGAGGCGTAACATTAGTCTGGCAGTGACAATCTTTTGGGACTGGATCTGAAAGGCCAGACTGATCAGGGTATCCTGAAGAGCCGGAGGCAGGTAGGCCTTGATGACAACTGTGACCAGTATAGCTTCTATGTACTGGAGAGATTGGGTCTGAAGGGGGCTGGACTCTGCCAGTTTACTGTAATCCCAAGATTCTGGAACAGCTGAAGAGTCTCCGAGAGGGAGCAGAGTAGATTCTGTGCATCTGCTTTTATCTGCCAATCGTCTAAATAGGGGAAGAAAAATTACCTTTTTTTCCTCAATGCCTCTGCTACCACTGCTAAGCATTTGGTAAACACTCATGGGGCCGAAGAGTAGTCCTCGAAACTGGTAATTTTGCCTGAGCAGATGGAAGTGCAGATATTGTTGATGGGCTGGATGGATGGATGGGGATGTGAAGATATGCATCTTTCATATGTACAGCAAACATCCAATCTCCTTGTTGCAGGAGGGGCATGGTGGATGTTAAGGTAATAATGTGAAAATGTTTGTACGGATGTTTTGATTTAGAGTTTTCAAGTCCAGTATTGGTCTGAGGTCTCCAGTTCTCTTGGGTACGAAAAATAAGTGAGAATAGAAACCCTGTTGTTGTGACAGTGGGACCGGAACAATGGCCCATTTGGTTATCAGAGCAGCAAGTTCCTCCTAGAGTACAGGAAAGTGTTCCTGAGGATAATGAAGCTTCCGAGGAGGAAGCGGAGAGGGCAAGGAAGTCAACTCCAGGGTATGGCCAGTTTGGATGATCTGGAGTACCCAGTTGTCTGTCATTATTTGTTGCCAAGCCTCCATATGAAAGGCAAAATGTCCCCCTACCACCTCCTCCGAGGCTTAGACAAGGAGGCGAGGGGAGAGCTCTGTGGAGTCACTGAGAACTAGACTGGCCAGTCCCATGGTGGGACGGGCATGGGAAGGACGCATGGCAGCTGAGTTGCCTCTTGTGTTTTAATTGCGTCCTTGAAAAGTACCCCATTAGAGGTCTTATAACGGTTACCTCTCTTATTATAGGAAGAGTATTGGGCCCGTGGCATATGGTACACGCCTTGCACCGTGCGGAGGGCACGTCCAGAAGCCTGGAGGTTGTCCAAAAAGATTTGGGTACCGGGGCCAAAGAGTTTGTCACCACTGAGAGAGGCGCCGACCACTTTATTTTGTAAGTCTGGTGCCAGGCCAGAGGCACAAAGCCATGCATGGAGACACAAGGCGATGCTGGTGGCAGACAGACGAATCGAAGTATCAACCACATCATAGCCTGATCTGAGAAAGTGGCGAGATATGGAAGTAATGGTTGACATGGTTTGGAGCAATTGCTCCTTCTCCTGGGAAGGAGGGAGCTTATTAAGGAGGTCTAGGGCAGAAGCACTCAGGGTTCACTGGTATTTAACCATGTGGCCCATATAGTTTAAGATTCTTATATTCATGGTGCCAGAGGCGAAGACCTTTTTCCCCAGGTAATCAAGTCTCCTAGATTCTTTATCTGGAGGGAAAGAACTCATGTGTTTAGGTTTTCTTGTTCGATCATGAACGGCTGTAATGACCACAGAGTCCGCCTCAAGAATGGAGGACAAATAGGGATGGTCTAAGGGAGCTTAATGCAGCCAGTCAGCCTTACGTTAGATGGCCATAATGGCCAAAGGCTGATGCTATGCATCGGAGATGGCATTCTGATAAGTAGGTATAAGTGGAGGCATTAGCATGACAGGCTCCTCAAGTAATTTGAGCTATTCATCCATGTCTTTCCATTGTTTATCCTGTTCTGTGGTGGAAAACCCCATGACTTTCTGTATTTGAATCATCATTTCATTGAAGGAAGGATGACCTGGAGGAGAGACGGCCAGGGGGAGCTGTCAAGTCTTCATCCAGGGAAAAGACCACCAAGTAGGGAGAATCCGGGTCTGAAAAAATCAAAATTTGGAAGATCCCCTTCATCTACATCATCAGATATATCCTCCACCAGGTCGGGTTCCTCAGACAAGTATTCCTCCAACAAAGGGGGTGGGGGGAGACCAGGGTGGTACGTCCTGGTCAGCATGAAGCCGTTTAGGCGGGGGGGGGGGGACGCTGAGGGTGATGAGCAGGAGCCTGAGAAGGGGGTCTGGCATAGCCCATAGAGTGCAGTAATGTGAGCGCTAGCCATTCAATATCCAGCGCCTGAGATGATGGAATAGGAACAGGTGGATGCTGAGAAATAATGGGGGTGAGAGAGGGCATTGGCTGGTGGGAGGTCTCCGGATGTGCCCCAGGAAAGTATAGACCAGGGTCTCTCTGCATATCTCCCAAACCCCTGTAGGAAGGCACCTAAGAAGGTGGCGGGGTGTTAAGTAAGGCAAATGAAGTGGGTTTGCCCCTGTGAAGTAGTGATGTTGATGATGAGCCAGAGGTGGCATTGTCACTACTGTAAGAAAACGATGTCGACGAGAGAAGGGCTCCCGTCAACGGAGCAGCCGTTTGCTTGGGTGCATGAAAAACAGTGATCATCGATGAAGGAATGGGAGCCTTCATCTATAGAACAGCAGTGTTTTGCACTGTTTTAAGTGCTGGGAAAGTGCCATCGATGAGACAGTCACTCCTGTCGACGAGGAAGACACAAATGAACGCTCCGCTGACAGTAGACATGTGGCTGAAGTCACATCGACATGCGCCGCGGCACGGTGTGTGAGGAGGGTTTCTCCTCCTTTTTCTGCTGGGAATGAGACCCCAAAGAGGGACTGCCCTTGGAACGAGCATCCCAGGGTCTCCAACAGAGAAACTCCGTTCCACGAGTAGATGTTGAATTTCTAGCAAATGTTGTTGAGTTACTAGATTAAATTCTTGACAGCACTGGAGTTGGTGTTTGACACAATATAAATGGTTGTCAAATCGATAAATCTTCCTGCCACAAGTGCAGGAATGAAATAAACCTTGCTTGCTTGTAGAAAGTTTCTTAGACATTCGTCTATATTCAGAATCTCATCGATGACTGCTACACAGAAGTTGAACTAGCTGCTGTGAGAGCTGAAGACGGTGGGAAAATGAACTGAAGTTACCAGGTACCACCCACGTTTTAAAAGGAAGCAAGGAGATGATGTCATGGGTGGGCGGTCCCTGACAAAAGACTGCTAGAAGATCTGCCATGTGACAGTGCCCTCTGTTGGAACCTCTCAGAAGTAATGACCTACTACAAGAGACCATTCCACAGAAGATCTACTGTTATAGGTAAGTAACCTGTTTTTCTAGGGACATGGATATGATGTTCTATCCACACTTCTGGCAGACTCCTAGCAGTTCTCTAGGAGGAGGGAGGCAAGGCGCACACCCACTACTTAGAAAATAAAGATTGGAGAACTGAGGCCCCAAAACCAACATCCCGGCGTGACTCTAGGTCAATGTGGTAACAGGAAATGAAGGTGTGTGCTGATCTCCAGGTAGCAACCCTGCACATTTCCTGGATAGGGACGTCCCTGGAAGCAGCTACCAACGCAGCGGTATGGCAGGTGGAATGAGCCCTTAGCCCTCCAGGAGGCTCCCTACCACCAACCTATAGCAGAGATAAATGCAGGATGTGATTCACCTGCCAATCGTCTGCCTGGCTGCAGGTCTTCCAGGTACGGCTTCAGTGTAGGTGACAAATAGCTGGCGAACCTCTTCCCGAATTCCAGCCATGCACACTTTATAATAAGAGAGTGCTTGCTGCAGGTCCAAAGTATGGAGCCTCTGCTCGGCCTCAGAGGTATGATTGGTGAAGTACACTGGGAGATTAATCACCTGGTTAAGGTGAAACTCTGACACAACCTTCAGGAGGAACTTTGGGTTGAGGTGCAGGACAATCTTGTCCCTGTGGAAGACAAGGAAAGGAAACTCCACTGAAAGCACCTGGAGTTCACTGATCCTTCTGGCTGACGTGATAGCCACCAAGAAGGCTGTCTTCCATGACAGGTGAGACACCTTACACCTGTGCATCGGTTCAAATGGCTTGCCCATGAGCTTTGCCAAAACCAGCAACAAGTCCCACAGTGGTGGTGGTGGTTGACGCACCAGAGGGGAAGTGTGGTCAAGGTCCTTAAAAAAGTGCCAGACCACGTTCTCCTGTGCCACCGACTGCTGACCGGTCTGCGCCCAGTAAGCAGAGATGGCTGCCAGGTGAACCTTAAGGGTCGTCGACCGAAGGCCCCATTGGGAGAGGGACCAAAGATAATAGAGATTGCTAGCCACTGGACAGGACAAAGGGTCCAACCACTTGCCCTGACATCAAATGGAGAATCTCTTCCATTTGAAGGCACAGCACTTCCTAATCGTCTCCTTCCAAGATGCCTCCACCACGGTGAAGATAGCTTTGGAAAGACCCAAGGCCTCGAACTCTAGCCACTCAGAAACTAGGCTGTCAGGTGCAGGGACTGAAGGTAGATAGAGAACCTTCCGCTGACTGATGGAAAGCAGGTCTGGGCACAGGGGGAAACACCTCAGCAGCTGGAGGAGATCGGGGTACCAGAACTTGTGTGGCCAGTCTGGAGCAACCAGGATCACCTGTGCCTTGTCCCTCCTAGCCTTAAGGAGCACCCTGTGGATCAAGGGAATCAGAGGGAAGGCATACAAGAGGTATGGGGTCTAGGGCCTCGAGAAGGCATCCCCCTGCATCGTTCACTGCTGAAGGGGGAAGGCACAAAACAGTCTCTGCTTTGCATTCTCCCAGGAGGCAAACAGGTCCACCTGAGGGGTGCCTCACTAGGAAAACAGACTTTGAACTACGTTTGGGTGGAGAGACCACTTATGAGATGCATTGCCCACCTGGCTGAGGGCACCCGCCAGTTATTTGGAGGCTCCTGCCTCATAGATGGCTAGGAGATCTGCCTCCAGGCTGCGCATGAGGGTCCAAACATGGAGAGCTTCCCTACACAAGGGCAGAGAGTGCGCCCCGCCCTGCTTGTTGAGGCAGTACATGGTTGTGGTGTTGTCCATCTGGATTTGGACCACCAGATCCAGAATGTGCGGAGCGAATGCAGTCAGTCCCAGCTGAACTGCCTGGAGCTCCAGCAGGTTGATGTTGCATCAGGACTCCTCCGGGTTCCAGAGCCCATGGACACTGTGTTCCCCCAGGTGGGCACCCCAGCCCATGAAAGAGGCATCGGTCGTCATGATAACTATCTGCTCTGGGCGGACAAACAGGATCCCTTCATGCAGGCGTGCTAGGACCAACCATCACTGGATGGCGTCCTACATCTGCTGGGTCACAGTGACCAGCTGGTCGACGTGACCCTTGTGCTGAGACTACTGGCAGGCCAGCTCCCACAGCAGGGAGCGCATTCTCCAGCGGGCCTAGTGGACCACACTGGTGCAAGCCTCCAGTTAGCCCAGCAAGCACAGGAAGTCCCGGGCAGTGCGCAATTGCCCAATCTGAAATGATCGGGCACAGCAGGAGAGAGCCTCGGCCCTGTCTGCCGGGAGATGGGCTCTGGCTCTGCAACAGTGAAGCTCCGACCTGATGAAGCTGATCACCTGTGAGGGCACGAGTTCCAACTTGGCCTCACTGATCAGGAGGCCAAGGGAGATGCAGGTCTGGAGGGCCAGGTCCCTGGACCGCTCCACCTCCCGCCTGGAGGGACCTGCAATCAGCCAGTAATCCAGGTAGGGGTAAAACCCAGACCCCTCAACACCTCAGGTAAGCTGCCACCACTGCAATGCACTTGGTGAAGACCCTGGAGGCCCAGGAGAGGCTGAATGGCATGGCCTGGAATTTGTAGAGGGCTCCCTCTGCTCGAAAGCAGAGGAATCTTCAATGAAACGACAGATCAGGACGTGAAAGAACACGTTCTGAAGATACAGGGAGCAAAACCACATGTTTTGCTCTAGAGATGGAATGATCTGAGACAGAGTGACCATCCTGAAAGTGCGTGACCTGAGGAACTTGTTCACACCAGCCCCCCCCCCAGTCCGCTTTGGCACCAGGAAGAACCTGAAGACAAACCCTGGGTGTTCCGGAGGATCAGAGACAGGAACCACGACCTCTTTGTGGAGCAGCTGGGCTATGTCATCTCAGAGAACTGACAGCGTGTCTGCAGAAACCAAGTCTTCCCGTTGGGCGCGGGCTCGGCAAGGAGAGTACTGCTTGAATTCCAGAGGCAGACCTTGACCCACCAACTTCTATAACCCACCTGTCCATGGTGACAGCGGACCAGACTGAAAGGAAGAGCAAAGCTGGCCCCCCATAGGAGGACCCAGGGGAGGTGTGATGGCATGAGGGACCCTTCATCCCGTCACTGAGCAGGCTTGGAGGAGGAGGGCCCAGCTGAGGCACCACCAGAGCCTCTCCCTCTAGGCTTATGGATGACTGAGGCCACCGACTTGGGCCGAGGTCTCCAGGCTTGAGTCTGCTGGCCAGTCTATTGCTGGGCTGGTTTGGCAGCAAGAGTGAAGATGGATCAAAAGGGCTTCCTCTTCTGCTGCTGCTGCTTGGAGCACTTAGGGGCCTTCTGAGCAGATGTCACAGAGTCCAAGGTAGCACTGGACTTCTCAATATGGGTGAGATGACCCTCAACACCAAGCCCTAACAGGATAGTGTCCAGGAAGGGGACATCTGCCAGCTTGTGCTGAGTGTCTACTATAAAGGTTAAGATCCTCAGCCAAGCCCTGCGGCGCATGGCCACTGAGGCCGCCATGGAGCAGGCACAGGAGTCCCCAATGTCCATGGCTGTCTGGAGCTGCTTGGCTACAGCCTGGCCCAAGTCCTGGACCTGTCTGACCATGGTCTGAAAGTCTGCAGGCAGATGAGGGAGCACCTCAGCTAAAGTGCACAGCAGGGCATGAGAGAAGTGGGCCATAATGAGGGCCAAGCTCGCCTGGCAGTATAGACTTTCTTAGCCGCATGGTCCAACTTCTTGGACTCCTTGTCGGGCAGTTTGTCAATGTCCCCAGTGTTGCCAGAGCCCCTAAACACAGAGTCTGCACCAAGCCCTCAGCCGACAGGTGCTCTGTGAATCCCAAAAGGGAACCTGTGGGCACCACATATCTGCGGGCTACCAGGGCAGAAGATGCCAGGCAGGAAGCAGGGTGCTGCAAAAGCTCCTGGGCAGGGCCAAGAATGTCTTCTGTCACCGGGAAGGCCTCTATCAGAGAGTCTCCTCTGTCAAGGATCTCAGTCAATGGGTAACGAGCCTGCTTTTGCATCGGCTCCATCTTCATACCTGTCGACCTGGAGATCAGACAGAGAAGGCACAGAAAGGATGTGGGACCCTTGTCCATCAAGACAGTCCCCACTGACTCGATGTCGACCAGACGAGAGTGCAATGAGGAACCCTCCGACTCCGAGGAGCTGTCAGAGAGATGTCGACCGCCTGAGTCCCCACTGACCTTCCGTGGATGGTCAGGGGTGACAGTGACCAACAGCAGATGCGGAAGATCCTTGGCTGGTCGAGACTCCTTAGATGGAATGCCGATTGTCAGCTGTTTGGGCAGCGGTTCCACCACAACTGGTAGAGATGCCGGAGGCAACCGAGCTGGGACTGATTTGGTCGGCTCCATAGAAGGCTTCAGCCTTTCGGGGGACAGCCAGGTGATGACCGGCATAGAAACCAGGGCTGGTTTGGTGCCAGTCAACACCAACTGTTGCCACATCAAGTCCTTGTAAAGCCTCTCCTCACTTGAGGATGAAGAAAAGCGGTGGCGCCACGAGTGGGAGCGCTGATGTCGGTGGGACCAGCTCGACCCACGGGAGGAAGACCGAGACCTCGACTGCCGGGTGAGACCGGCGGCGGGGCTCGGAGTAAGTCGGCAATTGCTGCGGCTCCTTTTGGTCACGGTCAGGGACCAGAGGTGGTGGGTCAGCAGACTGATCCATTCCTCCAATGGTCTGCGTCAGGACTGGAGTCCTAGACAAGGAAGTATCGGGTTCTTTGGTCAACAACTGGTCAGCTGGCTTGAGGAAAATCTCGGCTGTGACTTCGACTAGCATCTTGGACGACAGGCCTGACAGGGTTACCGCGGAACCAAGACCAAGGATTCAAGCAAAGTCAAATCTGGAGAAGCGAGTGAATCGGAGGCCCTCAACCGAGAGTGCTCCCGATCCCACAATCAACGATGTCTTTTCTTTTACAGACTCTTTTTTTAGATTTAGATTTGCCGATGGGTCCTTGATCGAAGGTCAGCAGAGACTAACACAATTCCTTGGAGGAGCCCATAAAAGTCGAGCCCAGCTGAAGCGGCACGAAGGCAAAAGATGAGGAGCAATGGGCCACAGCCCGGGCTGCCTCCTCTTTTAAAGGCCGCAAGCTGCTTGACGGACTCCACAGCCATGGAGACCACCCAACGGGCATCCCTGGATTTGACCAGTGGGTTCCATTGTGCCAGGCAGCCCAGTTTCAGGCAGGCGAGGCGGTCCTCCAGAATGGTCGGGTGAAATGAGCAGTAAAAGTCACAGGCCTAGGAGATCGTGGTCATGCCCCAGGCAGTAGACTCACGTGGCGTGCGGGTTGGTTCTGGACATCTTCTGCCTGCAAGGGCACTGGCACAACCTGGGAGCAGTCTTATCTATTGTGGTCATGATCGAAGATCGAGCTGAAGACAAAAACTTGTAAAAGTTGAACTTTTGCAAATAATTTTGAAGAATTTAATCGCTAGGGCCTACTCAATGCAGGAGCGGTAAGGAGGGAACCTGCTTCTTCCAGCAGAAAGAAAGATCTGGTGTCATGGAGTGGAGCCGAGGAAGGTACCACCCGAGTGGGTGGGAGGAGACAGCTTGAAGACTTTCCGGCAAGCTCTTAAAGGGAAAGAGCACTACCAGATGTGTGAATAGAACATCATAACCACGTCCCTAGGAGTGAAGTTTTATGTGAAGAATACCTCTCAGAAACATATGGGACACCTCTAATTGTACAACTGTACAACCATCAACAGGAGCATGGAAAGCTGATTTAGAGGCCAAATGCATCTCAAAAGAAGAATACTGCAGGCCTGAGTCAAACAGAAAAAGCAAGTATTATAGCACAGAATTCAAAGGACATATAAAAGGGTCCATATTCCGGGAAGTAGACCACAGAGCAAAGTACTTACATTTCAGGGAATAAGTATGTCTGATAGAAAGTTTTCTAGCCGCAAGCAGGACATTAGCAGCCTTCGGTGATACCCCAAAACGTGTAATGGCTACGTTTTCAGGAGCCATGCATGAAGATGCAGGGACTTCAGGTCCAGATGGAACAAGGATCCCTTAGCCTGTGACAACAGAACCCGACACAGAGGTAGAGGGACAGGATGCTCCATTGCCACATGTTGAAGGACTGGAAACCAAATCTGTCGAGGTCAGAATGGAGTAAAAAGGATGACACTGGCACTCTCTACCGGAGTCTTGAGCAAACCCCTCTGTATTAGAGGAATGGGGGGGGGGGGGTAGGTGTATAGGAATCTCCCTTTCCAAGAGAGGGACAGTGCATCTTGCCAAAAAGTTCCAAGCCCTGGAACGAGTGAGCAGAAATGCAGCAGTTTTGCATTTTGTAGGGGCACAAAAAAGGTCCAACTCTGGATGACCTCATCTTGCAAAGTGGTCATTTACCACGGAGGTCAGCATTTTCCATTCATGAACCACTGACTGGGACCTGCTTAACCTGTCCGCCAAGATGTTTTGGAGACCTGGGAGAAACATGGCCAACAGCTAAAGGTTCATAAGACAGAGACCAGTACAATGCTCTCATTGCTTCCGTGCAGAGGGCATGGGAGTGTGTCCCCTTGTTTACGCGATGTAATGCATCATTTTGACATTGTCCATCTGGATTAACTGGGGCAGAGATGATTCTGAAATGTCTGGAGGCTGTACAGGACAGCCCTCATTTACAGAACATTGGTGTGCAGCTCAAACTCCACCTTGGGCCAGGATCCTTATGTCAGGTAAGTGCAGAGATAAGCACCTCATCTGGAGCTCGAGGCATCAGCAGTGAGGATCTGTATAGCAGCTGGTACATGTAACGGAACACTTTTCGGCAGACTGCCGTGATCCATCTACCATAACAACACTGCGTAGTGAAGAGACGTAACACTGGTTCATTCGTAGACATAGTGGTTCTTGTGCACTAAGTGTGCCTGAGCAATCAAGTGTCTGCCCTGTCCTGGGGCAGGAAGGCGCATCCCTTTTCAGCGTCCAAGATCGCCCCTTTGTACTGCAGCCTTTGGCATGGAGTCTCAGACTTCAGCACAATCACTGTGACCCCCAAGTTACTAAACAACTTTCGGCACAATGTAGAAAGGCAGCTGCAAATGCCAACAAAATGCTGGGTTGCATTGCAAGGGGTATATCCTTGAGGAGGTGATTCTGCCACTGTATAGGTCATTAATTAGACTGGCACCTGGAGTACTGCATGCAGTACTGGCGCCCGTATCTGAAGAAGGACATTAAGTTCCTGGAGGAGGTGCAGCACAGGGCGAAAAGATGATCAAGGGGCTGGGGGACTTATCATATGAAAGGAGGCTGAGGCAGTTGAACATGTACTCGCTGGAGGAGAGGAGGGACAGGGGAACATGACTTGAAACCTTTAAGTACATGAAAGGAATAAACAAGACAGGTACAGAGGGGCTGTTCAAAGTAAGGAGGGGAAGGGAGGGACACCACGGGCCATGACATGAGACTGGAGGGAGGAAGGTTCAGGAGGGAGATGAGGAGACACTTTTTTACAGAGAGGGTGGTAGATGGGTGGAATGTGTTACCTGCAGAAGTGGTATCCAGTAGAAAAGTGGACTGTTTCAAAAGGGGATGAAACAAGATGGGGGAAGGGTCAATGGAGAGGAAGGGTGGAAGGGAGAGGCAGCTGTAGAATAAGGGTTGCTAGCTGCACATTCAAGCAGACTTGATAGTCCTCTAGGCCTTTATCTGTTGGCAAATCTTGCATGTTCCTACGTGTTCGGGACAGGGTGTGTAGCAGAGCTTCTCTGGAGCTGGCCTTCACTAGCGACTCAAGATAAGGGGAAAAAAACATACAGGTCTTCCTTGTGAAGGACTGCCGCAACTACTACCAAGCATTTTGTAAAGATCCATGGTGCAGAGGACAAGCTAAATGGCAATACCTAGAAGTGATAATGCCCTCCATCATAAAGCGGAGGTACTGTCTGTGTAGCTTCCTTATTTTTTTATGAATGTATGCATCCTTCATGTCCTGTGAACAAAGCCAGTTCCCTGTTTGTAATATGGGAATCAGTGCTTGCAGAGGCACCACTCAAAACTTTCTGTATTTAATGTACATGTTTAAGTCTCTTAGGTCTAGTACAGGCCTTAGATGATCTATTCATTTTAGGACTAGGCAGTATCTGGACTAGAATCCCCTGTTTTGTTCTTGTGAGGGAACCAGTTCTATGGCATGCTTTTGAAATAGGGTCTGAATCTCCTCCTTTAGGAAGGACAGGTGGCCTGGAGGATAAAAGGAAGGAGGTGGAGAACGATCTGGAGGGATTTCTAACACATCCAGAGCATGTTCCATTGCAATTATCACCAGAAAACATTTGTCTGTAATCTCCTGCCACTGTTACAGATGCAAAAAAATCCTATCCCCAACACTTACCCCTGCAGGTAACAACCAAGAAAGGGGGAAGAGATGTAAGAGTGTCAGGCGGAACTGGGGGCAACAGAGCCACTGGATACTGGCAGCAAAGCCAACTGCATTCCATGGGGTGCTTTTGCATGAGCACCAGGGAGAAGGAGACCGCCACCTCCACCTCCACCATGGCCTTGCTGACAAGCAGGCATTATTGCACCGGGTAGCAGGCCTGCAAAAGGAGCCCCTACCATGACCTCCAGCAAAAGTGGGTACAGGGACCTAACAGACCTCAGAATCATTCTAGAAGTCCGAAGCCCACGCAGGGCTTCTTTGATATCATAGCTAAACAGTCTGGACCCTTTAAAGAGGAATTCTAAACTTCTGTTGCACATCAGTGGCAAAGCCAGCAACTCTGAGCCAAGAATATCTTCTCAGGCAAATCCCAGAAGTTGCAGCCCTGGCAATGGCATCAGAAACACCATAAGCTGAGCGCTGCAAATGACTGCAATCTCAGTACCAGCAGACAATGTTTTAAGTGAGTCAGTCTTGGCAGAGCCAGCAGGCAAAGCCTGAGCGGCAGTACGAGTGCTTTCCACAGGCTGTTCTGATACCCGATCATATGGGCCTGATAGTTTGCAATTCTAAGGCCCAATAAGGCAAAGGCATACGTACACTTGCCTATAATATCCAACCTTTTAGATTCCTTATCAGGAGATAAAGTACTCTTGTATGTCTAGGAGCCCTAGACATATCACGAGCAGCCATGATAACTACAGAGTCAGTATAAGGCTGGTTAACATAATAAGGTTTAGCAGATGGGGCAGCATACTGCTTATGAGCCTCCATAAGGGACTGCAGGCAGTGAGTTAGGTCTATGCCATGAAGTAAACCTAGCATCCTCTACAGCAGGATACACAGGTAGAATGATAATGGAGGGAGTCCCAAGACACCTCTTAAAGCTCCATGAGATTCCTTTTAGTGGAATCTTCCTGTTCCACATTAATGTCCATAGCAGACTGCATTTGGTGCATCATAGCTTGGAAAGATGGGTCCTAGGGGAAGATCTCAAAATATATACCACAAAGTCCTCACTATGAAACAGAAGTGCGGAACTAGAGGGCAGGCTTCTTTCCAATTGCTCTTCACCCTCACCCTCATATTCCTCCTCTAAATCCATGAGATCAGGATTATATTCCATGCTGTCATCAACATCACTGACGACAATGAGAGCTAATGAAAGAGCCCACAGCTGAGAGACGGAAATCTATGGTGTTGCACTCCACCGACGGGGGCTACATACCAGAAGGCCCTATTGGCAGAACAAATATCTGCAATGGCAACCCTGGCAGAATGTGTTGAATCATTTCAGAAAATGATGCCAGCCAAGCCTGGGAGTTGATGGTCCCCTGAAATTGTCCTGGACTAACCGTGTCGAAAGGCTGGAGCCCGTCTGCGATGGTACTATACCGTCCACAGTCTGTACAGGAGTGCCTCAGCTGCCCCGACCTTGGTGTCTCAAGGACAGTTTGGGGGGGGGGGGATTTTTCAATGCCACCGGAGTTGATGGCAACATACCTGTCCTCAAAGACAATCAGGACCTTGCCAGCAAAGCACACTTATCTTTGTCCATGTGTTTGTGCTTATGGCCAGATGAGGAAGAGGTCCGAGATGACACCTTGTCCTTTTCCTTCTATTTTGATGACCGTTTCTCAGTGATGAGGGAGAACCAGACTTTGAACCCTTTTCCTTCTCCATGGCTTTTAATGCAAAGACATTTTCTAAAGCTGTCTTACGATGTTGCACTGTAGCTTGGTTAAAACTCTGGCTAATCTCACAAGCTCTCATGCTGTGAGAAAGGCCCAAGCAATACCCACAAACAGAGTGCATTGTCTTTGTAAATTGTGTTACCGCACTTACAATAAGGTTGTTTAAACCTTGGCTGCATACAAAGATGACAATGTTAAATTTTAGAAAATAAAGTAACAAACAGCAACAACTTGCATGACATTGTTTTCCTTTAGCAGGTCCGACATAGGAGGTTCAATGGTAGGACAAAAGAACTGAGGAGCGATGGGGCTGCCCACATTATATACGTGTCGATGCTGCAAGTCATTGTGAGCAGCCCCCAGCCAGCAAAAAGTTTCTGTCTGTTCCTGACACTGACCGTTTACATTTCCAAAAGTGTGGCCTAATGAAGGAGATGTCCTCGATGAAGCGCTAAGGTGACAGAACACTTCAGCAAAAAGGTAGATCTGACAGCTGCAAAGAGCTGAGTGGATGGCAAAGGGATGATGCATACAATGAGGGTCAAATGTAGTGGATGGTTTCAGGTGCTAACTCCTCAAGCCAGGAATTGGCACTTATAGCTGTTAGAATAAGATCACACAGTTTAGGATTCACATATCATTCTAGACTATAAACGGCCATGCTGGGTAAAAATCAAAACAAAGGTAAGGGAAGGGGGAAATTGTTTAACCACAAAATGCACACTAAGTCAATGCTTATGTTCAGGTGCAACCTGGAATCATAAGGAAGTTAAGTGACTTGCTCAGGGTCACATAGTATGCAAGTGAGGGCTGTGGGATTCAAACCCAGGTCTCCAGATTTGCAGCTCAGTGTCCTAAACCACAGCGCGCTATACTACCTCCAACAAGTTGAGGTCCCACCAAGATATGAACTAAGATTGCTGGATTCAAAATCCAGACTGCTAAAGATTACACCATGGGACCAGCCTACATACAACTAATGTACAGGTATACAACTAATCTAAAAGACTAAGTACTGTGCTCTAGTTACCATACTGGCTGGCATCAAAGCATGTGATTGGTGATCCAAGGACCTCCACAAAGTATCCCATACTCCTCAGGTGCTGGTACATGTCTCTGAAGTTGGTGTGAATGTGGTCTCCATTCCTAATAGCAGAGGAGGAAAAAAGAGAGCATACACTTTATTCCATTATCCCAGCACTGTGCTTGATGCACACCCACTAGAAACAAACCTCAAATACTCTTCCTTTTTCCCATTATTCTGGGGCCCCCAATCCTATTATTCTGCCCCCCCCCCAATCTAGAAATTGCTCAGCATTCATTTGATCCCTAAGCCAAAGCTCCCTTATGCCTCTGGAGGGTCTTTTCTATTGACTGATTGATTGGAAAATTAACTGGAGGAGGCACACCAAGCCAAGGTTCATTTGCAAGTGCAACCCGAGGGAAAGGGAATACAATAAAAAAAGCATACATGGGTTTAAAGAATGGCACAAAGCAAAAGTGCAAACAGTATACAATTTAAAACAGTACAAGAGCAATAACATTTGAAGGGAGCCACACAACAGTAACATGAGCAGCTTTGATGTGCAACGTGACCAGAGAAGGTGGAATAATGGCAGTGCAGTTGCAGATTGGTAGGAGCCCGACACAGGCTGAGGCAGATCCCAGGAGAAGGCCCAAAATCAGGGCTGGTAGGGCCTCTAACAGTAGAGGCTCAGGGAGAAAGCGGACAGAAGCAGGTGAGGGCAGGGAGGAGATTCAGCAAGTGCTTAAGGGAGACAGGGGAGGTAGAGAGATGGAGAGAGGAGCGAGCAGGTTACAGAGGGAGGGAAGGTGCTCAAAGGCCGACTACCCTGCAGAGGTGTGGGGAAGGGAGAAGGTGCGAGGATCCCTGGAGAAAGGGAGTATGAGGCAGAGGGAATGGGAGAGAGGAGTGAAAAAAGGTACGAGGGTAGGGACCCAAACCAGGATCTGAAGCAGGCGCAGTGCAGTTGGCGACGTGAGGGTAGAGAGAGGATGGACAGGGAGGAGTAGAGGGAGCACTGGTGAGTTTGGGGGGGGGGTTCTAGCAAAGCGACAAAAGACACTGCATATGGTGTCTAGTCAGCGGGAAGAGGAGGGGGTTGTGCTATAGACCATAACTGTATACTCGAAGACCAGGAGGGCCATTCTGGTAACCAGCTCCAACACCTGAGGAGACAAGCAGTCTGTTGTGGTACAAGGCACCAAGTTTGGGGTGGAGCCTTGGTGGATGGCATCAACGTGGGCAGGGAGAATCAAGCCTGAGTATCTGGCAAACACTGAGATACTGAAAGGAAGAAACCACTTGGGGGGGGGGGCAGGAAGGGTGAAGAGATCTGGCCAGTTTCTGGCTGGTGCCAAGGTCCTGGACCGGGGGTTCTGTTTGTTAAGTGCTGACCCAGAGAAGCTTAAGCGGAAGCAGTATAAGACATTGTGGAAGCATTGCTGATGCAAGCCTTCAAGCGCTGTGGTCGAGGGGCTGGAGGTGCAGATAACTGACAACTGCATACAAGTGAATGTGTGAGTTGGCAAAGGCAGAGGGGATGTCATTCATGAAAATGAAGAGGAGGACAGGACCTAGCATGGAGCCTGTGGGACCCCGGCCGGGATAGGTAGGGGAGGTGACGGGATGGCTCCTACCTGTATCGACTGTTGACAGCCCATGAGGCAGGAATGGAACCTCACAACAGGGGGAGCGGATAAATATTTATCTGGTTCAACCTTCTGTGGTCATCCTGCCTATACTATGTAGCCTCAGAAATGTATCCCTCTCTGCATGGCTCTAGCTGACTATCCTGTTCAGTTGATCAAGGAGTGCAATATGGCCAGGAGTGGGACAAGCCAGGTTTCATAACTACCTATGAAAGCCCAACAGTGCGAGGGAAAGACAACGGGACATCACCCACATGCAAACACCTTTTCCGTTTTACCACCATCCCCCTCACACCCAGGATAGTGGTGGCACTAGAAGGGGTGTTCCCAGCAGTATGTCTGCACAGAACATGACACACTGGGCTGACAGCACCAGACCTAGTGTCTCAAAGCACTTTGGCTTGGTGTCCCTCTGAAGCCAAAACGAGGGCTGAGGAGAAAGGCTTCAGATGGCATGTATGCTTGATCCTCCTGGCTCCAGCAGACATGGGTTCTGGACATAAACCTGGACTGCCAAACTGAAAGCAGCTGCACAGAAGTCACTCTATTGGGCTGGCCTATTTTGCTTATACTGAACAACTACCCTAGAGACAGGTACACCAGAGATAAAAAACTGGTATGCTTAGTCAAAACTGTTAAAGCCATTTATTTTGATTATACTGTTAGATAGTGGAGATTATTTCTATTAAATGATACTAAAAAATTCAAAATTCATGACCCACTGACAAATCTGTAATATTCCCTTTATTGGGGGTAGGGGGGATGTGACATAGGTAGAACCCAGTAAACTGAACATGGAGATGTCTAAATGTACGTACAAAACAGGTTACTCACCTGTAACAGTAGTTATACGAGTGGTATATGATGTACATCCCCACTTCTGGCAGTGTCCTTTCCCCCTAAGGCTTGCTGTAAAGTCTTCAAGCTGGCTCCTCCCACCACCCACCCAGAATTAACTCCCATGGCACCACCCCATGATATCAGATATTACCCAATGGAAGCAAGATCGGTGTGCCACTTGCCAGGGGAGGTCGGTTGGGTCAGTGTGAATGTACATCATATACCACTCCTAGAAAGTACAGTTACGTAAAAACTTACCATAACAGTAGATCTTTGAGGAGTGTCTCCTGTAGTAGGTAATACTTTTGGGTATCCAGCAGAGGTCGCTGTGGTGCACGGCAGCTCTTTTAGCAGTTTTTCACCAGGGACCAACCACACATGACATCAGCTTCCTGGTTCCTATATAAGTGTAGACAGTCCCTGGTATCCTCAGGTGCCCTGTCGGATTCAGCTTGCAAGGCGAGGACCGAGGGGAAGCCGAGGTACCAAAGGAGTCCCAACCCTAGTCACTGGACCAGAACTTGCTCTCTTAGAGGGGGGAGAAGGAGGGCAGGAACAAACCTACTGCAAGAGACACTCCTCAAAGATCTACTGTTACGGTAAGTTTTTATGTAGCTGTACTATCTGAAACTGCATTGCACACTCTTTTGTGAGCAAAAGAGACAAAAAGCTGATCAGTTTTCCTGAGATCCTTAGTCCTAGAGGTATAGTATCTCAGTATCCTATGAACATCCAAGGTATGCAAGAGGTACTCCCCTTGACTGGAGTGTTGCATAAAGAAAGCGGGTAGCTCAATGGATTGATTCAGCGTAGATTCCGCTACCACCTTAGGGAGAAACTTAGGGTTGGTGTGCAGAGCCACACGTTCCTTGTGAAAAATCAAATAAGGGATTCTGCACATCAGGGCTTGAATCTCGGAAATTCATTGAGCTGAAGTAATGGCCACTAGGAAGAGCGTCTTCCAAGAGAGGAACTTCAAGTCTGCTGAAGCTGCCAGTTCGAAAGGAGGCAGAGTAAGCTTCTCGAGAATAAAATTCAGATCCCAAGGAGGAGCAGGAATGCGGACAGGGGTCTCAAATGGAGAACCCCTCTGAGGAAAGTCTTAAGAGACTTCCAACTGCGTGAACGTCCTGTCTCCAAAAAGGACATAGTAGGCCAAAATAGCCACCATGTGAACATTCAAAGAGGAATGGCTGAGACCCAGGTCAAAGAGATGATGCATGTAGTCCAGGACTCTCAAAAGGGCAAGAGAAAGGCTCAAAGTCCTTTGAAGAGGCCCAAATCGAATTTGGCTGAAGACCGACTGAGATGGCCTGCCAGCATATTTTCTACTCCTCGAACATGAACTGCCGTCAGGTGAAGGTTGTGCTGAACCGCCCAGCTACAAACTCTCATTGCTTCCCTGCACAGAGGATAGGAACGTGTTCTTCCCTGCTTGTTGAGATACCAGACTACGCACATGTTGTCCATCTGGATGGTTAGATGACCGGGAAGAATGTAGGAATGCAGAGCCTGGAAAGCATACAAGACGGCTCTGAGCTCGAGCACATTTATATGTAAAGTCTGTTCAAGTCTGGACCAGGAGCCCCGAGTCCTGTGAGACCCTAGAAGGGCTCCCCCGCCCTCTCCTGAGGTATCCGTTGTTAATGTGTGGAAGGGGGTTCGAAATTGAAGGGAACTCCCCGGCAAAGGTTCTCTTGCACCATCCATCACTGCAAGTCCCTGACCATGGGATCTGAAACTAGAACCTCCTGGTCTAGGTCGTCCAGCGTCTGGTCCCACTGAGACAGGAGTGTCCATTGAGAGATCCTCATATGGAGCCGAGCGCAAGGGACTGTCGGGATAGCAGCCGCCATGAGCCCGAGGAGGCGAAGAACTGACCTGGCACTGACCCTGCTGCAACTGGACAACAGACATGCTTGAGCCTGGAGGGTGTCCACCCTGTCCTGAGGCAGAAAGGCCTTGCCGATGGTCGTGTCCAGGATCGCCCCGATGAAATGGAGTCTTTGGCAAGGAACCAGATGGGACTTTGCCTGGTTGATGGTGATACCCAGGCTGGTGAAAACCTGCAGGGTAAAGAAAAGAGAGCACAAGTTCCTCCCTGAATGGGGCCACCTAGAGCCAGTCTCCAGGTACAGGAATCCTGCTCCCTAGGTGCGCAGGTGGGCCGCTACCACTGACAGGCATTTGGTAAACACTCAGGGAGCCGAGCAAAGACCAAATGGTAGGGCCTTGAACAGGTAGTGGTCCCCCGGAAAGAAAACCAAAAGAATTTACTTGGCAAAGGACGGATGGGGATATGCAGGTAGGCATCCTGCATATCCAAAGAGCACAGCCACTGTCCCTGCTGAAGAAGTGGCAGAAGACTCTGCAAAGAGAGCATTCCCAAGCATTTGTACTCCACGAACATGTTCAGGGAGCAGAGATATAAAATGGGCCTCATGTCTCCAGTCTTCATTGGAACTAGGAAGAAATGGGAATAGTAACCCGTCCCCAAAGATGGGTGGGGACTGGTTCTATAGCCACCTTCGAAAGAAGAAAGGAAATTTCTTCCAGGACCAGAGGAAGATGCTCCGGGGAGTAAGACAACTTGGGGGGGAGGTCTTCTGGGTGGTTTCTGAAGAAACTCGATTTGAGTGTCCTGCTGCTATCAGTTGGAGCACCCAAGCATCTGATGTGATCCTCTCCCAACCCGGTAGAAGAAGGACAACCTCCCTTCTACTGGTTCCTCTGGGGGGCCCATAGGCTGTGGGACAGGAAAGGAGTCAGGAGATGTAGAGGAAGAAATTACTCACCATAGTAATGTTGTTTCTTCTAATGGAGTCTTGCTGTATGCAGACATAATGCAGTTAGCCCCAGCACTTGAACTGCCCTAGACAGGAAAGAGTTAACTGTATGCAGAAGCATAGAACGTTGAGCTCGAGCTCGGTTTTCAAACCTCTGTCTGTGGTACTTCTCAGTGTAACCGTCAGATTCTTACGAGCACACTAACATACTATAGTATGGAAATTGTTCAAATATAGCCAAAGGGCAAAATATATCTTCTTGGGCCAAAAAAGGCTCAAGTCAAGAACACAAGAAGGAAAGGTAGTGACAATATTTAGTAAAACACCAGAAAAAATAATAACAACAACATCTACCCCACCCAAGAGGGAAGGTGCAACACTGCACCTGCCAGACCACTTCCTAAAACCAGGTTCTGAGAGGGGAGGCAAGGGGGGAGGTCTGAATACAGGGTTTTAAATAACTGATTAGCAGTTTTTTTCTTGGGACAATACTAACTGTACAGAAAGCATTTATATAGGTTTTCTGGAAGTGTCATGTTTGTTAAACACAGTGAGGGAAGTGGTATGTATTTTCACAATGTTTTAGAACTTTTATGAGCAAAACGCTAATCAATTTTTAGAGTTATATAAAACCCTGGAATACAGAAAGACTCCATTAGAAAAAACAACATTACT
Organism: Neoceratodus forsteri; assembly: GCA_016271365.2. Classification (NCBI taxonomy): domain Eukaryota; kingdom Metazoa; phylum Chordata; order Ceratodontiformes; family Ceratodontidae; genus Neoceratodus; species Neoceratodus forsteri. Next base: position 1,070,096,751 of record CM028130.1, read on the forward strand.
ATAGTAATTTTTTCTTCAAACAACATGAAGTCTTGCTGTATTCAGACATAATGCAGACTACCAAGCAGTTCCCTATGGAGGAGGGAATGCAGAACCTACTTTGGGAAGAGGCTCTGCAGTACTGCTGTACCAAACCTAGCATCACTCCTAGCCTGGATGTCCAGAGAGTAATGCTTGGTGAATGTATGTACTGTTTTCCAGGTGGCTGCTTTGCAGATCTCTAACAAAGGTATATCTCTGGCTGCAGCGAGAGAAGCAGCTGTACCCCTGGTCGAGTGAGCCCTAAGGCCTGAAGGGGGCATCCTACCCAACTTATCATAAAATTGTATACAAGAAACAATCCACCTGGCAATAGTTCTCTTAGTGGCAGGCTTACCCTTTCCCACTTCACCATAAGTGAGAAACAATTGAAGACAGTCATTTCTATGTGCCTTAGTATGCTCAATGTAGTAGCTAAGGGCCCTCTTAACGTCCAGACGTGTAACCTTCTTTCACCTGAAGAAGACTGGTCAGTGAAAAACACAAGAAGAGATATAGACTGGTTCAGATGAAAATCTGAAACCACTTTGGGCAAGAACCTCCTATTGGTTCTGAGGACTACTTTGTCCCCGTGGAAGGAGATGAAGTCAGCTTCCACTGACAGAGCCTGTAACTCACTAATCCGCCTGGCAGAAGTAATGGCTACCAGGAAAGTACAGTTACGTAAGAACTTACCGTAATAGTAGATCTTCGAGAGAGGCTCTTGCAGTAGATAATTACATATAGGACTGACGCCGGCCGGCGGCAGGACCCCACGGAAAAATTTCTAACTAGCCGTCCCTGGTGAGGGACCGCCCCCATGTCAGGTGACCGGCGTCATACGACGTTGGTATAAAGGGGCGGTCCCGGACGCCCGCCTTCCAGTTCTTTCCCGCCACAGGCCAGGAAGGCCTGGAAGAAAGAGAAGCGGATGTTTCCATTCCTGGAAAAGGAGCTGAAAAAGCCTAGGAGCATGGAGGGCGGGAAGGTATGACCTACTGCAAGAGCCTCTCTCGAAGATCTACTGTTACAGTAAGTTCTTAAGTAACTGTACTATCTTACTTCGAGAGAGCTCTTGCAGTAGGTAATTACATATAGGACTGAATCCCAAGAAGTCTGGAACAGGGAAAAAGGCACCGGGAGGAAGGAACTACTCTAAAAAGTAACCCTAGCCGTGCAAGCCTCAAGACAGGAGGCCTTGCAAAACAGCCAGCCCGAAGCCTGCTCTACGGCAAGAGGCAATGTCCAAACTGTAGTGTTTCATAAAGGTATGGACGGAAGTCCATGTGGCGGCAGCGCATATGTCTGCCGCAGACACATTCTTGAAACAAGCCGCAGAGGCAGCTACTCCTCTTGTGCAGTGGCCTCTGACTTGACCCGGGAGGGTCTTGCGGTACTTGTCGTAACAGAAAGTGATGCAATAAGCCAACCATTTAGACAGGCATTGCTTGGAAACAGCATTGCCTTCCCTTTTGTGAGCAAAAGAGATGAACAACTGATCAGTCTTTCTGAGATCCTTCGTCCTGTTGGTGTAGTATCTCAGAATCCCGGTGAACATCCATAGTATGGAGTAAATATTCCCCTTGGTTAGAGTACTGCGTAAAAAAGGCAGGTAGCTCTATGGACTGATTTAAGGTAGACTCTGCTACTACTTTAGGTAGAAACTTAGGATTCGTGCGAAGAGCAACTCGTTCTTTGGAAAAATCAAGTAGGGGATTTTACACATCAGGGCCTGAAGCTCGGAGATTCTTCGAGCCGAAGTAATGGCCACCAAGAAGAACGTCTTCCACGAAAGAAACTTCAAATCTGCCGAAGCTGCAGGTTCAAAGGGAGGAAGAGTAAGTTTCTCGAGAACAAAATTCAAGTCCCAAGGGGGGGCAGGAGTACGGATGGGGGGCCTCAGATGGAGGACCCCTCTGAGAAAGGTCTTAGAGACCTCCAGTTGAGCGAAAGCTTTATCTGCGAAGGGAACATGGTAGGCTGAGATAGCTGCCATGTGAACCTTCAAGGAGGAATGGCTGAGACCCAGGTCGAACAGATGACGCAAGTACTCCAGCAGAAAAGCCACTGAACAGGAGAAAGGTTCCACGTTCTTGCAGGTTTCCCAAATAGAGAAGCTCTTCCACTTCATGGCATAAATGGACCTGGTGGAGGGCTTTCTAGCCTCCACTAAAATCTCCACCACTTTTGGAGACACACCAAAACGGGATTGGGCTAGGTCTGCAGGAGCCATACATGTAGTTGAAGGGATTTGAGGCCTGGATGGACCAGGGTCCCCTGATCCTGGGTCAGCAAACCTCGAGATAGAGGAAGAGGAGGATCCTCTGAATACTGCTGTAGAAGAGAGAACCAGATTTGCCTGGGCCAGAAAGAAGCGATCAGAATCATTCTCGATCCTTCTGAGGCTAGTTTTTGCAATACTCGTGGGATCAGAGGAATTGGGGGGAAAAGCATAGATGAATCCGTCCTTCCAGTCTAGAGACAGAGCATTGCTCCAGAAAGCGACTCGCTCTGGAACGAGCGAGCAAAAGGTGGGAAGTTTTGCGTTTTGGGGGGGGAGAGGCAAACAGGTCTACCTGCGGAGTCCCCCAGAGCTGAAAGTTATCGTCTAGTACCCCTTGGTCTAGTTCCCACTCATGAGCCAGAGCAGAAGAGTGGCTTAGCTTGTCTGCCAGAGTGTTGTCGACTCCTGGAACATGAATCGCCGTTAAGTGAAGGTCGTGTTGTGTTGACCAATCCCAAACCCTCAATTGCCTCCCTGCATAGAGGTTAGGACTGAGTTCCTCCATTTGTTGATGTACCACACTACGCACATGTTGTCCATCTGGACGGCTAGGTGGCCGGGAAGGATGTATTGGTGAAGGGCTTGGAGAGTGTACAACACAGCCCAAAGCTCGAGCACACTGATGTAGAGAGCTTGTTCCAGCCTGGACCAGGAGCCCTGGGTCCATTGAGGACCCAGATGGGCTCCCCAACCTTCGCCTGATGCATCTGTAGTCAGAGTCTGGGAGGGGGGAGGATGAAAGAAAGGGACCACCCCCCCGAAACATGTTCTCTCGAACCATCCACCATTGCAAGTCTCGCACCATCGGCGATGAGATCAGAACTAACTGATCTAGGTCATCCACAAGTTGATCCCACTGAGAGCGAAGAGTCCACTGAAAGATCCTCATGTGGAGTCGAGTTGGGGGACCATCGGAATAGCGGCCGCCATGAGCCCCAGAAGATGGAGGACCAACTTCGACGAGACCCTCCTGCGTTCTGATAGCAGGGAAATCTGGGTTTGAAGAGAGGCCGCCCTGTCCAGAGGCAGGAAGGCCTTGCTCACGGTCGAATCGAGGATAGCCCCGATGAACTGTAGCCTCTGGGAAGGGTCCAGATGAGACTTGGAATGGTTGATGTTAATACCCAGGCAAGTGAAAACCTGCTGGGTGAGGGAGAGAAAATGCAGGAGTTCCTCCCTGGACGAGGCCGCCAGGAGCCAGTCATCCAGGTAAGGGAATACCTGTACTCCCATTGTACACAGGTGGGCCGCTACCACAGCCAGGCATTTGGTAAATACTCGGGGGGCCGAGGATAGACCAAAGGGGAGCGCCTTGAGTTGGTAGTGGTCCCCCTGAAACGCAAAACAAAGATACTTGAGATGGGAAAGGCGAATGGGAATGTGCAGATAGGCATCCTGCATATCCAGGGCACAAAGCCATTGACCCGGCCGAAGGAGGGACAGAAGGCTCTGCAGAGAGAGCATCCTGAACCTTTTGTATTCTATATAAAGATTCAGGGAACTGAGATCTAGAATGAGTCTGAGATCTCCCGTCTTCTTTGGGACCAGGAAGAAATGGGAATAGTAACCCATCCCTTGAAGATGAAGGGGGGCGGGTTCTATCGCCTGCTTCATGAGAAGAGCCGAGATTTCTTTCCAGACCAAAGGAAGGTGTTCCCTTGAATAGGACGACTTCAGAGGGGGGTGGTGGGGTGGTTTCTGAAGAAACTCTATGGAGTGCCCTTCCGCTATAAGCTGGAGCACCCAAGAATCCGTGGTTATCCTCTCCCATCCCGGAAGGTGGAAGGAAAACCTCCCTCCCTCCTACCGGTTCCTCTGGGAAGTCCAGAGGCAGTGGAAGAGGAAAGGAGTCAGGTGGTGCGGGGCAGCGCCGCAGCTGAAGCACCCGCTGCTTTTTTGGGCGGAGGGGGCTTAGCAGCTGCGGGGGCCCGACGTTTGGTGACCCGCCTTCCCTGTGGCCGAATCCATCTGCGAAAGGGACGGCGCTACTGTTGATGGGGACAGTACATGGAATCCACTGATTTCAGAGCCGTCCCCTTCTCCTGCAAATCGGTGATGATGTCCTTGACATCACCTCCGAAAAGCACCGACCCCCGGAAAGGTGCCTCCTGAATAGTGGACTGCACTTCGAGGACCAACCCTGACACGCGGAGCCAGGCATGACACCATAAACCCACGGCAAAAGCGGAGCTCCACCCAGCAGTGTCCACTGCATCGTATGTCACCTGCAGAATGTGGCGACTGGCCGAACAAGCAGAACAGACGAGGTCGGCTAACTCCTGTTTGACTTGGGAGTCAGGCAAGGAGTCCAGCTTGGATTCCACCTGAGTAAGGGACAGCCTTCTGGTAATCCCCCATGTGGCGATGTAGTTCAGGGCCCAAAATCCCAGTGTGGAGGAAGTATAAATCTTTCTTTCATACTGATCCAGAAGGCGAGATTCCTTATCAGGAGGGGACAAGCTAAGATGCTTTGGGTGTGCCGACTGGCCATGAGCGGCGCTAATCACGACCGAGTCGGCCCGAGGGCGAAAGTCTAGGTAGTCAACACCCTCAGGAGACTGGTGTAGCCTGTTCAACTTCCTTGGAAGTGGGGCTAACGCCGACGGCTGTTTCCATATCATGGTGACAAGGTCGGCGTGAGGCTCTATCCAGGGTGGCACTAATGTAGGAACTGTCACGGGCAGATCCAGATGTTCAGCAAGTTTCAGTCGCTGAGGACCTGGTTCCAGAGAGTGCCACTGATGAACCTCCTGGATTTTTCCTAAGCAACTCCGTAAAAGAGGGATCCTCCGGAGGAGACTTCGGAGGAGTCGTTGGCCGGGGCTTCGACAGAGAGCGGGGCTCGTCGTATCTCTTGGAGCATCCTTCGGACAAGTCCGAGGAATCCACGAGTGAAGAAGAAGAAGAACAAGACTCCCTTACCCGACTCGGGGGAGGAACGGGTTCCTTGGGTAGTACCCATGAACGCGTGTCCTGCCCCTCTCTGGACCCAGATGGGAGAGCCCTGGAGTCCGGAGGTGGTGAGGGAGTGTGCCGCCTTGGACGTACAGGAACCTGGGGAGGCACCGTCATCGTAAGGCGGCTCTTGACCTCCTTGGTGAGCTGAGCCTTGGCCTCAGCCCACCAGGAGGCCAGTCTCCTGCAGATCCACCGGCAGCTGTGGGGGCAGTGGAGGTGGAGAAGGAGGGGGAAAAGGGTATGGGTTATACCCGTATGCAGAGTATCCAAAAACCAGCTGCGGGAAACCTGGCGTCATGTATTGTGGCGTCGGGAAGACCGACATCAGGTACTGCGGCGCCAGATACTGCAGTCCTGGGTACGATGGCGTTGGATAAAACGGCGGGTACCTGGGAGCTACCGGAGCAGACGGCCCAGCCGGCGGCCTCACGGGTGGGTCCACATTGGAGGCCCGGAGGGCTGCTGGAGGGGACATCCGGAAGGGATGTCTCCTGGGGTCGGTGGGGCCAGCGCGGAGGTACCGCATCTGGGCCGGGCGACTGGGGGCTGATGAGGAGGAAGATCCCGCATCCTCCAGGGATGGAGGAGAAAATCCCCGTGGTCAGGGCTGGGGTGACTTCTGTCCCTAGGACGGCAGCGAAGGCTGCGGGGAACTGAGCACGACGGAACGTGGGAGGGTCCGTCGTCGCGTTCTGTCGCCTGCCGAGCATCGGATGAGCCCGATGTGCGCCTTGAGGGCGAGCTCCTGGCAGGCGCCGGAGGGGCCGGCATCCGGCTTATGGGAGCCATCACCAGAGGCGGGCCGAGTGGAAGGGTGGGCCAGGTCTGGTGGGGTAGAGGCTGCGCGCTGCCCCGAAGGGTTGGGCGTCTTACCGGCCCTCTCCATGCAGACGTCGGAAGAGCCGACACCCGACTTACTGGAGTCGCCCATGCCAGTAGGCCAAAAGCCTGTGGCCGAACTGGGGGCGGAGGCCTCCAATAGCCGGAGGCGCCCGGCAAGGCCGAGCATGAGCCAGATGGGCGGGCGTGCCACCTCCGAAACCCGGCCGGCCGTCAAGGTGATCCCCAGGGGCCGTTACCTGTGTTCCTGCGGCTCCAGAGGAGGAGCAGTGAGAGGTCTTATCCCGTGCCTCTCCTTGTCTTTCTTTTTCCGATGTCCTTCGGGAAAGTGGACACCTGCCTCAGCTTTTTGAGCTCCTTTTCCATAGAACTCATCTTTTTCTTCAGAACATGGGCTTCCAGGGATTGTTGGCGCCGTTTTCGGGTAGCCGCGTTAAAGTTGAGGCAGTGCTGGCACTTCTCGACCGGGTGATTGGGGCCTAGGCAGAAAAGGCACAGGGAATGGCCGTCCTTGTGTGGCAGTTGGACGCCGCACAAGTCGCACTTGTTTTTGTGCTTGGAGGATGTAGGGGACGACATACACCGACGATGACCTGACATTAAGAAAAAAATAACGAATTTTCGGTAAAACTGACGAAAGATAGAGCTGACGAAGCACAAACTTTTCCACGAGGCACTGCACGAGCTAACGGCAGGAAAGAACTGGAAGGCGGACGTCCGGGACCGCCCCTTTATACCAATGTCGTATGACGCTGGTCACCTGATGTGGGGGCGGTCCCTCGCCAGGGACTGCTAGCTAGACATTTTTCCGTGGGGTCCTGCCGCCGGCTGGCGTCAGTCCTATATGTAATTACCTACTGCAAGAGCCCTCTCAAAGTAAGATCACAGTTTTCCAGGTCAAGTACTTCAATTCAGCCAAAGCCAAAGGTTCAAAGGGTGGCTGCATTAGCTGAGCTATGCAGACATTAAGATCCCAAGGCGGAGTGGGCTCCCTAAAGGGAGGGTTAATGTGAACCAGACCTTTGAAAAACTTTCTGAAAACAGGATGAGATGCCAGGGAACAGCCCTTCCCTGCTGAGAGGAATGCAGAGACAGCTGCTAGATGAACCTTCAGAGTGGCAGGCCTAAGGCCTAAACCACTGACACGAACTAGATAGTCTAAGGTTGTGGAAATGTCTGCAGAATCGGGCAGGATGCCTTTCTGAGAGCACCAAATACTGAACCTTTTCCATTTGGAGTTGTAAGTTTTTCTAGTGGAAGGTTTCCTAGAGACCTTCAGAATATCCAGAACTCCCTGAGAAAGATGTACAGCTTCATATTCTAACTCTTCAAGAGCCAGGCCTTGAGATGGAGAGACTGGAGATTGGGGTTCCGGCTCCACCCCTGGGAGGAGGAGGACAGGAGATTGTATGTCCTGGGCAAAAACAGGGGAAGTGACACTGACAAAGATAGCAGTACAGGATACCAAGGCTGCCTGGCCCAATCTGGAGCCACCAGTATCACTGCGCAAGGTTGAGTCCTGAACTTGATCAGAACTCTGAACAGCAGAGGGAAGGCATAGAGAAACCTGCCCTTCCCGTCCAAAAAGAAAGCATCCTGGGGAACCGTCCCCAGGACTAGAGGTCTGCAACAAAACAGAGGAAGTTGATGATTGTCCGGTGCTGCAAAGAGATCCATCTCTGGAGTGCCCACCTGGAGAAAATGACCTTCAGTATGTGAGGATCCAAGGACCATTCGTGGTGTCCCTGTGAAATTCTGTTCAGAGCATCTGCTAGTATGTTGTCCTTCCCTGGAAGGTGAACTGCTACCAGAGAAGTCTGAAGAGAATAGGCCAGAGACCACAGCTTCATGGCTTCTGTGCACAAGGCCGAGGACCAAGTGACTCCCTGCTTGCTGATGTACCACATTGTGGTGGTGTTGTCCGTTCTGACTTGGACCACCTTGCCCTTGACTGAATCCGAGAAGCACTGCAAGGCTAGAAAAACTGCCCTGAGTTCCAGGAGATTGATATGAAGGAGAGACTCCTGTGGAGACCAGAGCTCTTCAGCTGTCAGGGCTCCCAGGAGGGCTCCCCACCCTAGGAGAGAAGCATCCGTAGTTAAAACTACTGATGGGGCTTGAGGGAGAAATGGAACCCCTTGTCTGAGGTTGTCCTGGTCCAGCCACCACTGGAGAGCTTGGACCAGAGTCTGAGTCACTGGAATCAGTTTGGTAAGTGAATCCTTCTTTTGAGACCAAAAAGACCTCAGATGAAACTGAATGTCCCTCATCTGGAACCTTGCTCCCTGCACCACTGCTGTGGAAGCTGCCATGTGGCCCAGGAGCTGGAGGAACTGTCTTGCTGGGCAGGAGATCTGAGGTCGAAAGGAGGAAGCGAGATCCACTAGAGCCTTTACCCTTGCCAGGGGGAAGGAAGGCTTTTGCTTGTACAGTGTCCAACTCTATGCCTATAAAGGTGAGAAGTTGGAACTGGTTCGAGTACAGACTTTGGAAGATTGAGAAGAAAACCCAGGGAGCTGAGTAGGTCCTGGGTAGTTTGAAGAGCTGACTTGACCTGTAAATGAGACTGATCCACTAACAGTCAGTCACCCAGATACAGAAAGATGGTGATACCCTGTCTTCTGAGGTAAGCCACCACTACTGCAAGGCACTTTGTGAACACCCTTGGAGATGATGTTAAACCGAATGGCATGGCTCTGAATTGGTAATGGCCTGAAGGCAACTCGAACCTGAGGTATTTTCTGTGGGAGCACCTGATAGGAATATGGAAGTAGGCATCCTTGAGGTCCAGAGATGCTAGCCAATCCCCTGGCCTTAGAGAGGGAAGGATTATTCCCAGAGTTACCATTTTGAATTTGGGCTTTGTAATGTGTTTGTTCAGATACCTTAGGTCTAGGATGGGTTGCCACTCCTCTGTTTTCTTTGGGGAAAGGAAGCACCTGGAATACAGTACTTTTCCCTTGTGCTGAGTAGGAACCTTCTCTATAGCTCTGAGAGGCAGAAGAGAGGAAACCTCTGCCTCTAGGGCAAGGACTTCTGAGACCGATCTAGGTGGAAAAGACTTGGCCCTTCTTTTTGCAAATTTTTTGAAGCTAAGGGCCAGTCCCTGGCTTACTACTTCCAGGACCCACTTGTCTGAGGTCACAGACTTCCAGGCCTGGAAGTAGTAAGCCAGCCTGCTTCCTACTGGAAATGGGGAGTCGACCCGAGCTGACACATGAGGGTGTCTGCTTGGCAGGAGCCTTAGACTGACAGGAGGAGGGAGCAGCCCTGCTCTGAAGAACCCCCTCTGTGGGAAGGGAGAGGAGGCCTGGGCTTGGTAAAAAGGCCTTTGAAAGGGCCTGCCCTGCCCCTAGACTGCTGCTTGTGCAGAGTGGCCTGCCTTTCCTTGGCCTGTGCACGCCTGTATGTGGTCCTATATTCATCCATTTTCTTCATGTAAGCTTCTGTCTGCTCCCCAAACAGAGTTACCTTCTACAGGAAAATCCAAGGCCTTAGTCTGGGTATCCTGTGAAAGGTTAGTACATCTGAGCCAAGCATGTCTTCTGAAACACACAGATGTAGCCATGACTCTAGATGCCACATCACTGGAGTCCACAGCAGCATGAAATTGCATTTTGGATGTCTCAATTCCATCAACAGCCACCACCTCCAGCTCCTTGGCTAGCTGGGGAGAGGCCTGTTTAGCCAGTTCCAGAACCGTGTCCCATCTGGATTTCTGGTACCTGACTGTGTAGGCCATATAAGTAGCCTGCCTGAGTCCCAAAGAGGATGCCAAATACTGTTTTTTGGCCATGGCATCCACTTTCCTGGAGTCCTTATCCGGGGGGGGAGGGGGTGAAGCCAAAGGAATGTTAACCCTGTCACAGGCTGCAGCCTGCAATACCCCAACATGGCTGCAATGACTATAAAGGAACTCCGCAGCTGAGCCTAATAACGAATACCTCCTGTCCATTCTCCTATCCACAGGAGGTACTAAATTAGAGGTTTGTAAAATTGTGTGCTTCTGTTTCCCCAAAGATTTATGAAGAGGGATAGACAGCTTTTTGGTCTCTGGGACGTCCATCATTTCCACAAAATCAGGCTCTTCATCGTCCTCTGCTGCTTCAACCAATGGAAGCTGCAGGGTTTGTGCCACCTTTTTGTAGAACAAAAAGTGTGAAGGGGACTCAGAGCCTGGGAGGAGAGACACCTGAGGGCCTGTCTGGGGAGATGTACAGTTCAATGGGCACATCCAGACCCCCATCATCATCACCAGGATAGTCTACACCTCTCTCCCACTCCTCATAATAAGCATCTGGGCCATAATCCGGAAGAAACTGATCTGACCAAACTGAGTGCCGAACCGGTGGTATCGGTTCAGACGGAACCAGTCTAAGCGACTGGACAATACTAATCGCTTTGGCTATTTTGTCCGCGGCTGTAGAGTGGGATACAGGATCCAAACCAACAGACTTGCGCTTTCTCTTTGGCGGAACCGACCCTTCGGGGTCGGCTCTCCTTTTGCCCGAGGAGGTATCACCTAGGTCAGTAGGCACCTCCTCAGGTTCGGCCACAACCAAACCAGACTGGCCATCCGGATCTATGGACTTCTCGGCCTCCCTTTCCTTCAGCCTACTCAGTCTTTTATCTAGAGTAGTTTTAGGAAAGTTCTTACAGATTTGGCAGTCTGACTTGAGGTGGTCAACCCCCAGACAATAAACACAGATGAGGTGGGGGTCGGCCTTAGCAAAGGCTTCCCCATATTCAGTACAGTGTTGAAACCCAGTGGGACCGGTTTTCTTCTTGGGTTTCTCAGACATGGCCAACCTAACAAATTACCCTATAGAAGCTTTCAAGCCAGGAAATAAAGCAACCAATCGGTTACAAACCATGTCACAGGCTTTTTACAAGAACCAGCAAAAGTCCGGTTCTTTTGAAACCGATCGGTACCAGAACACCACACTAATCCCAGAAAGAGAGGAAAATTTTACAAAGTTGGTTCCAAACCGGACCAACCAGAAAGAAATCGAAAAAAGAAAATTTCCACTCTTTTTAGCAAAATAAAAGACATTCACTACCTATCTACATATTACCTGTATCGTAGACAGAGGCTGGAAATCTGAAAATAACAAAAATATGCGGTTTAAACCAAACGCTTTATTTTTCTTTTACTGAACTGAGCAGAGGAAATCTCTGGAGTCACTTCACTGTTAGGCGGAATAAAGAATCTGACAGTTACACTGGGAAGTACCACAGAGGTTTGAAAACCGAGCTCAAGCTCAACATTCTATGCTTCTGCATAGAGTTAACTCTTTCCTCTCCGGGGCAATACAAGTGCTGGGGCTAACTGCATTACATCTGAATACAGCAAGACTTAATGTTGTTTGAACAACGTAGCGGCCGAGGCTCCCGCAGCTTTTTTGGGCAGTGGAGTCTTGGTTGCTGGAGGGGCCCGACGTTTACTGGCCTGCTTGCCCTGTGGTTTTGCTTTAGGGTGGGAACGTCTGCGAAAAGGGAGACACTGTCCCTGAGGGGGCCTGTACAGAGAGTCCACGTACTTGAGTGCAGTACCCTTCTCCTGCAGGTCGGTGACGATGTCCTTGACATCACCACAGAACAGCATCGAACCCCTGAAGGGCGCATCCTGAATAGCTAATTGCACTTCAGGGACCAACCCTGACACCTGGAGTCAGGCATGACGCCAAAGACCTATGGTGAAAGCCAAACTCCGACCAGCAGCATCCACTGCATCGTAGGTGGTACAAAGCATGTGACAATTGGCTGAACGAGCAGATCGGACAAGATCAGCCACTTCCTGTTTGGTCTGGGACTCAGGAAGGGAGTCCAATTTTGATTTCACGTGACTCAGGATCATCTTGTGGTAGTCCCCCATATGAGCAACATAGTTCAGAGCCCTAATCCCCAGGGTAGAAGACGTGTACACCTTCTTCCCATACTGGTCCAGAAGACAGGACTCCTTGTCAGGTGGAGACAAGCCGAGATGTTTTGGATTGGCAGAACGGCCGTGATCCGCACTAATCACCACCGAGTCTGCCTTGGGGTGTACATTCAAAGAATCTACACCCTCAGGAGCCTGATAGAGCTGGTCCACCTTCCTCGGAAGGGGGGCTAACGTGGACGGTTGCTTCCAAATAGTGGAAACAAAGTCAGCATGAGGCTCGATCCATGGTGGAATCAATGTCAGAACTGTCTTGGGCAGATCCAAGTGGGCAGCGAGCTTCTTACGCTGTGGATCTGGCTCCAGAGATTGCCACTGATGAACTTCTTGGATCTTTCTCAGAAACTCCAAAAATGAAGGATCCTCCGGAGGAGACTTCGGAGGAGTCCTTGGCCTGGGTCGATCTGGAGTACGTGGGTCGTCATCTGGATCGGAGCATCCCCCTAAGTCAGAGTCAGAGGTCTCAGATGAAGAAGAGGAAGACTCCTCCCGACATGTGGGAGGAATGGTCCCTTTGGGAAGCCCTCTGGGAAGCATTTTATCCCCACCCATGGCGCCTGAGGGTTCACCACTGGTGTTGGGTAAGGAGGAGGGAGTCTCCCGTCTCCAGCGTAGGGGATCCAGTGCAGGGTCCGGCGCCGGGAGATGGCTCGCCACCTCCCTGGTGAGCTGAGCCTTGGCTTTGGCCCACCAGGCAGCCAGAGTCTCCTTCAAATCCACCGGTGGCTGTGGTGTGGGCGGTGGAGGAGGAGGAGGGGGATATGGCTATTGAGGGTATCTGTAAGGCGAGTATCCATAACCCGACGGTGGAAAGCCCAGCCTCTGGTATTGAGACGCCGGAGAAAGCGGAGTTGGGTACTGTGGCGTCGGATACTGTGGTACCAGGTAGGACAGCACTGGAGCAAGCAGTGTCGGATACCCAGGTGCCAGGGGCTCTGGTGGCGCAGAAGGCCCTGGAAGAGGCCCAGCAGGTGGCCCAGGTAAAGGTGGCCATGTGGGCATCGGGTCTGGTGTTGGAGCAACGTCCAGCAAAGGAACGTCGTCTGGCGCTGGGTAGGTCGGCATCGGAGCCGGCATCAGGGGATCCGGCCCTGTAGGAGGGAGTCCTGACATCAGCTTGCCCAAGCCCTCCGTGTCATCTGGGGATGGAGAGTTAAAATCCCCGGGGTCCAGCAGAGGAGACACGGGAGCCTCAGTTAGCAAAGGCAAGCATTGCGGTGAGCCTGGGACATTGGACTGGTCCAATTGGTCCGACGTAAGCTCTTTTGCTGAGCGTTCGCCCGAGGGGCCGACATCCAGCTTACCAGCGGGATCAGGGTGGGCATAGGAGCTGGCATCCGACTTATCGGAACCCTGGCACGACGGGGGTCACAACTGGTAAGTGACCTGATGGTGATGCGAGGACTGTGCGCTGCCTGCCCCGGAAGGAGCTGGCGTCTATCGGCCCTGTCCGGGTGGATGTTGGTGGCACCGGCATCCGGCTTAGCGGACCCGCTCGATCCAAAGGGGATGCGTGGAGCAGCCTTCCTGGGAGCGGTAGCCTCCTTTGCCCCGGAGACACCTGAGGGGCCCAAGCGCGAGCTCGACGGGAGGGGCAACACTGTCTTGGACACTGCCAAGATGGCCGTCGAGGAACGTCGCCCAGAGGGGACGTTACCTTGAGAACCACGACTCTGGCCGGAGTCACAGGAGCCGTGGAGGTGGAGTCCCGGTGCTTCTCCTTTTTTTCCTGTGGCCTTTGGGGGAAGTGGAAGCCTGCCTTAGTTTCTTCAGCTCCTTCTCCATGGAAGTCATCTTTTTCTTCAGAACGTGGGCCTCCAGAGACTGCTGCCTCCGTTTTTGGGTGGCTGCATTGAACTGCTGGCAATGCTGGCACTTCTCCACGGGGGTGGTTCGGGCCTTGGCAGAAGAGGCACAAGGAGTGACCGTCCTTATGCAGCAGTTGGGAACCACACGAGTCGCACTTATTTTTATGCGCTTTGGAGGGCGTCAGGGACAACATACACAGCTGTTAGAAATGAAAAACGCGAAAAAACGGTTAAATAAATAAATAATTCAGTAAACTAGACCGATGTTAGACTGACAAGCTAAGGAACTTAACCGCAAGGAACTTTCACAAGTCAACGGTGGGAAGGAAATGGAAGGCGGGCTTGGGGGACCGCCCCTTTATACTGACGTTGCATGATGTCAGTCACCTGACATGGGGGGGCGGTCCCCCGCCAGAGACTGCTAGCTAGAAATTTTTCCGTGGTGTCCTGATGCCTGCCGGGTCAGTCCTATATGTAATTACCTACTGCAAGAGCCCTCTCGAAGTAAGATCAACAGTTTCTAAAATTAATTTGACAGATGAGCCTCTAAGGACAAAAACGGAGTAGGATAGAGGAGGAGAGAGAGAGAGAAGAGAGGGCAACAACCAACCCCCACCACAGAGGAGTGGAGCTGAAGCACTGAGGAGAGAAGTGCTCCCTCTCCACCTCGTCAGGAGTAAATAAAATCCCCCTATGCCTAAGGTCACCCCACTCCTGACCATCGGAAAGGGAGGTGGGGGGGGAGAGGGGCACACTGAGGGAAGGGGACCCAGAGACTGAGGCCCCGGGGGATGGAGGGTGGGACTGTGATGAATGGTGAAGATCGGGAATTATGGTAGGTACGTAATTTTCTTATCTTATCTTGTGTGTGTGAAGTGATTTCCGTTACTGCAGCTGATAGCCGGGAGGTCCTGAGAGTCAGGAAGCTGATCCGTTTACTTTTGAGAGTCAACAAGACGTCTTTGGGTCTGATTACACCTGCGCAGTGTGAGAGACTGCAAGCAGGTGTTACCTGTTGAGCCTTCTGGAGTGAACTGTGGGGAGCCAGGACCCGTGTGTCCTGTGGTAATTTCTATAAATATCTCGCACCGCTCGCAAGCGGCACTGTGTGTGTGTGAAGTGATTTCTGTTACTGCAGCTGATAGCCGGGAGGTCCTGAGAGTCAGGAAGCTGATCCGTTTACTTTTGAGAGTCAACAAGACGTCTTTGGGGCCAATTACACCTGCGCAGTGTGAGAGACTGCAAGCAGGTGTTACCTGTTGAGCCTTCTGGAGTGAACTGGGGGAGCCAGGACCCGTGTGTCCTGTGGTAATTTCTATAAATATCTCGCACCGCTCACAAGCGGCATTGTGTGTGTGAAGTGATTTCCGTTACTGCAGCTGATAGCCGGGAGGTCCTGAGAGTCAGGAAGCTGATCCGTTTACTTTTGAGAGTCAACAAGACGTCTTTGGGGCTGATTACACCTGCGCAGTGTGAGAGACTGCAAGCAGGTGTTACCTGTTGAGCCTTCTGGAGTGAACTGGGGGGAGCCAGGACCCGTGTGTCCTGTGGTAATTTCTATAAATATCTTGCACCGCTCGCAAGCGTGAGCGTAGTGAGTGGCGAGCGCCACTCGGCACTGAAAAATGTTTAGTTGATGTAGGAGGGTTAGGCTTTGTTTTACCATGTTGTTGTATTTAAATTTGTAATATTTTAACCATTTAACCTCTTTGTAGGTTTGTTATATTTTAGAGCTAGGCTTGGTGGGTTATTTTTATTTAGTTATTATTTTTATTTAGATAGTCTTGTATCTGTTGTGCCTAAATAGATATGGGAGGATCGAGAGGGGCTAGAATAGTCTATGATGGCTTGATGTTGCGTGACCTGTGCCCTTTCATCCCCCTTCCAGTTTCTGATGTTATTATCAGACGTTGTTGGGAGGTGGGGATTGGTGGGGCTAGCATTGGTCGCGCACCATCAAGTAATCTTAGTTTGGGCCATGAGAGGATTGAAGTTGTCAGGTCCAGAAGGCGCCCTGGGTTGCAACGGGCACATGGGAGAGGACGTGCGTGTTTGGTGTCCATCCCCAGGGAGCCTATTAGATCAAATGGCCAGGTAACCTGTGGGGCTGCATCATCCCCAAATCCCCTGAAGGCAGTGCTTTGTAATGCCAGATCAATCAGAAATAAGACGGCAATTATTGCTGCCTTGATTTCGTCGGTTGATCTGGCATTTATCACGGAGACCTGGGTGGGAGACGATGCGGGCCCAATTTTGAGGCTGCTGTCCCCCCCGGGTATACCGTGGTGCACTGTCCCAGAGTGGAGCGCAGGGGTGGCGGTGTAGCCATCTGTTTTAGATCCAGCCTGACCTTTACTGTGCACCCAGTGAGAGCTCCGGGTTCATTTGAATGTGTGGCCATCCGGGGAGGACCTGGTGCGGGCTGCAGGATCTTTCTTATTTATCGCCCTTCTGGGTTGATGGGAGAGTTCCTGCAGGAGGTTGCAGATTTGCGTTGCCGTTGCATCATTGGAATCCCCAGATGTGTTTTCTGGGGATTTCAATGTTTGGTTGATGATGTGAATCATGGACATGGTTATGAACTTTCCTGGATCATGTCCTCCCTTGGTTTGACACAGGTAGTTACTTTACCGACTCATCGGGATGGCCACATGTTGGACCTGGTGTTCTCACTGGGACTTGATATTAGTGATCTTAAGGTGAATCCAGTTATCTGGTCTGATCATTGCACGGTTCAGTTCACGCTTGGGGCTCCCGCCATAAGCCCTTCCCCTGCTGAGATGATCTGCTGTCGCCCTTCGGGGTTTGACCCCTAGGGTTTTAGGCGGCAGCAGATTTGTCTAAAGTGGTGATGCATGCGGGAGGTGTTGTGGTCGGAGTTGACGCCTATAATGAGGTGTTATCAGACACCATAAACTCCTCGCACTCAGTCCGTGTCACGACCCAGGACTTCTTACTTGAGGTCACCATGGTTTGATGGTGAGCTCAGGAGATGAAGAAACTGGGTCGGAGATTGAGCCTGCTGGAGGAGATCCCGCCTGGATGCAGACAAACTGGCCCTGCATGCCCACTATGTTGGCTATCAGGAGGCAATCAACCGTAAGAAGACAGTGTTTTGTCTGGGGAGATTGCTGCGGAAGGAACCGATCGTTCATTCTTCTCCGGACTGTTGACAGACTTCACATCCTGTCTGTCTACAGCCCAGAAGGGTCTTTTCTAACATGGATTGTGAGGATTTCGCTCGGTTCTTTTCGGACAGGGTGTCTGCGATCCGGCGGGTGGTTCCTTCAGCCAGTAATGTTATAGCTGGCAGTGATCGTCTGATGTGCTCTGAGTGCACTCCGTCTGGTTGGGGTGAGTTTAGACCAGTGGAGGATAGTGAGGTTATTGGTGGCAACCAATGTGAGGCACACCTTTTGTGAACTGGACCCAGTGCCATCAGCGTTTCTTAATGAGATGCGTTGGCTCTGTTAACCGTGTTTGCCACGATTGTGCGGTGTTCCCTGTCTGAGGGTGTCTTTCGGATGCCTTGAAGGAGGCTCTGGTAAGACCCCTCTTAAAAAGCCATCTTTGGACCCGGAGATCAGGGCAAATTACCGTCCAATCTCTAACCTTCCATTTTAGGAAAGGTTATTGAGAAAGTGGTAGCGCTTCAATTGGAAGAACACCTCAATTCTCATGAGTTGTATGAACCTTTCCAGTCGGTTTTTCTGCCAGACACAGTACTGAAACTGCACTTGTTCGGTGCAGAATGACCTACCTCAGAGCTAGAGATCGAGGGACAAGACAATTCTTGTTCTCCTCGATCTCTCATCAGCTTTGACACTGTGGACCATTGTGTGCTGCTTGCTCGCCTTGGAGATCTAGTGGACTCACCGGTAATGTTATCAAATGGTTTGAGTCCTTTCTTACTAACAGGAGGCAGCGGGTTATGATAGGAAATTTCTCATCTATACCCAGTTTGCTTCTCTGTGGAGTTCCTCAGGGATCAGTATTGGCTCCAATGTTGTTCGCAGTGTATATGCTGCCTCTGGGTGGGATCATTAGGAAGTATGGCTTGAGTTTTCATTGCTATGCCGATGATACTCAGCTATATTTTTCCTTTGCCCCAGGAACATCCAATGCAGTGGACGTACTTAACATCTGTCTGGCCGAGATTAACGACTGGATGGCCTCCAGCTGGTTGCGGCTGAACCCTGATAAGACGGAGGTATTAGTAGTGGAGTCGAACAGAGTTCGTGATAGGATGGCCTCTGACACAGAAACCGGGCTTGTCCTAGGGTCTGTGCCATTGAAGGCCTCCTCTCGGGTGCGTGATCTTGGCGTGATTCTGGACAGAGATTTAACCATGGAGGCTCAAATATCCTCTGTGGTTCGTACCTGTTTTTACCATCTCAGAAACATTGCCAGAATTAAACCCTTGTTCCGTCTCTGGACCTCCCTACTTTGATACATGCCTTAGTCACATCTAGGCTTGATTACTGTAATGCGCTCTATCTCGGGGTCACGGGAGGATCTCTACGAAGATTGCAGCTGGTGCAAAACGCAGCTGCCCAACTGTTGACAGGGCAGCAAAAGTTTTGTCACATTACACCAGTTCTGCGTGAATTGCACTGGCTGCCGGTCAGGTGGAGAGTCCTCTTTAAGATGGGTCTTCTCACCTATAAGGCCCTACACGGACAGGGCCCTGGCTACCTGTTAGACCTTCTGTCACCTGCCCTCTCCTCGCGCCCTCTTCGTTCATCCAGTGAATGCCTACTGACCGTTCCCAGAACTAGGCTGAAAACAGCTGGCGATAGAGCATTTAGTGCCGCAGCCCCAGTTCTGTGGAATTCCTTACCAACTATGGTCAGAGAGGCTTCATCGGTGGATGTTTTTAAGGCCCAGCTAAAGACTTTCTTCTTCTCTAAGGCATTTAATGTTTAGAGATGGATTTATTGTCAGGTTTTAAATTTTTGTACTGATTCGTATTCATATGTGAATTTATATTCTTTTTATGTCAAATATGTCTGTTTAAATGCCTGTACGGTGCCCAGAGCCTGCGGGATTGGGCGTCTTTTAAATAAATTTTGCCTTGCCTTGCCTTATCTTATCTGCGTCAATCTTCACCATTTGGGTGAGTACCGAGCCCCCCTGAAGGGGTCACTGGACTCTAAAAGACTGAGTCCCTTAGCTCTCAGTGGGTGACACACTGGGAAGGAGAACCTTCACGGGTCTGGAGAGGCTCGAGACTGGGGAGAGTGAGATGGGGACCCCCCCCCCCGGAGGGGGCAGGAGGTTGCCCCGACAGACGCCGCCTCACCCTACGGGAGGAAAGATGGGTCCTCCGGTACGCAGAGGAAATAATCCTACACTGTGCCAAGGTTGACAACCGGGAAAGACGCAGCCATGCCGTCCGCCTAGTGCGGATCGCTATCCCTCCGACCCTGGAATCTACCTTGGTGGCGTCATAAGATGCCCTCGCTTCGTGCCTTGCTAGCTCCAGGCCACATGCAGAGAGTGCAATGGCTCATCTGGTTACCTCCAAATCAGGTATAGAGGCTAGGAGTTGACCTAGCCTGTGCCACAGAAACCTATCATAGGTAGCATAGTGGGCCTGATGTGCAGAAATTGAATGAAGCAACCGTGCCTAGTAGAAAGTCCTCCTCCTCCAGAAGTCAAAATTCATGGAATCAGCATCTGGGGGCTGGTCACGGTGAAGGGCACAAAGCCCATCGAGAGTGTCCAGCTGCATCAGTCCTGCCTGAGAATGAGGCAAACTACCTGGAGACTCGGGGGAGGGCACAATATCTCTGGTGCAGCTCCCTAGGGGCTGGGACACCGGAAAAGGGTCTTTGCCACAAACGCAACACCACCACCTGGAAGGGAGCAGGCAAGGGGGGGCACCACAAGAGTGTCCACACTGAAATCGCTTAGGAAGGCACGCTTCGATTGCTCTCGATTGTGCTGAGTGGGTCGGGTGACATGCAGGTCCTGCATCACCCTCACAAGGAAGCGCTCATACTCTGCGAGATCAGCGGCAGGGGAGATTTGGACAGAGGGCTCCTCTCCTCCCGAAGAGGAGGATGAGGAAGTAGAGGACCTTGGAGATTCAGTGGTTGGCTGCTCAGCGGGAGGTTGGAACACCTGCCTGTTCATGGCCCTGACATATGAAGGGAAATGAGCAGCTGCAGCCCTAAATTGCTCCCAGGAAAGGGGTTCGCTAGGACCAAGAATGCCTGTGAGAGCAGGAGAAGATGACAGAGGAGTTGGGGGCTAAGTCAACAACAGGAACAGACTGTCCTCTGTCAGGGCAAGAGAGCAAACCTGGAGCCCCAAGGAAAGAGAGAGCTCTGGAAAACTCAACAGCTGACAGCTGATTAACCATGCTGGAACTGCCTAGGCTGTGCCCTGAAGATTCCCCCCTGTGAGGTAACCGGGACCGTGGAATTTCAAAAGGACGGTCCCTTCCCTCCAAAGACCAGGTCCCTCTCAAGGAGACAGAGAAGGAACAGCGGGAGTCTGCGTCACGACTCCTTCCCGAAACCGGGTGGGTCCCGGAAAAGGGCCGCCGCATGGCACCCTGACCCCTTGACCCCCTGGAGTCCGAAAGAGCCCTCCTACTTGCAAACACCAGCCTAGACAGCAGACAACTCTGGTCAGTCCCTGAGGGGACTATTCAGGGAGTAGCACCCTCCCCTCCCGTGGGTGCTCTGACTGGCCCCACAGCTGGGCGATCCAGGCACACCACCCGAGGAAGTACCACAACTGAGGGGGGCAGAAAACCCTCTGAGCCCAGGCTGCAGAGCAATAGCGGCCTGCGCCACTGCCTGCTGGTCAGCACCCCTAACCTTGGACACAGGAGCAACTGCCAGCCCCTGAGAAGGGGGCCGGCTCCGGTCAGCTGAGGAAACTACCAGGGTGTCCATGTGGGCCACCAATTTCAAAGAGTCGGACAGCCTGTCCGAATCAGGCTCAGACTCAGTCTCAGAGGAGGTAGAGACCGAAGTCCGATGACAGACAGTACATGGACACCCGCTGCCATCCCAACTGAAGGGGGTACCAGTCCAGGTGCCTGCACCAGAGCCAGCGCTGAAGTCTCCAACTGTACCGTGAAGGTGCCCGAAGAAGACACGGCATCAAAGGCGGTAGCAGAAGCAGAGTCGAAGTCTGCCACAGCACCGACAGCTCCCTCAGCGCTGCAAGCGGCACCGAGGACGACACCCCTCATGGTGCCTTGTTCTCGCTCAGCGCCACAAGTGGTACCAGAGCAAGACGCGACGCTGTACCCAGCCTCAGTGCTAGTGAGAAGTGGTCGAAGATGGCGCCGGAGAGCCTCCCATGGTGCCGTCAGCACCATCGGCACCACTAATGGTGTCGACAGTGGAGACAGCGCAGAGCAACGGACCGGCACAGACTATGGCGCCATTGGGGCCCACGCGCCATGAACGGCGCTGAGGCCCAAGACGGCACCAACGGACAACGTCAAGGAGAGTGCTGGCCCAGGCTTCCCAGCCCGAGGAGACGCACAGGGGAGCCAGCCTCCAAAGGAGCGTATTGCCAGCGCAGTGCCTCCCGCCTCGGTACAGGCGGACTGAGCTTCCTGCACCGCAGAAGGGTCTGCAATGGTGAGTCTACTAGGAGCAGAAGCCCCCTTCCTCCATGGTCCGTACAGAACCGGAAGAAAGGCCAAGAGACCATGGCTTGGCCCAAAAAGAGTGCGCCCGGCCCCTAAAAGTCAGTGGAGCTTGTCCAACTTTCCGCGCGCGATGACACGACGGTCCATGCAGAAGCAGGCATCGTACGAATCCATGTCATGAAGCGGGCCAAGACATGCGAGGCAACGTCATGCTGGTCGGTGATGCAGTACTTATGCCGCACGGTCACCATCGCATAGGGGGCCGCCCAATCTTCAACAGTTTCTTGCCCCGCCCCCGACCGAGACATGATCCATGGCAAAACAAGCTAAACAAAAGACTCAGTGTCGCTGACAAAGAAAGGAACAGTCTTACCACAGCAGCGTTGACGGGTGGTGAGAATGGAACCGGCAGGAACAATCATACGGCGTCGAAGGGACTTTCGGCGTCGACATGGTAGAAACACTAGGCCTCTTGCAGAATACCTCCTCATAAGGTGCGACCTCTATGACGGGAGACGAAGAACTGGCGGGACGGCGGGTTGATCGATAACTAACGGCCAACCTGCGAGCCGAGGATCAAAGCGTCAATTCGCCCATCAAAAAAAAAAAAAAAGAGTTTTTGTGGGATCGTGACCTCCAGCCACATTACCCAAAGGTGATGAATGGTGAAGACTGACACAGATAAGATTGTGGCTTTGAGATCGCCCATGTTTTGGGCAGTACATGGACTGCACAGTTCGGATGGCCTTGCCAGAGTCCTGCAGCCTGGTGATGATCTTCTCCGTGTCCTCGCCGAACAGAATGGAGCCCTTGAAAGGAGCATCCAGAATGTTCATCTGGATCGAACCCAGAAACCTGAAGTCAAGCATGGCGTCGGAGGCAAATGCCAGTGGCGGCCACCCTTGAAAAGGTGTCCACAGAGTCATAGGCCAACCTCAGAATGTGGGTACCCATGTCTGAGCCGGTCTGAAGCAGTTTCGCAAGCTCTGCCTACTGACAGCAATCGAGCATGCTTTGCACAATGTCCAATCCCTGTTCCCAAAAGGTGTTTTGGAACTGGACCATGAGGGTCAGGAAGTTTTTTTTTTGTTTGTTTGTTTTTATTTATTTATTTCAATCTAGGATTACAATACCTTTAAGATGAGGCTCTTTTACAAAGGTTCCATGTCAGCATGTGCAACAGACATCATTTTTAGTTGCAAACATACAATCATTGACTTACAGACATGTAATAACCAGTACAAAGACTTGAGCTATGAGCAAGACAAAGGAAATTGGGGGCAGTGAGGTAGGAGATTGAGGGGGTAAGGAGGTGCAGGGGGTAAGGGGGTATGAGAGGTGGTTGGGGCGGGGGGCAGGAGTGGAGATACGGGGCGGGGGGTGGGCAAGGCAGGAGACAGTGCAGCCAGGGGGCCTTGTCGCAGGAATATGACAGGTAAGGTGCTAGAGGTGCAAAGGCTGATTGTAAGTGCTGGGTGCTAGGACATGTGCAGCTGGAACGGTGGAAATGTTAAGCTGGGCAACTGCAGGATACAAGCAGTGAGAGGCGCAGCTTGGACTTGAAGAGGCCGAGTGTTGGAGCAGTCGCTATGTCGCTGCCAGTAGAGTTGAGCCAGCTGGATGCCTGATAGGTGAATAATCTTTGTCCTTGGGTTGCGCGACATCGTGGGATATGTAGTAGATGGGAATTGGATCTCCTTGTAGTGACGTTCCTATGTCTAGGCTTAAGGAGGGCACAGACACCAGGTGGGGCAAGCCCCATTATAAGTTTCTTGGCCGTGATGCAGGTTTGGTATTTTATGCGTTTGTCCAGTTGAAGCCATCCAGATTGGAAATAAAGGTCACATGTATGGGTACGGCAATGTGAGCCAGTGATGAGACGACAGGCCTTATTTAGAGAGGTCTCGATACGTTTGAGAGCAGTGGTAGCTGCAGACCCATATATGATAAGACCATAGTCTACGATGCTGACGATGAAGCTTTGGACGGCCACTGATAGTGCTTCTGGGGTTAGGTGTTTCCTGTGCCGGAATAATATGCCTAACCTCGCATTGGCAGACTTTGCAGCACTGCTGATATGGACAGCGTATGAGAGGTGAGGATCAAGGGTGATGCAGAGATACTTGAACGATTGTGTTTGCTCTAGGATGGCTCCTTGTTCGGTTGCAATGGACAGGTGGAGTTGCTTGTTTTTGTTGTGGGGGCTGCAGAAGACCACAGACTTGGTTTTTTTTCTGACTGAGAAGCAGTTTATGATTTAGGAACCAGGATTCGATGGAGGAGAAGGCCCGCTGAAGTTTATTTTGTAATTGGATTGGATCAGGGTCCGAGGTGAGGATCACAGCATCATCAGCGTGGAGAATTATTTGTTCTGGGCAGCTGTCCGGTAGAGTTTAAGAACAGGCTGAAGAGGAGTGGTCCCAGAATGGAGCCCTGGGGGGCTCCCGAGCAGACCGGTCTAGGGTCCAAGAGTGTATCAGCAATTCTTACTGTTTGGGACCATTCTTCAAGGTAGCTCTTAAACCAGCCAACGGAGTCGGCTGACAGCCCAGTGTCCTGAAGCTGGACAAGCAGAAGCCGGTGATTGACGGTGTCGAAGGCTTTAGTTAAGTCAATGTAGATTGACCCTAGTGGTTCGCTGGAGTCAAGTGCATTGTGGATTGTGGAGGTGCTGTGACCTTTGCGGAACCCGTGTTGTTGCTTGCACAGGATGTTGTACGTATCCAGGTATTCTGTGAGCTGGTCCGCGACGATGCGTTCTAGTACCTTGGCGAGTGGGGGTAGTAGGGAGATAGGTCTATAGTTATCGTCCGCAGTTTTGTCACCACTTTTATGGATTGTGGTGACAGTGGCAGATTTCCATCTGTCCGGAACTGGCTAAGGCTGAGGGAGAGGTTGAAAATTCTGGTCAGAGGACTAAGCACTTCATCAAGTGTGAGAGACAGGATTTTGAGATCGAGGGAGTCATTACTGAATCTTGATTTACCAAGGGCTTTGGTAACATATTTGCGTACTTGGTGAGCCTTGACTGCTTTGAAGTAGAAGCAGGGAGAGCTGGTGGGGGGTAGTGTTCATTGCGGACAGAGGGGCTTCAAAATCTTTGAAGTAGTCCTGGGGCAGGACAGCGTTGAGGTCGGTAAAATATCCGCAATGGTTTTTGGGTTGAGGGTTGTGGTTCCGTTGATGTTGAGTATTGATGGGGGGGGTTTGGGTGGATTCCCGGTGAGTTCCTTTATGTTCTTCCAGAATTCCCAACCATTGCCCCAGGAGTTTATGAGGGCATGCTTACAGTAGGCGGACTTCGTTTGCCGGATGGTTTTGGTGCAGTCATTGAGGGCACGTTTGTAGTTTTGGATGTCGTTTTGCCTTCCAGAGTTTCTGGCCAGCTCCCATAGGTGGTTTCTTGTTTTTAGCATCCTGAGGAGGTCGCCTGTGAGCCAAGGGTTACTGAGTAATTTGACTTTGTGTTTCTTAATAGGAGCATATGTGTCACAGGCCACAGTGAAGATCTTTATGAAGTGGTCAAGGGCAGTGTTTACGTTGGTTGCACTGAAGATAGGGGACCAGTCTTGATGGAGGAGGAGGTGGGATTTCAGTCGAGGAAGGTGACCACGGGGTAGAACCCTGCTGGTGACAGTTTTTGGCGGTGGTTTGAAGAATTTATTTGACCAGGTGCAGCTAACAAGGGAGTGGTCGCTGAGAGAGTCAGGGAGGACATTAGTGTTAGATATACGCGATGGGTGACTGGTAACGATCCAGTCCAAGAGTGTGCTGGTGCCGGTCCTGTCATTTTTCCTGGTTGGTGAGTCAACCATTTGTGTGAGGTTTCGCTGCAGCAACAGTATCTCTGTGTGCACCAGCTTCGGCCGCAGACCAGTTGATGCTGAAGTCGCCTAGGAGGATGGATTCGGTGTCCGGTGGGAGTGACTTTACAAAGTCAAGAACAGCTGTTAGACCAGTTCCCTGTTCTTTGGGAGGGATGTAGATGGTGGCAACAGTGAGGGTTTTGTTTTGGGCTCAGAGGAAGATTCTCACTGGCAGTATCTGAACAGTTGTGGGTTGCAGTGAGGTAATGATGTGGTGCCCCTGTATGGAGTCTTTTAGGTAGAGAGCGCAGCCCCCACCTGTTTTGGAGAGGCGATCCAGCCTAAAGACACTGTAGCCAGGAAGACTGACTGCATGGTCCGGTACTGATGGCATGAGCCAGGTTTCGACAACTGCCAGGAAGTCAGGGCAGTGGGGCTGGTGAAGGCCTGTAGGGCATCCATTTTAG
This sequence comes from Neoceratodus forsteri, assembly GCA_016271365.2. Classification (NCBI taxonomy): domain Eukaryota; kingdom Metazoa; phylum Chordata; order Ceratodontiformes; family Ceratodontidae; genus Neoceratodus; species Neoceratodus forsteri. Next base: position 1,070,122,491 of record CM028130.1, read on the forward strand.
GAAAGAAGCTGTAGATGTTGATTGATATGAATGAGAAGGCACCCAAAGGCTTGCTCAGATTAGTGGCTTTAGAGCAGAATGGGCCAGGGTTTTGGTGCACGTTGCCTGACAGCATTAGGAGGAGGAGGAGGACTAGCCTCAAGGAGCTGTGGCATATTTCTTTAAGGGAATGCTTTCGCCTGCTAGCATCTCTGGAAACTGCCAAGCATCGACGATAGTGGGTGAGGGTAAGCGTAGACAGGGGGGGACCAGAGTGGAGGGCTAGGACCAGTGTGCGTGTAGGACAGTTTCATGGCGGTAGGATGGACCCTGGGCAAGGGGCAGTGACCAGTGTGCAGCGTGCCTGCGTGGAGGAAAGATGTAGGAATGTGGAAGCTGTGGGGGAGGGTGGAAGCAGGCTTTTGGGGCGTGCAGTAGGGGAGGAAGACTGGCAAGGAGAAATAGAATAGGGGGTAGAGAGCGGTGGAGGCGCATGATTAAGGTAGGATTTGTGGTAGGTGGAGGAAGGGGGTTAAGACAGGCTGGCGGGGCTAGAGAAGGCAAAGAGCAGTAGCTGGATCAGTGGGAAGTGAGGATACAGCCAGGACCAGGAAAGCCAGGAGTGGAAGCTGGCACTAAAAGATGGGGGGGGTCCCCAAAACAGGCACCCAATGGAGCACGAGTGGGGGGAAGAGGAGCTCAGGGGCATGGAGAAAGGTCTATAAAGTTAAGGTCGGGGGGCAGGCGTAACATTTGTCCGTTGTAGAGTAAAAATGAATGCGCGCAGCAGCCCCGAGCAGAGCAAAGTTTCAGCTGGCTCAAGAGCCAATCCCCGAGCAGGAGGCAAGAGAGCATCCAATCAGGGTGCAGTACATATACCGTGGGGCCAATGGCACGGCTTTCAGCAGTCCCGGTGGTTCAGGGAAGTCTTACCCGGTTCAAGGGGATCTCGAGGGCGGGAAGGAAGGTATATAGCAAGAAAGGAACTGTGACTTTAAGAGGGTAGACTTTTTTTTTTTTTTAAATGAAAGAACAAGAATCCCTCTAGTGGCAGGTCTGTATAACCTCCTAATGGAAAACTAGCCACTTGGAAGAAAAAAAAAAGTTGAGACTCCTGATACTGCAGGTGGCAGCCCCATGCTCCATGGAATCTAGCTGCTTTGACTCTCTGTCAGGTGTCTGGGTGCTCAGGTGTTTGGGCCTCTGCCAACGGTTTTGAGCTGCCGAGATCACCACCAAGTCCGCTGCAGGTGGATCGGCCAAGAAGGGGTGATCCTTAGGGGCCCAGCAGAGCCGATGAGTCTTCTTGGGCATGGCACAGGAGGATTGAGGGTGCTTCCAGGTCACGAACATGACATCCTCAAAGGTGGCGACCATGACAGGGATGACCACCAGCTTAGGGTCTTTTTGGTAGAGGTCTTTAGCCAGCTGCAGTTGCTTGGGATCCAGGGCCTCAGTGTCCCAGACCATGTTGGCCTAGATGTGCCTCATCACCTCCATAAAGCTGGGGCCATCCGGAGGGGATTTTAGGTGTTCCTCTGTGTCCCCTAAATCCGGATCAATGTCAAAGTCCACACGAGACGTGTCGGAGTCTACGTAGGAGTCCGAGGTCGAAGAGGATGGGGACCTGTGTCGTCTCCTCTTATGCCTCTTGTCCGGAGAGGGAGAGTGGGAGGAACTGTTGGACCTGGTCCTCCTGCGCCTCTTGTCTTTATGTTTCTTGGGTTCTGAATCATTCCCTGCCTCTTGGTCAGAAAGCTCCAAGGCATCAGGCACTGAAATCGGAGTGGTTGTGGAAGGAGGTGGCCCCGCTGGGAAATCACGCTTATAGCAGCCACCAGGACAACATCCATCTTTTGGGATATCCCAAATCTAGCCATGGCAGTCTTCGGCAGTCAAGCATGAAGATGGAGGGACTTGAAGTCTGGATGAACCAGACTGCCCTGCTCCTGTGATAGCAAGCCTTTGCACAGAAGCAGGAGTATAACAGGTTCCACCACCAACTGCTGCAGTAAGGGGAACCAGATCTGATGAGGTCAAAAGGGAGCAACGAGTATCAGAGTCACTCCTTCCATCTGAAGCTTAATCAGCACCCTCTGAATTAGAGGGAAGGGAGGAAAGGCTTAGAGGAACCTCCCTTTCCAAGAGAGGGACAACGCGTCTCGCCAGAAAACTCTAGGCCCTACAGTGAGCGAGTGGAAAAGCGGCAGTTTTGCGTTGGGTGGGGATGCAAAAAGGTCCAACTCTGGATGACCCCAACTGCCTAACAGGTCTTCTACTACCGAGGTCAGCAGTTCCCACTAGTGCATCCTAGACTGTGACCAGCTTAACCTGTTTGCAAAGACGTTTTGGGCGCCTGGGACATGGACTGCCAACAGTTCTCTCACCATTTCTCTACACAGGGAGTATGAATGGGTCCCCCCTTGCTTATGTAGTGGAGCACACAGATTTTGCCAGTCTACAGCAGCAGAGGCCCGGGACAGGCAATTCTGGAAGGCTTGCAGGCCATACAGAGCGGCCTTCATTTCTAGAACATTTATATGGAGGGAACTCTCCACTGTAGTCCAAGTACCTTGGAACTAAGGAGACCCAAGATGTGCCCCCCAGCCAAGTCCCAAGGTGTCCATAGTGAGGATCTGATAAGGAGAAAGGATCAGGAAGGGAACCCCATTGAGCATGTTGCTGGGTTCCATCCACCACTGAAGCACCTTCCTCACTGGTGAGGTCACTAAAACCCTCTGTTCTAGATCGTCGGTGCGCTACCACTGGACCCTTAATGTCCATGGGGGGGATGCGCATGTGTAGTCCTGCAAGGGGAACCACGGCCAGTGACATAGCAGTTGCCTTAAAGCTCCTGGGTCTGTACTATGAGGCATTCCGCCCTGTCCTGGGGCAGGGAGGCGGATCCCTGAGCAGTGTCCAGTATAGCTCCAAACTACTGGAGACACTGGCAAGGGGTCAGGACCGACTTGGGCTGAGTGACCGTGATCCCCAGAGCACTGAACAGCTGTTTGGCACGCATTAGGGTGTAAGAGAGATGCTCTGCAGACTGCGCCTTGAGCAACCAGCCATCCAGATAGGGAAAGACGTACAGTCCCTCCCTCCTGAGGACTGCTGCTACTGCCACTAAGCATTTGGTAAATACCTATGGCACAGATGACAAGTCAAAGGACAGTACTCTGAATTGGTAGTGCTCCCCCTGAAACAGGAACTTAAGGTATTTTTTGAGAGGAAAGCACACCCTGATGTCCAGGTATGCGTCCTGCATATCCAGTCTCCCTTTTGCAGTAGGGGCAGCAGGCCTTGCAGAGTGACTATCCTGAACCATTTGTACTGACTATAGAAGTTCAGGTTTCTCAGGTTCAGGATGGGCCACAAATCCCCTGTGGATCTGGGAACTAGAAAGAAATGGAAAAAGAATAGTACAGCTACGTAAGATCTTACCATAACAGTAGATCTTCGAGAGAAGCTCTTGCAGAAGGTAACACATGTAGGACTGACGCCACCTGGCGGCAGATATCAGCAATTCTTTTCTCCAGCAGTACCGACGTGGGACCGCCCACCCGACATCAGCTCCACCCCCGCCACATAGTATAAAGGCAGGAGGCGGTCCCCACGTGCTTCAGTTCTTGTACGCCAACAACAGGCCAAAAGCAGACAGCTGTGGATCTAACAAACTCCACAGAAAAAAACAAAGGCTAACACAAGGCCCACAACTGAAAACTTGAAAGGTGGATCAGAGCAGAGAGACTTACTCCTGGAGGAAGGAGGGAGGGAAAATCATACCTGCCACAAGAGCTTCTCTCGAAGATCTATTGTTACAGTAAGATCTTACGTAACTGTACTATCTTACTTCGAGAGACAGCTTTTGCAGCAGGTAACACATGTAGGACTGATTCCCAAGCAGTATAAAACTAAAGACAGCCCCTGGGAGGGGGAAGGAGAGGCAGACACATCGGGAAACAGACCTCTCATGAAGTAAGACCCTGGAGGACCACAAGGCCAAAACCTGCTCGATGCCTGGAAACAATATCCAGGCAGTAGTGCATGATGAACGTGTGAACAGAGTGCCAAGTGGCGGCAGCACAAATGTCAGCTGCCGACACTCTCTTGAATGCTGCAAAAGTAGCAGCAACTGCTCTGGTGGAATGCACCCTGACTGCACAAGGAAGGGATTTCTCACCCTTCTCATAACAGAAGGAAATGCAGTTGACCAATGTGAAAGCATTTGTTTGGTAACCAGGCGCCGCAAGGACCTGTCCGCAAAGGACACAAAGTTTATCAAACTGCCTGGCCTCCTTAGTTCTGGACAGGTAACAGAGCAAAGCTCTATGCACATCTGAAATGTGCAGAAGCGCCTCAACCCTGTTGGAGTGTTTCGGGTAATAAACCAGAAGCTGAACCAACTGATTAAGAGTAAGCTCTGAGACCACCTTAGCAAGGAATTTTGGATTGGTGCGGAGATCCACCCTACCTTTACGAAAAACCAGATATAGTTCTCTACACATCAAAGCATGAAGCTCAGAAATGCCTCTCACAGAGGTGACTACTACCAAAAGCAATGTCTTCCAGGAGAGGTAACGAAGTTCATAACTCATGGCCGGTTCAAATGGGGAAGTGTAAGCCTTTCCAGAACAAACAGTAAATCCCAAGGAGGAACAGGATCCCAAACAAGGGGACAGAGATGCAGGATCCCCTTAAGGAATGTTTTAACTACCTCCAGTTGAGCCACTGTCCTGTCATGGACACACTGATGATGGGCAGAAATAGCGGCCAGGTGTACTTTTATGGAGGAGTAACCGAGACCCGACTCCGAAAGGGACAACAGGTATTGTAAGATAGATTTTACCGGACAGACCAGAGGGTCCAATCTCCCGGCTGTGGCCCATAGACAAAAGTGTTTCCATTTCATGGCGCAAGTGGCCCTGGTAGTGGGCATCTGCACCTCAACTACGATTTAAGCTACTTCGTACGATACTCCAAATCTGAGCTTCGCTAGGTCCTGAGGAGTCAAGCATGCAGGTGAAGTGAATGTAAACTGGGATGGACCAAAGCTCCCTGTTGCTGAGTGAGCAGCTGACCTGAAAGTGGAAGGAGCCACAGAGGCTCCACTGTCAGACGCCTGAGCAATGGGAACCAAATCTGTCTGGGCCACAGAGCGGCTATCAGGATCATGACTACCCTCTCTGATTGGGCTTTGAGAAGTACCTGCTGCAAGAGGGGGAAGGAAGAAAAAGCATAAAGGAACCTCCCTTTCCAGGATAAGGACAATGCGTCTTGCCAAAAGCTCCCAGCTCAGGACTGAGTGAGCAGAAATTAGGCAGTTTTGCGTTGCACTGAGACGCAAAAAGGTCCAAATCCGGCATCCCCCATCTGGCGAACACAGTGTCTGCTACCGACTGTAGCAGGGACCACCCATGAGTTAATGGTCTGGTTCGGCTGAGAGCGTCTGCAACCACGTTCAGAGAACCTGGAACATGGACTGTCAATAGACTGAGATGATGCTCCATCGCCCAGTCCTACACTCTCATGACTTCCCGACATAGGGGGTAAGAGTGTGTGCCTCCCTGCTTGTTGAAGTAGAACACCATGGAGGTGTTGTCCGTCTGAACCCAAAGTGGCCGGGAGGCAGGAATAGACTCAGTGCCTGTAGAGAGTACAGGACAGCTCTTAGCTCAAGCATATTGATGTGCAAGTTCTCCTCTAATGGGGACCACAGTCCTCGAGTCCTGTGGATCCCCAAATGAGCACCCCATCCAGTCACAGACACATCTGCAGTGAGAGTCTGGGTAGGTGTGTCTGGCTGGAAGGGGAGGCCTCTGCAGAGATTCTGAGGGGACCCCTACCAGTGGAGTTCCCAAGGGATCTGTTCTGTGATCCGGATGAGCAAATCGAAGTCATCCCTGGTTTGGTCCCACTGGACGCGAAGCGTCCACCGAATGGTGTGCATGCACAGCCTGGCAAAGGGGACCGAAACTATAGTGGCTGCCATGTGTTGCAGGAGCCAAAGGATAGATCTGGCCGGGATGACAAACACTGAAAAAGTCTGCTCTGTCGGAAGGTAGGAAGGCCTTCCACAAGGAGGTATCCAGTAGGGCTCCTATAAATTGTAGACACTGGGAGGGAATGAGCTGAGAGTTTTCTGGGTTCACTGTGATCCCCAGGCGCCGACAGAGGGAGAGTGTGTCCAGGATGGTCTCCCAGAAACGGGACCTAGAAGGGGGCAGCAGAAGCCAACTGTCTAGATAGAAGAACAGGAAATGTTGGAAAGTCATTTTGTGAAGACCCTGGGGCAGAGGAAAGGCCAAAGGGAAGGACCTTGAACTGGTAGCACCAACCTTCGAACCTGAATCTCAGGAATCTACGATGATTTTTGCAGATGGGAATGTGCAGATATGCATCCTGCATGTCCATGGATGCCATCCAATCCCCTACCAAAAGGAAGGAAAGAAGATTTGGAAACGAGACCATACGGAATCTCTGATAGGAGACCCATTGGTTGAGGTCACTAAGATCCAGGATGGGCTTTAGGTCCCTCGACTTCTTGGGAACCAGGAAGACGTGGGAGTAAAAACCAGAGTTTACCTCTGCCTCTGGGAAGCGTTCTATAGCATCCTTGGCCAGCACTGACTGGATCTCCTGTCTGATAGGAGCTCTGTGGTCTCTCATGAAGTGTGTGGGGGGGGGTGGTCTGTCCACGGGTAAAGACTTGAACTCTATGGAGTGCCCGAACTCCATGACGTCAAGCACCCACTGGTTGGAGGTCACTTCTCCCCAGGCCTGGGCGTAAAGAGAAAAACAATCTCCAACCGGCCCTCCTGACAACAGGTCTGGGAAAGGGGGGCCGCTGGGATAGGCTGAAGGAGGGGGAGAGAGGGCGGCGGCAGAAGGTCTAGCCTGCCTAGAGGAGGTTGAGGCAGCACCTCTGGGCCCACCTCTTTGACCAAAGCCTCCCCACTGCGTGTGAGACTGAACATGGGGCTGCTGAGGCTGATGTCCCCCACTGCCACGAAAACGGGGCTGGTGAAAATGCTTCCGTTTTGGGCGGTACACAGACTGCACGGAACGGATGGCCTTTCCAGAGTCTTGCAGTTTAACTATGACTTTCTCTGTGTCTTCGTCAAAGAGCACAGAGCCTCTGAAAGGGGTGTCCAGAAGGGTAGTTTGAACCTCTGGGTCGAACCCTGAGACCCGGAGCCAGGAATGTCGCCGAAGACAAATTCCGGTAGCAGCCACTCTCGCTGAGGTGTCCGCAGTTATACGCTGCTTGGAGAATGTAAGTATCCACATCCAAGCTCATCTGCAAAAGCTAACAAGTTCTGCCTTTTGAGGGCAGTCGGGCATGCTTTGCATAATGTCCAGTCCTTGGTCCCAAAGGGCGTTCTGGAACTGGACCATGTGCATCAAAAACTGAGGCTACGTATGCTGCAAGTGGCAGACAAGTACACCCTACAACCTAAAGAATCCAGCTGCTTTGACTCCCTGTCTGGCAGTTGGGTACTTAGGTGCTTTGGCCTCTGCGAATGATCGTGTGCAGCCAAAATAACCACGGAATCAGCTGTGGGATGTTCAGCTAAATAAAAGTGGTGCTTGGGTGCCCAGTACAGACGATTTGCGTTTTTGGGCACCACAGAGGAAGCATATGGATGCTTCCAAGTGGCAAGGGTGATGTCTTGGAAGGTATCCACCAATGGAGAATAACCACCGGCTTGGAGTCCTTCTCTCGCAAACACTTTGCCAGATGCAAGCATTCGGATCATCCCATGTTCTCCTGTATGTGCCTCATGATCTCCATAAAGCTGGGGTCATCTGGCAGAGATTTTGGCTGGTCTTCTATATCACCAGGAAATGAAACCAGGGTCAGAATCAGGGGAGGAAGGTTCGGATTCTCCATAGTCCTCTGAAGAAGAGGAGAAGGAACATCATCTCCTCTTCTTATGTCTGGGTCTTCTGGATGAAGGAGAGCAGTAGGAGGAGGAAGGAGATCTGGTCCTCCTGTGCTTATCTTTGTGCTTCCTGGGGCTAGTGGGGGTTTTAGCTCCCTCATTTCCAGATGGAACAGGAGTGACCTGAACATCTGGCTCCGGGGTGACAGGAGGCGGCTTAGGCGTGGGAGCAGGAGGAGAAACCAAATCCTGCTTAACAGTCTCTCACCAATAGGTGAAAAGTTCTTTAACGTGAGACATGCCCGGCTTTGGCCACTTAGGTTTTGGAGGCGATGTCGGTCTGCCTTCTCCCGGACTGGCAACTGTCTAATGGGCGACGTCGGTGGTACCTCCGTAGTACCATCGCCGGGTTCCGACGTCTGGTGCACCGACGTATGGTCCAGAGGAGATGCATTGGGGCTACCGACAGGGGACGTCAGGGGGACCGAGGATGGCTGAGGTACAGTGGGTGGCTTATCCGGCACCGGAGGAGGAACTTAAGGACTTTTCTCCGGCGTCGGGCCAGAAGCCTTGTCCAGCAGACGTCCCTTATCAGGAGAAGGGTGTACGGTCGAGCACAAAGAGGCCTTGACCGCCTATCAGCAGATTTAGGGTTTGTCCAGGGCCGGTCGGAATCATGACGGACGCCGGTCGACTTGTGCATAAGAGGCAGGACGAAGCCCTGGAAGAAGAGTGCCCCACAGTCTGTTTGACTCTCAGGATCGACCCAGACCGATCAGGAGAAGGATTTGACTTTGCCGCTGCAAAGCTGGAAGGCCAGAGGCCTCTTAGGCACCGTGAGTCAGAGGGTCTTTTTTTGCCACCGCGAACCGGAGTCAGAGGGCCTTTTCGCCACTGCAGAACCGGAGTCCGGGGGCCTAATTTTGATAGGCTGAAGAGAAGACCCTTTGGCAAGAGAAGCTGAGGCAGGAGGCTTAAGGGCCTCATGACCGGAAGAGCCGGAGCGACCAGCGGACTGGGAGCTAGAAGACCTGGGTTTGGAGGACAAGCGATCCCAGCCCCGGTGGTGATGCTTTTCCTCTCTGTATTGTTTCTTGGGAGAGGAGGAAAGAGAATCCCTCCCGAAAGACATCTCCTGCTGCATGTGGGCCAAATGTTGTTGGGCTAGGTAAGCCTGAAGAGACTTCTGTCTCTGAATCCTGGTCCGGCTGTTGAAGGCCTGGCAGTGGGGACAGGCGCTGGTGTCATGATCAGGGCCCAGGCAAAAAACGCAGGCCGAATGTCTGTCCTTGGAAGGGATCTGCTTCCCACAAGAGCACTTATTACGGTGCCCGGTCGGTGGAGAGGACGTACGTCGAGGAATCACTGAAGCGAGATGCAGAAACAAAGTTCTAAAGCTGAGGAACTGGTTAGAGTAACGAGAGCTAACACATCGCCGCGGCAGGAAGGAACTGGCGCACATGGGAACTGTCTCCTGCCTTTATACTGGGTGACGTCAGGGGTGGAGCCGACATCGGGTGGGCGGTCCCATGTCGGTACTGCTGGAGAAAAGAATTGCCGAGATCTGCCACCAGGTGGCATCAGTCCTACATGTGTTACCTGCTGCAAGAGCTTCCTTTTGAAGTAAGATCAAATGTTACTCCGATCTCTGGGAACTGGCTCCATGGCCCTCTTCTGCAGCAGTGTGCAGACTTCCTCGAGCAACACTGGTATGTGGTCTGGGGGGTAGCTTGAATGATTTGGTGGTAGATCTGGAGGCCACTCCAGAAGTTCCAGAATGTGGCCTTGCTCTATGAGCTGCAGAACCCAAGCATTTGTGGCGAGTTCCCTCCACCCTTCCAGGTGGAGGGAGAAATAACTCCTACAGCCACCTCCTGGAATACTAGCGGGTGGGGGTCTAGCAAGGAGTCATGCTGAGGCATTACCTGCAGCCAGGACCACTCCTACACCTTTAGGGTTTTTCTCCCGTGGCGTAGGTAGGGGTAGACAAGGCTGTATCTGCTCTGTGTTTTTCCTGCTGGCAGGCCCCTAACTTGGATCTGTGGGTGGCATGACGAAAAGGCACCCGCTGCTCACCTTTCAGTTGGGTGTGGCAAAGGAGTGGACTGACTGCAGGGTCCTTCCTGAGGCCTGTAGGTCAAACAGGATACCCTGCACATCTGTCCCAAAGAGTTTATAGACTCCGAAGGGGGCATTCAAAATGGACTGCTGGACATTACTAGCAAAGCCAGACACCCTAAGCCAAGAGTGCCATCTGAGGCACATGCAAGCACGCGGCTGCCCTGGCAGAGGCATTTGAATTATCACAGGGAGACTTCAAGAGGTGCTTACCTAAATCTGCCCAGTTTGGAGGGCCTTAAGCATCTTCTGCTTCTGGGGACACTCTGGAAGGGCATGAGCTGCTGCTTTGGCCTTTTTCCAGAGAGTGTTCTTGAATTTTACCATATGAGCCTGGTAACTGGCCACCTTGAGGCACAGAGTGGCAGAGGCAAATGTCCTCTTACCCATAAGGTCCAGTCTCCTCGCCTCCTTGTCTGGAGGAAGAGAACAGAGATACTGAGGTCTCCTGGACCTTTCATGGGCTACATTTACCATCAATGAATCAGCCTATGGCTGCCCAGTGAAAAAAGGCCTTCCACAGGGAGCCTGGTACAGTTTTTGTCTGCCTTCCAAGGCATGGTAAGAATCATATTTGGCCTGTACCAGGCAGGCAGGCATGGTGGCATCCTCAAATGCAGCCAACACAGGAGGAATGATCAAAGGAGGAGAACCTGGAAGTTACAGAAATTTGACCAGATTTCTCCTGGTTATGTCTTGCCACTCAGCATCAAAACCCATAGGTGTTTGCAGCGGTTTCATCGCCGAGACGAAGGATGGGTCATCAGGAGGGGACCTCAGGGTGCATCTGGTAGAGTCCTCTCCCCCTGAGGAAACAGTGGAGGAAGATCTAGATGGGCTCCTATCCCTATCTTCCTCCTCCTCTTCCTGTGGGATGAGGCCAGGGACATACCTACGATCCTCACTGATGAGCTCAGAATGTTGGAGAGAAGGCATTGAAGATGACGATGCCCTGGAATGGGTAGGGCACATCAACAGGGTAGGTGTTGACGTGGGGACTGGCCTAGTAGACCCGATGTCGTTGGACTCGGAGGAGGAAGAAGGTGCTGAATAACCTCCATGAAGGAGGAAAACATGATCTGGACATCAATGGGTGTCTGTGTCGACGGGGGAGGCTGAGCTCCCGGAGTCGCTGAAATGGCCTGAGGCATAGACGGAGGAGGCAGGAGCCCCACCAACTGGCCACTGCTGGACGAAACGGGTCCGGTGGAATCCACTGCCTAGCGACCTCAAGAGAACAGGGATCTAAGTGACAGGGGTTGCAGTGTTAGTGGGGGAATTATAAGGCCTGATGTTGACAAACCATCGCTGGCCATGGAAGACCAGGTGAGAATCACCATCAGCGCTGACCCTTTGGAGGAGAGGGTGTGGGTGGCAGGAGAGGTCGGTGTTGAAGCAGACGACAATGCTGCAGCAGCTGACACCCAGAGAAGCGACCGAGAATGTACTGGGGAGGATTCTTCCTTGCTCCTTTCCCTGTCCCAGTGCTTGTGCTTTCCAGCAGACTTGTCCCAGGCCTTACAGGAATGGGAGCCCGAGGATGGTGTTAGCGTCATAGAGGAGCTTCTCACCTGGAGCTCTCTCTCCCCATTATGACTACCTTCTGTTCCAGGAGGAAGGACTCTCGAGCTTTCTGACGGAACCGTCTGGTAGCCTGGTTGAAGCTGTGGCACATCTCACAGGTCTTAATGTCGCGGGCCTCACCGAGACAGTGGCCACAGGCATCATGGTTGTCCCTGTCATGGAACTTATTACCAGACCTGCAGTATCTGAAGTTTCTCTGGGTCGGTCGACATAAACGACAATGAAAATCACTTTAAAAAAATAAAGTGATGAGTTAACTAAGGTGAGAAAAATAATAAAGGTAAACCTGGTGGTCGACTTAAGTGGCAGCGCCTCCATGGAATCCGACGTGTAATGGTCAACAGTGGGAAAAGAACTGAGACAGGCACGGGGCAACTCCACATTTATGTGATGGAGGACGTCTACATGTGATGTCATCCTGGGCAGCCCCTGACAGACTGCCAACTAAAACGTTTCTGTGTGATCCTAGTGCCTGGTGGCTGTAGTTCCATAGATGTGGCCTGATGCAAGATACACAGTACTCTTGGAAAAGATAGGAAAATTACGTACCTACCGTAGTTCTTGATCTTCTTGGACGAGTCTCCACCACTCATTCACACTAGTGGGATTAGCGCCGGAGGCACTAAGACCCATCGGGAGCAAACTTTTTGCTGGAGGGTCGGCGCGAGACGGCGCTACAGACACGGCGGCCACAGCAGCGGCTCTGAGCGGTAATGACCATCTCGCGACGACCTCCAACCGCCTCAGTACCTTTTACCAAGGAGGTGCAGCTTAACTAACGAAAGAGTAAACCCAACATTAAAAACGGACATAAGATAGTCCAGATGACCCGTAAAAGAAGGGTCAGCAAAGAAGTCCTCACGGCCTAAAGATTTGAGGGAGTGAAGACCAATACAGCGGTGAGCTCTGGGATGGAGGGTGGGCGTGTGAATGAGTGTGGAGACTCGTCCAAGAAGATCAAGAATTACGGTAGGTAATGTAATTTTCCTATCTTCCTGGACATAAGTCTCCACCACTGCTCACACCAGTGGAGAGTACCGTTGATAATCCCAAAAGGGCGTGCAGGAGAGCCAGAGCTCACGCTGCCCAAGATAGAAGCCCATTAAGGATAGTTCTGCCAACGCGGAATGTCGCCTAGCATGAACATCCAGTGCATAGTGCTTAACGAAGGTATGCACTGAGCTCCAGGTGGCGGTGCATATATCTGCAATTGGAACATTGCGATTTCCGCTAGGGATGCCGCTGATCGCCTAGTAGAGTGAGCGATACTCTACCTTCTAATTTAACTTGAGCCATGGAATAGCAATGACGAAGGCATGCCACTAAACTATGAAGAGATGCATCTAATAGCAGACAGGTTGACCCAGCCGGGTGTCGCTGAAAGAAACGAACAGTTGCTGAGTCTTATGTAACATCCTTGGTTCTATCTAAATAGAACCGCAAGGCTCTCTTAACATCCAAGGAATGAAGAGCCTGCCCTTCATTTTGGAAATTAGCTAAGTAAGCGGAAGTACCAGAGGTTGGTTTAGATGGAATTCTGACACAACCTTGGGAAGAAATTTAGGATGAGTAATGGAGAACTACCTTGTCTTTATGGAATACAGTATATGGAGGGTCCGTAACCAGGGCATGTATCTCAGAGACCCCATGGCTGAGGTAATGGCCACCAGGAAGGCAGTCTTCCAGGTAAGAAATTTTAGCTCACAGGTAGCTAAGGGTTCGAAAGGCTTCCGAGTGAGCATGTTCAGCACCAGGTTAATGTCCCAGGCTGCAACTGGACGCTTAACAGGGGGTCTGGTATGGAGAATCCTCTTAAGAAATCTCTTCACCATAGGTAACTGAGCCAGAGTTAAGGAAGAAACCGGCTCATGGAACGCTGAGATGGCACTAAGGTGAACTTTAACTGTGGAGTACTGAAGACCTAAGTTTGACAGGTCCAAAAGATACTCCAGAACCTTGCCAGGAGGACAGGAAAAGGGATTCCAAGAGGATTTTGCACTAGAGAGAAAACGTTTCCATTTGGAAGCGTGACGCTGGGTGGCTGGCTTCCGAGCAGCCAGAAGGATGTCTGAGACTCTACGAGAGACGTTGAACCGATTCACTTTATCTCTTCAGGAGCCAAGCATGAAGGTGAAGTGATTTCAGGTTGGATGGACCAACGAACCCTGAGTCAAAAGACTGATTTGCAAAGGAAGTGGTCTCGAGAGGCTGCCAACATACTGTTGAGTAGAGGAAACCATAGTTGCCGAGGCCAGGAAGGAGCAATGAGAATCATCTTGGTCCCAGACTCGAACTTGAGGAGTACTCTGGATTAGAGGAAGCGTGGAAAGGCGAAGAAAGCGTTTTGTCCACCGCAGCCTGAACGCATCCTGACAGAAAATGCCAGGCCCTGGATTTCTGGAGCAGAAGAGAGGCAGTTTTGCTGCTGAGGGGATGCAAAAGGTCCAGGTCTGGAGTCCCCACTCTTTGAACAGGGACCGAAGCTACGGCTGGATCGAGAGACCACTGTGAGGGTCTGCCTCGTTCTGCTGAGGTGATCTGCTAGGTCGTTTTGTATACCTGGCAGATAAACCGCTTGAATCAGAGACTTGTGCTCAAGCACCACTCCCACACCCTCATTGCTGCCCTGCAAAGGGATAAGAATGAGCACCGCTTTTACATCACTGCTTTGTTGTCCGTTGAAGGAGAATGTTCTTGTGACAAAGGACATCCTTCAGAGCTCGGATTGCATAGAGGACCGCTCTCATCTCCAGGACATTTATGTGGAGATGAGTTTCGAACTGAGTCCATACACCTTGAGTGTGGAGGGAGAGACAGTGAGCTCCCCATCCCATTAGCGATGCGTCTGTGGTGATGGAGATCTGATGATCCGGGGAGCAAGGGAATCCTTCCAGGAGATTGCTCTTTGAGACCACCAGGTGAGAGACCTTCAAGGCTCCGCCACCTTGATGGGATAAGACTGGGGTGAGAGGTCGGGACCACTGAGGAGAGCATCCATTGGGTGGTTCTCCATGTGCAGTCAGGCCAGAGGGACAGTGAAGACCGAGGACGCCATGAGACCCAACATCGTTGCATCGAGAGAGCTGTAACCGATTGGTTCTCCCTGATGTAACGGGCCATTCAAGGATGTCGAGTCTTCTGTCCTCTGGAAGGAAAGCCTTCGCTGAAGAGGTGTCTAGCGTCCCTATGAAAGGAGCCTCTGGGAGGGTTGCAGTTGAGATTTTTCAAATTCAGCAGAACTCCCATGGACGTGAGAAGACGGAAGTCGTTTGCACGGCTTCCAAAGTCCCTTGCCGGAAGGGCTTGCTAGAAGCCAATCGTCCAGGTGGGAAACACTCAGAGTCCGACTTTCCTGAGATGCCGCGAGAACTGCGCAACACTTTGTAAAACTGCTGGGCGCCGAGGATAGCCCAAAGGGCAGGACTTGAACTGATAATGCTGACCCAAAGCTACAAACCTGAGGAACTATGGTGGGTCGGGTGGACGGGGATATGCTGGTAAGCATCCTGCATATCCAGAGAGGCCAGCCAGTCGTGCTGATGCAGCAAGGGTAACAGGGTACCTAGGAAAATCATCTTGAATTTCTCCTGGGAGGAATTTGTTTAACTTCTGAGGTCTAGAATGGGCGATCCCCCAGATTTCTTTGGAACCAGAAAGTAATGGGAGTAGAACCCTGTGTTTCAGATGCGGGGCACCAGTTCTATTGCCCTGTTGTTCAGAAGGCCCTGGATCTCGCGGTGAGGAGGTCTGACTGAGAGGCCGACAACCTGGGTTGTCGTCTGGGAGGACAATTCGGGGGTTTCAAGAAATTGAGAGAATAACCTCTGAATTATCCGAAGGACCCATTTGTCGAGTTATGGACTTCCACTGGTTGTAGAAGTACATCAAGGCGACCTCCCACCGGAGAGAAGTTCCACCTCGGGCAGAGTGGATGGAACTTGGGTCAACGACTCATAAGGTGGCGCTGGGAGCTTTAGGCCCTGCGCTTTCTCCGCGCTTCTTTTGAGGTTGGGCAGGTTGGCTTTTATGGAAGCTTCCCCCTCTGCCCTCAAAGGACTGACGACTATGAAACTGACGTCTGTTCACATGCCCCGAGAGGCAGGGGGAGGTCTGGCCAACAATGGCCGATCTAGTCTTCTGAGTGGCCTCTAAGGCTTGCTCCACCTGAGGCCAAAAGAAAGGAGCCATCAAAGGCAGCGCCATCACCTGCTGCTGAGCATCATTCGTGAAGCCAGAAGTGCAGCCAGGAATGGCGCCAGTACAATCCCAGCGGCTGCTGAGGCGAGAAGCAGTGTCGAAGCGTCCATGGCGGCTTTGACCTGTTGGTTATTGGACTCAATACCTCTAATAACGGTCAGAAGAAGCTCTGACTTGGAATCGAATCTGGAAGAGCTTCAACCATTCTTTTCATAGAGTGCCACAGGATATACTCATACTGAGAAAGTAGCCTTGATAACTGGCAATCGCATACTTAGAGTGGAGGCAGCAAAGACCCTCTTACCTAATGTATCAATCTTACGAGACTCTTTGTTAATAGGTCGAGCTGTTGTAGTTGAGGAAGAACGACCTTGTCATTCTCTGCCAGGACTACAATAGGATCCACAAAGGCTTGGGATGCCAAATGGGACGATCCTTGGGAGCTGAATACTTCTTATCAATGGATTTAGCCACTGAGGAATAAGAGCAGGATTATTCCATACCATTTGAGACAGCGTCTCGAAGGAAAGCTGGATCGGAGGAGTCAAATCCGTAGGGATCTCAAGCATGAAGATACTGGAGTCTTAATATCTTCCCAGGATCGATGTCTGTAGTCTGGAGAGAAAGAGTGGATCCCAGGTTTTTCAACAGAGACTTAAAGGACAGGTCCTCGACCACAGGCTCTGTAGCAAAGAAGATCCTGTTTCCTCCACTTCATCACCCAACAAGGTCTGGGTCAGGCTCAACATCATCTCCTGATGGTCCAGAAAGGACTGTTTGGACAGGAAAGGAGTGAAAATTAGGAGAGGAGGAAATAGCAGAAAAACAAGGAGAGTCCCCAAGGGCTGCCGGCGCCGAGAGATATGGCAGCGGGCTGAAGGCGGCACCGAGGTGGCGCGAAGAGCCAACAGACCCTGCGAAGGCGCTGGAAAAGCCCCAGGAACCTGGAAAGCTAGAGAAGAAAAAACCAGGAGATAAGGGCATCGGTGAGGCCCCTGCGCCGCAACCATGTGAGAGAACACCTAAGCACAGGTCGCTGGCACGAAGAAGGCGCCACCACGACTAGGAAGGTCAAACCGCCTACCTGATCGCGGAGGGGCCCGAGGGCTCCGAGGCAACCGAGCCAGGCAGAAGAACCAACCTCCGGAGCCCACTGCTCCATAAGAGCGGCCCACTGATGAAACTGCTCATCTGGAGTCCTACCTATAGCGGGAGGACTCCGATGTCGAGGGCGGCGATTACCGGAAGTTGGCGACTCGAAAAAGGAGACCGGCAACTAACAGCGATAACCGGCGTCGTGGCGCCAGAGGGCGACCTCGGTGATACCTTCTCTTTTGACCTGTGGGCGAAGAAGAGCTCGAGGCGAGCAGTTGCCGAGAATCGACCGTTTATTTTATGCCGGCAGGGGGACCGCCCATCCCCAGACATCGGACTGACCGTTATCGGAACCCGCGAGGAGAAGGAGGCTGACGGGACCCAGCCCGGCTGACTGAACAGCTTTCATCACGAAGTCTCCTACCGTCACCTGACCTGCTCATGGTCGACTCCGTCCAGTAGCCGAGACTTCTTCAAGTAAAATTTAAATATTAGAAAAATTTACAAAATAGAATAAAATTAAGCGATACTACTTATCGTGATAAAGTTACAAAAAACAAACTGAAACTGTAAGCTGGTTTGAGTTTGACTCTGACAAATGAGCGGCTTGACGTCACTGAGCGCACTCGGCGGTAGGAAAAAAGGAACTGAGGCGGTTGGAGGGTGCGTGCAGCCGAGATGGTCATTACCGCTCGAGCCGCTGCTTTCATGAGCGCCGTGTCTCGCGCCGTCTCTCGCGCCGACCCTCCAGCAAAAAGTTTGCTCCCGATGGGTCTTAGTGCCTCCGGCGCTAATCCCACTAGTGTGAATGAGTGGTGGAGACTTCTGTCCAGGAAGATCTTACAGTTTTCAAACTAATTCCTATAGCCATATCTGCAAATTACATGTTTCTAAGTGCTGTAGTAAACAATCATTCCATTATTCTAATTATGGTCGTCGGTTTCCTTTTTGAGCCAATGGGTGTGGGGATGTTAGCCAACTGTTAAGACTTACAGAACATCAGTTTCCAAGTATGGCCGACGCAGCTGTTCAAGGCTTGTAAACTACTTCGGGATACAGTGCTTATGAAAGGTGCTGTATAAAACTGTAATCCTTTCCATACTAATGGCACACACACGTATTTTACTTGTTTCCTATATAACTGAAATTACATAAGATATAGTCTAGAAGACATCATACGTATCATAGTAGTAGTTCAATGGCAGAGCCACGATTATTTGGACCTTGTGGACCACTATACTTTGACTATCTGTTTTGGTCCCCCCCCCCAATACTTTGTTCTTTCACAAACTCATGAGTTTGCCAATGTGAACCGTTACCTTGTAGGGGCCCTACTTTGGCATGCTGAATATGGAAACATTAGAAAAATAAATGCCATTATGGGCCATGTAAGGTTTTGAGAAGTTTTGTACATTTAACATCTGTATATGTTTTAACAATCTGCACTGACACTACACGTGCACTTTCTTTGTAAACACAATGTGCTTCTCTGTAATTAGTTGATGTTATTGTTGTTCGCTAGTGTGTTAATTGATAAAGTCACAAGCTAGCCACTCCCCCGAAGAAGCCTCTAGCCGAGGCGATATGTAGAGGCAACTGGTCAGCATTCCCTACACTTTCAAATAAATATTTAACAGTTCCCTATAGTCTGTGTGCTCTGTTTCTTTGTTTTTGTACCTGATGGTTTACCTTACAGCAGCACGTTAAGGAGTCCAGGAGCGCTTCCCTTCCTTGTTGCTAAACTGTACAATCCTTTCCATAATAACACTGCAAACAGCAGGGAATAAAATGCCCAGATAAGAAACCCTACTCTAAACGACAGCATATGAACTCAGATATAATAGCTGAAAAATTTATCTAGGCACGTAGCCATCCACTGTACAGACAGACGGGTATCTGGTTACACATGCATGCGGCCGAACAAGTCTGGTACAACTGATGCAGGAGAGAGACATGGCCTGGAAGGCTTTTGGGAAACAATGTACAAATTCAACATTGCTTGAATATTTATAATAAAAAATGGAATAAATGTAAACAAATTATTAGAAAGACAAATATAGAATATTATTTATTAGGTTTACATCCGGACAGCACATTCTGACCAAAAACTATTGATCAATATTCCTACTTGCCCTGCTGTCTATGGTCAAAGGTGATTGTTTTCAACCAGTTTAAGGAGTTCCTGGATATTGGCAATTTGCTAACACCTTGCCAACATGGTTTTCAAGATAACCATAGCATTCTCACAGCTGTGCTTGAAGTCAGTAAAGAGCTTTACGAGGCCTTGGACAATGGGGACACATTCGGTGTGCACTTCGTGGACTTTCCAAAGCATCTGATCTAGTGCACCATGATCGCCTGCTTGCCAAGCTTCAACCCCTTAGTCTATCTGCATCTGCCTTATCCTGGTTCCAGAATTACCTGACTGGCAGATCACAATCAGTTTCTTTGAATTCCATTTCTTCACCACACATTAAAATACTGCAAGAGTAACCTAGGGTTTAGCCTTGTAGCCTATTATGTTTACTGTTTTGAACGATCTAACTGATACACTGCATAGCTCTGAATCCCGTATTATCATGCACAAGGATCAGGAAGATATTGCTTCGTACAGAGGGAATCTAATGGCAGTGACATAACTAGATATTTGCTGCATGACTTTAAATTGGTATAAAAATGACTGTTAAAAAATGGCATGCTACTGAATGTCGGTAAAACCAAGTATATGCACGTTGGGGGAAAAACAAAACAAACAAAAATGGCAGGCAGGCATAAAAGAAAGCATATTTTTCAACCAAAGGCAAGGAAATACAAACACCACTTGTACTGTCAAGACAACTGAAAATTATTTTCTATTTAACAAAACAAAAATACACTACCACCTAACTGGGAATTCACAAAAATAAATAAATAAGGCTGACCAGTCCAAGGGATCGTTCTTCATCCGTAGGTTATCCCTGGGAAAGTACCCTGGTGGGTATCGAAGATTGTGGTATTGATCCCATAGTACTCTCTTACTGCGTGGAGGAGTGGGAATAATCTTCACCTTGATTGGCAGCTTCACTGTTGATGTCTGCTCAGCACTTTTAGACTAAAACAAAAAAAAGACAAATGAACACTACATATAGTGCTTGTACAGCACACATGCGCGTGCGTGCACACACATTTTAAATACTTTGCTTTTTAGTGACCATGCTCTTTTATTCACACTTCTAGATTCCCCTCTGACATTTAGGTTCTACTAGCAGCACTGTTAGTATATTTCAGAGACCTCTGTTTTGTAACTACAATTATGAACTGGTTGCCGAGAATAGAGTAAGCTGATTGGCTTAGAGGTTTCTGAAGCTGTGATGGTATCGGGCTACATACTCACAGCTTCAAAAAACCTCCGCCCACCAGCCTCCTCACTCTCAGCACAGTGTTCCTCACGTCCCACAGGGCAGCATGAGCCTCACTTCCGTTTGCTCGTGGGAAGCAACAGTCCCACCAGCCAACACAATTTAATTTTTATATCAATCACACTGTTGCCCTTTACAACTGCCTGACCTCCACTTCCAACATTTTGTTCTGCAGTTCCCTGTCACCGACAGTCACTTCAAACTTGCTGGCGCTGTGGCTACTTTATTCACACGGGCAAGTCAAACGGTAAAGAAAGCTGCAGTACAAGAAGTTTCAGCAGCTCGGTCACAACTCTTACGTCCTTCCCGCTGTTTGACAGACCCCAACTTGAGCAGCCGATAGCACGCACCACAGCACTACCAACACTGTTGCGCCTGTCAAATACTGTGACATCATCCTGCCTGCTGGTGCCACACACCAATCCCACCACTTCAGTCAAATCAACAGCAACAGAAAAAATGCCTACGACAGTTGAAACATTCTCACCCCCAATGGCCACAAACTGCCTCATGACTCGCATACTGCTGTACCTTCGTACCTGCATTATCCTAGTGGTGCAGAGAACTGAGCCACTCACTCGCAGTATTCTGCAGGGTGCGGCCTTTTCATTAAAAAAAAAAAAAAAAAACAGGAAGAAAACCAGTCATGGTGCCAAAAAGGCCCAACCCACCAATTACCAAAAATGAACGGGAAGTCTTCACCCCATCCCAGAGCAGGCACTGAAACCTGGTCAAACGCGGTGGCAATGGCAGAGTGCGACAGATTACCCAGACACTTACAACAGCACCAACTGCTGCCCAGAGCCCTCCAGGAACTATTTTGTTAAAAGATGCTCCTCCAACATCACAAAAGACGATTTTCAAAAGGCTTTAATATTTTTTTACTCAAAAAAACTTTCAAGCCAGTTCATATGTAATAATGCTCTCCGAGGTATGGTACATCATGGGATATTATACTTCTGGTGCATGGGCACTCTACAATGCACCAGTGTGGCAATATCCCATGATATAGCACACCCTGTCATGCATTACTGCTTAATTACATCCTCAAGTGAGACTGTCTTTGTATGATGAAGCTGCTCACACCAGATCTCCAAAGCACACCCAAAATACAGGTTTGCAAAGAAGGCTCCCAAAATACAGCTTCATACGAAGGTTCCCCCCATGAAGTTGAGCTCCCACCAATCAGATTACAAATGTGATGTACTGAGGGTTGATTTATCTTGCTCTACAAAACAGACTGGTGTTTCCAATAGCTCCACACCATTTTATCTACCAATGGTGTAGCTGGACTCTGTTTATTATCCAGATAGATATCTGGTGCATAGGTCCCAAAAATAAGACATTTTAAAAACATATAACAAATCCATGCTTGCTAAAGAGATGTACTCTGAACATTTTAAACCCATTTAAAAGAGCAACTGACCCCTCTAGGAAAACTCCATCTGTCAAAATACAGCTTATATTTCATTATTACTCTTCCTCTGTTTTTTATTTTTTTTTATTATTATTAAGAATGCTGGAGTGAAAATTAGTCCCTTGTAAATTTAAGAGTTCTTCTACTATTACTAGTCATGCCACACTTGACATTGTAATCCTATCTTTGTAACGTCTCAATCTGATGGTTCATCCAGCCAGGAAATGGTTATAATATAGTTCTGCCAAGCAATGTAAACGAGACCAAACATGAATGCTGCACCTGATAGGAGTGAGGACTGAAGAAGGAGCCAAAGATTAGTGACTGGTGAACTTTTCTCAGTTGTTCGCCATCTGAACAATTCACCATGGCTCACAACTTAGCCCAGTCTCCATCTATTCATGTAGCAGCCATCCTGTGTTGGTGGTTTGGATAAGAGTAGAAAGCGCAATTTTATGAGCAGCCTATTAAAAACTAAACATGGCCAGGTAAGCGGAACAGACAACACAAAAGGCCCCAACACGCAAGTGTGAGTCTATTCTAAATGTGCACTTTGTGTGCAAAAACATTTTGGTTTACATACTGTTTACTGCAGTATAGTTGTTTGTATCACACTATTTTGCTTACTTCTAGGCTGACATCTCCTGCAACTAACCAAATCCCCAAATACCTGCAGCTGACACCAGAGCAGCACTGTTGCAGTGGGAGATTCAACAGTCTGCAGTGCTTGTTGAAAGTTTTTATAATTTCTGATCAGGACAGCGAGACCAGTAAGCAAAAGATCAGAGGTTAAACTCTACCATGCATAGGAACAGGAGGGAGCCCCAACAACTCACAACTTACTCTGCAGGAGAAAAAGTGAGCCCCATGGAAATGCAAATTTCGCACCTCATGCCAGGCTAAAGATGCCAGCCGGGAAAGGCAAAGCCATGCCAGTCACCTGTGGCAGACTGCAGTTCCCACAAGCCTAGAGGGCATCTCACTAGCATCGTACAATGCCTTTGACTTATGCTTTGCCACTTTCAGGCCTTGAACAGAAAGGCAAATGGTTTGCCCAACGAATTCGCTCTTAGGCAGTGCAGCTAGGAACTGACCTATCTACAACCACAGGCACCAGGTGAAGGCTGCCTGATGTGCTTGGTATGCTGTGATGCACATAATGACAAATGCTGAGGTGAAGATCTCCCTGCCCATGGTATTTGTCTGAACAGAGTCAGCATCAGGAAGCTGGTCACACATGAGGCGTCTTGGCTCCGATGGAGGCTGCAGTACTTCCAAGCCTGAAGATACTATAGGTGTGCGATACCACAGCAAGAGGTCCCTGGGGGCTGGAGGCCAAGAATAAAGATGCCTACATACTGTATGTGATGCCTCTTCAAAGGCTCTAAGCCAGAAAGGGATGACTGCACAGCAATATCTGAGAACTCAGAGAAGTCCCAATGGCAAGTATACCAAATCGCTGCTAGCAAATGAGCAAACTTCCAGCACCTCAAGCATGTCCACCAGGCATCTCTGCTACACTGTGTACTCTGAAACAGAGGACAAATGGACTAAGGGTTCACTGTTCTCTGAGAAAGACGTTAACGGGGAGGATGCTGGTGCCAGGGGGATTGGGCAGAAACTGGGCCCTGTCAAGAGTCCCTATGGAGTTGCTCTAAGGCACCAACAATCATCTGCTGCTGCTAGGTAACGTGGCCCTGAGGGCCATGTAGCTGGGTAACTAGTGTAAGAGTGTAAGAGGCCCAGGGTGAACAGAGACTCAGGGTCTCTATGGCCTCTACCTAGGCTGTGGGGCTGCACACAGAACTTCAGCCGAGGGGAGGGCTAGGCAGGACCGCCCAAATAGGGTCATCTTATATCAGAGGAATGACCTGGCCAGTGCCCATGGTGGGATTCCCCAAGTGGGGAGAGTGCAGCTGTACAGTCCCCACAGGGTGGCCCGATCCCCACTGGTGACACCAGAGTCAGCTAACTGCTCTGGAAAATACCATCTCCTTGTTGTCATCAGACTCCAAGCCACAGCAACCTCTGGCACTGGGCTCAGCATTGATGAATGGTCCAGAGACAGGTTCACCCCAATCACTGTGGGTGCCGTCCTTGGTGTTGGGCCCAACATCAACCCAAGAGCCATCCCTGACTTCGGTGCCATGAGCTGCATGAGGGCTTGACCCAGCATCACGAGCAGCGCTGGGGACAGGGACGAACCTATTTCTGGCACAGTCACTGGCATCGTGCTCAGTACTGGGCCCGGGACCGGCACCATGGCTGGAGAAGTGTCCATTACCAGACACCAGCTGCATCCTCTCCCTCAGTGTTGCCAGTGACACTGGTGGAAAAGAAATCACCTCCGCAACACGATGCAACACTGTTCTGATGTCATGGCCAGCGCCGTCCCACTCACTGACAGTGAACAATGCAGGGAACTGGGGCAGCACCAGTCATGATAATGAGATGTCCACCAAGGGAGACAAAGCATATTGCTTTGACCTCACCACCAGTGATGTCTGCTACCCGGGGCAGGCAGATCGGGGGGCAACATACGTAGCTGGCCACCCAGATGGAGCCAGCTGTCCATCAGCCCTACCCAACAGGATCTCAGACGCCTCGGCAGGGTGACGTCGAGGAGAACCCTGTGCTTCCACGGAACCAGAGATCGTGGGAATAGGGCCCCGGGAAAAAAGAACAGACATCTTACATTGACCTCATGAGGGCAATGCCTGCCTCCAACGGTTGGGGTCAGCCAAGCCCACTTCATTCTGTGAATTTCTAGTGTGCGGCGGTCCATGGGGAAGAAGGTGTCACACTCATCCATGCTGTGAGCTGGGCCAAGGCAGGCCATGCAAGAATGATGCCGGTCTGTTGCTGCCATCTGAAAAACTAGTCGGGCCAGTCCGAAGCAACCTGAATCAAGAAAGAACAGTTACCAGAAATGCAGCTCTACAACAAAATCACCTCCACTAAGCCACACAATTTGGAACTGTAAGCCATCAGTGTCAGCACCACTTTGAAACTTTTGCTAGCCCCACTGCTCCTCAGTTCCCTGCTAGAGTAAGTTCTCATGGCCTCGTAATGTGAGGAACCAGGAAATCAAAACCAGTTCCGGGGCACTAGTGAGCAGCTAATGCGATCGGACGCAAACCTCCGAAGCGCCACATCACAAAAAGGATAAAATAGCATTGTTTTATTTCCAAAGGTAGCTAAATCCTCACCAGACTAGCCTGATCAGAGTTGCTGAAATGGATGAGTACCTGACACAAGGGAAATCGTGGAGGCAAGGGGCTAAAAATCCAAGAAAACAGCTACCGCAAGAGAACCCACCACATAGCAGCATAGGCCCGACCTCCTTCTCAGCAGGTGAGTTGGCAGTCATCAGCAAAGCTGTCTCAAAGCAGGTCATCTCGGACTTGCAGCCGTGCTGGGACAAAATGGAAAAGTCGCTTACGGGCCTCTCCATGGAGCTCAAGCAATTCTCTGGAAGGATATCTGAAGCTGAACAAAGAATATCAGACCTGGAGGACATAGCCAGTGTGGTTCCAGAGAAAGTGGCCAAATTAGAGCAGGAGGTTGGGGAACTGCACGAAGCCCTAGTCTATCAAAAAACCTATAGCCAAAGAAATAATTTATGAATCAAGGGCCTGCCAGAGGGAACAGAAAGAGGAAATTTGATGGCATTTTGTTCGAATACCCTTCTGGCTTTATTACAGATGGCAGTCAAACAGGTTGCCTTGAAAGTGGACAGCGCACATAGAGCACTCGCTCCCAGACCACCTGGAGACCAGCCACCACAACAGGTTATTTTTAGATTGCATCACTATCCAGACCGACAAGCTATCCTTGCAGCCTTCTGCAACTTGAAAGAGCTTAAGTACAAGGGGCACAAAATCACCATTCATCAGGACATCTCGCTGCGCATCCAAAAGAAGAGGCAGCAGTTCAACCCGCATATGGATCAGCAGAGAGCGCAAGAGATCAAATTTTTCATGACGTATCCAGCAGTGGTCAAAGTTAAATGGGAAGGTGCTAACTTTTTGTTTTGGGAACAGGAAAGCTGCAGAATTTCATCCAGGAATGGAAACAGAAAAATAGGAAGGGGTGATCGGGACTAAACTGTAAATCTGGTTGGCGATTTGTGTTTTTCCTTAGCAATTACTTCTCTGAGTATGCCCTAAATCCCTGGAGGGGGGTGACTGGCCTGATAGAAATGGGGACTATGGTAAATGGGGAAGGGGAAGGAGAGACTTATCTGTAATGCTGACACCTGAATAACAAGATGCAGGCCTTGGGAATATTCAAGGGATGCCACACCAGTTGCAAGGCGCCAAAACTACTGTAACATCATAGACACTGCTCGAACTGTCACGATGCATGTCGTACTGGTATATGTTGTTCATCCACACTGTCTGGCAGGTATCCTTGCCGCTTTAAATCTTGCCGGAAGGTCTTCAAGCTGGCTCCTCCCACCCACCCGGGTGGTAAAACTCTCAGCTCCGCCCCAAGACGCCAGATCTGGCCCGCTGAAAGCTCAGGTTGTGCGCCGGCCGAGGTTCAGGAACAGGATGAACAATATACCATTCCTAGAACTCCTGTTACAGGTGAGTAACCTGTATTTCTAGGGACATGGATATGTTGTTCATCCACACTGTCTGGCAGACTCCTAGCAGTTCTCCGGGAGGAGGGAGGCAAGGCGCACACCCCCTACTTAGGGAATAAAGACTGAAGAACCGAGACCCCAAAACCAGCATCCCGGCGTGACTCAAGGTCGATGTGGTAATTGGTGATGAAAGTGTGTGCTGACTTCCAGGTAGCAGCCCTGCAGATATCCTGGATAGGGACGTCCCTGGAAGCAGCCACCGATGCAGCAGTATGGCGGGTAGAATGAGCTCTTATCCCTCTGGGAGGCTCCATGCCCGCCAACTTATAGCAGAGATCTATGCAGGAGGTGACCCACCTGCTTATCGTCCGCTTGGCTGCAGGTCTGCCAGGTGCGGCTTCAGCATAGGTGACAAACAGCTGGCGAACCTCTCCCCGAATTTCAGCCGTGCGCTCCTTATAATAAGCGAGCGCCCTTCTAGGGTCCAAAGTATGGAGCCTGTATTCGGCCTCCGAGGTGTGACTGGGGTAGAACACCGGCAGAGTCAACACCTGGTTAAGGTGAAACTCCAACACCACCTTCGGAAGGAATTTCGGGTGGGGGCGCAGGACAACCTTGTCCCTGTGGAAGACCAGGTAAGGAGACTCGATGCACAGCGCCTGCAGTTCTCCCATCCTTCTGGCTGACGTGATAGCCACCAAGAAGGCGGTCTTCCACGACAGGTGAGAGAGTTCACACCTGTGCATTGGTTCAAATGGCTTGCCCATGAGCTTTGCCAGTACCAGCAGTACATCCACGGAGGTGGAGGTTCTCGCACGGAGGGGAAATGTGATCAAGGCCTTGAAAAGCGCCAGACCACCTTCTCTCGCCGACTGCTTCCCGCCCGCGCCTGTAAGCAGAGATGGCTGCCAGGTGCACCCTTAGGGTCGTCGACCTAAGCCCTTGACAAGAAAGGGACCATAAATAGTCCAAGATGCTTGCCAAGGAACAGGAGGAAGGGTCCAAGCCCTTGCCCTGACACCAAATGGAAAATCTCTTCCATTTGAAGGCATAGCATTTCCTGGTCGACTCCTTACGGGACGCCTCAACTACATTGAGGACCTCGTCGGAAAGACCCAAGGCCTGGAACTCTAGCCGCTCAGGAACCAGGCCGTCAGGTGCAGGGATTGAAGGTCCGGATGGAACACCTTCCCTGATTGACAAAGAGCAGGTCAGGGCGAGCTGGAAGCTGCCTCGGGAGCCTGGAGCTGAGGCTGAGGAGATCTGGGTACCAGAACTGGCGGGGCCAGTCTGGGGCTATCAGAATCACCTGCGCCTTGTCCCGCCCTTGCTTTGAGAAGCACCTTGTGTATCAAGGGAAATGGGGAAGGCGAGAAGAGGCCCGGTCCACGCCCTAGAAGGCATCCCCTGCAGCGAGCGCCCTGCTGAGGGGGCGGGCATGGAACAGCCTCAGCTTCGTGTTCTCCCTGGAGGCAAACAGGTCCACCTGAGGTGTGCCCCAAATGAGAACAGATCTTGTACTACCTCCGGCAGGAGAGACCACTCGTGGGATGCAGCCCCTATCCGGCTCAGGGCATCGGCCAGGGTGTTGGAGGCTCCTGCCACATGAATGGCTAGGAGATCCGCCTCCAACCTGCGCACGAGTGACCAAATGCGGAGAGCTTCCTTGCATAGAAGCATGGAGTGTGTCCCGCCCTGGCGGTTTAGATAGTACATGGTCGTGGTATTGTCCGTCTGGACTCGGACCACTTGACCCCGGAGAAACGGAGCAAAGGCGGTGAGAGCTAGGCGGACCGCTCGGAGCTCCAGCAGGTTGATGTGGCATCGGGACTCCCGCGGGGACCAGAGGCCGTGCGCCAGTGTTCCCCCAGATGGGCACCCCAACCCATCAGAGAGGCATCGGTCGATAGAGACCATCGGCTCGGGCGAACAAGCGGATGCCCTCCTGCAGATGAACTGGGCGGTCCACCACGGAGGCGTTCCACATCCCTGGGTCACCGTCACTAGCTGGTCCAATGGATCGAGCGTTGTGACCACTGGCTGGCCAGTCCCCACTGAAGGGGTGCATGTGCCAGCGTGCCCAACGGACCACGCTGGTACAGGCCGCCATGAGACAGGAGGGCAGGAGGTCCCAGGCAGGGCGCGAGTGCCCAACCAGAAATGATTGGGCAAAGGAGGTAAGAACCTCGGCCCTGTCCGCCGGGAGCTGTGATCTGGCTCGAAGAGAGTCGAGCTCTGCCCCGATGAAAAGAATCACCTGCTTCGGCTCGAGTTCCGACTTGGCCTCGTTGATGAGAAGGCCGATTTGAGAACAAACCTGGAGGGCCAGATCTCTGGACCGCTCCACCTCCTGTCTGGAGGGGGCTGCTATCAGCCAATCGTCCAGGTAAGGGTACACCCGGACCCCTCGGTGCCGCAGGAAAGCTGTCACCACTGCTATGCATTTGGTGAAGACCCTGGGAGCTGGAGACAGGCCGAAGGGCATGGCTCGGAACTCGAAAAGGGATCCCTCCGCTCGAAAGCAAAGGAATCTCCGATGTGATGGACGGATAGAGACGTGAAAGAACGCGTCCTGCAGGTCCAGAGAGCAGAACCACACGCCGGGTTCCAGGGATGGTATTATCTGAGCCAGACTGACCATCCTGAAGGTTCGAGACCTTAGGAACTTGTTTAGGTCGTGTAGGTCGAGAATGGGGCGCCAGCCCCCCGTCCGTTTCAGAACCAGGAAGTACCTGGACACAAACCCGGGTCTGAGGAGAGTCCGCCACCTCCTGATCACCTCCTTTTGGAGGAGGAGGCGATGTCGGCTGGCGAGGCGACAGTGAGGCTGCGGACTCGAGGCCCCCCAGATGCAACGGCTTTGAAGGGCGGGCCTGCTCAATTCCAGAGGCAGGCTTTTCC
The DNA here is from genome assembly GCA_016271365.2 of Neoceratodus forsteri. Lineage (NCBI taxonomy): Eukaryota > Metazoa > Chordata > Ceratodontiformes > Ceratodontidae > Neoceratodus > Neoceratodus forsteri. The sequence continues at coordinate 1,070,151,657 of CM028130.1, forward strand.
CACCACCTCCAGCACCCACCTGTCCGTGGTAATAACGGACCAGGCGGAAAGGAAGTGCCGGAGCCGTCCCCCCACGGGGGGAACCTGGGGTGAGGTGACGGGGTTGGGGGCGACACCCCTCAGCCCGTCACTGGGCAGGCTTGGAGGAGGGACCGGCCGAGGGACCTCCTGGGCCTTTACCTCCCTGCTTCCTGTTGGAGGAAGCCCCGGGCTTGGGTTTGGGATGCCAAGCCCGAGCCTGCTGGCCCTGACGTTGCTGGGCCGGACGTGCCATGGGCGCAGAAGGACGAAAGGGCTTAGGCTGTGGTTTGCGGCCTTTGTCCTTCTGAGCGGATGAGACAGAGTCCAAGGTAGCATTGGACTTCTCGATCCTCTGCAGGTGACCTTCCACCCCAGGGCCGAAGAGGTCGGTCCCCAAGAAGGGGACATCCGCCAACTTGTGCTGGGTATCCGAAGTGAAGGTGGATATCCTCAGCCAAGCCCGACGACGCATAGCCACTGCGGCCGCCACAGACCTGGCACATGAGTCCCCAATGTCTAAAGCAGTCTGGAGCTGCTGTTTGGCCACTGCCCTGCCCTGGTCCCGCACCTGCCTAACCGTGGTCTGCAGATCTGCGGGAAGATGAGGGACGACCTCGTCCAGGGAGCCCAACAGGGCATGAGAGAAATGTGCCATGAGGACGGCCGAACTGGCCTGGCGAAGGCCGAGGGAGGACGCAGCGTAGACTTTTCGCCCGGCATAGTCCAATTTCTTGGACTCCTTGTCGGGAGGTTTGTCCACATCCCTAGCGTTCCCGGCACGCCGGAAAACGCTGTCGGTAACTAACCCCTCGGCCGAGGGGTGTTCCGAAAAACCGGACAAGGAACCGGTAGGGACCGTGATACTTCCTGGCCATCCTGGCCAAAGGCGCAGGACAGGAAGCAGGGCGCTGCCAGAGCTCCAAGGCCGGGCCCACTATGGCCTCGGCCACCGGAAAGACCTCCGTAGGGGAATCCCCTCGGTCCAGAATCTCCGTGAGGGGATACCTGGCCCGCTTAGAAACGGGTTCGAGCTTCATCCTGGTGGACTCTGAGATGAGCCGAAGCAATCCCAGGAAGGACGAAGGGCTATCGTCCACCGACTGTCCTCCTGAGGACTCCAAGTCCATTCGCTTGGAGAAAAGGAAGGAATCGTCTTCGGACTTGGAAGAGTCCTCAAAGAGCTGCCTCGGGCCTGAGCCACCCTCCACCTGCCGAGGTCGATCGGGAGTGAGGGTGACAGACAGCCTATGGGGCAGTCCCTGAGCCGACCGAGAATTCTTGGTCGGAGCCCCAACTAACGGCTGTGGAGCGGAGGTTCCACACGGAATCGTGGGGCAGCTGGTTTGGCGGAACAACCGCCTGGGAACAGGCCCTCGGATAAAATGAGGGGTTGTTTCGCCGCCCGGTGACAGCCTACTTAATGACCGGGAAGACGACGGCGCCGGCTTATTCCCAGTCAGAAGGAGCTGTTGCCACATGAGTTCCTCATATCTCTGACGCAACTTACGTCGAAGCCTCCCCTCGTCCGAGGAGGAGGAAGAGGACGAGCGGCGGCGCCGCTTGCCACGGTGCCGAGACCGAGACCGCCTATGATGGCGGGATCGCTGGACACGCCAAGAAGTCCGAGACCGAGAACCTCGGTTTCCCAAGGACGATGCGGGGAGGTGTCGTGGAAACCGGCACTCCTTGGTTCGAGAGTTCAACGAAGGCTCGAAACCAGACAGAGACAAGCCAGAGGGTCCTCAACTCCCACGGAGGAACCGGAGAGAGGATTCTCAGCTTCTCCTGGCGACAACCCGTCCAACGGGTCGAGAAAAATGTCGACCGCGTCGACGGGAGTCTCGGTCAACTGGCCTGACGGGGACACCGTGAGACCAGTGGCCGAAACCGAGCGGTCGACCGAAGTCGATGGCCGACAACTCAGGGAGAGGGATCTTTCCCGCTCCCAAGAGCGTCGACGGTGAGACTTACCCTTGTCTCTCTTTTTGGACCGAGAAAATGGTCCAGCAAGTTGGTCCCTCACCTTTAGTAGAGAGGTCAGACAAAGCTCCTTAAAAGAAGCTGAATAAGAGGCACCGAGGAGGGACAAATGCCGCAGCCGAGGTAAAGCGGCCGCCACACCTCCTCTTGAGGCGATCATCTGCTCAAAACTGATCCCCCGAACCCGCCGCCTGTGGACACCGCCGACCGGGCCTCTTTTGACTTCAACGGAGAAAACGCTCGGGACGCCCCAGTTGTAAACGGGCAGCACGGTCTTCGAGGACGTAGGCCGAAAAGGAAGAGCACAAGTCGCAGGCCTGCGGGTCGTACTCCAGGCCTAGACAGTAGACGCACGTGGAGTGCGGATCCGTCCGAGACATCTTCTGCCCACAAGGGCATCTCCAGAAACCGGGAGTCGATCTGTCCATCGCAGCCGCGAGGGAGAGAAGACCGAAGTCTTTTTAGCAAAAACTTTTAAATTCGAAAATTCGAAGAATTAGGAACCAGTCTTATACACAGAGTGTTAAGGAGGGAACCTGAGCTTCCAAGCGGTAAGGAAGATCTGGCGTCATGGGGCGGAGCCGAGAGTTTTACCACCTGGGTGGGTGGGAGGAGCCAGCTTGAAGACCTTCCGGCAAGATTTAAAGCGGCAAGGATACCTGCCAGACAGTGTGGATGAACAACATATCCATGTCCCTAGAATCTAAGGTTATCCCTGTGTCTATAGACTTGGCATTTATAATGGATGTTTCTCAGTACTCTATGTAAACATGTGGGGGATGGGGGGGGATGATGAAGAACAGAGACTCCCTGTCTGACCAGCTATAAATGGAGACCATCGAATTCATGATGGGGAAATTATAGGTGCTTGTGGGGGAATGGGGAGAGATGGATGTGTGGGGGATATCAAACAAGTATGCCCAATAGAGGTCCCAGTGGCCAAGGGGGAGGAAGAGGGAGAAGAAAACCGACACGGATATCTAATTGGGGTGGTATATAAATAAAAGTTAATGAGAGTATCCGTTACCTCTATGGAGGTGGATATATATGGTCAAAGACTTATGGAGGGCTGACTTCTCCGCTGGTGGGGGGGGGGGGGTGTTGTCAGCAGAGGGAAACATATTGCTATTAGAGGCTCGAGCAGTCCTGTAAAAATAGGGCTGCAAGGATTAATAAATGTGATGAGGTAAAGCGAAAATCAATACAGTTCATAATAATGTGAGAATGTGGAGGTTAAAAGTTAAATAAAATGTGATGTAAAGGTTAATCAAAGAAGATGTGGAGGGAGGGGGGCGTTAGGGGTTTGACTACAGTTTCAGAAGTTACATAATCTATCGACTCTAAGCAAATTCATATAATTGTTAGTTAAGACTAGGTTTGATGTTCACCCGGAATTACTGTTATTGTTGGCTTTTCTCCTTCCTGCTTTCTTTCTATCTTTTCTCTAGTTGGTTGTGCCCTGAAGATGACATACAGCTGTTGTGTGGTAAACCTATGAGGTTCTCTGTGGCTGGGGTAGAAGGGGGTCACAAGGGAGCTGTGGGGGCAGAGTCATGGCTAGGCCTCAACCTTGTACAATAATTTCTTGGGATGTCAAGGGCTTTACGTCACCAGCAAAGCGGCCAAAGATACTGCTGGCTCTCAAAAAAAAAAGAACGCTATGGTGGCAATGCTGCAGGAAACGCACTTAGTACATAAGGAACACGATAAGCTGGTGGGGGGATGGGTTGGGGCCTGCCATGTGTCCTCCTATAGCTCACACAAAAGGTGCGTAGCAATCTTACTGCACAAGTATCTTCCCTTCGAACACATACAGTAAGGGACCCCTTGGAGGGATGGTATGTGTTTGTAGTGGGGAGAATTCAAGGAAAGGACCCTGTGTAATATCTACGCTCCTGCAGTGTTAGACCCTGAGTTTTACCTGAAAATTTTAGATTTAATGATTAAGTAGCAATTCCATAATCTGATTCTAGCAGGGGATTTCAACTGTATAATGGACTCCAAGCTCGATTATTCAGGAACAGGACTAAGGGAGTTGGAGTCAGTAAAATAATGGCAACAAGGCCTTGCAGATTTGAGCATGGTGGACGCATGGAGGACAGCAAATCAGAGAGCCCGCGAATACACGTTCTACTCCAACCCCCATGTTATGTGGTCCAGGTTGGATTATATATATTCATAGTAAGGGACCTCTATTCTAAGGTTGGAACAGTCACTCACAAACCGATTTTTCTCTCGGACCACACAATGGTTCAAATGGAGGAGGAGGATCTTGTATTTAGAAGGGAGGGAGCGGGATCCTGGAGATTCCCCACATATCTGCTAGCCAAGCAAGAATTTCGTCAATTCCTTAAAGAACAATGGGATGTTTTTGAAACCACAAATAAGGTGGACTCAGAGGAGATCTATTGGAAAGCTAGTAAAGTTTTTATGCAGGGAACAATCATAGGGTATACTGCTCGTCTCAAGAGGGAACAAAAGCAAATGGAACTAGAGAGTAAGGTTAGGGACTTAGAGAATGTTGTGGCCCAATCAGGGAACCACATGCAGCCGAAAGAATTACACACACACACACACACACACACACACACACACACACACACATAAGCCCTAAATATGAAAGTGACAGAGGAAGTGAGGAGCAGATTATTTTATGCTAAGCAGAGGATTTACAAATGGGGAAACAGACCTGGCCCCTGCTTGTAAATTTAAAGAAAGGGGAAGAACCATGAAGTGAATAGTAGCCATTAGAGACAGAAAGGGAACCCTGCTACATGAGGAAAAAAGCATAAGATTATGCTTTGAACAATTTTATGAAGCTCTATACAGAGCGGAGTGACAGGGGCAGATATGGATACATTTTTGAAGGGGCTATCGAGCCCAGAGCTGACGAAGCAACAAAGGGCCTTGCTGGGCAAGAAAGTCACAGTGGAGGAGGTAATGAGGGCAATTATGATGCTTAAAATAAGGAAGGCAGCAGGTCCAGACGGATTTGGGAGTGAATTCTATAAGGAGCTTAGGAAGGAAGTGGCAACTCTGCTTAGGGATGTCCTTGAGGATGTGGGGGTGGGGGAGGGGCTACCTAAAACTTGCTGTGAAGCTAATGTCTCTGTTATCCTGAAACCAAATAAGGAAGACACGGAATGCACCTCATACAGACCCATTTCATTGCTGAATTATGATAGCAAAATCCTGACCAAGATCCTGGCATTGAGGCTGGAACAAATGCTACCCCTTATAATACACACAGACCAAACAGGTTTCATACAGGGCAGAATGTCATATCACAACATTAGACGTCTGTTGAATATCATTCACTGGGGTTCGAAAGCCAATTAACAAACCTGTGTCATGTCAGTAGATGCCGAAAAAGCATTCGACAGGATAGAGTGGGAATACCTGATGAGGATCTTAGCTACATTTGGGCTAGGAGAAAAATTCATTCAGATGGTGAAAACTTTCTATAGATCGCCTACTGCCAGGGTTTTGGTGAATGGGTCTGTACCTGATGCTTCAAACTTAGAAACAGGCATGAAACAGGGATGCCCCTTTCCCCTTCCCCTCCTGCTCTTTGCAACTGCCATCAAGCCACTGGCTATTAAAATTAGAGACAGCCCTAAAATTAGAGAAATCCTAGGCAAAGAATGCCGGGAACATACCATAACGCTGTATGCTGATGACATTCTCCTCTCGCTGACAAACCCGGAGAAGTCAACCCCCCGGTGCTAGAAATTACGGAGTGCTTCTCCAAATTCTCAGGATACAAATTAAACATAACTAAGTTGGAACTAATGTACTTGGGGACACAAAGGGCAGAAGGAGAGGACACAGGGTCTTAAGATGGTGAAAGACACCTTTACATACCTGGGCATAAGAATAAGGAGGGACCTGAAAGATCTGTATCAGCTGAACTACCAACCAATTATTGAATCGGTACTCAGGGATCTCATAGGTGGAGAACATTACCCATTTCATGGATGGGGAGGATTAACCTCCTTAAAGTGAACACATTACCGAGACTTTTATATGTAACGCAGATGATGCCCCGAGGCCTCACCCAAAAAGATATTAAACAGCTAGAAAGGGGGTTCACAGAATTTATGTGGCAGGGGAAAAAGCCAGGAATCAGTCTAACAAGATTAAAAGCTGAGAATTCAAAGGGAGGGTTGAATTTCCCTGATATCAAGGGGTACTATCTAGCTACTCAGCTCAGATATATACACAACTGGGTTAACAGAGGTGAAGCGGCAAACTGGATACTTAGAGGAGACTGGGTGCCCTGGGAGGGTTTCAGCCTATCTGGGGGTAGATGGGTTAAAGGCGTATAAAAATATTAAGAATCCGAGTCCGCTGGTAGTTGCCATCCTTGAGGCATGGAGAGAAATGAAAAAAAGAAAAGACTTAACCCGGGTTGGTACAATCCTTGTGCCTATAGCACAGAATCCAGATTTCCTCCCTGGTTTAGAGGATGACGGCTTTAAGGGATGGCAGAAGAAAGGTATCAGATGTGTAAGGGACTTACTAATAAATGGGGACATGTGTACTTTCCAAAGAATACAAAATGCCTTAGCAATACCAAGATCACATATGTTTAGATATTTCCAGATCCGGAATTATTGGGAGAAGATAAACAGGACACAATCTTTGGAACCCTCCATGCTGGAAGTTGAGAGAGAAATACTGGGGGCACGAGACAATGAGAAAGGTCTCGCTGGTAGGGCTGCCAAGCTAGACAGGTCATACTTCCAGGGACATACAGCAAAAGCTAAGCAAAAATGGGAGAGGGACCTTAATATTGAGATTACAAGTGAGAACTGGGAGATGCTGCTCAGCACGCACATGGGGCTGCTCCTATGCGATAAGTTTAAAAACTGCAATACAAATTTCTGCATAGGTTCTATTATACACCTAGCGTGGTGAATGGGTTTTGTCCAGAGGTTTCTCCATTATGTGGCAAATGTGGTTTAGTTAGTGGCAGAGTCACGCACTACTACTGTGAGTTGTCTTGGAATCCAGCAGTATTGGAGAGATATCTGGAGGGAGCTGACCCACGTGTGTGGGGGAGCAGTGCAGTTCTCCCCATGCTCATTATTGTTGGGGGTTGCAGACTATACAGGAGAGGACTGGGAATTACACCCAAGGTGGATCAGGATCCTCCTGGTGATTGAGAGGCAGGGCATACAAAACATGTGGGTAACAAAATATACCCCAACACTTGATCAATGGAAATCACTGGTGATTAGAACCTTATTGATGGACAGACGTATGTATGCACTTAAGGGGAAGGAGGAGGTCTTCAAGAATGCATGGGGGAATTTTGTGGGAACCCTTACCCCAGGGGAAATAAGCATCCTACATGAAGGAAGCATGTTGTAGACGCCAACTAGGATTTTGGTTTAACACTTGTGCTAAACACTGCAGAAACCTGAAAAAGCTAGGAAATATGGGTGGGGGAAAATTAACCACACAGAGACATGGTTAAGGATGAATATAACTTTTATTCTGATATACGAAATTACCACTATGACAAAAAACGTGGAGCACAACCTTTCTAAACTCATAAATGGATTTACACTTCTGTTCCTCTTTTTCTTCTTCTTCCTAGTTGCTAGTTCTTACTTAGATCTTTTACTATACTAGTAAATAAAACACAAGCATTGACTTGCTATAATAACAACAGGTAAATGTTTTCCCATGTATACCCTGATTATATATAGATATAAAAACTATGTAGACGTGAATGGATTACCAGATGGGTAGCATATGTGGACTGTTGTCCAAATGTTTGAGTATTATGCTTGTATAATCTTAATAAAAATATTATGCTGAAAAAAAAAAAAAAGAACAGTTCCAGGTACATGATGAGAGGCATGAGACTGGAAATATAGTATCCATCATAAAGCACTTATGGACACCTCCAAAAAAGGCACTCATGGATACCTCCAAAGAAGGCAGTGGAGAAACCTGCCAGCATATATCTCAGAAAGGGGGAAGGAGGGTGGGTGCACTGTGTCTCAATGGAGGATATTTTCTCGAAGATCTACTGTTATGGTAAATAATGGTAAATAAGTGTTCTATCTTCATCAAGAACATCTCCACTGGGCCACACCTTTGGAATGAATCCCAAGCAGTACAAAATACCCAGGGAAGATGCCAAGTCTGATACGCAATCAGGGCAGAAAGTCTTGCAACACTGCAAGACCAAAGCCAGCACATCTGGAGAGATGATGTCTAGGCTGTAGTGCTTAGTGAAGTATCCACAGTACTCCATGAGGCAGCAGCACATGTCAGCTACAGACACATTCTGAAAGCAAGCAACAGAAGTAGCCATACCACGTACAGAGTGGTCATGCACAGCACCAGGAACACAATATAGTCAGCCATTTGGCCAGGCATTGTTTAGACACAGAGGTACCCCTCTTTCCCAGCCGCAAATGGAACAAAAAGTTGAGAGAATTTTCTGCATTCTTTGGTGAAATCCAAGACAGAAATGTTATGTTCTAAGTACCGTACATCAAATGTATGGAGCAATGCCTCACCCTTCATAGCATGCTCTGGGTAATACAAAGGAAGGCGTATGATGTCATTTAATGTGAAATCAGAAACTACTTTAGACAGAAAATGAAGACTGGTTCACGAAGATGCCCTGTCCTTATGGATAATCAAATAAGGAGGCTCAGGAACCAGAGCCCGAAGCTCAGAAATCTTATGAGCAGAAGTCATAAGGACCAAGAGGGTGTTCTCCATGAAAGGAGACGCATCTAACAGGTTGCAGCAGGCTCAAAAGGAGCCAAAGTCAATTTTTCTAAAATAAAATTGCAGTTACAAAAAGGAACTGGTTCACAATTCAGGGGACACACGTGTAGAATACCCTTAAAAAAGGCGCTTGACACCTCCAGTTGTGCCACCGTGTACCCATCAAAAGGTGCAAGGAAAGTCAAAATGGCAGCCAAGTTCACCTTAATGGACAAGTGCTGGAGACCAGAGTCAGAAAGGGACAGAAGGTAGTCCAGTACAGTATTCACAGGACATGTAAACAGGTCCACTGAACAGGAAGCACACCATAAGAAGAACTGCTTTCATTTCAAAGAGTAGGTGTGTCTCGTAGAAGAAAGCTTTCTAGCCGCAAGCAAAACATTGGCCTCCAGGGGTGAAACCCCAAAACAGAAATGGCTACATCTTCAGGAGCCAGGCATGCAGATATGGGGATATGGCAGGCACCCCTGATCTTGTGACAGCAGACCCCAACAGCAGAGCAGCTAACAGGAGGTTCCGCTGCAGAAGTGGAAACCTTGGTGATTTATATTAAAGGAGCCCTCTGCTGTCTCTTTCCTCTCTACCTCACTCCTTTCTCTAGTCAAAAATGTCCCCTTCTCGCGCTCCTCATGGGAATACTTTGCCTTCCTATCCTCTTTGAGCTTTACTGCTTGAACACATCAACAGCTTCTGCCAATACTTATACTCAGTTTGACTTCTACTACTCCAACATGCTCACTACTGCCTCCACTACCTCTACCCCTCTGCTCTCATCAGCAGTGTATTAGCCCAATAGTCAGATACCTTCACCCCTTCATCTGAAGCAGCCACCCTGCATGTCTATCAGGGCGTACCTCATCACCCCGCTATGGTTACTAACCCTATCTCTTATACTATCCGGCGACACTGAGATCAACCCTGGTCCATCTCTGCGTCCTGTCATAACCTTGCTCCCCCCGGCCACCACTCTCCCTATAACTGATGAACTAACTTTCGCCCACCTGAATGCTAGGAGCCTTATGGCCAACCTCCCTGACCTCCAGGCTTGGATCTATACTAACGTCCCGGACGTCCTTGCCATCACAGAAACCTGGCTTAAGCCCACAGTGCCTGACTCTCAGTGCCACTTTCCTGGATACAGCATGCTTCGTATCGACCGTCCTGGCACTAAAAGGGGAGGTGGCCTTGCCCTCTACTTCAAAACTCACCTAAACATTACCCTTCTGCAGGACCCCCTCCTACCAAACTGTGAAATCCTGCACTCCCTACTGCTTCTTGGGGGTGTAAAGAAACTCCATATTTTTTGTACTTATATCCCCCCAAAAAATGCTACACAAGGCATCACTGAACTCCTAGGGTTTCTGCCTACAGTTACAGGCAAGAATGACATTATCTGCCTTGGTGATTTTAACCTTGACTGGTCTGAGAAAAACTCAGCTAACCTATCCTCCTTAGCTAGCAAGGCAAATCCATCTCAGCTCATACATGAACCCACAAGGGTCTCACGTGGGGGCAACTGTGCCACCCTCCTTGACTGGATACTTACTAACAGGACGGAATATGTTGTCTCAGCCGGTGTGCTACCTGACACAATTAGTGACCACTATCCCATCTACTGTGTCTGGAACACTGTCATTCCTCCCCTCACTGCTAAAACTGTAACCTTTCCTAATCTCTCCGCCTAAGTCATGAGGACTTCTTAATTGACCTTAACCAGGTTGACTGGTCCCCTCTCTACCAAACAGAGGACATTAACATAGCCACAGAATATTTCAACTCCGTCCTCCTCTCTTCAAAACCTTCACATCCCGGTCACCACACGTAGGATGGCAGGGAAAGTAACCAAGTGGCTAACATGCCCCCTGCTTCAACTTCTCAAATCTAGGGACAAACTTTGGTCTAGGTGGAAGATCTCCCACCTCCGTGCAGACTTTGTAGACTATCGTGCATTACGTAACAACTGCAAAAGACAAATTCGTATTGCCAAAAGCACCTACTATAGGAACCTACTAATATCATCCTCTACAAATCCGTGCAGGTACTGGTCCAAAATTAAGGACATTCTCGGCAACGACAAGCAACAGAATCCAGCTGACATGAACATTTAAGGTGTTCACTGCACCAACCATGACACCATTGCCAACGCCTTCAATGCCCTTTTTTCTTCTCCACCAGTCGCTACTCTAACTAGCCCACAACCTGACTGTCCCTCTTCTCCTCCCTCGCCCCTCCCTTTCGTTCTGGCTCCAACCACATACCTTGAAGTTATAGCTACTTAACTCCCTTCCGCACGCGGGGTCAAGGGTCTGAGGCATCCATCCTTGCATACTTAAGCAGTATGCACCTTGGCTGACCAGACCTATCACCTGGCTTTTTAACCTCTCGATTCATCGTCTACTGTCCCATCCACCTGGAAAACTGCCAGAACCATCCCTATACACAAAAAGGGCGATGTCAAACTCATGTCCAACTACCGGCCTATATCTCTTCTGCCCACTCTCAGTAAGCTGCTTGAAAAAATAGTCCACCGCCAGCTTGCTGCTCACTTTGACATGTTTAATCTTCAAACCCCGTGCCAACATGGTTTCCGGCCCGGTCACAGTACCACCTCTGCACTTACACAACTTACAAATGACATCAGAAATAATATGGACCGTGGCCTACTCACTGGGGCCGTCTTTATCGACCTGTCTAAAGCCTTCGACATGGTACACCATCCTCTCATGCTAAAGAAACTCCAATCCATTGGAGCATCTGACCAAACCCTCTCCTGGTTCCATAGCTATCTTGACAATCGGACTCAGGCAGTAGCATTTCACAAGGCCCTTTCCTCCCCTAAACATCTACCGTGGAGTTCCCCAGGGATCACTCTTGGACCTCTACTCTTCTCCTCTTCCTAAATGATATTCCCACCATGTCCCGGCATAGCTGCACTCTTATGTACGCAGATGACCTTGTTCTCTACTCTGGGTCAAAATCGGTTGCTGCCATCAACTCCACTCTCACTAATGTCTTCCAATTCCTGCAGACTTGGCTCTCTAGCAACCACCAAGTCCTGAACCTAGAAAAAACCTGTGCTATGCTATTCGGCTCCTCTAAGAAACTGTCTGCCCCTGCGAACAGGCTCCAGGTTCAATGCCTTGATGGCTCCCTCATCTTAAACACAGAGTCCTTCAAGTACCTTGGGGTCACTTTGGATCCCACACTTGACCTGTCTCAACATGTCAATATGGTGTGCCGTGCCGTCAATGCTAAAATTGGCGGAGCTTATCGCGTGCGCCACTCCCTCACTCCTTCCGCTAGACTTTCTGTTGCGAGGTATTCTCTTACCCCAGCTCCAATATGCTCTGCCCTCCTCTTTGCTGCAAACTCTGCTACAATCCACAAATGGGACACTGTCTACAATAACATCTGTAGATTCGCCTTAACACCCCACGCCTACCCATCATTGTCTCCTTTACGCTGGCTTAAATTGGCTGTCACCTAAGGATATTCGAGCCTACTCCCTGGGCTGCTTTATCGACTCCCTGTCTAGACCTCCCTGCCCTGTCTATCTTGCCAACCTCCTGACTCCTGCCTCACACACCCGTACCCTCAGGTCTTCCTCTGTCCCCATGCTCTCCACTAGACCTTGCATGACAAAAATGGGTGAACAGACATTTGCCCATTTTGCTCCCAAATTCTGGAACTCACTCCCCCTTATGGTGAAAACTTCAGCCTCCCATCGAGAATTCAAAAACTCGCTGTTCACCCACCTTCTAGCCTCTGGCCAATGCAAATGCTCTTAATTTGCTTTGTCCCACTGCAGGCTGTCGGGTCTGACCCTGAGTACTACACTAATGTTCTCCCATGCAATACGCTTGTCTAGGTGGCTATGAACCTTGATGTCTTTACTGTCCTCAGCTGTCTTATGGTTACCCTAATTGCTTTATTTTACATCCTTATTATGATCTATGCCTAAAATGTACCCTTATGTAACTATTACTGTGCTACCCAATGTTTATCTTGTTTTGCTCCTGTACACCTATATTATGTCTGTGCATTTCTGCATATTGTAACCAATGTCCTGTGCTCTCCCGGGTCGTGCCTGAAAATAGGCAGGTCTGTTGCCTAGCGTACTTACCCGGTTACCAAAAGCTAATAAATAAATAAATATCTGGCAAGGCCAGAAGGCAGACACCAATATTAGGGTGGCATGCTCCACCCTCAACTTGAGCAGAACCCTCTGGATGAGAGGGTTCAAAGAAAAAGCATAAAGGAACCTCCCGTTCCTGAACAGGACAACGCATCTCAACAAAAGAACTCCATGCACTGGAGCGATCAAGTAGAAACATGGCAGTTTTGCATTATATGGAGATGCAAAAAGGTCCATCTGAGGACAACCTCCCACAGAGGTCAACAGCTCCCATTCATGCACCAGGGACTGAGACCTGCTTAGGCTGTCTGCCAAGACATTTTGGACACCTGGGAGAAACACTGCCAACAGCTGAAGGTCATGAGACATCGCCCAGTACCACACTCTCATCACTTCCCTGCACTGGCGAGAACAGTGTCCCCTTCCTTGTTTATGCAGTGCATGATACTAACACGGTCTGTCCTGATCAGCAAGGGATTGGCGCTAAGGTGCTCCTGGAAAGCCTGGAGACCAAACAGAACAGCCCATGTCTCCAGGACATTGATATGAGTTCTGACTCCAGATCAGGCCACAAACCTTGGGTCTGACAGAAGCTGAGATGGCACATCAGCTGGACCCAAAGGCATCCATTGTAAGGATCTACACGGGGGTCAGGGAAAACAATGGAATGCTCTGTAACAGGTTCTGGTAGTCCATCCACCATAATGGAGCACAGAGAGAGGGAACGAGATGAGGAGTATTTGTTTCAGCTCATCCATGAGTTGATCCCTTTGTACCGGAAGAGTCAAATGCTTTATGTGCATATGGAGAAGGCAAAGGAAACCGTAATAATGGCAGCAGCCACCAGCCTCCTCAGACACAAAATCAACCAAGCTGACACAAAATGACGTCTGTGCATCAGCTATGCCTGGGAAACAAGAGTCTCCATCCTGTCTGCAGGCAGGACGGTACTGGCCACCGCCATGTTCAGCACTGCACCAATGTACTGGAGGAACTGACAAGGAACAGGTTTGGATTTCAGTATGCTTCTCATGACAACCTCTTCTTTTAACAATTGTCTAGTTCTGTACAATGTGTACAGAATCGCTTAACTGGATGGGGCCTTCAGAAGCGTCATCCAAATATTGAAAGGGCTGCTACCACAACCGTTAAGCATCTGGTAAATACTACAGGGCCGAGGATAAGCCAAAGGACAAACTCGGAATTGATAATGGCTGCCCTCCAGCATGAAGTGCAGGCACTGCCTGTGGCATTTCTGCTTGTTCATAAGCAACTGAACCTCTAGCACAAGGGACAAGTGGCACAGAGGATAATGACATTGAGGCTGTGGATAAACTGGAGGGGTAGACAGCAACTCCAAATCACTTAATGCATAAGGAGATAAAAAAGACTGAAGCCCAAATACAGCTCCTTTAGGTCAAATTATAATATATCATATTACCTCCTCCTAAAATGTATTTGTCCAGATTTCTCTTAAAACTCTTTACTATTGCTTATTATTATTTGTTCTGGAAGTCTGTTCCATAAATTAGCCACTCTGAGTGTAGATCATTCCCCTTTTCCACTACTTTCGGGACCCACTTGTCCATTGCAATCTCCCTCCATTTTGGCAGACAAAGGGAGATCCTTCCCCCCACATGTGCCACCAGAGGCAAGAGAGGAGGAAGCTGGGAGACAGAATTTTCTGGGGGTGCCACCTTGACCGATACCTATAGGTAAAACTGCATGGGGGGCTGGGAGGGGACCACCACCACCACAGTTTTGTGCACAAGATTTTGACAAGAGGCATGGCCACCAAGGGTAGCAGGCTTTCAAAATAAAGCCCTAGCACGCCGCCCCCTTGGTAGTTTAAGTGGTCAGAGATCTGAGTGATTGGAGGATTGAAGCTCACTTAGAGCATTTTCAACATCACTCCCAAACAGTTTGGAGCCTCTAAAAGGAGCTTTCAGCACAGCCTTTTGTACATCAGTGGCAAATTTAGCCATTCCAAGCCAGGAATATCTCCCAAGGCATATGCCAGAGGCAACAGCCTTGGCAAAGGCATCAGAAGCATCATATCCACACTGTAACAGATGCCATCCAGTATCCACACTAGTGGAACCAGCTTTAAACAAGTCAGCCTTGGTATGACCATCTGGTAGAGAGTGAATGGAAGAAATAGCAGATTACCATAGGCTGTTCTGATATTTAATCGTGTATGCCTGGTAGTTTGCAATTTTTAGGCTGAAGGATGCAGGGGTATAAGTTCTTCTGCCCATAACATCCAACCTCCTGGATACTTTGTCCGGATGGAGACAATGTGATCATGTGTCTAGGAGCTCCAGAATGGTCATGAGCAGCCATTAGAACCACAGAATCTGTTTCAGGCTGGGAAGCATAATAAGGCTTAACAGATGGAGCAGGGTACTGTTTATCAGCCTTCCTAGGCACTGCAAGCAAGGTATTAGGTCTATGTCAGGCAGCAAAGGTAGTGTCCTTTACAGTAGGAACCATCTGTGTGAAGGAACGATGAGGATGTGGAAGTATGCAGTCTGGAGGTCTAGGGAGCAGAACAATGCCCCAGCCTCCCAGTACGTGATGATGTGTTTAGCGTGACAATTCAAAACATCCAACTGTAGATAATTTTATTCAGGCTTTCAAGATCCAGGATGGGATGCCATCTCACGTCTGCTTGGGTAATAGAAAGTACCGCGACATGAATCCTTGCAGAGTCTGACCTTCTGAGGCAGGCTCTATTGCTTGCCACATGAACAGCTGTTGAACTTCATTCTGTACTGCTGAGAGAGTCCAGTAAAAGCATGTCTTCCACGGAGGAGGGGATCTGAGACAATTCTAGACTACCAAGGTTACAGCGAACCACTGCAAGAGGAAGTGGGAGAGTTGGTCCATGATCAATGGCTGCAACAAGGAATGTGGAGGAGAGTGATGGGGCCCTTCATCCCCTCACTTCTTGCCTCTGGCAGGTGAATGGCCACATGGCCACCACAGCTACTGCTGCTGCTGCTACAGTCTTTGCCCTGGCTTGTCCAGAGCCCTTGAAGATAAAAGACCTAGCATGGTGGTACAGCAAACACTACTGCTGGAATTAGGATCCTCGAAAAGAGAGCTGGTGCTTTGTTGGTGCCAGTGATTAGCTTAGTGTTGGGAAGTGAAGTGACTGCATCTTGGGTTACAACACACAGGGCTTGGTGCTTGGGCTGGTGTGGTTTAATGTCTTTATTAACAACACTGAAAAAGACAAAGGGCAAGATGTTCCTGTTCGTGAATGACACCAAGCTCTGTGGGAGGGTGCATACAGCATAATGGATACAGGACCTAAGGGAAGATCGGGTCCAGCTTGCGAGGTGGTCTGGAATATGGCAACTCAGGTTCAATGGGAAGAAGTGCAAAGTCATGCACATTGGAGCCAAGAACCTGAGAACAGAGTATAGCCTGAGAGGGGTCCTTGTTACCAAATGTGAGGAAGAGAAGGACCTGTGATTATCACTTGTGACCTAAAGCGCTCCTCACACTGCAGGAAGGCATCAGCAAAAGCCAACACAATGCTGGGCTACATTGGCAACATGAATCCCTGCTGAGCCTGACTTTCTGAGGCAGGCTCTATCACTTGCCACATGAACAGCTGCTGAACTTCATTCTATACTACTGAGAGACTCCAGTAAGAGCATGTCTTTCGGGTGGGGGGCAGGGGCTGAGGCAATTCTAGACTACCAATGTTATAGCGGACCACTGCAAGAGGAAGTGGCAGGAAGAAGTAAGTCATATTGGCATTATACAGATCCCTGGTACGGCTACAACTGGAATATAGTGTGCAGTACTGGTGTTCATACCTGAAGGAGGACAGTAACCTGCTAAAAGCAGTCCAGAGGAGGGCAACTATGATGGTTAAAGGTCAACAGGACATATGAAGAGAGGACAGAAGACCTGAACATGTACTCCTTGGAGGACAGGAGGGAGAGGGGTGGCATGACTGAGACCTTTAAGTATCTGAAGGGCATTAACAAAGTGAGCAATGAGAGCCTCTTCAGGCTCAGTGGCAACAAAACCACCGGGGGGAGGGGAGCACTGCCTTAAGCTAGGGGGAAGGGTGGTGTTCAGGAGGCACTTCTTCACGGAGGCAGTGGTTGCAAGGTGGAACAAGCTCCCTGAGAAGGTGGTCTCACTAGAGACAGTGGAGGGCTTCAGAAGGGGGAGAGACAGGGTAAAAGGTAGAGTCAGGGACAAAAGGGAAGTGGGCAGAAGCGTGGTAGCAGTGGGGAGTGGATGGAGGGCATCTTTAGCTGCTGTTTGGGACTCCTCCAATACAAGCAGACACGATTGATCCTCCAATACAAGCAGACACGATTGACCACTCGGCCTTACTCTGCTGGCACTTTTTATATGTTCATACATTAAACTTCTCAATCCTAGTGAGATAGCTCTGTTTCAAGGTCAAACAGATCCTCACACCCAAGAAGGGAAGGTCAGACATACTCTGCTTAATCCCTTGTGTGAAGCACGAGAGATGCATCAATCCTTGGCAATGTACAACAACTGCTGCACCTACTACCCTAGCAAAGATGTTGACCAAATCTAAGGCGATCTGGAGAAGATGTTTAGTAGGGGCAGACCCCATATTCCAGATTCCCAGAAGGTCCTGCTGCTGCATATCTTTAGACAACCACATGTCTGAGAGTCTCAAATAAATCATACCTGTATCTAGCCATTAGGGACACATAACTAGCCTGTGGATGCACAGGTATGCTCCTGCACATCATCTGCAATCAAAGTTGTCCCATTTCTTAAACACTGTTTGGTAGATTTATCAGTCTTTCTACATTTAAGCTGCACGGTAAGTACAGGCTGTCCCCTCAACAATGCCAACAAAAGCCAGTCATTGAGATATGGGAACACATACAGGCCCAGGCGATGTAACGCCACTGCCACCACCACTAGGCACTTGTTGAACACTCTGGGTGCCGAGGAAAGGCCAAAGGGGAGCACCTTGAACTGAAAATGTTCCCCCCGGAAGGTAAACTGGAGGAAGCGGCGATGGGAGGGAAAGACTGGAATATGCAGGTCAGCATCCTACATATCCAGGGCACAGAGCCAATGTCCCTGGTGAAGTCGAGGCAACAGGCCCGGCAGGGTCAGCATGCAGAACCTTTTGTACTCTACGTACTGATTGAGCATGCTGAGATCCAGGATCGGATGGAAGTTGACGTTGTTTTGGGGATCAGGAAGAAGTGGGAGTAATAACCCCTTCCCACCTGGTTCTGAGGAGTGGGCTCTATGGCAGATTTTTTGCAGAACAGCCTATATTTTTTCTTTAATGAGAAGAATGTGACCCTACGGGTAGTGAGGGAGACCTGGAGGATTTGTTGGAGGTCTTTCTGTGAATTCTATTGTGCCGAGGAAGACTATCCCTGCAGCTCCTTCTCCATAGAAGCCATCTTCAGTTTTAGAATCTGGGCTTCCAGGGCCTGATGGTGGCATTTCCATGTGGCCTGGTTGAAATTCTGGCAGGCCTCACAGTCCTTGGTCTTGTGCTCAGGTCCCAGGCAGAAAAGACAGAGGGAATGGCCATCCTTATGAGGGAGCTGTGTGCCGAAGAAATCGTATTTGTTCTTATGTGACTCTGAAGGTGTCAGAGCAGACATGCATGAAAAAGATCTACTTTTCAAAATACAGAAAATAAAGAAAAACAGTTGAAATACTCATCCGTAAATGGCGGTCAACTGAAGCAGCGTTCTCTGTGACGTCTGACATGCGCAGGCTGACAGTGGGAAAGAACTGGCTGGCATGGGGACCGCCCACTATAGAGTGTCACCCTGATGTCTGTCACGTAACATCGGGTGGGCGGTCCCCGCCAGATACTGCTAGCTAAGGTTTTTCGTCCGGTCCTAGTGCCTGGCGGCTCTAGTCCTAATGATTATTACCTACTGCAAGAGCTCTCTCAAAGTAAGATCTTACCGTGACAGCAGATCTTCGAGAGAATCCCTTAGAAACATAGACTTTGACGGCAGATGAGGACCGCTTGGCCCACCTAGTCTGCCCATTTCCCTACCTACAGGATAAGCTG
This sequence comes from Neoceratodus forsteri, assembly GCA_016271365.2. Lineage (NCBI taxonomy): Eukaryota > Metazoa > Chordata > Ceratodontiformes > Ceratodontidae > Neoceratodus > Neoceratodus forsteri. The sequence goes on from CM028130.1 coordinate 1,070,170,610, forward strand.
CAGATCCTAGTTAACCAACAGCCTATTTCTTCTTACCCCCCACAAGAACTGCCTTATGTCTGTCCCATGTATTCTTGAATTCTCCCACAGTTTTAGACCCCACAACCTCCTCAGGAAGGCTGTTCCATCGTCCACCACCCTCACTGTGAAAAAATACTTCCTCACACATTGCCCTGAACCCCCTTTAAATTGTGTCCTTGGTTCTTGCACTCTTTTCTGAAAGATGCTACCCTCTTGGACTTTGTTGATTCCACTGAGGTACTTAAAAGTTTCTATCATATCCCCCCACCCTCCTTTCCTCAAGAATATGCATATTAAGCTCCTTTAGTCTCTCCTCGTGTGGCTTCTCTTGCAGACCCTGCACCATTTTAGTTGCCCTCCTCTGGACTGCCGCTATCCTGTCCATGTTCTTGCGGAGATGGGGTCTCCAGAACTGGACACAGTACTCCAGATGGGGTCTCACCAACTGTCTATACAGAGGGATAACAACTTCCTGTTTTCTGCTGGTGATGCCTCTCCCTATACATCCCAGTATACCCCCAGCCCTCTCTACCGCCTTCTCACATTGCTTGCTAACCTTAAGGTCATCTGATATGATTACCCCCAGGTCCCTTTCCATTTCTGTTGTTAATAACCCCAACTGTTTAATCTTCCCCTGGGTTTTTTTTTCCCCAGGTGCATTATTTTGCACTTCTTTGCATTGAATCCAAGCTGCCATACTTCTGAGCATTCCTCCAACCTTGTCAAGTTCCTTCTCATCCTTTCCACGCCTCCTTGTGTATCAACCCTGTTACAGATCTTTGTGTCATCTGCAAAGAGGCATACTTTTCCTTCCAGTCCCTCTGCAATGTCACTTATAAAGACACTGAAGAGGACCGGTCCTAATACTGAACCCTGTGGTACCCCACTAGTAACCCCCCTTTATTCAGAGTGGACTCCATTTACTATTACCCTCTGTGTCCTATTCTCCAGCCAATTCTTTGCCCAGGCTATCATCTTGGGACCCACTCCCAGGCTGGCTAACTTGTATATTAATCTTTTGTGTGGGACTGTGTCAAATGCCTTGCTAAAGTCTAGGTAGGCCATGTCCACAGCCCCTCCCTGGTCTACTACTTTGGTCACCCAGTCAAAGAAATCAATTAGGTTCGTCTGACATGACCTTCCCGCTGTGAACCCATGCTGCCTTGGGTCCTGTGCCCCACTGGCCTCTAGGTATTCAACAATTCTTTCCTTCAGAAGTGATTTCATCACTTTCCCTACCACAGAGGTCAAACTGACAGGTCTGTAGTGTCCTGCCCCTGTCTTGGTCCCACTTTTGTGAAGGGGAATCGCATCCGCCTTCCTCCAGTCCTCAAGTACCACACCATCCTCCCATGATTTGTTAAAAAGGGTAGTCCATGGTTTCACTAGTTCTCCCCTTAATTCTTTTAGAATTATGGGGTGAATTCCATCAGGCCCCATTGCTTTGTCCACCTTCAGTTTTAGGAGTTCTTTCAGAACCCTTTCTTCTGTGAAAGGACTGGGATCGACCCCCATCAAGAATGCTTCTGTTAATTGGATTAGGCACCCCCTCCTCCTCTTTTGTGAATACTGAGCAGAAATATTCATTCAGTATCCCTGCTTTTTTCACTTTCCCTCTCTGCCCACCCACCGTCCATTCTAGTCAGCCTCACTATCCCTCCCCTTGTCTTTCTATGCTCCCTGATGTACCAATAAAAGGTTTTATCCCCCTGCAGCAGGTCACACTTACAGGAATGTTCCAGCTGAAGGCATCATTTTCATCCAGATGATTTGTTAGCAGTTAACCTGGGACTGCCCCCAACGACACCACGTGTTGTGTCCTGGTACATATAAAAGGGGGCGGTCCCAGATGCTCCTTGTCCTTTTCCACCTCAGCAACCGTTTATTAGGATACGAGTCAACAGGAATCCGAGTAGAAAGAGGGAGTCCCTAAATATTTTTTGTAGTGAGTAGGAGCATGTCTCCCTCCTGAAGCAGGAAGCAAGGGAGATGGAGGGAGGGAGGGGGGGCACAGGTCGTTGATGGAGTGGAAGATGACATGGCAACAGCCTCTGAAAAGACTGCCAAAACGACTTTTGTTTTAAGTAGTTTCTGCTCCCTAAGCAGGAGGAGGAAGAAGGCAGGCTAGTCGTCGACAGAGAGGAGACAAAAGTAGAATGTTTACTCTTGCTACAGTGTTTCTTTGGTTTCTCCGGAGTGTCAGTCTGCGCCGTCAACTAGTGGTCCCAATCAGAATTGTGGGACCCAGAGGAAGAAGACGAGGACTCCTTGGACTTCGGATGGTGTTCCCATTCCAGGACGGCAACATTCTGCTCCATGAGGTACTCTTGAAGCTGCTGGAGTTGTCAAAGCTTGGTGGCCTTATTAAACCGCTAACACAGGACACAAGCACGGGTTTTGTGTGCAGGGTCCAAACTCCTGACACAGACTTGATGTAAGTCCTCTGTCACAATTTTCCAGCTGCAAGTACACTTTCCAAACAGAGAATCTGAAGACAACATGGGTTTTTATGAAAGGAACACGATGATACTGGGAACACCACGGGGAAATGGACAGTGAACTTTTCGTTGTCGACTGAAGCTGGACTCCGGGTGGAGAATGTATAGCATGCAGGTCGTGGCTGCAAAAGAACTGAGGATTATCTGGGACCGCCCCCTTTTATACGTACCAGGACACAACATGTGGTGTCGACAGGTGCGGTCCCAGGTCAGCTGCTAACCAATCACCTGGATGGAAATGATGCCTGTGGCTGGAACATTCCTGTTAGCGTGACCTGCTGTAAGAGATTTCCTCAAGGAAGATCACTACATTTTCCATCAGACCTTCTAAGGAGGGATGCTTCATGAACACACCTGCACCCCTCTGGGGCCAATAATTACTGTCCATCTAATGCAGAAACACAAGGATTTCTCACCATGGGTAGTGGCCCTTACCATTGTCCAAGCAGTCATGGGCCCTACTCTCAGTATACAGGAGTATCCATGCGCAAGTAGCCCTGTTACAGGAGACCCATTTGACCCAAAAAGAACATACTAAAATTAGTAGGAGGGTGGATGGGATCTTGCCAGGTTGCTATTTTATTTCACAAGAATTTTCCCATGGATTTCTCTAGGATGGTGCATGACCCATCAGAGGGTAGATACAGTATATATTTGTGACTGGGATGGTCTGGAGACAACCGTTGACTTTCGGGAGTGTGTACACCCTGGCGGTCTTCAACCCAGATTTTTTACTAACATACACTGGATGTGATTACTAGACAGCAGTTTCTGGGTTTGATAATTTTTTTTGGGGGGGGGGGGCATTTCAACTGCACCATGGATCTAAAACTGGACTATTTCGGCAACAGAAGTAGAGCAAATAGGGCAACAGCGGGATGATCCACAGGCCTGTTGGACTGGGACCTTGTGGATAGCTGGTGGGCAATGAACCTAGGAGCAAGGGAATACACACACCTTTTATTCCAGCCTGCATGGCTCATGGTCCTGCCTGGACTACATTTTTCTTCCAAATGCTCTGTATGGCAGGGTGGTGCGAGTTTCCCATAGTCCAACCTACCTCTCGGATCATTCCATAGCGCAGTTGTAATTACAACTGGGAAGATGAGAGATCTCGCAGAGTGGATAGAGGTTTCCCACCTACTTAATGGCTAAGGAAAACTTTAGGAATTATCTTAAAGCTCAAAGGGAAACATTTATTGTGGCAAATAGGGGTCAGTGGGCCCTCAGGGGACTCTATGGGAAGTCAGGAAGGCATTTATGAGGAGATCCATCACTAGTTAAACAGCTAGGATCAAGAAGGAAAGGAGGGACAGAATTAATAAGTTAGAATAGACTGTCAAAGATGTAGAACAAAAAGTTATGGGGGAGAAAAAGAAGAGAACTCTCTTAATGATTGTTACACAGAGGAGGCTAAGTTTAGACTGTTCTTTGCCAGACAAAAAAATTCTATGGATGAGGCAATAAACCTGCTCCCCTGCTAGTAAAGCTCATGAAGAGGGGCAGGGTATCAAGCAGAATTGTGGCTATCCGGGATAAGTTTGGTAAGATTACACACGACAGCCAGGCCATTCGCACCTGCTTTAAGGAATTTCATGGAGCCTTGTATCAGGTGGAGTGTGGGAGCACTGTATCGTCAACTAATAATTTTTTGGCCAGTGTCCCTATCCCCGCCCTGGATGAGGCCCAGAGGGAGGTGCTAGGGGCTCCAGTTACTACGGAAGGGATTATCAAAGCCATAGCGAGCCTCAAACCCAGGAAAGCAGGGGGCCCTGATGGGTTCGTAACCGAGTATTATAAAGAATTAAAAGGTGCTCTTGCGGGTCAGATACAGGACCTCATGGAGGCGGCTAGGGTGAGAGGCGGCCTCCCAAGACCTGCTTGGAGGCCAACATATGTGTTTTGACAAAGCCTGGTAAGGACAATCTGGAGTGTTCATCATACAGACCCATCTTCTTCCTCAATTATGACTAAAATAAAGGCCAAGGTGTTAGCACTGAGATTGGAGAAAGTGTTACCTCAGATCACGCATCCTGATCAAACGAGTTTTGTTCAGGGTAGGCTATCCTACCACAACATGAGGCATTTGCTCAATATTCTGTGGTGGGAGACACTGCATTCTGGACAGGCTTGTGTGTGCTCTCCATGGACGCAGAGAAAGCCTTTGACAGGATGAAGTGGGACTACCTGTTTGAGGCCATGTGTCACTTTGGGCTGGGAGATGGGTTTGTGTCCCTTCTTAAAATGCTCTATAGAGACCCCAGAGCAAGGGTTTCAGTGAACGGTAGTCCTTCGGACGACTTCAGGCTGTTTAGAAGCATGAGACAGGGGTGCCCCCCTCTCCCCCATTCTTTCTGCCATAGCTTTGGCACTACTGGCCATTCAGATTCAGAAGAGATGGGAGATAATAGCGATTCTGGGACCGCAGGGTTGCCAACACAGAATTATCCTCTATGTTGATGACCTCCTCCTCTTTGTTATGCAGCCAGAGGAATCAGTGCCAGCTCTGCTCTGAGTTACTGAGGAGTTTGCCTCATTTTCAGGGTACAAGTTAAACCTTCAGAAATCGGAAATTTTATTTCTGGATGGGGTAGGGATAGCCCAACTAACCACACCTGGGGACTGAAAAGGGTGGGAGATTATTTTACTTATCTGGGAATTAAGGTGGGGAGAGATATTAAGTTAAATGGGTTAAATGATAACCCCATGTTTGACAACATCCTAGTGGACCTTCTTAGGTGGAGGGCCCTCCCAATCTCCTAGCTAGGTAAGATAAACTTGCTGAAAATGAATATTCTGCCATGGATTTTATATGTTATGCAGCTGTTGCAGTCTGCCCAACTTCCCAGGATATTAAAAGGCTTGAAAGGGGATTGCTGATTTTGTTTGGCAGGGGAAAAAGTCTAGGATGAGACTCACGAGACTGAAAGCAAACAGGAAGAAAGGAAAGTTGGACTTTCCAGACTTACAGGGTTATTTCCTAGTAGTGCAGTATCGGTATATTCACAATTGGGTAAATGGGGGAGAGGCTGCTACTTGGGTAGAGTTGGAGGAAGAGGGTTGACAGGGACAGATAACCTCATACTTGTCTACAGGTGGATGCAAGGCATCTAGACAGCTGTCTGACCCAAACCAATTGGTCATGGCAGTATTAGACACCTGGGAGGCAATTAAAAGAAGACGAGGGGCAGGGGAGGATCGTACTCTCTTGGTCCCGTAGCGCAGAACCAGAGTTTTACGGTCTAAGGGCCAGGGCTTTGCAGTGTGGGAGCAGAAGGGTATAAAATGTATTGGAGACCTTTTTTTTTTTTTTTTTTACTAAGGATGATATGCAACCCTTTCAGACGATTCAGACCTCACATTTTTACCAATTCCTACAAGTGAGGAGTTATGGCAGAGGTCTAAATAGAATACTGGTGGAAAAGTCCCATTTATTGTCTGTGGACCACAACATTTACAGGGTCAGAAAGCAGGAAAGGGGCTTAATAAGGAGGGCTGTCAAACAGGACAGGGCATTTATGCCAGATTCCTCGGGGGAAAACAATCTCAGTGGGAGACAGATTTGGGGATGCCTATAACGGACAATAACTGGCAAGTAATAATTACCTCTCATATGGGGCTGCTGTTATGTAACAGGTTTAAAGAAACCCAAAATAAATTTATTCATAGCCTTTTTTTTTTACCATCCCAGCATGGTTCATAGGTTTTACCCAAGGGTGTCTGCTACATGCGGCAGGTGCACAGTGCTCAAAGGCACATACTTCCACTATTTTGGGGATTGCCCAATTCTTAAAACATATCTGAAAGACACTGCGCTTGAAATTTCCACTATATGGAGAAAGGATGTGGAGTTTTCATCTCTCTCTCTCTCTCTCTCTCTCTCTCCTTTCTGGGATAGGAAAAAAGCGAGGAGGGGGACTTGGACCTGTATCCCAGATGGGCAAGGATAATGCTAGTGGCAGCTCAGCAGATTATACTTAAAGCATGGGTCTCCTATGTGTCTCCCATGCTTGTGATGTGGAAAAACTTGTTACTGACAACATTAGTTATGGACAGACTCACTTATGCTCTCAAGAGCAGGGAAGAACGATTTTTGTGGAATGGGATATATTATTAAATTCCCCATCTCCCATAGAGAAACAGATTCTGCGCGAGGGACCGAAGTATTAAAGAGTGGGGGGCCTTCATTAAAGTAATTTCAGGGATATATTCGATTAGTGGGCAGCAGGTAGGCTCAACTGGGTGTATATGTTTCAATCTTGGGATACGCGGTAGACATGTACTGATTTGATACGTTGGTTATTTTCACAAGCAGCAAAATTAACTTTTATTACTTTCTTTCAGCTTTCTATTCTACTATTCACTATAATATAGCTGTTTCTTATATCACTTTCTGCTACACACAATGATACAGATGTATGGTCGATGTACGTGGAGATTACCTATGAAACTGACAGTAAACATACTATTATGATATACAAGGCTTATAAGGACTTTTTTCTGGACACAGCAGCAGATGGACTATATGCCCACTTCAGGGAAGGCTTTTATTTATAATGGACATTGGTTTGATTGTATTTTCTTTTAAGTGTGGTTGTTGACCCTGCTGTATTGTGATGAATCATGCCAGCATTCTGTACTTTTATCTTTTTTGAAAATTTAATAAAAATATAATACAAAAAAAAAAAAAAAAAAGAAAATCAAAATAAATTCCAAACAATTTAAAAACAAAAAAAACTGCAGAAATCCTAATTCACAGACAGGAGCTGTATAGCAGGGCAGTTGTGCTTTCCAGTGTAAGAAAAGATCCGATAGCAGTAGGGCGGACCCACAGGACACATGCTAGGTAATGAGGAGTGCAACTTGAAAACAGTTCCTGGTAATTGAGTAGGCCATGTAGAAGACTGCTGAAATGTGGATAGTGAACTAAATCGGTTATTTAAGAAAAAAAGAATTATCATTAGAATCAGCCTGAGTAAATTACATGTGCAGATTTTTTCCCCACTGCTTATCCTTAGCGAATGACTGTCAACAGTATATACACCCCCCCCCCAAAAAATAAAACTTGTCATGACTGATACCTGCCAGGCTCAGTAAGATGGAGCATCTTAGTCTTGCACACAACTGATTAAAAGGCATTTCATTAAATGCTGCACCTCCCAACATGCTCAAAGCATTGACTTAGTTTTTGATTAAGTAGCTGGAGTTCTGTATTACGCAGAGGTTAAACACGCAACTATTAGGCTACTTACTCTGCTTCATCACAATCTAAAATCCTTAAAGACACACTTACTTCCTCATCAGCTGGTGATGCTATGGTAACCATCACATGACCCTGGGCAATGCCTTCCCATGCTGCTGCTTTCTTCGCCACGGAAATGGAGATAGCCAGGTAACCTGACCAAGGCCACAGCACAGGAGAATAGGAGAAAGCCACTTCAATATTGTCTCCATTCTGGGGCAAATATGGCTGCCAGATTGGCTGCATAAAAAGGAAAATAAATCATAGTGCTATTACTAAAATGTTAGGAATTTAAAACTGCATGTTTTTTTCAGGACTTGAAAATGGCTATAAACTCGTGCAGAAGACCCTGGGCCCTATACAGTCACAAGATTGTGCTTTGTGCCAAAAGTTGAACTTCACACTGTTTGCTGCACATAACAGTGTAGTAAAGCCTTTCCCTTCGCTGTCCCACTGTACACTGGAACAACACTGGGAAAGGGGTAGAAGCAGCTATGCACATGCTGGGGCTTGTACTAAATGGTGTGCTGTATCATTCACAGTTTCACGCAAGGCCTCACACATCCCAGTCATATGGTGTTAAAGTGTTACAAGCAGTTTCCCAAGGTGGTGCAGGCATAAAAGTCATTGATGAATGAAGACAGTAACTGTAAAAATCTATATTTTCAGAAAAGATTTGTTGTCAATTACACCATTAGGGCATACAGTGGTAGTTATACAGCTGACTGGTACTGTGGTATAACGCAGCTGAGAAAAAAAAAAAAAAACACTGTGGTATAACATAATTGGGGTAAATAAAATAAAACAAAAAGAATGCATGCTACTCAACACGGTTTTTTTTGTACCACAACTGCAATACAGCGATGCATTTTTTGGTTTTCTTTTTTACCGCAACTGCGTCATACCACAATACATGTCAACTTTTGTATAACTACCACTGTAAAGTAGGCCTGTTTACAGGGTGGTCCTGTATCAGCATTACATGAGGTTACAGATTAAAGTTACAGCTACAAACATATATGAGTACTACCACAATAATAAATAATAAAACACCAAAAACCACCATGGAACACTTTAAATCACCCTATTAACAGACTTCAATAAAAAATTTTGTATTGCAGTTGCACATTGTTTTATGTTTAAAAAAGAAACTGAAAATAAAGAATATATTTATTTAAAAGTTTGCTAACTAGCAAAAGCACACTGATCCGATGCTCGTGGTGCAACTCAGGGGAAGGGGAAAAGGGAACAAAACAAGCAGCACTTACAAACAACTAAAGTGCAGGAACAGTACTAAGGCACAATACAGTGGGCAAAAACAGTGATAGGAATACAGTGAGATAAAGTGGCGGCATTACTGTTCCTAGGTGTCATTGAATCAGGCAGATTTAAATTCAAGTGAGGCAAGGCTCTCAGATGAGGGACAGAAGGTGAGGGGAGAGTGAGGGCACAACTGGTGCAAGGTAGGGCAGCAGGGGGGAAAAGAGGTGGGGAAGAGGAGGGAGTGGGTTACAGGGGAAATGACAAGAACAGATTGGGTGAGGTTGGCTTTAGCAGCCACTTTAGGGACAGAAGGGATGAGGCATGGCGAAGAAGAGGAGAGAGACGGTTCCACAGGGAGGGGAGGCAGTAAAAGAAAGCAGGCATACCAGCTCCAGACCAAGAGTGAGGAACTGAAAAGGAATGGGAGTCTCTACAGCGAAGGGGTAGGAGGAGGGAGCAGAGGGGGAGAGGAGAGAGGACAGAGAGGAAGGGGAGGAGGTGAACCAGTATTTTCTAATAAGGGAGGAGCAGTGGGAAAGGCAACGCAAAGGTGGGGGGGACAGAAAAAAAAAATTACTCACCTTAGTAATTGTGTTTCTTCTAATAAAGAAGCCCTGCACCTGAGATGGCGGCCACGCTGGGCTGCCGTCTATGAGCGTTTAGAAGTTTTGGTCTTTGGCCCAATTTTACTTTATTTAAACGTTGCCGTTTTGAATTACAGTACCGCCCGTTGTATAGTCGCTAGCAGTCGATTATTATTACACTACTTATGCTTTGTTACTTAAAGTTTGAGAGGCTTGGAGAGACTGACCTGGTCGTGGTGGTCTGCTTGGGTGCTGTCGGTCTGCCTGGACGTTGTTGGAGAAGTCGGTGGTCTGTAGCCTGAGGCTTGGTCGCGGCTCTCCTTCTGTTGGAACTCAGCAAGTGAACTGCAGTTTCTGTTCGGGACATAATCTTTGCCGGACCATGGGAAAGAGGCTGTCGGCTCTCGTGTGTGTGGGACTATTCTACAAGGAAGTGGAAGGCAGAAGAACGGCAGTGAAGATTGTGTGATAGCTGTCCATATAATTTAGAGGTTTGGCTCCCTGGTCCAGACGGGGGGCTGGTTTTTCCTGCCTCCGGAGGGTGGTGGGGCTTGCTTTGCTCCCTGGGTGAGGCAGGGGTGCTATCGGAGGATGGTTCTGCCTGCCTCATCATAGCGAGGGTCGGGTGAGCTGGAGCCTGTGGCTAGAATTTGTGGAGGTGGAGGAGTTGTTTGTGCTATCTGCTGTCTGCCGCTTGCTGCTTCAGGATCTCGGCTACTGGGAGTTTTGAGACTTTGACTGAAGTTAGAGCGTGTGGAGTCGGACTTGGTGAAGTATCCTGAACCATTTCTTGCTGTAACTGTTGTGTTTTAGCTATTGGAGATTACGGGAGACCAACAGGAAATTTAATTACAACTGAGTTCATTTTGAATTATCAGTCTCGTGAGAGGAGTCTGATTAATGTTGGAGCCATACAGTGTGGTGAGAGCACAGAAGTGTGACTATACAACAAAAGACCTTGAACTTTGCTTTTTGAGTTAAACGAGGGTACTGATGGATGGATTTTAAAGTGAAGGGCCATTTTCTGTGGTTTTAGGTGGTATGTTCCTCTCCCCGCAGTGGTGAGAGTACTGTGGGTGGGGTAGAAATAGAAATATAATATGTTTTGATAATCTGACAGCACTAGAATTGGTTAATAGACTTTGTATTATATTATGATTATTTAGTGTTCTATTTTAAGTTCTATTTGAAATTCTGTTTTATATAAGTTTACATAATTTTGTTTTATATATGTTGAGTAGGGTTTATTATTATTAATTGTGGTGTGAACTATGTGCTGGAATGATAAGGCGGTCGGGTATTATTCCCCCTCTACGCTCAGGGATCTCCGTCCTTTCTCCTGTCCCCCTTTGTCACCGGGAGTCTACAGAAAATGTAGGGCTCTGGGGATTGTGAGAGGGAGATGAGGGTTGGTGCTGGGCTTGGGGTAATGGGAAAGGAGTGGGCGGATTGGGATAGTGGGGTCAAGGAGGCGCCTGGGGCAAAATGGGCACAGGAGAGGTCTTCCCTGTCTTGTGCCCATACCCAGGGTTCTGATTTGGATCATCCGGGGGCGGTCATTATCGGAGGTTTATCCTACTCGGGCGGTGTTATACACGCCAGGTCTATTAAAAACAAGGCGGCTGTTGTAGCCGATCTTGTCGGGTCATCTGACCTGGGTGGCATCACGAGACTTAGCTGGATGAAAATGCTGGGCCAGTTTAGCCGTCAGCATTCCAGCTGGGTACTCGTGATACACCGCCTGAGGCAGGATCATAGGGCGGGGTTGCCATATGTTTAAGTCAGAACTGGGCCTGGTGGAGGTACCAGCGAGTCACCAGATCCTTTAGTGTATTGTGGTGAGGTGTGGGTGCAGGATACTTCTGTATACCGTCCACCAGGTGACAGAATGTTTTCCTGCAGGAGTCGAGACTGCATTGTCAACCTAACGTTGGGGTCCCCAGATGGTTGGTTCTGGGGATTTCAATGCTTGGGTCGCGATGAACTCTCGATTTGGTCAAGACTTCTCCAGTTGATGATATCACTGGGCTTCACACAGGTGGTTTCCTCCTCGACCCATGTTGGCGGACACTCATTGGACCTGTGTTCCTTCTGGGATGGGGATATCCGACTTGGTGGTGGAACCGGTGGATGGTCTGACCATCACTCCATTAGGTTCAGTTTTGAGGCCACCCTGTTAGGTCTGCCCCTTTGGAGATGGTCCGATACCGCCCTTTGAGGGGTGTATCCCCAGATGACCTGATGGCGGTGTTGGACCTATCAAGCCTACCGACAGATTGCTTAGATCCAGGTGACCTGGTACATGCTTATAATGAGGCAGTGACAGGGGCCCTGGATTCTATTGCACCAGTTTGTGTTCGTCCTCTTACTCCTCGCCCCAGGTCTCCCTGGTTTGATGAGACCATGAGGGAGTTGAGGAGGGTTGGATGAAGGCTGGAGGCGCTGGCGAGGTCCGTCTTGATGTTGACAGGCTTAGTTTGATGGACCATTATTTGGTCTATCAATCCAGCATCTCGTAAGAAGGGGCAGAGTTCCTATCCAGAGAGATAGCGGCTGCACAGAATAGACCAGCTCAGCTCTTTCGACTGTGGACAGACTGTGCAATCCAGTCTGTCTTCAGCCCAGAAGAGCTTTATCTCAAGAATGGTGTGAGGAGCTTGCTCTCTTCTTTGCAGATAAGGTTGTCAAAAATCAGGTCGGATATTCGCTCTTCCCTCCCCAATGGGAGCGACGGTGGTCGGCAGGAGATGTCAAACACCCACTTTAGATGGTCTGACTTCAGCCTTCCCACAATCGATGATGTTGTGATGATCATTCGAGCACTGCGACCGACTAGCTGTGATTTGGACCCTGGCCCCACACGCCTTTTAGTGGGTTGTGTGGATAAGATCGGCCTAGTCCTAGCTTTGATCATCTGGAAGTCTTTGGAGAGGGGGAATTTTCCAGATCCCCTTAAAGAGGCTATAGTTAAGCCTCTATTAAAGAAATCCTCCTTAGATCCAGATTGTCTAGCAAATTACAGGCCAGTCTCTAACTTACCCTTTGTGGGTAAAGTTATTGAGAAAGTGGTCGCAGCGCAGTTGGAGGATCATCTGACCAACAACAATATCTCTGATTCTCCAGTCTGGATTTAGGAAAGGCATAGTACCGAGACGCGCTGAGTACGGGTACTAAATGACCTCCTAATAGCGAGATCGTAGGGACCCGATTCATCTTGGTACTACTTGATCTCTCTCTGCAGCGCTTGACACCGTTGACCATGGTGTGCTGTTAGAGCGTCTGCGATCAGTCTGTGGACTGTCTGGTATGGCCCTCAGATGGTTTCAATCTTACCTCGAGGGTAAGACTCAGAGATTGGTGTCGGGAATTTCTTCCTCAGCATCACTCTCCCTACCCTGCGGGGTACCGCAGGGTTCTATTTTAGCACCTATGTTGTTTTCGGTGTATATGCTACCATTAGGGGTGATTATTAGACGATACGGTTTGGGTTTTCACTGCTACGCAGATGATACCCAGCTGTATATGTCTTTTGTGCCCGGCCAGGACGCTGCCTTGTCAGTATTTAATAACTGCCTTGAAGAAATCCAAGACTGGATGAATGGGAGTTGGCTGAGGTTAAACCGGAGAAAACTGAGGTGTTGGTTGTGGACAAAGGTCGCTGTGAGGCGGGTCTGCTGGAGGGATCACCCTCAGGCTTATGGCTTGAGGTGTTCAACTGGCGACCTCAGATCGGGTCTGCGGAATCTTGACATGAGCATTGACGCACCGCCTGACACTTAAACCAGGTGTCAGCGGTCACAAAACTTCCTTTTTCATCTGAGGAATATTGCCAGGGTGAAGCACCTGGTTCCTCCAGAGGACCTTCCAACATTGATCCACGCCTTTACCTCCCATCTTGACTACTGTAATTCCTTATACCTAGGGCTATCAGGGTTGAACTTGCCGTCTGCAGCTAGTGCAGAATGCGGCATGGTTATTGACTGGATCTTCTAGATCCAGCCATATAATGCCGTAGTCATGGACTGCACTGGCTGCCAGTGTTTTGGCTTAATCACCTTCAAGGTCGGTTTACTGACCTATAAAGCCCTACATGATCTGGGACCTACCTACCTGAAAGAGCTCCTTTGCTCCTACAATCCCTCCCTCCTCCGATCCACAGGCGAGGGATTGCTAGAGATTCCAGGGTTCGTTTGAAAACATCAGGTGCTAGATCGTTAGTTTTTATGGCACCAACCCTGTGGAATTCTCTACCTGCCAGGTGCGAGACTGCCCGGATCGTCTTAGTTTTAAGGGAGCTGAAAACCCACCTTTTAACATAGCTTTTAAGGATTTATATTAGTTTTAATTTTATTGTATTTGTTTTGAGAATTTGTACAGGCGCTCTGATTTTAAGAAAAGCGCCTTCTAAAAATAAAGATGAATTGAATTGAATTGAAAAAGTCTTGCTGCATTCTGACATATGCAGTTAGCCCCAGCACTTGAACTGCTCCGGAGAGGAAAGAGTTCATTTCTATGCCAGGCATAGAACATTGAGCGCAAGTTCGGTTTTCAAACCTGTCTGTGGTGCCTCAGAGTGTAACCGTCAGATTCTAACAAGCAACTAACTACACTTCCAGTGTGGAAATTGAAAAACATATAAGTTAACAGGCAACAACCTGAGTCCAAAAGACTCAAGTCAACAACCCAAGAGAAAAAACAAGTTGTGAACAAAATATATAAATCTAAGTTAAAACATAACAAGAACGACCACCCGACCCTGAAGGGGAGGGTGCAAAGTACACCCCTGAGGTGCAACACTGTACCTGCCAGCCCACATCCCAAAACTAGGTTCTGAGAGGGAAGGCGGAGGGGGTCAGAATACAGCAAGACTCCATTAGAAGAAACACAATTACTAAGGTGAGTAATTTTTTTCTGCAAACAACATGAAGTCTTGCTGTATTCTGACATATGCAGACTACCAAGCAGTACCTCCACGGAGGAGGATACCAAACCTATTTTGGGAATAGGCTCTGCAGTACTGCTGTACCAAACTTAACATCACTTTTAGCCTGGATATCCAGAGAGTAATGCTTGGTGAAAGTATGGACTGTTTTCCAGGTGGCTGTTTTGCAGATCTCTAACAAGGGTATATCCCTGGTAGCAGCCAGAGAAGCAGCTGTACCCCTATTCGAGTGAGCCCTCAGGCCTGAGGAACATGTTTTGCCTAGAGTGGCATAGCAGAACTGTATACAAGAGACAATCCACCTGGCAATAGTTCTTTTAGTAGCAGGCCTACCTTTTCCGACTTCATCATAAGTGAGAAACAACTGAAGACAGTCATTCCTATGTGCCTTAGTATGCTCAATTAGTAGCTAAATACCCTCTTAACATCCAAACTACGTAATCTTCTTTCTCCTGAAGAAGAAGAACCAGAGAAAAACAAAGAAAGAGACATGAACTGGTTCAGATGGAAATCCGAGACCACTTTGGGTAGGAACCTCCTATTGGTTCTGAGGACCACCTTTTCTCTATGGAATGACATAAAATCAGATTCAACTGACAGGGCTTGTAATTTACTAATTCGCCTGGCAGAAGTGATAGCTACCAGAAGAACAGGTTACTCACCTGTAACAGTAGTTCAAGGAGTGGTATATGTTGTTCAACCACACTTCTTGGAATGTTCCCTTCCACTTCTTGCTGGAAGTCTTCAAGTTGACTCCTCCCACCCACCCGGGTGGTATATACCTCAGCTCCGCCCCATGACACCAGATCTTAGCCTGCTGGAAGCAAGGTTGTGCGCCCGAAGCCGGGGAGGTCGGGTGGGTGTGCGTTGATGAACATATACCACTCCTAGAACTACTGTTACAGGTGAGTAACCTGTTCTTCTAGGAGCGTGGATATGTTGTTCATCCACACTTCTTGGCAGACTCCAAGCAGTTCTCCGGGAGGAGGGAGGCAAGGTGCACACTCCATACTATTAAACAGAAACTGGAGAACTGAGGCCCCAAAACCAGCATCCCGGCGTGACTCAAGGTTGATGTGCTAGTGGGTAATGAAGGTGTTTGCTGACTTCCAGGTAGCAGCCCGACAGATTTCCTGGATGGGGTGTCCCTGGAAGCAGCCACCAAAGCAGCAGTATGGTGGGTAGAATGAACTCTTATCCCTCTGGGAGGCTCCTTGCCCACCAACTCATAGCACAGACCTATGCATGATGTAGTCCATCTTGCTATGGCCCGTTTGGCTGCAGGTCTGCTAGCGGCTTCAGCATAGGTGACAAACAGCTGGCGAACCTCTCCACAAATTTCCGCCATTCTCTCCTTGTAATAAGAGACGGCACGTCTCAGGTCCAAGGTATGGAGCCTCTACTCGGCGTCCAAGGTGAAATTAGGGTAGTAAACTGGAAGAGTCAATACCTGGTTAAGGTGAAACTCGACATCACCTCCGGAAGGAATTTTGGGTGGGCATGCAGAACAACTTTGTCCCTGTGAAAGACCAGATAAGGGGAGTCCACCGAAGGTGCCTGGAGCTCCCCTGTCCTGGTAGACGCGATAGCCACAAGGAAGGCCGTCTTCCACGACAAGTGTGAAAGCTCACATTTGTGCATGGGTTCAAATAGCCTGCCCATGAGCTTTGTCAAAACCAGCAACAGATCCCACGGAGGTGGGGGTTCACGCACCGGAAGGGATATGTGATCCAGGCCTTTGAAAAAGAGCCCGACCACTGTCTCCTGCACCAATGTCGGCTGACCTGCCCGCACCAGGTAAGCAGAAATGGCTGCCAGGTGCACCCTAATGGTCAATGACCGCAGACCCCTTACGGAGAGAGACCAAAGGTAGTCGAGAATGTCAGCCACAGAACAGGATAAGGGCTCCAGACCCTTACCCTGACACCACATGGAAAAACGATTCCATTTGAAGGCATAACATTTCCTGGTCGATTCCTTTCTGGATGCCTCCACCACGGTGTAGACATCTTTGGAAAGACCCAAAGTCTGGAATTCTAACCACTCAGGTACCAGGCTGTGAGGTGCAAGGATTGAAGGTCTGGATGGCAGACCTTCCCCTGGTTCAGAGATATCAGGTCTGGACAAGTACAAAGCTGCTCCAGGGGCCTACAGCTGAGGCTGAGGAGATCTGGGTACCAGAAATGGTGCAGCCAGTCTGGGGTTAGCAGAATCACCTTCGCCTTGTGCCTCCTCACCTGCAGTAACACCTTGTGGATCAAGGGAAATGGAGAGAAGGCATAGAGGAGGCCTGGGGTCCACGCCTCGAGAAGGCATCCCCCCTGCAGCGAGCCCTGCTGAGGGGGGGCCGGCATGATACAGCCTCAACTTGGTATTTTCCCTGGAGGCAAACAGGTCCACCAGCAGTTTGCCCCAACGGGAGAACAGGCTGTAAGCTACCTCTGGATGAAGAGACCACTCGTGGGATGTCTGGCCTATACGGCTAAGAGCATCGGCCAGCTGGTTCGAGGCTCCTGTCACATGGATGACTAGGAGATCCACCTCAAACTGGTTTACAAGGGTCCAGATGCGGAGCGCCTCCTTGCACAGCAGATGGGAGTGCATGCCACCCTGTTTGTTGAGGTAGTACGTAGTCGTGGTACTGTCTGTCTGGACTTGAACCACTTGACCCCGGAGCTGAGGAGCGAAAGCTGACAATGCCAATCTGACTGCTCTGAGCTCCAACAGGTTGATGTGGCATCGGGGTACCTCGGGGGTCCAGAACCCATAGGCCCCGTTGTCCTCCATGTGGGCTCCCCAGCCCATGAGAGAGGCATCGGTCGTAAGGAAGACCATCGGCTCAGGGTTGACAAACAGGATCCCTTCCTGCAACCAGTCTGTGACGGTCCACCATTGGAGAGCGTCCCACATCTTCTGGGTTACAGTGATCAGCCGGTTGAAGTGACCATACCGCTGAGTCCACTGGGTGGCCAGCTTCCACTGGATGGGGCCCATGTGCCACCAGGCCCAACACACCACTGAGGTGCACGCCGCCACGTAACCCATAAGGCTCAGAAATTCACAGGCAAGGCGCAAGTGCCCAACCAGAAATGAACGGGCAAAGGAGAAGAGAACCTCCGCCCTGTCCGTGGGAGCCAAGCTCTGGCTTCACAAGAGTCGCGCTCTGCCCCAATGAAGCCCATCACCTGAGAGGGCACGAGCTCCGACTTGGCCTCGTTGATCAGGAGGCCGAGTTGGAAGCAGGTTTGGAGGGCCAGATCCCTGGACCTCTCCACCTCCTGAAGGGATGAACCTGCCAAGAGCCAGTCGTTGAGATAAGAGTAGATTCTGACTCCTCATAGAAATACAGAAACATAGAAGTTGACGGCAGATAAGGACCGAAGGCCCATCCAGTCTGCCCATTTCTTTCTACCTTATAAATGTGCCATCGGCCTTTGCTCTGTCAGTGACCTATCTATTCAGTCATTTGTATTGCTCCCTTATGCCTATCCCATGCCTGTTTGAAGCCCTGCACTGTATTCATAGCCACCACTTCTTGTGGTAAGCCATTCCATGCATCTACCACCCTTCTGTGAAAAAGAATTCTCACATTCCCCTTAATCGGCCTCCTCTAATCTCATGCTGTGTCCTCTTGTCCTGCTATTTTTCTTATATTTAAACATGTTAGACTCTTTCACCTTGTTTATGCCCTCAAGGTGTTTAAATGTCTCGATCATATCACCCTCTCCCTCCTTTGCTCAAGGGTATACATATTGAGCTCCGTTAATCTGTCCTCATATGTCTTCTGATGCAGTCCCTGCACCATTTTGGTTGCCCTTCTCTGGACTGCCTCAATTTGGTTAATGTCCTTGTGAAGGTGTGGCCTCCAATACTGCACGCAGTACTCAGATGGGGCCTAACCAATGTCTTGTACAGAGGATTATTACCTCCTCTTACGACTTTGTGATACCCCTACTAATACACCCTAACACCCCTAGCCTTACCTACTGCTTTAGAGGTCTGTTGATGATTTTAGGTCATCAGTGATGATGATGCCAAGTCTCTTTCTTCCTTTGTGACTGCTAGCAACTCCTCCCAGCCTATAAGTGGCTTCAGGGTTTCTCTTCCCTGTGCATGATTTTGCACTTCTTTGCATTAATCCCAGTTGCCACTCTTCTGACCATTCTGCTAGTTTATCCAGATCTCTTCTCATTCTGCCCACCCCATCTGGATCATCTACTCTGTTGCAGATCTTGGTGTCATCTGCAAACAGACAAGCCTTACCTCTAGTCCATCTCTGAGGTCACTAATGAAGATGTTGAATAGGACTGGCCCCAGGACTGATCCCTGAGGTACCCCACTTGTGACTTGCATCTCTTCTGACTGTATACCATTTACCACCACTCTCTGTTTTCTGCCAGTCAACCAGTTTGCCACCCAGTTGACCAACTTCTGACCCACCCGAGCCTACCTAGCTTATTTATCAATCTTCTATGTGGAACAGTGTCAAAAGCTTTGCTGAAGTCCAAGGTAGGCGACATCAACTGCTCCCCTTGGTCCACCACTCTGCTTACCCAGTCAAAGAAATCTATGAGATTAGTTTGACAGACCTTCCTTTGTAAACCCATGCTGTCTTGGATCCTGTGCCCTATGGATTCCAGGTGTTGCACTATCCTTTCCTTAAGGAGTGCCTCCATAATCTTGCCCGCACTGAGGTAAGACTGACCGGGTCTGTAGTTCCCCTCCTCCCTGCTACCACTCTTGTGGAGGGATCACATGAGCCCTTCTCCAGTCTTCTGGGACCTCTCCTGTGCTCAGAGACTCACTAAACAATTCTGCTAATGGCTCTGCTAGTTCCTCCTTTAGCTCCTTAAGTACCTGGGATGTATGCCATCAGGTCCCATTGCCTTATCCACCCTGAGCTTAGCAAGCTCTTGTAGGACCCTTTCTTTGTGAAGGGAGTAGTGCTCACCTCCCTCCCCGTGTCCATGATGCTTGAGCTGTGGCCCTGCCCTACCTTCTCTTCAGTAAATACTGAGCAAAAGTATCTATTTAGAATAGATGCCTTACAGGGTCCTCCTCCTCACATGCTCCCTTTTCTCCATTAAGCTTAGCATGCGCCCTCTGGACTTTCTCCTTTCACTAATGTATCTATAGAAAGTCTTGTCACCTTCTTTTACTGTTCGTATAGTGTTTCCTCAGTTTGGGACTTTGCCTGCCTTACCTGCTTCCTTAGGTAGTTTGGTATGCCTCCCTATCTTCATCCCGCTGTGTTCCTTATATTTTTCTGAAGGCAGCCTTTTGGCTCTGACCTTTTCTGCTACTGTATTTGAGAACCAAAGTGGTTCTTCTTCTTTGCACTTCCTTTTCTGTCTAACACAATGGGATGTTGCTTCAAGTATTGTATCCTTAATGCTTGCCCACTTTGCCTGTACCTCCTCACCTGTGTTTCTTTTGCCAGGGCTAGCTTAACTCTGTTGGCCATCTTATCAAAGTCAGCTCCTCTGAAGTCCCATATTTTTGCCTTGGAATGGATGATTTAGATGTAGTAGCCAAATTGAACCATACCATGTGATGGTCACTGGCCCCAGGTGACCTTTCTACCTGGAGATCTGTGATCCTTCTTTGTTACTCAGTACTAGATCTAGGATAGCCCTGTCTCTTGTGGGTTGCTGTACCAGTTGTTTGAGGCCCTCCCCTGCAGGGAATCCACTATGAGTCTAGTTCTGGCAGATGTTCCTGCTGGTATTGACCAATCTGTATCTGGCATGTTGAAGTCTCCATTATCAGAACCTCCCTTTAGCTGTCATGTTTTGTATATTTCTAACAGTAATGTGTCTATGTCCTCCTCTGGTCTGGGGGCCTGTAGACAACCCAGTTCTTATGGCTGTCCCATTTCCTGTTTCCAGGGTGACCCACAGTTCTTCTGGCTCCTTATGCGTATTCTGAATTTCTGTAGCTTTGATATTTTCATTAACATACAGGGCCACCCTCCCCTTTTGCACCTCGGTCTCTTCTGAACAATACATAGCCAGGTACTGAAGTCTCCCAAGTGTGGTTACTGGTAAACCACGCCTCACTAATTGCTACTACGTCCAGTTTAGCCTCTGACATTATTGCCTGCAGGTCTGGGATCTTATTTCCCAGGCTGTGAGCATTTGTGCATGATTTTCCACTGGCCAGATTTTGGTGTGTTAGTTGTTGGGTGAAGTTTGGCATTACCCTGTGCACGTATGGGGAGACAAACCTTTTTCTTACCTGGTGATGCAAATGAACGGCAAACACGCTGAATTCCTGTTTGACCACTAGCTGAGGGGAGGGTGTTCTTCCCATTCAACATATGGGTGCTGCACCCTCTCCCCATTTGCTAGTTTAAATATTCTGCTGAAGACGTCAAACTTCTGCCCCAATGCATGACTCCTCTTTAGTCAGATGCAGTCCATCAAATTTAAAGAACTTTCGCTCCCAGAACTGTTGCCAGTTCCCTACAAATCTGTGTCCTTTTTCCTGGCACCAGTCCTTGAGCCACGTGTTTAGCTCCCCTATCTCCCCTTCTCTGACCTTCCGTCCATCTGCTCCCCTCTCCCAGACTGGCAGGATCTCAGAGAAGGAGATGCCGGACTGAAATAGATGATAGTTTGTCACCCAGCCTAGTCAGGTGTTCCTTGGTCTCCACAACTGACTGGCTGGCGAGATCATTAGTCCCTACGTGTACTAGGACATCAATGTTTCTCCTGCTTTGTGAACAATTTTAGTAATGCGGTCAGTGTCTCCATGCTGATGTACCTGGAGACATCTGACCATCACCCTGGTTGAGATGGGTATCAACTCCCATCATGGAGTCTCCTATGATCAGAAGTTTTTGGATTTTTGTGCTTGTTTAGTTTTGGTTCCTGATTTGGGTGAGTATTGTTGTGCTAGGCTCCTGTGCCGCATGTCCTGCTCGCAGTGTCTTCTGCCTCTTTATTTGATTTCAGAGATAGAGGCAGATACCTGTTTGTAGTGTTTATATGGTTTTTGGAGGTAATGTGTTGAGAGCGAGAGTGATGGGGCACCTGATTTGTTCCTCCTAACCACCTGCCAACCTCCTGGACCAACTACCTCCGTGGTCGAGGTTTTCTGTTGGATGCTGGGGAAATGGCGGGTGGTTCTTACAATGTATTTCTCTTCAATATGAAATTTGAGGCGCGGCAATCTCTGCCCATGCTGCCGGAGCTGAGACCAAGATCTCCAAAGGCTTCAGCATGTGGTGACAGTGTCCTAAATCCTGTAAGACTGTCCTTCTGAAAATTGTTCCAGTAGTACCTGCAGTTAATGAAATCCATTCCAAATAAGTTGCTGGGTTTGTAATTCTAGTCAGAGTAATTAGAAGGAAAAAAAAATGCAAGTAATGGTTTAATTGTGCTTTGTTTAACTTGTTATAACAAGTTAAATTACTAGTGCCCTGTAAATGAGATCACCTTGTGGAGGCCCCACTGATCCGCCTCTTCCTGCTCTGCACAGGAAATGTCACAACTATGGTACCTATAAAAGGAGTGTAGCGTGGTGGTTGGGGATGGGGTGGGTGGCTGGGCCTTCCCCTGCCTAAAAGAAGAACCACGGACGAAAGAACAAGGAGGTAAGAGCAGAAACAATCAGTCAACAACAAATGCAGTAACCCTGAAAGCTTATCCTAATGTTAGATAAAACTGTAAAACCTGTAAAGCACCACCTGTAATAATTTCAGAGAAGATATACCCTGTAAGAAACACTTTGCTCCAGAGAAAAATAAAGCAGTAACAGAAGATATACCTTGCAAAAGACAATTTGAATCAGAAGATTACAGCAGTAATCTGTTAGTACACACCTGTAGGCACACCTGTAATAATGCAGAAGAAGGTATACCAGCAACAACAATTTGAATCAGAGAAAAATAAAGCAATGAAATGTTAGCAACAAACAGTAGCAATCCTGTGAGTAAAAATAAAAACACCACCACACAGTAAATCTGCTTAGCCAAACCAAGTCTTAATCCTTCCCCTTGCTCTGGTAAGTTTCTCTCTGCCTTTCAAGCAGTCTTAGAAGGAAAGAGCTCAGGTGAAGCTAGGTGCCTTGGCCAGCAAACCAAGTCTTCTACCTCCAAGATATCCTCGACGCCGAAGGTAGGCCACCACCACTGCAATGCACTTGGTGAAGACCCGAGGGGCTGATGACAGGCTGAACGCCATGGCTCAGAACTCGTACAGGGTCCCTTCGACCCTGAAGTGGAGGAACCACAGCTGGGATAGATGGATTGGGATGTGAAAGAACATGTCCTGTAGATGCAGTGAACATAATGACATGTTTCGCTCCAGGGATGGTATGATCTGGTTCAGAGTGACCAACCGAAAGGTGCGGTACCTGAGATATTGATTCAGGTCGTGGAGATTTAGAATGAGGCACCAATCCCCTGTCCACTTGGGCAGGAAGTACCTGGAAACAAAGCCTGGGTCTGTCGGAGGATACGGCACTGGGGCTACCGCCTCCTTTCGTTGGAGATGAGCCATGTCATCTCGAAGAGAAGACTGGGTGCATGCGGAGATCCATTCCTCCCAAGGGGCGCGGGCTCAGCTGGGAGGGTACTGCTCGAATTCCAGAGGCAGTTCCTGACTGACCACTTCGAGAACCCTCCTGTCCGCAGTGATAGCGGACCAGGCGGAAAGGAAGTGGCAGAACCGACCCCCACGGGAGGACCCAGAGCTGGCGTGACGGGTGTAGGGGTGGCAACCAACAACCCATCACTAAGCAGGCTTAGAGAAGGAGGCTCCAGGACCTGTACTTTGGCCTCCTTTACAGGGCTGTTGAGGACCATGCTTGGGCTGTGGGCGCCAAGCTTGAGCCCGCTGCTGACCTCCTTGATAGGAGAGCTGCCTGACCACAGGGGAAGAGTGCCGAAATGGCATCTTCTTTCTCTTCTGCTGGTTCTTGCCTGAAGAACCCTTGGCAGAAGTAGCATCCAAGATGGTACTGGATTGCTCTATACGCTGAAGGTGACCGGCCACTCCTGGACCGAACAAATCGGTCCCCAGGAAGGGCACATCAGCAAGCTTATGCCGAGTATCCACCAGGAAGGAGGAACACCTCAGCCAAGTCCTGCGGCGACAGGCCATTGCAGCTGCCAACGAGCAGGCACAAGAATCTTCATTATCCAAGGCTGTCTGGAGCTGCTGTTTTGTGACAGCATGATCTTGGTCATGGACTTGCTTAACTGTAGTCTGCATGTCCAGTACGAGATGAGGGAGGACCTCGTCCAATGACCCCAGGAGGGCATGGGAGAAGTGAGCCATAATAACAGCTGAGCTGGCCTGACGAAGGCCCAGAGAAGAGGCAGCATAGACCTTGCGGGCAGAATGGTCCATATTTTAGGACTCCTTGTCCGGGGGTCGGTCAGTATCGGCTGAACTACCCTTGCGCCTGAACACTGACATTGTCACCAGGCTCTCGGCCGAAGGGTGTTCAGTGAATCCCGCAAGGGACCCCATGGGCACCGCGTACTTGCGGGCCATGGGGGCAGATGGTGCTGGGCAGGAGGTAAGACGCTGCCAAAGTTCAAGGGCCAGGTCAACAATAAGGGCCTCCATCAGGGTATCCCCTCTCTTGAGGATATCCATGAAAGAGTACTCCGCCTTCTTCTGGATGGGCTCCAGGGGCATTCCGGTAGAGTCAGAGTTGAGGCGGAGAATGCCCTGGAAGGAGGAAGGGCCTTCCTCCAACCCTGTGCTGAAAGTCAACTCATCGTCTCCGGGAAGTGAGTGCAAGCCGGTGACGTCTGAATCCGAGGAGTCATAGTACAGCAGTCTACCACCTAAAGTCACCCTCGAGGTGCCGTGGGTGGTCCAAGGTGACTGTTATTGACAAACATCAGGGAAGCCTGGTGTCTTGTCAGTCCTTTTTAGAGGGTGCCCCTCCCTCAGGCTGTTTACGAGGTGGTTCCACCAGAATCGGTGGAGAGATCGGAATAGGCCAAGCCAGGAGACGGGCCGGCCCCACAGGGGGAGGAACTGGTGGCTTTGGTTCCTGGGAGTCTGCGTCAGCCTAGGAGGCTGGAGACAAATTATGGCTGGGGTGGTCGGTGGAGTCGGCTTCTGCACGGTCAGAATCAGCTGTTGCCACATGAGGTCTTCATAGCGCCGCCAGGGTTTCCGCCGGAGCCTCTCCTCATCCGAGGAGGATGAGGACCAGTGGCGATGCCTCTTCTTAGAGCGCTTGTGGCTCTTTCTCTGCCGTTTGGCCAAGGGGGTTCTGGACCTCAACCGACACTGGGGAGGCTGACTAGGTCAATCAGGAGACACTGGGGTCAGTGAAAACCAAGGGTCTGGAACCGGGTCCTTGATGGGGACACCAGCGGGCTGGGTCTCCTCATCAGGGAAGACAGAGTCATCAGCCACAGCCGGTGACAGAGGGTCTATCGGGTCAAGAATAATTTCGACCTCGTCGGCCACTTCCTCAGTCCCCTGGCCAGACAGAAGATCCATGAAGCCGGTGGCCGAGGCTGCGATCTTGACCGAAGTCGAGACCGTGTGCTCCTGCGATTTGGACCTCTCTCAGTCCCAGGAACATCTTCGCCAAGACGAAGACACGGAGTCCTTCTCTCTCTTCAGAGAGAAGTGTGAGCCCGATGGCGCCTCATCCCGAGTGGGGAGAGACTGGCACAACTCCTTGAAGGAGCCCGAAAAGGTGGAGCCAAGGTTCACAAGAACAAAGAAACTTTCACTGGCCGAAGCGCGATCTGCTTCCTTCTCAAATGCTTTCATTTGTTCCAGCTGTTCTGAGGATCTCACGGCCACGGAAACCGCCCACCTCGTCTCCTTCAATTTCACCATCTGGTTCCTTTTCTCCAGTCTCCCCAGCTTCAAACATGCCTTGTGGTCATCTAGGACGTTGGGATGGAAGGCCAGGCAAAAACTACACGACGAGGTGTCATGTCCGACACCTAGGCAGTAAATGCACGTTCGGTGGATATCGGTGCGCGACATCTTCTGGCCGCAGGGCACCGGCGAAATCCGGAAGATTTTTCCTCCATGGCGGATGCGGTGAAAGCACAATCGCTAACTTGAACGAGTTTAAAAACGGCAACTGGAATCCACGGCCTACGATATGCTTTGAGAGCATGAGGGAACCTGTATCTTCCAGCGGAAAGGAAGATCTGGAGTCATGGGGCAAAGCCAAGGTATATACCACCCAGTTGGGTGGGAGGAGCCAGCTTGAAGCCTTCCGGCAAGATTTAAAGTGGAAGGGGACATGCCAAGAAGTGTGGATGAACAACATATCCATGCTCCTAGAAACACAGTTTTCCAGGTCAGTTACTTAAGCTCGGCCGAAGCCAGAGGTTCAAAGGGTGGCTGCATAAGCTGAGCAATGCAGATATTGAGATCCCAAGCAGGAGTAGGCTCTCTAAAAGGAGGGTTGATATGAACCAGACCTTTAAAGAACTTACCAAAAAACAGAGTGAGACACCAGGGAAGAGCCCTTCCCTGCTGAGAGGAATGCAGACACGGCTGCTAAATTAAACATTAAAGTGGCTGGCCTAAGGCCTAAGCCATTCAGGAAAACCAGGTAATCCAAAAGTGTAGCAATGCCAGCAGCATCCGGTAGAATATCTTTACGTGAACACCAAATGCTGAATCTTTTCCATTTGGAATTATAAGTTTTCCTGGTGGATGGTTTCTGAGAAACCTTAAGGATGTCCAAAACTCCCTGAGAAAGGTGCAGGCCTGCATATTCTAACTCTTCAAGAGCCAGGCCTCGAGATTGAGAGACTGGAGATTGGGTACCAGATTCTCCCGAGAGGAGGTTAGGAGAGTGAGTCTATTGGGAAGAGACATGGGGAGAGACTGCTAGGGACAACAACATGGGATACCAAGGCTGTATGGTCCAGTCTGGAGCCAGCAGAATCCCTGTGAAAGATTGTGACCTGATCTTGACTAGAACTCTGAACAACAGGGAAAGGGGGGCATAAAGGAAAGTACAGTTACGTAAGAACTTATCGTAACAGTAGATCTTCGAGAGAGGCTCTTGCAGTAGGTAATTACATATAGGACTGATGTCAGCAGGCGGCAGGACCCCATGGAAAAATTTCTAGCTAGCAGTCCCTGGCAGGGACCGCCCCCACGTCAGTGGACCGGCGTCAGACGACGTCAATATAAAGGGGTGGTCCCAGACGCCGCCTTCCAGTTCTTTTCTCGCCACAGGCCCGAAGGTCTCGAACGAGAGAAGCAGATATTTCCTCAATGGAAAAGGAGCTGAAAAAGCCTATAGGAGGATGGAGGGCGGAATAGAGCATTTTACTGTAAAGAGTCTCTCTCGAAGATCTACTGTTACGGTAAGTTCTTACGTAACTGTACTATCTTACTTCGAGAGGGCTCTTGCAGTACGTAATTACATATAGGACAGAATCCCAAGCAGTCTGGAACAAATGAAAAGGCACCAGGAGGAGGAGCTACTCCAAGAAGCAGTAAAAAAGCTTGCAAATCTCAAGAAAGGAGGCCCTGCAAGACCGCTAACCCGAAGCCTGCTCTACGGCAAGAGACAATATCCAAACTGTAATGTTTCGTAAAGGTATGGACGGAAGTCCAGGTGGCGGCAGCACAGATGTCTGCCGCAGACATATTCTTGAAACAAGCAGCAGAGGCTGCTACTCCTCGAGTAGAGTGGCCTCTGACTTGACCCAGTAGGGTCTTGTTGTACTTGTCATAACAGAAAGTGATGCAATGAGCCAACCACTTTGATAGGCATTGCTTGGAGACAGCATTGCCTTCCCTTTTGTGAGCAAAAGAGACGAACAACTGATCCGCCTTTCTGAGATTTTTCATCCCATCGTGTAGTATCTCAGAATCTTGTGACATCCATAGTATGGAGCAAGTATTCTCCTGGTTGGAATATCATGAAAAAGGCAGGAAGTTCAATAGACTGATTTAAGGTAGACTTCGCTACCACTTTTGGGAGAAACTTGTGGTTGTATAAGAGCTACTCTTTTCTTTGTGAAAGATCAGATAAGGGATTTTGCACAAGGGCCTGAGCTCAGAAATTCATTAGCAGAAGTAATGGCCACCAAGAAGAGCATCTTCCACGTTAAGAATTTCAAGTTCATGGAAGCCGCAGGATCAAAGGGAGGAGGGTAGGTTTCTAGAACAAAGTTCAAGTCCCAGGGGGGAGCTGAGTCCAACAGGGGTCTAAGATGAAGGACCCCTGAGAAAAAGTCTTGGATACCTCCAGTTGGGCAAAAGCCTTATCAGCGAAAGGGATATGGTAGGCTGAAATAGCTGCCATGTGGACTTTCAAAGAGGAGTGACTGAGACCCAGGTCGAAAAGA
This sequence comes from Neoceratodus forsteri, assembly GCA_016271365.2. Lineage (NCBI taxonomy): Eukaryota > Metazoa > Chordata > Ceratodontiformes > Ceratodontidae > Neoceratodus > Neoceratodus forsteri. Next base: position 1,070,198,469 of record CM028130.1, read on the forward strand.
TGACGCAGATAATCAAGCAGGACAGCCAAAGGACAGGAGAAAGGTTCCACGTTCCTGGAGGCAGCCCAAATGGAAAATCTTTTCCATTTCATGGTTTAGGTGGACTTGTGGAGGGTTTTCTAGCCTCCACCAAAATCTCGGCCACCTTAGGAGAGACGCCAAAGCGAGATTGGGCTAGGTCTGGAGGAGTCATGCATGAAGTTGAAGAGACTTGAGTCCTGGATGGACCAGGGTCCCCTGATCCTGGGTCAGCAATCCTCGAGATAAAGGCAGAGGAAGAGGAGGAGGAGGAACCTCCGAGTATTGTTGTAGAAGAGCCAGAAAGGAGCGATCAGAATCATTCTCGCTCCTTCCAATGCCAGTTTCTGCAGCACACGAGGGACTAGAGGAATTGGGGGGAAAAGCACAGACAAATCTGCCCTTCCAGTTTAGAGACAGAGCGTCGCTCCAGAAAGCGCCACGTTCTGGAGCGAGCGAGCAAAAAATTGGAAGCTTTGCATTTTGGGAGGAGGCAAACAGGTCTATCTGTGGAGTCCCCCAAGTCTGGAAGACGCTTTGTAGAACTTTTTGGTCCAGTTCCCACTCGTGTGGCAGAGCCGAAGAACGACTTAGCTTGTCTGCCAGAACATTGTCAACTCCTGGAACATGGATCGCCGTGAGGTGAAAGTTGTGAAGAGTTGCCCATTCCCAAACCCTCATCGCTTCCCTGCACAGCGGGTAGGACCGAGTCCCTCCCTGCTTGTTGATATACCACACCACGCACATGTTGTCTGTTTGGACGGCTAGGTGTCCGGGAAGGATGTATTGGTAAAGGGCCTGGAGAGCATACAGCACTGCTCGAAGCTTGAGTACATTGATGTGGAGAGCTAACTCCAATTTTGACCATAAGCCCTGGGTTCGGTGAGGACCCAGATGGGCTCCCCAACCTTCGCCTGATGCGTCCCATGGTCAGAGTCTGAGCGGGGGGAGGATGAAAAAAGGGGACCCCCCGGAATAGGTTCTCTTGAACCATCCACCATTGCAAGTCTCTTATCGGTGAGGAGATCAGTACCAGATGATCCAGGTTGTCTACAAAGTTGATCCCACTGAGAGCGCAGAGTCCACTGAGAGACCCTCATGTGGCGGCGCGCACGCGGAACCGTCGGGATGGCAGCCACCATAAGCCCCAGGAGACGGAGCACCGACCTTGCCGGAACCCTCCTGCGTTCTGATAGAAGGGAAATCTGGGACTGGAGGGAGGCCCCCCCTGTCCGGAGGCAGGAAGGCCCTGCACACTGTCGTATCGAGGATTGCCCCGATGAACTGGAGTCTCTGGAAGGGTCCAGGTGAGACTTGAATGGTTGATGGTGATACCCAGACCAGTGAAAACCTGCTGGGTGAGGGAGAAAATGCAGGAGTTCCTCCTGACAGGGTCAGCCAGGAGCCAGTCGTCCAGGTAGGGAAAACCTGAACTCCCAAAGCACGGAGGTGGCCGCTACCACCGCCAGGCATTTAGTAAAGACTCGGGAGCCGAGGAAAGACCAAAAGGGAGCGCCTGAATTGGTAGTGGTCCTGAACGAAACCTGAGGCCTTCGCGCGGAGGCAAATGTGCAGGTACGATCCTGCATATCCAGTGCACAAAGCCATTCGCCCGGCCGAAGCAGGGGCAAGAGGGTTTGAAGGGAGAGCATCCTGAACCTCTTGTATTCCACATACAGGTTCCGGGAGCTGAGATCGAGAATGGGTCTGAGATCTCCCATCTTCTTTGGTACAAGGAAGAAATGGGAATAGTAACCCGTCCCGTGAAGGTGAGGGGGGACAGGCTCTATGGCCTGCTTCGTGAGGAGAGCAGAAATTTCTTCCTTGACCAAAGGAAGATGGTCCCTTGAGTAAGAGGAGTTCGGGTGACGGAGGTTTCTGCAGAAACTCTATGGAGTGCCCCTCTGCTATGATCTGAAGCACCCATGAATCTGATGTTATCCTCTCCCAACCCGGAAGGTGGAGGGAGAATCTCCCTCCCACCAGTTCCTCCAGGGCGTCCGGAGGCGGTGGGAGAGGGAAGGAGTCAGGTGGTGTGAGGCAGTGCTGCAGTTGGGGCACCCGCTGCTTTTTTGGGCGGTGGGGGCCCGACGTTTTGTGGCCCGCTCCCTGGAGGTTTCGCTTGAGGCCGGCCGCGGCTCATGTAAAGGGATGGTGCTATGGGGATGGGGACAGTACACTGAATCAACAGATTTGCGGGCCGTCCCCTTCTCCTGCAAGTCAGTGATGATGTCCTTGACATCACCCCCGAAAAGCACAGAACCCCTGAAAGGTGCTTCTTCGATTGCTGACTGCACCTCCGGGACCAGACCTGACACACGGAGCCATGCGTGACGCCAAAGATTTACGGCAAACGCAGAGCTCCATCCTGCGGTGTCCACTGCGTCGTAGGTCATCCTCAGAATGTGACGACTAGCCGAACGAGCAGAACGGATCAGGTCGGCTAACTCCTGCTTGACCTGGGAGTCAGGCAAGGAGTCAATCTACGATTTCCGCCTGAGTAAGGACAACCTTCTGGTAATCCCCCATATGTGCTACATAATTTAGGGCCCTGATCCCCAGTGTGGAAGAAGCATAGATCTTCCTTCCATATTGATCCAGAAGGCGGGATTCCTTATCCGGGGGAGATGAGCTCAAATGTTTGGGGTGTGCTGACCGGCCGTGAGCGGCGTTAATCACAACAGACTCTGCACAGGGGTAAGAGTCTAAAAAGTCAACACCCTCCAGAGCCTGGTATAGCCTGTTGGACTTCCGAGGAAGTGGGACTAAAGCCGACAGTCGTTTCCAAATGGTGGAAACAAGGTGGGCATGAGGCTCGATCCAGGGTGGCACTAGAGTAGGGGCCGTAAGGGGCAAGTCCAGATGTTAGGCGAGTTTAACCCGCTGGGGATCTGGTTCTAAGGAACGCCACTGGTGGACTTCCTGGATCTTCCTGAGCAACTCCGTGAATGAAGGATCCTCCGGAGGAGTCCTCGGCTGGGGCTTGGACGGAGAGCGAGGCTCGTCATCTTTCTCGGAACAACCACCGGAGGAATCCGAGGAGTCCGAGAGAGAAGAAGAAGAGGAATCTGAAGCAGAGTAAGACTCCCTAGCTTGTCTAGGGGGAGGAACGGGTTCCATAGGGGGGATCCCTGGACGCGTGTCCTGCCCCCTCTCTGGATCCCGAGGTCAGAGCCTGGGAATCCGGAGGCGGAGAGGGAGTGTGCCGACTGGGGCGTACGGGAGCCGGGGGTGGCACCGTCGCCGTAAGACGGCTCTCAAATTCCTTGGTGAGCTTAGCCTTGGCCTCAGCCCACCAGGAGGCCAGAGTCTTCTGGAGATCCACCGGCGCGCCTAGGGGCGGTGGAGGAGGAGGAGGGGATAGCTGTACTGATGAAATCCATAAGGGAGTATACGAACTCCGCCGCGGAATACCGAGCTCGGTATTGCGCGCCGGTGGAGTCGGGCACCGGTACTGCGATGCAGGATACTGTAGACCCGGGTAAGCCGGCGTCGGATAAGACGGCGGATACCCAGGTACCGGAGGAGCTGCCAGAGCACACATCCCAGTAGGGAACTCCATGGGTGGATCGACCGTGATAGGCCCGTGGGGTGGAGGGCCCGATGGGAGAGGAATATCCCCCACCGGCGTCGGAGAGGCCGGCGTCGTAACCAGCGTCGGAGCCAGCGTCAGATCTGGCTCTGTAGGAAGGGGATCAGACGGCGGAACCTCATCCCGAGCCTCGCCCGGGGACGGAGGGGAAAAGTCCCCGGGTCAGGCAGGGGGGACTAGGGCTCCTCGGACGGCAGCGAAAGCTGCGGGGAACCTGGGACAACAGACGGGGCAGGGTCTGCCGTAGGCTCCAAGGCCCGGCGCACGTCGGAGGAGCCGATGTGTGACTTAGGGGCAGAGTCCCGGCGGACGCCAGAGGAGCCGGTGTCAGACATCAGGGGTCCCACGTCGGAGGCGGGCCGAGGATGGGAAGAGGCCCGGTCCGAGGGGGACACTGCCGTGCGCCGCCCCGAAGGGTCAGGCGTCTTAGCGGCCTTCTCCCTGCGGACGTCGGAGGAGCCGACGTCCGGCTTATGGGAGGCGCCTGCACCAGTAGGTCGCAAGCCTGAGGCGGTACTGGGGGCTGAAGCCTCCTCTTGCAGGGAGGCACCCGGCGGGCTCGAACGCGAACCCAACGGGCGGGCCGATGCCTCCTCCAAAGCCTTGGAGGCTGCTGTCGGGCGGTCCCCCGGAGGGGAGGTTACCTGAGCCGTCGCGGAGGAGGAGGCCTTCTCCCGGTGCCTTTCTTTATCCCGCTTCTTGTGTCCTTCAGGGGAGGTCGATGCCTGCCGAAGCTTCTTCAACTCCTTCTCCATTGCGGACATCATCTTTTTGAGGAGATGGGCTTCAAGAGACTGCTGGCGTTCTGCCGGTGGCTGCGTTGAAATGTAGGCAGTGCGGACACTTATCGACCACGTGGTCGGGGCCTAAACAGAAAAGGCAGAGGGAGTGACCGTCCTTGTGAGGCAGTTGGGCGCCGCACGAGTCACACTTATTTTTTGAAGGGGACGACATATACTGACGTTCACCTGACGAAGAAAAAACAAAATACTGATACTTTTCAGAAAAAACGAAGCAACAGGACTGAGCTTTATGAACTTCACCGCGAGGCGCTGCACGAGCTGACATCGGGAAAGAACTGGAAGGCGGGCGCCTGGGACCGCTTCTTTATACTGACGCTATCTGACGCCGTCACTTGACGTGGGGGCGGTCCCCGCCAGGGACTGCTAGTTAGAAATTTTTCTGTGGGGTCCTGCCGCCTGCCGACGTCAGTCCTATATGTAATTACCTACTGCAAGAGCCCTCTCGAAGTAAGATCTTGCCTTCCCAGTCCAATATCAGGGCATCTGGGGGTCTGCAGCAGAAGAGGGGAAGTTGGTGATTGTCTGGGGCTGCGAAGAGATCCATCTCTGAAGTGCCCCACCTGGTGAAGATTACTTTCAGTATGAGAGGATCCAAGATCCATTTGTGATGGCCCTGAGAGATTCTGCTCAGAGCATCTGCTAACACATTGTCCTTCCCTGGGAGGTGGCCTGCTATTAGGGAAGTTTGCAGTGAGTAGGCCAGAGATCATACTTCCATGGCCTTCATGCACAAGACCGTAGACAGAGTTCCCCCTTGCTTGTTGATGTACCACATGGTGGTGGTGTTGTCTGTCCTGATCTGAACCACCTTGTCCCTTACCGAGTCTAAGAAAGCTTGAAGCACTAGGAATACTGCACTGAGTTCCAAAAGATTGATATGAAGGACAGACTCTTGTGGAGACCAAACTCCCTGTGCTGCAAGGGCTCCTAGGTGGGCTCCCCAGCCCATGAGAGAAGCATCTGTGGTTAGTACCACTGAATGAGACTGACTGAGGAATGGGACACCTTGTCCGAGATTGTCCTGATCCAGCCACCAATGGAGAGCTTGGACTAGAGTCTGAGTCACTGGAACAAATTTGGTGAGAGAATCTTTTTTCTGAGACCAAAAAGACCTTAGGTGAAACTGAATGTCCCTCATTTGGTACCTGGCTCCTTGTACCACTGCCGTGGAAGCTGCCATGTGGCCTAGGAGCTGAAGAAAGTGTCCTGCTGGGCAAGAAACCAGAGGATGAAAAGAAGAAGCAAGATCTGTAAGAGCCTTTACCCTTGCTAGCGAGAGGAAGACCTTTGCTTGAACAGTATCTAACCCTATCCCTATGAAAGTGAGGAGCTGTACTGGTTCGAGAACTGACTTTGGCAGATTGAGAAGAAATCCCAGAGAACTGAGCAACTCTTGAGTGACTTGAAGAGCTGACCTGGTCGGCAGACTGTCATACAATGAGCCAGTTGTCCAGATATGGGAATAGAGATATCTCCTGCCACCTGAGAAAAGCCACTACTACTGCCAGGCACTCTGTAAACACTCTTGGAGCCGATGTTAGGCAAAAAGGCATGGCTCTGAACTGATGATGGCCTGAAGGCAGCTCAAACCAGAGTTACTTTCTGGGGAGCACCTAATAATAACATGGAAATAGGCATCCTTGAGGTCCAGGGATGCTAACCAATCTCCTGGCCTCAAAGAGGGAAGAATTACTCCCAGAGTCACCATTTTGAACTTTGGTTTTAAGATGTGTTTGTTCAAATACCTTAAGTCTAGGATGGGTCGTCACTCCCCTGTCTTTTTTGGGGTAAGGAAATACCTGGAGTACAGACCCCTGCCCCTGTGTAGAGTAGGAAGTCTCTCCACGGCTCTGAGAGCCAGCAGAGAGGAAAACTAGAGTAATGGTTTTGGAGATGTTTGCAGGTGGAAAAGACCTGACCCTCATTTTTGGAAACTTCTTGAAACTGAGGGCTAGTCTCTGGCTTACTACCTCCAGGACCCACTTGTCTGAGGTAACAGACTTCCAGGCCTGGAAGTAGTATACCAGCCTGCCTCCTACTGGGGTTGGGGAGTCAACCCTGGCTGACACATCAGGGAGTCTGCTTGGCAGGAGCCTTGGACTGGGAAAAGGATGCAGCCCTGCTCATCACCCTCCTGCCTCTCCCTTGAAAGAACCCCCTCTGTGGAAAGGGAGAGGAGGCCTGGGCTTGGTAGAGAGGCCTGTGAAAGGGCCTGCCCCTAGATTGCTACTTTTGAGGAGTGGTTTGCCGTTCCTTGGCCTGTGCACTCCTGTAGGTGGTCCTGTACTCATCCATCTTCTTCATGTAAGCCTCTGACTGCTCCCCAAACAGAGAGTTATCCACCACAGGGAAATCCATGGCCTTAGCCTGGGTGTCCTGAGAAAGGCTAGTGCATCTGAGCCAAGCAAATCTCCTGAGAGACACAGATGTAGCCAAGACTCTCGATGCTACATCGAGAGTCCACAGCAACATGGAATTGCACTTTGGATGCCTCAATCCCATCAGCAGCCACCTACTTCAGCTCTATGGCTAGCTAGGGGGAAGCCTGTTTAGCCAGTTCCAGAACCTTATCCCACCTGGACTTCTGGTATCTGTCTGTGTAGGCCTTATAATTAGCTTACCTGAGTCCCAAAGGAGGATGACAAGTATTGTTTCTTTGCCATGGCATCCACCATCCTGGAGTCTTTATCTTTGGGGGGGGGGGTGAAGCCAAAGGTATATTAACCCTGTCACAGGCTGCAGCCTGCACTACCCCAACATGGCTGCAATGCCTGAACAAAAACTCCGTACCTAAGCCTGAAAGCATATACCTCCTGTCCATTCTCTTATCCACAGGAGGTAAAGAATTTGGAGTCTGTAAAATATTTTGTGCCCGTTTCCCCAGGGATTTATGGAGGGGAATAGACAACCGCTTGGACTCTGGGATGTCCATCATCTCCACAAAAACCAGGCTCTTCTTCCTCCTCAACAGCTTCAACCATAGGAAGCTGGAGGGTTTCAGCCACCTTTTTGTAGAACAAAAAGTGAGATGGGGACTCAGAAAGCCTTGGAGGGGAGACATTGGAGGGTCTGTCTGGGGAGATGTCTGGTTCAATGGGCACATCCAGACCTTCATAATCATTATCATTATTCGGTAACTCTTCGTCCCCCTCCCACTCCAATTCGGAATAGGCATCCAGATCATAATCTGATGGAGTTGGGTCTGATCGAACCGAGCGCCAAACCGATAGTGCCGGTTCGGACGGAACCGAACGAGGTGATTGCACAACACTGATCTCTTTGGCTATTTCTTCAGCAGGATGCTGGATCCGAACCAGCTGACTTTTTTCGTCTTTTTGACTGACCCAACCCCTCACGGTCGGCTCTCCTTTTACCCGAGGACGTCTCGCCCAGGTCAGTGGGCACCTCTTCAGGTTCGGTCGGAACCAAACCAGGCTGGCCATCTGGGTAAGTGGACTTCTTAGCCTCCTTTTCCTTTAGCCTACCCAATCCTTTTTCCAGATTGGTCTTAGGAAAAGTTTTGCAGATCTGGCAGTCTGTTTTGAGATGGTCAAACCCCAGACAATAAACACAGGCAAGGTCAGGGTCGGCCTTAGCAAAGGTCTCCCCACACTCTGTACAGTGTTGAAACCCAGTGGGACTGGGTTTTTTCTTGGGTTTCTCAGACATGGCCAGACTAGAAAAAATTACCCTTTACAGCTTTCAGCCAGGTAATACACCCCTATCGGTTACCAACCGTGTCATGGGTTGCATAAAGAAACCAAAAAAAGTTTTTTTTTTCTTTTTTTAAACGATAGGAACCGGCACACCGCTACTAAAATCCCAGAAATTAAATTTAAACAAAAAAAAGGTCGGTTCCCACCAGACCGACCGAGAAGGAACCGAAGTTTACAATTTCCACAGAAGAAAACATACAATCACAGTTCACTTCCTATATACATTACTTACTGTACCATAGATAGAGGCTCGAAACCGAAAATAAACAAATCAGTTGAAAAACAGACGCGTTTTGAAACTTTACCGAACCGACAGCGAAAGAGCAATCTCTGGAGTGACTTCACAGTTAGGCGGAGTAAAGAATCTGACAGTTACATTCTGAGGCACCACAGACAGAGGTTTGAAAACCGAGCTTGAGCTCAACGTTCTATGCCTGGCATAGAAATTAACTCTCTCCTCTCCGGAGCAGTTCAAGTGCTGGGGCTAACTACTGCATGTGTCAGAATACAGTAAGACTTCATGTTGTTTGAAAGAGTGAAATAAAGAGCAGTGATGTATGGAAATGTCATAGCAAGTATTTTTATACCCCTGAAAAAATAGCAAAATTTTGTCTGTAAGACATGGAATTTGCTGGAGGGAGTGTGGAGAAATAATGGCAAACATTACCCATATTTTTTGTGCTTGTCTAAAAAGTAACTCAATATTGGCAAGATACTGCAACTAGCTTGCAGAGTTTAGTGGGACCAGAATTACAATTATATCAAAGTATACTTATTTACACTGGAGAGGATGGAAAAGTCCTGCAGAACAAAAGTATGCTGTATCCATATTTGGCTGCAGCCAAAAAAGTTATAACTCGCCTTTGGAAAACAGCCAAAGTACCCACTCTCTCTCACTGGCATACAATAATGTCTGAAACACATTACTTAGAAAGAATAGTAGCATCCAGGGCCAGAAGGTCATCACAATTTGAGCTTCAGTGGAGGCCATGGGTCTTTTACATAACACCTTTGAATGAGACATTTGTCCCCCGATAGATTTAAATTTTTTTTTTTTTATTTCGTTTTTGTTGACCGGGTAAGTGCAGTAGACAAATCCTGCCTATTTCCAGGCACGACCTGGGGGAGGGAGGGGGGTAAAGATGAATGCCAACTGACCTTGAACCGGATGAAGCTGTTGGTGGTATTTTTTGTGTATATACCTGAATTAGTCTAATTCTGGAAAGTTATAAGCATTAACTTACTGCTGTAAGATGTCATGTGGACAGATATTGTTCATTCCTGATTTGCTATTCCTCAGTCTATAATAAGCATTGTAATGACACAGCTCAGTATTGTACAGATACACTCCTTTTGTCATGTATTACAGTTTAAAGAAAATAAAAACAAAATAAAGATTAAAAAAAAAAGAGCAGTGATGTGTGCAGGAAGCAGAGTTAGTAGCAAAGTGACAGAAGGCATTAGAGAGTGCTGGTCCACCAGCGCTACCGCTTGCAACGCCGGGGATCCTGGTTCTGGAACGAGCCTGGATCGCTGGAGGGAGGAGGATTGAGCATCCTAGGGACGCTCTCCTCAGGGGGAGAGAGGATTACTGCTCCCGCTGCAACACTGCCACCTGGGTGCACACAGGTGGAGATGCAGCTGGGGGTGCTATGTGGGAGGGAAGGACATCGGCAGGGGTCCGGAGTGGTGTCACATCTCAGTGTGCGCCTTTCCTTGAAACCCACTTCACGCTGCAATTCTCGGGAAGGAGGAAAAATGAAGAAATGGCCCTCTCACCGCCTGGCGCCAGTTGAAACAGAGCGCCCGATGCCAGTGGTTGATTGGTGGGAGGAATGTGCTCTCCTTCCTGCCGGGAAGCCAAGCTGCAGCAAGATGGGGGTAGCTTTATCCGGGACGCTGGAGGCAGCAGGTGGGGAGTGGAGAAGGAAGGGGGTGTCAAAAAGAATAATAAAAAAAAATAAATAAATAAAGGATGCATTACAGAGGGTATCCAGTCTAGCGAGGGTGGAAGGAGGGGCTGCACCATAGCCCACATCCACATAGTTAAAAAATGGGAAGGATCATTTTGACAAGCAGATCCTTATGGACTTCAGAGGGCAGACCATCCTTGTTAGACTAAGGGATGCCTAATTTGGGGCAAAGCTTTGAGTGTATAGCATCAATGTGTACTAAAAAGTCTAGGTTACTATCGAGCCACGCACCAGGGTATTTAATAATTGTGGACTACCTCCAGTTGGGTAAGATCAAGGGTGGAGAAGACAGGAAGAGGCGAGAGCATTGCTAGCTTTGGGATGGTGCCAAAAGTCGTGGACACTGTCTTCCTGGTGTTTACTTTGAGTTGGTTAACTTGAAACCAGCGTAGTATATTATGGAAATCTCACTGGGGTGAGGATGCAATCGCAGATGTGGAGGGGCTAGCCAAATGTATAGACAACTGTCATCAGCGTACAAATGAATATGGGAAGTGAGACAGACGGAGGGGAGGTGTGACAGGGAGCTCTTGCCACTCTTGAGGACCGACCTTTTCTTGGATCTGCTGCAACAGTTCTTCTGCTTCTTAGCTTAATCTGTCCTTTACAATTTCTAGTCCATAAGGTTGGCCACCTATGAGCACCCCCTCCCTTTTCTTGACTATGCTACAGTGGCCTCTTTAATTTTCCTTTTCTTTCTCAGGTCCTTATACAGGGAGGTTATGGTGGTGACCTCCAAGCATATTTAAAACAGGCTGTGTTTATTGTTGGATTTAGTAAGTAATATCACTATGTTATAAAATACCTTGATGTATATACCTTATGTTTATGAAACCTGTAATGTTGAAAATACCATGGCACTAGGTGTTTTTGATAATGGTAAAAAGTATTAGGTGATTATTATAGAAATTAAGCTAGCTGTGCTATTTAAAATGCATGTAAATTGTTGTAAACTTAACCCAGAAATGTCATGGTGATTTGCATATATCCCATGATGCATTGCATTATGGATGGATGTATGATGTATTTCTTTGAAACTTGATTTGTTGCCAATGCCCTTTGGGGTAACCATTCTTTCAGTGATTCTGCATAGAGATTCTTTGTCTATAGCTTTTATTTATTATTATTATTTTTTTTTTTTTGGGCCCCACTACCCAAGCAAATGGGGCTTGCACAGGGGTGGTGGCTACATCTCAACTGGTGAATTGGATCAGAGATCAGTGTCAGTAGGTGTTGGCTAAGTGCAGAAAAAGGACATTCATAGCCTGTTGCTGCAAACTGATGTACTGAAGAAGGGATATGCCATTGCTTAAGGTTGTGTCTTGTATTCTGAATAAACATCACACAGAGATTGTGTGTTGAACTTGAAGCTCGGTGTCTGGTCCATCTGTTATCCCACAACCCCTTCACAGGAGGTCGTTTAGAAAGAGACTAGTATGGGGCCCAGGATAGAGCCCTGGAAAAAGGGGGCAGTGCACTACCCACCTGCACAGATTGCTGGCAATTAGCTGGTAAGAGTGGAACCACTTCACTGCAGGAATGTAGAGACCAGCTGCGGCCAGCTCATTTAAAAGGAGAGGGTGGGATACCAAGTCAAACACCTTTATAAGATCTATAAAAAGAGCGGTAGTGATGAGATCCTGGTCCATCCCTGTAATGACTGAGTCAGTAATGTGGAGAAGGGAGTTGATCGTGGAGTGTTTTTTTCCTGAAACCAGACTGGAAAGGGGTAGGAAGGAAGTTGACTAATCTGGAGTGGACCAGCGACTCCCATAGTTTAGCAAGGGAAGGAAGGAGAGAGGTAGGTCTGTAGTTTCTAAGAGAAGATGGCTCACCCCCCCTTGTCTAGGGGGAGTACCTTGGTAGTTTGCCAGGCGAAGGGAACAGAAGAGAGAAAGACAGATTCAAAAGGTGGATAAGTGGGAGAAGAATAGCACATATGTGGATGAGTTTGGGGTCTAAGCCATCTGGCATGTATTTTTAGGGGTTAAGAGATTTCAGGGCAAGGAAAACCTCCTGAGGGAAAATGGGAGGGAAGCGGAAACCAGCAGAACAGGTGGGTTGGGGCAGGGTGGGGGAGAGTGTTTGAGGATTGAGAGGGGCAGGGTGGGGGAGAGTGTTTGAGGATTGAGAGGGAGCAGCGCAGGTTGTAAAAAATTATTGAACAGGGAAGCAACAGCAAGGTGGTCGGAGACCAGTAAGCCATCTACTTGGAGACAGACGGGGTAGGCTGGGGTGGTCAGTTGAAAAGGGAGTGGACTACTTTCCAGATGCTGGAAGGGGAGTTTAGGTTGGATTGTAGGTTGGAAATGAAGTAGTGGGCCTTGGCGCAGGAGTTTCTAAGGGATTTGTAGTGCTGGTGGTCAGAGTCAGAGTGGGAGGCCTAAGCAAGGTCCTTAGATTTGTATAGCTCAAGGTCGTCAGGTATAATCCAAGGGTGGTGGGAGCGCTTCACTCTGGTTCCAGCACTCCCAACAGGGAGTGGCCAAAGTTGGCCCTCATCACGGTGTAGCTCGCCCAACAGAGAAGCACAGACCTTCCTCACTGTGCGGTTAATCTTTTTGGACTCTCTACAGGGGCTTGTTCACGCCCCCTTGACCAGCAGACATCCAGAAGGCAGAGTCAAAACAACCCTTTAACCAAAGGTGGTCTAAGAACCCCGAAAGGGACCCTGCAGGGATTGTATGCTGGTGTCCCATACAGGTGGAGGGTGCCGACAAGAATGCTGGATGCTGCCAAAGCTCCAGGGCTGATCCCAAGATGGCCTCAGCCAACAGAAAGGCAACCCTTGGGGAATCGTGCCTGTCCAGGATGTCAGTGTAGGGATATTTAGCCCTCTTCCGAACTGACTCCAAGGGCACACTCGTGGACTCCCGACATGAGACGTAGTAAAGCCCTAAAATGACACTAGCTCATGGTTGGTGGACACTTTCTCGACTAAGCCACTGTCGAAAGTGTGGATCTTCGAGAAAAGCATGGTGGACGACAACTAAAAGTCACCCGAGGACTCGTGTCCTTGGATTGGATGCTCTCCACTGACAGCCAGCCTGGCAAGCCAGCACCAGCACGGGAGTCCTCAGTGGGAGCAAGAGTTATGGTGGTGGCGGCTCCACACTCAGAGGTGTAGAAGCACACTGCAGGGACATCTGTCTCAGATGGACTGGCAAGGGCATGACTAGTGGTTGCTAGGTGCCTGAAGGTCCAGAGGCTACAGCCCTACCCTGTCCCACAGTGGTCCACTACTGCCAAAGAAGCAGCTCTTAGCAGTGCCACATCTTGCAGCGCTGCTTCTCCTTGCCCAAGGAGAATCGATGGCAAGGTCTCCTGGTCAAGCGGGATCAAGACTGCAAGCAGGGCCTCAGTCGACCCAGGGGCAGACATCAAGATGGGTCCTCCAGAGCGTCATGGTAGGCAACATGCTGTGCTATGTTCAGTTGCATCAGTTTCGAAAGTGCACCCACCAGCTGAGGCTAGTCCCTGAGTGACTTAGTCAGAGACATCAACCAGGCCATATCCTCTTGCGTCAGGACTGGAAGCACCAGGGTCTAGGAAATCACCCGGAGTGACCCAGTTTAAGACACCAAACAGGCCACATCCACCTTCGTCAGGACTGGGAGCACCGGGGTTTGGGAGATCAACTCCTCATCAAGCTCTGCCAAGACACGTCAACAAGCCCAAAGGGTGTAAACACCAAGGAGTTCTTAACCTGGCCCTCAACCAAAGACAGTTTGACCAAGGCGGAGTTCTCGACCAAAGTTAAGCGGCTGGGGAAGTTGAGGAAGTGGCAAGACTTCAATTGCTCCCAACCCCACAATCTGTAGCAGCGGAACTTGTGCTTTTTTCCCCCTGATAAGATGGGGGCTCTCCCCTAAGGTCTGGAGGGCCCAACACATTTCTCAAAACATCAGAGAAGGACCCTCCGGCACTGGTCCCAGCTGGAAGCAACGCAGAGAAGATGAAGATCTCACTGCAGCCCCTCCTCCCCAAGGGCTGAAAACTGTGAAGTCAACCCAGCAGCCCCAAGGCCTTCTTGTGGCTCTTGGGATCCCTCTCCAAAAGTCGACTGAGAGCGAGTCTAGCCTGCTGATCTTCTGGAAATGCCAGGAGTATCGCCTGAAAAAGGTCACAAACTGCCACATTGTGCTGCCCTCCCAAAGCAATACAGGCAGGGCATGTGAGGGTTGGTAACTGATATTTTGATGGCACTGAACACAAAATTTAAATCGGTGTGGCTTACTTTCTTCCATGCCAAAGTTAGATCTTCGTTGAGAGGCAAAGCCAATGAGTAACAATAACAAAAACAGCAAAGTATGTCGAAGTTTTTCCACCAAAAGTGATCAGCTCTATGAATTTCCTTGAATGCTGCAGAGCTAAGAAGGAGGGGATCTGTCCCTTCCAGCAGAAAGACAGATCTGACGTCACGGAGTGGATCCGGAGGATATACCGCCAGGGTGGTGGGAGGAGCTTAGTTTGACGACATCTCCTGCGATCAAGGCAATGCAGTATTTAACAGGATGTGAAAAATCATGGTACAATATATTTTTCATGTCACAGAGAAGAGCAAGTTGCAAACACAGTAATTCTTGTGCATAATACCCAGTGATACCATCTCTGCAGATGCTTAGTAAGTGTAGGCTGTTACCTTATCAGCAAGTCTGCCAGTGACACCCATGCCATTCAGAATGGTGACATTGATGATAGTTGGCATTCCTCCATAGTAGATAGGCTGGGAACAGTAGGGCCACATGTAGGGACTCTCAGTCAGGTCAATGTAACTTGGACTCAGGCTGAAAACAGAAGCCAAGAATCAGCTTTAGTATTCAACAGCAGTCTAAAGATCAGATTACTCTAGAATTTAAGAACAATGAGAGGTACTTAATTGGTCAGGTCTTACTAAATCTCAACCTCAGAGTGCGGACTTCAGTTTACCAGCTGTCACTGTATTTCTACTTGGCAAGCAGTTCTAAGCAGCAGTGTTTAACCTGGCACTCACCAAATCATATTGTGATTATTTCTACTTTGACATCCCCCAACCCCAAAATCCAAACTCTGAATCGTCAAATTGACACTGATGAAACTGTGGTTATTCAGGGAAGTGTCTTGCAAAGAGGCTGGTGAATCTAGGATATTCCCCGAATGTGTGTCTGGGTGGTCTACTGGATCATCTGCAGGACTGCACTAAATACATACAGTTCTGCTTTGACTCCATTGGATAACTGCAGTGAGGACACTGAGAAAAATGTAAAGAGTAAAGAACAGCCATGATGTGTCATAAGACGTTTGATGCCTTGATACTCTCTAATATCATACAATAGTGACAAGAGCAACCGCACTTGTTCTAGCTTCTGTGGGGCCAGGGTATCTGACATTACCTCCATGATGCCTAAAATTTTACAAAATGCTGGGGAAAATCCCCTTTTTATTATACATGCTGGTGTTAATGATATAAACAACACCCCCATTTAATCAGTTACAACAGGACTATGTTGCGTTATGTAACCTGTTACTTGATAGGGGATGCTGTGTATGTATATCTGAAATTCTACCTGCCCCGAAATCAACATCTAACATGACGCAGAAAATCAAAGCCCTAAATGAATGGCTGAGAAAGTGGTGTTTTAAGCAGGATATACCCTTTATTACCCACTGGGAATACTTTTCAGATCGTTCTTCCTTGTTTTGCTGGGACAGTTTACATTTCAGTCGTAGGGGTAGTACACTTATGGGGAAAAGTATCACTAAAATCATAAATCATTGTTTAAACTAAAAACAACGGGGGAGAATGGGTCTATTCCCAAGTCTCTGAATACTTACCAAAATATTATTACAACTAAATGTAAATTCCTAGCTTTGAATCCAAGATCTTTAAACCAACTCAAATTAGCAGAACTCAAAGCCAAATGTAAAACTTTAAATATAGGTGTCGTGGGAGTAACAAACTTGGTGGGACGCATCCTCAATTTGGTCCAGAGAAATTCCAGGTTATAAATTATATCATAAAAACAGATTAGATAAGCAAGGCGGTGGAGTTTGTATGTACATACGAAATGATATTCCTTCTTTTGAAGTGTGTTCTCCCTTTCCTTTGGAAAGTAGATGGGTTAAAATCTTATTGCAGGAGCAGTCCTATATAACTATTGGTAACATCTATCGACCTCATCTGTAAATTCAGATTACACAACTGATATGTTTAAAGAAATTACACATTTTTCAGAATCTCAAGATACTGTAATATTTGATGACTTTAACCTCCCTCATATTAACTGGGACTCATTCTCAGGACAGTCCTATGCCAAGAAAGGACTAATAGATGTGGTAGTTAGTACTGGATTACAACAACTTGTTACTGAACCCACTTGAGGTCCTAATATTTTTGATCTATTATTTACTAACATAGAGCAACAAATTAGCAATTTACAAATTTGGGATCCACTTGGGACCAGTGATCATTCATCTATTCTTTTTGAAATTCAACAGTTTAAAACTACACAAAGGAAGGTATGCTGTACAAAAAATTATAATAAAGCAAATTTTTCTAAAATAAATGAATACTTACAAAACAAACTGGGAATCTAATCTTCTTAACTGTACAACACAACAAGCTTGGGACTTTTTTAAAAACATTGTACATTATTTGGAAAATACATTTATTCCATCTAATAGGAAATTTAATAATAAAGGAAAAATTCCCACTTGGTTCAACAAGACAATTAAAAATCAGAATAAAATTAAACTTTTTATGAAACTTATTAATAGTTCTGTTCCATTTAAAACTACTCTTATTACATAAATACAGACTATCTGTGAAAAACTTGAAAAAAATTCTATTAAATTGGCAAAAAATAAGCTAGAATTTAAACTAGCTCACACAAAAGACTGTCACAAATCTCTTTTCTCCTATATAAATAGTAAAAAAGGTGTATCAAGGACCATTGGTCCCATTATAACCAATGGCTCTTCTCTATCTGATATAGAAACCTCAAATCTCTTTAATAAGTACTTTTGTTCCATCTTCTCTCAAAAATCACCTATTAGTACATTTAAAGTTCACCACGTAGATTATCATAAGAGTCTATCCAATTGACATTATACAGGCTATCAAAAAACTAAAAAAAAAAATACTAGTCTGGGCCCAGATGGTATTCATCCATGGTTTTTGATCGAAACCTCTATAAATATTTCTATACCTTTGTCAATTATCCTCAACAAATCCTTACAAGAAAGCATTGTACCAAATGATTGGCGTTCAGCAATAGTTACTCCCATATTTAAAAAAGGCAATAAAGGTTCTGTGCAAAATTATCGTCCAATTAGCCTGACCTCAGTGGCTGGTAAATTCATGGAACGAGTAATGAAGTCTCTAATAGATCAAGATTGTAAAAAAATTAGGAATTTATGATTCAAATCAGCATGGGTTTACTCCCAAGAATTCCTGCACCACCAATCTGGTATCTTTCTACAATGATATAAGTACTCTACTAGATGTGGGTATCCCTACTGATGTAATTCTTTTGGACTTTAGTAGAGCTTTCGATAAAGTCTCACATGAAAAACTCATTACTAAAATGCACAATCTAGGTTTATCACCCAATATTGTCAACTGGACTTTAAACTGGTTGACAAATCGTTCTCAGAGAGTCAGAATTAATGATGTCTTGTCTGATTCGGGTAGTGTGACAAGTGGTGTACAACAAGGGTCGGTCTTGGGACCAACATTGTTTAATCTCCCTATCAGTGATTT
Organism: Neoceratodus forsteri; assembly: GCA_016271365.2. NCBI lineage: Eukaryota > Metazoa > Chordata > Ceratodontiformes > Ceratodontidae > Neoceratodus > Neoceratodus forsteri. Next base: position 1,070,216,312 of record CM028130.1, read on the forward strand.
ACAAACAGGGCCAAATAACTTCATGGTTAAATTTGCAGACAAAACTAAATTGGGGGGCAAAGTTAACAATCGAGAAAATATTTCTGCATTAAAGAAGGATTTGGAAAAAATTAACACTTTGGGCAAATGAAAATCATATGCAGTTTAATCAAGACAAATGTTTAGTAGTGCACTTCTGTGTAAAAAATCCAAAAACGATATATAAACGGACTACCACTTCATTCATCAAATTGTGAAAAAGATTTAGGAATACATGTTAATAATAAACTCACATCAAATGATCACTGTGTTAGAACTGCTTGCATGACCAACAGACTTTTGAAGCAAATAAACGCACATTTGTTAATCGCACTGAAATACAGGTTACTCACCTGTAACAGGAGTTCTAGGAATGGTATATGTTGCTCATCCACACTTTCTGGCAGGTATCCTTGCCGCTTTAAGACTTGCTGGAAAGTCTTCAAGCTGGCTCCTCCCACCCAACCGGGTGGTAAAACTCTCAGCTCCACCCCATGACGCCAGATCTGGCCCGCTGGAAGCTCAGGTTGTGCGTCGAGGGCCGGGGAGGGCGGGTGGATCGTGTGGATGAACAACATATACCATTCCTAGAACTCCTGGTTCAGGTGAGTAATCTGAATTTCTAGGGACATGGACATGTTGTTCATCCACACTTTCTGGCAGACTCCTAGGGAGGCAAGGCGCACACCCCCTACTTAGGGAATAGAGACTGGAGAACCAAGGCCCCAAAACCAGCATCCTGGCGAGACTCAAGGTCGATGTGGTAGTGGGTGATGAAGGAGTGTGCTGACTTCCAGGTAGCAGCCCTGCAGATTTCCTGGATAGGGACGTCCCTGGAAGCAGCCACCGATGCAGCGGTATGGCGGATAGAATGAGCTCTTATCCCTCTGGGAGGCTCCATGCCCGCCAACCTATAGCAGAGATCTATGCAGGAGGTGAGCCACCTGCTTATCGTCTGCTTGACTGAAGGTCTGCCAGGTGCGGCTTCAGTATAGGTGACAAACAGCTGGCGAACCTCTCCCCGAACTTCAGCCGTGCGCTCCTTATAGTAAGCGAGTGCCCTTCTAGGGTCCAAAGTATGGAGCCTATATTCGGCCTCCGATGTGTGATTGGGGTAGAACACCGGCAGAGTCAACACCTGGTTAAGGTGAAACTCCGACACCACCTTCGGAAGGAATTTCGGGTGGGGACGCAGGACAACCTTGTCCCTGTGGAAGACCAGGTAAGGAGACTCGATGGAAAGTGCCTGGAGCTCTCCCATCCTTCTGGCTGACGTGATAGCCACCAAGAAGGCGGTCTTCCACGACAGGTGGGAGATCACACCTGTGCATTGGTTTGAATGGCTTGCCCATGAGCTTTGCCAATACCAGCAGTAGATCCCACGGAGGTGGAGGTTCTCGCACCGGAGGGGAAATGTGATCAAGGCCTTTGAAAAAGCACCAGACCACCTTCTCCTGCGCCACTGACTGCTTCCCGGCCCGCGCCCGGTAAGCAGAGATGGCTGCCAGGTGCACCTTTAGGGTCGTCGACCTAAGCCCTTGCTGAGAAAGGGACCACAGATAGTCCAGGATGCTTGCCAAGGAACAGGAGGAAGGGTCCAGGCCCTTGCCCTGACACCAAATGGAAAATCTCTTCCATTTGAAGGCATAGCATTTCCTGGTCGACTCCTTACGGGACACCTCAACTGCATTGAGGACCTCGTCGGAAAGACCCAAGGCCTGGAACTCTAGCCGCACAGAAACCAGGCCGTCAGGTGCAGGGATTGAAGGTCCGGATGGAACACCTTCCCCTGATTGACTGAAAGCAGGTGCGGGCGAGCTGGAAGCTGCCTCGGGAGCCTGGAGCTGAGGCTGAGGAGATCTGGATACCAGCATTGGCGGGGCTAGTCTGGGGCTACCAGAATCACCTGCGCCTTGTCCCTCCTCGCCTTGAGAAATACCTTGTGGATCAAGGGAAATGGGGGAAAGGCGTAGAAGAGGCCCGGGGTTCACGGCCTCAAGAAGGCATCCCCCTGCAGTGAGCCCTGCTGAGGGGGGCAGGCATGGAACAGCCTCAGCTTTGCATTCTCCCTGGAGGCAAACAGGTCCACCTGAGGTGTGCCCCAATGGGAGAACAGATCTTGTACTACCTCCGGCAGGAGAGACCACTCGCAGACACAGCCCCTATCTGGCTTAGGGCATCGGCCAGGGTGTTGGAGACTCCTGCCACATGAATGGCTAGGAGATCCGCCTCCAGGCTGCGCACGAGTGACCAAATGTGGAGAGCTTCCTTGCACAGAGGCACGGAGCGCGTCTCCCCCTGGCGGTTTAGGTAGTACATGGTCGTGGTATTGTCCGTCTGGACCTGAACCACTTGACCCCGTAGAAACGGAGCAAAGGCAGTGAGAGCTAGGACGGACCGCCCAAGCTCCAGCAGGTTGATATGGCATCGGGACTCCAGAGGGGACCAGATGCCGTGCGCTCCCCCAGATGGGCACCCCGACCCATCAGAGAGGCATCGGTCGATAGAGAGACCGTCAGCTCGGGGCGGACGAACGGGATGCCCTCATGCAGATGAGCTGGAACGGTCCACCACTGGAGAGCGTCCCACATCCCCTGGGTCACCGTCACTAGCTGGTCCAATGGATCACAGCGTTGTGACCACTGGCTGGCCAATCCCCACTGAAGGGGATGCATGTGCCAGCGGGACCAATGGACTACGCTGGTGCAGGCTGCCATGAGGCCCAGAAGGCGCAGGAAGTCCCGGGTAGGGCGCGATTGCCCAACCAGAAATGATTGGGTAAAGGAGGAAAGAACCTCGGCCCTGTCCGCCGGGAGCAGTGCTCTGGCTCGCAGAGTGTCGAGCTCTGCCCCGATGAAAAGAATCACCTGCTTCGGTCCGAGTTCCGACTTGGCCTCGTTGATGAGAAGGCCGATCTGAGAGCAAACCTGGAGGGCCAGATCTCTGGACCGCTCCATCTCCTGTCTGGAGGGGGCTGCTATCAGCCAATCGTCCAGGTAAGGGTACACCCGGACCCCTGGGCGCCGCAGGAATGCTGTCACCACTGTCATGCATTTGGTGAAGACCCAGAGAGCAAGAGAAAGGCCGAAGGGCATGGCCCGGAACTCGTAAAGGGATCCCTCCGCTCAAAAGCGAAGGAATCTCTGGTGAGACGGACGGATAGGAACGTGAAAGAACGCGCCCTGTAGGTCCAGAGACCTATTTATATTTTATTTATATTTATTTATAAATAAAGGTGTTATTACTAAAGGTATTATTAAAATCAGACACAACCTTCGGGAGGAACTTCGGGTTGGGACAAAGGACAACCTTGTCCCTTCGGGAGACCTGATAAGGGGACTCCACGAATCCTTCTGGCTGACATGACAGCCACCAGGAAGGCAGTCTTCCATGATAGGTGAGACATTTCAGATCTCTGCATCGGTTCAATGGCACATGAGCTTTGTCAACACCAGCAACAAGTCCCATGGTGGTGGTGGTTCACACACCAGAAATGTGGTCAAAGCCTTTTAAAAAAAAGTACTAGACCACCTTCTCCTCTGCCATCGACTGCATAAAAGCCTGCGCCCGGTAGGTAAACATGGCTTCTGGTGCACCATAAGGATCGTCAACCGACGGCCCAACGGAGAGGGACCACAGGTAGTCAAGAATGCTAGCCACTGGGCAAGATAAGGGGTCCAGCCCCTTGCCCTGGCACCAAACGGAGAACCTCTTCCATTTGAAGGCATAGCATTTTCAGGTCAGCTCCTTCTGAGAAGCCTTGACCACGGTGAGGACATGATTAAAGAGACCCAAAGCCTGGAACTCTAGCTGCTCAGGAGCCAGGCTGTTAGGTGCAGGGATTGAAGGTCCAGATGGAGTACCTTCCCCTGATTGCAAGAGAGCAGGTCTGGGTGCAGGGATGCCTCAGGAGCCTGCTGCTGAGGCCGAGGGGATTGGGGTACTAAAACTGGTAGGGCCAGTCTGGAGCCACCAGGATTATCAGTACCTTGTCCTTCCTGGCCTTGAGCAACACCTTGAGGATCAAGGGGAATGGAAGGAAGGCACAGAGAAGGCACAGGGTCCAGGGCCTGGAGAAAGCATCTCCTGCAGAGTTCCCTGCAGAGAGGGACTCTCATAGGACAGCCTCAGCTTTGTGTTCTTCCTGGAGGCAAACAGGTCAACCAGAAGGGTGCCCCAGTGGGAGAACAGGATTTGTACTACCTCCAGATGGAGGGACCACTTGTGAGACGCCTCACCCACAAGGCTGAGGACATCCGCCAGCTGGTTGGAGACACCGGCCACACAGATGGCCAGATCATCGGTTTCCAGGCTGAGTACAAGGGTCCAGATGCAAAGAGCTTCCCTGCACAGAGAAAAGGCATGCATCCCACTCTGTTTATTGAAGCAGTACATGGTCGTGGTGTTGTCTGTCTGAACCTGACTGACTTGACCCCGAACATGTGGAGTAAAGGCTGTCAGCGCCAGCCAAACTGCCCGCAATTCCAGCAGGTTGACATGGCAGCAGGACACCTTGGGGGTTCAGAGCATGTGGACTCTGTGGTCCCACAGGTGGGCACCCCAGCCCAGCAGGGAGATGTCATTCATCACAATGACCATCAGCTCTGAGCAGACAAACGAGATCCCTTCCTGCAGATGCTCCATGACTAACCACCACTGGAGGGTGTCCTACATCAACTGGGTCATAGTGACCAGCTGGTTGAAGTGGCCCTTGCACTGAAACCACTGCAGGGCAAGCTCCCACTGCAGAGAGCGCATTCTCCACCAGGTCTAACAGACCATGATGGTGCATGCAGCCATGTACCCCAGGAGGCACAGAAGTCCCGAGCAGGGCACAACTGCCCAATCCAAAATGATCAGGCTAAGGAGGGGGGAGCAAGAGTTGAGCTCCGCCCCAATGAAATGAATCACCTGCAAGAGGACAAGTTCTGAACTGATCTCGTTAACCAGGAGGTCAAGGGACACGCAGGTCTGGAGGGCCAGATCCCTGAACCATTCCACCTCCTCCCTGGAGGGACCTGCTATTAGTCACTCGTTCAGGTAGGGGTACACCCAGACACCTGGACACCTCAGGTAGGCTGCCACCACTGCAATGCATTTGGTGAAGACCCTGGGAGCCGAAGGGCATGGCCTGTAACTCGTACAGAATCCCCTCCACCTGGAACCAGCAGTTAGACAGACAGATTGGGACACAAGTGACGTAGTAGTAGTAATACTAGTAGTAGCAGTAGTAGAGTTTATTTATTTCGGGTGCCCCTTCCCTGTAGGCTCAGATCACCCTTACAAAATGCAGAAAACAAACAGCATTAGGAACAGACACACACAAAACTAACAGTATAATAAATATAAAATCACTAAATACAGTCTTTAAAATTCATACTGATCCTACAGGAAGATTATGACAGCAGCGATGTGGAGGGAAATCGATTGGGACTGTGAATAAGACTGGACCATTATGTTCCCGCTGAAGATAGGAGGAATGACTTCCCTGTGAATATGAAGATAAGAGGAAGCAGCAGTTGGGTAGATGGGAGAGATCTGTTGGTCTCAAGTGGTAGCTTGAGAGAGCGGGCCAGGTCCCTCTTTCCTATAAACCCCCAATGTTAACTGAGTGTTGGATGGGTAAAATGATTGGTACAACATAATGGGGGGTCAGTATGCATAAAGCTGATGCTGGAACAGGATTTTGGGGAGGGGCTGGGTTCAGGTCCAGAACAAAGATTATATATGTTGTATAATGGGTGTTCTTCACTTTTTGAAGTCGGGGGAATCTGAATTGGATCTATGTAAGATTTGCCTATAAAGCAATGTTGGGGGGGTTGGGGAACGGAACGTTTACAATGAGAGGGCGACTGAGCTATAGTAGCAGTCGAATGTGGAAAGGGTGGGGAGGATCGGAGAAAGTGGAGAAGTTTGTGTGGGGGTGGGAAAATTACTTTAAATTGGAGGGGGTGGGGGCTATATAAGTTAAATTATGTTGTGTTACATATGGATTACTGTTTTGTGGGTTTAATAAGGGGTTTGTGTGCCATCTCAAAAACGATAGTCAATCAAGATCACCGAGAAAGGTCGAAGTAAGAAGGGGTTTGAGGGGGAAATTACATGGAGATAATGGTGAAACGTAAAACTCTGGGGGTGGTTTCTTGGAATGTAAAGGGGATATCGACTCCAGCCAAAAGAACAAGTGTACTGTCAGCACTGATCTGGCAGGGTGCCCAAGTAGCCCTATTACAGGAAACACATTTAACTAGCACAGAACATGAGAAGTTAGAAAGGGGATGGGTGGGTAGATGTTATGCGTCTCCTTATAAGGCCCACAAGAGAGGTGTTGCAATCCTGGTGGGGAAGAGAGTTCCCTTTTTGTGCTCCAGGATAGTGGGTGATAAGGTGGAAGGTAGGTATGTATTTGTGGAAGGCGAATTGTATGGGGAGAGGGTCACATTTGGCAGTATTTACGCTCAGTCGGTGTTTGACCCCGTCTTCTATCAGGAGGTTCTGGATGTATTGATTAGGGAACAATTTAAAGGGCTAATTTTGGGTGGAGACTTAAATGCAGTAATGCAGGAAAACCTGGACCACTTGGAAGGGAGGGACAGGAGGGCAGGTAAAATGAAGAGATGGCAGGAGGGGATGCTGGACCTGGATCTAATAGATTGCTGGAGGACTAAGCACCCAGAGGAGAAAGGATTTACCTTCTACTCCAATCCGCATAACACGTGGACCAGAATAGATTACATTTATATACCGAGGTCGTGGTTAAGCAGGGTACAAAAAATTGAGAATAGTCCCATTGTGCTTTCGGACCATGCTATGGTAAGAATGGAGTTGGAAATGAAAGAGGACAGGGAGGACCCTCCTCCGTTGAAGTTTCCTAGGTATTTACTAAGCAGGGAAGATTTTATAGAATATGTAGAGCAGCAGTGGCAGTATTACAAGGAGACGAATGAGGGATCAGTAGAATCTCCTGGGGTATACTGGGAAGCCGGGGGCGCATATTAGGGGAGCTATTATCAGGTATGTGGCCCAATATAAAAGGGAAAAGGAGGCTACTAGGAAGAGGTTGGAGAGTGAGGTTCAGAGGTGGGAGAGGGAGGCTGTGGAGAGACCGAAGGGAAATGGGGGTAAGAATTTGAGAGTCGCCAGAGAGGCCCTGAATGCGTTTCTCCTGGGAGAGGCCCGTGCAGCGAGTAGACTGGCCAGGAGTAGGTTGTTTGAGTGGGGGAACAAACCTGGCCCTTTAATGGTCTGATTAATAAAGGGTAGAAGGACCTGCGTGTGTATACCGGGGATTAAGGGAGAGGAGGGGAGGTTGGTTACGGACAAGGCTGCAATAAGAGAGAGAGGTTTCAGCGGTTTTATTAACTCTTGTACCAAACTGAGTGCAAAGGCACAGAGGATAGTGCTACCAGCTTTTTGGAGAGAATTAGATTACCTGGTCTGGGTTTGCAACAGCAGAAGCAACTGAATGGAGAGATTACACAGCTGGAAATTAGACAGGCCATACAGTGCATGAAACAGGGTAAAGCTAGCGGACCGGATGGGTTTCCCATTGAGTTTTATAAGAAATTCTCCGGGCAGGTTGTAGAGCCCCTCCAGAGGGTATTTGAGGGGGCCGGGAAGGAGGGGAGAGAGCTCTCAACCTCATTTGGGGAAGCGGTTATATGCTTGGTACCTAAACCAGGGAAGGATGAGCAAGAATGTTCGGCATACAGGCCGATCTCGCTGCTGAATTGTGATGCTAAAATATTAGCTAAAATTCTGGCCAGAAGACTGGACCGGTTTTTACCAGAATTGGTACACCCGGACCAGGCGGGTTTTGTTGCGGGTAGATACTCGTATCCTAATATGAGGAGACTCCTCAATGTAATATGGAGGGCTGCCCGGATGTGTAAAGACATTGCTGTGCTTACAATGGACGCCAAGAAGGCCTTTGACCGCATTGAATGGGATTACCTATTTGTGGTCCTTCGGAGATTTGGCTTTGGGGATAGATTTATTGGATGGGTTGGTTGTCTGTATGAGGCTCCGATGGCTAGGATTCTGGTGAATGGGTTTCTGACTGGGCGGTTCGCTCTGTATAGGGGAAACCGGCAGGGGTGCCCCCTTTCGCCCCTCCTTTTCGCTATGGCGATCGAGCCACTGGCGATAGCCATTAGAGACTCTGAAAGAATTAGCGGGGTAGCTGGGAGCTCGGGAGAGGAACATAAGATTGTGCTCTATGCCGATAATATGCTGTTGTTTATTTGGGACCCAGACAGGTCTGTCCCACCACTACTAGAAGTGATAAAGGAATTTGCCACCTTCTCCGGTTATAAAATTAATATTCACAAATCTGAAATTATGTTGTGGGGGAAGCTGGAGAGGGAGCATGGGGAAACAGCTTGGGGATTGAGAAAGGCAGAAGGGGATTTTATATACTTAGGTATTCGAAGAGGCCATGAACTGAACCAGTTGTATAAACTTAATTATGGGTTGATGGTTCAGAGTGTGGAACAGGAGTTAAGAAGATGAGGGGCCTCCCACTGTCGTGGATGGGGCAAATAAATTTATTAAAGATGAACACGCTACCACGTATCTTATATCTGATGCAGATGTTACCGGAGGGATTTAATAAGAAGAATGTTAAAAGACTAGAAAGAGCCTTCTCGGGGTTTTTATGGGGCGGGAAGAAGCCCAGGGTGAGTATCCGCAGGCTCCAAGCAGACTCGGACGGGGATGAACTTTCCAGATGTTAGGAATTACGCATTGGCCATGCAGTATAGACTGATAGAGGATTGGGTGAATAGACCGCGGGGGGCCAGGTGGCTGGACTTGGAGGGGGGGGGTAAGGCTGTCTGCATTTTTGAGGATAGGAGGAAAGAAAGCGTATCGTAGTCGGCCAGACCCTAATCCCCTGGTAGTTTCAGTGCTGGATAGCTGGGAGCAACTTCGGAAAAGGATGGGGGTGAGTATGAAAGAAGAGACATTGTTGCTCCCACTTGGGGGAACCCTGAGTTTTTAGCTGGTATGGAAGACACTGAGTTTCAGCGGTGGGAAGAAAAAGGGGTGAAGTGTGTTGGGGATTTTTGCAGGGTAAGTGGGGAAGGGGTAGAGGCAGAGTTGAGAGGGGAGAAGGGGTTAGGCAGGTTCTGGATTTTTCAGGCGAGAGACTATGCCAAGAACATTAGGAAAAGCCGGGGGAGGGACTCACCCCTCGAGGAGGTTGAACAATTAGTGCTTAGTACCCGGAAGCAGGCGAAGGGTATCATAGGAAGGGCGGCGAAGGTAGAGCGGAAACATAGGCCGTCTTTGGTCTGTAAAACTAGAGCACTCTGGAGTAGAGACCTTGGAAAAGAGATCCCTGATCAGGGCTGGGAGGTATTGGTACAACAACATAAGGGTCTATTGATCTGTAATAAATATCAGGAATCTTTTTATAAGTTTTTACATAGGATATACTGCCCCCCGAATTTGGTACATAAGTATCGTCCGGAGATCTCACCCCTATGTAAAAAGTGCAAAACTGAAGTTGGTACCTATATACATTGCTTCTGGGAGTGCCAACAACTGACGCAATTCTGGGAAGGTGTGGCTAAAGAAGTAGGTAAGGCGCTAGGAGGGCATGTGGGGAAAAATCTGTTTTTTCTTTTATCCGGAGTAGATGATTCAGTGGAGGAGGAGTGGGAACCCCTTCCGAGATGGGTGAGAGTTCTGGTTGCAATGGCAAGGCACTGTATATTAAATACATGGATTTCAGGGGATATCCCTACCCTGCAGCAATGGAGGAACTTGTGCCTGCAGGCTCTCGGCATGGAGAAGCTATTATATAGCGAAAAACAGGGAAGAGCAATTTTGGGCAATATGGGGTGCATATGTATTTTCACTCTCCCCTGTTGAAAGGGAAATTATGGAAAAAGGGTTGAAGAGTTGAGGGGGGTGGCTCAGAATGCCAGGAGGCTGGAGGTCTAAGGGGAGGTGGGGTGAAAGGCCAATGGGGAAAGGAAGAGGGGGAAAACGGACTAATGGAGAAGCCTGTGGTTGGGGCACTATGAACCAAAGAGGTAGTATGAACCTTGGAGTTACTGTAAAACCAAGATCGATGACTGAGTGCTGGGGGTAGAGAAGAGAAGGCATGGATGGCAAGAGAGATGAGTAAAAGGGAGGGGGGACTTCACAGAGGGGGAGTATGTGTGTGTGTGGGTTTTTTTTTTTTCTTCTCTTTACCTTTTAGGGGGAAGGGATGGATAAGGGGATTAATATGAATGGACTAAGACAACTGGAATAAATGTATGTACATGTGGTGGTATTATGGAAAAATAAACAAAAATATTACGCAAAAAAAATAAAATTCATACTGATCAATTCCTAAGATGTTTTAGCAGAATAAATATATTCCTCACGCCCCAAAGGCTTGTTCGTAGAGGAATGTTTTTAAATGCTTTTTAAATACCTTTAGGAAAGAAGCCTCTTGGAAGTACCCCGGCAACAAATTCCAAAGGACCATGGTGGCCATCTCAAATGCTGTGTCCCCAGAAGATTTCAACCTAGCTCTAGGGACCTCCAGGAGGGCCTCCCCTGCCGATTTGAGAAAGCAACTCGGGGTGCAGTGATGCTGAAGCTCCTCCAGGTAGCCCAGGCCCAACCCGTGTAGGGCCTTATAGGTCAAAAGACCTATTTTAAAGGTGATGCACCAGCAAACTGGAAAGATCACATCCGGAAGTGGCAGCACCCATCCTCTTGCAGTGAAAGAACACAACCTGCAGCTCCAGAGAGCAGAACCACATGTTCTGCTCCAAAGATGGTATGATCAGAGAGAGTGATTATCCTGAAAGTGCACGGACAAACAAATTTGTTCAGGTCGCGCAGATCTAAGATGGGGCGATAGCCCCCAGTGTGTTTGGGCACCAGAAGTACCTGGAGACAAACCCTGGGTGTACTGGAGGGTCCAAAACAGGAGCCACTACACCTCCTTCTGAAAGAGCTGAGCAATGTCATCTCAAAGGGCTGACAAAGTCAGCAGACACCATGTCCTCCTGTGGGGCATAGGCTCGGCAAGGCGGGTAAGCTTTGAATTCCAGAGGCAGACCCTGACCATCCACTTCAAGGACCCAACTCTGTCTGTGCGGAACAGGCGGAAAGGAAGTGGGGGAGCCGGCCCCCCCCATGACAGGACCCAGGGGAGCCAGGATGGGCACACTTCATCCCGTCACTGGGCAGGTTTTGAGGTGGAGGAGGGATTGCCTGAAGGGCCACCAGGACCTTGACCTCCTGGTTTCTGGATGACTGAAGCAACGGATTTCGGTCAGGGACTCCAAGCCTGGGCCTACTGCCTAGCTGGAGGCTGGGACAGCTTGGTCGCAGAGGAGGTCTGAAAGGGCTTCTTCTTTAAGCCTTAGAGCCCTTGGGATCCCTCTGGGCAGAGATCACCGAGTCCAAGGTGACATTGGACCTCTTGATACAAGTGAGGTGCCCTACATCCACCAGCCCAAACAAGTCTGTGCCCAAGAAGGGGACATCCACCAACTTGTGCTCGGTATCCGCCATAAAGGTCACGGTCCTCAGCCAAGCCCTGTGTCACATGGCAACCATGGCCACCATGGACCAGGCGCAAGAGTCACCAATATCCATGGCTGTCTGGAGCAGTTTAGCCATGGCTCAGCCCTGATACCAGACCTGCTTGATCATAGTCTATAAGTCAGCCAGTAGCTGGGGAAGCACCTTGTCGAGCATGCCTAACATGGCATGAGTGAAGCAGGCCATCAAAAGGGCTGCACTCACCTGCTGAAGGCCAAGAGAGGAGGCAACATAGACCTTTTTGGCCACATGATCCAGTTTCTTGAATTCCTTGTCGGGAGGCTTATTCACGTCCCCGACGTTGCCGGTATGCCAGATGACAGACAAAGCCACCAGACCCTCAGCCGAGGGGTGCTCGGTGAATCCCAAGACGGAACCGGTGGGGATCATGTACTTGAGGGCTATCCAGGCCAAAGGTGTAGGGCAAGAGGCCGGATGGCTGACAAAGCTCCAAAGCGGGGCCAAGAATGGCTTCAGCAACCAGGAAGGCTTCTCTTCTCTTGGCGAGTGGGAACTTTGCCAGTTTCTGGACGGGTTCCATCGGAAGAGCAGTTGACTCAGAGGATAAGTCAGAGAAGGTCCAGGAAGGAAGTGGGACACACTCGGTGTCCAGTGGACGGGAGTGTAAGGAAGAGCCCGACGACTCAGAGGATTCATCTAAGAATGGTCAACCGCCAGAGTCCCCGCTGACTCTACAGGGACAATCAGGAGTCATGGTGACAGACAGCCACTCCTGAAGCCTGGGGTGGTACATGCGTCCTGGGGATGGGGGAGAAGAGACTCACAGGTGACTGGGTGACTGCTCCACCTGGAGCAGTGGAGAAGCCGGAACAGGCCGAGGGGGATTCCGGCCAAGCCAGAGTAAGTTGAGACCTGGGTGGCAGGAGTCGTATAATGGGAGTAGGAGGTAGGAGCTGGAAGCTGTTTAACCCCCAAGAACATGAGCCGGTGTCACATAAACTCCTCATAGCACAGACGCATTTTCCGCTGAATAGCTTTCATTGTCTGAGGGGGAGCAGCAGCAACCCTGCTTACCCGAATGTCAAGCGTGGCAGTGCTGATGGGTGCTGCTCGACTCAGGATTTCTGGATTGGGACCGCGACCATCGGGGCTGCTCACGGTAGGTCTAGGAGGAAGCCAGCAAAGCCGAAGATCCTCTGGGTTCACCAGATCCTGAGGAAGAGGGAGCAGGTCAGCATTCTGCTCTGACCCTCCCTAGGAGGTAAGAGGCAGGACCGGAGTCCTAGAGTTGGAGGTACTGGCTTTATCTAGTGACAACAGGTCGACCAGGTCGAGAAAGATCTCAACAGGCTGGCCAACGGGCATTTCAACCAACTGGCCTGATGAGGGAAACCATGGAGCCAGTGGCCAGGGCCAAAGGATCAACCGTAGTAGAAACCTCTGTAGAAGCGCAGGAACCCAAGGCCCGAGAGCGCTCACAATCCCAAGACTGACTATGAGACTTTTTCTTAAGTCTCTTTCTTGGACATAGATTTTGCGCCCAAGAAGGACCCTGCACAAGGGTAGGAAGGGCTGGATACAAACACGGAACTCCCCCGAAAAGGTAGCGCCCCAAAGGAAGCAGCAGATAGGCCAAAGCCAAAGAAACATGCTCCGTGGCATGGGCTGCAGATTCTTCAAATGCTGCCAACTGTTTAACGGACCTCGCAATCGCAGAGACCGCCCACCAGTCATCTTTGGATTTAACAGGAGGATTCCGTTCACCTGGCTGCCCCAAAAGAGGTGGTACATACTGGTCTTCTAATGCTGAAGGGTGCAACGTGCGACACAAGCCACACACCTGGGGATCATGGCCAAGGCAGGAGACGCACATGGTGTGCAGGTCCTTCCAAGACATCTTCTGCCTGCAGGAACATCTTTTAAATCCTGGTGCCAACTTCAAGTCATCCATCACAGATAAGGTGAAGGAATTGCCTGAAGACTGAATATTCGAAAAGCAAAAGGTTTTAGAAAACAAAGGGCCTACTAAGCACGAGAGTGATAAGGAGGGAACCACTATCTTCCTGCGGAAAGGAAGATCTGGTGTCACGGGGTGGTGCCGAGGGAGTTGCCACCTGGGTGGGTAGGAGGAGCCAGCTTGAAGACGTTCCGGCAAGCCTTAAAGGGGAAAGGACATTGCCAGAAGTGTGGATAAGTACACCATATCCACATCCCTAGAAATGGTAATTTCAATAAACAAAAATGCACAAAACAGTACACAACAAGATAGGCTGGCCTGCCGATGCAGAGGCAGAGCGTCCAACTGTGACGCTGACAATCCAGGTTCGGGAACGGACTTGAGACGTCGGAGGGCCGGCCAGGGTAGAAGGATCGCGCCCAAGGGACTGCTCTCCTTCTCCGGGAGGGGTGGGGGTTGTGTGTCCAGCACACCATGAGCCGCCAGGGGAACTACAGTGCTGGTGCCACATCAATTGTGGGTGGGGGGGGGTTGGACGCTGGCCATCACTGCACATCCCCGCCCCAATACAGCCTACAAAATGCCAGCTCCCCAAGGCATGAAGCTCTGCTCCACCACCTCCACTGTCTACCATCTCCGCCAGGTGAGGCTCCTCTCCCATTGCTCCACCCTGGGGGGTTAAGCCAGGGCAAAGTTACCACTGACCATGGGGAGGGCATCACCGCCCCATCCCGGGATAAGCCTGGGCATGGGGAGGCGCAGGTGGAGTTGAGCCCCTGCGGGGGGAGTTCAGGAAGCCTGGCAAAAAAGATGAAATTAAAAAAGTACACAATGGGATGATTAAACAGACGTCACGCACACCACAATTTACAACTACATTAAAAAATGTAAACAACATTGTTTATGTTCCCTTTAAGAACAAGGATTATGCAAAAATGTTCACGATTTGTATTTCCTACCAATCAAAAACTAAATTCATGCCCTGGTGTAAAAAGTACACTTCTTATCACTCCATCTAAATCAACCTGTTATAGTATTCTTTGGAGGGAGTGTAGGCTAGAGAAAAAGATGACTACATTGTCACCTGAATTACTAGCATAAGACAAATGTACTTGCCTGTAACTATTATGTAACTATTATATTACTACTTCTGTTCCTTTTACAGTCATGCTTGTGCAGTGCACAGAGCATGGACAAAGTCCTCAAAAAGCCAAACGGCTACAGTGCGCACTACTCCCATATATCTTGCATCCTCACTCCTCAATGGCTCAGATCACTGGACAGGACCTGGAGAAAATGTGAAGCCATGCCAACAGATAATCACTGAGGTCTAGCAACCTAGGGAGGCTGGGCAAGTTAGTGCGACTGTATGCTCATTACACTGCACAAGAGTAACTACTTACTACAGAAGTAAACCATAATGTCGCAAGCTGCCTATGGAATTAACTGAAGCGCATTTAGCACTCTGGCTAACCTGCACACTCAATCAACTACAATACCTCTCACTAAACAAAGTTAAGCCGGTTCAGCTGGATCGAACTCTGTGAAGTTAACGATGAGATGTGATGCATTATAATTTACCCAGTGGAAATATTACAACATTAGTGATCACCATAAATATATTTACACACAACTCTGAATTTGTAAAGGGACCAAGAAAACTGGTCCCATTTTCGACCATGTCACAGGGGAAGAGGTTAGACGTCAAGCAACAATTCAAAACATTTGCAATACTGCACTAACTGAACAAATGCCAGAATATTCAGCGTTAGTAGTCGTCCATTAATTCTTTTTTGGTAATTCATATTTGTCAGAGGTGACAAAGTCCACAGGAAAGGTGCACAGTGAGAAGATGCCCTGCCACCAAACCTCAGTTTAGTTACTGGCACATAAAAAGTTAGATCACTTTGTGAATTCTACAGACAGAAGCTTGACAATGCTTTTAAAAGATCTGTCAAAATATGAGGTTTATTTGAATCTTATAACTAGTAGAGGCAAATGTAATTTTCATAATTGTTCAAAACTTCTGTAACCCCAAACAGCAGCGTCTTACACATAAAGTATGTACTACAAAGGTAAATTTTTTCTGAATATTGTCAGCAGAGGTGTTTTGGTGGCCTTGGTTCTGCATTATAAATGACTGGGAGGAATCCAGGCTCCACTTGCATCTCATTTCCAGTTCCTTTCCATGAAGAGTAATCCAGTTCTCAGGGCAGTCCCAATTTTTTTCTTTTAATAACCAGTAAGTCCCACTAGGCACAAGGTCTGTTTTCAGAGGGGACTCAGGAGCACTGGAGAGGTTAAGTGACTTGCTCAGGGTTGCACAGCATTCAAGTGAAGATTGTGGAACTTAAACCCAAGTCTGCAGGGTGTGCCAAGCTTATTTACAGCTCGTAACTGTAACCTCTAGGATATACTGCTTATTTACACTGCTGATTGGAGCGGGACCTAAATATCTCCTTTAAAGAAGCTTCACACTAACCTGGCCTGTGGTTTGTAGCTGTTGAGTATCTGGTAGGCCTTGAGAAGGTCCAGCTTGCCATGACCCTGTTCAAACATGTTCACTGCAGGCAATCTGCGCGCTGAAGCGATCAGAGCCTGCTTCATGCTGGCTGGGTTCACAATCTCACTGTTACGCACAGTACTATGAAAGAAAGTAAAATACAGTCATTCATTTCCAGTACATAACTCTGCCACACTTGTGCGCAGTAGGTTCTGTCATACTGTAGATATAAACAGTATCCAAACTATGAAACTGGTAAATTACTATAGAAACAGAATTTCTGGTAATTATTTGTATGTTTTTCATCTTAGTCCAGCAGAGCACAGGCTTTCTTTACCCTTTTTATTATAATTACACATCTGAGCATGTGTGTAGCCCTTCTTAATACTCCAAATGTACTTTTCTTTTGTTTGCTTTTTATACTTTTATAGGGTCCCTTGTCAATGCTGTTTTTTTACTGCAAGATATTAACTTCTGTAATTACCGGTCAGTTCCAGAACCCTGCAACACCAGACAGGTGGAAGCTCACGGTACAGATATTAATGCGGGATCTCCACCTAACTGATGTCACTGTGCTACAGAACTAATTAGCAATTTTACACAAAATATATTAGGGGAGACAGCATCAAAACAGGACTCTAAAAAAGAAAAAAGGCACAATTATAAAGCTAACAATAGAAAGTACAGTGGCGAGACTGACACACATGCTCACATTTTCAATTACAATAAAGCAGCAG
The DNA here is from genome assembly GCA_016271365.2 of Neoceratodus forsteri. Classification (NCBI taxonomy): domain Eukaryota; kingdom Metazoa; phylum Chordata; order Ceratodontiformes; family Ceratodontidae; genus Neoceratodus; species Neoceratodus forsteri. The sequence goes on from CM028130.1 coordinate 1,070,233,041, forward strand.
TAACTGTTAGCGGAAACAAATTCATTATACAGTTTTTTTGTAATAAAGCATTTCTGGTAAAGTCATAACATCCATTTTTTTTCCTTTCATTGTATTTTATTCCTGAACTGAGATATGGGGTTTCCAAGTTTTCATGAGTTCCTGTTCTCTGACCACACCCACTATGAAGCTATCGAACACCGCGTTAAGTTGCTGTACTGTTTACCATCACAAATATGTGCTGGCACCCTCATAATATGAATCCAGCATGCAAAGCCAAACACCTGTTTCTGTTTTTTGGGAGCTCAGAATGAAAGACTGGCTAATAAAAGAAAGCTGCGCTCAAATAAAAAGGAAAACCTGCACTCAAGCCACACACACACACGCACACACACAAAAATCCCTGAAAATCTTAAAGTTTATATGCATCAGTGTGCTAGAACAGAAGCACCTTCTGACATCGTAATATGATTTTTTTTCCCTCCCTATTTGAGTAACCCTAGCAGGTAGGGCTGCATGTGTTACAAGCAGCCTCCTAAATACAGGAAGTCAGAGCAGGGAAGAAAAGGGGCGACAGTGATTTGGGGGAGAGTTTGTAGCAAAACAACAGATGGAACTGAAGAAAGGGTCCAGACTACCTAGGGTGGATTACGGGGCAGTGCCACTGACCACATTCCACATAGTCAAGCACCAGCAAAATTATTAGAATAATCTCATGGCGAACCGGGAGTGGGATGCAAGCTTTGTTGCAGTACACAGAACTGTGCCTGGGGAAGAGATTGAGAATGGTTATGAATATAAGAAGATAAATCCAGGTTACTATCTGAGGTTCATACTGAGGTGCTTTGAGCAGAAAAATGCTAGATGTCCACATGAACTGCTCCCAACAGTACACTGGTAGTATTTTGCATTTTAGATAGTAATTATTTGTTTATGCAAACTGGACAATGTTCTTAGAGGAGATCTCCTCAAGGGAAGCACCATTCAAGGCTTGAGAAGACAGGGGTGGAGGAGTGCCTCTACAGCCCATTATCAAAGGACAAGGACACAGCCTTTATGGTGTTCAGCCTAAGCTGGATTAAGCAAAAAGAACAGTGATGTACTTACTGTAACAGTAGACCTTCGAGAGAATCTCATCAGATCATACCTATGGAACTTATAGCCACCAGGATCTAGGACCGCATGGAAACTTTTGCAAGCAGTCAACAAGGAGTTGCCCACGGCGATGTCCTATGTCGCCTCTCCCTATGTAAACATGGGTGGCCCTTTTTCTCCTCGGTTCCCTGCTAGAGATCATGCTTGGAGGACCTCCCCTCAGGGAACCAGGACAGAACACATGGCTCTGCTGAACAAGTGAGGCAGAAAAACCCAGCTGGAAGACATCAGATAAACCTTCATAGAGAAGAAGACAGTATTTACAAAGCTATAGATCCCTTGGGGAATGGAGGGCAGGTCAGCAAGGTCAGATGAAAGAGATTCTCTTGAAGATCTACTATTATGGTAAGTACATAACTGTTCCATCTTCTTCAAGGATACCTTCTTTCATCAGGCCATGTCTATGGAACAAGTACCAGGCAGTACTGACAGTGAACAATCTGGGTGGTGGGAGGCTACAGGCCTAAGAAAGAAGGCCTTGAAGCACTGCTAGGCCAAAGCCAGCCCTCTTTTCCTGTAACAGTAATACAGTTGGCCAGCCATTTGGATAGGCAGTTTAAAAACAGAGATGCCCTCTTTCCCAGGGGCAAATGAAACAAAAAGCTGTAAGGACTCCCTGCAGTCCGCCGTATGGTGTATATAGTACCAGAGTATTCAATTTACATCTAGAGTACAGAGCAATGCTTTCCCTGGATTGCCAAGCTCAGGAAAATAAACTGGCAGGTGAATGACTTGATACAGAGCAAACTCAAACACCACCTTCGGTAGAAACTTGGTACTGGTACGCAAAAACATGCTGCCTTTGTGAAAAATCAAATAAGGACAGTTAACACATTAGAACCTGGAGCTCTGAAATTCTTTGAGCAGAAGTAACTGCAACTGACAATGCTTTTCAAGAAAGGAAACATAACCTACAAGTCGCAGCTAGTTCCAAAGTGGCCAAAGTAAGCTCTTCCGACACAAAAATCAGGTCCCAAGCAGGGACTGTATTACAGACAAGAGGCTTCAAATGTACAATACCTTCTAAAAATGTACAGATCACCTCCATTTGGGCCACCGTATGACCCTCAACAGGCACCTGGAAAGCCAAAATAGCTGTCAAGTGCACTCTGATATGAGTGTGGCAGTCCTGCATCTGATAAGGATAGCAAATACTCCAGAAAGTACAGTTACGTAGGAACTTACCATAACAGCAGATCTTCGAGAGCGGTTCCTTCAGTAGGTCATCACAAGTAGAACTGATGTCGCCTGACGTCGGGCCGCATGGCAGACTTTTCTAGCAATCCCTGACGGAGGGACCGCCCACCCAACGTCACGTGACTGACGTCAGCGTGACAGTATATAGTGGGCAGCCCCCACGCCCGCTCTCCAGTTCTCCCACCAGAGCCAGGAAGAGGCCTAACAGCAGGAGTGAACAGGACTGGAGACCCTGTAAAAATCAAAATGAGGGGAAGGAGGGGAAAATATGACCTATTGAAGGAACCTCTCTCGAAGATCTACTGTTACGGTAAGTTCCTACGTAACCGTACTATCTTACTTCGAGAGGGTTCCTTCAGTAGGTCATCACAAGTACGACCGAGTCCCAAGCAGTCCCTCTAAGAAGAGACCATGAGAAACTAGGGAGGAGGCAAAACAAAATCCACAGAAAAGACTGAGGTCTGAAAAGGACCCAGCCTAGGACAACAGACCCTGCAGGACAGCTAGGCCAAAGCCAGCCCTTCGCCTAGAAGCAATGTCCAAACTGTAATGCTTGGTAAAGGTATGGAAAGAACTCCAAGTAGCAGCAGTACAAATATCCACTGCAGAAACATTACGAAGAAAGGCTGCAGAAGCAGCCATGCCCCTAGTAGAATGACCCCTGATAACACCCAGGAGGGGTTTGTCATACTTTTGGTAACAGTATCTGATGCAGTTGCCCAACCATTTGGAAAGGCCCTGCTCGGAAACCGATTTGCCTCGAGTTCGAGACGCGAAGGAGACAAACAATTGGTCGCAACAGCGAAAGTCCTTGGTTCAGTGTGTGTAACACGGAGAATTCAGTGCACATCCATCGTATGGAGGTGTGCCTCACCCGTTAGAGGGAGCCGGATAATATAGGGAAGCTCCACCGATTGGTTCAGAGTAGCTTCCGACACCACCTTTGGAAGTAACCTTGGATGGGTTCTGAGAACCGCCCTGTCCTGGTGAAAAATAAGGTAAGGCTCCTTACAAACCAACGAATGAAGCTCCGAAATTCTTCAAGCTGAAGTGATGGCAACCAGAAACAATGCCTTCCAAGATAGGAAGCGTAGGTCACAGCTCATTGCTGGTTCGAAAAGAGGCAAAGTGAGCTTTTCCAGGATTAAATTTAGGTTCCATGGTGGTGTTGGGTTGCGGATGGGGGGTTTCAGATGGAGAATCCCTTTCAAAAAAGTATTTAAGATATCCAACTGAGCAACGGGTTTACCATCCACCAGCTTATGGTACGCCGAGATAGCCGAGAGGTGCACTTTCAGAGAGGAATAGGCTACACCAGAGTCCGATAAGTGAAGGAGGTATTCCATGACTTGTGGGGCCAAGCAAGAAAAAGGGTTCCAGCTCTTCGCAGTCGTCCAAATGGAAAACCGCTTCCACTTCAATGCATAAGTGGAACGGGTGGAAGGTTTTCTGGCTTCGACAAGTATCTGTGCCACTCTAGAGGATACCCCAAAGCGAGAGATGGCTACATCTGCAGGAGCCATGCATGCAGATGCAGGGTCCTGAGCCCCGGATGAACCAGACAACCTAGATCCTGAGTAAGGAGGTCGTGTGTCAATGGAAGTGGAACTGGTGATTCCCTGGATAGCTACTGAAGCAGTGGGAACCAAATCTGTCTTGGCCAAAGAGGAGCGATGAGAATCGTCTTGGCCTTCTCCGTCTGTAGTCTGAGGAGGACCCTCTGCAGAATGGGAAATGGAAGGAAGGCGTGCAAAGATTTCCCTGTCCAGGATAGAGACAATGCGTTGCTCCAGAAAGCAGCTGACTCTGGAACGAGCGAGCAAAACTTGGGAAGTTTTGCACTGAATTGAGAGGCGACTAGGTCGAGTTCCGGCCGCCCCCAATTCTGGAAGATGGATTCCGCCACTTCCTGATGAAGTTCCCACTCGTGAGCAGAGGTCCTTGATCTGATGAGACTGTCCGCCAGGACGTTCAGAATGCCCGGTACGTGCATGGTCACTAGGGACAAGTGATGCAAGACTGCCCAGTTCCACACCCTGGTCACTTCCCTGAAAAGAGGGTACGACCGGGTTCCTCCTTGTTTGTTGATGTACAAAACCACTGACATGTCCGTTTGGATCAGCACTGTTCCCTCTGGCAGCAGGGGTTGAATGGCCTGTAAGGCATACAGGACTGCCCTGAGCTCTAGAACACTGATGTGAAGAGAAAGCTCCAAGCCAGACCAAAGTCCCTGGGCTTGGTGATCCCCCAGATGTGCATCCCACCCCATGTTCGAGGCATCCGTGGTGAGAGTGGCTACAGGCGCTGGTGTTCGAAATGGGAGACCCAAGGAAAGACTGTGTGGATTCATCCACCATAGAAGATCCTTCCAGACTGCTGAGGTGATGAGAACCAGATGGTGCAGATCGTCCAAAAGCTGGTCCCACTGCACCCTCAGGGACCACTGAGAGATCCTCATGTGGAGCCTGGCTAGGGGAACGGTACAGATGGGAGCTCCCATGAGGCCTAGCAGGTGAAGGAATTCCCTGGCCGGAATGGTCCGGCAAGACGCCACCTTGGTGGCCTGGTGGACCAGAGTCTCCACTCTGTCTGGAGGAAGGAAAGCTCTGCACTGGACCGTGTCGAGGACAGCCCCAATAAACTGAAGTCTCTGGGTGGGAATAAGGTATGACTTGGGCACGTTGACAGTGATCCCAAGTTGACTGAACAGGTCCAGGGTAAATGACAGAGCCCCCAATAATGCATCCCTAGAAGGGGCTGCTAGTAGCCAATCTTCCAGGTAGGGAAACACTGCAATACCCCTGCGGCGTAAAAACGCCACCACCACCGCAAGGCACTTGGTAAAAACCCGAGGTGCCAAAGACAGGCCAAAGGGGAGTGCTTGGAACTGGAAGTGCTTCCCCGGAAAATGAACCGCAGGAACCAACGGTGGTTGGGGAAAATAGGGATATGTAGGTAGGCATCCTGCATATCTAGGGCGCAGAGCCAGTGATTCTCCAACAGTAGTGGCAGAAGGCTCTGCAGTGTCAGCATGCGAAACTTCTTGTACTCGACAAAATGATTCAGCTGACAGATCTAGATAGGGTCGGAAATCCCCGTTCTTTTTCGGAACCAGGAAAAAATGGGAGTAGAAGCCTTTCCCCGTTTGCCCTGGAGGGACTTGCTCAATCGCTTGTTTTAGCAAGAGTGAATTTATTTCCTCTTGGACGAGGAAAGCCTAGTCCCGAGAGTATGAGGACTTCACTGGAGGGCTACCCGGAGGAATTTCCAGGAACTCTATAGTGTGACCTGAGGCCACTATTTGCAGGACCCACTTGTCAGAGATAATCGCCATCCACTCCTGCATGTGGAGAGCGAACCTCCCCCTCCCACCTGCTCCTCGTCAAGAGGCTGAGGAGGCAGTGAGGCCGGGGAGTCAAGAAGTGGCGGGTCTGCCAGGGGAAGACCCCCTGACCGATGTAGATTCTTGGAGGCGGGGGGTTAACGGTACCCGTGGCCTTCTGCTTGCCTTGGCAACGCGCCTGAGTGGGTCTCCCCTGCCGCCAGGTCCTCTTCCGAAAGGGTTGCTGCTGTCTACGTTGAGAAGCACCCGATCGGTACATCGACCGAACAGATCTAAGGGCAACACCCTTGTCCTGTAGTTCTGTAATTATGTCTTTGGTGTTGCCTCCGAAAAGTACCAAGCCCCGGAAAGGAGCGTCCTGAATCACTGACTGAACCTTGTTAGCGAGGCCAGAGGGGCTAAGCCAGGAGTGCCATCTCTGGGTCACGGCAGTTGCAGAGGTACGAGCCACAGAATCGACCGAATCATAAGTGGCCCGTAAAGCATGCCTACAAGAAATCCTGGAGAGGCGAAGGTCCTTGGCGAGTTCCTCCTTGAGAGGTGAAGGATCCATAGACTGGACCTTCGCCTCCAACCTGGCCATGGTTGCTTTTTGGTGGGACACCATATGGGCCACGTAACTGAGGGAGCAAAGCGCACACGTGGCTGAAGAATAGACTTTTTTGCCAAATTGGTCCATCTGCCTCGACTCCTTATCTGGAGGAGTAGTGCTCAAGTGCTTGGGCGTAGTGGAGCAATCATGAGCCGCTGAAATGACCATGGAGTCTGCCTTCAGATGGGTCTTCAAAAAAGGAGCATTCTTAGGCGCCCGGTTAAGCCTGTCCGCCCGCTTGGGGACAGCCGGGATAGAATGAGGCATCTGCCAGACGGTGGTGGTGAGGTCTTGGTGGGGAGCCGTCCACGGAGGAACTGGGACTGGAGACAGGGACTCCAAATCAAGGAGCTCCATGAGACGCTGTCTCATTGGGAGTCAGAGGAACAGGACCCAATCGAAATAATCTCTGAGGGCCCTCAAGAGATCCGAGAAGGAAGGATCCTCAGGTGGCAATTTTGGTGAGGTCTTGCCTCTCGGCTCGGGTTCCTCCACGATTTCCTCCTCCGAAGAGTCCTCTCTCCTATCAGAACTATCATCGGCCTCCTCCATTAGACAATGGTCAAAGCGAGAGAGGGGAACATCCAGTCGAGTCTTCCCCGAGAGGTGGACAATCGGATCCGAACTGCTCGGGGAAGGGGACCTATGAAGCGGCGGAGGTAGGAGTCTTGCTTCTAGGTCCAAAACCAACTCCAACCTCGCTCCCTGCCACCAAGACTGTAAGAAAGACTTGAAATCCAGCGTAGCCGGAGAGGGTGGAGGAGGAGTTGGTTGGGGCTGGGGGTGGAGGGGAACAGCAACTGGCGGAGGGTAATACCCATGCGGACCTATGTAATGGGTATATGGATGATAACCCTGATAAAACTGTCCCAGTGGACTCCATCCAGGAGTGGGAACCTCCAGGTAAGGATCCCCAGGATACCCATGTGGGTAATGGGGGACAGTGAGGGGACAGTTACAGTACCCCATCGTCAGCCCTGACGTTGGGGGAACCCACGTTGGACCCGCTGTAATATATATTAAATTAGGGTCTGGCATCGCAACAGTTCATGTTATAGGGACCGACGTCGGCACCGGCATCACCCAATCTGGCGCCGGAAAAGGGTCCGGCGTTGGATGGGCCGATGTCGGCACCGGACAAAGGGTCTCAGTGGTAGGAGTCAGGTCCGGCGTTGGAGCCGACAGAATAGGCCTGACCACTGGGCCCGGTGTCAGGACTGTTGTAGGGACTGGTGGCATTGGAGGCGACGGCGGTCCCGGCGTCGGGACTGCTGTGATAACGGGCGGCACTGGAGTCGCCAGCGGTCCCAGCGTCTGAACTGTAGTGACTGGCCACGCTGGAAGTGCCTGCAGTCTGTCCTCAGGCTGAGGAAGGGGCCTCCAAGGAAAGGCCGTCTGGCCGAGGAGCCTCCTGACCTTGGTTCCCAGCGGGGGAGCGTGGGGAATAACCCCCGAAATGGGCTGGTTCACCAGCGACCCAATCTGCCTCGCCAGATGTTTCCGAAGTAGAATGAGAGGACACGGGCGAGGGAATAACAGGAGAGAGCGGGGCTGTCTCCCTTCGGTCCTGCCGGACATCGATAGTAGTGCCAGAAGGCCCCAACGGGGGAACTAAGCCAGTGCGGTCGTCGGGGATGGTCGACTTAGCAGGCATGGTCGGGCAGTCAGGGAGAGAATACCAGGCCAACTTAACAACAGAGGCTGGGCGACTGCCCCCAGCCAGGGGAGTCGACTTAACGGGCACCGGGCGGTCCCCGGAAGAGCCAGGGGCCGACTTACTGACTAGTGCAGCGCGGTCACCAGAGGAGCCAGCGGCCGACTTATCTGCCTTAAGTTTCTCCTTACCTGGGTGCTTCGACGGTGGCTGGGTCTTGCTGGTAGAGGACCTGACATCATCCGAGGAGCGAGCCCGCTCCCTCGTCTTCTCCTTGTGTTTTTTAGGGAAAGATTTGTCGGACGAGTCCCTAAGCTTGTCCATCTTCTTCTCAAGCGAAAGTAGACGGGCCTTGAGGAGATGGGAATCCAACGCCTGCTGTCTCCGCTTTTTGGTAGCCTGATTGAAGAACTGACAGTTGGGGCAGGAGGAGACTGGATGGTCTGGGCCTAGGCAGATGACGCACTTGGAATGCCTGTCTTTGTGTGGTATCTGAGTGCCACACTTGGGGCACTTTTTCTTTGGAGAAGACATGAACTATTTAATACTAAACATGAAATAGCGAGTTTTTAGGAAAAAACACGCGAAAAAATACTTTCCGACGGACGATGAATGGAGTCTGCGAAGCGACTAGCATGAGGCGATGGCGGAAAAGAACTGGAGGGCGGGCATGGAGACCGCCCACTATATACCGTCACGCTAACGTCAGTCACGTGACATTGGGTGGGCGGTCCCCCTGTTAGGGATTACTAGAAAAGTCTGCTGTGCGGCCCAACATCAGGCAACGTCCGTCCTACTTGTGTTGACCTGCTGAAGGAACCCTCTCGAAGTAAGATCCTGATTTTCTGGACAGGTGAAAGGATACAGGCAATAAGTGGCCCACAAATCTAGCAGCCCCCAACATGTCAGCCACCTTTTGGGGAAACCCCAAATCCAGCAATGGTTGTGCTTTCAGAAGCCACGCATTGAAGTGAATTGGCTTGAAGTCCGGATGGACTAGGGTTCCCCGCTCTTGTGACAATAGCTTCTGGTACAAGGGCAGGGGTATAGGTGGTTCCACTGCCAATGGTTGCATTGGTGGGAACCAGATCTGTTGAGGCATTGAGCAGCAATGAGTATCAGAGTTGCCCCCTCCCATTTGTGGTTTGAGTAGCAATGTCTGAAACAGAGTAGAGGAAGGAAAGGCGTACAAATACCTCCCTTTCCAACAGAGAGAAAACATGTCTCACCAGGAAACTCCAGGCCCTGGAGGAAGCAAGCAAAAAAGCAGTAGTTTTGCTTTGTGTGGGGATGCAAAAAGGTTCAACTCTGGATGAACCCATCTGTTGAACAGGTCATCTATCACCTGGGTCAGCAGTTTTCATTCATGCACTCTGGACTCTGACCTGATTAGTCTATCTATCTACTAAGACATTTTGGGTGCCTGGAACATGCACTGCTGACAGTTCTAGACTGTGGTCTAGCACCCAATACAAGACTCTCACTGTTTCCCTACACAGAGGGCAAAAATAAGTGCCCCCTTGTTTGTTGATGTAATGCATCACACTGGTGTTGTCTATTTATATAAAAAGAGGGCCCGGGGACAGACAAGTCTGGATGACCTACAGGCTGTACAGAGCAGCTTGCTGTTCTAGAACATTTATGTCGAGGGTGCTCCCCACTGCACTCCACGTACCCAGTGTCTTATGGGGCCCGAAGTGTGCCCCCCCCCCCCCGCGCCTCTGTGGTTAGAATCTGTGGGGTGGGAGTGTCAGGAAAAGAACCCCCTTTAGCAGACTGGTAGGTACCATCCACCAATGCGAACAGGAGAGGTGACCAGAACCTTCTGTTCTAGGTCATCTGTGCGCTGATCCCACGGACCTCTTAGGGTCCACTGAGGGATCCTCATGTACAGCCCGGCCAGAGGTACCTTGACAATGGCCACTGTCATCAGGACAATGAGCTTCAGGAATGTCCTGAGACCGACCTACAGTCGTGGACCATCTGGGCCTGCGCAATACAGCACTAAGCCCTTCCAGGGGCAGCAGACTGAGCATTTGGCTATGTCCAAAACTGCTCCATGCACTGAAGATGCTGGTAAGGGTTCAAGACAGGCTTTGGAACACTTATAGTGACGCTAGAGCATCGAAACAGTGTCTTTGTATATGCCAGGGCATGTAAAAGCTGGTCCTTGGAGAAAGCCTTTAATAGCCAGTCATCCATGCCAGGGAAGACATAAAGGCTTGCCTTGCAAAGGGCTGCTGCCACCACTGCTAAGCCTTTGGCAAAGACCAGTGGCACATATAATAAGCCAAATGGTAATACCCTGACTGGTAATGTTCCCTTTGAAACAGAAACCTCAGGTATGTCCCATGATGTTGATGAACTCTGATATGAAGATATGCATCCTGCATGTCCAACAACTCCAGTCCCACTTGGAGAAAGACCAGTCTGAAGTTTCGGTATTCTATGAAAATGTTTAGAGCTCTGAGGTCTACAATGAGTCTTAAATCTCCTGTCCATTTTGAGACTAGGAAGTATCAAGAACAGAACGCTGTGTCCCTTTGTTCCAGGAGAACAGTGCTATAGCCCTTTTCTGAAGCAAGATCCGAATTCCCTCCAGAAGCAATGGGAAGTACTCTGGAGGGCAATGGGAAGGCACTGGTGAATGATCTGGAGGTAGTTCTAGAAGTTCGAGAGCATGGCCTTCTGCTTTGATTTCCATGATCCAGGCATCCAAAGTCATTACCCTCCACTGATCCAGATGGGGGGAGAAGTGACTCCCAGATAGCCACCCCTATAGGCAATGGTGGTGGAGGGAATCTGGCGAAACTGGTTGCTGTGGCTGCTGTGGCACTGCCACTTCTAGGGGTTTGCAAGTGTGCACAGCTCCTGCTCCTCCACCCTTGCCCTGTTACCTGGCAATGTAACAGTGTCTAGCACTGGCCAGACAAAACTCAACCCTCTGTCCACTCCTCTGGATATAAGAGAAGGAATGTACCAATGTTAGGGGGTTCTGCCTGAGGTCTGCAGATCAGAGAGAATATCTTGAACAGCTGCACTAAGCAACTTATATCATCTAAACGGAGCACTGAGAATGGACTGTTGTACTTCATTTGCAAAGCCAGCCACCCTGAGCCAGGAGTACCTCCTAGGTCATAAACCAGAAGCTGCTGCCCTGGCAGAAACATCACAGAGATGTCATATGCCATACATAGGGGATGTGTGCCTACGTTTTCCCTCACTGTTAGAGCTTTTGCTTAGGGGCACCTTCTGGGAGGGTTTAAGCAGCTGTGTTAGCATTCCTCTAGAGGGTATCCTACCATATGGGCTTGGTGGGCTACAGGAGGCCAGCATCTTTTGTCAGCCTTCCTGGGGACAGCTAGGGAGTGGTTTGGTCTACACCAAGTAGCAGAGCAGATGTGGCACCCTCTAAATCTGGTAAAAGGGATGGCACCACAATAAAATAAGGCTCTGGTACCTCAAGAAACTTCATAAGGTTCCTTCGGTTGTATTCTGCTCCTCCCCATCTCAATCCATGGCAGTCTAGAAATGCTAAATCATGGGTGAGGGAAATAGGGTCCTCTCAGAGAACACTAAAGTGTGTAGGGTAGAGTCCTACCTGGCAGCAGGCCCAGCGGAATTGGCAGCCTGACTGCAGAGCTCTACACATAGCCTTGTTCCTCCTCCTGTGTAATAAGATTACGCATAACAACGCCATCAATGTTGGCAACAGTAGGTAAATAGCATGCCGGCTACACATTTTTTTTTTTTGTTCCTTTGTTTTTCTTCTGCATCACACAGGAAGTATTACTGAGAAACCACACCTCATGGCGTCGATGGGGGTCGAGGTAACAGGTCCCGTTGACAAGTGAAGCAAGGAGGTGCCTTACCGGTTGTCCTTACGAAGATAAGGGGACCCTTGGATGTTGACGCCCATATTGTCGATGGGTGCAATTTAAAGAACTCAGCGGTGGAGGCAAGGGCACCACTGTAGACATTAAATGCTCCAGCCATAACAGGCCTGATAATGTCTGACCCTCATCTCAAGTGAAGAATATGGGTGGGTCGACGGGGGAGGCAAAGGCACCACCGTCAATGGCAGGTGTAGCAGCCACAGCAGGTGTGGTAAGGAACACCCCATATCCCATATCTAAGGTTAACACCTGGGGGGGGTCAACGGGAGAGGCAGAGGTATCACCACTGACTGCGAAAAGTACCAGCCATAGCCAAACCGATGATGCTTACCCAATATCTCGCCTTGGGGGGTAGCAACATGGCTGAAGCAGCAGCCTTGAAAAGTGGAAGGGCAACCTGGAGTACACCAATTCTGGAACTGCCCGTAACTCTCTTCTGACGTCTGGATGCCCGTAAACCAGTCGGCAGGGTGCCCTGACACACGCTACATAAAGAAGTGTTGTTGACCAGACCTAGGCTGCGGAACCCTACGTCGCTGGGAGTAGCCACTGTAAACCTCTCTCCATCTTTGGGAAACAAAAAAGAGAAGAGAGTTGACAGTTCTCTCGGCGACATACAGGTAACTGATAATTGTTCTTACACTATGAGAAACATGAGAAGAGTGTTTCCACAGTGGTGTGACGAGTCTTCATCAATAGCAGAAAAGAAACTGAGGAGGGAAGAGGCTGCCCACATTTATACAGGGAGAGGCGATACAGGACGTTGCCGTGGGTGACCTCTAGTGGACTGCTTGCAAAAGTTTCCATGTGATCATACAGCCTGGCAGCTAGAAGTTCCATAAGTGTGGCCTGATGAAAGATACTGTATCCTCGAAGAAGATCAAGTGTTGTACAGTATCAAAGTCACGATGCTGTGACTATTCTAACTCGGTGACCGCTTCATCTGTGGAGAAGAGGATAGTGTCACTGGCATACATATGAATGTTTGAACTGACACAAGAACAGGGGAAATCATTAAGATGGAGAAACATTCTTGTTTTCAGAAAACTGTCCTTAGTGATGGCACAGGGGAAAAGAAAGAAAATACATGAAACAAACTGGATATTTGTCTATTACGTTTTTGAAAGGTCCCTCTTGATTTGTCATTTATTCAGTTTATGCTGTATCTTTCTTCATCTTGGCTCAGGGCACCTTTTAACATTGTGCACGCACATACGCATGCACGCATACAAAACGTGGCATGAAATAAACTGACCAACATCCCCTCATTTAGACAATCCTCTTGGAAAAGAATGTCCAAAAGTTCAGTTGATAAAGGATCTTAAACAGTTTTTCTTGGCAGCAATGTATTTTAAAATATTAAGTAGCATGCCAGGTAGCAAATTCAGGAACAAAGGCCAAGTCCCTTTAGACTGCTACAGACCATGGCTATAATAAATGAATTAAAAAACTCAGCAGTACCACTTTCTCTACAAGCCAAGAAATGAAAAATATTTTCTTGCTTCGGTTTTATACCAATCACTAATGGACAAATTAAGAACACAACCGCCCTTCAATCATCAAGTCATCCACATCATTGTCACCTGTCTCAATACTGACCTTGCTAGTAAAGTTACAGCCCCAGCCACCACTGGAGATGCAACGCTGGTCCCAGAGAGGGAACGACATCCACCCTTTATTCCAGAACCTCTTACTCCAGAGCCGTAGGTAACAATGTCTGGCTTCACCCTGCCATAACCACCTGGCAGTTCCTGTGAAAAGACAATCAAAATAGTTGGTTACACAGCCAAAATAAAAACAGTGGTGAATAAAATAATGGCTAATACGTGACATCTGGAAAATACATATGATGGGAGACAGCTAAATATATTTATGTAATGCTTGTGAGAATAAATTCTGGCTAGTATTTTCGATATCTAGAGGGTGGTCAGACCTAGAGTGAGGATATTGTGTTTATCAACACATTCTATGACTCTGGAGCTCAGCAGCTGATCATTTCTTTTGGCTTTTGACTTAACCACCAGGTATCAACATTTTCAATTGAAATCGACTTTTAATGTACTTGCTCTAAGGACCATCTATCCAACAACCAAAGCTGACCTTCATAAAACGTCTAATACTGCTGCTACTACTTACGTCAGAAATGTATATGCTAACCCTGGCCCTCCCCCACGAGTTGGTGCCAAAGAACAAGTCAAGGCTGGAACACTCCTTGGCAAGTATCAACATCTGTAGCCTCCTCAATAAACTACACTCCCTCACAGCCTGGACAGCACATCAGGACCCTGATATTCTATCCATAATTGAGACATGGCTTTCCCCAAAGATCCCGGACTCAGCAGTATCAATCCCAGGGTATACAGTCTTCAGGCAAGACATGCTGTCCAAGAGAGGTGGAGGCTATGCCCTTTACCTAAAAGAATCTCTTAAGGGTCATGTTTTCAGTGTGCCTCTCCCTGAGAATGACATCCAGGTCCTTGCCATGAAGATACTGCTTGGAGCACAAAACAAAAACCTGACAGTGGCATCAATCTATATTCCCCCACCCCAAAGCTGACCAACCAAGGGTAAACTAGACTTCATACACTCATTTAATCAAAACACAGAAACAATCCTGCTTGGTGATTTCAGTGTGAACTGGTCCACCCCCAGTGCGAACAAATATAAGGACGCACTGACTGCGGCTAACTTCTCGCAAATGGTCCAATCACCCACAAGGGTGAACTAGAGAACAGGTACTACCACCCTTCTGGACTGGGTTCTCACGAACCGCCTGTATCACATCACAAAAACAGTAGTTCTCTCCGACAGTTTAAGCGACCACTCCCCAATCCTTTGCTCCTAGTTGAACTAATACACTAAGCCTCCTCCCAAAACTATGAACAGCAGGAGACTTATTCCTGTCATCTTGGGTCTCTAAAAACCCTCCTACATGACCATGATTGGTCTCTGACAGACACAGTCTTCAGCATTGACACGGCTCTTGAATATTTTATCCACAGCTTTAACAGCGTCTGTGATTTCCATGCCCCGTTCAAAAAACATAAGATTAAAGGCATCAACAACCCTTGGATTAACTCTGATCTGGAACAATTGAGGTCCCCGGATCATCTCTGGCATCTAGCCAACTTGGCTGGCACCCAGGCTGACACCCAAGCTTACAAAGCAGCAAGACATGCCTGTACTAGAGCAATTCAAAACAAAAAGGCAAGATACTACAGGAGCGCATTCACTAACTCATGGAAAGATGGGAAGAAGTTTTGGGCGAATCTTTGTGAAGTTACAGGGCATATCCCCAAAGTACCACCCTGTATGCTGAACGTAAATGCCAGCCTCACTCTGGACGAGGTCACCACGGCTACCGCTTTTAATGCGGCATTCATCAATCTTAGTTATGTGCTTCCTCCAACCTTTCCTGAACCCCCACCGGACTCTCCAGGCTTGGACAAAGCAAGAACACAGGGCCATCCACCTTTCTACTTTAAAACTACCTCAGAGGCCCTAGCCAAAAAAAAACAACTGCTCAAAGTGCTTGGGAGGTCCAGATTCAATGGAGACTCCCTAGACCTGAAACTACTTGCCCTCATCATTGACAAAGTCCTGACCCCGCTCACCAAAATCCTCAACCAATCCCTAATGCTTTCCCAGTTCCCCCAAATATGGAAATCTGCTGTTGTGATGCCAATTCACAAAAGTGGGGATAAGACCCTAACCTCTAACTACAGACCCATCTCCATTTTTTCCCCTACTCTCAAAAGCACTGGAAAGAATAACTGCCGATCAACTCACAGAATACCTTGCTAACCACAACCTGCAATGTCAGGAGCAGCATGGTTTTCAAAATGGACATAGTACCACCACAGTTTTCCTTGAATTCACCACTTACAACCATAATGCTCTGGATCAGGGACATCTTGTCATCGCCACCTTCATCGATTTGACAAAGGCGTCTGACAGGGTCAACAACTCCCTGCTATTTTAACAATTATCTTTCCTTGGCCTCTCAGATGATGCCACACGTTGGTTCCAAAGCTACTTTAGCAACCGAAACCAACAGGTCAGAGTTGGTGAGTCCCTCTCACTCTTCCGTCCGATTCACTCTAGAGTTCCCCAAGGGTCCATCTTGGGTCCCTTGCTTTTCAGTCCTTTCTGTTCAGTCTCCCTGCATCATGCCCCAACAGACTCCGGTTATATGCAGACAATGCAGTTATTTTCACCTCCCACCCTGACCCCTCCCCTCTTACAACTGCAAAAAAGCTTTACACAAGTGGAGACATGGTTTAAATCTCAAAAACTCGTACTAAATCACAAAAAAAAACAAAAAAAAAAAACAATGATGTTTCATGGCATCCATAACAAACGTAAAAACAAATGTCTATCACAAACAGTGAAGAGATGTTGCTCAAACATGTTTAACTGTTTAAATACCTAGGGGGTTACCCTTGACAGCACCTCGCCTTACTCTGAACACACTGAGAGCACTGCCAAGATCATGAACATCCGCACTGAACTTCTCTTTAGACATAGGAGCTGCCTCACCAATGAAACCCTAAGCATTGTCATTCAGAGCTCTGTTATATCAATAATTGACTATGGGCTTGTGATCTACGGCTCTGCCACGAACACCGCACTTCGAACAGTCATTGCCTTAACAAGGCATGTAATCTACTGACCTCTGATCCACGCTTCTCACATACCTGTGACATCTACAAGCAAGCAAACTGGCTCCAACTCCCCGGCAGACTCAAGTACCAGACCTGTATGCTAGCAAAATAGATTACCTTAAATCTCCTATCCTCATGGGTTCGGTCCTTACTGGCCCCCCACTGCAGCCCCCGCCTAAGCAGGAGCTCAGAATATCTTACTTTTTCTGTTCCACGCTGCCACACTACCCAAGGACACACAGAGCCTCATCCTGGTACAACTCGCTTTCACCTGCTATTACCAACAACACTACCCTGGGCACTTTCAAGTGCAACCTGCGTCAGTACCTTGTCACAATGGCCTCCTGTAGATGCTTCTCCTAATTAAACTTACTCTCCTTCCCTCTAATTCTCCCCTCCAGTCCCTCCCGCCTTTACCCCCACCACTATCTCCCATCTCCTCCCTTTTTATTTCCCCACTATTATCTACATTCTCTCCCCATAGCTTCCTCTACATGCATCTACCATCTCTCCTAGCAGTTTCTAATTTGTCCTAGTGAACCATATTACAAATGTTTTATTGTACATATGTTTTTGAATATACACAAATTACTGTAACTTAACATACATACTGTGAATCATTGTACATATTACAGTAATTCCATATGAAAGCTTTAATGTACCTGACAAAGCCTATGGCTGCTTGAAACTAACGTATTTGTTACTGTCCTCACTATGTTCTGTATTGTTTCCCCAGTGTGGAACCTCTATAAAAAAGCCTTGGCTCAAAGGTGTCTTCCGAAATAATAATAAATAAAATAAAATCATCACTCTAGGACCTCCATACCAGAATTTATCTACACAGTAGGTTTTCACTGATTAGAGCAAGCAGCGTGAGCACCACACTTCAATGTTCTCTGCCCCCTGCCACAGCTGACTCACGCACAGCTGTAGCTCAGCTCTTTTCAGTGTGAAACCTTGTCACACTGAAAGGTTCTCCACCAGATTTTCAAAAAATGTTAACATTTATGAATTAAAAAAAAAAAAAATCACTTCACAATTTCAGTAGCACATGATTACTAGTCATCCCACCCCAGTGACACTCTCCTTCTCTGCCCAACTGGCACCGACTCGTTACTCCCCAGAACCAAATGCTCTTCTCCCATACACTTCTCCAACCTCCACCAAGCACCCCAGCACGTCGCCTCAGAGATCTGCCTTAGATCAGTACCACTGTGACTCACAAGCACGCTGACACAAAGATGCACCATTCATAAGCGTCATGAGCATCAACACACGCACGCTCACTCCAGCAACCACTCGGACATTCGAAAAGAAACAAAATACATAAAAAAAACCCTAAAAAAATAAATAACATAAGCTGGCTCACAAAAATGAAACATCACAGAAATGGAACTTGTCATGGCCCAGACAGAAATATCTACGATATCCTTTCCTTGTGTACTTTATCACTCGTGGCTCTGCCGCTCGTGATATCATAAGGTCAAACTACACTCTGGAAGGATATCACAGATATTACTGTCCACGCCATAACATAGTCCATATTTTTACAGAACCAGTGGAGACAAAAATGACAAGGCTTTTTTGCTTCTAACCTCAAGCCATCATGATATCCTGAAGGTTAGGTAGGTGGCAATTGATATCTTGAAGGTCAAGTACATCACAATGGAATTCTCAACCAATCAGAGGGCAGCTTTCACAACTCTGATGACATCACAATTCTGCTGTGTAGCTTGGAAGCCAACAGTTGAAATCAATGGGAACTAGTCAAATCTTTAAACAAACCGCATATTAAAATGTGTAACCTTAGTTCTACTACCAGTGATCAGTTCCCACTCAACAAAAATAAAATAAATTTCCACACTTAGGCAGTCATCCATTGAGCATTTTCAGTCATTGGAAAAATCTTTAAGACCGCCCCCTTCTGCCACCCAACCATATAGCCCTCCAGTTCAACAAACCCCTCCCTCCCACTGCGCTCAGATATGCACACTGGAACAGGAATCCACATCAAGCCTTGCCAGAGGAGGTCGAGTGGGTTGCATGGACGTGAACTGAATACTAGTAGTACAACTATGGGTACATGCAAGTATCCTCTACGTCTAACTACCAAGATTCAGTTCACTAGCCACACTCCTATTAGTCCTCATAAGGAGGGGGAAAGGCATACATCCCAAATTAGGCAAAAACAGACTGGAGGACTGAGGATCCAAAAGCAGCCTCCAATGACTTATCAAGTGAATGCTGTAATGGAACAGGAATGTGTGCAATTTCGACCAGGCAGCAATCCTAGAGTATATATTTTAGAAACAGGAAAGCACCTGGCAGCAATGGGTCTGGTGGAGTAAGCCTTCAACCCCATAAATGGCTCTTCCCCAGCCTACCTTTAACAGACTGATGCAGAAGATTATCTATCAACCAACTGTCTGTTTGGATGCCGATCTGACATGGTCTGCTGCAGAGTACGTGACAAATAATTGTCGAGCCTCAAAAGTAACAATTACGTAAGAACTTACCATAACAGCAGATCTTCAAGGGAATCTCCTCCAGCATGTCACATTGTTGGAACTTAGGCCATCAGGCTCTGGGACCACACAGTAACTTTTTCCACAGCAGTACCACAAAGGGCTGCCCATGACGATGTCTGACGTCACTACTGTTATATAGGCATGGGTGTCCCTAACCACTCTCAGTTACCCGCCAGAGTTCCAGCTCGGAGGACCTCCCTAGAGGGACCTGAGAGAAGGAATGTGGTTCTGCCTGTCAGAGAAGGCAGCAAGCAGGGAAGCACAGAGAAGAAGAGAAGACAGAAAGAGCCTGAGACAGACAGTGGGCAGAGGACCACCCAGTAGGCAGCCAGGAAAGAAAGCAGTGCTGTTGAACGGCCAAGGCAGAAACAGCAGGGGTACACTTAAAAGGAAATCAGGGCTGAAAGTGAAGGTCCCTGAAGTCCTGAGAGGGACCAGCTCAGGAGGACCCATACACTTAGGACCGGGGAAAGAATACAAGGCGCCCGCCAGAGACCCTCCACTGAGGATTCACCCCCGGAGGAAAACCCTGCTGACCC
Source organism: Neoceratodus forsteri (assembly GCA_016271365.2). Taxonomy (NCBI): domain Eukaryota; kingdom Metazoa; phylum Chordata; order Ceratodontiformes; family Ceratodontidae; genus Neoceratodus; species Neoceratodus forsteri. The sequence goes on from CM028130.1 coordinate 1,070,252,588, forward strand.
CTGGTGGCCTGTCCTCGTTCCCGAACACGGGTCGTAAGCATAGTGCAAGGTAAGGCAACCAGCACCTCAGTTCCACTGTGTCGGCCAACTGGCCCGCTTTTTGGAAGCAATGTCTAGACTGTAATATTTCATGAATGTATGTACAGTAGACCAGGTGGCGGCTTCGCAAATTTCCATGACTGAGACACCTCGAAAACATGCAGTGGAAGTAACCATGCCTCTAGTGGACAGGGGTTTCACAGTCCCTGTGATAGATTTGTCGTATTTGTTATAGAAGAACGTAATGCAGTTGGCCAACCATGTGGACAAACACTACTCAGAAACCTGAACGACCGGTCGTCCAGGAGCAAAAGAAACAAAAAGTTACTCAGTTTTTCGCAACTGTTCAGTGCGGAGTAAATAAAATCTCAATGTTCTATGCACATCAAGAGTATGAAGCAGGGCTTCCCATGGATTCTCATGCTCCGCATAATATACTGGCAAATGAATGGACTGATTCAGAGGGTTCTTGGTTCCATGTTAAAATCGTGATTTCAAAATTGCAATCGCCAAATTGGCGAGTAATTAATAGCGAGCGCTGTTAATGCAACATGACTTTATAGCGCCGCACATGTTAGTTGGGGCATAATAATAGTGATCTGCAGCCAAGCCCCATTTACAAATTACATGCTCATGGACTATCAAAATTCTATGAAAGTGAGACCACAGACTAGAAAAGTTCTGATACGTTGTAGCTCACGGTTCCTGTAAATGCTGTGGTTCAAAGGATGCAAGTTTCAGCCCGTCTTTTAACAATTTTTTTAAGTTTTCGCTATCAACGCTGTCAGCAGTGTCTGCAATGTCTCAGCCGTCTTGATGTCCCAATTTGCACCTCAATTTCTGCACTCAAAGATCAAAACTGCTGCCCTCAGTAAACTGCAGTAAATCTTGCAGTGGGTCCACAGAACCGGGTAATTCCTTCCCTGTGTTCAGCCCACCACAGGGCTCACTGCTTTTCCTGCTGACTGAATAAACTCTAGACACACAGTGTGCATTCACCTCTCCATAAAGCTAGCCCAATTATTGGGTTATTAGGTATTGTGTGTAGGTGGGGATTAATTCTGATTGTACGGGGTTAGCTGGTTTCTCTCACATTATATGCTTTTGGACATTTTTGGCATCATATGAGATAAACCACACTGTCCGATTTGGAGGTCTACGATCCCTGTATTTGTATTATTTTTTCCTGTGCTCTTCTGCTGGTGATTTACTGTATGTGCGCATGCGGATACCAGTGCTGGGTGAAAAGGGTGGATACTGCCATTACACAAATATCACAGGAATCCACATATTAGTTGCTATTTTAACATGCTCAGAACGAGTTTGGATTGCTTGAAAAGTCAGGCCCAGACTCCAGATGAGAACTATTTGTAAAAGTTAATGCAGATCTGGGCACTGAGAAATGACAAGCCTCTTGGGTTAAGGGATGGGCCATATTCAGTGTACATGCACATGCTAACAGTAAGTAGTTTAATGCTGTAATCTGCGATTTTCCAGAGCCACAATTGTTTTCCACCATTTGGCAGGCTTCATCGCTACTTATGCTAAACTGCTATTATTGAGTGGTCGCTAAACTTGCATTCACTGTTATGGCATAGCTATTTTGAAGTCAATAGTTTTGCATTCGCGGTTTTAATGGGTAACCAATTAAGAGTAAATTCAGAATCCACTTTTGGTAGAAAGGAGGGGTTAGTATGTAAGGAAACCAGATCCCCATGAAACTGTAGGTAAGATGGTGTGCACATAAGCGCCTATAACTCTGAGATATGTCTGCCTGACGTAATCGCTACCAGAAAAATCATTTTCCATGACAAAAATCAGAGCTTGCATGTATCCGCGGGCTTGAAAGGGCTCACAGTCAGTTTTTCAAGTAACAAAATTCAAATCCCACACCAGGACTGGATCCCATATGGGGGATGTAAGTGCAGGATACTTTTCAAGAAGGTTCTGATCAGAGTCAGACGGGACAATGGTTCATTGTCCACAGGTAAGTGAAAAGCTGAAATAGCTGCTAGGTGGACTCTGATAGAAGAATACTTCATGCCACTCTCAGAGAGAGTAAGTAGTCTAGGATGCTCTGTGGAAAACACCCACAGGGGTCCAATTCCCTGGAAGAGACCCACACGGAGAAGTGTCTCCACTTCATGGAGTAGGATGACCTGGTACAGGGCTTCTGAGCCACCTGCAGGATCTCTGCTACCTTGGGGAACACTTTGTAGTGAGACAGGACTATGTCCTCAGGAGCCAAGCGTGCATGTAACGAAGATCCAGGTGCAGCAAGGTGCCGTACTCCTGTGAGAGGAGAGCCAAGCAAAATGATAGAGGAAGAATCCTGGTCCAAGATTTGCAGAAGCAGGTGGAACCAGATCTGCCTTGGCCAGAAGGGGGCTATGAGAATCACAGATGCCCCATCCTTGATTAGTTTTAGAAGTACTTTCTGCAGGAGAAGAAATGGTGGGAAAGCATAAAGAAAAGTTCCTGTCCAGGAAAGAGACACGGCATCCTGCCATAAAGTTCCAGGACCTCGCTCGAGAGGGCAATAGAGAGGCAGTTTTGCATTTTGCTAAAAGGCAAACAGGTCCAACTCCGGGCAACCCCACTGTCGGAACACATCTAAGATGTCCAAGTGAGTTCCCACTCGTGGGCCCAGGGCATCTACCAGGGTATTCGACACCCCTGGAATGTGGACTGCCAGATGGTAAATGCCCTTCTGGAGTGTCCAATACCACACCCTCATGGATTCTCGGCAGAGAGGGTATGAATGGGTACCGCCTTGTTTGTTCAGGTAGTAAACTATCACCAAACTGTCTGATTGCACTTGAAGGCAACCCTGAGGGAGCAAGGTCTTGAGCGCCCGTAAGGCATATAAGACCATCCTCATTTCCAGGACGCTGATGTGAAGACGAGCTTCCACCTTCGTCCAAGAGCCCTGGGACTGAATTCCTTGAAGATGGGCATGCCAGCCCATCAAGGAAGCGTCCATCATATGAGATCAGGGAAACAGGGATGGAATGACATGCCTCGCAGCAGACTGTCCATGGACTTTCACCACTGTAAGGAGCAAAGCACCGGGGAAGAGAACAGGACATGGGCATCAAAGTCGATGATTCTCTGATCCCATTGGATCCTGAGGGTCCACTGAAGAACCCTTATATTGAGTCTGGAATGGGGACAGCAGGGACGATGACCACCAAATGTCCCAGGATGCGAAGGTAGTCTCTGGCGAAGACATACCCAGCTGGAATACTAGGGTAAGAATGTCATCCGCCTGAGCTCTGGGAAGAAAAGCCATGCCCAGAGAGGTGTTCAGTACTGTTCCTATATACTGGAGAGTCTGTGAGGGAACCAACATGGATTTTGGATGACTGACCGTGACACCCACCAAGGAGAACAACCGGAGGGAACGGGCCAGGGTGTGTTCCAACAAGGGGTGTGATGAGGCCTTGAGGAACCAGTCATCCACGTATGGAAGACAAAGGCCTTCTTCCTGTATGGCTGTAGCCACCATCACTAGGCATTCTGTAAACACCCATGGGGCTGTTTAAAGGTCGAAGGGTAGGAACCAAAACTGGAAATGGTGACCCTGAAACTGGAAGTGTAGGAACTGCTGGTGAGCAGGGTGCATCAATATATGAAGGTAAACATCCTTCATGTCCAGGGAACAGAGCCAGCAGGGTGGTGAGAGTCACCATCCAGAATTTTTGGCATTTTATGTAGAGGGTGAGACCTCGGAGATCCAGAACGAGGCGCAAGTCTCCTGACCATTTGGGAACCAGGAAAAATTGGGAGTAATATCTTGAGCCCCTCTGATGAGTGGGAACAGGTTCTATGGCCCATTTTCTTAACACTGCAGCCATTTCCTCCCTCAGTACTAAAGCATGGTCTGGAGGGTAATGAGAGACACAGGGTGGCAAGGGAGGAGCACTGATAAAGTCAGTGTGAAGGATCCAGAGGTCTGAAGTGATCCCTTGCCATCCTGTGAGGTGCAGGGTTAACCTGCCCCTGACGGCTGTGGAGGGGGGTCTCTGCCCCCACGGCCAGAGAGAGAGGCCTTCAGGCTGAAGTCTGGCCCTGCTGAGGAGCAGCAGGGACATATGAGGAAGTCCTTGGGGCATTTCTGGCACACAGCAGGGCTAATGGAGCTTTTCACTTATTAGCGTGCTGCCTCTGAGTTGTAGGTCTACCCCGACTGGAGCAACCCCAAAAGGATCCCCTGTAGGCAGGCTCTGCTTGAGGGTGATAAAGGGTCCGATCAGATTGAAGGGTATGACCGAAGTCCTGCAAGTCCTTCAGAATGTCCTGGGCTTGTGGTCCAAAAAGTTTGTCTCCCTTAAAGGGAGCACTGAGAATGGACTGCTGAACGTCTTGGGAGAATTCTGAAACTCTCAGCCAGGCATGGCGTCTGAGGCAAATATCTGCAGGTGAGACACTAGCCAAAGAATCAACGGCATCATAAGTGGCACAGAGCAGGTGATGACAGACAGCCGCAGCAGTGGAGAGTTCTGCATTGAGATCCTCTTGAGGTTGACCACCTGGAAGGGACTGGACAGATTCTTGAATAGCTTTAAGAATTTCCTCCTGATATTTAAGGAGGTGACTCATATAACTGAGGATATGGAGGGATATTGTAGCCAAGGCATAAACCCATTTTTCTCATGACATCCAATTTCTTGGATTCCTTGTCAGGGGGATGAGCACTCATATGCTGTGGTCTAGCAGACCGATCATGCGCAGCATTCCAAACCTTCCTGCAGTGGGGAAGTAAGATAAGGGTAATCCACCAGTGCCCGGTAAAGGCAGTCCCCCTTCCAGGGATTAGAGGGAATCTTGAACGGTTGCTGCCAAGTTGCCTATATGGCCTCCTCAAAAGCATCCACAAGAGGAGGGACGACCAAGATGGGGCTGTCAGGAATACCAAGGTACTGGGCTAACTTTTTCCTGGAGGCATACTGTTCCGTAGTTTGGAATCCAAATGTTTTCTGTAGATGAACCATAATATCCAAAAAGGAAGGGTCATCTGGGGAAGAACAGGGCAAGTCAGGAGCAGGTTCCCCCTGAAGGGAAGTAGCCTCCAAGAAGGATATCTGGGACTCATGACCCTGGTCCATATCCTCCTCATCTTCACCCAAATCTGCCAGGTCCCATTTCTGCAGGAATGGATCATCCAGATCATCCTCCCTGGGATGGTACCCCAGAGAGGCAGGAGAGGAGCTCTCTGTCCTGGAGGCCAAAGGTCTTGATGGAGCAGAGGCCAGGACTACCGCCTCCCTAGATGGGCGAGGGGAGGACCTAGTAAGACCCATAGTAGACTGGACGAAAGCTTGAATATCCACCATGGCTAGCTGTCCCCAAGAGGAGGCAGGGGTCATGGAATGAATGGGCACCACAGAAGGGATGGCAGAAGATACAGGAGCCAACAGTCCCATCGACGATGAGGAGTGTACATAAGACCCCAACACTGTCGACGATGAAGGAGCCATTGTAGAGCTCCTTAACAACTGGCCAGGTACAGACAAAGACTTCGATGGCGGTGTCTTAGCGCCTGTCGATGGGAACATCGTCGACGAGAGAATGGTGGCTAGATAAGTGTAGAAGCGTGGGAAATAACAGATGTCCAGACCAAAGGTTTAAGATGCATAAAAAACGCAAAGGTATGCGTTTGTCAATTTATTTCCAAAAACAAAACAAAACAAAAAAATATTCTTAACTTAAAGTTCATAGAAAGGAAAACAATCGGTGTTAGTCTTCACACCCAAAAACAGGAAATACTTCTTTCCACAGACTCCTGAATTGCCTTTTCCTTTCCTTTTGTCTGTACAGCACTTTGTGTGGAAACACACACACAACCTTCTTGCTCTGTGGTCAGCTGAATACTGACTCTCTCTCTATCCATCTACACAGGTCTCCTAGTGGAGGGTTTATATACTTTCAGAAGGTGTGTCTTGAACTGAGCCCTCCCCTATTGTGACATCACATTACCTGAATACTATAAAAGCAGCCATTTTGTAGGCTGCCATCCCTATAGCAGGACCTCAGCAGGAGAAGCAAGACATTCAGGTACACATTCATTTTGTTTTAATACAGAAAGAAAAGAAACACTTGTTAAAGATTGAATTAAAATCTGCAGCCTTGGCAAGAAAAACAGATAGAGGCGCTCCCTATCTGTCTTCCTTGCAAAGCTTCAGGATTCTATTTGCTTTTAAATGTAATTGCCAGAAAGTAAACATGCATTTATTTAAGACAACAATTCTAGTAAATCTTTTTTACACAGTAGTCTCCTCAACATATTTTCTTTATATGTGCTGCATAATGCTTGTTTTTATGAAATCCTCACAGCTAAATTTCAGCTGACTGCTTTCAAGCTTATCAAGATTTGGATGCCAGATTGTTTTAAAGATAATCAGGGACAGTAAAGAAAGGTTTGAAGATTGCCAGGTTGGCCACCCTGACAAGAAAATTAGGATAGATACGAATATAGAAGCAGACAGGATAGAGTGAAAATTGAAAAGTATGGGGGGGGGGGATATCTTGTAAATTCTTGATATTTCTCTTCATAACAGGACCCTGTTACACACCTCCCACCACAAGAAGGCAAACATAATAAGTTTTTATTTGTTGGCTGAGACCTTCACCTTTGAAAGGGTTGGAACTTCCGCCCACCCACTCTCAGAAGTTCCACCTCAGGGACCTTATAATTAGTTCTGTACAGAAACAATATTTACTGTCTTATCAGAGCTACTGTACAAAACAATTCCTAGGGTGTCTAGTGCTTACTTAGCACAATATTCATTTTACTTTGGTATTCTTGCAGCACCATATCGAGATAGAAAATCAGCATTTAAATGCTTCGTTCCTGACCTGTGTTTTACGGTAAACTTATATGGTTGTGAGACAAATACCATCTCATAATCCGATGCGTTTTTATCTTTTCATCTGGTTTATCCAACACAACGGATTATGATCTGTCATCACTACAAAATCATTTCCCCACAAGTAATACTTAAGGGACTCTATGGCCCACTTCAGTGCCAAACATTCCTTCTCTATCGTAGAAGTACTTCCTTTCACGCTCATGAAGTTTCCTGCTAATATACAATACTGGATGTTCCCCTTTTTCATCATATTGGGTTAACACAGACCCCAAACCTGTCTCTGAGGCATCTGTTTGAATTTCAAACGGTCTTGTAAAATCTGGGCTAGTTAGCACAGGGGCTGAGCAAAGGACCGCTTTTATGTTCCTGAAGGCCTCCTCACATGCTTGCGTCCATTTAACTTTATTAGGATATTTGTTTTTGGTCAGCTCTGTTAAGGGAGTTGCCAGAGTAGCAAAATCTGGGATAAATCGACGGTAATAATTTGCTAAACCCAAAAGATCGAACATGTTTCTTTGTAATGGGGTGGGGCTGTTGGCTACTGCCTCCACTTTATCAATCTCTGGTTTCAGGATCCCTTCCCAATTATGAAACCCAAATATCTGGTCTCTGTCCTTGCTATGGCACATAGCAGGGTTTATTGTTAATCCCGCATCCTTAATGGTCTGAATAATTGCACTTAAATGCACAAATGTGAATGCCAGTCATGACTGAAAATGACTACATCATCCAAGTACACTGAACTGTACTGGGCATGTGCTCTTAGGATGTGGTCCATGTACCGTTGGAATGTGGCAGGTGCCCCATGGAGTCCCAAATGGCATAGTGGTAAATTGGTACAATCCAATTGGTGTAGGAAAAGCTGTTATTGCTTGGGCAGTGGGGGCCAAGGGAATTTGCCAGTACCCCTTGGTTAAATCTAACGTGCTGATGTAGTGGGCATTTCCTATTCTATCTAACAGATCATCTATTCTGGGCATGGGGTACCCATCAAAATCTGAAATAGAATTTATTTTTCGGAAGTCTAAACATACTCTTATTACTCCTTCCTTTTTGTTCACTACTACCATTGGGGAAGACCATGCACTCCTGGAAGGGACAATCACCCCCAACTGTTCCATTTTTTTTTTATCTCATCAATTACCTCTTGCCTAATCTTTTCCGGTAATCTATAGGCTTTTTGGTGTATGGGCTTCTGCTGGTTGACCTTAATGTCATGTTCTACTCCCTTAGCTCGTCCTGGGGTGGATGTGAAAGTGTCCTGAAAATAGTGTAACAATTGATCTATCTCCACCTTTTGTTCAGGGCTTAGATTAGGATTTATTTGTATACTTTTATCATTCATGGGCCAGTCAAGCCTCTCATAAGCAATCTCAATTCTGTCTGCTGGGGCTCAGGGTGAATGTAGAGTGCTTGGACCTGGGGTTTTCTATCCATTTCCTCAAAGATTTGCATGGTATACCCTCTTAGTTGGTCGATGACCAGGCATTTCAATTTCAAAGTTGACACTTCCTGTTTGTCTGATTACATCAAAGGGACCCTGCCAGTGCATCAACAGTTTGTTCTCTGTTGAGGGTAATAATAACAACACTTTTCTCCAGGTATAAAACTTTTACACTTTAACCCCGTCATATGCTTCTTTTGTCCCATTTGTTTCTGGGTCACATTTAAATGAGCCATATTTACATATTTGACCAATCTTTCTCTTAATGCAGTCATGTAATCTATGATGTTACTATAGCCAACATTTACCATCCTCCCAGTGTTCTTTACCACATCTAAGGGTCCCTGGGATTTCTACCATAAAGTAGAGGAAAAGGTGAAACCAGTTGTAGCCTGTGGTACCTCTCTGTAGGCAAACAGGAGGTAAGGGAGATATTTGTCCCAATCTCTACCTTCTTCCTGAACATACTTCTGTAGCATTTTTTAAGGTTTTGTTAAATCTCCACAAGACCATCTGTTTGGGTGGTAGTGAATGAGTCACGCACAGCAGATACCCTAGGAGGTGATATAACTCCTCAACATAACAGAAGTAAAATTACTACCTCTGTCTGTGAGAATCTCCTGGGTATTCCCATTCTGCTGAATATTTTGGCTAACTCTTCAGCTATGCGAGGTGCAGTAACTGTTCGCATAGGAACAGCTTCAGGGTACCGTGTGGCATAATCACATACCACTAATATGAACGGTTACCCTTAGAACTTTTGGTAAGAGGGCCTACAACATCCATTGTGATTCGTTCAAATGGGTAGTGACATAAGGTATTGGCTGAGCGGCACCTGATCTCTTTTTCCCCTTGTGCAACAATTGGCATTCTTTACAGGCACGACAATATTCAGCCACATCCTGATGTATACCTGGCCAGCTAAACCTGCAAGTAATCTTTGCAAGTTCGATCCCTCCCTCATGGCCTGCCACTGGAATATTGTGCGCTAACTGCATGACCTTTCTCTATACATTTTTTGGTACCATTAGCTGTTCTACAGGTTCATTTATGGTAGTATCAACAGTGACTCTATACAAGATATTATTTTCACAATAAAATGAGATTGTCCAGGGTGTTTTACTTGTTGAGCCTGTGAAAAAAGGTTTTAAGGAAACATCAGCTTGTTGTTCCTTAATAATGTCTTGCAAGGGTACTTCTGGCAAAATGCCAGCAATACTGTTCTTTTGTTGTTCTGCCCACTTTCTCTGCTCTTTTTTCTTCTGATTTTTGATTTTCTGGGTTCCTGAACCTTCAGCTCCTTCAAAGAAATCCTCTTCAAAAGAAAACACTGGCTCTGACTGTTGTTTTTTTGCTTGGGCACGGGTTACCACATTTACTGATTTTACATAGTCTTGTTGTTCTTGCACCAGTGAGTTAAAGTGGGGAAAGTCTTGGCCTACAATCACTGGAACTGGTAATCGAGGTACCAGGCCATGAGTCATACAGTGGTGCTCATTACTGACAGTCATTTCAACCACTGTAGTGTAATACTGATGAATATCCTGTGTATGCACTACTGTTGTATCATTTGAGGTAACTTTACTGTCCGGGGCCAGATCTGCTCTCAGCAGGGTCTGCTTACTCCCTGTATCTAATAAACCAAATGTCTGTTGGTCTCCAATCCCTACATTTGCAACATACCCAATATTAGCCAATGCTAGGTGAGTCATGTCAGTTCTTTTCTTATTTGGACAGTTTCTCATTATGTGGCCTTTGCCAAGACACCCTAGGCAAATCAGTTCAGAATATGGTATTCTTCCCTCTGTCTCGCCTGCTGTAATTATTCTGACGTGCATTAGAATAAAAGGCCTTACCATTTCTGATGTCTGAGGTGGGGTATTTTGTTGCCCTCTGGGTCTAGTGGGTCGAGCAGCTATATAATCCTCTGCCAGCTTCACTGTATCCTCTGCAGATTCAGGCTGATGTTCTTTCACCCATAGCTGGACATCATGAGGTAACACCTGAATAAACTGTTCAATGACAATCATATCCATCATCTGCTCTTTAGTTTTTACTAAAGGTTGTAGTCATTCCACCATAGTCCTTTAATTTTGCATAGATTTCTCTCGATTGTATCATGAATAGTCATTCTCTGGAGTGCGAAACCGCTGTCTATAGGTTTCCGCTAATATCATAGCGTCTCAATATCTCTTCTTTTACTCGATCATAATTATTTGAGTCCACCCACTTAACTGGCTATACACCATTTGAGCTCTACCAGTTAAATATGGGACCAGTCTTATGACCCATTGATCTTGGGGCCAAGCGCAAGTTTGGGCAATCCGCTCGAAAGTGGTGAGGTATGCCTCTATATCATCATTCTCTGACAGCTTTGTTAATTTAATGTCTCTGGGTATAGTTCGATCAGACTGACCTTGTGCAAGTGCCTGAATAGCCTTCAGGGTATCCGTCCATTTCTCATCCTGTCGCTGACGTTCCTCAGCCTGGACACGCCTGTCCTCTTCCCTCTGGCGATGATCCTCATCTCTCTGGCGCATCCTCTTCCCTCTGACGATCCATTTTGATCTGGTGAATACACAGCCACTTTAATAATTCTCCGGGTCATCTGGTACAGGGTCACCTGGGCTGCCTCCTGCTTCAGGGTTCCGTATCCATATTCTCCTCCTCTGTTCTTCTCATTTTAGGCCTTGCTCCAGGTTCTAGGCCAGGCAATAACTGAATACCAGTTTTTTCAGTCACTGCTCTAGTGACATGATATACATCTTTCTTTGTCAGGTCCTCTTCCTCCATCTGTTAGGGTCCTTAACTTCAGTACCCTGTGGCATCTCCCAGGCAGTCTCGACAGTCTAGTTATATCCCACTTCTGACACCAGTGTAGAAGCGTGGGAAATAACAGATGTCCAGACCAAAGGTTTAAGATGCATAAAAAACGCAAAGGTATGCATTTGTCAATTTATTTCCAAAAACAAAACAAAACAAAAAAATATTCTTAACTTAAAGTTCATAGAAAGGAAAACAATCGGTGTTAGTCTTCACACCCAAAAACAGGAAATACTTCTTTCCACAGACTCCTGAATTGCCTTTTCTTTCCTTTTGTCTGTACAGCACTTTGTGTGGAAACACACACACACACACAACCTTCTTGCTCTGTGGTCAGCCGAATACTGACTCTCCTCTCTCTATCCATCTACACAGGTCTCCTAGTGGAGGGTTTATATACTTTCCAGAAGGGGTGTGTCTTGAACTGAGCCCCTCCCCTATTGTGACATCACATTACCTGAATACTATAAAAGCAGCCATTTTGTAGGCTGCCATCCCTATAGCAGGACCTCAGCAGGAGAAGCAAGACATTCAGGTACACATTCATTTTGTTTTAATACAGAAAGAAAAGAAACACTTGTTAAAGATTGAATTAAAATCTGCAGCCTTGGCAAGGAAAAACAGATGAGGGGCGCGCTCCCTATCTGTCTTCCTTGCAAGGCTTCAGGATTCTATTTGCTTTTAAATGTAATTGCCAGAAAGTAAACATGCATTTATTTAAGACAACAATTCTAGTAAATCTTTTTTTTACATAGTAGTCTCCTCTAACATATTTTCTTTATATGTGCTGCATAATGCTTGTTTTTATGAAATTCCTCACAGCTAGAATTTCAGCTGACTGCTTTTCAAGATTTGGATGCCAGATTGTTTTAAAGATAATCAGGGACAGTAAAGAAAGGTTTAAAGATTGCCAGGTTGGCCACCCTGACAAGAAAATTAGGATAGATACGAATATAGAAGCAGACAGGATAGAGTGAAAATTGAAAAGTATGGGGGGGGGGCATCTTGTAAATTCTTGATATTTCTCTTCATAACAGGACCCTGTTACAATAAGAAATCACCGTCGACATGATGGAAGAACTGTAGGGGATGCCATGGCCACTGTCGACGGACAATGGGCCAAAAGACAAGTGGGAGGAGGAAGCGGTGGTAGCTGCAAATTAATCCCAAATGTCGTCACTGACGGATGAGAACACGGCAATATGATAGGATCCCTCCTAATACTCACCTTCTTAGTGGAACCCGGGGTCTTCGATAATAAAAATGGTGGTCGGGGAGAAACATGTTTTGTCTTGGAGGAGTGTTTCTTCCTGACCCCATGGTTCGTTTAAGAGGAGGGCTCGCCTCCTGACTGGTGGGACCCCAAGGAGGATGCCAAAGACTCCCCCGTGCTGGAGCATTGCTGCTGCTCCAAAAGGGCAACCTTCTGCTCCATCAAAAACTCTGAGTTGCTGGAGCCTTCAACGCTTTGTAGCCTTACTGAATCGCTGACAGAGGACAGACACCCTAGTGTCATGTTCAGGACCAAGGCACCGAACACACACTTAGTGGAGGTCCTTGGATGCAATTCTGTTGGCCACAGGAGCACTTTCCGAATAAGGGATCCAAAGACATCAGTAGATGAACTTTGTAGATTAAGTTTTCGTCCGTAGAACTCTTCGTCGATGAACTGAAGAAAACTGGACCACAGAGAACATGATACTTACTTGGTCACGGTTTAAAAATACTAAGGTGCATTAAGACCTCCCCTTTTTATATGTGCTAAAGCACACCACGTGGTGACAGGAAGGGGAGGTCCCTGGGTTGACTGCTGCGAAGTCATCCAGAGGATGCGATGCTTGCGGCTGATATCCCATGTGTTATGACCTGCTGCAAGAGACTGGCTCGAAGAACTTACTGTAACAGCAGATCTTCGAGGGGATCTCAATCATCGGATTACACTGTAGAAACATCACCGCCGGTGAAGCAGGATCCATATGGAAGATTTTCAGCAGTACAACTGGGGCCGCTCACGCGATCACTCACCGACATCACCAACCCTATACAGGTGTGAGCGGTCCTGCTCCATCCTCAGTTCTCCAACCCCCCCCCCCCGGGACCAATAGAGCAAACCCAAGTCAAAGGGGACCAGAGAAAGAGGTGTGCAGGCCAAAATAAATGGCTGGATACACCTGTAAACCAGTTTTTTTTTTTTTTTTTTTAAAGAACCCCTTGAAAGGGGGGGGGTGGAGGAAAGCAGACCTGATGGCTGAGATCCCCTTGAAGATGTACTTTAAGTTCTTATGTACTGTAACTGTTCTATCTTCTCCGGAGGTATAGGTTACACCGTAGGAACAAATCCCAAGCAGTCACAAGTGCAAGGAAACCGTCTGGGAGGTAGGCCTGCGAAAATTAAGGATAAGAGGCCCCGCAGTTCAGCCCTGTCGAAACCTGCATGGGCCTAAGAGTCAACATCCGGACTGTAGTGCTTGGGAAACTATGGACCAAACTCCAGGGGACAGCAGTGCGAAAGCCAGCAGCAGAGACCTTTTTGAAACAGGTCACAGAAGTAGCCATGCCCATTATGGAATGGGCTTTCACCATCCTGGGCAACATTTTGCCATGCTTGTTGAAGCAAAGCACAATACGATACAATGTGTTAACTATTTGGACAAACATTGTTTTGAAACCTATGCGCCCACTCTACCTGGGGTGAAAGGAGAGAAAAGTTGCTTCAACTTCTGTGCTTTTTAATCCGAAGCAGATAACACTTCTAAATTTCTATGCACATCTAACATATTGAGCAGTGCTTCCCCTGGATTGGCATGCTTGGGAAAACAGACTGTAAGGTGGATGGATAGGTTCAGAGTAGGTCCAGACACCACCTTACGAAAGAACTTAGGGTTGATGGGTGAAGACACCCTGTCTTTGCAGAGAATCAATAAGACTCTTCACACCAAAGGACCTGAACCTTGGAAAACCTCTGAGCAGTAGGAAGGAGAAAAAGCGGAGTCCGCAAGTCGCAGCTGGCTCAGACAGAGACAGGGTCAGTTTTACTCAAAGCAAAATTCAGAGCCCAAGCTGAAACAGGAGAATGGATTGGGGCTTCAAATGCAAGATGTCCCCAAAGAGTGTATGGGACACCTCCAACTGAGCCACAGCACGTTCACACGCTAGCTCATGAAAGGCTGATGGATGAGAGGATTTCCCCCTCATGCATGCTGCACTTAGTCCTGCAGAGGCAGATGGCCGGAGCATGATGCATGCCAGGGACATGGTCTACCAGGAGGATGAGTCTGTGGTCAAGCACTATTTTCTCATGACCTCCCTGTACAAGGAATACAAGTGTGTCCCCCAAGTGCTGGCTGGTGTAATCAGCAACGCTGTAGTTGCCAGTCAGGATCAACAGCTGACCCTGGAGAAGATGGTTCCAAAAGGCCTGCCTGGAGTAAGGAACCAGACGCAACTCCAGGGCATTGATTATGAGCAGCCAATAGAGCTCCTGCTGAAAGAAGAACTGCAGAAACCTTCAGTGTGGTGGAGAGTCAGAGAAATGCAGGTAAGTGTCCTACATATCCAGGGAGCACAGCCAGTTGCTCCGCTTAAGACGGGGCAGCAAGCCCCGCAGGGTGACCAAACGGAGCTTGTTGTACTGAATGCACCAGTAAGATCCTGTAAGGGCCCCAAATTCCCTTCCAGGGGAAGTAGAGGATTCCGGGGGGTCTCTGGGGGTGCCGCTACAAGCTCCAGTGTGTGACCCCATCTATAATCCGAAGGATCCAGGCACCTGGAGAGATGGTTCTCCAATAACTGAGATGGAGGGAGAATCAAGCTTTGACCATCGCCTCTTGTTCGAGGATCAGAAGAGGGAGGGCTCCACCAGGAGCCAGGCGGAGGCAGGACTGGCAGCACGGGCTGGACCGTCTTTCCTAGGGTGCATAACAACTGAACCTGGGAAGAAGGTAGCAGGCAAGGCGGAGGAGGTTCTTCGGCTACTCTGGTTCCAGGAGTTTGCTCCAGATGTTAGGGTACCTTACAAAAGATTGGTCGCTGTTTGCTCTGAGTTAGAAAATGATAGAGCACATGGACAGCAGTAATAGCCCTGTCAGATGCCTGCAGCTGGTCAATGATGTTCCGAACATCTGGTCCAATAAGATGTAACTGAAAGAAGCGTGTCAAGCACCCTCAATTAAACATGAACTGGGATACCAGCGACCGCAACCAGGTATGCCTCTGAAGGCAAAGGCCTGAGGCAGCAGCCCTGGCACTTGTATCAGAGATAACACAAAGCCCCCTGATGAGGTGCTTGCTAAAAAATCTCTGCACCATGCAAGCGCCTGGAAACCTCATGCCTTGAGGGAAAACAGGAGGGGCTGGGGCACCCACCTTACCCTTCTGACAGACAGTACTCTGATATTCCACCAAGTGGGAGAGCTAGTGGGCAATCCTCAATCGTAAAAATCAGAAACCCTCTTGCCACCAAGGACATGCCTGCGAGGTTCCTTGTCAGGGCAGGAGGGAGCTAAGGTACCTGTGCAGCTTAGATGCTCATGAGCTGCCGAATGACAACACCAGGCCGCATAGCAAGGAAGGTAAAATCCCTAGGAGACTTGGGATTACACTTGCCTGAGTCCTCACTCACTGAGGAGACAGTGAACCTGGCAGAAGAGGGGGGTTCCTCCTTCTCCTCCTCCTCCTCTTTTCTCTGGCAACAAGAAGTCCAGCTGGTAGCCCACTTCGATATCGACATGCTCAGGTTCAGGATCAAAGGGCAAGGCGTTGACAGCGGCCCGCGGGGAATAAACCGTTGACAGTGCGGGTGAATCAGGTTGCAAGGCACCAAGCTGATGGACCAAGATAGAAGAAAACTTAGCCAGATGTATCAACAAGGCCGATGACAATGGAATGCGTCAGCAGTGGCAGAGGAGTCAACGGCATAGAGCACGACGAACTCGTCTGTGGGGCTTGAGAACCCGGAAAAGCCCCAAGCCCGGTGCCTGGGGAAGTATCAGGCCACTACAGGAGGGCTGTCATCGATGAAGCAGACACCAGGCCTTAAGAACCTGAATAGCTGGAAGCCCGGGGTCTAGGAAAGCGTTAGGTCATGACGGGAGGGCTGCCCAAGGTGAATCAATCAACGAGCAAGAAGGTACCATTGAGGTCGATGACGGCAGAAGGCGCTGTCAACAGCAGATGGGTTGACAGCACAAGGCATAATGACCCCATCAACAGGTACTGAGAACCCAAAGTGCCCAAGATCCAGGTCCCTGGAGAAACATCGGGCCACAACGGGAGGATTGTCTTTGATGGGCCAGCTATTATTAAGGTCGATGACGATAAAAGGAGTCGTCAACAGCAAAAGGGTAATTGACACAGGGCAGGATGACCCTGTCGACAGGTTTGAGAGCCGAAAGAGCTCGAGGCCCGGGGCTTGAGGAAGTATCAGGCCGTAATGGGAGGGCTGCACTGATGAGCTAATCGTTGACGGAACAGGAACCATTAAGGTAGATGACGGCAGAAGGCATCGACAGCTATGGGGTCGATGACATAGGGCACAACAACCCAGTCGACAGGCTTGAGAACCTGAAAAGGCCGAAACCTGGGGGACTAGAGAAGCATCCATAAAATCTTTTGGGGCCCGTGCATTTATGTATGCGGCCCCTGCACTTTGGAATTCTCTATCCCATCAGCTACAGGAGTGCAAGACCGTGGGGGGTTTAAGCAGGCATTAAAATCATATCTGTGGTGCCATGCATACTTGTCATCTGTTTATATCTTGTCTATTTTTTATCCTATTTTTACTTATTCTGTATGTGAAGCACCTTGATGTTCCTGAAAGGCACTTAAACACAGTTTATTATTATTTTTTTATTTATTTATTTATTATCAGGCCATGACAGGAGGGCTGTCATCGACAAGCCAATGGTGATGGAGCAGGGGCCGCCAACCCGAGAGTCGACAACCCATGAGACAAGGCAGGCGACCACGCTGTCAGTATGGGTCTGATAAGGGCAAAGTTCTGGACAGCTACTCTCAATGAGGGGAGAGCCATCGACAAGAAAGCCTCTGAAGAAGACAAAGCCATCAGGACTGGGAACGCCAAGGAGCGATACAGAGAGGTCGAGACCAGACGCCCGGTGAAGCAAGCGACAGTTCTGTCGGTATGGGTCTGGTATGGCAAAGACTTGGGAGAGTGACCCTCGATGAGGTCAGAGCCACTGACGGGGAACATCCACCCCCCCGGCCCCAACAGGAAGAAGTAGCCAACAGAGCTGGGAATGCCTGAGAGCCCCCGGAGGCTGAGACCTGGCCCAGCAGGCAGAGAGTGACAATGCTTTCATTGTTATGGGTCTGGTAGGGCAAAGACCTGGACAGCGACCCTCACGAGGCCAGAACCATCGACGAGGAATCCCCTCAAAAAGAAGGAGCCACAGGGGAGCGGGAACGCCAGGTGACGCAGTCCCGATCACTTCAGACAACTAATCCCCGAGGGCTGGACCAGGGCCTAGCGGACCTGTGAGCTCAGAGGACCCGTTGGAGATGGCCCGAGACAGCAGACACAGAGAAAAAGGATTAGTCAGTGGAGATGGCCCTCCATCTGCTGTGACAGCGAAGGACGCAGGAAGGAGGTGACTCTCAAAAGGGGAATCTCTAAAGAAAAGAGATTCTATAAACAAAGTTAAGCTGAAGACAAAAAAGGGTGCTAAATTGCATTGGAGCTTCTGCGGAGACCCATGCAAACAGAGTCAACAGCGGGGCCACTCATACTTATACAGGGTTGGTGACGTCGATGACTGACCTCGGAGTGGACAGCCCCAGTTGTACTGCTGAAAATCTGTAGGGATCCTGCTTCACCAGCAGTGAAGTTCCTCTGGTGTAGCCTGATGACTGAGATACCCCGAAAGAAAATCTACTGTTACAGTAAGTTCTTAGTGGCAAGTGCTTACATATCTGTTCCATCTCCTTTGGGGATATCTCCTTCTACAGGTCACATCTTTGGGAAAGAGTCCCAAGCAGTGCTGCACAGGAGAACAGTCTGGGCAGTAGGAAGTTACAGGTCCAAGAGAGGAGGCCCTGTAGCACAGCTACGTCAAAACCTGCCTTTTCTCTTGAAGCAATGTCCAGACTGCAGTGCTATGTAAGAGTGTGGACAGTACTCCAAAGTTGCAGATGCACAAATCAGCAGCTGAAACGCCGTTTAAACAGGAAACACAAATGGCTATGCCTCTGAGTGTGCCTTAACAGACACAGGAAGTTCCCTACCATACTTCCTGTAACAGAAAATAATACAGTTGGCCAACCATTTGGATAAGCACCATTTAAAAACTGAAATGCCCTCTGTCTCAGGAGCATAAGAAACAAATAACTGTAAAGACTTTCTACAGTCCTTCGACAGTGCACATAATAGCTAAGTAATCTATGGACATCACAAAGTTGGGGGGGGGATGCTTACCCTGGAGTGGCATGCTCTGGGTAATAAACAGGTAGGTGTATAATTTGATTTAACTCATTATACCCTGAGCGGCCATTTTGTATCAGGAGAATCAACGGATGGTTCAGACTTCATACGGAGCTACTGGGTACAGTGAGTTAAAGGAAACTCGGACACCACCTATGGCAAAAAATGTATGGTGCATATGCAAAGACACCCTGTTTTTGTGGAAAATCAGGTACGACTGCTCACACAGGAGAGCCTACAGCTCAGAAATCCTTCAAACAGAAGTAATGGCAACTAAAAAAGAACGTTTTCCATGACAGGAAGCATAGGTCGCAAGTTGCAGCTGGCTGAAAAGGAGCCAAAATAAGTTTCCCTAGAACAAAATGCAAATCCCATTTGCAATTTATAACAGTCTACCACTAGAGGTCAGCACTGTTCGTTTTTCCTTTTCTACTGAAATGCTTCTCTTGTCACTCAACACCTCTGTTCTCACCCAGGTGGTCTTGAGTTATGACTTGCTAGCACTAAGGAGTCACTACAACACCTGCATCTGGTGGCCCATCTCATAGCCCTCCCCCCAGCTTCTTTCCGAGCCATGGCTCATGTGGCCAGTGCTAGTACAATAATGTCTACACTTGATATTACCAGGTACATATTTATAGGCTGCATCCTAACCTTAGGGTCACAATGGCTTCCCCTAGGTGATAATCCCCCTCGTGTACTGTCTCTCCCCCAGCTAAAGACCTCGTATCATACAGATACAGTTACTTACTGGCCAAAACCACGCCATATTACTACCAAAAATCTTGACCTTCCAGATACAAAAAACTTCTCTGCTCTTGTATCAATCTCCTCTACCTTTTTGTCCAACCCATACCAGAATATTACAGTTCCCTATGATTGCTTTGTTCTGGGAATGCAGAATTGAACCCTGGCCCCACAAGCCCTCTTGATGCACCCTCGGAGCTGCAACAACTGAAAGGCTTGAAGTTTCTTCATGACAATGTCTGCGGCATGCTCAGGAAACTGGATGCCATACAAGCCTGGACATGTCATACTACACCAGACGTACTTATCCTCACAGAGCCCTGGCTGAAAGAATCCACGGCATACCCCGAGATCGCTATCCCAAGTTACAATGTTTATCAGACGGACCGGTCTACCAGAGGAGGGGAAGTTGCAATTTACATACAGGATAAATACATAGTCTCCATGGCTTGTTCAGCCTCCAAAACAAACGAATATGAATGCCTAATGGTTACGCTCTCTATTTACCAGTGAGACACTGTGTATCGTGGGCTGTTACAGACTTCCCACAGGGGGTCTAGAACTTCTGCCTAACCTCCGCAACCTGATGGATACGTACCTGTATGAATTCTTCGTCCTAGTAGATATCATCCTTGACTGGTTCAGCCACAAATCTTAACTCCTAAAAGAACTATGTTATTCGTTAGGTCTTACCCAGCTATTCCCAAAGCCCACACGCCCCAATGCCAAAAAACCCTCCATTAGCAGCCTGCTTGACCGGATTCTTTCCAACAGGCCTCACAAAGTCTTGCATGTTGGAGTGTTCTATAATGACCTCAGTGGCCACTGTATCGTTGCATGTGTGAGGGGCTTCATCAAAGCAAACACATTGCCTAGATTCATACTAAAAAGAAATCTTAAACTTAACCCTGACAACTTCCTGGCAGGCCAGAGTCTCAAACTGGCAGAAACACATATGCCCCATTAGTCAGGATAAGAATACGGAAAAGGACCTGCCCCAGTTCACTAGAGACTTAAAACTAGCATTGCAAGCTAGAGATAAGCTTTGGGTAAGGGCATGTAAATCCAAGCTTGCACCCAACTGGGCAGCAAGGAATAGCTGCACAAAACTTGTAAGGTCTGAAAATACGGAGTATTTCCAGAATACACTGAATCATCCAAATGCAGTGCCTCTAAGTTTTGGCAAACACTCCATGACATCGAAGGCCATAGCTCCTCTTCATCTTTTCCTTCTAAAATAGCTTCCCATGGGGCCACTATCACAGACAAGAGCCTTATATTAATGGCCTTAAGCAACCATTTTGCTTCTGCCAGGTTAGCTTCTGACACTTCCCCAGCTAGCAACTTTCTTTCTGCGCTCACAGCTGATGGACCAGCCTGAACAGCTCACACAGGAAAACCAGCATGGGAGCACATTTCACTTCAACCCTATATCCTACAAACAAGTAGAAACATAGACTTTGATGGCAGATAAGGACCGCTAGGCCCATCTAGTCTGCCCATAAACTGTTGTGTCATGACCACTAAACCTTATGTAATCTGCAGTGTTTTCCTGTATTAAATGTATCTCGTGTATCACAAGTAGAGGATCTACTGATCTCCCTGGACAAAAAAAAAAATAGTGCAGGTGCTGATGGATTAGAATCCCTATTACTGAAACTAGGCTTTCGCTATCTCACAGCACCGATCAAACACACCGCTCCAATAAGATGCTTGCCCAAGGGGAATTCCCTACACTCTGGAAGATCGCCCATATTATACCCCTCTTTAAATCAGGGAACATCTACAACCTTAATAACTACTGCCCCATCTCCCTCCTTCCAATCTTATCCAAACTGATATAGAAATTGGTTAATTCACAGGTCACAGAACACCTGGAATCTTCAGATTTCCTCAATCCTTTACAATCGGGCTTCCATCCACACCATAGCAAAGTCTCAGCACTAGTAAAATTTACCAATAACTGGTAAACTGCCCTTGACAACAACCACTTATGCGCATTTTTCTTAGATCTTAGTAAGGCATTTGATACTGTTGACCATGATATACTCCTGAACAATCTAAATAACCTCGGACTACACCCTACTGCCATGCGCTGGTTTTCCACTTACCTTTCACACAAGCAACAACAAATTAAGGTGCAGGATGATCACACCCCTCTCAAATCTCTGACCAGGGGAGTACCCCAGGGCTCCATACTTGGGCTCTTATTGTTTCTAATCTACATTAACAACATCATGCAAATGTCACCAATGCTAGCATACATCTTTCTGTTGATACCGTACTAAACGTATCTGGCCCTTCCCTTGCTACGGCCTGTGCCGATCTACAAGATGACTTCAACCAGCTCCAGCTAAACTTATTCCATCTCGAACTGTTGCTAAATGCAAAAAAGATGAAGGTCATGCCCCTCCCCCCAAAAAACACTCAAGCAGCCAAAGCCCCCCTGTCCTGCCACCCCCATCAAATAGTAACCTTGCTAAATGAACCACTTGAAGTGGTGGATAGGTTCACATATCTAGGTTTCTGGATAGACCACCAGCTCTCCTTCACAATTCACTTTGAAGGGCTTGGCTCAAAACTGAAAGAGAGACTGGGCTTCTTCTTTAGAAATAAATGCCTACTTATGCATGATGCCAGGAAAAAACTGGTACAAACCACAATCATCCCTCTCCTTGATTATGCTGACCTTACATATTGCCACAGCACAGTTTCTGCTCTTAAAAGACTGTATGTGCTCTATCATAGAGCCATAAGGTTCATAATGAACGCCCCAATCAGAAGCCACCACTGCACACTCTATCCGCAAATTGGCTGGTCCAGTCCTCCAGTACCTACTCACTGAGGAGGCATTAATACCTTCAGTTGGAGACACGGACTTGCTTCTAGTTATGGTGAAGCCGCTATCGGAATTCCCTTCCTTCACTATGGAATAACTTTCAGCGCTCATTTAAGCTAGTCTCTACCATCTGTATAGCATCCTTCAAATCTCTCTTAGGCCAAAGCTACCCAAGTCCCTCAACTCTAAAAGGTTGAACTCCTTCCCCTCCTCAAATGACATTCTGTCCCCATATCAATCTGGCTTCCGACGTTTACACTCCACCTTTTTCGCCTCACCAACCACATCCACTCAGCCATGATGAAGGGTCACTTGACACTGGCTATTTTCATTGACTTAGCCAAGGCCTTTGATTCAGTCACCCATAAATTGCTCATAGAAGACCTATCTTCTATAGGCCTCTCACCCTCCTCCACCGACTGGTTCCAGTTCGTACAACTGGGGGAATTCAAATTGCCCCCCTCCACGCCGGAATACCTCAGGGATCGATCCTTGACCCCACCCTCTTCTCAATATTCGTCAACCTTCCTTCAGTCAGCTCAGCTTCCCACATTCAAATGTACACTGACAGCACTGTTATCTTCACCTCCGGTCCCTACATAGCCCACACTGAACCCATCCTCCAGGCAGATTTTGCAAACACGCTGTGTTGGCTTGAATTCAAATCTCTTAAGTGCAATACTAATAATACGGTTGCTATGGCTTTTGGCTCCGCCTAGAAACTTGCCAAACAGCCTTCCTCTCCCTCTTTCTACACCATTGACAGCTCCAAAATCTTGGCAGTCAACTCCTTCAAGTACCTGGGTGTATGGCTCGACCCCAAACTGGACTTTTCACTGCACCTCGACACCATCCATAATAGGTTATGTCCTTAGCCTGGCATGCTATACAGCCATAAGGACAGTCTCTCCCTCCCCATCAGGAAGGATTTAATCACCAAGCTTATCCTCCCCTCCATCGAATATGCAGATGTGGTATATAACTCTGTGCCATAATCCTCCCTCGCCAAGCTCAATCCACTGTTTCACAGCTTCTGTCGATTCGCTACAAACCTCCCATATTGGACCCATCACTGCCTTCTCTACCACTCCATATCCGTTCCCCCTCTTGCAAAGTGCTGCCTTGCACACTGTGCATCCTTCATCGCCAAGTTCTGGTTCAACACTCTTCCCTCCTACCTATCCTCACTTTTAATGCCTGTCCCCAGTACTGACTATGCCTTGCAGTCCCGAGACCAACGCTCTTTTGTCTTAGCCACTCCACATTCACTGGCCGGGAAACAGGCCTTTGTTTACCGGCTCTCAGACCTATGGAACACACTACCCCTCAATGTGCGCAGTCTACCAACTGCGGTCTACATCAAAAAGTACTTCAGTCAACTCCTCCTCCTCCCCCCTGCCTATGTCTCTTCCCTCCCTAGCTGCGTCCCTCCTCAGTGCTCACTCCTCTAGCTCCTAACCCTCCCCCACTCTAACCTCAACAACCTGCTCTTGCCATGCGCCAACTCCTGCTCTTATTTATATAGTATCATAACTGCTACTGTTTCCATTCCTGCATCACTGTAAACTACTGTGACCTCATTCTTGTATCATTTGTAAATTATTCTTTGTCTGTAACTGTAAACTGCTGTGTCATGATCACTAAACCTTATGTAATCTGCAGTGTTTTCCTGTATTAAATGTATCTTGTGTATCACATGTATCTTATGTCTATCTCACCTTACCCCTTGCCCCAGTTTGCACCTGGAAACAAGTCTTGGCTCAGTGTGCCTTTTCCTGATTACCAAATTTTAAATAAATAAAAATTAAAATGCAACTTGTCACTCCTAACCCTGCCTCTATCCATCTTCTTCACCTCCTCTCCTTAACTCAGCCACTTTTTCCCCTTGTAAACGTTCTTTCCTAAAACCCTAGCCTCGTCTACCAAATATGCAACTGACGGTATGTGTAATATACTGCTACCTATGTTGTTCTCCTCTAAATGTTGCTGCTATTGTACAATGCTCTCCATGTAGTTAGTACGACTCTGTAAACTTATTTGTTGTAAACTCTCAGTCTGTATAATCCTGTCCGGCCAGGACCTCTTTGAAAATCAGCTTGCTCAATGGAGCTTCTCCTAGTGAAATAAAAATACATAAAAATCTAAAGCTGAATTGAACTGGATCACAGATGGGGGGCTTCAAATGAAGAATGCCTCTCAAAAAACATATGGGCCACGTCCAGCTGGGCCACTGTACGACCACCAAGGGGCACACGGAAGGTAGAGATGGCAGACAAGTGTACCTTGATAGAGGAGTATTGCAGTTCTGCATCTGATAAGGATAGTAAATACTCGAGAATCTGATTCACCGGACAAGTGACGGGGTCCAGAAGGTGTGAAGTGGCGCACAGAGCAAAGCACTTCCACTTCATCGAATAAGTAGCTCTGGTGCAGGGTTCCCTCACAGCCACCAGGACATCAGCCACTTTAGGAAATACCCCTAACCTTGCAACAGCTAAATCTTCAGGAGCCAGGCTGTATATAAAGAAGTGACCGGAGGTCCGATGAACCAGGGTTCCCCAGTCCTGAGACAACAAGCCCTGGCACAGGGGCAGGGGCACTGGGAGTTCCACTGCCAATTGTTGCAGCAAGGGGAACAATATCTGACGAGGCCAGAAAGGCGCCATCAGAGTGGCTCCCTCCATTTGGAGCTTGATTAGCACCCTTTGAATCAGAGGGACGGGAGGAAAGGTGTAAAGGAACCTCCCGTTCCAAGAGAGGCACAACACGCCTTGCCAGAAAACTCTAGGCACTGGATTAAGCCAGCAGAAAGTGGCAGTTTCACGTTGTGTGGGGACACAGAAAGGTCAGACTCTGGATGGCCCCACCTGTCAAAAAGGTCTTCCACCACTGAAGCCAGCAGCTCCAACTTGAACACAGACAGCCAACAGTTCTATACCGTATACTACAGCCCAGTATAAAATGTTCATCACTGCTCCACACAGGGGTTAAGAAAAGCCCCCCCCCCCGGCTTGTTGATACAGTGCACTACACTGATGTCCGTCTGCACTAGTAGAGGACCCGGGGACAGGTGGCTCTGGAAGGCCTGTAGGCCATACACGACCGCTCTCATCAGTAGAACATTGATATGGAGAGAACTCCCCACTGCAGTCCATGACCCTTGTGTCTGGTGAGGGCCCGGGTGAGCCCCTAGCCAGAGGCATCCATGATGAGGATCTGTTGACAGGAAGGGATGATGAGTTCCATCCACCACTGGAGTACTTTGTTCACAGGCGATGTGAACCTTCTGTTCTAGGTCATCAGCGCGTTGATCCCACTGGACCCTCAAAGGCCACTGGGGGATTCACATATGTAGCCTCACTAGGAGGACTGTGACAATGGCTGCTGCCATCAGGCCCAGCAGTTTCAGGAATGTCCCAGCTATGACATACCTCCTGGGCCTGTGCAATCAGGCATTCTGCCCTGTTCGGGGGTAGAAATGCTGGGCCATGGGCAGTGTACAGTACAGCTCCCATGTACTGAAGACGCTGGTATGGGTGCAAAAACTGACTTGGCCAGATTGACTACAGTCCCCCATGGCATGGAACAGCTGCCCGGTATGCACTAGGGTAGAAACATTCAGTCCTAGGACTGGGCATTGAGCAGCCAGTCATCCAGCTAGGAGAAGATGTACAGACCCTCCCTCCTGAGGGCTGCCACCACAACCGCTAAATATTTGGCAAAGAGTCATGGCGACGATGACAAGTCAAATGGCAATACTCTGAACTGTTAGTGAGCCCTCTGAAACAGGAATCTGAGGGACTTCCTGTGGGGAAGGCAGACCTTGAGGGGCAGGTAAGGGGGCCTGCATGGCAAGGGAACAAGTTTGGGCTCCCTTCTGTAGCAGGGGTAGTTGGCTTTGTAGGGTACCATCCTGGACCTCTAAACCTGAATGTAGTAGGTTAGGCTACTTAAGTCCAGGATGAATCTCAAGGCCTCTGTGGTATTGGGAACATGGAAGAAGTGGGCAGAGAACCCCCTGTTCACCAGATCCTGCTTCTATGCCCCCCCACCTTTATTTTCCCTTCAGAGGAAAAACATCCTCCAGCAACACTGGAAGGTGGCCTGGAGGGAATGTCAAAGGGCTTGGAGAAAGGACTAGAGCTGTGCCACCACTGCAATGTAGTTGAGAGATACCAGAGGAGAGGGGGACCAGTATGGACTGGCAGCCCCCCCAACTGCCGGACCCCCTGACAGAATGCGGAGCAGGATACATAAAAGGGCCCCGACAAACCCCATACAGCAAGGTGGGGTGGGGGGGAGGAACAGCTCACGGAAGGAACAGAAGCTTCAAGGAAACAGAACCATGGCCCTCGCCTTGCAGGGATCTTGGGGAGGCCAGCGACGGGCCCAGGCCACGGCATCACCCACAATAGGGAGAAGGGGAGGAGCTCCAAAGATAAAGAGGTGGAGGGTAAGCCTAAAAGCCCAGACACCCCAAGAAGAGTCCCCTGGTGTGTGCTCCAAACACTCGGGTGGGGGCAAGGTGCCAGAAGTCCCAGGCCCAAGGAGGGCAGAGAAAGGCTTCCCATAAGGGGGGGCAGCCTGGGTCTGCCAAGTCTAAGCTGAGGGCAACAGGAAGGCAAGGGTAGTCCCAACCCCACCCCCCTAACAATGGTGATATGGGCAGCAGAGGGGGCCCCCAAACGGTGCCATCCAAAGGGATGGCCCACAGGGCCCGAGCTGAACAAGAGGGACAGCCAGGGATCCACAGAGCAACATGTGTGCCAGCGATGGGCCCTGGGGAAGACCCTGATGGGAAGGCAAGGGGGCGCCACCATTAGAGAAAATAGGATGGCCACTGTCAGGCAACAGGGAGGGTGGAACGGCAACGGAGGAAGCACAAAATGTCCCTGCATTGAAAACCCAAGCCAGGCTCAGACTAGCCTGGAAAGAAGGAGACTCCTGACCTCTGCAAAGAGAGGGAAGCAACATGGCACCAGGGGAGGCACAGGGCACCACCAGCGACAGGCCAAGGCCAGACGTGAATGACAAAGGCACAAAGTCCACCAAAATCCTGGCTGTTGGGATGGCGGGGCGGGCAGAATGGGAGAGGCAGTGGCATCATCGTCCACAAGGCCATGTCAGTGGGGTAGGCATGGGGCACCACCACTGATGGTTTGGGCCAGCTGAAACTGGCAGGAAAGAGAGAACTCGGCCCTAGCCCAATGCACAGTGGAGCGGCGGGGTGGGTAGGACAGGACAGGTAGAGGCATCACCATCCGGAAGGGCCCAGCCAAAGCAGGACCCCAAGGAGCCGATCCAGAGCCCCCCCCCGGTCCAAAAGTCATGCTGGAGGTGGTGGGGGCCGCCGAGGCAAAAAGCAAGGCACAGAGGCCTGAAGATGTTGTTCCAGGCAGAAGAATCCAAGGAGAAGGCTTCATTCCTCCGAGACCGCATCCACTGGCGGCGAGAAGGCCCTTCAGCCTGATGACAAGGTGGGCGTGGACTGGCTGAGCACCCCGGCTAACAGTTGAAGACGTAAATGCAATGGGATGGGATGGAATGGGAAACATCAGGCCAGCAAGCAGTAGTATAAGGAGAGTGTGGGAAGTGGCAATTTACGTATTTTTATTGCAGGAAGAAAGAATCCAAAGCTTCAAGCTGAAAAGTCTGAAGGCATGCTGGAATGCAGAGTCACCGCGGGTCCAATGAGACAGAGTCGATGGTGGGAAAAGAAAGAAGGTCAGGGACGCCCATGCTTATATAAGGGTAATGACATCGGAAATCATAGTGGGCAGCCCCTAGTGGTACTGCTATGGAAAAAGTTACCGTGTAGTCCTACAGCCTAACAGCCTAAGTGCCAAAGGTGTGATCTGATGAAGGAGATATCCCTGAAGATCAAAATTTTGTTATATGTTCCCAGTAGAAGAACAGAGCCCGCAACATCTTGCATGTGAAATGTTTGCTTGGCCTCCGAAGTATATGGCTTCAGAAGAAAGGAGGTAGACTGAGTGACAGATTTAGCTGAAACTACCACCATGGGCAATAATTCTGCATGGGGCATAGTGCAACCTTGTTCATGTGTAAAGCCAGATATGGTTACTCCACAGATCGTGCCTGGTGCCCACTCATCCATTTGATCAAGGAGATTTAATTTTTATTTTATTTGAATCTAGGATTATAAGTACCTTTGAGCCTAGGCTCTTTTACAAAGGTTCCACAATGGTTGAGGTACAATTCAAACAAGACATTGAAGAACAGTATAACTGTGGGTTACAGACAGTTACATACAGTTTTATACATTCAATACAGTGGCAAAAAATGCCAGAAGGAGGTCTGGTAACAGGGTTGACACGGTAAGGAGGAGACACACACTAGTGGGGTACAGCCATAGGCCCTTGTCAAATATCAATTAAAGTGCTACAGGGACGTAGGGAAGGAGGGGAGGATGAATGGGTGTATGGGAGAGGGAGTTGAGGCAGGAGAGGGTTAAGTGCTAGGTGGAAAGAGCAAAGAGGAGAGGGGAGAACAATCAGGATTTTGCAATTGTGCAGGAACAATTAGATGGTGACCAAAAACGTGGTCTTCCTTAACAGATGTGAGATAACATTTGCCCAAAGGCTTCAATAGGTTAATTATTAAGTGTACCAACAGTAAGTCTCACGGTGGAGGTGCTTCTCACACACCAGAGGGCACAGGTGGTCCAGCAACAGTGTCTAAGACAGACCAAAGGTAGATGAGCATGTGTGATATGTAGCAGGAGAGAGCTAACGATCCATGCATCTCACACCAACACAAGAACCTTGTCCATTTGCCAGTGTACATCTTGTGAGTCGACTACACAAAAGATGCCTCTAACACCCAGAGAAAATCTTTGGAAAGCCCAAAGGCCTGGAACTCTAGATGCCAAGGAATCAGGCAGCCAGCTGCAGGGGCTCCAGGTTCATGTGCCTGATCATCCCCTTAGACCTTTTCAGCAGGTCCAACATGAGTGGAAGCAGCCATGGAGGTCTGCTGTTGATACTGAGAAGATCCTGATAGCTGAACTGGCTAACCAGTCCAACATAATCATAATTAGGGATACCTAGTCCCTCCATACTATGAGGACCACCCTATGGATCAGGGGAAAGAGATGGAAAGCATACAGGAGTTCCTGAGCTCAAGACAAACAGAACGTATCCCCCAGCAGAGTCCCCTGGGACACCACCGCTGGGTGCAGCAACCACCTGTGGGCAGACTCTCCACATGACTGAGCAGCTCCGCTAGTTGATTTTAAACACTTATAACATGGACAGCCAACAGGTTCACATGTAGGGAGAGAGCCACAGACCATATCCAGAGCAACTCCTGACACAGAAGAAAGGACTGTGTGCCTCCCTGTTTGTTCACACAGAACATACTGGTCATGTTGACCTTGACCCACTGAAGTGAACTCCACCAATGCCAGGCCAACTGCACGGAGTTACAACAGGCTGATGTGCAGCGAAGTCTCACTCAGTGACCAGAACTCATGAGCTCTGCAACCAAACAGATGTGCATACTAGCCCACTAACGAGCCCTTCATCTTTAAAGTGGAAGAGGGCTCCACTCAGGCAAACAAGATGGCTTCCGAAAGGTTCGTGGGGACAGTCATGAACAGATGGTGTGTATCAGCTGGTTACTTGGACTGACTGGTTCAGGGCTGCATGCAACTGGGACCACTGCTGCCCCAATTCCCACCAAATGGGTTGCATGCACAAAGGCCATGGTAGAGGCCTGAAACCCAGAAGCTGCAGTAAATCCCAGGTCGGCTTCGATTGCCCAACCTGAAACAACTGGGTAAAGAACAGCTCCTGCACCCTGCCCTAAGGCAAACAAACTCTGGTTTGAAGGAAGTCCAATTCTACTCCAATAAACAGCATCAACTGCACTTGGATGAGCTCGGACTTGACAAGACTGACCAACAGGTCAGGCAGGTAAAATAGGGCTGAGTGGATGGGCTTACTGGTCCTTTTCTACGGACACATTCTGCATTTCTTTGTTTCTATGTTCTGGAAAATCTAGACAGCTAGATCCCTGGATTACTATATGTCTAGTGACAAGCTCCCTGATATGCCACACACAGAGATAAGGAAATATCTTGAGGTCTACTTGCCTGAGAAAGGTCATCACAACCAACGGGCACTTGGCAAACACCATGGGTGCTGACCACAAGCCGAACAGTATAACTCTGTACCAATACACTGCTCTGTCCAGCCTAAAGCAGAGGAACCATCTTTGCATGACAGATGAATGGGTATGTAGAAGTATGCATCCTGAAGTCCTGGGAGCAGAACCAAGTCCCTCAATCCAGGGACGGAATGATCTGGTGCAGAGTCACCATGGGAAACTTCCAACTGTGAATTAACTTGTAAAGCATGCACATATCGCAGTGCTTTACTGTAAAGTCACCATGTGAAATGTCCAACTGAGAATGAACTTGCTCAGAACTCACAGATCAAGAATGGAGTGCCAGCCCCCCAACCCTCTGGGTACCAGAGAGTACCATGACACAAACCCCTCTTGAGCACGACTTTCTGTGACAAGTTGCATCACATAATGCTCAAGAAGCTGAAGAACTTTGATGTGCAGGGAGAGAATTCAGAGAAAGCAGGTCCTCAGACAGTGCTTTGGATCAGCAGGACAGTGGGCAGAGTCTCAAATTCCAGAGACAACTTTATCCCACGACTTCCAGAATCCACCTGAGCAACACTAATGGTGAACCACTGTGACAGAAAGTGAAAGAATCAGCCCACCACTGGGGGCTGCAGCAGAGTTCAGGATGGAGAATAGACCGGGCCACCAACTTGTTACTGCTTGCTCTTGGCAGCCTCCAGAGTAATTGCCCACCACCACCCTAGGGCAGACCCTTCAATCTCCACAGATAGGCCCCCCTCCCGCACTTGGTTGGGGCGAATCTGCTGCAACTGCTGTTGCCTGCGTACCAGACAAACAGTGTGGCGCCAGTATCAGAACGACCAACAGCTGCCGAATTGGCGGGAGTCTGACTGGGAGCTCCATTAGGCCCAACTCATCCTCTATGGTAGCGTCACAGTCAGCACTGGGTCTGGGGAAGACAAATCCCCCAACTCATCCTCGACAAGTTCGACCATCAAAGTGACCGGCATTGACACAGCCGACTGCCCTGTCGAAAACTCCATGGGACCGATAGGCTGCACAGGCAACACAACCTCCCTCAAGGGCAAATGATCACCGAATCCTACAGCTGGGGCCCTACGCAAAGCAGCAGACCCATAAAACACATCCCGGGGGGAGGGGTATGGCTAGCTGCTCAGCCATCAAGACACTCTTTCTAAGAGCTCCCAAGGATTTCTATTTAAACGCCTATAAAAAACAAACTTGTAACCTACTTGGTGGTATAGAAATATAGACAATCTACTCCTGAAGATTCAGGTATTGCTGAAGGTGGACTTAGTTATCATGGGCTGGAAGAATTCTGAGAACAGAGCCAGTTTCTTTGTGCCTCGTGGCAGGGCTGCGAAAGCACCAACTGTATCCTCAGAGCAAGCACTGGAGGAGCACAATAAGAGGGACTGCCGCCCGGCATTGCTTGACTCGTTCCAGCAGGCTCTTTCCACTCTCACCAGAATGGTCCAGCATACAGACAAAAAAATGGACTCCTATCACGATCGCGTGCTGGCCATGGAATGACAGATGGATGGTCTGGTGGAAACTGCAGCGGGTGCTGAAAACAACTCAAATAAAGCTCTGACCGCAACAGCGACATGTGTGAGAGAACACACACTTTTGTCTAGCCGAATGGAACAGCTAGAGAACACAGTGAGGGCCTCGCATGTTAGGGTATTTGGAATTCTGGAGAAAATGGAGAGAGACGACCTGTGTGCATTTATGATATTGTGGCTTGGATCTCCAAGATGTTATTCTCTGTGCCTACCGAATTACACCACGGAGAGCTAGTGGTCAGAAAATGGAGCCTCGTACTATTCTGATAGTTAGTGGCTTCGGTGATCCGAGACCGCATACTGCAAGCTGCCAGAACCAAGAGGAATTTACTTGTGAACGGGTCCCAGGTGATGTTATTCCCAGACATTTCTTACACAACTCAGATAAAAAAGAAAAGGTTTTGATGCTGTGAGGTCACGATTCCATGACCTGGAGATTCCTACTAGCATGCTGATGCTGGCAAGACTCCCTGTTAACATTGGGCGGAAGAAATACATATACACTGACTCCAAGGAGGCAGGAAAGATGGCCGAAAAGCTCAAGGTGGAAAGGGCAGCTCTTCAGAGTCGGGAGAGGAAGAAGAGACCTAACAAGGGTTTCTAGTCTGGAACTCTTTGTCTAACTTTGTAGCTACTTTGCAGGTAATTGCTCCATTTGCTGAGAATTAGTGCTGGGACTAAGTGATAAACTTTGCAAAAGACGCAATGGAGCTCATCCATAAAACGAATAAACACTAATTTACATTTTTTTGACTTTGGGGATTCAATGTTACAGTTTCCTAGTTAAAATTAAGCAAAGTTGCTATCCTCGTTTTTCTTTCTGTAGTGGATGCCTCCTTGGGTTATCCTATTAAAAGTGGATATTTGGTCCTTTTAAGCAGCGCTGCACATGGTTAAAATGGCATTTTTTGTCTCTGCATTTAGTTGGGGAGTAAATCTGTTCTCAAGTACCTGAAGAACTGTGATTTTCCTTTAAAACAAATATAAATAAATGTTAAAAGACCTACCTATGTAACAGGGGTTGAGAGTTACAAAAAATCAAACATACTCCTACCGAATAGGCTAGGGAGCTACGGAGAGGGGAATGTCTTCTTTCTATCTTTTATGGGCTGTATAAATTAAGGCTAAAAAGCCATTACTTGCATTGTAAATATGTGCATGTGGTAAATGTAGTTTAAGGCATTAGCAGCATGTAGTCTTTCTGTAAACTAAGGCAAAAAGTCTGATATCCCCCTCCATCTTGAATCAGTGGTAACACTGACTCATAAACTCTAACATCAACTTTTATTGGAAATATGCTGTATACTTTGTTCCGAGTGAAATGCTAGTACTGTATACTATAAAAAAAAAAAAACAGGTTACTCACCTGTAACAGTAGTTCTAGGAGTGGTATATGTTGTTCATCCACACTCTTTGGCAAGTCCCTTTCCCCTTTAAATCTTGCCGGAAGTCTTCAAGCTGGCTGCTCCCACCCACCTGGGTTGTATATACCTTGGCTCCGCCCCATGACGCCAGATCTTAGCCCACTGGAAGCAAGGTGATGCGCCTAAAGCCAGGGAGGTCGGGTGGGTGTGTGTGGATGACCAACATATACCACTCCTAGAACTACTGTTACAGGTGAGTAACCTGTTTTTCTAGGAGCGTGGATATGTTGTCCATCCACACTCTTTGGTAGACTCCTAGCAGTTCTCTGGGAGGAGGGAGGCAAGGCGCACACCCCCTACTTAGGAAACAAGGATTGGAGAACCGAGGCCCCAAAACCTGCATCCCGACATAACTCAAGGTCGATGTGGTAATGGGTAATGAAGGTGTTTGCTGACTTCCAGGTGGCAGCCCGACAGATTTCCTGGATAGGGATATCCCTGGAAGCAGCCACCGATGCAGCAGTGTGACGGGTAGAATGAGCTCTTATCCCTCTGGGAGGCTCCTTGCCCACCAACTCATAACACAGAACTATGCATGATGTAATCCATCTTGCAATAGTCCATTTGGCTGCAGGTCTGCCAGAAGCGGCATCAGCATAGGTGACAAACAGCTGGTGAACCTCTCCCCGAATTTCCACCGTCCTCTCCTTGTAGTAGGGGAGAGCACATCTAAGGTCCAGAGTATGGAGCCTGTACTCTGCGTCCGAGGTGTAATTAGGATAATGTATCGGCAGAGTCAACACCTGGTTAAGGTGAAACTCAGACACCACCTTCGGAAGGAATTTTGGGTGGGGGTGCAGGACAACTTTGTCCTTGTGAAAGACCAGATAAGGGGAGTCTACTGAGAGCGCCTGGAGCTCCCCTGTCCTTCTGGCTGACATGATAGCCACCAGGAAGGCAGTCTTTCACGACAAGTGTGAGAGCTCACACTTGTGAATAGGTTCGAATGGCTTGCCCATGAGCTTTGCCAAAACTAACAGAAGATCTCATGGAGGTGGAGGTTCATGCACCGGAGGGATGTGTGATCCAGGCCTTTGAAAAAGCGCCCAACCACTGTCTCCTGTGCCAAGGTCGAATGACCGGCCTGTGCCCGGTAAGCAGAGATGGCTGCCAGGTGCACCCTAAGGGTCGATGACCGAAGACCCCCTTTGGAGAGAGACCAAAGGTAGTCTAAAATTTTAGCCACAGAGCAGGATAAGGGGTCCAGACTCCTTACCCAGACACCAAATGGAAAACCTTTTCCATTTGAAGGCATAACATTTCCCGGTCGATTCCTTACGAGATGCCTCCACCACGGTGTAGACATTCTTGGAAAGACCCAAAGCCTGGAACCCCAGCTGCTCAGGAACCAGGCTGTGAGGTGCAGGGATTGAAGGTCCGGGTGGAGTACCTTCCCCCGGTTCAATGATATCAGGTCCGGGCGTGTACAAAGCCACTCCGGGGCCCTGCAGTTGAGACTGAAGAGATCTGGATATCAGAACTGGTGGGGCCAATCTGGAGCTACCAGGATCACCTTCACCTTGTCCCTCCTCACCTTGAGTAACACCTTATGGATCAATGGAAATGGAGGGAAGGCGTAGGGGAGGCCTTGGCTCCATGGCCTTGAAAAGGCATCCCCCTGCAGCGAGCCCTGCTGAGGGGGGCAGGTATGGTACAGCCTCAGCTTGGTGTTCTCCCTGGAGGCAAAACAGGTCCAAAACAGTTTGCCCCAATGGGAGAACAGACTGTAAGCTACCTCTGGATGGAGAGACCACTCGTGGGATGTCTGGCCTATGCGGCTGAGAGCATCCGCCAGTTGGTTCGAAACTCCTGCCACATGGATGACAAAGAGATCCGCCTCCAACTGGCTGACAAATGTCCAGATCCAGAGCGCCTCCTTGCACAGCAGACGGGAGTGTGTGCTGCCCTGTTTGTTGAGGTAGTACATGGTCGTGGTATTGTCCATCTGGACTTGAACCACTTGACCCCGGAGCTGAGGAGCGAAAGCTGACTGTGCCAGTCTGACTGCTCTGAGCTCCAACAGGTTGATGTGGCAACGGGACTCTTCGGGGGTCCAGAACCTGTGGGCTCTGTGGTCCCCCATGTGGGCTCCCCAGCCCAAGAGAGAGGCACTGGTCGTAAGAACGACCGTCGGCTCGGGCGGACAAACGGAACCCTTCCTGCAGATGACTTGGGGCAGTCCACCACTGGAGAGCGTCCCACATTTATTTATTTAGTTTCTGTTGATCAGGTAAGTGCACTAGACAAATCCTGCCTATTTTCAGACATGACCTGGGGGAAAGGGATCCAGAAGAATGCCAACTGACCTTGAACCAGATTAAGCTGTTGGTGGTATTTCTAGTGAATGAGGGAAATTTGGCCAGGACACCGGGGAAATTCCCCTACTCTGCTTCCTGTAAGCAGGGGGGTCCCATTTTCATGTGGGACCAAGATGGCTGCCTCTGGACATGCTGTGGAGGACATGGAGGTGTTGGAGGCAGTGGAGCTGGTCTCTTCCCCTGTCTGTTCTGAGAGAGACCCAATCTTCTATGCCTATTGTGCTGCAATCTACTGAATATGGTTCTTCTGTGCCTTTGGATACTTCCCCTGCTGCTGTTGTGGATACTTGTGTGCAGTGTTTGCCTGTGGATCCTTCATTTATTCCTCAAACTGTACTTACAACGTCTTCTAGCCCTGCTACTATGGATATATGTGAGTCTTCTTCTCCTGTTTCTATGGATGTAGATGTGTTACTTAAAATGGGAACAGTGTTATTTCACTGCTAGACAGCGTTTGTTGTCATAAACCTCAGTCTGG
Organism: Neoceratodus forsteri; assembly: GCA_016271365.2. Taxonomy (NCBI): domain Eukaryota; kingdom Metazoa; phylum Chordata; order Ceratodontiformes; family Ceratodontidae; genus Neoceratodus; species Neoceratodus forsteri. The sequence goes on from CM028130.1 coordinate 1,070,288,714, forward strand.
TTTACGTACCTGCTGCTACTGACTCACCATCTGGGAAAGATTGTTTTACTGTCTCTTCACCGATTCTGACACTTCCGCATTCTTTGCCTGTTGCTACAGACCCTCCTCACTCCCTACCGCCTGTACTGACTGCACCTTTTGCTCAGCTTTCTCCAGAAACTTCTTCTGTACAGGTGCCTGCTTCTGCTCTCCCTGATGCCTTGCACACAACGGACTGGTCTGTTGAGTCGGCCCTGGAAGCGGCTGGGTGGGTGGGAGAAGGATCCTACCGTTGGGACTTGGCGTTCTGGTTCTTCCCTGATCTGTACTATGCCACCTGACACTGACAAACTGCTGGCCTCTCCTGTTTTGAAAGACTCTGCTGCTTCTCTTGATCTTTCTTTGCCAACTGAACTCCTTCTGACTCAGAACCCGACTTTGCAATTTGGTCCTGCTTCCTCGACACCTCAAGAACAACGGACTCTTCGGGACCCTGAGCCTCGTCCAGTTCCTGCTACTTCTACTGCTTCGTCCCCTAAAACTTATGCTGCATGCTTTCAACCCCCTGTACATCAAGCTAAAAGACACAACGCTGTTCGGCTGCATTATTTGGGGGGCTTACCTGACTTTCCTGACCGATTTTTTGCAGGTCGCACTCTTTTGAAGGATTCTATGCAATTTGCTGCTTTTGAGATTCATGCCTTAATTCATGTTTCTTCAGAGTCTCATTTTGATATTAGTTTTAAAACTATCACTGGTTTAGAAAAGTTTTGGAGAAAATATCAGGAGCTTAAAACTTCTCCTTTATGGCCACCATTTAATGCCATTCCCTTAACTAAACCTACTCAGAAAACTGTTACTATATTGTTTCGTAACGAAGGTGTATGTCTTAATGATATTACTGTCTGGTTAAAGCAAAGATGTACTGTCCTTTCTGACCCAGAGGCTATCTTTGATTCTGAGAATATCTGGACAGGTGGGTGGAGCGAGGGTTATGCTTACACTTGGAGGTTGGAATACAGCATCTCCCGAACAGCTTTATGCTTGGGAAAGACAGGGGAGTTCTTTCTGGCCAGCCTAAAGCTTGCTATAGATGTGGCTCTCAGAATCATATAAGTAGTGTCTGTGACAAGATTAAATGCTCTGTTTGTGGTAACATTGGCCATGCAGGTTCCCAATGTGTGGATGAACCTCTTTCGTCCTTTGTGGCAATGGGGCACACTTCCAGACTTGTACTTGGGCAGCTCACAACTCCCGACTCTTGCTGATGGGGAAAAACAACGTTTGATTATTACTGTCGCATAACGTTCTCGTTTATCTGACACTCTTTCTACACCTCAACGCGTACCCCTCCCTCACCCTGTTGTACCTGCTGTTGACCCCTCTTCTACTTTACACGAACGGTCTGCTCCTGTTTTGGAACCACAGACCTTTACTACAGCTCTCCCTTCCCCTTCCTCTGAGCTTGCTATTTCTACCTCGGAAGAGGTCCCTATTCCTGTCTTGGCTAGTATTTCTGGGTCTTCCATGGACCCCCCCAAAAGAACCTTTTGTTAGAGTTACACAAGGATCTAAGAAGGGGACTTCTCCTTCTTCTAAGGCCCTGAAATCCTCTACTGTGACTCATATGAATAAATTTGAGGTTTCGCCACCCTCAGGACAACAGGTTCTAATCGTCCTCTGTTCTTTCCTCCCACCCTGATGTGACTACGGACACTGAAGTACCCATTGATAATATCGGTTCTCAAAAAGGAAAGCTAAGGCAAAACTGAAACATAGGAAGGTACCCCTAGGAAAGGTAGGCTAAGGTGACTTTTGTGTTTTTTTTTCACTTTCCCGTTTCATGTCTTCTGCTTTCTCAGTGCATACTGTTAATGTTAACAGTATAAAGAAGCATGCTAAGAGAGATGCAGTTTTTTCCTTTTTATCTGGCTTGACAGCTGGTCTCATCTTTTTGCAAGATATACGTTTCCATGCTCTTCCAGAAATTTCCAGGGCCACTCATGCCTGGACCTCTGGGCTCTCTTTTTGGTCCTTTGGACAGGACTCTTGTTCTGGTTTGGGTATTTTATTTAGTATACCTGATGTTACTGTTAAACTGTTGGATGTCTACCCGGGTCGGCTTCTGTTGTTGGATATTTTGATTTCTTCTGTCCCTTTCGGATTATTAATATTTACGCCCTCAATTGAAATCCCACAGAATTGAACTACTGAAACTGATTCAACCCTATTTATACACATCAATGCATGTGATTTTTGGGGTGATTTCAATTGTGGGTTATCCACTAAAGATAAGTCTTCTACTTCAAAGACTACTAAGTTGTTTTGTGACACGAATTTTCTGAAACAACTGCTCCATTCCACAGGTTTACAGGATGCATATTTATCTTTTACGGGTCGGCATACTCCTACTTTTCACAAAGGCCCCCTTGCAACCCGTATTGATTTTTTTTTTTTTTTATTTCTTCCACCTCCAACTTTCTGATGCTGTAATTCAAGCTGCAGAATTTTGGATCATAATTTATTATCTATTTCTTTAGGCCCTTCCTTGACATCGTTTTGGCCCTGGCATTTGGAAACTGAATGCTTCCCTGTTATCTGATTCACGTTTGTTAAGTCACTTAACTGAGTATATTCATAATCGAAAGACTGTACTTTTTTTATATGATGCCCCCTGGGATTGGTGGCGGGATACGAAATCTGGACTCCGAACTTTATTTAAAAATTTTAGTAAGCATCATCATGATTCATTGTATTTCCTTTATCACACTAACAGATGACTTCAAAAATTACTTACTTTATCTCATGAAACTGGCCATGATTTTTCCACCCAAATAAGTACTCTTAAGGAGCGCATGATGAATTATCACCTTCTGAAGGCTACTTCTGTTCAGCATCAACAGTGTTTTGGGACCTCTGGTACCCGTGACACAGTATGTCCATATGCTTCTATTTGGCGAACAGTAGAGAGTAAAACCTTTACTACGCTGTTTGATGACAGTTTCACTGAGCTCACTGATATTTTGGATATCAGACACCGTGTTACCTGTTATACACAAAAACTGTTTGGTCCCATGCCCCCCCATCTGCATCCATAATGGACTACTTTTCCTTTTTACAACTTCCTGATGTACCTTCTTCTGTTGTAGATATGTTAGATACTGAGATACAAGCACATGAAATTGAAGCAGTAATCAAGACTTTATGTCCAAGAGTGACACTGGGCCTGGATGGTCTCTCCAGTGAGCTGTATAGATCGTTTTCTGCTGACCTGAGTTCTGAATTGGCTACAGTTTATAATTCTATTCTACAGTGCAAACGTCTTCCTTTAGACTTTAACATGGGTTGTTTATTTTACTTACATAAAAAAGGGGATAGAAGATTGCTCTCCAATTGGAGACCTTTATGCCTCTTAAATACTGATTTTAAAATATTGACCAAAATTTTTGCCCTCAGACTTTCTAAATTGGCCATATATGTGATTTCTACCGCACAATCTTGTAGTGTCCCTGGGAGATGTATACAGGACCATCTAATTTTACTTAGAGAAATGATTGAACATGGAAATTCTAATGTTTTACATGGTTTCATATTCTCACTGGACCAATGGCAGGCTTTTGATTCTGTACATCATGATTTTTTATGGTCTACTCTTCGATATTATAAAGTACCTGATTATACCCTGACTAGACTCCGGTTGCTATATCGGTCTGCAACTGTTGTCCCACTGTTCAATGGATGGAAGTGCCCTATGCTTCCTCTACACAGAGGGGTTAGACAGGGCTGTCCCTTTAGTCCACTTTTATATGTTTTTTTTTTGGATCCCTTACTTCGTTCTATTAATTCGGCCCCAACAATTATGCCACTTCCCTCAGCCCCATATTCCGTGTTGGCCTATGCAGACGATATGAGTCTCATGATGGCTAATGTTGCCTCCGTGCGTTCTGCATTATGGCATTGTTCCAAGTTTGGGTCTGTTTCTGGCGCAGCCCTTAATCTTGATAAATGTGTAGGCCGTAGATTAGCTTCCCCTTTTGTAGATGAGTCTTCTGTTGACATTAGACTTTGTGATGACCCTATTAGGATTTTGGGCATTTTATACGGTAATGGTCCTTTAGATGTCCTTAAAGAGCTAGTGTACTGCTTTGAATAAATAGTAATTTTCAGATGCAGTCAGCTATTACTTCCAGTATCTGAAGTATCTTTTTATTTTCTGTTTGCTAATTTGAAGATTTTCCAGCTGGGGTGATGTGTGGAGCAGCACTCTAGAGAAAAAAAAGTCAGTTCTGTTTCTCCCACGACATCATCAGAAATGAGACCAAACACCTTGAGGCATTACAATCCTTGCAGCCTGAGCAGCGACTTTCATAAGCTACCAATCAAAATGCAGGATATTGTGACATCACTAGTAACCAGGGAGAGTAAGTCCTTGCTTCTTCATGTGAAAGTGAAACCTGGCAGTGAGAAATGGTTCTCATTGGTTACTAGTGATGTCATAGTCAGTGTGGTTTCAGTGTTGATGTAGTGAGAGGAATAGAACCAATTTTGTTTTTTCCTCCAGACAGAGTGCTGCTCCACACATCACCTCAGTACTGCCAGGTGGAAAATCTTCTAATTAGCAAACAGAAAAGAATAAATACTTCAGATATAAGGAGTGATAGCTGACTACAGCTGAAAGTTACAATTAATTGCAGGCAGCTTCCAGGCAGTACACTAGCTCTTTAACTGGACTCCCAAATTAGATTATGCTCAAACTATGGTTGCACGTTGGAATTCATGGCAGATGAGTAAGAAAAAAAGGATTTACATGATTAAAACCTTTCTGCTTCCCCTTTTTCTCTTTCTGGCTTATATTTTCCCCCCTCCCCGGAAATTTGAAACCAGATTGCTTAGTCTCTTTTTTCAAGCCCTATGGGGTATCCACCTGAACCCCATTAAACGTCAGATCACCTATCTCCCTATTCGGGATGGAGGCCTAGCTATGGTCCAACCTGTTTTTGTTTTTTTTTTTATACTAGTTTTTTCTTGTTTCATAATATTAGACTCCTGCTGGTTAACCAAGATCGAGATTGGGAACCTTGGTTTCTTGAATCCTGTGGTCCTTGGTTTCATAAATGGGAACTTCACACATTGACGGTTTTAACACATTCCCCCCAAATTTCTGCTTATGTTAGGGATAGTTTTTTTCGTTTGAAACACTGGCAGATTACTAGCCATATGCTAATAACTGTCTCCAGAAAATCATTATATAAGTATTTAGTGGACCGTGTATGTTTGGAGATTGTTGTTTTTCCCAAATGTCCTACGCAACATCTCCCTGCTTTGCTCACTTTACTTCGTAATTCTAGGGTTCCCCAAAAGATGTGGGACTTACATTGGCTTAGCTGCCATGAGCGTATCAACGTCAAACGTAACCATAAACACAAATCACTACAGGACAGATTTTGTTCCAGACCTGAATGTCAGCAACAAGAAGAAACTATTTCACACTTTTTTTTTTCCATGTACATTTATTGTTTCTTTTTGGACTCTATTAGCTGCCAGATGGTGTGAACCCTTGTTTGCTCTCATTACTTATGACAATTTGATGTATGGTTTTTTCCCCCCTCACTTGGTCTCACTGGAATATTAATACGTTAAATTTGATTTTTGTGATAATCAAATGGCATGTGTGGAATGCTCATTGTCTGTTTAATTTACAGAATCAGGATGTGCCTCTTCTTACCATTATTCAAAGGATCGAACATGATTTGAAGGCCATATATTTTTCAGAGGCAGAGCATTTGCCGTCTGACTCTTTGTTGGAACTATGGACACTATTACCTTGGATAACTGATTCTGATTTTCCTGTTACATAATTATTTTGTGTTTTATTTTTCTCTGTATCATTTTCGTTTTTCTTTTCTGTTCAGTTAATGTTCAATAAAAACTTCCCCTACTCTTTTCGATAAGTGCCATGGGATCTTTTACATCCACCTGAACTACCACCGATCCAGGCAGACGGGACCTCCGTTTAACGTCTCATCCGAAAGACGGCACCTCAGAAGTGCAGCACCCCTCTCATGCTGCACTACAGTGTCAGTACTGGGATATTAACCCAAGTGCCAGACGTGGGAACTGAATCCACTGCCCTCTGATCTCCCATCTTCACACATCTTCTGGGTGACAGTGACCAGCTGGCTGAAAAGACCCTGACGCTGAGTCCACTGAGAGGCCAGCTCCCACTGGAGAGGACGCATGTGCAACCTGGCCCAACGGACCACTGAGGTGCACGCTGCCATGTAACCCAGAAGGCGCAGGCCTGCCAGGGTGCAAGTGCCCAACCAGAAATGACTGGGAAAAGGAGGAAAGAACCTCCGCCCTGTCCACCGGAAGCCAGGCTCTGGCTTGACGAGAGTCGAGCTCTGCCCCAATAAAGCCCATCACCTGAGAGGGCACGAGTTCCGACTTGGCCTCATTGATCAGAAGGCCTAAGTGGGAACAGGTTCGGAGGGCCAGGTCCCTGGACCTCTCCACCTCCTGCAGGGAGAAGCCCGCCAGGACCCAATCGTCGAGGTAGGGGTATATGCGAACCCCTTGGTGCCGTAGATGGGCTGCCACCACTGCAATGCATTTGGTGAATACCCGAGAGGCCAATGACAGGCCAAACGCCATGGCTCAGAACTTGTACAGGGTCCCTTCGACCCTGAAGCGGAGGAACCGCTGGTGGGACAGACGGATTGGGACATGAAAGAGCGTGTCCTGTAGATCCAGTGAACAGAACCACATGTTTCGCTCCAGAGATGGTATGATCTGGTACAGAGTTACCATCCGGAAGGTACGAGACCTGAGATACTGATTCAGGTTGTGAAGATCTAGGATGGGACGCCAGTCCCCCCCATCCGCTTGGGCACCAGGAAGTACCTGGACATGAAGCCTGGGTCTGTAGGAGGATCCAGCACTGGAGCTACCGCCTCCTTGCGGAGGAGCTGAGCAATGTCGTCCCAAAGGGCCGACTGAGCGCCAACGGAGATCCTTTCCTCCCATGGGGCACGGGCTCGGCAAGGAGGGTACTGCTCGAACTCTAGAGGCAGTCCCCAACCGACCACTTCCAGGACCCACCTGTCCAGTGATACCGACCAGGCAGAAAGAAAGTGGCGAGCTGGCCCCACGGAGGACCCAGAACTGGCGTGGACGGAGTAGATTTGGCCACCCCGACCCGCACTGCGCAGGGCTTAGAGGAGGAGGAGACTCCTGGACCAGCACCTCGCCTCCTTTGTGGGGCAGTTGGGGACCCTGCTTGGGCCTAGGGCGCCACGCTTGAGCCTGCTGTTGCTGCTGCTGACCTCCCTGGAAGGGGGGCTGCCTAACCGCAGGGGAAGAGTGCCGGAAGGGTTTCTTCTGCTAGTTCTTGCCCGAAGAACCCTTAGCAGAAGTGGCATCCAAGGTGGCATTGGACTGCTCAATGCGCTGGAGGTGACCTGCCACTCCCGGACCAAAAAGGTCGGTGTCAAGGAAGGGCACGTCAGCTAGCTTGTGCTGAGTATCCGCTGGAAAGGAGGATAATCTCAGCCAGGCCATGTGGTGAGTGGCCACTGCGGCTGCTAGAGAACGGGCACAGAAATCTCCAATGTCCAGAGCAGTCTGGGGCTGCTGTTTTGCAACAGCACAGCCCTGGTCACGGACTTGCTTAACTGTGGTCTGCATGTCCACTAGGAGATGAGGGAGGACTTCATCTAGCAACCCCAAGAGAGCATGACAGAAGTGTGCCATGATCACTGCTGAGCTGGCTTGACGAAGGCCCAAGGATGAGGCCGCATATACCTTCCCGGGCAGAATGGTCCATATTTTTGGACTCCTTGTCCAGAGGGCGGTCAGTATCTGCTGAGCTACCTGTGCGCCGAAACACTGAGGCAGTCACTAGACTCTCGGCCAAGGGATGCTCAGTGAAGCCCGCCAAGGACCCCATAGGTACAGTGTACTTGCGAGCCATATGGGCAGACAGAGCAAGGCAAGAGGCAGGGCACTGCCATAGCTCAAGGGCCCGGCCAACAATGGCTTTGGCCACTGGAAAGGCCTCCATCGGGGTATCCCCTCTCTTAAGGATATCCGTGAGAGGATATTCTGCCTTCTTTTGGATAGGCTGCAATGGCATACCAGTGGACTCAGAAATGAGTCGAAGGATGCCCTCAAAGGAGGAAGGACCTTCCTCCAGGCCTGTCACTGACAACTTATCATCAGGGTGTGAGTGAAGACCAGTGGAATCAGAGTCCGAGGAGTCGGGATACAGGGGTCTCCCGCCTATGTCCTCTCCAATGCGACTAGGGCAATCAGGAGCAACAGTGATGGACAGACGTCCGGGAAGCCCGGTGTCTGTCTGATCCTCCTTAGAGGGAGCCCCTCCCTGAGGCTGCTTAGGCGGTGGTTCCACCAGAATTGGTGGGGAGACAGGAACAGGCCGAGCAGGAACGCATGCCAGTCCTACCGGAGGGACAACCGGAGTCCTCGGTATCAGAGGAGTCTGTGTCGGCCGAAGAGGCTGGGGCCAAGTAATGGCCGGTGCAGCCGGCTTTTGACCAGTTAGAAATAGCTGTTGCCACATGAGGTCCCCATAATGTCGACGGAGCTTCCGTCTAAGTCTCTCCTCGTCTGAGGAGGATGAGGAAGGGCGGCAGCGCCTCTTCCGGGAGTGTGACCCCCTTTTTCGGCTTTTCGACCGACGGGGTCCTACTCCTCAATCGAGACTGACGGTGTTGGCTCTGTCAATCGGGAGAGGCTGGATTTGGTGAAAACCGAGGATCCAGCTCCTGTCCCTCGATCGGGATGCTGCAGGACGGGTCTCCTCGTCGGGGAAAGAAAGGATGGGTGTCCTTTCCAGAGAGTCGTCGAGCGGGGTCGGCGACAACGGCTGATAGGGTTGAGAGAAATCTCGTCCGGTTCTGCCATATCCTCGGCCTCAGTGCCTCGGCCTGACGGAAGGTCCGAGAAGCCGGCGGCCAAGGAAGCGATCTTGACCGAGGCTGAGACCGCCTGGTCCTGTGAATCGGACCGCTCTCGGTCCCAGGAACATCTTCTTCAACCAGAAGAAGATTTGAGGTCCTTGTCCCTTTTCTTGGGGCGGGAGGCGTGCGAGCCTGAGGGCGCCTCACCTTTGGTAGGGAGAGACTGGCACAGATCCCAAAAGGACCCAGTAAAGGTGGAGCCCAGGTTAAGCGGCACGAAAAAACTTCGGCTGGCCGAAGCTTGGGCAGCTTCCTCTTCTAAAGCCGCCATCTGTTTTCGAGCTGCTCGGCGGATCCCGCAGCCATGGAAACTGCCCACCTGGCCTCCTTCGATTTCACCGGTGGATTGCGAAACTCTGGTCTCCCCAGCAGTAGGCGCGTCTTGCTGTCATCCAGGACGTTGGGATGGAAGGCCAGACAGATGGTGCAAGCAGTGGTATCATGCACAGCACCCAAGCAGTATACGCACGAGAGGTGGGGATCGGTGCGAGACATTTTTTGTCCGCAAGGACACCGGCGAAAACCGGAAGACGACTTGTCCTCCATGTCCGATGCGCTCGGATCGGATTCGTAAACTCTTATGAGTTTTAACGAAAGCAAATGCGGTGAAAACCATCAATTAGACTCCAGGGCCTACAGTACTTGAAGAAGCAGCATGAGGGAACCTGAATCTTCCAGCGGAAAGGGAGATCTGGCGTCATGGGGCGGAGCCGAGGCATATATCACAAGGATGGGTGGCAGGAACCAGCTTGAAGACTTCCGGCAAGATTTAAAGGGGAAAGGGATATGCCAAAGACTGTGGATGAACAACATATTCACACTCCTAGAAATATAATTAACAAGTTAAAAAAAAAAAAAAAAAAACATCCCTGGACCTGTAGTTTGAAGCAGCAGACTCGTGGGGCACAATCCCAGATCTGTAGCTTGAAGTAACAGATCCATGGTGCAAGGCCCGAGATCTATAGCTTGGCTTCAGATCATAAAGGCAGGGGATGGGGGTTAGGACTGAAAACTATAATGCCACATTTATGCCACACAGGAGGGCTGGGGGGATACTGGGATGCATAGGGAGAGGCATCACCAGTAGAAAACAGGAAGTTATTATCCCTCTGTACAGACAGCTGGTGAGACCCCATCTGGAGTACTATGTGCAGTTCTGGAGACCAAATCTCCGCAAAGACATAGACAGGATGGAAGCTGTCCAGAGGAGGGCAACTAAAAATGGTGCAGGGTCTGCATCGGAAGACATATGAAGAGAGACTTAAGGAGCTTAATATGTATAGCCTCGAGGAAAGGAGGGAGAGGGGGGACATGATAGAAACTTTCAAGTACCTCAAGGGAATCAACAAAGTCCAAGAGGGGAGCATCTTCAAAAAAGAGGTGCAAGAACAAGAGGGCACAATTTGAAGATAGAGGGGGGCTGCCAGAGGTAATTTAAGTAAGTATTTTTCACAGAGAGGGCTGTGGATGCATGGAACGGCTCCGGAGGAGGTTGTGGAGTCAAAATCAGTGGTGGAATTCAAGTATGCATGGGACAGTCATAAGGCAATTCTGGGGGGTGGGGGTAAGAAGAAGTAGGCTGCTGGTTAACTAGGATCTGCAGCTTATCCAGTAGGTAGAGAAATGGGCAGACTGGGTGGGCCAAGCGGTCCTCATCTGCCATCAAATTCTATGTTTCTATTTTTCTATTTCCTAACATTTGTAGCTTTTTGAGCCATACCTTTGAACTATAAGCAGTCAGCATTAGGACCACTTGAAAGCGTTTGCCTACCTGGGGCCACCCATGCTGACATATGGCAGCACCGCCTATATAATGTGGGTGGGTTCCATACCACTTCAGTTTCCCACCGAAGATGAACTTAGAATTGTAGCTTACCAACAGGATTAGGAGACAGGAACCCTGAACAGGCTGATAAGAGAAGTAGTGGTTCTGAAGAGGAAAAGATCTTACTGAAGCTATGGACAGAATTCCAAGCAGCAGCGAAGCATATGTTAGCTGTGATACTAAATGGAAACAAGCCAAGTGGCCACGTTACTAGTGGTATGCCCATGGACAGGACAAGGAAGCTCCTTACTGTGCTTCCAGTAACAAAAATATGCAGGATGCCAATCATTTGGAAAAGACCTGCTTAGAGACAGCAGTGCCCCCCACTCCAAGGGCAAATTAAACAAAAAGTTTGCTGCTGCAGAAACGGCCATGCAGCGGTCCTCGGACCAGACTGGCGGAACCCATTCATCCAGGGTCCCTGGCAAAAGGCAAGCATAAGGATCCTTGAGGAATGAGGGTTGCAGGGACTAGCAGAGGCCGCAAGCCTACGTGCTGTGCTGAGCCCCCAGATAGTATACACATGAGGCATGGTGGTCGGTGCATGACATCTTCTGGCTGTAATCGTCGTACTACTTGAATCCGGGACCGGTTTTCTGGTCGAGGGGCTCCACAGTCAAGCAAAAACATGAAGAAAAAAAATTGCTACAATTGCTTGAAGATGAAAATGAAGTTTTTTTTTTGGGGGGGGGGGAGTGGGAGATTTGGGCCTACACCGCATGCAGGAGCTGCGAAGGAGGAGACACAACTCTTCCAGTGGAAAGGAAGATCTGATGTCACGGGGCAGTGCCAAAGAGGATACCAATCAGGTAGGTGGGTGGGAGGAGCTTAGCTTGAAGATGTTCCAGCTGAACTTAAAGGGAAAGGAAGACTGCCAAAGGTGGATACCTGCATCAGATCAGTGTTCCTAGAATCTTCTTTTCAAGAGACAAAATCCATCTCGCCAGAAAACTCTATGCCCTAGAGTGAGCAGAAAGCAGAAGTTTTGCATTGTGTGGGGATACAAAATGGTCCAACTCTAGACAATCCCAGCTGTCAAACAGGCCTTCGACCACTGAGGTCAGTAGTTCCCACTTTTGCATTCAGGACTGTGGCCTGCTTAGCCTGTCTGCCAAGACATTTTGGGCACTTGGAACATGTACTGCTGATAGCTGTAGACCGTATTCCAGAGCCCAGTAACAGACTGTCATCACTTCCTTACACAGAGGGTAAGAGTGAGTTCCCCCTTGCTTGCTGATGTAATGCAGCCCACTGACGCTGTCCATCTGTACTAATAGAGCATCCAGGGACAGATGAGCCTGGAAGGTTTGCAGCTCACACAGGACAGCTAGCACTCCTAGAACACTTACACGAAAAGTGCTCTCCACTGGGGTCCATGTACCCTGCATCTCATGGGGCCCTAAGTGTGTACCCTAGCCCATCCCCAAGGCATTTGTTGCTAAAAATCTGGTGAAGGGAGGAAATCAGGAGGGGAACCCCCTTTAACAGGTTGCTGGGTTCCATCCACCACTTAAGTACTCTGCATACAGAAGAGATTATTAGACCCCTTTGTTTTAGACTGTCTCTGAGCTGGTCCCACTGGACTCTAAGGGTCCACTGTGGGATGCTCATGTGCAGTCTGTCCAAAGGCACTGTGACAATGGCTGCTGCCATAAGGATCAGGAGCCGAAGAAATGTCCTGGCTGAGACATACCGGCTGTCGTGTACCAGTTGGGCCAGGCCAACTGGATGTTCATCTCTGTCCAGACACAGGAAGGCTGCACCCTGAGCTGTGTCCAAGACTGTGCCTATGTACTGCAGGCACTGACAACGTGTCAAGACAGACTTGGGTATGCTGACAGTGACCACCAGAGCATCAAACATTTGTCTTGTTCGAGTAAAGGTGTGCAGGAGCTGATCCTTGGAGTGGGATTTCTACAGCCAGTCATCCAGGTAAGAAAAGACAGAGTCCTACCCTGCAAATGGCTGCTGCCACCACTGCCAAGCATTTGGTAAAGACTTGTAACACAGAGGACAAGCCAAGGGGCAATATTTTGAAATGGAAGTGTTACCCTTGGAACAGGAACCTCAAATACTTTCTATGAGGTTTCCGAATTTTGATATGAAGGTAGGCATCCTTCATGTCAAAGGAACAGATCCAATCCCCTGCTTGCACTAGTGGGAGCAGGCCTTGCAGGGTGACAATTCTGAACTTTTTGTACTCTATGAAAAAGTACAAGTCCTCGAGATCCAGAATGGGCCACACGTCTCCTGTCCATTTTCGGGACTAGGAAGTAGAGAGAGCAGAACCCTCTGTTTCTTTCTTCAGAGGGCACAAGTTCTAAACCCTTCTTCTGAAGCAAAGTCTGAACTTCCCTCCAAGAGCAGAGGAATGTGGTCTAGAGGATAGTACATTGGCACCGGTGGATGATCTGGAGGTGTGTCCAAACATTCCAGAGCATGACCCTGAGCTATGATTTCCAGCATCCAGGCTCCTGATGTCAACTCCTTCCACAGAGTCAAGTGAAGGTTGAGACAACCACCACGGAAGTAATGGTGCTTGGGGGTGTACAAGGAATCAGGCAGAGCCGGTTGTGGTGGCTCCTGCTGCACCACCACATCCTCTAGAAGCTTTTGAATGTGCACCTGGCGTGGCGTCTGGGATGGGCAAGGCTCCTGCTCCCTTGTCTTCACCTTGTTTGGTGGCTAGATGATGTCTAGCACTAGCTGGATGAAAAGGTACCCTTTGCCTATCCCTTGGCTGGGTACTATAGAGGGAGTGCACGGATTTCAGTTCAGGGTCCTGCCTGATGCCTGAAGATTAGAAAGAATGTCCTGGACATCAGAACCAGACAGTTTATGTCCTCTAAAGGGAGCACTGAGAATGGACTCTTGCACATCATTAGTAAATCCTGCAACCCTAAGCCAGAAATACCTCCTCAGATAGATGCCTGAGGCAGCAGCCCTGGCAGGAGCATCAGAAATATCATAGGCCATGCAATGCAGATGCTTTCCTACATCAGCCCTGGCTTTACTAGCCTTAAGAAGCTCTTTGTTTGAAGGTACCCTATGGCAAGGCTTTTGTAGCTGCCTCAGCCTTTCTCCAGAGAGTGATCTAGTACTTAACCATGTGGGCCTGATAGTTAGCAATTCTGAGGCCCAGGGGAGCAGAGGCAAAAGTCCTCTTACTAAGAATATTCAACCTCCTGGATTCTTTATCAGGAGGGAGGAAATTTAGGTGTTTAGGTGCCCTTGACAGAGTTTGCCTCAGGCTGGGTGGCAAAAAAGGGGTTTCCCCAAAGAAGCCATGTAAATTTTGAATGCTTTCCTTGGTATGGCTTAGGTGACATTTGGCCTATACCAGGAAGCAAAGGTGGCATCCATGAGGGCAGGAAGGAGAGGTGGTATCGCAATGGGAGAGAATCTAGTAACTCCAAGAACTCTATTAATTTTTTCTTGGTGCTGTCCTGCTCCTCTAAGTCAAAACCAACGCCAGCTTGTAACTGCTCCATCATGATGAGGAATGTTGGGTCCTCTGCAGGGACCTTAGGAGTGTGGACCACTGAGTACTCACTGCAGGTGGACACGGTAGAGCTGATGTCCCTCTCATAAGGGCTTTCAGCACTGTCCTTAAGTTCCTCCTCTTCATCATGCATTATCAGATCAGGTCAGAATTAAAAAATTGATGTCAACCGGCTTGATGGATAGCAGGGAACATGCCGGTGAGGTCGGCGGCACCCTAGGAGGTGGCTGAAACACAACTCTAGTTTGCGTCATCGTGGGGAGGGTCCCTGTTGATGGGCCTCCTGGAACGAGAGGAGGAGGCAAGAGGCAACAGGCATCTTAGCATATCTGTAAAAGACAGTAGAACTGCCTGGATGTCGGCGCCCGAGACCGTAGGAGTCGCCATGGAAGGCAAAGCTCTCCCCCAGACGTTGACAGCGATGTACCAACCATATTTGGCCTGCCAGCACCATGCCCCGATCTGTGAGCTGTGCTGATGATTGGGAGGAGCAGCATTGGTGCCAGTGCAAAGGAGGTTGGACCTGCTGTACAGAGGAGTGTCATGCAACGCACCAAAGACATTTTCTCCTACTCCCGATGCTTGTGCTTATGGCTCGCGGATGACTTTTCACAGGATTTTGAGGGCCTGGACCCGAAGAATGGGCCACTGAGGAGATGGTTCTCTTCTGCTGGAGCTCCTTCTCCATATGGGCTACTTGTTGCTTCAATAGGTGCTTCTCTAGGGCTCCTTTTCAGCATCGCCTGGTGGCAGTAGTGAAAGCCCTGCAGATCGGGCAGGCATGCACATTGTGGTCTGGACAGAGGCATCACACACAGATGATGTAAGAATCGACACTGTAGAGCTCACCACATTCACAATATCAGAACAATTTTGACAGTTCCTTCGATGACATACAGGTCATCAAAAATCATTTATGAAAATGACTGCTTCGCTATACAGAAAAAATAAAGCAACTGCAATGGCGTTTCAGTCAGTGGTCCAACGAGTATGGTCAATGGCAAGAAAAGAACTGAGGAGGGCAGGGGGCCACCCACATTTATGTAGCAGCCAATGTCTAATGTCTTCATGGGCGGCCCCTGGTGGACTGCTTGTAAACGTTTCTGGATGATCCTAGTGCCTGGTGGGCTTATAGTTCCATCAGTGTGGTCTGATGAAAGATATATCCTCAAAGATGATTTTAGCGTTCCAAAATGTTGCTAGTAAATTTTTTTTTTTTTTTTTTGGAGGGATTTGTGAATGGTTACTGTGAACCTTTTAGAAAAGGTCAGTCCTAGCATACTCATGAATTCTGGCTCCTCTATATTCTCCTCTGTCTCAGAAGAGGGGATAACCAGAGTGCCAACCGTATGCCTTACAAAAGTGGAATACGAGGGAAAATCCTTATTCACTCTTGATGGTGAACCAAAAACCAGTTCAGGGGTTGTTTCAGATTAAACTGGTTCCCTTTTGTCCTCTTCCAGCACAAATTCAAAAAAAAAATGCCAGAAACCACTGGAGGGGGACAGGAATAGTTGCAAGGTTTCCCCATGGCCTGGAAAGCCTGAAAGAATTGCCACATTTTTGTAATGGCCTCTGCTGAGGGCACAGCTCTCTGTTCTGTTGCTGTCTCCTGATCCCAGTCATGGGAAGGTGCAGTCAGATTATTTTTTTTTTTTTTTTTTTGTGGCTGGTATTTATGGCACCAGACCATCTGTAGCTTTTTTCTTTTTATCAGGGTTCCCCTATCAGACACCCTGTGTGCTTTACCTGGTCTGGTTAATGGCTTAGCAGCTTTATCGGTCTATGATGTGGAGTCCATATATGAAAGGTGAAATAAATAGATTTGAAAGAGTCCAAAGAACATATACTAGGATGATATGGTCAGAAAAAGGTAAGGGGTATGAAGAATGACTGCGAAGGTTGAAAATGTTTAAGTTGGAGGATACAAGGAAAAGAGGGGATTTATTATAATTATTTATGATCATGAAGGACCCACAGTTAATAGAAGGACTAGGGATAAATATAGTGAATAAACCAGAAGGATTAAGAAGACACAGGTCACAAATAAAAATGGAGATGGTGATAAAGAATTTTAGATATTTCTCATTTGTGCCGAGAACAGCTAGAATATGGAATGCCTTATCGGACTATATTGTCTCTTGTAAAACTATAGAACAATTTAAAGAGAGATAGATAAGTTAATATGTTTTAGGAACTGAATTGTGCCTGCTTTGCTGGGAATGGTACAATGGACAACAGTGCCTTCTTCCATTCCATCACCTAGTATGAAACCTAGTATGATCCGAATGCTGCTCCTCAGTCATCTTCGATTTATTCTAAGGGGCGATACTTGATGCTTACACTATTTGAGGTACAGTCTTCGACATTTCCTTTAGAACAGCTGTTAGATGACTCGACAACAGACTGGGACTCTCTGAGTTTTGCCCTTTTTTTTTTCTGTGTTTTGGGGGGGAAAAAGTTTATACAACTAAAAATTTAAACAGTCATGATCAGGGCCCAATCAAAACACAGATTGTGAAGGTCTGCCTTCACCAAGATCTCATGACAAGAGTCACAATTCTTAAATCACGAAAGATCTGTCCTTTTCTTACAGGCTTCTTAGTCATTCCATCTGACTGAAAGAAGCCCAAAAATTATTGCTGGTGGTTCCTCAGTTTACAAATACAGTATGTACTTGGAGAGCCCTGCTATTAGGATCTGCTCAATTAAGTTATTAGACAATCTATGCATTGGGGATGGGTCTTGTTTAGCCTGCAAGGATCCCCACATCCTCCTGAACCGTGTTGGCTAGAGGGAAGATGAATGGTTAGAACAATAATTGCATCCCTTTACCAGCCTGAAATGGGCTATAATGTTACATGTGAAGACATACACACAGTATCCATTAAATAAATTTAGGGTTAGAATTATGTAGAATTTTACCCATGTTGTCATTCCTCTGGAGGAGAATCGAGCAATATTATCTTCAAAATCAATTCCACCAACTCCAATCACATCCATTTGGTCAGCAGGATTATTGAGGGTGCTGGCAAAAAAAAAAAGCAAGTAGACATGAGCAACAATGATATACAGTCTCTAAAAACATAATCTACTAATTTGATTGCTTCCTTGATGTAACAGAAGTCAGAAGACATTCATTTCTCAACATAAACTTGAACTTTATAATCAATGTTCTTGACTAAGTATAACCAAACTTTTAGCATGATCCTCCTTGTGCACTCTTAGTAAGTTAGAATGATAAATGTGATGGAGCAACTGGATGGGACCGTTTCAGTGATGACAGACAGAAAAAGAGGTCACTCTTACTCTAGACCAACATAAAACAGAAACTCAACGGCAAATATTATTTAAGCAGCTGTCCCACTCTGCTTACTGCCTTGTCCACAGCCGGGAGTATTGTGCTATCCCACACACATTCTTCCCCCTCTGGTTAGCTCTTCCCAGCTCAATACTTACAATACTGCCATATTCTTCTAGTCCTGCATAGTTATGATTCATCGTTTAGAAAAGAAAAGGAAAAAATGGACCATACCTTCCTTGTTCATGCCCTTATGGGGAGAGTGGGTGCCAAATGGAACTAGTCATGGGGAGCATGGGGGACGCAATACCTAGGCTACAGAGCACTAACCTGCTGCAGAAGCTTACAGTAAAAGGAATGGTCTCTCCTCCTCATCTTACTGGAGCTATGGCCCGGTTAGAAGAGTGCACTGCTGTGGCCACATCATTGATAGAGATGAACTCCTCACCCTGCCACACATTAGCACATATCCTCAGTGGAAAGCCTGGTTTGTGGATCTTAGTTTAGCGGGATATAGAAGTTAATATAGCCACCCTCTACAATACAATCTGGCTTTAATGTCCACATACTTTTGCCACTCCCTCTGCAGCTGCCTGCTGTAGTCCTGGAATAGCATCATGAGGCTCTCACCTTCCATCATAGGCCCCTTCACCCAAGCTAAATTCATCACCCTCTCCTTGTCCAGGTAATGTAGGACGTGAACCAGGAAGTGGCAGGCTCTCATGCCTTGTCCTGGCATGTCACCAGAGGTATGGTGCATTCTCTCGCTCTTGTACCACAGGCCTTCCTCCCAAAGTCAAGTGATTCTGCCAGAAAATCTCTTGAAAGGGCTCTCAGGATCAATTTTCTTGGCTGTTAACACAATCAAGCAGCTGAGCAACTGTCTCCTATAGTGTGGTTTGCTCCCTACTCCACTCCATTAACTTGTTCTCCACAGCACTGACCCTTTCCTCCACCTGTGTAATTCAGGTAACCTGGACAGCTGTTGCCTTGTTGAGCCCCTCGATGATGTTTTGCAGAGGAGTCATTTGTGTAGTGATATTACTGAAGCCAGCCCTCATCTCATTCTGCAGTTTCGTAAAGAGAGAAGTAAAGTGTGATTCGAGCCCCATAACCCTGGTGTCCCACAGGACTTGCCTTCACCTCCTCATGCAGCCCCAGAGCTCCCCCCCCGGCAGGGGCAGCAGGTTTCTCCTATACATGCCACTTAATAGATCCAGTTATGGGAGGCAGTGCCCATGTAGCCAGGTGCGGGACCTGAGACTGGCCGGCATTATCTAGCCAGTCGGGGTATCACCTGCATCCCCCCCCCCATTACCCCCAGAACGTTGGCAGCAAGGGGTGTGCAGTACATCACCAGCTGACATCTTCCCACTCACAAACTGTTCCTAACTGCACTGCCATCTGTGGTCACCCAGGTGGCAATACAGCAGCAGAGCTGGTTGCCCTCCTTCCACACGGGAAAAGAGCATCCCCTGGGACGCTCAATCCACCTCCCCCTTCCCCGACCTTGTTCCCAAACTCATGTCATCAGCATCCCAAGCAGTTGCCCTACCGACGCACTGACAGGCTGGCTCTCAAACAGCAACTGTGCTTGTTTCTTTTCAGACATGTTGATGCTTGTGAAGAGCTCCTGTCACCTGTGAATTTATTCTGCCAGTAACCACAAAGATGCCTGCGATTCAGCAAAGACTGTGTGCCTCAGGAAAAAGTTCAGCATTTAGGCATCCATCATGTTCTTCGGACAAGCCATGCCCATCTTTTCTTAAGGCTTTATAAGTATATATTGCAACCGCACTAGATATTAATTCATTGTGGCCATTGATTAAATGGCAAACCAAAGAAACCAGATCCAATTAAGTTTTGGTCAAACTATCTCCCAAGAAAGTAACTCAAGGAAACACAGTGGGCAAATCAACAGACTTATGTAAAACGCACTATAACCATTCCATTCCACAACAAGTGTGAAAAGAAATGGTAGCATCATGACACCTATCCAGCAAGCCTGCTGAAATACACAAACAAATATTAAAATATGGAGCGTGGATTCTCCACACTTCACTTTGCATATTAAACTATGCACAGTGCAGCACAGTACACAGAATCTAGAAATGACAGTTACTCACCTTTAACCACAGTTCAAGGAGTGGTACATGGTGCACATCCACACACTGGAACTTTTCCTTCCCTTTTAAGTCCAGCTGGAATGTCTTCAGAATAAGCTCCTCTCATCCAGCCAGGTGGAATCTTCCTCGGTTCCACCCTGTGGTGTTGGATCGTGCATGCTGGAAACAGGGATCCATGTGCCACTTACCAGGAGAGATTGGGTGGGTTGTGTGGATGTGCACCATATACCACTCTTAGAAAATACAATTACGTAAGACCTTACCGTAACAGTAGATCTTTGAGGAGTGTCTCTTGCAGCAGGTAATAACTTGGGTCATCACCAGAGGTCGCTGTGGTGCACGGCAGCTCTTCTAGCAGTCTTTTTCAGGGGCCGCCCTCATGTGACATCAGTTTTCTGTTTACTATATGTGTGGGCGGTTCCTGGTATCCTCAGTTTTCCGTGCTGGATTCAGCTTGGTGAGCGAGGACCGACGGGAAGCCGAGGTACCATAGGTATCCCAACCCATAGGTCACTGGACCAGAATTTGTTCTCCTAGAGAAGGAGGGGGACGGAGGGTGGGATCGTGCCTGCTGCAAGAGACACTCCTCAAAGATCTACTGTTACGGTAAGCTCTTACTTAACTGTACTATCTTCCACGGAGCGGACTTTTGCAGCAGGTAATATACTTGGGATGAATCCCAAGCAGTAAACCCAAGAAGAGCGGTCATTATGACAGCAGGCCTTGAAGGACAGCCCGGCCAAAGGCAGTCCTATGGCGTGAAGCAATATGTAATGCTTCGTGAAAGTGTGAATTCTGGACCAGGTAGCTGCGCTGCAGATATCCATGATAGAGGCCCCTTTAAAGCAGGCTGCAGTAGTGGCCATAGCTCTGGTAGAATGGGCTTGGACAGGTCCTGGTAATGGCTTACATAGAAACAGAGAATTTGACGGCAGATAAGGACCACTTGGCCCACCTAGTCTGCCCATTTCCCTACCTAATGCATAGGCTACCGATCCTAGTTAACCAACAGCCTAATTCCTCCTACCCTCCACTAGAATTGCCTTATGTCTGTCCCATGCATTCTTGAATTCATCCACCATTTTTGAGTCCACTACCTCCTCAGGAACACTGTTCCATGCATCCACAACCCTCTCAGTGAAAATTCCTTCCTCACATTACCTTTGAGCCGTCCCCCCCATCTTCAAATTGTGCCCCCTTGTTCTTGCACATCTCTTTTTCTGAAAGATGCTACCATCTTGGACTCTGTTGATTCCCTTGATGTACTTGAAAGTTTCTATCATGTCCCCCCTTCCCTCCTCTCCTCGAGTGTATACATATTAAGCTTCTTTAATCTCTCTTCGTATGTCTGCTGGTGCAGACCCTGCACCATTTTAGTTGCCCTCCTCTGGACAGCCTCCATCCTGTCTATGTCCTTGCGGAGATGGGGTCTCCAGAACTCCAAATGGGGTCTCACCAACTGTCTGTACAAAGGGATAACAACTTCCTGTTTTCTACTGGTGATGCCTCTCCCTATCCATCCCAGTATCCCACCAGCTCTTCTTACTGCCTTCTCACATTGTTTTCCCACCTTAAGGTAATCTAATATGGACTACCCCCAGGTCCCTTTCCATTTCTGTAGTTGCTATTATCTCACCCCCCACTGTGTACTCTTCCTCTGGATTTTTGTTTCCTAGGTGCATTACTTTGCACTTCTTTGCACTGAATCTAAGCTGCCATATATTTGACCATTCCTCCAACCTTGTTAAGTCCCTTTGCATTCTCTCCACCCCACCTTCTGTATCAAATCTGTTGCAGATCTTTGTGTAATCTGCAAGAAGACATACTTTTCCTTCCAGTCCCTCTGCAATGTCCACTGATGAAAGTTATGGATTGTTGTATTTTGAATAACAAAATGCTATACAGTATGCTAGCCAATTGGAGAGGGTCAGTTTAGTGACTGAGAGACGTTCCCTGCTTGAGGTGAAGGTGACAGAAAGTTGAGAAGTCTTCCTAATCTTCTTAGTTCAATTAGTTTAGTATCATAATATACGATGGACATCTAGAGTACATAACAGGTGTTCTCCTCGACTGGAGTGTTCAGGATAATACACTGGTAACTCCAGGGACTGGTTTAAGGTGTGTTCAGACACTACTTTAGGTAGGAAGGAAGGGCTTACGAAGTGCCACCCTATCTTTCTGAAAAATCAAGTAGGGTTCTCTACACGAGGGCATGCAGCTCAGAAATACTTCAAGCTAAAGTGACAGTCACTAAGAATAGTGTTTTCCAGCAAAGAAAACTGAGGTCACAAGTGGCTGCTGGTTCACATGGTTCAAGAGTTAATTTCTCTATTAAAAAATTGAGAACCCACAGAGGAGTGGGTCTCCTGATAGGTGACTTAATATGTAACATTCCTCGTAAAAACATTTTGGCTAGACGATGTTGATACCGTAATCTGCCATCCAGAGGTTCATGGAAGACCAAAATAGATGCCAAATGGACTTTGATGGAAGAATAGCTTAAGCCTGTCTCAGCAATCGAGGCCAAGTAATCCAAGACTCATCAGTGGACAGGAGTAGGGATTCAATGATCAGGAAGCAGCCCAGATGTAAAAGCATTTCCATTTGGCATTATACGTTTCCCTGGTTTACTTGAGGCCAGTAATGTATTGGCAACAGGGGAGGACACTTGTAGGCGTGCTAAGAAAGCATCCTCAGGAGCCAAGCGTGAAGGTGTAGTGCCTTCAGGTTGGGAAGTAGAAAGGTCCCTCAATTCTGGGTCAAGAGATTTAATCTGATTGGCAATGGAACAGGTTCCTCTACTGAGAACTGTTGAAGTAGGGGGAACCACACCTGCCAAGGCCACAGAGGGGCTATGAGAATCATGGTGGAAGGTTCGAGTTGTAGTTTTAATAGAGTCCATTGCAGGAGTGGGACAGGGGGAAGCATATAAGAAGAGTCCTGTCCACGACTGGGAGAGGGTATCTACAGACTGTTCCTTTTTGCTCAGGATAATGGAATAGTATCTGGGAAGATGATGGTTGACTGGGAAGGCAAACAGGTCCAGCTGCGGGGTCCCTCACAGATGAAAGATTTTCTGGAGCACTTTGTAATGAAGTGTCCATTCGTGTGCGGATGACTGACAACTGAGAAAGTCGTCCAGGAGGTTGTAACGTCCTGACAGATGAATGACTATTAGTACGAGGTGTTGCTGAATGGCTTCCTGCCAGACTGCAAGCGTCTCTTTTCATAGAGTATGGGACTTCGCACCTCCTTGTTTGCCGAGGTAGAATACTACTGCAGTATTGTCTGACTGCATCAGCAATGATCCCGGAGACAGGTGAGGTTGAAAAGCTTAGAGGGCTAAGCGAACCGCCCTTAGCTCCAGGAGATTGATGTGGGATAGAAGTGGTCCGCTTGCCTTGTGTCCTGTAAGGACCCAGGTGCGCACTCCACCCTTTCAGGGATGCATCCGTGGTCAATGTCTGCATGGGTGGGGGGACTGGAAGGGCATACCTTGACATAGGTTGACTTGGAGCATCCATCATACTAGGGCAGACCGCAACGATGGGGTGACCGATTTTGTCTCGGAATTTCCTGTTCTTTGAGACCACTGGTTCTGGAGAACCCACTGGACTGGTGTCATGTGAAGACGGGAGAAAGCTACCGTAGGGATGGTAGCAGCCATGTGACATAGGAGACATAGCATGCATCTGGCTGTGACAACATTCTGGGCTCATATGTGCAATACCAGAGATTGAAGCTCGTCTTGCCTGTTGACCAGAAGATAGGCCCTGGCGGTAGGACCGCTCCTATATACTGGAGCGACTGGGTAGGGGTTGGATTGGACTTTGACCAATTGACCGTAATCCTTAGAGCTTGGAACAGGGTTAAGGTTGCTTCTAGGGAGGAAGGCAAAGCAGTTTTGGACTCTGCTTTGATGAGCCAGTCATCCAGATATGGGAAGACAAAGTGCCCGTCTCGTCGTAGGGCTGCTGCTACTACTGCTAGGCGTTTGGTGAACACTCTCGGGGCCCAAGAAAAGCCAAACAGGAGTGCTCGAAACTGGCAGTGTTGAAAGCGAAGGAACCTGTGATGGACAGGATGGATAGGGATATGTAGGTAGGCATCCTTCATATCTAAGGCACATAGCCAATCCCTTTGTTTCAGTACTGGTATGATGGAATTTAGGGTGACCATGCGGAACCTTTTGTACTGGACGTATAAGTTCAGTTGTCTGAGGTCCAGTACTGGTCTGAGATCTCCAGTTCATTTGGTTACCAGGAAGAAGTGAGAGTAAAACCCCATTCAGTGTTCTGACGGAGGTACTGGGTAAATGGCCTCCTTGGTAAGAAAAGCCTGTAATTCCTCCTGGAGAATAGTAATAAGGTTGGGTGGGTAATGGACAGAGCAGGAGGACGAGGGGGAGGTCCAAAAAGTAATTCCAGAGTGTGACCTCTCTGAATGATCTAAAGTACCCACTCATCCGATGTGATCGTTGTCCAGGCCTCCAAATGGAGGACAAAATGACCACCCATGGCTTCAGAGGCCTGGTTGAGGAAGCATGGACAGAGTCCCAGTAGGTCACTGGGAGGCAGGCTGACCCGCCCCACCAGGAGGGTGGGAGCAGGAGCCCTTGGAGGCAGAGGTGTTGGTTCTGTTAGACTGGGAATAACCTTGGAATCTGCCTCCATTTGAGCCTCTGTATTTTCCATCTCTTTTTGAATAGAAGGAGGATTGAGGACAGTAGGATGGCTGGGAAGTATGGTACATGCCATGAACCGTATGGGGGTTCTGTATGAAGCCTGGAGCTCATCTATCAAAGTTTGGGTACCTGGCCTGAATAGTTTGGACCCATTAAAGGAGGCATTGATCACTCTACGCTGTACATCAGTTGTGAAGCCTGAGACGCGAAGCCAAGCATGGCAACGCAGGGTAATGCCAGTTGCTGACCTGCAAGCCGAAGTATCGACTGCATCATATCCCAAACGAAGTAGGTGTCAGGGAAACAAAACTGCCAGTAGATATTGTAGCCAATAATTGGTCCCTTTCTTGTGAAGGGAGTTTACTGACTAAGTCAATGCCAGAGGACCAGAGTGTACGCTGGTTATTTGACCATATGTTCCATGTAATTTAGGATTCTGAGATTCATGGTACTTGCTTGAAAGACCTTTTTCCCCCCCAGATAGTCTATTCTGCGGGAATCTTTATCCGGAGATAAGGAGTTCATATGTTTCGATCATTTAGTACGATCATGAGTGGCAGCAATCACCACTGAATCCGCTTACGGAGTGGTAGATAGGAAGGGATGATCCAGAGGAGCCTGATATAAGTGATCTGCCTTGAGGGGGACAGCTGTAATAAAAGGCTGATTTCAGGCTGCAAGCATAGCATTTTGGTATGTTTGGATTAGTCGGGGTATCACTAAGATTGGGTCCTCTGGTAACTTCAAATAGTCTGCCATATCCTTACGTTGTTTGTCCTGTTTGGTAGTAGAGAATCCCATGAGTTTCTGAATTTGGACCATCATCTCATGAAAAAATGAGTCATCTGGAGGAAGAGGCAGCTGCGTGCCTGGATAAGTCCTCAATCAGGGAGGAGATATCCGAGACAGGAGACTGAGGCTAGAAATCCATATCTTGGAATTCGTTGTCCTCCAGGTCTTCAGCAAAGTCTACCAGAAATTCAGGCTAGTCCGATAAGCAGTCTTCTACATAAGAGGGAGGTGACCAGGGCGGTACAGGATCCCTGTCACTCAGAAATCTTTTTGGTGGAGGTGTAGGGGAACAGGATGGGTGGGGGCCCGGCTCTCCTGGATCAGAGGGCTGAGCATGCTGCATGGCATGCAAGACATGCTGTACTGCTGAAGTAACGTCCAGCTGAGTAAAAAGGGGGTAGGGAATGGGGGTTTCTATGGAAACCAGGGGGATGGTGGAGGGGATAGGACGCATAGACTGAGCAGATCTTGCCCCTGGGTGGTAAAGTCTAGGGTCCTGATCCCTGTCCGCCTGGCCCCATGGGAACCCACCAGTGAGGGTGATGGGGCAGTAAGTGTAGCAAATGTAGTAGGTTTCCCCTGTGGAATGCGGGTCCTCGTCGACGGGACCATTGGAGAAACAGCAGTATGCAATGTAGATGAGAGTCCTGTCAATGGGAGAGGAGCCCCATCAACGGAGCATTGATGGAATGTGCTGGAAAGCGTCATCGATGAGAGGGAATAATCCCCCATCGATGAAGAGGCAGTCTGAGAACGTACCATCGACAGTGGGGCACCTGTGACCTGTGCAAGGAGGGTTTCTCCTTCTCCTTTTTGTACAGTCGATGAGAATCAGTGGAGGGGGAGCTCCTGGGACGAGCCCCCTGATTCTCTATGAGAGACCATTTCTGCACCAATAAATGGTTTTTAATTTCCAGCAACCGTCATCGATGGGTTGCCTGGCTGAAATCCTGACAACGTATGCAAGAACTGGTGTCTTGTGTGGATCCCAGACACTTTACACAAATGGTACGGTTGTTGAAGCGGTAGATTTTCCTATCGCAACAGCAGGAACGAAATAGCGTTATCTTGCTTGAAGATTTTATGTACACTTGTCGCTTGCTCAAATTCTCGTCAATGACTGCTGTCTGAAGTTGCTCTAGCTGCTGCGTGCGAGCTGAAGATGGTAGGAAAATGAAATGAGGATACCAGGGACCACCCACACTTACACAGGAAACAGAAAGTTGATGTCATGTGTGGGCAGCCACTGGAAAAGACTGCTAGAAGAGTTGCCATGCACCACAGCGACCTCTGGCGACGACCCTTGTGCATTACCTGCTGCAAAAGACCAATGCGTGGAAGATCACCAGTTACAGGTGAGCAACTCTCATTTCTAGGGGCATGGATATGGTGCACTATCCACACGTTGACAGACTCCTAGCAGTTCTCCCAGAAGAGGGGGCAAGGTGCACAACCCTATCTGGGAAAAAGGGGCTGAAGAACTGAGGTCCCAAAAACCAGCATATTGGGGTGACTCAAGGTTGATGTGGTAATGGGAAATGATGGTGTGTGCTGACTTCAAGGTAGTAGCCCTGCATATTTCCTGAATAGGGATGCCACTGGAAGCAGCCACCGAGGCAGTAGTATGTCTGGCAGAATAAGCCCTCAGCCCTACGGGGAGACCCCGTATCAGTCAACTTATAGCAGAGGTTGATGCAGTATATAATCCACCTGCCGATCGCTCATTTAGCTGTTAGTCTGCCAGGCACAGCTTCAGCGTATGAGACAAAGAGCTGGCGAACCCCTCCGCAAACTCCAGCCGTGTGCTCCATATAATAAGTAAGTACCTGCCTCAGGTCCAGCGTATGGAGCATGTGCTCAGCCTACAAAGTTAGACTGGTGAAGCACACTGTGAACTTGATTACCTGGTTATGGTGTAACTCCGAAACAGCCTTCAGAAGGAACTTTCGGTTGGGGCGGAGGACAACCTTGTCCCTGTGGAACACCAAGTAAAGAGACTCCACTGAGAGCACCTGGAGCTCACAGATCCTTTTGGTGGAGGCGACAGCCACCAAGAAGGTGGCCTTCCATGACAGGCGAGATATGTCACACCTGTGCAATCGAATGGCTTGCCCATGAGCACAGTCAAGACCAGCAACAGGTCCCATGGTGGTAGTGGTTCACAGACAGGGTGGTTAAGGCCCTTAAAGAAGCACCCAATAACCTTTTTCTGAGCCAACATTGACAGCCCTCGCCCGGTATGCAGAGATGGCTGCCAGGTGCACCTTGAAAATCATCGACCTCAGGTCCAACTGGGAGAGGGACCACATATAATCCTGAATGCTAACCAGGGGGCAGGACAGGGGTCTAGCACCAAAAGGAAAAGCATTTCCATTTGAAGGCATAGCACTCGTGGGTTCAACCCCTTCTGGAAGGCTTCCACAACCTGGAGAACATCCTCAGAGACCCAAAGCCTGGAACTCTAGCCACTAAGGAACCAGGCCTTCAGGTGCAGGGACTGAAGGTCAAAGTGTAAGACCTTCCCTTTGTGACAAAAGAGCAGGTCCGGGAGTAGAGAGGCACCACGGAGGCCTGCTGAGGCTGAGGAGATCTGGGTTCCAGAACTGGAGTGGCCAGTCTGAGGCTTCCAGGATTGCCTGCACCTTCACCAGCATCCAGTGAATCAGGGGAAAGGGAAGGAAGGCGTAAGAGAGGCCTGGGGTCCAGGGTCTCACTAGGGCATCTGCCAGTGTTCCGCACTATGGGGGGCCAGAACAGCCTCAGAGTTTTGTGTTCTCCCAGGAGGCAAATAGGTCAACCAGGGGGTGCCACACTGCGAGAAAAGATGGTTCACCACCTCCTGATGAAGGGACCACTCGTAAGACGCCGTGCCCACCCAGCTGAGGGCATCTGCTAGCTGGCTGGAGGCTTCAGCCATATGGACAGAAAGAAAAATCGGCATCCAGACTGCGCACAATGGTCCTGGTGTGGAGAGGTAATGCATTCTGCCCTTCCTGTTGAGGTAGCACACTGTCGTAGCACTGTCCGTTAGCAGCTGCACAACCTGACCCTGAACTGATGGAGAGAATGCCATCAGAGGTAGACACACCACACAGAGCTCCAGCAGACTGATGTGGTATCGAAACTCCTTGGGGATTCAGAGCCCATAGGCTCTGTGGTTGCCCCAACTGCGCTCAACAACCTACCAGAGACATGTCGGTCATTAAAAAGACCACCAGCTCTGGGCAGACAAATGGGACTCCTTCCTGCAGGTGTTCTGAGACCAACCACCACTGGATGGCATCCCATATCGGCTGCGTCACAACAACCAACTGGTCCAGGTGACCGAGGCGCTGAGACCGCTGGAGGGCCAGTTCCCACTGCAGGGGGGCATCTGCTAGCGGGCCTACTGGACCACACTGGTGCAGGGCATCATGTACCCCAGCAGCTGCAAGAAGTCCCAGATAGGACGTGTGTGCCAACCTGAAATGATTGGGCAAAGGAGGCAAGGTCTGCTACCTAGTCTGCTGGAAGTCGGGCCTTGGCCCGGAGGAAGTCTAGCTCTGCACTGATGAAGTAGATGATGTGAAAGGGGTGGAGTTCTGACTTGGCCAGGTTGACAAGAGACCCAAGGCCAAGCAAGACTGGAGGGTGAGATCCCTGGACTGCTCCACTGCCTCCAGGGATGGACTGGCAATCAGTCAGTCATCCAGGTAAAGATAGAACCGGACCCCACAGCACTTCAGGAATGCAGGCACCACTACGATGCTCTTGGTGAAGACCCTGGGGGCCAAAGAGAGGCTGAAAGGCATGACCCAAAACTTGTACAGCACCCCTTCCACACGGAAGCGAAGGTACCGCCAGTGGGACAGACGGATGTGGAAGAAGGCATCCTTGAGGTCCAGAAAGCAGAACCATATGCCTTGCTCCAGAGATTGAATTATCTGATTCAGAGTGACCATCCTGAACTTGTGCATCCTCAAGAACTGGTTCAGGTCGTGCAGATCCAGTATGGGGCACCAATCCCCTGTCCATTTGGGAACCAGGAAGTACCTGCAAACAAAGCCCTCACTAGCCACTGTGTCCAGGACATGAGCCACAGCACCTTTCTTGAGCAGCTGGACAATATCCTCCTTGAGGGCAGACAACAAGTCCTGGGAAGCCACAGACTCCCATGTGGCATGGGCCTGAAACAGTGGGAGAGCCTCAAAGCTGAGAGGCAACCCACAACCCACCACGTCCAGCACCCCATATGTCCACAATAACAGCAGACCGTGAATACCAGAAGTTGTGAAGCTTAACCTTTACGGAAAGCTGAGTAAAGGGTGCAGGAGGCAGACAACCCCCAACCCATCACTGAGCAGACTTGGAAGAGGAAGATCCAGAACCGACCACAGGAGGAGTACTGGTACTCCAACCACCAGATTTCTTGGGGCCCTGGATGGCGGAATTGGGCTTCGGCCACCAGACCTGTGACTGTAATGACTGGTGCTGCTGTTGCTTAGGCTGCTGGGACTGAAAGGGCCAAAACGAAAATGGCTTCTTTAGCTGCTGGTCCTTGTTGCCCTTTTGCAAGGATATGATAAGAGTTCAGAGTGGCAATGGAATTCACAGTCCTCATAAGGTGGCCATACACACCCAGCCCAAAAACGGTTGGTGCCCAAGAATGACACATCCACCAGCTTATGCTGGGTATCCACCGTGAAGGCGGAAATCCGAGGCCAGGCTCTGCAATGTACGGCCACTTTCGGCGCAGGAGTCACCTATGTCCAAGGCTGTCTGGAGCTGGTGCTTAGCAAGAATGCAGCCTTGGTCACAGACCACTTTCACCACAGACTGCAAGTCCACAGAAAGGTGTGGAATGATGTGGGCCCAGGACCCCCATCAGTGAGTGGTTGAAGTTAGCCATCATAATGGTGGTGCTCGCCTGTCTGAGGCCCAAGAAGGACGCAGCATACACCTTTTGGCAGCATGTCCCAGCTTCTTTGATTCCTTGCCGAGCATTGCCCATCCAATGGAAAACAGATTCTGACACGAACCCTTGGCTGAGAGGCGATCAGAGAGGGATCATATATTTGTGAGCCATATGAACAGAAGACACAGTGCAAGAAGCTGGATGCTGCCACAGCTCCAAGGAGGGACACAGGAGGGCTTCCGCAATCAGATAGACCACTTCATCTTCATCCGGGGGTACCTGACCCACTGCTGAACCGACTCCAGCAGGATCTCCATAGACTGGGAGATAAGCCACAGCAAAGACCCAAAGGAAATGGGGCCCTAATCGAGGCAAGGACCTCAGAGGACTCCCGATCAAAGCCTGGGGTCCTAGAGGAATGCATGGAGGTGCCATCTCATTACCCTCAGTCGCTGGTCCCCACGAACCACTCTAGATTCATCAGAGTGGGTTACCTGTACAGAAAGTCACCCAGGAAGGCCAGGGACTGACTGAGCAGCCTTGGATGGAGCCCCGTGCAAGGGCTGCTTGGGCAAAGACTCCAACTAAAATAGGTGGAGAAGATGAGGAATGCTCAATTGGATGGGGCTGGTCCAGAGCTGGCCTCACTAGAGTAGATCACATTAGTGCTGGGGCCTGCTGGAAGGACTGGCCCTGCCCGAGGACCGCTGCCACATGAGCTCCTCATACCACCACCGCAATTTGCAGTGGACCTCTCCTCATCCAAAGACGAGGAGGAAGAGGCGCATCGGCAGCACTTTTGTGGAGGTCAAGCACAGGAGCAACCCAAGTCCCAAAACTAGGATAGGGTCCTCGACTTACACCTCAACTGGCAACGAGAATGCTGTCATCGAGGGGACGCGGGAGGAGGTGCAGTGAAAACTACATGAACCGGGTCCTGCCGTGAAACTCCCAAACGGGGACTCTCCTGGAAGAAAACGGCAGGGTCACCCAACTCCTGGAAGTGAGGCGAGAGGACTGGAGACCAGGAGAGAGCGAGTCACTCCCCAGCTCACTGACAATGGGTCGACCGGGTCGAGGAACATCTCAGCCAGCTAGTCGAACCGTATCTCAGCCAGCAAGCCAGACAGGGACACAGAGAAGCTAGAAGCCTGTTCTTTCAGCCCTGGTGGGATTGACCTAAGCACACTGCTTGAAGACCGTCAAGCAGTCAAATGAATGACGACAGTGGGAAGAGCGAGCCCACTACTGGTCGCAAGACCTAATGTGGAACTTAGGCCACGGCTTAGAGGAATGATTCCCTCAGAAAGAACCCTCCCTGAGGGTCTGGAGGGACTGGCACATATCCCTAAAAGACCCGAAAAGGAAGCCCCCACAGAGGCACCCACCAACAGCAGCGCCGTGGTAGAGGAAGAGGCCTCTGTGGCCTGGAATGCTGCCTCAAAGGTGGCCAGCTGAGAGGCTGATCCTGCCGCTGCCAAAACGGCCTTGCAGGTGTCCTTGGACCAAACCAGAGGATACCACTCATCCAGTCGGCCAAACCGGTCATCAAGAGAGGAGGTGAGCAGGGTCTTGCACAGACCGCAAGCCTACTGGTCATGCTCTGCCCCCAAGCAATATATGTATGAGGAGTGAGAGTCTGCGCGCAACATTTTTTGGTTGCAAGACACATATTGTTTGAACCCTGGACCCTTTTGGGGTTCATCACGCTTTATATTAAGGAGAGCTGCATCGAAAAAAACAACCCACAGAAAAAACATAATACTGAAGGCGAAGAAGTATGGGACCTACACCACGCACAGAGAGCTGCGAGGAGGAGACCGGACACCGGAAAGGAAGATCTGACATTATGGGGTGGAGTCAAGGAGGATACCACCCGCATGGGTGGGAGAAGCTTAGCTTAAAGACACTCCAGTTGGATTTACAGGGTAAGGAAGTCTGTCAAAGTGTGGATGTGCACCATATCCACGTCCTAGAAAATCCAAATACCGTTCCCAGGGGCCACTTTAGATTGTAGCAACAAAGACAGCCATACTATCTAGCACTTAATATCTTAAAGTATGTTTTTCATAAATTTATAATCACAGAACTGATCAAAACGTGGACCAAGAAGCCAGAATCGACCACAGACTACTGAGTACAAGGCATCAAATATTTTTTTAAACAAGTTTGTTCCTCCTAATGATGCTTTAATGCCTCTCTGCTCTGGCAAATAAAAGGCAGTCTCACAGGGGACAGACTAAAAAGCATGATCCAATATTTGATCACTGAAACAACTCATAGTGCATCCAATACAGCCCATTGAGGGTTTTCCCAGGTGTTCAAATGAATTTTTTTTGCCCAGTAAATGATGGTCATCTAAACATTTAAAATCCACAACAAAAAAAAAACAAAAAAAACATGAGTTGCCAGGCTTCTTTTAAATTTCATGGTGAGACGTAACCCCTCTTTATGGAGCTAATCCGTAAGAGGTCAAATTGTTTTATATAGCTATAACATCAGTGTTTTAGGTGTCGACATGAGTGTGAAAGAAAATGTGAAATGACGACATGATTTCTCATGATGTTTGTTTCTTTCCCCCCCAAGAAAGGCAAAAATAAAGAGTGCATTACCAATACTTCAACACCCTCTTGAACTCATATTCCCAAAAATGAGGGAAATATTTGTAAGTTTTTATGCATAAAACCACTTTAATCCAAGGTCATTTTCATAAAATGGTTTTGATAGATGTAGAATATGGTTGTGAATATAGCAAATGAAAGAAATACAGGGGTTACCATGCTTCGTTTGCTAGTATTTGCTTTCAAGGTTGCAGTTTCCGAGGTGGTTAGCTCAGGACAAAAATAATTTAAAAATTCCAATTAAAAAAAACTTGCCAGAAAGCTATTCAAACAATTCAAAAGTACATACAGAATGACAAGGACTTTAGTACATAAGAAACAGAGTAACCAAAGACAGACAGACGTATGTAAAGCATCTTGGATGATGCAGATGGCTGCTATTGTGAGAGCTAATTTCCTCACTGCCAGATGCGTGGCAACTAAGGTTTAACGCAAAGAAATGCAAAATCACGCACGTGGGAAGCAGGAACCCTAGAGCAAGCTACAGGTTGGAGAGAGAGCTGCTGGCAGTTACTAAGGAAGAGAGGGACTTGAGAGTCAATCACAGATGACCTGAAGGTCACTAGGCAGATGGCCAAGGCAGTGGGGAAGGCCACTGGGATGTAGGGGTGCACTAGAAGGGGAATCACAAGTGAAAGAGGGAGGCAACAGTTCCACTGTACAGGACCCTGATGAGGCCTCATCTTGAGTACTGTGTCCAGTTCTGGAGGCCACACCTTCGTAAGGACATTGACAGAATAGAGACGGTGCAGAGGACGACAACCAAAATGGTGAAGGGTCTATATCACATGCCTCACAAGGAAAGAGTCAGAGACCTCAATTTGTATACGCTGCGGCAAAAGAGGGAGAGAGGTGAAATGATAGAAACATTCAGATACCTCAAGGGCATGAACAAGGTGGAAGGGGACAACATATTACAGTTTAAAAGTAGTGAAAGAACAAGAGGGCTTGATATGAGAAAGATGGGTGGCTGCCTCAGGGGTAATTGTCAGGAAGTTATTTTTTACAGAGAGGGTAGTGGATGCATGGAATAGCCTGCCCCAGGAAGTGGTGGTCGCCCGTATGGTGGCAGGCTTCAAACATGCATGGGAGAGAAATAAAGGAATATTAGAAATGGGATGAAAAAGCTAAAGCAAATCACCAGATAGGGTCACTGGCTGCTTCATTAGGTAGCATAAACGGGCAGACTGGATGGGCCGGACGGCCCTTATCTACCGACAGTATCTATGTATCCATCCTGTATATGGGGATAAATTATGGCCGATGGTGGAATACACTACTTACATGAATGAGTAGAGAGTGACCTCAGATAGCCTCACGAGTGGCGGAGCATAGCGTAGCCATGAGTGATGGTAGCCGATGTCACTCTCCACTCATTCACAAACTGTGTATTCCACCACTGGCCATAATGTATCCAATTTATACAACAGGACTGTGTTCTGCGCCATTTTCCTTTGGTTTGATGATGTCACAACTGTGATATAAATGGATTTATTCCACTGTGGTGATGTCACAACTGTGATATACATGGATTGATTTCACAGCAGTAAGAATATATGTTTTTATACAATGAGCTATTTGCTCACTCCTATTGCATAAATATTCTTAGCTGGACATGACATAGTAAGATAACTCATTATTCTAATAATGCTTCCATATATTTAAGGACATACACGTGCCAGTAAACAGGTGGAAGCATTTCTGGTTGCATCAGAAAAATGGGAATTTGAAACAGGGAACGTCCTTAAATTTTGCAGGAAATGACATATTGAAATCGTTAATTTCTTTTAAGGCTGCCTTTCACAGAATATTTTCACAAGTACTGAGGAAAACCTAACAGTAACTGCTTTCCCCTCTCTCGTTTACAGATGGTGCCATTTTTTCCCTAAATTGTTCATAAATAGACAATACAGCCAATCAGGACATACAATATCTTAATGCCCCGGATGGCTGTAGTGTATCATCCCTAGCAACCACTATGCTAAGTGGAGCTACACTGGGGAAAAAACACAAAAAGTCCACTCAAAGTAGCACAAAAAAAATAAACAGTTTAAAGGGAAGCTGTCATAAATGTACTCTTCCCCACCCCACAAAGCCTTACCCCCGATTAGGCTTTTCGTAAGCCCCCCAAAAAATTTTCAGGTCCTTTACCTTAAGTTTTCATTGTATTAAAACTTTGGCTTGAGGCAACATGGAAAATGCTGCACGATGCCAGTTCACGTGAAAGAGCGGCACCACACCACCTGCCTGTACGCTTTTCAATACAAGCAAGCAATGTGGTGCCACACTTTTACATGAAATGGCATTGTCCAATATCCGTCATGTTGCCTCATGCCGAAGTTTTTTTTTTTTTTTTCGCATATCTATTTAATGCCCCTGCGTCCAACCAGCCTCTCTCCTTCAGGCCCCTGTTAAGGATATCCCTTCCTCCTTCTGAACCCAATTCTATCGCCAGTTTCCTGGCCTCACATTGCAGCCGGCCCAGGGTATACCTTCGTCAAGTGGGTTCCTACCTTCCGGGGAAGGGGGAAAGAGGAAAGAGGAGTGCCTTCCGGCTTACCTTTCTTGGCCCTAGGTGCTGCTGAGGTCAGTCCTAGCTGTCTGGGGGGCTCCATGGAGGCAGGGGTCCGGACGGCCATCATCCAGTCTATCAGGATGCCATTTGCATGGTTTTCCTGGCTCCCCAGGCATCACGCTGCATCTGTAGTGCTCCCGATCTCCAGCAGGGTCAGCTACACATCAAGGCAATCTTCGTAGCCCACCCCAGGAGAGGAAAGCAGTCCTCTGAACGCTCAATCCTCTCCACCCCACTGCCGATCCCCGGCACCCGAGTCCATTCCCAAACCCAGGTCACCGGTGCGGTAAGAGGTAAGATGCCAGCACCTCAGCGCCACTGGGCTAGCTATGCCAAAGTTTTAATACAATGAAAACTTAAGGTAAATGACATGAACATTTTCTTGGGGGCTTTAAAACCTAATCGAGGGACAAGGCTTTGGGTGGTGGGGGGGTGCTTATGACAGCTTGTCTTAAAACAAATCTCCCAGCAGTATCCTAAAGGATCCCTATTGCATAAATGAACTCCGCAACAGGGACCTTGAGGAATAAATGATTTATTTTCACACAAACCGTTTGATCTTATACCACTAGTGAGGTTACCCAAGGTCAAACAGCTCATGTGAAAATAAATCATTTGTTCCACAGATCCCTACTGCGTGTGTGTATCTGCGTGTCTATACATCTGTCTACATATATATCAGTATATTAGAGAGGCGTGGTCGTACCTCTATAGTTAGGGTTGAGTAAGCAGTTTAATGTTAAACCCCATATTTTGCACTTTAATAACTTTGCAACCATTCAACGGATTTGCACAAAATTTGGTATGCACAGTCCCATGGGGTATATCTCCTAATTTGTCAAGTTTCATTTTGATTAGCTATGCAGTTTCCATGCAGCGCATAGTGAAAAAAGTGAGGGTTTTTTTTGCCAGTTTTTGCTGATGTTTGCCCATTGCACTGCGGCCACACTGTCTGGCATTTTGGCCTGACATTTTCAGGGTAGAAAGAGGTTGCCCCAAGGAACATGTCAGCATTGGTTTGGTGAAAAAATATTAATCTGTTCCAAAGTAGTTCAATTTTGAAATTTCAGGTTCTGAGCATGCTCAGTTCAGTCTTTTGGATAGGGATATTTTTTTGAGAACAAGGATTTGCTTCATGAACAAAGATTTTGACAGCTCACGAACAAGGATTTCAAAAATCCTAGTTCATGAGAAAAAATTCCTCATTCGTGAGGCACCATCTTTTTTTTATTTTTTTTATTTTATTGACAAACAAAACCTGGTAACTTGCCGGGCCCGGGGTGTCTTCTGTGGACATTAAAGTGTGGGTTTTGTTCAAGGTGATACCCTCTACCAACCCATGGCTTTGGTTTCCTTTAGTTTTGTCAAAAAACAGCCATTTTAAAATTTTGAAATCCTAGTTTGCCACTCACTTACGATCACTGTTCGTGAGGTATCAAAATCCTTGTTCGCGAGCCAATCCTTATTCGTGAGATGTCAAAATCCTTGTTCATGAGATCAGGACCAGACGCCCTATCTCACAAACAAGGATTTCATAAGTCACATACTGACACCCTATTTAACAGGATCTGCTCATGAACAAGGATTACAAAAGGAAACCCCTTGTTCATGAGGTGTCAAATCCTGGTTTGAGAGATCAGGACCACATGGCCCTATCTCACAAACAGGGATTTTTAAAGGTTGCTTTTTCTTTGGAAACGTTAGGACTTTTGGCTTGAAATTTGCAGGTTACAACGGTGTTGTCCCACAGATGTGACCTATGCTGGTTTGGTGTACAAATTTGCACTGGTTATATAGTTATGGCTTTCCAAAATTGATTAATTTCCCATAGGATAACACTGTGGCAAACGAAGCGCCTTTCAGTGGCTGTATCTCGAAAACGGTTCGAGATATAGAGAATAATGGATAGGTAAGTGTGTGTTATGGATATTTTTTTCCACACACCCGATGTGTGTGATGACACATAAACCACGAGAGCGAAGCTCAAGAGGTTTATGTGGTCATCACGCACAAAGGGTGTGTGAAAAAAATCCATGAACACATACTCACCTTTCCATTATTCTCTATATCTCGAACCGTTTTCAAGATACACCCTCCGAAAGGCGCTGCGTTTGCCACAGTGTTATCCTATGGGAAATTAATCAACTTGGGATCCACACTGGCGAAATCTAAATGCTCAGCTAATCTCTTACACTGAGGGTCCAGCTCCTTAGATGGAAAGCCCGAGGCCTTTTGTATGGCCCGTAGAAGCTCCCTGAAGGAGGGGTCCACCGGTGGAGATTTAGGTGATGTCTTAGGCTGGAGTTCAGGAATTGGAGAACGAGGTTCCGAATCATTCTCATCTGAGCCATCGTCGCCTGACTCAGAGGACTCCAGCCTACTCGGCAAAGAAGGATCTACTCCGGTGTCACCCGCCGGCAGAGAACCTGAAGCACGGCCTGATGGCACCGGGCTGTGTGGGGGATCCCATGGGAGACAGGTGCCCCCTAGAGGCTGCGACTTTTTTTTTTTTTTTTTTTTTTTAAACTCAGACAGGAGCTGTGACCTTGCATCCTGCCACCAAGCCGGTATAGTATCAGGTGGCAGAGGTGGAGGAGGTGGTGGCTGAGGCTGAAGCCTTGGATACCCAGGGTAAGAATAGCTGGGGGTGCTGCCAGTAAGGGTATTGGTACTGGTAACCCAGAAACCCCCTCGAAGGGTATCCAGGTGTCTGGTATCCAGACGGCTGATAGCCTGGCGCCGGGTAGCCTGGCACAGGGTTGCCCGGCATCGGCGGGTATCCTGGAGCCAGCGGCACGTGGTCCGGCACTGGAAGTGAAGGATCCGGCGGTGGGCTGCCCGGTGGTGGAAGGTGGGGTTCAGGCCCCGTACCAGCCCCCAAGGGACCAGCAGAAGGAGCTGAAGGTCCGGCCAGGGGAGGTGCCGTAGCGCCGCTACGTGGCGGCCGAAAATCAGAAGAAGGGCGCGAGGGTCCCAAAGGAGGAGGGTCCATGCCTATCAGTCCCAAGTCCAGCGACGGGTCCCTAGGAAGGAAGGAATCCAGTGGCAGGACAGCACCTGGTGACGGGGGAAGATCTGGAAGGGACCCCAGCGACAGGTCTGGAAGCAATCCCGACGGAAGAGAAAGGTCGGGAGCGGGTGGCGAATCCCTGGGAGACGGAGGCAGGGATGACAGTTCCTCCATGAGCACTCTTGTCCCGTGGTTGGGGTCCACAAGGGAGCCAGACGAGAGAGAAGAGGCGGTTGTGTGGTCGACAGGGATACAGTTGGCAAACTTATCAGTCGCGACCGGGCTGGCGGCGGCTGTTAGACTGCGGATAGGCTTATTGGTCAGGGCTGGGCACCTGGAGACAGAGTCAGAGGGAGGCTTATCAGTAGTGCTACCAGTGGGAGAATGCACAACAACCTTCAAAGAGTGACCTCAACTGCCCGCTCACACCTCGGCTGGGGGCATCCGATGCCGTGAGCGGATGAAGGCTCTTTGCTAAGAGTACTCACGGTTTTGAAGAGGACAATGCACCCTGGTCAGCGACCGAAGGATGGCTGGTTTCACCCCATGGAGACGGGCTTCTCTCCCGGCGCTTCTCCTTTTTCTCAGGGGCCGGCCAAGACGACCTCTCCCT
This sequence comes from Neoceratodus forsteri, assembly GCA_016271365.2. Lineage (NCBI taxonomy): Eukaryota > Metazoa > Chordata > Ceratodontiformes > Ceratodontidae > Neoceratodus > Neoceratodus forsteri. Next base: position 1,070,327,617 of record CM028130.1, read on the forward strand.
AAGCTCCTTTTCCATCGAAGCCAATCTCTGGGTCAGAAGGTGGGCCTTGAGGGACCACTTACAACAGGTCTGGGTGGCCTGGTTAAAGCCTTGGAAAACAGCACACTTGGCCGAGTTGTGCTTAGGCCCCAGACAGAGGAGGCAGCAAGAGTGGTAGTCTCCGTGCTAGATTTGGGCACAGACTTGGCGCACGGTTCCTTTGATCGAGATGACATACACCGTGAGAAAAAATGAACTTTTAAAACGAAAAAGACGAGTTAAACATTGAACTGAAGCGGGCGACTGATCACTGTTCTACCATGATGTCGAACGAACTGGCACGACTGTGAGAAATAACTTGAGGGTGGGCGCGGGACCGCCCCTTTTACAGTCGGTCCCCGCTGATGATTGCTAACTACAAGTTTGCCATGCAGACCTGACGCCGGGGGCACAGTCCTATATATGAAGACCTACTGCAGGAACCCTCTCAAAGTAAGATTTTCTTGTTCCAGAAAAAGGGCGTGGCTGGGAGAGCAGTGGAATGACACAGGAAGGTTGTCTTGGGGCATGCTGAGAAACTATGATGCAGACCCTCTGAATTACCTGTAGTACCCAGTGGTCAGAGGTAATGCTGCTCCATTCTGGCAGGTAAAGGGAAACTTCCCCCTACCTGTCCCCCCTTGATGACTGATGACTGGTTGGAAGCAGCCGGGAGTCATGCAGTGCTCTGGGGGGTGGTGACTGGATGTCTGGAGACCTTAGGCTGTTTGGGGCCCTGGCCTCTGTGCTGTATGGGCTAGGCACAGCGCTTGAAACCCTTGTCGTGGAACTGACGGCCTCCTTGTTGGTCTTGCTGACGAAAAGGGCACTTTCAAGCCTGCTGCAGTTCAGACTTGTACATCTTATGCACGTCTGCAACTGCTTTTCTGGAATCTTGAAGGCCCTTTATGATTCCTTCCACTTCTTGGTCAAAAAGGACCGGGCTCTGGAAAGGAACATCCAAGATGGCATCTTGGAAGTCCTGCCTAGAGGATGTTGTTCTGAGCCACGCATGCCTGTGTAGACAGACGCCTGATGGCGTTGCTCTCACTGCAATGTCGGCCGAGTCGTACGAGCAGCAAAGCACATGACTGTCGACGTCCAAGCCAGACTGTGCATAGGCCAGCAATTTGTTTTTGGTGTCAGAGTCCGGTTGTGCCTTAATTAGCTCCATGGTCTTCACCTATTAAGATTTTTGATGTGACCATGTGGGCCAAGAAATTTAGAGATCTGATGGCTCCCGTTGCAAATGAGTATACTTTCCTTCCCCAATGATCCAGTTTCTTGGACTCTGGGTCCAGAGGCTGGGCGCTGAGGTGTTTAGGTTGGGACTGCCTGCCGTGGGCAGCTGTCAGGACCATGGCGTCCACCTTTGGTTGTTCCTCCAAAAAAGGTTCTTCTTTTGGGAGCATGTACAAGCAGTCTGCCTTTCGAGGCATAGCTGGAGTAGAGTACGGTCCCTTCCAAGTAGTATGGCTACATCTTGGAAGAGTTCCACAAGCAGTGGAATCACCAGAGGCTTTGGGTCCTTGGCACCCAAGAACTTTGGCAGCCTTTTACGTTCAGGGTCCAATTCTTCAGTGTCTCACTGGTATATATTTTGTATATGCCTCATGATGTCCAGGAATGAAGGATCGGCCATTGGGGACTGGGGGGGTATCCTTCGCATCTGGAAAGGGTGGGCAGAAGTCCTCATCTTCTGACGACTCAGAAGATGAATCTCCCGCGTCACCCCCAGAGGTGGGTGTGGAATGACCACTGGAGTCTGGAACTGTAGAAGGCCTCCTTTTTCTTTTGTCTTTGGGACTTGCAGATGGGTGGGACCCTTCACCTGCCGCCTTGTCTGGGGTCAGAGGAGGGGGTGGCAGAATGTCTTTTGGGGATGGCTCAGGTGGTCTGTATAGGAGATCTCCTTTTATGGTATTCCACCAGGAATTGAACAATGCCCCGACATCTGCCAAGGGGACCACAGCGTTAGGCGACATTGGGGCTGACGGACCGGGCGTCTGTGTGTCGTCCGTTACCACAGTCTCTTCTGGGAAGCCTGCCCCTGCTGCATCTGGCTGGGGGCTTGGCTCCTTGCGAGTGGGAGAACGGTCATCAGACCCAACGTCCGGGGTGACTTGCACCTGATCAGGTGACAATGTCGTCTGGTGGGAGGTTGGTCGCTTGGTCACCTTATGTTGATTGCCTGTCTGGCGACTGCCTTTTGTCAGGCAAACAGGCCCTGACATCCGGTGCTAAGGGACGTTTGTCTGCCTTCTGTGGCGTCCCTTTAGCTGGAGGCATCAGCAGGAGAATGGCCTCCTGTCACCTGTGGGGTTCATCTGACTTTTTGTATTTGTCCGATGACCCGGCCTTCCTTAGGTTTAGCAGCAGGCGACTGCTCCTGCTGCACCAACCCGTGGGAGGATTTGTGGAGTTGGTGAGCCAGGGGGACTTGGGCATGCTAGTGCCCTGAGGTCAACGAATGGTCCTTAGGCATCTGACCAAAGGAAGAGGATGTTTTCTGGGTGTTGGTTGCCGCGGGAGTCTGAGGAACCGACCCGGACCTCCCGCCGGAGGTCGCAGAAAAAGGTCTGGAGGGAGACTTGTGGCATGATTCCGATCTGGGCCCGTCTTTATCCCGAGAGTGGTACATCCCTGAGGGCTTCTCTTTCTGGGGAGACTCCTTCGCAGGTGAAGAGGAACTAGGACCAGATGGGGACATCTGCATGGCTGCTACTTTCTACTTGAGGAGATAGGCCTTTAAAGCTTTAGCCCTACTAATTCTTGTTTTATTGTTGAATTTTTTGCAATGCTGGCAGTCATCAGGCCAATGTTCGGGCCCTAGGCAGATGAGGCAGGCCTTGTGGCTGTCCTTTGCCAGAATCTGATTGCCACACTGACACTTCGACTTTCGCCAAGGCGGAGAGGGCGAAGACATGTAAGAAAATGTGAGAAAAAAAAACAAATCTTGAAGAAACGAAGCGAAAACTGTCAGAAAAAAGTGACTATTTAGTTGCAGTTGACTGCTGAAGAGAGGTTCCGAGGAGCCAAACTAAGCGGGTCGACGGCAGTAAAATAACAGATAGCACCAGGGCCCCCACCCCACCCCCACTGACTGCTAGCTAGAAAATTTTTCTGAGGGGTCTTAACGCTTGGTAGCTTTAGTCCTATGTGTATTACCTGCTGCAAGAGCTCCACCTTTAAGTCAGATCTTCATCAATGCACCAATTAGGGTATTATAGTGGCATGGTAGCGACACTATATTTAGGGTTGAGTAGGCACCAAAGTCATGTGTTTATAAAAACGAATTACAGAAAAAGCGCTCTCTCAAAAAGTAAGGAAATTCACTGCAAAAAAGTTTGTTAATGCTCTAGTTAGGGTTAAAGTGACCAAAATAAGGAAATGGGGCATTAGGGTCCAACCCTAACACCCCACCCCCACCCTGCAGGCAGCAACAAGCACGGGGTGTGCCTTGGGGCTGTCAACCCTAATGCTTACCCCATTCTATGAATAAATAATCTGAGATGGGTACAGTATATGAAAATGGGGTGAGCATTAGGGTTGAGAAGCCCAAGGCACACCCCACGCCTCTTGCTGCCTGCAGGGTGGTGGTGGTAGGATGTTAGGGTTGGAAACCCTAATGCCATATTTCACTAATTTGGTCGCTTTAACCCTAACTAGTGTATTGACCAAGTTTTTTTTGCAATGAATACATATATACACACACATACAGAAAGCGACTGAAGACAATCAGCCTAAAGAGCATATCCTGAAAAAAGGGATTAAAATTGGTGGTCTGGAGAGAAGTAAAAGTAGAGGGACGAGTGGGACACTGGCCCTCAAAATGAGGGACATATTCTCAACTAAGAAAATGCATGCTCGCAACCCAAACGATACAAGCACATTTGCTTCAGCAACATATAAAGCCAAGAACCTCTGCTCTAAGTTGCGAGTTTACTGCACTTTCTCCAAGAGGGCAGTCTAGAAGCAAAACGGATAAAGGGGCTTAGCTACACAGAAGTGGGGGGCACACAGCGAATGAAGCTTCCTCAAACATACATCTCTACAAGCAGTACGGAATGCATATACTTATGCATCTCACATGGATGGGATGACATAAAACACTGGCAGAAAAACTCAAGTCCGAAGGACTAAAACCAACCAGAATTATTTCTCAAAAGAAGTTCTTTAAAGACGGGATTTTCTTGTACTATACTTAGAACAGTTACATTTATCAAAGTGTAGTAATTTGCCACTGGCAAGCATATTTGCTGCAGTGATATGTTGCTTTTTTACCTACTTACCCATAGAGAGGACCATCATTCCCAATTGCAGAAATCATGATGACATTATTGGCTGTCAGCTCCCACACCTGCAGTTTACAAGAAACCATGATTACAAGTGGTGCAGTATACAGACAGGACAATCAGTCTACAATGGTATATGATACAGTTACTCAAATAAATGAAAAGGGTTACTGGAATAAATGGCAATGCCACTATTCATTTCTAGGAACTGTTTCACTAAACCTTGCCTCAGCGATGACCCACCAGGGGTGTGAGACATGGGTGGGGTGGAGGAACAGTGGTCGAAGATAAAAGGGAGCATTGTGAAGGCAACAAACTTCTGTGTCAAACAAGTGAGCAAAAGCAAGAAGAAATAGAGACCACTATGGTTTCATAGTTTCACAGGTCAGTACAAGTTCGGGAGGCCATAGCCTTTTATGAACTCGCCACCTTTATTCTACCAGTGGAAACATTGTTTTATGTCACCCATATGTACATCTAAACTACTTTTAAACATATTCATGTCTTCACTTTCCACTAAATACTACGACCTTGTGCAGGTCACTGGTAAGACCGCATCTAGAGTATGGAGTTCAATACTGGTGCCCACACCTCAAAAAGGACATTAACCTGCTGGAGAAGGTACAGAGGGGAGCTACAAAGATGACAGCCAGTCAGCAAGGCAAGGCATACGAGGAGAGGCTTAGGGCACTGAACAGGTACCCCATGGAAGACAGGAGAGAGAGGGAGGAGACATGATTGGGATATTCATGCACTTGAAAAGGATAAAAAAGGTTAAGGAGAGTCTCTTTAAGCTGAGTGGCAATCATATCACAAGGGGGCACAGTCTTAAGCTGGAGGGTGGGAGGTTTAGAAGGGAGGTCAGGAAGCACTTCTTCACAGAGGGTGGTGGAAACTTGGAATGCGCTGCCGGAAGAGGTAATCTCATTGAAGACAGTGAGCAGCTTTAAGTGGGGCTGGGACAGACATGGGGGGGAAGGTAAGAATCATGGGTAGGGAGAATGGGAGCAGTGGGGAGGGAGGGTAGGGACATTAGCTCAAGCTGTGGACCCAGCAATATGAGCAGACTTGATAGACCAAATGGCCTTCTACTGGCTTCTTCGTATGTATGTTCGCAGATAGTTAGGTAGTGTGTTCCATGTGGTGATAATTCTTTGGGTGTACCAGTTATTTCTATTGTGTCTTACTTACATCATCTTTTAGTTTATATTTATGTGTTCTTGTGCTGGATATTGCACTTACTCTTTTCAATCCTGTTTCTATTAGGAATTCATTTTGTATAGCATTAAAGGTCAGACAAAGATCTCTCCTAAGGCTTCTGTACTGCATACAGTACATGCCCAGATGTTTCAACATATCCCCATATTCTAGGTGCTGCATATTATTAATTCTTCTTGTGACACGTCTTTGGACTCCTTCAATAATTGTTTTTCCTCATAACATAGTAGGAGCACACAAGGGGGCACAGTAATCAAGGTGTGGCCATACCAGGCTAGAATATAGTGGAATTATTACCTTTGAGTCACGACTTTTAATATTTCTAAAAATGCAAATAGCTATGTTGTTGCATTTCTTAACTATAGCTTTTGTATGAGCATTGAAGGTTAACTTATCGACTAATACCCCAAGTCCTTTTCACTGACAGTTTTCTTGCAGGAATATACTGTTTAGCTTGTACTTTTTACCTGGATTGTTATGTCCTAGATCCATAAACTTACATTTAGTTCCACTGAAAAATCATTTTGTCTTCCCCAAGACCACTTTTCAAGTTTATAGATATTCTTTTGAAAATACTTGGAGGCTTGGGAATTATTCACTATGCTTACAATTTTACAATCACTGAAGTACTTAGACATCCATGCATTGCTGGATGCCTGCATGGAAGAGATTAAGATGTTAAAGAGCATGGGCCCGAGTACCGAACCCTGTGGGACACCACTTGTTACTAGACCCCAAGAAGACATGTGGCCCCTAATTACATCTGTCCTCTATTATTGAGCCACAAGGTAACCTAGCTTATTATTTTACTGTGTATTTTGAGTTTGTTCAGTTGTTCTATTAAAATTTTGTGAGACACAGTATCGAAGGATTTGGAAAAATCCAAAAATACTATGTCTACAGAGAGGCTTTTATTGAGCGCTACGCTAACTGGTTCCAAAAAGTTAATAAGACTTGTTAGACAGGATCTTCCAGAAACAAATCCATGTTGGGTTATATCCTCATGTTCACTTCATACTATATGCTTAGTTATGCGCTGTAGGATTAATTTTTCAAGCAATTTACCTACAACCAAAGTCAGGCTAACAGACTACGTCATTCCTACTACCGGATTTGTATATGGGTGTTACAGTTGCTTCATTCCATTGAGGGATTATTTTCCCCTCACTCAGGAACATATTAAGAAGCAATGTAATTGGTCCCAATAGTTGGTTTAATACTTCTTTTAAAAACTTAGGATGAATTCCATCTGGGCCTGCTGAGCTGTTTGGTTTAAGTATCTGAAGTACATTAATAACATTTTGTGTAGTGAAAGGTGTAAAGTTTTCAAAGCTGTCATTATTTGTATCAGTATCACACTCCTCAGGTTTGAATACGTTTAGAAAGTATTTGTTGAATTCTTCCGCTATTTTTACCTCATCAGTAACTCTTTCAGCCTCTGTATCAATGGGTCCAAACCATGTTTTAGCTCTTCTCATAGACCCAGCATAATTATAAAACCTTTTTTTTTTTCTTTTATTGTCTTTGGTATCAGTGGCCAATTTATACTCCAGGTTTTGTTTTCCTTATACTGGATTTTGTTTTATTAGCCTTTTTTTTTTTTTTATATGCCTTCCATTTTTTTTCCCCCTTTGGGTGTCTGACGTACAGGCCCGGATATTCAAACTGCGCCAGGCTGTGGCGCAAGCCTGAGTGCAGCTCAAGTTTGTTGAGCATGGGTGTGGCCAGGGCGATATTCAACAGAGCTGCGCTATGGCACAACTGCTTTGAATATCGCACTGGCTACTCCCCACTGTGCATGGCGCGGTGGCACTGCGCCCAGCACAAGTGGTCAGAGGGAGCATGGAGATGCGCTTCGGCACAAGTGCCATTGCGCCATGCACAGCACCTGCGATATTACGTAGACATGCAAATGGGGCTATAATTTATGCAAGGCGACAGGGGCCATTTGCATCTCATTACGTCCCATTTGCATGCCACTAGCATGCAGGTGCGCCGATCCTCGACGCCTTGCGCCTGGCTAGCAGCCGCTGGGACTGACGCCCTGCAGCCCGATCAGCGGAAGTCCTGTAGTGACAAAGTTCAATATTTCGGTGGAACTATTGATCGACGGAGCTGGATCAAGAGGCAGCATTATCACTTTCAAGTCTCGACATCTTGGTGATCTAGTGACTCCCTATGAGCCCCACCACCCGCCCCCGTCAGCATCTCCACCCAGCCCGCCGACGATTAGCCGGTAGCTGCACGCCTGCTCAGCATGAGCCATGGGCGCAGCCTATACCGCATAGTCAGTCCAGAGGCGTGAATGAATTCATTCACATATCTGGACTGGACTATGCGAAGCTGCACGCCCATTGGCTCATGCTCTGAACCAATGGGCATGCAGCCCTACCGAGCTGTCAGTTGGCGGGCGGTGGTGCTGCTGCCCGCCGCTGACGGGGGAGGGAAGGGTGGCGGGCTCAATGGGTGGTGGGGCTGGGTCCACTAGATCACCATGGATATCGGACTTGGGGTGATGAATGCTGCCCGTGTTCAGGCTCTGTGCGGTCCACTGGACCACCAGGGATATTGAACTCTGGGAGGGGATACAGTGATGCCAGCAATCGAGCATGGGGGCGCCGCCAGGTGTGGTAGGAACAGGTGATGGCCACCCACAGGTGGCAGCTGCTGTGTTGTGCCCTGCATGCGGCAGCTCACCTGTGGGTGGCCATCACTTGTTCCTTTTTTGCGTACTGTGCAGGCAGGTTGCAAGATGAGACCCCTGCACAGCCCTGGCTGAATATCGGGCTGTGCAGGTTATGCATGGGCACGCCCCCCTACCTGTGCCTGCATACATTACTGATGTGCATCGGGATTTGTGCAGCGCACTCTTCCCTTTTAAATATCGCACCGGGGCACATCAGTGGGTTGTGCATGGCGCAACACCGCTGCGCTATGCGCAACCCTTTTGAATATCTGGGCCAAAGTCTTTAATTATTTCCAATATATTTTTTTACATTGTTCCTCCACCATGATGGAACCCTGCGATTGTTTTTATATTTTGTTCTTTCAGGGATCCAGTTGTTCATGCAGTGGGTTATTTTTTTTACTAATTTTATCCCAGATGTCTTTCAACCCAAGATCCATTAGGTCTGTTTCCTAGTCTCAAGCTGCAAGAAATGAAAATTACATACCTACCGTAATTCTTGATCTTCCTGTGTATCTTCACCATTCATCACTGGTAGGTGGATGGCTGGAGACAGGCACCTAACGGGAGCTTTCTTTTTTTTTTTTTTTGGAGAAGGGAGGAGCCGGCACCCTCAGTGCCACCCACGAGGCCAATGCACTGCATGGCGCTCGCGGGTTGGCCAGTAACAGCCATTGGTTCCTCCTCCACCTCAGTTCTGCACGCCGGGGAGACCGAAAAAAACAGGATATAGAGAAAAATAAGGGTGGGGCAAGGGAGCCCAAGAGACAGCAAAAGGAAAGGATGTAAATGGAAGAAGAAATAGGCCGACCAGAGGACAGAGGAGGAGGAGGACCTGCAAGGTTATGGGCCTAAAGGCCCCAGTCCCTGGACGGCCAAAAGGGCAGGAAGAGGAGGAAGAGACATAGAGATAGAATTAAGGGGACAGGAAAGGGGGAGCACCAAGACCCATCCAGGAAAAAAGCTGGCAAGGGCAGATCTTCCAAGGGTGAGAATTCAAAAGGGAAGATTCCGAGGGAACTCTTCCAAAGGTGGGAACTCAGAAGAATCCTGCTCAGATGGGTAAGGTGCCCTCCCCCAAACCCTTAACCCCTAGGAGGATTTCCCACCCCTTCCCCCATTACCATTTATCAGGAGAACCCACAGGGTTCTGAGGAGGGGGGAGAAGAGGAGATCCCACTGTTAAACTGTCCCTCCCCAAAGTGGATGGAGACAGCCAAAGATTAGAATAATAAGGGGTGGAGGGAGTTTCAGTCAGCCCCAGAACCCACCCATCCTAGGGGACCCAAAGGTCAGGGATTCGCTAACCCCCGAGAGCAGGCCCAGGATAAGGGCCCACCAGAAGTCCCCGTGATAGCCCAGACAGAGGTTCTACTCGTCGTCCTCCTCTGATACTCCCCCAGAAGTCTCTACAGGGCCACCGTTGGAAGGAGGGGAACCCCCCCCGCACAGTCCCAAAGGGGGGTAAGCAGGGAAGGGGCACGGCTCAGGGACTGAGGCCTTATGAGGGGAAGGTGGGTTGGATTCAGGGATGAATGGTGAAGATACACAGGAAGATCAAGAATTACGGTAGGTACATAATTTTCATATCTTCCCAGTGTCAATCTTTACCATTCATCACTGGTGGCAAGTACCGAGCCCCCCTCCCCCAAAGGGGCCCCAGGAGATTCCTGAGAGACTAGCATCCCTCAGCCCCCGTTAAGAAAACGGAGGCGGGGGAGAGACCCCCGCCACTGGCCAGTTATGCCTTGGGCTGGTCAGGGTGAGGCACAGTCCCCTGGGGGAAGGAAAGCACCCCTGCACTTCCCATCTTGCACTGCAGGAAATGATATGGGTCCCCCCAGAAAGAGGAGGCTAGTAACCTACACTGGGCCAAAGATGACAACCTCGAAAGGCGAAGCCACACCGTCCGCCTAATACAGATCACTGTCCCTGAAAGTCATGAAGTGACTTCATTGGCATCGTAAGATGCCCCTGACAGGTGTCTTGCCAGCTCCAGACCTATAGCAGAGGCGCCTATGGCTTGCTGGGTAGCCTCCAAATCAGGCAGCGATGCTAGAGCCTGGCCCAGCATCACCCACAGATGCCGGTTATAGGCAGCGTGGTGCACCTGATGCAAAACAATGGATAGCATCATCTGGGCAGAGAAGAAAACTCTCCACCCCAGATAATCAAATTCTGCAGAGTCAGGATCCTGGGGTTGGTCACGGACCGGATGTCTACGTCCAGAAGGAGTGTCCAGATGTGTCAGAGAGCCTGGAGACCCACAGGGTGCACAATACCACCTCCAGCAGTGCATGGGAGCTGGAAATGTGGCATATGGAAGCCGCCAGGTGCTGTACGATGCCTCCTGGAAGGGAACTGGCCAGAAGGGGACCACCAAATGGTGTGCCCCAAACTCACCTAAGAAGGCCTGCATTGAGCGCTCTGTACTGTGATGGGCAAAGTAGGTAATCAAGTCCCTGACCAGCTTCATTAGGAAGTGAGGATACAGAGTCTGATCAGCGTCTGAGGACACATGGACAGAAGACACCTCTTCCTCCGCCAAGGAGGCCAAGGAGTTTGAGGAGTCAGACTCTGGCTATGGAGGGGGAACCGGTCGAAAGACATGTTTGTCCATAGCTCTAACATACTGGGGGAAATCCACAGCATGGGATCTGTACTGTTATCAGATCAAAGGTCCCAAAGGACCAACATGGCCTGGGAGAGGGGGAGCTGGATGCAAAGGCACAGGCGAACCTGTCATCACATGTGACATGCCTCTGCCAGAGCTGGAAGACTCTACAGGTGAACCTGGCATAAGCAAGAATCTGCAGGTCTGCAAATTCACCGACCCATTAAGAAATGTAAAGCGGTTGGGACAGAGCCCTGCAGGAGAAGCTTCCCTATGAGGGGACTGGGGTTATACATGGATCCAGAAGGGTGGTCCCCTGCCCCACCCAATAAAGACTCCCTCGAAGGGGACAAAGGAAAGAACTTGGGCTCAACACTGCGGCTCCTCCACAGGCCTCGGAGGGCCATGGAATGGTGCCGCTGTCCCTCACCCCATCCACTCAAACCTGTTGACTCCAAGGAAGCTCTCTTCCTTGCACCCTGTGCCTAGGAACCCCCCCAAGGAGAGTCACAGAGGAGAGAGGTTCGGTCTTGACCCTGACAGACAGGATGGCACCAGGGATGGCAGCCACCCCCTCCCTGAAAAACTGGCCCACTGCTACCACAGCAGTGGGACCATCAGAATGCACCTGACCTGCTACCAGCTCGAGAGTCGGCATGGGCCGCAGTTGCCGGAGCCACAGGAGGGAGCACCTGGGCAGGTGCAAGAGTACTAGGCCATGGAGAACCCCCTCCTGCCCGACTCAGAGGAGTCAGGCTGCCAGTCCGGATCAGTCTCCGAATCATCCGGCTCTGAAGAGAAGACGATCCAAAAGACCTCTGAACCGTTGGCCCCGAAGGCTCTCCCGCCCATGGCGCCGCTTGTCAGCCTTGTACCCCTTGTGGCATCACCCTGATAACTGGGGCCGCGAATGACCCCTGGATCCCATGCGGCGCCGAGGAATGCCCCGCGCCAGGACCCGCAGCCAGGGGCCCTAACAGGGGAGCCTGCACCTACGCAGCGGTGACTGCCAGAGCAGTGCTCCCGGCCCTGCCCCAAGTGGAGCCAGACCGGACCTCCAGCACCGCGGTAGGAACCTCCTCTATGGCAAGGCAAGAAGAAGAGGAGGAGGAGGCCCCCTCTTCACTGGACTGTGTAGGCCCAGGAAGGCGCCCGGAGGATGGGCTGAGAGTCCTGCACTTGGACCGATGAGAACGACGACACCCCCCCGAAAGTCGGCGGAACCCTGCCAACCATTAATGCATGGTGCTCCAGAACACGGCATTCCAAAGAGAAGCAGGAGTCGCAGGTGTCCATGTCATGCTGAAGTCCAATGCAGGTGAGATAAACATCATGCCAGTCGGTAATGGAAATCTGTCGGCCGCAGGGACACCGACGTATAGGAGGCTGATCCATTTTCTTCTAATGTTTCTTGTCCCGAGAACCAGGCATGATGTGATGGTAACTAAATACAAAAACAGTAAAAGACTCAATGCCGCTTAGTGAAAAGGAAAGATCTTACTGGACTGGAAGATAAATGGCGTCGAGTGAGCTGCAGAACTGAGGCAGAGTCGACCGGTAATGGAGTCAGAGGAAATCGGCATCAAACAGCCCCAAGGAACAACGGCTCTGGGAAAAGAGGTGTCAACACCAGACTAGGCCACTATCTCGCAGAGAAGAACTCCAAGCTGCTTGACAAGGTGCTGTCTCAATGGCGGGAGAAGCAGAACTGAGGTGGAGGAGGAGCCAATGGCAATTACTGGCCCACACATGAGTGCCACGCAATGCGTAGACCTCGTGGGCGGCGCCGGCAGCACCAGCTCCTCCTTCCTACAAAATAAAAAAAGCTCCTGTGGGGTGCCTGTCTCCAGCCAACCGCCCACCAGTGATGAACAGGGAAGATAATGCCTAATCTTGCCATAGTCAGCCTTAAAGTAATCCTTTCCCTGTGCTCTACCTTAAATAAGTGTTTGGGATGTGTTTATTGAAAATTGTACCATCCTGTGATCACTGTCCCCAAGTGGTATAGTTACCCTTGGTTCCATTATACCTTTTGTTACATTTGTGAGAACATCTAGAATATTATCTTTCCTAGTTACATGCTTGACTAATTGCTCATGGTTATGATGTGATATGCACTCTAAGAATCTTTTCTCAGTGCAGCTAGAGCCTTCTTGGGTTGACCAACTGATAGATGAGTTATAATATTAAAAGTCCCACATTAGTACACAGTCACATGCTACATCCATTATTTTTAACAGCTCTCGAAAGAGGTGGCTGAACAGGTTAGAGCTGAAAGGGTAGCAGTCAGAAGGTATAAGGAGACTCAGAATGAGGAGGACAGGGAGGTGTATCGCAGCAAACAGAGCGATGCAGGTAAAACTGTGAGGAGTGCAAAGGTGCAAACTGAAGAGAGAACAGTCCAGGAGGTAATAAAAAGGGGCACTTTTTACGTAGGTAAGTGGAAAGAGGAAGACCAGGGGTGGGACTGTAAGGTTAAAAAGGGAAAGGGGGGACTATAAAGAGGGGGACCAGGAAAAGGCAGACATCCTGAACAAATACTTTTGTTCAGTGTTCACAGAGGAAGTAGAACGGGAGAGGCCACAAAAAATTAACAAGAGCTTTGGAGGGAGGGAGGTGGACACTAGTGCTTTTTTGGAGGAGAGAGTCCTAAAGGGACTTGTTTTAAACTGAAGGTTGATAAAGCAATGCGGCCAGATGGGGTGCATCCAAGGGTACTGAGGGAGCTCAGGGAAATACTGCCTGCATCTCTGACAGTTCTATTTAACAGCTCACTGGAAACAGGAGTGGTTCCGGAGAACTGAAGGAGGGCGGATGTAGTCCCACTACACAGAAGTGGTAGCAGGAAGGAAGCTGGCAATTATAGGCCAGTCAGTCCGGCATCGGTGGTAGGAAAGTTCATGGAATCACTGCTGAAGGAAAGCATTGTGGAATATATTGAATCCAGTGGGTTACAAGACCCTAGGCAGCATGGTTTTCCAAGGTGGAGATCATGCTAAAAGAATCCGATAGATTTCTCTGGCTGGGTGTCCAAGGAACTAGATCAGGGTGGAGAGGTGGACATGGCCTACCTAGATTTCAGTAAGGTGTTCCACAAAGGAGACTAGTAAGCAAGCTGGGTAGCTTTGGAGTGAGTCCAAAGGTGGTAAACCGGAAAAGAAATTGGCTAGGGGATAGGTGACAGAGGGTGGTGGTAGACAGAATTCACTCCAGAGAAAGGAGGGTGACCAGTGGGGTGCCTCAGGGATCAGTGCTGGGACCAGTCCTCTTTAATGTCTTGATAAAAAAAAGATTGCAGAGATGTTGGAAGGGAAAGTCTGCCTCTTTTTAGATGACACCAAAATCTACAATAGGATGGACACTCCGTGGGCAGTAGGGAGGGCAAGTGGGATGCTGGGGTGCCTGGGGGGGTATCTCCAGCAGAAAGAGGTAGGTGGTGCTGCCTCTGTATAGATCTTTGGTTAAGACCCCACCAAGAGTACTGTGTCCAGTTCTGGAGACTACATCTCTGGAAGGAAAGAGTGGAGGTGGTCCAGAGGAGGGCAACTCAAATGGTGCAGGGTCTGCATCAAAAGCCCTACGAGGAGAGACTGAAAGACCTCAACATGTATACCCTCGAACAGAGAAGGGAGAGGGGAGATATGATAGAGACCTTTAAATACCTTGAGGGGGTAAATAAGGTACAGGAGGGGAGTATTTTTCAGAAGAAAAGCTGTTCAAGAGCAAGAGGCATGCAATGAATCTGGAGGTGGGTAGATTCAGGAGAGATGTGAGGAAAGTACAGTTATGTAAGAAATTACTATAACAATTGATCTCAGAGGGAATCTCTCATCAGGTCACACCTATGGAAGTTAGCCATCAGGCACTAGGATCCCAAAGAAGCCTTTTTCTGAAGCAGTCTATTAGGACCACCCACGATGACATCATCTGCAGATGTCATCTTCCCTATACAAGGATAGATGGCCCTGATCCCTCCTCAGTTCATTCCCACCAGAGACCTTCCCCATCTGGCTATCTCTGGGTAACCAGTGAGAGAGACAGAGTACCTAGTCCTACATAAGGCTGGAATTGAACAGACACCAAAGTGAGAAGGAGGCTGGGAAGGCATGACCCAATAGAGATTTCCTCAAAGCTCTACTGTTAAGGTAAGTTCTTACATAACTGTATTATCTTATTTATTTATCTATTACAGTTTAGGATTAATACCTTTGAGTCCTGAGACTCATTTACAAAGGTTCCAGGTTATACACAAAACAATTAGTCAAACATACAGGCTGCAGATATTACAAAAAAAGTTAGACATAGCGTATCAGTTACATACATTAGAACGATACACGTTAGAATACACTGAAGGAACAAGTTTGTTTCAGTCAGGTTACATATAAAATAGAAGGAACATGGTTTCAATGGTATAAAGCACTTCAGTGAGGGAACATTCAGGATACAACTCAAACAAAGGAAACAGTTTCAAAGGAAGTGCTTTAGTCTGTCAATTTAGGGTCATCAGGCCACTGGGAGTACTGCCCATACAAATGAGGACTAGCTGTACAGAGGGGGAGTGGGTGGGGAAGCAGCCCAAGGACTGCATTGTAGTTTTGTGGGAGGGTGAGTGATTTGGGGGGTGGAATTGCTGCAGTGATGCCAACAGCATGGGGGGGTGCAAGCTGTAGCTCAGTAGGAGGTAAGTGGGGCGGAAGACAGGCGTGGGGAGAAAACTAAGGGGAGGGGTACTGGAGTGGGGGAGAGGTGTGAAAGGAGGTTGGGATATAAACAGCAAGGGACGTAGGTGATGTGGTAATGGAGGGGGGTTTTGCAGGAGAGGAATTGAGGTGGGAATATTATGGTCAGAAGAGGGTGGGGAGTTGGGAGGTGGAAGGGGGATGGTGGTGTAGAAGGGGATAGGGTGTGAAGGGGGGGTGGATTATTCTGGCTAAAAAGTCCTGTAGTTGGCTAGTTGAAGCATGCACAGGCCAGTTCATGATGCAGTAGAGTCCTAAGTCCTGTTCTGAGAGGTTAATCTTATGCTTTCAATGAGTGATGCAGGTAGCCCATTATACCATTTTGGTCCTTGGTTCAAGAAGGATTTCTGTGCCAGGGTGGTGCATTTAAATGCTACCATGAGCCCACCTTTCTCTGTAGTCCTAGCTGGCTTAGATGATCTAGCCTGCTGGAAGAGTCCACACCGAGATTGAGGCGCTAGTCTTAATTAGGCTTTCTTGATAAGTAGGCAGGTCTGGTACTGGGCTCTGAGATGGAGAGGAAGCCAACCAGTACCTGAGAAGAGGGCACAGGTGAGGGTTGAAGAATTGGCTCCTAGGGTCAGCCGGCAAGCCTGGTTTAATAGGGTTTTTATTTGACAGAGGGCAGTTTTGTGCCTGCCCCATATATTGGTAGGCCATAGTCAATAGATGCAAGGACCGAACTGCTTGTGGCTAGTTTTATTGCCTCAAGTCTCAGACTGCCAAACAACACTCCAAGTTTCACATTGGCGGTTTTGACAACATGGTCAATATCACCAGAGAAATTGAGAACGTCATCAATTTGAATGCCTAGGTATTTAAATAAGTAGACTTTCTCTAGGGTATCTCATTAAGATTCTGTGTCAGCATAGGATAGAACTTCTTCTTTTTGTTCTGTGGGACAGTAAGCAGCATACTCTTAGTTTTTTTGTGGTTTAGTAACAGTTTTTTGGCGCTGAACCAGGATTCTAGCTTGTGGAAGCTGTTGAGGAGTTGGGAGGTGATGGTCGACTGGTTCCTGCCAGAGGAAGAAATTACAGCATCATCTGCACAGAGTACGATGCGAGTTGGGCAGGCTGAGGGTAGGGTATTGATAAAGAGACTGAAGAGGAGAGGCCCTAGGATTGATCCTTAGGGGACTCCAATGCTGATCTCCCTGGGAGATGATAGTGAGTCTCGATTCTGATGCACTGAGTAAGGTAACTTCTAAACCATGCCAACTGTGTCCGGGGATAGTCCTGTTGAGAGCAGGCTCTTTAAGAAGAAGGTGATGGTTAACGGAGTCAAAAGCCTTCGTGAGGTCTATGAATATTGACTCCAACGCCATGCCTTTGTCTAAGACGTCATATACTTGGGAGGTGTATTCTACTAGGGCCGTTAGGGTGGAGTGATGTTTCGGGAAACCGTGCTGTTGGGGGCACAATTTGTTGTACTTCTCCAGGTACTCTGTGAGCTGGTCAGAGACCACCCTCTCTAGGGCTTTGGGGGTGGAGGATGGATATCAGCCTGTAGTTGGAGGTGTTGGTTTTATCTCCAGTTTTAAGGACAGGGGTGACTAAGGCCATCTTCCAGGCATCGGAGAACACACTCCATCTCAGAGGGGCACTGAAAACCTTTGTGAGTGGGTCGGCAAGCTCATTTAGGACAAGGACGACCAGTTTCATACCAACTTGGTCACTTCCTAGCCTAGTCTTTCAAAGGATACGCTTGATGTACTTGATTGTCTCAGCCCTGGTAGTTCATTTAAAGTAGAACAGCAGAGTCCCAGTTCTTGATGTTGTGGGGTGGGCATCATTTAGTGACGGAGTGGTAGTCGGATTGAGATAACTGGCTGGTAGTACACCTGAGAGATCTTCATTCGGGTACCTCTTTCATCAGGTCACACCTATTGCACGAGTCCTAAGCAGTGCTGACAGAAAAGCAACAACGGGAGGCAGGAGATCAGAGACCTAGGAAAGGGGGCCCTGAAGCACGGCCAGATCAAACCCTGCCCGCTTGCTTGAGGCAATGTCCAACCTGTAGTGCTTGGTGAAAGTGTGAACAGTACTCCAAGTGGCAGCAGCACAGATGTCTACTCCCGACACATTACAGAAACAGGCAACAGAAGTGGCCATGCCCCTAGATGAATGGCCTTTGACAGTCCCAGGCAGTTCCTTACCATACTTCCTATAACAAAAAGTAATACAGTTGGCCACCCATTTGGAAATGCATTGTTTTGAAATCGGGGTGCCCTCTTTCCTAGGGGCAATAATCAATTGTTTGGACTTCCTGCAGTCCTTAGTATGGTGTGTATAGTAATGCAGAATTCTATGCACATCCAAAGTATAGAGTAATGCTTCCCCTGGATTGGTATTCTCTGGATAATAAACAGGTAGGTGGATGGATCAATTTAGGGTAAACTCAGACACCACCTTAGGAAGAAACTTAGGGTTAGTACGCAGAGAGACTCTGTGAAAAATCAATTAATGCTGCTCACACATGACAGCCTGTAGCTCTGAAACTCTTCGAGTGCAAGTAATGGCAACTAGAAATAATGCTTTCCACGACAGAAAACACAGCTCTCTGGATGCGGCAGGTTCAGTTTCTCCAACATAAAATTTAAGTCCCAAGCCAGGACGGGACTACGGATAGGGGGTTTCAAGTGAAGGATGCCCTTCAAAAACATACGAGCCACCTCTAACTGGGCTGCTGGACGTCTCTCCACGGACACACAGAAGACAGAGATGGCAGACATGTGCACCTCAATGGAGGAATACTTAAGCCCAGAGTCTGATAAAGACAACAGGTACTCCAAAACTTGGTTCACCGGGACAGGTGAAACGGTCCAAACGGAGAGAAGAAGCCTTAATAGCAAAGCACTTCCATTTCATACAATACATGACTTTAGTGGAGAGTTTCCTGGCAGCCACCAGGCTATCAGCTATTCTCCGAGAAACCCCAACGCGGACTATGGCTACATCCTCAGGAGCCAATCATGCAGCCAAAGGGACTTGAGATCCAGATGGACCAGGGTCCCCTGGGCCTACGTCAGCAGGTTCCGGCAGAGCGGGCGAGGAACTGGAGGTTCCACCGCCAGCTGTTGCAATAATGGAAACCAAATTTGCCAGGGCCAGAATGGCACCACCAGTATGAGGGAGGCAAGCTCCATCTGTAATTTGAGGGGCACCCTCTAGATTACATACAGGAAAAAGGGGAAAAGCACAGAGGAACCTCCCTTTCTAGGAGAGGGATAATGCATCTTGCCAGAAAACTCCAGGCCCTGGCGGCCCGGTGGCACTGAGGGTTGAGGCAATGGACGCCACACCTCACTCCACGCCGACGACCCAGGTTCGGGAACGAGTCCGAGCTGTCGGGGGTCAGCAGGGGAAGGAGAAGATTGAGTATCCAGAAGACAGCTCTCTTCTCCTGGGAGGGGGTTCCTGCTCAGCCCGTGACCTCTAGCGGAAGCTTAAGGCTCGGCAAGCGTAGAGCTGATGCACAGTTTCAGCCCGAACAACCGCTGCCGGCTTCGGCCCCCGACCACCACGAGGGTTGTTTTGGTCAGCCCGTAAGATGTCACTTAATGACCGGGAAGACTAAGTTGGCCTATTCCCCGGTCAAAAGGAGATGCTGCCACATTAGCTCCTTGTAGTGCCGACGTATTTTGCGCCGGAGCCTATCCTCCGAAGAGGACGAAGGCTACCATGAGCGGCGCTGCCACTTTCCACGGTGCCGAGACCGCCAATGTCAGCGGGATCAGCTGGACCTAGAAGAGATCAGAAACCAAGACTTTTGGTGTTTCTGAGAGGGGGTGGGGGAAACCCGCTCCTCCCTCGGTTCAGGGACCTTAACTGGGGACTCCGGCACAGGAGGCACAGGCAAGTCCTCGGTTTACACCTGGGGAACAGGTGAAGAAGGGTTGTCAGCCTCTCCGGTCGACAGCCCTTCCGATGGGTCGAGAAAAATCTCGATTGCGTCAACGGGTGCCTCGGCTGGCTGAACTGACAGGGACACCGTGAAGCCAGCGTCTAGTCACAAATCCTCGACCGCCGCTGGCCGACTATCTGGGGAAGGGGACCTCCGCCCCACAAACGCCGACAGTGGGACTTACCTTGGGGTCCTTCTTTTGACAGAGAGGAATGTCTCAAGGGCCTTCCCTTGGTGGAGAGGGACTGGCAAAGCTCCTTGAAAGAAGCTGTGTAGGAGGATTCCAAGGAAAGCGGGATAAATGCCGTGACCAAGGATGATGATGATGTGGCCTGGGCCGCCTCCTCCTCGAGGGCGATCATCTGCTCCAGTTGTTCCCGCTGAGCCCGCAGTCATGACACCGCCCAACGGGCCTCCTTAGACTTAACCGAGGATAACGCTGGTCGCCCAACAGAAACCAGGCAGCGTCCTCCAAGACCGAAGTCGAAAAGGATATGCACAACTCACAAGCCTGTGAGTCATGGCCGAGCCTAAGGCACAAACGCACGTGGCGGTGGACCGTCCGGACATCTTCTGACCACAGGGCAACGGTACAACTGGGAGTCGGTCGGTCCATCGCAGTCACGAGGGAAGATACAGACCAAGTCTTGTGAATCTTAAAATGAGTTTCGGATTAACCGAACAGTTTGGATCCAGGCCTAAACGCAGAGCGCAAAGGAGGGAACCTGAGATTCCAAGCGGTAAGGAAGATCTGGCGTCATGGGGCGGAGCCGAGAGTTTTACCACCCAGGTGAGTGGGAGGGGCCAGCTTGAAGATCTTCCAGCAACATTTAAAGCAACAAGGAACCTGCCAATAAGTGTGAATTTAACAACATATCCACGTCCCTAGAAACACTAATTTTGATCAGAAAACAAGAAATAATGGTGAAAAAAGATAAAATACTCATCCAAAATGGTGGTCAACTGATGCAGCATTCTTCTACGAGGTCCAACGTGCACAGACAGATGTCGGGAAAGAAATGGATGGTAGGCGTGGGGACCGCCCACTATATATAAACATAGAAGTTGACGGCAGACAAGGAATGCAAGGCCCATCCAGTCTGCGCATTTTTTTTTCTACCTTATAAATTTGCCATCAGCCTTTGCTCCGTCAATGGCCTATGTATTCATACTTATCAATATTGCTCCCTTATGCCTATCCCATGCCTGTTTGAAGCCCTGCACTGTATTCATATCCACCACTTCCTAAGGTAGGCCATTCCATGCATCCACCACCCTTTCTGTGAAAAAGAACTTCCGGAAGTCTCCTCTAATCTCATGCTGTGTCCTCTTGTCCTAATATTTTTCTTATATTGAAACATGTTAGACTCTTTCACCTTGTTAATGCCCTTAAGATATTTGAATGTTTCGATCATATCACCTCTCTCCCTCGTTTGCTCTAGGGTATACATATTGAGCTCTGTTAATCATGTTTTCTGATGCAGTCCCTGCACCATTTTGGTTGCCCTTCTCTGGACTGCCTCAATTTGGCTATTGTCCTTGTGAAGGTGTGGCCTCCAGTACTGAACACAGTACTCCAGATGGGGCCTAACCAGTGTCTTGTAAAGAGGGATTATTACCTCCCTCTAACGACTTGTGATACCCCTAATACACCCCAACATCCCCCTAGCCTTACCTACTGCTTTAGTGGTCTGCTTGGATGATTTCAGGTCATCGGTGATAATGATGCCCAAGTCTCTTTCTTCCCTTGTGATTGACAGCAACTCTCCTCCCAGCCTATAGGTGGCTTCAGGGTTTCTCTTCCCTATGTGCATGATCTTGCACTTTGCGTTAAACCCTAGTTGCCACTCTTGCGACCATTTTGCTAGTTTATCCAGATCTCTTCTCATTCTGCCCACCCCATCTGGATCATCTACTCTGTTGCAGATCTTGGTGTCATCTGCAAACAAACAAACCTTACCCTCCAGTCCATCTGCAATGTCACTGATGAAGACACTGAAGAGGACTGGCCCCAGGACTGATCCCCAAGGTACCTCACTTGTGACTTGCATCTCTTCTGACTGTATACCATTTACCACCATTCTCTATTTTCTGCCCGTCAACCAGTTTGCCACCCATTTGACCAACTTCTGACCCACCCCGAGCCTACCCAGCTTAATAATCAATCTTCTATGTGGAACAGTATCAAAAGCTTTGCTGAAATCAAAGTAGGCAACATCAACTGCTCCCCCTTGGTCCACCACTCTGGTTACCCAGTCAAAGGAATCACTGAGATTAGTTTGACAGGACGTTCCTTTTGTAAACCCAGGCTGTCTTGGATCCTGTGCTCCAATGGATTCCAGGTGCTGCACTATCCTTTCCTTAAGGAGTGCCTCCATAATCTTGCCCACTACTGAGGTAAGACTGACTGGTCTATAGTTCCCTGCCTCATCCCTGCTACCACTCTTGTGAAGCGGGATCACATCAGCCCTTCTCCAGTCTTCTGGGACCTCTCCTGTGCTCAGAGACTCATTAAACAATTCTGATAATGGCTCTGCTAGTTCCACCCTTAGCTCCTTTAGTACCCTGGGATGTATGCCATCAGGTCCCATTGCCTTGTCCACCCTGAGTTTAACGAGCTCTTGTAGGACCCTTTCTTTTGAGAATGGACTAGTGCACACCTCCCTCCCCCATGTCAATGGTGCTCAGTTGTGGGCCCTGCACTACCTTCTCTTCAGTAAATACTGAGCAGAAGTATCTATTTAGGATAGATGCTTTTACATGGTTCTCCTCCTCACATGCCCCCTTATCTCCTTTGATCTTAGCAATACCCCCTCTGGACTTTCTCCTTTCACTGATGTATCTATAGAGAGTCTTGTCACCTTCTTTTACTGTTCGTGCAAGGTGTTTCCTCATTTGGGCCTTTGCCTGCCTTACTGCCTTCCCTGCTTCCCTTAGGAAGTTTGGTATGCCTCCCTATCTTCATCCTGCTGCATTCCCTTATATTTCCTGAAGGCCAGACTTCTGGCTCTGACCTTTTCTGCTACTGTTTTTGAGAACCAAAGTGGTTTCCTTCTTCTTTTGCACTTCCTTTTCTCTTTAACGCAATGGGATGTTGCTTCAAGTATTGCATCCTTAATGTCTGCCCACTTTGCCTGTACCCCCTTCACCTGTATTTCTTTTTGCTAGGGCTAGCTTAACTCAGTTGGCCATCTTATCAAAGTCAGCTCCTCTGAAGTCCCATATTTTTGCTTTGGAATGGGATGATTTAGTTCTAGTGGCCAAACTGAACCATACCATGTGATGGTCACTGGTGCCCATGTGACCTTCCTGGAGATCTGTGATCCTTTCCCTGTTAGTCAGTACTAGATCTAGGATAGCCATGTCTCTTGTGGGTTGTTATACCAGTTGTTTGAGGCACCCCTTGCAGGGAATCCACCATGTGTATAGTTTTGGCAGATGTTCCTGCTGGTATTGACCAGTCTGTATCTGGCATGTTGAAGTATTCCATTATCAGAACCTCCCCTTTAGCTGTCATGTTTTGTATATCTTCTAACAGTAATGCGTTTATGTCCTACCCCTGGTCTGGAGGCCTGTATTCAACACCAGTTTGTATGGCTGTCCCATTCCCTGTTTCCAGGGTGACCCACAGTTCTTCTGGCTCCTTATGTGTATTCTGAATTTCTGCAGCTTTGATATTTTCATTGACATTAAGGGCCACTCCACCCCACCCCCGGTCTCTTCTGAACAGTACATAGCCAAGTACTGAAGTCTCCCAAGTGTGGTTACTGGCAAACCATGTCTCGCTAATGGCTACTATGTCCAGTTTAGCCTCTATCATTATTGCCTGTAGGTCTGGGATCTTCTTTCCCAGACTGCTTCTTTCCCAGACTGCAAGCATTTGTGTACATGATTTTCCATTGGCAAATTTCAGTGCGTTAGTTGCTGGGAGAGGTCTGGCATTTCCCCTGTGCGTCGTATGGGGAGGCGGACCTTTTTCCTTACTTGGTGATGCAAATGAACTACAAACATGCTGAACTCCTATTTGACCACTAGCTGAGGGGGAGGGATGTTCTTCCCATTCAACGTATGGGGTGCTGCACAACCATCACGTGACGTCGGGTGGGCGATCCCTGCCAGACACTGCTAGCTATCGTTTTTTGTGTGGTTCTTCCGTCTGACGGCTCAGTCCCAATGGTTACCACCTACTGCAAGAGCCCTCTCAAAGTAAGATCCGAGATGTTTAGGTGTCTTCGAATGGTCATGGGCAGCCTTAATGACCACAAAATCCGTCTCAGGCTGTGCAGAGTAAAAGGGCTTCCCCAATGTGGCATGGCAAAGCTTGTCTGCCTTCCAGGGCATGGCAGGCACAGAGTGCGGCCTGTGCCAGACCACCTGTGGAGCATCATCCAGAGCTGGGAACAAACGAGAAATGACCTTATGAGGAGATTCAAGGATCTCCAGCACATCTACCAGGTTCCTCGTGGTGGCATCCTCCTCGTCAGTCTAGAACCCCACAGCAGACTGCAGCTGCTTCATGACACTGCAAAAATGTGGTCCTCGGGGGCTGGGAGTCTGAGGCTCAGAGCCCCTGCTCTTGGAAGAAACAGTAGACCTATCTGAGTAGGCCCCTTTTCCTCTTCCCTTCCACCTCCTCTGTTTGGGGGGGGGGGTCTTGGTGGAGTGGAGGAACAGTAAGAGAAACTAAAAGGGGGGATAGTGAAAGCAACAAACCTCTGCATCAGGCAAGTAAGCAAAGGCAAGAGGAAAAATACCGCAATGATTCTCTTTTTCTTTTGCACAACTGATAATTTTTATTGGAAAGGTCAGGCAATAATCCAGGTACCATTTGATTAAAACAGTTTCATCATTACAGCAACGATTTTGATAAATTATGATACAATTGTCTCATAATTAAATAGAATAAATCTTTACTAGAGAAGGCTCATTCAAAAAAAAAAAAAAAAGAGTTTTCTGTTCCACTGGGATACACGTATCATAAAAATACTTTTTTTTGGGGATCCCTCTCCCCCTGACCGGCCACTCCATCGGGCCAACTGGGCCCAGTGGCCACCCCCTCTGCCAATCACCATCCCGCTGCTCCCACAACCGCCAACTGACCGCCCCAGGTGACCCGACGTAACCCTTCATTGGATGCCCCCCCCCCCCACCAGGGGAGAACTGCCAAGAGGCACAACTTAGTTAGCCCTGGGCTCGGTGGTGGAGTAGTCAACACAGGGCTATCCTGGGCTTTGTGGCGTGCCAGGGACTGGTGGCCATCATCTGATCAGCCAGAGGATGTTT
This sequence comes from Neoceratodus forsteri, assembly GCA_016271365.2. Classification (NCBI taxonomy): domain Eukaryota; kingdom Metazoa; phylum Chordata; order Ceratodontiformes; family Ceratodontidae; genus Neoceratodus; species Neoceratodus forsteri. Next base: position 1,070,352,376 of record CM028130.1, read on the forward strand.
TCATGGCCCGACCACTGCAACCCTGACTGAGCCTGTAGGAGCAGCGACCTGTGGCAGGGTGTCGAGGCCGCACATCCCCCTAGCCTGTCACCAATCTGCCAGCAGATGCCAAGGCCCTGCCCAGCCCCCGGGAGGGAAACATCCAATGGACGCTCTGGATCCCCTCCCTGCCAGTCTCCACTCCTGGTACCCGGGCTCGGGGCATGAACCCGGGTTACCAGCGTCCTGAGCAAACCCCTTCGCTCAGCACCATGGAGCCAGCAAATATAAATAACTTTTAATACGTCTTCATAGTCCAAAAAAAAAGGAAAAACCCTTGTAATATAAGGTATCAAAAAAAATAATTTTTCCATTCCTTCATGGGAAATTTCATATTTGAATTGTCACTTTTCCAATATTTCAGTTTAAGACATTTTGTGGCTATTAATGCGATAGTCACTATATTTTCTTATTTTTTTGTCCAATTTATATTCAAGTTCTCAAATACCACAAAAAAAGGCCGATTTGTAAGAGAAACAGAGAGAGAGACCTCTTTTTGAATAATCTGGGTAAAAATATACTGAGTTGTAACCACCATTTTTTTTTTTTTTAACTTATTGTTTATCTACGCCTTGCAACCCCATGACCCCCTCTCCTTCAGTGCTCAAGGAGTGACATCCTCCACATCAACCTCAGCCATCTGGGTCTGCCGCTAGAGTGCCTCGCTGCCATCGGGACCCAACTTGACGGCCCAGATTAACCCCTCGGGCGGAGCGAGAAGAGGCATCCCCACACTACCCCCCCCCCTTGTCCTCTGCAGCAAGCATGCACAGAGGGATCTGCCCTTTGGTCAGCCTGATGCAGAGAACGGCTCCAGAGAACTTCATCTAGGGGGCCGGGAGCATTTTCCTCCAAGCCTGAACTCTTCCCCCTGTAACCCAACCTCCTGAGACGCCGGCACAGAAAGTCGACGTGCAGACGCATCGCTCACTCTCGCGCCTAACGACGCCCCTCCCCGGCTCAGAGACAGCCAGGCCCCTCAAGAGCTGTGCATCCACTGGCTCCTTATAGGGACATTGGGTGCTGACAGCCCCCAGCATCCCACCCCGAAGGAGGAGGAGAGCATCTGTGGGGATGTTCCATCCTCCCTCCCCCTGCCAAGCACCACTGACCCGGATCCATTCCCGAACACGGGTCGCCGGCGTAGCGCGAGGTGTGGCGTTCAGCGCCTCAACCCTCAGTGCCACCGGGCCAGATGTAACCACCATTTTTGAGTCATGGCACATTGGCAGAAAGTATGGTAAAAATCTGCCTGATTTAATTTCCACTACCAGCAATCTGCTGAATCTGCTATTCCCATTTTTAAAAGACTAGAAGTGGTATAATAAGCTCTAGTCACGATTTTATATTGAGCAGTCTTATTCCTGGAACTAATTTCTCATTTAAATCCAGTTGCCATTTAATCTTTAGTTTCTCAATAATTTTTTTTTTTTTTTTTTACTGGCTATTGAAAATTTTAAATATATACACAAACAAACCGCTCTTCTTTTTTTTTCTAATTTCTTTTGCCCCATAACTTCAAACTCCTCTGTGTTATCTGGTGGTGCTCTTTCCAACAGTTGTAAATTTTTTTTCATAAATGGCTTTCAAAATTAAGTATCAGCCGATAGTAAAGAATATACAGGTTACTCACCTGTAGCAGGAGTTCTAGGAATGGTATATGTTGTTCATCCACACTTATTGGCAGGTTCCTTGCCGCTTTAAATCTTGCCGGAAGGTCTTCAAGCTGGCTCCTCCCGCCCACCCAGGTGGTAAAACTCTCGGCTCCACCCCATGACGCCAGATCTAGCCCACTGGAAGCCAGGTTGTGCGTCGAAGCCGGGGAGGCCGGGTGGGTCGTGTGGATGAACAACATATACCATTCCTAGAACTCCTGTTGCAGGTGAGTACAGTACAGTTACGTAAGAACTTACCGTAACAGTAGATCTTCGAGAACAGCTCTTGCAGCAGGTTACACCATTAGGACTGAAGCTGGCAGGCATCAGGACCCCACAGAAAATTTTCTAGCTAGCAGTCTTCAGCCGGGACCGCCTCTGACGTCAGTCCCGCCCCCAACGTCAGGTGTAGTACATAAGGAGGCAGTCCCACCAGAATCCCCAGTTCTCCCGCCAGAGACTTCCGGCCGCTGGATGACATCAGAAGAGGAGACCGAAGACCCGCCATCAGATGGCCAAGATTCAGAACAGATCTTTCTGATCCTAAGGATATAGTTAGGCTGGAACCTACTTCCTCCAAGGTGGAATGATGGGCGGGAAAGTACCTGCTGCAAGAGCTGTTCTCGAAGATCTACTGTTACAGTAAGTTCTTACGTAACTGAACTATCTTCTTCGAGGTACAGCTCTTGCAGCAGGTTACACCATTAGGACTGATTCCCAAGCAATGGCGCTTAGAAAAGCCATCAAGAGGAGGCAATACGGAGATCCAGACCCATCCTGAGCCTAGGATAGGAGGCCCTGAAGAACAGCAAGGCCGAAACCCGCTCTTCACCTTGAGGCGATATCCAGGCTATAATGCCTGATAAAAGTGTGCACCGAACTCCAGGTGGCTGCAGCACATATGGCCGACGTAGAAACGTTCTTCAGTGCCGCAAAGGAAGTAGCCGTTCCTCTTGTCGAATGGTCCTTGACCACTCCAGGTAAGGGTTTCTGACGCTTGTCATAGCAAAAGGCAATACATTGGATGAGCCAGCGTGAAAGGGTTTGTTTTGAAACCAGGGCCCCTTTCATCCTCAGCGAATAAAATGAACAGCTGCTCCACTTTCCGGTGCTGTTTGGTTCTGGTCAAATAGTATCTGAGACACCTGTGCACATCCAGGGTGTGAAGCAGTGCTTCTCCTCGATTGGCATACTTAGGGAAGTATACTGGTAAATCGATGTCCTGGTTGAGAGTAAAGGCTGAGACCACCTTAGGCAGGAACTTGGGATTCGTCCTCAGGGACACCCTGTCCTGATGACAAATTAAATAAGGCTCCTTGCACATGAGAGCATGTAATTCGGAGATTCTTCTCGCTGAAGTAACTGCAACCAAAAACGTTTTCCACGACAGAAAACGTAGCTCGCAATCTGCAGCAGAATCAAATGGTGGCAGCATAAGCTGCTCCAAGACAAAGGGTAAATCCCAAGGAGGGACGGGATCCTTGATGGGCGGCCTAAGGTGGAGGACCCCTCTTAATAAGGCACGGGTAGTGTCCAGCTGGGCCACCATGCATTGGCCTATGGGGGCATGGTAAGCTGAGATTGCACAAAGGTGCACTTTAATTGAGGAGTAAGCTAACCCGGATTGAAATAGACAAAGCAGGTACTCCAGGACCAACTTCTCAGGACAGTCTAAGGGCGAGAAACCGCGAGTCTGAGACCACAGGCAAAATCTGCGCCATTTCATGGCGTATGTTGCGTGTGTTGCCGGTTTTCTGGTGGCAGAAAGCACGTCCGCCACCTTTTGCGAGACCCCGTGTCGCAACATGGCTATGTCACTAGGAGCCAAGCATGCAGGTTCAGTGAACGTAAGTCCGGGTGGACTAGTGAACCCTCCTCCTGAGACAAGAAGTGGGAGCTGATTGGTAAAGCCAGCGGAGGTTCCCAGGACAACTGATTCAGCATCGGAAACCAAATTTGTCTGGGCCAAAAAGGCGCTATCAAAATAAGCGTCACATGCTCCCTGCGAAGTTTGAGAAGGACTCTCTGGATCAAGAGGAAAGGAGGGAAGGCGTAGAGGAATCTGCCCGCCCAGGAGAGGGACAACGCATCTCGCCAGAAAACACCAGGCCCTGGATCTAGCGAGCAAAAATTGGACAGTTTTGCGTTGGATGGGGAGGCGAATAGATTCAATTCTGGAGTACCCCATCTGTGGAACAGATCCTCTGCCACTTCCTGTAGGAGCTCCCATTCGTGGACTCTGGCCCGGGAACGACTCAGGCTGTCTGCGACTGTGTTGTCCGCCCCAGGAACGTGAACTGCAATGAGGTTTGCGCCGTGTCGTATTACCCATTCCCACACCCTCACTGCCTCCTGTAAAATAGGTAGGAGTGTGTGCCTCCTTGTTTGTTGAGGTAATACATCATCGCAGTATTGTCTGTCTGTAACAGGAGAGTACTGGGTGGAATCTCCGACTGGAAGGCCTGAAGGGCATAAAGGACCACCCTCATCTCCAATATGTTGATATGGAGATGAGATTCCTGGGTAGTCCATGTTCCCTGAGACCTCACCCCATTCAGGTGCGCTCCCCACCCCAGCCCTGAGGCGTCTGTAAAGAGTGTCAACACCGGGGACGGCGCTGTGAAGGGAACCCCCACTGAGAGGGTTCCCGGATCTAGCCACCACTGCCAGTCCCGAATCACGGTTTGCGTGATTCTGACTGGCTGCTGCAGATGGTCTTGCCTTTGGTCCCACTGCACCCTTAGCATCCACTGAGCTACCCGCATGTGGAGTCTTGCCAACAGGACCGTTGGAATGGCCGCAGCCATGTGTCCGAGCAGGTGAAGGACCAGCCTGGCCGGGACGGTTTTCTTCGCTGACATGTCCCTTAGGAAGGATCGTATGCATTCCGCTCTGTCTTCGGGAAGAAAGGCTTTCCCTTTGACTGTGTCCAGAACTGCGCCTATGAACTGCAGTTTCTAGGACAGTACCAGGAGAGACTTCTTGTAGTTGATTAAGATGCCCAGCGACTGGAAGAGAGCTTGGGTGTGCTGAAAGGCCAGCAGCAATGCTTCCTTGGAGGAGGCCATAAGAAGCCAGTCGTCCAGGTACGGGAACATATAGTGACCCTGTCTCCTCAGAGATGCTGCCACGACTACCATGCACTTGGTGAATACCCTTGGTGCCGATGACAGCCCGAAAGGAAGTGCTCGGAACTGGTAGTGGCGACAGAGAAACTCAAAGCGCAGGAACCTCCTGTGCGCCTGAGTGATGGGGATGTGCAGGTAGGCATCCTGCATATCCAGGGACGCCAAGAAAGCGTCCTTCTTCAGCATGGGGATTAGTCCCGGAAGGGTCACCATGCGGAAGCACTTGTAAACTACCGATATGTTGAGGTCGCTGAGATCCAAAATTGGACGGAGGTCCCGTCTTCTTTGGAACCAGAAAGAAGTGAGAATAGTAGCCTGCTCCTATCTGGTTCCCTGGAACGTGCTCCACAGCTTCTTTCTGCAGAAGCACGAGCACTTCCTGCTTGATGAGCAGGGCGTGCTGACCCGAGTAACGGGAGAGCAGAGGAGGCCTCGTGGGGGGCTTGTCTAAGAATTCTATAAAGTGGCCTTTTTGACCAGCTGTAGCACCCACCTGTCAGTGGTGATCGAGCGCCACCCTGGCAGGTGGTCTGCGATGCGACCCCCGACCTTTGTTTCCCGTTGATCCAGAGGAGGGCGGGGCCGGAAGGAGTCATGCTGTGGCAGCAGAGGGTCCTGCAGGCTGGGCCAACTTGGAAGCACGCTGGCCCCTACCTGAGGACGCTTTGACCTGGGCTTTCCAGGAAAAGGAGTCCTCTGATGCTGGCCGAACGGGTTGTTGCCTCTGAACCGCCGCAAACGACTCTGGTTTCTACGAAAGGAACTGAGTCTAGATCTGTACATGGCCTGGACAGATCTAACGGCCTTCCCGGCTTCCTGTAATTTGGTGATGACCTTCTCCGATGCTTCTCCAAACAAAACTTCGCCATGAAAGGGGGCGTCCAAAATGTTTTTCTGGATGTCCGGGGTAAACCCGGAGACACGGAGCCATGAGTGTCTCCGGAGACATACGCCTGAGGCTGCCGCTCTGACCGAAGAGTCCGCGGAGTCGTACGCAGCTCGGAGCACCTGGGTCCCCACGTCTGAACCCGTGCAGAGGAGCTGTAGAAGTTCCTCCTTTGGGCCACCGTCTGGCAATTTCTCTACCAGATCCTGCCCCTGTTCCCACAGTGCATTCTGAAACTGAACCATGTGGGTCAGGTAATTCAAGGATCTGATGGCACAAGTCGTGTCAGTAAGTGCACTCTACCCAGCACGCCCAGTTGTTTGACTCTGATCCGTGGTTGCGCTCAGATGTTGTGGTTTCTGAGACCGGTCATGAGAGGCTGTGATGACTAGGGAGTCGGCCAGAGGATGATTAGCCAGGTACTGGTCCTCCCTAGGGGCCTTGTACAGGTGGTCAGCCTTCTTCGGCATAGCCGGAGTGGAATGTGGACGCCTCCACGCTGCCTTGGTGACGTCCACAAAAGTGTCCACCAAGGGTGGTACTACCAAAGGCTTAGGGTCCTTTTGCCGAAGGAAAAGGGCGAGGCGTAATCTTTCAGGGTCTAGTTCTTCCGCATCCCATCCCATGTTCTCTTGGATGTGTCTCATTATCTCAGAGAACGAGGGGTCATCCGGAGGAGACCTAGGGAGGTCGCGTGGGTCCGGAGAAGGGATGCTGATTGGTGAAGGAGACCTGGAGCATTCAGAGATGTCAGATCTGGAGTCCTCTGTCGACGGCGAATACCGACGTTTTCTGGGTCTCTTGGGGCTGGGTGACCCTGAAGAAGATCTAGACAAGGCCTTCTCTTCTCTGTAGATCTGCCCCATAGGAGGTGTTGCTGGCTCCTGGGGGGAAGATGCTCGGCCTGCTGCCCCTTTGGGCGAAGGAGGGGGCGCAGGTGTCAGTGGTGCCACGGGTGCGGGAGGAGGGTGCGTGGTGACCACATCCTTTTTAATGGTGTCCCACCAGAAAGTGAAGAGCTCCTTCACCTCTGCCAAGTTGAGTCCTGACGACGGGCCGGGCGCCAGTGGTCTGTCGTCGGGGCCAGGCGTCGGCTCCCCGGGGGTCTACGGTTTTGGGAGGGTTCCTGGAGCTCGACAGGTCCGGAGTCGCCTGCCTGGTCCTCGGGCTGAGTGGCTCTCTCCGATAACGCCCTGACCAACGCCGTAGGGCGGTGTGTCTCTCCTGCCTGCGGCAGGCGCCAGTCCCCTGGCTGGTGTCCTGGGGGAGAATGCCTGACCGGGCGACGGGTGACTTAACTGCCGCTGGCTCACGGGGGTGCTTGTGGATCTTGGCCGACGTCGGGTCCGACGTCCGCTTAAGGGAGGTCAGCTCCTTGGTCTTGCGTTGGTGAGGCGGAGGCAAGGCCAGACGTCGGAGGCCGAGTGCCGGGACGAAGACTTGTGATGCTCCCCTGACCTGGAAGAGGCCTTAGCTGAAGAAGAAGAAGAAGGCTTGGAGGTCTTGGCAGGCCGCAGAGTAGAAGAGCCACTGGCGGATTTGACCAGTACCGGGGAGACAGAGTGGGCCCTCGACGAAGAGCGGTCCGACCTGGAGCCGGAGCTGCGGGAATCCGAGGCCTTGGAGGGGGATCTAGGTCTCACATTCTCCCGATGTTTCTCGTGGTGCCTGTGGGACTTTCCCGAGGGATCCCCCCCCCGGAGGAAGGTTCCATGGCCTTGAGCTTTTCTTCTAGGAGGAAAGCCTGGAGAGCCTTCTGTTGGCGGATGTTGGTCCGGCTATTAAAGCCCTGGCAGAAGGAGCAAGCCTGGGTGTCGTGGACCGGGCCCAGGCACCGAACGCAGGCCGAATGGGGGTCTTTAAACGGGATCTGCTTCCCACAAAACACACTTAGAAGGATGGCCCTCCACTGAAGCTGGGGAAGACATCAGACGAAGAAAGGTAGTCTTGCAGAAGAATTTCTTCCAGAGTTTCCGGTTTGGAAAGGATTTCCTGGACGTCGCGCGCTAGTACTAACCGAAGAGGTCGAGACATGCAAGTCGACGGCCGGAAAGAACTGGGGATTCTGGCGGGACCGCCTCCTTATGTACTACGCCTGACGTCGGGGGCCGGACCGACGTCGGAGGCGGTCCCCGCTGAAGACTGCTAGCTAGAAAATTTTCAGTGGGGTCCTGACGCCTGCCGGCTTCAGTCCTAATGGTGTAACCTGCTGCAAGAGCTGTACCTCGAAGAAGATCCTGTATTTCTAGGGACATGGATATGTTGTTTAATCCATACTTACTGGCAGACTCCTAGCAGTTCTCCGGGAGGAGGGAGGCAAGGCGCACACCCCTGATACTTACTTGGGAAACAGAGACTGGAGAACCGAGGCCCCAAAACCAGCATCCCGGCGTGACTCAAGGTCGATGTGGTAGTGGGTAATAAAGGTATGTGCCAACTTCCAGGTAGCAGCCCTGCAGATATCCTGGATAAGGACATCCCTGGAAGCAGCTACAGAAGCAGCAGTATGGCGGGTTGAATGAGCTCTTATCCCTCTGGGAGGCTCCATGCCCACCAACCTATAGCAGAGCTCTATGCAGGAGGTGACTCACCTGCTAATCGTCCGCTTGGCTGCAGGTCTGCCAGGTGCAGCTTCAGAGTAGGTGACAAACAGCTGGCGAACCTCTCCCCGAACTTCAGCCGTCCACTCCTTATAATAAGCGAGCTGCCTAGGGTCCAAAGTATGGAGCCTATATTTGGCCTCCGAGGTGTGATTGGGGTAGAACACCGCAGAGTCAACACCTGGTTAAGGTAAAACTCTGACACCACCTTCGGAAGGGACTTCGGGTTGGGGCGCAGGACAACCTTGTCCCTATGGAAGACCAGGTAAGGAGACTCAATGGAAAGCGCCTAGAGCTCTCCCATCCTTCTGGCTGACATGATAGCCACCAAGAAGGCGGTCTTCCACAACAGGTGCGAAATATTACACCTGTGCACCACTTCCAATGGCTTGCCCATGAGCTTGGCCAATACCAGCAGTAGATCCCATGGAGGTGGAGGTTCTCGCACCAGAGGGGAAATGTGGTCAAGGCCTTTGGAAAAGCGCCCGACCACCTTCTCCTGCGCCACAGACTGCGTGCCGGCCCGCGCCCGGTAAGCAGACATGGCTGCCAGGTGCACCTTAAGGGTTGTCGACCGAAGCCCTTGCTGAGAAAGGGACCACAGGTAGTCCAGAATGCTTGCCAAAGGACAGGCAAAAGGGTCCAAGCCCTTCCCCTGACACCAAATGGACAATCTCTTCCATTTGAAGGCATAGCATTTCCTGGTCGACTCCTTACGGGACGCCTCAACAATGTTGAGGACCTCGTCAGAAAGACCCAAGGCCTGGAACTCTAGCCGCCAGGAACCGGGCGTCCGGGCAGGGACTGAAGGTCCAGGTGGAATACCTTCCTGGCTGACTGAGATCAGGTCCGGGCGGCTGGAAGCCCGGAGCCTGGAGCTGAGACTGAGGAGATCTGGATACCAGAACTGGCGAGGCCAATCTGGGGCTACCAGAATCACCTGCACCTTGTCCCTCCTCGCCTTGAGAAGCACCTTGTGGATCAAGGGAAATGGGGGAAAGGCGTAGAAGAGGCCCGGGGTCCACGGTCTCGAGAAGGCATCCCCCCTGCAGCGAGCCTTGCTGAGGGAGGCGGGCATGGAACAGTCTCAGCTTCGCATTCTCCCTTGAGGCAAACAGGTCCACCTGAGGCGTGCCCCAGTGGGAGAAGAGATCTTGTACTACCTCCGGCAAGACAGACCACTCATGAGACGCAGCCCCTATACAGCTTAGGGCATCGGCCAGGGTGTTGGAGGCTCCTGCCACGTGAATGGCTAGGAGATCCGCCTCCAGGCTGCACACGAGGGACCAAATGCGGAGAGCTTCCTTGCATAACATCATGGAGCGTGTCCCGCCCTGGCGGTTCAGGTAGTACATGGTCGTGGTATTGTCCGTCTGGACCTGAACCACTTGACCTCGTAGAAACGGAACGAAGGTGGTGAGAGCTAGATGGCCCGCTCGGAGCTCCAGCAGGTTGATGTGGCATCGGGACTCCCGAGGGGACCAGAGGCCGTGGGCTCTGTGCTCCCTCAGATGGGCACCCCAACCCATCAGAGATGCGTCGGTCGATAAAGAGACCGTCGGCTCGGGGCGGACAAATGGGATGCCCTCCTGCAGATGTGCCGGAACGGTCCATTACTGGAGAGCGTTCCACATCTCCTGGGTCACTGTCACGGGCTGGTCCAACGGATCACAGCGTTGAGACCACTGGCTGGCCAGTCCCCACTGAAGTGGACACATGTACCAACGAGCCCAATGGACCACGCTGGTGCAGGCCGCCATGAGGCCCAGGAGGTGCAGGAAGTCCTGGGCAGGGCGCGACTGCCCAACCAGAAATGATTGGGCAAAGGAGGAAAGAACCTTGGCCCTGTCCGCCGGGAGCTGAGCTCTGGCTCGAAGAGAGTCGAGCTCTGCCCTGATGAAGAGAATCACCTAATTTGGCACGAGTTCCGACTTGGCCTCGTTGATGAGGAGGCCAATTTGACAGCAAACCTGGAGGGCCAGATCTCTGAACCGCTCCGCCTCCACTCTGGAAGGGGCTGCAATCAGCCAGTCATCCAGGTAGGGGTACACCCAGACTCTTCGGCGCCGCAGGAATGCTGTCACCACTGCCATGCATTTGGTGAAGACCCTGGGAGCTAGGGAGAGGCTGAAGGGCATGGCACGGAACTCGTAAAGGGATCCTTCCGCTCTGAAGTGGAGGAATCTCTGATGAGACGGATGGATTGGGACGTGAAAGAACGCGTCCTGGAGGTCCAGGGAATAGAACCACATGCTTCGTTCCAAGGATGGGAGTATCTGAGCCAGAGTGACCATCCTGAAGGTCAGAGACCTTAGGAACTTGTTCAGGTCGTGCAGGTCGAGAATGGGGCGCCAGACCCCCGTCCGTTTTGGGACCAGGAAATACCTGGACACAAACCCCGGGGTCTGGAGGAGGATCCGCCACCTTCCTGATCACCTCTTTTTCGAGGAGCAGGGCAATACCGGCTTGGCGGGCTGACAGTGAGGCTGCAGACCCCGTGGCCCCCCAAGGGGCAACGGCTCGAAAGGGTGGAGCCTGCTCGAACTCCAGAGGCAGGCCTTTTCCTACCACCTCCAACACCCAGCGGTCCATGGTGATAGCGGACCAGGCGGAAAGGAAGTGGCAGAGCCGTCCCCCCACAGGGGGAACCCAGGGAGGAGTGACGAGGCTGGTGGCGGCACCCCTCAACCCGTCACTGGGCAGGCTTGGAGGAAGAACCGGCCGAGGGACCTCCTGGGCGTTTACCTCCTTGCTTCCTGTTGGAGGAAGCCGCCGGCTTGGGGATGCCAAGCGTGAGCCTGCTGGCCCTGTTGCTGGTGCTGTTGGGCCGGTCGAGATGCAGGGGCCGAAGGACGAAAGGACTTCTGCTGTTGCTGACAGTGGCCTTTGTCCCTCTGGGCAGAGGTGACCAAGTCCAGGGTGGCATTGGACTTTTCGATCCACTGGAGGTGTCCCTCCACTCCAGGGCCAAAGAGGTCAGTCCCCAAGAAGGGGACGTCCGCCAACTTGTGCTGGGTATCCACCGTGAAGGTGGATATCCTCAGCCACGCCCTGCGGCGCGTGGCCACCGCGGCCGCTACTGACCTGGCACAGGAATCACCTATGTCCAGAGCAGTCTGAAGCTGCTGCTTCGCCACTGCCCTACCCAGGTCCCGCACCTGGCGGACCGTGGTCTGCAGGTCGGTCGGGAGATGAGGGACAACCTCATTCAGGGAGTCCAAGAGGGCGTGGGAGAAGTGTGCCATCAGCACGGCCTGTCGGAGGCCAAGGGAGGACGTAGCGTACACCTTGCGCCCGGCAAAGTCCAGCTTTGTGGACTCTTTGGTGGGGGACTTATCCACGTCCCGAGCGTTACCAGAACGCCAGAAAACGCGGTCGGTGACTAAACCCTAGGCAGAAGGGTGCTCCGAGAAACCAGGCAAAGAGCCGGTAGGGACCACATACTTCCTGGCCATCTTGGCCGAGGGCGCAGGACAGGAAGCAGGCCGCTGCCAAAGCTCCAAGGCTGGGCCGACAATGGCCTCAGCCACCAGAAAGGCCTCCGTGAGTATCCCTCGTCCAGTATCTCCGACAGGGATACTTGGCCTGCTTGGGACACAGGCTCGAGCTGCATCCCGTGGACCTGAGATGAGTCAAGCAGACCCAAGAAGGACGAATGGGCTCGCCCAATGACTGGCCCCCGGAGGACTCCAGGCCCACCTGCCTGGAGAACAGGGAGGAGTCGCCATTGATTCCAAAGAGTCTGCGAAGAGCTGCCTCGGCCCTGAGCCACCCTCTACCTGCCGAGGACGGTCGGGAGTGAGGGTGACAGACAACCTGTGGGGCAGGCTGTGACATGACCGAGAATCCTTGGTCGGTGCCCCAGACTTCAGTTGTGGAGGCAGAGGTTCCACCACAATCGGTGGAGCAGCTGGTTTTGGCCGAGCAACCGGCCCTGGAGCGGGCAACTTGACTGGGGCGAGTGGTTGCTTCGGTCATTTGGGCGACAGCCACTTGATGGCCGGGGTCTGAACCGGAGTCGGCGTAGGCCTGGACAATAGCAACTGCTGCCACATAAGCTCTCTAGCCGCGTATTTACTGTAAGCCTCCTCATCTGGAGGAAGAGGACGAGGAGGAACGGTGTCGCCGCTTACTTCGGTATCGAGACCGAGACCGCCGATGTCGGTGGGAACGGCTAGACCGAGATGAGGTCCGGGACCGAGACCCTCAGGGGGACAGAGGGTGGGTGTGGGAGGGGGCCGGGGACACTTTAACCGGAACTTTAACCGGGGACTGCAGCCCCAAAGGCACAGGCAGATCCTCAGTATCCACCGGGGGAACCGGTGAAGGAGAGTTGTCGGCTTCACCAGTTGACAGCCCGTCTAACGGATCAAGAAAAATCTCAACTGCGTTGATGGGACTCTCGGCAGGCTGGCCTGACGGGGACACCGTGAAGACAGCGGCCTCAGCCGCAACCCTGACACGAAGTCGACAGTCGGCTGTCCGGGGAAGGGGACCTCTCCCGCTCCCACGAACGCCGACGGTGGGACTTACCCTTCAACTCCTTCTTCTTGGGCTGAGAAGAATGTCCCGATGGCCCCTCTCCCTTCGTGGAAAGGGACTGACAAAGCTCCTTTAATGAAGCCGTATACGAGGAACTCAGAAAGAGCGGGATAAATGCCACAGCCGAGGAGGAGGAAGATGCAGCCTGGGCAGTCTCCTCCCCGAGGGTGATCATCTGTTCGAGCTGCTCAGCCGAGCCAGCTGCCGTGGACACCGCCCAACGAGCCTCTTTAGATTTTACCAGCGGAAAACGCTTCTTGGGGCGCCCAAGCTTCAATCGGGCAGTGCGATCATCCAGGACGTTGGCCGAGAAAGAGCGGTACAACTCGCAGGCCTGCGGGTAGTGATCTAGGTCAAGGCAGTAGACGCACGTGGAGTGCGGATCTGTCCTGGACATTTTCTGCCTGCAAGGGCACCTCCGAAAGCCGGGAATAGATTTGTCCATCGCAGCCGCGAGGGAAGATGAAGACCGAAGTTTAGAAAACTTCAAAACCAATTTCGGATGAACCGAAGAGTTAGGATCCAGTCTAAAATGCAGAGCACTAAGGAGGGAACCTGAGCTTCCAAGCGGTAAGGAAGATCTGGCGTCATGGGGCAGGGCAGAGAGTTTTACCACCCGGGTGGGTGGGAGGAGCCAGCCTGAAGACCTTCCAGCAAGATTTAAAGCGGCAAGGAACCTGCCAATAAGTGTGGATTGAACAACATGTCCATGTCCCTAGAAATTGAATCTTACGCTCTGTCCAAGAAATCAGTTTATTTGACAGCATATGTGACTACCTCAAAATGCCCTTTTTGAGCCAGTTTTTGGACTGAAAAGTTTTGTTATTAATAAAAAACACTTTTATTCCAAGATAATATTTTTTTAGGCTTTTATTTTGCTCTTTGTTTGACAATATATAGTGTTTTTGGCCAAATTTTGCATGATTTTACTTTTTACTTTCTTAAAGTGTTAAGGGCTAAACCATGTTGCCTTAATTATGATTTTATTTTTTGTTAGATGCTCCAATACGAACATACGAATATACAAAATTTGCCAGCAGATAAAGGCCTAGAGGTCTATCAAGTCTGCTCGAATGTGCAGCTAGCACCCCTTATTCTGCAGCTGCCACTCCCTTCCACCCTTCCCCTTGTCCTGTCCCATCCTCGTTTGAAGCAGTCCATTGTTCTACAGTATACCACTTCAGCAGGTAACGCATTCCACCCAGCCACCACCCTCTCTGTAAAAAAGTGTCTCCTCATCTCCCTCCTGAACCTTCCTCGCTCCAGTCTCATATCATGGCCCCTGGTGGCCCTCTCCTCCCTTACTTTGAACAGCCCCACTGTACCCGTCTTATTTATTCTTTTCATGTATTTAAAGGTTTCAATCATGTCACCCCTGTCTCTCCTCTCCTCCAGTGAGTACAATAATTAATCTTCTACCGCATTTTCAATTTCCCTCTCTCCATACGCCCATTTTATCACCTTTTTTGCCTTAAATGCTAGATACATGTTTTCTACATCAGGGCATGCAAGACCTCCTCCTTCTTTTGGAATACATTATTTGGATCATGCCATTCTAGGTTTACCATAATCCCAAATATAATACTTTATAACTTTATTTCAATTAACCATTCTTGAGACTAGAGTAATAATGACTTGTAAATGAAATGGAATTATTGCCATTTTTATTAGCTGTATCTTTCCACATAAGGACATCTTCAGCTTGGCCCAACTCTGTAATTTGTCTTTCACCCGTCTAGTTAAAAGTTTATGATTTTGCATATACTAACATACTAAAACACCAGCAGAGTAGGCCCTATGATTTATTGAGTCTGCTCGAGGATCAGACCCTTTAGGGGCAATGCTGCTGCCTCCCCTGCCTTCCCCGTGAAACCCCTTAACCCCCAACTGAAGTCTCCACTAGTTTTGGCACTACTCAGTTTCACCTTCCCCCCATACCTGTCCCAGCCTCGCTTAAACTCCCCAAGAGTATCTATATCCACCAGTTCTGCAGGCAGTGCATTCCACGGTTCCATCACCCTCTCAGTGAAGTAGCATCTCCTTGTCTCTCCCCCACCCGTCTCCCTCCAACCAGCCTCAACTGGTGCCCCCTGCCTCCCTCAGCTGGAACACCCTATCTAGGCTTACCCTACTTACCCCCCTTAAGGTATTTGAAGACCTCAATCATATCCCCTCTATCCCTCTCTTCCAGGGAGTACAAGTTGAGCCCCTTAAGTCTCTCCTCACAGTACCCCTTTCCCAGACCCTGCATCATCCTGGTCGCCCTCCTCTGGACCCTCTCCAGGAGTGCAATGTCCTTTTTTAGGTACGGATGCCAAAACTGCACACAGTATTCAAGGTGAGGTCTCACAAAGCAGTTATACAGAGGGAGAAGCACCTCCTGGCTTCTTGAGGTTATCTCCCTGGCGATGCATCCCAGCATTTTATTTGCTTTGGCCGCAGCCATCCTACAATGCTCAGAGTTGTTCATCTTGGCATCAACAACCACCCCAAGGTCCTTCTCCCCACTCAAAGCCTGCAGCATCTCCCCTCCCAAGCTGGACCCATGAGCTGGGTTCCTGAGCCCCAGGTGGAGAAGCATGCATTTCACCATATTAAACCTCAGTTTCCAGGTGCGTGACCACCTCTCCAGAGTCTCCAGGTCCTCTTGTAGGGCTATTCTACCCTTCTCCCCATCCACCCCGCCCCCAGCTTTAAGTCGTCGACAAAGAGTCTCATCTCGCTCCTGATACCATTGCTGATATCTGAGATGTAAGCGTTAAACAGGAGGGGAGCCAGTACCAATCCCTGTGGGATCCCGCTAATATACACATCCGTTATTGGTATAACCAATGAAATGCCTAAATAATCCAATTTTAATCCTTCATATCGAACAGAAAAACAAGCGTTAATTTGGGAAGCTGCCAGTTACGATATCCTGAAATTTTTGAATAAATTTCTATTTCTGTTAACACTGCCCACGAGCTATTTGCTGGATCTGTCAATAATAATACGACATTGTCTGCGTATGTATTCAATTTATATTTTTCTAATCTGTATTCCTTTTCTGCTTTCATTATTTCTGAGTTTGGTCTGAAATATGTCTATCCAAAATATGAATAATGAAGGAGATAAGGGGCCACACTGTAACTCCTCTCCTTAAAATAGTGATTTGTTATTTTTCCATTTATTTTGATCCTTACTCTAGGAAACTTATACAGTGCCTTGATCATTGCTATAAGTGGGTTTGGGAAGCCCATATGTGCTACTACTCCTATTATATAATTCCATTCAATTAAGTCAAAAGCTTTCCTAGCATCCAATGACAGAGCTACTACATCTATTGATTCTTGAGAGGCATATTCCAATAACAGCTGTACTTCATGGAGTTCATCAAAAATGGTTCTTTCTGATAAAAAAAAACAAAAAAAACATTTGTATCTGCATGAAAACTTTCCATATGTATTGTAATAAGCTATTATCAAGTATCTTTGTACATACTTTTTAGTCAATATTCAGAACTGATAACTGGGCAATAGTTTTCAACTTTATGCCCATCTTTATTAGGTTTTAGTACGAGTGTCATAAATGCCTCATTGAAAAATTGTGAGCTGTGGAATTTTGCCTATTTGATGTATTTTTTTAAATAATTTGAATAAACTGGGCAGTATCTGTGCTTCAATTTATAAATAAAATTCTAATGAGTATCCATTAGGGCCAGCTTTGTCTTTCATCATAGAACTTAAAGCAGATTCTGTTTGAGCCATGGTGACAGTGCTATTGAATTGATCATAAAACACAGACATAGTATCCAATGTTAATGTACTTTTACAGTAT
The DNA here is from genome assembly GCA_016271365.2 of Neoceratodus forsteri. NCBI lineage: Eukaryota > Metazoa > Chordata > Ceratodontiformes > Ceratodontidae > Neoceratodus > Neoceratodus forsteri. Next base: position 1,070,369,042 of record CM028130.1, read on the forward strand.
TCTGTCACCTCAGATTTTATCCTATTTTCTGATTTACATAAATCAGGGAAAAAAGTTCAAGAAATTCGCCTCTATATCTTCCCGTTTTGTTTTCAATATTTATCCTATACTGCCACTCTCTCATTTTTCTGTTGTTCACGTTCTAATCTTTCAGCCAAGTATCTTCCCAAAATTTCACTACTTAGATGACAAACCTTTATTTTAAGTCAATATGCTTCTGCCTTTACTGACAATTGCTTTTTTCAATATCTTTTACATGTAGTCATCTTTAAAAAGACATTAGGACCCGCCCTTATCTTTTGCTCAAGTGTTTTCAAATGGTTTTCTACTTCTTTAATTTTCTTTTGCTCCTTCTATTTCTCCAACTAGCTTCAGATATAATGAGACTGCTATAGTTCTCAAAAGAGGTGGCCAGGAAGGTAATGGCAAAAAAGTTAGCATTCAAGGGGTAGGGGTATAAGGAAACACAGAGGGAGGAGGATAGAGAGGTGTATCAGGAGAAACAGAGGGAGGCAGTGAAAGCTATTAGGAGTACAAAGGCACAAACTGAGGAGAAAATAGCCTAGGCAGTTAAGAAAGGGGACAAGACATTTTTCAGGTATATAAGCCAAAAAAAAAAAAAAGACCGGGGAGGGACAGCAAGGCTTAGGAGGGAAGGGGGGAGTGCATGGAAGAGGACCTGGAAAAAGCAGACACTTTGAACAAATACTTTTGTTCAGTGTTCGCAAAGGAAAGGAAAGATGAGGAACCACAGCTAAGTGCCAGGAACATCGAAGGAAGGGGAGGTGGACACTAGCCCATTTACAGAGGGGAAAAACCTGAAGGAACATGCAAATCTGGAAGTGGACAAGGCAATGGGGCCTGACAGGGTGCATCCAAGGCTAATGAGGGAGCTCAGAGAGGTGCTGGTTGCACCTCTAACAGCCCTGTTCAACTACTCACTGGAGACAAGAGTGGTTCGGAGGACTGCAGGAGGGCAGATGTAGTCCCACGTCACAAAAGTGGTTAACAGGGAGAAGGCCGAAAATTACAGACCAGTCAGCCTGACCACGGTGGTGGGAAAATTAATGGAATCTCTATTGAAGGACAGGATTATGGAATATCTTCAATCCAGTGATTTACAAGATCCAAGGCAGTATGGATTCACTGCGGGGTGGTCTTGTCAAACAAGTATGGTACATTTCTTTGACTAGGTGATTGTCGTCAAGGCACAGGCCAGGAAGCATTGAGAAAACACAGAAGCAGTAGTAAAATTCCACAAAACTATCTGTAGTTGCAGTAACATAAAATAAAATAAACTTGTTCAGAATAACCATATACAGAAGCAAAATAAAATCTCTTGTAAAAAAGAAATCTCCCTTGCAGCCCAGCTTAGCTGTTTTTAAAGTCTTTCAGCTCCCATCCTTTGCAAGCATCCTGTTCTTTGTAAATTTCAGGAGCTGCTAGAACTCTGAGAACTTCCTGAGGTCCTCACAGCAACTGCAAAAGGCTCAGGCATTTGTACTCAAGTAAACCTCCAGTTTTCTACAATTATCTCAAATTATAAATATATACACATTTCAACAGTGATACCATATTTTCTAAACAAAAGTGATCCCATTATCAGTTTCATTTCCATATGTTGATCTGCACATATTCTTGTATTACCAGATGCAGATATGCAAGGGAGGAAAAGCAGACAGCAAGAGGCAAAGGATTGCGAGACTGTTCGGGTTGATCAAGTCCTAAATCTCACAGGAAAATTTGGCTGTGCAACCAGACAGAGGAGAGAGAAAAGGAAAGAATACAGATCCTTGCATTTAAACACTTTCTCCAAAACAAACTGGACAGGGTCCTATTCTGCTCTGTCACAGTGTCCAGGGAAACAGATGAGGGAGGAGCTGTGGATGTTGCCTACCTAAATCCCAGTATGGCCTTCGACACTGTTCAACATAGTAGACTCGTAAACAAGCTAGGCAGCCTAGGAGTAGGTCCAAAGGTGGTTAACTGGGCGAGGAACTGGTTAGGGGACAAAAGAAAGCAGGTGGTGGTAAACAGAGTCCACTTCGAGGAAGGGATGGTGACCAGCGGGAGCCACAGAGATCAGTACGAGGCCAGTCCTCTTTAATGTCTTTATTGACGAGACTACAGAGGGGCTAGAAGGGAAGGTATGCCTCTTTGCAGATGACAGTAAAATCTGCAATAAAGTAGCCACACTGGGGGTGATGGAAAAAAATGAACAGAGATCTAAGAAAGTTAGAGGAGTGGTCAAGAGTGCGGCAATTAAATTTCAATACAAAGAAGTGCAAAATCACACTTGGGGCACAGAAACCCAAGGGCGGAGTACAAAATGTGGGGAGTGATATTAACAACCAAACAGGAATGAGACCTGGGAGTAATCATATCTGATGACCTAAAGGTGGCCAGACAGTGTGAAAAGGCAGTGGGGAGAGCTAGTGGGATGCTAGGGTGCATAGAGAGGGTATCATCAGCAGAAAGAGAGAGGTGGTGTTACTGCTGTATAGATCACTGGTAAGACCTCATCTAGAGTACTGTGTCCAGTTATGGAAACCACATCTGTGGAAGAACAGAGTAGAAGCAGTCCACAGGAGGTTGACTACAATGGTGCAGGATCTGCATCATAAGCCCTATTAGGAGAGACTAAAGAATCTCAGTACGCACACCCTGGAAGAAAGAAGGTAGAGGGGGAATATAATAGACACTTTCAAATACCTCACAGGTATAAATAAAGGTTCAAGAGGAAAGCATTTTTTAGACAAAAGATGCTCAAGAACAAGGCGTCATGTTATGAAGCTGAAGGGGGTAGACACTCAGGAAGATGTCAGGAAGTACTTTTTCAAAACAGTGAAGGATGACTGGAACAGCTTCCCAGCAGATGCAATGGGGCAAAAACTGTAACAAAATTCAAGAATGCATGAGATGGGCATAAGGGAATCTTGGTGGTAAAAAAGGGAAGATGTAAAGCCGGAGATCAAGTAGGGTGTGCAGTGTTGCAGTAGGTAGGGAAAATGGGCAGACTAGGTGGGCCAAGCGGTCCTAATCTGCATCAAATTCTATGTTTCTATGTAAAGGTTTTCCTCAAGAAACATTTACATGTGTAATGCAGCCCTTCCTAACTAACTCCTTTAACTCCAGTTCTGGCTTGGCTCCCTCCTTCCTCACCTTACCTCCCCTCCTTTTGTCCCCAACTGCCCCATGAACTCCCTTGGTACCATAGACTCACATTCCGTCATGCTCCTCCATTCCATGAAATCTACTGCAGGCCACGCTGCTTTCTCATTCCATTTCCCTAAGCTCTGGTCTTCCCTTCCTCTTGCTATCTCCTCTACCTCATCCCTCTTTTCCCTTAAATCCCTCCTTCGTGACTTCCCAGCTCACTCCTCTAATTTCCCTTAACCGCAGTGCATATCTCTGGCTTTCAGGACCTTGCAGTAATCACCTAGCCATTGAACACAGCTTAACCTTGTTTTTTTGCATCTTGTTTGTATGCTGGATCTGTAAATCTATCAGAGTTGGAGCCTACAATCCATGCGGTCAGCAGCCTGACATGGGACTATACAGGGGTCGTAAGCCCACTTTCAAAGGGGCTCTCCTGCAACAAACTTCACTAGCCAGCCACTTTGACTGCTGGAGCAGCTAATTCCATGAGCTTCAATTGTCAGCAGCAGCACCTGTGAGGGGGCAGGACAACAGACGCTCCAGAGACTCTGTTTTTCTGTCTGGGCTCAGTCAGAGCCTACAATCCACATGGCCAGCAACCTGGCCTGGGACTACACAGGGGTTGCAAGGTTGCGTTCCAAGGAGCTCCCATGCAACAAACTCCACTAGCCAGCCATTTTAGCAGCTAGAGTTGCCGATCCCATGAGAGCCAACTCTCAGCAGCACTGCCTATGAGGTGTGGGACAACAGCCACTCCAGAGACTCTGATTTTGTGTTTGGGCTCAGTCAGAGCCTACAATCCACTCAGCCAGCAACCTGGCCTGGGACTCTACAGGGGTCATGAACCCACATTCCAAGGGGCTCCCCTGCAATGAACTCCACTAGCCAGCTACTTTAGCAGCTGGAACTGCTGATTCCATGAGAGCCAACTGTCAGCAGCAGCACCTATGAGAAGGCAGGACAACAGCCGCTCCAGAGACTCTGCTTTTGTTTCTGGGCTTAGTCAGAGCCTACAAGCCACACAACTAGCAGCCTGGCCTGGGACTCTACAGGGGTTATGAGCCCACATTACAAAGGCTCCCCTGCAACAAATTCCACTAGCCAGCCGTTATAGCAGCTGGAGCTGCTAATTCCATGAAAGCCCATCAGCAGTAGCACCAGTGAGGGGGTAGGACAACAGTCGCTCCAGAGACTCCGCTTTTGTGTTTGACCTTAGTCAGAGCCTACAATCCACGTGGCCAGCAACCTGGCCTGGGACTATAGAGGGGTCATGAGCCTGTGTTCCAAGGGCCTCCCCTGCAATGAGCTCCATTATCTAGCTGTTTTAGCAGCCGGAGTGAATTCCATGATAGCCAATTGTCAGCAGTAGTGCCTATGAGTGGGTGGGACAACAGCCAATCCAGAGACTGTTTTAGGCCCCCCTTCCCTAGCGGTCCCGCATGAGTGGTCCCAGCATGTGTGGCACAGCTGGAGTAGAAGTCCTCAAGAAGAGTCAGCGAGGGAGATGACGGGACACTACAAGACTCCGCTCAGGATTCCCCCTGCTTTTATCTGTACTGTGAGTAGAAACATTTGCATTACCTCTTACTAAACGTGCTCTGTTTTGAACCTAACCACTGTAATCTGTGTTTAGTTGTGCTCCTGTCACTGCTTGGGAGGCCCATCTGCGTAATATTCACTTACCCCACTTTTATTTTACATGCATGGTGCTATATAGGGACCACTGGTGTTTGAACAGCCCCTCCACCTTACACCGAGCCATCTAGCACCAACCTGATTTGTATACAACTGGAATTCTACCACCTGCAACCTGTGTTACCTTTTGTTTATCTACTAGAATGAATCATATAGAGAATACTGGATAAGCAACTATGCAGAACCAGTGTGTTCTGCCACAGAGGGATTCTGATTCCTTCTGACCTCGAGAGCGAAGCTCAAGAGGTCCATGGGAATCAGAACTCTGGAGAAAAACACACTGGTTGTGTACAGAGTTGCTCATCCTGTATTTTTATAGTGTATAGTAGTGTGTGAAAAGTGTGTGTTGCGAGTTCTTTTGCTTTCAAAATGAAATTGACTCATGCAGTCTCTAGAGGTTCTAGAATGCTGTTCTACCACAGTAGGGTAGAACAGCATTCCATGACCTTGGAACTGTGGTAGAACAGCATTTTGAAAGGGATGGAATTCTATACAGAACAACTCTCCACTATACACTATTATATGCTCCAACTCCCATTGCTTCCTAATGGAATCATTTATGTTACAGGATCCCTCTGCCTGCAACCTGTTTTAACTATCTATATGTATAAACTCTACTTGCTGCAATTCCTGGCCTCCCTACTTGTACTGGTTATGCACTGATTTGTTCTACTGTCTCCAACCTGTTCCCTAAGAGTAGTGTGTGGTCCTGTACTCGCTGTGTTGCACTAAGGTTCCCCAACTCTAGGAGCCTGCACCCTCACCACCTAGACTGCCTGCATACTGCTGTTACCTCTTGTCTCTAGGAGCATACTATCTTGGCTGTTTCTCACAATCTAATTTGTTGATTCTGCCTTCTTTAGCCTCCCTTATCTAGTCTTTCTCGTTATATTCTCCTATTCTGTACTCCCTTGGGTTTATTCTTGCTGGTATTTTTACCAGCAAAAATGCATCCACCCTGTTACTTCCTAACCTGTCTTGTTTTAGCCCGTGTTATGGTGGCCTCTGACCTTTTGATGCCTGCAGCTTGTCTCTCTCCTACCCCCTCTGAAGGTAAGGACTCTGACTTTACCTTCTCAAATCTACTGGTCAAGTCTGTGTTATCACCTACCACACCACAGGATGGTCTCTCTCTCCATCCACCAGGGGATGTTGAAACCAACCCAGGCCCCCAGATTAAGCAACTTAAGCCCAATCCAAACTGCCCACCTCCGTGATCACATGCCAAGGGTCTGAAGGTAGTTTACCTCAACATAAGGAGTCTCATAGCGAATCACATGGAACTTGAAGCCTGAGTTTTTCTCTACAACCCTGATATTCTTGGGATCTCTGAATCCTGGTTAAAACCTTCTATTCCTGATGCCATGTTTTCCCATACTGGATACCATGTTTCAAGCAGATCATCCGTAGTCTAAAAAGGGAAGTGGCCTAGTTATATTCTTTAAGCCTCACCTAAACATTACTCTCGTGCCTATCCCCTCCCTCAATTCCTGTTAAGTACTACACTCCCTCCTGGCCCTAGGAAGGACGAAGAAGATTCTCATCTTCTGTACTTACATTCCCCCAAGAGGTAGTAAACCTAGTCTATCTGAACTAATCAACTACCTGCCCTCTGCTGTCATGAAAAAAAATGAGATCATTCTTATGGGTAACTTTATTCTAGACTGGCATGATGTCAACTCTCTAAATCTTTTGAATCTATTCTCAGTAAGGCACACTTCTCCCAATTAATAACTGACCCTACTAGATACTCCAAAAATGGGGTTCATCACTCTCTCACTGATTGGGTTCTAACAAACAAAGACTGGATTACAGCTGCTGGTACACTTGCTGACTTGACCAGCGACCACTTACCAGTCTTTTGTGTTTGAATGCTAGTTCCCCTTCTGCCCCCAATAAGGTTCTAACTATTAGAAACTTCTCGGCTCTAAACCCTGAGGCCTTCCATGATAATCTCAGCTGTGTCAACTGGTCCCCTTTACACTACCCGTGACATTGACACTGCTGTAGAATATTTCACCTCCACTCTCACCTCTCTACAGGTGAAACACATCCCAGTCACTCAATGTCTGGTAAGAGGGACACCTACAAGATGACTTCACAGTCCTCTTGTCTCTATGCTAAAAGCCAGAGACAAATGCTGGGCTAAATTTAAAATCTCCTCCTTACACTCGGACTGACTCGCTTATCGTACTATGAGCAATGCTTGCAAAAAAGAAATCAGATCAGCCAAAAGTAAATCCTGCAGGGATCTCCTCCGTTCTATGGCCAAAGACTCCAAGAGTCAACTAGTGGCATCCTGGGATGCATAGGGAGGGGCATCACAAGCAGAAGGCATGAGGTAATCATGCCCCTGTATCAGTCCCTGGTAAGGCCTCTCCTGGAGTACTGTGTCCAATTCTGGAGACCACATCTCAGGAAGGACATAGATAGGTTGGAGACAGTTCAAAGAAGGGCAACAAAGATGGTGCAGGGCTTGCAACAAAAAACGTGCAAGACTAGATGACCTCAAATTATACTCCCTAGAGCAATGCAGGGATCATGGGGACATGATTGAGACATTTAAATACCCAACAGATAACAACAGGGTACACGTGCAGAACCTCTTTCAGGTAAAAGACTACAACAGGACCAGAGGGCATGACCTTCGACTTAAGGGAGGAAAGTTCAGTAGCAATATGAGGAAATTCTTCTTCACTGAGCACGTTGTGGAACCACAGAATATGGAACAGCCTGCCGAAGGGGGTCGTGGGAGCCAAGACAGTGGGTGAATTCAAGCAGGCACGGGACAGATACTGTGGGATACTCAAGCAGGTAGCTAAGTAAGGCAGCGGGGGTAGCGAAAAAAAGGGCACACTCAATGGATCATGCAGCCCCCATCTGCTGACAACTTATATGTTTCTAGTCTCAAATTAAGGGGCTTTTGGGAAATTATAAAGGCCAAACTCCTCCAGATATGGTCACTGGTAATGTTAACTGTAACAATCCAACTACTTTTGCCAATGCATTCAATTGGTTTTTCTCTGATCGCTCTTGCTTCCAGTCTCTTTGGTCCTGTCCCTTCGCAATGCCTCCCTTCCTCAAACTGGCCCTCTGTCCCTCCACTGTATCTCTGTATGGTCTCGTGTCAAGAGGTCTTGCATCTTCTTACCACAATCTCACCCTCTGGCAATGCTGGGCCGGATGGGTTTTGAACCAAAATTACTTCGGCATGCTGCCCCTCTCCTTGCCTCCCCCATCATCTGATTTTTTTAACCTCTGTTACCACCTCTACTGTCCCCAATAAATGGAAGATGGCCAAGATCATACCCACGTTTAAAAAAGATGATCCTAAATCTATTAACAAGTACCGTCAGATTGCCATTCTACCTACCCTTAGTAAACTCTTAGAAAAGACGGTTTACTCCCAGGTCTCCAACTACTTACCAAAATATAATTTGCTACCTTCCACCCATCATGGCTTTACGCCTGTTCACAACACCTCCACTGCCCTTGCCCACTTCTCTAGCGATGTTAAGTCCAATGTGGACAAAGGTATGCTTACCAGGGTCATTTTCATTGATCTTACTAAGGCTTTTGACTTGGTTAATCACCCCCTCCTGTTACATAAATGTGAGTCCCTTGGAATCTCCACCCCTGCCTTAACATGGTTCTCTAGCTACCTCCATAACCGCCATCATTTTGTCTCATTCAATAAGGCCCTCCCCTTCCCTGCTTCCATTAATGTTGGGTGTTCCCCAAGGTTCCATTCTTGGCCCACTGCTCTTCTCCATCTTTATAAATGATATTCCTAACACCCCTTCTCACTGTCGTACTTTGCTATACGCCAGTGACTTAGTACTCTTCTCTGGCTCCAAGTCCTTGACAGACATCCATTTCCAGCTCACCTGACTTCCACAAAATCCCAACTTGGTTCACCCAAAATTGCCTTTTTCTAAATGTTGACAAGACACAGGCCATGCTCTCTGGGTCCCCTCAAAGGTTTCATGCGAATGCCACTGGCCTGATGTCCTCTCCCATCTCTGACGAACAATTTCAAATATCTCGGCATTACACTCAACCCTGCTCTGGTCTTCTCTAAGCATCTCTCTTACATCTGTAAGCCTGTAAACATCAAGTCTGGTCCTGCGTATAGGATCTGATGTGCCCTCACTACTGCGGCCAGAGTCGCTATTGCCAAGAGAGTCTTACTTCCTACTCTCTGCTATGCAATCCCCTCCTTCTATCAGGCCAATGCCAGTCGCTTCCTTAAAGGAATGTCTCTTATAATAATGTGTGTAGATCTGCCCTTTCTGATTCTCGATTCATTCACCACTGTTCACTCTATTCTAACCTAAAGTGGCTCCCCCCCCCCCCAACACTTCTACATACTATGCTGCTCAACTGATATCATTAGAGCCTCTAAACCATCCTCACTGGCCTCTATACTCACTCCTGCTAACTGCCTACCCTTTGTGCTCCAAATGTCAAGCCTTCCTGGCTGTTCCAAAGTGCTCCTCCAAAATGGGTGAGCAAGCGTCTGCTCCCTTTGCTCCCACAGCCTGGAACTCCCTACCCTCTCATCTTAGGGTCTGCAAATCTCACCTTGCATTCAAAACAGAACTACTCTACTACCTCAGCTCTTCTGATATATGTTCCTGACATCTCAGAATCTCTATACTCTCCCTTTTTCATGTTACTCTTCTAGCATTGTGTATCTTCTTTTTCCTCTACGTTTTACTCCTACCTCTTCACCACCTTTGGCTTGGTATCTTCTGATGCTGTTTGGCTTGTACACACTCGATACTCTACATTTACCGTTAGCTGTTTCATATTTATTGTTCACTGTATCCTAATCCCTTTATTTACTGTAATGACCGCTTACTGTCTCGATTACTTTCGTTTATCGCCTATTTCATGAATTTTACATCACTGATTGCATTTATTTGAGTACCTTACTACTGCCTAAATTTTTGCTGTTGCTCACATATTTTGTACCATTAATCATTTGTTGTTGCTCAGATATTTTGTACCTTTTGCACTTTCTGCTGACAGTGTATTTTTGACCGTTTGCTACCTGTTATTGTACTTTCCTGGGTTGTTCCTGAAAATAGGCATCTTTTGGTATAGTGCACTGATCTGGTAAACAAACGCTAAATAAATAAATGCATCTGTTCCATTGGTCATGGATACTGTATTTTTATTATGTAATTAGATTTGTCTCTTTGCACAGCAACTCTAACTTTCTACTTATTTTATGTTATTGCACCTTACGGTCGGAGTTCTACTGTACTCCCCTTTCCCCCAGGATGCATCTCGAATTGAGCTGTTACCTTTTTGCTCCAGGAAGCATCTGGAATTGAGTTACCACCAGCTCAAAATGTCTTTCCTGGTATAACTTCTGAAATAAATAAATAGATATATCAATCAATAAACTTACCTTGTCAACAAAAGGATGGTCCATGAAGTCTGGTCCCCCAATGCTAAGGTTTAAGACATCTATCTTCTTAAGGATGGCATAGTTGAAAGCATCCAGGAACCAGGAAGTATACGAAACCTATTCAGTTAAAAATGAGTCGAAGGTTCAAAACAAGATTTGTTGCGAATGAATAAAAAATGAAATCCCTGACAGATTATCTTGAAGATAAATACGGGATAAGCCATAGGCTGACTAAAACTATCACATTTATTTTTTATCTGCAGCTGTTGACCTCTGTGACCTCATGAGTGGCTGAGCATCAGTGAGGTCTGCAGAGGTCAAATCCTGAAGATAAAAATGAAATGTGATATTTATAGTTAGTTCATGGAATAGATATTTCATACAATGACAGTGCCACTGTGGTAAGATTAGTTATTTCAATGAAGATTTTACTCTTTCTGTTTGACTTCACTGTTCTGTTTTTAACTGCAACAGCCACCACTGTGATGTCATCAAGCACTTTGCATGCTGTTATCCCATGGTTAAAGGAAAAACTACCAGCTTTCCCCAGCTGCTGCCAAAACACCACTTTTAGACAGTAAGGGAATTTTTTAAAGTACTTCTAAATACTTTTTTATAACCAGTGAAACAGCGAGACACAACTTACAGTTTCTATTGCTGGAAACTGATACCTCACGAAAGCAGCGCAGCCTCGCCAGCTTTTATTAATATGCCCTGCCAACCTCAATGGTTGAAGTCAGCAGGGCATATTAGCATAAAGTAAGTGAGGGAAGCATGAGGCTGCTCGTGAGATGATGGTTTCTAACAACAGAAAAAGGAAGCTGCAACTCGCTGTTTCGTTGATTAAACAAAAGCATTTAGAGGCACTTTTAAAAAAATTCCCTTACTGTCTAAAAGTGCTAATATGGAGGTTTTGACAGCAGCTGGGTAAAGCTGATAATTTTCTTTCATTTTCCTTTAAGAGCTTTTCTGTGACCAGCCTAAAGTGGAATATAATGCTGATGACCTATGTAAGACTGAATAAAGGATCCGTTTCCACATCAGGCCTGTCACACATGAAAATAAATGCATTTATTAGCAAATCTGTATTCTCATAGTCACTGCAGAATGTATCTTAGCCTTGGGCTCCACTCTCATATATGAATAAAATTAACTTCTAATAGCACTTTTTTTTTTTATATATTTCTTTTTATCCCCTCCTCGAGCCCTGGCACGGTCACCCGACCATCCACCTGCACAGCGAGCTCATAGGGATCCCCCAGGTGGGTAGGAAGTGGAAGCTGGCAGTCGGGCCCTTAGCCACCCTCTGGTTCCATACCTCTATCTCATGAGGGTCTTCCCTTGAGCCGCTCGTGCCTGGTGGTGAGGGCCTATCTGACTCTCCTGTCGGTGTCACGCCGAGGAATTTTTCTGAAGTACTCCCCCCCCCCCGCCAGAGACGTGGCATGTGCCGACGCCAAGGCTTACACTGGTGTCCATTTTGCTCCACCCCTTCTGTGTATTGCGGGCATGCCGAACCTCCTGCCTCCGCTACAGGACCGTCATACACCGAACCATAGCTCCCCCCACCCCACAGAGGAGACAAGCAGTCCACTGGATGCTTAAGCTTCCTCCCACCGGATGGCCCTCCGACAACCCCAGTCCATTCCCCAAGATAGCATCTTTTTTTTTTTTTTAAATCGCTGCATTGTAACAAGGCTGCAGTGAGACCATGTTGGCTAATATTGCAAACTGCTAAACTCTACAAACTGTGAGATTTGCATGGACAGGCATATGAACTACTTTGCTGATCATGCACCAATAATGAGTAATACTGTACCAAACTGCTGTAAAGATGAGGAATGAGTTCAGCTGTTGAACACTGTAGGAGCTGACCCAGAAAGGTGTGAACACAAACGTTCTGTGCATTTCCCCTTGCCTGAAAAAGGGCAGCACCAAGGCAAAAGGCCACCTGGAAAGGACACTAGCAACAAAGACAGGCCTCACAAAAATGTAAAATTACACACATACCCCATAATGTAAAGCATTATGGGAAGCGCATGCAAATCATCATGAAATAATTTAGACTGGTCCTGTTCCAAGCAAAAATATATGGTGCAAAACAGACTCCCACACACTCCAAAAAGGCTGAAAACAGAAGATAAAGACATGCGTCCGATCCCTCACAGGACTCAGTATGCCTAATCTGTACCACCCTAGAAGAAGAATAAGCCAGTCATTTTGGTCTTACTAGTTTGGGGCATGGTGAGCCCCAAACAGGAAAGACAACGACCTTGGTACAAAAGTACTGAAGCAAGGGCCACCTGGAAAGGGCACCAGCAACAAAGCCAGACCTATAGCCATCTAATCAATCTATCAATCAATCTTTATTTTACCAAGAGAAACACCGCTGAGAAAAACTCATTTACATGGTGATCCTGGGCAGACATTGCAAAGGAAACAATACTAATCAATAGTAATCCACAGGAACTTAAGAGCATCCGATAAAGGCATAGTAGACATAAAACACTGAGGATATACAGTCTGCAGTAAATCATGGGAGCAAACAAGTCAACAATATATACAATTATATACAGACCATACATAAGAAGTAAAATTTACAGCCGCATATTCAGAGGTGCAGATTAAAAGTAAGTAGGACAGCCAGAGTAGTTGAGACAATGGGGGAGTGGCAAGAAGACGACAGATAGGGAAGGGAGGACACCAGACAAAAGGGGGAGAGATGTGGGTAAGGAAGGAACCAGATTGGGCAGGGGTGCAGGTGAAATGCAAAGTACAGTAGTATACACAAAAACAGTTATGGCACAGATAAAGCCTGTTAGGGGAGGAGGATGACAGGAACTACTCACTACAAGTTGATAGGTATGGAGAAGGCTGACCAGGTAAAGGGTGCTAGTCTCTGTGGAAGCAATTACAAGTTTTGACCAGTGTGTTCTGGATCTACAGCAGGCTCTCTTTTTATTAGCGGATGTGATATTAAGGTTGATGTAAATTTCCAATAGAAAGGGCCCAGGGAAAGACCCTAGGGGACGCCTCTCATAAGGGTCTTGAGTAGAGAGAGGTCGCATTGAGACTTCACCTGCTGCTGTCCACCTACTGGATAAGTAAACCATTTCATAGTATCATTTAGGCCAACGTTACGTAGTATGTACAGAAGAAGCTCATGGTCTACCATATCAAATGCTTTACTTAAGTCTAAGAATAAAGCACAGATATGTTTTTTAGCGTTGAGTGCAGTCTGCAATCGTAGGGTCACTTTGGCTATGGTGGTTATGATGCTGTGGCTAGATGTGAAGCCAGATTGTAAGGGGCTCAAGCACATTGTGTGACTCGAGATAGTCTCTAATTTGTGTGTTAACTATTTTTTCAAGGAGTTTGGAGGGGGTTGGCAATAGGGAAATGGGCCTATTATTGTTCAGGTCACTCGGGTCACCTGATTTGAACAATGGCAAGATGTGTGCTTCTTTCTAGTCATGGGGTATGACCCCTTCCGTAAGGGATTTGTTAAAAAGATGTGTGATTTGTTTATTTATTAGGTGGGGTAGTCAGTACGTGGTGTCTAAGCTTCAAGAAGTTAGGGGTCAATTTGGTCTGCCCCCGCAGAAAAAATTACTCACCATAGTAATGTTGTTTCTTCTAATGAAGTCTTGCTGTATTCAGACATAGTGCAGTTAGCCCCAGCACTTGAACTGCCCTGGAGAGGAAAGGGTTAACTCTATGCAGAAGCATAAACCGTTGAGCTTGAGTGCGGTTTTCAAACCTCTGTCTGTGGTACTTCTCAGTGTAACAGTCAGATTCTTACGAGCACACCAACTAACATACTATAGTATGGAAATTGTTCAACATATAGCCAAAGGGCAAAAATTTCTTTTTGGGCCTAAAAGACTCAAGTCGAGAACCCAAGAAGGAAAAATAGTGACAATATTTAAGTATAAAACACCAGAAAAATAACAACATCCACCCCACCCAAGAGGGAGGGTTCAAGGTACACCCTTGAGGTGCAACACTGTACCTGCCAGCCCACGTCCCAAAAATACAGGTTCTGAGAGGGGAGGTCTGATTACAGCAAGACTCCATTAGAACAAACAAAACTACTATGATGAGTAATTTTTTCTTCAAACAACATGAAGTTTTGCTGTATTCAGACACAATGCAGACTACCAAGCAGTTCCCTATGGAGGAGGGAATGCAGAACCTACTTTGGGAAGAAGCTCTGCAGTACTGCTGTGCCAAACCTAGCATCACTCCCAGCCTGGATGTCCAGGGAGTAATGCTTGGTAAAAGTATGTACTGTTTTGCAGGTGGCTGCTTTACACATCTCTGGCCATAGCTAGAGAAGCAGCTGTACCCCTAGTCGAATGAGCCCTCAGGCCTGAATGGGGCGTCCTACCCAACTTGTCATAACAGAATTGTATACAAGAAACAATCCACCTGGCAATAGTTCTTTTAATGGCAGGCTTACCCTTTCCCCTACTTCACCATAGGTGAGAAACAATTGAAGACAGTCATTTCTATGTGCCTTAGTATGCTCAATGTAGTAGCTAAGCGCACTCTAAACATCCAGACTGTGTAACCTTCTTTCACCTGAAGAAGAATGGTCAGTGAAAAACAGGGAGGGATACAGACTGGTTCAGATGAAAACCCGATACCACTTTGGGCAAGAACCTCCTACAGGTTCTTAGGACCACTTTGTCCCTATGGAACGAGATGAAGTCAGGTTCAACTGACAGAGCCTGCAACTCACTAATCCTCCTGGCAGAAGTAATAACTACCAGGAACACAGTTTTCCAGGTCAAGTACTTCAATTCAGCTGAAGCCAGAGGTGCTAAGGGTAGCCGCATAAGCTGAGCTATGCAAACATTAAGATCCCAAGGCGGAGTGGGCTCCGTAAAGAGAGGGTTAATGTGAACCAGTCCTTTGAAAAACTTTCTGAAAACAGGATGAGATGCCAGGGAAGAGCCCTTCCCTGCTGAGAGGAATGCAGAGACAGCTGCTAGATGAACCTTCAGAGTGGCAGGCCTAAGGCCTAGACCATTCAGATGAACTAGATAGTCTAAGGTTGTGGAAATATCTGCAGAATCAGGCAGGATGCCTTTCTGAGAGCACCAAATACTGAACCTTTTCCATTTGAAGTTGTAAATTTTTCTAGTGGAAGGTTTCCTGGAAACCTTCAGAATATCCAGAACTCCCTGAGAAAGATGTAGTGCTGCATAGTCTAACTCTTCATGAGCCAGGCCTTGAGACTGAGAGACTGGAGATTGGGGTACCAGATCTGCCCCTGGGAGGAGGACAGGAGATTGTATGTCCTAGGCAGAGACAGGGGACGTGACACTGACAAGAACAGCAACAGAGGATAACACGGCTGTCTGGCCCAATCTGGAGCCACCAGTATCACTGTGCAGGGTTGAGTCCTGATCTTGATCAGAATTCTGAACAGCAGAGGGAAGGGAGGGAAGGCACAGAGAAACCTGCCCTTCCAGTCCAAAATGACAGCATCCTGGGGAACTGTCCCCAGGACTGGAGGTCTGCAACAAAACAGAGGCAGTTGATGATTATCTGGTGCTGCAAAGAGATCTATCTCTGGAGTGACCCACCTGGAGAAGATGACCTTCGGTATGCGAGGATTCAGGGACCATTCACGGTGTCCCTGTGATATTCTGCTCAGAGCATCTGCTAGTATGTTGTCCTTCCCAGGAAGGTAAACTGCTACCAGAGAAGTCTGAAGAGAACAGGCCAGGGACCACAGCTTCATGGCTTCTGTGCACAAGACTGAGGACCGAGTGACTCCCTGCTTGTTGATGTACCACATTGTGGTGGTGGTGTCCGTTCTGACTTGGACCACCTTGCCCTTGACTGAATCAGAGAAGCTCTGCAGGGCTAAAAAAACTGCCCTGAGTTCCAGGAGATTGATATGAAGGAGAGACTCTTGTGGGGACCTGACTCCTTGAGCTGTCAGGGTTCCCAGGTGGGCTCCCCACCCTAGGAGAGAAGCATCCGTAGTTAGAATTACTGATGGGACTTGAGGGAGAAATGGAACCCCCTGTCTGAGGTTGTCCTGGTCCAGCCACCACTGGAGAGCTTGGACCAGAGTCTGAGTCACTGGGATCAGTTTGGTAAGTGAATCCTTCTTTTGAGACAAAAAAGACCTTAGATGAAACTGAATGTCCCTCATCTGTAACCTAGCTCCCTGCACCACTGCCATGGAAGCTGCCATGTGCCCCAGGAGCTGGAGGAACTGTCTTGCTGGGTGGGAGACCCGAGGTCGAAAGCAGGAAGTGAGATCCACTAGGGCCTTCACCCCTGCCAGGGGAAGGAAGGCTTTTACTTGTACAGTGTCCAACTCTATGCCAATGAAGGTGAGAAGCTGAGCTGGTTCGAGGACAGACTTTGGAAGATTGAGAAGAAACCCCAAGGAGCTGAGTTGGTCCTGGCTAGTATGAAGAGCTGACTTGACCTGTAAAGGTGAATGACCCACTAAGAGCCAGCCATCCAGATATGGGAAAAGATGACACCCTGTCTTCTGAGCTAAGCCACCACTACTGCAAGGCACACTGTGAACACCCTTGGGAGCTGATGTTAGGCCAAATGGCATGGCTCTGAACTGGTAATGGCCTGAAGGCAACTCGAACCTGAGGTATTTTCTGTGGGAGCACCTGATAGGAATATGGAAGTAGGCATCCTTGAGGTCCAGAGATGCTAGCCAATCCCCTGGCCTTACAGAGGGAAGGATTATTCCCAGCGTTATCATTTTGAATTTGGGCTTTGAAATGTGCTTGTTCAAATGCCTTAGGTCTAGGATGGGTCGCCACTCCTCTGTTTTCTTTGGGGTAAGGAAGTACCTGGAGTACAGTCCTTTTCCTTTGTGCTGGAGTAGGAACCTTCTCTTTAGCTCTGAGAGCTAGAAGAGAGGAAACCTCTGCCTCTAGGGCAATGGTTTCTGAGAGTGATGCAGGTAGAAAAAACTTGGCTCTCTTTTCTGGAAATTTTTTGAAGCTGTGGGCCAGTCCCTGGCTTACTACTTCCAGGACCCACTTGTCTGAGGTCACAGACATCCAGGCCTGGAAGTAGTAAGCCAGCCTGCCTCCGACTGGAAATAGGGAATCGACCTTGGCTGACACATCAGGGTGTCTGCTTGACAGGAGCCTTAGGCAGAGAGGAGGAGGGAGCAGCTCTGCACATCCCCCTCCTGCCCCTCCCTCTAAAGAACCCTCTCTGTGGGAAGGGAGAGGAGGCCTGGGCTTGGTAAAAAGGCCTTTGAAAGGGCCTGCCCCGGCCCCTAGATTGCTGCTTGTGTGGAGTGGCCTGCCTTTCTTTGGCCTGTGCACCCCTATATGTGGTCCTGTATTCATCCATTTTCTTCATGTAAAAAACTGTCTGCTCCCCAAACAGAGAGTTACCTACTACAGAAAAATCCATAACCTTAGTCTGGGTATCCTGTGAAAGGCTAGTACATCTGAGCCAAGCATGTCTTCTGAGAGACACAGATGTAGCCATGACTCTAGATGCCACATCACTGGAGTCCACAGCAGCACGAGATTGCATTTTGGATGCCTCAATTCCATCAGCAGCCACCTCCTCCAGCTCCTTGGCTAGCTGGGGAGAGGCCTGTTTAGCCAGTTCCAGAACCATATCCCATCTGGATTTCTGGTACCTGGCTGTGTAGGCCATACAAGTAGCCTGCCTGAGTCCCAAAGAGGATGCCAAATATTGTTTTTTGGCCATGGCTTCCACTTTCCTGGAGTCCTTATCCGGGGCGGGGGGGCCAAAGGAATGTTAGCCCTGTCACAAGCTGCAGCCTGCACTACCCCAACATGGCTGCAATGACTATAAATGAACTCCGCAGCTGAGCCTGATAACAAATGCCTCCTGTCCACTCTGTTATCCACAGAGGCACTGAATTAGGGGGTTGTAAAATTTTGTGTGTCTGTTTCCCCAAGGATTTATGAAGAGGGATAGACAGTCTTTCGGACTCTGGGATGTCCATCATTTCCACAAAATCAGGCTCTTCATCCTCCTCTGCAGCTTCAACCAGGGGAAGCTGCAGGGTTTCTGCCACCTTTTTGTAGAACAAAAAATGTGAAGGGGACTCAGAGAGCCTAGGAGGAGAGACACCTGACAGTACCGAAAAGAGTCTCTTATCTGTAACTCTACCTGTATCTCTCTTGCAAGTCTATAAATGATATACAACCTGTGTTGGTAATTTCGTTTTTGTGTCCTTAGTGTGAGCTCCGAAGTGAAAGCCGCAGAGTGAAAAAGGACATTTTTTAACTAAGCAGCAGGATTGTGGTTGCTAAACTTGCTGTAAGTTAGAGCAGTAGAAGATGTGCTGGCCAGTCGGGTTGGGAGACACGTCATGATGACGTGCCTACTATGTACATAAACACATTATAATATGTCTATGTACATAAATGCTAATGAGGTGTCTCCTGTGTACATACAATTTGTTTAATAGTAGTTCAAATAATAGCATTTATGTAATGTTTTTTAGGTCCATTCTTATTGCATTAATACATGTACGTGTATATACACACACACACACACACACACACACACACACACACACACACTTGTACAAAGAGACCAAAGCTATGGGGAGGGCATTGAGAAGAAGGAGAAAAGAGTAGACCCCAAGATGAAGCATTGGGGCACCCCAGATTAAACAGGGAGGGGAGGACAAGGCGCCATGCCTACCTGGACTGACTGTAGCTGGCCACTGAGGCGGAGGTGGAACCACCCAACCACAAAATTGGATAGTCCAGCTTCACTCACCTTCTCCACGGTTGGGTGGTACACTGCATTAAGGACCATAGAAAAGATATATAAAGATAGCGTCTGGGACCTTTCCCTGATCCATTCCCTTCAGAATAGGCATCAGAGATTTGGAAAGTAATATTCTCATGGAAAATAACATTGCAGGGTACAACATTTAATTCACTGGCAAGTGGAGGGTCACAAACAGCATACCTTATAGCAGATCTAACATATCCAGAAGGAAACTGGATCACTTTGCCTTATGTTTGCAGGGGTTTGAGCCACTGGCAATATTCCTTGTCATGGTACAGATGTCCATACAGCTCACTCATACAATTCCTATTTCACAATGGCTAAAGATATTTCACACACTACTGAATGGCAGGCGATACATACTATGGACATGTGATGTGGTCTTTTTTTCCATCTGGTATTTCCCATGTTGCTACATAAAATACGCAAAATGTAGCTAAGCAAGCTTGAGAGGTCTTAGCCTTTCTGTCCTGTCACCATTAATGAATAAATTGCAACAAAACAGAACGGACGAGAGAAGCAAGAGTGAGAATTTCAGTACCTGATTGTTTGTGAAGACTCTGAAGATGTGGAGCTCTGCATCAGGTGCAAATCCCTGACATTCTCTCATGCTGGCTATTACTCCTGCAACAAAGGTGCCATGGCCCAAACCTACTCACCAAAGAGGAAAAGCAAAGTTACAAAAACAGGCAGCAGTAATATAAAGTACTCTTCTACTTGATATTCTGGCAGGAAAATAGTGGCAAAAATCCCTTTTATAAGACTTGCACTATTCAGTTACCCCACAAACTAAAAACACAGTTGAGCAACATTTTTTTTTTTAACCATTTTCTTCCTGCCCCATACGTCCGCGCACATGCATGCCACGCCTTGGGGCGCCCTCTCCCGACTATACTACCCATCGGGCCTCCACACGGTGGGAGCGGAACTACCGGGGGGTGGGGTGACAACCACCCCGGGACAGGAGACCTGCATTTCAGCTGCTCAATCCTGCTCCTTCCCTTCCCCATGCCGGCTCTCAGACAACCCAAGGTTGTTCCCAAGCCCGGGTCGCATGCCGTGACATGAGGTAAGGTATCCAGTGCCTCAGCCCTCAGCGCCACCGTGCCGGCATTGTTGAGCAACATTTACATAAACGGAGGAAATACAAATTAGATCATCAGTGTGGAATCACATTAAGGTATGACTTATGAAGTCTGCACATTTTTGGCTGAAGTAAAGCTCATATACCAGGAAAACAGCAATACAGTATACTTTGGCATGGAAGCCAGAGGTCACAATCTCATGTGTTCATAGAACTGTGTACAGAATCATTTAAATTTTGCATCTATCAAATGTCACATAACATCTGGTCATGAAGCTGTAAGACCTGTAACAAAGGGCAGAGGCACCTATGTTTTTACGTATGTAGTGCAGAACTACTGAAGAGATGTATTCTAGGCTTGTAAGGAACATAAAAACATATCGGCAGAAGGGGACCATGCAGTCCATGTAGTCTGCCCATATAGGCCACCCCCAACCAAGTCTCTTGACTTTCCTAGATTTCCATAGTGCCTATCCCACGCTAGCTTGAACTCCCTCATTGTTTTTGATGCCACAACCTCTGGGGGTAGACTGTTCCAGGACTACCACCCTCTCAGTGAAGAAGGATTTCCTGCTTTTTGTTTTAAAACTAAACTCCCTTCAGGTGCATGCTGTGTGCCCTTGTTCGTGTACCTGTGTTTTTTCTGAAGAGGTCTTGTGTTTGCACTGAATTGACTCCACATAGGTACTCAAATGTTGAACATGATGTAGAAAGTTCAACGCCGACTTTTGTATCCTACAGATCTTTTTAAGTTGGAATATATGATTACCACCAGGGACAGGAAAGGGGAATTATATTTCCTTAATGGTATTGCCAGATGTTGTTAGGCTCTATCCATGGACTGTCACATGGATTTGGCTGTCCTCCACTGCCATGGAAGACAAACTATAACAGTCAGAGAAGTCTTAGGACATTCCCATTCCCAGACTCCCTCAGCCAACCTTCTGTACAAGTCTGTAGAAAACACTGCATAGAAAGGTGAACACAACAGTTAATGTCAAACCACAAACATGAGATAAATCCCAAAGGACACTATATGCAGTACAGAACAGAAAAGGCACTGAAAGCTGGGAGGGCTCAACTGCACATGGAAGGATAGTACACACAAAGAATAGTTACCTTCTGTAACAGCAGATCTTCAAGAGAATCTCCTCCATTGAGCCACATCATGGAACTGTGAGCAGTCGGCTTCAAGACCACCCAGAAACATTTTACAGGTTTGGGCCACCCACCTCAATTCGCCTCATCGGTATCTATATAACACGGGCATGCCCAGCACACACTGTTCCCCCGCTCCCGAGACAAGCTCAGAGGATCATCAGACCAGTAGGAACCAAAGCGACCAGGACCATACCAGACACACAGAAGAGAACATGAAATCCAAAGAAGAAATTAGTTTTGACAGCATAGGAGAAGCAGCATGTGACAGTAGGCATTATTGTTACTCATCACCTGACCTTGGGGGGGGGGGGGAGAGGAAGAGTTATGGCTCAATGGAAGAGATTCTTCCAAAGATCTACTGTTATGGTAGGTAACTATCTTCTTTGAGCATATCTCCCTCCACTGAGCCACATCATGGAATGATTCCTAAGCAGTACCAAGAACTGAGGAAGGGTGGCAGGATCTAATGATCCTCAGTAAGGAGACCTTGCAGAACAATTAGGCCAAAGCCACTATATCTTCAACAAACAATGTCCAGACTACAGTGTCTAGTGAAGGAATGAACAGTTCTCCAACTGGCAGTTGCACAGATGTCTGCAGCTGACACATTCTAAAAACAAGCCACTGAGGTAGTCACCCCACAGGTGGAATGAGCATGACCAGGAAGCTGCTCACTGTGCTTCTGGTAGGAAAACGTAATGCATTTGGACAGGCCCTTATCAGTGAGCCCACTATTCTGAGGGCAAAGTCAATAAAACAGTTGAGAGTATTTTCTACAATCCTCTGTACACTCTAGGTACCAATGCAGTGTCCATCAAAAGTTCAGCGTACATAAACAATGTGCACCACTACCTGTGGGAGGGAAAGAGTAAACAGGAAGGGCTACTGTCTGATTTAGTGTACTTTCAGACACAACTTTCAGTAGAAAAATGAGGGCTTGTATGTAAAACATTCCTTGGAAAAATTAATAAATGGAGGATCTACAACCAGAGCCTGCAGCTCAGAGATGCATGTAGTAGACGTCATCACCACTAGAATGTCTTCTGTGAGAGGAAATGCAACTCACACGTAGCCACAGGCTCAAAGTGCGGTACAGTGAGGGTCCCTAGAACTAAATTCCCAGACCAGAACCAGATCTTTGACTGGGGGTGCAAAAGGAAGATGCCCTTTCATTTATGGGGAAACTTCCAACTGGACCACAGTCTCACCCTATGTCAGGACACAAAAGGCCAACAGAGTGGCCATGTGGACCATTATTGAGGAATATCCAAATTCAGTCCTTAAGGATCAAAAGGGACCCCACAATTTTAAGAACTTGAAAGGTAAAGGGATTCAGGCCATGTCTAGTACACTAAACTGTGAAGTGTTTCCATTTTTGTGAATATGTGTACCTTGCAGATGGCTTTCTAGCCACTAAGAGATCAGCCACTGCTGGGGAAACCCCAAAGCGGGAGAGCTCTACGTCCTCAGGAGCCATGCGTGAAGGTGCAGGGACCGAAGATCTGGGTACACCAGAGCACCCTGCTCCCGAGTCAGAAGTCCCACTCGCAGTGGGAGTAGGACAAGAGGTTCCATCTCCAACTGCTGGAGAAGTGGAAACCAAGTCTTTCTGGGCCAGTTAGGTGCCACCGATTGGACAGCTGCTTTACCAGAACCCTCTGTATTAGAGGGAATGGGGGAAAAGTATACAGAAAACTCCCTTTCCAAGAGAGGGACAGTGCATCATGAAAAAAACCTCCAGGTCCTGTAGCAAGCAAGCAAAAATACTGCAGTTTTACGATGTATGGAGATGCAAACAAGTCATTTTTCAAGAGGTCGACCACAATGGAGTCCAAGAGTTCCAATTAATGACAGAGTGCATGAGATCGACAGAGGTGATCTGCCAGGGTATTTAGCATCCCAGGGGGAAAACACCGCTGACAGAAACATGTTGTGTTCCATCGCCCAAGGTCAAACTCTCACTGCTTCTTTGCCGATAGCATATGAATAAACTCTGCCTTGTCGGCTGATGTAGTACATCACCAAGACATTGTCTGTGCAAATCAACAGCTGACTCCCTGGAAGGATGGTGGCAAAGGCCTACAGGAAACACAGAAGAGCCATCATCTCCAGTGTGTTTCTGTGAAGCACTGTATCCAGAGGGCCCCACTGGCCCTGGGTTCTGAATGTGCCCATATGAGTCCTCCATTCCATCCCTAAGGCATCCAAGGTCATAAACAGCAGGAGAAATGGTCTCAGAACCGTGACCCTTTCTCTAGGATGGCACACTCCAGCCACCAGAGGAGGGAAAGGCAGAAAGGTGGAGTAACCTATATGAGGAGCTCCAACTCTTCAGCGTGCTGAACCCACTGCACTCTGAAGAACCGTTACAAAATCCTTATATGTAGGCGGGCCAGCAGAACTGTCAGGATGGCAGCAGCCATCAGGCCAATCAGTATGAGACAGCAGGCTGACACGAAATCACTGGAGGTAATCAGCTGCGCTTGTGCAATGAGTGCCATGGTACAGTCAGAGGGCACAGATGCCCTACCCAGACCCATCTCCAGTATGGCTCTAATGTACTAGAGCCTTTGGGCAGGGATTCTGGCTCACTGACCAATATACCCAGTTGGTCAAGCAACTGCTGGGTCTGAAACTGTGTATATACACAATTGCTTCCTGAGATGGGGCCTTTAACATCCAATTATCTATGTAAAGGAATACATACAAACCCTCTCTTCAGAGGGTCGCTGTCACCACTGCAAATACTTTGGTAAAGACATGCGGTGCACAGCACAAGCCACAGGGCAAAACACGAAACTGGTAGTGAGAGCCCTGAAGCAAGAAACTGCAGATACTTTCTGCGAGATACCCAGATCCTGTCATGAAGGTAAGCTTCCTTCATGTCCAATGCGATCATCCAGTCCCCTTTAACAGTCGAGGCAAAGGGACTGTAGGGAGACCATCATAAACTTCTTGTATTTTATGTATAAATGTTCAGACCCCTTAGGTCTAGTGCAGGCCATAAATCCCTGGTTTACTCTGGAATTAGAAAGTACCAGGAGTAAAATCCTTGATTTATTTCTGCAGCTGGGACTACTTCCACAGCCCCTTTGAGGAAGAGGGCTTGAACCTCCTCCAGCTGAAGGGCAAGATGTCCCGGACAATACCAATTTGGCAACGTGGGAGTAATGTGAGAAACAGTAAGGAGCTCCAGGGCATATATGTGCTGAACCATCTCCAGAAAACATTTCGCTGTAGTTATCTCCCTCCAGTTTGATAGCAAGAGGGGGATTCAGCCCCCTACCAGAACCTCCCAAGGCAATAAGGCCTGAGGCAAGGGCGGGGAGACAGAAGTCACCCAGGGGCAGCAGTGGTGTCAGTAACTGTCCGACCTTTTGTAAGTCGGACATGGGCACCAGGGGTCAGGTTTGTGGCCTGGGATGTAGAGGGCTGAGGCCTCTATGATCCATAGCCAGGGCATCTTAAGTAACCCCAGCCAAAACAGGCACATAGCCTATGAAAGTGGAAATTATTTAACCAGGAAAGGCACACTAAGACAAAGCTCATTTCCAAATGTAACCTGGGAGCAATAGGAAGTTAAATGACTTGCTAAGTGACACAGTATGCAAGTGGGAGCTGTGGGATTCAAACCCAGGTCTCCAAGTTTGCAGCTCAGTTTCCTAAACCACAGCAGTATACTGCCAGAAAAGAACCGCAACCCCATCTTCTCGGTCAGGGGTCTGAAATACTCAGGGACCCAAGAGTCACTCTTCACATCTGCAGAACCCTCAAAGAATTTTCAACATCATTACCAAACAGCTGCTTTCCTCTGAAAGGAGCATGCTTTACAGATTGTTGTACATCAGAAGAAAAAACAGCCACACAAAGCCAGGAATGGTGACAAAATGCAAATCCCGGTGGCAGCAGCCCTAGCAGTTGCATCACAGGCATCGCAGGCAGATCTGAGTAGGTGCTTACCTGCATCATGTCCACTGGTAATTGTTTGCGAGCCAAAATCTTGTCCTGGTGGCCCTCAAGCAATTTTTCAGCCAGAGTGGCCACCGTCTTCCAAAGGCAATTCTGATATTTAATTATACATGCCTGACAATTTGCAAATCTTAGGCCAAGGATAGCACAGGCAAACGTCCTCTTACCCATCACATCCCGTCTCCCAGACTCCTTGTCAGCAGGAAAAGAGCTCAAGTGTTCAGAAGCTTTAGATATGTAGTGACCTGCCGTAATTACCAAGAGTCAATTTCAGACTGTGAAGAATAACATGTCTTTGCAGCAGGGGCAGGATATTGTTTATCTGCCTTCCTGGAAATGGCAGGCAATTATGCAGACCTATGCAAGGCAGTCAAAGTAGCATCCTCTAGTGCAGAATGCACCAGAGGACTAACCACTGCAGGAGAGGGGAACTTCTAGGAACTCAAAAGATTATTCTTGGAAGAATCCTCTTCCTCAGCCTGGAAACCAGTTTGAATTAAACCTGTTTAAGGACGGCATGAAAAGAGGCATCTTCAGGGGGAGATATAGGTGTATTTACCATGCACCCCTCAAAGCAAGAGGATAGAGCGGAGCTCTGGCCAACCACATCTATTATCTCTTCCCCTTCTTCCATAGCCACTGCCTCCTCCATGTATTCTGGATTATATTCCAGTTCTTCACTGACGTACACCAGTATAGGCAGAGGGTTGATGGGAGGGGACTAACATGAGGAGGAACCGAAGATGGGGGTTCCCATAGACAACGATCTAACCGGGCCCAACATTAATGCAGGGACAGAATATGGAAGTGTCTAAGGCAAAGCCATAGATGGACCAGCCAGAGGCACCAACAGCATTGCTGTCAACAGCAGCGATAGTATGTGCTAAAAACAGCTCTGACACTGATATAATGCCAATGCGTTGACAGAACCCAAATAGGTTGTAGATGGCTGAGATGCCAACGGACCACTGCCCAACAGCAGAATAGGCTACGAGTCCTCAAATGGGGAGGATGAGCAGATTGCTGACCAACACTGGTGTCTGTAAGACAGTCGGGGGGGGGGGCCGCAGGACCCGTAACTGGGTCCATCTTTTTCTGTGGACTTACCCCGAAGTGGTGGACAGAAAAGGTCCAGAGAAGTGTCTTTTTCCTTTCTGCGTTTCTCCATGTCTGTGTCATGGCATTAATCCAATGACTTCAATGACCTGACCTTTTTCTAAAACAAGTCAGCAGTGGCCACTGATCACAGAGACTGATGGGCCAATGGCAAGCAAGGAATGGGAGCCGGGAAACAACCAAAAAGCCGCCTTCACTGTAGCCCATTTCTCCATTTTCAGGATCAAAAGAAAGTTTCCTAAAGCCTTCTTACAACTTCTACTGGTTGCCAGGTTAAAGCCCTGACAGACTTGCACATACTTTAAAGTCGTGGTCTGTACCAAGGCATGGATACCAAATGGAGTGGTCATCATCTTTATAAATCAATGCTGCTGCAACGGCAACATCAGAACAATGGTCCAATCATGGCATGAACTATAAAAGTAAAGAATAAACTGAAGTAAGTGTATGGCAACAGCAAAATATTTGCTAAAGTCTGATAGCACAGGTGGCCCAGTGGCGCTGGAGGTTGAGACGCTAGCCGGTATACCTTGCACCACACCGGCGACCCAGGTTCAGGAACAAGCCCGGGCCGTCGGAGGTCGGCAGGGGAGAGAGAGGATCGAGCGTCCGGAGGACTGCTCTCCTTTCTCGGGGAGGGAGGGATTGCTGTACAGCTCACTAATTGCCCTCTAGCGATGGCTGGAGGGGGATAAGCACATTGTCGATGTACAACGTCGATAGGGAGAGTGGAGGGAGAAGAACCAAGGAGGAAAATGGAGCTAGCAGGTTCAGTAGTGATGGCCCCACCAGCACCCTGTCCTGATGCCCGGAATCTGAATGTTGGTCTCCGGGGTGGGGTAGGCCGGTGTCGTTCACCTCTGCCCTGTCATGGGGAGCAACCCGTGAGGGATCGCCGGGTCAGCCGGGTGGTGGAAAGGTGGTACCAAGACAAGAGTTCCCTCAAAGGGAGGGACCAAAGCCGCCTGCCAGGCTACCAGGATGGAAACAATTTGTATGGAAAAATAAATAAAAAATAAAGTCTGATGGCATTCTTCACCAGCTGTAGACTAACGAGTGGTTCATGGCAGGAGAACAAACTGAGGCATGCCAGGAATGCCCACATTATACAGGTGCTGACGAGGTGCATCGACATAGGTGACCCCAGCCTGCAAAAAATGTTTACAGGTGGTCCCGAGGCCAACAGCCTACAGTTCCACCATGCTGCTCAACTGAGGGAGATATCCTTGAAGACCTGGAATTACTGATAAGAAATATAATTCTCCTTTGTACATTGGCACCCTTGGGCAGTCAGATTAACTGGGCCCTAATAAGCAGTCCCTCAGTGGAGGGGTCTGTACTGTACAACTGAGCTCAACACCCACCTTCAGAAAGCAGCACCCACAGAGCAAAGAACATCTAGATGGTAAAGTCTAGGGGGAATTTATGCAAGGACACCCTTGCAGCAGCCTTGCGTATATCCTCAAGGGACGCCAAAGACAATCTGACATAACAAACCACCATGGCTCTACTGGAATGTGCTCCAAGCCACGGAGGAGCAAACAGCCCCCTGGATGTGAAGGTGAGCCTTATGGAGTGACAACCATTTTGCTAGTGTTCTCTTCATTGGGGCAGACCCATTCTTCCCAAACCCATCAGAAGTAAAAGCCCATCTGTACTGTAAAACAACTCTATATGTTTAAGATCAATTTTGAGGGGTGGCCTAACATTTAAAGGAAAAGAGCTGCTCCTCCTTAGTGGCCTTGGTATTTTGGGAAAGGGAGGACAATGCTATCTCCTGGTTTCTGGGCAAAAATCAGAGACCACCTTAGGAAGACAGGAGGGAACTGTTCTAAGGACCACCTCGTCATTGTGGAAAACTAAGTATGGTTCCTTTTTCAAAAGAAATTGATGCTTGCCAATTTGCCAAGATGGCAATAAAGAATAGGAAAGAACAGTGATGCAAGAACTTACCGTAACAGCAGATCTTCGAGGGGATCTCAGTCATTAGATCACACTGAAGGAACTTCACCATCGGTGAAGCAGGATCCGCACGGAAGATCTTCAGCAGTAAAACTGGAGCCGCCACAAACAGAAGTCATCTTCCGACGTCACCAACCATATAAAGACGTGAGCGGCCCCACTCCCTCAGTTCATTCCCCCGAAGACAAAGGGAGCATAACCCAAGCCATGGGGGAATGAGGAGAGAAAGCTGCCCAGGCCCACATGAAAGGCTGGATACATCAGATGACCAGTTCCAGGAAAGAACCCCCCCCCACCCAAAAGGGGGATGGTGGGAGGGAAGACAGACCTAATGACTGAGATCCCCTCGAAGATCTACTGTTATGGTAAGTTCTTACGTAACGGTTCTGTCTTCTTCGGGGGGGTATCTCAGTCATCAGGTCACACTGTAGGAACCAGTCCCAATCAGTTACAGGTGCAACAAGACAGTCTGGAAGGAAGGCCAACCATAAGCTTAAGACAGCAGGCCCTGCAGCACAGCCCTTCCAAATCCTGCACGGGTTCCTGAGGCAATGTCCAGACTGTAGTGCTTGGTAAAAGTATGGGCGGTACTCCAGGTGGCAGCCACGCAAATGTCAGAAGCTAAGACCCCGTGAAAACAAGCCTCTTGTGGAATGAGCCTTTACTGCTCCAGGAAACTGTTTGCCATACTTGTTGTGGCAGAACACAATACAGTTAGCCAACCATTTAGATAAACATTATTTAAAAACCTGAATGTCCTCTCTACCTGGGGCGAAAGAAACTAACAGCTGCTTTGACTTTCTACATTCCTTGGTTCTGTGTAGGTAGTACTTCAAAGTTCTGCGTGCATACATCAATCAGTCATTCTTTATCTGATATAGTGCACTTCTCAGTTGTGACTCAGTGCACTTGACAATTTAAAATTCTTAAAAAAAAAAAAATTTGAATTTAAAATAGCTCAGTACAATACAAAAAGGCATATACGTTATAATTATGTATCTGCAAAAATATTTTAACTTCCCATAAAAGCCTGTTCAAACAAGAAGGTCTTGAGCTCCCATTTAAAAATGTCCACTGTTGGACTCTCACGAATATAGCCTGGGAGGGAGTTCCACAGGATTGGGGCTGCATAAGAAAAAGCGCAGGCCCCCAAGGTTTTTAAATAAATCCTGGGAACTTCCAATAATCCCAAGCCTGAGGAGCGCAGGGAATGGATTAGTCGGGTAGGGAATCAGGAAGTCTTTCAGACAGCCGGGCCCCTGATCGTGTAGGGTCTTACAGGTCAGCAAGCAGACCTTGAAGGAGATCCTCCACCTAACTGGCAGCCAGTGCAGAGAGCACAGCACAGGTGTGAAATGGCACGTCCGAGGCAAGCCAGTCAGCAACCTGGCCACCACATTCTGCACCAGCTACAGGCAGCACAGATCTCCCCCAGTTAGGACTAACATCTAACGTATGGAGCAGTGCTTCCCCGGGACTGGCACGCTCAGGAAAATAAACAGGAAAGTGGCTAGATTGAGGGTAAACTCAGACACCATCTTGGGGAGAAACTTAGAATTCATGTGCAAAGATGCACTGTTTTTGTGAAAAATCGAATAAGGCTCCTCGCACCATAGGGCCTTCGAGCAGAAGTAATAGCAACCAAAAAGAAAAAAAATTACTCACCTTAGTAATTATGTTTCTTCTATTGGAGTCTTGCTGTATTCTGACAAGTGCAGTTAGCCCCAGCCTTTAAACTGCCCCGGAGAACAAAGGGTTAACCTTTCTATGCAGAGCATAGAATGCTGAGCTCAAGCTCGGTTGACGTCTCTGTCTGTTTCCCTTTGAAAGCTAACCATCAGATTCTTACGAGCAACACTCTAATAGTATTCTATGTGGAAATTGTAAAACGAAATTTTTAATAGCCAACTGGCAACAAAAAGTTTTGAACTACCAAAAGAAGACTCAAGTCAGGAAGCCCAAAACTCAAAACCCAAACCAAACAGGAATATGACAAAATAAACACCCACACATGAAGAGGGGTGTAAAAAGAGCACCCCTGAGGTGCAACACTGCACCTGCCCACCCACTTCCCAAAACCAGGTTCTGAGAGGAGAGGCAGGGAGGGAGGTCAGAATACAGCAAGACTCCAATAGAAGAAAACATAATTACTAAGGCGAGTAATTTTTTCTTCAAACAACTTGAAGTCTTGCTGTATTCTGACAAGTGCAGACTACCAAGCAGTACCTCCATGGAGGAAGGACAGAACCTGCTTTGGAAATAGGCTCTGAAGTATTGCTGTGCCAAACTGAGCATCACTCCTAGTCTGGATATCCAGAGAGTAATGCTTGGTAAAGGTATGGACTGTTTTCCAGGTGACTGCTTGACAATTTTCTAAGAGAGGGGATATCCCAGGCAGCAGCCAGGGAAACAGATGTACCTCTTGTGGAATGAGCACTCAGGCCTGAGGATGGAGTTTTTCCCAGTTTTTCATAGCAGAATTGTATACAAGACACAATCCACCTGGCAACAGATCTTAGTGGCAGGTTTGCCCTTTCCCACTTCTCCATAAGTGAGGAACTGGAGGGAGTCAAACCTGTGACCCTTGGTATGCTCTATGTAGTAACTAAGGGCTCTTTTAACATCTAAACTTTGTAGCCTCCTCTCTCCTGAGGAAGAATGATCAGTGAAGAAGACAGGAAGAGAGACAGACTGGTTTAAATGGAAGTCTGAAGCCACTTTGGGCAAGAACCTTCTACTGGTTCTAAGGACCACTTTATCCCTGTGAAAGGAGATAAAAATCAGGTTCCACTGACAGGGCTTGCAATTCACTGATACACCTGGCAGCGGTAATGGTTACCAAGAACACAGTTTTCCAAGTCAAGTACTTAAGCTCTGCTGAAGACATGGGCTCAAAAGGGGGTTGCATAAGTTGAGAAATGCAAACATTCAAATCCCAGGCAGGGGTATGGTCTCTAAAAGGAGGATTGGTGTGAAGCAGTCCTTAAACGAATTTACAGAACACAGGATGAGAAGACAGTGAGGAAGACTTCCACACAGACAAACGCAGAAACAGCTGACAAGTGTACCTTGAGAGTAGCTGGTTTGAGGCCTAGGCCATTAAGATGGACCATATAATCCAGAACCGTAGGCAATCCAGCAGTATCTGGAGAGATATGCTTCTTAGAACAACCAAATGCTGAATCTCTTCCATTTGGAGTTATAAGTCTTTCTGGTGGAGGGCTTTCGAGAAGCTTTCAGAATAGCCAGAACCCCTTGGGAAAGATGCAGATCTGCAAACTCTAACTCTTCAAGAGCCATGCCTTGATATTGAGAGACTGAAGATTGGGGTACCAAATCCTCCCGAGAGGGTGTTAACAGGTTGTAATTCCTGGGAAGAGACAGGGGAAGATGGACTGCTAGGGACAGCAACAGTGGGTGCCAGGGATGTCTGGCCCAATCTGGAGCAATCAGAATCACTTTGCAAGGCTGAGACCTTATTTTGACTAAAACTCTGAACAGGAGTGGGAAGGGAGGGAAGGCATACACAAACTTCTCTTCCCAATTCAGAAACAGGACATCCAGGGGAACTGAGCCCAAGACTGGAGGTCTGCAACAAAAGAGAGGGAGCTGGTGATTGTATGGGGCTGCAAAGAGATCTATCTCTGGGAGTGCCCCACCTTGAAAAAATCACTTTCAACACCTGAGGGTCCAGGGACCATTCGTGATGGCCCCGAGAGATCCTGCTCAGTGCATCTGCTAGCACATTGTCCTTCCCTGGAAGGTGAACTGCTACCAGAGAGGTTTGCAGGGAATAAGCCAGGGACCACAATTTCATGGCTTCCATGCACAAGGCCGTGGACTGAGTGCCTCCCTGCTTGTTGATGTACCACATGGTGGTGGTGGTGTCCGTTCTGACCTGAACCACCTTGTTCTGTACTGACTGACAGAACGCTTTCAGGGCCAGAAAAACTGCCCTGAGCTCTAGGAGATTGATATGGAGAAGGGATTCTTGGGGGGACCACAGCCCCTGGGCAGTGAGGTCCCCCAGATGGGCTCCCCAGTCCAGAAGAGAAGCGTTCGTGGTAAGGACCACTGAACAAGGTTGAGTGGCAAAAGGAACACCTGGTCTTAAATTGTCCTGATCCTGCCACCACTGGAGGGCTTGGATCAAGGTCAGAGTCACTGGGATCAGTTTGGTAAGGGAACCCTTCCTCTGAGACCAAAAAGCTCTCAGATGGAACTGAATATCCCTCATCTGGAATCTTGCTCCTTGGACCACTGCTGTTGAAGCTGTCATGTGGCCCAAGAGCTGGAGGAAATGCCTTGCTGGTCGAGATACCCAAAGCCTGAAGGAAGAGGCTAGTTCCATAAGAACCCTTGCCCTTTCTAGAGGAAGAAAGGCTCTTGCTCTGAGTGTGTCCAGTTCTGCCCCTATAAAGGTAAGAAGCTGCACTGGTTCAAGAACTGACTTGGGAAGGTTGAGAAGAAATCCTAGAGAAGTGAGCACTTGCTGGGTCATTTGCAAGTGAGACTTGACTTGGTCTGGAGACGGGCCCACTATTAGCCAATCCTCCAGATATGGAAAAATGGAAATATTTTGCCTTCTTAGAAAGGCAACTACTACTGCCAGGCACTTTGTGAAAACCCTTGGGGCGGAGGTTAGGCCAAAGGGCATTGCTCTGAACTGATAGTGGCCTGAGGGCAACTCGAACCCGAGGTACTTTCTGTGGGAGCACCTCATGGGAATGTGAAAGTAGGCATCTTTGAGGTCCAGGGGGGCTAGCCAGTCCCCTGGCCTTAGAGAGGGAAGGATTGTTCCCAGAGTTACCATCTTGAACTTTGGTTTTAAAAGATGTTTGTTTAGATATCTAGGATGGGTCACCACTCCCCTGTCTTTTTTGGGGTCAGGAAGTACCTGGAGCACAGCCCTTTGCCTTAGTATAGGGTAGGTACTCTCTATGGCTCTTAAGGCTAGAAGAGAAGAAACCTCTGCCTTTAGGGCAAGGGTTTCCGAGAGATCTGCAGGTGGAAAAGATCTGGCTCTCATCTTTGGAAATTTTCTGAAGCTGAGAACCAGTCCCAGGCTTACTACTTCCAGGACCCACTTGTCTGATGTAACAGACATCCAGTCCTGGACAAAGTAAGCCAGCCTGCCCCCTACTGGAATAGGAGAGTCAACCCAGGCAGGCCCATCAGGGTGTCTGCTTGGCAGGGGCTTTAGGCTGAGGAGTGGATGCAGCCCTGCTCATCCCCCTTCTACCTCTCCCTCTGAAGAACCCCTTCTGTGAAAAGGAAAAAGAGGCCTGTGCTTGGTAAAAAGGCCTTTGAAAAGGCCTGCCCCTGCCCCTAGACTGCTGCCCTTGAGAAGCTGCCTGCCTCTCCTTGGCCTGAGCACTCCTGTAGGTGGTCCTGTACTCATCCATTTTCTTCATGTAATTCTCCGTCTGTTCCCCAAACAGAG
Source organism: Neoceratodus forsteri (assembly GCA_016271365.2). Taxonomy (NCBI): domain Eukaryota; kingdom Metazoa; phylum Chordata; order Ceratodontiformes; family Ceratodontidae; genus Neoceratodus; species Neoceratodus forsteri. The sequence goes on from CM028130.1 coordinate 1,070,402,834, forward strand.
AATTACCCACTACAGGAAAATCCATGGCCTTAGCCTGGGTATCCTGCAAGAGGCTAGTACATCTGAGCCAAGCCATTCTCCGAAGAGCCACAGATGTAGCCAGGACTCTTGATGACACATCATTAGAGTCCACAGAAGCATGAAACTGAACTTTAGATGCCTCAATCCCATCTGCAGCCACTGCCTCCAGCTCCTTGGCTAGCTGGCAGGAGGCCTGTTTAGCCGGTGCCTGTACAGTGTCCCACCTGGACTTCTGGTACCTAGCTGTACAGGCCATATAATTCACCTGAGTCCCAGGGAACACGCCATGTACAGCTTTTTTGCCATGGCATCAACATTCCTAGAGTCTTTGGGGGGTGTGAAGCCAAGGGAATGCTTGCCTTGTCACAGGCAGCAGCCTGCACAAGCCCAACATGGCTGCATTGGTGGTATAAAACCTCAGTTTCTGAGCCTGAGAGTGTATACCTCTTGTCCATTCTTCTGTCCACAGGAGGTATAGAATTGGGAGACTTCAGAATTGTGTGTGTCCGTTTCCCAAAAGATTTGTGGAGGGGAACAGTCAAGTCTCCTGGACTCTGGGATGTCCATCATTGTACATAATCAGGCTCCTCCTGATCCTCCTTTGCCTCTTCCATAGGAAGCTGGAGGGTCTCAGCCACCTTTCTGTAGAACATAAAGTGGGAAGGGGACTCAGAAAGCCTAGGAGGGGAAACACCTGAAGGTCTGTCTGGGGAGATGTCCGGTTCCACAGGCACATCTAGACTTTCACCATCATCATCTTCAAACTCTCCTTCCTCCTCAAACTCCGGTTCATAAAATTCTTCCAAAGTATAATCATGAACCGGGGAAACCGACCGAACAAAGCCCCTGCCAAAAGGTGCCGGATCGGTCGGAACCGGGCGAAGCGATTCCGAATCGCTCTGGCTATTTCTTCGGCGGTTGGAACATGGACTTCTGGATCCGAACTGGACGGTTTTTCTTTGCACTTTCTTTTAGTCGAAACCGACCCCTCGGGATCGGCTCTCCTTTTGCCCGAAGAAGTATCACACTGGTCAGAGGGCACTCCCTTCTGGTTCAGTCGGAACTGAACCGGGCTGGCCATCAGGGTCAGCAGACTTCTCAGCCTCCCTTTCCCTCAGTCTACTTAATCTCTTTTCCAGGATAGATTTTGGAAAATTTCTGCAAATTTCACAGTCTGAATCGAGATGGTCAAACCCCAGACAATATACACAGGTGGTGTGGGGATCAGCCTTAGCAAAGACCTCCCCACACTCACTGCAGTGTTGAAACACAATGGGCACGGTTTTTTTCTTGGGTTTCTCAGACATGGCCAACCTAACCAAACTTACCCTTTTTTTCCAGCAACTGCCAGGCAAGACTACCTTATCGGTTCCTAACCATGTCAGGGGTCTTGGGGGGGAAAAAAAAACGTTTCAAAACACGGTTTTCTTAGAACCGATAAGGACCGGTACCCACACACTAAAGTTACACAAGAATTTAGCAAATAATCGGTACAGCCAAACCAATCCACACTTTTTACAAATTCCACACAGAAAACACAGTACAAAACCTATCTAGTACTCACGGTACCACAGATAGAGACTAAACCGACTATGTGGGAAATTTTTTCGATTAGAAACCAAAGAAAAAAATGACAGTTTAACCAACTTTCGAACCGAGCTGCAGGAGAAATCTCCAGAGCGACTGTTCAGTGAGGCGGAGTAAAGAATCCGATGGTTAGCTTTCAAAGGGAAACAGAGACATCAACAGAGCTCGAGCTCAGCATTCTATGCTCTGCATAGACAGGTTAACCCTTTGTTCTCCGGGGCAGTTTAAAGGCTGGGGCTAACTGCACTTGTCGGAATACAGCAAGACTTCAAGTTGTTTGAATAACACTTTCCTAGAAAGGAAGCGTAGCTCACAAGAAGACAGAGTCAACTTCTCCAAAACAAAATTTGAATTCCAAGCTGGGACAGGGGAACAGATTGGGGGTTTCAGATGCAGGATGCTCCTCAGGAAAGTATGAAAAAAATCCACTATGGCGCAGCCACCCAGAGGCTCATGAATGGCTGAAACAGCTGAAAGGTGCACCTAGAGGGAGGAGTACTGCACTCCTGAATACAACAGCAATAACAGGTAGTCCAGAATCTGGTTCACCATACAAGTGAAAGGGTTCAGATTAGGTTTGGCAGCCTAGACAGCAAATCTCTTCCACTTCATGATACAAGAGGTTCGACTGGAGGGTTTCCGAGCAGCCACTAGAACATCCGCCACTCTGTTGGATGGACCAGGGTCCCACAAGCCTGGGTCAGCAGATTTCTGAACAGAGGGAGAGGGACCAGAGGCTCCTCTGCCAGCTGCTGTAGTAATGGACAACATATCTGAAAGCCAGAATAGAGCTACCGAAATCATGTTGGCCCCCTCCATTTGCAGCTTGCTTAGCACCCTCTGAATCAGGGGAAAAGGAGGGAAGGCGTATAAGAACCTCCCACGCCAGGACAGGGACAATGAGCCTTGCCATAAATCTCCAGGCCCTGGATATAGCAAGCAGAAATGGGACAGTTTTGCATTAAGTGGGGACGCAAAAAGGTCCAACTCTGGACAACCCCATCTGTCAAACAGATCTTCTACAACGGATGAAAGGAGCCCCCACTCATACATGCTGGACTGTGTCCTACTGATGCTGTCCGCCAGAGTGTTTAGTACCCCTGAGATGTGAACTGCTGAGAGCATTAAGACATGGTCTAATGCCAGTACCACACTCTCATGGCTTCCCTGCACAGGGGATATGAATGTGTGTCCCCCACTTGTTTATGTAATACACAACACTAAGGTTGTCAGACTGAAACAACAGCTAGCCCAGGAGGAGAGGATTCTGAAAGGCATGCATAGCATACAGGACCGCCCGCATCTTCAGGACACTGATGTGCAGGGAGGTTTCAATCTGGGACTAAGAGCCTTGAGTTTGAAATGGACCCAGATGGTCCCCCCCCCCCCCAAACTAGAGGCATCCATGGTGAGAATCTGCTGGGAGGAGGAGATCTGGAAGGGGACCCCTTGCAGCAGGTTCAGGGGGTCCACCCACCACTGGAACACCTTGCGGACTGGGGAGGAGACCAGCTCTAACTGATCTAACTCATCCATGCGCTGGTCCCATTGTACAGAGTCCTCTGGAGGATGCGCATGTGGAGCCAGGCCAGTGGAACAGTGGGGATGGCTGCAGCCATCAGCCCCAACACCCTGAAGTGCAGTCTTGCAGGTATGTAACGGCTCTGGATGACCTTCTGAGCCTGTGCAATAAGGCATTATGCCCTGTTCTGAGAAAGGAAGGCCTTTCCCTATGCCGAGTCTAGAACCGCCACTATGTACTGCAGTCTTTAGAACAGGACTAGAACTAACTTGGGAAAACTGATCACAACACCCAGGGAGAGAAATAACTGAATAGTTCTCTCCAGAGTCCAAAGGAGCTGTTCCCTGGATGGGTCCTTTAGGAGTCAATCATCCAAATAAGGGAAAATGTACAGCCCCTCCCTTCTAAGAGCACAGCTACTGCTGGCAAGCACTTGGTAAAGATCCGCAGAACAGAGGACAAGCCAAAGGGCAATACTTTAAATTGATAATGCTCACCCTGGAAAAGAAACTGGAGGAACCCCCTGTGGGGAGGGAACACTGAGATATGCAAGTAAGCACCCTGCATGTCCAAAGAAAACAGCCAGTCGCCTTTCTTGAGAAGGGGAATAAGACCTGATAAAGTTATCATCCGGACCATTTTGTACTGGTCATACTGGATGAGGTCCCTGAGGTCTAAGATGGGCCTTAGATCCCTGGTTCTTTTTGGGACCAGGAAGAACCTGGAATACAACCCTTTGCTCCTATGGTGCCTAGGCACTGGCTCGATGGCCCGTTTGTGCAGAAGGGACTGCACCTTCTCCTGGAGAACAGAAAGGTGGGCCGGGGAGTAGGTAGAGGGCAGAAGAGGAAACTCTGGAGGTTGCTCGGTGAGCTCCAGAGTGTGACCCCTTTCTATCACTTGAAGTATCCAGGCATCTGATGTGATGGTTCTCCATTGATTGAAATGGAGGGAAAACCGACCTCCGACCACCACCTCTTGATCAGGGACCGGAGGAGGGAGGTCTGGCAAGGAGTCAAGGGGAGGCAGATCTAGCCACCGGGGCTGATCTGTCACCTCTGGGATGCTTGGCTGCGGACCCTGCAGTGGAGGGGGCAGGTAAGGCAGCAAAGGTTCTGCATTTGCTCTGGGGCCGAGAGGCTGCTCCTGGCCTGCTGGGTCCCTTACAAAAGGGAGGGCACTGCCTGCTCTTTGGTTGTCTATGACAGAACGAATGGACACATTTAATAGCCCTGCCAGATGCCTGCAAGTCATTAATGATGTTCTGGACATCTAGCCCAAGTAGTTTTGAGCCACTGAAGGGGGCATTCAGCATCTTCAGCGGGACATCCACAGCAAAGCCCGAGACCCTCAGCCAAGAATGCCTACGGAGGCAAATACCAGCGGAAGCAACCCTGACAATAGTATCAGAAATATCATAAGCAAGAGGTGCTTGCGAACATCTTCAGCAGTTTGCAAGCATTTAAGAAGCTCCTGCTTCTGGGTACCATCTGGAAGGGCCTAGGCAGCAACCTTGCCCTTTTATCAATTAGCATTCTGGTAGTTGGCAGTCCTCAGCCCAAGGGTGGAGGAGGCATAAAAACCTCTTGCCCCAGAGATCGATTCTGCATGACTGTTTTTTTTTTGGGGGGGCGCTGAGGTGCTCAGGCACCTTAGACCCGTCACCTTAAGACCTGTCATGAACTGCCTTTATTACCACAGAATTTGTTTTAGGCTGGGCAACATAAAGTGAAAAACCCTGAGAGGCATGATAAAGTTTATCAGCCTTGTAGGGCATGGCTGGCACCATGTCAGGCCTGTGCCATGCTGCGGTAGTAGCATTTCTCAAAGCAGGTAAAATAGGAGGAATGACCTTGGGAGAAGACTCTGGGATCTCCAGGAAGTCCACCAGATCTTTTCTGGTGGCATCCTCCTCCTCAGTATGAAAGCCCATGGCTGAGGACAACTGCTTCACAATATTGAGGAAGGTAGGGTCCTCTAGAGACCTAGAGGGGTGTGTTTTACAGAGTCCTCCCTCACTGAGGAGGCTGTGGATCTGTCAGAGAGGGGTTCTTCCGCTTCCTCATCAGAAAGCATAAGATCAGGATGGTACTCTGATGTTGACCTGGTCCAATTCCAGGTCAGACAACCGAGGTAATTATGATGGCCATGGGGGGCAACCGGTACAGGCCGGGTTGGAGTAAACATCGACAGTGCTGTCGAGGGCGCAGGCTATGTAGGCCTATATATGCCGGTGGACCAAAAACGTAATGAATTTGGTCAAGATATTTATTTCTTTTATTTATTTAGCTTTTGTTGACCGGATAAGTACACTAGACAAATATTATGCCTATTTTCAGGAACAACCCAGGAGAATACAACATAGGGATACAGAAATTGTACAGAAAGGATGCAAGTACATCATGACAACATAACAACATATAGGAGTAGTAACATTGTCCAAGGGATTAGTAGGTCATTATATAACTTATACCTTTACAGTTAAGACACCCCCCAAGGTGAGTAGGTCACAGACAAATTCTAACAAGTCATAAACACATTAGAAATATATCAGTTAAGGGACAACCAGGGTACATAGGTGTAGACAATTATGCCCACAGTCAAGTACCCGAGTAATTGATAGAATCTTGGGAACAGCAACATTGACCTCAACAACAGTAGAAGACTGTGTCGACGGAGAAGGGTATATGGCGCAGGAAGCAATAACCTGCCAGAAGGGCCCCCGAGAGTCCGAAGAGCCTGTAGCCCTTTTGGCCTGGGGAAGCAGCAGGCCTAGATGGGAGGGCCATCTACGACCCTGTTGTTGACAAAGAGAGGGGGCTGACAACCCAGAGGTCAACAACCGGCTGCCTTGGGTATCAGGCAGAGGTGCTGTCAGTATGGATCTGGTAGGGACAGAGACCTGAAAAGTGGATTTCAGCATTGGTGCAGCCATAGGCGACACAGTACCCCCTGACGAGGAAAAGGAGGCCATCTGGGAGCAGGACTGCTGCCGGGGAAGCGATCTTGATCTTGGTCTTTTCTACGACTCTGCCCAGAGGACTTGTCTCAGGCCTTAACAGTCTGGGAGCTTGACAACCCTGCTGGCAACTGGGAAGGAGGGACCCCAAAGGACCCTTTCCTGGAACTGGCTACTGGTTGCTCCATGAGGACATTTTTTTTTTTTTTTTACGTTACGTTTATTGCTCTTACAATAAACATACAGCAAAAAAGTGTCCGGAGACCGTACTTGAGGATACATAAGAAATCCCACATGAGGGTGCCACCCCTCTTAATACACGCAGGTTAAAACAAATTATACGTACTATTTCAATAAGATACAACTTTAGAAGGGAATCCGTAAAAAACAACTTAATCCGTTAATATATTCAGATAACTATTTCTGTTACATGAGCCCATGAGCTGCATATGTTAAGACAATATATAAATCCAAATAGAATAGGGTCTCCGTCTCCTTCATGAAGGAAATGAGTAAATTATGCCGAATTCAATTTAAGGTACCTTACTGGTAACATCAGAATACAGATTCTAAAGAAATGCCCTCTTATAATCTTATTATCTGGCACTGTGGCAGGATACACTGAACTGTGAAAGAAAACGACTGTATGGGGATTACTCTGGAGCTATAAAAACTTGCACCCCTATTTCCAGCAATTTAATTATAAAGATGTTAAGAAAATGTGAACATCAAACAAGACAGGTATATTAAACTTTTCCCTGTCAAAACCTCTCTCAGCAACATAAATCCCCTTAGGAGAAACAATTAAGTTTTTGAGCCAAATTCTCTCATCATGTACAAACCAGTATTGTACTAATAGTTCAATTTCCTAATAGCACCAAAACGTTCACTGCAGATTCAGTTTATCAAAAGCAAACTTGATACCTGGCCCTGCGATAAATGAATCAGGTATCTTCATCCTTGGCTTCATCCTGATCCAACTGATCAGATGTGACCCTGCATCTTGGCGGTGGAGCATGTTGCTGGGCCCATTTCAGGACTTTGGTTGGGTCTGAAAAGATACAGACCTTCCCCTTATGCATGATCTGAAGTCACGCTGGGAAAAGCAGGTTGTGTGGTATCTCTGCCTCACGCAGGATGGCCCAAACCCCATCTAATTTTTTTTTTGCCTGGTGGCATAGCTCAAATCAGGATAGAGACGAACCTGAGTGCCATCTTGGAGTAGTGTTTTCTTCTGTCTTGCCAGTACAAGGATGAAATCTCTAGAGCCGATGTCATTCAGGATTGCGACTATGACTGGGGGCTTCCAGATTAACTTGGCGTCCCCTTGATGCAACTCAGTAAGCCTTTTGGATATGGATGCCTTTATCCACATAAGCTTGACCCAACTGCTGCTCCAACCATTCTGAAATGAGCAGGCCAAGATGATCCCCCTCGCTCCATTCAGGCATATCCATGATGCAGAGGTTCGCTGCCCTGGCTTGATTTTCAAGTGTCTCTCAAGCCAGGACCTCAGGTGAACGTTTTCCTTAACCAGAGAGGCTGTAGTTCCCAGGGCTGCCTCTGAACACTTGTGGGACTCAGATAATTACGTTTTGATAACTGTAACTTCAGACTCCATAGTACTGACCATTTGTCAGAGAGACAATTTTTTCTGAAAGTCCTGACACTGTAAAGATGAGGCGATTTATTTTAAGTCCCAGCATTTGTAATGTTTCTTCATCGCTAGCGGTGTCTTCAGTAGCAGAGAGTCCCTGAGCAGACCTCGTGGCAGGGGGTCCTGGAGCACTTTAGCTTTTTGCTCCGTCATGTTGCCCCTTTTCTTCTTTCGGATTGCCCATCTCCATTCTGTTGATGTTCCAGTAACCAAATATAATAATTTTATCTGCCAAGTATTATTTATAATTCTTAGTTTGATCTCTCAGCACCCCCCCCCCATAAGGAAATTTTAAAGTGCCTTTTTGCATCAAAGCTTCCACAGAGACCCAAGCGATCGAGTCGACAGCGGGAAAGAATTGAGGAGGGAGCGGGGCCGCTCACGCCTTTATAGGGCTGGTGACTTCGGAAGATGACGTCAGCGTGGACGGCCCCAGTTGTACTGCTGAAAATCTTCCACGTGGATCCTGCTTCACCAATGGTGAAGTTCCTATGGTGTGACCTGATGACTGAGATACACCCGAAGAAGATCATAAGGGATGGGTGCTACAGTGCTACCTAAAGAAAAGGCAAGAAGGGGTATTCATTAGTGCCTCAAATACCACGTTTAGCTTCCAGTGAGTGGGACATAACCTAAACTTCAGACGTACCTTTTGACATAATTTCAGAAAGCGGACGAAGTCTGGATAGGACCCCAATGTGACCTCGAATAACACAGAAGGCTACACCTGCACAGAACTGGCTCACAACCACTAGTCTAAGCCCTGCTGCAAAGCTTTCAAGACACTGGACACAGAGAGGGGGCTGAGGGCTTGATGTAAAAAAGCAGTGCACCAGTGGCTGAATGTATCCCAGACTCTCCTTTAAGGCCCCCATTCATGGAGACCTTTTTGGACTGCACTGTGTGTTGCCTAAAACGTGCTTGTTTTTAAAAGCAGTCAACTATTACCTTTTATATCTGAAGTACTTTTTTATTTTCCTTATGATTACTTACAAGATTTTTTACCCAATGTTAAAAAAATGTGATGTGCTAAACAGCACTCTACCTGGCAGTTGACATATCTAAATCTGTCCAACCCACTACATCATCAGTATTGTGCCTCACCGACTGTAACATCACAGCTGCTTAAGACAATCCACAACAGCTGTCAGGTCAGTCATCTGTAATGTCACAGTGAGGTCATAGAGCTGACAGTGCAGTGGAAGGAAGAGAATGGGTTAATCACCTGTAACCGTAGTGCTAGGAGTGGTATATCTTTCACAACCACACTCTGGAAATTCCACTGGAATTATGTCCATTGGTTGGAATGTCTTTGCACTAAGCTCCTTCCCCACCCAGGCAGCAGATCTCCTGACTCCACCCCGTGACATCAGATCTCACACACTGGAAGCGAGATCAGGTGCCATTTGCCAGGAGAGGCCGGGTGGGTTGTGTGGATGTGAACCATATACCACTCATAGAAACACAGTTACAGGTGAGTAACCTATTCTTCTAGGGGTGTGGAAATGGTTCACTTATCCACACTCTGGCAGAATCCTAACCATTCTCTTGGAGGAGGTGTACGGCATGCACCCTTACTTGGCGGACAGAGACTGCAGAACCAAGATCCAAAAACCAACATCCTGGCATGACTCAAGGGCAATGCGGGAGTGGAAAATAAAGGTGTGTGCTGACTTCCAGGCAGCAGCCCTACATGGGGATGTCCCTAGAAGCAGCCACCAAGGCAGCGTTATGAATAGTAGAATGAGCCCTAATTCCTAGGAGGTTCCCAACCAGCCAACCTACAGCAATGATCAATGCTAGATGTGATCCACCTTGCAATCAACCACTTTGCTGCTGATCTGTCAGGCATGGCTTCAGCATGTGACAAACAGCTGGCGAGCCTGTCCCCGAATTCCAGCCGTACGCTCCCTGCAATAAGCAAGTGCCCTCTGAAAGTCCAGAGTATGGAGCCTACGGTCGGCCTCTAAAGATGGGCTGGTAAAGTATACCAGAAGTTTCATCACCTGGCTAAGGTGGAACACAGATACAACCTTCAGGATGAACTATGGGTGGTGAAGCACGACCTTGTCCCTGTGGAAGACCAGATATGGAGAATCCACCAACAGCACCTGGAACTTCTAATCCTTCTGTCTGATGTAATGGTCACTAAGAAGGCCATCTTCTGTGAGAGGCGTCACATCTCTCAACTGTGCATAACCTTAAAAGGCTTATCCATGAGCATTGCCAGCACCAGCAGTAGCTCCCGTGGTGGTGGCTCATGCACCGGAGGCAACAGGTGGTCAAGGCCCTTGAAAAAGCACCTGAACACCTTCTCCTAGGCCACCACCAATATGCAGAGAGAGCTGCCAGGTGCACCTTAAGAGTCACTGCTCGCAGTCTGTACTGGGAGAGGGACCAAAGGTGCACAGTACAGGGTGACTACAGCGAGGACAAAACCGTGCATGAAGAACCACACTGTCTTAAGCGCGTATAGAAGTACAGCAACAGGGGTATTAGAGAGACATGAAAATAACGCTACACCTGTCACTGTGGAATGGAAGACGGAAGTGGAGAAAAGGAGTTTGAGCACTGCTAGTCAAGTGCTCGGTCGAGCCACTCCCATGCTGGAGTGGCCAAGGCACTCGACCCAGCAGTAGGCGGGAGGGTGCGGGATCCAGGGTTCAAAACCCTGCTTGAGGGAAATTTTATTTTACTCCCATCTGTGCAGCCACAAGTAAGTGTCGCAACGTGAATTTTAACTTGCCACTCTGTCCACACCCCCTCTGAGTTGATTATAATTAATCTGGGTGGTGTGGGGGCAAAAACTAAAGAATTCACTGGTTATGTGGTGATTTTGTGCAGTCAGCAATATGTACCACCGCTGTTTTGCTGCATGCTGTTGTCTGTGCACAGCGTTTCCTTGTGCGGTTTCGTCCACAACATTATGACCCCATGCCAGGTGCACCAGTGACTGAACGCATCCCAGTCTGTTTTTTTTTTTTTTTTTAACAGTTCTTTTTCCCTCCGGTCACTGCCAGTGGGGACTCTCTCAGGCATCCTGGCCTGATCCTGCCCATCTGAGATCCCCCCAGCCCAAGTCTCCCCCACGGCCCTTCTACCCCTTGCACCTGGACCCCCTGGCTTGCAACTCCCAGAGTGAAGCTGCCACTCCATCTTTGGTACTCCCTGAAGGCAGTATCTGCTGCAGGCAGGGCTTGGGTGAAGGAGGGAAATGAGAGACTGGGTGGGCAGGATCTGGTGGAGGGCATGGTGGTCAGGTGCCGTCGCCTACCTGACAGAGCAGGGTTTTTCCTTTGTTTGAGAGTTACTCTCTCCTCCCTGAGGCGCGGACGTGCAATGATGTCCAGTGCAGGCATGCGCACTCCTGCGCACCTCTGCAGGTCGTCTGTTGTCACCTCTCCCCTTCTAGCAAGCAATCTCCCAGTTGCAATGTACCCAGCCTCTGCTGGGTGTCGCTACCACCAGGGAAACGCTCCCAGCCCTCCCCCCAGGAGAGCAGAGCCGTCGTCGGACACTCAATCCTCTCCTCCCCAGCCAACCCCCGCAAACCGAAAGCCGCTTCCTCAACTCCGGTCACCAGCGCAGCGAGGTGTGGCATCCAGCACCTCATCCCTCGGCACCACTGGGCCGGCCTCCCAGACTGTTCTTTACCTATCAAAGCCTTCCCTTTCAGATGTTCGCACAGAATTACAACTCAACCTTTTAAAGTCTACACTCCTGTTAAATAACTAAAAAAAAAAAAACAGGTAGGTTTTTTTTTTTTTAACCACAGGCTCCTCTGCCTCTTTATTAAATCTTGGCTCTGCTGCACCCATCACAGTCTTGCTAGGAGATCCCCTAGGGACCACAGACAAGTTCAAATACCTACGCCTCTGGTTAGACAACAAACTCTCCTTCACTGCTCACATTGAAACCCTCTTAAAAAAGCCAGAAACTAAACTGGGCTTCTTCTATTAGGACAAATCTCTTTTTCCCAGTGACATCAGGAAGGGGCTAGTCCAAGCCACCTTTCTTCCTCTTCTCGACTATGCAGGCATTTACAGTTGCTGTGCTCTAATCTGCATACATTAGATTAGCAGTTCTTTTTCACCATGCTATTCACTTTATATTGAATGTACCATCCAGAACACACCACTGCGTTCTTTATTCTGCAGTGGGTTGATCATCCCTTTCCATCAAGAGAATGATTCATAACTGTACTTGGGCATACAAAATGCTACTAGAGAAACCCCATATATCTCGTCCCTACATCGTTGTTCCTATAGTTGTTACCCTCGCTCACGAAAAATTCTATTATTTTACTAGATGTACCTAAAGTTTCATACCCACTTCAATAAAGCTGCAATCAGCCACGCCTCTCCTTTCACCCGGAACAAACTGTAATCTTCCCTTATGCTTTCTGAACTAGTCTTCTTCAATATATTTAACAATTAATCAGTAAACGCCTTAAACAAGCCTGCAACAGTCATACTAGCTAGCATGTCATTTTTTTTATGCAAACCTAATCCAGCACTAAGCTCTTTCTGTCCCTCCAAATCGACTATAATCCTATTATTTAGCATTATTTACAATTTATAACTGTTGCTTTAAGCCACTGTTCTGTTTTGTTCATGTAATCTCTTTCAATGGTATTTTGAACTTTCCTGAACCATGTTTGTTTACCTCTACATTGCTACTATATCTTGTTTGTATTGTCCTCTCCTTATCGGGGCCTCCTTTACATTACCTTGCTCAATGGAGTTTTCCTGGTGAAACAAACTTGAACTTGAAGACTCTCCTTTAGGTCTTATTCGTGGAGGCAATCCTCGGGAATCGTCCTTGCCCAGAATGTCAGTGAAGGGGTATTTAGCCCACCTCTGGATTAGCTCCAAAACACTTCCATGGATTCTCCATCAGTCAGAGAACAGCCCCAAATGACAACAGCCCATGGTTGGCAGTCAGTTCCTTGACCGAAACCCAGTCAAAGATACGCGTCCTTGACGACAACATAGAGGACCCGTTCAAGTCTTCCAAGGAATCATTTAAAAAACAGCCCACGACTGTCTGCCACTGTAGACCACCCAAGTCTCTGCCAACTTGGTGAATTCCACCAACAGCCAATCCGGTAAGCCTGCTGTAGCACAGGAGTCCTTGGTTGGGGCTACCACCAAAATGGTGGAGAGACAGATGCCAGAGACACCTGTCGAGGGTGGACCAGTGAGGGCATCACTGGCAGCTGCCAGTCAAACCACAGGTACAGTGAGTAAAGCCCTACCCGGCCCCACAATGCTTCACTGCTGCCAGGGCGCACCTTGCAGCAAGGACGGCAGCACCTCCCTGTCAAGACCAAAAAGAACAGCATGACTGGTGCCTCAACCACGACCTTGACTGTCCAGCCATGGGCCAATGCAGAGGAGAAGCCGATGGAGAGTCATCAAAGACCACATGCCAAGGTGGGTGAATGACCAACAGCTCCGGCGGCATGACCACCGGTGGAGGCTGAACACAAGCGGAGTGGTCAGGGACACTGACTGGTCCACATCCGCCTGGCAGAGGACCTGAAGAACCAGGTCTGGGATACAGACTCTTCGTCTATCCCCTCTGACAACTGGTCAACTGGGACAAGAAAAGTCTCGACCACCTGACTGGCCAGTGTCGAGGCAGACACGCGTAAGACAGGCACAGCGAAGCTGTCGACCATACCCTAAACCTCAACAAGCTGGACTGGAGTCTAACATTACGACACCACGTCGAGTGGAGAGGGAAGACGAGGGAACTGGAAAACCACGCAGTGGTGCTTCTGTTTCTTACCTCAGTGGACGGGGCTCGCCACCTAAGCTGGAGGACCCCCTACATTTTGTGGAAATCTTTCATGAACAACCCTATAATGCTGGCCTCTAACCAAGAGCAGTGTCGAGACCAATGAGGTGCCCACCACGGCAGCCACTTCCATTTCTTCCATGGCCCAAAGCTGAGCAACAGACTCCGACACAGCAGAGGCTGACTTGCAACCCTTCAGCCAGAGTTTCAGATCTCTGTCAGTCAGCTGGTCAAAAAGAAACCTAGCCACACAATCTTTCAAAGAAGAAAGGAGCACCACCTGATATAGGCCACAGCCACAGACACCATATGCTGCTCCTAAACAGTATAGGCAAGACACCTGTGGGTCAATCTTTAATTTCTCCTGTGGACATGTGATTTAGAACTTGAAGCCACAAACTGGCTTTGCTTCCTCAGAGTTCATCTTCCAGCGACGACACAGAACAGGGTGAAGTACAGAAGAGCTGTCAAGGAAGAAAAAAATTACTTACCTTAGTAATTATGTTTCTTCTAATGGAGTCTTGCTGTATTCTGACTATAGCAGTTAGCCCAAGCACTCAAACTGCCCCGGAGAGTAGAGGGTTAATTTCTATGCAGAGCATAGAACGTTGAGTTTGAGCTCAGTTCAAACCTCTGTCTGCTGCACTTTGAAGTGCAACCGTCAGATTTTTATGAGCTAATACTACCCAACTACTATGTGGAAATTGTAAAATTTTTACTAGCCAAATGGCAACCAAATATTTTGGATCCCCAAAAGACTCAAGTCAAGAAATCCAAAATCAAAAACCAGGTAGAGAACAACTTAGGACTGTTAAATTAATAATATAACCCCCTCCCCCTCTCCAAAAGGAGGTAGTGCCCAAATGCACCTGTGGGGTGCAACACTGCACCTGCCAGCCCACTTCCCAAAAATAGGTTCTGAGAGGGGAGGCGGGGAGGGAGGTCAGAATACAGCAAGACTCCATTAGAAGAAACATAATTACTAAGGTGAGTAATTTTTTCTTCAAAAAAACATGAAGTCTTGCTGTATTCCGACTATTGCAGACTACCAAGCAGTACCTCCATGGAGGAGGGAATCGAACCTACCTTGGGAATAAGCTCTGCAGTACTGCTGTACCAAACCGAGCATCACTCCTAGCCTGGACCTCCAGGGAGTAATGTTTGGTAAATGTATGGACTGTTTTCCAGGTGGATGCTTTACATATCTCTAGCAAAGAAATATCCTTGGCCGCAGCCAGGGGAAGCAGCTGTACCTCTAGTCGAATGAGCTCTCAGGCCTGAGGGAGGTATTTTGCCTAGCTTCTCATAGCAGAATTGAATACAAGAAACAATCCACCTGGCAACAGCTCTCTTAGTGGCAGGTTTGCCCTGCCCCACTTCCCCATAAGTGAGAAACAACTGGAGGGAGTCAAAGCTGTGAGCATTATTACACTCGATGTAGTAACTAAGGGCTCTTTTAACATCCAAACTGTATAAACTTCTTTCTCCTAAAGAAGAATGATCAGTGAAGAACACAGGGAGAGACAGATTGGTTCAGATGAAAATCTGAAACCACTTTAGGTCAAAAACCTCCTATTAGTTCTAAAGGACCACCTTATCTCTATGGAATGAGATAAAATCAGGCTCCACTGACAGAGCCTGCAATTCACTGATACGCCTGGCAGAGGTAATACTTACCAGGAACACAGTCTTCCAAGTCAAGTACTTAAGCTCTGCTGAAGACAAAGGCTCAAAAGGGGGGTTGCATAAGCTGAGCAACGCAAACATTAAGATCCCAAGCAGGGATAGGAGTCCCTAAAGGGGCGGGGGATTGGTATGAAGCAATCCCTTGAAAAATTTACAGATGAAAGTGAGGAAGCCTTTCCCACTCACAGAAAAGCAGAAGGAGCTGACACATGTGTTTTGAGAGTAGCTGGTCTGAGGCCTAGGCCATTAAGATGAACCATATAATCCAAAACTGTAGACAATTCAGCAGTGTCTGGGGATATATGCTTCTTGGAACACCAAATGCTGAATCTTTTCTGTTTGGAGTTATAAGTTTTTGGAGGCTTTGAGAATATCCAGAACCCCTTGGGACAGATGCAAATCTGTATACTCCAACTCTTCAAGAGCCATGCCTTTAGATTGAGAGACCGAAGATTGGGGTATCAAATCCTCCTGAGAGGAGGTTAACAGGTTGTAATTCCTGGGAAGAGACGGGAAGATGGACTGCTAGGGACAGCAACAGGGGGTACCAAGGCTGCTTGGCCCAGTCTGGAGCAATCAGAATCACTTTGCAGGGTTGTGACCTTATCTTGACCAGAACCTCTAACAGCAGAGGAAAGGGAGGGAAGGCATATAGAAATTTCCCTTCCCAGTTCAAAATCATAGCATCCAGAGGGGCTGAGCCCAAGACTGGGGTATGCAACAAAACAGAGGAAGTTGGTGATTGTCTGAGGGCTGCAAAGAGATCTATCTCTGGAGTGCCCCACCTTGAAAAAATCACTTTCAACACCTGAGGGTCCAGGGACCATTCGTAATAGACGTGGGAGATCCTGCTCAGTGCATCTGCTAGCACATTGTCCTTCCCCTGGAAGGTGAACTGCTATCAGAGAGGTCTGCAGAGAATAAGCTACACAATTTCATGGCTTCCATGCACAAGGCCGTGGACCGAGTGCCTCCCTGCTTGTTGATGTACCACATGGTGGTGGTGTTGTCTGTTCTGATCTGAACCATCTTGTTCTGCACTGACAGAGAAAGTATGCAGGGCCAGAAAGACCACCCTGAGTTCCAAGAGATTGATATGAAGAAGGGATTCCCGAGAGGACCACAGTCTCTGGGTTGTGACAGCCCCCAGATGGGCTCCCCACCCCAATAGAGAAGCATCCGTGGTTAGGATCACAGAGTGAGACTGAGTGACGAATGGGACTCCTTGCCCGAGGCTGCCCTGATCCTGCCACCATTGGAGAGCCTGAATCAGAGTCTGAGTCACTGGAACTAGTTTGGTTAAAGAATCTTTCTTTGGAGACCAAAAGGCCTTCAGGTGAAACTGAATGTCCCTCATCTGAAATCTGGCCCCTTGGAACACTGCTGTAGAAGCTGCCATGTGACCCAGAAGCTGAAGGAACTGCCTTGCTGGCCGAGAGACCAGAAGGTCCTTGCCCTTTCCAGGGGAAGAAAAGCTCTTGCTTTGACTGTATCCAACTCTGCCCCATGAAGGTGAGGAGCTGTACAGGCTCAAGAACTGACTTGGGAAGATTGAGAAGGAATCCTAGGGGAAGTGAGCACTTGCTGAGTCACTTGCAGGTCTGACTTGACTTGGTCTGGGGACTGACCCACAATGGGCCAGTCATCCAGGTATGGAAATATTTGTCCTTAAAAAGGCCACTACTACTGCTAGGCATTTTGTGAATACCCTTGGGAGCTGATGTCAGGCCGAAGGGCATAGCTTTGAACTGATAATGGCCTGAAGGCAATTCGAACCTGAGGTACTTTCTGTGGGAACACCTGATGGGAATGTGAAAGTAGGCATCTTTTATTAAGTCCAAGGAGGCAAGCCAGTCCCCTGGCCTTAGAGAGGGAAGGATTATTCACAAAGTCACCATTTTGAATTTTGGTTTTAAAAGATGTGTTTGTTAAGGTATTTTATGTCTAGAATGGGTCGCCACTCCCCTGTCTTTTTTGTGGTAAGGAAGCACAGACCTTTGCCCTGTGCAATGTAGGAACTCTCTCTACAGCCTTTAGATTCAGCAGAAACGAAACCTCTGCCTCTAGGGCAGTGGTTTCGGAGATGCTTGCAAGTGGTAAAGATAAGGCCCCCAGCTTTGGAAATTTCTTGAGGCTGAGAACCAGCCCCTGGCTTACCACCTCCACGACCCACTTGTCTGAAGTAAAAGACATCCAGTCCTGGATGAAGTAAGCAAGCCTGCCTCGTACAGGAATGGGGGAGTCGACCCGGGCTGACATATCAGGATGTCTGCTTGGCAGGAGCCTTACACTGAGGGGTGGCTGCAGCCCTGCTCATCCCCCTTCTGCCTCTCCCTCTAAAGAACCCCCTCTGAGGAAAGGGAGAAGAGGCCTGTGCTTGATAGAAAGGCCTATGAAAAGGCCTGCCCCTGCCCCTAGCTTGCTGCCTTTGAGGAGTTGCCTGCCAATCCTTGGCCTGTGTACTCCAATAGGTGGTCCTATACTCATCCATCTTTTTCATGTAATTCTCTGTCTGCTCCCCAAACAGAGAATTACCCACCAAAGGGAAATCCATGTCCTTAGCCTGGGTGTCCTGTGAGAGGCTAGTACGTCTGCGCCAAGCCATTCTCCGAAGAGCCACAGATGTAGCCATGACTCTAGATGACACATCATTGGAGTCTACAGCAGCATGGAACTGTACCTTAGATGCCTCAATCCCATCAGAAGCCACCCCCTCCAGCTCCGAGGCTAGCTGGGGGGAGGACTGCTTAGCCAGTGCCAGTACAGTGTCCCACCTGGACTTCTGGTACCTGGCTGCATAGGCCATATAATTAGCCTGCCTGAGTCCCAAGGCGGATGCCATGTACTGTTTCTTTGTCATGGCATCCAGCTTCCTAGAGTCTTTATCTGGGGGGGGTGAAGCCAAGGGTATATTAGCCTTATCACAGGCTGCAGCCTGCACAATCCCAACATGGCTGCATTGTTGATACAAGTACTCTGTACCTGAATCTGATAAGGTGTACCTTTTGTCCATCCTTCTGTCGACAGGAGGTACAGAAGTTGGAGTTTTTAAAATCTTTTGTGTCTGTTTCCCAAAAGACTTGTGAAGGGGAATAGACAGTCTCTTGGACTCTGTGATGGCCATCATCTCCACATAATCAAGTTCTCGTGTTCCTCTACAGCTTCTTCCACAGGGAGCTGGAGGGTGTCTGTCACTTTCCTGTAAAACATGTAGTGGGACGGGGACTCAGAACGTCTAGAAGGGGAAACACCAGAAGGCCTGTCTGGGGAGACGTCCAGTGCAATGCGCTCATCCAGACATTCCACACCGTCGTCGTCGTCGTCATCATCCCCCCTTCAAATCCAGTTCATAGCAATCTTCAGGGGCATAATCTTGAACCGGAGGAACCAACCAAACCGAGCACCTGCCAGAAGGCGCCGGATCAGATGGAACCGGGCGAAGCAATTCTACAATCCTTATCCCTTTGGCAATCTTTTCGGCAGTCGGAAAATGGGTCTCTGGATCCGAACTGGCCGATTTTTCTTTTCTTTTTGTAGGAACAGATACCTCAGGATCTGCTCTCCTCTTGCCCGAATATGTATTGCCCTGGTCAGAGGGCACTCCCTCAGGTTCGGTTGGAAACGAACCGGGCTGGCCATCCGGGTCAGCAAACCTCTCGGCCTCCTTATCCCTAAGCCTACCTAATCTTTTTTCCAGGGTAGACTTAGGGAAATTTTTATAGATTTGGCAGTCTGAATCGAGGTGGTCAAACCCCAGACAATACACACAGGTGGTATGGGGATCAGCCTTAGCAAAGACCACACACACGCACACTGCAGTGTTGAAACCCAGTGAGCCCGGGTTTTCTTCTGGATTTCTCAGACGTAGCCATCCTAAACACAAATATACCCTTTTTATGGCAAACAACCAGGCAAGACACCCTCATCGGTTTCTAACTGTGTCACGGGTATTGGAAAAAAGCACAAGAAAATGCATTTTTTTAAAACTGATAAGGACCGGTAACCACACTCTAAGTTTAGAAACAAAGACAGAATATATAAATCACTGAACGGCTGATTCAGCTGAACCAGTCGAAAATTCCATTTTTACAATTTCCACAAGTTTACTACGTCTAGTTCACTGCCTAGTACTTACTGTACCACAGAGAGAGATCTGAACCGAAACTTGCGAAAAATAATCGATAAAACCGAGGACTTTAACCGACTTTCGAACCGTGAGCAAAGGAGAAATTTTCAGAGCGACCGTTCAGTTAGGCGGAGTAAAGAATCTGATGGCTGCAATTCAAAGTGCAGCAGACAGAGGTTTGAACCGAGCTCGAGCTCAACGTTCTATGCTCTGCATAGAAATTAACCCTCTACTCACCGGGGCAGTTTGAGTGCTGGGGCTAACTGCTATAGTCAGAATACAGCAAGACTTCATGTTGTCTGAATAGTTTGTATAATCTTAATTAATCAAAAAATATCACCAATGGCACACTAGGCAACCCACAATGCTTCAGAACTGTGAAGGAGGAGACCTGACTCTTCCAGAGGAAAGGAAGATCCGAAATCACAGGGCAGAGCAAGAGGATATGCTGCCCGAGTGGAGGGAGAAGCTTAGCTTGAAGCTGTACCAACAAATCAGCAATTTCAGTGGAACTGCCACTGTGTGGATAGTGAACTATAGCTATACCCCCAGAATTTACACTTTTTTAGATCTGAGTCAGGAAGAACTGAGAAGTGATTCTACAACAAAGTGAATTCTGACTCAAGAGACAGCAAAACTTTATTTCTAAGGTCTTAGGGTAAGAACTTCAGGTAGTGTGTTTTTTTTCCATTCGTACTTCAGTTTAAAACCAGCTTACTTTGGAGTGTGTGTATGTGTATTTTTCATGTTTGCTGTACATCTTGTAAGTTAACACATCTGTGACAATGCAGTGTTTTAAAAAGTACAGGTAATCTATTTTACTATTACACTGATACACCTCCGAGTGCATGGCAACTTAAAGTACACCTGCATCGTATGCACGCAAAGTAAGATGTACACAGAGCAACTAAGTAGATTACTATGCTCAGGAGGCCTGGTGCTTTGTGAGCAGGAGCCTAAAGTGGGATGAGAAGGAAGCAGCCCGAGTGAGTCATGAGCAGACTGGCGGCAGCGCGGATATATTATGTGAGCCAGACAGCAGACCATCCAAGGGTATTGAGTGGTTCTGTAACAGCAGTTAAGTGACTGGACTGACAAAACTAAGTTGTGGAAGTCCTCATTCTGTTCACAGGGAAAAGTGGATTCCTCCAACTGGTCTTCTGCCCCCTTCAGGTCAAGAACAAGGACAGCTTTGCTGAAGGTCTGCTGAAAATTGTGGTGGGCCTGTGTTCCACCTTTGTTGAAAATTAGGACCCCATGAACTAATTCTTTGTCGTCCTGTATTCTTCATACTTAAAACCTACAGTGCAGTAGTACCTCTCTTTTTATCTATGCTTTTATCAGGTTATGATGGGTTGGCCACCTACAGTAACCCTGTCCTATACTCATATACCTATTCTTATCTATTTTTAATATCCTTTTTTTCCCCAGTTGTTTAACCAGGTGAGACACACTAAGCTGAAAGCTTGTTCACAGGTGCAACCTGGGAGCACAGGGAAGTTAAGTGACTTGCTCAGGGTCACACAGTATATGCAAACGGGGGCTGTGGGATTCAAACCCAGCTCTCCAGATTTGCAGCTCGGGAGCCTTAAACCACTGCGCTATACTGCCTGCAATACTATATTTCCTTTTCCTTCCTTGGGGACCCTAGAGAGAACATTTCTAAGAAAAAAGTAAAGCACTCAGAATATGCCAAATTAAATAAGATTGGCATACTTTAGAAGTGCACTCATTAAATCTGGTAATAAAGAAATGGTGCCTGTACAGAAATAAAGCTGAAACCATAGAAGAATGTATTTAGAGGCGCATCATGCACTTACATGAATAAATGGATACAAAAAGCAGCAGAAATTGTATTTAACGATGTAATATTAGAATGATAGAGTGAATATGTAGCCTAGAGAAAGATTATAGTATTATAACGGGTAATGCTGTCAAATAGGCGTGTAGCAATTCATTTAAAATGAAGTATTATGGAGGAAACCCCTCCTATTAAATTTCCTTATGGGTTTAATACTTCGTTTCAGGCAATAAAAAAACAAAATGGTTTAAGTATTTATCAAGTACCCTAAACTGGCTGTTTGAAAAAAAGTTGGAAGCATGGAGTTTCTGTCCTTAAATTGCCCCCGACTCTATGTAAGCAGCACAAGGAAATACTGCAGGAAAGCAGGCAGCATGTGTAAAGAAGTAGGGCTACCACTCTCAAAAAAGTGTAATTCCCCTGTAAATGCTGCACAAAGGAACCACGGAGAGTGGGACAGAAACAGAGCGGTGAAATTAACTTTCACTTTCCACCGTTCCGTATTAATTAAGGTCTACTTTTTCCTGTAGGATTTTCTATGGATATTCCCTTTTGAAAATAGGAGCTGAAGTAAAAATTAGGAGCTAGGATGCTCCTTTTACATTTAAAAAACTAGCAAGTTGTCACAGGCAGGAGCGAGCGGCTGGCGTTGTGCCAAAACTGATATTTTAGCCATCACCCTCTGCCACAAGAAAACTTATTTATCCCCTACGAGGAATCACTTGCAGGACCCTTATATGCATGGATAAATCATGAGAAGGAGCATAAGAAATCAAGAATAAGCAGCTCCTTGCTCAATGGCCAGTGTTAAAAAGGGGATTCCTAGGCTAAGTAATACGAGCAGGTGGCTGGCAGGCTGCCAACTGATATTTCAGCCGCCGCTTGGTTTTGGAAACGTAAGAAAGTCACAGAAAGAAAGCTCCCCTGTTCTTTGTGCATTTGAAGGAGCAAATGAGTATCAAAACCCACATATAAACACACAGTAATGAATATACTGAAACAAACCACATTCTTGTTTAAACTTTTAAAATACATACTAGGAAGGTACATTTTACAGTTCAGAGGAAAATAAAGCAACTATTGTTTTTTTTTTTCCTCGAAAATATCCATTTTTCTGTGCCCCACCAAACTCCTTCTACCAGACTTAGTTACCATCTGGGAGCCAGAACAACATTCAGTATAGGGGAAACAGTGCCTTCACATGTCTGTTTTTATATTATACAGAGCTGCCGTTCAAAGAGAAGTGGGAGGAGCTTGAAGCTCATTATAGTTCAATTAACCATACAGAGAACTATGTGGGCTTCCAGAAAAGTAAATTTATATTATCATTATGTTATTTTTTTCATATGATTAGAATGTTTTAGTAAAAGGTTCATCCTGCTTGATTTATCAAATGCAAATGTAACCCCCCTGCAAAAGGGGGTTCCCAAAAGACTTCCAGGAGCTTGCTTGAATGCTCCAAGCCTGAATGGTGTTTGGCGTTTAAGCCATTTATCAGTGAGTGTTTTTAGAGCCTCTGGTACTGTCTCTAACAGCTGTCTGCTTGCAGACATAATTAGTTTGTATGGGGGGACTGTGTACTTCTCTGTTTGAGTACCACTCGAGCTGCTGCCAATTCACTCCATTTTGCAGTCACTAGAGTGCAAAGGGAACCTATCTGAAAGATGTAACTGTTTGCCAGAAACCATTTAGAGTAATAATGAAATTACAGTTTGTCTAACCTGCTTTCTTTGCAGTCAGAACTGTGTCTGCCTAGTTCCCCATTCTGGTTTTGAACTGCTGAACTGGACCAATCAGTGTGGGGTAAGCTAGCTCTAAAATGGTGCCTTGGACGAATCAGAACTTGGACTCATAATCTGAGCCAGCCACAAGAGGATTGTATGGGCAGTGACTCTGGGAGATGTAGTTTAGACTTAGCGCCTTTTGGACCAACAGCAGCAGTCTATTGTGAGTGACAGTCAATCCAGTCAAGAACTGGGAGGAACTCAAAGGAAGTGCCTGGTTTTGTCTGTTGGAGTTTCAGTTTAGCTCTGGAGTGAAGGGAAAGAAACCCTGTGCTCCTTCAGTGCACAGTTTCAGTCAAAACGTGTAAGGTCCAGAGTTCGGTCTGCAGCTTGTGTAACCTGCTTGTTAGGACTGAATCCGTCCTGTGAAGAGAATCAAAGGATATCTGAAGAGTAGAAACCAGGCTCACCCTGTAGAAGACTGGAGGAATTGCGGAATTGCACTCAGTCTGTCAGGAACTGAATCTGCTGTGTGTTCTCCCGGGTATTGTGCAGTAATTGCAATCGGGATACAGATGCAGCCTGCCTGGTATAGTGCTTTCTTTTACTATATAAATGTGTGAAGAGGTTTGTGTACCTCAAGTGAATCCTGCTGCCATTACGTGACTTTTGCCTGTGACTGTTTACCATATAAATGTGTGAGGAGTCTCTTGGAGCTCAAGAGTAGCCCTGCTGACATTGAAGGACCCTATCTTGTTTGGAGGTCGTGAGTACTAATTCAGGGTCGCTCCCTGTTGAATTGCTACATTAAATCCAAATGGAATTACTGTACTGCTGACTGTTTAATTTTCCTTTTCTCTGTGTGAAAGGGCCCCTACCAGCTGCCACGGTTTGGACTAGCCACTAGGGCTTGGGTACCCAGGGACAGTAACTGATAGGGATAGGCTCTGCACAGAGCCATGGTAGATGAGTAGAGTGATAAGCTAATTAACCTGATTTCTGTCTTGTTATATCCCCCAAAAAATCAGAGCTGCTTGTTTCAGCAAAGTTATACTGCCTGAGGTATTTGTCTATGTTAAAATATTGTACTGTGATTGTTGCACTGTATCTTGTTTTGCAGGGGGTCCCAGTGCCTGAACCAGTTCTGGGGGTAAGTGTACACTGTGAAGGTAATTCTGATATACTGTGTAGGCCACTAGTGGGAAGAAAGGGGGGTTGCAGTGTCCCAGAGGGCTGTGACCAAGTAAGTTTAACTATTGCAAACCCTGACCTCTGGGTGGAGGCACCCGCCATTGGATCCAGGCCCCTCAACCTGTTAGTGGCAAATCAGGCAGGGGTAGTAGCCTCTGGGATAGCGCCATCTAGGGGTTACACAAACAATTACATGTACGTGTAGCTTAAGGGCCAGGTCAGCTGACCTATTTTTTTTTTTTTGTATTATAAATACTCCTCCTAGTGGGGACTTCTTCAGTTGAGCCTTGACTGTCATAAGATAAAGAGCTACCCAAGTGAAGTGGCTAGAAATTGATCACAGAGGAAAACAATCTGTACTGCCAGATCAAGACTGTGAAGGCTACCGACTGACGCTGGAAATTTGCTTTCTTGCATATTTTTTTGTTTTGCTTTCTTATTTTTGATAAAAATAAATACCACACCGAGGTGTGTTTTAAAGCCTAATTTTGAGTCCATGTCATCTATCCCACACCCGTTTACAAAAATTCTTGTCATACTGTAGGGCTGCAAGCTGTGTGGCCAATCCTGCCGCTACAAAGGGCACTGTGTGGTCCCAGATCTCCCCTAGGGCCTTTCACTCTGTGGTCCTCAAATGACTGTGGGTCCATGGTCCGTCACCACTGACGACTGTAGATGTCATAGGTAATACCAGACTGTGAACACATACATCATAGCAGTTGGACACGAACATGGGGAACATGCAAATCATGCACCTTTTAAAGCTGGACTTTCTGAGTTTTTCCATCGGGCTCCACAGAACGAGTCAGAGCTGCCGTGCACATAAGGAGTCAACAGGTAAATCAAAATAAGTTTGAACAGAAAAAGCCTGAAAAAGAATAGGTATGTAAGAACTTTCCGTAACAGTAGACCTTCTAGGGGATCTCAGTCATCAGGTCACACCGTAGTAACTTCACCGTCAGTGAAGCAGGATACACAAAGAAGCTTTCCCAGCAGTACAACTGGGGCCACCCACACAGACGTCATCAACCCTATAAAGGTGCGAGTGGCCCTGCTCCCTCTTCAGTTCCTTCCCCCGGAGACTAAGGGAGCCGAGCCCATTCCATGGGGGACCAAGGAGAGGGAGAGAGGTGCGCAGGCCAAAATAAAAGGCTGGATACACCAGTCAGCCAGTTCTGAGGAGAGACCCGTAAGAATGGGATGGTATAGGGTTGCCATCTGTCAGGTTTTTTTACCTGGTGATCAGGTTTTCAGGGTCCCTATCAGGTAATCTGGTTTTGCTCTGTGCTGGTCAGGTTTTTCAGCCATATAATTCATTGTTTCAGCTACATGCCCAGGTTACAGACAAGTTCTGTTGTCAATGTAGCCTTTTATTTGTGAACGTAGTCACCCTGGGAGGTGTAAAGTATGGCCATTAACACCATTAGCACTTGCTTACCTAATCTTTCCACTGCATCTTAAAGTGTCATAGCAGCACAGCTGCCCTCACCTTTTATAACAGTAACAGAGCCAGCTGTCCTCCACTTTTATTTGCTGGTAAACATTTTCATCTCGAACAGAATTTAGGCATTTTTAAATGTTTTAAATTCTTTTTTCTCCTCAAGAAAAAAGTATGGTCACTTCTTTGGCTTTGAAATAGTACTGTGGACAAGAACAGGAAATGGAGCCAGAAAAAGATATAAAGTATGTATACTGTTGTATGCTATTTACAGTATTTCCCTTGTCTCCCCCCAGATCATATCTGTAAATGAGATTTCTTTTATCTCTGTATGTTTATCTGGTAAACCAATGTCAATAAATTAACAAACACATAAATAAATAATTAGGAAGAACCTAGGAAAGCAACTTTAACAGGCACAGTACAGTTTTAACTGCTGCATTAAAGGAGTCTGTGTTATCTGGGCACAAGTTGCTATTTTGCACTGTTTTCCTCTGCTCGTTTTTGGGACTGTGGATCAGCTGGTGAGGGGGTTGGAGGCGGACCAGCTGCAGTGAGTCAGCAAAGAGGAGGAGTTGGCGACACGTTTAAATCCCTGCTCGCCCACAAGCGCGAGCACCACTCGGTAGAAGAAAACAGTTTTGGGATTTACCTTAGATTGTACTGGGGATTTAAAGGCTTCGGGAGAGTTTGCCTTGGTACAAGCTTATTTTAAATTAGGAAAGTGTTTGTTTAACTTTTATGTTTAGGGTATGGTTGCTTTTATGAAGAACTGTAAGTATTCTTAGTCTGTTTTACATTTTATTATTTTTCATTTATCTTGATTGCTGTATGCTGTTAGATTAAATGATTGACGCCTAGACATATTTTGTACAAATTAGGGGATTTTACAAGATGTTTGTCTTAAATATTCTAATGTGCTTGTTTGCAGTTAATGTGTTTAGTGCGCTTCAGTTTGCACATGGTTACACAGGGTCACTGACTGACCTTCAGTACCATTCCTTTTCTAGCGTAGGGACATTGAATGTCCATCAGAATGTATTTATTTCATCTGAGATATTATCCAATGTATGCTTTGACAATTCTTAGAGCACATTTGGTGCAGACAGTGCCTCAGTTTATGTTTCTCTTGGGAAGTGGGCCTTATAAAGGTCTTTTTCGCAAGGGAGTATGGAAACTGAATGTGAGGGGCATATTTATTAGGCTTACTGTGTGTTTGTTAATTTGTGGTGACATACATCCAAACCCTGGCCCCCCTAATGTGTTTTATGATGAGAAAGGGATTTCTATGAAACATGGATCTATGATTGTTACCCATTTAAATATCAGGAGCCTGAGAAACAAATTTGATGAGCTGAGGGACTGGGTTAATGAGGCCAAACCAGGGGTTCTGGTTCTAACAGACCTGGTTGGATGGGCAAACACTGAATTCATCTATTGATCTGGAAAATTTCCAATTATTTAGAAGGGATAGAACTAAAAGAGGGGGGAGAATTATTGTCTATACAGATTGTAATTTAACTGCCCATGAGATACATCACCCTTTTTTGGATAACTGCCTGGAAATATTGGTCCTGGAAGTAGAGGTACCTTTTCGAAAATCCTTATTAGTTGGGCTCTATAAGCCACCCAAGGTTTCAGTGAATGTTTTTGCTGACTTACATGAGTTTTTGTTAGATTATCGAGATACGCATGAATTATTAATAACCGGAGACTTTAATGTAGATTGGTTGACTGTAGATGGGAATCATGAACTGGTTGAGCTTCAGATTGGACTGGGCTTGACCCAGCTGATCTTGGAACCAACCAGAATTAATCATAGAGACCCAAAGAAATCCACAGTTTTGGATATGATGTTCACTAATTCTCCACAGTCTTTTTCTAAGACTGGAGTTCTTCCAGAATCTTTTTCGGATCATCAAGTCATCTATTCAATTAGAAATAATGTGGTTAAAATAGGTGCTAATTCAAAAATATTTTGGAGATGCTTTAAAGATTTTGATTATATTAGTTTTATGAATGATGTTGAGAACATATATTGGAATAGATTAGAACTGATTCCTACTCCTTCAGATGCTTGGGAATTTTTTCTAAGCGAATTTATGGTTATTTGCAATATACATGCCCCTCTGAAGCCAAGAATGATAAAAAATGATGGTAATGCTTGGTTCTCTCCTGAACTATACAAGATCAGAAAAGATAGGAATAAAAAATGGAAGAAAGCAAAACAAACAATGCTGAATCAGGATTGGGTATCTTATAGACAGGCTCGAAATTTTTATATTTCTAAAATTAGAGATTCAAAAAAAACAGTTTGTACGATCCAATTTATAGGATAATCATAAAAAGAACCCGAGGAGATTCTGGGGAATGGTCTCTAATCTGGTGGGGAAAAACAAACAAAATTGTGTAAATAAAATAGAAAAAGATGGTGTTTCATTACCCCGGGCAAAGGAATGGTAGATGCCTTTAAAGATTACTTTTCAAAAGTGGTCTCATTAAGCCCCGTAGATAGGGCTCATAGTGTTCAAAATGAAACATTGAAGTCTGATTACAGAAATAATGGTGGAGGAGATAGTGCAATAGGTGGTTTTGATTATATTTCCCCGGAAACTATATGATCTGAACTTTTAAAATTGGATACTTCCAGGGCGAAGGGACCAGACGAGATTCCCTCTATATTGCTGAAATATGCAGTACCTTGTGTGGCCTATCCATTGGCATATATTTTTAACTTATCCATTGTAAGTGAGGAATTTCCAGAGGGGTGGAAGATTGCTAAGATCAGAATAATTTTCAAGGCCGGGGACAAGTGCGAGCTGGGCAATTATCGGCCCATCTCGCTCTTATCTCAGATTTCTAAGGTTTTTGAAAAGATCATATCATGTCAGTTGAAAGGTTTTCTTGAGGATAATAATAAATTGGCACCTTTTCAATCGGGGTTCAGGGCACATCATAGTACACAAACAGCATTGATAAAGGTTGTAAGCGATCTTCAACTGAGTCTGGACAGGAGGTTAATGATAGGAGCTTTATTTATAGATCTCTCAAAAGCATTCGATACCCTTAATCATCGGGTTCTCCTGTCCAGACTCAGTGAGATCGGCTTGTCCTCTCGATCAGTTAAATGGTTTGCTTCTTATTTGACGGACCGTAGACAATTCGTGGAAGTGGGTTCCTACAAATCTAAGATCTTGGCAACAATAATGAGTGCCGCGAGGATCCATTTGGGGCCTTATTATTAACGTTTATATGAATGATTGTGAGTTACATCTACATCAGCGCGGTGTCATATGTATGCTGATGACACTGTGCTGTATGTTGAGGGAGATACTGTAGAATCCATAAATGAGAGGTTGCAATTGGCTTTTGATGAAATCCAGGAATATTTCAAAGTGAGTCATCTTATTCTAAATACTAACAAAATACAATTATTGTTGTTTAAAAACAATAATAATAAAAAAGATTTGCATCTGGATATTCATACTGTGGATGGTATTGCCATCACGCAGGTGGACTCTTATAAATATCTTGGGGTCTGGTTAGACACTAGCTTAGGGTGGGATGTCTACATAAACTCCCTTATAAAGAATATTAATAGAAAAATAGGTGTCTTGTATAGATATAAAAAGTTTACGTCCAGGGATGTTCGTCTGACCGTAGTTAATTCTTTAATACTTCCAGTGATAGATTACGGTGACATACTTTATGCAGGAGCCTTGGAAAAGTATATAAGCAGTGCAGACTTAGTTTTTCATAGACTGGCCCTCTTTGTCCTAGATGCCCCTTATAGAACACATAAGTGCTTACTTTTCAAAGAATTAGACTGGATTAATCCCAAAGTGAGAAGAGATTTACATCTGATCCAATTTATGACTAAAGTTTGGCATATGAAAGTACCGAGTTATATCACTGATTCATTTGAGGTCAGGAAGATTAAGGGAAGCCTAAGGGCCTCAACTGGAACTCAATATGTCCCGCCCAATTGTAATCTAAAGGTAGGTAGATCTTCGGCTATTACCAGAAGTATTAGCCTATGGAATCGATCCCCTCCAGCTCTCAGATGTAATAAAACTAAACACAACACCAATGAACTAAGGAAATGGCATATGTTTGCACTAAATAAGAGCATAATATGTAACGATTGTTTAACTTCTTGAATGTCTATATGTTATATGTTTTGTTATTTTTTTGGAATTGTTCATTATTTGTATTGCTTGTTGTATTGTTGTAATTTTTTGTCTTGATTTTGTGGTATTGTTTTATGTCGAGTCTTCTCAACTGAAACCTGGTACTTGGAACTTCCCTGAAAATGAGCTATGCTCAAGTGAATGTATCCAATTATTCATATTTGAATAAAAAATGATTTACTTACTAAAAAGGAGTAGTACACCCAGAATGTGCAAAAACATGTGTTATGTAGAGTGTTTTGATATGTATGTTAAATCCTAGTGTGTTCTTCCCTCTGTCTGCTATTTGGAGTTTTTCCTAGATTGCCTGCTAGCTGTATGGTAGTTTTACGACCCCTGGGGATCTCCATAACAAATAGTTTTATTGGCTTTCTTTCTCCCAGGATGCCCCCATCTCATGTAACAGTGATGTAGCCATGCCCTTAGATTTAGCATGCCTATTGCTTTAAAATTAGTTTAGCAACAGCAGAGCCTTGTAACTTCTTATCCAGGGAGCACAAATGGCAACAGTTAGTTTAGCAGATACATGAAAGCAAGCTAACTGGGGTTTCTGTAAGACAACAGCTACTAAATAGCTCTAATTCATTATTTGTGTTTTTGATGTTACAACACTCCTGCTAGCTAGACCTGATGAACAGAGAAAAAAAAATGTGAATCAGAGCTATTTAGTGGCTGTTGTCTTACAGAAACCCCAGTTAGCTGGCTCTCATGTATCTGCTAAACTAACTGCTGCCATTTGTGCTCCCTGGATAAGAAGTTACAAGGCTCTGCTGTTGCTAAACTAATTTTAAAGCAATACATGCTAAATCCAAGGGCATGGCTACATCACTGTCACATGAGACAGGGGCATCCTGGGAGAAAGAAAGCCAATAAAACTATTTGTTATGGAGATCCCCAGGGGTAGTAAAACTACCATACAGCTAGCAGGCAATTTAGGAAAAACTCCAAATAGCAGACAGAGGGAAGGACACACTAGGATTTAACATACATATCAAAACACTCTACATAACATATGTTTTTTTAAATTCTGGGTAGACTACTCCTTTAAGTGTTTTTTTTTTTTAATGATATAACAAACGGACTTCTAGGAGGAACAATGCATGATGAGTCATGAAAAGGGGTGGGGCTAGGGTCAGAGCTTAGGATCCGGTTTTTGCCTCATCCAAAGGTGGCAACCCTAGGATGGTGGGTGGGTGGGAAGGCAGACCTGATGACTGAGATCCCCTCTAAGATCTACTCTTACAGTAAGTTCTTGCATAACTGTTCTATCTTCTTCAAGGGTATCTCTGTCATCAGGTCACACCATAGGAACGAGTCTCGAGCAGTTCAAGGTGCAACAAGACAGTCTGGGAGGAAGGCCAACCAAAACCTAGGACAGGAGGCCCTGCAAGACAGCCCA
This sequence comes from Neoceratodus forsteri, assembly GCA_016271365.2. Taxonomy (NCBI): domain Eukaryota; kingdom Metazoa; phylum Chordata; order Ceratodontiformes; family Ceratodontidae; genus Neoceratodus; species Neoceratodus forsteri. Next base: position 1,070,433,937 of record CM028130.1, read on the forward strand.
GCCAAAGCCTGTTCGGACTCTAGAAGCAATGTTCAAACTACTGCCTGGTGAAAGTATGGATGGTATGCCAGGTGGCAGCAGTGCAAATGTCAATGGCTGAGACCCCTTTGAAACAGGCCACAGAGGTAGCCAAGCCCCTTGTGGAATGGGATTTCACTGCCCCGGCAACTCTTTGCCATGCTTGTTGTAGCAGAACACAATATAGTGTGCCAATCATTTGGACAAACACTGAAAATTTTAGCGCCCTCTCTTCCTGGGGCAAAAGAAAAAAAAAGCTGCTTTGTTTTTCTGCAATCCTTAGTTCAGAACAGATAGTATTTCAGAATTCTGAGCACATCTAAAGTATGGAGCAGTGCTTCTCCTGGATTGGCATGCTCAGGAAAATAAACTGGTAGGTACTGTAAATAGGTTGATTCAGGATAAACTCAGACACCACCTTAGAGAGAAACTTAGGATCTGTGTGAAAAGACACCTTCTTTGTGAAAAATTAAATAAGACTTCACACCAGAGAGCCTGAAGCTCGGAAATCCTTTGAGTAGTAGTAATAGCAACTAAAAATAACACTTTCCAAGAAAGAAAGTGTAGCTCGCAATGCATGACTGGCTCAAATGGAGACAGGGTCAATTTCTAAAAAACAGAATTTAAATTTCAAGCCGGGAAGGGGAATGGATTAGAGGTTTCAGGTGCAGGATGCCCAAGAAAGGTATGGGACACCTGTAACTGAACCAAAGTATGACTGCCCATGAGCTCATGAAAGGCAGAAACAGCTGAAAGATGCACCTTGAAGGAGGAATACTGGAGGCCTGAGTCCAACAGAGAGATCAGGTAGTCAAAAATCTGGCTCAGACAGGTGAAAGAGTCCAGATGGTGTTTGGCAGCCCAGACAGCAAAACCTCTTCCACTTCATGGCATACACGGCCCTAGTAGAGGGCTTTTGAGCTGCTACGAGGATATCTGCTACCCGCTGAGAAACACCGAACCAGGCGATGGCTATGTCCTCAGGAGCCCAACATGCAGACGAAGGAACTTGAGGCTTGGATGACCAGGGTTCCCTAAGCCTGCATCAGCAGAGCCCTGCAAAGGGGCAGAGGAACCGGTGGCTCTTGTGCCAACTGCTGCAGTAAAGGAAACTATATCTGCCATGGCCAGACTGGTGTGATCAGGATCATGCTGGCCCACTCCATCTGCAGCTTGATTAGCACACACTGAATCAGAGGAAATGCGTAAAGGAAAGTACAGTATGTAAGAACTTACCATAACAGTAGATCTTCAAGAGAGGCTCTTGCAATAGGTCATTACATATAGGACTGACCTGGCAGGTGTCAGGACCCCACAGAAACATTTCTAGCTAGCAGTCTCTGGCAGGGGACCGCACCCACGTCAGGTGACCAACGTGAGGCGATGGCAGTCTGAAGGGGGCGCTTCCCCACGCCCGCCTTCCAGTTTTTTCCCGCTAAAGGCCTAAAAAGGCAAGACGAGAGAGAAGCGGATATTTCCCTTCCTGGAAAAGGAGCTGAAAAGCTAAGGGGGATAGAGGGCAGGAAGGCATTACCTACTGCAAGAGCCTCTCTCGAAGATCTACTGTTATGGTAAGTTCTTACATAACTGTACTGTCTTACTTCGAGAGGGCTCCTGCAGTAGGTAATTACATATAGGACTGAATCCCAAGTAGTCTGGAAAAAAGGAAAAGCACTCAGGAGGAGGAAAACTATCCAACCAATCTAACCTCCGGCTGAACGGGTCTTACGACAGAAGACCTTGGAGTATAGACAACCCAAAGCCTGCTCTACGGCGAGAGGCAATATCCAAACTGTAATGTTTTGTAAAGGTATGGACAGAAGTCCAAGTCACGGCTGCGCAGATGTCTGCCGCTGACACATTCTTGAAACAAGCCGCAGAGGCAGCTACTCCTCTTGTGCAGTGACCTCTGACTTGACCCAGCAGGGTCTTGTGGTACTCGTCGTAACCGAAGGTGATACAATGAGCCAATCATTTAGAAAGGCATTGCTTGGAAACTGCATTGCCCTCTCTTTTGTGAGCAAGAGAGATGAAAAGCTGATCTGATTTCCTGAGATCCTTAGTCCTGGTAGTACAGTATCTCAGTATTCCGTGAACATCCAAAGTATGTAAGAGGTACTCCCCTTGATTGGAGTGTTGTGCAAAGAAAGCGGGTAGCTCAATGGATTGGTTCAGCATAGATTCCACTACCACCGTAGGGAGAAACTTAGAGTTGGTAAGCAGAGCCACACGTTCCTTGTGAAAAATCAAATAAGAGATTTTGCACACAAGGGCCTGAAGCTCAGAAATACATTGAGCTGAAGTAATGGCCATTAGGAAGAGTCTTCCAAGAGAGGAACTTCAAGTCTGCTGAAGCTGCCAGCTCGAAAGGAGGCAGAGTAAGCTTCTCGAGAACAAAGTTCAGATCCCAAGGAGGAGCAGGAATGCAGATATGGAGAATGGAGAACCCCTCTGAGGAATATCTTAGAGACTTACAACTGAGCGAAAGTCCTGTTTCCAAAAGGGACGTGGAATGCTGAAATCGCTGCCATGTGGACTTTCAAAGAGGAAAGGCTGAGACCCAGGTCAAAGAGATGACGCATGTAGTCCAGGACTCTCTTAGCTGGGCAAGAGAAAGGCTCAAAGTCCTTTGATGAGGCCCAAATCGAAAAACGTTTCCACTTCATAGCATAGGTGGATCTAGTGGAAGGCTTTCTGGCCTCCACCAGAATATCTGCTACGAGCGGAGAAACCCCAAACCGGGCTTGAGCTACGTCTGCAGGAGCCATGCATGTAACTGAAGGGATATGAAACCTGGATGAACAAGGGTCCACTGATCCTGGGTCAGCAAGTGCTGTGACAGAGGCAGAGGAAGTGAAGGTTCCTCTGAAAATTGTTGCAGAAGAAAGAACCAAACTTGCCTGGGCCAGAATGGAGCAATGAGGATCATCTGGGCTCCTTCTGTCCTCAGTTTGTGTAAGACCCTCAGAATTAAGGGAATTGGAGGGAAGGCATAGACGAATCTGTCCTTCCAATCAAGAGAGACAGCGTCCTGCCAGAAAGTGCCTCGCCTGGAGCGAGTGAGCAGAAGGCGGGAAGTTTTGCAGTTTGAGGAAATGCGAACAGGTCTACCTGAGGGGTTCTCCAGCGCAGGAAGATGTTGTCTACTATTTCTTGATCCAGTTCCCATTCATGGGCTCTGGCTGAAGACCGACTGAGGTGGTCTGCTAGCATGTTTTCTACTCCTGGAACATAAACTGCCATCAGGCGAAGGTTGTGCTGGACAGCCCAATTCCAAACTCTCATTGCTTCCCTGCACAGAGGGTAGGAACGAGTTCCTCCCTGCTTGTTGATGTACCAGACTACACACATGTTGTTCGTCTGGATTGTTAGGTGACCAGGAAGAATGGAGGAGTGAAGAGCTTGGAGAGCATACAGAACTGCTCTGAATTAGAGCACATTTATGTGTAAAGTCTGCTCGAGTGTGAACCAGCTGCCCTGAGTCCTGTGAGACCCTAGCTGGGCTCCTGAGGCATCTGTTGTCAACGTCTGGGAGGGGGGGTTTGATATTGAGGTGAACTCCCTGGAAAAGGTTCCCTTGCACCATCCACCATTGCAAGTCCCTGACCATGGGATTGAAGACTAGAACCTTCTGGTCTAGGTCGTCCAATGTTTGGTCCCATTGAGACCGAAGCATCCACTGAGAGATCCTCATATGGAGCAGAGTACGAGGGACTGTTGGGATAGCAGCCGTCATGAGGCAGAGGAGGTGAAGGACTGACCTGGCACCAACCCTTCTGTGACTGACAACAGACATGCTTGAGTCTGGAGGGTGTCCATCTGTCCGAAGGCAAAAAGGCCTTGACGGTCGTGTCCAAGATCGCCCCTATAAACTGGAGTATTTGGCAAGGGACCAAATGGGACTTGCCCTGGTCGATGGTGATACCCAGGCTGGTAAAAACCTGTAGGATAAAGGAAAGAGAGTGTAGAAGTTCCTCCCTCGATGGGGCCCCCAGGAGCCAGTCATCCAGGTACGGGAATGCCTGCACACCCTGGGCGCAGGTGGGCCACTACCACAGACAGGCATTTGGTAACCACTCTGGGGGCAGAGGAAAGACCAAATGGGAGGGCCTTGAATTGGTAGTGGTCCCCCTGGAAAGAAAACCGGAGGAATCTGCGGTGGGAAGGGGGATGGGGATGTGCAGGTAGGCATCCTGCATATCCAAAGCGCACAGCCACTATTCCCTGCCAAAGAAGTCGCAGAAGGCTCTGCAGGGAGTGCATTCTGAAGCAGTTGTACTCCACAAACATGTTCAGGGAACCGAGGTCTAAAAAAGGCCTCACGTCTCCTGTCTTCTTTGGAACTAGGAAGAAATGGTAGTAGTAACCTGTCCCCCAAAGGTAGGTGGGGACAGGCTCCATCGCCGCCTTCGCAAGAAGGGAGGAAATTTCTTCCAGGACCAGAGGAAGATATTCCAGGGAGTAAGACTACTTGGTGGGTGGCCTTTGGGGCGGTTTCTGAAGAAACTCAATTGAGTGTCCTGCTGCTATCAGTTGGAGCACCCAAGCATCTGATGTAATCCTCTCCCAACCCGGTAGATGAAAGGAGAACCTCCATCCTACTAGTTCCTCTGGAGAGTCCAGAGGATGTGGAAGAGTGGAGGAATCAGGAGGTGTGGGGCAGTGCAGCTGCCGAGGCTCCCGCAGCTTTTTTGGGTGGGGGAGTCTTGGTTGCTGGAGGGGTCCGACGCTTGTTGGACCGCTTTCCCTGTGGTTTTGCTTTTGGTCGAGAACATCGCCGAAAAGGACGACGCTGTCCCTGAGGGGGCCTGTACAGAGAGTCCACGGACTTGAGTGCAGTACCCTTCTCCTGCAGGCTGTGATGGATGTCCTTGACATCACTGCCGAACAGCACTGAACCCCTGAAGGGTGCATCCTGAATGGCGGATTGCACTTCAGGGACCAATTCTGACACTCGGAGCCAAGCATGACGCCGAAGACCTACGGTGAAAGCAGAGCTGCGTCCACTGCATTGTAGGTGGCACGAAGCATGTGCCGACTGGCCGAACAAACAGAGCGGACAAGGTCAGCCACTTCCTGTTTGGGCTGAGACTCAGGAAGGGAGTCCAATTTTGAATCCACCTGAGTCAGGATAGTCTTCTGACAGTCCCCCATATGAGCGACATAGTTCAGGGTCCCTAATACCCAAGGTAGAAGAAGCATACACCTTCCTCCCATAATGGTCCAGAAGCTGAGAGTCCTTATCAGGTGGAGACGAGCTGAGATGTTTGGGATTGGCAGACCGGCCATGAGCAGCGCTAATCACGACCAAGTCCGCCTTGGGGTGTACATTCAAAAGGATCTACTCCCTCAGGAGCCTGATACAGCCAATCTGCCTTCCGCGGAAGGGGGGCTAACGCAGATGGTTGCTTCCAAATAGTGAAATCAAGGTCTATATGAGGCTCAATCCAGGATGGAATCCATGTTGGAGCGGTCTCTGGCAGATCCAAGTGGGCAGCAAGCTTCTTATGCTGTGGATCTGGCTCCAGAGATTACCACTGGTGAACTTCCTGAATCTTTCTCAGTAACTCCAAAAAAGGAGGATCCTCCGGAGGAGACTTCAGTGGAGTCCTAGGCTTGGGAAGATCTGGAGTCCAAGGTTCGTCGTCACGATCCGCGCACCCCCCTGAATCAGTCAGAGGTCTCTGACGTATAGGAGGAAGACTCCTCACAATGCGGGGGAGGAATGGTCCCTTTGGGAAGTCCTCTGTGAAGTGTATCCTCCCCACCCCTGGTGCTGCGGTTACTCTGGTGTCGAGTAAAGGGAAGGGGTCTCCGGCGAGGGATCCTGCACAGGGTCTGGCGCTGGAAGACGGCTCTCTACCTCCCTGGTGAGCCGAGCCTTGGCCTCAGCCCACCAGGCAGCCAGAGTCTCCAAGTCCAGCAGCGGCTGTGGTGAGGAGGAAGAGGGGGATAAGGATACTAAGGGTATCCGTAAGGCAAGTATCCATAACCAGACGTCGGAAAGCCCAGCATCGGGTATTGAGGCGCCGGGTACTACAGTATCAGATAAAGTGGAACCAGGTACTGCGGCGTCAGATACTGCAGTATCGGATACCCGGGTGTCAGGGGCTCTGGCAGAGCAGAAGGCCCTGGAAAAAGCCCAGCAGGCAGGCCAGGTAAAGGTGGCTCCGTGGGTGTTGGGCCCAGCGTTGGAGCGGCGTCTGGCAAAGGGATGCCGGTTGGTGTTGGGTAGGCCAGCGTCGGAGCCAGCATCAGGGTCGGTCCTGTGGAGGGAGCCCTGACGGCAGCGTAGCCAGTTCCTCCATGTCACCCGGGGATGGAGAGTTAAAATCCCCCGGGGTCCAGCAGAGGAGACGCAGGAGGCAACAGCACGTGTTGCAGTGAGCCTGGGACATTGGACCGGTCCAAGGGGTCCAATGTAGACTCTTTCACTGGGCGTCCGTCAGAGGGGCCAATGTCCGGCTTATCAGCAGGATCCAGGCAGGCGTCGGAGGAGCTGGGGTCTGACTTATCAGAACTCTGGCCCGACGCAGGTCACGCTGGGAAAGTGACCTTGACAGGCGTGCAAGGGACCGTGCGCCCTCCCAAAGGAGCCGGCGTCTTATCGGTCCTGTTTGGGCGGACGTCAGTGGCACCAGTGTCTGACTTGGCAGACCCGCTTGACCCAGAGGGCCGGGTGGTAGCAGCCTTCCTGGGAGCAGAAGCCTCCTTTACCCCGTAGGCATCCGAGGGGCCTGAGCGCGAGCCCGAAGGGAGGGGCGACACCATCTTGGGCGCCACCAAGACAGTCGTCAATGAACGGTCCCCCACAAGGGATATTACCTTAAGCACCATGACTCCAGTCGGAGACGGGGACGTCGAGTCACAGTCACGGTGCTCGTCCTTTTTTCTTATGGCCTTCAGGGGAAGTGGAAGCCTGCCTTAACTTCTTCGGCTCCTTCTCCATGGAAGCCATCTTTTTCTGGAGAATATGGGCCTCCAGGGACTGCGGCCTGTGTTTTTGGGGAGCTGGATTGAACTGCTGGCAGTGCTGGCACTTCCCCACAGGGTGGTCCGGGCCTAAGTAGAAGAGGCACAGGGAGTGTCCATTGTTATGCAGCAGTTGGGAACCGCATGAATCGCACTTATTTTTATGCGATTCAGAAGGCGTCTGGGATGACATACACGGATGACTGAAGTGAAAAACTGGAAAAAACGGTTGAAAATCTCAGTAAAACTAACCGTCGAAAGACTGAAGAGCAATGGAACTCTACCGCGAGGAACTTTCACAAGTCAACGGCGGGAAAAAACTGGAAGGAAGGCATGGGGGATCGCCCCTTTATACTGATGTCACATGACGTCGGTCACCTGACATGGGGACGGTCCCCCACCAGAGACTGCTAGCTAGAAAATTTTCCATGGGGTCTTGACGCCTGCCGGGTCAGTCCTATATGTAATTACCTACTGCAAGAGCCCTCTTGAAATAAGATCTTTTCCGCTCCACGAGAGGGACATCTGTTTCGTCAGAAAACTCCAGGCCCCGGATCCTGCAAACAGAAAATGGGCAGTTCTGAGTTGAGTAGGGATGCAAAAAGATCCAACTCTGGATAAGCACATCTGGCAAACAGATCTTCTGCAATAGATGAGAGAAGTTCCCATTCATGCATGCTAGACTGAGTTTGGTGAGGCTGTCCACCAGGGTGTTCAACACATGGGACATGGACTACGAACAGAACCAGACTGTCGTCCACAGTCCAGTACCAAACTGTCAAGGACTCCCTGCACAGGGGGGAATGAGTTTCCCCCCTGCTTGTTGATGTAGCGGACGACACTGAGATTGTCTAACTGGATCAACAGCTGACCTAGAAGGAGATGGTTCTGAAAGGCCTGCATTACAAAGAGGACTGCCTGCATCTCCAGGATGTTGATATATAGAGATACCTTGGTCTGACAGCACGCCCCTCGAGTCTGAAAGGGACTCAGGTGTGCACCCCTACCAAAACCGGAGGCATCCACGGTGAGGATCTGCTGGGGGAGAAGGGATCTCAAATGGAACTCCTTAACAGGCTCTGGGGGCCCATCCACCACTGGAGCACCTTGCAGACTGGGGAAAGAGACTAGCACTAGCTGTTCTAGTCATCTGAGCGCTGGTTCAATTACACCCAGAGTGTCTACTGGGGTACCCGCATGTGCAGTCTGGTCAAGGCGACAGTGGCAATGGCCATGGCCATAAGACCCACAAGCCTCAGGAATACCCTCGCAGGAACATAACATCTCTGAGTGACCGCCTGTGTCTGAGCAATGAGGCTCTCTGCCCTGTTGAGAGGCAGGAAGGCTCTGACCTGCGCAGAGTCCAAAACCACCCATATATATTGCAGCCTCTGGGATGGGATCAAGATGACTTGGGCAGTTTGACAGTGATGACCATGGAGAGAAACAGCTTGAGAGTCCTCTCCATGGTCCAGCGGAGCTGATCTCTGGATGAAGCCTTGAGGAGCCAGTCATCCAGGTAGAGGAGAAAGTACAGTCATTCTTTCTGGAGGACCGCAGCTACAGCTGCTAAGCACTTTGTGAAGACCTGCAGCACAGAGGATAAGCCAAAGAGCAATACCCTGAACTGGTAATGCTTGCCCTGAAAAAGGAACCACAGAAATCTCCTGTGAGGGGGTTGGGCACTGAAATATGTAGGTAAGCAGCTTGCATATCCAGGGAGCATAGCCAGTCACCCCCTGAGTAGGGGGTAGCTGGCCTGGGAGAGTGACCATGTGTAATTTTTTGTACTGAATATAAAGGCTGAGGTCCTTGCGATCTAGGATAGGCCTCAGTTCTCTGGTTCTTTCGGGGACCAAGAAGAACTTGAAATAGAATCCCCTGTTGCTTTGGCATCTGGGCACTGGCTTGATTGTCTTTTTCCACAGAAGGGACTGTACCTCCACCCAGAAAACTGTTAGATGGGCCGGAGGATAGGTGAAGGTTACTGGAGGAGTCCTGGAGACGTTCCAACAAGTTCCAGAGCCTAATCCCTTTCTATAATCTGAAGAATCCAGGCACCTGAAGTGATGGTTCTCCACTGATTGAAATGGAGGGGGAACTGACCTCCGAGCACCACTTCTAGGTCGGGGACTGGAAGAGGGGAGTCTGGCAAGGAGTCCAGCAGAGGCAGATCTGGTAGCCGGGGCTGATCTGTCACCCCTGAGTTGCTTTGCAGCAGCACTGGAGGAGGTGAAGGGGTGGGCAAGGTGGAGGAGGCCCTGTTCTTGTCCTGGGGACGGGAAACTGCTCCAGACTTGTACAACACCTTACGGAAAGGTGGGTGCTGTTTGCTCCTAGGCTGCATATGGTAAAGCGAATGGACAGACTTGATAGCCCTACCAGATGACTATAAGTCACTGATTATGTCCTGGACATCTGGCCCAAATAACTTGGAGCCACCAAAGGGGCATTCAGCACTTTTTGCTTGACATCTGCTGCAAACTTGAGACCCTCAGCCAGGAGTGCCTATGAAGGCAGATGCCTGTGGCAGCAGCCCTGGCACCAGTGTCAGAAACATCATACACGGCCCTGAGGAGATGCTTACTAATGTCCTCAGCAGTCTGTAAGCATTTGAGAACCTCCTGTTTCTGGGAACATTCTGGGAGGGCTTGAGCAGCCGGCTTGCCCTTCCTCCAGATGGTGTTTTGGTACTTAACCATATGCAAAAGACAGTTAGCAATCTGAAGCCCCAGGGTGGAGGAGGCAGAGACCCCCCTTTCCCCCAAAGGTCAATCCACCTGGGTTTCTTGTCAGGGGGAGGGAGCTAAGGTGCATGGGCACCATGGACCTGTCATGTGCCACTATAATGACCATGGAATCGGTCTCAGACTGGGCAGCATAATAAGGCAGACCTTGGGAGGCATGACATAGCTTATCTGCCTGGCAGGGCATGGCAGGAACCATATCTAGCGTATGCCAGGCCGCAGTAGTGGCATTCCACAGGACAGGAAGGAGGAGAGGAATGACCTTAGGTGGAGACTCTGGATCTCCAGGAAGTCGACCAGGTCCCTTCTGGTGGCATCCTCCTCCTCCATGCCAAAGCCCATGGCTCAGAAGAAAAAATTACTCACCTTAGTTATGTTGTTTCTTTTAATGGAGTCTTGCTGTATTCTGACAAATTGCAGTGAGGTCCAACCTTCGAACTGCCCCGGAGATGAAAGTTAACTTTCCATGCCAGGCATGGAACGCTGAGCTCGGTTGAGACTCTGTCTGTTGCTGTTTGAACTCAAACCGTCAGATCTTTACGAGCTAAACTCACTGAGTGTCCTGTGTAGAAGCTGTAAACCTACACTAGCCAACTGGCTACTAAGTATAATAAACAGATTTTTTGGTCCCAAAACAAAGACTCAAGTCAGGAAACTCAAAAAATGAAATAAACACAACACCCACTCACCCAAAGAAAAGGGGGTGATAATAAAAAGGTGGGGCACCTCTTGAGTGCCAACACTGCTACTGCCCACCCACAACCCAAAAACAAAGGTTCTGAGAGGGTAAGGCAGGGGGGAGGTCAGAATACAGCAAGACTCCATTAGAAGAGACAACATTACTAAGGTGAGTAATTTTTCTTCAAACAACATGAAGTCTTGCTGTATTCTGACAAATACGAACTACCAAGCAGTACCTCCATGGAGGAGGGACAGAACCTACCTAGGAAATAGGCTCAGAAGCACTGCTGTGCCAAACCGAGCATCACTCCTAGCCTGGATATCCAGAGAGTAATGCTTGGTAAAAGTGTGAACTGTTTTCCAGGTAGCTGCTTGACATATCTCTAAGATAGGAATATCCACGGCAGAAGCCAGGGAAGCAGCTATACCTCTGGCAGAGTGAGCCCTCAGGCCTAAGGTTGGAATCCTGCCTAGTTTTTCATAGCAAAATTGAATGCACGAGACAATCCACCTGGCAATGGATCTTTTAGTGGCAGGTTTTCCCTTACCAACCTCACCACAAGTGAGGAACAGTTGGAGGGAGTCAAACCTGTGACCCTTGGTGCGCTCTATGTAGTAGCTAAGGGCTCTTTTCACATCCAAACTGTGCAGCCTCCTTTCACCAGGGGAGGAATGGTCAGTGAAGAACACAGGAAGAGACACAGACTGGTTAAGGTGGAAGTCTGAAACCACCTTAGGCAAAAACTTCCTGTTAGTCCTGAGGACCACCTTATCTCTATGGAAAGATATAAAATCAGGCTCCACTGACAGGGCTTGTAACTCGCTTATGCGCCTGGCAGAAGTGATGGCCACCAAGAAAACAGTTTTCCAAGTCAAGTACTTAAGCTCTGCTCAGGACAAGGACTCAAAAGGCGGTTGCATAAGCTGAGCAATGCAAACATTAAGGTCCCAAGCAGGGGCAGGGTCCCTGAATGGTGGATTGGTATGAAGCAATCCCTTGAAAAACTTAAGAGAATACGGGATGAGCTGAAAGGGGAGAAGGCTTACCTGCTGAAAGAAAAGCAGAGACAGCTGCCAGATGCACTCTTAGTGTAGCTGGTCTGAGTCCCAAGCTATTCAGATGAACCATATAGTCAAGGACTGTGGGCAAGCCAGCAGACTCTGGAGAAATATGCTTCCCAGAGCACCATATGGAGAATCTTTTCCATTTGGAATTGTAAGTGCTTCTGGTGGAAGGCTTCCGAGAAGCCTTTAGGATATCCATAACACCTTGAGAGAGGTGTAAATCAGCAAACTCTAACTCTTCAAGAGCCAGGCCTTGAGATTGAGAGATTTGAGATTCGGATACCAAACTCTCCCGAGCACAGGTTAACAGGTTGTAATTCCTGGGAACAAACAGGTGAAGGTGGACTGCTAAGGACAACAGGAGAGGGTACCAGGGCTGTCTGGTCCAGTCTGGAGCAATCAGAATCACTTTGCAGGGTTGAGACCAGATTTTGACTAGCACCTTGAACAGGAGAGGGAATGGGTGGGGGGGGAACATACAGGAACTTCCCTTCCCAATTGAGAACGAAGGCATCCAGGGGGACTGAGCCCAACACTGGGGGCCTGCAGCAAAAGAGGGGAAGTTGGTGATCGTCTGGGGCTGCAAAAAGATCCATCTGTGGGGTGCCCCATCTGGAGAAGATCACCTTCAAAACCAGGGAATTCAGTGACCATTCGTGATGGCCCTGAGATATAATGCTGAGAGCATCTGCCAGGACATTGCCCTTGCCTGGGAGGTGTACTGCTGTAAGACAGGTGTTCAGGGAATAAGCCAGAGACCATAACTTCATTGCCTCTGTGCACAAGGCCGTAGACCGAGTGCCCCCTTGCTTGTTGATATACCACACTGTGGTGGCATTGTCTGCCCTGATCTGAACTACTTTGTTCTGAACAGACTTGGAAAAAGCTTGAAGTGCTAGAAACACTGCTCTGAGTTCTAACAGACTGATGTGAAGCAGAGATTCCTGAGGAGACCACAACCCTTGGGTGGTCAGGTCTCCCAAGTGGGCTCCCCACCCCAAGAGGGAGGCATCTGTAGTAAGGATTAGAGAGTGAGACTGAGTGACAAAAGGAACTCCCTGTCTTAGATTGTCCTGATTCTGCCACCACTGCAATGCCTGGATCAGGGTTCGAGTCACTGGGATTAATTTCGTCAGAGGATCCTTTTTCTGAGACCAAAAGGTTCTCAAGTGGAACTGAATGTCCCTCATCTGAAATCTTGCTCCCTGCACCACTGCTGTAGAAGCAGCCATGTGCCCCAGGAGCTGCAGAAAATGCCTTGCTGTTCGAGACACCTGTAGGGTGAATGAAGAGGCCAGTGCAATAAGGGTCCTTGCCCTGTCCAGGGGAAGGAAGGCTCTTGCCTGTACTGTATCTAGCTCTGCGCCTATGAAGGTGAGGAGCTGTACAGGCTCTAGAACTGACTCTGAAAGATTCAGAAGGAAACCTAGAGAAGTGAGCAGTTGCTGAGTTATCTACAGGTGTAACCTGACTTGGTCTGGGGACTGGCCTACTATGAGCCAGTCATCCAGGTATGGGAAGATGGGCAATCCTTTGCCTTCTTAGGAAGGCAACTGCTACTGCCAGGCATTTTGTGAATACCCCTGGAGCAGAGGTTAGGCCGAAGGGCATTGCTCTGAATTGGTAATGGCCTGAGGGCAGCTTGAACCTGAAGTATTTTCGATGGGAGCTTCTGATGAGAATATGGAAATAGGCATCCTTGAGGTCCAGGGAGACTAGCCAGTCCCCTGGCCGGACAGAGGGTAGAATTATTCCCAGAGTCACCATTTTGAACTTTGGCTTTAAAAGGTGCTTGTTTAAATATCTGAGATCCAGGATGGGCTGCCATTCTTCTGTCTTTTTGGGGGGTGAGGAAGTACCTGGAGTACAATCCTTTCCCTTCATGTAGGGGTGGAACCCTTTCTATAGCTCTGACAGCCAAGAGGGAGGAGACCTCTGCCTCTAGGGCAAGCGCCTCTGAAGGATTTGCAGGTGGAAAGGATCTGGTTCTCATCTTTGGAAATTTTTTGAAGCCGAGAACCAGTCCCTGACTTACTACTTCCAGGACCCATTTGTCTGATGTTAAAGACATCCAGTCCTGGACAAAATAAGCCAGCCTGCCCCCTACAGGTGGTGAAGAATCGGCCCTGGCAAACCCATCAGGGTGCCTGTTTGGCAGGGGCTTTAGGCTGATGGGTGGAAGCAGGCCTGCTTGTACCCCGTCTGCCTCTCCCTCTAAAGAATCCCCTCTGAGCATAAGCAGAAGAGGAGGTCTGGGCTTGGTAGAAAGGCCTATGAAAAGGCCTGCCCCTGCCCCTGGGATGCTGCCTCTGAGGAGTGGCTTGCCTTTCCTTGGCCTGAGCACTCCGATGGGTGGTCCTGTTCTCATCAATCTTCTTCATGTAGTTCTCTGTTTGCTCCCCAAACAGAATTACCCATAACAGGAAAATCCATGGCCTTAGTCTGGGTATCCTGAGACAGGCTAGTACATCTGAGCCAAGCCATTCTATGAAGGGCCACAGATGTAGCCATGACTCTAGATGAAACATCATTGGAGTCCACTGCAGCATGGAATTGCACCTTGGATGCCTCAATACCATCAGCAGCTACCTGCTCCAGCTCCTTGGCAAGCTGGCCAGGGACCTGTTTAGCTAAAGCCATGACAGTGTCCCATCTAGATTTCTGATATCTAGCTGTATAGGCCATATAATTGGCCTGCCTGAGTCCCAAGGATGCTGCCATGTACTGTTTCTTTGCCATGGCATCAATCCTCCTGGAGTCCTTATCTGGTGGGTGTGAAGCCAAGGGTATATTTGCCTTATCACAGGCAGCAGCCTGCACTACCCCAAAATGGCTGCATTGCTGGGTAAGGAACTCTGTATCTGAGCCTGAAAGAGTATACCTCTTGTCCATTCTCTTATCCACAGGAGGTATAGAATTAGGAGTCTTTAAAATTTTAAAAGTCTGTTTCCCAAAAGACTTATGAAGGGGAATAGACAGTCTCCTGGACTCTGGGATATCCATCATTTCAACATAGTCAGGCTCCTCCTGGTCATCCACAGCTTCTTCCATAGAAAGCTGAAGGGTTTTGGCCACTTTCTTGTAAAACATGAAATGGGAGGGGGACTCAGAAAGCCTAGGAGGAGACACTCCTGAAGGTCTGTCTGGGGAGATGTCCGGGTCATTGGGCACATCCAGACTTTCATAATCACATTCACTTTCCTCATACTCTCCTTCCTCCTCCTCCGGTTCACAAAACTCCTCTAAATCATAATCCGGAACCGATGGAACCAGCGAACCCGGCGCCTTCCTGATGGTGCGGTTGGTCGAAGCTTTCGAGGATAGCGACTGAACAATATTTAACTCTTTGGCTATTTCATCAGCGGTTGGAGAAGAAACTTTTGGATCCACACCAGCTGATTTTCCTTCTTGTTCTCTTAACGGAACCGATTCCTCGGAATCGGTTCTCCCTTTACTCGAAGTTTCGCCCTGGTCAGAGGGCACTCCTCCTGGTTCGGTTGGAACCCGAACCAGGCTGGCCATCCGGGGTCAGCGGACTTTTTGGCCTCCCTTTCCCTGAGCCTACCAACTCTCTTTTCCAGGGTAGCTGCAGGAAAATTTTTACAAATCTGGCAGTCTGAATCAAGCTGGTGAAACCCCAGACAATAAACACAGGTGGTGTGGGGATCAGCCTTAGCAAAGACTTCCCCAAACACTACAGTGTTGAAACCCAGTGGGCCCGGTTTTTCTTTTGGGTTTCTCAGACATGGCCAGTCCTAACCAAAAACGTACCCTTTTTTCAGCAATCCGCCAGGCAAGACACCCTTGTCAGTTCCTGACCATGTTACGGGTCGTGGAAAAAAACGTAATAAATCCATTTTTTTTTAGAACCGATAAGAACCGGTAACCACACTCTAAAAGTAGAAGTAAAGACTTTTAAACAACCTGATCGGTTCAAACTGAACCGATCCCACGTTTACAAGTTCCACACAGAAAATAACAAAAATAAACCTATCTAGTACTCACGAATACCACAGACAGAGACTGAACCGATAGGTTGCAATTTAAATTTGGTCGAAAACCGAGAAAAACGGTACTTTAACCAACAAATTGAACCGAGCAAAGGAGAAATCTCTGGAGTGACTGTTCAGTGAGGCGGAGTAAAGAATCTGACGGTTTGAGTTCAAACAGCAACAGAGTCTCAACCGAGCTCGAGCTCAGCGTTCCATGCCTGGCATGGAAAGTTAACTCTTTCATCTCTGGGGCAGTTCGAAGGTTGGACCTCACTGCAATTTGTCAGAATACAGCAAGACTTCATGTTGTTTGAACAGCTGCTTCTTCACATTAAAGAAAGTAGGATCTTCAGGAGGGGACCTGGAAGTGTGTTTAACAGAGTCCTCGCTAACTGTATATGCAGTGGACCTGTCTGAGGAAAGAAGCTCCTCCTCATCCTCTTCCTCAGGCAGAATCAGGTCAGTATTCCTCCTCGACGTCGACCTGTTCCAACTCTAGGTCCGATGAGCGAGGAACAGACAGCGCCTTACGGGGCACAGATTCAGGAGGCCCAAGAGGCATAGATAATGAAGAGGCAGTTGACAATGCCAGGGACCCAGGCCTGTAGGAGCCCAGCTAGTGCACTAGGGCTGTAGTGATCTAGGTCAGTATCGAATTAAGGTAGACAGTGGGAGAAGGATGTGTTGATGGTGGAGGAGTTGCCAGCACAAGGCAGGACGAACCATCTGCCAGGGCTTGGGAGCCCCAGGAAACCGACAGCTGTGGGTCTGGGGAAGCATCAGGCCTTGACTGAGGGGCTGGTGTGAAGGATCCGAGGGTCAACGAGCTGGGGGCCAATGTCCAGATGGTCAACAGCCAGACTCCCTGAGCAGCAGGAGGCAGCGCTGCTGTTATGGGCCTCAAGGGGGCAAAGGCCTGGGCAACAAAGGACATCACAGCAGCCGCAGAAGATGAAGCACCCCCAGAAGATGAAGAAGCCATCAGGAGTGGAAGCGCGGTCCCATTCTCGGTCTTTTCTGTGACACCCCCACCCCACCCCGGGGGATCTGTCTCAGGCCTTGGAGGTCTGGGAGCTTGATGAACCTGCTGGCGACTGGAAAGGAGGGTCCCCAGAGGACCCCTGCCCAGAACTGGCTGCCTGTTCTACGAAGAATTTCTTCAAAGCCTTTCTGCATCACCTAAGGGTTGGTTGGTTGAATTTCTGGCACAGTACACAGTCAGAGGCATCGTGGTCAGGCCCAAGACAGCAGACACAGAGGTTGTGGTCATCAGAAGAGGCAATCTTTCGACAGTGGCAGCGATGGAAAAGAGAAGTGGAGAAAGTAGGTCTCGACATAAACCAGGTAAAATAATCTCCTATTTGAAAGAGATTCAAAAAGCTAGTTGAAAGGAAAAAAAATTGTCAAAATGGTGCGAAACCGCATCGGAACTTCCGTGGAGACCCATGTGAATGGCGAGAAAGAACCGAGGAGGGAGTGGGGACGCTCATACCTTTATAGGATTGGCGACATCGACAGCAGCAGCCCCAGTGGTACTGCTGGAAAATCTTCCATGTGGATCCTGCTTCACCAGATGATTGAGATACCCCCAAAGAAAATCTTGCACAACCCTTGTTCACTCGCAGGAGCTGTTAAGGAGGAGATCTGTTCTTTGTAATGGAAGACAATCTCGGAGTAGTGGGAGCGAAGCTGGAGCACAACATGACTAGGTGGTAGGAGTCAAGGTTGAAGACTGTTCCGGTGATTCAGCATACTCAGTGAAAGACTGCCCAAGTGTGGACAGTGAACTTAATCTAGGTAGTTAGAAATTAAGTTATTTCTTCTGAATACTTCATCCATTTTACTGTCCCATAAATGAAAAACAAATCCTTTTACTAACTACTTGTGTGAGCTTCAGAAGGCCATGACAACTTTGCATCTGCCAAGCTGCTCATGCCCACTGCCCTATACCACTGTCTCTTCAGGATTTCTTATCTGGTGAGGCCCACCAAGAGTCAGGTCATTCCATGAAGTCTTCCACATACATCACTAGCCAAGCAAAACAACTGCTCTGATAATCTGCCTTTACAATCACTGTTGGAAGTTTTAGCTCCAAATGAAGCAGGTCACTGTGACCGGAAAATAATACAAGCTGTGCAGTTACGTTAGCAAGATTTTCTAATTTAAAAGGGTATTTTATCCATTTATTGATCGTGATCATTTTCCTACAGTGAAACTGAAAATTTAAGATAAGATTTGTACAAACCCAAGCCCTTGTTCTGACTGAATCAGTTATTGTCATTCACACTGGCTATGCCACTTTCTTTTTTTAGTAACTTGTTCAAATCCCCCTCCAAATGTCCACCAAGTCAGACACACTGCATCAGAGACTGCCTAGGAGGAGGAGCAGCAGACTACAGTGGGCTCTGAAAGGGTGGCAGTTGTGGGTCAGACACACATTCCTCAACCTGTGCCACTAAGGAATTCCTATGCTGCTCTGGTGGGGTGGGACTGCAGAGATGGGCACCCGTGGTAGGGACCAGGGAGGATGTGGGGGTCCTCCACAGTGAAGACCCCAAAAGGGATAGTAGAGGAACCCAGAGAAGGATAAAGCAACTTCTGATGGGGTACTCACTTGTGAGGGCATATATATGGGAATAGGAAATGGGGGGGGGGGGGTTAGCTGCCTATGTGGTTCAAAAGCCCAGAGGAATGGGAAAGGGATCCTGAGGATCGCTATGACAGCAGGAAGCAAGGCAGAGCTGGATGTAACTGTCCACCTGAGAACTACCAACCTGACTATGGACAGGGCTGGGATAGTGCAGGGGTAAGTTGAAGGAGCTAGTGAGAGGTCTTAAGCAGGCTGCACGTTCAGTGGCTTTCGCATAGGTGCTGCCTGTCTACAACAGGTGGGGGAGAAGAGGGATCTCCATACCAATAGCTTCAACTTACTGGCTGAAGGAATGGTGCAGAAAAGGGGGGATTAGCTACACTGGAGACTGGGGTCGAACCTGGAGGGATAAAGTACAGTTACGTAAGAACTTAACGTAACAGTAGATCTTCAAGAGAGGCTCTTGCAGTAGGTAATTACTTGTAGGACTGCGCCATCTGGTGTTAGGACCACATGGAAACTTATGCTAGCAGTGTCTGACAGGAGACCACCCACCCAGCGTCACGTGACCGACATCAGTGTGACACTATATAGTGGGCAGTCCCCACGTCCGCCCTCCAGTTCTCCCACCAGAGACCTCTAAGAGTCATGACAGGAGAATGGGAAGAGGCTCCTGAATCCAAGAAAAGGCTCCTGAAAAGAGAGCTACAAACTAAATAGGGGGAAGTTGGGTGGGAAAAAGGTTACCTACTCCAAGAGCCTCTCTCGAAGACAGTTCAGTTACGTAAGAACTTACCGTAAGAGTAGATATTTGAGAGAGGCCCTTGCAGTAGGTATTTACATACAGGACTGATCCGCCAGGCATCAGGACCTCAAGGAAAAATTTCTAGCTAGCAGTCTCTGGTGGGGGACTGCCCCCATGTCAGGTGACTGACGTCATGCAACATCAGTATAAACTGGCCCCATGCCTGCCTTCCAGTTCTTTACCACCAAGGGCCCAAAAGAGGCAAGATGAGAGAGAAGCGGATACTTCCTTTCATGGAAAAGATGCTGAAAAAGCTTAGGGGAATGGAGGGCGGGAAGACAATACCTAGTGCAACAGCCTCTCTCTAAGATCTACTGTTACGGTAAATTCTTACGTAACTGTACTATCTTACTTCAAAAGGGCTCTCACAGTAGGTATTTACATACAGGACTGAGTCCCAAGCAGTCTGGAACAATGAAAAGCACTCGGAAGCAGGATAACTATCCATGGTATGGAGACTCTGGCGGAAGAGGTCTTATGAAAGAAGACCTTGAAGCACTGCCAGACCGAAGCCTGCTCTACAGCGAGAGGCGATATCCAAACTGTAGTGTTTCATAAAGGTATGGACAGAAGTCCAAGTTGCAGCTGCGCAGATGTCTGTTGCTGACACACTCCTGAAACGAGCTGCAGAGGCAGCTACTCCTCTGGTGGAGTGACCTTTGACTTGACCCGGCAGGGTCTGGTTGTACTTGTAACAGAAAGTGATACAATGAGCCAACCATTTAGATAGGCATTGCTTGGAAATGGCATTGCCCTCTCTTTTGAGAGCAAAAGAGACAAAAAGTTGATCAGATTTCCTGAGATCCTTGATCTGAGAGGTGGTGTATCTCAGTATTCTGTGAACATGAAAAGTGTGCAAGAAGTACTCCCCTTGATTGAAGTGTTGCGTAAAGAAAGCTGGAAGCTCAATGGATTGATTCAGCATAGATTCCACCATCACCTTAGGGAGAAACTTAGAGTTGGTGCGTAGAGTCACACATTACTTGTGAAAAATCAAATATGGGATTTTGCACATCAAGGCCTGAAGCTCGGAAGTTCACCGAGCTCAAGTAATGGCCACTAGGAAGAGAGTCTTCCAAGAGAGGAACTTTAAATCTGCTGAGGCTGCCGGCTCGGAGAGAGGCAGAGTAAGCTTCTCAAGAATAAAATTCAAGTCCCAAGGTGGAGCAGGAATATGGATTTGGGGGGGGGGGGCTCAAATGGAGGACCCCTCTGAGGAACGTCTTGGAGATTTCCAGCTGCACAAAAGTCCTGTCTCCAAAAAGGACATGGTAAACAGAAATCACTGCCATAGGGACCTTTAAAGAGGAATGGCTGAGACCCAGATCGAAGAGATGATGCATGTAGTCCAGGACTCTATTGGCTGGGCAAGAGAAAGGGTCCAAGTCCTTTGACGTGGTACAAATCGAAAACCGCTTCCACTTCATAGCATAGGTGGACCTGGTGGAAGGCTTTCTGGCTTCTACCAATATGTCTGCTACGAGGGGGGAAACCCTGTAGTGGGCTTTAGCGACGTCTGCAGAAGCCACGCATGCAAATGAATAGATTTGGATGAACAAGAGTCCCCTGTTGTTCCTGGGTCAACAAGTGTTGCGACAGAGGATGAGGAAGCAGCGGTTCCTCTGACAACTGTTGTAGAAGACAGGACCAAACTTGTCTGGGCTAGAATGGAGCGATGAGGATCATTTGTGCCCCCTCTGATTTGAGCTTGTTCAGGACCCTCGGAATTAAGAGAATAGGAGGGAAGGCATAGATGAATCTGTCCCTCCAATTGACAGACAGAGCTGCCCACCAAAAAAATGCCTCGCCCTGGAACGAGCGAGCAGAAGGCATGAAGTTTTGCGTTTTGAGGAGATGCGAATAGGTCTACCTGCGGGGTTCCCCATTGCAGAAAAATGTCATCCACAACCTCTTGATCCAGTCCCCATCTGTGGGTCCTGGCTGAGGACCGACTGAGGTTGTCTGCCAGTGTGTTTTCCACTCCCAGAACACGAATGGCCGTCAGGTGCAGAATGTGCTGGGTAGCCCAGACCCAAGCTCTCATTGCTTCCCTGCACAGAGAGTAGGAATGAGTTCCTCCCTGCTTGTTGAAATACCAGACTACACACGTTGTTTGTTTGTATGAGGAGATGACCGGGAAGTATGAAGAATGCAGGGCTTGTAGAGCATAAAGGACTGCTCTGAGTTTGAGCACATTTATGTGCAGATTTTGTTTGAACCGGGACCAGCTGCCCTGAGTCCTGTGAGACCCGAGATGAGCTCGCTCCCCAGCCCTCTCCTGAGCCATCTGTTGTCAACGTCTGGGAGGAGGGTTCGATATTGAAGTGAACTCCCCAGCAAAGTTTCTCTTGTACCATCCACCATTGCAAGTCCCTGATCATGGGATCAAAAACTAGTACCTCCTAGTCTAGGTCGTCCAGTGTTTGGTCCCACTGAGACAGAAGCGTCCATTGAGAAATCCTCATATGCAGCCGAGCGTGTGGGACTGTCGGAATGGCAGCCACCATTAGCCCGAGGAGGCGAAGGACTGACCTGGCTCTGACCCTTCTGCGACTGGACAGAAGACGGGCCTGAAACTGAAGGGTGTCCAGTCTGTCCGGAGGCAAAAAGGCTTTGCTGATGGTCGTGTCCAGGATCGCCCCTATAAATTGGTGGCACTGGAAAGGGACCAAATGGGACTTTGCCTGGTTGATGGTGATACCTAGGCTGGTGAAAACCTGCAGGGTAAGGGAAAGCGAGTGCAGGAGTTCCTCCCTGGACGGGGCCGCCAGGAGCCAATCGTCCAGGTATGGGAATACCTGCACTCCCTGGGTATGCAGGTGGGCCGCCACCAAGACAGGCATTTGGTAATTACTGGGGGCGAGGAAAGACCAAATGGGAGGGCCATGAATTGGTAGTGGTCCCCTGAAAACAAAATTGAAGAAATCTGTGGTGGGAAAGGCATATGGGGACATGTAGGCAAACATCCTGCATGTCCAAAGCGCACAGCCACAGTCCCTGCCAAAGAAGAGGCAGAAGGCCCTGCAGGGAGAGCATTCTGAAGCATTGGTACCCCACGAACATGTTCAGAGAACTGAGGTCTAAAACAGGTCTCACATCTCCTGTCTTCTTTGGAACTAGAAAGAAATGGGAATAGTAACCTGTCCCCCAAAGGTGGTTGAGAACCGGTTCTATCGCCGCCTTCGAGGGAAGGGAGGTAATTTCTTCTAGGACCAGAGGAAGATGTTCCGGGGAGTAAGACAACTTGAGGGTGCTCTTCGGGGTGGTTTCTGTAGACATTCTATTGAGTGTCCGGCTGCAATCAACTGAAACACCCAAGCATCCAACATTATCCTCTCCCAACCCGGTAGATGGAAGGAGAACCTCCCTCCTACTTGTTCCTCTGGTACCTCGAGAGGCCATGGGAGAGGTGAGGAGTCAGGAGGTCTGGGACAGCGCAGCAGCCAAGGCTCCCATGGCTTTTTTGGTAGGGGGAGTCTTGGTTGCTGGAGGGGCCCATCGCTTGTTGACCCGTCTGCCCTGTGGTTTTGGGTTTTGTCAGTTACGTCTATGAAAAGGGCGCCACTGCCCCCGAGGGGATCTGTACAAAGAGTCCATGGACTTCAGCATAGTGCCCTTCTCTTGCAAGTCGGTAATGATGTCCTTGACATCACCGCTGAACAGCACCGAACCCCTGAAGGGCACATCCTGAACAGTGGATTGCACTTCAGGGACCAATCTTGACATGTGGAGCCAGGCATGACGCCGAAGACCTACGGCGAAAACCGAGCTCCATCCAGCTGTGTCCACTGCATCTTAAGTGGCACAAAGCATGTGCTGACTGGCCGAACGAGCAGAACGGACAAGATCCACCATTTCCTGTTTTGTCTGAGACTCAGGAAGGGAGTCTAACTTTGGTTCCACCTGACTAAGGATGGTCTTCTGGTAATCCCCCATATGTGCTACATAATTCAGGGCCCTAATACCCAGGGTAGAAGACGCGTAGACCTTCTTCCCATATTGGTCCAGAAGCCAAGACTCCTTGTCAGGCAGTGACGACCCGAGATATTTAGGATTAGCGGAGTGGCCATGAGCAGCACTAATCACAACCGAATCTGCTTTGCGGTGTAGATTCAAGAAATCTACTCCCTCAGGAGCCTGGTATAGCTGATCTGCCTTCCTCAGAAGCAGGGCTAACGCAGAAGGTTGTTTCCAAATAGTGGAAACAAGGTCCGCGTGAGGATCTATCCAGAGTGGAATCAATGTAAAAGCGGTATCAGGCAGATCCAAGTAGGCAGCAAGCTTTTTACGCTCTGAATCTGGCTCCAGAGACTGCCACTGATGAAATTCCTGGATCTTTCTCAGTAACTCCAGAAAAGAAGGCTCTTCCAAAGGAGACTTCGGAGGGGTCCTTGGCCTAGGTCGGTCTGGAGTACAAGGCTTGTCATCTGGGTCACAGCATCCCCTGGAGTCCAAGTCAGAGGTCTCCGATGAAGAAGAGGAAGACTCCTCCTGATGCATGGGAGGGACAGTCCCTTTGGGAAGCCCTCTGGGACGCGTATCCTCCCCACCCCTGGCACCCTAGGGTTCACCTCTGGCATCGTGTGGGGGGGGGGAGAAGTCTCCCGTCTCCAGCGCAGGGGATCCAGCGAAGGGTCTGGTGCTGGCAGACGACTCTCTACCTCTCTGGTGAATTCAGCCTTGGCCTCAGCCCACCAGGCAGCTAGAGTCTCCTTCAAGTCCGCCGGCGTCTGGGGTGTGGGCGGAGGAGGGGGATACGGATACTGAGGATATCCGTACATCGAGTTATCATAACCAGACGGCAGGAAGCCTGGCGTCGGGTATTGAGGCACCGGGTACAGCGACGTCAGATAAAGCGGCGTCGGATACTGTGGCACCAGGTAAGATGGCACCAGGTTTTGTGGTGTCGGATACCCGGGTGCCAGGGGCTCTGATGGAGAAGAGGGACATGGCTGAGGCCCAGCTGGCAGGCCAGGCAAAGGTGGCCCTGCAGGCGTCAGGCCCAGCATGGGAGCGCCATCCGGTAGGGGGAAGTCGGGTTAGCTGGCGTCTGAGTGTCCAGTGTCAGGGTGTCTAGCCCAGCAGGAGGGGGGCCCTGATGGCAGTGTATCCAGGTCCTCTGTGACAACCGGAGATGGAGGGTTGGAATCCCCGGGGTTCAATAGAGGAGACGCAGTGATCTCAGAGGGCAACACCAAGCACTGTGGGGAGCCTGGGGCGTCAGACTGGTCGAAGGGGTCCAACACAGGCTCCTTGGCTGGGCGGTAGAGGGGCCGATGTCCGACTTATCAGATCCCTTGCTCAAAGGCCACACTGGAGATGCTGCCTTGTCAGGCAAAAGAGCGACTGTGTGCCCTCCCGAAGGAGCGAGCATCTTACCAGCCTTGTCCGGTAGCACTGGCATCAGACTTAGCGGACCCGCTTGAACCCAAGGGCCTTGTGGCAGCAGCTTTCCTGGGAGCGGAGGCCTCCTTTACCTCAGAGGTACCCGAGGGGCCCAAAGCGTGAGCCCGATGGGAGGGGTGACACCTTCTTGGACACTGCCAAGACGGTCGTAGTGGAGCAGTCCCCTGAAGGGGATGTTACCTTCAGTACCGCAACTCGTGGCGGAGGCCGTGGAAGTCGAATCCTGCTCCCAGTGCTTCCCCTTCTTTTTGTGGCCTTCAGGGGAAGTGGATGCCTGCCTCAACTTTTTCAACTCCTTCTCCATGGATGCCATTTTATTTCTTTAAAATATGGGCCTCCAGGGACTGCTGCCTCCATTTTCGGGTAGCTGAATTAAATTTCTGGCAGTGCTGGCACTTCTCCACAGAATGATCCAGGCCTAGACAGAAGAGGCACAGGGAATGGCCGGCCCTTATGCAGCAGCTGGGAAACCACACGAGTCGCACTTATTTTTATGCAACTCGGAAGCGCTCAGACAACATACACAGCGCATTTAGGGTGAAATTATCAAACAAAATGGTCTAAAAGTTCAAAACTGAACTGGATAGACCTAATGACGAGCGTTGAACATTACCACGAGGAACTTTCACAACTCGGCAGGAAATAAGCAGAAGGTGGGCATGGGGGACCGCCCCTTTATATTGACGGTCACCTGACGTGGGGGCGGTTCTCCGCCAGAGACTGCTAGCTAGAAATTTTTCCATTGCGTCCTGACGCCTGGTGGGTCAGTCCTATATATAAATAGCTACTGCAAGAACTCTCTCGAAGTAAGATCTACTGTTACGATAAGTTCTTATGTATCTGTACCATCTTACTTTGAGAGGACTACTGCAGTAGGTAATTACTTGTAGGACTGAGTGCCAAGCAATCAAGGGACAGAAAAACATGGGAGGCTAGAACAGGAAGCTAGTAGTCTGCCAAATACTTAGGACTGGAGCCCCTAAGAGGACTGCCAGTCCAAGACCAGCCCTGCATCTAGAGGTAATATCCAAACTGTAGTGTTTCATGTTTGGAAACTGCTGCACCTTCTCTCTTCGGTGCAAAAGAAACAAAAGCTGATCAGTTCTGCAAACAGCTTTAGTCCTGTTTGTGTAATAACGTAGAATTCTGTGGACATCTAACATATGCAGAATGGCCTCCCTCTGATTAGAATGTTCGGGGTAATACACCGGCAATTGAAGAGACTGATTCAGGGTAGTGTCTGAAACAACTTTTGGATGAAACTTAGGATCTGTGCGCACAGCCACCCGGTCTCTGTGAAAAATCAAATAAGGCACCTCACATCATCAGGGTCTGAAGCTTGGAAATTCTTCAAGCAGAAGTGACTGCAACTAAAAAGAGTGCTTTCCAGGACAGAAAGCGCATGTCACATGTCCTTGCCGGTTCAAAAGGAGGCAAAGTCAATTTTTCTAAAAGAAAATTAAGGTCCCAAGGTGGAGCAGGGTTGTGTACCATGGGTTTCAGATGCAGTATATATTTTAAGAGGGTTTTTAAGACCTCTAAGTGAGCCAGAGTCTTGCCCCTACTAAATCATGGTAGGCAGAGACGGCCGCTAGATGCACCTTCAGTGACAAATAGCTCAAGCCCAGGTCTGATAAACGGAGAAGATACTCCATGACCTGGTTAGCAGGGCACCAGAAAGGATGCAAAGTCTTTGAGGTGGCCTAGATGGAAAAGCATTTCCAGTTCATGGCATAGGTAGTCCTGGTAGAGTCCTTTCTTGCCTCTACCAAAATCTGAGCTACCCATGGGGAAACCCCATACCCTGAAGCAACTAAGTCTTGAGGAGCCACGCGTGAAGATAAAGGGATTTCCGCCCCAGATGTACTAGCATGACCCCCTCCTGGGTCAGAATATTGTAGGAAAGTGGTAGAGGAACCGGAGGGTCCGCTGCCAGCTGCTGGAGTGGCAGGAACCAAATTTGTCGAGGCCAAAACCGAGCTATCAATATCATTTGTGTTCCGTCTGTGGCCTGATCAGCACTCTCTGCATGACTGGAAAGGGAGGGAATGCGTACAGATATCTCCCTGTACATGAACACAACAGTGCGTCTTGCCAAAAAGCACCATGCCTGGGATTGAGCAAACAAAACTTGGGAAGTTTTGAGTTTGATGGGGCTGCAAACAGATCCACCTCCAGATGACCCCAAAGGCTGAAGATGTGGTCTAGTACTTCTTGTTTTAGCTCTTACTCTGCTGCAGCTGAGACAGTCTGCGAGAATGTGGACCACCAGAAATGGACTTTGTATACAACCACATCGCTTCCCTGCAAAGAGGATACAAGCAGGTGCCCCCATTTGTTGATGTACCACACCACGCACATGTTGTCCAACTGTATCAACAGGATATCTTGCGGAAGTATGCGTTGAAGAGCATAAAGCACCGCTCTTATTTCTAGCACATTTATGTGTAAGTACAGTTCTACAGACGACCACAGGCCCTGGGCCCTGTGACATCCCAGATGGGCACCCCACCCCATTCCCTCCGCGCCCGTGGTCAGGATTTGTGAGTAAGGAGGGGCCTGGAAAGGAACTCCTTAAAATCAGGTTGTTGGAGCCTTGCCACCATAGCAGATCCTTCTGTACTGGACTGGAAATTAGGACATGACTGTCCAAGTCGTAGTCTCTCTGATCCCACTGGGACCAGAGAGTCCACTGCAAGATGTGCATGTGAAGTCTGGCTACTGGGACCATAGGGATAGCTGCTGTCATGAGGCCAAGTAAGTGGAGAACCGCCCTGGCCGAAATGTGTCAATTGGAGGATACTAGCTTGGCCTGACTCACCAGAGTCTCTACCCTGTCCGGGGAAGGAAGGCCATACCCTGTACTGTGTCCAGAACAGCCCAAATAAACTGTAGGAAGGAACAAGCTGGGATTTGGAGTAATTGACAGTAATACCCAGATGCTTGACAAGGTGCAAGGTAGCTAATACAGAAGCCTCCAACCCCTCCAGAGCTGTAAGAAGCCAATCGTCAAGGTAAGGGAAGACATAGTGCCCCCGACTCCTCAAGGCACCTGCCAGGACTGCTAGACATTTGGTAAAAACCTGCAGTGCGGAGGACAGTCTGAAAGGGAGAGTTTTCAAATGGTAATGCTCCCTTGGAAAGAAAACCTGAGGAATCTGCGGTGTGGACAGAATATTGGGATGTGTAGGTACGCATCTTGCATGTCCAGAGCACAAAGCAGTTGTCGTTTGGAAAGGAGAGGCAGCAGGAATTGCAGTGTCAGCATCCAAAATCTCTTGTACTCTGAAGAGGTTGAGGGTACTGAGGTCTAAAATCAGGTGTAGATCCCCCATCTTTTTGGGTACCAGAAAGAAGTGGGAGTAGAATCCCTTCCCAATCTGGTTTGCTACCACTGACTATTGTTTCTTTTCGAAGAAGAGCCGTGATCTCCCTTAATTGGGGAATGCGTACCCTTGGCTTGCATGAAAACCCTGGAGGATTGCTTGGTTTTTCTTCTAGAAATTCGCGTGTTACCAAGCTTTATTAACTCAAGCACTGAGGCATCAGTCGTGATGGATTCCCAGTCTCCCAGATGCTTTACGAACATTGTGCCCACCTGTTTCTCCGACAGATGAGGAGGAGGAAGGGTGGTCAGCGAGTCAAGAATGGGAGGGGGGCTGGGGAGAATCGCTCCTGATGCCCTCCGGGGGTTTTGGCTGGAGAGGTGGCAGCCGTATTGGGAGCCCTACGTTTAAACTAACGTTTGGACGCCTGTTGGTTTTTCATCTCGCGTCTGTTTTGCTGATGAAAAGGACACTTTTGCTGTTGCTTTGGGCGGTACATAGTATGATCTGACTGAAGAGCTGTGCCTTTATCTTGCAGAGTTGTGATAAACAGGACAGAGCCTCTGAAAGTGGCATCCTGGATAGCCGACTAAACATTGGGGGCTAGGCCTGATATTCGTAGCCAAGAGTACTGGTGAAGGCTCATAGCTGTGGCTGTACCTCTCGCGGAGGAATCCACAGTGTCATAGGTGGCCTGTAAAGAATGGCATCCCGCCACCTTGGCCGATCTTAAAGTGTTCGCCAAGATGGTCTTTGCTTCAGAGTCCGGAAGGGCCTCAACAACGGGCTCGAGCTGGTGGAACAAAGACTTCTGGTACACTAGCATGTGCGAGACATAGTTCAGAGCATGAATGGTTAGCATAGAAAAATAATAAAACTTCCTCTTGAACTGGTCCATTTGTCTGGATTCCTTGTCGGAAGGAAAGGTACTAAGATACTTTGGTTTCACAGACCGATCATGGGCTGCAGTGATGACCACCGTATCAGCCTTAGGATGCACGAAGAGGTGGTCCTTGTCCTCAGGGGTCCTCTAAATCCGGTTGGCTTTCTTAGCCATGGTTGGGATAGAGGAAGGTCTCAGCCAGATGGTCGAGGATAAATCCTCGTGAGGTTCCAGCCATGGAGGTGTGAGCAACGGACTCATCTCTGGGAAATCCAGATGCTGTGCCAATCTTTGTCGTTTTGGGTCCAGAGCATCCAACTTCCATCCTTGTGCCTCCACCACTTGTCTGAGGAGGTCCACAAAGGAGGGCTCTTCAGGTGGGAATTTGGGAGACACCCTAGGGACTGGTTCCCCATGGGGAGGTGTCTCAAAACCTGAACCCTCAGAAGAGGCATCTGAATCCACTTCGGTATCATCAGAATCCTCCAGAATTTTTGCAGGAATCAGAGGTACCGTCTCCCTTGGGGGCCCTTCTGACGTCAGGGGTTGCTATCGGGCTGTCGTCTGGCCTGACGTCGAGGTACAAGGGAAGACCGGAGAGAGAGCCCTAGGGGTAGGATCTGGGAGGCCTGTGTCCGGAGGTTGCGGATGCCTGCTGTCCAACTCTGAGACCAATTGTAATTTCGTCTCAGACCACCAAGATTTCAAAATCTCCCTAAAATCCACCTGTGGTTGAGTGGGGGGCGGTGGAGGGCGACAGTGACCCAGTTTCATATCCCAAGAAACTTGTGGAAGGACAGTGGTGAGGATAACCTGGTGGATGTTAGGAATGATAACCAGAGTAATAAAAGCCCATCGAAAAGGTGTCCAGCATCAGGGCTGATGGAGGACAGCCTGATAGCGGAAATCTCAACAGTGCCCCCAACAAAGGAAAGCCAGACAGAGGCCCTGACAGAGGGTAACCTGACAGCAGCCCTGAGGGAGGGTAGCCCGACAGCAGCCCTGAAGGCGGATAGCCTGAATGGAGATCTGCCGGTGGTCCTACTGGGGGAACCTCAGTGAAGGTCACGAAGGGGGCCCCCGAAAGTGGGAAACCTGCTGGGAGCCCGACGGGGGAAGGCCCACTGGTAGTCCTGACGGAGGTAAGGGGCCTTGTGGACACCAGGAGGGGTAGGGTATGGCATTTCTACCACGGGCAGAGGTGCCACCGTAAGGCATTTTGCAACCCCTATGTCAGGGATACCTGACAAAAGGTCTTCTTCCATCGGGACCTGTGGGTCCAGCGACAGCGGAGGAATCTCCGATGGAGGAGGAGGAGGAGGAGACAAGGGCACTCCAAGGATGGAGTCCCAGGGTGACCATTGCCCACCAGCCGAGACGCAGCTGATGTCCGGGCCGCATATCGTCAGAACCTGACAGACGCAAAATGGTCGTGCGATCATCGGAGGGTCCAACGATCGACTGATCAACCAGGGTCATGCAGGAGTCAGAGACACCAACCCTCGATTTACCAACCCTGGCCAGGTGCTCATCGGAGGGTCCGACAAGCAGCTTATCGGCTGTGCCTGCCAACTTAGAATCTGGGGTGGTGATGGGCCTAAGTGCAACGGCAGCCTTTGATGAATCAGAGGTACCTGCCGTCACCATAACCAGTGGCGGAAGGGTGGCCAAAGTCTGCCCTTTTGGCGGAAGTGCAAGCCTGGCTATGGCGCTAGTCTTCACAGAGGAAGAGGGATGAGCCGCCACTGAAGAGCCCGTGGGTGGCTTCAGTGGGGGTGGGGGACTGCTCCTAGCCCCAATGTTTTTCCTTGCCCCCCTTTTCTTCTTATGGGGGTCAGCTGGAGAAGAGGAGGTGCTTTTAAACTTGAGTTCTTTTTCCACCCAAGTCATTTTTAGCTTCAGGAGATGGGCTTCAAGTGACTGTTGGCGCCTTTCCTGTGTGGCCTGGATGAACTGAGCACAGGCCTCACTCCTTGACGTTGTGATCCAGTCTCAAGCAGAAGAGACAAAGCGTATGCTGGTCATTATGCGGTAGCTGGACGCCCTCAAGAACTGCACTTATTTTTATGCGATTCTGTGAAAGAAGAGGACGACAAACGATTACAGGAAAATATAGAACAGAAAAAAAAATGAATACTCATCCGTATTAGGCGTTTGAACTGCTGCCACGAGCTTCAGCTGGTCCGACGTGCACTGGTCGATGGCGGGAAAGAACTAGAGGGTGGACGTGGGGACTGCCCACTATATAGTGTCACACTGCCATCAGTCACATGACGCCAGGTGGGCGGTCCCCTGTCAGGCATTGCTAGCAAACGTTTCCATGTGGTCCTGATGCCAGGGGGTGCAGACCGGTGTAACCCCCCCTACAAATGGGGGTTCCCAAAAAGTCTTCCTTGAGCTTGCCTAAATGCTCACTGCCAGAATGGTGCCTGCATTTTAGCAGTTTAAATGTGATTACCAGAGCCTGTATAGCCTCTGTGTACTGTCTCTTTAAGAGCTACCCAATCGCAGCTCAAGTAAACAGAGGGAGCTCTGTTGAAAGATGTAACTATTTACTGAAAATCATTTAGAGTGATAATGATAATGTAGTTTGTCTAACCTGCTTTCTTTGTAAAAGGACTGTTTTGTTTGTCTCCACTATCTTGGACCAAACAGTACTGGTGGGACCTAAAATGTAGCCAGACTACAGGAGCTGTCTGAATTCAAAATCTGTAGGAACTTTAGTTTGGAGCTTTTTGCGCTTTTTTTGCAATGGAAGGGGGAGCTCTTGCTTTGACTGACAGCCAAATCAGCCAACCAAATCTTCTGGATCTTGGGGAAGTCCCGGGCTGCCTGCAGTTCTTCAGTTAGTTCTGAGCTAGGAAGTGAAATGAGAGGAGCTGAAGTAATTCTGAGCAGCAATCCTGAGTGGATTCACATGGGAGAACTGTGAAAAGGCTGAGTTTTTAGCTTACATGTCTGCCTGCTGCTCCTGAGAGGAAGAGAAGAGAATTATTGTGGACTAAATCCAAGCTTGTGGGACTAAAGTAAGCCACTGAAGTGGGCCAGGCTCAACCTGAAGAAGTCCAAAGATTTTGCTGAATCCGATCGTCCTGTCAGGAGTTCCAGCTACCCTTAAGCTCCCGGTGTGTGGAGAGACTTTGCGACTTTGACCGGGGAGCGCTTTGCCTGGTACAGTAAAATTCCCATACATGTAAATGTGCTATGAGCTGCTGGTGGGTTGGTAAGTTCCCTCACTGTATGAACTGTGTTCTGCTTGCTTGAAGCTGTAACAGCCCAAAACGGACTGCATCGAATTTGTCTCTATGCGGTCTGGGCCTTGCCAGACTGGCCCAGCCAGACACCCACTGCACAAAGAAGCCATCGATAAGAGACCTGCCTGGGGATCAGCCTCCCCCTGCTCCACGCTTTAACAGGAATGACGCCTCTGTGACTCGTGTGGGCCCTGCTTCTCCTGGCATTCCAGATCAACCACCTGCAGTCTCGATTTTCGTCCAGCCCTTGTCAAGTCTTGGGTATCATGAGTAAATACCAGGGTAGCTCCCTGCAACAACAGCTTAATCTGAGTGTGTCATCTGATTGTCTTGTTGTTTCGTTTCCTTTACGAACTTAGCCCTCTGGCTCCAGATTACAAATACTGGTTACTGTGCATGTTATGTTTTCCATCACAGGGCCCCAACCAGCTACAACCCGGGCAACGGTCGTGGCTAGCTTATCTCTTCTCCACCTGGGTACCCAGAGGTGGACTGTGTGGGGGGACTCAAAGTGCATGCATAACTGCTTGATTGATATAACCTTTAAGCTAATTAACCTGATTTTGCCCCTCCCTTGTTCAAGTCCCCTGAATAAATCAGATCTAACTTTCTCTGCATGTAATCTGACTGTGGTTCCAGTTTGTGCACAAAGTACTGTACTGTTGCTATTTGCTGTGCATAACCTTGTTTTGCAGGGGGTCCCCAGGGTCGAGCCAGAGGAAACAGCCCTGGTGGTAAGTGCAAACAGTGTGGGTACCTGTGGGTGCACCAGGAGCATTGTGAAAGTGATTACTGTACAGTGTTCAGGCCACTAGAGGGGAAAGAGTGGGGTTACAGTGTCCCGGAGGGCTGTGCCCAGGTTAGCTTGACCACTACCAACCCTGACCTCCGGGTGGAGGCACCCATTTCAGAACTCAGGCCCCTTTACCTGCTACTAGCCAAGTAGGCAGGGGTAGTAGCCCTTGGGATAATGCCACCTAGGGGTTACACCTATAAGTAATTACATACTGCAAGAGCCCTCTCGAAGTAAGATCAGCCTTTACAGGGATGACTGCCTGCACCCTTCTGGAAGCAAAACCAGTCCTCCAAGAGCAGAACCACAGTTCTCAGTGGAAGGTTTAAATGTTACTTCAATGAACATTTCAACTAGCCGAGAGGGGTGGCAGAAGAAATGGAGGACGCAGTAACTGCCCCTTCACCAAACACATGCTCAAGTAAGAAGTAGGGAGAACCTGAGAAGAGAGAAGTACCTTCGAGTACAAATTCATAAAAAAAAAATCAGGGTGATAGAAATGAAGGGAAATGTAAACTGGAGCAGTAAAAACTGAGGGAGTGGGAAAGGAAGGAGGGAGGGTAAAAAGGAAAAAAGAGGGGTAATAATCAGAGTGGTAACAACATATGGAAGGTCATGTCTGTAAATGCTGGAAGTCTAGGAAATAAGAGTATGGACCTAGGGGCCATCATGGTAGAGGCAGATCTGGATAGTGTGCCCATCACTGAGTCATACTGCACTGAAAACCATGATTGACAAGGCCATACCACACCAGGCTATATTCTATACAGAAAGGATGGGGAGGTGTAGTGCTTTTTGTGAAGGAAGGCATAAAGATGACAAAGACGTAGGGAGTACAGAGGGGTGGTGGCAGGCAGAGGTATTGTGAGTACTGGTGGAAGCCATTAGCAAGATGACAAAAAAAGGGAATGGTGCTGCTAGTGGTGGGACTTCAATGCCAGTTGTAGACTGGAACCTCCCGGCTGCAACTTCAACTAGAGGCAAAGACATCCAGGATTTCCTGCAGGGGGCATTCTTCAGGCAACAAGTCCGCAAAACCACACGTGATGGGGCAATATTGGACCTGGTACTTATTAACAGGGGCAGTGTTGCAGACGTCAAGGTGGGAGGCCACCCGGGGACCAGTGATCACCATACAGTGTGGCTCAGTATAAGGACAGCTGCAGAATAAAACCACACAAGGCGATCTTGGTCCTGGACTTCAGAAGGGCAGATTTTATAAAGATGGGCGAATGCCTCAGGAATGACCTGGGTGGAGTGGACGAACAGCGGACGTAGCTACAAATGGGCATAGTAAAGGCAACAAACCCTCTGCATCAAACAAGTAAAAGTAAGAGGAAATACAGACCATATTCAGATGACATAAGGAGACACACAGAAAGGTGTAGAAACAGCGAGAAGCACAGAAAGCAGTAAGGAGTGCAATGGCACAAAATGATGAGTGAATAGCCCAAGCAGTAGTGAAAGAGAACAAGATATTCTGGAAGTATGTCAGTGAAGAGAGAAAGTCTAGGGGAGGGACTGTAATGGTAAAAAGGGATACGGGCAGAGCAGAGGGGGACCAGGAGAAGGCATCCTGAACAAATACTTTTGTTCAGTGTTCACAGTGAAGGGAGGAGGAGAGGGGCCATCAAAAAGTAACAGGAGCCCGGAAGGAAGGGAGGTGGACATCTGCCCTTTTTCTCAGGAGAGAGTACTAAAGGGACTTGCTAATCTGAAAGTGGACAAAGCAATGGGACCAGAAGGGGCACATCCTAGAGTACAGAGGGAGCTCAGGGAAATACAGGCTGCACCTCTGACAGTCCTATTTAACAGCTCACTTGAAACAGGAGTTGTTCCAGAGGACTGCAAGAGGGCAGATGTAGTCCCACTTCACAAAAGTGGTAGCAGGGAGGAGGCTGGCAATTACAGACCGGTCCACCTGACATCAGTAAAGTTAATGGAATCACTGCTGAAGGAGGGAATAGTGGAATATCTTGAATCTAATAAGTTACAAGACCAAATCCAGCATGGATTCACAGGTGGGAGGTCACGTCAAATGAAGCACGTACGATTTCTTTACTTGGGTGATCAAGGATTTAGATCGGGTGGACCAGAGGATATGGCCTACCTAGATTTCAGTAAGGTATTCGACACTGTTCCACATAGAGACTAGTAAGCAAGCTGGATAGCTTATGACTGGACAAAAGGTGATAAACTGGGTAAGAAATTGGTAACGGGATAGGCAACAGAAGGTAATGGTAAATGAAGTTCAGGTTTCAATGCGATGAAGTGAAAAAATCATGCACTAAGGGCACAGAAACCCAGGGACAGAGTACAAAATGGGGGGATGGGGTTACTGATAACCACCAAGCAGGAGAAAGATATGGGGTAATAACATCTGATGACCTAATGGTGCCCAGGCAGTGCAACAAGGCATATGGGAAGGCTAGTGGGATGCTGGAGTGTAGAGGGAGAAGCATCACCAGCAAGAGGATGGTGGTGCTGCCTCTGTATAGATCGCTGGTAAGATCCCACTTAGAATACTGTGTAAAGCGGAAACGGCCCAGAGGGCGGCAACTAAAATGGGGGCACTGCATCAAAAGCCCTACCTAATGGGAGTAAAATAATTGAATTTAATTTCAATTAAAAGTTACCAGAGGAAAACATACTGAGCCATGAAAAAGTACTCTGTATTAATGTTGTTTCTTCTAATGGGTCTTGATGTATTCTGACTATTGCAGTGATCACCAACCTTGAGGGCAGTTCAAAGGTTGGTGATCACTGCAATAGTCAGAATACAGCAAGACTTCATGTTGTTTGAAAGCTCATTTCCAGATGTGTCCTGGGGGATGGGGAGAGGGGATAATTACATAATAACAAGTAAAAACACAGTAATACAATAAGGCACAGCAATGTACAGTAACACACAGTAACATAGTGGCATAATTAATAGCAATACAAATTGATTACATCAGGAGTGGGAAGAACCAGGCACTCGCAAAGGTACAGGAGGAAAGTTTTTTTTTTTTTTTTTTAAGAAAGGTGCTCAAGAACAAGGGAACATCCTAAGAAGTTGGAGGTGGATTCAGGAGAGATGTGAGGAAGTACTTCTTCACAGAAAGAGTGGTGGATTCCTGGAAATGATTATCACCCAAGGTGGTGGGGGCAGAAACAGTGGTGGGGTTCACGAATGCATGGGATAGGCATAAGGGAATCTTAGTGGAAAGGAGTGGGGGGGAAGTCAGGGATCAAAAAGGGTCTATGGTGATACTGTTGGTAGGGAAAATGGACAGACTGGGCAGGCCAAGCAGTCCTTATCTGCCGACAAATTCCATGTTTCTCTGTTAATTATTCTCATCATGCCCAAAATAAAAAGAACCTCATGAGTCAAAGACTGAGTTACAACCGGTTCCATTTCTCTTCCATGCCTTATAGTGGCCTACCATCATCCAAGGTCTTCTCATTTGTCCAGTTTGTCCGCTCCCTAACGTTTTTAAAGTGGGATGCTTCCGCTGAGCCCAGTGTCAAAACGGGCTACTTTTACATCCGCACCTATGTTAAAAGAAAAAAAACATATTTCAGTAAGTGCGGCAAATCAAAATTTAACTTTAGATCAAAATATACAACAAAAACCCAAACTGAGTGTCAACCTATGCAGACTACATTGGGAACCTCCCATATACCTGTGAATCCCATCTGCCAAAGTACATCTGCTTGTAGTGTCTGTGCCACCTGACGAGGGATGGCTCTCAGGAGGCGTCTACTTGAGTGCCTGCCAGTTGCATGCCAGAATCCAGAGCCCAATGACAAGCTGGTTCTTCGAAGTGGCCGGGAAGATTGCCATTTCTGTGTCCATCGAGTTTCTTTGCAGGGTAAAGGAGGATCAGCTAAAGGCAGGAGAAGTATACAAATGTCAGATACATGCAAGGGATAAAGTCTTTAGCTAATGAACCATAATGTAAACTAAATTACGAAATCTCTATACTAGAAAATTATTGATTTAGTTTTGTCTACCGAGTACATGAACTAGACAATAAAATGCCTATTTTTTGCATGATCCTGGAGAACCCAGTCGAGGGCTTAATGATCAGAACAGGTTAAAAAAAAGGGGGGGGCATAATACATGAAGTACAACATATTAAAACATACTACATATACAGCAAAGATAAAAACAATTAAAACACAAGTTGTTTGCAAATTGAGCTGAACAGTTCGGACAGACAGACATAATTTAAAGCAATTGTTGCATGGGTTACTGGTATTTAGCTACAAAGGCAGATAAGCAATCGACATGGAGTAAGTCACAGAGCAAAATAAAAAAATAAAAATAAATGCTATGTAAACCTAAGCACAGGTGTAGAAAACAGGACGTCAGGTACAGGTGCACTCAGAGAAACTTAGGTACTGGTATAACTCCTCTGTTAAGTGGATATAAGTTCATCCTACTTAGATAACCTAAGAGGACAGATAGGGTCTCACACTGCCCCCCAAGGTTACATATGTTTTGTATTTATTTTTGTTTATATTTTATCCCCAACTTTTGTTACCATGACACCCACCCTGAAGACTGGTGTCACCACAGCTATATCCTTGCTCCAGCCAGGAGTGGTGGGCAAGTGGCGGCTTAATTTAGCAATGGCAACCCCTGAGCTGCCAACAGGGATTGCTTCAATGCCAGGCGGCCCAGGCTACCTGGTGAGCCTCACTTCCACGATGTGCTCAATCTCTGGCCAACACCCCCCAACCCCAGCTGGGATTCATACAAAAAGTAGCAACAAAAAATACAGGTTACTCACCTGTAACAGGAGTTCTAGGAACGGTATATGTTGTTCATCCACACTGTCTAGCAGGTTCCTTGCCGCTTTAAATCTTGCCGGAAGGTCTTCAAGCTGGCTCCTCCCACCCAACCGGGTGGTAAAACTCTCGGCTCCGCCACATGCAGCCGAATCTAGCCTGCTGGAAACTAGGTTAGCGTCAAAGCTGGGAGGCGGGTGGGTGTGTAGGATGAACAACATACCATTCCTAGAACTCCTGTTACAGAGGGTAACCTGTATTTCTAAGGACATGGATATATTTGTTCATCCCTACTGTCTAACAGACTCCTAGCAGTTCTCTCCCGAAGTGGGAGGCAAGCCTTCCTGTACTTAGGAACAATGACTGCAGAACCGGGCCCCAAAACCAGCATCCCGGCGTGACTCAAGGTCGATATGGTAATGGGTAATGAAGGAGTGTACTGACTTCCAGGTAGCAGCCCTGCAGATTTCCTGGATAGGGATGTCCCTGGAAGCAGCCACCGAAGCAGCGGTATGGCAGGTAGAATGAGCTCTTATCCCTCTGGGAGGCTCCATACCCGCCAACCTATAGCAGAGATCTATGCAGGAGGTGACCCACCTACCTATCATCCACTTGGCTGCAGGTCTCCCAGGTGCGGCTTCAGCGTAGGTGACAAACAGCTGGCGAACCTCTCCCCGAACTTCAGCCGTCCGCTCTTTATAATAAGCGAGCGCTCTTCTAGGGTCCAGAGTATGGAGCCCATATTCGGCCTCCGAGGTGTGATTGGGGTAGAACACCGGCAGAGTCAACACCTGGTTAAGGTGAAACCCAGACACCACCTTCGGAAGGAATTTCAGGTGGGGGCATAGGACAGCCTTTTCCCTGTGGAAGACCAGATAAGGAGACTCAATGGAAAGCGCCTAGAGCTCTCCCATCCTTCTGGCTGACGTGATAGCCACCAAGAAGGCGGTCTTCCACGACAGGTGAGAGATGTCACACCTGTGCATCGGTTCAGAGAGCTTGCCCATGAGCTTAGCCAATACCAGCAGTAGATCCCACGGAGGTGGAGATTCACGCACCGGAGGGGATATGTGATCAAGGCCTTTGAAAAAGCACCCGACCACCTTCTCCTGCGCCATCGACTGCTTTCCGACCCGCGCCAGGTAAGCAGAGATGGCTGCCAGGTGCACCTTAAGGGTCGTCGACCAAAGCCCTAGCTGAGAAAGGAACCACAGGTATCCAGAATGCTTGCCAGGGAACAGGAGGAAGGGTCCAGGCCCTTGCCCTGACACCAAATGGAGAATCTCTCTCCATTTAAAGGCATAGCATTTCCTGGTCGACTCCTTACGGGATGCCTCAACAACATTGAGGACCTAGTCGGAAAGACACAAGGCCTGGAACTCTAGCCGCTCAGGGACCAGGCCGTCAGATGCAGGGATTGAAGGTCTGGATGGAATACCTTCCCCTGACTGACTGAGATCAGGTCCAGGCGGGCTGGGAGCCGGCTCGGGAGCCTGGAGCTGAGGCTGAGGAGATCTGGATACCAGAACTGACGGGGCCAGTCTGGGGCTACCAGAATCACCTGCGCCTTGAGAATCACCTTGTGGATCAAGGGAAATGGGGGAAAGGCATGAAGAGGCCCGGGTCCACGGCCTCGAGAAGGCATCCTGCAGCGAACCCTGCTGAAGGGAGCGGGCATGGAACAGCCTCAGCTTCACATTCTCCCTGGAGGCAAACAGGTCCACCTGAGGCATGCCCCAGTGGGAGAACAGATCTTGTACTACCTCCGGCAGGACAGACCACTCACGGGACACAGCTCCTATCTGGCTTAGGGCATCGGCCAGAATGTTGGAGGCTCCTGCCACATGGCTGGCAAGGAGATCTGCCTCCAGGCTGCGTACGAGGGACCAAATGCGGAGAGCTTCCCTGCACAGAGGCATGGAGCGCGTTCCGGCCTGGCGGTTTAGGTGGTACATGGTCATGGTATTGTCCATCTGGACTTGGACCACTTGACCCCATACAAACGGAGCGAAGGCAGTGAGGGCTAGATGAACCACTCGAAGCTCCAGCAGGTTGATATGGCATCGGGACTTCCGACGGGACCAGAGGCCGTGCGCTCTGTGCTCCCCCAAATGGGCACCCCAACCCATCAGAGAGGCATCTGTCAATAGAGAGACCGTCGGCTCGGGGCGGACAAACGGGATGCTCTCCTGCAGATGAGCTGTAACGATCCACCACTAGAAAGCACTCCACATCTCCTGTGTCAATGTCACTGGCTGATCCAAAGGACTGGAGCGCTGTGACCACTGGCTGGCCAGTCCCCACTGTAGGGGATGCATGTGCCAACGGGCCCAACGGACCACGCTTGTGCAGGCCGCCATGAGGCCCAGGAGGCGCAGGAAGTCCCAGGCAGGGAGCAATTGCCCAACCTGAAATGATTGGGCAAAGGAGGAAAGAACCTCAGCCCTGTCTGCCGGGAGCCGTGCTCTGGCTCGCAGTGAGTCGAGCTCTGCCCCGATGAATTGGATTACCTGCTTTGGCATGAGTTCCGACTTGGCCTCGTTGATGAGGAGGCCAACTTGAGAGCAAACCTGGAGGGCCAGATCCCTGGACCGCTCCACCTTCGGTCTGGAGGTGGCCGCAATCAGTCAGTCGTCCAGGCAGGGGTACACCCGGACCTTTTGGCACCGCAGGAATGCTGTCACCACTGCCATGCATTTGGTGAAGACACTGGGAGCCAGAGAAAGGCCTAAGGGCATGGCCCGGAACTCGTAGAAGGACCCCACCGCTCTGAAGCGGAGGAATCGCAGGTGGGACAGACGGATTGGGACGTGAAAGAATGCATCCTGGAGGTCCAGAGAACAGAACCACACA
The DNA here is from genome assembly GCA_016271365.2 of Neoceratodus forsteri. Taxonomy (NCBI): domain Eukaryota; kingdom Metazoa; phylum Chordata; order Ceratodontiformes; family Ceratodontidae; genus Neoceratodus; species Neoceratodus forsteri. The sequence goes on from CM028130.1 coordinate 1,070,474,098, forward strand.
CCTCGTTCCAAGGATGGAATGATCTGAGCCAGAATGACCATCCTGAAGTTGAGACCTTAGGAACCTGTTCAGGTCGTGCAGGTCTAGAATGGAGCGCCAGCCCCCCGTCCGTTTCGGAACCAGGAAGTACCTGGACGCAAACCCTGGGTCTGGTAGAGGATCTGCCACCTTCCTGATCACCTCCTTTTGGAGAAGCAGGGCAATGTCGGCTCGATGGGCCGGAAGAGAGGCTGAAGACCCCGTAACCCCACCATGGGGCAACAGCTCAGAAGGGCAGGGCCTGCTCGAACTCCAGAGGCAGACCCTTTCCTACCACCTCCAACACTGATCGGTCCGTGGTGATAGCAGACCAGGCGGAAAGTGGCAGAGCCGTCCCCCCACGGGGGGAACCCAAGGGAAAGCGACGTGGTTGGGGGCGACACCCCTCAACCCATCACTGGGCAGGCTTGGAGGAAGGACCAGCCGAGGAACCTCCTGGGCCTTTTCCTCCAGGCTTCCTGTTAGAGGAAGCTGCAGGCTTGGCTTTGGGGTGCCAAGTGCGAGCCTGCTGGCCCTGATGTGCCACAGGGGCAGAAGGGCGAAAGGACTTATGTTGCTGTCAGCGGTCTTTGTCCTTCTGGGCAGACGTGACAGCGTCCAAGGTGGCACTGGACTTTTCTATTCTCTGGAGGTGGCCTTCCATCCCAGGCCCGAACAAGTCGGTACCCAGGAAGGGGACGTCTGCCAACTTGTGCTGGGTATCCGCCGTTAAGGTGGATATCTGCAGCCAAGCTCTGCGGCGCATGGCCACTGTGGCCGCTACTCACCGGGCACAAGAGTCTCAGATATTGAGAGCCCTTTGGAGCTGCTGTTTCACCACTGCCCTTCCCTGATCTCGCACTTGCTTGACCGTAGTCTGCAGATCAGCTGGGAGATGAGGGATCACCTCATCCAGGAAGCCCATAAGGGTGTGGGAGAAGTGCGCCATCAGTACAGCCGAACTGGCCTGACGGAAGCCAAGGGAGGACGCAGCATATACTTTGCTCCCGGCATAGTCCAGCTATTTGGACTCTTTGTCGGGGGGCTTGTCCACATCCCTAACATTCCCGGAACGCCGGAAAACGCTGTCGGTAACCAACACCCCCGTAGAGGGGTGTTCCGAGAAACCGCACAGAGACCCAGTAGGGACTGCATACTTCCTGGCCAAAGGAACAGGACAAGAAGCCAGCCGCTGCCAAAACTCCAAGGCTGGGCCAACAACAGCTTCAGCCACTGGAAAAGCCTCCGTGGGAGAATCCCCTCAGTCCAGTATCTCCATGAGGGGATACTTGGCCCGCTTGGATACAGGCTCGAGCTGCATCCAGGTGGACTCAGAGATGAGCTGAAGCAGACCCATGAGCGATGATGGGCTCTGGTCCATTGATTTACCCCCAGGAGAACTCCAGGCCAAGAGGGGCCTGGAAAACAGGGAGAGTGGTTGTCAGACTCTAGGAGTCTGCGAAGTGCTGCCCTAGGAACTGAGTCACCCTCCACCTGCCGAGGACGGTCGGGAGTGAGGGTGACAGACAACCGGTTGGGCAGTCCCTGACCCAACCGAGAATCCTTGGTCGGAGCCAGATTTCGGTTGTGGAGGCAGAGGTTCCACCACAATCAGTGGGGCAGCTGGTTTCGGCCGAACAACCGGCCCAGGTTTGGGCACCTCGGCCACCGTGAGGGGTTGTTTTGGCCTTTCGGGTGACAGCCACTTAATGGCCGGGGAAGGCATCGGCTTGTTCCCGGTCAGAAGGAGCTGCTGCTACATTAAGTCCTCGAAGCGTCAACGCAATTTGCACCAAAGGCTCTCCTCTGTGGAAGACGAGGACGAGTGGCACCGTCGCTTTCCTCGGGGCAGAGACCGAGACAGTCAGTGCCGGCGAGATCAGCTGGCCGAGACGAGGTCCGAAACAGAGACCGTTGGTGTTTCCGAGGGTTGGTCTGCGAGGGAGCGGGGGAAACCCGCTCCTCCCTCGGCTCGGGAGCCTTGACCAGGGACTCTGGCACAGGAGGCACAGACAAGTCCTCGGTTTCCACCTGGGGAACCGGTGAAGAAGGGCTGTCGGCTTCACCAGTCGACAGCCAGTCCGACAGGTGAGAAAATCTCGACCACATCAGCGGGTGTCTCAGGCGGCTGACCTGACAGGGACACAGTGAAACCCGGCGGCCTTAGCGCGACCTCAGCTGAAGTCGAGCTGTCGGGAGGGACCTCCTCCCGCTCCTGAAGCATTGACAGTGGGACTACCCTTTGAGTCCTTCTTCTTTGACCGAGAGGAGGTCCCGATGGCCCCTCGCCTTCGTGGAGAGGGACTGGCAAAGCTCCTTAAAAGAAGCTGTGTAGGAGGATCCCAAGGACAGCAGGATAAATGCCGCGACCGAGGAAGATGAAGATGTGGCCTGGGCCACCTCCTCCTCGAGGGCGATCATCTGCTTGAGTTGCTCAGCCGAGCCAGCCACCACGGAAACCACCCAACAGGCCTCCCTAGACTTCACCAGCTGATAACATTTCTCAGGGCGCCCAAGTTGGAGCCGGGCAGCACGGTCTTCGAGGACATTTGCGAAAAAAGACCCTGCACAACTACGAGCCTCGATGGGTTGTCAAGCTCAAGGCAGTTGGCGCAAGTGGTGAAGATCAGTCCTAGACATCTTCTGCCCGCATGGGTACTGCCGAAAACCGGGAGTCAATTTGTCCATCGCAGCCACGAAGGAAGAAGTAGACCGAAGTCTAGAAAACGTTAAAATTATTTTCAGGTGAACTGAAGAGTTCGGATCCAGTCTAAACGCACAGCGCTAAGGAGAGAACTTGAGCTTCCAAACGGTAAGGAAGATCTGGCGTCATGGGGCCGAGCTGAGAGTTTTACCACCTGGGTGTGTGGGAGGGGCCAGCCTGAAGACCTTCCGTCAGATTTAAAGTGGCAAGGAACCTGCCAGACAGTGTGGATGAACAACATATCCATGTCCCTAGAACGGCTGCCACTGAACAAGCAGTGCCCACAAAAACCAACAAAAAAAAAAAAATGCAGTTTGAAACATACAAATGGGCAAAACACAACAGCCACAACAATGGACTTCAAGCTGGTCCAAGTTAAAGCAGTATTTTATTAATCAACAATCAAGAGATTCCCATTAAAACACACAGTAGCTGCATGAAATGTCCTTTTTTCCCCTCAGGAGTCAATTCATTTATTACTCTTGATCCTCGATGTTTAATAAAATATTGTTTTAACTTGGATTAGCATAAAGTCTGTTATTGCCAGTGATTTGTGCCCAGCTTACACACGAACACTGGTCTTCCATGGAATAGAGCAATGCACAGATGCCACACTCCAGACAGCCTTCACAAAGAATAGTTACTTATTGTAAAGATAGATCTTCAAGACAATCTCCCCCATTAAGCCACATCATGGCACTGTAAGCAGACAGCGTCAGGACCACCCGGAAATTTCTGTAGCTGAGGCTGCCCATATTGACATAACTCATTGGTGCATACAAAGCGTGGGCATCCCAGCATGCCTCAATTCCCTGCTGGAGACAAGCTCAGAGGATCAATGGACTGGCAGAAACCACATCAACCAGTACCAAACCAGGCACACATATGAGGATTTGGAAATCTAAGTACAGATGCTGAAGAAGGCCTCAGAGGAGAACCAGCTTACGAGAAATGGCAGAATAGTCACCTGTCAAGGAGGAAGCTAGGAGGGAGGGCTGTGGCTTAATCAAGGGCATTCTCCACTGAGTCACATCATGGAACAATTCCCAAGAAGTACCAAGCACTGAAGGAGGATGGCAGGACCCAAGGATCCTGAATAAGTAGGCCTTGCAAAACAGTGGCTCTGTCTCTTGGACTAGGCATGGGGTCGATCTTAACATTGTTTTACTAGCCCAAACACTAGTGCAAATTTACCAGGGCTAGTGCAGCTAACTTTCTACTTGCCCGTCTTGACTAGTGTAGATTTCATGGCTGTTAATGAAATTAAAAAAGTCTCTACTTTAGCATTCCCTAATCCTCATGCTAATCTCTCTCAATGTTCCAGATGGCCAGGTGTGATTAACAGCTCATTAAGAGCTGCAATTATCTGGCAGTTCAAAAGAGGGAGCCCACAAAAGACTCAATGTGAGTCATTATCACTCCACTGCTAAAACTTTCAGCTAGTGTTCAGGGTGTGATCAAGGGTAGAGTGCCATTAAGGCCCCGTCCACACTGCACCGCTCAGACCCCATAACGGATATAAACTGTTACAACCATGAGGGCGGTGTAGTGTGTCCCACACTACCGTGGTGTCCATTCTGGGACCGGCACACTTGGGCTCTACACACTCTAAGGGCAGTGACTGTTACCATGGCACCCAATCCCACAATGCAGCTGCACTGGGGACCGGTGCCATGCGTCAACACTCGCCTGGCTAACATTGCGAGGGGTGTAACGGTTCACGCCATTGTTGACACCTCATATGTGGTTTCAACAACGGTTACGAAAACGCCTTCTGTAACGTTACAGGTATAAACGCAAACCGTTGCAGTAACAGTTTGGTCACTCTGTAACGTTACACAGGAGTAGTGTGGACAGGGCCTAAGTCACCAGGTTCCAGTTTTCTGAATGTGTCTATGTCTAACAATTTGTCCAATATTATTAAGACCAGTGCCCCACATTTCTCTACATTTTGAGTGTTTGTATCCAACATTTCAGTGACAAAATACAAAGAGGTATATGGAATTGGCCTTGCAGGTGGTGGGTTTTATTCCAGCCTCACCATAACTTCCCTCTCCCATTCAAATCTCTTGACTCTGTTCTTTCCCTTGACATCACTGCAGACTAGACTCTGAAGTGACCATCCATAGATCCATAGCTGCCATTATTGGCAAATGTAGGGGGTCCCCAGCTCTTCTAAATGGGCAATGCCAGCCCTCACCATCCATACAATTCCACCCGTATCCCACTCATCATGTCCTTTCAGACTAAAAACAAAGTTTTGGATCATGTATGGTACAAAAATACAGGTTACTCACCTGTAACAGAAGTTCTAGGAATGGTATATGTTGTTCATCCACACTATCTGGCAGGTTCCTTGCCGATTTAAATCTTGCCGGAAGGTCTTCAAGCTGGCTCCTCCCACCCACCCGGGTGGTAAAACTCTCGGCTCCGCCCCATGACACCAGATCTAGCCCACTAGAAGCCAGGTTGTGCGTCAAGCTGGGGAAGTCAGGTAGGTCGTGTGGATGAACAACATATACCATTCCTATAACTCCTGTTACAGGTGAGTAACCTGTATTTCCAAGGACATGGATATGTTGTTCATCCACACTATCTGGCAGACTCCTAGCAGTTCTCCAGGAGGAAGGAGGCAAGGCGCACACCCCCTACTTAGGGAGTAATGACTGGGGAACCGAGGCCCCAAAACCAGCATCCCGGTGTGACTCAACGTCGATGTGGTAATGGGTGATGAAGGTATGTGCCAACTTCCAGGTAGCAGCCCTGTAGATTTCCTGGATAGGGACGTCCCTGGAAGCAGCTACCGATGCAGCGGTAAGGCGGCTAGAATGAGCTCTTATCCCTCTGGGAGGCTCCATGCCCGCCAACCTATAGCAGAGATCTATGCAAGAGGTGACCCACCTGCCTATCGTCCGCTTGGTTGCAGGTCTGCCAGGTGCAGCTTCAGCGTAGGTGACAAACAGCTGGCGAACCTCTCCCCGAACTTCAGCCGTCCGCTCCTTATAATAAGCGAGCGCTCTTCTGGGGTTCAAAGCATGGAGCCTATATTCGGCCTCAGAGGTGTGACTGGGGTAGAACACAGCAGAGTCAACACCTGATTAAGGTGAAACTCCGACACCACCTTTGGAAGGAATTTCGGTGGGGCGCGGGACAACTTTGTCCCTGTGGAAGACCAGATAAGGAGACTCGATGGAAAGCACCTGGAGCTCTCCCATCCTTCTGGCTGACGTGATAGCCACCAAGAGGCAGTCTTCCACGACAGGTGAGAGATGTCACACCTGTGCATCGGTTCGGATGGCTTGCCCATGAGCTTAGCCAGTACCAGCAGTAGATCCCACAGAGGTGGAGGTTCTCACACCAGAGGGGATGTGTGATCAAGGCCTTTGAACAAGCCTTCTCCTGCGCCACCAACTGCTTTCCGGCCCGCGCCCGGTAAGCAGAGATGGCTGCCAGGTGCACCTTAAGGGTCGTCGACCGAAGCCCTAGCTGAGAAAGGGACCACAGGTAGTCCAGAATGCTTGCCAAGGAACAGGAGGCAGAGTCCAGGCCTTTGCCCTGAAACCAAATGAAGAATCTCTTCCATTTGAAGGCATAGCATTTTCTGTTCGACTCCTTACGGGACACCTCAACGACGTTGACGACCTCGTCCGAAAGACCCAAGGCCTGGAACTCTAGCCGCTCAGGAACTAGGCAGTCAGGTGCAGGGATTGAAGGTCCGGATGGAATACCTTCCCCTGACTGACTGAGATCAGGTCCGGGCGGGCTGGAAGCTGCCTCAGGAGCCTGGAGCTGAGACTAAGGAGATCTGGATACCAGAACTGGCGGGGCCAGTCTGGGTCTACCAAAATCACCTGCGCCTTGTCCCTCCTCGCCTCGAGAAGCACCTTGTGGATCAAGGGAAATGGGGGAAAGGCGTAGAAGAGGCCCGGGGTCCATGGCCTCGAGAAGGCATCCCCCTGCGTGAGCCCTGCTGAGGGGAGCAGGCATGAAACAGTCACAGCTTCGCATTCTCCCTGGAGGCAAACAGGTCCACCTGAGGCGTGCCCCAGTGGGAGAACAGATCTTGTACTACCTCCTGCAGGAGAGACCACTCATGAGACGCAGCCCCTATCCGGCTTAGGGCATCGGCCAGGGTGTTGGAAGCTCCTGCCATGTGAACAGCGAGGCGATCCGCCTCCAGGCTGCGCACGAGGGACCAAATGCGGAGAGCTTTCCTGCACAGAGGCATGGAGCGCGTCCTGCCCTGGCGGTTTAGGTAGTACATGGTCGTGGTATTGTCCGTCTGGACCTGAACCAGTTGACCCTGTAGAAATGGAGCCAAGGCGGTGAGGGCTAGACGAACCGCCGGGAGTCCAGCAGGTTGATGTACATCGGGACCCCGAGGGGACCAGAGGTCATGCACTCTTGCTCCCCAGATGGGCACCCCAACCCATCAGAGAGGCATCGGTCGATAGAGACCATCGGCTCGGGCGGACAAGCAGGATGCCCTCCTGCAGATGTGCCAGAATGGTCCACCACTGGAGGCGTTCCACATCCCTGGGTCACTGTCACTAGCTGATCCAACGGATCAAAGTGCTGTGACCACTGGCTGGCCAGTCCCCACTGAAAGGGACGCATGTACCAGCAGGCCCAACGGACCACGCTGGTGCAGGCCGCTATGAGGCCCAGGAGGTGCAGGAAGTCCCAGGCAGGGTGTGATTGCCCAACCTGAAATGACTGGGCAAAGGAGGAAAGAACCTCGACCCTGTCCGCCGGGAGCTGTGCTCTGGCTTGAAGACAGTCGAGCTCAGCCCCGATGAAATGTATCACCTGCTTTGGCATGAGTTCCGACTCAGCCTCCTTGATGAGGAGGCCAATCTGAGAGCAAACCTGGAAGGCGAGATCTCTGGACCGCTCCACCTCTGCTCTGGAGGGGGCCTGCAATCAGACAATCGTCCAGGTAAGGGTACACCCGGACCCTTCGGTGCCGCAGGAATGCTGTCACCACTGCCATGCCTGGGAGCTAGGGAGAGGCCGAAGGGCAGGGTCCGGAACTCGTAAAGGAATCCCTCCACTCTGAAGCGGAGAAATCTCTGATGAGACGGACGGATTGGGACGTAAAAGAACGCGTCCTGGAGGTCCAGGGAACAGAACCACATGCCTCGTTCCAAGGATGGGATTATCTGAGCCAGAGTGACCATCCTGAAGGTGCGAGACCTTAGGAACCTGTTCAGGTCGTGCAGGTTGAGAATGGAGTGCCAGCTCCCCATCCGTTTTGGGACCAGAAAATACCTGGACACAAATCCCGGGTCTGGAGGAGGATTCGCCACCTTCCTGATCACCTCTTTTTCGAAGAGCAGGGCAATATCGGCTCGGTGGGCCGACAGCGAGGCTGCGGCCCCCAGTGGCCCAGGGGACAGTGACGAGGCTGGGGGCGACACCCCTCAACCCGTCACTGGACAGGCTTGGAGGAGGGACCGGCCAAGGGACCTCCTAGGCTTTTACCTTCCTGCTTCTGGTTGGAGGAAGCCGCGGGCTTGGGTTTGGGATGCCAAGCGCGAGCCTGCTGACCCTGGTGCTGGTGCTGTTGGGCCGGACGTGCCGCAGGCGCAGAAGGACGAAAGGGCTTGTGCTGCTGCTGTCGGCTGCCTTTGTCCTTCTGGGCGGAGGTGATCAAGTCCAGAGTGTCATTGGACTTTTCGATCCGCTGAAAGTGACCTTCCACTCCAGGGCCGAAGAGGTTGGTCCCCAAGAAGGGGACGTCCGCCAACTTGTGCTGGGTATCCGCCGTGAAGGTGGATATCCTCAGCCATGCTCTGCGGCGCATGGCCACCACTGCCGCAACCGATCTGGAACAGGAGTCCCCTATGTCCAGAGATGTTTGGAGCTGCTGCTTCGCCACCGCCCTACCCTGGTCCCGAACCTGCCGGACCATGGTCTAGTGCTCGGCCGGGAGATGAGGATCACCTCATCCAGGAGCCCATGAGGCGTGGGAGAAGTGTGCCATCAGCAAGGCCGAGTTGGCCTGGGCGAGGCCAAGGCGGCGCCACGCCACCTTGCGCCGGGCGTAGTCCAGCTTTGGACTCCTTGATCGGGGCTTGTTCACGTCCCTAAGCGTTCCCGGAATGCGGAAAACGCTGTCGGTGACCAACCCCTCGGCAGAGGGGTGCTCCAAAAACCCGGGCAAAGAGCCGGTAGGGATCACATACTTCATGGCCATCCTGGCCGAGGGCGCAGGACAGGAAGCAGGCCGCTGCCAAAGTTCCAAGGCTGGGACGACAATGGCCTCAGCCACCGGAAAGGCCTCCGGGGGTGAATCCCCTCGGTCCAGTATCTCCGTCAGGGGATACTTGGCCAGTTTGGATACGGGCTCGAGCTGCATCCCGGTGGACTCCAAGATGAGCCAAAGCAGACCCATAAAGGACCATGGGCTTTCATCCAGTGACTGGCCCCCGGAGGACTCCAGATCAACCGGCCTGGAGAACAGGGAGGAGTCGTCGTCGGACTCTGAGGAGTCCGAGAAGAGCTGCCTAGGGCCTGAGCCACCCTCCACCTGCCAAGGACAGTCGGGAGTGAGGGTGACCGACAACCTGTGGGGCAGGCCTTGACCCGAACGAGAGTCCTTGGTTGGCGCTCACAATTTTGGTTGTGGAGGCGGAGGTTCCACCACAATCGGTGGGGCAGCAGTTTCAGCCAAACAACCGGCCCAGGCTTGGGCATCTCAACTGCAGCGAGAGGCTGTTTCGACCGTTCAGGTGACAGCAACTTGATGGCTGGGGAAGGCGTCAGGGTCGACTTGCTCCTGGACAAAAATAACTGCTGCCACATCAGTTCCTCGTAGCGTTGACGCAATTTACACCAAAGCCTCTCCTCTTCCAAGGAGGAAGACGAGGATGAGCGGCGTTGCCGCTTACCTCAGTGCCGAGACCGCCGATGTCGGTGGGATCGGCTGGACTGAGAAGAGGTCCGAGACCGAGAACCTCGGTGTGTCCGAGGACGGGCCTGGGAGGGAGCCGGGGACACCCGCTCTTCCCTCAGCTCAGACACCTTAACCGGGACTGCTGCACCGAGGCGCAGGCAGATCCTCAGTTTCCACCGGGGGAACCGGCAAAGAAGGGTTGTCGGCTTCACCAGTCAACAATCGCCAGACGGGTGAGAAAATTCGACCAGCGTCCGACGGGTGTCTCGGCGGTTGACCTGCAGGGACGCCGTGAAGCCAGCGGCCTTAGCCACAACCTCGACCGAAGTCGACGGTCGGCTGTCCGGGGAAGGGGACCTCTCCCACGCACGCCAACAATGCGACTTACCCTTGGAATCCTTCTTTCTGGACTGAGAGGAATGTCCCGATGGCCCCTCTCCCTTCGTGGAAAAGGATTGGCAAAGCTCCTTAAATGAAGCAGAATCACGAGGTACCCAAAGAAGCGGGATAAATGCGCGATCGAGGAGGAAGATGCGTCCGGTCACTGGCCCTCGAGGGCGATCATCTGCTCAAGCAAGCGTTACTGGATCTCGCCTCAACGGCCTCTTTCGACTTTACCGGCGGATAGCGCTTCTCAGGGCACTCAAGCTTCAACCGGGCTCCAAGACGCTGGCCGAGAATGAACAGCATGACTCGCAGGCCTGCGGGTCGTGTTCTAGGCCAAGGCAGCAGACACACATGGAGTGCGGATCCGTCCTGGACATCTTCTGCCCACAAGGGCACTGCCGAAAACCGGGAGTCGATTTGTCCATCACAGCCACAAGGGAAAAGGAAGACCCAAGTCTTGAAAATTTTAAAACGAGTTTCGGACGAACCGAAGAGTTAGGATCCAGTCTATCACGCAGAGCGATAAGGAGGGAACCTGAGCGTCCAAGCGGTAAGGAAGGTCTGGCGTCATGGGGCAGAGCCGAGAGTTTTACCACCCGGGTGGGTGGGAGGAGCCAGCTTGAAGACCTTCCGGCAAGATTTAAAGCAGCAAGGAACCTGCCAGATAGTGTGGATGAACAACATATCCATGTCCCTAGAAATAAATCTTGATAAAATACATCATTTGAAACCTTGAAATAGGCATTCCTGGGGTGCATAGATCATCCTATACAGAAACAGAGATATTATAGCATTATGCCTGTGTACAGTTTCCCCAGGGCTGATAAAAGGACAATGTTAAAGAAAAATCTGTTATTGTTGGGGCAGAGCATATTAAAATCAATGCATTTACAAATAAAAATGTCATAGTTTTCTATTTCCCAAGCCCCTCAGGGTTGACTCCCCTGCCCCAAAGAAACCTTATATGTGCTCCTGGCTCACTTGAGACTGTACAAAAACTTCCAGAACTGCAGGTCTCCAGTTGACTACAGGGTGGGGGCTGAGGGTGTCTTTCTCTGCCAGACTCTGTTCATTGCCTTGTGGGTGGTGGTGACAGTATGGTGAGGTGCATGATGATGTCAGCTATTGTGTGCACAGAGCTAGGACTGCTTGACTGAACATTTGCTGTTGTGATGTCCTCTCTAGTTGGTGTGGTAGGGCAGAAAAAGGAAGAGAGGAGGCCATGGTACAAAACAATGTGAGAGGGGGAGCCTCACTGTCTGTGATAGCATTGTAGTCTTTTTTTCTGCTGTGGAGCTGGAAGCAATGTGGGACCATGATAAATGTGCAATAATCAGAGTATTCCTTGGTTTTGCTTGCATTGTTTCCTGTATAAGTGATCAAAATTTACCATTGTAATTAAGGGCTAGTGCAACCATCTGCGGGCTACTGCAATTTTGAATCAACTTGCCCTGCTGGCTAGTGCATAAAAGGTTGACCCCTGGACTAGGCCTAGTATCCACACCATCAGAAACATGGAGCAAGGGGGATCGGACACCGTGAACGACACCAGAACCCCCGACAAAGGAAATGGTAGCACCACAGACAGTGCTGGAAATCGACCCAGCGCCGCCATCACCTCCTGCACCGGAATGGGCTCTGGAGACATCCCAGACACTCACAAGCAGCACTGTGGGACACAGGGGAGGCAGTGCAGCGACCGGCATGAGAAGGACTCCCAGCCAACGACACTGATGCAGACGACCTGCGGCTAGACCCAGAAAGGTCTCTATCTTTGCCTGAACTGGGAAGCCAGACTGGATCCATCCTGGTCCTCACCCTCTGGGTCATCCAACGACTCAGAGAACAAGATCCATAACAACTCCAACGGCTGGCTGGCTCCAGAGATTTCCCCTCTCCCAGTGCCATGCACGGCAACAGGAGGGGACCTGGCCGTGATGGCAGCATCACCATGCTCACCTACACCATCCTTAGTGCCAGGAGCTGACGCGGCACTGGACCGCAGCCCCATGGGACCCACTGGCGTAAGCCCAACATATAGCTTTGACGCTGCCACTGGGGACAGCCTGACCACCGAAGGGGTACTGGACTGGGATCTGTGCGCAACCAGACCCTCCCCCAGGCCTCCCATCTCAGCAAGACGAGGACAAGTGGAGGCCTGGTCTCCCTCAGTACGTATCGTTCCGGTGAGGGGCTCAAGAGAAGAGCCCAGGGACCTTACCTTTAAATCTCATGTATGACACCTGCCTCCAAAGGTTGGGGGTCTTATCCCCACCTCATCGCGTGGATTTTGAGGGTGCAGAGGTCCATGGAAAAGCAAGTGCCACAACGATCCATGTCATGGTGCGATACAAGGTAAGCCCAACACCGATCATGGCAGTCTCAAACTGACATATTGCTCCCACGGGCCACCAACACACAGAGGGAGAATCAGTTTTCTTTCTGGTTTTCTTCAGTTTCTTAGGCCCCTGGGAACAGAATATAATCGACTTGACAGAAAATAATAAGCAAAAACAGAGCTCAGCGCCATACTAGGGATAGAAAAAAAGAAAAAGGAGCAACAAGAGGTCAGACACACACTACAGCATTGAGATACCAATGATGAACAGAACCTGTGATGTAGCAGAAAATGGTGGAACGCTCCCCCGGAGTACCTTCCTCAATGGTGGGAAGAACAGAACTGAGGAGGCTGGGGGGAAGACATTGTTCACTGGCCAGTCCACGAGCACCACATGCCACTCACCTGCGTGGCGGCAGTCCTCAGACATCGGCCCACTTCCTCAAACTTTTAAAGGCATACGCTGCTTCTGGGACCTAGTGCCTCAGCCCAAACCCCAACAGCGAATGAATGAAGATTTATCCTTGGACGATCAAACCTTTACAGCACCCGACTCTTACATTATGCACTTTTTGAAATCTTCATTATTAAAAACATAAATTGCTGATTTATGCCCAGATTAGACTGCAAAATTGTTAAACCTTAACTGAAGGGAGAATTTAAAAGAAAAAAAAAACTCTGTTAGAGAGGGGGAGTGTTAGCACGTTTTCCCCCCCATCTGCTATTAATATAGTTACTGAAACTACTCATTTACAGAGACTTTTACCACGCTGAAGCACTCTTTACTCCCCCAATCTTTTGGGGACTACAACTTGCCTCCGTCCAGCTCTGCTTTTGCAGCCAAGTTTTGCTCTTTAGTCAACAAGTTGGAGGGGGTTGCTTAAGAGGCCCATTTTTTGTTCTCTTTCTTCCCAAATATGTTCGATCCACAAAAAAAAACAGAAAGCAGTAATCTGGATACCAGTCAACAAAGGAACAGCTCACAAATGTGTTAATTTAAACTGCAACAGAGCAGTTACCAGCTACAATACCACAAGGTCTGCTAGAGCAATAAAGTACTTTGTTTCAAGGACACTTTCTGTTTTCAGCCATTTTAAAACACTTCTCTGCAGACACACCACATAAAAACATTTAAAATTCCCCAGTCTATATTATGCAGTAAGAAAAATCAGCATTCTGCCCAATAACACCAAAGCTACACATGAAAGGCAGTAAACTCCAAATTATAAGTACTTTCATCTAGAGACATCTCACACAGTCATTTTTTTTCTGATGGTAGTGTCTGCTACATAATTTATGTATTGACGACATCTGTGGTCTAATTTGGTAATTATACCCAACAGTACACATAAAACTTTTGTGCACACCCAACCCAGAGCGCGCACACAAACATACACACACACAAAATTTTACATTCAAAATACTTAAAAGGCAAAGTATGACTCCCTACTACCCAGTATCGAGGATATATTTAACATATAGTGTATTTAAACTGTCAAGAGTAAACTTGACATCTTTTCTCTCTCCATGTTTTATCATTGTTCTTAAGATAAATTATTTCTTGAAAGAAAGAGTGACTGGTCAAATGACAGCTACAAAGACGCTCATCAACCTTTCCTAGGTGACCAACATCTTTAAAAGTCCCGAAAGCCCCTAAAGGGAGGAAGGCAGTAACCCTCTGCTATTCGGCAGAGTGGCAAGTTAGTGTCCCTGGCAAGGGTCAGCTGCAGGGAAAAGCAACTTAAAAAGCTAAAAGGTCATGTTTTCACAGTTCTACAGGTTTGCTGCTGCCTGAAATTCTGAGCTAAATGCAAATAACATTACACTGACAAATCCAATGTTCAAGGCAGGGGCGTGCAAATCAAAACTTAAGGATTTGCCCAGACATGACTGTAGCTGAATTTTCACTTGCCCCTATTCACTGAAATGAAATTTGCTCTCTTTTTGTACTTGCCCTTCAAGGAAATGTGCTTGCCCCAGACAGCAGCAATAGGATTTTCACACCCCTGGTTTAAGGCTTCCGAATACCTTCATATGTGTAAGGAATAAGGCATGAAAGAGGTGGGATTATGCTATGTGAAAGAGGTGGGCTTATGATACGTTAATGTACTGACTGGAGGGCTGGAGTCACAAGACTGAAGGCTGAGGGACTTCATCCATAAGGCGGTACAACAACAACAAGCCTAATACTCTAAATCCAATTCCTCATTTCACTTGTAAAATGTTCAGCAGTGTTCGCTTTTTCACAATGTAGCCTTTTAGCAGTGTAGTAATGTTGCAATCTGGTGCTTATCTTTCAATAGACAGCTCCAGGGCATTAGCATAAATAAGATATGCAGCAGGGTTTATGTCGCAGATGGACCACTTCAGTAGCTGGGTGCGGCTGCACTGCGGTGAGTGTGTTATGGTTATAGCTGGTCCTGCAAGACTAAGATACTAGAAAATCAGGTTCGGTACAGAAACCTACAGATTGTTGGACTACTTGTTAAATTGGACTCAAAAGTTTGAGACCACGAACGTCCTGGCGAAGGACAGTTTTCTCTCAGTGTATGACCTGCCCTCTGATAACTAATAATTTCTCATAAAGACGTACTGTGTTCCTAAAAGAAAATCCAGTAAAGATCAGATACCCATTACTGCCATTCAAAATGCTAATAAGTCACTATCTTTACTGCAGTAGCCTTCGAATCAGACCAAGATCTGATACTGAAGTTGTCAAGAATAAGAAGAGCACCTGGCCCAGTGGCGCCGAGGGTTGAGGCGCAGGACGCCACACCTCACACCACACCGGCAACCCGGGTTTGGGAGTGGACGTGGGTCATCAGGGGAGGAGAGGGATCGAGCCTCCGTAGGACTGCTCTACTTCTCAGCGGGGTGGGGTGGGATGTGCAGCCATCGGTGCACTAGCTGCCCCTTGTGGAGACTGGGGGCGATGCAGTGCATAGGCAGTACAGGGCAACGTGCTGGGGCAGACACCAGGAAGAAGTGCCTGCGGAAACACGCGCACTCCTGTCCCTTGGCATCACTGCACGTCACACAGGTTGGGGGCAAAAAACTGGTAAGGGAAAACAGGCACCAGTCACAGCGGCAGCATGATGGCCATCTCTAAGGGGGAAGATTTCATCTCCGGGGGGAGCGCAGCAACACTGGATCCAGTCCTGGTGGACAAGCATGCAGGGGGGCTCCCCACCGTGGGGGGCAAGCCACGTAGATGAAGCTGCAGGACCCGAATAGGTCCTCGGGATGGCGGCCGGAGACCACGGAGGATGCCACACAGGTTGGGAGAGACAAAGGTAAGGCTGACTGGTTGCCTAGGGGAGAAAAATTACTAAGAAAAAAAAAAAGGAACACCTGTACACAAAGGCTACCAAGTCAGCATTTTTCCAGAGCTTGCGTCTTCTACTCAAGAAGAACATACAAAAACGTTATCCTACACAGGCAGGATGTTTTGTAAATGGGGGTTCAGTTTTTATTGTGTGTGTGTGTGCGCACACGCGCACACACACATGGGCTCTGTGTCTGCTTCCAGCTGCCCACCTTGCTCCGCCCGCACCACCGCCACAACTGCCAACTCCCAAACACCCCTGGCTTGTCCCCAGGGATGGGGCCGCTGGGAGGTCCCACTCACTCCCCTGGAGACGGTGGGACCAGGAGCCCAGGCAGCAGCGCGTGGTCTTCTCTGTGGGGCGGACGTCATCTAGTGAAAGTGGAGCCTCTGATTTTTCCCCGTTGACCCCCCGGGAGGTGTGACATGCAATGACAGGGGGGCTTATAGCACAACATGTCACAATTCCCCCACAGTCAAAGACTGTAGTTACCAATCCCAGCCTTGCCAGGGGAGCGATATTATACCGTGGTCATTTAACCAATTCCCCACCCCCAAAAGAAGGACAGCCATCACCAGGATGCTCCATCCCCCCGGCCCCCACAAGCTGGCCCTCTTAACTCCTGAGTCAGTTCCTGAAACCAGGACATCGGCGTCGCAGGTGGAAGCCCTACCACTACGCCAGCAGGCCAGCTGGGGCTCAGTTTCAGCTGTTGGCTCAGAAAGAGTCTTGCATAACACATTAGGGCAAGGAATGTACCCCCCCCCCCCCAAAAACAGTGAACAACTGGCCGTTTTTCTCTGGGACCGATACAAAAAGATGTCTGAAGCAGAGGGTGATTCACCAACACCATCTGAACAAGAAATGTCAATGCTGACACAGGTTGTGGAGGGTCTCTAATAATGTCTGAACATTATCAAAATAAAATCGTTAAACATTCTAGCAGTTCTCAGCCCTATGGTAAAATGTGGTACAAGTAATTAGCTTGTAAGTGGATGGTGTACATGAGAGTTATGTATTGCAACAAGTAAAAAATGTGAACTTGCAAGTACAAATATATGGACCGAGAACTGCAGTTGTGCAGATAAATGATGCATCACACAGATCACCACTGAATATCCATTTTATACACACACACACACACACATATATACACATATATACATACTTATAAAATGGGCAAAAGCAATCCTGAAAGCTGACTGGCTGGAAGCTCTTTCCAGCCATGTCCTTATCAGATGATAATGTTACAACGGGCACTACTTGTGCCGACCAGGACACAGTACACACAGAAATCAGTCCATGACACCGCTGCCCCGCTACAACTCGTTAGCCAATACCCAGCAGGCAACGGCAACACAGCAGCTACTGTGGGAAAGCAGTGGCACTGACACAAAACTGCACAGTACCTCAATTGCCAGATGTTAAAAAAACTAAACAAAACATACTTTCCACACAGACACACTAAGTCTGCATTTTCTCCACAGATGACTCCATTGCCACAAAACACTAAAAAAAAAAAAAAGAAAGAAATTAACCTGCAGTTTCGGGCGGAAACCTGAGCACAATCTCCGACCAAACCTATTCACAAAGCCACTCCTCCGATACGTCTTTCTCTGCATGAACCCACCACCCTCCACAAAATAGCAGACCCAGAATTAATAAACTAAATAAAAAACAAGCATAATCTCCAACTGCACCACTCGCTACCTCTCCCTACTTACGGTTTCAAAACCATAAAAAAATGAAACTACTTCATACGGTGGCCACAAAGGGACACACTCATAGTCATGGAAGCCGCAGTCAAAAACAACACAAAACAGCTAAAATGAAAGAAAAAGAAACACCACAAAGAAAAAAGAAAAACAAAATAATTTATTGATCGGGGGGCAGGGGGGGGGAGAGACAGGCAAAACAGAACAACACCTGAAGTCGGAAATGCTTCCCACAAGTAAAACAGAGTCAGCAGTCTGTCAGATGCATGGATAGACTAAGAAATGTGAAAAAAGACAAAGAAAAACACTAAATGTATAGTGCTAGTAGAGGAGAGGGGAAGGGCTTACATACACAATGGCATTTTTCTATTTTTTACATCAGGATTACAAAGGAAGACCTCAGCTAGCAATACTTATTTTAAAAGACTATTTTTTTACTATTTGAACTATTAAAACCTCAATTTTAATATTTCTAACTTTTTGTTCTTTTCAATAATTACTTATGAGCCCATTTTATAAGCGCAATAACACACTCAGAGGTGTGGGTTATTGCCTGGCGTAATCTTATCAAGTGATAACCCTCATCTTGTCGTGCGATATTCCTTGCATGTACATATACATTTTATATACACACACACACACACATATATATTATATATTAGAGGCAAAAAACTCTGTTTAATGCATTAGTTAGGGTTGTTCCACAGCGACAAAAGTGAGGAAATTCGCTGTTAGGGTTGAAAACCCTAACTCAATCACCCCCCGCACACACACACACACACACACACACACACACACACACACATTCAAGTATGGGGAGGACCAAGTCAACACAACCAATGACAGACATCCAGCAGCAGGTGACAGAAAAACTAACAATTGTCTAAATGTACTACGAGACATCCCCACCCACCTGACCAGGTACTGCATGCTCAGTGGAGATCAACAGCAAAACTGAGGCCATGTACACCAAACGTACACATCCCTGATTGCAGCTGCACACAACGTACCACACTTAGTAGTTGCATGGCCTTACCTACCGATGCTCCACACCAGACCAGACCAGACCACATGTGGTGGGCCACCTGAGCAACAGAGTTCAGCAAAACCAAGGAGTTGTACAGGTATAATATCTCTGATTATAACAAGCGTTTGAGAAATGCAGCTTTCTAATTGACTGTAAACATTGTAACAGCCTTATGTTTACTTTTTATTAACATACATGTAGAGCCTAACCATATGATGAACATGGTTTAACGTTGTTTAAAAAACAGTTTTATTATGATAGCAGTAAGCCACTCCCAGGTATTATGTTAATGGTCAGTTTATCACTGTCTAGCGACATGTGGCACTCGGCTATGCCTCATTCAACATTAAACCCCCACAGGGTGATTAACAGACCATTTAACATAACTGTTGGTCATGACTTATTGCTTAATTGTCTTTATGAGTAGATAGTCTCCCTCTGCTAGGCACTGTAGCAGCTTTGCAACACAGTGTCCCACCCAGTTACACCATACACTGTCTAGTTACTGGAGAATGGCTGTGAATATGAACTCATGAAGATGAACAGTGTAACTTGATCATTACAGTCATCGAAACGTTAGTGTGATTATAACTGACAGAGTCAGTGATAGAGAATAACCCTGCTGTCCTAGTACACTTACCCCATTGTGAGTTAAATCAATACTAAAAGACATTCTGTTTATATCTACACCATACCTACTTGATTCCTGTTGTACCACAATTAACATAGTTATCACTTTGATAGCATCAGTGACAGAAGTGTGGCAAACCCAAACACTAGGCATACAGCCTGAGTATGAAACTGTTAAAAAAAATTACACTGTGTCCATAAGTGGCATAGATCACTCATTGCAACAATAGTAAATGTATTACTATTTGAATAAGTTAGTCATCACCGATGCAATGAGATTGTCTTTATCAGGTACAACATACTCAGTAAGTGCCTACAGGAAAATCTATCCATTATACATCTCCAATACAGGTACGTCATTGTTGGCTCAGTAATGCTATGGTATTTAGAAGCTGCTTGGCCTGATCCATGCAATTACAATGTTTCTTACAAAGAATACTTACTGCATCTTTAGTATTGAAACACACTGAAGGTCTATGTATGTACATGAGCAGTACCTTCATCAGTAAGAATGCATCTGATACTGGCAGTACAATTTCAGAGCATTGAACAGGCAATGCTTTTCCATACGCTACATCAGCCTCTCTATCTTGAGTAAACCATTGCAGTAAATGTACTACTATGTAAATCACCTACTAAATGCAACACTACTTGTATCTTGAGCATGCTAGTGTCTTGTGGTTAATTTATGTACTTCTCTTAATTAATGTATACTCACTAGTGTTAAAACCTTTCTACAACTGTCATCATGCACCTTCAGCATTTATATTGACTAATGGCACAGTACCAGTTGTGGTGTGGTGTGGGGCATCGGTAGGTAAGGCCATGCAACTACCAAGTGTGGTACGTTGTGTGCAGCTACAATCAGGGATGTGTACGTGGCCTCAGTTTTGCTGTTGATCTCCACTGAGCATGCAGTACCTGGTCAGGTGGGTAGGGATGTCTCGTAGTACATTTAGACAATTGTTTGTTATTTCTGTCACCTGCTGCTGGATGTCTGTCATTGGTTGTGTTGACTTGGTCCTCCCATACTTGAATGTGTGGTGTGTGTCGTGTGTGTGTGTGGTGCTGGGGTGACTCGAGTTAGGGTTTTCAACCCTAACAGCGAATTTCCTCACTTTTGTCGCTGTGGAACAACCCTAACTAATGCATTAAACGGAGTTTTTTGCCTCTAATTTCCCTTCTTTTTGAGAATGGTAACGAGAAATAGTGAATGTAATGCAGCGGTAAGGGCCCCGTGCTCCCACCACATGATGTCTTGTGGCATAGTAACAGGAGCAGCAACGCAAACAGAAATGCTAACAGTGGCACACATGGTAACACAAGCGCGAATGAGAACAGAAAAGGTAACACACACGGTGGCGTAGACGGGAACGGTCTGCCATGTGATGTGTTATCATATAGTAACATGGTGCCTGCAAATGGAAATGTCAATGGGCATGGTGATGCAAAGTGAAACAGAAAGAGAAACAGTACTGTAGACACAAATGGCAAAAAATAACAGAAAAGCAAGCGCAAATGAAAACACAAAGGATAACGCACATAGGGCCCCGCGCTCCCGGCACGTAATGCAGCAGCTGGAGCGCGGGGCCCAAAGGGCCCCACACTCCCACCACATGATGTCTTGTGGCATAGTAACAGGAACAGCAATGCAAACAGAAGCGCTAACAGTGGCGCACAAGGTAACGCAGGCGCGAATGAGAACAGAAAGGATCACGAACACGGTGGCGTAGACGGGAACGGTGTGCCACGTGATGTCTTGTCACATAGTAACATGGTGCCCGTAAATCGAAATGGCAATGGGCATGGTAACGCAAAGTGAAACAGAAAGAGAAACAGTATGGTACACACAAATGGCAAAAAAGTAACAGAAACGCAAGCGCAAAGGATAACGCACATAGGGCCCCGCGCTCCCGGCACGTAATGCGGCAGCTGGAGCGCGTGACCCAAAGGGCCCCACACTCCCACCACATGATGTCTTGTGGCATAGTAACAGGAACAGCAATGCAACAGAAGTGCTAACAGTGGCGCGCAAGGTAGCATAGCGTGAATGAGAAAAAGGATAACGAACACGGTGGCGTGAGCGGGGAACGGTGTGCCACGTGATGTCTTGTCACATAGTAACAAGGTGCATAAATCGAAATAGCAATGGGCATGGTGGCCTAAAGTGGAGAAAAGAAGAAACAGTACGGTACACACAAATGGCAAAAAATAACAGAAAGCATAAGCATAAATAAAGCATAAGGATGGCTGTACGTGGTGAGGCATGAGCGTCAACGATAAGTGAAAGCGGGCATGGAACCATAATGAGAAGGAGCAATAGTAACAGTAATGTAAGCGCACAGGCTGGTTTTCCCAAAAAGCTGAATAGAGAAAGATGAGCAGTACAAACAATGTATGCATAATAATGGGTATCGGAGCAGAAAATGAGGACTTGGAATACTAAATAGAGTTATATCTCAGGAACCGTATGACGAAAGAAAAAATTTAAAAGTCGTATGATTTATGACTGTCCTGCTAGTTTTGTACTTAGGGGCTAAGAATTTTTCAGGCGAAAACTCCATATCTCGCACCGCTTTTGATACGGGCCCAAAGGCGCGGGCGAATGCCGTAATGTTATCCTATGGGAAAAAAAGAGAAGTTCGAGCGCTATAACTTTGCCTCCTGTAATATTTTTTCACCAAACCACTGAAAGGCACATCTGTGAGCTGTTGGCTGTCTTCCTCCAAATTTCAGGAAAAAAGACCAAACCGTTATTTTGCAGCAGGGATCCAAAGGATTTCTGTAATGCGTCGGGCGCCGTAATGTTATCCTATGGGAAAAACTGTCAGCTTTGGAGTGCCGTAACTTTGCCGCCATGTAATATTTTTTCAATACAACACTGAAAGGCACATCTGTGAGATGTCGGCTCCGTTCCCTCCAAATTTCAGCTCAAAACTCCCAACGGTTCTTTTGCAGCGAGTGCCAAAGAATTGCTGCCATTTTCCCACAGACTAGAAAAACTACTGCCCACTTATAAAGCTTTGTGGCCTCTGCATACCCTCGTGAGCACCGAAAGTAATTTGAGAAAATTTTTTCCAGAAATTTGAAAAACATATTTCTGGGTGTTTTACCACAAAATAAAGACATGGCAAGCATCCTCAGGGCCCGACTAGGTGAATACAAAAAAATTAGGTTGCTAGAGGGTCCCAAATTTAAATGCCAACCATTTTTCTGATCACCAACTGAAAACAAATGGCCGATTTGCAAAAGTAACAGGCCCATTGCTAAAGTAAAATGCATTTGCGAAAGTGTTGAACTTTGTTAACTTTTCCCATTGTCTTATAATGGCAAACTGTTTTTGAATAACTTTTGAACGTTTAATTTTTCACGAAATCTTGAAAGGCACATGCGGGGACCCCGCCGACGTTCCCTGAAAGATTGCGGGCTGGTCGTATAAACGTCGACCATAGGCACGACCACAGAATTCCAGAAAAGCGTTAACGCGCACACAGATCACACTTAACTCCGCAGCCGTATATCCGACCAGTACGAAACTTGGCAGATCCCAAGGCCTATGGTTCTTGATCATAAATTCCAAATTTCAGGCAAATCCATCGAACGATTGCAAAGTTATTAAGGTGCAAAGTTTTGGGGTTTAACATAGAAATGGCTCCTCAACCCTAACTATGGTAGCACTACCGTGCTACCATAATATATACCAAAAATGGAAAGGGACCTGAAGGTAGTCATGGCAGATGACCTAAAGGTAAGCAAGCAGTGCGAGAAGGCAGTACGGATGACAGGGGGGATACTGGGATGTACAGGGCGAGGCATCACCAGTAGAAAACAGGAAGCTGTTATCCCTCTGCACAGACAGTTGGTGAGACCCCATCTGGAGTACTGTGTGCAGTTCTAGAGACCCCACCTCCACAAGGACACAGACAGGATGGAAGCAGTCCAGAGAAGGGCAACTAAAATGGTGCAGGGTCTGCAACAGAAGCTACACGGAGAGAGATAAAACAAAGTTTAATATGTATACCCTCAAGGAAAGGAGGGAGGGGGGGGACACGGTAGAAACTTTCAAGTATCTCAAGGGAATCAACAAAGTCCAAGAGGGTAATATCTTTCAGAAAAAGAGATGTACAAGAACAAGGGGACACAATCTGAAGATGGGGGGGGGGAAGAGACGGCTCAGGGGCAACAGGAAAAAGTATTTTTTCACAGAGAGGGTGGTGGACGCATGGAACGGCCTTCCTGAGGAGGTCGTGGGGTCAAAAACAGTGGGGGAATTCAAGAATGCATGGGACAGACATAAAGCAATTCTTGTTGGGGGGTAGGAAGAAGTAGGCTGTTGGTTAACTAGCATCTGCATCTTATCCAACAGGTAGGGAAATGGGCAGACTAGGTGGGCCAAGAGGTCCTTATTCGCCAAAGTCGGTGTGTGTGTGTGTGTATACATATATATACATATATATACATATATATATATATATATATATACATATATATACATATATATATATATATATATATATATATATATATATATATATATATATATATATATATATATATATATATATATACACACACACGAACATACGAATTTGCCAGCAAATAAAGGCCTAGGGTCTATCAGTCTGCTCGAATGTGCAGTTAGCACCCCTTATTCTGCAGCTGCCCTCCCTTCCTTCATTAACCTCCCCTTGTCCTGTCCCATCCTATACATATATATATACATATATATATATATATATATATATATATATATATATATACATACACATATATATATATATATATATATACATACATACATATATATACACACATACACACACAAACACATATATATATATATATATACACACACATACATACGCACGATCGCACCCATATAGTTAGGGTTGGTACACCCTTTCAATGTTAAATCTCAATCCTTGCACCTTAATAACTGTAATCTTTCATCCAAGCAACACAAAAACTGGTATGCGCTGTCGTGTTGTCAGTGTCGCAAGATGCTGAAAATTTCATGATGGCAGCTTTTACGGTTTCGGAGATATAAAGTGGTCAAAAACTGACCGTCTGGTGAAGATCATCCCCTCTTTGATTTTATTGGCCATCCCTTCTGACAGTAGCTCTCTCCAGGGCAAGACACAGTGGCTTGTGTCAATTCTGATGATAGCAGCAAAAAAATAATTGCATCACCAGGCTGTGGCATACCCGCTGCTGCCTCAGAGGTTGCCAAGTGAGAGGAGCGGTTGGACCACGGTGGGCTCAGGGAGGGTAAGGGTGGTGAAACAGAGACGCATCCCACCAGTTGTACCTCTCCACAATTCATACACCATTCTAGTGGAGTGTGGTTCCTCTATGGAGGCACCTGCAATGGAGACCAAGGAGGATGCTGGGAACCATCACAAAGCAGACCCACAGGAGGGTAGCAAGTAACCCCACAGGGGAAGGAAACTGCTCCTGGTGGGGGATTCAATTGTTAGGGGGGTAGAACTGGGGGAGGGAGGGGAGAGGGAGGTAAGATGCCTTCCCTGCGCCATGACTTGGAGGGAGAGGAAGCAAATCCTCAGGATCGCAGGAGCAGCTGCACGGGACAGGGAGCGGGACGTCACTGTACACCGAGGGAAAAATGACCTAGCTGGGAATGGGATCAAAGCAGTGCAGGAGGAGTTTGTGGAGTTAGGGAGGGGCCTTAAACAAGTAGCATGCACAGTAACCGTCTCAGAGATGCTGCCTGTCTATGGCATGGGTGAGGCTAGGGTATTCCATACCATGAGATTCAATGAATGGTTGAAAAACTGGTTCATTGGGGACTGGCGGTGCACCTGGAGGGATACAGGCCTATACTGGCGCGAATGTCTGCATCTGTCCAGTGGGGGAACCAGGATCCTAGGTGATAGGTTTAAATGAATCATTGGCAAGCTTTTAAACTAGCCAAGGGGGGGAGGCAATGAAAAGAAGCAGGGAATTCCCAGCCTCTCCCCACAAAGCAGGGTAGGTAGCAAGGTAAACACCAAGGTAGAGAGGTCAACAGGGAGCAGGACGGGGTAAATGGAGAAAAAGGCCAAGGCAGTAAGGACAGGGATGGGGCTAAAATGGGTAAGGATATAAAAAAATGGAGGGTGATGCGTACCAATGCCCATAGTCTGGGTAACAAGCTTCCTGAACTAGTGGCCTTGATGGAAGAGAGAGATGCCTGGATATCGTGGCAGTCACAGAAACATGGTTCACAGAGAACCATGACTGGGATGTCAACATACCAGGGTACACAATCTACAGGAGGGACAGGGAGGGTAAAAGAGGGGTGGAGTAGCTCTCTACATAAATAAGGGAAGGGATCAAAGCAACAGAACTAAAGGGTAAACAGGGAGGAGATGAGGCACTGTGAGTCACCTTGGAGAAGGAAATGGCACCACAATCCGCACAGGGGTTATATACAGACCATCAGTCTTAGGGGGAGGAAATGGACAAGGAAATGATAGAAGGCATCCTTAGAATGGCAGAAAAAGGGGAGATTTTGTTGATGGGGGACCTGAATACGCCAGATGTTAACTGGAGCACATTTGCTACAGCCACATCCAAGAGCAGAGTCATTCTCGATGCCCAACAGGGGGCATGCCACAGACAGCAAGCGTTGGAACCCACTTGAGAGGGAGCAATCTTAGACCTGGTACTCTCAAATGGAGACAGAGAGAGAGGATCTCGGATTTAGAAGTGGATAGCCATCTGGGAACAAGCAACCACCAAACAGCGTGGTTCACGATAAACACAGCCGTAGAGTCAAGCCGTACAAAAAGTGAGGGTACTGGACTTTAGGAGGGCTGACCGCAAAATGGGAGAGTTCCTAAGAAATGCACTAGCAAATGGACAGGAAGATTGAGTGGAGGAACAAAGGTGAAAAATCAAAACTGCCATCACAGAGGCAACAAGCCTTTGTGTGAAGCACATAAAACAAAATGAAGGAAAAACACACTATGATTTTCAAAAGAGGTGGCGGGGAATGTTAGGGAGAAAAAGACAGCATTTAGAAAGTAGAAGGAATCACAGGAGGAGCAGTACAGAGAACTGTATCAGTTAAAGCAAAACGAAGTGGGGAAGTCAGTCAGAATAGCAAAGGCCCAAACCGAGGAAGACATAGCCAACTCAGCTAAGAAGGGGTATAAAAACCTTTTATAGGTACATTAGGGAGCAAAGAAAGGCCAAGGGAAGGATAGTGAGGCTGAATAAAGAGGAGGGGGGTGGGCAGAGGACGACAGTGAAAAGGCAGAGATACTGGACGATTACTTTGCTCAATATTCACAAAAGAAGAAGAGGATGTGGTACCTAAACCAACCAATAGAAGCACTCTGAACGGGGGGAGGTCGATACCAGTCCATCCACAGACGAAAGGATCCTGCAAGAACTCCTAAAACTGAAGGTGGACAATGCAATGGGGCCTGATGGGATTCACCCCAGAATTCTAAAAGAACAAAGGGGAGAACTAGTGACACCACTGACTACATTTTTTAACAAATCATGGGAGGATGGTGTGGTATCTGAGGACTGGAGGAGAGTGGATGCAATTTCCCTTCACAAAAGTGGAAGCAAGACAGAGGCAGGAAACTACAGACTGTTAGTTTGACCTCAGTGGTAGGGAAAGTGATGGAATCACTTCTGAAGGAAAGAATTGTTGAGTACCTGGACTCTGGAGACCAGCGGGGCACAGGACCCAAGGCAGCATGGATTCACAGCGGGAAGGTCATGTCAGACATATCTAACAGATTTCTTTGACTGGGTGACCAAAGTAGTAGACCAGGGAGGGGCTGTGGACATGGCCTACCTAGACTTTAGTAAGGCATCTGACACAGTCCCACACAAAACATTAACAAATTAGCCAGCGTGGGAGTGGGTTCCAGGGTTGTAGCCTGGGTAAAAAATTGGCTGGACAACAGGACGCAGAGAGTAATAGTAAATGTAGTCCACTCCAAACAAACAGGGGTTTCTAGCAGGGTACCACAGGGTTCAGTATTGGGGTCGGTCCTCTTTAATGTCTTTATTAGTGGCACTGCAGAGGGACTAGAAGGAAAAGTATGCCTCTTTGCAGATGACACAAATATCTGCAACAGGGTTGATACGAAAGGGGGGTGGAAAGGATGAGAAGGGGCTTGGCAAGGTTAGAGGAATGGTCAAAAGTATGGCAGCTTAGATTCAATGTAAGAAAGTGCAAAGTAATGCACCTGAGAAACAAAACCCAGAGGAAGCGTATACAATGGGGGGGGGGGTACTAACAACAACAAAAATGGAAAGGGACCTGGGGGGTACTCATATCAGACGACCTTAAGGTAGGCAAGCAATGTGAGAAGGCAGTAAGGATGACTTGGGGGGATACTGGGATACACACGGAGAGGCACAACCAGTAGAAAACCTTCCCCTTTTCTTTATAGAAAACATGTTTTCTTGCAACATACTTAAAATAAATAGCAAAACAAAACATTACCAACACTGACTAACAAACAATATAACACCATCGCCAATCACTGCGTATTAGTAATTTTGGTGACGTAACATGTTATGCAATTCGTGTGCAGCATCCTTTACGTATTAAATGTATTTCTAAGAGTGGTCAGACACTCTCCACTACTTCTGCGAAATGGGCAGACTAGGTGGGCCAAGCGGTCCTCATCTGCCGTCAAAGTCTATGTTTCCATCTTTCTATGTAGTATGCATGTGCTACCATGCATGCATTATATCTATACATACATACATAGATAACTTCATACACCTTTTTGTGATTGGGCATAACTGGCTGCATGTATGTATTGTAGCAAGTGAATGATACAGGGCGATATTAAATAGGCCTGGCTGGACTGAGAAGTTTTATCCTCTTCAATAAAAAAAATAATAAAAAAACTGTTAAATAAAAATGTTACTACTACCACCACTACCACCACCACCGCCACCACGTATGTTTGAACAGTCAACATAAAGCACTCTGGAGTTGTATACTAGGAGAAGACCATTTGAATTCCATTACTACTACGGATTTTGCTGTGTTTGTACGAACAAGTCACTTGATTGCACTTTGCTCGAGTCGCACCTCCAGCAGCTGTAAAACAAGCAGAAGTGGCACTCCATTGAAAAGGAGAAGGCATATTTTAGCTGGGCAATCCTAAGTAAATAAATTCTATATATAAAAAATAATTTGCCTATGAATGGCACTAAATCGCAATTATCTGCTCTTCTATTCAGACATCAGAGGAAGACTAACCAGGATGATTTCTGTGGCAGAGGTATTTTTTCTCTACCAACTGTTCCACTGCCACGTGCTAAATCGAACCCTATGATCCCAGCAGAACACACCACTTACTCTCAGTGTATTTTAGTGTTCGGAAGACTTTCCGTTGGGGTGTTACTCGTTTGATGTGTGGATGATCTTCCAGAGTCAGCACACCATCTCGCTGTTGCTCCTTAATCTGTATCACCTCAAAATCGCTTGGATAATCACTGGCCGGGTTATCACGGAGAAGGATTTTCCAATCCACCACATTGCTGTTCTTCAGTGCACTTGAAATGAACTTACTCCTGGCACTGGCTGTAAAGTAACCGTTGAAGGCCACAATATATTCTGAAAAACATTACATAAGATATTGTCGGTGTCTTAAGAAGATAAAATGCACAATGCACAAAAACACAGCCTGCTAGGTGCAGAGTATGAGTGCCTTTTGTTGCCCCCCTTTACTGGACAACACTGAGTGATATAACATTATAATTATGCTCCATTTCTGAAAACTAGGATTTTACCTTTATCAAGATGCAGGTCACATGCCACGAACAGCTTACGATGGTGCATCTCAATATGAAATGTGTGCCAAAAATCATGTTTCTTAATGTCTTGCCTTTAACCATTCCAATAACTATTTCCAGCACTGAGATTACCAGGCATTTGATTTGTACGAATGTTTACATGTTAACAGATATGTGTAGAACTTTGTAACTCTATTGAGCTATCAACTGTTGGAACATCTACACAAGTCAGTAGACCTACTGTGCAGTGCTGCATATTTTCACGAGAAAACTAAAGGCAAGACAGACCACCACTGACATCTGGTATTCAGCACACAAGGAGGGATTTGGCAGCTAGGTGATGTGTTAGGGGTATTTGGCAAGATGCATCAAAGCACAAATATTTCCCTCTGCTAAATGGAAGCACCAAATAAAAATATCTCATGTATTTTATCCTTTTTTCCAAATTTGGCAACATACCTAGTTCCCATTTTAGAAGTGTATTAATACACTTACAGGGTTTGTGTTTTGTGCTGGAATAATGAAAAATATCTTACCTTCAGAAAGACTTGAGTTACCTAGCATAACAGCAGATCTTCAAGAGAATCTCTATCAAGCCTTATCATGGAACTGTAAGTAGTCGGTGTCAGGACCACCCGGAAATGTTTGCTGACTGGGACTACCCAGGTTGACATGCCTCATCTGCACCTATTAACATGGCATCCCCAGCATGCCTTAGTTCCCTGCCACAGATCAGCTCAAAAGATCATTGTACCGGAAGGGACCTAAACGACCAGGATCAAACCAGGCACACAGGTGAGAATATGAAAACGTGAGTATAGATGCTGTATGAAGCAATACAGGAGAAGCAGCTTGCAAGAGCTGGCAGTACTGTCACGCATCATCCAAACGGGGGCGGGGGGGGGGCTGTGGCTCAATAGAGGAGATTCTCACAAAGATCAACTGTTACCACAGGTAACTATTCTATCTTCTTCAAGGGTTATCTCCCTCCACCAAACCACATCACGGAACGATTCACAAGCAGTACCAAGTATTGAGGGAGGATGGCAGGACCTAATCATCCTGGGTAAGGAGGAGGCCTTGTAGAACACTGAGGTCAAAGCCAGCATGTCTACCAATGTCTACGACAGACTGTCCAGAATATTTAGAGTTCAGTAGATGTATAAATATTAACCAAGTGGCAAGGAGGAGGCCTTGTAGAACACTAAGGCTAAAGCCAGCATGTCCACGAATGTCTACGAGAGATTGTGTCCAGAAGAAAAAAATTACTTACCATAGTAAGGTTGTTTCTTCTAACAGAGTCTTACTGTATTCTAACAATATGCAGTTAGCCCAAGCACTTGAACTGCCACAGAGAGGAAAGAGTTAACTCTATGCAGAAGAATAGAACGTTGAGCTCGGTTTTCAAAACTCTGTCTCGGGTACTTACCAGTGTAACCATCAGATTCTTACGAGCAAACTAATTAAGTACTAAACTATGGAAATTGTTTGCTATATAGCCAAAAGGCAATAATTTGCGTCCAAAATACCCAATTCAAGAACCTAAGAAAAAAGGTTGTGACTATATTAAACTTAACAGCAATAATAAACAACTACCCTACCCTTAAGAGGGAGGGTACAAGGTACAACCCTGAGGTGCAACACTGTACCTGCCAGCCCACTTCCCAAAAACTAGGTTCTGAGAGGGGAGGCAGGGAGGTCAGAATACAGCAAGACTCCATTAGAATAAACGTTACTATGGTAATTTTTTCTTCAAACAACTTGAAGTCTTGCTGTATTCTGACAATATGCAGACTACTAAGCAGTTCCCCCAGGAGAAGGGAATGCAGAACGTACTTTGGGAACAGGCTCTGCAATACTGCTGTACCAAACCTAGCATCACTCCTAGCCTGGATGTTCAGAGAGTAATGCTTGGTGAATGTATTGACTGTTTTCCAAGTGGCTGCTTTACAGATTTCTAGCAAGGGTATATCTCTGGCCACAGCCAGAGTGGCAGCTGTACCCCTAGTCGAGTGAGCCCTCAGGCCTGGAGGGGGTGTTTTGCCCAATTTGTCATAGCAGAATTGTATACAAGAGATAATCCACCTGGCGACAGTCATTTTAGTAGCAGGCTTCATACCTCCCAACCTCCCGACTCATATCAGGGACAAGGCTTAAAAAAAATCAGGGACAAAGGACCAAAACCAGGGATACATCTTTAAAATTGGTGATATCCACTCAGGAAACTGGTAAAATAAGGGACTTAGTGTAAAATGCTTTTTCTAAGGAAGAACAAGTTTGAAACTTTAATGTTTAACATTATTTTGTGCTTGCAGACCCCATTGTTTGGTCATGGAAACACAATTTTTGGGAGGAACAGAGTAAAATTCTGAGGCAAAATCAGGGACAGCTGAGAGGTATGGCAGGCTTACCTTTCCCCACTTCACCATAAGTGAGAAACAATTGAAGACAGTCGTGTCTGTGTGCCTTAGTATGCTCTACATAGTAGCTAAGAGCCCTTTTAACAACCAAACTGTGTAACTTTCTTTCCCCTGAAGAAGACTGGTCAGTGAAATACACAGGTAGAGACAGACTGATTCAGAATAAAATCTGACACCACTTTGGGTAAGAACCTCCTATTGGTTCTGAGGACCGCCTTATCCCTATGGAAGGAAAGGAAATCAGGGTCAACTGACAGGGCCTATAATTCACTAATCCACCTGGCAGAAGTAATACCTACCAGGAATATAGTTTTCCAGGTCAAATATTTAAGCTTGGCCGAAGCCAAAGGTTCAAAGGGTGGCTGCATAAACTGAGCAATGCAGACATCAAGATCCCAAGCCGGAGCAGGCTCTCGAAAGGGAGGGTTAATATGAACCAGACCTTTGAAGAACTTACTGAAAATAGGATGAGATGCCAGGGAAGAGCCCTTCCCTGCCAAAAGGAATGCAGACACAGCTGTTAGGTGAACCTTCAGAGTTGCAGGCCTAAGGCCTAGACCATTAAGGTGAAACAGATAATCTAAGGCTGTAGCAATCTCTGCAGAATCAGTCAGAATGCCCTTCTGAGAACACCAAATGCTGACTCTTTTCCATTTAGAATTGTAAGTTTTCCTAGTGGAAGGTTTTCTGGAAACCTGAGAAAGATGCAGGCCTGCATATTCTAACTCTCCAAGAGCCAGGCCTTGAGGTTGAAAGACCTGAGATTGGGGTACCAAATCCCCCCCCATGAGAGGAGGTTGGGAGATTGTGTCTCTTGGGAAGAGACAGTGGAAGTGACACTGCCAGAGACAGCAGTAGAGGATACCAAGGCTGTCTGGTCCAATCCGGAGCCACCAGTATCACTGTATAGGGTTGAGATCGGATTTTGATCAGAACTCTGAACAACAGAAGAAAGGCATAGAGAAATCTGCCCTTCTAATTCAGAATGAGAGCATCCAGAGGAACAGCCCCCAGAACTGGAGGTCTGCAGCAAAACAGAGGAAGTTGGAGATTGTCCAGGGCTGCAAAGAGATCCATCTCTGGGATGCCCCATCTGCTGAAGATGACCTGTAGGATGAGAGGATCCAGGGACCATTTGTGATGTCCCTGGGAGATTCTGCTTAGAGCATCCGCCAGTACATTGTCCTTTCCTGGGAGATGAATTGCTGCTAGGGAAGTCTGAAGAGAATAGGCTAGAGACCACAGTTTCATGGCCTCTGTGCACAAGGCCATGGACAGAGTGCATCCCTGCTTGTTGATGTACCACACTGTGGTGGTGTTGTCTGTCCTGACCTGCACCACCCTGCCTCTGACTGAGTCAGAGAAAGCCTGAAGGGCTAGGAAGACAACCCTGAGTTCCACCAGATTGATATGAAGGAGAGACTCTTGTGGAGACCAAACCCCCTGAGCTTTGAGGGCTCCCAGATGGGCTCCCCTGCCTAGGAGAGAAGCATCTGTGGTTAGGACTACTGAGGGGACTTGAAAGAGGAATGGGACACCTTGTCTGAGATTGTCCTGGTCCAGCCACCACTGGAGAGCTTGGACCAGAGTGTGAGTCACTGGAACCAATTTGGCGAGAGAGTCTTTTTTCTGAGACCAAAAAGACCTTAGGTGGAACTGAGTGTACCTCATCTGAAACCTGGCTCCTTGTACCACTGCAGTGGAAGCTGCCATGTGACCCAGGAGTTGAAGAAACTGCCTTGCTGGGCAAGAGACCAGAGGTCGAAAAGAAGACACAAGATCTGTAAGGGCCTTTACCCTTGCTAGTGGGAGTAAGGTCTCTGCTTGGATAGTATCCAGCTCTATTCCTATAAAAGTAAGAAGTTGTACTGGTTTGAGACCTGACTTTGGAAGACTGAAGAGAAACCCCAGAGATCTGAGCAAGTCTTGAGTGATTTGTAGAGCTGACTTGACCTGGTCGGAGGACTGACCCACAATTAGCCAGCTGTCCAGATATGGGAAGATGAAAATACCCTGCCTTCTGAGAAAGGCACCTACTACTGCAAGGCACTTTGTAAACACCCTTGGAGCTGATGTTAGGCCGAAGGGCATGGCTCTGAACTGATAATGGCCTGAAGGCAACTCGAACCTGAGGTACTTTCTGTGGGAGCACCTGATAGAAATGTGGAAATAGGCATCCTTGAGGTCCAGGGATGCTAGCCAATCCTCTGGCCTTAGAAAGGAAAGAATTATTCCCAGAGTCACCATTTTGAATTTTGGTTTTGTGACATGTTTGTTCAAATACCTTAAGTTTAGGATGGGTCGCCACTTGACTCCCCTGTCTTCTTCAGGGTAAGGAAGTACCTGGAGTAGGAACTTCCTCTACAGCTCAGAGCCAGTAGAGAAGAAACCTCTGCCACTAGAGCAAGGGTTTCTGAGATGGATGCCGGTGGAAAAGACTTGACCCTCAATTTTGGAAACCTTTTGAAACTGAGGGCCAGTCCCTGGCTTACCACCTCCAGGACTCACTTGTGTGAGGTAACAGACTTCCAGGCCTGGAAGTAGTAAGCCAGCCTGTCTCCTACTGGAATGTGGGAGTTGACCCGGGCTGATACATCAGGGTGCCTGTTTGGCAGGAGCCTTGGACTGGGAAGAGGATGCAGCCCTGCTCAACCCCCTCCTGCTTCTCCCTTGAAAGAAGCCCCTCTGTGGGAAGGAAGAGGAAGCCTGAGCTTGGCAGAAAGGCCTGCTCCTGCCCCTAGACTGCTGCTTCTGAGGAGTGGTTTGCCTCTCTTTGGCCTGTGCACTCCCGTAGGTGGTCCTGTACTCATCCATTTTCTTCATGTAAGCCTCTGTCTGCTCCCCAATCAGAGAGTTACCCACTATAGGGGAAATCCATAGCCTTAGCCTGGGTATCCTGCAAAAGGCTAGTACATCTGAGCCAAGCACGTCTCCCGAGTGACACAGATATAGCCATGACTCTTGATGCCACATCACTGGAGTCCACAGCAGCATGAAACTGTACTTTGGCTAGCTGGGGAAAGGCCCGTTTAGCCAGTTCCAGAACCGCATCCCACCTGGACGTCTGGTACCTGGCTGTGTAGGCCATATAGTTAGCCTGCCTGATTCCCAAGGAAGATGACAAATACTATTTTTCGGCCCTGGCATCGACCTTGCTGGAGTCTTTGTCTGGGGATGTGAAGCAAAATGAATATTCGCCCTGTCACAGGCTGCAGCCTGCACTACCCCAACATGGCTGCAATGACTATATAAGCCTATCACCCAGGATGAGGTATATAATGCACTTATCGTCCTTAATCCTAACAAGTGCAAATGACCAACAGGGTTGGACTCCAAAATGCTCCACCTCTCAGTCCCCGCCATAGGAAAACCACTGGCCGCCCTATTCAACCTATCCTTCTCCCTTGCTGAAGTCCCCTCTGAATGGAAACATGCCACCATAATCCCCCTTCACAAGGGTGGGATGCCTCAAACCCAAGCAATTACCATCCTATTTCCCTACTACCCATTCTGGCAAAACTCCAAGAGCGCCTAGTACTCTCATCTATCACCCTTTCTTGACTCCTCCTCCTTCTTCACCCCCTACCAATCTGGCTTTCGGAAATCCCACTCAACCACCTCCTCCCTTCTCAGGCTCACTGACTCCATCCTCACTGTTATGGATGTTGGCCACATCACAGCTGCCATTTTCATCGACCCAGCCAAGGCGTTTGACACAGTCTCCCACTCACTACTCCTGACCAAACTCTCCAACGCTGGGCTGTCTAGCTGGGCCACCAGTTTGTTCCACTCGTACCTCGTAGGCAGGTCCCAATCAGTCAGAGTCAGTTCTGCCATCTCAGCCCTCCCTGTCACTGCTGGGGTACCGCAAGGCTCTGTCTTCAGCCCCCTCCTGTTCTCAGTCTTTCTAAATGACTTGCCGTATGCCTGCCCTCACACCTCCATTCACATTTATGTGGACGATACTGTGCTGTATACATCAGGCCCCTCAGCCACAGAGGTAATGACCAGACTGCAGTCAGACTTTGATCGGGTCCAGCTCTGGCTGCACTCAGATCAACTCTCCCTCAATGCCAAGAAAACCATCTCTGTGGCTTTTGGAACAAGACAACTTTTGAGGCTCCCCTCCCCTATCACGTTCCATACCCTGGACGAGACCCCTTTCGAGGACTGTACCTCCTTCAGGTACCTCGGAGTCT
Source organism: Neoceratodus forsteri (assembly GCA_016271365.2). Classification (NCBI taxonomy): domain Eukaryota; kingdom Metazoa; phylum Chordata; order Ceratodontiformes; family Ceratodontidae; genus Neoceratodus; species Neoceratodus forsteri. The sequence continues at coordinate 1,070,509,537 of CM028130.1, forward strand.
GGCTTGATCAGCACCTCAACTTTTCTGCACATGTAGACTCCATACTTAAGAAGCTTCACCCCAGGCTCGGTGCACTTTACCGCAATCGTGACAATATCCCAGTCTCAGTCCTGAGGGCCATCGTGCAGAAAATGATACTCCCAGTCTTTGACTACAGGGATGTTGTCTACAGTGCGGGTCCCAAGTCCACCTTAGCCAGACTGGATCCCCTCTTCCACACTTTGTCCTGAACTGCCCTTACTCCACCCATCACTTTGCCTTCTACCAATCTAGGACCCTTACATCTCCAGAAAATCATAGACTGTCCCAAGACCTCGGCCAAGTACTGGTCCTAGTTGCTCCCCCCACCTCACAACTGCCCTAGCCAATATAAGCACCCAAGCGTATTCACTCGGAAATAATGACTCATGGACCCTGGCTGTCCCTCACCAATCCTCTGCCATATGACAGGCAGCCTTTAGCTACCGCATGCCTAAGTTGTGGAACTCCCTCCCAGCAAACATTCGTCACTTTTCTTCCTCCCCGGATCTTAACTCCATGCTCCTAGATTACTTCTCCCCTACCTGCTCATGTGTCTAGGCCATATAACAGCCCTCAGGGTGGCAACCTTGGCTGGCACATCCTATATTTAATGTTTACTGGCATAACCAAATTATTGTAATGAGTCTTATACTGTGTATGTCAAGAGTCTTATCAATTGCTCCCTCATGCTAGTCATGTATTATTTCCTAATCCACTGTGTCTGTCCCTAGCTCGTACTATGTATTTTTGCTTTTTCTTCTATTCTTTGTACTTGCTTACATTCAACCATGTATGTGCCACCCCTCCCCAGGACACATCTGGAATCGAGCAGTAGCCTGCTTAGTATGCCTTCCTGGTAAAACACTTAAATAAATAAATATAAAAATTCTGTACCTGAGCCTGATAACATATACCTCCTGTCCATTCACCTCCTGTCCATTCTTTTATCTACAAGAGGTAAGGAGTTAGGAGTTTGCAGTATCTTTTTTGTCCGTTTCCCCAAGGACTTGTGAAGAGGCATAGACAATCTTTTGGACTCTGGGATGTCCATCATCTCAAAAAAATTAGGCTCTTCCTCCTCCTCAGTAGCTTCAACCATTGGGAGCTGGAGGGTTTCAGCCACCTTCTTGTAACACAAGAAGTGTGAAGGGGACTCAGAAAGCCTGGGGGGGGGGCAACATTAGAGGGTCTGTCTGGAGAGATGTCCAGTTCAATGGACACATCCAGACCTTCAAAATCATTACCTTCATCTTCATCCTCGGGATACTCTTCGTCTCCCTCCCACTCCACATCCTAGTAAACATCTGGATCGTAATCTGATGGAGTCGGATCTGACCAAACCAACCGCCTAACCGGCGGTACTGGTTCAGACAGAACCGGTCGGAGCGACTGAACTATACTAAATCGCTTTGACTATTTCGTCAGCGGTTAGAGTATGCGGTGCTGGAGCCGAACCGGCTAACTTTCTTTTCCTTTTTGTCGGAACCGACCCCTCAGAGTCGGACCTTCTTTTGCCCGAGGAGGTATCACCCAGGCCAATAGGCACCTTCTCAGACTCGGCTGCAACCAAACCGGGCAGGACATCTGGATCTACGGACTTCTCGGCCTCCCTTTCCTTCAGCCTACTCAACCTTTTTTCCAGAGTGACTTTAGGAAAATTCTTGCAAATCTGGCAGTCTGTTTTGAGGCGGTCAAACCCCAGACAGTAAACACAGATGAGGTGGGGGTTCAGCCTTGGCAAAGGCCTCCCCACGCTCAGTACAGTGTTGAAACCCAGTAGGACAGTTTTTTTTCTTGGGTATCTCAGACATGGCCAACCTAACAATTACCCTTGAAAGTTTTTAAGCAAGGTAATATATCTCCTATCTGTTACAAACCATGTTATGGTCTTCGGAAAAAAAAAAAAAAAAAACAGAAAAAGTCTGACTTTTTTTAAACTGATAGATAATGCAAAATCTCTACATGAAACATTATTGTGCTGAATAAACTTGTGTTATATTGATAAACTAACAGCTTATTTTTTTAGTTAAAACTTGGAAGGATTTATTACTTTTACTTTGTGGAGCCCTGGGACCATACCGGAAACAGGCAGAGAGGCTGTAGTTCGTTAGCTGGAATCACAAACTACAAACTAGAATTCCAAGCTTATTTTATTATTTTAAATATTGTGAGGCACATAGAGAAGCACAGCAAGCTACACAGCTACTTTTAAGCAAATAAACTGTATTTTTTAGCACTGACTGAAATGAGTGTCACGGGGGCTACTTCCGGGTTCTGCTAAATAAAAACAGCTCCACCAGCGAGCAAAGCGAGCCAAGTGGAGCGCGTATTCGCACATAGAGACATGCGCGTTGCGTGTCCGCTGGGGACACTGAGGACTAATGGGGGATTAGCCATTATATTAAATAAGAAATAGACTAAGACAAACATCCACAGTGGTATACTGGAAAACCGGGTTGCTGAGTAAATAAAACTTGGTAATGGCTCAAAGTAGACAAAAAAAACTGAAGGGTAGGAAAACCTGCAGGGAATATCTTATGTTTACTGAAGAAGTCACAAATCGCGACTTCACATGTGATAAATGCATAAAAAATTCTGCTTTGCTGAAGGAGGTACAAGATTTAGAACTCGGATTACAAACACAAAGATATCTCTAGGTTGGAGGAATACATTAATGAGGCAAGTGTGTGATATTAGTAACAGACAATCTGTGAATTTAAATAAAACTGAGCATCAAGAATACGTAAATGGTTCAAGTGAAAATATTGATGTAACCTTTCACGATAAGGATATAGGTACACAGTTTAATCCCCCACTGAAATTAACCAACAGATTTGAGTGCCTAAAAACTGCTACACCTGATACCCTAGATGTATTGAGTAATTGTGAGTCAATCAAAGGCCTCCATAAGACACCTGATAACCCTGAACCACTAAACAAATGTGAGCTAATACCTGATACAATGAAGCACTAAACAAAAATAATGGCCTTCCCATAGCAGGCTCTGAAGTACATAATAAACTAGGGGACTATAACAATTTAAATGTTATTGATATGACCAGTACTACTGGTTCTGATAATTTAAAGGCACACAGTGAAATTAAATTTATCATAGGTAACTCAATAATAAAAGGTACTGATACCCAAGTCTGCTTTAAGCGCAAAGAGCATACTACTATTAGCTCTCTACCTGGAGCTAAACTACAGGATACTGTGCGTTTATTAGATGGACTGTTTGAAAATACGGTCACCCCCCTTGGTCTTCCTCCATGAGGGAGCAAGTGATGTGGGAAAAACAAATTGGATTAATATGCTAAAGGAGTATAAGTACATTGTTGAAAGAGTTAGAAATTATGGAGGAGAAACCATCATATCTGGTATACTCCCTATGCAGGGACATAAAGCTTATAGAAATAAATAATAAATAGCAGGCTCAGACATTTCTGTATAGAAGAAGGGATTGGTTTTATGGACAATGCAAGGACATTTAATAGAATATCTTTATTTAGAAATGACGGTATCCATCTAAACCATGCAGGTACAAGGGTTTTTGGTAAAATATTTTTGGAGGTAATTAAGTTCCATTTAAACTGGCTCGGCGGGGGCACTGACAACAACAGCTTGAATAGATCCTCATCTCCCCCTCATAATACCTCGGAATGGAATGCAATACTTTTTAATGCCCGCAGTTTGCTGAACAAATATGATGAGCTCAAAATTATATGGCACAAGCATAAGACACACATTGTTCTAATTACACAGATATGGTAGAATGAAAATGATCAATGGGAGAAAGAAATTGAAGGGTATAAACTATTTTTCCGTTGTAGAAAATATAGAAAGGGTGGAGGGGTGGCAATATATATACAGGAAGATATTGCTTGTGAAGAAATTACATGGGATACAGGTTCACTCAAACTCTTATGGGTTAAGTTGCTTCCCATTAATAGTTCCAAAATTATATTGGGACTTTTATATAGGCCCCCCTCCATATCACTAGAAGACGATAAGGCCATATTACAAATTCTTGGTGATCTTGATCAAACTAATAGGATATTAATAACAGGGGATTTCAATTTACCTAATATAGATTGGGATAAAGGTACTGGTACATGTCCCCTTGAAAGACAATATATTGATGTTATAGACCATGGGGGATTACAGCAGTTGGTACTAGATAATACTAAGGGAAGTAACACTCGGGATTTAATATTTACTAATATGGGGCCACAATTAATTCAGTGGAGATTAGTACTCCCTTGGGGAACAGTGATCACAGTTCAGTTTTATTTAAAATAAGTGAAATACAATCTTTCAACCCCACTGGAACAACTACTAAGCTAAACTTTTGGAAAGCCGAGTTTCAGAAAATGAAAAATAATCTATTTTGTTGGGACTGGAGATCAGAATTTGTAAATAAGCCACGACAAACTATGTGGGATTCCTTAAAAACCAAGATCGAGATTTTAACCTCTGAGTATATTCCTGTCACCGTAAAATGTCACAGTGACAAGACTAAAAAACGGTTTGGCTTTCTGCCACAATCAAAAAATTAATTAACAAGAAAAACAGATTATATAAGAGACTAAAAGTATCTAAATCAGCAAAAATATATACTGAATTTAAAGACTGTCTACAGAAAGTAAAAGTGAATATTAGGAAAGCCAAAGCTCAATGTGAGGTAAACCTTGCCAACAGGGTACAGGACAATAAAAAAGCTTTTTTTTTCTTACATTAATAATCAGAGGAAGGTCCAAAATAATATTGGGCCATTTACTACTGAGGCAGGACTTGCTTCTACAAATCAACAAATGGCCAATATCCAGAATAAATATTTTTGTTCAGTATATAATATAAATGATACTATTCATATAATATTAGTAGGCCTTCTGTACCTGGTACTATATTAATAAACCCTGATATTATCTATAAATATCTGGTTGGCCTTAATGTCAATAAATCCCCTGGACCAGATGGAATGCACCCCAGGGTTCTGAAAGAATTGGCAAATGGGTTGGTACAGCCAATAACTTATATTTTTCAAGCTTCTATTGATACTGGATTGGTCCCTAATGATTGGAAATTAGCTAATATTGTACCTATACTGAAAAAAGGGCCTAGAACTCTACCTGAAAACTTTAGACCCATTAGTTTGACTTCGACATTAGGAAACATAATGGAGGGACTAATTAAAGACATCGTAACAGAATATCTTGTTGGTCAGGATACGATTGATCCCCTACAACACGGGTTCACAAAAAATAGATCATGCCAGACTAATTTACTGACATTCTATGAAAGAGAGAATAGAGAGCTGGATGCGGGTAATTCTGTGGATGTGATCTTCCTTGATTTTGCAAAGGCTTTCGACAAACTGCCACACAAAGAATTAGTGTCTGCACTAGAAGGCATAAATCTGACTAGTAATATTTGTAATTGGGTCTCAAATTGGCTCCAGGATAGAAGGCAGAGAGTGGTCATCAATGGGGAATATCCTGCCTGGGCTTCTATTTCCAGTGGAGTCCCCCAGGGTTCAGTATTGGGACCTAGTCTATTCAATATTTAAATCGCATCATTAAAATTAGTAATCATAATATCTAGATGTACAAATTTGCGGATGATGTAGGCTGGGGTTAGTAGTTAATGATGTCGAACAAAAAACTACCTTACAGCATGCCCTGGATTTAATATAAGAATGGACTAACCTAAATAAACTGGTATTAAATATAACTAAATGCAAGATTATGCATCTAGGTAAGAACAATAAAGAAGAAACATATCTATTGAATAATACCCCCTTGGGGTCATGAAAGAGGAAAAGATTTGGGGATTACTGTTACTAGTGACCTAAAATTTAGATCACATTGCAGGATTCAACTCAGGAAAGCAACCCAAAACTTAAATTGTATACTCAAGCATATAGCTAGCAGAAATGGGAAGGTACTGATTCCACTCTATAGTGCACTGGTTAGACCCCACTTGGGAGTATTGTGTTCAGGTTTGGTCACCACAAAATAGGGAAGATATTCTATCCTTAGAGGGGGTGCAGAAAAAATTAACAAAACAAATAAAAGGTCTAAAGAATAAAAGCTATTATGATAGACTAGTCAGCCTGAATCTTTTTTCTTTATATTATCGTAGATTAAGGGGAGATTTGTGTTTCCTATATAAAATCATGAAGGATGAAGTTCTACGGGAAGAATTGGGTTTTAGACATAATCTTGGTAGAACTAGTACTAAGCATAAAAAAAACAACTATATCAGCAAATCTGGAATCATAACTTTCATAAACACTGGTACAGTTGTAGAGTAGTTGGAGTTTGGAACAATCTTCCAACGAATCTTGTGGACAGTACTAACATGAATGAATTTAAGAGAGGTTTGGATCATCACTTTGGAAAAGACAAATTTACATTTTAAAATCTGGATGGTAAGCCTTATAGGGTAGGATTCTATCTTCTGGCTTGAATTTACCTATGATAGGGACCGGAACACCACACTAAATCCCAGAAAAACACAATTAAATCAAATATAAGCAAAAAGGTAGTTTCCTAACCAGACCGACTGATAAGAAACAAGAGTCTAAACAATTTCCACAGAAAACGAGTAAAACACAAGTCACCACCTATATACCACACTACCTGTACCGTAGACAGAGGCTGGAAATCCGAAAAACAAATCGGTTTAAAAAAATAAAAAATGACGATTTTTTTTTCAAACTCTACTGAACCGAGCAGAGGAAATCTCTGGAGCGACTTCACTGTTAGGAGGAGTTAAGAATCTGACGGTTACACTGGTAAGTACCAGAGACAGAGGTTTGAAAACCAAGCTCGAGCTCAACATTCTATGCTTCTGCACAGAGTTAAGTCTTTCCTCTCTGGGTCAGTTCAAGTGCTGGGGCTAACTGCATATTGTCAGAATACAGTACGACTTCATGTTGTTTGAAGATAGCATTCAGTACATATATAAATAGTAGCCCAAGTGGCAGCAACACGTACGTCAGCAGTGGACATATTTTGCAAACAAGCCACTGAAGTAGTCAACCCATGGGTACAGTGAGTACAGACAGGAATAGGAACAGGAAGCTACTTACCATGCTTCTGGTACCAAAACATAACGCAATCAGCCAGCCCTTGTGACAGGCCCCGTTTTGAAATCTGGGAGGCTACCATCCTTGGGGGCCAAAGCTACAAACAGTTGTGAGGATTTTCTACAATCCTTTGTATGAGCCTAATATCAATGCAGCATCCTGCGGACATCCAGCGGACGAAAATGACATTCCCACTATCTGTGGGAGACAAAAAATAAACACCAAGGTCAACAGTCTGATTTACTGTTCTTTCAGGTACTACCACTGGAGGGAAGAGAGGATCAGTATGTAATGTAACCCTGTCCTTGTGAAAAATAATAAAAGAAGGGTTCACAAAAAGAGTCTACAATTCTAAAACACATCTAGCAGATATCATAGCCACTATGAACAGTGTCTCCCAAGAAAGGAAACACAGCTCACAAATGGCAGCAGACTTGAAAGGAGGTGCAGACAGGGTCTCTAGGACCAAGTTAAAGTCCCATACCGGAACTGGATCTCAGACCATTTTTTTTTTTGTGGGGGGGGGCAGCAGTAGAATACCTCATAGAAATCTACATAAAACCTCCATCTGGGCCACTGTCTTGACCTCTGCGAGGGTATGAAACACTGACACTTCTGCCAGGTGGATCTTAACAGAGGAATAAACCCAGTCCTGAATCCTTAAGGGACAGGAAGTAGTCCAGCACTTTAGGAAATGAACATGTAAAAGTGTCTAGAAAACATAAAAGTACACCAAACTGTAAAACATTTCCACTTCTGCGAGTAGGGATATCATGCAGACGGCTTTCCAGTTACCAGTAAACATCAGCAACCACCGGGGAAACACGAAGCAGGAGAGCTCTGGGTCCTCAGGAGTCAGGCATAGGTGTGCAGGGGCTAAAGATCTCTGTGCACCAGAGCACCCTGCACCTGTGACAAAAGTCTTTGCTTGCTGTGGGAGTAGGACAGGAGGTTCCACTGCCAGCTGCTGGGGTAGAATGAACCAAATTTGTCTGGGCCAGTATGAGGCCACCAGAATCCAGGTGAATGGCTCAGCCTGTGGCTTGACCAGAACTCTCTATATTAGACAGAATTGGGGGGGGTGCATAGAAAACTCCCTTTCCAGGAGAAGAACAATGCATCTCACCAGAAAACTCCATGCCCTGAAGTAAGCAAGAAGAAACACGTCAGTTTTGTGCTGTATGGAGACTGAAATGGGTCTATATCTGGTCGACCCCATGTTCTGAAGAGGTCAACCACAACACAGTCTGAGAATTCGCATTCGTGGCAGAGTGCATGGAACCAGCAGAGGTGATCCACCAGTGCATTCAGAGTACTGGGCAAGAACACTGCTGGCAAAAGTATGTTGCGTTCCACTGCCAAGTGCCACATTGTCATCGCCTCTCTGCAGAGAGGATACAAATGTACGCCCCCTTGTCAGCTAACATAGTACATCAACAAAATACTGTATATGGATTAGCAGCTGGTTCCCCAGAAGGAGGGTGGCAATGGCCTCCAAACCACCCAGAACAGCCCTCATCCCCAGAGTGTTGCTGTGCAGAACTGTGTGCAGGGGGGTTCACTGGCCCTAAGTTCTTAAGGGGCCCAGATGAGCACCTTATCCCAAACCTGAGGCATCTGCTGTCATCACCGGGGGGGGGGGTGGCATGAGGAATGAGAACCCCATCTCCAGGTTGAGGCGATCCACCCATCTCAGCAGAGAGCAATGGAGAGGAGGAGTCACTTGTATGAGACACTCCAGTTCGTATGAATGCTGTGCAAACTGCGCCCTGAGGAACCACTGAGCCAGCAAGATGGTCAGTATAGCAGCTGGCATCAGGCCAACTAACTTTAGAAGGCATCTGGCCGAGACACAGTCACTGGATGAGACCTGCTGGATCTAGGTCGCTAGTGAGATACCACAGACAGGGGCAGAAATGCCCTGCCCAGACCTGGGTCCAGAATGGTTCCTATGTATTGGGGCCTCTGGCTATGGGTAAGGATCGACTTCAGTTCTCTGAACAGTACACTTAGTAGGCCGAATAAATGTCAGGTCCGAAAGTGCTGATGCTATGGCTTTCCAAAACACGGCTTTCAACAACTACTCTATGTCAGAGAAGGCATAGAGGCCGTCTCTGCACAGGGCAGCTACCACCACAGCAAAAACTTTAGTAAATACCCGCAGTGCCAAGCATAAATCACAGGGCAAGATGCAAAATTGGTAGTGCGAGTCCTGGAGCATGAAATGCAGGTATTTTCTGAACGACTTGGAGATCCTGACATGAAGGATGTGTGTCCTTCATGTCCACAACAACCATCCACTTCCCTGCTAGTAAGAGGGCGAGGAGGAACTGCAGAGAGACCATTTGAAACTTTAAGTATTCAATGAACAGATTTAGTCCTTGAAGGTCTAATAAAGACCTTGGAGATCCAGTCCATTTTGGGACCAACAATTACCAGGAATAATAGCCCAGGTTCTGTTTTGAAAGTGGGATGAGTGCCGCCCCCCCACCCAAGCAGGTGGGCAAGATGTCCCGGAGGATATCTGTTTGACAATGGGAGAACAGGAGATCATGAAGTAACAGGCAGGAGCTCTAAGACATGTTCTTGCTAAACCACCTCCAGCACCAAGGCATTTGTAGTTATCTCCTTTAACTTCTGTATTTATTTATTTATTGAGATCTTGGATTAACACCTTTGAGCAGAAAGCTCTTTCATAGGTTGCACGTCAAGTATGACACAAACAAGAATACAGATATGTTCTACAGACACAGACACAGCAAGAAACAACTGAAAACTGTCTCCAGGCATAAATTCTAACAATAGTTACTCAGTCTAAGCACATACATGGTGCAGAGTCAAAACAAAGGCCAACATTTCACTAGGTAATGGTAACATAACATGAGGACGCTTATTTAAAAAAGGAGAATTGTACAACTAACAACATAGGCAGATAATTAGATTGTACCCAAGTCAAAGAAAGAAGGAAGGTCTCGTACCAGTAGAGAGGAACAGGGGAGGGAGGGAGGAGGAAACTGGGGGGAAGGAGAAGGCAAGCAGAGGTGGGGAGCAGGATGGGGATAGCCAGGAGGGAAAGGGAAGAATAGCTATGCAATCAAAGTGGAATAAAGGGGGAGGAGGGTGGGGTAAGGAGGAGGAGTGGAGGAGAGTAGAGAGGAAGAGGTGGTGTAGGTAGTGGGGCGATGATGAAGATGTATTAAGGTGGTAGGGAGAAAAAGAGATATGGAATGATGGAGAGGCAAGACAGGGAAGAGGAGGTGGAGGGAGGTAGGAGGGAAAATAAATAATTTAGACAGGGGTATAAAGCCCATGAAAGTGTTATATTGACCATGGGCCCAAGAAATGGACATGAAGCGTAACCTTTTACTATTCGATAGAGATCACAGAGACGGCAAATGGTAGGAGCATGGTAAAGGCAAATTAGCCTTTAAGGAGATTCAGCCTTCCATCAAAACTTCCTGAGGTAGTGAGGCCAGAAGAAAGAGAAACGAGTCAGAAAGTACCCGGGGTGGCAGGGGTACCAGTAATGGTCTGACCTTTTGTAAGTCTGACATAGGCACCAGAAGGCAGGTTTGGAGCTAGGGAAGTAGAAGGCTGAGGCCTCTAGGAGCCATGTCCCACAGCTCTCGAATATCCATGATCTGGACAGGCACAGGGCCTGCAAAAAGAACCTCTACCCCTTCCCCGGAGTTTACAGGTCAAGCATATAGGGTCTGTAAAGTCATTTTTGAGGACTATAAATCCCTTAAGGTATTTTCTACATCACTGCCAAATAACTGCTTTCCTCTAAAGGGAGCATTCAGCACAGATTATACATCAGCGGCAAAGGCAGCCACCCTTAGCCAAGAGTGGCGGCAAAGGCAAACCCGGGGCAGCCGCCCTGGCTGCTGCATCAGAGGCAGACCTGGATAGGTGCTGTCCAGCTTCCTGTCCATTAGAAACAGTCTTCTGGGCCAATATTTAATCCGTGAATCTGGCATTTTATTCAGTCACGGAGGCCGCAGTCTTCCACAGGTAGTTTTTTTTTTTTTTTAGTATACTTTATTAACATTTTAACCACAGAACAGAACAGAAGAAAAAACAGAATCAAACACCCAATACAGAACACGGTCTAATATACATATGAAAAGGCTGAAGTGAGACAAAACCAAAAATAACAAGCCATCCTACACCACCCACTACCAACCCCTCCCTCTCGTCTGTGACCCTACTAAACTGCTGAACCGCAAAACAGGATAGGCACCTTCCAAAACCATAAGGGACAAAAGGTGGAGGATCAGAGTAAGATCAGGGGGAACTCTAGGTGCCCCAGAGAGACAAGTATAGAGTGACTCCCAGGTGCGTAAAAAAAGCAGAGTTCTCTTTCACATTAATGCTGTGTGTTTCTCCAACTGGAGAGCCAACAGGATCTCACGATGCCACTCTAAGAAGGATGGGGGAGCCTCGTCCTTTCAGTGTCGTAGCATAACAAGCTTAGCCATGGCAGCCACAAGGGACAGATGGGCTTTCCTGATATTAGGGGTGCTGGGAGGAAAAATAGCCAGTAAACAACTCACAGGGGTGAAAAGGTCATCCAGTCCCAAATGGGGATCCAGGGTTCACTGGACGGAGAGCCAAAATGACAGAATCTTAACACACTCCCATAACATATGATGAGGGGAACCACGGACCTCTCGGCACCAGGTGCATGACAGCGAGGGTAATTTGCCCATCCTGTACAGCTTTAGCGGAGTAAAATAAAAATCATGTATGATGTTAAACTGTACTAATCGGAGCCAATCCTGCTGTATAAACCTATACAAATTTCTCCAAGGAGCCCTCCAATAATCATTATCATCTGGTAATTGGAGAGTATGAACCCAATAATGACAAACCCCCCGGTAGGGAGATGGGGGTCTATATACTGAAAATGCTTGTAAAGCGTGGACACCAAATGAGGCTGTACTGCAAGACACAAGAGGGAATCTACCCCATCTAACTGTGTTACCAAGGTTTAGGACCCAAAAAGGCAGTCACAGCACCCCTAATCTGGAGGTACTTCAACAACTCTGTTCCCCTTAACTGAAACTAAGCCTGCAGAGTCTGAAAGAGAACTATGCCATCTACATGGGAGATGTCAGCCAGCATGCAAGTACTCAGCCGAGGGTATAAGGAAGCCGAAATGGGGCGGCAACCAATTTTAAAATGGAGATTACTGAACACTGATTGTGAGGTTGCCATAATCCATGACAGAGACAGATAAGATTGCAATTGCGCCCAGACTTTAAGTGACCACTCTATGGGGGTGGCACAAAAGGGACTGGGAAGCTGAGAAGGCCTGAGGTAGAGCAGACTATTAAGAGAACAACCCACCCTATCGGCTAGAGCCCTCTCAATGTCCAGCCCGAGAGGACTATATATGGGAGGACCAGGCTGGGCGCAACCTCCACCCCATCGAAATAATTTACTGACATGCTGGGCTCATAATACTGAAATACGAAGGAGAGAATGAGGCCTCCTTCAGCTTGAGCAACCAAGCTTATATATGTTCTACGAATGGCAGAGGATTTCCAGAGAAATACGTTTAACAGTCACTGCAAACGGGAAAACCAGCGCTTAGGGAGATGAAATCCCAGCATCCCCAGGAAGTATAACAAATGGGGCAGGACATTCAACTTGAGGATGTTAACTCTCCCCATAAAGACAAAGGAGGGCGAACCATCTGTCTAGCTCAAACTTAACCACATCGGTAAGCCTACAAAAATTCTCCTTAACCATGGTTGGCACCAAACAGGAAATCCTGACTCCCAGATAGGTTAACACCCGAGGCTCCCATGACAGACCCAGGCTCAAGATGTCCCGCTTAAGGACCCAACTATTGAGGGGAAAAACTTTTGTCTTAGAAACGTTCAATTTATAGCAGGAAACCCTTGAGAAAGTGGAAATTTCCTGAAGAAGGGCTGGGATAGACACCAGGGGATCCTCCAAGTGTAAGAGCAGGTCATCGGTGTATGCGGACTGGATGGAACACTTGCCCGCTACTGGAATCCCTTTAAGAGCATTTGAGTTATAGATGCCGAATGAGCGGCTCCAAATAAAAACTGAATAAGAGTGAGGACAGAGGGCACCCTTGCTGAGTGCCACATTGTAAGGAAAAAGGGGCCGAGAGGCGACCACTGCACCAGATGCAGGCTGACAGCGCAGCATACAAAAGTTGCACTCACTTAACAAAATCCGAGGGGATCACAAATCTCTGTTGTGTGACGAACAAGAAGTTCCAGGCAACCCAATCAAAGGCCTTTTCCACAACCAGAAAAACTAAGACCATTGGGGACTTGATCTCTCTGGATGCGGAAAGCAGGTGAACGAGTTTTCAGAGATGATCCCCAGAAAACCAGCTGGACAGAAAACCTACCAGCTCACGTCCAGTGATGGGGCCCATGACAGGAGCTAACCGGGTAGCCAAAATTTTAGAGAGGATCTTAATGTCTGAATTCAGGAGGGAAATGGGACAATAACTTTCTGTCAGCAAGGGGTCTTTACTGGGCTTTGGTATAAGCATAACCAAGGCCTCCAAAAAAGCAGAGTCACCCATTCCATTCTCAAACCAGAAATGAAAAAAAAAATCTGCAAGCAAAGAGGCAACCTCCGAAACACAAGCTGTATAAAAATTGTTAGTCAGCCCGTTGGGTCCGGGTGCTTTATCCTGCGGCAGCTGTCGAACAGCTCCTTCCATCTCTGCACGGCAATAGGGGCACCTAGCGAGGACACAGTCAAGGAAGACAGAGTCGGAAGAGGGACAGAGTCCAGAAAGGCTGTAATGGTTTCCAGAGCAGGGTCTAGGGTTGGGTCAACTGCATACAACCTTGTGTAGTAGTTGCAAAAAAACAGCAGTCACCTCCTTCAGATTGGTGACCACCTGGGCTTCTGGGCGTACCGGGTCATATTACACGACATAATAGCGTCGCGGCATTACTGACAAACCCAGACTGTGCATGTACAGAGTTGGACCCCCCCAGAGTTGAGAATCATTAGTGGAGGTCCAGGTGGGGTGGAACTCTCCGCCTCGCACATTACAAAGACAGATGCCTCATGGCATAAATCACGCAGCGCAATTGTGCCATGCGGCATTGTGTCGTTCAACATAATGACCCCGTGCCCTTCCTATGCTGCCATTTCGACCTGGTGCAGCTACAGGGCAAGAAGCTTCCCAGCCTTCCCTCCAGCATCCAGATACTTCATCTTGGTGCGATGGAGTGCCAACTCAGCTTTCTGAGCCAAGACTTCCATATACTGGGAACGAAAGGAGTGTAACCTAGCCCAGTCTGCCTCAGTTGAAACATACATACATACTAACATACATACATACAAACTAAAAGCCAGCAGAACAGGCCAAATGGTCTGTCTCGTCTGCTTGAAAGCCTGCAACCTAATGGTTGTTCGCCTTACCATCCCCCCAGCCCCCAAGAGGGTCTTCATTTGTTTCAAATTCCCCTTGTACCTATCCCACCCCTTCTTGAAGCCCTCCACTGTACCCTCATCCACCAGCCTCCCAGGCAGTGCATTCCACTGCTCCACCACCCTCTCAGTGAAAAAAATACTTCCTATGCCCAGCCCATAATTGCCCCCTTCAATTTCCACTCATGGACCCTGGCTGTTCCCCCCCTTCTTTAACATAAGCAGCTCCTTGGTTCCACTTCTGGTTATTCCCTTTACATACCTGAAAACCTCTATCAGGTCTCCCCATCCCTCCTCTCCTCCAGTGAGTAAAGCCCAAGCTCTTCCAATCTCTCCTCATAAGACCTCCCCTCCATGCCTTGAATCATCCTGGTTACTCTCCTCTGAACCCTCTCCAGCAGTACTATATCTTTCTTCAGATGCGGTCTCCAGGACTGTACACAGTACTCTAGCTACGGCCTGACCAAGGCATTACAGAGAGGGAGGATTACCTCCCTTCTTCTGGACATAATACCCCTGGCTATGCAGCCAAGTATCCTGTTTGCTTTGGCTGCTGTTCTTCTACAAGCATGAGTCAGGGAGCCTTCCAGCTGCTGAATATAACTAAGAAGCCAATCAAGTTTAACCTTACCAGCCCGAACCCAGACCGAGGAGAGCTGTGTGAACTCCCCTCTAAGTGCACATTTAAGGGCTGCCCAAAGACTGTCCATACGCTCAACAGAACCCCTATTGAGATCCAGAAAAGTGAAAATAAACTGCTGGATGTGGGACAAGGTGTCAGTGGTCTGCAACAGTTGAGTGCTGAGACGCCAGAGGGACTCACGCCACAAGCCTTCACCCAGTAAATACTGGACCCCAATAGGGGAGTGGTCAGAAAGGACCACAGGGTGCATGTCTGCAGTAAGTATGCTCGCTAAGCATGAAGCATGAACCAGGAACTAATCAATCCTGGAATGTGTCTTGTGGGGAGGTGAATAAAAGGAATACTGGCACATCATTGGACTGAGCACTCGCCAGACATCAACAAGACCAACCTCCTCCATCAGATCACACAGTGCCCATTGGGCCGGTGAGAGGCCGACAGCCTTAGCATCCGAGTGGTCCATGTCTGACAGAAACATCATATTCTAGTCACCCCCATCAATATAGGTGAGGGTGGGTCAGAAACCAGGAAGGGAATAAACTGGGTGAAAAAATGAGGCGAGTCCAAATTTGGGCCATATACCAAACCAATCACAATGGGATGAATACCGATGGTCCCACGAACAATAATATAACATCCTGCAGGGTCCCAAAGCTCCTTAACAAGTTGGAATGGTATCGATTTTGCAATCAAAATAACTACCCCCCCCCCCACGTCTGGAGGAGACCCCAGACCCATAAGCCTGACAAACCCATTTCCATCTGAAAAGGTGTATATCCTCCCTATAAAGGTGGGATTCCTGCAAGCAGGCCACCCCTGTCTGCAGCTGTTTTGGGTGGCGCAATATCATCTAACGTTTACGCCTATCCTGAGCTCCCTTGACATTCCAACTAATAAAACAGTACAGTCCACTCATAGTTTAAACGATCACATAACACCAGGTCCAGGATAGAAGGAATGACCATACCCAGACCAACAAAACCATAACAAGAGCAGGATCACAGACGAGCACCTTCCCACCCCATTCCCCCATAAACAATTCCAATAAAACCGACCCACCCTCCAAAAGTCCAAAACATAAAATGAGCAAATCGACTTAACGCTGTCCCCGGTCCTAACGACTGCACTCCTAACACATCCCCATCCATAATGATTACAAATCCACACTACCCGAGACCAACCCTCCCCACTCCCCCCTCCGCCAATGAAATAGTAAAGAACATCTATCTTCAAGGTCTATGCCCCTGTCTACACATATAAGAACAAGACAGAGAGCCCTTTAACAGTAACATTCTAGTGAGGGTATAAGCTGAATAACCAGAGTAAACTAAACAGATTACCCCCACAACGGTCCCCTCAACATCACCCACAAAAAAAAAAAAAAAATAAATGAAAAACATAGCACCAGACTGGATATCCTCGGTCATAATAGTACAAGAAACAAATGTAACACTGTTCAGAGAGGTACTACAGAGGACCAACTGTCCATTCAATAAAAAGATAAACAAAATGGGTGACAGTCAGTAAGTGAGGTGGGCATGCCTCCCAATAACAGTAATCTAGAAGAAACCCCCTTATAATTCGCTCTAACATGATTAATATAACACATTTAAAAGGCAAAGAAAGGGGAAGCAATAAATGCATGTTATACAACAATAAATCCACCCAAAACAGAGCATAATTGTCCCAAGCTCTGGAGCTCCAAAATGTCTGACAGCAGTGTGCAAAGAGTCTTAAAGTAATAGCCCACCCAGCATGGAGATCTGCGGTGGAACAAATCATTTCCCCACAAGGACCATGTTCTACTCACCCCTCTTGAGCCAAGGTACCTTCACAGGCAAAATAAAAGTCCTGTATAAGGAGAGAAGCAGCTGTGGGAAACTGATGCAGTTTAACATCTGCAACAGAAACGCAGGGAGCACAATCGGCTAAACAGCATACTGCTGAGACATCCAATATACAAACTTAGGGCGCAGAAGCTTATGACCAAGCGCATAGCGAGGTCCCTCATGCAGCAACACCATCGGGGAAAGCAGGGAGCATCCACAAAATGCATGGCAGCCCAGGCAAAAGATGTTAAAAGCCCAGAGGGAGAAAGGATAGCTAGGGCACGCTTTGCAAAGTCATCAGAGGAGGAAGAAAGAGGAGTCACTGAACAGTAGGCTGGAGAGCAGTTTACGGGCACACAAAATGGCGGGCATGTCTAATGATAGCCCACAAAGTTCAGCAATTTCTACAAGAGCTGCATACAACATAAAGCCACAGTGCTGAATAACAAAACTGAACCGGAGCAGGAAAAAACCCTCAAATCTCACTTAAACAGGTCACCAGTTCTTGAGCTCCGAAGCAGCTTGAGCAGGGGTATCCAATGAACGCCACTTGCCCTCGTGTAGTATGTGATAGTGCACAGGCTTCATGGACAGAAACAGGTAGCGTGACTCAATATTTGATTTTCTTTATACTGTAATCCAAAATTTATTTCAGAAGTGGTTTTCTTCATAAGCAGGACACTTTACATACAGTGTACATCACCCAGTTCATAATACTGGAGCACTTCCTCAGTTCATATCTTTCTTGGAATTAACATCGCTCCCTGGAGTACCCTTAGTTCAGACCTTAATCCTCTCCGCTTACTCTCTGGATCTCATCTAACATCTCTGGCTATTCTCTACCCTTTTATACAGCTTAATGCTCATGTGACATGAAAACTCCACCCATCTGAACATTTCAAATATAATATTTTTATATACAAAGCGTTTTATTTATTTCCAAGTTCCCAAACACTCTAGTCACAATTTTATTTAACACTGAGACTTTCATAGTACAATCCCTACAATGGTTTTATATGTTTCAAACAATCTCCCAGCATCAGGTAGCACCACCCACCTCTGACTGCAGGATAAAAGTAGTCTAAAGATGGCCGGCCAGCTCTAAAGGGAACTGAGGCACGATAGAGTGAAGAAGGAACGGGACCACTCCCCAAACATGTCCGGCACAGGCATAACAACAGGTACTTTGTTTAACAAAACCCATATAACCCTATCATCAAGGAATCACTTTATAAAATTTCCTAAAACCTGGTTTTGTTCAAAATATACATTTATTTATTTTACTACACAGCGTAACACCATCTGTGACTGTAACCTTTTAACCTTAAAGATAATAAGCATTCAGTCCAACAAGAACAGGGCTGCCATTTTTGTTTCCTTTTTCCTTACTTGGCTACTGCATTTGACATTCTAAACTTAAAACTGACAGTTACTTTTACCTTTAATCACATAATCCCCCTTATTTGCAAACCTTACATACCTATGTACCCATTTTAAAATAAACAAACCAAACTAGGGGGGTTGAAATGATTAAAAGCCTTCATATGCTACGGCAGAAATTGACCAATCTTAACATAACAGCCAAAAGCTCATTTGTGTCTTTCTTCACTACAGCAACCCCAAATTCACATAGTAAAATTGTCTCCTTTAGGCAGCACCACACATGCACAAAGGAATCACCTTTTGGTTTTATTTCCTTTCCTTCTCGCGGTAAGGGCTGACAAACATGATCAAAAGCAGTTCATACGAATTCAGCATTTTCACTACTGCTTCTAAAGCACTAGGCGCGACAGTTAAATTAACAAAACCCACAGTTCAGCTGCAGACTCCCTTTTTAGGCATTTTACTTGTTCTGTCAGGCTACAACTACTGCAGGGTGTAATTAACTACAGGGCATAATCCCAGTTCAGCTACCCTTTCAGTTAATAGGCACCTCTTAATAGCAGGACTACACTAATACAGGCATTTCACCAAATGCCTAGGCTAAACCACAAAGGCAAAGTAAAAGTAGAGAAGCCACCATAAAGCAAAGACATTCAGAGTTGCTTTCTTTTCTCCATGTGGATCATTTAGATTTTGTTTCTTGCCTCTTTCTCACCTTACTGAACTGTGCGACAATGCGCACCAACCATCACAGCTCCTTAAAGCAGCACCTAGCAGGGCACTCATAATTATCTGGTTTGGGGGGGGGGAGGGAGAATACTGAAGAACTCGTTTTAACTTCAGCCCCCTCCTTTTATTACCTCGCTGCTCTCTACTACTCCTTCATTTACCAAAAAGTGCTTTAAATAAAGAACCAAGCCAAAACTTCCAAAGCTCCTAATCCTTCATAGAGCCACTATGTGACATAGTACTTGCAGCACAGCCGGGTATCGAACCTGAAACGGTTTCCCCGCCGCAGTGAGCTTGGAGACAAGTCGATGCAGCTCTGTAAGCCTGGCTCTTACCAATTGAGGCAGATCCTGTGCTAGACACAGATGATGTCCCTCCCAGATCAGGTCCTTCAGCTCCCTAATCTTAGACAAGATATGCAGCTTGGCTAAGAAGTTCAACAGTTTAAAGATGAGGGGTCTAGGTGGAGAACCCAGGAACGGTGGCGGGTGCAAGGAGCGGTGGGCTCGTTTGATGACATACTGCGACCCACTGGGTGAAGGGCCCGATACCCACTCACAAAACTTCTGGATAAATTGGATTGGATTATTGCCCTCTTCTTTCTTCGTCAGGCCAAACAGAATTAAGTTATTGCACTGATTCCGGGCCCTCTAGTTTGTCTTCAAGCCGGCGAAGCCTCTGGCGCAAGGCTAAAACATCTGGATCCAGTTTAATTCTCCTCTGCTCCACGGAGGTGAGTCAGGCTTCAGAATCGGCAACCCTAGTCGTGAGGGAGTCAACGAAGGAGCGGAGCCTTGAAGCTCATCCATGAGCGCAGAGACCGCCAGCTGTAAGGGCTTCATTTCTTCAAGGAACTTCTCTTCGGTCAGGGCAGTCCCCGCTGTAGCAGGCTTAGAAAAAGCTGCAGCCTGCTGCCTGGTCCTCTTAGCATGTTTCTCCCTCTCTGGTGTAGGGGAGGTGTATGGCGCTGCAGCGGATTTTTCATATCTGCATCCACTTCTTCGCGCTGACCAGATACAATCAAGTCACCTGAGGTGCTGCAGATCAAAGAAGGTATGTTGAAAGCACTAAATTTAGCCAGAAAGTTGCAGAAAAACAACAAAATAGCAGGTAATGGCGGCAAGGAGCACGGAGGAGAGGCATTCTCTTAGGCAGCCATCACGTGACCTACCTCCCACAGGTAGTTCTGATATTTTATCATGTGAGCCTGATAATTTGCAAACCTTAGGCCAAGAGAAGCAGAAGCATTATGAGGAATAGTACAAGCTATGTGACAGATTAACTGTTTTTTTTCTATATATTACATATCCCAGGAATCCCTCATTAAAAAGCAGCCAATACACTTTTAAAATATTTTATCCTACTAAATATTCAACCACAGTGCAACTTGAAAACATCTAGTTCCAGCTACTGTATCTGAATCCTTGGCACTCCTGTGAAAGAGAAAGACACAAGGCGATGGAGAGGCAAATCATTTTTAGTGGTGTTCATCATTTTGCTTTAAAAATCATGGAAACTTGTCTACAGTCACAATACAACATGTCTGTCTGATATTATCTCCATAATTCAACAGAGCTGGTTTCTATTATGCGCCATCTTAAAATGCTTCTTTCAGTGAACTATTTTAAACTTTTAGAAGAGTTGTAGTTCTGCATACAGAAATAGTAGCGTGTGTTTTAAATTCCATGTAAACTAGGAACCACCAACAGACAGTACAAATTTATGGTTTCAAACTATATTATTATATATTTCTGAACAATAATTACTTAGAAAACCATGCCATAACTCTTGCTTCTAACACTCACACTTTCTGTGGTCTTACACTCATCACTGAGTCATACTAACAGATCCCTGGCAAGAATTTAAGGATGACCATTCAGGTCTCTCTCTGATCCATGGTGGCCATGACTTCTCAGCAGTCCCAAAACCAGTTACTGCCTTGAAAGTTCCGAATCCTAGTCTGCGAGTATTCCTAGCTAAAACACACCAAACCTTTCATTTTTATGCTTCATTTTGCAGCCCCTTCTAATTTGTGCTTATTCCATGTGAGGCAAGTACACCAGCATCTTAAGTGCAGCTATGTTGTCAGAGGCTGCACTGTAATCCATTCCTCATGAGTTTCCAGAATTGCATGACATAATATCGTTTAATACTCCATGTGTACAAGAAGAAAAAAAATACTGTAGTAATGGTGTTTCTTCCAGGGGGTACCAGAGTCATAAACTGCACCATCTCAGCCCTGAAGTGGTGTCCTGGAGAATGAACATTAGAATGTTAAAGTTCAAACTCTGCAGTGTGATAACTCTTCCCCCCCTTCCCCGACATTCCAACTGCAGATTTACAGTTGAAGAGCAAAACAGAGCAGTAACCACTCAACTAACATATGCTATGAATTAAGAATGGTAAATGTAAAAAGAAAATGACAAATCACAATATGAAAAAACTGCAAAGGTTTAAACTGTAAAATACTTTTAGCAGGATAAAAAACATTTATCCAACTTAACCTGAAGATTCTTTTTCAAGCAGCTTCTAGACAGGGATATAGGGAGGGCTTGTGTGACTTGCAAGAAAAAATTACTCACCTTGGTAATTGTGTTTCTTCTAATGGAGTCTTGCTGTATTCTGACATATGCAGTTAGCCCCAGCACTTAAACTGGCCTGGAGAGGAAAGAGTTAACTCTATGCATGCGCATAAAACGTTGAGCTCGAGCTCAGTTCAAACCTCTGTCTGTAGCACTTCAAAGTGTAACCGTCAGATTCTTACGAGCAATACTAACTATTCTACTTAAGTGGAAATTGTAAAGAAAATAGCCAAAAAGGCAATAAATGTTTTGGGTCCCCTAAAAGACTCAAGTAGAGAAACCAAAATAATAACCAGGTAGTGAACCAACACAAATAGTACCAAAAAACAACATAACAATAAACCCACTCTCCTTTTTAAAAAGGGGGGGTGCCAAGTACACCCCGGAGGTGCAACACTACCTGCCAGCTCACTTCCCAAAAACAGGTTCTGAGAGGAGAGGCGGGGGGGGAGTCAGAACACAGCAAGACTCCATTTGAAGAAACACAATTACTAAGGTGAGTAATTTTTTCTTCAAACAGCATGAAGTCTTGCTGTATTCTGACATATGCAGATTACCAAGCAGTACCGCCATGGAGTGGGGTACCGAACCTATTTTGGGAATAGGTTCTGCAGTACTGCTGTCCCAAACCTAGCATCACTCCTTGCCTGGATATCCAGAGAGTAATGCTTGGTGAAGGTATGGACAGTTTTCCAGGTGGCTGCTTTGCATATTTCTAATAAAGGTATATCCCTGGCAGCAGCCAGGGAAGCAGCGGTACCCCTAGTCGAATGAGCCCTCAGGCCTGAGGGAGGTGTTTTGCCTAGCTTTTCATAGCAGAACTGTATACAAGAGACAATCTTCCATCAAGGCCACTAGTTCAAGGAGCTTGTTACACAGACTACAGGCACTGGTACTCATCACCCTCCATTTTTTGATGGCCTTACCGCTTTTAGCCCCATCCCTGTCCTTACCTTTGCCTTTTTTTTTTTGCATTTACCTCTGTCCTGCTCCCTAATTACTTCTCTACCTTGGTGTTTACCTCACTAATTACTGTGTTTTGTGGAGGGGAGGCTGGGATTTCCCTGCTCCTCTTCAGTGCCTCCCCCCTTGGCTAGTTTAAATGCTTGCCAATGAAGCATTTAAATCCATCACCTAGGATCCTGGTTCCCCCTCTGGACAGATGCAGACCATCGTGCCAGTATAGGTCTGCAACCCTCCAGGTGGCTCCCCAGTCCCCAATGAAGCCAAAACCCTGAGCTCCACAACAGTTTTTCAACCATTCATTGAATTCCATGCTGGAAACTGTCGAATAATCACTGTACATGGAGGTTTTCAAAGATGCAATTTGCCGAACAATGTTTATTGGTGAGGCTGTGCTGCCACTCACCATCTGATGAGATACCTGGACAGGGTGCCATCCTGGAAACATCTGTATCAGTTTGTCTTTAAGCAGCTGGTTTACAGTCATGTTAAGTGGCTGCAGGAGATCAGTGCAGGACGGGGGAATGAAAACAGGGATGCTACTGTGATACTCCATCGCTTTTAAAACCTACTGTGCCATATGACCATGGAAAAGGTCAGGTAGGAATACTGTGCACTGCACATCATCCACTTTTCATAATGACAGATTTAATGTATGGCACCATAACATCCTCTATGCACTGCTCTACTGTGTCCAAATTAGTCTAGTAATTTGCAGAGTGTGTTATCCGCTAGCCATGAGGAAAACTGAAAACTGGGACAGAGGAGCAGTTATTAGCCGTTCCTTTGCAGATGATCTGGATGGGCAGATAGTGAACAGCACAGAATCGCTGGCACTTGCTTCTTCTTGTCACCAAGTCCGGTAACATCGACCTGCTGTAACCCTAATGCATCCGTGATCCACTGAGAGCAAGGAAATAAATTTACTCCAGTCTTACCCAAGTTAAGGATCAGCTCGGCTGGGACAGGTTGTCTAGCAACCAAGATGATCCTTTCCAGAAACTGGGAATTTGTAGTCTTTCTTGCTGCTTTGGTATCTTTACCTTCATGCTTGCTGCACCCCATTCTTTTTAGGAATAGCCAGGACCACTGTCTACAAAAGAAAAGCACATCTCTGTTTTCCACAAGCATTTGTGAATTTGTCACATCTGCCGCGATCGCTGTTAGGAGGAGACGTTCACTACAGAACATTCAGATACATGGTATTTGACTTTTTTCTTCCGACAGTTCACTTGTTAACAGCAAAGGTGGACATCCCCCAGGGCTTTCCGAGAAGTCAAGAGGGAGAAGGACAGGGTCTGGAGTATCCATCAGTTTCAGCAGGTAATGCTTCTTAAATTCCCTGTGGTCTCATTTATCATTTGTTTGAAATGATATTCATACAGGTGCACAACATTCGTAACACCACCCACACCTGCATGATGCCCAGTTCCAAATCAAACCTCTGGTGAACAGGTAGCATACAGTGTTCACCGTTTTTTTGGACTGTGGAGAGGGGCAGAGGCAGAACGTTCCTGCACAGCAAATTCCGCCACCATGCTAGAAATGCAGGCGTATTCACTTGAGCAGATCGGCATAGAGATCTTCAGTTTGTACACAAAGCAAATGTTGTTTTGCTCCTAGGGACATAGGGCATTCAGCAACTTCGAGAGAGACATGCTGTACACCCAATTCACTGCAGACTGTTCAAACCAACAGTCTTTGCTCAAAGCATGAACCTGCCAAAAGCAGCAACAAAAACTCAGCAGGGAAACCTAAACCCACAAATCACAGATGATAGTCAAAATCATCAACAAGCAGCAACCGAAAAGAAAGTATTTCTCTGTTACCAGTTCTCTTATTTGCTTTTCAGGCAGAAGGCCCTCAAGGTGTTTTTGCTTCCTTTTGCAAACAGCTGTATTTAGTCAGTGTTTAAAAAGTCTTTTTTGCTTTTTATGACTGTAACCAGTGTGTTCCCAGCTGAGAGCCCAGTGTTCTGTACTGGAAGACGACTTAGTCTGCTTGAGTGCCACAGACAACAGCTCTTCTACAGAGGAGTGCTTTGCAGCTTTTTTAGTCACCTTGGGTACCACAGACTGCTGGGGAGAAGTCGTCATCTGATGTATACTTCTACCTTCAGTGATACTTTTCTCCACGTTTTTATATACAGGCTCTTTTACAGGAGAATACTCCTGTTGGAGCGAATGCAGAAAAGTGGATGTTTACTTGCCCCCAATTGTTTTAGGACAGTGTACTCTGCGAGTTCAATTTTCAAAATCGTGATCTGGGCCCAATCAGTCAAAGCAAAAGTTGTGGTAGTCTCCTTTTGCCAACCAACGCGTACAAGATGTGTTTAAATCTTGAAGGCCTGTTTTACTTTTAGTCCTTCCTGTCATGCCAATTCAACAGGACATACCTCTTAACTGTCCCTGATTTTCAGGGATGTCCCTGATTTTGCCTCAAAATTTTACTCTGTCTCTCCTAAAAACTGTGTTTGTGTCCAAACAGTAGGAGTTGGAAGCACAAAATAATGTCAAACATTAAAGTTAGAGTTGTTCTTCCTTAGAAAATGCATTTTGCACTAAGCCACATATTCTACCAGCTTCCTGAGTGGATATCATCAAGTTTTAAGTTGTGTCCCTGATTTTGGTTCTTTGTCCCTGATTTTTTTAAGCCTTGTCCCTGATTTATGAGGCAGGAGGTTGAGATGTATGCAACAGGATGTAAAGTAAAAATTTGCTTTAAGGGTTGTATTTAAGAAAAAAAAAAAAGTACAACCCTGTAAAATTAAAGGACAACTAAACCCCTTATTTTGCCCTCAAACTATTCCAAAATAAAAACAGCTTCACAGTAAGGTAAAGGAAAGGCTGTTTACATTGATGCCAAAACTGCAACTATGTAATAAACATAAATGCAGTTTTGTAGCATCTGAAATATGTAAACAGCTTTCTCCTTTCAAAATTTCCAGCCCCACTCTACACTACAAAATGGCTGGCAGACTCGAGACGTAATGTCGTCACTGGAGTCAGCTAGACTGCTCTCTACAGTACTCATAAAATAACTATTTCCCAGTCATTCGTAAAGTTTTAAAAAACTGATCAAAATTATGGCTTAACGTGTACTATTTTTACCAATGCACATGGTAAGCTATGGTATTGATAATTTTTTTACATAATTACTGCCAAAGGTCAACAAAGTTTAGGGTTCTCTGGACCGAATCGCAGTACAACAGTGCAATGTTGCAATTTACCTGGTGGTCTAGGGGCTCTGGCTTACCCCTTTTTACGTAGAAATGTTTTTCCTCCTAGGGAGAAGTTGTTATGCTGCATCAACCTGCCAGTTTCACATAATTAAAGTCAATGTACTCCTGATCTTGCTCCCCAAGAGGAAAAACATTTGTACATAAAAAAAGGGAGCAAACCAGAGCCACTAGACCACCAAGTAAACTGTAACACTGCACTGCTGAACTGTGGTTCAGCTCAGAAAAATCCTAAACGTTGTTGACCTTCAGTAGTAATTATGTAAACAAATTATAAAAACCATAGTTTATCATGTGTATTGGTAAAAATAATACACATGTTAAGCCATGAGTTTGATCAGTTTGTTAAAACTTTCCTGTAAATGAATGACAGGGAAATGGTTATTTTATGAGCACTGCAGAAAGCAGTCTAGCTCTGGCATCATTACATCTCAAGTCTGCCAGCCATTTTGTACAGCCGACCGGGCAGGAGTTTTGAAAGGAGAGTGCCGTTCACATTTTTCAAATGCTATGAAACTGCATTTACGTATAGTGTATGGCTAGGGCTTATTGTGCACAGAATTCAAGCAGCTCAAAAACCCTGTGCACACTCTAAAGCTGTTGTGCAAGTTCTATCATTAACTGCAACTGCGATTCCCTCACACAGACTCTCGCTGCCTAGTTTCACTTCTCTGTTTACTGTACCTCGGGCTATGGTAACTGCAGGCTTATAAAAGAAAAAGACACACCAACTGCATTTTTTTGGTTTTACCCATACACTATAACAACTTGCCCTGTGTTTCCATCTGGGGGTTGAGATACCAGCATGGACCTCTTGAGCTTCGCTCTCGAGGTCCATACGCTGGTATTTCAACCCTTCGATGGAAACACGGGCTTCTTGTGTATGGTAGGGCTTAATCGTGGGGGACTACAAGAATCGTGCTATTGTTAGTAACCCCAGGCCTGACAGTCCACTCAGACATGCTCTCTTATAGGGCAGTGGCACTGTGCTATAAGAAAACGCAACATTTTTTTTTTGGTCCCTTGACCCTTTCCTGCTGCTGTACATTCCCTGGTGGTCTAGTGTGCACGCCTCTCCCCTCCACTACTCTTGCAAGAACAGCTCACAGGGAGGGACTGGAGAGACACGCAGCAGCAAGCGGGAGACACCAAGGAGACTAGGACAAGGGAAGAGCCTGAGGGTCGGACAAGGAGTCAGTCGGAGGTGGAGGAGTCCGCAGCTATGACTGCAGGGGTAGGAAATGAATAAGAAGCCCGATACTTGCACAGACGTCTGACAGAGGATCTGGACTTGTTGGGTCACCCTACGAAAGGGTGCACATTGTCCACTCCTAGCTTGGGTATGGTACACTGAGTGGACAGATCTTAGGGTACATCCAGAGGTCTGTAGGGCATTAAGGATCTGTTGCACATTGGCCCCAAACAAACAATTTGTATCCCCAGAAGGGGGTATCCAGCGCAAACCCCAACACTGTAAGCAACGAGTGCTGGCGCAGGCAGATGCCGGCTGCAGCTGCCCTGGTAAAGCATTGACTGCGTCGTAGGCCAAGCGGGGAGATGCAGATTGATGTCAGCTCCCGAATGAAAGGACTGCAAGAGCTGCTGCTTCCATGGGTTATTGGGATGGGAAAGGACAAATTCTTTGGCTTGGTCCAAATTAAGATTTTGGGACTGGACCATATGAGCCACGTAGTTTTTATTTTTTTTTTTTTAATTTTATACTGAATAGGTCTGTGGGCAATGCCCATTTTCACAGACGTCTAGTTTCAATACATAAAACACAAAAAAAAATTACAAAATACGTACACATATAAATATCAAAGACATTTAGGTAGCAGAGGCATAGCCAGGACAATATGAAACAATTACCTCAATGTTTAAGACTAAGTAAAATGCCTACAAACAGAGTTTACTAGCAAATTTCTCCTAAGTACTGTCTTAAACGAAGAGATTTTTTGGCAACAAACAACATTACATGGTAAATTATTATAAAGCTTTGAGGCAACAAACGTCAAAGACTTCCGAGCAAAAACTGTTAAAAAAAACTTGAATCTGAAAAGAATACTTACTTTGAAGAAGAGTATTTGAAATCATGGGAATAACTGGAAACAGACTTGATAAACTATTAGGAAGAAGTCCCAACTTAATTTTATGCAAAAAAATGTGAGACCTATACTTAAGTTTAGGATCCTGATGGCCAGGGTGGCCAAGGCAAAGATCCTCTTGCCCAGAAAGTCCAGTATCTGGATTCTTTGTCTGGGAGCAGGGTAACATTTAGATGTTTTGGCCCTTTGGTGCAGTTGTGGGCAACATTAATGAACGCCGAGTCAGCTTGTGCCTCCTCCGCTAAGAATGGCTTTCACGCTGTGGCGTGGTATAACTTTTTCCACCTTCCTGGGCATGGCGAGTACTAGGTCAGGGTGGTGCCAAGCTGCCATGGAGGCATCCTCAAAGGGTTCAATCAGAGGAGGAACCAATGGGGGGAGGCATCTGCCAGACGTAGGTAGGTAGCTAACCGAAGTCTGCTGGGGACTTTCTCCTCCGTGTCAAAACCCATCACCACCTGCACCTGGCGTAGGATCACCACAAACGACAAATCTTCTTGGGGGAAGACTGTGGAATTTATTTTGGGGTCTCCTCCTGTCCGCTGAGACCATGGAGGTACAGAGAACAGATGCCCCCAATAGTATTCATCCATGTCCTCATCCAGGAGTTGATGGTCTGGGTGATATTCATCCCCTTCTCCCAAATGCCTAGAGGAAGTGTGGGAGGTCCGGCTGCAGGGAGACCGGTGCGGGCCCACTGGAGACATGGGTGCAAGGACCGGCATTGGAGGTCCCCTAGGGGACGGACCCTGAGGGGAGCTAGGCAAGCCAGCATGAAGTCCCATAGGGAGCAGAGTAAAGAAGTAAAGTCCGCCGTAACTAGCAATGGGTAGCCCGGCAGCACCGGATGAGTAGGGACCGGCAGAGGCATCGGTGGTAGAGCTGGCAACAAAGGCCAGACAGGCCTAGACCCCAAGGAGAAGTCCCCGGCCTGAGTCCCCTTATGGGTCAATGAAGAGGTCCGGGAGGGGACCTGGGGTGACACCGGGGAAGGTGGCGGCTCCAAGGCCGAGGAGGCAGATGCTGCAGCGGCAGACAGATAGTCACTGAAGACCCAGAGGCCACTAACCCAGCACTGGTCGAAGACAGACTGGCAGAGCTTCACGACTGCGAGACCACCAAAAATACAGTCCGGAACAGCAGGGGCTGGAAGGCTAGGAGGGAGCCTGGCCCAAAAGGACCTCTGCCCACCAAAGTAAGGTTGGCCAGAGGCAATGCCAAAGGTAGCCCTGCAGAAGATAGGGCGTGTAAAGGAGACATCACCACCTCAGAGATGGGGGATGATTCCACCATGGTCACCGAGTGTTGCAGGAACAGGAGGGAAGGGACCCCGGTCTGGCGCGGTCCTTGTCCCTGGGTTTAGGTTTGAAATGATTTATCTCAGGATTTCAACCACTGTGAGCCCGAAGATAAGGCCGGAGATACCGAAGAACCCTGGCCTGCAACTTCTTTTCCATGCTAGTGACCTTTTATTGGAGCAGAAAGTTTTCCAAGGTCCACTGACGACAGTGGCAGGTTGCCTGGTTGAAGCCACAGCGGATGGAGCAGGCACAGATATTGTGGTCTGGGCCTAGGCAGAGAACACTGGCACACTGGCTGTCTTTCTCTGGGAGTTGCTTTCCACAGGCACACTTGGCTGTATGGTCAGAAAACAAAGAAGGCTGAAAAGACAAACGAAAAAGGAAAATCACTGAAGAGTGATAAAACAATTGAGGTGAGAAAACCAAAACCAAAGAATTAGAAAGAATGCCGGTCGACTGAAGCTGCAGCATTCCGAAAGGTCTAACGTGCATGGTCGACGGCGGCTAAAGAACTGAGAAGGACGCAGGGGCCGCCCACTATTATAGCATGTGGTGACATCGGTGCCCGACGTCAGGGTAGGAGGCTCATGGTAGGCTGCTAGCTAGAAAAGTTTGTGTGGTCGTTGTGCCTGGTGGCTACCGCAGGTGTGGCCTGATCCAAGAGATACCCCAAAAGTCAGATATGGCCGGTCCCACCAAGTGACCAGCAAGGACTAAAGACTGCTGCCAGAGCCAAACAAACACTCTACCCAGCTTGACGCCCCTTCCCCATGGCTCCAGTCCCAGTGACCGGATCCGCCGGCAGAGATACACAAGCCTAACACTGCACCCACTGCTTGAAACAGCTGCCCAAGACCTTGACATCCCTGTACCAAAGGATCCCGGCAATGCCGATGGCACCGAGGGCCAACAGTCCTGGGAGACCGAGAGTCTTTTGGCAGACACCGCCCCCTCGAGTTGTACAGTTTCTTCCCCCTCCAAGAACAGAGGAAAAACATGAGGCTGAGTGGCACCAAGAACCTGATCAGAATCAGGAACAGGACTGCACCTTTTGTGCTTTGAGTAGGACAGAGAACTGCCCATGGTCAGAACCCCTGCCTGACAGAGGAAAGTTAACCAGACATGGCCCTACCAGAGCAGCCTGCCTGAAAGGCCCCCTACCGTCATCCTCCATGGCAGTTGACCGTAGACACAGAGGGGCTAAGAGAAAAAGTACAGTTACGTAAGAACTTACCACAACAGTAGGTCTTCAAGAGACTCTTGCAGTAGGTATTCACAGAATAGGACTAAGCTGCCAGCGTCAGGACCCCATGGAAAACTTCTAGCTAGCTCACCTTCCAGTTCTTTCCCGCCAAAGGCTAAAAGAGGCAAGACGAGAGAGAAGAGGATATGCCCCCCATGGAAAGGAAGAAAAGAGACTTAGGGGGATGGAGGGCGGGAAGGTAATACCTACTGCAACAGCCTCCCTTGAAGATCTAGTGTTACGGTAAGTTCTTACGTAACTGTACTATCTTACTTCGAGAGGGCTCTTGCAGTAGGTATTCACAGATAGGCCTGAGTACCAAGCAGTCTGGAACAAAGAAAACCGGGAGGAGGATGTCATCCACAACATAACCTTCAGGGCTGAGCAGGTCTCATGAAAGGAGACCCTGCAGAACAGCCAACCCAAAGCCTGCTCTACGGCGAGAGGCAATGTCCAAACTGTAGTGTTTCGTTAAAGTTATGGACCGAAGTCCAGGTTGCGGCTGTGCGGATATCTGCCACGGACACATTTCTGAAACAAGAAGCAGAGCCAGCTACTCCCCTAGTGGAGTGAGTGACCTCTGACCTGACCCACGAGGGTCTTGTACTTGTCGTAACAGAAAGCGATACAATTGGCCATCCATTTGGAAAGGCATTGCTTGGAAACAGCATTGCCTTCTCGTTTGTGAGCGGAAGAAACAAAAAGCTGATCAGTCTTCCTGAGATCCTTAGTCCGACTGGTGTAGTATCTCAGGATTCTGTGAAAATCCAGAGTATGTAAGAGATACTCCCCTTGATTGGACTGTTGCATAAAGAAAGCTGGTAACTCAATGGCTTGATTCAGCATAGATTCAGCCACCACCTTAGGAAGAAACTTAGGGTTGGTGCGAAGAGCCACACGTCCCTTATGGAAAATCAAATACAGGATTTTGCACATCAAGGCTTGAAGCTCGGAAATGTGCCGAGCAGAAGTGATGGCCACTAGGAAGAATGTCTGCCAAGAAAGGAACTTTAAGTCTGCTTCCCCTGCTGGCTCAAAAGAGGCAATGTGAGCTTCTCCAGGATAAAATTTAAGTCCCATGGAGGGGGGGTCTCAGGTGGAGAACCCCTTTAGGAAAAGTCTTAAGAGACTTCCAACTGAACAAAAGTCTTGTCTCCAAAGGGAATGTGGTACGCTGAAATAGCTGCCATATGGACTTTGAAAGAGGAATGGCTGAGACCCAGGTTGAAGAGGTGACGCATGTAATCCAGGACTTTGTTGGCTGGGCACGAGAAAGGCTCGAAGTCTTTAGAATATGCCCAGATGGAAAACCGTGTCCACTTCAAAGCGTAGGTGGACCTGGTGGAAGGCTTCCTGGCCTCCACCAAAATGTACGCTACCAAGGGAGAGACTCTGAAGCGCGCCTTGGCTAGGTCTGCAGGAGCCATGCATGAAGATGAAAGGATTTGAGGGGGTGAACAAGGGTCCCCGATCCTGGGTGAACAAGTTCTGTGACAGAGGAAGAGGAGGTTCCTCTGAAAACTGTTGCAGAAGAGAGAACCAAAACTTGCCTGGGCCAGAAGCGGGCGATGAGAATCATTCGAGCCCCTTCTGATCCGAGTTTGTTCAGGACCCTTGGAATCAAAGGGATGGGAGGGAAAGCATTAATGAATCTGTCCTTCCAACAGAGAGATGGAGCACCCCGCCAGAAAATGTCTCACCCTGGAGCAAGCAAAAGGTGGGAAGTTTTCCATTTTTTTTTGGGGGGGGGCCCAAAAAGGTCTACTTGAGGTGTCCCCCACTGCCGAAAGATGTCATTTACGACCTCTTGGTCTAACTCCCATTCGTGAGCTCTGGCTGAGGAATGACTGAGTTCATCTGCCAGGGTGTTCTCCACTCCTGGAACGTGAACTGCGGTCAGGTGAAGGTCATGTGGGCTGCCCAATACCAGACTCATCGCCTCCTGGCACAGGAGATAGGAACGTGTTCCTCCCTGTTTGTTGAGGTACCAGATTACACACGTTGTCTGACTGGATGGGAAGATGACCGGGGAAGAATGAAGGGAAGAAGAGCCTGTAGGGCATGTAGGACTGCTCTCAGTTCGAGCACATTTATGTGCAGTTTATGCTCGAATAGGGACCAGCTGCCCTGAGTCCTATGAGACCCTAGATGGGCACCCCAGCCCTCCCCCGACGCATGCATTGTCAACGTCTGGGAAGGAGGAACGATGCAGAATGGAACTCCTAGACACAGGTTCTCCTGAATCATCCACTAATGCAAGTCCCTGCTCATGGGATCAGACACTAGCACTTCTTGGTTTGGATCATCCCTGGTTTGGTCACACTGCGACCGAAGCATCCACTGAGAGATCCTCATATGGAGCCGAGCGAACTGAACTGTTGGAATGGCAGCCGCCATGAGCCCAAGGAGGCGGAGGACTGACCTGGCTCTGACCCATCTGCGACCGGATAGAAGATGAGCTTGATTCTGAGGGTCTCGACCCTGTTCAGAGGCAAAAAGGCTTTGCCTCTGGTTGTGTCCAGTATCACCCCTATAAAATGGAGGCATTGGCACAGGACCAAGTGGGACTTGGCCTGGTTGATGGTAATACCCAGGCTGCTAAAAACCTGCAGGGTAAGGGAAAGGGAGTGCAGGAGTTCTTCCCTAGACGGGGCCGCCAGGAGCCAATCACCCAGTTACGGGAAGACCTGCACGCCCTGGATACGCAGGTGGGTCGCTACAAGCAACAGGCATTTGGTAAATACTCAGGGAGTCCTGAACTGGCAGTGATCCTCCTGGAAGCAAAAACAGAGGGATTTGAGATGGGAAGGAGATATGCAGGAACACATCCTGCATATCCAGAGCACACAGTCACTATCCCAGCCACAGTAACGATAAAAGCCTCTGCAAGGAGAGCATTCCGAAGCGTTTTTACTTCACGAAAATGTTCAGGGAGCTGAGGTCTAAGACTGGCCTCAAGTCTCCCATCTTCTTTGGAATTAGAAAGAAATGGGAATAGTAACCCATCCCCCAAAGATGAGTGGGGACTGGTTCTATCGCCACCTTCAACAGAAGGGATAAGATTTTTTCTAGAACCAGCAGAAGATGTTGCGGGGAGTAAGATGACTGAGGGAGTGGTTTTCGAGGAGGTTTCTGTAGAAACTCTATTGAGTGTCCAGCAAATATTAGCTGGAGCACCCAAGCGTCCGAGAGTAGGGAGACGCCCAACAGGTCCAACAGTCCTGACAGAGGAACAGGTCTTCCGTTAGGTAAAGGGATGCCGGAGGGCGGCGTCGGGTCCGGCGTTCAAGGGTCCAGCATAGGAGGGGAGACCCCTGATGGCAGCATCTCAAGGTCACTGGTCTCAACCGGGGAAAAAGAGTTGAAATCCCCGGGTGTGAACAGAGGGGACGCGGGGACCTCAGTAGGTAACGGGGTTATCCGTTGCGAAGATCTGACGCAAGCAGGTTGACCGGGTACTCGTCGGAGGAGCCAGTGGCCATCTTGTCAGCAGTGTCTGGGGAGATGTTGGAGGAGCCGACGAACTCATCGGACTCCCTGTCCGGGAGGAAGGCCATTAAGTAGTGGCGGCCTAGTTGGAAGGGGTGGGATGGGCGATCACCCGAGGAGGTGAGTGGCTTAGAAGCCCTGTCCAGGCGGCGTCAGTGGGACCGACATCTGACTTACTGGATCTGCTCAGACCAGAAGGCGCAGTGGAAGAGAGTGGCCTTGGCAGAACCAGAGGCCTCCTTGCCCCGGAGGCTCGAAGGGAGCCAATGAGCCCAATGGGAGGGGTGGCGTCTTCTTGGTAGCCACCAAAACAGTCGTCAAGGAGCGATCCCCTGAGGAATGATATCTCTGTAAGGCTGCGATTCCAGCCGGTCGCAGCTGCTGTGTAAGACGAATCCCACTCCCGGTGCTTCTTCTCATGCTTCTTTTTGTGGCTTTCGGGGGAGGTTGACGCCTGCCTCAGTTTCTTCAACTCCTTCTCCATGGATGCCATCTTCTTTTTGAGGAGATGGGCTTCTAGGGACTGCTGCCTTCGCTTGTGGGTAGCAGAGTTGAATTTGTGGCAGTGCTGGCACTTCTCCATGGGGTGGTCTGGGCCTAAACGGAAGAGGCACAAGGAGTGCCCGTCCTTGTGTGAAAGCTGGGAACCACACGAGTCGCACTTGTTTTCATGTGATTCGGACGGCGTCGGGGATGACATACACAGCAGATGGTATGAAAAAAACATGAA
Organism: Neoceratodus forsteri; assembly: GCA_016271365.2. Taxonomy (NCBI): domain Eukaryota; kingdom Metazoa; phylum Chordata; order Ceratodontiformes; family Ceratodontidae; genus Neoceratodus; species Neoceratodus forsteri. The sequence goes on from CM028130.1 coordinate 1,070,544,320, forward strand.
ATTCAAGAAAAAAAGGTCAAAAAAGTTGAAAACTTTACAACCGACGAAGTACTGACAAGCACTGTTCTACGCAAAGAATTTTCACAAGCTGACGGCGGGAAAGAACTGGAAGGTGGGCGTGGGGGAACGCCCCTTTACACCGACGCCATCTGACGCCAGTCACCTGACGTGGGGGGGTCCCCCGCCAGAGACTGCTAGCTAGAAGTTTTCCATGGGGTTCGGACACCTGGTGGCTTAGTCCTATCTGTGAATACCTACTGCAAGAGCCCTCTCGAAGTAAGATCTGACATTAATATTTTGTAAAATCAGTAAACTGACACAAAAATAATGAATTCTAGCTTTACTCACTAAAACTGAGAAGAATGGAATGCTGCTGCCATATAGCCGTGACGTTCTGACTCCCGGCGGACAAACGACATAGTCACTGAAGCACACTCAACGATGGGGAAAAAAGGAATCGAGGTGGTTGAGGGCTGGTGCCAAGGTAAGCCTGGCACCACGAGCCACTCTCATGGTGCCTTTCATGCACACAGTTTGCCTCAGTGCCAGCCCTCCTGAAAAGTTCTGGATCCCGCAGGGTCCTAGCACCTCTTGATAAGACACATTAGTGTGAATCATTGGGGAAGATGGATTCCTGGAAGATCTACATTTGCAGATTATAAACTGTGCAAGTTACAGGCTTCAGAGAGTAGCGTTTATAGTACCAGACGGATATCAGAGTAGAACACGGTAAATTAGTGGGGTACCACAGGGTTCGTTTCTGGCTTAGGTTACTGCTATTCAATCAATTTTTTTTTTTTTTAAATCTAGAATCAGCTTCAGCTCTCTGGGTACTTATGTTATTTCACTGACTTTATATGCAGGCCCACCCACCCTCACTAAAAGAAAACAAGGGAAGACTGTACTGAAATGGGAAAATCAGCTACTGGAAACTGGTACTGTGCCTGCCATTTCTATTATGGTTGCATACTACATTATGAGAAACTTCATCAACCCATATCCGTCTTGTGCAGTACACAACAGAAAAATAATTCTTACCATGCTCCACTACAGCTGATGAAAATTCCACTTTCAAGATCAGGTGAGGACAGCTGGGACATACAGTACCCTTATGAGAAGAATTCCCCAACTTGGTGCCAAGTTGCTTTTTGCCACAGAGAAGAAACACAATAAGGAGCAGCCAGAAACTCGACAACTTCATCCTCACGAGAGAAATCCTGAACAGAGCTCACAATTCCTGAAATCCTATCTTTTTCATTCCCTCTATGTACAAAAAAATTATCAGTTCATCTTTTCTTCCAAGGAGTTGCTTTTCTATGTCTGAATTATTCAAAGAGATATCACTGCAGGTTTGTGAAAAATATGTACAGTTGTTTCGGTTGCATGGTCTTTTGCAGTGAAGCCTACTAAAAAAGGCTTTCATTTCTTTCTTCCTTTCTTCTCCATTTTGGATTCGAGTCCCCCTCACTCCCTATGTTGTATGAGTATCTGGGACTCCATTAGCAGGGGAATGAGGTTGAAAAAAGAATGACAACAAACAATCTGAATCGCCTTCCCAAACCTGTAAAACAGACAAAAAGCACCTAGTTAAGAACTGATGCAGTCTATCCCTATGGATATGAGGAGAGGTGGGATTCTGAAATCTGCTAGGGGAAGTCAAAATCACTCATGTCACTACTATATTTAAGCATTACTGGTGTTTCAACAGCAGCCAGTCACAGCTGCCCCCTCCATCAGAGCAATGATCTCCCTCAGCATGAATTGAAGAGAGAGCACCTTACCCCCCTACAAGAAGTTATTAAGCCAGATCTGTGGTGTCGGGCGATGGGGGGAAATCACCTGGCACACTGGAGACCTGTGTTCGCTCCAAAGCATGGGAGGAGAGGAGACCGGTAGTTGTGCGTTCAGCCATGGACACCATGGTGTGCAACCGCATTGTGGGTGGACAAGCAGAAAACAGGAAAATGGTCCGCCTGGCCAGCTGGATGACTGCTGCCAGTCCCCCATCCGCAACCATCTCCAGAAGTGTCCGAGCTGCCCCCGGCATAGACTGGAAGTGTCCTTTGGGCCAGTCTCCCTCCCTGGTTACGCCCTGGGGCCCCCCGAAGGGTTACGCCAGGTTAACCAGGCTGCGCACTGAAGGGAGGTGGTGAGATGGCCACTGGGGTCTGTGGCAGGAGCCTGACAAGACCGAAGGAGTGGCTGGCCGGGAGGAGCTGGGGAGCAAAAAAAAAAAAAAGTTATCTGAGGATCAGTGGAAGAAAATACATATACAGTCTTATTTATTGTGTTATTTAATTAGCACTGAAAAATGGCCCAAGAACCAGAGACCTAGGAAAGTACAGTTGCTTAAGAACTTACCGTAACAGATGATCTTCAAGAGCATTTTTTTCAGCAGGTCATAACACATGGGATATCAGCCGCTGCCATCATTTCCTCCGGATGACTTCTCAGCAGTCGACCCTGGGACCTCCCTCTAACACTACCACATGGTGTCTGTATGGCAGGTATAAAAGGAGGAGCCCAGCTACTACTCAGTTCTTTTCCATCCTAGCGACCAAATGAGAAACCATTTCACAGGCTTCCGATGGGAACTGAGGAGGGAAATAAAGCAGCAGCTCATGAAGTAGTGAAAGGACAGGAGCAAGGAAACCTTTTGAAGTAACAGCAAGGGGGACGGTGGTGGGGCAAGAGATACTCTCGAAGATCTACGGTTACGGTAAGTTCTTACACAACCATACTATCTTCTTCGAGCCAATCTCTTGCAGCAGGTCATAACACGTGAGAAGATTCCCAAGCAGTTATTATGCCTAGTAGGGGGGAGGAGGAAGGAGGAAGTGAACCATCAGGACTTAGGACAGGAGGCCTTTTAAACGGCCTGTCCAAAAGCAGGTCACTTCCTGGAGGCGATGTCTACACTGTAATGTTTTGTGAATGTATGTACAGTAGACTATGTGGCTGCTTCGCAGATTTCTAAGGCAAAGACGCCCAGGAAACATGCCATGGAGGTAGCCATGCCTCTGGTAGAATGGGGTTTTACAACTCCTGTCAGAGTTTTGTTGCATTGTGTATAGGTAAATGAAATGCAGTTGGCCAACCATGTGGACAAGCACTACTTTGAAACCTAAATTCCCCGATTTCCAGGGGAGAAAGAAACAAAACGTTGCTAAATTTTTCGCAACTGTGAGATGCAGAGACTATAAAGACTCAATGTTCTATGCACATCAAGAGTATGAAAAAAAAACAGCTTACTCACCTGTAACAGTAGTTCTAGGAGTGGTATATGTTGTTCATCCACACTATTTGGCATGTCCTTTCCCCTTTAAGATTTGCCTTCAAGCTGGCTGTTCCCACCCACTCGGGTGGTATAGCCCTCGGTTCCGCCCCGTGACGTCAGATCTTAGCCCGCTGGAAGCCAGGTTTGTGCGTCGCAGCCAGGGAGGTCAGGTGGGTCCATGGATGAACAACATATACCACTCCTAGAACTACTGTTACAGGTGAGTAACCTGTTTTTCCAGGATCGTGGATATGTTGTTTATCCACACTATTTGGCAGACTCCTAGCAGTTCTCCGGGAGGAGGGAGGCAAGGCACACACCCCCTACTTTGGGAACAGACACTGGAGAACTGAGGCCTCAAAACCGGCATCCCGGCGTGACAATGAGTGATAAAGGTGTTTGCTGTCTTCCAGATGGCAGCCCTGCAGATTTCCTGGATAGGGATGTCCCTGGAAGCTGCCACCGATGCAGCGGTACGGCAAGTAGAATGAGCTCTTATCCCTCTGGGAGGCTCCTTGCCCGCCAACCTATAGCAGAGATCAATGCAAGATCTAGGAGGAGGAGCCCAGTCAGTCTTACCTCAGTAGTGGGCAAGATTATGGAGGCACTCCTTAAGGAAAGGATAGTGCAGCACCTGGAATCCATCGGGGCACAGGATCCAAGATAGCATGGGTTTACAAAAGGAAGGTCCTGTCAAACTAATCTCATAGATTTCTTTGACTGGGTAACCAGAGTGGTGGACCAAGGGGGAGCAGTTGACGTCGCCTACCTTGACTTCAGCAAAGCTTTTGACACTGTTCCACATAGAAGATTGATAAATAAGCTGGGTAGGCTCGGATGGGTCAGAAGTTGGTCAACTGGGTGGCAAACTGGTTGACAGGCAGAAAACAGAGAGTGGTGGTAAATGGTATACAGTCAGAAGAGATGCAAGTCACAAGTGGGGTACCTCAGGGATCAGTCCTGGGGCCAGTCCTCTTCAACATCTTCATTAGTGACCTTGCAGATGGACTAGAGGGTAAGGCTTGTCTGTTTGCAGATGACACCAAGATCTGCAACACAGTAGATGATCCAGATGGGGTGGGCAGAATGAGAAGAGATCTGGATAAACTAGCAAAATGGTCAGAAGACTGGCAACTGGGATTTAATGCAAAGAAGTGCAAAATCATGCACATAGGGAAGACAAACCCTGAAGCCCCCTATAGGCTGGGAGGGGAGTTGCTAGCAGTCACAAAGGAAGAAAGAGACTTGGGCATCATCATCACTGATGACCTGAAATCATCCGAGCAGACCTCTAAAGCAGTAGGTAAGGCTAGGGGGGTGTTAGGGTGTATTAGTAGGGGTATCACAAGTCGTTGGAGGTAATAATCCCTCTTTACAAGACACTGGTTAGGCCCCATCTGGAGTACTGCGTGCAGTATTGGAGGCCACACCTTCAAAAGGACAGTAACCAAATTGAGGCAGTCCAGAGAAGGGCAACCAAAATGGTGCAGGGACTGCATCAGAAAACATATCAGGACAGATTAACAGAGCTCAATATGTATACCCTTGAGCAAAGGAGGGAGAGAGGTGATATGATTGAGGCATTCAAACACCTTAAGGGCATTAACAAGGTGAAAGAGTCTAACATGTTCAAATATAAAAAAAATAGCAGGACAAGAGGACACAGCATGATATTAGAGGGGGGCCGATTAAGGGGGAATGTGAGGGAATTCTTTTTCACAGAAAGGGTGGTGGATGCATGGAATGGCATACCACAAGAAGTGGTGGCTATGAATACAGTGCAGGACTTCAAACAGGCATGGGATAGGCATAAGGGAGCAATACAAATGACTATGAATAGATAGGCCACTGACAGAGCAAAGGCCGATGGCACATTTATAAGGCAGAAAAGCAAATGGGCAGACTGGATGGGCCTTGCGGTCCTTATCTGCCGTCAACTTCTATGTTTCTAATCCATCTTGTGATCGTCCACTTTGCTGCAGGTCTGCCAGGAGCGGCTTCAGCATAGGTGACGAACAGCTGGTGAACCTCTCACCGAATTCCCACTGTCCTCTCCTTGTAATAGGAGAGCGCTCATCTCAGATCCAGAGTATGGAGCCTGTACTCTGCATCAGAGGTGTAGTTCGAGTAGAACACAGGCAGTCAACATCTGGTTAAGGTGAAACTCTGACACCACCTTCCGGTGGAATTTCGGGTGGGGGCGCAGGACAACCTTGTCCCTGTGGAAGACCCAAAAAGGGAAGTCCACAGAGAGCAGCTGGAGCTCCCCTGTCCTTCTGGCAGACATGATAACCACCAGGAAGGCAGTCTTCCATGACAAGTGTGACATCTTGCATGTGTGCACTGGTTCTAATGGCTTCCCCATGAGCTTTGCCAAGACCAGCAGTAGATCCCACGGAGGTGGAGGTTCACGCACCAGAGGGGATATGTGATCAAGGCCTTTGGAAAGCTCCCGACCACTGTCTCCTGCACCATCATCTGCTGACCGTCCCGTGTCCGGTTAGCAGATATGGCTGCCACGTGCACCCTAAGGGTCAATGATCGAAGACCCATTTTGGATCGAGACCAAAGGCAGTCTAGAATGTTAGCCACAGGACAGGACAGAGGGTCCAGGCCCTTGCTCTGATACCAAATGGAAAACATTTTCCGTCTGAAAGCATAACACATCCTGGTCGACTCCTTCATGGATGCTTCCACTACTGTGAGTATATCCTCTGAGAGACCCAAAGCCTGGAACTCTAGCCACTCACGTACCAGGACTGAAGGTCCGGATGGAATACCTTCCCCTGATTGACTGAGATCAGGTCTGGGCATGCTGGAAGACACTTTGGGAGCTGGCTGCTGAGGCTGAGGAGAGCTGGATACCAGAACTGGCGTGGCAAGTCTGTGGCTACCAGGATCACTTGCACCTTGTCCCGCCTCACCTTGAGAAGCACCCTGTGGATCGACGGAAATGGAGGGAAGGCATAGAAGAGGCCTGGGGTCCATGGCCTCGAGAACGCATCCCCCTGCAGCAAGCCCTGCTGGGGGGGTGCATGAAACAGCCTTAGCTTGGTATTTTCCCTTGAAGCAAACAGGTCAACCAACAGTTTGCCCCAGTGGGAGAACAGGCTGTAAGCTGCCTCTGAATGGAGAGACCACTCATGGGATGTCTCGCCTATGCAGCTGAGAGCATCCGCCAGATGATTCGAGGCTCCTGCCACGTGTATGGCTAGAAGATCTGCCTCCAGTTGGCTCACAAGTGTCCAGATGTGGAGCTCTTCCCTGCACAGCAGCCGGGAGCGCGTGCCGCCCTGCCTGTTGAGGTAGTACATGGTCGTAGTATTGTCCGTCTGGACTTGAACCACTTGACACCGGAGCTGCAGAGCGAACACTGACAGGGCCAGTCTGACCGCTCTGAGCTCCAACAGGTTGATGTGGTAACAGGACTCCTCGGGGGTCCAGAACCAATGGGCCCTTTTGGCCCCCATGTGGGCTCCCCAGCCCATGAGAGAAACATAGGTCGTAAGGACGACCGTTGGCTCAGGGCGGACAAATGGGATCCATTCCTGCAACCAGTCTAGGACTGTCCACCACTAGAGAGAGTCCCACATCTTCTGGGTCACAGTGATCAGCTGGTCGAAATAACCTAGGCGCTGAGTCCACTGGGCGACCAGCTCCCACTGAAGAGGACACATATGCCACCTGGCCCAACGGACCATGGTGGTGCAGGCCGCCAAGTAACCCAGAAGGCGTAGAAAGTCCCAGGTGGGGCGTAATTGCCCAACCAGAAATGACTGGGCAAAGGAGGAGACAGTCTCTGCCCTGTCCACCGGGAGCAGAGCTCTGGCTTGGCAACAGTCAAGCTCTGCCCCAATGAAGCACATCACCTGAGAAGGCACGAGTTCCGACTTGGCTTCACTGATCAGGATGCCAAGTTGACAGATCAGGTCTGGAGGGCCAGGTCCATGGACCTCTCCACCTCCTGCTGAGAGGAAACTGCTAAGAGCAAATCATCGAGGTAAGGGCATATCCTGACCCCTCGACACCTGAGGTGGGCTGTCACCACTACAATGCATTTGGTGAAGACCCTTGGGGCCAATGATGGGCCAAATGGCATGGCTCAGAACTCGTAAAGGGTTCACTCTGCCCTGAAATGGAGGAATCAGTGAGACAGACGGATTGGTACGTGGTAGAATGTGTCCTGAAGAGCCAGTGAGCAGAACCACATGTTCTGCTCCAAGGATGGTATGATCTGGGACAGAGTTACCATCTGGAAAGTGCGGGACCTGAGATACTGGTTCAGGTCGTGCAGATCTAGAATGGGGCGCCAACCCCCCGTCCGCTTTGGGACCAGGAAGTACCTGGAAATGAACCCTGGGTCTACTGGAGGATCTGCCACTCGGGCCACTGCCTCCTGGAGGAGGAGGAGCTGGGTAATGTCTCTTAGAGCCGACTGAGTGTGGGCTGATACTCTCTCCTCCCATGGGGTGCTGGCCCAGCTTGCAGAGTACTGCTCGAATCCTGGAGCAGACCCTGGCCAACCACTTCCAAGACCCACCTGTCCATGGTAACAGTGGTCCAGGTGGAAAGGAAGTGGCAGAGCTGACCCCCCCATGGGAGGACCCGGAGTTGGCGCGACAGAAACAGGGGTGGCAACCCCTATCCTGTCACTGAGCAGGATTGGAGGAAGAGGGTCCAGCACCCGAACCTCTACCCCCTTTGAGGGCCTGGGTAGGTCCGGGCTTGGGTCGGGGGCGCCAAGCCTAAGCCTGCTGCTGCTGCTGACCTCCTTGAAAGGACGACTGCTGGGACATAGGGGAAGAGTGCCGAAAAGGATTCTTCTTTTTCTGCTGCTTCTTAGAACCAGAAGCACTTTAGGTAGACGTAGCAGAATCCAAGGTGGCATTGGACTGCTCGATTCGTTGAAGGTGACCATCCACACCTGGACCGAAGAGATCGGTGCTCAGGAAAGGAACATCAACCAATTTGTGCTTCGTGTCCGTCGTGACGGTGGAGAGCCTCAGCCAAGCCCTGCGGCACAAGGCAACTGCAGCAGCCAACGAACAGGCACACGAGTCCCCAATGTCCATGGCCGTCTGGAACTGTTTCGCTACTGTGCGGCCTTGGTCTCGGACTTGCTTGACCGTAATCTGCAGGTCCCCGGGGACATGTGGGAGAACTTCATCCAAGGATCCTAAGAGGGCATGGGAGAAGTGTACCAGAAGTGGCCGAGCTTGCCTGACAGTGGCCTAAAGAGGAAGCCACATAGACCTTCCTAGCAGAGTGATCCAATTTCTTGGACTCCTTTTCTGGGGGTCTATCGGTGTCAGCAGAACTGCCCATACGCCTGAATAAAGGGGCGGTCAAAAGGCTCTCGGCTGAAGGATGCTCTGTGAACCCCAAAAGGGAACCCCATGGGTGCCGTGTGCTTACGGGCCATCCAGGCAGATGGAACTGGGCAAGAGGCAGGGTGCAGCCAAAGTGCTAGGACTGGCCCTACAATAGATTCGGCCACAGGAAAGGGTTCCATCGGGGTGTCCCCTCTCTTGAGGATATCCATGAGACGGTACTCCCCCTTTTTCTGGATTGGTTCCAGGGGCATCCCTGTGGACTCAAAAGATCAGGCGGAGAATGCCCTGAAAAGACAAAGGGCCTTCCTCCATTGATAAATCACCAGCCGACTCGTCATCCCATGGGTGAGAGTGAAGGCCGGTGTCATCCGAATCCGAGGATTCTGGCAACAATGTTCGGACGCCTAGGTCACCCTCAACTCACCTGGGGCGATCAGGTGTGAGAGTGACCGCGAGTCTATGAGGAAGCCCGGTATCCGGCCGAGCGTCCTTAGAAGGAGCCACTCCCAAAGGCTGTTTAGGTGGCGGCTCCTCCAAAATCAGTGGAGAGACTGGTTTTGGCCAAGCCGGAACAAGTTTAGCCAGCTCTGAGGGCAAAAGAACGGATTCTAAAGGAGTCAGCTTTGGCCCAGGAGGCGAAAGCCAAGTAATGGCCGGGGTAGAGGCCGGTGTCGGCGTATGCCCGGACAGAATCAGCTGTTGCCACATGAGGTCCTCATAGCATTGGAGTTTCCACTGAAGCCAATCCTCATCAGAAGAGGACGAGGATGACCGATGGCGTCACCTCTTTTTAGAGCGCTTATGCGCCTTACACGGCTCGTCGGTCGAGGGGGTCTGAGACCTCGATCAAGATCAGGCAGGCCGACTCAGTTACTCAGGAGACAAAGGAGAGGCCGGGGACTCCCCGGGGATAGGGACCACCTCCTCAGCAGCGTTCCCAGCAGGCTGGGTTCCCTCGTCGGGGAAGGAAAGAACCGGAATCCTAGTCAGAGACCTAAGTCAGCAACAATGGGTCGAGAATAAGCTTCAGTCGACTGGCCCGATGGCAAAATCGAGAAGCCAGCGGCTGAAGTGTAAATCTCGACCGAGGTCGAAATGGCCAGCCCCTGAGACTGAGATCACTCACGATCACAAAAGCATCTTCACTGAGATGAAGATGATCCCGGTTCCCTGTCCCTTTTGCGGGACCGAGAGGAGTGAGTGCCTGCAGGATCCTCGCCCTTAGTCGGGAGAGAGTGACACAACTCTCGGAAAGAACCCGAGAAAGTGGAGCCCAACTAAAGCGGGACAAAGAAACCCCGAGACGAAGATTCCGCACAGCGAGCCACTTCTTCCTTGAAGGCCTGCATATGTTACAGCTGCTTGGTGAATCCCGCGGCTATGGAAACAGACCACCGTGTCTCTTTAGACTTCACCGGCGGGTTCCGTCTTTTGGGTCTGCCCAATTTGAGGTGTGCGAGACGGTCGTCGATGGACGTTCAGATGAAAGGCAAGGCAAACCTCACAATTCCTGGTGTCATGGCCCAACACCACGACAGTAGATGCACGCGGTATGCAGGTCAGTGCACAACATCTTCTGGATGCACGGGCACCGGCAAAATCCGGAGTGAAGATTTTTCCTCCATAATCGAGACGCAGCAGTCACAATCGCTAATGTGAGCAAGATGAAATTTCAGAATAACCAAACCAGAAGCCAGCTTCAACAAAATGTGAGAGCAAGAGGAGGCAACCTGAATCTTCCAGCAGAAAGGAAGATCTGGAGTCATGGGGCGGAGCCGAGGGTTTTACCACCCGGGTGGGCGGGAGGAACCAGCTTGAAGACCTTCCAGCAGATTTAAAGGGGAGACGGACAATGCCAAATAGTGTGGATGAACAACATATCCATGATCCTAGAACAGGGATTTCCCTGGATTCGCAGGCTCCGCATAGTACACTGGTAAGTGGCTAGCCCGATTTAAAATAAATTCAAAAATAACCTTGGGCAAAAATGATGGGATGGTGCATAAGAAAAAATTACTCACCTTAGCAATTATGTTTCTTCTAATGGAGTCTTGCTGTATTCTAACTATTGCAGTTAGCCCCAGAACTCACACTGCCCCGGAGAGTAGAGGGTTAATTTTCTATGCAGAGCATAGAACGCTGAGCTCAAGCTTGGTTCAAACCTCTGTCTGCTGCACTTTGAAGCGCAACTGTCAGATTCTTACGCACTAATACTAACTACTATGTGGAAATTATAACATTTTTACTAGCCAAATGGCAACCAAATATTTTGGATCCCCAAAAGACTAAAGTCAAGAAATCAAAAATCAAAAACCAGGTAGTGAACAACTTAAGACTGTTAAATTAATAATATAACCCACTCCCTCTCTCTAAAAGGAGGGAGTACCCAAATACCCCACTGCATCCGTCAGCCCACTTCCTAAAAACAGGTTCTGAGAGGGGAGGTAGGGAGGTTAGAATACAGCAAGACTCCATTAGAAGAAACATAATTACTAAGGTGAGTAATTTTTTCTTCAAAAAACATGAAGTCTTGCTGTATTCTATTGCAGACTACCAAGCAGAACCTCCGTGGAGGAGGGAATCAAACCTACCTGGGGAATAGGCTCTGCAGTACCAAACCGAGCATCACTCCTAGCCTGGATGTCCAGGGAGTAATGTTTGGTAAATCTATGGACTGCTTCCCAGGTGGCTACTTTACATATCTCTAACAAAGGAATATCCCTGGCCGCAGCCAGGGAAGCAGCTGTACCTCTAGTCGAATGAGCCCTCAGGTCTGAGGGAGGTATTTTGCTTAGCTTCTCATAGTAGAACTGAATACAAGAGACAATCCACCTGGCAATAGTTCTCTTAGTGGCAGGTTTGCCCTCACCCACTTCCCCATAAGTGAGAAACAACTGAAGGGAGTCAAACCTGTGAGTCTTAATACGCTCAATGTAGTAACCAAAGGCTCTTTTAACATCCAAACTGTGTAATCTTCTTTCTTCTGAAGAAGAATGATCAGTGAAGAACAGAGGGAGAGACACAGATTGGTTCAGATGAAAATCTGCAACCACTTTAGGTAAAAACCTCCTATTAGTTCTAAGGACCACCTTATCTCTATGGAATGAGATAAAATCAGGCTCCACTGACAGAGCTTGCAATCCACTGATACGCCTGGCAGAGGTAATAGCTACCAGGAACACAGTTTTCCAAGTCAAGTACTTAAGCTCTGCTGAAGACAAAGGCTCAAAAGGGGGTTGCATACGTGGAGCAATGCAAACATTAAGATCCCAAGCAGGGGTAGGATCCCTAAAGTGGGGATTGGTATGAAGCAATCCCTTGAAAAATACAGGGTGAGATGGCAGTGAGGAAGGCTTTCCCGCTGACAGAAAAGCAGAAGCAGCTGACAAATGTATTTTGAGAGTAGCTGGTCTGAGGCCTAGGCCATTAAGATGAACCATATAATCCGGAACTGTAGACTATTCAGCAGTGTCTGGGGATATATTCTTGGAACACCAAATGCTGAATCTTTTCCATTTGGAGTTGTAAGTTTTTCTGCTGGCAGGCTTTCAAGAGGCTTTGAAAATATCCAGAACCCCTTGGGACAGATGCAAATCTGCAAACTCTAACTCTTCATGAGCCATGCCTTGAGATTGAGCGACCGAAGATTGGGGTACCAAATCCTCATCTGAGAGGAGGTTAACAGGTTATAATTCCTGGGAACAGACAGGGGAAGATGGACTGCTAAGGACAGCAACAGGGGGTACCAAGGCTGCCTGGCCCAGTCTGGAGCAATCAGAATCACTTTGCAAGGTTGTGACCTTACCTTGAACAGTAGAGGAAAGGGAAGGAAGGCATATAGAAATTTCCCTTCCCAGTTCAAAATCAGAGCGTCCAGAGGGACTGAGCCCAAAACTGGGAGTCTGCAACAAAACAGAGGAAGTTGGTGATTGTCTGGGGCTGCAAAGAGATCCATCTCTGGAGTGCCCCACCTTGAAAAAATCACTTTCAACACAAGAGGGTCCAGGGACCATTCGTGATGGCCTTGGGAGATCCTGCTCAATGCATCTGCTAGCACATTGTCCTTCCATGGAAGGTGGACTGCTATCAGAGAGGTCTGCAGAGAATAAGCTAGGGACCACAATTTCATGGCTTCCATGCACTAGGCCATGGACCAAGTGCCTCCCTGCTTGTTGATGTACCACATGGTGGTGGTGGTGTCTGTCCTGACCTGAACCACCTTGTTCTGCACTGACTGAGAGAAAGCTTGCAGGGCCAGAAAGACCGCCCTGAGTTCCAAGAGATTGCTATGAAGAAGGGATTCATGAGGGGACCACAGTCCCTGGGCTGTGAGAGCCCCAGATGGGCTCCCCACCCCAATAGAGAAGCATCCGTGGTTAGGACCACAGAGTGAGACCGAGTGACGAATGGGATTTCTTGCCTGAGGTTGCCCTGATCCTGCCACCATTGGAGAGCCTGGATCAGAGTCTGGGTCACTGGAACTAGTTTGGTTAGAGAATCTTTCTTCTGAGACCAAAAGGCCCTCAGGTGAAATCTGGCCCCTTGGACCACTGCTGTAGAAGCTGCCATGTGGCCCAGAAGTTGAAGGAAGTGCCTTGCTGGCCGAGAGACCAGAAGGTGGAATGAATAGCCCTTGCCCTTTCCAGGGGAAGAAAAGTTCTTGCTTTGACTGTATCCAACTCTGCCCCTATGAAGGTGAGGTGCTTTACAGGCTTGAGAACTGACTTGGGAAGATTGAGAAGGAATCCTAGGGAAGTGAGCCCTTGCTGAGTCACTTGCAGGTCTGACTTGACTTGGTCTGGGGACTGACCCACAATGAGTCAGTCGTCTAGGTATGGAAATATTTTTCCTTCTTAAAAAGGCAACTACTACTGCTAGGCATTTTGTGAATACCCTTGGAGCTGATGTCAGGCCGAAGGGCATAGCTTTGAACTGATAGTGGCCTGAAGGCAATTTGAACCGGAGGTACTTTCTGTGGGACCACCTGATGGGAATGTGAAAGTAGGCATCTTTTAAGTCCAGGGAGGCTAGCCAGTCCCCTGGCCTTAGAGAGGGTAGAATTATTCCCAGAGTCACCATTCTGAATTTTGGTTTTAAACGATGTTTGTTCAGCTATCTTAAGTCTAGGATGGGTCGCCACTCCCCTTTTTTGGGGTAAGGAAATACCTGGAGTACAGACCTTTGCCCCTGTGCAATGTAGGAACTCTCTACAGCCTTTAGAGCCAGCAGAGATGAAACCTCTGCCTCTAGGGCAATGGTTTCGGAGATGCTTGCAGGTGGAAAAGATCTGGCCCTCAGCTTTGAATATTTCTTGAAGCGGAGAACCAGCCCCTGGCTTACCACCTCCAGGACCCACCTGTCTGAGGTAACAGACATCCAGTCCTGGACGAAGTAAGCCATCCTGCCTCCTACAGGAATGGGAGAGTCAATCAATCAATCAAAATTTTATTTGTAAAGCGCTTTTCAATAAATTAAAGCGCTAGTACGTAACAAGAATAAAACATCAACTATAATAAATAATGACATAAAACAATAAAATGACCATAAAATAATCTATCCAAATGCCAGTGCAAATAAGTGGTTTTTCAGAGACCTCTTAAATGATTCCACAGACAGGCACTCTCTAATCTGACTAGGTAGAGAATTCCACAGGGTCGTGGCCATAAAAGAAAAAGCCCTGGCCCCAGATGATTGAAGATGAACCCTGGGAATCTCTAGCAATCCCTCACCAGTGAAGCGGAGTGGGCAGAGAGGGTGGTAGGGACAAATGAGATCTTGCAGGTAGCCTGGTCCCTGACCGTGTAGGGTCTTACAGGTCAGCAATGCGACCTTGAAGGTGATTCTCCACCGCAATGGCAGCCAGTGCAGTTCGCGCAGCACAGGTGTGATACGGCAAGTTCTTGGTAACCCAGTCAACAACCTGGCTGCTGCGTTCTGCACCAGCTGCAGGCAACTGAGATCCACCCCCACCAACCCTAGATATAGAGCATTACAGTAATCAAGGAGAGAGGAAACAAAAGCATGGACCAACACAGGAAGATCATCATGCGTAACAAGGTGTTTTATCTGGGCAATATTCCTCAGATGGTAAAAGGAAGACTTGACAGTGGCCGATACCTGTGTCTTCAGCGTCAGCGCACTGTCAAAGATTATGCCCAGATTTCGCACCTGTTCAGAAGGTCTCAACTGGGTATCCCCTAATAAAAGACCAGAGGGGACCCCAGGAGTCAACTTCTTTACATAATGACCCAGGTCCACAACCAGCACCTCGGTCTTATCCGGATTTAACTTCAACCAGTTCGCACTCATTCAGTCCTGAATCTCAGCGAGTCGACCCAGGCTGACACATCAGGGTGTCTGCTTGGCAGGAGCCTTAGTTTGAGGGATGGATACAGCCCTGCTCATCCCCTTTCTGCCTCTCCCTCTGAAGAACCCCCTCTGAGGAAAGGGAGAAGAGGCCTGTGCTTGGTAGAAAGGCCTATGGAAAGGCCTGCCTTTCCTTGGCCCGTGCACTCCTATAGGTGGTCCTATACTCATCCATCTTTTTCATGTAATTCTCTGTCTGCTCCCCAAACAGAGAATTACCCAACATAGGGAAATCCATGGCCTTAGCCTGGGTGTTCTGTGACAGACTAGTACATCTGAGCCAAGCCATTCTCCGAAGAGCCACAGATGTAGCCATGACTCTAGAGTACACATAACTGGAGTCCACAGCAGCATGGAACTGTACCGTAGATGCCTCAATCCCATCAGCAGCCACCCCCTCCAGCTCCGAGGCTAGCTGGGGGGAGGCCTGCTTCGTCAGTGCCAGTACAGTGTCCCACCTGGACTTCTGGTACCTGGCTGCACAGGCCATATAATTAGAAAGCCTGAGTCTCAAGGCGGATGCCATGTACCATTTCTTTGCCACAGAATCTTTATCTGAGAGGTGTGAAGCCAAGGGTATATTAGCCTCATCACAGGCCACAGCCTGCACAACCCCAACATGACTGCATTGTTGATACACGTACTCTGTATGAAGAACCTGATAAGGTGTATCTTTTGTCCATCCTCCTGTCGACAGGAGGTACAGAATTTGGAGTTTTTAAAATCTTTTGTGTCTGTTTCCCAAAAGGCTTATGAAGGTGAACAGACAGTCTCGTGGACTATGGGATGTCCATCATCTCCACATAATTAGGTTCCTCTTGTTCCTCTACAGCTTCTTCCACAGAGAGCTGGAGGGTTTCTGCCACTTTCCTGTAAAACATGTAGTGGGAAGAGGACTCAGAAAACCTAGGAGGGAAAACACCAGAAGGCCTGTCTGGGGAGATGTCCGGTTCAATGGGCTCAACCAGACCTCCCACACCATCATCATTATTATAATCTTGATCCCCCTCCAAATTCGGTTCATAGAAATCTTCAGGGAAGGAACTCATGGAGCTGCTGAAACCTTCATCGTTTTGTGACCTTGTTGAACCGGTAACAGAAGACACACTCCTGGGTGTTGTGTTCAGGATCAAGGCACAAAACACAAACTTCGTGGAGGTCCTTTGTAGCGATTCAGTGACTACAGAAACATTTTCAGAATAAGGGATCCAAAGACATCAGTATATGAACCTTCTTGAATTAATTTTTGGTTGGCAGAACTCTTCGACGATGACTGGTAAGCAGAGCTCCGAAGGAGGACTTGTCGCACGCAGGTCACGGTTGAAAAGAACTGAGGAGCCGGCCTGGTGGCGCTGAGGGCTGAGACACTGCTTTACCTCGCACTATGCTGGCAAACAGGTTTGGGAATGACCTCGGGTCACTGGGGTGCCAGCATGGAGGGGGGGGGATGGAGCGGGATTGAGCCACCCAATGGCAGCTCTCTTCTCCGGTGATGGTTGTTGCCCCCATAGTTCTACTGCCACTGGGTGGCGGTCCGGTGGCTGCGTCAAGCTGGAATGGCATCTTGGAACACACCGTGTGTGTGCCTCCACACACGCACATGTGCACCCAAGAAGGAGTGGGGGGAAAAGCACTAAACAATGTAAAAAAAAAAAAACACTGAGGAATAGTTGAGCCCTCCCCATTTTGTACCTGCCATACAGACACATGGTAGTGTTAGGGGGAGGCCCAGGGTCGACTGCTGAGAAGTCATCCAGAGAAAATGACGCCTCTGGACGATATCCCATGTGTTAAGACCTGCTGCAAGAGATTTGCTCAAAGAAGATCCAACAAGGCTCACATTTGTTCAGTGGTCAAGATAATATGTTGTACTGGGGAAGTATTTACTGCTAGCTTCATCCACCTGGTAGTATTTTCACTGTAGTAATATCATCCATTAACCTGTCTCCCTCCACCCCCCACACACACACAACACATGTCTAAGCCAAGTCTCAAACTCACTGGGTGCCTACAGTTATGGATTCTCTGTCTCATATGCTGTGATGTCTTAACATACTTTCCTGCCTACTGCCACATTATGCCTGCCTACTGCCACATTATGCTGTGCCCCTGTTGCAACTACCCTTCTGGCCAGCCACTCCTGACATGGTCTTCTGCACTATACACAACTAATGCTGTTGCTGCTTTTGTCCCCAGCCTGTCAGTGTGTGGACATATAGTTGGTAGCACTGTAGGTTGCTGCCAGTTGTTAGCATATGTACCAACATACTGTAAATGTGCAGGGTGGGAAACAAGAAAAAAATCAATTAATGGGAGTAAATTGTGCAAAAATGGTAGTAAAATACACCTTTATTCCCCTTATCTGTTCCACTGCCTCTGTTCATTACTTTTGTTATCAGTTTGTATAAGTCTGTCAGTCAGTGTGGATGAACTGACTTGGCTTTAAGAAAGAATTACAGCAATTTAGAGGAGTAGTCCACCCAAAACTTGCAAAAAACATATGTTGTGCAGAGTGTTTTGATTTGTATGTTAAGTTGTTGTGTGTCCTTCCCTCTGTCTGCTATTAAGAGTTTTTCCTAAATTAGCCTGCTAGCTTTACGGTAGTTTTACGACCCCTGGAGATCTCCATCTGAGACAGCTTAATTGTATTCCTTTGTCCTACAATGCACCTTGTTTCATGTGACAGTGATGTAGCAGAGACCATAAATCCAGCAGAAGGCACTGCTTTACAATCAGTTCACAACAGCAGAGATGACTATATTTTAAAATCTATGGAATTCAGTTTAGTGACTACCCTCATCGTAAAGGTCTTACTGTCCTGAAGAACTTTGCTGCTGGTAATTTTTGTGCAGCGTGTAAAGCTTCCAAGATATTTAGTTTATTTGGCATGTGTGTGCTGAATGTTGGGTCTCTGATACATCACTGTCACATGAGACAAGATGCACTGTGGGAACAAGGAACAGAATTAAGCTGTCTCAGATGAAGATCCCTAGGGGTCGTAAAACTAGCATAAAGTTAGCAGGCTAATTTAGGAAAAACCCCTAATAGCAGTCAGAGGGAAGGAAACACTAGAACTTCACATACAAATGAAAACACTGTACACAACATACATTTTTTGCAAGTTTTGGGTGGACTACTCCTTTAAGTAAAACATTTTCAGATCCTTCAAATTCTCTTTTATTTTGCCCTTTTATAGGAATATAGAAAATGGCGTCAGAGAAAGGCCACGAATCCATTCAGTGTGCCCCAGTTTACCCTATCCTGCCCTAAGACCTCTTGTTTAGATGTGGTTTTTGACCTCGCCTCCCCACTTGCTCCCTGTCTCAATGCTCCCTCCTGAGTAACCATTAAACCCTTTACTCTGTCCAAGCTGTGTTTTACTCCATGAATGTTTTTTGCATGCACCACCTCAGGCCATTCCATGGGTCATCAACTCTCTCTGTAAAGTAAAACTTTCTCACAACGCTCCTTAATCTGTCTCTGTCGACCCATCACCTTGTATTTGACTCACTACTCCTGTTGAATAGTTCACTGCACTTCACCTTCTTCACTCCTTTCAGGAACTTGATGATCTCGCTCATGCCACCCCTCTCCCTTCATGCCACCAACAAGTATTTGTTCGGTGACTTAAGCCAATCCTCAATAAATTCTGCCCTGTTGGCCCCAAATCATTTTGGTTATCCTATGCTGCACCGTTTCCAGCCTGTCTTCGTCCTTAAGTGCAGACTCAAGAACTGAACATGGTATTCCAGATGGGATTCTTATTACTGAAACTCCTCCCAATACACCCCAATATTCTGGTTGCCTTGCTGAGTTCCAGGTTCTTTTCCTCAGAAGTAATGTCTAGCTTGACCTCTCCCATCCAGTTTTCCATCCTGGTGTTTTATGCACTCCCAACACCCAGGACAGCCTGGGTTAAAACAGCAGTGGGAATGGTGGTGGGAAAAGGGGGAACTTTTCCTTCGAGCTTTTCTGAGCTTTGTGCACATAAGTGACTCTGAAGCAAATAACTGGATGGCAGTACAGAAAGAAGTAAAGATATGGGCGGTAAGCCAGGGAGGGCCACACCAGCAGTTGGAGGGTCTGCCAGGAACCTAGTTCAGTTTCCATTGGGGGACGCACCTACTTCAGCGAGTCTCACCCGGGGGTGAAGTCTGGGGACTGCCACTGGTGCTAAGTCCCGGGGTGGGCAGAGGTCCGAGGGGGAGCGGAGGCTGAGCTACTGGGAACTAGGCACCGATAAGCTTACTGAAAAAAATGAAGAGGGAGAAAATATAGCGTGGAGGCCCACTGTACTAAAATAATGCATAGGAAATGGATATCTAGCTCTTCTTGCAACTTCATTAGTCACTAGTACCCTCTGTTCTCACCTTCACACCACCTTCTACCTCTGTAACATTGTCAGTAGTCATAGCTTGGTTGTCGCTGAATGTAACTCAAAATATAATCAGTAAGAGACTTGAAGTAATAAAAGCAATAGCGCAAGGCTTGGCTATTGTGAGGTTCCATGTTCCTGCCTCACAATCAGCTGCTCACGCGGTCTTTCCACACACTGTATGCTCTTAAGCTATTCCAAAGAAAATGAAACGCTTGCAAAAATGTAGCAAACCAGTGAGGCGAGGGGGACCAGAGTCAGTTTTTCACAGCCACAGCCTGCTACATCATACCACCAAAGTGGATGTCATTAGCCAGCCTGGTGGTGCTGGAGGTTGAGGCGCTGGTTGCTACACCTCATGCCATGCCGGGTGACCTGGGTTCAGAAATGAGCCCGCACCGCTGGGTATGGGGTCTGAGCATCTGGAAGTCTGCCTCCTCTCTCGGGGGAGGGAGTCTTGTCCCACTCGCTGACTGCCCTCTGGCAATGACTGAGGGCAGTATGGGTCGTGCCAACATCCTTGCATTGGTAGGGGAGGGGGAATGGGAGAAATACGGAAAGAGAGCCTGGCAGGCTCCATGATGATCCGCCACATCCTGAGGGCCATCCCCTGCATCTGGATTGGGTCTCGGAGAGAAGCCAGCAACCTCCTCCCTGGCCCTGCTGCAGGGGGCCCAGCCACAGGAGATCTTCCAAGGAAAGTAGGAGCGGGCGTGGCGGGACCAGAGAGTGAGTCTGTCCGCTAGGAGGGCTGTAGCCGTCTGCCAGGGCACCAGGCGGCAAAGAGAGAGAAATGGGAAAAACAAAAAAAGTGGATGTCATTGTGTCAGTACAATGCTAGCCAGTAGTGAGTCCTACTCACTTGCTGCATGCCACGTCTCCACTGGCAACAACATTTATTATGTGGTTAAATTCTGAAATCTGCCTCCCTGCTGCCAAAATTCATCACTGTTTGTAGCACAGTCCTGAATAAACCCAGCAAGGGTGCTATCCTAGATCTTGAGATACAGCATAAGTTCAGCATCCAGTACACTAAACTTGGTGCAAGTCTCACCTGACTCGGGATGTCCAGCACAGTCAGGTTAAGCTGTCCCTTGTGACTGAGATACTGCTCATCACGTGTCCCAGGTCCGGTGCTCAGCACTGTGTTCTGCAATTGGCTCATCTCACAGACACCCTCCTCAAGCGAGGGGTTGAGAGGAGAGCAGAGTGCAGCTGCAAGGCAACAGAGTCAGACATGCCCAGTAGCCCTCTGAGCATGTAAAATAACCCCGAAATAAAAGAAAATGCTGGAAAAATGTTGCTTTTGTCAAGGATAATAAGATTTACATACCTAGATGTACAAATTATACTGTATATATATTCATGGTATGTGCATTGTGGTCGTCTGTCCTAACTAGCGGGGAGCCAAGCATTTTTCTGATGAAAAAAGTCTGTATCTCGAAGCGTTTTTGAGATATGGACCCCGAAAGGCGCGGCAGATGCCGTAATGTTAGCCTATGGGAAAAACTGTCAACTTTGGAGTGCTGTAACTTTGCAGCCCTCTAATATTTTCTCACCAAGCCACTAAAAGGCACATCTGTGGCATCTTGACTGTCTTCCCTCCAAATTTCAGCCCAAAAGACCAAACCGTTCTTTTGCAGCAGGGTGGCAAAGATTTCCTGTTGTTTCTGGCATAGTGTCGCAAAGTAGTGTCATGATTTGCGACACTTTCGCAAAAAAAAAAATCATGGAAGTGTCGCAAGTGTGACACTACTGTTTCCAAAAATTTTAAAAACATATTTCTGGAGTGTTTAACCCCCAAAAAAAGACATGACTAGCATCCTCAGGGCTTGACTAGGTGCACACTAAAATTGTGTCCCTAAAGGGACCCAAATTTAAATGCCAAGCATTTCTGTGACCACTAACTGAAAACAAGATGGCGGATTTGCGACACTACAGGGGTCATTCGTGACACTGTCGAACTTTTTAACGTTTCCCTTTGACTATAATGGGAAACGTGTTTCTGAATACCTTTTGAACCGTTTAGTATTTTTTTCACGAAATCTTCGAAAGGCACACCGGGGACCCCGGCTGCATATTCCCTGAAGATTTCGAACTGGTCGTGCAGACCATGCAACCTGTATGCATGAGCAAAGAATGCACAAAAATGCATAATTACCGTGTTCTATGGCGCTATGTAGCACCGCAACTGTATATCCGACCGTTACGAAACTTGGCAGATCCAGAGATCTATGGTACTGCTCTGTGCATGCAAACTAAGTAAATCTGTCATACTGTAGCAAAATTATTAAGCTGCCAAATTTCACAGTTTAACCTTAAATGGGGTACTCAACCCTAACTATAGTGGCACTACCATGCCACTATAACACACACACACACACACACACGGGGAGGAAGAGAATCAATGATGACAAAGTGTGGTGTACAAGGAAATACCACCCTCGAGGGGTCAAACAAGCCATAAAGCCAAGATCCTGAAGGGAGAGTGGCCTTCATGAGCTTGGTCAGTCCCGAGATGTTATTATTTCATGAGTACACCACACCTTGCCATCATTTATTTTATATAATAAGTCTGGTCACCTTTGTGCTGGTGTGCTTTTTGCAGTGATGCAGTCCCCCCCACCACCACCACATCCCATAAGGCCTCTTAGTGTTTCCCCATACTGCAGTGGTGTTGTGAGGCAGTGCAGCTACTTGGTGAAGTAGTCTACTTATTTTTTTTTCCATAGTGTAGGGTTGGCACGCATGTTTTTGCATGTGTGCCCATTTTAGGAAGTCCTCTATAAAAGGGGACGTGGTTTGCTGGAATTTCCTTTTCATGATGGAGTGAGTTCAGCATTCAGTTGGGAGCAGAGGTTTAGCGGGTGGAGAGGGTTTGAATTCAGGACGGCATGAGAGGCTTTCAGCATGCGGTCAGGAGTGGAGGCATGTGGAGTGGAGATGAACAGTCAGAAGCAGCAATCTGGGGTAAGGAGTCATGCACGGAAGGAGGCAGCAGTTGGCAGTTTGGAGTCAGCCTGGAGAAGCATGAACCATCAGGGTGGTCAGTTACTATGAGTTTTGGTTGATTGGGGACAGGACGCTGGGGTAAGAATGTGGAAGGGAGCTGCAGTAGTGTGGTGTAGGTTCTTGTGTTTTTTTAGGTTGTGAGCTGCTGTTTTGGTTGCTGTTAGCTGTGTGAACGTTTTCTAAGGTGTATATTATATGCAAGCAATAACACACGACGGGGTGTGGTTTATCGCCTGATAAGAGCACGCCCAGGGGTGTACTAAGGCACGAGGCGCTTGCGCTGAGTGCCTTATGCCACTGGGCGTGCTCTTATCAGGCGATAAACCACACCGCAGAGTGTATTGCGCTCATAAAATGGGCTTTCAACTGAATACTTGAAAAAAGAAAGCAAATTTTTTTTTTTTTTTACAAAAATGTTTTTAATAGTGGTAACATGAAAAAATAGTTCCTCTATTACTAGTGTGTCCTGCATCTGACATTGTGTAGCTGGCAAGTAGAGGGATTATAACTAAAAGAAACATACTGCTTTGTCCCACCCCCAAATGCCAGACAGGCATATACTGTTTTATTTTACTGTCTTTTTTTTTTTTTCCATGTTCATGTGGTTGTCAGTGTTTATGGGGATCGAGCCTGTCTGTGAGCCAGGTGCCATACTTAGTGAGAGCCTGTCTGTGAGGCAGCTGCCATAGTTAATTTGAATTTTTTTAGAAAGATTGCATCTTTTGTAAACAGACCTCCTAGTTTCCCATTAAGGAAAACATGCAATTATTGCTTCTTTCTGTTCGTTTTTTTATTATGCGAAGAACTGCACAGTAACTGCCGTTAGGAGTGGGACCGAACATGTCCCTCAGCAGCCACCATATTTAGCGCTTTCTTGATTGCGCTTTTCCGATCGCGGTTGTGGGTGAAGGTAGTATACACAGAAAGTGGTGCTGTAAAAAAAAATTTAAAACATAAAAAAAAAAAACCATTTGGCAGGAGAAGGACAGAACTGGGTTTTGTCAGTTGTAGAGGAGCGGCTCAGCACAAGGGGATAATTGCTAGATCGCAAGTGCCTGAAAGATTGTGAGCAGCTGTTTTAAGAAGCAGGAAGAGTACAGGTTAGACTTTTCAGATAACTGTTAGTTTAACTGACTGTGTTTGAGTACTGATAGAGCCGGAGGGGAAGATGATGGACAGCGAGTGTATGACTCGAGGAGTCGGAGGGGATGTTGAAGATTTCAAAAGTCCGTACTGATGGCACGCGGTGAATGTTCATCGCAGTTTTCAGGTTTGCTGTTAACTGAAACAGTACAGGTCACAGTTTTTTTGTACTTTTTTTTTTTTTTTATTTAGTTAGCTTATTACAGTGTTCCTCTTTGAAAGGAGACAGGCTATGTGCAGGTGTCAGCGCGCACTACTGATTTCCCGCTGCCGCTCGCTGACCTGTGCCAGGCTGTGTTTTTGGTTTTGCTTGGCACAGCTCAGTGATTCACTGTTGTCAAGGGGCAGACTGGCAGAAGTTAGTGCCGGTTGGCTAAAATATCATGGATTAAGGACACGGCTGGGAAGCTGAAACAGCCAATCAGTGGCTTAGATTTTTTTGCCCATTTTATAAATGTAATTAAGGTGCTTGCTACATGTGTTTAGTAGTTTGTTGCGTGAGTTATTATGGTGCTAGTCACATGTGCTATTATGTGTATAATATGGTGGTCTGTAGTGTGTTATTTATTAAATGTGTCATTAAGGTGTTAGGAACGCATTACTATAGTGTAACTAGCTGGCTGGGGTCATATACCATAACCATTTTTTTCCACATACCCTAATTGACTATGGTGGTATATAGGGAAATATACGATAACCTTTTCTATGGGGACGATGGCACAAACATGTATTATACAGATATATTACGGGGGCGCAGTAGCAGCCCCTTTAGTTAGGGTCGAATAGAGTGTTCAATGTTAATCCCCCAACTTTGCACCTTAATAGCTTCACCCCATTCCATGGAACTGCTCGAAGTTTTGCATGCGCGGTCTAGGGTACAAAGTCCCTTCATCTGGCAAGTTTCGTGATGGTTGGATGTCCAGAGTGCAAAAAGTGGAAGAAAAAAAAATTATATATTTTTTTGCCTTTGTATCTCCCACTCCCCTTCTCATCTACAGCCCAGAAGATTTGGAATTTTGTTCTGCAATTTTCAGGGTAGAAGGGGCTTGGCCTAGAAAAGTGCCTTTCTTTTTTCAGTTTGGTTAAAACATTATTCTGTTCCCAAGTTATTAGGATTTATAATTTCAGTTCTCAGCACGCTCAGTAGTCTTTCATTTATGTCTGATATGAAAGAAGAAGTCGGATTTATTTTTTCTCATGAAAGAAGTTTCCTCTTGTGAGTTGAAATCCTTCTTTTGTGAGGAAAAAAAATATTTTGTATGGCAGTCTTGTTTTTTTATTTAAAAAAAAAAATTTTGAAAAACCAAAAAATGTATGCCTTGGAGAAAAAAAAACTACACGGTACCTCTTCAGCTAGATTCTGATATTTGTTATGGTTTTTGGGACATTCTAAACTCTTAGGTGGAAGGCTTAGCGAGGGGTTCCAATTCTTCTTTCGAAGCCAAATTCTTTCGTAAGCCACAAAAGACCTCATAAAAGAAGAACTTTGGCTCACAAATGAAGAGTGTAGGACTCAGTATACATACACACACACACACACACACACACACACACACACACACAGTTCTTTTGTGAGGTCATATGAAAGAACAACCTTTTTTTTTGTGAGATCTCACGAAAGAACTTTCATGAGTGGGACATTCCAGCTGCAGGTTCACAATTCAAGAGACATGCTGCCAGCTTCAACTGGGGCAGTGAGCCGCTGATCCCGATCTGTCTCTCCCTCTCTCCCTCTATCTAGCTAGCTATGTTTAATATTCCTTAAGCAGACCGGAGTGCCCATCCCTGGTACCACTTTCTCCACTCTCCCTTCAAGGTTGCGCACCTCCCCTTCCCAATTTTTATTTTTATTTTTTAATTAAAACAGCAGTAAGCAGACTGGGTGCCCACCCTCGGTACCACTTCTCTTGCCCCCCCATCGCCCGCCCCTTTCCCTTAATATACATGGCGGCACCATGATACCCACCTCCCACTGCCAAAGATCATCCAGACACTGTGATGCCCAATCCCCAGTGCTGACTTGTGTCCACTTAAAATAAAGAAAAGTCTTTTTTTTTTGTTTCGTTTTCTAGGCAGTGTAATTTAAAAAAAAAAAAAAAAAAAGACCCTTGGCAATCTGACCACAGACACACACACACACACACACTCACGCTCTCATCCTTTTGCTGCTGGGGGAGTGGGTAGTTAGTGTTAGAAACCCTAATGCCATATTTCCCTACTTTTGTTGCTTTAAAATGAATTCTAACTGGTACATTAACGTAGTTTTTTTTGCAATGAGTGTATATTATCTATATGGGATAGGAGATGAGTTGATGTATGATAATCAGAAATAGCCTGAGTTGTACTTAACTTCTGCCCAAGAGGTCAAGTACAATGAAAGAAGATATTTCTGATATAGTACATTAGCTCATCTCATATTTGATGTATGCAACAGGACCCGAAAGTTTCATAAATAAAAGTTGTGAACAAGTGATTTTCTTTCACTGTGTTTATACTTGTTTCTATAAATAGAAGGTCTCTGAAGAATGTGTGAAGTAATGGTTGTTAAGGTAGCACTGTCATGAGATAATGTGGTATGTCCTGTTGCTATTGGTCAGTTACCAATAGGTCAATTGTGACATATGTAAGAGGTGATATCTTAAAACTTATGCCATGTTTACATGGCCACAGTGCTCTTGAATTTATGCCTGGGGTGTCAACGATAACATTTCCACGATACAACAACTGTGAAAATTTTCGCGATAACTGTTATATAAAGCATCAGGGAGAGTAGGCATGGAAGTGAAAATTTTCCCTGAAAATACAAAAATAAATTGGTTGAAAGGTCTTAATTCCATGAATCACAGTTATCGCGGTATTGGAAATTGCCCACGATATCAGTACCATGATTTCTGATACCATCGTATACCTTAAAACTAGTATACCGTGACTTCCCTATTTGAGCCACATGCTCCTGGATAAATTAAGTGGTTACACAGCCCACCCTCGCAGCACAGCAAGTCGTGCCAGAGGGGCTGTACATTCAGTAAGCTGGGCTGTTTGGACTGATGGTGGTGACGTGCTGACATACTCACTGCTTTCATCACTTCCGCT
This sequence comes from Neoceratodus forsteri, assembly GCA_016271365.2. NCBI lineage: Eukaryota > Metazoa > Chordata > Ceratodontiformes > Ceratodontidae > Neoceratodus > Neoceratodus forsteri. The sequence continues at coordinate 1,070,570,919 of CM028130.1, forward strand.
CATTTGTCAGACACATAACTGCCAAAATACTTAACCAAACGACAAAAGTAGTGGTTGGTGGTGCAGAATGCACTCCCTGTGCTTGTGCTAAAAGCCATAACAGGGAACAATAGCAGCGGGACAGTATTTGTGTAGCATTTGGCCCATTAAAGGGATTTACCCACTCACACCCCCCCCAAAAAAAAATAAAAAATTCACACTGACATCGGTTATTACAAGTGAGTAAATCCTTTCAATGGATCGAATGCCATACAAATACTGTCTCGCTGCTACTCACATGCTGGTCTGTCTCTCCTACTTCAAGATTTTGGCAAAACAGACTAGGACCAGTGGAGGATGCTGGTTACAGCACTTGCTCCAATGCACATCCCCACACTTGAGTTGCAGCAAAAAAAAAAGTGATCTGAAGCACACTTATAGCACTCTGGAAAGTGTCTACAAAGCCAACTTTGCAGCGCATCAACCTGTGTGCATGGGCTGATGAACTTTAAAGCCTTTAAAGAGCTACAGACTTGAGACAGCAGTAAATCAATTTGCCAACATCACAATGTGTGACTTCTGTATTAGTGACAAAATCTTGCCAGACCAGGGACTCACCTTAAAGGGAAGGTCCCTCAGTCTTTTATTCTGTTTACTTTTGTAGTCTGTTGGCATGAACAACGATTGCCTCTACTGCGCCCTCCTATTTTCATCAGGATTTAAATGTAAATGAAGGTACTTGAATCTGATGTGAAAAATTGCTTGACTCCATTGCAAAGGTAGTGACCCGACTTATATAAGGCATTATAGAATTTTATGATGTTTTAGTGCTAAAGTAGTTATGCTGTACTAGCCAGTGCTGTTGCAGTCCTCAGCAGTCCCTATGTTCTTGTCTTAAGCGGGCCATGAAACTTTTCAAGAAATAGTACAATAAGTGCCCTGCTGTCTTCTGTAGTTTAAAGTATATCAGAGTTTGGAAAAAAATGCTCTATGAGAATACAGGGACTTCATAAGACATGTAACAGAGGATGCGTGAGATATTACTTCTGCAGGCTTGTGCAGGTACACATCAACTCCCACGATAACTTGCATGAGTAGGTTCATGTCTTCTCTGCAATGGAGACAAAACAGGTGTTCACACCAGCGATAAACTGAGTGAAGCAACCTTATTTATATTTAAAATAGGATGAAATTATGGGGATGCAAGAGAGGGAATCACTGTTCATGCCTATAAACTACACAGGTATACAGAAAATAGGTTGATAGGACTTTCCCTTTAGCAGACAGGGCTGAGAAAAGAATTCACATTTTTGTGGCGAATGTCACAGAGAATTCTAGAGGACTAAAAAAAAAAATCTCAGTTCTCGGTGGTTCCTAAAAACATTTTAGAACCAACAGATTTCTTTGAAATGGGAGACTGTTTGTACCAATCAAAGAAAACAGGCTTAGAACCCACCATCGGTCAAATGCTGGTAGGTACCAGGCCAATTAAATTTTACTTTAGCCATACTGGCTTGTACTGGAAAATGTGGATGTTGAAACAATTTAATATAAGGAAATAACCTAGTTTATACTTTAATATCGTCTCCATTTCTGTTTTCTTTGTTCTCTTATTACTCTGTTAATATGCATGGAAACAGGATCCGTGTCCCCTAGAATTAATCTATTTCTGTTGCTTATTCCTTTGCTAAAGGCCTAATCCTCTGTGACATCACAATTTGTAGCTGTGGAAACGATGTTACCACAAACAGAAGACTGCAACTTCAGGAAAGAGTTAAACAGCAGCAGAAGACAGACTTGTCAATAAGGATCTTGTTTCCATGTAACCCAGCAATGAGAATAAAAGGAACTGCCACAGCAAATCTAGCAATATATAAACTGAATGGTATCTAAGTGTAAAAGGTTTTCTGTACATTCTTGTGCACAATTCAGGCTAGTGGAATGTCTAAAGGGCCAGAAGATTTACTTTTCCCCAGCCACTAACCCTGCTAGCTCTTGGCAGTAAAATTTACTTTGGACTCCAGTTGAGTTTTTTTTCTGGGTTTTTGCGCGGTGCAGTGGGATGCTCAGTCAGTCTCTCAGAGCAGTCGGTGCATTTTTAAATCAATCTTTGATCATTTGAAGCTTTGTTCCACATTTTGTTTTAATGTGCTAGTTATTATATGTCCTTGCTCAATTGCAAGTGGGGAATGGGAGTACAAAGAGTAAACTCCTGGCAACAAGTGGAGATCTGCATGCCAATCAGTTTTTAATCTGGTGGAAAAATGTACCACATCGCCCATTTTGTAAACCCTGTCCAAAACCATGTACCAAAACAAGCTAGACTCTTGTTATTAGTCATCCTTTGTCATGGACCCAACACCCAGAAGAAAAAATTACTCACCGTAGTAATCTTTCTTCCAGGGGGTCCTTTAGCATCAGTAACATATGCAGCTAGCTGGCTGGGTGCAGCTGCCCCGGAGGTGCGGCCTTAGATAATGAGTTTAACGAATTAGCCAATCAGAATTTAGGAGGGGAGTGTGCTGAGAGGAAACTGCCTGAAGTACCTCAGAATTCTTTCGAAGATGGATGGGCACATGCACGAAGAATGAACCAACAGGATTCAAAAAAGAAACATGCAAATGTCAAGAATTTAAAAACACAATTTCAACAACCTCAAAACCTATTACCTTAAGATAGATAGGCAAATTTATTAATAAACTGAAAACAGAGCCCTTCCCTAGAAGGTGAACAGGGGAGGAAGGGTGGGAGCTTACTGATGCTAAAGGACCCCCTGGAAGAAAGATTACTACGGAGAGTAATTTTTTTTTTTTTTCTCACCCCAAGAGTCCTTTAGCATCAGTAACATATGCAGATTTCAAAGCAGTACAAAACTGGGAGGTGAGCAGAGAACCTACTTAGGAAAGAGGCTCTGCAGTACCGCCCTGCTAAATTTGGCATCAGATCTGGACTGTACATCAAGGCAGTAGTGCTTAATGAATGTGTGTACAGTTTTCCAAATAGCTGCCTTGCAAACATCCAGGAGGGGTATGTCTCTTGCAGCTGCCACAGAGGCTGCGCTGCACCTAATAGAGTGGTTCAGGAGGTTATTGTCCAGCTTTCTCGTAGCAAAATCTAATACAAGAGACTAACTAGTGGGAAATAGTCCTCTTGGTTGCTGGTTTTCCTATACCTACTTCCCCATAGGTAAGGAATAACTGGGGTAGGTATTAAAAGAGAGCTCTTTTGACATGCAGGCTGTGCAGCTTCTGCTTGACTGGAGTGGATTTTTCAGTAAAGAGTACAGGCAAAATGATGGCCTGATTAAGGTGAAACTCTGAGACCACCTTAAGCAGGAATCTTCTATTTGTCCTGAGCTCAATTTTGTTCCTATGAGGGATGATGTAGTTGGGCTCAGTCCATAGGGCCTGTAACTCTGAAATTCTTCTTGCAGAGGTAATGGCAACCAAAAAGACAGCTTTCCAGGTCACAAATTTAAGGTGGGCAGTAGCCATGGGCTCAAAAAAGGGGCTCCATGAGCTTGGCAATACAGAGATTCAGGCTCCAAGAAGGAACAGACTCCCTGACTGGAGGCTGAATGTGAAGGAGGCCTTTAAAAAAACTGCTTAAACACTGAGTGAGAAAAAAAAGATTTTTTCTTTCCCACAGAGAGGCAGGCCGAAACAGCAGCCAAGTGTAGCTTCAGAGAAGAAGGCTTCAAGCCAGAGGTCTGCAGATGCATCAGGTAATCCAGCAGCTGAGAGTCTGAGGCTGCTAGAGGATTTATTCTTGTGCCCTTGCACTACAGGGAAAACCTTTTCCACTTGGCTCAACAGGTCTTCTTAGTATTAGGTTTTTTGGCCATTCTCAGGGTGTTCAGGACCTGCTCCAAGTAGTGAGAAGTTGGAAACTAACTCCTCAAGAGCCAAACTTTGATGTGAAGAGAGTGTACGTCTGGGTAGTTCACTCCTATCTGGGGTAGAGTCAGCAGACAGTGAGTTGGAGGAAGGCGAATAGGCCTGCTGCTGGATAGAGAGAGCAGGAAAGGGTACCAGGCTTTCCTGGGCCAGTCTCGTGCTACCAGGATCAATGATGCAGGTTGTCCGAGTTTCAGCAACACCTTGAATATCAGAGGAAACGGAGGGAAGGCATAGAGAAACCGTCCCAACCAGTGTAGGATCAGGGCATCCAGTGGTAGTGACCCCTTGACTAGAGGCCTGCAACAGTACTGAGACAGCTGAAAATTGAGGGGGGACGCAAACAGATCCACCTCTGGTGTACCCACCTCCTGAAGACCGTGGCTAGCACTTGCTTGTTCAGAGTCCCTGACTGATATGGCTGAGAGCATCTGCTAGGGTGCTGTCCTTGTCAGGGAGGTGAACGGCCGAAAGGCAGACTCCCAGGGAACAGGGCAAGAGACCAAATCTTTAGAGCCTCTGAACAGAGTATCCCTGATTTGGTGCCACCCTGCTTGTTTATGTAAAACATTGCATTAGTGTTGTCTGTCCTTATTTGTACAGTCTGTCCTATGAGAGAAGCGAAGGCCTTGATTGCTAGGAAAATGGCTCTGAGCTCCAGGAGGTTTGTATGTGACTGAGACTCTTGGGTAGTCCAGGTACTACTTACTGAGGCACTGTCCAAATTAGCTCCCCAGCCAAGCAGGGAGGCATCGGTGGTAATCGCTTTTGTGGGAAGAGAGCCCTGAAAGGGAACTCCCACAGACAGGTTTGCTGGGTTTTTCCACCACACCAGAGCCTGCAGAAACTGATCTGTGACTGGTATCAGCTATTTTTTTGGTTTTTTAAGTCTTTGGTAACCAGGTAAGGCATTTGATAAGGCATTGCTCCTTTGAGATCAGCAAGCACTTGGGTAAAATTGCAGTTCTCGCATTCTGTACGCGACACCCGAGACCACTGCTGTTATTGATGCCATGTGTCCTAGGAGTCTGAGAAAATCTCTGGCTGGTCTTGGCTGGCCCAGGATGAAAGAAACTGCCACTAACAAGAAGTTCTGAATTCTCTTTTGAGGAGGGAAGGCAGACCCCTTCAAGGTGTTCAGCTGGGCTCCTATGAAGGTAAGAATCTAAGAGGTCTCCAGGTGGGATTTCTTTAGATTTACAAGGAACCACAGTGATTGCAAGGTCTGCTGTGTGAGGGAAAGGGACTGCTGCACTTGTTGAGGAGAGACTGCCACCACTAGCCAGTTATCCAAGTAAGGGTAAACAGAAACCACTTGCTTTCTGGGTTATGCTGCTACCACTACAAGGCACTTGGTGAAAACCCTTGGAGCCGAGGACAGGCCAAAGGGCATCACCGCAAACTGATAGTGACCTGAAGGAAGCCTGAATCTGAGAAACTTTCTGTGAGACTTCATTATGGGTACGTGGAAGTATGCGCCCTTTAGGTCCAGGGAGGTTAGCCAGTCTCCCTACTGTAAGGACTGAATAACCATTGACAGACTGACCATTTTGAATTTTGGTTTTAGCAGATGTTTGTTCAATATCTGAGACCCAAAATAGGTCGCCACTCCCCAGTTCTCTTTTGTGTCAGGAAGTACCTGGAGTAGAGGCCTTTGCCCCTTTCATGGGCAGGGACCCTCTCCACTGCTCATAGAGCTAGAAAGTACCTGTGTTGGGGTTAGAAGCTTTTGACACTTGGGTATGCCTGAGGTCTGGCATCTGCTTCAATTGTTGTGGCAGAACCTTTTCCACTATCTCCAGGACCCACAGTGATAATAAAAGTCCAGGCTTGAAGACAGTGAGAGAGTCTGCCCTCTACGGCAGAGGGGAGGCGATCTGGGCACTTATATCAGGGCTTAAGCTGGGAGGCTGCTGACTGGGCAGAGGTGGCTCTTCTTTGGCCCCTTCTGCCCCTCCCTCTGTAAAATCCTCTGTACTGAGAGTAGTCAGGCTGAGGATAGGGAGCATAAGGTCTGGGATAATGACCTCTGCCCCAGTTTCCCCTAGAGTGGGTTTTTTGTAGGGCAGCAGATTTAGGTTTAGAGGAATGACTTTGCCAAGAAGCCTTGTACTCATCAACCTTTTTCATATAGTCCATTGTCCTGGAATCAAACAACATGTTTTGATCACAAGGAAAATCCATGGCTTTAGACTGGGTGCCTGGAATAAGACTGGTAGTTCTAAGCAAGGCAAAACGTCTCAAAGAGATGGCTAGTTGCCTCTAGACTGTTAACCTGCATGGTAACCTCTAGTCTTGTGGTGGGGAAACCTGCAGGGTAATTCTCTGGTCTCTTAGTGGCAAACTAGACACGTGCCAGAAAGGTGGCACTGTACCTATTGTTCTGTTTACTTGCCCAAACCTACGTCTGACGTCTCCCATATGATTAATACTAGCACTATGGCTCTACTAGTCAGCTAACTGTCTTTATCACATAATAATACACTAGTTGTTCTTGAGATAAGTGCCAGTAAGGTACAAATAATCTATTTCCCGCCATTTGCCAGGCTACTAAATACCCGTTTGGCACTGTCCTGTGTCCATTGGTGACCTATGGCGGAAATCCCCTTCCTGTCTCAGCCGGACAACCATACTGGGGCAATCATGGGACTTCTTGAGCTACCATCAAAGCTAGTCCTGTGCCAGTTACTCCTGGGCACTAACGCCACTGTGATCCTTACTGCGTCATTGATCCCCTGGATCTCAAGGGTGGGTGACCCCTTGAAGAGAGACCCCTGGTGTACGTGTGTCCAGCCGGTGGAGTCTGACTTCACCTTCTCAAACATTCTAGCAGACAGCTCACCCCTGACCGGGGTCCTCGGTGGTCTTAACCTGAGGAGCCTTCTGAGACCTGCCCGAAAGGTCAGGCATTATGACCGGAAGTCAAAGAACAAGGATAGATCTCCCCCATTAAGGCATCTATTCTGGCTCCTGCTGGTGACCCTAGTAGCGCAGGGACACAGAACTAAACCAGGACCATCACTCCAGTCCACACCTACACTGGCGGGCTGGTCGGCGAGTAAAAGGGCTGAAGGTAGCCCATCTTAATATCAGAAGTCTGCTGCCAAACCTGACAGAACTTCGTGTCTGGGCAACTCCATCATAGTCCAGACATTCTTGGCATTACAGAAACCTGGCTGAAACCTTCCACCCCCAAACTCTGTATGTGCCTTCCTGGTTATGACCTCATCCGTCGTGATCGTCCAGGAAGAAAGAGAGGTGGTGGTATCCTGGTCTACTACAGGAGCCATCTTAACCTATCTGCCCTACCTCATCAACAGACAGTGCAGTCCCCCTGTAAGACACTGCACACGGTGCTGTTACTAGGGATGACAAAAAAGATACACACTGTATACACCTACAATCCTCCAAAGGGAGGCATAGAGGGACTGACTGGCCTCCTTGACACAGTTGGCGCAGTAACACGGCAGAATGAGCTAATCATTCTGGGTGACCTCAACCTCAATTGGCTGAGTGGCAACACCAAAGCCTTTGAACCATCACTTGCCGGTCTCTCACTGACACAGCTTGTCAAGGATCCTACCAGATGCTCTACAAATGGTGGTAAGAGTTCCCTCCTGGACTGAATCTTGACCAATAGACCTGACAGGATCAGCTCGTCTGGTATCCTACCTGATTCTATCTCTGATCACTCCCCGGTGTACCGTGTCTGGCGGAACCCACTTATGAAAATACCCCATAAAATTATCCAGATCAGAGACTACTCTAGGTTTGATCTGTCCTCCTTTCAAAATGATATCAAGTACACTGACTGGTCGGCAGTATGGAATGCTCAGGACTCCACATCCGCTGTCAGTCAGTTCCTCATCTCGTTAAGGGCCCTGCAGGAGAAACATGCCCCCCTCATCAGACAGAGGGTGAGGGGAATGGCTACTAAATGGCTTCATGGTAGTCTCCTGGCCCTCCTCAACACCAAAGATAAGTGCTGGGCCAAGTTTAAGGCCACAGCTGAGCAGGCTATCTTTCAGAGACACAGGAATCTCAGAAATGAGTGCAAAAAGAACATAAGGATAGCCAAGAGTGAGTTCTGCAAATCTGCTTTACTGAACTCTGCTAGGGATCCAAGGAGGTTCTGGAGGAATATTAAACACGCTGTGAGTGGTACACAGAGTGCTGAGTACACTGATATGATAACTGAACGTTCCAGCTGCAACAACTCTGAAACCATTGCCAACTCCTTCAATCATTATTTTTCTGATCTGTCCGAGTATACCTCGACATTCCCCAATGGTGGTGGTGTCAGCAACAACCAGCCCATAGCACCATCATCACCCCGCCCGCCCTTTCTGTTTAGGGCAGTGGTGGCTCAAGAGGTGCAGAAACTGCTAACTGGACTCTCACCCTTCTCAAGTGCTGGCCAAGATGGCTTGGAACCAAAGCTCTTCAGTCTCGGTGCCCCCTGGCTTGCCCCACACATCTTCAATTTGTCCATGTCAACTGGAGTTATCCCAGACATATGGAAGGTTGCCAGGGTAGTCCCAATCCTTAAACAGGGAAACCCTAAACTGATACAGAACTATCGCCCCATATCCATCCTATCCGCGGTTAGCAAACTTCTGGAGAAAGTTGTGGCAGGGCAACTCTCAGAGTACTTACAGGCATATGACAATGTCCCCTTTACAGCATGGATTCAGGAAGGGGCATGGTACCTCCTCAGCGCTAGTTACTGTTTCATTGTGGATTAGGGAGGCTATGGACCAAGGCAAACTCTCTGGGGCTATCTTTATAGACTTCTCGATGGCGTTTGACCTGGTCGACCATGCCATGCTATCAACACAGCATAGATCAATTGGACTATTCACTGCCGCTCTCAGTTGGTTTTCCAACTATCTACATGGTAGAACACAGCCGGTTAAATATAGCAAAGAGCTCTCGGGTCCCATCCCAGTAACAATGGGAGTCCCCCAAGGCTCCGTCCTTGGACCAATGCTCTTCTCCATTTTCGTTAATAATCTCCCCGCAACCGCTGCTCACTGTAAACCAATCCTCTACGCAGATGATCTGGTCATCCTGTCTCACTCCCCAGAGGTGGGGGTCATTAACAACCACCTGAGTGATGACCTAAGAAACATTCAGACGTGGATCCTGAACCATAAGCTAGTCCTTAATCTAAAAAAAAAAACACCCAGGCCATGCTCTTTGGGTCCCGGGCTAAGATTAAGGTCTCCCCTGTGCCGTTCTGTGTTTCCGGTAAGGGAGCCATCCCGATCCCAATCATGGACAATTTCAAATACCTTGGTGTAACACTGGACCCACAGCTTGACCTTGGCCACCATATCCAGAAGACATGCAAAACTGTCAACTGTAAACTGGGTCTGGTTTACACAGCAAAAAATAAGCTCACGCCGGCTGCGCGTATTGCTCTTGCTAGAGGTATGCTTCTCCCCTCACTATGTTATGGGCTCCTGTTTGCCAGCACCACTAAGGCCCATCTCTCTAGGTGGTCGACGGCCTACAACAATGTCTGCCGCTTCGCCCTAGTGGCCCCCCCGGCTCACTCACCACTGTGATCTCTACAATAAGTTAAACCAGCTCTCGGCCTTAAAGCACACTGACTTTGTCCTTGGTTGCTTCACAGGAAAGGTCCTCAACACAGGCACCCCTCCAGGGGTGGCAAGTTTGCTGGCCCAAACTGTTCCTTCGTCCTATCACCTTAGGTCTCAGGGATCTGCCACACTCAAGGTACCCGTGACTCTGACTCAAATGGGTGAAAGGGATTTTGCAGCATGTGCCCCCAAACTTTGGAACACCTTCCCAGCCCAGGTCCGTGTTGCCCCCTCTCAGGGCAGCCTGCGCTCCTCCCTATAGAACCATCTCAAACTCGGATCGGCCTGTGGGTGCCAAAAACCCCTGTGACATATGTTAGCACTTAGCACTCATGCATAACAGCTGGCCCTTAAGATGATAGTTTAGTACTTGCTGCTACCAATCCTTACCTTGTACTGCTCCAATACTGGCACACACCGCTTACTCTGCTGTACCTATTCTAACTAAATGTGCCTCACATGCCTTGTACTTTGTGTATTCTACATTATGATGTTCGCATGTGACATGCAAGTTTGTTTTTTCTAATTTGTACCTCGTTGTCTCATGACGTGTAATATTTTCCTAATTATGTACCATGTTGTCCCAAGTGTGTAAGTATGTAATTTCCTGTACTCTCCCGGGTCGTACCTGAAAATAGGCAAATTGTATTGTCTAGTGTACTTACCTGGTTAACAAAAGCTAAATAAATAAAATAATAAATAGGCCATGGCTCTACAGGCAGCATCACTGTTGTATGTTCTACTATGTAGAATTGGTATTTCGTAGCTTCCAGGGCAGTTTTTGCAATGTCAATGAAGTCCTATACCAGTGTATCTAATTCATTCTGGGCAACAGCCAGGACAGAATTTCATAATGCTTTTCGATACTTGGCTGTGAAAGCCATATAAGAGAAAAGTCAGATAAGCAGAGAAGCTGTAGTGTACATCATCTTTGCAATAAAATCTATTTTTATGGAGTCCTTGTCAGTAGGCAAGGAAGACAAAGAGACTCCAGCTTTTTTCACATGCTGCCTGCTGTACAATACTCATGGCTGGGGTGTACAGACAGGAACTCTGTCACTTTTAGACAACCGGTATTTTTTATCACAGCACTCGTCAACCCTTGCTAGGGAAGTGGGGGTTTGAAGCAGCTTCATTATATTTTTTTCTAAATGCATTATAAATAAGACCAATCTCCTGAGAGGTGGAAGACCTTTCTGCTCCTTGTAAACTTGGTCCACTCCTCGTCATCAACCTGGTTGGTCTCCTGGGCCGGGAGGTCCAAGGTGTCCAGCATATTCTGAATAAAAGTAAGCATAGAGGCAGGATCTTCCTGGTCAGCAGGGGAAGCCCCAAAATGAGGGTCAGGGGAAACATCTGGTTCCAGGCCCTCTGAATGTGCATCACAATAATGTTCTTCCTCTTCTTCATCACCCTTACACTCCCCTGCAGTGAGAACTGTGGAAGAGTGCTTACCAGCAGAACTACCAGAAAACACAGACCCCATGCTTTGCAGGGTTTGGAAAAGGTGCCAGGCTTTTGCCATGTGTTCCGAAGAAGGGAGCTCCTGAGAAAAATCAGGTCGGCTGCCAGGCTGTGGCGGTGTATGCTTAGTTTTTCTTTGTGCTTTTTGTTACCTGTTGTCTCACTACTGGCTTTCCCAGGAGGGAACAGGAGCATTTTTGTCTTTGCAAAAATTCTTTTTAGCCACCTCATCAGTGGCTTCAGGCTTCCTTTTCGATACAGACACTTCATCAGTGTCTGCTATTCTTTGCTTTAAAAGGAACTTCGTCAGCCCCTTTGGAAGCTTTATTCTTAGGCACCTCATCGGCACCTCCTTTTCTTGGCTGGGATTTGGATGCCTCATCAGCACCACTGTTTGAATTTTTATTATTTTTTGCTGGCCCCTCATCGGTAGCCTTAGACTTCTCCTCAGCCATAATGATTTTCAGTCTCTTTGTTCGGTTTCTCAAAGATTTCTTACAAAATTTATGCAAAGAGAGCAAGTATGATCTGGACCTAAGCACTTAAGGTACAGGTTATGAGAATCTGCTTCAGCCAAAATCCTGTGACAGTAGACACAATTTTTAAAACCTGCAGGTCCAGTTCTCTTTTTTGTTCTTGGGATCTCTTACAGGAGAAAAAGGTTGGTTCCCTCGCAGTATGGAACCGCGTTTACTGTGGTAAAAAGTAATGAAAAATTGTCGAAATTGTCAGTTCCCGCAAGAAACAGGGAACCACGATTAAAATAAAGAAGGAACCATCAAATACACTTGGACGCGATGAAAATAAAATAAAAATAAAGCGGAGGGAGCCGTGGGAGAACCGCAGAATCAACCAAAAATAGTGGTTCCCGGGAACCAAGGGGAACCGCTAAAACCCCCACAAAATAGACTCAGCATAATATAAAAATAGGTTTGTGAGAGAAAACTTTACCAGGAAAAGCAGAATTAGACTCTAAACCAGGAAAGTTGAGAGACACCTCAGGGCAGTGTTGTTCAGTCAGCGGAGAAAAAAATCTGATTACTCAGGCAGTTCCTCTCAGCACACTCTTCTAAATTTGATTGGCTAATTCCCTAAGCTCGTTATCTAATGCCACACCTCCGGAGCAGCTGCACCCCGTCAGCTAGCTGCATATGTTACGGATGCTAAAGGACTCCTGGGGTGAGAAAAGATAGTTTAAAGATAGCAACATCAAAAACAGCAGACAGAAAATGCTATTAGTATAGAAAAGTAGCCAGCTGATACTTTTTATTTATGAAGTATTTTTCCATTTGCTCATTAGAAAGTTTGCTGACAGTGTTTGGTGAGATGTGAAAAGTGTTAATTCATACGAGTTCTATTCTCTTTCATACATCATCAGCATGTGACCTCACTCATTATGACATCACTGGTGACTAATCTGGCAGAAGGAGAGAAGGTGAGTGGCTCTTCTTGTTAAGCAGTGAGGTCAGAATAAGTAAGGTCACAGTGCTGATGAGGTACTGTATGAAGGGGACTAGAACTGGAAATGTCAGCCTCATGGAAAATACTGTTCAGCATATCACAGCTAGTGCTATCAGGTGGGAAACCTAACTGGCAAAAGGAAACACAAAGAGCTTCAGATTTAAAATTTAACAGCTGCCTACTTCTGAAAGTGAACAATAAATCAAGGCAGTGTACTAGCTCTTTAAGACAGGATATAGTTATCTTTAAAGACTAGCTGTCCCCACTCACATTTAAATGGGAACAGCAATGAGCCCCATACCCAAAGGTGAGGCTGGTCCCAGTTTGCTATTTTTCTATTAAAAATAAATAAATAATAAAGCCTTTTTTTCTCTTACTGTTCACTACCGTATTTGGACTGTATCAGGAATATTCTGCTGACTTCTAAGTCAACATTTTCTGTGACTAGAAATTCAGAATCCTCTGCAGCTGACATCAGAGCAAGGCTGCAACAGTGGAAGATTCAACAGCTTGCAGTGTATGGTAGAGCATTTATGAACTCTGATCAGACGTCTGCCAGTCTCGCTGTTCTCCCAGTGCTAAGTACAGTCCTCTGTGACTGTACATAGCCCCTAGAGGACAGCAGAACTAGCAAAGAAAACAGCGCTTATGAAAATTCTAACATGCATTGCAGGCTACTGACTCTCCCACTGCTGCAGCCCTGATCTGATGTCAGCTGCAAGGGATTCTGAATTTTTGGATTACGGAAAATGTCAACTTGGAAGTCAGCAGAATAAGCCTGATAGTCTAAACACTGCAATAAACACAAAGTAAAAAAAAAAAAAATTATATACACACACACACACACAGATATACATACAGTATATATGGGTTTTACACACAAACTGCAATTTGGGACCAGCCCCATCTTAGTGCTGACTGTTCCCCTTGAAGACACATATTGATCAAAATCCAACACTTTTTTTTAAACTAAATGTTAAAATGTCCCTCTATATTGTCCATCTGTCACTGCTGTCTCCTTCAGAGTTCTCATGCCACAACATTCTGTGGGAAGCAGCATGGACACAGCACTTTTCCTGCCACTCCTCCAAAGCCAAGCCTGTGACCACGTTTTATTTTACTTCTATTTTTTTTTTTTTTTTTTTTATTTACAGGAAGTAAATGTTCTCTCAACATTCATTAATGTAGCACTTCATCGTTTTTAGAGAAGTCTCTCAACTACTATATCAATACACCTGCTGATGTATTGATATAGCAGTTAGTGTGTCGAATGACAACCAGCTGAAGAGATGTACAGAGGGTTTGACAAGGGGAAAGGCCCACTAGACACTTTGGACAACTTGCATGGGGATTGGGAGAGTTCGGGATGCCACTGGACAGCACAGAGTACTTGAAAAGGGATGGGGAGAGGGGAGGGAGCACCACTGAGTACCAGGGAGCACTTAAAAAGAAATGAGGCATGGCAGTGGGTGCCACTAGATGCCAGAATGTACTTGGAAAGGGACAGGAAGAGGCAGGCAAATTCAAATGTAATAAACGTTACCTAGAATGGGTTACAAATACAGTAAATATAGTAAAACAACTATTTTTAAATAGAATATATTGTGTGTGTTGTGCTTAGCTATCTCCATTTTAATCATGGGCTAGTGCAAATCTTGGTGAGCCAGTGAAAACTGGGTAGCACTTACCCAGCTGGACCACTGCAGACACACACAGAGACACACACACAAAAAAAAAAAAAAAGTTAAGCGTAATTATAAAATGGGGACATTAAATCCTGTGTTTTGATTGGTTATTACCTGTGCATGAAATCTGTTCCCATGCACAAGTAATAAGGTCAGAAAAGCAGGACCGCACTACAAGGAAAATCACAGAGCCGTTAGAACGCGATTTCTTAAACTCCACCATTTTCTTTTCTCTCGCTAATATGGCTCATCACTGATCATACCATAAAATGTTTAGAGCTGGCAGACAGACAGACAATACATTTCAGCCCTATGCGCATCAAACAGTTAAACAGAAATAAAAAGACTGTAGTTGGCCGGCCCGGTGGTGCGGAGGGTTGAGATGCTGGATGCCACACCTCACTCCACACCAGTGACCTGGGTTTGGGAACGCGCCCAGGCCATCGGGGTTTGGCTGAGGAGGGAAAAGGACTGAGCGTCCATAGGACTGCTCTCCTTTCCTTGGGGAAGGATGGGGGCATTCATCACACTGCAGCGGCCCCCGATGGAAATCGGGGGCACTACAGGAGCAGTGTACATGTGGGGTGAAGTGCAGTGGACGTCGGCATGCAGTGCCTCAACGTCATTGCATGTCCGCACTTCAGAGGGGAAACACAGGGAGGAAAAATGACAGATGACCGAGGCAGCTTGATGGCCGCACTTCAGCAACCAGGGGGCCTGTCATGGAATTGCACTGCGGTAGTGGTTCCCAGCCCGGCACAGGGGACATGGGGGTACAGTGCTGTGCCACCAGCTATATGAATGAGCCTGTGAGCTGAATGGGGATGAAGGCGGCAGCTGGAGGTAAGCAGGTCGGGCTGCAGGAGCATAAATGCTATAAAAAAAAAAAAAAATGTAGTTGCATTTTTTTGTGTTGCTGATTGTGATACCATTCCCGAAATGTGTCTCATCCCTCCATCTGCAGTACTGATTGTGCTCCTGTCTCTGCCTGTGTTGCCGATTGTGATACCATTCCCGAAATGCGTCTCAGACTTCCATCTGCAGTGCCGACTGTGCTCCTGTCTCTGCTTGTGTAAACCAGAACTTTTAAATCTAAATACAGCCCACAATTCTTTAAACTAAACAGACTGCCATGAGAAATCTTAGTCGGTAACACTGCTCTTGCAGATACTCTGACCTGGAAGATGCCTTTTCGTGACCTGACACTGTCTGACCCACAGTACAGCTTTTTTTTTTCCCCACCCTCAGGTAACCCATACCCCCATACTCCACAGACCTCTAAAGACTTTCGATTTCTGTGCCCGTACCATTCTCTCATCTGTGACTCATGTTTCATCAATCAATGTTACAGCTTGTTTTGACTAGCACACTCCCGCCTCTCCACACCCTCGTCTAAAACCAAAATCCGAAGCCCTTACATGTGTTTACATTTTAAACTAAGATTTACAGTTGACATAATGTTGCCACTTTTTCAAGTCCCCACCCGCTCCGGCCAGAGTCCCTGTCCATTCCTGCTGTGCAAGATTTCAGTCAGTCTCTATGTCTCTTCTCTCTATACATATATATATATATATATATATAATATAATGTGTATATATATATATATATATATATATATATATATATATATATATATATATACACACACACACACACACACACACACACACACACACACATACACACATTGTGAAGCTCATACACAATGACACCATTTTTTTACCACGTCGAAGGACTATTTTATCATAAACTCTCACAAGAAAATCTGGTTTTTCACCATATAAACATGTTGTTTCCTAACCGTAATAAGTAAAAAAAAAAAAAAGTTACCCATTTTATAAGCGCAATAGGACACTCTAGGGTGTGCATGGAAATACAGGTTACTCACCTGTAACAGGAGTTCTAGGAATGGTATATGTTGTTCATCCACACTCATTGGCAGTATCCTTGCCGCTTTAAATCTTGCCGGAAGGTCTTCAAGCTTGCTCCTCCCACCCACCCGGGTGGTATAACTCTCGGCTCCCCCATGACGCCAGATCTGCCCGTCTGGAAGCTCAGGTTGTGCGCGGCCGGGAGGTCGGTGGGTCGTGGTGGATGAACAACATATACCATTCCTAGAACTCCTGTTACAGGTGAGTAACCTGTATTTCTAGGGACATGGATATGTTGTTCATCCACACTCATTGGCAGACTCCTAGCAGTTCTCCGGGAGGAGGGAGGCAAGACGACACCCCCATATACTTACTTGGGAAAGAGAGACTGAGAACCGAGGCCCCAAAACCAGCATCCCGGGTGACTCAAGGTCGATGTGGTAGTGGGTAATGAAGGTGTTTGCTGACTTCCAGGTAGCAGCCCTGCAGATTTCCTGGATAGGGACGTCCCTGGAAGCAGCCACCGATGCAGCAGTATGGCGGGTAGAATGAGCTCTATCCTCTGGGAGGCTCCATGCCCGCCAACTTATAGCAGAGATCTATGCAGGAGGTTACCCACCTGCTTATCGTCCGCTTGGCTGCAGGTCTGCCAGATGCGGCTTCAGCGTAGGTGACAAACAGCTGGGCTAACCCTCCCTAATTTTCAGCCGCAGCCTCCTTATAATAAGCGAGCGCTCTTCTAGGGTCCAGAGTATGGAGCCTATATCGCCTCCGAGGTGATTGGGGTAGAACACCGCAGAGTCAACACCTGGTTAAGGTGAAACTCCGACACCACCTTCGGAAGGAATTTCGGTGGGGCGAGGACAACCTTGTCCCTGTGGAAGACCAGGTAAGGAGACTCGATGGAAAGCGCCTGGAGCTCTCCCATCCTTCTGGCTGACGTGATAGCCACCAAGAAGGCGGTCTTCCACGACAGGTGAGAGAGAGCACACCTGCATAGGTTCGAATGGCTTGCCCATGAGCTTTGCCAGTACCAGCAGTAGATCCCACGGAGGTGGGGTTCCCAGACTGGAGGGAAATGTGATCAAGGCCTTTGAAAAAGCGCCAGACCACCTTCTCCTGCGCCATCGACTGCTTCCCGCCCGCCGTAAGCAGAGATGGCTGCCAGGTGCACCCTTAGGGTCGCCGACCCAAGCCCTTGACTAGAAAGGGACCATAAATAGTCCAAGATGCTTGCCAAGGAACAGGAGGAAGGGTCCAAGCCCTGTTCTGACACCAAATGGAAAACCTTTTCCATTTGAAGGCATAGCATTTTCTGGTCGACTCCACGGGACGCCAACTACCATTGAGGACCCGCCGGAAAGACCCAAGGCCTGGAACTCTAGCCGCCAGGAACCAGGCCGCCAGGTGCAGGGATTGAAGGTCCGGATGGAACACCTTCCCTGATTGACTGAGAGCAGGTCCGGCGAGCTGGAAGCTGCCGTGAGTCCTGGAGCTGAGACTGAGGAGATCTGGGTACCAGAACTGGCGAGGCCAGTCTGGGGCTATCAGAATCACCTGCGCCTTGTCCCTCTCGCCTTTGAGAAGCACCTTGTGGATCAAGGGAAATGGGGAAAGGCGAAAAGAGGCCCGGGGTCCATTGCCTCGAGAAGGCATCCCCTGCAGCGAGCCCTGCTGAGGGGGCGGGCATGAAACAGACTCAGCTCGCTTCCATGGAGGCAAACAGGTCCACCTGAGGTGTGCCCCAAAGGGAGAACAGATGCTGTACTACCTCCGCAGGAGAGACCACTGTGGGATGCAGCCCCTATCCAGCTCAGGGCATCGGCCAGGGTGTTGGAGGCCCTGCCACGTGAATGGCTAGGAGATCCGCCTCCAGGCTGCGACGAGTGACCAAATGCGGAGAGCTTCCTTGCATAGAAGCATGGAGCGCGCCCCGCCTCTGGCGGTTCAGATAGTACATGGTCGTGGTATTGTCCGTCTGGACTCGGACCACTTGACCCCGGAGGAACGGAGCAAAGGCGGTGAGAGCTAGGCGGACCGCTTGAGCTCCAGCAGGTTGATGTGGCATCGGGACTCCCGCGGGGACCAGAGGCCATGAGCCCGGTGTTCCCCCAGATGGGCACCCCAACCCATCAGAGAGGCATCGGTCGATAGAGAGACCGTCGGCTCGGGCGGACGAACGGGATGCCCTCCTGCAAATGATCTGGAACGGTCCACCACTGGAGAGCTGCTCCACATCCCTGTGTCACCGGCACAAGCTGGTCCAAGGGATCGCAGCGGGACCACTGGCTGGCCAGTCCCCACTGAAGGGGACGCGATGTTCCAGCGGGCCCAACGGACCACGCTGGTGCAGGCCGCCATGAGACCCAGGAGGCGAGGAAGTCCCGGCAGGGCTGAATTGCCCAACCAGAAATGATCGGGCAAAGGAGGAAAGAACCGGCCCTGTCCGCTGGAGCCGCCGCTTTTGCTCGAAGAGAGTCGAGCTGCGCCCGATGAATAGAATCACCTGCTTCGCTCGAAGTTCCACTTGGCCTCGCTGATAAGGAGGCCCAGTTGAGAGCAGACCTGGAGGGCCAGATCTCTGACCACTCCGCCTCCTCCCTGGAGGGAGCTGCTATCAGCCAGTCGCCCAGGTAAGGGTACACCCGACCCTCGGGCGCCAAGAGGGAATGCTGTCACCACTGCCATGCATTTGGTGAAGACCCTGGGAGCTGGAGACAAGCCAAGGGCATGGCTTGAACTCAAGAGGGATCCTCTCCGCTCGAAGCGGAAGGGGAATCTCTGGTGAGACGGACGGATAGGGACGTGAAAAACGCTGGCCCTGCAAGTCCAGAGAGCAGAACCACACGCCGCTGCTCCAAGGATGGTATTATCTGAGCCAGAGTGACCATCCTGAAGGTTCGAGACCTTAGGAACTTGTTTAGGTCGTGGTAGGTCGAGAATGGGCGCCAGCCCCCGTCCGCTTCGAACCAGGAAGTACCTGGACACAAACCCTGGGTCTGGAAGGAGGGTCCACCACCTTCTTACCACCTCCTTCTGAGGAGGAGAGCCATGTCGGCTCGACGAGCCGCCAGTGAGGCTGGGATCCCGGCCCCGAGGGCGACGGCTCTGAAGGGTGGTGCCTGCTCGAATTCCAGAGGCAGGCCTCTTCCCACCACCTCCAAGACCCACCTGTCCGTGGTAACAGCGGACCAGGCGGAACGGAAGTGCCGGAGCCGTCCCCCCACGGGGGGACCCAGGGGTAAGGTGACGGGGATGGGGGCAACACCCCTCAGCCCGTCACTGGGCAGGCTTGGAGGAGGGACCGGCCGAGGGACCTCCTGGGCCTTTTCCTCCCTGCCTCCTGTTAGAGGAACCCGGCGGCTTGGGTTTGGGATGCCAAGGCCGAGCCTGCTGGCCCTGACGTTGCTGGGCCGGGCGCGGCCGGGGCACAGAAGGACGAAAGGGCTTAGGCTGTGGTTTGGCGGCCTTTGTCCTTCTGAGCGGAAGAGACCGAGTCCAAGGTGGCATTGACTTCTCGATCCTCTGCAGGTGACCTTCCACCCCAGGGTCGAAGAGGTCGGTCCCCAAAAGGGAACATCCGCCAACTTGTGCTGGGTATCCGGCAAAGGTGGATATCCTCAGCCAAGCCCGCCGCACGATAGCCACCGCGCCGCCACCGATCTGGCACATGAGTCCCCTATATCCAAAGCAGTCTGGAGCTGCTGTTTGGCCACTGCCCTGCCCTGGTCCCGCACCTGCTTAACTGTAGTCTGCAGATCGGCGGAAGATGAGGGATGACCTCATCCAGGGAGCCCAACAGGGCATGAGAAAATGTGCCATGAGGACGGCCGAACTGGCCTGACGGTATGTCGAGAGGACGAGCGAGACTTTTCGTCCGACATAGTCCAATTCTTTGACTCCCTGTCAGGAGGTTTGTCCACATCCCTGGCGCTGAGCCGGGCGCCGAAAACGCTGTCGGTAACCAACCCTCAGCAGAGGGGTGTTCAAAACCGACAAGGAACCGGGGACCGCATACTTCCTGGCCATCCTGGTCAAGGCGCAGGGCAGGAAGCAGGGCGCTGCCAAAGTTCCAGTGCTGGACCCACTATGGCCTCGCCACCGAAAGGCCTCCGTCGAGAATCCCTCGTCCAGAATCTCCGTGAGGGATACCTGGCCCGCTTGGAACGGTTCGAGCTCCATCCCGTAGACTCCGAGATGAGCCGAGCAGTCCTAGGAAGGACGACGGCTATCGCCCATTGACTGACCTTCTGAAGACTCCAAGCCCAGTCGCTTGAGAAGAAGGAGGAATCATCTTCGACCTCGGAAGAGTCCTCGAAGAGCTGCTCTGGCCTGAGCCACCTTCACCTGCCGAGGTCGGTCGGGAGTGAGGGTAACTGACAGCCGGTGGGGTAAACCCCAGCCGACCGAGAATCCTTGTTCGAGCCCCAATTGGTGGCTGTGGAGGCGGAGGTTCCACCGAATCGGTGGAGCAGCTGGTTTTGGCCGAACAACCGCCTGGTATAGGCCCTCGACAAGTCGAGGGGTTGTGTCGGCCGCCCGGTGACAGCTTACTTAATGGCCGGGAAGGCGCCGGAGTCGCTTATTCCCGCCAGGAGGAGCTGTTATAACATAAGGTCTCGCATCTGCCGACGATTTACGCCAAGCCTCATCCGAGGAGGAGGATTAGGACAGCGGGCGACGCCGCCATCCGGTGCCGAGGACCGAGACCGCCTATGACGGTGGGAACGGCTGGATCGCTAAGAGGTCCGAGACCGAGAGTCCCGGAATTTCCGGGTCGGTAAGCGGGAGGTGTCGGCCGAACCGCACTCCTTCGCTCGAAGGTCCATCCGAGGGCCCGGAACCGAGGCACAGGCGAGCCCATCGGGACCTCAACTCCTCCCGGGGAACCGGGAGAGGGAATCGGCTGCTAAAGGCGACAGCCCGGTCTAATGGGTCGAGAAAAATCTCGACTTCATCGGGTGGGAGTCTCGTCAACTGACCTGACGGGACACCGTGAGGCCAGTGGCCGAGCCGAAGCGGTCGACCGGGCCGACGGGTCGACGGCCCGGGAGAGGGACCTTTCCGGCCCCAAGAGCGCCGACGAGGGATTTCACCCTGTCCTCTTTTGGACCAAGAATAAGGTCCCGCAGACGCAGGCCCTTCCTTTAGTGGAGAGGGACAGACAAAGCTCCTTAAAAGAAGCTGTGTAGGAAGAACCCAGAGAGCGGGATAAATGCCGCTGGCTGAGGAAGATACGTGCTCCGCGCCGCCTTCCTCTTCGAGAGGGATGCACCATCCGCCGAACCGATCCGGCCGAAGCCCGGCCGCTGACACCGCCAACCGGCCTCCTTGACTTCACCGAGGGAAACGCTCGGACGCCCAGTTGCAATCGGGCAGCACGGTCTTCGAGGACGAGGACGAAAGATGAGCACAGGTCGCAGCCCGCGGGTCGTGCTCAAGGCCTACAGTATACACACGGAGTGAGGATCCGCCCAAGACATCTTCCACCGCATGGGCATCTCCAATCCGGGAGTCGATTTGTCCATCGCAGCCGCGAGGGATAGAAGACAGAAGTCTTTTTGCAAAATTTTATTTTTAAATCCGCAAACGGAGAAATAGGAACCAGTCGCAAACGCAGAGCGTTAAGGAGGGAACCTGAGCTTCCAAGCGGTAAGGAAGATCTGGCGTCATGGGGCGGAGCCGAGAGTTATACCACCCGGGTGGGTGGGAGGAGCAAGCTTGAAGACCTTCCGGCAAGATTTAAAGCGGCAAGGATACTGCCAATGAGTGTGGATGAACAACATATCCATGTCCCTAGAAAGTACAGTTACGCAAGAACTTAACGTAACAGTAGATGTATGAAAGAGGCTCTTGCAGTAGGTAATTACATATAGGACTGACCCAGCAGACGTCAGGACCCCACGGAAAAATTTCTAGCTAGCAGTCTCTGGTGGGGGACCGCCCGCATGTCAGGTGACTGACGTCAGGTGGCTGGCCAGTATAAAGGGGTTGCTCTCTACACCCGCTTCCAGTTTTTCCCGCCAAAGGTCTAAAAAGGCAAGACGAGAGAGAAGCTGAGATTTCCTTCCTGAAAAGCAGCTGAAAAGCTAAGGGGGATAGAGGGTGGTATGGCATTAACTACTGCAAGAGCCTCTCTCAAAGATCTACTATTACAGTAAGTTCTTATGTAACTGTACTATCTTACTTCAAAAGGGCTCTTGCAGTAGGTAATAACATATAGGACTGAATCCCAAGCAGTCTGGAAAAAAGAAAAGCACTCAGGAGGAGGAAAACTATCCAACCAATGTAACCTCCGGCTGAACGGGTCTTATGACAGAAGACCTTGAGGTACAGCAAACCCGAAGCCTGCTCTACGGGAAGAGGCAATATCCAAACTGTAATGTTTCGAAAAGGTATGGACAGAAGTCCAAGTCACGGCTGTGCAGATGTTTGCCGCTGACACATTCTTGAAACAAGCCATGGAGGCGGCTACTCCTCTTGTGGAGTGACCTCTGACTTGACCCGGCAAGCTGTTGTGGTACTTGTAACAGAAGGTGCTACAATGAGCCAACCATTTAGAAAGGCATTGCTTGGAAACTGCATTGCCCTCTTTTGTGAGCAAAAGAGACAAAAAGCTGATCCAATTTCCTGAGATCCTTAGTCCTAGTAATATAGTATCTCAGTATTCTATGAGCATCCAAAGTATGTAAGAGGTACTCCCCTTGACTGGAGTGCTGTGTAAAGAAAGCGGGTAGCTCAATGGATTGGTTCAGTGTAGATTCCGCTACCACCTTAGGGAGAAACTTAGGGTTGGTACGTAGAGCCACACGTTCCTTGTGAAAAATCAAATAAGGGATTTTGCACATCAGGGCCTGAAGCTCAGAAATACATTGAGCTGAAGTAATGGCCACTAGGAAGATCTTCCAAGAGAGGAACTTTAAGTCTGCTGAAGCTGAGGGCTCAAAAGGAGGCAGAGTAAGCTTCGAGAACAAAGTTCAGATCCCAAGGAGGAGCAGGAATATGGATGGGGGTCTCAAATGGAGAACCCCTCTGAGGAACATCTTATAATGGAAGGCTTTCCGGCCTCCGCCAGAATATCTGCTACGAGCGGAGAAACCCCGAACTGGGCTTGAGCTACGTCTGCAGGAGCCACGTATGCAACTGAAGGAATTTGAGACCTGGATAAACAAGGGTCCCCTAATCCTGGGTCAGCAAGTGCTAAAAAAATGTCGAAAATCTTGGTAAAACTAACAGACGAAAGACTGATGAGCAATGGAACTCTACTGCGAGGAACTTTCACAAGTTGACAGCGGGAAAGAACTAGAAGGCGGGCGTGGGGGACCGCCCCTTAATACTCACATCGGGGCGGTCCCCCGCCAGAGACTGCTAGCTAGAAATTTTTCTGTGGTGTCCAGACACCTGCCGAGTCAGTCCTATATGTAATTACCTACTACAAGAGCCCTCTCGAAGTAAGATCATATTTTCTGCATGGCCAGCAGCTAAAGTTACTCGGCCTGCAGCCTCATGCCTTATTACACCCTGGCTGTGCAGTAAAATATGTTCCATGCACACCCTGTCGTGTCTTATTGCTTACACCCTGCTATGGCAGACAGTCATGCACATTATTTTTTTTAAACCATGCAAGAAGGTCAAAGGAGTTTAGTTAGCAGAACTAACAACTGCAAATGGCTCTACTTTTTCCAACCAAGATTCTGTACATAAGGACTAGGGAAAACTCTGGTCTAGTGGCAGACCACTGAAACAGCACAAGCCCTAATACAGTTTAAAAATCATAAGGAACAAGCTTCTACTGATGGAATTAGCTATTATGCCAAGTCTGTAATTACTGGGACAAGAGTGGGATGTGGCTAACTAAAAATACAACCTGCATTTGTCCTGGAGCAACTCAAAAACAAACCCTACATTCAGGGGAGAGGGAATTAAGTAGATCTCTTTTCAACATATTTTTGTTCTTTCCTATATAAATCTGCAATGCCAAATTAGGCCACAGAACATGGCTATAAAAGAGCGAGCAAATCCCTTGAGGCACACCACTAACTGAATAGAGTGATTGAGAAAGATATCAAAATCTTCTCCTCCCCCTCCTCTGCGAGTAAAGCCACTGCTCCCTCATAGCCCTGGTTACTGCCTCATATCCTTCACTTCCTCCTTGCCTAAAGGGGCACACTGTCCCTCTTTTTAGGCTCAATCAGCACTGGATACAACAGCATTTTTTTTTTAATCTATAAACAGCATGTCAGCCTTTAAATGTTTTCAATTTATTTTTACCCGAACAGCAGCTGAACTGAATATGGGACCACAATAAAAGGTAGTCATTTGGCACATAATAAGCTATGGTCAGAGTTTAAAGCTCACATATGCATTGCCGGCGCAAAGGCTGGGCTTCCACTCACCACGCCAGCAACCTATGTTCAGGAAAGAGCCCACAGTGCTGGGGGCCAGCTGGGGAAGGAGGATAGAGTGTCTCACAGGACACTCTCCTCAGCAGATGAGAGAGGGCAGCAGAATCTGCAGCTGTACTCCCACCTGGGTGACCACCACGTGGCAGTGCTGTCGGAGTTGCTCATGGGGGGGCTGACACCAACCGATGCTGACATACCTCACATGTGCTCCTTGGTATCCTGAGAGAGAGGATAGCTACACCGACTTGAAGAAAAGCCCTGGAGTGCGCAGAATAAAGCCAGCGCTCTTGAGCTCTGCTAACACAACTGGCCACCCCGTCCCAACATACTAGAGTCTAAGTAAGCATAAGACAAGGCAGGATCCAAAAATCTTGAGGAGGGCCGGTGCCAGGATAGGACCACGCATGCGCGGCGCCGCAAGACTGTCTTGCGCTACATAGGCTATCTTGGTGTCGACCTGCCAACTGCCTCAGTACCTTTTCAAATGAGGAGGTGCAGCGTAAACTAACGAAAGAAAACCTAACCCTAACTTCCGACCATGTGAATGCCCAGATGACCCATGTAGGAAGGGTCAATTCAACAATGTCTTCACAGCCTGAACAACAAGGACGTGAAGACGAAAAAACAGAACGAGTGAGCTCAGGGGATGGTGGGTAGGCATGTGAATGAGTGGTGAGACTTTCATCCAAGAAGATCAAGAATTACGGTAAGTAAGTAATTCCATATCTTCCTGGTCTAAAAGTCTCCACCACTCATTCACACTAATGGGAGAGTACCAAGCTAAAAATTAACCTCAACTTCTAGTAGGGTGGTAGGAGACAGAGTTCACTCAGGACAGAAGTCCATAAGGACTGTCCTGCCAAAGAAAGCTAACTGTCCGGCATGGACATCCAGAACATAGTGCTTAAAAAAGGTATGCACTGAGCTCCAACTCGCCACCTTGCAAATGTCTGCAATGGGTACATTACAAATCTCCGCCAGGAAAGCTGCAAACGCTCCTGTAGAGCAGTGAGAACCCGGCCTTCCAACTTGAGCAGTGCCATGGATTACTAGTGTCGAAGACATGCTACTAACCAAGCAGAAATGCATCTCATGGCAACAGGCTGACCCACCCAAGGCATGCAAAAAGATACAATAGTTGCTCAGATGTGAAGCTCTTCGTTCTACCGATGTAGAATCACAGGACTCTCAACATTCAGACAGATAAAGGGAGCGCTTTCCTTCATTCTGGAGTTAACAAAAGTAGGGAGAAACAAAACTTGACTAACGATAGCTGAGCCAGTGACACGTTGTCTACTGGCTCAAGATAGTCCAAAAACGAGCAGAGGTGAACACTGTCTCCCGAGAAACACAGACCTGCGTTCGACAAGCCCACGAGGCACACCAAAATTTTACTTGGTGGGCAACCAAAAGGTTACAGACAGACCTTTGCACACCAGATGGTGAAGATTAACCACGCAGTCACGTAAGTCCGCCTGGTGGAAGGTCTACATGCGGCTAAGAAGAATTTTACGATTGTCTGGAAACCTAAAACTTGCCCACTTTCATCTCGTCAGGAGCCCAGCATGGAGACAAAGGGCACGCAGGAAGGATGGACCAAAGTCCCTGTGTCAGACAGTCCGCTCGTAAAGGGAGTCGCCTCGGGGGAACTTCTGACTGTTTATCTACGCAAATTGTATCTGCCAAAGCCAGTCTGGGATGATGAGAATCATCCTGCCCCCATCTGCCTACAACTTGAGCAGCACCCTCTGAACTACAGGAAGAGGAGGAAAGCATACAGGAGCATCTTGTCTACTGCAGTGAATACATCTTGACAGAAAACACCAGGGTCTAGATTTCTGTGAAGCAGGATAGAGGCAGATTTGCGTTGAGAGGGGCAAAGAAAGGACCAGGTCCAGACTGCCCCACTCATCAAATAGCGACTGAACTGACACAAAGTGCTCAAGGCACCACTATCACCTCCCCACGGCCTTCCCTGCACAGTGGGTGGGAGAGTGCTCCATCCTGCTTGTTGATGAAAACATCACAATATTGTCATCTGTCCAAAGTGGGATCACTTCGTAGCAGAGGGCCTCCTCCGGGACTTGGAAAGCATACAAGACAGCTCTCATCTCTAAGAAATTTATGAGATGACGATGCTCCTCCTCCTCCTGGCTCCACACCAGAGTGTGGCGGTCTTGACAGTGAGCTCCCCAACTGATCAGGAGTGCAACCGTGGTGATGGTGATCTGGGATTCAGAGGGTAAGGGTAGACCTAGCAGAAGCTAGGCCAACTGTGTCTACCATGTAAATAATTTTGTCCAAGGTTCTGTCATTTTTGCAAAGGATTACGGATGCATGGTCGGGGACCACTATTTGCTACGGACGAAGGCATAAGTCCCAGCATCCAGCACGGACAGAGCCGCTTTCCGCTAAGTAACGAGACATCTGAAGATGTTGTTTCTTCCATTCTCCAGAAGGAAAAACCCTCGCCCTGGAAGTATCCAAGAGGGCTCCAATGAAAGGAGCTGCTGGGAAGGTGAATCTGGCACCTTCCCTGAATCAGAAAACCCCTCCTGGAAGAAACTGACTGAGAACCCGTGGTAATTGCTTCCCGAGACTCTAGCCCAGATGGGCTGGCTCAGAGCCAAACATCCAGGAAGTGAAGGCTTGAATACCGTGGTTGTAGTGAACTCCTCCCTGAACAGGTACTTGCTTAACTTTTCAAGGTCGAGAAATGGGCGCATGCCGCCTGTTATCTTGGAACCAAGCAAAGGAAGTAGGAACCTGTGTTCCGACTCGCAGTGGAACAACTTCTACTGCTCTGAGGCCCCGTCTCTCAGAGGACAGAGAGCCAAACAGACTGGGCTGCCGCCTGGGACTAGGGAAAATCTCTGTGAAATTAGGAGAGTATCCCTCTTGGACAATCCTGATGACCCATACGTCTGCTGAATTTGGACTTCCACTAGTTATAAAAACCAAACCAGGTGCCGCCCACTACCGCCGAGAGGCGTCCACCTCAGACAGCTGAGGTGGGACCCGGGCCAGATCCAAGAGGATGGCAGCGGGTGCTTTCGGGCCCTGTGCTGCAATTTTTTTTTTTTTTTTTGCAGTTGGGGAGTTGGTTCCTGACAAAGACTTCCAGGCCTCTACCTTGAAAGGAATGCCTGTTACAAGAATAACAATGGTGCAGTCCCTCTGAGGGGCAGCAGGAGTCTGAGCACCCTCCAGAGCTCAATCTGAGGGCCGAACCAATAATCACTGCCAAGGAGATGTTAATCACCTGCTGCCAATAGTAGCCACCCTAGGGGCAGTGTCATAGGGGTCTATAAAAGCTTTTAGCCGATTATTGGGCTATATGCCCCTATCAATAGAACAGTAGAGTCCAGGAGGCTCTCCACCACTGAACTGAGTGTGTTCCACAAGGTGTACTTGTACTGAGGACTGAAGGAACTCCAGACGACGTAGAAGTCTGCTTTGTTCAACAGATGAAGTCTGAAATGTTATGGTGGACCCCATATCCCTGAGGAAAAACTGAAAAGAAGATCTTCCATCACAGGCTCTGCTGATACAGAAGGCTTGCATACCAGCCTCTAAAATGAGTCACCCGCTACATCTCCGACAAAGTAGGACAGGGAATGACTCATCCAGATCCACTTCTACCCCATAAGAACCTTCAAAAGGCAGGTCTAGGCCAGAATCACAAGAGATGTCACCACCGAGTATGGCGTTGAGGAGTTCGGCGCCATTCATGGCGCAGGCATCACCCGTGGTGCTGACACCACAAGCAGCACCGGCATCACACATAGCGTCAGGCATACTGGCCCTAAACCTGAAGAAAAAAGGGGGAGAAGGAAAGCGGTACCCATGCCAGCCTCTGCAGAGGAAAAGGTGAGGGGGGTTGGCACGCGGGGTCAGAGTCAATGGCACTGGCACCGGAGAAGACACCACGCACATCCTGCCCACCTACTGCCCAGTGGCTCTGAGGCCTTAAGGCTCCAGAACCGGGTCCACTGGCCAAATCAACTGGGCAAACGTCGTGCCCCCTGCTCTAAAAGAGTATCCCAGAGGTGAAACTGCTCACCGGAGCTCCACCAAGGACAGCTACAGGACCCGGTGTTGAAGATCGTGGCCGTTAAGAACAGAGCCACAGAGAACCCCACCGGAAGTCGGGTCAGGCAAACCGCTCACCACCACAGACTATCCCAGTGCAGATGTACCAGAGGGCGACCTCGAGTGGTACCATTTCTTCTTCCACCGATGGAAGGAAGAAGAGCTCGAGGTTGAGCAGAGCCGGGTCCCCAATGGAAGTCAGGAACGGACCCTCGGCTTTAGTGCTTCGGGCGGACTGTTCTCCCCCCCCTCCAAGCACCGGACTGCTCGTGGTCAGACCTCCCCTCCGCAAATGGCGGCGAACCAGAAACAGCCCCACTGCCATCACAGCTTTCAAACTAAATCTCCCTACCGTCACCGCTACCGTCTAAGGTCGACTCTGTTGATGGCAGGCTGAGAATTCCTTCCTCTTCTTCTTGTTCATTTTCTCACTCACTCTTTTTTTTTTTAAATAAGAAAAGAACACTAAAAGTAGTATATTAATTGAATACTGAACAGCTATAGCTGCTGTCGTACAGACGAAGACTTGACTCTCGGCAGGCAAGCAACGTCGTCATCAAAGCACACTCTACAGCGGGAGAAAAGGAACTGAGGTGGTTGGAGGGTCGACACCGAGATAGCCTATATGGCGCAAGCTAGTTTTGTGGCAGCACGCATGTGCGATCCTATCCCGGCACCAGCCCTCCTGAAGTTTTTGGCTCCCGTGGGGTCCTAGCACCTCTGGTACAGTCCCATCATTGTGAATGAGTGGTGGAGACTTTTAGTCCAGGAAGATTATCTGTTCCATGCACACCCCAAAAGTGTCTTATTGCGCTTATAAAATGAGCTCCTCATTTTAAAAACCTTTTACTTTGAAAAAATAATTTTAACATGCAGAAAAAAATATGTAAATTTATGATAAAATAGTCCTTCCGCTTAATACAAAATGATGTAATTGTTTAAATGCAGGACAAAGTCTGGTGATTGTGTAGTTTGTCGGACCAGCGGTGGAGCTGAGCTTAATGCGTAACTGACAATGAGCAAACATCATGTTGCGTACCTACGAGCAGAGACAGCCCAAACTGGGGGGGGGGGGTGAGGGGCACAGCCCCCTGAAGAAAGGTTAAATACATTGATTACGTCTGCTATTATGTTTGTTTTTTTACACTTTTTCATGATAAATTTATT
Organism: Neoceratodus forsteri; assembly: GCA_016271365.2. NCBI lineage: Eukaryota > Metazoa > Chordata > Ceratodontiformes > Ceratodontidae > Neoceratodus > Neoceratodus forsteri. Next base: position 1,070,600,545 of record CM028130.1, read on the forward strand.
TTATTTGTGGTAGTTGGGACAGTTGACACGCATGTCTCATTATGTAAGTTACGCTAGGCTTACATTTACAGCGGAAAGTGGCATGCGATTTCCGTAGCTTTTGCGCTACGCAATCTGGGTGGTCCGACTCTCTACACAATCGCCCAAAGTTTGTCCTTTTCTGGCATCATTAAGTACTGGTGTTGGTGCCAGCATGATGCTAAGCCCTGCGCCCTGTGGGTTTTTTTTTTTTTGGTTTGTTTTTTTAATGGGAAGGAGCTCCAGTTTCCACTGTGAGAGAGAGAGTGAGAGTGTACTGTGCATCTTTTTTCTGACCATGACAGAAGGCAGCATGGCAGGAGCAGGTGGGGAACACAGTCCCGGTCTTTACTTCTCCCCCAGGCAGCTATCATTACATTAGGGGAAATGTATACCTACAAAAACAAAAAACAGAGAGAACGTCATAATGGAGGTAGTCTGTACTTCTTCTCACCCCACCCCATCCCCCAAAAAACTCATGAGGCAACAGCTTTTTCAGTTAGCTCAGCAGGACAGCAGAGGCATGCTGGTAGCGGGGTCTTGACAGTCAAGACCACAGGGAAATAGTTTTTTTTTTGTTTTACTGACATTTGGCTTTTCCTGACGACTCATCTGCAGTTTCTGTTCTTTTACTTGCCATTTAGGCTATGAAGACGCTGCCAAAGAGAGCAGAAGAGTGGAGCCACAGTTTCTATGATCGGCCGGCAAGTACGGGATGTGCCACATTAGCGAGGAAAACAAATGGCGGCATTTTAAAAATGAGTGTTCCAGGATCATTATTTCCCTTTTCCCCAATGCGGTCCTGCCTTTGAGTTCTTGTTTTTACCTGTGCATCAAACGGATATGATGCATGGTAAAAAAACAATTAAAATGCAGGATTTTCTCTCCCCATTTTATAAAACTAATTTATTATTAAAATGCCCAAAGACCAGTTGATGCACATAACAATGTTTCATCAATCCATTATAAGACAGGATTAAACAAGTTATATAAAAACGATACACTTACACAAATCTCGGTAATTGCAAATCCTACAGCAATTACATTTTTGAACAATACATTACATCGCTACACACAATTCATGTTAAATAATTCACAAAAAATGGGTTTTTCATATTTCCTCATCCTAAACCTGTTTTCAATCAATCAATCACTTTATTTAACCGGCATAAACACCATTGAGCAAGCTCGTTTTCAAAGTGGTCCTGGGCATTAATACTATACAGTACACTTCATAGGATTACAATTACAGTGGACAACTGTGCAAAAAAAAGGAAAAAAAAAAAGAAAAAACTATGTGAAGGTGCCGGTCAATATGGGCCTATACATACCAGTCAACATAATTAACATGCAAAGGTACATAATGATAAGCTTTACTAAAATGAGAAGAGACAACAATCTCATATAGTCTCCGCTAAGTAAGAGCTCACACCTAAATGATAAAACATAAGGAGGTATTAAGGGATAGGGTAGAAATTGGGGTGAAAGAGTAGGCAGCCAAAATGAGGCCAGAATAGGTAAAAGATAGAGAATAGGCAGGGCCATCTTGGATTAAGGGAACTACGCTTGTCGGTCCTAGGTTTCTGTTGTTAGGAATGTTGGGTGGATGAGAAACTTAGGCGTAGGATTTGAGAGTGGCATCCGGGGCTTAGGGGTCATCGGCGTCTGAAACAGTTGCATGATTCCTTCAGATAATCCGATAATAGAGCTTTGAATGTGAAAATGCTTGGAAGTGAGGATCATTTTAATGAGTCTTGCATAGTGTTCCAAAGTGATGGAAGTGAGAAGTTGATTGCTGCTGAGTCAAGGGTAGTTTTCACTCTAGGAATCTGGAAGCAGATTAAGGAGAAGCGTCTCAGGCCATAGGAACCTTTAGCCCATTTGAAGATGTATGCAGGGAGGTTTTCAGATAATGCTCTAAAAAAAAAAAAAAAAAAAAACAGAGGAGAGCATTCCTTTTTCTTCTAGTTGAGAGTGAGGTCCACCCCGAAACCTGGTATATAGACGACAGTGATGTGTACTACGGGGTAGATTTAAGATAAATCTTAAAGCCCGGTGGTAAAGGGTGTCCAGTTTGTTTAACATCGTTGATGGGCAATGACTGGAAAGGAAGTCAGCACAGTCCAGTATAGGTAGGAATGTAGTTTGTACTAGTCTCATTCTGGCTTCTAATGTGAGTAGGTGTTTAATGCAATAAAATAAACCTAATCGCTGTCTTAGTTTCTTCGAGGTTTCATTTAAGTGGCACAGAAAGTTGAGCTTGTTATCCAGCCAGAACCTTAGGTATTTATAGGTATCAACTACTTCAAGGGGTTCATCTAAAAGTGTTCTGATCTGTGTGATATGTGGACATCCGGAAGTAGACTTTGGTGAGAGAATCATTGCTTTAGTCTTTCTGGCGTTGAGAAGGAGCTTATGAGTGAGAAGGTTGTATTGGAGGGTGATGAAGTCTTTCTGTAAGTACTCATGGGCCAGATCCAAGGATGAATTTGTGGTATGGAGTACAGTATCATCTGCGAATAAGTGCACATTTGCTGTGCCCAGCAGAGAGTCCAGATTATTGATGTATATTGCAAAGAGGATAGGGCCAAGGATGGAGCCTTGTGGGACTCCTCGTAACAAGGATTTTTGTGGTGACAGATCTCCTATGGCTTTGACTTGTTGTAACCTATTGGTTAGGTAACTGGTGAACCATTTAATGGCAGCACTATCAAGTCCGATGTTACTCAGTGCAGTAAGCATGATGGTATGATCCACAGTATCGAAGGCCTTACTTAGATCAAGGAAGAGGGCAAATACATGCTTCTAAGAGTCCAAGGCCATTTGCCAGTCTGTAGTTAATTTGGCAAGAGCCGATACTGTACTGTGTTTGGCTCAGAAGCCGGACTGAGCCGGGTTTAGCAACTTTTGTGAATCCAAATGTTCTCTAAGTTGGATGTTGACAATTTTTTCAAGTAATTTAGAGAGAATGGATAGTATAGAAATAGGCCAGTAATTGTTCAGATCACTCGGATCCCCAGTCCTGAATAATGGTAGGATGTGGGCAGTTTTCCACAAGACAGGTAGCTCACCTTGAATCAGAGAGGTGTTGAATAAGTGTGTAATGGGGACGGTCAGATAGGTATGGCCAAGTTTTAGGAAGTACGGTTCAATATTATCTGCACACGCACTCTTTTTTTGTATCCAGAGAAAGTAGGAGGTCCTCCACTTGCTTGAACGTAATTGTGAGGAAACTGAAGGGGGTGGGATGCGGTTGGTTATGGTTGTGATCATCAGTGAAGCCAACAATGTAGTCTCTTGCCGGGCTAAGTTTGCTGATAGGTGAGGTGTCAAAGGCAAGCCATGCAGTAGCAAAGTGATCATTAAGCTTCTCTAGTATATCAGCTTTGTCCATACAGGTGGTACCATCAGAGACAATTTTGTTTGGAAGGGGTATTGCAGTGGACTGACCTTCAACTTCTTTAAGGATGTTCCAAAATTTGGCAGAGTTGTTTTTATTGTCTTCTAGTTCTTTTTGGAAATACCTAGCTTTTTCTGACCTAATTTGCTTGGTACAAGCATTCCTAGTGGTACGGAATGCTAACCAATCAGCCTCCAGGTGGGATTTCCTCACTTTTTTCCACCAGTAGTCCCTATCCCTAAATGCTTTCTTCAGGATGGGAGAGAACCAGCCAAGAGTTTCATTTTTTGATTTGATCAGTCTTAGTGGGGCGTGTTTGCATATTAGCCCCTGTAATAGGCTGTGAAAGATGTTAAATGCCTCGTTAAAGGTGGGGGCTAGATAGAAATCCTGCCAACGAATGTTGCTTAGATCTTTCAGGAAAGTGTACTGGCAGAACTTTTTCAGGCATCTTTTCAGTTTGAATTTGGAGGCCGTTTTTATTTGGGAAGGATGTCTGATGCAGGTAGTAGTGTAATGGTCACTCATATCGTTGAAGAATACTCCAGTATGCGAGATAGTGTGAGGTTTGTTTACCAGCAGAAGGTCCAGGAGGGTGCTGCGCTCAGGGTTTTTTCTGTTAGGTCTGGTTATAGCAGTCGCCATTTGTAACAGACCATTAACATCGCATAGATCCTTCAATTTCTTAGAGCTGTCATCATTCCAATTTAGACTGAAATCCCCCATTAGAATACACTCAGTATTAGCAGAGTCAAGAAGGTTTTGAAGGTGTGGCAGAAGTGCCCAGCCACCATCTGTTGTGTTAGGCCTACTACACTTCTAATACTGCTGCCAGGACTGCAGTCTTTGAAATAATGCATGCATGGAACATTTTTGACTTGGAGTTGCTGGTTTGCCCCCGTAATATACCGTTGTGTGTTGTGAACTCCCTTTATTGGGTGGGGGGGGGGCAAACTGTTTGGGTCTGAATGAACGCTTTGCATCCCCTCAGATATTTCTATTAGTCACTTGACTCCCAGCAGCCCAGAGATGGGGGAGGTGGAAGAGTGGCACAACGCTTGAATGAATACTCCAGTATGCGAGATAGTGTGAGGTTTGTTTACCAGCAGAAGGTCCAGGAGGGTGCTGCGCTCAGGGTTTTTTCTGTTAGGTCTGGTTATAGCAGTCGCCATTTGTAACAGACCATTAACATCGCATAGATCCTTCAATTTCTTAGAGCTGTCATCATTCCAATTTAGACTGAAATCCCCCATTAGAATACACTCAGTATTAGCAGAGTCAAGAAGGTTTTGAAGGTGTGGCAGAAGTGCCCAGCCACCATCTGTTGTGTTAGGCCTACTACACTTCTAATACTGCTGCCAGGACTGCTGCCAGGACGGTGGTCGGTAGCATGCTGCCATAAGAAGTGATTTCTCACTGGAAAGTGATAATTTTAGAGCAAGGCATTCAAATTCCTTAGCCTTTGAGGTACAGTCAAAGACTGTGACTGTGAATTTGCTTTTGACATATATTGCAACCCCTCTCCCTCTAGTCGGTTTATCACAGCGGTAGATGATATATCCAGGTACGTTGATAGATTTGTCCGTGGTCGAGGGTGTGAGCCAGGATTCAGTTACCATGAAGAAATCAGGAGATGCATGTAGAGCCCAGGTCCGTTTAGAGTCAATCTTCTTTAGCAAACTACAGACACTGATATGGAGAAAGCTAATCCCTTTATATTGAGGGAGGTCTGCATGGGTGTCCAGAGAAATAGGTGGACCTGGGTTTAATTCAACATTTCCCGAACAGAGTAGGAGAAGCAGTAGTAGTTTTTTAAGGTGGTGTCTTAGCCTGCTAAATATTCTTTTGTTACTCCTTCTAGCGTACATTGGTTTAGCGGTGGCTGTGTTAAGGGCAGGATTGCTATTTGCTAGGGATAAAACAGAGAACTGATAGAGCTGACACCATCCTTGGGAACTGCACATGTTCGATAGTTATGGCCTGGTGGGAGGAGGGGCATGACCATAGAGGAGACGTCCCTGATGTAGGATGTCATGGTCTAATGTGGGAGGCTACATCTTGGTAGATGATAGAGGAGGGAAACTGGCCTTTGTCCGAGTTGCAAACCGAAATTTTGGGTAGAGTATAACAAAGTAATATAAGGCAACTATAGAGAAGGATAGGCGCAGATGGCATTCTTAACGTGGAGATATTTCCTTTTACCAGTAATAAACACAGGATTTGCAACAGTTCCTTGAGAAGGCCAAGGAAATGAGTGGATCTTGTGGGAGGATGGGGTAGAATGAAAAATTAAGGCCTAGATAACTAATGAGGCATGGCTGGCAACAGCCAGTAAGAGTGAGCTAGAAGGCCAGGGCGGGGTTTATGTGTATTTAATCAGGACCGGCGGGGGGGGGGGGCGAAAACATTGGCAGCTAGAGCTCCCTTCCTGGAGGTAATCAGTCCCTGAGGGCAAGTCCGTACCTGCATTTCTGTGAGGGGCGGGTGGCTTCAGACCTGGACTGCAGGTGGCAGTCTGGTAGGTCGGGTTCGGCTGTGGCTCTCAGACTACCTGGAAGGAGAAGGCAGAGGAGAATTAAATAAGAAAGTCAGAGGGGGTGGGGCTGCTCATGGAGCTAAAAAGAAATGCAGACTGGCTTAAACAGGGGGGTTGTTGCAGACCAAAATGTTAAGCAAGGTGCCTCCAAGTCTGAGTGGGCAATAACAGGGCTATTTAAAACACAATACTAGCGTAAAAAGGTGAAGGGGGGCGTTCAAAGGCCTGAGCTGAGATCGCTGCTGGTCTTATGAGAAACACAATACAGGCATTTACATTAAATCAGAAAACTTCAGCTAAAAAATACAAACAAGACAGTTTTAACAGAAAACATAATCTAGCCCAATATAGTCTAACATTAACAGTGTAGAGCTATATGGAGCCAATCGGAGTTCTTCTGGGGCTGACTGCAGCCAGTGGGCCACAGCAGTAAAAGACTCTGGATTTAAACCCAGAGACAACTGTCCTCGTGTAAAGAAAGCAAAAAAAATGGCAGCTAGGGCTCCCTTCCTGGAGGTAATCAGTCCCTGAGGGCAAGTCCGTACCTGCGTTTCTGTGAGGGGCTGGTGGCTTCAGACCCGGACTGCAGGTGGCAGTCTGGCAGGTCGGGTTCATCAGAGAACCACGGCTGTGGCTCTCAGACTACCTGCGTTTCTCCCCCCCCCATACCCATGTTTTCTAAGGGGATATTCACAGTGTACTTTTTAAAAAGGACTGAGGTCTGTGACTTGGTGCACAAATTTCAGAGAAAAAAAATTCCCTGGACTACCTTTCTTGTCTTAAAACTAATCTCTACCCCCACAACTACTCAAGGCATTGGCGCAACTTACATCAGACTGAAAAACGATCTCATAGCTCTCTTTTGAAATCTTTCAATCTCTGACTCTCCCACTGTTAATCCATGCTGCCATACCACCACATCATCCTCCATGACTGGCTCAGACCAGCTCTCCTTAAGGTAACCAAAAAATACAAATGAACACTGGCTTTTTTTTTTTTGAGCGTTTGTAGCAGCACTTTTACAGTTAGAGTACAGCGCTCTTTTGTTCATGAGTAAATGACTGCAATACCACTTCTTAACGGGTGCTTCCTGAGGTGCAGAAATCTGGACACACACTGAAGGTACACTCAAATGAAAATTTAAACAAAAAAATGTCCCTGAATAGAGAGATCTGTCTACTAGGTGAGATAGATGAAACAGGGTGAAGGAGTCTTGGTAATGGCGTATCTTAAGACATCTTTCGGAATGTTTCTAGCAGTCACAGCTAGCAGGGGAGGACATCCTATACCAACTGCTTGCCTGCAGGAGCAGACAAAGAAACAGCCTTATGTGCAACTCAATTTTCTGTTTTTTTCTGCTTGTGGATAGCAACTGTTGTCTCTTTGTGGCATCATGTTTACATACGAACATACGAAAATGCCAGCAGATACAAGCCTCACGGTCCATCATGTCTGCTTGGTTGTGCAGCTCACAGTTCAGACAACTGCTGCCCCCCCCCCTTACCCCTCCACCCCCATTGTTACCCCAAACTGAACTTACCACTCTGGTCAAGTCCCCCCAAACTTGTATTCTGCCTTGGATCCTATCCCACCCTCTTTAAAACTCTCCACTGATTTCAGAGAAATCACCTCCTTTGGCAATGCGTTCCATGCCACCACCACTCTCGCCATGAAGCAGTGTCTCCTCATCTCCCTCCTGAACCTACCCCCCCCCAAGTTTCAGACTATGCCCTCTCGTGATCCTCTCCCTCTTCAACCTAAACATACCTTCAGTACTAACTACTTATGCCCTTCAGGTACTTAAAGGTCTCAATCATATCACCTCTGTCCCTTCTATCCCCCAAGGAGTACATGTTGAGCTCCCTCAACTTGTCTTCATAGGGTTTCTCTCCCATCCCTGTGATCATCTTGGTCGCCCGACCGCCTCTGGACCCCCTCCAAAAGTCTGATGTCCTCCTTTAAATAGGGGTGCCAGAGATGTACACAGTACTCCAAGTGAAGCCTCACTAATGATTCGAACAGAGGAAGGATTACTTCCTCCCTCCTAGAGGTGATCCCCCTAGCAATGCACCCCAGCATTTTACTGAACTTAGCAGATGCTTTTCTACACTGTGCTGAGTGATTCACATTCCCTGTGACCACCACCCCAAGATCTTTTTCCTCCACAAAGATGGATAATCTCTACCCAGCCAAACAGTAACTGTACTCCAGGTTTCTGGCTCCAAAGTGCATGACCTTGCCCTTCCTAGCACTGAAACCCAGCTGCCATGTGTTTGACCAGTGCTCAATTCTTTCTAAATCTTCCTGGAGTACCCTCCCTCCGTACACACTATCCACCACCGCACCTATTTTGGTGTCGTCGGCGAACAGGCTCATCTTGCTGTTAACCCATTCGGCTGCATCCATTTTAGAATGGCCACAGGAGGGACTGCACATTTCTCCAGGAGAGTCTGGACTTCGTTACAAAGAAGTGTTCTGGTGGTACTGACAAGGCCCAGAGGTGGCGACAGTCTTTGGGGTCTGAGAGACTACTCCAATGCATAGCTGACTGGATTATTTTCAAGAACTATCTGAAGTGTTGATCTGCCACTGATTGAAGTAGGAACATAGACATTCTTCCTCCCACCCGAATCCCCAGAGGTGAAGCATCAGGGTAAGGCAGTGACTCAGGAGGTGGAGGGGGCAGCCTGCTGCCGACTGCCTCTCCTACAACTTTTTCAGGGCCTTGTAGGGAGCACCCATGTATTCTTACTGCTGCTAATGACCACAGCCTCTGCTATAGGAGGAACAAAAAGGATGGGAGCCCCTATGAAAAGTGCCACTCTTCCACCTCCCCCATCTCTGGGCTGCTGGGAGTCAAGTGACTAATAGAAATATCTGAGGGGATGCAAAGCGTTCATTCAGATCCAAACAGTTGCCCCCCACCCAATAAAGGAGTTCACAACACACAACGTATATTACGGGGGCAAACCAGCAACTCCAAGTCAAAAATGTTCCATGCATGCATTATTTCAAAGACTGCAGTCCTGGCAGCAGTATTAGAAGTGTAGTAGGCCTAACACAACAGATGCTTGTCTTCATATAGGCCATGGGCTACAAGCTCTTGAACCTCAGTTTTGGTTGTACCATCTGGCATTTTATCTTCAATCCAGGACTTCCCCGCCAACATGGGTTCAGGAATGTACCCAGGAAGACAGAGGGCCGGCCGAGTAAAAGGAGGCTTGAGCATCCGAGACCACTCATCTTCTCCGGGAAGGAGACCAGGCTCGACACTTGACTGGCCTCTGGTGGAGGTCAGAGGTACAGCAAGCTCCAAAGCCACTGAAGGGGGAGGCATGATGGACATTGGCGATTGCGCCTTAACTTCAAGGTGCACATCACGCAAAAAAAGGGAAAACACCGAAACTGGCTCCTGCTCACCGGGAAGATGAAGCGCCCGGCACAGACCCACAACTCTCCTCCTTGCCTGTCCCCCCGGAGTGTCCCAACAAAACTTAAAAGTTCAGGGTGTACGGGCCCCACCTTGTCCCTGCCTGGGAGAGACAGCAAAAGCTACATATGGCGGGGGGTCACCCACAGACTCCAGGAAAGAGAGGAGGGGGGCAGATGCCACTAGGGACTCCCAATGGGGTGGTGGGCAGGGAGCATAAATAGAAAGTAAAAAAAAAAAAAAAAATCCAGAATTTCCACAGGTAGTTGCAGTATTTCACTAGGTATGTCTGGTAATTTGTACTGCAGGTGAAGGCTGCTAAGGGGAATAACTGCTCAGCGAGCCCCCAGTGGGCAAAAAAGGATCACAGTATCAAACACTGCAGTCCTGGCAGATTATCAGAAGTGTCATAGGCCTAGCTCCAGGAAGTGGCCCCTGACAGGGCGCTCCTGCCCGCAGCAGATCTTCTCTCCTGGGACGTGGCACAGCTCCAGCCGCTGTCCCTCTCACCTCCAAACCACCTGCCAGATCTCCAGGTGTGGCCTCTTGAGCTGCCCGCTCCACTCCCTTTCTGGCACCACCTTTTCGGCCCCAATTGGTCAGCTCTCTGGATAGCGAGCTCTCCCCATTGGTTATCTCTTCATGCCACCATTCGGACCTTAGCTCTCTGCCTTTGGCAGAGTTTCTGGTTCATTATTTTCGAAATTTTCCTGTAATTCTTTACCGTTTGTCTTAATTTTACCAAACACTGTCTGGGACTACAACTGTTTTCTTTGCTACAAAACCATTAAACTGGTTTTAGATTAGGATTTATCTGAAGCGGCCCACGTCGGTATAGCGGTGCGTTCCATGCGGCGCGGCGGCCCAGGACCGAGAGCGGACCCGGAGTCGTCGGAGAGCTGGCGGGGAGATGGATCGGCGTCCGTTGGACTGCTCTCCTTCTCGGGGAGGGTGGGCAGCATCCGGGCGATGGGACTCTAGCGAGCCAGGAGCATGCTGCGCTGCCGCTCAAAGAATATAGAAAGGCGGGCGGACGTCAGGTGTCATTGCCGACCCGCCTTCCCGGAAAGAAAGGAAAAATGGACGGTTGCGGCCGCCTCCATGAAGCCCGCCGTGGCGCGATTAGCCCCAGGCCAGTCTCTCCGACCGATTACGGTCTCTGCGGGATATCTCGCCTCTCTCCATCCCGCAGCCGTGGGGTAAGCCACGGGTATCGGAGGACCCGAGGTCGACGGGGGTGGAAGCCGCCGCCGCGACCGGCTGAAGCATCGGGTAGGCAGCTAGGAAGGCGGTAAAAGTCAAATTAAAAAAAAAAAAAAAAAAAGATTAGGATTTATACAGTGATTACACAGTCTTTTGGAAGATGTGTTAAGAATCGTTTTAGCTCTCTCCTGTGACCTCCATCCTGCATCTTTTCTCCATTCTCTCCCCCACACCTTGTTCTCCCCGGCCTTTCATCTAAGGGCCCTCCCGATTCACACTGCCCTTGTTCCTATACCCTGCTGTTTTCTGTCTCTCCTCACTGTCTGCTCCCCACCCACCGATTGCCCTATTAATCTCTGCCCTCTGTTTTTTCTTTCTCCAGGAGGCGGCCCCTGACAGGGCACTCCTGCCCACAGCGGATCTTCTCTCCCGAGACACAGTGCTGCTCCAGCTGCTGTCCCCTCATCTCCAGACCGCCTGCCAGATCTCAAGGTACGGCCTCCTGAGCTGCCTGCTCTGCTCCCTTTCCAGCACCGCCTTTTCGGCCCCTAATTGGTCAGCTCTCTGGATACCGAGCTCCCAACTGGCTATCGCTTCAAGCCACCACTCGGACCCTAGCTCTCTGCCTTTGGCAGAGTTTCTGGCTCATTATTTTCATTTTCTCCCGCTCTCCTACTCCTGCCCCGACACTGTTTAAATGCATTTTCTTCCAGTCAGTTTCCACCCTTCCCCTCCTTACTCTCTCTGATTGGCTGCTATACAGACTGCCCTCCACTCCTAAAAGCATGCATTCTCCTACAAACTTATAACCTCTTAAAGGCACCATCCATGTGCCGGCCAGTTTCTCGCCACCTACCCTTTGCCCTTTCTCTTTGCTCTTTCCTTGCTCCCTCGACCATGCATTCACACATGCTCGCCTTTCTTCCTCTCTTGGACTAATACCCTTTTATCTGACTTTCCTAAATTCCCTTACTACTTTCACCTCAAATCTCCCTTCCCTCACCATGAATCACCTTAAACTGACATTACTGTTAGCCATTTTTTGGAGCCTACTCCCTACCTCTAGACTCCCCATGAATAACCACGGACACTCCTTTCCCCCACAGTGCCCTTTCATCAGCCCCTACCACCCTCAAAACTTGGTCACTTTCCTCTCTACCCAGCCTTTCCCCTCCCTAGAACTACTGTCACCCCCCTTTTCATTCAACCTCTACTTCTGCTCACTCCCCTTCCATTTACATCACTCTTCCTGACAGAACAAATTACCCGTCCCAGCCCCCTGATAACAGCCTTTATAAACTCTGCCTCTCATGAATTCTCCTCCTCCCACAGCAAGCTGCTACTCATTACACAACATTCTCCCAGGCTGAGATCCCATAAGATAGCCACTTTTCCCTCCAACAGGTACAGGAGATCTCTCCTCCTTCTCCTACTTCTCTCTGGCTCCATCCACCCTAAATCCTGGACAGCCACTCACAGCTGAAAATACCCCCAGCCCCGCTGAGTCTCCAAACAGCTCAGAATTACGCACCTCAATGTTCAAAGTTTTCTCATGAAAAAATCTATGCGAGACTCAAATTAATCTTGAAGGGTTCACCTTATTCAGGAAAGGCAGGCTTGGTAAAAGGGGTGAAGGCTGCCTTTTTTTAGATAGCAAGCCACCTCTCAGGCACTTTATTTGATCCTCCCCTAGAAACCCCTAACCTTGAATCCCTTTCGATTAATTTTGTTCTAGGAAACAACAAGGTAATAACCATCAGTGTTGCCCATCTTCCCCTAGCACTCCCGCCCATGAATTAGATGGCTTTCTCTCCCTCAGGGGAAGGAATGGATAATCCTTGAAGACTTCAACATTAATTAGCTGTCATCACATTCTGCCGTGGCCAAGGAATCAATCAGCCGTGGCCTGCATCAGCTCATCTCTGCCCCCACCAGGACCAACTACAAAACGGGGTATGAATCCCTACCGAACAGATACTTGTCACCAACCCTACACACATCACCTCCTCGGGAATCCTCCCAGATTCGATTAGAGACCATTGTGCTGTCCACTGTTCCTGGTCTGCCAAAACTCCTCCTCAAGCTCACAAACGCATCCAGACAACTAAAAAGACTAAACCTAGTTGATTTTTCTAAAGCAGCCTTCATCACTGACTGGTCCTTCACAGAAGGCATAAATGACATTGACCTCGCCTCGACATGTTCTGCAAAAAATTTTAAATACTGAGATTTTGCCACAAATGTCAGGTGTAGGGTCTTCCACCTATCACACTCCATTCCAAGTTTGACCAGAAGAATGGATAGTTGGCTAAATACAGCTTAGACATGTCAGGTGTAAATCGGAAGCCCAAGTATGGGATGGCTGTTTGCAAGGGGAATCATGTGAGGCCCGCTGCTTCAAAAAAAAAAAAAAGGGGGGGGGGTTTGAGCACTTCAGATTAAGTGGCAGCACATCAGGTTTACACTAAGTTCTGAGAGGGGAGAGTACTAAGCGAGGAGATCTAAAAGAGGGATACAGGGAGGTAAGAAGACATTACTTACCATAGTAATCCTGTTTTTTCCAAGGGAATCTTACTGTATTCTGACATATGCAGTATTGTCCCACCATAGTACTGCCCCAAGCTGAAAAGTTTAATAGAACCTATGCAAGCGAGAGAATGCTAGGCTCGAACTCCGTTTTCAAACCACCAACCCTGGTAAACAATCCATCAACTGTCAGATTCTAACGAAGCTTGTCCAGGAAGCTAACTAATACTAATCTGAAATTATAATAATAATAATCAAAATAATCATTAGACTTCCAACCCCTTTATCATCCTCCTATTGACAGGTATTATCCCCAAGACTCAAGTCACGGATAGCCGAAGTGAAAAACAGCCCAGGAATTCACCACAAAAAGCCGTAGTGCAGTATCCCCAGGTTCTAGGAGGGGAGGAAGAGTGGGAGCTCAGAATACAGTAAGATTCCCTTGGAAGAAACAGCATTACTATGTTAAGTAATGTCTTCTTCTAACCCCAGGAAATCTTACTGTATTCTGACATGTGCAGACTACCCAAGCAGTGCCTCTGAGGGTGGGCACTGAACCTACTTAGGAAACAAGCTCTGCAGTAGTGCTGTGCCAAACTTACCATCACTCCTGGTCTGTAAATCCAAGCTATAATGTTTGACAAATGTGTGAACAGTTTTCCAGGTAGCTGCTTTGCAAATATCCAATAAGGATATGTCCCTTGAGGCTGCTATGGAAGTAGCAGTGCCCCTTGTGGAATGGGCTCGAAGGCCCACAGGAGGCTCTTTACCAGCTTTGCTAAAGCAAAACTGGATGCAGGCCACAATCCAGTGAGCATGGGTCCTCTTTGAAGTTGGTATGCCCTTTCCTACCTCTCCATAAGTAAGGAGCAGCTGGGTCCTGTTCTCCCTACGACCCCTGGTGTGCTCCAGGTAGTAACTGATAGCCCTTTTGACATTCAGGCTATGCAATCTGCGTTCGTCTGAGCAAGAATGATCAATCAAAAAGAGAGGGAAACAGACTCATTAATGTGAAACAGACACCACCTTAGGAAGAAACTTCCTGCTTGTCCTTAGGACTTCCTTATCTCTATGGAAGAAAATGTAGTCCTGATCTATAAACGGGGCCTGTAACTCACTGATCCTTCTGGCTGAAGTAATAGCTATTAAGAACACAGTTTTCCAAGTAACATACTTGAGCTCTGCTGATGACATGAGCTCAAAGGGTGGCTGCATCAGCTGACCAATACAGATGTTAAGATCCCACCCCAGGGTGACCTCTCTGTGTGGGAGATCAAGGTGCAGAAGCCCCTTAAATAATTTCTTGAACACCTGTTCAGAGGCCAAAGAAGGCCTTCTGCCAACTGAAAGTTAGGCAGAGACTGCTGCTAGGTGAACCTTTAATGAAGAGGGCTTAAGACCAAGGGAATGGAGGTGTACCAAGTAATCCAGTACCAGGGGTACACCTGCCTGGGTACTAACCACATCTTGTTGCTGGCACCAGCAAGAAAATCTCTTCCACTTAGAGGAATAGGTTAACTGGGTGGAGGGTTTTCTGGAGCTCCTAAGGAACTGGAGTACTCTCTCTGAAAACCCTAGGTTGGCAAATTCTACGTCCTCAAGAACCAGGCATTGAGTTTAAGAAATTGCAGGTTGGGATAGAGGATTTGGCCCTGTGAGGCAGTAAGGAGATTGTGCCTACAGAGTAAAGCTATTGGTTTGCTGACAGACAGAAGTAGAAGCAGTATTATGGCTGCCTGGCCCAATCTGGGGGCTATGAGGATCGTGGTTGCTGACTGAGACCTGTAGAGGGAAGGGAGGAAATGCATACAGGGATTTCCATGTCCAGTCCAACAGTAGTGCATCCATCAGTACTGTGCCCACTGTGGGGAGGTCTGCAACAGTACTGTGGCAGCTGATGATTGTCTGGGTGAGCAAACTGGTCCAAGTCTGGAGTACCCCACCTTCTGAACAGTTAGAAGGTTCCACCTCCTCAACTCCCATAATTGCACATGCAAATAATCGCACCCTCACTGGTCCACACCCAACCAGCTGACCCTCCACACCCATTCAGTTTTATATCCGTGGGCGTAACTCGTGACTACTGAGCTACAAGCATGTATAGGCCTGTACCTGCAATCTGTAGTATAAGCATCGCACCCCCACTGTCTACCACTTCTGTATGTAATATATATGTGTGTGCTCAATGATCACTCCTCCTTGCTTAGCTACCATAATGTATAGGCCTGTCTCCTGCAAGAAGAGGCCCTTATCTCACTGCTGTGGCCCACTGCATATGTATTTTAACTATAGCCATACTGCTGTTCCTTGCACTACTGTTCTGTTGTCCACTCACCATGTTTCTCCTGCCCCATTCTGTACTGTGTATGACGAGGAGCTTTTGTAAATGAGTCTTCGACTCAAAGGGTTGCAATTCTGATACTGTAATAAATAGATGATAGAAGTACCTGCCTGTTCAGAGTCCGTTCATGATGGTTCTGATTCTGCTCAGTGCATCTGCTAGGGTGTTGTCCTTCCCTGGCAGGTACGCAGCTATGAGGGACAGGTTCAGAAAGTAGGCCAGCTTCTGTGCACAATGGGGAAGACTGGGTGCCTCCTTGTTTGTTTATGTAGTACATTGTGTTGGTATTGTCTGTTTTGACTTGTACCACCCTGTTTGCAAGCTCTGAAGCAAAGGACTGGATCCCCAAGTGCACTGCTCGGAGCTCCAGCAAAATTTATGTGAAGGAGGGTCTCCTTTTTGGTCCAGGTGCCATGAGCTGTGTGGTCTCCTGTATGTGCTCCCCACCCTAGGAGGGAGGCATCTGTGGTCAGGACCCTTGAGGGGAGCTGTTGCAGGAAAGGAACACCCTGTCTTAGGTTTTCCCTGTCCTGCCACCACTGCAGGGCCATAAGCAAAGAACTGGTGACTGGTACCACAGCAGACAACTGGCCCTTTCTTTGCGACCAATGAGATCTGAAGTGAAACTGAATGTCCTTCATTTGAAATCTGGATCCTGGTACTACTGCTGTGGACGCTGCCATGTGTCCTAACAGCTGGAGAAAATGCCTTGCTGGTCTGGGACAGGATAGCAGAAAGGAGCTGGCCAGCTTGTACCAGAGTGTCAACCCCTTGCTGGTGGAAGGAAGGTGTTTCCTTTCAATGTGTCCAGCTCTGCTCCTATGAAATCCAGAAGCTGGACTGGGACCAAAACGGACTTTTTGGGATTTAGAAGGAGTCCTAGGGACTGAAGGAGGCTCTGAGCCTGAGCTAGGGCATCCAATACTTGTTGGGGGGGGGGGACTGACTCACCAGCAGTCAGTCGTTCAGATAATGAAAAAGTGTGACACCCTGCTTTTTTAGATGTGCCATGGCCATGCACTTGGTAAATACCCTTGGAGCCAAAGAGAGGTCAAAGGGCATTGCTCTGAACCGATAATGGCCTGATTTGAGTCTGAACCTGAGGAACTTTCTGTGTGATGGCCTGATGGGGATATGAAAATAGGCATCCTTCAAATCTTTTGCAACTAGCCAGTCCCCTTGCCTGAGTGAAGGCAGAATGGTGGCCAGAGTGACCATCTTGAATTTTGGTTTTGGCAGATATCTGTTTAGTTGTCCGAGAGCCAGAATGGGCCACCATTCCCCTGTCTTTTTTTACTGTTAGGAAATACCTTGAGTAGAACCATTTCCCCCAGTGTAAGGGTGAAACTGGTTCTACTGACTTGTCCAGTAACAGTTTCTTTACCTCCTCCTCCTCCAGTAGCTGGGATTCTGATGAGGAAAGAGGACTGAAGACCTTTGCCCTCAGCTTGGAGGCAAGGCCTTGAAGCTGAGGGTGAGGCCTCAGCCCACTACCTCCAGGACCTAGCTGTCTGAAGTTACAGACTGCCAGACCTGGAGGTAGTGGGCGAGCCTGCCCCCTACAGGGACAGGGGAGATGACCCTGACAGATACTTCAGGGGTTCTGCTTCATCTGTGGGGTAGATTGAGGGCTTGGACACGCTCTGCCAGTACCCCTTCTACCCCTGCCCCCGAAATAGCCCCTCTGGGGTTGGTAGGTCGGAAAGGCCTGGGTCTGGAAGAAAGGCCTATAGTAAGGTTGTGCTCTTCCAGCCCTGGGCTGTTTCTGGGGAGTAGCTGCCTTTTCTTTGGCTGTTGCACTCCTGTAAGCCACCTTGTATTCATCCATCTTTTTCATATAGGCCTCAGTCTGTTGGCCAAAGAGGGATGAAGGGTCACAGGGGACATGCAAAGATTTTGAACGAGTGTCCTGGGATAAATTAGTGGTTCTCAGCCATGCAAATCTCCTGAGAGATACGGAATTAGCCGCAAATCTGGCTGCAGTGTCACTGGTATCCATAGTCATTCTAAACTGGAACTTGGATGCCTCAACACCCCTTTTAAACAGCCTCTGCCAAATCAGCTGCCATAGGTTCAGGGCAGGATTTTACAATTTCAGATAATGTGCCCCAAAGACTTTTTTGAAATCTGGCCACATAAGCCATGCAGGTGGCCCGTCAACTGGCTAGAGAAGAACCCAGATAAGACTTCCTGGCCATTGAATCTATCTTCCTGGAATCCTTATCAGGGGGAATGGGATGCCAGCCTTATCACGGGCTGCAGCTTATACAACATCCTCATGACTGGGGTGTCCAAATAAAAATTCTACACCAGACTTGGCTACCCAGTACTTCCTATCCCTTTTTTTTTTTTTTAAATCAACTGGAGGAACTGAAGTAGGTGTTTGCAGAATCTTGAAAACATGTTTTTTTTAGGGTTTTGTGGATGGGAAAAACTTTTTTGCTGGAGCCACATCCATCATTTCCACAAAATCAGCCTCTACCTCCTCATCTGTTGTCTCTTGAGTAGGGAGGTCTAAGGGCTAAGCCACTCGATGCATAAAAGCAAACAGGGAGGTAAAGTCCTCAGATCCCTTAGCAGGGGAATCAGGATGATGAGGGTCAGGAGAAACCTCCTGTTCTACCGGTTCTCCAAGGTCCTCTTCTTCTTCCCCAAACCATAGGCCCTCTCCTCCTCTATGTAGTCAGAACCAGGATCAAAGAGACTGGGAACAGAGGGAGAACCTGGGGGCACAACCGCAGGAAATTTAACCAAGAGCCGTGGAACCTGAACCGGAGGAGACAGAAGGGATTGAATAATCCGAATAGCGTTAGCCATCTCCTCCACATTAGGAACCGACAGTTTCACCGGTTGTGGTTCTGTGGGTTTCTCTCTTTCTTTCTCTTGCTCGCAGTTGCCAGTTCAGCGGCGCGTTTCTTTGACTGTGAACCGGTACTTGACTGTGACCCTTGTCAGAGGGTGTTTCTCCCCATTTGGCAGCACTTTATGAATTAGAGGATTTGTCAGTAACCGGTTCAACGGTTGTATCAGACATTTTTTCCCTCAGTCGGATCAATCGCCTGTCAAGAGTGGACTGAGGGAAATTCTTACAAATTCCACAATCTGTCTCCAAGTGGTCAAACCCGAGACAGAAAACACACCTCAAATGGGGGATCAGCTTTAGCAAATGTTTCCCCGTACTCGGTACAGTGTTGGAACCCAGTTGGGCCCGTTCTTTTCTTGGGTGTCTGAGACATGACCAACTATCCCAAACTAAAATCTTTTTTTTTTTTGTCAGTTTAAGGACCACAGAACGAATCTGGGTTTAACACAGTAACACCCCCACAAAAAAAAAAAAAAAAAAAAAAAAAAATAAAATTTAAACCAAGAAACTCTACTTATAAGGAAAAAAAATGTTGATTCCTGACTGGAGAACCGGACAGAAATCAAGGACTTGCCCAATTCTTTCTATCTAACACTAGTTTACCTTGTGAACCAGACACAGCGGTTTAAAAATTCAAACTAAAAGCAGTAGAAAACCGAGAAAATAAACGTGACTTTTGGCCAAGATGCAGAGGATTTTCCGAGGCATTTGACTAGTCAAGCAGAGTGAAAAAATCTGACTGCTGATGGATTGTTTACCAGGGACGGTGGTTTGAAAACCGAGCCTGAGCCTAGCATTCTCTCGTTTGCATAGGTTCTAGTAACTTTTTCAGCTCCAGGGCAGTACTATGGTGGGACAATACTGCATGTCAGAATACTGTGAGATATCCTGGGGTTAGAACAGTATTTCCAATTACAACAAGTAAATCAT
Organism: Neoceratodus forsteri; assembly: GCA_016271365.2. Taxonomy (NCBI): domain Eukaryota; kingdom Metazoa; phylum Chordata; order Ceratodontiformes; family Ceratodontidae; genus Neoceratodus; species Neoceratodus forsteri. The sequence continues at coordinate 1,070,619,792 of CM028130.1, forward strand.
CCGCATACAGCTTAGTGGAATATATACTGGGTCCAACTGTGATATTGTTGTGCTGATGTATGGCAGCTGCATGGAGTTCCAGTGTAAGCATAAATAAATGTTTTAAAATAGCAGTCCAGCTCCTCAATTTAACGAAGAACAAAATGTCCCTTTGCGGCACATTATTAAAATCTATACAAAAGCCGGCCTAATGGTGCTCCATACTAGAGCATTGTATTGTTGCTCAGAGAAACCAGAGATTCTACCCTGACAGATAACCTCACTCCAGGCAAGCAGTGCTCTGGGTATGCTACAAAAGCAGTGTGCAGAAGCTCCAGGATGAGAGACTAGATGCCATTCACTCTTCAGTGTCTCCAGCATCCGCTGGTCTGTGGGGAGTCTTGGTATCATGGGAGACCGTGTAACACCAACTACCCCCACAAGCCAAGCACAAACATTGTGGTGATGCTTACCATGTGGAAATGGAAGGGGACTTAATGGGGAAAAGCCAATGCCCTTCCTAGCCTCACAGCCAGTCCCTGTGCCACACCAAGAGTCCACTCTTCTGACACATCCATTCTATACAACCAGTTTTTATCTACGTTTTCGTGTTACCCACACTGACCAAGACCCCAATGATGGGGCAAGCTTTGAGGCACAGCATGCGGGGGGGGGGGAGCAGCTGGTGTGGCAGGTGGCTTACAAGAAGCGTGGACATGGTGGGAAACAGATGGGTACAAGTTAGCCTGAACAAGCTAGCGGGGCCAGACAGTGCAAGGTAGGGTTGGAAGACAGTTGAAAATTAAAAAACTTTACAAAAGTATAGCATTTTAATGATTACAGGTACAAGATGGGCATTACATTCTAAATCACTTGTACCAAAGGAATACAGTAATGTAGCCTGAGCTCTCACAGCATCATTGCACACTGATGTAGTAGGCGCTTCAGGCTCCATCAGCATCATGAACTTTAAAGTGAGAAGCAGGACTGCTTTAAGAATGTAACAACAGCTGGCCCGGTGGCGCAGAGGGCTGAGGCACTGGACGCCACACCTCGAACCACACCGGCGACCCGGGATCGGGAACGGACTCTGGTCATCAGGGGCTGGCTGGGGAAGGAGAGGATTGAGTGTCCGGAGGACTGCTCTCCTCTCCTGGGGTGGGCTGGGTGGAAGCCTCGCCTAGTAGTAGCCCAGGGTGGAGACCAGGGGTACTACATGCAGCGCGAGGAGGGACAAACCAGAAAGCCAGAAACAAATTCAAGCTCCTGCCGGATGACGGCCTCCTGTGATTCTCCACACTCCCCGGAACCTCCAAGAGCCTGCCCTCCACAGAAGCACCGGCCCCATAAGGAAAAAATAGAGGCTGTGGTTTCCTGTCCCTCGGGTGCCTTCCCCCTCGAAGGAGGGGGACCCGCCCAGAGATGGGTTACTCCGGGACGACTCGAAGGTTGGCTGCAATATGTGGTGAGGGCTGTGTTCAGGAAGAGGATGGGCAGGAATGGAGATACTAGGAAGGGCCTGAAGGAGAGGTGGGAGCGAAAGCATCGGAGGAAGTAAAAAAAAAAAAAAAAAAGAGAGAACGTGACAAAACCAAGTAAAATCTTCTAACTACATGCAAGTGCAGCAGTGTTTTAACCAACTCCCTACATTATTTCAGTTTCCAATTTGGTTAACAGGGCTTTTTAACAGCTAAAGGTATCCTTTAAATTACACAGCACAGCAAAAAAAAAAAAAAACACCGTTCCACACTCAAATGAAGCCCATGCCTGGCTATTCATAAACCAACAAAACCAAAGCAACCGGCACCAGAGTTTGGTACATTAGCTTTATTTATTCAGCAAAATCAAATACAAAATTCAATCACGTTACAATGGTATAAAAAACATTTTCTCCCATCACTGGTGGTATAATAAGCCTGCACCGGCTTCGCATTCCGACTTTGTTGAAAGGGACCCTTTCAACAAAGTCAGAAGACAAAACCAGTCAGGGTTCTCTATGGGCTTTGTATACCACCACAGATGAGATAAAATGTTTTTTATACCATTGTAATGTGACTGAATTTTACATTTGATTTTGCCGAATAAAGAAAGTGAGTTCCCCAAGTTAGGTTCCGGCAGCTTTGGTTTTGTTGATCCTTTAAATTACCCTCCCTGTGTAACAGTAATTCCCCAGACTGTATTTTTTTAAACTAATATGCCCATTTACACAAGTATAAAAATACAGACATAGATCATATGGAAATACGATTTCTATGCAGGGAGGTTGCCACTCCTCTTAGTAACAGACACTGGGTACGTCAAATGCCATGAACATACATCATTTGAAGGTAACAAGGAGGAGAATGGGGACAGGATGGAGAGGTTAGTACCCTGGAGGAACAGTAGGTTCCAAGGATTACAGGGAATATGGGCAGAATTGATGGACCTCTTTCTCTGCAGTCAGGGTCTATGTTTCTAACTTTCAAAAAAGAGAGAGAACACATGACATGTACAGATGTGTAAATGAGTCCATGAACTGCATGGCATTAGGGGGGGGAAGGTCATAGAATATTTCTTCCAGTGAGTGTCCTTTACCCTCCTACCAGAGGGATGAAGAATTCATGCCATGCTAGCTCCCTATTGCGCACTAATTAGTACAAATGCAAATTCAGTCCTAGCAACCTGAAGACCCATACATTTAACAAGATAAAAGTTTAGGCACTTATATAGGATAACCAGTATGAAAAGAAACAATAATCAACATAATTGTCAGTTTGAACATGCTGTTTCATGCATCAACCCTTTAACTACTTGCAATACAAAGTACACACACACACACCCAGGAAGAGAAAGAGGGAAAGCATCAACATACACATTTTAAAACTAGAGTCCTAACAGTGTCTCTGAGCCAAACGTGCAGACTTCAGGTCAGGAAAGAAAACATTTTACCTGGTCTTCTCTTCAGTTCGAACTGGTAGCTATTTGGAGAATACCTGGTTAATGGTCACAAGATACAAGAAGTCAAAATAGTCTAAATACATCCTCAGGCGTCTCCTGCTTCCAAATCAAAGTCATCATCTAGCCCTTCTCAGTCCTGGCGTTGGATGCAGACTTTTGTGCCAATTTAAAGGAGGCAGGAAATTATTTTTACATAATTCACTGCCCTTTGATCTTCTTTCCATGCCAGTTATGTATTCTGATAGGCTTTGACCATTTTTTGATAAATGAATAGTCTAGCACTGGAGTGCCCAGAGAGCTACATAGAGTTCCACTCCCCTTACCAGATACTGTTCCTTCTTTTTATATCACAGAAGGCTAGTAAATAACCTAGAAAACTTAGGGGTGGGATGGAAAATAACTATGTGGGTGGAAAACTGATTGGCGGGCAGAAGCCAGAGAGTGGTAGTAAATGAGGTGCACTCCAGGGTGAGGGGGTGACAAGTTGTGTGCCCCAGGGGTCAGTACTGGGACCCCTCCTTTTTAATATCTACATCAGTGATACAGCAGATGGGCTGGAGGGAAGGGTGTGCCATTTGGAGACGATACGAAACTCTGCAACAGTGTTGACGGCCCGGGGGTGGAGGCCATGAGGCGGAACCTGAAGATCCTGGAGTGGTGGTAGGAAACTTGTCAACTGAAATTCGATGCCAAAAACTGTACTGTGATGCATTTGGGGCATATAAACCTGCAAGCAGATTACACTCTAAGGGGGAAGAAAACAAACAGCAGGAGAGGGATCTGGGGATTATAATATCAAGCAACCTTAAAGTAGGTAGCCAATGCAGCAAAGCTGTGGGGAAGGCAAACAGAATGCTGGCATGCATTTGGAGGGGCATAACTAGCAGAAGGAGGGAGGTACTGATGCCTCGTTACCAAGTCATGGTGAGGCCGCACCTGGAGTACAGGTCCAGTTCTAGAGACCACACCTAAGCAAAGATGCAGATGGGACAGTGAGGGTTCGGAGAAGGGTAACCAAGATGGTGCACGGTATGCAGGGGAAGCCATATGTACAGAGGTGTTGGGAACTGGATCTGTACTCATTAGAGACCGGAAGGGAGAGGGGGGACATGATTGAAACTTTTAAGTACGTGAAGGGGATCAATAAGGTGAAGGAGGTGAGCTTATTTGAAAGGAAGGAGTGGACTAAAACTAGAGGGCATAGCCTAAGATTGGAGGGCAGAAGATAAAGAGGCAATGTAAGGGGGCGATTCTTCACGGAGAGAATGGTGCAGGGGTGTGCAAACTGCATTGCCCTACGTCCGAGGTCAACCTAATTTCACTGTCGGGCAGACCCTTTGATCTTCTAACTACAGCCCCTGGACAAGTGTTTTTTCTGGCTTTTTTTTTTGTTTGTTATTATTATGATTATTGATCTCTTTGCTACATTTCCCAGACATTTTTTTAATCCACAGGTCGTTGATTCACTCCCTGTGATTCCCCTCCAAGGAACCCCCTGTGTGATTTGTCAGTGCATGAGCCTGCACAGTAGTGGCATGTGTTAATTGGCCACAATTGGGGTGAATGAGGAGAACCCTGTAATGACAAAGGAAGGAGCAGCCAGTGGTGCGTGCCATTCCAGATGGACAGTTGAGGTTTTAGTGAACCACGCGATGTCCAGCAATCGCAGAAATTGTCTCTAATATAAAACTAATTTTGTTTTAGTTCCACCGCTGCTCAGTTGCTGGGGAAGGCCTGAAGAAGAAGCAGAGCTGAACTGGGACAGAATATCCCTCCCGTGCAGTGCGACTCACTGACTGGCTTGAAGGACCGACAGAGGTCAGCAAAGTATTAGGGAGCAGCTCACTCACACACACTTGACTGTCTTACTCTGTTGCATTTAAAAAAATGGCTGGGTTGATGTATCGGACTGTCACTGTGCTAAGCCCTTAAAAATATGGTATGGTTGGGTGATGCTGCATGCTGAGCATAGCCGAGTTATGTTTTCTGTTTCCCCTCAGAGACAGCTCTGCTTTTACTCACTCTGGCCTGGCTAACTATTATTAGGCTGCTGACAGAGGTTTGCACTGACAGTGGGTTAGTTTGTGGGGCTGATCCAAGACCTGGTGAGCAAATGGTAGAGTTGATGCAACCCATTGTATTTTATTTCTGGTAAGCTTGCTGCCCGTGTTTCTTTCAGTGCGGTCTGTATCAGGCAACGGACAGCTCAGCTGGTGTAATGGTTGTGAAATGTGAGTTTACTCATCCGGGCCTGGAGCTTGGGCCAGATTCCAATAGCTGCTGCCAGGTGTTTGCTTCACAGAGGAGTCTGTGACTGGGCTAGCATTCTTGTTTGGAACATTGGTGCACTGTGGCAGCACTGTGCAGCATGTTGTGGTTGGTTTACCGGCAGGCTTCATCCACTTTCGCTACTGCACCCACACCTTCTTGATGTGCACTGCTAGCCACTGACCTGCTCTGGTGCCCTAACGTAATAGAGGCTGTAGTCGTGGAAGCCGTGATCCCTATCTCGATTCTGAGATTTTAAATATTTGAGCGAAACCCTCTGGCCACTGTGGACTGTGCTTGGGCAGCATGTCACAGGTGAGAATGACCGAGGAACTGTCCAGTAGGCAGTTGAATTCAGAGACAGCCTGGCTGTGTGTCTGGTAATAGATGAGGGCACGGAGGACCGCAAGGTTAAGTGTATGAGGTGGGGGGGGGGCATGCACGAGGCAACGGATACTTGGCGTTGGGGTGGTGGTGGTGGTGGTGTTGTGCCAGAGTCTCGTCTTGTCCCTGCTCTGGTTCAAGGTGTGAGGCTGACTGCAAAACGGGAAGATAGCCTGCAATTAAAAACTTGGATGATGCCCTGCTTGAATTCTATGTATTAGAATAGACACTTGTGGCGCGAGCAGGGGTTGGTCAGGCAGTTAGGCGGTCACTGATTGAAGCTGCAGCACTGGCTGCCCGAGAGAGAGTGGTCAGGTGGACGTGCCCTTTGCCAGGTCGGGTGTAATGTTGCTGTTTGTGCTGCTACTGCCAGTGCTGCATCTGAATGCTGCAACTGCAAAATACAGCATTTGCACAAGTCGACTCATTGTTGAGCATTTTATGTGGCATGTTAAGTGACAGTCTGAGTCAGTGGTCAAAAAGTGGAGCAGGTTCGGTACTGTGCTGGCTATCAGAAGTCGAATAGTACACTGGACCCACTCTGTCACTGGTATTCACTGGCTGGTTGTAATGTGCATATGCATTATTTTGATATGGCCTGGCCCTTGCATTGGAGTTTTTGGGGTGGAGGGGGGTCAATGAGTGATTCATAGTGTAGTGTTTACATTCTTCAGGCCAGAGGCAGAAAGAACTACCAGAGATTAGGTCATATGACAGGGTCCTAAGAGATCATGGATGACTGAGCTGCTTAATACTTGGTGAGGAGAGGGGCACAAAAATAAACCTGACAGTGTGTGACACTATGATTCTTGGTTGGATGTGTTAAACTTTTATTTTTCAATGGTCCTTGCTGGCTTCACGGTAAGGCAAGTACAAGATTTCATGGGAAAGTAATTTTTAGACCTTCACTTGCCCTGGGGCAAGTATTTAAAAATTTGATTTGCACACGCCTGGGGTGGTAGAGGCCTGGAACAAACTACCAGAGGAGGTGGTGGGGGCTGAAAAGGTGGAGGGATTCAAGAGGGCATGGGACAGACATACGGGGTTGGTAAGTGGGGAGAAGGGGAGGGCTTGTGGAAAAGGAGATGAGTGGGGGGAGGGGCAGACTCGATGGGTGGTTGGGGTCCTTTTCTGCCGTTGGATTTGTGTTGATTTCTAAAGATTCTACAACATCAAGAAAACCCATACCATGTTATTCATCTGAATATGCACTACTGATGTCACAGAATGTTCGAGCAGTATTTAAAAAAAAAAAAAAAAAGAGAGAGATTCAGGGCAGTTACCAAGGCAACAAAATCTGATTTATTCATATAACAAAAAAAGATTAAAAGAATATAAAAATACTGAATATACACTAAAGGGACAACAAAAGTGCAGGCATCCACAGGGTCGTTGAACAAAAAAAAAAATTATTTACGCTGTGCACAATCCTCAGTCTGGCCAGGAATACCATGCCATGCGGAATGTCGGTTTCTCGCAACATGGCACAGATTCCATTAAAGTGCCTCTTTTTTCTGCCTTGTGGTACAACTGATACCTAGGAAGATCTTGATCTGCTGCCCATCCTAGAAGAGCGTCTTCTTCCTAAAGGACAAAGCCAGGATGAGGTCCAGAGTGCCTACTCTATTTGTAAGTGCTACACTGGTCCATGAGGTGTCTAGGTTAAACCGGGCTTCCCTCTCGGAGTTACACGGTAAGCCTTTTATAAGTTCAGTGCCCTGGTCCATAATTTATCCCTGAACTGCTGTGCAAACCAGTCTGTAAGGAACTGAAGCAAGAGATTCCCCCTTGCACACCTCTGGCACTCCTAAAAGGCAACAGTTAGCCCACAGTGCTTGGTTCTCCAGAGTCTCTATACAAGTGCACTGATGTGTGTCCTCCCTGATCATATTCACCACAGCACTGATGGCAGACTCTGCCCTCTTTGTTGGTTTAGCAGTCTCCATTTTAAATCACATCCATCTATGTTTCCAGCGTGACCACTCTAAGTGCGTCACACTGTCTGACAGAACAGCAATTGATTTAATTATCTTACGTCTTGCTCCCAGAGTTTGTAGTGTTTCCTCCTATTGTTCCTCCGCGGCAACTACCGCATGTCCAAAGACCGACCACTGGGCTGCAGGGACGTTTTTAATTTTGAGAGACAGATCACTGTTGATTTTCTTTCTGTGGCTTCCCCGTGAGACTCAGGGGACCTTCTGGAAGCATGCAGACATTCACTGCCATCCAGCAGGTCACAAAAAAGGCACTTGTGACTCTTAAGTCCTCTGTGTTATGCAGAGCTAACACCTGCAGCAGCAATCTTGGTCGGGCTCCACTGTGCCCCCCACCCATCAGATTTTTAAGCCTTTTGAAGCACAAAATTAACAGCTGTGCTTCAGCACTGACCCTGTATGTTTGGACTGGTGTAAAAGTTTCAGGAAATACAGTACAAAGGCAATCCATCATATTTGTGCCCCACTGCTTTTTCTGGGGAATGACATCTAAAAACAAAGGCACTTTCAATTCCCACTTTGCAAGTGCAAACTCTGTAAAAGGGACCTTGGTTGTTAAGAGGGAGGGATACATAACATGGTGCAATCAATTTGTGTTCCCAGCAGCCATATGCTACAGTGCTAAAATGTCAATAACAGACCTTGATCTTCAAATATTTCAGAGATAAGACAACACTACCATTATCCAATCAGGATGTTAATAAAACAGTTGTACAAGACTTTCCAATCAGGTACTGTTTACAGTTTTGATACATATATCAAAACAGTGGCAACAGAACTGTATCCGGCTTTGCTACATTGCTTAATTTACAAAAAAATATATATAATGTCGGGTGGCACCAAGGCTCTAAGGCAAGCTTTCCATTCTAGCTGCCACTGTTCCAGTCCCTCTAAGGTAAGTACGTCTTAAGGGCAGTGGCTCAGGGGGCCCTTCTGCCTCTCCAGTGCTGCTTTTCTGATACTCCATATGCTCTACTATAGGCACCCATACATATTTCACACTGGCTATCTGGTCCTTTCGAACATCTATCTCCATCTTTCCCTCATGGGCACCCCCTTCCCCCCCTCAGAAAGGCGATGCTGGCCCCCTCTAGGTGGTATGCTGGCCCCCTCTGGTATACACTCAAAAAACAGAGAGTGATGTAGGTATATCCGTTAAGCTTTACCAATTCCACCCCCACCACCCATGCCACTTTCCAACAGCTTATTTTGGCACTTTTATGTGGCAATTTTTTTTTTTTTTTTTTAAACTTAAGTTTTTATTGAAAGTCTTTAAAGCAATACAACAAAAGGAAAACACCAATAAACCAAGAACAACAGAATACATCTCTATAAAATGGAAAGTAAGAACCAAAAAAGTCAGCAACAAACATGCAAGTTCATACCGACAGGGTGGAGAAGTACACAAGTAAATATGGGGTTTACCATGAACTATGATCATAACATCATATCTAACAAAAAGCCGTTATACATACTAACAAATACGCTAGAGAGGGAATTGAAAAAATAACCAGGGTGACCAGTCACATATAAATGCCCACAAAAAAATGATTATCAAAAAAAAAAATTAGTATAAAGAAGCCAGCCCGGTGGCACTGAGGGTTGAAGCACTAGACGCCACACCTCGCACCACGCCAGTGACCCAGGTTCGGAAATAGACTCGGGCCGCCAGGGGTAGAAGAGGACTGAGCATCCAGAGGACTGCTCTCCTATCCGGGGGTGGGTTGTGGGTTTCTCATCGTTTCTTAGTAGCCCCCCGATGGAGATCGGGGGCACTACATGGAGTACTACAGCTAGGGGGGACAGCACGTAGTGTGCGCAGACATCATTGCACGTCCGCGTTCCGGGTGGAACTAATACAAGAAAATCCCCAGCTCCAGGGATAGGCGATGGCAACCTCCAGTGCCCTGTAGCCACACTCCCAATGTCAGGCTCGCTCTGCCGGCTCTCCTGATCCCTCGTCTGACCCTGGTCTGGCACACTAGATCATAGAAAGAGCATCAGGGTGGACGCCGGCCATACCTCTGGGGGGCTCAGAGCTGAGGGGGGAGTCCATTGGGCCAGGCAAGGATGGTGGTATCTGTCCCAGATTACCCGGTAGAGGGAGCTTCAGACGAGAGGTAGAAGCTGCAGTGGTGTGTGGAGTATGCCCGAGAGAGTTCTCTGGGCTTGCCGGTGAATAAACAAAATTAACAAAAAAAAAAAAAAAAAAAGGTTGATATAAAGAAACCAAAAGGAATAGTACTGTTTATACAATCATAAAACAGGTAAGCAGTTTCTCCCATCTACTGCGAAAAGTCGGGAGAGTATGCAGCATATTGACTATTAATTTTTCCATTCGAAGAAATGATAATATTTCATTATGCCATTCCCGAATGGTAGGAGGTCCATTATCAATCCAGTGGCATAAGATGATAAACTTTTCCACAGCTGCTACCAAAGCTATATGAAATCTCTGAGACCCCACCAACTGATCAATGTCTAATTCTAAAAGGCAAGTTTTTGGAGTAAAGGCCTCCTGTAGGCCCAAAAGTGTGTCCAAATGGGACTGAATCTGTATTCAGGAGTTATAAATTGGTGGGCATTCCCAAAGTAAATGCCTTAAAGAACCTGTAGTAGAGTTGCATCTCAGACAAATAAGGCTAGATATCCGATCAAAATTTAAACAATCTCTGCGGAGTAAAATTAGTGTAAGCACCCTTTGGGCACTTACTAGTTAAATCCTGGTTGCTAGGGGGTAGCTAAGAAAGAAGAGCTGTGGTGCCGTTGAGTCTGGGGTGTCTGGGATGTGATTCTGCCTGCTGACTGCAAGGTGGGCCCCTCCATGAAGGGTACAAACAGGGGATTTCGGCACCAAGAAAGACGCAGGGGGAGGACAGGGGAGAGAGAGATAGACAGACAGACAGACCAGGGGGGTTCGGCCCACAAGTTGGGTTGGACGGCCATGGCGTACTGCTTGCCGCCCTGGCCCTCCACCCTTAAAGACCCGCAAGATGGAAGTAGATGGTTCAGATGTGCAGAAAGGGGAGCAATGAAGCAAAACACAGGGGCCTGCTGGTGTATTAGGGAGCCAGAGCCGGGGGAGAAGGAATAAAAATGGAGGCCCACCAAGTGAACTTCGGCACCTCGGTATGGTAAGTACTGACAGGGCCTAGAGCCCTGAAAGCGAAAGACTGCCCATGGGGGAGTTCAGCTGTTAGGTCAAATGGTTGTCTGTGAGCAGGCCTACTATGGCAAGTAGGGCCTGGGGCGCGGCTTGGAAGTGGCAGCCCTGCAGTTGAGTGTGTAACGGTGGCAGAGTAACCCCTATTCCCCCAGGTTGGAGACCGCTGCAGAGTTGGGACCCATGGGGTGAGCAGCTTATGGAGGTGGCAGGGCTCCAGATAAGGTGTGTACTGAATCATTTTATTCACCTCTTTTAGGAAATGCGCTTCAGAATTTTTTTTTTTTTTTTTTTTTTTTAAACGCGTACCAGTACTCACCTAAGATTTGTAAATGCTCCATACTCCATAGATCAGTGCTTCATAACATAACTGGTGAATCAGGAGGAGGTTTTTTTTTCCAAATTTACAACACTTACATGCATCCCAGTTTTGTTTTACTCACTATATTTTAAAACTGATGAGTACTACTCCTACTTACCAACGTAATCTGGAACATTGTTGGCACCTGATCAATTCTCATCTAGAAAAAAAGAGACTGCACTGTTTTTAAAAAGTACTCCTCACTCCACTCCATCTAGACATTTGTACGCATCTGAATTTGGTTTTACACATCTCACTTTCAAAATGAGAAGTATAGTACTTATCCCAAAGTCCATTTGGGGGAGTGATGTTTGGGACACTAGTGGGGTGGCAGTCCATTCGGTGATCTGGTGTGGCACTGGCAGAAGTCCCCCTGATGAGTCAGTTCTGAAGTTGGATTCACTGCATGAGAGAAGCATGCCAGGTAGTGACTGGGATCAGGTCCGGGGACCCCAAAACTGCCGGAATGCGGCCCAGTCACCGGCAGCGGCATCAGCGATTCAGTGTCTGAAAGAGTTCTGGTGGTTCGGTTCTTGCTATAAGAACACAAAGTGAAACATACAGAAATAAGACCAAGAAGGGAGATAAACGTATGCTCCTTAAGTCATAGCCCCCGGATGGAGAAGGTGCAAGATCACGTTGGTGGAAATGAATTGGAGAGTGAAAGGGTTTGGGACAGTAGAAATGTCTCATGCTGTCATAAGCCCAGAGGAAAAGTGTAGGAATGAAAATGCCTGGAGAGAGCCTAAAGGAAAAGGAATGTAACCGCTGGAGAAAGAAAGTTGAGGAACAAGATATGAGAGAGGGAGAGAGTGTAACAGTGTCGCGCTACCTCAATCGGAGGCCCCAAGATGCAGTCAGAATTCTAGCCTTTTCAGCTTAGGGGAACTGCATGAAACAGTCTGTTAGCCCCACAGACTGTTGCAGAGGATTTTCCAGCTGTGTCTGTGAAAGAAACCCACCGTATGGACTATCCCCTGCTCCATGGAGTGGTTGTTACAGTTTTTCACATTCAATTAAATCGTTTTTGCATTTTGATCTTGGAGTGGACAATGAACTAAATCAGTGCGACGGTACATGCTTGCCTGCTAACCCATCTTCCCCTGCAGCCTCCGTAACACCCAGCAGCAGCAATTATTCCCGTTATTGTGATCTCCAATCACAACATTCAACGAACTCCAGTACCAAGTGCTTCTATTCTAATTCTTTGGACTGTGTTGCTTAGGTTGTGAAGTGCCCTCCTCCCATTTTTATTTTACCATCTGGATACCACTAGACTGGGGGGGTGCTTACATAAAGCATTATGCAAGATCTTACATTGTACAAAACAAAGTTTATCTGTCTTAATATAGTGAATAATGTAATCCCAGTGAGTTGATTCAAAAAATTCTGTGTGAGCTGTGAATTCCCTCTCCTAATGAAACACTTTTCAGTTTCATTCGTCTACCCATTATATCTCAAAGTGCTATGTAAAGCAACAAGCCTCAATGTGCTTTACTGATTAATGCAGAAATGTTATTTTATTTATTTAGATTTTGGTAACCGGGTAAGCCCACTGAAACCAAAGGTCCCTTTTTCAGGGGTGACCTGGGGTTAGATAAATACAGCAAATATTACATACAGTGGACAATAATACAGAGGTTAGAAGTGAGACAGTATCAATTAGCGAGACAGTACTTACAGGTTAAGAATCCAGAATATACATTTGCAACATTGCAAGAATTAACAGGGGTCACAGTTTGACACATACATCAGTAGTGCATGAAATACAGAGGCCACAGTTTGAACGGTAGGGAAAATGGAGCTAAAAGTTCTCTATAGGAAGCACCCTCCGAAAACTGCCACGGGCGCAGACCAAAGCTACCTTTAACCAAGTGAATTAACTAAAACAAGGCAAAGGGAGCTGAAGAAGGTAACGAGTTTGCCGATTTAAACTGTTCAAACAAAACTATTTGATCAAGCAATAAACAGGAGGCAGTATATCACAGTGGTTTAAGGCTCTGAGCTGCAAACCTGGGTTTTGAATTTCACAGCCCCCACTTGCACACTATGTGACCCTGAGCAAGTCACTTAACATCCTTGTGCTCCCAGGTCGCACCTGTAAACAAGCTTCAACTTAGTGTGTCTCTCTCCGTTTAAAAAAAAAAAAAAAAACACACACACACATGAAAGATGGTCAAACTTTGCCACGGAAAGAAAGGATAGGGGAATGGATTTATTAACAATTTTAAAACTAGGATTAGGTGAATCGGCTGGAGGTGGTCTTTTTGTGGAGCATATTTCAGTACTCAGCATAGCTGTAAATTATTTCAAACTGACCAACCTACTGGGCCAGAACACAGAGGAATGGGCACGCTATCCCAAGATATATGTGTTAAAGCTTTTGGAGTGATATGCTTGACCTTACATAGGTGAATCTCAATATCTTTCCAAAAAGGGTCTGGGAAGCCATTTTTTTTTTTTATTTCAGTGAGAAAAGCTCATTACATACATTGCATAGTACCATACAAAATCATTACAGTATTGTATTTACATCAATCAAGAATCATTAATGTAAAGAATCAAGATACAGACCTTTAAAATTAATAAATTTCCCCCCTGTACTGATACATGAATGACCAGTATTAAACTTCAAAGATTTCCATCCCAAAAAAACTTTACCCACATACTATAAATACAAGTTACAAGCACTGATCAATAATCGTATGAGTCAACTACATATATTTCAATTAACGATACATATATTAACATAGCATTTAACAGTGAACATAACCCAAAATAAACAACCAATAATTATCATTCTAACAGATTATATGGTGGCTATGGAATAAGCTTTTAATGCTTGCAGTGCTTGCTATCGGGAATGCAACAAGGGAGCAATCTATGGCTAGTAATCACTTAAGACGTCCGAAGGGTATGAACGAATGGATCCCAGATTAGGTTAAATTTATTTGCTTATTAGTTCGTATAATGTATCCGCTCTGTTCAATAGATAGAGATCATAGAGTTCATCCATATCGTAAACAGAGGGGGTTCACTATCTTTCCATTTCATAAGTATTAATCTGAAAGCATTGATTATACCTATGTTTATAAAGGAGCTTTTACAAACATTTAGGCTTTTCAGTGGGCCACCACATCCAAGTAACATCCAAAATAGATCTTTGGTAAGCTCTCCAGGGTTTTAAATAATTGATTAGCAGTTTTTTTCTTGGGATGATACTAACAGTACAGAAAGTATTTATATAGATTTTCTAGAAGTGCTGTGTTTGTTAAACACAGTGAGGCAAGAGCTATTCATTTTCACAAAGTTGTTAGCACTTTTATGAGCAAAACGCTAATCAATTTTTTAGAGTTAAATAAAACCCTGCTCTCCTACCTGTAGCACATGACAGAAACCTAATTGTTCCCATGATGAACTCAAAACTGGGCACTGAATTAACATGTGTTCTAAAGTGCCAGTTAAATGATGACATTGAGGGCAGGCATTAAGACACCAGAATTCATTAGAGAGACTCACCACGATGAGCCCCTGCACCATATATAAAGGTGCCTTGCCGTCAAAGGATCCAGATATCAAGCATATCAACAAAAAGTGTTTTGCTGATAAAAAGTTATTTCCCTCGCGAAATTCTGCATACTGGGTCAGAGGACTTCCAGTCAGAAGTTCACGCCCTTTCACATACGTTCATGGAGGTGATGAGATGCCAGTGAGAGCACGGAGGAGTGCTCCATTATACTGAATGGGCAGCAACCTTTCAATCTGTCTCTAGCAACATAATGGTCACCTGGCAACGAAACGTGCACACCGGTCGACTAACAAGGGCCTTTTCAGTCGACCGGTGCCCACATTTCATTGCCAAGTGGCCATCATATTACTAAAAACAGATCGAAAAGTCGCCGCTCATTCAGTATAATGAAGCGCACATGGCTGACAGAAAACAACGGGAAGTCCTTGGGACCCGGTATACAGAATTTTATGAGGGAAATAACTTTTTATCAGCAAAACACTATTCAGGGATATGCACTATATTGGGATTCTTTGGCAATAAGGCACCTACATATATGGTGCAGGGGCTTCTAGTTTTATCTTGGTGGGACTCTTTAAATGTAGCTTATGTAGTGTGCAATATAAAGAATAAAGTATGGGTTTGGGTGTGTAACGGGAAGTTTACACACACCCAAGGGGTTTATGCATAGCATCCAACCCTGAGAGTGTGTAAACTTCGAGTTTACACACCCCAGACCCATATTTTATTTTATATAATTGTTGGTTTTCTCTTTTCACCTCAGCAATTATGCCGTCAGATTGCAGCAGCCCCACCCGATGACGGGGGCAGAAGCAGGGTGGAGCAAGGGTCCTGTGGTGGTGAGGGTGGGGTGCCACTGGATCACAAGGGAAGTGTTTTACAGCGACGTATCATGCATCGGGCTAGGGGCAGGGGGATCCCACTACACTACCAGGGAATGATTTACAGTACATTTACCGGCCATCAGAGTAATGGGAGGGAGAGGGGTACCACTAGACTACCAGGGAGATGTGGGTGCTTGTGGACGGTGTTCTGGGTGGGTGGGTGGCCACCCCACAGTTGGCGTGCTGTGTTGCGCCCTGCAATACAGCAGCCCGCCTGTGGTGGCCAGGGAGTTGTTCCACCATTTCACGGCTCAACTCTGAGCCCCCTAAGCGGGCGCACGTAGGGTTGTGCCAGCACATGCGCCCGCACATCCCAGGCTAACATCGGGATGTACTGTATATGCATGGGCACGCACGCCTCGCATCTGCAATCAAGACACTAACATCGCCCGGCACATCAGAATTTGCATTGCGCCAGGCAGCCTTTTCAATACCCCACTGGAAAGCAACCGCTTTGAATATCCGGGCCTATATGTTTAGCATCATCTTCCAAAAACCTGCTACCTTTGCAAAACGGGGCATCTACATTTTGTCTCCTTCTGTCTGTAGTGTATGTAGTTTGCTTTATATGTGTCTAGTCTAAATTTGGTTAATACCCTCCTTTTCCTCAGATCTGAAAGTTTTAATAAGCAAGGTTCCAATCCATGTTCCAACTTAATGCGTTTGTACCATCTGAATAATCTGAAACTCTTTAGTTGCTCCATCATATTTACTCTATCTATATCCCGAAGCCTATTTTTGACCAGGGATAAAATTTCATTCTGGGGCGCCAGAAAATATCCCAAAGAATGTGTCCTAAACCAGTGGGAAAGAGAAATATATCTTAATTATTTTGATTGTTAATGACTCAAAACCTAATGAAGAATATGCAATTTCTTCCTCCAAACACTGTTTTGGTAACCTCTTTTCATTTAGAAGAAATACTTTTATGATTGCAATTATTTGTCTCTCCACCACTAGTGTAGAAAGTGAATATTGTCCGGTTTCTAAATTTAAAATACAGTAGCTGCAGGGATTGACTGCGGAACCATTAGAATATATTCTATATATATGTTGATTTTATTCAGTATAATGTCTAGTTTGCTTAATTTTGAGAGACCTCATATTTCTGCTGTATATAGTGGACTTGATTTAATTTTGGCCTCTAGTACCTTTAAGATACCTTTAATGGATGTTCGACTCATTTTATGTTAAATATTTTAAATGCATTGAATGACATCTTTATTACTTACAAAATTGATGTGGTTTGTCCAATTTAGGTTCTCAGAGAACCTAACCCCTAGACAGTCAGTGTGTAACCTGTTCTACTCTCTATTAATCCGTAATGGTCGGCCCCATCTTACTATGGTTTCCAAAGACCAATATCTTGGCTTTAGACATACCAATTTTCAGTTTATGTTCTTTATATAGATTACTTAGATGTTCCAACTTCCTCTGCAATCCCAGAGTTGAAATGGAGATCGGTACTAGATCATCAGCATACGCTAAACAATCAACCCTGATATTCCCAACATTTGGGGTGTGGAAGTTTAAGTTCTGAAGATTTATGATAATCTTGCTAATATAAATGTTAAACAAGGTTGGTGCCAAGAGGCAAAGAACCTTGGCAGACCCCCTACGTTATTGTGAAATAATGATGTTGAATGACAATATTGATCATATTGGACCTTGGCCCAAGTATGATTATGTAGTCTAATTAGTATATTTAACAGAGCTGGGCAAATGTCTAGATTACATAATTTTTGTGTTTTATATAAAATGGGCTTGTTTTCTAGCCAGTCAGTGAGCTTTTCGAGTATTATTCTAGCGAATATTTTTTGTGATATATCTATAAAAAATGACTGGTCTGTACATCTTCGGGTTATTTGGATCATATTTTTTATGAATGGGGTAGATAATACTTTCCTCCCAGCTATCTTGAAAGTCATGGCCTTGTACAAAAGTACTGAATAACTGGAATAATACTGGGGTCCACCAATCTATGTAACGTTTAAGCAATAAGCCATGAGGGGGTGTGGGTTATCAGGGGATTTACCATGGCTGGAGTGGGCAAATCCTCACCAGCCATGGTACATCCCCACGATAACCACATATTTCAAGTGGCTTACTGCGATTATACCAAGGTTCATTTTTTTTTTTACTATAATAAAATACAAATATTTAAAAAATTGCTTTGTTTCATTTTTATTGTATTT
Organism: Neoceratodus forsteri; assembly: GCA_016271365.2. Lineage (NCBI taxonomy): Eukaryota > Metazoa > Chordata > Ceratodontiformes > Ceratodontidae > Neoceratodus > Neoceratodus forsteri. The sequence goes on from CM028130.1 coordinate 1,070,637,486, forward strand.
ATTCCAATGTTGCAGAGGATATAGATGATATAGTCATCAACAGCTGTTGGTTATCAGAGGATTTACAATGGTGGAAAACTGCCAGTTTGACGATTTAATTGGCTGTTCCCTTATGTCCATGGTATAATTGTATATATCTCCTATGATTTTATCCGGGCCAGGGGCTTTGTTGGATTTCAGTTGCAGAGTAGCAGAGAATACGTCTCCTTTAGTGTGTGTGTGTATATATTATATATATATATATATATATACACATATACATCACACACACACACACACACACACACACACACACACACACACACACACACAGAGAGAGAGAGATCTGATAGTTAGGATGTCTGTATTTAAGAGGAATCTCTTGTGCTAACAATTCTTCCTCTTCAGAAAAGTAAAGTTGTGAAAATAAGCTATCCATGTATCAGAAAGAATATAACCTTCAATTCTTGTGGAATATCTATTGTAAACCTGACTCACCAGTCTCCAAAATTTCTTACCATCTTAGCTTATCACAGCTTTTCTCAATTTTCCCCAGAGTATGCTAGTATGGGCTTGTCTTTCTTGTTCTAGAATTGTGTTGTATTTCTTCTTTTCTTTACTAATGTTAACAGGGATATACTTGGTATTATCTGCTAATTTCTGGTTTTTATACTTTTTGTATTTTCTCAAGGTTTTGCTTAGTTCTTTCTTAGCTTTTCTGCATCTGAAATTAAACCAGTTTTTACCTCTGGATATTTTTGTTGCCAACCTATTAGTTACACAGTGTGGCCTGATCAAGGTGTTTATGTTTTTGTCCTTGATCAAAAGTATAAAAAGAGGTGGTGTTAGTTTTTGATAATGAAGAGCCGGAATTCAGCCACCAGCTATCCATATAATAGATAAACAAAAAGTTTAATGGTGTTTGGGATCCACTGTATCCTTTTTTGATTGATTATTTCAACCCCATCCCTAATGTATAAATCAACAGATTCTCTAATTGTCTGACTCAAACTCAGGCACACAGGATGCAGATTCTACTCTTTCCAAGATTTCCAGGTCATATATTACTTTAATAGCTTCAGGGCTATGCCAAACAAGGTCTATAATTGAGGAGTCCTGAGATCCAGTATGAGTTAGTTTCCCTATCTGATCCCTTGGTAATCGTCCATTCAGTAATAAGAAGTTTTTACCTGTTAAAGATGTAGCACGTAATTTTCCTCCGTTATTACTTAAATCCTTTGTGGTTATAAAATTTCTAATCCTGGGGTTATGTTCAGGCAGAAGAGATGTGAAATCTGTTATATCTGAATTTAAAGGTATCCTCGCATTGAAATCTCCAAGTAAGATTATTGGATTGTCAGACTCAGTGTCAATAAGCCGATTTATAGTAAAACTAAGTTGAAATATAGACTTAGTTTATTGTTCTAGGAATTACTATCTTTGAGCCAGAGGCTCTTTTACAAAGGTTCCACGTCAATTAGGTACAGTACAAAAAAGGTTACATAGATAACACAACAATTTGTGCTGTGTCAAGAGCGAGAAAACATATACAAATACATATCAAATCATTTGTGCAAAAGGACATGAGATATCAACAATCACATTATTATTACAAGAAAGAGGTCATGCCAGATTAGGAGAAACAAATAGGGAAAAAGTCCAGAACAGAGAGGGTAAGTGAAAGGTGTGGGAGCAGACAATAGCAGGAGAAAAGGTTTCCAAACATGTCTTTGTCAAATAACGGAACAGGGTGGGTAGTGAGAAAATAGGAGGTTTAATCAGGGCAGTCACAGGAGCTGGAGGTGGCAAGGTGAGAGAACAGCCTTGATTTGAAAATACCTAGAGAGGTGGAGGCAGTAATATGAGTGCTGAGGGCATTTAGCCAGCTGGGGGCACGATAGGCAAATGATCTTTGTCCCTGAGAAGTCCGGCATCGGGGGACTTGGAGAGGCTGGTGTTCTGATCTTCTGGTAAAATGGGTGCTAGTGCTCGGGCATAACAGGTCTTGGATACAAGGTGGAGTGAGGCCCAGAGTGGATTTTTTCACCATCAAGCTGGTAAGGTACTTTATCTGGTTTGAGAGTTGCAACCAACCGGAGTCAGCATAGAGTTCACATGTGTGGGTACGTCGATGTGCACCAGTGAGCAGCCGACAGGCCTTACTTAGGGATGTTGTAATACGACTAAGTGCTGTAGTAGTGGCAGATCCGTATATAACTAAGCCATAGTCAACGACTGAGATGATAGAAGATTGGATGGCAATCCTCAGTGCAGAATGGGTAAGGAGCTGTCGGTTCCGATACAGAATCCCAATTCGCTGATTAATAGTTTTTGCTGTACTATCAATGTGAATTGCAAAGGTTAGGCCTTGATCAAAGTTGCTTCCAAGATATTTGAAGATCGCACTTGTTCAAGGGTATTTCCCAGGTATGGTTAATGGTGAGTGGGACTTGCCGCTTCTTGTTTTATGGTTAGAGAAGAGCATGGATTTAGTTTTTGTGGTTTAGAACCAGCTTATGTTCAAGGAACCACATCTCAACTTGGAAAAAGCATGCTGAAGGTTGAGGCGTAAGAGGTTCGGATCTTTATGAGTGGCAAGAATCACGGCATCGTCAGCATAGAGGATTATTTGTTCAGGGCAGGATTTGGGGAGGGAGTTTAGGAAACGGCTGAAAAGGAGGCGGCCCAGGATGGATCCCTGGGGAACTCCTGAGCGAACCGGTTTTGAGTCTGAGAGAACTCCAGCTACTTTTACAGATTGAGAGCGCTGAGCAAGGTAATTTTTTACCCAGTCACCAGGACCCTGCGAGAGCCCTAGGGATAGTAGTAGTTTGTTAAGTAGGCCATGGTGTACTGTATCAAATGCCTCTGTTAAGTCTATGTAGACTGCTCCAGTTAGGTTTCCTTTGTCCATGGCATTGTGGATTGCTCCTGAGAATTCAAGTAGGGCAGTCGATGTGCTGTGCCCTTTCCTAAATCCATGCTGCTGAGTGCATAGGATGTTGTGCTTTTCCAGGTAGTCTTAAAGTTGGTCCGCCACCAAGCATTCAAGGGCCTTAGAGAGAAGGGGTAGTATTGATATCGGGCGATAGTTACCAGGCAGTGACTTATCACCACTTTTGTGCACCGGAGTGACAACTGCAGCCTTCCATTTCCTGGGGAATTGGCTGTAGCAGAGGGAGAGATTGAAAATTTTTGTGAGGGGGAGCAGTACTTCCTCCAGAGTGAGGGACAGAAGTTTAAGGTCAATAGTGTCGCTGCTTGCTCAGGACTTAGAAATGGCCTTCTTTACATATTTATAGACTTCATGTGCCTTTACTAGTTTGAAATGGAAGGGTGGTTTGGTTGGAGAGGCAGTAGTAGAAGTAGAAATTGAAGGGTCAGCATCAGTGAAGAAATCAGATGAGAGGACACCACTAAGCTCCGTGAAGGTATCATTTAGGGTGTTTGCAATGATCTCTGGGTCTAATGTAGTGGTTTCATCCACATTCATTATTGTAGGAGAGGATTTGGACTGCTGACCCATGATATTTCTTATGTTGTCCCAGAAGAATTTCCCTTCACCCCAGGAGTTGGAGAGGGCATTCTTGAAGTAGGAGCTCTTCATCAAGCGGATCTGTTTAGTGCAGTGGTTGCGAGCCTGTTTATATTTTTGGATGTCCGACAGAGTGCCAGTAGCTCTTGCAGTGGCCCAGAGATGATTCCTACTTTTGAGTTGTGCCAATAGCTTCGCCGTGAGCCAGGGATTTGTGAGTGCTTTGATTTTGCGCCTTTTTACTGGTGCATAGGTGTCACAGGCAGTGTTGAAAGTAGTAATAAAGTAATCAAGGGCTAGGTCAACATCTTGAGTTTTGTAAATCAAGGACCAGTCTATCTGCCTAAGACAGGTCTTGAGATGAGCAAGGTTGCCATAAGGTAGGACTCTGCTATAGATGGTTTTTGGAGGCGGCTTACAAAACTTATTTGTTCAGGTACATATTATTGGAGAGTGATCACTGAGCGAGTCAGGGAGAACACTTACATTAGTTATACGGATAGGGTGGCTGGTAAGGATCCAGTCAATGAGGGTGCTGGTCCCTGATTTGTAGTTTTCCCTGGTAGGGGAGTTTACCACTTGTGTTAAATCTGCTGCTAGGATAGCATCTTTGTTTGACCCTGCATCAGGAGCAAGCCAATTTAGCAGACTTATCTGCATTCTTTGTAGACAGGGGAGAAATATACATTAACTATCACTAATTTGTAATGGGTAGTCTTCTATTAATACCAGGCAATCACCAGGCGTATTGTATGCTTAATTTTAAAATTCAAGTTAGTTCGGTGGTAAACAGAAATACCTCCCATTTTCCTTCTGTATTTTTTCCTTTCTTACAGTAGATTTTGATATAGTAAAGAATCCTGGTAACTTTGGTGCTTCTTCTGTTGTACACCATGTTTCCTGGAGACATAATGTCAATTGTCTCCAGGAATTTTATTACTTCTGGGTCAGCAATTTTTAAATGTGTACCCCCTCTATATTCCAAGCTAATATTTTTATTACTTTTGTGTTTATTGTATCTGTTTGTCCATCAGTTATGTCTGTTAGCCACTGGTCTTTTCCTGATCACTCAGTCAGTACTGAAACTTTCTGTTCTCTATATTCTAATATAAAACATTGTCTATTTGCTGAGAAACATAGGAAACAACTTAGAAAGCTATCTTTCTGCACACAAACTGCTGAGTAGCTCTGGTTAAAAGTAATGGGCAAAGCGGCACCATTTTTACATTGCACTGCACATTCCCCAATCTATATCTGAATTCTTTTTTTCCTTCCTTTCTTAATGACCCTACAGTTAGAAACTGGTATTAAGGGGGGCTCTGTGAAGTTGCTCAATTTATGGATATGGGTCAAGTTCTTGATTTTGAATCTTTGAAAACTAAATTTGGTCTCTCTAACACACAATTTTATGGTTATTTACAAGTCCAAGACTATATTTGTAAAAATATCATCCTATAGAATCCAGATGTGATCAAATCCAGCAAATTTTAACATCTACACAGCCTTATAGGATTATCTCTGCTATCTATAAAGCATTAGCAATAAACGCTGGACAAGAATTGGACAACCTAAAATCTAAATGGGAGAACAAATTAAATCAGAAAATCCCCCCTTTCATTGTGGAAGAAAATTATCAATTTAAAAGCCTGGTACAAATTAATATAGTGTGTATGTGTGTGTGTGTATATATATATATATATATATATATATATATATATATATATATATATATATATATATATATATAAAAATAGCTTCTCTTTTCCCATAGGGAAACTGTGGTGTTATTTGCCGTAACAAAGGAGTGTTTATTATGGCAAACACATGCACAGTTTCCCTCACTCTGCACATGTGCCTGCTCAAGCGCCTCGATTCTCAATCGCTGTCTCCTTCCTACACCGCAAACCCCACACAGAGAGAAACTGTCACGGACACTCGGCAGTACTATTAAATAATATTAAATAAACTTAAATGTACCACACGGCTTAGAGGATCGACCACCCTTAAAATATTGGGGGAAAAAAGTTTTGTTTAAAAGTGAAAGGCGACCGTGGACTGACACCGTGACTTAACCCGACCATGGCTGCACAGCAACCTTTTTTTATTTTATATAAAGTCATTCACATATTTGGGACTGTCGAGTACAGTATGCCCTGCAAGCCATACTGTACCTGTCATTAGGCGTCTTGGTGGGTTGCAGCCAACCACCGAGGATGCGGGGGCAAGGGTCCTGTGGGTGGAGGTGGCGGTAACGCTGGATCACCAGGGACTTTTTTTTTTACGGCGATGTACCGCACTAGGGTTCAGGGTGGGGGGGGCCCACTAGACTACCAGGGAATGATTTAAAGTACATTTACCATCGATCAGGGTAATGGGGGGAGGGGGTACCACTAGACTACCAGGGAATGCTTTTAAGGACATTTACTGGTGATCACGGCTACGGGGTGGGGGATGCCCCAGGACCCCCACTATGCACACGTCATTCTGTGCAGGGCGCCAGGCGCAATTCTCTGGGCTGCCCTGCGCAATGCATGCAAATGGGGCCAGAATGCCATGTAAATGGCCCCATTTGCACCTTGCATATATTATGGCCTCATCTGCATGCCCTCTGCTGAATATCGCGGGTCATGCGCCCAGCTCAACTGTGTGCGCTGGCACATCCTCATGCTCCCTATCTGTGGCTTGAGCTGGCGCAGTGCCACTGTGCCGTCCGTGCCATAATCACTGTTGAATATCACCTGGTCCAGGCCCCGGCACATCCCGGTTGTGCTGCACCCACACTTGCGCTACTGCCAGGCGCAGTCTGAATATCCGGACCATAATCTTAACCTGACCCCCCTCTATGGAATCCAGCATAACAAATGGCTAGGTGACATCATGGCTGGTCTCGACCTTCCTCCAGATGCTAGGTTAGTATATCTATTGAACACAAATGATATTCATGTTATGGAAGAAGTTGCATCTTTTCTAAAAGCCACCTATTTATGAAAATTAAGATATTCTGTAGCTACTGTAGTTAAATAATGTAACGTGTATATTATATTTATATTTTCTTTTAAACATGTTTTGTACTGTAAAAACTTTTACATTTTTATTCACTATTGTAATGGCTTGTGCTGATCAATAAATTCTCTTTGAACCTTGACTGAGTGATCAATGTCATTTTGAAACCACTTCTGTAAGATCACCATATCTGCTGCATAGTAGTAATTTTTTTTTTTTTTTTTTTTTTTTTTTTTTTTTTTTTTAAACAGGGGTTAACCACCTTCTGTGGTGGGCAAATACAGTTTATAAATTTTTAATCTTGGCCTTTTGCCCTTCCACAGAAGCTTTTTAAAGTTTTTAGCCCTTTGAAAAATTAATCTTTAATGATTATAGGTATATTTTGAAACAAAAATTAAAATTTTGGGAGAGTGTCCATCTTGTTGACCCTGCCAATAGGTGTCAGCTGAAGATTTTCCCAATTTTTTAATGCCATCATAGTTTCCTGAATTAATGGATCAAAATTAAGCACATGTAGTTTCTTTAACTCATAGAAACATAGACTTTGATGGCACATAAGGACCACTTGGCCCACCCAGTCTGCCCATTTCCCTACCTACTGGATAAGCTGCAGATTCTAGTTAACCAACAGCCTACTTCCTGACACCCCCTGCTACAACTGCCTTATGTCTGTCCCATGCATGTTTGGATTCCCCCACTGTTTTAGACTCAACAACCTCCCCAGGAAGGCGGTTCCATGCATCTACCACTCTCTCCATGAAAAAAAATTTCCTCACATTACCGTTAAGCCATGCCCCCTCTATCTTTAAACTGTGCCCCCTTGTTCTTACACATCTCTTTTTCTGAAAGATGCTACTCTCCTGGACTTTGTTGATTCCCTTGAGGTACTTGAATATTTCTATCATGTCCCCCTGTCCCCCTTTTCATCAAGGGTTATACATATTAAGCTCTCTCAGTCTCTCGTCATATGATTTCTGATGCAGACCCTGCATCATTTTAGTTGCCCTCCTCTGGACTGCTTCCATCCTGTCTATGTCCTTGCGTAGATGAGGTCTCTAAAACTGCACATAGGTCTATATGTAAGCCTAAATACAATACTTACGTCACAGTTTTGAGTTTATGTTCAGGCAGGGATCTGAATGGATCCGAAGGTTTTTTAGTTTCCATGATTTCTGTCTTGTTCCAATTAACTTTATAGCCTGAGGCCCCACCAAATTGTAGAATAACATCTAAGATTGAATTGAATGAATGGCTTAAGATTTTGAGCAAATATTAAAGTATCAGAGCATACAAGCTGATACAAAGTTCAATGTTATTTATTCTAGGTCCTAGAATAGTTTCAGATTTTCTGATAGCCATGGCAAGAGGTTCAACACAGAGGGCAAAAATGATGGGTGATAAGGGTCAGCCTTGATGGGTGCCCCAGTATAGCTAAAAAAAAAACACGGAAATTTGTCTTGACTGTACTGGAGAAGCCAACACACTTCAGTATGCACACCATCTGGGCCAGTGGAAAATTCTGTGGGGCTAGTGGATTTTCCCAGTCACTAGCCCTACTGGCTAGTGGCTACAAAACGTAATTTCGACTCCTGAATCGCCAACATAATTTCCTGCAGGGTAATATCCTGTTCCAGTTTTTGATTCTCTTCTGGTTGAACTTTAGGGAAAGTCAAACTGGAGATACACTTATTTATATTCTCCAGAGTACAAGTGTTTTCAGATGTATAAAGCTCCTGGTAACATAGAAACATAGACTTTGACGGCAGATAAGGACCTCCAGGCCCATTTAGCCTGCCCATTTCCCCTACCTACAGGATAGGCCACAGATCCTAGTTAACCAACAGCCTATTTCTTTCTACCCCCACAAGAATTGCCTTATGTCTGTCCCGTGCATTCTTGAATTCTCCCACAGTTTTAGACCCACAACCTCCTCAGGAAGGCTTTTCCATGCACCCACTACCCTCTCTGTGAAATAATACTTCCTCACATTGCCCCTGAACCACCCTCCTATCTTTAAATTGTGTCCCCTTGTTCTTGCAAGTCTCTTTTTCTGAAAAATGCTACCCTCTTGGACTTTGTTGATTCCACTGAGGTACTTAAAAGTTTCTATCATGTCCCCCTCTCCTTCTTTCCTCAAGGGTATACATATTAAGCTCCTTTAGTCTCTCCTCATAACGGCTTCTCTTGCAGACCCTGCACCATTTTAGTTGCCCCTCCTGACTGCCTCTATCCTGTCTGTCCTTATGGAGATGGGGTCTCCAGAACTGGACACAGTACTCCAGATGGGGTCTCACCAACTGTCTGTACAGAGGGATAACAACTTCCTGTTTTCTGCTGCTGATGCCTCTCCTACATCCCAGTATACCCCCAGCGCCCCTACTGCCTTTCTCACATTGCTTACAACCTTAAGGTCATCCGATATGATTACCCCCAGGTCCCTTTCCTTTTTGTTGTTGTTACTACCTCCCCACCCATTGTGTATTCTTCCCCTGGGTTCTTGTTTCCCAGGTGCATTATTTTGCACTTCTTTGCATTGAATCCTAGCTGCCATACTTCTGACCATTCCTCCAACCTTGCCAAGTCCCTTTTCACGCCTTCTTGTGCATCAACCCTGTTGCAGATTTTTGTGTCATCTGCAAAAAGGCAAACTTTTCCTTCCAGTCCCTCTGCAATGTCACTGATTAAGACATTAAAAAGGACTGGACCCAATACTGAACCCTTCGGTACCCCACTAGTAACCCCCCTTTCTTCAGAATGGACTCCATTTACAATTACCTTCTGTGTTCTGTTGTCCAGCCAATGTTTTACCCAGGCTACCACCCTGGGTCCCACTCCAGTCTGGTTAATTTGACTATTAATCTTTGTGTGGGACTGTGTCAAATGCCTTGCTAAAGTCTAGGTAGGCCATGTCCACAGCCCCTCCCTGGTCTACTACTTTGGTCACCCAGTCAAAGAAATCTATTAGATTCTGCCTGACATGACCTTCCCGCCTGTGAACCTATGCTGCCTTGGGTCCTGTGCTCCACTGGCCTCTAGGTACTCGACTATTCTTTCCTTCAGAAGTGACTCCATCACTTTCCCTACCACAGAGGTCAGACTGACAGGTCTGTAGATCCTGCCTCTGTCTTGGACCCACTTTTGTGAAGGGGAATCACATTCGCCTTCCTCCAGTCCTCGGGTACCACACCATCCTCCCATGATTTATTAAAAAGAGTAGCCAGTGGTTTCACTAGTTCCTCCCTTAATTCTTTTAGAATTCTGGGGTGAATTCCATCAGGACCCATTGCTTTGTCCACCTTCAGTTTTAGGAGTTCTTGCAGAACCCTTTCTTCTGTGAAAGGACTGGGATCGAACCCCCTATCAAAAGTGCTTCTGTTAAGTGGATTAGGCACTTCCCCCTCCTCTTTTGTGAATACTGAGCAGAAATATTCGTTCAGTATTCCCGCTTTTTCACTGTCCCCCTCTGCCCACCCACTGTTCATTCTATTCAGCCTCACTATCCCTCCCTTTGTCTTTCTATGCTCGCTGATGTACCTATAAAAGGTTTTATCCCCCCTTCTGGTAGTACTGGGAGAATACTGTATTTATTTCCAGAGGACTAGAAACAGTTTCCCCATGAGAATTTTTGAATGGATGCGATTACATTTCTTTGTTGCTGAACTTTAAGCTGCTAACAGTTTATCGGCTTATCAGATTTATTCCCCAATGCATAATATTGGCTCCCACATAGAAAAGTTGTCTTTCCGATTCCTCCACATCTAATTTATTGTACTGTTCTTTAAGAGTACTCAAATGTAAAACTGTAGTGGGGTCATTGGTTTCAATATATGATTCTTTAGTATTAGAGATTAAGAACTCCAACTCTTCAATTTTTTGTATTCTGCTTTTACTACGTTTAATAGTATACGTTGTAATGCAGCCCCTGAGGTAGGCCTTAAAAGATTCCCACATATCTGTTTCTTCCAAGAGTCAATATCGGATTTAATTTATGAAAATTACGTCCTTCAAAAGTAGGGAGATCAAGTTAAAAAAAAAAAAAAAAAGTGTTTAATTTTGTCAGAATATTGCAGTGTAAGAGTAACTGGGACATGATTGAAGTTGCTATCGAGCCATAGTTAATCTCAGCTACTTGATAGACAGAGGACTGAGACAGCAAAAAATTAAAAAATTAAACTAAAAAAATAAATTCAATCCTGGAATATGTATTATGGGGAAGGCAGTAAAATGCTTATTGTTTAACATTTGTGTTCATATGTCTCCACACCTCTATGAGATTTTAAATCTGACATATGCTGTTTAATAGCCCTAGCAGCTGACGTCAATCTGTCTGGTTGAGTACCAGACCTATCCAAGACAGGATCAAGCACTAAATTGTAGTCTCCCCCAATGACATAAGAGGCTGGGAAATTACTCAATTCTAAAAAGAAATTATTAAAAAATAATGGATAATTTTCATTTGGCCCCACAGATGTTAGCCAGCAAGTAGAATATGGTAAATAATATATCGCCCCTCAGCAGACGGTTGTTTTGTTATTTGAATATTAAATGATTTTTTGAGAAAAATAGATACCCCCTGAGAATTATTCTTAAATGGAGCTTTAATACCCAGGCCCCACCTTTTACAGCGAAATATAAATTCACTATTAGAGAGATGCATTTCTTGAAATAAAGCACAATTTATCCCCTTTTTGTCTAGCCAATTGAAAATTCTCCTTGCCTCGATACAATCCTGAATTCCCTTAACATTCTAGCAAGCAAGATTAAGCTGGTATAACATCTTTAAGCATATTTAAGATTAATGTATCATACACAGATTTCCATAGCTTTTCAACCCATATCTAAATGTTGGTTATCCATCTGCTTATTTTTTAAAATCATACAGTTTTGCAATATATTGAGCATTTTTATCATTTTTTTACATTTTGTGAAATGGACAAAAATGTAATATTCATTACCTCATACATATTCATTATACAACGTAAAATATGTTATATTTTTATTTTCCCTTACATACGGATTAAATTCTTTATCCTTCCATCATGTCACCAGATGTATACTAAATTTAATACAAATAAGCATCTTTTTAAATTCATTATATTGAAAGGGACCATAATATGAATTATTCATCAAATGTTGTTACCCATAATGTTTGACACACTGCATTGATATCCATTTCCATTAAGTAGCATATCATAAGGCCAATTAATATAGGTCCCTGACACAAAACTACACAGTATCCCCCAATCTATAGTCCAGATGGTCATACAGCACTCTATGTAGGCAAACCACCTGAGTCAAAGCCCTGGGTAAGTACATGTTATTTTTAAATGTTGAGCAGTACTGTAGTTCTAGTTATGCTACACATGGTAATAATTATATAAGATCACAGCTTCGCGGTCCTGTATGTGTAGTATTAATTAAGACCGCCCACTAGTGGTTACTTACAAAATAAAGAGTATGTGGATTTACCAATAACAGTAGAGCCAAAAATAGATTCCTGAGGAGCATTATCTTCATAATTGCTCACATAAACTTAAAGCACTGCATCTTATACAGGGATTAACTATGAATTAACGGTTATGTCCCACACACAGAAGCAGTGGTAGCAGCTGCCCCCTTTAAATCAGGGCTCTGCAGCATGTAAAGAAATGCTTCGGCCTTTTTAGGATCTGAGAATATCATAGTTTTACCATGAACAATAAAAAAAACGAAAATGGGCCGGGGTAACATAGTAAATCTTATGTCCTTTGCTCTTAGTATTTCTCTGGCATGGTCAAATGCCTTGCAATTCTGCATGGTAGAAAACAAAAAGTCTGAATATGCAGAAACTTCATAGTTTTCAACATGCAGGCCCGTATTAATTCTAGCAGTGCAAAGAATTGCCTCCCCGTCCTGATAGTAATGAGGCTTTACAAACACAGACCTTGGATATTTCGAATGCCAGCTGAATTTTCATGCAATTTGGGATCTCCCATCCCCAACAATGAGCTCTGTCCAGAATCACTTTTTCTCAAGATATTGCTGTTTCAGTGCCAGGGTTAAGCATTTATCAAAATACTGAAGGGGATCCCCCTTTCCCTCACTTCTTTCAGGGAGGCCAATAATCTTGACATTAGCTGTTCTGGAGCGGTCTTCTAGGTCTGAAATTTGTTGTTGTAATTCGGCTACAGCAGCGTTATGCTCGCCTTGCCTTTTAGCAACGGGATTCATCCTGTCCTCTAACAGGTCAATCCTAGTTTCTGCTTTACTGTTCCGAGGGTCACATTTTCCATTTTCTGGTTACTATCACTAAACAATTCTGACATATCAGAAAGCGCCGTAGTAATAGTGGCAAACCCATTATGAATCTTATTTCAATTTGGAAAGCTTTAAAGTCACCAGCAGAAAAGGACTCCTCCCCCCCTGCATATTGCAATTTGCTGAAGTGTTCTCTCTAATATCAGCTGACCCTGTGAAAGTTTCGGAAGCATCTTGGTGCGACATTTTACCCGGTGTTTGACCCCAGTACGGAAAGATTCATTGTTGCTTAGCGGTACATCATTTTGAGCTCCTTGCATTTCTACAAGTTCAAGCTTCTTTGGTTTGGCAGAACATGTTACCTGAGCTGGCCACAGGTGTAGTCTCATTCATGTTGTCAGCAGTTAATGTGGGGACCAGTGGATTTTCCTCCTCCTCCTTGTCCGCCGTTGTGCAATTCGGTTCTTCAATTTCCGGGAGAGAATCGGCTGGAGATGGGCAGGCAAGCAATGGGGGCGGGGAAGGGGTCTTGAATAGGAGATAATGAAAAGTATGACAATATCCATAACTAAGTTCTGAGAATACACGTCTTTCAAAAATGTTATTTTATGTGGTGTGAAACTTTTTTTTGTATTACAAAGATAAATGCACTGTTTTGATTGTTGAATTTGGTTCTGTATAATCATAAAGACTTAGGAAATAATGTAATTTCCTTTGGGCACAATCATGGGTCATAATATTAATTAGGCGATTGGTTGTCAGGTGTATATATGCACTTTAATAACCCTTCACATTTATCTCTGATGAAGCCCTGAACGCATGGTGAAATGTAAGATCGTCCTGGTAACAAGTGCTATGCCACTGTTACTTGTAGCCTGTTATTTGTGCTGGAATGGAATAAAACTGTTTTAACTGCATCTGTATCAGTTTGGCTACTGTCATAAATGAGTGGTGAGTGATTCTTTCAATAAATGTTGAAGTTCAAATTTTTGAATCTGCACCCCATCCCAGTGATCCACCTTCTCTTGGCTGGATGTTCAATTTATAGCCTGATATAAACCCAAAATCTGTAAGAACTTAAAAAACCATTGGGAGGGAAATGGAGGGTTGTGCTAAATGTCATAAAATATAATCTGCATATGTAAATATTTTAAAGGAGAGGGATCCAATCGGAATTCTAGTGATCTGCACATTTTAAATAATATCTCGAGTGAGGGGCTCCAAGTATAAACTAAACAAATACAAAGAAAGAGGGAATCCCTGAAGTGTACCTCTGCACAACAAAAAAAAGAATCAGACAGAATTCCATTATAACAGATACAAGACACTGGGGTAGAATACAGTAGTCTTATCCATTTAACAAAAGCTAAGGGGAAACCAAAAGCTACCAAAGTTTGAAACAGATAGTGCCAGGAAGCTATCGAATGCCTTCTCAGCCTCCAGAGAGACTAGCACCAATGGGATACTGGAATCTCTGGACACCGGTAGCAAATTAAACAATTTCTGGACATGATCAGAAACCTGAGGCCTCTGCATGAAACCAGTCTGCTCTCTGCCAATTAAGGATTTCCAAAGCATCGCAATCCTAGAGGCCAGGATATGCTCAAGTATTTTGGTATCCATGTTCAGGAGGGACATTCAGTGGTAGTTACTGACATCAGTATGGTCTTTGCCTGGTTTGGGAATAAGTATGATATGGGCATCTAGGAAATCAGGAGGAAAAGAATTAGCCTGATAACAGTTAAAAAAATTCAGCCACACAAGGAGACATTTCCTTTTTAAAAGCTAAAGGAACTCTTGAAGTTGCCGCTCTCTACATGTTTTCCTTACCGTAGCCGGGCGTATAAGCTCACCACTTATTACACATTTAAAGGCACTCAAACATATCTCCATAGGCCGAGAATGGGAGTAATTTATCTAAAAATAATCCAGTATAGAATGCTTAATTTTATTACGGGACCACTCATCCTTTAATAACTGCTCATTTAACTTCAAATATTTGTCCCCCTCATTAGACAGAGATAGACAAGAGAAACAGAAATCGGTGCGTGATCCAAGATTAGTATACTCTCAATGTCACAGCACCTCACACTCTGATTATAGCTTGAGCTAAGCAACACAGTCTATTCAAGAGTGGGTGTTGTGAACCAGACAGTAAAAATTATACTCTCGGTCCATGGGGTGTAAAACCCGCCAGATGTCTACCAGGCCACATGATTCAAGCATCTCTCCCAAGGCTCCCTGAGCTGGAGATAGTCCTTTTCCAATAGTCCCTGACCTATCTAGGGAAGCATCTACAGTCAAGTTCCAATCCCCCATAATAATTTTTGGAATGCAGTTGAATTCTGCTATTATATTCCCCAACTGAGTAAAAAAGGCAGGTGAATCACTGTTAGGGCCATAAATACATCCAAGATTAGCTCACGAGTCCCAGTCCTGACCCAGAGAAAGAGATAATCTTCCAGGTCTATGTATTCTTTGAACACATGAAATAAATGTTTCCTCACTAAAATTAAACACATCCACCCTACGGATACACGAACCAAAACTAAAAGCATGGCCCGCCCAAAGACGTCGAATAAAGTGGGCATCCTTGCTTAAAATAGGAGTTTCTTGTAACACTGCCACATCTGGTTTAAATTAGTCAAGATGTTTAAGGATTTGCGTATGTTTTAGAGGAGGAGTTCCCCCCTTTAATGTTTCACAATATACAAGTTAAATTCGGAACTGCCCTATTGGTACCAACAAAGAAAGAGACAAGTGCATGCAGCATACTCTCCAAGACAAAGGCAAACTGTCACCCATCTTATCATATTTAGACAACACTCCCCTTAAATAATTCCCCAAACTCCCAAAGAATATAGCCACCCTGTACACCCAAATGAAAAGATCCAGAAACAGCAGCGAAGAATAAGAACACACTAACAGCAAAACATGAACAAGCAAGCAAAAATATCCGCTGTTCTACCCTCTCATCAAAGTGGGGAGACACCCCAAGCAATGACATCAGGTCATCCATCTTTAAATGGGCCATCGTGGTTCAGAACTGCGACTACGCACTCCAGCCACGATTGAAAACCAGCAAGAATGCAGTGAATGGCAAAAAAAAAAAAAAAAAAGGGGGACACTCCCTGCACCCAAATATGTGTCGTTTCTGTGGCCCCCGTCACTGGTGCAACACTCCATTAAGGCCTAATGCAAGTCAATTATTTCTAGAAGAATATCAGACTAAAGCCAAAATAAGAGAGGTCTCAGTCACTAAACACCAACCATAAAGCTTAATGAACATTCACCTGTAGCCTCACCCTGCACCCATTTAAGGGTCGTTTCTGTGTTCCCATGCAGGTAAAAAAAAGGCTGGAAGAAAAGTATAACATAACCACTAGCCCCTGGCAAGTCAAAAGTCAGTACATCCAAGAAAATCCAGGAATTGCACAACCAGGGGAGTATCAGTCCCAGGAGACTCAGCCCAAAATGTCAACTATCAAGAGACTTGCCATTTACAGCAATATCAGATATATCTGAGCAGAAATGAAAAGCAGACAGTCCGTTCACAGGCACGCAAGTTAATATAGGACCAGAGGCTACTAAATGAAACTGATAATCCAGCAGACCGCAACAGGAGAAATAGTTCAAGAGGGGTCATCGGGCAGCAAAAAGAAAGTCCAATCCACAACTGCAGAAGTTAAGATTGATCCGGCATAGTTTCCAGTGATCCCCTCACATAACAAAAATAACTTTCTAAGTCCAGCAAAGGTCATCAATATAAAATCAGTAAGCCATAACCAAAGCTTGTATAAACCTCCTCTTTTGTAGATGGTATTATCACTGGCTCTCTCAGGAAACAATCAAGGTGGAGGTATCAGGTGACATTCTAACGGCGTAGGGGAGAAAACAGCTGTGGGTACAATTTTTGTGAGTCAGTTTTAGCCTGGTCTGTAGAGAAAAATTACAAGGTGCCAACTGTAGCATGCACAAACAACTGGGAAGGGTATCACATATGAAACTTCACCCCCGCTCAGCATCATATTTGTTAAATCTCCCTGCACGCGGTCTCGGACCATGGGGGTAGTGTCACTAAATATAAAAAGGACTTACTATTTTTTTTTTTTTTTTTTTTTAAAGCTCGGGGTTTCTGCAGAATCCAGAGTTTCTTAATAGTTTAAACAGCAGCCGACACCTTTGGGAAAACTTTGAAAAACATAATCGCTGGACACAGTTCAGCTTGTATATATTTTCTATGGATTTTCCCTTTCCGTTATTTATTGCTGAAAAAATTCTCACAAAACAAGGTGCTTATCCCTTAAAGTTCATCTGCCTCTTTAGCTTACTCCATACTTGAAATCATAATACCCTGGTTGTTGCATCAGTCTGTTGCCATGGGTACAACTGTGATATCACAGGCAAAGTATTATGACATCAGGTTGGGAAAAAGCAGTAAAAGCTGATGAACCCTCAAGAAAGTACAGTTATGCAAGAACTTACCGTAACAGTAGATCTTAGAGAGAGGCTCTTGCAATAGGTAATTACATATAGGACTGATGCCAGCCAGCGCCAGGACCCAACGGAAAAATTTCTAGCTAGCAGTCCTGGCGAGGGACCGCCTCACTGCCAGGGTGACCGCGCCATAACGTATCGTCACCGGTATAAAGGGCAGTCCCGACGCCTGCCTTCCAGTTCTTTTCCCACCACAGGCTTCAAGCCCAGACGAGAGAGAAGCGGATGATTCCATTCCTGGAAAAGGAGCTGAAAAAGCCTAGGGGATGGAGGTGGGAAGGTGGCCTGCACAAAGAGCCTCTCTGAAAAATACTATTCTGACATAACTTCTGCGTAACTGTACTATCTACCGAGAGGAGCTCTTGCAGTAGGTAATTACATATAGGACTGAATCCCAAGCAGTCAGGAACAAAGTAAAGGCACCGGGAGGAGGGAACTACTCTAAAAAGTAGCCCTAGCCGTGCAAGCCTCAAGACAGGAGGCCTTGCAAAACGGCCAATCCGAAGCCTGCTCTATGGCGAGAGGCAATATCCAAACTGTAATGTTTTGTAAAGGTATGGACGGACGTCCAGGTGGCGGCAGCACATGTTTGCCGCAGACACATTCTTGAAACAAGCCGCAGAGGCCGCTATTCCTCTTGTGGAGTGACTTCTAACCTGACCCGGAAGGGTCTTGCTGTACTTGTCATAACAGAAAGTGATGCAATGAGCCAACCACTTTGACAGGCATTGCTTGGAAACAGCACTGCCTTCCGTTTTGTGAGCAAAAGAGATGAACAACTGATCAGTCTTTCTGAGATCCTTCGTCCTGTTGGTGTAGTATCTCAGAATCCAGTGAACATCCATAGTATGGAGTAAATATTCCCCTTGATTAGAGTACTGCATAAAAAAGGCAGGTAGCTCTATGGACTGATTTAAAGTAGACTCTGCTACTACTTTAGGTAGAAACTTAGGATTCGTGAGAAGAGCAACTCATTCTTTGTGAAAAATCAAATAGGGGATTTTACACATAAGGGCCTGGAGCTCGGATATTCTTCGAGCTGAAGTAATGGCCACCAAGAAAAGCGTCCTCCACGAAAGAAACTTCAGATCTGCAGAAGCTGCAGGTTCAAAGGGAGGGAGAGTAAGTTTCTCGAGAACAAAATTCAAGTACCAAGGGGGAGCAGGAGTACTGATGGGGGGCCTTAGATGAAGGACCCCTCTGAGAAACGTCTTAGAGACCTCCAGTTGAACACAAGCTTTATCTGCGAAGGGAACATGGTAGGCTGAGATAGCTGCCATGTGAACCTTCAAGGAGGAATGGCTGAGACCCAGGTCGAAGACATGGAGAAAGACTCCACGTTCTTGGAGGCTGCCCAAGTCGAGAATCTCTTCCACTTCATGGGATAAATGGATCTGGTGGAAGGTTTTCTAGCCTCCACTAAAATTTCCGCCACTTTTAGAGAGACACCAAAACGGGACTGGGCTAGGTCTGCAGGAGCCATGCATGTAGTTGAAGGGATTTGAGGCCTGGGTGGACCAGGGTCCCCTGATCCTGGGTCAGCAAACCTCGAGATGGAGAAAGAAGAAGAGAAAGGATCCTCTGAATATTGTTGTAGAAGAGAGAACCAGATTTGCCTGGGCCAGAAAGGAGCGATCAGAATCATTCTCACTCCTTCTGTGGCTAGTTTCTGCAATACTCGTGGGATAAGAGGAATTGGGGGAAAAGCACAGACAAATCTGTCCTTCCAGTCTAGAGACAGAGCGTCGCTCCAGAAAGCGCCTTGCTCTGGAACGAGTGAGCAAAAGGTGGGAAGTTTTGCGTTTTGGGGAGAGGCAAACAGGTCTACCTGCGGAGTCCCCCAAAGCTGAAAGATATCGTCAAGTACCCTTTGGTCCAGTTCCCACTCGTGTGCCAGAGCAGAGGAGCGGCTTAGCTTGTCTGCCAGAGTGTTGTCGACTCCTGGAACATGAATCGCCGTTAGGCAAAGGTCGTTGTTGTGTTACATAGATACATAGACAGTGCTGGCAGATAAGGGCCTATGGCCCACCCAGTCTGCCCATTTGAGCCTGTAAGTTCAGTTTGTTTTCCTAGAAGTCTGTTGCCCCTTACCCCTGACCTCCAGAATTCCTTTATGTCTATCCCATGCATTCTTAAATCCGTGATTGTTTCAGCCCCCACCACTTCTCTGGCAGGGTGTTCCACTTGTCCACCACCTGCTCTGTGAAGAAATTCTCTCTCATGTTTCCTCTGAATTGTCCTCCCTCCAACTTCATCCCATGCCTCTAGTCCTGGAACATCTTTTCAGCTTAAAAATAGTGTTTTCCTGCACCCTGTTCCTCCCTGTAAGATACTTGTATGTCTCTATCATATCCCCTCTCCTCCTCTCCTCCAGAGAGTACATGTTCAGTTCCTTCAACCTGTCTTCATAGGACTTGTGATGCAATCCATGCATCATCTTTGTTGCCCTTCTCTGAACCTTCTCTACCCTGTCTATGTCCTTACGTGGGTATGGTCTCCAGAACTGTACACTGTACTCCAGGTGGGGCCTCACTAGTGTCTTGTATGCTGAATTATGACCTCCCTTTTCCTGCTGGTGATGCCCTGCCTATACATCCCAGCATCCTATCTGCTTTACCTGCTGCCTTGTCACACTGTTTCCCTACCTTGAGGTCATCAGAGAGACAACCCCAAGATCCCTTTCCTGCTTGGTACATGCTATATCCTCACCCCCAACTGATATATTGTGCCAGGTTTTTGTGCCCCATATGCATTATCTTGCACTTCTTTGCATTGAATTTCAACTGCCAAACCCTGACCATTCTTCAAGTTTCTGCAGGTCGCTTCTCATTCTGTCTACACCCTCTGGTGTGTCTACTCTGTTACAGAGCTTTGTGTCATCAGCAAACAGTGAAATTCTGCCTTCTAGGTCCTGCAATGTCACTGATGAAGATGTTGAATAGGACCGGTCCCAGCACTGATCCCTGTGGTACCCCACTGGTCACTCTTCCCTCTGTGGAGTGACAGCCATTTACCACCACCCCCTCTGTGTCCTGCCACCCAGTCAGTTACCTACCCACCACACTACTGTCCTGCCCACACCCATATTCCCCAGTTTGTGTAATAGTCTCTGATGTGGCACAGTGTCAAAGGCCTTGCTGAAGTCCTGATAGGCCATGTCCACTGCCCTCCCCTGATCCACCTCCCTAGTCACCCAGTCAAAAAATTCAACGAGGTTGGTCTGACATGACCTCCCCCTGGTGAAACCATGCTGCCTTGGGTCCTGCAGTCCATTGACAACCAGATGTTCCACCAATCTCTCCTTCAGTAGTGCTTCCATGATCTTCCCCACTACCGAGGTGAGGCTGACTGGTCTGTAGTTCCCTGCTTCCTCTTTGTTCCCACTTTTGTATAAGGGGACTACATCTGCTGTCCTCCAGTCTTTGGGTACCTCCCCTGTTTCCAGTGATCGGCTAAACAGGATAGCCAGAGGTTCAGCCACCACCTCTCTTAGTTCTTTAAGGACCCTGGGGTGCACCCCATCTGGCCCCATTGCTTTATCAATTCTTATTACTTCCAGTTCCTTCAGGACCCTTTCTCGTGTTGCCCAATCCCAAACCCTCACTGCCTCCCTGAATAGAGGGTAGGACCGAGTTCCTCCCTGTTTGTTGATTTACCACACTACGCACATGTTGTCCGTCTAGATGGCTAGGTGGCCGGGAAGGATGTATTGGTGAAGGGCTTGGAGAGCGTACAGCACAGCTCGAGGCTCGAGCACGCTGATGTGGAGAGCTTGTTCCAGTCTGGACCACGAGCCCTGGGTCCTATGAAGACCCAGATGGGCACCCCAACCTTCACCTTGATGTGTCTGTAGTCAGAGTCTGGGAGGGGGGGGATGAAAGAAGGGGACCCCCCCGGAACAGGTTCTCTAGAACCATCCACCACTGCAAGTCTCGCACCATCGGCGATGAGATCAGAATTAATTGATCTAGGTCGTCCACAAGTTGATCCCACTGGGAGCAAAGAGTCCACTGAGAGATCCTCATGTGGAGTCGAGCTTGGGGGACCGTCAGAATAGCAGCCGCCATGAGCCCCAGAAGATGGAGGACCGACCTCGCAGAGACCCTCCTGCGTTCTGACAGCAGGGAAATCTGGGTTTGGAGAGAGGCAACCCTATCCAGAGGCAGGAAGGCCCTGCTCACGGTCGTATCGAGGATAGCCCCGATGAACTGTAGCCTCGGAGACTTGGAATGGTTGATAGTAATACCCAGGCAGGTGAAAACCTGCTGGGTGAGGGAGAGAAAACGCAGAAGTTCCTCCCTGGAAGAGGCCGCCAGGAGCGAGTCGTCCAGGTAAGGGAACACCTGTACTCCCATTGTACGCAGGTGGGCTGCTACCACAGCCAGGCATTTGGTAAATACTCGGGGGGGCCCAAGGATAGACCAAAGGGGAGCGCCTTGAATTGGTAGTGGTATTCCCCTGAAACGCAAAACGAAGATACTTGGGGTGAGAAAGGTGAATGGGAATGTGCAGATAGGTATCCTGCATATCCAGTGCACAAAGCCACTGACCCGGCCGAAGGAGGAGCAGAAGTCTCTGCAGAGAGAGCATCCTGAACCTTTTGTATTCCACATAAAGATTCAGGGAACTGAGATCTAGAATGGGTCCAAGATCCCCAGTCTTCTTTGGGACCAGGAAGAAATGAGAATAGTAACCCATCTCTTGAAGATGAAGGGGGATGGGTTTTATCGCCTGCTTCGCGAGAAGGTACGAGATTTCTTCCCGGACCAAAGGAAGATGTTCCCTTGAATAGGACGACTTCAGGGGTGGGTGGCGGGGTGGTTTCTGAAGAAACTCTATGGAATGCCGTTCCGCTATAAGCTGGAGCACCCAAGAATCCGTGGTTATCCTCTCCCATCCCGGAAGGTGGAGGGGAAAACCTCCCTCCTACCGGTTCCTCTGGGAAGTCCAGAGGCGGTGGGAGAGGAAAAGAGTCAGGTGGTGTGGGGCAGGGCCCCAGCTGAAGCACACAATGCTTTTTTGGGCGGGGGGGGCTTAACAGCTGTGGGGGCCCAGCATTTGGTGGCCCGCCTTCCCTGTGGTTTCGCCTTTGGCGAATTCATCTGCGAAGGGCCCAGGCGCTGCTGTTGATGGGGACGGTACATGGAATCCACTGATTTCAGAGCCGACCCCTTCTCCTGCAAATTGGTGATGATGTCCTTGACATCACCTCCGAAAAGCACCGACCCCTGGAAAGGTGCCTCCTGAATAGTGGATTGCACCTCCGGGAACAAACCTGACATACGGAGCCAGGCATGACGCCGTAGACCCACGGCGAAAGCAGAGCTCCGCCCGGCAGTGTCCACTGCATCGTATGTTGCCCGCAAAATGTGGCGACTGGCCGAACGAGCAGAACGGACGAGGTCGGCTAACTCCTGTTTGACCTGGGAGTCAGGTAAGGAGCTTGGATTCCACCTGGGTAAGGACAACCTTCTGGTAATCCCCCATTTGGGCAACGTAATTCAGGGCCCGAATTCCCAGTGTGGAGGAGGTGTAAATCTTTCTTCCGTACTGGTCCAGAAGTGGAGATTCCTTATCAGGAGGAGACGAGCTCGGATGTTTTGGATGTGCTAACCGGCCATGAGTGGCGCTAATCACAACCAAGTCGGCCCGAGGGTGAGAGTCTAGGTAGTCGACACCCTCACGAGACTCGTATAGCCTGTTTGACTTCCTGGGAAGTGGGACTAACGCCGACGGTTGTTTCCAAATCATGGTAACAAGGTCGGCATGAGGCTCAATCCAGGGTGGCACTAATGTTGGAGCTATCACAGGCAGATCCAGATGTTCAGCGAGTTTAAGTCGCTGAGGATCTGGTTCCAAAGAGTGCCACTGTTGTACTTCCTGGATTTTTCTAAGCAACTCCGTGAAAGGAGGAGACTTCGAAGGGGTCCTCGGCCGGGGCTTAGACAGAGAGCGGGGCTCGTCGTCTCTCTCGGAGCATCCCTCGGAAAAGTCTGAGGAATCTGAGAGGGAAGAAGAATAAGACTCCCTTACGCAACTCAGGGGAGGAACGGGTTCCTTGGGTGGTACCCGTAAACGTGTGTCCTGCCCCCCTCTGGACCCAGAGGAAAGAGCTCTGGAGTCCGGAGGTGGTGACGTAGTGTGCCGCTTCAGCCATACGGGAGCCAGTGGTGGCACCGTCATCATAAGGCGGCTCTCTACCTCCCTGGTGAGTTGAGCCTTGGCCTTGGCCCACCAGGAGGCCAGAGTCTCCTGCAGATCCACCGGCGGACGTGGGGGCGGTGGAGGTGGAGGAGGAGGGGGAGGGGGAAAAGTGTACAGGTTGTATCCGTAAGGCGAGTATCCAAAACCCGGCTGCGTGAAACCCGGCGTCAGGTATTGCGGAGTCGGGTACTGCGGCGCTAGATACTGTGGTCCCGGGTACGACGGCGTCGGATAACACGGCGGGTACCGGGAGGTGGGGCTCGCCGAGCAGACGGCCCAGTCGGGCGGCCTCACAGGCGGGTCCACAATAGGGGGCCCGGAAGGCGGAGGGCCCGACGGAGGGGGAACATCCGGAAGCATGATGTCTCCTGGAGCCGGTAGGACCGGCGTTGGTGGTACCGGCAGAGGTGCCGTCGTCCGGGGGCCCGTCAGATCCAGTTCTAATGGAGGAGGAAGATCCCCCGCATCATCCGGGGATGGAGGACAGAAATCCCCAGGGTCAGGCTGGGGTGACTCAGGCTCCCCCGACGGCAGCAAAGGCTGCGGGGAACCTGGTACGACGGACGTGGGAGGGTCCATTGTCAGTTCTGTCGCCCGGCACATGTCAGAGGAGCTGACGTGCGGCTTAGGGGAGAGTTCCCGGCGGGCGTCTGGCTTACGGGAGCCCTCACCGGAGGTGGGCCGAGGGGAAGGATCATCCCGGTCCGGGGGGGGTAGAGGTTGTACGCCGCCCTGAAGGGTCGGGAGTCTTATCGACCCTCTCCATGCGGACGTCAGAGGAGCCGACGTCCAACTTAGAGTGCGCCCATGCCAGTAGACGCAAGCCTGCAGCGAACAGGGCGGAGGCCTCAATCGCCGGGCGCCCGCAAAGGCCAGGCGCGAGCCGAAGGCGGGCCGACGCCTCCTCAAAACCTTGGAGACAGCTGTCGGCGGTCGCCCGGGGGGGTCGTTACCTTGGTCCCAGCGTCTCCAGCGGGAGACACGGTAGAGAAGGACTTCTCCTGGTGCCTCTCCTTGTCTTTCTTTTTCCAATGTCCTTCGGGGGAAGCAGACGCCTGCCTCAACTTTTTCAACTCCTTTTCCATAGAAGACATCTTTTTCTTGAGGAGATGGGCTTCCAGGGACTGTTGGCGCCGTTTACGGGTAGCCGCGTTGAAGTTGAGGCAATGCTGGTACTTCTCGACTGGCTGATCAGGGCCTAGGCAGAAAAGGCACAGGGAATGGCCGTCCTTGTGTGGCAGTTGGGCGCCGCACGAGTCGCACTTGTTTTTGTGCTTGGAGAGTGTAGAGGACGACATACACTGACGATGTACCCGACGACTGATTAAAGAATAACTTTTTCGGTAAAAACCAACGAAAGGTAGGGCCGACGAAGCACAAACTTTACCGCGAGATGCTACACGAGCTAACGGCGGGAAAGAACTGGGAGGCGGGCGTCCGGGACCGCCCCTTTATACTGACGTCGTATGACGCCGGTCACCTGACGTGGGGGTGGTCCCTCGCCAGGGACTGCTAGCAAGAAATTTTTCTGTGGGGTCCTGTCGCCAGCTGGCGTCAGTCCTATATGTAATTACCTACTGCAAGAGCCCTCTCAAAGTAAGATACAACCATCCAGTGTTTGAAGCAAATTACCTCGGTAATAAGTAATGGGGATAACAAATACAGAGCTGATAAAACATAATGTTTGGACATAAAGCAGTTTATGTTTTCAAAGTTTTTCTTGAGGCGTCAGTGACTCTAACACTCTAATAATGAAAGCTCTGGGTTTGCCATCAGGCGGTGGTTAGGAGCGCAGAGACCCATGGGGGCGTTCAATCAGATAGTTATCCACTGAAGGATGAAGACCGGCCACTTTCAACAAAAGCTTTTGAACAAACGCCAACATGTCAGCACCCTCAGATGCTTTAGGAATGCCAACAAACACCAAGTTGTTGCAGCGACTTCTCGCCTCAAGATCATCTACTTTGAGCTTTAACTTGGTGACCCACTTTTTGAGCTTCTGCATCTCCAAAGTCTCCCTTATCTGAGAGTCCTCCAACCCCAACAAAACTAATCCTAGATTCGGCATCACCTAGTCTTCTGTGAAAGACCTCTAAGGTAGGTTTCAGTAGCTGTAAATCCTCCATTACTTTTGTAAGGATCAGCTTAATACCTGCAATGTCTGCGATAATTATATCCGATTTATCTGGCTCTTCAGTCTCAGGGAATCGGGTGTAGGGTACTTCCAAGGAGGTAGGGGTCTAGCTGGTTGCACAACAGAAAATTTGCCCGGTACCACTGGATCTCTACTAACCGAGGAGTCCATGAATTCCACTGGCACGTCAGTCATATCCATCACTTTAACTATTAGAAACAATAACCAATGGAGAAAAACCGCCGCTAACTGTTAAAATAAATGAGTTTAAAACAGTCGAGAATAGTCCATTCAGTCTGAAGGCATCACGTGTTCCCAATTTTATCGCTTTTTATGAGACCATTAGTAGAAAGGCCATTGTTTGCTGCATCACAGGGATTCGGGCTTGGTGACCTCCGTTACTCCCGCACTGAATTTCTCGGGCCTCAAAATTTGTACAGGTATTCAATTCTATCCACCTGTCCTGCTGTTTATGATAAATCCTTTATTTTGACACTTTGGAAGTTGACCAGCAAAGGAGGGCTATCGGGGAGGGTCACAAAAGGAATCCAACTGAAATTAAACCTTATTAAGCTGTTGGTGGTATTTCAGTGAAAGATGTGATGCCTCTAAATCTCTCTGTATTTAAATACCCGATTACTGGGATTCACAAAATCCCCAAGAATGCCGCAAGCCCCAGGTGCAAACATACGGCACACAGGGCTTGTAGCATTCCCAGGCCGGCGATCAGGATTCTCGATCCCGTACACCAATTGACACAAGTTAGACCAGCTTTTTGCCTTTTTCTGGTCTAGCTTGCAGCAATCTCAGGTACCTGTTTTAAGCTGCGTAAAGCAGATAAACTGTTGTAAATGCTCCAGATCTCCTTGAATCCCGCACGTTCTGCAGCAAACTTTTCAGTGCAGCTGTGCCAGTTGCCAGGTGTGACACAGGGTTTGATGTAAGCCCTGCAATAACCTTTGTGATTCCAGGCCATGTGATTCCAGGTTCCACCTCCCTGACAAAGCCATTTTGGAAGGCAAAGTACTGTGGTGGTTTGTCAACATTTTTCCTAATTGATTCTCAGCTTCATACTTCAATAAATTTGAAAACACTTTTTGTTCCCCATATAGCCAGTGTGACTCTAGCTTGCTTTGCTTGCTTGCAGAAGTTCTGTGCTCTGTTAAGTACCACCACCAGGGCGTTCAAGCTGTGTGGCTTGACTGGGATTTTTCTGTAACTTGTATCTCCTCCTCATTCTCCCAAGTAATGCAGGATCGTCTCTACTCAGAACTGTTTCAAGCATTATAGAGAGGGTACATTATATGCAGTGTTTATGCTGCCACCAGCCACACAGCACTTTAACACTCTGTATTTAGCTAAATATCACTGTTTGAAGAGGCCAAATTGCCAATGTAGTTCCAGAGGATGTAGATGAACCATGCATTTTGATCTTTCGGCTACTAAATTCAGTAAATAACCAGTTACAGGGTTTTGGAATACTAGCTAAAAAAAAAATAAAATAAAATAAAAAAAAGAAAAGAAACATTGTGAATACTATCCCTCTACTCTTCTATCATCTACTTGCACCTCAGGTTGATTGTGGCTACTCCCTTAGGTAGCACAACTAATCCCCTGGGATGCTCAATCCTCCTCCTCTGGCTAGTTCTCCAACGACTCAGGCTGGTTTCTGAACACACTTATTTTTTTTTTAATTTTTTATTTTATTGAAATCTAGGATTACAAATACCTTTGAGCAGGAACTGCTCGTTTACAAAGGTTCCACGTCAAAGCAATGGGGGATATACATACATACAAAGGTCAACATAATAATATATAGTTACTTTTTTATTGTGTAGGAGACTGAGGCTTAGAAATTCCAGTAATTTATCTTGTCAAATCATGAATGATAGCACTACCACTGTACTGGCAGGCCAGCATAAATTTTTCAGGTTTGACGGCTGGTCTCTACCCAGAACTCGTAGGCATCCCTCCAAATTAGGTATTTACTAACTGTAGCTAAACACACTGTGAGGGCTCACACAGCTCGCCTGTACCTGGAGCCCCTAAATGTTCCATCAGCCATTCACAGACCCAGTTGGAAGATACTAATTACACAGGTGCCTAGGTGAGGGCTCACATCTTCTCAATACAGTCAGGTGTGTCTTTACCGGGGTATGTACTGTCTGCCATCTCCTTACTCTCCCAGGTGATTACCCACCAGCACCCAGGTCTGCCACATGTCTTCCAACCCTACACCAAAACGTTTACAATCTTCTTTGCCATTTTTCGGTATTCATAATGTGCAACATACCACGCTGTGTGGACAAACTGAGCAGGGATTCAAGAAAGGGTGGGACAATTATAAAGGAACTGATCAAGACTGTGTGGTTCAGCACTACCAATCCGGGGTGCTGCAGTGCACTTATAGTGACAGGCTTCTACGCTTTTTGCCCATCTACTACTTTCTGTATTTTTCTATTATGAAATCGATAACCATTACCGTCACACTGAGCTGAAACTCATTTCCAAGGGTGGGCGGAGGGTGCAATTACTAGGTCCCCTGGTGCAACCTGAGATGCAGGGTAAGTGGAACCTTAAAAAACTGCCCCTCACTTAGAATGGGCAACCAGTGGAAGACAGCAGGCTACCCTTCTTGCTCTGTATTTGTAATCTGCCATTTCCTAACATACCTAGGTAGTAACTCACCCTGTACCAAGAACTGCCAAGTATTCCTCCAACTCTAGCTGCATGGGCAGCATATTCACACATTTGTTTGCAGTACAAGCTGAGGCTGTGCCTCACACACTAGGTAAGTTTGCAAGGTGTGAGCAACACTGGAAGCAGCAGTCTACTTTGCGAGGCACAAACCAGTTTGCATGATCCCACAAATACTGGCCTGAAGCATCTATTCAGAGAGGCAGAGCCATAAATACAAGTGCCACTGGTATACTGGCACCCCCTATCAAACTGCCATTTAAGAAGGCAAAGCAAATTTTATTTAAATAGATGCCCATCTTCTGGGTGACCAACATGTTAAAATTGCATACAAAACACCATCAATAAATTACATATGCAAAATAACATCACAACTTAGAAAATAAATATTCTACACTATAACTCGTTATTAAAAAATGTATAACTACAATCAGCAATAACTTCTAGCTGAAAATATTGCCAGGGACCAATTTAAGCACAAAAAGCATGCTTTAATAAAGCACAACCAGCCAAGAACCCAGACTAAAAATATAAAACTGGCCTGTAAATGCAGTATTACACCACTGCATGAAAAAGAAGAGAGACCAGTTAGCTTGTGGCAGAACATGTATATACAGTACATAGGAACACAACTTTACCACTATTTCACTGCTGCAGCATTATTATTGCAACACCTGATCACAGATCCGAGGGTTCTAGGTAGAGAGGGCGCAGGCAGCAAGATGCCCTCCCCCACCCCCCGAAGCTTAATTCAGACCAGATCCGAGGGTCGCGATGTCAAGAGGGCACAGCCAGCAAGACGCCCTCCCCCACCCCCTGAAGCTTAATTCGGACCAGATCCGAGGGTCCCAAGGTCGAGATGGTGCGGGCAGCAAGACGCCCTCCCCAGCCCCCGAAGGTACATCCACGGCTTTCCACGAGGAGCCCCACTGTTCCAGCGCTCTACTATTTGAATTTTGGACTTGGCACCTTTTTTGCTGATGTATTGCCTTAAGCTATTTCTGTCGGCACAGGTTTAGAGATAGTTTTTTTGGTTTCATTTCTACCTCCTGAGGCACATTAACTGGTGCTATTTTCAGCTGTACTTTAACGTCTTTCTCTGTATGTAGGACCTTATAACAAATGTTGTTGCTGTACTCTACTGTGCATTAAGGAGTCCTGAAACCTCCGGTCCCCTGCATTTACTTTTGATTGCTGAGCCAGTTTAGATTTCAGTCCCTAATTGTTGTCAGAGTAAATAAGAAAAAGGGATTTTCTGAGGGCTGCAAGACATTTAAACCGACTTCAGTCCCCTAATTCAGAGTAAAAGCTTCGGAGGCTGCAAGAAAGTTGCAACTGAACCAGGCTTGATAATTTGGTCTGCGCTGTGCCTTCCTGTCCTGCCCAGACACCCTCCCACGCCCCTGCTCTCCACTCCCATAATATAAATATCTTACCTCCCTATGCTTTCCTCCATGGCTTAATTCAGACCAGATATGAGGGTCCCGAGGTCGAGAGGGTGCGGGCAGCAAGATGCCCTTCCCCACCCCCCCCAAAAGTACATCTGCGGCTTTCCACGAGGAAATTTTGTCACACCTCCTTCAAAACCCCATATGAGGAACACCCTTCTTAAAAACCTCCTTGGGTAGGCCACTGGAAAATGTCTCACCATTCAAATACCTGGGACTCACGCTTGATGAGAACCTAGTGCTTCCAGCTGCGCATAAACACCATCAAAAACTTGGGCCGTTCTACCGCTCAGCACCCTACCTCTCAAAGCATGCCAGTGACCACTGCCTCTGCCACCGTACCTTGTCTATTCTATGCGGCACCTGTCATCCACTCAGTTAAGGCTCCGTTACTGAACAAACTAAAAAAGACATACCATAGGACAGCTCACTTTGTCGCCTCGGCCCCCGCCCGTACTCACCAGTGCCGTGTACTCAAACTAATTTGGCCAACCTTTGACAACAAATTTGACTTCCCAGTGCACTGTACCACCTTTAAGTTGATTCATCAGCGCCCCACCCCCCACCCCGGCCTGATGGGCCTGCTATCCCTAAAACCTACCTCTCATGTACTAAGATCTTCTAGCCTACCATTACTGGAACTCCCAAAAGCCAGGCTAAAGAAAGGCCAAAGATCCTAAGCTGTCACTGCCCCCAGAATTTGGAACAATTTGACCCACCCTCTACTTTGCTGCAAAACCATTAACCAATTCAAAAAAACTCTGCAAGGATGAGTTCTTCAAACCCCCAATGCAGAGGTAACTGTTATTAACAAGTAAGGCCACATGTGACTGTGACGCGTCTCTCTCAATCTCCGCAACACCACACACAGCCTCCCTTCTCTCCTATCTCAAAGACAAACTGTTCTCCCAGCTTCTTACTCCTTATCTACCAAGAATTACATCGGACTGTAACCTGAACCTTATATCTCTAACCAAATGCAGTTGAATCTGGCTATTCTTAGTTATTTTGCTGTTCAAACTGTTAACATCTGGTATGTGAATGGCATAAATGTCCCTGCACATGGTATCAAATGTTAATCTGCCTCCAGCCTCTCTGGCTACCTGCAAACTGCCTGTAATCCTGAATCCTTTGGTTACTGTCTACTCGGGTACTGTTATTTACCTATGGCTTAACTGTATATTGTGACTCACTGTCTTATTCTACGTGTATTATTGTATTATGTTTTGTTTTTGGAATGTTTTATTCCTCGGATCATCACTGAAAAAGGGACTTTAAGTTGACCTACCCGGTCATCAAAATTCAAATAAATAAGTCTGCACTAGCCAATATGCAGCCCCAAGATATTAATAAGCCATCTCCTCACTCTACTGCAAAAAGGGTTCACCACCACCTGCACATCTAGGTGTACCTCAGTCCTCAAAATTTACTTCAGATTAATTCTCCAGGTTAATATCAAGAGGTGTAGTATCTTTCTTACAATCTGCCATTACTACAGACGCCAAAGTAAGAGCTCATATATCCAACATTATTGTGTATGTAGAAAAAAATAAAACAAAATGTCAATTGTGTGTGCCTCAATTCAGACATCCAAAAAAGGCTTCATTAATACCCATGACTGCAGCGTGTCCAACAAAAAGAAACCAACACCATGGTGTTTACAATCTGCCATGTCATTCTCCCAGGACAAGACCTGCACACCCAACATTATTAGAGGTCCCTCTGAGGCCCCCCATGGTGAAGGGTTTATTATCTGTCATCTACCATATTCTGTCTAGCAAAGTTTCATCTATATGAAGAAGACATTCCAGAGCAAACAGCAGTATTTTTCTTTTGAGGGGGGGGCCGTATGAGGGCGATCAGTCCACTGTATCAGGGCTTCCTGGAATCCGTAACAGTGGGGAGTGAGGTGCCTAACTGGAGCACTGCATGCTGCTTCTTCCTACACAGGTGTAACCCCAGTGCCCCCCATGGGTTACTAAACAGTTTTACTCATATATATATATATATATATATATATATATATATATATATATATATACACACATACATACATATACACACCCCACCTTGACAAAGCATTAGCAAAACGTGAAACGTGGGTGTGTTTTTCATGGCGTATGTTTACACTGTGGTAATATTTTTGCTGCTATTACAATATAATGTATTTATGATAAAGATGACAAATTTCATTTTAAATCATAGTGGATGTGGTTCTTCTAAGTTACACAGAAACACAGACTGTGACGACAGATAAGGACCACTTGGCCCACCTAGTCTGCCCATTTTCCTACCTAACAGATAAGTTGCATATCCTAGTTAACCAAACAGCTTACTTCCTCCTACCCCCCCACTAGGACTGCCTTATGTCTGTCCCATGCATTCTTGAATTTCCCACTGTTCTTGACTCCACGACCTCTCAGGGAGGCTGTTCCATGCATCCACAACCCTTCTGTGAAAAATATTTCCTCACATTACCTGAGGCGCCTATCTTCAAATTGTGCCCTTGTTTGCACATCTCTTTTTCTGAAAGATGCTACCCTCTTGGACTTTGTTGATTCCTTGTGGTACCTGAAAGTTTCTACCATGTGCCCTCTCTCCTTTCTTCCTTCATGGGTATACATATTAAGCTCCTTTAGTCTTTGTTGCCAGACTTTTTTCATTCTGCATATGTCCTTTTTTAGTCTGAGCACCGGCTATTCTAGTAGCCACCTCCCTTTCTTTTGTTTGTCTGACAGATGTTTATTTTTCTTTTTTGTAATATTCTTCATTTTTTACTATATAGACACACACACACACACACATATGACAGTAGGAGTTCATCTATTGCTTACAATACATGGAATGTTTTTCGGGATGACAATTCATGCTTCTACAACATCATTCTGTTATATATCAAATAACACTAGATCAAAATTCATATCCTACAAAAATTGATTACTTTCCAGGGTTTTAAATAATTGATTAGCAGTTTTTTCCTTGGGACTATACTAACTTTACATAAAGTATTTATACAGATTTTCTAGAAGCGTTGTGTTTGTTAAACACAGTGAGGCAAGAGCCACGCATTTTCACAAAGATTTAGCACTTTTATGAGCAAAATGCTAATCAATTTTTAGAGTTAAATAAATCCCTACTTTCAAATAGCTCTATCAGTGAACAAATGCTTCATCCAGAGGTGAGATGTAGAAAACTCATGGCCTCCATTGAAGCTCAAATTGTGACATCCTTCCAGCTCTAGAAGCTACTATTCTCTCTAGATAATATATCTCAGTCATCAATGAGAGAGGGTGGGTACTTTAGCTGTTCACCATAGGCGAGTTATAACTTTTTTAGCTGCTGCCAGGTACAAGTATAACTTACTTCTACCTGGTGGAACTTTTCCGTCTTCCCCAATATAAAGCAGAATCATCTGACTGGATAATTGAATCTCTGGTCCCACAATATTCTGTATGCTCTTTTCTATATCTAACCAGTATTGGGTAACTTTTGGACAGGCACAAAAACTGTGTGTTATATTTGCCATTTTTTCTCTCCACACTCTCTCCAACAAAGGCCATGCCTCAGACACAAATTTAGCAATTTTGTCAGGGGTATAAAAATATCTACTACAACATTTCCATATATATTCTGACTAGTATGATGGCTGCGATACTCTCTTCGAGGGAGGAACAGGTTCCAACCATTTCTCATAAGTTATCTGATTCCCTAATTCTCTATTCCATTTCCCCAAGATATCCTCAGTGGATTCCTTCCAAGTCTCTTATTGCTTTATATATTTGTCCAATTACATGAATTTGTTCCCTGCTTTCTATAGTGTCCCTTAAAAGGGACATCAGCATAGCTACGAGAGAGGGCAGAGTATTTAATGCTAATTCTTTCTGTATAAATGTCCGAATCTGTAAATATCTATAATGTTGTGTATGGGGGAATTGATATTTTGCCTGTAGTGTGGCAACAGGCAGTACTCCATTTACATCCAGATATTGATATAACAAAATCAAACCTTTTTTCTGCCATTCTTGATGGACCCGAACAGCACCCATATCCAAAGATACACTTTCTGTTTAATTAGTTTAAAATAACCAAAAACTTCAGTTAATGTAGTAGATGCCCTTAGCTCATAGCAAGCCTTTAACATATAATGGGTTCCAAATGTGAAGTTTTGTAACTGTGAATAAGATTTTTTTTTTGGGGCAAATATAATTGAGATGTTTACAAGATCATTTAGTATAAATTCAATAAATTTCCATGGTTTCTCTATCCGAGGGTTCAGCCATGTCATCACTATTTTACATGTTACTGCCTTATGGTAATCTCTAAGGTTTGTAAGATTACAACCCCCCTTTGCCACTGATAACTGTAACAGAGAACATCTGACCCTTGGCTGCTGCCCAGCCCATACAAACCTCGAAAAATTTCTAGCCCAGGACGTGAAGTAGAATTGTGATGGAATAATCGGTAAAGTCCGGAAATAAATATAATATCTTGGGAAACAAGGTCATCCGAATAGCTTTTATTCGAGCTGAAAAAGATATTACCTGGAGTGTCCAATTCCCAACTAAATTCTATATCTCTATCGATAGGGGCTCTAAATTAAACTGTTCCAAATGTTCCAGTTTCTGGGGAATATTTACACCCAAATATTTAATCTTATTATTTCTCCATTTCAGAGGATCTGGTTCTTCAGAGACTGAGAGGGGCTGAAATTTAAAGACAATAACTCTGTTTTTTATTTATTTTGTATCCAGCTATTTCTGAAAACTTATCTATCACTTGTAGGGTAGCAGGAATGGACTTTTCGGGTTCTAGGAGTGTTAATATGTCATCTGCATATAACGATATGGTAAAATCCCTCCCTCCTAAAGGGACCCCCTGAATATTAGGATGTTGCCTTATGGCTTCAGCCAATGGCTCAATGTATATGGCAAACAGTAAGGGGGGAAGGTGGGCAGCCCTGCCTAGTTCCCCTTCCCAGCTGTAACATTGAAGATAACTGTCCATTCACTTTAACATATGCTTTCGGAGAGGCATAAATTCTCTGTATCATGCTAGAGAATTCCCTAGGGAATCCAAACTTGCGTAAAGTTGCCCATAAAAAAGGCCATCTGACGCGATCAAAAGTCTTGTCTGCGTCAAGGCTGAGCAACACTGCTGTCTGACGGATATCTGAAAGATAACAGCCCGCATCATGCCTCACTGGCACAGTTTCTGCAGCTGATGGAGTGGGATCACCCTGACTGGGAAAAGGGACTGCATGCTCTCTGACCTGAAGATAAAGAAGGGCTCATGTGCCAAAAGTCCAAGTTGCATGTATCACAGAGTGTATGTTCAGTAATAGCATGATCGGCCCAAACTTTGCGGTTTCTGACAAAAATTAAAAAATGAGTGTGTCAGTATGAGCGCAAAATGCCTCCAACAGTGTCTCTGCCTGTGTGGACAAAAAAAAATGAAAAAAAAAAAAAAGCGCTTTGCAAACCAAAGTGTTGAAATCTTGTGAGAACATGCTCCGCTTGGCTCCAATCCCAGAAGAGGGATGGTCAGACAGACACTTACATGATCCCAAATGCAGGGACCTTCTTGAACTTTTGTGTGCAATGCAATGGATTGTGTACCTTTTGTACCTGCAGCTTCCCAGCAGGCAAACCGTTGTTGCCTGTCCATTTTGTGTACAGAAAAAAAACTACTACTTTACCCTAGTTAAAAAGTCCCTTCAACTTGTTTCCTGTATACTGTACCTGTGTAGTCTGTAGGCATGAACAATGATTCTCTCTCTCGCATCCCCAATTTCATCCTAATTTAAATATAAATGAGATTGTTTCACTCTGTTTTGCACTGGTGTGAAAATCTGTGTCTCCATTGCAAAGGTCATGACGCCATGCATGCAAGACCTCATGGGAGCTGATGTGTACCTGCACAAGCCAGCAGAAGTTATAGTATCATTTAGTTCTCCATGTCCTGTAAAGTCCCTGTATTCACTAAAAACATTTTTTTCCCTAACTTAGATACACTTTAAACAGCAGCAGGGCACCTACTATGCCCTGAAAAGTTTCATGGCCAGCATAAAATAAGCACACAGGAACTGCAGAAGACAGCAACAAAACCGCCCGATACAGTATAACTACTGCAGGCTTTAGCACTAAAACATTATAAAAATCCAGCCTGCCTTACATGATCCGGTCATGACCTTTGCAATGGAGTCAAGCAGGTTTTCACATCAGACTTTACTTTCATTTACATTCAAATCCTGAAGAGATTAGAAGGGTGCAATAGAGGCAGCCATTGCTCATGCCTACAAACTACACAGGTAAACAGAACAAAAGGCTGAGGAGCCTTCCCTTTAAAGGAGAAGACATTTGTTTGTCATTACTGTGTTTTACTGGTGCCCCACCATGACTGCGAAGATCCCCCGTGTCATGGTCCACCTCCGTTGCCAGATTAAACAGGAATGTTTTGTGCAACCTCCCCTTTACAGCCAAGCAATAAGAAAGCAACCCCTACCCAAAGTGTGTGTGTGGAGGGGAGGCAGTGTCAGCAAGGCAGGCTAATACTGTAAGCACTGGTTACACAGGTAAATCTAGAAATCTGCCTGCTGTATGTTTACTGGTGGCTGTGGATAAGGGCAACCTCTGCCCATCTGCTAACTAGTAAAAAAATAAATGAGATCACCATAAGTGGGTAGTACCCACAGGGTTCCCTGACCTATACGGAAGGATTCCTGTATTTTACAAGGATTTGAAACAATCTGCAGGAAAGTTGTCCCCATAGACTTGCACCGATTATATGAGAAAACAGAGAAAATTCAGCCTCCAAAGTAAACAATGTACTCTACAGAAAAACTGCCCTGGAGTTACAAGGAAAATACCATATTAATTTAAGAGCACTATAGTTATGTGTTTATTGATCTATATAATCAGGTCAGCCAGGACCATGCCCTCGCCGATCAGGGCTGAGTCAGCAGGCAGCCCCCGGGCAGGGGATGAGATGTGTGTTAGTAAACAGCAGCTCAGCAGCCTCTGTAGAACGGCGACACTCCGAGCCCCGAGCCGCAGGCCGCGATGTTTGCAAGCACCCTGGCCGCCCCAACTTACAACACAACCCCTTCTTCCGTACCGGTACTCCATACTCACCACGCAGCAGACTGTCCTCAGTGGTGCACTATCTCTCCGCACTGACACCGCCGCAACTTCGGTAACTCTGCCAGTCAAATTCTAGTTTCCATCCGTCTTCTTCACTCCACAGCTGGTAACTGGGCTGCCAGAGAGTAGTGACAAGAGGTAGGCGGGACTAGCCTTGACTGACAGTCCAGAAAGCCATTAGTAAACTGAATCGTGCGGATCACACGGTAGTGACGGGAGACGATGCCCAGTAAGAGTCTGGAGCCGCAGAGAAGGGGCGGGGTTGAAACCGGACTGAATCTAAGCTGCACCAATCGCACCAGAGAGTGGGCACGCTCTTACTGGTGGGCAAGTTAACCTACGCGTTTACGGACGGTTGTATTTGTCAATCAGAGGCTACAGTGCTTAGCGTTGTTTGACCAATTGAATGAGCCTACAAATAAAGCCACCAACTTTCCGAGGCCTAAAACTGGGACGATCCATCTTGATCATGTCCCTGTCCCACGGTGTCACTCCCACAGGCACCGCCGCAGACAGCACTGCATACAGTCAAGTACATTCTGCTGCTTGCTCTGGACGTGCAGCCCACAGTAACACCAGTAGCAAACATTCAGATTGAAACATTGGCCCAGATATTCATACTGCGCCCAAAAAGTGCGCAATAGCAGGAGCAAGCGCAAGTCCATTGCGCCTATGCACAAGAGGCGTGATATTCAAAAACTGAGACGGCCAAGATGTGCCTACAGCCGACAACTGAATATCACACCACCTGCGCCATAGCGCAACTAGGGAGGGGAAGCTGAGCAGATCTGATGTGCCATAGCGCAACAAGGGCTGTTCAGCTGAGCAGTCCAGAGGTGCCATAGCGCAACTAGGGACGCCCCCCCCCCCAGCAGCAGTGCAGCTGCACAACCAGGGATGTAGGGGCCCACCACCCATGCCACAGATGGGCAGAGGAACACACAGCAGAACAGACATCATCCCCTTACACCCCATACACTGCACAACTGGGGGAAGGCTGGAATAACCACTGGCAGATGGAGACAAGCAACCAACCCACAGCTGGGCTATGGTGCCCCATCACACCCCCTGGCAAGCTGTGACCGGCACACAAGGAGGGCCGACCACCCCGTGCCACACCATCCCCCGAATGCAGAGCACACCCTGCACTGTGACTCCCAGACACCCTGCCTAGGAGCAGAGTCCACCACTGCAGGAAACCCCATGCATGCCACCGCCCCCACTGTGACAATGCAACCCTGTGCACCACAGAACCATGCAAGGCAGCCCCACCACGAGCACCCATCAGAGGGTGGCTGCACACAGCGATGCAACAACGGCATACACAGTGCCACCACGTACAGTCCCCCGAGGTACAACTGAGACACCGACCATGCGTCGGCACACGAGGTACCCCACACGTGACAGGGCATGCCCTGGACCCCACCACCAGTGGTACAGCACCCTGCACACCCTCCCAAGGACACACCCCGACCCAGCACTGGCCACAACAGCCAACTCAGCACCCACAGTGGTACATGGAAGCATCGCACCACTGGATGCAATACAGTGCATGGACAAACACCCACTCATACCCAAGGCATCACAAACACAGGGACAGTAGCTGGGCAACCAAGCCCCAGCGGCCCATGGAAACCGTGTACACACGGCCTGCAGTCCTCCATGGCACAGGCGTGCCAGCCACCCTGTGCAGCCACTGTGGACCTGTACGCCACCATCATTTGCCCGGAGCACAAGTCACAGACAGTGGTGCACATCCCCTGCAACACACACAAGCCACAGTATGGAGGTGGGACAACAACCATGGAGGCCACAGTGTCACCCAAGGCAGACATGCACCACACAAGTGACAGGAGGCAACCCAGCATTGTGACGGGTACAGTGGCTGCCCTGCATGGACAGCCACCACTGACATGCCAGCAGACTGTGCAGGTCACAGACATGCAAGGGTGTCAGCTGCACAGGCCATGGACGGGATGACAGGTGCGCCATGGACACAGAGCATGCACTATGGACCACTGCACACAGTCATCCAGTGCACAGGGAACATCACACGCACCACAGACACTGACTGATAGCTACTCCCACACCATAGTCACTTCCCCACAGACACACACACACATACCCATGACTGCACCACCCCTAATGCCATGCACACCACTGCAGCTGAGCACCTATAGCCTGCTGCAAATCAGAGACCACCATAGTATTCATATCAAAAGACTTGTAATGAAAAACATCAAACAAAACTATTTACAAGTATGTACAGATGTGTGGGGCGAGGGCCACAAACAAGGTGGGGGTGGGTAAGGGGCAGGGGTGAACAAATGGGACAGGAAAGGAGGGGTGTGAGGGTGGATCCAGGGGGTAGGGGAAATCAGGGTCATAGGGATGGTCACTGGGAGCCCCGCTCCCTGCTCCGGCTGCTCCGCCTTCTGTCTCCGCCGGACACCCAGCTGCTCAACCCCCCTCCGCAGTATGTCCAGCGATGCCCTTTCCACTGTCAAAATCTCCCGCACGTGCCTCATGGATAGCCTGCAGCTGGCGGACACCTAGGACAAGGGAGCACAGTCAATAGATGTGAATGCACAGCCCCATACAGCCCACCCACTATGCATGGCATACGGCCATGGGACATGCCCCTGTGATGGTGTGTGACCACCCACAGTGATCACGTCCACAAGACCTGCCCACCCAGGTGCATACAGCCATGCGGACCGCTGCACACACACACCCACCAACCAAGTCCTGCACAGCACCACCGTGGCTGTTTAGTGACATGGCTATGTGGTGTGAAGGCAGTGGCACAGCCATTTACCTGGTGCACGCATGGACCACCATTGACACACTCCCAGACAAGCAGTGCCACTGGACAGTGCTGACTATAACAAATTGCGTGCATGGCAGTGGTGTCAATGGATGGTGGCCATGCCCCGCTGCCCGCCCTGTTACACAGCATGCAATAGTAATCATGGAGGTATGGCACTCACCATCATCAGGCCGGTCCCTCTGGCACTGTGGACCATCGCCCCTCCTACCGGCCCTGTTTTCCTGCTGGTGCCTCTGCTCCCTGGCCAGCCGCCTCTCTTCTGGCCCTGTGGTGCAAACATGGAGAGAGGAACATCAGCACAATCCTGTAGCAGTCCCCTCCCCATGTGTAAGTAATCCCACCCAGCCAGACCCACCCACCCCACACCCTGATAACACCACCACAGCCAACACCGGACAGTCCCTCCCCCATGTTCTGGACACATGCAACCGTGATACCCATATGGAAGATAAAAGTGTGTGGACATAACACCTACCTGGCCGTGGCACCATGCCCCTCCTGGCACGTGTCCCCGGGCGGGCAAGCGGGTCCAGTTCCCTCCTCCTCAGGTCGCCATACCTGTGGCGGCACTGCTCTGCCGTCTGCCCCTTCCTGTGGCCTCCTCCAGGGCATCGGCCACCTCCTGCCACACCTGGCTCCTGGACCTGTCCGGGGGGGTGCCTCCCCAAACAGTGGGCCATAAAGTGTCTCAACAATTTCCACCAGGTTAGCCAGCTCGATTTGGGTCCACTGGACAGCCCTCCTCCACGCCATCTCTCTTGCTCAGTAGGTTCAAAATAGCGCTATGCAGGGCGGCTCCACCACGTGCAGATGCTGCGCGGTACAGCGCTGCCATTCCCTATCACGCTGTCACCAAACAGCGCGATAGTGGTGCCCCCATGCCTGATGCATGGCGCCTGGGGGCAAAGGTCGGGCACAGGGTCAAGGGTCTCTGGCGCACAGACAGGCACAGTGCCATTAGAACCCAATGCGTGTAGCGCGATTGGGTGCCTGTGTGCTACCTCCAGTAGTGGCCTTCCGCACTGTTGCCCCAGTGCGCCTATGATGCCCCAGTGCCACAGCGCCATATAGGTGAACATCGCTGTGGCCATGCCCTGCATTGCCTGCTGCGCACAGTACATCAGCAGCATGGCAGGCACCTGCATCAGCAACCCGGGCATGCTCAGTGAGGTGTGTACTGCACATGTCACAGAACTGTGCCCTTGGCTCAGCACGTTCAACACAATTGCGCAAAGCGCAACAGCGCAATATTCGGCCGTCATATGCAAATCAGCTAATTAGCCATTCAGTGGCACAGCACTGCAATTTGCATCCACTTAAAGTTGCGCCTCGCCTCATTTGCATGGGTTGCGCTATAAAAGTGCGACATTGGGCTGCACTGGCCATAGTCGGTTACTGCAGTCTTTTGGTGAGTTGCATGCTGTTTGGGAGTGTGGATTTTGGGACATGCATGGGACTGCACAGTCACAGGTAACAACTGTCATTCTCACAGGCTAAATCATGACTGAGAGAGTTGTGGGAGAGGAGGAACACAGTGGTGGGAGTAGGAGGAGGCCTAATTTCACCAAGGCCAAGACGGATGCCCTGCTTGAGGCCTACCTGGATCAGAAGCCGCTTCTCAGTGGACGTCAGGGAACACCACAGGCCCGTGATGTTGCATGGGAGGACATGGCGCGTGCAGTGAACCTGCATGGCAGCGACCAGCACTCCTTGCAGGAGTGCAAGAAGAAGATGGGCACAGACAGGAAGAAGATAAAGGAGAAGGTGGCTGCCATCAGGGCAGCATGAGCTGTGGCAGGTGGGGGACAGCCGGAGGTGCTACACCTGACCCCACAGGAGGAGAGGGTTGCTGGCAGCATGCAGCGTTGTGTCATTGAGGGTGTTCCAGGTGGTGACTTCCAGATGGGTGGTAGCCCGTCACTGCATGGTAGGTCATGGTCTGTCTATTGGGGGGGGGGGTTGGATAGGTCACAGGCAGTAACATGACTTTGTTTTACCTTACAGATCCTGAGTGTCTGCATGGGTCAGCAGTGGTGGGCCTGTCCACTGCGGCCAGTAAGACGGAGATGGAGGAGGGCCCATCCACCTCCACAGGTATACGTGGCTCAGTGCGACAGTGGGCCCGCCTGGCTGTCCAGACTGATGTTGCTGGAACAGGTGCGGAGGAGGCCCTGCCCGTGTCCCAGCGTCCACTGATGCCAGCATGCTGTGACTCAGGCTGGTGCCGGGTCTGTCACCGATGATGATGTAGCTAATGCCATGGGCAGTGTGCCACAGGATGGCCACACAGCAGGTAACATCGCGGCCATGGCTGTGGGTGGTGCCGCTGTGGAGGCCTGTGTGTCATCACAGTCCCAGCCTGTGCCTGTCAGCACCAGTGGGGCAGCACTGGTGTGTGTACAGGACAGTGGGACTGTTGCGGCCACTGCGGCAGCACCAGTGAACCCTGGGGAGTGGCAGCAGGAGGGGCAGCATCAGCAGTCGGCTAATGGGCTTGGGGGTACAGGGTCAGGGGGCGGCATCAGTGCACCATCTGTGGACATGCCCAGACCTGGTCCTGGTGTGCAGCGCCCACCCTCAAGGGGTGCTGAGCATCAGGGCCACATACACCCTGAGGGACAGGATGCCAAGGAGGCAGATGACCTCTTGGATGAGCACACCTGCATACTGCAAGCATCAGTCAACCAGCTGGCGACGTCGGTGGATGCACTGTATGCGGCTCTGGAGTGGGCAGAGGAGCATCGCAGCAGAGACACCGCTCTGATCCTGGCAGGGATGGACCGGTTGTGGGAGAATGTGACCGCTGCCATGAACAGGCAGACACAGGCATTCACTGCTGTCATGGCCACAATGGGCACACAGTTATTTGCCCATGCATAGCAGACACCATGCAGTGCACTGTCCACCCCCCATTCCCGGCGTCGTGCGACACCATCCTTGTCAACACCGGGTTCAGCTGTGGGCATCCCAAGCACGCCTGGTGCAAGCATGTTTGGTGTGCTGCAGACCCCTGCGCAAGCACGGTCGCGTTCACACAGTGGAACCTGTGGGGGACCATCGGTGCCACCCCATGAGGCCAGTGGTCAGCCTGTCAGTGCTGGCAGGTCTCAGCAGGGCCACCCAAGCAACCATGGTGGCCGGGCACTGTGGCACGGACTGACCTGTCTCCCACGCGGCTACTGTCTGGTGCTGCCCTGTGTGCATTGTGTCATTCAGTGGCATTGCATGGTGGGTACCTGGCCCTGCACACAGACACACAGTCCATCTGCACACCCTCCCGGCTGCTGTCCGCAGTTGCGTGTGCATGATGATGCCTGCATTGTGCTGTACATCAATGTGCAATGGTGCTCAGCATCTGACACATGCACAAGGACAGGCAGTGGACGTGGTGGTCTGTGGACATGTGTGTGGCTAGGGGTGGCGTTCTGAGTTGGTGTGCCTCCTACCCTTTGTGCATGTCTGGTGCATTGTGTGTGTGTGTGTCCACGTGGCATGTTAGACCTCACCCATCCCTGGTTGTGTGTGTGGTTCCATGCCTGGCCAGCTCCCTTGATGGCATGCACCCCTGGTGTGTGTCCATGCGTGTTTGTGGGTTGTGCCTTAGCCACTGGTGGTTGCACATGGCCCCATGACTTACCTGGGTTGGCTGAAGTGCTCCTCTGTGATGGTGTCCCGGTGCAGCTGTGCCAGCCGGAGCAGTCGGGGTCCTGTCGCCCATGGGGGGGCTGCCCATCACCATTGTCACTGGCATCCTCATCGTCCCCATCGCTGTCCCCCTCTTTGACCTGTACGGCTATCCCACATTCGTTGGCCATGTTGTGCAGGATGCAACAGGCCAGGAATAGCCCGCAGGCCTTTGAGGGGCTGTACTGTAGGGCACCACCAGAGGTGTCCAGGCAACAGAAACATGCCTTCAGCATCCCGAACATCTGCTTGATGACATTACATGTGGTGGCATGTGCCTCATTGTAGCGTTGCTGCGATGGGATCGCAGGCCGCCGGTAGGGTGTGAGCAGCCAGGGACGGAGTGGATATCCATTGTCACCTGTGTGTAG
The DNA here is from genome assembly GCA_016271365.2 of Neoceratodus forsteri. Taxonomy (NCBI): domain Eukaryota; kingdom Metazoa; phylum Chordata; order Ceratodontiformes; family Ceratodontidae; genus Neoceratodus; species Neoceratodus forsteri. The sequence continues at coordinate 1,070,681,244 of CM028130.1, forward strand.
AGGGTGGAGGTTAGTTTGGTGATCAGCATCGCCTTGCCCCAGGCCACATAGGCCACTACCCATGCCACCTCTGACCATGCCCCCCCAGACCCTATGATTGTCCGTGTGGTTTGCATACTCACCCACTAGGTGGCCAGTGGAGATATCCCCACTCTCGAATCTGTGGCACAGTGCTGACTGGTGCCAGATGAAGGCATCATATGCTCCCCAGGGTGCATGGCACAGACATTGATTATGTGCCCCCTGGCATCGCACACCACCTGGCAGTTGATGCTGGCATAGCCCTAGCGATTTATATATGAGGTCCCCTCGGGGCCAGGTGGTGTTGGGATGGTCACATGGGTGCAGTCTATTGCCCCTAGCATGCCAGGCATATGTGCTGCCCTGTGAAACTCTTGTATGTTTGCTGTGCGCTCTGCCAGTGTGCTGGGGAAATGGATGTACTCTGCAGCATGTGGTAGCAGTGCGCTGAGGAATTGGGTGAGGTGGCGTGACGTGGCCGACTGGGTTATGCCTGTGGTGTCCCTAGTTGGTCTCTGGAAGGTACCCATGGCGAGCAAGTACATGCAAGCTGTCACTTTCATCTCCACTGACAGAGCATGGCTCCATCATGTGGGTGCCTGCATCACATCACTGCACAGCTCACAGAGCCACCTCAGAATTGCCCAATTCAGGTGGTACCGTCCCATGAGCTCCGTATCACTATACAGCTCGAAGCTGGTGTGGGCTCGGTACCGCCTGTTGGGGGCATACCGCCAAAAGCATTAAGCCCTTCCACGGCCACACCCCCCTGCTGCCAGCCTTCTCACCCCCCTCATTACTGCCTCCATCTGGATGGTGGCACTGGCCATGACCATGGCTTGTGTTCACCCTCCCGGCAGCTGTTTCTGTATTCCCCCCGCTGTCCTAGCTGTTACTTCCCCTGCACCGGGAACACCTGCCTGTGCTGGCCTCACTGCTGTGTGTCGTACTTCCCCCTTCTGCATTATGGCTCCCCACACCTTCCCCTGAGCCTGTTGATTTCAGGTGCCCTTTCCTGGCCTGCCCTGTGTGTCCCTGCTGCCCAGTTTGTCCTGCTAGACTTCGGCCTCATGTGCCTTCCCTGTAGCTTTCTTGCACCTCTCCCTTGCTCCCTTTTATTTTGGCTCATTTCCGCTATGGCGCAACTTCCGCTGGCTCCTCTGTTGCGCATGGCGCATGTTGTTGAATATCACACTGTGCCATTTATGCATGGTTCCTCCCCCTTCAGTTGCACATACATTCATTATCATTGCACTGTTGCTCAGCGTGATTTGGGGGGTGCAATTGCCTCCTGCTGAATATCACAGCATGGCGCATTTTCGGACTTGCACAGGCACAACCCTAGTGCCCATGGCTCAACTCTTTTGAATATCTGGACCAATATATCATTCTGCTGCAGCAAGTTCCAAATCGTGATGTATATAAAGTTCATTAGAAGCAAACCTGTGTTAAATTGTGGTCAGACATTCGAGCTGCATGTATTGCTCCTCCTGTCAGTGCCATCCAACCCACTTACACTCACCTCAGTTGCTGAGAAAACTTCACTTCAGTGACTTCCACCATCGAACCAGATTGTTTTCACACATTTCACTACAGCCGATCAGGTTTGGGTACCTTAGTTCACTGCTGCCGGACACTTCTCTGTCTGGAGTCCCTCTCAACTTCTGGCAGGCAGTCATCCACATGCGCTTGTTTGCTGTACTACCCAGTCTAATCTTACAGGAAGGCACATGCTTTACTGTGCTCCCACTGACATGATTGCGGTGCAACACAGCTGCAGAGATTGAAGCTGCAAACTGCTGTCCTGCCTGAGTAGCACCACGGTGGTGCTGAAATAACTGTCACTCATGGATTAGCTGTCAGCAAAAAAAAAAGGGGGACAAAACTTGGACAAGTAAGCAAAAACCAGGACAAAAGTGACATTTTGCAAACCTCGTGGGGACACTGAGACATGCTGCCTAAAATAGGGACTGTCCTGGAAAAATAGGGACTGTTGGTAGCTTTACCTACAAAGCAATAGTCACGATGGACGCTGGGAATAGCTAAGCGGAAATAACTAACATGTTGGTGTAGACGATTGTCCTGCAAACAAATGGAACATATGTAGAGAAAACTATAGGTGCAGGGGGCTGTAGCACCTCCACTTTTGCTCATGAACATCAAAAGTGCCCTTTTGCTTGCACAAACTACCTATTTTACCTGTTCCTTTTTGAACTTCAGCTCCACCAACTTTCCCCATGTTCCAGCATGCATGAAATTAACTCCACCTTTTATGTAAGATCAAGCATACCTGATGGGATCTGGGAACACACAGTTCATTACAGTTTGCATTTTTACACTTTGGTTGGGGGGGAGGATTTTATTAAGGAACATTCCTGTCCCCCAGTCTGTGCCAGGAACTGAGTCAGACTTAAAGAGGAACTGTCATCAACAGGGTTTCTTAATGTCTAAAAGACCATAAAAGCTAAACTGGGTGAGCCATTGTGTTTATCTGTGTGTCTTTTTAGTCCAGAATTATTCAAGTGTAAATCAGTCTGTAATTAAGGGCTGGGGGCAGTTATATGTTTTAGGCTCCTGACAGGAAAAGATGTCACCGAGGATCTTGGCATTCCATTGACTGTTGGTTAAATAGGAAATCATCTGTTTTATTAAGTGTGCTTTAAGGTGTTATCACAACACTTTCTACAGTTATAATTATTGTTTTGTATGTGCATTAAAACTAGTGAGTTATCACCCTTACATTTCAAACTGTTAGTAAAAATAATCCGTCTTTAGGATTGCTTTAATCTCTAGCTGCCAGCTGATCATTAAAAGTGACACATCTCAAGGCTGGCTCTGTGGCGCCAACAGGTATTGGGGCCTCATACTGTATCAGAGTTTCTAAACCCTAGCTGTGTTCATGTCAGTACAGATTTCTGGGGCTGCCACAGTACTAACTTCTGTCTTGTTCCATTCCCTGTCTTATAGCCTTTTCTCTTACAATTTTGGATGTGAGGTCAGGTCTACAAGATGCAAATGTGGCTATGTACCTACTGACCTGGTATCAAGGGGCCAGCCTTGAAATGTGACATTTTTGATTATCAGCTGACAGTACAGCCTAGAGGTTGAAGCAAAGAGCTGTGAACAAACTTCATTCATCCAGCAGAATGGGTTTTGATTCCATCATGCTCTACTTGTATATTATGTGACCAGAGCAAGTCACATAACCTCCCTGTGCTATAAAAGAGGGAATGGAAAAAGACAGAAGTTGGTGCTGTGGAAGCCCCAGAAATCTGTACTGACATGAACACAGACAGGGTTTAGAAATCCTGATATGAGGCCCCAATACCTGTTGGCACCACAGAGCCAGCCTTGAGATGTGTAGTTTTTAATGATCAGCTGGCAGTACAGCCTAGAGGTTAAAGCAACCCTAAAGGTGGATTATTTTAAGCAACAGTTTGAAATGTAAAGGTGATAACTTACTAGTTTCAATGCACATACAAAACAAGTATTATAAACGTAGAAAGTGCTAAAATAACACCTTAAAACACACTTAATAAAACAATTTCCTATTTGACCTACAGTCAATGGAGAGCCAAGATCCTCGGTGACATCATTTCCTGTCAGGAGCCTAAAACATATTGCTGCCCCCCAGCCCTTAATTACAGGCTGATTTACATATGAATAACTCTGGACTGCAAAACCACACAGATAAACATGATGGCTCACTCAAATTAGCTGTTTATGGTATTTTGGACATTAATAAACCCTGTTAATGACAGTTCCCCTTTAATGTCACTCTTTGAACAGAGTCCCTTCTCCCAAATCCACCACTGCTCTCTTCCGAAACCAAAGGATGACCAGACCAAGCAGTCAAGAAGCCCAAACATGAACTGTCCCTCATTATGAAGGATGTACCTTATTTCTTCACTGAAGATTGCAAACTGTTGCAGTCCTAATGCATATAGATATCTTTTTCTGTACAAGGTGTTTGCACAATTTGGATGAACTATATGGACACGATTGACCGAAGGGGAAGCTGTACATATCAACAGTGTTTACTGTGTTCACTCTAAGTAACTTTTACTGTGATAACTGTTTCCGTTGGATTTCTTTATTGTTGTATGTTTGGGAAGTTCAATAAAAAGTTTATTGTCAAAGGATTGCTTTGTCAACATTCGGGCGCAATTGGAGGACTAACTAAGGACCCTCCACTTTTGCGTAGAACTACAGTAGAGCATAGCAACCACGGAGCTAGAAGAAGACTTTTTCTAGTTCTGTTATAGCAAAAAAATGGGTAAAGACAGTCTCATAATTTGATTGGCCAAGACAGCATTGCAGGCATGTCTTTTTTTGTTTGTTTGCTTTTTGAGTGTAGCACAGTTAAAAAGAATTCCCAGCACTTGTGTCTGCACTACTAATAAAAATCAATGTGCCACTCTGATCAAATATTTAAAAAGGATTTGACTGCCATTTTTCTCCACTGCCACTCTCCATTCCCCCTTCCCAACCGCTTGCATCAACAAACTATGACAAGGTTTTAAATAATTGATTAGCAGTTTTTTTCTTGGGACAATGCTAACTGTACAGAAAGTATTTATATAGGTTTTCTAGAAGTGTTATGTTTGTTAAACACATTGAGGCAAGTGCTATGCATTTTCACAATGTTTTAGCACTTTTATGAGCAAAACGCTAATCAATTTGTGGAGTTAAATAAATCCCTGTATGATCTCATGCCTCACTATACCCCTCGGCGTGCATTTATCAGAGCATAACCCACATCCCGTTGTGTGTTATTAGAAACATAGAAATTGTCAGCAGATAAGGACCGCTAGACCCATCCAGTCTGCCTGTAGGCCCTATACATTGTGGCCCGGATATTCAAACTGCGCCATTCTGAGGCGCAAGCCCTTGCGCTGCTCAAAATAGTTGCGCAGGGGTGTGGCCGGGGCGATATTCAAAGGAGTTGTGCTATTGAGCAACTCCTTTGAATATCACCCCCCAGCCACAGCCACTGTGCATGGCGCAGTGGAACTTTGGCGCCACCGCGGTTGTCAGAGTTGAGCATTAAACTTAGCGGTATAGTACCATTGCGCCTCGCGCAAATTTCCAATATTCAAAAGGTGACATGCAAATGGGGCCATAATTCATGCAAGCAGGGGGGCCATTTGCATCTGATTATGGCCCCATTGCTGCATGCCATCAGCATGTGGGTGCCGATCCCTGAGGACTTGTGCCTGGCCGCCCTGCCAGGCAGCAGCCGTCGAGGGACCGACGCACCCTGCAGCTCGATCGCGGGCACACGCGACTACCCCCGCCCACATCTCCCAATGCCCGATCGCGGGCAGGCATATCATGACAACCCCCAGTGCCCCATCGTGGGCAGAATGTAAAGACCCCAGCGAATATCTCCTGGTGGTCAGTGGACTGTAATGCCCGATGCGCGGGCAGAATGTCAATGACAACCCCCAAACATCTCCCTGGTGTCTAGTGTCCCCCCACCCCACCACCCACGAAGCCCCACCACCCCACTCCCCCGGCGGCGGCGGCGGCAGCATCCACCCACCTGCCGCCCGCCGCCCGCCCGGCAACTGTCTGGTGGGCTGCACGCCCGTGGCTCTAGCTCTGCACCAATGGGCGTGCAGCCCTACCGGACAGTCAGTCGGTGGGTGGCGGGCAGCAGGCGGGTGGATGCTGCCGCCGCCGCCGCCGGGGAGCGGGTGGTGGGGCTTTGTGGGTGGGTGGGTGGGTGGGGGACACTAGACACCAGGGAGATGTTTGGGGGTTGTCACTGACATTCTGCCCGCGATCGGGCATTACGGGTCCACTGGACCACCAGGGAGATATTCGGGTTGGGGGTCTTCTTTACATTCTGCCCACGATCAGGCACTGGGGATTGTCATGATACGCTCTGCCCGCCGATCGGGCATTGGGAGATGTTTGGGCGGGGGTTGTTTTACGCTCTGCCCGCGATCGGGCATTGGGAGATGTTTGGGCTGGGGGTTGTTTTACGCTCTGCCCGCGATCGGGCATTGGGAGATGATTGGGCGGGGGAGGGGTTGTTTTATGTTCTGCCCGCGATCGGGCTGGTGGGGGTCACAGGGACTGAGTTGGGGGCCAGCCACGGGTGGCAGCTGCTGTGTTGCGCCCTGCAATACAGCAGCTCACCGTGGTGGCCCTCAACTGATCTTTTTTGGCTCAAAGTTGTGCAGGCGCGAGTTGGGGTTGCGCCCACCTGCACAACCCGACTGAATATCGGGTTGCGCAGTTTATGCATGGTTCCTCCCCTCCTGTTGAGCATGCATTCATTTGCATTGGCGCTGTTGCTCAACCTGTTTTCAGTGGCGCAACTGCCTCCTGCTGAATATCGCAGAATGGCGATTGAATAGATTTGGCGTGACAAGCAAGAATCTGTTAAGTGCCATGCAACCCTTGAATATCTGGCCTGTATGTGGCCACTGACCCTATGTGATAAATGGCTTTTCATCACTCCCTCCCCTCTCAAGCTTATACAGCATAGCATGCTGCAGGTGGTGGAGCTGGGTCGAATATTTAAAAATTCCACAACATTTGTATTTATTAAATTTATTTATTTTATTTTTATTGACCAGGTAAGCAAACTAGACTATTAAATGCCTATTTTCAGGTATGACCCGGGAGGTTTGGATAATAGAGACAAATGAACTACAGTATATAAGATAAAAACAGGAATAAATAATAGGGATACCAAAAAAAGCAATGTCAAGGTACCGTACACGGTATAATTATACATAAGATAAAAGGAACACACTATTAGTAATACGAAGAAGCAAGATCAAGGTACAGAATTCAAATATATAGTTAGAAGAGGCAATATAAAAATGTTGTGCAGTACTAGCACTAGACCTGAAGTAAAGAGTAAAATGCACATAGTATGGGGAGCATAGCATGATCCAATAGGGAAAACCCGGGAGGAAGTACTTAGGCTTACAGTCATTAGATTAAGGGAAGGGCCAGTCATCCTGGGCAGCTGCAGGCAGAGAAATCTTTCAAGTAGCTCCGTGTAACCCCCTTGTTACCCGGGGTTACTAGAATCCCAGTAAGACCTAGTGGTAGGCAGGGACGGCAGCTTGTGAAACTCCAGTTAAGTGGGTTTCACACTGTCTCACTCTGTTCTCAGTCTCAGCTGAGACTGAGGGATGACATCACCAATAGAACTATCGCAGCTGCATGAGCCACATTGGAATCTGCAGCAAAGGGAGTTAGATAGTACGTTGGGAGTTTTTTGAAGTCAAGTCTTCAGTCAGTCTTCAGTGAGTGTGTGTGAAGTTGGGAGCTTGCTGGTAAAGCAGCTCAGTGAAGGATCTAGGAGCCTCAGCCCTGACAGAGGGCTACTTTTAAGTAAATAGGGTGTGTGTCTCCACCTTAAAGAGAGACACAAAAGATAACTGAAGTGGTAGAGACCGCTGTTTTCGGGTTTCAGTGCCTCCTCCCTCTGGGGGGGCAGTAAAGGTTTCCCTGCAGATTCCTGGGGCAACTCCCTAGTTCTGCTTGTGAAGGAAAAGCTGCCTATGTGTTCCAGTGTTTATTTGGGAGAACAAGAAGATTTGTGAGTCGCCTGTGGGGCACCTGCAACGTGAGGGTGAGTGTGTGTGCTCTTGCTGAAAGGGCCTATGTTTTTCACCCTGGGACTTGTGTGACAATGTGGGGATTGAACTACTAAATATTGGGAAGCCTATAGTAATGGGCTAAGCAAAGTAAAAGTAGGTTCAAGTCCAGAGCTTGTTGGGATGCAAATGATATGTAGAAGAGATGTGACAGACGTCTACCCAGAATCTACATTTGAAAGTTCAGTAAAGGAATTGTTCAGTTTCCAGAGAAATGGCCGGGTATGGGCTGTAGGAGCTGGAGGTGGGCGGCCCCCCATCTTTAGTGTCCAGGTCCACCTCTATGGAGTTCTTCTGTGGATTTCTACTTTGCCTCAGGCACTTGGCCAGTGATGAGGAAAGTACCCAGATGTGGTATTGTAAGGAAAATTCTCTCTAGAAGTTGAAGACTCTAGTGTGGTTTGGGGAGCCACGACAGGATAATTGGTTCATTCCTCAAATGGACTGCGGATCAAGTGGCCGGTGGGGGAGCCGGGCCAGTGGGGAAAACCCCAGTAGTGTACAAGATGGGCTGTGTACCCAAAGCTGCGTGCAAGTCCGGGCTGTTTGCCTGCTGGGTTTAGAGCCTGATGGCTGGAAATGGTGATAAAGTGTTCTGTTGTCTCTAATCTGCATTACCAGGAAATGTAGCCCCATGGGGGTCCGTCTATGCTTTGTTTGTTCAGCTTGGATGTGAATAAAAGCCACACTGAAGAATCCCATTCCTGGTCCTGGACATTACAGTTATTGCTTCCTGTGTTCGGATTTACTTGGGTGCCCCTGTGCAGAGTAGCCAAACCTAGGTCCCCCTGTGCCGAGTAAATTCATCATCCCCAAACCCAGGTCCCCACCAGGTACTGCTTTCAGCTTCAACAGCATGCCACCTGTCATTTTGGCAAAAAGGCAGGGGTGAGGGGTTACAAAAATGGAGGCACCATTTTGGATTTTGTTCTGGGAAGGAAGGTGCTTGGGCAAGGGGGCTAGCATTTTGGCTGTCTCGTAGTGGGTAGCCCAAAAAGCTGGAGCAATTTCCCTAGTGTGTTGCTGTGTGCTGTGGATCTTGTGCTGCTGTTTAAAACTGCCAACTGTTTACCAAGGAACAGTAAAGCCAAAGAGTGTGCCCTTGTCCTGCATCAAATTGTTTACAGCGTTTTTGCCTGCTTTAAAAATGAACTGTGGTAAAGAAAAGTGTGGAAGACTAAGGGTAGCAACAGGAAAATTGTGCCCTGGACGTTGGAAATGCTTTAAAATGAACTGTGGTAAAGAAAAGTGTGGAAGACTAGGGGTAGCAACAGAAAAATTGTGCCCTGGACGTTGGAAATGCTTTTTGAATAAATGAGAGACTTGCAGGTGTAATGACTATGTTAAATGGCTGAAATGGGCTCCCGCCGTGGAGTCAGTTGGTAAAGAAAAAAAGTTGCATTCTGCAGTATAAATTTGCCTGCTCGATGATCACCGTGAGGAGAAGAGCCCTTGCAAGGAAGAAGAGGCTTATTTGCATGGCGTCATGTGATTGGTCAGGCTGAGATCAGTCCCACCCCTAAGCCAGCTCTACAGTGACTACCCCACCATTCGAGAGGGAGTGTGAGTGGAGTGTGTGTACTGGCTAGTGGAGGAGCATCGCGGAGTGTTAAAATCGCTGTAAACATTTTAAAAATAGACTTTTTAGTTTAAAATCGGGCTCAACCCACTAATCGATCGTCGGAATTGCAAGTGTGGTGGTCGAGAAGATGATCGGCAGGACTGCCCGCCCGTTTCTGTTCTGAGGCATCCAAGAACTGGCTGCAGGCTGTTTTTCCCTATCTCAGCAAACTGCTACTGATAACAGTAAGTAACAACCTAAAAACTGCTCAAACAGTGATTTTCTGCCCTATGCCATATAAATGTGTGTGCAGCAGTGTAGTCGCTTTGCAAGTAATGACTGTGTCAAGTCCTGCCAGCAAGTGCAAGTCTGTTAAGCCATTGACTGTGTGCATAGAAATAAATTCAGCCTCAGTTTAAAGTTTGAAGCCAGAGAGAGAGACTGTGGGTTGTAGCCAGTGTGCAGCACTAGTTATACAGGCAATCCTGTGCTAAAAACCTGAAGCTTTAGGGGACTGAAAAAAAAATGTTTCCAGCATGTAAAAAGTCCTTGGAAAATCCTGTAAATGTGTTTAAAGCAAGAACAGAGCAAGTTGTGCAGTTTGAGCAAAAGTTATCAGTAGTTTGTGTAAATCGGGTGCGCAGTGGCTTGACCCAGATTCTGAATGTTGATGCACTGGAGTGCTGCCGCCGGCCCGCCGCCATTACAGGGTGGGGTAGTAAAGTAAACACAGCAGCAGAGGAGCCATTTTACAACTAAAGAGTGTGTTCAGTAAAGTGTGACTTTCAGTTACAGTGAACTTTTGTTTGTTTTCTGCAGTTATGGCCTCAGGACCAGCTCGTTACCCGGATCATGCCCGGGTTGCAGTAACAGCAGCAGTAAATAGACTGAGGGATATTGAAAGTGGTGCTGTGGAGGACAATTGCCTTCTCATGTGGCGATTCCTGGTTTTCCAGTGCATATATGTCAAATATGCTTGAGAACTGGAAGGGACGTCTTCATGATTCCTCACTGTGCTGGATGCCTAGAAAAATATGACTTGTATAAAGTGCCTCAAATCCATTTGGCTCCCACATGGACAAAAAATCATGAATCTGCAGTTGGCAGCACACAGCACCAGGTGGAGTCTGTGGAGGAAGGCACCTCGGGGGAGTGTGGTACAAAGCTAGAGGGTGCAGAGTTAGAGACAGAACCCGAAGTTGAAGTTTCGGATGCTGGATCCCAGAAGGAAAGTTTGGATAAAGCATCAATAGACCCCTGGAAGGGGTGGCCTAGCCCAAGTCTCTTAGGCGAATATGAGAAGCGGGAGGCCTTTGAGTGGGAGGTGTCGACCTCCGCACCTAGTGATGAGTGGATAGTCTCAGGAGTGAGAACAACTGCTCACTCTGGGGCTCAGATCCTCAGTGAAGAGGAAGATGAGGGGGAACCTATGTGGCCTTGTGAAAAAGGAACGGGTACACAGCCTCAAGATCTTGCCTCGGAGGAATGTATGGAAGAGAGTGGTAATGCCACTGCCCTGGCTTCACAAGAGGAAGAAGTCAGGGATCCGTTTCTAATTTCTTTAAGGATGCGAAGCTGGCAGAACCAGGACTGGCCACCCCCAAGCCAGGCCAGCGGTCTCAGATTGACCAAAGCAAGTAAGGAAGAGAGACTGGTTCATAGGAAGGCAAATGAGATCTATGGTATGACCTTTCCTCGGAAAGTCTGTGAGGAGATTGAGAACTGCAGGAAATCCTGGATCTGGGACGAAGCCATGAAAAGTGTGCATCCTGGGGCCAACAAGCATGTGAAGAATAGAAAAGTATACCCAGTGGAAGAGAGGCAGGACACTGTTTATAGACAGAGTGAGAATAGTGGATGGAGAGGGATGTGAAATCTCCCACTGTGTGAATTATGTGCACCCAGACGGGGTAATAATTCAAGCTCCTGACCCCCGGTACTATTGGCCTCAGTGCAAGGACCTCCCAGCAAATGTGCCCGTGCCTACAAAATGGAAAGCCGAGCAGTGGTAGTCAATACTGCCACACCAGACTGTGAAGTGCCTTTATTGATCCGCCAATATAGACATCCAGGACTCAGGTGCCCCACATTCATCAGTTCTACAGTGTACTGGCCTTTCCAGAAACTATCGACTGGCCCACCAGATGACTCCAGATCCAGAGAGGACACCATCCCAGCTGTATCCTGTTCATCGCCTGGTAATCGGATGACGTCAGACCAGCTGTTTTCTTTTTGTTCCTGTTCTAAGGTTCCATCTCCAGAGATGACATCAGCCCAGCTGTTCCCAGATGTGCCCTCCTGTGGTTCCCAGAAGATGTCCGCCCAGCTGTATCACAAGAAATGCTGCCAGGGAGAATCTTCATCAGAGGTGCAGGTCGGTCCCAAAATGTCCATTCTACAAGTGGCTGGTAAGTTCGAACTTTTCTGTCTTTATGACATTGCAGTATACACCTCCACACTAGCAGACTTCAAAATGTGTGAACTGTCCTCAAAGACTCTCCCCTTTGGGACTTTGGCCTGTTAGAACTGTGCTTCACCGGGCTCCGGCCCAGGAGAGACTCTTTATTGGACTAGCCTTCGGGCATTGTGGTCACTAGTTGGGACTTTGGGCATTCCATCCCCCCAAATGTGTATTGTAAATAATGTCATTGTTTTCTAATGTAAATACTGTTTTTCTACCTTTTTTCTAAAAAAAATATATATTTTGGGATTTTTTAGTGTTTTGATGGTAGGGGTTTAGGTAGACTGTGTATGCAGATTAGGAGTGTGTGTTGTCTTTCTTTTTCTTACAGGTGTTCCTGGGAAGACGGAAGAGAAGATAAGAAGAGGAGAAGGGGCTCATCGGAGTTCCTCATTAGTACTTTAGTGAATAGAAATTTAAAGTACTGTGGTGTTATTGTTGTTGTTACTGTATTAACCATTTCCTTCCCCAGGTGTGATTGTGGGGGGGGGTTAGGGAGGAGGCAGTAAAATGGTATTTTAATGGTGTGTGGTTGCAGGTTGCCCAAGGTCAGGGAGGTCCCCGGGTTGTTTTTGTTTTGGGGGTATTAGGTTAGAAGCAGATAGGTTTTTCCCTAGAGGGTTAAGGGGGATAGACAGGCTGTGGTCCTGAATAGCCATTGGGACCACAGTGTTGATCTATCAGGGCTATGCTCTGGATAGTTCTACCAGAGCCACTAGGCGTCCATAGTAAGTGGATATTGTAGAGGCTGATATGTCAGCTAAAGGCCTCTAGGCCCTTAGTGTTGCCTGCCTGTGCTTGCAAATGGTAGGAGGGGGGCCTGATCACCCCCCTCTGCAGGTAGCACATAGGGTGGGATGGCCTAAGGTCGGGTAAATAATGACTGCGGACAGTCATTTTCCTGGTCAAGGGCGAGTGTAACCCCCTTGTTACCCGGGGTTACTAGAATCCCAGTAAGACCTAGTGGTAGGCAGGGATGGCAGCTTGAGAAACTCCAGTTAAATGGGTTTCACACTGTCTCACTCTGTTCTCAGTCTCAGCTGAGACTGAGGGATGACATCACCAATAGAACTATCGCAGCTGCATGAGCCACATTGGAATCTGCAGCAAAGGAGTTGGCATAGAACGTTGGGAGTTTTTTGAAGTTAGTCTTCAGTCAGTCTTCAGTGAGTGTGTGTGAAGTTGGAGCCTCAGCCCTGACAGAGGGCTACTTTTAAGTAAATAGGGTGTGTGTCTCCACCTTAAAGAAAGACACAAAAGATAACTGAGTGGTGGAGACCGCTGCCTGTCCCAGGCCCTTCCCTGGGGGGCAGAAAGGTTTCCCGCAGATTCCTGGGCAACCCCAGTTCTGCTTGTGAAGGAAAAGCTGCCTGTGTGTTCCAGTGTTTATTTGGGAGAACAAGAAGATTTGTGAGCGATAGCCTGTGGGCACCTGCAACGTGAGGGTGGTGTCTGCTCTTGCTAAAAGGGCCTATGTTTTTCACCCTGGGACTTGTGTGACAATGTGGGGATCGAACTACTAAATACTGGGAAGCCTAGAGTAATGGGCTAAGCAAAGTAAAAGTAGGTTCAAGTCCAGAGCTTGTTGGGATGCAAATGATATGTAGAGGAGATGTGACAGACGTCTACCCAGAATCTACATTTGAAAATTCAGTAAAGGAATTGTTCAGTTTCCAGAGAAATGGCCCGATATGGGCTGTGGGAGCTGGAGGTGGGTGGCCCCCCCATCTTTAGTGAGCAGGTCCACCTCTGCGGTTTTCTTCTGTGGATTTCTACTTTGCCTCAGGCACTTGGCCAGTGATGAGGGTAGTACCCAGATGTGGGATTGTAAGGAAAATTCTCTCTAGGAGTCGAAGACTCTAGTGTGGTTTGGGGAGGCATGACAGGATAATTGGTTAATTCCTCAAATGGACGGCGGATCAAGTGGCCGGTGGGGGAGCCGGGCTAGTGGGGAAAACCCCAGTAGTGTACAAGTCGGGCTGTGTGCCCAAAGCTGCGTGCAAGTCTGGGCTGTGTGCCTGGTGGGTTTAGAGCCTGAGGGCAGGAAATGGTGATAAAGTGTTCTGTTGTCTCTAATCTGCATTACCAGGAAATGTAGCCCCATGGGGGTCCGTCTATGCTTTGTTTGTTCAGCTTGGATGTGAATAAAAGCCACACTGAAGAATCTCATTCCTGGTCCTAGACATTATAGTTACTGCTTCAAGTGTTAGGATTTACTTGGGTGCCCCTGTGCAGAGTAGCCAAACCTAGGTCCCCCTGTGCCGAGTAACCTCATCCTCCCCGAACCCAGGTCCCCACCAGGTACTGCTGTCAGCTTCAACAGCATGCCACCTGTCATTTTGGCAAAAAGGCAGGGGTGAGGGGTTACATCCATAAAGATTTTTTAAAGAGGTAGTGTGAAGAGACACCCCAAATAGATAACAGAAGAGAGGTCCAGTGCCTAGGACATGCAGCAAAGGCCTGATCTCCCACAGCAGTGCACATTTTAGGGACAGCAAACATGGACAAGTCACTGGATCTTAAGGTGTAACCACGGTTAGTAGCCCTTAGCTTCCCAGCCAGGATGGGAGGGGTGGTCACGGAGTACCTTATCTGCAAAACACCCCAGTGCAACAGTACAACTATAAGAAAGATAATCATCCAAGTCTGATGTCATAGAGCTTACAATGGTGTGTGAGGTGGGCTGCTGAGAGGACAAAATGACATATATCATTATACACTACATCCCATTTGGACAACAGGGACTTGGCAACAGTGGTGCAGATAAGGAGCCCATAATTTAGGAAGGGTATGAGCACTCCCTTGACAAGGCCTAGACGTGCAGCAGGGGTAAGAAACTGTTAGTCTCTGTAAGCCATGCTAATATTACCATTCGCAATCCTACACACATTAGAGATGTGCAAGGAGAGATCCAGTTGGGGGTTGAGGGTGACTTTAAGGTAACTGAAATAATAGGCAGTGGTCAGGGGTAAACCATCAATACTGGACACAGCCAGGGGTTCAATGCATGAGTTACAATGGATAGGTATACAAGTGAGATCATTAATAAGCAGCAAAAGAAGAATGTGACCCAAGACTGAACCTTGGGGGACACCAACTGAGACAGGAGCTAGTTATGAGAGCATTCTATTAAATCTGACCATCTGCTGTTTATTATGTAGATATTTGGCAAACCAGCAAGTATATGGTGAGACAGCCCAAAGGAATGCAATGTGGTACAGGGAAGTTTGCGATCCACCAAATCAAAAGCTTTGGAGAGATCAGCAGAGATTGCTGCAGTTAACTTGCTCTGATCCATGGTCACCCTAATCTCAGAGGTGACTTTAGTAAGGGCAGTGGAGGAGCTATGCCCCCTCTGGAAACCATGCTGCGCTAGGGACAGCAGGTCATGTGTATAAAGATATTCGGTAAGCTGGGAAGCAACCATTTTCTCCAGGAGCTTGCTAAAAGCAGACAGGATTGCTATGAGGTGAACATTTTCAATGTGTTTCAGGTCCCCTTGCTTAAAGACAGGGACCACCCAAGCAACCTTCCAAGCTTCAGGCACAGTACCAGTAATCAGAAACATGTTAAATATATGTGAAATGGGTAAGGCCCGAAATGAGGCACCAAGGAAACATAGACTTTGATGGCAGATAAGGACCGCTTGGCCCACCTAGTCTTCCCATTTCCCTATCTACAGGATAGGCCGCAGATCCTAGTTAACCAACAGCATACTTCTTCCTAGGAAGTGGGGCTTTGGCTCCAAATTGTCATGACCAGGGTTAACATCTGGAGAGAGACAGGCCAACAGCCTACCAGCCTCACCAGCAGTAACCACGTTGACGTAAAAGGTGGGGTGGGGCAACCATGAGGCAGTGGATGGCACAGTTCTGTCCTGGGGCACAAACCCAGGGAGGTGAGAGCAGAGAGATCCGAAAACTGTTTATGCAAATCATTAGTTGTAGTGCTAGGGTTGTTACAGTTAACCCCATCAATGAGCATATAATTGATCTGGTAATTTACAGAGCCACCAATTACATTTTTAATGTTACGCCAAAGACTCCTTGGGTCTTTAGCAGATTCCAATAGAGAGAATCTACAAAATTCACTCTTGGCTGAGTGAATGGCTTTCTTACATGCATTTCTAAGATGACTGTACTCAGGTAAGGCCAGACAGTGCTTTAGTGGCCTTAAATCTGGCCGTGGATTTTATGAGGGCTAGCAAGTCACCATGAAGCCATTTAGTAACAGTGCCACAACTCTCCTTTTAACAAAAGGGCAAGCTTATCCTGCAGTGCAGTGCAGAGAAAATGTTTATAAAATTAGACAGAGCAACTGAGGCATTGGCAATAAGCAAAATAGGAGACCAGTCAGTATGTACAAGTTCATCATGGAAGGAGCCAGCATCAAGCTTGGAAGGGTCTCTGTGTAGAATGATTTTGGGAGGGATTTTTGGTGTAGAGACTCCCCCAGACACGCAGCAATTCTACGTCATCAAATGGAGACTCATATTACAGGCTATAAGCTCTCTTTATCTTCACCTAGCAAGAAAGAATAGAAAGACACTTAATAAAATGGACCAGGAAAAAAGCCTGGTAATCAACCATCTCTAACTACAAATCACAGAGAACCTTGCTCCCTCATAGCCTATTGATGAGCATATAGGACAAAGCTCTTATAAAACACTGGAGTGCAGGAGAGGAGGCAGTATAGTGCAGTGGGTTAAGGCCCTGAGGTGCAGGTCTGGAGACCTGAGTTTGAATCCCACGGCCACCTAGGCGCATACTGTGTGATCCAGAGCAAGTCACATTTGGAAACAAGCTTCAGCTTAGTGTGCTACCTCCCCTAGTTAAACAATGTTCCCTCTCCTTTCCCTATGAAGTCTGTGTGGTACAGAACAGGCAAGCAATATGTTTTAACCTAAACCAATAGCATGAACAGTGACAGCAGCGTGACGCAGCCCAAGGGATACGGGTAGGTGAATACCTTACTTCAAATATTCATATTCAGGGCTTTAAACATTCAGAAATTCTGTATTCATATTCATAATTTGTGTACTTGTGGGGGGAGCAAAAAGTAAAAAAAAACAGCCCCCACCTTTTTCCCTAGCCCAATTGTTTAAAATACAATCCCCATCCCCACATCCTCTGCTGCAAGTGTAATCCCCCACTACCCCCAGCACCCACAATTTTATGTTTTAAACAAAAAAAACTCCAATGATGACTGACTGGCACAAACCATCCACCTTCAAAGCCAGCTACCATGCCATTTTTCCTAACACCCACCCTCCTCCTCCTCCCCCCCAGCATCCAAATTTTGTTTTAACAGAAGGCCTCAGTTGTGGCAAAGGTGACAAACACAACTCAACCTTCTCCATAGCCAGGCGCCTTCTGGTGAATGAAGGCGCTCCTGAGCTTACTCATATAGTAAAACAGCTGATCACATAATGATCATTTATTATGCAAGCAAATGTGGAAGTGCTTTCATTCACTAGAAGGCAGTCAACAGTAAAGGAAGGCCGATTGTCTCAGTTGCCTTTGCCATGCCTGGGGGCTTTCTGTTAAAGCAAAATGTGGATGCTGGGGGGAGAGAGGATGGGAGTTGGGTGCTGCTTCTGTGGGAGAATACTGATTTACTGAAGAGGAAAAGTGCTAAAGATAAGACAGCGGCTGGCTGTGGAGGTGGGCAGGTTGAGTCAGTCACCCATCTTGTTTTTTTTTTTGCTTAAAACATAAAATTGTTGGTCATGAGGTAGGATAGGGGATTGGGCATGTAGCTGAGGGTGGAGGGATGGAGGTTGTACTTTAAATTACTGGGCTGTGGAGGAGTGTGGGGGATTGTTTGTTTTTTTTGTATTTCCCAAATAGGAATAGGCATGAATAGTACTTCTATTCACTATTCATATCTGAATAATGCACAGAGCATTATTTGTGGTATTCGAGAAATACTGTTCATTACTTACACATCTTACCATGAGGGCAATGAACATTCATATGCTCAAAAGCTTATGGTAAGAAGGTCTATGTGGCTTACATTTTGACTAGGGACATTAGTATAGGTTGTTTGATCATTGCAGTTTAAGCTGTGGGTGCTATGTTTTTGTTTGTTTTTTTGATTTCAGAATATGTTTAATAAAATGTCAGTCATATGACCTTTAAATGTATGCTTATCTCAATGTATAGCTGTTGACCCTGAAAGTAAAAAGTCATGTTTAAAGAAACAAAACCCTAATTGTATTAGAGCCAGGCATGTAATGACCCTGTGACAAGTCAATGATCCAGGGAGGGATATAAAAGGGGAATGTTTTGGTTTGGATAAGCACTGTGAGCTGAGCTGGCAGGCATCATTTGCATTCTGACTGGGAGAAAGAAAAGGACTGAGAGCCCATAAACTAACAGATGAAGAAGCCTTGAATCCTGTAAAGGCCCTATGCTTGGTAAAAACAAGCATTTGCCAATGCTGAATGTTTGCTTGCTGGCATTGGCAGAGGTAGTGTAGAAGTTACAGAGCTGCGTAATAGGAATGGCAGTGAAGTATTGAACTGAAGCCAACCCCACCACCACCCTGCAGAGAGTGACAGGCATTGGGGTGTGCCTTTGGGTCGTCAGGCATAATGGCCACGCCATTTCACCACACCCCACCCTGAAGACACTGACAAGTGTCACGGTATGCCTTGGGTCTTTGGCCCTTATGAGCACCCCGTTCCATCAGGAAATACAGTGAGATGGGTGCGGTATAGGAGAATGGGGTGAACGTTGGAGCCGAAGAGTCCAAGGCATACCTCGATGCCTCTCACTGGCTGCAGGGTGTGGAATGGTATGAGCATTACAGGCAAGAATCCAAAGTCACACCCCTGATGCCTGTCATTCTCTACAGGGTTGGGCGTTATGGTTGGAAACCCTAATATGTCAGGCATTCGTTGGTATTTGCACTCTAAATTTTCAACATGTTTTTTTTTTTGTGATCCCACCTCATGAACAGTGGCAATATCAGTTTGTTAGCCGAAAGCTGCTTATGCACAGCGACTACAGCATTTAGCACCACAGGTGCAAAAACATTCCGAACAGGATGTGAAAAATGACAGCTGTACTGTTCATGGAGAGATGTAAAAAATGGCAATGTTGCAAATCTGCAGTAAAAATATTAAAAAACTGGTGAAGTCACGAAGCAGATAGAAACTGTGCAACGACACCTGTAATGTAATTAGTTTGGGGATTTTTACAGCAGATTGTCAACACAGGCATTTTGGGACCTCCGATCATGAACAGTGTCGCTGTGATTTTCTTTATCTGTCCCAACAATGATTTCCCACAGCGACTATCAAGATTCTCTGCGCTGAAAGTGTGAAACACATTTCAGCCATGTTGTGAAAATGACAGCTATACTGTTTATAAGGAAGTGTGGAAAAATGCCACTGGTGAAAATCTGGACTGAAAATATTACAAAGTCATGAACTTACGAGGGTGCGTGGAAACTGCACAATGCTCACTCGTAACACAGTCATTTTATGGACTTTTGTCGCCAAATTTTCAACATAGCCATTCTAAGACCTCTGCTCATGAACAGTGTAACTGTGATTTTCTTAATCTGTCCCAAACATTGCTTTCGCACACCGACTGCACCATTGTGCGCTACATGGGCGGAAACATGTTTTGGGCAAGATGTGACAAATGACAGCTGCACTGCTCATAAGGAAGTGTAATAAAATGTCAATGTTGAAAATCTGGATTGAAAATATTGAAAATTCGCAAACTTACGAGCGTGCGTAGGAACTGCGCAACGCACGCTTGTAAAACAGTCATTTTTAGGGAATTTTTCACCAAATTTTCAACATAGCCATTTTAAGACCTCTACCCATGAACAGTGTCACTGTGATTTTCTTAATGTATCCCATACATTGATTTCGCACACCGACTGCGCCATTGTGCGCTACATGGGTGGAAACACATTTTGGGCAAGATGTGAAAAATGACAGCTATACTGCTCATAAGGAGGTGTGGTAAAATGGCAGTGTTGAAAATCTGGAGTGAAAATATTGAAAATTTGTGAACTTACGAGCGTACGTAGGAACTGCGCAACACACGCTCAAAAAAGAGTCATTTTTAGGATTTTTTTCACAAAATTTTCAACATAGCCATTTTAAGACCTCTGCTCATGAATAGTGTCACTGTGATTTTCTTCACTTGTCCCATACATTGATTTCGCACACCGACTGCGCCAGAGCCGTAGGAAGGCATTTTGGTGCCCTGGGCAAGAGACTAATTTTGCGCCCCCCCCTTCAGAAAAGAGTCGGGTGGTCGGGGGCCACAAGGCCCCCAGAAGCTCTGTGGGGTTTACATGCTCTTTGGTGGGTTTGGGGGCTTTTCTGAAGAAAAACATACTTTTAATACAGAAAAGTAAAATCTAAAAATAAAATCTTTGAGCATGAGCAGACAGAGACAATATTTAAGAAGTGTAAACAAAGGAAAAACTAAAATCGATTCTCTTTCTCAAGGCTTGGCCTGCCTATCTCCTCCTTCCTAGATACCCAGATCCAGTATTGCGACTCTCTCCTCCAGCTTGTTCTAGACTCTCTTTCTCCACATTTGTTCTGCCATATTGTTCTGTCCATGTTTTTAGCAGTGGTGAGAGGCCATTTAGGCTTCTTTCAGTTTAGTAGTGCATTTGTTGTCCGATCTGCACAGCATCTCTATCTGCTGCTTTAAAACTGCCTAATTTTTTAAATAATTCTTTAAATTTGCTCCTGGTATCCTGATACCCTGCTCAGAGGGTTGAGGCCATCCAGCTTGAATAGCTTTCAATCCATCCAAGAGTGACTCAATATCCCAGGCACCCCATCCCTCCTGCCTATACTACTCCATCAGCCATGAGTTGAAGTGAGCAATTGGATGAACCCTCTTCTAATTTTCCCTTCTGCTCAAACTGGCAGAAAAAACTCAGAAGTCAGTGAGGCAGCTGCCAGCTTGGATGTCCCCCACAAAATTTCTAAAGCTATTCTTAACCTCTTCTAGGAGTCTGCAAACCAGGTTATCGGTGCCTAGTAGGGCTGCTTTCCACTCTATTGACAATTCTTTCTACCCTGCTTATATCCCATCCAACCAAAGACCCAGAAGGCATCTAACCTTCATGTCCCATGCTTTTCTGCACCCATTACCCCCTCTGTCCTCTTTATGATGGAATCACCTTTCACAAGCTCTTTCCTAGCACTGTCTTGCCTCTTGGACTCCAAACGTATGTAAGGTGTACTCTTAAGCATAGACCTGGTCTCTTGCATGCCTGCAGGGTACGGCATTTTCACTTGGGCACTAGATGAACCAAATTGAACATGAGGGGTGAATCTATTTGCTGTTGCCACCTCAGGGTCTCAGCCTGTATAGACCCTTCTTCCCCCATCCCCCCTACCTACAGTAGGAGTGGCATGGTGTGCAGTGGAAAGGAGTGGTGGCTGCTTGCACCAGTGTCCACTGGGAATAACTGTAAGAAGGTTAAGTTCTTCCTTTACTGCACCCAGCTCCACAGTGAGTGCGGCAAACGTGCATGCACACCAGGCAACATTGTTGCCTCCTGAGGACTTTTCTTGAAGATGACTGCACCACGGGTGCTGCGGTCTGTGATGCCTCCTTCCTACCTTGTCCCCCATAGCTTTCCACATCCATCTCAAATGACTCCCTTATGCCCCTGCTTTACCTGTTGACATAGGGTCCCCATCCCTAGTGCTTCACTAGCGCTGCTGAAGTTGTTTCATGGGCAGAGACCCTTTATCTGGGGTATCCCAGACAGGATTTCTAGCAGTCACTTAAAACCCATAATCTTCACCCGCTTCACCACTATTCTGGATATCTCCTTACCCTCCTTTAATCCCACCCTGTCCCTCAGATTATTTTGTTTGCTGGCACCAGCATACAGAAATCACAGTTCGGTCCCTTCCTGCATTTCCACAGGATGCCCAAGCATGTATAGCAAAGCTCCTTCGGAAAGAAGACCCCATGTCTCACTTGTGTCCCTTGATCTTTTTTAAGCGTAGTCCCCTTCAGACTCTCTGCAGATTAATTATTTTATTTTTAGTACCGCTAATACCCCCCAGACTGACACACACAAAGAAAGGAGACTTGAGTTTCAACTGTTTTCTTTTCTTTTTTTTTTTTTTTACTGCTAATCCGCCCCCCCACACACACACACACAGACTAATTTTTGTTTCTGTAAATACTGCTGCCTGCTGATTTCGTAGTAGGGGCTGGGTCGGACTCAGGACTGATTCGGGAGGCATGAGGCACAGGGCTTTTATTTTAAAAAATGCAGCCAGCCTAGGCCCCAGCCAGCAGACTTGGTTACAAAGGCAGCCAGCAGCACAAACTAAGTAACTACTGCTGGGACACCTGGACGGAATTAGGAAAGTAGCAGATGGGTGGGCAGCTGGCAGGTACAGCCAAGCAGCCTCCGGGCTTAGTCAGGGAGTTGGCAGGAGTCGGCAAGACAGGTAGGTGGGGTGGCTGGCAGGGACCCGAGACCGGGGAATCAAGAATCATTGAATCAGCTTTTGCAAGGTGAAGTCCGGGACTGTGGATGTGGAGAACAAGACGTTGTTTTGTACTGTCTTGTAAAAATATAAAATTGCCTTGGGAGTTGGCAAGAGGGGCAGAGGACTGGGACCCAGGGCCAGACCAGAAGGGATCTCATCATTCACAAATGATCAATCAGCCTGCCTCAGAGGGAGGATGAATGAATCAGGGGGTGAGGGAGAACAAGGCCACGCCGGCCAGTCAGTCAGCACAAGGGTCCACTCCAAAAGCAAAGCAAAATGGACAAATTATATACACAGCAGCCAGCCCTGAGCCCAATTATCTAATCCTATATATCCTAGGCTAACTCTTTGCCTTCTTTGAATGAGGGACGATCAATAAGTTGTTTTTACTTTTTTTTTCAACACCCCGCCCCCAAACACACAGATCATCATCATTTATTTAATTAGATGGATCACGGACGTGGAAGGAAGTTTTGTTCTCTTGTTGAAAATGCTGCTACACAAAATCAATGTAAACAGTCCACTTCTTTCTCTCTCTCTCTCTCACAATACTAGTTGCTTTCTCCTTTACTCCAGCTCTCCTCTAACTGCCTCTGCTCAACTGCTCTGCCACTCTAACTACACTCTGGAGTCTGCTTACCTTATATACTTCACTGGGCGCCAGCCTGCCCCCACAGACAAACTTTCTGCTCGGTATATCACGTGATTGTTCTTGCTGCAGCAACATATCATGTGATCCCCCCCCCTCCGATTTGCTGGTCCATGGATGCGCCCTGCTGGCAGCAAATAGTAATTACCTAAAGAAAGTAAAAAAAAAAAATTTAAGTTGCAGAGCTCACTTTTTCAAGTTAATAATAGAGTGAGCTTCAGATGAAACTGCGCCCCCTAGGAGGCTTGCACCTGGGGCGGCTGCCCCACTCGCCCCACCCTTCCTACGGTACTGGACTGCGCCATTGTGCGCTACATGGGCGGAAACACGTTTTGGGTGAGATGTGAAAAATGACAGCTGTATTGCTCATAAGAAGGTGTGGTAAAATGGCAATGTTGAAAATCTGGAGTGAAAATATTGAAAATTAGATGAACTTCCGACGTGCCTAGGAACCGCGAACACACGCCAGAACAGTTATCTGGAATTTTTCCACTAAATTTTCAAAATAGGCTTCTTGAGAGCCCACCTTATGAACACTGGCAGTGTCGTTTTGTTAATCAGGCCTGAAAGGTGATTTTGCGCAGTGACTGCAAAATCACCTTTCGGATCAGAATAACGCCATAACAGTGACAGCATTCATGAGAAGGGGTCCCAAAAACCCCATGTTGAAAATTTGGTGCAAAAATTCCAAAAAATGCCTCAGATATGCAGCAAAGCTGAAAAAACCCTATGTATCCCATTATACAGCTTACCGGCATTTCCTCAGTTCGCGGTCAGCTTTGAAGAGTGCAGACGTGTTCCTGGTCCACCAAAGATCGTTGCCGAGGTCCAGAGATAAGTATGGGGTGAGGGGCGGTGGGGACGCAGGATGCGTAGTGGGTGGGTGTGCGGTTGTGAGGGGGCAGGGAGAAGCGCGCCGAGGACAGTTTGTTTATTTGCAGGTTTTTTGTTTTTTTTAAATGACGACACGGGGACATTTGGCTACATTGCTGGGTACCCAGTGGCACAAGGATGGCTGGTTAGGGGGCGTGAGCCGACGAGGATTGGGCACCTCTGTCGGCCATAGCATCAGTTGCCACACTGGGGTGGGCTTCCAGCGTAGCACCCTGTACTCTGGGGGGAGGACAGTGGAGCCGATGGGGGATTGGGCATCCCCGTGGGCTATATGATGAGTTGCCATGCTGGGGTGGGCACCCAGCATGGCATGTGGAAGGCTTTTGGGGGGGAGCGCAGCACAGCCGACGGGGGATTGGGCACCCCCAGCTATACAGTGTGTGCGTGGGGGGGACAGCACGCAGTATGCGTATGTGTGTGTGTGTGTGTGTGTGTGTGTGTGTGTGAGCGTTAGTGTGCATGAGCAGGCGATATCTTATCACTGCTCACTGAAGCGTAGCTCCCCCTTTCAATTGTACTACACTGCATTTTGGAGCTGTCATAGACAGCTCGAGCAGGCATTGGAGAACTGTGGATGCGCCTGCAAACACACTGCCTGAATTGGAAGAGGGCTGCCACACCTCCGAAAACTTGGATGATGGCACTATGTTTCTTGCACATGCGTGCAAACAAACATAACTAGCTGTTAGAGGGAGTCCTAATTCTCCAAGAATGCCTTCAGTTAGATACTTAAGACTGAGAGAGACTATCACAGTGTCAGTTCACAACAGCACTACACCATTCTGAATAACCTGATCTGTTTCCAAACCTATGAACATACAGAATTTGCCAGAAGATAAAGGCCTAGAGGTCTATCAAATCTGCTCGAATGTGCAGCTAGCGCCCCTTATTCTGCAGCTGCCCCTCCCACTCTCCCTCCTCCCTTGACCCTCCACCTTGCCCTGTCTCAGACCCTTTTGAAGCAGCCCACTGCTCTACTGGATACCACTTCCGCCAGTAATGCATTCCACCCAGCTACTACCCTCTCCGTAAAAAAGTGTCTCCTCATCTCCTTCCTGAACCTTTCTCCCTCCAGTCTCATATCGTGACCCCGGGTGTCCTCCCTTACTTTGAACAGCCCCTCCATACCTGTCTTGTTTTATCCTTTCATGTACTTGAAGGTTTCAATTATACCCCTCCTGTCCCTCCTCTCCTCTAGTGAGTACATGTTCAGCTCCCTCAGCCTCCTCCCATATGGTAAGTCCCCCCAGCCCCTGGATCATCTTTGTCTCTCTGCACTGCACCCCCTCCAGTAACTTAATGTCCCTCTTC
Organism: Neoceratodus forsteri; assembly: GCA_016271365.2. Lineage (NCBI taxonomy): Eukaryota > Metazoa > Chordata > Ceratodontiformes > Ceratodontidae > Neoceratodus > Neoceratodus forsteri. Next base: position 1,070,706,270 of record CM028130.1, read on the forward strand.
AGATATTGGCACCAGGACTGCACATAGTACTCCAGGTGTGGTCTAACTAATGATCTATACAGTGGCAGAATCACCTCCCCCCCCCCTTGAGGATATAATCTTTGCAATGCCGCCCAGCATTTTGTTGACCTTTGCAGCTGCCTTCCTCCATTGTGTCAAGTTTTTCATTGATCCTGTAATGAGCACTGCCAGATCCATCTCCTCCTCTGCCTTGGTTAGCTGCACTCCCTCCAGCTGGTAACTCCTCCTTGGGTGTTTTTTAGCCCAAAATGCAGCACCTTGCACTTTTTAGCATTGAACCCTAGTTGCCAGGTGTCCAACCAGGTTTCCAGCTTTGCCAGATAATCCTGCAACCCCTGCCATCCCTCTAGGTCATTCACCACTGCTCCCATCTTGGTGTCATCAGCAAACAGACTGGTCTTGCTCTTGATACCCAATGATATGTCTGCAATGAGTACCTCAAACAACATAGCATGTTGCTAGCCTTGCTTGTAGAGCAGAAAGCAGCTACTGTAATTAAAACAAACAACATTTTCTTATTAATTTAACATTTATATCTTAGCAGGAGTCAGTGTCTGTTGAGGTTAAGCAAACAGATACTTTATTAGAAGTAGAAGGGGTCTTATTTAGGGTTTAAAAAAAGAAAAGAAAATCAGTGTGTGTTCTGTCCTGAGAAGGGTTCTGTACCAGTTTACTTTGCTAAACCAGTAGGAGGAGAGAGAGAGAGAGAGAGAGAGAGAGAGCTTAATTGGGGGTGTGGCTTAGACACTATAAAAGAGGTGACTCAAATTACAACTTCCTGTTGCTAGCCTTGCTTGTAGAGCAGAAAGCAGCTAACTAAAACAAGCTACATTTTCTTATTAATTTAACACTTCTATTTTAGCAGGAGTCAGTGTCTGTTGAGATTAAGCAAACAGATACTTTATTAGAAGTAGAAGGGGTCTTATTTAGGGTTTAAAAAAAAGGAAAGAAAGAAAGTCAGTCTGTGTTCTGTGCTGGGAAGGGTTCCCTATCAGTTTACTTTGCTAAACCAGTAGGAGGAGCGAGAGCTTAATTGGGGGTGTGGTTTAGACACTATAAAAGCAAGTGGTTCAGATTACAACTTCCTGTTGCTAGCCTTGCTTGTAGAGCAGAAAGCAGCTAATTAAAACAAGCTACATTTTCTTATTAATTTAACACTTATATCTTAGCAGGAGTCAGTGTCTGTTGAGATAAGCAAACAGATACTTTATTAGAAGTAGAAGGGGTCTTATTTAGGGTTTAAAAAAAAGGAAAGAAAGAAAGTGTGTGTTCTGTGCTGGGAAGGGTTCTGTATCAGTTTACTTTGCTAAACCAGTAGGAGGGGAGAGAGAGAGAGCTTAATTGGGGGTGTGGCTTAGACACTATAAAAGCAGGTGACTCAAAGTACAACTTTCTGTTGCTAGCCTTGCTTGTAGAGCAGAAAGCAGCTAACTAAAACAAGCTACATTTTCTTATTAATACAACACTTATATCTTAGCAGGAGTCAGTGTCTGTTGAGATTAAGCAACCAGATGCTTTATTAGAAGTCAAAGGGGTCTTATTTAGGGTTTAAAAAAAGAAAAGAAAGAAAGTCAGTGTGTGTTCTGTGCTGGTAGCAGGAGTCAGTGTCTGTTGAGATTTGTCTTACTAATTGCCCTCCATCCCACCCCTCTACCCACCCACCCTGAGCCAGTTCTACTTTTATAGCCACTGGATTTGACTGTCAACAGAAACTTCCTGTTTGGCAGTAGGAAGACAAGGATCATAGAGAAACATTGGTTTTGTCAACCCTAAAGGAAAACAAGTAGCTCACTCCCCCCCCCCAGCTGCTGGTGGTCTGACATTGAGCAAGGAAGAAGGAGGCTACTGAAGAATATAGGAAGTTACTGTACCAGAACAGGAAGGGTGAGAGTTGTAAGGAGAGGAGAGAGGAGACAGTAAGCATACAGAGAAACAGGAGCAGGGACATAAAATAAGACAAGATAGGAGTGGTGCAGTGCAATGGCTGTGGGGTGGCAGTGTTCCGGGAGACATTCTGGAGGCTGCGATGCTGCTCTATTTGCAGGCACCTTTCTGGTCTGAGGGAGGAGGTTGCCCGTCTCCAGGCTGACCTGGCTAGGATTCGTGAAACCTCCTCCCCCACCCAGGGACCACCAGGGCCAATGCCACTACCTCAGAGGTTGCCAAGAAAGAGGAGAGGCTGGACCAGGGCGGGCTCAGGGAGTAAGATGGTGGTGGAACAGAGTTGCATCCCTCCAGCTGTACCTCTTCACAATTCATTCACTCTTCTGGTGGATAGTGGTTCCTCTATGGAGGCACCTGCAGTGGAGACCAAGGAGGATGCTGGGAACCTTCACAAAGGAGACCCACAGGAGGGTGGCATGAGACTGCACAGGGGAAGAAAACAACTCCTGGTGAGGGACTCAATCATTAGGGGGGTAGAAATGGGGGAGGAAGGGGAGAGGGAGGGAGGTAAGGTGCCTGCCTGGCGCCATGGCTTGGAGGGACAGGAAGCGAATCCTCAGGATCGTGGGAACAGCTGCATGAGGGAGGGAGCTGGATGTCATTGTCCACCTAGGGACAAATGACCTGGCTAGGAATGGGATCAGAGCAGTGCAAGAGGAGTTTGTAGAGTTGGGGAGGGGCCTTAGACAAGTAGCGCATACAGTAACCTTCTCGGAGGTGCTGCCTGTCTATGGCAAGGGTGATGCTAGGGTACTCCTCACCAGGGAATTCAATGAATGGTTGAAAAACTGGTGTGGAGCTCAGGGTTTTGGCTTCATTGGGGACTGGGGAGCCACCTGGAGGGATGCAGACCTATACTGGTGCGATGGTCTGCATCTGTCCAGGGGAACCAGGATCCTAGGTGAGAGGTTTAAATGCTTCATTGGCAAGCATTTAAACTAGCCAAGGGGGGAGGCACTGAAAAGGAGCAGGGAAATCCCAGCCTCCCCCCACAAACAACAGTAATTAGTGAGGTAAACACCAAGGTAGAGAAGTCATTAGGGAGCAGGACAGAAGTAAATGTAAAAAAAGGCAAAGGCAGTAAGGACAGGAATGGGGCTAAAAGGGGTAAGGCCATCAAAAAGTGGAGGGTGATGAGTACCAATGCCTGTAGTCTGTGTAACAAGCTCCCTGAACTAGTGGCCTTGATGGAAGAGGGTTGCCTGGATATTGTGGCAGTCACAGAAACATGGTACACAGAGAACCATGACTGGGATGTCAACATACCAGGATACACAATCTACAGGAGGGACAGGGAGGGTAAAAGAGGAGGAGGAGTAGCTCTTTATGTAAAGGAAGGGATCAAAGCAACAGAACTAAAGAGTAAACAGGGAGCAGATGAGACACTCTGGGTCACCCTGGAGACCGGTAATGGCACCACAATCCGCATGAGGGTTGTATACAGACCCCCATCTCAGGGGGAAGAAATGGACAAGGAAATGATAGAAGGCTTCCTTAGAATGGCATAAAAAGGGGAGATATTGTTAATGGGAGACCTGAATATGCCAGATGTTAACTGGAGCACCTTTGCTGTGGGCACATCCAAGAGCAGGGTCATTCTTGATGCCCCACAGGGGGCATGCCTCAGACAGCTAGCATTGGAATCCACTCAGGAGGGAGCAATCTTAGACCTAGTACTTTCAAATGGGGACGGAGAAAGAATCTCAGATTTAGAAGTGGGTAGCCATCTGGGAACAAGCGACCACCAAACAGTGTGGTTCACGATAAGCATAGCCATACAATCAAGTCATACAAAAGCAAGAGTATTGGACTTTAGGAGGGCTGACTTTAGGAAAATGAGAGAGTGCCTCAGAAAAGCACTAGCAAACAGGCAAGAAGAAGGGGTGGAGGAACAATGGAGAGTAATCAAAACAGCCATCACAGAGGCAACAAGCCTTTGTGTAAAGCAAATCAACAAAACAAAACGAAGGAAAAAACCGCTATGGTTCTCAAAAGAGGTGGCAGGGAAGGTTAAGGAGAAAAGGATAGCATTCAGGAAATATAAGGAAACACAGAAGGAGAAGGACAGAGAACTTTATCAGTTAAAGCAGAAAGAGGCTGGAAAGGCAGTCAGAATAGCAAAGGCCCAAACCGAGGAAAGGATAGCCAACTCTGTTAAGAAGGGGGATAAGACCTTTTATGGGTATATTAGGGAGCGAAGAAAGACCAAAGGAGGGATACTGAGGCTTAATAAAGGGGAAGGAATATGGGTAGAGGGTGACAGTGAAAAAGCAGGGATACTGAACGAATATTTATGCTCAGTATTCACAAAGGAAGAGGAGGGGGAGGTACCCAAACCAAACAAGAGAAACACTCTGAAGACGAGGGTCGATACCAGTCCATTTACAGAAGAAAGGGTTCTGAAAGAACTAATAAAATTGAAGGTGGACAAAGCAATGGGGCCTGATGGGATTCACCCAAGAATTCTAAAAGAACTAAGGGTAGAACTAATGACATCGCTGACTACTCTCTTTAACAAATCATGGGAGGATGGGGTGATACCTGAGGACTGGAGGAGGGCAGATGTGATTCCTCTTCACAAAAGTGGGAGCAGGACAGAGGCAGGAAACTGCAGACCAGTTAGTTTGACCTCAGTGGTAGGTAAAATGCTGGAATCACTTCTGAAGGAAAGAATTGTTGAGTACCTAGAGGCCAGTGGGGCATAGGACACAAGGCAGCATGAATTAACGATGGGAAGCTCGTGTTAGACGAATCTAATAGATTTCTTTGACTGGGTGACCAAAGTAGTAGACCAGGGAGGGGCTGTGGACATGGCACCTAGATTTTAGCAAGGCATTTGATACAGTCCACACAAAAGATTAATACACAAGTTAGCCAGCCGAGTGGGTCCCAAGGTGGTAGCCTGGATAAAAATTGGCTAGACAACAGGATGCAAAGGGTAGTAGTAAATGGAGTCCACAGTGAAGAAAGGAGGGTTCCTAGTGAGGTACCGCAGGGTTCAGTACTGGGACCGGTCCTTTTTAATGTCTTTATAAGTGACATTGCAGAGGAACTGGAAGGGAAAGTATGTCTCTTTGCAGATGACACAAAGATTTGCAACAGGGTTGAAACACCAGATGGAGTGGAAATGATGAGAAGGGACTTGGCAAGGTTGGAGGAATGGTCAAATGTATGGCACCTCAGATTCAATGCAAAGAAGTGCAAGGTAATGCACCTGGGAAACAAAAACCCAGGGCAAGAGTACACAATGGGGGGTGAGATACTGACAACAGTAAAAATGGAAAGGGACCTGGAGGTAATTATATCAGATGACCTAAAGGTGGGCAAGCAATGTGAGAAGGCAGTAAGGAAGGCTGGGGGGACACTGGGATGCATAGGGAGAGGCATCAATAGTAGAAAACAGGAAGTTGTTATCCCTCTGTACAGGCAGTTGGTGAGACCGCATCTGGAGTACTGTGTGCAGTTCTGGAGACCCCATCTCCGCAAAGACATAGACAGAGTGGAGGCTGTCCAGAGGAGGGCAACCAAAATGGTGCAGAGTCTGCACCAGAAGACATATGAAGAAAGACTAAATGAGCTTAATATGTATGCCCTTGAGGAAAGGAGGGAGAGAAGGGACATGATAGAAACTTTCAAGTACCTCAAGGGAATCAACAAAGTCCAAGAGGGTGGCATCTTTCAGAAAAAGAGATGTGCAAGAACAAGGGGGCACAATTTGAAGATAGAGGGGGGACAGCTCAGAGGTAATGTGAGGAAGTATTTGTTCACAGAGAGGGTTGTGGATGCATGAAACAGCCTCCCTGAGGAGGCCGTGGAGTCAAGAACAGTGGGGGAATTCAAGAATGCATGGGACAGACATAAGGCAGTCCTAGTGGAGGGTAGGAGGAAGTAAGCTGTTGGTTAATTAGGATCTGCAGCTTATCTGTTAGGTAGGAAAATGGGCAGACTAGGTGGGCCAAGCGGTCCTTATCTGCCATCAAATTCTATGTTTCTGTGTAACACTGGTACCAACACCGAGATCTGCGGAACACCACTCATCAGTACCCTTGGGGATGAGAGCTCCCCACCCACCACCACCCTCTGTTGCCTTCCGTGAAGACAGTTCCCTACCCATCTCACCAGCTTTGCACCTGCCCCTGTGCCTTCCAACGTACTTTCCAGTCTCCCATGCGGCACCAAGTCGAATACCTTACTGAAGTTCAGGTACAGGACATCCACTGCATGGCCCCATCCAATTGCCTAGTTACCCAGTCATAGAACTCCACCAGGTTGGTTTGGCAGGATATGCCACTTATGAAGCCATGCTGTCTACTGTCCTGTAGCCCTTTCGCCTCCAGGAGGGACACCAGCCACTCCTTCAGGATAGTCTCCATCAGCTTACCCAAGATAAATGTGAGGTTCACCAGGCTGTAGTTCCCTGATTCATCCTTGGGGCCACTCTTGTGGAGGGGCACCACATGAGCCATCCTCCAGTCCTGAGGTACACACCCTGAGTGTAGTGAGGCACTGAATAGGTCTGCCAAACGTCCTGCCAGGACCTCTGCCAGCTCCTTCAGTACCCTGGGGTGGATGCCATCTGGGCCTGGCGCCTTGTCCACCCTCAGTGCCTTCAAACCCTCCAGAACCCTGCCCTCCGTGATTTCGCCATCCGTCATCCCCTCCCCCTCTGTTCTGTCCCTCCCTTCCCCTTGGGTATCACCCCCTTTTCCTTAGTAAATATTGAGCAGAAGTAATCGTTTAGCGCTTCTGCCTTATCACCCCGTTTCCACCCCCCTCCTTCCTAATCCTTACTAAATGGTCCTTACAGTTCCTTTTCTCCCTGATATACCTGAAGAAGTCCTTCTCCCCTTCTTAATGACCTGCGCCAGCCTGAGCTCCTTAGATACCTTGGCTACCCTTACTGCCCTTGTCACCTCCTTCTATTCCTTCAGGTACTCCTCCCTGTCCTCCCCCTCCCTGTTTTTTTGTACCTCTTAAATGCAGCTCTTTTCCTTCTTATCTTTTCCATGACCTCCTTGCTCACACAGCTAGGTTTCTTTGCCCTAGCCTTCTTGCTCTGGGCCTTGCTACAGGTTCTGGTTGCCTCCACTATCCCCAGCTTTATGAGCTCCCACATCTGGTTAGTGCCCATACTTGGTTGAATTCTGACCAGGTACCCTTTTACTACTTCCCTCATCCTCTCAAAGTCGGCCCTCCTGAAGTCAAAACCTGTTTATTTTACCTGAGATTTTAAACTAATCAGTCAGCATATGCCAAGCCAAAGTTGTTTAACCTGACTTTGTGTCTGTCTGACTCCCATGACACTCCCAAACACCAGGTCAATTAGGAGAGTAATGAACATGAGCATGACAGAACACGATCGAATATTACTTTATATGGGCCAAACCCAGTGGCAGTCGGAACACTGCTTCAGTACCCCATCATAACATATAGCAGCAATGTGTCCCATATGTCCTGATTAGCTTTCACAAAAAGAGCCAGCATGTCTAGGAGCATTCTATTCAGATGCTCAAGCTAGTCATTCAGCTGGGGATGGTATGGAGTAGCATGGAGTTTGCTTGCCTCTTACAGTTCACAAAGTTTCTGAAGGAGAGCAAGTTCAAAGTTCCATAAATCCACCACTATTTCTGTGAAGAAGTACTTCCTCACATCTCCTGAATCTACCCCCTTCCAGCTTCACAGCATGTCCTCTTGTTCCTTGGCACCTTTTCTTCTAAAAAATACTCCCTTCCTGTACCTTATTTACCCCCATGATGTATTTAAAGGTCTTTATCACATCTCCCCTCTCCCGCCTCTGTTCCAGGGTGAACATATTGAGGTCTTTTAGCCTCTCCTCACAGAGCTTTTGATGCAGACCCTGCACCGTTTTAGTTGCCCTCCTCTTGACCGCTGCCACTCTGTCTATGTCCTTCCAGAGATGTGGTCTCCAGAACCGAACACAATACCCTAGGTGGGGGCTTACCAGTGATCTATACAGAGGCAACACCACCTCCTTCTTTCTGCTGGTGATACCCTTCCCTATGCACCCCAGCATCCCATTTGCCCTCCCTACTGCCTTGTGGCCCTGCCTGGCCACCTTTAGGTGATCTGATATGATTACCCTCAGGTCTCTTTCCTGCTTGGTGGTCAGCAATACCGCTCCACCAATTTTGTTGTCTGTCCATGGGTTTCTGTGCCCTAAGTGTATTATTTAGCACGTTTTTACATTGAAACCCAGCTGCCATATGCTTGACAACTCCTCTAGTTTTCTCAGATCTCTGCTTATCTTTTTTACACACACACCCGGAGTGTCCACACTATTGCAGATTTTAGTGGAATCTGCAAAGAGGCAGACCCTTCCTTCCAGCTCCTCTGCAATGTCAATTATAGAGACACTAAAGAGGAGCAGCCCCAGCACAGATCCCTGTGGTACCCCACTGGTCACCCTCCCTCCCTTCCTTGGAGTGAGCTCCATTTACCACCAACCTCTATCACTTATCCCCTAATCAATTTCTTATCCACTTTACCACCTTTGGACCCACTACTAAACTAACCAGCTTGCTTACTAGTCTCCTATGTGGGTTCCATGTGATAACAGCGATTGCTGTTAGGGGGCGGTCTTGCATCGCCAAAAATCAATTTAGCGATGTACACTCCCAGCTAAAAAAGGGTGCTGGGGACTTTTATGTGGGGGCTGCCCCCTGCACCCCCCTACTAAAGGATTCTCAACTCTAAGAGGTGCATGTCGGGGGGGTGCAAGTCTGAAAAAAAAATAACATCCAGGCGCAACAAAATGAACGCGTAGCCGGAACTCCACAACTGAACCCAGCACCCTTGCAACTCTAGCCTGCCACCCACCCACCACGCCACAGGGCCAGCTTGGCAGCCCACCACTGCACTACGCCTCACAAACCTCCCTCCCCTTCCACCCATTGCATGGCATGCTCGCCCCCCCAACGTGTGTACATATGGTGACATCCTGTTGCTATATTCGCAGACCTCCCCCATCCAGTCACCCTCCCTCTCTGGTAGCCCTGTGGACAGGTGCCACAATTGAGTCGACCTTTATGAAAGTGCTCAAATGCGGTCACCATTGTCACGGGCTACCTCCTATGTGGAACAGTGTTGAATGCCTTATTGAAATCTAGGTAGGCCACGTCCACTTCCCCACTCTGCTCTAGTTCCCTGGTTACCCAGTCAAAGAAATCTATCAGATTCATTTGACATGACCACCCGTAAAACCATGCTGTCTTGGGTCTTGTAACACACTAGATTCAAGATAATCCACAATCCTTTCCTTCAGCAATGATTCCATTAACTTTCCTATCACTGATGTCAGGCTGACTGGCCTATAATTGCTAGCCTCCTCCCTGCTACCACTTTTGTGTAGCGGGACTACATCCACCCTCCTCCAGTCCTCCAGAACCACTCCTGTTTCCAGAGGTGCAGACAGTATTCCCCAAGCTTCCTCAGTACCCTTGGATGCAGCTCATCTGGCCCCATTGCTTTGTCCACCTTCAGATTAGCAAGCTCCTTCAGGACTCTGTCCTCCAAAAATGGACTAGTGTCCACCTGCTTCCCTCCAAAGCTTTTGTTACTTTTTTGTGGCCTCCTCCCTTCTCCTTCCTCTGTGAACATTGAACAAAAGTGTTTGTTCAGGATGTCTGCCTTTTCCTGGTCACCCTCTGTACAGTCCCCCTTCCCTTTCTAACCTTACAATCTCACCCCTGGTCTTCCTCTTTTCACTTATATATCTAAAAAATGTCTTGCCCCCTTTTGTTAACTCCTGGGTAAAGCTACCAACTTTCTGAGGCCTAAAACTGGGACAGGGTCCATCCTGACCATGGTACCCCCCCACTCTGTCATTCCCACGGGCACCACCGCAGATAACGCTGCACCCAATTACACGCTGCTGCTTGCTCTGGCCATGCTGCCACACAGTACAACCAGTAGCAAGCATCCAGATTAAAACAATACATTATTCTGCTGCAGCAAGTTACAAATCATGATGTACAGAAAGTTCTTTGATGCAAACCTGCGTTAAATTGTGTTCAGACGTTTGAGCATGTATTGCTCCTCCTGACAGTCCCATCCCAACCTACTTTACCCTCACCTCATTTGCTGAGCAAATATCACTTCAGTGACTCCAACCACCACACCAGATTGTTTTCACACTTCTCTGTAGCTGACCAGGTTCGGGTACCTTAGTTCACCGTTGCCGGTTTCTTCTGTCTGCAAACCTTCTCCGCTGCTGACAGGGAGACATCCGCATGTACTTGTCTGCAGTACTACCCAGTCTAACCTAACAGGAAGAAACATGCTTTACTGTGCTCCCAATGACATGCTTGCGGAGCAGCATAGGCACAGGGGTTGAAGTTGCAAACTGTTGTCCAGCTCGAGCAGTGCCACAATGATGCTGAAATAACTGTCACTCACGGATTAGCAGTCAGCAAAAAAAAAAAAAGGGACAAAACTGGGACAAGTAAGCAAAAACCAGGACAAAAGTGACATTTTGCAAAACTTGTGGGGACACTGGGACATGCTACTTAATATAGGGACTGTCCTGGGAAAATAGGGACTGGTAGTAGCTTTACTCCTGGGCTATTCTCTCTTCAGTTTGTACCTTTGTACTCCTTACTGCTTTCCCTTCTTCCTTCTGTTTCCCCTGAATACACCTCCCTATCCTCTTCCCTCTGCATCTCCTTATACCTTCTGAATGCTACCCTTTTAGCTTTTACCTTTTCAGCCACTTCTTTCGAGAACAATAGTGGTCTCTTTTTTCCTCTTGCTTTTGCTCCTTTGTTTGATGCAGAGGATTGTTGCCTTTACTATGCTCCCTTTTATCTTCGCCCACTGTTCCTCCACCCCACCCAGGTCACCCAGCCTTGCTAGGTCATCCCTGAGGCATTCACCCATCTTTTTAAAATCTGCTCCCTTGAAGTCCAGGACCCTCACCCTTGTGTGCTTCAGTTCTGTAGCTGTCCTTATGCTGAGCCACACCGTATGGTGATCACTGGTCCCCAAGTGGCCTCCCACCTTGATGTCTGCAACACTGTCCCTGTTAGTGAGTGCTAGGTCCAGTATTGCCTCATCATGAGTGGTTTCACTGACTAGTTGCCTGAGGAATGTCCCCAGAAGAGAGTCCAGGGTGTCCCTGCTTCTAGCTGAAGTCACTGCTGGGAGGCTCCAATCCACATCTGACAGGTTGATGTCCCCCATCAGCAGCACCTCCTCCTTTTCTGCCATCTTGTCAGTAGCTTCCATCAGTACCTTATCTAATTCCTCCCTCTGTGCTGGAGGACTGTAGCTCACTCCAGTGCGAATAGAGGCTCAATTCCCCATCTCCAGGGAGACCCACAGTGCCTCTGTGTCCCCCTGTATTCCCTGCATTTCTGTGGCTTTTATGCTTTCCTTCACATAAAACACCAAACTTCCTCCTTTCCTTCCCACCCAGTCCTTCCTGAACAGAGTATAGCCCGGTATGGCCATGTCCCAGCCATGGTTTTCAGTGCACCATTCCTCAGTAATGGCCACAATAATCCAGGTCAGTCTCTGCCATGATGGCCTCTAGGTCTGGAATCTTATTTCCTAGAGTGTTAGCATTTGCACACATGGCCATCCAGATTTTGATTACACTCTGCTTGTTGCCTCCTTTTTTCCTTTTTGCCCTTCCTCCTTCCCACCTCTACTTGTAATGCTTCTGTTCCTTCCCCCTTTATCTCTACCACCCTACTTCCTTTTATAGTTTGCACCCTGGGGATTCATCTCCCCTCGAGTTCCCCTTATGCTGGGGGAGGCAGTTTCTGACTCCACAATTCCTTCTGCCACTCCCCCTGGCTAGTTTAAATGTTCATTGAAGTAACATTTAAACTGTCCACTGAGGATGGTGGTTCTTCTCCCAGATAGATGCAGGCCTGCACCCCTGTATAGGTCCTTATCCTCCCAGGTGGGTCCCCAGTCCTCAATGTAGCCGAACCCTTCCTCTTTGCACCATTCCTTCAGCCAGGAGTTGAAGCTCCTGGTGCAGAGTTCCCTCTCCTGTCCCCTGTCATAGACAGGCAGCACCTCAGTGAAAGCCAACCATTAGAATTTGATGAGTGTTGGTGTTCTGGTGGATCATGCCTCCACACTGCACAGTTTCATAACTGCATTGACCGAGCTGTTTTAGCCACCTGGTAAGCTGTCTGTCTGGCTGCTGAAAATTGTTGAGCCAGCACTAGGATCTATGAGCCATCCAGAGAATTAATTTTTACCCTAAAGTATTTCATGAAGACCACCATGGTAGGCACTCCTTCCAAGTGATGGCACACTTCCAATCCACACTTGACAGGGCTTTACATTGGAAAGCGATGACCCATTGCTTTTCTCCACCAATGTGGTATAGAACTGCTTTGACGCCCTGATTTCAGGCATCAGTATCCAAGATGAAGGTCTTCTCCAGATCCAGATAGGTGAAAATGGTTGCTGCCATCAGTCACCTTTTTTTGCAATTTCTGTTTTATGCCACTACATCTCTGGTGCCAGCTCCCCAATGAGCTCCTGGTATCTTCCCCTGGCCCCCACCTACCTTCATCTGCCAGCCCCAACAGAGCCTTAGCTTATACCCCCCTAGGTGGAGTATGGGTGGGGGAATACACCCCCCAAGCATGCACGGCATTGAACGGAGGGTGACGTGGCAAAGGACAGCCTGGATATACTGGGGTCCCCAGAAAGCCAACACCAAGGCTGCTATTGCTTCCTCTAGTCCCCTGGAAGATGCTGGCACATGAAGAGGACCAATACATGTGCACACAGTGTGGGTTCTTGGCCAATGTCTTCCCCTTCCTACTCAGTGCTCTCATCTATACTGCCACCTGTGGTCACCTAGGTGGCAGTATCAGTGAAGACAGTGGTCCACCCTTCCCAGAGGAGAGTGCCCACTGGGATGCTCGGTCCTCCTCCTCCCAGCCATCCCCAGTGATCCAGGCGTGCTGCTGAATCTATGTTACTGGCATTGTTAGTCGTGGCCCTACTGCTGTGCCAATGGACCAACCTCTATCCGTCTCTTTTTTAGCTCATTGAAAGCTTCCTAGCAGGCCTCTGACTACACGAACTTCGCTCCTTTATCCACCAACTGATGCATGAGCTCCATAATCTTTGTGAAGTTCTGGATGAATCTGCAATAGTAGGAAGTGAGGCCTAGGAAATGCTATAATAATAATAATTCTTTATTTATAATGTGCCTTTCATAACCAAGGCGCATAACAATAAAAACAGTAAAAACATATAAAGCAAAACATCTGCACATTCAATAAATACATACATGTCAGTCGACACCTTCGCTAAAAGCTTTATTCCAGAAAAATGTTTTTAAAGCCTGCTTGAACCCCCCCCCCCACCACGGTCGCAGGGTTTTAAATAAGGATTTTAAATTGATTAGCACTTTCACGTGGAAAAGTGCTAATCAGTGTTGCAAATGTGTAGCAGTTGGATCGAATTGATTAGCAAAATAAAAAAAATGTCATGTTTACTAGAGACAGTATGATTGGTGTTATTTTTCACCTATAAACACTTTTTTGATTTCCTTTGATGTATGGAGCAAAAGGGGAAAAAAGACTCTGGTACAGGAGTGTGTGCAGTCACTGAGTCACTTTATTATTTTTTTTTCATCAGTGTCTCTGAGTGAAATTCACAGAATTCATAATAACTCTGACATGAGTTAGTAACTAGTATTAAAAACAGGTTTGATTCTTCAATAATGCAGTTTCTACTTGCCAACCTTCCCAAGCCAGACTACAAGTGAACAGTCAGCTACAAATTTAAGAATAAGCTGCAGCTGCTGAACCATAAAAGTAATAAAACAGGCACAAGTTACAACTGACTAGTATTCTCAACTTCCCATCCATTTGCATTTGACTGAGCCTCTAACTTAAACGGTCAGAAAAGTAATGGGACAGTGGAACAGTAGTCAGTTGTCAGGAGTCTAGTGAAACAAAATTTAAAGAGTTCAGTATGTACCGAACATTTTCTGAACACCAGCCTTGTTAAATGTAGTTTCCACTTGCCAACCTTCCTAAGCGTGACTACTTATGTGACCCAAAAGTAGCAGTAGAATAAGCAGCTGTAGCTGCACCTAACTAATTTATTACACAGACACTACTGTACAACTGACTAGTGTTCCCAGCCTCCCATCCATTTGCACTGAGCCTCTAACTTAAACAGTCAATTTTAAATGGATGAGTGGTTAGGAACAGTAGTCTGTCGGGAGTCACTGTGTCTGAAACAAAATGTAAAGTTCAGTTAGTATGCAGTACCGAACATTTTCTGATGTTAAATAACAGTTTCCACTTGCCAACCTTTCCAAGCGTGAATACTTTTGTGACGGACCCAACAGTGAACAGCTAGTAGGATAACTGAGAATAAGCAGCTGCAGCTGCACCCTAAAAGTAATTTAACAACAGACACAAGTACAACTGACTAGTGTTCCCAACCTCCCATCCATTTGCACTGAGCCTCTAACTTAAACGGTCAATTTTAAATGGATGGGTGGTTGAGAACAATAGTCGGGAGTCTAGTGTCTCAAACAAAATTTAAAGTTATGTTCAGTACCGAACATTACCTAACCTTAAGCCTAAAGTCTGTGGTGCAGTCATGACTTGTGCTGGCACGGAAATTTAATTATGGTGGCTGGGAAGCAATCTGTATGGTAACTGAGAATAAGCAGCTGCAGCACCCAAACTGATTTACAAACATGCGCTGCTATTATTCTTGGATTAGTACTGCAGTTCCCAACCACCATCCAGAGGATTGAGCCTCTAACTTAAACGGTCAATTTTAAATGGATGGGTGGTTCGGAAGTCAGTCAGTAGTTGTCTACTCAGGCCTGTAGACCCAGTTCCCAGTGGCCAAATCCCACTAATTTTTCTGCAGTGCAGATGGATTTACAGTTTAGATAAGAACAGAAAGTACCAGTTTAAGGCTGCAAGCAGCATACACTGTCAGACTACTCACTGTGGCATTTCAATTCTCTTTTGACTTATTTCCAGGACCAGCCAGAGAGCTCACCACAAAAGATGATGATGGTTTTTGTGTACCCACCTGAGAAGCCTGCTGATGAGTCTCCCCCCACCAACCCCACAGTTGAGCGAGATGGGATTTTTGATTTGTTTAGTCACAGTGCAAGACTTATAAACACTTCTAGCCACTAATATCATTCTCATCAACAATGAAGAAATTTAACAACTGTGGTCTTCAACTTGAGCCACTGAAAAAAATATATATGGCAGTGAGTGTCTCCACCAGCCAATGAACCTGAGGACTTAATGCCCTATAAAAAGTTTAACTACATGGAAAACTAATTCCTTACACTACTTGCTTTTACCATAAGCAACACTTTAGTCAGTGCTAAATTTTAACGTGAGACTTAGTGGTGTCCCAAATACCACACAGGCTTCTGAGAGCTCAGTACAATTAGTAAACTTGTGATGAAGTCAGCACAAGAAAAAATGTAATTTTAAACAAGGTCTACTCAGACATCTCATGGCATGGTTGGTGCTCCGGCATGTACAGGTGCACATTGCTGAACTCAAGACAGGTGCAGCTCATTTGCTGAAGTGAGCAAAGTCCTGACCTGTGTGGATTGGTAAACGAAGTTCCCATGGCCAGCTGGGATTCCGAGTGTCCACCTCCACATCTGCCTGCCTGTACCAACCCCCGTAATCACTGAGATCTAGATTGCTAAGTAGGGAGAGTGCAGGGCACCCCCCATAATTGCCAGTGCAGTCCCCCTGCTTGGGGATCTATCTGGACATCTAAGCACGGGGAGGGGCTGGCAGGCAGACACGAAGAGAGGTGCTCGGCTGACTGGTGTGGATTCTCAACTGACCCACTTCCCTCCAGTCAGTGACCAACTACCGACTCTGAGGACCTTCAATTTTTCCCCACGGCACTTACTGCCATTTAGGCTAAAATTTATAAGCCAAAAGTGTACTTCCCTCAGTTTATGGGAGCTCGCTACTGATCAAAGATCATGTTGTCACTGTCTGACTCGGAAGTACTGTGAGACATAATGCTAGTACTACTTGCTGCATCTTCTGAACTAGTTACATTTGTGGTGTGAGAGGAATCTGATCTTTTTGCTTCTGACTGCCTTTGTTTCGCACAAACTCTTCTAGGAGTGCTGAAGAATCTATCTACAACTGGAAAAGGATCAAATGTCTCTGGACTGTCACCCTCAACTGAAATTCTAACCAGGTGTTCCAAAATTGCTTCACTCAGTCTGTTTCTCCAGTCAGTTTTGACACACTGCATTATTGAAAATGACCTTTCCAGCTTTGCATTGGACACTGGCATGAGCTCACAAATAATGACAACGTGGTAGAAGTTTGAGAACTGTTCTCTGTAGGACTTCAGAATACAGTTCCAAAAGTCTTCCCTGTTTAAGTGACTTAAAAACTTATTGTATAAAGTTTTAAGTTCGAACCATTCTCCTGGCAAAGCAGCAAGGTCAACATTATGTTTTGTGAGTATCTGTCCATAGTAATTAACAAATTCGTCCAAGTCTACGTTCCCAAACATTTCTGGCTCATCAGCACTCCTAGGCCACTGTTTCACATCTAACAGTTTTAAAGTCCTAAAAATTGGGTGTTGGTCTTGAGAGTCACAGTCAGTGACATCTGAAAATCTATCAGAAATGCACTGTTGTACACTACTGATGTAATTAGGTACCTGTGGTATAAGGTGCCTGATGCTGTTGTTAGCATTTGAGACCGTAACATCTTTAAACACGACTGGTTCAGAATTGTCAGACTCATCATTGTCAGTAACGTCATGATCATGTTGCTGTAAGAGTGTCTTAAGTTCAGAGTTGCATGTTCCGAGAAGATTATCTGCGAGATGCTGTAGTTGCCATAAGATTGCGTCAACACAAGCCAAAGCTAAGATCAAGTCAGCAGAAGAACCCTGTAAACTGAGGGAGAGTTGTGACAGTGGCCTTAGAAGGTCAATATAGAAGAGCAAATGAGTGACAAATTTGGCAGTTTTCAGTTTGGTCAAAATGCCCTTAACTCTGCTTTTCTCTGTTGGTGGCGTAGTGGCAGTTTCTGCGAGATTTTCAAGATGATGAATCGTAACTGTGTAGGAGTTTACCAGTGTCTGAGCGGCACGAAGTTTTTGATCTACCCACCTTGTTCCAAATACTCTTTCTGGTTTGCTGACTTCACCGCCCACTATTTTAGCTAATTCTCTGAGCTCGCAAAGTTTCTTTGGACTTTTTTTTGTAAAGGTAGTACAATGTCATGAGATTATCATTCACTTGATCAAAAAATAATTTCAAAAAATAATTTTCCTTTCAGTGCATCTCTAATTGCCAATTCAAGTCTATGGTTAAGACAATGAATAGACAGTAACTATGGAATTTCTACTTTTAGCAGAGCTGATGGCCCTTTTCTTTTCACCAGGTTTACTGCAGCACCATCTGCACACATAGCAAACCATGCGACTGTTCAAGTCTAAAATGCCAAACTCTAAGAAGGCTTCTTGAAATATTTCTAACAAACCTTCTGCACTGGCGTGCTGAACGTCTTTTAATCTGAAAAAGGTCATCTCCGTTTAACAAGAACTTTCGTTAAAATGCATAATATACAGTAATCAATTTTCATCTGTTGCCCCATCTAGAAGAACTGCAAAATACAGACTTTTCTGAAGGGCTGTGAGTAGATTTTCCTGTAACAATTCACCAGTAACTGATGTGAACATACAACAACCGTTAATATTTGCATATGCACTTCCGAGATCAACATCATGTCTTTTTTTCAAGTTTAACAAATGATTCAAATTTAGTAAATGAAAGTTCTTCTTTAGCAAGCAGATAAGCGATTTCAATCAGACGGTGAACTACAGCTCTGTCTTTTACTTCTGCTCCTAATAGTGCACGTCCTACTGGTGTAGTTTTGTATATGGAGGCAATTGATTCTGGTTTTCGGTTGAGTGTAACAGCTCGTTTATGAGCATCACATTGACCGTGTTTTGCAACATTGTCCTTTTTCAAAGCTGTACCTCAGATGCCAACAATGAAACTTTCACAAAAATTTCTGCAGTACTTTAACTGGTCTACCCATTTTTCACACAGGAACATTTTACCCGGTCTACAAACTCACCACCATTGTCTGTTTCATATACTAACCATTGATTGCGGTGATCAATCTCCTTTTTTCCATTTTTCTACAGTGTGCCTCCTTACTTTTTTGGTGCTGGTTGCCATGGTTGCTGTCTATTCTGGGTTCACGGCTGTGTGTGACACTCTTTATTTTAATTTGTAACATGAACAGTCAAATACTTAAAGCAATTGTGTGCTTCTTTTCCAGTGTGTAAAAATATTAGTCCTTATGAGACACTCTTTACCAGTACCTAACAATAAAACAAGTTGAACAACATTGTGTGTGTTGCTTCTTAGTGCGTGAAATAATTTGTCCTAACTGAAGAGACACAGTGAACTGATTCTTGAATCAGACAACTGAACAGTTGTCCTGGGGTGGGGGTGGGGGACTTGATTAAACCTCTAACTTAAACGGTCAATCAAATGTGTGCTGTGTGCAACACTGCAGAGATGCGCAGGGCAGACCTCAGAGGGGGGGACTTGATTGAGCCTCTAACTTATACGGTGGCGCTAACCTTTTATTAAAACAGTCTGCAGATCTGTCCAGGACAGACGAACAATGGTGCTGGTGGTGGGTGGTGGTGGGGGGGTTAGAATATCTAGAACTACACATATTAAGCATCTCAAGCTGTGCTACACAACACTCTGTGGAGATGTCCACAATCAAATCTTGAGGTGCACCCGGGTATGGGGATGGAGGACTGAACTCACTACCCACTTATTTAATTAAAACACAGTGTGGTGTTTTGTTCATACAGCAGTACCCACCGACTGCTCCAGTCTTGTTTCCTGGTGGCCGCCACCCCCCCCCCAAAAAAATGTGACTTTCAAGCAGAGTGCTAATTGGCACTTGGCAAACAATACAGTAGTTCACGGCAAATTAATCCTGTCAATCCAGGTAATCTAATCAGCAAATATTCTTGGCTTAGTTTGAAGACAATGAAAAAATAAAACGACTGCGCAGCAGTGCTTTTTTTCCAGACACAGTCCTGTGCACTGCACCCCAGCCCGTTCTCCTCTCCTCAGACTCCTGTACTGCCTGGCATGTTTCTCTGCTGCCCAACTTCTATCTTCCTCCAGTGTGTCCTGCCTGCTGTCTTTCGTCCCTGCTGTTGCACTCTCAGCACCTGAACTCTTTCAGTCCAGCTCACTTTTCGAGTGTCTGACCTAAACAAACACAATGACAAGATGTCAGTGCTTGTTACCCCCCAGCCTCAGTAATAACTTACTCATGATGACGCTGAACTGAAACATTCCCAGCATGCTCCTTGGATCCCCCAAAGTTACCCTCCTTACCTTGTCCCTGGACGATGGTCGCAATCCAGCTTCGTTGGCTACTGCCAAGTTTGAACCACTAGCAACTCCTGCAAAATAGACACAGGGTGGTTACACTCTGATCTCCTGTGCTTAGCTCGAAATTAACACAGTAATTGTGTGACTAACTTACCACAGGACCGCCAGTGACGTACGGGGTCTCTTCATTCACACGATACTCTGGGAGTCTGACTATGAGCTGGTTTACAAGCTGCAGCACACACCTGTTAGGCTGAAAAGTAAGAACATTACTAATATTTTGGCCACTCTCTCAGCTCAGACTAAATAACCCCCCCCAAAAAATAAATATCCCAATGGTCCCCCACCCACCCTCGGTACAAGACAAGTCAAGGGCAGGCAAAAAGAGTGAGCGAGGGGTTACATCCCACATGGGCTTGCCGCTGCTTTGTGCACAACTCTGTGGGATAGGAAGACAGGAAGGCCATGAATTAGGTAAAGAAGCCAGGAGTCAAAGACTAGAGTGGACATCGATGCTGGCTTAGTTGCATTGACTTGGCCCCAACAAATCCACAACAGGCTCATTTATTGCCTAGGTTCATTTACCCTGAGTGGCAAGGGCATGAGCAGAGTAAAGACTTGCCTTGGAAGAGCACTGCTTGCAGAACAAAACCTGACCCTTCCCCACCCACAGTTGTGGACAGAACTACTAACCAGGTTGGACTACTCAGAGTAGACTTCCACACTTCACTTGCCTCGGGAAATTAGCACTGCTTAAATTGCAGAACACCTGACCCCAGTCCCCACCGACCCCCCATGAGAAGCCAGTCACTGCAGCTTTTGTCTCTGCCCCCAGTCAGTGAGGTCTGATCTTTTCCTGAGGGCACCTACACCCACTTAAGCCCCCCCTCACTTGAGCTGCACAAGTCAAGACCAGGCCTGAAAAATAAATTATGCAGAGCCACAAAACTGGGCACACCACTTTAGTCTGTCAGGTCCTCACAGCGCAGCAATGACAGAGTTGGAGAGGCCTGGGCGGGACAGTGACAAATCTAATCCATCGGGAGGGCTGCCAGCCAAATCAGACCGAAGAATGTGCTCCGGATCATTTTCAGGGCTTGCAGCAACAGTGAGAAGGTGACGGATCCGATGATCACGCCCTGCCAAGGAGAGAACTCCCCAAAATCGCTTCACTGGCAGAGGATGTGCCCCGGATCATTTTCAGGGCTTGCAGCAACAGCGAGAAGATGACAGATCCGATGATCACGCTCTGCCAAGGGGAGAACTCCCCAAAATCACTTCACCGGCAGAGGGACACATCAAGGAGGGCTGTCAAGTGGCTTAGGCCGGGGGATGGATTTGCTGCCTGACGTGACTGTATGAACTCAAAGCTCTCATGCCAGGGGAACCGGGCTGTCGTTGCTGGGCAAGATTAAGTTTGGGAGGCTCAGAATCTTACTGAACAGCAACTTTCAGGTGTGTGTGCGCTGGGGGGGTCTCTACTGTGGTGAGGTAGGCCGGAATTGTTGCGCAGGAGATACAGGTCACTGGAGAGCAAAATCAACCAGCTAAATCACCCTTCTGTCACACTCTTTCCCCACGATCTCCCGACCAGAACTTCGTAAGCATACAGCGCAAACAGGTGTCGGGTCTCAAGGAGGAGGGTAAAAAATGCCTGCAGCCATGTTCTCTTCACTGAAAATCGATCTCTCCAAAACCCAAACCCTTATTTTAGCGTTACCACCACCAGACAACCTACACTGCAGTCCCATGCTCACATAATGGATTTTGGCAAGAACGGGCGATTTTACCCACCTTTCTGAGTTCTTCAGAGTCCGGAGCTCAGTCGATCAGTCACTCTCACTGCGCACAGACTGAAAGCATGTTTTTTCTGCAGCATAACTTCTTCTCCTCAGCGGGATCAGGCAGCCAATCACTTTAAGAGGCGGGCAGAGTTACGGGCACAATGTCACACCCATTTATATTACAAATCAAAATCACCCCTCTCAGTACAAAGAAACACTCAGATAACAATGAAAAACATGGAAAAAATGGATCGCACTTTCTTGCAATCCATTCCATGTTTTGACTCGCTGGACTCGCTGGTTTGCATCGCAAAATGCAATGCGATACCGGCTATTTAAAACCCTTGGTTGCGCACTCCCTAATCCAATGGGGTAGAGAATTCCAGAGGGTCGGGGCCACGAACATGAATGCCCGGGCTCCTCCAGATTTTAGAGTCACCCTCGGAATCTCTAGCAACCCCTCGTCAGCCGAGCGGAGTGGTCACTCAGGGAGATAAGGAATCAAGAGCTCTTTCAGATAGTCAGGGCCCAGTCCATGTAGGGCTTTATAAGTCAGTAAACTGACTTTGAAAGAGATTCGCCACTAAACAGGCAGCCAGTGCAGTTCCCGCAGCACCGGTGAAATATGGGAAGATCTCGAAATCCCCATCAACAGACAGGCTGCCGAGTTCTGCACCAGTTACAAGTGATAGATATCAACTCCTGGTAGCCCAAAGTAAAGCGAGTTGCAGTAATCTAAGTGCAAGGTCACAAAAGCATGGCTCAATGTAGGCAGGTCTGCGAACGGAACAAGGTGCTTAATCCTGGCGATGTTTCTAAGATGGTAAAAAGAAGACTTTACGATGGCTGATACCTGTGCACGAAGTGTCAGCCCTGAGTCTAACAACACCCCCAGGTCTCGCACCTGTTCAGAGGCCTGGAGCTCAGCCTCCCCTAGGAATAATCCCAGGGGACAGCCTGCCCCCAGCCCCCCTATCTGGTGACCTGGATCCAAAACCATCACCTCCGTCTTCCCAGGGTTCAACTTAAACCAACTGGACTTCATCCAATCTTGGATTTCAATGAGACAGTTATTAAATACAGAGACTGCTCCTTCCTGGTCAGGAGCAAAAGACAGGTAGAGCTGGATATCATCAGCATAGCAATGAAACCTCAGCCCATACCATCTAACAATGTCTCAGAGGGGAAGCATATACACCGCAAACAACATGTGGAACAATACTGAGCTCTGAGGGACCCCGCATGACAGAGGGATCGAATCAGAGAAAAAAAACCCTGACACCACCCTCTGAGTTCTTCCCGAGAGGTACAATGTAAACCATCTGTAGACCAATCCAGAAAGTCCACAGATAAATCTCAGGCACTCAAGCAGAACCCCATGGTCGATGGTGTCAAACGCTGATGACAGATCTAAAAGTACCAAAATGGACCGTTTTCTCTGGTCTCTCGCCATCAGGAGATCATTGAGCACCCGAATCAGTGCAGTCTCGGTACTGTGCCTCTTCCGGAAACCAGATTGAAGAGGTTCGTAGATGTTATGGATGGTCAAATGGTTCTCCAGTTGTGCAGCCACTACTTTCTCAATCACCTTCCCCAAAAAGGGAAGTTCGAGATCGGCCTGCAGTTTGCCAGAGAGTCTGGGTCCAAAGAAGCTTTTTTCAACAATGGTGTCACCACTGCCTCCTTCAAGAAACAGGGATAGACACCGGCATCAAGGGAGCACCAGACTATCTGTGCCAGAACCGGGCCGATAATATCACCACAACCCATAATCAGGGAAGTTGGACCCAGGTCTAAACTACAGCATGTAGGGCACATCCCGTGGAAAATCCGTATAACATCCACGACTTCCAGATGGTTGAAGGTACTCCAGGAGAATGGAGGGACAGTGACCAAGCACTGATCCCCCACAACTCGCATAGAATGCGTCGTAAGGCTCTCTGACCTAATGTCGACCACCTTATCAGCAAAGAACCGAGCAAGCTCATCACACTGTAATTGCGAAAAGGCTCTTTGGAGCTGCATAGAGGCTGTACCTCTGTCATAAGGACAGTCCAGCTCCTGATGTTCTCCACCTTTACTGCATCCATGGCAATACACTCGACACTGATGATGTGGCCCAGGAATTGGACTTGGGGCTACAGCTAATTGTACTTTGATATCTTAATCTTCTGATGAGCCTGCTCTAGGCACTGAAAGACTTTGTCCAGCCAAGTGAGATGCTCTTGCACTGTTTGACCTAAAACTAATATGTCATCAAGGCGTACCTGGCATGTGTTCCACTGAAGGTCTTCCAGGACCAGGTCAGTGAGCCACTGGAATGTTTCTGGCACACTGCAGAGCCCAAAGGGCATTGCATTAAATTCACATAGCCCAGCATGGGCGATAAAGACATTCTTGTGCTTGACTGCTGTCACTGCTGCTACCTACCAGTAGCCACTGGGCATGTCCAGAAAGCCTAAATATTTGGTCCTAGATCCATAATTTCTTAACAGGGTTATCCACTGTTCATCCAATTTTTTAATTTTACTCTTCTATAATAGGTCATGTTTCATCCATCGTATATGTATCATATTCAAACAAATCTGACATGGCTTTAATTTCAATGGCTGCCAAAAATCTTACACTAAGGAAATGGCTAGACAATATTGCACAGTGCGCCTAATCTGACAGAGTATAAAATTGAAGTTATGGAAATTTTAAAACTGGACAGGCTTTCTCATGGCTTCAATGACAGAATAAGCAAATTCACAAAGAAATGGAGAACACTGCTACAGTACTGCACTACAACCAGTGATGAAAATGAACAGGAACGCACAGAAACTCAGTTCCTGTACCTTTTTTGTAGCAGGAACAGAGTTCCTATACTTCTTCCCACTGACACGGGAACTGAAATTCTTAAACCAGCAACATAATGACAGTTTCTGGACCTGTGACCTGAAATCAGGGTTTCCATAACAACATTTGACTTGTACAGAAGTGCTGTTTTCCTAAAAATACTTCAATATCTCTAAGTGAATCTGCTAGTGTCTAAACTGATAGATGTGTCTTGACACAGCTATCCTTCAGATTGAGGATCTTCATTCTGCATTTCATATTTGCCAGTGCCTGAGTTCCTGTACTTCCTGTCTACCACTTGAGCCACTGATTACAACTATCAATTATCCTTCTGGTCCTTACGAACTAATTCTCTATTTTTCCTTTTTCTCTTTTCTTTCTGTTTTTTTTTGTCTTATTCCTTTTGCTTTCTATTAGGATGATTGTTTTGATTCCCTTCTAAAACTGATTTAGTTTCAACATAGGATTTTACTGTATATATATTAGGTTTTCTGTGTTATTTTGGTTGATGCTCTCACATTTCTTGTCATTATATCCTATATCCTATATTGTTATTTTTACAAGATTTGTTTTGACTTATTGAACTATAATTATATTTTTAATTTAACTATTCTATAAAAATTTATGGAGGAAAAAACAAAGTGTCCAAAGAGTCATCTATCCAAGACGTTGAATACGTGGCTTTTTCTATGACAGTGTTCATTTTGAGGTGATCTACATGTAGAAAGAAAAGCAGAACAAATGCACTGCAGGTGATACCTTTTCTTGGACAAACATTTTTTTCAGGCTAGCTTTTGAGAGATGTACTCTTTTCTTCAGATCAGTGAGAACAGAGCTGAATAGCACGTCAGATATAAAGGCTGGATATGGATTCAAGTGAGACATGGTGTAGCTTGTTTAATCATTACAGCTTTACAACGTCAATTCACATTTGTTAAAAAACAGACAGAAAGAATCCCACTGTCATTAGTGAGTACCTGCTGAAGGGCTAACCTTAAGATCGAAGTAATAGTCAAATTTTGGTCTGGGGGGAGTCTAATGTGATGACTCGAGGATGAAAGGAGACACATTTAAAACATTTTTTGAAATTTGTTTTTTAATTTATCTCTGGCAATGTGCCTAGTGCCTAAATGTTGGATCATTTTCAGTTCAAATGTTTGCCATTCCTGAATATTCTTGAAATTACCTTTTAATACTCTGCCAGTAAAATTACTGATGGAGTAGCCTGATCTTGAGAAATGTTCCCTTATCAGTGTATTCTCATCTTTGTGGGTGATTGTGAATCTTTGGTGGTTCATTCTCAGTTTCAGCTTCTGTCCAGTTTCACTGGTATAGCAGCCATCCTCATATTTTGTACACTGTATCATACTGTGTATACTACATTGCTGGAAAGACAGAGATATGAGTTTTTAGGCTTTTAAATGTTTTTCCATTGCAAATGACAGATGTTTCAAGAGATATGTGATCCTCCTAGCGGTTCTCAGGGCCAGGCTTAAGACATCAGGGGACTGCACTTTTGAAGTGGCTGGTCCAGCCCTGTGGAACTTGCTTCCCAGATTTCTGAGGGAGACTCCCCTCGGTGAAGGCTTACTTGTTTAGATAAGCTTTTAACTTGAACTAGTCCCATTGGCTCTTCCTTCTCTATGTATGCTGTCTAATTTGTATTTTTAAGATATATGTATTTATTTGCTTGTGTCTTATGTTTAGGTTTTGATCTTGTGTGCAGTGCTTAGGGTGCCTAGGATTGGCCCTTAACAAATAATCTACTACTACTACTATTACTACTACATAGTTTGCAGCGAGGTGTTTTGCACGTTTCTTTTACCTTTGTCACCTAGCTTGAGCTCTGTGGGAAAGTTGCTTAACACCAGTTCCTGTCATACCTCTCAACCTTTTGTCCCCCAAATGTGGAACATTGCCTGTCAAAATGTGGAACAAATGGGCAAAATGTGGAACACTTAATCAAATCTTTACCTAAGAAGCTCAGAACACTGTTAAAATGTTGCATTTATGTTCAGAAAGTCTGTTATTAATTAAATAATATATTTTTTTCATCATTTACTATGGATTTTTGCTTTAAAAATGTTGACATTGAATGTGGAACAGGGAACTTTTGTGAAGTAAAATGAGGAACTGTTCCTCGTAATGTGGGACAGTTGAGAGGTATGGTTCCTGTTTGCAGGTTTGGCAGTTGGTAAAAGGCAAGAACTGGTAGTGAGAGAAATATATTTTTAGAGTGTCATCTTCAGACAATAGTGGCTATAAATCTTTTATTGTTTTCCATAGTTTTTCCAGTTCTGGATGGTATGTTAATACCAGAGGTGTTCATTCAGAAGTTCACTTTGGGTTGTGCTTTAATAGTTCTTCTCTGAGCATACAGAGCATGGACTGGATATTCCTGTCATTTGTGTTGGATTTATATCATTTCTGCTTGAAGGATTCCTTCAGTGCATCTAGGTGTCTGTGTCTGTCTTCCTGGTTTGAACAAATGCAGTGTTACCAGATAGCCTGACTGTGTATTATGGATGTTGTGGTGTGTGAAGGATGGAAGCTAGAAGTGTGAAGGTAACTACATCTGTCTGAAGGTTTTCTGTACAAAGATATTTGCAGTGTTTCAGTTTTTAGTGTGACTGTGGTATCCAGGAAATGCACACACTTTGAAAAATTTATTAGGAATTTTATAGAAGGATGGAATTTATTGAAGTTGTCAGAAAATTGCTTTACATTTTGACATAAAAGTGTCATCCATATATCTGTAATATTTTAATGGTTTGTGGTGTTGTGTATTGAGGAATTTTTCTTCTAGATCTGCCATGAAGAGGTTTGCGTTCTGTGGTGCCATCTTGGTGCCCATAGCTGTCCTCATGTTTTGAAGGTAGATCTCAGTGTTAAAGCTGAAGTAATTGTGTGTAATGATATATTCAGTAGGTTTGGCTATCACTTCTAATGGATATTTTCTGTCTGTGGCTTCTTTTTGTAGGTATTCATAGCATGCCATTGTGATGTCTCTGGGAGGGATGTTGCTGTATAAGGATTCAACATCCATGATGATTAAAACAGTGTCAGGAGATAACTGGTTCATACTGTGCAGTTTGTTTAAAATGCTGTTGTATCCTGTATAAAGCTGTCTGTGTTTTGCACTTGTGCCACTTTTCCCAGTTGGCACCCCCCAAAAGAATCAATGCCCTGTACATGGCATGCCATTTACTCTTGGCAGGATTACTATAATGGTACCGCCCCTAGCTTTGGAGTGTATTCCAGGCTCACTGTCTGAAGGACGGGGGCGGGGGGGTGGTACAATACTAA
The DNA here is from genome assembly GCA_016271365.2 of Neoceratodus forsteri. Classification (NCBI taxonomy): domain Eukaryota; kingdom Metazoa; phylum Chordata; order Ceratodontiformes; family Ceratodontidae; genus Neoceratodus; species Neoceratodus forsteri. Next base: position 1,070,733,570 of record CM028130.1, read on the forward strand.
AAAATGAACCCTTGTATTTACAACCAGGTCTAGGGGAGAGGATGCTAGGCATATGCTAGAACTAACTGCTGAGGGGCCTCAATAACATTCACACAGAAACAATAAGCTGAATGTCCAAAGCAGTAACTGGGATTGTGCAGTATGGCTTTATTCACAGATGTTACTAAAGCACAAGTGGACCCCCAATGGTTGCTCATGGCAAAACAGGTGCACTCTCTTTCCAGAAACACATTTGCAAGGCAGTACAGTTTTCCACAGAAACATTGCTATCCATTTTTCAAAGTGCTCATGGCCTGAACCACATACTTGAGCTACTTTCAAAATAAATTTCCATTCTCCAAAGTGGATGCTCGTGGCCTGAACCACATACTTGAGCCATTTCCAAAACACATTTCCATTTCCAAATGTAACCAGTGACCTGAGCCACATATTTAAAATTCATCCTGGCCATTGGCCTTTACCCAGGGGACCTTGGCGTCCATCAACGAACCAGTTAGCCCTGCACTGAAACTCCAGATGGTGTTTCTCCCACCCTTTGCCCCAGATACAGTCTCTGCCATTCCTTCAGGGTTACACCAAAAGAAGCCTCCAATCCCCACTGAATTGCTAAAGACTCTGAACTTTATTTCAAATTAACACTCTAAGGTGAAAAGGGGGCCTGGCCGGTGTAATCTAGCCTTACCGTGGGCACACACACACACACACACACACACACACACACACACACACACGCACCAGACAACCTCCCAAATGAGAAATTGTCTCCAATTCTGTACTCACAGAACAGCACAGTTGCTCCTTCCTCCCAGTCCTGGAAAAGAATAACAGAAAGGCACCTATTGCTATCTGGCAGCTTGTCAGATTCTATTCAACAGTTCTTCTCTAAGGCAGCTGAACACTTCAGGACCTTCAGGGGATTGCTCCTTGGATCCAGTAGACATTGCAGTCCCTCGCACTCCCCCTGGAGTGAAACTAAGAGTCCTGCTGGCAAATGGTTTCCACCACTTCATAGGCAGACCGAGGCTTTTTCCAAACTAGGGTGATAAAAGACCAGGGCTCCCTTTTCAGAGACCCACTGGCAGATCTCCTGCCTCTCTGACACTCTAACTCAGACTAACTGAACATTCTAAACCTCCCCAGAGCAGCTAACTCAAAAATGGTTTTGGTGCGGCAAGAGTTCTTAATGACATAATCATCCCTCTCTCAGGCTAGCTGAGTAAACAATGATGTCATTATGTAGAAAGCCCCTAATGAGCTCCCTACCAGCTGCCTTTTCTACCTGCCTAAGACTAATACTAATGGGATTCTAGTAACCTCAGCGGACTGGGTGGCTACACACTAATGGTTTCAGTATACCCTCTATAACTCCAGAAATCTCCTCTGTTAATGTGCCAGTTACTGATATAATTGATCTGCCAGGGTTTCCATGGGCGTGGATTTTTGGTAACATGTAGAAGGCACCTAGTGTTGGCCTTTGGAAAGAACAGCAATTGGTAACCTATAAAACAATGACAGAATCACCATTATACCTGCAGATAAACATAGAAGCATAGAATACTGATGGCAGATAAGGACTGCCAGGCCCATCTAATCTGCCCATATACCCTACCTTTAATAAGATGCCACTGACCCTACTTGGTCATCGGCTGCAGCTCCCTCCCAGGGTTCCCTTATGCATATCCCATGAATGTTTAAATCCCCCCACTGAGCTTGCTCCCACCACCTCCTGGGGCAGGCCATTCCAAGCATCCACCACTTTTTCTGTGAAAAAGTGCTTTCTCACGTTGCCCCTTAGTCTTCCCCTTCCATTCTCATGTCATGCCCTCTTGTTGTTTTAGAGCATCTTCTCTTCTGAAAGATGCTGCCCTCTTGTATCTTATTAATCCCCTTGAGATGCTTGAAGGTCTCTGTCATGTCTCCCCTCTCCCTCTTCTCCTTCAGGGTATACATTTTGAGTTCCTCCAGTCTCTCCTCATATGACCTTTGGTGCATGTCCTGCACCATTTTTTTGCCCTTCTTTGAACTGCCTCCACCCTGTCTATGTCCTTCTGGAGACGTGGCCTCCAGAACTGGACGCAGTATTTCAAATGAGGTCTCACCAATGACCTGTACAGTGGCATTACAACCTCTTTTCTTCTGCTGGTAATACCTCGCCCTATGCACCCCAGCATCCCACTGGCTCTCCCCACAGCCTTGGCACATTGCTTGGCCACCTTTAGGTCATCAGATATGATGACCCCCAGATCTCTTTCCTGTTTTGTGGCTGCTAATATCCCCCCCCAATCATGTAATCCTCCCCTGGGTTCCTGAACCCCAGGTGCATGATTCTGCACTTCTTTGCCTTGAATCCTAGCTGCCACACCCTGGACCATTCTTCCATTTTAGCTAGGTTCCTTCTCATTTTCTCCACCCCTTGTGGGCTGTTTACCCTATTGCAGGTCTTTGTGTCATCTGCAAATAGGCACACATTCCCTTCCAGTCCCTCTGCAATGTCATAATGTATATATTAAACAGCATTGGCCCAAGAACTGAACTCTGTGGCACCTCGCTGGTCACCCTTCCTATTTCAGATTTAGCCCCATTTACCCCCACCCTCTGCATTCTATTCTTCAACCAATTTCCAACCCAGTTCACCACATTATGTCCGAATCCCAGGCTGCTCAACTTGTTCACAAACCTCCTATGTGGATGGTGTTGAACACCTTGCTGAAGTGGGTGCAGTTCTGATGATGGATACAAACAATTACATACGGGGAAGCTACAGACAACTTTTGTTCAACACCTCCTACAGGAAGCTTGCCACAGACCCCACAAAGAAATTCATAAAAGAATGAAAACAACTAATTGACACATATCCAGAACATATACACAATGAACTGGAAAATATGATATCAACAAGACCAACACTAGGAACCTTCTACATGTTACCAAAAATTCAGAAACATGGTAATATTTATATAGTGTTTGCTGTGATTCTGTTCTGCCTTAAAATACACTGCTGTACCTCTGTCTGGTAGCAAGCGTTCTTCTGATTTTTTTTAAAGTACTCTGTATTAATTGTGTATTGTGAAAGAATGGGTATCTTATTGATAATTTTGGCAGGTAGTTCAGCAGTTGGGGTTATACCTTGGGAAACTGCTCATAGCCGTACATCATGGACTTTACAGGTAAACAGTTTAATTTTACCATTATTTAGTTATGGCTTTGTTAAACACCATTATTTGCAATGGAATGAGGATTATTGCAGACATCTATCCAAATTTCATCCTTCATTGGATCAAGAGGATTTATTAACTATGGTAAGAAGTTTTATAGTGCGTTCTGGTGCAGGGTGGTTTCTGGGAGTAACATTAAACAAATCTAAATTGTCTTTCAGTAAACTACTACCATTAGAATCTGGGACGCCTACTAAAATGTGTAGTTTATTGTACTTATTATTGAGTGGTGATATTTGTCCAAATCCTGGGCCCCCTCAAAATATTACTAAAATAGGAAAGGGATTTTATTTACGCACTCCAATGTTAGAAGTATTTTACCAAAAATGGATTTAATTAAGGAATACATGATTGAATATAAACCTGATTTTATGGTATTCAGTGAGACATGGTTAAATGACAGAGTAGATGGTGCATCTTTGAAGTTACAGGGTTATGGTATAATTAGAGCTGATAGGACTAAGAGAGGGGGAGGGCTTTTAATTTATTTTGCAGAAAAAATACACCCCACTATGTTTAGCTCTGAGTACAGATTTTAATTGTTGTGAATATGTAGCTTTAGAATTACATTTTTATTCAGGCAAGCCTTTTTTTTGCTTTTTGGAGGATACAGACCACCTCATTTTCTTTTAAATACTGTATCTTCCATTTGTGGTGCTCTTTCTCCTTACTTTACATCTCATGAAATATTAATAATGGGAGATTTTAATGCTAATTGATTATGTCCTAATAGATCAAAAAGTTTAAAATCTGTTGTATTGAAATTGGGCTTAACTCGACTGATGAACCTACGCAAATTAATCTAGTTAACCCCTCTGAGTCCTCTTTATTGGACTTAATTTTCCCCAATAGTCCACATACTTATACTGAACATGGGGTATGTGCTGATCTTTTTAGTGATCACAATGTTATTTATTGTCTAAAAGGAATTAATAGAGCAAAAGGGCCTGCTAGAAACATCAGGTTTAGTTCTTTTAGAAATTTTGATTATTTCATTTTCTTGGATGACCTTAGTAATATTAATTGGGAACATGTGAAGTTAATACCCAGATCTTGATTTAGCTTATGGATATTTTTTGAAAGAACTCTTAACTGTTTGTAATAAATATATGCCTTTGAAAATTAAAAAAGTAAAATTTGTGTCAGTTGTTTGGTTCTCTTCCAAACTTGTGAAGTTAAAAAGGGATAAAAATATGGCCTGGGAAACTGCCAGAGCATCTGGTATTTTAATTGATTTGCAAAATTATAGAAAAAGTAGGGGTTAGGGAGGCTAAGAGAAAATATTTTAACTCTGATACATCTGAATCAGTAAACAACCCAAGGAAATTTTGGTCACTTATTAATAATTTGACTGGTCAATTGAAATGCAAAGATGCAATTTAATTGTCTCTTGATTAATATTTTGATCCTGATGGATGTTTACCTGATAGGTTTAATAAATATTTTATTAATTCAGGTAATGTTTTTGGTGACAATACTCAACATAATTTGCATTTAGTGGATATTGTGAATGATGATTGTTCTAAATTTATTTTTGAGGAAATCGCTAATTATGAGACACTTGAATTGTTGTTAAAATTAAAGTCTAGTGGAAGTTGTGGCCCAGACGGTTTGACCTCAAGTATGTTAAAGTATTTGGCAATTCATATTTCTGAACCTTTGACTTATTTGTTTAATCAATCTTTACTTTTTGGTTAGTTTCCTCAGGATTGGAAGCTGGCCAGAGCTGTCCCTTTGTTTAAAGGGGGCAACTGAGGTCACCTTTCCAATTATAAACATATTTCCCTCCTTTCCCTTGTTAGTAAACTTTTTGAAAGGCTATTGGCTAGACAACTGGTTGATTATGTGCAGGGTAACAACTTATTTGACTAATTTCAAGCAGGTTTTCGTAAACTTCATGGGATGGTCATCTCAGTGTCGAGGGTCTTGGATGACATCGGTAGGGCTAACGATTTACACCAATTTACTGGAGCAATACTGATTGACTTGTCCAAGGCCTTCAACAGGGTTGACCATCAAATATTATTATTACGTCTGGCTGAGTTGGGTTTAGGTAATGAGGCCATGACCTGGTTTTACTCTTATTTGAGTAACAGAAAACAATTTACATCTATTGGTCATCAAGATTCTTCTTCATTAGAGGTAATAAGGGGTGTCCCACAGGGCTCTGTCTTGGGACCCCTTCTTTTTTGTTATATTTAAAAGATTTTGGTAAAGTTTTAGGTGAAGTTAATTATCATTTATATGCAGATGATACTATTGTTTATTTTTCTCACGATTCGGTTACGCAAATTCAAACTGTTTTACAAAGTAATTTTGATTCTTTGCAAACATTTTTTTTTAGATTCTAAATTGAAGTTAAATACAAACAAGACAAAGTCCATGTTGTTTGGACCCCCCTTCAAAATCAAGTTGGGTCATTGGATGGTAATATTAGATAGTTCCGGAATTGTGATAGAAGATGTTGAATCATATAAGTATTTAGGGTTTTGGTTTGACCAGTATGCCTCAGGGAATACTCATGTGGAAAATCTAGTTGTGCAAATTGGCAAGAGGATAAGTTTTTTTATTTAAAAATAAAAATTGTTTGGATTCGGTTACAATGAAAATTACAATTACTGTACAAATACTTCCTTTATTGGATTATGTAGATATTTTGTATGCTGGTGCAACTTCTGAGCATCTCCATAAATTGGATATAATTTACAATCATTTGGCTCATTTGATTTTGAAATGTCCAATGGAAGTCCACCATTACGTTTTGTATAAATCCTTGGGTTGGATATCATTAAAACAAAGAAGTGACAATCACAGATTCATATTTGCATATAAATGTGGTCTTGGCCTTGTTCCTGATTTTTTAAATAACAAATTATCTTCAAATCTGTTGATCCATCATTGAGAAATGCTTTTGTGTGGAAACTTATTGTTCACTTTACTAAAACTAAGTGTTCCCTTCAATACATTAGCTAATTTGTTCCTTTGTTTTGGAATAGACTTCCACATGAATTCCGTAGGTTATATATGCCATCACCTTCTGTATCTATGTTAAAACAGCATTCATCTTTGTGTAAGTATGTTTGTGAATGTTATTAGTGTATTGTTGAATTGTGATGAAAATTGTTATGATTTTTTGTATTGTAATTTATATTTTGTAATTTTGTACTGCTATAAGGTCACCATTGCGAATGAGCTGTTCTCAATGGTTATTCCTTAATAAACAACAACCACATCATTTCCTAGCTTCTAAGAAATAATCTTTTTCTTGCTTCATGCCTGGTGATTCTAGAAGGGATGAACTGAATTTCCAGGTTCCTGTGATGTTTGTCCTGTATTTCCTAATGAAACCTGCAGAATTTTGTGGTCTGAGAATTCTGAAGCTAATATGTCTGCAGCTTGAATATGAATACTGTAGATGAGGAGGTGAAAAAATAATCTATTCTGGTGGCTGATATTCCTTTGTGGAAGGTTGGTTCAGCCTCCCTTGAGGCTGATTTATGCACATCTATTAAATTAGCAGCTTGGATCATCTTTCTCAAAAATGCCATGTCGCAAAATATTTGTTTGTTCTGATATTTCTACCTCTGTCTGATAAAGATATGCTGCAACTGAAGTCACCTCCTAAAACTACAGTCTAGAAGGAATGTAAATAGGGTTGAATGAGATGGAACAGTGCAACTCATTCTGCCTCAGTCTGGGCTGCATATACATTGATTATTCTGAATAAAGTGTTTTGTAGTTTGGCCTCTACCATGAGTGCCCTACCTGGAAACAGGTCAAGGACCTTGACTAGCTGAAAACTGACCCTTGAAAATAATATTGCAACCCCGAGCATAGGTCCAGACCCATGAACCAATATGAGGGCCCAACATGCATAGCTTTGTGGTTTCCCTAAGGTCCTGTAAGGTGTGCAGTCTTGTGTCCTGTAGGAGAAAGATACCATTATTCAAGGATTTGAGAAATAAAAACACAATCTGTTTTTTACATTGTTTTTCACACTGTTAACATTCAATGAATATAATGGCACAGAAGTTTCCATAGGTAGCAGGTTGGAGAAATTATCATTCACGGGGGCTGTCTAGCTGTCCTTCTGGTTTGTCTAACATGTTTGCTTTTGGCCTTGGACTTAGAGGGGGGCTGTGCTATAGAGGAATTGTCACTTTCAACTGAAACAAGTTCGTCCTTATCAGAACCCCACCTGGCAGGGACGATCAGACTGAGGAGTCAGATTCATTACCTGAGGCCTCTTGTTATCAGCCAAGGCCTCAAACCTGTTAGTTACTGGAATCCTTGTTGTTTTGATTACCTTGGACTTTGGTTGGAACCAGTTCTGTCTTCTTCTGATGGCTCTCTTGGATTTTCCAGTATCCTGCAATGATTGGGGTGGGGTGGCAGCATTTCTACCTGCATGTCACTGTTTCCTTGCTGTACTACTACCTCCCTCCCTCTCTTCTTCCTGGGTTACCTGAGAAGATATCCCTGGGGATGCAAGGGGAGAACTAGGCCCTGCATGCCCTGGTACTGACTGGCTTTCTTCATGGGGGATTGTGACCTGTATCATTCTGCATAGTTTTGTGGGGGAGGGCTGGATTGGAGAAGGTTCTGCCTCTTGTTCTCTGGGCAATAGCTATAGGTGGCCTCTGTTCCTTGGTGTCTGCTTGGTTTGGCTGATTGTAGGCTGCCCAGGGGTAAGAATGGTAGGAATGTACCTTAGTGCCACACAAATTACATAGCTTTCATTGCGGCAGTGCCCACTAGTATGCCCTAAGTCCCCACACAAAGTGCATTTAAGTTTGTTACAAAAGCTACTGATGTGCCTTGTTTCTCCACATCTATAACATGCTTTCAGCTGACCTTGGTAAAACAGGACCCCCTGTCTCAGCCTATGAAAAAACTATTTGGCAGGTGTTGTAACCCTGTCTCAGTGGTGTGCAAGACAACCCTCACCCTCCATCCTCCAGTCCATATCTTCTCATCATCAGAAATAGCTTTGGGGTTCCCCAACACCATACATCTTTGCCTGAGCCAGTACAATAGGTCTGTTATGCTAATCTCCTCAAAGGAGATAGCCTTGAAGGGTGACCACAGTGGGGTCAATTTCAGAGTGTGATAAAGTTCCCCAAATTTTTGTAGGCCACTGGCAAATTTGAAACTGATGTCAAAAGTCTGTTCACCTGAGACATGTATCAATGCATACATTTTGGCTGCTGAATATCGATATCACGTCCAATCAGTGCAAACATTTCAGTGCAAGAATTAGCACACAGTAATTAGAGCGAAAACAGTAACGGCTAATCATACAAAATGCCGCAAAACTTCCACAGCACAAAATTATAATAACCCAATTTGATCACTGCTTATGTCTGGGTACAGGGTGAGTGGCTGACTTCACAGCTGCCGTGTTCACAGACCAGTCAGGAAAGTAGAGAAAGATACTGACAATGACACATTTTTAATGTATTTTTATATTGAATGCTTCAGTTATTGTAGTCTCTTACCAGCTGGAAGTAAACTGTGCTTCAACACCCCTGAATCAGACCTAGCTGTCCCTAAGGTCCACCTCAGCCCTCTCTGCCTGGTTCCATGTCAGTCATCTCAACTTTAAAGGTCTATAATCATTTTAATTATATTTTTATAACTTTATAAATAATGAATTCAATAAATCATGTACTCTCCTATCTTCAGTCCCCAAAGGAATATTCCATTGTCGATCAATGGGTCTGTACTGCAGCTCGTCCACATGGAGTCCCTAGTGGCACCTTGGGGAGGGGTCAAAAGCACAGAGGTAAGTTAATAAAATTCTGTCTGGCTAAATTAAATATAACAGCATATCAGATGGTCACAGAAATCTCAGGAGCCAGTCAGTGTCCTGTCTGATAATCAGGATGCGCCGATCTATCCTCCCCCGGTACCTCTTGAGATGCCATAACTAGCTCTTTTTCTTGGTAGTCCGCCCACTCCATCCTGGTCTCTCCAACGAATGATCTACCAAATCAGGGGAGAGCTGGAGATACTTGGGATGTTGCCCCTTTTCCTCACCAGGTGTAAAATGTGTTCTTTAACCAACTAGAGCAGGGCAAGGGGGGGATCATCTGTGTGTGAATACATATGTGATGGATAGACAAGCGCTCAACTGCATCGCTTTTGTTCCTTGCAACCAAATGATCACACTTAAATTAACTGCGCTGCATTTTCTTGCGCGGAATTGATATGGAACCCTGAATATCTCAAGGAGGTTTTTAATATTGATCTTGCAACAAATAAATGGTCAGGGAACACGTTCATTGCACCTTTAAAAATTAATCTGATTGCGTTGTGTCTTTTGGCAGGGAATACAGGTTCCCTGAAGAAAGAAGCATAAGATCTATTCCCTCTTGCATACTATTGCCCTTCAGAATTCCCAGTAGTAGGTTGTTCAGAAGTGCTGGGCCTTGCAGCCTCAGGGTCATTTGAGTCAGTGTTATCTAGTTGTCTTACAGGTTGAATATTATTTTCACCATCCCCTCTTGTTGATACAGGGCCATTTAACATCAACTGTGGATTTTGCATTAGCTGTAGTGCCTCTGGAATATGCATCAGGCACATAGCATTCACTGCATTGATTTTGCTTATTTCTGTGTCAGTAATGTTCTGTACAGGAGTATCTTGCTCAACATTATTATCTGTTGATCGCGGCTTGATTATTTGGATTGGAGATGAGCCTGAAACCCAGTGCCCTTCTGGATTAAGTTCTCAGATGGCTCCCTGCAAAGCCGTTTCCACTGACCAATCTGCTGTAGAATGTTCTGGTGAAATGGGGCTATGTCCTAGGCCAGGAGCCAAGGCCCCAGCCAATGCCATTCCCGGCACAGCCCCTTCTTTTGGAGGTACAGAGTAATTTGCTATATTGCCTTTGAATACAAATAGAGAAGAAGAACTGGTACTTGCCATAAAGGTAGGATTGAAGGTCTCCAACCGCTGCTTACTAGGTGGGTCCGTTCGTGGGGCAGATGCTGCTGTCATAGTTTGAGAGCTTCCAGTTGTGCTTGAGGTTAGCAGCTGGGCCTGTAGCTGCTTGCCAGGGATCAGCACCTCACTGATTGGTTTTTCAGGTAGCTTCTGCAACGTGATCGCGGTTTTCAATTCCTTTTGCCATTTGAAAAACAATTGTTCCTCTCTAACCAGCTGGGCTTCTAGGTCAGTTGAAGACATTTGTGAAGCACTCATATGGACCATCAAGATACTTTCAGAACTATTAATTTCTGTTGTTTCTATTCCGGTCGATCCTCGTCTGTGTTGTGTCACATTCTCGACATTTGTCTTGGTTTCTGACACTCCCTCCAAGGAAACTGGAGCATTGAAAAATTTGTTGGTCTAAAGAGACTGCAAATCAGTAGAGGAGACCGTCTCCACTACCCTCTGCACATCCATCTCTGTCGATGGTTCCGCAAAAGTAGCCCCCTACAGGAAGAGCACGAGAATTTTTATTTAAAGCTCAAAAACAAAATACATACAAAATAGTATTACTTAATACAAAATCATAAAAAAAGAAAAGTAAAAGCATAAATAAATATAACAACATACATGAACCCCAAATGTGAGTAATAGATACCTTAAATAGACCCATCCCCACTAAAAGAGTAGGGAAATTCTTTTTTTTTTAACCTAAAGACAAAGTATCAACAAAAATAGTGTTACATCACACAAACCATAGAAGAAAACAACAAAAGTCAAGCATTGTAATAAGCACAACAGCATACAAAAGCTCATATAGTAAAAGGAAAAACATTTCATCCCAATCATCCCCCCTTCCCCACTGTACTAGAAAAAACAGGAAAGAAAAAACAAAAATCAAGAAAAAAAAACTAAAAAGGAAAAATGACTGAGTACAGCACTTAAACAGACAAAAACAAAACATATATACAGAAAAAAATACACTCAGTTTGGAGTATCAAAAGAAAGCAGTATCGTAACAAATCAGATGCCAATATCTTTCCCAAATTCCTCTTTTGAGAGACACAAATTCTGTAGATTGTAAGTGAAAGATATCATTATAAATTAAATGAAACAATTCCAACGCAGAAATCTGTTGCTGTTGAAACAAAAAGTGACATTTTACCTGCCAAATCCAATACAAATGGAAAGCAGAAATAACATTAAGCATGCAAGTATGATATCCTGCCCAAGTATGAGGGAAAATGCCGTAATGTAACTGTACGGATAATGAAGACTTAAAAGGGTATAGCTTCTAAAGATCCTGCCAGATACTTCAACATTCAAGAATAAAGGGCATCCAAAATATAGATGGTTCATTGTCTCATCCTGCATTGTGCAAGAGTGTCTCAAACAATATCTGTCAGTCAAGACTTTGTGCTTATGGTTTCCCCCAGTATTAATACATTCATGAGCACCTAGCCACACTAAATCCCACATGTGTTTGGGGATTCTTCGTTCTAAAAGTGTCTCTAATATAGACGGACAATCAGAAACCAGAAAATTAGAAAACGGCTGTCCTGTGAAATATTTATCCATAATGTCAGCATACAAAGCTTGCTTAGACAACAACAGAACATCCTGGTACTGCAAGTCCCATTTTTTTATTGCGTCAAAAACAGACCCCCAATTAGGAGAAAGGGTATATCAACTCTTATTTTTATGCAGAAAAACAGATGTTTGCCATTCTCTCAAAATTTCCTGTAAAGCAAAGGCCACCCCTGGGCCCCAAGACTTATATACATTCTGCACAGGTTTCAAATTCATATTAATGAATAAAGAAAAAAGAAAATGACTGGTTGAACAATCCCTACACCTTCTTTACTTTGATCCAAAAAAATAAGAACATTCCATTTAATGGGATTCAATCTGCTACCCCAAATACAAGAAAAAAAACAGAACAAGACAGCCATCTCAAATATTTTAGGTAAGGGGAAAATGTGTCTGATGAAAAGAAAAATAGGAACAAGGAACATTTTAATCATAAATATCCTTTTCAGTTTTCCCATACGCCATTTATGCCACCTACTAACCTTATCCCTGCCTCTATTTAGGCACAATTCCCAGTTATACACTGCTAAGTCACCAGAGCCAAAATAAATACCCCAAATGTTCTGAGGGGACTGTGAAACTGGTATATCGCTGATGAACGTGTCAGAAGCAGGAATACTGGAAAGAGATAAAGTAAAACTCTTCAAGGCATTTATCTTGGAACCAACAATACCTAAAAATAAAATGAATACATTACAAACCAATTCCCCAGTACTAACAGTAGTGGTGATGACTCACAAGTCATCAGCATAATTTATAATCTTCAGCTCTCCTATGCCCGGGCAACCAATACCATATAAAAATGGAGATGTATGCAAAACTCTAAGGGACATATTCAATGCCAAAACATATAAGATGGGTCTCAAAGGGCAGCCCCATGCCTCATAGGACAAGCTTTTCCAACCCAACCATTCACAAATGGCGCACATAAGCCAAAGCACAGCAAGACTGTAGTCCGTTTATAAACACAGTCAGAATACCGAAAAGCAGACAAAGTGAGCCAAATAAAATCCTGAGAAATATGATCAAAAGCCTTTTCCTGGTCAAAATTCAATATATAACCTCCAGCACTATGAGAACAATTCTGGTCAAATAATCCCCTAAGCAGTATAAAGGCATCTTGAATAGAATGCCCTGGCACAGAGCAGAACTGTGACAGGTGAATCAAACTGTCCAAAACCGAGAGCAACCTATTACACAATAATCTGGCAAAAAGTTTAAAATCTATGTTTAACAAGTGATGGGTCTCCAGTTCTTTAAGGAAGACCTATCCCCCTTCTTAAACAAAAAAAAAAAAATCATAAATCCTGCTTACATTGAGTCAGATATACCATCCTCATCTAAAAAGGCATTGAAAACTTCAACCATAAGATCTGGAACTATATCCCATAAAATCTTGTATAATCTGCCCGGTAGGCCATCTGGGCCTGGGGCCATTTTGTACATTAAATCTTTAAAGACTATAGCCAATTCCTCCTTAGAGAAGTTACCTACCATAATATCAGACTGAGTAGGATTCAAACGAGGAAGATTAGCTGCATGAAGGAAAGTGAGCATGTCACTTGAAGCAGAAAAAGCAGAACCAAATCAGGAAGAAATAAATTCTTCCAAAACTGCAAGAATTTCTTCCTTGGAAAACACTGAAAACCCATTCTCATCCTGAATACTAGTCATGTGTTTAGTAGTCACCCTCCGTTTGCAGTCATCAAAGGGATTAGTCTGCTCTTTCCTGCCTTGTGTACCAAAGTGTCTATCTTATTGAAATGGCAATAAATCCTATTTTACTTTAGCAATTTCTGCATCGTAGGACTGCTGCCCTTTTGCAGCTAGTGATGTTAATTTATATAGGGAGTTTCGTAATTGGACAAAATGGCAATGCCTGTCATCTGCCAGATGGCAGGAACACTGTTTAAAAAAATCCACCAAACACGTTTTAGTATCCTCCCACCATTGTATACGAGAATTGTATAAAAGCCACACTGACTCCCTATCCTGCAAAATGTCTGTAAGGAACTGAACAACATCTGGGTCACTTAACAAACTAGGGTCTAGTCTCCAGACTCCTTTGCTAAGACCAGCCTGTTGGAGTAAAGTTTGCAGTGTAGTACTGTCACAATAAGTTTCACTCCCTGATCTGCCTTGCTGTGGGGATATGTTAAAATCACCCCCAACATAACGAATTGATTAGTAAACAAATAGGGTCATAGTGTGTATAATGAGGCACTTGAAGAGGTTTTTGTTGAGGGGTGTAAACATTGATCAGTCAGCGATGAACCCCTTGAGTAACAAGGTCTAAGAGCATAGCTCTACCAGGTTCAATATCCAATAATTTCTGAACTGTATAATCATGAAAAGTGAAACAAATTCCTAAACCCAAACATAAATCTGTACCCAGAGACCAAACAGAGTCCTCTCTATACCATAGTCTTGATGCCCCGTGAGCATTCAGGTCTGTATACAGTCTAGTGCAGGTTAAATAATTGATTTGCAGTTTTTTTCTTGGGGCTATACTAGCTGCACAGAACCTATTTATATAGATTTTCTGGAAGTGCTGTGTTTGTTAAACACAGTGAGACAAGAGCTATGCATTTTCACAAAGATTTAGCACTTTTATGAGCAAAACGCTAATCAATTTTTAGAGTTAAATAAATCCCTGTAGTGTCCTGTAAAAAAAAAATGCTAAACGGTAAAGAAGACAGTACTGCATACATAGCTTTTTTCTTGTACTCTGAACATATACTATTCACATTCAAGCTAGCGAGATATAAGGTTAAAGCTGACAGGAAAAGAGAGAAGAAAAAAGAGAAATAAAAACTTAAGAAGTTTTTTTCTTGGTAGACCTAGTGGATCTCTTCTTCACAGTGGGGTGGGGGGGGTCCATGCAGGCCTGTCCACCTTTATCGACCAGAGGCTCACTTTGGGTCGATTGGACAGAAACATCAGAGTCTTCATCCTCCATTATATTGCCACAACTCTACAGAGGTTCATATGGGTTATACACAGCCATAACAGCATGTACAGAGATTTTTACATTCTGTTTGGGTAAAATCTGCTTCTTAGGGATGGGTTTAAAGTCAGAAGTAACAGCCGTTGAAACTGTAGGCACCAGGCTGGGGTCCAGGTCAACAAGTTCAGTGGAGGGGGGGCGCATAACCCTTTCAAGAGAGGGAGACTGTGTCATACCAACATCTGGTGGAAGAAGCAAATTGGGTTGGAAGCCTTTGGAGCATCTGTAGAGGAGGCAGGAGGGGGCCTAGGTGTAGTGCCCATCCAAAAGGGGTGGGATTCTGAAGGAAAAGGATTGTCCCCTGTGGGGACCTTAGACCGTGAAAAACAGGCTTTCGACGATTTGTTAATTTAAAAATAATGTTCAGCATAGTCCGAAGTATTGTGGGCAGCCCATGGACAGGAAGAAAAAACATGATCGGATCCACAGAGATTGCATGTGGGGGGGGACAGTACAAGTGGTAGCTGAATGACACAAAACCCCCACACACTGAACACTTAAGCTGATTGCAATCAGAGTTCAGGTGCGTCATGGCTCCGCACCTATAGCAAGAACAGGGTTGGCCGGGATAGAAAAATATCCCCCTATCCCTACCCAAATAGAAACAATTGGGCAGGTGTTGTATGCCATCATCCATCAGTCTGAGCTGAACTGCAAACTTTTGCTCCCCCAGTCCAAAAACCATTATCATCAATAATGGCAGTAGATACTGTATGTCATTCACAGTACACCTCTGCTCCAACCAATAAAGAATATTTAGGACGTTGACCCCCTCATTGTGGAATAAAATAGTTATTTGTTTAGCTGTAGGTCTGGTGATAGGAAAAGCCATGAAAGGTTTCCAAATAGGTAAGTGTTTCACCGTATAGTAGGTGGCCCAGAATTTCTCCAGTAGGTTAGCCGACCAAAAGCTAACATCGAAATTGTGATCACCAGATACGTGAATAAATGCATAAACCTCTGCAGGCGTAAAGTGGAGGGAGTCCAGAATCAAATGTTTCCCAACATAATTTTGGTCAGGGGGGAGATCAAGCCCTCCTTTTTAGTATATACGGGCTACGAATCGTCATCTGGCTGCCTCCTCGAGTTTCTTTAAAAGGCTGGCATAACTGGCAGGCTTACTGCGAGCCAGAGGCCCTCCCGTTTCCCCCGAATCAGTAATAGCATGAGAAGACTGTGAAAAAGAAGAATTTGTACCTGCATTCCCCTGAGGAAGTGGGCCGATAGTAGAATGCTGAGGTTCCTTTAAGACAAGGTTTCCAGGTAAACTGTCCATTTGACACCGACCGCTGTACCAGCAATGAGTCAGCATCTGATGCAGTATCATCAAAGGGATGAACCGCACCCTTTGATCGTGGTGTCACAGGAACAACTGAAACTTGCTGGCCATCCAACTGAGCAAAGGCCACAGCACTTACTGCAGGGGAAAAATCGGGTGCAATTGCAGGTAAAGATGTTCCGGGCAATGGAATGTCTGGATCAGGAATCCAAATGTCATCTCATAAAATCCACCCAGCACATTGTAACGCTGTTTCAGGCTTCCAGGTAGACTGATCCACAGTGAAAGGAAGCAAAATGGAATCTGAAAGTGGAGGGGGAGAAACGGGAGCCTAAAGGGCCAGCGGGTCAAAATCCAGTCCAGGTTCATTGAAAATACCTTTCTTAACAATGGATACAGTGGGGCTTAGTCCAGAACACTTTCTTTTTTTATCTTCCTCAAGACGAGATTGTCTGGAGTTAAAATCAGTCTGTGCCTCAACAAGCATATGCATTAAGTTGGTTTCTTCTTGCTGCAATTCTTCTTCTAACAAGCCCTCTTCAGGTACATTCACAACAATATTTTCTGAAGCAGAAGCTGTAAGAAGTACAGGGCCAATTCTACAGGCATCAGGCTGCTGCAAAACACTCCCTTCCCCTTGCACGCCCTCTGGCTGACGGAGAGGATCCATGGTGGACATGGACAAAGGGTCCCCCTACTGGCAAGTAGGGGAATTTCCCACGGTGCCCTGGCCATATTCCCCCCATTCACTAACAATACCACCAGCAGCTTAATCTGCTTCAAGGTCAGTTGGCATTCATCTGTATCCTGCTCCCCGGGTCATGCCTGAAAATAGGCAGAATCTGTCTAGTGTACTCACCTGGTCAACAAAAAGTAACTAAATAAATATCAAGTGCATGGTTATCAGCATAGTAGGGGAAGTGGTCAAAAGAAGAGTGTTCTGGGGAGGTGGCAGCTAGGTAATGCCACAAAACAGGGTTGGAGCTTCGGGCCAGGTGGGATAATACATAGAGCACATGGGAGGACAACACTGGCACATTTACCAGAGCAGCTACTTTTTGGGTATCCAGGGTATGGGGTTGAACACATGGAGGCCTCTGGTTGAGGTTAAGGCTTTAACAAACATCTGTATATCTAGGTTAAAGATGGTTGCACTTGGGCCACTCAATGGCCCCACTGAAGCCCTATGCTCTTCCGTGCAGATGACCCAGGCTCAGGAGTGGACCTGGAAAGTTGATTGGGTGGCGGGGGGGGGAGGCTGGTGCAGCACTGCTGCTGCTCGGTAGTGCTCCCAGCCTGGGGAGAGAGGCACTGTGATTCTGGTGCTGTAGTGACCCTTGTAGTGGTCCAAGGGAGCTTGTCTCCCCTGCAGAACATTGCTATGTGCATCTGAGGTGATGTGCATGGGGATGCATGTCCTGCACCAGGGCATGGGAGGGTGCAAGTATGCAATAAAATGTATTTATTTATTTGGTTTGTTTTTAACCAGGTACGTACACTAGGTGAATGAATGCCCATTTTCAGCTGTGACCTGGAAGAGTACAATAGAAGACAATGTATAATTAGCAGGAACAGTTACCAGGCCATCATTCCAGAAGGCAAGATCAAATACAAACAATAACATTACAAATTACATTACTCCTCTTCAGCCTATTCTTAAACTCACTACCGGATAGCTGCCCAGAACAAATAATTCTCTACGCCTATGATGCTGTGATCCTCACCTCAGACCCTAATCCAAACCAATTACAAAATAAACTTCAGCGGGCCTTCTCCTCCATCGAATCCTGGTTCCTAAATCATAAACTGCTTCTCAATCAGAAAAAAACCAAGTCTATGGTCTTTTGCAGCCCCACAACAAAAATAAACAACTCCACCTCTCCATTGCAACGAACAAGGCCATCCTAGAGCCAAATACAATCGTTCAAGTACCTTGGCATCACCCTTGATCCCCACCTCTCATACGCTGTCCATATTAGCAATGTGGCAAAGTCGGCCAATGCGAGGTTAGGCATATTATTCTGGCACAGGAAACACCTAACCTCAGAAGCACTGTCAGTGGCCGTCCAAAGCTCCATTGTCAGCATCATAGACTATGGTCTTATCATATATGGGTCTGCAACTACCATTGCTCTCAAATGTATCGCGACCTCCCTGAATAAGGCCTGTCATCTCATCACTGGCTCACATCACCATACCCACACTTGTGACCTTTATTCCCAATCTGGATGGCTTCAACTGGACAAACGCATAAAATATCAAACCTGCATCACGGCCAAGAAAATCATAATGAGACTTGCCCCACCTGGTGTCTGTGCCCTCCTTAAGCCTAGACATAGGAATGTCACTACAAGGAGATCCAATTCCCATCTACTACATATCCTACTTATGTCGCATTTACCCAAGGACAAAGATCGTTTGCCTATCGGGCATCCAATTGGCTCAACACTCTTGGCAGCAACATAGTGACCGCTCCAACACTCGGCCTTTTCAGGTCCAAGCTGCGCCTCTCACTGCTTGTATCCTGCAATTGCCCATCTTAACATTTCCACCGTTCCAGCTGCACATGCCCCAGCACCCAGCACTTACAATCAGTATTTGCACCCCTAACACCTTACCTGGCATATTCCCTTGACAAGGCCCCCTGGCTGCACTGTCTCCCACCCCAGCCCACCTCCCCTGATTCCACTCCTGCACCTGCCCCCACCCACCTCCCATACTCCCTCTTACCCCTGAACCTCCTACCCTCGATCTCCTACCCTCACTTCTCCCATCGAACCCCCTCCCCTTGTCTTGCTCATAGCTCAAGTCTTTGTACTGGTTATTACATGTCTGTAAGTCAGTGATGTTATGTTTGTAACTAAAATGATGACCGTTGTACTACGCTGACGTGGAACCTTTGTAAAAGAGCCTTGGCTCAAAGGTATTGTAATCCTAGATTGAAATAAATAAAAAAAAAAAATGGATCAGTACAATTAAAGTAGCAATAGGTGTGATATATCCAAATATAGGTGTAACTGTCTAGGGGTATAAAGGTGGAACAGGCACTACTGGGAGGGGTCCCACACAAGAAACTACCATACCACTTACTTGACCTCCCGAGCCTGAGGTGACATCTGGGGTTCCACTGACATTTGGCAGGGCTGATGAAGCTGCAGAGTAAAAGTGGTTAGCAAGCTGGCCCGGTGGAGCCGAGTGTTGAGGTGCTGGAGGCCACACCTCACACCATGCCAGTGACCCGAGTTCAGGAGTGAGCTTGGGCGCTTGGGGTGGGACGAGGTGAGGATTGAGTGCCAGCAGGGCTGCTCTCCTCCCCCGGGGGGAGGGCGGGGGATAGTTCGGCGTGCTAGTGGCTCCTGGTGGAAATCGGGGTGCTGCAGAGCATCAGTTGCATGTCAAGCAGCGTGGATGATGCTGGCAGGGATGCCATGTGCCAGCACATCATGGGTGCATCACGCAGGGGGAGGGCCACCAGAACATGGAACAACCCAGCTCTGCAGGGCAGATGACGGCAACAGACCACCATGCCCACCGCCAGATCCACCCTGCCTGGCCTTCCAAGTCCTCCACCCTGGTCCCACTCCCACAGCCAGAGTCTATGTGTAAGACCGCCCAAAGAGGAGGGGCAACCTCACCCCGGAGAGGTTAAGCTGGGGGTGCTGGTTGTAGCAGGAGGAGAGAGAGGAGGCACAGGATCAGGGGGACCTCAGGCGGGCAGGAACAGGCAGGATGCCTGAAAGAGGCTCCACTAGCTGCGACCGGAGGTAAAAAGATAAAAAAAAAAAAAGGAGGGTAGCAGAACTTGGAGGCATAAACACAATAAATATCCAAATGGGGTAGTAAACAAAATAAGATCCTTTATTTCTTTACTTGAGCTCACAAGAGTATGTTTCCAGCTGGCACAGACTATTGCTTAAAAATATTTTACCTGGTTCTACTTAATTAAGAAATCCACAAAAGTATTGTTTTGTATGTTTGGGGAAGTGCACATAGTACTACGAATGGCATGTACAGTTAAGTATTGCAAAGCTTTGGTAGCTAGGATTCTGTCTCAGTGCTCGAAAGCTTTGCAAAACTTACTATTCTTAAAGTTAGAATCATAGTACTACATGTATATTCCCAAACATGCAAAATAAAATATGTGGATTTTTTGATAGTTAAGTACAACCAGGTAGAATGTAGTTATATATTGTAGAACCACCTGGTTACCCAGTAGATGCTGTAAAATAGTGCTGAAACAGATTTAACAAGCGATAAAGGTCAGGGACGATATATGACTCCTATACCATCCATGAAAACTTTAGCTTTTTAAATCTGGTTGCAGCCCAAAGGGTTAACCCCCTGAGCTACACCCTTTTACAATAATTTTAAATCTTCCCCCACTGTTAGACCCAGGTACTAATAAAGCCTAGTTCAAAATGACTGGTGCTCTGGAGTCCTGGTACCTATTGCCTAAGCTGCTATAGTACCAAATAAGTATTCAAACAAAAGTTTAAAGTAGAAAAATAATTTAATCCGCACAATGTGGTAAGGCAAAATGCCACACTGCTCCAGTGCTTCTGCACCTTACCTTCCTCAGTACCCCCCCAAGGAAGGCAAGATGCCAAAGCGCTGGGGCAGTGTGGCATTTTGCTTTACCACATAGTGTGGATTAAATTATTTTTCCACCTTAAACTTTTATCCGTGTACTTATTATTTAGTACTACAGTAGCTGAGGCTATTGGTACCAGGGGCGCCCGTTGTGTTGAACTTTTCAGAATCCGAGGGTGGTCCCCTTTCTGACTGAGCGCCTCCTGCTTGAAGCTTGGCACAAGTAGTAACCCCCTACTGAACTACTAATAGAGCCCAATAGTTGTGGCCATGGGCCATAAAGAAATACAGGGGTGGCAGGAATCTAGTATCAGTTTTGGATTTTCTGTTATTCTGAGTAAATGTCAATATTAGTTCTATGTGTGGTACACAGCTCAGTGCTTGTGATATGTAAGAGTTGGATGATATGATTGGTGCCTAGATATGTAAGAGCTGGATTGGTACGTAGGATAGAGCCTGTAGTATGTAGGAACTGGATGAGATATGGTTGGTGCTTAGATACATTTGAAGTGGATGAGATATAGTTGTTAGAACTTGATCTTTTGGCCTTCTCTATATCCCACATTTAGCGGGATGCCAATTAAGTGTAGGATTGAAGGCCCAGCCAGGTGAGATACAAGTGCCGGAGAAAGAGGAGGTGGCAGGGAAGGATGCAGGGTGAGTGCAACTCACTCTAAGCAGAGGGGGCGTTACTAGAGACTTTAAGTAGAGGATGGGGGAGGAGCTATTCCCCCCCATAGAACCACGGGTTGCAGCCTTCCAATTCTATGTACAGTACATAGCTCAGTGCTTGTGATACGTAAGAGCTGGATGATATGATTGGTGCTTAGATATGTAACAGCTGGATTGGTACGTAGGACAGAGCTTGTAGTATGTAGGAACTGGATGAGATATGGTTAGTACTTAGATACATTAGCACCGAATTGGAACATAGGTCAGTGTTTGTATTAAGTAGAAACTGAGTGAGATATGGTTGGTGCCTAGATACATTTGAATTGGATGAGAGATAGTTGTTGTTAGAACGTAATCTTTTGGCCTTTCTCGATATCCCACCTTTGGCGGGAGTGCTAATTAAGTGTAGGATTGAAGGCCCAAAAGAAATATAATAACGAATGTGATTACCTCCTCCAACTCTGGAGAGTGTGTCCAGTAGCACACAGGAGAGGAAAACTCACCTTAGGGGGAAACCTCCGAGGACCCATGGCTGCTGACCTGCCCATCCTCTGGGCATACAAAAAGGAGAGTAATCCTAAGGTAGACAAGTATTGATAAGTTGTCTTCTAACCAGATCCTGAGTTCTGGTCGAAGAAGCAGCTCTTGAGTTCGATTGCAAGGAAGTAATCCTGGAAGATGAGGTACTGACAATGAGTGTCCACATGAAGAGATGATGGCATCAGAGGTTAGCGAATCCAAGTCCATTATATCTATAGGTGTAGAAGGCGAGGAGTTTGCAGATCGGGCAGCTCGGCTAGCAGCTGTTAGTGGAATCACATCTTGGAAGGGCAAGAATGTAGAACTTGCTGATGATCAATCCTGACTGCGAAGAAGAAAGAAGTCAGTTTCAAAAGCTGTACTGGATTATGGTGAGCAAACAACTAGACCTCCTTTGCAGGGCAGAGTAGGAGAGAATGGTGGCTCTCACATGATCCGATATGCATAGTTCCAGTAGAAAAGGCGCCAGGCCCCCTTACGGGGTGAAGCAGGGATGTAGTGTGCAGGTAGCCATGCCCTTTGCAGGTGAAGCAGATAGAAACCTCCAGGCCCCCTTGCTGGGTGAAGTAGGAGTGTGTAGAGCAAGCAATATAGGCCCCATCTGAGGGCAAAGTAGGAATGAGTTGAGCATGTAGCTAGGCCCTTTGTGGGGCAAAGCAGGGGACATGGAGTACCCCATGTGGTCCACCCCACGTGGTCCACCATGACTGAGTTTCAGTAGAAACAGTGAGATCCATATTGTTGGCTGAGAAGAGATGGAATGCAATGAGCAGGCAGCCAGGTCCTATGCGGGTGAAGCCAGGAGATGGTGGGACCTCACGTGGTCCACTAGTGTAAGGTTACAGTATGAAGACGAGACCTTATGAGGTCAGCCAAAGTGAAATGGAATACATTGAGCAATCACTAGGCTCTTCCTTGCCAGGGTGAAGCAAAAATTAGAAAGATATCCTAGGATAACACTGAAAGCAGAGGCCTGGCGGTAGGTCATCGAGGTGTAGAACCATATGATAATAGATGTCCTTTGATGCTGTCAAAAGGGAAGCAGATGTAGGAACAGCAAATGTTGTCCTAGGTGGGGAGCAGAGCTAGGTACAGTCCGGCAAGAAGGTAGAATAATTGTCTACGCACAAAATGTATAGAGGCAGATGAAGGCTAGACTTCCTTGTTAGATTTCCAGGCTCTGTTGCCTATTTTGATGAGCAGGAAGTCAATGCTGAAGATGAAGTTCTGGCAGATGGATATCCAACTGGGAGTGACAACTGAGCGAGGGGCGAAGGTTAATCTGTGATCAAGGGAGCTCTGAGTGAAATGGAGTTTAGCATTCATGTACAGTCAGCATGGTTGGAGATGATTGCCAATGGAAATATATTTGAGGATGTAGAAATCTTAGAGGGTGAAATGGACTGCAGTAATACAAGCAAGGAATGGATGAGGTAGGAGTCTATGCGAATTGGAGGTTTGCCTGAAGCTGGAATTCTAGTGCAATAGTAGGTTACAGTTGAGTACCTTATCAGAAGAGAACTGTCCTAAGGACTCCAAGAATTGAGACAGGCAAGATGGAGCATAAATCCCTTGAGGTCCAGAGTAGCAGTGTGTGAATGCTCAAGTGATTGAGCAGTATCAGGTGGTCAGCTGAAGGAAGATGAGACCCCAGGTCTGCTTTAAGAAGTTGGAAAGCTGTTTGAACAAGAAGAATTCCCTGAAGCTCAATGGTTTCGGGATGGTGAGACCCCCACATGGGTTTGCCATTGCCATAATATGACAGACTGAAATACTGGGGGACAAAACCCCTGTGTGGTCTGTCTGTAGTGACGGAGTACATGTGAACCAAGAAGAAGGGTCCTACTTGTGGGTGTGTAAGTTTGGGATGGCGGGTACCCATGTGATCCGCCATTGCCATAGTAGTGCTTTCTCGAGTAATGGATGGCGGGACCCCACGTGGTCCGCCATTGCCATAGTATTGTGCTTTTCAAGTAATGGATGGTGGGACCCCTCCATGGTCCGCCATTGCAGTAGCAGCGCAAGGTCCAATATAAGGAGGAAAAGACCCCAAGGGAGTCCAAGGTAGTATGGAAATAAGAGCACTGAGGAGACACCCAATTGGGCACAGAAGCAATGAAATGATGGACCCCCTCGGGGGTCGTCGGAGTTGTAGTCAGCAGGGGAGTAATGTGAGCTGCTGAGGTCCCCACAGTGGCTGGATGCATTGGTGTCCAGACGGGATGACCTGATGAAGTGAATGGAATGCAAAGAGATCATAAGATATCCAGGTTTAAGCTGAACCCCGCAAAGTGCAGTGAGGAGGTGCAGAATGTCAATGAGCAGGTGGCTGGCATGGCGGCAGGAGCATGAGTTGAAAGCTGCAACTAACTAGGCGAGCAAGATTCCTCAATTGGTACACCAGAGGGACCCATGAAGGTCCCAGAGGACAGCTTGTAAGGTGATAGACTAGCTGGCTTGTCCCCACATGGGTGAGCAGGTCTGCTGGAGGAGGAGGAGGAGGAGTAGAAGCAAGTGAATTTGGCCAAGCCTCCATGTAGGCTAGCCAGATCAGCAGGACCTCCACATAGGTCAGCCTGAGAAGGAGTAGAGTGAGTAAGTCAAGATAAGCCAACACGTAGTCGAGCTGGATCGGGGGGACCTCCACATAGGTCCACCAAAGGCAGTAGAGGGAAGGAGCTGAGCCAGCCCCCATGTAGGCTGATCGGATTGACAGAATCAGGATGACAGTGCAGTGGCCTCCACCTAGGCCATGTGGAAAGGATACTACAGGAGGGAGCACTACAATGAGATGAAGAGGTCGGGGAAATACTAGCAAGGTATAAATATCCAATAATGTCAGGGTTACAGTCCTTTCATCATATAGAGGGAGATATTCTGGCACCCCTATGAGTAGTGAAACTGCGATAATCAAGGCTGTACAAGGGATGAGGTCACAGGCCTAAAAGGTGCACAGCACAATCATGAATCATAGAGAATGACTGCTGTAGTATGCACCATGATGCTGGGCACACTGTAGATGTCACTGAGTGGAAGATCAGGTCGTCCGGCACGGGCAATAAAATGATCAAATATTGCAGTACATAGTTTAATTCTCAGTACAGCTTCGTACAGTATCTAGTAGAAACGAATGAGCCCTGTGATGAATTGTAAACTGTCCGTCCTCACATAGAGCAAGTGAGATGAGTATGTGCAGGGAGGATCCCCCTTTTGAGTCCCACAAGGAAGCAACAGATTGAGGCGTGGGCTAGGGACAGGACTGCAGACTATCCACAAGATTTGTAACAGGATAGGGAAGATGAGTGTCAATATGAATGCATCCTTGTGGCAGGCAAACATTGTTAATTTGCAAGGACTGGAAACCAAGGGCCAAGTCCAACACATATGGATAGGCAGAATAGAAAAGTGGTTGCGCCCCAAAAGTATCTTCCAGCTGGTCCTGTATTGTGGAGTGGGAAAACGGTGCATGTACAGGAACCCTTCCTGAGGATGAAGCGGTCCGGGAAGCTGTGTGCTGCAAGTGGTAAGAGAGCAGCGTGCAACTTACAAACTTGGCCAAATGAAGAGTTGCTGCATTGAAGTGCCAGAGAGACAGCACAAAGTCCAATGAGTGAGGCAGCAGTCCGGAGGAGTTGGAACGTGCGGGCGTAGAACAGTGATGCCTTGTAGGGAGAGTCACAGTCAGCAGGAGCAGGAATAATCTGTGGAATGAGCCAGAGCAGTAGCAGCATGCAATGAGCTGGAAGGATGAGCTGTCTAGATTGGAGGAGCAAAGGAGACGAACGGAGACACTGAGGCGCAGCTGACAGAGAAAGAATCCCAAAAGAAAGAAGCACGGGAGACATAGACCAGGTAAGGGGGGAGCAAGTCCAGAGGAAAGGGTGGGGGGAACAACAGCAAGGGAACACCGAAGGCAGAGAGGGGCAGAACAGCACACCAAAATGACCACAGGAGGAAGGGTGGGGAGGGAAGAAGTCCGTCTAGCTGTGTTGCTATGAGCGAAAGTGCAATGAGCTTAACTCTGCTCTGAGCAGAGGGGGCGTTACTAGAGAGTTTAAGTAGAGGATGGGGGAGGAACTATTCCCCCCATAGAACCACAGGCAGCAGCCTTTCAATAATATATTACCCACTCTTGTTTTCTACTTTCCCTCTAGTACACTCTCCTGCCCTGATCCCTATATCTTCCATAGATAACTATGTCAATATTACTTCATTTGTCCCACCCTCCCAAACACCCATCCCTTCCTCATCTTTACTCAGAATATTTGAAAAACCCATAACAGTATACCTTCTGACAATTGTCTTTATGATGCCAGGTGTGTGGTTTGGGGTTTAACAATGGAGGGTGAATTGTATTTGTAAGAGGTAGTGTCCCGGGGGGTTGGACTTGGAGTTGGGGAAGGGTGCAAGAGTAAGACCAGGGATTTTTTTTATTGTCATCAGGATGGTCAATTAGTGCAGTATGTGGGGACAGCATTTTTTTAAATTCTATTCTTTTATTTTTATTTTACAGGTTATGATGAAAATGGTTTCTATCAGGTGTATGGCTCATTCAGATCAAAACATTATATGTGTCCGTGGGTGCAGCACTGACACTGTGAATGTATTGTAAAGTTGACATTTTACAGCAAAACAATTATTAAAATTAAATCCCCATCTGGAGTCGAACCAGAAGAACGGTTATTTATTAATTATTTATTTTATTAATGTTTTTGTTTAATAAGTATTTATTGAGTATGTATTTTGTTATAAAAATATATTAAAAACAAATAGATTAAGAGCTGTGTGCCAGTAATGTGTTGTCATTTATAAATGTTTTAGCTGAACTGCCGTATGTAGTGGTCCTTCAGTTTCTGGTGCTAGCCAGATTGGGCCTCAGTGGCACATGAGAACCAGCAGTGGATGTTTTTTTTTTCTGAAATTAATGGAAGTCAAGCAACAGAAGGCGGACAAGACAGGAGGACCCACTAGTGGAGGACAGACATGTGGAAAGGCTAGTGGCTACTAGTGGCAACAGAATCCCTCACCATCATCATCATCATCATCATCATCAGCATGGCATGCCATCCGGGTACTGTCAGCCTACATACATTTTTGACAGTATATGTTTTTGAACTGTGGCAGGTTCATTTTAAGAAAAGTGAGCCTTTCTACATTCTTTGTGGAAAGACTTGTTCTTTTGTAATTCACTATTGCCCCAGCAGCACTGAAAATTCTCTCAGAACATATGTTTGCGGGTGGGCAACTGAAGTATTCAATTGCGATCTCAGTTAAAGAAGGCCACACAGATTTTTTTCTGTTGCCAATACAGCAATGGTTCATCACCTGCGGTGAGATTTACTGTCTCCTCCTTATAATCTTTCACCATTTTTGCAGCAGGGACTTCTGGTACCACAATAACCAGCTGAGCCTTTCCAGCTGTCTTTATCAGACCAAAGTCTGACAGCATGTCCCACAGTGGTTTGACCTCTTGTGGTGTAGCAGCAGTTCTGGTTGGTGTTTGACAACCAAAAACGTCAGTAGTGGTGGTACCACCAGCAGCAGCATCAGTAGCAGCAATGGCAGATTGCGCTCCCTCGCTCTCTACCGGATCTTTTTCAGAATTTGAATGTTGCCAGAAGGGCACTGACGATGTACTACTTTTCTCAGCTATACGTGCTAACACTTTCTCAACTAACAGTTCACGACAGTAATCCAGGTCTTTGAAGTCATGTGGTTTGAAGAACGTCTCCTGCTCTGCTTTGCACATATTTACAATGCTCTCATCAGCCAGGAATGTTTTCAACATTTTTCCCACAAGGGATGCAGCATTGATGGCATCAGTGTCAAGGAACTGTGACTCGAGACGCTCCAGTCTCATTCTGATGAGTGAGATTACGGGTAATATATGGCTTAACCCAGCACCATCGGAGCTCACCACTCATGTAGCCTCCTCAAAGGGTTTAAGAATATAAGTAAGATTCTCCATCAGACTCCACAGATTGGGGCTGATATTCACATGTCCTTTTCCAGTGCCATGTTGGACTGCATATTGATGGATGGCTTTCTGTTGCTCAAGCATTCTCTGCATCATACAGAAACATAGACTTTGACGGCAGATAAGGACCGCTTGGCCAACCTAGTCTGCCCATTTCCCTACCTACAGGATAAGCTGCAGATCCTAGTTAACCAACAGCCTATTTCTTCCTACCCCCCACAAGAATTGCCTTATGTCTGTCCCATGTATTCTTGAATTCTCCCACAGTTTTAGACCCCACAACCTCCTCAGGAAGGCTGTTCCATGCATCCACTACCATCTCTGTGAAAAAATACTTCCTCACATTGCCTCTGAACCACCCCATCTTTAAATTGTGTCCCCTTGTTCTTGCATGTCTCTTTTTCTGAAAGATGCTACCCTCTTGGACTTTGTTGCTTCCACTGAGGTACTTAAACTTTTCTATCATGTCCCCTCTCCCTCCTTTCCTCAAGGGTATACATATTAAGCTCTTTTAGTCTCTCCTCGTATGGCTTCTCTTGCAGACCCTGCACCATTCTAGTTGCCCTCCTCTGGACTGCCTCTATCCTGCCTATGTCCTTGCGGAGATGGGGTCTCCAGAACTGGACGCAGTTCTCCAGATGGGGTCTCACCAACTGTCTGTACAGAGGGATAACAACTTCCTGTTTTCTGCTGGTGATGCCTCTCCCTATGCATTCCAGTATACCCCCAGCTCTCCCTACTGCCTTCTCACATTGCTTGCTAACTTTAAGGTCATCTGATATGATTACCCCCAGGTCCCTTTCCTTTTTTGTTTTTGTTACTACCTCCCTCTGTCCCCATTGTGTAATCTTTCCCTGGGTTTTTGTTTCCCAGGTGCATTATTTTGCACTTCTTTGCATTGAATCCTAGCTGCCATACTTCCGACCATTCCTCTAACCTTGCCAAGTCCCATCTCATCCTTTCCACACCTCCTTGTGTATCAACCCTGTTGCAGATCTTTGTGTCATCTGCAAAGAGGCATACTTTTCCTTCCAGTCCCTCTGCAATGTCACTTATAAAGACATTAAAAAGGACTGGACCCAGTACTGAACCCTGTGGTACCCCACTAGTAACCCCTCTTTCTTCAGAGTGGACCCCATTTGCAATTACCTTCTGTGTCCTGTTGTCCAGCCAATGTTTTACGTGCATACCACCCTGGGACCCAACTCCCAGGCTGTTTAATTTGACTATTAATCTTTGTGTTGGGACTGTGTCAAATGCTCTTGCTAAAGTCTAGGTAGGCCATGTCCACAGCCCTCCCTGGTCTACTACTTTGGTCACCCAGTCAAAGAAATCAATTAGATTTGTCTGACATGACCTTCCTGCTGTGAACCCATGCTGCCTTGGGTCCTCTGCCCCACTGGCCTCTAGGTACTCAACAATTCTTTCCTTCAGAAGTGATTCCATCACTTGCCTTACCACAGAGGTCAAACTGACAGGTCTGTAGTTTCCTGCCTCTGTCTTGGTCCCACTTTTGTGAAGGGGAATCACATCCGCCTTCCTCTAGCCCTCGGGTACCACACCAACCTCCCATGATTTCTTAAAAAGGGTAGTCAGTGGTTTCACTAGTTCTCCCCTTAATTCTTTTAGAATTCTGGGGTGAATTCCATCAGGCCCCATTGCTTTGTCCACCTTCAGTTTTAGGAGTTCTTTCAGACCCCTTTCTTCTGTGAAAGGACTGGGATTGACCCCCTATCCAGAGTGCTTCTTGTTAATTGATTAGGCACCTCCTCTCCTCTTTGTGAATACTGAGTAGAAATATTTGTTCAGTATCCCTGCTTTTCACTATCCCCCTCTGCCCCACCCACCATTCATTCTATTCAGCCTCACTATCCCTCCTTTGTCTTTTCTATGCTTACTGATGTACCTATAAAAGGTTTATCCCCTTCTTAACGGGTTGATATCCTTTCCTCAGTTTGGGCCTTTGCTATTCTGACTTCCCTCCCTGCTTCCTTCTGCCTTAACTGGTACAGCTCTCTGTCCTGCTCCTTCTGTGTTTTCTTATACTTCCTGAATGCTATCTTTTTCTCCCTGACTTTCCCCACCACCTCTTTGGAAAACCATAGTGGCTTTTTCTTTCGTTTTGATTTGTTTACTTGCTTCACACAAAGGCTTGTTGCCTCTGTGATGGCAGTTTTGAAGATTCCCCATTGTTATTCCACCCCTCCTTCTAGCCTGTTTGCTAGTGCTTTTCTGAGGCACTCTCCCATCTTGCCAAAGTCAGCCCTTCTGAAGTCCAGTACCCTCACTTTTGTATGGCTTGACTCTGTAGCTGAGTTTAATGTGAACCACACTGATGGTCACTTGTTCCCAGATGGCAACCCACTTCTAGATCTGAGATCCTCTCACTGTCCCCATTTGAGAGTACGAGGTCTAAGATTGCTCCCTCACAAGTGGGTTCCGAAACTAGCTGTCTGAGGCATGCCACCTGTAGGGCATCGAGAATGGCCCTGCTCTTGGATGTGGCTGCAGCAAGTGTACTCCAGTTAACATCTAGCATATTCACATCTCCCATCAACAGTATCTCCCCTTTCTCTGCCATCCTAAGAATGCCTTCTATCGCATCCTTGTCCATTCCCTCCCCCTGACCTGGGGATCTGTATACAACCCTTTGTCTCCTTTTTGGAGGTTTCCAGCATCCTCCTTGGTCTCCACTGTGGGTGCCTCCATAGAGGAACCACACTTTGCCAGAATGGTATAGGAATTGTGGAGAGGTACAACTGGAGGGATGCGCCTCTGTTCCACCACCCTCACCCTCTCTGTGCCCACTGTGGTCCAACCGCTCCTCTTTCTTGGCAACCTCTGAGGCAACAGCAATGGCCCTGGTGGTCTCTGGATGGAAGAGGAGGTCCCACAAATCCTGGCCAACTCTGCCTGGAGATGAGCAGCTTCCCCCCCCAGCCCAGAGAGGTGCCTGCAAATGAGACAACACCGCATATAGTAGGTGGAATTCCACCTGGTTGGAACTTCCTGGATCATCTGGTGGAGAGGGAGGCTATTTTCTATTTGAATCTGCTGCAACAACTTTCTGGCTTTAACAGAATGGCTAAAGTGGGTGCACACAGTGTGGGCAGCTGCAATCAAGTTCTGCACATTTTGATCCTCAATGATAAAGTCTTTTACCACCAAGTTAACAGTATGTGCAAAGCATGGTACATGTGTAAATTTACCAAGCCTTACTGCTTTCACAATATTAGAAGCATTATCAGACACTATAAACTCTGGCTGCAAGGACTTTTGAGTCAGCCACTCGGCAAACCTTTCTTCAAGGCCCTCCAGAAGATGTTCCACTTTGTGATCTCTTTCAAAACTGTAAATACATAATGCTGCCTGTGAACAGAGAAAGACCCTTGCTTTTTGCTTCTGCTGCTGCTACTACTGCCACCAGTGCCACTACAAGATGAGGAGGAGGAGGAGGAGGGAGGAACGTTTACCCAATGGCCAGTCACAGCCATAGAGTCACTTGTCTGGCCACTGGTCCACATATCTGTTGTGACATGGACTTTTTTGCTCATTGAACCTTTGTCTCAGACATACTGTTATGAACAGCGTCATACAAGTCTGGGATGGCAACAGTTGAGAAATAAGTCTGGCTGGAGACTTGATATTTGGGCACAGCAATTTCCATTAGTGCTTTAAAACCTGGGTTAGACACAAAGGTGAATGGTAGCAAGTCGATGGCTATCACCTCTCCAATTGCCTTTGTTAATCGCCTTGCCTCAGGCCTGTTGGGCTTATATTTCTGTGACTGCTCAAAACAGTCTTTCAGTGAAATTTGATGACTGTTACATCTGCTAATATCAGCAGATTTTATGGGTAGCTTCCCTTGACTTTTATCACCACGAGGGGTTGATGTTGTGTACATGGATGGCGTATGACTCCTGGCAGGCTGTGGTGGTGGGCTCAGAGGGGTAAAGAAACATGAAATTGAAGATGTCGTGCTTTGACTGGAAGTCAGACTTTCATCATCCTCCAACTCCGCATCAATTACATCATCACCATGACCTTGGTAAACATCCATATCATCATCCTCCTCAGCAGAGCGCAGCAAAGCAACAACCTGTGCATGCTCCTTTTGTGCTTTTTGATACTGATAAATGTGAGACTTGTTCATATGTCTTATCATTGTTGATGTTCCCATCCTGGTACCCACTTTACCGTGACTTAATTTTGTTTTGCATAATTTGCAAACCACATGGCTGTAGGATGATTTATCTTGTGTAAAAAACATCCCGTACTACAGATTTCACAGATTTTGTTGCACTGCTGCTTATGGGGAGGATATGTTCACCACTAACCCTGCCACCACCACAGCCACTACTGCTGAAAGTACCTCTTTGAGGTCTTTCCATCTCCATGTCAATCAATGAATGTTGATGCACAGCAACTCTTCCTGCCTCAACTGCTTCTGTTTCCACTCCTCTAGAACCTTGTCCATCTTCTATTCTCTGTTTTTCCACTGCAGGTGTGGTTGTCTCATTATGTCCCATTATTTTTTTTTAGCATCACCATCCTTCCTAGAACTCTTTTTTGGTCTTTTTCTGGCCCTGTAGTCCTCCTCATCATCCCACTCCCCAGAACTGCTGCCACTTGACAGACTGACTGCTACTTTATCTACTACAAACTCAGGATCTGTTTCACTGATTTCCCCCTGTTTCACCTGTCTTCTGCTCCTCATCATCATCCATCACTCTGCTTACTAAGACTGGCTGCCGCATTATGATGGCCCTTGTGCTCATCCTCCGAGTACCACGATGGGTTACTCCTGCAATGTCCTTAATTTTATGTACCGTTGCCACAACTCCCTGTGTTTCTTTACCACCTGTGGTTTTGGGTACAGGTTCTGACAGACATCATTCCTATCTTTCCATATTTGATCTTTAAATGATTCGAAATTAAATTTGTTTAAGTAGCAAATGGTGCACACAGGAATAATTCTTTCCCTAATAAGTCAGTACAGCACTAATGGCTGCATCGAGTCAAATACTTTTAAGTAGTAGTAACACACAGGGATATTACTTTCTCTAATAGGTCAGTAAAGCATTGATGGCTGGGTTGAGTCAAGTACTTTAAGTAGTAGTAGTAAACACACTGGGATATTTCTTTCCCTAATAGGTCAGTAAAGTACTGATAGTTGCACTGAGTAGCTGTGCCAAAAACAGGGAAATTTACTCCCAAACACTCCAAACAGGTGACTACAGCACTGCTGACTGCATTGAGTCAAATACTTTGAAGTAGTAGTAACACAGAGGGATAGTTCTTTCCCTATTAGGTCAGTACAGCACTGATGGCTGCATCGAGTCAAGTACTTTAAGTAGTAGCAGTAGTAGTAGTAGTAGAAGTAGTAGTAAACACACAGGGATATTTCTTTCCCTATAATAGGTCAGATGGCTGTGTCAAGTAGCTATGCCAAAAACAGGGACATTTACTCCCAAACAGGTGACTACAGAACTGCTGGCTGTGTTAAGTCAACTATTTGAAGTAGTAGTAGTAAACACTAAACACACAGGGATATTTCTTTCTCTAATAGGTCAGTACAGCAGCATCGATGGCTACATTGAAAAGCTAAGAAGATTAGAAGAATATAGCAAAATTATCTGAAAAATACAAAATAGGTCAGTAAAGCACTAGTAGTGCAGTAATGTATGTGATATGTACTACCTGGGATTGTGTACACAGGCAAGAAGTATTTTTTTTATAGCTGCAGAGAGAAAATCAGATATTTTTAATGTAAACTGTTGTTAATAAGTAAGTATATTTATTCATTAAAGGTTGTTAATATAAGTTGAAACAATCAGACTTAGTTAGACAGAAAACACTGTCTACATTTTTTTTATTGATTTGTTTGCCCCAAGAAAGAATAAGAGAAAAGAGATGATCTGATGCTGCCTGCTTAATAATAAAACAAAATCTGTGGCAGTGGCAACAACGGAGTTAACTAGAGGAGCTTTCTGAGACAGTGTCCGTCTTTGACTTTTGACGGTGTTTCCCCTGTTAGTTAAGCAAGCCTGGGGTTAACTTAAATACTTATAATGACTTGACTTGTTCAAAATTCATTACTTCATTCCTTGTTCTCAGCAGAGTACAGAGAGACACACGGAACAAACAGAAAGAATCAGACATCTTCTCAGTCATCACTCTCAAATCTCAGTCTCAGGCAACACCCGCCACAAGGTCCTGCTGGAGTTTTCCCAACTTTCCCGTCCCAGTCAAATGTCTCCGCTCCTCTGTCTCTCCAAAATGCTGCAACTAGTTTGATTCTGGAGTAACAAAGTAAAGCTCAGCAAATGAGTACAGTTTGAGTGCTTTTTTAGAGAACTTGTTTCTATTTTTCTCACATGGACTCCGCAGGACGGAGTCAGACGAGAGAGAGACAGTCAGTACAGTCGCACTGGCTCAAATCGCACACCAACTGCCAGAAAACTGGAACGGCAACACGAGTTATCCAGCCAGCCACCCACATGACTATTTTTCTGTGTTGGCCAACACAGACTTGTCTCTCTACAGACAGCCCTTTGACAGCCAGTCACCCACACATTTACATATGTTTCAGGCGGGAACTGTGATAACAAGGCTGATGTGTGGGGTTGACTGTTGAATGGGCTGTCAAATTGTCAATCATCCCAGCCAAATCAGAGTCATCACATCACGTGAGGATGAGCATCATGTGAGGAGGTGAGGCATTATTTTACCCACAAAGAACTGGTAAACTTGCAAACTGTATTTCTTTTTTCAGGCTGCTGTCTCCGAGTCAAGTTACTGAGGAAATCTAATAAAAAGTGTAGTAGCATAGTACTACTAGCCACATAAAGTTTCAACTTTACTTACTACTACTTAATTTGTTCAGGGTGGATTTTCTTTTTCTGCTGCTGCCCATCTTTATTGCTGTCACTCTGCTCCCACTCCCACTTTTAATCCCACACTCTTGTACAGCCTGCCGACCCTTGGATCTGACCAATGCCATAATAAATGATGCCATGCCCCTTTTTGACCCCATAATATGGCACCATCCCCTCTCTCCATACCTGGCTCAGGGTTAGTTTGAGGTTCTGTATCCAGCGGGACTAAATGGCAATGCATGCAGCATGTGAAATATGTGAACATTAGTTTGCCCAGTTTGGCCCTTATTTCTTTCATATGTTCGTGCATGGTTGGACTTGCGTGAACATGGGGAGTTCTACCATCCAGGCTGAATGGTCAAACTGAACTTGCAGCCCTACACCTCTTGCTCTCCTCAGGGTTGGATTCAACCCTGGTGGGGTACTTTATCTGACACAGACCGGCCCGAAATAGAGGCACTAAAACTCACAGAGCCCCCCACCCCAGGCAACGAAGGGTGGGGACTCCATGGGCATCTACTGCCCATTTTATACATTCACTAGCCACTTGGCATCTTCACAGTCTCACTGGCTAGCAGAGAGAGCAGCTGAACATACCCATTTTTATTGCTGTGGAGGAACTTGGAGAAGCAGACAGAGCTGGGTTTCTACAGGCTTTGTTTATATTTATAAAAGGTACGAACACCGTTGCCTAATCTGTAGGAACCTTTATCTTTTGGTAGTTGCTGCATACTCTGGTGACCCGGATACTTGCCTGTTTTTTCTCCTATTCTCTGTTTTGCAGCTCAGAAGTTGCCTGGTGGGC
The DNA here is from genome assembly GCA_016271365.2 of Neoceratodus forsteri. NCBI lineage: Eukaryota > Metazoa > Chordata > Ceratodontiformes > Ceratodontidae > Neoceratodus > Neoceratodus forsteri. The sequence goes on from CM028130.1 coordinate 1,070,769,056, forward strand.
AGGCTTCGCTAGCCTGGCTGAGCTGTTATTTTGATGGAGGTTGAAAGGTGGATTCGATGAAGTGGCGAGACTGCATACACGGAAATGGCTCTGCAAATAAGGGACACGAACACAGGCTGCAAAGGAGCTGGAGAATCTCGCATTGAGCGGTACGGAATGACCAACTAATGTCTACCAGGTGCATTGCCTAGTGCTTACTAGGAGTATCTTGCTGACAGAAGGAGAGATTTCTTTATTTTAGTAGTTCTGTGTAATTAAAAAAAATCCTTATACTGCCTATTAAATCCTATGCTGATGTGGTGTAAGGACTGAAACATCCCAATTATTTTTTCCTTTATTGTGTCTTTTTATATTTTTATATTGCTCTCTCCTAGTAGTATTTTATTTTAATCCAGCATCGTTTTCAATTTTGAGCCCTTAAGAATAAGCTCCTATTGGTGGAGGAGGAACATGTGGTTCTGGCGCATAAAGCACATGCGTGGCTACTGTGGGTCAGATTCGCCATTTTTTCAGCCTTCTGACTGCAGAACAGTGCAGAGCAATGCAGAGCTGCGTGCTCTCTTGTAAAAGAGCTTCTTTTGGACCCACTTTTTTCAGGACCTAAGATGTTTTTAGTTTTACAGTAAGTTGTTTTTTACATTCGTCTCCTTTTCAGTCCACACCATTTGTCATACCGTTTTGTCAGCACTAGCTTTATGCTATTGATCAGCTTGTGCTAGAACTTTTTGAAGAGCCAGATTTACAACAATGAAAACATATAAGGAGATTCTAGTAGTTGACTTTTACTGGCCTTTAAGCAGTTTCTTTCTAGTTTGTTTTTGTTTTAAGATACTATATTAATACCATTCTCCCTTGTTTGGTTTGTTTTATAGAACCTTTTGAGGCCAATTGGCTGTTGCCTTTATGCAAATTTACAAGACTTTTCCATTCGGCTCTGGCCCTCTTATGAATAGTGGACTTTTCCTTGAAAAGCTGGAATGTGTGGATAAAGCTCATGTAATTCCACAAACTATTTTCTGAGGCATAATTAAGAATTAGAACCTGTGACAGTAGAGATGAATATTGAAGCTGGGTCCAGGGAAAGCACTACACTGTGTTACAAGCTACCTGCAAAGTCGGAGTGACTTAAATCAGCATTTTCCTTAAGCATCAAACACTCTTATTGAGGCCTATGCACTATTGGGGTGGAGTGGCTATACACGTGTATTTGGGGCGTGCAGCCGCTCTGTACCCTACTCGTCCACCATGTGGGATGCACCAAAGGGGCATGCAGCACCTATGCGCTCGATCCCCTGGCCGCATGAAGAACCACATGCTGGGGGCAGGCGACGGGCATGCCAGCACTATGCACCATGCACCAAGGCGCACAGTGCTGGTTGCAGGGGTGCATGGGGGGTGCAGGTTATGCCAGGGAGAACCCTGCCATAAGCCCCCTACATGCTCCATGAACACATCGGGGGTTGCCCGACAAACTGGAGCCACTGCATATGGCTGCCTGGTGCCTCCCACCCACCCCAGCACACATTGGATCCCCCAGGATACCTCCCACAGAGGGGCACAGGACTTGGATGCTGCCCTTGTGCCCCCGAATGGCACCGCCTACCCACCTCCACTAACAGCGGAGTGCAGTGCCTTCCCCCCATACCGCTGACTGCCATCCCACCACCCCGTCCCTGTGCACCTCTCTGGTGCCATTGGAGGGCCAGTGGCTTTGCTCTGTGCACACCACCACAGCCGCTGGCCCTTGGACATCCATGGGACATGATGCCAACATGCGCCCACCACATATGGGATCCACTGTGGGTCCCGGTCCAGGCATTGCCAGGTCTGCGACCCCCCCAGCCACCCTGCAGAGTCCTGCATGCCAGGGGGTGGGGCCATGGACAGGTGGTGGCTGGTAGTGAATACCGGCCGGTGCGCACCTGTTCATGGGTTTACAGCTACGTGGGCTGTGGTACACGCGGCTTCCATGTACCCCCGCCTACATAGTGCATAGGGCCCTATTGTCTTTGGCTCTGCAATAGCTCTATTGAGGATTAAATTAATTTATGAGACTTTATCCCCCTGTATTATATTCTTTTCCCTCTTGTGAATATCTGTAACTTACTGGGGATGTACTACCCTACAGTGTATTGTACTTTAAAGTGTCATTTCAAGTGCAATATCTTTTGGGACACTTTATACATATTTAGCATATACAGTAGCTCTGCACTTTTAAAGTTACGAACATACGAACATATGAAATTTGCCAGCAGATAAAGGCCTAGAGGTCTATCAAGTCTGCTCGAATGTGCAGCTAGCACCCCTTATTCTGCAGCTGCCCCTCCCTTCCACCCTTCCCCTTCATTAACCCTCCCCCTTGTCCTGTCCCATCCTCGTTTGCAGCAGTCCACTGTTCTACTGCATACCACTTCTGCAGGTAACGCATTTCACCCAGCCACCACCCTCTCTGTAAAAAGTGTCTCCTCATCTCCTCCTGAACCTTCCTCGCTCCAGTCTCATATCATGGCCCCTGGTGGCCCTCCCTCCTTACTTTGAACAGCCCTCTGTACCCGTCTTGTTTATTCCTTTCATGTATTTAAAGGTTTCAATCATGTCACCCGTCTCTCCTCTCCTCCAGTGAGTACATGTTCAACTCCTTCAACCTCCTCTAGTATGATAAGTCCCCAAGCCCCTTGATCATCTTTGTCGCGCTGCGCTGCACCCCCTCCAGTAACTTAATGTCCCTCTTCTCTGGGCGTTCTCTGTGGCGTGTGATAAATTTGCACATAAGTATACCTTTTTAGGCACTTTAAAGTTGTACTTCAAAGTTCCTTGAAGTGTAATATTTTTTGGAAAGGAGAATGGTGGTTATGAGGAAACAAGCTGCAGAACTGGATGCTTAGCCACCTAATGAGCTCAACTGTTCATTTACTAACCCCAGTGTTGCAACTATCTCTAATGAGGAGAGGGTCTTGCCTTTGGAGTTAATTGATAAGTAATCTTTTAAGAAACAAAAGAAAATGAAATTAAACCTAAGAAACCTGAAAGCTTAAAAACTAAAGACTCAGAAAAACAAAAACAAAAAAAAAAACAAACAAAGGGGAAAAGGTTAGCACAAAATAAAGTGCTGAATCCTCCCCAAGATCAACTTAAACAAACAAAAATAATTGAGCACTTTGATAAGGATGAAATAGTGGATGTAAATATAGCTCTAACCCAGACAATTTTGGAGCTGGGTGATAATAATAATAATGTGAAGCACAAATTAAGCATGGGGCTTAATGTTAAGCTGCGCCCCCTTTAAGAGCACTTAGAACTTGCATGTAGCTAATTGTTGCACTGCCTGGCAGTGCCATGTTGCCTGTCAGTCAGAGATTTACCAGTCTGTGGCTTGTCCTTATGAAGAGAACATCTGCTGTACAGCAAATAAACCTTCCTTATTCTTTATTTTATGCGTCCGACTAGTTATTCGCTGGGTCCAGATGGGGTCCTCGCCAGCAGCACCTGCAGCAACCGAAGGGTCTGGCAGACGACAGAGAAGGTAAGGGGTCTTTTAGTGGTGGACCATACAAAAAAATGCCACACATGGTGGAGAATGCGGCCCTTCTTCTGTCCAGAACCCCATCTTGCGTTGCCTGCTTTGCTGGATACCCCAAGTCATCACCCCAGTATGGCTGAATTGTTTGAATGCTACTTTAAATACAGCCCTGGCTGCCAGAGGAAAACATGAACCATCTCCCATCCTCTACAACAACCTGCAGCCCACCTACTGTGAAAGGACTGTCAAGAGCAGCACTGTTCACCATTGCTAGCCAGCTGAATATCAAACTAGTCAGAGTTTATGCCAAACGGAGCTGCGAACCATACCTTCCCCCAAAACCTCATGGCAGGTTCAGTGCCTAACCCCAGCCAGCTCCACTACAGCCGCTTTGCAAGTGAACGATGCTCCAGAATGGCCACTAAATACATAAATAAAAGAGAGCAGCAGTGAAAGAAAAGGAGAAAAAAAAAAAACACAACCTGCACCAAGCATGCACTTCTGCCTCAGCCCTGTTCTCCACAGCTCCTGACCTACAGCTGCAGTGCTCCTCTTGCCCGCTGGTACAAAACAGAACCCTGCACTCCCTGCTTGAACCCACTCCAAAAGGTCCCACAACAAATCGGGACTGCAGCAGGGAACCTCCGCTCCTCCTGAACTATTACTTCTCAGGCCACCACCTAACAGCTGCACCTGCTGCTCCAGCAAATGCTTGGCCTTCTTACCATTCCTATACACCACGCGGCTCCTCCACAGACTGTCCCACTCATCTGCTCCACAAACCTCCTTCCTAACTCAGTGCTTCTCTCCCTGCTCTGCCACAAACAGCCTTCCAGCACAGCCACGGGGTCCCTCCACAACAACCACAGCTCCCCCACAGACTGGTTCACTTCCGAACTCACGGCTGCTGCAGAATTGGACCTCTGCTCGAGACCATACCTCAGTCCGCTCCCTCCTGCATCTGCAGGAGGCCCACTCCGTGGCTCTCCAGCTTGCTCCCCAGCCAGCCAGGATCACTCATAGCCACTCCTGCACTCAGAGTCCTTCCCTGCCATACTCGGCAATGCTACATAAGATCACCGCACAGCAACAACAAATAAGGGATCAGTAAAAGAAACAGAATTGGGACTGCAATTAAAACGGAGTGAGTCACTCACCACTTGGTCCTCTTGCCACTCATATGCACCATGGCTCTGCTCTGCCCTCTTCAGCTGCGGCTCAGGGCCTTACACAGTGCTCCTCAACTCAACCACGTTGCAACATAAGGCTGCCATTCACCCAGATACCGCGGGGCCATATAACTAAAATAAATAAATGAATAAAGAAATGAAAGAAAAACGCAAGCAGGGCACATTAAACTGGGGGCAGTAACTCACACAGGACAGTAATTAACATACAGAAACAAGCCAGGGAGTAAAACAAAAGAAAAGGCAGCATAAAAAATGTAACACAGCTCATCAACTTAAACAGTAAATTCCCCAGCATTTTGTGCAACTCACCCAAAAGACGGAAAACACCCGACGATTTTCTCTGTCAGGGGTTGCGGAAGAAGCACAGATGTGGGAATTGCCATTTTGCACATTGTTCAGCAGCCAGGAAGCCTCGTGGAAAAAATCCTCCATCTTGAGCACAGCAAAAACAACCAGACAGAAAGTGAACCTTGACCCCTTGCTGGTGGCCATCTTGCTACAGTCAGGCCAGTCAAATCCCACAGGAACTGCATGTCACAGTTTGGCGGCCATCTTGGGAAGAGCACAAATTGACCTCACTCCATTAAAATCAATGGGATTCCTATTTAAATGAATAGACACTGCAACAAAAGGCTGATTTTTGCCACAAAACCTTTATTTAAATAACAAACAACACCGGATTGAGTGGGACGTTCTTTATTACGATGTCATTGATGAACTTTGCTGCAAAACAAAATTGTACTTTTGTCTACAAAAATAATTTTTTTTCGGCACTTCATCTATAACACGGCGTCCTGTCTCCTGCATGACGGCAACTTCTTCTCACCCATACAACCTTCACTCAGTGAAAGGAAGCTCATCTCCAACCACAATGTCTGACAACGACACAGATATGGGTGCCGGTGCATCTGGAGTCCTACCTTCACCCACCTCAAGGGCCTGGGGCTACAAAATCAAAACAATCCTCCATGACATCCAGTCTTCTATTTCCACTCAAGGAGCACCAGCTATACAAGCTATTCAAGATGACCTGGCCTACATTAAAGCCATTGCACCACAGTCCACGGTCCATACCAGCCTACAACCAATACCCTTTTCAGCCTTGCCTCACGAAGACTCTGTCGACTGGCTGGAACAATTCCAAACTTGGATTTCCTTACATGGTTGGACTGATCCTGTGCATATTTCCAATGCCTTGTGCTTGCTTTTGAGAGGGACTGCCATTTCCTGGTTCAACGCACTTCCAGACCAAGTCACAGGAGACACTGCCACACTGTACACCACCTTCAAAGCCCATTTCCTCCAAGCACATCCACCTTGGTTATTGGAGCAACAGCTGTGGGAACGTACAATGCAACCCACTGAATCTCTTGAAGCCTTCATAGTGGACATTGAGTCTCACTGCAGACTCTTACAGAAACCTGAGAAAGAACAAATCACAATATTTGTTTGGGGACTGCTTCCTCAACTCCGTCTTTATGTAATCCAGCAGAAACCAACTACCTGGATGGAGACAATCTAAGCGGCATGACTTGCACAACAATCCATAGCAATGTCCCAGGCTACCAGTGTACAAGCACCTCAGTCGTCACAGTTAGCCACACTCGCAACATGTGTCCAGCAGCAGCAATCAGTGATAGAGATGCTCACTACAAGTATCAACACTCTGCAACAGCTCAACTGCTTCTTCTACTACTTCTGTCAATGTCCTTCACCCAATTTGACAGCGACCTCTTCCACCTCTGCCTTCATGAGAACCAGTGACTTGCCAGTGGTGTGGATTCAGGGGACAGAGTGCCGCTGTCTGCTGAAAGCTAAAGTACTACAGAAATCAAGAGAACCACAGGCGCCCACCACTGTACAATCAGCAAGATAACTGCAACTACTCCCAGGACCAGAGGAACACAGCAACTGACCGCCCCTCTGACTCTTGCAATTCAAACAAAGCTCTTCCTCCAACTGCGAACTCTGGCACACTCTCACTTCCTGGAGCAAAGGTACCTGTCATCCAATCACCTCTCCTAGCAAACTACGTACCTGTAAACATCGGAGATTGGTCTACACACATCTTGGTCAACACTGGAGCAGAAATATCAGTTATCAACAGCAGTATTTTAAACAATCAAGCTATTCGTCACATACCTAATGTCTCTCCAGCCGACATTAAGTACATTATCACAACAAGTACAGCTACAGTACCTATCACAGGCATGGTCCCTCTCAAGCTCCACTTTGTCTCACAGCAAGCTACTGTCAAGTTTTATATAGTGCCTTATCTTCAACCTGCAATAATTCTAGGCCTGGACTTTCTCAAAGCTCACAAAGCCATCCTAGACTTTGCCTCAAGCAAATTGTCATTGGATCCTCAGAGGCAACTCGCAGCTATAGACTCAGTCACTGTGCCTCCTCAGTCGGAAATGGTTTTGATTGCCAAGATTTGAGGTGAACCACTTCCACAAGGTGTTGTTGGCATCGTCACAGGATCCCCCCATGCTGCATTCATCAGGTCTCCTTCTGGGAAATACCTTATCGGCGGTGCATGATGGTGCAGTTTTCCAAAAATGCTGCAACTTACTAACTTAGTAGGGGTATCACAAGTTGTAAGAGGGAGGTAATAATCCCTCTTTACAAGACACTGGTTAGGCCCCATCTGGAGTACTGTGTGCAGTATTGGAGGCCACACCTTCACAAGGACGTTAACCAAATTGAGGCAGTCCAGAGAAGGGCAACCAAAATGGTGCAGGGACTGCATCAGAAGACATATGAGGACAGATTAACAGAGCTCAATATGTATACCCTTGAGCAAAGGAGGGAGAGAGGTGATATGATCGAGGTATTCAAACACCTTAAGGGCATTAACAAGGTGAAAGAGTCTAACATGTTTAAATATAAGAAAAATAGCAGGACAAGAGGACACAGCATGAGATTAGAGGGGGGCCGATTAAGGGGGGAATGTGAGGAAATTCTTTTTCACAGAAAGGGTGGTGGATGCATGGAATGGCTTACCACAAGAAGTGGTGGCTATGAATACAGTGCAGGGCTTCAAACAGGCATGGGATAGGCATAAGGGAGCAATACAAATGACTATGAATAGATAGGCCCCTGACAGAGCAAAGGCTGATGGCACATTTATAAGGTAGAAAAACAAATGGGCAGACTGGATGGGCCTTGCGGTCCTTATCTGCCGTCAACTTCTATGTTTCTATTTAACTTCACAGATGAGCCAGTGGTCATTTCAAAGGGTGCCAACATCGGAAAGTTTGTCTGCTTGTCTTCAGGGAACCAGTTCCATTTCATGCAAGAACCTCAGCCTGGTTCTACCAACTCTACTCCTGTCAATACTATCACAACCACTCCAACTTCAACAGAGTTACCCCTCAGTCAGCATCTATCCTCTCCCAAACTTCCAGCATCTCCAACAGAAAAGCAAGAACTTTTGCAATTCCTGGAAAATTACCCGGGTGTTTTCATTGGTTCAGATAACAAGCTCGGATGCTGTGATATCCTACAACACACCATCGAAGTACAGCCCAACCTGAAACCAATCCATCAGCAAGCGCCTACAAAGTGGGACATAAACAGAAACAAGTCCTCGAGGATATAATCAAAGACATGCTTGACCAAGGCATAGTCGAAGAATCTACAAGCCCCTGGGGTGCACCTTGCTTGCTGATGGTAAGAAAGGACAAAGGGTATTGTTTTGTGGTAGATTACAGAAAACTCAGTGCCTACACAGTGCAGGATGCTCATCCCTTGCCTACAACCGAAGATGCTTTAGAGAGTCTTGATGTGGCCAGTCCAGCTTACTTCACCACTCTAGACTTTCAGAGTGGGTTCTGTCAAGTTTCCATCGATCCAACTTCTCATCCATACACCGCATGGCACTGCCACTTGGGACTTTTTCAATTCAAATGTCTGCCTATTGTTCTTCGGAACAGTGCAGCCACATTTCAACATGTTATGGAAGCCGTACTACGTAGGTTGTCTTGGAAATCTTGCCTAGTCTACCTGGATGATGTGATAGTCTTCAGCAGAACTTTGCCAGAGCACCTCCAACATCTTCAAGAAGTGTTCGAATGTCTCGGACAAGCCAATCTCAAGCTTCGGCCAGAAAAGTGTTGTTTTGTGCAGCATCAAATTCATTACCTGGGACATGTGGTTAGTTCTCAAGGCATCTCTCCAGATCCAGACAAGCTCTCAGCAGTCGAAGACTATTGAGAGCCTAACAATCTCAAAGACCTTCGAGCTTTCCTGGGCTTGTCTGGCTACTACCGAAAGTTCATTTGCAACTACGCCAAGACTGCAGCTCCACTGAACGCCCTCACCAAAAAGGGATGTAACTATTGTTGGACTTCTGAATGTAAAGAGGCCTTTGACACCTTAAAACAAAACCTAATTTCCTCTCAGTATCGGCCTACCCAAGGTCTGATCAACCATTCAAGCTCTACTCAGATGCTAGTTCCTATGCAGTGGGCACTGTGCTCTGTCAAATTCATGATGGAACAGAACGAGTTGTCTCCTATGCTGGGTGCTCGCTTTCCTCAGCTGAGCAGAACCATGGCATCACAGAGAAAGAATGTCTAGCCATGATATCTGCCGTAAATAAATTTGACTGCTACCTTTGCTACTCCTCCTTTACAGCTACCATTGATCACTCTGCCCTCAGATGGTTATTTGAAATAAAGGAGCCAGTAGGCAAGTTCGCCTGATGGATCACCATGCTGCAATCCTACAACTTTGAAATTCAATACAGACCAAGTCGAGTTCATTCAAATGCTAATGGTGTAAGCTGGAGATGATATCCCTCTGCATCCTCCTCAACAGATGAAGAATCCTGCTTACAAGCTCTTCCCTTCCATGCCACGGATGTGCTTCCTGTGGACATTCCTACAGCACCTCAAGTTACTTTGCTGCTACCAACCACCTCCACTGAGAGACACACAAATCCTCAGTTATTGCAAGCAGCTGAAGAGCTTCTCATCTCCCCTACATCTGACCTGTTCCTGGCAACTGTTAAAACACCACAAAGAACTGACACTCAATTTACAGTCATAATCTCCTACTTAGAGTCTGGAACCTTACCCCAGCAAAAGAAACATCGCCAAGATGTACTTTTCTTTGTTTTGCAGTACTTCCTCAAAGACGGTGTGCTCTTTCAAATTTGGACCAAGGAAGGCAAGTGTCATCACAAGGACAGAACTCATGCACAGCTAGTTGTGCCAGCCTCTCTCATCCCTCAAGTTCTTCTCTCCACTCATGCCTCTCCACTTTCAGGAGGTCACATGGGAATACACAGAACTCTGGAAAAGACAAGGCTTCACTTCTTCTGGCCACACATGAACAGGGACATTGTCCAGTTTGTAAAATTCTGCCAGTCCTACTCCCAGAGAAAGCCTCCTGCCAAACCAACAAAGGCACACATCATCCCCATGCCTATAGCCACTGAACCATCCCAAAGAGTCAGCACTGACATTCTTGAGCCGTTACCAACATGCTCTGACTCTGGTAACAAATACAATCTTGTCTTTGTGGACTAACTGACAAAGTATTTAGAACTCATCCCCCTAAGAGACATTAAAGCCTCCACTATGGCAAGTGCCTTTCTCACTACAGTCATTTGTCATCATGGTACCCCATCGTACCTACATTCAGATAGAGGCACTAACAACCTGTCCACCATTGTCCAAGAAACTTGCAAACTTCTTGACATATAAAAGACACATACCACAAGTTACCATCCACAATGCAATGGACAGAGTGAAAGAATGATGTCCACCATTCTCGGCACACTCTCCAATTATCTGGATGAGACTCATGACACCTGGGGCCGGTTTGTTCCCTTTGTGCAGTTTGCATATAATACCAGCTCATGTGTCGACAGCACAGAATACACCCCCTTCTTCTTAGTCCATGGACGTCATCTAAGAACTCCACTGGACAGGGATCTCTCACTGATAGAGGTGCCCAAGTCAGCTTCATCTTTCATTATCCCTCTTCTGGAACAGCTGGAACTTGCTCAACAAGTTGCAGTCATCACGTTGAGCCAGAGAAAATCAGCAATGAAAAAAATGTCTGCAGCCAAGGCGCATGAGCCTTCATTCTCTATGGGGGATATTGTTTATTTGTACTGACTTGTTCTTGTTCTGGGCGCCACCAAGAAACTGCTTCACCCTGGACTGGTCCCTTCTGCATCGTAGAAAAGCTTCCTCCGGTCCACGTTCATCTGCGACGCAAGTCAGATGGCAAGCTGGTACACAATAAAGTCCATATAAAATTACTAAAGCATGGGTACCTGAATAACAACCTTCCAGACGACCCCAGTCCTCCCAGAAATGAAGCTGCCCTTGAGCCTGCCATCCTCTCTGAAGCTGAGATCCCTCTGGACAACTTGCAACTAGTTCCTACAGCTCTTCCCACTCCTGACACTCTCCAGCTGGATTCCAGTTTACCAGATGATTTGCCTGGGACTTTCTCTTCTTCTCAACCTTCTTCTTCTCATGACTCTCTTCTACACACCACAGTGTACCAGATCGAGAAGATCTTAAGAAAGAAGTTTGTCAATGGATCCTGGACTTACAGAGTAAAGTGGTGTGGATTTGATAGTGGGCAGAATTCTGGGGTTGCTTTTAACGACCTGACCCCCTCCTGTCAGGAACTACTGCAATCCATGCATGCCTCTATTCCCACTGACTGGAAAAGTCAACGGAGATCTTGAACTTTTGTTACCAGACTCAGCGAAATGTTTTGAGACTAATTCATTTTCTGATTTAACTGGTTGCAGTAAATATCTCGTTGTACCTGTCTCTTACGCACCTGTTGCCATGGTACTATTTACCTACACTAATGCTTTTTCCCCATTAGGAATGTCTCTTTACATGGACAGTCCACCTATTGTTATGCAACTGTTATTAAAGTGTGAACCTGTATTCTGGGTATCCTCCTGCTGCTACTCTTCTCTCTTCCCTTTTCCTTCCCCCACATTTTAGCGCTTGTGGCATGACCAAGTCTCAAGTACTATTGTGTCTCCCTCCTCAGGTGCTACTTTGACTGGTCCCCAGTGTAGTCCAGGTTCTTTCCACCCCACCCCCGCAGCGAAGTACTATTCTGTTTTGTGAAATCTAATGCCTTGTAATGCATGTAAATGTTTTTTTTTGCCTTTAAAAAAGTATATTTCTTAGAAACTGTTTATAGATTTATTGCTTGCTCTAGTGGTGCTCACATTCACTGTTCCGACAGTGATGTGAAGCACAAATTAAGCATGGGGCTTAATGTTAAGCTGCCTCCCCTTTAAGAGCACTTAGAACTTGCATGTAGTTAATTGTTGCACTGCCTGGCAGTGCCATGTAAGCCTGTCAGTCAGAGATTTACCATTCTGTGGCTTGTCCTCATGAAGAGAACATCTGCAGCACAGCAAATAAACTTGCCTTATTCTTTATTTTATGCATCCGACTAGTTATTCGTACGGTCCAGATGGGGTCCTCGCCAGCAGCACCTGCAGCAACTGACAGGTCTGGCAGATGACAGAGAAGGTAAGGGGTCTTTTAGTGGTGGATCATACAAAAAAATGGCACAATAATGTTTTGGATTTTTCAAGGCTTTCATCTACCCCTAGGATTTTCAGTGAGACAGGTACTGCTACTCAAGAACGTATTAGACCCCCCCCCGGATGCTGATGAACTACGCTCAGCCAGTACAATAAGTCAGATTACTGTTCTAGAACTTGAGGAGGATGGTATCAGTAATAGTAAAGAAAAGAGTTTCAGTGAAGCTCAAGATGCTTCAGAGGCTAGCTATGTGTCCATTTACTCTGAATCATTGTTTTTCCCCTTAAATCATATACACCAGCGGTACCTAAGGGGCTATAGGAGTCTAAATTAAATCAAACTGAGCTCAGTGGAGTGTTGCATGAGCTACAATATACAATTTCTGGATTAAAAAAGCTAGACTCCACAATAACATTAATCGGCAAAGAGCAGTTTTCAGAAGAAGTGAAATCATATCTTTTGCACTTAGTGAGAACCTCAAGAAATTTGTTTCAGACCCTTATGCTGCACACTTACTGATCTTAGATCAGTTAGTGGCAGTAACAAATGAGATAGAAACCGTTAAAGCAAATATTGATCTTAATGGATTTAGACTTGATGATGTCCTTGATTAAGTACATAAACTTGTGCCTAATGAAAGTTCTCCTTCATATGCATTAGATAATTATGTGTGGTTCATAGCTCAGTGCTTATGTTACATACTGCAGCTGGATGATGTAGATGGTTGTTGGATACAAAGGCCAGCTGTTAAGTAGACAATGGTTGCTAGGTACTAGTAGTATGGAATGATCTGTGCTTAGGTACTTCAGCATGAACATGATCAAGTCAATGATTACAGTATGTATGAATTGGATAGTATGAGCAATGAACTTGGATGCTTGAACTGAGAATCGTCTGTTATTATTTGATGGTTTCATCTTTTCTCTGTATCCCACCTGTAGGGAGGAAGCTTTGTCTAGTATTATGAGACCCCCCCAGTGGGATAAGAGTGCCGCAGAAGGAGGAGGTGTCAGGGGAGGATGGTGGGTGAGTGCGACTCGCTCTAAGCACAGCAGGAGTCTGCTGCTTGGTATATGTAGGATGTGGGGGAGGAGCTCTTTGCTCATATAACCACGGGATAGTATAAGCAATGAGCTTGGTTGCTTGAACTGAGAATCGTTTGTTATTATTTGATGGTTTTGGCTTTTCTCTGTATCCCACCTGTAGGGAGGAAGCTTTGTCTAGTATTATGAGACCCCCAAAAGAAAATGATATTAATGATTGTTCTGTATCTGACTGATGAAGGAGTCAAGCAGGAATACACCCTTAATAATATGAGTAGATGATCACCTCCTCCAACTCCGGAGAGTGTGACCAGTAGCACGCAGGAGAGGAAAACTCCCTTTGGGGGGAACCTCTGAGGACCCATGGCTACTGACTTGCCTGTCCTTCTGGGTATACTAAAGGAGAGTAATCCTAAATAATCTAATTGGCTAATCTGAACCCCAAAATGTATAACCCAGTCCAGAGAAATGGAGAACTGAAGATGTATGGAATTGTGACATGTCAGGCGAATAGAGCAAGCATCCATCCAGTAAACCCCAAGTTCGAGAGTCCATGAGCAGGCCGGAAGGAAATGGAGTGGCATCTGTGGTTGAAATGAATGTGATACAAAGAGTTGCAGGTGGTGAAGCATTCTAGCAGGTGAGGATGACTTTGCAGAGGAGATCCAGGAATCAAGGCTCAGCATCCATGTCAGAAAGAGAAATGTTGAGTCAAGTTCAGCATGGCAAGGTTAGCAAATGAAGACCATGGCGATGAAGCACAAGAACTGGCACATGCCACTTAATAGGGAGGATGGAGCAGTAGGAACTGCCAATCCAGAGAGGAAGCCAGCATTAAGTAGGTAGAGAACATAGTGAATATGTAGAAGTAGGTCAGACATGTTTCCAGCTTGCGAGGAGCAAAACAGGTTGCAATTGTGAGTTAGTAGGGATGACCTCTAGGCCTAGGAAGGGCGAAGCAGGTAGTATGAGCAAGTAGTATAAATAAGTCAACCTGTACATAGGTCAGTTGATGGAGTAAATAGCTGCAGGAGCAGACGTGGTAGCAGGGAAGTAGCAGTGCAAGATGAGGTACGTAAGAAGGTGAGGAGCATGAAGAATGTTACAAGCAAGGGAATCAGAGAGCTTCATGGATCCAATAGGTTGCATAACAATGTTGACATCTACAGTTCAAGCCAGGATGATACCGTAGCTAGAATTGACTTGTGAAGAATATCCTGACGAGTCCTGAATAGTCGAGCATAGAAGTCCTAGATTGTGATAACTGAAGAGGCTGAGTCAAATGAAGTAGCATTGTCACAGGGTCTGAGAAGCGGTAGAGCATAAATCAGGATAGTGAAGGTCTTCAGGAGAAGCTCAACTAAGTGTCCTGGAAAGAGTGAAACAGCAGTAATTGCACACGGCTGAAGTGGCAGGGCAAAGCATCCAAGAATAGATGATGAACAAAGAAACGTCCAGATGCGAATCCAGTAAAGGAGCTTCCTGCTGGCTGACACGGCAGCAGGTAGGTGTATAGTAGAATGTGTGAATCTCCAGGCCCTGAGCTGGGTGAGGCAGAAGCAGAGCAGAAGTAGGTAAACCTCCCAACCCGATGGGCGAAGGCAGATCGTAGAAGCAGGCAAGTAGTAGGTAAACCTCCCAGCCCGATGGGCAAAGGCACGTTGTAGAAGCAGGTGGCATTAGTAGGTAAACCTCCAGCCTGATGGGTGAAGGCAGGTCACGAGAAGGCACATTATGATGCAATAAAATGTAGAAACGAGGGACTACTGGGCCCATAGGGGCATAAGTCTGACTAAATGCGATGGCTAACCTCCGGCCCCACGGGGCGAGGCAGGTTGTAGAGCAGTGGTAGGTAATGCAATAGAATGTTGAACTGCATGCCATGCAGAGGGTCATATCCTGGTATGTAGATATCGCAGTAAATATGTAAACATAGGCTAGATGGATGCCAGTTCATAAGGAGCGCAGTAGATTATAACAGCAAGTTAATCATAAGGACTCCTAAACCCTGGAGGGTGAAGCAGGTAACATGAGCAAGTAAGGTAAAGAAGTAAACCTGTATAAGTTGTAGTAGTAAGCAAGCTGCATGATGCAGACGTAGTAGCAGGGAAGCAGGCAAAAGCGTCTAAAGAATATATGATGGATGGTGAAACATCGAAATTTGAATCCATAGTAAGGAGCTCCTGGGCTGGCTGCCAAGGCAGCAGGTAGGCATATAGTAGAATGAGCAAATCTTTAGGCTCCGAACTGGCGAGCGGGTGGAGTAGAAGTAGTGTACCCTTGGCCCGAAGAGTGAAGCGGGTCATAGAAGTAGGTAAATGTGGTGCAGCTGGACCCCACGAAAGTCAGCTGGTAATGAGAGCAAGGTGGCAGCTAGACCTATGGAAGCTAGTATGCATGGTTAGACACCTCACAGGTCAGTCGGTAAGGAAGGTAGAATAGCAGCTAGCCTCACGTAAGCTAGCATGCGCAGCTGGACCACATAGGTCAGGGTGTAAGGTAAGCAAGAGAAGTGGGAGCAAAACCTCATATAGGAGCACCAGTAGGGCCGGATCATGCAGGTCAGTCCGTAAAACAGTTGTATGTGGCAGCTAAACCCCACGAAAGGCAGCATGGGCAGCTGAACTGCACATAGGACAGTGAGAAATTGTAGAGTGTGGCATAAGGAAGCACCATAATAGCGCCCGATATAGAGTAGTTCCATGCAACTGGATGTACCAAGAATCGATAGGATTATAGGCGATGTCAACATGTACTCTAAATGAGGAGGCAGTTACTGTACAGTGAGGAAGCGAATGTCTGTAGTCTGCAGTATAGGTAGATAGTGTAAGTACCAGGCCATCTCGAAAGCCAACAGTAGGAGTCAGAGTGGGGAGCAATAGTGGAGAAAGAAGCAGTGAGGACTGCTGCAGGTGTCAGCCGGATGTTGGAAGCAGGCCATCCGGTTCCCAGAATGAGGAACAATATGCAGTACCAGAACGCAGCCTAGATATGAATAGTCCAGAGCTTTGCAGGCCAACTGGAAGCAACAGGTATTCCAGGCAGAAACTGAAAGGGGCAATGAGCACAGTAAGCAAGAGGTGGTCTGGCGGGCAATAATCATCAGATTGGTGAGGAATGGCTCAGGATAGCTGGAGCTGGCAATATGAGCAAGGCAATAATGTTGGCTGTATGGTTGAATTCCACAGAAGGAGAGCCCTGTATACATGGTGGCAAGATGGCTTATGGGAAACTGGAGTCTAGCAGGGCTGCTGAATTGGGAATAAGCTCTCTCCAACGAAGTGATGTCTAACTACAATAAGCAGAAAGTCCTGGGGTAGGAGGGGACATGGACGACCAAGTCCAAAATAGGCAGGTAGCAGTAGCTGAGCAGCATAACACCCAGAAAGGAATGCAAGGTTGTTGAGCTCATGTGGCGTGGAGAACAAACGTCATGAACGGAGTATCCAGGAGATGCAGGTAAATGTCTCCTAAGCAGTTGCCTATCCATACGGCTGGATTCGTAAGTTAGACTGAAGGGAAGTATGGCAGAGAGGTCGAGCGACTGAGTAGGAAAGGGGAAGGTCGGTGTCCACAACAAGCAGGAAGCAGAATGCAGCTGCAGTAGTGGTGGAGAGCGGAGGCTCTGAGGCTCCAGAAGTAAGGACAGCAACACGACTCAGCGTTAGCACGGCAGCAGCTGCTCTTGAAGCAGAGAAAGAACAGAACTCTAGTGGAGACATACAGTAGAGCAGGAAGGAAGGGTGGCAGGTGAGGAGAATCTCCAAAGAAGGAAAGGATGAAAAGTATAACAAATAGCGGAGAGTGCGGGGGTGAGACAAACAAACGAAAGCAAACAATGAGCAAGGGAGAGTGAGGGAGGAACAGGAACAAGGAGGCAGCGCGCAGCCGCAGTCACTAGTGAGTGCGATTTGCCTAAGCAGAGCGAGTCTGCTGCTTGGTATATGTAGGATGTGGGGGAGGAGCTCTTCCCCCCACATAACCATAGGCTTGCGCCCTTCAATTCTCTACCTATTAGACCAGATTTTTCAGTAGTGGAAATTCCATCTTCTTCACAAAAAGAAAAGCCAAACAGTAAGGGCAAAAAGGAAAAAAAAACGGGGAAAAAAGTAAAACCAGAGAGGGTTACTAAAATTACCTCTTCTGATATCATCCCCCCAGAAAACCCTGGGATGGACCTTAACCAGGAGGAGGTAAATCAGGAGACCTGGTAATTCCAGATAATAGTAAAATAATATCTGCTAGAGCTCTTAATTTAGCTAAAGATAATCTGCTCCCAAATCCATGCCTACAAATAGATTCAAAAAGGAATGTGGATACTTTAACTAATGTACTTTTCTCAGTAGACAAAGAACTCAAGGATATTAGAAAAGATTTAAGTCTACAATATAATAAACAGGTTCTCGAGGATCAGAATGAGGAAGTGCAAACAACTAATTCCGTGGTACCACAGAATAGTAAGGAAAACCAGGAAAAATATGACTTGGACAGCTGTGCAATTTTATCTCACTATTGGATATACAAAGTAAGATTTTTTCGAAAATTATATTAGATAGATTGACGGAGCAACTGAGCCAACTTGGTCGTCTCTCTGAACTCCAAGCAGGCTTCAGAGCAGAGTATTCCACAACTGATAATTGCTACATAATTTGGCACCTTTTTGAGAAATGGTTACCTTAAGAAAACAAAAGTTGTACATTGCATTTATAGATTTTAGCAGCGCGTTTGACAACGTATCACATGCTAAACTATGGATAACCATGCGCCAAATGGGCATTCAGCCTTCTTTGATTGGTAGAATCAGGGAACTGTATAGTGATACATGGACTCAGGTTAGATTGGGGGTGGGTGAGCAGCTTTCCTCTGAGATAAGAACTAATAAAGGTGTCAGGCAGGGCTGTGTCCTAGCCCCAACCCTGTTCTGTATTTATATTAATTGTCTTCTTCTACAACTTACAGACTTTATTTCTGATTCTCCATTAATAAATAACTATGCCTGCCCAGCCCTGGCCTATGCTGATGATCTGGCCATAATATCATTGTCTCAGTCAGGCCTTCAAAAAAAGCTTACAATCTTGCATAAGTTTTCTCAGGAAAATAACTTAATCAATGAAAATAAGAGCCAGGTAATAGTTTTTGGATCAAATAATACTAAAAAGATGTGGCTGGTGGGTAATAAAAAGCTTTAATCTATAAGCTCTTATGTTTATTTGGGATTGGTCATATCCAATGATGGACTTTGGAAAAAAATACATAAAAGTGCAGGTATTAAAACTTCAACAAATAGCAGGTGCCTTAAATAAATGTAATCATAGTTACGGTGGAAATTCAGTTGTCCCATTGTTAAAAGCTATAGAGGCTAAATATGTCCCCATGGCATTGTACCAATGTGAGATTTGGGGAACTGGTAACCTAAGGCCCTTGGAAGTCCCTCTTAACAAGTTATTGCATGCAGCTCTGGTTGTCAGCCCTTCTATCCCAATATCCTTAATTAGAGCAGAATTGGGGTTAACTAGCTTGGAGACTATAAATGTATCAAGGTACCTGAATTATTGGATTAAAGTAACTAGAATGAATATTTCTAGGTTACCTCTTCAGTGTTTACTAGAAAAAAATAAATGGTGCAATATTGGCCCTGTACGATCACGGTGGCTCCTTGGAAGTAATGAAATTTGTCATGACACGGTTTACAATTGCTGAAATATTATGCCGTGAATGATATTACAATAAGTGTGAAATGTAAGTCATACTGTCTTAAAAGAATAAGTAATCATAATAAGGGTAAAGACATATGGCCCGATTCCAAGACAGTGATGAGAACAATGCAGAAAGTACACCAGTGCATAAAGTTATGCCAAAATCCCTACGACATGTGAGCTGCACCATATTCCAAGAGAATCATCAGATATGATGGAAAATGCAGAATTAAGCATGTCACAAACTACGCCCACAAGACACGGCATAACCTGCAAAAGTGGCATAGCAGTACGCATGGCATAACCCACGACTAGATAAAAGTGTGCAAGACACAGATATGTCATAGGGGCTATGGTAAAGATGTCGGGTAGTGGGGAAGAGGTGGCAAGAGGAGGAGGAGGAGGAAGTGGAATTACACCCATGAGGAGAGTGACAAGCTCATAGACCAACTGGAGGCCCAACCAAACCTGCTGTTGGGCAAGACAGGGGATCGGGAAGAGCACACCAAAAGGAAGGTGGCATGGGATGAGGTTGCAGTACAAGTGAATGCCGTCGAAAATACGGGGCACACCGTGTGCAAGCTGCAAAAGTGCACAAGTGACCTCAAATGCCACGCAAAGCCCAAGGAAGCACACAACAGGTGGCAGGCAGCATCCACAGGAGGTGATCCACAGGAGGCGAGACCCTTCAGCACCCATGAGGCAAGGGTGCTGGCAGCCATGAGCCAGCCCAGCATCCACAGGGACACGGACCCTGACACACCCAGGATGGATACAGGGAAGGGTAAATAAAAGTGTGAGGCATGGCATAATGACCAGTAAGAAGGAATGTAACAATGGGCAACAGGGAGGGTGAAAGATGGGAGGGAATGTGTTGGACTGGACCCTGGAATGTGGTACAGCTAAGAGGAATGCATGCAGTGCAAATAACACATGGGGAGGCAGAACTGATGCACTCTGTTCCCCACCATGCAGCAGTGGCAGAGCAGATTGGCACACTGATGGGGTGCACGAGATGGGGATGGGCACAATGGAGTCGGTCACTGACCATCTGGTGGAGGCCATGGCCAACACACAGGCCTGTGTGCAGGCACAGATGAGTGCCATCACCCACCTGGCCATGGCAATAAAGGGGTCAGTGGTTCAGCAGACAAGGCAGATGGATGCACTGTTGGCCCTGCAACAGGCCATGCATGCAGGCCCCCACCCACGACACCCCGCCGCATGGGACGCCACCACACAGGCACCATAGGAGGAGCAGCAGACCCCAGCAACACACAGGTGCCACTGACAGCAGTGGCAACAGCAGCAGCACCACCACCACCACCAGATTCAGCAGGCCTAGCAGCAGCACCCTCTCCAACACCACCACCACCACCACCACCGGCACCCCTGGTGTAGCACCACCCACCACCGCCACCAGTACCACTGGATGCACCACTGCAGGTGGCCCCACCACCGGCACCACCAGCAGAAACCATGTCGCAGGCACTGCAGTCCCCTGTGCCAGTGACACACACAGCGCCGAGGCAACACCTGTCACCACGACCACCGGACAAGCACTGGTGGCACTACAGGCAGCCAGACTGGCATGGCAGAAGGCAGCAGCAACACCCACCGACAGGGGCCTGGGGCAGATGGTGCTGGGCACAAGGTGCAGGATCAGTGTCTGATGACTGGAGGCAGCATAGGTGGTGGCATGGCAGCAGTGCCAGTGGTACCCGTGGACATTACTGGCCCAGTGGACAGCAACAGGGGCAAGGTGTGCCCTGTGCCACCACTGGGGCAGCCAAGGGCAAACAGACTGGGCGGTAGCAGCAGGTGGAGGACAGAAGTGCCGCCTTGTTATGCTGCTGCTATGGGGGGGTGGGTGGCATTGCAGTCTGGATTGTCACGGGGTGCTGATGTGTGGTGCGTGTGAGGGATGTGCATGAGTGTGTCTGTGTGTGGGTGTGGGTGCACTGTGGGGGACACTGTTGTGAGGCACGTGTGTGTGTGTGTGTGCACTGCACAGTCACTGTGTGTTGGTATGAGTGAGGGCTTGTCACAACTACACTGTTGTACAGCACTGTGTCACCTATGTCATATGTCACCTGCACTAAGTAAACATCTGAATACCACACCTCCATGTTGTCTCCCTCATTACCACAGTTGACAGGTCATCTCGCATGTCACACACTGCCAATGCCTGCGTGGGAGGCACACTGCAAACCACACAGGCACAACATACGCATAGGCCGCATGTGCATCCTGCACTTGCGTGTTTAAGGTTTTGCAGGCCGCAAATGCACAATTGCATCCTGCAATGCACGTGTTGTTTGTACGTGCACCACATGCATGTCGCAGCGCGTAGGCGGAAGCTAGGCTGCAGATCGGACCTGCAGGACATGAGCAGGGGATCAGGCTACAGTGCTGACAGACAGATCATACTGTGAACATGAGGCCCAGGTGGGAATCACACTGCAAACTGGTAAGTACTGGGACGCATCACCCCCAGGCAACATGCTACAGTCAATATGCCAGACGTGCTAATTCCCATTTCCATTTTGTAGCACCAGGGAAGACATACCCAGACCATAGGTGAGTACTGGACAGTGCACAGCATGCGCATTCTCATTTGCTGGTAATACATAGGGACCCTCATATAAATGTACCATTCCTCTTGTGTAGGAGTCAACCACACTGTACAGGAGAAGGTAGATGGACACTGCAATACCACCAGATGTGCTGCTGTCAATGTTTGTACTGCTTGTTAATGCTGTTTTGCCAATTGTCCATCCAGGTGTGATACCATAGCCATCAGTGTCACCCACGGCTGCACACATGGTGCACAAGAAAGGTAAGCATATTGCACAGTGTTACACTGTCTGCATGTGTGGGCCATGGGACTACACCCTGGGCACAGGTACATAGGCACAGTGGCGTGTACCCCTCCCCAAGCGGCTGTGCAGACCTATGGCAAGGTGGTGTGTAGTGCTGTAGGCCAACACCCACATTATACACAGCTCTGCTGTAGTGTGCCATGGAGACATTGGCCAGCAGGTGCACAGCCATGGGGCACTACGTGCCAGGCTGGCTCCATGCAGCTGTCGTATGTGAGGGCATGCCCCTACTTGGGAATGGCAGCCTGGCAGTACACTGCTGGGGCAGGTGTGTGGCAATGTGGGCCAGTGCAGTGTGTGTGTGCATGGCACCTTGCCAGCAGGCCATATGGGGTGCTGCATGCATGGTGTAGTGCCATGCCCTGTGACACGGTGCCCCAGCCCCGTCCACCATGCTCACTGGCGCATGTCCTGCTGGGTAGCCAGGGGGAGGTTGTCGATATGGATGCCTGGCCAATGTGCACTGACATGTGTGCTATGCCTTCTTCCCCTGCAGGTCTGTACAGCACGTTCACATGACCCCATGCTAGTCCCACACCCCTGTCATGCCCCGCAGAGTGGGTCTCAGCCTGAGTGGCCGGGCTCCTAACTTTACACCGCTGGAAACCACCATGCTGATTAACTATGTGCAACAGTGGGGGCAGACACTACTGCTCCCAGGGTGCAGGAGGCACAGTGCTGCAGAGTGGGAATGGGCGTGGTGGGCCATTGGGGTGCGGCTGGGTGCCAGCAGTGGCGTGCCCCAGACCATCCGCCAATTACAGCACCGGTGGCAGGGCATTTCGTGGTGGGACCTGGGGCTCCTAGAGCAGCTACTGAGCATGGCACAGCAGAAGGATGCCAAAATGAGGATGGGCAAGGACACAGGTGCAGGTGGGTATACCTACGGCTGTCCATACAGTGGTGCAGTGCTGCCGCAAAGGCCATGGCCTGCAGTGGTGCACACGTGTAACCATGTTCCCCTTCTCCACAGGTGCAGTATGTGGAGACCAGGCCCGGATGGATGCCCATGTCTGGGGTCTCAGACAGAAGGCGTTGCAGTGGAGGGCAGATAGGTGCATGCATTGTGTGCTATGTGTTGTGCCCATGCCGTGCTGTCCCATGGTGGCACATGCGGCGACTGTGTGTTTCTTGGGTGTGCATGCCGCGTGTCAAGGACCTGCACTGACTGCAGCCTTTGTGTCCTTACAGGTGTGCATATCCGTCTGACGCCCCGACAGAGGGCCCTGCTGAGGGCCATGGCTGAGGTGAAGGTAGCTGATGCTGTGGAATACGGCTGCCACACCCAATGCCACCAGAGGAGGGTGCAGCCCATCCCTCCTATGATGTTGGAGGAGGAGGGGGAGGAGTGAGATGTGGCAGAGGTGACAGTGGTGCAGAACCCCACAGATGGTGGGCAGTAGGGGTCTGAATTACAGCCGGCAGCAGGGGCAGACAGCTCAGGATGCTGCGGGGGATGTGGCCCTGGCTGTGCCAGCTACAGTGTCAGTGTTGGAGGTTGCAGCAGTGGTACAGCAGGAGGTTGTAGTGCCACAGACCCCTGAAGAGGTGCAGAACAGTGCCGAGCCAGCGGCGGACTGACCTGGGTCCCAGGTGTAAGTAAAGTAAAAGTAAGTAATTAAAAATTTATTTTTAAGCACTTTTCAAAACCAAAGCACTGTACAAATAGGCATGCAATTAAAATACAAACATATAACATTAACAACAATAATAACAATACAATCACAATAAAATCACAATAAAATCACTCTCCATATGCTTTTAAAAATAAATAATTTTTTAATTCTGACTTAAAACTCTCGACGGTCAGGCAGCTTCGTATCCGACGAGGTAGAGAATTCCACAGGGTGGGGGCAGCGTAAGAAAATGCCCGTGCCCCAGATGTTTTTAAATAAACTCTGGAAATCTCTAGCAATCCCTCGTCGGCAGAGCGGAGTGAGTTTAGAGGAATAGTAGGGAATAAGGAGATCTTGAAGATACTGCTGTCCCTGTTCGTAGGGGCTTTTTAGGTCAGTAACCCGACCTTGAAGGTGATCCGCCACTGAACTGGCAGCCAGTGCAGTTCGCGTAGCACAGGCGTGATATGACTTCTCATAGATGTCCCAGTCAAAAGTCTGGCTGCTGCATTCTGCACCAGCTGCAAGCAGCGGATATCAACCCCCGGTAGCCCTAGGTACAGGGCATTGCAGTAATCAAGGCGAGAAGTAACAAAGGCATGGACCAATGTCGGAAGATCAGCCAGAGGAACTAGGTGTTTTACCCGGGCAATATTCCTAAGATGGTAAAAGGAGGATTTGACACCAGATGACACCTGAGATTTCAGGGTCAAACCGGCGTCAATAATAACGCCCAGGTTACGCACCCAGTCTGAGGTTGGGAGCTGGGCACCATCGATCCATACGCCCGAAGGAAGCCCAGCCCTACAACCCGCCTCAAGGCAACCTGGGTCCACCACCAACACCTCAGTCTTATCCGGGTTTAACCTTAGCCAGCTGGCACTCATCCAATCCTTGATCTTGATAGACAGCTGTTAAGTATAGAGACTGCATCTTCCTGTCTGGGACTAAAGGACAAATACAGCTGGGTATCATCTGCATAGCAGTGAAAACCCAAGCTATATTGCCTAATAATGTCTCCCAATGACAGCATATAGACAGCAAACAACATGGGTGCCAAAATGGAGCCCTGCGGAACCCCACAGGGCAGGAGGATGGTATCAGAGGAATAAATTCCGGTGATAACCCTCTGTCTCCGCCCCGTGAGGAAAGATCGAAACCATTGCAGAACTGTACCAGACAGTCCGCAATAGAGCCACAGGCGTTCCAGAAGCACACCATGGTCCACAGTATCAAATGCTGCAGAGAGAGATCAAGAAGGACTAGAATAGCACGAGCCTTTCGATCTCTCGCTATCAGGAGATCATTTAGAACCCGGACAAGGGCAGTCTCACTACTATGTCTTTTCCTAAATCCTGATTGAAGAGTATCATAGATATTGTGATTTGTAAGGTGGTCATCCAGTTGCAGTGCAACCACCTTTTCAATAACCTTGCCCAGAACGGGCAGGTTAGAGACAGGTCTGTAGTTAGCTAGACAGTTCGGATTCAGTGAAGGTGGACATCAGAGGCCTAGGCGAGCATCATCTGGGAGGTCAGGATGGCAGTGATGGGGCACCTGGGGGTCAGTCCGGCCAGGGTGCGGCCCCAAACAATCAGCCGCCGATCCAGCTCGTGTCAGCCATACTAGGGACTTTGCAAGATTGTATCGGTCCCTGGCAGCCCCACTGAGGAGCTGTGGCAGCGCTTAGCACCACGTTGGTGGACTCTGTTGTGCTGGGGGTGGGGCTGTATATATGGGTGGGGCCTGTATATAGGGGTTGACACTGCCAGGGCGGCTGTGCATGGGGGTGGGGGTATCTGATGTTGTGTTAGGTTCATTCATTGTTGTTGTTGTTATATCCCTTTCTTGCTGTTTTCCCCCTTTTCTGACATTTGTACCTGTTTATTGCTGTTTACCTTGTGTTACTATTATGCCATACTGCTCATTAAATACATTTTGTACACACCTGGCTGAGCGCATCTGTTTCTGGTGTGCTTGGGCTTGCGTGTGTGTGTGTGTGTGTGTGTGTGTTGTCATGCATGTGAGAGCACACTTGTGGTGGTTCATGCCATCCCCTGTATGACCCCACCATGCACCTGGTCTGTGTGCCGGCTGTGCAGCTCATGGCCTTTGGCGTGCACCAGTGGCCGCGTCCACATAATGTCCTGCGTGCGGGCCACATGCCACCACACATTGCATTTCCTGGCTGTGTGGTGGCCTTGGGCCTGTATGGCTCTTCCACCTGGGGGAACAGTGGTCCCTGTGGGTGGCACCACTGGCACAGGCATTAGTGCGTCTCACCGCCATACGTCTACAGGTCTGTGCCACCTGGTGCTGTATCCCTGTTGTGGTTGCACTGTTTACATGTATCAGTGACCATGTCAGGTGCATTGTGCCTGGTTTGTGCCATCATCCCGGTGTTGTGTCTGTGGCCTGAGCGTACCCTTTGCCTCCTGAGCCACCCTTGCTCCTGGCGCGTTCATGCTGTGGTCCCCTGTGTGTGCCTGTGTTGTTGTGCAATGGCTGTGGTCCTTCCTCATGGCTGCTGTTCAGCATTCCTGGGCACCATTACTGCTACAGTGCAGCACCACCTGGCATCTGTGGTCACCATCTCTGGCAGCACAGTGGCTTGGCATGTGTGCCATGCCTTTGCTTGTGCTGCATTGTGCCACTGTGTGTGTCCCATTGTGCTGTTGGTGTCACCTTGCTGCTGCCGAGGGAGGGGTCTGTGGTGGTGCCTGCACTCCCAGGCCTCCACCGTCCCTGTACTGCCCCTCTTGCCACTTGTGTTGTGTGTCCCTGTGCCTGGCTGTCTGCTGTGCTTCCCTCCGGACTGTCCTACATTACTTGGCACTATTTCCCATTGTTCCTCCCATTGCTTCTCTGTGCAACTTGGCGTTGCCCTGCCACAGTCTCTGTTGGCCTGTTGTTACTGCTTGCTGTGGTCCATGTTGCAACTCGTCCAGTCTTCATGTTCTCCTGCCATGTATGCCCATGCTGCTGCTGCCCCCTTCCCTCTGTCCTGTGTGTCCTGGGCACCTTTGCTTGCGTGTTTCACTGTTTGCACTGTATTCCACATTGGGGGACTACTGTTTGTGTGGTGTGCTGCTGTCTGGCTGGAGATGGGGCTTCCTCTGGCCTGTGACTGTTTAAGACAGCTCTTCCCTGTTCTAACTTACATTACCTTCCTCTGCCATAGTTCTCAACGCCAACTGTTTTGGAATAGCAGTTCCGTGGTGCTGGTGTGTTACGCCTGTCATAGGTTGTGTTACACACTGGCGTAGCCATTATTTGGCATAACTGTGTTGTATCTTGCGTTTGGCATTGTGGTTGCAGGTTGTGTCGTAAGTGTTCTTTTGGAATTGCACTTGTTGCAACTCGGTGGCGTAACTTGCGTTTTGTGCTATCTTGACTGGCGTACTGTGTTTATGCCTGGTGTAACTGTCTTGGAATCGGGCCCATAAATACTACATGAGGCTTAAAAATTGCAACATGGTTGGCTCAGAATGATAATGTTCATGCATTTAGATATTATGTGGGTGCTTTAACAGATCCCACTCTAAGGAAATTGTATACTAAATATAGATGGGAACTTTTTAAAAGTAATATTCTTAAGGCTAGATATGAGAAAATTAGTGACATTGAGGCAAGAACCTGTGCTTGTAATTTTAAAGAACTAGAAGCTGCATGTCATGTAATGTTTTCCTGCTGTTGGTATAAAACTCCCAGAGTTAGATGTCTGTTTCCACTCTGGGCAGAAATCGTTACATCTGACAAATGGATGCTTACTATCTTGTTCACAACTGAGGCTGTACGTATAATTAACACAGTCGCACAGTATCTCAGAGCTATTGCACTAATTTGTATGAAATATGATTAACACTTTTGTAATTTGCTGCAAGGAGAGAAAACTTTTTATATTTTTGATACATATGTATGTTAAATTGTATTTGTGACTTGTATTTATTGTACTGTATGCACTTTGTAAAGGTCTATGACCGAACAAATGAACCATTCATTCACTGGCTAGCACATCACAATACCAAAATGATCCTGTGAGGAATTTCAGGAACACACTCTGTCCTCCCACAGAGTCTATTCTTTACCAATCCATTAGATTTCCTCCTTCACTTGAACAAAGGCACTCTGCCTGCCTGGGCATCACTTTTGGTGCCAGAGAACACTACACAGACTTCCTAACAGGGGCACGCTGTCCCTCAGAATACACTCTACGGTAAACTTTCTGTTTCAGACAGGATTTTGTAATTTAGTTAGTTATTTATTTAGTTTTTGTTGACAGGGAAAGGAGGACTATGTAATTCTGCCTATTTTCAGTCTTGTTCCAGGGGAGAGGGGGAAGATACAGATGCAAACTGACATACAGAACCAGATTAAACTGTAGGTGTAATTTTAGAGAATTTGCAGATCAGTGTCCCTCTCTTGGGGTGGGAGGGCACTGGTGAGTGCCATACCGGTCACTTCACATGTAAGAAAGGTTGAACATCACCTTAGATCCTTTGCCTACCAGACTCTCTGGCACCAACTTCCTCACAGATTTTCCTCTACTATTCTCTTCAGATGGGTTTTCTCCTGCTGGAGAGGGACATCCCCCTTTCAATGGTTTGGATGGATGATTGCTGCCACGACCTGGCACTTTTTATCGATGCCAGGCTCTATAGAGCGTCTTTCAGTGCGCCAGGTGCATGTCTCACACCCAGTCTGACTCAGCAGTTTCTGACCTTCGGCAAAGAACACTGACCCCCTCCCTTCGGAATGCCCAAGTCGGACAAGCTGACCTAGTCCTCCAAGGGCATAGAAAACTGGCACACCCTAGAGTTTGGCAGACACTCTTAAATGGATATAACGTAGCTCCTGGAGGGGGGGCTATGTAGGTAACATAGAGGATAATGTATGGTCATCGATGGTTAACCGGTTTGTTAACCATTGAGAGGTTGCCAAGGCGACCATGAAAACCTCGAGAGTGAAGCTCCAGAGGTTTACACCGCCATGGTAACCTCGAAATGGGTTAAAAAAAGGTTAACCATCGATGTACCATACATTATATTTTATAGTGCATTGTACCATTTAGGTTTTTTACAAAAGAAAGTAGTTTCTTACTGCAGTTTTTTTATGTCACCGCTGCTCTGCCCTTGCCGCCGCGGCCATTTCAAGACTGTCCAATCTAGTTGCACACATGCCCAGACTGTTCCTGGTTGTTAGCCCACCAATGTGACATATCATTGATGGGTTAACAACATCGTGACATCACATTGATGGTAAAACGTTGTTATAAAAAGGTAGATTTCTACCTATAACAACGTCCTGCCATACGTTATAACTTGATTACATGAAGGCAACATATAACAATGAATAAAAAGCACAATGTAAAACATATAACAAATGGAGCAGCAGTCTCAGAATAGCTAGACTATGTAAGAAGAACCATTTAGGCCTGAGTCTGGGCTATCTGCAATCGCAAAAAGTGTGTAAAAGTAAATGGCCCCATAGAGCCCGTTTGAAGGAGAATTTAGTGGGGCAATTAGAACATTACCCAGGTGTCAGATATTTCTATTTAAAGACTAACTGTGTTTCAAACACATATCTTGACAGCGCTCCAGTCAGGAAGGGGGAATAGGGGGGAGCAAAAATATACAATGCACTCCTTGGGTAGGTAGGACCTGGTGGCACCTGGAGACACTTACATGAAGGAGAGAGACATGTATCTACTACTCCCACCAACAACAAACATTTGTCAATGCTGAATGTTTGCTTGCTGGTATTAGCATTGGAAGTGCAAGAGTTAGACAGATGCAGAATAGGAATGGCAGTGAAGTATTGAACTTCATGGGAACCCCACCTCCACCCTATAGAGATGGACAGGCATTGGGGTATGCCTTTGGGTTGTCGCGCATAACGCTCATACCATTTCACCTCACCCTATTCTACAGACACCGACAAGTGTTGAGGTGTGCCTTGGGGTGTTCGGCTTTACAGTCACCCCATTCCATAAGGACATACGCTGAAACAGGTGCAGTATAGGAGAATTGGGTGAACTCTGGGGCTGAAGAGTCCAAGGCACACCTTGATGCCTGTCACTGGCTGCAGGATGGGGTGGAATGGCATGAGCATTACAGCCAGCAGTCCAAAGGCATACCCTGACGCTTGTCAGTCTGTACAGGGTAGGATGTTATGGTTTGAAACCGTAACGCCCCAGACGTTTGTTGCTATTTGCACTACAGATTTTCAACATGGCCTTTTTTTGACCCCCACCTCATGAAAGCATTTGGTACCTCTGCTCATGAACAGTGGCACTGTGATTTTGTTAATCTGTCTCAAATATTGATTTGCTACAGCGACCGCACCATTCTGTGCCAGATGTGTGAAAACACCGTTCGGGCAGGATGTCAAAAAAATTACAGCTGTCCTGTTCATAAAGAGGTGTGAAAAAATACCAATGTTGAAAATCTGGAGTGAAAATATTAAAAAGTCTCGAAGTTACGAGCATGTGTGGAAACTGCACAATGCATGCTTGTAATATAGTCAAAATGTGAAATGTTCTCACCAAATTTTTAACATAGGCATTTTGGGACCTCCACTCATGAACAGTGTTACTGTGATTTTGTTAATCTGCCCTGAATGCTGATTTCCCACAGCGACCCTGCCATTGTGCACCACATGTGCAAAACCACATTTTGGGCAGGATGTGAAAAATGACAGCTATACTGTTCATAAGGAGGTGTGAAAAAATGACAATGCTGAAAATCTGGAGTGAAAATATTAAAAATTCTCAGAGTTACAAGCGTGCGTAGAAACTGTGCAACGCATGCTCGTAACACAGTAATGTTTGGGATTTTTTTCACCTAATTTGCAACATAGGCTTTTTGGGAGCCCACCTCATGAACAGTAACACTGTAATTTCGTTACTCAGTCCCGAAAGGCGATTCTGCGTAGTGACCGTGAAATCGCCTTTTGGGACTGATGGACGACATGACAGTGACTGAAGTCATGAGGTGGGGTCCCAAGAACCCCATGTTGAAAAATCTGGTGCCAAAATTCACAAAAATGGCCGAGATATCCACCTAAGTTGAAAAAAACCTTGTATGCCATTATACAGCTTACAGGCATTTCTTCAGTTTGCGGTCAGCTTTGAAGAGTGCAGACGTGTTCCCAGTCCATTGAAGATCATTGCGCCGGGCTCTGAAGGTAAGTATAGGGTGAGGGGTGTGTGTGGGGATGCAAGGTGTGCAGTTTGTGGTTGCGGGCTGGGGGAAGGGATCCAACAGCGAGGGACCATTTCCTTTGTTACAGGTAAGAAAAATAATTTAAAAAAAAATCACTGTGGACCATTTTCTGTTTTTTTCACCGGTTTTGGCCACACTGGGATGGGCTCCCAGTGTGGCACATTTGGTTGAGGGTGTAAAGTTAGCCACACTGGGGTGGTCTCCCAGTGTGGCACACAATCGGGGTGGGGTGGCACCAGGAAAATGCTGATGTGATGGAGGGGGCTTAAAATGCTGACAGGGGGATTGAGCACCCCTGTCGGCAAGCATGTCTGTGTTTGGGGGCATGATGCCGAGGAGGACAGAGCACTACAATAAAGGGGGCACATATGCTGACAGGGGGATTGGGCACCCCTGAAGTCAGCTTCCTAGGGACTGCGAGTGGAGGGCAGTGAGCTACCACCTGCCATGTTTATTGAACTGTTACACCAGGCAAGGCACATCCTGCAATGATGGGTCGCTCCCTCATTGCAGAGAAACATAGAAACATAGAATTTGATGGCAGATAAGGACTGCTTGCAGATCCTAATTAACCAACAGCTTACTTCCTCCTACCCCCACTAGGACTGCCTTATGAATTCCCCCACTGTTCTTGACTCACGACCTCCTCAGGGAGGCTGTTCCATGCATCCACAACCCTTTCTGTGAAAAAATAGTTCCTCACATTACCTCTGAGCCATCCCCCCTCTATCTTCAAATTGTGCCCCCTTGTTCTTGCACATCTCTTTTTCTGAAAGATGCCACCCTCTTGGACTTTGTTGATTCCCTTGAGGTACTGAAAGTTTCTATCATGTCCCTCTCTCCTCCTTTCCTCAAGGGTATACATATAAGCTCCTTTAGTCTTTCTTCGATGTCTTCTGGTGCAGACCCTGCACCATTCTGGTGCCCTCCCTGGATAGGCCTCCACTCTGTCTATGTCCTTATGGAGATGGGGTCTCCAGAACTGCACACAGTACTCCAGGTGGGGTCTCACCAACTGTCTGTACAGAGGATAACAACTTCCTGTTTTCTACTATTGACGCCTCCCTATGCATCCTAGTATCCCCAGCCTTCCTTTGCCTTCTCACATTGCTTGCCCACCTTTAGGTCATCTGATATATTACCCCCAGGTCCCTTTCCATTTTTACTGTTGTCAGTATCTCACCCCCATTGTGTACTCTTGCCCTGGTTTTTGTTTCCCAGGTGCATTACCTTGCACTGCTGCATTGAATCTGAGCTGCCATACATCTGACCATTCCTCCAACCTTGCTAAGTCCCTTCTCATCCTTTCCACTCCATCTGGTGTATCAACCCTGTTGCAGATCTTTGTGTCATCTGCAAAGAGACATACTTTTCCTTCCAGTTCCTCTGCAATGTCACTTATAAAGATATTAAAAGGACCAGTCCCAGTACTGAACCCTGTGGTACCCTTGGTAACCCTCCTTTCTTCACTGTGGACTCCATTTACTACTACCCTTGCGCCTGGTTGTCTAGCCAATTTTTATCCAGGTTACCACCTTGGGACCCACTCCAAGGCTGGCTAACTGTGTATTAATCTTTTGTGTGGACTGTATCAAATGCCTTGCTAAAATCTAGGTGTTTCATATCCACAGCCCCTCCCTAGTCTACTACTTTGGTCACCCAGTCAAAGAAATCTATTAGATCTGCCTGACACGACCTTCCCATCGTGAATCCATGCTGCCTTGGGTCCGTGCCCCACTGGCCTCTAGGTACTCAACAATTCTTTCCTTCGAGTGATTCCATCATTTTACCTACCACTGAGGTCAAACTAACTGGTCTGTAGTTTCCTGCCTCTGTCCTGCTCCCACTTTTATGAAGAGGAATCACATCCACCTCCTCCAGTCCTCAGGTACCACCCCATCCTCCCATGATTTGTTAAAGAGAGTAGTCAGCGGTGTTGTTAGTTCTACCCTTAGTTCTTTTAGAATTCTTGGGTGAATCCCATCAGGCCCCATTGCTTTGTCCACCTTCAATTTTATTAGTTCTTTCAGAACCCTTTCTTCTGTAAATGGACTGGTATCGACCCCCGTCTTCAGAGTGTTTCTCTTGTTTGGTTTAGGTATCGTCCCCTCCTCTTCCTTTGTGAATACTGAGCAAAAATATTCATTCAGTATCCCTGCTTTTTCATTGTCACCCTCTACCCACATTCTCTCCCCTTTATTAAGCCTCAGTATCCCTCCTTTGGTCTTTCTTCGCTCCCTAATGTACCTATAAAAGGTCTTATCACCCTTCTTAACAGAGTTGGCTATCCTTTCCTCGGTTTGGGCCTTTGCTATTCTGACTGCCTTCCCAGCCTCTTTCTGCTTTAACTGATAAAGTTCTCTGTCCTTCTCCTTCTGTGCTTCCTTATATTTCCTGAATGCTATCCTTTTTTCCTTAACCTTCCCTGCCACCTCTTTTGAGAACCATAGCGTTTTTTTCCTTCGTTGCGTTTTGTTGATTTGCTTTACACAAAGGCTTGTTGCCTCCTTGATGGCTGTTTTGATTACTCCCCATTGTTCCTCCACCCCTCCTTCTTGCCTGTTTGCTAGTGCTTTTCTGAGGCATTTTCTCATTTTCCCAAAGTCAGCCCTCCTAAAGTCCAATACTCTTGCTTTTGTATGGCTTGATTGTATGGCTGTGTTTATCGTGAACCACACTGTTTGGTGGTCACTTGTTCCCAGATGGCTACCCACTTCTAAATCTGAGATTCTTTCTCCGTCTCCATTTGACAGTACCAGGTCTAAGATTGCTCCCTCCCGAGTGGGTTCGAATACTAGCTGTCTGAGGCATGTCCCCTGTAGGGCATCAAGAATGACCTTGCTCTTGGATGTGCCTGTAGCAAAGGTGCTCCAGTTAACATCTAGCATATTCAGGTCCCCCATCAACAATATCTCCCCTTTTTCTGCCATTTTATGGAAGCCTTCTATTATTTCCTTGTCCATTCCCTCCCCCTGAGATGGGGGGTCTGTATACAACCCCCATGTGGATTGTGGTGCCATTTCCTGTCTCCAGGGTGACCCAGAGTGTCTCATCTGCTCCCTGTTTACTCTTTAGTTTTGTTGCTTTGATTTCTTCCTTTACATAAAGAGCTACTCCTCCTCCTCCTCTTTTACTGTCCTTGTCCCTCCTGTAGATTGTGTATCCTGGTATGTTGACATCCCAGTCATGGTTCTCTGTGTACCATGTTTCTGTGACTGCCACAATATCCAGGCAACCCTCTTCCATCAAGGCCACTAGTTCAGGGAGCTTGTTACACAGACTATGGGCATTGGTACTCATCACCTCCACTTGATGGCCTTACCCTTTTAGCTCCATTCCTGTCCTTACTGCCTTTGCCTTTTTTACATTTACTTCTGTCCTGCTCCTCAATGACTTCTCTACCTTGGTGTTTACCTCACTAATTACTGTTGTTTGTGGGGAGGCTGGATTTCCTGCTCCTTTCAGTGCCTCCCCTTGGCTAGTTTAAATGCTTGCCAATGAAGCATTTAAACCTCTCACTAGGATCCTGGTTCCCCTGGACAGATGCAGACCATCGCTACCAGTATAGGTCTGCATCCTCCCGATGCTCCCAGTCCCAATGAAGCCAAAACCCTGAGCTCCACACCAGTTTTTAAACCATTCATTGAATTCCCTGGTGAGGAGTACCCTAGCATCACCCTTGCATAGACAGGCAGCACCTCCGAGAAGGTTACTGTATGCGCTACTTGTCTAAGGCCCCTCCCCAACTCTACAAACTCCTCTTGCACTGCTCTGATCCCATTCCTAGCCAGGTCATTTGTCCTTAGGTGGACAATGACATCCAGCTCCTCCCTCGTGCAGCTGCTCCCACGATCCTGAGGATTCGCTTCCTGTCCTCCCAGATGGCGCCCAGGCAGGCACCTACCTCCCTCTCCCTTCCTCCCCCATTTCTACCCCCCTAATGATTGAGTCCCCCACCAGGAGTTGTTTCCTTCCCCTGTGGGGTCTCATGCCACCCTCCTGTGGGTCTCCTTTGTCAAGGTTCCCAGCATCCTCCTTGGTCTCCACTGTAGGTGCCTCTGTAGAAGAACCACTATCCACCAGAAGAGCGAATGAATTGTGGAGGGGTACAGCTGGAGGGATACAACTCTGTTCCACCACTCTCTCCCTCCCTGAGCCCACTCTGGTCCAGCCTCTCCTCTTTCTTGGCAATCTCTGAGGTAGTGGCATTGGCCCTGGTGGTCCCTGGGTGGGAGGGGGGAGGTTTCATGAATCCAGCCAGGTCAGCCTGGAGACGGGCAACCTCCTCTCAGACCAGAGAGGTGCCTGCAAATAGGGCAGCATCGCAGCCTCCAGAATGTCTCCCGGAACACTGCCGCCCCACAGCCATTGCACTGCACCACTCCTATCATGTCTTATTTTGTGTCCCCTCTCCTGTTTCTCTGTATGCTTACTCTCTCCTCTCCTTACAACTCTCACCCTTCCTGTTCTGGGACAGTAACTTCCTATATTCTTCAGTAGCCTCCTTCTTTCTTGCTCAGTGTCAGACCACCAACAGCTTGGGGGGAGAGTGAGCTACTTTTTTCCTTTAGGGTTGACAAAACCAATGATCTTCCTGGACATAAGTCTCCACCACTCATTCACACTGTTGGGATCTGTGCCGGAGGCATTAGGACCCATCAGGAGCAAACTTTTTGCTGGAGGGTCGGCGCCAGAGATGGTGCCGCAAGGAACGGTGCCGCGAGCCCTGGCTCGTGCGGTAACGACTATCTCGGCGTCGACCCTCCAACCGCCTCAGTTCCTTTTTTCCCGCCTTTGAGTGCACTTCAGTGACGACATCGCTCGCCTGTCGGGAGTCAAACTTCAAACTAACAGCATAGTTTTCAGTTTTTATTATTTTGTAGTATTATCTCGATACAGTATCGCTTAAATTTTTTCTTATTTTTAAAATAAATACAATAAAGAAGCCTCAGCCTACCTTGACGGAGTCGACCATGAGCAGGTCAGGTGACGGTAGGGAGACTTCATATGAAAGCTGTTCAGTCAGTGGGGCTGGGTCCGGTCCACCGTCTTTTCCGGAGGGAGGGTCTGACAATGGTTAGTCCAATGCCCGGGGGGATGGGCGGTCCCCCCGGAAGCATAAAAATAAACGGTCGCACTCTCGGCACCATTCGGCCTCGAGCTCTTCTTCGGCCCACAGGTCTAAAAAGAGAAGGCATCACTCGAGGTCGCCCTCTGATATGTCTGCGCGCAGACGCTCGGTTATCGGGGCTAGTTGCCGGTCTCCTCCTTCGGAGTCGCCAACCTCTGCTCCTGGTAGCTGACGGCTTCGACATCGGAGCCCTACCCCACCCGCAGGTAGGTCTTCAGATGAGCAGTTTCATCAATAGGCCGCTCTTATGGAGCAATGGGCTCGGAGGTTGGTTCGGCTACCTGGCTCAGTTGCTCATGGGCCTTCGGGCTCTCTGGGCGACCAGGTAGGGTGGATGGACCTTCCTGGTCGCGCGGCACCTTCTTCGGTGCCATCGACTCCGCGCTTAGGTGTTCCCCCCCTCACATGGCTGCGGCACAGGGAACCACACCGATGCCCTTATCTCCTGCTCTTCTTCCTTCAAAACCTGTTTCTCGGAGTCTGGGAGTGTTTTTGGTGCCCTCGGCATCATGTGGCCTCTCGGCGCCGTCCTCGGCGTCAGTGCTGCGCTCGGTGCCATCCTCGGCACCGTGCGGCTTCTTGGCACCGTCCTCAGTGCCGTGTGGCTTGTCGGTGCCGTTTTCGGTGCCGCGTGGCCTCGCGGCGTCATTCTCGGTGCTGTGCGCCTCCTCGGCGCCGGTGGCTCTCGGGGACACCTCTTTTCACTTGTTTCCTTCTTCCTCCTCTTCTGAATTTCATTCCTTTCCTGTCCATACAGTCCCTCCTGGACTGTCAGGAGATGACGTTGAGCCTGACCCAGACCTTCGGTTGGGTGATGAAGTGGACGAAGCAGGATCTTTTACTGCTACAGAGCCTGTGGTCGAGGACCTATCTTTAAGTCTCTGTTGAAAAATCTGAGTTCCACACTTTCTCTCCAGACTACAGACATCGATCCTGGGAAATTGTTGAGACTCCAATATCTTCATGCCTCGGAGATCCCTACGGATTTGACTCCTCCGATTCAGCCTTCATTCGAGACGCTGTCTCAAATGGTATGGAATAATCCTGCTCTTACCCCTTCGGTGGCTAAATCCATTGATAGGAAATATTCAGCCCCCAAGGATCGTCCCATTTTGGCATCTCAAGCCTTTGAGGATCCTATTGTAGTCCTGGCAGAGAATGATAAGGTCGTTCTTTCTCAAGCTACTACAGCTTGACCTATTAACAAAGAATCTCGTAAGATAGACACCTTAGGTAAGAGAGTCTTTGCTGCTTCTACTCTAAGTATGCGTATTGCCAGTTACCAAGGCTATTTTTCTCAGTATGAGTATATCCTGTGGCATTCTATTAAACAGATGGTTGAAGCTCTACCGGAGTCAGATTCAAAGCCAGAGCTTCTTCAAACCATTACCAGAGGTATTGAATCTAATAACCAGCAGGTTAAAGCAGCCATGGATGCTTTTGACACTGCTTCCCATTCAGCGGCTGCTGGTATTTGCACCCAGCGTCATTCCTGGCTGCGCACTTCGGGCTTTACGAATGACGCGCAGCAGCAGGTGATGGCATTGCCCTTTGATGGTGCATATCTTTTTGGTCCTCAGGTAGAGCAAGCTCTAGAAGCTACATAAAAGACTAGGTCAGCCATTAAGTTGGCTTGGCCCCCTCCTGCCCCCTCTCGAGGGCATGCCAGTAAACGACAGTTTCATAATCGCCAGTCCTTTCGAGGCAGAGGCAGAAGAAGTTTCCATAAGAACCAACCTGCCCAACCTCAAAAGAAGGCGCAACAGAAAGCGCAAGGGCCCAAAGCGCCCAGCGCTACCTTATGAATTACCGGCCCAAGTTCCATCTCAGCTGCCCGAGGTGGACTTTTCCTCTCAAGTGGGAGGTCTTCTGATGCACTTCTACAACCAGTGGAAGTCCATAACCTCAGACAAATGGGTCCTTCGGATAATTCGCGAGGGGTATTCACTCAATCTTGTGGAGACCTCTCCGGATCGTCCTCCCAAATGACAGCCCAGGCTGTCAACCCTTCAGTCAGACCTTCTCGCCGCCAAGATTCGGGGCCTTCTGAACAACAGGGCAGTAGAAGTGGTGCCACTGCACCAATGAAACATGGGGTTCTACTCCCATTACTTTCTGGTTCCAAAGAAGTCCAGCGGAATGCGCCCCATTCTAGATCTCAGAAAGCTAAACAAATTTCTCCCCAAGGAGAAATTCAAAATGATTTCTCTGGGAACCCTGTTACCTCTGCTCCCACCAACACAACTGGTTAGCCTCCCTAGATATGCAGGACGCTTACGCACATTCCTGTTCACCCGAGGCACCACAAATTCCTGAGGTTTGTGGCTCTGGGATAGCACTATCAGTTCAGAGTCCTGCCCTTTGGGCTATCCTCGGCGCCTCGAGTTTTTACAAAATGTTGTGCAGTTCTCGCAGTGCACCTCAGAAAGGTCAGAATTCAGGTGTTTCCTTATCTGGACGATTGGCTTCTAGCAAGTCCTTCCAGGCAAGGGACTCTGGACACCGTGGAGATGGCCTCGCGCTTCCTTACGTCCATGGGAGTGCTGCTCAACCTCAAGAAATCGCAACTGCAGTCCTCCCAGAGGCTCCTTTTTATAGGGACTCTTCTGGACACCTCCTGTGCGAAGGCTTTTCTTCCAGAAGACAGGAGGAACGATATCCTTCAGAAGGCCTGTCACATTGAGGAGAACAGCTCAGTCACAGCTCTCTCGATGCAATGGATGCTAGGCCTCATGGCATCCTCAGTGTTCACTGTACCCCTAGCACGTCTGCACATGAGAACCACCCAGTGGATGCTCAGTATTCAGTGATCCCCAACCACTCACCAGCAGTCCTATCTCATCAAGGTGACAGAACCTTTAAGGAGGTCACTCACCTGGTGGTCTCAAGAGAGCAATCTCCTGGAGGGGTATCCCTTTGCTCCTCTGGACCATCAGATCTCCATTACCATGGACGCATCCCTAATGGGGTGGGGAGCTCACTGTCAGGCTCTCCACACTCAAGGTGCTTGGACTCAAGTCGAGTCCCAGCTCCACATAAACGTCCTAGAAATGAGAGCCGTCCTTTATGCAGTCCGAGCTTTGAAGGACATTCTGTGTCACAAGAACATTCTCCTTCAAACGGACAACAAAGCAGTGATGTATTACATCAACAAACAGGGCAGGGCTCATTCTTACCCCTTATGCAGAGAAGCAATGAGGGTATGGGAATGGTGCTTGGAGCACGAGGCTCTAATTCAAGCGGTATATCTGCCAGGTGTTCAGAACGAACTGGCAGACCGTCTCAGCAGAACAGAGACAGACCCTCACGAGTGGTCTCTCAACTCAACCATAGTTCAGTCACTATTCGAAGAGTGGGGAACTCCAGACCTGGACCTTTTTGCATCCCCACTCAAAGCAAAACTGCCTCTCTTCTGCTCCAGAAATCCAGGGCCTGGCATTTTCTGTCAGGATGCGTTCAGGCTGTGGTGGACAAAATGCTTTCTTTACGCCTTTCCGCCTCTTCCTCTAATTCAGAGGGTACTCCTCAAGTTCGAATCCCAGGGAGACAAAATGATCCTCATTGCTCCCTTTTGGCCTCGGCAGCTGTGGTTTCCACTACTCAACAATATGTTGGCAGTTCCTCCGAGACCACTTCCCCTGCAGATGAACCTTTTGACTCAGGGACCGGTGGTCCATCCCAACCTGAGATCACTTCACCTTCATGCTTGGCTCCTGAAGAGGTCGAAGTAAACCGGTTCAATGTCTCTCGAAGAGTTTCAGATATTCTTCTGGCTGCACGGAAGCCAGCCACTCGGAAAACTTACACAGCCAAGTGGAAGCGTTTTTCGCTCTGGTGTGCAAAGTCCTCTTTGAATCCCTTTTCCTGTCCACCAGATAAGGTTTTGGAGTACCTTTTGGACCTCTCAAATTCAGGTCTGCAGTACTCTACAGTCAAAGTTCATCTTAATGCCATTTCAGCGTATCATGAACCCGTTGTTTCCTTAACTCTGGCTCAGTTACCTATGGTTAAGAGATTCCTTAGGGGGTTCTGCATACCAGACCTCCTACAAGACATCCAGTTGTAGCCTGGGACATTAATCTTGTGCTAGACATGCTCACTTGGAAACTTTTCAAACCTCTGGCTACCTGTGAGCTAAAATTTCTCACCTGGAAGACTGCCTTCCTAGTGGCCATTACCTCAGCCCGTAGGGTCTCTGAGATACATGCCCTGGTCACAGACCCTCCGTATACTGTGTTCCATAAGGACAAAGTAGTCCTTCGTACTCATCCTAAATTTCTTCCTAAGGTTGTGTCAGAATTTCATCTAAACCAACCTTTGGTCCTTCCCTCTTATTTTGCGGACTTCCAAAATGAAGGGGAACGTTCTCTTCATTCTTTGGATGTTAAGAGGGCCTTGCGTTTCTATCTAGATAGAACCAAGGATTTTCGCAAAGCTCAGCAACTGTTCGTTTCCTTCAGTGAGACCCGGCTGGGTCAACCTGTCGCTATCAGATGTATCTCATCATGGCTAGTGGCGTGCCTTCGTCACTGCTATTCCATGGCGCAGGTTAAGTTGGAGGGTAGAGTTTACGCTCACTCTACCAGAGCGGTTGCGGCATCCCTAGCGGAAATCCGCAACGTGCCCATTGCAGACATCTGCAATGCGGCCACCTGGAGCTCAGTGCATACTTTCGTTAAACATTATGCACTAGATGTCCATGCCAGACGACATTCTTCCTTTGGCAGAGCCATCCTCAGTGGACTTCTGTCCTAGAAACGTGAGCTCTTGGTCTCTCCTGCCGCCCTCTCGGGGGATTATTAGCTCGGTACTCTCCCAATAGTGTGAATGAGTGGTGGAGACTTATGTCCAGGAAGATATGAAAATTACGTAACTACCGTAATTCTTGATCTTCTTGGACAAGTCTCCACCACTCATTCACACGCCCACCCTCCATCCCCCAAGCTCACCTTTCTTCTTGGTCTTCACTACCTCAAATTTTTTAGGCCGTGAAGACTTCTTTATTGACCCTTCTTACATGGGTCGCTCGGACTATCTTATGTCTGGTTTTTAGGTTAGGCTACCCTTCAAGGTTAGTTACGCTGCACCTCCTTGGTAAAAAAGGTACTGAGGCGGTTGGACGGTCGACACCGAGATAGTTGTTACCGCATGAGCCAGGGCTCGAGGCGTCGTTCCTCGCGGCGCCATCTCTGGCGCCGACCCTCCAGCAAAAAGTTTGCTCCCGATGGGTCCTAGTGCCTCCGGCGCAGATCCCAATAGTGTGAATGAGTGGTGGAGACTCGTCCAAGAAGATCAAGAATTACGGTAGGTACGTAATTTTCATTTTCTTTGTGATCCTACCCTTTCTACTGCCAAACGGGAAGTTCCTGTTGACAGTCAAATCCAGTGGCTATAAAAGTAGAACTGGCTTAGGGTGGGTGGGTGGAGGGATGGGATGGAGGGCAATTAGTAAGAAAAAAGGCTAGTAACAGGAAGTTGTAATTTGAGTCACCTGCTTTTATAGTGTCTAAGCCACACCCCCAATTTAGCTCTCTCTCCTACTACTGGTTTAGCAAAGTAAACTGATCCAGAACCCTTCCCAGCACAGAACACACACT
Organism: Neoceratodus forsteri; assembly: GCA_016271365.2. NCBI lineage: Eukaryota > Metazoa > Chordata > Ceratodontiformes > Ceratodontidae > Neoceratodus > Neoceratodus forsteri. The sequence goes on from CM028130.1 coordinate 1,070,810,498, forward strand.
GACTTTCTTTCTTTTCTTTCTTTTTTTTTAAACCCTAAATAAGACCCCTTCTACTTCTAATAAAGTATCTTTTTGTCTCTCTTGACTCCACGACCTCCACAGGGAGGCTGTTCCATGCATCCACAACCCTCTCTGTGAAAAAATACTTCCTCACATTACCTCTGAGCTGTCACCCCTCTATCTTCAAATTGTGCCCCCTTGTTCTTGCACATCTCTTTTTCTGAAAGATGCTACCCTCTTGGACTTTGTTGATTCCCTTGAGGTACTTGAAAGTTTATATCATGTCCTCTCTCTTCCTTCTTTCCTCAAGGGTATACATATTAAGCTCCTTTAGTCTTTCTTCGTATGTCTTCTGGTGCAGACCCTACACCATTTTGGTTGCCCTCCTCTGGACAGCCTCCACTCTGTCTATGTCTTTGTGGAGATGGGGTCTCCAGAACTGCACACAGTACTCCAGATGGGGTCTCACCAACTGTCTGTACAGAGGGATAACAACTTCCTGTTTTCTACTATTAATGCCTCTTCCTATGCATCCCAGTATCCCGCCCCCCCAGCTTCCTTACTGCCTTCTCACATTGCTTGCCCACCTTTAGGTCATCTGATATAATTACCCCCAGGTCCCTTTCCATTTTTACTGTTGTCAGTATCTCACCCCCCATTGTGTACTCTTTCCCTGGGTTTTTGATTCCCATGTGCATTACCTTGCACTTCTTTGCATTGAATCTGAGCTACCATACATTTGACCATTCCTCCAACCTTGCCAAGTCCCTTCTCATCCTTTCCACTCCATCTTGTGTATCAACCCTGTTGCAGATCTTTGTGTTGTCTGCAAAGAGACATACTTTTCCTTCCAGTTCCTCTGCAATGTCACTTATAAAGACATTAAAAAAGGACTGGTCCCAGTACTGAACCCTGTGGTACCCCACTAGTAAACCCTCCTTTCTTCACTGTGTACTCCATTTACTACTACCCTTTTCGTTCTGTTGTCTAGCCAATTTTATCCAGGCTACCACCTTGGGACCCACTCCAAGGCTGGCTAACTTGTGTATTAATCTTTTGTGTGGGATTGTATCAAATGCCTTGCTAAAATCTAGGTAGGCCATGTCCACAGCCCCTCCCTGGTTTACTACTTTGGTCACCCAATCAAAGAAATCTATTAGATTCGTCTGACACGACGTTCCCATCTTGAATCCATGCTGCCTTGGGTCCTGTGCCCCACTGGCCTCTAGGTACTCAAAAATTCTTTCCTTCAGAAGTGATTCCATCTTTTTCCCTACCACTGAGGTTAAACTAACTGGTCTGTAGTTTCCTGCCTCTGTCCTGCTCCCACTTTTGTGAAGAGGAATCACATCTCCCCTTCTCCAGTCCTCAGGTACCACCCCATCCTCCCATGATTTGTTAAAGAGAGTAGTCAGTGGTATCACTAGTTTTACCCTTAGTTCCTTTAGAATTCTTGGGTGAATCCCATCAGGCCCCATTGCTTTGTCCACCTTCAATTTTATTAGTTCTTTCAGAACCCTTTCTTCTGTAAATGGACTGGTATCAACCCCAGAGGCAAATTCATTTCAACTTGGTGGCACACTTGCTGAACTAGTGTCAGCAGCAGCGTGCTACTGCATTGGTGAAACACGGCCAAGCCTCAGAATGCAGTGAGGGCATCGGCCGCCGCAGTGCCGCACCTCCAAAACCCCGCTTCTCTCCTAAGCTATCACATAACGTTTCTTGTGCAAGCGCGCAAGCAAACATAAAGAAAAACCCCAAAAAACAAAACAAAAAAAAACTACTCACATGTAGACTGCCTTTACACACAGGCAGAATATATCCACTGGGCAGTGAAATTTAAAATCCTCTCCGTTACCATACTGAACGACACTTTGGTGTCCATGGTTACGGATATTGGGGTAGTGGGTAAGGAAAACTCATGGAGGTTTAATGTCTCACTCACAAATGAAGATGCCTTTCAAATGAAGATGGGGAGGTAATCCTGGATTACTTGCTCTACAAGAAAAATATGGAAACCTACCAAAAAAAAACCTGGGGATTACTAGAAGTGGTACAAAGGGGAGAAATAATAAGATAGATATTACATAGGAAGAACCCACTGCAGGCCATTCAAAAGAGACTGAAAAAAAGATTGAGTAACCTTGAAGTCCAGCATAAGCAAACACAAGACAAACACATCTTCAAAGATTTGCTGAAAGTACAGGATGAATGACTTTCTTGTTAAGTAAGCCCCCCCTCCACTCTTCTGGTCCACAGTCTGCCATGACTGAGGGCCACCTGCAATTCCTCAAACATACTTAAAACATGGCAATAGTGTGAGAAGGCTTTTAGCATATAAGCTACACAAAGAAATAGCTGATAGGACTGTAATGGGCAATTCAGGAGGAGAGTGTTAGAGGCACAAGACCATGAGACATAGCAGTACTGTTTGTAGATATTCATAGTGTCTTTACATGGCAGAAAATCCACAGTGATGAATCGGGCACTCACCACTACTTCTTGAAGTAGGACAGCACTGCACAACTGTTCAAATTAAGTGTTTTTTAATTTTAAACACCCACGTTGAGTCAAGAAACACACAATAAAACACACTGTGCCTGCCTCACACTTTTTGGACTTCTGGGGCCCGATTCCAAGTCACATGGCGCAACTCACGGGCGTATGTGAGTTGCACCATGCACCGCTACACTGGGGATCCTGCAGCCTATTCAGGCAGGGTACCTGGCACCTATGACCTGTGGTTTGTGGCAGCCGCAGGCTTCCACTATGGGAATGGCACAACTTACCCAGTTGCCGCAAGTCGCACAACACAAGCAACTGCCCCCCGGAACCCCCCACCCCACAATATGCCCGTAATCTCATGGGGACATTGGGGGTAGGCTGGGTGGCACAGGGCAAGGGCATAGCACAATATCAACCCAGGTGACACCCGGGATGGGAGTGGGGGGCAGTAATGTGTGTGGGGGGGGTATGTGAAGCACACAGATGTGCATTCCACGGCACTGCGGGAGGGGCATCCATTGTTTTGCCAGGATGGATGCCCCTTAGACCACCTCCATGCTGGTCTAACCCTGCAGTGCCATATCTGGACCTGGAATAGCGGATATGGGTTATGGCAGCCGCCTTTTCAGAATAGGGCACAGGTGCTGCCATAATCCACCCTTGCACTATGCCACAGTGGGTTTGCTGGCATAGTGGGTGGCATAGCCCACCTTTGGCACAACCCGCGTCCGGCATGGCGCAAGCCGTAACTTGTAATAGCAACTTGTGTAATGCATGGTGCAAAGTGCAATGTGCGCCATGGGGTTTGGTGTAAATCATCTTGCGTCATGCGTAACGTGACTTGGAATTGGGCACCCTGTCCTTTATCAAAGCCTTTGATAAAGGACAGTAAGTCTGAAATGCATTAGGTGGGCACAGTGTATTTTACTGTGTGTTTCTTGACTCAACATGGGTGTTTAAAAATAAAAAAAACTTAATTTGAACAGTTCTGCGGTGCTGTGGTGCTTCAAGAAATGGTGGTGCGTTCCCAGTTCTTCAGTGTGGATTCATATTGACTTTTCAAGATCACCACCATCCCTGTGTGCACTTTTCTGTGTGTATGGCTGAAAATCCCTATCAGAGTGCTCCAAAAATTAAATTTTCTCAACAGAGCCAGTCCATCAGTGCAGTGATAAGCTACCACTCGTGGCGCTGACAGCTTAGGTTTAGGAGCGAATCTTGGCCATCGGGGGGGCTGGCTGAGAGGAGAAGGATTCTCCAGGGAAGGAAGAAGAGTGTCACTGCTATAACAGCCCCATCTGGGTGGCCACAGATGGAGCTGCAGGTTGAAGCACCTTTGGGAAGATAGATACTGGCTGATGTCATGAGGCAGCACATTCTGCGTACATGCTCATGCTTGTGCATCCCAGTCACTGGCACCTTGTGGGAGGGGCACAAAAAAAGCAGAAAATGGCCCCAGTACACACGATGATACACCTTGGTATATCTGGGCCCTGCACTTGTGCCGTGATGCCTCCTAAAACACAACCATTTTCAGGCGTACATCCCTCCCCTGACACTGCCTCGGGGGGTTTACCAAGGCTTGGTGGAGGACAGTTAGTTACAGGTGAGAGAGTTGCAGGGGGCGGTTGTGCTCTGAAACTCCTGAGGAGTCATGCCGAGATATAAGTGGGCATCAAGTGATAATTAAAACAAACAAAAAAAAAAAGCAATTCTTAACAGGCCTGACCTCCCCAAATAAAGTCTAAAATATTGGGCTAATCGTGAGACCAATCACTGGTAAGGAGATTGAAGATGTAATTAGATGAGCAAAGAATAACAAGGGACTGGGCCTAGAAAGGTTTACTACAAAGATCTTCAGAGCATTCTGGGAGTCCATCATACCAGTTCTGCTTAAAACTCTTAATGAAATCAAAATATGAGATGGCATTCTGAATATGTAGAGTGAGGCCCTAGTCATAGTTTGACTGCGACAGCTATTACACAATCTCTTGCTCAACTAGTATGCCAAGCTCTTTGCTAAACGTTTGGCAAAGTGATTAAAAAGGGTAGTAAATTTAATAGCACAGGTAGACCAAAGAGGTTTTATGCCAAGCTGGCACTTCAGGAACAGCATCAGGACCTCGTTGAATGACTTCTCTGAAGTCTTCATGGCTCATATCCAACAACTGAAAATTGCAATAGAAGCAGAGAAGGTGTTTGACCAGCTGAGCTGGCCCTTCCTGTGGGAAACACTGCAGACCTTTAATACATGGTATACATTTGGTACATGGGTTAAAACCTTACACGTGGACCCCTTGGCAAGGGTCAAATTTCATGGTGCCATGTGAGAGACTTTCAACATTTTGATAGATACACAACACGGGTGCCCCCTCTCATCATTACTCTTTGCCATGAACATATAGCGATTAGTGCAAGCAAACAAGGGGGAAGGGCAGAATCTTGGGAGTGAGGATGGGAGGAATGAAACCGAAGGCAAATTTATATGTGGACAGCACACTGATTTATTTCAGAGACCCTGTGAACCCTTTTTACTCACTTACTTAGACTGTTCATAGAATATGGGGCACTTTGTTTTGGGCTTCAAGAAAGTAACACTAGGGCCGGCCTGGTGTCATTGAGGGTTAAGGCGCTGGATGCCACACCTTGCGCCACGCTGGTGACCCAAGTTCAGGAGTGGACTTGAGATGCTGATGGTCGGCAGGGGAGTGAGAGGATTGAGTGTCCAGAGGACTGCTCTCCTCTCCCAGGGTAGGGAGTGGGACTTGCCTTGCTCTGCAGTGCCCCCTGGTGGAGACCAGGGGGTGCTGCAGGAAGTATTGCATTGCTGGGGCAGAGCGGCGGCAGACGTCAACACTATTTGCGCAGACGTCATTGCAGATCTGCACTCCGGGGAAACATAAAGGAGGAAAACCCTGCCAGGGAGGGCGTGTGATGGGGCCTGGAGTACTCAAGCCCCCATGCCCAATGCTGGCCCCTAGCCTGATTTGACTCCTCCCTGGTCCCTGCTCCTCCCATAGATCGGGTGGGAGGAGGGGCCTAGCACTGGTACCTTGGTCGAGGTCAGGATTCAGGCGGGTGGCAGAGGCGAGAGTGAGTGGGTCCCTGTCCAAGAGATGCCCCAGTGACCGAGAGGGAAAAGGAGTATACGAAATAAAAAAAGAAAGTAACATACGAAAAGCAGTTCTTGTAAGTGGCCCTAAAATACAGGAACTGGTTAAGACAGTGATGTATGAATCATGCTTGGAAGCTACACAAAGCCTCTAAGCTCCCTAAAGAGGCATATCATTCTCTTCGCAACACGTGCACTAAAGCCACCCATTTAACCAAGGCTGATTACTTTAGTTCTACCTTTCAATCCAACATAAATAATCCCTCAAAATTTTGGAAAGTCATACACTCACTCTTCTCCCCCCCTTCCACGCCTCCCTTCCCCCTCCTCAACAGAAACAACTCCCTCATTACAGACCACCCTAGTGTTGCTTCCGAATTTAACACTTACTTCACATCTTGTGCTTCTGCTCTCCTATCCTCCTTACTGTCTACCAGGATGGCCACCCCCACCACCCCACCACACTCACCCTCACAGTCAAATACCTTTTCCTTCTCTAAAATTGCTCCTACTGACACCTTGGAGGCCTTGTATGCCCTAAACCCATCCAAAGGCAGTTCACCTGATGGCTTGGACCCCAAGCTGCTATATTTTTCAGCCATTGCCATCTCTGCTCCACTGTCCGATCTCTTCACCCTCTCGTTTGAATTGGCAGCCATCCCATCTGTTTGGAAGCATGCCATCGTTCTTCTACCTAAGGGCGGTGATACTTCCTCACCTGGGAACTACCTACCCATATCCCTCCTTTCCACTCTTGCCAAACTGCAAGAACACTTGGTTCTTACCCAACTCTCATCTTATCTCTCTAGCTCCAGCCTTTTCACTCTATTCCAATCTGGCTTTCCGAAACACCACTCCACCACTGCCTCTCTGATTAGGCTCACTGTCACGATCTTCTAAGGGATGAACAGTGGCCAAATCACATTTTTGTCGGCCTTGCCAAGGCTTTCTACATGGTCTCCCACACTCTTCTACTAAACTCCCTGTCCTCAGCAGGTCTGACTGACTCAGCCACCAACTGGTTTAGAGCCTGCCTTGTAGGCAGGACCCAGTCAGTCAGAATTGCTGACTCCATATCCCCTCCTCTCCCTATCAACACAGGTGTCCCTTAGGGGTCCATGTTAGGTCCTATCCTGTTCTCCATATTCCTTAACAACCTTCCATCTGTCTGTACATCAACCTCAGTTCATATGTATGCAGATGATACAGTCCTATTCACCTCCGGCCAGTCCCCCACTGATGTTGCAAACAGACCTCAACTGGACTTCAATAATGTCCAGCACTGGTTTTGCGAATATCAACTTTTTCTAAATGCTAAGAAGACAGTCTCCATGACCTTCAGCACTAGGCAGAGACTCTGAAGGCTCCCTTCCCTGCCCTTCTTCCATACCCTTGATGAGACAGCCATTGAAGACACCTCCTTGTTCAGATACCTGAATGTTTGGCTTGACCAACATCTCACCTTCTCTGATCATGTGGACGCCATCCTGAAAAAGCTGCACTCCAAGCTCGGCGCTTTATACAGGAACCGGAATTGCCTCCATCTCGCAGCTAGGCATGAACTGGTCCAGAGGATCATCCTCCCCATTTTCGACTACTGCGATGTAGTCTACAGTGCTGCTCCCAAGACCTCCTTAGCCAGATTGGATACACTGTTCAGCTCTTTCTGTAGCTTCGCTCTGGACTCTCACCCTCTCACCCACCACTGTCATCTCTACCACTCCCTGGCTTTTCCCTCACTTAAAAACAGATGCCTCCTCCACTGTGCCAAATTAATTTCAAAATTCTGGTTTAACTCACTTCCTTCCTATCTCACTTCCTCCCTAGCGGCCCTACCTTCCCCCGCCCACTCTTTTAGATCTCAAGACTCCAGATCCTTGGTGGTCCCTCACCAGTCTACCACTGTAGGCCAGGCTGCCTTCTCATACCACTTCCCAAAACTGTGGAACTCACTGCCTCATCAGATTCAACACGCCTCCTCCCCCTCCTCTATAATGTCAACTCTGCATAACCCCCTCCCTGTCAGTTGTTTCTGCAGCTAATTTGCCAGAATCACTCTGAATCTAAGTGATGTCCTTACCCTTATAATTGCACTGGATCTTCTCCATTGTGACATTCTGAAACATTCTTGTCCATATGCTGCACTTAACAAGTGTTGTTGTTGTTTATTATTGTCGGCCGTTGCTGCCTCAGTTGTTGTAATAATGACTGCTGTATGTTTAATAGCTAAGTGCAGTCCAAATGCTGCACTTAATTTGTATTGTTGTTTTCTATTATTGCAGCCTCCTCTACTTCTTTTTGTTGTAATAATTGATAGCTGTATGTTTTTGCATTTTGTATCCTCTTCCTCTCTTGTTGTAAGAACAATTGCTTTATGTTTTGCATCTCTTGTAGCTCCCATTACCCTTTTCCCCAGGATGCACCGTGAGATGAGCAACTCGTTCTTCAGCGTGCCCTTCCTGGTGAAATGTTTCAATAAATAAAAATAAATAAATAAAGTATAAAGGGAAACATGAAGTATCCATTATTTAGGGATACATACCCTGGTTAGACTGGAGACCTATTTATTATTTGAAAAAGTTTCACCAGGTAGGCCATACAGAGTCGGAACCTCGGAGGTCATGAGGGCCATGGACTAGTCACCCTCCTCCACCCCCCAAAACCAACAGCACCTTGCATCGGGACCTCGGAGGTCATGAGGGCTGTGGACTAGTCATCCTCCCCTACCCCCCAAAACCACCAGCACCTTGCATCGGGACCTCTGAGGTCGTGAGGGCCGTGGGCTAGTCACCCTCCCCACCCCCCGAAACCACCAGCACCTTGCATCGGGACCTCGAAGTACGTGCAGGTCATGGACTAGTTGCCCTCCCTCACCCCCCAAAACCACCAGGTACAGCATTGGAGCAGACACCATGCCAAGAAGCTCCATCTTCTTGCATTAGACTCTCTGTGTTTTGGCGCCATTTTAAGTTGAATTTCTGCTGGCGTATATGTGGAGGTAGTCTTTTCACTTGGTGAAACCCTAGCATAACTTGGGCCATTACACTTTCTGCCTTAAATTAATTGTTGCAACATACCCTTTAATTTAATTCATTTAAAGTAAATATTTGCAAATTGTACTACTACCTAGGGTCTGTGTAGCTATTAGGGCTTTAAGTTGTTTCCCCAGCTCAGTCAGAGTTTCTAAACTGGGAGCTGTTAGTTTGTGCAGGCTCTGAGTCTTTTAAAAAGGAAAAAACACAAAAAATCAGTATTCTGTGCCCTGAGTAAATTGGACAGGCTCCGACTTAAGAATTACACTCTAGTTTTGGAATTGGAGCACTGCTAGCTGCAGGGAACACTGTCTGGATCCGATTTAAAAAACAAAATCAGTATTCTGTGCCCTGAGTATATCGGGCAGGCTCCGACTTAAGAATTACTCTCTTGTTTGTGAATTGGAGCTCTGCTAGCTGCAGCAACACTGGCTTGATCTGATTTAAAAAAAAAAATCAGTATTCTGAGCTCCGTGTAATCCGATTTAAAGAAAAATAGTATCTTGTGCCCTGTTTGACTCGGGTGGTATTTCTGACCTTACTTGGCTGGGATTCTAGCACTCAGCCCTCCCTCTCCCCCTTGCCAGCCCTCAAACTATAAATTCTTACCTGTTTTCTCCTTCCTACAAAGCATCTTGAATCGGGACCTCGGAGGTCGTGAGGGACGTGGACTAGTCACCCTTCCCCACCCCCAAAACCACCAGGTACAGCATTGGAGCAGACACCATGCCAAGAAGCTCCATCTTCTTGCGCATTAGACTCTCTGTGTTTTGGCCCCTGAACCAATCAGCCCATTTCTCCATTAACAGCCTATATCCTTTTACCACTAGAGGTTCTTTGAGCTTGCTTCAGCAAGTACTTGCTTTTCCTTTGGTCCTCTGTACATGTATATTTTAGCATGCTTCTCTTAGCCCTCTCGCTGTTCTCTCTGCTTTTTCCTGTACTGACTCCCCCCTGCTACTCTCACCGAGTTTTCACCCCACCTATGACACTGACTACCGTCTGGCTGCCTGGCAGCTTCCCCTACTATAACTCCAGAGACAAACACTTGTCAAGTCTCACTGACCCCCTATGACTCTGGAGTTGGTCCTATCACTACAGCCTTCTCTCCAGCGATCACTCCTAATGATCACCGCCCCAGATGCTCCACCCTATGCGCTCCTTGCTATCATTGTAAACCTCACCACCTGAAACCACTGCTACGGTCACCCCTCGCTACAACTCGGCTCCTTCTCCTGGCTACCCCCCATATACTAAACCTCCCCATTCCTACATTCTTAACCCCGAAAGAATCTCTAGCTCATACATCTCACCTACTCAAAAAGTTGAACTGGAACCCTGTCCTCAGGTTCCTTCTCCTCCTGCTTCTCATGTCTGGAAATATCCACCCAAACTCTGGACCTCTCACACCCGCTCCACCAATACACTCCGCTCCCTGAGGGCTGTGCATTGCCTCCCTTGATGTCTGCAGTTTATTAAAAAAGTGGGACTCCTTCCAGGGATGGGTTCTGCAACATCGGCCCAATGTCATTGCCGTGGGTGAAACCTGGCTCTCCTCTCGGATTCCAGACCCGTTAATAACCCTCTCTGGCTACAGCATATACCGAGCTGACTGGAAGGGTAAGCACAGGGGTGGCTGCACCATTTACATTTAGGACACACTACATGGGCAGCTACTTCCCCCACCCCAGATGGAACCTGGACCCCAGGCCCTCACACTAAAACATACCCTGGGATGCTCACAAACTCCTCCTTCTCATCACTGCTGTATACATTCCTCCAAGGGACCAGAAGGAGGCCTTCCACTTGGTACCGTCCTACCTGGCCACCCTCCTGTCTCAAATGGAAAAGATCATACTTGGAGACTTCAATATTAATTGGGTATGTGGTAGGGAAAGTGATGGAATCACTTCTGAAGGAAAGAATTGTTGAGTACTTAGAGGCCAGTGGGGCATAGGACCCAAGGCAGCATGAGTTCACAGCGGGAAGGTCATGTCAGACGAATCTAATTGATTTCTTTGACTGGGTGACAAAAGTAGTAGACCAGGGAGGGGCTGTGGACATGGCCTACCTAGACTTTAGCAAGGCATTTGACACGGTCCAACACAAAAGATTAATAGTCAAATTAACCAGCCTGGGAGTGGGTCCCAAGGTGGTAGCCTGGGTAAAACATTGGCTGGACAACAGGACATAGAAGGTAATTGTAAATGGAGTCCATTCTGAAGAAAGAGGGGTTACTAGTGGGGTACTGCAGGGTTCAGTACTGGGTCCAGTCCTTTTTAATGTCTTTATAAGTGACATTGCAGAGGGACTGGAAGGAAAAGTATGCCTCTTTGCAGATGACACAAAGATCTGCAACAGGGTTGATACACAAGGAGGTGTGGAAAGGATGAGAAGGGACTTAGCAAGGTTGGAGGAATGGTCAGAAGTATGGCAGCTTGGATTCAATGCAAAGAAGTGCAAAATAATGCACCTGGAAAACAAAAACCCAGTGGAAGATTACACAATGGGGGGGATGTAGTAACAACAACAAAAATGGAAAGGGACCAGGGGTAATCATATCAGATGACCTTAAGGTTAGCAAGCAATGTGAGAAGACAGTAGGGAGGACTGGGGGGATACTGGGATGTATAGGGAGAGGCATCACCAGGAGAAAACAAGAAGTTGTTATCCCTCTCTACAGACAGTTGGTGAGACCTCATCTGGAGTACTGCATCCAGTTCTGGAAACCCTATCTCTGCAAGGACATAGACAGGATAGAGGCAGTCCAGAGGACAGCAACTAAAATGGTGCAGGGTCTGCAAGAGAAGCAATACGAGGACAGACTAAAGGAGCTTAATATGTATACTCTTGAGGAAAGGAGGGAGAGGGGGGACATGATAGAAACTTTTAAGTACCTCAGTGGAATCAACAAAGTCCAAGAGGGCAGCATCTTTCAGAAAAAGAGATGTGCAAGAACAAGGGGACACAATTTGAAGATAGAGGGGAGCGGTTCAGGGGCAACGTGAGAAAGTATTTTTTCACAGAGAGGGTGGTGGACGCATGGAACAGCCTTCCTGAGGAGACTGTTGGGTCTAAAACTGTGGGAGAATTCAAGAATGCATAAGACAGACATAAGGCAATTTTTGTGGGGGTAGGAAGAAATAGGCTGTTGGTTAACTAGGATCTGCAGCTTATCCTGTAGGTAGGGAAATGGGCAGACTACGTGGGCCAAGCGGTCCTTATCTGCCGTCAAAGTCTATGTTTCTATGTTAATTATCTAGGTAAGACCGCTGCACTGTCCATTGATGCTGCCACTGCCCATGACTTAACACAAGTAGTCACATCCCCCACCCAACTGAACCAGTGCACAGGGTTTTACTCACTGTTGGACTTGGTTTTCACCAACTGCCCACACAAAATCACAAGTGCTACCATTCTCTCAAATGCCCTTAGTGACCAGTCCCCAGTGCTCTGCACCTGGACCAGCAAAGCACCAAAATCTCCTCCCAGAATAATCCTTCTTCACAAACTTGGCCCTGGCAAACTTGCTCTCCTTAAAGCATATCTCAGTAATATGGACTGGTCCTTCATAATGAATACCCCTGACCCTGACAGAGCCCTCAACCTTTTCATTCACACCTTTAACACTATATGTGACAAATTTGTCCCACTCACTAAAAGGATGGTCAAAGGGAACCCGACGCCTTGGATCTCTGACCACCTCCTGGCCCTGATGTAAACCAGAGAGACTCACTATGCCACCTCTCCAACAAGTCATGCCTGCTGGCCGACAGACAGAAGTACAGAGATGCCCAAAATAGATGCACGTGGGCCTTGCGCAGAGCCAAAGCCAAGTATTATAAATCCTCCCTTACCTCCACCTGTGGCTCAGGGCGGAAATTCTGGAACAACATTAAGGATATCTGTGGCAAAGACCCTAACCCTGTCCCCAACCAGATCTTAGTTGATGGGTGCCTGACCACTGATCCTACCCGTATAGCTACAGCTTTCAATGATGCCTTCACAAACCTTAGCCAGGTTCTCCCTTCTAATTTCTTTGACCCACCCTCAGCAAGCCCCCCCATTTCCCCCACAGAAGCCCCTCCTTCCATCTACGCTGCATTACACCCAAGTCTGTGGAGCCTTACCTCAAAAAAAGCTCTTATCCACTCCCACTACAGCAGTGACTCCTTAGATCTGAAACTCCTCCGGCTCACCCTCCATGATAAGGTACTCATCCCCCTCACACATATTCTAAATCGCTCCTTATGTCAGGGAAAATTCCCCTCCCAGTGGAAATCTGCCTCCATTACCCCTATATTTAAAAGTGGGGACCATACTATCACCAACAACTATCACCCCATCTCCATTCTCCCTCCCCTTTCCAAGGCCCTAGAGCGGATTGTCTTTGATCAGCTCACCAACCACCTCAACAAACACAACCTACTCTGCAAACAGCAACACAGCTTTCGCAAGGGGCACAGTACCACTACTGTCCTCCTGGAGTTCACTGCTCATGTCCACTCCACCTTAGACAAGGCCATATCACTGGTGCTGTCTTCATTGATCTCACTAAGGCATTTGACACCATCAACCATTCACTCTTACTAACCACACTTTCCAACATCGGTTTCTCTTGGGATGCCCTCTGCTGGTTCACTGACTACCTCTCAATCCACTTCCAGCTGGTCAAAATTGGTAACACCTTATCCAATAGATTGCCTGTTCTCTTCGGTGTCCCACAGGGTCCATCCTCGGACCACTACTTTTCAGCCTCTTACTTAACTCCCTCCCCATGTCCTGCACAGGCAACCTGCTACTTTACGTGGATGATGCTGTCCTATATTTCTCCAATTCTGACCCTATTCAACTCCATCACTCCCTTCAAACCTCCTTTAGTGGTGCTGAAAACTGGTTCTACTCACAGCGCCTTATACTAAACTATAAGAAGACTAAAGTTGTGTTCTTCTCTCACCCACAGAACTCCCGGAAGGAACACTGCCTCCAAGTACTAACTGCCAATCTGTCCCCTCTTGAGCAAGTGGACTCCTTTAAATACCTGGGCATCACCCTAGACCCAGAGCTAAATTTCCACCAACATATATATCTCCAGTCCACCGCCCTCAATATTCAACTCGGGATACTATATCACTTCAAACACTGTCTTACTCCTGACACCCTTTGGCTCACTGTCTCCTCCTTGGTCCTATCCCTGCTTGATTATGGCTTACTTATCTATAGTGCAGCAAGCACCTCAGCTCTATACAGACTCCATCTTGCCCTAAATAAAGCCTGCAGCCTCACCCTAGGTTGCAGTCGTCTCACCCACACATGCTCACTATATAATGCTACCAACTGGCTCAACCTCGACAATAGAATCAGGTACCCATGCTTGCCTCATGGCAAAAAAGATTGTCCTTGGCCTCTCTCCTCCCCCGGGCTCACACCTCTAATCCACTCAGCTCTGACCCTTAAGAATACCTGAAGCTCGGTCAAGCAGCTCCCTACCTCCCAGTTCCAAAGGTCCTTTAGCTACAGATCCCCTTTGCCTGCCCACCTCCCTTTCTAAGGAGAACTGAATTGGCCCCTTCAAAACTCATCTTAGGGACCATCTCCATTCCTCAAATTACTGTGATTGCCACTGAACCCAACCCCTCCCCTGACTATGGCCTCTGGCTGGCTTATCCCCCCCCCCGATGAGTCCCCCAGCCTGAGTCTGCCAGGTTTAGCTCTATTCCTGAGTTTATTAATGTATTGCTTAAGAATTGTTCTTATTAATCCTAGTATCTGACTGTTAGTCTTTCACTGCTCTGTGTAAAAAGCTTGTCTGTGTCCTGGTGAATTGCAATGTAATGTTTGTTTTGTATCTAATTTCTGTGAAGTAGAACCTTTGTAAAGGAGTCTCTGACTCAAAGGTACTATTCTGAATCCTCAATAAATCAAATAAATTAGGAGGGCAGGAGAGGAAAGGAGAAGTAAAAAGTTAAAGATAGGTATTAAATGCACAATATATAAAAATACACGGGTAGCGAGGCATCACATTGAAAAACAAGGCAGCACACAATAGGAGAGTCACAAAAACACACAGAACAAACAAGAATTGTATGAATCAATTAAGGCAAGCAAGATACTTTGGTGGAACACTTGCAAGATAAACTGTACAAAATTAAAGAAGGAGGTCAAAGTAGACCAGGCAAGATGGCCTCACCTGCCACTTTGTATTACGGGCACAGCTGAATCAATTGGAACAAATGTATTTCCAAGATTCCATTTTCTATTTACCAGTGTTAAAATCCAAATTCCATGCAAGACTTGGGGGATCTAAAAGTGATGCTGAATAAAATTAATTTGGAGAGAGGAACAACCTAGAAAACAGTGGCATGTGGTCATGCAAAGTGGGGTAAATGGAGGACTGGGCCTTCCAGATTGTAAGAAGCACTTTGATACAGCACAAATAAGCAATTTAAACTGAATTCTTGCCAGGGAGGACGAGACCTATTGTATGGAAATAGAACTGGGGAACTCTTCCTCGACGGGACTTGATATACTGCATTTTAAACCTATCACTAAGTAGTGAGTGAGTGAGTAATGTTATCAACCCCTGGACTAGGACATTGGCAGAAGTTTGCCTTAACACAACCAGGGAGCTAGGGATATCTAACAGCATATGTGGTTATACGACCCTATCAGGGACTCCTGACCTACCCATGGTAAGAACCGACCCAGCTATAAAGCATTCGGAGAGAATGGGATGGAGACATTTGGGTTAATTTTGAGTGCAAGATAAATAAAGATCCTGAGTGGAGATGCGATCCAAGTTTCATCTCCCTAAGAAAGATTTTTTTAGATACTTGCAATTACGCCATTATATGTCAGACTCCCAAAATAAAAGATAAGTACAGGAGCCAACCCTGCTGATGAAAGGGCACCCAAGAGAATCAGAAAAGGTTCAAGACAGGTGGGAGATCAACATGGGAATCACTTTGGAGAAGAGGTACTGAGATAGAATTTGGGAAGTGCTCTATGAACCACTGCCTGTATGCAATAATGCACTTAGAGTACCGAAACCCAGGGGTGGAGTGCAAAATGGGTGGAGTGGTATTGATGACAACCAAACAGGAAAGAGACCTAAGGGTCATCATATTGGATGACCTAAAGGTGGTCGTGCAGAGTGACAGGGCAGTTGGGAAGGCTAGTGGGATGATGGGGTGCATAGAGAGGGTCATCACCAGCAGAGAGGGAGGTGGTGTTGCCCCTGTGTAGATGACTGGTAAGACAACACTTAGAATACTATGTTCAGTTCTGGAGACCACATCTCTGGAAGGACATAGAGGCAGTCCAGAGGAGGGTAACTAAAATGGTGCAGGGTCTGCATCAAAAGCCCTACACGCAGAGACTAAAGGACCTCAATATGTACACCCTGGAAGGGGGGGGGATATGATAGAGACCCTTAAATACCTTATGGGGTAAATAAGGTTCAGGAGGGAAGTATTTTTCAGAAAACAGAAGCTCAGGAACAAGGGGACATGCTGTGAAGTTGGAGATGGGTAGATTCAGGAGTAATGTAAAGAAGCACTTCTTCACAGAAAGGGTGGCAGATTCCTGGATCAGCCTTACAGTGGAGGTGGTGGGGCAAAGACAATGGGGGGGTTCAAGAATGCATGGGACAGGCATAAGGGTATCTTAGTTGAAAGGAAGGAGTGGGGGAGAACGAGACGGAGATTAATTAAGGTCAAAGGTGATACTGTAGGTAGGTAAAAATGGGCAGACTGGGTGGACCAAGTGGTCCTTGTCTGCTGTCAGATTCTATGTTTCTAAGTTTGCCTCCATTGAGTGGAGAGAGCATAGGAGGAAAATAACTGTGAGATACATTAAGACCCTCTCATATCAATAAACCCAATGGGATCTCCAGCACAGAGCAGACCAATGCTAGAGGGGATGCATTTAGGGGGAAAACTACTACCACATTTTCTGGTCCTTCCCAACTGTGGTTCCCTACTGGATGGATTATAAAACAGAGTTAAAATACTCCCAAACCACCAAGAGTTACACTGCTCCTACCTTCTGTTAGGAGAGCATCCAAGGGAGTTAAGAAGGGTGGAACAAAAATACCTGTATAAATATAGTAACAGTCACACTGGGAAACCATCACTTAGAATTGGCTCACCGACACATGTCTTTCAGTTGAGGCTTGGCATAAGAATTGTGATCGAATCCTACAGATGGAATTGATCACAGCCAAATTAAAGCTGAGTCAGAAGAACTTCAAAGCCAGATGTCTGCTCTTCATACAGCATAGAGAAAATAGGTAAAGGACCACAGTGATAGAACCACTGGCAGCACTTTAGATAATTTTTACACCACAGCACATACTACTGAAGTTTAATTAATGGCGCACACTCAACTAGACTACCACACATTTGGTTTTTCAGCTTTTTAGGGCCTAGTTGGTCTTTATTTGCTTTATGTTTCAACAACAGTTATAGGGCAGATATCCTTTTATGGGTGGCTACTCATTACAGTCCCAAAGGGCCAAAAATAAATAGAGATGGAGAGCAGTCACTGTGATATGCTGGGCAGCTTGTGCGTTGTAAAACTGACTACTCTTGTAGTCGGATACTCCACTTTGATATATACTAACACTGTAATGTTCTAATAAATTTGAAAAGATTTATGCATGTCCTGGGGTCCGCTTTTTCTTCTGCCCCATTACATCTGAAGACTTTTTACTTTCAATAATGAAAGTTTAAAAGCATAGGAATACTTTGCCCATTCCAATATCCTTACCTAGCCTCACAGGGCAGGAGCAAGACTCTTGTTTTTCAGAAAGGAGAAAAGAAACAATCCGCCTGTTCAATGTCTAATATATTTGCTGCTAGGCTGTGAACGGTACTGCAATGTGGTATAAAAAGGTCAGTCACAGGCTAATGAATGCAGTATTCAGAAACTCTGGAAGTCTGGTCATCCAGTGTTGCAATTCCCAGAATTTCATCCAAATGCACTTAGATCATAAGTGGGAGATGATTAAATGCTGCTAAGTTATCTGCAAGAAAGGTGATTATGCTGTTCATGCTACACAGCTAGTAGTATCTGACCCATTTTGCTGCAGTTCACATGCAGTTTGTTCAGGCTTCCAAGCATGAACCAGATAATGTCATTCTTCTGAGTTTTGCTAGGTTAAAATGTTTGTTGGTTGAATACATTGTTTAGCTTGGTGGGAACCTCACTTTATAGACAGCTGATGTTTTCTCAATTCTCCATAATTCATGGATGAAAATCAGCTGAAGTCAAGAACAGCAATTTTCCCCCTGAGAACCTTTGTAAACCAATGAATGTCGCAACCACATGGAGCCAGTGACAATTTATATTGCTTTGGACACTTGGTAGCGGTGGTATTATACATGGAGTGAGCGATGGCCACTGGTAGCTAAAGAGACTAACACAACAATATTAATTCTGACATAAAATAATACACTTTACACTGCAGTTTTAGGTTTCAGAATATTTACAGACATGATGATGTACAGGATTTACTACAAAAACTAGAAGACTCCTGATGTGGCCCTCTGAGACCCCTGATATGATATAAAACACAATGGGAGATATCTGCTCCAATTGGAGTCCCTGTAAACTAGTTACATGGAATTGGAAATTGAATCGCTCACCACACACAAGATCCAGAAGCAAATGGTTTGATACCTTTTATTAGACCAACTTAGATGTTACAAAAAGAACAAAGTGCCTAAGCGTTCGGACCAACCAAGTCCTTCCTCTGAAGCTTAGTTAAGCTTCTGAGGAAGGACTTGGTTGGTCCGAAAGCTTAGGCACTCTGTTCTTTATGTAACATCTAAGTTGATCCAATAAAAGGTATCAAACCATTTGCTTCTGGATCTGTTCTTCAGTAGCATAGCAAATTCCCAGAGGGCCTGGGTGCAAGGGTATATTATAGCCCCCCCACCAGTTTTGAATAAACATCAAAATTATGATCTGGGACCCTCAAACTTTGTGGGCCCGAGTGCGACTGCACCCCCTGCACCCTTGTATCTACGCCCCTGTTGTTCTTACAAGGAGCAATACGGCAACTAAACTAAATCTGTCTCTCACCACATGCAAGTAAGTTCTTGATTTTCTTGTTTTTACTCTTCATTCAGAACAAAAAGAACCCTGTTAGTACACCACCAATTCATGACACTGGGAACACTTTATCAGGGTAAACAGGGACTGGTTAAATATTCTGAATTCTGGTGGGCAGCATTTGGAACATTTTGATGGTGCAAACTGGGTCAGGGAGTACAGAGTCAGCAGTTTGTGCAGCAAGAGCAACATTGGAAGCAGCAATTTCTGAGGCACTGTGACAGGGTAGCAAACTGGGCAGCTTCTTGGGAAACACTCTAAAAAGTACACTAGTTTAAATCAAATGAAATCTGCTTTACTTTCTGTAACAGAGGGAAAACAAAAATTCAGCTTAATGAAAATGTTTAGTCTCTCTCTGGTGGCACTAAGCAGAAAACAAAACCATTGCCTCTCTCTTTATTGGCCCAGGTAATGCTTGTTAACACCTCTCCCCTGAGGTACAACCAACACCCAGAACAAGCAGTGCAATGAGATCTTAAAGAGCAACTGGCATGAAGTGAAGCTCTAGGGAAGCAACCCATACAATGGAGTTTCATGCCCCAGGAGCTGTTTGAGCCATATATCATCTTTTTTTATAACTTATAGAAAACGTTATTTGCTCCATAAAGCTGGGCTCGTAACTTCCTGGTACGAGCTGAGTGGCCACCGAACACTGTAGTCCCACCCCTAAAAATAGCATAATTATGACGTGAAGTTGGGAATGGGGCTGCAGGCACTTTATGGAGATAATAATAGGATCAGGAAGGGGGCCACCTAAATGTTCTCAGATTATCTTTTCTGGCAGGTATACATGTATGGGGTTAATATATAGCATATATTATAGCCCCAGACATGAACACCTGCCAGAAAAGATAATCTAAGAACATTAAGTGCCCCCCATCCTGATCCTATTATTATCTCAATACAGCTCCTGCAGCCCCATTCCCGAATTCATGTCATAATTATTCTTTTTTAAGGGTGAGATCAGTGCGTTCGGCAGCTGCTTGACTCATATTTGGAAGTTATGAGCCGGGTTTTACTGAGCAAATAACTTTTTCCATAAGTTATTAAAAAAAACCAAAACACGTGACATATGGCTCCAAAAGCTCCTATGGTAGGCAACTCCATTGTATGGGTTGCCTACCCAGATCATGTCAGTTGCTCTTTAAAACCTTACAGCAAAGGGGGTTGAATATAAATCCCATCACAGCCCCAGTCAAAACCTGTGTTGCCTGTGTTGCAGGTGAAGTGGCTTATGGGCGAAAGGAGCGTGACAGACATGTAGTCCGTCACAGGCTCAAACCAATTTGCATGATCAAGCAAATGAAAGGCTGAAACCCTTGCTAACAAGAGGTGAAGCCATGAATATCAGTATCAGGGGTATACTGGAACCTAATACGAGTGCACTTACTGTTGTTTGAGCTCCCAAAGTTAAGGAGCACAAAAAAACTTTCTTTTTTTTTCTGTCACCTCCTGCACACCTCGGCTGTTCCCTATGTTCTGGCAACCTCCTCCTTGGGAATACAGCCACCATCTGAGTAACTGTGCTCCTTCGGGTCACACCTTAGTCCCCTGAGGCTTGCCCCCTGCAGCGGGGTGGTGGGGAGCCCCCAACTCACCCGCCCGAATGGATCCAGGCTAGGTGCCCCCAGAGTTGGCACTCATGGATGGCCATCAAGCTGGCTCACCCAGGCGCGCACTCTCTTGCATTTCTTGAGTTTTACACCCTGGAGCTGAGGGTGTGCAGTGACACCAGTGGAAGGGAGCATGCACGTGTCTGCACGCGCTCCCTCCTGGCGTCAGCCCCCGACTCCACCCTGAAGTACAGTGCAGCGCCTTGTCCCCCAGCCTCCACCAGGGGGTGAACAGGTGCCAACTGTTGTGAACCCCCCTCCCCGGAGAATGAGAGCAGTCCAATGGGTGCTCAATCCTTCTCCTACCCTGCTGACTCCAGGTGACCCGTGCTCATTCCAGAACACAGGTTGCTAGCATGGCACTAGGTAAGGCAACCAGCGCCTCAGCCCTTAACACCACCGGGCCATTTTTTTTTTTAAAATCGGTATTTTATCTCTTGATGTTCCAGCCTGATGCCTTCCACAGCGGTCCACCCAGCCCCATCACCCGGCTTCTCAGGGGCTTACATTGTCTACCGATTGTCCTCTGCCAGAGGATCTAGAGGTGTCAGTTACTGGTGTGGGGCCTGCCATGCTGTCATCCAGCCATGACTGGGATTTTTTCCACCATTTTCTCCTCTAGGGTCCACAGCAGCTGCAGTGATGCATTGTGCGTGCTCTACCTCCACGGAGACCCCCAGCATGCTGCAGGTGTGGTTCCTTTTTCTTGCATCCTGCTGCACCACGAACGAGTTCTTCCAGATGGTGACCACCTAGCTGAATATATGTACCCCCTCCCCAAGGGATTAGAGCTGTCCTTGGAACACTCAAGCCTCCCTCCCAGCCCCCGAGCAAACCGCATCCATTCTCGAACCAGGGCTGCTAATGTGAAAGGTGGTGTGGAAACTAGTTTCTCAGTCAACCACATCATTGATCAGGCCATGTTTTAAGCAAGTACAAACGACAGCAGTGCATTCCATAAGAAACAGTGTCCTTGTACCATGTGCAAGGTAATTATAATGACTGGTGCAGCAGGGGTGTGGAAGAAAATATGCTCTATGCAGTACTGTGCATGGTGATTAGGGTACAATGTTTTGAAACCCTGTGGTCAGGAGGCCTCAATATAATGGCTTACTTCTGTAGTGGACGGACGAGAACATTAAACATATCTGGCTAGATTCTTTAGACACACAAATATGTTTTGTATACTAGTGTATAAAGGTGTGTTGCATTTTCATGTCTCAGCTTTCTCGGTCGCTCAGTTGTAGTACGTATCTCACAGCCTCCATCCACTACAAGGAGCAATGTGCCTTGAGAACGATGTGATTGGCAGGCAATGATATGGTAAAGAGGAATTAGAGCTTTGTATGCTTAGTAGGGTCATGTGATGCAGTGACAATGTCCTTTGCTCTCTGCCACGTTTCTGAATCCTAATTTGTTTTGTCAGGGGCTTGGGGGTAGGCCTGAATGGCAGTGTAAGCCCACCTCCCTGGTCTAGGGGTATAACTGATGGCATAATGTTTTCAGGGAGGGAACTTGACTAAAAATACCAACTACACTTACTTGACCTCCCGAGCCTGAAACAACTCCCAGGGCTGGATTGGCACACGTGGAATTATAAAACAAACAGGATCCTTTTGTTCTTCAGATGTGAGCTCACAAAAACTAATGTTAAAACCTCTTGTCACTACCTTTCCACCTTTTAGCTAGCACTGTCTCTGTACCTCGCTCCTTTTCACTGAGGTGTGAATGGTCTTTTACCCCTGGGTTGGCTTCTACCCTTGTGGGGTACTTTTCTGGCATAAAACTGGTCCTGATGGAGGCAACTAGAAACTTTTGGGAGTCCACCATCCGAGGCAGCACAGGTGGGGACTCCCTGGACATCTCTGTCATTGAGGCACAGGTTAAGAAGCAAAGGAAAAACAGGAGCAGTTTCAAAATTTGCAAGTAGCATTTTATTTTTCTCAATAACAGCAAAATAAAAATATTCAGTATAACACTTTACAAAGGCAGTAAACAAGCAGAGAAATCTATGTCCTTCTTTTGAGGGTATCTCTTAATTCAAAGTTTCAGGCTTTCATTCACCTCGTCTCTCTAGTAAATGCATTGCTGCTTTTTTATAAGTCTTTGTCTGGGAACTCATTAAGAGATCCTGCTTCTCACAGAATGTTCTTGTAAGTTTACAGAATGTTCTTGTCAGTTTCAATGCAGGTGCAGCAAAAAAGAACATAGTGACCCAGAACTGACCTCTTGCTTACATCTCTGCAAAAGGCTTAAAAACTGCATTTCATGTTAACCCTTTGAGTTCCAAATAGCTTTTTGCAATCATTTCAACAGTATAACTATATACAGTTTGAAACAAAGGGATCCCGGTATCAGTAACCTTTCCACACAAAAGATCACATATATTTTTATACCCGCAGATATGCAAGGGGGGAAGAAATGATGGAACAGGAAGTGAAGGCAGAGAGACAGCGAGAGGTGGAGAACTGCAAAACCATCAGAGTGATCAGTTCCTAGGTCTCACAAGAAAATTTGGTTGCGCAACCAGACAGAAAAGGAGAGACTAGAACAGACCCTTGTGTTTAACTCTTTCTGCATAACAAATGGAGCAGGGCTTATTCAATCCTGTCACAATCTCCTAACCCATATTTTCCATTTCACTTAAACTTGACAGATTTCACAGTTCCAGTGCTACTGGCTGCGAAGCACTATTGGATCCTGTCAAAGACTATTGAATAAACTCTGACTTTTCACAAAGTATCTTACTAGGTACTTTCTTCAGAGATCAGGACTTTTAAAATGTCACTCTTTTGCCCACAAGGACATAAGTCTGGTGCAAATCAGCAATCTCCAGACCTTTTGGGACAATTCCACCCCACAGTAGGACTCCAAGGTAAGTTCCCAACTTCTGACAGGAATTCTAAAATTTAACAGTCACCTGTCCTCACTTGGGGAGGAGGGCACCGATGGATGCTGGACCAAGTCACTCCAAATAAGCACCAGATTAAATATCACCTCTGAGATTTTGCTCACAGATCTTTCCTGGACCAGCTTTCTCTCAGACCGATCTTAGCTTCTATCTTCAGTCCTTTTTCTCCTGCTGAAGAGGGAGCACTCCCATTTGGAGGTTTTGCTGCAATGGCAGCTGCCACAGCTGAGCACTTTGCTTTATGGCAGTGTCTATAGAGAAACTTCAGAACAGTGGGAGCTGGCACTATGTGCCAGGCACAGGTCTTCTACCCACTCCGACTCATCAGTCCCTGCCCTTCAGAATAGACCACTGACTCCTCCCCTTTGGAAAGCCAGTTCGGACAAACTGATCCAGCCCTTCAAGGGCATAAAAACTGGCACACCCTAGAGGTTGCTGGACACTTTCAGAGGTACATAGCTCCTGAGGGGGGGCTACAGCAGTGTAAAGGAACACTGCAAGCAAACAGAGAGAGAAAGGCAGAGCCAAGAAAGCTGCTGTCGAAGGCTGATGAAAATAAGTCTCTTTCAAAACAGAGCTGAGAGGGCTGCTGTCAGGGGCTGATCTAAAAGCTCCAGTCTAAAACACAGACAGAGAAAGAACTGTCAAATGAAATGATGATTGTAGATGTAAGCATTTCTGCCATGTGACATAAAAGAATGTATGTTTGAACTGTTGTAAATCTGGTGTTGACTCCTTATCTGCGCATGTTCCCAACAGCCCAGGCTGCCAGTCACAGGATGCAACTGTCTAAGGATTCACTGTGCACTCAGAAAACAGAGGTACTCCTCTTGAAGTGGATACTTCTGCAGCTGAACACAAACAAAAGCCCTGTTTACACGGTGGCATTTGCACCGCAGTAACCCGAATGCTCGGGTTGCTGCAGTGCAAATGCTGCCATGTGAACTCTCGGTAAGTCAGTCATTGCTCCACTCCCGCAGTCCCAGAAAGTCTGGGAACACATTCCGGACTGAGCGGTTTAAGAGGTTGTGTGGACAAACTGCACTGCTCGCTCCCATGTACCAGACCCTGTGGGCATCTTTTGGCTGCTTTTAGCTGATCGCCACTTGACTCCCAGACCCTCTTCAGCTCGTCTTGCATCGATACTGACAGGGGCTGTGTAGACGCAAAAGTTGAGCATCTTCTTGCATCGTGGCAGCTCTTTAATGCTCCCCAGAAGGAATGAAGTGGGCCATGTAAATGCGGCTAAAGGTGGAGGGCAGCAGCACAGCAGACAGTTCAATTGAAGATATCAAAGGTACAGTGGAGCCCGCCAAGATCAGTGTCAGTTTCCTGCATGACAAAAGGAATTTAACTTTCATTCAAATGTCCTTGTTTCCTGTAGTAACTTGTCTGCAGAATTCTGTAGAATTGGATTAAATTGTGGTGGACTTCACTGCACACATCTCATTTATTTTGAGCAAAAGAAAAAAGTAAAAAAGCTTAAGCAACAAACTGCAGCTCACTACAGAGGGAGGACACCCACTGACACCCTGGCAGCTTTGAGCCACATTGGCTCTTCCTCGCTGTGTGAAGCTTAGCTAATTTTTTTAACTCTCTTTGTGGCACCCACTGGACCTGGAATTCTCTCAGGCACCAACTCGTCTGTAGCTCTACCACTCACTGAGACCCCCTACCTCCTCAAAGGCATTAGCGCTCCTCGCAGGACCCCCCAGACCTAGGTCCATGAGGAGTTCAAGGGGTGGAGGCAGAGGCCTAGTTACGGACATGTGGCAGTCAGGCACTGTGGGGCCATCGCCTATCCAGACCAACAGGTGATTTCTGATGCTTCAACATCCCCTCTGAGAGTGGCGTGCAATGACACCATTGCGCATGGCAACCCTGCTGGCGTCTGCCATGCTCAGCCCATGCTGCTTTCTTGACTGCTATCCTGCAGCACCCCTGGTCTCCATCGGGGTCACTGGGACACCGGTCATCCCCAAAGCCCTCGCCCCAGGAAAGGAGAGCTGTCCTGGGGATGCTCATCCATTCCTTCCTCTGCCAACCCTCGGCACCCGAGCTCACTCCTGAACCCGGGTTGCCAGGGTGGCACGAAGTGTGGCATCCAGTGCCTCAACCCTCAGTGCCACTGGGCCGACGTAAAGCTTAGCTATTGACCAGTGCAATTTATAAAGGGCAATCAAAGACACAGGCCCCTAAAAATCATTCCACATTTAAGTACTTAATTTCCTCACATAGTAGAAATGCTTCAATTTTTAAACCATAAGTGGTTTTCCCTATAGGAAATAGTAACATTTAAACCCTGAATAAATTGTGGGTCAAAACATGTTAAAAATAATAATCAAATGTAAATGAAGCAGATGTCATGATCACATTTTGAAATGTTGAAAAAGAGAATTCAGTAAAAAGAGCCAAAGCTGGCCCGGTGATGCAGAGGGCTGAGGTGCTGGACACAACACCTTGAACCATGCCGGCGACCCGGGTTCTGGAACGGACTCGGGTGCCGGGGGTCGGCAGGGGAAGGGGTAGGATTGAGCATCCATAGGACTGCTCTCCTCCCCTGGGGAGGGTTAGGGATGCATGATCGCTCTGCAGCGGCCCCCAGTGGAGACCAGGAGCACAACAGAGGGATCGCATGAAGGGGAACACCAGAAAACGGAAATACCGCTCGCTGGCCGCCGGATGATGGCTCTCTGTCCCTGGTTGCCTCCGGTGCCTTCCTGGGGCCTCCTTCTCCACAGCAGCATCCAGGCCCTAAGAAGAGTGTGCTGGGGTCATCCCTCTCCCCCCGGTGCCTTCCCCCTCGGAGGAGGGGGGCTCGCCCGGCGAAGGGATACACCGGGATATCCTGGGGATCGGCTGCGATACGAGGAGTAAGAGGAAGGCCGGGTTAGGACAGGAGGGGCTATTGGGAAACGTGCAGAGCCTGAAGGAGTGGGGGCCTATGAGCATGAGGAGGGCGGAAAAAAGAGTGTATACAAAAAAAAAAAAGAGCCAAAACTAGAGATGTCACTTCAAAATCAAAGTAAAAAACATTAATGTCAGACCCAAAGAGAAAATAACATTTCCCAATAGTGACACCTTACTCAGTGCTCCCCCTGAAAAAAAAAATTAAGTTACACTAATTTTACACTAAAATACAATAATAATGCAAAAGTACACTTAGAAAGCTTGACTGCCTGTATTTCAAATGGTAATGCAATTAAGACAGATTCAGAACTGAGTAATGCATAAACTGATAACATCACAGGAAAGGCCTAAGGTCCAAATCTTCGAACCATTTAGAGAGGGACAATCAGACTGATGGATCCATTTAGGCCCCTTTTTCAAAACCTCCTTCAGTCCATCTCCTCCTCTCCCCTTTGGCTTCACATACTCAGTACCTTTGAATTTAAGCAAATTGCTGTCACCATCATGTACAGAGTGAAAATGCTTACCAGTATGTGTAACACTGTTGATTCTGATTGAGCTCAAGGGTTTCTGGATGCTTTTTCTTAAGTTGCATGTCATCATTCTTACATAAACAAGTGGGCAAACACACCAAATCATATAGATCACACAGTCAGTGCTGCTACTGATGAATTCTCTGATGTTCATTTTTTCCCATTGTTTGCAGGATGCTCACCCACATGGCCTGGTACTGCAAATTTGTAGACTCAGCAATTTCCACGGTGAAAAAGTCCTTTGGTAAAGGAGGTAACCAGGAACCATGTCTCTCCTTCTTCTTTATGTAGTGAGCATGAATCACTGCATCTGAAATGTTCCTTTCTCTGGAGGTAATTCTGGGGGGTGGTCCTATAGCTTCAGCGAGGGTAGGGTCTGCTGAAAGAACCGGCCAGTGGCATCTAGTGATGCCACTAATTATGCTGATTGCACGCATGTGCAAGAAACATACTGAGGCAGGTTGCCAGAAGCAGGTTGTGGAGGCATGGCACTGTTGTGGCCAATGCCCCCACAGCCTTTAAAGACTTAGCCCGCTTTCCCCAATGCCATGGCATGCTGCTGCTGACACTAGTTCAGCCAGCGTGCCACAACCTTGTAAGGTTTCAGCCACTGCAATCAGGGCCACCTCGTCATTGCAGTGTAAGCCATTCCACTGCAATGGGGAGTGACCCGTCATTGCTGGAATGCTCCATATTGTTTGTAAACATGGCGGCTTGCCACCATGTTCACAAACAATAACACCCCCTTGCAGAGGGTGCCCAATCCCCTCAGCAGCATGTGCCCCCACCGTGTTTGTTTGCCGATGGCCCCAATGCCTGTCAGCTTCAGTGCCCGAGTGATGTTGCCGATGGCATTACCCCCGCTTTGTTGTGTGCCGATGGGGTGCCCAATCCCTGTCGATTATTCCCACCCGCTTTTGTTGTGTGCCAACAGGGGTGCCCAATCCTCGTGGTATAATGTAACCCCTTGTTGTGTGCTGAGGGGGTGCCCAATACTCGTCGGCTACAGCTAAACAAAAAAGAGTTTGTTGGCACTCTGGGAGCCCACCCAGCATGCCACATACCCCTATTAAAAACGGTCCCGCAATTTTTTACCCTGTCAAAAGAAAACGTTCCTCACGGTCTCCTGCCCCCTCCCCAGCCCGCGCCACCCACTGTGCACCCTGCCTCCCACCCCTCACCCCATACATCCCTCCGAGTCCGGTGATGATCTTTGGTGGACTGAGAACACGCCTGCACTCTTCAAAGCCGACTCACGAACTGAGGAAATGCCGGTAAGCTGTATAATGGAATAAATAGGCTTTTTTTCAACTTTGATACATATCTCAGTCATTTTTGGAATTTTGCACAAAATTTTCAATATAGGGTTTTGGGACCCCTCCTCATGAATTCTGGCACTGTCATGGTGTTAAATACGGCCCAAGTGATTTTGGTCACTGCGTGGAATCACCTTTCAGGACCGATGTCATAAACAACAGTGCCAGTGTTCATGGTGGGCTCTCAAAAGCCTATGTTGCAAATTTGGTGGAAAAATCCCAAAATGACTGTTTCTGACGTCGTTGCGGTTGCAAACGCGCTCGTAGGTCCTAAATTATAATATTTTCCTCCAGATTTTCAATCTTGCCATTGTTCTGTGCCTCCTTATGAACAGTACAGCTGTCATTTTTCACATCCTGTCCGAAATGTGTTTTCGCAGTTCCGTTGCAGAATAGCGTGGTCGCTGTGGGAAATCCATGTTCGGGACACAATATGAAAATGACAGTGATACTGTTCATAAGTAGAGGTCCTAAAATGTCTATGTTGAAAATTTGGTGATGGAAGTCCATAAAATGAGTGTGCTACAAGCGTGCGTTATGCAGTTTCCACGCATGCTCATACCTTCACAACTTTGCAATATTTTCACTCTAGATTTTCAACGTTGCCATTTTTCCACACCTCTTTATGAACAGTGCAGCTGCCATTTTTCACATCCTGGCCAAAATTTGTTTTTGCTCTTACAGCGCACAATAGCGCGGTCGCTGTAGGAAATCAATATTCAGAACACAGTAAGAAAATCACACTGACAATGTTTATGAGCAGAGGTCCTAAAATGCCTTTGTTGAAAATTTTGTGATGAAACTCCATAAAATGACTGTGTTACAAGCATGCATTGTGCAGTTTCCACGCACCCTTGTAACTTTGCAAATTAGTAATATTTTCACGCCACATTTTCAACACTGGCATTTTTCCACACCTCCTTATGAACAGTACAGCTGTCATTTTTCACATCCTGGTCAAAATATGTTATCGCGCTTCCGGTGCAGAATACCGCAGTCGCTGTCAGAAATCAGTGTTTGGGACAGATTAGAATCGAGCGAGCGGAGGAGGGGAAAAATGGACCGAGCTCAACTGAGCTCTGTCAGTCACTGCGTATTTCATTGTGGCCAGAAAAAGGCGCCACAGGCAGCAAGCCAGTACAAGGGCAGCCTGCAGTGCCCGAGCAGACACAAAACAAAGCGGTGAAGGAGGGGAGGTGAGTAGAGCTCAGCAGACTCAGTTGGGACTGCTGTGGATTTCTCTGTGGGCGAAAAAGGCAGCAATAGCCGACCGTCGGCGCAGCGTGGGATTTCGCTCGCGGCGCCCGGCGACCCGGTTCGAGGAGCGGATCCGGGTCATTGGAGGGACGGCCGGGGGAGAGGATCGGCGTCCGTGGACAGCTCTCCTTCTCCGGGGAGGTGTGGGTAGCACTCAGTGCACTGGGGACTCCTGGCGGAGGCCGGGAGTTCTCACGTAGCCGACGCTTGACGTGGGGGGGGAGGAGGCGGGGCAGACGCTGGCGTCATTGCACATCCCCGCATCCTCTGGGGAGAAAATAAGGAGGAAAAAGATGGCGGGGCAGGACCACCGATGGATGAAGCCCTTCCTGGAGAGCCTCGTATCGCCACCGCCGCTGCGGGACCCCAACCAGTCGCAGTTCCGGGGTCACGAAGGTGGCCCATGGCCCCACCCTCCGGGGGGCAAGCCGGGGTGACCGAGGGTCCTGCAGCTACAGGCGTGGTAGTGGTCTCCGGGCCATGACCAGGCGGAGGATGTAGCCGGTGGTCCCAAGCAGGGAAACAAAAAAAAAAAAAAAAAAAAAAGGCAGCAATGCAATGAGGGGGCCCAGTATGAAAGGGCAGCCTGCAGCAGCGGGAGAAACAGAACAAGCGACTGGAGAGAGGGGGGGAGCGAGCTCAACCAAGCTCCATCGTGACTGCTGTGGATTTCTTTGTGGGCAGAAAAGGACGGCAACGCAGGCAGGAGCCCCATACAAAAGGGCAGCCTGCAGCGCCAGCAGAAATGGAATGAGCAAGTGAGAGAGGGGGAGTGCATGAGGTCAATGGAGCTCTGTCGGAACTGCCACAGATTTCTTTGTGGGCAGAAAAAGGTGCCAACAGAGGCAGGAGCCCAGTACAAAAGGGCAGCCTGCAGTGCCAGAAGAAACAGAATGAGTGCGTGAGACAGCAGGAGTGAGCGACCTCAATGGAGCTCTGTCAGGACAGCTGCGGATTTCTTTGTGGGCAGAAAAAGGTGCCAATGCAGGCAGGAGCCCAGTACAAAAGGGCAGCCTGCAGCACCGGGAGAAACACAATGAGAGAGTGAGAGAGGGAGAGTGAGCGAGCTCAACGGAGCTCTATCATGACTGCTGTGGAGTTCTTTGAGGGCAGGAAAAGGTGGCAATGGAGGCAGGAACCCAGTACAAAAGGTCAACCTGCAGTGCCGGCAGAAACGGAATGAGCGAGTGAGAGAGGGTGAGTGAGCGAGCTCAACGGAGCTGTGTTGGGACTGCTGCAGATTTCTTTGTGGGCAGAAAAAGGCAGCAATGCATGCAGGAGCCCAGTACAAAAGTGCAGCGTGAAGCAGTGGGAGAAACAGAATGACCGAGTGAGAGAAGGGGAGTGAGCGAGCTCAACGGAGCTCTATTGTGACTGCTGCAGATTTCTTTGTGGGAAGAAGAAGACGCCAACAGAGGCAGGAGCCCAGTACAAAAGGGCAGCCTGCAGCATCAGGAGAAACAGAATGAGCAAGTGAGACAGGGGGAGTGAGTGACCTCAACGGAGCTCTATCATGATTGCTGCGGATTTCTTTGTGGGCAGAAAAAGGTGGCAATGCAGGCAGGAGCCCAGTACAAATGGCCAGCCAGCAGCGCTGGCAGAAACAGAATGAGCAAGTGAGAGAGGGGGAGTGAGTGAGCTCAACGGAGCTGTGTTGGGACTGCTGCAGATTTCTTTGTGGGCAGAAAAAGCCGCCAGCACAGGCAGGAGCGCATTATAAAAGGGCAGCTTGCAGCAGCGGGAGACACGGAACAAGTGAATGAGGGAGGGGGGAGTGAGTGAACTCAACGGAGCTCTGTTGGGACTGCTGCGAATTTCTTTGTGGGCAGAAAAAGGCAGCAGTGCACCCAGGGGCCCAGTACAAAAGGGCACCCTGCACTGGCAGGACAAACAGAACGAGCGAGTGAGAGAGGGGGAGTGAGCGAGCTCAGTGGAGCTCTATCGTGACTGCTGTGGATTTCTTTGTGGGCAGAAAAAGGTGGCAGCACAGGCAGGAGCCCAGTAAAAAAGGCCAGTCTGCAGCACCAGCAGAAACAGAATGAGCGAGTGACAGAGGGGGAGTGAGTAAGCTAAATGGACTTGTGTCAGGACTAATGCAGATTTCTTCATGGGCAGAAAAAGCCATCAACAGAGGCAGGAGCCCAATACAAAAGGGCAGCCTGCAGTGCCAGGAGAAACAGAATGAGCGAGTGAGAGAGGGGGCGTGAGCCACTTCAACAGAGCTCTGTCAGGACAGCTGCAGATTTCTTTGTGGACAGAAAAGGGTGCCAACACAGGCAGGAGCCCAGTACAAAGCAGCAGCCTGCAGCACCGGGAGAAGCAGAACGAGTGAGTGACAGAGGGGCAGTGAGCGAGCTCAACAGACCAACGCAATCAACATTCAGCATTGACAAATGCTGTTTTTTTCCTACCACCACATTGTAAATTGTAATGAAAGTCATTCTAGAGACTTAATCTAGCTTTGGGGGTCAAAATGCCACTCATTGCAGTACTCTGTTTTGTGCTTCCTCCAGCTCTTTTAGATAGTATCCCCTACTCAGAAACCTATGATGAGGTATGGGAACTTTTGGTATCTTCAACTGAATTGTCTGGTGTGCTTTTTTGAATGCCCCCCACCTTTGTGTTCTGCCAGTTACAGGTTACCTGGTTACATATGGTGGCAGAGCATGGACTAGAATGCCCCCTACACTTATCGGAAAAATGGATTTAAACTACAGTAATGGCAATGTCCTCCAAAGTCTACTGAGAGAACTGAAGAGATAACTGGACCTTATGGATATCGAGAATCAGCTCCCAGCCATTTTTTTTTTTTTTTTGTTATGCAGGCTGGAGAGGACGTCTACGTATTCTTCTTGTGGCACCTAACCAAATACCTGAATTTGTAGAAGAGGAGGAGAGAGTCCCAGATGCAGAGAAAGCAGAGATGTCTGGTGAGACAGCATCAGTGGAGAGCCTCAGGAGTAAGCTCAAGGAGAAGAACCCTAGAGAACAGGGGAGAAGTGGCATAGGGGGTTAAGCAAACTAGTATGTAAAGAGTATCAAAATGATAAAAATGTTTTCTCTGATGTTTCCAGAAAGCAATGAGTAGGAAGAGAGTAGGGGTGACAGGATCAGAAGACAAGGGAGAAAGGAGAGGGAGACAGATGGGAAAAGAGAAAGAGGATGCGGGGGGGGTAGTACTTGGTGCAGTCAGAATTGACATTGTGCCGGCCCACCAGTGCAGTGGCAGCACTACCACTTGTGATGCCAGCAACCCGGGTTCGGTAGTGAGCCAGGGTTGCTGGAGGGCTGGCCAGAGAAAGAAAGATCAAGCACCTGATGGGCCACTCTCCTTCTCCAGGGAGGGTGGGCTGCAGACCTCGCTGAAATACTGCCACCTGGGTGAACATGGGTGGAAGGTGCAGTCCAAGGCATAAATTAATGTCAGAGACTTAATTAGTGGCGTTCGTTAATCAAAGTAAAAAATGGTTAACAATTGGCTGAAGTTGATTAGCAATTACCAAAAATTTATATTTTTGCTCAAAACCCCATAAAATGTACTTATCATGCTCTATATTGATAAAATACACATTGTACACAAGTTTCTGAGAATGATACTGTTTTATTTGGAAGAAGAAGCAGAATTAGCATTTATATAGCAATTTTTATACACAGTATATCCCAAAGTGCTTTACAAGCAGTGCTAGACTGGTAATGAAGCGACTCAATGGGTAGTGGTGGCCATAACGCACATCAACACCCACACACAGCCTGGACAATTGCATGGACTGGTTAGCCATTCAGAGTCTAAATACAGCAATTGTACAGCAGCACAAATACATTTTAAGAGCCGTGAAGGATGATGTTTGCCAAAGCAGACTGTGAAATCGTGACGTGATCATGAGTCGTGACAAATACAAATTTTAAATGAACCCCACTCCCGCCCCATAAAAACTACTCCACCTGGGACAGTGATTGACTATAAACTTCTAACAAGGACTGTTGCTGCTCTTCTCCACCAGCCATGTAGCCTGTTATTCTGGCCTGTTTTGGGGGGGAGGGAGCAGGGGGTGGGCCACCATCCGCAGCTGCCAAATCACCAGGACATCTTGGTTTAGCACTAAAAAATATGTCTACAGCCCTGTCTGGGTTAAATTCAGCTGGAGGGGGGTCCTGCTTTTTAATGTGAATCAGTGTTTCTATAGTATCCTTTGCCAGACTTGCTCTCCAGTCAGTTTTTACCTTGTTCATAGTTGAAAAACACCTTTCTACAGTTGCAGGAGACACAGGAAATACTTTCAACACATTGGCAAGCTTCAACAGATTTGGATAAGAATTTTGGAAATCACATACAAGCTTTGACCAGATAGCAGAGGCAGACATATTATTGATGAAATTGGTTTGAGCAAAAATTTTAAACTCTTGCCATTCTGCAAGCACTTGATGAGTGTCACAGTCAGGCTGCAAAAGAGCTGAAAAATAGTCTGCTGCTTCAGTGATGCCACTGTTACCATACAGCTCCAGTTCCTTTCGGTCTGTTGGCCAAAGTCTGGTATCTAACACTTTTGTACAGTTATAGATACTACTTTCATCATTCAAACCAAACCTTTGTTTACAACAGTTCTCAATATTTTTAATGTATTTCTTACATTGCTGTTTAAAAGTTTTAATAGATTGAGCACTTAGATGTGTTAATTTTACACCCTTGTAAGTGACTTCAGGACATGCTCCTGAAAGAAAATCAGACTCATTTTTTAAGAGAATGTCAAGTTCACTGCACCTATGGGACCACTCTGCTTAGCATGGTCAAGAGTGTTTCTCAAAATTTCAACAGAGCTAAGTTTCTCTGGCATTTCAACAACTTAGTTTTGAAGTGCTAGTGAGAACCTGGCAAGTGGCTGAAGCAACTGTTCAAAACTGGTGGTAGTTCAGGTGGATGTTAAAGATCCCATGACACTTATCGAAAAGAGTAGGGGAATTTTATTAGGGAAATAAATCATAGCATCATACAGAAGTAAACATAAAAGAAAGAAAACAAGGGTCATATAATATCCAAATATGCATAAAGAACATATATTCTTGCAGTCTGAAAAAAAAGAGAAAAATAAACAAAGGCATTGACAATATAATGGAACAGAAATAGGAAACTAAGGTAAAAAAGTAATATACTTCCATGAAGAGTGAAAGCGATGTAATGGAAGTCGATGACGTTCTGAGTCCATAACAGTCAAGAGAGCATGTTCAATATGCTGTATAATAACAATCGGAACAGTCGGAATTTGTTGTAACACAAATTGGCATCGAGCTTGCCACATATAATATTTACTCATAGTAAAAATCATTCTAAGGGTACTGGGGTGAAATTTGTTCCAAACATCTGAAAAATCTCCCAATATCAAAACCTGATATGTTATTCTGCTAAGAAATGGCCATTTCCATTTATTGGCCAAAGTTTTCCAAAATAATAAAGCATCTTGACATTCAAAAAAGAAATGTGATATAGTTTCCTCAATTTGTAAACAGGAAGGTTTAGGGCAGAATAGTTCTTGAGAAGACTTGTGTTTAAGATTTCCCTTAACTTGCAATTTGCCATGACAACATAGCCAAGATACATCCCACATATGAAGCGGTACTCTTTTATCTTGAAGGATAGACAGAACACAATCATGTCTGGAAGGGGAGCAGTAGGGAAAGTGCAAAACTGGCTTTGTAATATTGATAAAGGTATCATAGAGCTGTTTTCTAGATAATGGTAATATGGAAGATTTTTGAAGCTTCCAAAACCTTATCTTGCGAAAACTGTCTACAGTATATGTGGGATAGCATGTAAGATGAGATGGCATAGATGGGAGTAGTTCCCATTTATCCATAACAAAATGTAGAGCAAAGTCAATCCAAACATCACTAATGGTAGATGTGTATCTGATGCTTTGAAAAAGGTGAAAAAGGAAAAAAGAAAGAAAAAAGGCTATGGGATGAATCATACCAAGTCCACCCTGAGAAATCGGCAAGTATGTAACATCCCGTTTAATGGGGTTAAGTCTGCTACCCCAGACCATCTGAAAACATACACTAAAAATGCGGGTTTCTAAGTGTTTAGGAGGGGCATAAATATGACTGAGAAACAAAAAAATGGGAAGGATGAATTTCTTAACCACTAAAACTCTCTTTCTTTTACCTAACTTCCAAGATTTCCAAACACCCACTTTACTTTCTCCTATGTGAAGACGCTTTTCCCAATTATAAGCAGCTGCATCTTCAGCATTAAACCAAATCCCCAAAATTTTCTGAAGGGGAGGTAGATGTGATGATGTCACCAACTGTAGAAACAGTGGTAGACTCTGAATCCAAGGGGATTGATACACTTTTCTGAAGGTTCAACCTGCCACCAGAAAGAACAGAAAATGTCTGAAACACTTGAATTGCTCTAATACCAGAGGAAATATCATGCATAAACAAAACAACATCATCCGCATATGCAGTGATCTTAACCTGGGGAAGAGAGTAATGGGGTGCTAAACCTATAATTTGGGAATCCTAATTAATTTGTTGTATACTGGGTCCAGGGCAAAAGCATATAAAAGTGGGCTAAACGGGCATCCTTGTCATACCCCAACCTTCTGAAGTAAAGGCTCACCTACAAATCCATTAATCAGCGGGAAAAATAAGCGAAGGAAAAAATATGGGTAATCCAATGAAGGAAAGTAGCTGGAATACCATATAAGTGTAAAACCTGAAAGAGATATGAGTGATATACCGAATCAAAAGCCTTTGCCTGATCCAGTGAAAGTACAAATCCCGAAATGTGATTACGTTGTTTTGCCTCAAAAATTTCTCGCAGAAGAAATAAATTTGTATTGATGGATCTCCCTGAAACAGCACAAGACTGTGCTGAATCTAAGAGATCTGGAGCAACCCGTTGTAAACGGGTACTAAGTAGATGCCTTAAAATCTTAAAATCTGTGTTCAGAAGGTGAAGAGGTCTCCAATTCAGTAATGAGCGTTTATCTCCTTTTTTGTATATAAATTTGAGAAAAGAGATTCCAAAGTTAGTAACCTGAGAGGAATCTTGTAAAACGTAGTTATAAACTTGGGTCAACATTTCCAGGAGGTCCTCTCGAAATGTTTTATAAAATTCATGAGTAAGTCCATCAGGACCTGGTGCCACCTGTAATTTAAGGTGAGAAACAGCATAAGCGACTTCTTCCTGAGAAATGGGAGCAATAAGGTCTTCAACATGGTGTAAAGAAAGTTGTGGAACAGGGGCCAAAAAAATCGTGGATAACTCAGGAGTGTTGGGAGGTACAGTACAGAATTGGGAATGCAAATAATCGTTAACAATGGAGAACATACCAGAAATATCTGAAACTACCTTTCCCGTCACATCAAAAAGACCATGCATGACTGTAGCCTGAAGTCTAGTAGTATAAGCTAAGAACGAGTTTGCTGATGGAGACACCGACGTATCTACTTTCATAAGAAAATCTAAAGAACGAGCACTCTTATATTGATGTGTAAACATATGTCGTTTAACCTTGTTAATTTGTGAGGAATAGTCCATCGAGGAAGAGACAGAAAGAGACATTAATTTATAGAGTTGATTCCGAAAAGCTAAATACGTAAGGTAGGAATCACGGGCAAGACAACGTCCAATATTTTGAAAAAGTGTACGTAGATCGAGTTTCGTATCTGACCACCATTCCCAGACTGAATCATAACAACAGAGAACCGTAATTTGAGTCCGCAAGAAGGACCTAACTTGTGACTGAACAAAAGTCTTGGTCAATAGAGTATTGTTTAATTTCCACTGAAGTGTTGGGGGAAGAAGGGGTATGGTGTTTGCATCTAATGAAAAAGTACAGGTCAATAAGAAGTGGTCTGAAAGTTCTGTCGGGCAAAGTGAAACTGCTTACGGTATACAATATCTAGAGGAAAAGAAATAATCAATCACAGGGTGTGATATATAGATCTATGATATGTACAGCCAGCATCATTTTTCAAGGATCAGTAAGCATCAATTAAACTAGCATTTTTACTATATTAGAGGCAATGGAGTCACAATAAACCTTTTTCCGACTGCTGTCCTACAAGAAACATCAAGAGAGAGCAATTAAAGTCACCGCCCCAAATAATATGCTTCCTAGTACATAGAAAAGGAGTAATGAGATCTAGTAACTGTATACGAGCGTGTTTCGATTGTGGACCATAAAAATTTATAAGGCGGAAGGGTTGTCCTTGAAAAGTACAATCAAGAATCAGAGCCCTACCAGGATGAATATCCAGAACATGGGAAATCGAAAAGGTCAAGGAAAAAAATAGGATAGCTACCCCATCAGCAAAATCGTCCCCGAAGGTCCAATATGAGGGACCTTTATACCATCCCGTTTAAGATGCTGTACTTCAACAAGCGAGGTGAGATGTTTTTGCAAAAAGAACATCCAAGAGAGAGGCAGCAAGATGAAAACACCATCCTCCTTTGTAGCTCTTCAGGCTACAAACATTGAAGAAGCCAGTCGAAGAAGAGTCAGAGTAAAACAATTAATCAACCACTTTCATCGCCGACGGTCATGTTTTTACGTCTTTTACTTCACTTATTGGTTTTAGTCAGTTTTTTGCGAGAAACATCAGGAGGCTTAGGTATAGTAATATCCATGTCAGAAGGTAAGACAGAGGCCTCAGAATCACCGTCTGAGTCCTCTCTCCCACCCTTCAGACATTCAAAGGTGTTAGAAAGTGAAACTTCAGGCGGTTTCATTGTTTTGCGAGAAGCCGCCCTGGTGACTCTTCTGCTAATCTGAAAACCATCCGGGTCCAGTAAGGGAGTGACCGTGGTCTGAGTAGATAAAGGGGGTGGAGTATGTGTGACAGATTCCTGAGTAGTAGGAATAAGTTCCATATCCTTAGGAGGTTCTTGTGTGGGTTGTGTGTCAACCGGTACAACGAGCATATTGGGGAGGTGGGGTGTAGGTACCTCAGGGACTTCAGATAGTGAAATCAAGTTTATGGATTGATCTTGAGCTTTATCTTGTGCTTTTTGAGCAAGGACATTCGAATCCCACCCCTCCTGCCTATTCTTACTAGCCCAAGGACATTGATGGTACGCATGCCCTTTCTCATCGCATAAGTTACACTGAAATACATTCGTGCAGGAAACACTAGGATGTCCAAACCCTCACATAAGCTACATTTCAAGCAAGTCACATGTACTACTGAGATGCATGCATGAGCCACATTTATAACAGGTTCTGGGTTGGCCTCCATAAAAACACACCCCTCTATCTTTTCCCAAAAAAAAGCTGTTAGGAAGGTGAACAACTTCAGAATTGACTTGAAATAGTTTTACACGAAACTTCCAGCTACCTGTCCAATGACCTTCCTCATCTATAATGGCTTCAGAAGGGGGATAAGACCGTACACCTGTTCAGTAGCCAATGATAAATATCGCTGATACTAACCCCCTCATTGCGAAACATGATAGTCACTGTTCTAACTGCCGGTTTGGTGAGGGGAATGACTGAAAAAGGGACCCAAAGAGGAGAATTTTTCAATGTGGCATATTTATTCCAAAATTTGTCTAAACCATTAGCATGTTTAAAACTAATGTCAAAGGTTTCTTCCTCAGAAATATGTATTAAAGCATAAATATCAGAGGCTTGAAAATGCATATCACCCTTTAAAAGGGTTCGGGCCACATAATATCGGTCAGAAAATACAGAGAGACCTCCATTGTAACGTAAACGCACTGCATGACATCTGGGAGCCTGTTCTAACTTATTCTTAAATAGATCAGACAGGACAGGTCCCCTTTCTCTGTGCTACAGCAGGTTGCAAGGAGTACTAATGGAAGGGCCCTCCAGGATCCTTAATAAGTGGTGCAACAGTATTTAATAAGGGAAGGGATGTACTGGGAGTTGAATCTGGACATGAAATGGGGTCAGAGGTAGTTAAGGTAGATTGTGTTGAGGAGGTTTGGTCAGAACGAGAAAGGCTAGTACTGGAGAGACTCAAATTAGTGAAAGCAACCAGTGGGGAAGGAAAGGAAGGAAGGAAAAATAGGAAGAGAGGGAATGTTAGAATGCATAGAAAGGGGGTCTTTAGAATAATGGGGCCCAGAAGGATCTCTATCCTGCAATGACAGTTTAGGACCATCAGTAGGAATGTCACTAGAAACAGCAGAATCATGGTTATGAATAACTGCAGCAGATACAGCACATGTATCAGCAGAATCCATTATATCCCCCCATGTACAACAGGAGTAGGCAACAAAGCAGGGGTAGAAACATTAA
The DNA here is from genome assembly GCA_016271365.2 of Neoceratodus forsteri. Taxonomy (NCBI): domain Eukaryota; kingdom Metazoa; phylum Chordata; order Ceratodontiformes; family Ceratodontidae; genus Neoceratodus; species Neoceratodus forsteri. The sequence goes on from CM028130.1 coordinate 1,070,850,068, forward strand.
AGTCAGTTACAGTAGCATCTGCAGATCTAGGTATCTCGTTGGAGCTCGTAGTTGAAGGTGCAGGTCTGTGTGGAGAGAACAGAACACTGTGTTTGTCTGCATCCCACGTCGGGTCTGGTGTCCAAGAATCTAAGTCCGTCTTCATCCATCCTGCTCGGGTGAGAGCTGTAGAAACAGACCAGGTAGGGTCTACAGTATTGAGGTTATTCGCAACGCCAAAACATGCACAAATTAAAGAGGATGTAGATAAAGTGTTGACAGTCATCGTAGCAGTCACAGAGGGAGAAGAAATCGGTGTCTGGGAAAAAGGTTCCAAACTCAGTAAGTCCATGTCTCGGGACTGCGACTCTTTAGTCTTACCAAAATCTGTGCGAGAAACACCGGAAAGTGCAGGGGGAAGACATAGCGTTGCACCAGCGATCGTCGTAGAAGAAGGTTCCATTGTAGTAGAATGCATTGAGATCTCCAAGGTACTAGGTTGTGTCTTGCAAGGTGTATTACCAGAGTGAACAAAGATATCCTGATCTGTCATGGAAAAGGAGGCGTTTGGTGTGTCTGCAGATCGTAAAGCAGTGTGTTTAGCATCAGAAACAATCCAGTCGTCAGGAGCCCAGGAAGATTTCTCTCGGGTATCAGAGCAGGCAGGTAGCATCTCATGCATTATCAGAGAAGGAGAGGTGAGAACCTCACCGGAGCAGGGCCGAACAGCATCTGAGCCCTCCATTGCAGCAGCAGGAAACCCCTTACCGGAAAAAGTAGGGGAATTTCCCCAGTGTCCTGGCCAAATTTCCCTCATTCACTAAAAATACCACCAACAGCTTAATTTGGTTCAAGGTCAGTTGGCATTCATCTGTATCCCCCTCCCCCGGGTCATGCCTGAAAATAGGCAGGATTTGTCTAGTGCACTTACCCGGTCAACAAAAAGGAAAAAACTAAAAATACGAAAGGTGTGCAACCATTTGGAATTTAATCAAAATTTGCAACACTCCCTTAGCTTTGTCCTGATCATGAGTTGGGTCTGTGGCCATAGATTCTAAATGAACAGTGAATATGGGGAATGATTTGGTAACAGCCTTGGTGGCAAGAAGTTTATGCTGTACCCGAGTGTCACGGGCCTTCTTCGGATGTTCAAATGACATCTCCATGGCCTGGGCAAGGGACCGCAACTCTTTAAGTCACTTAGGACTTTTCTGATAGAGATAAAACAGCTGAGTCAGAAAGTTTGAAACTTCATTGAAATAGGTATTATCCAAAGTATCTTTCATGGTCAGTTCTAATCTGTGTGAGAAACAATGAACAGCAACCAATGGACTATAGGTCTTCCCTTAAAAGTGCAACAAGACCCTGTCTTACACCCTTGTTGACAGCTGCCCCATCAGCCTCAAACCCAACCATTTATTTTGCGATAAGGCCATTCTCTGCAAGAATGTCTAAGAGGAGATTTTTGAGTCCCTCACTTGTGCCATCTGATACTGCTTTCATTCGTAAAAATTTAGTCTCCACGTGACCATTGCTGGGATTAACATAAATTACGTAAACCAGTTCCTTTTCAGTTACACCTCTATCAGTACTACCATCCATAAGAACTGAAAAATAATTAGCATTTTTTACAGCTGCCAGCAGGTTTTCCTCTAGGTTCTTGCCAATATACATGGTCAGTTCTTTCCCACTAACAGCATTAATGTATTTATTGCCCAAATGAACTCCATGGTGCTTCTCTTGTTCTGCTATCACTTCAGACTTTTTAATAGGGATGTCCTCTTTGCCCATCATATACAGGATCTCCATCAGCCTGCCTAGAACCATTCTATTCCATTCTTCTGCATTACTAAAAGCTCTCCCTGTAAATAAATTAAAATTATTTAGCTCTGGGTCCAATCCCCCTACCCCCCTCCCAATTACTTTAAACTTACCAGTTGTGGTATGGTGATATATTTCAAGTGGTGGCCATGTTTTACCAAATTTCAAAATGTTAAGAGCTTGCTTGTGATGCTCTGTCTGAAGATGTTTCTGGATGGCGTCAACTTTTAGCTGGGGGTCAGTTATCCCTGCAATCAATGCCTCACCGAAGTTCCTCAACCCACATAGCTCATCTTTATACTGACAGCACAGTTTGCAACTAGCACACACTTCACATTCTCCCTCACTGCTTATCTGTAGCCAGTTTTTGTCTAGATCATATTTTTTGCACCATCCATCTGCAGTTGCTAATTTTGCTCCACCAGCCTTGTTGGACTGCAATAATTAAAACGCTTGAAGTTAGCAAAACAAGAGTCCGTCAAGCTGTGCACTTAAAAATTAACACATCAAGTTACTGTTATTTGGCTAACTCTCTGTACTGAAAAAAAAGACAAATGGCAGCTGCAGATTTGCTTTGACCCCCTGAGCCCCCCACCCCAGTTAAATTGTTTACTTGTCCCCATCTCTGCCATAGGCAGGGCACACACTTAAAGTTTTAGAGCTGTGAACAGAACACTTCCCCAAAGTTCACTGCTGCAGCAAAGCTCTGGCTGGCAGCAGGGCTAGTGCCTTAATTTGTAATGTCCCCTCAGGTCCAATGGGCAGGGCACACAAGAGTTACAACTTCCCCAGTGCAACTGAGAAAGCAGGTGTATTTTTGGTTTTGTCTCCTTCATCTCTGCTAAAGCAGGGCACTGATACAATTTTTTTACTTCTTTGTTTCCTCTCCCCTGAGGACTCTGGAAAAACCAGGGCACAATTTTTTTCATCACTGCTGCAGAAAAGGGCTGGCTGGGCACAAAATAAAGCAGGCAGGGCGGGCATGACCACTCATTGTCCCCTTCATCTCTGCCAAAAGCAGGGTACATTTACTTAAATGTCACAGAAGTTTTTCTTTTGTTTCCTTCCCTTAATAGAACTCTCTGGAGTAAACCAGGGCACAATTCTTAGTCTGTTCTGCTCCCAAAAATATTCTGCTACTTGCAAGTTAATACAGTTTATTTGCTTAATCCCCCATCATCATTGCTGCAGAAAGGGCTGGGTGCATTTTAAAGCTGGACATGACCGTTTAACCACTGTTGTCCCTTCATCTCTGCCAAAAGCAGGACACATTTAGTCACACAAGTTACTTTTCCCTTTTTGTTTCATCTCCCCTCAGAACTCTCTGGAAAAACTAGGGCACAATTTTTTTTTGTTTTCTGTTCCCAAACAGTTTGCAAGAGCACGATAAAGTTTGATACTTTTCCCCCATGAGATCAGTCACTGGCATTCAGTTGGGCTGGGCACAAAATAAAGACTGTTTCACCACTCTATTCATCTCTGCCAAGCAGGGTAATAGTTCACATTTACTTTCTTGTTGTTTCCACTCCCTGATTCATCTCTGTTTTGCCCACTGTTCGGGCCCATCCTACAAGGTGCCCACCTTGCCCTGGCCACCTCCCCAGTCATACCGCTGCCTTGTCATGTACCATCCCATTGAGTTCACTCCTCCAGGCTCCGTGGACAATAAACTCAAAAGTTTGTACTTGTTTATTTTGTAGCAAACCCCCCAATTGTCTACTCAGCTGCGTGCTGTTCCTCTGCAAGTTGCTTGGCCGAATCTGTGTCACACTGCCTGCTTGCCCCACCACGATGCTTTGTATGGCTCTCCTCTGGTCCTGGTCCTCTCTCGCACCATCTTGGCCTCCTCGGCTCCCCTGCTCCTCAGTGCGGCTCCTCCCTGCAAACACAGAAAGAAATTCATTAACTGGACCCCACCAATGAGCTAAAAAAATACAATTTAAAAAGAAGAGGAAACTGGAACTTACCTTGCTTTAATTTTGCTCTGGCTGGAGCTTCTGGTCCTGCTTGCTCTTCTGCTGGGGTTACGCTGTAAGAGGATGCTATAACGTTTCTCCCGCACAGAGACTGGGTGGAGGGCATTGCTGGCCAATCAGGAGGGGTGCGGGGGAGAAGGGCAGAAAAAACAGAAATATTTTTTTTTAAGAAACATGGCCCAAAATGCCAAAAAGGACATTTTTAAAGGACCCAGGGCCAGTTCAGAATGATTTATTTATTCACTGAAATATTCAGAAAGACCTTTGAGTCAGCGACTCATTTACAAAGGTTCCACATCATACATAAAAGGATACATGGACAGAACTTGGAATACAGATTACAGTACAATTACAAATAACAGTCAGTGAGGTTACATAGTTGTGCAGTTGTTGAATAACAGCAAGTTTCGTTTCTTAGTACAGCCATAATAGTTACAGAGGTTCTGTAGAGGCTGATGGTCATAGGGTTTCATAGTTACAGTTTGGTACGGGGAGTCCGAGAATAGTTAGTTTGATAGATGCATATGTCAACCTGGTGTCAAGGGCAGTCACATTGGCTAGAGGCATGAAAGTATCTCCGTAACTTGGATTTATAAGGGCCAAGCCTTAATTTGTTTGTTATATGAATTGGGAGGGCGTTAGTCCAGGAGGAGGCCCTGTAAGTGAAGGTTTCGCCGGAATTGGGAAGTCTGGCCATGGGGTACACTTATCAGTTGCTTGTTTGAGCTGTGGGTTGTTTTGACTGGGGGAGCTGGGCGGATGATTTGGTTTAGGGTAGGTGGGGTGAGGACTAATAGTACCTTTTTGTCATAAGGCAGGTGTGGTACCTGATTCTGCTATCTAGGTTTAGCCAGTTTGTGCTGCTGTAAAGGAAGCAGAAGTGTGTAAAATGATCACATCCAAGGATGAGATGGCAGGCTTTGTTTAAAACGAGTCGGAGTCTGCTTAGGGTGGTGGATGGAATGGCACTGTAGATTAGGATGCCGTAATCTAGCAGGGAGAGGATCGAGGAGTTTATGGTAAGTTGTAATGCTTCAGGGGTGAGGCAGTGTTTGTACCAGTATAGTACCCCTAGTCTGGAGCTAAGGGCTGTTGATAGGTGTAGGGTATGTTGATTAAAGCTGAGGGCAGGGTCTAGAGTGATCCCTAAGTGTTTAAAGCTGCTTACTTGTTCTAATGGGGTCTGATTGGCAGTGAGGAATTGGGGGCAGAGGTTCTTGAGTGGGTTCTGGGGGTGGGCCGAGCATGACTTTTGTCTTATTGTAGTTGATAATAAGATGTTGGGTGGTGAGTCAGTCTTGACTAGATGGAACAGTGTTGAGAGGTTTGGTGGAGCTTGGGGGTGATGGGTCAGAGGCGAACAAGACCGCATCATCTGCGATATAGGAGTAGATTTCTGGGGCATGGCGCTGGGAGGAGTTGAGGTATAGGCTAAAGAAGTAGGGGCCAAGTATGAGTCCTGTGGGACACGGATTAGATAGGGAGGCGGGGGGAGAGGACAGGGCCTACCTTGACTATCTGCGTTCTATCGGAAAGATATCTGGTGAACCAGTTTAGGGTGTCATTGGAGAAACCCATGAAAGCCAGGGCGTTAAGCAAGAGGGCATGGTTTATGGTATCGAATGTCTTAGACAGGTTCATGAAGATGGCGCCTGTGAGGTGGCCGTGTTCCAGAGCTGAGTGGACATGGGAGGTAAATTCAAGGAGGGTGGTGGTGGTACTGTGGCCCTTGCGGAAACCGTGCTGCTGTCCGGATAGAAGGTTATATTTGTTAAGGTGGTCAGTAAGTTGGTCGGCGACTATGCGTTCTAGCACCTTAGATGGGGGGTAGGATAGAGATGGGGTGGTAGTTGTTTGTGGATGTGCGGTCACCACTTTTATGGATGGGTGTGATGTAGGCCGATTTCTAGTGGGTAGGGAATTTCCCTTGACAGAGGGAGCAGTTTAGAATGTGGGTGAGTGGAGCTTGGACTTCCTGGAGGGTGAGACTGAGAAGTCTGAGGTCCAGGGAGTCGTGACTATAGTAATTTTGGCTAATAGCTTTGCTTAGGTAGGGTTTGGCAGCCTCTGGGATAAGGACTCACAGGTAGAAGGGTCAAGCAAGGGGAGGATGTGAGGCGTTATGGGCAGGTAGGGGATAGAAGAAATTAGGGGGGCAGCACATGGGAGAGATTAGTGAAAGCAGTGTTAAGGGCCAAGGCTATTCTGAGGGGGTCAGAGGAGAGGCAGCCATCTATTAGAATTTGGTCAGGTAGCAGGTTTGGGGCTTTGTAACAGAGTTCCTTAATGTTTTCCCAGAACTTGCGACCAGAGCCCTAGGTGGAGGTTAAGGTGGCTTTGTGATAGTTCGCTTTGGAGGTGCATATGGCCCAGGTGCACTTGTTTCAGGACTCCCGATAACATTGCCTGTCCAGAGGCCATTGGGTCTCATTGGCAAGATGCAATAGTGCATCACGCTGATGAAGTAGGCCTTGGAGGTGGTCTGAGAACCATGGTGCATGATTCCCTTTGGTCATTGTTTTGGTGAGGGGGGGCAAACTTGTCATAGGCTGCGTTAAAGGTGTTGGTAGATAGTTCAAGGGCATGGTCTGGGTCAAGGGTGTTAGTTAGGGGTGTCCAATCCCATTCTCTGAGGTGGGCCTTGAGTAGGGCTAGTATACCAGGCCCTAGTTTGCATTTTGCAATAATTTTAGGCAAGGTTTTGGGGGGGTATCAGACCAGTTGCAGAGAACTGGAGAGTGGTCACTTAGGGTGTCGGGGAGGACTTATTTGTGGGGGCGGTTTGTGAAAACTAGGTCTATTAGGGAAGATGACCCTGTGCGGGCTTGTAGCCAGGTGGGGGTCTTGATGACCTGAGTGAGATCGAGGGCTGACGCCTCGTTGACGTATGGGGTGGCTGTTTTGGCCAGCCAATTTATGTTGAAATCCCCCAGTAGTACTTTTTCATGCTTTGGGGGTAGGGTGGCAAGGTAGGACATGATGGCTTGGAAGGCTGGCTTCGGGTCCTTGGGAGGGACATTTATTTATTTATTTAGCTTTTGTTAACCGGGTAAGTGCACTAGCCATAAAATTACTATTTTCAGGCACGACCCGGGAGAGTACAGACATGCAGAAACTTAACAGGATAACAAATTATAAGTGCTTTACATACAATCAGTTAGAGAGGATACAATATATCTGAACATACAAAGTAAAGAGCTTTACATACAGTGAGTTAAAGTGGATACAATATATCAGAGACATACAGAGTAGACCATTCATAAGTTCATAGGTACCTATCTATGCAATGAATAGAGAGGACCTTGGACAATAAATTTTCAGGAGGCACATCATATGAACAGAAACAAGGTACACAAAAACAAAAACAGGTAATACAAAAGGAAGAAATAACTATTGAGAGCAGTGGGTGTCATTAAGGAAAAGGTTGGTAAGTGAGGAAGAGGGGAGCAAGCCATGAAATTAGATTATATGAGTGTATGTAAGTGTAAGGGAGATGCCTGCAGTGCAAGATTGTATATGGGCAGGGAAAGGGAGCCGGGACAGGCTGAGGCAGTAAGAGGGTTATATAGAGGTGAGGAAATACTATTGTATGGCCAGAGACATCAGTCATTAGGTAAGGTGAAAGCAGGAACAGGTATCAGCAATCAGCAGATTTGAGTGCAGTTTTCTCTTAAAACATGTGTGGGAGCTAGAAAGTCTAATGTCGAGGGGAAGGGAATTCCACAGCTGTGGAGCCGCATGTTCAAATGCAACAGTTCCTTTCCTCGTGCGGCACCTCGGCAAATTCAGAAAGGATTTGTCAGCTGATCGTAGACCATGGAGTGTGTCCTGAGGAACAGGCATAGCTGCAAGACACCTAGGGGTTTGATTTCGAATTATTGAATCAATAAGAGAGCCAAAGTAGTATTTCCTACTAGCTAACAGAGACAGCCAACCAAGATCATTATAAAGCTGACAGTGGTGTTTAAGCCGAGGAGCAGAAGAGGCATAGCGACATATGTTATACGTAATATCCCATCTGAGCAGGTCAGTTTTATGAGCAGCCCCAAATAAGGAAGCCCCATAGGTTAGGGTGGGGAGCAGAATCCCCCTCACAATGGCCATTTTAGCCGATGGCATGAGCATATAACTAGTCTTATATGCAACACCCAGTTTGGAGTTGACAGCTCTGCAAACAGACTGTACATGAAGATTAAGATCAAGAGATTGATCTAGCAGGATGCCCGGGTACTTGAAAGAGGTCACACATTCCAGTAATTGACCTTCTAAGTCCTGCACCATCAGTGCTGTTGTGCAAGCCCGGAGCTTTGGGGCTGATCCAAGCAGCATGGCTTTAGTTTTGCTAGTGTTGACAGCCAGTTTGTGGTCATATAGCCAGTTTTGGATATTGTTAAAGTCAGAGGAAAGGGTTGTGTTGATAGTGTCTACATTAGTAGAACTTGTATAGATGACAAGATCATCAGCATATAGAATAGCATAGCAGGATTTTAGAGCAGCTCCAATGTTATTAATATAAAGAGAGACTAGGAGGGGCCCTAGGATGGAGCCCTGAGGTACACCAATGTTAATGGTGGTACTGTTCAATAGAGAGGAATTAAATTTCACCACTTGAGTTCTATTTGTCAGGTAGCTTTCATACCAGTCAACAACAGAGGAGGAGAAATGCAGGTGTCGAAGTGAGGAGAGGACCAAAGTGTGATCAACAAGGTCAAAAGCCTTTGTGAGGTCAATAAAGACAGCCCCAGTCAGATTGCCAGTATCCATTTTTGAAAGAGTGTCAGTGGTGAATTTAAGGTGCAGTCATCATGCTATGTCCTTTCCTGAAGCCATGTTGGGTATCCGAGAGCAGGCTGTGCTTAAGTAGATAGTCAGTTGTCTGAGTTGCGACAATTTTCTCCAGGATTTTGCTCAGTACTGAGAGTATGGCAATTGGTCTGTAGTTCATGACAACCTTAGGATCCCCTTTTTTAAGTACAGGTGTGATCAGAGCAGCTTTCCAGAGGTCAGGGACCACTTCACCTGAAAGTGATAATGTATAAATTTTGGCCAGCGGTAATGCAATAAGGGGAGCTGCAAGTTTCAAGAGGCGGGGTTCAAGGGAGTCTGAGCCAGAGCTGGTATGATCAGAGATGGACCTCAGGAGCTTCAGGACTTCCTTTCTAGACACAGCCTTAAAATAGAATGGAGGAGTATAAGGAGGCACAGGGGACAACACTTCCAACTTATCCAGACAGGTTCCTGATGAGGAGTGGGAGGACACTGCAGCAGGATTGAAGGAAGAGGTATATTGGGAGAGATCAAAGAAACGCAGGTTGAAAGAGTTAGCTGTGCTTTGTGAGTCACTGCAATGCACATCATTTATCAGCATATCACCAGGGGTAGTTGACTGTGAGGATCCTAGGAAGGATTTGATGTGTGACCAGAATTTTCGGGATCATTGGCCGAGTTAATCAGTAGGTCTTTACAGTACTTGCTCTTAGCAGCTCTGACTTGTTTTTTACATGAATACATGACATAGACCGTGGTGAGGAGGAGAGGGGATGTTGACTTACCTAGGGTTAATTTTAGGGTGAGGGCCTGAACCCTGGACGTTAGTATGGGCAGAGGGAGTAGGTGGCCAGAGAGCGAGTCCATGAGGTGAACAGCACATACCTACGCTTGCCCACTCGGTCACGCTGGTAGAGGCGGGAATCAGGAGGTTGACTGCTGAGTCGGGGACAGATGGGGACAGCCAGGTTTCACTCTGTGCAATGATATCAGGGTGATTCTGGAGTACCCAACCCTGAAAGGAATCCCATTTTTTTTGAAGACTGCAAATGTTTAGTGAGGCGATGTGCAGGCCATTTCCTGGAGATGGGTGGGATGGTGGGGAATTTAGAGGGCCAGGGTTGGGATGGACATTGCCTGTCAGAAGGAGGAGGAGAATGTGTGACCTGAGGCAGTTTCTGTTAGCTCGAGTTGTAGGTCTTTGGCATTTATGCTGTGTGTGGCCGATGGTGGGTATTGGTAGTTTCAGGGTAAGGGGACAGATAGGAGGAGTAAGTGGGGAAAATGGGGGATTTGTTGTGTTGCAGATGTGGAAAGAGGTTGGCCAGGGACGGGGGGGGGGTCTCCAGTGGGATACTCTGCTCTAGCTCATCGATCACAAGTGAGGAAAGTTGGCAAAAAGAGCCACTCAGAGTGGGACATTTCATTCAAATAAAATATTAAGGGAAGAGAGACAGAGAGTGACCTTGGTTGGGGTTTCTGTTGTCCTAAGGAATTTTTATCAGCAGGACAAGTGGTGACTACATCAGGCAATAAACAGGCTGAACTGCCTGAGTCTGTAGCCTGCTGTGGACATTAAAATTCAAAGAAATGGGTGGACCAGAGGTGGTCCTTTAATTTTTACTGTTTTCTATAGCCTACACCATGTAGTATTAATAATACGATGACACAACCATTTACTTTGTTGCTACATTATTTTTTATTAGTTTTCCTTAAAACACGGGCTTCCAACACTTGGACTACCACTCATGACAGTGGGACTACCATTTCTGGATAGGTAGGTAGGTAAAAATTTATTTTTATACAGGTAATACATGTCATTTGGACGTAATCCAGTTTACAAGACAGACCTGTGTAAGTTCCTATCTAAATACATACAAGAAAGTTCCACATTTAAATACATATAAATACAAACAACACAGTATACCTAGAACACTTTCAGATAACTTATTATAAAAGAAATCTTAATTGATTCTCAAAAACATCTCCAGGGACCATTCAACACTCACAAATGTGAGCATATATTTCCTTTATAGTTTGAATAAATAAGGAATAACTTGTAATTTCTTTTACCTCATCAGGGAGAGAATTCCAAAAACCAGCAGCTTGATATAACAAAGACCTATCCCAGTATTTGTTTTGAAATTTACCTACAGTTATTTTATTTAAATGAACTGGTCTTGTTAACAACCGTTTATGACGATATTTCACTGAAAATAATATTAGTGAAATTGGATGATTTACCAATAAGTATTTCATTTTGTGTATTATAGATAACCAATGGCACTGATAGTTTATATCTAAGGGCAACCAGTTTACTTTTCTCAGCAATAGGCAATGATGAATCTGATAATTTCCCTTTAATACATATCTTGCCACACGATAATACATTTTATCTAATCTAGACAATAGAACATTATTTGTATTCCTATATATTAATTCACCATATCTTAACACTGGAATGATTAACTGATCTGCCATTTTTTTCCTATCTGAAAATGTTAAACAATCAGTGCTTCTTCTTAATGCCCCTACCCTTCTATTAACTTTTTTAATCAGTGCAGTAATGTGATTTGAGAAAGACAGGTGTTCATTGAATATGATCCCTAAATAACTATATTCCTTAATGTGTTCTAATTTAGTTTGATTCCCTGTGTAAATAGATAAATTATGAACAACATCACCACTTTTTTTTAATGGAAAATTCATACTCTTTGTTTTTTTTGCATTCATTATTAGCCTTGACCTGGTGAACCACCCCTCTATCCTTCGAAAATCAGACTGCAAATTAGTTTGTAATATTTCTTCCGTTCTTCCGGATGCAATTATTACCGTATCATCAGCATAAAGACGAATCTCTGTTTGTTCTACAATCGATGAAGATTATTTATGAATATTAGAAACAAAAGAGGTCCTAAAATTGATCCCTGAGGAACCCCTCTATTGACATTTCTCCTCTCTGATAAACATCCTTGTACCTCCACTCTCTGGGAACGATCACCCAGGTAAGATTTTAACCAATTTAAAGGATCGTCCCTAAGACCTATTTCTTACAGTCTCTCAATTTGCAGTGTCAGTGGCTCAGTAGGTAGCACATTCACCTCTGAGGCTGGGAGATCAGAGGGCTGTGGGTTCAGTTCCCACATCTGGCACTTGGGTTAATATCCCAGTACTGACACTGTGTGCAGCACAAGAGGGGTGCTGCACTTCTGAGGTGCCGTCTTTCGGATGAGATGTTAAAACTGAGGTCCCATCTGCCTGGATTGGTGGTAGTTCAGGTGGATGCTAAAGATCCCATGGCACTTATCGAAAAGAGTAGTTTTTTTTATTGAATTCACATAAAGCATACTCAACATAAATCAAGAAATATTAACAAAATTCAGGGAAAATTAACATGATTATAAACCATAAAGGGAAAGAAAAAACACATCACTTATATTTAATAAAAATTTGAAAGCCCTTCCACCACCTATATACTTTATCACTTGAATGATGTAATAGATCAGCATGATAGACAGAATTCATTGCTTGCGCAACTAAATAACTATATACAGAATATGGCATCATTTTCTGGGAAAGAACCCACTGGCACCGAGCTTGCCACAAATAAAACCTTAAACAACATAGAAAAATGAAATACGTTTCTAAATGAAATTCAACATTCCCAGTAGGTAAGAGACCAAGAACAAGAGTATTATAATCTAATTTAAGTAACCAATCCATATTCCATTTATCTTTAAGAAAGGACCAAAGAGGTTTTGAATATGAACAAGTCAAGAAAAAGTGAGACATGGTTTCCTCTAAATTGATGCATGATAAATATGGACAATTCCTTTCTGCCAAATTTTTATGTTTAGCATTACCTCTAATATTTAATCTACCATACACAGTGAGCCACAATATTTCCCACATTGTAGCAGGCACCCTTTGGTTAGTAAGTTGTTTTAGAACATGCCCGTGAAGGGCTGGAGGACAATTTTTAAAACTAGGATCTAAAGGATATAAATGATCCAATAAATGATGATAAAACTTTTTCCTGGTATTATGCAAAATATCAGTTCTAGAAATTTTCCATTTACATAATTTCTGAGCCATGGGACGGAAATAGTCAGGAAAATATAATCTTGAATGAATTTTTGGTGCAATATCATGCCATCCATTTAAATAATGTTTCAATACCTACTTCACGAGACCTCTAACACCATCTGAAGATGAGGAAATACTATACAAAACAGTATGGTAGATAAACAAAGAGGAAAAGAAAAATATAGGTTCGATCATACCCCAGTCCCCCTTTGGCTTTACTTAAATATGTATAACAACGTTTAACTGGGTTAAGCTTATTCCCCCAAAGCATTTGGAAAAACATCCCATATAAAGAGGTCTCCAAAGAAGAAGGTAGTGGGAAAATATATGCAACATATTGTAACTGAGGAACAATAAACTGTTTCAAAATTTGAATTCTTTTAAGTTTAGACAGTTTCCAGAATTGCCATCTTGTAACTTTAATTCAGGATTTTGATAAAGCTAATTCCCAATTATCGAAGGGTAAATTTATTGTACCAAACTTAATACCCAAAATAACTATAGGTTTTGTAGAAAAAGTAATCCCTGATACCTGCCTTGAACTAAAATCTCAAGGGCCTATCAGCAATCCCTTACTTTTAGCAAAATTTAGTTTTGAATTAGAAACCATAGCATATCTGTCTAATTCCTGTAAAAACAAAGGAATATGGTCATAATGTGAAAAAAAAAACACAAATGTCATCTGCATAGGCCAGCACCGAGAGGTTAGAAAATGCTCCCCAACCTGACAGTCTATTCAAATTTAACTTAGTCAAAAATCGAAGCAAGGGGTCAATAGAAAATAAGTATAACAAAGGACTGAGAGGACATCCTTGTCCAACTCTGGTGGAAATAATGAATCCATCCGTTATATGCCCTCTTAATAACACCTTAATGACAACATGAGAATATAACAATTGTATATTCTCAATAATAGATACAGGCACCCCATATTTGGCTAATGTGGAAAATAGAAAACACCTATCAATCCGGTCAAAAGCTTTCTCTTGATCTAAAGATAGAATACATCCTGTATTACCCATCATTTGCAATATTTCAATAAAATCTCTGATAATAACAAGTGCATCTTGGATTTTTTTCCCAGTAAGTCCACAGAATTGTTCTACTGAAAGAACAGAGGAAGCGTAAGTTTTAAGTTTGAAATTAAGAATATGGGTTAAGATTTTATATTCAGAATTCAACAAAATAATTGGTCTCCAATTTGAAATATCAGCTCTGTTTCCGGATTTAAGTAAATGGACTAATAAACCTTCAGAGAAGGAAGCTGGAATCTTCTGATGTTGAAAAAAAAAATAAATATACAGTATGCAAAATGACAGAAAGCTCTGATATAAAAACTTTATAAAAATTGATTAGGCAGGCCATCCAAACCTGGCGAAGTGCCTATACTAAGATTCTTAATTGCTTCTATAACATCTGTTACAGTAGTCTGTTGAAGCAATAAAAGTGTGTCATTTGGGCACAATGGAGTCTCAATATTTAGTAAATAATCTGCAATTTTCTCATCAGAAGGGGCTACCATAGGTTCCATAGAGTGGTAATGTAATCTAATTAACTTTTCCATCTCTCAAATAGAATCTATCCTATTACCCTCTGCATCCTGCAAAAATTCAAGAGTCATATCTGCATGGATTTTTTTGCAGGCTTCATACGGATCTCCTATAGGTGTTTTCTGTGTTCCACTAGAAAGCATTGCCGTAATTATAGAGGGTCGATTATATTGGTAACTTAACATTTCCTTTTTTAAATTACTGATTTGTAATGAATAATCATATTTGGTAACATATGATATAGTAAACAGATGTTGTAACTGACTTCGGAGGGACAGATATTTCAAAAAGTTTTTGTTACCTAAACTCTTGCTGTAGTTACTAAAGAAACTCTGTAAATCCTGTTTGGTGTCCATCCACCATTCTCCAATATCATTATATAAACAAATTACAGACAATCTAGCAGATAATAATGCTATAACATCTTTTCGGATATTAGAGGATTCTAACAAAGAAGGGTTCAGTTTCCATCTATTCTTGACTTTGGGTGTATAACTCAACCCAGCAATAGTAAACCTTAATAATGAATGATCAGAGAATTCACTAGGGACAATAAAAAAAATGACCCTGTGGAATATTCCTAGAAAGAAAAAAATGATCAATTGTGGTTTTAAAAATGCCCCTAACATAAGTGAATCTTGACCCTCTATTATATATACTGCAATTTATGAACCCTGCTGTGTGAATGATAGATAACATGTTAGAATCACAATAAACTTTCTTGCGCTTCCCTCCCCCTACATGATCTCTTACAATATCACAGTTAAAGTCTCCACCTAAAACAATCTTATATGAGGAGACTAGGTAAGGCTGAACCAATTTTAACAAACCCACCCTATCAGCCTTAGTTTGAGGCCCATAAACATTAAGAAAACAAAAAGCAGACAGTTTCCATTTCCCATCTAACATTAATAAGCGCCCAGGAATTAAATCAACTAATTTTACTAAAGAAAATCATATGAACCAAAAGAATGCCCACCCATCTACACTCAGGCCCAAAGGACCAATAAGATGGCCCCCAAATCCAGTCCCTTTTAAATGACAACAACTGATTTCTAGAACACATCCATGTTTCTTGTAAATAAAAAATATCATAGCCTGAATCATGAATAAAAGAAAAAACAGCCTGACGTTTAACCGTATTTAATATACTGTGGATGTTTAAGGACTCAATAGAAAAGGAACCCATAAATTGTTTAGATAATTAAAACCAAAACCAGGGTCATATACTCTCTTTTTCATTTTTTCATTTTTTTCTTTTTGTTCTTTTTATAATCCCCTCGATCTGGCCCAATCGAAGGCTGACTACTTTCTACTGATTGGGTATCCGTATCCCCATGTTCCATGTCAGAACCTTCAACTGGCAGGAACAATGCAGCATATGTATTATCAGTTTCCTCTAATACTGGAGTAATCAATTTAACCTGAGGTTTAATGTTCCGAGAGGAACGCCTTCTGGCCACTAGCTGAAAAGCCTTGCTGTTAGCCAAATCATCTCCTGGAAAAGCAGGTTCTTGATAACAAACTGGTGACAAAAGGGCAGCACAAATAGGGTTCTCTTGTTTAATGGCATGTGTAAGGGCCTTAGATTCAGGGAGTATCATGGGGGGGGACTGGACCAAGGCCTTATCCTGTAAAGAAGCTGACTTGGGAATTGAAACAATGGAGGTAAGGTTTCCCTTAACAGAAGTAAGGGCTCCAGATTCAGGGAGTACCACGGAGGGGGGGGGGCTGGACCAAGGCCTTATCCTGTAAAGGAGCTAACTGGGAATCGAAACAATGGAGGTAAGGTCTCCTGTAACAGAAGTAGAATCCTGGGCCTTTGAATCAAGAGATCAGGACTAATACAAGAAGTTTTATTCCTAGCAGCCCAAGGACACTCACTAAAAACATGGCTATTATCCTCACATAAATCACACTTGGTAAGATTAGTACACTGCATAGCTATGTGTCCAATTTCCCCACAATTATCACATCTGGCCTTATCACAGGTACTGGATAAATGAGTTTTTGCACCACATTTATAGCAGGCCCTAGGTTGCCCTGCATATAAACATACTCCCCTATCTCTCCCCAACAAAAAGGAATTAGGGATATGTTCCATTCCGGTATCAGTGGCCCTTAATTTAACTTTGTATTTCCACCCCCCAGTCCAAAAAAATTCTGAGTCTAATAAGGCTTCTGGTTTACTTAAAATCTCACATTTCTGTGATAACCAAAAAGTGATATCATCAATGTGAACACCCTCGTTTCGAAACATGACTGTAACAAATTTAATTAAAGGTTTAGTTAAGGGAATAACTAAAAAAGGGGTCCAAATGGGGAAAAATTTTACTTGTGCATAATGCTCCCAGAAAAGATCTAGTGCATGTGCTGTTCGAAAACTGATATCATAATTATCTTCCCCAGATATATTAATTAGGGCAAAAAACATCTCTAGGAGAAAAAGATAAGGATTCTTTCAATAAAGTACGACCGACATAGGTTCGGTCTGGTCTGTCTTCTAAGCCACCCTTATAGCGGATACGAACAGCATTCCGTCTAGGTGCAGCCTCTTTTTTAATTTTAGAAAATAAATCCGATAATAATGGAGTTCGATCTGAAACAGAGTCTTGAGGAACTGCAGTCTGTTTCTCCTTAGCAGACAGTTTTATAGGATTATGTTCCTTGGAAACTTCCAATACTTCAGAACCTGTCTGAGCTGTAGAGGCAGAACAACCAGAATTATCATTGTCAATATTCCGCGTATCTTGTGTCAGGGAACCTGGGGTGGGATTCATAACCTTAACATCTGAAGGCTTCCACTCCGGAGATGAATGCAAAAAATTTAAGGAGGAATCCCAACTAGGGTCTGGAAGCCAGGTCCCCTTTTCAGTTTGAAGCCATCCTGCCCTTTGCAAGGCTGTTTGGGGCGTCCAGTGTTTGTCAATGTTAGGTAGTACTAAAGGGTCAGATGTTTGAGCAGGTAAAATTAGATTTTTAGAGTGCTGGTTAAGGGGTTCAACAGACTGCTTCATGGATGATTGAGACTGAAAGGAGGATTTATTTTTCAGAGTCAAAAAAGAAAAAGTAGTAGCCCCCGTTTATACTCCTGGGCTAGTTTGATATACTGTATCACATTTGGTATCATGCTGCAAATCTTTATCCGTATTATTAGTCGGGAATCAGAACACAAAGCCTGCATCAGTCATAATAGGGGAATCCACAGAAGCCACAGCGGGCTTACATAAGCGTGGGAGAAGGAGCAAAGGCATTTGGTATGCAGTCAACACCCTCAGGCAGAATTTCGCTAGCCGTAGAGAGCAAATTAGAATTGTTGGGCTTTCAGCACACACCTGACTCAGTGTTAGAACTGCCAGCCCTTTTACTAGACTGAAGTAGCTTATCGAAAAAAAGAAAACTAGGCTGTCGGCACACACTAGCCATGCTAGAACTGCCAGCCTTCGAAACATGTTGCAAAGCAGAAAAAGATTCAATAGCCAACTCACCAGTTTCAGTAAAACCCGCCGGTTGTTCTGTATTGCCTGCTAAAATCGGAACATTCTCCGGTTGCTCCAAATGTAAAACAGTCGTCTCACTACTCATAGATTGGATAGAAAACTCCACGGGATCGTTTAATTCAGTAGAATTGCATTTTGCTGATGACTCCAGATTTGAAATAGATAAAGCTTTGTCGGGGGTTAACCTTAGCAAGGAATTAGACGTAGTTAAATCTTCCGTCGACAAAAAAATCTCATTCCCTTCCCCTTCCAATTCAGAATCCTGCTGATTTTCAGAAAAAGCCTCTTGTCTGATGAGATTAGGAGAGGAGGCTAGCTCTCCCAACTCCGCAGCATCCCGCCGATCCTACAACTCGCTCTGAGTGGCCATCATGATGGCCAAAGGCTCCCCTACTGGCCACAATGCAGAAGCATCAGCACAGCAGCATATGAGTAGGGGAATTTTTTATTAGAAAACTACATGAACATACATAACAGTATACATTTCACAGGACAATCAGGATACCATACAAAAGGTATAATAAAAACAGAAAATTCAAAAAACAAAGCAGAGAATGCACCGCCTAAAATGAAAACTTAAGGAATTATAACAGAAAGAAAAGAAAATCCCAGGAACCCCACAGTGATCAGACTTCAAGTGACGCTTCAAACAAAATCAAAGGCAACGCCCTCCACCAGAATGCCACTAAAGGGGCAGGTAGAGATTTCTTCTCTGAGCAATAAATATTCTGAACTTCCTTCCTAATATGTTCCTGCAGTTCAGCCAGAAACTTTCTTGTGTTGTGAGGACAAACATACATCGGTTGTGCCAGATACACCATTTGCAAACTACCAAACAAAACCCGCACAGTGCCCGGAAAAAAATTTTCCAACTTCATCCAAAATTCCATATACTAACTCTGAATAAGTTAAAGCAGAAAACATGGGCAAATTCCACGACTGACCAACTGAGACCATAATGGTGCTATATATGCACAGTCAAAAACAGGTGAGACATGGATTATATCATTTCCTGTACATGTGTCTCTGACACAGTACCTTTCAGAAACCTGCTTATGAGCTAGTTACCCTTGACATTTAGCTTGTCATGACAACACAGCCATAGGGTATCACATTTTTTTCAGGTATTCTATTTTCAACAGTTGTTTACCACAATTTGAGAGTCGACTGGCACAGTTAAGCAGGAGACACCAAGAACATAGATTTCAAAACCGAAGAGTATAACAATTTCCTATTCCGTAATAGGTTCAAATCACAAGGTATTCCCAGTGTTTAATCTTCCTGAATACTTCAATGAGATAACCAGATGTCCCAAAAGGAATTTTAGTGAATGGTTTCACACAGGGGCCCTCCACTTGTCTAAAAATACAAAGACCGAGAATGGAAACTACAGGCCCAACTAACTGTGAAAGTCGGATAAACAAGGAAAAATATTAGCATGAACAAAAATAGAAGTAAAACAATACTGGTTTATCATCTATAAACCTCCCTGCTTAATAGGCCAGTATGTAACCAATCTTTTAACGGGTTCAGTCTACTACCCATAGCAACTGAAAAACAAATTATAAAGATGAGCTTCAAAGGCATAGAGGAAGGGAAAAACATAACTAAGTAATAAAAAATAGGTAGAATACAAGTTTTAAGCAAAAAATCTGTTTTACGAGACATGGAAACTTTCCAGTGTACAATCTTGTCTTGACTACCACCATAGTGAAACCAATTTGCTCCGCTGCATCCGATGCACCAAAGAAATACCCAAAATATTAATATTCAAGTTTGTATACAAATACCCCCAATGTCCTGAGTCATCTTCTGAGGAGAAATATGGACAGCAATCCCCTTACTCTTCTGAGTATTCAACTGGGATCCAGAAATAACAGTAAAAGAACGGACAAGCTGAATTGCTTTCTCACCAGAGTCATGGTCTTTAACCAGGATGCACAGGTCATCAGCATATGCAATAGCACAGGGAAAAACCAGCTCCGGTGTCACAGAAATATGTTGGATTGTACTCTCCTCATTCAATTTTCTAAGCAGAGGATCAATGGAAAATACGTAAAGTAATTGGCTCAGGGGACATCCCTGGTGTACCCCTCTCTTAATAGGGATATGAGACCCATGTAAGCCATTTACCAAAGGTATGGTATAAGCAAACCTGTACAGGCATTGAATCCACTCAGTAACTCAGCGGTATACCATACTTATTTAAAACCGCAAATAAATAGCCATGGGGACTAAATCAAAAGCTTTAGTTTGATCCAAGCTAAGGATATAACCTGTGTGCATTCCCATCAAAAACTTCTCAAAGAAGTTTCAGATAGCAAGCATGGATCGATTTGGGACTCGCAAGTTTGTGTGGAAGAAATTACTTAGTAGCAATGGAGGATAATCTATTAGTCACAATCTTACACAAAATCTTCCAATCCGAGTTTAACAAACTGATGGGGACGTAATTTTTAAACATTCTTTATCATTCTTCTGCTTATATAAAAAATCAAAAACTTTCAGCTAATCCAAGGGAAAGGTGGGAAACCTTGCAAGATAACATTAAAAACCTTTGTCAAATCACGGTACCAATAAAGACTTAGCTTTTTATAAAACTCGTTAGGAATACCATCAGGACCGGGGTAACCGTAGTCTTTAACTGAGTAATAACAGCCTCAACTTCCGCATTAGTGATGGGATGGCAGGAAGCAACAACTACCTCAGGAACAAAGAAGGAACAGTAACAAGTCAAAAATCCGTCCCAAACCTCATTCTCATAAGGTGTCCCATAGAAAGACTGGACCTGAAACAACACTTCCTTCAAAATATCATCATTATCTTCAAGCCAAGTACCAGAATGTGCAATCAAAGAGGGCATATATTTAGACTCTACCTGTTGGTGGCTGCTATCATATGGGTTCACTACTTTAGCCGAGCCTTTCCGCCCATATTTTTGCTCCAAGAACAGTGATGTTAGTCTCTCATACTGAGAAGCACGCATCTCAAGCTTAAGCTGTCTAATCTGAGCAGAATAATCCAGACCCCATTCAGTTTTCCAGGATAAAACTTTTGCAATTGCTGCCAACACTTAAGATATCGGATGCGCTCTGAGGATCGTTGTCTGGCAAGGATCTTACAAAATTGTTTAAGCGTAACCTTAGTATCTTGCCACCAAAAGGTAGGGTTATCATAAAGTTCAAATACAGAAACTTTGTCCTGAAGACAGCCAAATAATTCCTGCCACCCATCTTCATCTCCTAAAATAGAAATATTCATTTTCCAAGGGACAACTGATGGTGAGCAACAACACACAGTGATCAGAGAATTTGCAAGGCAGAACAGAATATTGTACCCTCGACAGCCAGGGAGATAAGAAAAAATAATCAATTCTTGTAGTAAGTCTACCTCTGTGAAAAGTGTGTTCTGGTGGATGTACTCCAAAAAGGGCCCCATCCTGTAGATTAGCTGTTTTATATAATGTATTAAGAAAATTAGAATCGGAATACAATTTTGGGGTAAGTCAGTTTTATCAGTTAAGGCCAATATACAATTGAAATCCCACAAAAATAACAGATTTGGTTGTATGCAAAAGGGCTGAACAGATTTCAACGTCTGAATACGCTGTGTCTTAATCTGGGGGTTATAAAGATTAATTAACCTCCATTCTTGATAGTCAATAATAACATCCAGAATAAGAACACGGCCCGGTATCAGCTCAATTAATCTAGTGACCTGAAAGTCTATCCTCTTAACCAAAATCCCTACTCCGGAACACACTTCCTCAGCAAGCGACCAGAAAGACAAACCCGCCCTTCAATCCCTGGAAGCTTGAGCCATCTCCTGTAATGAATGGAGCCGAGTATTCTGCAAGAATATAATGTGAATAGGTAAGGACAAAAGAAAGGCAAAAATAGCTTGTCTCCATTTAACATTTTTTAAACTGTTAGCATTTAAGCTACCAAATGACACAACATCCCTCATAGCAGCCATTCACACATTCAAGATTTCTTCTTCCCCCTACCTTTACCAGGAGACTTCAATTTACACCTTTTTTTCTTACTAAGTTGAATATCACCAGACACCTGTTCAGAGTCAGACAACATCTCAACCTGTGGGATGCAATAGAAGAACATCAGAATCATCTTCATTCTCACCCATCTGTTTCCGTTTATATAAAACAGCAAATCGATTTTTTACTACCACATCAGAGGATGGGGAAGGGAGAGACAGAGGGACCCCCTTTAATAAAGAGCTTCTGGTTTGCCTTTTGTTCCCAACAGATACCCAATCTGTATCTTCGGGTGGTGGCATATTCTTTTTATTACAGGAAACACCCAACGTGCTAGGGACTGGAGGTTTCTCTTTAACTAAAATAAGGTCAGAAGCCTTTTTAGAAGGTAACCTGGCCATATCCTGAGAACCTAAAACGGTGTCAGACAGGGGCCCTGATAAGGGTGACATACTCAAACCTGGGTCAACCTGAACAGTAGAATGCCCAGAGGGAGGAGGAACCGTCATAGGAGCAAATGGCTGAAAATGTGGCCTAGCCTGAGCAAATTCTTGAGCTTGTGAAACAGTCACATTTGGAGTCAGCAGGCATTGATGGAGAATTGTGTGATGCCCAAGGGCAATCTTTAAAAGAGTGGGACGTTGCATCACACAAGTTACAAAGATTCGGGTGAGGACAATCAATGCTCACATGTCCAGAACCCAGACAGGAAGAGCATTTGAGTTGATCACAAGCACTGCTCAGATGAGTATGAGCACCACATCTAAAACAAGATTTAGGCTGCCCAGGGTAAAACACAAAACCCCTATCTCTACCTAAATAAAAACAACTTGGCAAATGCTGTAGATTCCCATTCACAATAGGCAATTTAACTTGAATTTTCCACCCTCCAGTCCAAAAAAACTCAGAATCTATAATAGGGTCAGGTGGACCTAGTACAGTGCATCTCGTAGCCAACCATCTTAGAATATCATTAATTGCAACCCCCTCATTCTTAAACAAGACAGTGATATTTTTAATCACAGGCTTAGTAAGAGGAATGGCAACAAAAGGGGACCATAAGGGAGTATGCCGAACCTCTAAATAACGTTGCCAAAAGGCGTCTAAACTTGCGGCAGTCTTGAAACTAATGTCAAAATAACTATCCCCAGATGTATGAATCAAAGCATAGATTTCTGAGGGAGAAAATTTCAGACTGGTTTTAATTAATGTCTTCCCCACATACAGACGATCCGGAAAAGTGTCCAATCCTCCTCGATATCTAAGCCGAACAGCATTACGGCATTTGGCTTGTTCAGGGGGTTGATGAAACAAACCTGCAAAAGTCTTAGGCCGAGCAGGCCTAGCAGAAGACTTCAATGAATCAGCAGCAGGGTCACCCTCAAACCCTGGCCCAAAGGACCTACAGGGGAGGCCTAGTAATTTCCCAGGTGTAGCCAGCTGTGCGAGCCAGTACCGACCCCACCTCATCCCTCTGGGGCCAGAAACTGGAGGAAAAACAAAATTGATTGAGCCAAAGGTGTAGCACAGGCCCTTCTTCAGCACCAGGTCCTGGCGTTACAGCAGGAACGGGTAACACCGACTGGAACAGAACAAATCTCCCCCTCCTGCCTGCCAGGTTGGGGGTTGAGACATGCTGAAACCTGAAGGTACTGCCACAGAGTCAGAAATGTCCAATAAGTCACCCTGAATGGTGGGACCAGGTCGTGCAGGAGAGGTCCAGGAATCATCTAAGGGGACTCTCCCACCCAGCACCCTGAGAGCCTCAGCAATTGTAAGACCAGAGGCAGAAACATGAGAGTCAAACCCTTGCCCAGGGAGCCATAAACAGTAAAATTCCCACACTTTGTTTCGAGGTGTCTGTACACCAGAGTTCTCCCCTGCATTGCTACAGTACTGTCGGTAATGCAACTGGATTGTCGAAGAGGTTGAAACCAACGGTCCAGGAAACAGCTGCCTTGGTAGATATCGAGCCGCAAGTCCTGCATCAAAAGAATTCATCGTAGAGGGGCGAGGGAGACTCTAGGCACCTCTTAGAGAAAGAAACACTGCCAGTCTCCCCTGCTCCTAACAGCTCAGATTTTCCCTGTACCGACCCTCCGTCGGCTTCCGTAGCTGGGATCCATCCCAGAATACACTGCTGCACCTCTTCATGATGTATCGCGGAAACAGCAACCGAAACCAAGGCAGCCTTAGTAGGCAATTCTCCAAACATACCGGACTCTGAATCACGCTTCTGGGCAGAACTAAAGGCAGAATCACCAACCTGCAAACGCCAGCATGCACTCCCAAAGCGAAACAGCCCCAGGAAAAAGCGGTAGGTGGAGATAAAATCTCAGACCAGCAGTTTTCTGGCAGGCAGAATCTTCGGTAGTCCTCCAAAGTCCGACACTGTCACACAGTGGAATCATTCTCTTGGTCTCCTTGTAATCTGAGATAGGGAGGAGACCAACTCCCTATCCCAGAGCATCCTCCTGCTCAGCGTCCGATCCCAAGTGGCCATCCTGACGGCGGGCCCCCTACAGGGCACAGCGAGACAGCATCCAGTAGGGGAATTTCAGTGTCCTGGCCAAATTGTCCTCATTCACTAAAAATACCACCAACAGCTTAATCTGGTTCAAGGTCAGTTCGCGTTCATCTGTATCCACCTCCCCCCGGGTCGTGCCTGAAAATAGGCAGGATTTGTCTAGTGCACTTACCCGGTCAACAAAAACTAAATAAATAAAAATTAACAAGGGGTGGTCCACCAGGTCAAAGGCCTTTGAAAGATCTACAAAAATAACAGCTGTCTCCTTATTTTCTCCCAGTGACCTGTTTATTTGGTCATAGAATTCCAAAAGAGCTGTTGTGGTAGAATAGTTTTTTCAAAAACCAGATTGTTTAATTGTTAGCAAACTGTATTTATCCAGATAATCCATTATCTGGATAGAGACAAATTTTTCAAAACATTTTGACAAAAGAGGTAATAATGCTATAGGCCTATAATTGTTAACTTCTACCACTTCTTCCCCTTTGAAAATTGGCTTAACTCTACTCTCTTTCCAGGATAAGGGAAAATATCCAATTTGAAGACTCCAATTGAATAGATATGTAATAATTGGTGCTATATGGAAAGCAGCTAGTTTCAAAAAAATTACCTTCCAAACAATCATTACCCAAAGCTTTGTGAATATTTATGTTTAAGTATTTTATGTACTTTAGTAACAGTCAAAGCTTTAAATCTAAATGGGGGAAATCCATTTTGTGTAAATTCTGTTTTAGTTTGTTTTAAATCTACTTGACAAGGTATTTTACAATTTGGGAGATCAACAAAGAAGTTATTTAAGACATTATAAATTTCCTCCATATTTTCAGTAATAATATTACCATTTTTTAACCTAAGTATCTCCTCTGAGGAATCGCATCCTGGTTTAGTCAATTTCTTAACCACTCTCCAAAACTGTCTTGGGTCTGTACTTGAATCTATTTTATTTTTGTAGAATTACATTTTTGAAACCTTAATTAACCTTTTACATTTGTTTCTAATAGCTTTAAAGGAAATCCAATCCTTTTCCAGTTTTGATTTTAAAGCTTTTCTCCAAGTTCTATTTTTAATTCGAATTTGTTTTAAAAGTTTGTCATTAATCCACGGTAGTTTATTTTATTTATTTATTGAATTTTGTTGACCGGGTAGGCCCACTGGGCCCCGGAGGTCCCTTTTTCAGAGGCGACCCGGGTGTAGAAATAGCATACAGGTAAGCAGAACAGTACAAAACTGGTAAATTCCATAATGTTTGATAGTGAAAGACTTCATAGGGTTACAATAAGATAGGTGGTGGGGGAACATACAGGCAGTGGGACATAAAGAGTCAGACATATATAAAACATTTTTCATACACATATCAAGTAGAACTAGGGAGTGCACGAGATAAAGGCTAGTAGTTGCCAAAGAAACAAGATACCTTCCTTAGGGCTTAGAGGGAGGGAGGTATGTGGTTACAATAATGCTCACCTTCCTATGAGGGAGGGGCAGTGATGTAAGGTCAGGTCCTAAGGCATTGGCAAATACTCATGTCGAGCAGGTGTGCTTTGAGCTTAGACCGGAAGCAGGGGCCAGGCCCTGCCTCCTGTACCTCCAGTGGGAGGTAGTTCCAGTTGGAAGGGGCTGTGAATGCAAAGAACCTGGACCCAGCTTTAGTCCTTGTTTTGGGGACCATGAGGAGAGTTTGGCCTCAGGTACGGAGACTCCTCTGATTGGATTTAACCCTGACTAGCCCTTTGAGACTAGGGGGAGGTGAGGGACCCAGTAGCTTAAATGTGAGGCAGAGAGTCAGGTAGATGAGGCAAGCTTCCAGTGACGGCCACCTGAGCCTAGATTGGGCCTCGCAGTGGTGGATCCTAGGGTGGGATAATGTGGCAAATCGGACAATCTTGTTGTATAAGGTCTGGAGCCTGCCTAGTTCCGTAGAAGCCACGCCTTGGAGGCAGGGGCACATGGGGCGGAGAAACAGAGAAGGGCGCTAGTTGTGATGGCTACCCTGGCTTCGGGGATAATTTGGTCCTTTATTCTGTAGAGGATACCGAGTTTCACATGGATGGCTTTGGTGAGTTGGTCAACATGATTTTTTAGAGTGAAGCCTTGGTCCAGGGTTAGACCAAGGTATTTAGTGGAGGTAACCACCTCGAGTTTATCTCCCCCTCTGGACTGCAGCTGAAGGAGCAGCGACCGCTCAGTTCCCAGGGACCTGGGCCTGAACAGCATCACCTTGGAGTGGAAAGGATGAGAAGGGACTTGGCAAGGTTGGAGGAATGGTCAAATGTATGGCAGCTCAGATTCAATGCAAAGAAGTGCAAGGTAATGCACATGGGAAACAAAAACCCAGGGGAAGCGTACACAATGGGGGGTGAGATACTGACAACAGTAAAAATAGAAAGGGACCTGGGGGTAATTATATCAGATGACCTAAAGGTGGGCAAGCAATGTGAGAAGGCAGTAAGGAAGGCTGGGGGGATACTGGGATGCATAGGAAGAGGCATCAGTAGTAGAAAACAGGAAGTTGTTATCCCTCTGTACAGACAGTTGTTGAGACCCTATCTGGAGTACTGTGTGCAGTTCTGGAGACCCCATCTCCGCAAAGACATAGACAGAGTGGAGGCTGTCCAAAGGAGGGCAACCAAAATGGTGCAGGGTCTGCACCAGAAGACATCTGAAGAAGACTAAAGAAGCTTAATATGTATACTGTTGAGAAAGAAGGAGAGAGGGACATGATAGAAACTTTCAAGTACCTCAAGGGAATTAACAAAGTCCAAGAGGGTAGCATCTTCCAGAAAAAGAGATGTGCAAGAACAAGGGGGCACAATTTGAAGATAGAGGGGGGACGGCTCAGGGGTAATGTGAGGAAGTATTTTTTCACTGAGAGGGTTGTGGATTCATGGAACAGCCTCCCTGAGGAGGTCGTGGAGTCAAGAACAGTGGGGGAATTCAAGAATGCATGGGACAGGCATAAGGCAGTCCTAGAGGCGGGTAAGAGGAAGTAAGATGTTGGTTAACTAGGATCTGCAGCTTATCTGTTAGGTAGAAAAATGGGCAGACTAGGTGGGCCAAGCGGTCCTTATCTGCCGTCAAATTCTATGTTTCTATGTTTCTACCTTAGTTTTGCTGGTGTTTAATACCATTTTGTTCAGAGTGAGCCAGTTCTCCATCTGAAGGATGTCCTCTTGAAGGGCATTCTCCAGTTCTTTTACGTTGGGGGAGGCTCGATAAATGACAGCATCGTCCGCGTATTGGATGACGCTGCTGCTCCCACAGTGTAAGTGCAGATCGTTTATGAACAGAGTGAAGAAGGGCCAAATGCGGGCCCTGTGGTACCCCTTCTTTGAGCGGTGCAATCTGGGAGACATTGTCCTTCCACTTGACCCACTGGGTATGGCCAGTGAGGTAACTCATAAAACCATCCTAGTGCATGGGTGTCCAGGCCAAGAGCACATTTTATGTAGAGGAGGCTGTGGTTTACCAAGTCCAAATGCTTTAGAGAGGTCAATGAAGACTGCGCCTGTGCTGACCCCTGAGTGATTATTACACAGGATTTCTGCCGAGAATTTGGTTAGTGCAGTATCTGTCCCATGCTTAGCTCTGAAGCTGTGCTGAGACGAAGAGATTACCTGGTGTGTTTTCCAAGTATTCTCATAGTTGGGAGTAGACTAGCTTCTCTTGTATTTTCGCTATAGCGCACAACAAGGAGATAGGCCTGTAGTTCCCTATAGGCTCGGTAGATCTGCCCTTGTGAATGGGAATTACTAGGGCCTGCTTCCAAGGCTCAGGGACCGACCCCTTCATTATGGACTGGTTTATCAGCCAAGCTAGTGGCTTCACTAGTGCTGGGGCACCCTCCTTAAGGATTCTTGTCTGGATCCCATCGAGGCCCCCAGTGCCTCTTGACTGCAGGGATTTAAGGATGAGCAGAACCTCCTTTACCCTAACCAGCCGCAGATGAAACAATGGGCGGTCTAGTTCTCGGGGCAGGTGCTCGTTAGGCTCATTCCTGTTACAGAACCTTGTGTTTTATGCAACAGTTTCCTAAGGCTAACGTTATTAAAGTCCTTTGGCTAAGTGACAGTTTAAGACAGAAGGCACAAGATTATTTATGATGCAGCTGGAATAAAAATGAACAAAGGCTAGCAAATAAGTAAAGACCTTTGGCACAATGTTGGTAGGAGACAGAGAGATTCAAATTATTTATGATGCCATAGGAATTTTATAGTGCAAAGTCAGGCAATAATGTCCAGCAGGAGAATGCTACTTCAAGGCTAGTCTTTGCACTAGTTGGGGAGGATCAGTCACAAGGGGAAACGGGACGCCCTGCAATGTGCCTGGCAGCAGCAGGAGGGGAGAGAGAGAAGGGAGTTCCTCAGCAGTTTGCCGTAGCAGAAGATCGCAGCTTGGGGAGTAGTGGGCTGATGATGTGGAAGGAACTCCTCCCTGTGAAGTGAGTACTGGATATGATTGGGGAGAGTCAATGCCTGGGCAGGGCTTCATCTGACTACAGCCTATTTAGGTCACCACTGCCACAGGGTGGGTGGGGAGGGAAATTTAAAAAATGACAGAGGGCTTTAACTTCCCTCAAGCTTGCTGGCTTGTGCTCTGAGAGCAGGCAGAAGGTCCGAGGAGGAGTCCGCCCGGCTTTGTAGACTGCCGGCACCTCGACCCCAGGAATCGTGGTAGTTGCGTTCACGAGGGGGGGAACCGATGAAGCCAGTCGCCCAACCGCCCCAATCCGTTGCGTGGAATCTGTTGATGTGAAGTTGGGCAGCCTTTTAAAAGCCCTCCGAGTCGCTGCCACCAACCCTTGCAGCCAATCCCAAGAGTCCTCCTCTGAGTGCCAATTATTTAGTTTCTTCTTTGTTTTGGCTTTTGGTGCATGTAAATCACATACTTCTTCAAAAAGTTGACTAAAGTATTTAATTGAAGTATCAATATCTGGGATTAATTTACATTGATCCCATTTTATTTCACTCACACTATCTAGAAACTTAGATTCTGAGAATCTTCTAAAGTTCCTAGTCTAATTTTTATTTTCATAAACCAAATTTTGTTTGAACTGAGACCTTGGCAAAGTAGCCCAGATCAAATTATGATCTCCAAGACATGGTGGTAAAACACCCACTGCTTCAAATTCAATTTGAGTAGACACCATAATTAGATCGAATATGGATCTGTTTGTTATGTTTGATGTATACCTAGTAGTTTTTTTTTATGTTACTTTAATCCCAAGTTAATTACTATGTCTTTCAATTGTCTCCCTCTTATATTTTTCCAATCACAATTTAAATCTCCCATCAAGATTAAAGGTCTACTTCCTGCTTTATCAATTATTTTGGTTAAAATTATCTCCAAGTCAAATATTTTTGCCCTTGGAGGTGAATAAGCATTAAAAAATTACTAATCCTAAGTGTCCCAAGTACACAGCTAAAAATTCTATAATATTTCCACTACCCTGTATTACAATTTCTGAATAACCCAGTATTCGTTTTAAAAGAAGCATCACACCCCCTCCCCCAGATTTTCTATCTGCCCTCCATCTATCTGTCCTGGACTACCACACAAATTTGAAATCTATCAGTCCCTGAAACCCGCTTATTTTATGCCTTGCAGTTGGAAGCAGCAGACGTGTTAGGTGGGGCAGATGCCTGCTGCAGCAAACGTACGTCTCACCATGCCTTTGTCTCATTGGCCCTCCTAGTGTGCTGATGCCTGCAGGGGCGGAGACCAGAGAAAAAAACAGGAAAAAGTAGCACCAGTAGATGGGTCCCAGTGCTGGCATTCAGAAGAACCCAAGGAGGCAGCTCAAGGTGCACGCTGCAATGTAAGTGTGGCGGAAATAGGGGGACTTCTTTGCCCCAGCCGGGGGGGGGGTCATTTGGACTACTCAGGTTCTAGGAGTGGGGTACCCACATGAGCTAGTGCAGCTCAGGGGAGCTCAGGATGCAGGGTTGCATTGGGGTCCCTAAAGAGAGGGACTACTGCAGAGAAGAACGGGGAAAAAAGACTAAAGTAAAAAAAAAAAAGAAGTGACATTGTCAAAATAGTCTGCAGATCAGGGGTGGGGCGAGTAGAGGAGGGAGCAGAAATGGAAGGGTTAGTAACAGTCACAGTGACAAGAGGCAAGGAGATGCTGCTGGAGTTTATGTTTGAAAGGGCCTAATTTATTTATAGAGAAATCCTTGGAGGGCAGGCCATCCAGCCAGGGAGGAGCCCTGTACATGAAAGCACTCTGCCTCATTGAAGTCCTACAAAACAGGATAAGGAAGGTGGCTTTAGAGGAGCTTCTTGTAGCCCGAGTAACTGGGGCTGGAGTTAGGAGATGTTGGGCAGTAGCAGGAGAGAGACCAGTGGCTATCTTTTTAGCTAACAGGCTGGTCTGGTAAAAAGCCTTCCATTGAAATTTAACCAATTAGCTTGTTTGTACAGGTTGCAGGTGTGTGTGAAACAATCACAACCAGCCAAAGGCTGATACACTTTGTTCAAGGTGACCTTAATTCTGCTTAAAGCTGTGCCTGCAGCTGATCCATAGATTACAATGCCTAATCAACTATGGACATGACTGAACTGGTTACAGCCAGGCAAAGGGCCTCAGCTGGCATACATGACCTGTGTCTGAAGAGAAGGCCAATCCTGGTATTTACTGCCTTATAGACCAAGTTTATGTGGTCATGGAAAGAGAGGGTGGAGTAGAGAGTGATGCCGAGATTAGATATTTGAAGCTATGTACTTGTTCCAGGGGTTCGCACTGACAGTGGAGAATGCTTAGAGAAGAGCCTTTATATTTGTTTTGTGGGTTGGCAAACACCATCACTTTAGTTTTTTTGTAGTTTAAGATAAGTTTATGACAGAAGAACCACAATTTGGATTCCAAAAAGAGCCATTGAAGATCGCTTTGCAGTGGGGTGGGATCAGGGTGGCTACAAAAGATTACAGTGTCATCTGCATACAGTAACATTGCAGGCAAGGGGGAAGGTGTTAAAGAAAAGACTGAACAGGAGTGGGCCAAAAATAGAGCCTTGGGGAGCCCAGAACAAACCAGTAGGCTAGAGGAGAGAGTCTCATTGATTTTCACTCGCTGAGATCTTCCACTAAGGTGGTTGGCAAACCAGGAGGTGGCATCTTGTGAGAGGCCCAGGGATGGAAGGTAGTCAATAAGGAGTGCATGATTGACTGTCCGTGTCAAAGGTTTCTGTTAGATCTATGTACCCAGACCCAACTAAGTGGCCACAGTCAAGGGCTTTATGGATGAAATCAGAATATTCCAGGAGGGCAGTGGTAGTACTGTGTTCCTTCCTAAACCCGTGCTGCTGATGACATCGGAGGTTGTATTTTGAGAGAGTTGATCAGATACTGTCCTTTCAAGGGATTTGGAGATGGGGGGAGGATAGAGATAGGGCAATGGTTACTATGGGAGTTTTTTTTTTTATCATTTTTTCCCCCACCACCTGAAGCTGTACCCAACTCCCTTGCCTTGCCTCATGTCCACTCAAGATCTCCCCCCATATAGCCTTGGCTTACCTCCCAGATGAGGTGGCGGTGGGAGGGGCCCCTTACCCCCGTCCCAAAGAATTAAGTCTTCATTGGGGACCTCTATCAGTGGCAGGTCAGTTGGAGGAGGGCCTACTATCAGGCTCTCATGTCAGTGCTGCTCTGAGCGGCGTATTTCTGTAGTATGCACCCCCTGAGTGCAACATGCCATGTGATGTCAAGGCTTGTGCCGGCATCCGTTGCGCTCCCACATTGGTTTGGGCACCAGGGCTGCTGTACCTCCTGGCCTCCACCAGAGATCAGGCCACCCCTGGGCTAGGAAAACTCCCCTCCCCCCAGAGAAGCCAAGCAGTCCACTGACACTCAGGCTACCTCCCCCTGGCTGACTCCTGACGTCCCAGGCTTGTTCCCGAACCTGGGTCACTGGAGTAGCACGAAGTGGGGCATCCAGTGCCTCGCATTCAGCACCACCAGGACGGTGATACTCTGGGAGGTTCTGTTACTACTCTTAAGTATAGGTGTAACTACCGCCTCCTCCCATTGTGAAGGGAATTGGCCTAGGTGGAGGAAGAGATTAAGAATTTTGATTGGGGGGATAGTACAGCATCAAGGGCCAGTAGCAGAAGCTTCAAGTCCAGGAAATCACCACTAAGTCTAGATTTACCCAGGACTTTGGTAAAGTAAGATTTAGCTTCATGAGGAGAGACAGTCCGGAAGCAGAAGGAGGGGGTACCTGAGGGAGGGGATGCGGGGGGAAACTGGATGTGTTAAAAAAAATCTGGAGGGAGAACCCCACTAAGGTCAGAGAATGCTGTATTAAAAATATTCCCAATGAGCTGCGGGATGTCCTGTGTAATGACACCATTGATATTCAGCAAGGGGGGAGGATGAGTTGAGTTTACCAGCCAGGTCCTTCATATTGTCACAGAACTTCCTCCCCAAACCCCAAGTGGATGAGAAGCTAGCTTGGAAGTGGGCAGTCTTTGCACAGCGAATTTCTCGGGTGCAAGTATTATTTATTTTTTATTGTTGACTGGGTAGGCCCCCTGAGACTAGAAGTCCCTTTTTTGGGGGTGACCTGGAGGGGATATAGATGGTAACCAAGTGAAACTGAACCAGAGTAAACTGTTGGTGGCATTTGTAATGTTAATTAATCAAAAATGTGATTATGTAAATGGGGCTGATGCTGAAGAATATACCTGACTGCAGGTGGGGGCCAAATACAGTGATCCCATGCTATCGTGAGCCTATCTACAATGTAGTCATCACCTGTGATAGCTCCCATTGTTACCTAGGCAGGCATAATAACACTTTGCTATAGTGAATCCTAGCTGTACTGAACAAAAATTGTCTGGCTCCAAAGGTGTTCTCTATAAAGAGAGACTACTGCAGTTGGGACCATAATAGATTTGAGTGCGGAGATGGATAGTGGGCAGACCTTGATGAAAGAATTACTGATGGGCCCAAAGGTGTGCTCAGGGGAGAAAATTATATTGGGGGTTGCTAATGAATACCTTACTGCTCCTATAGAAGCACACAGTGCAGGTGCAATTAAAAAGTAGCAGTTAACGTGGGATTACAGTCCCGTGGTGGATGGTGCCTCAGGATTGGGAAGGATTTCCTAACCTAGAGAAGCGTACTAATGAAGGTATTCCCAAGCCTAGAGGGAGAGACCCAGATAATGAAGTGGGCCCTGACGATGGGGAGGTGATTTGGAAAAAGAAAGTGTCCATAGATAGGAAGAACAACAAAAATGTCTTCTATTTTTTGACCCTTTGTTGCACAGTCCTGAGGGTAAACTCAAGTAGTCTTGAGAATAGAAGTGTAGGAAGAAAAGGGCAGGAACGTCTCTCTTTAAGGTAACAGTGATTCATGATCATTAGGACCTAGGCTCAAGAACTGACACGGTACAAGACTATGAACATTCTGTTTAGTGACGGCAAAGTGATTTGGAACTCTGTGGTGGCAAAATTAAAGGAGCTGGAAAGCCTAGAATATAAGGTCCGTCAGATGCTGACTACCAAAACAGAGACAGAAAAATGAAAAACTGAGCATGTACATATTTCTTAAAATACAGGAGGTCAAGAAACCTATCTGGATGTCAAACTGGAAGTGTTTAAAGGGGACAGGAAATTTCTGCTAGTTGGTGTGGCAGTAGTTTGTAATGTTGCTAGTTACAGAAATAAAATTCATACCTCCAAATTACCCATAATTAACTGTACCTGAATAAACACTGATGTTAAACGCTGTGTTTTCGGTTACATATTTCTCAGGGACAACATTCTTCACAGTTCCCGTCAGTAATTTGACATTTTTACTATGTCATGATTTGTGTACAGAATGCTAAGAATGAGTTCTTGACCTGTCAGAACCATGCTCAGAGTTCTGTACACAAACTGTGACATAGCTAAAATTCCAGATCATTGGTTCCATGAAAGATGTGTTTACACAGCCGCATCACTGTTTCTCCCCAAGCGCTCCTTGCTCATGGCATGTTTACATGGCACAGTGTTTGCACCGCCACCAGTGATGCGATGCCATATTCAGGATTCTGGGGGCCTGTTTGTCCCTGGTGACATCCCATGCGATGCACCACTGTCTCTGACAACTTTCGCTGGCTGCCATGGCTCCCCGCATACAGGAAGTGCCGGCACCAGTGGACCCTTTATCTAGATTGCGGGCTATTTAAATTTTTTCTTTGCATGGTTTGTTTAGCTTACAGGAGGTGTTCAATTCCAGTCAGTGAGTAAGCCAAGTGACAAAATGGAAAGCACGCCACCTGTAGCAGAGAACCAGTTATAAGGTAGCCGTTGAATGGCCCTGCCGGCCGCAGTGTTGTGCAGTACTTCCTGGTCCCCGGCCCTGGGGAATGACGGGAGAACATTACATGATGGGAAATAGGGTGAATCCACCACTGTGAGTGTTCAGATGTGCCCACATGGCCACAAAATGTGTTCACAGCAGATCGCCACCCCACTCCTGAGTCAGATAAAAAACCTGTGGCGTACAAAGGACACTGTGGTGAGTGTCCATACGATCAGCTTTGCAGCACATCAATCAATGCTCAGTGTTGGGTAGTAACTAGTTACTTGTAACTAGTTACTATAATCTGATTACTTTTCTAGGTAACTAGTAATAGTAATTAATTACTTTTAAAATAAAGTAATGAGTAACTCTAATAACATTGCTTTTCCCTAAAAGTAGCTAGCTACTGTAATATAAATAGTAATCTACAGTACATAGAAACAGATGGGCATCCGTTATGGTTGCTGTAATCCGTCAAGGGGTTCTTGTGACTTCATAAACCTCAAGAGTGAAGCTCAAGAGGTTTATGACATCACAGAAATCCAGAGGTTGTGCAGGTGTCTTTTGATATGCAAGTTTCATTGTAAACAAAGGCTGCTCAACTGACTGCATGCTGGATTTCTTATAACATCAGGCTAAAAAAAACTGCCTTCTGACAAGCACTGCGTGAGCACCCAGCATCTTCACCTTGCACAATGAATGTGAATTGGCTACCGTTTTTTGCCTTTTTACATAATAAAAAGTTTAGGCAACATGTCATGGCTGTGAGGCCGCATTTTTTGTAGCCTTGCTGATATTCAGGTTTGAGTAGTCACAGTGTCTTGGTATTACGAGCTGCCAGAGGTACGGGGTGGTGTAAACCTGTGGCACGGCAACTGGAGCAAAGACATGCAGCTTAATAACATTAAGACTAGGAATTCTGATCTAATGTTGGTTTGCCTTCGAGATCTTTGCTCTAACATGGTGGTCATGACTACAAAGTAGCCTCATTTATCACACCACTGCTTTCTACATGGTTGCAGACTCATTGCCTTTGGGTGTCGGGGTTGTTTTTGACAGTTGTCTCATTACAGAAAATATTGTTATGCTGAATGACTCTGGTGATGTGTCATTGCGCTGGGTGTCCTTGTACCAGTTGTCACATATCTGGTGTAAATCACTGACCACTCCAGTTTGAGTAGTTCTTTCATCTGTAGAAAATGAAAATGAGTGTACACTTGTAGCTGTCACCTTTCAGCCTTTTTACTGGGTCCTGTTAATTAGTCCCAACTTAAGGACTCCTCAGCCCATTCACTTCTACTCTGCCTTTTCATACCTATCATCACCTTTTCATTTTCCAGATTCTACTCTTACCTTACCTATAATTACTTTATAATAACCGGCTAGCGTTTTTTTCGTAAGGGAAACTGGGTGATAATTTCTATTATAACCCGTGGGTTATAACTGTGAACACACAACGGGTTTCTCTTGGTTAACGTACATGCCAGCCACAGCTCTTCTGTCCCTCTCTGCCTTTCTGTAGCACTGCACAACTGCACACTTCACTGTGATTGGCACTCGGCGGTAAGTTAACTAAAAAAAAAAGGAAATAACTAGCCTATGTCTACTATTATGTTTAAGCTGTAAAAAACGGTACACCCCCTGTACGGCGATACCATCACAGCGACCTACATCACTGTCGATGAAATCAATAGCTCGCTGACAGGTCGCTGTGTTGGTGTGCCTGAGACAGGGACACACTGTTTCCCAGTCCTGTGCCCCTTCCCTGAATCAACTCCAAATCAGAGTTGATTATAAAAAGTATGAGGAGTGTGGGGGCAGAGCCCACCACATGGGGGGGTTTGGGGTGAAGCTCCCATATAGCAACAAGGACTGGGAGACATTCGAGAGCTATGTCAACCACAACACGCAGCTGACACAGTTCCTGTCGCTGTGATGCTAGTCGACAAAAGTGTTGTTGAACCAGCATCGGAGAGCCGTAAAAAACAATGAAAATAGGGGGAAAGAAAATGTTTCCGCAGCAAAGCTCAGATAGCAGACCGTGCTGAAACCCTGGGATAGCAGCTGCACAGGGATGCGGCTATATTTTACATAATTGCTGTGGCAAATAAATGCTCCCCAGCAATTATATAAAATAAAACATGGGGTGGTGTGTTTAACTCAAGCTTTTACACACACCCTTGATGCTGGATGCCTAAATAAACCCCTTGAGCTTTGCTTTTGGTATTTATGAGGCATCTAACACCTTGGGTGAGTGTTAAATCTTGTTAAACACACCACCAAATCATTATTCTATATTTCTCCTACAGCCTCCCCCTATTTTCTTTCCTCACAAATATGTCTCTTATTTCCCTTACTGTTTTTTTTTTTTTTTCTCTTTTATATAATTCCTGAAGGAGACCTATGGTTGAAACATTGATTCTAACTCTGTTTTCTATTTTCAGCATGCATTTATTACTACCATTTTGTTCTATATCTGTAAATTGTGCTGTGCAAATACAAGTCAGAAAACATCATTTTATATGTCAGTTTATTTTTAAAATATATCACTTTGCAACATTTGATATACAAATTATACTACGTGTGCTCCACTACATGGTATAGCTAAGAATCGCTATAGGAATTTATGAAATTTGTTTGAGGGGGCAACAGATTGGCCAGTTGATGTACAATTTATAGATGGCTTGCTACACCCCCTGCATGTTGTCAGTCGTTGCCTTCTATGGTTGCCATTGTGAAGCCTGAGGGAATCAGGGCCAGCATAGCTGTTGTAGGGAAAAAGGCAAGTAGTCCATCTGCAGACAGGATTCAGGGCCCATTTCCATCAACACCACATGTGCCAAGCTGCCACAGCAGGTTGCTTGATTGTCCATCCACCCACCTACGAGGTCTATCACCATCACCAGTCCCATCTCAAAGAAAATCCTTATCAAAGGGGTATGCACTGGAGTGCAACAAGTGTTTTGTGTCATGTGATAATTTGATTGTTGTGAGTGACGCTGTCTGACTTCAGTTGTGGCATACTGGCAGCAGCATAATAGTCATGGCAGACTTAGTTATAATTATAACTGTGTCTCAGTAGCAGTGGCAAGTCAAGGTTTAGCTGTGGGAAAGAGTTTAAATTTTGTTGGGGTAAGCAGGTGTGTGCTGGTGGAATTTATTGTATGTGATGTGGGGTGGATCTGTGGCTGGCAATGGCAAAGTTTGGATTCTGGCTGCTGTGGGGAAATGGGAAAAGATCACCAAGACAAGGAAAGGCAGTAGATCTGCAGGGTGCATGTGTGTGTGAGTGTAGGGGGAGCTGTGTGAGGGTGGGATTTTATTATAGAAATTTAAAGAGGTAGTTGTGGCTCTTGCATAGTCAGGAGGAGAATACAGCCTAGATGTGGGAAAGATCATCAGTTGCAGAAGTTGCAGCAGAGTGTGTGTGTGGCAGTCGAGTAAGGGTGGGATGTAAAGGGGTAGTTGTGGTTGTCATTGTCAGGATATACAGCTGTATGGGAAAGATCACCATGGGCACTGGCATTAGATGCAGGAAGTGTGTGTACTGGAGGGCGAGCGTGGGTGTTATGGAAATGAAAAAGGTCAGGGACTGCAGTGGCTGGCAAAGCCAGGATTCAGCTGTGGTGGGGGGGATGGCCAACAGAGTTAAGCCAGCCCTGGCAAAAAGAAATACAGGTGAGGAGGTATAGGCAAAGTGGGCAAGCATTGAGGATACAATACTTGAAGCAACATCCCACTGTGTTATAGAGAAAAGGAAGTGCAAAAAAAGAAAGAAACCAGTTTGGTTCTCAAAAACAGTAGCAGGAAAGGTCAGAGCCAAAAGGCTGGCCTTCAGGAAATATAAGGGAACACAGTGGTATGAAGATAGGGAGGCATACCAAACTTCCCTAAGGGAAGCAGGGACGGCAGTAAGGCAGGCAAAGGCCCAAACTGAGGAAAAACTAGCACAAACAGTAAAAGAAGGTGACAAAACTTTCTATAGATACATTAGTGAAAGGAGAAAGTCCACAGGGGGTATTGCTAAGCTCAAAGGAGATAAGGGGGCATGTGAGGAGGAGGACCATATAAAAGCATCTGTCCTAAATAGATACTTCTGCTCAGTATTTACTGAAGAGAGGGTAGGGCAGGTCCCACAGCTCAGCACCATGAACACAGGGGGGGAGGGAGGTGAGCAATAGTCCCTTCACAAAAGAAAGGGTCCTACAAGATTTCGATAAGCTCAGGGTGGACAAGGCAATGGGACCTGATGGCATACATCCCAGAGTACTAAAGGAGCTAAAGGTGGAACTAGCAGAGCCATTATCAGAACTGTTTAGTGAGTCTCTGAGTACAGGAGAGGTCCCAGAAGACTGGAGAAGGGCTCATGTGATCCTGCTCCCCAAGAGTGGCAGCAAGGAGGAGGCAGGGAACTACAGACCAGTCAGTCTTACCTCAGTAGTGGGCAAGATTATGGAGGCGCTCCTTAAGGAAAGGATAGTGCAACACCTGGAATCCATAGGAGCACAGGATCTAAGACAGCGTGGGTTTACAAAAGGAAGGAAGGTCCTGTCAAACTAATCTCATAGATTTCTTTGACTGGGTAACCAGAGTGGTGGACCAAGGAGGAGCAGTTGATGTCGCCTACCTTGACTTCAGCAAAGCTTTCTATACTGTTCCACATAGAAGATTGATTAATAAGCTGGGTAGGCTTGGGGTGGGTCAGAAGTTGGTCAACTGGGTGGCAAACTGGTCAACAGGCAGAAAACAGAGAGTGGTGGTAAACATTATACAGTCAGAAGAGATGCAAGTCACAAGTAGGGTACCTCAGGGATCAGTCCTGGGTCCAGTCCTCTTCATTATCTTCATCAGTGACACTGCAGATGAACTGGAGGGTAAGGTTTGTCTGTTTGCAGATGACACCAAGATCTGCAACAGAGTAGATGATCCAGATGGGGTGGGCAGAATGAGAAGAGATCTGGATAAACTAGCAAAATGGTCGGAAGACTGGCAACTGGGGTTTAATGCAAAGAAGTGCAAGATCATGCACATAGGGAAGAGAAACCCTGAAGCCACCTATAGGCTGGGAGGGGAGTTGCTAGCAGTCACAAGAGAAGAAAGAGACTTGGGCATCATCATCATCGATGACTTGAAATCATCCAAGCAGACCACTAAAGCAGTAGGTAAGGCTAGGGGGATGTTAGGGTGTATTAGTAGGGGTATCACAAGTCGTAAAAGGGAGGCAATAATCCCTCTTTACAAGACACTGGTTAGGCCCATCTGGAGTACCGCGTGCAGTACTGGAGGCCACAACTTCACAAGGACATTAACCAAATTGAGGCAGTCCAGAGAAGGGCAACCAAAATGGTGCAGGGACTGCATCAGAAAACATATCAGGACAGATTAATGGAGCACAATATGTATACCCTAGAGCAAAGGAGGGAGAGAGGTGATATGATTGAAACATTCAAACACCTTAAGGGCATTAACAAGGTGAAAGAGTCTAACATGTTTCAATATAAGAAAAATATCAGGACAAGAGAACACAGCATGAGATTAGAGGGAGGCCAATTAAGGGGGAATGTGAGGAAGTTTTTTTCACAGAAGGGGTGGAGGATGCATGGAACGGCCTACCTCAGAAAGTGGTAGACATGAATACAGTGCAGAGCTTCAAACAGGCATAGGATAGGCATAAGGGAACAATACAGATGAGTATGAATAGATAGGCCATTGACTGAGCAAAGGCCGATGGCACATTCATAAAGTAGAAAAAGAAATAGGCAGACTGGATGGGCCTTGCGGTCCTTATCTGCTATCAATTTCTCTGTTTCTATATGTTACTACAATCAGGTAGTGTATTATTAATGTTCCCAAGAGGACAAGAGGATACAGCATGAGATTAATTTTTTTATTTTATTTAGTTTTTGTTGACCGGGTAAGTGCACTAGACAAATCCTGCCTATTTTCAGGCACGACCCGGGGGAAGGGGATACAGATGAATGCCAACTGACCTTGAACCAGATGAAGCTGTTGGTGGTATTTTTCATGAATGGAGGAAATTTGGCCATTGCACGGAAATTCCCTGCTCTTTTCAAGAAGTGCCATGGGATCTTTAACATCCACCTGAACTACCACTGGAACAGGCAGATGGGACCTCGGTTTAACATCTCATCTGAAAGATGGCACCTCAGGAGTGCAGCACCCCCCTCATGCTGTACTACAGTGTCAGTATTGGGATATTAACCAAAGTGCCTGGTGTGGGGATAGAACCCACAGCCTACTGATCTCCTGGCCTCAGAGGCGAGTGTGCTACCTGCTGAGCCACTGACACTGACATTAGAGAGAGTCTGTTTAAGGGGTAATTTGAGGAAGTTCTTTTTCACAGAAAGGGTAGTGGATGCATGGAACGGCCTACCTCAGGAAGTGGTGGATATGAATGCAGTGCAGGGCTTCAAACCAGCATGGGATAGGCATAAGGGAGCAATACAGATGAGTATGAATAAATAGGCCATTGACAGAGCAAAGGCCGATGGCACATTTATAACGTAGAAAAAGAAATGGGCAGACTGAATTGGCCTTGCGGTCCTCATCTGCCGTCAACTTCTATGTTTCTATGTTCTATGTTTCCATGTTTCTAAATTGCGGAGGGCAGCAGTAGATGCAGGGTGTGTGTTTGAGTGTTTTTTTAATAGAGCTCTTATTTATGGAAATGTAAAGGGATTGTTGTGGCTGGCAATGTCAGATGGGTACTCTATTATAAATTAACATATTCATTGTCTTTAGAATCTGTTTTATTTCTTTTATACACTTCTTGGGCTATCATGAGCACATAGCTACTGTATGTTCAATGAGTAAATACAACCACGTTATCAAAAGTAACATGAAAAGTAATATGCATTACAGTTACTGTTACTAATCACTTTTTATATAAAAGTAATAAGTAACTGATTACATTTATTTGAATGTAACTAGTAGCTGTGACTGATTACTTTTTAAAAGTAACTTACCCAGCACTGCCAATGCGCAAGGGATAGGGTGCTGCAAAGCTGACTGTGTAAACAAGCTGTAGAGAACTATAACAGAATGCTGCCCATAAACACAAAACAATGCAAAAGACAGTTTTTCGCATTAACTTTTTGTTCAGCAACAGTAACACAGGGATCATTTAGAGGGATGAATGTAATTTCTAAAAATCGTAATCTTATAAACAGCTGCCAGTTAGAAATGATTTCCTGTCCCCTTTATGAACACTGCTAGTATTGCTGATACTCTAAGTTGCATAAAAGCCCCCCTTGATTTCTATTCCTATAGTTGACCCTCCCTTGGAAAAGAGTGCCATAGTGGGGGTGGCAATACCATTTTGATTAATCAGGATACCAGTTGCATTGCTCCGTTTATGAAGGAGGTGGGTGCCCTGCTAAAATCCATTTTGGCCACTGTATACGGACGGCCTGGTGGAATAATGTCATAAAAACTGCCAGCATGCTGTGCAAATTCCTGACTGCAGACATAGAGAGTTGGGAAGAGTAGTGCCATATTTAATGACTGTGATGTGGAAGGGGCCTCTATCATCAAGGGGGTTCTCAACATTTTAGGTAATTTACAAGTGACAACCCTTAGGGATATTCATTATTGCAAAAGAGATTGAGGCCAGAAGGTCACTTAGTCCACATAGTCCACAGCTTGCTCCAGTGTAATTTGAATAGGAGAAAAAAGGCTGGACATGGCTGTCAGAGTGCCATGAGAACTGGACAAAGGCACAGAACACTCAGGCTATAAAAAGTATTTACTGTATTCAGTTGTTTATTTGTTTACCAGGTAAATGTACCGGGCCAGCACCCTTTTTCAGATACAATCCGGCCTACAGGGCAAAGCAATACAAAATGACATATCAAAAAATATATACTGTAGGTGGGTGCATACTTAAAGCAGCAGTGTAATGTAATTGGGTTAAAAGTTTGACCCTACCTTTTTTTACTATAAAAGATTTCAAGCATCGTCCAGTTTTATTTGGTAGTAAAATGTTCTAGTTCCACCATATTTTAGTATTTTATAAATGTTTCAATTTAATTTTCTCTCAAGCAAAAAAAAAAGATGGTCACCACAGTTGGCTTAGAAATAACATTGTAGACCTGGTAAAGGTTAGGATTGAGAAAATAAAAAAAAAACTCATGGTGCACATCATTGGCAGTACCTAGAAAAATAGGTTTAACAGGTATGCTAATATTTTTATTAACTGTAGCTGATGCTAGCTTTTTGGAAAAACATTTTTCATCGCACTGCTACATTAAGTAGCACATATATGTGCATTAATAAGTGACGTTGTGTGCTAGTCCTGGTTAAACAACTAACAAACATTAGAGCAGTCAAAGAAATAATGCTGAACTAGTATCATTATTATGTTTATAGCATCAATGTGACCAAGGGAGTCACCCATTCGATGCAGCAGTAGGGCTACTGCTCGCAATACCGGTCACGCTGGTTTGGGAATGAGCCCGGGTCACTGAAGGCTGGCCATAGGGAGAAGGATGAAGCCTCCCAGTGGACATTCTCCTCTGGGGTGAAAGAGTTGCATCCTCCACTGCAGTACTGCCATTGGGGTGACCCCAGGTGACAGTGCTGCTGATGGACTGCAGGAAGGGATGGACACCGCTGACACTGGGGCAGCATCAGGCATTTTTCTTTATTTATTTTGATAACTGGGTAGGTGCACTGGAACCAAAGTGCCTCTTTCAGGTATGACCTGGATACTAAAAAGTGCAAATCATAACAATGATGCATGTTGTACGAGTATACAGTCCATGATAATGGGACATGATGCAAGAGTACAAAATTCATGCCAGAAAAGTAGACCACCAAAAGTTGGTAAGTTACACAAAACAGCTGCAGACATTAAGTTTTCGTAGATGATCTTTCAGTTTAGCAGGGAAGGCTTTGGAGGTTGAAGATGCTCTAACCGATGATGGAATTGTGTTTCAGAAGGACACAGCTCTATAGCTGAATGAATTCTGCCCGATACCTGTATGTATGAGTGGTACTTTAAATTAATTGTTTGCTGAGGAGTAGGAAAATGGGTTGTCAACAAACATAAAAATCTCAGTGAAGCATAGGGGTGTTTTTCTGTGCAGGATCTTAAACTCAAAGTTGGCTAAAGTTAACTGGGCTCTGCACTGTGGTTGTAACCATCTAAGACATTCACATTTGGTACAGTGATGGGACCTGGGGCCCAAAGAGGATGTAACTTTGGCAACCTTGTAAGTTAAGGCTCTTATATACTTACAGTATTAGGGACAGCATCTGTTACGATGGAACCATATTCAATCGGGGGGAAAATATTGCTTTGGGTGATTCTGTCACTTGTATCAGATGCCCCAAACTTTGAGATGTGATAAAGTAACCCAAGTTTTTGATGTACAGATTTGACAGTACTTATCATATGATTGCAAAATGTGAGACAGGAGTCTCTAGTAACACATAAATATTTGAAATCCTCTACTGATTCTAGTTGAAAGGCGTCCAGGGTTGTGGTACTAAAATCTTGAGGAAATCTTTATAGCTTTGGGGCTGAACCTAGTAACATTGCTTTTGTTTTTGGAGCATTCAGGACCAGTTTTTCTTTTATGAACCATCTTTGCAAGGAGAGAAAGTTATGTTTAAGAACTTCATTTATTGCGTTGATGTCCTTCCCATAAACATAAATGATTATTACATCATCTGCATAAAGCAGTGTTTTGACAGTTGTGCAGATTTTTGGCATGTTGATGATGTAAACTGTAAACTAAAGCATCTAAAAAATTCACCCCTAAAGAACACAACAGATGAGTGAGAGTATTTGCTCTGGGCATAGCTTTACAAACTTTAACAATATGAGACCTGTTTTGCAAATAGTTTGAGAACCACACAGTCATTGAGATCCCCAGCCCCAGATCAGCTAGTTTCTATAAAATCAGATCATGGTCTACTAGATCGAAGGCTTTGGTCAGCTCCACGAACACAGCGTCAGTCATTAAGCCCTTACCCATGGTTCGATGGACCATGTCAGTGAATCTGACCAGTGCTGTGCACGTTCCATGGTCCTTTCTGAAACCATTCTGTTCTTTACAAAGTAACCAGTGCTGATCTATATAGGAAGTGAGCTGATTATGAATAATTATTTCCTGAACGTTAGCCAAGGCCAATAGGATATAAGAATAAATTATTCACCATAGTAATTTTGCTTCTCAGGAAAACATCACTGAAGCATACAAATAGCATCATTCTGTAGGAGTGGTGCTGTCCTGGAGATAGAACTTACATAAATGACAGAATGTGTAATGCAAGTTCAAACTCTGTAGTGTGGTCACACACCCCGGCTGACTTAATGTCAGATCCGTTTCTATTACCAGGGGAGCAGTGACCACTAAAACTATCTAAGGGCTGCTAAA
Organism: Neoceratodus forsteri; assembly: GCA_016271365.2. Taxonomy (NCBI): domain Eukaryota; kingdom Metazoa; phylum Chordata; order Ceratodontiformes; family Ceratodontidae; genus Neoceratodus; species Neoceratodus forsteri. Next base: position 1,070,894,958 of record CM028130.1, read on the forward strand.
ATGTTTCTAAAAACTGTCTAAAATTTTTGAAAAGCCCAGATAGATTGAAGCAGACAAAACACTGAGAATGGTCACCATTTTACAATTTGTTTGAAAAATCACAATAAGTAATGCTCACATTCATGTACTGATTGATTGAAAAGTTTACCCATTCCATGTGATAAGAAATTATTCTTGTGTGCACCTGTTTCCAGGTTCTAGAAAGGGGGTCAGGGTCAGGCTTTGTAAGGTTTATAGATGGACTCCTGAGAAGAAACAAACAGTACCACGGTAAGTCATTTTAATTCAAACAGGAATCAATCAATGAGATGCCTCACAAATAGTAGATTCACTAACAGTGCTTTGGCAGAATGGTTCTAGAACTTATTTAGGGAAAGGTTCTGCAAGACAGCTGTTCCAAAACTGGCATCCCTAATAGACAGTATGTCCAGACAGTAGCGCTATCTAAAGGTGTGTACAGTTTTCCAGGTAGCTGCTTTACAAATTTCTTGGGGGAGCGTGCCTCTTGTAGCTGCCACAGAGGCAGATATAGTCTTCCTAGCTGCTGGCTTACCTTTGCCAGCCTCTCCTTAGGTAACAAAAAGCTGTGTGCTCGGCAACCTAACATCCCTTGTCCAGAGCATGTAGCGATCTAGTTCTTTTTTTTAACATCCATGCAGTGCAGTTTTTGCTCATCTGTACTGCAGTGTTTGGGATGAACAGGAAGGGTAACTGACTGCTTTAAGTGGAATTCTGATACCACCTCAGGTAGGTAGGAACTCCTTATTGGTCTGGTTCCATGTCGTAATAGCAAAATCATAACAGTGCCAATCACATGTAGCTCACACCATCATTACAGTGACATTACAGCTGGCTTTTGGCACTATAGGAAGCAGGCAGGTAGCCAGAGGTCGAGGACATGAGTAGTGCTCTTAGGTAAGCACATTATGTGCTTGTGCAACAACTAAACATTTTTCTCAGTGTATAGAATAGGAGGAGTAAGTAATGAGAATGTCAATTTATCTGGCAGTTCATGAATGTAGTGTGCTTGTGTGTGTCTCCTGGCCACACCTCCACCATCAAAATGTAAATGGGACAAAAGCACACACACAATACTGCACCCACAGAACACCCTGGGAGACCAATACTGGCATCCAGGTAACCAATATCTGTTCCCAGTTCCCTAGCTCCCTGAAGGAGGCAGTGGTGACACCGCTTCTTAAGAAAGCCTCTCTAGACCTAAACAGCTGGGCAAATTACAGACCCGTCTCTAACCTTCCCTTTGTTGGGATGGTGATTGCGAAAGTGGTTGCGCTGCTACTGGAGAACCATCTTACTATCCACGATGTCTTTGATCCTCTCCAGTCAGGCTTCTGGAAGAGGCATAGTACCGAGACTGCTCTGTTTTGTGTGCTCAATGATCTCCTGATGGCAAGGGACCAGAAATGTCATTCCATCCTGGTGCTTCTGGATCTCTCCTCAGCATTTGACACTGTGGACCATGGGGTTCTGCATGAGTGCCTGAGGGTTATCTGTGGCCTGGCTGGTCCAGTTCTCAGATGGTTCTACTCTTTAATAGCCGGCAGGTCCCAGAGGTGGTGTCTGGGATTTTTTCCTCTGAGCCATTCTCTCTGCCGTGAGGGGTCCCTCAGGGCTCAGTGCTGTCCCCCATGTTGTTTGCAATGTGTATGCTGCCCCTTGGAGACATTGTAAGATGATATAGGCTGAGGTTTCACTGCAATGCTGATGATACACAGCTCTATCTGTCTTTTGCACCCGACCAGGATAGTGCAGTCTTGATGTTTAACAGCTGTCTGGCAGAGATCCATGAGTGGATGACGTCCAGCTGGTTGACATTGAATTCTGAGAAGAATGAGGTGTTGGTTGTGGATCTGGGGCACCGGATAAAGAGGCCAGTGGTGGGTTTACCCTCTGGGCTTTGGATTGATGATGTATAACTGCCTACCTTTGAATGGGTGCATAATCTAGGGGTGGTTCTTGACGATGGGCTGACACTGCATGCACAGGTGTAGGCATTTATCAATTCCTCCTTTTACCATCTTAGGAACATCACAAGAATTAAGCACCTTGTTCCATCAGATTACTTGCCCATGTTGATCCATGCCTTTGTGACCTCCCATCTTGACTACTGTAACTCCCTTTACCTGGGGCTTCTGGGGGTTGATATCCGCTGCTTGCAGCTGGTGCAGAATGCTACGGCACGATTGTTGACTGGGGCTTCATGCTCCAGTCATGTAACTCCAGTGCTGTGCAATCTGCACTGGCTGCCTATACAGTGGGAGACCTCCTTCAAGGTCGGTCTCCTGACCTGCAAAGCCCTGCATGGACTGGGACTGAGTTACCTGCAGCCCCAGCCATCCTCTCTGCTCAACTGACGAGGGGTTGTTAGAGGTTCCCAGGCTGTGGTTGAAAACATCTGTAGCCCGGGCTTTTATGTTTGTGGCACCATCCCTGTGGAACTCTCTATCTCTTCAGATTAGAGAGCGCAGGACCATGGAGAGCTTCAAAACCAGCCTAAAACACATCTATTTAAGCAGGCTTTTAACATCTGATGTTTTTATGGATTGTGGGAAATTCTAACTGAAGTTGAATTACCTGTAAGATTTTATTGAACTGTTTTATGATATGTATGTATGTATATACAGCACTTTGACTTTTGAATTGCTCTATATAAATAAAAATATTATTATTATTAATAATGCCATATGGATGGGTACAGCACTATGAATGCTACCCGGCTGAATAGGTTGGACACATAGCTATACATTACCATTGACAGCGACTATGGGTCTCAAACACCCTACACTACTGACACTACACTCACTTCCTGCCTACCTACCACAGCACTCTACACCTGCCTACCTACCACAGCACTCTATACACTGAGCCACAACAACAGCACGCGCTCAGAACACATCCTACAAAGCCCCACATACCCAAAACACTACATATGTCCCTCCCTCTGCACCCTGTACATTATTATAACTAATTCAGAGACCGGACATCCATACAGTGTGCATGCTTGTCCCCTCCCCCCCGCAGCAGTCGCCCACGGTAGTTGCCCTCGTTGACCTCACTGACAGCAGTAACCTATACTGCATCAGTCGCTATTTTGATGGGTGATCAATTTTGAATCACTCAAATTGAGTCGCCCACTTAACGGGATACCATTGGTCCTAAGGACTACCTTGTCCCTGTAGAGTGTTATGTTGTTTTGATCTGCATAAAGAGCTTGCAGTTCATTTACCCACAAAGCTGAAGTCGTACATCAGGAAGAATATTTCATATGTGACATATTTTAGGTCAGCTGTAGTCATAGACTCAAAATGAGCCTCCATCAGCTAGCTGAGCAAGACAGATGTTTAGGTCCCATGGGGAGACTGGTTCCCTTACAGGAAAATACAGATAGTGGCAGACTTTAAAACTATTTTAAAAACAGTTTGTGAGGCCATGGACATGTCTTTGCCCACTGATGTGTAGGCCGACACAGCTGCCAGGTGTACTTTCAGGTTGGAAGGTCTCAGATCTAAAGCCTGCAGGTGTACCATGTAGTCCAGCACTGTAGACAGCCCTGTCTGTTTGGGATTATCTTTCTGGTGGCACACAGTATGAGAATCTTTTCCAGTTAAAGGAATATGCTTTCCTAGTTGCTGGTTTCCTGCAAACCTTCAAAACTCTCAGTACTTCCTCTGACAGATTCAAACTAGAAAATTCTAGCTCTTCAGGAGCCACACCCTCAGATGCAGTGTTCTGAGGTCTGGGAATGTTATCCTGCCCTGGGATAGGGCAACAGATTGCATCTCAGTGGCAAGTTGAATGAAATCCTGTTGGACAGTGTCAGCAGCAATGAGTGCCATGCACGCCTGGACCAGTCTGGAACTCACAGAATCATTGCTGCTGGCTCTTTCCTGAGTTTTACGAGCACTTTTTGAATGAATGGGAAAGGTGGAAATGAATCCAGGAACCTCTCTGTCCGATCCAGGTTAGGACATCCTCTAGGACTGTGCCTCTGGTTGGTGGCCTGCAACAAAACGTTGGAAGCTGACTTTTTTATAAGGGGCAAACAGATCTATTTCCAGTGTTCTCCATCTTGTTATGAAGACTGATGCCAGTACTTGCTAGTAGGGGTGTGCGTCTAATTCAAATCTGCCATTGAACACCTTGAATACCAGGTGTATTCGATAAATACCCGAATACCTGAATACTAGGGTGTATTTGAGGTACTCAATGGCATGTATTCGACAAGACTGTCAGAGCTCGCGAGATCTCCTCCGCCGATCCCCACGCTGCACAGAGCACTTTCCAGAACTTTACCACGTGACTTGCCTTAGTGTACAGAGACACATGAGCTGACAGGAAGGTGTTGCTGTCTGTGAAGGAGTTGTGCTTCTCTGAATCTGATTTAGGAAAAAAAGTCTTTGCAGGCTTTTTTTGATGCTTCTGTTTACTGAATCTTAGTGGAAACTGTGGTGCTCCATTTGATTGACTTTGATTTCTGAGTTGTTTTTTTTTCACAAAAAGAACAAACTGTGTTGTAATCTTCACGCCTGGGTCTGTCTGCAGTTGCAGGCTAGGCTTTAGGCTAGCTCTTGCTTACTGAATAGTTTGTTGAAAAAGGGCCCGTTCCTGTGACTTCTTCAGACTTAGACTTACAGAGCTGAAAATATATATATATTTTTTTTTTGCGGTAAATACTGCTGTATCTTTTTGTGCAAAAACGTTAGTGTGTGTTTCATCTCTCCACGTTGTCAATGGGAAGTTAATACATATGGGTAATGAGCACCCCTACTGAGGAAGGGGTACAGCCCAAAGCTGTCAATCAGCATAGAATTCTGGGCATATGAACATTCCGAGAGCTGAGATTCTCCAGTCTTTGCTGTGCCGCTGAAGTGCTAGACAGCATACGAGAGCTCTCTCAGAAGGTCCTCGATTTATTTACACTTGGTTTGTTGTTTTTGTAGTGAGATTTGTGCAGCTGTGATTCAGGTGTTTTCGGGAGAATCCTCACATTTAGAAATTGTGGTGTAAAGCTGCAGCTTTCAAATTGGCTAACCTGCCTTCCTTTTACCCATTTTTCACTGCTATGTATGAATTGGGGGTCACATGTCATTAGGATATTTTTCAAGTCTCCCTTTGCTTTTCCCAGTCTGGTGCCTTTTCAGGTAAGTGATTTCTGTAACTGGTGGGGGGCACAGTTAGCCCAGAGCTTTGGGGTTCTGTCCTAACCTGTTCTTTGTCTTTCTTATCCCTCCCCTTGTGTTCTCTGGCTGCCAGTCCCTCCCTTCCTCCCATCTCCTCCTCTAGGGAGTTTTGTGTTTCCCTGGCAGCTAGCCGTGTGTCTGAATTTTACAGTGTCTTGATGGGGGACTACTAGTGCTTGGGGCTGCCTGTGTTTTTTGTTGGGGGTTCCTGATTAACTTTTCAGAGCATTTCCTGTCCTACTGAATTATATTTAGGGTTTTCCGCTCGATTTGAAGCCTCCATCAGCTCAGAGCTATTTTGATATTGCTGGTCACACTGTTTAGTGTGTTCCCACAGGCGGGGTGAGCCATGCACTTCCCTGCCATTGCTGGGATCTTGCTGGCAAATTTCACACCTCTCCTCCTTTAGAGCCTTCTTGATCATGAGTATTCGCACTTTTGGTGGTCAGTTGCGCTCTTGCCCATCAAGGTGACATCTCGTGCATTGGTGTGACATCATTATGCTAGCGTGTGGTCATGCTAGTTTCCTATTCATCCAGTGCTGTGTCGGAGAATGAGCATTTGTCCTTTTGACAGGCACAGCTGTGTTTCTCTCCTGGATAGAGAGGAAGCTTACATGAAGGGGGCAGTTTACTTGGCAGCAGTACGGCCAATGGAATGGTGTGCTACAGGTTTTGTTTTCAGTTTTGTAGTGGCCTAACAACTCTTGGGGGTTCTTCCTATGTTGGTTAAACCTCAGAGCCTGCTTCCCAGACAGGGCTTAGCCAGAGGGCAGCAGACAGCTATAGGGGCTGTGTAGTGAGTTAGCAATTCAGCTTCCAGAGTATTATTTTATTTTCTGTTTTCTTTGCAGTTCTGCATTAACTGATAAATCCTGGCACCATGGCTCATCAGAGACCTATGCTTTTAAGAGATGTAAGACCTGCAGGAGAATGCTAAGACACTTTCCTTTAGAGTCTTATTGTCCCAATTGTGTGACACAATCTAACATGTCTATTTGGCAGATAAGGCCGTGCATAATTCTGCTAAGCACACAACTATTCCTATTGAGGGTTCTTTGGCTCCAACCAACACTCACGAGAAAAGGGTGGGTGCCTCATACAGAAGAGCCTTTTCTCAAATGGGGTAGATCTTCAAACCTCATATACATCCTTTGTTGTTTCCAGAGCCTTGAACTCATGGGTCATGGCCCTGAGTGCTTTGTTCACACAATTGGGAAGGGGCAAACATTTTGCAGCTGATATCCATGGCATCTGCTTTTCTGGAGAATTCTGCAACAGACCATTTACAGATGTCAGCCTGCTCTGCTTACCACATTGTGACAGCCATGTGGGGAGTTTGGCTCAAGCATTGGGTTGCAGATCAGGTGTTAAAGGGGAGGTTGTTTAACCCGGTCTTTGAAAGTGGACTTTTATTTGGTTCTGGTTTGGATGACATCCTGAAGGATGACCAGGATAATCAAGGACAACTCCCAGTATCTAAACTGCAGCAGAAAACAAACTCAGCATCAGGAGGGCAAGGAAATGTGTGGCACCAGCTGTCCTGAGACGGTTTCCATCCCTTTCAGAAATTCACTTCACCTGCAGACATAATGGAGGTGAAGGACAACAAGGAGGTAACTCACAATGAAGGTATGTGGGCCCATCTCTGCTCCTCTTCCCTTGGTGGGAGACTGTAGAATGTTTACCAGAAATTGACCCAAATAATGTCAGAGTGTGTGTACTGGAAATCCTGGCTGTAGGTTATATAATAGAGTTTGCATCAATACCCACAAGAGGTTGTTTTCTGCAGTCCCCTGTGCCACAAAACCTAATGAAGAGCCAGGTGGTAGCCCAGACCTTAGATCATTTGTTACAGATTGAGGCAGTTGTCCCAGTACCCCTCAGTGGGGAGGTCTGGGGTTCTACTCACTTTACTTTGTGGTCCCCAAGACGTTGTGGGGTTTCTGACTGATTCTGGACCTGAAGCACCTAAACAAGTTTGTTTGCCACCTGATCTTCAAGATGGAGTCCTTGTAGTCAATCATGTGGGCCATCCAACCAGGAGACTATCTGGTGTCTATACATCTGAAAGATGCCTATCTCCATTTCCTCATTTACCAGCCACACCAGAAGTTTCTGAGGTTTGCAATTCAGGGGCAGCATTTCCAGTACTGGGTGCTTCCCTTCAAGTTGGCAACAGCATCCTGCGTATTCTAAAAGGTCTTGATCATACTAGTGGTGCAACTAAGACAACAGGTCATCATTGGTATCCCTACCTTGACCTTCTCAAGTGAGCATCGTCTCAGATGGTGAGGAAGTCAGTATAAAGGACCTTGCAGGTGCTGGAGATGCATGGTTAGGTTGTTAGTTGGGAGAAGAGCTTCCTCATTCCATCTCAGGAGTTGGAGCACTTGAGCGCTGTGTTCAGAACAGACAAGGGTAAAGTCTTCCTGTTTTCACCCAGGATGGAGACCCTGAGGCAAGAAATTCAGTGGCTGAACAGACAGCCATCGGTCTCTGCTCACAAGATTCTTCAGATTTTGGCCTGATGACTATTGTAAGAGAACTAGTTCTTTGGGCCTGCTTGCATATGTTACCCTTCCAGAATGGGATGCTGTTGGCTTGGAATCCACCCTCGGAAGATGACCAAGCCCTGGTCATGCTTCCTTGGTCAGTTTGACAATTGCTGGCTTGATGGGGAAGTCCTCATAACTTCAGCTGGGGGTCGCTCCTAGAAGCCCCGCTGAGCTGATATTAATGACCAAGGCCAGAGTTTTGGGGTGGGGGCGCAGTCCTGGACCATGTCCCTGTCCTGGGCATTTAGACCCCTTCAGGAGCAGCAGCTACAGACAAACTTATTGGAAATGAGGGCAATATGACTTGCTCTTCATTTCTACAACTGAGTGTGGTCCAAGGTGGTGAAGGTAAGATCAGACAATGACACCACCATGGCTTACATAAACAACCAAGGAGGCACAAGAAGTAAGGAGATGCAGGTGGAAGCCACTGAAGTCCTGCTGTGGGTAGAGAAAAACATTTTGTCTGTCTCGGCTGTTCATCTGGCAGGAGAACTGAACATCCAGGCTGATTGGCAGAGTCAAGAGACAGTCCATTCAGGGGAATGGCTGTTGAATCCAGAGGTGTTCTAACTCCTAGGCAGAAGGTTTGGACACCCTCAGATCAACCTCTTTGCATTAAAGGGAAATGCTCAGGTACTGAGATTCTTCAGTTAGTACTGGTGTCCTCAGGCAGAGGTGGTGGATGCTCTGTTCCAGGCATGGGATGTCTTCAGGGGATACTTGTTCCCTCTGCTACCACTCCTTTCCAAGGATCTTCACAAGATAAAATGCTTAAAAGGAAGCTTCCGTCTTACAGTCTCAGAAAGGCCAAGAAGGAGTAACCAGTGATATGGACGAGTCAAATTGAGCGACTCAATTTGACTGTCCGTAAAAGAGCAAGTGTGAATGCAGTGCAAGAGTCAAAAGAGCGACTGTAAGGAGACTAAAAATGTGATGAAAAGGTAGAGCAATGGTAGGAGGGAGGTCACATGGCGCAGGATATGGGATATAGTTTGGCCAGGCAGTTCCCAGCTGGCTGTCTGGTCTTTTGAAGGTAGTCTATACCTTCGGTGCAACAGGACTCAGGTTTAGACTTTGCTAGGGGTCTGTGTGTGATATTTATTTTGTGTATTGGGCACTTAATTTTTTTTTTATTCTGATCCCCGCACCCCTGGCATCCAAGATGTCCAATGTCCACAGGCTCTCCCCTGAATAGCACCCTCCCGAAGTTTCCCCTGTACCCCAGTGGCAGCCCCCCTGGAGTTGATTATATTAAGAAAATAGTAGTTTTATTTATTTATTTATTTAGTTTTTGTTAGCCAGGTTAGGTGTGCTAGCCAAAGTTGACTATTTTCAGGCACGACTCAGGAGAATACATACATAAAATGAGATGAGATTATACAATACATAGTATATAGTACAGGTACACAGTATATAGTGCAGGTAGGTTAGAATACAGATCAAGTCAGACAGTACTCGAGATAATACATATAGCTATGCAGAGATGACAAAAGTGACATTAGTACATGCAAATAACTGAAACTGGGCTAAGTGGAAGCTATAAAGACATTTTATAGCAAAGCTTGTTTAGAAGTGCAGCAGTGTCTTGGGCGAAATAGGATGGTCAGCTGTGAGACATTAAGTGGGATCAAAGCATGTGCAGGGGTGCCGGGATAGGTGGCAATGTAGTTCTTTTTTGAAGATTGGGTGGGTGTTAGCCTGCCTCAGGGCAGGAGGGCGGGAGTTCCAGGTGGCTGGGGCAGTGCAGTGAAATGCTCCAGAGCTTTTTGAAGTAAGACACCTGGGTACGGTAAGTAGAAATTTGTTTGCCGAGCGTAGTCCGTGGGCATGTGTCTGTGGCACAAGTAGGGCTGCAAGGGAGGAGGGGGTTTGGTTACGGATTACAGAGTCTGTGAGGGTCCCTAGGGAGTATAGTCAGTAGGCAGTTGGGGAGAGCCAGCCTAGGTCGCTATACAGCGTGCAGTGATGCTTGAGGCGATGGGAAGAGGAGGCATACTGACAAATGTTGTTATACGCGACATCCCATTTATGGAGAGCAGTCTTATGGGCATTAGCAAAAGTGGAGACACCATATGTTAGCGCTGGAAGCAGAATACCCTTGGCAATTGCCAATTTGGCGAATGGTATCAGCAGGAGACAAGTCTTATAGGCGATTCTAAGTTTGCCATTTGTTGCTTTACAGATTGACTGGATGTGCAGACTGAAATCAAGGAATTTATCAAGGAGGACTCCCAGGTATTTGAAGGATGTGACACAGTTGATGAGAGACCCCCCCAGAGTTATGGAATAGGAGGGGTTCCTTACAGACCCTGAGTTTGGGGGCAGTGCCAAATAGCATGGCTTGGGTCTTTTTGTGTTGAGGATGAGCTTATTAGCATTTAGCCATGTTTGCACATTCCTGAAATCTGAGGAGAGGTTTTTGTTAAGGATGTTAACTTTGTCAGCGCTGGAGTAGAGGACGAGATCATTAGCGTATAGGATAGCTGAGCAGGAGAGTATGGCATAATCTATGTTGTTGATGTATTGCGAGAAAAGAAGGGGTCCCAGGATGGAGCTGCTAAATTCTATGTTTCTATAAGAATGCATGGGACAGACATAAGGCAGTCTTAATGGAGGGGTAGGAGGAAGTAAGCTGTTGGTTAACTAGGATCTGCAGCTTATCTGTTAGGTAGGAAAATGGGCAGACTAGGTGGGCCAAGCGGTCCTTATCTGCCGTCAAATTCTATGTTTCTATGTTACTCCAATGTCAGTGCTGGTCACATCCGAGGAGCGAAGTTGAATTTAACAAGTTGTAATCTGTTTGATAGGTAGTTGTTAAACCAGTCAACTACTGAGGATGAGAAGTTAAGTCTATGCAGAGTTGAGAGACGCAGGGGATGATCAACAAGATTGAAAGCTTTGGTAAGATCGATAAATACTGCTCCAGTGAGTAGGCCTTTGTCCATGTTGCAGAGTACATCGGTAGAGAATTTTAGAAGAGAGGTTGAGGTACTGTGCCCTTTTTTGAAACCATGCTGAGTGTCTGAGAGAAGGTTGTTCTTTGTGAGATAGTCAATGGTTTGGGTTGCAACAAGCTTCTCCAGTAGCTTGCTTAGCACAGAGAGGATGGCTATGGGCCTGTAGTTGTTGATATCCTTTGGGTCTCCTTTTTTAAGGATATGTGTAACTCGGGCAATCTTCCAGAGATCTGGGACAACGCCAAGAGAGAGAGAGACAGAGTGAAAATCTTGGCCAGTGGTGAGGCAATCAATGGTGCCGCTAACTTCAGGAGTCGTGGCTCAAGTGAATCTGAGCCAGGGCTAGTGTTGTCAGATATGTTTTGCAATAGCCTTTGGACCTTGGATCTAGATATAGCTTTAAAGTGGAAAAAGGGGGTAGTAGTTAGTTGGCAGTGGTCAGCACCAGATGCAGATCTCTGGGGTGTGCAGTAAGGCTGAGATGCTGTAGAAGGTGAAGCGAAGGACGAGGTGTACTGAGTAGGTCCGTGAATAATCTGTTAAAGGCATTCACTATAGTGTTTGAGTCATTGCAATGCACACCATTTAGGATCATATCCCCTGGGGTCGATGACTGGGTAGCCCCAAGAAAGGTCTTGATGTGTGTCCAGAATTTTCTAGGGTCACCAGCAGAGTTTGTGAGGAGTTCCTTGCAATAGATGCTCTTTGCTGTTCTGATTTGATTTTTACAGGTGCTCAGAGAGGCCCTGTAGATACTGTAATCCTCCGGTAGTCTGGACACTTTATACTTCTTCCAGAGCTTGTCCCATGTGCACAGGTTAGCCAGCAGGTCCTTGTGTAGCCATCTTGTTTGTTTACCCTGACCCTTCTGGTGACCTTCGGGGTGTGTTTATCCTGAAGTGCTGTGAAATTATCAGTGAAGATATCAAAGGCTATTTGAACATCATGGGAGTGATAGATGTCAGACCAGTTGATACAGGATACATCATACAGAAAAGCTTCCACGTCCAGTTTGGCAAAGTTGGTAATTGTGATGTAGCATGGAGGGGGTGGGGGAGCAGTCTCCGGGCTCTATACACAGAAAGTGGGGGAGTGGTCTGTGATACCAACTGCCAAGATGCATGCAGTTCGCACATGGTCAAGGCGATTCACCAGTACCCAGTTTATGAGGGTGGAGGTAGTTACAGAAGGCGTGGTTCTAGTGGGTCCAGTTAAGATCTCGTGCAGGTTATAGCTCTGCATTAGTGTCAGCAGTGTGCTGTGAGTTGGTCCCAGCCAGTTTAGATTAAAGTCACCTAAGATTATGACCTCGTTTTGTGATGGTTTGCTTATGTAAATCCTGAAAACCAAGGGCAATGGTTTTGTGTAGGGACTCACAGACTGAGGGTGAGCCGGTGGGTGGGTAGACCGTAACATCAAGATGGTTTTTATAGAGGAGAGCAACCCACCCCTCCACGTTTTGGGGAAGGTCTATCTCTCTGTATCAAGGAGTAATTGGGCAAGGAACATAAGGAGTCCGGAATGTGAGACTTGAGCCATGTTTCAGATAGGCAGTTGATAATGGTACTGGAGATACTGGTGCGGATGGTTGCTGTTTTTGTATGCAGTGTTGTGCAGCTCACTGTTCTTGTATTCAAAAATTTGCACTTGTTTATCTTTCATTCACTCATATTTCTCCACTTATATGACACAGAATCCCTAAGAAGGCCATGGTTCTTAGACTTTGTGAATCTAGCTCAGCAGGTTCTTTTCTAACTTCCATGACAGGGGACCTTCTCTTCCAAGGGTCCATTCTACATCCAAACCTAGAAGAGATGCAGCTGGTGGCTTGGCTTCTGAGAGGAGGAGGAGACTGTTAAGAAATGGGTGAGTACTCTAATGGCCACCAGGAAGGTGTCTATGACTGCAGCCTATGACTATGTGTGGAATAACCTCTTGGCTTGGACCAGAGAGAGGTATGAGACCCTCCAAAGCTACAGTATAAAGATTTTGGATTTTATGCAGGTGGGGGTAGGCAAAGGGCTTGCACTTAGCACTCTGAGAGGTCAGATGTCTGTGCAAGGAGCAGCCCTGGGAGGTTCCATGGGCATGTCCATGGGGACCAATCAGAAGGTTATATGTTTTCTAAGAGCAGTTAGCAGAAGCAGACCATTGTTTTGGTCTCTGGTTCCCCCGTGGGACCTGAATCTGATGTTGAATGTTCTTTGTAAGGCACCTTTTGAGCCCCTTTTGTCCGTACTGTTGGATAGCCTGTCATACAAGATGTGTTTAATAATTGCAATCTGCTCTGCCAGAAGGATTGGTGAACTTCAGGCACTGTCACACAAAGAGCCTCACCTTATCATTCATAAGGAAATGGTGGAATTCAGGATGGTTCCGTCCTGTGTTCCTAAGATACCTACAACCTTTCATGTAAATCAGGAAATCTGTTTACTGTCCTCCTGTCCTAAGCCAGCAAATCCAGGGGTGCATGAGCTGAACAAGTTGGATTTGCACAGAGCAGTCAGGACGAACCTTAAAAGGACAACAGAATTCAGGAAGTCCAAAAGTTTGTTCTTTTTGGAGCAGCAAAAAAGGTTAAAAAAGCATGAGGGCTTGCATCGCCAAGGCCTATGTAGCAGAGAAGAAGAAAGCTCCAGCCCTCATCAAATCTCACTCCACCAGGGCCCTGGCTACTTCCTGGGCAGAGAGAGGGGAGGCATCTGTGTTAGAATTGTGCAGAGCGGCAACGTGGTCCTCTGTTCATGCATTCACTAATCAATACAAATTGGATGTTTAAAGTTCCGCCGATGCGGCCTTCAGTCGCAGAGTTATGCAGGCAGTGTTTAGCAGATAATTACTATTTTCCACCCATAGGTTATATATGGTATAATGTTCTCCCCCACCCAGTTGGGAAATGGGTACTGATTCTTAGAACCCATATGTATTATCTCCCCATTGGCAATGTGGAGTGATACAGAAAAGAGAAATTCCTTCATACTCACCGTATTCATTTCCTTTTCTCTTAGCATCAACGTTGTCAATGGGACCTTTTCCGAGAGCCAATGTCTCCTCTTGGAGAATATTGTTCAATATATCTCAGGATTTTGCATTTCAGCAAGGATGGTAATTTTTTGCAGTTTGTCCAGAGTCATCTGCTAACCATGAACACATTTGCAGGTTGTGGGGTTACAGGCACACAGTTTAACAGATGGAGACTTCTGAACATTGCGTGATGTTTTCCCTGTTACAAGTTAGTGGTTATCCTGATTTTTGCAGTTGTGTTTACTGTTATTACTGCTATTACTGTTTATACACCTTTATGTTACAAGTATTATCAATAGAAAGCCAACCTTGTTATGGGACCAGTGGTTGGAAGCCTTAAGAGAAGGACAACAGTTTTAATTGGCAGAACTCTACCAGCCAGCTCTCTACAGTAAAGTAGGGCATCATGTTATCCTTCCTATAATGTTAGATCATTTTACACATGCATTATGGTGTTAGGTTCTGGAGTGAGTTCATTGAACTGGGCATTTTGCAGATTATTAGCTACATAGGAGTGCAGAGATACTGTGTGGACAAGAAGTGACTGGAGAATATCAGCTCCCGGAATGTTCATATGTCCAGGGTTCTATGCTAATTGACTGCTTTGGGCTATACCACTGCCCCAGCAGGGGTGCTCATTACCCCCACATATTAATTCCCCATTAACAACATTGGAGCTAACAGAAAAGGAAATTACAGGAAGTATGAAGGAATTTCTCCTTTACTGTGTTCTGAAGCTGCTGCCAGTGTGTATGGTCAGCAGCTTTGATTCCTTTTCTTTAACTGTTTTAATTATTATTTAAAAAAATCTTGTTTTTTTTTTCTCCTGATGCTGCAGTCTTTGTTTTGGCAGTACATTTAGTCATTTTCTGCCTGACTGTCACCACTCCAGTCAGTTTATAATATATTGAAAGCAAGGGGGGGGAGGAGTACTGCCACCTCTGCTTTCCAGCTTCGTTACAAACAACAATTTTAAAACATTGCTGAAGTCTTTGCTCTCTTTGTCTCCGGACTCCACAGACATTATCTGTGCCCCTACAGTAAGCAGCGCAGGGGCCAGGCGGGCACCATTGCAGCCTAGACTTTGCTTTCTGACTGTTGATAAAACAGTAAAAAGTTGAAAAACAGCAGTATATAAAAAATTGTTGGTCTTTTTGTCTCTGGATTTTATTTGTGCTCTAGGATAGATAAGGACAAGGGAGGCACTTTTGTTTGTGGCTTAGACTTAGTATTCTGCCTGTTGTTAAAATAAAAAGTTACATACAACAACATAAACATTTTTTGTAGTCTTTACTCTTTTTTTTTTTGTCCAGATGGCGGACACCAGCGACATTATCTGTGCCCTAGGGTAGGTAGTGCAGGGGCCGGGGGCACCTTTGTGGCCTAGATTAAGTTTTATGACTGTTTAAACAGTAAAAAGTTGAAATGACAATACAAAAACATTCTTGAAGTCTGTCTCTGAATTGCATGCCACAGACTTTATCTGTGCCCTAGGGTAGACTGGGTCCAGAGTGGGCACCTTTGTGTATGGCCTAGACTTAGTTTTCTGACTGCTGTGAAAGTTAAAAAGTTACAGACAACAGTATAAAAAAATTGCTGAAGTCTACTCTTTTTGTCTTTGTATGCCACAGATGTTATCTGTGTCCTAGGGTAGCCAGGGCAGGGGCCATGGGACATCTTTGCATGCGACCTAGACTTACCTTTCTGACTGTTGTTAAAGTAAAAAGTTACAGATACAACAGTATAAAAAATTGTTGAAGTCTTTACACTTTTTGTCTTCAGATGCCATGGACATTATCTGTGCCCTTGGGTAGGCAGGGCAGGTGGGGCACCTTTGTGGCCTACACTTAGCTTTCTGACTGTAGCTGTTATTACAGCAAAAAGTCACATACAACAATATAAAAAAAATGTTGAAGTCTTTTTGTCTCTGAAGTCTGTACACTACAGACATTCTCTATGCCGTCAGTTACATTTCCTGACTGCCACCGCTAGATGTGCAAAAGACAGTAATTCTTCCTGTTTCTGGTTTCTGCAGATGTAGAAAATATATTAAACATTTTTTTGTGTATATTGCATTAGACAAATGAATTATAGCATCAGAGAAATAACCTATAAATAAATATTCGAAAATGTTATTACACCTTTTTTGCAGTTTATCTGATGAGTGAACATGTTACACAACAGTCAAATACAGTCAAAAAATATCTGTGGATCAGCCCCTCAATTACTGACTCAAACAGGGGTCAAAGTTCAACACATATTCACCATCTTGCTGTCTCCTTCACTCCAATCAGACCAGCTGCTACTTCAACAGGTGCTAGCACTGTTAGTATCACTGCCACCACCACCTCTGCTTCAGTGCAAGTCTCAGCCTCTACAGTGACTCATGTTGTTGCCACGTTGGTGGCCACCATCAGCATCACCTTCACTGCTGCTGCCAGTACACCATCAGCAGTAGTGCTACCTCCAGTACTGCGACTACCACCATCAGCAACACCTCCACTGCTGCTGCCAGTGCACCCTCAGCAGCAGTGCTACCTCCAGTACTGCTACTACCACCATCAGCAACACCTCCACTGCTGCTGCTGCCAGTACACTCTCACCAGTAGTGCTACCTCCAATACTGCTACTACCACCATCAGCAACACCTCCACTGCTGCTGCCAGTGCACCCTCAGCAGTAGTGCTACCTCCTCTAATGCTACTAAAAACATCAGCACCACCTCCACTACTCCTGCCAGTGCAGCCTCAGCAGAAGTGCTACCTGCAGTACTGCGACGACCACCATCAGCGCCACCTCCACTGCTCCTGCCAGTACACCGTCAGCAGCAGCGCTACCTCCAGTACTGCTACTACCACCATCAGCGCCACCTCCACTGCTCCTGCCAGAACACAGTCAGCAGCAGCGCTACCTCCAGTACTGCAACTACCACCATCAGCGCCACCTCCACTGCTCCTGCCAGTACAACATCAGCAGCAGCGCTACCTCCAGTACTGCTACTACCACCATCAGCGCCACCTCCACTGCTCCTGCCAGTACAACATCAGCAGCAGCGCTACCTCCAGTACTGCTACTACCACCATCAGCGCCACCTCCACTGCTCCTGCCAGTACACCGTCAGCAGCAGCGCTACCTCCAGTACTGCTACTACCACCATCAGCGCCACCTCCACTGCTCCTGCCAGTACACCGTCAGCAGCAGCGCTGCCTCCAGTACTGCTACTACCACCATCAGCGCCACCTCCACTGCTCCTGCCAGTACACCGTCAGCAGCAGCGCTACCTCCAGTACTGCTACTACCACCATCAGCGCCACCTCCACTGCTCCTGCCAGTACACCAGCAGCAGCGCTCACTCCACTACTGCAACTACCACCATCAGCGCCACCTCCACTGCTCCTGCCAGTAGAACATCAGCAGCAGCGCTACCTCCAGTACTGCAACTACCACCATCAGCGCCACATCCACTGCTCCTGCCAGTAAAACATCAGCAGCAGCGCTACCTCCAGTACTGCTACTACCACCATCAGCGCCACCTCCACTGTTCCTGCCAGTACAACATCAGCAGCAGCGCTACCTCCAGTACTGCTTCTACCACAATCAGCGCCACCTCCAGTGCTCCTGCCAGTACAACATCAGCAGCAGCGCTACCTCCAGTACTGCTAATACCACCATCAGCGCCAACTCCACTGCTCCTGCCAGTACAATATCAGCAGCAGCGCTACTTCCAGTACTTCTAATACCACCATCAGCGCCACCTCCACTGCTCCTGCCAGTACAACATTAGCAGCAGCGCTACCTCCAGTACTGCTACTACCACCATCAACTACCACCATCAGCGCCACCTATACTGCTCCTGCCAGTACACCATAAGCAGTAGCGCTACCTCCTGTACTGCTACTACCACCATCAGCGCCACCTCCACTGCTCCTGCCAGTACACCATCAGCAGTAGCGCTACCTCCAGTACTGCTACGACCACCATCAGCGCCACCTCCACTGCTCCTGCCAGTACACCATCAGCAGTAGCGCTACCTCCTGTACTGCTACTACCACCATCAGCGCCACCTCCACTGCTCCTGCCAGTACACCATCAGCAGTAGAGCTACCTACAGTACTGCTACGACCATCAGCGCCACCTCCACTGCTCCTGCCAGTACACCATCAGCAGTAGCGCTACCTACAGTACAGCTACGACCACCATCAGCGCCACCTCCACTGCTCCTGCCAGTACACCATCAGCAGTAGCGCTACCTACAGTACTGCTACGACCACCATCAGCGCCACCTCCACTGCTCCTGCCAGTACACCATCAGCAGTAGCGCTACCTACAGTACTGCTACGACCACCATCAGCGCCACCACCACTGCTCCTGCCAGTACACCATCAGCAGTAGCGCTACCTCCAGTACTGCTACGACCACCATCAGCGCCACCTCCACTGCTCCTGCCAGTACACCATCAGCAGTAGCGCTACCTCCAGTACTGCTACGACCACCATAAGCCACCTCCACTGCTCCTGCCAGTACACCATCAGCAGTAGTGCTACCTCCAGTACTGCTACGACCACCATCAGCGCCACCTCCACTGCTCCTGCCAGCACACCATCAGCAGTAGCGCTACCTCCAGCACTGCTACGACCACCATCAGCGCCACCTCCACTGCTCCTGCCAGTACAACATCAGCAGCAGCGCTACCTCCAGCACTGCTACGACCACCATCAGTGCCACCTCCACTGCTCCTGCCAGTACAACATCAGCAGCAGCGCTACCTCCAGTACTGCTGCTACCACCATCAGCGCCACCTCCACTGCTCCTGCCAGTACAACATCAGCAGCAGCGCTACCTCCAGTACTGCTACTACCACCATCAGCGCCACATCCACTGCTCCTGCCAGTACAACATCAGGCAGCAGCGCTACCTCCAGTACTGCTACTACCACCATCAGCGCCACCTCCACTGCCCCTGCCAGTACAACATCAGCAGCAGCGCTACCTCCAGTACTGCTTCCATCACCATCAGCGCCACCTCCACTGCTCCTGCCAGTACAACATCAGCAGCAGCGCTACCTCCAGTACTGCAACTACCACCATCAGCGCCACCTCCACTGCTCCTGCCAGTACACAGTCAGCAGCAGCGCTACCTCCAGTACTGCAACTACCACCATCAGCGCCACCTCCACTGCTCCTGCCAGTACAACATCAGCAGCAGCGCTACCTCCAGTACTGCAACTACCACCATCAGCGCCACCTCCACTGCTCCTGCCAGTACAACATCAGCAGCAGCGCTACCTCCAGTACTGCTACTACCACCATCAGCGCCACCTCCACTGTTCCTGCCAGTACAACATCAGCAGCAGCGCTACCTCCAGTACTGCTTCTACCACCATCAGCGCCACCTCCACTGCTCCTGCCAGTACATCAGCAGCAGCGCTACCTCCAGTACTGCTACTACCACCATCAGCGCCACCTCCACTGCTCCTGCCAGAACACCGTCAGCAGTAGCGCTACCTCCAGTACTGCTACTACCACCATCAGCACCACCTCCACTGCTCCTGCCAATACACCGTCAGCAGCAGCGCTACCTCCAGTACTGCGACTACCACCAACATCAGCACCACCTCCACTGCTCCTGCCAATACACCGTCAGCAGCAGCGCTACCTCCAGTACTGCTACTACCACCATCAGCGCCACCTCCACTGCTCCTGCCAGTACACCGTCAGCAGCAGCGCTACCTCCAGTACTGCTACTACCACCATCAACTACCACCATCAGCGCCACCTCCACTGCTCCTGCCAGTACACCATAAGCAGTAGCGCTACCTCCTGTACTGCTACTACCACCATCAGCGCCACCTCCACTGCTCCTGCCAGAACACCGTCAGCAGTAGCGCTAACTCCAGTACTGCTACTACCACCAACAGCACCACCTCCACTGCTCCTGCCAATACACCGCCAGCAGCAGCGCTACCTCCAGTACTGCTACTACCACCATCAGCGCCACCTCCACTGCTCCTGCCAGTACACCGTCAGCAGCAGCGCTACCTCCAGTACTGCTACTACCACCATCAGCGCCACCTCCACTGCTCCTGCCAGTACACCATCAGCAGTAGAGCTACCTACAGTACTGCTACGACCACCATCAGCGCCACCTCCACTGCTCCTGCCAGTACACCATCAGCAGTAGCGCTACCTACAGTACAGCTACGACCACCATCAGCACCACCTCCACTGCTCCTGCCAGTACACCATCAGCAGTAGCGCTACCTACAGTACTGCTACGACCACCATCAGCGCCACCTCCACTGCTCCTGCCAGTACACCATCAGCAGTAGCGCTACCTCCAGTACTGCTACGACCACCATCAGCGCCACCTCCACTGCTCCTGCCAGTACACCATCAGCAGTAGCGCTACCTCCAGTACTGCTACGACCACCATCAGCGCCACCTCCACTGCTCCTACCAGCACACCATCAGCAGTAGCGCTACCTCCAGCACTGCTACGACCACCATCAGCGCCACCTCCACTGCTCCTGCCAGTACAACATCAGCAGCAGCGCTACCTCCAGCACTGCTACGACCACCATCAGCGCCACCTCCACTGCTCCTGCCAGTACAACATCAGCAGCAGCGCTACCTCCAGTACTGCTGCTACCACCATCAGCGCCACCTCCACTGCTCCTGCCAGTACAACATCAGCAGCAGCGCTACCTCCAGTACTGCTGCTAGCAGCATCAGCGCCACCTCCACAGCTCCTGCCAGTACAACATCAGCAGTAGCGCTACCTCCAGTACTGCTGCTACCACCATCAGCGCCACCTCCACAGCTCCTGCCAGTACACCATCAGCAGTAGCGCTACCTCCAGTACTGCTACGACCACCATCAGCGCCACCTCCACTGCTCCTGCCAGTACACCTTCAGCAGTAGCGCTACCTCCTGTACTGCTACTACCACCATCAGCGCCACCTCCACTGCTCCTGCCAGTACACCATCAGCAGTAGCGCTACCTCCAGTACTGCTACTACCACCATCAGCGCCACCTCCACTGCTCCTGCCAGTACACCGTCAGCAGCAGCGCTACCTCCAGTACTGCTACTACCACCATCAGCGCCACCTCCACTGCTCCTGCCAGTACACCGTCAGCAGCAGCGCTACCTCCAGTACTGCTACTACCACCATCAGCGCCACCTCCACTGCTCCTGCCAGTACAACATCAGCAGCAGCGCTACCTCCAGTACTGCAACTACCACCATCAGCGCCACCTCCACTGCTCCTGCCAGTACAACATCAGCAGCAGACTACCTCCAGTACTGCTACTACCACCATCAGTGCCACCTCCACTGATCCTGCCAGTACAACATCAGCAGCAGCGCTACCTCCAGTACTGCTACTACCACCATCAGCGCCACCTCCACTGCTCCTGCCAGTACACCGTCAGCAGCAGCGCTACCTCCAGTACTGCTACTACCACCATCAGCGCCACCTCCACTGCTCCTGCCAGTACACCGTCAGCAGCAGCGATACCTCCAGTACTGCTACTACCACCATCAGCGCCACCTCCACTGCTCCTGCCAGTACACAGTCAGCAGCAGCGCTACCTCCAGTACTGGAACTACCACCATCAGAGCCACCTCCACTGCTCCTGCCAGTACAACATCAGCAGCAGCGCTACCTCCAGTACTGCAACTACCACCATCAGCGCCACCTCCACTGTTCCTGCCAGTACAACATCAGCAGCAGTGCCACTCCAGTACTGGCTTCTACCACCATCTGCCCACCTCCACTGCTCCTGAAAGTACAACATCAGCAGCAGCGCTACCCCAGTACTGCTATCACCACCATCAGCACCACCTCCACTGCTCCTGCCAGTACACATCAGCAGCAGCGCCTACTCCAGTACTGCTACCACCATCAGCGCCCACCTCCACTGCTCCTGCCAGTACAACATCAGCAGCAGCGCCACCTCCAGTACTGCTACTACCACCATCAGCCCACGCCCACTGCTCCTCGCCAGTACACCGTCAGCAGCAGCGCTACCTCCAGTACTGCTACTACCACCATCAGCGCCACCTCCACTGCTCCTGCCAGTACACCGTCAGCAGCAGCGCTACCTCCAGTACTGCTACTACCACCATCAGCGCCACCTCCACTGCTCCTGCCAGTACCGCCAAGCAGCAGCGCCTGGCTCCAATACTGCTACCACCACCATCACGCCACCTCCACTGCTCCAGCCAGTACACCGTCAGCAGCAGCGCCAACACCTGTACTGCTACTACCACCATCAGCGCCCACCTCCACTGCTCCCTGCCAGTACAACATCAGCAGCAGCGCTACCTCCAGTACTGCTACTACCACCATCAGCGCCACCTCCACTGCTCCTGCCAGTACAACATCAGCAGCAGCGCTACCTCCAGTACTGCTACTACCACCATCAGCGCCACCTCCACTGTTCCTGCCAGTACAACATCAGCAGCAGCGCTACCTCCAGTACTGCTTCTACCACCATCAGCGCCACCTCCACTGCTCCTGCCAGTACACCGTCAGCAGCAGCGCTACCTCCAGTACTGCTACTACCACCATCAGCGCCCCTCCACTGCTCCTGCCAGAACACCGCCAGCAGTAGCGCTAACTCCAGTACTGCTACTACCACCAACAGCACCACCTCCACTGCTCCTGCCAACATAACGGCCAGCAGCAGCGCCACCTCCAGTACTGCTACTACCACCAACAGCACCACCTCCACTGCTCCTGCCAATACACTCAGCAGCAGCTGCTACCTCCAGTACTGCTACTACCACCATCAGCGCCACCTCCACTGCTCCTGCCAGTACAACATCAGCAGCAGCGCTACCTCCAGTACTGCTACTACCACCATCAACTACCACCATCAGCGCCACCTCCACTGCTCCTGCCAGTACACCATAAGCAGTAGCGCTACCTCCTGTACTGCTACTACCACCATCAGCGCCACCTCCACTGCTCCTGCCAGAACACCCAGCAGTAGCGCTTAACTCCAGTACTGCTACCACCAACAGCACCACCTCCACTGCTCCCTGCCAATACACCGCCAGCAGCAGCGCCACCTCTCAGTACTGCTACTACCACCATCAGCGCCACCTCCACTGCTCCTGCCAGTACACCGTCAGCAGCAGCGCTCCCTCCAGTACTGCTACTACCACCATCAGCGCCACCTCCACTGCTCCTGCCAGTACACCATCAGCAGTAGAGCTACCTACAGTACTGCTACGACCACCATCAGCGCCACCTCCACTGCTCCTGCCAGTACACCATCAGCAGTAGCGCTACCTACAGTACAGCTACGACCACCATCAGCGCCACCTCCACTGCTCCTGCCAGTACACCATCAGCAGTAGCGCTACCTACAGTACTGCTACGACCACCATCAGCGCCACCTCCACTGCTCCTGCCAGTACACCATCAGCAGTAGCGCTACCTCCAGTACTGCTACGACCACCATCAGCGCCACCTCCACTGCTCCTGCCAGTACACCATCAGCAGTAGCGCTACCTCCAGTACTGCTACGACCACCATCAGCGCCACCTCCACTGCTCCCACCAGCACACCATCAGCAGTAGCGCCCACCTCCAGCACTGCTACGACCACCATCAGCGCCCACCTCCACTGCTCCTGCCTGTGTCAGGAAATCAGCAGCAGCGCCACCCTCCAGCACTGTCCACGACCACCATCAGCGCCCACCCCCACTGCTCCTGCCAGTACATCAGCAGCAGCGCCTACTTCCAGTACTGCTGCTACCACCATCAGCGCCACCTCCACTGCTCCTGCCAGTACAACATCAGCAGCAGCGCTACCTCCAGTACTGCTGCTAGCAGCATCAGCGCCACCTCCACAGCTCCTGCCAGTACAACATCAGCAGTAGCGCTACCTCCAGTACTGCTGCTACCACCATCAGCGCCACCTCCACAGCTCCTGCCAGTACACCATCAGCAGTAGCGCTACCTCCAGTACTGCTACGACCACCATCAGCGCCACCTCCACTGCTCCTGCCAGTACACCTTCAGCAGTAGCGCTACCTCCTGTACTGCTACTACCACCATCAGCGCCACCTCCACTGCTCCTGCCAGTACACCATCAGCAGTAGAGCTACCCCAGTACTGTTACTACCACCATCAGTGCCACCTCCACTGCTCCTGCCAGTACACCGCCAGCAGCAGCTACCTCCAGTACTGCTACTACCAAAATCAGCGCCACTCCACTGCTCCTGCCAGCACACAGTCAGCAGCAGCGCTACCTCCAGTACTGCAACTACCACCATCAGGGCCACCTCCACTGCTCCTGCCAGTACAACATCAGCAGCAGCGCTACCTCCAGTACTGCAACTACCACCATCAGCGCCACCTCCACTGCTCCTGCCAGTACAACATCAGCAGCAGAGCTACCTCCAGTACTGCTACTACCACCATCAGTGCCACCTCCACTGATCCTGCCAGTACAACATCAGCAGCAGCGCTACCTCCAGTACTGCTACTACCACCATCAGCGCCACCTCCACTGCTCCTGCCAGTACACCGTCAGCAGCAGCGCTACCTCCAGTACTGCTACTACCACCATCACGCTTCTCTCCACTGCTCCTGCCAGTACACCGTCAGCAGCAGCGATACCTCCAGTACTGCTACTACCACCATCAGCGCCACCTCCACTGCTCCTGCCAGTACACAGTCAGCAGCAGTGCTACCTCCAGTACTGGAACTACCACCATCAGAGCCACCTCCACTGCTCCTGCCAGTACAACATCAGCAGCAGCGCTACCTCCAGTACTGCAACTACCACCATCAGCGCCACCTCCACTGTTCCTGCCAGTACAACATCAGCAGCAGCGCTACCTCCAGTACTGCTTCTACCACCATCAGCGCCACCTCCACTGCTCCTGAAAGTACAACATCAGCAGCAGCGCTACCTCCAGTACTGCTAATACCACCATCAGCACCACCTCCACTGCTCCTGCCAGTACAACATCAGCAGCAGCGCTACTCCAGTACTGCTAATACCACCATCAGCGCCACCTCCACTGCTCCTGCCAGTACAACATCAGCAGCAGCGCTACCTCCAGTACTGCTACTACCACCATCAGCGCCACGTCCACTGCTCCTGCCAGTACACCGTCAGCAGCAGCGCTACCTCCAGTACTGCTACTAACACCAACAGCGCCACCTCCACTGCTCCTGCCAGTACACCGTCAGCAGCAGCGCTATCTCCAGTACTGCTACTACCACCATCAGCGCCACCTCCACTGCTCCTGCCAGTACACCGTCAGCAGCAGCGCTACCTCCAATACTGCTACTACCACTATCAGCGCCACCTCCACTGCTCCAGCCAGTACACCGTCAGCAGCAGCAGCGCTAACACCTGTACTGCTACTACCACTATCAGCGCCACCTCCACTGTTCCTGCCAGTACACCGTCAGCAGTAGCGCTACCTCCAGTACTGCTACTAACACCAACAGCGCCACCTCCACTGCTCCTGCCAGTACACCGTAAGCAGCAGCGCTACCTCCAGTACTGCTACTACCACCATCAGCGCCACCTCCACTGCTCCTGCCAGTACACCGGCAGCAGCAGCGCCACCCCATCACTGCTACTCACCATCAGCGCCACCTCCACCGCCTCCAGCCACAGGTTAATCATCAGCAGCAGCGCTACCTCCAGTACTGCTACTACCACCATCAGCGCCACCTCCACTGCTCCTGCCAGTACACCGGCAGCAGCAGCGCTACCTCCAGTACTGCTACTACCACCATCAGCAACACCTCCACTGCTGCTGCTGCCAGTACACTCTCACCAGTAGTGCTACCTCCAATACTGCTACTACCACCATCAGCAACACCTCCACTGCTGCTGCCAGTGCACCCTCAGCAGTAGTGCTACCTCCTCTAATGCTACTAAAAACATCGGCACCACCTCCACTGCTCCTGCCAGTGCAGCCTCAGCAGAAGTGCTACCTGCAGAACTGCTACGACCACCATCAGCGCCACCTCCACTGCTCCTGCCAGTACACCATCAGCAGTAGCGCTACCTCCAGTACTGCTACGACAACCATCAGCGCCACCTCCACTGCTCCTGCCAGTACACCATCAGCAGTAGCGCTACCTCCAGTACTGCTACGACCACCATCAGCGCCACCTCCACTGCTCCTGCCAGCACACCATCAGCAGTAGCGCTACCTCCAGCACTGCTACGACCACCATCAGCGCCACCTCCACTGCTCCTGCCAGTACAACATCAGCAGCAGCGCTACCTCCAGTACTGCTGCTACCACCATCAGCGCCACCTCCACTGCTCCTGCCAGTACAACATCAGCAGCAGAGCTATCTCCAGTACTGCTACTACCACCATCAGCGCCACCTCCACTGCTCCTGCCAGTACACCATCAGCAGTAGCGCTACCTAAAGTACTGCTACGACCACCATCAGCGCCACCTCCACTACTCCTGCCAGTACACCATCAGCAGTAGCGCTACCTCCAATACTGCTACGATCACCATCAGCCGCCACCTCCACTGCTCCTGCAAGTACACCGTCAGGAGCAGCGCTACCTCCAGTACTGCTACAACCACCATCAGCGCCACCTCCACTGCTCCTACCAGCACATCTCAGCAGCAGCGCCACCTCCAGCACTGCTACTACCACCATCAGGCCCACCTCCACTGCTCCTGCCAGAACACAGTCAGCAGCAGCGCACTTCCAGTACTGCAACTACCACCATCAGCGCCCACCTCCACTGCTCCTGCCAGTACACAACATCAGCAGCAGCGCTACCTCCAGTACTGCTACTACCACCATCAGCGCCACCTCCACTGCTCCTGCCAGTACACCGTCAGCAGCAGCGCTACCTCCAGTACTGCTACTACCACCATCAGCGCCACCTCCACTGCTCTTGCCAGTACACAGATCAGCAGCAGCGCTACCTCCAGTACTGCTACTACCACCATCAGCGCCACCTCCACTGCTCCTGCCAGTACAACGTCAGCAGCAGCGCCACTCCACTACTGCAACTACCACCATCAGCGCCCACCTCCACTGCTCCTGCCAGTAGAACATCAGCAGCAGCGCCTCCCAGTACTGCAACTACCACCATCAGCCACATCCATCACTGCCCTGCCAGTAAAACATCAGCAGCAGCGCCACCTCCAGTACTGCAACTACCACCATCAGCGCCACTCCACTGTTCCTGCTAGTACAACATCAGCAGCAGCGCCACTCAGCACTGCTTCTTCCACTACAGCTACGCCCACCTCCAGTGCTCCTGCCAGTACACATCAGCAGCAGCGCCCACTCCACTACTGCAACTACCACCATCAGCGCCACCTCCACTCGCTCCTGCCAGTAAACATCAGCAGCAGCGCTACTCCAGTACGCTGCCACCACCATCAGCGCCACCTCCACTGCTCCTGCCAGTACAACATCAGCAGCAGAGCTATCTCCAGTACTGCTACTACCACCATCAGCGTCACCTCCACTGCTCCTGCCAGTACACCATCAGCAGTAGCGCTACCTAAAGTACTGCTACGACCACCATCAGCGCCACCTCCACTACTCCTGCCAGTACACCATCAGCAGTAGCGCTACCTCCAATACTGCTACGATCACCATCAGCGCCACCTCCACTGCTCCTGCAAGTACACCGTCAGGAGCAGCGCTACCTCCAGTACTGCTACAACCACCATCAGCGCCACCTCCACTGCTCCTACCAGTACACCGTCAGCAGCAGCGCTACCTCCAGTACTGCTACTACCACCATCAGCGCCACCTCCACTGCTCCTGCCAGAACACAGTCAGCAGTAGCGCCGCCACTCCAGTACTGCAACTACCACCATCAGCGCCACCTCCACTGCTCCTGCCAGTACAACATCAGCAGCAGCGCTACCTCCAGTACTGCTACTACCACCATCAGCGCCACCTCCACTGCTCCTGCCAGTACACTGTCAGCAGCAGCGCTACCTCCAGTACTGCTACTACCACCATCAGCGCCACCTCCACTGCTCCTGCCAGTACACCGTCAGCAGCAGCGCTTACCTCCAGTACTGCTACTACCACCATCTCGCCCACCTCCACTGCTCCCTGCCAGTACACCGTCAGCAGCAGCGCCACCTCCACTACTGCAACTACCACCATCAGCGCCCACCTCCACTGCTCCTGCCAGTAGAACATCAGCAGCAGCGCCACCCAGTACTGCAACTACCACCATCAGCGCCCACATCCACTGCTCCTGCCAGTAAAACATCAGCAGCAGCGCTACCTCCAGTACCGCAACTACCACCATCAGCGCCACCTCCACTGTTCCTGCCAGTACAACATGCAGCAGCGCCACCTCAGTACTGCTTCTACCACAATCAGCGCCACCTCCAGTGCCCCTGCCAGTACAACATCAGCAGCAGCGCTACCTCCAGTACCCTCATCACCACCATCAGCCAACCCACTGCTTCTGCTAATTACAACATCAGCAGCAGCGCCATTCAGTACTCTAATACCACCATCAGCGTCACCTGCTCCTGCTAGTACAAATATCAGGCAGCGCCACTCAGCACAAGGTACTACCACCATCAACTCACTGACCATCAGCGCCACCCATACTGCCCTGCCAGTACACCATAAGCAGGAGCGCCACTTGTACTGCTACTACCACCATCAGCGCCACCTCCACTGCTCCTGCCAGTAAACCATCAGCAGTAGCGCTACTCCTAGTACTGCTACGACCACCATCAGCGCCTCCTCCACTGCTCCTGCCAGTACACCATCAGCAGTAGCGCTACCTCCTGTACTGCTACTACCACCATCAGCGCCACCTCCACTGCTCCTGCCAGTACACCATCAGTGCAGAGCCACCTACAGTACTGCTACGACCATCAGCCACCTCCATTGCTCCTGCCAGCACACCATCAGCAGTAGCGCCACCATAGTACAGCCACACCACCATCAGTCACCACCTCCACTGCCTCTACCAGACACCATCAGCATAGTAGCGCCACTCGCAGTACTCACACGATCACCATCACGCACCTCCACTGCTCCTGCCAGTACACCATCAGCAGTACGCTACTCACAGTACTGCTACGACCACCATCAGCCCACCACCGCTGCTCCTGCCAGACACCATCAGCAGTAGCGCCACTCCAGTACTGCTACCACTACCATCAGCGCCACCTCCACTGCTCCCTGCCAGCACACCATCAGCAGTAGCGCGGCCAATGCAGTGCTCACGACCATTACAGCGCCCACCTCCACTGCTCCTGCCAGTACACCATCAGCAGTAGTGCTACCTCCAGTACTGCTACGACCACCATCAGCGCCACCTCCACTGCTCCTGCCAGCACACCATCAGCAGTAGCGCAACCTCCAGCACTGCTACGAGCACCATCAGCGCCACCTCCACTGCTCCTGCCAGTACAACATCAGAAGCAGCGCCACTCCAGCACTGCCATGACCACCTCAGTGCCACCCACTGCTCCTGCCAGCACACACCTCAGCAGCAGCGCCTACTCCAGTACTGCCAATACCACCATCAGCGCGACCTCCACTGCTCTGCCAGACACCATCAGCAGTAGCGCCTACCTCCTCCAGTACTGCTACGACCACCATCAGCGCCACCTCCACTGCTCCTGCCAGTACACCATCAGCAGTAGCGCTACCTGCAGTACTGCTACGACCACCATAAGCGCCACCTCCACTGCTCCTGCCAGCACACCATCAGCAGTAGTGCTACCTCCAGTACTGCTACGACCACCATCAGCGCCACCTCCACTGCTCCTGCCAGCACACCATCAGCAGTAGCGCAACCTCCAGCACTGCTACGAGCACCATCAGCGCCACCTCCACTGCTCCTGCCAGTACAACATCAGAAGCAGCGCTACCTCCAGCACTGCTACGACCACCATCAGTGCCACCTCCACTGCTCCTGCCAGTACAACATCAGCAGCAGCGCTACCTCCAGTACTGCTGCTACCACCATCAGCGCCACCTCCACTGCTCCTGCCAGTACAACATCAGCAGCAGCGCTACCTCCAGTACTGCTACTACCACCATCAGCGCCACATCCACTGCTCCTGCCAGTACAACATCAGGCAGCAGCGCTACCTCCAGTACTGCTACTACCACCATCAGCGCCACCTCCACTGCCCCTGCCAGTACAACATCAGCAGCGCTACCTCCAGTACTGCTTCCATCACCATCAGCGCCACCTCCACTGCTCCTGCCAGTACAACATCAGCAGCAGCGCTACCTCCAGTACTGCAACTACCAGCATCAGCGCCACCTCCACTGCTCCTGCCAGTACACAGTCAGCAGCAGCGCTACCTCCAGTACTGCAACTACCACCATCAGCGCCACCTCCACTGCTCCTGCCAGTACAACATCAGCAGCAGCGCTACCTCCAGAACTGCAACTACCACCATCAGCGCCACTTTCACTGCTCCTGCAAGTACAACATCAGCAGCAGCGCTACCTCCAGTACTGCTAATACCACCATCAGCGCCACCTCCACTGCTCTTGCCAGTACAACATCAGCAGCAGCGCTACCTCCAGTAACGCTACTACCACCATCAACTACCACCATCAGCGCCACCTCCACTGCTCCTGCCAGTACACCATAAGCAGTAGCGCTACCTCCTGTACTGCTACTACCACCATCAGCGCCACCTCCACTGCTCCTGCCAGAACACCGTCAGCAGCAGCGCTACCTCCAGTACTGCTACTACCACCATCAGCGCCACCTCCACTGCTCCTGCCAGTACACCAGCAGCAGCAGCGCTACCTCCAGTACTGCTTCTACCACCATCAGCGCCACCTCCACTGCTCCTGCCAGTACACCATCAGCAGCTGCGCTACCTCCAGTACTGCTACGACCACCATCAGCGCCACCTCCACTGCTCCTACCAGTACACCATCAGCAGTAGCGCTACCTCCAGTACTGCTACGACCACCATCAGCGCCACCTCCACTGCTCCTGCCAGTACACCTTCAGCAGCAGCCACCTCCTGTTCTGCTACTTTACCACCATCAGCCACCTCCACTGCTCCCGCCAGTACACCATCAGCAGTGCAGAGCTCACCACAGTACTGCTACGACCACCATCAGCGCCCACCTCCACTGCTCCTGCCAGTACACCATCAGCAGTAGCGCCACCTACAGTGCACAGCCTACCACCACACCATCAGCACCACCTCCATTGTTCTGCCAGTACACCATCAGCAGTAGCGCTACCTACAGTACTGCTACGACCACCAGCAGCGCCACCTCCACTGCTCCTGCCAGTACACCATCAGCAGTAGCGCTACCTCCAGTACTGCTACGACCACCATCAGCGCCACCACCACTGCTCCTGCAAGCACACCATCAGCAGTAGCGCCTACCTCCTGTACTGCCACGACCACCATCACGCCACCTCCACTGCTCCATGCCAGTACACCATCAGCAGTAGAGCTACCTCCAGTACTGCTCACGACCACCATCAGCGCCACCTCCACTGCTCTACCACCACAGCACAACAGCAGTAGTGCTACTCCTCCAGCACTGCTACGACCACCTCACTGGCTCCACCTCCACTGCTCCTGCCTGGTTACATCAGCAGCAGCGCCACCTGCAGTACTGCTGCTACCACCATCAGCGCCCCTCCACTGCTCCTGCCAGTATAACATCAGCAGCAGCGCCACCTCCCATTACTGCTACACCACCATCAGCCGCCACCTCCACTGCCCTGCCAGTACAACATCAGCAGCAGCGCCACCTCCAGTACTGCTACTACCACCACTGCCCACCCACTGCTCCTGCCAGTACAACATCAGCAGCAGCGCCACTCCAGTACTGCTACTACCACCATCAGCGCCACCTCCACTGCTCCTGCCAGTACAAAACAGCAGCAGCGCTGGCTCCAGTACTGCTTCTCCATCACCATCAGCGCCACCTCCACTGCTCCTGCCAGTACAACATCAGCAGCAGCGCCACTCCAGTACTGCAACCGCCACCATCAGCGCCACCTCCACTGTTCCTGCCAGCAACATCAGCAGCAGCCACGCCCAGCACTGCTTCCATCACCATCAGCGCCCACCTCCACCGGCTCCTGCCAGCACACCATCAAGCAGTAGCGCCACCCACAGTATCACACGACCACCAGCAGCACCACCCACTGCTCCTGCCAGCACACCATCAGCAGTAGCCGCCACCTCCAGTACTGCCACACCACCATCAGCGCCCACCACCACTGCCTCCTGCAAGCACCATCAGCAATAGCGCTATCTCCAGTACTACTACCAACCACCACTGGCCCACCTCCACTGCTCCTGCCAGTACACCATCAGCAGTAGAGCTACTCCAGTACTGCTACGACCACCATCAGCTGCACCTCCACTGCTCCTACCAGCACACCATCAGAAGTAGCGCTACCTCCAGCACTGCTACGACCACCATCAGCTCCACCTCCACTGCTCCTGCCTGTACAACATCAGCAGCAGCGCTACCTCCAGTACTGCTGCTACCACCATCAGCGCCACCTCCACTGCTCCTGCCAGTACAACATCAGCAGCAGGGCTACCTCCAGTACTGCTGCTACCACCACCATCAGCCCACCTCCACTGCTCCTGCCAGTACAACATCAGCAGCAGCGCCACCTCCAGCTACAAGCGCCACCACCGCTCAGCGCCCACCCACTGCTCCCTGCCAGTACAACACTCAGCAGCAGCGCCACTCCCAGTACTGCTACTACCACCATCAGCGCACCCTCCACTGCTCCTGCCAGTACAAAATCAGCAGCATCGCTACCTCCAGTACAAGCCCATCACCATCAGCGCCACCTCCACTTCTCCTGCCAGTACAACATCAGCAGCAGCCACCTCCAGTACTGCAACTACCACCATCAGCGCCCACCTCAACTGTTCCTGCCAGACACATCAGCAGCAGCGCCACCTCCAGTACTGCCACGACCACCATCAGCGCCCACCTCCACTGCTCTCGCTAGCACACCATTAGCAGTAGCGCCACCCAGCAGTCATTGCCACGACCACCATCAGCTGCACCTCCACTGCTCCTACCAGCACACCATCAGCAGTAGCGCAACTACCTCCAGTACTGCAACTACCACCATCACGCGCCACCTCCACTGTCTCGCCAGTACAACACATAGCAGCAGCCGCCACCACAGTACTGCTACTACCACCATCAGCTTTCTAGCACCTCCACTGCCCTGCCAGTACAGCACGATCATCAGCAGCAGTGCTACCTCCAGTACTGCTACTAACACCATCAGCGCAGCCACCCACCACTGCTCCTGCCAGGTACACCATCTGCAGCAGCACTCATTACAGTACTGGTACTACCACCATCACGCCTCCACTGCTCCTGCCAGTACACCATCAACAGTAAGCGCTACCAATTACTGCTGCTTCACCACCATCACGCCCACCCTCCACTGCTCCTGCCAGTACATCAGCAGTAGCGCCACCTCCAACATTGCTACGACCACCATCAGCGCCCACCTGCACTGCTCCTGCCAGCACACGGTCAGCAGCAGCCTCCCAGTACTGCTACTACCACCATCAGCGCCACCTCCACTGCTCCTGCCAGCATAACCGTCAGCAGCAGCGCCACTCTCCAGTACTGCAACTACCACCATCAGGGCCACCTCCACTGCTCCTGCCAGTACAACATCAGCAGCAGCGCTACCTCCAGTACTGCAACTACCACCATCAGGGCCACCTCCACTGCTCCTGCCAGTACAACATCAGCAGCAGCGCTACCTCCAGTACTGCTACTACCACCATCAGGGCCACCTCCACTGCTCCTGCCAGTACAACATCAGCAGCAGCGCTACCTCCAGTACTGCTACTACCACCATCAGTGCCACCTCCACTGCTCCTGCCAGTACAACATCAGCAGCAGCGCTACCTCCAGTACTGCTTACCACCACCACTCAGCGCCACCCACTGCTCCTGCCAGTATTAATCAAGAAGCAGCAGCGCTGGACTCCAGTACTGGAACTACCACCATTAGAGCCACCTCCACTGCTCCTGCCAGTACAACACTCAGCAGCAGCGCTTACTCCAGTACTGCAATCACCACCATCACGCCCACCTCCACTGCTCCTGCCAGTACAACATCAGCAGCAGCGCTACCTCCAGTACTGCTACTACCACCATCAGCGCCACCTCCACTGCTCCTGCCAGTACACCATCAGCAGCAGCGCTCACTCCAGTACTGCTACTACCACCATCAGCGCCACCTCCACTGCTCCTGCCAGTACACATCAGCAGCAGCGCCTACTCCAGCACTGCTAATACCACCATCAGCCGCCCACTTCCCCTGCCCCTGCCAGCACAACATGCAGTTGTGCCAGCCCCAGTACTGCTACTCACCACCATCAACTACCACCATCAGCTGCCCCCCCACTGTTCGCCAGTACACCATAAGCAGTAGCCACCACCTGTACTGCTACTACCACCATCAGCACCACTCCCCACTGCTCCGCACACCGGCCAGCAGTAGTGGGCCACCTCCAGCACCGCTACCACACCACCAGCGCCACCTCCACTGCTCCCTGCCAGCACACCGTCAGCAGCAGCGCTATCCAGTACTGCTACTACCACCATCAGCCACCTCCACTGCTCCTGCCAGTACCCCAGCAGCAGCGCTGCCTCCAATACTGCTACTACCACCATCAGCACTCCACTGCTCCAGCCAGAACACCGTCACAGCAGCGCCACCTGTACTGCTACTACCACCATCACGCCCACCTCCACTGCTCCTGCCAGTACATCGCAGCAGCAGCGCCACCCAGTACTGCTACTACCACCACGCCCACCTCCACTGCCCTGCCAGAACAACGTCAGCAACAGCCACCTCCTGTACCGCTACTACCACCATCGCCCACCTCCACTGCTCCTGCCAGTACACTGTCAGCAGCAGCGCTACCTCCTGTACTGCTACTACCACCACCAGGGCCTCCTCCACTGCTCCAGTCAGTACACCACCAGCAGCAGAGCTACCTCCTGTACTGCTACTACCACCACCAGCGCCACCTCCACTGCTCCTGCCAGTACACCGTCAGCAGCAGCGCCACTTCCAGGACTGTTGGCCACC
This sequence comes from Neoceratodus forsteri, assembly GCA_016271365.2. Classification (NCBI taxonomy): domain Eukaryota; kingdom Metazoa; phylum Chordata; order Ceratodontiformes; family Ceratodontidae; genus Neoceratodus; species Neoceratodus forsteri. Next base: position 1,070,929,794 of record CM028130.1, read on the forward strand.
ACCACTAGCTTACCTCCATCGCCGTTCTGCCAGCACACCGTCAGCAGCAGCGCTACTCCAGTACTGCTACTACCACCATCACGCCACCTCCACTGCCCTGCCAGCACACCTCAGCAGCAGCGCCACTCCAATACTGCTACTACCACCATCAGCCACCCACTGCTCCAGCCACACCGTCAGCAGCAGCAGCGCTAGCACCTGTATTGCCACACCACTGTACGCCCATCTCCACTGCCCTGCCAGTACATCAACAGTAGCCACCTCCAGTACTGCTACTAACACCAGCGCCACCTCCACTGCCCTGCCAGTACACCCAGCAGCAGCCACTCCAGTACCGCACACCACGATCACGCTTGCCTCCACTGCTCCCTGCCAGTATTCCGTCAGCAGCAGCGCCACCTCCAATACTGCTATTACCACCATCACGCCCACCTCCACTGCTCCCGTTAGTACACCGGCAGCAGCGGCCACTCCAGTACTGCTACACTACCATCAGCAATACCTCCACCGCTGCTGCTGCCACACTCACCAGTAGTGCTACCCAATACTACCACCATCGCAACACTCCACTGCTGCTGCCAGGCACCTCAGCAGTAGTGTGTACCCCTCCATGTTACTAAAACATCTGCACCACTCCACTACTTCCTGCCAGTGCAGCTCAGCAGCGTTACCTGCAGAACTGTTACGACCACCATCAGGCGCACCTCCACTGCTCCTGCCAGTACACCATCAGCAGGCGCCTCCCAGTACTGCTACGACAACCATCAGCCACTCCACTGCTCCTGCCAGCACACCATCAGCAGTAGCCGCCCCTCCAGTACTTGCTACTTCACCACCACCAGCGCCCACCTCCACTGCCCTGCCAGTACAACATCAGCAGCAGCGCCACCTCCAGTACTGCTGCTACCACCATCAGCGCCCCTCCACTGCCCTGCCAGTACAACATCAGCAGCAGGGCCATTCCGTACTGCTACTACCACCATCACAAGCACTCCACTGCTCCTGCCAGCATATCATCAGCAGCAGCCGCCCAGTACCACGACCACCATCACGCCACCCACTGGTTCTGCCAGTACAACATCACAGTACCGCCACTCTCCAGTACTGCTACTACCACCATCAGCGCCACCTCCACTGCTCTTGCCAGTACATCACTGCAGCAGCTTACCCAGTACTGCTGCTACCACCATCAGCGCCACCTCCACTGCCTTGCTAGTACACCATCAGCAGTAGCGCCACCTCCAGTACCCATGACCACCATCAGCGCCACCTCCACTGCTCCTACCAGCACACCATCAGCAGTAGCGCTACCTCCAGTACTGCAACTACCACCATCAGCGCCACCTCCACTGTTCCTGCCAGTACAACATTAGCAGCAGCGCTACCTACAGTACTGCTACTACCACCATCAGCGCCACCTCCACTGCTCCTGCCAGTACAACATCAGCAGCAGTGCTACCTCCAGTACTGCTACTAACACCATCAGCGCCACCACCACTGCCCTGCCAGACACCACTCAGCAGCAGCACCATTACAGTACTGCTACTACCACCACTGCCTCCACTGCTCCTGCCAGTACACCATCAACAGTAGCTATCAGTACTGCTACGACCACCATCACGCCACATCCATTGCCCTGCCAGTACATCAGCAGTAGCGCACCTCCAATTGTGTTACGACCACCATCAGCGCCACCTGCACTGCTCCTGCCAGCACATTGGTCAGCAGTAGCACCACTCCTGTACTGCTACTACCACCATCAGCCCCTCCACTGCTCCCGCCAGTACATCATCAGCAGCGCCATGTGCAATTGCTACTACCACCATCAGCCACTCCACTGCTCCTGCCAGTGCACAGTCGGCAGCAGCGCCACCCAGTACTGCAACCACCATCAGGCCACCTCACTGCCCTGCCAGTCAACATCAGCAGCAGCGCCACCTCCAGTACTGCAACTACCACCATCAGCCACTCCACTTCTCCTGCCAGTACAACATCAGCAGCAGCGCCACCTCCAGTACTGCTACACCACCATCAGTGCCACCTCCACTGCTCCTGCCAGCACAACATCAGCAGCAGCGCCACCCAGTACCGCTACCACCATCAGCCCACCCACTGCTCCCCGTACACCTTACAGCAGCGCCTGACTCAGTACTGAACTACCACCATTAGAGTCACCTCCACTGCTCGCCAGTACATCAGCAGCAGCGCTACCTCCAGTACTGCAACTACACCATCAGCGCCACCCACTGTTCCTGCCAGTATAACATCAGCAGCACGCCACCCTCCAGTACCGTTTCCCCACCACCACCAGCGCCACCTCCACTGCTCCTGAAAAAGCATACATCAGCTGCAGCGCCACCTCCAGTACTGCTACTACGCCCATCAGCACCACTCCACTGCTCCTGCCAGCATAACATCAGCAGCGCCACTCCAGTACTGCCATACCACCACTGCGCCCACTCCACTGCCCCTGCACAACAAGCAGCAGTGCCACCTCCAGTACCGCTACTACCACCATCAACCGCCCCACCATCAGCCACCAATTCCACCGCTCCCGCCAGCACACCATGTTGGTAGCGCCACCACCTGTATTGCTACCACCATCAGCACCTCCACTGCTCCTGCCTGACACCGTCAGCAGTAGTGCTACCCCAGCACGCATTAACACCAACATGCCACCTCCACTGCTCCTGCCAGTACACCATCAGCAGCAGCGCTACCTCCAGCACCGCGGTACCACCATCAGCACTCCACTGCTCCTGCCAGCACAATCAGCAGTGTGCTACTACCCATCACACTGCTACTACCACCATCAGCGCCCCTCCACTGCTCCAGCCAGAACACCGTCAGCAGCAGCTGCCATCTCCAGTACTGCTACTACCACCATCAGCGCCACCTCCACTGCCCCTGCCAGTACACCGCAGCAGCAGCGCCACCTCCTGTACTGCGCTACCACCATCACGCCACCCACTGCTCCCAACGCCAGCAACAGCGCCACCTCCTGTACTGCTACTACCACCATCGGCGCCACCTCCACTGCTCCTGCCAGTACACCGTCAGCAGCAGCGCTACCTCCTGTACTGCTACTACCACCACCAGGCCTCCACTGCTCCAGTCAGTACACCACCAGCAGCAGAGCTACCTCCTGTACTGCTACTACCACCACCAGCGCCACCTCCACTGCTCCTGCCAGTACACCGTCAGCAGCAGCGCTACCTCCAGGATGCTACTACCACCACCAGCTCACCCACTGCCCTGCTGTATAATCACTGCAGCAGCGCCACTCCAGTAATTGCTACTACCACCACCAGCGCCCAATCTCCACTGCTCCCTGCCAGTACACCGTCAGCGGCAGCGCCACTTGCCTTTCGCGCTACTACCATCAGGGCCGCACCCTCCACTGCTCCGCGCCAGCACACCGTCAGCAGCAGCAGCGCCACCATCTCTGTACTGCTACTACCACCACCGCGCCCACTCCACTTCTCCCAGTTATATCGTTAACAGTAGCGCTACCTCCAGTACTGCTACTAACACCAACAGCGCCACCCACTGCTCCCATGCCAGCACACCGCAGCAGCGCCATCCCACTGCTATCACGACTTCAGCGACCTCCATCTCCCCAGTACACCGTCAGCAGCAGCTTACTCCACTGTTGTCATCACCATCAGCCCCATTCCATGTTCCTGGAGTACACCGCAGTAGCTGCCTCCTCCGATTGTTATTACTACCATCAGCAACACTCCACTGCTGCTGCTGCCAGTACACCTCACCAGTGCTACCCACACTGTTACTACCACCATCAGTACCACCCACTGCTGCCAGTACCCCAGCAGCAGTGTACCTCAATGCTACTAAACATCTGCACCACCTCCACTACTCCTGCCAGTGCAGCTTCCTCAGCAGAAGTGCTACCTGCAGAACTGGGTTACCATTCACCATCAGCACCCGCTGCTGCCAGTACATCATCAGCAGTAGCGCCACTTCCAGTCTGCATTACAACCATCACGCCCACCCACTGCCCTGCCAGCACCATCAGCAGTAGCGTGTACCTCCAGCACCGCCACACACCACCACTGCACTCCATGCTCCTGCTAGCATAACATCAGCAGCAGCTATCTCCAGTGTTGCTACCACCATCACGCCACCTCCACTGCTCCTGCCAGACAACATCACAGCAGCGCTATTCCAGCATTGCACTACCACCATCAGCGCTACCCACTGCTCCTGCCAGTACATCAGCAGTAGCGGCACTCAGCTACTGTTACGATTACCATCACGCCACCTCCACTGTCCCTGCCAGTAAACATAGCATCGTCTAGCGCCCAGTAGTGCTACGCCCACCATCAGCGCCCACCTCCACTGCCCTGCCAGTACATCATCAGCAGCAGCGCCATCTCCGTACTGCCAAGCTACCACCATCACGCCACCTCCACTGCTCTGCCAGTACAACATCGCGCAGCGCCACCTCCAGTACTGCTACACCACTGTCGCCATATCCACTGCCCTGCCAGTCCAACATCAGGCAGCAGCTCCTCCAGTACTGCTACTACCACCATCATGCCACCTCCACTGCCCCTGCTGTACAACACTGAAGCAGCGCCACCTCCAGTACTGCTTCCATCACCATCACGCCACCTCCATCCCTGCTGCCAGCACATCAGCAGCGCTACCTCCAGTACTGCAACTACCAGCATCACGCCCACCTCCACTGCTCCTGCCAGTACACAGTCAGCGCAGCGCCACTCCAGTACTGCAACTACCACCATCAGCCCACCTCCACTGCTCCTGCCAGTACAACATCAGCAGTGCTTACTCCAGAACTGCAACTACCACCATCACCACCTTCACTGCTCCTGCCAGTACAACATCAGCAGCCACCCCAGTACTGTTACTACCACCATCAGCCACCTCCACTGTTCCAGCCAGTACAAGATCACAGCAGCTGCTACCTCCAGTACTGCTAATACCATCAGCCCACCTCCACTGCCTGCTAGTAACATCAGCAGCAGCGCCACCTCCAGTAACTTACTACCACCATCAACTACCACCATCAGCGCCACCCACTGCCCTGCCAGTACACCATAAGTAGCGCTACTCTGTACTGCCATACCACCACTGCCCACCCACTGTCCGCCAGAACACTGGCCAGTAGCGCTAACCCAGTACTGCTACCACCACCACCAAAGCACTATCTCCACTGCCTCCCGCCAACACACCGCTGTAGAGCAGCGCTACCTCCAGTACTGCCACTACCACCATGGCTAGCCAGCCACCTCCACTGCTCCTGCCAGCCCGTCAGGCGCTCACCTCCAGTACTCTACCACCATCAGCCCACCCACTGCTCCGCCAGTACTCCGTCAGCAGCAGCGCCTCCAGTACTGCTACTACCACCATCAGCCACCTCCACTGCTCCTGCCAGCACACCAGCAGCAGGCGCCACCTCCAGTACTGCTTCACCACCATCAGCCCACCCACTGCTCTGCCAGTAGACCATCACACGCGCCATCTCCAGTACTGCTACGACCACCACTGCACCCACTGCTCCTACCAGCACATCATCAGCAGTAGCGCTACCTCCAGTACGACTCACCATCAGCGCCACTTACTGCTCCGCCAGTACACCTCAGCAGACGCTACCTCCGTTCTGCTCCTACACCATCACGCCACCCACTGCCCTGCCAGTGCACCATCAGCAGCAGAGCTACCTCAGCACTGCTACGACCACCATCAGCGCCACCTCCACTGCCCTGCCACACCATCAGCAGTAGCGCACTGTTGCAGAGCTACGATCACCATGAGCCACCTCCACTGCTCCTGCCAGTACACCATCAGCAGTAGCCACCCAGTACTGCCACGACGACCAGCAGCGCCACCCACTGCTCCTGCCAGTACACCATCAGCAGTAGCGCCACTCCAGTACAGCTACACCACCATCACGCCACCACCACTGCTCCTGCCAGTACACCATCAGCAGTAGCGCCACCTCCAGTACTGCTACGACCACCATCAGCGCTACCCACTGTTCCTACCAGCACACCATCAGCAGTAGCGCTACCCAGCACTGCTTGACCACCACTGCTCCACCCACTGCCCTGCCTGTACAACATCAGCAGCACTCCACGTCTGCTGCTGCCACCATCACGCCCCCTCCCTGCTCCCGCCAGCACAACATCAGCAGCAGCTACCCATTACTGCTGCTAACACCATCAGCGCCCACCTCCACTGCCCCTGCCAGTACAACATCAGCAGCAGCCGCTCCAGTACTGCTACCACCACCAGCACCTCCACTGCCTGCCAGTACAACATCAGCAGCGCTGCCTCCTCCAGCACTGCTACCACCATCAGCGCCACCTCCACTGCCCGCCAGTACAAACTGCAGCGCCACCTCCAGCACTGCTTCCCACTATCAGCCACCTCCACTGCTCCTGCCAGGCACATCATCAGCAGCCACTCCAGTACTGCAACTACCACCATCAGCCCACCTCCACTGTTCCTGCCAGTACAACACGATCAAAGCAGCAGCCGCCATCTCCAGTACCGCCACGACCACCATCAGTTTCACCTCCACCTGCTCCTGTTGCACACCATCAGCGCAGCTGCCACCTCCATGTTGCCACCACCATCGCCTGCTCCACTGCTCCTACCAGCACACCATCACAGTAGCGCTACCCAGTACGCAACCACCACCATCGGCCACCCACTGTTCCCAAGCAGCACACCAGCAGCAGCTGCACCTCCAGTACTGCTACTACCACCATCACGCCCACCTCCACTGCCCTGCCAGCACAACACTGCAGCAGTGCTACCTAGCACTGCCACTAACACCATCAGCGGAGCACCACCCACCGCCCTGCCAGTACACCATCAGCAGCAGCACCAAGTACAGTACTGCTAGTACCACCATCAGCCGCCACCTCCACTGCTCCTGCCAAGACCATGTGTAGCGCCCTCCACTGCTACGACCACCATCGGCGCACCACACTGCTCCTGCCAGTACATTCTGTCAGCAGTAGTGACCACCTCCTGTACTGCTACTACTCACCATCACGCACTCCACTGTTCTGCCAGTACACCGTCAGCAGCATGCCATCCCCAGTACTGTTACTACCACCATCAGCGCCACCCTCTGCCCTGCCAGTACATCAGCAGCGCTACTCCAGTACTGCTACTACCACCATCAGCTTTACCTCCACTGCTCCTGCCAGTATAACATCAGCAGCGCTACCTCCAGAACTGCAACTACCACCATCAGCCCACCTTCACTGCTCCTGCAGTATACATCACAGCAGCGCTGCTCAGTACTGCTCACCACCATCAGCGCCACCCTGTTCCAGCCAGTACAACATCAGCAGCAGCCATTCCAGTACTTAGCACCACCATCAGCCACCTCCACTGCTCTTGCCAGTACATGATCAGCAGCGCGCCTCCCAACGCTATCACCACCATCAACCACCAACGCCACCCACTGCCCTGCCAGCACACCCATAAGCAGTAGCCTCCTGTACTACTACCACCATCAGCGCCACCCACTGCTCCTGCCAGAACACCGTCAAGTAGGCTAACTCATACTGCTGCCACCACCACACCACCGCACTGCTCCTGCCCATACACTGTCAGCAGCAGCGCTACCCAGCGCTGCAATACCACCATAGCGCCACCTCCACTGCTCCTGCTAGTCAATCAGCAGCCGCCTCCAGTACCCTACTCACCATCAGCCACCCACTGCTCCAGCCAGCACCGTCAGCAGCAGCGCCACCCAGCACTGCTACTACCACCATCAGCGCCCACCCACTGCTCCTGCCAGTACACCAGCAGCAGCGCTACCTCCAGTGGCACTGCTTCCCACCTGACCATCAGCCCACCCACTGCTCCTGCCAGTACACTCCAGCAGTCAACCACTCCAGTGCCACACACCATCACCACTCCACCCACCCTACCAGTACATGACCAGCAGTAGCGCCACCCAGTACTGCCACGACCATCAGCCCACCTCCACTGCCCTGCTACACCTCTGCAGTGCCCCACTCCCTGTTCTGCTACCACCACCGCCACCTCCACTGTTCCTGCTGTGCATCATCAGCAGTAGAGCTTCCACAGTACCGCCACGACCACCATCAGCCACCTCCACTGCCCTCAGCACCATCAGTAGTAGCGCCACTGCACAGCTACGACCACCATCAGCACCACCCACTGTTCCTGCCAGTACACCATCAGTGTAGCTTACCTGCAGTACTGCCACCACCAGCAGCCCACCTCCACTGCCCGCCAGTACACTCTCAGCAGTAGCCACCCAGCACACCGCGACTCACCATCAGCGCGCCATCACCACTGCTCCCCGCCAGTGCACCATCAGCAGGCCACCTCCAGTACTACTACTACTACTATCAGCGCACCTCCACTGCTCCTGCTGTACACCATCAGCAGAGCTACTCAGTACTGCTATGACCACCATCAGCGCACCTCCACTGCTCCACCAGCACACCATCAGCAGTAGAGCTTCTCCAGCACTGCCACGACCACCATAGCTCCACTCCACTGCTCTGCCTGTACAACATCAGCAGAGCGCTTCCTCCAGTACTGCTACCACCATCAGCGCCACCCACTGCCCTGCCAGTATGTACCAGCAGCAGCTTCCTCGATTACTGTTGCTACCACTGTTTGCCCTCCTCACTGTGTTGCCAAGGCATAACATCAGCAGTGCCTACCCAGTACTGCTACTTCCACCATCAGCGCCACCTCCACTGCCCGCCAGTACACCGTCAGCAGCAGCGCCACCTCCAGTACTGCTACTACCACCAGCGCCCACATCCACTGCTCCAGCCAGTACACGTCAGCAGCAGCGATACCTCCAGTACTGCTACTACCACCATCAGCGCCACCTCCACTGCTCCTGCCAGTACAACATCAGCAGCAGCGCTACCTCCAGTACTGCTACGACCACCATCAGTGCCACCTCCACTGCTCCCGTGAACACCGCCAGCAGCAGCGCTACCCAGTACTGCTACTACCACCATCAGCCACCTCCACTGCTCCTGCCAGTACACGTCAGCAGTAGCGCTACCCAGTACCGCTACTACCACATCAGCTGCCTCCACTGTTCCTGCCAGTACACTGCAGCAGCGTACCTCCACTACTGCACCACCACCATCAGCGCCACCTCAACTGCTCCTGCCAGTAGATCAGTAGCAGCGCACTCCAGTACTGCACCACCACCATCACGCCACCAGCTCCTGCCAGTAAAACACTTCAGTGCGCCACCTCCAGGACTGCAACTACCACCATCAGCTCCACCTCCACTGTTCCTGCCAGTATAACATCAGCAGCAGTGCTACCCAGTACTGCTTCTACCACAATCACGCCACCTCCAGTGCTCCTGCCAGTACAACATCAGCAGCAGCGCCTTACCTCCAGTACTGCTATCACCATCATCAGCTCCCTGCTCCTGCCAGCATAATATCAGCAGTAGCGCTATCCAGTACTTCCACACATCACGCCACTTCCACTGCTCCTGCCAGTGCACATTATCAGTGCGCCACTCCAGCACTGCCACTACCACCATCAACTACCACCAGCCCACCTATACTGCCCTGCCAGCACACCATAAGCAGGAGCTCCCCTGTACTGCTACTACACCATCACGCCACCTCCACTGCTCCCCAGTAAACCATCATCAGCCAGCTCCAGTCTGCTACTATCACCATCAGCCCTCCACTGCTCCGCCAGTACATCAGCAGTAGCTTATCTCCTGTACTGTTACCACGACCATCAGCCACCTCCACTGCTCCTGCCAGCACCATCAGCAGTAGCGCCACCAGTACAGCTACGACCACCATCAGCGCCACCTCCACTGCTCCCGCCACACCATCGCGTAGCGCTACCTGCAGTATCACACGCCACCATCAGCTTCACCTCCAATGCCCTGCCAGTACACCATCTGTAGCGCCACCTACAGTACTGCTACGACCACCATCACGCCACCCCTGCCCTGCCAGACACCATGAGCAGTGGTGCCACCTCCAGTACTGCTACTACCATCACATTTCCACTGCCCTGCCAGCACACCATCAGCAGTAGGCCACTGCAGTGCTGCACACCACCATGTTGCCAATTCTCCACTGCTGTTCCTGCTAGCACCATCAGCAGTGCTACCCACCGCATGCACCACCATCACGCCACCCTCCACTGCTCCTGCCAGCACACCATCACAGTAGCGACCCTCTAGCACCACGAGCACCATCAGGCCACCTCCACTGCTCCTGCCACAACATCGTAGGCAGCCTCCTCCAGCACTGCTACGACCACCTCAGTGCCACCTCCATTGCCCTGCCAGTTATCATCAGCAGCAGCGCTACTCCAGTACTGCTGCTACCACCATAAGCGCCACCCACTGCCCGCCAGTACAACATCAGCAGCAGCGGCCTCCAGTACTGCTACTATCACCATCAGCCTACATCCACTGCTCCTGCCAGTACAACACTTGGCAGCAGCGCTACTCCAGTACTGCTACTACCACCATCACTTCACCCACTGCCCCTGCCAGTACAACATCAGAAGCAGCGCCACCAGTACTGCTTGCATCACCATCACGCCAGCTCCACTGCTCCCGCCAGTACAACATCAGCAGCAGCGCTACTCCAGTACTGCACCACCACATCGCCCTCCACTGCTCCTGCTACGTCACAGCAGCGCTACCCAGTACTGCAACTACCACCATCAGCGCCCACCTCCACTGCTCCTGCCAGTACAACATCAGCAGCATTGCTACTCCAGTACTGTAACTACCACCATCAGCCTAACCTCCACTGCCCTGCCAGTACAAATCAGCAGCACTACCCAGTACTGCTACCACCATGACGCCACCTCCACTGCTCCTGCAGTCCACATCAGCAGCAGCGCCACCTCCAGTACTGCTACTTCCACCATCACGCCACCTCCATTCCTGCAGTACACCGTCAGCAGCGCCTACCTCCAGTACTACTACTACCACCATGGCGCCACATCCACTGCTCCAGCTAGTGCACCGTCAGCAGCATGGCTACCTCCAGTACTGCTACCACCACCATCAGCGCACCTCCACTGCCCTGCCAGTACATCAGCAGCAGCCTACTCCAGTACTGCCACCACCATCACGCCACCCACTGCGCTGCCGGCACAGTCAGCAGCAGCGCCGCCTCCAGTACTGCTACTACCACCATCAGCGCCACCTCCACTGCTCCTGCCAGCACATAGTCGGCAGCGCCACCTCCAGTACCGCTACTACCACCATCAGCGCCACCTCCACTGCTCCCGCCAGCAGACAATCACAAAGCAGCCAGCTACCCACCACTGCAACTACTACCATCAACACCAACTGCTCCTGCCAGTAGAACATCAGCAGCAGCGTACTCCAGTACTGCAACCGCCACCATCACGCCACATCCACAGCCCTGCCAGTAAAACATCAGCAGCGCCGCCTCCAGTACAACCACCACCATCACGCCCACCTCCACTGTTCCTGCCAGTACACATCAGCAGCAGCGCCACCAGTACTTTTCACCATAACAGCTTCCCTCCATGCCCTGCCAGTACATCATCAGCAGCGCCACCCAGTACTGCTATCACCACCATCAGCCAACTCCACTGCTCCCGCCAGTACACATCAGCAGCAGCGCCATTCCAGTACTCTACCACCATCACGCCCACCTCCACTGCTCCCGCTAGTACAATATTAGCAGCAGCGCCACCTCCAGTACTGCTACCACCATCAACTACCACCACTGCGCCCACCTATACTGCTCCTGCTAGTACACCAAGCAGGAGCGCCACCTCCTGTACTGCTACTACCACCACATCGTCCTGCTAGTAAACCATCAGCAGTAGCGCCAGTCCAGTACTGCTATGACCACCATCAGCCTCCACTGCCCTGCCAGGCACATCATCAGCAGTGCGCTACCTCCTGTACTGCTATTACCACCATCAGGCCACCTCCACTGCCCTGCCAGTACACCATCAGCAGTAGAGCTACCTACAGTACTGCTACGACCATCAGCGCCACTGTTCTGCTAGTACATCATCAGCAGTAGCTGCCTCCAGCACAGCCACGACCACCACTGCGCCCACTCCACTGCTCCCGCCAGTACACCATCAGCAGTAGCGCTACCTGCATCACACCATCACGCGCACTCCAATGCTCCTGCCACACCATCAGCAGTAGCCACTTACAGTACTGCTACGACCACTATCAGCACCGCTGCTCCTGCCAGACACCATCAGCAGTAGCGCTACCTCCAGTACTGCACGACCATCAGCGCCACCTCCACGCTCCCGCCAGTACACCATCAGCAGTAGCTACCTGCAGTACTGCCACGACACCATTGGCCGCCTCCCCTGCCCTGTAGCACCATCAGCAGGAGCACCTCCAGTACTGCCATGACCACCATCAGCGCCACCTCCACTGCTCCTGCCAGCACCATCAGCAGTAGCTCCTCCAGCACTGCCGCCAGGCACCACGCCCACCTCCACTGCCCTGCCAGACAACATCAGAAGCAGCTAGTCCAGCACTGCTACGACCACCTTCAGTGCCACTCCACTGCTCGTGCCAGACATCATCAGCAGCACCACCTCCAGTACTGCTGCTACCACCATAAGCCACCCACTGCTCCTGCCAGTATAACATCAGCAGCAGCGCTACTCCAGTACTGCTACTATCACCATCACGCCCATCCACTGCCCCTGCCAGGTTAACATCATGTTGCGCCTACTCTGCAGTACTGCTACTATCAGCGCACCTCCACTGCCCCTGCCAGTACAACATCAGAAGCAGCGCTACTCCAGTACTGCTTGCATCACCATCACGCCACCTCCACTGCTCCCGCCAGTACAAGATCAGCAGCAGCCACCTCCAGTACTGCACCACCAGCATCAGCGCCCCTCCACTGCTCCTGCTAGTACACAGTCAGCAGCAGCTACTCCAGTACTGCAACTACCACCATCCACCTCCACTGCTCCTGCCAGTACAACATCAGCAGCATCGCCACTCCAGTACTGCAACTACCACCATCAGCCCCACCTCCACTGCCCTGCCAGTACAAAATCAGCAGCAGCGCTACTCAGTACTGCTGCTGCCACCATCACGCCACCTCCACTGCTCCTGCCAGTACAACATCAGCAGCAGCGCTACCCAGTATTGCTACTACCACCATCTCCCACACCTCCACTGCTCCTGCCAGTACACCGTCAGCAGCAGCTACCCAGTACTGCTGCTACCACCACTGCGCCACCTCCACTGCCCCTGCCAGTACAACACTGAAGCAGTGCCTCCAGTATTGCTTGCATCACCATCAGCGCCTCCACTGCTCCCGTTAGTACAACACCGCACCCACCTCCAGTACTGCAACTACCAGCATCAGCGCCACCTCCACTGCTCCTGCCAGTACACAGTCGCAGCAGCGCCACCTCCAGTACTGCAACTACCACCATCAGCCACCTCCACTGCTCCTGCCATACACATCAGCAGCATGCTACCTCCAGTACTGCACCACCACCACTGCCCCACCCACTGCCCGCCAGTACAAAATCAGCAGCAGCGGTCTCCTGTACTGCTACTACCACCATCAGCGCCACCCACTGTTCTGCCAGTACAACACTGCAGCAGCCACCTCCAGTACTGCTATTACCACCATCACGCCACCCACTGCTCCTGCCAGTACACCGCAGCAGTGCTACCTCCAGTACTGCTACTACCACCATCAGCGCCACCTCCACTGCCCTGCTAGTACACAGTCAGCAGCGCCACCCAGTACTGCTACTACCACCATCAGCACCTCCACTGCTCCTGCCAGTACACCGTCAGCAGCAGCTACCCACTACTGCAACTACCACCATCAGCGACCCTCAACTGTTCCCGCCAGAACATCAGCAGGCCACCTCCACTGCAACCACCACCATCAGTTTTACATCCACTGCTCCTGCCAGTAAACATCAGCAGCAGCGCTACCTCCGCACTGCAACTACCACCCTCTGTAATCTCCACTGTTCCTGCCAGCAACACTGCAGCAGCGCCACCTCCAGTACTGCTTTACCAATCAGCGCCACCTCCAGCTCCGCCAGCACAATATCAGCAGCAGCCGCCACCCAGTACTGCCACCACCATGCCGCCAACCCACTGCCCTGCCAGTACATATCAGCAGCATGCCATCTAGTGCTCTACTTCACCACCATGAGCGCCACCCACTGCCCTGCCAGTATTAACATTGTGTTACAGCGCTACCTCCAGTACTGCTACTATCAACTCGGGCATAATACCCACCTATTACTTCCTGCCAGTAATATCGGAGGTTGGCTTTGTGCCTACACTCCCCTCCCTACTTCACCTTTTTCTCTCACTTTTCTTTATTTCTCTCTGTTCTCCCTCTCAGTTCTCAATACACAATTTATCATTATTGATTCTTATTATTCATTGACTGCTGTGGTGAATTAATATTGATTCCATGTACTTACCTCCTTCACAGACACGTATTGGATATTTATTTCTGTATGTTACTTAGGTCTGGCTGAACTTATGCATTTTATGGACCTTGCTTGTTACTGTTTTGTTAATTGTTATAATTATCTTGTATTATAAATCTTTTAAATAAAAAGTGAAAAAAAAAGTTGTTGGGTGTGATGGCAAGCAGCAGTTTCTTGACCTCTGCAACCTTAACAGATCAGCAGTAGAAAGGAGGAGATCATGGCACGGTGGAGGGAGGCAAGCAAAAAACAGATGGTAAAGATTCCAGGCTATCATCAGCAATTTTCATGTAACCAGTGAGGTCTGAGAAGTAAGGATTAACCCACTCCAGAGTGTGGGTCTCTCAGGGATTAATGTATGGCTGGGGGGGGGTGCTTCAGCCGAGTGGTTCCAATCACTCAGCCATACATTAATCCCTGAGAGACCCATGCTCTGGACTGGGTGAATCCTCTTGTAATTTGGAGAAGAGAAAGGGTTTGGCACTTTTTTATATGTTTCTCTTCCTCATGTTAAATTTGCATAAAATTAATTTTAAAGTGCACAATTACAAAGATTCTGGGAGGATATTAGGGTTCCTACCATGGGGAAGAGAAAGAGGTTGCGCCTGACTGGAGAAAGTGTATGCTGAGCTTTTTTATGTTGTGACTGCAATGGTGAACAGTTACTGATTACATACAGATGTGATCAGCATTTTAGAATATGTGCTAATTTTGACTGACTTAGTTTTGTAAACTGTGCAATCATCTCTGTTTTTCTGCTATGTTTGATGTTTGGGATTTCTACTGTGCATTATGGGAAATGCATATATTTAAATGAAGAGGAGTTTTGAGATCAGTTAGTTGCTGCAATTCCCCTGGTCAACCAACAGATGGTAGTGCACTGAGGCTTACATCTTTTTTATCTGTGAATTTTACAGATAACATTGCACATTTATAACTTTGCCCCCTTTCAACTGATTTACATGAAATGTAAAAAAGGCACAGCCTCTGTGTCAGGAACTCTTGATCCTGTAAATTCCATGTAGATCAGTTCAGGGGAGGCAAAGTTACAAAGGTGCAAATAAATGCAACAGTCTCAGTCTCAGTGAAAATGTTAAGCCTTTTTTGCCACCTGATAACTAAAAAAATAGGAGACTTTGAAACCTGAAACTTTCAGGTTTGATTGAGATTGGTCCAAGGTGTGTGCTTTTGTGTTTTTTAGGTCCCACTGTTTAAGTAGTTTTTAAAAATATTTTAAAAAGACATGGAGGCAATCTGGGAAATCAGGCAATCTGGAAAATCATATGTGGCATACATTACTGTGTAGTTACTGAAAAGGTATGTGTTTCTGAGCCACTAGACCAAGTGAAAAAAAAACACACATTACATAGTCATATTATAGATGTTTTTAAGCTATTTATGACAGAATTACCAGAAATTTCACTTAAGCATATCTATTCTTGTTTGACAGCCATCTGTTGGCCAGCCGTGAATTGCAGGCTAAGACTGAATGGTACTACTGGATCTGTAAGAAGTTCTTGTGAGAGGGCAAAGACAATGTCAGCGAACACAACCATACATTAATTGAGGATTAATGTATGGTCAGCTGATGCAAGCTGACCAGTCCTGCACAACCCTTTCTCTTCCCCATGTTACAATTTGGAGTTAAAAGCATTTGCGATTGTGATAGGGTTATTACAGTATCTTCTTCAGAGATATCTCTGTCATCAATTCACACCTATGGAACTTAACTGTCAGGCACTAGGATCTGACAGAAGCTTTTCTGCAGCAGTCTACCAGAGGCTGCCCATGCTGACATCAGGCTCTGACATCACTCACCCAATAAAAGTGCAGGCAGCCCCACTCCCTCTGCAGTTCTTTTCTGCCATTGACCATTTGTACATGGACTCTGTGGAAGCTTTGTCACTCAGTTTAACCGCCATTCTCATTTAACTTTTATTTTTGTTTGTCGTTGAATCACTTTTATTTAAAAGTGATTCCTTTCTCCTTTGTATGTTGGGAACTACTCCCTTGCCATCTCTTTTTTGTTGTAGCTGCTGTGCAAAGAAGCTCTCTTCTACCGATGAACACCTGCTCTGTGTCTGCTGTCTTGGGCCTAGGCATAACATCCTTGCCTGCGAGTTCTGCAAGAAATTCAACCTCACCACCCAGTGCAGACAAAAGAAAGCCCTGCAGAAGTTCCTCATGCAGCAACAGGTAGCCAGCGGAGCACAGGGGTCCTCAGTTGCCCCCACCACCCGATCGCCTGCATCTTCCACAGGCTCATAGCTGCCTAGGCCCAGGACAAACCCTCAGGGAAGACTGTTCGATGGGAAAGGGAACGGCCTAAGTACAGCTCCCCCTATCAGCGATCCTGGTCCCCACTGGATTCTTCCTCTTCTTCTCCTGGGATTGCCCCTTGACAGTTTCAGCATTGGCGCATCACCCCATGACGTCCTTTGCTCCTCCCAGACCCCCTACTGTGGAGTCCTCTCCCACCCATCATAGGGCTGTGGAAGGGCAATTGGCTTCTGGATCATCAGCCCCTACCCCACTGTCAAGACCTCGTGAGCCTTGAGGTACATCAGCACCACGCCTACCCACAACCTCTTCATTTAGCGGTTCATCTTCGGAATAGGGCTTCGCGCCACCTCCGTCAATGCCAGTGTCAATGACTGTTCCCTTCCTTGCCAGAGACATAAATACCATCCTAACCTCCCTTACTACTTCTCTTATTCAACAGCTAGTGTCATAGCCCTGGCCCTTGTCACCTGCGCCATCTTCGGCTGTTTCGGCATTGACGCCTGTTAGGGCCTCAGGCCCCGCACCCCCTACAGAGTCATCAGTGCAGCATTCATTGGTTCCTGCTCCAGAGCAGACTGACATCGAAGAGGAGTACCATCCTGATCTTCATTCATTCACATATCTGGACTGACTTGGACGGTATGGGCTGCACGCCCATTGGCTCATGCTGTGAACCAATGGGTGTGCAGCCTCATTGCTGTCAGTCGGTGGGCGGCAGATGGGTGAGGTGCTGCCACCGCTGACGGGGGAGCAGGTGGTGGGGCTCCATGGGTGGGTGGGGTGGAGGGCCTAAGATCACCAGGGATTTCCGAGGTGGGGTGAGGATGCCACCCACGATCGGGCTTCGCAGTCCACTGGACCACCAGGGATATTGGACTTTGGGGAGGTCTGATGCCCACGATCAGGCTACTCGGGGGAGTTTCTGTTATACCCATGATCGGGCTACTCGGGGGTTTCAGTTATGCCAGTGATCGGGCTACTCGGGGATACTGTTATGCCCACGATCGGGCTAATGGAGGTTACACTCAGCCCACGATCGGGCATGGGGATTGCCAGGGTAGCGGAATGTACGAGGCCACCCACAGGTGGCAGCTGCTGTGTTGCATGTTGCAGTGCGGCAGCTCACCTGTGGGTGGCCCTCAACTTGTTCATTTTTTTTTCAGCATAACTTTGTGCAGGCACAGGTAGGGGTTGCACCTGCATAACGCTGCATGGCCCGGGCTGAATATCGGGCTGTGCAGTTTATGCATGGGCATGCCTTCCCCCCCGCCATCTGTGCCTGCACACATTACTGATGCACCCTGGTTGCATCGGGATTTGTGGAGGTGCACTTTTCCCTTTTAAATATCGCACTGGGGCGCATCAGAGGGTTGTGCATGGCGCCACACTGTTGTGCCATGCGCAACCCTTTTGAATATCCGGGCCTATATCTCTAAGCGTTTTTGAGATATGGGCCCCGAAAGGCGCAGCGGATGCCATAATGTTAGCCTACGGGGAAAATTGTCAGCTTTGGAGTGCCATAACTTTGCAGCCCTCTAATATTTTGTCACCAAAGCACCAAAAGGCACATCTATGGGATCTTGGCTCTCTTCACTCCAAATTTCAGCCCAAAAGACCAAACCATTCTTTTGCAGCAGGGTGGCAAAGATTTCCTATTGTTTTACAGCATGAGTAGTCGCAAGTAGTGTCGTGATTTGTGACACTTTTGCAGAAAAAATCTTAAAGTGTCAAATGTGCAACACTACTTTGTGACACTACTGTTTACAAAAATTTAAAAAACATATTTCTGGAGTGTTAAACCCCCCCAAAAAGACAGGTCTAGCATCCTCGATACTCAACTACGTGAACACAACAAGAATTGTGTCCCTAGAGGTTCCCGAATTTAAATGCCAAGCATTTCTGTGATCACCAGCTGAAAACAAGATGGCAGATTTATGACACTACAGGGGTCATTTGCGACACTAAAAACTGCATTTGCGACACTTTTTGACTTTCAAACTTTTTGTTAACTTTTCGCATTGACTATAATGGGAAACTTGTTCTTTGAATAACTTTTGAACCATTAAATATTTTTTCATGAAATCTTCGAAAGGCACATCATGCAGAACATGCATGTTCCCTGAAGGTTTCGGACCGGTCGTGCAGACCATGCGACCTGTAGGCTCAAGCAAAGAATGTGCAAAAATGCATAATTTGTGTGTTTTTTGGTGCTCTGTAGCTCCGCAACCGTACATCTGACCATTATGAAGCTTGGCAGGTCCAGAGATCTATGGTACCACACCATGCATGCAAAATTTCAGGCAAATCCATCATACAGTGGCATAGTTATTAAGCTGCCAAATATCAGATTTAACCTTAAATGGGGTACTCAACCCTAACTATAGTGGCACCACTGTGCCACTATAATATATATATATATTTTCATGGCAAAAAACTCCATTTAATGCATCAGTTAGGGTTGTTCCACAGCAACAAAAGTGAGGAAATTCAGTGTTAGGGTTGAAAGCCTTACGCCTTTAGCCCAACCCACAACCAGCATCAGGGTGTGTGTGTTGAGGTCGTCTGCCCTAACTCTCACCCCATCACTTGTGTAAACAAGTTGAGGTATAGCAGAATGGGGTGAGAGTTAGGACCACAACCCAATGCACACTCTGATGCTGGTTGTGGGTTGGTTGGGGGCAAGGGGCTTTCAACCCTAACACCTAATTCCCTCACTTTGTTGCTGTGGAACAACCTTAACTGATGTATTAAACAGAGTTTTGCCATGAATTTCCTCTTTTGAGAATGAGGACTATAAATAGTGAATGAATGGGCAGTGGTGTGAGTATGGGCCCTTCGGGCTCCGTGCTCCCACCACATGATGTCTTGTGACATAGTAATGGTAACTGCAATGCAAATGCAAGCACTAACGGTTATGCACATGGTGATGCAAACATAAATGGTAAAGCAAACGTTAAAAGAAACACAAGTACAAAGTGACACCAAAGCGAACAGTGACGCAAACGGAGATGGGAGCACATACAGAAACGCAACTGGTAATGCACACGGTCATGGTACCGCTATTGTAAATGCAGATGTTAACTGTTACAGCAACAATAATGCCAAAAGGAACGGAAACGCAGATGCAAGCCTGTACGGATATGCAAAGCGTAACGCGCACGGTCACAGTACCACAATTGCAAGTGCAAATGGTAATGGTAACAGCAAAAAGAATGCCAAAGGAAAGAGAAAAGGAAAGGCAAACACAAGCGCATATACGGAAACGCAAATCGTAACGTGCACGGTGACGGTACCGCAATTGTAAATGCAAATGGTAACGGTAACAGCAACAATAACACCAAAGAAAACAGTAATGCAAACACAAATGGAAACGCAAAGGGTAACGCACACTGTGGCGTACACAGGAACTCTATCGCAGACTGGCATGGAAACACAAGTATAAAGCCTACGTGTAACAGTAAGTGGAGCGCACACCCTATTTTTCCTCAGAAGCCCCATTGAAAAAGACAGTGAAAACAAGGAATGTATGCATAATAATGTGTCTCAGAGCAGAAAATGAGCAGTTGTAATACTAAAATGCTAATATCTCAGTAATCGTACAACGTAGAAAAAAAATAAAAATTTCACATTATTCATGAGTTTCCTGGCTAGGTTTTCATTGCACATGTAGCCCTTATGGGCTATGTCTGGTCATGACAAAAATTCTGTATCTTGCACCGTTTGTGAGATATGAGCCCCCAAAAGGCGCAGCGTATGCCACCATGTTAGTCTATGGGAAAAATGTCAACTTTGGAGTAACGTAGCTTTGCATCTGTGCAATATTGTTTCACCAAACCATCAAAAGGCACATCTGTTAGATGTTGGCTGTCTTCCTTCCAACTTTTAGCCCAAAAGACCAAACCGTTCTTTTGCAGCAGCGTGGCAAAGAATTCCTGTCATTTCGCCATAGCCTAGAAAAGTAGTGTCGTGATTTGCAACAACTTTTGCAAAAATTTGTGAAAGTGTCACAAGTGCGACACTACTTTGT
This sequence comes from Neoceratodus forsteri, assembly GCA_016271365.2. Lineage (NCBI taxonomy): Eukaryota > Metazoa > Chordata > Ceratodontiformes > Ceratodontidae > Neoceratodus > Neoceratodus forsteri. The sequence goes on from CM028130.1 coordinate 1,070,950,591, forward strand.
GACATTACTTTTCCCAGAAATTTGAAAAACATTTCTGGGGTGTTTAACCCCAAAAATAAAGACCTGGTTAGCATCCTGAGGGCTTGACTAGGTAAACACAAAAATAATTATGTCTCTAGAAGGTCCCAATTTTAAATGCCAAGCATTTCTGTGATCAGTAACTGAAAACTAAATGGCAGATTTGCGACACTACTAGGGCCGTTTGCAACACTAAAAAGTGCATTTGCGAAAGTGTCAAACTTTTTGTTAACTTTTCGCATTGACTTATAATGGGAACTTATTTTTTGAATAACTTTTGAACCGTTTAATATTTTTTTCACAAAATCTTCAAAAGGCACAGCGGAGATCCCCAGCTGCACGTTCCCTGAAGTTTTCGGACCAGTCGCATAAATCATGCGACCTGTAGCTGCGAGCAAAGAATGCACAAAAAAAGTAAATGCACACATGGATATTGCTTAATAACTCCGCAGCCGTATATCCGACTAGTACAAAAGTTGGCAGATCCCAAGATCTATGATATACCACACCCAGGAGTGCCTTATTTCTATTATGAACAGGAGTAATGGTTTTATAAATAAAATATCGAAAAATAACATTTAAACCTTTTAAAAATAGCTTTTTCTGGTAGTGTAGGAATACATAAAAAAAATAGTTCTAGAAGGCAACAGGTGGCGTTGTTATAGTTGAAGCCCACAGAAGAGGGTAAGGCATTGAGAGGTTGTGACCTGTGAACTCGGCCCCTCTGTGCTTTCCCTACATTTGTTCCCATTTGAAGGGAACAATTTGCTTTTCTTTCTTTTTTTTTTGGTAGAATGGTAGCCAGTTGATGTATACAGTATAGCATGCAGTACTGACATGAATTTCTTGTTGCGGAGCTGATCTTTGACCATCAGTGGCCGTTGCTGTGTTATAAATTCTGGCATGGAGCCTGAGTCATGGCAGCAGAAGTCTGTAAGGTGAGGTACACGGAGCCTGTGATTTTTGATGTGTGTGTTAACCGCTCGAGCCTCAACTCGCTCCGTAGCTTCACTTTGTTATACAGATTTTCTCGGGGAGTGACTGTGACAGTCATAAAGAAAAAGTACATTTTTGCCATATGAAGCGTGTTGCGACTTGCAGTCGGCAAATTGGGGTAGGAGTGAGGTTTACAGTGCTGCTTGGCAGTCGCGGGTGTTGCAGTGAGCATTTTGTGTTTTGTTTTTTTAAATACTGGCTGTCTCGAGGTCTTAATCACTCCAATTCACTGCAGGAGTTCTGGTGGGGTTCTATGCAATACAGTGAGGGATGTGGAGAATACTGCATTCGGAGGAGTTCAGATCAAGTGAGGAGGCTGGTGGCCAGAGCCTTTTTGAAGCCGTGATGATGTAGCTCGATATCATCATGGCTTCAAAGAGCTCTCTGTCAATCAGATTTGTCTATTTACAATTGCAAGTTCATAAATATATATAATATATACAGTGTGTATATATATATATATATATGTGTGTGTAAGGATATACATGGTGAGCTGTCAGATATCTATTATTCAATATAGTATCGCTTGACCTCGGTAACTCCTGCATGAGTGGCGTGAAGCCACAAGTGAGGTGTCCAGGTCAAACAGCACAAGTGTAGATAAATCATTTATCTGACAGCTCACCATTGTATATTTCATTTATGCAATAAGGATGCTTTCTGTCAGTGCAGGAACATTTGGTTTTGACTGTTTATCTTTTTTTAAATGATAATTTCTGGGAGTTTTGGTTAACTTTTCTAGATCATGTCCCCCTAGCATAGTGGTTGCTATTAAATGAAACACTACTCATTTTGTAGGAAACTTCTTGCTGAACAAATGTTATGCTTACAGTACCATGCTACCTTTTTCATTTTAAAGTTATTTACATTTGTTTGTCAAAAAGGAAAAGAAAATTGAATTTTATGCTATTTTTTGCTAATTATCAAAAAAGAACTAAAAGGTATATATATAAATAAAACACCACTCATTTTGTAGATATTTTTTGCTGAAATTTTTTCTTGGTCACAGTACCATGCTACCATTTTTTTGTTTTAGTTATTCACATTTGTTTGTCAAAAATATGAACAAAACATTTAATTTTCTTCTGTTTTTTTTTACTAATTATAAAAAAAATCTATAAGATATCTATAAATGAAACACCACTCATTTTGTAGATAATTTTGTGCTGAACAATTTTCATGCTCACAATACCATGCATTCTTTTTTTGTTTTAAAGTTATTCCCATATGAATATGGTTAGTGCTGCTTCTGAGGCAGAACATTCTAAATGAATTCCAAAGAGATTTGTGGCACAGTAACTGTGTGTATAAATGAGTAACTGTGTGTGTAAATAAATTTATACACACAGTGGCTCAGATAAGCAAGCAGTAACAAACAACAAGGTGTGGGCTATCGCCTGATAAGAGCATGCCTAGGGGTGTGCTAAGGCATGAGGTGCCTGTGCCAAGTACCTTATGCCCCGGGCGTGCTGTTATCAGGAGATAACCCACACCTTGGAGTGTGTTATTGCGCTTATAAAATGGGTCTCCACATTAAAGACTTTGGTTGATAAAAAATATACGTACCGGTAAGTGTAAATAAAAGAAAGAAATATGGGTACATGATTTGAAAAAATAGTCGCTGTTACTGCTGTGGAGTGTTTGGTTTTTTTTCACTAAAAGTTACTAGAGGAGACTGGTGTTCCTCTGTGTCTCTAATGCCACACAGAGAAACACTGAATAGCATGTTTTTTTTTTATTTAATGTTTTTTACCTTGATCATGAGTTTTATTTAAATGCAGGCAGCTGGAGTTTTAATAATAATAATAATAATAATAATAATACTAAAATTTATTTGATTAAGCGCCTTTCAAATATTTCAAGGCGCTGTACAAAGCATCATAGCATCAATGTAACAATACATACACTGACAATACAACCAATAAAATATTAAAATACAACAGGAAAAGCCTGATTCCATAAAAATGACTTTAAAGCCTTTTTAAAACTATCCACCATTGTACTTTCTCAGAGCTGGCGGGGCAGAGAATTCCAGAGGGTGGGAGCCGCAAAACCAAAAGCACGGGCTCCAGAAGACTTCAAATTCACCCTCGGTATCTCCAGCAACCCCTCGTCAGCTGAGCGAAGCTGTCTCAGAGGGGAGTAAGGCACCAGAAGCTCTTTCAGGTAGTCGGGACCTAACCCATGTAGGGCTTTGTAGGTCAGAAGACCCACTTTAAAGATGATCCGCCACTGTATTGGCAGCCAGTGCAGAGTGCGCAGCACAGGGGTAATATGGGACCTTCTAGACACCCCAGTCAACAAACGTGCTGCTGCATTCTGCACTAGCTGCAAGCGGCTGATATCAATGCCAGCAAGCCCTAGGTACAGGGAGTTACAGTAATCAAGACGAGATGTCACAAAGGCGTGGACCAAAACCGGCAAATCGCCTGGTGGAACCAGGTGCCTAATCCTGGAGATGTTTCTAAGATGAAAAAATGAAGTCTTGACTACTGCAGACACCTGATAATGAAGGGTCAAGCTCCACACCCAGGTTATGCACCCATTCAGAGGTAGGGATCTGGTCTACCCCAAGAACTAATCCAGAGGGGGACCCTATCCCTAGACCCTCGACCCTGCGACCGGGGTCCACCACCATAACCTCAGTCTTTCCCGGGTTCAACTTCAAACCACTGGTATTCATCCAGTCTTGGATATCAACGAGGCAATTATTCAGCACCGAGATAGCACTAACCTGGTCAGGTGCAAAAGACAGGTAGAGCTGGGTATCATCAGCATAGCAGTGAAACCTCAGCTCATACCGTCTTACAGTGTCTCCGAGGGGTAGCATATATACTGCGAATAACATGGGGGAAAGCACCGAACCCTGAGGTACCTCACAAGGTAGAGAGAAAGCCCCGGATGAACATAAACCGGAAACCACTCTCTGTGTTCTCCCCAGGAGGTAAGATGAAAACCATCTGAGGACCACACCTGAAAGCCCGCAGATGGACCTCAGACGTTCGAGCAAAACCCCATGATCCACAGTATCAAAAACTGATGATAGATCAAGGAGAACCAGAATAGATCGGTGTCTCTAATCTCTCGCCATCAGGAGATCATTGAGCACCCGAACCAGAGCAGTCTCAGTGCTATGCCTCTTACGAAAACCTGACTGGAGAGGCTCGTATAAACTATGGATGGTCAAATGGTTATCAAGTTGAGCTGCCACAACTTTTTCAATAACCTTCCCCACAAAAGGGAGGTTAGAGATCGGACGGTAGTTGGCTAGGTCATTCGGGTCTGAGGAAGCTTTCTTCAGAAGGGGAGTCACCACCCCTTCCTTCAGAGAGCTAGGGAAAACTCCCATCTCCAGAGAACACCGAATAATCCGAGCAAGGACCGGGCCAATAAGTTCACTACATCCTATAATCAAGGAAGTAGGACCTGGATCCAAACTACAACATGTTGGGCGCATCTCAGAGACAATCCTCATAGTGTCCACGAGGTCCGAAGATTAAAGGAACTCCAGGAAACTCCGGGCTCTGCGACAACACACTGATCAACTGTAACAGCCTTGGAGTGAGGTCGGGGACACTGTCTCCAAATGTCTTCCACCTTATTCGCAAAGAATTGAGCAATCTCCTCGCAGTCATTCTGTGTAAAAACTCGACGGACCTGCCAACAGGCTGGGGTGCACAGTCTGTCAACAGTTCTGAAGAGCTGAGACGGTCGATTCAGAGCGACAGAAATTTCCCTGGACAGGAATTCTGCCTTCTTACGGGAAATTTCTGTTTGATAGAGCTTGTAATGCTCTAGCAAAATAAGATGGTCGTCAGCCGAGGTAGTCTTCCTCCACCAACGCTCCAACCTACGCCCCAACCTCCGCAACCCTCTCAACGCCCCATCAAACCAAGGGGCAACAGGGCGGCGCAGAAGGGGCGAACACGGGTTGGTGCAATCTGGTCAAGAGCAGCCGAGATGGCCCCATTATAGGCCACCACCAGCCGCTCAGGATCAGAGCACAATTCGTCACACAACGAGAGGCCAGTAACCGCCATCAGGTCTTCAGGGACAACATCCTGCAATGGGCGGTACTTGACCAACTCCACAGGGGCCGACCTACCCAGGGGGACCTCAAAATTGAATCCAACTGAGTAATGATCAGACCAACCGATCGGTTCCACCACCAAGTCGGATGCCTCGATCCCCAGGAGGAAAACCAGATCAAGAGAGTGACCTCCCTAGTGAGTAGCTGTGGAAACAACCTGAGTGAAGCCAAGAGATGTCATCACCTCGAGAAAATGTTGACCAAAAAGCTTAAGATCTGCTGCTGACCCATGTATTGAAACTCTAGCACCATCAATCTGGGCGACTCCAAGGCCATGTCGCGCAATCTGCTATTTCCTGCAGGAAAAGCTTCATCCCCAGGTGGACGGTAGATGAGAGCAATCCTGTACCCCACCCCAGCTACCACAGTGCACTAAATGATCTGGTCTCCTCAACTGGAACATCAGTTAGGCCCAGTTAGGTCTTAAAACAGACCGCCACCCCCGCGATCCAATCTCGGCGTGTATAACCAAGAACCCGTGGGAACAGCGGCCTCTAAAAATGGGGCCGCATTCCCATCCAACCAGGTCTCGGTAACGCAAGCCAGATCTGCCCTAGCAACAAAGTCCGCAATAAGAGCAGTCTTATTGCAGACAGATCTGGCATTGCACAACAGCGCCTGAGTTGGACGAGGTTGACGAATTGTCCCAACCACTTGCCCTCTAAAAGAAGAGGTGCCCTTGGGTATGGGAACCAGAATGAGGTTACCATGCTCCAGAACCCATTTCACCCCAGGGCATCTTCGAGGCCTAACCACCCCAATGGGAGAGCAATGCTCACTCCGCTGTCCACAACCTCCAACACCCCCTCGCTTCCCCCTCCCCCTTCGCACAATCCCCAAAGCCCAACAACGATGATAAACCTGAGTTGGTAAGGGGGGAGAGAAAAAGGGGCGGAGAGCGGAGGCCGAGTAGCGAACAACTGGTGGAACTGGCAAGCACATCAGGCTGCTCATCAAAATTAAAACCAAATAAAACAAATAAGCAACAAATAAAAGACACTACCAACCACCATAAAACAAAATAAAACAATATTATAATATAACAATTGAACATTCAAAATAATTACTTTATATCCCACAGCCCTCTCACGGCCAAGAGACAAAAAATAATAATACAACTGTAACAACTAAAATAAAATACAATAAATATTTGCAGGGAAAAAAAATGTAAAAACCACCCACCGGAACTCTCTCACCGGACCGAAAGGGTGGAATATAAGATGAAAACAAGCACTCTCACTGCTTAAATTTTTCCCCTCAAAATAACTAAAGTCCTGAAAATAAAATACAAACAATACAATAAATCAATATTCATCAGCACCTAAACTAAAACAAAAATAAAACTATCAACAGATCACAGGAACCAGCCAGTCCGAAAGGATCAGAGACCCACTGCTACTACTCCAGGGGGGGAAGACCCTTCGGCCAACCACCCCAGGAGTATAGAGGAGAGAGGATAAGGACCGGCCTTCTAGCCAATCCCACTCCCCTCCACTGCGTGAGACCCTAGCCCAGGACCACCAGAACCCAACAGACCACCAAAAGTTAATTTCAAAAAAGGTTCGAATAAACAGTAGCTATATCCATAATCACTTATCTTGTGGAATCTTCTTCTAGCCACTTCTTCACACTTCAAAAAGTCCGACAGTACTGGTCCCACATCCTTAGTACATTCCCACAGCCAGGATATCCAGATGAAGTTCCAAGTATAAGGATTCCAGTTCAATCAGTTTTCCAGGAAAAAGCATGTTCCAACCACATAGTCCAGCCAGTTGACCCAGGGGCAATACTGGCCATAGTGGTGACTCCACCACGACTGGGCGGATCAGCCCTTCACTGATTCCACTCGGGGTCTAGGGGAATAGGGACAGCGGCCGGCCTCCAGCAGGCCCCAATCCCAACCCCCTGCGTAAGTCACCGACCCTACTAACGCCTCAATAATGCCAGAGGGCCCAGATGAATGAGCCAGAACACCAGTTAAGCAAGAACGAAGAAAAACAGCTTCTTAGCACAGTATTTCCAAACGTGTGAACTCCACAGGAATTTTAAAAGTCTTTAATAGACTTAGTAAGACTTGCTCCCAATTGCTCCAAACTAGCTCCCAACTTGCTCCCAATGGCTCCCGACTCTTACAGATCCCAAGAAAACCTTGAATAGTACCAAAAGAATCGCACTATGGGAAAACGAGTGTAGGAAATCCACCACTCTAACGAAATGCAGCTAGGTACCCAGTTAGAGCATTGGCAATAAGCCGCACAGTAACTTGCAGTGTCAGAATCCAAACCAGGAAGTAATGACCACAAACAGTTCCAACGTCAATAGGAGTCACAGCAGGCAGAATAGGGAAGGGGCCAAAACAAGAATAAACCCCAACACTCTGCAGCTTCACCCGATCCCAAATTTCGGTCGGTCATAAACGTCAAGTGCTCCACAAGAAAGCCTCAACACTCGATAGCTTTCCACTGTCCAGACTTCAACGAACCCGGTAGTAATCTGGAACCGAAGTACAAGAGTCACCAAATCTAAAACCTTTTTAAATCTGTTTAAGAGGTGCTGATTAAAATAAACTTAATAAGCTTAACGAATATAAACAAAATAACGGAATAAAAGAATGAAACAAAAACGTTACTACAGCAGTCCGACGGTTAGCCCAGCATGGCCGCCATTTTACTTGTATGCAGCCATGGGGTGGGGGTGGAGGGAGGGGACAGACCGGTGCGTTATGGGAAGATATGTTCACATGCACACACACACACACATACACACACACACACAAACAATTGTTTTGTTTTTATTTCACTTTTTGCTTTGTGTTCATTTACTGTACATTGATTGCTTCATGTTTGGTGTGACCGAGTGTGTCCCTCAGTGCCATACACATTGATTTCCTACTTTGTGAATTGCATGGCTCTTCTGTTGTAATTGTCTATGTCTTCGCATGACACAAAATGAAGAGTTTTGGGGGGCATTTACTTTTTTAAAAGTTGTACAGGACGTTCATGAGTAGCAGAGGAGACAGTGACATTTTTAATAAGGGAAAAAAATATTTAAAACCTGTTACTATACTGTTGTTCTGTTTGGTGAAGTAATTGACATTGGGGAGGGGGCAGGCAGACCAGCAGCTTGGACACAGAGATGTTGTATCGTGAGCTGTACCAGGCTGGTTGTGTGCTCGCTTGTAAAACAGTTTGAAGCACACTTAGGTTATTGATTTACAGTTGTTGTTAGGTTGCTCAGGACAGAATAGTGCTGGTTGACATAGATATTGGCTGATAAGGACATGACTAGTAGATCCTTTCAGCCAATCAGTTTGAGGCATTTTGTTGACCCATTTTATAAATGGATTTATCACACTCTTTATCTACACAACTATTGCATGTGTATATATATATATATATGTGATACATGATGGGCAGGAGTGGAATATGGAAAATATTCTCACTCCTGCAGAGTGAGGCATGGATATTCCACGAGTGCTGAAGGCACGAGTGGGATAGCCATGTCTCATGATGCAGGAGTGAGAATATTTTCCATATTCCACTCCTGTCCATCACATGTGTGATTTATACAATAGGCAACAAGTGTTTTGGTATGGTTTTGGTATTTAAATATTGTGTCTGAGGTCCATTTTGTTGTTGTTACTTTTTAAGTTAGTGTTATTACTCAGTGACTTGGGTGCTGTGTTTTAGTCTGCTCAACTGTGTGATGGGGATTGGTGATGCGAGAACAGCTCAAGAAAATCTCTTCTTCGACGTTCATTGGTTTCTGAGGATGATGCAATTTTAGTTTATCCATTCATGGTGCTGCTGAAGGTTTAGGAATTAATTTTGAAAAGCTCATTGTACAGAAATACTGTTTTTAGTCAAGTTTTTGTAATTTGTTTTCAATGCTAAGTACTGCTCCAAGTGTACTGCTTTCAGCTTCTGGCTTTTTAGAAACTGCAAGCAAATGTTTCACACTATGCAGGTGGTGTATAATTAGGTAGATTGATGATTTCATTTTCAGTTTTAAAACATGTTCCAGCTTGTAGTGCTTAACTGATGCTGCAGAGAGACTATTGAGTGATGACATAGCTGCTATAGGTGTAAATGGATTTATTTTCACTTCAGCTATGTCATTACATGATATTCTCACTGGGGTGAGAATACATGCTTTTATCCTCAATGAATACACAGCACCCCTATTGTATAAATATACATATTTTATAGGGCACAGTAGTGCCCTATATTTAGGGTTGCACAGCTACTTCTATGTTAAACCCCAAATTTTGCACTTAAATAACTTTTCAACCATTTGACCAATTTGTCTGAAACTTTGCATGCACCATCTGGTACCATACAGGTAGGTCTCTGGATCTGTCAAGTTTTGTTCCAGTCAGATGTGTGATTGCAGAGCTTTGGAGAGCCAAAAAATGTGAAATTTAACATTTTGGTGCAAATTCTTTGCTCGTCTGTAAGTCTGAAATGCATTGGGGTGTGGTCTAAAATTGTTAGGGTGTAGGGGGTCTGGGTCACTGATCTGCCTTTTGAAGGGTTGGTGAAAAATATTAATTTGTTCAAAAGTTATTAAACTTTAAAGTTTCCCAATATAGCCTATGTGAAAAATTAGATGTGCTATTCAAAATAACTTTTTTCTTTCATGAAATAACTTTTTTAGTGCCACATATGGGTTCAGTTGTTTTGTGCTGCCACCATCTTGTTTTCAGTTAGCGATGGAGAACAAATGTAACTCAAAAAATAATGCTGATGTTAAACACCAACAGTTGTGTTTACCTAATCGGGGCCCAAGAAAAAGGATCGTGACACTACCTTTAAAAAATATTGCCTGGAAATATGTTTTTTCAATTTGGCCATCGAAAGTTAATTTGCGGCACTACTTTTGGAAAACCTTCGCAAACAATCTTTTGCAAATTTTGCAAAACTTTCACAAATTTGCAACACTACTCACAAAAAAAGTGCTGTTTCTTTGCCACTTCACTGCAACTAAATGGTTTGGATTTTTGAGCTGAAATTTGCTGGGTCAAAGGACTTGCCCCACAGATGTGCCTTTTGCTGGTTTGGTGATAAAATTTACATCGGTTCCATAGTTATGACATTCTGAAGATTAGAAATTTCCCATAGAATAACACTGTGGTGCCCACAGTACCTTCTGGCACCTGTATATCGAAAATGGTTTGAGATACGGATTTTTTATATATATATGTGTGTATTTTTTTATTATTTATTTGAAATATATCAGAATTACAAACCTTTCAGTCAGAGACTCCTTTACAAAGGCTCCACATCAAACAGTGCATAAGTTAGAATAGTGTAAAGACACTAAATACATTCAGGTAAATTACAGGCAGTATACAAATCCACACAGTAAATAAATCCAGTTAGATACAATAGGCAGAGTAACATGCTGATTGAAACAGTCAAATGCTAGGTTAAATTTTCGAGGCAGTCAAACATGACCTTGTCATTGAGCAATATTAGAAATTAGGAGAGAGGGTCGGGATGTAGGTGGAGGAAGAGGAGAGGCTAGGAGCAACTGCCCGGGTCAAGAAGGTACTGCCTGATATAGAGTTTGGAAGGGCCTAATTTAACTATAGTGGAAACCTCTGGCGACAGCCCATTTAACCATCTGGGGGGGGGGGCTGTACATGAATGCCCCCTGGCCTAGGAACATTCTACAGAAAGGTGAAGTTGGTGGAACTTCTGGTAGATCTTGAGGTGGGGCAGGGGTTAGGAGATGTAGGGTTCAAGCAGTAGCTAGACCCAAGGCAATCTTTCTGGATAGCAGACAGATGTGGTAAGCAAGCCTTCCCTCAAAATTTAGCCAGTTTGCTTGCTTGTACAAGTCACAGGTGTGTGTGTGTGAGTTTGTCACCACTGGTAACTAATCGGCAGGCTTTGTTAAAGGTGACCTTAATACAGCCAAGTGCGGTGTCAGCTGCAGAGCCATAGATTACAATGCCAGAACTGACTATGGATAGAACTGAGCTAGTAACAGCCAACCGCGGGGCATCCGGTGTCATGCATGACCTGTGTCTGTTAATTAGGCCAAGCCTGGTGTTCACTGTCTTGCAGACCAGGTTAATATGCTCATGAAATGAGAGGGTGGGGCCAGAGTAATACCCAGGTACTTAAAACTATTATCCTGCTCCTGTGGTTGGTTATTGCTATTTAGTGTGACTAGAGGTAGGCCTTTGCTTTTGCTGCAAGCATTAGCGAACCACATGTCTTTTTGTAGTTTAAGATGGATTTGTGGTGGGAGAACCAGGATTCAGTATCAGAGAAGAGTCTTTGGAGATTACATTGTAGGGGGGAGGGATCAGAATGGCTAGAAAAGATGGCGGTGTAGAGTAATATCTGACCCGGGCAAGCATGAGGAAGGGTATTGAGGAAGAGACTAAATAGGAGTGGGCCCAGAATAGAGCCCTGTGGGACCCCTGAGCAGACTGGTAAACTGGTGGAGAGGGTGTCATGGATTTTTACCTGTTGTGATCTCCCACTAATACTGTATATAGGGGATACTTGATGGGCAGGAGTGAGATATGGAAAATATTCTCACTACTGCAGAATGCAATATCTATGCCTCACAATGCAGGAGTGAGAATATTTTCATATCTCACTCCTGCCCATCATGTGTGTGATTTATACAATAGGGCAGGAGTGGGTTTAAAAGTTATTTCTTTGTCATTTTGTGTGTTTGTCAAGGTGCTACTAATACCTCTCAACTGTCCCTGATTTTCAGTGACATCCCTGATTTTGCCTCAAATGTTTACTCTGCCCCTCATAAAAAAATATGTTTCCATGACCAAACAATGGGAGTTGGAAGCACAAAATAATGTCAGACAGACTTGTTCTTCCTTAGAAAATGCATTTTACACTAAGCCCCATATTCTATCAGCTTCCTGAGTTGATATCTCCAAGATTGAAGATGTGTCCCTGATTTCTTTAAGCCTTGTCCCTGATTTATGAGGCAGGAGGTTGAGCGGTACGGTGCTGCTCACTTGTTATGTGCTATTCCACTGGTGTTTTGTATTTATCAAGGGGTTTCCATTCAGTTTGTGAATGGTGGCGTTTCCTAGTTCGAGATTGGTGGCCGGGTTGCCCTTTGGCAGATGTTACTAGGTTACAAGATGTATTCTGTGTTATGATTGGTGGCACTAAACATCAGTCACTGGAATGGATGTGATGATTAGTGTACTTGTCTTTGTGGGTGGAGCTTTATGCATTCAGTTAGTTCCGGGAACGGAGTTTGCGAAGTCATGTGCAATACTTTATTTTGTTATCTACGGGTTACTGTGTGATAAAGTTTATTTATTTCAGTGTTTTTGGTTTTTTTTTATGTATCTTATGTGGGTATTGGTGCTTGTAGGACTTTGTGCCAGTTACCATCATTGGACTAAACTACAGGATTTCGGATTCAGCATTTCCATTGTACCAATCCATTGTCCTGCTGCAACGGAAAGGGGTATTTTCAGCAACTGGTGAAGAATCTTGCGTTCATTTATTCTGACTCACTATCACTGGACATGGGATTTGGTCTTTTGTAGGGTGGGCTCCGTTTCTACTGACCTGTAGAAAATAGAAACAGACATACACTACTCAGCTGTTTCATCTCAGTGTTTTAAAAGAAGCAGAAGAAAAATAAGTTTTTGCTAGTGTTGTTCAGGTGGTGCATCAGGTGTGTTTAGTTTGACTTTTGTGATATAAAACTAGTACAGTCAGTCTGACACACTGCAGTGAGGTAACTAGAATGGAAATATCAGCAGGTGACTTAGACACTGTGTGTGTAAATGTAAATATCTCCACAGTGTCTATGTCAGCAGTCATTTATCTCACTGGGGTGCAAACACATGGTTTTATTGTCAACGTGTACAACACACCCCTATTGTATGAATATATAAGGGATATGCAATGGGGACAAGTGGAATAAACTATTTATCTGCACAAGACCAGTTTGACCTCTGGTAACCTCACGAGTGGCGTAAGTGCAGATAAATAATTCATACCATGATGTCCCCATTGCATATTTCATTTATGCAACTGGCATGGGGTTTTTGTTGTGGTTTCTGTTTATTTTTTTCTTTCTAGTGACTTTGTTTTTAAATGAAGTTGGTAGGATTATATTATGCTGTGCTCTGAGTTAATGCGTGTCCTGAAGTGGTTTCTAGGGGTGGATAGATGGTTGCTAGGGACTGCAGAGTTGTAGGTTTGCAGCACGTCTTATGATTGGGTAAGAATTGTGGGTGGGCGGGCCAGAGATTTCTAAAAACATGGTGGCTGTATCAGTCATTTAGCTAGAGTCATCAGTGGATGTTATCATATGGATGGGTTTTTTTTTTAGTCACATATGCCATGTTGTTTTTTTCCGTGGCTTTTTTGGTCCGTTTTTTATTTAGAAGTGAGCGAGTGAATACGCGTCGGGTGAGAGACCGAGTGCGTGAAGAGAGACCATTTGATTAATGCCATGAGGATGATGGTACAGACTGCTGCAGTGAGGAGAGGCCGAGAGGAGAGAGAAAAGATGGAAAAGTACATTAAAAAAAATAAACTAAGAAGTGCACTGAATTGTGGGTTCATTGGTAGAAGAGAGAGATCGTATGGTGTACTGCTTCTTTTAAAGATGTTAAACTTGGCTATGTGGTGGTTGATGAGGGGCATCTGAGCAAGTGGATTTGTGACATTAAAGAAGTAGTGCCAACTGGCTGGCAGACAGGTAGGTGGTAGGGGAGGAGCTGGGCACCGTGATTGACGTTAAGGTGTTGAATAAATTGTGGTTGATTGATGTTAAGGTGTTAAAGAAATGGTAGTTCCACAACTTATTTAACACCAGTGAGAATAAATGGATTTTACTCTCACTCCTTTTGCATATATATATATATATATATATATATTAGCTGCAAAGTAGTGCAGTTGTAGTTAGGGTTGCCTGACTATGTCTATGTTAAGCCCAAATTTTTGCACTTTAATAACTTTGCAACTGTGTGACCGATATGCCTGAAATTTTGCATGTGTTGCCTGCTATGATATATCTCTGGATCTCGCCATTTTCTGTCTGGTTGGATGTGTGGTTACAGAGCCGTGGAGTACCAAAAAAGTGCAAAATGAACATTTTTGGCCATTTTGGGCAAATTCCTTGCTCATCTCTACAGCTCAAATGATTTGTCTGTCTGGTCTGGAATTTTCAGAGTATATGGGGAGTAGGTCAGGGAAGTGTCTTTTGAATGTTAGATGAAAAAATATTAATCTGTTCAAAAATTATTAAAGTTTCAAGTTTCCAATTATTGCTTATGGGAAAAAAATATATGTTTCCCTCGAAAGTACTTTTAACTTTTGCGAAAGCACTTTTTAGTGTCATGCTTGGGCTTCTTACTTTCGTGCTACCACCATCTTGTTTTCAGTTAGCAAGACACAAAAAACGTAATTCAAAAAATACTGATCCTGTGTAAACACCAACACTTAGGTTTACCTAAACAGGGCCCTAGGAACATGACCCTGGCATTAGTTTTTTGCCAGGATGCCCAGAAATATGGTTTTAAAGTTGTTATGCCATCTTAGCCGCAGAATTTTCATGCTAGTTACATGGTCTTTTGCGAAAGATCCACGGGTGCGTGCAGGAAAGTCCCTCATCTACAATGGTGGAATTTTTGTGCAAGTTCCACGGTACCTCTGCAAAAGTTCCCCCATGTAAACATATGGGACTTTCGCAAAATTCTGCAGAAGTTCCGCGAACGTTCTGCAGTTCAGCACCCTAAAACACCACTCTTTTGCCACTTCATAGCAAGCAAAGGGTTAGGACCTTTGGGTTGAAATTTACAGGGTGGCAAGTCATTGCCACACAGATGTGCCTTTTGCTGGTTTGTTAAATATATTTACAGCAGTGCCAGAGTTACAGCAGTCTTACGTTGTACATTTTCCCATAGGATAACATTGTGGTGACTGCGCTGCCTTTCAGCGCCTATATCTCGAAAACAGTTCAAGATATAGATTTTTTTGCTAAGCGAAGCAGTATACTAAGGACGCATGGAGGTGGCTAGGTCATAAATACAACTGCAAAATAATTTTTCTGCAGTTGCTATGGTTACTGAGATATTGCCAGATATGCATTGCAAAGGGTACTTGGAATGCCTCTAGGCCTGTGTTATGTGTCTGTACTTATGTGTAGGTGGGAGCGCAGGTCTCAGAGGACCTGCACTCCCACCTGTGCATACTATTTATGCTAAACTGGGAGCACTGGGCTGTGTTCTGCTATGCCTCTTCAGTCATGGGTGGGTGGGAACGAAGGGCCCAGAGGATCTGCAATCTCACCTATGAATACCATATAAGTAACATTTCACTTTCTCAGAAAGAAAGGAAATTTCAAAAAACTCAGTTAATGCATCAGTTGGGGCTGATTCCACACCAACAAAAGTCTGGAAATTCGATCTTAGGGTTACCACTCCTACCCCCCACCACCACACCTTCCACAGACCAACAGGTGTTGGGGTGTGCCTTTGAGCCATTGGGCTTAACTCTCACCCCATTCTCCTATACTGTACCATTTCAGCTTCTTTACACATGAATGGGGTGAGAGTTAGGGTACACTGCAGATACGGTTGAGTAGGTACTTTAATGTTAAATTCAAAATTTTGTACTTTAATACCTTTGCAAATGTTTGTCCGATTTCCCAGAAATTTAGCATGTGCGGTCTGGTGGCATAGATCTCTGGATCTTGAAATTTTTGTTCCAGTCAGATTTGTGGTTATGAAGCTGCTGAGTGTGAAAAAATCCTCAGTTTAGTGGAATTCTTTGCTTGTTTCCACAGCACGAATGGTTTGCTTGCCTGGTGTGAAATATTTGGGTATAAGGGGACTGGGCCAGGGGAGTGCCTTTGAAAGGTTTGGTGAAAAAAATATTAATCTGTTCAAAGGTTCTTAAACTTTTTCATTTCTCATTATGGCCTATGGAAAAACATGTGCACAACAAATGGTTTTGCGAAAGTACTGCATAACTTTTGTGAAAGTATCATTGGTTAACATGGGCTGCTTTCACGACATTACCCATTACCCTGTGCTTTCGCGAAAGTACCATTGGTTTACATGGGGGACTTCTGCAAAATTCCCCATTATTTTTGTAAAAGTGCCATGTACTTTTGCAAAAGTAGCATTGTTTACATGGGGGACTTATGCAAAATTCCGCATTACTCTGGTGAAAGTATCTGAGTACTTTCACAAAAGCTGGGCCATGTAAACCAATGATGTTTCTACGAAAGTCCAGCACTCCAACCTATGAATATGAATATGATTATACATAACTGGGAGCACAGGGCTCTCCTGTACTATGTCTCTATACTTATAGGTGAGTGGGAGGGAGCACAGGGCCCTGGGCCCCACGCTTCCGCTATCTGGGCCCTGCGCTCCCACCCATGGATACTGTCTTGCAATACTGGGAGCAC
The DNA here is from genome assembly GCA_016271365.2 of Neoceratodus forsteri. Taxonomy (NCBI): domain Eukaryota; kingdom Metazoa; phylum Chordata; order Ceratodontiformes; family Ceratodontidae; genus Neoceratodus; species Neoceratodus forsteri. The sequence continues at coordinate 1,070,967,122 of CM028130.1, forward strand.
AGGGCCGTCATGCATTATGTATCTACACTTATTGCTGGGTTGGAGCGCAGGGCCAAGAGGGCCCATGTTCCCAGATATGCATCCCATTATGCAAACTGGGAGCATAGGGCCCTCCTGCTCTATGCCTCTACACTGATGGGTGAGTGGGAGAGCAAGGCCCGGCAGGCCCACGCTTCCACCTATGTGTACCATATGACTAACATTTCACTTTCTCAAAAAGAAGGGAAATTCATTGCAAAAAACTCTGTTAATGCATCAGTTAGGGTTGATTCCACACCAACAAAGTCTGGAAATTCAAGATTATGGTTACCAACTAACACCTCCACCCACCTCCACAGACCAATAGGCAATAGGGTGTGCCTTGGGTCCTTAGCCTAACTCTCACCCCATTCTTCTATCTTTACAATCTCAGCTTGTTTACACATGGAATGGGACAAGAGTTAGGCCCAGCGACCCCAAGGCACACCCAGTTGCCTGTTGGTCTATTGAGGGTGGGTGGGTGTTAGGGTTGGTAACCCAAACCTCGAATTTCCAGACTTTTGCTGGTGTGGAATCATCCCTAACTGATACAGTTATGGAGCTTTTTTCAGTAAATATATATATATCTACGCACAAGTCACATTAAACTGTTCCACTAGCGAGTTGGTTTAGAATTGTTTTTTAACAGTTGGCAATGCAATGGCAACTCATATTGCACTGCTTTTCAATGTTTTTTTCAGCTCAAAAGCAATGTTTGTACAATGTTTTTTGCCGCTCATTTGGAATACATTGGCAGTCCTGTCATAATGCAATGCAAGACTGAGTTTTAAATCTAAAGAAACAGTCTGTGCAGAGTTTTGTGCTGCATCCAGCAGCACTTATGCAACTCAGTCGGAAATGCTACAACAGCTCATTGGAGGAACAGTTTAATTTGACTTGTAATATATATATATATGTGTGTGTGTGTGTGTGTGTGTGTGTGTGTATGTCAGTATGTGTGTAATATTCCATTATTAGTATTATATATTTATAAAATTATTAGATAGCCCTGGTTATAACCCAGTAACTGTGATGCTGTTTCCCATTATAACCAGCCAGTCATAATGTAAGGCACAAGACAGCTCTGATATGTCAATCACAGATACTGTACAGCGACACGTACTCTGTTTTTCTGGTCGGTGCCAACACAGTGCTTTCTCAAGTGAATGCTGTCCTAAACAGTAGTGGCTCACAGAGCTATAAACAAAAACAAACAAAAAGAAAAGAAAAATCTCTGAAAGTGTCTGAAAGCAAAATAAAAATGAACTGATTTGTGTACCTCTTTGGTGCGGCAACGGTATCAGTAGCGTTGATTCCCACACAGGCTTTCAAACAGCTTTGGCATTTGTACATAAAACAACACGTGTGTTGAAACACACACACAAAAAAAGTGAGAGCAGTTTAATACTTTTGATGGCGTTGCTGTTCACAGTGCCAGATCCTGCATGCAGAGAGCAATTCCTGCAAGAACAGAAAAAAAAAACAACACCATGAGAAAGACTGAAAGTAACATCAGACTAAAATATATTGATGAATTGTATAATATGACAAAAAAACTGGACTTACAAATTAATAGAATCAAGACTCAAATAACTGCTTTCGGCAAAGACAAAACAAATGGACATTGGAGATTAGGAGGAGAGAAATTGGACATAGTTAATGCTTATGTTTACTTAGGAATTATGATGGCTTCATCAGGCTGTTGGAGTAAACATGTGGTAAGAGTACTTGCCCAAGCAAAGAAAACAGCCCTAGCAATGGGAAAATGTAACTCTATGTATGGGGGATTTTCCATTAAACCAACGTTGAGTGCTATTAGGGCAAAATATATAACCCAGATTTCTTATGGAACTGCGATCTGGAGTTTGAAGAAGAGGGAACGACTTATGATCCTTATACATAAGATTCTAAGAAGAATACTCACTGTGCCTAGCTCATTTCCCTCACCATATGTTAGGGCAGAGCTTGGGATACCTAATATGGAAGCAATCATAGACACAGAAGAACTTAATTTTTGGTTAAGGCTAACAAAGCAAACCTCAGATAGATTAACTAAACTCTGCTTAACTGAAAAGGAAAATTGGTACCATAGAGATTGTTATAAGTCAACATGGCTGGAGGCTGTGTATAAAACGTTGGATAAATATAGATTAAATAGGCTTAAAACATACATGGAAACCAGTATTATACTGAGTAATCAGTATAAAAAAATACATAAACAAGAAAGTTGGGAAGTATTGGAAGGAGGTGGATAACGAGAAAATTAGACAAGCAAAATTTTCACCATGGATTGCAACTAATAACCAAAATAAGTTTGAATTCCAGTATTATATGGAAGTCCTTACAGATCCAAAAATGAGATCTATTTTTGCAACCAACAAGTTTGAGACATTTGATAGTAACATCTCGAAAAGGAGATAGAGTCAAAATAAAGAAATTTCAAGTGATTGTGATTGCAGTCATGGGGTGTTGAAAATTTGGAACATGTGGTTTGCCTGTGTACTTGGTATGTCTTACCTAGATCCAACTTGGTTAAATCTATATTCCATGTTGATGCTATCAAACAATTGCAAATAGATAATTTATTATTTTTGGAAATACTAATATATAATGAAGATCCCATGGCAATTTAAGCTGCAGCCATATTCTTTAATACTATAACAAAAATTAGGAAAAGAATGGTGACTGGAATGAGGATTGAATAAAATATTAAAATGTATTGTTGTGATTGAAATGTTTGATGAATTTAATTGGTTTTAGTTATATTATAACCTGATTATTATGTAATTGTATGTTTTTTCTGATATTATTATTTATTGTTATTGTGTTTTGCTAGTTATGTAATGATAAATGTTGAACAATAAACTATTACTGCTACAATTATATATATATATATATATATATATATATATATATATATATAAAGTATATGTTGGGGTGTGTAATGGTTTATCTTGTTTGGAGCTATCTCTCAGTTAGTCCACACCTTTGAACTTTAACCACCAGGCACTAGGACCAGATGGAAAATTTTGCTAGGTGGGGCCACCCATGATGGCGTCATACATCGTCAATATATACCTGGGTGGCCCCATCACTCCTTAGTTCTTTTCCCACCCTCGATCAGCCTCATCAGACCTGCTGAAGGACACATTGCCAACTAGCTGTTGCTGTTTATTCTTTTGACTTCAATTAATAGTTTACTTCTTTGTCTCTACATACTGCCAAAATTGAAAGACCCTTTATTTCGGTATTGGGAGTACAAAGGTAAAATTTACAAAGAAGACACACATGAGATCCTTGTTGTAAATGAGCCTTGGCTCAATCAAGTTTATCCTTTGTTCATACATGTTATGAATAAAAACATTTTACTGTTTTTAGTACTACTGCTACACGAGGTCTGCATGTGCTGTTTGGGCCTGTCTCACAATATGCAGACTTATGAGACTTGCCAGAGCTTCAACCAGGTTATAAGGCAATGCCTCAAAAAAGCTCTAGAAATTTTCCTTCTCATTAAAACTTCTGCAGCCATAGAGAAGGAACAGGGCCCAAAATCTGTTGCAGCCTCACCATCTGCTGAGAAGTAGCTGCTGAAGTCGAAGGACCGGGACGGGGAGCAGTCAGAGATGCAGCCCTCCTCATCTTCTGGCCATGAGCATAAACACATAGATAAAGAAAAATTTACTTCGCCAGCGAGATCCTGGTTACTGGTGAGATGAGCTGACTTTAATGCATCATCGACCACTTGATAGGTGTTGACTAAAGCCCCCCCCCCGCAACCATTGATGAGACATTAAGGTCAGGGTCTGGCTTAGGAGCTGCCATACCTACTATAGACAGTACAACACCATCGTCATCAGTCCACTGACCATTTTTGGCACCAGTAGTTATGGCATCTGCCAAGGGCATCATCGACTCTGAAGTTGTGCTGGCATGATTTCCAGAGATGATACAATGCATTCTGCCTGGCAGTGAGGTAGAACGTAATCCTGACTTCATGGTATTAGTGGAGGAATATGAAGGAGAACAATATATGGAACCTCGATCTAGTTCTATCCTGTCATCCTGCAGTGAGGACTCGGTGGTATATACCCCGAGATCACCTCCTAAGAATCACACTTTTCAAGACATGATGCAACAAATGCAAATTGCTGATGGCTTTGCTATGGAGAAAGACTCAACAAAAAAATTCTTATGGAATTTTTGGAGGTGTCCTGCTCTTTCTCCATTATATTTCTATCTGTATATCCTGCATTAGAGGATGCTACTTTTGTTGCATGGTACAGACCAAACTCACTTCCTGCAGTACCAAGAAAGGCTGATAAGCAGTCCTATCTGTTAAAGAGGGAGTCCAGTCAAAAATACTACATTGCAGAATTAGAAGCAGCCTGCCCTCAATAAATCTCATACGGAAAATTAGGTTTCTACATTACTTCATTTTAAAGTTATGAATTATTTTGTAACACTGATTTCACTCCCTGTTCAAAAAATCCAGTTTCAGTGAAAAGCCACTGATGATGTCACAACCAGAACTCACAGCCTAGTCCTATCAGCAACCTTATAGGATCTATTTTTTTCAGAGTTATCAAAACTGTAGCTGTAGTATTTATTTAAAAAACAAAAACTGACACAGGGTTGCCTGCAGTGCTTGTTTCCAGAATGTTCAGATGCATGGCACTGTACTTTAGAATGCATCAGGATGTGGTTTTGGAATGCAGCACTGAACAATGATATAAACTGTCAAAGTGGTGCGCAATTTCAGAATGTTGGGGGGCATGTAATCTCAGTATGTAGCAAGGATGTGCCATCTCGTAGTGTGGTGGGACATTCAATCTCAGAATGCGACAGGGACACACATTGAAGAATTTAGCGGGGACTGACAATTCTGGAATATAAGTAAGGATGTACACTGTTGGCATATGGCAGGACACACCGTTTTATTTAGAAACTGCTTGTCCTGGCCTTTTTCCAGAATTGTATGCTTCCATGAGATTTTAAAATTGTGCATCACATCCTCACCACAATCCAACATTGTGTGTCCAAGCCATATTCCAAAATAGCGTATCTTTGCCACATTCCAAAGTTGCATATCCACACCGTGTTTCAGAGTTGTGTTTCAGTGCCACATTCTGAAACGGTCACCATCACATTCCAAAACTGTATCATTGCCACATTCTGAAACTGTTTATCACCACCACATTTCAAAACTGCGCATCACCGCCACATTCCAAAATTGTTTGACACAGCCACATTCTGAAGCTGAGTGTTACTGCCAAATTCTGAAACTGAGCATCACCACTGCATTCCAGAACTGTGCATTACCACTGCATTCCAAAATTCTGCGCCAAAACTGTGCACCACCACCACATTCCAAAATTATGCATCACCCCCACATTCCGAAGTCATGCGTCACCCCCACATTCTGAAGTCATGCGTCCCCACCACATTCTGAAGCCATGTGTCCCCACCACATTCTGAAGTCGTGCATCCCCGCCACATTCCAAAGTCGTGCATCCTTGCCGCATTCCAAAGTCGTGTGTCCCTGCCACATTCCAAAGCCATGCATCCCCACTGCATTCTGAAGTCGTACGCCAGCACCACATTCCTAAGTCGCATGCCAGCACCACATTCCTAAGTCGCATGCCAGCACCACATTCAGAAGTCATATGCCAGCACTGCATTCTAAAGTCATGTGTCAGTGCCACATTTCAAAGTCACACACCAGTGCCACATTCCGAAGTCATGCCAGCACCACATTCTGAAGATGAGTGTCACTGCCACATTAAAAAATCGCATGTTTAAGTTACAGTCTAAAATTATGTTTCCCTGCCTCATTCTGAAATTTCATGTGGCCACCAGATTCTGAAACTGCATCACTGCCACTTTCTGAGAATTCGTGTCCATGCTGCACTCTAAGATTGAGTGTTGCCACCACAATCTGAAATCAAGCACATCAACCACGTTTTGAAATTTTGCATCACTACACCACATGCCAAATTAATCCATCCACAATGCATTATAAAATTGCACATTCCTACCACCTTCTACAACTGTGTATCTCCCACATTTCAAAATTGTGCATCTCTGCCACATTCTGAAACTATATGACACCACCACATTAAGAATTTTAGCATCCCTGCCACTTTCCAAAACTGTGTGTCCCACCTACTTTGAGACTGTGTCATTGCTGCATTTCACAATTGCGAAATCAAATTTCAAAATCTCATCCCTGCACTATTACAAAAATTGCATATTTTGTCATTCTAAAGCCATTGTATTCCAACCCCCCCCCCGTCACATTCTTAAGTACTGTACCTTATATCTGCACATTATGGAAATGCATGCCCTGACTCACCCATTGTCAGCTTTCCTTTTCCAGATGTTTAATACCACTGTAGTTTTATGTAATGTGGGAGAAATAAGTCTTGTAAGGTACTTTGCAAGAAGAACTAGGCTGTGAGTTCTGGTTGTGACATCATCAGTAGCTCTTTACTGAAACTGGCTTTTTTGAACAGGCAGTAAATTTAGGGTTACAAAATGATTTGTAACTTTTAAACAAATTAAAAGAGATCTCTTTTTTGGCATGCGACTGACTGGGTATAAGCTGATCCAATTTCTGAATTTACTGAGGCTAGAAATTTTGGCCAGACTCCCTCTTTAAGCCTTATTATGCTAACCAGCAGGAAACTGACTCAGTAGTCATAATGGCTTCTCCTGATGGATCTAAAGCACCTAGACACATGAGTACTTTGCCTCCTAATAAAGAATCTAGGATGCTGGATGTGATGGGCAAGCATATATATGCCTCTACCTCACTAGGCCTTAGAATTGCAGATCACCAAGCCCATATGATTAAATATCGAAACAGCATGTGGAAAGCTGTGAAAGCTGCAGCAAAGGCTTTGCCTGAGGGCTCTACCAAGAATGTGTTACTTAAAACCTCAATGTCTGGTGCAGAGGTTGGCAAACATTTGCTCCACTCAGCCTACAGTATGGTGTCTCTGATGCCCCTGCCAGGGCTGCTGCTTCCGGTATTTGTATGAGGAGATTTCCTGGCTCAGAGTTGCTGCTTTTGCAAATGATGTGCAACAAGCAGTTTTAAATTCTCTGTTAAAAGGGACAAAACTGTTTGATTATGATGTTGAAGAAGCTCTAAGAGATATTCAGACATCAAAAATTACTCCAAGGTCAGTCATATGTCTGTACCCCACTCCTGCCAAAGGGCATGGGAGGGGATCCTTTCATCAGCCTGCTAACAGAGGTGGAAAAGCCTATCGTCAGCAAGGCCATTGCAGAGGAGATGGCCCTTTGCCAGGACCCTCCCCAGGTGCACATGCAAAAGCACCCAAAACAGGTGGTACCAGTGGCACTGCCACCAATGGCTGTGTATAACTTTCTTCAAGAGACACCCCTAGTCCCACTGTTACCTCCAGGGGTGGTTGGGATGCAGAAAGAGCCTGCCCCCCCCCCCCACAAACAGTGGAGGGAGATGACAACAGACAAGTGGGTATCTGAGATAATTGCAAGGGAGCATGCTGTGGAGCTGCTAGACACCTCTGCAGATCATCATCCACCTCCTTCCTGTTATCCTCTGGGCCACTTGTCTCTTTTGAAGGAAGACATCCAGTCATAATTTCAAAAATGTGCTACAAAACCAGTTCTTCATCAAGAGAGAAACAAAGTGTTCAAGTCCAAACACTTCCTGGTCCCAAAATGGACAGGTGATCCATGCCCTGTGTTGGATCTCAGGGACCTCAGTTTTTACATAGAGTACAAGAATTTTTGAATTACATCTCTGCAAGCTGTGATCTCCTTTTTACAAACAGGGGATTGGACTTATGCTGTGGACATGAAAGATGCATACCTTCATGTCAGAATCAGAATCACATAAGCAATATCTCCACTTTGAATTGGAGGGGGAACATTACCAGTTCAAGGTATTACCCTTTTGATTGTCTTCAGTGCCATGAGTATTTACCAAATGCTTGGCAGTGGTGGCAGCAGCCCTTCACAAGGAAGATCTGTATGTGTTCCCTTATCTGGATGACTGGCTCTTGAAGACCAACTCCAGGGAAGCCTTACTATATTTGCAAGCAAAAAGTGATGTCACCAGACCTCCAACAGTAGTAAAAACATTTGTTTTATTTAAGTGCTGACTTAAAGTGCACATACAGATTGGCTAGTTACATGTTAGTGACAAACATTCAACTAGATTCACTGCCCCCGGTAACATCATCAGGAGTGCTGGCCAAAAAGGCGCTCTTGGGCCTAACATCCCCTGCTTTAACAAATTGCTTCTGCACAGTCTCCAGCCAGTACAACACCAGAACAGGGCCAGGAATGCCCTTAAGTCTCTTTTCCAGTGTACTCAGCTGGGCAAGTGGTTATTTGCTGTCAGAGCCGCTAACTGGTTGAATGACTTGCCTGATACACTGCTGAATTTTCCCCAAGTTTCATCAGTTTAAGATTACTTTGTAGTCGGCCTTTGCAGTCCAGTGCAGTTGTAACCGTTAAACAGTTTTATTCAGTTTCTCTCTGTACATAACCTGTGACAATTTATATAATCATATGTATGGATTTTTTTTTCAAAATTGCATGTAATTCTTCTGCCTTAAGTGCTTTGAGCCTGACTCGACTGCATTTCCTCTGAAACTGCATATTGTACTTGTATTGTTTTTGTGACTGTGTGTTTGATATGGAACGTTTGTAAATGAGCACTTGTGCTCAAAGGTAACCTCAGAAGTTTTCAATACATAGTTAAATATAAAACAAAACACGTAAAGGTGTGTAAAATTTGAATTTCACACAACCTTAGTATGGGATGCTTTTATAAACCTCTACCTGTCTAGCCCTGGTTATAACCCAATAACAGTGGCATTATTTTCTGTTATAACTAGCTGGTTCATCAGCATTTTAATAGCTAAATAACCGGGTTGTAACTTTTGGTTACAACTGGTCATGTTTAACCGTGAACTGTCAATCAAACTGATACTACTAAAGTTACACGCCCCAGTAGCACAACTGCCTTTCTTTTCAAATAGAAAAGCATATTATTATTTTTTTTTTTTTGTCATTATTTTTATGGTGGTTTTGTCGGTTTTATCCCACCCACCCAAGGCCCCAGCACATGGGCGCAGTGCAGGTGGAGGCACGCACGGACACTGTGGCACCATCTCAGCCCCTTCTGCCATCCTGTCCTTGCTGCCCCCTCTGCCTATGCTTCCCACCAGACCTCCAACCAATGGGAGTAGAACTATAGGAGGGCAACAGCTCACCCCCACCACCCTCAGGAGAAGAGAGCAGCCTACCGGCACTGCTCGATCCTGCTCCCCCCCCCCCCACACTGGCACCCTGTTGACCCAAGGTCATTCTTGAATCTGGGTCACCAGCATAGCACGAGGTAAGGCATCCAGCACTTCAACCCTCAGTGCCACTGGGCTAGCTAAGCAAATGAATTTTTATAGTTAAAAATTAAAAAAAAAGCAAAATAAAGTGTACATAACTGAATTATAAGTTCCACAACAAGTTTATATAACTGAATGGCATTTGTGTTTTTCTAAACCCATCCCTTATTAAACATTCTGGACAGTAATTAAAAAAAAGGGTAGTTGTGTCTATGACCTCATTGCAAATGAACAGTTATGCTCAATGAGTATGTCATGCAGCAATGAAATTAAATTAAATATATTATAGAGCCAACTAGTATGTATCATGGGCATGTGAGCTTACATACAAACATGCAAAGAAGCCAGAAGAAGAAGGCCATTTTATCTATCTAGTCTGCTTATGTTGCAGGGTCCACAGCTTGAAGTAGAGTCCCTGCCCCCATCCCCACTCCTCCCATCCTCCCTACCCATGCTCCTTACCTTCTCCCATGTCTGTCCCAGCCTCTCTTGAAGCTGCTCACCATCTTCAACAAGACCACCTCTTCCAGCAGCACATTCCAAGTATCCACCACCTCTCCATGAAGATGTGCTTCTTGGCCTCCCTCCTAAACCTCCCCACTGCAACTTAAGACTGTGCCCCCTTGTGTTATGGTTGGCACTCAGCTTAAAGAGACCCTCCTTATCCATCTTACTTATACCTTTCAGGTACTTGAATGTCCCAATCATATTTTCTTCTCTCTCTCTCTCTCTCTCTCTCTCTCTCTCTCTCTCTCTGTCATCAGGAGAGTACATGTTCAGTGCCCTCAACCACTCCTCATATGCCTTACTCTGCTGACCTGCCATCATCTTTGTAGCCCTTCTCTGGATCATCTCCAACAGGTTAATGTCCTTTTTGAGGTGTGGGCACCAGTACTGAACTCCATACCCTAGATGTGGCTTCACCAGTGACTTGCAGTTTTCCTGGAGGGAAGGCTTAACCACAGCTAAAAAGCTACAGATTCTGCTTAAAATATTTCAGATCTCAGAGCCAAACTTACATAAAAAAGGCTTTCTTAACAGTTCCTCCCCAGCATAGCTGAAAAGATAGATACAAATGCATGTATATACACACACACGCACACAAAATTAACATAGTCCAAAACTGAGTTGTGCAGTACTAGTTTTTTGTGAATGCTTAGCTTTTATGCTGTTTCACTGCAGTCGTGCTCTATGTTAAGACCGCTGCAGTGCAATCCCTACCTGCGATGTGGCATGTTGCCCTCTGTCCACACAGCGACACACTGTTGAGCTGTAACCCCAACCTCTGGTCAATCTGTGCACTCATCGTATTATCATCATTACCGGCGACCTGCTGCTGACAAGTCAGAGGATGCTAGAAGCGACCGCTATGTGATGGAGCACATGCTATGTCCTGTCCACATGGTGACTTGCACCTGTCAATACAGTCGACATCCCCACATTTTCTGCAGCTGTTGAAGTGCCTTAATGAACTTCCTACCGCAATCTGGTGAGTGTCCACACGGCAGCATTTGCACTGCAGCAACCTGAGTGCTCGGGTTGCTGTGGTGCAAATATGACCTTGTAAACGTAGCTTTAGTTTTTGCCAGGCAGTTAGATAAGGTAGTAATGGGCCTTGTGCTGCAGTGATAATGTGTATTTACACTGCATTGTAGTGGTTATGCTTATTACTAATTTTCTTGCCATGCTAATTTTTTTGCATAGCACCAGCCAGCTTTGCATGACAGTAGAATGCACTGACTTGTTGTACCTGTGTTGGTGGCTAATTTATCTGAATACTGCCATTTTTGCTGAGCCAGATGGTGCTAGGCAGTTGGGAATGGAGGTAGAGCACACTGTAGTGTACTAGCAGTGCACATGACTATTTTATTAATGCCATGAGTTTTTCACATTGTGGTAGTCCATTTGGGATGCCAGTACAGTGCAGTGAAGTTTAGTGCTGCAGTTGTGAAACTTGTTTAAAATACTGAATATTGTCACATGGCAGCAATGTGTACCTCATTATAGTAACTGCCTGCATTAATAATTGGTTCGTATAATCCATTTTCCCTTAGTGCCAGGAAACATGGAGCATTATGATGAGGAAGCATGGTTTTGCAGGGGGGAGGTCCAGTCAAACAAATGTCATAGATTTATTTGGGTTACTAGGGAGGTGGATCAGGACAGGGTAGTAAATGTGGCCAATCTGGACTTCAGCAAGGCCTTTGACACTGTACCACTCATTCACAGAAGAAAGGGCTCTGAAAGAACTCCTAAAAGTGAAGGTGGATGAAGCAATGGGGCCTGACGGGATTCACCACAGATTTCTAAAACAACTAGAAGAAGAATCAGCATTTATAATAGCGCTTTTCATACACAGTGTCCCAAAGTGCTTTACAAACAATGCTAGACTGATAGTGAAGTGACTGAATGTGTGGTGGCGGCCATATTGCACATCATCACCCACATACAGCCTGGATAATTGCATGAACCGGTTTATGGGAAGGGGAATGTTGGTCAGGACACCAGGAATGTTCCCTGCTCTTTGCGAAGAGTGCCCTGCATTCTTTTACTTCCACCTGGACACCCACCAGGACAACACCAGGATGGGCAGAAGGGACCTCGGTTTAATGTCTCACCCGAAGGATGGCACACCCCAGCAGTACAGCACCCCCCAATACTGCAGTCAGATGCCAGTGATTTTTAGGGTCGAGTCCAATTCCGGTGTGGGACAAAAACCCACGACCTTCTGGTCCAGAGGCAGATGTACTACCAACTGAGCCACACTGACACCCAAGGGGAGAACTAGTGACACCACTGACTACCCTTTTTAACAAATCATGGGAGGATGGTGTAGTACCTGAGGACTGGAGGAGGGCGGATGTGATTCCCCTTCACAAAAGTGGGAGCAAAGCAGACGCAGGAAACTACAGACCTGTTAGTTTGACCTCAGTGGTAGGAAACATGATGGAATCACTTACGAAAGAAAGAATTGTTGAGTACCTAGAGCAGCGGGCCCAGGACACAAGGCAGCATGGATTCACAGCAGGAAAGTCATGTCAGATGAATCTAATAGATTTCTTTGACTGGGTGACCAAAGTAGTAGACCAGGGAGGGGTTGTGGACATGGCCTACCTAGACTTTAGCAAGGCATTTGACACAGTCCCACACAAAAGATTAATAAACAAATTAGCCAGCCTGGGAGTGGGTCCCAGGGTGGTAGTCTGAGTAAAAAATTGGCTGGACAACAGGACACAGAGGGTAATAATAAATGGAGTTTACCCCAAAGAAAGGGGTGTTACTGGCAGGGTACCACAGGGTTCAGTACTGGGACCGGTCCTTTTTAATGTCTTTATAAGTGACATTGTGGAAGGACTGAAAAGAAAATTATGCCTTTTTGCAGACGACACAAAGATCTGCAAGAGGGTTGATACACAAGGGGGGTGGAAAGGATGAGAAGGGACTTGGCAAGGTTGGAGGAATGGTCAGAAGTGTGGCAGCTTAGAGTCAGTGCAATGAATTGCAAAGTAATGAACCTGGGAAACAAAAACCCAGGGGAAGAGTACACAGTGGGGGGAGGGGGTTACTAACAACAACAAATATGGAATGAGGCCTGGGGGTAGTCATATCAGATGACATAAATGTAAGCAAGCATGTGAGAAGGCAGTAAGGATGGCTGGGGGATATTGGGATGTATATAGAGAGAGGCTGGGGGGATATTGGGATGTATATAGAGAGAGAGGCATCACCAGTAGGAAACAGGAAGTTATTATCCCTCTGGACAGACAGTTAGTGAGACCCCATCTGGAGTACTGTGTGCAGTTTTGGAGACCCCCTCTCCGCAAGGACATAGGATGGAGGCAGTCCAGAGGAGGGCAACTAAAATGGTGCAGGGTCTGCACCAGAAGCCGTATGAAGCAGGACTAAAGGAGCTTAATATGTACACCTTTGAAGAAAGGGGGGGGGGGCATGATAGAAACTTTCAAGTACCTCAAGGGAATCAATAAAGTCCATGGGGGTAGCATCTTTTAGAAAAAGAGATGTTAAAGAACAAGGGGGCACAATTTGAAGATAGAGGGAGGATGACTCAGAGACAATATGAGGAAGTATTTTTTCATGGAGATGATGGTGGTGGACCCATGGAACAGCCTTCCTGAGGAGGTTGTGGGGTCAAAAACAGTGGGGGAATTCAAGAATGCCTGGGACAGACATAAGGCAACTCTGGTGGGGGGGGTAGGAAGAAGTAGGTTATTGGTTAACTAGGATCTGCAGCTTATCCAATAGGTAGGGGCATGGGCAGACTGGGTGGGCCAAGCGGTCCTTATCTGCCATCAAAGTCTGTGTTTCTACCACACAGGAGACTGATTAAGAACATTAGCAACCTGGGTGTGGGGGAGAAGGTGGTAAACTGGGTATCAGACTGGTTGATAGGAGCAAGAGGGTGGTGGTAAATAGCAGTCAGCCACTTGGGAAATGAGAGAGTAACTGGTGCAGTAATGCAGGGATCATTACTGGGTCTGTTCCTATTCAGTGTCTTCATAAGTGACATTGCTGAGGAACTGGAGGTGGAGGTGTGTCTTTTTGCAGATGATACACAAATCTGCCACATAATGGACACCCAGGAGGGGGGTGGAAAGAATGCAGAGGGGTCTGGTGAAACTATAGGAGTGATCTAGGGTGTGGCTGCTGGGTTTCATTGCCCAAAAGTGCAAAGTCATGCACCTGGGGTAGGGAAACCTGGTGGCTGCAGAGTTTTAAATAAGCTGCGAAAATTGATTAGCACTTTCTGCTAATCGGTTGCAAAGATGCATAGCACTTGCCTCAATTTGATTAGCAAAGTAAAAATACTAAAAATATGTATACATGCAGTCTTTTTTTATATTTTAGCCTGAATAAAAATGCTCATTAAAATTAGCTCAGTCTTTGCATGATTTGTTTCATTTGAACACAGATCCAAGCCTAACTTGCAGTATAGCCTAGGGTTAGAGTACTGAGTTCTGAATGAGCTTGGTACATTCAGCAGACCTGGGTTTGATTCCCACAACCTCCACTTGCATGCTGTGTGACCCTGGGCAAGTCACTTTACCTCCCCTAACAGATACAAGCCTAACTGGCAGTTAGACTAGGGTTACAGTAGTGAGCTGTGAATTAGCTTGGTATATCCAGCTGCAGACCTGGGTTTGATTCCCACAGCCTCCAGCTTGCATGCTGTGTGACTCTGAGCAAGTCATTTTACCTCCCCTGAAAACAGACACAAGCCTAACTGGCAGTTAGATTAGGGTTAGCTTAGTACATCCAGCTGCAGACCAGGATTTGATTCCCACAACCTCCACTACTTGCATGTTGCATGACTCTGGGAAAGTCACTTTACCTCCCCTGAAAATAAACACAAGCCTAATTAGCAGACCATGGTTAGAGTACTGAGCTGTGAATTAGCTTGGTACATCCAGCTGCAAACCTGGGTTTGATTCCCACAACCTCCATTGCATGTTGTGAGTTTGGGCAAATCACTTTACCTCCCCCTGAAAATAGGCACATGTAACAAACACACACACATATGTAGACACACACACACACACTGACCCATCTATGGCAAAACCCTCCCCCCACCGACCCTCAACACCCTCACCACTCCCTTCCCCTGCCCTGTCAACTTTTTGACACCAAAATGAGGGGCATGGACACGCAGCACGAATGACATTGTCGACAAATCATATGAACCCACTGGAATTTTTTTTTAACTGCTCTGCCAGCTCCATGTTGCCTGCTCCCACTGCCCTACCTTCTGTACAGCCTGCAAGTTGTCCGCTGTGACCAGGTTGCATTCCTCGAGTTGTAGAACTTGCCGTGTGCTGTCCGCCTGAAAATAATTCTGCTTTCTGCTCTGCTCTGCTCGCTGTGTAGTCCTTTCTGTTCCAGATGCATATCGTCCACCCAATTAGCCACATTTTACCAGTGGTCTCCTGGTCGGCACACAAAATGCTGCAACTGCAGTCGGATGCACCAGAAACATGCAGCATGGTGTCTTTCTTCAGTTAGATGCTTCCGACCTACCAGCTTGTGGGAGTTAGGTGCTTCTGACCAACCATCTCGCAGGTGAGGAGGGGGCTGGCACAGAACTAGTGGTGCCAAAGCTGAGACGGAAGGGGGAAGAGTCATCCACAGAATGCATCGCATATTTTTGCGATGCCAAAGTAAAATGGATCGCAAAAGCAGCCAGATCGCATTGCAATCTGCAATGTGGTACTGACTATTTAAAATCCTGGGCTGTGTATAACATTTGGGGGGAGGTACTAACAGTCATCGAGCAAGAGAGGAATCTTGGGGTAACCATATCTGATGATCTCAAGGTGGCAGGACAGTGCAACAAGACAGTAAGCAAGGCTAGACAAATGTTGGGTTGCATAAAGAGGAGATTTTATAGCAAGAGAAGGGAGGTGGTAGAGTCCAACCCAGTTTTAGCAGACATGGATAATGCAGTCATTTGGATATAGCAGACGTTTCTGAAATTCCCAAACCCATTGCATAGGACTGTATATAAAACATTATATATAGCAATTAAGTGCCACTGTGTAAATCGGATGCCAGGAGGCTCAACTGGTGTGATCTACAAGTCAGATGATAATTGATTTGTGACTACTTAAAGTGAATCATTCACATGTAATCTCAGTTATGTCAGTGTTAATTGACTAGTGCTGCTGCTGCTGTTGTGGGTTCTGTTTCTCTTGTCACTGCTCTGAGATCCCTGTCATGTCAAAGTGTAACACACTTACTCTATCTAAAAAGATAAGAGATTTTAAAACAGATAGATGACATGCCGAAGCTGTCAATGAGAGACATGGTTCTCCACTTCGGTATGCTACATTCAGCCTTGTCTGATTTACCAAAGGAGTTGAGCTAAGCTTATGGATGATTGGCACAGCAATGATAACCCTGTCTGCAAAAGAAAAAGGGATGGGGAAGATGGGAATGTGGAAGAAGCATTACTCTGTTGGTTTGCAGATGCTTGGGGGAAGGATTCCCAGATCAGTGGACTTGTCTTAATGGAGAAGGCTACTAAATTGGCTGCAGCCATGGCCTATGGGGAAGGCTGACTTCCAACTCTATGAAGGATGGCTCTACAGGTGGAAGATATGGCACAATATCAGGTACAAAAGTGCTCATGGGGAGAAACAATGCTGACACCAGTAGTGCCAAGCCATGGGTGACTGATGTGTACCCGCTCTCTTGTCACAGTTCTCCCCAAATGATGTCTTCAACATGATGAGACCATTTTTTTTCCCTCTGTATCAGTAGCGGGACTCTTAACATTTAAGAATCAAACACTGCTGGGGCAGAAAAAGGCAAAAGCACAAAACAAATAGCTCAAAGTATATTACTTTCTCAATTGAATTATAATTCATTTTTGTTTACAGCTTTGTCTAAATATGTATTAAATAATCTTACTATGACATTTCATAGCATTTGTAGGTTTGTTTATAAGTTACCTTATAGTACTCATCATTGTTCATTGTACCAGGTTTCTGAGTTATTACCACCAAGTCTTAATTCCATTTATTCCCTTTGTTGTGTAATAGATAATATAATGAGAAAAAATGATTTGTCCCCTTTGTATCCATTGATATCTTTTAGGGAAGTTTCCAGGAACTTGAGATTAAATCTACCCCAGTTTAAATTTGAAAATAACTAAAACAAAAATGGATGCTCAAGCTTTTTTCAATTCAAGCCCCCAAATATTAGAACAATCTTCCATCTGAAATTAGATCTGGAAATAGCCATAATTCCTTTAAAAAGAATTTGAAGCATCATCTTTTGAATAGTATACAATGTCACTGCTATTTTTAAATGTTTGTATTGTTTTTTTTTTTTTGCATCATATGTTTATTCAGTTTACCAAATACACAAACGGGCAGACCAAACCAGTCCACCAAGACAGTCACAAAACACTGCAGTAGGTACCAAAAGTACCCAACTTATATACATAGAGAGCCAAGTTCATATTTTGGAAAAAAATCTATAATGATTACAAAGAGCATGCACCATAAAACAAAAAAATAGCAGGCAGAAGTGAATGAAAGGAAGATTAGGTACAACAATAGAATACTTGTTCAGTAATGAAATACCGGGTTCATCTATCTAGGAGGAGGAACATCTATAATCGAACATCTGTCTACCCTGTAACGGAAGGCTCCGATTGCCATATTCCCCCTCTCTTCTCCCTGCCTATACCTATCCTTCTCCCAAAATCAGGTTCTTCACTAGTGTGAGTACATTTAAGTATGGTTGCCAGGTGTTATAAAACCGCTCTCCCCTGTCTTGTAGTACCTGAACTAATCGTTCAAGGGTAAGAGCCTGCAATATCCATGTCTTCCACTGCTGTAGGCTAGGTTTAACTGCCGTTACCCATGTATTCAAGATACAGTGTCTAGCCATTACCAGTATGACTCTGAGCTGCCGGGGCAAGGGAGCCCAAACATTCGTATCAACCTCTTCCACCCCAAATAACATCAGTAGGGGTGAGTGTGGGAACTGTCTGCCCACCATTGCTTGCATCTCCTTCCTCACTTCCCCCCAAAATTCTTGCAGGATGAGGCAGAACCAGAAAAAGTGGTAATAGGATGCCAGACCTATGTGACAGCTCGGACAGTCTGGTGAGACCAGGGAGTTATATTTACTGACACTCAGTGGGGGACGATACAGCCTGTGGCAGAATTTATAGAAAGATTCTTTATACTTATTACAAATCAGAATCCCACGATGCAGCTGGGTCATCACCTTCCAGGCATCTTCCATGATGGAGATTCCCATATCTTGGTCCCAGAGTTGCCTAGTATTCTGTGTCATGTCCGGAAGTAGCTGTCTTCCCTTTCTAGCTACCCTACATATGGCACCTTTGGGATTATGCCTTCCCTCTTGTATTAGCTGTTCCAGGGGTTCCCATACCCTGTCATCCTGTTTTCTTCCCAGGGAATTACAATATGTCCTCAACTGTAAAAATCGAAAAAATGTTTATGCCCCAACCCTGTCTTTACCCTTATATGATCAAATGTATCTAATCCTTCTTTAGTGTATAGGTCTCTAAGACACATTATTCCGGCCTTTTCCCACTTTTTAAACCCTGGATCCTCCCAACTCCAGGATAAAAAAGGGATTCCTCGCAAGTAGAAGGAGAAGGGTCTCTCCTTCACTTATCCCTCTACGCTTAATTAACTGCCTCCAGCTACCCAGTGTTGCTTTAACCAGAGGGCTTGGCTTAGGGAGATTCAAATATGCTCTATAGCCTCTCTCCATCAAGTATGCCATCACCCAATCTGGGCAACCCCTCTTCTCTAAGTCAAGCCATCCCGCCTCTTTTGGGTGACCCACCCAGTCCTGTAAGTATCGACACTGCATGGCCAGGTGGTAATTCCTAAGATCCGGGAATTGTAAGCCACCCTTATCTAATGGTGCTTTCAGGCATGCTAGGCTTATACGCAGTTTTTTACCTTGCCACAAAAAAACATCAAATGCCTTCTCCAAGCATCTCAAATCCGCTTGAGTCAGGCCCACATGGAGCATCTGCATGCAGTACAATAACCGCGGCAGTGCATTCATTTTAGCAGATATATTCTACCTAGCCGTGTTATGGGTAATTTAGCCCATCTCTCCAGGTCGGCTATAATAGTGAGTATCAGTGGGGTGTAATTTAACTCATACAATGCACCTATATTTTTCCCAACTCTAATACCCAAGTAAACAAATGAGCCATTCACCCTACGAAATCCCTAATCCTTCACTTTTCCTTCCCCCTTTTCTCCCTCGCCACCTATTATGAGTTCTTCCAATTTGTTTAGGTTTAATTTATAACCCGAAAATTGGGAGAAGTGGTCTATTAGCTGGAGGAGAGGTGGCATTGATCGAGTTGGTCTGGTGACGTATAACAGCATATCGTCAGCTTATAATGAGAGTTTACATATCCTCTCTGACTGAGCCAGCACCCCAAATATTGCAGGGTGATCCCTTATAGCAATAGCGAGGGGTTCCAATGCTAGGGCAAATAGGAGGTGCGAAAGTGGGCACCCCTGCTGCGTCCCCCTTTGCAGAACAAATCTATCAGTGAGGGAGCCATTAATTAATATCCTAGTGGTGGGTGCACTATAAATCATCCGGACCATCCCCACAAACCCATCACCCAGACCAAACCAGTTCAAAATCTCCATTAATAAGGCATGAACTCTGCCATACCCCTGTGTAGCACCCCAAATAACATTCAGCAGTGTTCTCATATTATGATAGGAGTATCGATTTTGTATAAACCCGGTCTGATCTGGGTGAATTAGCCCTGGCAATAGTTTGTCCAAACGGTTGGCCAATACCTTAGTAAGGATCTTAGAATCACAATTTAAAAGTGATATTGGCCTGAAAGATGCACATTCCAATAGGTCTTTCCCCTCCTTTGGGATGAGACAAATCACCACTTCCTGCCACGTCCAGGGCAATGATCCCTCTCCTTCCCTGACTTCATTCAGTAGCATCCCCAAATATTTAACCACATTCGGTTTCATAAATTTATAATATTCTGCAGATAAACCATCCGATCCACTGGCTTTACCCCTTTTAAACCCCTCAATGACAGCATTTATTTCTCCCTCTGTAATTTTAGCCCCCAGCCAAGTCTGCTGTGCATTGGTCAATTTAGGGAGCTTAATTTTCTCTAAAAACAATAGCATGTTCTCTCGTATCTTTCCCGAGCTCTTTGTATGTAGTTCTTCATAAAAATCCTTAAATCTTTCCCGTATTCGTTTTTTATCTGTCTCAGGCCCACCATCTGGCCTCTTAATCGCTGCAATCAGGTGTACACTCCTTTTCCCTCTTATAAAGTTTGCTAGCATGGTGCTAGGTCTGTTCCCCCACTCATAAAAATGTTTACGCACAAACAAGCATGTTTTCCTCGCTTCCCCCAGTACTAAATTATTCAGGGTTTCCCTACTCACTGTTAAGATCTAGGGGCGGCATCCCCTCCCTCACCTCTTGCCACCCGTCCCTCTAGTACCCCAAGACGCTGCTCAAGGTTCTCCCTTCTCTTTCTTACCTGCCACTTGTGATGTGCAACATAGCTGATGATGGCTCCTCTCATATATGCCTTCCCTACGTCCCAAAACACAACTTTTGAGGGGTCCGTTTCCAAATTATTCCAGACATATTCCCTCCACTGGTCTTGTAAATATGTATTGAACCCTTTATTAGCCAAAAGATAGTTGGGAAATCTCCATGCCAGGGGGTCAGTTTCCGTACCTGGCAGCGTCAGGGACGCTAGTACCATGTCATGATCAGAAATATGTATAGGCCCATGTTTGGTCTGAATTAGTCTGCAGTACCAGACTCTCGGAAGGTAAATATAATCTAATCTCGACCATGTCTTATGGGGATGGGAATAAAACGTATACTCTTGCGTGTTGGGGTTGGCTGTTCTTCAAACCTCAATTAAGTCTAAGTCTGCCATCCCCGACATCCATATCCGCATGGCCCCTCCACATACCCCTCTCCCCTCCGAGTGGTCCAACCTCGGATCCATCAGGCAATTTAAGTCTCCCCCTAGGATCAGTCCTGGAAATTGCTCCTCTATTAGCAGCGCTAAGAGGGACTTATAAACTGCTGGGTCATGCACCGCTGGTGCATACACTCTCCCAAAAGTTACTTTTTCACCAAGGAGTTCCCCCACTACAAACACAAAGCGACCCTGTTCGGGGTCCACCACCACCCTGTTCATCTTAAATGGTAATTGTCTATGCACCAGCACTGCGATTCCCCTTTCGTGAGAAGAAAAAGATGCCGCCCAACAATCTCCCACCCAGCCCCTTTTAAGGTTAATATGTTCCTTTTTAGTAAGGTGGGTCTACTGCAACAGAGCCACATTCACATGCTGACGTTTCAAAGCAGTTAACAGCATAGTGTGTTTAATCGGAGTAGAGATCCCCCTAACATTCCAGGACGCTAGGGTTAAATCCTTCTGAGCAGCCATGATACCAGCATTAGTTTCCCTCCATTAAACAGATGCCACTCCTCCAAATTCTTAACATATTGTGCAATTGAAGCTCCATATTCATATTTGGATCTCGTAACTAACATATAACAATACAACATACAACATATAGAAACTATATACAGTGCAAATGTCCCCTTTCCCCCTGCCCCATTCCCTTTATAAACTTTGTTACTTTCGATATCCCTCCCCATTTGTAACTGGAATTGCGTAAAGCAAAGATTTTACAAACCCTCCCCTTCATTTGGTAAGGATGCTCCACACATCCACACTCCACTTACCACCAAAAACATCATCAGAAAAGGAAATTTCCCTCGCTTTAGCTTAAAGGCAGCTAAATTTAAAAATAATTAATAACATCGCTCCCTTGTAGTCCCCCTCATTCTCCATGGTTCTACTTCCTTCAAGCCAGCTCCCCTCTCTCCCCTTCCCACTATCTTCCCCTTTCATCCCCAATTTCTCTACATGGCATTGTCAAATCCCCACATTAACATTCCATCTCCGATCTATCCAGCGTAGAAATTAAGAAAGAGGAAAATAGCAAAGCCCCCCCTGTCTAATTAATAACCAGATCTTATCTGTGTCAGTCTTCACTATTCATTACTGTTAGGTATCTGCTGGAGGTCAGGACCCCACGGGAGCTTTTTTTTTTTTTTTTTAAGGTAGGTGGGGCCGACGCACCATCAGCACTGCCCTCGAGGCTGATGCACTGCATGGCGCTTGCGGGTTGGCCGTTAGGCTACGTCAACACCTCCTGCCTGCCAGTTCTTTGTCTCCTGCCATAGAGGTTACCTCGTGGGAAGCTGTGAAGAGTCCTAGGCCTGCTCCACAGTTGTTTTGTCGAAAACTTTTACCTTCAGTCGAAGTCTGTCAGTTCTCCTGCCAGTTCTGTTTCTGCCAACACTCGACGTTGCCCGGTAAGATCTTTCCTTATTTTTATATTTTTCCACAACGTCGAGTCTATTTTTGGTGTTTTTTTTCTCCATAGGTCATGTCTCAGTTGGAGTGCAAGAAATCTACTAAGATTAGTTGGCCCCCCATGCGACGGTGCCCTTATGGCCGAAAGTATTCCATCACCGACCAGCACAACCTGTGTCTCTTGTGTCTTGGCTTGCTTCATGACATGGATTCGTGTGACGCCTGTTTCTCCATGGACCGCCGGGTCATCGGGTAATCTGCATGAAGTGGGCGAGGCTCTGCCTGGACTTTCGGGGTCGGGTGTGCACTGCCAGGCCAAGCCAGCCTCTCTCTCGGCTCTTCCTCTGGGTCCCTCCCGGTTCTAGATGGACTGAGGAGGAGGGGCCTCGACTACTAGTAGCCTAGCCATTGCCGAGGCTTCTTCCGCAGTGCAGGAGGCCCGTTCCGTTCCCCCCCAGGGAGCGGGCGGGAGGCGCCACCATGGCAGTCACCCCTTCGGGGGTGAAGGCTCCCCCGGTGTCGAACCCGTGGTTCACAAGGCCTGGGTTGGCACCGTCCTCAATGCTGTCAGTCGGTGCCGTTGTGGGCCTCGGTGCCATTCGTGGTGCCATGGGCCCTGATGGAGCTGTCATCAGCGCCGATGGTCGGGTGGCACGTGGCTTCTGTCAGAGCCATTTGCAGTGCTGACACTGCTAGCAGCGCTGTGAGAGCTGCTACGGTGCCGTCTTTTTGAATGTCTCTCCTCGGCGCCGAGGTTGAGCAAGGCGCCATGTCCTTGGTGCTCAGCGCCATGGGGCCTTCAGATTCCTCTGTTGGCGCCATCATGGTCGCGCCTCTGCTCGTGGTGCCATGGGGCCAGATGGCACCACAACTGGTCTCGGCTCTGGAGCTCTGTTTCAGGCTGGGGCTGTGCCCCCTGTGGATTCCGTTCATGGAGCTGCGGGGGCACTGGCACCAGCTCGGGCACAGCTTTGGTTTCTGGGCCTGTTAGCAAGAATGGCAGTGGGCGCCCTCCTATGGTTTGGCACAGGGCCTCGACCTCTACCTCCTCGGAGGCACAGTCAAGCTCTGAGTCAGACGTACAGTCTGACTCTTTGGGGTTGTTGAGGTGGGCAGCCCAGTAATCTCCTTGACAAGCCGGAGTCAGCCCCCTTCTGAGGTGGGGTCATTGGCTACCAAGACTGGGGTCAGGGGTGCTGACCAGCAGGCAGTGGTGCAGGCCACCACAGCTCTGCAGCCTGGTCTTGGTGATTTCACTGACCCCTCAGTAGAGGTACCCCCACCTATGGTGTGCCTAGATTGCCCAACTTTGGGGCCGATCAGAGCACCTTCGGGGGAGGATGCTGTGCCCTGGATAGCCCCTTCGGGAGCTACCCAGAGATGCCAGCTACCTAGGCTGGCCCTCTCGAGGAGGAGGGCTCTTTCAGACTCCGAGGGGTCGAGGGGCATGGGATCGGCACGTCGGCCTTTTTTGGGGGTCCACCCAGGCTCTGGAAGAAGCAGTAGTGCAGATCTCCGCTCTTCCTCCTCGGTCTCTTTGAGAGAGTCCCATTCTTTTGAGGTAGGGGACCATCCTTCTGGACCTATACAGTCCCGGTCGCCTTACATAGGGGATTCTTCCGGGCGCAGCCAAAGCAGTACTGAAATGGTTGTTCAGCTGTCGGCTGTGGGGTCTTCCAGGGCACCTTCTTCCGTGGGTGCCCACGGTCTGCTCCTTAGTCCAGGCGGAGGTCAGCTGACATCTCTTCTCAGCTCTGTCCCCATCCCTCTGCCACATTCTCCTGCGCTCCCAGGCATCCTTGGTCCTAGCGGGCCTCTGTCCTGGGAGCAGTTCAGAGCGATGGCTGCTCGGTTCCTTGCTTACATTAGGGCAATGGACAACCAGGTTTTTCAACCTCCCCCCGTGCAGCCACCCACTGAACAGCCGGTGCCCACCAGCTCCTCATCCCCCTCTTCTGGGGGAGAGGAAACTTCTATTCACATCTCTCCAGCTGCTGATCTCACTGAGTATCAGTGATTCCTCATGAGGACGTTGGAGGACTTGCATCTTACTCCTTCCACTATCAGCAGTCCTGAGCACTTGGCGCATGCCTTTCTAGGCAATTTTGGTGAGGCCACCCTTGTGGTGCCACCCTGGCCTGCTCCCTTTTGGGAGGCGTCGTTGCGTTCCTGGCAGAGACCCTTCTCCGGAGTTCCTGCCCATGGGAATCTCAGCCAGAGGTATTGCGCACCCCCGGAGTCTCCAGGTTCCATGACTCATCCACAGTCTGGATTGATGCAGTTGGATACTCCTGATGGGCTTCGTGCCCTTCACTATGACTGGCCCCCAGATCAAGACTCCTCGGATTTGTACTTCATGGGTAGGAGGACTTTCTACTTGGCACGGTTACTTCTTTCTATTTCTGCACATCAGGCCCACTATGCAGCCTATGACAGGTTCTTGTGGTCCAGGCTGGGTCAGCTCTTAGCCTCATTGCCTGATACGGAGCAAACCAGACAAGCCATTGCACTCTCTGCGCATGTCCTGGAGCTAGCAAGGCACCAAGCGAGGGCATCCTATGACGCCAACGAGGTAGCTACCAGGGTCGTAGGGACAGCGATCTGCACTAGGCGGATGGCATGGCTGCGTCTTTCCCAGTTGTCACCCTTGGCCTGGCGTAGGGTGATTAACTCTGCTCACCAGGGAACCTATCTCTTCTCCCATAGAGCAAGACGGTGCTCGTCGGGGCAACTTCCTTCCCCCTCTGGGGGAACTCCGCCCCACTCTCCCACTCTTGGGCTCTTCAGGTCCTGAAGGTCTCCTGTTAGTGTGTCACCCACTGAGAGCTATGGATTTTATCCCTAGGGTGTAAAGAAAAAACCTTCGGGGGGGGGGCTCGGTACTCACCCAACAATGATGAATGGTAAAGATTGACACAGATAAGATATGAAAATTACGTACCTACCATAATTATGATCTTTCTGTGTATCTTCACCATTCATCATGATCCCACCCTCTGTCCCCTTGAGGCCTCAGTCTCTGGGTCCCCCTCCCTCTCTGTGCCCATCCTTCCCCCCTCTCCTTTTTTAGGAGTGGGGTAAAACAGGGGCACACAGGGGGATAATGTTCCAGGGAGAGTGGACAGCAGGGGGGGTACTTCTTCTCCAGTGCCTTGGCTCCACCCCTGTGGGGTGGGAGTTGACAGTTGCCCTCCGTTCTTTCCTCCTCCCTGTTCCAGTCCAACCTATTTCTCCTCGTTTATAAAAAAAAAAAAAGTTTCTCCACTTTTTTTCACCAATAATCTTTTCTTGAGAAGGTGTTAATTCCCTGTACCCTGTCCTTCCTCCAGAATAGCCGACTCTGCTCATCTGGAGTGTTTGCCAGTTATTCCATTCCTTGAATTCTGGCAGAAAGCCTTTGTTACTCCTTGCAATTCCTATACAATCTGGAGACGGACCAGGGTCTGGGATGTGTTAAACTTCTTCCCTCTCTGCCTAAATTCTTTACCCACCCAACCTCCCTCTTTCTTTTCCAGAGATTGGGACTCCTCCCAATCCCTTTAGTTTCCAACTCTTCTCCCTTCCTGTCCTCTCAGTCATTATTTATCCTTTTGGTTCGTACATCTTTTCCTTTTTCTGTCCCTTGGACTTCTTTGTCCCACCTTCCTCTCCCTTCCTCTTACCTCTCTGGTGACTCAGAACTGGTAGGCAGGAAGAGTCAACACAGCCTGACGGGCAACCCCTGAGCGCCATGCAGCGCGTCGGCTCCACCTACCTTAAAAAAAAAAAAAAGCTCCTGAACTTCTGAACTCAGGCAGATACCCAACAGTGATGAATGGTGAAGATACACAGAAAGATCATAATTACAGTAGGTACGTAATTTTCATTGATAGTAGATTCAGGGCTGTTTGCCAGGATTGTCACAAGGGGGGTTCTTTTTATGCAGTCTGCAACCTGTTAAGAAAAGCTGTGGGTCTTAGTGCCGCCAGGACCCCAGAAGCTATGTGGTGAATTTAGGGCTTATTTTGAAGATAAAGAAGTCATATCTGAGACCTCCTACACACCTTGCCCTAAGCAAAATTATTATCTGGCTGGCTGCAGGGTGAATACATATATGTATTCAGTACCAGAGGGCAGCAAGATGCTACTAATGTAATATACCTAAGGCATTGTCTCAGATATAGTATGTCCCCCAGAAACCATGGGCTATGGTATGCTCTGTGGTGCACTTTTGTGGCTTATTTTAAGCTTATATAACTCATATCTGAGCTCCCTCTACCCCTTACTGTAACCCCACCCTCCCCAACTCAATATACCATTTAAGCAATAGTGTAACATTGCCTATAGCAAGGCTAGCAGGATGCTGGGATGTATTGTTAGGGGGTATTGATAGCAGAAGAAAGGAGATAATACTTCCCCTCTACAGATCCCTGGTGAGGCCTCACCTAGAGTACTGTGCCCAGTTCTGGAATCCTCACCTCAGAAAGTATAAGAATTGGTTGGAGACAGGTGCAGCGCAGAGTAACAAAAATGATTCAGGGCCAGCAGGGCAGATCCTATGAGGAGCGCCTCAATGCACTAAATATGTACTCACTGGAGACCAGAAGGGAGAGAGGAGATGTGATAGGGATCCTTCATGTTTTTTAAAGGAATTAAAGTGAACTGCGGGGTACTATTTAGCCTGAGTACCAATTCATGGTCACATGTATACGAATGGAAATTAACAGGAAGTAGGTTCTGGAGAGATGTGAGGAAGTACTGCTTTACAGAAAGGGTGGTGGAACATTGGGACAGTCTGTCAGCTGAACTGGTGGGTGCAAAAACAGTCAGAGGATTCAAGCAGACTGGGACATAATGAAGGGAATAGTGGTAACTGGGGACAACAGGACCAGGGAGGAGAATAGAGAGAGGATGGGGAGGGTTAGTACCCTGGAGGAACAGTAGGTTCCAGGGGTTATGGGGAACTTAGGCAGACTGGATGAACATCTGTCTTTTTCTGCCGTCACTGTCTAGGTTTCTATACCAAGCACCCTGCTTGAAAAAAATCTGTAGCATAATTCTTAGTTCAGTATTGTGTACTACACTTGTTGCCCCCACTCCATTCTCCAGTGTGGTAGGCATGACAATGGGAGTGAGGGGAAAGGTCATTTGACAGTAGAGGGGATTCCCAGTGCAAAGTTACCATCTCCTAAATGCCTACCCCCCCATCCCAACCATACTTCCAAAAGTATAGAGGGTATGTTCATAACACTGAACTGTAGCAACAAATGTCATTCTACTGATACTCATTCACTAAAAATACCACCAACAGCTTAATCTGGTTCAATTTCAATTGCTTACCATTTGATCCCCCGTCACCCCTGAAAAAGGGACTTCTAGGTCCAGTGGGCTTACTGGGTTAACAAAATTCAACAAACAACATAAAAACAAATAAACAAACGTGATCATCTGGAGAAAACGCTTATCACAACATATTTGTTTTAACTGCATCTGGCACAGATAGCACTGACAAAATTGGAACTGAATGTCAATAAATATGTGGGACCACAGTGAAGACCTCTCTGAACAGCACAATTAGTGAGATGGCATTGTAGATCCCAGCCAGACCCTTCCAAACACGTGCACTGCCTTTCCACTGTGGTACCTCTTTTGCTTAACTTATGAAAAGTTAAAACAGGCACATGAAACATGACAACTTTGCATTTTGTATAGAGGAGGATTTAAGTAATTTATTTCTAAATCTTCAGTCCACCCACCTGAAAAGCTCCTTTGCCCAGTTCTGCACAGTCTATCTCTTGATATACAGTTATTAAGGGACACATGTTTGGCAATTGTGTCCAGCAAAATTTATCTGCCGGTGACCGATAATATTATAAGTCGAGGTCCTCTACTTCTTTTTTGCTTTCCTGGAGATGTTGTCTCAGAGCCTGCCATCATGCTTCATCTTCCTTAGAGTGCTAGCTAACAGTATGAATTGTGGGCTGCGGTCGTGCTATATTTCGGTCACATTCGCAATGCTGACATGAGCTGCAATTGGCCAGCCAGCCAGCCATTGGGGGACAGTGCTGAGAAAGACTCTTACAGCAGCTCAAGTCCTCTTACTGGCACTGAGGAAGCTGATTAACAGCAGATGGGGGGCACATGCAGAGAGAAAGTGCTGGGGTTCATCATGTGTGCATAAGCACTCTGTGACAGTCACAAAATAAGTCACAAAATAAACAGAAATGATGAAAAAATTTTACAAATAATGAAAAAAGGGGGAATTTCAAAAGGGGGGGTTCTTTTGAACCATATGAACCCCCCTGGCAACGGCTATGAGATTAGTATCCCAAGAGGGTTATTTCCCTATTAAAATCATTGGATAAGTCCTTGCATCACAAGGTGTGGGGGGAGAGACAAAAAAAAAAGACATAAACGGGAAGCGGTTCCTCTGAGGCTGGGCCATGTAGCTAGAGTATCTTAAAAGCAGGTGCCCTGTATAATACTAACCACAGAGGTAAGGTCGTAGTTCTGATAAGGGGGAAGTTCCAAATAAAAAGCAAAACGAGGACCACAAGGGCAAGTCAATATAGTGTCTTGCTATCCGCCCACAGCTGCAGGCCTAACTAGCCAAACCATTAGACAGTACCTCCGGCGTCATCTTGAGCCAAAATTAAATTCCAAGTGAAGGCCAGGCTGCATTCCCTGGCCTAAGTAGCAAATTGCGATACTCCGGTGGACTCCATATAATTTTACCCCATTTTCTTTGTCAACTCTTTCACAAATGCCTCAGCTTTTGTACCTCCCAGAAAGAATATGTGTCCCCTTCATGTTTAATCTTCAGAGTGGCTGGATATAACATTAAGCATTCCTCCTGGGCTGCATATAGTTGCACCATTACCAAATTGAAAGCTCTCCGTTTCTTCAGCAAATGGGCAGAATAGTCTTGAAACAGATAAAGCTTATGTCCCTTATATTCCAGGGTAGGCATTCTCCACATCAGAAATCCTTTGATCCATCTCAGTCATCCTTGTTCCATGTGATGTATGCAAATCCACAAGTTCCTGTAGTTTCCTATCGAAATTAGATGCCATGCTGGTAAGGTGAGGCTCTAAGGCCACTAGGACCTGCTGTGTTACTTCTCGACCTACTGCTCGTACCATAGCAGCTGAAAGTGAGATAGGCCCTGCACTTCCCCCTGCGGCACCGTAGATTGCTTCCATTGATTTTTGCTGGCAGCCCAGGAGCCTTTGGATGATCCAGGCGTCAGATACACATCCATGATCCTTCTAATAATGGTGCGGCTGGCTACTTCTCATAAACTTCTGAGCGAGAGAAAAGTAGTTTTAATTTTATATTTTTTGGTAGTTCGCGGAGCGTGAGGTAAAGACATCCTCGCTCAGTCGTGCTCATCAGCGACCCCAAAATATTTGTATTATTGCTGTATGTTTATTTGTATGTTACTACTTTTTATCGTTTGTATTAAGTGAATGTAAAAGTTATCTTGTTCATCTGGTTTTACATCTTGTGACTGTATTACAGTACCAGGTCACGTATGAAAAAAGGCCTTGGCTCATATGTTTCCCAGTAAACAAAGGAAATAAAAAAAAAAAAAAAGGATGTCTCTCCATACTTTGCTGTTGTAACATGAGAAGACAAATCTTTTGGTCATCGAGAAGTTTGCTAAACCCTATTGTTTCTATGACATTCGTCACCCACCTATCCAATACAGAACAAATAGGAGTGACTGGACGACAGATGGCATTTTTTACTGACTGGGTGCGATCATGGGACAGGAAACTACGGGGGCATAAAAATGGCACTGCTCCATAATTTCACAGGACATCCACAAGTGCAGGTTCTCTGGAACATCGGACTGTTTTTGTTGCCCCTTAACACAGCTTGCATCATTCAGCCACCTTGACATGGGCATTATCTGTGCCTTCAAGGGGCATTATGTATGGCTGATGAGGCAGTTACAGTGTGCACCATGTACCCATTATCCACATGGCTATCCACACGAACACCCCACTCCAATCCCAACAAATTCAGCATTCTCTGCACTACCCTGAACACACAGTACTGTATTACCCTGTAAAAAAATGCAAACTGCTTCCACATCAGTATAGTACAGTATAGCGCTGTATTGTATTACCGCATTAGAGTGTACCATTGACATTGCGCTTTATGCCTATAAGGCACAGAAGCCAAATGATTGGCTTTCAGGTAGCTTAGCATTAAATTGGATGTTTGCTTACATTGGCAGTATATGCTATGCACAAACTAGTCCAGTTTAAGCGGGCTGCACTGTATTGCCAGTGTATCACTCACTAGTGAGACCCTGCCTGGAGTACTGTGTCCCATTCTAGAGGCTGCATCTCCGTAAGCACATTGACAGGGTGGAAGTAGTCCAGAGGAAGGCTACCAAAATGGTGTGGGGGTTGTATGAGAAACCATATGAGAAGAGGCTGGATGAGCTCAATGTGTACTTTCAGAAAGACAGGAGTGTGACAGGGGATATGACTGAGACCTATAGGTACCTCATGGGGTTAACAAAGTGTAGGAGGGAGTCTTTCAGGTGGGGAGCACCAGAACATGGGGCATGCTGTGAAGCTTGAGAGTGGTAAGTTTAAGAGGTATGTGAGGAAATATTGCTTCACAGAAAGGGTGATGGACGCATTGAACAGCCGCCAGGAGCTGTGGTGGAGAACAGGGGTTTCTAGGCATGTGGGTGGGCACATGGTTAATAGGTAAAGGCAAGGAGGAGGAGGATACCTGTGACCAAATAGAGTCTAGAGTGTACTGATAGGCATAGAAAACAAGGCAGACTAGATGGACCTATTGATCCCTTTTCTGCTGACGCATTCTATGTTTGTGTGTGTGCAATATTACTGTAATTGTTCTGAATACTGCATTTTTTACGCATGGCAGGTGGTATTAGCCAGTGTCACATAACAGTAGAAAACGCTGCAAGTCTGTCATGACAGTAGAACGAATTGTGGTGAAGTATCTTTGTAGATGTTGACTTCTTTCAAATAGTACATTTTTCACCAGTGGAAGAGGCAGATGTCCAAGTGACATCCACACCCACCACAGGGGGTTGCTGCTAGATCAGGACATTGCACGTCCTCCTTAGGCCAAGGTCAAACAAAGGTTGCCTCTCTCCTTTCTCAGGTCCCATTCTCACCTGACAACAGCATCACCCATTTGTGCTATATACAAACGTTTTTACAAATTATAGGTACAGAGGAGAAGGAGTCCCAACTGCAAATCTGTGACAGTTCAAAGCAGTATTTCACTTGTTAGCAGGCACATATGGAGTTTGTGTGCATTGATATACTGTTAGTGACAGTCATGGAGTTACAGCACGGCATAGTCCCAGTTACATAGTGCTATGCCATGCTGCAAATTCGTGGCAAATAAACTTGCCACTCAGAATGCTCCTCCCATCCCCATACCGCACTAACTCCAATGGGTCTGTTGTTCCACAGCTCTGTGCCTGTTGGTCTGGCTGTCCTAGTAGCTCAGCAGCCCACCAGCTGTAGCTTTCTCTGGTAGTCTAGTGGTAACCTTGTCCCAGTCCTGTGAAAGAATCATTCTTTCACAGTATTACTACCTCAAGTGCTTCTTCAGCTGGCATTTCTTTTTCTGGTTACAGCACTGCAACCCCACCTCCTCACTCCCACCACCTGCCAGTAGAATTTGTATGGCAGGGGACAATGACTGTCATTGCAGAAGCCACCACTCTTCTGAACATAGCCCTACAGACTATCAGCATACAGTCCTTTCTCAGATGGTTGCAAACATGCAAGAAGGGAACATGGCCCCCATTTTGTAAAGCTCAAGTGAGGTTGCAAAGTCACCTATGGCACTAAGTGGTCTCAGTGTCCTCTTATTGCTAAGATGTTTGACCGCAGGGGGCACTTTGTAAGAGCACTTAACAGCAACTATCTGACAGTGGAGTGACTGAAGCATAGTGATTGTTTAAAGTTGCACATCTCTGGCTATGATTTCTTCTGATATTATAGAAACAGTAACATAATATTTGTTTTTTCCAAAAATATGCATACTATTCTTTAGCCTCTTTTGTAACATACACACAGCTTGCATTCACAGAGCAAAATGACTGAATCTGTTTTCATTTCTTGATCTGTTTTCAATACTCACATAGGTCAAACCAGTAAGTTTGATTGGCTGAAAACTATCCGTCATTACCCTGGCAGCTGGGCAGAACTTGCTACTGATAACATCATACTGACAGTGCCTTCGGACACCATTCGCTCACTTGATAATCCCGACTCTGTGCTCTCACTCTGGGATAAGATCATGAAAGGTATTTCTGAGTTGGCAGCTACACCTGACAAATTTGCAAGGCCGGAGAGGATTGTGGCAGATGTTCAGATATCTGCTGGTAAGTAACCTCTTGTTTGTTTACCTTACAAACAAGTATCTACAAGAGCAGGAGCTGTCTAAGATATTTGGAAGTGTGTAACCCGTAATCTTGAACATTTAGAATTACTGAATTATGAACCCCTTACACTGCAAATTACTGTGCAAGGGACAGACCCTTTCAGTGAAAGGTGCCACCAGAGCAGCTCTGCCTCCGAGGTAGACATTATGGCTAGGGCTGCCTCCCAGACAGGGCTTTAACCTCTACAGCTAAAGGGCTAAACTTAGATGATGTGCTAGCTTGGTGGCATAGTGGAAAGGTCTACAGGCTGATAAACAGGAGAATGTAAGTCTGAATCCAGGTAAGATCCCTTCAGTTTTCTTTTACTAGAATTTCACTAGAGTGGCGATCCATGGTGGTGTGGGATTAGAATAGTAAATATACAGGAAAAGGGACTTAAATGTGAAAAAGAATACGCACAACAGTAAACTGCTTCCTTCAAGGCAAGACTGCCCTGGAAGCAACTTTCATTTAAAGAGTTTGTCCTTTGCAATTGCTGCAGATTTGCATAAATGGACATTATTATCTTTGAGATTTTTTACTTATGTAGAAATCACAAATTAATGTCATTTCACTTCTTTTCTATACTACGCAAACCTTACCTATTACACAAAGTTCCGCATATTTTTATTCCTGGGATAAGTTATTATCCAGATTTATTTGGGAGGGCCATCATCGGAAAATATGTTATGGGGTGCTCCAACTTCCTAGAGAGAGGGGTGAAGTTTTCTATCCTAAATTTATGTGCAATAGCCACAAAGCTCAGGGTGATTAGTTGTTGGATGATGTCACACTATCAGACCTACTGAAAAATCAATAAAATTCACCCTTAATGATCTAATATGGACACGTTTCTCTTTGCATGCCCTTCCAGGAGTTACCCCATCAACAAATTTAACTAATATATGGCTGAATCCTTCTGCAGTTAGAATGGGGTTGTCTGAGTGTAAATGCTGTTAGACTTCTTTTTATTACTGTAGGACATGCCAAAGTGATTCAGACTTTATCCTAAACTGTATAGGTAATGATCTTGCAAGGTGGAACTGCTTAGAATCTAACATATATAATCAGTGCTTGGATGATGATGGAGTGTTTTTTAGTTCAGTAATATAAGATTCCTCAACAGGGGATTTTTTTTTGGGGGGGTGGTATTTACAAGCTGGTTTGTATCTCTTGAGACAAAGAACCAAACATCTGTGTCTGCCGGAGAACCTTTCAACAATAATTAATGGGTATCCTAAAGGTGATAACTGGACTCACATGATAGGTAACCTCTGTAGGGTCCTTCTATAACTTAGCAATGAAACTATTACCCCCATTTTGGATAGTAATGAAACTAATTCGCTTATTTGGGAGAGATGGAAGAAGGAAAAAGGACAATCTGCCATGGTGAGGTTTTGGTATAAGTACAGTTTCGGCCATAAAATGCACTTCCTCTAACATTTGGCATGAGTATGCATGGGAATGGCATTATATTTTAGGACCTCAGTGATTCAGATGAAATATATGTGAGAAGAAGACAAGCAGTGTTGGAGAAATTACAGTTGCCTCTCTGCTGACTACACCCACATACCATGGGGATGCCTGGTGCTTTAGTTGTGTTGGCTGGTAAATTTGATCTTTGCAAAAGAGGGGGCTGGTACTGGCCTCAATTGTAGTGCTTTTCACCCTTCCTCGCAGCAATTCACATTTGGAAGGAGACCGTACATGTACTTAATATCTCATTACTAGAGGTGAAGAAAGTACTGACTCGATTGTGGCTAATGACTAAATCACCAATGATCACACATTGTCAAAATACACTTAATGCAGTATACCAAATGGAAAAGTTAACAGTGATGATGTGTGAAAGGCAACAGCAATCTCTTGACTTTTGGAGAAGATGGGCATTGTATATTATGGACAGAGGTGATTCTTTTGTACCGTAAAGGGGTTGGAACACACTGAACCTGCTGGGAATGGCAGCTCTTCAAAGATATCTCTTTTATCAGGCCACACCTATAAAACTGTAGCCGCCAGGTGATAGGACTGCATGGAAACTTTTTTACCAGCAGTCTACTGGGTCGGCCTAGGACAACATCAGGCGTCGATGTCCTCCACTATATAAAAGTGTGCGGTCCTGTGCCCTCCTCAGTTCTTTTCCCATCGTCGATCATACTCATTGGACTCCATGGAGACGTCACTACTACAGTCAACTGCTAGTCTTTGATTTTCTAAATTTTTATTTTTCTTCTCAACCTAGCACATTATCACTTTATTTCCAAAATAATTGCCATCGTCATGTATGTTGGCAAAATAGCCCACTAAACTCTTTCGTTACTGCAAGTGCGGTGGAAAAATCTACTCCCATGACAACCATGACATCTGCGTCTGTTGTCTTGGAGAGGCCCACAATGCTAAGGCCTGCGAGGTCTGCCTGAAGTTTAACCAAGCTATCTGGCAACCAAACTACCTGGCGATGCTGCCAGAAAGTCCTGCAGTCTTTCCTCCTAGAGCAGAAAGTAACCAGAGACTTCCCTCCATGTAAATGTCCTAGACATGAGGGCCATTCTGTATGCTCTGCAAGCCTTCCAGAATCATCTGTCTCTGGGGCATCTGCCAGTGCAGGACAACATCAGTGCAGTACACTACATAAACAAGAAAGGGGTGGACTCATTCATATACCCCCCATGCAGGGAGGCAATGAGGGTCTGATTCTGAGCTCTAGAACACGGTCTAGAACTGTCAGATTTCCATGTTCCAGGTGTCCAAAATGTCATGGCAGACAGACTAAGCTGGTTGCAGTCTCGGGTGCATGAGTGGGAGCTGCTGACCTCAATAGTCAAAGACCTGTTCAATGGTTGGGGTATTCCAGAGCTGGGTCTTTTTGCATCGCCGCTGACTGCAAAACTGCCACTTTTCTGCTTGCTCACTCCAGGGACTGGAGTTTTCTGGTGAGATGAATTGTCCCTCTTTTGGAAAGGGAGGATCTTACTTTGAGTTGGAGCTCTTGCAGCAGAATATAACCATAAGGACTAAGCCACCAGGCATCTGGACCCCACAGAAAACCTCTAGTTTGCAGTCTTCAGTGGGGACCACCCCCTGACTTTGGCCCACCCCCGATGTCAGCCAGTGGTATAAAAGGGGCAGTTTCCCAACCCCACTTCAGTTCTTTTCCTGCCATCAACCCGTTCGCATCGGCTCCCTGGATGCCTCCTGCTACAGTTGACTGCCATTGCGTATTTACCCACATTTCTTTTACCTTTACTCTGTATGTTGTTTTCTCTGACTTCTGCAGTTGAGCGGCAAAAATCCAATTGTGCATGCAGCAAGCAGCTCCAATCGAAGGATAGCCACAGGACCTGCCTTTTCTGTCTGGGCGCAGACCATGATATGAAGGCCTGCCAGCACTGCCAGAGCTTTAACCAAAGGACTAGGATTCGCTGCCAGAAGGCCCTTAAAAGCCACCTTCTTGAAAAACAGCTTGCTGCCACGCAGGAGCAAT
This sequence comes from Neoceratodus forsteri, assembly GCA_016271365.2. Classification (NCBI taxonomy): domain Eukaryota; kingdom Metazoa; phylum Chordata; order Ceratodontiformes; family Ceratodontidae; genus Neoceratodus; species Neoceratodus forsteri. The sequence goes on from CM028130.1 coordinate 1,071,003,352, forward strand.
CCTCAGGGAAAAGTTCTTCTTCTCCTTCTTCTTCTTCCTCCTCAGTCTCAGGAGCCTCCACATTGTTAGCGATGCACCGGGAGAAGAAGTCTTCAGGGAAGCACAAGTCCCGGGATAAAGACAAGAAGAAGACCCAGATCCACTCCCCTACTAGGTCTTCTCACAAGAAGAAGACTGCTTCTGGTTCCTCCTCCCATGGGAGGTCGGACCATATCTCCCTGGCTTGTCCTCACGTCTTCTGGGCAGCTGGCGGATAATCCTCCTGCCTTGGTGCAGATGGCAGGCAGAAGTTTATCAGTGTCCAGGACTTCGGTCTTGGCCTTGCAGCCCCTGAATGTGAAGGCTATTCCTAAGTCTTCATTCTCCTAGTCAGGTGGCACGGCCAGTGCTATTTTGGATGGCGAGTCCATACCCATCGTCTGCCCGGCCCTGGCATCAGCTATGGCCTCTAAGCCTTCAGATAAGGCCCCCCAGTGCCAAGAGCATGCATCTGCCTCTGCAGCTTCCATGACGTTTCTGCCCATTTCAATGGTGTCCTCACCGTGGGCTGCTGCTCAACCGGCGCCAACCATGTACCCAGACCGATGCCAGTGGACACCCAGTCTTTCAAAGCCCAGTACTCCAGCATCAAATCTGATGACTCCCTAGTCATCGCTGACCCCTATCGCATCACCAGTAAACATGACTGTCTCCCCTGCATTGACGCCAGAAGGTTTGATGTTGGAGGTTCCAACTCCCAAGGACCTGATGCCTGGACAGCCAATGCCAGCTGTCCTGATGCCTGCTGACCCTCAGCCCCAGGTGCCCGCTGTCCCATCGGTCCCTCAGATACCTCTTTGTAAGGTGAAGGACCTTTTTCATTTTTGGTTGAATGAGGTCAAAAGCGACCTCCTCCCTGCCAAGCCTCTCCCCACTCCTACCTAGCCAACTACAGTGGAGACTATGCGGGAACCCAAGGAGCCTACTCTGCCACCCAAGAGCCCTTCTATGTGCTCTGACGATAGGCATGGGGCAGTTCTAAGCACAGGGGCCAATGCCCTGATATTCACCTTCTAGAGCCTCAGACTGACAGCGGCGCCACTCCAAGGGCAGAAGCCGACATGGGAACTCCTCTTCCTCCTCTGACTCAGAGGACTCAAGCCACAGCTTGACTTTCTTCTCCTCCACAGCCTCTGAACCCAGGGGTTGTCCTCCCACCCCGGACCACAAGGACACCCCTAGATCCCCCTCCTGATGACCCAGCATTCATGAACATCTTGAGGTATATCCAGGCTATTAATGGCTCAGAGACAGAAGACCTGGATCCAGAGCAGCATAGGCTAGCCAAGTACCTTGACAAAAGGAGCCTAAGCCTTTAGTGGTTGCTAGCCTTGCTTGTAGAGCAGAAAGCAATTAACTAAAAGAAGCTACCATTTTCTTATTAATTTAAGACTTCTATCTCAGCAGGAGACAGTGTCTGTTGAGATTAAGCAGACAGATACTTTATTAGAAGTAGAAGGGGTCTTATTTAGAGTTAAAAAAGGAAAAAGAAAGTCAGTGTGTGTTCTGTGCTGGAAAGGGTACTGTATCAACTTAGTTTGCTAAACCAGTAGGAAGAGAGAGAGAGCTTAATTGGGGGTGTGTCTTAGAAAGTATAAAAGCAGGTGACTCAAATTTCAACTTCCTGTTGCTAGCCTTGCTTATGGAGCAGAAAGTAGCTAACTAAAAGAAGCTACCATTTTCATATTAATTTAACACTTCTATCTCGGCAGGAGTCCGTGTCTGTTGAGAGTAAGCAGACATATACGTCATTAAAAGTAGAAGGGGTCTTATTTAGGGTTACAAAAAAAAGAAAAGAAAGAAAGAAAGTCAATGTGTGTTCTGTGTTGGGAAAGGTACTGTATCAACTTACTTTGCTAAACCTGTAGGAGGAGAGAGCTTAATTGGGGGTGTGGCTTAGACAATATAAAAGCAGGTGACTCAAATTACAACTTCCTGTTGCTAGCCTTTTCTCTTACTAATTGCTCTCCATCTCACCCCTCCACCCACCCACCCTAAACCAATTCTACTTTTATAGCCACTGGATTTGACTGAGAACAGGAACTTCCTGTTTGGCAGTAGGAAGGGAAGGATCTTAGAGAAACACTGGTTTTGTCAACCCTAAAAGAAAAAAATAGCTCACTCTGCCCCCCAGCTGCTGGTGGTCTGACACTGAGCAAGGAAGAAGGAGGCTACTAAAGAATATAGGAAGTTGCTTTCCCAGAACGGGAAGGGTGAGAGTTGTAAGGAGAGGAGAGAGTAAGCATACAGAGAAGCAGGAGAGGGGACACAAAATAAGACATGATAGGAGTGGTGCAGTGCAATGGGTGGGGTGGCAGTGTTCTGGGAGACATTCTGAGGCTGCGATGCTGCCCTATTTACAGGTACCTCTGGTCTGAGGGAGGAGGTTGCCTGCCTCCAGGCTGACCTGCTAGGATTCAGGAAACCCTCCCCACCAAGGGACCACCAGGGCCAATGCCACTACCTCACAGGTTGCCAAGAAAGAGGAGAGGCTGGACCAGGGTGGGCTCAGGAGGAGAGGTGGTGGAACAGAGTTGCATCCTCCAGCTGTACCTCTCCACAATTCATACACTGTTCTGGTGGATAGTGGTTCCTCCATGGAGGCACCTGCAGTGGAGACCAAGGAGGATGCTGGGAACCTTCACAAAGGGGTGGCATGGTACCCCACAGGGAAGAAAACAACTCCTGGTGGAGGACACAATCATTAGGGGGCAGAAGTGGGGAGGAAGGGGAGAGGGAGGTAAGGTGCCTGCCTGGCACCACGGCTTGAGGGACAGGAAGCAAATCCTCAGGATCATGGGAGCAGCTGCAAGAGGGAGGGGGCTGGATGTCATTGTCCACCTAGGGACAAATGACCTGGCTAGGAATGGGATCAGAGCAGTGCAAGAGGAGTTTGTAGAGTTGGGGAGGGGCCTTAGTCAAGTAGCGCATACGGTAACCTTCTCGGAGGTGCTGCCTGTCTATGGCAAGGGTGATGCTAGGGTACTGCTCACCAGGGAATTTAATGAATGGTTGAAAAACTGGTGTGGAGCTCAGGGTTTTGGCTTCATTGGGGACTGGGGAGCCACCTGGAGGGATGCAGACCTATACTGGTGCGATGGTCTGCATCTGTCCGGGGGGGGGACCAGGATCATAGGTGAGAGGTTTAAATGCTTCATTGGCAAGCATTTAAACTAGCCAAGGGGAGAGGCACTGAAAAGGAGCAGGGAAATCCCAGCCTCCCCCTACAAAACACGGTAATTAGCGAGGTAAACACCAAGATAGAGAAGTCATTAGGGAGTAGGACAGAGGTAAATGTTAAAAAAGGCAAAGGCAGTAAGGACAGGAATGGGGCTAAAAGGGGTAGGCCATCAAAAAGGGGAGGGTGATGAGTACCAATGCCCGTAGTCTGTGTAACAAGCTCCCTGAACTAGTGGCCTTGATGGAGAAGGGTTGCCTGGATATTGTGGCAGTCACAGAAACATGGTACACAGAGAACCATGACTGGGATGTCAACATACCAGGATACACAATCAACAGGAGGGACAGGGAGGGTAAAAGAGGAGGAGGAGTAGCTCTCTATTTAAAGGAAGGGATCAAAGCAACAGAACTAAAGAGTAAACAGGGAGCAGATGAGGCACTCTGGGTCACCCTGGAGACAGGAAATGGCACCACAATCCACATGGGGGTTGTATACAGACCCCCATCTCAGGGGGAGGGAATCGACAAGGAAATGATAGAAGGCATCCTTAGAATGGCAGAAAAAGGGGAGATATTGTTGATGGGGGACCTGAATATGCCAGATTTTAACTGGAGCACCTTTGCTGCAGGCACATCTAAGAGCAGAGTCATTCTTGATGCCCTATACGGGGCATGCCTCAGACAGCTAGTTTTGGAACCCACTCAGGAGGGAGCAATCTTAGACCTGGTACTCTCAAATGGGAACGGAGACATGATCTCTGATCTTAAAGTGGGTAGCCATCTGGGAACAAGCGACCACCAAACAGTGTGGTTCACGATAAACATAGCCATATAATCAAGCCATACGAAAGCAAGAATATTGGACTTTAGGAGGGCTGACTTTGGGAAAATGAGAGAGTGCCTCAGAAAAGCACTAGCAAACAGGCAAGAAGGAGGGGTGGAGAAACAATGGGGAGTAATCAAAACAGCCATCACCGAGGCAACAAGCCTTTGTGTAAAGCAAATCAACAAAACACAATGAAGGAAAAAAACGCTATGGTTCTCAAAAGAGGTGGCAGGGAAGGTTAAGGAGAAAAGGATAGCATTCAGGAAATATAAGGAAACACAGAAGGAGCAGGACAGAGAACTTTATCAGTTAAAGCAGAAAGAGGCTGGGAATGCAGTCAGAATAGCAAAGGCCCAAACCGAGGAAAGGACAGCCAACTCTGTTAAGAAGGGGGATAAGACCTTTTATAGGTACATTAGGAAGCGAAGAAAGACCAAAGGAGGATACTGAGGCTTAATAAAGGGGAGGGAATGGGTAGAGGGTGATAGTGAAAAGCAGGATACTAAACGAATATTTCTGCTCAGTATTCACAAAGGAAGAGGAGGGAGAGGTACCTAAACCAAACAAGAGAAACACTCTGAAGACGGGGGTCGATACCAGTCCATTTACAGAAGAAAGGGTTCTGAAAGAACTAATAAAATTGAAGGTGTACAGAGGAATGGGGCCTGATGGGATTCACCCGAGAATTCTAAAAGAACTAAGGGTAGAACTAGTGACACTGCTGACTACTCTGTTTAGCAAATCATGGGAGGATGGGGTGGTACCTGAGGACTGGAAGAGGGTGGATGTGATTCCTCTTCACAAAAGTGGGAGCAGAACAGAGATAGGAAACAACAGACCAGTTAGTTTGACCTTAGTGGTAGGGAAAATGATGGAATCACTTCTGAAGGAAAGAATTGTTGAGTACCTAGAGGCCAGTGGGGCACAGGACCCAAGGCAACATGGATTCATGATGGGAAGGTCGTTTCAGATGAATCTAATAGATTTCTTTGACTGGGTGAACAAAGTAGTAGACCAGGGAGGGGCTGTAGACATGGCCTACCTAGATTTAGGCAAGGCATTTAATACAGTCCCACACCAAAGATTAATACACAAGTTAGCCAGCCTTGGAGTGGGTCCCAAGGTGGTAGCCTGGATAAAAAATTGGCTAGACAACAGGACGCAAAGGGTAGTAGTAAATGGAGCCCACAGTGAAGAAAGAAGGGTTACTAGCAGAGTACCGCAGGGTTCAGTACTGGGACCGGTCCTTTTTAATGTCTTTATAAGTGACATTGCAGAGGAACTGGAAGGAAAAGTATGTCTCCTTGCAGACGACACAAAGATCTGCAACAGTGTTGATACGCAAGATGGAGTGGAAAGGATGAGAAGGGATTTGGCAAGGTTGGAGGAATGGTCAAATGTATGGCAGCTCAGATTCAATGCAAAGAAGTGCAATATAATGCACCTGGGAAACAAAAACCCAGGGGAAGAGTACACAATGGGAGGTGAGATACTGACAACAGTAAAAATGGAAAGGGATCCGAGGGTAATTACATCAGATGACCTAAAGGTGGGCAAGCAATGTCAGAAGGCAGTAAGAAAGGCTGGGGGGATACTGAGATGCATAAGGAGAGGCATCAATAGTAGAAAACAGGAAGTTGTTATCCCTCTATACAGACAGCTGGTGAGACCCCATCTGGAGTACTGTGTACAGTTCTGGAGACCCCATCTCCGCAAGGACATAGACAGAGTGGAGGCTGTCCAGAGGAGGGCAACCAAAATGGTGCAGGGTCTGCACCAGAAGACATACGAAGAAAGACTAAAGGAGCTTAATATGTATACCCTTGAGGATAGAAGGGAGAGAGGGGACATGATAGAAACTTTCAAGTACCTCAAGGGAATCAACAGAGTCCAAGAGGGTAGCATATTTCTGAAAAAGGATGTGCAAGAACAAGGAGGCACAATTTGAAAATGGAGGGGAGACGGCTCAGAGGTAATGTAAGGAAGTATTTATTTCACGGAGATTGTTGTGGATGCATGGAACAGCATCCCTGAGGAGGTCGTGGAGTCAAGAACAGTGGGGGAATTCAAGAATGCATGGGACAGACATAAGGCAGTCCTAGTGGGGGGTAGGAGGAAGTAAGCTGTTGGTTAACTAGGATCTGCAGCTTAACTGTTAGGTAGGAAAATGGGCAGACTAGGTGGGCCAAGCGGTCCTTATCTGCCATCAAATTCTGTGTTTCTATGTTTCTGTGTGGTGCCTCTGCTGGTAGACACCTTCCAGGACCTTACCACGCTAGCCAGGAAGTTCCCTCTTCTTCTTCAGCCATGTCCAAGAAATCAGATCACCTCTACAAAGCTCCTAGGGATAAGCCCTTCCTTGCTGAACATCCAGTTGCCAACTCCATGGTAGTCACCACGGTCCATGACAGGTCCAAGAGGCCCCAGCACCTCAGCAACCAGCCTCCTGACCAGGAGTCCAAGCAGTTGGATCAGCTTGGCAAGTTCTACATTTCTGCCACCTGCTCTATAAGGTCCTTGAATTTTCTCACCCACATGGTGCAATATCAAAATGCCTTGTAGGAAGAGAGCTTAGAACTGATCCAAGCTCTGCCGGATGTGCCACAGAAGATGGAGCTTCTGGACCTATTGAAGTCAGGCTAAGATGTATGTACACATGGTTTGCTCACCTCTTATGATACAGCAGATATGACTGCCAGGACAACAGCTACCGGCATCTTAATCCTGCACCACTCATGGCTTAGGGTCTCAGGCTTCACCTAGGACCTGCAGGACAGAATAATGGACCTCCCTTTTAAGGACTTGGTCCTTTTTGGGGAAGAGGCCGAGATGCTTTCTACTCACCTCCAGGATTCTGGCAAGGCCATCTGGTCAGTCCAGAAGATGTACAAGGCCAACCAGAAACCTTTTGAGATGCAGTCCGCACATAGATCCACTGGACAGCAGTCTCTAAACCAGCAGCTGCAGCAAGGTGGTTTTAAATGCAAGGCCACCTACCAGACCCCTGGGGGTTCCTCATCCAGAACTATCAAATCTTCCCAGGCCACTTTGCCCACCCTTGGTGTTTCAGCCTGACCCATTGCCGGGCCCCCCTCCCCCAAGCAGTGACCCTTGGGGAGGTGGTGGGGGGGGCTGCTTCTCCCTCTATCTGGAGGGATGGAGAAAAATAACTGCAGACCAATGGGTCCTTCAAATCATAGAGAGAGGACATACACTAGAGTTCCTGGAGAGACCACTGGAAAATCCACCAGTGTCCTCCCACTACCCTCAATCTCACATCACCCTGATTCAAGAGGAAATTCAGGCACTTCTTCAAAAGTGGGCCATAGAGCTAGTCCTTCCAGGTCAGAGAGGAAAGGGATTTTACTCCCACTTCTTCCTAGTGCCAAAAAAGACCAGGGATCTTCGTCCCATTCCGGGCCTCAGCCATCTGAACCAGTACATCGAGTACAAAAGGTTCAGAATGGTCAGTCTCCTAGGCTAACTTCCCCTTGTTCATTAAGGGACTGTCTTTGCTCCCTGGACATGCAGGATGCATACCCTCTCATCCTAGTGTTCCAGCCTCACAGAAGATGCCTGCGCTTACTCTTCCAGGGGCATCATTACCAGTTCCGAGCTCTGCTGTTTGGCATGTCCTCTGCTCTCAGAGTTTTCACCAAGTGCTTAGCAGTGGTTGCTGAAGCCCTCAGGAGAAAAGGGCACTATGTCTTTCCTTATCTAGACGACTGGCTTCTGACAACACCCACAAGGGTTCAGCCATTACAGACACTAGAAAACACCTTTACTCTCTTCAGAGAACTGGGGATCACTGTGAACCTGCCAAAGTCATCCCCATGGTCCAGCCCAAGACTCCAATATATAGGGGCCTTACTGGATACAGTGCAGGGCAAAGCCTTTCTACCACCAGACATGGCGGACCGCCTTCTGTCCCAAGCTCAGATTGTCTCCTCATCCCATCAAGCCTCAGCCAGGGCATTCTTGCAAATGCTAGGTCACATGGTGGCTGCCATTCCAACCATCCCTCTAGCTTGCTTACATATGAGGATCCCCCAGTGGACACTCAGGGTACAGTGGGACCAACATTCGGATGATCTGGACCAACATTCAGATGATCTGGAGCAACCTGTCACAGTCTTCAACCCAGTTCATCGGACCCTGACTTGGTGAATGGACCCTGCCAATCTTTCCATGGGAGTCCTCTTCAGACAGGAGTCTCCATGGCAGGTCCTGACCATGGACACCACAGGCCAGGTTTGGGGAGCCCACTTAGCAGACTGGCAGACCCAGGGGGACCTGGTATCCTTTAAATCAAATGCTAAATGTCAACATTCTAGGGATGCAAGCAGTTCTCTATGGCCTACAGGCATTTCAAACAGACCTTTTCGCCTGCCCTCTGCTGATCCAGACAGACAGTATGTTGGTGGTCTTTTACATCAACAAGGGTCTGGTATTGGGCACTGAAGCATCATCTGGAGCTCACCACAGTGCATGTTCCAGGCATCCAAAATGTCTTGGCCGACAGGCTAAGCAGGTCTCTGTCCAGAGCTCATGAATGGGAACTACTCTAATCAGTTGCAGAGCAACTGTTCGACAGATGGGAACAGCCAGTTAGACCTTTTTGCATCTCCACTCAATGCCAAACTGCCCACTTTCTGCTCATTAGATCCAGGGCCTGGTGTTTTTTGGCGAGACGCATTGTACCTCTGTTGGACAGGGAGGTTTCTGTATGCCTTCACTTTACTCCAGAGGGTCCTTCTCAAGCTGCAGTCAGAGGGAGCGGAGATGATCCTCATAGCTCCCTACTGGCCTCATCAGATTTGGTTCCCTCTGCTCCAGAAGTTAGCAGTGGAGCCTCCAGTTCTGCCTCTGAGCTCGCGCTTGCTCTCTCAGGACCAGGGCACTCTAGTCCATCCAGACCTCAAGTCTCTGCACCTGCATGCATGGCTCCTGTAGACTTAGCAGTTGCCAGGTTTGGGGTTTTCCCTAGAGTGGCTGATATCCTAATGGCCACTTGAAAACCTTCCCCTAGGTCCACCTACGTTATGAAGTGGAAGTGGAAGTGATCCTGCCTATGGGCCTCTGCCCACCATCTCGACCCTTTCACCTGTCCAGCAAACTCCATTTTAGAGTATCTCCTCTCTCTATCTGATACCGGTCTGAGTTACTCCTCCATCAAGGTGCAACTTTCTGCCATCTTTGCATACCATGCACCTATACAGAGCAAGACCCTTGCCCAGTTGGATCTTTCCCACACCTTTTTGCTGGGCATCCTGCACCTGAATCTTCCCATTAAGGACCCAGTCCCTCCCTGTGATCTTTTGTTTATGCTGGAAAAACTTACTTTCCTCCCTTTGAACTGGCCACAGAATGTGAGCTATGCTTTCAGTTGTAGAAAGTGTTATTTTTGGTTGCTGTTACTTCTGCTCGAAGGATTTCCAAGCTCCTGGCTTGTTACCTAAACACTCTTAGTGTGTAGGGTAAATAATAATAATAATACTAATAATACAGATTCTTATGTCTTCGGAGTCTGCCAAGAAACATTAGTTAACAAGCAAGAGTACTAATAAATGTCTATGATACTACTTACGCTAAGCATGTGACAAAGAAAATCACAAGGGAGATGGGTTTCTCACACTCTCTTGAAGAATGTACATAATCTCCAGAACTGTAGGATCTCAGAACAGGATCTCAGGTTCTCCAAGATCTCGTTCTCTATCCCCCTGTGGAACTAGGATACACAGACTTATATACTACAGATAATGGCATAGCAACAGAGATTACCTCATAGTTACAGATATGAGAAACAATATGTATTGATCCTAAGTCATTCTCCATTGGATGATGACATAGGAGACAGAATTGCTAATGAGTATCATATGAGACCTAGAATATGCTTCAGTTAGCATTATAGCTTGGACAAAAGAAATGCTGACAGGGCTATATTACACATGGCATTTCTTGCCTATGTACAATATAAGACATAACAAAGGTTTTCTCTCTCTGTCAGCTAGCTTGCTTAGATAAAGATAAGTGCTGACTGGCCACTACTACATACGATTATATAAAAATATAAACATAGTGTATAAAGTAATCACTGATGATCCCTCAGAGTCATCATATCAGTGAATAGATAGATTATATATGGAATATATGTAAAAGACAAACATAATGCATTATAGTGAGGTATAATTGTCATGCATGATCTAATCCTATAAAATGATGTAAACATTGGCATAGATTAGCAGCAAAGCACATTCCTGGCACTCATGCTTATATGATGGGGGCCTAAAATCTACATGTTAGTGCAAAACAGCAGTATCACAGTATAATAGACAAGGAATACAGTGTAAGGTGCATGTGAGGTGTATGTGGGATGATAGGGGCATAACCCAGGCACAACAGGCTCTGATGTGTAAAGAGCCTTATTTCATTTTTCACAAGGACAGGGTGTCCTTGAGGACAAATCCTAAATTTCTGCCTAAGGTGGTGTCCAAGTTTACTCTGAATCAGGACATCCACCTACTGGACTATTGCCCAGAGTATTCCAGCAGAGGGGAGGCTTTACTTCATACTCTGGATGTTCACCAGATGCTACATTATTATCTTAACCACACTGGTCCTTCCAGAAAGACCGACCAGTTGTTTGTTTCCTTTGCCCCAAGATCTGAAGGAGCCCCATTTACTAAGCAGACATTGCCTAAGTGGTTAGTTAACTGCATTCTAGTGTATGGTAGAATGCTGTTATGCATGGAATTCCATGCCTGGGATATGCTTGTTCTGCTGCAGTAGTGACATCATTATGTTGCTGCAGTAGTGATGTCACTACTGTAGCAGAACAACTTGGAATGCTGCCACATAACTGCTTTCCTCTATGCAGTTAAGCTGAAAGTTTTTTTTTTTTAACTTGAGCTTGCAGAAACATCTACAGCACACTGTGTCAGTTAAAAAAAAAAAGAAAATATAAAAATTTCTATTCTTCATTTTCTTTAGCGGGTTTTGTGTGATTTTCTGTGCTGTGACTGCCTATACATTATAAAAGATTGTGTACGAGTAGTCATACACAAACAAGGATATTCTTGTATCTCGAGGTTCCCTTGGTAACAAAGCACCTCTCGAGCTGCGCTCTCGAGGTCATCTGTTACCAAGGAAACTTCTCGATAAAAGAATATCCTTGTTGTGTGTGACTGCTCATACACAGTCCTCTATGTTTACTGTTATTGTAAGTACGATAGGCCTTTACTGGGCCCGGTATAAGACCACTGTACCAGGGGTGTTGCTGCTTTGTTCGTCTCCTTGAAGAATGTGTCCATAGCAGATATTTGTGTGGCTGCTACCTGGAGTTCTGTTCACACTTTCGTTAAACGTTATAGTTTGGACGTCTCTTCCAGGCATAGGACTGGCTTTGGCCTCGCTGTTCTTCAAGGCCTGCTATCCTGAAGGTCTCAGTCTACCCTTAGCCTCCACCCGTGCCAGTCAGTCTCTTCTCCTTGACTGCATGGAACTCATTCCTTATGGTTATAGCCTGCTGCAAGAGTTCCAACTCAAAGTAAGAAAGTACAGATACGTAAGAACTTACCATAACAGTAGATCTTCGAGAAGAGTTCTTGCAGCAGGTGTTGCTTTCCCTCTCTCCTTCCCCCTGTCATTTCTTCTGCTTTCCCTTGTTTATTTTCTAACCTTCTCAGTTCTTCTTCCCTTCTGAGGGCCACGTCTCTGGCAGGAGAACTGAGGTGAGGCTGGGGACCACCCCTTTTATACCACTGGCTGATGTCGGGGGGTGGGCCGATATCAGGGGGTGGTCTCCACTGAAGACAGCTAGCTAGAAATTTTCTGTGGGGTCCTGGCACCTGGTAACATAGTCCTTATGGTTATAGCCTGCTTCAAGAGCTCCTTTTGAAGATCTATGGTAATGGAGAGTTCTTACATAACTGTACTTTCCTTTATGTCCTCCCTCCCTTTCCTCTAATCCAGAGGGTGCTAATCAAGCTCCAAATGGAGGGAGCTACCCTAATCCTGGTGTCTCCCTTCTGGCCTTGATAGGCATGGTTTCCCTTGCTGCATCAGTTAGCAGTGGAACCCCCAGTACCCCTGCCCCTGTGCAAGGGCTTGCTATCACAGGAACAGGAAACCCTGGTCCATCCAGACCTCATGTCACTCCATCTGCATGCCTGGCTCCTGAAGACATAACCATTGCGAGATTTTGGAGTGTCCCCAAAGGCGACTGATGTCCTGGTGGCTGCCAGAAAAACTTCCACCAGGGCCACTTATTCCATGAAATGGAAGCATAGACTTTGACTTTGAGGGCAGATAAGGACCGCTTGGCCCATCTCTGCCCATTTCCCTACCTACAGGACAGGCCGCAGATCCTTGTTAACCAACAGCCTATTTCTTCCTACCCCCCACAAGAATTGCCTTTTGTCTGTCCCATGCATTCTTGAATTCTTCCACAGTTTTACACCCCACAACCTCCTCAGGAAGGCTGTTCCATGCATCCACTACCCTCTCTGTGAAATAATACTTCCTCACATTGCCCCTGAACTGCCCCCTTCTATCTAAATTGTGTCCCTTGTTCTTGCACGTCTCTTTTTCTGAAAGATGCTACCCTCTTGGACTTTGTTGATTCCACTGAGGTACTTAAAAGTTTCTATCATGTCCCCCCTCTCCTTCTTTCCTCAAGGGTATACATATTAAGCTCTTTTAGTCTCTCCTCATCTGGCTTCTCTTGCAGGCCCTGCACCATTTTAGTTGCCCTCTCTGGACTGCCTCTATCCTGTCTATATCCTTGCGGAGATGGGGTCTCCAGAACTGGACGAGTACTCCAGATTGGGGTCTCACCAACTGTCTGTACAGAGGGATAACAACTTCCTGTTTTCTGCTGCTGATGCCTCTCCCTATGCATCCCAGTATACCCCCAGCCCTCCCTACTGCCTTCTCACATTGCTTGCTAACCTTAAGGTCATCTGATATGATTACCCCAGGTCCCTTTCCTTTTTTGTTGTTGTTACTACCTCCCCATTGTGTATTCTTCCCCTGGGTTCTTGTTTCCCAGGTGCATTATTTTGCACTACTTTGCATTGAATCCTAGCTGCCATACTTCTGACCATTCCTCCAACCTTGCCAAGTCCCTTCTCATCCTTTCCATGCCTCCTTGTGTATCAACCCTGTTGCAGATCTTTGTGTCATCTGCAAAAGGCATACTTTCCTTCCAGTCCCTCTGCAATGTCACTGATGAAGACATTAAAAGGACTGGACCCAATACTGAACCCTCACGGTACCACTAGTAACCCCTCTTTTCAAGTGGACTCCATTTACAATTACCTTCTGTGTCCTGTTGTGCAGCCAATGTTTTACCCAGGCTACCACCCTAGGACCTACTCCCAGGCTGGTTAATTTGACTATTAATCTTTGTGTGGACTGTGTCAAATGCCTTGCTAAAGTCTAGGTAGGCCATGTCCACAGCCCTCCCTAGTCTACTACTTTGGTCACCCAGTCAAAGAAATCTATTAAATTGTCTGACATGACCTTCCCGCTGTGAACCCATGCTGCCTTGGGTCCCGTGCCCCACTGGCCTCTAGGTACTCAACTATTCTTTCCTTCAGAAGTGACTCCATCACTTTCCCTACCACAGAGGTCAGACTGACAGGTCTGTAGTTTCCTGCCTCTGTCTTGGTCCCACTTTTGTGAAGGGGAATTACATCTGCATTCTTCCAGTCCTCAGGTACCACACCATCCTCCCATGATTTATTAAAAAGAGTAGCCAGTGGTTTCACTAGTTCCTCCCTTAATTCTTTTAGAATTCTGGGGTGAATTCCATCAGGACCCATTGCTTTGTCCACCTTCAGTTTTAGGAGTTCTTGCAGAACCCTTTCTTCTGTGAAAGGACTGGGATCGACCCCCCCTATCAAGAGTGCTTTTGTTAATTGGATTAGGCACTTCTCCTCTTTTGTGAATACTGAGCAGAAATATTCGTTCAGTATCCCTGCTTTTTCACTGTCCCCCTCTGCCCACCCACCATTCATTCTATTCAGCCTCACTATCCCTCCCTTTGTCTTTCTACGCTCACTGATGTACCTATAAAAGGTTGTATCCCCCTTCTTAACAGAGTTGGCTATCTTTTCCCAGTTTGGGCCTTTGCTATTCTGACCTCCCTCCCTCCCTGCTTCCTTCTGCCTTAACTGATACAGCTTTCTGTCCTGCTCCTTCTGTGTTTCCTTATACTTCCGGAATGCTGTCTTTTTCTTCCTGACTTTCACAGACACATCTTTTGAGAACCATAGTGGCTTTTTCTTTCATTTTGATTTGTTTATTTGCTTCACACAAAGGCTTGTTGCCTCTGTGATGGCAGTTTTGATGATTCCCCATTGTTGCTCCACACCTCCTTCTAGCCTGTTTGCTAGTGCTTTTCTGAGGCACTCTGCCATCTTGCCAAAGTCAGCCCTCCAGAAGTCCAGTACCCTCACTTTTGATTGGCTTGACTCTGTAGCTGAGTTTAACGTGAACCACACTGTTTGATGGTCACTTGTTCCCAGATGGCAACCCACTTCTAGATCTGAGATCCTCTCACTGCCCCCGTTTGAGAGTACGAGGTCTAAGATTGCTCCCTCATGAGTGGGTTCCGAAACTAGCTGTCTGAGGCCTGCCACCTGTAGGGCATCAAGAATGGCCCTGCTCTTGGATGTGGCTGCAGCAAATGTGCTCCAGTTAACATCTGGCATATTCAGGTTTCCTGTCAACAGTATCTCCCCTTTCTCTGCCATTCTAAGAATGCCTTCTATCATATCCTTGTCCATTCCTTCCCCCTGACATGGGGGTCTGTACACAACCCCTGTGCGGATTGTGGTGCCCTTTCCAGTCTCCACGGTGACCCACAGTGCCTCCTCTCCTCCCTGCTTACTCTTTTGTTCAGTTGCTTTTATCCCTTCCTTTACATAGAGAGCTACTCCTCCCCCTCTTCTCCCCTGCCTGTCTCTCCTGTAGGTTATGTACCCTGGTATGTTAATCCCAGTCATGGTTCTCTGTGTACCATGTTTCTGTGACTGCTACGATATCCAGGCATCCCTCTTCCATCAAGGCCACCAGGTAAGGGAGCTTGTTGCCCAGACTACGGGCATTGGTACTCATTACCCTCCATTTCCTGATGGCCTTACTTCTTTTTGTCCCATCCCTGTCCTTCTTGCCTTTGTCACTTTCTCCATTTACCCCTGCCCTTCTCCCTATCGACACCTCTATGTTGGTGTTTGCCGTACTTACTACCATGATTTTTTTGGGGGTGCTAGGATTTCCCTGCTCCTTTCCAGTGCCTCCCCCCTTGGCTAGTTTAAAAGCTTGCCCATGAAGCATTTAAACCTATCACCTAGGATCCTGGTTCCCCTCCTGGACAGATGCAGCCCATCATGCCAGTATAGGCTTGCATCACTCCAGGTGGACCCCCAGTCCCTAATGAAGCCAAATCCCTCAGCTCCACACCAGTTTTTCAACCACTGATTGAATGCCATGGTGCAGAACACCCTAGCCTCTCCTATGCCATAGATGGGCAGCACCTCCGAGAAGGTTACTGTGCATGCTACTTGTCTAAGACCCCTCCCCAATTCCACAAACTCTTCCTGCACTTCTCTAATCCCTTTCTTAGCCAGGTCATTTGTCCCTAGGTGGACAATGACATCCAGCTCCCTCCCCTGTGCAGCTGCTCCGGCAATCCTGAGGATTCGCTCCCTGTCCCTCCAAGCCATGGCGCCAGGCAGGCACCTTACCTCCCTCTCCCCTTCCTCCCCCAGTTCTACCTTCCTAACAATGGAGTCCCCCAACAGGAGTTGTTTCCTTCCCCTGCGGGGTCCCCTGCCACCCTCCTGTGGGTCTCCTTTGTGGAGGTTCCCAGCATCCTCCTTGGTCTCCACTGTGGGTGCCTCCATAGAGGAACCACACTTTGCCAGAATGGCATAGGAATTGTGGAGAGGTACAACTGGAGGGATGCGCCTCTGTTCCACCACCCTCACCCTCCCTGAGCCCACTGTGGTCCAACCGCTCCTCTTTCTTGGCAACCTCCGAGGCAACGGCAGTGGTACTGGTGGTCCCTGGATGGAAGAGTAGGTCCCACAAATCCTGGCCAACTCAGCCTGGAGATGAGCAACCTCCTCCCTCAGCCCAGAGAGGTGCCTGCAGATGGGACAACACCGCATCCTCCAGAACGTCTCCGGAAGACTGCTGCTCCACAGCCACTGCACTGCACCACTCCAATCATGTCTTATTTCTGGCACCTTAACTGTTTGCAATCCTTACTCTTTCCTCTGTTTTTTTTCTCTCTCTCCTTACTTTCTGCCTGTGTGCCCTTTAAACTCCTGATTGTCCTGTTCTGAGACAAGAATATCCTATATTTCTCAGTAGACCCCTTACTTGCTCAGAGGCAGACCTCCAGCAGCTAGAGGGGGCCAGAGAGCTACTCTTGCCCTTCTAGGATGGTGGGTCTTTGGTGGCTCTGTGATCACTCACTTCCTGCTCCCAAACAGGAAGTTCCTGTTGTCAGTCAAATCCTGTGCCTATAAAAGTAGAACTAGCTTTGGAGGGGAGGAAAGGAGGGCAATATAGTCCCTGTAGAGAAGTCCAGTCACACAGCAGTCCTTTCTCCTAGTGTCTTCTGCCAAGCACTTTGTTTTGTGGGCCACTTCCCATCAGTTGGATCTATACATTTATTCAGTGAACTAGATTCTAGAGTATCTGTTGTCCTTGTCAGTTGCAGTACTCCAGTGGCCTTCTATCAAAGTGCACTTGGTAGCCATTTCAGCTTTCCATGTGCCTGTTGACAGGCATACAGTGGCTCAGTTAGAGTTGGCCCGTACATTTTTGAGAGGCATCCTGCATTTGAAGCCTCCCATCTACAATCCAGTCCTAGCTTGAAAACTGAATTTTGTGTTGGAGAAACTCACTTTGGCTCCATTTGAGCCAACTGCAACTTGTGGCTTATGCTTCCTTTCCTGGAAAGCGTTGTTTTTTATTTGTTTTTGATTACCAGGTAGGTGCACTAGATGTAGAAAATGCCTGTTTTCAGGCACGACCCGGGAGAGTACAAGGAAAATACAATCATCATAGTAAAGTACACCAGTAATATACAGAAGTCAAGGGGAAGGTTAAAAATAACAGTAGGGAACAATAACAGTGATAGCAATACATAATTCTGGCAAGAAGCAGACTAATAGGATATACTTGCTAAAAAAACAAGTGCATGGCAGTAGGAAAGATAACCACCTTAGTGGAAGGAGTAAAGAATAATTAGGCAAAGTCTAAGAGTAAAAGACTGGCAAGAGCTGAAGTAGACATCAGGCAGTAAGTGCAAGGAGTGGGCCAAGATCAAGGGTAGATCCAGCAATGCGTGAAGAGAGTACCAGAGAATTCAGGGGAGATGGAAGCAGGAGCAGAGATCTCATTGTAGCAGATGACTTCTGAGGTTGTGTTTAAAACTGGCATGAGTAGGGGTGAGGCAGATATTTGTAGGTAAGGCATTCCAGTGAACAGGTGCAAGGTGAGAGAAGGCTTGTGCATCCATGGCTGTTTCTCATCTGGGTACACGGAGAAGCCTCTGATTACTGGAATAGAGGAAGTAGTGTGGGTTTGCAGGAATCAGTAATTGAGCTAGAGTAGGGGAACACAGGATCATGAGATATTATCAGTCGGGACACCAAGTGAGTAGAGATGGTAGGCCATGGGTGAGAGCCAATTAAGGCTGCTGTAGAGATGGCAGTGATGGGTTCAACATTGTGAGGCCTGTGCAAAATGGCATATATTATTACAAGTGGTGTTCCGTTTAAGAAGACTTTATTTATTTATTTAGTTGTTTAACCAGGAGTAGCATACTAAGCTGAAAGCTTTTTTACAGGAGTGACCTGGGAGCACAGGGAAGTTAAGTGACTTGCTCAGGGTCACACAGTATGCAAGTGGAAGCTGTGGGATTCAAACCCAGGTCTGGTCTGCTGGATGTCACCAGATTTGCAGCTCAGAGCCTTAAACCACTGCACTATACTGCCTCCCTTGTCTTAGAGGCACTGGCGTATGTGACTGAACCACAAGTAAGGGCTGGCAGAGGTATGCCCTGGGCTATGGCAACCTGTGCAGAGGGTATAAGAGCATCTCTGATTCTGTAGGCCAATCCAGTCTTGGAATTAACAGCTTTACAGGTGATGGAGATGTGGAGGTTGAAGTCAGGGGAGGGATCAAGGGCGATACTAAGATATTTAAAGGATTGAATGTTGTCTAGAGCTGAGCCAGAAATGCAGGAGACAGCTATCTGGTTTTTGCATTTCTTATGTCTAGGAGCAGACCCAAAGAGCATGGCCTGAGTTTTACTTGTGTTGAGGACTAGTCTATTCCTGGAGAGCCAGTCTTTGATATGGCAAAAGTCAGAGGAGAGGGTAGTGTAGAGTTCAGTGACATCCTTAGCACTGTGATAGAGGATGAGGTCATCAGTATAAAGAAGGGATGAGGAGTGAGTGGCATTAATAGAGATGTCATTGATGAAGATGGAAAAGAAAAGGGCGCCTAGGATGGAGCTTTGAGGTACCCCAATGTTGATGGTGGAGAGGTCAGAGGAGGCTGAGCAATATTTAATGTATTGCTGTCTGTCGGAGAGGTAGGTACTGTGCCATGCAACCGCCTCAGGGGGAAAACCAAGGGAAGTAATCTCATCCATAAGTAAGGTGTGGTCTACTAGGTTGAAAACCTTGGTAAGGTCAATAAAGACTGCCCCAGTTAAAAGGCCAGAGTCCATAGTCGTTTTAATGTCATTTGTGAACTTGAGAAGAGCAGCAGTTGTACTATGGCTCTTTCTAAAGCCATGTTGACACTCAGAAAGAAGATTATGATCATAAAGGAACAATGTTATTTGTAGGGAAACACATGTTTTTAATAATTTACTGAGGACAAGAAGTATGGCAATAGGTCTATAATTAATGATTGACTTAGGGTCTCCTTTTTTAAAGGCAGTGACATTCCTGGCTGTCTTCCAAATATTGAGGACTATCCTGGAGCAAAGTAATAAATTGAAGATTCTTGCCAATGGTGCAGCGAGAAGAGGGGCAGCTAATTTAAGAAGTCATGGATCAGGCCGGCCCAGTGGCACAGAGGGTTAAGGCACTGGCGCCTTACCTCGAGCCACGCTAGCAACCTGGGTTCGGGAACGGACTCAGGATGCCGGGGGCTGGCACGGGAAGGAGAGGATTGAGCATCTGTAGGACTGCTCTCCTCTCCTGGGGTGGGTACAGGGTGATGTCGCTTTGCAGCGGGTCCTGGTGGAGACCAGAGGCACTGCATGATGCAATGTAGGGACTGCCAAGAAAAGCGGAAATACCCACTCCATGTTCAGCCGAATGAGAGCTGCCTGGCTGTCCGAGACCATCAATGTCTCACGAGCCATCCATTCTAGCAGCACCCTGGGGCCAAGCATTAGCGCTGATCTGTTCCCCCGGCCGGTGTCTTTCCCTTCGGAAGAGGGGGACCCGCTCTATGAAGGGTTATGTTGGGGTTACCCTGAGGTCGGCTACTAACGGTGTCTTGGGGAGTGAGATGGGTTGGATTCAGCCTTGGCTCATGCCTGAAGGAGTGCTGAAATGGGGCACGTAGGAGGGTTAAAAAGATAAAGCAAAAAAAAAAAAGCCGTGGCTCAAGGCCATCCACACCAACACTGCAGCTATCAGAGATATACCTTAGAAGATCATAGACTTCCTTGCTGGTTGCCACCCAAGAGTGAAAGTGATGAGAGGTACAGGGAGGGATATGAGCAGTGTCACGGGTGGCAGCACTAGTGGCTGGAAAAGAGCTAGTATAGGTTGATAAATCGGCAAAGTGTAGATTAAAGGAGTTGGCAATTGTGACAGGATTATTACAGTGCAGGCCATTAAGCACCATATCGTTGGAGAATTAAGAAGGCTTAGTCCCCATAAAAATTTTTAACATGTGCCCAGAATTATTTAGGGTCACCAGCTTAGTAGATTTTTGCAGTAGGCACTCATGGCTAGATGAATAGCTTGCTTACAGAAGTTTCTCTAGATCTTTTTACTTGCCATTACTTCTGCTGGAAGGATTTCTGAACTTCAGACTCTTATGTGTAAGCCTCCTTATCTGATTTTCCACAAAGACAGGGTGTCTTTGTGTACCAATCCTAGGTTTTTATGAAAGGTGGTGTCTGAGTTTACTGTGAATCAAACCATCCACCTGCCAGTTTATTTTCCTTAGCATGCCAGTCCAGGAAAGCATTACTCCATACCTTAAATGTGCATAGTATACTCATATATTATGTTCATCGTACGAAGGACTGCAGGAAGTCCTTGCAAATATTTGTTTCCTTTGTCCATGGGAAAGAGGGTGTACCGGTTTCTTTCTTTCTTTATTTATTGAGGTTTCGGAAAAGTACCTTTGAGTCAGAGATTCCTTTACAAAGATTCCACATCACAGAAGTCAGATACAAAACAGACAATACACGGTAATTCGTCTTCACAGGGTACAGGTAAGCATAGACATAGAGCAGGGATAAGACTAACAGTTTGATACTAGGAATAATAAGCACAGTTCTTATACAATACATTGATACTACTCTACAGGGCCAGCTGAGCCTGACGGATCTAGGCTGGGCTCAACAGGGGTAGACGTAATCTGACCAGGGGCTTTAGTCAGAGAGGGGAAGGTAATCAGTGGCAATCACAGTTATTAGAGGACTGGAGGTGTTTCTTAAGCTGAGTTTTGAAGGCACCAATACGGTTTTCGTTAGTAAGGAAGGTGGGTAGGCCATTCATCCAGGAGGGGGCTCTATAGCTAAAGGACCTTTGGAATTGGAAGGTACAGCTGTGGGTACTGTGAGGAGCTACTTAATAGAGCTTCGGGTGCGCTTGAGTGCTGGGGCCGAGCGGATTAGAGGGTGAACTCCGGGGGGGGGGGCGAGGCCAAGGGTAACCTTTTTTGCCATGAGACAGGCGTGGTACCCGATTCTGTTTTCAAGGTTGAGCCAGTTGGTGGTAGTGTATAGCGAGCAAGTGTGGGTGAGATGGTCACAACCCAAGGTAAGGCGACATGCTTTATTAAGGTCAAGGCGTATTCTGGATAAGGCTGAGGTGCTTGCGGCATCATATATAAGTAAGCCGTAGTCAAGTAGGGAGAGTACTGAAGAGGAGACAGCGAGCCTAAGGGCATCTTGAGTGAGGCAGTGTTTGAAGCGATGCAGTATCCAAAGACAGATGTGGAGGGTGGTGGATAGAAGGTGTATATGCTGGTGGAAGCTCAGCACTTGGTCTAAGATAATGGCCAGGTATTTAAAGGAGTCCACTAGTTCGAGGGGGGAATCATTGACAGTTAGTAGAGGGGGCCAGTGTTCTCTCTGGGAGTTCTGTGAGTGGGAGAAAATCATAACTTTCATCTTTTTATAATTCAGTGCGAGGTTCTTAACAGTGCCTGTCCAAATGGTTGACTAACTGTATTACCTGTTGCTATAGGAAGTGCGGTAAGGAACTTCTGGAGTTGTTCATGGCTGTTCAACTAAAGGCATGGCTACTCCTGTTGCCTGTTTTAGGAATGTGTCAGCTGCAGAAATTTGTGCTGCTGCAACTTGGAGCACTGTCCACACTTTCACTAAACACTACAGTCTGGATATTGCATCTAGAAGAAGGGCAGGCTTTGGCCTGGCTGTGCTTCAGGGCCTCCTTTCTTAGGCATATAGCCTCCAACCACCCAGATTGTCTCTCTGTCAGTACTGTTTGGGACTCGTTCCATAGGTGTAGCCTGATAAAAGAGATATCCTCAAAAAAGATAGTACAGTTACATAAGAACGTACTGTAACAGTAGATCTTCGAGAGAATCTCTTTCATCAGACCATGCCATCCCCATTAGACTCAGAACATCTTCGCTCCTGTCTCTCTTTCCAGGACAGTCTACCTGCTGTTTTCTACCTTGCCTGGTAACGGTAACCTTCAGCTCTCTCTCAGTTCCCCAGGAGAAGGTCCTCTGAGTATGAACTCCAGCAGGGAACTGAGGAGGGTGCAGGGCTACCCACATTTTTATAGTAGAGGATGTTGATGTCTGATGTCATCATGGGCAGCCCCTAATAAACTGCTAGCCAAAAAGTTTCCACTGGTCCTAGTGCCTGGCAGCTATAGTTCCATAGGCATGGCCTGATGAAAGAGATTTGCTCAAAGATCAGCTGTTACAGTAAGTTCTTATGTAACTGTACTTTGCACTCTGGAAGGTTCTGACAATATTGTGACCCATCTCCCCCTTTATTTTTCTTTTTTCGTATTGATTTGCAATGTGTCATAAATTGTTTCCTTTGTCTGTAGATCACTGGTCTGTAAGTTCTTGCGTAACTGTACTTTGCACTCTGGAAAGTTCTGACAAAATTGTGACCCATTCCCCCCTTTATTTTTCTTTTCTCATACTGATATGCAATGTATCATAAATTGTTTTCTCTGTAGATCTCTGGTCTGTTTCAGCTTTCTGTACTGTCTAAAGGACAATGACTATTTTAACAGTATCACAGTATAATATGAAACATGATTTACTTGTACTGTACACTATTTACTATTGTCTTTTTATTTGTTAATGTGTCTGTATGGTATATAAAAATGAATTAAATTCAGGTATAAAAAGAATATCTACTATACCATTTAGAGTGTATTCACTTTCCACTCTGGTCTCAAAATTCAAATGTCTCTCTGAGTGCATTCTAACGGTAACAAATTTATATGCTGTAATGTACAAGAATTTGTTTCCTTGGGTCGGATATAGTTATATGCAGCTTTTCCTTTCCTTCTCTGCTGTACCAACTGTGTATACATGGGCACCTGATCTCAAGCTTTAGCCCAGAACATTCTGATTGTCCTATGTCATCCATGTTAAGCATTATGTTTTCCATTGTATTCCTTGTCCAAGTCAGTATGGAGCCACCATTGATGCTTCAGTCAGAAAGAAAGTCAAAGGGGCTGTTTTCTGCAGCATATGCCAGTGTTGCTTCTTACATAGAAAAATAGATAATGTTGTCAGAAAAAAGACTGTTGGTCCAGCCAGTCTGCCCTGTTATAATGTACCCTCTCCTACCCCAAGACCTGCTATCTTGACAGGGATTTTTCCCTCTTCTTCCCACTGCATTCCCCCTGCCTTTTCATTACATTCCTGAGTAACTATTAAGCCCTTAAGTCTGTCTCAGCCATGCTTGAAACCATTAATTGTTTTGGCACATGCCGTCTCTGCTTGGTAGTCTGTTCCATGATTCAGCCACTGCTCTATAAAGTAATACTTTCTCATTCCCCTCCTGAAACCTTTCCAACAGCTTCAACTTATGTTCGTGTGTTACTGACTCACTATTACTCCGAATAGTTCTTGACATGTTACCTTGTTCATTCCTTTCAGGAACTTAAAGTTCTTATGTCTCGCATCTATCTTCTGGTCTCCAGTGAGTTCATGTTCTGTGCCCTATATTAAGTTTAATTAAAAATAAATTAAGTGTTCCTTGATTGAGAAGTGGGCAAAGGAATGGTGTACTAAGTGACCAGAAGCCTCCTTCCATAAAGCCAAAGTGTATCACAATCATGTGCCTGCAGTGGAACATACACGACTAAACCGTAACTAGTGTGTTCTGTCTGTTAGCACAGAGCACTGCTGCTACCATGTCAGTGGCTGACAGGTTTTGGTTATAGTACGGTATTCCTTTTTCTGTTCCACTCCTGTGTTCTAATACCTACTTTGGCTGGGAGGTTTGGAAAGGGGCGGTCTCTACAAATGACAGCAGTGCAATTCCACGTTCACTAAGCAAACAACTGTAATCATAACTGACTGTGCTGTTACACAGTCAGTAGGCAAGTAACAGTGTTCATGATGGACATGTATGCTGCTTGATAGTTAACTGGTAGGAGAAGCCTCCACTATGAACAGCTATGTTACTCTGTGGTCATATGGTAGTAATTGCCTCCACAGTTTACATCAGTGCCACTTCATGCTTTGTAGGTGTAACCCCTCACCCCTGCCTTTTTACTAAAACGACAGGTGGCATGCTGTTGGCGTTGGCAGCAATACCTGGTGGGGACCTGGGTTCGGGGAGGATGAGGTTACCTGGCACAAGGGACCTAGGTTTGGCTACTCTGCACAGGGGCACCCAAGTAAATCCAACTACAGGAAGCAATAACTGTAATGTCCACAACCAGGATTGGGATTTTTCAGTGTGGCTTTATTCAAAACTAGCTGACACATGACAAAGCATTGATGGTCCCCCAAGGGGCTACGTTCACTGTATATGCAGATAGAGACTAAAGGCGGTCCATTTGAAGAATTAACACATTTTTACTATTGTCTGGCTCTGGACCCACCAGGCACTCAGTCCGGACTTTGCATGCGCATTGGATACACAGCCCGACTGGCCCGGCTCCCCTGCCGGCCACTTGACTGATGGTCCATTTGAGAATGAACCCAAACTTTAACTTGGAGAGACTCCCATCACACAAGGAGTATATTTTCCCAAGCTGTGGCTCCCACACACACTTAGAGTCTGCGACTCCTAGAGAGATTTGTTTTCTTACTTCCATGAACTCCCATCAAACAAGGAGAATATTTCCCATCCTGTGGCTCCCCACACCACTTAGAGTCTGCGACTCCTAGAGAGATTTTCCAAAGTTGCGACCCACGTCTGGGTACCCACCTCATCACTGGCCAGGCGCATGAGGCAAGTAGCAAATCACAGAAGAAATCCGTAGAGGTGGACCTGGTCACTAAAGATGGGGGGTGTTCCCACCTCCAGCTCCCACAGCCCATACCCGGCCATTTCTCTGGACTAACATCAACTTAAAACTTTGAAAATGTAGATTAAATGGTGGATGACCTGAAGCACCCCCTCTACAAACTTAAACTGTGAAAATGTAGATTAATCGGTGGATGACCTGAAGCACCCCCTCTACAGCATTACTTGAAATCCATTAAAACGTTAGACTTTTTGACTGCTCCATTTGTTTGTACTAGTTAAAACAGTCCTCCCAAATAGCAGTCCACATTCCAACTTCCTTTATATTTCCAAACTGATGAAACAATTGGTTTGCCCCTTCAAATGGGGTAAAACACTCACCCATTCATTGCAGGTGCCCCACAGGCGAAGTACCACTTCTTTTACTGTTATACAAGAACAGAACTGAAAACAGGCAGCTTTCTTCCATAGTGGAAATAGGGGATTGCCCCTGGCATCCACAGAGGGACTTTTCATCCACCCCCTCCCCGGAGGGAGGGGGCACTGAGACCTGAACAGCGGTCTCCACCACTTTCAAACGGTAAACAGAAACTCCTTCCTGCTGGGAGGTAAACAGGAGACTGCTTTGAAAGCTCTAAAGTTCTAAACTCACTCCCTGAGCTGCAGATTCCAATGTGGCTTATGCAGCTGCGACAGTTCTATGGTGATGTCATCTCTCAAGTCTCAGCTGTGACTGAGAACAGAGTGAGACAGTGTGAAACCCATTTAACTGGAGTTTCACAAGCTGCCTTCCCTGCCTACCACTAGGTCTTACTGGGATTCTAGTAACCCCGGGTAACAAGGGGGTTCCATAGGCAAGCTGGAGCCTCCAGAGTTGACAGCTTTGCTGATGCATAGCCTGTGGGCTAGAGACATCACAGTTATCTGAAAAATACAGTGACATCTCCAAGGCATAAAATAAGTAGCTTTGCATATCAATCTGGTACCTCAAAACACTCTGATAATCAGATACAACCTTGATTAGCAGAAGATTCAAATTAACTGATTTGCCAAATTGCAGTACAATGTCTGAATTATGTAATTGTTTTTCTCATAATTGTAAAAAGTACAGAATTGTAATTGATACATTTTCACCCACAATTGCACTCTTCTGGACTGTATCCTATAAATACATTTTTGATTAGCAGACTGTTACTCAAGTTTCCAAAAGTAATTGATGCCTTGCATGTAAATGGGACAGCTGCAAATAATGGAGACCTATAATGTTAAGGAAACAGTTCATTCACAAATCACTGAGCACCTAAACAAGTATGATATCCTATCGAGGCTCAACATGGTTTTAAAGCCAAACAAAACACAGAAACTGCTCTTGTTAGATTCACACAGGACATTCAAAAGGCAATGGATGATATCCTAAAAGAATCCTAAAATAACTAAGGAGGACCAAGTGACACCACTGACCATGCTTTTTAACAAATCATGCCAGGATGGGGTGGTACCTGAGGACTGGAGGAGGGCAGATGTGATTCTCCTTCACAAAGTGGGAGCAAGGCAGAAGCAGGAAACTACAGACCTGTAAGTTTGACCTCAGTGGTAGGAAAAATGATGGAATCACTTCTGAAAGAAAGAATTGTTGCACAGGACCCAAAGCAGCATGGATTTACAGCAGGAAGGTCATGTCAGATGAATCTAGTTGATTTCTTTGACTGGGTGACCAAAGTAATAGAGCAGGGAGGAGCTGTGGATGTGGCCTACCTAGACATTAGCAAGGCATTTGACATAGTCCCGCACAAGAGATTAATAATCAAGTTAGCCAGCCTTGGAGTGGGTCCCAGGATGGTAGCCTGGGTAGCAAACTGGCTGCACAACAGGACACAGAAAGTAATAGTGAATGGAACACATTCCGAAGAAAGTGGGGTTACTAGTGGAGTACCTCAGGGCTCAGTACTGGGTCCTGTCCTCTTCAACATCTTTATAGGTGACATTGCAGAGGGTCTGGAGGAAAGGTATGCCTCTTTGCAGATGACACAAAGATCCATAACAAGTTGATACACAAGAGGGGGTAGAAAAGATGAGAAGGGACTTGACAAGGTTGGAGGAATGGTCAGACATATGGCAACTTAGATTCAATGCAAAGAAGTGCAAAGTAATGCACATGGGAAACAAAACCCCTGGAGAAGAGTACACAATAGCAGGGGAGGTAATAACAACAGCAAAAATAGAAAGGGACCTGGGGGTAGTCATATCAGATGACCTAAAGGTGGGTAAGCAATGTGAGAAGTCAGTAAGGAGAGCCAGGGGGATACTAGGATGCATAGAAAGGGGCATCACAAGTAGAAAAAGGGAAGTGGTTATCCCTCTATACAGACAGTTGGTGAGACCCCATCTGGAGTACTGTGTGCAGTTTTGGGGACCTCATCTGTGCAAGGACATAGACTGGATGAAAGCAGTCCAGAGGAGGGCAACTAAAATGGTGCAGGGTCTGCAGCAGAAACCATACGAAGAGAGACTGAGAGAGCTTAATATGCATACCCTTGATGAAAGGAGGGACAGGGGGACATGATAGAAACTTTCAAGTACCTCAAGGGAATCAACAAAGTCCAGGAAGGTAGCATCTTTCAGAAAAAGAGATGTGTAAGAACAAGGGGGCACAATTTAAAGATAGAGGGGGGATGGCTCAGGGGTAATGTGAGGAAATTTTTTTTCACGGAGAGAGAGTGGTGGATACATGGAACCACCTTCCTGGGGAGGTCGTTGGGTCTAAAACAGTGGGGGAATTCAAACATACATGGGACAGACATAAGGCAATTATAGTGGGGGGTTGCAGGAAGTAGGCTGTTGGTTAACTAGAATCTGCAGCTTATCCAGTCGGTAGGGAAATGGGCAGACTGGGTGGGCCAAGTGGTCCTTATCTGCCGTCAACGTCTATGTATCTATGTTTCTATGTTTTTACACGGGTGTGGTTTTCGTGAACCTTACCAAGGCTTTTGACTTGGTTGACCACGACCTTCTCCTGTCTACAATTGCCCTTCTGAATTTCTCCATAGATGCTGTTAACTGGTTTGGTAACTATCTAAATGCTAGGTTTCACAAAACAGTCATTGAGGGACATCATTTATCCAAATGCCTTATTAAGTACGGAGTTACTCAAGGATCTACACTTGGGCCCCTCCTTTTTTCTCTGTTCATAAATAACATACCTTCCATCTGTTCCCATACCAACATTATCCTATATGCAGATGATGCCACCTTATATTGTAAGGATTCAGACCCCTACACCCTTCTCTCCAAACTTCAAATAGATTTTCAGTCTCCACTCTGGGTTCTCCACTCAGGGTATGGTCCAAAATTCCCCCCAAAATTAAATGTATAGTTTTCTCCGGCATGCCTAAACCTTCTAATTTCAATTTCAGCCTCCTAGATTATGGTGGCGTGGTCACTGAGCGAGTTAGTGAATTTAAATACCTTGGCCTTACTCTTGACAAGCACCTCTCTTTCTGCCAACACATAACCCAATTAATTAACAAAATCCACCAAAGACTTGGGCTCCCCTACCAGATCAGGCAATTCCTCACCATGGAATCAAGAAGCAGGCTGGCCTCCAGCTTACTGCTACCTCTCCTTGACTACGGTTCCATCATTTATTTCCCTCAGAGCAATTTTGTCATGTTCAGTAAGCTCAAAACAGCATATAACATCATTATCAGATTTGAGACTGGGCTTCTCCGTTGTACCCACAGCTGTGCCTCTATGAAAAGTACAGTAGGGACAGATTAACATGGAAGACTTTCACGTTCATCTACAAAATCCTCAACAATCTCCTTCCCACAATGTCTCCTGTCTGTTCAAGAAGGCTTGCCCTACCTATCTTACTAGGCACACTGCCTCATCCCCTTTTTGGGTCCCCTACTGCAACACCTTTTCGGGGCAGAGATTGGTTGCCTACAGAGGTACAAAGAGGTACCAAGCTTTTTAACGCTCTCCTCCCTAACCTTGTTAGCAGCCCCTCCCTTAGCACCTTTAAGGTCAAACTAAAGGAGCGCCTACTCAGTAAACTACCTTGCAATTGCCATGGGTAGCATATCTTAATTTTCGTACCACTGACCAGAACAATCCCTAGATAACTTGCTCAATTTTTGGTTAGAATTTTTCCCTCTCTTTTCTCTTAACCCCTCTCTCTTGTCCACTTCACTGCTCCCATGCCTCTTTCTCCCTTCTAAGCTCTTTCAGAGTGTTTCCCGCCTTCTCCCGTGTATTTGTACATTTTGCTTAGACTTGCTGTTAATACTGTAGCTGCTGTACACAAGCCATTTTGTATGTAACTGAAATTCCTGTATACATTTTTTGGTTGTATTTTTTTAACCTTGTGTCTGAATAAAGTGTATATATCCACCACTGTAAAAACCCTAAAACTGGATGCTTGTGAATATGGGCATTTTTACCTACATGCCTTTCCAGTATAAAATAAAAATGGAATGAAATGAAATTGTAACAGCTGCACCCTCTACTGAGAAGGGCTGATTGTAATAAGCACAATTTTCCTTAAGCTGAAAGGGAGCTGCTGGCTTCAGTATTCAGTAAGGGCTTCTAGGTGAGTCTGCCCAAAAGAAGGTAAGGTATAATCTTTGCTGATCCATGGTGCGTGGGCTGAAGATGCCCCCACAACTGACACATCTGCCATTCTGTGATTGTTTGGCATGAGGTGCTCACATACAGTATCAGTTATCCATGGCTTCACCTGGGAGACCTAGAACATTATTTGCATGAAGTTGAAGTCCAATTGAGAATCCTAGTCTTTCAGAAGACATGGCAAAACACTGCCTCCTTACTGTGCTAGCATTTTTTCTGTCATTCCAGTCTGCATTTTTAGCAATCCCTGCTCTGTAAACAGTAGGGCATGTCATGTGAATTTAAAATTTCCACACAAGGGCTGCTGTGCTGGTTCAGTGGTAGCACTACCACTGGCAGGCCTGGCAACTCATGTTCGGGAATGAACTCAGGGCGTTGGAGGGTTGGCTGAAGGATGTGGATCAAGTGTCCATAGGACTGCTCTCCTCTGAGGAGGGAGGTCTGTGGAACCTGGAGTGTGCCAAGCCCCTAGCTGGAGCATGTGATGCTAGTCATCATGTCATTGCATATTTAGGCCTCCAAAGGGGGAGAAAATGGGAAATCCTGACTGGCAGGATGGCTGTGGTCACCTGCAGGTTCCGCAGTAGATGACTGGAGTCTGTCAGTGCAGAACAGGATCCTGTTCAGTGGGGAGTTGGGAACCCCCACCCACCCTGCTGGTGGTGGGGGTCCTGGGGGGCAGATGCATCCAGTAAGTCCCAGGAGAAGTCAAAGTAACAGGGCTGGGTTTGCCAGAGGATAGGGGCTGCCCAGATCGAGGGGATATGAAGGTGCACAAAAAAACCTTTCAATACACAAAAGTGTTATCCCAATGTGATGTGATAGAGCTCGTCATTGCTATGAGCAAGACTCCAGTTTTCATCCAGTTGCCACTTTTCAGGTTCTTGGACAATGAAAACTGCACATGTTCAGTTAGGTAGGTAGCTAGGTAGTTGTGATTTTTTTTTTTACCAAGAAAAGCACACTGAGCGTTGATAGCTCCTTTCCATATGCACCCTAGGTGAGTTGCATGAATCTTATATTGACTGGAATGATGCTAGACAGGAAATAGGGGACAATCCATAATATTAGGGGTGTTTTGAAGGACTGAACTGGGAATTCTCAGTTTGTTAAATGCTTGTGTACCTTGACTGTTGATAGGATATTTACTCTTTGTAAACCCTGTGAATCCTTTCTATTCTTTTTGTAAGTTACTGCATTTATTGCTGTTATAATTGCCACTTATGAGTTATAATCCAGTTCCTCACTCATGAAGATAAATGGCATATCCTGAGTCAGACTTTTTTGTATCTCCCAGTTATAATATTTCTAATAACTGTTGAACTGAGCTCTCAGAATGTCAATGCCTACATTTTTTCCTTACTTTAGGTTGGATGCACTCTGGCTATCCAATCATGATTCACTTGGAGTCAGCTAAAGAAATTGTGAATGTAAAACATATGCAAGCAAATGGCCTATGGGGTCCCATACATGAGTTAGGCCACAACCAGCAGCGGAGTGGATGGGAAATACGTCCTCATACCACTGAGGCAACCTGCAATCTCTGGTCAGTCTATATACATGAAAAGGTATTGGGGATCCCAAGACACAAAGCACATGAACAGCTGCAGCCAGAGAAAAGGAAGGAAAGGATTAGGCTTTACATGAAACATGGTGCACAACTAAAAGACTGGCATGTTTGGACCTGTCTGGAGACCTACCTGCAGGTAATCTTGCAATTGATAAGTGTTCATTGTGATTTGATTTACTTTCTTTTGGTGTTGCCTAATATCTGGTATGGGAAAGAAACTTTTTTTTTTTAGTGTTCATCTGGCCACAGCAGGGAATGGTCAGATTTTCTTTTTAATTCTGCTCACTAGTTTAAGACCCTAATCCTCCCATGATGGCCATCATGTTTTAATCTTAGTTTGAGTTGGAAGCATCAGCGTACACAACTTATGCATATTACACTACAAAAAAATATCATTTAGCCAGTCAGTATGCAGAGATGCTGTACCATTATTTAGCCATAACTGGATAGTGGACTGAGCAGTGGATTGTCTGCTAATGCCAACATTCTGATTGGTCACCACACAGAAACTGCTGTTATAAAATGGGCAACTAAACTCCAATGATCTGATTGGTCAGTAGCTGTCCAGACCTGTGCGGTAATTGAGCAATAACCACGTGGGTCTGGAAAGTGCCGTGCAAGTGTCGGAACTTGCTTTCTAGGCTGACCTAACTGCATAGAAACATCATTGCACTGCTTAGGAATTCTCAGTAACTGACAGTTGGGGGGGGGATAAAAGATTAAAAAAAAAAAAGATTCAACTAACAATATGAGTGACTTATCTGCCAGTCAATTGGACCTCGTTGATGAAGTAAACCCCACTGTCTGATGTGAGAACCAATTTACCAATGATGATTTATTTATTCTTAATTTAAAGATGTATTTGGTTCTGTGTTTTTTATTATTTTGGTCCATTTTATAAACACAATATAGAGTTTCCCCCAAAGTGTCTATGCATAGAAGCGGTCCTGCTATGCATATGCTGGCTGCCGCTGTCTTTTTTGATGTGCCTCCGCCCTTCCCACTATGATTCTGCACAAAATAAGCTTCCTGCTCCCTGTCCTGTGCTTAACCCTTGCTTTTCCATAGACTGACATATCAGTCCAGAATTCCTTTACATTCTAGTTGTGTCTGCAGTGTAGGGATTAACATAGCAGTGAATAGCACAGCACTCTTATCTTCTCTTTAGGTTGTAAATTTCACACACTCAGGGGCCAGCTTTGATATCAGAAATGCCTGCCACAGCTAGACAATTTTTAAGAGGAAGGTTGATCTTCAAGTGGTATGGGGAGGATGACTTTGGTGGTTTTTTTGAGACTTTCAGTCAATAAGAAAATTCTGTTTTTTTTAAATTCCCATCCCCACCAAAAACTAGAGATAGACAAGCAAGAAAGTATTTGTGTTTGTGTCATGTTTTAAATAGGTAACTAGTAGTGCATCTCACTGTATTTCTGAGCATGGTTTTAAATGCCATAAAAGCCTAGGGAATTGCCTCAGTATCTGAGACAACTTTGAAAAAATGTAACATTCATGCATAAATGTAGCTGATATTCCGTATTTTATTCTGAAATTCTCGCCTTTATTTCCTTATTACTAAGGGTATTTGCATGACTTCAGTATCTCTGCCTTTTTAGCTCTGGCTGCTTGCCTACACCTGTCATCCTAATTCTATTTATAACATCAAAATATGTTGCTGTGGAACAATTATGATGTATTAAACAAGGATTGTGATATCATGTGTAGAAGCAACCAGAGAAGATACAATCTATGGCATAAGGATCTTGTTTCATGCAACTTTTTCAATAAAAAGAAAATGGGAATTAATTACTGAAAATATGGGAAGTAATAAAGTAAATGGGATGGAGTTGAATGTAAATCTTACTTTTCAAAGATTTCTAATGCTGTCAGGGATCGTTAAGGTCTGTAATGCACCTAGGGACCTGGATATACAAACTGTGCCAGGCAGGGCGCAAGCCCAGGTGCAGTGCAACTGGGCTGCGCCAGGGCATCAGACCTGGCGATATTCAATGGTGCTTTCGCCATGGCTCAGCACCATTGAATATAGCACTAATGAGCTGCCGCACTGTGCCAGTGCAAGTAGTAGAACCGGAGCAGGTGGATGCGCCAGCACAAGTGTATTTGCACTAGGCACATCACTCGCAATATTCAGCACTGGGCATACAAATGAGGCCATTATGCATTCAGGGCGCAAATGGGGCCATTTACATGTCATTATGCCCCATTTGCATGCAGTGCACAGATCCCTGGCGACTTGCACCTGGCGCCCTGCCAGGCTGCAGCCACTGTGGACCGACACCCTGCAGTCCCGTGGTGGTCCCCGCTCCCATTCACGGGCATCTGTATAATAAATCCCTGGTGGTCCAGTGGACCACTCCCCATCGCCTGATCACGGGCATCTGTAAAGTAAATCCCTGGTGGTCAGTGGACCACTCCCCATCGCCTGATGGTGGCATCTGTAAACCTAAATCTCTGGTGGTCCAGTGGGACCCCCCTATTGCCTGATCGTGGGTATCAGTAAAAATGTCCTGGTGGTCCAGTGGAACCCACCTCTCCCCACCACTGCGGTCCCCGCCACCCAGCACCCGCCAGTCAGCGGTGAGGGCAGCACCCACCCACATGCCACCCTGCTGCCCTCTGACTGACCTGCGACAGTACGGTCTGTATGCCTATTGGTCCACTGCATGGACCAGTGGGGTTGCAGACCATACTGTACTACTACAGGCCCATTATGTGAATGTGGGTGGGTGGGAGGAGGTTTCCACTGGACCACCAGGGACATTTCTTTACTGATGCCTGCGATTGGGTGCTGGGGGGTTCCACTGGACCACCAGGATTTCATTTACAGATGCCCATGATCGGCGCTGGGGGGGGTTCCACTGGACCACCAGGGATTTATTTTACAGATGCCTGCGATCAGGCGCTGGGCGGGGGTTCCACTGACCACCAGGGATTTCATTTACAGATGCCCATGATAGGGTGCTGGGGGCGATCCACTGGACCACCAGAGATTTCATTTACAGATGCCAGTGATTGGGCGCTGGGGGTGGTCACTGGACCACCAGGGATTTCATTTACAGATGTCTGTGATTGGGTGCTGGGGGGTTTCCACTGGACCACCAGGGATTTCATTTACAGATGCCCACGATTGGGCGCTGGGGGGTTCCACTGGACCACCAGAGGATTCATTTACAGATGCCTGCGATCGGGCACTGGGCGGGGGGTTCCACTGGACCACCAGGGATTTCATTTACAGATGCCCATGATAGGGTGCTGGGGAGCGATCCACTGGACCACCAGAGA
The DNA here is from genome assembly GCA_016271365.2 of Neoceratodus forsteri. Classification (NCBI taxonomy): domain Eukaryota; kingdom Metazoa; phylum Chordata; order Ceratodontiformes; family Ceratodontidae; genus Neoceratodus; species Neoceratodus forsteri. Next base: position 1,071,037,594 of record CM028130.1, read on the forward strand.
TTTCATTTACAGATGCCAGTGATTGGGCGCTGGGGAGTGGTCCACTGGACCACCAGGGATTTCATTTACAGATGCCCGCGATTGGGTGCTGGGGAGCGGTCCACTGGACCACCAGGGATTTAATTTACAGATGCCCATGATCAGGCGAGAGGGCGGGGCGGCAAGCGCTTCCAGGGCAGGGAGCTTGTGGACAGTGTTCTGGGTGGGCGGGTGGGTGGCCAGGACTTGCTCCTGGTTTACCAAGGCATCTTTGCGCCCCTGAGTGGGCGCCAAAGTGGTTTGAGCTAGCATGTGCTGTACATCCCAGGCTGAATATTGGACAGCCGCATATGCATGGGTACGCCCCCTGCATTTGCGCCGCATACATTACTGATGTGCCCCTGGTGCATCATGAGTTGCACAGCACGACTTGCCCTTTTGAATATCGTGCCGGGGTGCATTGGTGGGTTGCACATGGCACAACCCTGTTGCACCATGTGCAACCCTTTTGAATATCCAGGCCAAGGAGTATTGCTTGTCCTTTTATTTGTAAGTAAAATGTGTTTTGTTAAAAAAACATTTGACATCCCTCATTGGGAAAATGTGGGCTAATTACTGTTTGTCATGTTCCTATTTAAAGAAATGAAATTCATACCTCCAAACAATCCATCTTTAACTGTACTATAAGAAGTGCTCTCTTTTTTTTATATAGGGAAACACAGATATAATTTGTCATTATAACCAGTTGGTTATAACGGTAAATACATGCTGAGTTTCCTTTTGAAAAAGTCATGCGCCACACTTCACCTCCAGAAAATCAGATCTTTTTTGAGGATATTTCTTGCAGCAGGTCACATCTTAGGAATTATAGCCATCAGGCGCTAGGACCACAGGGAAACTTTTTTGCTACCAGTCTACTAGGGGCCGACCACGATGATGTCAGACTTCAGCATCCTATAGGACTTATAAGTATGGGCAGCCCTGTGTCTTTCTTAGTTTTTTCCGACATCGACCATACTCGTCGTACTCCACGGAGACGCCGCCACTTTAGTTGACAGTTATTCTTCAAAGTTTCTTCAAAATTTATTTTCTTTCTTTTCCTTTTCCTTTTATTTTGTTTTACCATCACTTTATTTTTAAGTGCTGGCAGTCACCAAATTTGTCAGCGACAAGACGTTTCTTTTCTCCCTGGTGTCCAACGCTTCTTAATGGGTAGGCCTACGACTCCTGCCTGATCCATTCCCTGGCTTCCTGGCGACTGTGCTTTGTCTTCCTGCCTTGCCTTCAGATTTCCTGGGGGTCATCTTCTCAGTGAGAGATGAGTAGAGATGACCTCCTCATCGCCAACCCACTCCTTGGGATCCCGTCTTCTGATCTTGGCCCAGGAGAAGTCTTCACGGATGCTTCATTTTGGGGGGAGGGAGTGGAGTTGGTTGGTCTGTCCCTAAGATGCTACCAGTCGCTGCTCCTCTGGGTGCAGACTATGACTGTGCTCTTGTCCACTTTAGTGGTGACACCTCCTGTCTTCCTATGCCTTCCGTCGGACCCCTTTGGCCATGGGGGTGCAGAGACATCGGGGGGTTGCCTTCTCCCATCATCGCTCACTCAGTTCTCTGCGTCGCTGCCACTGTCTTCTTCAACAGCGACATAACCTGCCATCAAACACCTTCTTTCCATGGTATGGCTCTGGCAGTGTCTCGATGGCCCTTCTACGGGCAGGAAGGTCCACTGATATCAGGGCAGCTGCCTCCCCCCCTCATCACTGGAGCAGATATCTGTACTGTTGTTGTCCGACCCTCAGCGGTGACATCTCCTGCCACTTTGAGCCTTCCCTCCATCAAGGCTGACTCTGGCAGTGTTCCTGTTGGACCGCCTAGGCTGATGACGGTCCACTGCACTCAGAGCTACTGTTGCTCCTGACAACAGGACCTTCCTGCTACATGGACCATCGCTCTATCCAGGTCACTGGCAGGGCTTCCACCAGTCCTTTTACAGTCTTCAGTCATCCAACGATGTTGGGGCTCCCCATTGATGCTGCATACTTTCTTGCCCCTCCTTGGCGGTGATGGCTTGTTACTGCGAGTCCCTAGCACTCCCGCCACATAGCCAGCCCTGTTGAGCCATCAATGTCAGACTCCAAGTCCCTCTTCATCAGTATTTGCTTCCTGCCCTTCAGACCCAGGAACCATTAGGGGTCAGCTGGCAGTGAGTTCTGCAGGCCTTTCTGAGTCAGGATGCCTCTTTGGTGTCAGAGCAGATGCCTTCCCCCATCATCATAGATTGAGACTTCATTGGTTCTTCTATGTTCAGCGCTGGTCGGTCGACACTGGAGTCCTAGCTTTCCCCCATCAATGTCGTAGCTCCTGCAGACCCATCGAAGTTGGGGTTCCAGCCTTCCCTGTTGATGCCACAGACCCTTTCTATAGGATTTTATTGGCAGGGTCACCCATTGGTCTTTTCGTACAACAAGCACTGTGCCATCGACACAGGGAATCTTCCGCACCCCTTGTAGTGGGTACACGGCGCTCTCCCTTCCAGGGCCAGTGTCATTGTATGGCTGGGGCTGTCCCTGTTGTGCAACGTTAAGGCAGCACCTGGTGCCTTTTAAGGGCTCCCTCATGTGGGGCTCCTCAGAACGAGCCCCGCATCACCACCTAGTATGTTGCTGCACCCTCCTTTACTGGGTGTCGGCGTCTTTGCTTGATCCTCTGCCCAAGATTGGAGGATGGCTCATGTGGTGCCCCTCTGCAAGTGACCCCAAGGATGAACCAGGGAACTACAGACTGGTGAGTCTCACATCCATTGTGGGTAAGCTGATGGAGACTATCCTGAAGGGAGAGGCTGGTGTCCCTCCTGGAGGTCAAAGTACTACAGGACAGCAGACAGTATGGCTTCGTAAGTGGCAGATCCTCCCAAACCAACCTGGTGGATTTCTATGACTGGGCAACTAGTCAATTGGATGGGGGCCATGCATTGGATGTCCTGTACCTGGACTTCAGTAAGGCATTTGACTTGGTACCACAGGGGAGGCTGAGAAGTGAGTTAGAAGGCACAGGAGTGGGTGCAAACCTGTTGAGATGGGTAGGGATCTGACTTCCAGGAAGGCAACAGAGGGTGGTGGTGGCTGGGGAGCTCTTATCCCCAAGGGTAGTGATGATCGGTGTTCCACAGGGCTCGGTGTTGGGACCAGTGTTGTTTGTGATATTCATTGCAGACATATCATTGGGCATCAAGAGCAATGCCAGTCTGTTTGCTGACGATACCAAAATGGGAGTGGTGGTGGATGACCTACAGGGGATGGCAGTGGCTGCAGGATGATCTGGCAAAGCTGGAAACCTGGGGGTGCTCATTATGAGGTCAATGAACAGCTTGGCACAATGTAGGAAGGCAGCTGTAAGGCCAACAAAATGCTTGGTTGCATTGCAAGGGTATATCCTCGAGGAGGGAGGTAGTTCTGCCACTGTATAGATCATTAGTTAGACCGCACCTGGAGTATTGCATGCAGTTCTGGTGGCCGTATCTGAAAAGGGACATTAAGTTACTGGAGGGTGCAGTGCAGGGTGACAAAAGATGATCAAGGGGCTGGGGGACTTACCTTATGAGAGGAGGCTGAGGGAGTGGAACACGTGCTAGCTGGAGGAAGGAGGGACAGGGTATATGGTTGAAACCTTCAGATACATGAAAGGAATAAACAAGACAGATATGGAGGGGCTATTCAAAGTAAGGGAGGGGAAGGACATCCGGGGCCATGATATGAGACTGGAGGGAGGAAGGTCCAGGAGGGAAATGAGGAGACACTTTTTTACAGAGAGGGTGGTAGCTGGGTGGAATGTGTTACCGGCAGAAGTGGTATCCAGTAGAACAGTGGATTGCTTCAAAAGGGGCTTTTACAGGGCAAGGGGGAGGGTCAAGGGAGGGGCAGCTGCAGAATTAGGGGTGCTAGCTGCACATTTGAGCAGACTTGATAGACCACTACGCCTTTATCTGCTGGCAAATTTCGTATGTTCGTATGCTCCTGTCGATGGGGCTCAGGACACACAATCTTGCCCCGTCTCACAAGAGGAAGTAGCAACATCTACTGAGGTCTGTCTAAGACAGCTCAGATGCTTTTCCAGAGTGGCTGTTGGCCTATGCATGTGGAGCACTTCTGGTTAAGGGCATCCAGTTTGCCATGGATGTCCAGCTGTCCATCTTGCCTGCCCTCCCAGAAGCTATAAGCTCTTTGGGACAGTTGTGAAGAACATTATCTCTGACCTGCACTCCTCAGGATAATCTCTTAGGTCTGTCCATTCCCTCTACCAACTAAAGGGTGGGCATCTGGTGCCCTCTGCTGAGACCACCACTAAGCTGGAAGCTGGGGTAAAACAGCCGAGCACAAGTAGATCAGTGCTGTCTTCGCCTCCCTCCTCCATCAGTGCCTGTTCTAACGGCCCCAAAGGAGCTGTGGCTGTGGCCGCCAGGCCCTATTTAGCATGACCAATTGTCAGCCCCCATCCTCTGGTGGAAAGTCCGGAGGAGGTAGTTGGCAGTTACCTCTCCCTCCATCTCCCAATGGAGAGGGGTTACTACTGATGCTTGGGTCCTACAACTTGTGGAATACAGGCACACTCTAGAATTTTTAGAGTTTCCTTCAGACCTCTCTCCTGTGTCTCCTTCTTGCCATTCCTGGCCCGCATACCAGGGCTACTGGCTGGTGTGTATTCCCTGGTCTGCAAGAGGACCATGAAATTCTCTCCTGGGATCAGAGAGCCAAAAGATTATATTGTCATTTCCTCCTTGTCCCAAAGTTCACAACTAGGGACTTATGGCCTATTCTAGACTTGGGGGAACTGAACTTCTCATCCAGCTCATGACATTCAGGATGGCCTATCTGTAAGGCCTGCCCCCGCCCCGCATAAAGGGCTTGGATATGCTTCCTTGCCTGTCCAGGTTTATGTCCCCTCAGAAAATACCTCAGATTCTGGTCCTAGGGGACCATCTTTCATTCAAGGTATTGCCCTTTGGCTGGTCATCTGTGCCACGGGCAATTACCAACTACTCGGCAGTTGTGACACCTGCTCTCAGGAGAGAGGGACTGTACGTCTTAACTTACTTGGATGACTGGTTCCGACAACACAGTTCAGGCTCCTCTGGTCTGTCCTGTGCTATACCATGTGGCAGTTTAACACCTTAGGGCACACAGTTTATCTGTTCAAGTCAGTCTTGACCATTGCCAGTGCCTGCAATACAGTGGCGCAGCCCTGAACACCACCCAGGGCTTTGCTTTCCTGCCTTAGGGTAGGGCGAACCACCAGATGGCTTACGCCCAGTTGCTTTACGACAGCAAATCTGCCCCGGCCAGGCCATTCCTCAGACTGTTGGGCCTGATAGCTGCAGCCTTTGTCACAGTACCCCTCTAGACTGCATGTAAGGATTCATCAATGACCATCACGGGCCTTCTGGGATCACTGTTCAGATTACCTAAAACAGCTGGTTCTAGTTTCTCCCTCTTTTTAGATGGTGCTTCTATGGTGGATGGAACCCAGCAACCTATCAGGAGAGATTCCCTTCCTCATTCCTTCCCCTCCACCGATCCTCCCCAGAGATGCTTTGTGGACAAGCGGGGGGGGGGGCTTATCTGAGGCCTCATCAATTTAAGGGCAGTGGCCCAGAGTGGAGAATCCCTCCACATCTACGTAGAGAAGAGAGCAATTCTGTATGCCATGCAGATCTTAGAAACCTTTGACCCCATGCCATCTGCTAGGGCAGCCAGTCATCCTCAGTGTAGTGTTCCATATAGGCAAGCAAGAGGATGGCCCCATACCCTCTGTCAGGTACCAAGCGGGCCTGATATTGGGCTCTAGAACACAGTCTGGAACTGTTGACTGCCCGTATTCCAGGCATCCAAAGCGTCCTGGTGGATAGACACAGACAGTCGCAGTCTTGAAGGTATGAATGAGCACTGTTGACCAGGTAGTCAGAGTCCTGCCCAGCAGGTGTGTTCATCCAGAGTTGGACCCTTTGGCTCCCCCACTCACCGCAAAATGTTTGTTTTTCCACTCACTCCAGAGCCTGGAGTTTTCTGGCAAGAGGCATTGTTTCTTTCTTGGACAGGGAGGTTTCCCTGTACCTTTCATCCCTTTGCTCCACTTCAGAGGGTGCAAAGCATGCTCCGGATGGGAGGAGCCACTCTGATTCTCGTGGCTTCTTCGGGCCTCATCGGATCTGGTTTTCCACTACTACAGCAGTTAGCGGTGGTACTTCATGAGCCCCTGCCTCTATGCAAAGGCCTGCTTTCACAGAAACAGGGAACCCTGGTCCATCTGGACCTCAAGTCACTCCATCTCATGGTTCGGCTCCTGGGGACATAACTGGAGAGAGATTTGGAGTGTTCTCGCAGGTGGCCAATGTCCTGGGGGCTGCTAGAAAGTCTTTCTCTGGGTCCACCTATTCCATGAAGTAGAAGCAGTTTACTATGTGGGCTGCTTCTCATTTTCCAGATTCTTTCTCTTGTCCAGTGATCCAGCTTCCTGAGTAATTTTGTCCTGGCCAGAAGCAGGACTTTACTACTCTCCTCTGTAGTGCACCTGGCTGCCATCTCAGCTTTACATGTGCCTATTGCTGGCCATACAGTGGCTCAGCTAAAGCAGCACATCCATTCTTGGGAGACATCCTTCTCCGGGAATTCTCCCTTCCGCAATCCAGTACTGGCCTGGGACATGGATTTTGGGGTTCAAGAAGCTCACTTTGGCTCCTTTTGATCCAGCTGTGACCTGTGGAACATGTGTTCTTTCCTAGAAAGCATTATTCCTAGTTGATTTTTCTTGTGCTCAAAGCATTTCCAAGCTGTAGACCTTCCATGTGAGCATCCTTATTTTTTTTCCCACAAAGACAAGGTGGCTTTATGTGCCCACCATAAGTTTCTTCAACAGGTGGTGTCAGTGTTTGCTTTACATCACCCAGCCACCTGTCAGTATCTTGCCAGAGCATGCAAATCCAAAGAACACATTGGTTTGTCTTTGGCATGTACATAGAATGCCCTCAATTTTATGCTCATCACGTGAGAGACTGCAGGAGGTCGTCGCAGCTTTCTATTCCTTCGCCCCTAGAATGTGGAGGGGAGTGTTCCAGTTGCTTAACAGTGCCTGTCCAAATGGTTGGACAACTGTTTTGCTTTATGTTACAGGCGATATGGTAAGGAACTTCCTGCAGTAGTGTGTGGCCATTCAATCAAAGGCATGACCACCTCTGTGGCCCATTTCAAGAATGTGTCACCCACAGAGGTCTGTGCTGCTGCTACTCGAAGTAGTGTCCACATATTCTCAAAGCACTACAGTCTGGACATTGCCACTTGAAGGAGGGCTGGCTTTGACCTGGCTATGCTTCTAGGCCTTCTCTAGTAGGTCTACAGCTTCCAGCCTCCCTGACTGTCCCTCTGTTGGTATTGCTTGGGTCTCGTTCCTAAGGTGTGATCTGCTGCAAGAGACATGCTTGAACAAGATAAAACAGTTATGTAACAACTTATCGATAGTAGATCTTCAAGAGAATCTCTTGCAGCAGGTTATACCATCCCACCCATCCATCCCCCTTTGTCTCAGAGCCCTTTGCTCTTGTCTTTCTCTCTTTCCAGAATGGTGCTCTTTCTGTTTTTTCTACCTTCTTGGTAGCTGGAAACTTTAGCTCCCTCATTTCTCCTTGTGGAGGTCCTCTGGGTACGGTCACTGGTGGGAAACTGAGCAGGGCATGGGGCCGCTCATGCTTACATGTCCTATAGGATGCCGACATCTGATGTCATCATGGGAGGCCCTAGTAGACTGCTAGTAAAAAAGTTTCCTTCAAAGGCAGGATACTGGCCAAGTATTTGCTTCCAGAATATCAACTACCAGTAGGGGCAGCTATCCTGATAAAATGCTCAATACCTCTGCAGGGGGAGCAGTCTATAGTAGATCCACAGGGGAGATTCGTCCTGGTAAAGGGAAGAATAGGCCATATGGAACTGGTGCTAGGTAGCATATATGGCCCAGTGGAGGGGGATTCTGCTTTCTTTATGGAACTAATCAACAAATTGTCCCCCTATTTGACACTTCCAATGATCTTGGACGGGGACCAGAATCTTCCTCCACACAGGATTTGGATTGATCCAACAGCCCTCTCCGACCCCCATCAGATACCCAAAGAGCCCTACAAGAATTCTCAGATTCATTAGGGTTATGTGACCCTTGGAGGATACTGAATCCTTTATCCCATACCTTTTCCTTTTATTCTACAGTCCACGACTCCTCATCCCATCTAGATTATATCCTGGTCAGCCGTACTTGCTCCACAGTCTTTGTGCTGCGGGAATAGAGCTCATAGTCATATCTGAGCATGCAACAGCTTGGGTGTCACTGGTTCTAGACACTAATTTTCAGAGAGACTCGTCAAGGAGGCTGAACACCCAGCTCCTCAAAGATGAATATGTATTGTCCAGAATCCCTGTTCTCATCCAAACTTTTGTAGACAACAATCACAACTCTGTCCCGAGGATAGATCATGAATGGTGTGCTCTGAAGTGCTTTCTTAGAGGAGAATTCATACGGCTTTCCTCTACCCGTAAGCGTCTAAGGGAAGCAGAGGCTCTCTCCTTGTTAGCCCAGATCCAAACTCTGGAACAGCCCCTCTCCTCATCTTCTTCTCCTGATTCTCCACAATCCCTCCTCTCATTACGGAACAAATATTTTTCCCTTTTACAGGAAAAGGCAGAATTGGCCATTTTAAGAACTAAAGCACATTATATAGAACGTGGAGAAAAGGTAGGTCATTTATTGGCACTATGCCTTAGGAAGCTGGAAACCTCCAGGAATATACCTGCGATCAACACTCCTGATGAAATAGTTAAAACCCACCGCAGAGAGATAGTCACTATCTTTGAGCAATTTTATTCTTCTCTTTATGGCCATCGTATATCCCCTCCAAGGAACGAAGACCTGACAGCATATATAAACTCTGCAATGCTACCTACCTTGCCAGTTTCTCACCAAGCTTTCTTATCTACCCCTATATCCCAATAAGAAGTAGAAGATGCCATCAACTTGCTAGTGCTGGACAAAGCCCCAGGTTCTGATGGGTTCCCATCCAATTTTTAATAGATACTTTATCAAAGATATCTGGCCCCCATTTTTCTTCAGTTATTTCACTACATCCTGTCTGGAGAAGTCCTAGACCCTGCTCTTCTTGAAGCCACCATTATTCTTCTCCTCAAGCCAAGTAAACCTCCCTCCTGTCCAGCCAGCTATCGGCCAATCTCATTATTAAACTGTGACATCAAAATTCTAGCAAAAATACTGGCCACCAGCATTGAGAAGGTCTGGTCCTGTCTTCTTAGCCCGGAGCAGCAGGTAGGCTTTGTTGCTGGCAGATCCTCACTCGATCACATCTGTAAAATCTCTCATATTTTTCAAGCAGCAGAATCTTCTCCCTCGTCAATGGCACTAATCTCTTTTGACATGGAGAAAGCCTTTGATAGAGTGGACTGGGTTTTTCTATGGGCAACACTGCATAAAATGGGCTTTCCCTCAGAATTTGTTCACTGGATACAGACACTGTACACCCTCCCATCAGCTAGAATTCCCTGTAACGGTGTTCTGTCCTCTCTTTTCCCCCCCTTTATACCGGTACACGCCAAGGATGTCCTATGTCTCCTTTCCTTTTCAATCTCTATCTAGAACCATTAATAAGGCACATAAAAGCCTCTCCTAATGTCACTGGAGTCCCTGTTGGCAACATCATTCCACAGATTTTGGTTTATGCCAATGATATTCTCCTACATCTGTCAAATTCTGTCTCGTCTTTGACGGAAGTCTTGAGAATAATTGATACCTTTGGCAAGTATTCTAACTATAAGTTGAACTTAAATAAGACCAAAATATATCCTCTCAGTTCTCTCACTTACAGTCACTCCTTCACTCACTTTGGCTTGAAGTGGTCCTCCAGAAGCATCAAATACGTGGGTATCTCCCTTACCTCAGACCCCTCTCTTACACGCAAGCTCAACTTTGTTGATCTGTGGAGTTCCATTCAACAAGATCGCTCTCTTTGGAGAACCCTCCCGCTTTCACTATGGGGTAGGATTAATGTAATCAAAATGAATGTCCTTCCCAGAATCTTCTATCCTATTAATATGCTTAATGTCTGGCTACCCTTATCCTTTTTTAAACGAATCCATGCTGATATTACTTCCTTCATTTGGCTGGATAAAGTGGTTAGGAGATCTTATCAAAAACTGAGTATGCCTAAAGAATGTGGGGGGCTGTGCCTACCTAACATCTTGCTTTACTACTGGCCAAGTCACCTTTGTAAATGCGGGAAATGGTTGTCTATACCCTGGCTTCAACCTTGCATGGACTATGTCCCCCTCTGGTTGCAGATTGAGACTGACCTATTTTCCACCCACAAGCTGAATCCACTGCAATTTTATTCTCACCTGTGAAATTCCTGTCAAAATCCTGACCCAGTCCCCAATCAGCATCTCGCTAAAAGTTTTGGCCAACTATGTAGATATTATAAAATGTCCTCTACCGCAGATTTCTCTCAGCCCATTCTTGCTAACCTAAACATAAAAATAGGAGGTAACCCCATCCCCATGGCATGGCTCTCAATTTCTCAGGAACTTAGAGTTTCCGATTTCTACTCTCAATCCTCTATTTTATCTACTCAGGAAATACAAAATAAATTCAGGCTGATGTCAGCATCTGTTTTAAGATATACCAACTTCAGCACTTGCTGATCAGTATGTTGGGGCTCAACCACAACCCTCCACCTTTGGTGACTTCCTACAACAGATCGGTAACCTGTCTAGCAGTCCTCACGGAGTTTCTGCATTGTATAAATATTTACTCTCTAACCCAGAGTCCCCTCAGAGGTTCCAAGGTATGGAGTATTCTCTTACCTGATCTGGAATTGAACTGGGCCCAAATCTGGAAAGATCTGTATATTTATATTTCGCAGGACAGATCCAGGCTAACTCAATACCAGATTCTAAACAACATGTATTACGCCTCGATTAAACTAGCAAAAATAGGTCGCCTCCCTTCAGTTTTATGCTCTAGGTGTGATATGGAGGGCTCCCTCTTACACATCTTCTGGTCCTGCGAGAAAGTATCTGCCCTGTGGACACAAATAGAACAAAAAATGGACCCGCTCCTAGGCCTTCAAGGTTTGTTCTTTCCGGCTACTTGCATCATTGGGGATTTTTCCCAAATTCAAGTAAAAAAACGAAGGTAACACATGGCCCTCATCTCATTGGTAGTTAAAAAACTAGTGCTTAGACACTGGATGGACCAAGCAACCATTACCTATTCGGAATGGCTCCATGAAATATCTTTTGCCCTTAGAGCTGAACAGCTAATTGCCAGTGTTCATAATTGTAAAGCCTCATTCACCAAAAAATGGGGGAAATTATACGCCCTTTTTCTATCCCGATTTATCATTGTTGGCAAACCCGGGCAACCTTACGATCAGCTTCCTAGACAGTATTCAGATTGTACCTGGTTTATCTTTCATGGCTATGCAGACTTTATTGACGTTATACCTCGCTTGGGGAGGGTAGTAGGTACAGGGGGATGGGGCCTATTTTATCCAGTTAAAATGTTTGATATACATGATTAACGTTTTGCTGTTTATTGTATGGATGATTGTTAAACCAATAACATTTCTTTGATTCAAAAAAAATAAATAAAAAGTTTCTGTGTGGTCCTGGTGTCTGATGGCTGTAGTTCCTAAGGTGTGACCTGCTACAAGAGATTCTCTTGAAGATCTACTGTTATAATAAGTTCTTACTTCACTGTCCTTTACTCAGTCAGAATTGGAGAATATTAAACTGCATCAGTTTGGCCCTCACATTCTCACCTGACAGCAGTTAGATCTCGGTTGACTTGTCTCACACCCTCCAGCCAGTAACAGCAAACTTCAGTCCCTCATTGCACTGAAAACAAGTATTTGTCAATGCTGAACGTTTGTTTCTGGTTAAACAGTTTTTTTGTTTTTAATGTTTTGACACCAGCTTTTGAAGAGACTTGTTTTAGTATGTGCCTTATAGTTATGACATGTTCCATTTATAGTATATTGGCTGAAATGTGATTTCTTACCAGAGGTGCGAAAACACATCTCATGCAGGACTTTAAAAATTACACATCATGTTTATGAGGTGATGTGAAAAAAATTGCAACGTTAAAAGTTTGGGAACAAAATATTGAAAATGACCAAAGTTACGAACCTGCATTCATAAATTCCAACATAGGCTCATAAGTTGTTGTTTTTTAAGATTTTTACCCAATAGTTACAACATAGCTTCCTTGAGACCCCACGTCATGAACAAGTGCAGAGAGGTTTTTCAACTCCTGCCTGAGAGATGATTTAGTGCAGCGAGTGCAAAATCACCTTTTGGTATGCAAAAACACATTTTGGCCAGGATTTGAAAAATGACAGCTATCACATTTATGAGGTGCTGTGAAGAAATGGCTATGCTGAATGATTGGGGTCAAAATATTGAAAACTACCAAAGTTACAACCCTGCCTTCGTAAATTCCAACATAGACTCATTACTTTATTGTTTTTTAACATTTTCTGCCCCAAATGTTCAACATAATCTTCTTATGACCCCACCTCATGAACAATAGTGGAGACAATTTTCAGCTCCTGCCAAAAGGTGATTTTACGCAGCAACTGTGAAATCACCTTTCAGGATACGAAAATACATTTTGACCAGTATTTGAAAAATGACAGTTGTCAAATTCATGAGGTACTGTGAAGAAATGGTTATATAGAAAATTTTGGGGGCAAAATATTGAAAATGACCAAAATTACGAGCTTGCATTCGCAAACTTCAATGTAGGCTCATGACTTTGTAAGACCCCATCTCATGAACAATGGTAGAGAACATTTTCAACTCCTGCCCGAAAGGTGATTTTGTGCAGTGACTACAAAATCACTTTTTTGAGACAGATTTATCTAATGCCACTTGCATTGTTCACAAGGTCGTGTCCCAAAAGAGGTATGTTAAAAATTTGGGGCACAAATATTGAAAAATAGCCAAGTTATGCTACTAAGTTCAAAACCCCTTTGAAATACATTAAACTGCATACCTGATTTCCTCAGTTCATGGCCCGGTGTTGAACAGTGAAGACATGTCTGTGGTCCAGATAGGATTATGGTGTTGGACCCCCGGTGGCATGTAATGGCTTGGGGAGTGGGAGCTGAGTGGGAGGGTCGGGTGGGGGTGAAGTAACAGCGCAGCAGACATTGATGGATGGTTTTCTTTTTTATAGGGTTTTAAAAAAAAACACATTGAGGGACGGACTGCATTCCAACACTAGGATTGGGCACCCCAGTGTTGGGCTTGTCGGAACATTGGTGTGCGACCTCAGGGGAGCAGGGGTGTCATGAGAAACAGGGGTGGGCACCCCACTCCACTTACATATACTTGTATATAGATGGGAAAGGGTGGGTTGGTGGGCAGGCACCTACAGGGGATGGGGAGAAAGAAGCAGTAGCAGGGGTGGGCACCCTGCTCCGCTTACATCACAAAAAATTATTTATAGCTGAGTTACCCAAGTTCAGCTAAAATATGTTTTATGTACGACAAAAGCTGAACTCAGGGAACTAGTTACTTTTTTTTTTTTTTTAAACAATGGCTAGAAAGTACTTTAATCGGCTCCAAAAGTGGAGCTGTGACACTGGCATGCGACATGCATATTTGCTTACCTAGTTTCATCGGCTCCACTGTCAACTTCATGCAAATCAAAGGACAGAAGCCCTCTGATTGGAGTGGCTTGGTCCTTAAATACATGAAGTTTACACCCAACAAGCAGCCAGTGATGTAAAGACCACAGAGCCTGGTCATTCGTGTGAACTGCCAGCCTGCTATTTTCAACTCCAATGGGCTTGGCAGTGACACACCCCGGCAATGGCCTTTCACTGTAGCAAAATGATTGGTGCGCAGGCACACATCAAGCATAACAAATGAAAGTGAAAGTGCCTCAAGCAGCATAGCGCCTCAACCCAACCATGCTATCATTGGGCTCTGCCCTCCATTGTCCCATGCACTCCGGCTGCCACAATAGGCCACATCTGCTCTGGCAGCCAGAATTAAAAAAGCATGGAATAAAACAAGGCCAAAAAAGAAAAAACATGGCACACTGAAGTAGAAAGCGAAGTACAGTATGCTAAAGAGTAACAGTGTGAACAGCAGCACCATCTAGTGGTCAAACTAAACAATCTTCAACATATAGTAATCAAATCCTCAGGGCAGAAAAACAAACCCCAGCAATTATGTAACGTAAAATATGGGAAGGGGTGTAAAACTCTAATTTTATACACACCATCTGTGTGGGATGCTTTTATAAACACCTCGAGCTTTGCTTTCGAGGTTTATGTAACATCCTACACTTTGGGTATGTATAAAATTCCCATTATACAACCCTCCCCATGCATTGTTCTGTATTTAATAAACACTGATGTGAACAACTGTGTTTTGTATTGTTTACTGTTACTATAAAACTGGATTGAGAGTACATTTAATTTAATTACATTTTTTTACTGAGTAAAAACCACTGCCACCACAGTGCCTTTTACGGGGCGATCAGGAGGGAGGTCAGTACATAAAATAAAAGCATTGATGCACTCTAGACCTTTAATTAATTATCTCTTCAAATTGTGTTGGAAGAGCTTAGAGACTAAAATGTGATAATGTGACAATATGGCTGGTCTCAACTGACTTTTCATGTTCTCGGCTGAATATTAAGCTGTAACATTGTTTTTGCTTGTTGCATAGTTAATAAAGATATAATAAAAAAGTACATCAAATAAAAAATGGATACAATATACAAAATAGTGGAATGATCCCAATCAGTAAAACATTCTACATAATCAAATGGAGTTAAAACATTTACATGCAACAAGCCCAGAAAAAAAAAAGACCTTAGTTCAGAAAAGAATTATTTTTGTTCATTCATGTGTCTCTGTGTGTACGAAATGTCATTCCAAACACTGAACAAACAAACAATTAAAAAAGGCATAGAATATAAGCCTTTTCTGATTGGATGGGACCCATGTAATTACCAAACGACTCCGGGGGTGTTGAGTACAATCAATAATCCCATCCCCATGGCAAATTTACAAGCCGAATGGAAGGTAGGATTACCTCTTGGTAACTCATCCCCTGTCATGTTTTATGTAAGCAGTAATGCTTGACAGTATGTGTATTAAAGCACAAGCGCACACTCCAGGGCTTTGTGAGGCATGAGGCCAAAGGCAGTTTCCTCACAAATCCAAGGAAGTGCATCATACCATAAATGCTTTAAAGGAGAACTACGTTGAATTGACAAGTAATTTTTCCCAGTAGAAGCTGTTGTTTTAAGAACTGGTTCAAATTATGTTATTGCTCAAGCTGTACAGTCTTTAGTTATCCCAGTGGGTATTACTGATATCAATGCTGCTGGTAAGAACCATTTTAGAACAGTATGATGTAGTTTATGTCCTTGTTCAAACAACATGAAGTCTTGCTGTATTCTGACTATTGCAGTTAGCCCCAGCACTCAAACTGCCCCAGAGAGTAGAGGGTTAATTTCTAGGCAGAGCATAGAATGCTGAGCTCGAGCTCGGTTCAAACCTCTGTCTGCTGCACTTTGAAGTGTAACCATCAGATTCTTTACTCCGCCTAACTGAACGGTCGCTCCAGAGATTTCTCCTTTGCTCACGGTTTGAAAGTTGGTTAAAGTCCTTGGTTTTACCGATTATTTTTCGAAGTTTCGTTCAGATCTCTGTCTGTGGTACAGTAAGTATTAGGTAGTAAACTAAACATAGTAAACTTGTGGAAATTGTAAAATTGATTTTTCAACTGGTTCGACTGAACCAGTCGTTTAGTGAATTATAATATTCTGTCTTTGTTTCTAAACTTGGAGTGTGGTTACGGTCCTTATCGGTTTAAAAAACCCAGCATTTTCTTGTGTTTTTCCAATAACTGTGACAGGTTAGAAACCGATAAGGTGTCTTGCCTGGTTGTTTGCCATAAAAGGGTAAATTGCGGTTAGGATGGCTATGTCTGAGAATCCCAAAGAAAACTGGACCCACTGGGTTTCAACACTGCAGTGTGTGTGGGATGGTCTTTGCTAAGGCTGATCCCCACACCACCTGTGTTTATTGTTTGGGGTTTGACCACCTCGATTCAGACTGACAAATCTGTAAAAATTTCCCTAAGTCTACCCTGGAAAAAAGATTAGGTAGGCTTAGGGATAAGGAGGCCAAGAAGTCTGCTGACCCGGATGGCCAGCCCGGTTCAGTTCCGACCAAACCTGAGGGAGTGCCCTCTGACCAGGGCGATACTTCTTTGGGCAAGAGGAGAGCCGATCCTGAGGGATTGGTTCCTACAAAAAGATAAAAGAAAAATTGGCCGGTTCGGATCCAGAGACCCATTTTCCGATCACCGAAGAGATTGCCAAAGCAATAAGGATTGTAGAATCGCTCGCCCAGTTCCGTCTGATCCACGCCTTCTTGGAGACGCTCGGTTCAGCTGGTTCCTCCAGTTCAAGATTATGCCCCTGAAGATTTCTATGAACCAGATTTGAAGGGGGACGAAGATTATGATGATGATGAAGATGACGACGATGGTATGGAAGGTCTGGATGAGCCCATTGAACTGGACATCTCCCCAGACAGGCCTTCTGGTGTTTTCCCTCCTAGGCTTTCTGAGTCCCCATCCCACTACATGTTTTACAGGAAAGTGGCAGAAACCCTCCAGCTCCCTGTGGAAGAAGCTGTAGAGGAACAAGAGGAACCTGATTATGTGGAGATGATGGACATCCCAGAGTCGAAGAGACTGTCTGTTCCCCTTCATAAGTCTTTTGGGAAACAGACACACAAGATTTTAAAAACTCCAAATTCTGTACCTCCTGTCAACAGAAGGATGGACAAAAGGTACACCTTAGCAGGTTCAGGTACAGAGTACTTGTATCAACAGTGCAGCCATGTTGGGGTTGTGCAGGCTGTAGCCTGTGATAAGGTTAATACCCTTGGCTACACCCCCAGATAAAGACTCTAGGAAGCTGTGGCAAAGGAACAGTACATGGCATCCACCTTGGGACTCAGGCAGGCTAATTATATGGCCTGTGCAGCCAGGTACCAGAAGTCCAGGTGGGACACTGTACTGGCACTGGCTAAGTAGGCCTCCCCCCACCTAGCCTCGGAGCTGGAGGGGGTGGCTGCTGATGGGATTGAGGCATCTAAGGTACAGTCCCATGCTGTTGTGGACTCCAACGATGTGTTATCTAGAATCATGGCTACATCTGTGGCTCTTCGGAGAATGGCTTGGCTCAGATGTACTATCCTCTCACAGGACACCCAGGCTAAGGCCATGGATTTCCCTGTGGTGAGTAATTCTCTGTTTGGGGAGCAGACAGAGAATTACATAAAAAAGATGGATGAGTATAGGACCACCTATAGGAGTGCACAGGCCAAGGAAAGGCAGGCAACTCCTCAAAGGCAGCAAGCTAGGGGCAGGGGCAGGCCTTTTCATAGGCTTTTCTACCAAGCACAGCTCTCTTCTCCCTTTCCTCAGAGGGGGTTCTTCAGAGGGAGAGGCAGAAGGGGGATGAGCAGGGCTGCATCCACCCCTCAACCTAAGGCTCCTGCCAAGCAGACACCCATGTGTCAGCCCGAGACAACTCCCCATTCCTGTAGGAGGCAGGCTGGCTTGCCTGCCTCAGGACTGCATGTCTGTTACCTCAGACAAGTGGGTCCTGGAGGTGGTAAGCCAGGGGCTGGTTCTCAGCTTCAAGAAATTTCCAAAGCTGAGGGCCAGATCTTTTCCACCTGCAAGCATCTCCAAAACCATTGCCCTAGAGGCAGAGGTTTCATCTCTACTGGTTCTAAAGGCTGTAGAGAGAGTTCCTACATTGCACAGGGGCAAAGGTCTGTACTCCAGGTACTTCCTTACCCCCAAAAGAGACAGGAGTGGCAACCCATCCTAGACTTAAGATACCTGAACAAACATCTTTTAAAACCAAAATTCAAAATGGTGACTCTGGGAATAATCCTTCCCTCTCTAAGGCCAGGGGACTGGCTAGCCTTCCTGGACTTAAAAGATGCCTGCTTTCACATTCCCATCAGGTGCTCCCACAGAAAGTACCTCAGGTTCGAATTGCCTTCAGGCCATTATCAGTTCAAAGCTATGCCCTTCAGCCTGACATCAGCTCCAAGGGTATTCACAAAATGCCTAGCAGTAGTAGTGGCCTTTTTAAGAAGGAAAAATATTTCCATATTTCCATACCTGGACAACTGGCTCATTGTGGGTCAGTCCCCAGACCAAGTCAAGTCAGACCTGCAAGTGACTCAGCAAGTGCTCACTTCCTAGGATTCCTTCTCAGTCTTCCCAAGTCAGTTCTCAAGCCTGTACAGCTCCTCACCTTCATAGGGGCAGAGTTGGATACAGTCAAATCAAAGCTTTTCTTCCCTGGAAAGGGCAAGGGCTATTGTAGAGATGACTTCTTCGTTCCACCTTCTGGTCTCTCAGCCAGCAAGGCACTTCCTTCAGCTTCTGGGCCACATGGCAACTTCTACAGCAGTGGTCCAAGGGGACAGATTTCAGATGAGGGACATTCAGTTTCACCTGAGGGCCTTTTGGTCTCAGAAGAAAGATTCTCTAACCAAACTAGTTCCAGTGACTCAGACTCTGATCCAGGCTCTCCAATGGTGGCAGGATCAGAGCAACCTCAGACAACCCATTTGTCACTCAGTCTCACTCTGTAGTTCTAACCACGGATGCTTCTCTGTTGGGGTGGGGAGCCCATCTTGGGGCTCTCACAGCCCAGGGACTGTGGTCCCCTCAGGAATCCCTTCTTCATATCAATCTCTTGGAACTCAGGGCGGTCTTTCTGGCCCTGCAAGCTTTCTGTCAGTCAGTGCAAAACAAGGTGGCTCAGGTCAGGACAGACAGCACCACCACAATGTGGTACATCAACAAGCAGGGAGGCACTCGGTCCATGGCCTTGTACACGGAAGGCAAGAAATTGTGGTCCCTAGCTTATTCTCTGCAGACCTTTCTGATAGCAGTCCACCTTCCAGGGAAGGACAATGTACTAGCAGATGCATTGAGCAGGCTCTCCCATGGCTATCACGAATGGTCCCTTGACCCTCTGGTGTTGAAAGTGATTTTTTCAAGGTGGGGCACTGCAGAGATAGATCTCTTTGCAGCCCCAGACAATCACCAACTTCCTCTGTTTTGTTGCAGACCCCCAGTCTTGGGCTCAGTCCCTCTGGATGCTCTGATTTTGAACTGGGAAGGGAAATTTCTATATGCCTTCTCTCCCTTTCCTCTACTGTTCAAGGTTCTAGTCAAGTTAAGGTTACAACCCTGCAAAGTGATTCTGATTTCTCCAGACTGGGCCAGGCAGCCTTGGTACTCCCTGTTGCTGTCCCTAGCAGTCTATCTTCCCCTGTCTCTTCCCAGGAATTACAACCTGTTAACCTCCTCTGGATTTGGTACCCCAATCTTCAGTCTCTCAATCTCAAGGCATGGCTCTTGAAGAGTTAGAGTATGCAGATTTGCATCTGTCCCAAGGGGTTCTGGATAGTCTCAAAGCCTCTCAAAAGCCTGCCACCAGAAAAACTTATAACTCCAAATGGTAAAGATTCAGCATTTGGTGTTCCAAGAAGCATATTTCCCCAGACACTGCTGAATTGTCTACAGTTCCGGATTATATGGTTCATCTTAATGGTCTAGGCCTCAGACCAGCTACTCTCAAAGTACATTTGTCAGCTGTTTCTGCTTTTCTGTCAGTGGGAAAGCCTTCCTCACTGTCATCTCACCCTGTATTCTGTAAATTTTTCAAGGGGTTGCTTCATACCAGTCCCCCCTATAGGGATCCTACCCCTGCTTGGGATCTTAATGTTTGCACTGCTCAGCTTATGCAACCCCCTTTTGAGCCTTTATCTTCAGCAGAGCTTAAGTACTTGACTTGGAAAACTGTGTTCCTGGTAGCTATTACCTCTGCCAGGCGTATCAGTGAGTTGCAAGCTCTGCCAGTGGAGCCTGATTTTATCTCATTCCATAGAGATAAAGTGGTCCTTTAGAACTAATAGGAGGTTTTTACTTAAAGTGGTTTCAGATTTTCATCTGAACCAATCTGTGTCTCTCCTTGTGTTCTTCACTGATCATTCTTCCTCAGGAGAAAGAAGTTTACACAGTTTGGATGTTAAAAGAGCCCTACATTGAGCATACTAAGGCTCACAGGTTTGACTCCCTCCAGTTGTTTCTCACTTATGGGGAAGTGGGGAAGGGCAAACCTGCCACTAAGAGAACTATTGCCCGGTGGACTGTCTCTTGTATTCAATTATGCTATGAGAAGCTAGGTAAAATACTTCCCTCAGGGCTGAGGGCTCATTTGAGTAGAGGTACAGCTGCTTCCCTGGCTATGGACAGGGATATTCCTTTGCTAGAGATATGCAAAGCAGCCACCTGGAAAACAGTCCATGCATTTACCAAGCATTACTCCCTGGACATCCAGGCTAGGAGTGATGCTCGGTTTGGTACAGCAGGACTGCAGAGCCTATTCCCAAGGTAGGTTCTGTACAGCAGGACTGCAGAGCCTATTCCCAAGGTAGGTTCGATTCCCTTCTCCAGAGAGGTACTGCTTGGTAGTCTGCAATAGTTAGAATACAGCAAGACTTCATGTTGTTTGAAGAAAAAATTACTCACCTTAGTAATTATGTTTCTTCTAATGGAGTCTTGCTATATTCTGACCTTCCTCCCTGCCTCCCCTCTCAGAACCTGTTTTTGGGAAGTGGGCTGGCAGATGCAGTGTTGCACCCCAGGGGTGCATTTGGGCACTCCCTCTTTTTAGTGAGGGGGAGTGAGTTATATTAATAATTTAACAGTCTTAAGTTGTTCACTACCTGGTTTTTGGTTTTGGATTTCTTGACTTGAGTCTTTTGGGGATCCAAAATATTTGGTTGCCATTTGGCTAGTAAAAATGTTTACAATTTCCACATAGTAGTTAGTTAGTATTAGCTCGTAAGAATCTGACGGTTGCGCTTCAAAGTGCAGCAGACAGAAGTTTGAACCGAGCTCGAGCTCAAGCTCAAAATTCTATGCTCTGCATAGAAATTAACCCTCTACTCTCCGGGGCAGTTTGAGTGCTGGGGCTAATTGCAATAGTCAGAATACAGCAAGACTCCATTAATTTTGGAAACATAATTACTAAGGTGAGTAATTTTTTCTTCTGCTCTTTAATTGTTGGCACAATTCATCAGTGTTCTACTACAGAACTCTGTGACAAAGAGGGACATAAACTACATTATAATGTATGGAGAGCATGTGTTACTATTTTCAATAGTTTATAGCCTCGTAATCCCATCGTTATGATGTCAGCCTACTGTAAACCCTACTTGAATATGTCATACCAATGGGATTACAGCTCAGAATGCCACCAGCTGTGATCATTCTATGAAATGCACAGCGATCTTGTGTCCGTGCTAGACATTAAAAAATATTCTGTTCTGTCAATTAGTGTCCCGCCATAGTATCGATCACAGTTTTCCACAACACTACCTTCAACAGTATTCAGCTGTTCCCTGTCATGATGCAGTGCCAGCTCCTCCTATGTACACTCCACCCCCCTTCTCGTAGATGACACTGACATTACGAAAACATATGGTGTAACGTGATTAGGAATGACCAGTCGGAATCATAGACTGACGTGTTGTTTTTGTTTTAACATTTTAAAAGCGTAATCATATTTTTATTTAAACAGCTTGAATGTTTTTCAGGTTTTTACCATACTTGCATACAACAGAATACTGAACATAGCAGTAGTAGTGTTATTTTTTTAAATATAGTAGAACGCTATTTGTCCGGTTTAACTAAACATCCCTAAGAGGCCTTCCTGACTTAGGCATGTCTCGGTAAGTGAATTTTGTTTGCTGTTACTGCAAGTTTATTTCTCAATTGCTAAACATTTCCATACACTACAAAAGACAATGCCTTAGTAGTGGTTATCATCCACGTATGTAATCACCTCTCACAGTTGCCAAGAAAACTGTAAACCTCTCGAGCTGCGCTCTCGAGGTTTGCTTGGTTGTCTAGCAACCACTTGAGGTGATTACAGCATGGTTAACAACCACTACTCAGGAATTATCCTCTATATAATGTATGGTAGAGGATGATTACAACCTGAAACCGGCAAGTTTATAATGTTGTTATGGTATCATTATGACATCAAGAGGTTGTTAAGCCCTCTAGACTATGTCACAATGATACCATAACAGCTTTGGCTCCTTTACGCATTCGAGTCCCCCTTTCCTGATTTTATTTCTGGTGAATCCTTTTTTGGCCCTCTCCTTGTTACTTATGGTGGCTGTTACAGGCAGTGACACACAGCTCTTCTATTTTTATGGGCAGCGATCTCCAGGGCACAACACAACATTGTTGCAGCCGTTTGGGAGGAGTGAAGTTTGTGGGACGACTCGCACATGCGTGTCTCTCAGTGACGAACGGCCGTGGCGGTGAGAGATCTTTAACCAAAGTGAAAGGGTGCAAAGCAAGGAAACAAAAAAAGTAAGGACACATCGCTTTTCACTCATTCCCATACACTATATACTATACTAACGAACAGTAACCTCACTGCAATCACTTCTCAAGGTTTCCATGACAACAATATACCTCTCGAGCTATGCTCTCGAGGTTTTCCATGTTGTCATAGAATCCTCTCGAAGCGTTAACAGCCTGGTTACTGTCTGATGGCCATTCATTATCCTCTATATACAGTTCTAAAATGGTACTTGATGGCAGTATGTAACTCACAAGGACCAACTCTGATAACTAAAAACACTGTAGCTTGAACAATAACATAACTTGAAGCAGTGCTTAAAACAGCATCTGCTGTAAAATTACTTACATGTTCAGCGCGAGTTTCTTTAATGCACACCCTGAAATTTATTAAAGTGCTTATAACATAGATTTGGTGTTAACAAAAAAAACAAACATTTGTTTTAGGCAAAGAAAGGAGATTGGAGATGTGATTGTACATGAATAGTGTTTAATGCATGATTAGGTGACATGACTCGATCAATAAGGTTCCTGGATTTGTTCTTGCTTTTTTATAATTAGTTTGATGTAGAGAACTATACAGAATATTGCCCACAAAAACAGGTTGAATGAACGACAATTTTTTTTGCCAGTCAGAATTGTTTAATTCTAAACATTCCAGGCACTCTTGCAACCATAAGAAGCTGACTTGTGCAAACAGTTCTAAGGTCTGAAGTTCCATGTTAAGTTGACACAGTCTGTTTCACACAGATGTACTTTCTTCTTTCTACAAAATAAAATATGTTTATATTTAGATTCCATTTTGTTTTAAAACAGAAGGCTTCATTGTGATGTATGATATCTTTGTTTATATGTATAGTTCCTGTGTCTCTTATGGCTATAAAAGTGCTTGCTCAAGTTCTTTGTGTGCCAGAACTGCTCAGATTTTTTTTTGTTGCAGTTGTCATACCCAAAGAACTGGAGAAGGCACTCTTATTCCCACAAGAGACAGAGTAACTGTACATGATAACATTTATGCCATACCTGTAAGGATTAGGGCTGTGCATTGTCCAAATAGTATTTCCCGAATACCACGAATAGTAGGCTTGCTGAATATTTGGATGGATGTCCCAAATAGTTCACCATTTGGTCGATATTCAGGACGTACTATTCGGTGGGTGAGGCTTCAAAATCTCACAGAGCTTCGCTGGCCAATCAGAGGCTGTTTTTGGAGCTCACAGTCAGGAATGCCATGTGATCGCCTCACTCTGAGTGTGTAAATGAGAGGAGACAGTCATTTCTGAGAGAGTTAGCTGTGTTTAGTTTACCACTTGTGACTTTTATACCTGTTTGAAAAACATTTTGTGTGTGATCCAGTTTTGACATCTGATCACCTTGTGAATACATCTGACTGCAGTTTGTTTTTGGAAAGGAGAGTATGTGTGTGAGTGAATCTGTGTGTGTGTGTGCTGCTGCGTGCTGACTCCCTTCCCCCACTGCTTACAGTTTCAGAGCTCAGCTGAAGCAGTGTGGTTTGACTTTTTGCTTAAGAACCAGTTAGTGCTTATCAGGATTTCTTTTGTCAACAAAGTTCAGCTTGGCTTTTGCATGTAGCGAGTAACTGTTACTGGG
The DNA here is from genome assembly GCA_016271365.2 of Neoceratodus forsteri. Taxonomy (NCBI): domain Eukaryota; kingdom Metazoa; phylum Chordata; order Ceratodontiformes; family Ceratodontidae; genus Neoceratodus; species Neoceratodus forsteri. Next base: position 1,071,061,739 of record CM028130.1, read on the forward strand.
CTTAGTAACAGTGAGTGTCTCAAGCTTTTGCTGACTGCCCCATCCCCACTGCTGTGCTTCCTTAGCTTTTTGTTCCAAATCCACACATAGCCCCTGTGGTATTTTCTATTTCTTTTATGAAGCAAATTAGTATTTTGCTGTCTTCAGGTTCTGGGCTCGGTTCCCTGCATAAGTGAGGTGTGATTGTCATCTGACTCCCTCTTGTCTGCATTGCAGCTTACCATGGGGCATACATCATCAGTGTGTGCGTTGTATTGTTATTGTTGTAATCTGTGCCCTGCAAGTGCACACGCACAGTTGTCTGCACGCATTTTATTTTGTGATTTATAAAGCAGCGTATTTTTTTCTCATTGGGTCAGGCTTGGCCCATTGAATTGTTGCTGACAGTGATCTGGTTCTTGGCTCAGTTCCCTGTACAACTGAATAAGGAGGGTGTTGCAGGTGGCTCCTACCTCCATAGCTCACTGCACCTGAGTGGCCTCCTGTGCATGTGAGTTTTTTCTTTTTTGCGTGTCTTTGCCCCCCTGTGTGTTCACTGCTGTGAGTGTGTACACGTAAATTTTCTGTGAATTGCTTTAGTATTTCTGTGTGTGTCAGCCATGACTCACTGGGTTCTGTGTGTTGTAAGTTGTTTGGTGCACCTTCAAAACTTGAATTGCCGTACTGTACTGTATGACTGCACAACTGGCACTGTACAAGTAAGGAGTTGTTTGCTGACTCCATCTCTTTCTAGTATCAGCCTGTCTTTATTAGCTGCTACATGAGCGGTGTTGGTATTGTTGTTTTCTGCAAGAAGCACCAACATAAACAAAAACACTAATCACAAATAATATACACAGTAAGTTACAGACCATGTCTCATCAATCCCATAAACGTGCATGGTCCAGCCCAAGCAAGTCATCTTCACCACCAGCCGTGGCGGTGAGGAACAGGGTGAGAGAAGGTCTGTTCGTATTCACCCTCTCTAAATAGTTTTCCCCTGATAAGCCTTCAGGTTCTGGTATCAGTAGGATTGGGGGTAGTACTACTATAACTACAACTGCTGCCACTACTATTACTAGTACTGCATTTGTAGCACAATAATTTTATAAAAGTGGGAGGGCTTTACAGCTGACATCTCCAGTCATACAAGAACAAGAACCCACCCCACTACTAGTGGTAGTGCTATTCACACACTTCCCATAGAGGCAACATTGCCTATCAGTGTGCTCCTCCCACTACCACCAGTGCCATGATTTCAGCAACCAGAGCAAATCCTTTGTGTACTGTTGACACCAACACTTCCATAGCAGTGTGCACTGTTATTTGTGCTCCTTGCACAGCAACTGTCACCACAACCTTTACCTCCATTAGTAGTTCTGAGTGTTCTGCTGTCACCATGACTACTGCTACCAGTATTACAACTGACTGTAATATGATGACAATTTCTTCTACTGTAACTCCTGATTGTAATTCTGGCACCTGGACTACTGTTGACAGTGCTACTATCTTGCCAACTGTGCCCATGACCATAGGTAATGTGACTAGTACTGACCACGAGACTGTTACAATATCCTCACCAACTGTGCTGCCAAAACGTACTGTTGCTCAGCCTCGTAAGTTTCCTCTCACCACTTTTTCTTTTGCTGATTTGGAGGATTCTGAAGACGAGCATTCATCTGGTTTTGATTATTTACCAGAGCTACAAGACTTGTTAAGTGCATCATCTGACAGTGATAACCACATAGCGAATAAAATGGCGATGAGGCGAATATCGGCATATCTGTGTGAGAAGCATGAGCGTGCAGCTACAAAAAATGCAGTGCTGCTCCTATCGTGGCAAGCAGGTTGGTCAGGGTCACTCTCCTCCTCTTCCTTCTCCTCCTAAAAACAAATGGTCCACCCTGTCCTTTCAAAGAGTTGTGTCAAGTTCAACTCCATCTGATACACAAAGTAGTTCTACAACTACATCTGCTGCGGAGAAAGAAAGGGGCAGAACAACTGCATCCACTGCACCCAGGTCTGATAAGGGGCAAAACATGCCCATGGTCACCCTATCGGGGCCCACGCTTCCACTGTCAGTGCAGGGAAAGTGTGGTGTGGCTGTACTTTAGTGTTGTGAAAAATGATCCATCAAAGGCAGTATGTTCTGTGTGTGACTACTATAAGTTGCGGTAAAAAACTTTCAGATCTCGCAACATCAATGGTGAACTATCTCCGAATGAAACAACCCAGTGCACTTCAAAGATCCACAGCTGTTCCTCCCCCTCTACAACATGTGCCTGTCAGACCCTCTTCTGGTACTGGTCCAGTAGATGCAAAAAAGTATTGTTAGTGATTCTATTGCTGAGACAGACAGTGTGCCCTCATCTCCCCCTACACCACTTGTGCACATCCCTGTACAGGAGCATCACCCATTCTGTCTTCTTCTGCTCAATCATCTATTATTGTAACACCCTGCACCATGGGTTCAAAGTCAAAATCATTGTGATGTGGCACCGCTTGACTACACCCATCATGCAAGCCTTCCATGCCTCAACAAATACCAGGCGTCACACCCAACAGCACAGCAGATCACCAGTTTAATTAGTGAGATGATGGCCTTGGATCTGCAGCCATTTTCCATTGTGGAAAACACAGGTTTCCGTGAGGCTGCTGCAGCATTTGCACCCCAGGTATAATATGCCATCATGGACCATTTTTGCATACTGTAGTACCCAACATTTACCACGATTTGAGACAAGAAGATGCCAGGCTACTAGCACAGGCTGTTGGTGGAGTTTTCCTCTGCACAGCTGACATATGGACAAGCGTGAATTTAAAGCATGCATATATGTCACTGACAGCACTCTGGTGTGTTGCAGATGTGGTAGTCACTGCTGGTGATAGTGGTACTGGTGCTGGTTCTGTCTCTTCCCCCTCTCTCTGCAGATCTGCTTTGCTAAATGTCAGTGTTATGGAAAAGGATCACCAGGCTGTAAACATACTGTCATTCCTGCAAGAGATGTTGAGCTCATGGATTGATGGCAACAATTTTCAGGTAGGGTTTGTGGTCACTGACAATGCCACAAATATGATAAAAGCACTTAGAGATGGCAATTTTGAGGGGATATGCTGCTTTGCTCATACACTAAATTTGGTAGTGACAAAGGCTTTGGCAAACACAGCAGAGGAAGATTACACAGTCAAAGTAGCCAGAAGCATATGCAGCCACTTCCATCACTCTTGAAAGCCACAAACTGTCTGCATCAGCTACAAGAGCATCTTCAAATGCCAGCATCATCTCATCCAGGATGTACAGACCCAGTGAAATTCCACCACATGCTGCAAAGGCTTCTGGAACAAGCGGGCCCTTCATGAGATGAGCATGGAAACTGACATGGGGAGTCCTCGGACATCAAGACTGGGCTGTGATTGAGGGCTTGGTAAAGGTTTTAGCCCCATTTGAAAGGAGCACTCATGACCTTAGCTCTGATTCTGCACTGCTAAGTCGGGTAATTTCTGCTGTATAGATCCTAAAAAAAGCCATGAGGCAATTCAGTGGAAATGCTGAGAAAGATCCAAACCAGACACCAGGAACAGCGATATACCTTGTGGAAAACCTCACCACAGAACTAGAAGTTAGATTTTTTGATCTCTGTTCCAATAAAAAGCACATATTTGCCACTATGTTGGATCCACGTTTCAAGTGTGAGGTACTACATCTTATAATGCCCACTCACAGCGTTAGAGACTTTCAGGAGCAGATGTGCTCATGCTCAGAACTTAGTTTCTGCATGCTTGGGTCGATGAAACCAGCAGGTAACCCTATTGATGAGCCAGTCTCAGAATCACAAACTGAAAGCAGTATGGAAAACCTTGAGAAGGAGGGTGACTGTTGGGCTGAACTCAGCTCATCACTACAGGCTGAGCAGCGGAAGAGAACAGAACAGCAGCCACAGCCGGCACCCAATCTGCTGAACATTTATTTCAGTGATCCTCTGGAGTCATTCTTCATAAATCCAGTGGAGTACTGGATCAAAAGGATGAAAGCATCTCCACACTTGGCACTGTTGGTTCTTAAATATATCTATTGCCCCCTATCAGTGTACCATCTGAATGAATGCTCAGCACTACTGGGGATGTGGTGGAAGGTTCAGTTCCCACATCTGGCACTTGGGTTAATATCCCAGTACTGACAGTGTAGTGCAGCATGAGAGGGGTGCTGCACTTCTGAGGTGCTGTCTTTCGGATGAGACGTTAAACCGAGGTCCCATCTACCTGGATTGGTGGTAGTTCAGGTGGATGTTAAAGATCCCATGGCACTTATCGAAAAGAGTAGGGGAATTTCCCCAGTGTCCTGGCCAAATTTCCCTCATTCACTAAAATTACCACCAACAGCTTAATCTGGTTCAAGGTCAGTTGGCATTCATCTATATCCCCTCCCCAGGTCGTGCCTGAAAATAGGCAGAATTTGTCTAGTGCACTTACCGGTCAACAAAAACTAACTAACTAACTCACTGATCCTCACTTGACTCAGCACATGTGGAATAACTTGTGTTTATAAAAATAAATCTACCTCATCTTGGGTACACATATGGCCACTAACAATTGTGTTAAATAATTGTTTTGTACTGGATACAACATGTATGTGTTGTAGCACTGACCCATACACAAGCCATTCTGTGTTAACCATCATTGTTCTGTTAGCAAATAAGCACAACATGCTAACATTCATATTCAAAGTCATACTAACACAAATCTGTGACCAGCACCCTTTTGCTTTATTACTTTCCCTGTCATGGTGTATTCTTTTGAAAGAGCATGCCCTGCAGTTCCCAGTGCCTAAAACTGCCACCCACCTATTGACTGCTGTTCCTAATATAAAATCCTCAATTGGTGTTGCTACATCTCGCATCCCGTCCTGTTCGTGCCCATATTCCATCGATCCCTTTAACAGCTTTCCAGATGCCAGTTACCAGCGTGGCATCACCAGTCTCAAGTATTTCACGTGCATGAAATATGGCAGTTAATAGTGTGTCATCTCCAGTCTCAGTGTTTCCCATGCCTGAAATATGGCAGTTAACATTGTGTCATCTCCAGTCTCAGTGTTTCCCATGCCTGAAATATGGCAGTTACAAGTGTGGCATCACCAGTCTCAAGTATTTCGCATGCATAAAATATGGCAGTTAGTGTGGCATCTCCAGTCTCAGTATTTCTCATGCCTGAAATATGGCAGTTAACAGTGTGGCATCTCCAGTCTCAAGTATTTCCTACGACTGAAATATTCCGGTTACGAGTATTGCATCACTAGTCTCAAGTATTTCACATGATTGAAATGTTCTGGTTACCTGTATAGCATCACCATTCTCAAGTATTTCCCATACCTGAAATATTCCAGTTACCAGTATGGCATCTCCAGTCTCCAGTATTTCACATGACTGAAATATTTTAGTTACCAGTATGGCACCATCTGTCTCAAGTATTTCACATGCACGAAATATTCCGGTTACCAGTGCAGCATCACCAGTCTCAAGTATTTTCCATGCCTGAAATATTCCGGTTGCCTGACTATGACCAGCTCGTACCACTGTTTTGCAGTGTTGGGTAAGTTACTTTTCTATTACTTTTGGAAGCTTGTTCCAGGAAGCTCTGTGCAGTCACTAGCAAGGATGGAGAAGTACTAGAAAAATAATACACTACAGTTAAAGTTACTTATGTCTTTTATACAAAAGTAATACGTAATTGTAACCTATTTACATTTATTTGAAAGTAACTAGTAACTAACCTATTACTCTCAAATAAATGTAATCTGTATAGTTACTTGTTACTTTTGTATTGTTTTATATAAAAAAGTAACTGTAACTGTAACTGTAAGGTGTATTACTTTGTCTAGTACTTCTCCATCCTTGCTAGTAATCATACCTCTCCAACCTTTTGTCACTGAAATGAGGGACATTTTGGACACTCAAAATGAGAGACACAGACCCTCAGAATGAGGGCACATCCTCAAACATGGAGCTACAAGCTCAGAACACTGTAAAACCATAGTGTTTACTTGTACAAAGTTTATTTTGGTTTATTGTTTTAGAATATTAAGTGTTTCTGCTTTAAAGTCTGAATTTACAGCACATTCGCTGTGTGGGCAGCACCTTTTCCATTAGGACGGATGAGGGACAGAGCAATTTTAAGGGCAAAATGAGGGATGTCCCTAGTAATGAGGACACTTGAGATGTATGCTAGTGACTGCACAGAGCTATCTGGAACAAGATTCCAAAAATAATAGAAAGTAATAGAAAAAGTAACTTACCCAACACTCTTGTTTTGTTGCAATAAGCTGCTGCTGCTGACAATAATGATTGTGAAGAAATCTGGAATATATTACTGATGACCAATGACCGTCAAAGCGAGTCTGATGACACATTGTGAAATACCAGCAACAGTAAGTGAAATATGCAGTCTTTTAATGCTTTTATTTCTGTTTGTGTTTTTTTTTTGGGGGTAAATTGTGATTAAAGTGTATCTCTAATCATGTTTGTCTCCTGTTTTTTTTTTTGATATCAGGTATTTTACCACCTGGGTGATGAACTCTTGGTAACACATTGGGTGTGAACAGCAAAGGTAAGTAAAGTATTTAATCTGTTAATTGCTTTCTTTCTATTTTGGGGTGTTGGGTGAGGGCTTATTAAAACAAAACAGGGAGACTGCCTGGATGTGTGTAGGCCAGTTTGGAAAAGCACTGCATTTCATTATGTCTCCCTGACAGGTAGCATCCAATCAAAAGACCTTTATGGGGTAGCACATCATAGGCTGAATGGGCCTCACGCTTGAGTGCCATCCTCACAGCTGCACCTCTTGGCTCCGAAGGTAAGATGTGAATGTGTATGTTGGCCTGTTGAAGTTACAGTGTTATCCTATGGGCTTAATTATGTCTTATTGCTTGCTTTTCTTAATGACCATGATTACTTAAGGTTCTGGCATATGGTGTTCTTGTAGTGGCCACTGAGACATTTCAGGCCATATGTAGATTGTTACTTAGCTCCAAATATTGCCAGAATTATGGCATATTGAAGTTACAGTGTTATTCTATAGGCTTAATTATGTTTTATTGCTTGTTTTTCTTCATGGCCACACTTATTTAAGGCTCTTGCATATGGCATTCTGGTAGTGGCCACTGTGACCTTTCTGACCATATATAGATTGTTACTTAACTCCAAATATTGACAGAGTTATGGTGTCTTATACTTTCAGTGTTATCCTATGGGAAACTGCATGCCCATGATGAACTCATTTCCTCTGCATCCTCCTCCTGAGGCATCCGCATCAGAAGACATCTTCTGGCACCACTGTACAAGGCAAAGTGCTGTGACCTCTACATTCTCATCCTGAAGTACCAGCAGCACAAGACAGCCTCAAGCACCCATGTACAAGCCAAAATGCCATGACATCTTCATCCTACTCCTGAAGCACCAGCAGCAGAAAACAGCCTCTGGCATCACTGTACAAGGCAAAGTGCCGTGACCTTTGAATCCTCCTCCTAAAGCACCAGCAGCACTAGATGGCCTCTGGCACAAATGGGCAAGCCAAATTGCCATGACCCCACATCCTCCTCCTGAAGCACCAGCAGAACAAGACAGCCTCTGGCACCAGTGTACAAGCCAAAGTGGCTAGACCTCTTCATCCTCCTCCCGAAGCACACAGCAAAAGACAGCCTCTGTCACCAGTGTACAAGCCAAAGTGCTGTTACCTCTTTATCCTCCTTGTAAAGCACCAGTGGCAGAAGACAGCCTCTGGCACCAGTGTATAAGCCAAAGTGCCTTTACCTCTTATCCTCCTCCTCCTGAAACCATTTTAAGGAGTTATATAGCAATTCTCCATTAAGGAAAATTATATACCCAAATACCGAATAACAAATACCTGGGACTCGAATACCGAATATTCGGGAAATGGTATTCGCACGGCCCTAATAACGATAAATGTTGGCAAATATCAGAGATATTTTTGCCACTGTGGGACCTAGAGTGAGAATATTGTGATGCTTTCATTCTAGGTCCATAGTGGTAAAAATTCTCTTTGTAGATCCTGACTGGCCAGGGACTAGGCCAGGACAAAGCAGCTGCCAAGTTTCAAAACTGCGACTTGGTGATGGCTCCTGCCTCCACTCTACACCCTCATGAATTAAAACAACTGACCCTATTTTTGTTACAAGAATATCACAAAAAGTGCAGAAAATTGTACTGATATTTAAAAGTAGTCCCTTTTTTTATTTCTGAAGTGTTTTCTTTTCCTGTGTGCTTATTAGATGGGTTGGCAGTATAGCCTAGAGGTTAGAGTAATGAGCTGAATGAGCTTGGTACATGCGGCAGACTCTGGTTTGATTCCCACAACCTCAGCTACACACTGTATGACTCTGAGCAAGTCATTTAATCTCCCTAGTGCTTTCTGGTGGCCCCTGAAAACAGGCACTTGGGCATAGTGGGCCTTACCCAGTTAGCAAAGCATAAAGAAAAAAATGATTTTCTACCTAATAGTATTGGCTGTGATGTGAAAAGAGGTGCTTTACCTGAAAGCAGACAAATCTAATTCTGTTCCTTCCACTGCATCATTCGAGTGTGACGTCACTCATTGTCACATCACAAGCCCTGTTGCCTGATTGGTAACATGTGTTAAGTTACCAGTCATTGCAACAGAAGATTAGCTCTTCTTGGTTATTAGTGATGTCAATCAGAGAGAGCACAATGTAATGATGTAAAGGGAAGAAAAGAATGGACTATGACAGCCTGCAGGTAGAGTGCTGTTCCATATATCACACCTAGTACTATCAGGTAGAAAATCTTGTAATTAGTAAACCAGAAAAGAAACAAATACCTCAGATACAAAAAATGATGGCTGACTACTTCTGAAAGTAACTGTTAATTCCAGGCAGTATGCTAGCTCTTTAACTACTCCTGTAAGGTACCTTTTTTTGACTTCCTCTCCAGTCATGGCAACAAATGACAATAGTGCTGCTGGCTCTACCACACTCCTGCATACCTAACCAACCACACTCCCAATCACAGCATACTGGCCAGCAGTTAGAGTGCTGACTAAATCCATGGCATCAAACAATCGAACAAGCAGGCCACAAACCCATAAGGGGCACAGCCAACATAATGGTGCCAAACCTCATCATGCACTCTTGCTCACATTACGTTACGGATTTCAAAAAGCAGGCAAAATGATTCAGAAGCAAGGCAAATCTAAAAATGAAAAAATAAGCAAAAATGATGCACAGCTAAAGGGTATGGCATAAATTGAATGTTCCATGGCCGTTCTGAAATTATCTGTGCTCTAAGGGCATGGATACAGTTCACATCCACACACTGTTAGTTCAACTGGTAATACTGATTCATTGGATGTCTTTAAGCTAAGCTCCTCCCACCACCTGGGCAGTATATCCTTCAGCTCTGTCCCATGATGTAAGATCTTTCTTTGCAGCTCTGCAGCATTCGAAGTATCCCTTAGCACTTTGGAGAAAACCTCTTCGAAAACAGAAGATGTCGAACACTGACCCCCATATGTGCTGCCTCTACTGCCTTGGATCACAGCACAGCATGGAGGGATGCAGCCTTTGTCAGGCAATGCTTCCAACTTCACTGAAGGATCCCATGGCCAGTCTCCTCCATGGTTGACCAGTCAAGAGGGACCCAAAGCTTCAACTGAAAAGCCACTAGAAGGCCTCAGCTGTGACTAGGTCAGTTGTTCAACTGGCAGCTTTTAAGGAGGAGGCAGCAGCTGTCACAGTGGGTACATCTTCAGCCTCAGTGCTGCTCCTGGATGGGACCAGTGTTGGAAGATCTTCACAGACAGGTTCTGTGATATGTGTGGGAAACTCTAGACCTCCAAGGAGGGCCCTTCTCACTATGGTAAAAGAATGAGCACTGCCAGCACCAGTCGTGGGACTGGAAGAGATTACTGTCTTCCTGATCCCTCAACTTCCATCAAGCTCTCTTTAATAGACAGTTTGGTTGACAGTTCTTTGGTGACCCGTTGGGCTTGTTGTCATTGACACTGGTCGAGCAGGCTGTTGAGATTTTCCTTTAGCCTGTTGACCAGTTGTCAGAGAAGACTGGGTCAATCTCCCGAGACTCCAGTTCTCCCAGTCTTCACCTAGGAGTACGTGTCCGGTCAGTGCCCCAGACTGGTTCCACTCTGGACCATCCTCCACCAATGATCATCCCGCTGAAACCCGATGCTTGTAAGTATGGCTAGGCTTGTGGTCTACACTGACCATTCAGGGTTTCTCCTCAACATTGGCTCTCAGGTTGACAGTCAAGGCACCAACAGTCTCTCAATCCTGCTTGACTTGGAAGCACTCCTGTCAGTGCTGTTCAATCTTTTCATCCTTGGGTGAGAAAGTCATCACTGCAATAAACAGTCACTACAGTGAGCTCTTCTGGCAGCAGTGGACCATTGAGGATGGGGAGGGCTCTGCCCTCTGGACCTTCAGTCACCAGGCAGCTGCAAGTTATGTCCATGCTGGTCCACATTTGAGAGATTTCTCTGAGATCTGCCTCTCACCGTTGTGAGTGGAGCCACCTCCACTGCAGCCCTTGGTGGGAACCTCAACTAAGGACTCTATGCTGTGGTTGGCTTGCCAGGCCAGCTGCAGGTAAATCACCCATTTGGAAGCCACTAGGGTGGTCCACAGCAGCAAATGGTTGAGGGCGCTTTCAAAGAGTTCTCAGATGACCCGTATGAGTCATCTCGTTATCTTCAAGGACCCATACCTTGACCAGGCTTTGGTCAAGGAACTGTCCACTGACTATGGGTTGGTGTCATTTGGGCTTCCCTCTAACTTATGTCAGAGTCCATGACTGTGATCTTGGAACCAATCCAGAAGTGGGCTAGATATCCTTTACTGATGTCCTGGATAAGGGCAATTTATCGGGGTCACCTTTCATATGACTGAGGCTATTTTGGAACAGACTCTAGAGATTTGGCAGCTCCTGACATTCTGGCCAGCACCCTCTACCCATATGGCCTGAATTATGCTTCCCCTACAGGGTCCCTTTTGGGGTTTTCAGACCACCCCTTGGCTTAAGGGTTGGTCTTAGCCTCAACCTTCCAGAAGTTTGGAGGTCAAGGGGAAGTGGGCAAGCCCCCCAACAATGAGGAGAAGAAGCTTGACCCTCTGGCCAAGAAAGTCTGCGACACTTGCCCCTTGGATCTTCATCAGGACAGACTTTGGTCACTACCTGTTGGAAGTGCTGGATGGAATCTTCCCTCACCTCCCTGCCGATAGCAGTTGCTGGTGAAGTTGGTCAAGGAACATGGACAAGCATTGGCTAAATACCAGATCCAGATGGCCTTGGACATGGGTGACTCCTGTGCCCATGGCAGTGGCCATCACAATGCATTGCAGGGTCTAGATGAGGATCTCCACCTTTGTGGCTGATATGCAGCACAGGCTGGGTGATGTCCCTTCTTTTGCACTGACTTCTTTGGCCTGGTGTGGAATGATGTCTCACCATGACAAAGTCCAATGCTCACTAGATTATGTGACTTTGTTCCAGAAGGACTCTAAGGCTCAGACGCTTAAGAAGAGGACCTTCCAGTAGCGGTCCTTTCAGCCATAGCAGCCTTGGCAGAAGCCCCAGCAGGGAAAATACTAAGCCTGGTGCCTGAAGGCCAAGTTCAATGGCCAGAGGCCAAAAAGAGGCAGGGTTAGGGGAAGTGATGTCCCTCTGGCCCCAGCTTCTGGTGCTTCCTGCAAAGCTGTCCAGTGATGGGTCGGGGTGTCATCCTCCTGCCTGTATAGTCCCTGAGCCAGCTTCCCATAGGGGTTGGTTATGCCACTTCTGGCCACACTGGTCCATCATCACTACTGATCTGTGGGTACTGGAGGTGGTAGGTAGAGGATTGTCTTTTTGATTTCAAGCTCGCCTACCTTACTGACTCCATGCTCCTTGTGAGTCCTCAGTATTGCAGGACAAGTTGTCCATCCTAAGGAGGACAGTGCTCAGCTTCTGACAAAAGTCATAGCCCATGAGACTGATGCCTTGTCAAGTCAGGGGTATATGTCCAGGTACTTTCTGATCCTGAAGCGGATGGGGCGCTGGTGCCCCATACTGGATCTGCATGCTGTACCAGTTTATGTGAAACATATGTTCTAGATGGTCACACTGAGCAGATTATACCATTCCTAGAGCAGGGCATGTGGTTCATCTCCTGGATCTCCAGGATGCATTCTCCAGGATGCATTCTTCCACATTCCAGTCTGTCTCTTCCACTGGTGGTACCTTTGGTTCTAAGCAGTAGGGGTTCTCTATCAGTTCCAGATCATGCCCTTCAGCCTCTCATCCATGTCCAGGATCTTTACAAAGTGCATGGCTGTGGTAGAAGCCTTCCCGTGCCATCAGGGTATCGGTGTGTGTCCTGAACTGAAAGACTGTCTGATAGCTGGGACATCCAAGGAAGATGTGAAGCAGTCCAGGGATCCAGTTTTCCAGACCTGCAAGGATGTGGGCCTGCTGGTCAACCTGGACAAGTACAAACTGATACCTTCACTGGTAATCAAGTTCATCGGGGCAGAACTAGACTCCCTGTGGGCCACCCGTCTCCCTGTGGACCAGATTCAGGACCTGTCTTCTTTGCCAATTATTTTCAGTTGGGCACTCATGCCCTAACTGGGATTTCCTGCAGCTGTTGGGGTACATAGCATCCACCACCAGTGTGATCCATTGGTAATGCTGGCAGAGGCATCACCTGCAGTAAGAGCTTGGCTGCTAGTGGTCCCAGTGCCTAGGTGATCTGAACCAGTCAGTCTTAGTGACCTAGCCATTGTGGGTCCCATCCAGTGGTTGCTGATCCCTCAAAATCTGGAGGAAGGAATCCTGTCTGTCTGCTGAGAGCCAACCATCATGCTCATGATGGATGCATGTCTGGTGGGGTGGGGAACACACCTGGAGAATGACAGAGTCCACAGGTAGGGATGTAAGTTTGTCATGGCAGTCATACACATCATTGATTCCATGACGTTTGATCTTTATTCAGGACTTCCATGACTTTCACTAGTGTCATCAGAATGTAGCAATGATGACAGTGCCACAACTTTATTACTACGGTTTACTAATGATTTCATGAACAAACAATGAGTCATTAAAACCTCATCCATGACAAGCTTACATCCCTACCCACAGGTACTGGTCACCACATCAATCTGTTGGTGTTCTGTGCAGAACAGTTTCCTGTCATGGAATTTGCTTCTCTGGTCAGGAGTCAGGTCATGCAGTTCGAGATGAACAGTGCCTTGACCATGTTTTCCCTGAGCATGCAGGTTGGAATTCACTCCCTTCATTTGTGTAGGGAATCCCTCCTTACCTGGACCCTTGTGTGCAGCCTTTGTTCTGATCTCTTGGTAAAACATGTTGCAGAAGTCAACAATCAGCTGGCAGATGCTCTCAACCAAGTAGGAGAGACATCATACGAGTGGTCCCTGCATCAGGAGCTGGGAAGCCATCTGTTCTCCTGGTGGTGCACCCCTGTGGTGGACCTGTTTGCCTTCTGGGTGAACAGAAAGCTGATGCTGTTTTGTGTCCACCCTCACAGTATGGGACACTGTTGGAGGATTTTCTCAGCCCTGGACGCCAGGCTTCATGTGTGCCTCCCTCTTCCTCTTGACCCACAAGTTGGTAGTCAAGGCCAAGAAGGAAGAGCATGGATGATCATGATAGCCCCACATTGGCCCAGATAGTTCTAATGTCCAGATCCCCTCAGCCCCAGCAGCAGGTTTCCATGACAGTTGCCTCTTCATCTGGATCTGCTGACCAGACAACTAAGGTAGGTCCTGCACCTGGAACTTCACTCGCTATACCTCACAACCTAGTTCCTTTGTGGCTAGAGTTACAGGCCTGGATCTTACAAAAGCTGTACAGGATTGACTGCAGTCAGCTGGTCGCAAAGTGATTGTAAAGCTGAGTCTGTGGGAAAACGGGGGGGAGAGAGCAGACGTTAGTGAGAGAGTGTACACGTGTTCTCCAAATGTCAAAGAAAAAGACTGCCTCCATAGAATGATCGGTGCTGTGCACACAAGCAGGAAGAGATGGAAAAAGCTTCTGCAGTACCTTGAGCACAAGGAGGAGGGTAATCACAGCACCATTCTCAGTGAATTTCACAGTCAGTTTGAATATTAAAACTGAAGCTGAGTAGAACCTATGTTTATATGAGCTTTTCAAACATTCCAAATCCTTAGAAAATGAGAATAATGTTGATTGTTATCAATCAGTTACCTGGTTATCATGGGTAACCAGTTGATATCTGAAAGCCAGTTATTATGGCTTTTGAAACTAATAGTTAGCAGGCAGATAAACCCTGCAGCCAGTAATTATATGTAGAATATATATTGGGTTTGCAGTGGAATAACATATGTACAGTATCTTCACTATTGTGTGTAAGACCCTTAAGTTGCGAGTGGCAAAGTCATGAGTTAGTTATGGAGGTCTTACCACTTGTGTGGACATAAGTGTGTTATTCTACTGCAACCCATTATGTATTTGATATATACCACACTATTTATAATGCTTGTGATATAGTTTTAACTTGTTTTAGCTTAAAACTGCCTTTCTTTCAACTATAATATATGGTTACCATTTTTGGTGGTTTCTAAAACTCATACTTTAACAGAAAACTGTTAAATACCTTTTTTTTTTTTTTTTTTAGAACATTTAGTACGTTTTCCCAGGTGAATGTGTCAGTCTCTCTGATTTCAACACCACCAGCACCACTGCTGGGGTATTTAAGAAGCAAATGAAATGGGTCCTTTAATACCTTTTTCATTAGTTCACTGGTTTTCCACAAATGTGTCAGCATTCACTGCCAGATTCACTCTCTGCTCAGATGAAGAGTAATTCTCATTTAAAATAAAGTCTTTTAAAATGAGGTGTCCATCATGTGAAATACATTAAAAAAAACAAATTCTAAAAACAAAAGAATCTTAAACAGCACCTTTTCTTGTGCTTCCCCAGAACTATACACTGTATGCACCCTTACCTGGCTCCAAGTTCATAGCTGGTTAATTAATCATTTTCAGATGCAGCTATTTGGGAGCAAACCACTAATCCTTCACTCCCTTGTCCTTAGCGCTACAGCTGCAGCAGCACTATATGTGATGCAATAATTTGTAGTGCATGGGGAGCCCTCCATAGAGTACTATAGTGACGGATTTTAAAGTGCCTTTTTTTTTAAATACTGTTATGTTCTGATTTGGAAAAACCGAGGCCACCGCTTAACTAACAAGACCCTCATTACTTGAGCAGTGACCATGATTTTTCCAAATCACAACCTAACACTATTGAAAAATGACTTTAAAAACCATCACTATAGTACTCTGTGGAGCACGCCCACATGCTCGCCATATTATCGCATCACATAATGTGCTAGAACAGGGGCAGTGCTTAGGACTGGGAAATTGAAGGGTATGGTGTCTCAGCTCTGTGGAGCCAACATATCCCCTTCCATCCAAAACAGCTGCATCTGAAAACTATGAACTAGGAAGCAGTAAACTTGGGGCCAGGTAAGGGTGCTTATGTGGTTTTGGGGGACAGCTGAAAAGAGAGTAGGAAAGGTGCTCTTTAACACCTCGAAGGATCAGTGACATCAGGAGTTCTGTAGCTTTGCTCTTCAGCTCAGATGTCACCTAACCTATTTAGGAATCATCGTGTTCTTAAAGAGCAGCTCTCTGCTATTACAAAAAGCATAAGACCATTAGATTTACAGATTTACACCAGTTATGTTTTAACTTCAATATTTTCCAGGTTTGTTTGTTTTTTCACTATTTTACTTTTTCCTGTTGTCGGTCTACTAAATCCTGCAGATAATTCAGTACTTGTTTCACAAAGTTTTTCAAAATATATCTGACTCTCCCTGCTGACCTCACAATCACTATTACTGATATCATAATTTGTTGTCATGGTGTGTACTATGTCATAAACAAACTTTGAGAGGATCTCACATTTAGAAGTGGGTAGCCATCTGAAACAAGTGACTACCAAACAGTGTGGTTACTTAATAAACACAACCGTAGAGTCAAGCCATACAAAAGTGAGGTACTGAACTTTAGGAGGAGCTGGGGGATAGCAAGGATATGATAGAAGGCATCCTTAGGAAGGCAGAGAAAGGGGAGATACTGTAGATGGGTTCTGAATATGCCAGATGTTAACTGGAGCACCTTTGCTGCAGCCACATCCAAGAGCAGGGCCATTATTGATGCCCTACAGGGGGCATGTCTCAGACAGCTAGTGTTGGAACCCGCTCAGGAGGGAACAATCTTAGACCTCATACTCTCAAATGGAAACAGTGAGAGGATCTCAGATCTAGAAGTGGGGAGCTATCTGGGAACAAGTGACCACCAAACAGTGTGGTTCATGATAAACTCAGCTGCACAGTCAAGCCATATGAAAGTGAGGGTAATGGACTTCAGGAGGGCTGACTTGGGCAAGACAGGAGAGTGCCTTAGAAAAGCACTGACAAACAGGCAAGAAGGAGGGGTGGCACAACAATTGGGACCCATCAAAACTGCCATCACAGTGGCAACAAGCCTTTGTGTGAAGCAAATAAGCAAATCAAAATGAAAGAAAAAGCTACTATGGTTCTCAAAAAAAGGTGGCAGGGAAGGTTAAGGAGAAAAAGATGGCATTTAGGAAGTAAAAGGAAACACAGAAGGAGCAGGACAGAGAACTGTACCAGTTAAGGCAGAAGAAAGCAGGGAAGGCAGTCAGAATAGCAAAGGCCAAACTGAGGAAAAGATAGCCAGTTCAGTTAAGAAGGGGGATAAAACATTTTATAGGTACATCAGGGAGCAGACAAACAGAGGGATAGTGAGGCTGAATAGAATGAATGGTGGGTGGACAGAGAGGACAGTGAAAAAGCAGGGATACTGAATGAATACTTCTACTCAGTAGTCACAAAGAGGAGGATGTGGAGTACCTAATCTCATTAACAGAAGCACTCTGGATAGGGGTCAATCCCAGTCCTTTCACAGAAGAAAGGGTTCTGAAAGAACTCCCAAAACTGAAGGTGGACAAAGCAGTGGGGCCTGACAGGATTCACCCCAGCATTCTAAAAGAATTAAGGGGAGAACTAGTGACACCACTGACTACCCTTTATAACAAATCATGGGAGGATGTTGTGATACCTAAGGACCTGAGGAGGGTGGATGTGATTCCCCTTCACAAAAGTGGGAGCAAAGCACAGGCAGAAAACTACAGCCCTGTTAGTTTGACCTCAGTGGTAGGGAAAATGATGGAATCACTTCTGAAAGAAAGAATTGTTGAGTACCTAGAGGCCAGTGGGGCACAGGACCCAAGGCAGCATGGACTCACAGTGGGAAGGTGAAATGAATCTAATCGATTTCTTTTACTGGATGACCAAAGTAGTAGACCAGGAAGGGCTGTGGTTATAGCCTACCTAGAATTTATGCAGCATTTGACACAGTCCCAAAAAGATTAATAAATAAATTAGCCAGCCTCCAGTAGGTCCCAGAGTGGTAGCCTGGGTAAAATGGCTGGACAACAGGACACAGAAGGTAATAGTAAACAGAGTCCACTGCGAAGCAAGGGGTTACTAGCGAGTACCACGGGTTCAGTACTGGGTCTGGTCCTTTATAATTTATTTTAAGTGACATTATTGGAGGGACTGGAAGGAAAAGTATGCCTCTTTGCAGATGACACTAAGATCTGAAACACGGTTGATACACAGGGGTGGAAAGGATGAGAAGGGACTTGCAAGGTTGGAGGAATTGTCAAAAATATGGCAGCTTAGATTCAATGCAAAGAAGTGCAAGTACTACACCTGGAAAACAAAAACCGAGGGAAGATTACACAATGGGGAGGTACTAACAACAACAACAATGGAAAGAGACCTGGGGATAGTCATATCAGATGACCTAAAGGTAGGCAAGCAGTGTGAGAAGGCAGTAAGGAGGCCGGGGGGGATACTAAGATGTATAGCAAGAGGCATTACCAGTAGAAAACAGGAAGTTGTTATCCCTCTGTTCAGGCAGTTGATGTGAACCCATCTGGAGTACTGCGTGCATTTCTGGAGACCCCATCTCTGCAAGGACATAGGTTGGAGGCACTCCAGAGAAGGGCAACTAAAATAGTGCAGGATCTGCACCAGAAGCCATATGAAGAGAGACTAAAGGAGCTTAGTATGTATACCCTTGAGGAAAGGAGGGAGAGGGGGGACATGATAGAAATGTTAAAGTACCTCAAGGGAATCTATAAAGTCCAGGAGGGTGGCATCTTTCAGAAAAATAGATGTGCAAGAACAAGGGGGATCAATTTGAAGATAGCAGGAAGATGGCTCAGGAGCAACGTATGGAAGTATTTTTTTCATGGAGAGGGTGTTAGCCACATCGAATGGCCTCCCTGAGGAGGTAGTAGGGTCAAAACAGTGGGGGAATTCAAGAATGCATGGGACAGACATAAGGCAATTCTGGTGAAGGGTAGGAAAAAGTAGGCTGTCGGTTAACTAGGATCTGCAGCTTATCCAGTAGGTATGGAAATGGGCAGACTAAGTGGCCCTTATCTGCTGTCAAAGTCTATATTAGATTGGGAGAGGCAAATTATTTTTATACAGAGTTTTTAATAGACTACTAAAATGTGTTGTAAACCTTGGAAAGGAACTTTGAATATGAAAATAATGTAGTCTCTAGTAAATTGTAATAGCTGAACATGATATTTATGAAAGCAAATGCTGAAGTGCAGATTTGCTGTTTAACACTTGGAGGTTAATTATTCAAAATGTAAACTCTGGTCCATTGCTTTCTGTGTTCTAAGTGGAAATAACATGTTCTAAGTGAAATAATGTGTTGTGAGTGAAAATAAAAAAAAATATATTCCAAAACAACATGGTTTATTCACCCAATTTATTCCCCACTGGTTTGCCATATATGATTTATCCTTATTTAGAACACTTCAGTGGCTAACATAAATAACTTCTTTTTAAGGTTTAACTTGCACATACATTGTATAATTTGGGTGAATAAATTCTGTTATTTGGGGATAAAAATGTATTTTCACTTTGAGCTTTTGTTGCTTCCATTAAGAATAATTCTGTATTCACTTGTCTGAATGTTATTGTTCTACAAACTATTATGTATCCTTTGACAAAAATATTAAAACTGTTTTCACATAACTTTGTAAGCA
The DNA here is from genome assembly GCA_016271365.2 of Neoceratodus forsteri. Lineage (NCBI taxonomy): Eukaryota > Metazoa > Chordata > Ceratodontiformes > Ceratodontidae > Neoceratodus > Neoceratodus forsteri. The sequence continues at coordinate 1,071,080,884 of CM028130.1, forward strand.
AGCACAGTTAAGTGGATAATTTGGGGCAAAAATATTTCTGAAACGGGAACATTACCATTCTAGCACCTTTTTAAAAATGATTCTGTCCTCTTTAAAGGAGAACTGCATTTAACCTACAAAAAATACTCACTGTAGTAATATTGTTTCTTCTCATGGGATCCATGAGTAATATTCACAATGTGTAATCATTCCCCTGGAATGAGCAGCCTCAGAGACTTGGAACGTTACGCTAATTTTGGAACTTTATAATGAAGATCAAACTATGCAGTGTGGTAATGTTCCACCCTATTTTCTAATGTCAGATTTCTTTTGTATAGCTAGGGGGACCTGTGACCACTAAAACTAGTTAAATGGCTGCCAAAAATACATTAAAAAATTCTTCTTAAAAATCTTTGAAAATGTTTAGCACAAGCAGAGCAACACTTATCTATACTGAAAAGGAATTTGTAATCACACCACAGAGCAGCAGTTGTAAAGGCCTTGTAAAGAGCAATGCTCAAGTAAATAGAAAAGGAACTGATTGTTTTCTAAACCTATTTCCACAGTTCTGAAAGGGGAGGCAGGGTGAGGGATTGCAGATATTACTGATGGATCCCTTAAGAAGATACATTACTACAGTGAGTAATTTTCTCTTCTAACCCCAGGAACTCGCTAGTATATATTCATAATGCACAGACTCCATAGCAGTACCTTGGGAGGCTGGGTCCAAAATATATTTACAGAAAAGGTTCTACAAGACAGCAACGCCAAATATGGCATCTCTCCTGGTCTGTATGTCCAGACAGTAATGTTTTGTGAAGGCATGTACTGCCTTCCAGCTAGCTGCTTTACAAATATGTTGCAGGGGGTACCCCTTGATGCTGCCACTGAGGCAGAGGTGCTTCCTTTAGAGTGTGCCCTAAGACCTCTGGGTGGCAGTTCACCAGCTTTGTCATAACAGAACTGTATGCAGGAGACTATCCAATGAGAAGTGGTTCTAGTGCTGGTTTGACTTTTGCCCACTTCATCATAACTGAGAAACTGCTTAGTGCTAGTGGACCTTATGTCTTTTGTGTGGTTCAGGTAATAATTCAGTGCCCTTGACATCCAGGAAGTGGAGCTTTTGGTCCCCTGAGCTGGATTTTCAGTAGAGAAAACAGGAAGGGAAACTGCCTGATTCAGATAGAATTCAGGCACAACTTTGGGAGGAATTTCCTGTTCATCTTCAGGACTAACTTGTCCCTATGGAAAATTATGTAGTTTGGATCTGTGTAGAGGGCTTGTGGCCTGCTCACCTTTCTAGCGGAAGTCATTTCCAGTAGCAGAGTTGTCTTCCAGGTGACATACTCCAGTGCAGTAGTAGCCATAGGCTCCAAAGGGGCCTCCATCAGACAGTAGTATACAAATTAAAGTCCCAGGGGGGCAGGGTCCCTCACAGGAGAATATGGGTAATAAGACCTTTGAGAAAACTTTTGAAAATGGGTTGTGAAGACATTGACCTGCCTTTGCCAACTGATGTGTAAGCTGACACTGCTACCAAATGCACCTCAAGGGTTGAGGGCCTCTGGCCCAGCGTCTGGAGCTGGACCAGGTAATCCAGGACTGTAGACAGACCTGCCCAGGTGGGGTTGTCTCTCTAGGAGCACACCAGAAAGAAAACCTCCTCCATTTTGAAAATATGTTTTTCTTGTTGCTGATTTTGTAAAATCCTTCATTTTCATTACTTCCTCTGAAAGATTTAATCCAGAAAAATATAACTCTTAAAGAACCATGCCCTAAAGCATATAGTTCTCAGGTCTGGGAATGTTATCCTGCCCTGGGACGGTTTCAGCAGGTAGTATCTCAGTGGCAAACTGATAGGTGGCTTGTTGGAGAGGAACAGGAGCATGGAATACTAGGTCTGCCTGGCCCAGTGTGGTGCTATGAGAATCATTTTTGCCAAGTCCCTTCTCAGCTTTATGAGCATGCTCAGTAAGAGTGAGAATGGAGGGAAAGCATACAGAAACTTCTTTGACCAGTCCAGGACTAGTGTTTCCTCTGGAACTGATCACATTGCTGGGGATCTGCAACAAAACAGTGGGAGCTGATTGTTCTCCCAGGGAGCAAACAGATCTGTTGCTGGTGTACCCCAGCCTGCTGGTTCAGTGTCCACTTGTCCTTTCTCTGGCTGATCCTGGTTAGGGAGTCCACCAGTACATCATCCTTCCCTGGCAGGTGTACTGCGGATAGCTCCACTTCCAGGAGTAGGCTAGGTTCCAGATCTTCATCTCTTCTGTGCATAACTTTGAGGATCTTGTTCTTCCCCATTTGTTTATGTAATACATAGTTGTGGTGCTGTCTGTCCTGAGTTATATAGACTGACCCTGCATCTGGGAGGAAAATGCTTGCATTGTCAGATACATTGCCCTGAGCTCCTGGAGGTTGATATGCTCCTGAGTCTCCTATGTGCTCCAGATGCCACTTACAGTGAGATCTTCCAGGTAGGTCACACAACCTAAAAGGGAAGGCATCTGTTGTTAGGATAGTTGTGGGAGACAGCTGGAGGAAGAGAATTCCTTCTCTGAGGTTGTATTCTTCTTTCCAATAGTGCAGTGCCCTTAGCATGTTTTATGTGACAGGCACCACTTTGGACAGAGGAATCTATCTCTGAGACCAGTCATCCCTCAGATGATACTGAATGTCTCTCATCTGTAACCTAGCCCCTAGTAGCACTGCAGTGTACTAGTCCATGTGTCCTACTAACTGTAGAAAATCCCTTGTAGGTCTTGACTGACATGCCTGGAAAGAGTTTGCAGTTGAAATTAGGTTTGCCGCCTTTGCGTGTGGAAGAAAGGCTTTCCGTTGCAGAGTATCCAGTTCTGTGCCAATGAAGTCCAGAACCTGAACTAGGTCTGTTTGTGACTTCTGAAGATTTCTGAGAAAGCCCAAGTCCTCTAGTGTGCTTTTTATCAACTGTATAAAGGGCTTTGTTTCCTGCTATGTTTTCCCAGAGACCAGCCATTCATCCCAGTAGGGAAAAAAACACCACACTTTGCCTTCTCCGATGTTCTGCCACCACAGTTAGTCACTTTGTGGAAACCCTTGGTGCTAAGGTGAGGCTGAGGAAGGTCTGTGAACTGGTACTGGCAGTTCCCTAGTTTGAGCATGAGGTACTTTCTATGACTGGGTCTAGCTTGTGTGAAGTAAACATCTTTCAGATCCAGTGACCCCAGCCAGTCTCCACTTGCAAAGATGTTATTACTAAGCCCAGTGTGACCATTTGAATCTCTCTTTCTTTATGTGTTTGTTCAGATATCTCAGGTCTAAAGGGTTTCCTTTCCCCATTTTTCTTGTTTGTTAGAAGTATCTGGAGAAAATACAGTTGCCCATTTTGTGTGGTACTGTCTCTACTGCTTGTGCTTGCAGTAATTTCTTTACTTTCAACTTTGGGTTCTGTAGTTTCTGGAATTTTAAAACTGCAGGGACAAACCTTGGCCACTACTTCCGCTCCCACTTGTCTGTGGTAATCCTTGTCCAGTCCTGGAAATTGTAGCCAGCCTTCCCCATTGACAAAGATGGGCAACCTGGGCAGAGTTGTCAGAGGTTTTCTTTTGCTAGAGCATAGGGGCTAGAGTTGCAGCTCCTATAGCCTGGAAAAATTGCCATGCCTCTGTCATGCCCTCTACTGAGGCATTTCTTTTAATTCAACTGCCGGCTCCTTTCCTTTTTCAGAAGGAGGGACAGATGCATGTTCTTGTTTTTTCTTAGCAGGCACTGTTTCTGGTTTCTGCTCAAAGTCTGTTTTATTTTTGCTGGACTCATGTTTCTTCCTTTTGGACATGCTGGAATCTGTACCATCTTTATTAACTTTATCTTTCTTTTCTGTCCCCTTTGACAGGGACTGCTAGTTATTTTCAGGGGCTGGATCCTCATCTGAGCCTTTTGTTGACATAGAAGCAGACTGAGAAGCCAAGAGATTTTCTTTTGTTTTAGCTCTTTTTTGTGTGTTTAGGGCAAATGTTTTATAATTCAAAAAAAAATAGTGATCTGGACCCAGGCATCTTACACTAACCTCGTGGCAGTCTGCCATTGCCAGGAGCTGAAAACAGACAGTACAATTCTTAAAGCCTATAGGTCTTATCTTCGTTTTAGGCCTGTCAGTCGTGCCAAACACTGAAGACCATAAAAGGAAATGTTATCAGTTACTAGTGAAAAAGTTAAATTTGACAACGTGCCCAATATATGGTAAAAACACAGACTTGTTAAAAAAGTGCGGTTCAGTCTCTTGTAACTTTCACCTCAGGAGAGGACAAATTTAGTAACTAACATCTTGGTTCCCTTGAAAATGGAACTGAGTGGTAGTAGGCAAAACCTGCAAAAGCAGTTGCACAAAAAAGCTTTAGAAAGTAAAATTTAAAAGAATTAACATGGGTTCCTAAAGATGGGAACCACAGTGAATAGTGTCCTTCTCCGATTCCTGGGAGCTGGTGAGAAAACCACTAAAGCAATAATAAATTACAAATAACACCTTAATGCAGAGTTATCAAGAAATAAGTAAAATACTTAAACTAAGACTTTAAATAAAATAATTAAGCAATAAGGCACAACAAGTGTATTATCGTGTAATAACATCACTCCTGGGGTGGGTTGAAGCACGATGTGAAGCCGAGTGCTTCCAGCACCCCAGGAGTGACGTTATTACACAATAACACACACCTTGGAGTGCCTTATTGCAATTATACAATGGCTCAATGTTATACAAAATAAAAAAATAAAAAAATGTTTTTAGTAAATTTTTTTGGGTTTCTGAAGGGACAAGAGTGATGGAAAAGCTCCAATAAATCAATACAGTGATGTTATTGTGTAATAACATCACTGTCTCAACCCACTGACCAATCAGAATACAGAAAATGTCCTTGCTATTGTATAATTAAACCATAAACCATCTAGAAGTAAGGAGATGACTTCCGGGTGACTGCTTCTTCAGTGGAGAAATAAGTCTGTCGTTAGAAAGCAGGGTGGATGTGAGTCGGTCTGTATGTAGTTTTGTGTGATATTTGCCTCTTATTCTTAGCTTATTTTTACTTCTCTGTTTTTTTTGTATGTTTTCTAAAAGTTCAATAAAGTATATTAATTCAAAAAAAGAAAGCAGGGTGGAGCATGACCACACAGCAGAGTGTGAACTTCATTCCAAAGTTCCATAATTAGCATAAAGGTCCAAATCTCCAGGGCTGCTTATTCCAGGGGAATGATTGCACATTGCGGCAATTCTCCATGGCACAGAATGTATGCGCCATGGGCGCGTATCCCGCCCGTGGAGGTCCGCACCTGGGGATTGCTGTGTGGTGGCTGTATTCTCAGCCACTGGCCACTGTGCAGCCCCCTTCCACTGCCCCGCCCCCATGGAAAGTAGGTGTGCAGGGGCACATCCACGGACATGGGCAGACATCCAGTGGGATGCCCGGACCCAGTCCAACACTGGATCACTTGCACCCTGGGGCACAATGAATGTCAGGTGGCTGCAGTGCAGCCGTGATATCAGGGCAGGCAGGTGCCCAGTTGTCTGCCCCTGGCCCACCATGTGCAACCCATGGGCTGCGGCAGCATGTTGGAGGGTCTGTCCATGCCTTGATGTCCCCGATGCTTCTGGTGGTGGCTTCCCGGGGGGGGGGCACATACCAGCTATGTCTGCCCTCAAGATGTATAGCCTGTGCCCCCCTTGCGCCCAGTGCTCCACGCTTTCCAGAATAGTGCAGGCATGCCCCTCAGACCACCCCTTCATGGATCTCGGTGTGCGGTCAGGGGATTGGGTGCGTGCTAGCACCGTGCCCCCTTGGAGGATTGGGCACAGGGGCCATGGCAGCCATGGAGTGTCTACACGCCCCCAGATACATGGCGTGTAGACACTTAGCACACTGAAGAATAGCCACCATTGTGAATTAATACTGCTGTATTCCAGGGATTAGAAGTTAGTATTTTCTGTAGCAACTGTTTTTCAAATGATGGTTTGTATTCTGGTATTACCAGATATAGATGATTGTATGATTATCCTTGACAGCATTCCTTTGCTGTTGGGTCACCATTCATATGCAGAGCCAGATCTTGCCAGTGTTCAGTCAGTTACTGAGGGTGACCTGGTTAGCGTGACCCCCACTGTGGAAATGATCAAGTGTCCCTTAATTCCTGTGGTACATCTCTGAGGAGGACTGTAATCTATATTTGGTGTTTCTGCCTGGAAGTCATGGGCCACCACTTGTAAGGTGTGGACAGTGCTGGCACTGTGAGCCATATCAGACTAGTGCAAAACAGAGTTGGTTATATTTTGAGAATCTGCTTGGAAGTCACCGGACACCACTCATAAGGCGAGGTCCAGTGCCAGCACTGTGAGACAAAACCAGACTGATGTAAAACAGAACTGGTTGCGCATTTTAAAAAGGACCTAAATCTATTAGCTTGTAGCATAGAACTATACCTGGGCACCTGCAGAATGAGTAAGTAAATAAGGAATCCATGTGTAGAAACTGGGACCCCAAGTTAACTACCTACAGTAGCTGCCTTTTTTCCTGACTGCTCTGTAGGACAGGTGTACTCTAAAGCATGGGTGCTACCACAGCTAAACCATGGGAGTGGGGGGGTCATGGATCTACAAAGCCTTTAGAGCCAATGCCAATGTCACTGACTATTTTGCATAAAATAAAAAGTTGAGGGGGACTGGCCCCCCTCATTCTTCTGGTGGTTGTGCCCATTATCTAAAAGATGGGGGACTAACAGGCCTGAGAAATAAATTGCATTTAGTAATAGTGAACCCCTCCATTAAACAAGGCTAAGGACTTCCATAATCCTGCAAAGGATAAAGTATATTGTGTTTTGTCTTTATTGATCTTCAGTAAACTTAGTGGATGTTTCATGATTTACCCATTGCTGGTAAGGATCATGTAAGAACTGTATGATGCACAGTAGATAATGTCATTATTAAGCTCTTTCCTTGTTTTACAATGTATCAGTGTTGTACTATAGAAATCTGCATCTGAAAGATACGTAAACCACGTCATAGAAACAGAAACACAGAATCTGTCAGTAGATAAGGACTGCTTTGCCCAACTAGTCTGCTCAGTTTGTCCCTGCCTGTACTGTCACTGAAGACTGTACCTGGTCTCTGGCTACTGCCTCTCTGCTCTCCTGCCAAGATTCCTTTGTGCCTATCCCATGCATGCTTGAAGCCCATCCCTATTTTCACCCTCACCACCTCTGCTAGTAGACTGTTCCAGGCATCACCACTCTTTTAGCGAAGAAATACTTTCTCACATCCCTCCTAAATTCCCTCTTTCCAGCTTCATTGCATGTTATACAGGTCTAAAATTGTAGTTCCATCAGTGTTTAAATCAGAAAGCACACAAGTTTACTAAAAGGCTGGTAAAGATGGTACCCCTGATTTTTTTATATATATATATATCCCTGACTTGTTTTCTAAACCTTGACCCTGGTTTGTATATTAAGGGACTCAGATGTATTGTGTGATTGTTCAATGGAACACCAGCAGGACCATGTTGTAAATTATAACCTTTTGTACCTCAGTTGCAGGAAGGCTTTGGCTGGGATCCCTTTATCCAGTTGTTCTCGGAATACCAGAAATTGACAGACATACCAGAAGATAACAATTACAAGATGAATCTATGGGCTGAAAGTTTTCCCAACAAGTGAAGAAGAACTTGGTTCCTTTCTTTAAAACATGGGGTGGCCTGTTAAGGAGGATGTCTCCAGAAAGCTGGCTTCTTTGCCTGACTGGAAGAGAACCCTATGAAACAGCAAACCTAAAGTCAAGCTGGAAAACATTAATGCAAAGCAGAAGTTATTCTTATTTTATGAGCAATTTTTTTCAACCCAAAGGGTCTTATTGCTATTTTCTAATTTATATTTTACTGATTTTGCATTCTGTAACATATAGTTATTTCACCTGAAACATTCGATAATACATAATAAAATGTAATGTGAAATGCAAACTGAAAATACAGTTAGAATTGACATTTCAACCTTAGATCTTCTTCAGGAATTACCTGTAATGAGAAAATCACTCTGAATTTAATACCTCTTGGAGGGCAAGCAAGTCCAGAATTTTGCTAAGTAATGGAGCCCATGAGCCACATGGAAAGTCCAAGAAAATAATTTCTTAGAGCCCTGGTTAAGCCATCTCCAAAGGGATTAGGCAATGCCCATGTCATAAAACCAACAGCATTATAAAAATGTAGCAATGACTAGAGAGTAGATGAAGCATATTTAACCCACTTTAAGGAAAGCTTGTTCTTTAATGAAAAATATTATCAGTTATATTAAGCACACAAAGCAAATAAAGCAGGCATTTAGAAAATCATAAACAGCTCTGAAATGGACCCAATCTGTCTCAGTAAACAAAAGATCATCTGGTAATTCTACAAAATTGTACACATGTACAGAAGTTGAATTCTGTATTCATGGGAGTGTAGAATATCCAACAGTATCTGGTAAAGAAATACTGACTACAGTTCCCATCTCTAAGAATAGAACTGCAACTTAATGCCACCATCTTTAAAAACATATTTAATATATTTACTGACTGTATACCTGTAATAAACTTATTTTCAGTCTGTTGGACTCATTTGGCTTCCTTGAGGTCAGAGTTATCCTCAGCTTGAACCTGACTTCTGTATATCAGTATTTTATTTGGTCCATTTACCAGCATCTATTGTGATGTTGAAAATAAAGATTTTATTGTCGAAAATCACACACAACTTTGTTAGGAGAGTGACGGTGTGATCACTCTGGACTCACACAGCTTCCCACAGACTGCATTTAAGTGCTTTTGTTGTTGCCTTGTGGCAGAGACATCCAGGGAAGAAAAGGCTCCACTTTCCCTACCATAAAACTGAACCGTGTTAATTAATGAGGGAGAGGATTCTATTTCTGGTGCCAGTTCCTGTTGTAATAAGTAGCGGGGTGCAGGTAGCATAATGGTCTGCTGCATGGGACCACCACACAGTAGGCCTTTTGCAGCTGCAACACTGCAGTCTCTGCCACATCACCCAGTGCCTCTAAACCATTCCCTGAGGAACATGGAATTGTTGACTTTCATACTTTAATTCAACTCAGGATGCAGAGATTTGCATTCCTCGCTTGATTTTCTGAAGTCTTAAATCATAATCTTTTTTTTAACTCTGTTCATGCTCCACACTGGCCCTTTAGACCTCTCTCCATTGAGGTCTTTTAGCTCGACCTTATCCCGCCCACCCTAAGATCCTCCATAATCTGGTCTCCATTTCTGGGCGTATTCCTCCACCTCCACTGACCACCCCACCTCCGGGCACTGAACCCCTGGGGTGGGACCACCCTGACTCTTCCGACGCTCTATCTAGAATCTAGAAGGGTAGCTGGGGAGTGGAGGAGACACACAGACCAGGTGGGATAAATCTGGCTGAGGATATGGGGGTCATCCACTGGACCCACCTTCGCCTGTCCAGGTGCCAGGGTCCTTTTTCCTGGTCCTGGAGGATCAGACGTGCAGTGGCATCCATTGGGTGTTGGGGATGAGCCCTCCCCTGCTGCTGGATGTCCGCCAACTCCTCCCTACCCCTCAATGTGGCCCTGCCAGCTGCAGTGCCCCCAGTCTTCACTGGGAGCTGCGATAGCTAAGTGGTTCACAACCCATCCCACCCAGGAAAGGAGAGCAGTCCTCCAGATGCTCGATCCTACTCCTCCCTGGCCAACCCCCGGTGACCTGCATCCACTCCTGAACTTGGGTCGCTGGTGTGGCACAAGGTGTGGCATCCAGCACCTCAATCCTCAGTGCCACTGGGCCGGACTTTCAAACCATGATCTTGAGGTTGATTTTCTTTCACCAGTTGAGAATCTGCATGCGTTGTTGCATCACACCTGCAATCCACTTCCAGAATGTCAGATTTAGTCACCTCTACTGAGGTCTCTACCATTTGTACCCAACCTGCCAGGCCATCCAACTTTATTTAATTCAATGACTGACTTGAACCGTTGGTAAAGTTCTGACTTGGTCGGTTAGTAAAGTATTAGTCCAACCATTTGCAGTGTTTCTTCATACTGTTCTGCTCCTGTCCTTAAAACCAGGCCAGAAGTGTGTTTTTTTTTCTCAACATTTCCAAGGATGGATCATGTTGAAGCACACCAGTTCAGCTATCAGCCAATACATAGTTTCATACTTTCATAGGTTCATAGTGTTGTGACAGCAGAAAAGGACCATCTTGGGCCATGCAGTTTGCCCTTATACTCCCTTCCCTTACCTGTTTCTGTTTATCAGATATACTTTTTTCCTCCCTTCCTCCAACCCCTTATACCTGTCCCAGGCTCTCATAAAATCTTCTACAGTTTTAGTACCCACCACATCCTCGTCAAACTGTTCCATGGCTTCATCACCCTCAGTGAAGAAATACTTCCTCTCATTACTTTTAAATCTACGTCCTTCCAGTCTCAATCTATGGCCCCTTGTTCTAACTTCAAATTTCCTTTTAAATATACTACCATCTCTTACCCTGTTTATCCCCTTGATATACTTAAATGTCTTAATCATATCCCCTCTCTCCCTTCTAATCTCCAGAGGGCACAAATTTAACTTTTTCAATCTAGATTCATATGTCTTATCTTTCATTCCCTGAACCATTTTAGTTGCCCTTCTCTGAGCCCTCTCCAGACACTCAATATCCTTCTTTAAATGAGGCCTCCAAAACTGGACACCATATTCCAAATGTGGTCAGACCATTGTCTTACACAATGGCATCAATACCTTTCTACTTGTGATTCCCCTACCAGTACAAGTCAGCATCCTATTTGCTTTACCTGTAGCCTTACAAAATTTGTCTCCTGCCTTCAGACTATCTAAGATTATGACCCCAAGGTTTCTTTCTTGCCCTGTTATTTTTAACTGTTCAGCACCTAGAGTATACTTTGCCCTTTTATTATTCCGTCCCAGATGTGTAACCTTACACTTTTTCACATTAAACCTCAGTTGCCAAATTTCACTCCACCATTCTAAAGTATGTAAATCCCCTCTCATAGACTCCACCCTTCCCTCAGTATCAACCCTATTATATAATTTGCATCATCTGCAAAAAGGCACATCATCCCTCCAGTTCCCTCCGTTATGTCTCATACGTGTGTATATATATATAGATATATTAAAAAGGATTGGTACCAAAAGTTATCCCTGTGGGACACCAATTGTCACCCTCATTTCTCTTGAATATACCCCATTTACTACCACCCTTTGCCTTCTATTCTTCAGCCAGTTTTCTACCCATCTAGTGACGTTCCGATCAATCCCTAAACTCTCTGTTTTGTTTACCAGCCTATGATGAGGAACAGAATCAAAGGACTTACTAAAATCCAGGTAGGCCACATCTAATGCATCTCCCTGATCAATTATCTTGGTTACCTCATCAAAAAACTCAATAAGATTTAAATACAGTTACTGAGGAACAGAACTGGGTACATTGCAAGTAGATAAAAAATATAACAGAAAGTAACAAAGCTCCTCAAAGTTTCTGCTTTCCAGCTTGGACTTCACAGTACTTCCCCCACACACACTTTATTGCTACTTTATACCAGTTTTAAACAAGCATTTGTCAATGCCAAATGCTGGCTTTCTGGCATTGGCATTGGCGTTGGTAGTGCAAAAGTTAGAGAGGCATAATAGGAATAGCAGTGAAGTATTGAACTGATGTACTCCTACCCTGCAGAGACTGACAGGCTCCCAGTGTGCCACAGTTCTGAGGGGGTGCTGACATGGGGATTGGGCACCCAATGTCAACAAGGCATATAGATGGGTTGGGGGGTGCATCCGACACTGGGAGTAGGCATCCCGGTGGTGGAAAGGAAAGAGGAAACTGTTTAACCAGGAAAGACACACTAAGAGGGGGGCTGCCAACATGGGGATTGGACATCCCGATGTCTGCTTTGGGAGTGTGTGGCGGGTGGTAGGAGCGGCATGTTACGGTGTGCCACATAATGTTGGGGGGGGGACATGCAGACATGGGGATTGGGCACCCCATTGTCAGCTTTCTGGGGATTGTGTGGCAGACGGCAGGAGCCACCATATTTATTGAAATGTTTCACCAGGAAAGGCACATAATCGAGGTTTGTCAACTGCCGCTGAAATGACAAGCCTGTCTCTGACTGCTGTGGCAGATTCATTTCAACTCCGTGGCTCTCTCTGAAACTGCTGTCATCAGCAGCATGCTCACTAGTTGGTGACTGAGGGACGCACCCACTAAAGTATCCCCTGCATTCGCCACAACACTGACACACCTCTGAAATGTGCTACTACCATAAGATGTTGCTTGCGCGCAAGCCAACATAGAAATTAAGTTTTGTTTGTGAAAATAAAATGTGTGGCATCTCACCTTAGGGTTACTTAAGCAATAAGGCATGACAGGGTGTGTGTTATTGTGTAATAACGTCACTCCTGGGGTGGGTCGAAGCACGAGGCAAAGCCGAGTGCTTCCGCCACCCCAGGAGTGACGTTACAATAACACACACCCTGGAGTCCTTATTGCTATTATACAATGGCTCGTTTTAAAATAATATTAAAAAGTAAAAAACCAAAAAAGTTGTATTTGTATTGCATTTTGTATGAGATGCATATTTAGGCATATTTTAGAAATGAAAGAAAAAGTAGTCCAGTAGGTGGTGCTGTTGGTAGTACCTGTGTTTCTTGTGCATGGTGATTACCCCCACACACACACACACATACACAGACACAGACACTCACTCGTCTTGAATCTTTGGGTGAATCATATGTTATCAGTGTGGTCCTGCTGCTTGTCGTGGAAGCAGTTGAAGATGTTTTTATTTATTTTCTGAGCCCTGTGAGGAATATGTGGAGAGCGTAAAGAAAACACCGAAGCGAGCGGTTACTTCCGGTTTCCCGCTTCGCTCCGTAACTGGACTTAAGTCGGAAGCTGTAAGTTACAGGTCTTTTCCTCAAAAAGCATTTTAAGAAAATAATTGTTTGCTGAGAAGGTGACGAACGTTTAAAATGTAATTGCCAGTATTTGTGGGTTTGTGTTTAAACGGGCGAGCGAGTGGTGTTACTGAACCACGTGACAGGCAGTTAGTGTCATCGCGGTTCAATGAAGCCGGTCGCTTCGTAAATAAAAAAAATAGCGAACAAGGGAATGACAGTAGTTTTCTATACTACTGTACTGTGACTGCTTCTGTTGTTGCTGGAAATGGTGTTTCGGCATGCTGATGTTGTCAGGGGGGGAGTGAAAGTATTTAAATCGTGCTGACCGGAGCTGCTACAGCAGGTTGGGAGATGAGGATGATTTCAAAAATGGTTTGTAATGCGGTCATTTGTCTGCCTGGACTTAATACAATGATGTTATTGTTCAATAACATCACTGTCCCAGGCACACAGTGACCAATCATAGAAGGAGAAATTCTCTTGCCATTGTATAATTGAGGTTAACAACCTTTGAAAACCAGACTGAAGTATTGCTAACTCACTGTTTAATTATATGCATTTCATTATATTATAATGGCTCAGTATTACAAAGTTGTATGTCTGCAGCATTAACACCAATAAGTATGCTATCAGCACAAACTGGTATGCTCTAATCTTATTGCTTTAGATATCTGTTTCCTGTTAACTGCAGCAAATTATCATATGAATTAACATATGACATACTGTACCACTGTATCTACTATATCAGTCTGTTGTGCAGATATTTCTTTCCAAGTCCTATTTATCAGGGGGCCCCTGATGCAGCTTCAGCTGAGTAAAGCGCCAGGCACTTGGACTGTGGGGAATGTGATGTAGTTTCATTTCTCTGTCTGTTGAACATGCTAGTGAGTCATACTACACTTTTATGTTTGAATAAACAAGCAACCATATACTGCATGCCTCATGTGAGTTTATTACAGACTGGTAAGTTTTATTTGGGAGTGGAACTTTCCCCCCGTTGTGCCCATGTCCAACCCCATTTGATATGCCACCCTATACTGTACATTATAGGCCCAATTCATTAAAGGTTACACCTGGCATAACTTGACTTGCATGAAATAAATGGCGCAAGTGATAAGTTACGCCAGCAGTTGCAACATATGGTATTCTAGGAAGCAGCCTGTGACATGTCACAGGCTGTTGCGCCAAAGTGGACATATGCCACCAGTTATGCCCTAAACCCCCTGCGACATGGTGTTAGGGGTTTATGGCAGCAGTTGTACCCTATTCTGGAAGGGCAGCAACCAAGTCCCCAGGCGCTATTCTCAAAGAACCCCCAGAGGACATCTTACAAGTACAGTTACACCAGCTTTTAGCTCGTCCTCTGGGATAGTGCCAATTTACCGTCTCCCCAACCCCCAGTACATGTAGCCCCACCCATGCCCCAGTCCCAAGACTGCATTAAAAAGCCCCACAGGGCTATATATACCCCATGCCCTGACCCCCAACATTCAGTACTGATGCCCCACTGGGCTACATAGTCCCCATGCACTAATCCCTAACAGTCATCAAAGCCCCACAGGGCTGTCAATCCTCCCATGCTGGATCACAAAATAGATGCCGTACAGGGCTGTAGGACCTCCAGCCCCTGATCCCCAGTACTGATAATAAAAGCCCAGTAGGGCTGTTGGACCCACCAGTCCTGATCATATGTATAGATTGTCACAAACCTGCTCAGCAGGTCAGCCCACTACCCCAAAGTGCCAACCTCTAGCGCAGTCTTGTGAACAGTTAACAGAAACAGGGTAACCCTCCTGTCTGTTTTAGGGGTTGGAATCAACCTTTGGTCTCAAATCTTGAGGATTCAAACTGTGAACCTCTTGTTAGCATACCCAATGTACAGACTCAGATAATTCTGTCTTGAGGGCCAGATATCTTTGCCTACGGGCACCTAACCAGAGTGCGAAATGAACCATAAAAACTGTAATAAAAGACCTCAGATTTAAAACACTTACCTTTTCCAGTTTGGTATCACCATTCAAGCTTATGCGGAGCGTCTGCTTTAACCATATATACTCCACTTGTAAAAGAAAAGAAATCAAAGACAGGCCAAGTAGGCTCTAAAAATAGAGTTGTACTAAAATAGATAAAAATATGTAAAACATAAAATACAGAACTATTATATCATAAGAACATACACATCTTTTAAAAGAACAAGGTTTTAACAGTACAATTCCTACTACAGTACTTAGATTTCTCTCTCTCTCTCTCTAAATACCTGCTTAAACTGCTCAAAGATGTTTCTCTGTCAGAGTCTAGATAAAAGTGTGTCTCTGAAGTAAAACAGAATATTGTCTAAAAGCTGGCTTTTCTCACCTCTTTGCATGAGGTCACCTAGCTCCTCCCTGTCAGAATATATATAAAAAATATATCTATACAAAAACAGGGTGTCTTTTCAAAGTATTAAATCCTGTAATCCTCAGCACAATTCATTTTCTTCAAATGATTTTCTTTGATCTGTGAACAGTATCCCCTCTCACACAGACATCAAAGCATTTATGATTTCGCACCAGTGTACTAAACCTGGTTCCCCCTCGAAACATCATAAAAGGGATACTGATTTCCCTCTTAGCAGTTAAATCTATAATTAACTTAGAAAAGTCTGTAATTAGCTTCTGGCCTTCCAGGTAACACCTTGTATCTAAAACGTGTGTGTGTGTGTGTGTGTGTGTGTGTGTGTGTGTGTGTGTGTGTGGATCTCATATGCTGTTTCAGCATTTCTCAAGAGAGACAGTCCATAACCCATTTTTATATTACAAAAAAATGATACACTGATCAGAACCAGCTGTCCAAGTGTCACAATTCCTCTCCACCTAGACTGAATTTGGGGGTTTTAACCCCTGCATTGGATGAGCTTCCCAACCCGGTTCACTCCTCATAGACCCTAGACAGCCCATCTGAGTTCTGATTTTTGGCTCTAGCCATATGTACGATTGTCATATCATACCCTTGCAAAGCAAGACTCCATCTTAGCAATCTACTATTGTTCTTTCCCATCTGCATCAGCCAAACCAGGGGGTTGTGGTCAGTCTGCACCACAAAATGCTGCCCATATAAGTATGGCTCTAATTTCTTTAGGGCCCACACTATGGCAAGACACTCCTTTTCCACCGTGGAGTATGCTTGCTCTGGGAAGTAACCTCCTACTCAGGTATACTACTGGGTGATCTGTCCCTTGGCTGGATGTCTGACTCAGTATTGCCCCAATACCCACGTCTGAGGTGTTAGTCTGAACTATAAAGGTTTTGCTATAGTCAGGACTTGTCAAAACAGGAACACTGCACAGTGCCTCCTTTAGTTTGGAAAAGGCTTCCTCACAGGCTGGGCCCCAGGTAATATTCTTGGGCATCCTTTTCTTTGTCAGGTCAGATGGGGGGCAGCCAGGGCACTGTAACTGGGTACAAATTTCCTGTAGTACCCTGCTGTCCCTAGAAACTCCCTGACCTGCTTCTGTGTTTCTGGTCTGGGCCATGCTTGGATTACCTCTATTTTTATTTAGTTAGGATGGAGCTGTCCATGGCCTCCGCATGCCTGAGGTGTGCCACTTCCCCATGGCCACCTGGCACTTCCCGGCTTTGACAGTGATCCCGGCCCTCTGTATCCTGCCAAGCACTTCCCTAAGGTGGGATAGGTGTTCCTCCCAGCTGGTACTAAAGATGGCAATGTCATCCAGGTACGTCACGTCGTACTCCTCAGCACCATTTAACACATGGTTTACCAACCTTTGGAAAGTGGCCGGGGCGTTCTTCATTCCAAAAGGCATTACTTTGAACTCAAACAAGCCTATCAGAGTGATGAAGGCTGACCTCTCCTTAGCTCTGTCTGTCAACTCTACCTGCCAATACTCCTTTGTCAGATCAATGGTCGTGAGGTAGGTCATCCCCCCCAACTTGTCCAGGAGTTCATCCTTCCGGGGCATCGGGTGGATGTCTGACTTCGTGACTGCATTCAGTCCATGATAGTCCACACAGAAATGAGTAGAGCCATCTGGCTTAGGCACAGGGACTATGGATGAGGCCCAAGGGCTGTGGGATCTCTGGATTACCCTAAATCTAGCATCTCCTCCACTTCCCTCTAATGTCCTTTTGGATGACCTCCGACACCGATATGCTGTCCGCCGTATGGACGTCTGTGTCTCTGTCTCCACATCGTGCATCGCTAAGGGTGTTAGTCCAGGCTAGGCGCTAAATAATGGGGCAAAGTCTGCTAAAACCTCCCTTACTTTCTGGATCTGGTCCAGGGCCAGCTGGGGAGACAGTTTTACTACCTCCCCAGAGGACTTCCGCTTACTTTCTTCCAGCAAGTCCAGAAGGGGTTCTCCTTCATCTGTCCCCTCCCCAGGACTACACACTGCAAACACCATGTCAGCCCTATTTGCATATGGCTTCATCATGTTGACATGGTACATCCTTTCTGTCTGTCTTCGGTCAGGTAACTCCACAATGTAGTTCTTGTCATTTACCTTCCTAACCGCTTTGTACAGTCCTGCCCACTCAGCCTGTAGCTTGTCTTTCTGGACCGGAATAAGGACCATGACTTCCTGACCCACCATGTATGAGCGAGCTCTGGCTCTGCGGTCATACCACACTTTTTGTTTCTGTTGGGCAGCTGCCAGGTTGCTCTGGGCTGTCCCCATAAGCTCCTTCAGCCTTTCCCGAAACCTAAGGGACGTAATCCATAATGGAGTTCCCTGGGTGGCATGCTTGCCTTCCCAGTCCTCCCAGATCAAGTCTAGGGCCCATGTACCCGGCATCCATATAAGAGTTCGAGAAGGGAAAATCCTGTGACTCTTGGGAACCTCCCTGTGCAAACAACAGGTGGGGAAGGTATTTCTCCCAGTCCCTCTCATGCTGTTCAGCAAACACCTGGAGCATTGACTTTAGGGTACCATTGAATCTTTCCACAGACCATTGGCTTGTGGATGATCTGATGTCATCTCTCTCACCACCCACTTCTCCCATTAACATTTCATGGTCAACATGAAGGAACCCCTCGATCGGTGATAACCTCCTGTGGAAACCCAACATGGGAGAAAATCCCAAGTAAGGCATCTGCCACTTTGTCGTCAGTGAGGATAGGGCAACTGCCTCTGGGTACCGGGTGGCACAATCCATCACAGTCAGGATGAATCTCTTCCCTGAGTAGCTGGGGGTATTTAAAGGCCCCACAATATCCATTCCCACCCTCTGGAATGGCTTCTCCACTATGGGCAATGGAATCAGGGCAGCTTGGGTTTTCTTGCCTGTCTTCCCTATTTCTTGGCACCGGTGACAAGACCTGCAATACTCCTTCACCTGCTGGGTGAAGTTAGGCCAGTAGAAATTCTGGGCCAACTGCTGCATTGTGCGTGCGATTCCCAGATGACAAGACAAGGGAATATCATGTGCAATCTTGAGCAACTGCTCACGATACCCCTGGGGAACAACAAGCTGCCTGCCTAGCATCCCTCCCTCTGTCTGTACTGCCTGAGTATACATAAGTCCATTTTCCCAATAAACCTTATGTCTACCGTCACCTCCCTGTGTGCCGTCCGAGTCTGCCCAAGCCCTCAACTTCTCTAAACTAGGGTCACTTCTCTGAGAAGCTGCAAACCCATCACACATTCCCAAGGCATGGGACGGTCTCCTTCAGTCGCTAAACTAGGGTCCCTAGCACTAGCGTCAGGGCACTCAGGATCACTGTTAATCCCAACCCTCTGACAATGGGTCACCCCTCCCTCTTCGGAGTAATCCTCCATAGCTGTGTGGTTACTTGCTACTGTGAAAATTTCTACCCTCTTTTCGTTAGTTTCCCCATCTGGAGACACAGGCTGGGGGAACCAGCCTCACAGTGGTTTCCATAATGGCTTCTGTGAGGTTCAGTGAACTACAATTTTCCCTTGCCACTTGGTTATGGCTAATTGCACATACCATCCCTTGTTTGAGATTGTTGCCTAGGATCACATCCACTGCTAATGTATTAGCTACAGCCACCTGTTGCACAGTTCCCCCTGTTTCACCCCAGTCTAGGAGAACACTAGCGAGGGGCAATGTTTTCTCCCCACCCACAAAGTCCTGTACAGTGTTATATTTATTGGGAATAAGCTGACCAGGCTGTACCAGATCCCCCTTTACCAAGGTCAGGGATGCCCCTGTGTCCCTTAACCCTTGCATCTGTACACCATTCACCATGACTGGGTGCATGTGTTCCCTCATGTTCACTGGCATGCTTTCAGGGACACACAAACAACCCACTTCCTTTCTAGCACCCTGTTGTGTATTACCTTTTGGGACACTGTCTGGCAATATGCCCATTTTTTTTACACAACCGACATTCATTTCTTTTTCCAGAGAAATCTTTTCTCTGAAACCTGGGGCTAACTGGTTTTGGTGGAGGCAGTGAGGGTTTTATCTGCCCTGAATGCGCGCTTTTCCTTTTCTGTGCTGCCACGCCCACCTCATTTGCTGTAAGAGCAGGTCTGCTCTTGGCATAGCGTTCTGAGAGTTCAGCAGCCTCTTGCACTGTTTTGGGATCTCGGTCCTTTAGCTAGGTTTTTAGCTCGGCTGGGCATGCCCAATAAAACTGTTCTAATAAAATCACATTTTCAATTTTATCAACAGAGTTTGCCTCAATTCCTTCCCATCATTTTAGAAACTGACATTGTTTCATGGCTAGCTCCTTGTAGCTCATATCAGGGCTTCTCCTGAGCTTATGGAATTTAGCTCCATATGATTCAGCAGTTAATTCAAATGTTTGTAACAGTGCAGCTTTTAGTTTGCTGTAGTCATTACTGTCCTCATTGTCCATTTGACCCAATGCATCCCGAGCTTTTCTCGATAAGTAGCAAGGATAGCTGGAAGCTCCAGGACTCTCTAGAAATTTTAGCCTGAATACAAACTTTTTCAAAAGAATTTAAGAAGGCATCCATATCCTCCCCCTCTTTAAATTTAGCTATTCATTTGGAATTCAATTTTTAACTCAGTCCAGCAGTCCCAGTTAAACCCAAGCCACTTACCTGCTCTGGTGCAGCTGGTCAGGTTGTATCTTCTCCAGTTCGTGTTGCCTCTGGCACTCCTTCTCCACACGGTCAGTGTCTCTCTGTTCTCACTCTGCCTCTCAGTGTTCTCGCTTTCTCTTCTCCTCTGCAGCTCACTGGTGCTCACGCTTCTCACGGTCTGCCTCTCGGCATTCTCGCTCTCTCTTCTCCTGGAACTCCAGCTCCATCCTGCGCAACTTAATTAGCAGCCTGAGTACTTCTGGATCCAAGATACTGGTGACCTTCCCCTGCTGCTGTGATCCTTCACTGACAGTGGCCCTGTTGCCCTCCTCATCAGATCTGGAGACTGCACTGGCTGCTAGCCCTGCCACACTCGAGGTTTGGTCCTTTTCAGTCACAGTCTGTGACTTGCTACTCTGGGTATATGCTACCATCAGGGCATCTATGAGGTTCTGCTTGCTGGCTTTCACCTTGAACGGGACTCCTCTGTCCCTGCACAACTGTCCTAAGTAGTCTATAGTGTGCCTGCTGTATTTGGAAGCCATCTTCCCTCACTACTGCTATTCTGACTTGCACTTTGGGAAAAAAAATAAAACGGGTAGGAACTTGACTGTACGCCAAGTGATATAGTTCTGTTTCCTTTTAAAAAATCACTGCCTTTTTCTTTCTTTGCAAGTGAGCTAACAGTCTCAAGCTGAACAATAAAAGCTTGTGATACCAAACTTTATGCCACCACTGCCAACCAATCTGTCACAAACCTACTCAGCAGGTTAGCCCTCTACTCCCAAAAGTGCCAACCTCCAGCGCAATCTTTTGAACAGTTAACAGAAATAGGGTAACCCTCCTGTCTGTTTTGGGGTTCGAATCAACCTTTGGTCTCAAGTCTTGAGGGATTCAAACTGTGAACCTCTTGTTAGCGTACCTAATGTACAGGCTCAGATAAATCTGTCTTTGGGGGGCCAGATATCTTTGCCTATGGACATCTAACCAGGTGTACAGAAATGAACCCTTAAAAACTGTACTAAAAGACCTCAGATTTAAAACACTTACCTTTTTCCAGTTTGGTATCACCATTCAAGCTTATGTACAGTGTCTGCTTTAACCATATATACTCCACTTGTAAAAGAAAAGAAATCAAAGACAGACCAAGTAGGCTCTAAAAATGGAGTTTTACTAAAATAGATTAAAAAAAATATGTAAAACATAAAATACAGAACTATTATATCACAAGAACATACAAATCTTTTAAAACAAGATTTTAACAGTACAATTCTTACTACAGTACTTAGATTTGTCTTTCTCTAAATACCTGTTTAAAGTGCTCAAAGATGTTTATTTGTCAGAGTCTAGATAAAAGTGTGTCTCTGAAGTAAAACAGAATATTGTCTAAAAGCTGGCTTTGCCCACCTCTTTGCATGAGGTCACCTAGCTCATCCCTGTCAGAACATATATAAAAATATATCTATACAAAACAGGCTGTCTTTTCAAAGTATTAAATTCTGTAATCCTCAGCACAATTTATTTTCTTCAAATGATTTTCTTTGATCTGAGCAGCCTCACACAGACATCAAAGCATTTATGATTTTGCATCAGTGTACTAAACCTGGTTTCCCCTTGAAGCGTCATAAAAGGGATACTGATTTCCCTCTTAGCAGTTAAATCTATAATTAACTTAGAAAAGTCTGTAATTAGCTTCTGGTCTTCCAGGTAACACATTGTATCTAAAACCTCTGTGTGTGTGTGTGTGTGTGTGTGTGTGTGTGTGTGTGTGTGTGTGTGTAACATAGAAACATAGAAACACAGAATTTGACAACAGATAAGGACGCTTAACCCACCTAGTTTGCCCATTTTCCTACCTAACAGATAAGCTGCAGATCCTAGTTAACCAACAGCTTACTTCCTCCTACCCCCGACTAGGACTGTCTTATGTCTGTCCCATGCATTCTTGAATTCCCCCACTGTTCTTGACTCCACAACGTCCTCAGGGAGGCTGTTCCATACATCCACAACGGTCTCTGTGAAAAAATACTTCCTCACATTACCTCTGAGCCGTCCCCCCCTCTATCTTCAAATTGTGCCACCTTGTTCTTGCACATCTCTTTTTCTGAAAGATGCTACCCTCTTGGACTTTGTTGATTCCCTTGAGATACTTGAAAGTTTCTATCATGTCCCCTCTCTCCCTTCTTTCCTCAAGGGTATACATATTAAGCTCCTTTAATCTTTCTTCGCATGTCTTCTGGTGCAGACCCTGCACCATTTTGGTTGCCCTCCTCTGGACAGCTTCCACTCTGTCTATGTCTTTGCGGAGATGGGGTCTCCAGAACTGCACACAGTACTCCAGATGGGGTCTCACCAACTGTCTGTACAGAGGGATAACAACTTCCTGTTTTCTACTATTGATGCCTCTTCCTATGCATCCCAGTATCCCCCCAGCCTTCCTTACTGCCTTCTCACATTGCTTGCCCACCTTTAGGTCATCTGATATAATTACCCTAGGTTCCTTTCCATTTTACTGTTGTCAGTATCTCACCCCCATTGTGTCACGCTTCCCTGGTTTTGTTTCCCATGTGCATTACCTTGCACTTCTTTGCATTAGTCTGAGCTGCCATACATTTGATCATTCCTCTAACCTTGCCAAGTCCCTTCTCATCCTTTCCACTCCATCTTGTGTATCAACCCTGTTGCAGATCTTTGTGTCATCTGCAAAGAGACATACTTTTCCTTCCAGTTCCTCTGCAATGTCACTTATAAAGACATTAAAAAGGACCAGTCCCAGTTCTGAACCCTGCGGTATCCGCTAGTAACCCTCCTTTCTTCACTGTGTACTCCATTTACTACTACCCTTTGCGTCCTGTTGTCTAGCCAATTTTTTATCCAGGCTACCACCTTGGGACCCACTCCAAGGCTGGCTAACTTGTGTATTAATCTTTTGTGTGGGACTGTATCAAATGCCTTGCTAAAATCTAGGTGAAGCCATGTCCACAGCCCCTCCTGGTCTACTACTTTGGTCACCCAGTCAAAAAATCTATTAGATTCATCTGACATGACCTTCCCATCATGAATACATGCTGCCTTGTGTCCTGTGCCCCACTGGCCTCTAGGTACTCAACAGTTTTTTCCTTCAGAAGTGATTCCATCATTTTCCCTACCACTGAGGTCAAACTAACTGGTCTGTAGTTTCCTGCCTCTGTCCTACTCCCACTTTTGTGAAGAGGAACCACATCTACCATCCTCCAGTCCTCTGGTACCACCCCATCTTCCCATGATTTGTTAAAGAGAGCAGTCAGCAGTGTCACTAGTTCTACCCTTAGTTCTTTTAGAATTCTTGGGTGAATCCCATCAGGCCCCATTGCTTTGTCACCTTCAATTTTATTAGTTCTTTCAGAACTCTTTCTTCTGTAAATGGACTGGTATGGACCCCCGTCTTCAGTGTTTCTCTTGTTTGGTTTAGGTACCCCCTCCTCTTCCTTTGTGAATACTGAGCAGAAATATTCGTTCAGTATCCTGCTTTTCACTGTCACCCTCTACCCACATTCCCTCCCTTTATTAAGCCTTAGTATCCCTCCTTTGGTCTTTCTTTGCTCCTAATGTACTATAAAGGTCTTATCCCCTTCTTAACAGAATTGGCTATCCTTTCCTCGGTTTGGGCCTTTGCTATTCTGACTGCCTTCCCAGCCTCTTTCTGCTTTAACTGATAAAGTTCTCTGTCCTGCTCCTTCTGTGTTTCCTTATATTTCCTGAATGCTATCCTTTCCTCCTTAACCTTCCCTGCCACCTCGTTTGAGAACCATAGTGTTATTTTCCTTCGTTGTGTTTTATTGATTTGCTTTACACAAAGG
The DNA here is from genome assembly GCA_016271365.2 of Neoceratodus forsteri. Classification (NCBI taxonomy): domain Eukaryota; kingdom Metazoa; phylum Chordata; order Ceratodontiformes; family Ceratodontidae; genus Neoceratodus; species Neoceratodus forsteri. The sequence continues at coordinate 1,071,104,657 of CM028130.1, forward strand.
CTTGTTGCCTCTGTGATGGCTGTTTTGATTACTCCCCATTGTTCCTCCACCCCTCCTTCTTGCCTATTTGCTAGTGCTTTTCTGAGGCACTCTCTCATTTTCCCAAAGTCAGCCCTCCTAAAGTCCAATACTCTTGCTTTTGTATGGCTTGATTGTATAGCTGTGTTTATCGTGAACCACACTGTTTGGTGGTCACTTGTTCACAGATAGCTACCCACTTCTAAATCTGAGATTCTTTCTCCGTCCCCATGTGAGAGTACCAGGTCTAAGATTGCTCACTCCTGAGTGGGTTCCAATACTAGCTGCCTGAGGCATGCCCCCTGTAGGGCATCAAGAATGACCCTGCTCTTGGATGTGCCTGCAGCAAAGGTGCTCCAGTTAACATCTGGAATATTCAGGTCCCCCATCAACAATATCTCCCCTTTTTATGCCATTCTAAGGAAGCCTTCTATCATTTTGTTGTCCATTCCCTCCCCCTGAGATGGGGGTCTGTATACAACCCCCATGCGGATTGTGGTGCCATTTCTTGTCTCCAGAGTGCCTCATCTGCTCCCTGTTTACTCTTTAGTCTTTAGTGTGTGTGTAATCTCACATGCTGTTTCAGCATTTCTCAAGAGAGACAGTCCATAACCCATTTTTATATTACAAAAAATGATACACCGATGAGAACCAGCTGTCCAAGTGTCACATGGATGATAGCCCCTCAGGGCTGAGCTTCATCACCCCACCCCAAGCACCAATCCCCAAACCCAAGTCTTTCGCGGTGCTGTTTAATGTAAAATATATAATCATATCCACTTTATCCCTGGTAGTCCCAGTGGCCCCCCCACCAGCAGTACCAGACCACCCGCCCCCCCACCCATCCCCAGCCGGCGGACAGGCACAGCCCACCTCTCACCACCATGGCCAACCACTGACTGAGCTCTGTCAGAACTGTCATTCATTGAGCATGTACTATTTACAGTAGTATCGCTCATATGGAGTTCAGTCAGTGGCTGGCCATGGTGGAAAAGTGAGCTTATCTCATCTGGGGATGAGGTGAGGAGATGGTCTGGCACTGCTGGGTGGGGGCCACTAGACTACCAGGGATAATGTAGATTTGATCATATTTTTTTACATTAAACAGTACAGCAAGGACATGGGTTTGGGGAGTGGGGCATGGGGTGAGATGAATCAGCCCTCTAAGGGCTGTCATCTACATATGATTGGGACTGAGGGGTCCAATAGCCTGCAGGACTTTTATTATCTGTGTTGGGGATCGGGGCTGGGGGTCCGATAGCCCTGTGGGCCTTTTCAGGCTTGCGGACTGGGGCAGGAGGGCACTTGCCTACAGGACTGTGACATGCCACTCAGGTACACCCTTCATTTGGCATACCTGTGGGAATGTTGCAGAGTCACAGGACTTAGCCATGGGGACCCTGCCCTTTACAGAGTCGGGCACAGGGTCCTTGATGCAACTGCACCTCTCACAAGTCCAACTTGTGACATGCATAGGGGTGCTTACAGAGTCGGGCCCTATGTCTACAGATTTTAAGGAACTAACATCTGAGGGAGATAGACAGATGGATAGATAGATAGATAGATAGATAGATAGATAGACAGACAGACAGATAGATAGATATTTTATTTGTGAAGCGCCCAATTCCTGAGACTCTGGGCACTGTACAATAAAACCAAAACACGGACACTATTATTTAAAAATTACAAAACACATAATAAAATCAGTATAAATACAGATTCTCTTCTATCTATCAAAACAAGCTAACATTATAAAAGCCAGTTCGAACAAGTATGTTTTCAATTCCCTTTTAAAGGCTTCCACCTAGGGGGGGGCCCCCCTTAAATAATCAGGCAAGGGGTTCAACAGGGTTGGTGTGGCCACTGCAAATGCTCTGTCTCCTGAGTGCTGCAACCTAACCCTGGGAAGCCCCAGGAGGCCTCCCTCAGCGGAACAAAGCATCCAGGCCAGACGGTAAGGGTCAAGGAGATCTTGCAGATAGTCAAGACCCCCATCATGCAGGGTCTTGTAGGTAAGGGGCCCTATCTTGAAGACAATCCTCCACCTAACTGGCAGCCAGTGCAGTTCACAGAGGACCAGGATAATATGCTCACACCTCCTTACCCCAATCAAAAATCTCACTGCCACATTCTGCACCAGCTGCAGTCTGTGGAGGTTGCCTCCAGATAACCCAAGGTACAGGGCATTACAGTAATCCAGCCTGGAAGTTACAAAAGCATGCACTAGTGTGGGCAGGTCCTCAGGAGGGATCAGGGCTTGGATTCAGGCAGTGTTCCTAAGATGATAGAAATCACTTTTGACCACAGCTGACACCTGAGCATTAAGTGTCAGGCCATCATCCAGGATCACACCCAAATGCCTCCCCAACACAAGATTAGGGGACAGCCCCCCATCTCCCCCTCCTCCACGATGACTCCACCACCAGTACCTCGATCTTGTCTGGGTTGAGTCTAAACCAGTTTTGAGTGATCCATGACTGGATTTCCTTGAGGCAACTGTTAAAGACAGAGTCTGACACATGGACATCAGGTGCACAGAACAAGTACAGTTGGGTGTCATCTGCATAGCAGTGAAAACTCAACCCGTACCACCTAATAATGTTCCCCCAATGACAACATGTACATCGTGAACAATAATGGTGACAAGAACGACCCCTGCAGCACTCCACAGCTCAGAGGCTTTGGCTAGATGAGACAAGTCCCATTTTCACCCTTTGTACTCTGTCCATCAGGTATGACCTGATCCAGTTGATGACTTTACCAGACAGGCCACATCAGAACAGCAAGTGATCAAGCAGCACCTCATGGTCCACGGTATCAAACACTGCAGAGAGATCCAAGAGAACCAAGATGGTATGAGTTCTCCTGACCCACACCATCAGATCATTAAGCACCCTTACCAGAGCAGTTTCCATACTCTGCCCTACCCAGAACCCAGATTGGAAAGGCTCATGGTGAGACAAGGATGTGAGATGTCTCTCAAGCTGAATAGGCCACCACTTTCTCTATAACCTTACCTAAAACAGGAGATTTGAGACCAGCTTGTAGTTACTGAGGCAGTCCAGATCCAAAGATGGCTTCTTCAAAAGGGGCCTAACCAGAGCCTCTTTCAAGAACAATGGGAAGACCCCACTCCTCAATGAACTCCAGTCAACCTCAGCAACCACAGGTCCTATCAGGTCCGAACATCCAACCAAAAGGTGGGTCAGACCTGGTTCTAGATCACAATGTGTAGGCCACAGCTTTGAAATTATCCCCATCACCTTCTCCACTCCAACCAGCTCAAACTCATCCCAGACAGCAGGAGTGTTTTAACACAACTCAGGCTGGACACTGCATCCCTTTCAAGAGATACTCAAGGAGACCTCAGCCCTGATAGAGGACACCACGTTGGCGAAGAACATAGCCAACTCCTTTCACCTAGTGCTAGAACCTGCTCCTCCCGCACAGAGATGGGATATAAAAGTCTGTCTACCATACAGAAGAGCTGAGCTGGTCTGCTCCTCGCTGCAATAATTTCCCTAGACAAAAACTCTGCCTTCTTTCAGGAGATGGCCCCCTGATAATCAGCATAATGCAACCTCAGGTCCAATTTGTCCTCCATCTGACCAGATCTCCTCCAGCATCTCTCTAACCTCCACCCCATAGTCTTTAAATTCCAGAGTCCCTCATCACACCTAGGGGATCTCTGGCGAGTAGACAGGGGGTGGACATGAATGGGTACAACTGAGTCTAAGGACACAGTCACAGCCTCATTATAGGCTGTCAGTGCTTCCTCCAGCCCAATCGCATAAGCTGCCCCCACTGTCGATAGGTCCAGGACCGCCGACAGTCCCACAGAGAGAACTCCTCGTAACGAGCAGTACTGGACCATCTCCACAGGGGCCGAACCATCTGGGGGGGACACAAAACACGAACCCCACGATGCTGTGATCCAAGCAAACCACTGGATCAACACAGAGGTCAATAATGTTTAAACGTACTGAAAAAACTAGGTCCAATGTGTAGCCACCTGAGTGTGTTACCAATGTTACATGTTGTGTTAGGCCCAGGGCCTCCTTGCTCCTCAGGAGGGTGCTTCCAAATTTCGAGAGCCTGTTGTTGACCCAGGCATTGAAGTCCCCCCAGGATCAACTGCCTGGGGGACTTCAACACCAGGCCGACAACAAGCTCCTTGACCTCCCACAAAAAGTCCCCACCCACTCCCGGGAGATGATAGAGCAGGAGAACCATGAAACCCGCATCCACACCTCCCCAGGCAGCCACACATTCATAAGACCATGTAGGATCTACAGTTAGCACTGTGAGGTTCAGACTAGATTTAAAACAAATGGCCATCCCCTGCCCCTGTGATCCTCTCTTGGGGTGTGTATCACAGAGTACCTGGCTGGGACTGCCGCTTCCAAAATGGAAGAAGCATTTTGATCCAGCCAGGTCTCTGTGACACAGGTCAGGTTGACCGAGTATATCAAATCCACCATTATGGCAATTTTGTTCCTCATCGACCTGGCATTGCATAACACAACCTGAGTAGGATGAGGTGAGGTAGCTGGGCCTGTCATCTGCCCACCCTCTAAAGTGGAGCCCATGGGTATGGGAACTAAACATGGCAACCCTCTTTCCAGTTCCATTTTCACCTCAGGGCGTCCTTGCCTTCACCACCCAAATCCCCAACACTCTGGTAGCCACCCGGGTGAAACCCCTCCAGACCTCCCTCTACTGGCTATCACCAAGGCCCACACCTCCTATAGGCCTCAGCTGGGACTGCTGGAAGTTCAAAGGGTCAGAGGTCACAGAGAGACCCCAGATAGCTGCGCCTTAGGGGTTTCTGTCCCGAACACATTTCTATCTGGTCTCACTTTCACTAACCAAGTCCCAAAAGCAATCAATATCACCCACCTCAAATAAAAACCCAAATTTAAATACAACCCTCACAGTTTCAACTCTTTAAACCACCTACCCACTGACAAAGAATTCCACAGCCACACACCAACTCACACACCCATCACTCATCAAACACGCTCAACCTAAAAAACTAACAACACAGTAATCTATTTATCATGTATAGTCCAGAGGTTGAAACAGTTTGTTTTCCTGATGATGAAAATAACAGTTTTCTACTCTTGAAGTATGCAAAAAAAACTCACAACTCTTTAAAGTATTGAAGATATTGAAAAATATTACAAATTGAAAATATTGGAGAGTGAGCTCTCACCAACACCCTCTCAATTTGCCCTGACTATCATGGCTCTCTCACTGCTACCATTGTTTTGTTTAAGAGGACATTCATACAGAAACTGAGGCTGTCTCATAGACCCACCAATTTGATGTCAGCCAGTACAATGCAGTGCAGTACCCAGCAAGGATCCACAAATTTAATCCATACTGTAGTCTTCTGAGGGGTCCTCGACTAACCTGCCCCGAGAAAATAAAGTTGGCACTTCAGCAAACTGATCCACCCAACCCTGTAGCAGGCACCCAGCCTAAGTGTCCCCCCAAAATGAAGCCGCTGATGCATGCCTGGCACCGGTCAAATGGTCACCTGTGGCCTCTGAGGCACTCAAACTCATGCCCACCCTCCAGCTGGTGCCAGCTGACCCTTCAGGGGAAATAACCCAGGCCAGGCACCCACCCCAGGGAGGAGAGACCACACTCACCCAATCCGAGCAGTCCAAGCTGAATCAGTCCTTCTCGGGGAAAACAGCAGTCTGATCACACAGGTCCCCCTCCAATCAACTACTGAACATCTGATCTGGCAGAGTCTCTGGCCGCAGTAACCACAGATTGCGTTCGTCGAAACCAGCGCTCAGTACTACAGTAGTGTCACATCCAGTGTCAACTCCACGGATCAACAGTCTAGCCCCTCACAAGGAACCTCAAAAATGTTCGTCCACACCTCTCCATGACCTCTTGATGGGACAAGCTACTCACTTCAGACTGATCGAACTCCAAACAGTGAAGATGTTCAGAATACAAAGATAACGTCTAGCATTGCTGCATTGCTATACTCGTAACTTCTAATTGCTATACTTTTAACTTCTAATCTTTAATTCTGACATAATTTTTTTTCTTTCTTTAAAAAAGTATCTGAGAATCGATGGCAGGATTTTCAGGACAGTAAATTAATAAAGAGGGAACTACAAGGAGAGCTTCAGTAACAGACAAATACTGGAATAGTAGTATAAGTACAGTATAATGTAGAGTGTGTAATGCAGTGGATGCAGAGGCAGCCATATTCAAGCAGACCTAGGATGCTGAGGTGCTGCCCTATCTGCAGGCATCTCTTTGGACTGTGGGATGAGGTAGCCAGACTCAGAGTGGAAGTAAACTGGGTCAAAAGTACCTTCATACCTATTCAAAGACCACCTAGTCCAATGCCACTGCCCCAAAGGATGCCTAGAATGAGGGGCATTTTGATGATGGTGGGCTCGGGGAGGGCTAGGGTGGTCAGGCAGAGGCACATCCCAAATCCTATTCCACTCCAGAACTCATATGCTGCACTGGCAATTGGGGACAACCAAACAGAGGTACCCAGAGAAGTGGAAGGGAAGGATATGGAGGTCACCAAGGAGGTGACCTCAGTGGGGAGGCAGTGAACCCCAGAGGAGGAGGAAGTGAATCCTGGTGGGGACTCTATCATAAGGGGGATCCAGCTAGGAACACAGGAGGGGGGGTACAGGAAGATGAGGTGCATTCCAGGTGCCACAGCATGGAGGGATTGGAGGAAGATCCTGGGGATCACTGGGAAGGCAAGACGGGAGGGTGAGATGGATATCATTATCCACCTAGGTACTAATGACATGGCAAATGGGGAGCCTAATGAAGTTCAGGAAGAGTTTAGGAAATTGGGTAGGGGTCTCAAGCAATTAGATACTTCTGTCTCCTTCTCAGAAATACTACCTGTGAGAGGCATGGAAGAGCATAGGTTTGCATGCACCAGGAACTTTAACTCATGGTTGAAGAACTGGTGCTGTGAGGAAGGGTTTTGATTCATTGGTGACTGGGGACCCACCTGGAGGGATAGGGGCTTGTTCAAGCCTGACAGCCTGCATCTGTCCTAGAGGGAATCCAAACACTCAATGATAAGTTTAAATGCTACATGGACGAGCATTTAAACTAGCCAAGGGCTGGCAAAGCCAGCAAGGAGGGTACCTAATTGCCCACCCCCACAGTGGAACCAGTGAACAGAAGGAGTGGATATCTCTACAAAGCAGTGTGCAAAAGATGGAGATAAGCACCCAAGGGGTGGATAGGAAGAAAGGGGGCAAAATTCAACAGAAGGGCAGACAGCAGGGAGAACCAGGGATAAAGGACAACCAGGGAGGGGGCTGGAGTAGAACAACTAAACAGTCCAGGGAGTTCAGACCATGGAAAGCCATGTGTGCCAATGCCAGGAGTCTTAGCAACAAGATGGAGGATCTGGAGGCTGCCATGGTGCAGTCGGACCAGGGCATTGTGGCCATCACAGATACCTGGTGTAATGATCACCACAACTGGGAGATGGCCCTACCTGGCTACAACATATTCAGAAGAGACAAGGCAGGCTGGAAGGGAGGAGGAGTGGCACTTTATGTGAAAGATGGCATAAAGGCCATAGGGATCCAGGAGGAACAAAATGGGAGAGATACTGTGGGTTAAGCTGGAAAGGAAAATGGGATCAGCCATCTGCACAGAGGTGCTCTACAGACCACCAGCCCAGGAGGAAGAAATAGATAGGAAGTTGATGCTTGCCATCCAGCAGACAAGGGTGAGGTGAGGTGATGTTGGCTGGAGACTTCAATATTCCAGATATGGCCTGGAGCCTCAGCAGCAGCATCAACCAGGAGCAGATCTATCCTGGAGTCCCTTCAAGGTGTCTTCCTCAAGCAACTGGTCATGGAACCAACCGTCAGAAGGCAATACTAGACCTCATGCTAACAAATGGGGACAGTGTGATGGGGTAACAGTGGAGAGGACCTGGGAAGAGTGACCACCAGTCAGCGTGGTTTGAAACCACAGAAGGAGCAGACCCAAACTGCACAAAAACACATATTCTGGATTTTAGGGGGGCAGACTTTGGGAAAATGGGGAGATGCTTGAAAGATGCATTAATGGGAATGGGGAGGGAAACAGGTTGAGGAACAGTGGGCAATATTTAAAACAGGGATTACAAGAACAATAGAATTATGCATTAAGCAGGTTAGCAAAGGGAAAAGGGAGGAGGCCATTATGGTTTTCCAAGGAGGTAGTAGAGAAAGTGAAAGCCGAAAAGATTGCATTCAGGCAATACAAAAAGACACAGGCAGAAGGGGATAGGGAGAAGTACCAAGAGAAGCAAAGGAGGCAGGGAGATCATTAAGGGAAGCCAAAGCTCAGACAGAAGAGTGCATTGCAAAATCAGTGGTAGAGGAGACAAAACATTTACAGGTATACAAGTGTAAAAAGAAGGGCAAGGGAAGGATAGTAAGACTGAAGAAGGAGGATGGGGCCACATGGAGGATGACAACAATAAAGCTGAAATACTGAATAGATATTTCTGCTTAGTATTTACTGAGGAAGAGGAGGGTAATGGGCCTGAAGGGAGTACAAGGGGTGGGAATGGTGCAGAAATGGACACATGTCCCTTTACATTGGAAAGGGTCTTAAAGGAATTGGAAGGAATAAGAGTCAATAAAGCAATCAGGCCAGATGGGGTGCACCCCAGGGTCCTAAAGGAACTAAGAGAGGTGGTGGCTGAACCTCTGGCAATCCTGTTTAGTGGATCCAAGGATTCGGCTTCCTGTCTCTGCTCACCAAAAGATGACACCATACAAATGTTGTAATCAGATAATCCAAAATGTTTTATTCTAAAAATGCCAACAAGGAAGTTGAACAGATACCCTTCCCCTCTGCCAAACGTTTTCATGTGAGAAGGCTCTTTTTCAAGGCGTGCCTTGAAAAAGCACCTTCTCCATAAGCATGTTGGCGGAGGAGGAAAATTCAACTCTCACTGTCGGCGTTGAAAATAAAACATTTTGAATTATCTATTACAACATTTTAGACTCACTTTTGGTGAGCAGAACAGCTTGAATCCTGGATCTGCTACTATGAGTGACTTTTTTGGCTCAGTCTTTATATGCTTTAGCTACTTTGTTCTTTACATTGTGAATCATGTTTAGCTGATCACTGGAAACAGGGAGGTACCCAAAGACTGGAGGACAGCAGATGTAATTCCCATATACAAAGCGGGAACAAAGAGGAAGTGGAAACTACAGACCAGTCAGCATGACCTTGGTAGTGAGGGAAGATCATGGAAGCACCACCACTGAAGGAGAGATTGGTGAAACACCTGGTTGCCAACAGACTACAGGACCCAAAGGCAGCATGGGTTCACTGGGAGAAGGTCATGCCAGAGCAACCTCATTGAGTCTTTCAACTGTGTGACAAGGTAGGTGGATCAGGGAGGGCAGTGGATGTGGTCTATCTGGACTTCAGCAAGGCCTTTGACACTGTGCCACATAGAAGGCTATTAAACAAACTGGGGAATATGGAGTGGACAGGACGGTGGTGCGGTGGTGGGTAGGTAATTGGCTAGCTGGCAGGACACAGAGGGCAGTGGTAAATGGCTGTCATTCCACAGAGGGAAGAGTGATCAGTGGGATACCACTGGGACCAGTCCTATTCAACATCTTCATCAGCGACATTGCGCAGGACCTAGAAGGCAGAATTTTCCTGTTCGCTAATGACACGAAGTTCTGTAACAGAGTGGACATGCCAGAAGGTGTAGACAGAATGAGGAACGACCTGCAGAAGCTTGAAGAATGGTCAAGGGTTTGACAGTTGAAATTCAATGCAAAGAAGTGCAAGATAATACATATGGGGCACAAAACCCTGGAACAACATATCAGTTGGGGGTGAGGATATAGCATGCACCAAGCAGGAAAGAGACCTTGGGGTCATCATCTCTGATGACCCTAAAGTAGAGAACAGTGTGACAAAGCCAGTGTTGGGTAAGTTACTTTTTCTATTACTTTAGGAAACTTGTTCCAGAAAGCTCTGTGCAGTCACTAGCAAGGATGGAGAAGTACTGTAAAAAGTAATACACCTTACAGTTACAATTACTTATGTCTTTTTATACATACGTAACTGTAACTGATTACATTTTTTTGAAAGTAACTAGTAATTAACCTATTACTTTCAAAAAATGTAATCTGTTATAATTATTTATTATGTTTGTATTGTTTGTGTAGAAAAAGAAATAAGTGACTATAATTGTAAGGTGTATTACTTTTTCTAGTACTTCTCCATCCTTGCTAGTGACTGCACAGAGCTTCCTGGAACAAGTTTCCAAATGTAATAGAAAGTAATAGAAAAAGTAACTTACCCAATACTGGACAAGGCAGCAGGTAAAGCAAATAGAATGCTGTGATGCATAGGCAGAGGCATCACCAGCAGGAAAAGGGAGGCCATAATTCCACTATACAAGACACTAGTGAGGCCCCACCTGGAGTACATTTTACAGTTCTGGAGACCTTACCTACATAAGGACACAGGGTAGAAAAGGTTCAGAGGAGGGCAACAAAGATGGTACAGGGATTGCATCACAGTTCCTATGAGGACAGGCTGAAGGACTGGAATATGTACTCCCAGGAGGAGAGGAGGGAGAGAGTGGATATGATAGAGACATATAAGTACCTTACAGGGAGGAACAGGATGCAGGAACACACTATTTTCCAGCACAAAATATGTTCCAGGACTAGAGGGCATGGGATGAAGTTGGAGGGAGGGCGATTCAGAGGAAATGTGAGGAAGAATTTCTTCACAGAAAGGGTGGTGGACAAGTGGAACACCCTGCCAGAGGAAGTGGTGGGGACTGAAACAATCATGGTATTTAAGAATGCATGGGATAGACATAAGGGAATTCTGGTGGGCAGGGCTAAGGGGCACCAGACTTCTAGAAAAACAAAAAGTGAAGTTACAAGCTTCAATGGGCAGACTGGGTGGGCCATAGGGCCCTATCTGCTGACAGTGTCTATGTAGCTATGTATCTAAGCTGGAAAATATTTTTTTGGTGTCCTATTTCTCACTCCAATTGAAACGGCAAATCCACAAGCATATGGACATATGAATACACAGACTGCATTTTCAAACTAGTGTTACCAAAACTATTATATGCTGAATACACAAAATAAATTAAAATCTTTAAAGACTTTTAGTTATGTAACATCACATAACAAACTAAACTATGCTCCAAACTATGCTTCGAATGACGTCTGGCCCAGCGTGTCCGCCATCTTGCTTTACAATTGCCACTGGTGGGTTTCCAACCACTTTCTTATTCTTGTATTTTGGTGTACACTTTTTATGAAACTGCTATACAAAATAAAATTGTATATTTAGTCAGCAAATGACCCCGTGGGAAACTTCGAGAACATAATACTTAGACAAAATATAGCTCCTAATTTTATTATTTTCAGTATTACTCTTCTCCTTCATTTGCATTATTAAGGACATTTGGGTGAAAATGTGGCCCTTGCATCTTAGCGTTCTTATGCTGCTCAGTCCTCACCTGAAGTCATAATCCTCTCTCTGTGATATCACAGCCTGCTGCCAAGGAAACAACTGCGTTTTTCCTTGCAGATGATTATGACTGAAGGTGGGCAATAAGCAGCCATAACAACTGAAGTCTCAGGGACAAAAATCCTGTTCACAACAAGCAAATCTCCTTCAGTGGTGGAGGAAGAGAAAGATGGGCCCCAGTGCAGGTTGTAATTTTGGGCCCCACCCAGCGTGGCGCTTCAACTCCTGCCCCTAGGCCCCCAGCACACATTCATGTTTGGGGGCCTCCCTGGATGACAGAGGGACTAGGGAGGCTGCAAGGCAATGGGCATAGCAGCAGCAGGCATCTCTTCGAGAGCCACAACAGCAGCAGTGAAGAGTGAGCGAGATGAGCCATGGAGCACACAGCGCGAGACCTAGTTAGAGGAGAGAGGCTAGAGCAGACTCAGAATAAGGCAAGAAGCAATGTCTTGCACGCTGCATGATCCTCCTCCTCCTCCACAATGCATCGCCATCACCTCCTGGCTGGCCGTCCTTAAAAAAAACACCTGTCCTCTCACCACCAGTAAGTACACAATGACAATATACACAGTAATCCAATACTTACACCCACTATGGTGGTACGGGGGGGCTGCCTGCTGCTGCCTGAGTAGTGCGCTACTTGAGAGAGACACAGAGACTATAGTAGAGTGCGCGCTGCGCTGCGTGATGTGTGAGGACCACCGTTGACTCTTGTCTCACCCACTTGCCTTGCCTGCCTGCGCGGCGCACTCCCGACTCCTTTCTGACCTGCAACTGTGTCAGTGCTGCCATCTACAGTACGGAAGTAGTAGTGGCACTGGCCACGGCAGGCTGCGGCTGACAGCCTCAGCTAGTGAGTCAGCTGGGGCTGTCAGACAGTTTACTAGTTTGCTACATATTTGTATCCCTTCATATAAATGTTGCTACTCTAATGAATATCAGGCAAGCCTTTGTGCTCTGAAAGAAATGCAGTACATGAAAGTGTTATACAGGTTTTCTTACTGACCTTTGTAAGTGTGTAATATTTCATCAAAGAAATAGTTGTCCATGGAATTTTTTCCCAAAAATATCCATGAAAGTGTGTAGTATACTGTTAAAGACGATCTTTACTAATTTCTGCATATAGGCGATCGTCAACTTTTATGTAAAAAAACTTCCAATTTAAAAAGGTGCTGATGCCCATGTGGCTGGTTTATCAAATCTGCGTATTCACACTTGTATTAAGTGAGTGCATTATGGCAGCAGCTGGACCACTTTGGGAAGAGCACTAAAAATCAAACGCATTTCAAGCATACAAATATAATTTTACCAGGAAATCTGCAGTCTGAAAATAGTTAATTAAACCACACCAGTTAAAAAAAAGAACTCAATGTGCATATTTTTGCAGTTATCACATAAATAAAATCAATTTACTCACTGCTGAACATCTTTGATTCACTTCATTTTTTGCTATGTAAAACATATCGATAAACACCATAGTTTAAGTTTAAGTAACTAGGTCAAGACTAGCAGTGATCCCTACTAAAAATAATTATAATGGTTTAGTCCAGTTTATTTTAAAGTCCGTCACTATGGGCTTATATTTATTGACGCCTAGTCAAAAATATGGCAACCATATGTTCGAACCTCGACAGGAGCGGCGGGGGCATGTCGAGCCTAACCGACGGAGGGGACTATATACTGCTCCCTATTCCAATATGCTATATGATACCAACCTGCAGCGCTGTCCTTCCAAACTTATTTCTCGCATTGACATTGACCCCCTTGGCCAAGAGCTTCTCCGCTTCAACTCGATCGCCTTTCGCAGTTGCTGTGGCCAGTCAATCCCCCGTAATGTCATCCATGATTTGCTGGTGTGTGTGTTTTTTTATTTTTTGCCTAGTCTGCGTGTGTGTTGCCCCCACCCAGTTTTTTTTTTCAGTAAGGAGACATGGTACGTGGTGGATCTGCTGCTGTCATGGGCATTTTTTTTTCAATGGCCAGTTCTGCTGGAGATCAGTTTGTAGTAAATACTCATAAAGGGCCAGATGCCAGGGCCGGCCCCTGATGCAATTGACTGTACGTGTGATTTCCCAAGTTAGAGCCAAAGTTAGAGGTTGATTTGTCTCCGATAAGGTTCCCGCACCACTACTTATCCCGATTTTAGTTATGACTGTAAACCTTGTGATCCACTTCCCAACTGCAGTAAAGTGCAAGGGAGGGCTGGGCTGGCCTTATAATAATTATTATCCATCCTATGTGTTGTTAATCAGGAGACGAACAGCTCAAATCCAGAGATGAGACTTCTGAAAACACATCAGGGATTTGCGTCGAGCATACAGATTGTGAGGCAACGTAAAAAAAAAAAACACAGCAGTTTCATCTGTAATTACAGACAAGTCAAGTTAGGGATCGAGAAAAACTTGATTTTTTACAAATGGGTCCCTAAGTGTGTCGGGCCACTGCACCGGCTATTCCTCCGCCACTGATCTCCTTAGCAAGAAAGAACAAAGGGCAAGTAAATAAAGAGTACACATGCTGTATTATAAATCACTTATGTAATTTTAGCCATTCAGCACACAGAGCCTCTGTACCTGTATCTGTGCCATGTAGGAACAGTGTTTGTAACATTTCGGGTGGGCAGGACCATACTGTACATCACCCACACAGGTGACCGACACAGTCCCTGACAGTGTAGTAGAGTGTCTGCATAGATCTGACTGTACTATTCCAACACGGCAGGGTACAGTGGCAGGGACAGAGATTTTCCACTGCAGTATATGTGGTGCCAGTCCTTTGTCCTGCCATCCGCCAGTCCTCTGCCTGGCACCTGCTTGTTGGAGTGCCCTCACACAGTGCTGTACCTACACCAGCACCTGTACCTGCAGCATGCCACCACTTAGCAGGCTGTGCAGCAGGGGAAAGTTGCACTGCACAGGGTAGGTCCTTGTCCACTAACTGCATGTATTACCCTGCAGACATTGACAGTCTCCACATGTCGGGGACTATGCAAGCTCTGGGACAGCTGCCACGGCTGGTGGCACCAGTGCGTCTGGGACAGGGTTTGTGTATGGATAGGAAGGAGTATGATGTCCATGGATCTGTACAGCTGTCCAGGGCACATCTGCTTGGTGCAACCTGTGTACAATGCCCATGCCACCAACTACAGCACTCCCTAATCCATTTTCTGTGTCCCATGACCTTGCAGGCTTCCTGTCCCCCCCCCCCGAGCATTGTAGGTATGGGCCGGTGTTGCGCCATGCAGGGGGACTTGACAGGACCCTCCATCAAACCCCTCCAGTGCAACAGATCTTTGGCACAACACTCCAATTGTGACAACTCTGCCAGCTTTGGCAAAAGAACCCCTGTTGTACTAAAATCGGGCACAAGGTCCCTGGCACACCCAGAGTTTGTTGCAGCTGGGGATTGGTGCAGCGTGCGATGATCTAGCAGCTGTTTGAAAACTGAGCCTATGCTTTTACTTTTTTGAGCAAATACAATGGTGCTCTTGGCTGCAGTATAAAAATAATAATGCAGAAGGTGTAGAATGGTGTTGTTGCAGGTTTAAGAAAAATGGTTGCAATAGTAAACATCAAGAGCAAAGCACAAAAATATTATCTTTTCTGCTGTTTCAAAAGACCCTGCGGCTAGCATCATTCTGTGTGCCATATCATTTTTTGGCAAGTTATATTGTATAGAGAAGAACACTGTGGTTGCAGATACTCTTTTCTCTCAGAATGTTCTGTTTTCTATTGAACAGCTGAGGAATTATGAATTGAAATTTGAAATACAGCTGCAACATGAGCACTGTGGCATTAAAGGGAACCTGTAGTAAGGCAGTGATGTGGACAAAACAATGCTACAGCATGATGACACTAACGGAAATGGTGATACAGTGTAAGCAGCTTAGTGTGGACTGTTTCATGTAGCAACTTTCTGTCTGCCAAAAGCAGTGTCCATAGTTGCTGGCAGGGGTCAGTATTACATAAGAATATGATCAGAGGCATGCGCAGAAGTCATGAACAAAGGGGGCCCAAAATTCTAACAAAGCTAAGGGAGGTCTGGGGGCATGTTACCCCAGGAAATGTTGGAAAAACGCCACTGTAAATGGAACATTTTCCTGCATTTTACAGTTAGGCAAGCTACATTACAGCCCAAAGCACAAACAGGTGTGCACAATTGAAACAGAGTCTGATGCTCTGCAAGGGGTAGTAGTTAGCCCCTGTAAATCTGAAGAGAAAATGATCAAGGTAACAGAGCATTCTCCAGTCTTCCACAATAAAAAATGCAGGAGTAAGTAAATATGTTAAAAAGAATTTTCCACTTTTATTGCAGATAATTAACATGTGCAAGCGGTGAGGGCTCACCGCCACAACAAATTCTCAGCTCTTCAACAGAAGACTTCTTGAGGGGGTCAGTTTTACTGTGGCAAAATAATCCCTTTTATACAGTTTCCTCAACCAACATCCTGTCTGCCACCTACTGTTTTAAATACATATAGATCTGTTAATTCATGATTTAGATTTAAAGAGCTAGTGGAGCCAAAACAGGCAGACAGGAAAATAATAAAATTTTAAGTAGTAGGCAGTTTTAACTTTTTATTTCTGATGTGTTTTTCTTTTTCCTTTTGCTCATCAGAAAGTCTTCTATGTGATAATATTGTGCTGGATGTGTGGAACAGCTCTTAGCCTAGCAGCTGACATATGTAACTCTACTCCCCCACACTACATCATCAGCATTATGATCTCACTGATAGTGACATCACAAGTGAATAACCCGCAGTCACTCACTTGCTGTTCCTAAGTAGCAGTGATTTCACAGTCATTGAGGTCACAATGCTGATGATGTAGTGTGGGGAAGTAGAGCAAGATATCAGCTGCAGGCTTAAACTATTCTACATCACACCTAACATCAGGTAAGCAGTCTAATTAAACAAAGTGAAAGAAAAAAGTACCTCAGATATAAAAGGTAATGGTTGACTGCTTTTAAAATCTAATATTACTTTTAGGCAGTACACTAGCTCTGTAAGTTACAATGGTGGGATTTGAACAATGATAGATGAAATGCAACACACTGGAACAAAAGAAATAAAAAACAAATGAATATAGAAAAATGTATACATATCAGGTGGACTTTCACTAGGGAAGATGAGTTTGAAAAACAGTCTCAGGAACTGTACAATCATACAAAGGGGCTACGATGACATTTGACACTGCTCTTGAGCTAAAAACATGGAAAGAGACTACTTGTTAGAAACAAAGGAACAGGGTGAGAACAGATACTGGCCCATACTTCTTAATGTTTCTGTTTTATCAAGAGAATTAACAAAGAGCCCTGGAATTACATTTTCAAGAGCAGATTATCTAACTAATAGTCTAGTTCACAACTATTATGTTGAAATCAAACCTGAAGCATCCTGAAAGGATGTTTCAGTGTGGGAAATGTAACATGTGATTTCTGCTGCTAGAGTAAGACATTCCAGCTTGAAAGTTATGAAAACACTGTTCAGATGTGAAGCTTTCTTAATTGCAGCAGCTCAGGACTCTGAGGTCATGCAAAGCAAACAACAGGGGGGGCCAGGGCTAGCCTCAGCTACCCCCTATGCATGCCTCCAAATATGATGATCGCAGTTCTGTACTGCACTACACCACACTCCAGATACACGGAAACCATAGGAAACTTTCAGGTTGTTGAAAAGTACAGTATTGCTTCAGGGTTGCTATACAGCAGTGTACAATACTATACAGTATGAGATCTGTTTCTTTTTTATATTTTTTGTAATGTGCCTTAGTGCTCTGTTGTGTCTTTGCCTTGTACGGTGGGAGGGAGGAGGTGGTGGTTAAATTATTTTTATTATTGAAGATGTTACTGGGAAGGAAAATGGTGATTAAAATCACTTGAAGGGAGTGAGGGGGCTTGTTGTTAAACATTTTTTTATTTAAGATGTAAATTGGAAGGGTGATGCAGCAGCAAAATGTAAAACAAGTATAGACTAGAGATAGTAGATGAGCTAACTAGGTGCTTAACAAAGTACTTAAGTAATCCAAACAAAGAGAGGCTGCACAGGGTTGGGATGCTAGGATAAATCAGTATATTCAGACAAAAATCCCGCACTCACCACCTGAAGTAAAGACTACTCGCCAAAGTTTCAGAAGGTGCTTCATTTTATTTCCAAAGTGCAAATGTACAAAAATGTCCTGACACATTTCGGAATACCCTTATTCCTTCCTCAAAGGATCTAATTTGACACAGGAAGGTGCATTTAATGTATACAAAATGATGACATCATAAAAGAGCGTTAGATTATGATTACGCAAAAAAATGACATCACACAGTGTGTATAGGTGAGGTTAAAACACAAATTGTTGTTAAATTCAAATATTAGAATAAATAGGTTAAAACTTAGATAAATAGCCAGTAAATAGGTTAAAAATCTAACGAAGGCGCAAAGACCAAGTCTATGTGGCTTCCTTCGATTCTTAGGTCCCATCTAAGCTCATGATCTAGAGAGTATAAATAAAAAGAACTGTTAGCATCAATTAATGTACTGCAGTATACCTTCTATAAATATCAGTTCTTAATAAGCAATCAGCAAAATTAAAATTAGACCTCATCATAGGTAGCAAAACAGAATATGACATATTTCACATTATGGTTGTAGTATACTGAGAGCACTTATAGAAACTCATCTCGATATCTTTTCCTCCTCAGATATGGCATAACATCAAATCTTTTAATAAGATCTGGATTTTAAAGGCACCCAGTGTATAGATCCAGAAATCTTCTCTTTCTAAAATGAAGTTATTTAAATCCCCCTCTTGGGTTCTTGTATACCTTCTCAATTCCTCTAAATGAGAAGTGTGATTCAGTCTGTTTCTGGATTGTGCTATATGAACTGCAGTGGCATAAGCTAGGTCACCATTTTAATTGCCCTACAATAGGGCTGTGCAAATACCAATTCCTGAATATTCAGCCGAATATTCGGTATTCAGAGCCTAACTGTTAATGGTATTCATTATTCAGGTGGGCTGAAAGGGGGTTATTTAAAAATAAAAGAGCACCGCCCTGGCCAGCATTGAAATAAATATCTTATCCCTGATGTCTAGTGCTCCAACTCCCCCCTGCTGATCGCCAGTCCAAAATGAAGAATTCCCCCCAGAGACTCTGACCCATACCCCAGTTCCCAAATGCATAAAAAAATTTAAAAAATCCCTCATTTCCCTGGTGTCTAGTGGACTCCCATCCCTCACCCTGTCAAGTAGTGCCCCCCACCCTGCTCTCCCCTCAACCCAGCGTGGACCACCAGCACAACCCTCCACTCACCTCCACAGCCAGCAGCCTGACTGAAAAAGTAGGATATCATTGAAGTATCAAGAAGTGCTTTGTCATCTCCAATGGTAATTTTTAATAAAAAAAAGGTGGGGTGTGTAAGAATCTAAAGAAGTATGGGTCCAGCAAAGCCACCTTAGAAAAAAATTAAAAAATTTAAAAAACTTTTTGAGGAGGAGCCAATACCAATCACTCTCAATAAACCATGAATTACAGATTGGTAAATAGAGACTCGCTCACCCAATATATTTCTAAATGTTTCAAATTTATTCATATATCTATTAGATACACATGATATGGTTCAAAGTACTATATATTAGTACTATGTAAACGTTTCGGAATAACCTTCATCAGTACAATACCATATCATCAGTATCCTTATCGAGCTCATCTCTCTAGCTAAAGAATCTAGAGACAAAACTACATTTTCCTTTCCAGTTAGATTCCGTCAGTTCACCACCATGCTGTTTGGTTTACATTGGCCATCTGCTACACTCCAGTGGTACATGGATGTAATTTTAACCCCTTACACTAGTTATTGTGATGCATATTTGGATGATGTCATCATGTACAGTCAAGACTGGAAAAGCCACTAACGAGCAGTTATCCAATGTATAAAAAATGCAGGTCAGAGTATTAATCCTACCAAATGTACATTAGACATGCAGAAAACTATTATTTGTGTTATATTTTGGGAAATGGAAAAAGTAAAGCTGAAGATTTCCAAGACAGAAGCTATAGTTTACAGTCCTGTCCCTAAAACAAACATGTCAGATACTTTTTAGGACTGGCAGGTTACTATCAGAGATTTTTTCTGAACTTTACCAAGTTAGCTACTCCCCTCAGTGAACTCTCAAAAAATGGTACCTGAATAATGTGAAATAGTCCCCAGTGTGATGAGGCTTTTGGGGCCATCTCGGCTGCATTACTTTCAGGCCATTTAAGAAGTCCAAACATTAAGAAACAATTTCTGTTACAGACAGATACATCAGAAGTAGGCCTAGGTGTAGCCCTGAATCACATTATAGAAGGGAGTGAACATCCTATTCTGTATATCAGTAGGAAACTGCATGACAAAAAGAACAAATACTCCACTATTGAAAAAGAATGCCTTGTGGAAAAATGGACTATGGAGTCCCTTAAGTTTTACTTGCTAGAAGCTAACCTTGTACTTATAGCAGATAACAATCTCTCTGTTGGCTTAATTAAATGATGGGTTAAAAGTGAGGCACAAATCCAGAAAAAATTAAATGCTGATATCTGTCAAGACATGGTTCAGGAATTGAGAATTCAAAAGGTTGAAAAAAATGTGTGCTTAACTGAAATGTTTGTTGTAAAAGGTGTTATGAAAAAGGGATACTGTTTTTTAAAGAAAATAAACAGGTTTCCTCTTAAAGAGGGGGATATGTAACAGGGGTGGGTGGGACCCTGTCCTGTTTGTTGTGCCAAGAGAGTTAAAATCAAGGCTCTGTTATGTCCGCTCCTATTCTGTTACTTGCCTATCTGATTGCACAATCAAATTTTCAGTGTGGCTTTAGGATTTAGCCACTCCGATGGTCTCAACATGTCCCTGTTTTCCCACTTCCTTTACTTGCTGTTCCTATTCTTTCTTTTTCACCTTGCTTTTTTGTGGTTAAAACATACATATGAATCTATATGTAAAGCTGGGATCTCTTGGTTTGCATATGTATATTATATTGAAATGAATGCAGAATGCTATTTGGGTTTATTTTAAAAATGGCAATCTGTAATATAAGTGGTTAACGCTGATCTGTATTTTGACCTTTCATAAGCCTGTTAACAGAACTGTCAGTAGGAAATCAGCACTGGGACAGGATGTCTTAGTTGTTTGCCTCTGATATGAAGACTAATGTACTGCTCAACTGGTCACTGGAAGGTTAGTAAAAAGTCTTGTATTTTGTGAAAAATAGGAGATGAACTTTATAGGAACAGGATGCAGAGGCTAGTATGCTAGGCAAAAACATCTCACATAAGAGAACAATGTTACATTTGGAGTGTGTGTGTGTGTGTGTGTGTGTGTGTGTGTGTGTGAGAGAGAGAGAGAGAGAGAGTGATTCAGAGTTTAAATTGGAACGAAACTCTGATGAAGTCTTTGTTGCTTTGTACTTCCTTTGTGAAGAGCTGCCCTGCACCTCTTTATTTTTTGTTTTAGTGTTATTGATAATAATAAAATATTACTTGTGAATTTAATAATTTATTTATTTATTGGACTCTCGGATAACACCTAATTTTTACTGATTTGCCTATGCTTCCTGACCTATGCCTCTATAACAATACATTTAGGAAATTTGCGAATAAAATAAATGAGATCTATGGTTTAATATATTAGCTGTGTTTATGAATTTCTTTGGGGAAATTAACCACCTAGGTATAATTTTAATAAATGTTGGGCACATTGACAGAATTATGGAATTGCCCTCCCTGTTCACAAAAGTATAATTGCTCCTTCATCATCAAACAAACTAATGGTTGGTTCTGTGCTACTAAATTCTAAATTGTGGTCTTTCTGTGAACATGGCATATAGAGACTGAGATTTTAATGGCTCAGTGATTTAAACCATTATCAACAACTTTTCAGTCTAATCTGGATACTTTCATTTTATTTTTGTACTGGAGAGCAAGATGAGCTACATACCTCTTTTTTACAAACTACTAGTTGAACAAACAGGTACAGGGTTCAGAGCAGATAACATCACAATAAATACAGAGTACAGTACTAGAAAAGTAGGATGTGGATACGGTACAGTTTAGGATGTAAAGATACAGTTGCAGTGTGAACTGTATAACACAAGTTAGTGTAGCCCGAAGCTGAAGGAAGGAATGCTGGTTAAAAAAAAAGATACTTTCAAGAAAGTAAGGGTTATAAAGAGCTATTTCTAGAGTATGTGCTTTTATGGTCAATCCAAGAGTTAATTTTGATACTCTGAGTCCCCATTTAAGAATTGAATGAAGGCATGTCATTTCTTAAGGATGTGATTGATCCTACAATTGAAACATGACAACATTTCTCATATTTGAATGAGCGTTTTTCTTGATCGTCTGCTCAATTTCATAAATATTTACAGTTATGTGAAGCCCTGCATCCTGTGTTGAATACAGACTACTCTGAAACAGATTCATATTGGGAAACTGTCCTGATGGTTTTGAATGGGAAAGAAGGGGCAAGAAGACTTTACAAGGTACTTCTAGATTCTAACCCAAAATCTCAGAGAGAAGGCAACAAAAGTTGGGAAGAGCTATATTTAGTGGTGATACCTAGACATCGCTTTGGAAAAATACACGTGCAATAAGTACAGGAAAGAAGTTCAGGGCAGATTGATATAATTCAAAATACTGTACTTTAAGTATTATAGCCCTGAGAAACACACTGTTAAAAGATGGCCTGTGTTGAATATGCTACACTCACTAACATGCTTAACATATTCTTACACTGTGGGAATGCCTGTTAATTAGAGACATTTGGGATAAAATCTGCTATGTTTACTTTTTGAACAATAATGGTAGGAAACAATTCCACTGGACCCCATGATATCTATTTTATGTGATTTATTTATGCTAGGCAAATAAAGCTCAACAGTTATGGATCCTTGCTACTGTGATGGTCCTTAAACTAGTGTCACAGTCTAGGTGGAAAAACTCATGGGTGTCTTATTTAGAAGAATGCCTAATGTTTAATGGCAGGGATGCAACCAATGAATGTATAACTTAAATTGTAAACAACAAATTCAAATCATTTCAACTCATTTGAAAACCTTTTCTAAATCTACTAAGGCAAGTCCAGCACCATATCACAAGTTCAGATACTTAGAGTTAAAAACAGTGTCATGGATTCTTATAACATCTAAGACCCAATAACCACATTAAAACTATAGTACCTTTGTAGTCTAGTAATGTGTTATGTTAGAAATTATTGCAGTAAAGGCTGTCACCCACCCAGTTAGCCCAGATGGTCCTTGCCTGGTCACTCTCTGCAGATCTCCCTGCCTAGTAAGTCTCTGCAGTTTTCAGCTGGTCTCTGCAGACCCTCCCCCTTCCTCTTTACAAATATTCCCTATGCCTGCTCCACACATACTTGCAGCCCTCTACAGTTTTCATGTCCTCCACTACTGCTGGCAGTCTACTTCTGGTGTCTACCACTCTTTCAGTGAAGTAGCACTTCCTCACATCCATCTTAAATTCCCTTCCAGATTTATCACATGCCCTCTGGTCTTGGTGCTGTTTCTCATTTGAAAGAGACTCCCCTCCTGTACCCCGTTCATCCCTGAGAGGTACTTGTAAGTCTCCATCATGTGCCGTCTTGCTCTCCACTCTTCCAGTGTGTATGTATTGAGATCCCGCAGTCACTTCTGGTAAGGCTTTGGATGCAACCCCTTCAACATTTTAGTTGCACTCCTCTGGACTGTCTCCACCCTGTATGTGTTCTTTCTGAGGTGTGGCATCCAGAACTGGACACAATACTCCAGGTGGGTTTTCACCAGTGAGATATACAGTGGCAACACTACCTCCCTTCTCCTCCTGCTGGAGATACTTCTCCCAGTGCATCCCACCATTGTACTGTCTCTACTCAATGCTTTGTCACACTGTCCTGCCACTTTGAGGTCTTCAGATATGATAAATCCAAGGTCCATTTCCAGCTTTGTTGCTGACAGTACTACCCCCTCTTTTGTACTCAGTTCCTGTGTTCCTGTAATTAGGGCACGATTTTTGGCAATGAACTCCAACCGTCATGTTCTTGACCACTCCTCAAGTTTCTCAAGATCCCTACACATTCTTCCCATCCCTTCTTGGTTGTCTACCCTATTACATATTTTAGTATCATCTGCAGAAAGCATACTTTTCCTTCCAGTTCATCTGCAGTGTTACCTGTGAAGACATTGAAGAGGATTGGTTCTATCACTGCGCTCTCCGGTACCCTGCTGCTCCCTTTTCCATCATTAGAGTGAGTGCCATTAACCACCATCCTCTGTTGCCTATCAGTTAACCAGTTTCTAATCCACTTCACCATTCTGGATCCTGTTGGGTTTGACAGGATTCTAAACTTGATGGCAAACATGACACAGATGATGGGTGTCACAGAATAAAGGGTTATTCCCCAAATGCATGTAAAAAGGATAGCAATACCTGCTGGAGTCTTGATCCTTCAAATACTGCAATGTCATCATAGACAAACTCAGTGAA
Source organism: Neoceratodus forsteri (assembly GCA_016271365.2). Taxonomy (NCBI): domain Eukaryota; kingdom Metazoa; phylum Chordata; order Ceratodontiformes; family Ceratodontidae; genus Neoceratodus; species Neoceratodus forsteri. The sequence continues at coordinate 1,071,128,720 of CM028130.1, forward strand.
AAACAGTCTTACACAAACTCTTTTACTCAGAGATAAGAAGGTCTGTTACCAGGTAATGAGCTCATCTGCATGGCAGAGAAACTAAACAAAACAATTCTATTGGTAGATTCTGGTGGGCAGCTCACACCCAAGGATGTTAGGTTTTGCAGGTATACAGTGATAAGCGTCATGCTGACTAAGGCAACTTTTGGGTTACAATACAATGATTCATAAAATATGCTGATTGTAGCATTATGGCTAATAACTGTGGGTGGTATCTGCTAACACCTCAAAGTAACTATACTGGATAATAGTTTGCAAGTACATCATAGCATGCATGGGTAAATGCCTTATGCTGTATCATAGAACATGATAGTCCACACTAGAGACTGTAGGTCAGGCAAGTCTACATCCCCCCTTTGTTGCCTGATGAATAGGCAACACCACTAGGAAAGTGTGGTTGGTTACATTCTAGCTAATTGAGTAGAAGAGAGAAATTTCAACTGTGCACAATGTTGTTTGAGTGTGCAGCATAAGGTAATCAGAAAAACAACCAGAAAAACTTGAATGATGACAAAACATTTAAAGGTGAGTTCTAATCAAGTGTTGGATAATGCAATACTTAAATCATCATTATGAAACAGATCATTTATAGAATTGAATGATTTAGTAACATTATTAGTAATATGATTTAGGTGTGTATACTTTCTGTTTAACAAGGATTGAAGATTCAGGGTGAGAGGGTCAATAAGCACATTTGGCATCTCCTCTGACTAACTCTTATCTCCTCTCCTATCCACTACTACAGTGAAACATTTTGGCCCACCTGCTCTCACCAGCCCCAACCTTTATTAAATCCTTGAAGTTGTCCCTCCCCTTGCAATCTATTGGTCAGGTACCTCAGGCTATCCCAGTACTCTACCTCACTCTAAAAGCAGATATTAAGGTAAAAAATCAAAGTCCTGAAATCTCAATGTTAAATTCTAATTTTTTCACCTTGCTTCTTGTATTTATAAACATTGCTTCAACTTGCAAAACCCTCCCAGTATTCTACCTCACTCTAAAGCACCACTCTGCCAGTTGGCTACAGCCCAGCACTACCAAATGTCTCTAACTGGTGCACTACCGATGTGGATTACTCTTTTTCTCACCCTCCCAAGCCTACATAACCGCTTGTGCATCTTACAGACTTCTGGGTTTGCTCCTTCCCTCCCTGAGACTCCTATTAATATGCACTCCTCAGCAACATTGTTTTACAGTGTCTCACTACCTGCTCCCTTTTGTGAGCTCAAAACAAGTAGGTCAATGCATTTCCAGGCATGTTATCCATGTTGTCTGTACCCAATGGCCCTCTATCTCAGGATCCTCAACCTTAAAGGATACTCTTACTCCCAAAGCCAGAATAGGCAGTGTAAACCCAGTGTCAAACTGCTGAAGGAATATCTCTGATGCACAGCCCTCCTGATCTTGCTTCTCTCTGGGAATATTCACCCCCAGCCCGGCCCTCAAGCCCCCAGCTGTGCCACACTGTATTGTTGGCAAACTTATAATTTGCTCTTTAATATTTGTAGCCTCCTACCAAAAATGGACAACCTGGACACAACAACATACCCAGATATTTTGTCAGTAGTTGAGACATGGCTCTCTCTCAACATTGGGGATGCCTCTGTTTCAGTCATGGGTACACGTGTTCAGGAATGATCACCTTGCCAAAAGAGGAGGTGATTGCATAATATATCTTAGAGACTTCTTACAGGACAACATTCTACCCTTACCTGATACAGGTACCAGCATGTAAGTCCTTGCAGTAAACATATTTCTTGGGAAGCATAACAAAACTCTCACAGTCCTCTTGATATACATCCCACCTGGACAAAATCTACTGGACTTGACTCACTACTCAAGTGTCTCAGCACCCTCAACCTCAACACTGAAACTATACTGCTAGGTGATTTCACATGTATTGTCCCTTCACTGTGGCAACTTCATACAGGGATGCAGTGACATTGTTGCATCTTTATCAACTTGTCTTCTCACCCACTAGGGTAAACTATAAGGCTGGCACAACAGCACTAGACTGGGTTCTATCAAATAGGCTGGAACACATTTCAGCCTCCTCAGTCCTACCTGATGCTTTCAGTGATCACTCGCCCGTTCTAGTTTGCTGGTCCACCACCTACTCCCACCCCCCCTACTAGAACTGTCACAAACAGTCCCTAAGCAAGGCTACCTGGACCAATTTAGAGCTGACCTGAGTCAACAGGACTGGTCACAAATCTAATTATCTACATCTGTTGATACAGCCTTGGAGTGTTTCATCGGGTTATCCAATGAGGTCTGTGACAAACACGCCCCACTAAAAAAGTGGAAAATAAAAGTCTGCAGCAACCCTTGGTTCTCTCCTGTTGCTTCTTGAACACTTGAAGGCAAGAGATAGCATATGGTATTGAGCCTGGGAGACAGGCAAGCAGGCCGATATTCAGCTCAAGGAAAAAGGCCTACAATGATTGCACTAGAGTGATACGGGTGGTAAAAGACAATACTACAAGGATGTGCTTACCCAGTCTTAGAGTGATGGTAAAAATTGGCTAACTCTCAAGGAGGTCACGTGAAAGTTAGCAAAGTCAGCCCTATGATGCTCAGCATAGATGGCATACCTACAACTGACCTGGTAACTATCACTAACTCACTCAACAAAGCTTCTACTTATCTCTCTGGGTGCTACCCCTGGACTTTTCAACCCCACACCTTTGATGCAGCACAAACAATGACCCAGACACCTATTAACCCTCCTTTTTGTTTCAGAACAATCTCCTTAAATGAAGCAAGGTAATACATTGTAAAGGTCCTGGGAAAATCCCGATATAGTGGTGATTCCCTTGACCTAAAATTTGTAGCCCTATCCCTGGAAGTCATCTTGGAGCCTCTAACCTACATAATCAATGCCTAACTAAGGTTCTCCCAGTTCCCGCAGCAATGGAAAGTGGCATTAGTGAACCTGGTCTTCAAGAGTGGTGATCGTTCCACACTAGGAAACTACAGACCCCTTTCAATTCCCCCCCCCCATCCAAGGCACTAGAGAGAATTGTCGTGGACCAATTAGTTGAATATCTGGAAAAATATAACATTCAATGCCCTGAGCAACATGGCTTCCACAAAGCCCATAGCACCACCACAGCTCTGCTTGAGTCCATAGGCTTTATTCACAACACCCTTGAGCACAGCAAATTGGTTGGTGCAGCATTTATTGATTTGTCAAAAGTGTTTGACACGGTCAGTCATGACCTCCTTGCTGAGCAGCTAGTTGCTACTTGTCTTTCCTATGATACTGTCAGATGTTTCAAATCCTACCTCTCAGACAGATCCCAGCAAGTTAGCATAGACAATATCTATTCTGACAGCAGTCCAGTTCACTGAGGTGTTCCACAGGCTCCAGCTGGGTCCCCTAATATTTATCTTATTTCTAAATCAGCTTCCAAGTTCCTGTCACAGACAAATTCTTCTCTCACAAATGATGCTGTCATCTTCTCTAAAGGCACTGACCCTAGTTCACTGGAGCACACCCTACAGGACAGCTTCACCTCAGTTGAAAAAGGGTTCAAGGCACATAAACTTGTCTTGAATTATAAAAAAGGACAAGGGCAATGCTGTTCTCCTATCACTTGACAAGGTAAAGCACTTTAAGTACTTGGGGTTACAACTGACAGTACCATGTTGTTTGTCTACCATATAGACAACATAGTGAAATCACTAAACATATGTAATGGCCTCCTACACAGGCATAAGCACAGTCTTACCCCTGAAGCCCTAAACCTTGCTGTCCACAGTTCAGTCATCTGGCTTGTGGAGTATGGTATTGTAATCTACAGATTTGCAATGGCCACATCCCTCCACTGCATCAAAGTCACCTTAAATAAGGCATGCCACAGACCAGGTCTGAACAGCAAACCCACACCTGTGGCCTTTATGGCCATGCCAACTGGCTCCAGTTCAAGGGCAGGCTTCAGTACCACACCTGCCTGCTGGCCAAAAAACAAGTCAAGCAATGCTGCCGAGGGCAACCAGAAGATCCTCACCCCTATGAAAGCAGCCACCCCACAAGAGCTCCAGGAGCATGGTCTACAAGGTTTCTAGATATTGCACCTCACTAGGACAATGGACTTTTGTCCACCTGGCACCCAAATTGACTAACAATTTGCCTCCAAACCCTCACAGCTATAACAATGCTAGGCCCTTCAAATGCAAGCTAAGATCTCATCTGTTTGCTACAGCAAGTTGCGACTGTTTCCTTTAAGACCTCCAGCCCTCCCAACTGTCATCCATCTCAGCACCACTGGGCACCTCTCTAGCCCCTACTTCTTCCCTCACTTAATTGTCCCACCCTCCTCCTCTCTTCATTCACTCTACCTCCCCTCATCCTTTCTCTACTACTCCTTGCCTGCTCCAGTTCCCTCCTCCCCACTTGTGCAGACATTCTTGTACTGATCCTGCTCTGCCCCTACACCTAGCGCCTCTGTCTAAACCTTTACCTAATACTAGTACTGCCAATATGCTCAGAATGAGCATCCTTTTGCACCCCTGACAAGGCCCACCATCTGGGTTGATTCCTGTTTATTCTCTGTCTGCATTATATCTTTTCTCTATTGTCCCCTTCTTCCTGAACCTGCCCTTCCCTTTGTCACTCTTTCTCCCTCCATTTTCCTTTGTGTTTTTGCTAGTCCCATTGAATTTAGTGTTATCATATTACAGTCACTGACGTAACTTGTTTCATTTGCCTTAATTGTTATTGACTTTCTTAGAGCATATCTGTAAGCTTTTGCTTATTTGTTTACTTTATGACACTGACATGGAACCTATGTAATGAGCCCGTACTCAAAGGTTTACTCTGAGATCTCAATAAATAAATAACTAAATAAATAAACACTGGTAAATACTGTTCTATAGCATTCAGATAGTCAAGGTCACTACCAATGTAATCAAGTTCCAGGTGTGATGTCTGTATGGCCAATGATAGTGCGGCTCATAAGGTACATAACAGAAATTTGGCATAGTTAACACCACACAGTGAGAGGTCTATAGGAGAATGTCTTGTAGTTGGTTACAACACAGTATTTTCCGCCACTGTTATAGGTCACACAAACATGGGGAAGATGCCACTTTGTGAGTTGTACTGGCAGGTAATGGAAGTATTCGCCATCTGGCTAGTGAGGTGTTGTACAGTATGTGACTGAATTGTATTTGCATTTTGCATCAAAGAATGTGATGTGACATTAACAGAAGCAGAAACCTTGTCAAAGAGGCAATTATCAAACATATATGAGCAGTTCATAGAGTTCACAGAATAACTGCAGGCCAGCACGGTTATATCAAACATGTCACATCTGCACAAACAGTGATAGCCCTTTATACCACAATCGTCAGCCTACCAGCTCAAAATGTCATATGCTTAATAGCATACAACAAAGGCTCATAACTGCAACAGCACAGTACAACTGAAGTGAGAGGGTGCAATACCGTGAATGGGTCTGTGCATGGTATTGCACCTTTTCACTGTCTCAGGCAGAGGATAAGACCTCTGCTGGGATGGGGTTCCACTGAGCACCTGCTGTGGCTCGATGCAGTGACTCACTGGCAGCAAGGAAATGAAGCAATGCATTTGAGACCAGGTTCAATTCCCGGTCCCAGACGCATGGAAATTTTTTTTGCACTTTGTGCAATATTTGTGTTACCCCCTGGAGTTAGTTATATTAGTTGGGGGGGTTCATGGGGCACAGCCCCCCATAATGGGGGATTTAGGGGGGCAGAGCCCCCTGGAATAACAACGGCTTATGCCACATGGCATATATTGCACTGTTTTGGCAGTGCAGTATATGCATGTGACATAATGTCTTGTGACATTATGACCCTGTGCCAACAGTCAGTATGCAGGGCTACCCAGGCATCCAGGCATGGATGAAACACCAGAAGAGGAGGCAGGTTGGTCTGTTTTCAGTAGATGCTGCCCTCTTCATGACCCATGAAGTGAACTTTCACCAGCGTGTCAAAGACTGAAGAGCCCTTGTTGAAGATTGGAAGAGACATGGTGAATTTAATGTACAGTGTGTCCTCATGGTGCATTATCCTGATCTGTAGCTGGGTCCTTGATTTGGGTGTGGTGTGACATAGCCCAATTTCTGAACTGTGGCCAATGAAAAGGACACAGACTGGCCATGCACCTGGTAGTGCATGACAGGGTTTTACAATATGGGCAATACCATTTAGCCATATGTCTATCATGGACTAAATCTGAAACCCTTCCTGACTCCAGATCCCGAAAGAGATTTATGATAATGGCTATGGAAAATATACCATAAGCTGAACAAAGGATTTCCCTGCCTATGTGTTGCTCTTGAGCTTCATTGTTATTGTAAAAGATCAAGTTATTGATTTTGTTTTGGGTCTCATTGAATGAATGTGCTATATCGTGCATGTTATACACGTGAATCTTTCCTCCTGAAATATACCATTTTACTGTGTAGCATGCGCTGTATGACATTTTGTGCTGACTTACTGTTAAATAATTTAGCATGTGTAAACATTTTTACCAGATCAGCTCTGTTCCAATTTGACATACCAGATCAAAACATACCGTAACAGTACCAATTATGGCTGTAACATCTGAGAATCCCAAACTTCTTTTAGGTGTTTGGGGTGAAACACTTCTCTGTACTCCATAGTATGGTGCCAGGCTACATGGTCTTGTTTTCATGCCTGATTTGCTGCTAAATTTAATAGCATCACAGTGTGAAATGTAACATTATTGGTGGAACAGTGGCCAAACTCAGCCATGTTCCAATGCATAATGTTAAAACTCTGCACATAGACCTGAGGCTGTGGCCTGCTGATTTCGCTTAATGCTCAGGCATTCCTGTAGCTTCCTGTAGACTCCAAGGCCAGCACCCACACTTGTACAAGTCTTATGTACAAGAATTTCACTATCTCACCTCTCAGCCTCTCCTAAGCATGGGGAGTCCCCACCCACACCTCACCAGCCCCTCCCCTCCTGCTCCACGCTCCCTCCCTCCTGCTCCACACCAGTCCCCCACCCCTAGGGAAGAAGGTTGCAACATTGGACCAATCTGCTGCTCCTACCTGCTCAATTCCACCCCCTTTCTACACTATTCCCACCACCTTGACTCCTGCCTGCTCCTTCCTCCCCACCTTCCTGAGCACACTTCACCCCACCTCACCTACCAGCAGTTGCCCCTACCTCACCTAGTCCCCCAGTTACTCTCCTTCTCACTCCCTCTCTTGTCTTGCTCCCCATAGAATGTAATGCTCTCCCCCCTTTTTTTTTCTTGCTGGCAACCTGAACTTATAAGCTTGAAAGCCAATCTTATTGAACCCCATAGCTACTGACAAAGCCTATTTACTTAGGCTACCTTGTACCTAAAGCCAATGTATTTACAGCTGTTGTTTTTTAAAAAGTGTAATTATCTTCTTTAACATAGTCTGTGCCTGTTTGCTTCTGACAAAATGTATTTATGCATTTCACTGCCTCTATAATCTTATGCTGTGTTGCTGTCACTTGACATGGAACTTTTGTGAATGAGCTGCTAGCTCAAAGGTTATTTTCTGAAGAACTAAATAAATAAATTAACAGGAACATGCATAAATTGAACATTGTTAATAAGTGTCTCAGGGACAGAGGTTGTGGCCAGGCAACTGGGTGGACCTGGTTCCGTAATTGGGCATTATAAAGGTTCATCTGTGGATTGTTAGATGACTGTAAGGAAAAGAGCTGCTGTTGTAATAAATTGGTTGACACAGTTTTTTCCACGTGGTGGTATCGGGAAACTGGTAACAAATGTCTTGGCTCATCATTGCCATGAGGCTCAAGAAGCCTGTATGGCTTTAATTAACTTGGTGTATACACAAAGTTATATTAGGGCAAATACAGGTGTTGGGCCAGCCTTGAAAAGTTCCTCTGGCAAAGCGGGCTACTGGAATTTCTTGTCCAGCATGATTGCCCATTGTCCATTCAATTTTCAGGGTTCAGTTGTCTGGAGAAACCACCATGGCATTAAGGTATGCATCTCTTCCCTCTCGAACAGTCTATGGGGAGATGGGAGTTGAATGGCTACCTGGTTTAGGAGGTAGCATTGGAAATAGGTGTGGACCCCTGTACACATGATCTAGGGCTCCCGAGGTGGAGTTGGAGATTTCTCAAGGTCTCTTCTGGATTTGGTTGTGACAGTACCTTCCAGATGCCCAGGATGGGGGAAGGGATTATCAAAATTAGTTTCATTTCTGAAAAACAAAGAAGTAACAGGGTAGAGGACAGGTCCCCCCCATCTGGTGGAAGGAGCATTAATTACCTTTGTACAGTTTCAGTTGATTGGCATGATACCATTTGTCTATGGGTTTCTTGCAGTCTGTTACCTGCACTTGGTAGACAGCAGAGCTCAATTTGTTGATGATGTTATATTGACCAGCACATTTGTTGGCAAACAGGTATTCTGGTGTGGAAACATTTATTACCATGACTTGGTCTTCCACCTGCCAATCAACTTCTTTGGCATGCCTGTCAAAGTACGTCTTGGATTGCTTTTGGGCCTGGTCAACATTTCTGGTGAGTATGAAAAAGATTATCCTTCAGTTGTGTGACATAAGTGTCAACTGACACTCTGTTCACAGTCGGGGTATTCAAATCACTCCACAGATGTTCTGGTAATCTAATTTGTCTGCCAGTCATCACCTCGAAGGGTGCGCATTAGGTTGCTGCAGCCAGGGTGGTTCTGATTGCCATTAGGAGTAAGGGCAATAGAGTATCCCAACTTTTAGTATTCTCATTTGCAAATTTACACAACATTAGTTTGATTTCTCTGTTAACTCTCACTGCCTGTCCAGAGGACTTGGAGTGGCAAGCAAAATGGAACTTAGTAGTAGTAGTAAAAGATTTATTTTTATTCAAGAAAAGATCTTGCTTCACATCTTTAGGCCAAAGCCTTTTTTCTAGATGGTCCTGACAGTAGGACTTTAAAATTACATCAAATACAAACACATTTGCAACATTCACTTTCAGTCTCCGAAAATGTTAAACATACAGTAAATATACCTGTATTCCAACAAAATTCATATAACTCATTTTACTACTTAAACTAAGATGTTTCTTCTTCACCTATTTATTTTTTTATTTTATTTAAACAGCAGTTTGGAAAACCTTTGAGCCATAGGCTCATTTACAAAGGTACCTTGTCACCTATTGCACATACAGTACATCAAACTTTTAATTCCTCTGTCAAATATTGGGTAACCAATGACGATTTATAACCTGGTTTCTTTTTATGGAAAAACAGTTGACAGTTTGAGGCATATTCAGCTTTAAATGTCATTTGAGTGAAGTGATTTTTTACCTTAGGCTTGTGGGGGATCACCTCATTGTTTCTTAGCTTATAATCATGTTTAACACTTTCCTCCTCTATTTTACCCTTAAGATATTTTGGTTCCCCTGTCCTTGGTAGTCTCTGGCCCGGATATTCAGACTGCACCAGGCTGTGGCGCAAGCCTGGGCGCAGCGGAACTCGGCTGCGCAGGGGCGTTGACAGGGTGATATTCAACGGAGCTGCACCATGGCACAGCATCATTGAATATTGCACCCTGGCCACCCACAGTGTGCATGGTGCAGTGGCACTGCACCAGCTCAAGTGGCCAGAGCAGAGTAGGGGATACGCTAGCACAAGTTCCGTTGTGTATTACGCTTAACCACGATATTCAAAAGTGCACATGCAAATGGGGCCATAATGTATGCAAGGCACAAATGGTGCCATTTGCATGTCATTATGGCCCCGTTTGCATGCAGGTGCACCGATCCCCAGTGACTTGCACCTGGCGCCCTGCCAGGCAGCAGCCATCAGGGACCGACACCCCTTGCACAGCACGGCAATGCGCCCCTCTGCCTGATCATGGGCATATCTAGATTTAAAAAAATCATCCAATATCCCTGGTGGTCCAGTGGACCACTTCACACCCAGTCATGGGCTTAAGTATTATATTTAACCATCCCATATCCCTGGTGGTCCAGTGAACCACTTGCAGCCCGATCGTGGGCATATGTGGAAGTAAAATAACGTCCCATATCCCTGGTGGTCCAATGGACTGCACACAGCCCAATCACAGGCATATGCAGAAGTAAAATAATGTCTCATATCCCTGGTGGTCCAGTGGACCACTTCGCGGCAGATGCGAGCTTCGGTATGCAAATTATACATCCAAGTATCCCTGGTGGTCAGCAGTACCCCCACCCACCCACTGGGCCCCACTGCCTCGCTCCCCAGTCAGCAGTGGGTGGCAGCACCACCTGCCTGCCACCCCACCACCCACCGACTGACACTGTATGGTAGGGCTGAACGCCTACTGGTCCTCAGCGTGAGCCAATGGGCATGCAGCCCATACCGTACTACATAGTCCACATCTATGAATAGATCCATTCACAGATCTGGACTGTGTAGTATGGTACGGGCTGCACACCCATTGGCTCACGCTGTGGATCAATGGGCGTACAACCCTACCGTATGGTGTCAGTCAGCGGGTGGGGGGGCAGCAGGCAGGTGGGGTGCTGCCACCTGCCACTGACCTGGGGGAGTGGGGTGGAGGGGCTCAGTAGGTGGGTGGGGGTACCACTGGACCACCAGGGATATTGGACATATAATTTGTATACTGAAGCCTGCGATCGGGCTGCGAGAAGTCCACTGGACCACCAGGGATGTAGGACGTTATTTTATCTCAACATATGCCCATGATCGGGCTGCGAGCAGTCCACTGGGCCACCAGTGATATAGGACTGCTTTAGTTTAAACAGATGTCCACGATTGGGCATGGTGGGGGGCGCCACCAAGAAGGTGCAGCCAGAGCTCAGATGGCCACCCACAAGTGGCAGCTGCTGTGTTGTGCCTTGCAATACAGCAGCTCACCTGTGGGTGGCCAGTTGTTTTTCCTTTTTTTTGGCTCACCTGTGTGCAACGCAAGTAGGGGTTGTGCATGCATGGACTCAGCACATCCCGGGCTGAATATGGGAATGTGCAGAGTATGCATGGGCACGCCCCCCTACCTGCACTGCATAAATTACTGATGCGCTCCAGCACATCGGGATTTGTGCCAAGCACAATCCCCATTTCAATATCGCGCCAGGGCAAGATCAGTATGCTGCGATGGTGCAACACTGTTGCACCATGTGCACCCTTCTGAATATCCGGCCTCTGTGTTTGTAAGACCCTTATTAATTTTCTCCTATTTTTGAGTGTTAACCAATCTAATGTTAGATAAAATTCACAGTGGTGAGTTTTATAATCACACTGTAAGGTAAACCTAGCTTAATTTTTGTAGGTAACTTCAACCTTTCTTAAAAGAAAGTTTGAGGCCTTCCCATATATATATGGCTACCATTATCTATTGTAGGAATTAATAATTGATTTACAATTGATTTCCACATCCTAACATCTGTACAGAACCTGTTTCTTCAATATGCATCACATTTTCTATTTACTTTACTTACTAATTCTTCTATATGGATATCAAATTTCAAACCCTGATCTATCCAAACCCCTAGATATTTATAAGGGGAACCTGCTGTAATATTTCCTGTTTTTATGTTCAGTTCCTGTTTTTTTTTTTTTTTTTTACCTTTCTGAGATGAAAAAAGAAGGGTTTTAGTTTTTTTACTATTTAGTACTAATTTTGATTGGGCTAGCCAATTTTCTAACCCTATAAAATCTTCCTGAAGCCCCTTTTTAACCTCCCTAATATTTGTACCATGTGCTAGCAAAACTGTATCATCAGCGTATAGTTTAATTTTAGTGTTATTAGCAATTTTTGCCAGATCATTTATATAAACCAAAAACAGGGTCGGACCCAAAATATACCCCTGTGGTACCCCTTCAATTACTTTAAGCTGTTTTGAAGTTACATTTTCAAGTTGAACCAATTGTGATCTTTCTGATAAATAAGAAGAGAACCATTCTAAGGTTTCAAGATCTAAACCCAATTTTCCAGTCTCTGAAGTAGAACCCTGTGGTCCACGGTGTTGAAGGCTTTAGATAAGTCCATGAACACGACGCCCACCTCCCTGTCCTCCTCAAGCTGGAAGGAGACAAGATCTATTAGGTCGGTGAGCGCAGTGTCTGTGGAGTGTCCTTTCTTTAGAATCCCGATTGTGAATCCGAGAGTAGATGATGTTTCTCCAAGTAATTACTTAGTTGATTTTAGATCAATTTCTCCTTTACCTTCGACACTGTGGGCAACAGAGCTATCGACCTGTAATTTGAGGGGTCATTTGGATCCTCCCTGTTGAAGACTGGAACTACTATTATTTTTTTTCCAACTGTAGGGAAATCTTCTGTCCATTAAACTCCAGTTAAATATTTTGGCTAATATAGGGGCCAAAAAATCAACAGCATCTTTTAGAAACCTATTTTCAATTCCATCTAACCCAAATGCTCTATTTTTTTAGGTTTTTAGATTATTTAGTTCTTTCTTAACCTCATTACAGCTAATTTTCTTAAATCTAAATCTTGGAATATTTAGGGTAGCAATGGATGGAAAAATCAATGGCAATTTATTTTCACTTTCAGGAATATCTATACCAGGTAAATTTATAAAATATACATTCAAAATATTAACAAAATTCACTTTTACCTTGGAGTATACCATTTTGTTGAATTTGGGCAGGAGGGTTATTTATGACTGGTTTCTCCAAGGAATGGATCGAGGACCAGTATTTTCATGGATCTACAGTTTCATCAGTTTTTGTTCTGTAATATTGCTTTTTCTTGTTTTTTATTTTTGTACTCAATCTATTTCAATGTGTTTTATACACTTCCCAATCACTTATACTTAAAGATTTATTTGCCATCTTCCATAGTCAACGTTTTATTCTAATTTCCTTTTTAATTTATCTGTCATCCATGGGGCTGATTTTTCTTCACTGCATTTAATTTGAAGGGGCAACCTTATTACAAGCCTCAAGAAACATTCTGGAAAATTCCCTCACAGCTAAGTCCAAGTCAGGGATAAGAACAATCCTATACCACTTCATATTTGCCAATGTGTGTAAACATAATTCTTTACTATAATGTTTAAAAGATCTCTTTCTTATTTTTATAGGAACTTCTGGTTTTATTCCTTGACCCTCAACCTTTAGTTCACATTTACGTGTAATTGAGCAATGATCACCCAAAATTGGTTGGTTAACCTGTGCCTCTTGAATTTTTATACGTTCTGTTACAAAACACGAATCTAATATATTTTCTTTACTGTTCAAATCTGTCTTTCTAGTGGGAGTCATCACAACCTGGGTCAGGCCGAGGGGATTTAAGCCCTGTGACAGAGCATTGCCCCTTGGCCTGCCCCAGGTTGCATTGAAATCCCCCAACAAAGGCAGGTCACAACCCATTGTAAGTTTCTGTATATGCTGTGCCAAATGCCCAAATTCTCCAAGCTTCACTTTTGGAGGTGAATAGACCACACCAATGACAAGATTGCACTTCAACAATTGAACCAAAAGACTTTCCATTTGACTTTGTGTCCCTGAATAAATTATTTTAAAACTTCCCGGTTTCCAATATGTAAATAATAAAACCCTTCCACTTAACTTTCCTTCTCTATCTACTATATGGAGAAAAAAAAATATTTCAGATTCATTTGAGTGTACCTGAGGGGTTAACCAAGATTCTGTTATGGCAATAATGTCAGGGAGTTTGTCTGTAACCCATAATTTCAGAATATCCATTTTTTTTTTTTAGACTCCTTGCTTTATCAAAAATGATTTTAAATTTGTCTGTTAAGCAGGGACCAGGATTCATTTCTACATCCCCACTCAAAAGCAAAACCATCATTGATCTTAAAGGAGACTTTTTTAAACATAAAGAGAGTGGAAAAGAGGTATTAAATTCAACAGTCAACTGATTCTAGTTTCGTTTAAACTGATTTCTGCCTCTTCTGCCGGAAATCCCCATTCGATAATTTTCCCATTTATGCATTATTCTTAGTGAAATGGCTGTTACCCCTACATTACCAGAATTTTCCTGGGTACTGGATTTCTGTAAGAGAACTAGTAATCCAAACAGGAACAGCTGTAAACCTTTTATCCTCAACATATTTTTTGCTGTTAATTTACTTTTCACAAATCTGAATATATAATCCCCACTGTTGATTTCTGTCCTTCTTCCCTTTTCCTTTCTTCTTCTTTACTAGCAATTACTCCCCTTTCTCTTACATATTTTTAAAACCTCCTTTCCCAGACCCAAGAATCAAACTTTCTATGATTGAGTGATGCTCGCGCCACTCACGTTGCTCGCACCATGGATTCGTGCCTCATGGTGCGATGCTTTTTAAACTTGCTGGGTGCTCCTCCCCTTTCTTCTTGCTCCTGTGACTGGTCTGGCACCAGACCCCCTTACCTATTGGAGCGTCCACTGAGCAAATATCAAGTTAGTCCCAGGGAAACAGTTAAGCATCAACAAGTTTTTAAAGTGCAGCAGTTCAATAATAGGCAAATAATAGGCAAGAGTCTTCAGCAGGCACACCTCCACTCAGATGAACACAAACTCAGACAGTCAACTCACAATTTGCAGCGTTAACAGCAGTTGTCCTGTTTGCTGATTACAGCTCTCACCTGTCAGCAGATGTAAAACAAGGAAATGCAGTCTATCCAACCTTGTGGCGTGATGCTTTTTAAAATTGCCAGGTGCTCCTCCCCTTTCTTCTTGCTCCTGTGACTGATCCACAGTCAGACCCTCTTACCTCTCAGAGCTGCCACTGAGCAAATATCAAGTTAGTGTGGGGAAACAGTTAAACAGCAACACGTTTTTAAAGTGTAGCAGTTCAATAATAGGCAGAGGTCTTCAGCAGGCTCACCTCCACTTAGATGAACACAAACTCAGACAGTCAGCTTGCAATTTGCAGTGTTAACAGCAGTTATCCTGTTTGCCGGATTATAGCTCTCACTTGGCAGATGTAAAACAGGGAACTACAATTCTGGCAAACTCCCAATAACTCCAAATATTCTTGCATTAGGTCTCCTGTGAAACTAGTCCATTTGTCAGAGTCTACCTTGAAAGGTAGGCCCCGCCAGGTAAACACTTGATCAACCAGGATTTCAGCATTGGCTTTTGCAATATTCACTTTATATGGGAAGGCTTCTACCCATTTCAAGAAAAGGTCAGTAATCACAAGTGCATACTTGTTATGTCTGCTGGTGCTATGCAGTGGTACAATGAAATCAATTTGAATTGCATTCCAGGGACCTGATTG
Source organism: Neoceratodus forsteri (assembly GCA_016271365.2). NCBI lineage: Eukaryota > Metazoa > Chordata > Ceratodontiformes > Ceratodontidae > Neoceratodus > Neoceratodus forsteri. Next base: position 1,071,143,987 of record CM028130.1, read on the forward strand.
CCTTTGTGCAAGTAGTTTGGTATTTTTCTTTCCAGGAATAGGATTGTTTTGAGCACAGGTAATGCAATTGTCCACTTAATGTTGGACATCAGTTATCATACTGGGCCACCAGCACACAGTTTTAATCTCTGCATGGTCTTGTGCCCCTTGATGTCCACCTGTAGCATGTCATGGACCTGTTGGATGAATTCTGATCAGAATGATTAGGGAATCCCCACAGTTTTTGATCACCAAAGTGGTACAGCACCTACGTCTGGTCTGTAGAGAGGTGGAGGTTGTTAGTCTGTCATTTGAATGGGTTATTCAAAGACATTTCCTTTTCTGTTTTCTTTGAGAGGTATTCATATACCTCTTTTATGTCTACATCTGCCTTCTGCACTGCAGTTAGATTCAGAGGGACCACTTTGGTCCTTTTGTGTATAGCCACTGTGTGGCCTCAGTGGAGGTTACATGTTCTATACCCCCCAAGCACCATCTTTTGTCAAGGTGTCTGCTTGATCGTAGCACTCATGGTAAGGCTCAGTCTTGGAGTGGGCCTTAACTTTGTGAATGTACAGCCTGAAAATAAATTTCTCAATGAGGCTAACAATATATATGAACAGGTTACTGTATTTCACAGAGGTGCCTTCTGAAGAAGCAAAATCATGAGTCTTTCAGAAATGGAGAAATTCCATCAGTAAATTGCACACACAGGAAGACTCATAGAATAATGGTATCCTCTTCTCCTTTGCCATGGATGATCTCCAGGACACAGGCAACTGCAGCACATTCTGCATTCTGGGAAGATTTAATGGTGCTTTCTGGACACCTCAGATATAACACCTGTTGGACAGAGGACCAGGATCCCAATACCTGCAATTTGTTCTCCTTCATGATAGGAGGAAGGTCTATCTGTGAAGATACGGTGAAGTGCAGGATCTTTTAGAGTCTGCTTAGTAGCAAGAAGAAAGGGGCCTGGTTCAGACAGGGTGGGTGGCTGCAGGCCACACTCATGGGAATCTCCTTTGTTACTTAGGTTACATGGGTTAGGAAGGACAAAGGAGGCCAGAGGCACATTGTGATTGTCCCCTGCAGATGCGGGCTATTATTCCAGTCGATTAACAGATGAGAGCCACTTGTCCAATCCTTTTTTAAAAGAATTAAAGTTGCCTAAATTAATTAGATCTTTTGGAGAAGTGTTCCAGAGTTTGGCCACTCTGATATTATAAAAATGATCTCTTTTAGAGGTGGTAGCCCATATCACATCTAATATTGTATTATGAGATCTGCCCACTGATCGTCTGTAGGCCAATTTAAGTCACAATGGTTCATCAGATCACTATCTTTCAAAATTTAATGTAGAAGAAGTAAATCACCTCTACATCTTCTCATATGAAGTGGGAATAAGCCTGTTTCTTTTAATCTGCTGGCACAGTCAAGATTAGATAATCTTGACACCATTTTGGTAGCCCTCCTTTGGACACACTCCAACATGGCAATATCTCCCTTTAGGTACGGGCTCCAGAAGAGTATACCATAATCTAAATGAGGTCTGATGTAAGATCTGTAGATAGGAATTAGACACTGTTCACCCTTAGAAACAAATGTCTGCCTGACTATTTAGTAGGCCGTTTGACTGTTTACAGATTTTGATACAATGATCAGTTGAAGTGAGTTTATTATTTATCATAATACCAAGGTCTCTCTCACAAGCAGATTTAGAGATCTGAACATTATTGAAGTAATAATTTATACAAGGATTTTTTATTCCATAATGTAAAATCTTGACCTATCAACACTGAATAACATATTATTCTCATTTGCCCATTTTTCAATCTGCAACAAATCATTAGTAAATGTTTTTTCTACTTTCTGTATTATCCACTTTACCTCCCAGTTTTGTGTCATCTGCAAATTTGGACAAAATTTTTTTTTTCTGGTAGTCATGTCCGATATTATATATTAAATAGGATTGGACCCAGCACAGAGCCCTGGAGGACCCCACTGGTCACCCTTCCAATATTAAATAAGAACCCATTTATTTGTACCTGTTGGTATAGGAGTCCATATGCCAAGATGGAGAGAATTTTGGTGGGAAGCATGGTAATGTCTCAATCTTGTAGGAGAAGGGACCAGTGAGTGAGTCTGGTGTTAGACACATTACCATCTTTGATTCTGTTAGTAAGAAATTGGTGGGAGTGTGGTTGGTGTGTAGCACAATGGAGAAAGCCCTATAATGTAGGTGAAGTGTTTGACAGCCCAAAAGGTCTCCAGGAGATTCCTCTCACAAAAGAATACTTCTGTTCCAGAAGGAGAGCATCTGTGAGGCAGGCAATAGAACTCAGGGTGCCATCTATCTTTGTGCAAGGACTACTGACATGCCCACATCAGAAGTGGCAGTCTCCAGATGAAATGGAGTTCTGGATTAGGGTTGACCAAAGCCAGAGTCAAGGCCAAGGCCCTTTTCAAGAAAGTGCCAGCAGTTGTATGTTCTGGTCCCCACTGCCAGGAGAATGGAAGTCAAAGGACTTTCCTGCCAAAGAAAAGAGCTGTCTAGAATGGACACCCAGAACATAGTGCTTTACAAAGGTATGCACTAAGCTCCAACTCACCGCCTTGCAGATGTCTGCAACAGGCACATTACGAATCTCCGCCAGGAAAGCCGCAACTGCTCCAGTAGGGCGGTGAGAACCCGGCCTTCCAACTTGAGTTGTGCCATGGATTAGTAGTGTTGAAGACATGCTACTAACCAAGCAGAACTACATCTCATGGCAACAGGCTGACACAGCCAAGACATTTGGAAAGATACAATAGTTGCTCGGATGCGTATCTCTTCATTCTGTCGATATAGCATCGGAGAACCCTCAACATTAAGAGAGATAAAGGGAACGCCCTCCTTCATTCTGGAGTTAATGAAGTAAGTAGGGAGAAGCAAAACTTGACTAATGATAACTGGGCCAGTGACATGTTGTCTACTGGCTCAAGATAGTCCTAAAATGCAGAGAGGTGAACATTCTTTGGCGAGAAAAGGAGACCTGCATTCAACAGGTACACAAGGAACCCAAAAGAATTTTACTTGGTGGGCAACCAAAAGGGTCCAGATGGAACTTTGCACACAAGATGGTGAAGTGAAACCACTTAGCCATGTAAGTCCTCCTGGTGGAAGGTCTGTATGCAGCTAAGAAGATCTCTATGATTGGAAACCTAAAAGTTGCCCACTTCCATCTCCTCAGGAGCTCAGCATAGAGATGAAGGGAGTGCAGGAAGGATGGACAAAGTCCCTATGTCAAAGGGTCTTCTCATAGAGAGAGTCACCTCAGGGGAAATTCTGACTGACTGTTTATGCAAATTATATCTGCTGAGGCCAGTCTGGGGTGAAGAGAATCATCCTGTTCCCATTTGCCTACAACTGAGCAGCACCCCTGGAACTAAGGGACGAGGAAGAAATGTACAGGAGCATCTTGTCTACTGCAATGAATACATCCTGACAGAAAACACCAGGGTCTGGATTTCTGAAGCAGGAAAGAGGCAGATTTGCATTGAGAGGAATGAAGAAAGGACCAGGTCCAGACTGTGCCACTCATTGAATAGCGACTGCACATGACTGAACTGATGCAACGTGCTCAACGCACTGCTCTCACTTCCCAATGGCCTTCCTGCACAGAAGGTAGGAGAGTGCTGCACCCTGCTTATTGATGAAAACATTACAATTTTGTCATCAGTCTGAAGTGGAATCACTTCATTGCAGTGGGCCTCCTTCAGGACTTGGAAAGCACATAAGACAGCCCTCATCTCTTAGAATTTTATGAGAAGATGAAGCTCCTCCTCCTGGCTCCATACCTGAATATGGAGGTCTTGACAGTGAGCTCACCAACCGATCAGGAGTGCAACCATGGTGATGGTGATCTGGGATTTAGAGGGTAAGGGTAGACCTAGCAGAAGCTTGTCTGACTGCGTCTACCGTGTAAGTAATTCTGTCCGAGGTTCTGTTATTTATGTGGAGGATTGCAGATGCGTGGAGGGAGACCACTATTTGTTGTGGATGAAGGCCTAAGTCTCAGCATCTGCTGCACTGAAAAGGGCCAAGACAGAGTCACTTTCCGTGAAGTAACCAGACATCTGAAGATGTTGTTTCTTCCATTCTCCAGAAGGAAGAACCCTCACCCTGGAGGCATCCAGGAGGTCTCCTATGAATAGAAGCTGCTGAGAAGGTGAATCTAGCGCCTTCCCTGAATCAGAAAACCCTTCCTGGAAGAAGTGAGTGAGGAGCTATGGCAACTGCTTCCTGAGACTCTAGCCCAGATTGGCTGGCTCAGAGCCAAACATCTAGGAAGTGAAGGCTTGAATACCATGAACTCTTCCCTGAACAGGTACTTGTTTAACCTTTTAAGAACAAGAAATGAGTGCATGCCTCCTGTTATCTTGGAACCAAGCAATGAAAGTAGGAACCCGTGTTCCGACTCACTGTGGAACAATTTCTACTGCTCTGAGGCCCCATGTCTTGAGGAAAGAGTCTGAGAGAGAGGCAAACAGACTGAGCTGCCACCTGGATCTAGGCTTCGAGGCCTCTACCTTGAAAGGACTGCCTGTTACAAGGATGATAATAGGTGCCATCCCTCTGAGGGGTAGCATGAGTCTGAGCACCCTCCAGAGCTCAATCTGAGGGCCGAACCAATGATCACTGCCAAGGATATGTTAATCACCTGTTCCCAATGGTAACCATCCTAGGGGCAGTGTCATAGGAGTCTATAAAAGCTTTTAGCTGATTATTGGGTTATATGCTCTTATCAGTGGAGCAGTAGAGTCTGGAAGGCTCTTGACCATTGAATTTAGTGTGTTCCACAGGGTGTACTTATACTGAAGACTGAAGGAACTCCAGGTGTAGAAGTCTGCTTTGGTCCACAGATGAAGCCTGAAATGTTATGGTGGACCCCATATCCCTGAGGAAAAACTGAAAGAAGATCTTCCATCACAGGCTTTGCAGATGCAGAAGGCTTGCATTCCAGCTTCTAAAATGAGTCATCCACTGCATCACCGAGGAAGTAGGACAGAGAGAGACTCATCCAGATCCACCTCTACTCCAAAAGAACCTCCAAAAAGGTAGGTCCAGGCCAGAATCACTAGAGACTCTGCCACCTGGAATGGCATAGAGGAGTTCATCGCCATTCAAGGAGCCAGCACTAGTGCTGTGCAGCATGCAGAATTCCAGACAGCAGAATTAGCATGGAATAGCAACGCGCCCAGTGGAATTACCACCAGAATTTCACTGGTTCTTTCACAGAATTCCACCTACTAAAATCCATGGATAAACAGCATTGTATTCTGTGGAAAATTATTCTGCAACAACTTCCATGGAAAAATTGAGTTTGTCAGAATAATGAAAATTCCATGAATTTCATTCCACCAGAATTTGAAAATTCCGCACATCACCATCCAGCACCACATGTGGTGCTGGCACCTCAGGAATGGCACACCTTCCTAAGGTTACCACTTTCTTGCCACCATTGGAGTGTCTGAAGGAGAGTTCCTGTGACTGGTACTAGCTTTGACAGAGAGTACTTTTTCTGGGACCAGTGGGATCTGAGGTGAAACTGTATGTCTCTCATTTGGAACCTGGCTCCTAGCACTGTTGCTATTGAGGCAGCCATGTGGCCCAACAGCTGTAGGGAATGTCTTACTAGTGTGGGGTGTGTAGCTGAAAAGAGCTTGCCAGCTGTACCAGACTGTCTACCCTTATATCTTGCCCTGTCCGACTCTGCTCCTATGAACACCAGGAGCTGAACTGCTGAAAGACTGACTTTTTCAGGTTTACCAGGAACCCCAGAGACTGCAGGGTATCCTGTGTAACAGTTAGAGCATCTCTGACTTGCTAAGGAGTTTGCCCCATGATGAGTCAGTCTTCTAGGCAAGGGAACACTGTCATCCCCTGCCTTCTCAAGTGTGCCACCACCACTGCCAGGCACTTTGTGAACAGTCTCGGGGTAGTAGTTAAGTCGAATGGCAGGACTCTGAACTGGTAATGTCCTGATAGCAATCTGAATCTGAGATACTTTCTGTGGGATTACTGGATAGAAATATGAAAGTATGCCTCCTTGAGGTCTAGAGATGCCAGCCAGTCTCCCTTCATGAATGAGGGGAGAACAGCTGCCAGAGTGGCCATCTTGAACTTTGGCTTTGTAAGGTGCCTATTCAAGTGTCTGAGATTTATGAGTCACCACTCCCTAGTTTTCTTTAGTGTTAGGAAATACCTTGAGTAAAGACCTTTTCCCCTCTGAGCCCGGGTGACAGGTTCCACTGCCTTCTCGAGGAGAAGGTTGGTTACTTCTGATTCAGTAGTACTTTTTGTTGGGATGGTAAGTCTGAATAGCCTTGCCTTCAACCTTGAGTATAACCTTGAAGCTGAGAGCAAACTGCTTACCACTTCCAGGACCCACTTGTCTGTGGTGATGTTTGGCCATGCCTGGAAGTGGTAAGCCAGCCTGCTCCTACTGGAACTGGGGAGGCGAGCCTGAAAAGCATATCAGGGGTTCTGTTTTGCTTGTGCACTGGGCTAGGGACTGGGTCCAGCATGACTGCTGCCCCTTCTTCTCTGTCTCTGAAGTATCCTCTTCTCTACTGCTAGTAGGCTGGGAAAGCCTGGGTCCAGTAGAAAGGTCAAAAATAAGGACACCCCCCACCTACCCTACTCTGTATGGATTGCCTCTCTTTAGCAGCCACACTGTTATAGGCTACTTTGTATTCATCCATCTTCTTCATGTAGGCCTCTGTCTGTTCACCAAACAAAGAGGTTGATGCACAAAGAAAGTTCAGGGCCCTAGTCTTTGTGCCCTGAGGCAGATTAGTAGCCTAAGTCAAACAAACCTCCTCAGAGACACTGAGGTTCCCATTACCCTGGTCACCGTGTCATTATAATCCACTGCCATGTAGAATTGGTACTTAAAGCTTCAATGCCATGCTTTGCAGCTTCCATAAGATCATTTGCCAGTGGAGAAGGTGCTGTTTTAGCCATCTCCATCTCCATCACTGAATTCCACAGGTTCTTTAGATACCTGGAAACATAAGCCATACAGAAAGCTTGTCTAATGGCCAGGGAAGTTCCTAAATAAGCCTTTTTGGCCATTGAGTCCATCTTTTTGGAATCCTTATCATGAGGATGGGAGGACCGGGACATGCCTGCTTTATCACAGGCAGCTGCCTGCACTACCCCTTGTGGCTGGGGTGGCCTAGGAGAAATTCAACTCCTCCTCTGGCCACTGGGTACTTTCTCTCCATCTTCTTCTCCTCCACAGGAGGGATAGATGTGGGACTCTGCAGAATCTTGGTGACTTGCCCTTTCAGGGATTGTGGATAGGGAGAAGCAGTCTCTTAGTTGCTGGCACATCCATTATCTCCACGTAATCCGGCTGTTCCTCCTCCTCCTCAGTGGTCTCCTGAGTGGGGAGGTCCAGAGTCTCTGCCACCTTTGTCATAAAGGAAAAACGTGAGGAATAATCCTCAGGATGTTTGGTAGGGGATTCAAACTCCTTTCTCTCTGGGGAAACCTCTGGTTCAATACGTTCCCCAGTGTCGTCTTTCTCCTCCTCAAAATAAGGGTCATTTTCAAATGAATAGGGAGGAGCAGAAATAGCCAGTGTTAGAACTGATTGTGGTTCCTTCTGAGGAAACAGAAACGGACTGTTGGATTGCAACAGCTGAATGACCCTAAATGCACTTGCAATCTCTTCAGTGGTTGGAACTATTGGTTCTTTTGGTTGGGTTCTTGCGCTGTATGCTTTTTCTTTCTTTTTCCTCTTAGCAGCCAATTCCACTCTTCTCTTTGTGCTTGGGGGAGTTTCGATTTTGTCAGAAGGCTTCCCCTCTGGTTCCTTCAGTTTATCTTTACTCTGTGAAGGAACCGTGTGTTTTGAAGCCGGGTCAGCAGTTTTTTCAGACATTTGTTTTTCCAGTCGGTTTAATTGCCTATCAAGCATGGACTAAGGAATGTTCTTAAAAATCTCACAGTCCATTTTCAGGTGATCAAACTCTAGACAGACTACACAAATTAAGTGTAGGTCAGCCTTAGCAAATGGCCCACACTCTGTGCAGTGTTGGAAACCAGTAGGGCAGTTCTCTTTTTAGGTTTCAGTGACATAACCCAAGACACTAAATATGTGGGTTCTGAGAGCAACACACTAAATAGCCAAAACATTTTCTTGTGTTTTGTTTTGGTTTTGTGATCGGTTCAGCGACCAATAAACCTAGAAAACCCGGTTAAACCCCACAATATAAAAGGAGAAATCTAGCCACAGAGAACTGAAGCAAGATTAACCAAAATATATAAACTTTACCTCAGAAAAGCAAAGAAAGATCGATTCCTTCCCGGTTGCAAGAAACCAACAAGGAACCACAAAACTTTCCAAAATAATGCTAAATCTAGACTAGTCTACCCCTAACCAGGGACAGTGCTTCAAAAAGTTTAAGAAATTAATCAGTAACTATTAAAACCAAGGGAAAAAAAAGAAAATCTTCAAGAAAGTTGCAGGAGAAGTCTTCAATGCATCTTATTAGGCAGGTGGAGTAAAGAATCTGACAGTTGCATAGACTGCACCAGGGACAGTGGTTTGAAAGCCAAGTTTGAGCCTATCAATATTCCAATATTAACATAGGTTCTATTAACTCATTTCTCTCTGGGGGCAGTTGAATGGTGAAGGCTAACTGCATATTCAGAATACAGTAAATATTCACTGGGGCTTGAAGTTCTAAACACTCTCAAGTACTTAATACTTTGTAAATGTACAAAAGTTCTGCTTTATTGCATCACCAAAAATTCTTGCAAGCAGCACTTGCTGCCGTACTGATTTATTTTAGCACCCAAAAATTCTTGCAAGCCCTCTGAGACTGCTGGTGGCCACTGAGTTTCCTGAAACCCAAACCCAACCTCTGAGTACACCACAAATATTTCTTACACAGAGATTTCTACAGCAGAACTACTGCAATTTTTTTTGTAAATGCTGTTTTAGTACAAAGAATTCTTGCAAGCAGCAGTACTGCTTTATTTTAGCACTGAAAAATTTTGCAAGCAGCATGCACACAGGACAGGCAAGGGTGTGCACACTGCAAGCATCACTACCTAGCCCTAAATTGTGGGGTGTGGAGGAGTGCAGTCAGCTGACTGCCCTCTGACACTACAGGCTGCTACTGACTTTTGTGCAACCCAGGCCCAGCCTCCTCAGATTATATACACCACAACTATTTTTACAAAGAGATTTCTATAGCAGAACTACTGCAATTATTTTTTTTTGCAAATGCACAAATGTTCTGCTGTATTTTAGTACAAAAAAACTTCTTGCAAGCAGCAATGCTGCTTTATTTTAGTACAGAAACAATTCTTGCAAGTAGGATGCACGCAGGGCAGGCAAGGGTGTGTGCAAACTGCAAGCATCCTACCTAGCCCTAAACCATGGGGGGTGGGAGGAGTGCAGTCAGCCTTCTGGCGGCTACTGACTTTCCTGAAACCTGAGTCCAACCTTAGATTACAACACAAATATTTCCTACACAGAGATTTCTACAGTAGTACTGCAATTCAATTATTTTTTTTATTTGTAAATGCTCAAAAGTTCCTCTGTATTTCAGTACAAAAAATGGTTGCAAGCAGCACTGTTATTTTCGCACAGAAAAATTATTGCAAGCAGCACGCACACAGGGCAGGCAAGGGTGTATACACACTGCAAGTGTCACTCTTGCCCTAAACCATGGGGGGTGGGAGTGCAGTCAGCTGACTGCCTTCCAAGATTTCTGGCTAGGCTACTACTAATCACTACATCAGACAATTCATCCATGAAAAAAAAACTCCCAGTGCTCCCAGTAGTACTAGGCACTAAGATACACAGTCTAGAGAAAAAAACACAATTGCTGATTCAGAGCTCTCTCTCCACTCTCCACTACAATCTCTCCACTATGCAGCAATGACAAAGTGTAACGTGATCTGGCTTTGGCAAATGCTTAGCGATTGGCCAGCGAGTCCTGCAAGACCTTAAAATCCCATGGTAATGCAAAATACCGAATATCACAGAATAGCTGTGTTATTCGGTATTCAGAAAGTCATGGTATTCAGGATTTAATATTCATTACTCGCACACCACTAACTGTCAGGTCATTCACCTGTGATTTCACTGTCCGTGAGATCATAATGCTGATGATGCAGTGCAGGTCAATAAAGTTAGATACGTCAGCTGCCAGACTGAGAGCTGTTCCACACATCCAGAACAATATTATCACATAGAAAGCTTTCTGATGAGCAAAAGGAAAAAGAAAAATACTTCAGAAATAAAAAGTTACAACTGGCTACTACTTAAAATGTGTACTATTTTTCTGTCTGCCTGTTTTGGCTCCACTAGCTTCTTTAACAGCTGCTGGGAGTTGACAGATGAGAACTTAGAAAAACTGTAACATTCAGGCATAAATGTAGCTTATATTTCATATTTTATTCTGAAATTATCACCCTTATTTCTTTATTACTAAGGGTATTTGCATGAATACAGTATCTCTGCGCTTTTAGCTCTGGCTGCTTGCATACACCCGACATGTTAATTCTGTTTATGACATCAAAATATGTTGCTTTGGAGATAATTATGATGCTATAAACAAGGGATTATGATGCCATGTGTAGAGAAGCAGCCAGAGTAGACATTCTAGGGCATAGGGAACTTGTTTTCATGCAACTTTCTTCTGGGTGTGCCAAGCTCACTTATAGGCTTGTTACTGTAACCTCTAGGACATACTGCCAGCCCCTGGAACTGGACTACAAATATGCTTGAATGTAGAACTGTTAAAGTTAAAAAAAGCTGACAGCATTAGCAAAACCTTGAAAAAGTAAGATTTATTTTCAGCTCCATCCCATTTTATTTAGTACGTCATATATTTTCAGTAATTAATTCCCCATTTTCCTTATTATTGAAAACACTTACATGAAAGCAAGATCCCTGTTCCCTAGACACTCTCTAGTCTGGCTGCTTATCTACACATGGCATCATAATATCCTGTTTTGACATCATAATTATCTTCAGAGCAACATATTTTGATGGTATAAACAGAATTATGATGTCAGATGTAGGAGTATTAGACCTAGGCAGGAGTCAGTTGAAAACAAATTCTGACTGACTTACCACACATTATGACTGATTTTTCCAACTAGTTTGAAATTTCTGACTTCAACTACAGTAAGTAAAGAAAATGCAACCAATTTTTCAACTTTCACCATTGCTGAATTTTTTAAATATTTTTATTTTATTTTTGATGCATATAACACAAAACACGTACATTAATCTCTATAAATATATATAACATTAGATAAACATCTATATAATAAATTCCATTCTTGCAAAATTGATCAAAAACCACCCAGCCCACCCACAAACAATTCAATTAGCCATGATTCCAAACCTTTCTTAACTATCAAAATTCTAATACATTAAATCGTCAGTAAATGAGTATAAATAAATATTTCTTAGATTCAAATCTGATTAATGAGAGGTAAGCTGTCCATTATAGATTTCCAATGTGATCCCAGAATATCATCTGCTGTTTCATCTACTTCATATATAAATTTTCTAATAATAGAGTTTCATAAATATGTACCACCAATTATGAAGATAAAAGGTGGTAAATCTTTCTCTTTCAATGTTTTAAAATTAATCTTTCTATAGCCATAGTTGCTAGTGCAAAAATATTTAAAGATTTATCTTTATATATTTGCTTTGATGCATTGAATAGAAATATCTCAGGTTTTAAAGGGATAACGCCACCCAACATGTATTGTAATATATTTTCATAGATTCCCAAGTTTTTATATTTGGGCATTCCATAGACAGTGTATCAATGAGCCTCTTTCTTTACATCCATGCCAGCATAATGCACTATATTCTGGATTAATTTTGTTTATCATGATAGGTGTCATATAAGCTCTATCCAAAATTTTCTTTTGCATCGTTTTATTCTTAGTCGGTTTATAAATCTTGTTCCCTTTTACTCTCAAATGTTCCCAATATAGAGATGATAGAGTATTATTTATCTCCTTATTCCATTGATTATCAATCTTTTTTATGGATTTTTTTTTTTGACCTAGGCATTCATAAAATCTGGCCACTAACTTGTCTAGACCACTATTTATTATAGAGATCTGTAATTGGATATCAGACTGTAAATTTAAATTATTACTGAAAATCTGTTTTAATTTCAAAAAAAAAATTGAAACATATAGTAATATAGTTTATTCCAGGTAGGAAGTCCTAATTTTACTAATAATTGATTATAAGTGGGGAAATCATAATCTCATAATATATCCTTCCAAGTATACAAATTCTTATCAAAAAATACCTTAAAATCCAAGTTGGCCTTAGAGTTCCAAATTCTTTGATTAGGCCATATATGTGTAAAGAGCCAAGGAATTTGTAGTTTCTGTGGTGTTAACAATTCTTTCTTGATTAATAATAACCAAGAAGTAAAATATTATTTTTTTAAATCTAATGAATTAAGGTAAAAAAATAAGCTATTTCCTTGTTTTTTCTCTAAATTAACAAACAAGGATATAAACATAGTAGTATCCTTATCTGAAAAGAAGCTCCACTGTACACTATCAATAATATCTGGGCTTTCATATATAACTTAGGATCTGGACAGCCCATCCCTCCTCTATTTTTCTTGATAATATCAGATTATACAACATATGTTTAGAGATAAAAGCCAGTATAAAAAGTGATATCTCAAGTAGCCCAGTGAAGATATACTTGATATCTTCATGTTCCTATACATCATCGTGTATCTTGCAAACTCCTATACGTCATCATAATTCCAGCACTTTCACTTTCCCTGCTATCCACACACCCATCGTGTGACTCTCTCTACCTCTTGCCCCTCCCTCCTCCCCCCAATGCAGCTCCGACTTATCTGTTAAATTATCTGGTTGATCCTGCCATTATTTTTGAATAAATATTTATTTTAATACTTATCTGGTTGATCCTGCCACTTTTAACACTTTCACTTTCCCCTTAAATGCAGCGTGTCGGAGCGCTATTCACACTCGTGGATGGCATAGTTCAAACATTTTGAGGAGGCACCCTGAATTGTAAAGACAGGCTGTAGCTATGCACAGTTTACTGTTCTTTCTTTCAAAAAAAGCTGCGGTACACATAGACCACAGCGAGTGGTGGCGGCTTCTGAACTACCGAGATAGCGGTGTGTTGCTTGCGACACACACCAGTGTTCGGCAGTTCAGAGCGCTCACTCGCTAACATGTACTCGGCAGCCTCTTTTGGAAGAAATATTTCCAATAAGCTGTGCACGCCATCTAGCATTCTTCTTTACAATTCAGGTATATGTTGAGTATACCATCCACAATATGGCAACTCGACATGTTGCATTGAGGAAAATAGCCAAAAATAACGAGATCAACAATGTATTAAACAATATTTATTCAAAAAAATAATAACGAGATCAACTCAGACATAATAATTTAAAATGACAGGATCAACAAGCTATTTCAATAACCTATGTAATCTGTTGTGTTGTGGTGGTGGTGGTGGGGTAGGTGGCATGTAGGGCTGCCTTGGGGGTTTACATTGCATCTGTTTTAAATAAAAAGCAGGATCAGCAGATATTTTTTAAACAACATATGACATATGTTGTTTTGGGAGGGTTTAGGAAGGGTTATATTGCAAGGATCATCACCTGTATGTGTCCCATTGCATTGAAAGGGCATGTAGAGCATTGTGTTGGGGGTAAACATATGTTGTATAAACAGAACATGACATGGCCTGATGAGAAGATATCATACTTATCTTCACTCAAAGGCCAGTGACATCAAAATATCTCACTTGTGGCTTCGCCACTCGTGAGATATCATGATATCACTGGCCTCTTGTGACGATAAATATGATATCTTCAGTCAGGCCATGTCATATCCCCTATTTATTCCATGTAATCCTGGGCTTTCCCTTTCTCCACAGAAATTTTTTCAGAATACGTTTAACATCTTGAAACCATGATTCTACTAGAGTCCCAAGTATATTTTGTAAAATAAACATGTAATGTGGTAAAACCATCATTTTTATTGTTGCTATTCTTCCCTATAATGACAGAGTTAATCTGGTCCAATGTTGTAATAAATCAGACAGTTTTTGTTTAACCTTATTAAAATTAGTTTTAACAATTAGTTATTGCTCAGGAATTAAATCAACACCTAAATATTTCATTGATTTTGTATACTAAAGTCACTTTCAAAATTTCTCAGATCATAATAGTTAAATCTAGAAAGCGTTATTATCGATTTACTTTTATTAATTTGATATCCTGATATATCAGAAAACTGTGCTGCTTCATTTAAGAATTCTTTAAAGAAAGATCTATATTTTTGAATATTAATTCAATGTCATTAGCAAAGACACTTAATTTTATATGTTCCTCACTAAGATATATTCCTTGTATGTTTGGATTATATCTAACTATCTGTAAAAATGTTCAAGAGCCAACAAGAATAAAGTTGGAGACAAGGGGCAACCTTTTCTGACCCCATTAAACATTTGAAAATCTTCTGTTAAAAATGTATTAATTTGAAATTTAACCAATGTATTTTTATATAATTGTTCAATCAGTGATTTTAATTCCCAAGGAATTTTCCATTTTTCCAAGGTTGACCACACACAATTTCTATTTACTAAATCAAACACTTTAGTAGCATCTAAAGCTATTGCAAAATATGTTTCTTTTTTTAAGGTCTCGTTACTATTAATGTGATATACCAGAGCTTGAATCTTTCTCATTGCTTGAGCTATAGTACATCCTTTCAAAACTCCATATTGATTACCATTTATGAGTTCCATTAAATTAGTTTGAATTATATTGGTTATAAGTTTAGCAATTTATAATCTGAATTCAGTATTGCAATCGGTCTATAACTTTCAGGATGGTCTTCTGGTTTACCTTCTTTATGAAGTAAAATAACCTTAGCTAATTGAAAAGTCGCAGGAATATTATTTTCTGGCTTTTGGAGTTCTTCCACCAGTTTTTTCAACCATGGTGTAGGCTCTTCATAAAAGACCTGATAGAATTAATTTCAGAACCCATCAAGACCTGGTGATTTATTTCTAGGTAATGAATTTATTGTGTCAATTATCTCTTTCTCATCAAAGGGAATAAAGTGAGAATGAACATGTTTTAATTGAGCTCTTTCTAAAAATATCTAAATTTTTATCTTATTCATATCAAGTTGTTTTTGATAGATCTTTCTATAATGCTCCATAATATTTTTTGCAATCTCTTCATCATTAACCTTTACATTCCCATCTCTGTCTTTTAAATTGATAATGACATTTTTCATTTTCTCTTTTTTCAATAAATTTGCAAGTAATTTATCTGATTTATGTATTATAATACTTTATTGACTTCAAATGATTGGCCAGTCTTTTATTTTCCTGTAGTATTCATTGATATTTTTAATTTTATATTCTTCTTCCTTTTATACAAATTTAAATCTTCCAGTACTAACTTACCTAATTATTTTAGTCTCCTTTCAATTTTAAACTATTTTCTTTTAATTTTCTATTCCTTTTAATTTGGAATGATATAATCGAGGCTCTAATTGTAGCTTTAAAAGCATCACATAAATCACCTTAGTTTGTTCTAAATAATTAAAGTGCCAATACTCCTTTATCTTGTTCTTAATTCAACAAACCCTTTATCTTTCAAATAATCATTATTGAAAAACCATTGAGCATTTTTTTTCTATCGAGGTTAATAAAGATTTCCAAACATAATCTAGCATGATCTGATGTAAAAATAGAATCTATATCAGCTGAAACAATACTCTTTCCCATATTCTTAATAATAAAAATGTAATCAATTCTAGAAAACGTATTACATTTCTTGTCATAATGTGTATATTCTTTCATTTGTGGTTTAAAATGGGACCAACTATTAATTAACTGTTCCTCCTGCAAAAGACATTTAATTTCCATGATATTTGAATGTTTCAGCAGTTAGTTTGGTATTTTATCAATTAGTGGATGCAATAAAGCATTATAATCACCAGTTAATACAATCTGATCTTCCTCCATTTGTTGTAGTCCAGTAGTTATTTCTGCCAAGAATTGGTCATAATTAGAAAAAGGCACATAGAGAACCAATTATTAACTTATCATTTTAATCTTCAGTTCAGTTGTAATTATCCTCCTCATTATCTGCATATTGATTAATAATTAATGCAGATAAAGTAGACCTAATTAATATAGCCACCGCTCAACTTTTACTGGACCTCATACTATAATATACTTGATTAAATCCTTTATTTTTCAATTTAACAATTTCTTTCTCCATAAGATGTGTTTCCTGCAGACAAATTATATGTGGGTAAATTTTTTAAGTAAGTCATTATTCTGGATCTTTTTATAGGGAGTTCAGCCCATTAACATTTAAAGAAACAATTTAAATAATATTTCTATCAGCCATTTAAATACATACTTTTTACCCATATTTATAACCCATTTTAATATAGTATAGATGCTGGCCCATGGCACAAACATTTTCTTGTTTTTCTACTTGTTACCCACCCCTACCCTTCCTTCCTTCCTTCCTTCCTTCTATTATCTTAGTACAAATTGTATCAAGATAGTAAAAATTTAGTAAGAACATGTAGAACAAACCCCTTCTCTTGCACACCACTGTATACCCCTCACCTAACCCCCGTCACTTCAAACCAGATAACTATGTAGAATTTTATTATGTTGTATGTTTGTATACTTTAACTTCAAATCTTCTGTTTGTTAAATGAATACATGATTACACGTATTTGGCACATGCTGCATATGTTATAATACATATGTATAATTGACAAAAGAGGCAGGCTTTTTGAATTTGCAATATAGAAAGCAATCACCCTCACCAGCAATTCAGAAAAAAAATACATACAGTACAGACAGACAGACATACTAATAAGAGGTTCTATCTAAACCCAGTGTCCCATGAAGAATACAGTGAAGTCCACTCCCACCATATGAGCAACAGGACGTACATACGATGATGTAAGATAATAAACATGCAAGAAAATAGGTTTGCATTCTTTAAAGATTATGCATGAGTAAGTAACTATCAGAAATAATCTAACAGCCTGTGATAACACCCAACTGTGAGGCTAATCGTAATTAAGCATTTGTGTGCAGCTGCACCATTTTATTTACTGATTACTGCAGTGTAATACATGACTCAGGCTAAGTAATGTTATTAATGTGTTCAATGTAATTTCATGTCACCAGACATTCCAGAATGCCATAATGCTGACTTCAGAAGAAAACTGCAGAGCTGGTAGATTCAATTGCCTTTAATAGCCAGCCTGCCGTGAATGTCAGAGTGTTTTGTAAGCTTTACTCTTCAATTTGTTGGACAGCTGTCTGTGTGGGTGGCTCAGGCTAGGTACAGTGAAGTCAGAGAACTGTATGAAGCACCATGAGCACAGCAAAATCTGATTTTAGCTTACAAGATAATGAACACGTATACTACAGGGAGCAGGCTACTGAAGAATGCATATCCCATCTGAGCAGTTCTCCTCTGATGGGATCATCATGGATTCTGGGATTTGTGGTTGCATGAAATTGCATCTTACAAATCAGTGTCAGATAAATTAGTCTTGTGCATTCTGTTGTGCAGTAAACAGTAATTAAAATTAAATCTTTTTGTACACCAAGTGCAAATTGTGATCAGCCTCACACTTGGGTATGAGGCTTTGCTGACTGTTCCCCTTTAATCTATCCTACTTGCATTAAGTTAGAATAGTTTCACATGTTCCACCAGGCCAATAAGGAAAAGTTCAATCCTCTTGCCTTGTGTAATGCCAGCTGTGTATCATTTCATTTGGAACTATAATATTCACCGACATATAACTAGAAAGGTATCCAGAACCAGATGTAACCAGAAGCTTGTCCAGAACCAGAAAGTATTTAAGAAAAATCTTAATAAAAGCTTAACATATGCAGATGTCTTCTGTCTCCACCCAACCCCACCCCACAGTTTTAAACAGTTTTACTGTAATTATGTGCTGAATAACCAGATCCAGGTAGCTTACAAGAAGCCATTTTCCTTTTCCATTGGTGCCAACAAGAAGTATACCATATCTGCAGGAATCTCATGTTGTAGTCTAAGTAAACAGACAAATTATATGTTCCATTTTCAATCTAACTCTGTGACTATACAGATCTACCTATCTTGGTTTATTCAATGGGGATACAGCAACATCTTCTATAATATAAACCACATTACGATAGTATAAACCAGATTACTAGTACCTATGCATGTCACTACATAACACAAGTGTGTGTAGCCCTTGTACCCAAAAACAATTCTGGTTTCTTTGGTTGTTCTTGTCTATGCTGGACATCGCATCCAAGTTCACATTGTCACTACTCCTTACAGTAACAAGTTGTGCAGAAATTTACAGTGACAGTACATTAATTATGATCATAAAGAACAGTGAGAGCATGGATGGATACAGAATGCCATGGATTGGTGAACTGCCCTAATTTATTTGTTATGTTGAGGCAAACCACATGGGTGTGAAGGGAAGCAGTGGCACAGCATGTCCGGAGAATGTTTGTCAAGTCCAGAGAGCAACAAGAGACAAAAAAGTGGCCATTGTCCAGATGTAGTTAATGATTCTGGCAAGGTTGCTGAGACTGAGGTGAACTTTTAGTAACAATGAGTAAAGATCTGAGTGAGGGAGGCTTTATGTAATGTAGAAGAGTTGTATTGTAAAAAGTTTAACCACTAGGCCCTAATTCTGTTTGGACTTAACTGAGCCTTTTTCATGGCAAGAAATAACTAATCTCTTGATTTCTACTATGTACTGCTGGATGCCAAGCTGGAAATGACATGCACTCTATCAGCAGAAATCCTGATGATGATGGTGATGATGAGCAGCTCCCATTCATGAACCAGAGAACATCGATCTGTGCTACCTATTTCTGAAAAACTATGTCTGTCTGCAAAGTCAAGTGACAATGTTTTAGCATTATGAATTTTCTTTTTGAACAAACTTTTTTATTTATGATTGCATCATATGTTTTGTTTTAACAAAATCATGTTTGATCACAGCTCTCTGGGCAATGATTGTAAGTAACAGTTTAGCATATATCTGTTGGTTATGAACAACTTATGCCTGACTGTCCCATCATCACCATGCCCAGTCTTTGTGTATCCTGATGCCTCAACCCCAAACGCCACTCCCCCACTGTGGCACCAGTGAAGATCAGCATGATGAGAGGTCCTATGGCACCTGTTCACCATCAACTGAGTTGACTGATGCACATCCTTCCACCCAATTATTTGCTCAGTATCTCAGGCTGTCATATGTGCAACAGAGCTGGCCAGGTCTAGAAATGTTGACAGCTGTGAACCAGCATGATTTAGTCAAAAAGAAACACAAGAAGCACAATCAAGACAAACCTGTTTCATCTCCGAGTTTGTTAAGTGAAATAAAGGTAAAACATTGGTTTATTGAATTGTTGAATCTGTGTCCTACAAAGATTTATACCAAAATATGTCTATGACAGTGGTGAATTTGGGGCAGATGTTGTATATCACTGAGTCTAGAAACTTCTTAACTTCTGATGTGCTGATAGATGGTAGTCGGGGAGGGGTCCAGCCTTAGGCGTTGATGCCTCTACCCCAGCACCACTCCCCACTGTGTCACCAGTGGGGATCAACATAGGTGAGAGGACCTATGGCAGCTGTTCACCAACAACAGTGAATTTACAGGTGCACATCCCTTCCACCCATTTATGTTCCCAGTCCTCAGGCTGGCATATTGTGCAATGGAGCGGGCAAAAAATATTGACAATGACAACTCTTGAGTGATCCAGTCCATCAAGAGTCACTGAAAGATACAGGAAGCACAATCAAGGGCAAGTGTTCCATGTCAGAGTGTGTTCAGTTAATTTATAAAGTTGAAAAATTGTTTGCTTGAATGATAATGAAATATTTTGGTATTAGTCTTCAGAAATGAGGCCAGATTACATGTGTTTTGTTGAATTCATGGTAGCTGCAGTATATTACTTAGCTCCTGGCTTGACATGATAGTGGTATGGGAGGAGTCTAGCCAGCGTTTGGGTGCTGATGCCTCAACCCCAAGCATCACTCCCCCCACTGTCTTTCTAGTGGGGATCAATATGGTGAGAGGTCCTGTGGCACCTGTTCAGCATCAACAGTGAGTTGACTGGTGCACATCCCTTCCACCCATTTATTTTCCCAGTTCCTCAGGCTGGCATACTGTGCAATGTAGTGTGCCGTGCCAAAAAACAGAAACAAACAGTGACTCTGATCTGATCCATCATGATTTTTAAATGAGAGGCACATTAAAGGTCCAACTTGGTGTCCAGCACAGAGTCCGAGTCAGATCACTAGCAATGAGAAAGTTTTATTGTCTGAAGAAGAATTTAATAATAGTAATAAGAAAAGCACACTACAACTAGTACATGAATGAATATAATTAAGTTATGTTTGGTAGTCCGCTATTATGTCTGACTCCCTGAATGGCGTGTAGGCAAGAAGTAACTTTTGGAACAGTTATCTCAGAGTTTAACAGAAGGAATTCCATTTTTCATTAAGTGATCTTAACTGTATTGCATGATGATGTGCTTAACTACATCATCCCCAACACCAAAAATAAGTCAGCAAATGACCAATGATAAATTCTGTATGACTACATTCATACAATAGTACAATCACCGATAAGTAAAAAAGATTATCACACTGTGTGATAGGAAATTCAGCTGCGGCAGCTGGCTAACCAGAATAAACAGTGGCCTACCAAGCAAATGATGAACTTGGTATTGGATATTGAATTTGTCTGTCATGCGTAATGTAACCACAGCTTTCTAAATCTGCTATTAATACCAAACACACTGACATACAAGCAGTGTTGGGTAAGCTACTTTTTCTATTACTTTCTATTACATTTGGAAACTTGTTCCAGAAAGCTCTGTGCAGTCACTAGCAAGGATGGAGAAGTACTGGAAAATGTAATACACCTTACAGTTACAATTACTCATGTCTTTTTATACAAAAGAAATACATAACTGTAACTGATTACATTTATTTGAAAGTAACTAGTAGCTAACATATTACTTTTAAAAAATGTAACCTCTTATAGACATTTATTAGTTTTGCATTGTTTTTGTATAAAAAGAAATAAGTAACTATAATTGTAAGGTGTATTACTTTTCAAGTACTTATCCATCCTTGCATATGACTACACAAAGTTTCCTATATCAAAGTATAAAAAAAGAATAACTTACCCAACACTGCATACAAGAATAAATCACATTGCAAGATTAAAGAAATGCCCAGCTGAGTGTTTCAAATTCAAACTCTTGTTACAAATTCTTGACCTGATGTATATGGCTGAAACGACAAATTAAGCACAGTCATTGCATTACATTTCAGTACCTGAACAATTAAAGAGCACTGTTCACAGCCTTTTTTTCATGCATGAATAAACCATTATTTAGCCAATTTTGTCACTGTATTTCAAACAGCAGTGTCATCTGAAGTTAGTTTTAGCATTCTGAGCTGCAAAAAACTAATGTGTGTGCCACAGATTGTATAGCAAGCAGCCTGGTGTGGCTGTAGATGTAGCCATGGCTGCAGTGCTGACATTACTGTATGGCAGAGGAGTGACTTACTGTCACTGTGCAGCACAGTGCGGTGGAAGGCTTGGTTTTGCAAGGATAAAGTAACAATAGTCAACCTACGGATCATATGCGCCCCTTCCCCAAGACGCCCACCTGCTAGCAATGCATTATGCCAAAATCCAAAATGCCTCAATTTTTATTTATTTTTATTTTATACTATTTTCTGCTTCTGTAGCAAAGTAGCATGGGGACTGAAACACAGGTTACTCACCTGTAACAGTAGTTCTAGGAGTGGTATACATTGTTCTTCTTCCACACTTGTTGGCATATCCCTTCCCTTTCCCTTTAAAGAGGTTCAACAAATTAATTAAAATACCATGTGGGCCAGCCCAGTGGCACAGAGGGCTGTGGCACTGGTGTCTCACCTCAAAACACGCCAGTGACCTGGTTTCAGAAACAGGCTTGGTACACTGGGGGTCAGCAAGGGAGCAGAGGATTGAGTGTCCAAGCCATCCATTGGACTGCTCTCCTCTCCTGGGATAGGTAGCAGGATCGCATCACTCTGCAATGGCCCCTGGTGGAGACCGGGAGCACTGCATGGGCGTCACAACAGAAGGACATGCCAAGAAAATGGCAAACCGCTCAGGATTGGCCAGATGATGGCAGCCAGCCTACCATGCCCCTGAAGGACCTCCTGTGGAACCTCAATCTGCCTCAGCAGTGCCCTGGGACTGAAAGAAAGAGTGTACTGGGTGTCCCCACTGGTGCTTTCCCCCTTGTAGGAGGAGGGGGACCCACCCAGCAAAGGGTTATGCCGGCTACCCTGGGGTCAGGCTGCAAATATGAGGTAAGGAGGGCTCCAGGGGGAGCAGTAGTGGGGGAACATCAGAGACTGTGGTTGCCTGAAGGAGTATTGGGTCCTGGGCATGTAGAATATCATGTGCACCACATGGTGTGGTGCCTTACCTGAGCAGCACCCCATCTAACTATATTTAGCCCAAAACATAATCCATATTAAAGAGTGGAAGGGACTGTAAATTTGTTAACAGCAGATCCCTCCAACTTCCTTGTGCTGGGAGCTGATTAAAGATACACCCCGTGATCAGGCACATAATGATGTGTGCCCATGGAAGCGTTGAGGCCTCCATTATTCTCTATGGGGGCTCACTTTTAAAACATTTTTGATACATTTGTGGTAAGTTTGTCTTTAACCATGGGTACCGGTTAACTAACAAGTCCTTGTTAGTCACCCAGTGCTCATGGTTAATGACAAAAATGACAGCAAAAATCTTGAAAAATGTTTTAAAACTCAACCCTCAAAGAGAATACATGACATGCACTCCTGGGCACAAGTCCTGGCATTACGTGCTCGAGCGCTGTGTCTTTAATCGCTTCCAGCACCAGGAAGTTGAAGGGATCAGCTGTTCACAAATTTACAATCCCTTCCACTCTTTAATATGGATTATATTTTTGGCTAAATATATTCAGATGGGGTGCCACTCAGGTAAGGCACCACACCATGTGCTGCAATGCTTTGTCTTGGTGAATCTCTTTAAATATTGCCTGAAGGTCTAAAAGCTGGCTCCTCCCACCCACTCACCCGGGTTATATAAGCCTCTGCTTTACCCCATGAAGGCAGATCTTGCCTGCTGGAAGCACAAGTTGTGCATTGAAGCCTTGGAGGTCGAGTGGAACAGAGGCTGTAGAACTGAGACCCCAAAACCAGCATCTCGGTGTGACTCTAGGTTTATGTGGTAATGAGTAATGAAGGTGTTTGCTGACTTCCAGGTAGCAGCCCTGCAAATATCCTGGATAGGGTGGGACATCCCTAGAAGCAGCCACCGACGCAGCATTATATCAGATAGAATGAGCTCTTATCCCTATGGGAGGATCCTTGCCCACCAACCGGTAGCAGAGATCAATGCAGGATGTTATCCATCTGCCAATCATCCACTTTGCTGCAGGTCTGCCAGGTGCAACTTCAGCATATGGGACAAACAGCTGGTGAACCTCTCCCCAAATTTCAGATGTTCACTCCTTATATTAAGAGAGCACTCATCTAAGGTCCAAAGTATGGAGCCTGTACTCTGTCTCTGAGATGTAATGTGGTAGTACACCAGCAAAGATCAACACCGGTTCAGGTGGGACTCCGACACACCTTCAGAAGGAATTTTGGCTGGGGGCACAGGACAACCTTGTCCCTGTGGAAGACCAGATAGGGAGACTCAGAGAGCACCTGTAGTCCCCTCAGTCCTTCTGGCTGATGTGATAGCCACCAAGAAGGCGGTCTTCCATGAGATGTGACATTTCACACGTACATCAGTTTGAATGGTTTGTCAAAGAGCTTTGCCCAAACCAGCAGTAAATCCCAAGGAGGTGGTGGTTCATGCAGTGGAGTAGAAATGTGGCCGAGGCCTGTACCACCTGGCTGGGTGGGAGGAGACAGCTTTTGACTTTCTGGCAAGATTTAAAGGAAAGGACATGCCAATAAGAGTGGATAAGAACAACATATCCACATCTCTAGGAAGAAAAGTTACACAAATTACCATTAGCAGTAGCTCTTGGGACAGATGCCTTGCCTTATGCTGTGCCAGTGACCGGGTTCAGGATTGGACTTGAGTACCAGAGGTCAGCAGGTGGAGGAGATGATTGAGCATCCATGGACTGCTCCTCTCCTCTCCTGGGGTGGGTTATTGGTGCTTCTTGCTGTTCTAGCGGCTACTGGCAGAGGCTGGTAGACTACAGCAAGATGCAGAGCACACATTGGTGGTATGGGAGCAACAGTGGATGTCCTGCAAGTGGGTGAGAAAGCTTGCCCACATTGCACTCAATGTCATTGCACATCCACACTCCCATGGACAACACACAAGGAAAAATCCCCAGAGGACTGAGGAGGCGACAAGGCCCTCAGGGACCAGGCACACATCCCCAACACTGGACTGCTGCACCAGTGATCCACAGGCACCACCTGCAGAGACAGACCTCTAATGTCAGATAGATGCCGCTAAAGGTGGGAGGGCAGGCCTCCCTGGGGGTGATCCAGTGGGCGGTACGTCTGTTGGAGGGGTCACGGGGAGAGTCTCAGTGGGAGTAGCAGGTTTGAGTGAAGCAGGGTCCTCTGAGAGATGCCTCAGAAGATCGAAGGAACATAAAAATAGTTGGGTGAGAAAAAAAAGTAGATCCTCGGGGATGTTAGACATCAGGCAACATGTGGAACAAGTCCCAACATGCAACAACAAATAAGTGGGAGGCTGCAAGGCATGATCTCCATAAACTTAAGACAGGAAATATGATGATGTATAACAACCTTTTGTCCACTCGATGACTTTTATAAACTTAAAACAGAAAGCCTTGATACTGAGCTGGCATCGGTCCATTCAGAAGTGGTGCAACCCAAACCCTCCATGTGGCAGCTGCAGAGAATAGCAGCAGTGGTACCTGATGTCTGAGATCCCCCTGAAGATGATAATTCATCAAAAGTTGCTGTCAGTGTCAGCCTACCCAGCTGTCAGATTATCCATGGTTGTGATTACTGTCTGTATGTTGATAATTTGAAAGCAATAATACCTCCCTCCTGAATCATGCCATTTTACTAGTGCCTCACATTCCATTGTGGTGACTGTCACATTTTACAACAGAGAGACAAGTAAGGCTCTACTATGGCATGGGTATGAAGGAGGCATTACTGTTGTCAAATTATTAGGGTAAATACTATTCACAGCCATGCAGAGGCAGTGGAAAAATTTACAAGTAAACTGAGTGGCAAGATATATGGATGATTTGGCAGGCACAATGCACAGCTGACAGCAGCAGGTGGGTGTGCTGGGGAAGGGGAACACAAAGTTCATTGACTACTTGTGATTTCCCCTTACAGAACAGCTGGGACAGAGTGCAGTATGCTGAACATTGTTACTCAGTACTGTGCCCTAGGGTGATGTATCCAATTGTGGAAAAAGCAGCCCAGCACAGGTACATGTGATGTAAACATTGTGGCCAGTCATGAAAGGTGCCCTTTAAGTCAAGTGGTAACAGGAACTCAGGTTAGACAAAGGAAAGACTCAAGTTGCTGTTGTCATATTTACATAGCCAATATTTATGTTGTTGGCATATACATACCTTGCAGCATACGAACAGTAACAGGTATAGTGGTTCAAAGTGGAGTGGTGAGTGTATGGGTGGTGTCTATTGTGAGCAACTGCAAGACAAGCAATTAATTGATGGGAGAGAGTATGGGAAGCAGCCTGCAACCAGAAGAACTTTTGTGGTTGTACTGCACCAGATGTCTTATATCCTCCCACAGACACACAGACAGAGCACACACACACACACACACACACACACACACACACACACACACACACACACACGTGCTTTTGGGGTTGGGCTTATTTTTTATTTGGCAATGGGAAAAAGAGTGGATAGTTATCATGAATAAATGACATAATTAATGGTCTTCCTTTTTCCCATAGGAAACTGGCATAATTTGCTGTTATAAAGGAGCATTTATAATGGCAAACACGTGCACGGTTTTCCCCACACTGCGCATGCTCAAACTCCTCTCTTGCTGTATCCCTCCCAAACAGGAAACTGCAAACCCACAGTAGATAGAAACTGCCATGGACACTCAGCAGTAAGTAATTTTTACAATTAGTTGAAATGTTCCACACAGCTACTAGATATAGTAAGTAGGGGGAGTGGCTTAGCTAGAAGGAAGCTAAATTTAAAGACTGCCTTAGAAAGATTCTGCTAGTAGCTTGGCAGAAGACACCAGGAGGAAGGACTGCTGTGTGACTGGACTTCTCTACTGGGACTAAAGAAGTAGAACTCTTGTACTTGACCTTTAATTTAGGGTAAAAAAAAAACTAACAAACAAAACAAAAAAAAGTGTGTGTTTGTCTGAGTTAACTGAACTGAATGGTTATCTGAACAGTTATCTAGGTGTAAATCTCAGGTGATTTAAAGGGCTTGATAGCTGTGCAGTTTAAATTACTTGTAGAAAGATCTAGTAAGTAGGGGGAGTGGCTTAGCTAGAAGGAAGCTAAATTTAAAGACTGCCTTGGAAAGATTCTGCTAGTAGCTTGGCAGAAGACACCAGGAGGAATGACTGCTTTGTGACTGGACTTCTCTGCTAGGACTATATTGTCCTCCTTCCTCCCTCCACCCTCCACCCAAAGCTAGTTCTACTTTTATATGCACAGGATTTGACTGACAACAGGAACTTCCTGTTTGGGAGCAGGAAGTGAGTGATCACAGAGCCACCAAAGACCCACCATCCTAGAAAGGCAAGAGTAGCTCTCTGGCCCCCTCTAGCTGTTGGAAGTCTGCCTCTGAGCAAGTAAGGGGTGTACTGAGAAATATAGGATATTCTTGTCTCAGAACAGGACAATCAGGAGCTTAAAGGACACACAGGCAGAAATTAATTAGAGAGAGAAGAGAAAAAAAAACAGAGGAAAGAGTAAGGATTCCAAACAGTTAAGGGGCCAGAAATAAGACATAATGGGAGTGGTGCAGTGCAGTGGCTGTGGAGCAGCAGTCTTACGGGAGACGTTCTGGAGGATGCAGTGTTGTCCCATCTGCAGGCACCTCTCTGGGCTGAGGGAGGAGGTTGCTCATCTCCAGGCTGAGTTGGCCAGGATTTGTGGGACCTCCTCTTTCATCCAGAGACCACCAGTGCCACTGCCGTTGCCTCAGAGGTTGCCAAGAAAGAGGAGCGGTTGGACCACAGTGGGCTCAGAGAGGGTGAGCATGGTGGAACAGAGGCACATCCCTCCAGTTGTACCTGTCCACAATTCCTATGCCATTCTGGCAAAGTGTGGTTCCTCTATGGAGGCACTCTCAGTGGAGATCAAGGAGGATGCTGAGAACCTCCACAAAGGAGACCCACAGGAGGGTGGCATGGGACCCCACAGGGGAAGGAAACAACTCCTGGTGGGGGACTCCATTGTTAGGAAGCTAGAACTGGGGGAGAGGGGGAAAGGGAGGTAGCTGCCTGGCGCCATGACTTTGAGGGACAGGGAGCGAATCCTCAGGATTGCCAGACCAGCTGCACAGGGGAGGGAGCTGGATGTCATTGTCCACCTAGGGACAAATGACCTGGCTAAGAAAGGGATTAGAGAAGTGCAGGAAGAGTTTGTGGAATTGGGGAGGGGCCTTAGACAAGTAGCATGCACGGTAACCTTCTCGGAGGTGCTACCCATCTATGGCGTAGGAGAGGCTAGGGTGTTCCGCACCATGGGATTCAATCAGTGGTTGAAAAACTGGTGTGGAGCTCAGGGATTTGGCTTCATTGGGGACTGGGGGTCCACCTGGAGTGATGCAAGCCTTACTGGCATGATGGGCTGCATCTGTCCAGGAGGGGAACCAGGATCCTAGGTGATAGGCTTAAATGCTTCATTGGCAAGCATTTAAACTAGCCAAGGGGGGAGACACTGGAAAGGAGCAGGAAAATCCTAGCCTCCCCAAAAAATCATGGTAGTAAGTGCGGTAAACACCAACATAGAGGTGTCGATAGAGAGAAGGGCAGGGGTAAATGGGGAAAGTGACAAAGGCAAGAAGGACAGGGATGGGGCAAAAAGGAGTAAGGCCATCAAGAAATGAAGGGTAATGAGTATCAATGCCCATAGTCTGGGCAACATGCTCCCTGAGCTGGTGGCCTTGATGGAAGAGGGATGCCTGGATATTGTAGCAGTCACAGAAACATGGTACACAGGGAACCATGACTGGGATGTTAACATACCAGGATACATAACCTACAGGAGAGATAGGCAGGAGAGAAGAGGGGGAGGAGTAGCTCTCTCTGTGGAAGGAAGGAAGGGATAAAAGCAACTGAACAAAAGAGTAAACAGGAAGGGGAGGAGAGGAGGCACTGTGGGTCACCTTGGAGACTGGAAAGGGCACCACAATCTGCACAGGGGTTGTGTACAGACCCCCATGTCAAGGGGAGGGAATGGACAAGTATATGATAGAAGGCATTCTTAGGATGGCAGAGAAAGGGGAGATATTGTTGATGGGAGACCTGAATATGCCAGATGTTAACTGAGCACATTTGCTGCAGACACATCCAAGAGCAGGGCCATTCTCGATGCCCTCACAGGTGGCAGGCCTCAGACAGCTAGTTTCAGAACCCACTCATGAGGGAGCAATCTTAGACCTTGTACTCTCAAGCGGGGTAGTGAGAGGATCTCAGATCTAGAAGTGGGTTGCCATCTGGGAACAAGTGACCATCAAACAGTGTGGTTCACATTAAACTCAGCTACAGAGTCAAGCCTACAAAAGTGAGGGTACTGGACTTCAGGAGGGCTGACTTTGGCAAGATGGAGAGTGCCTCAGAAAAGCACTAGCAAACGGGCTAGAAGGAGGGGTGGAGCAACAATGGGGAATCATCAAAACTGCCATCACAGAGGCAACACGCCTTTGTGTGAAGCAAATAAACAAATCAAAATGAAAGAAAAAGCCACTATGGTTCTCAAAAGAGGTGGCTGGGAAAGTCAGGGAGAAAAAGATAGCATTCCGGAAGTATAAGGAAACACAGAAGGAGCAGGACAGAGAGCTGTACCAGTTAAGGCAGAAGGGAGCAGGTAGGGAAGTCAGAATAGCAAAGGCCCAAACTGAGGAAAAGATAGCCAACTCGGTTAAGAAGGGGGATAAAACCTTTTATAGGTACATCAGAGAGTATAGAAAGACAAAGGGAGGGATAGTGAGGCTGAATAGAATGAATGGTGGGTGGGCAGAGGGGGACAGTGAAAAAGCAGGGATACTGAACGAATATTTCTGCTCAGTATTCACAAAAGAGGAGGGGGAAGTGCCTAATCCAATTAACAGAAGCACTCTTGATAGGGGATCGATCCCAGTCCTTTCACAGAAGAAAGGGTTCTGCAAGAACTCCTAAAGCTGAAGGTGGACAAAGCAATGAGGCCTGATGGAATTCACCCCAGAATTCTAAAAGAATTAAGGGGGTAACTAGTGAAACCACTGGCTACTCTTTTTAATAAATCATGGGAGGATGGTGTGGTACCCGAGAACTGGAGGAAGGCGGATGTGATTCCCCTTCACAAAAGTGGGACCAAGACAGAGGCAGGAAACTACAGACCTGTCAGTTTGACCTCTGTGGTAGGGAAAGTGATGGAGTCACTTCTGAAGGAAAGAACTGTTGAGTACCTAGAGGCCAGTGGGGCACAGGACCCAAGGCAGCATGGGTTCACAGCGGGAAGGTCATGTCAGACGAATCTTATTGATTTCTTTGACTGGGTGACCAAAGTAGTAGACCAGGGAGCGGCTGTGGACATGGCCTACCTAGACTTTAGCAAGGCATTTGACACAGTCCCACACAAAAGATTAATAGTCAAATTAACCAGCCTGGGAGTGTGTCCCAGGGTGGTAGCCTGAGTAAAACATTGGCTGGACAACAGGACACAGAAGGTAATTGTAAATGGAGTCCACTCTGAAGAAAGAGGGGTTACTAGTGGGGTACCGCAGGGTTCAGTACTGGTCCAGTCCTTTTAATGTCTTTATAAGTGACATTGCAGAGGGACTGAAGGAAAAGTATGCCTCTTGCAGATGACAGAAAGATCTGCAACAGGGTTGATACACAAAGAGGCATGGAAAGGATGAGAAGGGACTTGGCAAAGTTGGAGGAATGGTCAGAAGCATGGCAGCTAGGATTCAATGCAAAGAAGTGCAAAATAATGCACTGGGAAACAAGAACCCAGGGAAGATTACACAATGGGGGGAGTGTAACAACAACAAAAAGGAAAGGGACCTGGGGTAATCATATCAGATGACCTTAAGGTTAGCAAGCAATGTGAGAAGGCAGTAGGGAGGGCTGGGGGTATACTGGGATGCATAGGGAGAGGCATCACCAGCAGAAAACAGGAAGTTGTTATCCTTCTGTACAGACAGTTGGTAAGACCCCATCTGGAATACGGCGTCCAGTTCTGGAGACCCCATCTCCGCAAGGACATAGACAGGATAGAGGCAGTCCAGAGGAGGGCAACTAAAATGGTGCAGGGTCTGCAAGAGAAGCTGTATGAGGAGAGACTAAAGGAGCTTAATATGTATACCCTTGAGGAAAGAAGGGAGAGGAGGGACATGATAGGAACATTTAAGTACCTCAGTGGAATCAACAAAGTCCAAGAGGGTAGCATCTTTCAGAAAAAGAGACGTGCAAGAACAAGGGGACACAATTTAAAGATAGAGGGGGGATGGTTCAGGGGCAATGTAAGGAAGTATTTTTTTACATAGAGGGTGATGGATGCATGGAACAGCCTTCCTGAGGAGGTTGTGGGGTCTAAAACTGTGGGAGAATTCAAGAACGCATGGGACAGACATAAGGCAATTCTTGTGGGGGGTAGGAAGAAATAGGCTATTGTTAACTAGGATCTGCGGCCTATTCTGTAGGTAGGAATGGGCAGACTAGATGGGCCAAGTGGTCCTTATCTGCCATCAAAATCTATGTTTCTATGTTTCTAAAAATATTTTAAATAAAGTTAAAGCAGACCTCATGCACTGAAGTAATCTGACTGTGCTGGCACATCAGTCTTTTTATTTTACATAATTGCTGAGGCAAAAAAGAGAAGTCCAACAATTATATAAAATAAAATATGGGTCTTGGTGTGTAAACTGGAATTTACACACACCCGAGGGGTTTGATGCTATGCATAAACCCCTTGATCTTCGCTCTCGAGGTTTATGTAGCATCAAACCCCTCGGGTGTGTGTAAATTCTCGTTACACACCGAGACCCATACTTCATCCTATATATATATTTCGGATGATATGGGGCAATGCTTGACTGTTTGCCATTCAGCAATAAGCCGGTCACTGAGAACATGCATTCCACTGGCACACTGGATGCCGCAACACCAAGGTAAGTTTTTGCAAGCTGAGCCAGAGTAGGGTATCTGTGTTCATTATTCTTGCAAAATGTCAGTGGGAAATCTTCCTCCTCACTTGTAGGTTTCACTGTCAAATATCTATTTATTTCGTCTTCCACATCTGAGCTATCTTCACTGAGATGCAAGCTTACTTGGAGCTTCTGAAGCATTTTCCACTCTTACTCATAGGAATGCATTTATCCTCATCGGTATGAAAGATTGGATCTTCATCTTCTGCTTCTTCATCACTGATGGAGACACTTGAAAGTGGTATTGTCACTGATGGTGTGCTGCTGACTCTGGAATGACTACTTGGAGTACTTATTGAAAAAGCTGCTGTCATAGTTTCAAATGCCTTCATTTCTTCCACTGCATGTTTCAGTACTGCTATTTGCTCCTCCTAGACAGCTGCAAAGCATCTGAGGTGGCTGGATCCAGTAAGCATGCCAGTTTGACAGTATCACTTTCTGGAAGCGCTCTCGACATTTTCCAGCACTAGCCATTTCACCTGATGCACAGCTGGATGATCTTTTTACTTATCTGTGATTTTCCACAATCTCATTTTTTATGAGTGGTATTACTGCCAAGTGTGGTTGATTACTATTGACCAGTTCAGTCAGCTCCTTAAATTGGAGAAGAAAATGTCTGAGTTCTTCAACAATATCAAACTCTTCAGTTGTGAGGCACAGCTAACTGTGTCCAGTACGTTTCAAAGCTTGCTCAAGTCTCCCTGTGAAGATCTACAATGCTTTCAAACATAACAAGTACCGAATTCCACTTAGTTATGACCTGTTTTAAAGTTATGTGGGAACACCTTTTTGTGTGTTGCACAATTCTGGAGAATGTTGCTCCTTTAACCGGGTCACTCTCGTGACTGTGTCTTTCCTGTGTGCCACTGCCTCTGATGTTACCGAGAATGGATTCTGGTGCTGCATCAGCAGCAGCAGCAGCATCACTGAGAAAGAGTCCAAAATCTGAATGTGTATCCTCATCATCAGTTCCACTTCCACTGTCTTCAACTGGGTACTCTGAATCCAGGGCCAGAATGTTTTGCGCATTTGCAATCTTCTCCAGAAGGCTGTCCATCACTTGCCGGTCATTACTGTTGGCTACTTCCTCCTCAGTGAGATACTGTTTGAAATGTAATGTGGTCACTATGGATTTGCATTTCTCAATCAAGTCTTGTACATCATTTACATGATTCATGGATTCAGTCATCAGCAACAGATGCAATACATGCGCAACACAGTGATTACAATGTTCCACCCGTAGCATGCGACTAGCCTTCTTCATTTTCTCTGCTCCATCATGTGTTGAGAAAAGTTTCACTGTTCTGTCAATGACAAAATCCTCAAGCTCTCTGCAGACATGCTATGCCATGGCTTCCCCAGTGTAGTTAGGCAACACTATACAAGACAATGTAACAATGTGAAAGTTCCAACTCACGTTAATATAGGCTAGGCAGATACAAAGGTAAGGGTGACATTTGTATTTGTCAGTCCATCCATCAAACATAATACAGATGGAACGCACTGTACAGAGGTCGTCCTTTACATCATGTAGTGCTTTATCACGTAAGCTTCTCTCATGAGATATTTTCATACTCTGGAAATTTTTGGAGAAGAAAAGCTGGAATCCCTCTTTGTTAACTGACTCAAAAGGCATCATATCCAAAGAAAACCAGACCTAGACATCGTGAACCAGTTCAAAATCAGAGGAAACTGGCCGCACACTACCAGTGCCACCACCAAGACTCATATTACTCGTCGTTTGCTTCAGTTTCTGTAGTTGGTTGCCCTCATGTACATCTATGTTATGAATGTGGATTAAATGTTCCATTAAGGATGTAGTAGCTGTCTGCAGTGCATAAGTTTTAAATTTGCTAATATGTGCAGTAGACTGACCTTTTGCGTACAGTGCTTGCTGTGCGTCTAAACAAAGGGAACAGAAATATCTACTGTCTTCAAGCAAGAGCAGAGAAACTGAACCTGGGTCACCTGAAGATGTACTTGGGACCTGTGTTTTAACATACAGTGAGCCAAAGTACTTCCAAACAGTGGACTTACTATTGCTGTGAGACCTCAATTTTGGAGCAACAAACAGGTTACATATTTCAGATCTCACTTAGCGACAGTAGTAATGTACTTACATACTTGTTAATTTTACAATGAGGTGATGCACCAGCCATATTTGACATTGACAACTACTAAATTACTACTACTTAGTACTGGCTTTTCTGTAGCAAACTGGTAGAAATGAATGAATTCGTAATAAACCACAGTATTACAATATGGGATAATGCACATGGTATAAAATAGAGGATAATGGCTGGGGTTCTGCAGTTTACCAGGTTGTAATCACCTCGAGAGGTTGCCATGCTCGCTTGTAAACCTCGAGACCGCAGCTTGAGAGGTTTACTGTCGGCATGGCAACCACGAGAGTTGATTTCAACCTGGTAAACTGCAGAACCCCAGCCATTATCTTTTATAGTGTATGGGGGTTTGAGCTGCTTACAGTACTTTACTATTTCTTTTACTCTTTGCATTTACAACAAAACATGGCTCTCGCTTATCTTACCTTGCATATACACACCACGCCTTTGACGGTTGTCAAAAATGATTTATTTAGGTACAATTTGCATTTAGCAACAGGTTCATTTGTGTTTAAAAACAAAAACAAAGAAAGACTGCCCTTTTACTGCTGTCGCTCTTGAAGTGGGATGCGGTTGGACATCATTCGTCATGTGCCTAGAGGAGACGTCAACTGCATGGATCAAATGGGTTGTGGGAAATATTCGATGTCCGAGATGGGATGCCATTCTTTACTGCAAAGTGAGACCTCAACAGATGTAGGTCGGATTCATTTTTTTTAGCGGTTCTTTTATTTTGCTGCTCGACTATGAATTCAAGCCTGCTTTGTTCCGCGCTAGGTAATGACATTTTGACGTGGCTATTTTTACTGCTCTGTGACCATGTTTAAATTGCTGCTTAGGTTGCTCAGTTTAAAATGCTCGCATTTGACATTCTGGGGTTGGAATGTTGGCAGGTGACATTCATTTCATCTTGTAATCTCATCGATCTGACATAGGCAAGCAAGGTTTACAGCTTGTATGTCAAAGCGGTAAGATTACAAGAAAATTTAGAGATATCAGGCAATGCATAACAAGGTCTCCCCATACATTATTAGTGAATATATGTATACAGTAAAATACCACCAAGTCAACACTTGAGAAACCAAGAACTGGATGCAATGTCCGCATAAACAAGAAGACTGTTATTCAACCAGGAAGTTAATGCACATTTAAATCAAGATAACACAGTACCATGACAAGGCATGGCATAGTGCATACACAGAACTTTAACAGAATGATGCTGTGGTGCAGTACAGTAGCACACAACACATCAGCACTGTGAAAGTGAAGGTTACAACCAAGCTGTGACTCATGCCATGACCACTAATGTGTTCATGGTTACCTGCATAAATGCTGCAAGTTCCCTACAGTGCCCGGCCCACCCCACCTCGGCAAAATAGAACATACACCCCAGTAAGGGAAGGGGTTGTGCCCAGCTGGGCCTGCACCACCAAGTCTTAGTGGATCTGATTCATTCAGAAAAAGTCTATTTTTTGATGAAGTAGACTCCAGGCCTGTCTTTGCCATTTCACTTCCTCAATACAAAGTGTCAGTCCTATCAAGAAGGTGAGCTTTGATTGCTTCCTCCAGCTTACTTTTCCAGTAATCTACCTCATCCTACAATACAAAAAGTTCTTGTAAGGACCAGGTATAGGTAGTATATGTTGCAATATTACTGCAGTAGCCAATTTCATAGCTAAAAACAAGTGTGTAATTCCATTAAAACGTCACCTATTGTATACCTGTGATATTAGAATTATGTCACATCACTGATGTATGGAAAAAAGGTATAAGCCATGGATGCAACTGCTTATGTACCATAATTCTGGACTGCACCCGTCTACTATGGAACACTGAGTGAGATGATGACAGACAGCAAGGCTGCATGGCATCATTGCTGTAATGTTCATCCCTTAAGTAGTATGTACTGTTAAAACATGATCTCATAAATATTGTAATCTGAAACACACATCACTGAACCTTGACCATTGCTACTGCTGCTTCAGTCTGAAACAAAAATACAGAACTGACAATAAATGGCGAGAGAGCTAAGAAGACATATGAAATAAAATACATGAGGATAATGTATGGTCTTAACCATGCTGTAAACACTTCAAGAGGTTGCCATCACATTGTGGTAAACATCGAAAATGTAGCTCCAGAGGTTTACACGTCATGGCAAGCTCAAGACTTTTCAGCGTGGTAATTACTATATCCAAAGATGACACACTATGTCATAGTGGATATAGGCTACCAAGAAAAAGTCATCGCATTACTTTTGATTGATTTTTAAATTACCATTCTTAAAGCAAATGGGAAGATTGATTCTTAATTTATGTAACAATGCTTATTAAAATGGTCTTGTTTTACGCATTCTTATATGAAACAGGAGTATTGATTCATCATCAATCAACAGTGTTTACTGGGTTGGTCTTCTTAAAGGAAAGCTGACCAAATTGTGGGTTCCCACCCACAAAAGGCTTACCACGGTTTAGCTTATTATAGTTAAAATGGTGTTGTTCTTGTGCCACAACTTACTGTATTTTAATTTGGAAAAGTCTGCGACCCAGAAGTATGGCAGACGCTGGGGTGGGGAGGCTCTATTGACTGTAACGGTGCGGCACACACTGTTTGCTTCAGTACAAACGAATGGAAGCGAGCAGTGAGGCATCACACCTTTACAGTAAATGGAGCCCCCCCCCATCTGCCATACTTCAAGGTCACAGACTTTTCAACATTAAAATACAGTAAGTTGGGGCACGAGAAAAACACTGTTTTTACTATAACAGCTAAACTGGGGGGTAAACCTTGCGGGGCCCAGAGACTGGAGTACCTAATTTGGACAGCTTTCCTTTAAACAGTCTGAAATCAAACAGGAATATTGATTTGACAATAATGTATATTGACTTGCTGCTCTTCCTACGCATTCCATCAATAAACAGGAAGATTGATTTGACAATAATGTATATTGACTTGCTGCTCTTCCTAAGCATTCCATCAATAAACAGGAAGATTGATTTGACAATAATGTATATTGACTTGCTGCTCTTCCTAAGCATTCCATCATCAAACAGGAAGATTGATTCATCAACATGTTTCTTGAACTGGTCTTCTTAAAGGAAATCTGACCAAATTGGGGGTTCCCACCCACAAAAGGCTTACCCCGGTTTAGCTTTTTATAGTGAAAATGGCATTGTTCTTGTGCCACAACTTACTGAATTTTAACTTGGAAAAGTCTGCAACCCAGAAGTATGGCAGATGCTGGGGGCGGGCTCCATTGACTGTGAAGGTGCAACATGCACTATTCGCTTCAATACAAATGAATGGAAGCGAGCAGTGCGGCATCGCACCTTTACAGTAAATGAAGCCACCCCGTCTGCCATACTTCCAGATCAAAGACTTTTCAACATTAAAATACAGTAAGTTGTGGCATGAAAAAAACATTGTTTTTACTATAACAGCTAAACCAGGTGTAAGCCTTGCTGGGCTCAGAGGCTGGAGTACCTAATTTGGACAGCTTTCCTTCAAACAGTCTGAAATCAAACAGGAAGATTGATTTGACAACAATGTATATTGACTTGCTGCTCTTCTTAAGCATTCCATCATCAAACATGAAGATTGACTCATCAACATGTTTCTTGAACTGGTCTTCTTAAAGGAAAGCTGACCAAATTGAGGGTTCCCACCCACAAAAGGCTTACCCCGGTTTAGCTTTTTATAGTGAAAAATGACATTGTTCTTGTGACACAACTTACTGCATTTTAATTTGGAAAAGTCTGCGATACAGAAGTATGGTGGATGCTGGGGGCGGGGGGCTTGTGAGGCCCAGAGGCTGGACAGCTTTCCTTTAAGCAGTCTGAAATCAGTTCAACTTCTTTTTTATCTTAAACAGCAGCTGAGCTGACACTTTCAAGAGAAGTTTAACAAAACATAATATTTAGACACAGTTTAGCTTGTATTTCACATTAATGTTATAACCCTCCTCTTTATTATTTATTACTGAGGTCATTGCCATGACAACAGGATCTTTGCTCCAGAAGTGTTCATATTCACATTATCCCAACCCAAGGTCAGAATGCTCTGCTCATGAAATCATTGTTACTCCCATGGCAACAGACTGTAATATGAGAAATCACAATACAGGATTGTGAGTTTAAGTAGGGTGTAAGCTACAGAGGCAGATAAACAGTAAAAGAACTCTTAAGGAATTTGCATATTCATGCAAATGTGCTCAGTGTTGAATAATTGGGAAGAAAAATATCTAGAAAACATATATAGAATGCAAGTTGAAGTGTACATAATTATTACATTTTTCAAAGTTTTCTCTCCAAAGGGGTCAATACCTTTTTAAGCATTTTACATCAAATAGGAAGACTGATTCATCTCATCTACCAAGTTTCGACTCACTTCGTCACAACACTGTTCTTCATTACAGCCTTGTCTGGTGCAAATCCATTAATTGAATACCAACAACATTTTCAACGCTCTTCTCAAAGCTGAACATTGACTATTGTGAGCATTCTGTTTAGTTATACCACTGATATGACATACTTAAGAAGAAATAACAACAGAGTAATGTCATATCAATGACAAAACAAGGTTGGAAGGAGTCACTCTCTGCTTACTGCTCGATAATAATTGAGGACCCACTCCTCCACACTATATTATTCTTATAAGGCAAGGATAGTATAGCCTAACTCAGCATTGCAGCTGCTGCCAAAATACTACTGCACGTTACCATGCATAGAAATCAACTGCATTAATTTATTTACAGTCTTACTTTCTTTGTAGTGTGGAT
Organism: Neoceratodus forsteri; assembly: GCA_016271365.2. Taxonomy (NCBI): domain Eukaryota; kingdom Metazoa; phylum Chordata; order Ceratodontiformes; family Ceratodontidae; genus Neoceratodus; species Neoceratodus forsteri. The sequence goes on from CM028130.1 coordinate 1,071,182,416, forward strand.
ACGTTGTCTATTGAGTACTGTCTCCCAAGGTGAGACAGAAACTGAGACAGGAATGATGGAGAAGCATTTACTTACCCCTTGGCAATGGTGACTTCATTGATATCCAAAACAGAAGTCTCAAACTGAGGCAGCTGTCAAGTCTCCTGTCTCCAGCTCTGAACGACACGCCTGATGACTGAGAACAACTCCCACTACACTGTAGTCATGATTCTTAGTCTTCTCCTAGGATCTTCCTTGCCTTCTGGCCTCTCAATCAATGACAGTATTGCAACTGCTATCCTAAATGTAATATTAAATAAAATATAACTTTTACTATTGGTGTTTTCCCCAGAGGTGTGCACATGAACAAATTTTCCCCCAAATCAGAAAGACTACTGGCCTACACTCCCCAGCTGAACCACTTTACTTGTGCTGGTATAATCCCAAATCCCTCCATAATCTCACCACTAACTCAAAACTCCATGCAGCCACTGCACTGGACAGTCTTGTGATACATCAGCATTTGGTTCCACTCCAAGATGGCAAACCAGATCTCTGTGATCACCCATCCACATCAATAACTTCTTTCTGACCTGCCAGAAAAGAAATTGTGCCACCACTGATGAACCCACATAGCTGAATCTGTTTCCATTTTAATTGGTAGCATATGTTCATCATCCCACCCCACACCACTGGGTCATCAATAAAAAGGTAGTTTTATACACACAGTGGTGTTGTAGTAGTAGTAGTACCGCAGTAGTGCATTGGACCACAACCCTTGCTCAAGCTTCTGGCACATAGTGACCTGAAGCACTCCACGCAGTGCAAGAAAGCAGCAGCAAAGGCAAACAAGAGGCTGGGATGCATAGCTAGGGGGATCAGTAGTAGGAAACAGGAGGTTATACTGTCCTTGTACAGGTCACTGGTAAGGCCGCATCTAGAGTATGGAGTTCAGTACTTGTTAACCATTAACCTGCTGGAGACAGTCCAGACGAGGGCTACAAAGATGATAGCCAGTCAGTAGAGCAAGACATATGAGGAGAGGTTGAGGGCACTGAACATGTACTCCCTGTGTGAGAGAGAGAGAGAGAGAGAGAGGGAGGGAGGGAGAGGGAGAGGGAGAGAGAACATGATTGGGACCTTCAGGTACTTGAAAGAGATAAATAAGGTTGATAAGGACAGTCTCTGTAAGCTGAGTGACAACCATAACATGAGGGGGCACAGTCTTAAGCTTGAGGGTGGGAGGTTTAGAAGCACTTCTTCACAGAGAGGGTGGTGGATACTTGGAATGCACTTCTGGAAGAGGTCATTTCATTGTAGACAGTGGGCAGCTTTAAGAGAGGCTGGGATAGGCATGGGGGAAGGTAAGGATCATGGGTTGGGAGCAGTGTGGGGAGGGAGGGCAGAGACATTAGCTCAAGCTGTGGACCCTGCAGTACTAGCAGACTTGATAGACCAAATGGCCTTCTTCTGCTGGCTTCTTCATATGTTTTTATGTAAACAGGGGCTGGATTTTCATCGATGAAGTCATGCCATAAGCCTTGGTGTGCCGAACATACAGTGCACAGGTCTTGCGGCATGCCGAGCGACATTCGAGAATTTCCATCCCTTGCTCCTGTCATAGGTCCTTAGACCACAAGTGTGGTCTTGCTTGTGCCATCACTCCAGGAAAAAGTTATGGTGCTTGTGCCAGAGCATTGGTGCAAGCAGCCGTAAGTCACAGAAACTATCGAAACTGCACCCGAGAATGGAAATTCGGGTGCAGTTTTGGCAAAGGAGGATGGCACACTGCAAACGTTAAAGTCCCATGGTGCAGGGCTGGATGCAAGCATTGCACCAGGATTTGAAAATCCTGCCCAAGGAGTGTACATTACTTACTGCAGAACTGCAACACTGATCACCACTGTGACTACACAAAAGCTCCTTTTTTAGTGGTAACTGGATGCTAGGAATTGGATTCCAACCACCAGCCTTACATTAATCCCTGTTACATTGCAATCCCTGGTAGTCTACTGCCCCCCTGGCACTTGGCAGTGCCTGCCCACCCCTTCCCAACCTGGTCCCAGGCGGCGACTGGCAAAACCCACCTCTCACCTCCACAGCCAGCCATCGACTGAGCTCCCTCTGAGCATGTACTGCTCTGTACAGTATGCACTCAGTCATTGAGGGTGGGGTGGACTGGCACTGCAGGGTGGGAGGGCCACTAGACTACCAGGGATGGGGTACTGTCGGGAGTTTGGTGGGGGTTCAGGAAGAAGGGTGCTTGAATAGCTCTGTGGGGCATTGGTATAGCTCTGTGGTGCGGGATTTGGGGGACTTGCAATCCAGGGATGCAGGGTGGGGAGACTTGTTCCCTGTTGGAGGGCAGTACTGTGACTTGTGATGCTCTGTATCAGTGCACCATCCCTTTGGTGTACCACAAGTCACAAGACATAGCCACCTGGGACCCTGCCTGTTTTGGAAATAGGCACAGGGTCCCGCGATGATCAGCATATGGTGCAAATTGCACGCTCCGGAGACTTGCACCATGTGTCCTGGAATGGGGTCCATGGATTTTTCAGGTCAGCATTCCATCCCTAGCACTGCTGAATGACTGAATGAGGCATTCTGATTTTGAAACAGCTGTTGGTGGAAGAACTATTATGTTAAACAGCTCACCCTAAATGAGGACATCATTTCAAAAAGTAAACACTTTACCCATTAAAACATACATACACATTAGCCTGCCCGGTGTCACTGATGGCTGAGGCACTGGTCGCCACACTCACGCCACGCTGGTGACCAGTGTTTGGGAACAAGCACGGGTCACTGGTGGCTGGCAGGAGGAGAGGAACCTGCATCCAATGGACTGCTCTCCCTCTCCAGGGTGGGGGGGCTTCATGACAGTCAGTGCATTAATGCCCCTGGTGGAGGGGGAGACAGGATGCATGCTGTACTCAGGAAGAGTTGCAGACACCAGGAGGGAGGTGGAAGTGCACGCCCTCCACCGGGTGTCACTGCACGCCAGTCGCCTCAGGGGAAAGAAAGAAGAAACAGTTGGCACCATTATCGAGCCGGCTTGATGGCCGCTCAAAGATCTCTGATTCTAGGGGCACACCTGCTCTATATCCATTCAGGTGGTGAGTTGGGGCTCCCCACCACCCCTGCTGCGGGGGTAAGCCACGGGGACAAAGCAGACCATGATATGGAGTGCAGGAGAGTGGACGGGATGGCAGCTGGATATCCTCGTGGAGTCACCAGGCAGAAAGGGAGCAGACAGGTGGCCTCAAGCCAGAAAAAGGTATAGCAGGAAAAAAAAAAGGACATGCACACACACACACACACACACACACACACACACAGCTAAATGCCTACTGCCTGAATTTCTTTAGTTCCCAGAGTTCTTTACTTCTATGTATTGTAAAGCACCACACACTAAGTGGCAAGAAGTTAACAGCTTACAGCAGCCACCATCCCCATTTATTTACCCAGTGTCCGACCAGCCCACCTCCCTTCCCTATTTTCTTAGTTGTTGGCCTGGGCATATTTATTGGCATATTTTATCCTTCTAATGAGAAGAACTATGAATAAATTGAGCTATTTCTAAATCCTCTTATACTGTACTGCCAAGTCTGATCCAGATCCCCCAAAAGGTTGTGACTTTGAGGAGTTGGCTGTGGCACTGCCTGCTGCAGACAGTACAGTACAGTATAATATACCTCCATTTTATTCATAGTTCTTCAAATCAGATTAGAAGAATAATAAAAATATGCCAATAAGGTCAAGATCCAGCAACTCAGGAAATGGGGATGGGGATGTCCTGGTCGGAGGGTGGGGGATATATGGGAATGCTCAGGGTCAGCGCACTTTGCTGTTCTTGTTGCTACGTATTGACATTGTGCTGTCAGCAGCTCAGTCTTAGGGGCCAAACACAGGGATGGCAGGAAATGCCTGCCTGTTGAGAGGGATTGACAGATTTTATGAGGAATTGGGTATGCACACACATTTAAAGGAAAAAATCATTAAGAAATTCCTCCACCACACCTCTTCCCCCCGCCCCCCCACACACACACACAGCCTCCCGATTAGGCTTTACAAGCATAATTGATATTTTTATGGATTGAGAACTCACATTTCCCAGGCACCAGCATTTGCTATTGCAGTGTGGCACCCCACCACTTTCCTCACATGGCAGCTTTTCAATGCAAAAGCAGTGTGACTCTGCATGGCAATAGCAAATGCCAGTAGTGCCAAGGTCACAGACACACAGTATTGGGAGATCGAAAGGAGTACAAAGTTAAATCCATAAAAAATGTAATGGTGTGTGTGTGTGGGGGGGTGTCCTTTAAATGAAGACTGTGCCTACATGAGAGACTGGGGTACTGAAGCCATGATCTGTGCAGTGGTGTCTGTTTTACAAGTACCAGGAGTTCTGCTTTAAATCCACTAGCTGCTTAAATATCATATTCATTATTCAAGATGTGAGCCAACATCTCTTCTTACAACTTGCCATTTTTGCAAGAGAAACTGAAAAGAGTGCACAATGGGGTTGAGATACTAATAACAACAAAATGGAAAGGGACCTGGGGTAGTCATATCAGATGACCTAAAGGTGGGCAAGCAATGTAAGAGGGCAGCAAGGAGGGCTGGGGGGATACTGGGATGCATAGGGAGAGGCATCACCAGTAGAAAACAGGAAGTTATTATCCCTCTGTACAGACAGCTGGTCAGACCCCATCTGGAGTACTGTGTGCAGTTCTGGAGACCCAATCTCCACAAAGACAGACAGGATGGAAGCTGTCCAGAGGAGGGCAACTAAAATGGTGCAGGGTCTGCACCAGAAGACATATGAAGAGAGACTTAATGAGCTTAATATGTATAGCCTCGAGGAAAGGAGGGAGAGGGGGGACATGATAGAAACTTTCAAGTACCTCAAGGGAATCAACAAAGTCCAAGAGGGTAGCATCTTTCAAAAAAAGAGGTGTGCAAGAACAAGGGGGCACAATTTGAAGATAGAGGGGGGGCGGCTCAGAGGTAATTTAAGGAAGTATTTTTTCACAGAGAGGGTTGTGGATGCATGGAACAGCCTTCCGGAGGAGGTTGTGGAGTCAAAAACAGTGGTGGAATTCAAACATGCATGGGACAGTCATAACCAAGGCCCCTACTTTTCTGCGGCACAGTGGGACCAGGTTCTGCGGCAAGACTACTATTTGCCTCAGAACTTCTGCGGCGGTGGTTTGTAATTTCTGCGTAACTTCTGCGGCACTAACAAACTACCATCTCATAGTGTCAGCTTGTCATCCTGACTTCACTTTCATGGCAGTGGTTATAGCACTCAGGATGGGGGAAAGCACAGTAGCACTAGTTCAAAAAATAACAGACTTATAGAAATAACTGTATGCCTAAAAAAGCAAAACAAATATCTCAGCCTATTGCATAAATGAAATATGAAGAGGGGACCTTATGTGATAAATAAGGTATTTCTATATGCATGATATCTATACCACTAATGAGGTCTCCACTGTGTATCACTTATATATTTATATGCAATCTGTAACATATATGCAAATGTGTGTGTAGTGAGAGAGAGAGATACTGTGTGTGTGTGTGTGTGTGTGTGTGTGTGTGTGTATGTGTACATATATATATATATATATATGTATTTTTTTTTAATTTCCATGAAATTGCATCCTCATTCATACAAGTCCCATTGAAAATGGAATAAACAGAATAGAGGAGTTATTGCAAAACTCATTTTTATGCCAGCCTGCTTCCCCTGACACCACGTAACACCATCAGGCCATGCCATGCATGTGAACCGATTGTGAGATAGAGCTCTCCAGCCCATCACAATGTGTCCACCATGTGACAGAACACCGCACCATACCTTCCCAGGCTCCGAGCAGTGATGTGTTCCACCAATTCTTGTGCTGCTCAGCCAGCTCCCAGAGCTAATCTCTGAACCTGAGTTGCCAGCACAGAAACATAACAAGCTACCCTCTGGCCCAACAGCTGGCCCTGAACACATTTCTCCTTAACTTTTGGGTGACTATCAACCAGTGAATATATGTAATCAATAACCCTGGCAAAAATGTATACAGCGCAATTATTTATTTAACAGGTCTGTTCTTTCAGCAGGTCTACACATTATTATATTCTTTTCAAGATCATAACCAGGCACTCATCCAAACCAGCAAAAATAAGGCTGAAGCTGCTTCAGCCTTATTTTTGGTGGTTTGGATGAGTGTCTGGTTATGATGTTGAAAAGTTTCCGATTTTACTAAGAGCACCTCCTATTTTTTCCTTTTGTGGGCCCTTTTGTATGATTTTCATATTATTATATTCCACTTTTCTGGGCATAATTGCTTTATTTTTCTTAAAAATGATAGGTAAATTTATTTTACCAGTTATTCATTTCAGATGGCATCGCTGTACCTTAAAGGCACAAATACATTTGCACAAAGTGAGGTATAGACTTAACAGGGTCTATGCTATTGACAAGGCTTTGTTTAAGTTGGCCCTAGTGCATAACGTAAGACTGAAAATTGTATTAGGCTGTAGTGCAGATTGAGCAAATATCACCATGCCTGATGTGCTGTGCTACCGTCTCTGGCAGTGGGAGCTGTGGTAGATAAGTGACTGTTCATTCCTGTTGCAGAATGCAGCCATTTCATTAACTAATTTATGATGTTATAGCAATGATAACATCACATTCTGAGCATAGAGAGATTTTGGATATAAAAAGAGGGGAAGGGAACCAGGTTCTATGGATAAACAGAATTAATAAAAAATCACCAAGAACAGTGAATTCTGCAGCATTGCAGAAGTTCTGTGTAGATTGCAAGTTCTGGCGCAAAATTCTGAGGCTGCAGAATTTAGGGCCTTGGTCATAAGGCAATTCTAGGGTTGGGGTAGGAAGAAGTAGGCTGCTGGTTAACTAGGATCTGCAGCTTATCCATTAGGTAGGAAATGGGCAGACTGCGGGCCAAGCGGTCCTTATCTGCCGTCCAAATTCTATGTTTCTATGTTTCTGTCCGTCAAAGCTGACAGCCAACCTCTCTGATAATACTAAAGAAAGTTCCCGAGTACTCAAGGAGTACAGGAGCCATGAACATAGTGGCTGGTCTCTCTCTCTCTCTCATTTAACTCCATTCATCCTGAACTCAGGCCTGCCCATGGCCAACCAACTCCCAAACTGACACACCACACAGTCGCTTACCATCAGGACTATAACTTTCTTACAGAAAACAAGTTTGAAAACTGATTGCCTGCACTACAGAAAGCAACATGTTATTGCATCTCTCACTGCTACATAATTACACTTGGATTTTTCATTTTCCACATAAATCTTGGAAGGGTGTTTTTGTTTTACATTATTTGAGTCTGATGTTATAAACAGATATACATCACATCAGGCCTGTGGCTGTAAAATTGGTAACAATCTTAACCCCACCAAAAGCCTGGCACTGCATTTCTCAGCTGGGCTATCCTGGGAAAATAAACTCAAAAATGATGTGTGGTGTGTGTGTGTGTGTTGAAGGAAATGTGCACTATCTATGAAATCTAATTTTACATTTAATTTCTGTAATGGTGAAGGGGAAGATGATGCTGAATCAGTGTCTGAGTTGAGTGCCAATATTCAGAGGAGCTGACTTTGATAAGATGGCCAACAGAGTTGAGATAGCCCTGGCAAAAGAAACACAGGTGAGGGGTACAGGCAAAGTGGGCAAGCATTAAGGATGCCGTACTTGAAGCAACACCCCATTGTATTAGACAGAAAAGGAAGTGCAAAAGAAGAATGAAACCACTTTGGTTTTCACATACAGTAGCAGGTCAGAGCCAAAAGGCTGGCCTTCAGGAAATATAAGGGAGCACAGTGGGATGAAGATAGGGAGGCATACCAAACTGTCCTACGGGAAGCAGGGAAGGCAGTAAGGCAGTCAAAGTCCCAAACTGAGGAAACACTAGCACGAACAGTAAAAGAAGGTGACAAGGCTTTATAGATACATTAGTGAAAGGAGAAAGTCCAGAGGGGTATTGCTAAGCTTAATGGAGAAAAGGGAGCATGTGAGAGGAGGACCCTGTAAAGGCATCTATCCTAAATAGATACTTTTGCTCAGTATTTACTGAAGAGAAGGTAGGGCAGGACCCACAGCTCAGCATCATGGACACGGGGGAGGGAGGTGAGCACTACTCCCTTCACAAAAGAAAGGGTCCTACAAGAGCTTGCTAAGCTCAGAGTGGATAAGGCAATGGGACCTGATGGCATACATCCCAGGGTACTTAAGGAGCTAAAGGAGGAACTAGCAGAGCCATTAGCAGAATTGTTTAGTGAGTCTCTGAGCACAGGAGAGGTCCCAGAAGACTGGAGAAGGGCTCATGTGATCCCGCTCACAAGAGTGGTAGCAGGAGGGCCGGGGAACTACAGACCGGTCAGTCTTACCTCAGTAGTGGGCAAGATTATGGAGGCACTCCTTAAGGAAAGGATAGTGCAACACCTGGAATCCATAGGAGCACAGGATCCAAGACAGCATGGGTTTACAAAGGAAGGTCCTGTCAAACTAATCTCATAGATTTCTTTGACTGGGTAACCAGAGTGGTGGACCAAGGGGAGCAGTTGATGTCGCCTACCTTGACTTCAAAAGCTTTTGACACTGTTCCACATAGAAGATTGATAAATAAGCTGGGGTAGGCTGGGGTGGGTCAGAAGTTGGTCAACTGGGTGGCAAACTGGTTGACTGGCAGAAAACAGAGAGTGTGGTAAATGGTATACAGTCAGAAGAGATGCAAGTCACAAGTGGGGTACCTCAGGATCAGTCCTGGGGCCAGTCCTATTCAACATCTTCATTAGTGACCTTGCAGATGGACTAGAGGGTAAGGTTTGTCTGTTTGCAGATGACACCAAGATCTGCAACAGAGTAGATGAGCCAGATGGGGTGGGCAGAATGAGAAGAGATCTGGATAAACTAGCAGAATGGTCAGAAGAGTGGCAACTGGGATTTAATGCAAAGAAGTGCAAAATCATGCACATAGGGAAGAGAAACCCTGAAGCCACTTATAGGCTGGGAGGGGAGTTGCTAGCAGTCACAAAGGAAGAAAGAGACTTGGGCATCATCATCACTGATGACCTAAAATCATCCAAGCAGACCTCTAAAGCAGTAGGTAAGGCTAGGGGGGTGTTAGGGGTGTTAGTAGGGGATCACAAGTCGTAGAGGGAGGTAATAATCCCTCTGTACAAGACATTGGTTAGGCCTCATCTGGAGTACTGTGTGCAGTATTGAGGCCACACCTTCACAAGGACATTAACCAAATTGAGGCAGTCTAGAGAAGAGCAACCAAAATGGTGCAGGGACTGCATCAGAAGACATATGAGGACAGATTAACTGAGCTCAATATGTATACCCTGAGCAAGGAGGAGACAGGTGATAAGGATCGAGGTATTCAAACACCTTAAGGGCATAAACAAGGTGAAAGAGTCTAACATGTTTAAATATAAGAAAATAGCAGGACAAGAGGACACAGCATGAGATTAGAGGGAGGCGATTAAGGGGAATGTAGGAAATTCTTTTCACAGAAAGGTGGTGGATGCATGGAATGGCTTACCACAAGAAGTGGTGGCTATGAATACAGTGCAGGGCCTCAAACAGGCATGGATAGGCATAAGGGAGCAATACAATGACTATGAATAGATAGGTCACTGACAGAGCAAAGGTCGATGGCACATTTATAAGGTAGAAAAGAAATGGGCAGACTGGATGGGCCTTGTGGTCCTTATCTGCCGTCAACTTCAATGTTTCTATGTTTCTATCTTGCTTGCTATACAGCATACTGTACACATGGATGCAACTGGGATCCATTGAAATAACCACAGTTGGCAGATAACCCCTTGCACTGTTTTGCCTGATTAAATAAATGTATGTGTCACTTCCAGCAACTCCTTGTCATCTTTACATCCACATTTATCATTACTGTATTACAACGCTCTTACTCTGAAGGGCTGCTACAGAGCCATCAGCTGCCTAGGCCCTTCACCAGTCACCTCCCAGACTGCAGTAAGTCCCTCCCCACTTCCCCCACCAAAACCACAGCAAGGCAAGCCACCCACCCAGTCCCAGGGGTTTAAACTTTTAAATTTTAGATCGGCACCCACCTCTAGTCATTCAGTCTGACCCACTGTCACCTCATGGCTCCAAGCTTAGCTTCAGCAGTGGCTGTTTTATGCACACTCCACCACTTGATCCTCCTGCTTCTCCTGTCCCAGGTCCCCCTCAGGGTGGCTCAGCTCCCAGTGGCTCCAAACTGTTGTGTCGGTCATTCGGTGGTAGTTTACTCCTCCAGTTACCAGCAGACCACCACACTGACCACCATCTCCAGTTTCCTACCTCCTTCCACATTATGCTAGCTCACTCTTCTTCACCACTCCACCACCAGAAGATGAGCAGCAGTGCTGCAATATGTTACTGGCTGCACTCATCTTGGAGAACAAAAATTGACCCACACGCTGCACCCACTGGCCAGCAGCAGCAGATGAAAGAACCACTTCACTTGGCCTGTGGCCTCAGAGACTGCCCGGGCTGGACTCATGGATGATGGCATGGCCACTCCTGCTGTCGGCCTCTAGGCTGGATGACAGACAGATACATGTCTGATAATAAACAACTTTTTTATTAAATGTGGCCAGTTCAAATAGGGACACCGACGATCGATGATCGATGATCTCTGTGCTGTGCAGCTTCCTTGCCTCCTCAACGACGAACTGCTAAGCACACTCTCCCCACCAACTCATGCATCCCAGATATCACAAGCTGCTCCTGAATCCTCCTCCTTCGGACATCATTGGTGCATACTTGGCACCACAGGAGCCAAAGGAGCATTATTGGCCCATTTTGATGGCGACAGAAGATGGACGGCAGTTGGGAACTGACTGAAAAAACATTGTTGCAATTTTGGCCTTGGCACCAACGGTCCAAGAAACCATCCCTCCCGCCCTCACAGAAAACAAAACACATTCACTGCTGCAGCATGTCTCTTTTATTATAACGGAATTGCCAACTGCACTAAATTGTGACTCCACCATAATATGACTGCAATTCAATGCAAATGCAATTAATTGTAACTGCATTGAATTGCAGCTGATTCTGATGGCAGACGATGACTCTGGAGTCTAGCAGGCAGCCAGAGCTCAAAGAGCAGAGATCCTGTACTGATGCAACTACCCCTAGAATAAGGAAATGAGGGTGAGAATTACAGAATAAAATACAAAATATAAGCTACAGTTATGTCTGAATAGTACATTTTTTTCAGAGTTGTCTCAACTGTATCAGGAGTTCTTTAAAGCAGCAGTATGTTACTGTGAAACATTTAAGTAACACTTTTTAGTGGCAATAAACAGCATCTCTATTATAGACTCAATCTGTTTTGTGCAAATAAATTTGTTTCTTGGCACCCAGTGCTGCACAGACACATGAGACTTCTGCTCACAGAGTCAAAAATTAGAGGAATATTGGGTCCAAGACAGGCTGTTCGGGTCTGATGCTGTTCTGTTGCAGCCATCTTGTTTCCACAGGGCAACAGCACATGATGGGTGGCTTGGACCTTTCTGTTAACATGTACCTTTCAGATTTTGCTTTGATGTCCTGCAGAAAATAAAACAAAGATGTGCTGACACCAAGAAGTGGGAAAAATACAAGACAGGAAAAATAACTTGATCCCAACAAGGCGAATGAGGAACACTTCCATGTTGTGCTCTCAATGGTGGGAAGAAGATAACTGAGGTTGGGTAGGGAGCTGCCAGTAATGGTTACTAATAGCATGTGTCACCACATGATGGGAGTGCACAGTCACCATGCACATTAGCTGTTGCTGGCCCCCTGGCCAAATCTTTTCTCCCATGGATCCTACTGCATCTGGCCCAGACCCATAAGTGGGAATTGATGGAGATTAATTCATGGAAAATCAAGGAAGTGGCAGAAAAAAACTGAGCTTTTTAGCTTATATTTATTTTAGTCTTGCTAGGACTCAAAAGTTCCTGTGACGGAGACAGGAAGCCTGGGAAGAATGGCTGCAAAAAGGCTTAGTTCCTTCTTAGTGGATGAGCTGCAAATGCAGCCCAGGCTTTATAAAGATGGGTAGGTTAGGTGGGTGAGTGGTGGGAGAGTGGTAAAGATATTCAGGAATGTCTTCAGTTAAGGTAAATACTGTACCTTTTCTATCTCCCTGGAATAAATCTTCATAAAGTCCCTTCTTCAGTTAGCGCACTAAGCCTTCCCTTCAGTGAGGGAGGAGCCTGCTCACCCTGGGGCCCACAAGAGCTTCAGCCCTCTGAGTGGGGAGAACACCTGAGGAAGGTGACTCTTTTGATCCGTATGAACAGAGGATTGCTCTGGGTCAGACAGTGGCTCGTGAGGCTCAGAAGTGAGAGGGTTCCTTGAAATCTACCATCTGACCACAGGAGGAAAACCCTTGGTACTGTAAATTAAACACCTTAGATGGGGATGAAGGTGCTAGTTAGGACAGACAAAGCCAGGACATCTAGTTGACCTGAACAGACAATCCAACAATGTTGGAGGCCACCTCACCGGTATTCTATGATGCCCCTGATTTGTGCTGGCCTGCCTTCAGATGGGCTCACAAGGAGGCATCACAGATAGCAAACTGTGCACCTCCACCCATAAGATGTGCACTGGTATGCTGTCATATGGACCTGATGCAAAGAGATGGACAGAACTGACCTAGAGGAGGTAAATCCTTTCTCCACAGTGTGTCAAAACTCCTGGAATCTGCACTGGGAGGGTACTTGCCAGTTAGGTGTTGAGAGCCAACTCAGGTCTGGAGAACTTTGAGCCTAGAAGTAGAGTAAGGTATAGTTCCAGTCAACCCAGTGGGAGCACAATACTTGACTAGTAGGTCCATGGGGGTCTGAGGGTTGGTAAAGAGGTGATTCTAAGGAGCCCTTGTTACCTTCTCCATGGTTCTGTTCCAGAGAAGAATGATATATTGGGGTCAGTACTGGGAACTCCTAGGAGTCACAATAGCAGAGCAACAGGATCATGGCTTCTGTAACATGGGTTCCTACATCTTGCAACACCTCCCTACAAACCACTGGTACAGAACATACTCAGTTGCAGAGGACAGGTGTATGGAACATTCATTGTCCCCTGAGGAAGACATTGAGGGAGAAAGTGGAAACTGCTTGGGTGGGGAACAGAGGAAGGTGCTCTGAATTTGGCCCTTTTGGACTCCCTGTATGATGCCTCTATAGTCGCCATCCAAAGACAGTACTGGTCCTTGGAGGAGATAGCAGAGGGGTGGCCAAGGGGGAGCCCTGAGATGGATGGTGTACATTTGTGACTGGGTAGAACCCACTGAAGGGCCTGACTCCAGTCTGATGCCAATGGCTATGCCAGAGCCAGGAAAGAACTTGGTACCAGAACCTGTGCTTCTACCTGACTCAACACCACTAGCAGTGACATCAGAGGCTACAATGGCACCAATTCAGGGTTCCCCGGCACCAGTGGTGGCTAAGCCCTGGAACTGACATCAGCATCGAGTCCAATATCAATCTCTTCCTAGGTGCCACTAGTGACACCGAGGTCAAGAAGGGTGCCGTGGCCAACACTAGCTCCAGTCAATGTACCAATGTAGGCACCAATACTACAATCGCTAGAGTCAGTGCCGCTTTTGGTGTCACCCATGCAGTTGTCACTGTAAACTGTAGAAACAGCCTTGGTGACACCCACCTGTTGGCATCAGTGTCATCTAGGAAGTGCCTTGACCCTGACCTTCATGGTTTGTTACTGAGGGAAACAGACTGTGGTGGGCTGTCTACTGCCATCCAGGAGGAGCCAATTGTCCGACTCATCACCACTGGAGATTCCATCACAATCCCAGCATGGTGTGAGGAGGAAGAGCTCCATAATTCAGCTTTCAAGAGCAACAAGGGGACATGGGGATCAGTCCAAAGACATGTCTAGCAACCTCCTGAATGACGTTACTTCAGAAGGTAGAGAAGAGGCATTCTAGCTTCAGACAATGATTCTGCAGTGTCCGCAGTCATGTGAATAAGTAATACAAAACTCATGTCATGGTCGGGCCCTAGACTGAGGAAGCAAACAGAATGGCAGTCTTCTATACTGATGTTGTTCCCATAGTGGTAACAGTGAAAAGGGGCATTTTTTTTCCTCTTCCCCTTTTTCAACAAACTAGACAATCTCATAGAAAATAAACGGAAGATAGAAAGATTGGCTACTACTGGAAGCCAAATGTCGCTGTCCATCTGTGTAAGCTGTGATGATTTCACCACTTCCCCCCACCTTTTGTGGGGTCTTCCCACCCTTGTGACACCCCTTTCTCTCCAGCTTCTTCCCAACCCCCACCTGGCTCTCTCCCCCCTCCCTATAGTCTACTTCACTGCACTTTGCTTATTGTGGCTGTCGTGCTGCATTCTGAATATCCACCTGGTCGTTACTTGATTTTGTTATTGGTGTGCCTTTTGAAATTGCACTTCATATGGTTTACCTGGTAATTTGTCACCTTACTGTATTGCTCCCCATGTTCCTGTGATGATGTATATGGACTTGTCGCTAGACTATGACTTCACCTTGTACCTTATTGAATTCTCATTTTATGTTGATTATGCCGCACGCCAAGAAGAAACATATTGTGGCTGCTTGCCAGAAGCAGGTTGTGGAGGCATGGTACTGTTGTGGCTAGTGCCCCACAGCCTCTTAAAGGCTTGGTCGGCTTTCCTCAACGGGTGGCACACTGCTGCTGACACTAGATCAGCCAGCGTGGTTACCATCTTGAAACATTTCAGCCGCTGCAATCAGGGGCCGCCATTGCAGCATCAGCGGAACCGCTGCAATAAGGAGCGATCCATCATTGCTGGGCAGAATGTTGGTGTTGTATTGTTTGTGAACATGGCGGCAGCTTACTGCCATGTTCACAAACAATACTAGTGAGCCCCCAGTGCCGAAGGGGTGCCCAATCCCCCTCAGCAGCATGTGCCCCTCCCCACAGCAGTGTCTATTTGCCGACAGGGCCCCAATCCCCATCGTCTTCCATCCCTGGTGCTGTTTGACTTGCCGATGGGGGAGCCCACTCCCCATCAGCATTATGTCCCCCCTACCAGTTTGATGTGCTGGCAGAGCCCCTCCCGTCGGCATAATTCCCCAAAGTAAGCGGGAAGAGTTGTGTTGAGGCGCCTAACTCTTTGGTTCTTGTGCCCCTGATTTTTGTGCTGACGGGGTGCCAACTCCCCGTCAGCTATAGCTGGCCTCTGTCAGTCTGTTGGCATGCTGGGAGCCCACCCTGCATGCCAAATGGCCCTGTAAAAAAACAACCGTCCCGCAATGTCTTTTTTTTACCTGTACAAAAAAGAAAACAGTCCCTCGCAGTCTCCCTGCCCCCTCCCGCAACCCGTGCCAACCCTCTGCACGCCCTGCCTCCCCACACCCCCTCTCACCCCATACTTACCTGCAGAGTCCAGCGCGACAATCTTCGGTGGACCAGGAACACGTCTGCACTCTTCAAAGCTGACCGCGAACTGAGGAAATGATGGTAAGCTGTATAAGGGCATAAATAGGGTTTTTTAAACTTTGATGCATATCTCAGGCATTTTTTGGAATTTTGGCACCAAATTTTCAACAAGGGGTTTTTGGGACCTCTCTTCATGAATTCAGACACATGTCATGGCGTTAAGATCAGTCCTGAAAGGTGATTTCCGTGGTCACTGCATGGAATCACCTTTCAGGACCAATTGAAATGACAGTGCTAGTGTTCATGAGGTGGCCTCCAAAAGTCTATGTTGCAAATTTGGTGGAAAAATCCAAGAAATGACTGTTTTATTTATCAGAGCCAAGTAGTTGCTACGCATGCTTGTAACTTCTTGAATTTGCAATATTTTCACTCCAGATTTTCAACATTGCCGTTGTTCTGTACCTCCTTTGAACAGTATAGCTGTCATTTTTCACATCCTGGTCAAATGTGTTTTCACAGTTCCGCAGAATTTATTTTATTTATTTAGCTTTTTGTTTACCGGTAAGTACACTAGACAAGTATTATGCCTATTTTCGGAACGACCCGGAGAATACAACATGGAGAGTACAGATAAAGGTACAAAGAGGATGAATAGCATATTACGTCAAATAAGCAAACATATGGGAAAAGAAATACATAATTGACAATAGTAAACATATGGGAAAAGAAATACATAATTGACAATAGTAAACATATGGGAAAAGAAATACATAATTGACAATAGGAGGAAACATATAGGAGTGGAGTACTATCCAAGGAATGGATTGGTCATAATATAACTTATAACTTTATAGTTAGGCACTCCCTAGGACTGTTTGTGAAAGAGGCTTTGAGCACATACAACTCATTAGAGAAACACGTAGAATAAAAGGCTTTATTTTACAAAACTCCTGACATGTTTCAGACTGCTACCCCAGTCCTTTAGCAAAGGAAGTAAAAAACAGGTGTCAGAGAACACCATATATAACACACAATTGATCCAGGTGTATTCTATCAAATCAATGAGTACTTAACTAACAAATCAGACTAATTGTAGTCCTGCAGAGAGACTTACATTCATTTTGATTAAATAATATTAACATCTTCATATCAAACACAATAAACAACAGAATACATATAATAATATAATCTTATTCTACTTCATCCAGAACTAAACTATTAAACTATGCAATGTAAAAACACTTAACTAAATAACTAAAGGACTAAAACTGAAAAGGGGAACACTAAGGGGGGGGGGGAGTTAAACAAAATAGTCAAGCTATATGATTCACACTGATTGAATATGACCAAACTTAACTGTGATCTTTTAAATATGGATAAAGCTCCAAGGGGCCATTTAGTCCCGGACTCTTGCTAGCTTTCAAGGTTAAAATCCAATAATTCTCTCTTCTTAATACTAGATTATTGTAATCTCCACCTCTCGGATTCCTGTTTACCTTGTCAATTGCCATAAAGTTAAAAGAATGTTGTTCAGGTTCTCTAGTGTTAACGACATGTGCTGCAGTGGCATAAGTCATATCTCCCCTCTGAATAGCTCTCACATGTTCTCCTACTCTAATTTTGAAACTCCTAATCATTTTCCCCACATAAAATGCCTCACAGTTACATATTGCTGAATAGATAACTCCCACTGTATCACAGTTCATGAATTGTCGAATTTCAAAACTTCTATTACTGTTAAAACTCGAAAAAATATTGCCCTGTAACATATGGCTACAATAAGTACATCATTTGCATTTAAAATTTCCCTTCCTTTTATCCAGCCATGTGCCTTTAGACTTATTCTCATAATGACTTCTCGTGAGTAAATCTCCTATAGTGGGAACTTTCTTAAAACACATTCTAACCGGTTTCTTGCTCACTTCTTGTAAACCTGGTTCAGCTCCCAATACATGCCAATGCCTATTAATGATATTTTCGAGTTCTTTCACTTTACTGAATATCTTGTAACTGAAATTAAAATGGCAATCTTCATACTGTATTTTAAACTTATTTTTCAAAAGATCATCCCTGTTGGTGTTTTTGGCTGTATTGTAAGCTTCCTAATGTAATTCTTACCATAGCCCTCTGTGTCAGTCTATTCGTTAGTTCTTTTGCCCCTTCAAAATCTTCCACTTCTGTACAATATGCTTTTGTTCTTAAAACTGACCAATTGGTATATTTTAATAGTATGCCTAGAATGACAACTATTTGCCCGTAATATAGTATTGCCATCAACTTCCTTACGGAATAAAGTAGTTTTTATCTTTCTATTTTCTTTACACTCAATCATTAAATCTAAGAAGATGATTTGTTCCTTTGAATAACTAACTGTGAACTTCAAAAAAGGATTCGTTCTATGTAAAAAATCTACAAACGATTTTAAATCATTTTCATCCCCCTTCCATATCAAAAAAATATTGTCAAAACGTTTCCAACACATCATAGAATTATGCAAAATATTAACATTATGATTAAAAACAAAATCCTCTTCCCATTTTCCTACAAATAAATTTGCAATCGATGGTGCACAAGTGGCTCCCATAGCTGTTCCCCATCTGTAAAAACAGTTCTCCATCAAATACAAATACATTACATTTCAAAATGCATTCCAAGAATTTTAATAAAACATCAGAACCACTAATATTCGCTTTGTTTAAAAAGCAAGCTATTGCATCTAATGCTTCTTCATGTGGAATATTGGTATATAATGATTCAATGTCCATCGTGACTAGAATTCCTTCTTCTGGTAATGTCACGTCTTTCAAGAAATTAAGGACTTCTTTCGTATCCTTAATATATGATGGCAAGTTCCACACCAAAGGTTTCAAAAAAGAATCTACATATCTCGACAAAGGTTCTGTTAATGAACCTATACCACTCACTATTGGATGACCAGGTGGATTAACTAAAGTTTTATGGACTTTTGGAAGAATGTAAAAAGTGGCCCTGGTGGGATTAGAAACTGTGAGGTAGTTTTTTACATCTTGGGTAATTACTCCACTCGAAAAGGCATCTTCAATAATTTCATCAATTCCATATTTAAACTCATATGTTGGATCATCTTTTAGTCTAATATAATATTGAGTATTGTAAATCTGTCTTGCACTTCCAAAATGTAGTTTTCTATCCATTAGGACCACCGCTCACCTTTGTCTGCTTGTTTTATCACTATATCTGTATCTTTCTTTAAAGTATCTATAGCTTCTTTTCACTGCTGCTTAAGTTCTGATAAGAAAAATCGTTCACTGGAATGCTTAATGTTTCAATGTCTCTCTCAACCAACTCTTTAAAATGGTTACCGCTGCACATGGGGGGGCACCAGATTGATGGTTTTAAAGACATACATATCCTTAACTGAATGTTCTATTTCTTGTAATCCCAGCATTCTCTTCGGAATAGAAAGCCTTGATATTAAGTTTACGACAATTTAAATTCAAGTCTATTAAAGTTTGTACTCATTTAAAGGGTAGTAGGAGCAAAGCTCAAACCTTTTTTAACAAGTTGATTTCTCCACTCATCAAATAATGTTTAGATTAATTAATAATTTGGGTTGTAGAGGTATCAAAGATTCAGTTCTTACCTCCTCTGCTGATGTTCGACCCCATTGCCAAAAGGCTTCCTCCATGCATTCCGTCCCTGTAATTCCCTCGAGGAGTTCCTGTTTCCATAAGGTTTTATTCTTTCTTCTCCTTTGTCGGATTCTCTTTCCCTTCAGAAATCCCTTTGTTTCTTCTTGAAATCTCGACTCTTCGTAAAGGTGGTGGAATATAAGGCGCGTAAAGCTGATGCTCCCCACTGGTTGTTGTCTGTTGATTGCTCCTTCTGAAAAGGGTATACATTACTGTTGTCTCCTTCTATATTGCTATGGTCTGTACTGAAATCTGTGGAATACTCAAATGACACATTCTTGGTTCTGTTCTTTAAAATACCTTTCTTCTGGTTGTTTTTCCACTTAAAAATCATACCCTTTCAAAGTCCACTTTGTCACGTAAAAACTTGGTCATTTTGATTTTTTAATTTCAGAATCCAATTTAAAATTGAATCTTTCAATCTCAAGTTCAAACACTCAAAGTCCAAATGTGTACTGAAACTTTAGCACTTCTTTTTCACACTTCTTTATGTCTTCCTTCAACACAGCTTCTCTCCTTGCTATATTTAACAATGAGTTGCATTAATTTAAAGCTTGCATCTAAAAGGATATTTTCCCATTCTTGTAAAAAACAAGGGGCTTTCAGTTCCACATGCTGGTTCTTTTAATAATCTTAAACCTCTGGGGACTCTTTTCACTTCTAAATATGTCTCTAAGTTCGTACTTGTTCCAAAAAGACGTCTCAACTGATTTGTGGATTTTTCTAAATTCCTGAAAGCCTCAAAGGTGATGACAAATCAATAAAATCTGCTGCATATCTTGAGTCAATGTTCAAAAAAGGATTATGAGTGTCTGCGGTCTTTAAAAGTTGGTCCACATAAGTCAAAAGATTCATTTGAGTTCCATCACTCATTGAACTAAAAATCAAATTTGGAGTGTTCTCTAAAGACATCTTTAATTCTAGTTCAGATAATATCTTCAAAACCGTGTATGTTCTCGAGTCTTACAGGGCAGGACACAGGTAAGGTAAATTTCAAACACAAATAAAGACCTTTACCTGTAATGAATTCCTTCTCCCTAACCCGTGCATAACACTCAAACATCCAAAGTTTGCAAACCAAATGAGGCAAGATTGGGATGTAGTGCTCCAGAAACCAACAATGAGATATTTGTGAAAGAGGCTTCGAGCACATACAACTCGTTAGAGAAACACGTAGAATAAAAGGCTTTATTTTACAAAACTCCTGACATGTTTTGGACTGCTCCCCCAGTCCTTTATCAAAGGAAGTAAAAAACAGATGTCAGAGAACACCATATATAACACACAATTGATCCAGGTGTATTCCATCAAATCAATGAGTACTTAACTAACAAATCAGACTAATTGTAGTCCTGCAGAGAGACTTACATTCATTTTGATTAAATAATATTAACATCTTCATATCAAACACAATAAAACAACAGAATACATATAATAATATAATCTTATTCTACTTCATCCAGAACTAAACTATTAAACTATGCAATGTAAAACACTTAACTAAATAACTAAAGGACTAAAACTGAAAAGGGGAACACTAAGAAGGGGGAGATAAACAAAATAGTCGATCTATATGATTCATACTGATTGAATATGACCAAACTTAACTCGATCTTTTAAATATTGATAAAGCTCCAAGGGGCCATTTAGTCCCGGACTCTTACTAGCTTTCAAGGCTAAAATCCAATAATTCTCTTCTTAATACTAGATTATTGTAGTCTCCACCTCTCGGATTCCTGTTTACCTTGTCAATTGCCATAAAGTTAAAAGAATGTTGTTCAGGTTCTCTAGTGTTAACGACATGTGCTGCAGTGGCATAAGTCATATCTCCTCTGAATAGCTCTCATATATTCTCCTACTCTAATTTTGAAACTACTAATCGCTTTTCCCACGTAAATGCCTCACAGTTACATATTGCTAAATAGATAACTCCCACTGTATCACAGTTCATGAATTGTCGAATTTCAAAACTTCTATTACTGTTACAACTCAAAAAAATATTGCCCTGTAACATATGGCTAAAATAAGTACATCGTTTGCATTTAAAATTTCCCTTCCTTTTATCCAGCCATGTGCCTTTAGACTTATTCTCATAATGACTTCTCGTGAGTAAATCTCCTATAGTGGGAACTTTCTTAAAACACATTCTAACCGGTTTCTTGGTCACTTCTTGTAAACCTGGTTCAGCTCCCAATACATGCCAATGCCTATTAATGATATTTTCGAGTTCTTTCGCTTTTACTGAATATCTTGTAACAAAATTAAAATGGCAATCTTCATACTGTATTTTAAACTTATTTTTCAAAAGATCATCCCTGTCGGTGTTTTTGGCTGTATTGTAAGCTTCCCTAATGTAATTCTTACCATAGCCCCTCTGTGTCAGTCTATTCATTAGTTCTTTTGCCCCCTCTTCAAAATCTTCCACTTCTGTACAATTGCTTTTTGTTCTTAAAAACTGACCAATTGGCATATTTTTAATAGTATACCTAGGATGACAACTATTTGCCTGTAATATAGTATTGCCGCCAACTTCCTTACTAAATAAAGTAGTTTTTATCTTTCTATTTTCTTTACACTCAATCATTAAATCTAAGAAGGTGATTCGTCCTTTGAATAACTAACTGTGAACTTCAAAAGGATTTGTTCTATGTAAAAATCTACAAACGATTTTAAATCATTTTCATCCCTTTCCATATAAAAAATATCAGCAATAAAATGTTTCCAACACATCATAGAATTATGAAAAATATTAACATTATGATTAAAACAAAATCCTCTTCCCATTTTCCTACAAATAAATTTGCAATCGATGGTGCACAAGTGGCTCTCTATAGCTGTTCCCTAATCTGTAAAACAGTTCTCCATCAAATACAAATACATTACATTTCAAAATGCATTCCAAGAATTTTAATAAAACATCAGAACCACTAATATTCTTACTCCCTAGGACTAGCAAGTTCACTGACAGATTATTTACAGGTCATCACATTATCTAAGACATGCAAGTTAGGCAGTACCAGGATACTTGGGAGTAGGCGGAACTACCTATGACCATGGTGCAATGCTGTGGACACAGAAAATGCCCATAAATTAAGAAAATGGGTAGTTGAGAATAGAGTAGATAGAAATCATTTGAACTACAGGAAGTATCACCAGCTTCAGTGGAGGCAGCTTGGTAGGATTACCAGTTTGATACATTACTCTAGGGAGGCTTGGGACAGTCACACACTGATGCTAGTTTCAGGAAACTCCACAGGGAAGTGCAAAAACTCTGATAGGAGGGGGTCAAATGGATATCACCGGGGAGGGAGTTCCAGAGTCTGGGCGCACTTACGGCAAAGTCCCGATCCCCCATGAGGGTACGGGTGGAGGGGACTTTGAGCATCCCTGCGGTCAGAGACCTAAGATGGTAGGGAGTAGGATCCATTTGTGGTAGAAGCAGGGCCAACCCCTAAGGAATGCCAGTTTTGACCACTTTCCCCGAGAGGCATCCCACCTAAATCAAGGTATCTGGCTGGGGAGAGCCAGCAGAGTTTATCATATAGCTCACATCCGTGGGTGAGACGGGAGCAGTCAAATCAAAATGACAGATGTTGTTATATGCCGTTCCACCGAGTGAGATGAATCTTAGGGACTGAGCAAATAGGTGCAGACCATAGCTGAGGGAGGGAAGAAGCACACCTCTCGCAAGGGCAAGTCTAGCCACCAGAGTAAGGTTGTACTTGGCCCTATAGGCCAGGCCAAGTTTACAGTTCACTGTCCTGCAGATGTTAAGGATATGACTCCCCATATCAAGTTGGGGGTCAAGAGTAACCCCTAGGTATTTGATGGAGTTCACAAAAGGTAGCGAGGGTCCATCAACACTGGTGATGTTTAGCAAGGCCGACGAGGCTTTGATTTTGGCCGTGGAGCCAAAGTGCATAGCCTGCATCTTTTTCAGGTTCAGGACCAGTTTTTGTGGTTACTAACCCAGGACAAGACATTGTTAAAGTCGTTGGACAAGCACTGGTTTAGGGTGGTGGCATTCTGGTAGTGAGCCAGTATCCCCAGGTCATCTGCATACATGGTAGCTCTGCAGTTGGTAGTCACCATGGGTAGTTGATTGATAAAGAGGGAGAAGAGGAGGGGGCCCAGTACCGAGCCCTGAGGGACTCTGGAGGTCACCGGTCGGGGCTCACAGAGGACTTTATTGAAGCAGGTACACTGCTTTCTACCATGCAGGTAGCCTGTTAGCCATTTCATGGCATGGGGTAGTGGGGAAATCTATGTTAGGGACTTATTATGAAAATGACAGTGACACTGTTCATTAGCAGAGGTCCTAAAATGCCTATGTTGAAAATTTGGTGATGAAAGTCCATAAAATGAGTGTGTTATGAGCGTGTGATACGTAGTTTCCATGCACACTGCTACCTTGCAACTTTGCAATATTTTCACTCCAGATTTTCGACATTGCCATTTTCCCTCGCCTCCTATGAACAGTGCAGCTGTCATTTTCCACATCCTGGCCAAAGTGTATTTTTGCTCTTCCGTCGCACAATAGCACGGTCGCTGTGGGAAATCAGTGTTTGGGACACATTAAGAAAATCACAGTGGCACTGTTCATGAGCAGAGGTCCTAAAATGCCAAAGTTGAAAATTTTGTGATTAAACTCCATAAAATGACTGTGTTATGAGCGTGTGTTGTGCAGTTTCCACGCACCCTTGTAACTTCGCAAATTAGTAATATTTCTTGCCAGATTTTCAACACTGGCATTTTTTCACACCTCCTTATGAACAGTACAGCTGTCATTTTTCACATCCTGGCCAAAATGTGTTTTTGCACTTCTGGCGCAGAATACCACAGTCGCTGTCAGAAATCAGTGTTTGGGACAGATTAGATTGGGTAAGTGAGAAGGGTGACCGAGCTCAACTGAGCTCTGTTGAGACTGCTGCAGATTTCTTTGTAGGCAGGAAAAGGCACCAATGCAGGCTGGAGCCCAGCACAAAAGGCAAGCCTGCAGCGCCAGGAGACACAGAACAAGCAAGTGAGGGAGGGGAGGAGTGAGCTCAACAGAGCTCTGTTGGGACTGCTGTTGATTTCTTTGTGGGCAGAAAAAGGCATCAATGTATACAGGAGCCCAGTACAAAAGTGCAGCCTGCAGCGCCAGCAGAAACGGAACTAGCAGTGAGAGAAGTGGAGTGAGGAGGTCAACAGAGCTTTGTCGGACTGCTGCAGATTTCTTTGTGGGCAGAAAAG
The DNA here is from genome assembly GCA_016271365.2 of Neoceratodus forsteri. Taxonomy (NCBI): domain Eukaryota; kingdom Metazoa; phylum Chordata; order Ceratodontiformes; family Ceratodontidae; genus Neoceratodus; species Neoceratodus forsteri. The sequence continues at coordinate 1,071,206,757 of CM028130.1, forward strand.
CCACTCAAAGCAGGCAGGAGCCCAGTACAAAGGGCAGCCTGCAGCACCGGGAGACACAGAATGAGTGAGTGAGGGAGGGAGTGAGTGAGCTCACGGAGCTCTGTTGGGACTGCTTCGGATTTCTTTGTGGGCAGAAAAAGGCAGCAATGCACGTAGGGGCCCCAGTACAAAAGGGCAGTCTGCAGTGCCGGGAGAAACACAGTGAGCCACTGAGAGAGGGGGAGTGAATGAGCTCAACGGAGCTCTATCGTGACTGCTGCAGATTTCTTTGTGGGCAGAAAAAGGGAGCAACGCAGGCAGGAGCCCGGTACAAAAGGCCAGTCTGCAGCACCGGCAGAAACAGAACGAGTGAGTGAGAGAGGGGGAGTGAGCAAGCTCAACGGACCTGTGTTGGGATTGTTGCAGATTTCTTTGTGGGCAGAAACAGCTGCCAACAGAGGCAGGATCCCAGTACAAAAGGGCAGCCTGCAGTGCCAGAAGAAACAGAATGAGCGAGTGAGATGGGGGAGTGAGCCACCTCAACGGAGCTCTGTCAGGACAGCTGTGGATTTCTTTGTGGGCAGAAAAAGGTGCCAACGCAGGCAGGAGTGCAGTACAAAAGAGCGGCCTGCAGCAGTGGGAGAAACAGAATGAGCGAGTGACAGAGGAACACTGAGTGAGCTCAACGGACCAACGCAATCAACATTAGGCATTGGCAAATGCTTGTTGTTAATACCCTCTGTACTGTAACTCCCTGCACCTCATTGCTTAATGGCCTACATTGCGCCCATGTTACACCTCTTCTATTGTTTTGCTAAATGTTTATGGCCCAGGTCATGCCTGAAAACAGTCCATTGGATTAGAGCACCTACCTGGTCACCAAAGACATAAATAAATAACGAAAACAGAGGTTATGACAAACTGAGGTAAGTAATTTGCTCTAATTGTGCACACTTGATGGTGGGGAAAACAACTGAAGTAAGCTAGAGTATCAGCAATGGTTATTGGTAGGCACACAGCACCACATGGTGTCACACATGTGTCCACACCAGTAACTGAAGCTGAAGCCCTGGCTCAAAAGATTTGCTCCCATAGGGTCCTAGCACCTCTGGTTAAGATCCAAGCATGGAACTTTATTGAGAAGACTGATTCTAGGAAGATGGGATAGTTGAAGGAAACTGCCTGAGAGAGATGGTGGTGGTCACATGTTGCAGTTTAAATCCAGCTGAAAGGTACCAGCTTGTCTAACTGGATTAACATAATCTGCATGGCTATGGATGAATACTTTCTGTCAGAATTACAATTGTATTATCTGTAATATTAGCAATGATATTTTTAGTCAACTTACTACTTACTGTTCATTTCACCTGGTAAACAGGGTGGCTTTAGATTTTCTTTGCTTTCTCCATCAGACACTTCTGAAATCTCCATTATCAGAATATTGAGGTCCAGATGTAACTTCAATCACTGTGCCTGCCTTGATGAGCTAAAATATTAGCTGCGCTGGCAGGACTTTTACCTAGCTAATTCGGTCAACTTGGCATATGATATATTTTCTGAAATTGTGTCTGGGGCATTAAATAAGTATGCCCCTCTTGTAAAAGTCAGAGTAAGGAGTAGAGCCTGTCATTCGTTCTCCCCCAAACTCAAAACAGCACTGTTGGATTGGGACAAGCTCTGGAAAAAACACGCATAACAGAGGCCCCTATGGACTGGTGTCACTTTAGGAAAGCTAGGAATATATGTACCAAGATGATAAGAGAAGTTAAGACCTCCTTTACTGCTCAGAACTGGACTCTGCCACCAGGAGCTCTTCTAAAATTTGAAGTCTATTAAGGACATGTTGGCCATACACTGGGAACTCTGCCTGCAAAGATCACCTCTTGCAGTGCCACCATCTGTGACAAAATGGAGATCCTGGATGCATTTAATAACCACTTTGCCACCACATGGCTAGCATTTGACAACTCCCCGCGATGTTCCTTACGTTCCCAGTTGGGTTCACAAAACACTGAACCTCTTCTTACCAATTCAGCCTTTTCTTCCAGCCTACCTCATTGAAAGAGGTCAAGAACTCCTATTACAGTTGGATATCAAAAAAGTGCGGTGCTGACTCTCTTGACCCATACTTTCTAAAGCTTGCCTACCATGTTTTAGCTGTACCAATCACCCATCTATTCAATCTCTCACTGTCTCATGGAACCCTCCCACCTTTATGGAAAACAGCTCATGTTATCCCCTATTTAAATCAGGGGACCCCGTGATCTTAACAACTACAGGCCGATCTCTACTCCTATTCTGTCCAAATTATTGGAAAAATTGTAAGCAAGCAGTTGAGAACCCACGAGAAACTATGAACCTACTAAACCCAATGCAATCTGGCTTTCAAGCACAGCATAGCACTATTATGGCCCTAGCCTGAATGACCAATGATTGGGCGAGATCTGGAGAATAGGAACTTTTGTCTGTGCAGTGTTCTTTGACTTAAGCAAGGCCTTCGACACAGTAGCCTAACATGGCCTGCTTCTCCTCCCTGAAGGCAATTGGCCTGGATCCACTATCCTTGCATTGGTTTGCTGACTACCTCTCTGACCGTGGCAACAAATTAAGGCAGAAGGTGAACTTTCTCCTTAAACCCTGCAAAGAGGGGTCCCCACAGATAGATTCTTGGTCCTCTACTATTTGCAATCTACATAAACAGCATTGACTCCAATATAACTAAGGCCAATATTCATTTGTTTGCTGATGACACGGTACTTTATCTAAGTCACTCATCGTCAGAAGCCACCTGTGGAGACCTACAAGCTGAATTTAATCTTCTTCAGAGCCAACTTCAAATAAAAGACTCTACTAAATGCCAAAAACTAAGGCAATGCTGTTTTCACCATTTCTTCATGCAGAAACCCGGCCAGTGCTGGCACTATTCCACAGATCACCACAATCCTGGGAGAAAACCTAGAATTTGTCAATAAATGTAAGTATTTGGGAGTGTGGCTCGACCATAGACTCTCCTTCATGGACCACATCGAGGATCTGCTAAAAAACTGAGGCAGAGGTTTGGACTCTTTTTTAGGATTATAACTTTCTTACTAGAGATGCCTGTTGCGCTGGTTCAGACAACATTTCTCTCCTGGGTTGACTATGCTGACTTTCTTTATAGACACTGCACTGCCTCTCATCTTGCTAAATTAGATACATTGTATCACAGGGCTCTGAGATTTATCACTGGCCTACCTTTTTCCACTCATCATTGTGCCATTTACGTTGCCATGGGGTGGCCTTCCTTTCAGTATAGGAGAAACAGAAATGCTGTACTTTGGACGTTCAGAGCTATTACCAAAAAACTACCTCTATATATATCTCTGATTGTCTTCTGCTATGCGAGTTAGGAAATTATGCACTGAGAAGCTACTCCCTTATCTCTTTAAAGGTACCTAAGCTCAAAACACGCTTTGGGAGAACAGCTATAAGCTTTGCACTGCCATCTCTATGGAATTAAATACAAAATTACTAAAGCTTAGTACTAGTCAGTCTATCCTCCTTCAAGTCACTATATGCCCATTTGGTTAAGGAAATTTGCGACTGCTTCCCGATCCTAAATTTCCACTGCACCCACGGCGCTCCTTGATGGTGTCTGTCTTCTTTGCTATGCCTGGCCTTGTGGCCCTCCTTCATATTTCTTCTAGTACTATATCTGCTTTGTTATCTAATTGTGTCTCTATCCTCCTGTCCTGTGTCCTTTCTGTGGCTTTTATCTCTCCCTTTTCTACCTTCAACCACCTTGCCTGTACTCTACTTCCCTCTGCCTGCTACACTCCCTTCTTCCCTGTTTACATTTATGAACACATTGTTTGTCTTGTTTCATAAGGCACTGTATGTAATATACCATTACCTAACTGTTGTTCTTGTATAGTTCATCCAATTACTGTTAGACATTACTACACCATGAAGGATTTGTACTACTGTTCTCCAACTGTTCACCATTTGTGACTCTGTTATTCTATTGCATTACTATATTGTATAGTATTACTGGGATGTTATGTTATGACTGTTACAAATTATATATCCTGTATCCTGTGCTAACCAGGTCCATCTTGTAAATGAGCTACAGTATGCTCAATGGTGTTCGCCTGGATAAATAAAGATTTTGATTGATTGTTTTTCTGTGTGCTCTTCACTCACTGTTGAGGATGTTACTGATTTTACATGCTGTTTGTTAATAATTTCTCTATTAATTGCCTCAGTCATGGTGGCTGATTAGTCACTGTTTCCTTCATGGCCTCTAATTCACTGCTGCTTCCTGCTGCTGTACTAGCTTCTATAAGGGGATGGACAGCTTTTTGGTCATTGTTGATGGGTCTTATAAAGAGCTCTGACTCTTCACTGCTATATTCTTCTGAAGTCTTTTCTTCCACTGGTATACCTAGTGATGATCTGTTAACCTCTTCCCAGTCAGAGTCACTACTGACACTTTCAGCAGAAATTACTTCAATCTTTGGATGATACACTGGCTGAAGCAACAAAAGAAGTGGAATTGAAAATGCTTAAAGTCTGGTATCTATTAAAATATATCTTGTAAAATGAAAGTTATTTATCTATAAATCTGGCTCTTCACTAGTATCTCCTACATACAGCTATACTCTTTAGTCTTAAATGAAGGCACTAGAGCTCTGTGGGAACAAGAATATCTGAGACAACAAATGCAATGCACACAGCACTGACATATAGTGCCACATGCACTACTGGTATAAATGGCAGTGTTGGCCCTGTTTGCCTCAGTACCTTTTTACTGAGAGGAAAAAAGAAAAACTATATACTCACCATAATTATAGATCTTCCTGAGTGTCTTCACCATTCATAACTGGTGGGGTCATAGCCGGAGGCGCCGGATGCTCACAGGAGCATTAATGCTAAGAATTTTTGGGCTGGAGGAGCTGATGTTGGAGATGGTGCCGCCCATGAAGCCGACAAGCTATATGGCACTCACAGACTGGCCAGTAACCAATGCTGATTCCCTCCAGCCCTCAGTTCTGCTCACTGGAAAGGAAAAGAAATCAAAGAGAAATATATATGAAGGAAGGAGGGCAAAGGCCAAAGGGATAAAAAAAGGAAAGGAAGAGAAGAAAGCAATAAAAACTGAAAGAAGGGCAGTGAAGAAAAAATTACTCACCATAGTAATTTTGTTTCTTCCCAGTGATACTCAGGTATTCATAACTTCTGCAGTGTCCCTTTAAGACTGAGCTGCCCAGAGAAATGGAATGCTATGCAAATAATGGAATCTTTGCACACGCTGATTTTCAAACACTGCCCCTAACCAACTGCCTTGGTTCTAAACTCTCAGATTTCCTTGGAGCCTGGAAAGACAGGTCTCAGAACTACAAAATGTATCTACCACCCAAGTGATTGGAATTATAGTAACAATTAGTTAAAACCCCAGAAAATCCCCCCAAATGGACATCAAAAACCTCAAAATTGAGGAAAACAAAAGCAACACCCCTGAATGTCAGAATCACCTGAAGGGGAAGAAGAACCAGAAGAACACTAACTATAAACATACTGCCTGATTGTGGCACCCACATAGTAGGCCAGACACATATTTCCAGGAATGCAGAGGCTACTGGTTCTAGAAGGAGAGGCAGGGTGGGTAGTTATGAATACCTGAGTATCACTGGGAAGAAACAAGATTACTATGGTGAGTATTTTTTTCTTCTAACCATAGTAATACTCAGATATTCAAAACTTCTGTAGACTATGAAGCAATACATTTGGAGGTGGGCACAGAACCTATTTTGGAAACAGACTCTGCAGGACTGCTGTGCCAAACCTGGCATCACTCCTGGACAAAATGTCCAAACTGTAATGCTTTGTGAAGGTGTATACTGATTTACAGGTAGCTACTTTACAGATGTCCATTAATGGGACATCTCTGGCAGCTGTTCCCCTTCTGGAATGGGCCCTCAACCCTCTTGGGGGTTCCCTTCCAGCTTTAGAGTAACAAAACTGGATGCACTGAACTATCCAGTGAGAAATGGACCTTTTAGATGCTGGGTTACCCTTTCTTATATCCCCATATGCCAGGAACAGTTGTTTTCTGTCCTGCTTATGGTCCTTAGTGGCTGCCATGTAATAACTAAGGGATCTCTTAACATCCAAACTGTGGAGCCTCCTTTCACCAGAAGTGGAGTGCTCGGTAAAAAAATACAGGTAGGGTAATGGCTTGGTTCAGAGGGAAATCCAAGACCACTTTGGGGAGAAATTTCCTGTTTGTCCTTAGGACCACTTTATCATTGTAGAAGGAAATGCAGTCCTTATCCACACAAAGAGCCTGAAGCTCGCTGATTCTTCTGGCACAGGTCATTGCCACTAGAAAAACTGTTTTCCAAGTGACAAATTTTAAATGAGCTGAAGACATAGGCTCAAAAGGAGGTCCTATGAGCTTGGCTATACACGCATTAAGATCCCATGCAGGCACCAGTTCCCTGTGAGGGGGGTGCAAATGAGAAAGGCCCTTAAAGAACCTTTTCAAAATAGGATCTGAAGCCAATGAGAACTTTTGCCTAGCTGAAATGTAAGCAGAAGCTGCAGTCAAATGTACTTTCAGTGTACTAGCCTGAAGGCCTAAGGAATGTAAATGAGTAAGACAGTCCAACATGACTGATATCCCAGCCTGTGCTGGTTTAATATCCTGTGTGGAACACCAGATAGAAAACATTTTCCATTTTGCAAAATAAGTTTTCTTAGTGGAGGGCTTCATGTAGCCTTTCAAAATATCCAGGACACCTTCAGAAAGGTTTAAGCCTGCATATTCCATGTCCTCAAGAGCCAGGTCTTGAGTCTGAGGGATCTGAGGTTTGGGTACAGGAGCCTTCCTTGACTGAAGGTTAACAGACTGTGCCTCCTGAGAAGGTGTATTGGTTCGGCCACAGACATGGAGAGCAGTAGAGTACCATAGCTGCCTGAGCCTGTCTGGTGCTATCAAGATCATGGATGCTGGCTGGGACCTGAGCTTGAGCAAAACTGTGTATATCAGAGGGAAAGGAGGGAAAGCATATAGGTACCTCCCTGCCAATCTAGAATTAAGGCATCAAGAGGGATTGTTCCCATCTCTGGTGGTCTGCAACAATACTTCAGCAGGTGGTGGTTCTGGTTCTGGTGGGATGCAAACAAGTCAACCTCTGGAGTGTCCCACCTCCTGAAAATTACCTGCACCACTTGCTCATTCAGGGTCCATTCATGATGGGCCTGGTTGATCTGACTCAAGGTGTCTGCCAAGGTATTGTACTTGCCTGGCAGATGAATGGCTTGGAGGGAAATTCCCAAAGAGTAAGCCAGACTCCATATTGTCATAGATTCTGTATAGAGAGGACTGGACCTTGTCCCTCCCTATTTGTTTATGTAGTACATGGTGGTGGTATTGTCTGTTCTGATCTGTACCACCTTTCCCTGTAGCAGAGGGGTGAAAGCTTCAGTGTTAACAAATCTGCTCGGAGCTCCAACAGGTTTATGTGCAAAAAAGACTCTGCACTTGACCATGCACCCTGGGTAGTGTGATCCCCCAGATGGGTACCCCACCAAAGTTCTTGTTACTGGAATCAGTTTTGAAAGAGGGTCTCTTTTCTGACACCAGTGACCCCTTAAATGAAACTGGATGTCTCTCATCTGGAACCTGGATCCTAGTACTGTGCAAATGGCAGCCGCCATATGGCCCAACAGTTGAAGGAACTGTCTTGCAGTTTTTGACTTGTTCAGGACAAATGAACCTGCCAAGTGTTGAATGCTTCTTACTCCATCTAGGGGCAGGTAAGCCCTGCCCTTCACGGAATTTAACTCAGCTCCTATAAAATGCAAAATCCTAGAGGGCTGCAGAACTGACTTCTTTTGATTTATTATGAATCCTAAAGACTCCAGGAGCTCCTGAGTAATGATAAGCTGCTCCCTGACATGCTGAGGGGATTTTCCCACTACCAGCTAATTGTCTAGATACGGAAAAACTGTGACACCCTGCTTTCGAAGGTGTGCCATCACTACTGCTGGGCACTTTGTAAACACCCTTGGTGTTGAAGTGAGGCCAAATGGCAGCACTGAGAATTGATAATGACCTGAAGGGTATTTTCTGTGAGACTCCCTTATGGGGATGTGGAAATAAGCATCATTTAGGTCCAGGAGGGTTGGCAGAATCAGTGCCAAGGTTACCATTTTGTACTTTGGCTTTGTTAGGTATCTGTTTAAGACCCTGAGGTCTAATATGGACTGCCACTCCCCATTTTATTATGGTGAGAAAGTATCTTGAAAAAAAAAACTTTTCCTTTAAGCTGATTGGTACTGGTTCTACTGCTTGAGCAAGTGTCAGGTTTTGAACCTCTGCTTCCAAGAGTTTTCTTTCTGTGTTTGACAATGGTTTGAAAACTAGAGTTCTTAAAGGTGGAAGGAATGTGAAAGTCAGAGACAGCCCCTGACTCACTATCTCCAGGACCCACTTGTCTGTGGTGATGTTTTTCCAAGCATGAAAATAGTAAGCCAGTCTGCCTCCTACAGGCAGTAGGTAGGTGGCCTGTACAGACACGTCAGGGTGCCTGTTTAGCTTGGGACTGAGCCTGGGGCTGGGAACCACACTTGGAACCCCATCTGCCCCTTCCCCTAAAATATCCTTCCTGTGAATACCACTGATATGAGGTTGTAGCCATGGGTTGAAAGAAAGGCCTGCTTTGAAAGGCCCTACCCCTGCCTCTCTTCCATAGGGTCTAGTGGATGGAGAAGATTTTTCATTTGCAGAATTGCTTCTGTAGGTGGTTTTATACTCATCCACCTTTTTCATATAAGCCTCTGTCATTTGCCCAAAGAGAGAATGTTTCTCAAGGGGAAAATCTAAAGTTTTGGTCTGAGTATCCTGGGTCAGGTTTGTGGCCCTCAACCAAGCTCACCTTCTTTGAGCCACAGTGTTTGCCATCCACCTGGCAGCTGTGTTGTTAGAATCTGCAGCCATTTAAAATTGATACTTGGCTGCTTCCAGACCAGATCTAGCTGTTTCAGCTAAGTCAGCTGAGACAGGAGACTGTACATTTTCAGACACAACAAGCACCGACTGCCAGAGTGATTTCTGGTATTGTGCAGCATACTGTAGATCTGGAAATTGGCCTGTATGATACTAAAGGAAGCCGAGAGGTAGCCTTTCTTGGCCATACTGTCTATTTTCCTTGAATCCTTGTCTGGAGGATGGGAGGCTAGTGGGACCCTTGCCTTGTCACAGGCAGCCACCTGCACTACCCCTTGGTTGTCAAGGTGAGAGAATAAAAATTTTGCACCCTGTCTCTCTAGTTGGTACTTTTTGTCCAACCTTTTATACAAAGGTTGGACAGTATTAGGAGTCTGCAATATTTTTAAGGCAACTTTTTTTAAAGAATTTATTAATGGGAAGAAGCATCTTTTTGGTCGGTGTTAACCTCATCAGTTCCATATACTCTACCTCTTCCTCATCTTCAATTACTTCTCTTGTGGGGATGTCTAAGGCATCCACCATTTTTCTTAGAAAAGTGAAGTGAGAGGAAAAATCCTCTGACGCCCTAGAGGGGAACCAAATTCTTGTTCAGGGGAAACCTCTGGTTCAATGGGCTCCCCTTCATCCTCCTCCTCCTCAATATCCAGGTACTCTTGTTGCTCATAAACAGAAGACTGAGAAGGAGAGCCTATTTGTCTGGCTGGTGTCTGAGGCAAAGGGGTAGTCTGCCCTTGTAAAGCCTGGATCACACGGAAAGCCTGTACAATCTTTTCTGCACTTGGCATTTTTATTGCAAGCACAGAAGTCCCCAGAGGCTTATCAGCAGGGGGTTCTGTGTGCTTAACCTTTTTAGACTTTTTTGAGGGAACCAGAGAGTCAGCTGATTCAGCAAGCCTCTTTGAAACTGCTTGAGTTCCCGTCTCAGGGGTGGCAGTTACAGTAGTTCAAATTGCTGTGATTTCACCCACAGGTATAGAGGGTGTCGGCTGGTCAGAGCCAGAGGGACCCTTTGAAACACACATCTTTTTCTTTAGCCTTTCTAGGTACTTTTCCACAGTTATTTCTGGAAATGTTTTACAAATATCACAGTCTGTTTTTAAATGTTCAAAACCCAGACAGAACACACAAATTGTGTGCTTGTCTGCTTTATCAAAAATCTCACCACAATCAGTACATGGTTTAAAACCGGGTTCACCGGTTCTTCTTTTCAATTTTCAGACATTCTGAGAGAAAGAATAGAAATAGCAAATAACCGCTAAATAAGAAAGGTTTAGCATTAGCAGTCGGTTCCTGTACCAAGAAAAACTTAATGGAACCATAACCGAACCGAAGAACCGAACCAAAGTTAGCGGTTCATGAACCAGAATTAGTGGTTCAAAATAAATATTACAACTTTAAATTTAAATAAAACTAACGGAGTTCCTTAGTCAGGGAACTCCAAAAACACTAAGGAAAAACCCTGGTTCCCAACCGGTTATACCGAATCGGGAGAAACAGAGAAAATAAAAAAAGTTAACTAAAATAACAGTTTAATAACTAATAACATTAAGATAGAGGCAGTATAAGAAAAGGATCAAAAAATGCTTACGTATTTTAAGAAAATTTAAGTGTCAGGACTAGATGATAAGGAGAGAAACTCCAGGCTCCTTGTCTTGTCAGGCAGAGAGTGAAATCTGATGGTTTAGAACCAAGGCAGTTGGTTAGAGGCAGTGTTTGAAAATTAGCTCATGCAAAGATTCCATCATTTGCATAGCATTACATCTCTTTGGGCAGCTCAGTTTTAAAGGGACACTGCAGAAGTTAAGAATACCTGAGTGTGTATATATATATATATATATCATTGTAAAAAACTCTGTTAATGCACCAGTTAGTGACAAAAGTTTGGAAATTTGATGTTAGGGTTCCCACACCTTCCACCTCACCACCCCATCGTCCACGCACCAATAGGCGGGGCATGCCATGGGGTCGTCAGGGTCTAACTCCTCACCCATTCCATGTGTAAACAAGCTGACACACTACAGTATAGGATAATGGGGTGAGAATTAGGCCTGATGACCCCATGGCATGCCCTGATGCCTTTTGATGTGGACCGTGGGGGGTGGGTGGGTAGCGGTGGGCACCGTAATATTGAATTTTCAAACTTTTGTCACTGTTCTATCAACCCTAACTGATGCATTAACAGATTTCTTTGCAATGAACTTCCCTTCTTTTTGAGATAGTATAATAGTATCATTATTTTACTGTGGGAGTGCAGGGTCCTTTGGACCATGTGCTCCAACCCTGCAAAGTTATGCGCATGCGCAGAATAAATTCAACAGTGCACATAACTTGGGCACTTACAGGAATTTTCTCACCCAGTTTTCAACATGGCCTTTTGGTGACCTCATTTCATGAACAATGGCACTGTCATTTCATTAATCTGTCCTGAAAGTTGAGTTTGCACAGCAATTGCATCATTCTGCACCACAGGTGCAAAAATGTATTTTGGGCAGGATGTTACAAATGACAGCTGTATTATGTTCATGAGGAGGTGTGAACAATTGTAATGTTGAAAATTTGGAGGTAAAATATGAAAAATTGGCAAAGTTACGAGCGTGCATAGAATTGCACAATGCATGCTTGTAACGCTGCCATTTTTTTTTGAAATTTTTAACCACATTTTCAACATGGGCTTTTTGGGACCTCCCCTCATGAACAGTGGCACTGTGATTACATTAATCTATCCCGAAAGTTGATTTTGCACAGTGATTGCGCCATTCTGTGCCACAGGTGCAAAAACACATTTTGGGCAGGATGTAAGAAATGACAGCTATACTGTTCATGAGGAGGTATGAAAAAATGGTAATGTAGAAAATCTGGACTGAAAATATTAAAAACTGTGCAATGTATGCTCATTACACAGTCATCTTTTGGAATTTTTGCACCAAATTTTCAACATGGGCTTTTTGGGACCCCACCTCATGAACACTGTACTGGCATTTCGTTAATCAGTCCCGAAAGGTGATTCTGTGCAATGACTGTGAAATCACTTTTCAGGTCTGATTAAAGAGATGACAGTGACAATTTTCATGAGGTGGTGCCCTAAGAACCCCATGTTGAAAATATGGGGTCAAAATTCCTAAAAATGGCAGAGATATCAAATTAAGTTGAAAACCCCATTTACTGCCATTATACGGATCTTATCTCAATTCTTCAGTTTGCGATTCACCTTGGAAGAGTGCAGACACGTCCCCCTCCAGAGAAGATGACAGTGCCCATCCTCCATAGGTAAGTGTGGGGTAAGGAGGGGGGGGTGCGGGGAGGTGAGGTACAGAGGGAGGGAGGGTGGTGATGGGGAGGGGATGGGGAGACTATAAGGACCTTTTCTTCTTTTCTGGAATATATATAAAAAAAGACACCAGGGAACTGTTTTCTTTTTTAACAGTTGTCTTAAACAACAAAGTGACATTTTGGGACACTGGGAGTGGGATACCCAGTGTCCCTGAATACTGGAGGGGGGGTATGAATGCCGACACAGGAAATGGGCACCCCGATGTCGGCAAATAAAAAATAACAGTGACCTGGCATGACGGAACTAGCAACGGAGGGTGGAGGGTGGTACATGGCACAGAGGAATGGAGCAGAAAGTCTTTTGTTTCAGTGGGGATGGGACCACAGTCAATGAAGGGTGGAGGGTTGGACACTGCACAGAGGAAGGTGTCGAGAGGGCTTTTCATTATATAGAACATAGAAACAGACTTTGACGGCAGATAAGGACCACTTGGCCCACTCAGTCTGCCCATTTTCCTACCTACTGGATAAGCTGCAGATTCTAGTTAGCCAACAGCCTACTTCCTGCCACTCCTCACTACAATTGCCTTGTGTCTGTCTCATGCATGTTTGAATTCCCCCACTGTTTTAGCCCCAACAACCTCCCCAGGAAGGCAGTTCCACGCATCCACCACTCTCTCCATGAAAAAAGATTTCCTCACATTACCCCTGAGCCGGTCCCCTCTATCTTTAAATTGTGTCCCCTTGTTCTTACACATCTCTTTTTCGGAAAGATGCTACCCTCCTGGACTTTGTTGATTCCCTTGAGGTACTTGAACATTTCTATCATGTCCACCCGTCCCTCCTTTCATCAAGGGTATACATATTAAGCTCTCTCAGTCTCTCTTCATATGATTTCTGATGCAGACCCTGCACCATTTTAGTTGCCCTCCTCTGGACTGCTTGCATAGATGAGGTCTCCAAAACTGCACACAGTACTCCAAATGGGGTCTCACCAACTGTCTGTACAGAGGGATAACCACTTCCCTTTTTCTACTTGTGATGCCCCTTCCTATGCATCCCAGTACCCCCTGGCTCTCCTCACTGACTTCTCACATTGCTTACCCACCTTTAGCTCATCCAATATGACTACCCTCAAGTCCCGTTCCATTTTTGTTGTTGTTAGTACCTCCCCTGCTATTGTGTACTCTTCTCCTGGGTTTTTGTTTCCCAGGTGCATTACTTTGCACTTCTTTGCATTGAATCTAAGTTGCCATATGTCTGACCATTCCTCTAACCTTGCCAAGTCCCTTCTCATCCTTTCTACCCCCCTTGTGTATCCACTCTGTTACAGATCTTTGTATCATCTGCAAAGAGGCATACTTTTCCTTCCAGACCCTCTGCAATGTCACCTATTAAGATGTTAAAGAGGACTGGACCCAGTACTGAGCCCGAGGTACTCCACTAGTGATCCCCCTTTCTTCGGAATGTGTCCCACTCACTACTACCTTCTGTGTCCTGTTGTGCAGCCAGTTTGCAACCCAGGCTACTACCCTGGGACCCACTCCCAAGCTGGCTAACTTGATTATTAATCTTTTGTGCAGGACTGTGTCAAATGTCTTGCTAAAGTCTAGGTAGGCCATATCCACAGCCCTCCTGGTCTATTACTTTGGTCACCCAGTCAAAGAAATCTATTAGATTCATCTGACATGACCTTCCTGCTGTAAATCCATGCTGCTTTGGGTTCTGTGCCCCGCTGGCCTCTAGGTACTCAACAATTCTTTCTTTCAGAAGTGATTCCATCATTTTCCCTACCACTGAGGTCAAACTTACAGGTCTGCAGTTTCCTGCTTCTGTCTTGCTCCCACTTTTGTGAAGGGGAATCACATCTGCCCTCCTCCAGCCCTCAGATACCACCCCATCCTCCGATGATTTGTTAAAAAGTGTGGTCAGTGGTGTCACTAGGTCCTCCCTTAGTTCTTTTAGGATTCTGGGGTGAATCCCATCAGGCCCCATTGCTTTGTCCACCTTGAGTCTTAGGAGTTCTTTCAGAACTCTTTCTTCTGTAAATGGACTGGTGTCAACCCCCCTACCCAGAGTGCTTCTATTGTCTGGTTTAGGTAAGTCCTCCTCATCTTCTTTAGTGAATACTGAGCAAAAGTATTCATTCAGTATCTCTGCTTTTTCACTGTCTCCCTCTGCCCACCTCCGCTCTCCCTTATTAGTCTTCACTATTCCTCCCTTAACCTTTCTATGCTCCCTAATGTACCTATAAAAGGTTTTATCCCCCTTCTTAACTGACTTGGCTATTTTTTCCTCAGTTTGGGCTTTTGCTATTCTGACTACCTTCCCCACTTCTTTCTGCTTTAATTTTGATACAGTTCCCTGTCGTGCTCCTCCTGTGATGCCTTGTACTTTTTGAATGCAGCCTTTTTCTCCTTAACCTTCCCTGCCACCTCTTTTGAGAACCGTAGTGGTTTTTTTACTCCGCTTTGTTTTCTTTATCCGTTTCACACAAAGGCTTGTTGCCTCTATGATGGCAGTTTTGATTTTTCTCCATTGTTCTTCCACCCCTCCTTTTCGGCCATTTGCTAGTGTATTGCTCAGGTATTCACCCATTTTGCCAAAGTCAGCTCTTCTAAAGTCCAGTATGCTTGTTTTTGTATGGCTTGTCTCCATGGTTGTGCTTATTGTGAAGCACACTGTGCAGTGGTCGCTTGTTCCCAGATGTCTACCGACTTCTAAATTTGTGATCCTCTCTACATTTGAGAGTACCAGGTCTAGTATTGCTTCCTCCTGAGTGGGTTCCAACACTAGCTGTCTAAGGCCTGCCCCCTGCAGGGCATCGAGAATGACCCTGCTCTTGCATGTGGCTGCAGCACATGTCATCCAGTTAACATCTGGCATATTCAGGTCCCCCATTAACAGTATCTCCCCTTTTTCAGCCATTTTGAGAATGTCCTCTATCATTTTCTTGTCCATTTCCTCCCTTTGAGATGGGGGTCTGTATACAACCCCTGAGTGGATTGTGATGCCATTCCCTGTCTTCAAGGTGACCCAGAGTGCCTCTTGTCCTCCCCCCTTTACTTTTTAGTTCTGTAGCTTTGATCCCTTCCCTTATGTATAGAGCTACTCCACCTCCTCTTTTCCCCTCCCTGTTCCTTCTGTAGACTGTGTACCCCGGTATGTTGACATCCCAGTCATGGTTCCCCATGTACCATGTTTCTGTGACTGCCACAATATCCAAGTGTTCATCTTCCATCAAGGCTACTAGCTCAGGAAGCTTGTTTCCCAGACTACGGGCATTGGTACTCATTGCCCTCCATTTAATGTTGACTTTATCCTTTTTCCCCATGCCTGCTCTTTTTGCCCTTGTCTATTTTTCCATGTACCCCTGTCCTGCCCTCTGTTGAGCACTGTACCTCAGTGTTTACCTTACTACCCATCATGTTTTGTGGGGGGAGGCTTGAAATTTCCTGCCTCTTATTAGCACCTCCCCCATGGCTAGTTTAAAAGCTTGCCAAGGAAGCATTTAAACCTGTCACTTAGGATCTTGGTTCCCTTCATGGACAGATGCAGACCATCATGCCAGTATAAACCTTCATTTCTCCAGGTGTACCCCCAGTCCTCAATGAAGCCAAAGCCCTGTACTCTGCACCAGTTTTGCAACCATTCATTAAACTGCATGGTGTGTAGTACCCTAGCCTCATCCCTGCCATGGACTGGCAGCACCTCTGAGAAGGTAACTGTGCTTGCTACCTCTCTGAGGCCCCTCCCCAACTCCACAATTTCATCCTGCACTGCACTGATCCTAGCCTAGCTAGGTCATTTGTCCCAAGGTGGACAATGATATATAGTTCCCTCTCCTGTGATGCTGCTTCTGCAATCCTGAGGATTCGCTTCTTGTCCCTCCAAGTGAGGGACAGAGATACCAGCAGCAGAGGGTGGAGGGTGGAATGGCACACAGAGGGAGGGAGGAGGGTAGAGCTGTTTGTAAAAAAAAAAAATAGACAATTAAGCCCTGGCCCCTTTGGAGGCAAAGTTAAAGGATAAAAATAACCTTCTATTTAGGTAAACACCAACAGGTATTTGCCTAAATGGGGCAGAGGAAGACGATCCTGCATTTAGTTTGTAAAAATAATGGCCAGGAAAGGTTTTGACCTCATGTCATGTCATTGGGCCACATGTCATAAATTTGTGAAAGTTTTGCAAAGCAACTTTTGCAAATTTCCAACATTTCTAACAGCCAAAGTGCAAAACCATATTTATGGCCATTATTTTTTTAAATCTGATGGCAGGATCGTGTTTCTCAGCCCCCAATTAGGTAAACAGAACTGCTGGTGTTTATCTAGGGCCAGTAAGTTTTAAACTATATCCCTTTTTCTCCACCACTAACAGAGAACAAGACGGTGGTGACACAACAAGAAAAGGGCAATATGCGACAGTAAAATGTAATGGCGGCAACTTTTGAGAGACATATTTTTTTCACTTTGAATATTATGGGAAATTTGTTTTTTGAATAACTTTTGAACGGTTTAATATTTTTTAACCAACTCTTCGAAAGCCACATCAGTGACTCAGACTGTATCTTTCCAAAAGATTTCAGATTAAATGGACAAATCATGCGGGCTGTAGCCATGAGCAAAGAAACATGCAAACTCCCAATTTTTTGCATTTCTGGGTGCTCTGCAAGTCTGCAACTGCTCATCTGACTGTAACACAACTTGCCAGACCTAGAGATCTATGGTACCAGACCATGCATGCAAGATTTCAGGCAAATCTGTCATACAGTGCCAAAGTTATTAAAGTGCAAAATTTGGGGGTTGACGTAAAAGTGGCTGGGCAACCCTAACAATACTGGCATACATCTGAAAAAGAAGCAGCAGGAGTACAACAGAGACTGCAAGACAGTCTTCAAAGAACTGGCCAGACAAGATTGGCAATGCAGTGAGAAGTTGCTGCTGCTTCTGTGCCAGATAGTGTTTTTTGTCTCCCCCCGTTTTATTTTTTTTAATTTTCTTTTTTTTTAGCATATGGAATTTGAGGACAGAAAAGAAGGAGCTGAGAAGCTATAACAGCCAACAGTCCAACTTGAGGACAACTACAATTGCTTAAAGGTAGACTGAGAGGAGCATTGCAGATTCCCAGAGGTGTGGTGCCATCTCTTGAATTACTACTTGAACTAAGTGTTCTGTAGGCAGAACCAAGGAAATAAGAGAATGGATAAATAAGAGGACATTGACATCTCTAAGAGAATGAATAAATAGGAGGACATTGACCCTCTCTAAGAGAATGGATAAATAAGAGGACATTGACCCTCTCTAAGAGAATGGATAAATAAGAGGACATTGACCCTCTCTAAGAGAATGGATAAATAAGAGGACCATGACCTTCTCTATATCCAATCGTATAGGGAAAAATCCAAAGCCTTCTTCATGAGGCGACCGAGTAACACCTTCCTCCCATTTATCCTTCTTTCTTTCCTCTTTTCTGTTTTTTTTTTTTAGAAAAAAAGGGGAGCGGGAAGGAAAGTTGGAAAGGACTCCTGAACAGCCTTGAAGATGCCGAGGTGTTACTGAAAGCTGGAAAAAAAAAAAAAGTGGTGGCAAGGGCTGAATCAGACCCACGGGCAAATGGCATAAAATCCCCTGTGTGTGAGAGAGAGAGAGATCCAAAAGTTTGTCTTTCTCTTTGCACACTTTAGGGTTTGCTGAAAGGAAATATGTCCTGTGAAGGGCAAAAGCAAAGTAGGGAGGTGGTACACCCCAGAAGCCTGGTCCCATGGGGATGGAGGGAAGGAAGCAGATATGAATGGTGAAGATACTAAGGAAGATCTTCAACTGCAATGAGTACATCATTTTTCTATATATTACCTGAGTCAGTCTTCACCATTCATAGCTGGTGGGCCAGACTACCAAGCTACCACCATCAGTGGTGCCTGGCAAACCCTGAGTGAAGTGATCCCTCAGCCCCCTATAGGGGAAGAACACAAGGAGGCATGGGCCCCTTACAGGTCAGGCAAGACCCACAACTGATCAGGGGAAGGCAGAGACTCCCATTGCCTGGGAGAAGGAGGGTGCCCCGATTGCTCATACCTGACCCACCAGGAGAAAAAGTGGGCACACTGAAAAGTCAAGGCAATCACCCTATGCTGGGCAAAGGGTGACAACTGGCTGAGACAAAGCCATGCCATCCACCTAATGCAGACTGCTGTTCCCACCAACCTGGAGGCCACCGTGTTGGCATCATATGATGCCCTCACCTACTGTCTCACTAGTTCGAGGCTCCTTGTGGAAAGCATAATGCCTTGTCACCAGGAGCATCCACCCCAGCATTGCTAACAGGTGCCTGGCATATGCTACCTGGTGCAGCAAAATGCACATAAGGAGTCATGCCACCAAGAAAACCCTTCTACTCAGCTAAGTCGGACTCTGGGAGGTGATCTTGACAAGGTTACAATGCCTGGAGGGGGTGTCCAATAGCTCCAAACCTGAAAAGGGTGGGGCATAGCTCCTGGAGACCTGGGGGGTGCACAGTTCTTGTGCTGGCCATCCCTCAGGACTGGAGAGGGGGCAGAGGGGTGCTGCCAGGCACTGTGTGACTCCTCCATAAAAGGTTGAGGCCATGGAGTTATCATAATGGATAAAGAGCTGTATTCCCCCAGGAATTACAGAGTTGTATGCCCAGGATTGCATCCAAAAGATCAGTAAAGATGCAGATCTTCCAGCATCTCCAAGAAGAATCTCTGATATGACGTGAAATCAGAATCTGAGCAGATGTGGCCAGAAGTATTCTCTCAGTCAGAGGAGGAAGCCGAAGAAAAGGAGGAGGAGGAACTGGATTCAGGGATAGGCACAGCCTGGGATGGAGGTCTAAAAATTACCTTATTGATGCCCCTGAGGTAAGTAGGGAGAACATGCACCATAGCCCTGAATTGTTCCCAGGTCATGGGGCCCCTAGGGCCAGTGAACCCCTGAAGGAGGGGAAGAGGAGAGGCAGAGGAGAAGAGGGGAGAGAAAGATCATGAGAGGCTGAATAAGACCCTTTGCCAAGGCTGTGGGAGTGAGCAGGAGAAGCCTCCAAGGGAGGGAACTGCATGGCCCACACACCTGCAAATGCCCAGTTGGGGAGGGGCGAAGGCAGTGCTGCCCTTGGGGGGGAGACCCCCTGCTGAAGAGATCAAAGCCATTCTGGTCCAGAAGAGCAGTCTCTGTCCCCACCAACTGTGGGCCCCTGTTGGTCAGGGGGAGAAAAGGCACAGATCAGCGCTCTGACTCTGCTTAGAGCCTCCAGCTGCTCTAGGGACAGTGGGGGGCACTGACCACAACTTCAAGACCCCCACCCATCCAGACCAAGACCCACCCCTCAAAGGAGACCCTTACAAAGCTGCAGTCAGAAGAGGGGGAAGGAGAGAATCCAGCACCGAGGTCAGTGCCAGAATCCTCCTCGGCACCAACCATGGCGCCGCCAGCCGAACCGACATCAAGCCCAACATCAGGAACAGCTGTGGCACCAAGGCTGACACTGTCCCCTAATCTGACACTGGACATGGCAATGCCTTCCAATCTGACACTGGAGATGGCACCAGTCCCCGGTGCCAAAAATGGCACTAGAAGACTTGGGGGAGGTGGCATCGCGAACAGCGCCAGGCTAAAGAACTACCACAGTGAAGGCCTCAGGCTGGGCCCAGGAGAGTCTCCAAGCTCCAAAGAGCTAGGCCACCAATTGGAATCATCCTGATCCTCATCCAAGGAGGATGAGATCAGGGAGATCCCCAAGGAGGTGACAAAAGAGACTCTCCCTCCCCCGGCACCATGAGCAGCATCGCAAGGGAACTCAGTGGTGCTGGCAGTGTTGGCCTGCTCACCGACACTTGGATTGGCATCAGAATCCAAGACAGCATCTGCCAATGCTGCCAAAGGATCCACTGGAGCAGGCCAAATGTATAGCTGAGACCTTGACACCAAGGGTGTCTGAACCCCCGAAGGGGTAATGGTCTGTTTGCCCACCCAACCCCTCGCGCAGGCCTGTGGTCTCAGTAAGACTGGAAATGGAGGCCTGCTCTCTCTTGGTACATATAGTACTGGGAAGAGGCCCGGGAGAATAGGCCCAGGACCTGACCTTGGCATCCCTGGTGCAAAGCCATCCTCCAAAAGTTGGGAGGGTCCCAGACCAACTTTGCCACATGAATGCAAAGAGTAAGAAAATTCATGGAGAAAAGTACAGTTACGAAAGAACTTACCGTAACAGTAGATCTTCGAGAACAACTCTTGCAGCAGGTTACACCATAAGGACTGAAGCCGGCAGGTGGTAGGACTCCATGGAAAACTTCAAGCTAGCTATACCCAGTGGGGGACTATCCCCAGCGTTGGCCCTGCCCCTGACATCAGATGCATCATAAAAGGGGCGGTCCCCCAGCATACCTCAGTTCTCCTGCCGGAGACTCCCAGCATAGCGATGTGATTCTGAAGGGGAGACCGAGGATCCACTTCCAGAGGAAGACTAAATAGTATTTGTTTGTCTGAAGACAGTATGGAAAAAGGCAGACCTCCTGAGGGGAAGGTGGGAGGGAAACTACCTGCAGCAAGAGCTGTTCTTGAAGATCTACTGATATGGTAAGTTCTTACGTAACTGTACTATCTTACTTCAAGATATACTGTAGCTCTTGCACCAGGTTACACCATAAGGACTGATTTCCAAGCAGCAAAGAGTGGTATCTAACCCTTTGGGAGGAGGATAGGAGAAATCCAGGAAGGAAAACCGTCTACGACAAAAGTGTTGGAGGACTGCCAGGCCGAAGCCCGCTCTGCGTCCGGAGGCAATGTTCAGGCTGTAATGTCTGATGAAGGTGTGCACTGTACTCCAAGTAGCAGCTGTATAACTGGTCGGTGCTGACACATTTTTCAGTGCAGTAAAGGAGGTAGCCACCCCTCTCATAGAATGGCCCTTTACCGATTCCGATAAGAGTTTGTTGCGCTTCTGGTAACAGAACACTATGCAGTTCACCAACCACTTAGAAAGTGTCTATTTTGACACAGGTGCCTGTAACATCCTGTGAGCAAAAGACAAAAACAGCTGATCAGATTGCTGGTGCAGTCTGGTCCTGGTCAGGTAAAACCTGAGAATCCTGTGCACATCTAAAGTGCGCAGCAAAGCTTCCCCTTTACTGGCTTAGTTAGGATAGTACACCGGAAGGTCAATATCCAGGTTCACTGTTAATTCTGAGACCACCTTGGGAAGAAACTTCGGATTAGTTCTTAAGGATACCCTGTCCTTATGAAAAAGCAAATAAGGCTCTTTACACATGAGCACCTAAAGCTCTGAAATTCTTCTTGCGGAGGTAATGGCAACTAAAAATAACGCTTTCCAAGAGAGAAGGCGTAGCTCGCAATCTGCGACTGGTTCAAACAGTGGCAGCATAAGCTGTTCTATGACAAAAAGAAGGTTCCAAGGGGGAATCAGGTCCCTGATGGAGGGGGTCTCAGATGCAGGATACCATGCAGAAAGGCACGTGACGCATCTAGCTGAGCTAGAGCTCGCTGGCCAACCGGTGCATGGTAGGCTAAGATGGCACAGAGGTGTACCTTCAAAGAGGA
The DNA here is from genome assembly GCA_016271365.2 of Neoceratodus forsteri. Lineage (NCBI taxonomy): Eukaryota > Metazoa > Chordata > Ceratodontiformes > Ceratodontidae > Neoceratodus > Neoceratodus forsteri. The sequence goes on from CM028130.1 coordinate 1,071,228,576, forward strand.
GTATGCTAATCCTGTGTGAAATAAGGAAAGGAGATAGTCCAAAACTGACTTCTTGGGACAGTGGAGCGGATCAAGATTTCGAGCGGTGGCCCAAAGAAAAAACCTTCACCATTTCATGGCATAGATAGCATGAGTGGAGGGTTTCCTAGCTGCTACCAGAATGTCTAAGATGCCCTGGGATACTCCATGCCTAAGAATGGCTATGTCCTTAGGAGCCAGGTGTGCAGGTTCAGGGTTTTGAGATTCAGGTGAACCAGAGACCCGGCCTCCTGGGATAGCAAGTGAGAGCTGACCGGTAAAGAAAATGGAGGCCCCTGAGTCAATTGGATTAGCAGTGGAAATCAGGTTTGTCTAGGCCAGAAGGGTGCTACCAAAATCATTATTGCTCCTTCTATTTGCAACTTGAGTAGAATCCTCTGGATCAAAGGGAAGGGTGGGAAGGTGTAGAGGAACCTGCCCATCCAGGAGAGGGATAATGCGTCTCACCAGAAAACACCAGACCCTGGATGTAGTGAGCAGAAATTGGGCAGATTTGCATTGTATGGAGATACAAATAGGTCTACGCCTGGTGTCCCCATTGGAGGAAAAGAGCCTCTGACCATCATTTGCAGCAGTTCCCATTCATGAGCTCTGGCTTGCAACCAGCTCAAGAGGTCTGCAACCTGCATGTGGACACGGGAATATGTACTGCTGCGATCATGGCACCGTGCTGCAGTACCCATTCCCACACTCTCTTTGCCTGTCTGCAAAGCTGGTAGGAGTGACTACTCCATGCTTGTTGATCTAGTACACTACTGAGGTGTTGTCCATCTGGAATAACACGTGTTCTGGTGGGATTTCTGACTGCAGGACCTGTAGAGCATACAGGACCAGTCATTTCCAGGATGTTGATGGGGAGGTGTGACTCCAGGGAGGACCAGGTTCCTTAAGTCCTGGATCTGTTCAAGTGAGCTCGCCATTCAGACCCAGAAGCATCCATGGTGAGCGTCAGAGATGGAGTGGGTGCCAAAAAGGGGACCACCCTGGTGAGATGCTCCGGGACGAGCCACCATTGCAAGTCTTGAACAACTGGATTTGTGACTCTGATGACCTGGCTGAGATGATCTTGTCATTGGTCCCATTGAGCTCTCAGTGTCCACTGAGTAACCCTCATGTGGAGGCGGGCCAGGGGGGACTGTGGCGATGGCTGTTGCCATGTGACCTAGTAGGAGGAGCAGCATAGTTCGCGTGGGAACCTGCTTCTTCAAAGTGATGGCCCGTATCAGACCTCGAATGCTCTGTCCTCTGGTAGAAAGGCTCTTCCTTGGTGAGTGTCCAGGACCATGCCAATGAATTGCAATCTTTGAGTGGGAACTAGAGACGACTTCTCCTGATTGATGGTGATACCCAGTGACTCGAACAGGGAACGGGTATCCTGGATTGCCCTTATCAGTGCCTCTCGAGATGGGGCCATGAGAAGCCAGTCATCCAGATATGGGAACACATAGTGCCCCTGTCTTCTGAAGGCCACTGCCATGACTGCCAGGCATTTGGTAAAAACACATGGCGCCAAGGACAGGCTGAACGGTAGTGCTTTGAACTGGTAGTGGAGTCCCAGGAACTCGAACCACAGGAACTTCCAGTGCGGTCGAGTGATGGGGAGATGGAGATACATGTCCTGCATATCCAGGGATGCTAGCCATACACCTTGCCTGAGCATGGGGATGAGGCCCGGAAGGGTGACCCTACAGAAGTGTTTGCATGCCACCAAGGTGTTGAGACGCTGAGATCCAGGACTGGGTGTAGATCCCCTGTTTTCTTCGGAACAAAGAAGAAGTGAAAGTAATATCCCCTTTCTCTCTGGTTCCATGGGATGATCTCTATGGCATCCTTTTCCAGGAGGGCAGAGATCTCCTGCTGGATGAGCAAGGTGTGTTGCCCCAAATAGTGGGAGTGCAAAGGAGGCCTTGTTGGTGGGCAGTCGAGGAACTCTATAGAGTGTCCTTGACTGATGAGCTGCAGGACCCACTGGTCCAAGGTTATCCTCTGCCACCCTGGGAGATGGTAAAGCAACCCCAGCCCTTTCTTCCCTTTGATCCAGAGGTGGGGCAGGGGTCTGAAAGGAGTCATGCTGTGGTGGTGTTTTGTCTGGAAGGCTGGTTGGCTTTTTGATTACGCTTGACCTTGGCCTCTGGAAGATGTCAGCTGATTTTTACAGCTGAAATTATTCATGGATTGCTGGGTTGACTGGGTTGCTGTCTGCCCTGTCAGCCACGAAATGGTTTTGGCCCTTCCAAAAGGGACAGGATTTGGCTTGTACATAGTCTGTACTATCCTGATGGCCTTCCCAGCATCTTGTTGTCTGTTGATGACCTTCTCAGATTCTTCTCTGAAGATAACAGAGCCATTGTAAGGTACATCCAAAATACCTTTTTGTACGTCTGACATAAAGCCAGAGACCCTTAACCAAGAGTTCCTCCAGAGACAAACACCTGTTGTGCCACTTTGGGCAGCAGAGTCTGCAGAGTTGTAGGCTGCCCTGAGGACTCAGGCCCAATGTCTACGCCCATTTTAAGGAGGTTCAACAATTCCTCCTCCTTCTTGTCCCCATCCGGGAAATCCATGAGGAGGTCCTGGCCTTGGTCCCACAGTGCACTTTGAAATTGCACCATATGGGTAAGGTAATTTAGAGACCTTATGGAGCATGTAGCAGCTGCATACATATGCCTTTCTATGGAGTCTAATTGTTTAGATTTGTGGTATGGTGGCTGAGTGCTCAGATGCTGAGGGCATTGGCATCTACCGTGGGTGGCAGTTGTAACAAGGGAGTATGCCACTGGTTGCTGGCCCAAGTATGGGTCCTCCGACGGGGTCTTGTAGAGGTGGTCTGTCTTTTTGAGAACCACTGGTGTAGAATAAGGCCACTTCCAGGCCACATTAGTGGCATCTTGAAAGGTGTCCACCAATGGTGAAACCACCACAGGCTTCGGGTCCTTCTCCCAGAGGTACTAAGCCAGGCATTGCCTTTGGGGTCCAGCTTCTCAGTATCCCACCCCACATTCTCCTGAATGTGCCTGATTATGTCAATGAATGAGGGGTTGTCTGGCGGTGACCTAGACAGGTCATTCGGTTGGGTGATGGGATACTGAATGGAGAGGGGACCTGGACATGTCCAAAGTATCCAGGTGGGAGTCCTCACCGGAAGAAGAGTGGGATCATCTTCTGGGTCTCTTGTGCCCCTGTATTCTAGGGGACTGTGAAGGGGTCCTAGAGTGCTGCTGCTTCTGGTCCCTTGGCTTCTTGTCGTGAGACCTACCCTTGGGTGGTGGTGTAGCCTCCTTGAGGGTGGCTCTGGAGACAGCACCCTAGGAGGGGGAACCTTCTGTGGGGGTTTGAAGAGGCAAAATCTTTCCTGATGGTGTCCCACCAGAAGATGAATAGCTACTTCACCTCTTCGATGTTCAACAGGACGACAGCCCTGGCATTGGTATCTTCCCATCCTTGGGATCGGGCACCGGTGCCTGGGGGGGTCTGACCTGTCACCAGGTCTTGGGGTAACTCAGGGTCCTCCATTTCACCTGACATCTGGTCGTTGGTAGCCAGTTGTGCACCAACATCTGGTACCTCTTCCTCTGACATGCCCCGACGTCCAGTGTCTAGTGCGGAGGGCGGGGGTGATGTCGGATCTTTCGGTCATTTATCGGTCATCGGGTCTGATAGCTGCTTGCTATCTGACATCCGTTTCAGGGATGTCAGCTCCAAGATACATCTAGGAGGAGCTTCTGAGCACTTCGGAGGTTTGGAGACCAATCAATGGTCGGTGTCCCGACGCCGGTCCTGGGAGTCAGGGCCTACCTTGGTAGCTGACTTAGACACCTGTTTGTGCCAGTCTGAAGCCTCAGTCTGGGTGGCCGAACTGGATGGTGGTCTGTCCTTGGGTCTAATTTTTTAAGGATTGTAAGGAGACAGAGGTACCTGACCCACCCGAGGTCCAAACCTTGACCGGTGGAGGCTGTGACTTGGCCGTGAGGGGACCTGTCTGAGCGACTGGAGCCAGGGCTGGCCTGGGAGTCCAAAGTGCGGTTGGGGGATCTCTCACTATCCCTGTCCCTTCTCTTCCTTATGTTTCCCCAACCTACTGGATAATTCCCTCTGGAGGATGGATCTCTCTCCATTTGTTTAAGCCTTTCCTCAAGAAGGAAACTTTGAAGGGCCTTCTGACGGTGGATCCTCATGCGACTATTAAACTGTTGGCAGATGGTGCAGGCCTTGGTGTCGTGGTCTGGGCCTAAACACCTCATGCAGGCTGAATGCCTGTCTTTAAAGGGGATCTGCTTGCCTCAAGTACACTTCGAGGGGTGTCCTTCGGTTGAAGGGGTCGTGGATGAAGACATATGAGGATATTTAGAAAATTTCTTGAAATTTCTAGAAAAGACAAAGGCATCTGTGGAGCTGATGCTTGTGAGTCAATGGTGGTAAAGGACTGGGGTATGCTACGGGACCACCCCTTTTATGATGCATCTGACATCAGGGGTGGGGCCGACATCGGGGGCAGTCCCCTGCTGGGTATAGCTAGCTAGACGTTTTCCACGGGGTCCTGTCACCTGCTGGCTTTGGTTCTTATGGTATAACCTGCTGCAAAAGCTATATCTCGAAGTAAGATCAGGCATTAAACCATATCATGCAGGGGACACAGGCAGGAAAAACAGCGGTTGTGCAGGTCAGTGAGAGTCATTGGCTTGCCACAGGAGCACTGACACATTGGGCAAAGCCCTGCCTTAGACAATTTAGAAGGCCCCAAGCCAGACACGACCACAGTGGAAAACAATGAAAAGGAAAAGTGCTCAACGCTGCACTTGAGGAAAAATGGAAAACAACAAAGAGGTAATCAGTAAACTAACATGGTGCTGAGCGAAGGTTGTTGGAGAGCAGACTGAATGAACTGTGGTGCAGCTAGTGATGCTGTGCTCCTCACATGGTGTTGTCTCAAGGGCAGGAAAAGCAGAACTGAAGTCTGGAGGGAGTCAGTGTCAGTTACTGGCCAGTCCATAGAGTGCCACATAGCATGTTGGCCTCATGGGCGCCATGTCTGACATCGGATCCTCCAGCTCAAATTTTAGAACTACTGCTCCCACGAGGGTCCAGCACCTCCAGCTATGACCACAACAATTATGAATGGTGAAGACTGCCTCAGGTAAGATCAAAAATACCAAGCGATAAACTACTTACATTTTTTAATCCAAAATCTGAAAACAGTAAGCATAGCAGAATCAAAACATAAGACAGTCTAATTGCTCTGTAAGGGCCTATGCAGTCCATATTCTGGGATGAATAAAAGGGCAAACTATAAATATAGAAAGTGCGTGGGAGTCCAGGGACAGTGCGTGGGTGACTGTGGCTCAACTGAAGAGATATTCTACAAGACCAAGAGTTACGTAAATCATTTTCTTATCTTGTAAAGTTAATCTCCTCCAAAGTTGTATTCTTTGGTTACATGACCAGCAGTAATTCCCACACACCCATAAAAGGGTGGTCAGAAAGACAACAGGACTCACAAGTTGGTGTTTTTCCACAAGCAAGAATAATGCAGAGTGCAGTTAACAATCCAGTAGGGCAGGCAGATGGGTCTCTTTGTGTTTTTAGTTTCATGGGACACAAATAACTGAGGTGACTATGCTCCTTTAATTTATAGGTGTAGAAGTTGAGGATATGTGATACATCATTTAAAGAGCTGCTGATGCCTCAAAGAAAACTTTGATAAACATATTATTTAGGAACAATTTAGCTTGCATTCCATATGTATTCAATAGATGTCTCCTCCCCATTGCTCATTACTGAGAAATTTGCATGGAAACATGTTCAATATCCCTTAGAGTTCATTTGTCTCTTCAGCTTACTCCCTACTTCATGTCATAGTCCTCTGTTGTAACATCACAATCTGTTGCCATGGGAGTAATTGTGATGTCACAAGTAACATAGAAACATAGACTTTGATGGCAAATAAGGACCGCTTGGCCCACCTAGTCTGCCCATTTCCCTACCTAGAGGATAAGCTGCAGATCCTATTTAACTAACAGCCTATTTCTTCCTACCCCACACAAAAATTGCCTTATGTCTGTCCCATGCTTTCTTGAATTCTCACACAGTATTAGACCCCACAACCTCCTCAGGAAGGTTGTTCCACGCATCCACCACCCTCTCTGTGAAAAAATACTTCCTCACATTGCTCCTGAGCCGTCCCCCCTTTATCTTCAAATTGTGTCCTCTTGTTCTTGCACATCTCTTTTTCTGAAAGATGCTACCCTCTTGGACTTTGTTGATTCCACTGAGGTACTTAAACGTTTCTATCATGTCCCCCCTCTCCCTCCTTTCCTCAAGGGTATACATAGTAAGCTCCTTTAGTCTCCTTCAGTATGGCTTCTCTTGCAGACCCTACCCCATTTTAGTTGTCCTCCTCTGACCTGCCTCCACCTGTCTATGTCCTTGCAGAGATGGGGTCTCCAGAACGGGACACAGTACTCAGATGGGGTCTCACCAACTGTCTGTACAGGGATAACAACTTCTTGTTTTCTGCTGGTGATGCCTCCTATACATCCCAGTATCCCCCAGCCCTCCCTACTGCATTCTCACATTGTTTGCCAACCTTAAGGTCATCTGATATGATTACCCCAGGCCCCTTTTCATTTCTGTTGTTGTAACTACTCCCCTCATTGTGTAATCTTCTTCTGGGTTCTTGTTTCCCAGGTGCATTATTTTGCACTTCTTTGCATTGAATCCAAGCTGCCATACTTCTGACCATTCCTCCAACCTTGCCAAGTCCCTTCTCATCCTTTCCACACCTCCTTGTGTATCAACCCTGTTGCAGATCTTTATATCATCTGCAAAGAGGCATACTTTTCCTTCAGTCCCTTTGCAATGTCACTTATAAAGACATTAAAAGGACTGGACCCAGTACTGAACCTTGCAGTACCCACTAGTAACTCCTCTTTCTTCAGAGTGGACTCCATTTACAATTACTTTCTGTGTCCTGTTGTCCAGCCAATGTTTTATTTAGGCTACCACCCTGGGATCCACTCCCAGGCTGGTTAATTTGACTATTAATCTTTGTGTGGACTGTGTCAAATGCCTTACTAAAGTCTAGGTAGGCCATGTCCACAGCCCCTCCCTGGTCTACTACTTTGGTCACTCAGTCAAAGAAATCAATTAGATTCGTCTGACATGACTTTCCGCTGTGAACCCATGCTGCCTTTGGTCCTGTGCCCCACTGGCCTCTAGGTACTCAACAATTCTTTCCTTCAGAAGTGATTCCATCACTTTCCCTACCACAGAAGTCAAACTGACAGGTCTGTAGTTTCCTGCCTCTGTCTTTGTCCCACTTTTGTGAAGGGGAATCACATCTGCCTTCCTCCAGTCCTCAGGTACCACACCATCCTCCCATGATTTGTTAAAAAGGGTAGTCAGTGGTGTCACTAGTTCTCTGCTTAATTCTTTTAGAATTCTGGGGTGAATTCCATCTGGCCCCATTGCTTTGTCCACCTTCAGTTTTAGGAGTTCTTTCAGAACCCTTTCTTTTTAGAAAGGACTGGGATGACCCCCCATCCAGAGTGCTTCTGTTAATTGGATTAGGCACCTCCCCACCTCCTCTTTTGTGAATACTGAACAGAAGTATTCATTCAGTATCCCTGCTTTTTCACTGTCCTTCTCTGCCCACCCACTGTCTATTCTATTCAGCCTAACTATCCTTCCCTTTGTCTTTCTACACTCCCTGATATACCTATAAAAGGTTTTATCCCCCTTCTTAACTGAGTTGGCTATCTTTTCCTCAGTTTGGGCCTTTGCTATTCAGACTACCCTCCCTACTTCCTTCTGCCTTAACTGGTACAGTTCTCTGTCCTGCTCCTTCTGTGTTTCCTTATACTACCTAAAAGCTATCTTTTTCTCCCTAACCTTCACCGCCACCTCTTTTGAGAACCATAGTGGCTTTTTCTTTCATTTTGATTTGTTTATTTGCTTCACACAAAGGCTTGTTGCCTCTGTGACGGCAGTTTTGATATTTCCCATTGTTGCTCCACCCCTCCTTCTAGCCTGTTTGCTAGTGCTTTTCTAAGGCACTCTCCCATCTTGCCAAAGCAGCCCTCCTGAAGTCCAGAACCCTCACTTTTGTATGGCTTGACTCTGTAGCTGAGTTTATCGTGAACCACACTGTTTGGTGGTCACTTGTTCCCAAATGGCTACCCACTTCTAGATCTGAGATCCTCTCACTGTCCCCATTTGAGAGTACGAGGTCTAAGATTGCTCCCTCACGAGCAGGTTCCAAAACTAGCTGTCTGAGGCATGCCACCTGAAGGGCATTGAGAATGGCCCTGCTTTTGGATGTGGCTGCAGCAAAGGTGCTCCAGTTGACATCCGGCATATTAAGGTCCTCCATCAACAGTATCTCCCCTTTCTCTGCCATCCTAAGTATGCTTTTCTATCATATCCTTGTCCATTCCCTCCCCTCCCCTCCCCCTGACATGGGGGTCTGTATACAACCCCTGTGCCGATTGTAGTGCCATTTCCAGTCTCTAAGGTGACCCACAGTGCCTCCTCTCCTCCCTGTTTACTCTTTTGTTCAGTTGCTTTTATCCCTTCCCTTACATAGAGAACTACTCCACCCCCCCTTCTCCCCTCCCTGTCTCTCCTGTAGGTTGTGTACCCTGGTATGTTAAAATCCCAGTCATGGTTCTCTGTGTACCACATTTCTGTGACTGCTACAATGCTACAATATCCAGGCATCCCTCTTCCATCAAGTCCATTAGTTCAGGAGCTTGTTTCCCAGACTACGGTGTTGGTACTCATTACCCTCCATTGCTTGATGGTCTTACCCTTTTGCCCCATCCCTGTCCTTACTGTGTTTGTCACTTTCTCCATTTACCCTGTGCTTCCCCTATTGACATCTCTATGTTGGTGTCTACCTCACTTAGCACCCTGATTTTTGGGGCTAGGATTTCCCTGCTCCTCTCCGTGCCTCCCCTTGACTAGTTTAAATGTTTGCCAATGAAGCATTTAAACCTATCACCCTAGATCCTGGTTCCCTCCTGGACAGATGCAGACTATCACACCAGTATAGGCCTTGCATCCCTCCAGTGGAGCCCCAGTCCCAATGAAGCCAAATCCCTGAGCTCTGCACCAGTTTTTCAACCACTGATTGAATTTCATGGTGTGGAGCACCCTAGCCTCACCTGTGCCATAGACAGGCAGCACCTCTGAGAAGGTTACCATACGTGCACTTTGTCTAAGGCCCCTTCCCATCTCCACAAATGCTTCTTGCACTGCTCTGATCCCTTTCTTAACCAGGTCATTTGTCCCTAGGTGGACAATGACATCCAGCTCCCTCCCCTGTGCAGCTGCTTCCGTGATCCTGAGGATTTGCTGCCTGTCCCTCCAAGCCATGGTGCCAGGCAGGCACCTTACCTCCCTCTCCCCTTCCTCCCCCAGTTCTACCTTCCTAACAATGGAGTTACCCATGAGGGTTGTTTCTTCCCTGTAGGGTCCCATGCCATCCTCCTGTGGGTCTCCTTTGTGGAGGTTCCCAACATCCTCCTTGGTCTCCACTGTAGGTGCCTCCATAGAGAAACCACACTTTTCCAGAACAGCATAGAAATTGTGGAGAGGTACAACTGGAGGGATGCTCCTCTGTTCCACCACTTTCACCCTCCCTGAGCCCACTGTGGTGCAACCACTCCTCTTTCTTGGCAACCTCTGAGGCAATGGCAGTGACCCTGGTGGTCCCTGAGTGGGAGAGGAGGTCCCACAAATCCTGGCCAACTCAGCCTGGAGATGAGCAACCTCCTCCCTCAGCCCAGAGAGGTGCCTGCAGATGGGACAACACCGCATCCTCCAGAACGTCTCCCGGAAGACTGCTGCACAGCCACTGCACTGCACCATTCCAATCATGTCTTATTTCTGGCACCTAATCGTTTTTGAATATTTACTCTTTCCTCTGTTTATTTCTTTTCTGTCCCTACTTACACCTCTGTGCCCGTTTCACCCTGATCTTCCTGTTCTGAAACAAGAAGTTCCTATATTTCTCAGTAGTCTCCTTACTTGCTCAGAGTCAGACCTCCAGCAGCTGGGGGATGGAAGCTACTCTTCCTTCTAGGATGGTGAGTCTTTGGTGGCTCTGTGATCACTCACTTCCTGCTCCCAAACAGGAAGTTATTGTTCCAGTTAAATCCTGTGCCTATAAAGTAGGACTGCCTTTGGGTAGGAGGGGTGGAGGGAGGAAAGGAGGGCAATATAGTCCAAGAGAAGTTTAGTTATACCAGCAGGTCCTTCCTCCTGGTGCTCTGCTTGTTCTCTGGCAGAAGGTATCTAGGGCAGTGCTTAAATCTGGTTTTAACCTGGCTCCTTCTAGCTAAGCCACTCCCCCTACTTTGCAAATCTTTCTGCACTTAGTTAATTTCACAGATAATTCCCTTCAGCCACCTGTGACAAGCACCAAGATAACTACACAGATACAACAGATAACAGATAACTATTCACTTCAACTAACTCTGACAGACAGACTTTTTTTGTTACCCTAAATTGAAGGTCCCAGTACAAGAGTTCTAGTTCTTAGTCCAAGTAGAGATGTTTAGTTATACCAGCAGGTCCTTCCTCCTGAGCATTATAAACTCAGGTAGAGAGAAAGCAATAGGAATAGATAAAACTCTTCAGGAGTGAAGATCCCACTTTCATGCAAATGGCCTCAGTAATAAATAATGGGAGGAGAAATACAGAACTAATGTGAAATACAAGCTGAGCTGTGTCTAAATATTATATTTGCTAAAGTTGTCCAAATGGCATAAGCTGCTCTTTTTTTAATCAACGTATTTTTATGGTTTTAAAAGTATGCATACAGTCACAGTTACAAATACAAATGATCTAATAAATATAATAGAATAAGATAAAACATATATATGTTATTCACATATTGTTAAATATAACAAGTAAGTAATGTATATCTAATATCATGAATCAATGACAATAAATTAGAAAGGTGGAATAATTTTAAAATATCACTTATCAGTTAAGAATAAGTTAGAGAGGAGAAGAACAAAAAGGATAGCTATAGAGACAAAAGAAGGAGAATGAGAATGAGAAGGTGTAATCTGATTTCTTGTATAAATTTAATACCTTATTTCTACTAAGATTGGAATGTCAGGGGTCCAAAAACCCACAGTAAGGTTTACAGGCCGTATATGTTTATTCTGTCTCAAACAACACCTTGCACAGAGTATTCCATTTCTATAACCTCCACAGGATTCTGGATTAGCGAAAATGTTGACAGAGTTAACGAGTGACCAACACTGAATCCCTCAATCCCTATAACAGAAACTTAGGGTGTGTACAAAGAACTACACTGAAGATTCTTTAACCAAAGTGTACCCGCTTTGACACTCCTTAGACTGAGGTGATAGCTACCTGGAAAACTGTTTTTCTGGTGAGAACTTTTGTTCCCATGTGTCTGCCTGTTTGACTAGGGAAGCCTGCCAGCCTACTAAGAACCAGGTTAAAGAGCAGCTGACATCCTTAGGATAACTTTAACAAAACACAATATTTAGACACAGTTTGGCTTGTATTTCATATTACTTCTGTATTCCTCTGCCCCATTATTTAGTACTGGTGTAATTTGCATGAAAACAGGATCTTTGCTCCTGAAGAGTTCAACAGTTCCTGTTGCTTTCTCCCTACCTGAGGTCATAATGCACTGCTTGTGACATCACAGTTACTCCCATGGTAACAGATTGTGATACCACAACAGAGGATTATGACTTGAAGTAGTGAGTAATCTCCAGAGGCATATGAATGCTAAGGGGATAAATATAATTTATTCATGCAGGTTTTCTCAGTAATAAATAATGAAAAGGAAGGAGAATGTTACCTAAGTATCATGTTTTTTTTTTTTTAGTTTTCTTTGAAGAATCAGCAGCTTTTTAAGAACCCACTCTGCTACTGTGCTCATAACAAATGCCTTGTCCTTCTGTAGCACTGCAGAAGGGGAATCCCTAATCACAGTTCACAGCTCTGAAACTCATCAGATGGAGGTGATCGTCACCAGGAAAACTGTTTTCCTGATGAAGAACTTTAGTTCATATCTGGCTGCCCATTTGAATATGGAGGCCTAACAGCCTACTAAGAACCAGGTTAAGAACACAGTTCAGCACTGTTTGTAACAAATGCCAGTCACAAAATATACCTCTGAGAAATGTTAGGAAGAGAGGAATCTACAACGTGAGGTCTATTACACAGCTCATGGCAAGCAGAATAGTCTGACTGATGAACATTCACCAATGAGAACTGCCTCACAAATCCAGAAAGCAAGCCTAGATTGATTCCAAGGACTGGTGGACGGATCAAAAAATCTGCTGATACATCATAAGGAAAACCCCTTTTTCTGGTGGAAGGATTTCTTGCTTTAAAGACCTGGAATACACAGTCTAATACTCTGACTCTGAACAGCCCAATTTGCAGATACGGAGACTAAAGTCTCATATAAAGCAGAACCCTGATCTAACGAACCTTGATTTAACTCCCTACATAACAAACGTGACCCTATTGTGCAGTATTGTAAAGTGCTATCTGTAAAATTAGGTTTATAGTAAAACTAGAAAAAAGCCTGCTTTGCCTTTCTGTAGCCCTTGGTCCTGTCCAAGTAAAACCTTGGGACACTTTTTACTTAGAAGTAGGAGGGCAGATTCAGGGCCTGATTCAAGTGGAACTCTGACAGCACCTCAGGTAGAAATGTAGGGTGTGTACAGAGTATTACCATCTCTTTCTGGAAAGTTGTATACAGAGGATCTGTGACCAAAGCATGGATTTCAGACACTCTGCACAAAGGTGATGGCCACCAGAAGAAAAACATACTTACATTAGTAATATTGTTTCTTCCAAGGGATCCCTCACTATGCTTACTTATGCAATTCAGCCTGGAAGGTTGAGCTGCCCCAGAGCAAGTGGAATGTATACTAATTATGAAACTTGGAACGCATTTCAAACCTCCATCTCATGGTGGCACTGCATTCTGCTGTTTAACGCAGATTTATTATGTACCTTATTTGTACTTTATTGTGTAAAAATGTTTGGGAACTATTTGTGTGAAATGTTTTATGTTATTTGTAACCACTTGCCATTTGTAGAAATGGGCAGTGCTGTACATCTAGCTACAAGTATAAAAAATAAAATGAAATGAAATAAAACATTTTGAAGGCCTCTATGATAAGAGCCACAAAACCTATTAACCTATCCTACACTATACCTAAAATGAATAACAAAAAAACAATAAAAGACTGGCCTCGTAAATCAAGCTATCCCAAGTGAATTAGTAAATCATCAGTCATGATTTTTGAAAGTCAGTTCATGACTGATTATAGTTAATCATCAAATGTTACCATAAGATCATCAAAGGAGATCATGATCTAAGATCATTATCTAGATCTTTATTTAATCATCAAACATGAACTTTCAAATCACCAACTGATGAATATTGATTATTTTTGTAAGCTTAAATCAGCATGATGGTTGTTGATGATCTGTGGATGATCAAGTGATGATCATTGATGATTATATTAGTTCAGTATTATAAGGTTGCAAATCACAGAATAATACTTAACGTTTTATTTGCTAATTATGAAAATAAGAATGTCACATTTCAGCAAAGACAAATTAATTATGAATTATAATGTAAATCATTTGAGGTCAAGTTTTTTTTATTTTATTTTATTTCAATAGTTCAGAAAACACCTTTGAGCAAATGCTCTTTTACAAAGGTTCGACATCTGTACAACAACGACACCTAGTTACAGGAATAGACAGAAAATACAACAAATGCTATACAATTAGTACAAAGACAAATCGCATGACTCTATAAATGTTTCAACAATGCCTGGTGATTACAATATCAAATTAAGTAAAGGTGAAAATACATTCTGTGAGTAGAAGAAAAAACAAAACAACCAGATTACCGACATCCATCAGGAGATGAGCATGAAGGAAGCACAGTGCAGAAAAGGGTAGCAGCCGTGGTCAGGCTTAGTCAAAGGTCCTAGAAGGAGGACTGAGGTCATGATGACCATGCTAGTAGAGAGAAGGGCATGGGTAAAGGGAGCTGGTTGGGGGGGGTGAATGCTCGACATGAGTGGGACCACGAGATGAGGGGAGTGGAAAGGTGCAGGGGAGATGTAGGTACAGCATTGGAGGCACTAGTCAACAGGAACAACAGTGTAAGAGCAAAGAATGAGTTGGGTGGGGAAGAGGTGGATTGAAATTTCAACTCAGCAAACCGATAGCACCCAAACTACCTGCAATTACATGTAACTGCCTCAGATAGATGTATCTTCAGCTCAGCCTTGAAGGATGGTAGGAAGGAACTGTGGAATATATGCACAGGGATTTGATTTAGCCAGTTTTAATCCCACTAAGAAGAGTACATGCAATGTCTGGTGTAGGATACATATTTGCATACCTAATTTGCGTATATCGGCAGCACAGTTTATGAAACAAAACAATGGTCATTTATATTTTTAAATTAATTTTGCATTGACAGTATTAGTTTGCAGACTATTGGGAAAGTTTTTCAGCACAAACCAAGTACTTTTAGGAACTCACCACAACCATAAAACAAATCACTTAATAAGGCTATATAAACCAATATAGCCTTCTAACTCCAATAAGATGTGAGGTATAAGATTAAGCATAAGTGAAAGCAGAGGGCTCCTAGAGAAAAAGTATCATAACTAATCATTCCAGTAAAGATGTCTAAATACAAGATAAATTCTAAGAGAAAAGATAAATTGAATTTTGCAATTTGTTTCTGTAATCTTTACCATGGGTAATCATGAAAAATCATGATGATATGAGAGCATCATTAATTATAATCACCATCTCAATAACTTCATGGTTTTTGATTGGCGGACAGCCATTTAACATTGATGGTTAATTATTGTTAATGATGATCACAATGATGGTTTGTGAAGCTTAAACATGGTCTCTGAACATAACTGGATAATGATCATTCACGATACATCATTAAAAATCATTTTCTTTTCAGCTGGAATGGCAAACTAAAACAAAAGCTAGAGTAAAACTGATTGTGAAGGAACAACAGGTAATGCTCAAGCAAGTGAATACAAACAAACACTGACTCTTGCAGAATCTTTTTTCAGGTTTTGGAAGGGGAGGCAGGGTGGGAGATTTAAGCATAGTGAGGGATCCCTTGGAAGAAAGAATATTACTATGGTAAGTAATTTTGTTTTGAAACCCAAGGAATCCCTCACTATACTGTACTTACTTATGCAGACTACAAAGCAGTACTTTGGGAGGCTGGGTACAGAAACTATTTAAAGAAAAGTTTCTGCAAGACAACAGTGCCAAACCTAGCATCCCATCTAGACTGCACATCCAGGCAATAGTGCTTTGTGAAGGTGTGTACAGTTTTCTGGGTAGCTGCTTTACAAATTTCTAACAAGGCAATATCCCTTGCAGATGCCACAGAGGCAGCTGTGCTATGTGGGTGCCCTGAGGCCTTGTGGTGGCTGCTCACCAGCTTTATTGTAGCATAATTGGATGCAGGAGACTATACAGTGAGCAATGGTCCTCTTAAAGGCTAGCCTGCCCTTACCCACTTCACCATATGTGAGGAACAGCTGTGAGTGGGAGAATCTGAGGTCCTCAGTGCAGTACAGATGGTAACTGAATGCCCTTTTAACATCCAGACTGTGGAGCCTCCACTTCTAGAACCTGACTTCACTGTAATGAACAATAGGAGAGTGATGGATTGGTTCAAATGAAACTTGGACACCACCTTGGGAAAGAATTTCCTGTTAGTCCGAAAGACTACCTTGTCATTGTGGAAGATAATATAGTTAGGGTCAGTGCAGAGGGACTGCAGGTCATACACCCTCCTGGCAGAAGTTATGGCCACCAAGAAGATGGACTTCCAGGTGACATATTTCAAATCTGCAGTAGCCATGGGTTCGGGGGGGGGGTCCATGAGCTTGACTATACCTAGATTCAAATCCAAGGGAGGGACTGCCTTCCTAATAGGGGGATACAGGTGCATTAAGCCCTTAAAGAATTTCTTGAAAATAGGGTGTGGAATTTTCTCATTACTTGCTGAAATATAGTCCGAAATACCTGTAGTTGCCAGGTGTACTTTAAGGGTTGAGGGCCCGAGTCCCAAAGATTGCAAGTGCACTAAGTAGTCCAAAAGTAAGGGCAGATCTGCCTGTAAGGGACTGAGCTGCTTAGGGGCACATCACAGTGAAAACCTTTTCCATTTGGAAGCATACAGTATGCCTTTCTGGTAGCAGGCTTCCTGGAAACCTGATTGTCACAATGCCACCGTGCACAGGAAGAATGGGAGGTGCGTGCCAAAATGGAAGGCTGAAGGATAAACACTACAGGCAGCACTCACTGCGTGTAGTAAAAATAAATATGAATCAAACAACTTGCAGCAAAAAAAATGTATTACTAGAGCCCAGGTGAGTCAAAATCTTCGGTGCTCGTATCTAAACGTGATGCTTCATCAGGAGGAGGAGTATGTGGCAGGAACATACAAACATTTAAGATAAACCATTAAAGTGACAGTGCTCCAATGAAAAATTCTACCTTATGTGTTATACTGTACATTCTACTTATTAAGATTATACTAACATAGTCATATAAATTTAACATTTTAAGCCTTTGAACTTTTTAAGCTTAAAGGGCTGCTATAATTAAAGTGCTCACTATTGTGCAAAAGAGCCTAGAACAAAGTTAGATCCAATAACACCAAACTCCTAAAGAGACACCACAGAAACGTGAATAAAATAAACAAACATGCACATCTGTATACTTAATACCAATAGTATCCAAATCATGTGAATAATTATATCATGCCTGATTCCTGGTCGATCTATTATGTACCCAACTCTGCCTGTATATTAGTGGTTATTTCTTCCTGCCCGATCTGATCCCATTTCCTGCATATTCTAGTGTTGGCACTTAACCACTGCAGCACCTTCCTCGTAACTGTCGTCTCTCTGCAAACTTATCACCTCTCCTCCCACTACCCTCATAATTCTCTGCTAACATCACATGGTCTCTCTCGATTGGATATTATGAAGTGTTGATTTAGCCATTTCCAGCTTATACTGTTTGCCCACTGGGGCATCATGGCACCCTTCACTCAATAAGCAACTCTCAGCAACACACTATACTCAACTCTTTTCTCTGTAACAGATCCTCATGTATTTTACTCATCCTTCTTTACCCTCTACTTATCACTAATACCACCTTGCCTGTTCCTTGCCTTCCCCTTCTCTCCCTTTCTAGTGCTAGGCCCATCTCCCCTGAGAGTCAGGGCTTGAGATCTGCAGCTTTTGTATCACAGGCTAGCACACTTCCCCTAAGCCAACATGTTCCCTCATCTTCCCTCTCCTTTGCCAATTACTATTTGATGACCTCATCAGCTCCTTTAAACCACACCTCTGACATTTACTCTATCATGTTGCTCCAAGTGCTAATCCTCATGTCACTTACACCATATGCTTCTCTAGGGACATCTCCACAGCTATTCCCCATGGCACACGCCAACTATACCACCCACCACCCACCTACTAAATGCCCTGAAACTTTTTAACTTTTCACCTTCTCCACACCTCTCTACCCCATGACACCATTCCCCTCCTTAGTCCTCCTTGGCATCCTGCCAGCCCCATGTCCAACTGAGCACTCTCCTTGCTTTCTATTAATTGTCACCTTCATCTCCCCCCCCCACCCTTTAAGCCTCTGTCTCCATCTCCATGCTTTCATCGTTGCCAGAGGAAGAAAGCACTTGCCTTGACAAGGTGTTACATAAAAACAATCGTGCTGCTCCTTTTGTGCTCAGGAAACGTGGAGGTCAACCCCAGCCCTCCTACTTCTCTCGCCACCCTCAGACTTCATAACTCATCAGGCTTTAAACTGATGTTAATAAACATGTGTAGCCTGATGAATAAACTTGACCAGCTCCAAATGTGGGCTGCCCATCAGGGGAGTAATTTTGGTGCCCAGGTTGGGGGACAACCTCACCTCAACCAGATTTGAATCATGGGTACTGTGGTACATACCAAATGTAAACATTATATGGAAAAAGACCAGTCATTCCTCCCTCGCCCCTGGCTGCCCGATCCTCCTCTCAGTCACAGACTCATTAGTACCCTCCAAGTTTAGCTTGCAGCACAACTATAGATTTATTAGGTCTTTCACATTTTCCTCGATAATCTTGCATTTGTAGAGAACGTTGGATGGCTTGTGCTTTGAAATCATATACCACGTGTGGGGCCGCGACGCATAGGCGTGAAGTCTAACACCTCCACAGAGTTGCACAATTGCGTTAAAAATAAAATAACACATTAGAAAAATTATCAACAAGAACACAATTTATTACACATTACTCTTACAAAGATTGGATTTGATGTGCCCGTTTACACTTATCTTTGTGCTGCGTATACTGTTAAATAGTTGCCTTCAGATCGGTGGCATTATATTGTTGCAATTACAATAACTGAAATCCTTCAATGTTTTGATATATTTCATATTTTCTCTACATGGGAGCGCTCCACCCTCCCACACACCCCTGAGTAAAAAAATGCAACTTCATGGGTGCACCGGGGAGGGGGGGTGCAGTGCCCCCACAGAAGGAAAAAATATCATGAAATATAACAAAACATTGAAGGGATTTGAAATATTGTATTTCATGATATTTTTCATTCCGTTTGGGGGGTTGCTCCATCCCCTGGGTGAAAACACAACTAAATGGGTGCACCCAGGGTTGTTATAACATAATATAATATATTACAATACTGTGCTTCTCACACATGCACATATCTTGTTGACGTTACGGGTGTCTAGTACCATAAGTAACCTAATACATGCCCGCTGTCCAACATTCTCCACAAATGCCCTACTTTTTAAAATTAGTATTATCATTATTATTCTCCATTCTGCTTTGCCTGGCAATGTGGATAACCATACACAACACAGTGGCTATGATGTGCACTGTGGGACGCACTGTGTGTTCCCAAAATGGTAGACTTCAAACGTGCACCAAAGACCTTCCAGAGTGCTGCCATCTTCCCATGCCCCACTCACACTGCTGCATACAATGATCTGTCTGGAACTTGTCTGCCCACACATTGGTGGGTTCAGCAGCTACCTGTGGCACCTAATATCAGGACCCAGTGGGCAGCTGTACAAGCAACTATCATAGAAGTCGGGTACCAAAAACACAGCCTCCAAAACCAAGAAGGGACTCCTGAGGTACATGACAAACAGCTGCCATGCAGCCTATCACACATCTGCATGAATCACCATTCATCCACTTGGACCACTCCAATGAGTTCACCATCTCCATGTGGCTGGAGTTTAACACCACAATGCAGCCACGGTGAGCCACCATACCTGTTCCTGCTCCTCAGAGACCACCCTGTTCTACTCCCAGCCTGCTGCTGTAAATTTGGCTTTGGCAGTGTAACTGTGGTTTTTGCAAGAACCCACACACCCGCTTCTTTGCTGCCACTGCCTGATTGCCTTGCATCACCACAGGAGGCATGTGCACTCCCCATCCAGTCCCACCAGAAATGGGCTGACCAAATTTTATTATTGCCCATCTGTCCCACTCTACAGCCTGCTAGCCAGCTTCGCAAGAGTTGCCTGGTGACACATTGTCAGCAGCAGATGTATTTATGTAGGGAATCATAGCACATTTAAACCCTCCAACCAGCACAGACTTTCCAAAAGCAGCAAAATGAATGAGCCAAGTGACTTGGGCCAGGCTAGGTAAAATCTGAAAAGGACACAGACGGATCTCAGGCCCTAGAATCTCCATCTGTACTCAGATGAGACCTGGTGAGGGCTGGGGTTATGCTGGGTGTTTAAAGATGTTGTAAGAAATATTATAAGCAATTTTCATAATTGCATCCAGTCAAAGTGGCCTGCCTGGTCAATGTCGGATCTGGTGTGGGCTGGGGATTGTAACGATCCAATATCAAATGTGGCCAGCCTAAGTGACACTCTTTGAAGACCTCTGGACCTGTGACTACAAAATCATTTTGTTAAATATTTTAAGATAGGGATACATCCCATCCCCTCCCATCCCCAGGTTTGGACCAGCATTCACTTCCTGAAACATGGGATCTATGGGAATAGTATAAGTAGTACAGTTGTACACATATTAAAAAATTACCTGCTTGTTTTCTTCTGACAGAATGGAATGGGATGCATCATGCCAGCAGCAACTACCAACTAGCACTCAGTGTCCAGCAGGCAGTTTCCAGGTGGGTTCCCACCTCAAGCAGTCTGTGAAGAATAAGACAGTGTTTCGTCATCGACTCCCTGCTTCCCACACATGTAGACTCCACACTGCATCGCACACTGCACATGCCCCAGAGGCCCCTGTACTGAATGCTGTCTCCTCTCCTGCAGATGAGACGACAGTCCTGAGACTTCCGACTAGTCCTTCCGATGGACTACTGACAGATTGATCGCTGCTGCTTTCTTCTGCTGCTAGCCTCCTCCTAGAAGCAGAATAGGCCCAAATTGACTGTCTCCTCTCAGTCCCCAGAGAGTCCAAGAAGTAGTGGGCAACCAATCAGTGCTGCAAGCTCAATGGAGAAGCTCAAGACACACGACGAGGAGTTACTCCATCCCGGCAGGCAGTCAGCACCCAGTTGATAGATTTTGGGTCAGGTTGACGTTTTTTTTTATTTTACAGGTCACTCAGCTCAGCGGTTGAGCGACTCTCTCTCACAAATGCTGCATACGACGCGCAGCAGTCAGTCTCCGCGCCTGCTCCTTCTCGGACCAGCGATTGGTTGGAGAGGCAGGTTAGTTTATTTTACTGGCAGTGCTACTTCCTGGTTGGTGCAAGAAGATGCAATCTGCCGCACCAGCCAGTTCCTCTTTGTTTCATTAGGTGCTGCGGGGAGCGGCATTGCCGAAAACAAACCTTCAGGCTAGCAGCAGATGTTTTTCTGAAAGACAAGAAGCGATGTTGCTGTGCTTGCTGGCTAGTAACAGCTGATATAAATTAAATAAAATGTTGGGGCAAAATGGCATAAAATTGGGTGATGCTGAAAGTTGGGGGGGACTTGTGCCCCCGGTCCCCCCCTATAATTACGCCCCTGCTGCCCATACTAACCCAGACATCATTCTCATCACTGAGACTTGGCTTAAAAGTGCCGTACCTGATCTACAGATCGCCATCCCTGACTATAAACTTTTTAGGGATGATAGAGCAACCAGGGAAGGTGGAGTGGCCATTTACTCCAAGGAGAAGTTCAACATCTCTGACATACTTAGCATGACAAAACCAAAAGAATTTGAACTCGGGTCCCAATAACTATTGACTGGATTGAGCAGAGGTAATAGGAGTTGGGTGGCTCTACTCTGACCTCTCCTACCTCTACTTTCCAAAAAACTCTCATTTGGAAAAAGTCCATAGGCATTGGCATAAAAAGAATGCTTTAGGTAAATAACCCATTGCCCTCCCTCCCCACTCTGAAACTTCTGGGAGGAAAAGGACTTAACTTTAATTAAATTATATGTAAATAGTGTTGGACTCATCCAAACTTTTTATATAGACTTTAGTTGGTCTCTGAAAAGAATTGTTCTCACAAGAAAATCCATACATATGATAGAATATCCTGGGCGAGGGAGAAAGTTCTTAACCAAGCATCACCTGAGAGAAAAGACCTGTTCATAACCCTCGAGGCTATGTAGTTATTAACTATGGCCCAGAGAAATGGATACCTAGTAGGTTCTATGGCCAGCTTCATGAATTATGACATCCCTGAGCATATTGTCTGCCGCTGTTGCACTATCGACAGGATAGATTTCAGCAAAGCTCTTTGATACCTAGCTACACATGCCCTTAAAGAGCTAGAGTACTGCTTGGAATGAATAGTAATTTTCAGATGCCAGGGTTGCCACCTGTCAGGTTTTTTTACCTGGTGATCAGGTTTTCAGGGTCCCTATCAGGTAATCCGGTTTTGCTCTGTGCTGGTCAGGTTTTTCAGCCATTTTGAGTGCTCACATACTTTTGAAACAAATGTTCTCATATAATTCATTGTTTCAGCTACATGTCCAGGTTACAGACAAGTTCTGTTGTCAATGTAGCCTTTTGTTTGTGAATGTAGTCACTCTGGGAGAAAGTATGGCCATTAACACCATTAGTACTTACTTACCTAATCTTTCCACTGCATCTTAAGTGTCATAGCAGCACAGCTGCCCCACCTTTGTAACAGTTACAGAGCCAGTTGTCCTCCACATTCATTTGCTGGTTAACATTTTCATCTCAAACAGAATTTAGGCATTTTTAAATGTTTTAAATTCTTTTTTCCTCAAGAAAAAGTATGGTCACTTCTTTGGCTTTGAAATAGTACTGTGGACAAGAAGAAATGGAGCCATCAAAGATATAAAGTATGTACACTGTTGTATGCTATTTACAGTATTTCCCTTGTCTCCCCAGAACATATCTGTAAATGAGATTTCTTTTATCTCTGTATGTTTATCTGATTAACCAATGTCAATAAATAAATACATAAATAAATAATTAGGAAGAACCTAGGAAAGTAACTTTAACAGGCACATTACAGTTTTTATTTAACTGCTGCATTAAGTGTTGTTTTTTAATGATATAACAAATGAACTACTAGGAGGAACAATGCATGATGAGTCTTGAAAAGGGGTGGGGCTAGGAGCGGAGCTTAGGATCTGGTTTTTGCTTCATTCAAAGGTGGCAACCCTATCAGATGCAGTCAGCTATCATTTCCAATATCTGAAGGATTTTTTTTATTTTCTGTTTGCTAATTAGAAGGTTTTCCGCCTGGCAATGCTAGGGTGATGTGTAGAGCAGCACTTTGTCTGGAGGAGCAAAACAAGTCAGTACTGTTCCTCCCAATATATCATCAGAAATGAGACCAAACACCTTGAGGCACCACAATCCTTGCAGCCTGAGCAGTGACTTTCACAGCTACTAATCAAAATTCAGGAATAGGACATCACTTAGTAACCAGGGCTGTGAGCCAGTCCCTGCTGCTTCATGTGAAAGTGAAACCTGGCAGTGAGAAATGGTTCTCATTGGTTACTAGTGATGTAATAGTAAGTGTGGTCTCAGTGTTGATGTAGTGGGAGGAACAGAACTGACTTTTTTTTTCCTCCAGACAAAGTGTTGCTCCACACAGCACCCCAGTACCGCCACATGGAAAATCTTCTAATTAGCAAACAGAAAAGAAAAGAAATACCTGAGATATAAGAAGTGATAGCTGACTACATCTGAAAGTTACAATTAATTGCAGGCACTTTCCAGGTAGTACACTAGCTCTTTAACATAAACAAGCTTAGCAGCAAAACAGCAATAATATATGATTTCTTACCAAGAATCCAAATATTTTTTCCATTCAAATTCTTTTGAAAGTTTTACAGTACTAGGTTAATATGAATATACTGATTATTTAATATTATGATTTGTGATAGGCAACAGATCTATGTAATCTACTAGTCCTTGACTCATGTGTAAAACTCTGTAATAAAAGATATAAAAAAAGAAAGTTTTACAGTACAGAGAACAGATCCATAACATAGCACAATAGGTAGACATTCAATAATGGACCCTCCCCGCCCCCACCTTCTTCCCTTCCCCCACCCAACCTCCTGTCCCTGACCCCCAACCTTTCCTCCCTCCCAGCACAGAGAGGTGAAACATGTAAACCTAAATTAAAGTAGAGGCACCAGTGCATACCAATTATAAGGAGTATAAAGTATGTAAGAGGTTCTAAATATTTGTATACCTTTTAAGCCTATCATTAAGGCTGGCAGTCGCCTTCTCCATTCGTAGATTAGCCAATAACTCATTAAGCCATTCATTGTAAGAAATGTCCTCACTGTCCTTCCAGTGTCTCAGTACTAATTTCTTGACTGACAGGAAATAAGAGTCATGTAATATTTACGGTTAAGCTCTGAGATTCCAGAGTAATCTCCAAGTAAACAAATTTCTGCAGTAAATAAGTCACTCAACCCTAAGAGAGAGTCTGCTCTCTGTTGAATACTAGCCCATAGTGGTGTCACCTTGGGACAACTCCAGAAAATATGATATAAAGCGCCTTCTTCTTGTTGGCAGTGGGATAGGGCACTAGTCCAGATTTGGCTAATTTCTTCGGGGAGTAATACAGGTTTTGCAGTATATGATATTGTATAAGGCGTAACCTGTCTTAGGTTACAAATTTGTGACAGTTATGCCATAGGGCAGGCCAATCAATAGTCAGATCCAGGCTGTGGGGCCAAAACAATCTGGGTAAAGCCAATCATATAGAATCCCATATGTCTTGGAAATAGCTTGCAGGAGACCCGCCAAGTGGCATAAATCCAATTGAAAAGATAGTTTTGCAGGCTGTGAGGGGGTCTGTCCCTAGCACTTTTATGAGAAGGTGCCTCAGATGGAAGACTTTGAAAATATAGTGATTCAGAATATTGAAATTACTCATGATTTCCGCAGAGGAAAACCAGGAGCCACCTTTCTTTATGAAGCTAGTAAGTGTGCCATCCCCCAGGTAAGGCAACCATCTGGGTCCCAGGATTTTGTTGTTGATCTTAAAATTGAGGTTACCCCATATGGGTTGTGACTGGTCAAGAGTGTGTCTGTATTTGAGAAAAGCACAAAGCTGGGAGGGAACTTTTACAGATACAACTATAGGAGAGACTGTTAAGCTTGGAGGGAGAACATTTAGCTTTGTGTGTAAAAGTGGTGCCAGTGATAGACCATAGGACCGAATATGGGCTAGCTCAATTTTAAGCCAGAGTGGAGTGAAAAGGTGGGGAGGTAGTGAGTTATCTAGGGACAGCCATCTGAGATATTTGGTGGCATGACTAGCCCAATAATAAAGGCCAAGGTGAGGGAGGTGTAAGCCCCTCTAAGTTTGGGAGCAGCTAGTTTGTGGAAAGCTATTCTTGGCTGTTTGCCAGACCAGATGAATTTGGTGAGAAGCCCATGCACCATCTTAAACCAGGACCTTGGAAGCCATATGTTAAGTAAGTTAAGGGGATAAAACAGGCAGGGGAAAACATTCATCTTAATTAGACTGATTCTCCCCCACAGAGAAATCGGAAGGGCAGACCATCGATCTAAATCCTGGCTAATAACTTGTAACAGAGAGTCTAAATTACATTTGAGAGAAAGGGCTGAATTTCTTGTAAGATCAATTCCAAGATACCTTAGAGAATCTTGTTTCCACGAGAGCCCTAAGACAGAAATAGAGTCCTTGAACACCTTATGATTAAGGGGGAAGACAACCATTTGCCAACATTTAGCTTATAGTTAGATACCCAATTAAACTCGTCCGTGACTTCTAACATGGGTGGGATAGAGATATCTGGGTAACACAACTGAAAAAGGAGGTCATCTGCATAGGTGAAGACCTTGACCTCCTGGGCCTGAATAGAGATTCCCAGAATCCTCTGACATTCCGTCAATCGGTGGATAAGTGGCTCTAAATACTGTAGAATTTATTTATTTCACTGTAAAAAAAAGTCTTGCTATGTTCACTGTAGAAAGAGACCCACTAAATTAATTGAACAGCTAGGTTAGTCATCTGTGTCAGACTCATTATATGGAAGTACAGAACAGTGAAATTTAACTGCAGCTAACAAGTCGTATAGCCTCAGACTGCTAAATTAAATGAACGCTCTACTTTTCAATTCTACAGTAGATGTTAAAGAGCAATGGAGACACAGGGCAGCCTTGTCTAGTACCTGAATGCACTGGGAAAAGTTCTGAGATCGCTCCATTACCGGTCACACGGGCAGTTGGGGATTGATATAGGGCTCGTATCCAGTTTTGAAATTCAAGGGGGAAATCAAAAGCCTTGAGAGTCCAGAACAGAAAATTCCAGTTTACTCTATCGAAGGCCTTCTTGGCATCTAGAGATACCAAGGCCACTGGGAAATGAGCATCTCTGGACACCTAGAAGACATGCGGTAGGGTGCGCAGGTAGTCTACCGAAGACCTCCCCTTCATAAATCCAACCTGTTCCAGACCAATAAGATTGGGGAGAATTAAACTAATATGGTCAGTGAGTAGTTTGGTTAAAATTTTTATATCCTGATTGAGAAGGGAGATAGGGCGATAGCTTATAACCAATTCAGGACTCTTGTCCCCTTTGGGCAAAAGGACAATCAGGGCTTCGAATAGTGTTTGGTCAGCCTGTGCACCGGATAAGACATGCCGGTACAGGGGCAGAAGTAAAGGGATTAACTGGTCTTTAAATTTTTTATAGAAATTGGATGAAAAGCCATCCTGTCTAGGGATTTTATCTCTTGGAAGGCTTTTGATGACTTCAACCAGCTCTAGCATAGAAATAGGGGATAATAATGCACGTTGTTGTGCTTCAGAGGAGGAGGGTAAATGGGAAGCCTCAAGATAGCTATCCAGAATCTGATCTGAAGGTGTGTTAGACATGAGCCCATACAATTGTTTGTAGTAGCCGACAAATTAGGCTACAATGTCTGTTGGTGACATTTTCAAGGAGCCATTGCTTTGGAGTGGATTGGTGGGATGAATCAAGAGGATTCTTGTTGCTTTATTCTGAGAACCAACAAGCATCCTGCCTTCTCACCCTGGTCTGTGCAAGAGGCCTTAGTTCTTAGAATTGGAAATTCAGCCCTTTCTCTCAAAAGTTCCAGATAGGTATCCATTAATGAACCAGCTCCTGCCTAACATGTTCCAGGGAGTGGAGGGCCAGTTTTGACTCCATGTTCCAAATTTGGGAGAGAAGATGCAACAGTTGCTGTTCCCTTTTTTCTTTTTCTCTGTGAGGCCAGGCCAATCAAAATGCCTCTTAGATAGGCCTTGAAGGCACACCATTCCATGTCTAGCCTATTGGTGGAATTGCAATTAGCCTCAGTGAACTGACAAATATGTTGGATTACTCCAGGGTCTTTCAGTAATTGGTCATTAATTTTCCAACGTGCCCCCCTTTTGGGGAGGGACAAAAAGGAAAATTGGCACATAATCAGGGAGTGATCTGAGGGAGGGCCAGGTTGAATAGAAGAGGCTAAAACCCCAGGGAGAAGTGATTGGGAAAGAAGTATATAATCAATACGTGAAGAAGACCTGTGAACTGGGGAGGTGAATGTATATATCCTGTCAATGGGATTAAGAATGCGCCAGACATCACACAGACCTACCTGGTCCATCATTTCTCGCAGTGCCCAGTTGGGCAAGGGAGAGCCCTTTTCAGAAATGACCTGACTGATCCATTTCTGGATCAAAAACTAAACTAAGATTACTCCCAAGTAATAGCGAGATCAAGAGAAAGGGGTAAGAACATTAATGAGCTGTGTGAAAAACCATGGAGTGTCCGATTAGGCCCGTGATAGGCTTTCTAAAAGAATTTCAATAGTATATATTGTACCAGAACCAATATAAATCTGCCCTGGAGGTCTCTGATAATCTGAGTGGGGGTGAATGGGACTCTCCTATGGATTAAAATCATGACTCCGCAAGTCTGGATGTTGCCCCCAGCGGAGAATACCTGACCCACCTGCTGTCTCTTCATTTGCAATGCCTCAAAGTCTAACAAGTGTGACTCCTGTATAAATAAAATTTCAGCTGCCAGAATATTCAGATGCTTCAGCACCTTGTATTGTTTTACTTTCCTCCTGACCCCTTTTACATTCCATGTAGCCAGCTTGAGATCAGTAGCCATTCATTGCAGTAGAGTCTGACCAGAGAACATTCAGTATTGCGGCATAGGTAGATGGCTTTGGTACCTCATTGCATATAAAATCTGTGCTATCCCCCAACCATCCTCCCTCCCCAACTTCCATGCAGATTCCCAAATACCAAAAAATATCCAAACAGTATCCCCGAAACAGTAAACCAACCCTCCCCACCCCCTTACTGTTACAAACATCATTGTGCAGAACCCCATTTTACTGTTCCTCCCCTTCCCGCCACCCAAAACTGTTTCCTGTTCAGTATTTCACATTACTTGAACAGAATAAAGATAGAATATGTTTGCCCTGGATTGTGGACAAGAGCCCTTCGATCCGGGACAACAACTACTGGAAAATTAACTATCCTTATGTAAAAGGCTGTTTTGCCTTTGACCTAGAACTACAACACATAGCAAAAAGGGGAAACAACCCCCCCTCCAGTCAGCAAACAAGAAATAACTGCATAAACTCAGAGTTGTTAGTAAATAAACATAGATCCACTGATTTCTTGAATGACATAGTTCGCTACCATAAGCACCTGTAAGACCTTGTGTTTAGCTGCAGAATGACCAACACAGTGATATGTCCCAGGCTTTGATTACCCATCTCTGCAAGAACTAAGGCTAAAACCCTTTTGTCATCAAGATCGTGGCAGAGACTGGACTCCCAAAATTAAGCCTATACAATGTGACTCGCTTCAATCAGCTGTAAACCCGTAGGTCTCTGGAACGAGGAGGACGCACTCCCTCTAGTGGATGCTATGGCAAATTGTCACAGGCTGCAGGGAGATCGAGCTGTATGATTGTGCACAAATTCGAGAGGTTAAGCAGAGCGCTACTTGAAATCTGTGGCATGCATCTTCATTAGGGCAGGATGGTACTAAGCAAAAGCCACTATAGAAAAGATTGCACGTCCAGGCTCCTGATTCATCAAATAGGCCAGTCCACCTCGGAACACCAGGTGTTGAGAGGCACAAGTTTTCAAGATCGGATACCCTCTAAATCTCAGTGTAACCTTATTACAATATTACTCATCAAAAGTAGGAGCTAAAATAAATTGAGAACTTTCTGCCCCTTCTGGGAAAGTATAGTATGGCCAGATCAGGCGTCATGGAAGAGGTCTGGTAGAGTGACCTGAAGTCCGACTTGGGCTGCCTCTGGATCTTCATAAGCTTGCCAGCTGCCTGAGATTAACACCTGGAGCCTTGCTGGGTAATTCATGCTGGATTTCACCCTCTGTCTATAAGCTTAGTGACCAAGGGGTGGGAGGAAGTTCTGCACTGCCGGATTGTAGCTGGCAAATCTTGGGCAACATGAATTTTGATGCCTTCCCAACGGACTTCTTGTAGCTCTCAAACTTTGGAGAGAAAATTTTGGTGCTCTAAATAATTTAAGAAACTGAAGATCAATGGCCTTGGTGGAGCCCCCTCTGGGGGGAGTTGGTCGAAGTGCATGATGAGCCCTTTTGATCACGTATTTAGCTCCAAAGGGAGAAGGCCCTGCTATTTTTTCCACCAGCTTCTGGATGAAGAGTATGGTGTATTGGCCCTCTTCAGCCTACGGCAGGCTGATGAGGACCACGTTGTTTCTGCAGCTACGGCCCTCAAGGTCCTTTACCTTCAATTCCATTTTTACTAGCCGCTGTCTGATGTCCACAAGTTCTTGGTCAGCCTTCTCCACTTGTTTCTCCAGTGAGCTGATGCGGGCTTCTCTGTCAGAGGTACGTACTGTTAAGTCCTCCAGAGCTTGTGAGAGGAATCTAATCTCTGCTTTCATCCCTCGGATCTCCTCCTGAAAAGGTCTAAATTTAGCTAGAAATCTGGAAAGTGTAAGTGGCTCTTGGTCTGACTGAGGGTGGGCCATCCCCAGCGGTGCAGTTACAGCAATGGCCTGGGATTTTTGGGGTGCCTTCTCCAGTGTAGCCGGGGGAGTATGCCTCAGTGGCGCCTTCCGCATTTCGACCTCCATGTGGCTAGAAGTAGCTGCAACCCTAAGGTGTTAGGTTGCTAAGTCTTCCAGTTGGTTCTTATAACTTACCTGAGCTGTAAAGAATGTAAAATTGACTTTTAAATGGTTGGGAGGCAGAAGCGGTGAATCGGAGCTGCTATCAGGCATGCTGCATCATGTGGTCCCATTATTTATTTATTTATTTTTAATCTTTGCCTGGAGGGTGTGCAGACAGTGGCACATTGACTTTGTCACAGGCGCTGCCTGCACCATCACCTCTAGTCTGGATGTGAAAAGAAAATCAGCAGTACACTTATCAAGCTGGTGTTTCCTCTCAATCTTTCTGTCCACCCCATAGGAAGATGAAGGGGTTTTCAGAATCTTAAAATTTGCTTTCTTCAGTGTATCATCTATTGGCAGGCCAGTTTCTTTGAAGGGGCATGACCCATAATTTCTAGGTAGATCTCCTCCAACTCTTGACTGATGTCATCCTGGAGAGGACATTCCAGAATGTCCACCATCTATTTAAAAAATGTAAAAACAGGAGGAAACTACAACATTATCATCACTTAAATCTGCCCCAGTGCAGCCGACTGAGTCTAATGGGTCACCTGAGGCAATTCATGATAACCATCATCACCTTTAAAATAAAAACCTTGGGCATAACAAAAGTAATGGAGAGAAAATATTGCCCATAGATAGTAAAGTCTAATATAAATACCAAGCTTTAGCTAGTTCATTTACAGAGGGCATATCTTTATCAACCACTGTTGTCTCCTTATGCCTTTCAGGAGGAGGGACAGCAGTGAGATTATCATTCTTAGTCTTTCTAGCAAGGATGAGAACAGAACCCTGCTCACTTTGTCTTTTAGAGGTTTGGCTAGAATTATTAATTTTATTAGACTTATTTTCATTGGAGTCCTTAGAGGACTCATAAATACCTTTATGTTGACTTTACCTTCCTCAGCATTTTTAGAGGAGCAGGAGGCAGACTGAGAGGCCAAAATAATGAAACTTTGGCCAAAAAGCTAAGCCAATTGGAATAAACTTGTTGGAGTTTTTTTTTCACAAATAGTGGAGAAAAGAAACAGTAACCACCTCCACACCTCTTACCAACTGAAGCTCACTGCACAATACAAGGAGGTCTTACCCCAGAGAAATGAGAATTACTCCTCACACCATGTTATATTATATAAAAAGTAGAGAAAAATGGTTCCAGAAATTAGCGCTAATGCAGGAAAAAATTTACCACTCAAGCACAAAAAAAAAGCATTGATTTTGACTCAAATGCAGTAAAAATACAAGCTTACAAACTAAATACTACCAAATAAAATAAAAATGACAATGCAATTAATTGTGCATGCAGCAAACCTTTACCTCAGAAAAAAATGCCAAAGTAGGAAAAATGGTACAGTCCTTGCAACTGGGCGGAACCAAGCGCAGTTGCAATACAATCGATAGAAATGAAGTAAATACCTCAAAATACCTCTAAGGCAGCACTCAAAAGTAAGAAAATGTCACAGGAAGATCTCTGAAGAAGTAGAGCTCTGGGGCAGTGTTGCCAGGTCAGTGGAGAATAAGTTCAAAGGTACTTCAGGCTGACTGCAGGCAGCTCTCTCTCTCTGTCTGTCTCTCTCTGCCTTGATTGGCCAATGCCCTCCTCATTTGCATTGACTCCACCTCTCCGGGCAGTGTAACTCTGCTGGCATACTGTACCTGTCAATACATGCTGAAGAATTCCTGGGGTGAGAAAATGCATTATACATGAAAGAGATCATAAAAGGAAATGAACTTATTTGAAATCTATAATTCCATATCATCTTCATAAGTCACTGACAATGCTATTCTCCAAGATCCTTGCTTCTATGACAGTCAGTAAATGAAATTTTAACAAAAATAAGACATAGTTTAATAATAAATGCAGGACTCCAAACAATCTCACAAGTATCATTAGAAAAACTAAGGAAGAGCCCTCAAGAGATAATTAAGTTTAATGAAGAAAGGAAAAGCTATAATATCATTCTCTTAGAAGAAGAAAACAATTCAGAAACAAATTATGGCCTATTATGTATGAAACATGAGCTAAACAGGACACTTCCACTTTTTGGTAATCAGTAACCAAAGGAACAAATAATTTCAAACAAAGTCTGCAGTCTCAATGAAAGCTGACAGATGGGTAGCATATTTTAGTAAAATACTTTGTGATTCCTTAAAGAGTTGCATCATGTTAATACAGATAATATTAAAAGCCATAGTCCATTGGTAGTTATGTTTTTGGAGGTTGAGAAGCTATTAGTAAAAGGAAAAATCATCCAGATTTGATGGACTCACTGCTGATATTTGTGTTACACTTAAATATATGGAGTTCATCCTAATGATTTTGTTTTTCAATAAATGTTTCAAACATGATTTTATTGCTGATAGTTGGAGATCCAATATGGTAGTGCCCTTCATAAAAAGGGAATATAAAGATCCAAAATTTTAGGTCCATAAGCCTTCTGGATACTATCTCAAAATATATGTATGGTAAAGTACAAGAACTGGATCAGTATGAACTCACTGATCTCAGACCTTTGAGCAGGATTTAGATAAGCTTCTCAGCTGTTAATCATATCTTTCTACTGGCCCATTTGATAAAAAATATGTATTCTATAGAAGGATAAAACTATATGCAGTATATTCGTTTTAGAGTGGCATTCAACTCGATAGACCATAATAGTCTTTGGTCAAAACTCACTGCAAACAATCTGGCTCAGAATTTTTATCTCCAATTATATAACTATACACCAATAACAAGAACTGTATTAAGTATAATACAAAGGGTTATACTACTAGATGTTTCACTTCAAGTAAAGGAGTGAAACAAGGATCTATTAGCTCTGCTCTCTTAAATTTCCTTGATTCAAATTGTTTCCATTCTCCAAATATCTCAGGTACCTCTTGCCCAGGTTTAGCATATGCACATGACATAGTATTGTGGCATTTTGGTTTGGTCTGACACTAAAAGGCCCTTACCTTGTTTGTAGTCTGCCTTGCCTATCTGGTGCATCTGCAATAGTCGACTCACTGGTATCAAACAAACAGAGTCAGATGCAGAAAATAATAAACAAAATTAGTTTATTCAGTAACATATCCAGGGACATCTCATCAGTATGAGGTACAGACTCACTCTGTCTGTTAGGGAGAAAATTGGGGTTTCCAAAGCCCCTGCTAGAAACAGAATAACATGTGACCAAGACTCTGGCTGCAATATTACTGTTCCTTGTTAAAGGGCTGCAGCTATTCTTAAAGCCATTAGCTTAATCTGTACTCTACCTCATAAATGTGAGTACCACTCAAACAAGTAAAAGCATTGCTATGCATTAACAACAGTAAGAATTATCAAAACCTTTTTAAACATTAATATAAACAGTTATCAGCATCACAGGACAAATTATTAAGAAGATTGATTGATTGACTGATTGATTGATTGATTGATTGAAAACCACAATACTTAGCTGCAGAGGAGGGGAGGAAAGAATCTGGACTACACTGGTGGCCAATCAGTGTAGTGCCAGGGGAGAGGGGACACACATAGCACTTGAAGCTTGGCCATGTCACAAGTGCTAAAGTGCGGACAGAGGGAATAGAGGGAAGGAAGCTGCAAGATGCACTATAAATATATGCCAATATTGCAAACCAACAAAACCTAGGGGGAAATGGTTATTGCAAACAGTAAAAGCTTAATGCAGAATAAATGAACACACAGTTCTATAAGGCATACAATAATGAATGATCACACAGAGTTCAAGACATGACCACTGAGTTCAAATTTAAAGTTCACAGTTTTTTGTGATTTTTGCGGTCAGTTGGAATGGACTTGTGTGTGGATTGGACCAGTTCCTGACAGAACATGGTCCAGTCAGAAAAGGGGACCCAAGAGGTCTGTGAGCTGTCAAAACCACACCATTTTATCTGATAAGTTCAGGATCCTTTGGCATATTTTTGCACAATATCTTCTCGATCTGATATACAGGAGAGTTCTGAGAAGATGCATCAGCAAATGATTGAGAAGTTCCTGGTAGTCTATCAGGTTGAGTTGGCAAAACAGGATCTGGCTGGTTGTCAGGACCATGGGGTAGTGAAGGAAATGGTCTGAAACTGTCTGCATGAAATTTAGTTTCCAAAAGTATAGCAAGTTCAAGTGCAGCTTCATTACTTGGGTTACTGGGATCATCAGGGAGGGTATCATTCAGGTACCCATGTTTCAGTCTATGATCAGGGGTATCAAATGAAATAGGGAGGGAGAAGCCTGGCCAGTTAGAACAAAATGCTTCCCTGGATTAACGGTGCACAGGGCCAAGCACGAGGTATATCAGCTGGCAAAGGATTGTGGGGGTTCCCCAGACATACTGGTCCACCTGCGTACAAATGACATTGAGGAAATAGCGAGCTAGAGATACAGGCAGATTCAGGAGCTTGCCAGGGTCTGTCATGACATAGGATGCACAGTTTCCTTCTCAGAAATCCTGCCGGTGCCAAGGGCTGAGTGGGGAACACAAAAGGAAGATTAGGAGATAAACCAGTGGCTCAGGGAGTGGTGTGAGGCCAGAGGGTATGGGTTGATGGGGGATTGGGGGAGACCTGGGAGGATAAGGAGCTGTATGCTAGAGATAGGCTCCATCTCAATTTGGAGGAGGGAATTCTAAGTTGAAAATAGAGGGTTCATTGGTGAAAAGTGGGGTTTAAACTTGTGAAGGGAGGGATGGGAGAAAGGCTGTCAAGGGTTGCCGATAAGGAGGGACTCTGTCTTCACCCTCCTGGGGTGCTGGAGGAATGCAGGAAAAGGTCAAGTGGTAAAGTGCAGACCAGGGGAAAACAGAATCCCCATGGGAACATGAGCAGCGGAAATGAAAGTATAGGGAAAGGATGGAAGGTAGTCCTGCTAAATGCCAGGAGCTTAGGCAATAAAATTCCTGAGCTCCAGGCGATGCTAACTGAGGGAGCGGTGGATGTGGCAGCGGTCACTGAGACCTGGGCCACTGCAGGACATGACTGGGACCTGAACCTGGAGGGTTACACTATGTTCAGGAAGGACAGGGGGGAGGGAAAGGAAGGAGGGGTAGCAATGATAGTCAAAAACTGCATTGGCATAGGGGGAGTAGAAGAGGTGGAGGGAACCGTGGAGGCGATTTGGGTCACCTTGTTAACAAGGGAGGGCAAGAGAGTAAAAATAGGAGTGGCGATAGACCCCTGCACTGGCAGAGGAGCTGGAGGAGAGTCTGGTGGCAGATGTTGGGAGACACTGCAGACTGGGCAGGGAAGGGTGGTGGTGTTGGGGACTTAAACATGCCAGGAACAGACTGGGAACTATGACATCCT
Source organism: Neoceratodus forsteri (assembly GCA_016271365.2). Lineage (NCBI taxonomy): Eukaryota > Metazoa > Chordata > Ceratodontiformes > Ceratodontidae > Neoceratodus > Neoceratodus forsteri. Next base: position 1,071,263,615 of record CM028130.1, read on the forward strand.
CAGTGGCCAGGGAACAGAGGTTGTTAGATGTCTTTCAAGACCGTCCTAACTCAGCAGGGGGGGAACCACCAGGGAGGCACGGGTACTGGATGTGGTCCGGCAGACAGTGACCAGATCAGTGCCTGGAGGTAAGGGACCCACATGGAGTGACCATGCCACGGTCTGGTTCTGCCTGGACCTAGAGGGTAGAAGACTGCACAAAGATGGGCAACTGACTTCAGGGGCAGATTTTAAGGAAATGAGAAGGATCCTAAGGAGCATTTGGATGGGATTGGGTCAGACATGGATGCTGATAGTAGGTGGGAAATCATCAGGAGAGGGGTGCAGGATGCTACCAGCACATGTGCAAGAGTAAGATGCGGTAGGGCCCGAAAACCCTGCTGGTGGATCAGGGAGGTCCAGGAGGTGGTGCGGGGAAAGAAGGCAGCCTATAGGCAATTCAAGTGCTCAAGGAATGAAAGGGATCGAGGGGAGTATGAGCTGATGGCTAGAAGGGCCACTAGGGTGGTGAGAGCAGCTAAGGCAAGGAAGGAGCAGAACCTGGCCAGGGAAATTAGGAGAGGGAACAAGGGGTTCTTTAGATACATTGGGGAAAAATGAAGGGTGAAGGGTCAGATTAGCAGGATTAAAACAGGGGAGAGATGGGCACAAGACCCGGGGGAGCAGGCTGAGGTACTAAATGAGTATTTCACCTCATTTTTCACCAAGGAAAATGGGGGTGCTGCATCATACATGGGAGGAGACAGTGATACTGAGGAAGGGGGCACCCATACCGATCGGCAGGTCTGGGGAGAGGGGGAGGCATCACTGGCAGGAGGGGGGAAGGCTAAGCAAGGAGAAGAGGTAGCGGAAGTGGAAATCACAGCAGAGAGAGTGAGGGAAGCCCTCAGGTCCCTTAAGACGGAGAAAGCACCGGGGCCAGATAAATTACATCCCAGAGTGCTGAAGGAACTTGCGGATGTCCTTGCGAAACCCCTGGTGGAGCTTTTCACCATCTCTCTGAGGACAGGGTGGGTGCCCCAGGACTGGAAGGTGGCACATATAGTACCTACCCACAAGGGGGGATCAAGGGAGGTGGCAGGGAACTACAGGCCTGTCAGCCTGACATCGGTGGTGGGCAAGGTGATGGAGGGCATTGTCAAGGAGAGGCTGGGGGACCTGGAAAAGCCAGGGTGCCTGGACGATAGACAGCATGGATTCATCCTGGGGAAATCGTGTCAGACAAACCTTGTGGAGTTCTATGACTGGGTGACGAGTGCCTTGGACCTGGGTAGACCAGTGAACATCCTCTTTCTAGACTTCAGCAAGGCATTTGACTCTGTTCCTCACGTGGGCCTGTTGGATAAGCTGGGACAAATGGGGGTGGGGAACCAGATGATCAGATGGATAGGCAATTGGCTCCAGGACCAGACCCAGAGGTTCGTAGTTGGTGGGATAGTCTCATCCCCAAGGAGGGTCATTAGTGGGGTCCCACAGGGATCAGTCCTTGGGCCCCTCCTGTTCAACGCCTACGTCTCTGACATAAGGACAGGTATCAGGAGTGAGATGAGTCTCTTTGTGGATGACTCAAAACTGGGGGCGGTGGTGGATGGGGAGGAGGGGAGGGTGGCCCTACAGGGAGACCTGGAGGCTCTGGAAAGATGGTCTAGAAAGTGGAAGCTGAGGTTCAATGCAGGGAAATGCAAGGTACTGCACCTGGGGGCCAGAAACCCGGGCCAAGTGTACACCCTAGGGGGCAAATGCTACAAGTCTCGATGGCTGAGAGGGACCTGGGGGTGGTGGTGGATGTCAAGATGAACAACTCGGAGACTTGTAGGAGGGCAGCAGCCAAGGCCAACAGGATGCTGGGATGCATCGCTAGGGGGATCACCTCCAGAAGGAGGGAAGTGATACTCCCTCTGTATAACTGCTTGGTGAGGCCGGACCTCGAGTACTGCGTGCAGTTTTGGAGGCCACACTTAAACAGGGACATTAAACTCCTGGAGAGGGTCCAGAGGAGGGCAACCAAAATGATTTGGGGCTTGGGGACAGGACCTATGAGGAGAGTCTCAAGAGCTAAATATGTACACATTGGAAGAGAGAGGGCGGCGGGGGCATGATAGAGGTCTTCAGGTACATGAAGGGGTAAATAGGGAGGAACAGTCTGGGTGCTTTGAAGGAAGGAGGAGGGGCCACAGAGGGCATGGGTGGAAGCTGGAGGGGAAGATTCAAGGGAGAAAGGAGGAGGTGCTACTTCACTGAGAGGGTTGTGGAGCCTTGGAATGTGCTGCCTAGGGGGCTGGTGGTGGCAGAGATGGTGGAGGGGTTCAAGAGGGGGTGGGACAGGTACAGGGGGAAGGGTTCTGGAAGCAAAATCCAATGCAGCAAGAATATCCAGAACTGGGAATGGAGAAGCCAGAGAAGGTGAGGGGGGCAGCAAGGTCAGCTCCCATGGTGGGGGCTGACCAGACAAGCAGACGCGAAAGACCATTAGGCCAATTCTGCTGGCATTTTAGTATGTTAGCATGTTAGTATGTGGATTTTATTGTGTACCAGTTTTCCACTGGACTTGCGGCACAAGCAAACATGAACAGGAGGCAGCTTTTTCACACTATAGAAGGGACCAGTCCAAGGGGCAAAGTAGTTTTGGTGGTGCTCGGAACAAGGACAGGTCAGTACAAGTTTACAATGTCCCCAACAGAAAATGAAGAGGTTCATGTGACTTGGCTGCTGACATTATCTGCATTGCAGATTTCTCTGGCCCAGTGTGTCAATTGCAACATGTCTGGCAAGTTCAAGCTGTCCCAACATTGGAATGATGAAGGATGAAGCTGACTCTGGAACCTCTAGCAATGAGAGATCCCTTCCAGAGGTGTTCTTGGATGATGTCCATGGACTAGAAAAATGGTGTGTACTCTGTACTGTCGACACAAGGACTGGTGTTGTAAGCAAACTGAATGAAAGGAATTAAATGATCCCAAGTGTCGTGAGTCTCATTCAGGTACTTGGATAGTGTATTAAGAATGGTAGACATCATTCTCTCACTTTGTCCTTTGCATTGTGGATGATAACTGGATGTGTGAGTCTTTTAATGTCGAGAAGTTTGCATGTTCCTCGCACAATAGTTGAAGGTAGTTAGTGCCTCTGTCTGAACGCGGGTATGCTGGGGTACCCTGATGACAGATGATTGTGCTGAGGAAGGCACTTTCAACTCTGGCAACTTTAATGTCTTTAGGTGGATTAGTTCCAAATACTTAGTAAGGTAGTCCATGAAAAGAATGTACTTGTTGCCAGAGTCAGGACATGTAAGCAAGGGCCAAGAATGTCCATGCTGACTCTTTGGAATGGTTCAATGGCTACAGGCATTGGAATAATGTGTGTCTTTGTCAGTTTGGCAGGAGGCTTTCTTTGGGAGCAGGGCTGGCGGATTTGAAAATCGGACAATGTCCTTGTTCATGTGAGGTCAGAAGAAGTGAAGCCTTGTCTTTTCAAGAGTTCTGTGGATTCCCACATGACCTCCGGAAAGTGGAGTGGCATGAGTGGATTGAAGAACTTCGGTGACTAGACAAGCTGGCACAACTAACGGATCACGAGTTCTATCCGTGCGATGGCCCTTGCCTTCCTTGGTTCAAATGTGAAAAAGCACACCGTCATTGAGAAAGTCTTGTGACATGAAGAATAGGACATCCTGGTGGTGTTTCTTTTGTTGTGTTAAAGTTCCAGTCTCTAGATACTTGATTATGTCTGTAAATTGAGGATCAGTTCTTTGTTGCAGTTTAATCATCAGGGAGATATCAGTATTAGAGGTTCTAAGAAGCTCTTCAGCTGCTTGCAATAAGTGAAGATTTGTGCTTTTCTCTGTAGAAGCAGTTGGTAGCAGCAAAGCAATTTGAGGTGCTGTAGGAGTGTCCCCAGGGAGCTCATCTGTGGAGTGGAAAGGAAGAGCTTGTAGGCAGGCTTCTTCATCAGTTGAAGAGGAAGTGGAGGGATACCATCTCCAGCTTATGGTGTTGGCATTAGAATGAACTTGACCTGGTCGGTATTGAATTTCAAAGTTGTAGCATTGCACGATGGTAATCCATCAGGTGAACTTGCCTACTGGCTCCCTCATTTTGAACAACCATCTGAGGGCAGAGTGATCCATGATAGCTGTGAAGAAGGAGTAGCAAAGGTAACAGCCAAAGATCTTTACAGCAAAGACCACGGCTAGGCATTCTTTTTCTGTGATGCCATAGTTTTGTTCAACTGATGAAAGAGAACACCCGGCATAGGAAACAACTCATTCTGTTCCATCTTGGATTTGACACAGCACAGCGCCCACTGCAAAGGAACTAGCATCTGTTTAGAACATGAATGGTTGGTCGAACCTTGGGTAGGCCAGTATTGGGGAAGAAATAAGTTTTTCTTTCAAGGTTTCAAAGGCCTCTTTGCATTCGGAAGTCCATATGTAGTCACATCCCTTTTTGGTGAGCTTGTACAGTGGAGCTGCAGTCTTGGCACAGTTGCAGATGAATTTTCTGTAGTAGCCAGACAAGCCCAAGAAAACTCTAAGGTCTTTGAGGTTGCTATGTTCTGGATAGTCTTTTACTACTGAGAGCTTCTCTGGGTCTGGAGAGATGCCTTGAGAACTAAACACATGTCCCAGGTAATGGAGTTGATGCTGTGCAAAGCAACACTTCTCTGGGAGAAGTTTGAGGTTGGCTTGCCTGAGATGTTTGAACACCTTTTTGAGATGCTGGAGGTGCTCTTAGAAAGTTCAGTTGAAGACATAGCATCATTGAAATAAACTAGGCAAGATTTCCAAGACAGTCCATGTAATACAGCTACTGTGACATGTTGAAATGTGGCTGGACTATTCCGAAGTCCCATAGGCAAATTCTTGAACTGAAAAAGTCCCAAGTGGCAGCACAAGGCTGTGTATGGGTGTGAAGCTGGATCAATAGTAACTTGGTAGAATGCACTCTGTAGGTCTAGAGTGGTGAAATAAGCTGTGCTGGCCAAACCAAGGCTCTCTAAGGTGTCTTCGGTTGTAGGTAGGGGATGAGCATCCTGCACCGTGTGTAGGCATTGAGCTTTCTGTAATCTACCATAAAACAATACCCTTTGTCTTTCTTTACCACCAGCAAGCAAGATGCACCCCAGGGACTTGTAGATTCCTCGATAATGTCCTGTTCAAGCATGTCCTTGATTAAGTCCTCCACTTCATAGGCTTGCTGATGAATTGGTTTTTGGTTGGGCAGCACCTCAATGGTGTATTGCAGGATATCGCAGCATCTGAGTTTGTTATCAGGGCCAACAATGACATCTGGGTAGTTCTCCAGGAATTCCCGGAAGTTATTGTTTCTTTGTTGGACATGCTGGAAGTTTTACGGTAGATAGCCTCTGACTAAAGGGTATCTCTTCTGAAGCTAGAGTGGTTGTGATGGTACTGACAGGACGAATGTTATTGGAACCAGGCTGAGGACTGTGCAGAAGCTGAAGCTGGTCCCCTGAAGACAGACAAACAAACTTTCTGATGTTGGCACACTTTGAGATGACCACTGACTCATCTGTGAAGTTGCAGCAATTCTGGAATACTGAGTCAGCATGCACAGCAGACAAGGTGTTCCCTGGAAGGAGACCTGAGGAGTACAGAGCTGAGGATCATGTGATGATGCCAACAACACCTTGTTGGAGTGGTTCACCTCAAATCTTAGCAATCAAAACCATCTCTGATTTAGGAGTGACTGAGTCTATAGCTGTGCACTGCCTCCGGGATCTAGTGAAAGTTTGTTTGAGGCAAAATCCAGGTTGGCTTTGTGCACTTTGAGAAAGTCCAGGCCAAGAATCATGCATAACAGCAAAGAAGCAGTAGCATATGATATCTTCCCACAGAATCTAGCTTTCTAGAGTCCTTCTTCTGGGGAAGAGCAGACAGCGCACATTGACTTTGTCACAGGCTGCTGCCTGCATCACCCATTGTGATCTAGATGTGTATAGAGAAGATCAGCAGTACACTTACCGAGCTGATATTTCCTCTCAATCTTTCTGCCCACCCCAAATCACTCAAAAAGTAAGAAAATGTCACAGAAAGGTCTCTGAAGAGGGAAAGCTCCAAGGCAGTGTTGCCAGTTCAGTGGAGAAAAAGTTCTGAGGTCCTTCAGGCTGACTGCAGGCAGCACTCTCCTTTCTCTCTATGCTGATTGGCCAATGCCGTCCTCATTTGCACTGACTCCACCTCTCCGGGGCAGCTTAACCCAGCTGGCATACTGCACCTGTCAGTACATGCTGAAGAATTCCTGGGGTGAGAAAGAAAACTTTGTTCAGTGTTTCAACAGACTGAATTCACATGCTGTTAAACTATAAAAACAGGAAGTTGATGCTCCCAGCCTTTTAACTAGACTGTACCATTCACTTCCCATTCCAGAATGCTAGCCAACCAGGAGACAGCCATATAGGATGCGACTGCTAACATCAGTGTGCTAACATCATTGAGCTCAGGAAGCCAATGTGCTTCCCATGACACACCTACTGATTTAGAAGCTAAAGACATTGACAGCCTGACAAATGTTCCACTTATTTAAAGAACAGTTACTGTTATGCAACAGACACCCTGTTCACCACTGTTACAGTGAGCAACGTCATTGTCCCTGATGCTGTACTAGCCCTCAAGCAGGAACACGCACTAGCCAGTGAAGATTTATTTCACAAAATCAGGAAAAGGATCACAGATGCTGGTAGACAAAATTACCAGACACAGGGTTTTGCTCTTCTGTGGTGATTCCACAACACAGGGATAGCTTATATTCCCTTCAGGTTAGGAAACAGGGAAGTCCTCATTTTGGTATGTGGTCCCAGGTTTGAATCCATGTGACTTAGCTGCTGACTTTCTTGTTCGCTTAGTGGTGGTGTTGATTTAACACATGCAGATCTTCTTAGAGGGCATCTGTTCCATTAGGCCAAACCTTTGGAACTATACCTGTGGGTTCTATGTCATAACTGACCACCGAAAGACTAAGCGTTAAATTATGACTACATCACAGAAAATAAATTTCAGTGATGTACTTCCCGCGCACAGCAAAAGAAGGCACTGGAGACTTTATGCAGGGGTCAGCCCCCGCAGACCGCCTTACAAAAGGATTCTCAATCCAGGTGGGTGCATGTTGGGGGTGCAAAAGAGATAAAGAATTTGGGCCAGGCACAACAAAACATACCTGTGCCCAGCACCATCACAACTGCAGCCCTGAACCCACCCACCACGCCACAGGGCCAGCTCGGCAGCTCACTGCAGCACCACCCTCACAATCCCTCTCTCCCTCCCCACCCTCGCTGAGCGTGCTCGCCTCCCATGCCAGACATGTAGTGCAACATCCTGTTGCCATATGTGCAACCCCCATCCGGTCACTCTCCTGATGGGTAGCCCTGATGACATGCACCACGACTGAGTCGCCGCTTTTGTAGGGGCGCCAATCGCACGCCATGCCACGGGATACCATACCTGTGTCAGCGCTTAGAATCACCAGAAATTTTTGCTAGCCAGGGTCCACCCACGAGTAATGTCATGCGTCAGCATCTATATAAGTGTGGCGGCCCCATCTCTCAGTTCTTTTCCTGCAATCATACTCGGACTTGCTGAGGAACATCGAACAACTAGTTGTTTTGTTTATTATTCCTTACCTTAAGTTAATCGCTAATTTTAGGATATCATCATTTCTGCATGCCACCAAAACCAACAATGATGTTCCTGTACTATGAGTGTGGAGAAAAAAATCTTTAAGGACAATACACACAAAATGTGTGTCTGCTGTCTAGCCTTTATCTCAACATTCAAACTTTTGAGACCTGCCAGGGCTTCAGTCAAGCTAATAGGCAATGCACAAGAAAGGCACTGGAAAAGTTTATCTTGGAGAAAACTTTAGCAGCCATGGAAAAAACACAAGGCCAAAAATCAGCATCACCTGACCCGTCAACCGAATTGCATTCGTCAAAATCAAAAGACCAAGAAAAAAGCGGTGATCATCAGGACATGCACACAAGGACAGGAGTAAAGAAAAATCCGCTTCCCCAGTGAGACCTAGATTGCCGCCATGACCTACAGGTACTTTACCTACTTCATCATCATCAACTCTAGCGGCAGTGAGGCCTCCCCCCCCCCACTGTTGATCAGACACCGAGCTAGGAGCTTGGATTAGGCGCTACAGTACCTACTACAGACCGTACATCACCACTGTTGATGGCTCCAGGCCTGTCATCAATTTCAGTGGTCATGGCCACTGGCCAGGTGTTGATACACAAGCAGTACTGGTGTTGTTTTCAGATATATGACATATTCTTCCAGGTTTACCAGTGCAGCCTGTACTGCTGTTGACAGGGCTCCTGCCTCAAAGAACCCATCGACAATGTCAGTCAGTTCACTGCATATACCTCCTGCACAACAGCCTCCAGCATTGCTGGTATGGTCTTTAGTTCCTGTCATCAACAGGGTGTCGACAACAAGGTGGAATATAATTCAGACCTCATTATGGAACAGGATTATGAAGAGGAGAAGGGTTATGGAGAAGAACAATAAGTCCCACGATCAAGTTCTACTTTGTTTTCTTGTAGTGAGGATTTTGTGGTTTACACATCCAGATCTCCTACAGAGGACCCTACCTTCTAGTCCATGATGCAGCAAATGCAAAATGTAATGGGCTTTGCTGTGCAGAAAGAGAACTCCACAGAGAAGAACCTAATGGAGTTTTTGGAGGTACCATATACTCCCTCCATCATTATTCCTCCACTTTATTCTGCACAGGAAAATGCTACATTGCTGCATGGTACAGGACTAATTCAATACCTGCTGTACCAAGAAAGGCTGACAAGCAATAGCCTGCTCCATCCGCCAGCCCTTATTATGCCAATCAACCACAGACAGACTCAGTGGTTATCATGGCTGCCCATCATAGATCCAGGGCACCTAAACATATGAGTACACCACCTCCTGATAAAGAATCAAGTAGACTAGATGTGATGGGCAAGTGCATACATGCCTCTGCCTCACTAGGCCTTTGCATTGCAAACTACCATGCCCATATGATCGAGTATCATACTAGCCCATGGAAAACTGTCAAAGATGTAGCCCAGGCTTTTCAAGATGGAGTGCCAAAAATTAGTCAATTAAAACACTTTATTCTGATGCTGAGGTTGGTAAACATTTGCTCTGCTCAGCATATGAAATTCTGATGCTTCTGCCAGAGCAGCTAACTATGGTAGTTGCATGAGACGTTATTTAAGCAATAAACCATGACAGGGTGTGGATTATGTTGGGATTTACCCAAGCCTGGTGTGATTTGGTCACAAGTTGCAGGTGTCAAGAGTAAAACCACACTAAAAAGTGGGTAAATCCCAGCATACCCACACCCTGGAGTGGTTTATTGTGATTATACAATGTCCCCCTTTAGTTTTTGTAAGAAAGAAAAAAGGAAAAATATCTTTTGTATTTTAACTCACTTTTTATTGCATTTGTTGCTGCACCAGATAAAATAGTTCTGTGTTGCTAGGTAGTCTAAGGTGCACACAGATTTATGAAAAGCTTCTGCTTGTAGTTTTTAATTGTGTACACGTTTTAATTTTTTATTATTATTTTTAACATTTGCAGTATATGTTAGTGCAGCCGTCAATACTAGGGGTTAGCTTTGGGAGACCGCATGGTGTGAGTGGCATTTCTACTTGAGCAAGGTAGGAGATGATGAGAGCAGCAGTGAATGGTTGATAATGTCAGGACTTCTACAGTGGGAGCAACAGTGAGGTTTAGCTGTGTCCTGTGTAAGAATTTTTTTCCTGCCTTTGAAATATCCTTTACTGGCTGATAGATGCTGTGGGTTAGCTTGGGGAGACTGGTTGGGGTGAATGGCTACATAGCTGACAGAGATGACAGTGGTAAACAGTGAGTCAGTGGCTGGATTTCCAAAGCAGGAGCAAGTGAGTAAACCATAAGAGAATGTTAGAAGCGTCATGCACCACCCCCATTTAGCTACACAAATATTTTAACACTCTGATCAATGCTGAATTGGGTAAAATGTTTCTGAATTAAAAATGAGGGCCGTGAGTTACAGAAATCATGGCTAAAATGCCAAGCCGTGATACTGGGCATGCGCTATGCATAAGCACATGCCCAGTATCACGGCTCGACTTTTCGGCCGTTAATTCTGTAACTTCTAGCCCTCGCTTTTGATTCACAAACCTTTTCTACACTTCATCATTGGTTAAAGTGTTAGCATATTTGTTTTGCTTAATGGAAATGGTGGGAGGCGTACCATGTACAAGCCTCCTGGTGACCACACTGTGGCGGCCGGCACTGTCAGTTTGAGCGGTTCACCTAACAGGGAGAATTATTACAACATAACACTTTTCTGTAGTCATTCAGCACAGTTCTTTGTCCATGCCACTGAGTGCTTTGTTAGGCAGGGTTTGTAACTTTGTTTGTGGAGTGGTGAGATTTGCATTGTGCCATCGGGGCTTAGCAAAATCTCACTGGCGGTTTTTAGTTTTTGATGTGGAGGGTCAGATGGATTCTAAAAAGGGTACAGATGCAGCTGACTGGAACCTTTTCCATTGGTAATGCTAGGATTTACCATGGCTGAAAGGTGAAAGTCAGCCAATCGGGTTTAGGAATTCTCATATCCCATTATATAATCTTGGCTAAGGGTTGCTGGGTTTGCAAATGATGTACAGCAACCAGTTTTAAATGCTCCGTTTAGCTGCTCCAAACTGTTTTATGATGTTGAAGAAGCATTAAAAGTCCTTCAAACATCAAAAATGACATTAAGGTCTTTCAAATCCCTTTATTCCATGTCTGGTAGGGGTGATGGAAGGGGATCCTTTAGTCAGCCGGCTGCCACGAGTGGTCGTTAAGCCTACCATCAGCAAGGCTGAGGTAAGGGTAGTGGAGCTTTGACAGGCCCTCACCCTCCCAGGTGACCTACCCCACTGGCTCAGCCTGACTCAATCAACCTACCCCCACACCACTATTGCCTTCAGGGGTGGTTTTAGGGGGTCGATTCTCCTGTCCTATCACACAGTGGAGGGAGACCAGAACAGACACATGGGTACTGGAGATACTTGAAATGGACATGCTCTGGAGCTGGTGCTGAAGTTGGCAAACATTTGCTCCACTCAGCATATGATGCCTTTGATGCTTCTGTCAGGAAGCTGCCTCTGTATTTGCATGAGACATTATTCTTGGCTAAGAGTTGTTGGGTTTGCAAATGATGTATAGCTACTGGTTTTGAATGCTCCATTTAGAAGCACGAAACTGTTTGCTTATGATGTTGAAGTATTAAGAGGCCTTCAAACATGAAAATGACATTAAGGTCTGTCAAATCCCTTTATCACAGCCAGCCTATCAGCACAACGGTTGGATTTCGCTTGCAACACAGCAACCGGGTTTGGGAGCGGACCTGGGTTGCTGGAGGGCCAGCTGGGGGAGAAGGATTGAGCATCCCTGACTGCTGTCCTCTCTGGGAAGCAGTTGGCACAGTAGTGACACCCAGCGGAGGGGCTGGGCTCTGCCACATGCACTGTTGCCCACTGATTCAGGGCAGGGTGGACACTGGTCATCATTGCACGTCCCCACCCCTGCCTACAGTGGAGAAATACCATGTTTCCCTGCCATCTCCATGAAGGCCTGCCCTTGGGCCTCGATTAGCCTCCACAGCCGGCTCCCTGACCAGTTACTTGTGTTGCAGCACTGGAAGGATGACAGTGCCGTGACCTCGCCCTCTGGGGGGGAAAGCCAGGGGTGACTGAGGAGTGCAGGCAATAGTCAGAGGTGGAGGTGAGGGGTTCTGTGACCAGGATGGACATTGACGGCAGGGGGGCACACAAAAAGCATAGTAAATAAAAAGAAATCCCTTTATCACACAGCTGGTAGGGGTCATGGAAGGGGATCCTTTAGTCAGCTTGCTGCCAGGGGTGACCATCAAGCCTGCCATCAGCCAGGCCAAGGTAAGGGCAGTGGAGCCTTACCAGACCCCTCCCCACAGGTGTCCATGCAAAAGCACTCAAGGCCATTGGAACTGGTGGAATGGATACTGGAGATAATTGGAAAGGGATATGCTCTGGAGCTTTCACAGATTCTTCCAGAGCATCCTCTACTTTCCAGTTATCCTCTGGGACATTTGTCCCTGCTGAAAGAGGAAGTGCAAGCTTTGCTACATCCCCTGTTGCAAACATGGGACTGGCTTTGCTCCCTAGATATGAAGGATGCATGCATTCATATTAAGATCTAGAAAACTCACAGATTTATGCTGGAAGGAGAGCATTACCAAATCAGACCACTGTCATTTGGCTTGTCTTCTGCACCACAGGTCTTTACCAAATGCTTGGCAGTGGTAGTAGCAGCTCTTCAAAGGGAAAGCCTGCATGTCTTACTGTACCTGGATGATTGGCTCTTAACAGCCAGCTCCATGGTGTCACTGTTGCACACCCTATCTCGAAACAGGCAATTGTTTGACCTAGGGGTTCCAATGAATGTACGCAGCCCTTAAGATAACTCAAATTTGGATGTATTTTATGTCCAAAAATTAGCACAAAACGTCCAAAAATCTAATCTGTGGAGTCATTGATATCCACTGACATTCCCTTGTTTAAGGCTGATGTCCGTTTTTGTGTGGACATCTTATTTTTTGTATGCTACACTGGGAGCCTATCCCAGTTTGGCAAGTCTCTTTGCCGACAGAGGTGCCCAATCCCCGTTAGCTTCACTAACCTCCCCAGAAATAAATATATGCTGCGCGCAAGACACCCCAGCATGGCAAAAGTCTTGCTTGCCGACGGGGTGCCAAATCACTGGCCCCCCAACTACCTGGTTCCATGCTGGGAGCCCACTCCAGCGTGGCAAAAGTACCTGCTTTTTTTAAAAAGACCTGAAAGAAAAACCTTCCTCATTGATTCTCTTGCCCCTCCCAACCCTACCCCACCTCCCCACACACCCTTCACCCCATACTTACCTCCGGAGCCCAGCGGACGATCTTCAGTGGACCGAACACATCTGCACCTCTTCAAAGCTGACCGCGAACTGAAGAAATGAAGGTAAGCTGTTTAATGGCATAAATGGATTTTTTCAACTTTGGTGCATATCTCAGCCATTTTTGGGAATTTTTCACCAAATTTTCAACATTGGGTTTTGGGCCCCACCTCATGAACTGTGATGCTGTCATTTTGTTGTTTGGTCCCGAAAGGTGATTTTGTAGTCATTTCGTGGAACCACCTTTTGGAACCGAGTAATGAAAGGACAGTGTCACAGTTCATGAGGTAAGCCCCAAAACTGTAATTCAATAAATAATTCCCCAAAATGACTGTTTTAATGAATGGCATTGCGCAGTTCCTGAACATGCATGTAACTTTGAGCATTTTTAATATTTTCACTCCAGATTTTCAGCAATACCATTTTACCATACCTCCTTATGAACAGTACAACTGTCATTTTTTACATCTCACCCAAAATGTGTTTTTGCACATGTAGCGCACAATGGCGTGGTCAGTGTGCAAAATTAATGTTCAGGACAAATTAAGAAAATCACAGTGACACTGTTCATGATCAGAGGCCTTGAAATGGCTATGTTGAAAATTTGATGAAACAATCTCCAAAATAACTGTTTTACAGTACAAGCGTGCATTCGAGTTCCTACACACGCTCATAACTTCGAGCATTTTTTTATATTTTCACTCCAGATTTTCAGCATTGCCATTTTACCACACCTCCTTATGAACAGTACAACTGTCATTTTTCACATCTCACCCGAAATCCATTTTTGCACATGTAGTTCACAGTGGAGTGGTCGGTGTGCAAAATCAATGTTCGGGACAGATTAAGAAAATCACAGTGACACTGTTCATGAGCAGAGGTCTTACACTGGCTATGTTAAAAATTTGGTGACAAAAGTCCATAAAATGACTGTTACAAGTGTGCATTGTGTCAGATATGGCAAAAACAAAAAAGGGTAAAATTAAGAGTAACTGCTCCCCAGGGATGTCCACAGAGTACTGCGTCCCTCACAAGGTAAAATTACGTCTTTAGTGATACTCTCTAAACTAATTCTAAAGGGTGCCATTAAAGAGTTCCTGACAGTGCCGGGGTGGGGATAGGGGGGCAGTGATTAGAAGAAGCACATGTGGCCGCATCGAGGAATAGGGCTAGGGATGGGGATCCTCTGGACATCAGGGACCTTTAACTGGCTGGGGGTAGGGAGTGGACCACTGGACACCTGGCAGGGACCTTTACTTGGGCTGTGGTTAGGAAGGGGGCCAGTGGAGACCTGGCACCTTTACCAGGGCTTGGGCTAGGGATTGTATTCACTGGACATCATGTATCATGGGAGAGCAGTGGATGTGGCCTTTCTGGACTTCAGTAAGGCTTTCAACATAATCCCACACAAGAGGTTAGTTAAGAAAGTAAGCAGCTAGCATGGGTGTGTGGTAGAAAGTGGTAAGCTGGGTAGCTAACTGGATAAATGATATGAAGCAGAGGGTGGAGGTAAATGACAGTGAACTCAGGGTACAGAAAAGTAACTAGTGTGGTACCACAAAGATCAGTGCTGGGACTGGTCTTCCCAATGTCTTCATAAACATTGCTGAGGAGCTAGAGAGGAAGATGTGTTTCTTTGCAAATGATACAAAAATCTGCAACAGGATGGACACTCAGGAAGGCATGGCATGTACACACAGGAAATGTAAATGGTCATCAGGATAGGGGACAAGGGTAAGACAGGATTATTTCTAAAAGAAGCAGCATAGCCCAGTTAGAGCAAGGGCAGGAACCTGAAATGCACATTGTAATACAGTTGTGTATGTACAAAGACTACACATGTTAGTGTAGCATGGATTACAGTGAGGTATTCAGAAGGCCAATGAGTTGACTTCAAAACTATAGGACTTGGAGTATTGTGACTGCCAAAATTTGTCGAATGGAATTATTTTGACTTCCAAAAAATTGACAGCTGGAGTATTTTGACTCCAGTAAAACTGAAATGACTTCCAAATTTCAACCCATGGAAGTATTTGACTTCCACTCAAAAAAATTATCTGAAGCTCTGAACATACCAACGTCTGTTTTGACACTTTGTCAAAGACTGTGGAACATATTAACAGTCTACAGAACAGGGCTGTGCATTCCTACACCTGGAGAATGGAGGAATGCCTCACTGGTCAAGTAAACTTGGTATACAGCAGTAATCAAGTCCCAGACAGGACTCTCATGTCTCCTGTGATTCACTGCACCAGCCAAGTAGTATATAAATATCCTGAGGATGAGAGCTGTATTATACAGTCCCCAGCCATTTCAGAAGCATCTGTCTCTAGGTCCCCTGTTAATACAGATGAACTACATCAACAAAGAAGGGGGCTCATCCCTATCCCCTTCTATGCCTCCTGGGACTCATGGCACCTGTCAAGTAGCATATAAATGTCCTGGGGATGAGAGCTGTGCTATACAGTTTCCAGACATTTCACGAGCATCTGTCACCAGGTCCTCTGTTAATACAGATGAACTACATCAACAAAGGGGAGGACTCGTTCCTATCCCTATGCAGAGAAGCAATGAGTGTGATACTGACGCTGAACACAGCCACAAAATGTCAGCCATACATCTCCTAGGTGTCCAAAACATCTTAGCAGACAAGCTAAGCAAGTCACAGTCCAAGATGCACGAATGAGAACTTCTGACCTCAGTGGTAGATGACCTTTTCAAAAGGTTGGGTCATCTACAAAAGTACTGCATTTCTACTTACTTGCTCCATAGTATAGAGTTTTATGGCAAGACACATTGTCCCTCTGCTGGAAAGGGAGGTTTCTGTAAGCATTCCCTCCGATTCCATTACTACAGAGAGCATTACTCAGATTGAAGATGGAGGGTGTCACCCTCATCATTCCCCAAAGGCCTTGGCAGATATGGTATTCCATGCTGCAACAGCTAGCAGTGACACCCCCATATCTCTGCCACTGTGCCAGGGCCTGTTGTCACAGGACAAGACATCTCTGGTTCATATGGGCCCGAACTCTTTGTATCTGAATGCATGGCTCCTGAAGACAGAGGCATAGCCGTAGCTCA
Organism: Neoceratodus forsteri; assembly: GCA_016271365.2. Lineage (NCBI taxonomy): Eukaryota > Metazoa > Chordata > Ceratodontiformes > Ceratodontidae > Neoceratodus > Neoceratodus forsteri. Next base: position 1,071,279,660 of record CM028130.1, read on the forward strand.
CTTTTGTATATCAACTAAGATTGCAGATGTGCTGGTTTTGGCCAGAAAGACTTCTCAACATACATACATACATACTATGAAATAGAAGTGTTTCACTTTGTGGGCTGCTTCCAGTAATCTGGATCCATTCTCCTGTCCAGTAAATGTGGTGTTGGAATACTTACTGTCACTGTCAGACTCTGGTCTTCAGTATTGCTCGTTCAAGGTACATTTGCCGCTATATCAGCTTTCAGGCCCCTATTGATGGGTACAATTACCCAGCTGGAGGTCTCCCATACATCCTTGAGAGGTATTTTGCACATAAAACCTCCCATTCCTAATCCTGTCCCACCTTGTGACCTGAATTATGTCCTTGAAAAGCTTACTCTGGCTCCCTTTGAGCCAGCTGCTAGTTACACTTCCTATCATGGAAAGGGTTTTTTTTTAGTTGTAATCACTTCTGCTTGAAGGATTTCACAGCTACAGGCTCTTATGTGTGAGCCTCCTTATTTGATTGTTCCACAAAGACAGAGTTTCTTTACATACTAATCCTAACATTTACCAAAGGTGGTGTCTGAGTTTACGTTAAATCAAACCATGCACCTTGCTATTTATTACCCTGAGCTTACCCATCAGGGTGAGGCACTGCTTCATACCTTGGATGTACACAGAATACTAAGTTACTATGTGAATCACACCAAGGACTGCAGAAAGTCCTCTCAGCTTTTTGTTTCACTCACCCCTGGGAAAGATTCCCTTGTTTCTAAACAGTGTCTGTCCAAATGGCTGGCACATTGTATTACGTTCTGCTGTAGGAAGTACGGAAGGGAACTCTCCGTGTGTGGTTCATGATCAATCCACAAGGGGTATGGCCATTTCTCTTGTATGTTTCAGGAATGTATCTGCTGCTGACATTTGTGCTGCAGCCAGATGGAGCACTGTCCACACCTTCAATGAGCATTGCAGTCTGGACATTATTTATCATAGACGATCAGGTTTTGGCTTTGCCATTCTACTGGGCCTGCTATCTTGAACCAGTCTATACCAGCCTTCCAGTTAGCTTTTGAGACTGCTTGAGACATACGAACATACAAAAATGCCAGCAGAAACAGGCCATGATGATCTATCAAGTCTGCAACTCCCAGTTTAATTTACTGCAGCTGCCCCTTGCCCATTTCTTGTCCCCCGCTGATTTATCATCCCTGCCTGCCATCACTCCCCTCCCCAGCCTCCCCTCAGTTTTGACCTTTCCTTTGACCCTCTCCCACCCCCTCTTAAAACTGCCCACCATCTTCAGCAAGATCACCTCCTCTGGCAATTCATTCCACCTTTCTATCACCCTTTGTGTGAAATAGTGTCTCCTCATTTCCCTCTTGAATCTCCCCCCCTCCAGTTTCAGACTGTCACCTTGTGTTCATCCCCCCTTTAAGCTGAACATGCCTCCATACTAACCCTATTCATACCTTTTAAGTATTTGAAGGTCTCAATCATATCTCCCCTCTCCCTTCTATCTTTCAGGGTGTACATGTTGATCTCTCTCAGCCTTTCCTCATAGGGTTTGTCCCCAGACCTAGAATCGTCTTTGTCACCCTTCACTGCACCCCTTCCAGTAGACTGACACCTTTTTTTAAATAGTGGCACCAGAAGTGTGCACAGTACTCCAAATGGGGTCTCACCATTGACCTGCACAATGGCAGGATGACTTCCTCCCTCCTTGAGGTGATTCCTCTGGCTATGCACCCTAGCATTTGTTAGCTTTGGCTACAGCCTTACAGCGCTGTGCAGAATGTTTCATTTCCTCTGTGACTAGCACCCCTAGATCCTTTTCCTCCTCTGAAATGGATACCTGCACTACCCTCAGCTAGTAGCTAGTTCTAGGATTTCTGGCTCTGAGGTGCATGACCTTGCACTTCTTAGTGTTGAATCCCAACTGCCTTATTCCTGACCAGTGCTTGAGCTTTGCCAGGTCCTCTCTGAGTTCTTGCCTCCCTTCCTCACTGTGCACTGTCACACATATCTTTGTGTCATCTGCAAACAGGCTGATTTTACTCTTGATCCCATCTGCTATGTCCTGATAAAGATGTTAAATAACACCGGTCCAAACACCGAGCCCTGTGGGACCCCGCTAGTTACAGGTCTGGGTTTCAAGAGTTCCCCCCTACAATTACCCTCTGCTGTCTGTCCTGCAGCCAGCTCCTGACCCACCCCACCAGTTCTCCCTGGCTCCCAGGTTTCCCAGTTTACTGAGCATCCTTCCATGTGTCACTGAATTGAAGGCCTTGCTGAAGTCCAGATACAGGACATCCACTGCATGGCCCATATCGAGTGACCTTGTGACCCAATCAAAAAAGTCAATTAGGTTGGCCTGGCAGGATTTCCTCTGAGACAAACCCATGTTGCCTTCTGTCCTGGAGTCCATTCCCTTCCAGAAGGATTACTAGCCTCTCTTTTAGAATGGTCTCCATTAACTTCCCTACAATGGAGGTAAGGCTCACCGGTCTGTAGTTACCTGGCTCATCTCTGGGTCCACTCTTGTGGATTTGCACCACATCGCCATCCTCCAGTCCGGTGGCATGCACCTGTCTCCAGTGAGGTGTATGAACAGGTGCCAGTGGGCCTGCCAAGACCTCTGCCAGCTCTCTCAGGACTCTTGGATACACCCCATCTGGTCCCAGAGCCTTAACATCCTGCAGAGTGGAGACTTGTTCCAAAGGTGTGGCCTAATGGAAGAGATATCTTGAAGATAGAACAGTTACTTTAGAACTTACCATAACAGTAGATCTTCTAAAGAATTTCTTCCATTAAGCCACGCTGTCCCTCACTCCTTCCCCGTCTCATTTGTAGGGGACTATGGCATCAGATTTCTGCCTTGTTACATCCATGGCTAGTATTTCCAGCACCATCTTTCACCCACTATGCTGAGTGCTGGTGTGATCTCCTGGTTCTCGAAACAGGGCGATCCTCTGAGAATACTCTCCAGGGAGGAAATGAGGAAAGATAGGGCTGCTCATGCTTCTATAGACGTTGATGCATGTCATCGTGGGTGGTCCCCGGCATGAAAAAGTTTCTGTGTGGTCTTAGAGCTGATGCAGGTATAGTTCCAAAGGTGTGGCCTAATGGCAGAGATTCTCTTGAAGAGCTGCTGTTATGGTAAGTTCTTACATAACTGTTCTTTTTGTGGTCTAGAGTAGGAGAAGGTCCCACTCCTAACTCCAGTCAATCAGAGAACATGAGGTCCAGACAGACCATGCCCTAAGTTTGTCAAACTGTTATTGAAACTTCTGTAACCATACCTGGAAGTGCATCTGCTTTCCCAGTCAGACTGAATTCCAGTGGGGCCAAATAATGCCCAATGAGAGAGCCTTTTTCAGAATCTCGACCATACTCCATGTTTTAGGCTTACTAATTCATGATAAATCTTGTTTGGAGATGACTGGCATTCGCTTATGTCCTTATATCCAATGCCATCCCTAAGGATATTGCCCTACCTGCCCGCACACTACTGGGATTCCTAGTAGAAGCTCTTTCTATGGGTTTGAACCCTTGTTCTCATCATTGGCCCACCAACACCTGACCTACATGGGGGGGCCTGAACAACGATTTTACACCTATCCTCATGGACTGACAGTCATACAGTTTATCATAAATGAGAATGGAAATGCAAGATATCAATCCCTATTGGAAGGAAATGACCTGGTATTCTCCTTCCTTGAGGAGGCCACTTCCACAATGCCCAAGACACCTCAACAGGTGCACTCACTAAGAAAAGAAGTTAGTGAGCCCATAGAAGAAAGTGTAGCGGTAGGCCCGCTCAACAATTCCCTGATTTTTCCAAGGCAGTGGAGGAAGAGGTTGAGTTAGCTGCCTTAACAGACAAGATAGCCAAGGAACAGTTATGCTTGATCTTTAATAATCATCAGGAAATGTTTGACAGACTCCTCATCATGTGGTATCACTGACACTCACATGGTAAGAATCCCTACAGTCCCGGTTTCGAAACCTGCACATGTCTTGCTCGTAACTTTGGTAATTTTAAATATTTTAACCCCAAATTTTCAACATAGCCATATTCTTTACACCACTTTATGAGATATGACAGGTGTCATTTTTCAAATCCTGGCCAAAATGTGCTTTTGCACCTGTGACGCCGGAATGACATTTTGATGCAGCAGAATGACGCTTTTGTTGGGGATTTCAACATTTTCACTACCGGGTTTATGGGTGAAGTAATAAGACGGCTATGCTGACAATTTGGTACAAATATGGTAAATGGGATCACTACAGAAACCCAAAACTTGTTTTCCTGACCCACTGTTGCCCCAACCTGGAAACCCGAACCACAAAATCCTGACAGTGGGATTTTGCCCCCCTCCCCAGAGTTTGTTATATTAGTTCTGCAGGGTGCAGGGGGAAGAGCCCCCCAAAACACAAAAAACATGCAAAATCTCACTGTCGAGATTTTGTGTTCGGGATTCTGGGCCCGGCCAACAGTGGGTCGGGGAAACAAGTTTCAGGTTTTCATAGTAGACCCTGGTAAAATGTCTAGGTTATGAGTGAACAGTGCAGTATTTCAAAGTTTACTCATAACTGTACTAATTTTCACTATTTTGACTCCAAACTTGAAACACAGATTCTTCCACACCACCTCATAAACTGGTCATAAACATGATGTGTCATTTTTTTAAATCCTGGATGAGATGTGTTTTCACATGTCCGGTGTGAAATGACATTTTAGCCAATATTCTACACTATAAATGGTACATGTCATGTTTCTAAGATGAATCATAAAATGAGTAGTTTGAAAATTTGAGGTCAAAATAAAAAAAAAAAATATATATATATATATATATATATAATTGACAAACGTGTGTAGTGCCACTCTTGACCCCAATGTGTATGCTTTGTGATCCCATGCTGGTTAGCTGTGTTTGGGGGCAAGCTCAGGGACCAAGCTAGATGGGGTGAGGGTGGGGGGATGGTGCTGTTATGCAACACCCCCCCAGCCAGGGAATGAGAGGTGCAGGGTTGTCCGCATGGGCCTGGGTACCATACAGTGAAGACAACTGTCCTCTTTGCATAGAGCCCTGCACTCCCCCCCCTTGGGTGGCAGAGGGCCCTGTGCATTGGCTGGCAGATGCACTCTTTGCCCTATGCATCTGTAGCAGTGGCCACATAGAAGTGCAGGGACCACAGAGCCCTGCACTTCCACAGCTCACCAGACAGCCCTATGAATTCTTCACATCTGTCAAGCAGGCCCAGCACTTCTGTAGGTGGACAGAGTCTTCTCTTCACACTGGGCATCTGCTTGGGATCTGCGTGAATGAGGATATAATTCCACAATCTCATTAAAAAAAGAAGAAATTTCTTTATACTTACCATCATTTCCTTTTCTGTTAGCTCCGACGTTGTCAATGGGTATTCATTACAACTGGGTATTGTGCACCCTACTAGGGGTGATTCATTGAGGCAAGATGTCTGTGCTGCTGCTCGCTCCCCACCACAGAAGACTGCCCCATTTTTTATGGTTCTTTTTGAAATTCTTTGGCTAAACCCTCATTAGCTGAATTAAATCTATTCTGTTTTTTTTTTTTTGTTGGCCACTCGAGGATGAACTTAAGAGTTGGTATTCTTTTCAATTTTTCAAGAGAAATGCGCTTTTGTAGTGACAGGGCTTTACTGGCTTTACTGACTTTTCCATCAAAACTGGTACTATATTAAGATCCCGGACCGCAACCAATACTGCAGTAAAAATTTCACCTAAACTAATTTTATATTATTTTTGCCTATACCCTTGGAGAAATATTTTTGGTGGTCCGGTAAGGGTTTTCTCTCTGCTCAGTTCTTCTGTTGACCAGTCGGATCTGTGTGGTGTTCAGGGCTCTTTGGTGTTTGGCCAGCATTTCCAGGACTGATGCAGCTGGCATGGTATAAGGCACTGGGCGAACTGAATGGGCTGATTCCAGATTGCCGGAGAGCTCAGCATACAGCTTTGATGTCTCTGTGCCCTAATGGAAAGGGGAACCTGTTTGGAAGTTTGGAGTGGCTGAATTGGGCTGGACTGGTGGTGTTATGAGGAGATCCTGAGTGTTTTGCAGCACGGTGTGCTAAAACACCCAAATGCATTTAAAAGCAGCATACCAACTTTGCCTGGGGTTAGTTTCATACTTAAAAGCCTAGTTTATTACGCCTAGTAGAGCCGCTTTTATACTTGTTATTACCGAGTATGCACAGTGGAAATGGTTCAGCTCTAGGTGAAGTAAATTTAGCAAAGGCTCTGTGCTGGGAGGCTGAAGAGAGACATGCTCCTAAGAAGAAACAGCTGGGATGATTTGGAGGAAGCCTGGGGCCAGAGAATGGATGGACCAGTGGCACAAAAGCTTTAAATTATTGCCAGACCTGAAGCACATGGAAAAGCTGAACTCTAGTCTCTAGAGAAACTCTAAGCAGGATTCCTTTAAAATACATATGGGCAAGGAACTCTAATAATTAATCTTCTGTGGTGTAATAGCACTTTAAATATTATAAATTAATTTTAAACATGTGTGACTTTTTTTGGCTGAAGCCGCTGAAAGGTTCTCTGGTGTGGATTTTTGTTCACACACATAGTATTTGGACTCTTGGGATTTAAGGGAGTCTCCATTTCTCATTTAATTCAGAACCTTGGTACAAAATTTGTGATTGGATATAACTGTTTTTAATTTTTCAACTTGCTATTATGGTCTTAAACATGATCTTTGTATTACAACAGTTGATACTTTTTAGATATTATATATTTAAATAAGCTTAGGTATATGGAGGAAGGTATGTTTTAACAAGCAGCCTAATTAGAGTTAATCAGAAAAATTATGGTCTGACCTTGCTATTTTTTTTTTTAAATCCAGCCTTCTCTTTCTGTATGGGTTAGGTATGTCTGGGCTACAGTGTTCATAATTTACGGAGATTTGGGAAAGGTGTGCCCTAAATAGCCTCACTGGTATGGACATAATTAAGTAGTATGAAAATCAGGGGGCAAAAGTCTGACCAGTGATCCATATGTATTCTAGGACAGGACCTGCTATTTTTGCCACATTTTGTTGATAATATGTCTCTCTGGAATACCTTAATCCTAAATTAGGTAGTTTATACTGAAATTGGAATGGAAATGTCATCCTTGGGCTTAGTAGCCAGGGTGAGTTAGTATCCAGTCCTCATATAGTATGATTGCACCCTGGGGAAAAGGAAAATACTGGAGTCTTTTTTGACAATAAGTGGGATTCAGTAAGTGGAGCCTTATTAAACTATGCAGAGGCAACAAGTCAAAAAAAGTTGAAAATAGTTTCAGAAAGATAATTTGTGTTTTCAGTACAAAGTGGTTGATTTAAATATGTGCTTCTGACCTGAATTTGGGTATTTTGTTAGCTACTTTGCCTTGACTGACCCTTTGCCAGCAGGTGTGGAAGGTTTCTGGACTTATCTATTTATCAGGTTGAAAGTGCTCCCATAGGATGTACATAAAATCTGTGTAGCATAAACATTACAGTGCCCAGAGAATATTGGCAGAAATGTTAATCTATTATAATGTATGGTAAGTTCCTATTAACCACCATAATCGGCAGTCGCACAGCTTTGTTATGCACTGTTTAGAATTTTAAAAGTTGTTAACCACACTTCGGAACTTCCAAACAGTTGCATAACAAAACAGAATGCACCAGAGTTCCATAATTCTCACACATAGAATGCAAACGGTGTTTTTTTGACCATTCACTATACAAGATGATGGCTGGGGATCGGGTGACAACCATGCTGAAATCACCTCTCGTGGTTGCTAGGGCTACAATAAACCTCTCGAGCTGCATTCTCAAGGTTTACCATGTTGCCCTAGCAACCACTCGAGGTGATTACAGCGTGGTTATCACCCAATCCCCAGCCATTATCCTCTATGATATCCCCTTGACAGGCTAAATCCTGTAAATTGTATACAAATGTATTAGAATAATGGACTGTAGCTTTCTATTTCATCAGTAAGCACTAGAATAAATATTTACTAAAGACTTAAAATCACATATTACAGCAAGGTCTAGCACTCACCAGCCTCTGGAGAAATTACAGGGCACAGGTCTCAAGTAAAAATATTTTACTTTATTTTGAAGGCATGAAAACTCCTAATGCCCTTGTAATTTCTCCAGAGTGGTTAGTCTAGACCTTTCAATAATAGATGGGAGGCATATTAAGCCACTTTGAACACGTTTTGTTGATGTGGGTTATGTCAACAGTCATCTATATTTATTTCAAACAGTAACTTCAGATATATACTAGGAATCTCTGCAGGACTATTTTTTCCATTGGCACCATGGCATATGGAGACCTCTCACTTCAGGACATGTAAGACCTACAAAAGGTATGGAAACTTTTCCTATGTGTTTCTATCGCCCCATAGTTTTTTCTCAAGCTAATATGTCTCTTCTGGTCCCTCCTAGTCAGATCTCCGAGCTGGTGGGGGGGGGGGGATGCACCTAGTGTACTAGTGGGCAGTGGCATGCAGAATTGCATAAATTCTTATTATTGCTCTTATGACAGCTTTTGGGCCCTGATGTTCTGCAAGACATCCCTTCAGACACACCCAACCCCAAAACACGTCCCTTCAGGTCGGGGGGCCCACACAAGCACATCCAGGTGCATTGCAGCAGGATAAGGCTGCTACTACAGAACTGCAGGTAGACCTCAACCCTGACCATACTGAGGATCAGGATGAAGATATCGGGAATCTTGGGGAAATTCCTGACCGAAAGAAGTTACTTGAAGAGCAGGACATCCTTATGAGGAGGAGCAGGAAGGGGGGTGGATGGAGTTGAAGGAGGATTCTTATCCCACCCTGATGACGAGGGTGTATACCCTTGAAGCACTGGGGAACCACTGTTGTGTGTTTGAATAATTGTAATTTTTCACCTTTATATCTTGAGGTCTGTGTGTATCTCTTGCTTTTTTTTCCATCAGACCCACCCCTATTTTCTGGGGACAGGGGAGGGATAGGAATCCCCCTCTTCGGCTCCATCAACTCCTCTTCCTGCTCCTCCTCAACAGGATGTCCTATTCCTCATCAAGTAACTTATTTTTGAACAGGCATTCCTGTGGATCCGTGCTTCACCAGCGTTAGTAACCTGAAAAACCAAAAAAAGCCAGCATGGATATGTCCATTTTCAGGTTATAACCTCTGTTTTATAAGTCTGCCTGGCCATTCCTCTATGGTTTGCCTGCTGCGCCTTTGTTTTATTGGAAAAAAAAAAGACATACAAAATAACACAATAAGGAGAGCAGTTCCACATTAGAATGTTGGTTGCTCTTATACAGGTTTATTAGGTTCAAATTTGAAGTTAACCAAAGGTGCCTCCCCTGTTGTAGGTGAGTACTTACAGTACACTGCATATAGTCCTTGTTTTTTTAGTGAATCTTTTTTCTTTCGAGTTGATACTTTCCATTGGACTTTACAAGCTGTACACCTTTGGAAGACAAACTTTGATCATTCACCGTTTGTCAACTGATGAGGTAAGACAGTGTTTATTATACTTTATCCTGGCTAGAGTCATATCTGTATAGACATCTAATTGTGTGCTTTTCATGTCAGATGACCAGTATGGCATTTATTTTCATATTCAGAGACACTGCTAGGACAATAGTGACTGGAGAGTTGCTGTTGTCTGGAATCCTCATATACGTAGCATTCTAAAGCTGTGGGCTGTGTCATTTCCCCTAGTAGGGGTTCAGTTTAAATTTATTGTCATTCAGTTATTAAACCATTGCAACATAAATACACCAAAAATCCATAACATCAAAAGGCATTTTAAAACATAGCATAAACAGTGCCCCAGAGAATATTGGCAGAAATGTTACTCTATTGATATCCCCTTGACAAGCTAAATCCTGTAAACTGTATACAAATGTATTAGAATAATGGACAGTAGCTTTTCTATTTCATCAGTAAGCACTAGAATAAATATTTACTAAACACTGCGTCGGTATTGTGCCGTCATTGTGGGGGAGGTCAGCATTTTCACTGTCGACCTCCTTTGGTGCTTCCCCAAAAACTGAACTCTTCACCACACCTCTTAAATTATGCTCCTCAGAATAAAACACTGCCTCTCAAAAGTGGAACAAACCCCAGATCCTAGGCTTAGGACTCAGAACACTCTCCAATAGGAGTGCTTTTAATAAACATATTTTTCTTGAACAGCTGTGGATTTTTTGATTCCATCATGTCCTAGAAAGAGGAAGAACCCTCTCAGTGTGGAACCGGGGGCTCCTGTGAGAAAAATGAGGAACTGTTCCTCACAAAGTGGAAACAGTTGAGATGCATGCTCCTCACTATGCAGGCTCCATTTTCTTTTTTTTAAATGATGAAAATTTAAAAGGGAATGTCCTTCACAAGGAGCCCAAATAAAAAGAAGATGTCCCCAAAGACAAAAACAAATAAAGATAAGCCAAAAACTAGAGGGGAGAGGTATCAACACCCAAAGACAGGGGGGAGGCAGGACCCCAGAGAACCCTAATTAATAACCCTGAAAAGAAAAAAAGGCACTTACCTGAGGCACCATTATTTTTTGTTTACAAAATCAGAGACCTCCCAAACTAAACACCCTAGAAAAATGTGGCATACGTGGGGTTAGCCAATTTGAAAGCCATAGCTTAACAGGCGGCCTCAACCTGCTGTGCAGAATTGCAGCCCCAATGCCTAGAAGCTGAATGTTTCTTTAGATAAGCCTGAGAGATGTTTCCCCTTTGATGGCACAGCTAAGACTGGAGAGTTGTTGCTGTCCAGAATCCTCATATGCCTAACATTCTAAAGCTTTGGGCTGTGCCATTTCTCTTAGTAGGGGTGCACAATACCCAGTTGTAATGAATACCTACTGACAATGTTGAGCGCTACAGAATGGAAATTCTTTGCAAAAACAACTTTATTAATGCATCCGTTAGGGTAACTTACTGCCACAAAAAGAAGGAAATGTGGCATTAGGGTTTCCAACCCTAACACCCCACCACCAAGCAGCAAAAAGAAAAAACATTAAGGGTTTTGGTCTCCGAGTCTTGGAGAATCAACGGTGGGGTCTTCCTTGAGGTTTCAACCATTATGCTCACCCTTCCCCAGCCTTAGACTCCAATCAAAGCAAAGGTGTAACTCAAATCACTGCTTCATAATGATACACTCTTCAAAGGTAGAGAAGTATGTCTCACACATTTTGCTAACACAATTTGTTACTTTTCTTCATGCAGGGTCCTGTGGGCCCTGCATGAAGAAAGTAGATAATGTGTGACATCATTTGCTCACAGATGGGTGGGCATTAGGATTGACAACCCCAAGCAAGCCACACCACTTATTCGCCAAGACTCTGGAGACACAAAACCCTAATGTTTTTTTTTTCCTTTTGCAACATGGGGTTGGGTGGGGAGTTAGGTTGAAACCCCAATGCCACATTTCTCTACTTTTGTATTAACTAAGTTTTTTGCACAAAATACATACATACTGATATATATTTTTTTTTTCAAAGCGTTAATGCATCAGTTAAGTTAAACCAACAAAAATAGGAAATGCAGCTTGTGGGTTTTCCAGCCTAACACCCCTCCCCCACCCTGCAGACCATAGTTGGGAGTCTATTTTGGGGCCATCAACTAGCAACACCCCATTTCATTATAAAATAAGGTGACATGGGTACAGCATAGGAGAATGGGGTGAGCATTAGGTTGACGGCCCTAAGATAGACCCCTCCCTCCCAACCTGTGGGCTTGTGCAGGGAGGAGAATGGGATGTTAGGGTTGGAAATCCTAATGCCACATTGCCCTACTTTTGTTGGTTTAACCCTAACTGATGCATTAATGAAGTTTTTTTGAAATTTATTTCCTTACTTTTTGAGATAGTATAATAGTATCCTTATTTTACTATGGGAGTGCAGGGTCCATCTCTCCATAGATGTGTATATGTATCTACCTGTGGAAGCACAGGGACCTCCAGCCCCTGCATTTCCAGTTATAGGACAACAGTCACCAAACTATCACCATAGCCATAATATTATCCCACCTCATGTACCCAGTGTAGAAAATGTTCACTCCCCTCCAAAACGTAACTCTGTGCAAGTGCAACTCCAATCTGCAGCGCAGGTGTGAAAACACATTTTGGCCAGGATTTGAAAAACTACAGCTCTGACATACATGCTGTGGGATAATAAGAAGACTATGTTGAAAATCTGGGGTAAAATATTTTAAATTTACAAAGTTACAAGCTTGCATAATGAAATTGCAATTAATGGTTATAACTCAGCCATTTTTGACATTTTGACCCCAAATGTTCAACATGGCCTTTTGGGGGCCCCACCTCATGAACAATATGACTGTCATTATGAAATCCACCCGAAAGGCGACCACCGCACGACTCTGAAATCACCTCGGGCGGAGTTGATAAACACAATCATATTGTTTATGAGGTGGGTCGCCAAAAGGCCATGATGACAACTGTGGGTCAAAATCTGAAACAATGGCTGAGTTATGCAACAAAGTAGTTTCTAAATCTTTTTTGTGAGCCCACGAAAAGAATTGGCTCACAAAAGAAATTGGCTTGTGAAAAGGATCTAAGCAAGTTGCAAAACAAGAATTAAAAAGTTTAAAAAGGCATGACAAGGTTGTTCTTCCACCAAATAACTTCACAATCCATCTAACGGAGTCCCCATGAACAAGATACCTGTGTTGGTGTCTCTAGATACCTTAATTTTGGTGTGCTTTTCAATTTATTTATTTTTTGAAAAAAACAGAAAACAACATGGGCTCACAAAAGGAATTTTTCTCCCAAAAGAAAATGCTCCCATGAGACTTAATCCTTTTTCGTGAGATTAAATCCTTTGTCAAACTTTTATCTCTATCCAGAAAAATGAACTTCCTATAGGATATAATGGGAACTAAAACAACTGAATAACTTTGCAGCAGTTTAATATTTTTGCACCAAACTAACAGTGGCAGTTCTATTACCCAAGTTCTTTCTATCAGAAAAAAAAAGCATGCCAAAATTCCACACCATCTGGGCGCAGGCAACAAGGAAAAACTGCAAAAGGGTGAGTTTTACTTTTTCACTATCCGGATCTCAGAATCGCAACACCTGACTCGAACAAAACTTGGCACATCAAGAGATCTATGCCACAGGACAGTGCATACCAAATTTTGTGCAAATCATTGATCAGTTGCAAGGTTAATAAAGTGCAAAATTTGAGGTTTAACATTAAACAAGCTACTCAACCCTAACTATATGACCATGCACCTATAATATATATACAGGATAGAGAGATAGATAGATAGATAGATAGATAGATAGATAGATAGATAGATAGATAGATAGATAGATAGATAGATAGATAGATAGATAGATAGATGAGCAACAGAGGTGGACATAAATGGAGTATGATAAATCCATTTATCTGAGTTACTGTGTTTATATATTTCAATAATTACTGGGTAGCGCTTTTTCCCATAGGAAAACCCGGTTATAATTTGCCATTATAACTGGCTGGTTATAATGGCAAATTATAACCAGGTTTCCCTTGGATCGCGCAGTTATGCTGTCTTCCTTCAGCGTGCGAGGGTTGGAACATTTCCTGTAGTCACTGCCAGGGAAAACCAAACAGAAAATATTTAAACATACATCTGGTTTTGGTTTCCCTGCCAGCACACAAGAGACAGCAGATCTGCCAACCTCTTCCTATCAGAAGCACTCCACAACTGCCGTTCGCTGGTAAGTTTCAAAAAATAAAATAAAAATAACATACTTGCTCCACATAAGTGACTTGGCAAATAAGTGGCTCACTGTAAAATGAGAAACCACAGACCAGAACAGCACAGAATCCTGACTAGTCCGTGGGTGCCTGAACGCCACTCTATTTCCTTATTTTTCACAATTGCTGAGGTGAAATAGCACACGCCAGCAATTATAAAAAATAAAGTATGGGGTGGGGTGTAAAATTCGATTTTACACACACCCTCATTGTGGGATGCATTTCATAAACCCCTCGGGCTTCGCTCACAGGGTTTATGTAGCATCCCACAACTCGAGTGTGTGTAAAATCTCGTTACACACACCACCCAATATATTATTCTCTATTTTATGCACACAGTTACTATATCACAAGTTGTGCAAAGTTGTGCAAGTTATGCAAATTGACCATTAGCGAGGTATAGTGAGATTTGGGAGATAGCCAATATGTGTTATTCAAATGAGCGCTATACTAGCTAATGAGTCAACATCTCAATTTTCAACATAACAGATGTAGACCAAAAGAAGTCTATTGCATAAATGGAATATGTGGGTTAGGTGAAACTCTAGTTGATTTGAGGCTAGTTGTTAAGCCACTGTAATCATTACCGTGGCTTCACCCACTCATGATGTTACTTGGGTCACTGGCAACTGTACCAGATAAATGAGTTATCACACAGTCACCCATATATATGTATATGTATATGTACATGCATATGTAAATGTATATGTATGTATGTACGTATGTTGCAGAAAACTTAATGTTCCAGTTAGGGTCAAAGTGACAAAAGTTGGGAAATGTGGCGTTAGGGATTCCAACTCTAACACTCCCCCACAAAGCAGGCAGGAGAGCAGGTTTGGGGTTTGCCTTGGGCTTCTCAAGCATAACACTCACCTCATTCCACTTGTAAATAAGGTCAGATGTGTAGACTTTATGAGAATGTGGTAAGCGTTAAACTTAAGAAGACCAAGGCACACCACCTGCTCTCCTGCTGAGAGTAGAAATAAGTAAGTAAAGTTTTATTTGCATTTGGCCCCAATCCCAGAGGCTCTGGGTGCCATTACAGGTAAAAAGCAGGTTATAGGCAGCATGGAAAGTACAGTTATATAAGAACTTACCATGACAGTAGATCTTTGAGAAAGGCTCTTGCAGTAGGTATACCATTAGACTAGAGCCGTCAGGCACTAGACCACACAGAAAACTTTAGCTAGCAGTGTCTGTCAGGAGACTGCACCTGATGTCACATGATGGACATCAGCGTGACACTATATAGTGAGCGGTCCCACATCTGCCGTCCAGTTCTACTGCCGGAAACCTAAGAAATGCAACAGGAGAAAGAAGTCAGCTCCTGGAGCCAAGAGAAAGGTTAGAAAGAAGTAGCCACAGAAGCATGGGGAAGGTGGGAGGGAAAAAGGTACCTACTGCAAGAGTCTCTCTTGAAGATCTACTGTTATGGTAAGTTCTTACATAACTGTACTGTCTTACTTTGAGAAGGCTTTTGCAGTAGGTAATAACCATTAGGACTGAGTCTCAAGCAATGAAATTCAGACAAAGGCTGAAGCACGGGAGGCAGGAAAGATCTGCAGTAGGTACCGGGTAAAGACAGGAGGCCCTGAAGGATGGCTAGTCCAAAGCCTCCCTGTGCCTAGAGGCAATGTCCAGACTGTAGTGTTTGGTAAAGGGTGCACAGAGGTCCAAGTGGCTGCAGCACAAATGTCCATGGCAGAAACATTCCTGAAACAAGTAGTAGATGCAGTCATGCCTCTGGTTAAATGCCTCCTGACTTCCCCTGGAAGGGGCTTGTTATACTTTTGATAAAATAAAATACAGTTTGCTAACCATTTGAATAAGCATTGTTAGGAAACTGCTGCACCCTCTCTTTTGAGTGCAAAAGAAATGAAAAGTTGATCCTTTTTACAGACTGACTTCATCCGGTTTATATAACACAAGGTTCTGTGCACATTGAGTGTGTGCAGAATGGCCTCCCCTTGATTGAAATGATCAGGATAATACACTGGCAAGTGTATGGTCTGATTCAAAGTAAATTCAGAAACCACCTTAGGTAAAAACCTAGGATTTGTATGCAGAGCCACCCGGTCTCTGTGGAAAATCAAATAAGACTCCTTACAGATCAGGGCCTGAAACTTGGAAATCCTTTGAGCCAAAGTAATTGCAACTAAAAAGAGCACTTTCTAGGAAAAGTAGCACAGGTCACAACTCACGGCCGGTTCAAAGGGAGGCAAAGTGAGTTTCTCAAGGATGAAATTCAAATCCCATGGAGGAACAGGGTTCCTGACCGGAGATTGGAGAATTCCTTTCAGAAAGGTTTGGAAACCTACAACTGAGCCAATGTTTAGCCACCTAGCGGAGTGTGGTAGGCAGAAATGGCAGACAAGTGGACCTTCAGCAAAGAATAACTAAGGACAAGGTCAGAGAGATGCAGCAGGTATTCCATGACCTGTGGGACAGGGCAAGAGAAAGGGTCCTAACCCTTGCTGGATGCCCAAATTGAGAACCTCTTCAATTTCATAGCATATGTGGTTCTAGTGGATGGCTTTTGGGCCTCCACAAGGAACTAAACCACTCTGGAAGAGACTACAAAGTATGCAACTGCTCGTCCAGCAGGTGCCATACATGAAGGTGAAGGTGAAGGGACTTGAGACCTGGATGGACCAGCTTTCCCTGATCCTAAGTCAACAGGTTCTGGCAGAGGGGTAGGGGAACCGGAGGTTCCACTCTCAATTGCTGAAACAGGAAACCACACTTGGTGAGGCCAATAAGGGGCTATGAGAATCATGCAGGCCCCTTCTTGCTGTAGTTTCAGAAGCACCCTCTGCAACAGTGGAAAAGGAGGACAGGCATACAAGAACCTCCCAGTCCAGCAAAAAAGACAGCACATCTCACCAGAAAACACCCATACCTGGGAATGAGAGAGCAGAAACTGGGTCATTTTGCACTGGATGGGGAAGCGAACAGATTGAGATCTGGGCAACCCCACTGATCGAAGATGTCTTTGACTATTGACTTCCTCAGTTCCCACTCATGTGCCCTTGCCTGACTGTGTCTGAGGGTGCCCACCAGGATATTTTGAGCACCTGGGACATGCACTGCCATGAGCTGCAGGCTGTGCTGTATCACCCAATGCCACAGGCTCATCACTTCCCTGCACAGGGGAACAGCCACGTGCCTCCCTGTTTCTTCAGGTACCAGACCATGCACATGTTGTCTGTCTGTACCAGGAGGGGCCCAGGGAGGAGTAAGGGCTGAAAAGTCTGAAGGGTGTATAGTACCACCCACATCTCTTGCACACTGATGTGCAAAGAAAACTCCTGCTAAGACCAAGATCCCTGTGCCCTGTGTTCGCCCCAGATGGGTACCCCAGCCCTGACTGGAAACATCCGTTGTCATGGTCTGGGCCTGTGGGGGCATCTGAAAAGGAATCTCTCTGGTGAGATTGGACAGATCCTGCCACCAAAAGAGGTCCCAATGCATGAGGCTGGACACCAGAATCCTGTGATCCAGGTCATCTTATTTCTGGTTCCACTGGACCCGAAGGATCCACTGTGTACTCTGCATGTGGAGCCTGGCTAGAGGGACAGTGTGAATAGCTGCTGCCATGAGACTCAAAAGGCATTGGACCGATTGGGCTAGGGTTCATTAGCTGGTGGCCACTTGTATGGCCTGCTGACGCAGGGTTTCTGTCTGGTCCAAAGGGAGGAAACCAGACCCTGAACAGTATCCAACACTGCTACAATAAATTGGAAGCATTGGGAAGGTACAATGTGGGATTTTGGGTAATTCACCATGATTCCCACTTGCTTGAACAGATTCAGGGTAGCAGTCAGGGAGGGCACCAGGCTGTCCCTCGACAACACTGACAGGAGCCAGTCATCGAGGTACAGGAACATATATATTCCCTGGTGGTGTAAAGCTTCCACCACCACTGCTAGGCACTTGATAAATACCCTGGGTGCTGATGCGAGACCAAAGGGGAGTACTTTGAACTGGAAATGTTCCCCCTGGAAGGTAAAGCATAGGAAGTGGTGGTGGGAGGGAAAAATGTTAATATGCAGGTATGCATCCTGCATATCCAGAGCACACAGCTAATGACCCTAGTACAAGAGGCAACAGACCGGTAGGGTCAACATGCAAACTCTCTTGTATCTATGTACAGGTTTAGTGTGCTGAGATCCAGGACGACAGAAGTCCCTATTATTTGGGGACCTGGAAGAAGTAGGAATATCCTCTCCTTCCCGGATCTGAGGAACAGCTCTATAGCAGATTTTGTCAGAAGAGCCTGGATCTCTTCCCTTATGAGATGAATGTGGCCTCTTGGGTAGTGAGAGAGACCTGTAGGATTTCTTGGAGGCCTCTCTGTAAATTCGATGCTGTGGCCTTGAATGATGAGTTGAAGGACCCACATGTCTAAAGTGATCATCTCCTAGCCGGCCAGGTGGTTGGTGAATCTGCCCCGACTGGTTCCTCTGGAGCTGGTGGCAGAGGCTGGGGGCCCTGCCACAAGTCAGGGGAGGAGGAGGGGTGTTGAGAAGCGCTGTCCCAGCAGCCCATTGGGACTGGGTTGGAGGCGGTGGATCCTGCCGATGGGGCCTGGCGTTTGTTCTGACATCGGGCTGGCTGTTGCCTATTCTGGTGCCATTGCTGGTGACAAAATGTCTGTCTTGGCTTGGTGTTAGAACGGTACATAGACTGGACAGAGTGTAGTGCCTGGCACTGTCCAGGAGCTCAGTGATTATGTCCTTGATATTGCCTCTGAAAAGGACTGGTCCTCTAAAGAGGAATCCTGGATGGCCGACTGGACTTCTTGGGCCAATCCGGATACCCACAGCCAGGAGTACTGGTGTATGCTAACAGCAGTGGCGGTACTCTGAGTAGAGCATCTACCGCATTATATATCACTCTGAGGAATGAAGGCAGGAGATTTCCACTGTCCTGACAGTCGGAGAATTTTGGTTTTAGTCTCAAATTCTGACTTCAACTGTCCCAGGACAGATTTCTGGTATACAATCATGTGTGCCAGTGTAGTTGAAAGCTCTGAGGGCCAGAGTGGAAGAGATAATAATAATAATAATAATAATAAACTTACGGGCTCTTCACCAAGTATCAGTTAACATGTACAGTAAAAACAATTAAAACCTTAAAATATTAAAGTACAAATAAAGTCAGAAATGTTTCAATAAAAAATCAATACCAATAGCCCTAAATACAAGCCGAAATAAATGAGTCTTTAAGGCAGTCTTAAAGTTCTACACTGTCAGGCACTCCCCTATACGGCAAGGCAGAGAATTCTACAGGATAGGGGCTGCAAATAAAAATGCCCTCGATCCAGATGTTTTTAATCATACCCTGAGAATCTCCAGCAATTCCTCATCGGTCGAGCGAAGCGGTCAGAGGGGGCAGTAAAAATGCAAGAGATCTTGCAGGTAGCTCAGTCCCTGTCCATGTAGGGCTTTACAGGTCAACAAACCGACCTTGAAGGTGATCCACCACTGAACTAGCAGCCAGTGCAGTTCACACAGCACAGGCATAATGTGGCTAGATCGAGACGACCCAGACAATAGCCTGACCGCATCATTCTGCACCAGCTGCAAGCAGTGGATATCAACCCAAGGAAGCACGAGGAAAGGGAGTTACAGTAGTCAAGGCATGAAGTCACAAAGGCGTGGATCAGAGTAGTTAAGTCACCAGATGGAACTAAGTGCTTAATCCAGAGCAATATTCCTCAGATGAAAGAAAGAGGACTTAACCACAGCCGACACCTGTGAACAAAGTGTCAGACAGTCATCAAGAAATTGCCCCTAGATTTTGCACCTGTTCAGAGGTCAGTAACTGGACCCCCAAGCAACCACAATCTGAGGCATCCCATCCCCGACCTCTCTATCTGGCGACCAGGATCCACCACCAACACCTCGGTCTTGTCTAAATTGAGCTTTAACCAGCTGATGTTCATCCAGTCCTGGATTTCTATAAACAGTTATTAAAAACCGAGATCACACTATCCTGGTCAGGCACAAGAGACAGTTAGAGCTGTGTATCATCTGCATAACAGTGAAACCTCAGCCCATACCATCTCACAGTGTCTCCCAATGGCAGCATGTACACTGTGAATAACATGGGGGACAGCACGGAACACTGTGGCAACCCACAATGCAGGGGGAAAGCCTCAGAGGAATAAACTCCAGAGACAACCCTCTGTGATCTACCAGTGAGGAATGAATTAAACCATCTGAGGACCATGACAGACAGGCCTCAGATGGTCTGCAAGCAATCCAGCAGCACCCCATGGTCCACAGTGTCAAAAGCTGAAGAGAGATCAAGAAAAACCAAGATGGTACAGGATCTCTGATCTCTACGTAATTAGAAGATCATTGGGCACCCAAACCAGAGCACTCTCGGTACTATACCTTTTACAAAAACAAACTGGAAGAGGATCGAGGACATCATGGATAGTAATTTGGTTCTCTAACTGCAGTACCACAACCTTCTCAATAACTCTTCATAAAGAGTAAGATTAGAGATTGGACCAGGAATTAGAGGAGTAGTCTGGGTCAAGCAATCATTTCTTGAGAAGAGGAGTTAACACTGCCTCCTTCAGGAGCAAGGAACTCACCTGTCTCAAGTAAACACCAGACTAATTCTGCAAGGACTGGCCGATGACATCAATACAGCTTAATAATAAAGGTGAGTGGGTCCGGATCCAAACTACAACTGGTCAGGCACATGTCTAGGAGAATCCATATGACATCCTCGATCCCCAGATGCTCAAACTCCATCCAGTAGAAGCCCTGGGTGAAGCAACAATTTATCAACCCCCACAGAATGAGCCAAATGGACTCCAATCTGATGTTGGCAATCTTATCAATAAAGAAAGTACAGTTACGTAAGAACTTACCGTAACAGTAGATCTTCGAGAGGAGCTCTTGCAGCAGGCTATCACAATTAGGACTATACTGCAGGCACTAGGACCACACGGAAAACTTCTGCCAGCAATCCCAGCTGGGAACCGCCTCCCCGACAAAGCCGGCCCTGCCCTGACGTCGGGTCAGGGTACAGAGGGCGGACCTGGCTCCACCTCAGTTCTCCTGCCAGTACCCAGCAGATGGCCTGACAAGAGAGGAGATGAAGCCCATCCTAGAGGAGAAGAGAGAAGGAACCTGCACACTCGAGGGGATGGTGGGAGGAAACAGCGCCTGCTGCAAGAGCTCCTCTCAGAGATCTACTGTTACGGTAAGTTTCACGTAACTGTACTATCTTACCGAGATAGAGCGCTTGCAGCAGGCCACCGCAATAGGACTGAGTCGCAAGCAGTTCTCTAGCTAAGAGGCAGTCGCCCGGGAGGAGGAATATCCGGACTCCAGAGACCGTTGGGACAAGAGTCCTTGTAGAACCGCCAGGCCAAAGCCAAGCTCTGGAGGCGATATCCAAGCTGTAATAGCCAGCAAAGGTATGCACCGAATTCCAGGTTGCAGCTGCTAGCAGATGTCCTGAATGGTGACATTCGCATCGCAGCAAAGAAGCTGAAACACCGGCGGAGTGACTCACCGGACCCGTAGGGAGCTTGTGGTGATATTCATAACAGAACAACACACAATGGACTATCCATTTGGAAACAGTCTGTTTGGACACCAGATCCCAAAGCGTTGTAGGCGCAAGGCCACAAAGAGTTGCTCCGATTACGGTGTTGACTCGTTCTACTGAGGTAATACCTCAGGGACCGTGGACATCCAATGTGTGAGGAGAACCTCCCTCTATTGGAGGGAGAAGGAAAATAAACAGGAAGGTCAACTGACTGGTTGAGGGTCAATTCGAGACCACTTTCGGAAGAAACTTAGGATTAGTTCGGAGGAAACCCTTTCCTATGAAAAACCAAATAGGGCTCTTTACACATCAGAGCCTGCAGCTCGAAACTCCTGACGGAAGTAACAGCAACAAAAACAAACTTTCCAAGATAAATACACGCGGCTACATGCGTCACTGCTGAGGTTCAAAGGGAAGGGTAAGTTTCTCAACACAAAAGGAGGTCCCAGGGTGGGATAGGGTCCCTGATGGGAGGTACATGTGGAGGATCCCCGAAGAAAAGGTGCGGGCCACATCCAGCTGGGACAAGGCTCTGTCACCCACCAGAGCATGGTAGGCAGAGATCGCCTCAGAGGTGCACCTTGATGGAAGAATGGCTCAGGCCATTTTCACACAAGGAGAGGAAGTATTCAAAGTGGAGTTCACAGAGCACGTGACTGGGTCTAAATGCAGAGGCAAGGCCCAAAAGGCAAAATGCTTCCACTTCATGGCGGTAAGCGGCGAGTAGAGGGCTTGCATGCAGGCCGCAAAGACCTCAGCCACTCGGGAAACCCATTATCTAGTCAGTGCTACGTCTGGAAGGAGCCAAGCATGAAGGTGCAGAGATCGAGAGATCCGGGTGGACCAGAAGAACCCTGGTCCTGGGACAACAGTTCAGACATAGGGGCAGCGAGTGGAGGTTCCTGGGACAACGCTGCAGAAGTGGGAACCAAATTTGTGGGGCCAGTAGGGTGCCACAAGGATCATCGTGCCCCTCTGTCTGCAACTTGAGCAGGACCTCTGGATGAGAGGGAAGGAGCGAAGGCATAGCCTCCGGCCCAACAAAGGGACGACGTGTCTGGCCAGAAAACGCCAGGCGCGGGCTCTCGTGAGCAAAAGAGAGGCGGCTTAGCGTTGCGTGGCGACGCAAAGAGATCCAGGTCGGGCACGCCCCACCTGCCGAAGAGGCAATCAGCCACGGATTGCAGTAATTCCCACTCGTGCGCTCTGGCCAATGACCTGCTGAGATCGTCGGCCAGACTGTTGAGGGCTCCTGGAACATGAACCGCTGATAGACAGATGCCCCGTTCCAGTGCTCAGTACCAGACTCTCATCGCCTGCTGGCAAAGAGGATAGGAATGAGTGCCTCCTTGCTTGTTGAGATAGAATACGACCGCCATGTTGTCCATCTGAATGAGAAGAGAGCCGGGAACCAGGTCCTCTTGAAACGCCTGAAGGGCGTAGAGGATCGCTCGCATTTCCAGGACATTGATATGGAGAGACTCTTCCTCGTCGACCAGACCCCCTGGTCGCAGTGACCACTGAGATGAGCCCCAACCCAGGTGTGAGGCATCCGTTAGCATCTGACCGGAGGCTCGGATGAAAGGGACCCCTTGTCCAGATTGTGAGGGTTCATCCACCAAAGCAATGTTCTCCTGACTGGCTCGAGATCAGGACTAATCGTCCAGGTCATCCTAGTATTGATACCACTGCACCTGAGCATCCATTGTGGGATTCTCATGTGGAGGCGGGCCAAGGATATAACTGGGATGGCCGACGCCATGTGCCCCAGTAAACTGAGGAAGTTCTGAGCCGGAACTTGAGGTGCTATAGAAATCCGTTCTGCCAAACTTCGCAGATGAAGACCCCTGTCCTGAGGGAGAAAAGCTCTGCCCTGGACAGAGTCCAGAATCACTCCAATGAAGACGAGGTGACAGCTGGGCTCCGAGGATGACTTCTTTAAGTTCAGGGTGATCCCCAGGTCTCGCAAGAGAGTACAGGCATCTGCGAGAGAAAGCGCAGGAGGCCATCCCATGACGGGCTGTCAGCAGCCAGTCGCCGAGGTAAGGGAAGACATAATGGCCTGAGCGCCTGAGAGCCGCAGCCACCACTGCTAGGGCACTTGGTGAAGACTCACGGAGCGGGAAGAGAGGCGGACGGGAGCACCCAAATTGAGACTGATACCCCAGGAAGCAGAACCTCAGATGCTTCCTGTGGGAGGAAAGACCCGATATGCATGTACGCCTGCATGTCGAGAGAACAGAGCCAATCCCCTTGTTGCAGTAGAGGGAGGAGACATTGGAGAGTCACCATCCTGAACTTCCTGTACTCTATGAAGAGATTTAAGGGACGGAGGTCCAGAATGGGGTGAAGGTCCCCCGTCTTTTTTGGGATCAGAAAAAAATGGGAATAAAACCCGTGACCCCACTGCTCCATGGGAACTCGCTCTATCGCTCTCTTGTGCAGGAGGGCCTGAATTTCTCCTTCCAAAAGTGGAATGTGTGAAGGAGGATAACGGGAGAGCTTTGGTGGAGTACTGGGAGGGAACTCCGTGAACTCCAGCGTGTGTCCTCTCCGAATGACGTCTAAGACCCATCGATCTGTGGTAATAGAGCTCCACCCTTCGAAGTGAAGGGAGAAGCGGCCCCTGACCAGCTCCCCCTGGACGTCTAACCATGGGGGGGGCAGAAGGGAGTCATTGGGCGGAACCGGGGGTGGGGAGAGAGGCCTGGGAGGACTTGGGCCCATGGCCAGAGGGTCCACCAGACTGCTGGTTTCCGGATCTCCGGTGGAAGCCGCTTCTCTGTCCCTGCTGGGGACCACGGGCTGAAGCCTGAGTGCCTGAGGACTTTCAAAAAAGCCGATGGCGATGGGGGTGTTGCTGGTCGCCACGGTACAAATTGGCGGACTGACCAGATAGACTTGCCCGATTCCTGGAGACGGGAGATCAGATTCTCCATCTCCTGCCCAAACAAGACGGTACCCTGAAACGGCAAGTCTCGGATACCAGACTGCAGATCCTGGTGGAAGCCCGAAAGCCTCAACCAGGCATGGTGCCAGAGACAACCCCGGAAGCAGCAGCTCTGGTCGCCATATCTGCAGTATCGTAGGAGGCCCTCAAGACGTGAGTGCTAATGTTGGAGCCCGACTGCAAGAGGGCCAGGAGCTCCGTCTTTTTCTCGGAGTCTGGCATGGCCTGTACCAGCTCAAGACCCCGCTTCCACAACGTGTTCTGGAACTGCACCATGTGCGTGAGGAAGTTCAAGGATCTAATGGAGCAGGTGGAGGCAGAGTAAACCTTCTTGCCCACCTGATCCAAATAACGGACTCAAATCGGAGGCTGAGAGCTGAGGTGATGCGGCTGTCGAGACTTGTCGTGAGCAGCCGTGATCACGAGTCCGTCTGAGGGTGTTCAGCCAGAAAAGCTCCACCCTCGGTGCCTTGTAAAGCCTGTCCGACTTCTTGAGGACTGCCGGGATGGAGGCTGGGTGCAGCCAGGTGGATCTAGTCAGGTCCTGAAAGGTATCCAACAGAGGAGGAATGACCAAAGACTTTGGCTCCTTCTGCCTCAGGTACTTGGCCAATCTCCGGCGTTCCGGGTCCAGGTCTTCTGTATCCCACTGATTAGAATCCTGGATATGCCTCATGACGTCCAAAAATGTGGGATTGTCCGGAGGCGAGCGAGGCATGTCCTTCTCCTCAGGGGAGCACTCAAGGCTGAGGGAGGAGGAAGAGGATGAAGATGCAGAGGAGGACTGACTATCTGATTTAGAATGGTCTGGATCTGCCTCATAGCCATGCCTACGCTGATGTCAGTACGCAGGGGACCGATGAAGGTCCGAAGATCGACGGCGGTCCGAAGACCGACTGCGGTCCATGGACCGACGATGGAGTGAAGACCGACGACGGTCAGGGGACCGACGTTGGGAACTGTCCCGCCGAGCGTGGGAAGGGCTCTGAGAAGGAGACCGCAACCAACGTCGGTCAGTGGGATCCAGGGAGCGACGTCGGTGGTCCTGAGATCGAGCGCGGGAACAAGCCCTAGAAGGGGGCGAAAAATGGCTCTCCGGGGACCTCAATGGGGAGGCCTTGCCCTCTGGCTGTGGTTCGCCCGCGGGATCAGGTACCGGTGTCTGGGCCGGCGACGGGGTGGTACGTTGGTGTACCTGCCCCCACCAGAACGAAAAAAGCTGTTTCAGCTCGTCCTTGGAGAATATGCCTGCCGCCTGCTGCAGGAAGGAAGATTCAGGCATGGTGGGACGCGATGGTGAGCTATCCTGTGGGCCCAGGCGGGAGGAGGACTTGGGTGACGGGGACATCGGCAGAGGAACGACCGACCGCAGGTCCTTGGCCCCTTCGACTGGCGTTGGTGCCGAGACCGACGACGGGGTAATGACAGGGGGCCTTGGAGAGTCCTTACGCTCCGGAGGCGCACCTTCAGCAGGCGGCGCCGGTGCCGTAGACGGTAGGGCCAAAGCAGGTACCATCACAGACTTAGAGGTGACCTTAAGTGGAGTCACCTTAGGCTTGGCTGGTGGCTCCCCCGACAGGCCGGCCTTAGCCTGAGACGAGTGCTGCGACTCACCCGAACCCGAAGGACGGGCCTTTTCGAAGTTCGCGACCGCCATCGACCGACTGGGACCGTGCCGGACCGACTGCACTCTTTACTGTGGCTCTTCTTCTCCTTCTTCTTCCCCTCGGAGTGCAGGTCCATCTTTTTCTCCAATAGGTAGGCCTTCAGGGTCTTCAGGCGTCGGATGCGGGTCCGGCTCGTGAATGCTTGGCAGTCGGCGCAGGAAGCAGTGTCGTGGTCGGGCCCAAAGCAAAACGCACCGCCGGTGACCGTCCTTGGCGGGAATCTGCCGGCCGCACTCACACTTATTAACGTGTTTGGGGGATAGAGACGCCCGGGAAGACATGGAACACCCGTAGGATGTGACAGCAATGCCAACGCTGGATCCGGCTACCGACAGTAGGCCGAGGCGACGAAAAGCCAGAAAAACCAAGCCGTAAACGGTAGAAGTACAGGCGTCGGTAACTATAACACATAGGAAGAATGGAAAAAAAATGTTGAAAACGAGAGAAAATCTTGATTGAAGATAATTTCGCTGGTGATACACAAGCAGTAGCTCTTCACATGCGTGGTACGCAGCGGAAAAGAACTGAGGTGGAGCTGGGTCCGCCCCCTCTTGTACCCTGACTGACGTCAGGGTGGGGCCGGCATCGGGGGTGGTCCCCAGCTGGGATTGCTGGCAGAAGTTTTTCCGTGTGGTCCTAGTGCCTGCGGCATAGTCCTAATTGTGATAGCCTGCTGCAGGAGCTCTATCTCGAAGTAAGATCTGAGCAAACTCCACACACTTTTCAAAACGCTCTCCGAACTTGTAGACAGGCTGGATTGCACAGTCTGCCCATAGTTTGGAAGAGCTGAACTGGTTGATTCTGAGCTGCAGCAATCTCCCTGGACAGGAATTCTGCCTTCTTACGGGAGATTAATGACTGATAGTCTCTAAAATATCCCTTCAGTCTAAGTCTGTCGGCATCCAGGCCGGTTCTCCACCAGCTACGTTCTAACCTTCGCCCTTCTCATCTCAACTCCCTCAAAGCCCCATCAAACCAAGGGGACCGAGGGTGAAAGTGAGAGGGCAAACCAGAAAGGAGCGAGGACATCCAGAGCCCGCACCACAGCCGTGTTATAGGCCTGTAGAAGGTTTTCAGGACCCTCACTTGTACCCGGTAATCCCGATTGGTCCAACTCTGCCAAAAGACCATCTAGGTTCACACTCCATGAAGAGCGGTATTGGATCATCTCCACAGGGGCAGGCCTATAAGGAGGAGCAAAGAAATTGAACCCTATGGAGTGATGATTTGACCAACCAACTGGTTCCACCACCAAGTCGGAGGTTTCCATCCCCAGGAGGAAAACCAGATCCAACGAGTGGCCTTTAGTGTGAGTTGCAGAGGTTACTACCTGTGTGAAGCCCAATGAAGACATAAGTTAGAGGAAGTCTTGCCCAAATAGTGAGGGTTCATCATCGACCTAGGCATTAAAGTCACCCAGCACCATCAATCTGGGGGACTTCAATACCATGTTAACAACGAAGTCCACAACTTCCTACAGAAACAACTTCTCAGCTCTGGGTGGACAGTAGATGAGAATGATCTTGCACTCCACACCCACAACCCCAGCACACTCAAAGGATCTGGTTCCCTCAACTGGCACATCCACAAGGCTCAATTCCAATTTAAAACAAATTGCTACACTATCCCCTTGATCCAAACCGACCGAATTGTTGCCACCAAAATGGGGCCAGCATTTTCATACAACCAGAAACTCGGTGATGCAAGCCAGATCTGCTGACCCAACAAGATCAGCTATAAAAGCAGTCTTATTCCTAACAGATCTAGCATTGCATAGCACCATGTGAGCTGGATGGGATACCGGGACCAGCCGAGCTACCGGCCCACTATAAGAGGAACACTTGGGTATGGGCACCAGACAAGGCGAACCTTGGTCAGGATTCCATTTCACCCCAGGGCATCTCTTGGTTCTTACAACCCCAATCAGGCCGCCCCACTCTCCCCCCCCACCAAGGTCCGGGACCCCCGCCCCTCCGTCTTCTGCCCTCTATCCCCAATGCCCTGCAGCAGCTATAAATCGCTGCAGACAGTGGAGGGCAGTTAAAGGCGGAGGTCACGGAGCTCAGAAGGAGTAGCACCTAACAGGAGTGCCACCTGCCAACACATTTTAAAAGCCAAAATTCCAGACCTCTATGTTCAAATTAACAAGAACCAAACCCCTATAAATAAAATCCACAACCCTCCCAATGTTAGGCTTGAAAACCCCAAGGCACACCACATACCTGCTGTGCTGCCTGGAAGGGGGTGTTAGGGTAAGAAACCCTAACACCACATTTCCCTACTTTTGTTGTTGTAACTGTATCTAGTGCATTAATGACATTTTTTGCAATTTATTTCTTTACTTTTTGAGATAGTATAATTGTATCATTTGGCTGTGGGAGTGCAGGGCCCTCTGAGCCCTGCACTCCCATGTATGGAAATCGGAAGGTGGGGCTGCCACTAGACATCAGGGCTATTATCTACATATTAATGGGGACTGGGGTGCAGTTGGAGGGTGTGGGGGGTGCCATTGAACATTTTATTCAATAATACTGAAAAATCAAAAATTTTGTTTGCTCCCTGGTGTCTAGTGGCACTTCCACCCTCACATGGCTCATACTCTTTATGTTACATGTTGCACTGGTGTACGGTGGTACCACCCCCACCCTCCAAATGTACCTCAGTCCCCATTAATATGTAGATAATAGCCCTGGTGTCTAGTGGTATCCCCCCACCCTCCTATTTCAATACATTGTTTCTTACATATTTTCATTGGTGTCCAGTGGTATCCCCCTCCCATGTGTAGTGGCACTCCCCACCCTCTGATATCTATACATTGTTTGTTATATATTTTCATTGGTGTCCATTAGTACCTCTCACCCTCCCATATCCTGTTTTGTTTGTTGTTTTGTTTGTTTGTTTTAATCTCTATTTGTCCCCAGTCCCCATTAATTTGTATATAATAGCCATGGTGTCTAGCGGCACACCCGCGATTTCCATAGTTAATGTTTTCATTGGTGTCCATGGCACCCCTCACCTTCACATGTCCCTGGTATCCTGAACATAAAAAACGGTCCTCGATGTCTTGATTTTGTTTTGTAAACCTGTGAAAATAAAATTCTCCAGTGATCCCACCACCCCCACACTCGACCTCCCACTGTGCACCCACCACCTGCCCCCCACACACCCTTATTCACCCAAACTTGTCCCACTGAGAAGATGCCCTCTCTAATCAAAGACACATGTTGCCACTGGAACCAGCAACTGGTGTATGACAAACAAGGTAACTGTGGTAGAAAATCCCATTGAAATACATTGAACCGCAGTTATCTTATTTGTCATACAGCAGTTGCCAGTTCCAACAGCAAGGCATGTCTTTGATCAGAGAGTGGCTCTTCACAGTAGGAGCACTTCAGGTGAGTGAGGATGTGGGAGGTCTAAAGTGCAGGGTGGTGGGTGCACAAAAACATAGAAGTTGTTGGCAGAAGGAGACTGCCAGGTCCATCTAGTCCTGAGTTGTTATCTGTTCCTAACCCTAGCTGCCCTTAGGTTTGATGGCTCCTTGTGTCTATCCAATGCATTCTTGAATCTCTCTACCATGTTCAACCCCACCACCTCAGGGCAGACTATTCCATGTGTCCACCACCCTCTCAGTGACGAACTTCCTGACACTGGTAGTGAACCTCCCTCCTTTTAGCCTAAGATCATGCCCCCTAGTTCTACTGCCCACTTTAAAGTGAAAAAGTTCCTGCACCTGCACCTTGTTCATGCCATTTATGTATTTGAATGTTTATATCATGTCTCCCTTCTCTGTTCCAGGGAATACATGTTCAGTTCGCTCAATCTGTTTCCGTATGACATCTGGTGCAATCCCTGTATCATTTGTGTGCCTTTCTTTGGACTCTCTATGCAGTCAATGTCCTTTTTGAGGTGAGGCCTCCAAAACTGTATACCATATTCCAGGTGTGGCCTGACCAGTGCCCTATACAACGGCGACCACCTCCTTCCTCCTGCTCGTGATTCCCCTCCCAATGTATCCCAGCATTCCACTGGCCTTAAGTGCTGCCTTCTTGCACTGTTTCCCTACTTTCAAGTCTTCTGAGATCATGATTCCTATATCACACTCCCGGCTGGAGGCAGCTAGTCTCTCCCCTCCCAGGTAATATACCTTCTTTGGATTTTTCTTTCCTATGTGCATGACTTTGCACTTTTTGACATTGAATCTCAGCTGCCATGCTCCAGACCACTCCTCAAGTTTCTTTAAGTCTGATTCCATCTTGCCTACTCCCTCACTGATGTCATCCGTGAATAGATACACCTTCCTCTAGTCCTTTAGCCATATCAGCTATGAAAACATTGAAGAGCAGAGTCTCTAGTACCAAACCCTGGGGCACTCCGGCGGTCACCCTGCCCTCTGCCAATAGTGATCAATTTACCTTAACCCTCTGGGTTATGTCCTGTAACCAATTCTGTACCAATTTTACCACTTTCAGTCCAACCCCTGTGTGCTTTAACTTCTTACCAGCCTTCTGTGGAACAGAGTCAAGGCTTTGGTAAAGTCCAGGTAAACCACATCAACAGCCCACCGTTGTCCACGCATTGGTAACCCAGTTTAAAAACTTGACCAGATTTATTTTATGACCTCCCACTGTGAATCCATGCTGTTTCGGGTCCAGCTGCATGCTGGCTTCAAGGAATGTTATAATCCTCTGTTTGAGCAGCGACTCCATCAATTTCCCTACTACAGATGTGAGACTTGCTGGTTGGCAATTATCTGACTCTTCCCTGCTGCCCGATTTGTGGAGTGTGACTATTGTTGCCTGCTTCCAGTCTTTGGGTACCACTCTGCTCTCCAGGGATTTGATGAATAGTTTTGCCAGTGGGGCTGCCAGCTTTTTCCCCAGTTCCTTTAAGATTCTGGGATGAATTTTGTCCTGTCCCATTGCTTTGTCCATCTTTAGCTTGTTCAGCACCTCCAGTACTTGGTCCTCCATGAATGGGCTAGTGTCAACTTCTGACCCTGGGATGCTGTGTTTTGTGAGGGCTGGGCTGTTTCCTGGCCCTTCCTCAGTAAATACTGAGCAGAACTGCTTGTTTAGGATTTCTGCTTTTTCCAGGTCATCTTCTACTATCATCCCTTCACCTGTAGCAATTCTCACTAGCCCTCCTTTGATTTCCTTTTTTCCTGATATATCTGAAGAAGGATTTGTCACCTTTCTTTGCTCCTCTGCAGTCTCTGCCTCTGTCTGGGCCTTGGCCTGTCTTATCCTTTTGCTTGCTTCTTTCATTTTGTCTTGATACGAATCCCAGTCCTTTTCCTTCTTAGTTTCTTGGTATATCTTGTAGACCTTCTTTTTTTCTCTTACCATGGTTGCCACTTCCTTGAAGAACCATAGTGGATTTCTTCTTTTCACCTTGCTGACCCTTCTTGAGCATTGGTCCGTGGCTGCTCTAACTGCTCTTTTAAGTCTGATCCACATAACTTTGACCTCTTCCTCCTTGTATACAGTTATTCTGTATGGTGGCTCTCATTTTTTGGAAGTCAGCCTTCTTAAAATCTAGCAGTTTGATTTTTGAGTGACAGGTGTCCTCTGTAATGCTTACTTTGAAGTTGACCATATAGTGGTTGCTGTTCCCCAAGTTACACCTGACCTCAATTTCTTTTACTCTCTCACTCTTTGTGAGAACCAAGTCTAGAATGGCATCTCTCCTTGTTGTGACTTTAACAAGCTGATCTAGTCCTGCTCTTTGTTGGGCCAACAAGAAGTCCCTGCTTCATCTTGTTGCTGCCATTTGTGTGCTCCAGTCAATATCTGGGAGGTTGAAGTCCCCCACCAGTATAATTTCTCCTCTGTCAGTCATTTTTTATATTTCCTCTATTAAGTCTTCATCCCCTTTTTCCCCTTCATTTGAGGGTCTGTAAATGGCACCAGTTTTGAAGGTTGACCCCTTACCTGCATCAGCTGTCAGCACAGTGTCTTGGTATCCCCAGGGATCCCTGCACCTCTGTGGCCTTTATTTCTTCACTGAATGTAAATAGTGCCCCCTTTACTACCTGTCCCATACTTTCTGAACAGATTGTATCCTGGTATAGCTGTGTCTCAACCATGGTTTTCTATGAACCAGGTTTCTGTCACAGCCACCCAGTCCAGCCTTTCCACTTCCATGATGGCCATGAGCTCCGGCATTTTATTGCCAGGTTACTAGCATTTGCAACCATCACCTTCCAGGAATGCATCTCCCTTTTGCATGTGAGCACACCACTTTCCTGGACTTAACTGATTTGTTGTTCCACCCGAGAGTTTATGCAAGTTGTTGTTTACTCGGGGAGTGATGACGGATACTCTGGTGGCCGAGGTGTGTTGCCCCTTCTCTCCCTGTGGGTAGATGTATGTATGTCTGTGATGTTTGGGGAGAGATGACTAGCCCATCAATGGTCGGGGTGTAAGCAGTCACCATCTCCCTTTATTTAGTTTAAATACCCTGCACAGACATCAAATTTTTGTCCAAGCGCCTGACACCTTCCTTATTTAGGTGCAGGATGTCATATTTAAAAAATCCTTTTTCCCAGAAGTTGTGCCAGTTTCCTATGCAGTGGTAACCTTTGTCCTGTCACCAGTCATGCAACCATGAGTTGAGCTTATGAACTTCAACCTCCTTGACTCGTTCTGCACCTGCCCCTTTTTTACACACAGGCAGAACTTCTGAGAAGGCTAGTTTGGATGAAAGGGAAGACAATTCATTGGCTAGTTCCTCAAAATGTTTTTTGGCCTCTCTCACCAAGTGATTGGCCATGTCATTTGCTCTGAGGTGTATTGCGTGTGTGTTATATCTCCTGCTTCCTGTACTATTCTTTTTATTCCATGGCACCAGGCAGGCACCTTACCTAGTTTTCCCTGCTCCGCCAGTTCTGTCCCCTAATAATTGAGTCCCCCACCAGGAGCTGCTTCCTTTCCTTATGGTGTCCTCTGCCTCCTTCCTGTGGGCCTCCCTTGACAGGTGTCCTCAGCCTCCTTAATCTCCTCTGTGGGTGCATCCATAGGGGGCTGTGCTCCCAGAATGGTGTATGGATTGTAGAGTGGAACAACTGACT
Source organism: Neoceratodus forsteri (assembly GCA_016271365.2). Taxonomy (NCBI): domain Eukaryota; kingdom Metazoa; phylum Chordata; order Ceratodontiformes; family Ceratodontidae; genus Neoceratodus; species Neoceratodus forsteri. Next base: position 1,071,312,687 of record CM028130.1, read on the forward strand.
GGGTGTGCCTCTGTTCCACCATCCTCACCCTCCCTGAGCCCACTGTGGTCCAACTGCTGTGCTTTTGCAACCTCTGAGGTAGTGGTGGTGGCTCTGGTGCTCCCTGGATGGGGAGGTTCCCTTCCTACCATCCAGTCTGGCCTGGGGGAAGGTTCCCTTACTGCTGTCCAGTGTGGCCTGAAGACTGGCAAATTCCTCCCTCAGGGCAGAGAGTTGTCTGCAAATAGGCAGCATCTCAGCCTCAGAAAGACTCCCGGAGACTGCTGCCCACAGCCATTACATTGCACTACTCCACATGATTATGTACTTTTTTTTTTTTGTGTGTGTGTGATTGGTTTGTTGTATAGAAATATATATATTATACAATGTGTATGCTTTTATTTTCAGTGCTGTGTGTGCTAGAGAGGATATGACATTGATATGCACCTTGCACTCTTGAGAAATGATGTCAGAACCCCAGGTATAAAGGAACTATTTCCAGGGGTGGGTGGGGTGAGGGTGGGAAGGGGTTGGGCCTAAACTGTGCCCTCACAAAACAATCAGCTAAGAGCTCTGACCCACAGCTGATGAGTGCCTTCCTGTCAGCAAGATACCATACACAACAATTTGACAGAGAAATTCCTTGCTAATCAAACAGAGAAAAATCCAGACATCCAAGTTAGACACAGGTAAACCTCCCAGCCCCAAAACAGCCTGGTGGTTTGTGCTCTGAAAGCAGTCAGCCCCAAAATAAGTCAGCTGTGCTTGAAACTTTTCCTGCACTGAAAATCTTAAGAATTGTAACAAGACTGTCTTTTCCTGATAATTCTAAGTTCCTCATTTTACTTTTCAGTTAGAGTAGCCTCCACCTGCAGAATATCTGCTACAAACCAAAGACAATTGTGAGTTCACTCCCTCTGTTGTGAGCACAGCTCGCTTCCTTACAAATCCTGTGTTCAGTGTTGCAGCTTCCAGCAAGAGTAGTTTGACCTGAAAATATTAGCTCTTCATAAGGGCTATCCCTCGCCGACAGCAGCTCCATGGGTGGTCCGTCGATGGCTGCCAATTTGTTCTCCACAGCCACTCGTTGATGAGCACTGTGGGCAAAAAGTGCAGATCCAGACCATCGCGTCTACCTCAGCATGTGCAACCCCAACAGCAACTAAAGCACACATAAACTAAGGGAATTTAATAAAAATCACTCATTACAGCAAAGGAAAAATGGGGAGCAGCTCAGTAATTTGCCCTTAAGGGCCAGCACCAACAGTTCATTGCAGCTTCACAACATAGAATTAGGAAACTTCTGGGGTTGAGGTACCCTAAATAAAAAGAAGAGTAGGGCCTTTTGGTGTCATGGTCTTGGACAAACCTCCCAGGGCAGAAAATACCAGTGCTGCAAGTCCCTGCTACTAATCACCTTCGCTGGCTCACCTTGCCTCAATCGTGAGAAGGCAGTGTCCAGCGAATGGAGAAGCCTCGATGGAAGCAGCCCTTCCTCGGCTCAGATTGATAGCCAAGACGGGTCTGAGCAGTGGCAGCCACCAGGTCTGAGAGTGCAGCAGCCACAAGGGTGACCCAGCAGTCCGCAGCCCCTCTCTAGCCCCAGACCTCATAGACAAGTTAAATAGGGCCATTGCTCTGGACTCTGCATGCTTAGACTGGCAATCTCCAGGGTCACCAGATCTGAGACCTCACAAGAAGGCAGAAAGAATCACCCGAAGAGGGCAGTTGTCCTCGCATCACTATGATAAAAAAAAAAAAAATCCCAATACAGGAACAGATCCTCAGAGGAGGAGGATCAGCATTCCTCATGCCACAGGAGAAACAAAAAGATTTCATTCTCGAAGTAGATCAAGGGGCACTCATAGGGGAAAGCGTCGTAGGGAACGTTCCCCGGACTCCTCAGACTCCAGTTCATCTCCTGAAGAGGGAGAGCTAGTGGGCTCATCATTGGACTGTGACAGCTCTCCATCCAGAAATTTTGACCTGGAGGACCTAGATCTTTTTTTTTTTTTTTTTTTTGTAAAAAAGGTCATGTCCGAGATTCACCTAGGATCTTCACAGGCGGCTCCCTCCCAGCCGAAACAGGCATTTTGTCTGGCATCTGTTTCTGAACTGGCCACAACCTTCCCTAGTCCTCCTGCCATAGAGGACTTGCTAAAAAGAAGGAATGGCAAGGTGCAGGGCCATATATCCAGTGCTTGGCGGATCTCTGAGCTTTTGAAGTTTGACAAAAGCAATCCGAAAAGTGGTTAGACTGCCCCAGAATCGAACACTGATTTCTAACCTAACCAAGAAGACTGTCATCCCAGCCGAGAGGAGGGGCATCCCTCATGGACCGGTAGACAGAAAAGTGGATGAAGGCCTTCCAAGCATCGGCGACATCTCTCAAGGTGGCAACCGCCAGATCTTTTTCGACCAGAGCCACCCTGTCATGGAGCCTCAGTTTGACTTTTCTATTCACTGAGGACTCTGAGAAGAACTCTCCTATTATTCATCAGTTGCAGTTAATGGAGTTAGCTTGGCTTGTGCAGCAGATGTGTCTGAGGAGGCAGTCAGGTGCACTGCTCGAGAACATGTTCTGTCAAACCTCGGCTCACCGCAACCTCTGGTTTCGGCCTGGCAAGCAGACACCCCTTAGGAGAACCGTTTGGTGAACACACCCTATGAAGATAATCTCATTTTTTGGTTCAGTCCTGAAGGAGGTGGTGAAAGAATCTGGGGAAATGGCTAAGGTGCATCCCTCAGTCTAGGGGCAGGGCAAATTGTCCTCGGGCTCCAAACACAATTTTCGTGAGAGAGGTTACAACAAGGGTCAGAACTCTTAACTTCTCGGGGGAAAAAGAACATGGTTTTCCTCACATAACCAGCGTAACTTCAGAGGGGGCGGATTCGGTGGCGTTGGGGACACCAGAGACACTGGGAACAGCAACAAGAAGTCACAATGAAGCCATCCAGGCCCATCCTCGAGTAGGGGGAAGACTTTCAAATTTTCTCGAGGAATGGTTCCTGTCTACGTTGGACAGATGGCTCTTAGTCATTCTCAGCAAGTGTTACCTGATAGAATTCAAATCCAAGCCCCTGCTACCTCATGTGGTGCCCTCCCCTATCTTGGGCAACATGTCCAAGAGACAGGCAACGTTACAGGCCATTAAAGACTTTTTGCAAGCAGGAGCTATCGAGCAAGTTCCCCCCACAGAGATCAATCTGGGGGGGTCTACTCCCTATTCTTCATCGTGCCAAAATGCACAGGGAGTTTCAGGCCAGTCTTAGACGTCAAATTCCTGAATCATTGTGTTCACAGCAGACCCTTTAATATGGAAACCTTGTCATCAATCATCAGGTAGTTACAACAAGGAGATTTTCTAGCATCCATCGATCTGCAAGATACCTATTTGCATATTCCCATTCAGGAACTACACAGGCAATATCTCGGGTTCAAGGTGGGGGAGCAGCACTTCTAATTCAAAACTCTACTATTCGGCCTTTTTTCAGCCCCAGGACATTCCCAAAGGTACTTGTTGCAGTCATAGCTCACATTCAGAACCAAAGGATACAACTTTTCCATTACTTGGATGATATTCTCATCAAGGCCCGCAGCTCAACCAAGCAGTACAGGCAATGGCAGAGGTAGTGTGGTGCCTCTTGGCATATGATTTGTTATCAACTGGAGAAAGAGTTCCCTAACTCTGAGCCAGACCTTGAACCACCTGGGGGCAGACTTCAGGACACAAGCCAACAAGGTCTTTCCCCCAGAAATGAAATTCAAGGACCTGCTGAAGCTCATCAAGAAGTTTCACACAGCTCCTCAGCTGCCTGCTCAGTCCTTCATGCAACTAATTGGGACTGTAGTATCACTAGCGGATTCAGTCCCTTGGGCTCTAGTCCATGTGCGGCCCATTCAAGCCCATTTGCTCAAACTATGGTCCCAGTCCAGACACAGCCAACACCAGCTCATCCCAAATTTCTCAACAGATAAAAACCTCCCTCCAGTGGTGGACTCTGAGGACAGACGTCATGAGGAGTCTCAAATTGGTCCATCCACACCAAATCCAAATCACGACTGATGCATGTCTTAGGGGCTGGGGGGGGGCCCATCTGCATCAGCTGTCAGCACATGGCAAGTGGTCGCTGGTAGAAACAAGGTACAGCATAAACGTCCTCGGATGAGAACAGTATGCCTAGCCCTGATACACTTAGAACAGCAAGTCTCAGTCAGGATGTACTGATTCTAACAGACAATTGAACAATGATGAGCTACATCAACCATCAGGGAGGCACAAGGAGCTCAAAATGGTGCAGGGAGTCCTTCTTCTTTTCAATGGGCCGAGCTCCACCTGGCAAGCATAAGAGTGGTTTATATTCCAGAAGAGGAAAATGTCACAGCAAACTGGCTCAGTCACAAGGATGTTCTATCAGGGGAATGGGAGCTAAAGGTCATTGCCTTCCACATCATAACAAAACAGTGGAGCAATCCTCAGATAGATCTTTTTGCATGCCAGAGAAAAGTAGTTGCGTAACAACTTACCGTAACAGTAGATCTTCGAGAGAGGCTCTTGCAGTAGGTAATCACATATAGGACTGACTCCGGCAGCTGGCAGGACCCCACGGAAAATTTTAGCTAGCAGTCCCTGGCGAGGACTGCCCCCGTCAGGTGACCGGCGTCAGAAACATCAGTATAAAAGGCGGTCCTGACACCAGCTCCAGTTCTTTCCCGCCACGGACCAGAAAAGGCCGGACGAGAGAGGAGCGGATATTTCCCTCACTGGAAAAAGAGCTGAAAAAGCCTAGGGGGATGGAGGGTAGGAAGGTATTACCTACTGCAAGAGCCTCTCTCGAAGATCTACTGTTAAGGTAAGTTCGTGCGTAACTGTACTATCTTACTTCGAGAGGGCTCTTGCAGTAGGTAATTACATATAGGACTGAGTCCCAAGCAGTCTGGAATAAAGAGAGGCACCGTAGAGGAAAAACTACTCCAAAAGTAGTTCTAGCTGTGCAAGCCTCAAGACAAGAGGCCTTGCAGAACAGCCAGCTCGAAGCCTGCTCTATGGCGAGAGGCAACATCCAAACTGTAGTGTTTGGTAAAGGTATGGACGGAAGTCCAGGTGGCAGCACAAATGTCTGCCGCAGACACATTTTTGAAACAGGCCACTGAGGCAGCTACTCCTCTGGTGGAGTGGCCTTTTACTTGACCTGGGAGGGTCTTGTTGTATTTGTCATAACAGAAAGTGATGCAATGAGCCAACCACTTAGACAGGCATTGCTTGGAAACAGCATTGCCTTCCCTTTTATGAGCAAAAGAGACGAACAATTGATCAGTCTTTCTGAGATCATTCGTCCTGTTGGTGTAGTATCTCAGAATCCAGTGAACATCCATAGTATGGAGTAAATACTCCCCTTGATTAGAGTACTGCGTAAAAAAGGCGGTTAACTCTATGGATTGATTTAGAATAGATTCAGCTACTACCTTAGAGAGAAACTTAGGATTCATGCGAAGAGCTACATGTTCCTGGTGAAAAATCAAGTATGGAATTTTACACATCAGGGCCTGGAGCTCAGAAATTCTCGAGCAGAAGTGATGGCCACCAGGAAGAGTCTTCCACGAAAGGAACTTCAAATCTGCAGAAGCTGCAGGTTGAAGGAGAGAGAGTAAGTTTCTCGAGGACAAAGTTCAAGTCCCAAGGGGAGCAGAGTGCGGATGGGGGGTCTCAGATGGAGAACCCGCTCTGAGAAAGCTCTTAGAGGCCTCCAGTTGAGCAAAAGCTTTGTCTGCAAAGGAACATGGTAGGCTGAGATGGCCCCATGTGTACCGTCAGAGAAGAATGACTGAGACCCAAGTCAAACAAATGACATAGATACTCCAGCAGAAGCCCCGCTGAACAGGAGAAGGGTTCCATGTTCTTGGAAGCAGCACAAATAGTGAATCTTTTCCACTTCGTGGCATAGGTAGATCTGGTGGAGGGTTTTCTGGCCTCCACCAAAATCTCCGCCACTTTGGGAGACACTCCAAAACGGGATTGAGCGAAGTCTGCAGGAGCCATGCATGCAGTTGAAGGGATTTGAGGCCTGGATGGACCAGAGTTCCCTGATCCTGGGTCAGTAAACCTTGCGAGAGAGAGGAAGAGGAAGAGGAGGATCCTCTGAGTATTGTTGTAGAAGAGAGAACCAAACTTGCCTGGGCCAGAAAGGGTGATCAGAATCATTAGTGCTCCTTCTGAGGCTAGTTTCTGCAGCGCTCATGGGATGAGTGGAATTGGGGGAAAGGCATAGGCAGAATCTGTCCCTCCAGTCTAGAGATAGGCGTGGCTCCAAAAGTACCTTGCTCTGGAGCAGGCGAGCAGAATATGGGGAGTTTGCGCTTAGAGGGATGCGAACAGGTTGACCTGTGGTGTTCCCCAGAGTTGAAGATATTTTCTAGGACCCCTTGGTCCAGTTCCACTCATGAGTCCGAGCAGAAGAGTGACTCAGCTTGTCTGCTAGAGTGTTGTTGACTCCCGGAACGTGAATTACCGTGAGGTGAAGGTCGTGTTGTGTTGCCCAATCCCAAACCCTCCTTGCCTCCCTGCAAAGAAGGTAGGACCAAGTCCCTCCCTGTTTGTTGATGTACCACACCACGCACATATTGTCTGTCTGGATGGCTAGGTGGCCGGGAAGGATGTATTGGTGAAGGGCTTGGAGAGCATACGACACTGTCCGAAGCTCGAGCACATTGATGTGGAGAGCTTGTTCTAGCTTGGACCAGGAGTCCTGGGTCCAATGAGAGCCCAGATGGGCTCCCCAACCTGAGGCATCTGTGGTTAGAGTCTGGGAGAGGGGAGGATGAAAGAAAGGAACTCCCTAAAACCTCCAAGCATCGGCGATCAGATCAGAACTGGGTGATCTAGGTCGTCCACTAGCTGATCCCATTGAGAGCGTAGAGTCCACTGAGAAATCCTCATGTGAAGTCAAGCGTGAGGAACCGTCGGGATAGCAGCAGCCATGAGCCCAAGAAGGCGAAGGACTGACCTCGCAGAGACCGTACTGCGGTCGGACAACAGACTTATTTGGGTCTGGAGGGTGGACGCCCTATCCGGAGGCAGGAAGGCCTTGCCCGTGGTCGTATCGAGAATCACCCCAATAAACTGTAGCCTCTGGGATGGGTCCAGATGAGACTTGGAATGGTTGATGGTAATACCCAGGCAAGCGAAAACCTGCTGGGTAAGGGAGAGGTAATGCAGGAGTTCCTCCCTGGATGAGGCCGCCAGGAGCCAATCATCCAGGTACAGGAAAACCTGCACTCCCCTAGTACGCAGGTGGGCCGCTACCACTGCCAGGCATTGGGTAAACAGGGGGCGAGGATAGACCAAACAGGAGCGCCTTGAACTGGTAGTGGTCCCCCTGGAACGCAAAACAAAGGTATTTGCGATGAGATGGGTGAATGGGAATGTTCAGATAAGCATCTTGCATATCCAGAGCACAAAGCCATTGACCCGGCCAGAGGAGGGGTAGAAGGCTCTGCAAAGAAAGCATCCTGAACCTTTTGTATTCTATGAAAAGATTCAGGGAACTGAGATCTAAAATTGGTCTGAGATTTCCTGTCTTCTTTGGGACCAGGAAGAAATAGAATAGTAACCCGTCCCTACAGATGAAGGGGGCGGACTCTATTGCTTGTTTCAGCAGGAGAGCCAAATTTCCTCCTGGACCACGAGAAGATGTTCCCATGAATCGGCGACTTCAGAGGGGATGGCGAGGTAGTGTCTGAAGAAACTCTATCGAGTGTCCTTCTGTTATGAGCTGGATCACCCAGAATCTGTGGTTACCCTCTCCCATCCCGGAAGGTGGAGGAAAACCTCCTCCCTACCGTTCTTCCGGGACTCTGGAGGCAGTGGGGAGAGTAAAGGGTCAGGTGGTGTAGGCAGCGCTGCAGCTGAGCTTTCCCTGCTTTTGGTAGGGGGCTTAGCAGCTGTGGGGGCCCGGCGTTTTGTGGCTCACCTTCCCTGGGGTTTCGCCTTTGGCTGATTCAGTCTGTGAAAGGGACAGTGCTGCTGCTGATGGGGACAGTACATGGAATCGACTGACTTCAGTGCCGTCCCCTTCTCTTGCAAATCGGTGATGATGTCCTTGACATCACCCCGCGGAAAGGTGCTTCCTGGATAGCAGATTACACCTCTGGGACCAACCCTGACACACAGAGCCAAGCATGACGCCATAGGCCTACAGCGAAAGCTGAGCTCCACCCAGCAGTGTCCACTGCATCGTATGTCGCACGCAGCATGTGTCGACTGGCGGAACGAGCAGAGCGGACAAGATCAGCCAACTCCTGCTTAACTTGGGAGTCAGGAGGAGTCCAGTTTGGCTTCTGTCTGAGTAAGAATGGCCTTCTGGTAGTACCCCATATGTTCGACATAGTTCAGGGCCCTGATCCCCAGCGTGGAGGAAATGTAAATCTTTCTCCCATACTGGTCCAGAAGGCGTGTTTCCTTATCAGATGGTGACGAGCTAAGATGTTTGGGGTTCTCGACCGGCCGTGAGTGGCGCTAATCATGACCGAGTCGGCACGAGGGTGAGAATCCTGAAAATCAACACCCTCTGGAGCATGATATAACCTGTTCGACTTCCTAGGAAGTGGGGTTAAGGCCAATGGCTGTTTCCATATTGTGGTAACAAGGTCGGTGTGAGGCTCTATCCAGGGTGGCACCAAGGTAGGAGCTGTCACGGGCAGATCCAGATGTTCTGCTAGTTTCAGATGCTGAGGATCTGGTTCCAGGAGTGCCACTGATGAACCTCCTGGATTTTCTTAAGCAGCTCCGTAAAAGAAGGATCCTATGGAGGAGACTTCGGAGGAGTCCTTGGCCTGGGCTTCGACGGAGAGCGTGGCTCGTCGTCTCTCTCGGAGCAACCGTCGGAAGAATCCAAGGAGTCCCAGGGTGAAGAGGAGTATGAAGAGGAAAACGACTCCCTTTCCTGACCTGGGGGAGGAACGGACCCCTTGGGAAGTTCCAAGGGAAGCATGTCCTGCCCTTCTCTGGATCCAGATGGAAGAACCCTGGTATCCAGAGGTGGTGAGGGAGTGTGCCGCCTCGGATGTACGGGAATCTGGGACGGCATCGTCATTGGAAGGCGGTTCTCGACCTCTTTGGTGAGCTGAGCCTTCACCTTAGCCCACCAGGAGAGCAGAGTCTCCTACAGGTCCACCGGCAGCCACGAGGGTGGTGGAGGAGGAGGAGGCGGGGGATAAGGATACCGGTTGTAACCGTATGGAGCGTATCCAAAACCCGGCTGCGGGTAGCCCAGCGTCGGGTATTGTGGCGTCAGGTATTGCAGCATTGGGAAGCCTGGCGTCGGGTACTGTGGCACCAGATACTGCGGTCCCAGGTATGCCGGCATCTGATAGGATGGAGGGGAGCCGGGGGGGGGCTGCCAGAGCAGACAGCCTGGCCAGTGGCCTCACGGTTGGGTCTATAGTGGAAGGCCCGAGGCGGAGGACCGATGGGGCCGGATGTCTCCCAAGTCAGTAAGGCCAGCGTCATGGCCGGCGTCGGAGGCCCCTGACATCGGAGGGCGGCGTCAGGCCGGCATCCGGGGAGCAGCGTCCAGTCTGGTGCACCAGGTGGCAGAAGGACTGACGGAGGTGGAAGATCCCAGCTTCGCCCAGGGATGGAGGAAAAATCCCAAGGGTCAGTTGGGGAGACTCTGGTTCCCCAGACGGCTGCGGGAACGGCAAGCGGATGTGAGGTGGTCTGTCGTCGGGTTCCATCGCCAGCCAGACATCGGACAAGCCGACATGTGACTTAGGGGTGAGCTCCGCGGCACCGGAGGAGCTGGGCGTCCGACTATGAGAGCTATCACCGGAGGCGGGCCGGTAGAGTGGTCGGCCTGGTCCGGTGGAGTGGAGGTCGCGCGCCACCCCAAAGGGTCAGACGTCTTACCAATCTTCTCCAGGCAGACGTCTGAGGGGCCGACACCTGGCTTACTGGAGTCACCCACAGAGGTAGGCCGCAAGCCTGCGGCTGAACCAGGGGCGGAGGCCTGCAACTGCCTGGAGGCGCCCGCAAGGCCAGAGCGTGAGCCAGATGGGCAGGCCGATAACCCCTCGGAAACCTCCGAGGCAGCCATCGAGGAGCGATCCCCCGGAGGGAATGTTACCTGCACCCAGTGACTCCCGAGGGAGACGTGGTGGTGGAGCCCTTGTCCTGGTGCCTCTCCTTCTTCTTCTTCTTCTTCCGATGGCCTTCGGGGGAAGTGAACGCCTGCCTCAGTTTTTTGAGCTCCTTCTCCATTGAACTCATTTTCTTCTTCAGAATATGGGCTTCCAGGGATTGCTGCCGCCTTTTCCAGGTAGCCGCGTTGAAACTGAGGCAGTGCTGGCACTTCTCAACCGGGTGATCGGGACCTAGGCAGAACAGGCACAGGGAGTGGCCGTCCTTGTGCGGTAGTTGGGCGCCGCGCGAATTGCATTTATTCTTGTGCTTGGAGGATGCAGGGGACGACGTACACCGACGATTGTACTGATGTTAGTCGAAAAAGCAATTATTTTCGGTAAAAAAACGATGACGGTAGTGCTGACGAAGCACAGACTTTTCCGCGAGGCACTGCACGTGCTAATGGCTGGAAATTACTGGAAGGCAGGAGTCAGAGACCGCCCCTTTATACCGACGTCTCCTGATGCCGGTCACCTGACGTGGGGGCGGTCCCTCGCCAGGGACTGCTAGCTAACAATTTTTCCGTGGGGTCCTGCCACCTGCCGGCGTCAGTCCTATATGTAATTACCTACTGCAAGAGCCCTCTCGAAGTAAGATCTCGAGGGTAAAGCAATTTTGCTCCCTAGCCAAGGATGAACTACCAGTGGCACAGGATGCCTTTTCCCTAGACTGGGGTCATTTCAGTCTCCTGTATGTCTTTCCTCCGATACCGCTTCTATCTAGAGTCCTTCACAAAGTGGCCCTGGAGAGCAGAAATGATCCTAGTCTGTCAAAGCGACCACTTATAACCTTCCAGATAGCTCAGACTATCTCCATCAGGTCCGTTCTTCATCCCAATTTGAGCGTGTCCTCTCGGCCTGGAGATTGAACAGGAAGCTTTCAAAGAGCTAGGCTACACAGCTCCCATTATTGAAATGATGGTGAACTCATGCTGCCCTCCTCCTCTAAAGTGAATTATAGAATCTGGAGGAAATTCTTGTTCTGGCTTCAATACAAATGCATACAGGACTATCTAATATCATTACCAATGCTATTGCAGTTTCTTCAAGCGGGGCTTGACAAAGGACTGCAACCAGCCACCTTATGAGTTCAGGTCTCCGCACTGGGGGCGCTTTTGTTGGTAGATTCAGGGGAATCATTTGGCTCACATCCCCATGTCATAAGGTTTCTAAGGGCAGCAATATTAAAACACCCTCTAATCTAGCCAATGGTACCACCTTGGAGACTTAATCTGGTTCTCAAGGCTTTGAGCAAAGCGCCTTTTGAGCCTCTTAAGAAGACATCCTTCATGCATCTTACAGTGAAGGTTGCTTTTTTCGTAGCTATTACTTCAGCCAGGAGAATCAGCGAACTGGGAGCATTGTCCACCAAAGAGCCATACACTGATTTTCATCAGGACTGTGTGGTGCTCATTACAGATCCAGGGTTTTGCTGAAAGTTATGTCTCCTTTCCATTGCAACAAGCGTTAATTCTACCTTCTTTCTGCCCTCACCCCAAAAACGAAAGGAAAGAGAATTTCATATACTAGACCCAAGAAGAGCGATGAAAATGATTATTAAGAGAACGGAGGCTATTCACAAACTTCAAGTTTGTTTATTTTAATTACAGGCCAAAATATGGGTAAAAAGCTTCAAAGACTCTCTAGCCTGATGGATTCAATCTGTCATCACCGCGCCTTACGATCAGGCTGGAGTAACTTTGCCTGGCCCAGTGAGAGCCCATTCCACCAGAGCTATGGCCACTTTGTGGGCGAACTTCAGAGAAGTATCTCCAGCAGACTTGTGCAGGACAGCCACATGCTCATCCTTTCACATTTACAAAATTTTACAAACTGGATGTGATGTTCTCGGCGGAGGCATCCTTTGGCTGCCAAGTGCCTCAGGCAGTGGTGGACCATTAAGGGCACTTGACATTCTTCCCACCCGTGACATCTGGGGATGTACTGCTTTTGTATATCCCATGAGTAAGGAAGTCTGGAGACCAGTTTACAAGAGAGAAATCGAAATTTAAATACCTGTAAATTTTCTGCTCCGATGGCTGGTCTCAGGCTCAATTCCCTCAGGATGTACATATTTGGCTGGCCATGTGTACCTTAATTTTCTTATTTTTTGTTTCCAAGTTCATGTAGTATTGCCACATTTGGGCTGCTTCCGGAAGAACTGAAACAGGAAGTGGAGGGCTGGATGTCCCCTGCTGCAGAGATCAAATACCTGCCTTCCTATCAGCATCAGGAGCACGGTTTGTGAGTAAGGAAGCCTGGGGACCAGCCGTCAGAGAAATAAAATTTACAGGTATTTAAATTTCGATTTTTATCGGATCCTGGGGGAACTTCTGTGATAGATCACTCTTCAGATGGGATAGACTTCACCTCACAGCAGAGGAGCAGGAGCACTGGCCCAGGAGTTAGAAGTTTATGTGAACCATTAGAACTAAGCAGAGGGAGGGCTGAGGCACAGAAACCAGTATTGTGCATAGCCAACTCCACCCCTGAAAGAAAAACAAGGAGTACACAGAATTGTTCCATTCACATAAAGACAAAGAAAGTACAACGTAGGACTGACATCAGCGAAATGACAAAGGGGAGTATCTGTGGGAAAGGGTGAACTAGAATCAGCCAGCAGAAGGCATGCTGCAAGCTCGTGATGGGGAATCTGCTTCAGTACTAGGAGCCTAGGCAACAAGATCAGTGATCTCCAGGCTGTGGTGACAGAAAGGTGGCATGAAGGCCTTTGACTCAGTGAATCACAATCTTCTCTTGAACTGCCTTCAGTCAACAGGTCTATCTCCTGACTCGTATCATGGTTTGGCAGTTATCTGTCAAACAGATCACAACATGTCAAAATTGGAGATGCTCTGTCAGCATCTAAAGGTGTGTCCCTTAGGGTCCCACAGGATCCATTCTTGGACCTCTCCTCTTCAGTCTCTTCACCAACCCAGCCCCATCTGTTTGCTCAACCACGTACCGTACCTGTCACGGAAGATGCAGTTATATAGCTTGCTGGTAAAGACTATCACTCCATTACGTCTGAACTTCAGCGCAGCTTCCTCCAACTTGAATCCTGGTTCATACAAAACAAACTACTTCTAAACCACAAAAAAACAGGGCATGCTTTTCTCTACAACCCAAAGCAAAAAAAAATATCAACCACTGCCCATACAGAATCACAAGGGTGAGGTTCTAGACCAAGTAATAAAGTTCAGGTACCTCGGTATCACCTTTGACGACACACTCACATTCTCAAGCCACATTGATTCTGTAGTCAAGTCAGCAAATATAAAGCTTGGGGTCCTCTTCCGACATAGGCACTCGATGACTCCCGAGGTGCTCAAACTTGCTACCGGTAGTTCAGTACTGTCGTCCATCGACTGTGGACTGCCTATCTATGGGGCCGGCACAAAGACTGCACTCAACAGGGTTAGTACACTCCTCAACAAGGCATACAGCCTAACACTGGGGTCCTCTCTTGACACCCACACCTGCTCTCTCTACACTGAAACCGGGTCGCTCCCTCTCCAGCTTAGAGTACAATACCAAACCTCTCTTCTCCTAAAAACAGTGCTTCTTGGGCTTATGTCCCCCACTCAGGGCAGCCTCTTTAAACTGGCAGTACCAACTAAATACACTAGAAGTGCATCCTCCCACAGGCTGACGATCCCTTTCAAATGTACGAAACTTGAACAGAATTCCATCTTGTACAATGGACCAAAATGGTACAATGAACTACCAGCTGACCTCACTGATACAACCAAGATTGGAACTTTCAGATCTGGGCTCAGATCCTATCTGGACACATCCAAGACCTGTACCTACCTGCATACTTGAGTGTGCACCCTAGCCACCCTATTTTCCCTTTATCCCTCCCCACTGCCACCACTACCACCCTAATTTTCCCTCTGTACGCTTCACCCAGACGATGCCTCCCTTGCCCGATCACCCCTCCTCCCCCCCCCTTGACGAGGCCTTATCAAGGCTAACCACCCTACCCTCTCTGTCTTTTTAGTTTACTGACCATCCAGTTAACAACTAGGACAGTGTACCTCCCTCCTCTCCTATCCTAAGCCCTTCTCTGGCACCGTTGTAATTAAGATGTATATAATTGCTATGTACTTGCCTGTGTAATTTCTGTTTCTCTCTGTATTTGTCGTCTATCTGTAATATTTTATACCACTGACTTGCAGAACCTTTAATAAACGAGTCCTTAATTCAAAGGTATTAATCTAAATTAAACAAATAAACAAACGCTTAAGTCAAGCCTAAAAGTAAACTATAACTAGAAACACAAACATGAACCAAGAAATAATTAGAGACACTTACAGCAATTTCAAACTACATGCCTGTCCAGAAAGAACAAACAAGAGGAAATTGCCTATCTATATGAGAAAACATAAGCAATTAATCTAATACCCAGCTTACTAGAAACATAGAAATCCCCACCCCAAACTTACATATACCACAACAGAAACTACATGAAGTAATATACAAACCCCAGAGCAAAAGAAGGAAAAAGAATAGAAACAGTGCTAGAAAAACAAAAATAGCAAGTAAAACTAACATAGTAGTAATAAAGGAACACAAACAAGATATGAACACAAAAATTCAATTACCAAGAAAACTTGAAACTCAGAAAGGCATAGATACAATCCCAAGACTACCTACTATCCCAATTAATGAAAAATACTTGACAGAAAATATCTATCACAAATATGATCTAACAAAATTCCAAGTAATTAAATCAATCAAGTAAAACCCTTAACAAATAACAACCACAATTCTGTCTAATTTATAATATTCAAATAGTAATACAAAAACCACCTCAGAACAGAAAGTGCTATGCTTTAGAAGGCAGATTAAAAGCAATTAGTAAGAAAAATTTAACAATAGTAGAGACCACGTCAGAAAGTGGAGAAATATGAGAAAAGTATTAAGGAAAGCAATACTGCAAAACAACATACTCTACATCAGAACTATAATAAAAAAAACAAATATATAAAACCCATATAGTTTCTCCTCTTGGTAAAGCAGTAAAGCCAAAAAACACATATAAGTATTCAAGTAACAAAAGAAAGAAACAGCAAAATAGAAAATTACATTCAGAAAAAGCAAGAGAGAACAAGCAAAGAATACCATAGCTAGAAAAACTACAAATTACATATAGAATTAAATAAGAAAGTACTTTTCCACTAAATCAATGAAAAAAAGAAGAAAGTAGAAATGTAAAATTTAAAAATTAAGAATGAAATGACAAAGAGACAGTAAACACAAAGAAATCCCTCAACAGCAAACCTATTACTACAGCCTTCACTAAGGAAAGAAACAAAACTCTCTACCAAAACAATGTTATCAAGGCACACAACCAAAGATCAAAAATGCCATCCAAAATTCCACCACACAAAACCAGAAAAACACTTTCAAACATCAAACCCAACAAAACCCCAAAAGTACACAAAACTAGAAAAGAAAAAGGAAAACTGCCAACCCCTCTACATTCACCCTATTCAACAAATTTACCATCCAATACTGTACCAAACACTGAAATGCTATTACATACACTCCAAAACAATAACAAAAGAAAACTAGCAATATAAAATCAACCCCTCACATCAATAGTAAACACTTAATGAAACCCTCTTCCATCAAAATACATAAAAAAAAACCACTTAGCTTATCCCTCAAAAACATAAAATTTTATGTCATATAAGTCATATCCAAAAAACACCTTACTATCTTCAACTATAACGCCAAAAGTAGAACAAAACCATAGTAAAACCTACTTTACCCTAGTAAAACATTTAACACAATCCCACACAAACTTCTCTTAAAAACAATTAGAAAACACAAAACGACAAACCAAATAATAAAAGTACAAAAGTAACTAGAAAACTAGAAACAGAAAAGTAATAATAAATAAAGTAAACTATTAAAACATATCACCAATAGAAAGAGTACTTCAAAATTTAATCACAAAGCCATCACTTATCAATATTCATGCAACATTAAAAATATAAAACAACAACACCTATTTAATAACCACAGCCACCGCATCCGTAAACACATACAAAATAAAGCTTACAAGAAAAAATCTTAAAAATTTAGAAAAGTAGGCACACACATAGCATTAAAAGCCCAATACTAAAATGCAAAAGTATAACCACACTAAAATACAACTAACCTAAAACAAAATACACAACTAAACAAAACCGCTTTACTCCCTACAAAAACAAATCTGTGCCACCACATCATGCAAAACCCAACCTAAACACAATCTACATAAACCTACACTAAAACAACAAAATACACAAAATATACTAGAAAAACACCAAATAAGGAATAGTAATACCCCTCTACTAATCACCAATGAAAAACAGCCCCTCACAGAAATAATATATCCAATTTGAAACTAACAAGAATATTACTAGATTTAGAAAGTAATCCGAGAAAAATAACAAAAACAATACATAGAACTTAATCCACTATAAAAAAAGTAAAACTTTAAAATCATTTCGCACAAAACAAGAAAAAAAAGAATAAACATCAAAATTCATAAGCATAAACAAAAGCACACACACAATACCCAACCAAAACACAACCCTCAAAAAAAAACAAGTAAATAAAAATAGAACATTAAAACAACAAAAAGACACTTCTCACAAAGTAGTAAACAGTAAAACACTCTACCACACAAGTAATACTAAAATAATATAAATTTTAAAACAAAAACACACAATCAAACAACATTAAAAAAAACATAGTAAAAGCAAATTCCAAAACCATATTCGGCAAACTAAACAAACCACAAGTCCCCTTCTACCATAATTTTATATATTTCTATACCTGAGAAAAATGTTAACAACAGAAATACCGAAATCAAAAATTCTTCACAGAGAAATTGCAGTAAGTAGATCGAACACAATCTAGTAAGACTCTTTCATCTCAGCCACAACGCACGAAAACGGCTACAGTAATCACCAACAACACACAGCAAAACATATATTAAAAAGTTCAAACTTTCAACAAAATATTTAATCTAATTAATCATTCCTTCTTATCCAAACTTGATTTGTATTTTCTACAGGGGTTGTAAATTGGATCAGTAATTATCTGATGGAGTGCTTACTAGTTTTTTGTTAACTCTGTACAGTCTGATGCATGTAAACTTGCATGTGGGGTACCTCAGGGGTCCATATTGGGACCCTTATTGTTTTCCTTATTTATCAAGCAACTTCCTTTTTTGTGTAGTTCTTGTAACACACTCCTCTGTGCAGATGATTAGTAGTTTTCCATCAGTCTAGGACAAGTGACCAGTTAACTGCTTCTCCTGAAGCAGATTTCCAGAAAATCTGTTCATGGTTTGTACAGAATGCTATGATTTTGAATGTAAAATAAATAAATAAATTGATGCTTTTTGGTTCCGCCGTTGTGATTAAGAATAATTCTAGTTTGCAGATACATGATTTAAGCGGAACAAACCTTGAACAATTATCAGAATTTAGATACTTGGGTGTTCTTTTGGATACAGGTTTGTCATTTTTGCCTCAAGTGACTTCAGTTAGCCAAACTGTTAATAGTAAATTGGGTATCCTGTTCAAGTTAAAAAAAAATTTTCATTTGCAACTCAATATTCAATTGCAGCTGGTTCACGACTACCCTATTTAAAGTATAATGCTAGTCTCTGTTACAGTCTTGGTATCAAAGAAAGTAATATTCTGAAGATAGCATATAATAATATATGCCATTCTGTATTGGCCCCTTCTTCATGTTTGTACCATTGCTTACTTTATTCTCATTTGGGAGGGTTGTCTACAGAAGGTGAATTTGCTTACTTCTTTAGATGTCAAACCTTCAGAGCAATTCACAGTAAATCATATGATCCTTTTCAGGATGTTAATATGGTTCGTACTCCAGTATCTAGTTTACGTTCAGCATCTCATATTTTTTTAGCAATGCCTTTATGCAAATCTAAAATAGGTTCTCGTTCTTTATTCACAATAGCCCTAGTTTTTTGGAATTCACTTCCGGGTGTATTACATATTGCAATGTCTTTGCAAGTGTTTAAATCAAGACTGAAAGAATATTTATTGTCCAAGGTTGTTTGTATATGCTGTAACTGATAAGTTTCATATGCTGTTTTATTGTATGTATGTTGTTTCACATGTAATTGTTCCTTTTTTGTATTTGTATTGTATTTGATGTGTTAATAGTTATTTTGTTGTGTCTTTTTTGTATTGTGACAGGTCGGGTCTGAAAAAGGGGTTTTGTTATTCAGTGTTCTTACCCGGTCAGCAAACTTAAAATAAATAAATAAAATGTAGTCTACTACAGCTGCTTTGCGAATGGACATTGACAAAATTGAGACTAAAATTGATAATGTCGAGACCCAGTTGCCACAGCAAGACTCACGGCTGGACACAACAGAACAAGCCATTATTCAGCTACATAACACCGTGCAAAACCTATAGGACAGAGCCAAGGATGCCGAATGCAGAGCCGGGAGGAACAACTTATGGGTATATAATATACCAGAGGGAGCAGAAGGCACTGATATGACAGCCTTCATTCTGCATTTTTTTAAATCAGCACTAACTTTGCTGCAGGACTCCTCCCGAGAAATTGATGGGGCCCACCGAGCCCTCTGGCTCAAGCCTGCACCGGATAGCCTACCCTGATCTATAGTAATAAGATTCCTTCGCTATATGGATAAGGAAGATAATCCTGCACTTAGCTTGACAACAGAAGATTGTTACCCATAGGTATCCCCCTAGGATCGATCTTGGGACCATTACCTCTTGCTATCTACATTAACAGTATTGACGCAGGCATCAGTCGAGCAAGTGTACATTTGTTTGCCAATGATACCATTATTTATGTAGCCGAACCTACTCTGGAGCTTGCCTGTAATGCACTGCAATGTGAATTTGATTTTACTTCAGCATAATCTCTTGAGTCTTAAACTTTTACTGAAGGCCATGACTCTATCACCCAACTTCATCCCAGATAAATCCCTCCCATCTGGTATTCAGCCACAAATAATATCCCTCCTAGGTGAACACATTGAAGCTGTAATACAGTTCAAGTATCTTGGCTTTTGCTTAGATCATAAACTTTCTTACACGGTCCATATATTGGAACTGTGCAAGAAGCCAAAACAACACCTAGGTCTGTTCTTTAGAATCAAGCATCTCCTAACACAGGAAGCCAGGCTAAGACTAGTACAGTCCACATTCCTCCCACTTTTGGATTGTGCAGATATTCTATACAAGCATGGCTCGCTCAGCTCTGTAAATCTTGACACATTGTACAACAGGGCCCTAAGATTTATCACCGTGGCCCCATCAGAACACATAATTATGCTCTGTATGCTGTGCTGGGGTGGCTGTCTTTAATAACCAGAAGGCTCAAAAATGCGGCCACCTGCACCTTCAGAGCCCAGTCTGGTATGTTCCATCATATATCTCTAGCCTTCTAACATACTCCACTGGAACCTGTTTGCTTTGGAGATATTCTTGTCTGTGTCTAGACATCCCCCGCTACAGAACTCGTTTTGAGGCCTCTTCACTAAACCGCTACCTACCCACTCTATGGAATAATCTACAGAAGTCTCTCAAACTCTCATCCCTAATCAAAATGTCTTCCTTCAAATCACTCTTAAGATGACATTTTATTGACCCCTGCAATTGCTACTTCTACTTCTGTTCTGTCCTACTAGGTGGGCCATGGTGCCGGTCCCCTAAGCACCTTCAGGAAAAGTGTCAATATTCGATGTGACACCCCAGTCCGTTCATACCCACACCCCTCCTCCCTCTTGTTCTTTCCTTTCCTTTCTCTTGCTTCCTCTCTAGATCTCTTCCCTCATCCCTCTCAACACCCCATCCCCCATCATTCCTAATTATGTTTGTTTCCTTCAGTATCTCTATCTAACTGAATGTCATCATCTTAGATGTGTCAGCACCACTATTGCTCTACGGTCATTGTTATTGCATTAGTCGATGACACTGTATCTCCTATGCCTGCTAATCACTGGGTATTACTACTTAGCATTTTGGACTCTTGTATTTTTGTAGACATTTTATATGTGGCACATTACATGTATTGTTTGGATATGTTTAATCTTTCTTTATTTTTCACATGTGTACTTATGATGTTACTGCATTTTTAATTGTCCAGGCCCATTTTGTAACTGAGTTCTTCTCAACAGTGTTCCACCTGGTTAAATAAAGATGACTGATTGATTGATAAGTACAAGGAAGTGTGGTGTTCCTAGACAATGATTATTCTCCTGTAATTATTACACAAAGGAGAGCATACATCCTGGTGCTTCTAAATTTAACAAAACAGAGTATCAGATTCCGTACTGATGTACCCTGCTTCGTTTGGTGGTGTTCCTGGAGAGTGACACCAAAACCTACAAAACAACCATGAGCGTAATTGAAGACCTTCCAAAGCAGGGTATAAAATTGGATTTCACCCTCGAGCTGCCGCCTCAACTCACTGGCATCCAAACTCTCCAAGAAAGCATGGACAAGTACAGGGACACACGAAAATATCTGCTACAGCTCTTGCCAACAATCGAACAAGGCCATACAGGACATTATCGACTTCTCAGAGCTACACAAACAGATCAGGCTGCTGATACCAACCAACAGGGACATCAGAAATGACTTGATGGGAAGAAACTCTTTTCAGGTATGTCTGTGAGGATGAGGAAAATGACCCGATGCTGGAATATCTCTCCCTGTTTAGGCTGAAGCTCCCTTCTAGTTCCCTAATGCTTTTCTCCCATTGTGAGTCTAGTGTCTTGCTGGTCCTTGATGCCCCCTACCCCATACAGACACTGTTGCAGTTGGTGAAAACTAAGTAGATATTTTAATAAAGCATCTCCCCAGATTTGTGAATGAACCCATTCACAAATCTGACTGTTATGTATGGTAGGGCTGCACGCCCATTGTCTAGCTTCTGCACCAATGGGCGCGCAGCCCTATTGACAGTCCGTCGGTGGAGCGGGTGGCAGGCGGGTGGATGCTGCCCTCCGCCGCCGCGGGGAGCGGGTGGTGGGCTTCGTGGGTGGATGGGGTGGGGAAACACTCAGACACCAGGAGATGTTTGGGGGTGTCACTGGACATTCTGCCCGCGATCAGGCATTACGGTCCACTGGACCACCAGGGAGATATTCAGGTTGAGGGGTCTTTTACATTCTGCCCGCGATCAGGCACTGGGGGTTGTTTCACGTTCTGCCCGCGACATCGGGCATTGGGAGCTGTTTGGGCGGGGTTGTCATGATACGCTCTGCCCGCGATCGGGCATTGGGAGCTGTTTGGGGGTTGTCATGATACATCTCTGCCCGCGATCGGGCATTGGGAGATGTTTAGCGGGGGTTGTTTTACGCTCTGCCCGCATGATCGGGCTGGTGGGGGCACAGGACTGAGTTGGGGCCAGCTGCGGCAGCTGCTGTGTTGCACCCTGCAATACAGCAGCTCACCTGTGGGTGGCCCTCAACTTGATCCTTTTTGGCTCAAAGTTGTGCAGGCGCAGGTTGGGGGTTGCGCATGCACAACTCTGCACAACCCGACTGAATATCAGGTTGCGCAGTTTATGCATGGTTCCTCCCCCTCCTGTTGAGCATGCATTCATTTGCATTGCGCTGTTGCTCAACCTGTTTTCAGTGGCGCAACTGCCTCCTGCTGAATATCGCAGAATGGCGCAATGTAGGACTTGCGCATGCGCAACCCTGTTGCGCATGGCACAACCCTTTTGAATATCTGGGCCAAGGTATGGAACAGAAACACAACCGCGCGCAGATCCATTTTCGGACTGCAAACAGAGGCGTGATATCACTATCATGTAGGAAATTCAGGGCATGGATGGTACAGTTAAGACTTTAGATATGGACATCTTGACAGCAGTAAATAAATGTCTAGCTTCCACATTTGGAATCAAACATGAGACTACGACACCATACAAGAATTTATACTTCACTATCCACCCCAGCTAACATCACTACAGGTAGACGAATTAAATGCTCCAATTCATACTGAAGAAATAAAAATGGCAATTACTTCCTTGAATGGAGGCTCTTCTCCTGACTCTGACGGATTACCTAGTGCTTTTATAGAAAAAATTTCCACAGAGTTGTTGTTTTTTCCTGCAACTAGTGTATAATGAAATGTTGTTAGCACATCTGAGACAGATTTATTTGTGAGACAATAATGCTATTTCTATTTAAGAAAGGACAGAGGAAACTTCTGGGGAATTGGAGACCCGTTTGGCTCCTAAACTCAGATTACAAATCATTGTCTAAAATTTTATGTACTAGACTTCAAAAAATAAGTAGTATTTTAATACTCTCAGCACAAACATGTTCCATCACAAACAGAAATATTTCATCCAATCTTTCACTTTTAAGGGACCTCTTTGAATACAGTAGACAAAATAAGCTACAGGGTTATTTACTATCAATTGACCAGGCAAAGGCCTTTGACAAGGTCTCACACACATATTTATTTCAGGTATTGCAGTAATATGGCATTACAAGGAACATGCTGACATGGCTGAAAACACGATATAAAGGAGCCAGAATAAGGCCATACATAAATGTGCTAATGGGGGATTCAGTCACAATGAATATAGGAGTTAGACAGGGTTGCCTAGTCAGTCCACTGCTCTACACATTTGGACTAGACCCCTTAATTCGAAACATTATTGCTAATTATACTGTTGTGGGATTATCCCCAGGGTCTGGGCTGGATGTTATAAAAGTAGCTGCGTTTGCAGATGACTTGTGTTTTTTTTTTATTAAACATAAGGAGTCAGGTTTAGCTTTACAAAGTTCCCTAGCATAGTATTCTCAAAAATCCGGGAAACAAATTAATATGGCAAAAAGCCGCATGTTACATATTGGCAAGCCCATAGGTCCAGACATAGCAGCAGAATTTTTGGGCATACCTATTGCCACATCTACCATACGCATTTTAGGCGTTCATTTTGGAAAGGGGAACCTACAGGTTGTTAATTGGGAGAATAAGATTAAAATTTGTGAAGCAAATGTGCAAATCTGAAAAAACTGGAAGTTTTCTAAAAAGAAAAGGGTGCTAACCATAAAAAAGTTTGTTACCAATATTTACATATTTGAGTTTTATTTAACCCCCACTCCCCTAGTTTGCTTTGAGACAAGATTGTTCAACTGCTTTTTTCAGATACTCTGGAGGAGTAGGCTAAACCTAGTTAAAAGATAGTATGCATATTTAGAAAATGGGCTAAGAAATTCTGATTGGCTGATACCCCAGGCCAGGTGGGCATCTGTCAGACAACAGAGCTGAGTTAAAAAAATGCCAGTCCCAACCCACCTGATCACCAATATCATTGTGCTTACAGAATGTTCATTTTCAAAATGCCACCATTTATTTCCTCTCACTTAGCGAAAGATACAGCCCCTCCAACCCACTGAGTGCCAAGTGGGAGTCAAAATGGCAAAACATCAAGCCACATTATTTTAATCTTACTTTACAGTAAGAGCTTTTATCCTCCCTAACTCATGGGCTCAAGTGCAGTAATGGCAGCTGGCAAACGGCAAAGAAAATAGTAGGTACAGTAATAATTTAACATCGTTTAACATCACTTTGTTTTCATACGTGCCGCTGCCATTCCTCACACACTATTCCCTGCCCCTCACAATCAACAAGCTCTGAGTTGGGTGGCAGTTCTTTAAAAAAAGTTGTTTCCTCATAGCAAATTCACTGTTCAAATCTAAACTGAAGTATAAATGGAACAACAGCTGCCTCCCCGACCTTGCTTATTCTCCTGACCACACACAAATTGCAGACGGCATTAACATTTTCTGTCCACTTCCCCCAATGGGAAATGGCATCAGTTGTGGCTATAGTTTTACTAGAAATAGACAAAAAAAAAAGAAAGAAAAGAAACAGGAACTGCTGTTATCAATCATGCCAACCGCACTCACACTCTCATTCTGCCGTTCCCAATCTCCATGGTAACACTCGCCGTTCCTGTAAAAAACATACACACAAAAAATAAACTAATGTGTATTGCCACTGGAGGTGGGGGGATCAATAAATCAAAACTGGAATGATTGCAATAAGAAGTGTGTGTGTGGGGGGGGGCGGCAAAAAGAAAGCTACTACATTTTCGTCAGTCACCACTACAGAAGTAGTTTGAGCTGCGCTCGAGCTCACTCGCTTCCTTCACAGTAATATAACATTTCCCCCCGATTGGTCTGCTAATTTTCAATTAAAAACTGACATGCTCACAGTAAAAAAACAAACAAAACACAACTCGCACGTCAGTGAAAGCAGTAGTGAAAGCAGTGTTTCGCCTGCAAGCTCCTGATGCTCCACCCTCTGGAACTCTGAGTGCACCGCACTCTTCTCACCACCATACAACTCTAGCAGGGCAGCCAAAAAGATGACAGTCGGGACCAAAGCATCAACTAAAGAGGCTCTGCAAGAACATAACTCCCTAGCTCAGAAAAATCCACACAATTGTGTAGAATAGGTGGAGGAACTATTTTATTTCAAAACATAGTTTAAACTAATTTTTATCAACTTTTTTGCTAAACTCATTTTGTTTTACAGTGCCCAATTTCTAAGCACAATAATACCCTCCAGGGTCTTCGGTATTGTGCTATACCGGACCTTCCTGGGGCTATAAGGCCCTCCGCTTGTGTCGCCGGGCCTCATTACACCCTGGGCAGTCCGGCAGGCATCACCTCACCACCCTGTCGGGTATTATTGCTTATGTACATAAGCTGGGGCTTGGGCCGCCCGCAGCACAGAGGTTGGATTTTCATCTGCAACGCCGGCGACCCGGGTTCTGGAATGGACTCAGGTTGCCGGAGGGCCAGCCGGGGAGAGAAGGATAGACCATCCAGGGACAGCTCTCCTTCTCCGGGGGGAGGGCAGGGGATGCACACCCATGTAGGCTGACTCCTAGCGGAGACTGGGAGTGTAGCAATACAGCTGGGGCACGGTGTTGAAGGGGGCAGTGGCAGACGTTGGCGTACACCTTGACGTCAGACGTCACTCCCCACAGGAAAAGCGGAAAAAAGGCTGGCTGGTCCGCCGGATGATGGCTGCCGACTCCCCGCTGCCTCAGATGCCCTGACGCCCCAGAATCTGCCTCATCAGCACCCAGGGGCTGATTAGTGAGGCAACTGGTATCCCCCTCCTGGTGCCTTCCCCCTCGGAAGAGAGAGACCCATTCAGCGAAGGGTTATGCCGGGCCACCCCTGGGTCGGCTGCGTTCTGAGGTGAGCAGGAAGGGTGTCCAGATGAGGAGGTCGGAGGGGGGGTCTTGTGCAGCCGGAAGGAGTGGCGGGCCGGGGGCCAGTAAGGTGGCAAAAAAAAAAAGTATGGGGGCTTGAGTATGATTAACCCCCTGGTCTTTTTCTTTTTTTTTTCAACTATAACAGTTCAATGGAGGGAGAACTTTAGTGACATGGCAGAGCTGGACTAAATCTCTCTTTCAGGGATTTTTGGATGACTGGGATGATTACCCACCTAAACCTTTGCACACATATAACATACCTGAATATGCAGAATCTACCCTTAGGAAACTCAGACAGTGGAAAATATGTAAGATTTCCCTCCTTACATTTTCCAGGAAACAGTTGTATGGACACATAATGTTAACACAGTATGTGGGACAAAGTCGAGTTCCCCAAATATTTTCCCACTAAACACTTAATTACAACAAAATTATTAAATGACAAATATATTCCAGCCAAAACTTGGGATGTCTAATGCCTTAGTTGCCATGGGAGGTTGGTGGCAACTTTAAAACATAAATCCATTGATAAGAGACTCTGCCCCAGGGTGGAGTGTCAGCAGATTTAGGAGTCACAGACACATTTTTCTGTTTGCTTGTACACATGTGCAAGAAACATAGAGCCACCATACGAGTTTTCCTAGGTGTGCCTCCCCCACTTCCAATACCCTGCTCTCTTTTGCAGGCATGGCCATACTGCGCCAATGAATGTCCGAGCTGTCTATGACAGCCATTCAGATACAGTGGCATACAGTTGAAAGGAAAACAACACGGCTCGTGTAGGCAATTTGCATACTGCCATCCGTATTTCATATGTCACAGGTCCCATTCGTTTGGTTACTGTGTAGGGCCCTTGCCATTTCATAAGAAGTTTGTTCTCAGAAGACAATAATAAAAGTAACACTTTATCCCCCTCAACAAATTCTTTATGCCCTATCCCTTTGTCATAGTGCATCTTTTGTCTCATCTGCTGTGTTTGATTAACATCATGTGCTTCTTGCACATAACCCTTTAACCTTTTTCACATTTGAGACATATATTCTGAGGGGGTCACTCCCTTAGGATTTTTCCCTTCTTCCCATTCTTCTTTTACAATATCTAAAGGTCCCATGGGATTGTGTCCATATAGTAATTCAAATGGAGAGAATCCAGTGGACACTTGTGGTACCTCTCGATATGCAAACAAAAAATAAGGCAGATACAAATCCCAAGTCTTCCCTTCTTCTTGTACATATTTCTGAATCATTTTCTTTAGGGTCTAGTTGAAGCACTCTACCAGACCATTCATTTGTGGGTGATAGGGTGTTGTATAGACAGCTTGTATCCCTAAAGTCTGGTAGAGTCGCTTCAACATTAATAACAAAAATTGCTTCCTCGATCGGTTAGGATAATCTTGGGTATGCCCATTTGGCTGAAAATCTTACCCAGTTCATCTGCAATCTTGGTGGCAGTAATACTATGTAACGGGATTGCCTCCGGATATTTAGTCATGTAGTCACTGACCACCAAGATATACTTGTTACCCTTGAACTTGTGAGAAGAGGACCAGCAATGTCCATGGCAACCCTTTTGAATGGGGCTGTAACCAAAGGCATTGGTATCATTGGTACCCTGTCTTTCTTCCCCAACTTAGTCACCCTTTGGCACTCAGGACAAGATTTACAATATTCGGACACCTGGTCATGAATGCCAGGCCAGAAAAATCGGCGTAAAAGGCGACTAAGAGTATGATCCCTACCCATGTGTCCAGCCAAGGGGATATCATGGGCCAACTGTAACAATTGCTCCCTATAACACTGGGGTACTAACAATTGTTCTAACTCCTCTCCTGTGTTAGGGTTCACACACACACGGTATAATAAACCATTTGAAACGTTATAATCCTTAGCTTGAGTATCAACAACATTTTCATTTTGTTTCCATAATGTTTGTAAAGTAACATCCTTTTGTTGTGCAATTTTAAACTTTTCAGTCTTTACTAAGCTTTTGACTTTCTCATGCACGTCTTTATTAGTCCATAGTTCCTTTCTCCTTTCTTCTCTGATTTTTAGATGTTCTACTTTTCCCTTCCTTGCCTTAGATTTCCTCATAAAAAGGGTATCATTGTTCCAAAGTCTTCTCAGCAGCTGCCTGAGCCCTGGTGACCACAGCACACATGTTGGAAGCAAGCAAGGTTTGAAAGTTAGGGTGGTCATGGCCCAGAAGTATGGGAACTGGCAGTGTCGGGAAAACCCATACATCCAGAAGTTGCTTATCCCCTTGGACAGTTATTTCTGTAGATACTAGTGGATATTTATGGGTGTCCCCTTGTATACAATTCACATTAATGGGGGCCCCCCAATTGGTGGTAGTTGCTTCAATATTTCTGCCTGAATCAATGTTTGCTTACTCCCTGAATCCAATAGTCCTTGTACAGTTTTGTCTGCCATTGTAACCAGTACACTAAATTGTCCCCAGTTAGCCAATACAAGGTGTGCTGTCTCAGTTTTTCTTTTTGGACAGGATCTGGCAATATGCCCCTCATTTTTACATTTGTGGCATATTGTGTCTGGATTGTGTCTTTTCCCCACCATTTGAGTATTTCTGGTCCCTGTAAGATTGCTGTTCCCACTAGTATTGCCAATGGGAGGAGAAGAAGCAGATGTTCTTACCAAGGTCTGCTGTAAGCTCACATGAGAGCTTTCCTGCCTATAGGGTCGAGCTGCTACAAAGTCCTCAGCTAGCCTTATGGCAACCTCTACTGTGTCGGGCCGATGTTCTTTCACCCATAATTGCACATCTGGGGGCAGGATGCAGATAAATTGTTCCATTACCACTGCTTCTAGAATCTGATCAATAGTTCTTGTAGGAGGCTGCAGCCACTTACCACAAAGGTCTTTAAGGTGCATGTAGGCATCTTGGGGATTATCAGCAGCATGGTATTTATAAGCTTGGAATCGCTGTCTATAAGTTTCGGTGTTGATATCATATCTTTTCAATATGGCTGCCTTCACATGATCATAGTCATTCATATGAGTCACATCAACATGACTATAAGCCAACTGAGCTTTTCCGGTTACGTAGGGGTCCAACCTTATGACCCACTGATCCCTGGGCCACACACAGACGGCCGCCACCCTTTCAAAAGTAGTCATGTAGGCTTCTATATCATCATTTTCCCCCAGTTTGGTCAACTTTATATCTTTTTGACCTGTACCCAGTGGCACTGGGGGGTCTATTGGCTCCCATGGCTTGTATAGCCCGCAAGGTGTCCGCCCACCGAGCCTCACTTTCCTGCCGATCTCTTTCCCTCTGTTTTTTCATTTCCAGTTGTCTGATACACAGCCATCTTAACAATTCATCCGTTTCTTGTGGAAGAGTTTCCTCCTCTGTCCACCCCCCCAGTGGCTTGCGCCTTTAGCTCAGTTTTGTCCTCTTCCATATTTATTTGAATAATGGGCTCACCTGCCAGTAGCCTTCTTTCCCTCCGTCTAGCCCCTGGATCCAATCTGGATAGCAATGGAAGTTGATACTTTGCCATCACAGATCTTGTATGCATCCCAGGAGTCCGCTATATGTCTGTTTCTTCCTGTAGCATCTGCCGTCCACTAGGTCTCAGTCCAGATCCTCCAGTTGATCAAACTATCCCACCACTGCCACCATCTGTCAAGGGTTGTGGGATTTACAGATGGACGCTGCCACCAAAACGTGTTCTCAACAAAGAGTTTAATTAAATTTAACAGGAACAAAATAAAAACAGACTGTAAACATTTCTAATAAACAAATGAAAGAAGGAAAATCAAAGGCTTAATTCCAAAATTTATACTTTAACCATCCAAGCAGCACTAGAAAGCATTAGGCTGAGGTGTTGTGCCTTCAACACCCTATTCAATTCTGATCTGAATCATTCTCTGTCACAATATATAGGGGTTTATGAGTCTACTATTGGTCCATCCACCTGTCAATCAGGTAACATACAAAAAAACTCATTTTATACATTGCCTTTTTCTGATTTCTTTATCTATTTATATTACAAACTTCTTTTATTTTATATACAATGTCATATAAAGTAGGGTTTTCATATTTCAAAACACAAAAATAAAGATTTGGCTAAGTAAGCCACCCTGGAGTCCCTCCTCTTACTTAGTCCTGCATAAATAAGGTGAAAATGAGGCCAGCCCGCTCTTAGGAGGAACATCAGAGAGAGAGAGAAAGAGAGAGAACTCACAGGAGGCTCTACAATGGTTGGTAAATAACTTCACTTGGTACTATACAAAAGCAAGGAATATGCTTGCTTAAATATCCTTCTGATGTAATAAAACGTAAGGTCTACACCCTTTTTAGATTATTTTCTGGTTTTCTTATACCAGTATACTCTGTTTGGGCATTTTATTTTGTATAGGTACATTTAAGCGGCTAACTAACTGACACTGCAGTATGTAGAGACACCTAACCAGCAATAACCCCGAGGACAAATTGTTTAGAATAAATATGTAGCTACTAATTCCTTTTCTTATGCAATTCATCTTATTCAGCACTTTTTGCAGGCTATTACAACTGTCTAGTTTAAGCGCTCTCCAAGAGACAGGGTTTTAGCTCTGCGACCTTGTGCACATTCGTGAGGTAGAACCACTCAAATTTACAAAAAGACAGACTAATGCATCTCTCGGAGAAGGCAAGCCTTGCTATGGAAAAAGCCTCCCTTTTACCTTCTGCAGTGAGTATTTGAATGGAATATGAAGCCTTCCTTCCGTGTTATTTTTTTTAACCTGTTAATTACCTTTGGTCGCAACGGCAGGTACCGTTGCAAAACAAGGAAAAAAAGGGGGGTCATTTTGTGTACCTGGATTCACTACCAAGCTTCTGCTTTTTACCTCACAACTATTGGAGGTATTCCTGCATTATTTTAGTCTGAAATCGATTAACAGTATATAGAATAATGACTGGATGCGGGGGCAAACGAAAGGAAAAACAAAATGGACACAAAACAAACTAACATTAACCATAGGTGGCCAGTCCATGTATATACTAAACAAAACATTACAAGGGTACCAGGAATAACACATAAGGATGTCCCCAGCATTCCAGGACTTTCTGATACAGATCTATCACACCACAGAACTGCGGTCAGAGCAGCCTCGCGAATTTGCGAGCCGGCAGTCCATGCATGCACAGTAGCGCATGTTCATTTTCTCACCACAATTGCAGCTCAGCAAAAGCTTCCCACATGCTACAGACCCCCAAAATCTGTTAATTGGGGTCCAGAGACAAGCGGGAGGCAAGTAAGGAGCCAAAAATAGTTTTATTTAAAGAGCACCAATAGTGATTTGCCCTGTAAATATTAAAGAGACCCTGCCTACTGCATGGTGACTGTAGACTCGGCAGCAGCAACAGGCAGGAGACATTGTGTACAGTTATCTTTTTGCAGTTGGATAACAGGACAGAAGTGACGCTAAGGGACGGTGGGGCACTTATGCAATAAAAGTGTTTATTCTGGCTGCACCAGGACTTAAAAGCTGGGACACAGTATGGATTGCAGTTAAACTGGTTTACACAGCAGCCATGTTGCAGCCTTTACCCCAGCCTAGCCAATCGGAGGGCCAGAATGTTGTGAAGAGACTGATGGGACTGTAGCTGTGAAGATATCCCTGAGAAAGGAAGCCTGCTTGTGATTTTCAAGTAAGATAGAAACCTACTTGAAGGCCACGTAGCCACTGGTCCAGGAGGTGCTCATTCCTTTGCTATGTCACCCTGCATTGATCCAGCGCCAGGATAGGGTGGACATCTGTATGAAGAATTGTTGTTACTGCCCAATTCTACAGAGGTTGTCTGGGAGCTCCCTGGAGAAAGGAAATTTACCAGTGATGCCTATGAGAAGATGATGTCCTGTTTTGGGTTCGTGGAGCCGTGACAGCCAAGAGGAGCTGTTTGAATGTGTCTTCAGCTTGTTGTAAGCTAGAGTATGAAAAGATGTTCTGTTCTGTCTATTTGGGAGACTTACCATAATCTCCAGTGTCTAATACTAAAGTAGAAAGAGAGACCCTCTTCTGGTTGAGTAAGCACCTGCAATGTGAGAAAAGCGTTCATCCAATATGTTGGTACGGTTCAAGTGAGAAGATTTGTTCTTCTGTTGTGTCCAAGTATTTGAAATAAGAAAGTATACCTGTCTTCTGTTTGATGTCCAAGACTGAAATGTCTACGAGACTGTTTCCCACTAACCTTTGGTGGGAAACACAGAGACTGTATCTTGCCTGTAAGAGAGCCACTGCTGCAAGCTGGCAGTGTGGCTGAATGCATTTGTAGCCAGATGTGACTGAATACCAGAAAGAGAAAGAGACTGCAAACTGCAGTGATCCCCAGGAACACCTGGGATCTCTAGTGCTATGCAAGGCAGAACCCACCCACCCCAGGAGAGGAGGGCAGTCCATCAGGCGCTCAATTCTCTCCTCCCCAGCCAACCCCTGGCAGCCCACATTTGCTCCCAAATCCAGGTCGCTGGCATGGCGCAAGGTGCGGCGTCCACTGCTTCAGCCCTCAGTGCCACCCAGGCCAGCTTAATGTCACTTTCTACTGCATTTCCCTTCTTGTTTGGCTCCTTATAGTGCCTCATTTACCCAGCACATATCAGCAGCCTTTGTTTATCCTTTCTGGGTTGCCCAATCCTCATAGCACTCGACCCTTACTTTAGGAAGTCACCCTACACGGCTCCTACAATTACATCCAAAACAAGGTCAAGACAAAATCTTACCATCAGTGGTCTACTTTTATCACTCTACTTACGTGCAAGTGTATTATTCTTATCTTATTATTATGTTCAGGTAACATGGAGTTAAATCAATATCTCTCCCAGGTGCCTTCCCCCACAGCATTTCCTCTCTTAAAGGATTAAAGATAATGGGCCCCATGTTCAGAGTCAGATGGATGCACGTGCATAATGGTGCGCCTCACAAATAAGTTGGGCCAGCTGACTCTGGCACAACATTCAAACAGAATGCATGATCGGAATAGACCATGCAATCTGTTTGAATATTAGACCCTGGATGCACAGTGCACAGCAAGAAGCCACCATGCGTGGCATGGTGCATCCTGGGTTC
This sequence comes from Neoceratodus forsteri, assembly GCA_016271365.2. Lineage (NCBI taxonomy): Eukaryota > Metazoa > Chordata > Ceratodontiformes > Ceratodontidae > Neoceratodus > Neoceratodus forsteri. The sequence goes on from CM028130.1 coordinate 1,071,345,195, forward strand.
GGGGCTGAAGACCGCCCATAGGGGACTGCATGGCACATACATAGATGCACCGAGTCCCCCATGGGTGATATTCAGTCCACATATGCAGATGAGCCCACTGGGCATGCACGGTGCAATGGGGCCATTTGCATGCCCATTATGGGCTCATCTGCATGACTGCACCACTGAAATGTGCACCAGGTCAGCCCACCACAGCCCTGATCACAATACACTAAAGAGAAATCCCCCAGCCCCTTTTCCATTGTGTAGTGTCCCCCTCTCCCCAGCCTGGATCACTGTCAGAAATAAATGCACATCTCATTTCCATAGTTTACTGTACCCCTTCCCTGGCCCTGAAATTAATAATAATAAAAATGAAATCCCCTATAGACCTTGGTAGTCTAGTGGTTCCCCCCTCCCCAGTCTTGATTTTCAGAATAAGAAAAATGTAATCCCCCATAGACCCTGGTAATCTAGTGGTTCACCCATCCCGTTAGGAAGTGACCCACCACCCACTATCCCCCAACCTAACTGGAGCAAGTGACTGGCACAACCCTGCTCACACCACCATGGCCAGCCACTGACTGAACTGTCAATGAGCGTGTACAATACATAGTACAAGCCCAGTGTAGTTTAGGAGCCAGCTTTCTTGTTTTTAGAAAGGCTTTAGATAATGGGCTGTGGAATTTTGCTGCAGGAGAGAAGACTAGAGGTTTGATGCCAGTGAGAACTGTGGTTATTGGAGGCTACAGGAAGCATCAGAAGTATTGGAAGGTTGGCCAAGGAAGTTGGCGTGTGGATGGTCCTCCTTCATGGATGGGGAACCAGTGCTGCTGTTGCCACTTCGAGAATTGAGTTGTGGTTGGGTAATGTCATGGACATGACCCTGAAATAACTGTTGCTGAGTTTGTTGAGTCCAGCATTTGTGTGCTTTGTCGCACCTGGGACACTCTGAAACTTTTTCTACCAGACTGCTTGTACTCCGGTAGTTAAACTGGGCATGAGCAGACTTAGTGTGGGGCCATGACATGGATTGTCTGAACAATTTGCTGTACCTATTGTTTGCTGGATTTGGTGGTGTGCCATGGTGGAAAATGCACAGGTGCAGCTTCACGGCTGCAAACTTTGGATGCTATTTGTTGCCTTGTTTTGGGACCTATAGCCTCTGGACCGAATTTGGGAATTTTCCCTGTTATTTTCTAACTGCCTGTTTGAATTGCACTCAGCGCCAGTGAGAGAGGTGCTGGGTGGCGTGTCTCAGGCACATTGGCCGGTGAGTGCGTACAGTACCTCCATACTTCATTAGACCTGTTTCTGGTGAATTCATCCCCAGCGTGACTGAGAGTTGTCTCTGGGGCTAAGAATTTCACAGAAATATTTCCCCCTGAATTTCCACTCCTGCTCTCATGTAAGTTAGCAGCTATACAGTATCAGACCTGACTAACACCTTGGGAGCCTGGTGGTGAGAGCACAGCCACAATTTGTGACTTTCTTCAGTTTGGTGAGAGCTCACTGTAGAGATTGTTACTGCTGCAGGAACTGGTAATTGGACCTAAATCTTTGCTGATTACACATCTCTAAATTGTAGTGAACTTCTGGACATTGTTCCTGAAAAGGAGCTCTTGTTATATTCAGTTTTGTTTCCACAGCACTAGCTTCTGAATTTCTCCTTAAGACAGAAATCTGGTTTAAGTTTGTGTTATTATTTGAGGAAGAGTGAGAGGTTTTGGGAGGGTATTGTTTAGTCTTGGGGAGAGGGGTGTGTGTGTGTGTATGTTTAGGTTTATTTTTGTATTAAGGTGGTTGTGAGTTTTGAATGTGATAGGTTTTAAATAGTTCCAGCAGGTGTGAAGTTATCCTTTTTAGTTTGGGATTGTTAAGGTATTCCGATTAGTACTGGGGATGTGCCAGAGCCTTGGACCTGTTCGCATTGCCTATGCTGCATCCCAAATGCACGACCTCTGCCCCTTTGCTGCCCTCCCTATTTCAGCCACTGCAGATAGGCACTCCAGAGAGGTCAGCAGTAATGGCGGGGTGCAGCAGGCTCGGTGGAGGTGAAGGGCATTGAGGTGGTTAGGAGCAGGAGGCGCCTGGGGTTGGACAGAGTCTAGAGAGGCCTGACATGTTTGGTGTTTGTCCCTAGAGTTCCCACCAGACTGAGTGGGTAGGTAGCCGATGGGCCTGCAGTGTCCACTAGTCCCCTTCGGGCTGTGCTGTACAATGCCAGATCGATGAGGAACAAGACTGCAATTATGGCAGACTTGATTTCTTCAATCGATCTGGCATGCATTATGGAGACCTGGTTGAGTGATGACACCGAGCTAGTGTTGGAAGCGGCCATCCCCTCCAGGTACTCTGTGGTGCTCTGCCTGAGGAGGGAATGCAGGGGTAGGGATATGGCCATCTGCTTTAGATCCAGCTTGGGCTTCTCCGTGCACCCAGTGGGGTGAACCAGGTCATTTGAGTGTGTGGTGGTGCATGGGGGTCCATGTGCAGGTTGCAGGATTATCATCATTTAACACCTCTGGGGTCAGGGGAAGAGTTCCTGCAGGAGGTCGCGGACTTCATCATCGACAAGGTTTTGGAGTCTCCCAGATGGTCGATTCTTGGGGACTTCAATGCCTGGATAAACGACGAATCCTCACAATTTGGTTATGACCGCCTCCAGATTATGTCATCACTGGGCCTGATACAAGTAGTTACTTCTGCAACCCATCACCATGGCCACATACTGGACCTGGTCTTCTCACTGGGCTTGGGGTGATGAATCTCAAGAATGATCAGGTAGTTTGGTCTGATCATTGTATGGTGAAGTTCTTGTTTGGGCCCCCCCCCAAGGTCCCTCCCCTGTTGAGATGATCAGCTATCACCGTTTAAGGGGATGGCCCCAGAGGGACTGTTAGCGGTAGCTGATTTATCTAGTGTTGGTGCTGCATGTGCAGTGGTTATGGGCAAGGCGGTGGCCACCTGTAATAGGGCAGTATCTGAGGTGCTGAATGCCATCATACCAATCAGTATATGACCCAGATCCTCTCATTTGAGATCCTCTTGGTTTGATGGGGATCTCAAGGCGATGAAGATCAGGGGTCAGAAGTTGGAGCGTTGCTGGCAGAAGACTCCATCAGAGGAGGACAAACTGGCCTTGCGTGCTCATTATTATGAGTACCAAGGAATAATCAACCATAAGAAGGCAGAGTTCCTGTCCAGGCAGATTGCTGCAGGGAGGAACAGACCATCTCAGCTTTTTAGGACTGTGGTCAGATTTTTACACCCTATCTGTCTACAGCAAAAAAAAGCCTTTTCAACCGCATTATGCAATGAGTTTGCTCAGTTCTTCTCTAACAGTGTGTCCTCTATCTGGTCGGGGATCCCGTCAGTGAGGCAAGTTTTACCTCACAGTGGTCACTGTGGGGGGAGCAGAGGCACTCCGATTGTCTGGGGTGAGTTTATACCTTTGGAGGTGGCCAGGGTCATTTTTACACTCTGTCTGTCTACAACAAAAAAAGCCTTTTCAACCGCATTATGCGATGAGTTTGCTCAGTTCTTCTCTGAGAGGGTGTCCTCTATCTGGTCGGGGATCCCGTCAGTGAGGCAAGTTTTACCTCGCAGTGGTCACTGTGGGGGGAGCAAAGGCACTCTGATTGTCTAGGGTGAGTTTATACCTTTGGAGGTGGCCAGGGTCATTGAGGTGATCTCGAAGCTAAGGCACACTTATTGCGAACTGGACCAGGCCACGACCCATTTGTTGATGAGATGTGTTGGGACTGTTGGCCCAGTGTTCGCTAGGATTTTTGGGTGTTTGTTGTCAGAGGGAGTCTTTCCATATGCCTTGAAAGAGGCTCTGGTGAGGCCCCTCCTGAAGAAGCCATCTCTCGAACCCGATGTCCTGGTGAATTACCATCTGATCTCCAACCTTCCATTTTTAGATAAGGTTGTTGAGAAAATAGTGGTGCAGCAGCTAGAGGAGCACCTCATGTCCCTTGATATCTATGAGCAGTTCCAGTCAGGTTTTGGGGCCAGGCATAGCACTGAAATGGCATTAGTCAGGGTGCAAAATGACCTCCTCAGGGCTAAAGATAGAGGAGACAGGTCAGTTCTTGTATTTGTTAATCTCTCATCAGCGTTTGATACCATGGATCACGTTGTGCTTCTTGATCACCTTTGAGAATATTGTGGACTCACCGGTGCTGTCATCAACTGGTTTGAGTCCTCCCTCTCAGGCAGGAAGCAACGGGTGAGGATTGGGTATTTCTCCTCCTCCCCGAAGCTCCTGCCATGTGGAGTGCCTCAGGGCTTGATCTTGTCACCAATGTTATTCACAGTGTACATTCTGCCCCTGGGAGAGCTCATTAGGTGTTACAGTGTGGTTTTTCTCTGCTATGCAGATGACACCTAACTGTATATGTCCTTTGCCTCGGGAACACAGGATGCCATGGAAAGTCTTAACAACTGTCTGGCTGACATCAATGACTGGATGTCTTCCAGTTGGTTGTGACTGAACCCCAACAAGATGGAGGTTCTGGTGATTGAGCTGGGTCGCGGGCGTAATGGGAGTGCCTCCGGAGTGACTACAGGATTGTTCCTAGGATCCACTCTGTTGATGGCCTTTCCGAAGGTGTGGGATCTTGGTGTTATCCTGGATGATAGATTTGCACTTGAAGCTCAGGTGTCATCTGTGGTCCAAAGTGGTTTTTACCACTTAAGGAATATCGCCGGGATTAAACCCCTAGTTCTGACTGAAGACCTGTCATCAGTAGTGCATGCCTTTGTTACTTCCAGGATTGATTACTGTAATGCTCTATACTTTGGGGCCACTGGAAGGATCCTCCACCAGCTGCAGCTAGTGCAGAACACAGCTGCCAGGTTCGAGCCTGTCTGGGTCTAGTCATGAGACCCCAGTCCTGCGAGCTCTGCACTGCTGCCTGTCAGGTGGAGGATCATCTTCAAGGTGGGATTGTTCACCTATAAGGCCCTATATGGACTGGGCCTGGGCTATCTGGCTGATCTCTAGACACTTGCTTCCTCTGCTCATTCCCTCCGCTCCTCAACCAGGGGCCTCCTCGTTCCCAGAGCCAGACTAAAAACATCAGGTGACCGTACATTTGAAGTCGCCAGACCAGCCCTGTGGAATTCCTTTCCAGCTGGTGTGAGGGAGGCCCCAATGGTTGAGATTTTTAAGAATGGTCTAAAGGCTTACCTGTTCTCTATGGCCTTATCTGATGACTTTGACTGACTGGAGCTAATTTAATTTTAGATCCATCTGCTTTTATAGTGTTATATTTATTGTTTTAATATCTGTGTATACTGCTTGTACTTTGTATGTGTTTGTATTTGTCTATTTCCCTACCTCCTTTTATGTAAGGCACCCAGATCATCAGGGATTGGGTGCCATAGAAATAAACGTGCCTTGCCGTGTCCATTGTTTGACCAGTCAACCAATGGGCGTGTACTGTGTACCATACACGATCATTGATTGTTCAATTGGCAGCTGCCCATAATGGTGTGAGGAGGGCTGTGCCAGTCGCTGGCTCCAGTTGGGTTGGGGCAGCAGGGTGGTAGGTCACTACCTAATGGGGTGGGGAGCCACTTAAATACCGGGGATACCAGGGGATTTCATTTTTCTTATAATGAGGATCGGGACTAGGGAGGGGGGAACCACTAGACTTCCAGGAACACTGGGGGATTTCATTTTTATTACTAAGATCAGGGCTGGGGAGGGGGGAAACACCTAGACTACCAGGGATACCAGGGGATTTCATTTGTATTATTATGAAGATGTGAGGCTGGGGGGGACATTAGACTATGGAAATGGGGTTTAAAGTGATGTTTTACAGTGATCAGGGCTTGGGGGGACTGTGTACCTGGCCCTAGACTGTGCATGGGGCAACATCCAACCCTGTGCATAGTTGAAGAAGGGATTTAAAAGTGTAACTATGTGCCAGCACAGCTGGCCATAGTTATGCTTTGGGGGAGGTTCAATATTGTGATGCGTGCATAAGCATGAGGGACCCTTCATTTGCATAGGCATCACACACAGTGAGCAGCGAGTTGGGGTGCTCGCACATCGGGTGCCTTTAACATGGCCACGCCTCTAGACAACCCAATATTAAGTCCGGAGATGCGTAGTGCATCTAGGGATGCACCGTGCATCTTGTCTCAATATGTGGTCAATGTCAATAAATGTGTGTAGTCAGCTAAATAAATTAGACGTGGTAAAAACTTTGGCTGTTCACACTAAACTGGATGTCTTCCTACTCATAGAAACCTGGTTAAATGGATCTGTGCTTTCACATGGGGTAGCCATTCCCTTCTACACCCTCTACAGACTAGACAGACCCACAAGGGGTGGGGTCTTGCCTTATATATCAATGAAAAGTTTCATTCAGATATAATCAGCTCCCACTCAGTACCAGATGAATTTGAGTGTGTGATGATAAAAATAACCCTGTCTCAAAATGAATCCTTAAATACAATCAAATTTCTACAGACCTCTAAAGGGCAGCTGCACTGCTTCAGCACATAAACAACTTGGTAAGCCCCTGCCCTAATGAATGTCTAGTATTGGGTGATCTCAGTTTGGAATGGCTCACAAATAAATCAAATGACCTAAGAAGACTGTGTGATGACTTAGGATTTGTTCAGCCTATAGCAGAACCAACTAGACCAAATCTAACTAACCCTGCTAATGCCTTTATATTAGACTTACTCTTAACCAATAAGCCTCATAAATTCACCCTACTCAGTGGTCTTGTATAATGACATAGGTGACCATAATGTAGCTGCATGATCTAGAGGGAAAAAGTCCATTAACTCAGCCCAAATTAACATTCAAAAGGTGCTTCACCACTTTCAGTGTCACAAACTATCTAAATGAATTGGCATCAGTAAACTGGCAAACATTTTACCTTGCCCCTACAGTGCATGAGGTGACATAAATATTCAACAGGTTGTTGCTGGGGCTATTAACAAGCATGCCCCCATGGTCAAGCACTGAGTAAAAAAGGTATCCTGTCCATGGTTTAACAGGGAATTGAAAGAGTTGAAAGATACACAGGAAGGTATAGAAAAAATGAGGAGTGATCTGAAGAGGCTAGAAAACTGGTCCAAGGAATGGCACATACGAACATGTGAAATCTGCCAGCAGATAAAGGCCTAGAGGTCTATCAAGTCTGCTCGAATGTGCAGCTAGCACCCCTTATTCTGCAGTTGCCCCTTCCTTCCACCCTTCCCCTTCATTAACCCTCCCCCTTGTCCTGTCCCATCCCCTTTTGAAGCAGTCCACTGTTCTACTGCATACCACTTCAGCAGGTAACGCATTCCACCCAGCCACCACCCTCTCTGTAAAAAAGTGTCTCCTCATCTCCCTCCTGAACCTTCCTCCCTCCAGTCTCATATCATGGCCCCTGGTGGCCCTCCCCTCCCTTACTTTGAACAGCCCCTCTGTGCCCGTCTTGTTTATTCCTTTCATGTATTTAAAGGTTTCAATCATGTCACCCCTGTCCCTCCTCTCCTCCAGTGAGTACATGTTCAACTCCTTCAACCTCCTCTCGTATGATAAGTCCCCCAGCCCCTTGATTATCTTTGTCGCCCTGCGCTGCACCCCCTCCAGTAACTTAATGTCCCTCTTCAGATACCAGGCGCCAGTACTGCATGCAGTACTCCAGATGTGGTCTAACTAATGACCTATACAGTGGCAGAATCACCTCCTCCCTCCTCGAAGATGTACCCCTTGCAATACAACCCAGCATTTTGTTGGCCTTTGCAGCTGCCTTCCTACATTGTGCCGAGTTGTTCATTGACCCTGTAATGAGCACACCCAGATCCTTCTCCTCCTCTGTCTGGGTTAGATGCACTCCCCCCAGCTGGTAACTCCTCCTTGGGTTCTTCATCCCAAAATGCAGCACCTTGCACTTTTTGGCATTAAACCCCAGTTGCCAGGTGTCTGACCAGGTTTCAAGCTTTGCCAGATCATCCTGCAACCCCTGCCATCCCCCTAGGTCATCCACAACTGCGCCTACCTTGGTATCATCAGCAAACAGACTGATCTTGCTCTTGATGTCCCATGATAAGTCTGCAATGAATATCCCAAACAACACTGGTCCCAACACTGAGCCCTGTGGAACACCGCTCGTCACTGCCCTTGGGTGTGAGAGCTCCCCACCCACCACCACCCTCTGTTGCCTTCCCTGAATCCAGTTTCCTACCCAGGCAGTTGGGTTTCAATGCATAAAAGTGCAGAATTATGCACCTGGGGAGAGGAAATCCTAGGGTCGAGTATGAACTAGATGGGGTAACACTGGAAGTCACTAAAGAGGCAAGATATCTAGGAGTAATCATAGAAGACAACCTCAAAGTGGCTAAACAGTGCGATAAAGCAGTCAGAAAGGCTATCAGAATACTACAGTGCATAGGGAGGGGTATAACAAGTAGAAGGAGGGAAGTGGTGGTACCATTGTACAACTCCCTAGTAAGGCCTCATCTGGAGTTCTGTATTCAGTTCTGGAGGCCCCATCTCCAAAAAGACATAGAAAGGATAGAGATGGTACAGAGAAGGGTGACAAAACTGGTGTCTGGGATGCAGCATGAGTCATATGAGGAGAAACTCAGAGCTCTCAATATGTACTCCCTGGAGGAGAGGAGAGAGAGGGGGGACATGATAGAGACCTTCAAGTATCTGAAGGGGATCAACAGGGTACCAGAGGGGAGCTTCTTTCACATGAAGGGAAATAGCAACACAAGGGGGCACAGCATGAGACCTAAAGGTAGAAAACTTAGGGGGAACTTGAGGAAATTCTACTTCACCGAAAGGGTGGTGGAGAAGTGGAATAGTCTCCCCAAGGAAGTGTGGGGGGCAGCCACCATTCAGGGATTCAAGAATGTGTGGGATGGGCACATAGAAATTATCAAGCTAGGACGAAGTGGGGGGGGACTTGTCGTAGCATCTAGTAGTAGTAAAACCATTTATTTTTATACAGGAAGAGAAACTACATGTCATAAGGGTTAAATACACTGTTTTCAAGACAGTCCTGTTAGATGTTAACCCATACTTATAAGTTACAACAAACGTTAAACACATAACACATCCATATTACGTTACAAATACACATTCCAAATCATATTTCATTAAACATACAAATCAACATCGACATTCAATAGTAAAGATAGATTTCAAATTCCTATTAAATTCATAATGTGATGTTAAAATACGCATTGAATGGGGCAGTCTATTCCACCTTGCTGAAGCCTGATATTTTAAAATTTTTACCGTAAATTTTGTTCTTTGCCTGGGAGCTACCATCTAGGTACCATAAGCATTAGAAAGAGGGATAGGGCAGACTAGATGGGCCACAAGGCCCTTATCTGCCAACATCTATGTATCTATGGCTCTGCAGAATTACTCTGGAAAATTGCCAGGTGCACAAAGCTAAATACAGACCAGGCCAATTTTAAATGGTTGAGAAAATTCCTGCACCAAACAAATGGGCAGCTAAGGCCAACTATTATTTAAACTCACTGAATAACAACACATACAATTCTGTGAAATTTTGGTAATTAATCACATCTGTTGTGGGCTCCTTACTTGTCTCCACCCTTCCACAGAAAATCTTGGTCAACGGCAACCTCATAACAAATAAATAATTTTGGAGTAAATAAACTCCCATTTCGCTTCTGCTGGACTGGTATTTGAAAGATCCCCAGCATCATAGCATATCACTCCACTGGATTCTGATAGATCATATAGCTCCACTAGTAGCCCATTCATTTTCCAACCCATTACCTACAACCAAGTGGAACAGCTCCTGCTAGCGCTAGACACTAACAAAAGTGCAGGCGTGGATGGCCTGGACCCTTTTTATGTTTGCTTGCACGCATGTGCAAGAAACATAGTGCCACCACACAATGTTTCATAGGTGTGCCACTCAGCTTCCAATGCCCTGCTCCTTTTTGTAGGCGCTGTCTCACCACATCAATACATGTCTGAGTTGCCTATGACAGCAGTTCAGATGCAGTGGCATACAGTTGAAAGTGAAAAGCCACTGCAATCAGTGGTGGTAACGTGTAGGCAATTTGCATACTGACGTTGTCGGCAGTATGCAAACTACCTGCACATCACACTGCATCTGAATTGGCTGTCATAGACTGTTCTTCCTCCCCCGACCCTAACACCTACTAGCACGCTGGGAGCCCACCCCAGCGCCCTCATGCACTCCCCCACTCCAAGACACTATATGGCGGCCGACGGGGTGCCTAATCCCCATTGGCTCCACTGCCCCTCAAAACAGACTCCTCCAGGTGCCACGCTGGGAGCCCACTCCAGTGACAACAGTCCATCATCTGTATGGCCAATGGGGTACCCAATCCCCCGTCGGCTCCACTGGCCCCCCCAAACAACCTTCCAACTGCCACACTGGGAGCCCACCCCAGTGTGGCAACAGTCTGATGTTGGTACGGCCAACAGGGGTGCCCAATCCCCCATCGGCTCCACTGCCCTCCCCAACAACCTTCCAGATGTGATGCTGGGAGCCCACCCCAGCGTGGCAAAAGTCCTGCATCGTCTTCCTGAAAAAAAAAAGTCTGTAAGAAAAAACGGTCCCTCGTTGACTGTCTCACCCCCTCCCCCAATCTGCACCCACCCTCTGCACATCCACCTCCCCACACCCCCCACTCACCCCATACTTACCTCCGGAGCCTGGTGCGACGATCTTCGGTAGACCGGGAACATGTCTGCACTCTTCAAAGCTGACCGCGAACTGAAGAAATGCCAGTAAGTTGTATAATGACATAAATGGGGGGTTTTCAACTTTAGTTCATATCTCGACCATTTTTGGGAACTTGTTCACCAAATTTTCAACATGAGGTTATTGGGACCCCACCTCATTAACTCAGTCACTGTCATTTTATTATTCGGTCCCGAAAGGTGATTTCGCGGTCACTGCGCAGAACCACCTTTTGGGACAAGTAATGAAATGACAGTGCGACAGTTCATGAGGTAGGTCCCAAAAACCCTATGTTGAAAATTTGGTGAAAACATTACCAAAAATGACTGTTTTACGAGCGTGCGATGCACATATCCTACGCACGCTCGTAACTTCGCATATTTTTAATGTTTTCACTCCAGATTTTCAACATTGCCATTTTACCACACCTCCTTATGAGCAGTGCAACTGTTATATTTCACATCTTGCCCAAAATGTGTTTTCACACATGTAGCGCACAATGTCGCAGTCAGTGTGCAAAATCAATGTTCGGCACAGATTATGAAAATCACAGTGACACTTTTCATGAGCAAAGGTCTTAAAATGGCGGTGTTGAAAATTTTGTGGTAAAACTCCATAAAATGACTGTTTTACTAGCATGCATTACGCAGTTTCCATGCACCCACATAAATTCACTAATTTGTAATATTTTCGGTCCCAATTTCCTACAGTGGCATTTTTCCACACCTCCTTATGAAGAGTACAGCTGTCATTTTTCACACCCTGACCAAAATGTATTATCACACTTCCAGCACAGAAATGCATGGTCACTGTGGGAAATCAGTGTTCTGCATAGATTACGAAAATCACAGTGACACTGTTCATGAGCGGAGGTCCCAAAATGCCTGTGTTGACAATATGCTGTAAACAGTCCCCAAACTAATTACAGTTTCTATACACGCTCATGACTTCACCAGTTTTTTTTTACATTTTTACTCCAGATTTTCAACATTGCCATTTTTACACCTCCTCATGAACAGTACAGCAGTCATTTTTCACATCCTGTTCAAAATGTGTTTTCGTACCTCTGGTGCCAAATGGCATGGTCGCTTTGCAAAATCAGCTTTCAGCTAACCAACTGATATTGCCACTGTTCATGAGGTGGGGATCACAAAAAAACATGTTGAAGAACTGGAGTGAAAATACCAATGAACGCCTGGGGCATTAGGGTTTCCGACCATAACGCCGCACCCTGTAGAGACTGACAGGCATCAGGGGTGTGACTTGGGATTGTCGCCTGTAATGCTCATACCATTCCACCCCCACCTACACCCTGCAGCCAATGACAGGCATCAAGGTGTGCCTTGGATTCTTCGGCCCCAAAGTTCACCCCATTCTCCTATACTGCACCCATGTCACTGTATTTCCTTATGGAATGGGGTGAGCATAAGGCCCAAAGACCCCAAGGCACACCGTGACACTTGTCGGTGTCTGCAGGGTAGGGTGTGGTGAAATGGCGTGGCCATTATGCCTGATGCTCCAAAGGCACACCCTGGTGCCTGTCAGTCTCTGCAGGGTGGTGGTGGGGTTGGCTTCAGTTCAGTACTTCACTGCCACTCCTATTATGCAGCGCTCTCTAACTCCTACACTACCAATGCCAATGCCTGCAAGCAAACATTCAGCATTGACAAATGCTTGTTTCCTTAGAAATGACTTCATGCATCTCTCAGCACCCATAATCCATCTTTTCAACTTATCACTCTCCAGTAATATTATACCACTACTCTGGAAAACAGAGCACATCATTCCCTTCCTACAGTCTGGTGATACTAGTGTTCTCAACAATTACAGACCCATATCCATTCTTCCAGTATTGGCTATGTTCCTAGAAACTTAATAATGCTCAAATGAGAGACTTCTGGAGCAATCTAATATTATGACTCCCCTCCAATCAGGTTTCAGACCTAAGCACAGTGCCGCACTGTCTTATAATGTCGACGCTATTAGCTGCACGGTATTATCGCAGAAACCCTGGACCTGTACAAGGTTTCTCCGCGGTTACCCCCAAAGTTAGAATCCTATGTGGGGGGTCCACGGGGCACAGCCCCCTGTAACGGGGTGTGGGGGTAGAGCCCCCTACAGAACAAAATAAATCTAGAAATTGCGCAATGCGATTAAGTCGCACGGCATTCTGCCATGCAACATTTTGACTCCATGCCAGCATAGTACCATCTCTGTTCTGGTTAAGGTTACTAGCGATTGGATGCAGGATGTGAATCATAAATAAATCACCAAAGTTATTTTTCTTGATCTCAGTAAGGCCTTCAATACTGATCCAAAAACTGTTTAAAATAGGATTAGGCACTGCCCCATTGTATTGGTTCTTTAACTACTTAACTGGCCAAGTACAGCAGATAAAAGCAGAAGGTCTCGTCTCTATCTGTACACCCCTGCTAAGCAGTGTCCCCCAGGGCTCTGTATTAGGCCCACTACTTCTTACGTTACACATTAACAATTTAGGTGAGACCATCACTGATGCCAAATTCCACTTTTATACAGATGACATTGTTCTGAATGTCTCTAGAGACAATATTACCACTGTCTGCTTTGACCTTCAACTGGCATTTAATGAATTACAACTTAACCTTTTGCATTCTAAGTTGCTATTGAATGCCTGCAAAACAAAGGTCATGTTCTTCACCTGACACAAAACAGCTCTACAATGTATATCTGCCCCGGCCATCACTACTTTATTAGGAGACACTCATTAAGTAGTAGAAAAATACAAATACTTCAGAGTATGGATTGACAACAGTCTTTCACATTATGTAAACAAGTATTTGTCAATGCCGAATGTTTGCTTGCTGGCATTGGCAGTGGTAGTGTAGAAGTTACAGAGCTGCGTAATAGGAATGGCAGTGAAGTATTGAACTGAAGCCAACCCCACTACCACCCTGCAGAGAGTGACAGGCATTGGGGTGTGCCTTTGGGTTGTCAGGCATAACGGCCACGCCATTTCACCACACCCCACCCTGTAGACACTGACAAGTGTCACGGTGTTCCTTGGGTCTTGGTTCTTTGCGCCCCATTCCATTAGAAAATATGGTGAGATGGGTGCGATAGAGAATGGGGTGAACTTTGGGTTAAGGGTCCAAGCCATACCGATGCCTCTCACTGGCTGCAGGTGTGGAATGGTATAAGCATTACAGGTAAGAATCCCAAGTCACACCCCTGATGCCTGTCATTCTCTACAGGGTTGGGTGTTATGGTTGGAAACCCTAATACTCAGGCATTCGTTGGTATTTTCACCCAAATTTTCAACATGTTTTTTGTGACCCCACCTCATGAACAGGGGAATATCAGTTTGTTAGCCAAAAGCTGCTTTTGCACAGCGACTACGGCATTTAGCACCACAGGTGCAAAACATTCAACAGGATGTAAAAATGACAGCTATACTGTTCACGGGAGGTGTAAAATGGCAATGTTGCAAATCTGCAGTAAAAATATTTAAAAAATGGTGAAGTGACGAGCATACATAGAAACTGTGCAACGCACACCCGTAATATAATTAGGTTGGGGATTTTTACAGCAGATTGTCAACTCAGGCATTTTGGTGCTCCAATCATGAACAGTGTCACTGTGATTTTCTTTATCTGTCCGAACAATGATTTCCACAGCTACCACGCGATCTCTGCGCTGAAAGTGTGAAAACACACTTCAGCCATGTTGTGAAAATGACAGCTGTACTGTTCATAAGGAAGTGTGGAAAATGCCACTGGTGAAATCTGGACTGAAAATATTACAAAATCATGAACTTACGAGGGTGCGTGGAAACTGCGCAATACTCACTCATAACACAGTCATTTTATGGACTTTTGTCACCAAAGTTTCAACATAGCCATTTTAAGACCTCTGCCCATGAACAGTGTAACTGTGATTTTCTTAATCTGCCCCAAACATTGCTTTCGCACACCAACAGCACCATTGTGCGCTACATGTGTGAAAACGCATTTTGGGTGACATATGAAAAATGGCAGCTGTACTGTTCATAAGGAAGTGTAATAAAATGGCAATGTTGAAAATCGGGAGTGAAAATATTAAATTATCAAACTTACGAGCATGCATAGGAACTGCGCAACGCACGCTCGTAAAACATTTTTAGGAATTTTTTCACCAAATTTTCAACATAGCCATTTTAAGACCTCTGCTCATGAACAGTGTCTCTGTGATTTTCTTAATGTGTCCCATACATTGATTTCAAGACATCGATCAAGCCCATTGAGCAATTACATGGGCGAAACACATTTTGGCCAAGATGTGAAAATAACAGCTGTACTGCTCATAAGGAGGTGTGGTAAAATGGCAATGTTGGAAATCTGGAGTGAAAATATTGAAAATTCATGAACTTACGAAATGCATAGAACTGCTAACGCGACGCCAGAAATAGTCATTTTAGGAATTTTTCACCAAATTTTCAACATAGCCATTTTAAGACCTCTGCTCATGAACAGTGTCACTGTGATTTTCTTAATTTGTCCCATACATTGATTTTGCACACTGACTCGTGCCTATTGTGCTACATGGGCAGAAACATGTTGTGGGTGAGATGTGGAAATGACAGCTGTACTACTCATAAGAAGGTGTGGTAAAATGGCAGTGTTGAAATCTGGAATGAAAATATTGAGAAATTTGCG
The DNA here is from genome assembly GCA_016271365.2 of Neoceratodus forsteri. Lineage (NCBI taxonomy): Eukaryota > Metazoa > Chordata > Ceratodontiformes > Ceratodontidae > Neoceratodus > Neoceratodus forsteri. The sequence goes on from CM028130.1 coordinate 1,071,360,565, forward strand.
AACTTATGAGCATGCGTTAGGAACTGTACAATGCAGCTCGTAAAACAGTCATTTTGGAATTTTTCACCAAATTTTCAACATAGCCATTTTAAGACCTCTGCTCATGAACAGTGTCACTGTGATTTTCTTAATGTTCCCTGTACATTGATTTCGCACACCAACTGTGCCATTGTGCACTACATGGGCGGAAACACATTTTGGGTGAGATTTGAAAAATGACATCTGTACTGTTCATAAGAAGGTGTGGTAAAATGGCAATGTTGAAAATCTGGAGTGAAAATATTGAAAATTCACGAACTTACAAGCGTGCGTAGGAACTGCACAATGCACGCTCGTAAAACAGTCATTTTTAGGAATTTTTCCACCAAATTTTCAAAATAGTCTTTTTGAGAGCCCACCTTATGAACACTGGCAGTGTCGCTTTGTTAATCATTCCGGAAAGGTGATTTTGCGCAGTGGCTGCAAAATCACCCTTCGGGCCTGAGTAACGCCATGACAGTGCAAGAATTCATGAGGAGGGGTCCCAAAAACCCCATGTTGAAAATTTGGTGCAAAAATTCCAAACAATGCATGAGATATGCAATAAAGTTGAAAACCCCCTATCTATCCCATTATACAGCTTACCAGCATTTCCTCAGTTCGCGGTTGGCTTTGAAGAGTGCAGACGTGTTCCGGTCCATCAAGATCGTGCCATGCTCCGGAGGTAAGTATGGGGTGAGGGAGGTGTGGGAGGCAGGGTGCACAGTGGGTGGGTGCGGGTTGTGGGAGGGGGCTGGAGACTGCGTGGGACCGCTTATGCTTTTCAGGTTTTTTTTTTAAAAGACGCTGGACGCTTTGCCACGCTGGGGTGGGCTCCTAATGTGGCGCACAAGGATGGCTGGGGCTGAAGCTGACGGGGATTGGGCACCCCGGTCGTCCATTGATCAGTTGCCATGCTGGGGTGGGCTCCCAGCATGGCACCCGTACTTGGGACAGTGGAGCCGATGGAGTTGGGCACCCTGTCGGCTATATGATAATAACTCTGCCATGCTGGGGTGGGCACCCAGCGTGGCATTCGAAGCTTTGGGGAGCGCAGCACAGCCGACGGGATTGGGCACCCCGTCGGGCTATAGAGCGTGTGCGCGGATAGCAAGCAATACGCATGTGCGCGGTGTGTGTGTGTGTGTGTGTGTGTGCATGAAGCATGAGCAGGCGATATCTTATCGCTGCTCACTGAAGCGTAACTCCCCTTTCAACTGTATGCCACTGCATTTTGGAGCTTGTCATAGACAACTCCAGCATGCATTGGCGGACAGGGGCCGCACCTGCCAACACACTGACTGAATTGGAAGAGGGGGTGACACGCCTCCGAAAACTCGGATGATGGCACTATGTTTCTTGCACATGCATGCAAGCAAACATAAAAACTACAAGCCAGACTTGTTTTTTACTTCAGAAATGGGTGCTGCCTCTCACCAGACATCTGCAAGCAGCTGGTCCAGGTCACCTTTCTACTGACTGTAGACTATACTCAAGGCCACTGATTTACCATGATTAAAACAATTAAATTCCATTTTCAAGACTTAAGATTCCGGAATTTCACCGGTGATTGTTACTCTAATTTCCGGATTTTACCGTGATTCTGCTGTCATTCTTTTATTATGTGCATAAATAACCAGAATTAAAGAAGGCTTACTATACAGAGCATTAAATAAAGCAAACTGAAAATAGTACAGGAAGGAATTAAAAGAAAAACACACTTTTTGTAGATTTACTGATCTGATAGAAAATGCCAGATTCCATGAAATCTTTGTTTTTACTGGTCTTCAGGCAGCCCTAATTTCCGGAATTTTACCGTGGCCTTGACTATACTGACCTAATTTATTGCCACTGTTCAGCCACATATCTCACCAAGATAGATGTACTTTACCACTGAGCACTCAGGTTTATTACAGAACCAGGGCCCAGGATTCACCACTATACTTTGCATGCTGCAGTTGTCTGGCCCTCACCAACTACCAGGAGACTACTGAATTTGTATACCTGGGCATACAAGGTACTCCTAAAAGACCTCCCTAAATATATCATTGAATTATTCCATATATAATGCAGCAGCTACTCCCTTAGAAAAAAAAATATACTACTGGATATTCCAAAACATGCCACGCAATTAGGAAAATCTGCACATAAGTTGCTTCATCCCTACAATATGGAACTCACTGCAAGTCTCTCTAAAACTCATCTCACTGGTCAGACCCAGCACCTTTAAAGTGCTTATCAAAAAACTTTACAATGAAAACTGCCAATGTGGCTGTACTACTACTGCTCTCATAAGACTGGTTATTAATTGTATAGTGAAGCTATCCACTGTAATTCTGTCAACTGCTGAACTAAATGCACTCACATCTTGCTATCCTGTTATATCCTGTATACCTCATATTCTACATATAACTGATAGAAATATGACTTTAGTGAACTTACTTCTTTTTTTGTGAATACTGCTCTGTAACTTGTATACCTATGTACCCTGTACCAGTGCCTCTAAATATTGCATGCTGTCCTACCCAGGACCTCCTTGTAAATGAGTTTGCTCAACAAAGCATTTTCCTGGTAAAACAAGGAAGAAAAGAAAGGAAGGAAGGAAGGAAGGGAAGGAAAATATAAAATTGCCAGCAGAAACAGGCCTCATGGTCTATCGAGTCTCTCGAGTGCGCAGCTAGCCCCTCAAGAAGATTTTCTGTGCTTTCTTGTACCAAGCTGTTGACTGTTATTGTCTCCACCTGAGTGGTCTCTATTCGGTGTTCTGTATAGTGTTCCAGTCTCCCAGCCTTCCTAAGCATTCACTGTCTCACCCTGTCTGTGTGGCCTATGAATGGTGTTATGTTTAACCAGCCTCTACCTTATAATGTCTTATTTTGGTATCTAGTACTGAACAAGCCCCATCTCTCCCTATTCCGGGTACATTTTGTAGAATTGTTAACAGTCCTAAACTTAAGAGTGCACTTCTCTAACCATATCTGTTATTATGTAGTGACCCTGAAAAAAACAGCTGTTAGCCTGTGTCTTCTCAACCATGGTGTTCAAAGGTTTGTGTCTTGGTCTCTTCTACTGCCTTTATTCTTTATCTCACTTACACTAGGCACTGGCCACACACTGCACCTGTGCTTCCAGTCACAAACTTGTAATTGCTCTATATCAAATCAGTTGTCCTTTACCTGGCCTGATATCAAAAAAGCTCCTATATGTACTTGGTTACGAAATGTAGCCTAGATGTGCTTCCCATTATGGTTACCACATACTCAAAATCATTCACATTCTGCTTGTAAATGCAGGAGATACAGATAGCAATTCCAGCGTAATAATGTAACTGACCCACTCTTAGAAAGTAACACACTTTGGGCTGGCCCCAAAGCATTTAGAATACTGGACCTCAATGTCCATAGCCTGGTTCCTAAATTGGCTTATGTGGAAACCATGGTCTCTGGGCACACCCCACACATCTTGTCTGTTACCAAGAGCTGGTTAAAACCATATGTCTACAACTCTGAAACTGAGATACCAAATTATACAGTCCATCATAAAGGCAGACTTAATAAGAAAGGTAATGCATATTTTTCTTTGTCAGATCAGATCTGGATGCTGAGATCAGCTCCTAGATGAACCCGTGCATCAGAAAACTAAATATCTGCTGTGTATACAATCCACCAGAGGTCAGAATCAAGGATCTCAAGGAGATGGTGCAACTGGTAGCTACCCTAGGCTGTACCGAAGAAATAATTGCAGGAGATTTTAACCTAAATTGCTTAAGTAACACTGCACCATACAGGGATATCTTTGATGACTAAAACATTAGAAAATCCTCACTGCATCTACTAGATTAAAAATCATATCAGGGGATCCCACCCTCATTGATTGGTTATTGACCAGCATTAGTAACAGAATCATATTACGTGGGCAATTATCTAGTGATCACTCTACTTTCCACAGTCTGTGGCACAATGGAACAACTCATAACCCAGTCCCAAATGATATCATGTATTGCAATTGTAAAAACTTTGATTCCCATGTAATCTTGCACAATCTCTCATGCACTGATTGGTCCTTTATGGATGCAACACATGATGTAAACTGTACCCTGAACCTTTTCATTACAAAATTCTTGAAAATACTTAATTATCATGCCCCACCACCAAAAGGAGAGTTAAAAATCTGAACACTAAATGGCTAACCAAGACCTTGTCAGATTAATGAAGGAGAGAGACTTTGCCAGGGGTGTCTTTATGAACACATACAAGACTATGGGAGTTACAACGTTACTACCAAAATTAAAAAGAAAGGTTTTGCATGCAGCAGAAGAAACAAATAGAAAAAAACTTGCTATAGCTTCTTAAATCTTAGTGATCTGTGGAAGACTGTAACTCTTAGATGTTATAAGTCTAGAGTCCCAACACTGACTAAGTTGCTAGGGCCTGGCACAGACTTCAGAAGCTTTCAGCTGCCAGCCCCCCCATGCTGCATCATCCAATATATCACTCGGACATCATGGATTTGACACTTTCTTTGTCTCCTGGAGAAACCACCTCTCTTGAAAGCTAATATTCACCAGAACCTTGCAGTTTGTGGACTTAGGACACCTCTCATTGTTCTGAGTCATGTCTGCCTCTGCAGGGGGTGGCTGGATGGCCAGGACAGCTTCCTGACATGAAAGTCCTTTCACTCCTTGAAGCTCCCTCATTAACTGACAAGGGCGTCCCACCATCACAGACAAAAGGATTATAATTACCCTCAGAAACAGCTGGTTTGTCTTCTGATAACAGTTTTAATCTGATTTCCAAAGCGGGTTGGATTTTACTGTTACTAATGCAGATAGCGTTAACTAAAAAAGTACAAAATGAAATAGCAAAAGCTAACCCAGTGGTGCAGAGGTCTAAGGTGCTACAAAGTGCCTTACTTCTCCCATGCCAGTGAGGGATGGGTGAAGGATAGGCAGCCGTCTGACAGCTTTCTTCTCCCAGATCAGGGAGGCAGGCCATCCTGGCTCTTGGCTGCTACCGGGTAGAGGCCCAGTGGTAGCACCGATGCTTGGAAGGCTGACATTATGCCAGGTGATCGAACTGGGGCTGGCAGTTCTGACATGCATGTGTGCTTCCATGTGAATGTATGACTGCATTTGCTGTAACCTGGGGGAGGGATAAAAACAAGGTGTAAAATGTACCGTGGGGCTGGGCTTCAGTGAAGCCCTGACTGTGATGTTGAGACCCGCCCTGCCTGACCATCAGATGGTGAAGGGGGACAATGGTAGGTGGCCGGTTGTTGGCACCTGGGGAGAGGTTTGATAGTCTGCTAGGCCCCAGCCGAGGAAGATAAAATATTTATTAAAAAAACATTAAATAGAAAATTGTTACAGTGACCCTAAAAACTTCTGGAATTGCATTACCTCTTTACTTAACCCCAGAACAGACTTGACTCCACTGACCCTTGAAGTCGATAACATTAAACATAAGGCAGACACAAATGAGATCCATTCCATGGCGCATAAATTTGCTCCGGCTGGTACAGTATTGAGTAAAATAAATAAGAGAAGCTGCACATACCAGGAATCTATCAAAGTCAATGTATTTGTACAGCCACAACATGCAGTCAAAGTGTTGGGCTGACACCCCTGTGTATTGCCTCTTTTTCTTGTGTGTGCGTGGTGTTTCTTTCTCATTAGATGGCATTAAACACTGATTCAAAATCAGTTGCAGATTTGTTCAATGACCACTTTTGCAATTTAAAGAAATTCAGACACCCCATTATTGCAGAGGAGCAATCACTTGATTCAATTAAGGCAAATACAAAGACATGTCATCCACAATTTTATTTAAAAAAGTCATTGTCAAGCAAGTCTGCAACCTGCTGAGCCACCTAAAATCAGCCAAATCTCTGGCAGTGATGGCTTGATGCCCAAATTCCTTAAAATTGCTGCATCACAAATTGCTGTACTCATCACCGACGTTTTTAGCCTATCCTTCAAGACAAGAATAATCCCTGACACCTGGAAATTGTGCTCTATAATACCTCTACAAAAAAAAGAAAACACACCAGCCTGGATAAGACCATGAAACAAGCATAGAAACTGTACCAAGGACCGGGTGCTCATGTAAAGGCTATGCTGTCTGTAAAAGTGTAGAACAGAGCACTTGCCACTGACTTGAAAACATATCACCACACTTCATTGTGTACAAAAAATCCTTTATTAGTAGTCCATGTCCGAAAACCCATTAAAACCAGGCTCCACGAAAGACAACCACCTGACGTGTTTCACATTCCTCGGAATGCTCTCTCAATTTGTTATCATTGTGCAGTGGTTTGAAAAGGCAACCCCAGCAGGAGCTTTAAGCAAGTTAACCAACTCAGGATGCTTTTTCAGAAGAGGGTTCCAAAAACATGTTGTCCTCAGTTTATCAACATTTTTACCACAGCTGAGACTCTGGCCACAGTGTGAACACACAACTCTTTTTATCATCTTCCTGCTCAGAAAAATAAATCCAAATATCACTGGAACTTGAATATGTACCTGACCTCAACCCTCTTGTACGCTGCATGTGCCCATGACCACCAGATTCAGTTTGAAGTGGTATAGAAGACTGTTGAGAACTGACACCAACTACAGTATCAAAACTTCTAGGATGAGCAAAAGTTAGGATGCACTACTTAGTTTTTTTTTTTAGCAGGAGGTTGACATGACAGATGAGGAGGAACAGTGGCAGATTTCTAGTGCCTGGCTTCAGCAGTTAATTATTTGGATCATTTTTGACCCAAGTGCTTCCTTGTGGAATGAGGCGAGGACTTAGTTTCAGCATCCTTAGACTCACTTAGGTCACTGCTTTCGGAGGATGTGCCATGGAACACATATGCAAGCCTTTTTAAATTTTCTGCGGTATGAGCATATTCTGACCCAGAAGACATTACATTGCCTCACTGTTCTCATCATGTTCAGAGGAACTGCTTGGATTTAAGCACTAAGGCCATGGCTGAATACTTCTATCATGAACTGTGGTTCTGGTGGAAATGGTAGATTTGGTGGAGGTGGTAATGGTGTCAGCAGCAGCAGTAGTAGTGGAAGTGGTGCTGATGGTGGTAGTAGCAGTACTGGAAGTAGCGCTACTGCTGACGGTGTACTGGCAGGAGCAGTGGAGGTGGCGCTGGTGGGGGTAGTAGCAGTATTGGAGGTAGCGCTGCTGCTGACGGTGTACTGGCAGGAGCAGTGGAGGTGGCGCTGGTGGTGGTAGTAGCAGTACTGGAGGCAGCGCTGCTGCTAACGGTATACTAGCAGGAGCAGTGGAGGTGGCGCCTGGTGGTAGTAGCAGTACTGGAGGTAGCGCTGCTGCTGATGGTGTACTGGCAGGAGCAGTGGAGGTGGCGCTGGTGGTGGTAGTAGCAGTACTGGAGGTAGAGCTGCTGCTGACGGTGAACTGGCAGGAGCAGTGGAGGTGGCGCCGATGGTGGTAGTAGCAGTACTGGAGGTAGCGCTGCTGCTGACGTTGAACTGGCAGGAGCAGTGGGGGTGGCGCTGATGGTGGTAGTAGCAGTACTGGAGGTAGCGCTGCTGCTGACGTTGTACTGGCAGGAGCAGTGGAGGTGGCGCTGATGGTGGTAGTAGCAGTACTGCAGGTAGCGCTGCTGCTGACGTTGTACTGGCAGGAGCAGTGGAGGTGGCGCTGATGGTGGTAGTAGCAGTACTGCAGGTAGCGCTGCTGCTGACGTTGTACTGGCAGGAGCAGTGGAGGTGGCGCTGATGGTGGTAGTAGCAGTACTGCAGGTAGCGCTGCTGCTGTCGTTGTACTGGCAGGAGCAGTGGAGGTGGCGCTGATGGTGGTAGTAGCAGTACTGCAGGTAGCACTGCTGCTGACGTTGTACTGGCAGGAGCAGTGGAGGTGGCGCTGATGGTGGTAGCAGCACTGCAGGTAGCGCTGCTGCTGACGTTGTACTGGCAGGAGCAGTGGAGGTGGCGCTGATGGTGGTAGTAGCAGTACTGCAGGTAGCGCTGCTGCTGACGTTGTACTGGCAGGAGCAGTGGAGGTGGCGCTGATGGTGGTAGTAGCAGTACTGCAGGTAGCGCTGCTGCTGACGTTGTACTGGCAGGAGCAGTGGAGGTGGCGCTGATGGTGGTAGTAGCAGTACTGGAGGTAGCGCTGCTGCTGACGTTGTACTGGCAGGAGCAGTGGAGGTGGCGCTGATGGTGGTAGTAGCAGTACTGGAGGTAGCGCTGCTGCTGACGTTGTACTGGCAGGAGCAGTGGAGGTGGCGCTGATGGTGGTAGTAGCAGTACTGGAGGTAGCGCTGCTGCTGACGTTGTACTGGCAGGAGCAGTGGAGGTGGCGCTGATGGTGGTAGTAGCAGTACTGGAGGTAGCGCTGCCGCTGCTGACGTTCTACTGGCAGGAGCAGTGGAGGTGGCGCTGATGGTGGTAGTAGCAGTACTGGAGGTAGCGCTGCCGCTGCTGACGTTCTACTGGCAGGAGCAGTGGAGGTGGCACTGATGGTGGTAGTAGCAGTGCTGGAGGAAGCGCCGCTGCTGACGTTGTACTGGCAGGAGCAGTGGAGGTGGCGCTGATGGTGGTAGTAGCAGTACTGGAGGTAGCGCCGCTGCTGACGTTGTACTGGCAGGAGCAGTGGAGGTGGCGCTGATGGTGGTAGTAGCAGTACTGGAGGTAGCGCCGCTGCTGACGTTGTACTGGCAGGAGCAGTGGAGGTGGCGCTGATGGTGGTAGTAGCAGTACTGCAGGTAGCGCCGCTGCTGACGTTGTACTGGCAGGAGCAGTGGAGGTGGCACTGATGGTGGTAGTAGCAGTACTGGAGGTAGCGCTGCTGCTGACGTTGTACTGGCAGGAGCAGTGGAGGTGGCGCTGGTGGTAGTAGCAGTACTGGAGGTAGCGCTGCCGCTGCTGACGTTGTACTGGCAGGAGCAGTGGAGGTGGCGCTGATGGTGGTAGTAGCAGTACTGCAGGTAGCGCCGCTGCTGACGTTGTACTGGCAGGAGCAGTGGAGGTGGCCCTGATGGTGGTAGTAGCAGTACTGCCGGTGGCGCGCTGCTGATTGTACCGGCGGCAGCAGTGGAGGTTGCGCTGATGGTTGTAGTAGCAGTACTGGAGGTAGCGCCGCTGCTGACGTTGTACTGGCAGGAGCAGTGGAGGGCCGCTGATGGTGGTAGTAGCAGTACTGGAGGTCGGCGCCGCTGCTGGCCCGTTGTACTATGGGCAGTGGAGGTGGTGCTGATGGTGGTGAGCGCAGTACTGGAGTAGCGCCACTGCTGGCGGTGTACTGGCAGGAGCAGTGGAGGTGGCGCTGATGGTGGTAGCAGTACTGCAGGCAGCGCCGCTACTGTCATTGTACTGGCAGAAGCAGTGGAGGTGGCGTGATGGTGGTAGGTAGCAGTACTGCGGAGTAGCGCGCTGCTGACGTTGTACTGGCAGGAGCAGTGGAGTGCGATGGTGGTAGTAGAAGTACTGCAGTGATAGCGCCGCTGCTGGCGATTATACTGGCAGGAGCAGTGGAGGTGGCGCTGATGGTGGTAGAAGCAATGTGCAGGTGGCGCCCGCTGCTGGCGTTGTACTGGCAGGAGCAGAGTGGAGGTGGCGCTGATGGTGGTGGTAATGCACGCAGGCTGGCTGCTGGCGTTGTACTGGCAGGAGCAGTGGAGGTGGCGTGATGGTGGTAGTAGCAGTACTGCAGGGTAGCGCGCCGCTACTGGCGTCGTGCTAGCGCAGGAGCAGTGGAGGTGGCGCTGATGGTGGTGTTGGTAGCAGATACTGCAGGTGGCGCCGCTGCTGACGGTGACTGCAGGAGCAGTGGAGGTGGGCTGATGGTGGTAGTAGCAGTACTGCAGGTAGCGCCGCTGCTGATGCCGATACTAGCAGGAGCAGTGGAGGTGGTGCTGATGGTGGTAGTAGCAGTACTGGAGTAGGCGCTGCTGCTGGCGTTATACTGGCAGGAGCAGTGGAGGTGGCGCTGATGGTGGTAGTAGCAGTACTGGAGTGGCGTGCCGCTAATGACGTTAACTGGCAGGAGCAGTGGAGTGGCGCTGAAGGTGGTGTGCTTGAGTACAGGTAGCACTGCCGCTCTGGCGTTGTACTGGCAGGGAGCAGTGGAGGTGCGTGATGGTGGTAGTAGCAGTACTGGAGGTGGCGCTGCTCCTGGCGTTATACTGGCAGGAGCAGTGGAGGTGTGCGCTGATGGTAGTAACGGCACTGGAGGTGGAGCCGCTGCTGACGTTAACCACTGGCAGGAGCAGTGGGGTGGTGCTGATGGTGGTAGTAGCAGTACTGCAGGGTAGCGCCGCTGCTGGCGTTGTACTGGCAGGAGCAGTGGAGGTGGCGAGATGGTGGTAGTAGCAGTACTGCAAGTAGCGCCCGCTGCTGGCACGTTGTCTTCGCGGGAGCAGTGGAGGTGGCGCTGATGGTGGTAGTAACAGTACTACAGGTAGCGCCGCTGCTGCCCAGCGATGTACTAGCAGGAAGCAATGGAAGTGGGCGCTGATGGTGGCAGTAACAGTACTGCAGGTAGCGCGCTGCTGGCGTTATTGCTGGCAGGAGCGGTGGGTGCTTTGATGGTGGTAGTAGCAGTACTGCAGGTAAGCGCCGCTGCTGACGCTGTACTGGCGAGGAACAGTGGAGGTGGCGCTGAAGGTGGTAGTAGCAGTACTGCAGGTAGCGCCGCTGCTGGCGTTGTACTGGCAGGAGCAGTGGAGGTGGCGCTGATGGTGGTAGTAGTAGTACTGCAGGTAGCGCCGCTGCTGACGTTGTACTGGCAGGAGCAGTGGAGGTGGCGCTGATGGTGGTAGTAGCAGTACTGCAGGTAGCGCCGCTGCTGACGTTGTACTGGCAGGAGCAGTGGAGGTGGCGCTGATGGTGGTAGTAGCAGTACTGCAGGTAGCGCCGCTGCTGACGTTGTACTGGCAGGAGCAGTGGAGGTGGCGCTGATGGTGGTAGTAGCAGTACTGCAGGTAGCGCCGCTGCTGACGTTGTACTGGCAGGAGCAGTGGAGGTGGCGCTGATGGTGGTAGTAGCAGTACTGGAGGAAGCGCCGCCGCTGACGTTGTACTGGCAGGAGCGGTGGAGGTGGCGTGATGGTGGTAGCTAGCAGTACTGCAGGTGGCGCTGCGCTGGCGGTCCTGCGGCAGGAGCAGTGGAGGTGGCGCTGATGCTGGTAGTAGCAGTGCTGAGGTAGAGCGCCGCTGGCGTTGTACTGGCAGAGCAGATGGGTGGCGTGATGCTGGTGGTAGCAGTGCACTGGAATAAGCGCCGCTTCAGTGTACTGTGGCAGGAGCAGTGGAGGTGGCAGTGCTGGTAGTAGCAGTACTGGAGGCAGCTGCTGATGATAACTGGCAGGAGCAGGGAGGTGGCGCTGATGGTGGTCGTACGCAGTACTGGAAGCGGCTGCTGCTGACGGTGTACTGGCAGGAGCAGGGAAGGAGGGCGCTGATGGTGGTGGTAGCAGTACTGGAGCAGCGCTGCTGCTGGCCGGGTGTACTGGCAGAACAGGGGAGGTGGGCGCTGATGGTGGTGGTAGCAGTACTGGGCAGGCGCTGCTGCTGATTAATACTGGTAGGAGCAGGAGGTGGCGCTGATGGGTGAGTAATGTAGAACTGGAGGTAGCGCTGCGGCGGTGTACTGGCAGGAGCAGGAGGAGGTGGCGTGATGGTGGTAATAGCAGTACTGGAGGTGGCGCTGCTGCTGATTGTACTGGCAGGAGCAGGGAGGTAGGCGCTGATGGTGGTGTGCAGCGGTACTGGAGGTAGCTGCTGCTGACGTTGTACTGGCAGGAACGTGGAGGTGGCGTGAAGGGCGGAAGTAGCAATGCAGAGTGGCGCTGCTGGCCGGCGTTGTACAGGCAGGAGCAGTGGAGGTGGCGTGATGGTGGGTGGCAGTGCAGTTAGCGTTCCTGCTTGGCGTTGTGCTGGCAGGAGCAGTGGAGGTGGCTGATGCTGGTGGTAGCAGTACTGGAGGTGGCGCTGCTGCTGGCGTTGTGCTGGCAGAAACGGTGGAGGTGGTGCTGATGCTGGTAGAAGTACTGAGTAAGCGCTGCTGCTGACGTTGTACTGGCGGGAGCAGTGGAGGTGGCGATGGTGGTAGTAGCAGTACTGCAGGTAGCGCGCTGCTGACGTTAATACTGGCAGAACGGTGGAGGTTAGGCGCTGATGGTGGTAGTAATGCAACACCGGGTGGCGCCGCTGCTGATGTACTGGCAGGAACGGTGGAGGTGGCGCTGATGGTGGTAGGAGCGGTACTGGAGCAGCTGCCGGCTGCTGATGTTGTACTAGCAGGAGCAGTGGAGGTGGTGCTGATGGTGGTAGTAGCAGTACTGGAGGTAGGGCTGCCGCTGATGACGTTCTACTGGCAGGAGCAGTGGAGGTGGCGCTGATGGTGGTAGTAGCGAGGTAGCTCTGCTGCTACGGTGTGCTGCAGAACGGGAGGGTGGGCGGCTGATGGTGGCAATAGCAATGACAGTGCGTGCTGCTGCGGTGTACTGGCAGGAGCAGAGGTGACGTGATGGTGAAAGACAGTACTGAGTGCGCTACTGCTGACGGTGTACTGGCGGCAGGGGAGGTGGCGCTGATAGTGGTAGTAGCACGGGTGGCAGCGGCTGACGGTGTGCTGGCAGGAGCAGGGGCTGGGCGCTGATGGTGGTCGTAGCATTACGGGAGGCGCTACTGCTGATGGTGTACTGGCGGAACAGGAGATGGCGCTGATGGTGGTCGTAGTACTGCGAGTGGCCTACTGCTGACGGTGTACTGGCAGGAACAGAGGTGGCTGATCGTGGTGGTAGCAGTACTGGAGATGGCGCCTGTTGGTGTGCGGGGGAAGTGGAGGTAGCGTGATGGCGGTCGTAGCAGTACTGGAGGCGTGCTGCTGTGGCGGTGTTCTGGCAGGAGCAGTGGAGGTGGCGTGATGGTGGTAGTAGCGGTAGTGCTGGAGCGCTGCTGCCCGGCGGTGGCTGGCGGCAGCGGCAGGGAGGTGGCGTGATGGTAGTAGCAGCACTGGGCAGAGCTGCTGATGGTCTACTAGCGGGCAGGAAGTGGGCGCGATGGTGTTGTAGCAGTACTAGAGCAGCGCTGCTGCTGGGATGTGCTAACGGGAGCAGGGGCTGGCTGATGTGGTGTGTGTAGCAGTACTGGGCAGCGCTGCTGACGATTATACTGAGAACGGGGAAGTAAGCTGATGGTGGCAGTAGCAGTACTGCAGGTAGCGCTGCTGCGGTGTACTGGCAGGAGCAGGGGGTGCACCTGATGGTGGTAGTAGCAGTACTGGAGTAGCGCTACTGCTGAGGTCTGCCTGGCAGAAGCGGGAGGGCGCTAATGGTGGTAATAGCGGTAGTGCTGCTGTGACAGTGTACTAGCGGGCAGGGCAAATGAGCTGATGGTGGTAGTAGCAGTACTGGGCAGCGCCTGCTGATGTTATACTAGCAGGGCAGTGGAGGTGGCACTGATGGTGGTAGTAGCAGTACTGAATACAGCGCCCGCTGTGATGTTGTACCGCAGGAGCAGTGGAGGTGGCGTGATGGTGGTAACAGTATTGGAGGCGCGCTGCTCACGTTAGCAGCAGGAGCAGTGGAGGTGGCGCTGATGGTGATAGTAGCAGTACTGGGTAGCGCTGCGCTGCTGATTCTACTGGCAGGGCAGTGGGTGGCTGATGGTGGTAGTAGCAGTACTGGAGGGCCATACGGCGTTGTACTGGCAGGAGCAGTGGGTGGGCGCTGATGGTGGTAGTAGCAGTACTGGAGGCAACCGCTGCTGGCGTTGTACTGGCAGGGCAGAGGTGGGCGATGGTGAAAGTAGCAGTACTGGAGTAGCGCACGCTGCTCACGTTGTACTGGCAGGGCAGTGGAGTGGCGCTGATGGTGTGTGACACTGAGTAGCGCGCTGCTCCGTTGGACTGGCGGGGCAGTGGAGGTGGTGCTGATGGTGGTAGTAGCAGTGCAGCAGGCGCTGCTGCTCACGTTATACTGGGGGCAGTGGAGGTGGCACTGATGGTGGTAGTAGCAGTACTGGAGCTGCCTGTGGCGTTGTACTGGCAGGAGCAGTAGATGAAACTGAAGGTGGTAGTAGCAGTACACGGAGTAGCGCTGCCGCTGCTGACGTTCTACTGGCAGGGCAGTGGAGGTGGGCGTGATGGTGGTGGTAACAGTACTGCAGGGCGCTGCTGGCGTTGTACGCGCGGGGCAGTGGGTGGCCTGATGGTGGTAGCGCAGTACTGCAGGTGGCCCCGCTGCTGTCGATGTACTGGCGGCAGTGGGTGGCGTGATGGTGGTAGTAGCAGTACTGGAGTGGCGCTGTGGCGTTGTACTGGCAGGAACGGTGGAGGTGGCGCTGATGGTGGTGTGCAGTACTGGGTGGCGCCATGCCGATGTGGCAGGAGCAGTGGAGAATTGGCGCGTGGTGGTAGTAGCAGTACTGGGTAGCGCCACTGCGTGTACTGGCAGGGCAGTGGAGGTGCGCTGATGGTGTGTGCTTACTGCAGGTAGCGCCGCTCTGTGGGTATACTGGCAGAAGCAGTGGAGAAGGAAGCTGATGGTGGTAATAGCATTGCAGGTAAGCGCGCTGCAGGCGTGTACTGGCAGGAGTAGTGGATGGGCGGCTGATGGTGGTGGTAAGTGTAGGTGGCGCGCGGCTGGCGTTAACTAGCAGGGCAGTGGAGGGCGCGTGGTGGTAGTAACAGTACTGCGGTGGCGCCGCTGCTGACGTTGTACTGGCAGGGCAGTGGAGGTGGCGCGGTGGTGGTAGTAGCAGTACTGGAGTAGCGCAGCTGCGGCGTTGTACTGGCAGGGCAGTGGAGATGAAGCTGTTGGTGGTAGTAGCAGTACTGGGGAGGCGCTGCTGGCGTTGTACTGGCAGGAGCAGTGGAGGCTGATGGTGGTAGTAGCAGTACTGGGTAAGCTGCGCTGCTGATTGTACTGGCAGGAGCAGTGGGTGGCGCTGAAGAGGTAGTGAAGTACGCACTGGGTAACACTGCGCTGCTGGCGTGTGCAGGAGCAGTGGAGGTGGCGCTGAAGGTGGTAGTAGCAGTACTGGGTAGCACTGCGCTGCTGACGTTGTACTGGCAGGGCAGTGGAGTGGCGTGATGGTGGTAGTAGCAGTACTGGAGGGCGCAGCTACTGACAGTGTACTGGCAGGAGCAGTGGAGATGGCCAGTGGTGGTGTGTACTGCAGGTAGCACGCTGTGACGTGTACTGGCAGGAGCAGTGGGTGGGCGCTGATGGTGGTAGTAGCAGTACGGGTAGCGCCGCTACCGACGTTATACTGGCAGTAGCAGTGGAGGGGCGTGATGGTGGCGTATCAGTACTGCAGTGGCGCGCCGCTGCTGGCGATTACTGGCAGGAGCAGTGGAGGGGGCTGATGGTGGTAATATCAGTACCGGGTACGCCGCTGCTGACGTTACAATGGCAGGAGCAGTGGGTGGCGCTGATGGTGGTAGTAGCAGTACTGCGGGTAAGCGCGCTGCCGTTGTACTGGCAGGGCAGTGGTGGCTCTGATGGTGGTAGTAGCATTACGGGTAGCCGCTGCTGGCTGTACTGGCAGGAACAGTGCTGGGTGGCGCGATGATGGTATTGGCTGACACATGGGTAGGGATCATACTCTAGTCGCCTTTACGCCGATTTTTCTGGCCTGGCATTCATGACCAGGTGTCCGAATATTGTAAATCTTGTCCTGAGTGCCAAAGGGTGACTAAGTTGGGAAGAAAGACAGGGTACCAATGATACCAATGCCTTTGGTTACAGCCCCATTCAAAGGGTTGCCATGGACATTGCTGGTCCTCTTCTCACAAGTTCAAGGGTAACAAGTATATCTTGGTGGTCAGTGACTACATGACTAAATATCGGAGCAATCCCGTTACATAGTATTACTGCCACCAAGATTGCAGATGAACTGGGTAAGATTTTCAGCCAAATGGGCATACCAAGATTATCTAACCCGATCGAGGAAGCAATTTTTTTATTAATGTTGAGGCGACTCTACCAGACTTTAGGGATACAAGCTGTCTATACAACACCCTATCACCCACAAATGAATGGTCTGGTAGAGTGCTTCAACTAGACCCTAAAGAAAATGATTCAGAAATATGTACAAGAAGAAGGAAGACTTGGATTTGTATCTGCCTTATTTTGTTTGCATATCGAGAGGTACCACAAGTGTCCACTGGATTCTCTCCATTTGAATTACTATATGGACACAATCCCATGGGACCTTTAGATATTGTAAAAGAAGAATGGGAAGAAGGGAAAAATCCTAAGGGAGTGACCCCCTCAGAATATATGTCTCAAATGTGAAAAAGGTTAAAGGGTTATGTGCAAGAAGCACATGATGTTAATCAAACACAGCAGATGAGACAAAAGATGCACTATGACAAAGGGATAGGGCATAAAGAATTTGTTGAGGGGGATAAAGTGTTACTTTTATTATTGTCTTCTGAGAACAAACTTCTTATGAAATGGCAAGGGCCCTACACAGTAACCAAACGAATGGGACCTGTGACATATGAAATACGGATGGCAGTATGCAAATTGCCTACACGGAGCCGTGTTGTTTTCCTTTCAACTGTATGCCACTGTATCTGAATGGCTGTCATAGACAGCTCGGACATTCATTGCGCGCAGTATGGCCATGCCTGCAAAAGAGAGCAGGGTATTGGAAGTGGGGGAGGCACACCTAGGAAAACTCGTATGGTGGCTCTATGTTTCTTGCACATGTGTACAAGCAAACAGAAAAATGTGTCTGTGACTCCTAAATCTGCTGACACTCCACCCTGGGGCAGAGTCTCTTATCAATGGATTTATGTTTTAAAGTTGCCACCAACCTCCCATGGCAACTAAGGCATTAGACATCCCAAGTTTTGGCTGGAATATATTTGTCATTTAATAATTTTGTTGTAATTAAGTGTTTAGTGGGAAAATATTTGGGAACTCGACTTTGTCCCACATACTGTGTTAACATTATGTGTCCATACAACTGTTTCCTGAAAATGTAAGGAGGGAAATCTTACATATTTTCCACTGTCTGAGTTTCCTAAGGGTAGATTCTGCATATTCAGGTATGTTATATGTGTGCAAAGGTTTAGGTGGGTAATCATCCCAGTCATCCAAAAATCCCTGAAAGAGAGATTTAGTCCAGCTCTGCCATGTCACTAAAGTTCTCCCTCCATTGAACTGTTATAGTTGAAAAAAAAAAGAAAAAGACCAGGGGGTTAATCATACTCAAGCCCCCATACTTTTTTTTTTTGCCACCTTACTGGCCCCTGCCCGCCACTCCTTCGCTGCACAAGACCCTCCGACCTCCCCTCATCTGGACACCCTTCCTGCTCACCTCAGAACGCAGCCGACCCAGGGGTGGCCCGGCATAACCCTTCGCTGAATGGGTCTCTCTCTTCCAAGGGGGAAGGCACCAGGAGGGGGATACCAGCGCACTCACTAATCAGCCCCTGGGTGCTGATGAGGCAGATTCTGGGCGCCAGGGCATCTGAGGCAGCGGGAGTCGGCAGCCATCATCCGCGGACCAGCCAGCCTTTTTCCGCTTTCCTGTGGGGGAGCGATGCTGACGCCAAGGTGTACGCCAACGTCTGCCACTGCCCCTTCAACACCGTGCCCAGCTGTATGCTACACTCCCAGTCTCCGCTAGGAGTCAGCCTACATGGGTGTGCATCCCCTGCCTCCCCGGAGAAGGAGAGCTGTCCCTGGATGGTCTATCCTTCTCCCCTCCTGGGCCTCTCCGGCAACCTGAGTCCATTCCAGAACCGGAATTGCGCGGCGTTGCAGATGGAAATCCAGCCTCTGTGCTGACGGGCGGCCTAAGCCCCAGCATTTACGCATCAATAATACACCGACAGGGTGGTGAGTGTGCCTGCCGGACTGCCCAGGGGTGTAGTGAGCCCGGCGGCCTGGCGGAGGGGCCTTGTAGCCGAGAAGAGTCCGGTATAAGCACAGTCATCAAGACCCTGGAGGGTATTATTGTGCTTAGAAATGGCACTGTAAAACAAAATGAGTTTAGCAAAAAGTTGATAAAAATTAGTTTAAACTATGTTTTGAAATAAAATAGTTCCTCCACCTATTCTACACAATTGTGTGGATTTTTCTGAGCTAGGGAGTTATGTTCTTGCAGAGCCTCTTTAGTTGATGCTTTGGTCCCGACTGTCATCTTTTTGGCTGCCCCTGCTAGAGTTGTATGGTGGTGAGAAGAGTGCGAGTGCACTCAGAGTTGCAAGAGGGTGGAGCATCAGGAGCTTGCAGGCGAAACACTGCTTTCACTACTGCTTTCACTGACGTGCGAGTTGTGTTTTGTTTGTTTTTTTACTGTGAGCATGTCAGTTTTTAATTGAAAATTAGCAGACCAATCGGGGGGAAATGTTATATTACTGTGAAGGAAGCGAGTGAGCTCGAGCGCAGCTCAAACTACTTCTGTAGTGGTGACTGACGAAAATGTAGTAGCTTTCTTTTGCCGCCCACACACACACACTTCTTATTGCAATCATTCCAGTTTGATTTATTGATCCCCCACCTCCAGTGGCAACACATTAGTTTATTTTTGTGTGTATGTTTTTACAGGAGCGGTTATGTTACCATGGAGATTGGGAACGCAGAATGAGAGTGTGAGTGCGTTGGCATGATTGATAACAGCAGTTCCTGTTTCTTTTCTTTTTTTTTTTTGTCTATTTCTAGTAAAACTATAGCTACAACTGATGCCATTTCCCATTGGGGAAGTGGACAGAAAATGTTAATGCAGTCTGCAATTGTGTGTGGTCAGGAGAATAAGCAAGGTCGGGGAGGCAGCTGTTGTTCCATTTATACTTCAGTTTAGATTTGAACAGTGAATTTGCTATGAGGAAACAACTTTTTTTAAAGAACTGCCACCCAACTCAGAGCTTGTTGATTGTGAGGGGCAGGGAATAGTGTGTGAGGAATGGCAGCGGCACGTATGAAAACAAAGTGATGTTAAACGATGTTAAATTATTACTGTACCTACTATTTTCTTTGCCGTTTGCCAGCTGCCATTACTGCACTTGAGCCCATGAGTTAGGAGGATAAAAGCTCTTACTGTAAAGTAAGATTAAAATAATGTGGCTTGATGTTTTGCCATTTTGACTCCCACTGGCACTCAGTGGGTTGGAGGGGCTGTATCTTTCGCTAAGTGAGAGGAAATAATGGTGGCATTTTGAAAATGAACATTCTGTAAGCACAATGATATTGGTGATCAGGTGGGTTGGGACTGGCATTTTTTAACTCAGCTCTGTTGTCTGACAGATGCCCACCTGGCCTGGGGTATCAGCCAATCAAATTTCTTAGCCCATTTTCTAAATATGCATACTATCTTTTAACTAGGTTTAGCCTACTCCTCCAGAGTATCTGAAAAAAGCAGTTGAACAATCTTGTCTCAAAGCAAACTAGGGGAGTGGGGGTTAAATAAAACTCAAATATGTAAATATTGGTAACAAACTTTTTTATGGTTAGCACCCTTTTCTTTTTAGAAAACTTCCAGTTTTTTCAGATTTGCACATTTGCTTCACAAATTTTAATCTTATTCTCCCAATTAACAACCTGTAGGTTCCCCTTTCCAAAATGAACGCCTAAAATGCGTATGGTAGATGTGGCAATAGGTATGCCCAAAAATTCTGCTGCTATGTCTGGACCTATGGGCTTGCCAATATGTAACATGCGGCTTTTTGCCATATTAATTTGTTTCCCGGATTTTTGAGAATACTATGCTAGGGAACTTTGTAAAGCTAAACCTGACTCCTTATGTTTAATAAAAAAAAACACAAGTCATCTGCAACGCAGCTACTTTTATAACATCCAGCCCAGACCCTGGGATAATCCCACAACAGTATAATTAGCAATAATGTTTCGAATTAAGGGTCTAGTCCAAATGTGTAGAGCAGTGGACTGACTAGGCAACCCTGTCTAACTCCTATATTCATTGTGACTGAATCCCCATTAGCACATTTATATGGCCTTATTCTGGCTCCTTTATATCGTGTTTTCAGCCATGTCAGCATGTTCCTTGTAATGCCATATTACTGCAATACCTGAAATAAATATGTGTGTGAGACCTTGTCAAAGGCCTTTGCCTGGTCAATTGATAGTAAATAACCCTGTAGCTTATTTTGTCTACTGTATTCAAAGAGGTCCCTTAAAAGTGAAAGATTGGATGAAATATTTCTGTTTGTGATGGAACATGTTTGTGCTGAGAGTATTAAAATACTACTTATTTTTTGAAGTCTAGTACATAAAATTTTAGACAATGATTTGTAATCTGAGTTTAGGAGCCAAACGGGTCTCCAATTCCCCAGAAGTTTCCTCTGTCCTTTCTTAAATAGAAATAGCATTATTGTCTCACCAAATAAATCTGTCTCAGATGTGCCTAACAACATTTCATTATACACTAGTTGCAGGGAAAAAAACAACAACTCTGTGGAAATTTTTTTCTATAAAAAGCACTAGGTAATCCGTCAGGGTCAGGAGAAGAGCCTCCATTCAAGGAAGTAATTGCCATTTTTATTTCTTCAGTATGAATTGGAGCATTTAATTCGTCTACCTGTAGTGATGTTAGCTGGGGTGGATAGTGAAGTATAAATTGTATGGTGTCGTAGTCTCATGTTTGATTCCAAATGGAAGCTAGACATTTATTACTGCTGTCAAGATGTCCATATCTAAAGTCTTAACTGTACCATCCATGCCCTGAATTTCCTACATGATAGTGATATCACGCCTCTGTTTGCAGTCAAATGGATCTCTTGGCGGTTGTGTTTCTGTTCCATACCTTGGCCCAGATATTCAAAGGGTTGTGCCATGCGCAGCAGGGTTCCACGCATCGCAAGTCCCACATTGCGCCATTCTGCGATATTCAGCAGGAGGCAGTTGCGCCACTGAAAACAGGTTGAGCAACAGCGCAATGCAAATGAATGCATGCTCAACAGGAGGGAGGAACCATGCATAAACTCGCAACCTGATATTCAGTCGGGTTGTGCAGAGTTCTGCAGGCGTAACCCCAACCTGCGCCTGCACAACTTTGAGCCAAAAAGGATCTAGTTGAGGGCCACCACAGGTGAGCTGCTGTATTGCAGGGTGCAACACAGCAGCTGCCACCGCATGGCTGGCCCCCAACTCAGTCCTGTGCTCACCAAGCCCGATCGTGCGGGCAGAGCGTAAAACAACCCCCGCTAGGCATCTCCCAATGCCCGATCGCGGGCAGAGATGTATCATGATACCTCTTTATGCTTCTCAATGCTCGATCGCTGGCGACTGCCAACCACGTCTCTCCCGCCACGCTGCAGAACGGAACGTCTCTGCGCGATCGCTGGCAGAAGTACACCTCCGCCTGCTTGTGGACCAGTGACTGCACGTCGATCTGGCAGCATCCAGGAGGCACCCCCGCGATTCCTCTCTTCCTGCGTTCCACCATCTCCACCACGAGCTCATCGTCCGCCGCCGGCGGGGGCAGTATCCACCGCTTGTTACCGGGCTTTCTGTTGACTGACTGCCTGTTGCACGCTATTGCGAGCCAGACACGGTGCGCAGCCTATACCATACATGACAGTCCACTTGGAATGGTTCATTCACAAATCACTGTCATGTACGGCGGGGCTGCATGCCCATTGGCTCAGCTCTGCACCAACGGGCGGCAGCCCTACCGACAGTCAGTCGTGGGCGGCGGGCGCAGGTGGTGGATGCTGCGCCGCCGCCGCCGGGGAGCGGGTGGTGGGGTTCGTGGTGGGTGTGGGGACACTAGACACCAGGGAGATGTTTGGGGGTTGTCACTGACATTCTGCCCGCATCGGGCATTACGGTCCACTGGACCACCAGGGAGATATTTGCTGGGGGGTCTTTACATTCTGCCCGCGATCGGGCACTGGGGGTTGTTTCACGCCTGCCCGCGATCAGGCATTGGGAGCTGTTTGGGCGGGGGTTGTCATGATACGCCCCGCCCGTGATCGGGCATTGGAGCCGTTTGCATGGGGTTGTCGATATCGCCTGGCCCGCGATCGGGCATTGGGAGATGTATGGGGGTGTTATCATGATATGTTCTGCCCGCGATCGGGCATTGGAGCTGTTTGGCAGGGGGTGGTGTTGTCATATCGTTCTGCCCGCGATCGGGCATTGGGAGATGTGGGTGGGGGTGTTGTCATGATACGTTCTGCCCGCGATCGGGCATTGGGAGATGTGTGGGCGGGGGTTGTTTTTCACGTTGTGCCCGATCGCGCTGGGGTGCATCGATCCCGATGGCTGCTGCCTGGCAGAGTGACCAAGCGCCAAGTCCTGGGATCGGGCACCTACATGCTAATGGCATGCAAATGGGGCCATAATCAGATGCAAATGGCCCCCTGCGTTTGTGCATGAATTATGGCTCCATTTGCATGTCACCTTGAATATCGGAAATTTGCACATGGCGCAATGGTACATGCCTACCCAAGTTTAATGCTCAACTTGAAAACTTGCGGTGGCGCAAGTTCCACTGCGCCATGCACAGTGGCTGTGGCTGGGGGGTGATATTCAAAGGAGTTGCTCAATAGCGCTACTCCTTTGAATATCGCCCTGGCCACACCCCTGTGCAACTATTTTGAGCAGCGCAAGGGCTTGCGCCTCAGAATAGCGCAGTTTGAATATCCGGGCCTTTAACTCTGCTTCCAAGGACGCAGCCCTGTCATACTAAAAACTAATCATTTTCGGTTTTAATTCTGTCATCTGTTAAAAACAGCTGCCTGTTACCGTGAAATAGTGACATATACCTATATAATCTATTTCTGTTCTCCAGATAAGTTATGTAGTCAGTATTAGATTTAACATGGCTAGGTGAAGTATTAATTGTTTTATATCTGGTTTGGTGTCAGTCCACCACTTCCAATGTCTGTCATATATGCATCTAACAGAATCTCTGATTTTCAGTAATTGGGCAACTTCTAAGTATATGTGTTCCTGTTCTAAACAAGAAATATTCATCCTCCATCGTTTGGGGGCTGAAAAAAAACGTGGTGGCATATTCCTTAAAGAAAATATACAGTCCAACAGAACATGATCAGAAAACTCACATGGATATAATTTGAATTGATACAGATTGAGTAACCTAGAACAAAAAATGAAATCTATTCTAGTGGCAAATCTGTGTCTATAGTATGTACAGCCCTGTTTTTTATGTAATATACGATAAGCATCTGAAAGATTAGCCATCTGGATAATGTTATGTAGTGCATGGGGATCACAGTAGACTTCTCTTTGAATATTGTCTTTATGTTTAACATCTAACCCACAGTTCAGATCAGCTCCCCAAATTACATATCTTGCAGTATAAAGATATGGTCTGATGCCTTTAAATAATTCTATCCGTGCTGTTTTTGTCTATGGTGCATATGTATTAATTATGCGTAATGAGTAGTGTTGAAGCACAATCCAGAAGCAGGGCTCTCTCAGGCAAAATGTCTACCAATCTATGCAGGGTAAAGTTGGGCCCTCTAAACAAGATGCCTAAACCATCCACTGTATCAGTTCCAAATGTCCAAAATGATGGTCCCCTTATCCACCCCCTATGAGCTTGCTCTGTGTAAAAAAGAGAGCTAAGCCTGGTTTCTGGCAGCATTATGATATCATGAGTAGTGTGTTGAAAATGGGACAAAGCTATAAGTCTCTTCCTATAATTCTTCATGCTGCACACATTTAGGGATGTTATATGTAAGGTTGCCATTAACTAGAGTTTATGACCATAATAAAATGTAAACACAACAGACTATATTCAGCCAGGACTCCCATCCTTTCCTAGAGTTTTCTTATTCTTTCCTTTTTTCTTTTTTGTTTCCAAATTAACAGACTGGTGTTCCTCTCCTATATCTAAGACCAGCCCTGAATGAGAAGAAACGTCTGACTCCAGATCAGAATCACCCTCCTTATTCCCCTGTAAGGCCTGATAGGGGTTTTGTTGGGTCACGGGATGTGCCTTTAGAGGAGTTTTAACAGATGATCTTATGATTCGCCTAGAGTTGGGAAGCTGAAAATCAGGGGAAGGAGGCATGTCTAATGAAGGGTCTGGCTGAGGGATTTCTGGTTCAGGGCCCACACTAGGCTATACTATCTCCTCCACCCCAGCCTCCATCTGAGACCAATCGTGTGTGCTTTCTGCCTGCTCTGCTTCTCTCTGGTCTCCCTGGTTCTCCTGTGTTGGCTTATTTGGCTGTTCTAAAGGTGAAGGGGAAGGGGGAGCCCTATCTTGTTGCTGCTGATCAGGTTCAGATGGTTGCTGGGGCCTAGACTGACCCTGGGCTGAATTGATTACGTTTCTTGATTCAGACCATCTGCTCTGTTCTGCCCTGCCCAAGGACACTGATGGTAAGCATGCCCCATTTCCTCACATAAATTGCATTTGTAAACATTTCTGCATACTACACTAACGTGGCCAAAATCTCCACATAAAGCACACCCCATCCTCTCACAGGAACTGCTCAGGTGAGTATGTGCTCCACATTTATAGCAGGCCTTGGGCTGATCTGCATAAAAACAAACACCCCTGTCACGACCAAGAAAGAAGCTGTTGGGGATATGATGGATTTCAGAATTAGTTTGAAACAATTTCATTGAGAATCGTCGCCCTCCCATCCATATTCCTTCAGAATTTACAATAGGATCAGGTTGCCCCAGGACTGTGCAGTGTTTTTGTAACCAAAATAAAATGTAATTGATGTTTACTCCTTCATTACAGAACGTAACAGTTACAGTTTTCAGGAGTGGTTTCGTAAGAGGAATTGCCATAAAGTTAGTCCAGAGTGGTGATGAACGGAGCGTGCTGTAATTAGTCCAAAATCTGTCCAGGCCAGAATGAGTGTGAAAACTAATGTCATACATGTCCTCCCCTGACACCTGAATAAGTGCATACATTTCCAAAGGTTGAAACAACGTAGAGTCCTTAAGCAATTTTCTTGCTAAAAATACTCTGTCTGGATGTTCAGGTAAACCTCTCTATACCGGAGATGCATAGCATTTTTCCTAGGGCCTTGCACTAATTAATGAGGAATAATTCTGAGAAAGTTGGTCCCGGTCTAGTAGAGGCCCTGGGTTGATTTTTTTTTTTGGGGGGGTAGTGAATCCTCATCTGAGTCCACCTGTAGTGTTGGTGCTGACCCTGAATTCCCAGATGTGGAAGGAATCTCATCTGTAATTAAGGGAGGTGGGCATCCTGTCCCATCATCAGATCCAGTCCCTGTTCTGGCATTATTGTTTAGGTTACTAGGAGGTGGAAGACTAGGTTTGCTGGCCAAGGCAGCTAGCTTCACCTCAGCTCTTTTCTTCTAGGTTGCTTGAAAGGACAGAGCAAAGAACCTTACCAGAGCAAGGAAAATGATTAAGGCTTCTTTTGGCTAGGCAGAATTACTGTGTGTTGTTATTTTTATTTAGTACTCACAGGGATTGTTACTGTTTGTTGCTAACATTTTATTGCTTTATTTTTCTCTGATTCAAATTGTTGTTGCTGGGTATGCCTTCTGCTGCATTATTACAGGCTGTGCCTATGGGTGTGTGCTTACAGATTACTGCTGTAATCTTCTGTTGCAAATTGTCTTTTGCAAGGTT
The DNA here is from genome assembly GCA_016271365.2 of Neoceratodus forsteri. Taxonomy (NCBI): domain Eukaryota; kingdom Metazoa; phylum Chordata; order Ceratodontiformes; family Ceratodontidae; genus Neoceratodus; species Neoceratodus forsteri. Next base: position 1,071,386,121 of record CM028130.1, read on the forward strand.
TATCTTCTGTTACTGCTTTATTTTTCTCAGTAGCCAAGTGTTTCTTACAGGGTATATCTTCTGTGAAATTATTACAGGTGGTGCTTTACAGATTTACAGTTTTATCTATCATTAAGATAAGCTTTCAGGGCTATTGCATTTGTTGCTGGCTGACTGTTTTTGCTCTTACCTCCTTGTTTCTTTCATCTGTGGTTCTTCTTTTTCAGAAGGGGAAGGGCCCAGCCACCCACCCCCATCCCCAACCATCCCACACTACACTCCTTTTATAGGGTAGCACAGTCGTGACATTTTCTATAGCAAAGCAGGAAGGGGCAGATCAGAGGGATATCCACACAGTGACCTCATTTACAGGGGCACTAGTATTTTAACTTGTTACACCAAGTTATACAAAAACAAATAAACAAAACACAAAATCAAACTTTTGCTTTCATTTTCTTCCTTCTCATTACTCTGACCAGGTTATAAACCCATCAACTTATCTGGAATGGATATCATTAACTGCAGGTACTGCAGAACACTTTTCAGAAGGGCAGTTTTACAGGATTTAGGACACTGTCCTACATGCTGGACCATTGGAGATCTAAGGGCTCAGCTCCAGGCAGCATGGGCAGGGATTGCACTATTCAAATTGCATATTCAAGAAAAAATATATTATAAGAACCGCCCACCATTTCCTCAACATCCAACAGAAGCACCTCGACCGCAGAGGGTAGTTAGTCCAGGAGGTTGGCAGGTGGTTAGGAGGGGCAAAGTGGGTGCCCCATCACTCGGTACTCTCCAACATATCACATCCACGAACCATATAAAAACTACAAACAGGTATCTGCCTCTATCTCTGAAATCAAACAAAGGGGCAGAGGACACTGCAGAGCAGGACACTGCAGCACAGGAGCTAGCACAACAAAACTCTCCCAAAACAGGAACCAAAACAAAAAAAAGCAAAAAGGAAATCCAAAAAGTTTCTGATCATAGGAGACTCCATGATTCGGGGAGTTGATACCTATCTCCAGCCAGGGGTAATGGTCAGATGTCTCCCAGGTACATCAGCATGGAGAGACACTGACTGCATTGCTAAAACTGTTCAGAAAGCAGCAGAAAACATTGACATCCTGGTACACACAGGGACTAACGATCTTGCCAGCTGGTCAGTTGTGGAGACCAAGGAACACCTGACCAGGCTGGGTGACAAACTATCATCCATTTCACCTGGCATCTCCTTCTCTGAGATCCTGCCAGTCTGGGAGAGGGGGGCAGATGGATGAAAGGTCAGAGAAGGGGAGACAGGGGAGCAAACATGTGGCTCAAGGGATGGTGCCAGGAAAAAGGACACAAATTTGTAGGGAACTGGCAACAGTTTTGGAAGCAAAAGTTCTTTAAAGTTGATGGACTGCATCTGACTAAGGAGGGAGTCAGCGCATTGGGGCAGAAGTTTGATGTCTTTGCAGAATATTTAAACTAGCAAATGGGGAGAGGGGTGCAGCACCCTATACGTCGAATGGGAAGAACACCCTTCCCCCCTCAGGTATCGGTCAAACAGGAGTTCAGTATGTTTGCAGTTCATTTGCATCACCAGGTAAGGAAAAAGGTCCAACTCTCCATAAGACACACAAGGGAAACACCAGACCTCACCCAACAACTAACACACCAAAATCTGGCCAATGGAGAATCATGTACACAAATGCTCGCAGTCTGGGAAACAAGATCCCAGACCTGCAGGCAATAATGACAGAGGCTAAACTGGACATAGTAGCCATTAGCGAGACATGGTTTACCAGTAACCACACTTGGGAGACTTCAGTACCTGGCTATGTACTGTTCAGAAGAGACCGAGTTGCAAAAAGGGGGGGGTGGAGTGGCCCTTTATGTCAATTAAAATATTCAAAGCTACTGAAATTCAGGATACACATAAGGAGCCAAAAGAACTGTGGGTCACCCTGGAAATAGGAAATGGGACAGCCATACAAACTGGGGTTGTGTACAGGCCGCCAGACCAGGGGGAGGACATAGACACATTACTGTTAGAAGATATACAAAACATGACAGCTAAAGGGCAGGCTCTGATAATGGGAGACTTCAACATGCCAGATACAGATTGATCAATACCAGCATGAACATCTGCCAGAACTAGACACATGGTGGATTCCCTGCAGGGGGAGGGTCTCAAACAACTGGTACAACAACCCACAAGAGACAGGGCTATCCTAGATCTAGTACTGACTAACAGGGAAAGGATCACAGATCTCCAGGTAGAAGGTCACCTGGGGGCCAGTGACCATCACATCCAAGGCAAAAATATGGGACTTCAGAGGAGCTGACTTTAATAAGATGGCCAACAGAGTTAAGCTAGCCCTGGCAAAAAGAAATACAAGTGAGGGGGTACAGACAAAGTGGGCAAGCATTAAGGATGCAGTACTTGAAGAAACATCCCATTGTGTTAGAGAGAAAAGGAAGTGCAAAAGAAGAAAGAAACCACTTCTCAAAAACAGTAGCAGAAAAGGTCAGAGCCAAAAGGCTGGCCTTCAGGAAATATAAGGGAATGCAGCAGGATGAAGATAGGGAAGCATACCAAACTTCCCTAAGGAAAGCAGGGAAGGCAGTAAAGCAGGCAAAGGCTCAAACCGAGGAAACACTAGCACAAACAGTAAAAGAAGGTGACAAGACTTTCTATAGATACATTAGTGAAAGGAGAAAGTGCAGAGGGGGTATTGCTAAAAGATGAAAGGGGATAAGGGGGCATGTAAGGAGGAGGACCATGTGAAAGCATCTATCCTAAATAGATACTTCTGCTCAGTATTTACTGAGGAGAAGCTAGGGCAGGGCCCACAGCTCAGCACTACGGACACAGGGGGGTGGGAGGTGTGCACTAGTCCCTTCAAAAAAGAAAGGGTCCTACAAGAGTTCGATAAGCTCAGGGTGGTCAAGGCAATGGGACTTGATGGCATACATCCCAGGATACTAAAGGAGCTAAGGGTGAAACTAGCAGAGCCATTATCAGAACTGTTTAGTGAGTCTCTGAGCACAGGAGAGGTTCCAGAAAACTGGAGAAGGGCTCATCTGATCCCACTCCACAAGAGTGGTAGCAGGGAGGAAGCAAGGAACTACAGACCAGTCAGTTTAATCTTATAGATTTCTTTGACTGGGTAACCAGAGTGGTGGACCAAGGGGGAGCAGTTGATGTCACCTACCTTGACTTCAGCAAAGCTTTCGATACTGTTCCACATAGAAGATTGATTAATAAGCTGGGTAGGCTCAGGGTGTGTCAGAAGTTGGTCAGCTGGGTGGCAAACTGGTTGACGGGCAGAAACCAGAGAGTGGTGGTAAATAGTATACAGTCAGAAGAGTTGCAAGTCACAAGTGGGGTACATCAGGGATCAGTCCTGGGGCCAGTCCTCTTCAATATCTTCATCAGTGACATTGCAGATGGACTGGAGGGTAAGGTTTGTCTGTTTGCAGATGACACCAATATCTGCAACAGAGTAGATGATCAAGATGGAGTGGGCAGAATGAGAAGAGATCTGGATAAACTAGCAAAATGGTTGGAAGAGTGGCAACTGGGGTTTAAAACAAAGAAGTGCAAGATCATGTACATAAGGAAGAGAAACCCTGAAGCCACCTATAGGCTGGGAGGGAAGTTGCTGGCAGTCACAAGGGAAGAAAGAGACTTGGGCATCATCATCACTGATGACCTGAAATCATCCAAGCAGACCACTAAAGCAGTAGGTAAGGCTAGGGGCATGTTGGGGTGTATTAGTAGGGGTATCACAAGTCATAAGGGGGAGGTAATAATCCCCTTTACAAGACACTGGTTAGGCCCCATCTGGAGTACTGAATACAGTACTAGAGGACACACCTTCACAAGGACATTAACCAAATTGAGGCAGTCCAGAGAACGGCAACCAAAATGGTTCAGGGACTGCATCAGAAAACATATGAGGACAGATTAACGGAGCTCAATATGTATACCCTAGAGCAAAGGAGGGAGAGAGGTGATATGATTGAAACATTCAAACACCTTAGGAGCATTAACAAGGTGAAAGAGTCTAACAAGTTTCAATATAAGAAAAATATCAGGACAAGAGAACACAGCATGAGATTAGAGGGAGGCCAATTAAGGGGGAATGTAAGGAAGTTCTTTTTCACAGAAAGGGTGGTGGATGCATGGAACGGCCTGCCTCAGGAAGTGGTGGACATGAATACAGTGCAGAGCTTCAAACAGGCATGGGATAGGCATAAGGGAGCAATACAGATGAGTATGAATAAATAGGCCATTGACAGAGCAAAGGCCGATGGCACATTCATAAGGTAGAAAAAGAAATGGGTAGACTGGTTGGGCCTCACAGTCCTTATCTGCCATCAACTTCTATGTTTCTATATGTTACTACCATCAGGTAGTGTATTATTAATGTTCCCAAGAGAACTGTCTCTCTGATCGTGCACAGTACCTGAAACAATAAACTTAGTAGAAGATGAACTCATACCTTGTGAGTCAGGCTCCTTTGCCGCTGTTCAAGTTGATATATGTGCAACGCAACTCGAGTTAAGTGCATTTCCCCCAACATCAGTAGTCGGCTGGTCTCCTGAAAAGTCCGTCCACTGGGAGTCTGGTCACCACCTCCCCATTGTAGCCTGCTTCCATCCCATGCTCTGTAATGCTCATTTGGGTGACCAGTTTTGAAAATCTATAGGTCTGTCCTGCTCCTCATCAGTATGCAGAGCATCAGCAGCAAAATCAGATGATGTTGCACTTGCTGCAGGCAAACCCCACCATTGCCTCTCCCCACTTCTATTGACAGTGTCAGTCTACTGCTGACTCACCACAGAAGGATGCAGTTGTGGAGTTTTCTCTTGCTCCTTACACTCCTGGAGCACTTCTCCCAGTGCAGCATCCACTGCCATTTTTCTGTCAAGGAAGTTTCCCTCAGAAGCCCGCTGGAAAAATTTGCTGCATGAATCTGGGTGTACTTGAGCACTCTCTTGCCTCGCATCCGGTGAGTTCAAGCTTTCGTCAGCTTTCCTTGCTTCTGGGAATATCACTGAAATCTCCTCCTTTTCAATTTCCATCACATTTTCTGTAGCTAGTTGAAAAGTTTCCTCCATCTCCTGCTCCTCAGACACAGAGTCAGCCATCTTGGATCGGGAACCAATAGCCCCCCCCACCAAGAGTAGGGGAATTTTTTTTATTCAAAACTGAAAACAAAAATACCCAACATTATATTGCTTCATACAAAATAAAAATGAAGAAAATCAAAAACATAAATAAGTATTACGGCATACATAAATTGTAAAAATAAATAATCCGTATTGGTACCTAAACCCCATCCCATCCCTACTAAAAAAGGAGGGGAATTTTTTATTCAAAAACTTGAAACAAAATACAAAAAGTGAAGTACAGCATACAAAATCATAATGGAAGAAATATAAAAAACCAAAAATAAGTATTACAGAATACAAAGAAATATAAACAAAAAAATTCATATATAGATTTATACAAACTCTCTTCCCCCCATTCCCACTACAAGGGTATGGGAGTTATGTATTCAAAAACACAAAACATATTTTATAAAATGATATTGCATCATACACAAGCATAACTGGGAAAATAAAAATGAAACATAAATAATATTACATTTAGCAACTTCAGACGTAAATAATTGGCATAAATACACCCCCCATTAACAGAGTAGGGGATGTACTGATCCCAAAAAACTGAAAAACTATAAAAAACTGTATTACTTCATACAAAATTGTAAATAAATCAAAAAGAACATGGAGCATTAAACAAAAGCAATAGAATTTTTTACATAAAAAATATAAGATTAGTGTGAAGAAAAAAGGAAGAAAACAAAACAAAAAAACAAAACACAGGGACTGTATTTCTGCATACAAAACCAGAACAAAAAGGAAACACATAAGTATGGTCATCATATCTGAGCAAAAACATCATTTTTATAAAACAATGTAAATCCAAAAAGGAGTAAACTGAAAGCAGGTATATTACTATAATTATCCTGTATCTAGCCAATTTAAATGTTTCCAGTACATCTGAAACCAAACTTTTGGAACTTGAAGTTGTTCAAAATGTTTAATCACTAAAATTGTGGTTTATATTTTCCAAAACAACTGCACAGTAGTCAAACAGTGTTTTTGCAAGGACCATGCACAACACGCTTGCCAGATGTGATACTTAATGCAAGATAGGATTACATGAATCGTATCTGGAAAATACTGACTCCAAGAGTGAGGTAAAATACCCAAGAACAAAATTTCTTCAGTGAGTTGTTGCGAAGGTATACCCACCGGCTGACTGCATAAGACAAAAATTCAACCACATATGGACAATCAAAAAACAAATGCTGGAGAGTCTCAACTGGGGCAGTACACATACGTCGTCTTGGGCAGCCCCTGTCTGAAACACCTTTATGTTTTAGATTCCCCTTAACATTTAATTTAAAGTATACATTAAGCCATGCTACATCCCACATATAGGCAGGAATCCGTTTAGATGTCAACGTATTACTAATTTGAATAAGTTGGGGGGGGTGAACATTCAGCAAAAGCAGAAGGAATTAAAAACCTTTCCATTATATTAGCATATAATGTTTTTCTATGCTAAGTTTCTAGGTGAATTCTTAAACCCCCTCAGACTTTTAACTTCGAAAAACAGGATTTAAAATACTCAGGAAGTCCTGCCAGAGATTTTTGTTTAGGAATACATTTGGAAGATTCCCAAGACAGAATCCAGGGGGAGATGACATCCCACACCCAGCCCTCCCAGATTTTTCCAGCTTTACGTAAAAGTGGACAAATGTTTTTAGTAACAAACAGAGAAAAAAAGAACACTATCGGATTCACCATTCGAATCCCGCCCAACCTGAAATCATGGTATCATATCCCTTTCTTGATAGGGTTTAACCTGCTACCTCACATTGCTGAGCAAAATAACCCATAAATAGCTGTATCTAAAGATGAAGGAGGGGGAAAAATTGCCCCCAAATACAAAAACATACTAAATAAAAAGGTCTTAACCACATAGACCCTTTTCTTCTTGGACATTCTCCATTTATTCCATCTTGAAACTTTGGAATGAGCAGCTAACAAAAGAAGTTCCCAATTATATCTAGCTGGGGCATCCATACCCCCCAAAGTCCCTAAAATCTTACAGGCACCAGTACACACTGGAATATTCGGAGAATCAATAACCACCAAAGGATCTATATCGAGAGGAAAATTCTTAATTTTTGAAAGATTTAATTGTGATCCTGAGCCTTCCGCATATGTCATCAGCAAGGCCGCAGTAGCATGGCATGGTGGGAGATCTGCCAAAATAATACAGAGGACATCGGCATAAGCAATCATTTTAAGTTCCACACAAGAGCTATTTAAAGATAGACCCCTAATATTATCAAAAGCATTAATTGTGGCAAGAAGGGGTTCTAACGTCAAAATACATAAGAGGGGCCTTAAAGGGCACCCCTGTCTAACACCTCTAGTAACTAATACTGGGTTTCCCAACCAGCCATTGACAAATGGCATTGCCAAAGCAGCACTATAACAAGTTTTAAGCCAATCGATAAATAGGGATGGGAATCTCATGTGTGCAAGACAAGCCCAAATATACTTATGTAAAACACTGTCAAAAGCTTGTCTCTGGTCCAAACTAAGGATAAAGCCCATAAGTTCACCTGAAATGCCTCTTGAAAATAGTTGCCTCAATAAAATAAGACCATCTGAAATAGATCTGTCTGGTACTGAACAAAACTGAGTAGGATGGATTACATCCTCTAGACAAATAGATAAATGATTACTTAGAATCTTTGTAAGAAGTTTGTAGCCACTATTTAGGAGAGTGATTGGTCTCCAATTATTTATAGACTCTTTGTCTCCTTGTTTATAAATGAATATCACCAAGGCCCCTGGAATTCTGCGGTTCTTCGGTTGTGGAATTTGCTGCAGAATTTGCATCATGCCGCAGAATATATATAGTGCCGCATAATTCATTGTTTTTGGTGAATTTTCATATAAATATACTGTTTTTCCATAGTGTCATTCTTTCTTTCCCACCTCATTTATCCTGAAGCCCCTCCTCTATGCTCAGCATATGATGTCATTGATGACATCACATCATATTTATCCAATGACTGGACTGCATTCTGCCAGAGAAATGAATACATCATGCCACAGAAATCAGAAAACGTTGCTGCAGAAAGTCAAGGAGCCCTGCCGCAGAAATCAGAAAATTCTGCCGCAGAACAGCAGGGCCCTGAATATCACCAATCCTACATACATGCCGGAAGATAAAGCTGCAGTCTGCAAACTACTTGAAAAGAGGCAAGCTAATTCTTCTGCCAACCAAGGTACCAAAAGTTTATATAATTAATTTGGGAGTCCATCCGAACCCAATGTCTTCCCTACTGGAGAGTGGGCAATTACATCTCTAACTTCTTGCGCCAAAATAGGTTGTATTAAGGCTGGAATTAAATATTCAGGAACCATTTTAAGGGAGCATGAAAACAACCAATCAGGTATTCTGGAATCAGTAAGCAGTGGGTCTGCAGTAAACAAGGATTTAAAATGCCTCTCAACTTCTCCCAATATATCATCTTTATCATAAATCACCTCCCCTGTAGGCATTTTAAGTGTTTTAATATCTTTCCTTTGCCTGGAAGCGTTACAAAAATCAAAAGGATTAGTATGAGCTCTGGTGCCACTTTACTCCAAATCGTTGTTCCTGTCTTAGGGAGGACATATGGTCATATTGAAGTTTAGCAAGTTTGGCCTTTAGACTCCAAAATTCCTGGTCATCACACTCAAGACCTTTTAATATACGTTCCTGAAATGTGAGTAAGGATCATCTGGTTTTTGAGTATTCCTGTGTTTTATATCTACCCAATAACCTACCTATATTTTGAAAAAAAATCTGAAATTCCTGTTTTGTATCTTCCCACCACTTTTGTTTGTCATTATATAAACAAAGTACTGATTTTCGGGCAATGACAGTGCCGTGGAAACCCTCCATAACCTCTGGGATATCCAATAAAGACAAATTTAATTTCCAATAACCTGACCCCCTAGAAGTTTTATAGCAATTAGAAAGTGCAACACTGAGAAGTACATGATCTGATGTAGCAACCAGCTGTACCTTGGGTCAGGGAGCAGGGAACCTCCACATGTTGAGAAATGGGGGAACTGAAATCACCAAAGGCAGAGGAGGAGGGGGCATAGATGCCTTATGACCCTGACCTGCCTGGAATTTGGGAACCTGGGGTGGAGGTACAGTTACTGTTGCCTCTGGAGGAGCCTGAGCTGTATTTTCTGCCATAGACCCCATAGAGGGGGTAATGGTAGTTGGGTCTGTAGAGGTATGATGTTTAGTGTTGCCCAGCTACCTCCTTTGGGGTTGGGGGTCAAATAAGAAAGAGGACGGTGTAGAAATATGGGTCAGTTTGGTGGCTGTATGCACATAAAAATCCTGGATGCCATAATCCGCTTTCCCAGTATTGTGTGCAGCCCATGGGCACTCAGTAAAGTTATGACCCCCTTCATCACAAAGATTACACTTTGGAGTATTAACACAGTGAATACTTGTATGCCCAGTATCCCCACAATATGTACATTGTTGAATAGTACAAGTGGTACTAAAATGTCTGGGAGAACCACATTTAAAACATCTTTTAGACTGACCTGGATAAAAAATATAACCCTTATCTCTGCCAATATAAAAACAATTCGGTAGATGATCCAAACCATCAGCAGTCTGATTTAACTTGATTTTTATTTTCTATCCCCCATTCCAAAAACCCTCCATATCTAAAATGGGGCCAGGGGTACCTTATATATCACAATGCTTTTCAAGCCAGTAAAGAATGTCAGAAATATTAGCCCCCTCATTTCTAAATAAAACAGTAATAGCTCTAAAAGGCTGCTTTGTCAGAGGGATCACCTGAAAAGGTGTCCATAAAGGATTAGTCTTTACAGACATGCGTTTAATCCAAAAATGCTCTAAAAGTTCAGGAGTTCTAAAGCTAATGTCAAATGAATGTTCTCCAGGGGCATGGATCAACGCATAAACTTCAGAAGACGTAAAGCCTAGGGACTGTTTTAATAAAATTTGCCCCAAAAAGTATCTATCTGGGGCAAAATCCATGCCCCCTAAATACCTGAGTCTTACAACATTCCATCATTTGGCCAGTTCAACAGGTTTTCTGAATAAATCAGCATAAGAAGGACGATGAGTATTGTCAGGTCTCTGGGCCTGATCGAGTCCTTGTAAGTCTAAATTCACGGGCCCAATGTATAAATTTACTTCTGGTATCTCAAACTGGACGGTAACCCCGGAGATATTGATAGACGAACCCAAAGGGTGGGGAGTATCAAGATTTATTATAGTTTTACCTGCATCTACCGTCTTGTCCTCCACTGGTTTAGGCCTCTCCTGAAGTCCTGATGCAGACTGAAAAACATCCAGTGGCAATGCCATTGAACTGTCTGATGGATGAACTAGGATTGAAAAATCTCCTGAGACAAAGCCCTTGTTCGGTATAGGGTCTGCACTCCACTCTCCATTCTTATGCTGGTGCCATCCAGATCTTGAGAAGCTCGATCAGAGGACCACCCTGGATCACCCGGAACCTCGTACAGTTCCGAATTCAACCGTTGACCATCTTCTGGTGAAACAGAACCCGCCACAAAAACTTTGGGTAAATGGGAAGAAGCGTTTTCTGGACTCTGCTTTCTTTTTTTTTCCACCTCCAAACAGAGTTGTTCTTGACGTAGTTCTGCATCCAAAAGGTGAAGTTGTTGCTTCAAGTGAGTGCGTTTTTCCTCTAAAGTTTGACTTTGGTGCAACTGAGAGACCTTTGTTTCCACACCAGACTCATCTATAATCGGCGTACTTGATAGCTGAAATTCTTCCACTCTGGTTCCCTCCAGAGTGTCTATTGCGGAGGAGGTATCTTGCTGGTCATCTCCAAGCACCAAACCAGCATCCTCCGTGCCAACACATCTGACTCCCTCAGCGACCAGCTCCGAACTGAGCCCCGTCATCTCTGCAGACAGATGAACAGCGCCACCCATCTACAGAGTAGGGGAATTTCCCCGGTGTCCTGACCAAGTTTCCCCTCATTCACTAAAAATACCACCAACAACTTAATCTGGTTCAAGGTCAGCTCGCATTCAGCTGTATCCCCCTCCCCTGGGTTGTGCCTGAAAATATGCAGAATTTGTCTAATGCACTTACCTGGTCAACAAAAATTAACTAACTAAATAGAGAAATAAAGATGTGTCTCCGGTCCAGAGAGAATTACAGTGTTGGATCCCCGGTAGGTAAGTAAGGGGTTTGGGGGGTGTGGGGTGGTGGATGCTGAGTGGGAGAGTCGGGTGTAACAGCAGTGGTAGCAGCAGACATTGATGGACAGTTTTCCTTTTTACAGGATGTATTACGAAAAAGAAAACTACAAGGGACACATAAGCAGGCAAGAGAGACAGCAGCGGCTTATTGTGACCCCATGGGCACTTAGTAACAATGTGATGTCCCTTTAAGATGTTGCTCCAAAGGTGCACTGTAGGAGAATTGCTCTTGTCACTGGTACTGTCCTGGAAGGTATCTGTACCTGTAGCTGTAGATTGAGCTGCTAAAACATTCCGTTGGGATTGCCACAGGGAAATTATTTAGAATGAGTGGGAGCCTGGAGGGTGATTTTTATTTTACGTTCTGAACTTCCAGCTGTGCTGTCCTTTTAGTTTTTATAATAATAAAATTATTACCTAAGTCAAGTTTTGTGCATTCACTTGTACAGCTGCAGTATATCTATTGAGGAGACTGAAGGGAGCACAGAAAAGAGCCAAGGCAAACTACAGAGTTTAAAAGTAACTTAAAATGGCTTACAGGGAAATGGATTGGGAGATAGCAGCACCTGCTCCTTGCCCATGAGTGCAAGCTTTTTGGTTTGTTAGTTATTGTGACAACCCACTTCTCTCTCTGGGTTGTAACAGCTTTCAGAGAGGTATCTGTCTTTGGGTATATTCGCTGCCGCCAGCTGGGTTTGCCCAGCACCGAGCTCCTCCTTGCACAGAACCAGTACGTCAAACATGCATTTGCACAGATCAAAGCCTGGAAGTGTGTCTCTCGGGTGGCGGATGCTAAACAGAGTTATACTCATTTTTAACCTTAAGTTTATATTTGAGTGATCCAATCCCTTTAAACTGTGAGTCTGTGTGTACATGTCCACTCCCCTTCCTGGTCACTGTGTCTGAGATTTATTACTTAGCCCTTATGTAGATGCTGGTGGACAGTGGAATCCCAGCCTGTGTGTTTTTTAGACTGCTAAAAAAATGCCAGCCAAAGAAATCCAACCCGTTAACTCCTTCCTTCCCATTTCTGTCACATCCTCCCCCCACCCCCGGTTATGAAGGCATGTCCTTTGGGCCACCCCAAGTGACACAGCCGTTCATGCAACTGCTGGGAAGTGCCCAAAGTATCCAGCCATGCCATTAGACCTGCCTAGATGGCCCGTCTGCATTGGCATTTTGTTTACCACTGCGGTGCTGGATGGTCATACTGTATGCCTGCAGTACCAAACTCCAATGTAGTAGTTTTCCATTTTGCCCACTTGACCTATGAAGCCAGATCAGGGGATTATGATCTGTGACCACAGTAAATTCTCTCTCATATTGGTAAGGCTGCAGCTTCTGAAAGGCTTACGCTATTCCCAAGCACTCCTTCTCAATTGTGGCATAGGCCTCCTCTCTGGGTAGAAGCCTCTGGCTGAAGTACGTGACTTGGTGCTCCTCCCCCTGCTAGGTAACCTGGCTCAGCACGGCGCCCAGTCCATGGTCTGAGGTGTCCACATGGACAATGAACTTTAGACTGTAATTGGGGCTGGCCAATACAGCTGGCCCACTTAAGGCCTTCTTTAGCTCCTGAAAAGTGACCTCACAGCCCTCTGTCCACTGCACCTTATCTGTCTTTCCCTTCTTGGTTAGGTCTGTCAGGGGCTTAGCCAGATCACTATAGCAAGGAACAAACCTCCAGTAGTACCCTGCTGTCCCCAGAAATGCCCTGACCTGTTTCTTGGTGGTAGGAGTGGGCCAGGATGGCACTGACCTTGACAGGCTCTGGGCAGATGCGTCTGCTACCCACCTGGTGCCCAAGGTACAACACTTCTGCCATACCTATCTGGCACTTTTTTGCCTTTATTGTCAGACCTGCATTCTTCAGCCTGTGGAACACATCCAGTACATTCTTGATGTGCTCATCCCAGGTCTGGCTGTATATGGCTATATCATCCATATACGCCAATGCAAACTCACCTGCCCCAGACAGAATGCAATCCACAAGCCGTTGAAAGCTTGCAGGTGCATTCTTCATTCCAAATGGCATTACCTTGAATTCATATAAGCCAAATAGAGTGAAGAAAGCTGATCTCTTCCTGGTTGCAGGGGTCAGAGGTACCTGCCAGTAGTCCTTTATTAGGTCTATTGTGGTCAGATACTTGGCTTCCCCCAGTCGCTCTAGGATCTCATCCGTTCTGGGCATGGGATAGGCATCTCACTCTGTGCAGCTATTAAGCCTCTGGTAGTAAAAGCAGAATCATGGTGCCATCCTTCTTGGGGATCAATACCACGGGCGAGGCCTAGGGGCTACTAGATTCCTGGATTACTCCAAGCTCCAACATCTTCTTGAGCTCTTCTTTCGTGGTCTGCATAACCTGCTCAGGTACCCTGTAGGGAGACTGTTTCAGGGGCACCTGGGTCCCAGTATCCATGTGATGCTCTGTCATCGTGGTGTACCTCAGTTTCCCTGTGAACATGTCCTCAAATTCTCTCAGCACACCTTGAATCTCCTGCACCTGGGCTAGTGTCAGCTGTTTGGAGATGGTAAGGTTGTCCACGGAGGATGCAACCGGGGTATCCCCGAGCAGGTCCACCTGTGGCTCCATCTCAGTTTCCTCTTCTGGGGTGCTGCACACAGCAAGGACCAATTCCTCCATCATAGTAGTGCTTCAGCATGTTAACGTGATACACCTTTCACCTGCATCTCCTGCCCGGTAGCTCTAGTGTGTAATTGATATCACTAACTTTTTGGACAATGGAGAATGTGCCCTCCCATGCTACCTGTAGTTTATTCTGTTGGACAGGGATGAGTGCCATCACTCGCTGTCCCACCTCATATTCTCTAGCTCGGGCCCCGTAATCATACTAGACTTCCTGCTGGTGTTGCACAGTGACCAAGTGCTCCTGAGCAAGCCCCATGAGCTCCTTAAGATGGGTCCTGAAGTTTAGGACATACTCCACAACAGACTCCCCTTGGGAGGCACGGTCACCCTCCTATTCATCCCAAATTAAGTCTAGGGGCCCCCTCACCCTATGGCCAAGCAGGAGCTCGAAAGGTGAGAACCCTGTGAACTCCTGTGGGACTTCACTGTATACAAATAGGAGATGAGGCAAATATTTGTCCCGATCCCTCTCACATTGGTCAGCAAAAGTCCTTAGCATGGTCTTAAGGGCTGAATTAAATTGCTCCACCAGACCATTAGTTTGGGGATGGTATGGGGAGGGTTTTGAGCTGCTTTACCCCACACTTCTCCCACAAACTACTCATTAACCCTGACATGAAACTGGCACCCTGATCTGTCAGTATCTCCTGGGGAAAGCCCACCTGAATAAATATTCCAAACAGTGCGTTAGCCACAGGTTCCACCTCATAGGATGACAGGCCACTGCCTCTGGGTATCTTGTGGCATAATCGACTACCACCAGGACATATTGCTTGCTAGTGCGACTTGGGGTGCCTAGTGGCCCCACTATGTCCACAGCTACCCTCTTAAAGGGTTCATCAATAATGGGCAGGGGCACCAAAGCTGCCTTGGCCTTGTCCCCCATTTTCCCCACCCTCTAGCACTGTGGACAAGTCTGACAGTAATTTGCCACATTCTTGCCAATACCAGGCCAGAAGAAATTATTGATCAGCCGCTTCTTCGTGTGCCTCACACCCAAGTGGCCTGAAAAAGGGATATCATGGGCAAGGGCCAAAAGCTGCTGACAGTGAACCTTAGGGACTACCAGCTGCTGAAGCACCTCCCCATCTAGCCCTTCCTCTGTTGTGCATTCTTTTGGCTTTATGAGGAGAACTCACTCCACCATTACTCACAGTTTGCTGGTTGCGCAGGGTCATCATCTCCTGCTTCTCTTGCTGTTGTCTCTGGATTTCATGCTGTTGTCTCTGGATTTCATGCTGTCATTCTTTTTCTCAGTCCTAATGTTCTTTTTCTCTGTCTTACAGTCTTTTTTTATCTCACCTACAGTGGTGTAACTGGTGGGGGCATCCAGCCACCGGCTCTGCCCGCCCAGAGAGCAGAAGGATCACTTGCATGATGGGGGTCTGGTGTGTCTGCGCCCTGACCCGCCAGAGGGCCCCCCCATGCTACTCCGAACCAGGCCTGGCCCAGACCCCCCGGTGCGATTCCACGACAGTCCTCCAGGCAGTGCAGAGTATGGCCATCAAGCTGCACGGTCATACCCAGCCATTTTTCCTCCTAGTTTTGACCCCTGTAGTGCAGATGTGCAATGATGTCAAAGGCCCAATGTGCCAACATCTGCCGCAGTCCACCCCAAAGGCACCTACTCTAGTAGTGCCCCTTGTCGTCACCAGGGGCCACTGCGGAGTGGTGACAACCCTCAGCCCTCCCCAGGGATAGGAGAGCAGTCCATCGGACGCTCGATCCTATCCTTCCCCTGCCAATTCCTGATGACCTGGGAGTGTTTCCTAACCCGGGTCGATAGTGTAGCGTGAGTGTGGCGTCCAGTGCCTCAACCCTCAGCACCACCGGGCCAGCCCGCCAGTCTTTTTTCTTCCAGTTATTTCTCTGCTTCTCATCTTCTTGTCTCAAAGTCCAGCTTCTTTGCCTTGGTATTCAGTCTTTTCACTTCCAGCTCCTTGTCTAACAGCAACAGCTGCAGTCGCAGGGCATCAAGCTGGTTTGGGGGGTCTGCTACATCAGCTCCTGACTCACCCTCAGGGACCGTCTTCTTCTGGTCATGTGCCACCGGGGCAGCTATGAGGTCTGCCCTTTTCTTGTGTTTTAGATCTTCAAGCTGAATCCCCTTTTCCTTGCACTTTTTACAAAGCTGTTGCACTGTAAGCAAGCTGTACTCCGCGGAGCTCATTATCTCAACCTACACTACACTGTGCTAACTAGAAACAAAAAAACAGTTGTACAAATGTATTCTCTTATATATCCTGTTTGGTAACTGCTAAGGTAAAAGTTCCACTGGCAAACTCTGTATTTCAGTGTGCTAAAAAGTCTGCAGTCACACCACCACTGCCAACCAATTTGTGACAACCCACCTCTCTCTCTGTCTGGGCTGTAACAGCTTTCAGAGAGGTGTCTGTCTTTGGGTATTCACTGACACCAGCTGGGTTCGCCCAGCACTGAACTCCCCCTTGCACAGAACTAGGAGGTCAAACATGCAATTGCACAGATCAAAGCCTGGAAGTGTGTCTCTTGGGTGGCGGATGCTAAACAGAGTTTTGCCTCAGCTAGTGGAAACCATCAATTACCTTAGAAATAATTGAAATCACAGCCACAACTGTTAAGTAAATAAATAACTTTTTACTTAACAGAAGGTCAAAAGTAGCATTACAGGATATATATGTTTAACACAAGAGAATAACACTGTTACAGGAAAAGTAAACAAAAGTTTTTAAATAACAGTTGACAAAAGAAAAAGACTATTACTGAGATATGCTATTATTATTCTTACCCTTCCCTATCCATCAAGAGAACTGGACCCATCTGGAACTGGAACTGAACTGGATCTGCCAGCTCCCATGGACATATCTCAAAGGGTAGGCCCAAGCTTAGCCTCTCGGATGTAGCTTCCCCGAATAACTCCAAGAACAACTCACCACTAACTGTCTTTCAGCATCTTATAGTCTCTCTTGAGAGTAGGTGATTCCTATTCCCCCTATGAATGCACCAGCCATCTACCATGTATGTATTTAATTGTCCCAATCAGATTGAACACCTATCAGTGTCCAAATATATTAATTTTTATGTTTGCTTGCATGCATGTGCAAGAAACATAGTGCCATCATCCAAGTTTTCGGTGGTGTGTCACCCCCTCTTCCAATTCAGTCAGTGTGCTGGCAGGTGCGGCCCCTGTCCGCCAATGCATGCTGGAGCTGTCTATGACAAGCTCCAAAATGCAGTGGCATACAGTTGAAAGGGGGAGCTACACTTCAGTGAGCAGCTATCAGATATTGCCTGCTCATGCGCAGCTCCCCTACACACACACACACACACACACACACACACACACACACACACACACACACACGCACGCATACTCCGTGCTCCCCTTCCCACGCACACATTCTATAGCTGACGGGGGTGCCCAATCCCCCATCGGCTGTGCTGCGCTCCCCCCCAAAGCCTTCCAAATGCCACGCTGGGTGCCCACCCCAGCGTGGCAACTCAATGGTATAGCCGACAGGGGTGCCCAATCCCTCGTCGGCTTCACTGTCCCACCCCCCCCTGAGTACAGGGTGCCACGCTGGGAGCCCACCCCAGTGTGGCAACAAATGCCATGGCCGACGGGGGTGCCCAATCTCCTGTCAGCTCCATGCCCCCCCAGCCGTCCTTCTGCCACGCTGGGAGCCCATCCCAGCATGGCAAATGTCCCGCATCGTCTTTTTTTTTTTTAAGTACCTGAAAAGAAAAAACGGTCCCACGCAGTCTTCCTGCCCCCCTCCCCACAACCCGCACCCACCCACTGGGCACCCTGCCTCCCTATACACCCCCTCACCCCATACTTACCTCCGGAGCTCGGCGCGACGATCTTCGGTGGACCGGGAACACGTCTGCACTCTTCAAAGCCAACTGCGAACTGAGGAAATGCCGGTAAGCTGTATAATGGGATAGATAGGGGTTTTCAACTTTGTTGCATATCTCAGGCATTTTTTGGAATTTTTGCACCAAATTTTCAACATGGGGTTTTTGGGACCCCTTCTCATGAATGCTGTCACTGTCATGGCGTTATTCGGGCCCGAAGGGTAATTTCACAGTCACTGCGTGAAATCATCTTTCGGGACTGATTAATGAAACGACACTCCCAGTGTTCATAAGGTGGGCTCTCAAGAAGCCTATTTTGAAAATTTGGTGAAAAAATTCCAAAAAAAGACTGTTTTATGAGCGTGTTTTGCGCAGTTCCTACGCACTCTCGTAAGTTCGCAAATTTTCAATATTTTCACTCCAGATTTTCAACATTGCCATTTTATCACACCTTCTAATGAGTAGTACAGCTGTCATTTTTCACATCTCACCCAAAATGTGTTTCTGCCATGTAGCGCACAATGGTGCAGTCGGTGTGTGAAACCAATGTAGGGGACAAATTAAGAAAACCACACTGACACTGTTCATGAGCAGAGGTCTTAAAATGGCTATGTTGAAAATTTGGTGACAAAAGTCCATAAAATGACTGTGCTATGAGTGAGCATTGTGCAGGTTCCACGCACCCTCGTAAGTTCACGACTTTGTAATATTTTAAGTCCAGATTTTCACCAGTGGCATTTTTCCACACTTCCTTATTTACAGTACAGCTGTCATTTTTCACAACATGGCCGAAGTGTGTTTTCACACTTTCATCACAGAGATGCGTGGCCGCTGTGGGAAATCATTGTTCCGGACAGATAAAGAAAATCACAGTGACACTGTTCATGATCGGAGGCACCAAAATGCCTGAGTTGACAATCTGCTGTAAAAAATCCCCAACCTAATTATATTACGGGTGTGCGTTGCACAGTTTCTATGTACGCTCGTGACTTCACCATTTTTTTAAATATTTTTACTGCAGATTTGCAACATTGCCATTTTTTACACCTCCCCATGAATAGTACAGCTGTTATTTTTTACATCCTGTTCGGAATGTTTTTGTACCTGTGGTGCTAAATGCCATAGTCACTGTGCATAAGCAGCTTTCGGCTAACAAATTGATATTCCCCCTGTTCATGAGGTGGGGTCACAAAAAAACCATGTTGAACATTTGGAGTGAAAATACCAACGAATGCCTGAGGTATTAGGGTTTCCAACAATAATGCCCAACCCTGTAGAGAATGACAGGCATCAGGGGTGTGACTTGGGATTCTTGCCTGTAATGCTCATACCATTCCACACCCTGCAGCCAGTGAGAGGCATCGAGGTATGCCTTGGACTCTTTGGCCCCAAAGTTCACCCCATTCTCCTATATTGCACCCATCTCACCATATTTCCTAATGGAATGGGGTGCGCATAAGGGCCAAAGACCCCAAGGAACACTGTGACACTTGTCAGTGTCTGCAGGGTGGGGTGTGGTGAAATGGCGTGGCCGTTATGCCTGACGACCCAAAGGCACACCCCAATGCCTGTCACTCTCTGCAGGGTGGTGGTGGGGTTGGCTTCAGTTCAATACTTCACTGCCATTCCTATTACGCAGCTCTGTAACTTCTACACTACCACTACCACTGCCAATGCCAGCAAGCAAACATCCGGCATTGACAAATGCTTGTTAGCTTTGAGTTTATATTTGAGTCATCCAATCCCTTTAAACTGTGAGTCTGTGTATACATGTCCACTCCCCTTCTTGGCCACTGTGTCTTAAATTTATTACCCAGCCCTTATCTAGATGCTGGTGGACAGTGGAATCCCAGCCTGTTTTTTTTTTCAGATGGCTAAAAAAAAATGCAAGCTCAAAAAAAATCCAAGCCTTTAACTCCTTCCTTCCCATTTCTGTCACATTTACCCTGTGGAAGCAGCAATTACCAGCCAGGAATTCCCTTCCTGCAAGCAGCATGGTGCTAGGTATGAGTGTATGTGAGCAAGAAGTTCTGCTTGCTGAAGTATGTTCTTGTGCTCTGTGCTGTATTGTTAGTTATTTTGATTTATGATTCTTATATGACTTCTCTCTGGAGTGTGATGACACAGACATCGTTTCTGGGAATGTATGCAGAAGTAAGGCACAAAATGTTGGAGGCCATTCAAATAGGGGACAGCAAAATGGTATATAGCGTGTACCAGCGGTCATTATTTGGTATTCTGTGCATGGTTTCTGGTATACACAGAACACAAAATAGCACTGAATTTTGAGCCCTGTCTCACAAGAATGCTGATCCTGGTGGGTGAATGTACATTTTTACGCAGCATACTTAATTCATACCTGCTTATAATGCGGGGGGGTAGACCTAGAGTTCCATCCACCACTGAATTACTAGATGCACTCTGGCATTTACTTCTTTCTCTCCTCTGTTTGTATGGGTTCCATGAATATGCACACCACTCTTGTGGTTGAAAGTGTAATTATCTGTGCAGCACCAGGTTATACACTGGAGAAAGAGTAATGTGCACCGGGATGGTCCAGTTTCCAGTTGCCTTGGTGGCACAGCTGGTAGTGCAACTGGAATGATATTCCAGATGGCTTGGGTTCAAGTCCCTGCTGTGGCACTTCTTCCTCTCCTCTGTTTGTATGTGTTCCATAATTATGCAGACCACACTCTCGTGACTGAAAATGCAATTACCTGTATCTGTGCAGCACCAGGTTGTGCACTGGAGAAAGAGTAACGTGTTCCAGGATGCCCCAGTTTCCAGTTGCATTGGTGGTTAAGCTGGTAGCACAACCAGAACAGTATTGCAGGCAGCTTGGGTGCTAGTCCCAGCTGAAGTTTTTTTCTATGTTTACTGTGTTAAGCAGCAAATTCATCAATGTCTTTATAAATGGATATTCATAAATTTTTCAGAGAAACAGAGATGGGGGAGTGAAAGAGAGTGAGACAGAGACAGAGAGAATCAATTTATTTTTGCTTAGTAGACATACCAAAATTAAATTTTTAGTCGCTCTACTGTGAAGCTAGTCAGTTATACAACTAAAATAATGTAAAGCGAAATTAGTATGAATGTGACAGAAAGCTGTGTGTGGTATAGAAGTCATGTTCTTTATCCATATATGTGGCTTCTGTTGTTCTCTATTGTTTTGATTTGTACATCTCCTTGAGCAAAATGGAAAGGTGTTTTTAAATAGCATATCTCTATCTGTTGGTCTAATATCTATCTATCTATCTATCTATCTATCTATCTATCTATCTATTTATCTATCTATCTATCTCTCTAAATATCTATCCTTTTTTTCCAAAGAGGTTTTTCTCCTCAGCCATGCCCTTTCTGTCAGGAGAATATACCCTGTTCAGGGCTACATACCCTGATATTCCCCAGTAACCCGCTAGTTACTCCCACAGCTTGCCCTCCATGGCAAGGACTCTGGAGCACACCGTTGATCCTCCCTGGCTGAGACACACTGCCGCATGGCTCCTACCTTAGCCTGCCTCCTGGTGACTCTGGTCCACTCCCTAACCCAAGTTATCTGCAGGGCAATACGATGTGCCGCCACTTGCGCCATCGGGACAGCCTTATCGGGTAACATACGGCTCAAAAACATTGATCATTTAGGGCACTCCCATGAAATGTGGCTATGTGTGTCAGATGACTTCTTCAGTCTCCAGCAACAGCCTGGTCAAGAGAGATTAAACACTTTGAGAAGATGCAAGTCTGACAATCTTTAACTGTACTGAACAAAAAGTGGAGCATTTGATATTGATTTGTTTTTAAGATTTTTACTTCTATATCTATATCAGTCCAGTCACAGTGGTATAATGAAGACATAAGGCCCAGCTCCCATGCCCTCTGTTTAAAACTGTGCTCATATGTACATGTTCTATCACAAGCTGACTAGTTGCTCTTCTTTTTTCATGCCATGGTGTAATACTCCAGTTACAGGCTAGTGTTATACTTTTTGCTGCGGTCCTTGGCTGGTTGTGCTTTGTTTAAGCATGCCTTTTGTGCTTCATAACTTAAACGGCAGTTAGTGTGTTTGGTAGGGGTGCCAGTATACCAGAGGGACTTGTATTTATGGCTCTGCCTCTCATTAGCACATGGTTCTGGCCAGCATTTGTGTGGTCATGCAAACTGGCTTGTGCCTTGCAAAGTAAACTGTTGTTTCCAGTGTTGCTCTTGCCTCATAGCTAACTAGCCCAGTTTGTGAGGCATAGCCTCAGCTTGTGTTACACAAATGTTTCAATCTGCTGCCCATGGTGTTAGAGTTAGAGGGATACTTAGCAGTTCTGGGTACAGGGTGAGCCCCCACCTGGGTATCTTAAGAAATGGCAGATTATAAATACAGGGCAAGAAAGGTAGCTTATTATCTTTCATTGGCTGACCATTCTAAGTGAGGGGCAGTTTTTAAGGTTCTACCTACCTTGCTTGTCTGGTTGCACCATGGGAACTAGTAACTGTACCCCCCAACCCCCTCCGCACCCCGTTACCACTGGAAATGAGCCGTGGCTCAGTGTGACTCTCCTGGTTGCCCATTTCTAAATAGAAAAATAAATTTTCATCAACTAGTACATGGGCATATAACACAGAAACATAGAAATGTATCAGTCTGAAAAAGACTAACGTCCATCGAGTCATTCTGCTGCTACCTAAACTGCAACACCGGCCTATGCACCTCAGCACCCCCTACTGGTAGTGCTGAACCCCACCCTCATGATCATGCTTCAGTTTGATTGGTTCCTTATATTTCTCCCATGCTCTCTTGCAGCCCTCCTCGGTTTGTACACACAGCATGGTATGTTACACATTATGAATGCTGTAAATGGCAAATATGATTGTAAACGTTTTGGTAAAGGGTTGGATGACATGTGGCAGACATGGGTGCTGGTGCTGTGGGTAATCACCTGGGAGAGTGAGGAGTTGACAAATATTATGTCCCTTGGTACAGACACTCATAACTGTATTGAGAAGCTGTGAGCCTCACCTAGACATCTGAGTAGCTGGCATCTTCCAATCAGCTCTGTGTATGGCTGATGGAACATTTAGGGACTACAGGTACAGGCGAGCCAGGTGAGCCCACAGAGAGTGTTAAGCTGCAATTTAGTAAATACCCTCAGTTTAATTTTGGAGGGTTGTCTTCCAGCTCTGGGTAGAGACCAGCCCTCAAACCTGGAAATTAATGCCAGCCTGCCAGAGCAGTGGTAGGCAGCACTACTGTTCATGCATAACAACCAGCGTTTGGAAACAAGCCTGAGTCACTGGAGGTCAGGCCAGGGAAGGAGGATTGTCTCAGAACTGCTCTTCTCCGGGGGGGGGGGTTATTCAGACACTTGGTACATAACTACCATCTAACAAAGTCTAGACAGCAGCACACCATGGTTTCACTTTTGGGGGTAGTGCTGCAGATGACGGCGCATGGTATGCGGATACGCACACAGACATGCCTGTGGGTCATTGCACCGGCTGCACTATGGGCAAATATGTAGGGAAAATAGCAGATCACTAGGTAGATAAAGCCTCAGTTTGCCCCCTCCATGTCTATTACCTGGCCTCTGCCACCTGGACCCTGGGACAGCTCCAGACTTCACCTCCAACACCATGGGCAGACTGGACTGTGTTGTGGTGAAGCAGAGGTACATAAATTATCCTTGCACCAGAGCACAAATTGTGGGGGGTCAACACAGTTGTGTGTTGCAGGTGGCCAAGAGCTCCAGTAACCACAGATAGGGAAACCTCGAATGGGACATTGGTGTTGGTGATGGACAAGTGGCTCCTGGTCGGTGTGCAGGGGAGATAGAGTTGGAGGGAAAACACTGGAGAATTTCAATTTCAATTCAGTTCAGTTTTGGTTTTGGCTAGTGGCAGCTTCAACATTGCATATAATGTATACCCTCTGTCAAATGTATATCCTCTGTATAATGTATATCCTCTATATAATGCTTGAAAGAATTCTGGGAAGAGGCTAGCCTCCATTACCTGGGAGAATGAGGAGATAGAACTTTCAGAAAAATCCCAGCCAAGCCAAGCAGCTTAAATTGCCTGGTGGTGGCGCTTAACAATGAAGCACAGAACGTCTGGAAACAAGAGTCACGCTCACTGTACAGCTATATGGGGAACAAAACATTTTTCAAATTTATTGAAGTATCAAACCAAGAATTAGTTAGGAAAAATGTTAACGAACCACCCCAGCACTTTCTTTCCACAACGACTTTGTCAGTGTGTGTGCATAGGTGTAATTTTAGGGGGGACGGGGCGGCATGTCCCCCTCCAATTTTTTCCTACATCTAGTTCACATCAGTATAGCCCCCCTCAACTTTAACTGCCACCTCATTCAGAACCATCCCAGGCCAGAAAAAGGTGGCTTGTAATTTCCCATCTAAAATCTGATGCATCTTTTATTCCCTCAGTCCCAGAATCTCCGTTGATAAGTGGTGCTGCATGCATGCAATGTCACTCACATGGACTGTAGGAAATGCGAGCCAATGTGTTACATCACTGGATTTTTATCTCCCTTCAGTGTCATGTTAGACAGCCATGGGGCCCATTGCTGAATACACTAAGAAGGGGATCTCAATCTCCAGTAATACATGCCAGTTATTGGTTTGCATTGTGAAATGAGTTTATGTACCTGGGAACAACAAATATTGACTGCACATGCTGTAGGAACATCTTGAGCAACTTCTCCTTTACCAGTGTTAGTAGAATTGTTGGAGAGCTGCAGATGTCTTCAACCCACACTAGAGTGACAAAGGAATCAAGAAAGGCCCAAGCTGTTGTCCTACAAACCTTCACACACAGCCCTCCCAACACAGAGCCCCAGCTACATTGATCCTCCACAGCCATGGGTGAGAATGGATTTTTTTAATTATCCTTTTGCTCCTGAATTGTGCTTTCATTCAGTCCTCATACTCAGCTGCTTTTCCACTACTGAGCTGTTGCCCCTTCTTGGACAAGTACACCATATAACCATGGCATACTCGCCATTGTGGAGCTCCCCTTTCTGCCTGGCTATGGTGTAATCAAGATAATTGAACTGATCACAATGGTGAGACTTCATAACGTGGGAGAGATCAGCCATTTGCGTGCCTGAGAAACCCTTTCCTTAGTCAGTGCACTTGAAAATTTTTTTCTCTGGGTAACGTCTCCAAATTTGGGATCATAGTTAGTATAGTAATACTGAAATGCTCATGCATTATCTGCTTCATTTTCTATCTGGGACATAATGCAGCTATTCAGAAGTCCCCTGAGTGGTTAACATGGAATAAATGGTACTGTTTATTTTAGATAGCAGATACCCACAATCTGTTTAAATTATCATAAACATCAAAAAACAGCATACTGCAGATAAAAAACTGCAGTATACTGTTAGACAGCCCCCACCCCACGCTCTCTCTCATAACAACAAAAGTGACATGTCCTCCCACCTCTGGATATCTTAAAAAGCTACCCCATGGTATAGCACCCCAACACCAAGGTCTCTTTGCAATCCTTGCCATATTTTTTTTTCTGCCATCTCCACCAAGACATCACATCTGTGATTTTTGTTGACCTTGCAAAGGCTTTTGACACTGTCTCCCATCCTCTCCTCCTAGACAATCTGTGATCTGTTGGCCTGTCTAATTCAGCCACAAACTGTTAGCTCCTACCTAACAGACCAGACACAGTCAGTCAAAATTGCTGATTCCACCTCTCCCCCACTTCAGATTACTGCTGGCGTACCCCAAGGCTCTGTCCTTGGCCCCCTACTATTCTCCATACTCCTTAACGACCTCCCGTCAGTGTGCACCTCCTCCTCCATCCATATGTATGTTGACGATACTGTCCTTTTCTTCTCTGGCCAATCACCAACTGATGTCACTTCCACACTTCAGCATGACTTTGAGAAAGTTCAGCAATGGCTAAGCTCCCATCATCTTTTCCTCAGCACCAAGAAAACAGTCTCCATGACCTTGGGCACTAGGCATAGACTCTCTAGGCTGAATAAATTGCCTTCCTTCCACACCCTTGTTGGCTCTACTCTAGAGGACACCTCCTCCTTTAGGTAGCTCGGGGTTCTGGCTGGCCAGACCAGCACCTAACTGGACACATTGGGCCCGATTCTCAAAGGGGGCTGCGGATAGCGCAAGCTGCGGCAAACTGCAGCTTGCACCAAAGCTCCCTGCACCAGAAACCCTGCACCCAGTTCAGGTACAGGACGTGTCCCGGAGCCTAAGTCCCCTTACGTGCGGCAGCATCCCCCGTGCATCTAACGCATGGCGCATGGTGGGGTGTGCGCAAGCCCCTTGTGGCAATGCCCAGTTGGTACCCCCATCCTGATGGCCCCAATGCAGGCCAATGACTCTCCTGGTGGTGGTCCAGCCCCCTACCCCATCAGATAGTGCCCACCCCATCCCCAGATAGAGCAGGGGATCAGCATAGCCCTCCACATACCTCCGTGGAGGTCTGGACTGCCCGGAATGTGCAGCAGACTGTACAGTGTACACGCTAATATTAGCGTGTACACTGTACAGGCCGCTGCACATTCTGGGCAGTCGGGGACCTCCGTGGAAGTGTGTGGAGGGCTATGCTGGTCCCTTGCTCTATCTGGGGATGGGCTGGGCACTATCTGTTGGGGTGGGGGGCACTATTCCACCATGTGGGTGGCACTAGCAGGAAATGTACTGAAGCAACATCAGGGTTCGGGGTGGGGAGAGGACAATACTAGTACTATGGGCTGCACAGAGGATGGGGAGGTGTACATTACCAAGGGCATGACATGGGCCCTGGCACCACTGGAGGAATGAGGCATAGCGCCGCATACAGGGGTTGCACCCAGCAGAGCATTTTCTAAGTCCCCTTAGACCAGCCCTGGCTGGTCTAAGGGTACTTAGAATTCTGCCTTCAGGGCGCAGTTTGTGAATCCCGTGCCTGGGCTGTGGCAGCTTGCATCCGCTGCAGTCCCTCTTGCACCTTATCGCAGCCCAGCTCTGGGAGCAAGGATGGTGCAAGCCCCATTTGGGGTAGGTGGCCAGCAGTTGATACAGGCCACCTTTGTGAATTGCATGGAGGCAGCTCTGGATGCAAGGTACACCTTGCACCATATCTGTTCGGTGCAAGCACCTTGCGTCAGACGCAGGGCTTGGAGAATCAGGCCCATAGACTCCATCCTAAAAAAGCTGCGCCCCAAATTAGGTGCACTTTACAGGAACTGAAGCTGCTTACCTCTACAGGCCAGGTGGAAGATTGTCCAGAAAATTATACTACCCATCTTTAACTACTGTGACATAGTCTACAATGCTGCACCGAAGTCATCCTTAACCAGACTGGACACCCTTTTCAATGCTTTCTGTCACTTCACTCTGGATGTCCCTTCCTTTACCCACCACTGTGATCTGTATCACTCTCTAGCTTTTCCTTCCCTGTAAAACTTCCATCTAGCCCACTGCATAAAATTTGTCTCTAAATTCTTGTTTTGATATGTGCCCCTCTTACCTTGCCTCCTCACTGTCCTCCTGCTCTACTGCTCCTCTCTCCCTCAGATCCAGTGACTTCTGCACCCTAGCTATACCTTGATGCACCACCTCTATAGGCCAATCGTCATTCTCCTATAGGTTCGTTAAGCTCTGGAACTCAATGCCTCATCAAATCAGGCACTCCTCCTCCCTGTGGGCCATCTCAGCCTCCCTCCTCAACTTCCTATCTCCATCCTGCAGCTGCTCCTAATTTCCCCTCTGTCTCTTCACTTCCACTAATTTTCCCTCTGGCTTCCCCATCTCCTTTCCAGCCTAGCACTTAACGTGAGGAGAAACCAATGTACTTTATTGTACTTCTTTGTCCGATTGTATGTATTAGTCTGCAGTGCTGTTGATTTGCTCCTTTCACATTGAATCCTAATGATTATCTAATGCTACTGATGTATTGTTTTTTCACTCTGTTGCTTCTCTGTTTTATGTTACCTTTGAAAATGTGATGTTGAGTATTGTATATATACTTTTCTATAATACTGCATGGAAATGTGCTTTTGATTACTGTACTGTCATGTTCCCCTTCCCCCAGGATGCTCCTTGAGATGAGCAATTTTATTTTGTTCAGTGTGCCTTTCCTGGTGAAACTTTTCAATAAATAAATAAAACTGGAATACCCTGCAGGACCTATCTCTTATATTTGTAAAAGTACCCATGCTCTTAGTCATTTGTCCAGCTCCATAGTCACAGTTCAGAAGCATACAGCAGACGGATGCCTGCCATCTTTGCCCCAAGGCTGACTACGTGCTAACAGATGCATGGTCATGCCCCATAACAATATGGAGTATGACTGTGATTCTGGTTTTCTTGTGTCTAGGAGAAACCACTCAAGTATAGTAGGATCTGTTTTCAGTGAAAATCTCTTTCCAGGTCAATGCCATTAAAGTTTTTACTTTGGGATAATATTTCTAAAAGTGGGGATTTACCAGACCTTTACAAGAATGCAGCTGGTCCATCGCTCTCCCTTCTTTGAGTGTTGGCAGAACTGTCTTCAGCACCATCTTCAGCCTTCTGTGGCTTTTTATTTGGCTGTTCTTCTGTTTTATTCTTTTTTTTGTACTTTTTCTCCTTTGTCTATTATCAAGTAGCTGCTTGCTCACTCATGTTCAAGTAAATCTATGCTATAGCCTTCTTGCAATTTAATGTTTTCAGTGCACATTAACTTTCTGTTTATAATTTCTGTGCTGGCACATTTATCTAACATAAATGTCATCCTGATGTCCAGTGGTGGAGGAATGTACCAAAAAGTGGGGGGACAAAATTGCATAGAACACTTTAACCCAAGGTGCTGGGAAAACAATTGTCTTTTTAAATGAACTTTAGTCAATCTATTTAGCTTTTTATAATCCTGAATAATCCACCCATTTTGATGAAGAATCCATGATTTATTAACAGAAATGCACAGAAACATAGAAACATAGAATCTGTCGGCAGATAAGGACCACGCAGCCCACCTAGTCTGCCCATTACCCCTGCTTGGTTTGGCAATCCCTATTCTTATCTGGAATGCCCTTCCCCCGCTCTGCTGTATAGCAGGGTGTCTTTATGCTTATCCCATGCTCTTTTGAATACCTGTACTGTTTTCCCTTCCACCACTTCTGCTGGTAGGCTGTTCCATGGATCCACCACCTCTCTGTGAAAAAATACTTCCTAGCATTCCCCAAGCCTCCTCCTCCCTCCCTCTAGCCTCATTTTATGTCCCTTGTCCTTGTGCACTTTTGTCTCTAAAATATGCTCCTTCCTGTACCCTGTTTATTCCTCTAAGGTATTTGAAAGTATAGTACAGTTATGTAAGAACTTACCGTAACAGTAGATCTTCGAGAACAGCTCTTGCAGCAGGTTACACCATTAGGACTGAAGCCGGCAGGCGTCAGGACCCCACGGAAAAATTCTAGCTAGCTATCTTCAGCGGGGACCACCCCCGTCATCGGTCCTGCCTCCAACGTCAGGCGTAGGACATAAGGGGGCGGTCCCGCCAGATTCCCCAGTTCTCCCGCCGGAGACTCCCGGCCGCAGGCTGACATCGAAATGGGAGACCCGAGGATCCACCGTCAGAAGACAAAATGGTATAAATCCCTGTTAAAAAGGCTTAGGCCACACTCCTCCAAGGGGAAGGTGGGCGAGCTAGTTCTGCAAGAGCTGTTCTCGAAGATCTACTGTTACGGTAAGTTCTTACGTAACTGTACTATCTTACTTCGAGACACAGCTCTTGCAGCAGGTTACACCATTAGGACTGATTCCCAAGCAGTAGCACTTGCAAACACTCTGGGAGGAGAAAACTAGAAAGATCATTCCAGGTCCTGATTCTAGGATAGGAGACCCTGTAGCACAGCCAGGCCGAAGCCAGCTCTTCACCGTGAAGCGATGTCCAGGCTATAATGCCTGATAAAGGTATGTACAGAGCTCCAAGTGGCTGCAGCACAAATGGCAGAAGTGGAGACGTTTCGAAGTGCTGCAAAGGAGGTGGCCACTCCCCTAGTGGAATGGCCCCGGACTGATCCCGGAAGGGGCTTTTGTTTGATATCATAACAGTATGATATGCACTGGACAAGCCAGCGAGACAGGGACTGTTTGGATACTGGTTGGTCCATCATTCTTTCAGTAAAGGAAATGAAAAGTTGCTCCAATTTACAAAGCTGCTTAGTTATCCTCAGGTAGTACCTTAAGCTTCGGTGAACATCCAGGGTGTGGAGCAGCACCTCTCCTCTATTAGAATAATTAGGGAAGTAGACCGGCAGGTCAATATCCTGATTGAGAGTGAGTGTGGAAACCACCTTAGGCAAGAATTTAGGATTCGTCCTCAGGGTTACTCTGTCCCGGTGGAAAATTAAATAAGGCTCCTTACACATGAGAGCATGAAGCTCAGAAACTCTTCTCGCTGACATAACAGCAACCAAAAACAACGTTTTCCACGACAGAAAACGCAGCTCGCAATCCGCGGCAGGTTCAAAGGGTGGGAACGTGAGTTGCTCCAGGACAAAGAGCAAGTCCCATGGAGGCACTGGGTCCCTAATGGGTGGCCTAAGATGTAACACCCCTCTCAAGAATTCTTGACAGGCATCTAATTGTGCCACTGTGCGCTGTCCGACGGGGAGGTGATAAGCTGAAATGGCACAGAGGTGCACCTTAATAGAGGAGTAGGCGAGACCCAATGGAAAAGGGAGAGCGGTGCTCTAACACCACTTTCACCGACAACCTAAAGGGAAGGCCGCGTGGTTTGTGACCATAGATAAAACGGTGCCATTTCATAGCCGCACGTCGCATGCTGCCGGGCTTTCTGGCTGCAGAAAGAACTTCTGCAACCTCCTACAGACCCGTGTCACAAAATGGCTATGTCTCTAGGAGCCATGCATGCAGGTTCAGTGAGCGTAAGTCCGGGGACCAGTGAACCCTCCTCCTGAGACAAGAGATGGGAGCTGAATGGCAACGGGAGCGGAGGTTCCCGGATAGCTGTATTAGCAAAGGGAACCAGATCTGTCTGGGCCAGAAAGGGCCACCAGGATCATTGTTGCATGCTCCTGCGCAGTTTGAGAAGAACTCTCTGATCAATGGGAAGGGAGGAAAGCGAGAGGAATTGTCCGCCCAGGAGAGGGACAACGGTCCGCCAGAAAACACTAGGCCTGGATCTAACAAGCAAAATTGGGCAGTTTTATGTTGATGGGGAAGCTTAACAAGTCCAATTCTGGAGTTCCCATCGAAGGAACAGATCCTCTGCTACCTCCTGAAGAAGTTCCCACTCATGGACTCTGGCCTGGGAGTGACTCAGGCTGTCTGCAATTGTGTTGTCCACCCCGGGAACATGTACTGTGATCAGGTTCGCGCCGTGTCGGATTACCCAATCCCACACCCTCATGACTTCCCTGCAAAGGGGGTAAAAGTGTGCACCTCCTTGTTTGTTGAGGTAATACATCACTGCCGTGTTGTCTGTCTGTAGCAGGAGAGTACTCGGCGGGATCTCTGACTGAAATGCCTGCAGGGCATAAAGGACCCCCCTCATCTCCAGAACGTTGATATGAAGGTGAGCCTCCTGAGGGATCCACATTCCCTGGGACTTCACCCCATCCAGGTGTGCTCCCCACCCTAGTCCTGAGGTGTCTGTGGTGAGGATTACCCCGGGATGGCGCTATAAATGGGACACCGTAGAGAGTGTCCCTGGTCTAGGCACATTGCCAGTCTCGAATCACGTGTGTCTCTGTGATTCTGACCGGATGCTGCATATGGTCTTGCCTTTGGTCCCATTGCACCTTGAGCATCCACTGAGTTACCCGCATGTGAAGCCTTGCGAAAGGGACGGTCGGAATGGCCGCAGCCATGTGTCCAAGCAAGCGAAGGACCAACCTGGCTGGGACAGTCTTGTTTGATGAAAGCTCCCTGATGAGGGATCTGATGCGCTCTGCTCTGCCGTCTGGAAGAAATGCTCTTCCCTGAATGGTGTCCAGGACTGCGCCTATGAACTGCAGTTTCTGTGATGGTACCAGGAGAGACTTCTCGTAATTGATCAAGATGCCCAGAGACCGAAACAGATCCTGGGTACTCTGGATAGCCATTAACAACGCCTCTCTGGAGGCGGCCATGAGAAGCCAATCATCCAGGTACGGGAACACATAATGGCCCTGTCTCCTTAGAGATGTGGCCACGACTGCCATGCATTTGGTAAAGACCCTGGGAGCCGATGACAGTCCGAATGGAAGTGCTCGGAACTGAAAGTGGTGGCCGAGAAACTCGAAGCGGAGGAACCTCCTGTGCGCCTAAGCTACAGGGATGTGCAGGTATGCATCCTGCATGTCTAGGGACGCTAAAAATGCGTCCCTCTTTAGCATGGGAATAAGACCCAGAAGAGTCACCATGCAAATTTTTGTAGGCGACCGACATATTGAGGTCGCTGAGGTCCAGAATCAGACAGAGGTCCCCTGTTTTCTTTGGAACCAGGAAGAAGTGGGAGTAGTACCCGTATCCTCTCTGGTTCTCTGGGACATACTCTGTCACCCCCTTTTGCAGGAGCGTGAGTATTTCTTGCCTGATCAGAGGCTTGTGCTGACCCGAGTAACGGGAGAGCAGAGGAGGCCTCGAGGGTGGCTTTTCTGCAAATTCTATAAAGTGGCCTCTTTCGACCAACTGAAGAACCCACCGGTCAGTGGTTATGGACTGCCATCCTGGCAGGTACTTTGCAATGTGACCCCCGACCTTGATGTCCCATTGATCCTGAGGGCGGGGCCAGAAAGGAGTCAGGCTGTGGTGGCAGAGGGGCCTGTGGGCTGGGCCAGTTTAGCTGAGCATTGACCTTGGCCCACGGGCTGTCTACCCTGGGCTCTATGGGAACCGGAGCCCCTCTGTTGTGGACCGGTACGGGACTGTTGTCTCTGTGCCCATCCATGAAAATGGCTTTGGTTCCTACGAAAGGAACTAAGGCTCGATCGGTACATTGCCTGGACCGACCTCACTGCCTTCCCGGCCTCTTGAAGCTTGGTGATGACCCTCTCAGAGGGCTCACCAAAGAGAACTTCTCCCTCAAATGGGGCGTCCATGATGTTTTTGTGGATGTCCGGGGTAAAGCCGGAGACACAGAGCCAAGAGGGTCTCCGGAGGCATACACCTGAAGCTGCTGCTCGGGCCGAGGAGTCCGCAGAGTCGTACGCAGCTCGTAGCACTTGGGTCCCCACGTCCGAACCCGCCTGAGGAGCTGCAACATCTCCTCCTTCTGCTCACCTTCTGGCAACTTCTCAGCCAGATCCAGACCCTACTCCCACAAGGCATTTTGGAACTGCACCATGTGGGTCAAGTAATTCAGGGATCTGATGGCACAAGTAGTAGAAGCATACGTGCGCCTACCCAAAGCGTCCAGCTGTTTGGACTCCGGGTCGGTGGCAGAGTGCTTAAATGTTGCGGTCTCTGGGACCAGCCGCGAGAGGCTGTTGGTGACCAGAAAGTCGGCCTGAGGATGCTGAGCAAGTACTGGTCTTCCCTTGAGCCTTGTACAAGGTCAACTTTCAGCATCACCGGGAGTGAATGTGGACGCTTTCACGCTGCCTTGGTGATGTCCACGAAAGTGTCTACCAAGGGTGGTACCACCACAGGCTTGGGGTCCTTCTGCCAAAGATATTTCGCAAGGTGTAGCCTTTCGGGGTCTAACTCTTCCACATCCCATCCCATGTTCTCGTGGATGTGTCTCAAGATGTCCGAGAATGAAGGGTGGGAACCCGACTTGTGGTGATGGTGGCGGTCCCCCGACTTGACCAGGGCCTTGGAAGATGAAGGAGGCCTGGAAGTCTTGGCCTGAGAAGAGGAGCCTGAAGATTTTCTCACCACAGCAGGGGGAGGCTGAGAACTGGCCCGGGAAGGCGAGCGGTCGGACCTGGAGCCGGAGCTACGAGAATCAGAGGCCCTAGACGGGACCTGAAAGGGGCCTTCTATGCTTCTCCGAATGTCTACGGCCTTCCAAAGAATCCCCTTTGGAGGCCATGGTCTTGAGTTGTTCCTCGAGCAGGAACGCCTGTAGGGCCTTCTGGTGACGGATCTGGGTTCTGCTGTTGAAACCTAGGCAAAAGGAACAGGACCGGGTGTTGTGGTCTGGGCCTAAGCACCGGACGTAGGCCGAATGCAGATTCTTGAAGGGGATCTGCTTTCCACAGGCGCACTTCAAAGAATGACCGGAGGTTGGAGAGGACATCAGACAATAAATTGACCGAAGAAAAAATGAATTTTCCAAAGGAAAAACTTTACCACGCGTAGCGCGCTAGAACTGTGAACCGAAGGGTCGAGAATTGCAAGTTGACGGCGGGAAAGAACTGGGGAATCTGTCGGGACAGCCCCCTTATGTACTATGCCTGACGTCGGAGGCGGGACCAACGTTGGGGGCGGTCCCCACTGAAGATAGCTAGCTAGAATTTTTCCATGGGGTCCTGACGCCTGCTGACTTCAGTCCTAATGGTGTAACCTGCTGCAAGAGCTGTGTCTCGAAGTAAGATCTATCATATCCCCTCTCTCCCTTCTCTCTTCCAATGAATAGATGTTTAGTTCTTTGAGTCTTTCCTCATAAGGCTTGTGGTGCAGTCCATGTATCATTTTAGTTACTCTTCTCTGGACTGCTTCCATTCTGTTTATGTCCTTCCTGAGATGCAGTCTCCAGAATTGGACACAGTATTCCAGATGAGGCCTCAGCAGTGATCTTTGTAGTGGCATCTCCACTTCACTCTTCGTATATGTTATGCCTCTTCTTATGCACCCCAGCATTCTGTTTTCCCCACTGCTTTTTCGCATTGTTTGACTGACTTCAGGTCATTGGATATGATAACCCCCAGGTCTCTCTCCTGACTTGTGGTGGCTAGATCCTGCACTACCCCCCCAATCCTGTATTCCTCTCTTGGGTTTCTGTGTCCCAGGTGCATTATCTTGCACTTCTTAGCATTGAAACCCAACTGCCAAACCCTTGACCATTCCTCAAGTAGTCTTATGCTGTTTCTCATTTTATCTAGCCCCTCCTGTGTGTTGACTCTGTTAAAGATCTTGGTGTCATCTGTGAAGAGGCATACTTTCCCCTCCAGTCCCTCTGTAATGTTGCTTATGAAGACATTGAATAGAACTGGACCCAGCACCAATCCCTGTGGAACCCCGCTGGTCACCTCCCCCGCTTCTGATTTTATACCATTTACTACCTCCCTCTGGGTCCTGCCTTTTAGCCAGTTGACAACCTATTTTACCACTTTAGAGCACACACCCAGATTCCCCAATTTGTTAAGCAACCTTCTATGAGGAATGGTGTCAAAGGCCTTACTGAAATCCAGGCAGGCCACATCCACCGCCCCTCCCTGATCCACCACTGTAGTCACCCACTCAAAGAAATCGATAAGATTAGTCTGACAGGACCTACCCTCAGTGAATCCATGCTGTCTTGGTCTTTTGCACCACTTGACTCCAGGAACTTCACTACCCTCTCCTTGAGCAGAGACTCCATCAGCTTCCCACCACTGAGGTCAGTCTTACAGGTCTGTAATTGCCTGCCTCCTCCCTACTTCCAGTCTTGTGCAAGGAAACCACCTCTGCCCTACTCCAGTCCCCAGGTACCTCCCTCGTCTCTACTGGTAGAAGAGGGTTGTCAGAGGACCTGCTAAAACTTCCCGAGTTCCTTCAACATGCTAGGGTGAATCCCGTCTGGTCCCATTGCCTTGTCTGTCTTTACTTTTCCTAGCTCCTCCAAGACTATCCACCATAAATGGGCTAGTCTTCACCTCTCCCCCTGTACATATTTCCTCTTGAGTCCTGGCCCCTCCCCTGCCTCTTCCTTGGTAAATACTGAGCAAAATTATTTGTTCAGTACCACAACTTTTTCAAGGTCATCCTCCACACACCTACCCTGTCCCTTCTTTAACCTAGCAATACCATTTCTGGTCTTTTTCCTCTCACTAATATAATGGATGAAGGTCTTAAGTTGTCTCCCTTCTTAATAGACTGTGCTATTCCTTACTCTGTTCTTGCCTTAGCCCCTCTGACAGCTTTCCCAGCTTCTCTCTGCTTCTCCAGATATTTCTGTTTTCTTCTTTCTGTGTCTTTTTGTATTTCCTGACTGCCTTACTTTTTTCTCACACTTTCTCGGCTACTGACTTAAAGAACCACAGTGACTACTTCTTTCTTTTGCTTTTGCTAAGCAATCTGACACGTTGACTTGTCACTCCTGCTATGGATCTCTTGAGCCTAAGTCACTGTTCTTTAACTCCTCCCCCCATATCTTCTGCTGCCAGGGCAATTTTGAGCTGTTCTACCATCTCCATGAAGTTGGCCTTCCAGAAATCTAGGTTCTTAATCTTTGTATGGCTTTCTTCTGCCAGTGTGTTGATTCTAAACCACACAGTTCTGTGGTCACTGGTACCAAGCATCCATGATTTTATTCCCATTTGTCAGCACTAAGTCCAGTACAGCCCCCTCCCTGGTGTGCTCAACCACCAGCTGCCTTAGGTTTGCCCCATACGTGCTCCTTGATGTACTTACAGTCTGGGTATTCCAATCTGCATCCGGCATGTTGAAGTCACCCATTAGTAGCACTTCCACTTTGGTTGCCATATTATGGATGGCTTCCACTAATACTAGATCTATATCCTCCACCCTGCGTGGGAGGCCTGTAAACTACTCCAGCATAGATGGTTGTTTTGTTTCCTGACTCCAGAGTGACCCACAATGCCTCTGCTTCTTCCCTGGATCCCTGAGCCTCCATAGCTTTAATCCCTTCCTTTACATACATAGCAACCCCTCCTCCCCTCTTCCCCTCTCTATCTTTTCTAAAAAGTATATACCCTGGTATGGCTGCATCCCAGTCATGGTTCCCTGCATACCATGTCTCCGTAATAGCCACAATGTCCAGGTTTGTATCTGCCATCAGTGCTGTTAGGTCTGGGATTTTGTTTCCCAGGCTGCGGGTATTTGTGCACATGACCTTCCACTCTGTGCACCCCCTTAATGTTCCTTGTTTATTGGTCTTTGCCCTGCACCGCATTAGTGATGTACCTTCTGTTCTCTCCCCCATTGTAACCATGGTAGTTTTTTTGTTAGATATTATGCTAGTTATTAGGTCCTCACTGCTTTCGGTTATGTCCTGTGGGGGGGGGGGGCTATGATAATCTCCTTGACTGTCTATGCCTCCCCCCTTAGCAAGTTTAAATGATCACTAAGGATGCACTTAAACTTCTCAGGGAAGATACATTTGCTTCCCCTGGATAGATGCAGGCGATCTGGAGAATATAGTTCTTCAACCTTCCAGGTGAGGTTTCAGTCCCCAATGGCCATGCCCCACCTCTCCACACCATTTCTTCAGTCATTTGTTGAACTGAATGATGCAGATGTCCCTCCCTTCCCCCTTGCTGTGGACAGGTAGCACCTCTGAGAAGGTGACAGAGTGTGCTACTTGCTCAAGACTCCTCCTCAGCTCCCTGAACTCTTCCTGTACTCTTCTTACATCTACCCCCTCTCTAGCTAGGTCATTAGTCCCCAAGTGAATAATGACGCCTAGCTCCCCCCCTCCTTGCTACTGCCCTTGCAATCCTAAGGATTTGCTTGCCCTCCTTCCAAACTGTGCCGCCAGGTAGGCACATTACCTCTCTCTCTCACCATTGCTACCTGACCCCAGCTCAATCCCCCAGACAATGGAGTTCCCAACCAGGATTTGCTTCCTCATCCTGTGCACATTCCTTGCATCTGCCCTTGGGGTTCCATCTTGGATGACCCACTCAACCCCCACAGTGTTCATTTCTAGAGATGCTGTACAATCTGTATGCTCTGCCAGGATGGCATATGAGTTGTGAAGTGCCACCGACTGGGGGATGTGCCTCCGTACTGGTTCCCGCACCCTCCCCAAGCCTACCATAGTCCATCCTTCTCTCCTTCTTGGCAACCTCTGAGGGAGCAGTGGTGGACATGATGGTCCATCTACCTCCTCCCTCAATACAGAGAGGTGCCTGTAGAGAGGGCAGCACCACAGTGTCCAGAAGGTCTTTCTGAACACTGCTGCCCAACATCTGCTGCAAAGTGCCACACCCATCATCTTCCTTCTCCTATCCTTGCCCTAAATGTCCCTTATTGCCCTGTACCCTCTGCTGCTCTTTTCTTCTATACCATGTCCAGTGCCCAGCTATATATATATTTGTACTATCAATAGTCTTTAGTGGTATAATGTATCAAGGAATGTAGATTTATGTCAGGGTGTGGTGTGTGCCTATGTTGTGTACTGAAATAAGTTGGCTAACAGTGTTTGTATGCAGTCAGCTGGTACAGTATGATGTCATAAGTTAATGGTATGAAGGAAGTGATGTGCTAGAGGTGGGAGGGTTAGGCGGTGGGGGTGGGTGGGAACCTCCTGACCACCATAGACAATCAGCCACACCAGCAAACTCCAACAGAAATATTCAACTGCACCTACAAAACCCCCCAAACAGGTACCTTTCCAATTGAATCCAGAAAACATGGGTTTTTCATGATCAATAAAACAAAACAGGGTCAGGAGGAGGTTTTAGAGTCAGGAAACCAAAAAATAACTAAACAGTGCAATTCATACACAGTAAAACAAAATAGTTTTTCCAAAAATGATAATTTTGTTTGCCTGGATTTTCAATGTATGTTGAGTACCAAAAAATGTAAAAGTATGCTGTCATTGGAGAAATCCCACCAGCCTCATTTTAATGCTTCTCCACTGATTGAAATGTGGGGGGGTGGAAATTAATTGTCTGACCTATAAGCTACAAAAGTGAGGAGTCTAGTGACCCCCCCGGCTCTGTCGCCTATGTGATGTTATCCGGGACTCGAAATTGCATGTACTGTCTGAGCTCTGTCACTGTTTATATTCTAACACTGTTTGTATTCTTTGTATTCCTGATGTGGAGCCTTTGCAAAAGAGTCCTTGATTCAAAGGGTTGTAATTCTGATTGCCTAATAAATAAATAAAATAAATAAAGAGAAGGTCATGACAATGCTTTTTCAGGTGTTTATCACATGAGTTATTTAACTTCAAGTAATTTACAAATAGGAAGTTAGCTATTTTTGGGGTTCCATGGTGTCTCTGGAGTTTAAACTGGACACATACCCCCAAGAGGTTGACAAAACTGCTTAGTGGATGGAGGACATGGTAGAACTAAAGTGGTGACAAGGACCCTGATAGCAAAGACAACCACGAAGCACTGAGTGTTCAACTTGTACCTCTGTTATGGTGGTTTGGGGAGCTTTAATAAAAGCTTTGGGAATGACACTAATTTAGTGTGTAGACTCATTTCATTACTCTGTGACTGCATTGCAATCTACTGTACATGTTTGCGACACAATGTTTGTGACAAGAAATCTTCCTGCAGTTGTCTGGCTGAATTTTGATATAGTACTTTGGATGATGCTCAGGCCTTTTATTATAACTTGGGCTTAGAGGCTTAGGGTGATTTTCCAAGTTGATCAGAGGAGTGTGAGTTCTGTATATTTCTGGGTATTCAAGGATCCAAGAGTATCAGAAAGGAAAGGGGAAATCGTTTAACCAGGAAAGGCACACTAAGTCAAAGCTTGTTTCCAGGTGAGACCTGGGAGCACAAGGAAGATAAATAACTTGCTCAGGGTCACACAATATGCAAGTAGAGGCTGTTGGATTGAAACCTAAGTCTCTCGGTTTGCAGCTCAGATACTAACATGCCTTTTAATGGTTTATCCATGCTATGTTAAGGTTGCAGTTGTTCTGTTAGAGCTCCATGATGATTTATTTGCAGCATAAGCCGATCTTTGGTGGTGTATGGCTTGTTTTTATCACCTTTTTATGTTGGCTTGCCGCGCTTGCACACAAGTCGACATCTTGTGGTAGTGCAGCTTTGGAGGCGCGGCCACTGTTGGATAAATGCAGGGCATGTATCAGTAGGTGTGTCCCTCATTCCCCAATCAGCAGCACCACATCATGCATGCTAATGTGGTGAGCACATCTAAGGAAAGGTCTGCTGCAATCTGAGCAAAGCTCGTCAGATGCAGCGGACCCTTCCTGCGTGCTTGCCACATTAGTAGCATGGCGGGCGGCCGCCCGCCCAACGGCCAACCTCTGGGGTGCCCAATCCCCCAGCTGGCTTACTGTGGCCACAAATTTGCAGATGAGGGAGCAGATTTCCTGTCGGCATACAGCAGCCCCCCCCCATTTCCTATATGCAGAGGGGGGGTGCCCAATCCCCCTCAGTTCTTTCACCCCCCGCTTTCATTATGTGCTGATGGGGAAGCCCACTTCCCATCGGCATAAATCAACCCCTCGCATTTCTTATATGCTGAGGGTGTTCAATCCTCTCTCGGCCTCCCGCTGTCATTGTGTGTGCCAACGGGTGTCCAACCCTCACCGGCATAAATTCACCCTCAAGCCCCCATTGTCTGCCGACTAGGGTTCCCAATCCCCATAGGCTGCAGCAACCCCCAAAACAGTTAGGTGGCACACTGGGAGCCCACCCAGCGTGCCAAGTCCCTAAAAAAAAAAACTGTCCTCCGATGTTCGTTTTTTTTCTTCCCTGTAACAAAAACAGTTCCTCATAGTCTCCTGCCCCCACCGCACCCACCCACTGTGCACCCTGCCTCCCCACACACCCCACCCCATACTTACCTCCGAGTCTGGTGCGATGATCTTCGCTGGACCGGGAACATGTCTGCACTCTTCAAGGCCGACCATGAACAGAGGAAATGCTGGTGCTGTATAATGGAGCTAATAGGGTTTTTCAACTTTGCTGATATCTTGGGCATTTGTTAGATTTTGGCACCAAATTTTCAACATGGGGTTTTGGGGCCCCTCCTCATGAATTCTATCACTGTCATGGCATTAATCGGCCTCGAAAGGAGATTTCGCAGTCACTGTGTGAAATCACCTTTTGGGACCCATTAACGAAATGACAGTGCCACTGTTTATGAGGTGATGTCTCAAGAACCCTATGTTCCAAATTTGGTGGAAAAAATCCAACAAATGCCTGTTTTACCAGTGTGCGTCTGCAGTTGCTACGCAGGATCGTAACTTCGTGAATTCATATTATTTTAAAGCCAGATTTTCAGCATTGTCATTTTCGTACACCTACTTGTATTTTCTTGAAACTTGGTTTCCCAGCCAAATGCTCTTTGGGGTAACCCTTGCCTCAGTGTTTGCGCACAGAGGTTCTTTGTCTTTTAAATAGTTTTTTATTTTAATGGGTTCACCACAACATAACCCAGACAGACTGTCTTAGGGTAGCTGGTTCATTCCACTGGGGTGTCAAACAGACGAGGCATACTGATGAGTCCTGGTAGGACGAAACACATGTCTATGTCTTCTGTTAGCACCCTTTGCAAACTGTGTGAGAGGCCTTTCGGCACCATGCAATTCTGCTTAAAGTTGAACCAGCATAACATTCTGTGGTGATATGCGTATGCAGCCCATGATGCTTTGCATTGTGTGGGCATGTGTGATTTTGTATTTTCTTGAAACTTGGCTTCCCAGCCAAATGCCCTTTGGGGTAACCCTTGCCTCAGTGTTTGCGCACAGAGGTTCTTTGTCTTTTATATTTACAAGCCACATTTTCAACACTGGTATTTTTTTACACCTCCTTATGAACTGTACAGCTGTCATTTTTCAAATCCTGCCCAAAATGTTTTCCGGCACTGCACTACCAAACACCCCAAGGGACACCCCAATGCCTGTCAGTCTCTGCAGGGTGGGGGTGGGATGGCATCAGTTCAGTACTTCTCTGCCATTCCTATTATGCATCTCTCTAACTCCTGCACTACCAATGCCAATGCCAGCAAGACAACATTCGGCATTGACAAATGCTTGTTGTTTTATTGCTATGATGTTGTTGGGTGTTTGAGAAACTCTCGCTAGCTTGCATTTGGTGGGCAAGCAGGTTATTGGAATATGGTTCTTGAGGAGATTTTTAGGGTCTGATTTGGTCACGAGGAATATGTTGTGTGCTGCTAGGCAGCTATTGTTAGCTCAAGTCATTCGTACAGTTCCTTTCTACAGTTAACTAAGTAGCAGGGATATGACTTTCAGCCAGATGTTGGGCATGACATCTGGACCCAGAATTTTCAGCTGGGGCTTTCTTTAGCTTTACATCAATCTCCTTACTGTAGGTGTAACGTGTTTCTGCCTTGGAGTTAATGTCTTCAGAATTTGGGGTTTCTAAATACTCTTTAACACATGTGAAGATAAGAATATCTTTAGTGCACATCAGATTCTCTCTCTTCTCTGTATGCAAGTATATGAGCATTTTACTTTTACCAAACTTCATCTTCTTTCAGTGAAAGTAATATAGTTAATAAAAATACATTTGACATTTTAAATGTATACATATACTTTAATGTTAATGTACTCTCCACTGTGAATTTGTTGTCTGCTGTGTATATAATGCAGATTATCAATGAGTTGTTGGTTCCAGTAATTCAGAGACAGTAATAAACCTAATTATCCTTTCATGATACTCCCAAAGATTGCTAGAGAAATTCTTGCAATGTCACAAACTAAGGATTATGACCTTTTGTGTACATGAGCAGTAAAAACAGATAAAGTGCATAGAAAGAAGTTCTCTCTGTGCAAATGCTCTTAGAAATAATGATGGGAAAATAACTCAAGAATATCTGAATGATGCATTTATCTAAGTTTTCCCTGTACCACTAATGACTCTTTAAGAACAGCTTATTGAAATAATGTTGTCTGTGGGCCAGTGGTGTGGAGGGCTGAGGCATCTGTGCCTTACCTCCTGCCTTGTCAGTGACCCATGTTTGCAGTGTGAGGGGGCCACTGGGAGCAGGCTGGGGAGGGAGAGGATCGAGCATCTGGAAGACAGCTCTCCTCTCCCAGGGAAGGGTGGGGATGGAGTACACTGCTTGCCTGACCTCTAGCAGTGACTGGGGGATGGCGCAATGGACCCACCGACGAAGGGGGAAGATGCAGGGCAGATGCCTGGCATGCCACATGCAGAAGCATGCATGGCTTGGCCATTGGTGTCATTGCATACCACCGCACCACACTTGGGAGACAGGAAAGAAAAAGAAGAAAATATCCCAACCGGCGAGATGATGCCAGCCCCTCATAGACACCGCATCCGGCCAGCTGGCACCTCAAGAAAGAGCCAGTGTGAGTCCAGTGGACACCAGGGTGATGGGGCTGGGTGGGGGCAGTGGAAGGGGGTCTGTCGGGAGAGTAAGAAAGATAAAAGTAAAAAAAAAAAATGTTTTAAATAATGTCGTTTGCTTTTTGTACATAGCACCCTCGAGGCACGTGGAAGGGATTAATACTAAATATTCCAATGCTCCATGTCCTCCCCTCCAACTTTTACACCAAAATTACTCCTCTGTGTGTGTGTTTGTAACAGACCATGTATCAGGGATTTAAATACAGACAGATTTGAAGAGACATCATATCTTTCATGGAAAATACCACTAAAAGATTAGTCTGGTTTAATTTCAGTTGGTTCCATTGTACCCCGGGACGAGGTTGAACATAGGCAGATTTTCCTAGACTTCCTTTTCCAGTCAATACAAACTACTGTAAATAAAATTTATGCTTGGAATATTATCTGTTATTAAAAGCATAATGCTTAGAATCACAGTGACATATTTTTGATGGTTTAGAAAGTGACCCTTTTAATAAGGATGTAGAGGAACAGGAAGGTTTAGGATACAACTTTCTTTTCATTGACAAGAAGGTTATGGAAAGCATATTGGAACGGTTTGTACCAGTCAGACTGCATTTACTCCAAAAAAACTGTGGTTTGTTCTGAGCGAACTTTGCTTTTCTCTTTGTGTCTATAGCTAGAGTGCCAACTGCTATATTGGCTGTCAGTGTTTGCACAGAGCAAAGTAATTTGCTCCACGCAGCTAAGCCAGGGCTTGCACATATAACAAATAGGAGGGCGGAGTCATGAATTCATGGCACAATGCCATATTCAAAGCCATTTGAAGGTGCAAATTGGCTGTTTACGCAGTGCAAATTAAAGCTTTTCAAAGCCATGTTTCGGAATGCAAATGGAGGTAGATCTTTGCAAACACCCACAAATGGCTATGGAGGTCATCACTGCATGGCAAAGCACAGACTGCAATATGTGTGCTTGTTTGTGTGTGATTGTGACATGCCATAATTACATCCACCCATCACCAGTGCACTGTTGAACCCAAGTCTAATGTATGCTCAGCAGTCAACTCACAGTAACAAGTGGCATCCATCTGTGTTTGCAATTTTCAGAAAAAAAGCCTTTCC
This sequence comes from Neoceratodus forsteri, assembly GCA_016271365.2. Classification (NCBI taxonomy): domain Eukaryota; kingdom Metazoa; phylum Chordata; order Ceratodontiformes; family Ceratodontidae; genus Neoceratodus; species Neoceratodus forsteri. Next base: position 1,071,430,184 of record CM028130.1, read on the forward strand.
TTGTTCTTGCCTTAAAATGTTACCCCCTCCCCCTTAAATACAAATACAAGGAGACACTTATGCTACAGCACCCTCTTTTTAGCATAAAAGTAACAAACAAACCACATTATAGGTTTTCAATAGATAGACATGGTATTTTGTTACAATATGTCTCCACTTTTCAGAAATACCCCATTCCTTCTTCATTCCATCATAAACACAAATAGACCCCCTTTATCTCATGGCCCACCTTGGGGCCCAAGCGCTGGGTCCTGGCTAATGGGTGTGCAACTTATTATACAGGTTTCAGGGGTTGTTTTTAATCACCCAGCAGGACACCTAAGCAAGTTAATTGGTTAATGGTTTAATGAAGGACAACTCTGTGACAACCAATCCTCACTACCACTTACCTTAGAAGATCCCCAAAATATATAAAAAAATACACTTTAAACTTTGTTTTTTATATGCAGCCCACATGCTGGCACTCCTGAGAAGTAGTCGAACTGGATAACCTCTAACCTACCCTCCACCTCCCCAGTCTTGTTAGGTATTAAAACGACTCCCTAACCCCAGCCCATGTAGCAACCCATACAACCCTCCTCCCCACAGCCAACATAATATCTATAACCCATTCTCCCAGTCCACTTAGCATCCATCCAACTAGCCCCCACCTCAATAGAGATGTAACCATCCATCCCAACCTCCTCCCCCAGCCTGATATTAAAATAAGTTCCTGGCTTATGAGGCATCCCATCCCTTCTTCTCCCCAACCCCCCTTGAGTGTACTGACCAGGACGCTAACAGAATTGATGGCAACCACACAGATACCTCTCCCCAACTCAGCAGGCTGCAGTATAACTCACAATGTTTCTATAGTGATATAACAGAGGGTATACATGTGGGACATGAGATGAGCTAATGAAAGATATCAGAAACATCTTCTTGAGTTGTACTTGCCCTCTGACCTCATGAGTGGCAAAGTCATGAGTAAGGTCACAAGAGGTCAAGTACAATGAAAGAAGATATTTCCGATATAGTACATTAGCTCATCTCATATCTGATGCATACAACAGGACCCGAAAGCTTCATAAATAAAGCTGTGATTCTTTTTCATTCACTGTTTTTGTACTTGTTTCTATGAATGGGAATGTCTGAAGAATATGTGAAATAATGGTTGTCAAGGTAACATTGTTATGGGGAGCGTGGCCTAGCCAAGGAGCTGAATGGAGGTGTTTTAGCAGCGCTCCAGCTAGATCCATTAAACACCGACTCCATCCTGCATAATATTGCCCTGTAACTTCAATATCGGGCTTCATTTTAATGCTCAGATGCCGACCACATCCTAATCTACAAAGAAGCAGGCAAAACTATGATTTAACAAAGCACCCAACTCAAACTCTTCTGTGCGGCCTGTGGAATCAGCGAGGGGCCATTCCTTCCAGGCCCGGTCTCCATCAGACCCTGGAGGTGAAGCAGAGAGCACAACGATGGATACCAGCTACCAGAACTTAGAAAGCTTGATCCGTAACCTTAAATGTGACTTGGCCACATGGATGCAGTCAGGATTTGATAACATGACTGCCCAAATTCAACATTTGCAGCAACTGGTAAATGCCACATCGGAAACAGTGGAGGCCCATGCTACTTGCCTCACAGAAGCGGAATCTAGAATTGGGGCTCAAGAGGACACTGCCACACAAATATCGGCATATTTACAACAAGCTCTCAAGGATATAGAACTGCTAAAATAGGTGGTGGATGATCATGAGAACCGAGAAAAGAGGTGTAATATCCGTCTCGTGGGTTTACCTGAGAGCCTGAAGGGGAAAGACTGTGCCTTATTTATGAAAGAATGGCTAAAACATACCCTGACCCTCCCACCAAACATCTCTCTGGAAATGCAGCGAGCTCATCGCTCCCCAGGACAAAGGCCTACACCGGCACAGAAACCAAGGCACCTATTTGTCAAGTTTCTCCGATTCCCAGATTGCCAAGCAGTACTTACAGCAGCTCGAAAATGTGAAACCATTATGGCGCAGGGATCCAGAGTTAGTATTTTTCCGGATTTCTCCAGACCGTTGCAGACCCGAAGAAAGGCCTTTATGGAAGTCAAACACAAACTGCATGGCATTAACTGTCCATTTACCCTGGCCTATTTGATTGTGCGCTACCTGAGCAGCTGACAGTGGGCATTTATGGATGCTGAAGCAGCGATGGAATATGTGCGAGGCCTACAAAGAATTGAGCTGAATGATCGAGCAGAAGAAAATGAAGGGTGAACCAGACATAAGGATGCCAAAATACACTGTCTCTTAGACAGGTAATCCTGGGGATGGGGTTTTAGGGAAAGGATCCTCTTGGCCGCAACTCCGGGGACTGGAGGCCTATTAGAACAGGGCTTGAGAGGACTCCTGTGGAAAACCCACCCTGTTGTTTGGGAGGATGTGCCTTTGGGCATTGGCTTTTCGTTACTTACAGGACACTGAGTCTTTTTAAACTTTACTATTTCAGACACTAAATTTTAGCCCTGAGAAGGTTGGCTATAAAGTTCGCCTGTTAATGTTATGCAAAAGATTTAATTCTTTGTTTAGAGCTGACTGGGATAGTTTAACAGTCGAATTTGTATACACATTGATATGTTAAAAGCCTGTGATGAAGTTGGGCTACCTGTTACACGGAAGTTGGGGAAGGGGGTGCATAGCTGAGACAGCAGGTTTTTTTATTGCATCTGTATTTCTTCTGTACCATACGGCCCCCATCTGACCAACTCCCCCAGCTCCATCACCCGGAATTACCAGGGCTTACCTTACGCCCGGTCTGGGAGCGGTACCTTCGGAGAGTCGGTCGCCATCCTGCCGCCGGTGTCTTTTTTCCACTTTTCTCCACTTATTTTCCCAAGGACTCCAAGAGAAGTATGCATGCGTGTGGAGTCACGCATGCACCTTACATCCCCGGTAACAGCCCTCCTCCACCCGCCCCATTGGCCTATCGCTGGCACCCTTGCTTGCGCAGCCCCTCGGCCTCCACCAGGGGGGTAGCCATGATCGAGGGATGCCACCCCACCTCCCTGAACAGGAGAGCTGCCTAGACGAACGGTCCATCCAGCTCTGCCCGCCACCCCCTATGCTGACCTCTGATGATGCCAGGCTCACTCCAGAACCCAGGTAACTGGCATGGCTCGAGGTGAGATGTCCAGCGCCTCAGCCCTCTGCGCCACCGGGCCAGCAGATAGCAGTTTTTTTAAGGCCCAAGTGCCCACTTTTTCTTTTTCTTTTTACTTTGGTTTAGATGGGAAATCCAATTAGTATGAGGATGAGCAATGGTGGCAAACTGTATTTAGCATAATGGAGCAGCAGGAGGCCGTGATTGATAGTGCCATTCGGGGCGTGACGTGGGTCTCCTGGCATGCTACCCCATAGATATAATTAATAAATGGCTGGGAAAACCAGGGACGACAGGGCCACTTCTATTCTTTTGATTTTGGAGCACTTTCTCGTGGCAGGTGTGTGACACTGGTGGCGGGCTCCCCCCGCATCAGAATTTGGGGGTAAAAAAGGCAGGATGCTCCCATAGACATATTATTCCCTCTTCAGAAATAATGGCTCTGGTGGCTCACTCCACAAGAAGTAGAGGGTGAGAGTCCTAGAGATCGATTCTATGTACCTAAGGACTATGGGTTGAGAGGAGGAAGGGACACGGGGGAATACAGGTTGGGGAGGGGGAGGTAAATGAAGGTATAAATATTTGTTTGGGGGAAACTGAAGAGGGGGGATGAGGGTTCCGATGAGACCTGTTTGGGAGGTTTCATTATTCTTGAAGGGCTGGAGGTGGGGAGGGGGGGTTAACCAGTGGGAACTTGTTAATTTAAAAAAAATGTAGACGGTTTGGATAATGCCTTCAGACTGTGGTATACATTAAGTTTAAATACAGGTGTACAGATGTTTATTTCTATTGTTTAATCCTAACAAATGGCTGACTTAACAATTTTATCATGGAATGTTAATGGATTGAAAACAGTAGTCAAGCAGAAAAGAGTATGGTCCCACATTAAAAAAATTAGGGGAGATGTGGTGTTATTACAGGAGTTACATCTTATGAAGGAGGAGGCAGACAGACTAGCTCAATCCTGGGGTGTGATCCTTTTGGTGGCATCCTTTACCTCCAGAGCTGGGGGGTTAGCCATTTGGCTGTGGCCCGGTTTACCACACAAAGTCAGTAGTTTTATGGCAGACCCACAGGGTAGATATGCGGTGACAGAGGTGGTACTGGGGGCCAAAACCTATACCTTTGTGTCAATCTATGGCTATAATTTCAACTCCCTGGATTTTTTCACTCATTTGGGGGTGTCGTTGGCCCCTTATCATGATAACTTGGTCCTAGGAGAGGATTTCACCACCTACCTAGATCCCAGTCTTGACCACTCTGGAACTAAAATAAAGCCCTATCCTAGGAGTGTTGCAGCACTGCAAGACTTCATAACCAAGAGAGCCCTGGTGAAGGTCTGGAGGCATGTCCATCCTGGAGATAGGGAATATTCATTTTACTCCCATTCTCATCAAGTCTACACCAGACTGGACTATATATTAGTCTCCACCCACTTGATCTCAGAGACCACGCAGGCTACATATGGTTCTATATTAGTCTTGGATCATGCCCCACTCCAACTGCAGCTTATGGTGGGTCAGCAGACCTCTGGGAGTCCCCAGTGGCGGTTCAACCCGATTTTATTCCTGGATGAAGAGTATGTAAAATTTATCAATGGGAAAATCGAAGAGTATATTGGCAACAATAAAAATAAAGGCACATGTATCAATTTTGTTTGGGATGCCTTGAAAGCATTCATCCACTGGGAGACAATCTCCCTATGCAGCTTATAAGAAAAAAACATCCTCCAGGGTAGAGAAGCAGCTCACTGCTGACATTCAAAATCTAGAGAAGACAGCCATGAGCTCTCCCCAGCCCCAAATAACAAAAGATCAAAAACTGCTAAAGGGGAAGCTGCACCAGATGGTGACAGGGAAACTTGAGCGGGACCTAATGATTACTAAATCATACACACACTTTGAGGGGGATAAATCTGGAAAATGATTGGCTGGGCTAATCAAACACAAAAAAGTGGAATGGGCCACACTCTCCATGACCAAGCCTGATGGCTCCCCCACATACAATCAGAAAGAGATCAATGAGATCTTTGAGGCATTTTATTCTTGCCTATACACTACCCAAGTACCACCAGAAGGGGACCCCGGAGGACTTTCTTCAGGACGTGGATATGCCACATCTGAGTGAGACCCTCAAAGCTGAGATCGACTCACCCCTGACCCCTGAGGAGATAAAGCAGGCGGTCTGGCATATAAATAAGGGAAAAGCACCGGGCCCTGATGGTATCCCCGCCAGATTTTACAGAGCCACCTGGGATACCCTTGGACCCCTTATGCGAGAGGTCCTGGACTCAGCCTTAACGCAGGGGGAACTATCACACTCTCAAAGGATGGCCACCATAACAGTGCTCCCTAAACCAGAGAAAGACCCCTCTAAATGTAGGTCATACTGCCCTATATCACTACTTAATACGGATTATAAAATCATAGCCAAAATCATAGCATATAGGTTGGAGGAGGTACTCCCGGGATTAATCCATATAGATCAAGGGGGGTTTGTTAAGGGAAGACAAGCCAAGTGTAACCTTCACAGATCCATCAATGTTATCCACAACTGGAAAAGGGGGGGGGGACCTTATAGAGGTCTACTTGCACTTGATGTCGAAAAGGCATTCGACCGAGTCGAATGGCTCTTCATGTTTGCTGTGCTATGCAAATTTGGTTTAGGGAATACTATATTGAAATCAATAGGAGCCCTCTATGCAGATATTGACCATCAGCACACTTGCAGCTCCCTTTTCCCTAACTAGAGGTACGAGGCAGGGTTGTCCCTTGTCTCCTCCATTATATGTGCTTACCATAGAAGCACTAACAAACACTATTCGAGGGCATGGTGATATCAAGGGATGTAAGGTAAGGAAGGATGTCCAAGTAAAATTGTTGTTTGTGGATGATAATTTATTATTTCTGGACAACCCCAGTGAGGCCCTCCCAGCTTTGAGTAGAATTTTTGAGAAATATGGCCCCCTTTCGAGACACAAAATTAATTGGAACAAAAGGGAATGGCTCCACCTAGGGGAAACGAGGATATCCATAGAAATAGCTGGCACCATAATACACCCTACTAAGCAGATTAAATACCTGGGGGTTCTGCTGCCTAGCAAACTCTCCCAAATCATACCCATTAACTATGGTCCCTTGATCAGGAAACTTAAGACAGATAGTGTTAATTGGAGGGCCTTGCCTCTCACATTATTGGGTCGAGTTAACCTGGTCAAGATGTACTTGCTCCCTAGGGCCCTCTACCTTTTTCAATCCATTCCAATATCCCTCCCACAGAAATATATCAAGGCCCTGGAGGGGGCATGCACCCACCTTTTGTGGCAGGGGAAAAAGTAGAGAATCAGAAAAGACACATTGTGGCTACCTGAGAAATTGGGGGGCTTGAGCTTACCCAATATGCACTTACATTATATCTCAGCCCAATTAGCCCATATCCAGGATCTGCTAAGGGATGAGGTAGATGCCCCAACATGGACAAAAATGGAAAATGAGGGTAGTCCCTATTTTTATTACAGCCTATTGGTTGACTCAATGGGAGATGACACCCCGCCAAGATTCCTGACCCTTGCACCAGGACTACCTGGAAAGTGAGGATGCAGACATACTCTTTACTGAGACATAGGCCTGGGCCATCACCAGATGTGACACTAGGGAGGTTTCTGAAGGGGAAAGGAGGGCTCTTAGACAATGATAAAATAGGTCTAAAAGGTGGGACAAACTGGGTCTATAACGACTAAGCCAATCCCTTAAGGGAGGGAAGATACAGCAGTTTGAAGCTCTAATTAGGAAATTTAATCTACACCCTTCTCAATACTTCATATACCTTAGAATAAGAAGCAAGTTGCAACCACCCCGGGAACCCAGGATCCCCTTACACTGCAATGATCCCCTCCAGAAGAACTCCTCACAACATTTTCCAACATTAAGGGTTTCAGATCACTTAATAGGTGTTACAAACTATTGTTAAATGATCTCCTCGACCCCCTGGGAAGAATTAAGTGAGCCTGGGAGGAAGATATCTACTGTGAAGGGATCTTGGAAGGGGACTGGAGACTGTCACAGCCCCACTCAGCAGATCAGGCCCTCTGCTCCCACAATGCCAACCTCTGAGTGCAGTATTGTGAACAGTTAACAGAACAGGGTAACCCTCCTGTCTGTTTTGTGGGTTCGAATCAAACTTTGGTCTCAAGTTCTGGAGGGATTCAAACTGTGAACCTCTTGCTAGCATATCCAATATACAGGCTCAGATAATTCTGCTCTTCGGTTGGGCTAGATATCTTTCGCCTACGGGCACCTAACCAGGTGTACAGAATGAACCCTTAAAAACTCTGTTAAAGACCTCAGAATAAACTCTTACCTTTTCCAGTTTGGTAAACCAGTAAGCTATGCCCAGTGTCAGCTTTAACCATATATGCTTCACTTGTCAAATAAAGAATTTCAAAGGCACACCAAGTAGTCTCTAAAAATGAGATGTTTACTTAAAAATAGATAAAAATGTAAAATGTAAATGCAGAACCATATATCACAAAACATACAAATCACTTAAAAAAACAGGTTTAAAAGTACAGACAAAATCTCCTAGCACAGTACACCTAGAATTGTCTTTTCTAATGTATACTTATCTCCAAACAGTGTCTGATGTTGTTTTTTTCATAGTCCAAACATGTGTGTCCCTACAGGTCACTCACAGCATAATTAACAAACTGTCTTGAACCTGCCTTCTACATGATGTCACCCAGCTCCTCCTCTGTTTATTAAAAATTATACAATCAGAATGTCTTGTGTCAGGAGGTAAATTAATAAGCAACATCAGCAAAAAAAAAAACCTTGTTTCCCCATATGACTTCCAAAATCAAGTCTGTAATTTTCCAAGTCCTTTCTTTCATCCATGAGCAGCATACTGCTCTTCACAGACATCAAAGAACTTTTTATGACTCTCTCACTCTCTCTGCCAGTTCTCACTGAGGTGTAATATTCTTTTGGCACCAGCTGCAATTAACTGACCTTTCTGAGGACGCCATAAAATGGATATTTCAGGGCTTAGCTACAAACAACCCATATCTAAAATAAGGCTATAAAATGCGAGTTCTTAGGAGTTAATCTCACCACAGAGATCTGCTGTTTAACATATATCCTGTCTTTTGAACTGATACCTTGGGGGGGAGAGGGTTGTCATCCCAGGCACAGAATTTTTCATGACAGACAATCACACTGCATTTTTATATTACAAAAATCATAGATTAATCAGAACCAGCTGTCCAAGTGTCACAGAGACTACTTCTAAAAGATATTTTAAAATGTTCAGTTAATAACTGGCTAAGAGCCGTTCAGTATAATTTTCTCTTGTGCACTTATCACACCCCAAAGCTAGCTCATACAATAGACCCTGAATCCTCACCTTACTGCCCTAAATGCCAAGCCCAAGTGGGTGACTTTTTTCATATGGTCTGGTCCTGTCCTAAAGTGATATGTTTCTGACAGGGAGTGATTGAAATCCTAGCTGAGACCCTACATGTTGCGATCAATCTGGATCCTGTGGAAATTTTATTAGGCCTCCCCACGTTAGGTGGCTGGCAACCTAGAAGGGGTCAAAAACTGTGGAGACTAGGTGTGGTGGTAGGCATGAGAGAGCTGGCCATGCACTGGAGACTTGATCAAGTCCCCACTATAACATCATGGGCTAGGTCACTTATGCAAGTAATGAAATTGGAGAGGACACAATATTTAGTCTGTGGTCAAATTGTAAAATACGAAGAAATATGGTCCCCAGTGGAACAGGCTATCCAGAGAGACTGGTTCCCCAGCTTCTGAGGACACTGGGTGTTTGGATAACATTCCATCAATTTGGGATTTGTGATTAGGAACCTATATCCTTCTCTACTGTTAAACAACAAAATGTACGTCAATTATATTTTAAATACTAAGGCCCAGATATTCAAAAGGGTTGCGCATGGCGCAACAGTGTTTCGCATGGCACAGCAGTGTTGCACCATGCGCAACCCACTGATGCACCCCGGCATGATATTCAAAAGGGAAAAGTGCAACGCACAAATCCCGATGCGCCAGAGCGCATCAGTAATGTATGCAGGCACAGGTAGGGGGGGCGTGCCCATGCATAACCTGCACAGCCCGATATTCAGCCTGGGATGTGCAGAGTCATGCATGCACAACCCCTACCTGCGCCTGCACAAAGTTAAGCCAAAAAAAAAGGAACAACTGATGGCCACCCACAGGTGAGCTGCCGCATTGCAGGACACAACACAGCAGCTGCCACCTGTGGGTGGCCACCCGAGTTCCTGCCGCACCTGGTGGCACCCCCCTATGCCCCATGGTGGGCATCCGTGTCATGAAATCCCCCCTGTCCAATATCCCTGGTGGTCCAGTGGACCTCTATGTGCCCGATCGCGGGCATGTGTCCTGAAGATTCAGCCCCCCAAGTCCAATATCCCTGGTGGTCCAGTGGACTGCACTGAGCCCGATCGCAAGCATCTGTAATAGAACCCCCTCAAGTTCAATATCTCTGGTGGTCCAGTGGATTAATCGCTGCCTAATCGTGGGTATCAGTACTTCTATCAAATACCTTTACTACCCTGGTGGTCTAGTGTACCCCCACCCCACCGTCCACTGGAGCCTCTATTGCCTCGCCTCCTGGTCAGCCGGGCTGGAGATCAGCATCTCTACCCGCTCGTTGCCCACCGCTCCCACCGACTGAGTTAGCTGGGGTTGGTAGTTTACGAAAGCATGAGCCAGGCATGTATCCCATATTACCATTATCCAGATATGTGAACATTCATTCACATATTTGACCGAGATGGTAGCTACGCCCATTGGCTTCTGCTGTGAACCACGGGAGTGCAGCCCCACTGAGCTGCTGGCCGGGCGGGCGGGTGGCTGGTGGTGCCGCCAGGACGTGGGAGGGGCGGCGGTGGGACCCAGTGGGCGGTGGGTGGGGGCTACACTCAGACCACCAGGGTAGTAGGGGTATTTGATGAGGTACTGATGCCCGCGATCGGGCAGCGATCGGTCCACTGGACCACCAGGGATATGGGACTTGGGGGGGGTTCTATTACAGATGCCTGCGATCAGGCTCAGTGCGGTCCACTGGACCACCAGGGTTATAGGACGGGTTTTTTTTTTTACATGAATGCCCGCGATCGGGCTGCAGGGGCATCGGTCCCTGATGGCTGCTGCCTGGCAGGGTGCCAGGCGCAAGTCCTCGGGGATTAGTGCACCTGCATTCTAATGGCATGCAAATGGGGCCATGATGAGATGCAAATGGCCCCCTGTGCACCTTGCCTAAATTATGGCCCCATTTGCATGTCCCCTTTTGAATATCGCAGGTGCTGTGCATGGCGCAATGGCACTTGCGCTAGCGCATTTCCATGCTCCACTCTGGCCACTTGCACTGGCGCAGTGCCACTGCGCCATGCACAGCGGGGGTGGCCAGGGTGCGATATTCAAAGCTGCTGTGCCATAGAGCAGCTCCTTTGAATATCACCGAGGCCACACCCCTGTGCAACAAAGTTGAGCTGCGCCCAGGCTTGCGCCACAGCCTGGCGCAGTTTGAATATCCGGGCCTAAGTGTCATTTTTTCACTGATTGTATGTACTTGTAATTCATAATGATGTTGAAAGTGTATCCCATGTGTGGGGAGATAAGGTATGTCCTTATTTGTCCAATCCTAAAGTCTAGAAAAAAAAAAGTAGCATTGTTATGAAGTAATGTGGTATGTCCTGTTGATATTGGTCAGTTATCAGTAGGTCAATTGTGATGTATATAAATCCCTTTTATGGGAGTTACTAGATAACTTTGGGACATATCCTCATTTATTAGCAATTTAAAAAATATTACATTACAACTGCGCAGCAGAAATCAGATTTACAAAAGATGGTGCTTTAACAAAATAATTTTTTATAAAAAAAGGAGTGAAGCAAAGCTGCTTACTTACTCCCCTATTGTTTAACCTTTATATTGAGATACTGGTCAAACACATCTCCACTATTGATACCTATGCTCCCTCTATAAACAACAAAATGGTCCAATTGTCATTATATGCGGAAGATGCGATAATCATTTCTCAAACCCCTGTTGGACTCCAGAGGGGTATGGCAAACATTATGCAATCCCTGGCTAAGCAAGATCTGGAGTTCAGTGTTGATTAATCTAAAAATAGCTATACTGGGGAAAAACAATAAAAATTCAAAATTCTGGATTATTGAAAAACAATAAAAAATTCTAAATTCTGGATTATTGAGGGAAGAAATTTGAAGTTGTAAAAGAATATAAATATTTAGGTATAATTATTGACTCTAATATGTCATGAAAGCACACCTGATGGAAGTAAAAAATAACTCATATAAATCTGTGGCTGGTATCAGAACTTTTGGTAACAAATTTGCAAGTAACTCATTTGTAACAATGAAGAAAGCCTTCAAAGCAAAAACAATGAGACAGTCCATTTATGGGAGTGAAATATGGGGTCTTTACAAAGATAGTTTAAATATTGACACAATCCAGAACTAATTTGTCAGGATCAAGTTAAAGTGCTAGTGTACTGCCTAAAACTATTACATTTTAAAAGCAGCCAACCATTACCTTATATATCTGAGGTACTTTTTCTTTACACGGTGTTTAATTTGAAGATGGTTTACCTGGTGTTAGTAGGTGTGATGTGTGAAACAGCACATTGCCTGGCAGCTGACATATCTAGCTCTACTGCCCCTCACTACATCACCATCATTATGACCTCACTGACTGTGACATCACTGCTGCTTAGGAACAGCAATTCAGTGACTGCCAGGTCATTCACCTGTGATGTCACTGTCAGTGAGATCACAATGCGGATGATGTAGTGGGGGACAGTAAAGCTAGATATGTCAGCTGCCAGACTAAGAGCTGTCCCACACATCCAGCACAATATTATCACATAGAAGACTTTCTGATGAGAAAAAGGAAAAGGAAAAATACTCCAGAAATAAAGTTATAACTGACTACTTCTTAAAATTTGTATTATTTTCCTGCCTGCTTACTTTGGCTGCACTAACTCTTTAAATCTAACAAGGGATTGTCCAACCAGTTTTCAAACGTTGTAAACAGGTATGCTTCCAATAAAAACTGGAATTTTAATAAGAGCAGTTAACTTATGGGGGAGAATAATGAAAATAGTGGATAACTGTCTTGCAAAAATGTGTTGGCTAGAGCTTCAAAAATTGAAGGCACTAATAATCTAAGTTATAGCTGGTTCAGTAAGCTGAAAATAACATTGAGAAAAATGGGATGTATAGGCCTTTGGTCTGTTAGAGCACTAAGTGATACAGATAACACTGTCAGGGAAATTGTAATTAGATTAAAAGACATTGCAATGCAGGAAGATATTGCTAGAATTTATGATTTAGATGTTTATGATATATATTCAAATATAAAGAACTCTTGGGGCCTAGAAAGTTATTTGATTCATTGTGAAAACTGTGAGTATAGAAATATTCTCTGTACAATAAGACTGTCTAGCCTAGGACTTCAACTTCATAAAGTGAATAGATTTGTTGATTTTGGAAAGATGGAAATATGTAATTGTTTAACTAAGTCATTAATAAGTCCTTTGCACGCTCTCCTCAAATGTAAAAACAGAGTAAAGCTTAGAAAAAAATGGTTTAGAGGGAGTCACGTGATGCAGAAGCGTATGGCTGCTGTTCTCATGACTCGCTAACGATCGATTCGGTCTTTAGACCCCTTCTGAGTGAGCAATTCCGATCGTTTAGCGTGGTTTTGGCCAGTCATGAGTAGATAGAACAGCCCAAGTCAGTATATGGAGGCAGAAATGAAAAAAGCGCCTCCTAAGCACACCCCCCGACAACGCCTGAAAAGGCCGCTAAAAAGTCCAAGGCCTCGGCGCTACAGTTATCACAGGGCCCAGGGGAGCTGCCTGGGGCAGAGGAGCCTCTTACGTTGGCTAAGTTTCTAGCGTAATTTAGGCCTTTTAAGGCCACATTGGATGACATGGCTTGCGAGATTAAGTCTCTCACCACAACAATGGAGGATTTGAACAGGAAGATCTCAGACAATTTTGCAAGAATTAAATCGCTGGAAACTACTAAGGAGCTGATGGAAGCTAACATAATTGCACTGCAGCAAAAGCTTGGCAAGGTGGATTCTAAGTTTGAAGATTTAGAATAGAGAAGCTGTCGCAACAATGTTGTGATTATTGGCTTGCCTGAGAAAGCTGAAGGTTGGGATCCGATTAAGTTTATACAGAAGTTAATTGTAAAAGTGGCTTGGCCCCTCACCCTTTGGCTCAGTCCTACATAATTGAGCCGTACATCGAGCTCTCACGTCCGCCTGCCCCAGGTGGTCCACTTAGAGCATTTATTTTTAGATTCCTGAATTATCAGGAACGGCAGCTATTTGTCACCAAGGCCAGGGATAATAAGGAATTATACTGGGAGGGGGCGAAGCTCAGAGTGGTGCAAGATCTTCCGTTCACCATCCGGCAAAGAAGGGCAGCTTTTCATGTGGTGGTCAAAAAATTGATTGCAGCTGAGGTTAAATTCCGGATGATCTATCCTGCAAGACTTCAAGTGAAGATTCAAGATGAATGGAATATATTCGAGTCTCCAGAACCGGCTAGGGAAACATTGCAAAAGGTTTTGCCTGCTTTATTTAAGGACCCTTGAAGATGCAACTTAGTGTGGGATTTGTGAGCCCCTTTATCGGATATCTTGGGTATTTGCTGGACTGATAACTTTGATCACTCTACACTAATTTCTAGGGGACTCATATGTGAACTGGGACCTTTATATGGCTGAATTTGTGCAGCCAGCGCTTTTGTTGTGTTATATAGTTTCCTCGGCCTAGTTCTACCCTGTATCAAGGTCCTGCTATTGGGCAACATATCAGGCTCAATATTCGTCTGGTTCCTTGGGGTCACCGTGTGGGAGAGTAGGGGCCTGTGTAGGCAACCTGCACTCTGTGCTCTGCAATTAAGTGGTGGGTTTGTTTTTTATTATTTCCCTTTTGTTTCCGGCAGAGCAGCTCTTGGCAACGTGTGCCTGTATGACGCCATAAATTTGTTGTGGCTCAATTACCTGGGACTAATCTCTTTTGTTTGTTCCGCCGAGGTTCCTCTCGAAGTACAGGGTTGATAACGGTTATATAAATACCACACCTTTATAAGTTTGTGTGGGTTATATACAGTCATCCTTTTCTAATGTATGTTTTTTGATCACGTCATGTATGGAAGGTTTTTGATGTATATGGTTATTTTCTGGGTGGTTATTAATACTGTATAAGATAGGTTGTCTTACAAGGTATACTTTAATTTGTAAGGGTTATATCATCAATGGGATTTAATGTTCGGGAGGGGAGGCGGGTGGGGCAGGGAGTAAGCTGGAGTGTCCTGTTGTCATGGGCCATGCGGTATATGTTTGGGGTGGGGGAGGGTATGTTGGATTTTGGGATATTTCAATTTGGGGTATGGTATCATTGAGGGGGTGGGTGGGGTTTTATTTTATTAGAGGCACTACGCAAAAGGGTTTATGGGTAGTTGTTCACAGTTCCTGTCTGAAACCGTTGTCAGCAAGGAATTGCATTTGTATTACACCCCTGAAGTCGACATGGAAACATTGACACAAACTAAGTTTCTCACTTGGAATGTTAAAGGAGCTCGGCTTAAAGATAAGCAATACAGAATTCTTAAACATATGGAACTTCTAGAGGCTGAAGTTGTGTTTCTACAGGAAACGCATTTATTATTGTCGGAAGCAAATGCCATGAGGAGGTTACAAATAGGTCAGGTTTTTGCCTCTCAGGGTAATACGCAGAGTAGGGGGGTCATGTTGTTGTTACATAGATCTTTGTCGTTTAAACCTTTACAGGTGCTTCAGGATCCAGAGGGCAGATATGTACTAGTCAGAGGGAGGTTACAAAATACGGAAATATTATTGGGTTCCATATATGGTCCCAATGCGGATACCCAGGATTTTTGTGGGTTTACTAAAGGTGTTGCTGCTTTTACTCACCTTCCGATGGTTTTGGGTGGTGACTTTAATCTGACTTTGGATCCCTTAATGGACAGATCAGGTAAATCCCAGCTCTGCTTAACTCCTGCAATTCGGGCAATGACTGATCTGCTCGATCAGCTTGGACTGGCAGACATCTGGTGGGTCCTTCACCCGGATTCCAGGGAATTTACGTTTACCTCCTCTGCCCATGGGACCTCATCCCGTCTGGACTATTTCTTTCTCTCCTGGCCTCTCCTTAGAGGAGTTCTTAATTCCAAAATTATACCCGGTCCTATTTTGGATCATGCAGTCTTAACGGTAACTATTTCCTTTGCATCTATTACTGAAAAGGAAATAGATGGAAATTTAATAATCAAATCCTCAGGGCACCTAGAGTGGTTAAGCTTATAGCAGAACAGATTGAGGAGTTCACACTGAATAATTTGAATGAGGAGACTCGCCCAGATATTTTTTGGGGGGCGTTTAAGCCCTACCTAAGGGGGGTTTTGATTAGCCTGGCTGTGAGTAATAAAAGAGAAAAGAAGGAAAAAATGGTGGAATTATTGGCACGCATTAGGGCATTAGAAATTGAATGTGTCAACCATCCTACCAGGGATAACAAAGAGGAGTTAATTAAGACCAGAGATGCATATCTTAGACTGCTTGGGGATCAGGCAGAACTGGCTTTAGTTAAGACGAAGGCCAATTATATTGATCAGGATGAAAAGCCTGGGAAATTATTAGCTAGACGTTTGTCGCAATTGGAATCTTCTAGATTAATTGAGGGAATTGTTTCCAGGGAGGATGGTTGCGTTAAAACTTCCTCAGATGAAATCGCCCAACTTTTCTGTCAGTATTTCGGGAATTTGTATAAGGAGATGGCAACACCACCTCTGGGGTGTCATATAACTGCATTTTTTAAAGATTTGGATCTACCTGTTCTTACTGAGGTGGAGCGAAACTCCCTTACAGCAGATATTACTTTAGCAGAGATTGAATCTGCTATCAAGAATTTGTTCCTAGATAAAACCCCTGGCCCGGATGGGTTTTCGTCCAATTTTTATAAAAAATTTTCTTCCTCGCTAGCTCCTCACCTTCTCAGGTTGTTTCGACATATATGTGCGGGGAAGGAGACTGAGAAATCCTTTTTTGAAGCTTTCATTGTTTTACTCCTCAAGCCTAATAGGCCCACCACAGATCTGGCTAGCTATAGGCCCATATCTTTGTTCAATTGTGATCTAAAAATTTTGGCCAAATTATTGGCGGATCGTATAAATAAGGTGCTGCCCAAATTAATAGGGAGTGAGCAGGTAGGTTTTATGAAGGGCAGATCTTCGATTGACCATTTTAGAACATTGGCCCATGTTTTCTCCGGCTTCCGAGGAGACCAATCTTCCAATGGCGTTGGTCTCTTTGGATGCTGAGAAAGCCTTTGATAGGGTCTATTGGAATTTCCTATTTGAAACTATGCAAAAATTTGGATTTCCTGAAAAATTTTTAGAATGGCTGAGAGCCCTACATTCTAACCCATCTGCTAGAATCAGTTGTAATGGAGTCATCTCCAACTCTTTTCCACTACGTGTGGGTACAAGGCAGGGATGTCCTTTATCCCCATTGCTATTTAATTTGTATTTGGAACCCTTGATACGGAGAATACTCCACGAGCAGGGGATAGAGTCCATTAAGATATTGGGATTCCCTATTAAGGTTACTGCTTACGCAGATGACCTCTTGATATATGTGTCAAGGCCTGCCAGATCTATTCCCAAACTGTTGGATTTGTTAAAACAATGCAGTCGGGTTTCTAATTATAAATTAAACTTAGATAAAACAGTGGTTTATCCTCTTAACACTAGGGTATTTAAAAGGGAGATAACAGAACTTGGACTGAAATGGAGCCCAGATTCACTTAAATACTTGGGTCTGGTATTAACCCAAAATACGGCACGTATGCGTCAATTGAATTTAGACTCCCTGATCCACACCATAGAGCTCGATCTTAAGAGATGGACACAACTCCCTTTATCCTTGTGGGGAAGGATTAGTGTAGTGAAAATGAATATATTTCCCAGGCTTTTCTACCCTTTAAGCAGATTAGATATCTTTCTTCCGCTATCCTGGTTTAAGAATCTTCACGCTATAATTGCAAATTTTGTTTGGAAACATAAAAAATCCAGGATGGCCTACTACAAATTAGCTGCTCCCAAACCAGTGGGTGGCCTAAGATTACCCCACTTTGGTTTGTATTTTTGGGTGGCTCAGTTGAGTAAATATGGTAGATGGGCGTTGTTTGATAACATGGTTAGCTTACCTGATTATGTCCCTTTATGGGTAAAATTTGAAAAGGGCGTTAACTATCAGCCATGGGATCAATCCCTTTGCCCTTCTCTTTTTATCTCCTAAAGTGCTTCCCTTAGCTTTGAAAAAATCTCCAATTGGAGTTGCGGTTAGGTCTCATGGTCAGCTTTGTGGTTTCATTAAATATAATCATCTTGAGGATAGGGGACAGCCGATTTGGGGTAATCCACGATTTCAGATTGGCTATAAGGTTATTCAACCAGGCTGGTTCGAAACGTTAAGGGATTGCTCCTTGGGGGACTTCCTTGATGAAAGCGGAGGCATAATCCCGGGCCCAGGCAATAATAGAAAGGCTTAGACTTGTTAACAAGGATATCTTTAAAGTATTGCAGCTCAGGCATGTTTTGCTATGGAAAGTGGGTAGGAGAGCGGAACAAACGCCCTCCATTGGATTTTTGGAGAATATAAGCCCATTGGTTGGTGCCTCTCAGGCAATCTCGAAAATTTATTTAGTTTTGTTTCATTGGGCGTATCCAACAAATCTTGCCCCGTGCACGTATTGGAATGATGTGTTTCCAGGCATTCCCTTAGACTGGACGGGAATTTGGACAGCATGTCATAAATATTTTAAGCATGACCAATTAAGGCTTATACAATTCAAGGTTGTACATAACATTTACTACTCACCCCAGAAATTGAAAGATTTGGGTTTACTGAACGACCCTAAATGTTATAGATGTGAGGCGGATTCAGGAGACCTTTTGCATATTTTCTGGAATTGCCCGTTGGTAGCCCCCTTATGGACTGAAATTCATAATAACCTGAATCCGCTTTTAGGTTTAGAGGATATGTTTAGACCGGAAGTTTGTGTACTGGGTGAAATGTCTGCTTTTCCTGTTAGAAATAGGAAATTTTATATGGCTCTAATCGCTGTCACAGTCAAAAAGCTTGTGCTCCGGCATTGGAAGGACAAACTTTGTCCTTCTTACAATGAATGGTTAAATGATCTCCTGGCCTTTTTAAGAATGGAGAGGATGATAGCTATTCTCCATAATCAGTCAAATCTTTTTGATAGGATCTGGGGACTATTCGATACTTGTTATTCTAGATAGACTTTGACTCTACCCTGGTAGTATTACACTTATTGCGAGTGCCTTGAGGGGGGAGGGGGGCCTTTTTGATGGGTAGGGTGTGATAGAGTATTGGGTGGGATGTGTGGGTTTTGTGTTTTGTTATTTTATTGTTTTCTTATGGTTAGTAGGGTTTAGGATGGGGGGTATTTGCAGAGTTAATTTTAATTAATACGGGATCGGACATTTATTGTTGTGATGTATACATTCTTACTGTATGTCCTTGGTTGGTTTTTTCTCTGCTGAAAATTAATAAAGTTTAAATGGAAAAAAAAAAAAAAAAAATGGTTTAAATTTTAATTTCACTTACAGTACTAAACCCAGGACATTATATTAAACATACTCCAGTTTAAAAAGGTCAGAGTCATGTATGATGTTGCAGAATATTTCAGCAACTGTAAAGCCTGGAAAATGAATAATTAAATGCACTTTTCTATGCACTTATGTATCTTAAAGTAAAGGCTATGTATATTTTAGCTTATGTTTTTTATGAATGTAAGTAATGTAACAAATCATTTTCTGATTTTATACATTTCTTTTCTACAAGTAAAAATTGAATAAAATTGAACAACTGTGATGTATCTAAGTGGTGATAGCTTGGTACCTAACAGGTGATAGCTTGATATGTTGACACTTAGCTCAAAGATATAGAACAGTTATGTGAGAACTTACCATAACACTAGATATTCGAGGGATCTCTGTCATCAGGTCACACCTATGGAACTTAGCCATCAGGCATTAGGATCCCAGGGAAGCTTTTCTGCAGCAGTCTACTAGGGGGCTGCCCATGCCGACGTCAGGCTCCAATGTCATTCACCCTATAAAAGCGCGGGTGGCCCCGCTCCCTCCTTAGTTCTTTCCCTAGCTGGAGGCCATGAGACAGAAGTCCCACTAGGGAACTGAGGAGAGGACAAAGGTGTCCAGCAAGCAGAACAGCTGCAGCAACAGGACAGCCGAGCTAGAGAGAGAGAGAGAGAGAGAAAGAAAGAAAGGGTGATTGAGGGAGGGATGGCATGACCTGAAGACAGAGATTCCCTCGAAGATCTACTGCTACAGTAAGTTCTTACGTAACTGTTCTGTCTTCTTCAGGGATATCTCAGTCATCAGGTCACACCTATGGAATGAGTCCCAAGCAGTGCTATGAGCAAGGACATTCTGGGTGGTGGGAGGCTAGAGGCCTAAGAAAGAAGGTCCTGAAGCACAGCAAGGCCAAAGCCTGCCCTTCTTTCGGATGCAATGTCCAGACTGTAGTGCTTGGTGAAAGTGTGGACAGTACTCCAAGTGGCAGCAGCACAAATCTTGACTGCTGACACCCCTCAAAAACAGACAACTGAAGTGGCCATGCCCCTGGTGGAATGGCCCTTAACAACTCCAGGAAGTTCCTTTCCGTACTTCCTGTAATACAAAATAATACAGTTGGCCAACCATTTGGACAAGCACTGTTTCAAAACTGGAGTGCCTTCTCTACCAGGAGTGAAAGAAACAAACAACTGTTTGGACTTCTTGCAGTCCTTAGTACAGTGTGTATAGTAACGCAAGCTTCTATGCACATCCAAAGTATGGAGTAATGCTTCCCCTGGATTGGCATGGTTTGGGTAATAAACAGGCAGGTGGATGGATTGGTTGAGGGTAAACTCAGACACCACCTTAGGAAGAAACTTGGGATTAGTACACAAAGAGACCCTGTCCTTGTGGAAAATCAAATAAGTCTACTCACACATGAGAGCCTGTAGCTCTGAAATTCTTTGAGCAGAAGTAATGGCAACTAAAAATAATGCTTTCTATGGCAGAAAACGTAGCTTACAAGACATGGCCGGCTCAAAAAGAGGCAGGGTCAGCTTCTCCAAAACAAAATTGAGGTCTGAAGCCGGAACTGGATTATGGATTGGAGGCTTTAAGTGAAGAATGCCTCTGAGAAAAGTACGGGCCACATCCATCTGTGCCACCGTATGGCCATTGATGGGCACATGGAAGGCAGATATGGAAGACAGGTGCATTTTAAGGGAGGAGTATTTGAGATTGGCATCAGACAAGGTCAAGAGATACTCCAAAACCTGATTCACTGGACAGGTGAAAGGGTCCAGCTGGTGAGAAGTGGCCCAGATAGCAAACCACTTCCACTTCATAGAATAAGTGGCCCCGATGGAGGGTTTTCTGCCAGCCACCAGGACATCAGCCACCTTCTGAGACAGCCCAAACTGAGCAATGGCTATGTATTCAGAAGCCATGCATACAGATGAAGGGATTTGAGGTCTGGATGGACCAGGGTCCCCTGTGCCTGTGTCAACAGGTCTCGGCAAAGGGGAACTGGAGGTTCCACAGCCAATTGTTGCAGTAATGGAAACCACATCTGCCATGGCAAGAACAGGGCCACAAGAATCAGGATGGTGCCCTCCATCTGTAGTTTGATGAGAACCCTCTGAATTAGAGGGAAGGGAGGGACTGTGTAAAGAAACCTTCCTTTCCAGGAGAGAGGCAATTCGTCTGACAGAAAACTCCAGGCCTTGTATCTAATGAGCAGAAACATGGCAGTTTTGTGTTGAGTGGGGACGAAAAATGGCCCAACTCTAAATGACCCCACCTTTCTAGCAGGAGTTCTGCAACCGAGGTCAGCAGCTCCCACTCATGCACTTTGGACTAAGACCAGCTGAGGCTGTGCACCAAGGCATTTTGGGCACTTGGCACATGGATGGCTGACAGTTCTAGACCATGATCTAGAGTCCAGTACCAGACCCTTATTGCTTCCTGGCACAGAGGATAAGAATGGGTCCCTCCTTGCTTGTTGATATAATACACTACACTAAGATTGTCTGACTGCACCAGCAGAGGACACAGGGAGAGATGGTTCTGGAAGGCCTGTAAAGCATACAGAACTGCTCTAATTTCTAGAATGTTTATGTGGAGATGCATCTCCCTGAGAGACCAGAGGCCCTGGGTCTGATAGGGGCCTAGATGGGTATCCCAGCCCTGACCCCAAGCATCCATGGTGAGGATCTGGTGTCGGGTGGGGATCAGAATGGGAATTCCTTTTAGGAGATTGGCCATATTCGTCCACCAGTGAAGCACTTTGCAGACTTATGAGGAGATCAGAATCAGCTGATCTAGGTTGTCTGAATGCTGATCCCATTGGGCCCAGAGGTCCACTGCGGAATCCTCATGTGGAACCTGACCAGGGAGACCATCATGATGGCCACTACCATGAGGCCTAAGAGCCAGAGGAAAGTTCTGGCTGGCACATACCGGTTCTGAGACACCTTCTGGGCTAGGGCAATAAGGCGATCCGCCCTGTCCTATGGGAGGAAGGTCTTGCCCTGAGTAGGGTCCAGAACGGCACCTATGTATTGCAGTCTCTTAGAAGGGGTCAGTACCGACTTGAGGTGGTTGACTGTGATGCCCAAGGAGTGAAACAACTGCAGGGTGCACTCCAGGGTGAGCAACAAGAGCTTCCTGGACTGGGCCTTCAGCAACCAGTCATCCAGGTAGGGGAACACATAGAGGCCCCCACAATGTAGGGCCACTGCCACAGCTGCTAAGCACTTGGTAAAGACCCGTGGCACAAAAGATAAGCCAAAGTGCAATATCCTGAACTGGTAATGCTCCCCTGAAAGAGGAACCGCAGGTAACTCCTGTGAGGGGAAGGGGGGCAAACCATGATATGCAGATAGGCATCCTGCATATCAAGGGAGCACAGTCAGTCACCCTGCTTGAGAAGAGCAAGAAGGCCGTGCAACGTGACCATCCAGAACTTTTTGTACTGAATAAAAAGGTTCAGCTCCTTGAGATCTAGAAAGGGCCTTAAGTCCCCATTTCTCTTGGGAACTAGGAAGAACCTGGAATAGAAGCCCCTGTTCTTTTTACACCTGGGCACTGGCTCTGTGGCCTGCTTGTGCAGCAAGGTGAGGACCTCCTCCCGGAGTACCTGTGTGTGGTCTGGGGAGTAAAACATGGGAACTGGGGGAATATTTGGGGGCTGCTCTAGAAGGTCGAGAGCATGCCCCAGTTTGATTATCTGCAGGATCCAAGCATCTGAAGTGATGGTTCTCCACGGAGACAAATGGAGGGAGAACCTGCCTCTGACCCCTACCTCCTGACTCAAATGAGGAGGAGGGTGGTCCTACAAGGAGTCAGGCAGAGGCTAAACTGGCAGCAGAGGCTGCACTGCCGCCTCTGGGCTTCTTGGCCCAGGGGCTGGCGGAGGAAGAGGGAGCAGGCAAGGCTGATCTGGCTTTGTATTTATCCTGAAGTTTACCTCCGGGACCCAAATTGTGGGAGGGCTTCCAAAAGGAGGACCGTGGCTTACTAATGGGCTGGGCATGCTATAAGGAGTGGATAGACTGAATGGCCCTACCAGAAGCATGCAGCTCATTGATAATGTCCTGTACATCAGGACAAAAAGTTTGTGACCCACAAAAGGGGCATTTAACACCTTTTGCTAAATGTTATTGACAAAGTCAGAGACCTGCAGCCAGGAGTGCCATCTAAGACAAATGCCAGAGGCAGCTTCCTGTGCTATAGTGTCAACCATATCATAAGTTGCTCTAAGGAGGTGCTTGCTTACATCCTCCAAGGCCTGGAGTACCTTCAGGAGGTCCTGCTTGTGAGACCCTTCAGGAAGGGACTGAGCAGTTGCTTTGCTCTTCCTCCAGAGGGTATTTTGGTACTGTATAAGATGAGCCAAGTGATTACCAATCCGGAAGGCTGAGGATGACTGAGGCGAAAGTCCTTTTGCCCCACAAATCCAACTTTCAAAATCCTGGTCAGGGGGCAGGGAACTAAGGTGCTTAGGGGACTTAGTCCTGTCGTGGGCAGCTTTAGTGACCACAGAGTCAGTCTCAGGCTAGGTTGCATAAAAGGGTAACTCTTGATGTACCACATAAAGCTTGTTGGCCTTCCTGGGTATAGCTGGCACCATATTGAGCCTGCGCCAGGCTGCTGTGGCAGCATCATTCAAGGCAGGCAGCAGTGAAGGAATAATCTTAGATGGGGACTCAGGGGATTTCCAAGAAGTCCACCATATTCCTACTGGTTTTATCCTCGTCCTCAGTTTGGAACCCCATAGTGGAGAAGAGCTGCTTCATAACACTGAAGAAGGAGGGGTCCTCAGGGGGACCTGAAAATGTGATTAACAGATTCCTCACTCACAGAAGAGATAGTGGACCTGTCAGAGGTTTCCACATCAACTTCCTCCTCATCCTCTTCTTGCTCAGGGAGGAGAAAATTAGGATGATACTCCTAATCATTGGACTTCTCTGGAGCAGGGGCCGATGAATGCCACGCTGATGAATCTGTAGGGGGCATGTGGGCCTAGCAAGTGGCACCACCGAAACAGCTGATGACAGCGCTGGTGATGCTGGCCCGGGCCATGCAGCTAGCTGTTGAATAATAGAAGTAGTGATGGAGGTAAGAATAGTATTGAGGTCGATGGTAGGGAAGGGAACCATTGTTGACACTGGCATCAATGGGGAGGGTGCGGTGCCTTGGTCTGCTGACAAACTGCAGGGCAGAGGCCGATGACCTGGAGGTCAATGACCCTTGCACCGCCCGATGACGGGTGGGAGGAGAAACCACCATGGGGGGCCTGGAGGATGCAGAGGCCTGCATGGGCTGAGGCACCAATGCAAACCTGTCAACTGGGTGATCTCTTGAGAAGAAGAGGAGGAAGAATCCAGTGGGGACTGGAATCACCGACAGGGGGTGTGGTCCTTTGGCTGCTCCTTGTCCCATCAAGAATCTTTCCCTGAGGATTTGTCCTGGGCCTTGGGGGCCTGTGAGACCATGGAGGATGCTGGTGACTGGGCAGAGGGGGCTGTGGAATACCCCTGCTCTAAGCTGGCTACCTGTTGTTCCAGGAGGAACTTCTGCAGGGCTTTCTTTAATCAGCACTGGGTGGTAAGGTTGAATTTATGGCAGGATTCGCAGGCTGCGATGCTGTGGCTAGGCCCAAGACAGCAGACACAGAGCTGGTGTTCGTTGGTAGAAAAAAATATTTTTTCCTTAGCAGTAGCAACAGAAAAGAGCCCCCAAAGGAGTAGTTCTCGACATGCAAAGGAAAAAGGAATCACTTTTAATAAAAGTGATTCATCGGCAAAAGAAAATAAATGGTCAGAAAATTTTGTCAGTTGAACTGAGCGACAAAGCTTCAGCGGAGTCCATGTGTGAATGGTTGATAGCAGGAAAGAACTGAGGAGGGAGTGGAGCTGCCCGCGCTTTTATAGGGTGAGTGATGTGGGAGCCTGATGTCGGTGTGGGTGGCCTCTAGTAGACTGCTGCAGAAAAGCTTCCGTGGGATATTTGTGCCTGACAGGCAGGTTGCATAGGTATGACCTGATGACAGATATCCCCGAAGAAGATCACTAGTTATCTTTCTAGATTTATACCCACACCTGTTGTATACATGGATATAGTAGTTGTGAGATGTGAAGTCATACTACTGCTCTATCGATATATTTGGTATATGGATATAGAAGCTGCGTGATGTCATGTCTTGAAAGTACTATGTAAGCAATAAGCCAGGGTGTGGGGTGTTGGGAGATACCAACACACCCAGGGGCATAGCGAGGCCCAGTGCCACAGACAGAGGGCCTCACAGGCCCTAGAAGCTTAGAAAATGTGAAAAAGGGAGATTTTGTTTAAAAAAAAAGAATATTGCAATTTATTGTTTTACTGTTTAAAATAGTCCTTCTACTGCTAGGATTGCTTACTTGTAGGAAATCACAAGGTGGCACTGTGTAGGTGAGCATGCAGGTGACTTGGCTGCTGCAAGCTGATTGGTATTGCTTTTACAGGAGTGCACTCTTCGTCTGAGTCTCAGACATTTTTCTCCTGTTCGCTTGCACTTGCTGCCTCTCTCTCACTGGTTCACCTGGCTCACATCCATTTCTCCCTCGCTCACTACTACTTGCTGTCTGTCTCTGTCTCTGTCCCCCTCTCTCTCTCTCTCTCTCTCTCTCTCTCTCTCATTCCCCTGGTTTAGAGCAGAGAAATAAAAAAAAATGGCGACTGATTCAACATACTCTGGTCAGAGCCAACACGGCTATTTCAGAGCGTTGAGTCTGAGTGAAAACTACTTAAAGGTCCTGCCACAGCTGACAGTGTACTTGCACCAGTTCAACAAATCAAGAGGAACAACAGGCATGAGACTGTAGTTCAGGAGTAACACCAATTTGCAGAGGTAAAGCAAAATCCAGACTGGATCAGTATCTCTAACTGCAGGAACATTTTATTAAGTTATAACCACACAGAGAGTGCTGTATTTACCTAGCGCTTCAGACATAAACTCGGTTATGTTCTTCATCTGGGGGCCACCTGATGTAGAACCGAGTCTAAGTCTGAAGCAGCAAGTAAGTGCAGTGCTCTCTGTGTGGCTATAAGTACTCTGTGTGTGGCTATAACATAATAAAATGTTCCTACAATGGAAAGTACTGATCATACCTGTTTTTTTTACCTCTACAAATTGGTGTTACTCCAGGAGTGTGGTCCTCTGCCTGCTTTAACAGTAAGAACACCCTTGCAGTGAAGTAGCTTTCAAGACATTGAGCCACGCTGGTGGTGGGGCCCCAAAATGCTGCAGGCATTTTCAGGTTTAGTTTAGGATAATAGAATAGGATTTGGTACATGCTTGCATGTACAGTTACTGTGTCTCTTATGGTTATAAGAGTGCATTCTTGAGTTCTTCGGGTGACAGAACTGTAAAGCAAAGTTGAGCAGTTCTGGGATACAAAGGACTTGAGCAGAAACTCTTGTAGCCACAAGACACATGGGAATTGTACACATAAATATAAATCATGTTGAAGATTTCTGTTAAGAAATGCAACTTGTATTTAAGGAGCAGGTTTCTACTCTATAAACTTTTACTCCTCCTCAAGATAGACGGCACCTTACCAGGCACTTAATCCATGCAACAATAAAGTTCATTTTTGGCTCGCGATATTTATAGAAATTACACTCGCAAAAAAACTCCATGGAGCTGGTAGACAAAATGCTCCTACTGCCACATGCGCAGCCACTCCCCCACACTAGCATGTTTTGTGATGTCAGTACAAGAACGGGGGGGGGTACTCCTTAGACTATAATGGGGACGGTTTTCACAAGCATTTTTTTAATACTGACATACTGACATTGAGAAAGGAAGGCCACCACTCAACTAACAAGGACTTTGTTAGTTGAGCAGTGGCTATCCTTTCTCAATATCAGCACTTAACAGTATAAACAAACACTTGTGAAAACCAGCCACATTATAGTCTATAGAGCATGCCCTCATGCCGTTCTTGCACTGAAATCACAAAATGTGCTAGCGTGGGGGTATGGCTCCACATAAGGAAGTAGGAGTGTTTTGTCTACCCACTCCACGGAGGTTTTTTGTGAGTGTAATTTCTATAAATACAGCGAGCCAAAAATGAACTTTATGGTTGCAGGGATTAAGTGCCTGGTAAGGTGCTGTTTATGTTGAGGGAGAGTGAAAGTTTACAGAATAGAAACCTGTTCTTTATAAAACAACTGTTAAATTTTGTGGAAAATTAAAGAATCCCCTGTGTGAGGAAATGGACTACTCTATCTGAACTTAGAACTGTAGCATTAAAACTGTTTGCATGAGATGTTTTGTGGGGAAAATAGTACTTGAAATGTTTTGATTAGCCAGGAATGATGTCATGATTTATTATTTTGTGTATAGAGGATAGTGGATGGCTAGCCATGCATACCAAGCCTGTGTTGTCACCGACCTAAAGAGTAGTCATAACCCTGCTGGCAATGCAGGCTTGTTGTGTATGTGACGGGGCATCCACTGTTATACAGTTTCTTTTTTTATCTTAAAAAATACATTGTTGCCCCCACACAAACACACACAAAAGGCACATAATTTGGGGAAATTCTAAAATGAATAAACTTGCACTACACCCAACTGCTAATATGCCTTGCCATGCTACTTACAGTTTATTTGCTTTTACAATCATTTGAAAAAAAAAGCTTACTTCATGAAAATGGAAGACCTGGGCGATGAGCGAGAGCAAGATCTGCACTTATGTGCTTCCATTTAAATCAACACAGATTCACACAAATATGTTATAGTGCAGATCGTACTTATGCTTGTTTCCCAGTTCCTTTCATTTTTGTAAGTAAGAGTCTTTTTAAACGATTTTGAAAGTAAAAGACTTGATTTTGAAAGCAAAATACTACCAGTGGCACTGGGTGGGGCATTAGCAGCTGGATGCAGGGTGGGTTTATTAGTTAAAATTAAAAATATATACCTGTATACAGTTTGCTGTGTTTGGGTCTATGTGTGCATGTGTGGTGAGGGGGGACAACAATTGTGAGAAGAACAGAACACAAGTGGCACTGATTTTCCATTCTTATTAAAAGTTATTACACCACAGACAAGTGCAACAGCATTCTATGACCTTTGTCCTGTGGCACAAAAGCTTTTCAGTTTGGATGGAAAGCTGAGCAGAACAGACCCAACAGTAAAACAATTATGAGGCACACAGCTTTACTGACTTCAAAAATGAATGTAAATAACCTGTCTGAAACACACACTTTTTTAAGAAAGCAACACTGTAGCAGCTTGCTGTGAATGCGTGAGCTCTGTGGAAGCCCTCCCTTACAAGCTGTGTAGTTTGATACAGCTCACAGTGATGGGCTAGATGTGGCAGGCTGAAGCATAGAGGCGTGTGTGTGTGTGTGTGTGTGCACGCATGTGTGTGTGAAAGAGAGCATGGCTGGGCTCTGTTCTCTGCTGGACACTCTTTCTGCTGAAACTTACAGTCCAGCTTCAGTTTGTATGGAAAGCCATGCAGAACAGATCCAACAGTAAACAAGCATTTGACAATACTGAATGTGTGATGCTTTGCACCAATACATCCTCAGATGTTACATGGACACTTGGGCTGCAAGTGCAAGGAATGCTGGGAATGACGAACAGCTCTCTTACAGGATACTATTGACAACACTGAGTGTGCAGGATTCACTTCAGGGAAAAATTCATTTTTTTTTACACCTAGACAGATATAGAGGGTACTGAATAGACAGGGCAGTTAGGAGAATAATAATTGTCTTAAGCTAGGAGACGGTTGGTGCAGAGGATCACCATTGGCAGAAGGCAAATACTGGGATCACTGCAGGAAGGATGGCAGGCAAAACAGTTGAGCACAAGAAAAAAGGAGAATACATGTAGGGATCTGCCAGTTATTCTTTTTATTGAATTTCAATATATGTGACATCATAACAACAAGGATTAACATGTTAAGATCGATGCATCACTCAGATCATGTCAGGTCTTGGTATATATGCAAGGGCTAAAAAGGGAGGGGTAAGAGTAGTATAGAGGGGAGGGGTGTAGAGGGCTAGGGCATGGGGAGTGGAACATAAATGTTACGGGAGGAGGGGTGGTGAGAAAATAAATAAGGGAGGGGGGCAGAAGAGGATTGCAAAAGTTGGTGACATCAATATAAACTCAGTTCTATAAGTGTGGGTTCATCTTTCAAATTTCAATCATAAATATAGACACAAAAAGTTTAGAATGAATATGTGTCTTTGTCTAGGTTGACTTTGTTTGCAATATACACTTGCTGGTGGAGAGAAACACAGGAATACTATTATTTTTTTCCCTGTATTTGAAAGTTGCCATAGTAAGGAGACTAAGTTCCATAGTACTAGCAATCAGAGGAACAGGCAAGGGTTAAATCTTATTTAGAGACTTGCTGGTTTAGGTCAAAGAATGGCTGTAATCTGAGACATCATCCTGTAGTTGAAAACTGCCTTCAGAAGCAGAGGCAGGAAAACCCTTAAACAGTAATAAAATAAACAATATTGGCACAGCACAGTTTAAACTCTCTGTAGGTCTTCCCCCAATTTTCCAGTGTAGTCTGGTTAGGTTGTCAGTGCTGCTCTAGATGTTTTTCCTTTAATTTTACAGGATTTTAAAGACAGGCTGCTGGTGTTGACAGCTGATCAGCTGTTTGTTAAGTGGCTTCATGCAAATCAAAGACGCCCTCTCTGATTTGAGTGGCATGGTTCTTTTGAAGAACAAGCAGTTGAAGAAGAGTGGTGTCAAGGGGTGTGTGTGTGTGTGTGTGTGTGTGCGCGCGCAGCAAGAGAGAGAGAGAGAGAGAGCACATGGCTGGGCTCTGTTGGACACTCTTTTTCTGCTGAAACTTACAGTCCAGCTTCAGTTTGTATGAAAAGCCATGCAGAATAGACCCAATGGCACAGTTATTGAAGGGGCTGTAGAAATGGCTTATAAGGAACTGATAGTCGAAGTATGTAACTGAAACTTACGGTCCATCAATGAAATAGTGCAATCTAGTGATAGCAGCGGTTAAGGAGAAGGCAGACACAAACAGACCACTGCAATAAATCCAGAGAATGCAGAGAATTTTGAGTCATGTCCATTCTGAAACACTCAGGGGAAGAACACAGTCCTCTTATCCTGTCAGTCCTGTTTCTCTCTCTCTTTCTCTCTCTCTCTCTTTCTCCTAGTAATCCCAAAACTCCTGTAGGGCTCCACCCATGTAGCTGTAAAAAATTAAGATTCTGCACATGGATACATAAGGTAACAAGGCAGACTGGTATGAGGACTTTTTTTTACAGAGCAGTATTGGCACATACAGACACTGCCTTAGAATGCCATCAGCCAATCAAAAGCAGGGCTTTTCCCCAATCCATTTTCTAAATTGATATACTCTCTGGCATATCGATATAAGATCTTTGCAAGCTAGATAACAGCCATATGCAGTGGAGTGACGAGGCTGCAATGATCGCCATTGACTCTGTCAGCATTCCAAGGGGGGGAGTACCACGTGGGCTGTAGGAAGGGGTTGTTTTAAGGGGCTGGAAAAGGAGGGTGACATGGGCATAAAGGGGCTGAGGGAAGGGGGTTACATCTATATCTATCAGTGTTTGTGGGGAGGAGAGTGGTATGAGGCCTCCGTTCAGGGGATATGCCCTAGATGAGTGCTACGTGGGTCTCACCCTGGGGCCCATCCATTACTTGGTTACTGTCTAAGGTTTCTGTTTTGCCTGGTTTGAAAGAAGCCACCCTCAGAACCAGGGAAAGGAGTGGCATTGGAGAAACTGTCAGGGCCCATGTCAGGACCAGTTCTCACTCTTCCTTGGGCTCTTTCCGGTTGCTAAGTTGTTTGCTCTTGTTGCTGGGTCGTCTGGATGGTCTGAGAGTGAGGAGAAAGGGTGGTCTCATTTAGCCAGGTACCTGAGTTTTGCACTGCAGATTGGTCCAGAACAGCAGATGCTCCCAAGGTACCGTGTCCTAGTGTCTATGCTCCAAACCAGTGCTCCAAAGGTGTACTGCTCTGGATGCTGTTCTTTACTGCTACAAAGTGGTTGCTGCTTGTGGTTGGCACCAACAACTAGGCATACTAGTGTGCAGGTATAAAACTGTGGTGATGAATGGCACAGTTCTGCAGGGCCCACTTCCAATGAAAACTCTGGACTTGTTGCCTGGATAAGGGCTATACAATCAGTATCCTCTAGTGAAAAAACAGAAAACAACACACATGTGCCTCCTGCAAACTGTGGGCCTACAGATGGGGAGGCAGATCACCACCCTGCTTCCGAACCTCACCTGTCCTCTGTTTGGCAGTAGCTTGAGAACTGGAAGCAAAAACCAAATCGATAGAAAATGCAGCCCTAAATGAAAAAACACTGAGGCAATTGTCCATGACCTGTATGCTATGAAACCACCATTTTCCTTGCTTTTATAGATGTGGATGCATACCATACAGCACCATCTTAGGAAATGTGTGCAGCATAGGAATCCAGACTTGGCTAGCTGATGTGCAACATCATACATCATGTTTGACCCTACTGCCAGCCTTTCTTACAGCTGTCCGGACTGTAGCACAGCGAAGCCACCCAATGTGAAGAAGGTCACATTATGAGCATACTGATTGTGTAGGGCAACTACTGTATGTAACTTCTCCATTTGCATATATGGTACCCATCATGTAAACCACACTGCCTGTCACACATTGAATAATTAAAAATGAAATATAAAATTTAATGCAGAGAATGGCAGGGAACAAAACCCAGAAGTGACAGCAAATACCTTAAACCAGTACCTTTGTATGTTGCCAAATGTAAATATCCCAGTAATGCTAGTTATTAAATAAACAGTAAATAGTTTCTCAGTGGAGTTAAAAGCAGGGTTACCTTGCAATAGATCAACATTTTATTTTAAAATTATAAAACGAAAAGAGTTACTAAATGAAAAAAGTTACGTAGGAATTTAACATAAGTTAATCTTCGAGAGAATCTCCTTCATTAGGTCACACCTTTGGAAGTATAAGCCATCAACATTAGGACCACATGGATGCTTTTACTAGCTAAGGGCTGCCCACGATGGTGTGCACAGTCTACATGTATATACAGTAACTGTGGATGGTCCCATTACTCCTCAGTTACCCACTGGAGATTAGCCTCAGAGAACCTCCAACTGTACAGGAGACAAGACCAGCACCAGACATGCAAGGAGAGGCATTGGGCTGGAGGTAGGATGCGTGGGCTAGGTTTTAAGCACAGCATCTGATATGATCCCCACTGAAAGCAAAAAGACAGAAGGAGGGAGGGATGGCATGGCCTAATGGAGGAGATTCTCTCGAAAATCTACTGTTACTTTAAGTTCTTATGTAACTGTTCTATCTTCTTCGAGGATATCTACTCTATTAGGCCACACCTTTGGAGTGGTTCCCAAGCAGAACGAAGTAAACTTGAAGGATGGCAGTCTGATGTAATCAAGACAGAAGGCCTTGCAGTATAGCAAGCCCAAAGCCAGTGCGTGTACGAGAGATGATGTCCACTGTAATGGCAAAGGGAACATAAACAGGGGGTACTGTGTAAGCAAAACCCAAAACACAGCAGTGTAGAGTATAGGCTCATCTCCAGAATTACATGCTCCATTTGCCACAAAAAAATTAGTTTTAAACCATTTTTGCTGCTTGTAACTGTTCTGATGAATATAAACAAATCCCTGCATGTTATTCAAACCTTGCGCTTCATAGGTACCTAAAATGGCCACAACATCCTTGATGTGATGATGTCAGTCTGGCAAGAGTGCTCCTGACCAATAATACAGACTGCATAGGGACCTTATAAATGAACTATTAAAATAGCTCTGACAAAGCGCTTTTCCTTCAAATCCTTTACTGTGCATGTGGGCAGCTTCAAAATCACCTCACATACCTCTATCACCCCCACTGGCCTAAACTCACTCCAGACAATAGGAGTGCTTTTGGAAATGAATGACTCACCACTGCAGGGCTGTTTCTGCCCTGTTGGGAGAAATCCCGGCCTTAATGGGGGACACCCTGTCAGAGAATAATATAATAATAATAATAATCTTTATTTACATCAAGTGCAATTCTCATGTATCAGAGCACTTTTAGAGATTTTAAAAACTTTAAAACTATTAATATTTAAAATAACACAATAAACAACAGACTTCAATAAATTAGGTATCAGAAAAGGCAAGTGAGAATAAATACATTTTCAGTGCCAATTTAAAGTTCTCCACAGTCAGGCACCCCTGTACCAGAAGAGGTAGAGAATTCCACAGGGTAGGAGCCACGAATGCAAAAGCTCGAGCTCCAGAGGTCTTCAAACGAACCCTGGGAATCTCCAGCAATCCCTCTATCGGTGGAGCGGAGTGGTCGGAGGGGACAATAGGATGCAGAAGCTCTTGCAGGTAACTTGGTCCATGTAGGGCTTTATAGGTCAGCAAGCTGACCTTGAAGGTGATCTGGCACTGAACTGGCAGCCAGTGCAGCCCACACAGCACAGACGTGACATGGCTAGATCAAGGAAGCCCAATCAACAACCTGACTGCCACGTTTTGCACCAGCTGCAGGTGGTAGATATCAACCCCTAGTAGCCCTAGGTACAGGGCAATGCAGCAATTAAGGTGGGAGGTCACAAAGGTGTGGACCAATGTCGGAAGGTCACCGGGTGGAACCAGGTACTTAATCTGGGCAATATTCCTCAGATGGTAAAATGAGGTCTTGACGACAGATGACACCTGAGATTTCAGTCAGCCCCTCATCAAAAATAACACCCAGACTACGCACCCATTCAGAGGTGATTGGCTGGCTACTACTAAGCAAAAGCCCAGAGGCCTGCCCAGCCGAATACCCCCTCTACCCAATGACCTGTGTCCACCACCAAAACCTCAGTTTTGTCAGGAATCAGCTTCAATCAGCTGGCACGCATCCAGTCCTGGATCTCAGAGAGGCAGTTGTTAAACACAGAGACTGTATCATCTCCATCGGGAACAAAGGACATGTATAGCTGAGTATCCTCTGTACAGCAGTGAAAACTCAGTCCATACCACCTTACAATGTCTCCCAACGGCAGCATATACACCACAAATAACATAGGCGATAGCACAGATCCCTGGGGAACCCCAAGTGGCAGGGAGAATGTGTCAGAGGAATACATTCCTGACACTACTCTCTGAAACCTACCAGTGAGGAAAGAATGGAACCATCTGAGGACTGTCCCTGACAGTCCACAGGTTACCCGCAGGTGCTCAAGCAATACACCATGATCCACGTTGTCAAAAGCTGCAGAGAGATCAAGGAAGACTAAGATGGAATGATGACTCTGATCTGTCGCTATCAGTAGATCATTGAGCACTTGGACCAGGGCAGTCTCAGTGCTATGCCTCTTCCTAAATCCCAACTGGAGAGGATCATAGATGTCATGGATGGTAAGATGGTCATCCAGCTGCAACACAACCACCTTTTCAATAACCTTACCCACGAAGGGCAGGTTAGAGACAGGTCTGCAGTTAGCGAAGCAGTCCGGGTCGACAGAAGATTTCTTAAGGAGGGGAGTCACCACTGCCTCCTTCAGGGAGTCAGGAAACTCACCTATCTCAAGTGAACACCAGACTATCTCTGCCAGGACCGGGCTGAAGACCTCAACACACCCCACAAGGAGGCGAGTTGGGCCTGAATCCAAACTTCAGCAGGTCGACCGCAAACTCTGGATGATCCTCATGACATCCATGATCACCACCTTATCAAAAACCAACCAACCAAACTGAGGCTGCACAACCTCCCACCGATCACTGCCCCATCCATTGGAATGAGCTATGCCGATCTCTGACCTAATGTAGGCAACATTATCCTCAAAGAAGCGAGCAAACTTATCACACTTATACTGTGACAAGGCTCTTTGAACTTGCAGACAGGCTGGATTGCACAGTCTGTCCACAGTTCAAAAGAGCTGAGCTGGTCAGTTCCGTGCAGCGGTAATCTCCCCGGAAAGGAACTCTGCTTTCTTATAGGAGCTCACCAATTGATAGGCTGTATAATGGGCCATCAGTCTAAGTCTGTTGGCATCAAGGCCAGATTTCCACTAGTGACGCTCCATCCTGCGCCCCTCTCTCTCCTCATCTCCCTCAAGGTCCCATCAAACCAAGGGGACCAAGGGCAAAGGGTGAAGGGGTGAACACAGACAGGAGCAATAGAATCCAGAGCCACCACCAGTGCCTTTTTATAGGCTTATATTAGGTTGTCTGGACCCTTCCAGTCGGAAGTCCCGATAGCTCCAGCACCACCATCAGGCCATCTGGGGACACACCCCTTAATGGGCAGTACCATACCATCTCCAAAGGGGCAGACCTATGAGGGGGAACCTGGAAATGAAACTTGAAAGTGTAATGGTCAGACCAACAGACCAGTTCCACCACCAAGTCGGAGGTCTCCATTCCCAGTAGGAAGACCAGATCCAGGGAATGACCGGAATTATGGGTTGCAGAGGTAACTACCTGTGTGAAGCCCAACAAGATCATTAGTTGGAGGAAGTCCTGACCAAAATGTGAGAGTTCGTCAATCCAGGTGTTGAAGTCACCCAGCACCATCATTCTGGGGGACTCCAGTACCATGTCGACAATGAAGTCCGTGACTTCCTGCAAAAATTGCTTCCCATCCCTGGGTGGACGGTAGACATGAAGAATCTTGCACCCCACACCTGCCCCAAGATACATTCAAAGGATCTGGTCTCCCCCACTGGTACATCTACCAGGCCCAATTCTGTTCTAAAACAGATGGCTACACCCCTGCCCCTATGATCCAACCTCGGGTGATGTATCACCAAGAACCTAGCTGGAATGGCTGACTCAAGAACTGGGCCAGCATTTTCATCCAGCCAGGTCTTGGTGTTGCATGCCAGGTCCGATGACCCAACAGGACTGGCAGTTATTGCCATCCTGGCATTGCACAACACCGCCCGGGTAGGATGAGACTCTGATGCCAACCGGGTCAACTGCCCACTCAAAGTGGAGCCCTTGGGGATGGGAATCAGACAAGGAGGACCTCTCCTCAGTCTCCATTTTTTCCCAGGGCATCTCCTCGTCTCTACAACTCCAATCCGGCCGCTCGGCTCCCCCCTTCCCAAGGTCCACGACCCCCCACACCTCCTTCCAACAATCCCCATTGCCCAACAATGACCACATACATCAGCAGGCAGTGGGGGACAATTAAAGGGATGGAGGCCTCGGAGCTCCGAAGGGGAATAGCGCCTGACCGGGAGAGCCACCTGCCAGCACATAATCTCCAGGCACCCAGAATAGCCACTTTACAGATTATAATTCTCAAAATCATACAATTTAAAAACATCCTAATTAACCAAATAATCCTCCATCCCCAAAATTAAACTAAAAATCCCAACCAGTTTGGTCCTTAGAAGCCCAGTTTATGGTAAACAAGGAAACACTGTTGAAGATAAGGGAGCATGCAAAAACCTCCAAATAAAGTCCCAGGGTAGGTGAGGCTCTCACCCTCACCTAGTCCATATGATCAAACACCAACGTTGCTCTTCTCACACTCCAACAACAGCAGAATTAAAACAGCTGTGCAATAATCTATGGAGGTACTCTCATTACCTCCCTTAGTCTGAGTGCCAGGTCCTGCAAAAGAGTGGGTGCTACCAGACTGTTGCGCAGAAAATATGTGTCAGGGATCTTCACTACTGCTGCAGGTCTTCCTCCTTACACCAAGCACTACAGCATCCAGGCCGAATAAACACCTCCCGGGGCTATGGTCACAGAGCCCACAAACCAGGCAAATCCAGGGTCCCATAGATGAAAGCCAATCGGCGCCCACCTAAGGAATACATCAAGAACTCTCAGGGATCATGCTGCCCACCAGCCAGCACCCCCCCCCGATGTCCCACCTGACTGTGGTCACTCGACACAACTGCCCCCAATTCAGTGCCTTGGCCCAGATATCAGGGAATACTGCTGACTCCTGTCCCCAGACTAATGACCAGCAATGTGCACCCCCGATGTCCCACCTGACTGTGGTCACTCAACACAACTGCCCCCAATTCAGTGCCTTGGCCCAGATATCAGGGAATACTGCCGACTCCTTTCCCCAGATTAATGACCAGCAATGTGCTTAGGCCTACTTGAGCCACCCAGGTAGGAGGACTCAGAGACCCAGCCATCTTCCGACAGCTATCGTCCCCACCACCCAGCACAACCACTGGGGGAACCGACCCACCAGAAGGCACCTCGCCACTGTCCCACAAGCAAACCCACAAAGCTCAACACTTACCGGATGCCAGCCCCAGGACTGAGCCAAACGACATGTACTCCAAAGCCACAAAAGGTGTAAGAGACCACTCAAAAGACAGTATAGCTTAGTCGTGCTCCCACCACACCAGCAATCAGTCTTTAAGGGAACTCTGCAGGTACTCCACTCAGTCCCATTCTTCTTGAGGCAGCTCTTCCCCTCTTTCCCTCTTCACTCCTGCAGCTCCAAACTGACCACAAATCCAGGCAGTAAGCAACAGCAGCTCCCCAGCAGGTCTCAGTAATCTCCACAACCAATTGGGAGACAGTCAGAAAACAGACACGGCCTCTCAGTGCAACCCACCGTGGTAAAATGCAAATAAAAAGATATATGAGATCACAACATATGTGATCAACAGAGCGCAAATGTAAAAAAAGTATCTGTTAGCAATGTTAGTACAAGTCAACAGTTTGGCATTCCACAAATGTTAACAGGAGATGGTGAAATAAACCAAATGGGCATTCAACGTTAACCCCCCCCCCGAAAAAATGCTTTACCTCAGTAATCTACCTCACTTCAAGGCCCTAATTGAACTAACTACAATAATTTGACAAACAAAATAATTAATATAAAACAAAATAAGTGAAATAAAATAAAACAATATGAATGGCTAAGCTAGTGGCTTATGCAGCACACACTCAGCCGCCATCTTGCTTCCCTTATGGCTGTAAAAATAGAGTAAAAACGAGTGTACTCCTTGCACTGAGCAATTGAAGCTGCTGTTTTTGGCTGTTGACAGGCAGGGTGAAGTAGCCTGTCCACAGTCTGAAAAAACAGAGCCGGTCTGTTTCCATGCAGCAATCTCTCCCAGACAGGAACACTGCCTTCTTATGGTTGATCGCCCTTTGATATTCACTGTAGTGAATTCTCAAAGCCAGTCTGTTCTCCTTGGTCCGAGACTTCCACCAACAGTGCTCCAACCTCTAACCTCTGGTCTTCGTCTCCTGGAGAGCCCCACCAAACCACCGGGGTCTCAAGCGAGAAGACCTAGGTCGTATGTGGACCAGTGTGACAGAAACAAGTGCCTTGGAGACAGCTCTATTAAAGGCTGCCACTGCCTCGCCTGTACCTGATGCACAAGCAGCACTCACAACCCATAAGATCCAGTACCACAATCAGTGCCTCTGGGGCAACCCCTTCAAAGGGCAGTAATGGACCATCTCTACAGGGGCAGGACTAATGGGGGGGGCCCCGAACGAGAACTCTACCATGCAGTGATCCAACCACACGACTGCATCAGTCTTAAAAAACATAGAAACATAGAAGTTGATGGCAGATAAGGACCGCAAGGCCCATCCAGTCTGCCCATTTTTTCTACCTAATGAATCTGTCATAGGCCTTTACTCTGTCAATGGCCTATTTATTCATACTTATCTGTATTGCTCCATTATGCCTATCACAGGCCTGACTGAAGCCCTGCACTGTACTCATATTCACCACTTCCTGAGGTAGGCTGTTCCATGCATCCACCACCCTGTCTGTGAAAAAGAACTTCCTCACATTACATTGAGGTCAGTGATCTCAAGCCCTAGTGAGAACACTAGGTCCAAGGCGTGACCATGGCTGTGGGTCACAGAAGTAACAACTTGTACGGGGCCCAGTGAAGTCATTGACTGGAGGAAGTCCTGACCAAAGTGCAAGAGTTGGTCATCAGTCCAGGTGTTGAAATCACCCAGAACCAACCATCTGGGTGACTCCAACACCTTCACAGTGACAAAGTCCATGACTTACTGCAGAATTTCCCCCTCGTGTCCTGCGAGGCCTTGTATATGCAGTTATTTTGTATTTTTGTTATTTGATGTTGTACTTTTTGGTGACGTTGTACCCCACTACAGAAAGCAATAACTGTTATTTTGATAGAAGTGTCCCTTAAGTACTTATCTAGGGTGGATGTGGTCTTGTAAAGTGGTAGCAAGGTATGCCAATGCAAGATTTTTGTACCCATGTCAAAACAACATTTTGCGCAAGTGAAAAGGCAACAAAAATGTACCAAAGTTATCAAGACAAGTTTGAAAGTAAAAATGACCAATAAAATGGGCTATAAACAACTTATTTTAAAAGAAGAAAAACACATTTTAGTAATGCAAATGGTTTCTTTGACACAAATTATTACTAATTTATTTTAAAAGAGAAAAACAAATTTTAGTCATACAAAAGGTTTCTTAGATCCAAATTATTAATAAGGCTCATTACTTAAAGAAAGTTGGTCTTGTGGTTTATACTGATAAATGCACAGATTATTCATTGACAAAAATGTTTTAAATATTCTATTCATTACAATAGAAGCCAGGTATACTATTGCACACAATGGTGCTAGCAAAACACTAACATTCAATGGATTCCCTCTCAGCGATGGACAATATTTATTTATTTATTTTGTTTATTTATTTATTAATAAATCGGATTTACAACCTTTTAGTCAGAGACTCATTTACAAAGGCACCTCGTCGCAGGGAGGGTAGACAACACATGACAGTGAAAAAACAATGGAGGACGATACAGGTGTGGTACAGCAGGGGAAAAATACACAGCAGTTCCAGATAA
This sequence comes from Neoceratodus forsteri, assembly GCA_016271365.2. Classification (NCBI taxonomy): domain Eukaryota; kingdom Metazoa; phylum Chordata; order Ceratodontiformes; family Ceratodontidae; genus Neoceratodus; species Neoceratodus forsteri. Next base: position 1,071,469,879 of record CM028130.1, read on the forward strand.
TACATATAAGAAAATAGGTTTGCAATTAATTACAGATTCGACCAAACATTCTCAAGACACTATAATAGGCCTGCTCTAGTGTATCTATGGAGCAAGTACTTGGGGAGGGGTGAGGACCAGGGCCTCGGGGGGGGGGAGGCAGTCCGAGAGGACGTTGTCAGATACAGGGAGCTGGAAGAGTGTAGTGACAGTATATATGTATGTCTAGCCTTTTTTAATATATTTGTCATACGCTACTTGTCTAAGTCTGAATGATCTGTAGTATCAGACTCATTTGGATCCACACTGGCAACTTTATTAGGATTATAACAGTCCTCACCACCAGTACACAAGCAAGCCTTGTGCACACCGTGCCCTGCCTGGCTGCAGTTGCGCTCACACTTGGCTTTTTTTCACCCACATGTAATGAGTTCCAGGAGTGCTTTAGAGGCAGGTCTATGTCATTAATGTTGGAGAAATGTGTCCATCCTTGTTGTGATGCCAGCCATTTCCAATTGGGGATGTGATGTCAGGCTGAGCCTCCAGGGCATGGTCCCAGATAAGGGTCTGGTAATTTGCACACTTGGTATGTTGCAGAAGACTATCAGAAATTGGGAGGAGGGCTTCATTCTGGGCCTGTCTGTGACAGAAAAGTTTATATCGCACACCATTTACATTCAGGCCCACATATTCAGAGGAGATGAGTGGCGTATCTCAGAAAATGTGCAGAAGCATGTTATTTGAAAGGGAGAGATATGTCGTGCATTTCAAATAATGTATGCGTCGCAAAAGAAGGGGGCGTGTACATGAATATGTTGCACATCCGTATATTCAGCCAAAATGTGCGGTACATCTCTGCTGCACATCTCAGAAGTATGCCATGCAAAGTTAGGCAGACAAAAGGATGGCGTAAATTGGCCAGCCACCCACCCACAGGCAGGCCGCAGAACTGCAGGCAGGCCATCCTGAGACAGCCCTTGAAGGTGCACCAGGAAAGCAGTCATGCCAAGACAGAAGTACCCAAAGCCACAGGTGCCAGGACACTACCAGCACTGCCCAGAGAGCCACCACCCACACTGCACCCAGGACGTAGACACCCAGCAGTGACATACAAGTGCTGTCGGGTGCCTTCCTAGTACACTGCCAGAGCAGACAGCCACAGCGCAACACACATACCAGGGGCCATGGCCTGCAGCGCATCACCCGGTGGTGGCACGTGCCCATGGTAACATCTGGGGCAATGGTGCTCAGGTAGCCTGGTGGTACTAGTGGCAGCATGGCATGGGCCAGAGACTGACTTGTAGCACACAAGCACGGGGTGGTACAACTATGGGGTGGCACAAAGCGTGCCTGTGTGTCAGGCCAGTCACGAACCTACTGCTGAGGGTCAGGTCCACTGAGCTCACAGTGTTCTCCCCTAAGTGCAATCCATGATAGGGAGGGGGAAAACAGGGGATACCCTCTTCGAGTCCCTCAGTAGTGCTCACTGGCTTCACAACTGAACACTCACCATGAAGTCCCAGGATCCCCTCTTTACTCTGGATCTCAGGATACAATACCAGCTTTGAGTCTTGTAGCCAAATGAGAACTCTTTCTCAGTTGTTACACAAAGGGGGAAGGTCCAGGCATTACAACCTCTTCCGGGTAGTGGTGTAACCCTGATTCTGCCTTCTTCCACAAGGCTTGCAATAACCAGGTTCAAATCCCCACAGACCCTTCTTTGAGACTTTCATACTCTCCCTATCTTTTATCCAGACTTTTCCTTTTCTGACCCCTTGTTCGATTTGATAGCTTATGATGGCATCATGTAGCATTAACAGTTTAGTCACAGATTAATACTGAACCTCCCACTTTCACACACCCAATATAAGAAAATCTCACTTAGGCCGGTTTTCTTAAAAACAAAATGTTTTTACTAAATAGTTACTAATTATACATTTACAACTAAAAAGGTTTAAATAATCTTTTTGGTTGCGACACAAAAAAAAGTGGAATTGTACAAAAAAAAAAAACACACTATGACAGTTCTCTAAAGTTCTACCTTAGTTTGTAGTGAATTGAAGTCCGGAAAGAATAAGTGCAGTCTCTAGTTCTTAGTCTCTGTGCTGTGGCAGTTTTGCTTCTCTGTGTTTTCAGGAGACAGTCCAGATGAAAAGTGCCACATGCCCTGAGCTGAGGGCTTTAAATACCTTCTGTAACTTGCAGTGTCATCAATTACCCCAGTTCTAAAGAAACTGGTCTATTTACCTATCAGGGGAGTCAGAGCAACTACTCTGTTTGGCCAGGAGGTGTTACTGTTCTGCTATTTCCAAAATTAAAAATCAAATCCGGACACGTACAATTAACATGGATATGACATTCAGAGTTTAAACCTTTTGAAGTCCCCTGTAGACAATTCACACCTGTAAGACAAAATTCACATTAGCCTGTCAGAATGGTCATTTACTGCTCAAATCCTGGCTAAAACATCCTGGGCTTTGAACTGGCTTCCTTCAATCAAGTTACAAGGAAGATCCTTTAAGGTTTATGGCTATACAAGATGATTTTATTACTTCTGGGTCAGCTAGTCAGGAAATGCAATTAGTTACTTGCCAAGCGAGCTGTTTTGCAGGTTACAGGACAAAGTCTGTTACTTTTGGGAGGTAGTCTTTGGGTAGTCACTGGCCAACAGTTGTGTGTTGTCAAATTGTGAACTCCCACCGGGGTAAGAATTGGTCCACTCACCATCTGCTCACTTTGAACTCAGGGTTCTTAATAAGGGCAGTGGATTTTAAGGCAATTGCTTTCCTTGTCACTCGTTGGTGCTACTCTCTCTGAAGCTTTATCCAATTTGTTAGATTTGCCTACTCTGTTGGACAGGAAGGAATACTCCCTGCACCGAGGAGCCATCTCTGTTTATGGTTGCTTTTGGAGCTACCAGCTTCACTTAACATTGCCCGCACCCTTTCCTTATTCTGTTGCCATTCCCAAATTTGTTTCTCATCAAACTTTAGTGCATCAGCTACTGGGCGGTTACCTTCCCACTCTGCTCTGTTAACAACAGACAACTTGAAGTCAATATCGTAACTTTTCCTTTCTGCCATTGCAACGAATTCAACAACTGCACCAATGGCAGAGGCAACCTGTGACAGAGATTAAAAGGTTTGACATTGGTTTGACATTTGTCAGTTGCTAATTTGACAGCCACCAAAATACTACTAATAGAAGCCTGAAATGAATGATTACCAGACGCTTACTAATATAAGCCACCCTCAATTTTGTAACTGCCCCCGAATTAAAGCAGCGCATTAAAAATAAAAGTTTTAATAGAAGCCGCGGCTTCAAAATGGTGAAATATGTTACACAGAAATCACATAAAACACAACATCATATATTTGTACATATGGCTGGCAGAGGCATAGCTCACCACAAGGCCCACACAACAGGGAGCCACAGACATGTCACCGATGCCTGCCATGTGGTGTGACATCACCACAAGGGCACTGTGTGGGTCTGTGTGGTGTTTCTGTGGTGGACATAGCACAACAATGGGCAGTGCAGGGCAGAGGTGGTGCAACCTGCTGCCTGGGAATGACATGGGCATGCCTCACAGACACCCAATCCCTCTGGTGTTCAGCGTGTGGCCACCATGGCTACGTACATGGCCAGTTGCAGACTGGCCCACTGGGTTACCTGGAGTGGTCCTGGTGGGGACCCACAGAATCGGGTACCTGGTCATATTCTGAACACTGACATTCCTTGCATGTATTGCCATGTTCCTATCATGTGGGGGGGTCACTGCAGGTGACTGTAAGCTGCATACATAACTAGTGAATCGCATTCCTGTTGTATACAGATCAGAGTGTGTCACCCTGTGCCCTCCCACATTGCTTTACCAGAAGGGCTCCCTGCCCCAGTCTGACCCTGTACATGGCCATAGGCAATAGCACTGTACCCAGGCCAATGCAGCCCACCACCCACCCACCCACACACACAAACTTTCCTTTACACCTGCCTGCTAAGCTGCAGTACCTCCTGTTCACCTTTGTGGAGTGGTGGGGCAGCCATGCAAAGCTGGAACTCCCTTGGTATGCATATGGCCTGAGTACATTCCAGTAATGAGCTGTGCATGTGGGGAATGGGCTTGGAAGGTGCAATGAGGCCATTCACATATCCCGGCTAATTATTGCAATTTTGCATGCCACGCATGTGGCAGCCTATCACACATTTCCCTATGTCCCACACAGGTCTCAGGGCACCTGCCATGCCTTGCATCTCCCACTGCATGATTGCGCATGTTATTGATATTCAGCCAGATATGCGTGATCGCATCTTATGGTGCATCTTCTTTTTAATTTTTTTTTATTTTATTGTTTTTGTTCCAGCCTTCCAATTTCCTCAGGTCTCATCCATTCACCTCCCCCATGCCCAGGCTTACCCCTGGGTGCGTGCCACCACCTGGGGCTTCCCATTCCCTCTGGACATTGTGGGCAAGCCCTGGATTACCCCCCAGGTCAGGGCCTCAAGAGCAGGAACTCCCCGCGGCATTAGTGGCAGTGGGTGGTGGAACAGGTGAGCTGTTATGCTTGGCTGGCATTTTGTGTTTTTTCCTGGGGCGGGACATGCAATGATCGCCCAGGCATCCGCCCCGCCTCCCCTGAACATTCGGTGCTGGTCGCCATGGGTACCCCTGGCCTCCACCAGAGGTCCATCAAGTGCTGGACACACTCCCTTCCCTCCACATGGAGAAGGAGAGCAGTCCTCAGGATGCTCCATCCTTCTCCTCCCGGCTAGCCCTCTGATGCCCCAGATCCGTTTCCGAACCCAGGTCGCTGGCATCACAAGCAGAAATCCAACCACTGTGCCGATGGGCTGGCTATGGTGCATCTTCTGAATATACCATTTCTTTGTGCCAGAGCATCTCAGTTGTGTGGTGCGGGCACTTGTGCAATGCAGTCTGTCACTTTTGAATATGGGGCCCCCGCTGAGTTAGCCGTTGGGTCACAGAGAAGGGTTATCAGAAGTTCTACTGATTTCAACTGTGCAGGAGGTATATCCACTATAGTGCCAAACTTGGTAAAGCTTCTAAATTTGTGCGGAATCTTACTGACAAGATTCCATGGCTTTAGTTTGCCAACTCTTGCAAGACTGCTGGTTGAATCACACTCAGTCAGTGTATGCACTGCTGGCAACATTCTGCATAGTTGTTGGCCAAGTTCAGCTGCTATGGTATGGGTTGGTATAAACCTGGCATAATCCTTCACACCAGTATGAAACCAAAGCTCTTGAGTTGCTTCCAACTTGTAAATAAAATGTACACAGAGAACAGCAACGTCATTGTCTGGAGACCACACCACTACACAAGGGTATTCTTGTGAAGCATGTGCAACATGAAATAGAAGCCAAGTATTTGCTTCTTTGTGTGATAAGAATAGATCTTCTTGGTCTACAGCACCATCCAAAGTGACCATGCGAGCAATGAGGCCGTCCTTGAATCCATCTATAATAAACATTTTTTGATCTGGGCCAAGGAAAGTTTATGCCATATCACACTATGATTCTGACAAGCATTTTACCAGATGTTCTTTATTCTTGGGATTTCCAATAAACCTACTCCTCTGCATTGGGATGGGTGTTTTGGGACCATGGATTTTGACGTCGTTGCTTTCTGAGGAATTGCCTTCATGCATGCTCAAAAGTTTTAATTGAATATTTGACATCATATCGATCAAAGATGATATCTACTCTTGCAACTCTCATAACTCTGTAGAGGCTGGCATACAATTCTGAACACCAATTCAGCAAGTTTTCCAAAGCTAGTTGCATCTCCTTGCTTGACCATTTGTATAACGGCCATGCCATTCACTATCCAAGCTTTAGGCATGTTGGATGCTGGCAGCTGATACATTGACTCTGCTTCTTTTTCTAATTAAGCCAATAGCTTACTCTTGCAGTTTTATTCAGGGTACCATCAGAGTGTGCTAGAGCACATGGAACTGTGGAAAACTCAAGTGTGAAAAATTCCTTTAGATCAATCTCTTTTGTTTGTGCAGCTACTACAAGATGGCTTAACAACTCTGTCTGCATTGATAGTCACTGTCTTATCACTACTAACTTTCAATTTGATCTTCTTGCTTAGAGATGCAAATGTCTTGATGTTGAGCTTTTGCAGTGGTTCAAACAATCCAGTGGTATTTGACTGTAGTCTGTCTTCCACAAACTGTTTCATTGCTTTGATTCCTGTATCATTCATAGTAACAAGCTAGGTGGCAACCTCTGTGGGTGCAACAATGCCAGTTGCAATGTTGGTGAGTGCTATCAAGTCAGCATTCAAATCAAATGGGGTTGTCATGGAGTCGGTGATTGCATTAACAATCTTATTTACATCTCCTTCACCTTGTTGCATGCGACGTGGTGCAGCCTCTTTGTGTTTTCTTGTGAAGCATCTGAGTCTACCATATGGCACATCACCTTCATGGAAGTTGTGATAGCTGAGTGCTCATGAGCAGTGATGAACCATCTAGCCAAGACTCCTCCTGGTTTCAAAGTGAAACCCACATATCCCCTTTTATTTTACTATCACAGTTTACTGTTTGTTCATGTGCCATGTTTGTCCACATGCCATGTTTGTTCACATGCCATGTTTGTCCATGTGCCATGTTTGTCCACGTGCCATGTTTGTCCACATGCCAAGTTTGTCCATGTGCCATATTTGTCCATGTGCCATGTTTGTCCATGTGCCATGTTTGTTTACATGCCATGTTTGTCCACGTGCCATGTTTGTTCACAGGCCATGTTTGTTCACGTGCCATGTTTGTCCAGACTTTGCTGAATTTATTTGTAGACTGAGCTACAGCATGATTTTCTTGAACATGCTACCTCAGTCTGGACAGAGCCTCCATTACAAGCTTGTGGGCCCTTACTCCATGGTTGTATGATTTGCCTTTACGTAGACTGCTTGCTGTGTAGCTACCAGACACCTGTGATTCTTTGAGGATGTCTTACAGACCACTCTCTTCATACTTCCTTCCAATTACAACCAGAAATGTCTGTGCTATATGGAAACCACCTATTCTCAAGATTGTTTTCTAAAATTGCTCTGGGCACCTCCACGGAATCTCTTTGTCCCCACAATATATAGCCTCATCAAATATCAAGACACTGTAATCTTGGCCAAGTGTCCTAGACATCTTGCAGGCATTCTTCATTCAAGATTTGGTACAGGACATCTGCCATGAGGATTGCACTCCAGAATGGCTTGGCACATTGCAGGAGTTTCAAATGATCGTGTTCGCGTTGCTATTTTCTTTGTTTGAGCCTGAGCTTCCACTGTGCCAAACCTGCCTTCCGGAATTGTGAGAGTCTGATGCTGATATACTACCATAGTTGTGGCATGGGTTGTGTGCTTTCCATCTAACATTTCCTCATTTATATAATTATTTTCAGCACCAAACTGAACAAACTCCCCATGCTGTATGTTTGATGGAATTATGATTTTGTCCCTGGCAGCTTTTCATGCTGATCCATTGCAATAGCTGTGTCAATTTTCTCAAGGGCTTCATAACTGACACAGTATGCGAGCTTGTGCACCATTGTTACTACCTGTTTAGAGCCTGTCATATGGCATATGGACATTGCAAGCCCAACATGTTTAGGTGTACGCTTTGCACCACAGGATACTGTATGAATGAAGTTCTGACCAACTTACATCTGTCTGTGGTGGGTCTTGTTAGTGACTATTGCTAAAGGACTGACATCTTCAGTAGGTTCATCGCCAACAGCCCCTTGGAATACTCATTTCAGGAACCTATACACATTGTCAGGAATCATGTCTAATGCTTGTTCTAAATTGATAGTGGAATTATCTATTGTATTGATATCCAGTCCCTCACACATTTTGAGTTCACTGCACACTACCTGTGCTGCATGAAACAGCGTAGATGCAGCTGAATATTTTTCTTTATTTTCAGAAGTAGGGAGAGGGTTTTCCTCTTCATACTGTTGCTTTGAATGCAACCAGGAAGGTATGTTGATGATATCTTCCAAATACACAGCACTGCTACACACAAGCTCTGGTTTTCTTTGGTCATGCTGCATTTGAAAAATGATTTGGTGACAACAATACTGTACTGTAATTTGTTAGTCTCTTCTTTAGTGTCTCACTTTGGTAACTCTCACTGCTAGGAACTTTGCCTTTCAGAATATCCTGGTATCTTTGTAATGGGTAAGACATGGACAAGGCTTTTCTGCTAACAAGGTCATTCTCAATTTCAGAAATTAGTTCACTGAAACATGCTTTATACACAGACTCATCTTCCTTGTCACCGGATAGTGAAAATTGTGTCTGTATGTTTCTTTTGCTGGTGAAAGTACTATGGCAGTCTTTGTGGTACTTTGCTTCAAATGCAGTTAAGTCTAATCCAGCTATTTGCTTTAAGACTGTGTCATTGTCTCTGTCTTCAGCCACATCAACAGAGTTTCTTGCCCTCTGAAATTACAATCTGACAGATTTTTGTCTTTTTGTGATACACCTTCTGGCATATTATACACAAATTCAAGTTAACAGGCTGGTGAGTCAATCGCCTACTCTGTGTGCTTGAACACTGATCAGTATCGGTAGAAGAGTCGGACTTGAGCTTCTTCCTCGACCTTCAAAATGCTTCAGGTTTGTTTTGCTGGTGTAGGACTGATGACATTATGCACGATACTGTACTGCAAGCAAAGCTAATGATGTGTCAATGTCTAATGGCTGCAATCACTGATAAGCATGTTTTTTTCTAATAAGGCATGCATTATAAAATGTCTTTAGTCCTCCAGGGGTTGCAGTTCTCAGGTGGTCCTGTGTTGCTATTTGGCAGATTGCACACTTGAACCAGTCACTAGTCAGGGGAGGATTTTTGGTGAGGAGGATCAAAGTCTCTGCAGGGTTTCAGACATTTTGTTGCCTTTCAGTTATTACCTGAAAAAAAAGAGAAAGGCTATTAGAAATATTTCAATTAGTGCATTATTCATCTTGTACAATTATAAAAAGAAAACACCCTTTGTCCATGTTTTATAGCTATAAAACATGATGTTGAAATAATCTATTTATTTTTATAAATTATATAGTGCAAGCGGTTCATAAATTACACATTTAGACAAAACAACAAGCAGAGAACATATTTAAAGTAAATTTGCCATAATGAAATCAATATGGGATGAAAACACTGTAAAATTATACACATGTTAAAGGAGAGTCATTATTTTGAATTTTTTCAAGAAATACATGAAGGCAATTTGACATGATTTAGAAAAGCATCAATATTTCTCAAAGTTACTTCTGCATAATACCACATGCCCCCTAAAATCACTCTTGGGGGTTCATCCCTTCATTAAAAAGGTGTTAAACATTTTCTGTGGAGTGGGGTGCTGCCAATTTCAAATTTAGGTGGGGTTTTCCATTTGAGCCCCCAGACCATTTATTTTGTTTGTACTGCATTGTATTTATGGTGTATGGTTTAAAAAAAAACTTGTCGCCTGTGAAAATGGGCAAACTTGCCCATCAGTTATCAAGTATAAAAAATAACAAGCATTTGTCAATGCCGAATGTTTGCTTGCTGGCATTGACATTGGTAGTGTAGGAGGTAGAGAGAGATGCATAATAGGAATGGCAGTGAAGTATTGAACTAAAGCCAACCCCACCACCACCCTGCAGAAAAAGTGAAGTCAGAAGCGTGTGTAGAAACTGCTCAATGCACACCCATAATGCAATTAGTTTGGGGATATTTTACAGCAGATTGTCAACACAGGCATTTGGGGACCTCTGCTCATGAACAGTGCCACTGTGATTTTCTTAATTTGTCCTGAACAGTGATTTCCCACAGCGACCACGCATTTCTGTGCTGGAAGTGCGAAAACACATTTCAGCCAGGGTGTGAAAAATGACAGTTGTACTGTTCATAAGAAAGTGTGGAAAAATGCCAGTGGTGAAAATCTGGACAGAAAATATTACAAATTCATTAACTTACGAGGGTGCATGGAAATTGCGCAATGGTCGCTTGTACCACAGTCATTTTATGGACTTTTGTCACCAAATATTTAACATAGCCATTTTAAGACCTCTGCTCATGAACAGTGTCACTGTGATTTTCTTAATCTGTCCTGAACATTGATTTCGTACTCTGACTGTGCCATTGTGCGCTACATGTACGGAAACACATTTTGGGCAAGATGTGAAAAATAACAGCTGTACTGCTCATAAGGAGGTGTGGTAAAATGGCAATGTTGAAAATTTGGAGTGAAAATATTAAAAATCTGTGAACTTACGAGCGTGCGTAGGAACTGCGCAATGCACACTCGTAAATCAGTCATTTTTGGGAATTTGTTCACCAAATTTTCAACATAGGCTTTTGAGGGGCCTACCTCACGAACTGTGACACTGTCATTTCATAAATCAGTCCTGAAAGGTGGTTCCACGCAGTGACTGTGAAATCACCTTTCGGGGCAGATTAACGCCATGACAGTGCCAGAATTCATGAGGAGAGGTTTCAAAAACCCCATGTTGAAGATTTGGTGAAAAAAGTCCCCAAAATGGGCGAGATATGCACCAAAGTTGAACAAAAAAAATTTATGCCATTATACAGCTTACCGTCATTTCTTCAATTTGCTATCGGCTTTGAAGAGTGCAGACATGTTCCCGGTCCACTGAAGATCTTTGTGCTAGGGTCTGGAGGTAAGTATGGGGTCAGGGGGGTGTGTGGGGAGGTGGGCGCACAGAGGGTGGGCATGGGTTGGGGTGGGGGCTAGACAATCAATGAGGACTGTTTTTGTTTCAGGTGTTTTTTCTTTCTAGGAAGGCGGCCTTGGGACCTGTGCCATGCTGGGTGGACTCCCAGTGTGGCAGCTGAAAAGTGTTTTTGGGGGTCAGTGGAGCTGACGGGATTAGGCACCCCGTTGGCCATGAGACATGTGCCATGCTGGGGTGGGCTCCCAGCGTGGCAACTGGAAATCTGTGGGTTTTGTTTTTTGGGGGGGAGTTGTTGAGTGGAGCCGATGGGGGATTGGGCACCCCAACACCATGCTCACTTTTGCCATGCTGGGGTGGGCTTCCAGCGTAGCACCTAGAAGTCTGTTGGGGGGGCACGGAGCCAATGAGGAATTGGGCACCCCCATCAGCCATACTGTGTGTGGTGTGGGGGTAGCACATGAGCATGCTGGGGTGAGCTCCCAGCTTGCTACTTGAGTGTTTGGGAAGGGGGAACTTCAAGGGAGCTGTCTATGACAGCTCCGTTCAGGATGCAGTGCTGAGTGTAGGCAGTTTGCATACTGTTGATGGCAGTATGTAAATTACCTGCCGACAGCAGTATGCAAATTGTCTACATGTTACGACTGCTGATTGCAGTGGTTTTCCACTTTCAACTGTACGCCACTGCATCTGAACAGCTGTCATGGACAGCTCGGACATTCATTGGCATGGTGCAGCCGTGCCTGCAAAAGGGAGCAGGGCATTGGGACTGGGGGAGGCACACCTACGAAAACTCGTATGGTTGCACTATGTTTCTTGCACATGCAAGTAAACATAAAAACGAAATGAATACAAGAAGGATTCTGCAGCCTGTACCTTGTCTCCGTGCACTGCCATGCGTTCAAATGACCAAGTGGAACCCACTGGGTGCATGGAGAAGTTCAGGTCAGAACTAAAACAGGTGACCACACCTCCACCCCTGCGTTCCCTCCTCAGGCAGTGCACTACAGAGAAACTGGCTGGGACAGATGCTTTCAGAACTGGACCTGCATCATCCCCCAGCCAGGTCTCCATAATGCAAGCCAAATCAATTGAGGAAATCAAGTCCGCAATAACTGCAGTCTTGTTCCTAATCGATCTGGCATAACGTAGAACTGCCTGAAGAGGACTGGTGGAAGTTACCGACCCAATGGGCACCTGCCCACTTGGTCCAGTGGGAGCCCTGGATATGGTAGCCAAAGACATCTGGCCTCTCTCTAGGCCACATTTTACTCCAGGGCACCTCCTAGTCCTGATCACCCCAATATGGCTCACTCCTGCTATACCTTTAACACCCCATTGCCTACCATCCTGCCTTCTACCAAGCCCAACCTCCCTACAGCACCTAATCACCATAGCTGACAAAGGGAGGTTAGTGAAAAGGTAGAGTTCAAGCAGCAGGGACATTGGATAGGTGATCCGCTGGGGTTTGACTGAGACCAAGTCACATCCTTCAACTGCTGTTTGACAGTCTTAAAAAGCACACTTAAATTACCCAAATAAATTACATCCTCACTCTCCTAAGACTAAGTAAGAAATCACACAAAAAGAATAAATTACCCCCTCCCTCCCCAGATATCAACAATAGCCAAAATAAAATCCCAACTCTCACACCACCCCAAAATTTTAAAATACCAAAAGTAATAGGAGAATCTTAGTAAGGTGTTTGCTGAGGAGCAACATTCTCACAATTCAGTTCCTATTAAGGAATAATGTTCAGACAATAGCTGCAAATCCACAGGTGAATTATTAAAGAACTCGGGTCCGAGAAGTTCACAAGCAGATACCCTCCAGCATTACTCTCACCAATGCTGGGGGCAGAGAATGACAACTGATAAACTAAGTATCATTAGGAAACAGTGCTCTCACCAGCACACTCCAGAAAAATACAGCTCTCAGCAGTGTCTCAGAGGCTTTCCTGCAGATAGTGAAATCATGTTATCGGTGTGAACCCTTCAACTGTGGAGCACCAAAACTACCAAACCAGTGCAGATAACACAGTTACCATGCGCTTTCAGCAGACTTGTTAGGAGTTCCAGCAACAGCGTCCTCAGGTAGCTTCGACAGCAGCTGTCCAGCAAACTTCACTTTTTTCTCTCATCAGGCGACTCTCTTCAGCTGGGTAGGCAATACACCTCTCACCAGGTGAACTCTCCAATGGCAGTTGGAGGGATGGTAACACGGCAGCAGTCGCAAAAGCAGAATGCAGAATGGGCTGTCCAGCAAGCTCCACTCTTCTCCCACAAGTGACTTCCTTCAGCTGATCAGGTAATATGCCACTCTCTCGATGAACTCCTGAACTAGACACCAGGGAAACAAAGATATGAGAATGCTGATGGTGATGGTGATCAGAGGTTGGGGGTGCTACTAGACACCAGGGGAAAACTTTATTAATTATGGGAATGGCAAGGACAGCCACTGGAGGGTGAAAGAGTGCCACTAGACATCAGAGAAAAATTTAATATTAATGGGAATGGGCATTGGAAGGTGGGGGGTGCCACTGGACACCAGGGATAAATTAAATATTTGCGGCGATGGCCATTGGAGGGTAGGTGATGCCCCTAGACACTAGTGAAATATATAATAATTATAGGTACATGATCAGACAGTGGGGGGAACCACTAGATGCTAGAAAAAACTTTATTAATTGCATGGACAATGAGGACAGCCATTGGACAGTGGGGTGTGCCACTAGACACCAGGGTGAAGATAAATATTAATGGGGACGCCCATTGGAGGATGGGGATGCCACTAGACACCAGGGAAAATTCATATAATTATGGGGACACCATAACGTGATCCTTTTTTGTTCAAACGAAAAAGGAGAAACAAAAAAAGGAAAAAAAACACTATGTCCAAAATCTTTTTCCATCTGAAGGGTTCCGTTTTGTTTGAATGAAAAAGCTCTTATGGCAAAAGCAGAAGCGAATAACAAAAAATGATATAACATAAAAAAACACATTTCGGGGTCACTATTCAATGAAAGGCTTGAATCATGAACTTAGTTTTCGTTGTTGTTGTAATAGGTGAAATTAATGTAAATTTAAAAATGCTAACATGCCTGTTATTGATGAGTCTGTAAAACTCTGATGTATTGTTTTGTACTTTTCTGTAACTTGTATTGTTATAAATGTATAGTTGTATTAATTTTGTTTAATGTAAACAGGTAAGCCTTGTGGACAGGGATTTTCGGAACCCTAATGGCTGTATCACTGTATAAATAACATTTTACCTTACCTTACCTATTCCAACAGTTAACTGCAGAATGCACCTAATGGAGTCCCAGTGAGCAAGATACATGTCTTGTTCTCTCTGCAGGATGTCATTTGTATGCATTTTGACATTTTTGTTTGCAAGAAAAATGGAAAACACGATGGCTGCAAATGAAAAAGGAATTTTTCCTCATGAAAAAGGATCCTTTCTGGACCTCTATCCAAAATACTATACTGAGCATGCTCAGAACATGACATTTTAAAATTGAATAACTTTGGAATGAATTAATATGTTTTCATCAGATCAGTGAAAGGCACATTTGTGGGCCAAGCCCTTTCTACCCTGAAAATGGCAGACCACAATTCCAATCTGTCTGGGCAAAAGGTGATGAGAAACAAAAAACAGTAAAAAACAGCGATTTTTTACGTTTTTTCACTATCTGCATCTCAGAATCCGCATATCAGACTGGAATGAAACTTGCCATGTCAAGGGATCTATGCCACAAGACCACGCATTCACAATTTTGTGCAAATCCGATGAGCAGTTGTGAAGTTATTAAAGTGCAAAATTTGAGGTTTAACAGAAACCCCTGCTTAACCCGCCCTATAATACATTACATTACATTATCTTCTAAAAACTGTTTATATTGTAACATCTGTAACACTGCATTTTCTGGCAGGACAACCTTGTTAATAGGTCCATTAAAGGGACTAGGTGTTTTATCCTGCTTAAAAATAAATACTTGTACTACTACTACTACTACTACTATCACAGTTGTTTCTTGACAGGTACTGTACATATAGGAATGTGTACACTGTAACACTGTGCTGTTTACTTGGTTGTCCCAGTTTAAGGTCTGTTGTAAACAGTTTACATGCTATGCTGTGCACATTTCTTGTGAATATTGGTGAACCTAACCACAGCAGTGTACTTTTATAAAGCCATGAGCTGCAAACCATACACACATACTAACAGCTCCTGCTACCCTGGGCTACTGAGGACAATAGTGTGCTGCGGCTCCAGAAAACACTTGTTCACAATGGGCTATATTGCTCTGTACTACAGAGTGCCACTCTCCAGTCACTCCAAGGAGTAATGTCTTGATCATGACATGGAAATGGCCAGATAATCAGATGGCGATGTGGTTTCAGGCTTTTGCCTAAAGAATGAGATTGTTTGCATGGTAAGGGTCCAGTGTAGGAATTTGGGTTTCAGGAGCAAATACCTTTGGGCTGTGAAAACAGATTGTTTGCTCCTGTGCACATGTGGAATGCCTGTTTATTTTCCTCAGCTATTTCGTCTTCATAGGCCTGCGGTGGAATTTGTCTGCTGTTTACCCATTCATAGCACTGCACTCATAAGGGGATATATTCGAACATCATTATGTAGGCACACTTTGCCCTGTGCATGTTCGAATGCACCACCTCCTGATTTGCGCACAGGTAGGGGACTTTGTACAGAGCTTTGCTCAAGTTTTGAATACACTACTGAATGTGCTTGTTGCATGGCTCTGAACTGGTACACTCTACGATGCCAATGAGCCCATTAGAATCCATCCCACCCCCCCAGCTAGGCAGCCGAGCGGAGCAATTGTGTTTCACTTCAGCTCCTGAGAGAGGCCTCTTACTTTTGATTTGAAACCTCCAAAAATGTTATTAAAGTTATTTTGAAAAGGTATGGGTTCAGCCCAGCCAACCTCAATGTAAAAAGAATAAAGAAAACTCAATTAAGGGAGGAGCCTGAACCAATCACTTCCAAGAAATCAGCAAATGTCAGATTGGTGAATAAAGGCCTGCTCACCCAAAATGTTCTTATATCATATATCTTTTTTTATTTTTATTCATTCAGATACAGTATAGAGAATCCACACACATACTGCTTGGTTCCACCCATATACATTTCAGCAAAGCCTTCATCAGTACAATACCATATCTGACAAAAAATGTAAGAAAACATTTTTTATAATATATTTAGACACATAAAAAAATCAGTTACTTAATTTTCCTAATACTGGTAATATACATACTGAATCACCAAAACTCTAATTCTGCTTACCAAATCATCAGTAGTGTGTGCCACAGTTGCCTCTATTTTCTCCAACTTATAAGATGTAGATGAACCTCCTACAAGATTATTTTAACAAAAAGATTTTTTACCTTAGAGTTTTAAATGAGTTCTTAAAATCTATCTTATACCAGCTACTTTGCCTATCCCTTTCATAGAGTCCTTAACAGAAATATATTTAGCAAAGTGTCATTTACAAATTGCCTGTATAAACAAATAACATCCTTATATAAACAAATAAAAGAATGTCTTGTTTCAAAAATGTAGCCATTAAATAATAACAACATTTACAAATCTTAGAAATAATGCAATTCATCATTTAACCCAGTACTCTACTTCATTAGAAAGTGTATATAATAAGAAATGGATCAGGTGTGGCACCCCTAAACATGTAGAGAGAGCGAGAGGTGCTGCCACGCCATTCTGTTAAGGACTCTATGAAAGGGATAGGCAAAGTAGCTGGTATAAGATAGATTTTAAGAACTCATTTAAAACTCTAAGGTAAAAAATCTTTTTGTTCAAATAATCTTGTAGGAGGTTCATCTACATGTTATAAGTTGGAGAAAATAAAGCCAACTGTGCCACACACTAATGATGATTTGGTAACCAGAGTTAGAGTTTTGGTGATTCAGTATGTTTATTACCAGTATTAGGAAAATTAAGTAACATATTTTTTATGTCTAAATATATTACAAAAAATGTTTTCTTATATTTTTTGTCAGATATGGTATTGTATTGAAGGCAATGCCGAAACGTATATTAGTGGAACCCAGCAGTATATGTGTGGATTCTCTAAACTGTATCTGAATGCATAAAAATAAAAAAGATATATGATATAAGAACATTTTGGGTGAGTGGGCCTTTATTCACCAATCTGACATTTGCTGATTTCTTGGAAATGATTGGTTTAGGCTCCTTCCTTAATTGAGTTTTCTTTATTCTTTTTACATTGAGGTTGGCTGGGCTGGACCCATACCTTTTCTGAATGTTTGGAGCTTCGACAGATGCGTGATCCAGAGGGCCAATTTGTGCGTGTTTCTGCACTATCACACACACCTGAAAAATAACTCTGCCTTACCGTCTAGACAGCAATACACATCTTGAATAAGAAAGAAGATTGGATCTTCCATCCATTTTTTTTATGAACTTTGGGACATTAATATTGTCTGGCTCTGTTTGAGTTATTCTGGGATCTTTATTAGACTCTTTCGATCATCTGTTTCACTTCTGGGACTAATTTTGAGAACTATCTTTCTAGTATCTGATTTTTGTTGTTTGCTTGAAAATGTTAAATTTTGATGAATTAGATAAACTTATGGATAAAAGGACTATACCCCTGTCTATATCTGATACAGATGAACAGAGGATTCTGGGGAATTTTAGAACTAACAGAGAATTTAGTGGCACCACTCCAACATATTCAGTTACCAATCAATTTGAATACTTAAAACAAAAACAAGCCAAATTAGAGTGGCACACTTTAATGTTGACACAATACCTTAAACAGAAATGTATCCCCAGAGGGGTTTCGTATCTTTGTTGAAGCAAATTTAGGATATGTTGACATGGATTTGGATATTAAATGGGATGGGGTAAGAAACAAATGTTTCAAAGACTTTATGTTGTTAATAATAGAATCTATTATGAAAGAACTACAGAGAATAGAAATTGAGATAAATCAGTATAACATAGATAATAAAGTATGGGGTGGTGTGTGTACCGAGATTTTAAACACACCCGAGGGGTGTGGCATATAAACCCGAGCCAAGCTCAGGTGCTTCTATCCAGGCATCCAACCCTCAAGGGTGTGCATAAAATTTGAGTTTACACACACACCACCCCATATTTTATTAGACATAATTGCTGGGTTAGTCTTTTTCGCCACAGCCAATTATATAAAATAAATGGTCTGGTGTGGCTGCGGTCTGGATGATGTTTAGCCGAGTCCTCGGTCTCTTAGCAGCAGTTTACTTTTTCTTGTTTTGTTGTCCCCTTTATGGTATGATTTTTGTTAGGAAGTTTTTTTTTAAATAGTTACTTACCACCTAGAGATAGTGGTGGCGGTGCGGTTTCGACCAACGAAGAAATCTGGTGGCAAGCGGTGAAAACCCAGAAGAGCTGTAGGTTGGGCATGTGCAAAGTGAGGGAAACCGTGAGCGTGTTTGCCGTTATAAAAGCTCCTTTATAACGACAAATTATGCCACGGTTTCCCCATGGGAAAAAGCCTAACCCAGTTATTATATAGAGATTAAGAATAATTATAGTGTGGAGGAATTGACTGATTATTTGGAGAGGGTGAACACTAACCTCCAAGAATATGAGGAGAAATTAAGAGCTACAAAACTGCATAAGTTTAAGAGGGACTTAAATGACTATAAAAACAATCAGGTTTATACGTTTTCAAATAAAAAGATAGGCAATATTAAAACATTTCAATATAATTCGGATTCAGAATCCTCAGCTATTAGTTTGGGAAGCGATGCAGAGGGTGGGGGTCTACCCACTAGAAGCAGAGGTTCCCATGTTTTTAGCAAGGGAGGGTATTGAGGCAGAAGACCTTTTCGGTAGAGAGACAAGAAATGCTATCAATATACCAAGGAAGGCCAAACACAGAAAATAGTGATAGATTCACAACAGCCAGGCCCCTCAAACATCACAGAAAGAGACACAGTCACAGATACAGAACTCACAGAAAAAAGAAAAGACAAGAAAGGACAAGAGGTCCCATTGGAGGCCAGGACAACACAGTCTACAATGATGAAAACCAGTTAGTTTATAATATATCTGAGAGGACACTTACTGATCTTGAGATACAAGTTTTGAGTAAAGGTTTAACTTTTTGCCCACATAGCCAAATTAAGGAATTTGAAGTAAAATTAGACCTTAATCGGTTTTATAGGAAACTCAAACTGAGGTATTTATTTGGTTTTCAGCCACCTAAGGAGGTTAATGCTCAGGAATTAGAGAAAAAGGGGACTGTTACGAGCAAATTACACCTTAAATCTAGATTTATACCTCCAACAACACCACATATGATTGAGACACACATGGTCCTTGTTAATAGAGACACAGAAGGAATATTGAAAAAGGAAAGAAATACAGATAGAAGGAATAGGTTTAACCTGTCTGCACAACAGTTTGCAGCATTAAAAAACTTAGAGAATGATGATAGCATAATTATTAAAAATGTGGACAAGGGGGTGCTGTGGTTGTCATGGATTATTTACAATATTGATGTACGTGTTTAGAACTACTATAGGTTGAGGAAAATTATATCCTTTTAGACCATGACCCTACACAACTTGTTTCAGATTTGATGCAGGCTCTATTATTGAATGCTTCTGATGAACAACAGATTTCAGAATGGGAAAATGAATCATTATTTAGGACAAATCCAACTATCCCAGTATTCTACACCCTTGCTAAAATACATCAGAATTTAAGAGCAACACCAGGGAGGCCGATTGTTGCAGGTATTAACTCGATACTTGAATCACTTTCTATCTTTATCGATCATCATATTAGGCTTTTAGTCAAGTCAACTAAATCTTATATACGAGACTCAAGTGATGTGATTACCAATATAGAGAATCTAAATGATAGTAATTTTGATATACAACAGTGTATACTAGTGACATGGGATGTTAAAGATTTGTGCACGTCCATTCCACATAGAAATGGATGTGAAGTTCTGAAAGCCTTCTTAGATAAACATAGAGATGGAGAGAAACCTTCTAACGAAATAATAGTTAAATGGAGAGAGACAGTACTGACTCAAAATTACTTTTGGTTTGAGAAGCAATTTTATTTACAAATAAAAGGAACAGCCATGGGTTCAAGCATGGCTCTGTCCTATGCAAATATCTATATGTCTAATTTTGAGAATGAACATATATACAGTAACAAGAATTTCTATAGAAATAAGTTAGGGTTTTGGAAATGTTTTCTAGATGACATCATAGTATTTTAGTTGGGCACAATAGAGGAATTACATAGTTTTGATCAATACTTGAATGAATGCACTGATCATTTATCTTTTACCATGAATTACAGTACTGAACAGATTCCGTATTTGGACTTATTGATTTACAAACATGATAACCAATTGGTCACAAAATTATACTGTAAAACAACAGATACAAATTCAATTTTACATGCACAGAGTTTTCATCCAAAGAAATTGATTGAATCAATTCCTTTTGGGCAACTGGTTAGAGCGAAACGTAATTGCACTGAATTACCTGAATCTGAAAAAGCACAAATGGAGATGACACAGAGACTTAGAGCTAGCAGATATAAACAGGAGGTTTTACATAATGCCGAACAAAAGGAATTGTTAAGGAATAGGAATGACCTTTTAACCCCATGGAATAGGGAACAGATAGATAAAGGTAGAATTGTTTTTTCTACAGTGTATAGCGATGCCTTTTTTACTATTAGAAATACTGTTAATAAATATTGGCATGTGTTACATACAACTCCTTCAGGTTGTCAAGTTTTTGAACATCTTCCTCTTACTGTTCCTAAAAGAAAGAAGACATTAGGCAATAGACTTATGAAATCAGTTAATAAAATACCAGACGCCAGACCTTCGCATTTTTTTAACTTGTCAGAGGTCAAGGGCAATTTTCCATGTGGGTATTGCATTAATTGCAATAATACGTATAAAATTAAAAAAAAATTAGGAATACCTTTTGAGATGAGGATATCATTATAGAACAGTTTATTAACTGTTCCACCTCTGGTTTCATTTATGCACTTAAGTGTCCATGCGACAAAGTATATGTAGAAAAACCGGAGAGACAACTTAAAACTCGAATAATAGAACATAAGAGTGATATCAGGAGACAGGATTTAAAGTGACTAGTTGCTAGACACTTTATTGAGCAGGGACACCAGTTTCCACAATTAAGATTTTTTGGCATTGAGAAAGTACTTCCCTCCCCAAGAGGAGGTGACTATAGAATAACAATTCTAACTAGGGAGGTGTATTATATTGATAGATTTAATGCCATGAACCCTAGATTTGGTTTAAATGACACTATTGATTGGTAGCCAATTCTATGAAGAATTAATAAGTAATTTATAATTAGCAAGATATCAGTTTGCATGATAAACAATACATGATATTGCACCTTTTGCTTTTTTATTATTTCCCTTTAGGGAATATATTCATGCATCAGCAGCCAATTCTATGAAGAATTAATAAGTAATCTACGATCAGCAATCCTTAGTTTATAAACAATACATGGTATTGCACATTCGGCATTTTGGATAACTTTCCTTTCAGGGAATATATTCATGTATTATTGTAAACCTAATTATAGAGATACAAATGGTAAGGTATCTATTACTATCAAAAACAAATTTTGACATTTTTAACCTCCCATATACTACTTCTGAGTATTTATATTAATATGGGGTATTTAGTTGAAGACATGGAGATTTGAAAGTATATTTAACTTATGCATGGCATAGTTTCGTGCAAATACAATAGTAATAAATACTAATATTGAATCAGGTTCAGATTATGAATGTGTATTTGTCCCCCCCCCCATCAGCCAGAATGTCATAGGTTCCTGACTTTAGAAATGTTACATTTGCTTTTTTGAACCTTTAACAATTTGAATATAGGCTTTAGTATCAGTATTTTTGAAATTATCCCCTGGTATTTTATTAAAATGTAGACATGGATACATGTTGAAATTCACTAATTATTTTGGGTCTCTGAAGATTCGTGACAATTCTTTAGTTGCCAGCTATTAGACTGATTACGGGATAGGCAGGACACCATATGTTGTGTATGGTGCTGCTTTTAAATCCGGGTCGGGCACCCAGAGCAAGCGCAAACATCACGAGAGGTTCCTTGCCTTGTGTGATGACGCACAGATCAGGTCCGGCACCTCTAAACATGTAGAGAGAGTGAGAGGTGCTGCCACGCCATTACCTTCTGTGTATACTGTGTTCGTGATGAAATAAGTAAGATTACTATTCTACTACTTGAAACTTTAGTGATTAAGTAAAAATAAGAAGTTTAAAATAGGAAATGTTACAAGGGTGGTTTGAGATGTGTTCTTGTTTGTCCATAGAAATCATCTGCACTGAAGACTCGGGAGAAACATGCAGGGTAAAAAACTTTATAAATATCAGTTTATTGAACCTCCCTTGTGATTTCAGATTTTCAGTGTTACATTATGTGTTTCAGATATGTGCAATGAACCTCATACTTTAAAAACAGTTTTTCTTAACAAGTATACATGCAGCAAAATTAATTTGGTAAGCATCAGTAGGTTTTTATATTTATATGGGCTATTTTATTTATACCAGTGAGAGTAGAACAGACAAATAAGTGGTATTTTGAGGGTATGTTTAAATTGAAGTCGTATGGAAAAATCGAGGTGTTGTTCTTGTTATATACACTTTCTAATGAAGTAGAGTACCGGGTTAAATGATGAAATGCATTATTTCTAAGATTTGTAAATGTTGTTATTATTTAATGGCTACATTTTTGAAACAAGACATCATTTTATTTGTTTATATAAGGATTTTATTTGTTTATACAGGCAATTTGTAAATGACACTTTGCTAAATATATTTCTGTTAAGGACTCTATGAAAGGGATAGGCAAAGTATCTGGTATAAGATAGATTTTAAGAACTCATTTAAAACTCTAAGGTAAAAAATCTTTCTGTTAAAATAATCTTGTAGGAGGTTCATCTACATGTTATGAGTTGGAGAAAATAGAGGCAACTGTGGCACACACTACTGATGATTTGGTAAGCAGAGTTAGAGTTTTGGTGATTCAGTATGTATATTACCAGTAATAGGAAAATTAAGTAACAGAGTTTTTATGTGTCTAAATATATTATAAAAATGTTTTCTTATATTTTTTGTCAGATATGGTATTGTTTTGATGAAGGCTTTGCCGAAAAGTATATCAATGGAACCCAGCAGTATATGTGTGGATTCTCTATACTGTATCTGAATGCATAAAAATAAAAAATATATATGATTAAAGTTATTTTGCAATAATACCAGTCTACATATTCCAACAACTTGAGAGATGAGTTGCCTGAAAAGATCAGCACTACAGATAGATTTCTTTAAGCTGAAGGGAAATCTGTTGACCACAAGCAAGCAGGTTGCCGAAGTGCCATTGTTGCAGCAGCCTCAGCAATGTAAAGTGATTTTAGTGACTGTGAATTACACCCTTGCTTGACTGTGTTGTCTGGCTACTGGCATGGACATAAAGTTAGATGGCCTCTCGGGTAAGGTCTCTTAATTTAGAAAACAGACTTGGTCCAGTCCATGGCAGAAAAGGCAGATATAATAAATGTTGGGAAGATGCATGATTCAACTGTAAAATTAATTCAAGAAAACTTACTATTGCAGCAGAGACTTGAAGCCATCAAAAACATGTCATGGGTCAACCACTTCTGTTTGGTCGGTCTATCTGAAGGGGTAGTGGGAGACGACTCCAAATGCTTTGTTGAAATGTGGCTGGGCAATGTCTTACATTTCACTGAGCAGGACTTGCCTTTAAAGTTTGAGAAAGCCTACCCACGTTGACTGATGGCAGCCTGCAGCTGCAGCGGGCCCAAGGATTCTTCTGGTGGTTTGTACCAGCGTCAGCATCAAAGAAAGGATTCTTCAAACTGCACGCCAACAAAAAGGTACAGCTTTTTAGGATAACAAAATTGCAATTTACTTGGCCCTGTTTTATAACCAAAGAAATAATTTGAAACAATTCAACAGATTCAGGTGGGACCAACGTGAGCTGAAAGTCAACATCAACTGGTATTACTGGTCAAGCTGCCTGTGAGTGATAGTGATTATACTTTTGTTTATACTGAACCTAAGGATGCGACTAAATTTGTCACTAAAGAACAATCAGAACTGCAAAGTTGCAATGAAACTGAGATGCACTCTGGAGAGGATGACTGAAACTTTGGGATGTCCAAATTGCCTGGACTGTGAGTACTATGAAACTGGGTTCAGGAAGTTTGTTTTGAAGGGGTCAGCATGATTTCTATTTGTACTTGTGGACAGTTTCTCCATATAGGATCTTTACAGACAATGCCATGGTTTTTAAGATGACCTCTCCCAAGTTTGCCACACTGGGCCTCACTCTCCCCTGGTTCACCTATGATGGTGTGTAGGCAATGTGAGCAACATCATTTAGGGTGCAGGAAATATGTCACCAGGAATTATCAGGGGTGACATTGTGCTCCCAACAGTTGCAGTGACAAAGCCCTGTCCTCAGAAACACTTAGGTTTTGTAGGGTGCTACACTTATCGTACACCCCAATGCAGGGGGCTTTGCCCCTAACACTCTCAAAAAATAAATCCTCCAGGGCAGGTGTGCCATGAAGGGAAGAGGAACTGTGGGGATGCCCAACAGGATGTGAGTGTGGGATGATCTAAAATCCAGATCAACACTGTCACTCACATCCTTGTTTTGGGGCCCACATTACGGTGCCCTAATCACAGTGATCTAACAATGGCATACCCTCTCCCCCTTCCTCTCTGTGCTTCTGATGACTGATGAGATCAGGCTGCTGGAGGAATGATGGATGGCAGGTGGTGGGTAGGTCAAGGGGGGGGTGAAGGGGCATGTTGTACAGGGAGAAACGGGTAATGGATATGGTAATACCAATTAGGGAAACAAGTTTGTAAAGGAAAGAGGGGTTAACTTGGCAAATAATTATACTCCTCTAAGCAACTGGAAGGACACGGGAAGCAGGAGGGGCCAGAGAGCAATGTGGATGGCAATAATGAGGGAGAGAGGGAGAGGAGGGAGAGGAACTTGGAGAATGAGAAAAGAGGAAGAACTGGAAAGGTCAAGGTGAATGGTGATATTGGTGATGCTAGGAAAGTTAAATTGAAGGCCACAGGAGGGGAAAATCGTGAGGGGTGTCAGGGAGAGGAGGTGAAGCAGAGAAGAGGGAAGGATGGAGAGGCTAATAAGGGGAAATTCAGTGGGAACTGGGGGAGTGACATGAAGAGTGGTTGTGGGGGGGAACGGGGAGGGGTCATAAAGAGTCACTTGAGGGAAGTAATGGAATTAGGGGTAAGGGGGAGTTCTAGTTCATTTTTTCAATGAGAACGGTGGATGTCCATGGGGAAAGAGCAAGGCAGGTGAAACCTGAAGAGAGGGGGCATAAGGCTAGGGAGAGAGTGAATGTTGAGCAGGACAAGGTGCGGGGGGGAGTTCACTGAGAGCATGCAGAAAGAAGGTAGAAGGATTATCATACTGGGAGATTTCATGATTAAGGGTATCAAATGGGGTGGGGGAATGTGGAAGGGAAGAGGAGCTCTATCTGCATTGAGTGCATGCCAGACATGACAGCGCACAGGGCCACAGGGCCAAGCACATAGTACACTCTACAGTGAGGAAAGCAGGAGGGAATCCCAACATAGTGGTGCACCTCGGAATAAACAATTTGGAGAGTAACAATGTGCAGGAGGTGCAAGCAAGATTCAGAGAATTGGCCAGAATATGTCAAACCAGGGGGAAAACTCTTGCATTCTCAAAAGTTTTGCCAGTATCAAGGGCCAGCATGGACAGAAAGATGAGGATTAGGGATTTCAATGAGTGGTTGGGAAAATGGTGTCTGGATATGGGTTTTGGGCTGGTGAGAGGCTGGGGAGCTACATGGGACAACAAGGAGCTGTTCACCAAAGATGGACTGCATCTAAGTACGGAGGGAAAAATAGTGGTTAAAAAAATAGGCTGGGGGAGTTTATTGGCAGAAATTAGGATTAAACCAAGCGGGGGCTCTTAGTCTTGCTGGGCAGATAGGAATGCAAAGATTGGGAGGGCCTGCACCTCTCCCTTGAACTGGAAATTCGATGGATGGGAAGTACTCACAGAAGGGCAAAACCATAAGGGAAGGGAAGGCTGGGAAGGGTAGTGGGGAGGGTTGGAAGGTGGTCTCAACCAATGCAAGGAGCCTGAGAAACAAGTTACCCAAGTTACATGCAATGGTGGTGGTGGGCGGTGGTGGTTGATATGGTTGCGGTCACAGAGACTTGGGCCACCCAGTACCATGACTGGGACTTGGCACTCCCAGGTTACAAAACATTTAGAAGGGACAGGATTACTGGCAGGGGAGGAGGGGTAGCACTATTTGTGAGGGAGGGAATAGAGTGTAGCAGGGAGGAAGGTGAGGATGGGAATGTGGAAATGTTGTGGGTCACCTTACAGGATGCTAAGAGAAGGAGGGTCAATCTGGGGGTAGTCTACAGGCCACCAACACAAACTGAGGAACAGGACAGGGGAATGGTGGGAAACCTAATAAATCACTGTGCTGGGGGTAGGGGCAGGACAGTGGTGGTGGGAGATTTCAACCTGCCAGAGGTGGACTGGTGCACTATGGTATCAACAAATGCTAAGGTACAAAGGATTCTGGATGCATTTCAAAATGTATTCCTGTTGCAACTGGTGGTAGAGCCAACCAGAGAAGGAAGCATCTTGGACTTGGTTCTGTCAGATGGTGACCAGGCAAAGAATGTTGTAGTAGAGGACTCACTTGCAGGGAGTGTCCACTCTACAGTTTGGTTCTCCCTGGATTTGTGGAGGAAGGGAAATCATACTAATGTGACAGTAATTGACTTCGGGGGGGGGCAGATTTCAGGAGGATGGCAGCCATTCTGGAAGGACACTTAGTGAAAGTAGGTGTGGACATGGACACGGATTGCAGGTGGGAAATTTTGAAAGTGGGTCTGTTAGAGGCCACTAAAGCCTGCACAAAATCCAAATGCAAGAAAGCGGGGTCAAGGAGACCCAGTTGGTGGACCATGGTTGTGCAAAAGAGGGTAAAGGAGAAAAGGCTAGCCTGCCGAAAGAACAAGAAAACCTGGAAGGAAAAGGACAGGGAAGAGTACTATATGACATCTAAGGATGTGAGCAGGGTGGTTAAGGGCAGCCAAAACAAACAAAGGCAAAGATTGGCACGGGGATCAGGGAGGGAGAGAAGGACTTTTTTAGATACATCAGGGAGAAGAGGAAGTGTAGGGGGCAGATCAGCAGGTTAAAAAAGGAGGGTGGGTGGGCAGAGGAGGGAGTGGAGCAGGCTGAGAGTCTAAACAAGTACTTCTGCTCTGTCTTTATGAGGGAAAAGGATGAGCCAATTCCACATGGGAGAGGTATGGCAGGGGGTGAGGAGGGAGGTGGACACTAACATGTGAAGAGATACCTGTAGCAAGAGTGTGGGAGGGCCTTATGTCATTAAGGACAGACAACACTACAGGTTCGGATGGGATCCACCCCAGAGTCCCAAAGGGACTGGCAGATGTCCTGGCAGCACCTCTGATGGAGTTATTAAACTCCTCCCTCCAAATGGAAAGTGTATCACTGGACTGGAGAAGGGTACATGCAGTGCCCCTCCATAATAGCAGACCTAGGCATGAGTTGGGAAACTATAGACTGGTCAGCTTGATGTCCATAGTGGGGAACTATTGGAAAGCATACTGAAGGAAAGGCTGGTGGAGTTCCTGGAGGAGAGTGGCCTTCAGGATGTTCGGCAACACAGATTTGCCCATGGGAGATCTTGTCAAACTAACCTGGATACATTTTATGACTGGGTGACAAGATCTCTGGATGGTGGTCGGCCGGTTGATGTCCTGTATCTGGACATCAGCAAGGCATTTGACTTGGTACCACATGGGAGACTGCTGGGCAAGCTGAGGGACTTGGGGTGGGGGAGAGGTTGGTAAGATGGATTGGGAACTGGCTGAGCAACAGACAACAGTGGGTGGTGGTAGTGGGGGAGCTATCGACACCCATTAGTGTCATTAGTGGGGTCCTGCAGGGATCTGTTCTGGGTCCACTGTTATTGAACACTTTCATTTTGGACGTTGTGGTGGGAGTTAGGAGCAAAATTAGCCTGTCTGTTGATGGCTTCAAACTAGGAGTTGTTGTGGATAGTGAAGAGGGAAGGAAGAGGCACAGCTACCAATTGGGGGGTTATGGTTAGCAGTCTTGGAGGAAGAAAAAGATCTGGGAATAGTGATCAATGGTAAAATGAATCAATCAGGACAATTCAGGAAAGCAGCAGCTAAAGCAAACAGAATGCTGGGATGCATTGCTAGGGGGATCACTTCGAGAAGGGAAGAGCTAATCCTGCTACTGTACAAATCCTTGGTGAAGCTGCACTTGGAGTACTGAATGCAGTTCTGGTGCTCTTACTTCAAGAAGGACGTTATGCTCCTGGAGAGGGTCCAGAGAAGGGCATCAAAGATGATCGTTGGAATGGGGGATAAGCCCTTTGAGGGGAGAGACTTAGAGAGCTAAACATGTACACCCTGGAAGACAGAAGGGACAGAGGGGACATGATCGAGACCTTTAAATACTTGAAGGGTATTAACAGAGCAAACACTGAGGGTTTGTTCATGCTGAAGGGGCAGGGGATCACAAGGGGTCATAGCCTTAAACTGGTTGGGGGTAGGTATAGAACAGACCTGAAAAAACATTACTTCATGGAGAGGGTGGTGGCACCTTGGAACGTGCTACCTGAGGAGCTGGCATCAAAGGAATCAGTGGGAGGTTTTAAGAAGGGATGGGATAGATACATGAGCAGGGTACAGGTATGGAGGATAGAGACCAGGGGAATTCTGAATGGGAATTAGGGAAGGGATAGAAGGGAGAGGGGGGAGGCAGCATCAGTTATCAAACTGAGCTGCATCTTGAGCAGATACGATAGCTCTCAAGGCCTAATCTGCTGGCATTCTCATGTGTTCGCATAAAGGCATTTGTGATTAACTTCCTGCTCTGGATTTTATGATCAAATGGTATATTATGAAGAAATGTTTTTTCTTCTAATTTCCTTTAATAGTTGCAGATGTAATATTTTTATTTATTTTATTTATTTAGTTTTTGTTGACCCGGTAAGTGCATTAGACAAATCCTGCCTATTTTCAGGCACGACCCAGGGAAGGGGGATACAGATGAATGCCAACTGACCTTGAACCAGATTAAGCTGTTGGTGGTATTTTTTTAGTGAATGAGGGAAATTTGGCTAGGACACCGGGGAAATTCCCCTACTCTTTTTGATAAGTGCCAAGGGATCTTTAACATCCACCTGGACTACCACCAATCCAGGCAGATGGGACCTCAGTTTAACGTCTCATCCGAAAGACGGCACCTCAGAAGTGCAGCACCCCTCTCATGCTGCACTACAGTATCAATACTGGGATATCAACCCAAGTGCCAGATGTAGGAACTGAACCCACAGCCCTCTGATCTCCCTGCCTCAGAGCCGAGTGTGCTACCTACTGAGCCACCGACACTGATATCATGCGTTTTACACAACTGTTTCTGGTTGTACCTTAGTGTGCATGTCTCATGCCTCTCAGGAAGGGGTGCCTGTATGTTAGAAACACAGAAGCATAGACAATGATGGCAGAAAAAGATTATTGGTCCATCCAGTCTGCCTATGAAACCCAAACAAGCCTGGAACCTATTGTCCATACAGGGTTCTAGTCCACACTATTCACACCATGCTCCCCACCCTACTGCTACCACTCTGAACAACCACTATGCCCTTCACTCTATCCCAGCTGTGTTTGAAACCATTGATAGTTTTAGCACCCACATCAACTGGCACATTGTTCCATTGCTCCATCATCCTTTTTGTACAATAAAACTTTCTCTCTTCCCACTTGACTCCCCCCACTCTGTCAGTTTCTACTTGTGCCCCACTGTTCTTGATCTGCTACTTGTGTAAAATAGTTCCTCGCTGTTTACCTTGTTCATTCCTTTCAGAAACTTGAAGGTCTCTGTCAAATCTCTCTCTCTCTCTCTCTCTCTCTCTCTCTCATATAGCCTCCAACAAGTACTTGTTCTGTGCCTTGAGCTGATCCTCATAAGATCTGCCCTGCTGGCCATGAATCATATTGTTCACCCTGTGCTGCACTGTCTCCAGCCTGTTCTTATCTTTCCTCAGATGAGGACTCTAGAACTGGGCACAGTACTGCAGGTGGGGCCTCACCAGTGATCTATAAAGAGGTAGTAATACCTCCTTCCTTCTGCTGTCAGTACCCCTTTCTATACACCTCAGCATCATGTTTGTCTTACGAAAGGCCTTGTTACACTGGATTGATTGTTTTAGGGAGTCAGTGATGATGACCCCTAGGTCTCGTTCCTCAGAGGTCATGCCCAGCTTTATCCCCTCCATCCTGTGCGCTGTCCAGGTGGCTTTGTTCCCTAGGCGCATCACCATACACTTTTAGGGACTGAATTTCGACTGCCAAGCTTTTGATCAATTCTCTAGCCATTGCAGATCTTTCTGCATCTCCCCTTCCCCCTCTTCACTGTTTACCCTACCACAGAGCTTGCTATCATCTGCAAGGAGGCACATCTTGCCCTGGACTCTGTCTCCCATATCGCTGATATACTGTACCTATTGAAAAAAAATCTGGACCCAGAACTGATCCTTGTAACAGCCCACTGGTGACCTTCTTCTCTTCTGAATTTACTCTGTTAACCACAACCCTCTACCATCTCCATTCCAATCAGTTTCTCATCCATCTGTATCCTGTTGCACCTAGATCCTCTAGCTTCTTCAGCAACCTTCTGTGAGGCACCAAATCAAAATTCTTGCTGAAACTGAAGTAGAGTAAATCCACAGTGTGGCTGTTCTTCATTACCCTGATTACCCAGTCAAAGAGTACTATCAGGTTGGTCTAATAAGCCCTCTCTGCCACGGACCCATGCTGTTTACCATACTATAGTTCACTGCTCTCCAGGCAGTCCACAAGGTCCTCTTTGACTAGTGTCTCCATCGCTTTATGCATGGTAGAGGTAAGACTCACAGGTCTGTAGTTACCTGCTTACTCCTGGTCTCCCTCCTTATGGAGCAGGCTATGCCTGCTAACTTCCTGTCTTTTGGAAATACCCCTGTCTGAACTGAGCTACTGAATAGCCCTACCAGGGGTTCAGTTATTTCCACTGCCAATTCCTTGAGCAACCTCGGATACATCCCATCTGGTCACAGGGCATTATTTATCTTTGGGGCTGCTAGCCCCGTCTCAACCTTTTCACTGGTAAAAGCTTGTTGCCTCATCTCCAGGATCCTCCCTTACAGCTGTCTTAATGTCACTCTCTGACAGTGACCCTCTGTCTCCCTTGTGAATATAAAGCAGAAATGGTTATTAAGAGTGGCTGTTTTCTGCCCATCCTCCGCAGTTACCCTACCTCTGTCCGTTAGCCTAACAATTCTTCCTTCCTTCATACTTTTTTCCGTAATATATCTAAAGAACTGTTTTCCCCTCCCTTGACCAGCTCCGCAGTACACAGTTCCATGTCTGCCTTTGTTTCTCTGACCACTCTCTCGGTTTCCCTTGTTCTCATTTGGTACTGTTCCCAATCTTCCTCTCCTTGTTTTCCTTGTACCTGGTGAAGGCCTTGTTTTTGGCTCCTTTCTAAACATAGTGTAGCCTGGGACTGTCAGGTCCCAGTCCTTCCGATACCAGGTCTATCTTAATGTCTGCCAACATTGCCTGGAGCTCATTAATTTTACTTACCAAACTTCTAGCATTAAGGCAGACCCCATTCATTCTTTCTCCTGATCTCGTCTTACATTTTCCTGTTCCTTCTCCCTTATTCTTCCCTAGCCTCCTTAATTTTTATTTATTTTTTCATGCTAAATGTTGACTTTGTCAGCCCTTCCATATTGGCCTTTTCCCCTAACCTAACTCAAACTTTTGCCTGTTACCCACCTTGCTGCTAGTAGTCCTGTTGAGTGGGAGCCCTAGCTAGGTTCTCTACCCACTATCCCATCTCAGTGGTTCCCCTAGCCTCCGTCTCCCACGCAGTAAGTTTAACTGTCCAATTTAAATGTCAGACTTTTGCCCCAGAGCACTGGCACCCTCTCTCACCAGGTTAAGGCCATCACCCTTAAAGAGCCCCCTGTCCCAAAAGCCCTCTCAGTCCCTCACAAAATGGTACCCCTTCTCCTGACACCATCCCTTCAACCACTCATTAAACCTGTCAGTCTCTTCCTTCCTTACTCTATCATTCCCATTCCCCCTTTTCCACACAGGGAGCACATTAGAAAAGGCCAGGGAAGCCAGGTGCACCTTCAATCTGTCCCCCAGTCACTTAATGTTCTGCTTCACTACTTCCATAGGCTGGATTGCCAGATCGTTGGTTCCCTAAAGTACCAGCACCCTGAGCTACCCTCCCTATCCTATCTATATTCTGGATGGCTGATGCACCAGGAAGGTGTTTGACCATACCCCAGCACCTTCCCCACTATGCCCACCATCCTTTACTCCCCTAATCATTGAGTCCCCAATCACTATGATTTGCCTTGCTGACTTCCTCCTGCTCACCCCCCGGAGTGCCACTAAGTCGTCATTCCCATGTTATTTGTCAACACAGTCCAAGAGAGATATCACACCTAATATATATGGCATAAAATAGTCTTTACTTTTTGTTTTTTTGTTAACCATGACATTTTACTATTAAACAGGTGAACAGATGGTGTCATCCAGTTATTTTATAATATGGCCTGTCTAGACCCCAAGTTCCTACACTTTTTCTGCCCCCGCCTTTGCCGCTCCTATCGCCTCCCTTCTCAACCTCTCTTTCTCCCTAGCCTCACTCCCAGACACATGGAAACACACAATCCATCATTCCCCTTCCCAAAGGGGGTGACTCCTCTTCCCCTGGAAATTACCGTCCCATCTCCCATCTATGAACTCTACCCAAACTTCAAGAACATACAGTACTATCTCAACTCTCTGTCTTCCTCGACTCCATCACTTTCTTCATCCCTTTCCAGTCTGGCTTCTGCAAACACCACTTCATCACTTCCTCCCTCCTATGGCTCACTGACTCTATCCTAACAGGTATGGATCAGGGCCTCTTCACCACCACCATCTTTGTCGACCTAGACAATGCTTTAAACACTGTCTCCCACCCTCTTCGACCTTGGCAAGCTAAAGTCTGCGGGTCTCTCAGACTTTATAATTAATTGGTTCAGCTCTGACCTTGCAGAAAGAACTAAATCGGTACAAATCAGTGAGTCCTTGTCCCCCCCTCCCCATTTGCAATGGCGTCCCCCAAGGCTCCGTCCTGGGCCCGCTACTATTCTCAAATTCTCTATGACCTTCCTTCTGCCTGCTCATTTGCAGACATCCACACGTATGCAGATGACACGGTCCTGTTTGCCTCTGGGCCCTCACCAGCTAAGCTAACTGCCAGGCTCTAAATTGACTTTGACTCTTTCCAGTAGTGGTTCAAGTCAAATCAGCCAACCCTAAATGCCAAAAAAAGGTCTCCTTGTCCTTTGGAACTCACCAGAGACTTTTCAGGCTCCAATCCCTCCCCTCTGCCTACAACCTGGATTGGGTCACAATTGACAAAGTGCCCTCATTTAAATACCTAGGGGTCTGACTTGACTGACACCTTGACTTTTCACAGAATGTAGATGCCATCCACAAAAAACTCCACCCAAAGCTTGGCATGCTATTCAGGCATAAATACTTCATCCCTCTATCTTCCTGCCAAGATATATTAACTAAAATGATCCTCCCCATCATTGACTATGGTGACATTGTCTACAGTACTGCCCAAAAGTCCACCCTGGCCAAACTGGACCCCTCTTTCACTCCTTCTGCCACTTTGCTCTTGACTGCTCTCCCCCCCCACACACTCATCACTGCTCCCTGGACTCTGCCTCTCCCTCCCTTCCTTGGCAGGCCATTGCATTACCCACAGTTCCTCTTTCCTCTCCAAATTCTGGCTTGCCTCACTTCTCTTCTATCTTGGCTCTCTCCTCTCCCCTCTGCCCCCCTCCTCTTACTCCCTCCATAATTCTGTTTTTTGTTCCCTCTCACTTCCCTCTTGTAAATCCCAGGCTGGTCAGGCAGCATTCTCCTTCCACTTCCCCAAACTCTGGAATTCTCTCCCCCTAACCATTTGCTCTGCAACATCTAAATACTCTCTCTCTTCACTACTCCAAGCCCACATTGCTCCCTCCTGTAACTGCATATAATGCTACCCATACCACTCTCCACCTTTCTCACTTCTGTCTGTGTTTCTCCTACTACCTGCCCTTTCTCTACCAACTCTTCTCCTTACCTTCACAGGCTCAGAACCCAGGACATGAGCTGGATGTGCATCCAACCATGTCCGACCCTTGTGGGATTTGAATCCTAGTGGGTCACTGGCCTGCCTCTGCCTCTCTCTCTACCATACTCCCTCCTGCATGCTTCTCTCAAACCTCCTTGCCCTTTCCCACTCCTACTGTTCTACTTACCTTCTCAGGCCTACAACCCCAGGACATGGACTGGGTGTCCATCCAGCCATGTCCACCCTTCTGGGGTTTGCATCCCATAGGGCCATTGGTTTGCTTCTCCCCCTCTCTCTATCTTACTCCCTCTCCCCCTCCTTCTTTTTCTTATCTCCCCATGCCCTTGTTTCCATTCCTCCCAATTTCCTATGTTTTGCCCCATTGCATCCACCCTTTATCTCTGTAAATTGAATTAGATATAGTCTAAGTAAATGCTCAGAGATTTACCATACCCAGTAAATGCACTGAATTTACTCTTTTTTATTGTATTTTAATTTCTCAGTATGTTGTTTATTAGTTTGTATCGCAATGTGCCTACTATTACTGTTTGCCTTTCCCCCAGGATGTATCTGGAAACAAGCTAACTTTTCTAGCTCAGTATGCCTTTTCTGGTAAAACTTTTAAATAAATAAATAAATAAATGTTGGTGCTTACTTTGGCCACAATGGTTTTAGGGGATCCTTTGCTCAGCCTGAATCCCAAAGGTACTTAGAGCTCTATGGCTATTAATAGCAATTTGTTGTCTGTCAAGTGATATATTGAGCATCCTTTACCTCCTCTTTTGCTGTATCGATTTGGGAGCATTAGATGTACTGCCTAATTATGGAGCTGCCTTGTATTATTGAAGCTATCTCCCCCTGTCATTGTTTGTATGTATGGTTTATGCATAAACTCAATAATGAAAGTTAGAAAAAAATTAATAATTTATAACATTATAGGTGAAGTCTTTTAGAATTCACATCAAAATGGGATAACAACTGATTAAGTTGTTTACATGGCGAAAGGAAAAAGACCAAGTGGTCCATCTAGCTCCCCCCAGTCGGTGTATCCAACATGGAATTCAATATAGTAGAAATGTGCTTGTTTTTGCTTTTCATTATGATCCTGGCACTAAAGAAAGGAAAAATTAAAAAATTAGCAGGCTGGTGAGCTGGATTCAGGAGTGAGTCTGGGTCATCAATGGCCAGCAGGGGAGGACTGGACATCCTACAGGATACTCTCCTCCTCATGGAAGGGAGGGAGGACTGCAAGCCCACTACAATACTGTCACCTGGGTGACCACGGGTGGGGGTGCAATCCAGAGCCAAAATGGGTGGGTGGACACTTTATGATGGTGGTGTGCACACATCACTGCAGTCCTAGCCCATCAGGCATTTTGGGGAATGTGAGAATGAAAGAAAAGTGGAAATACCACCTAACCACAGCAGGATGAAGCAGCAACACCCTGCAGGCTCCACACTGACTACTGGGCAACCACATCCAACCAAGCATCTTATCCGTTGGGACTTGGGGAACCCACAGTGTTTGCACCCAAGGGAGTAAGCTGTGGAGGAATGGAAGTTAAGGGTGCAAGCCCCAGAGATTGCAGGTGATATGGCTTTTGGTGTCAACCACAGATGGGGGCAGGTCTAATTGAGGGAGGAAAAACTGAAGGAAAAAAACACAGGAAACATCTGTGGTGGAAACCTCCGTGAACCCAAGGTTCAGTGGATCCTCCAGTACACACTACATTTCCTGCCCAGTGTATTGATAAAACTAGTACTATACTCTCTTGGTTTTCTCAGTTCTCATAACCTGTAATGTTATGTTCATTAAAGAACTCATGCAAACTAATTGATCCCAGAGTACTCTCTGGCAGCTTGACTTTGGCCCAGTATGTAACACGTACCATAATTTGTAATCATGCATCATAGTCTGTGTAACTATTAGCCGTCTTGGGCAGGACCCTGTTATTAACAGGCCTCTAGGATTAATAGGCTGTCCTGTAAAAATATCTTCAAATAAATAAATAGGAAGAGGGGAGATGAGACCAAGACATAGTTGTTAACTTTAATTGCAGTTAATTTTAACTAAAGAATTCAAATCTGTTGCAATAATTATTCCCACTATTTAAGGTTGTTTTTTTGTTCATTTGCATGAAAAGTGGAAGCAGACATATGGGTAATTAGTTTTCAAACATGGGAAGACCTCTCTTTTCTGCCAGCTAACTTTATAACAAAATGTATAACTAAGGTTTGAGAGTGTAAAGTAAGCAATAAAACACGATGGGGTGCTTGTGCTTGGATAACTGCACACTAAGGGGTGTAGTAAGGTGTGAGGCCACAGGCCAAATGCCTTTAGCCCCTGAATGTGCAGTTTTCCCAGCACACCCAATACCCTAAAAGGACTTACTGCACTTAAAAAATGGGTACCAAGGCACATTTTTAAGAACATGCAAAACCAAATAATAAAATGGTTATAAAATATATGTGGAACGGTCCCTCCACAAATGAGTGCCACAATGGGGCACTGGGATGATGTTCAGCTTAACGACTGGGTTACGAGACTTTTTGACTGCCCCTCCACTAACTCACTCACTCACTCACTCGAAGTTTTAGATTTAAGAGCTGTCTGGTTTGCCTTTTTGCAGTTTGCAGTTGGTGGTTAGTAGTGTGATGGGCTGGTGAGTGACTGGACGAGCAGGAGCATGTTATAGAAGCAGCGAGTGGTGATGAAGACCATGACTGTGCTATCTCTGCCTATAACTCCCACAGGTACTTGCATGGCTATATTTCTTAGTGTTATTGGGATAGCACAAGATCTTGTGGGAGTTGTAGTCAGAGAAGAGCTAGCACAGCAGGGAAAAAACTTAGCCTTGTGTTGAATTTAAAATACATTGTAGACATGATACAGTAGTTTTAGAAAGTGAAGAGCTGCTGTGTTGGTTTACTTTAGGGTGCCGAATGGAGTGATAGGGTAAGTGACTGACCAGGTATGGACACTCAAGGAGCAACAATCTGGGACTGATGTACAAAAAAAAAATCAGAAAAGATACTAGCCATTTCTGATATGTTTTTGGGCATCTAATCAGTCCTGATATGTGTGACAGTTTGTTAATTTTTTGGTGAGGTAAATAAAGTGTGGCTGTTTAAAAACTAAACATTCTGAAGGTTTGGTCCATGGATTTCTTTGAGTCATGCATCCTAGTTGGCAAAACATTTCCCCCAATTGATTGTACTATATCAACACATAGATAGATTCTTAATCTTAGCCAGTCAGAATACAGAGTTTTTTCCTTATACCTTTTTTTCCCCAGCCATGTTAATCAAGGATGTACTCCGTTCCCAAGGATTTATCCTGGTATACTTGATAGCCCTCTCTTCTCAATGGTTCTGTGTCCACCCAGGCATCCCCCACAGTTCTCCCCTCCATGGCTGGGGCTTCAGGGATAGGGCCATCCTCCCACCTGGGACAGTCCACTGTATGATTAGGATCCAATGTCGGTTAGCACTTGAACCCAGGGGAGTCCCTGGAGCTCAGGCCATAATATAGCTGGTCATTGTTTTTATCACCCCAGTTACATAGATACATAGACAATGTCGGTTGATAAAGGCCTATGGCCCACCCAGTCTGCCCATTTGAGCTTGTAAGTTCAGTTTATGTTTTCCTAGAAGTCTGTTACCCCTTACCCCTGACCTCCAGAATTCCTTTATGTCTATCTCATGCATTCTTAAATCCTGTGCTTGTTTCAGCCCCCACCACTTCCTCCGGCAGGGTGTTCCACTTGTCCACCACCCATTCTGTAAAGAAATTCTTCCTCACATTTCCTCTGAATCATCCTCCCTCCAACTTCATCCCATGCCCTGTAGTCCTGGAACATCTTTTTCACTTAAAAATAGTGTATTCCTGCACCCTGTTCCTCCCTGTAAGATACTTGTATGTCTCTATCATGTCCCCTCTCTCCCTCCTCTCCTCCAGGGAGTACATGTTCAATTCTTTCAACCTGTCCTCATAGGACTTGTGATGCAATCCATGTACCATCTTTGCTGCCCTCCTCTGAACCTTCTCTACTCTGTCTATGTCCTTACGTAGGTAAGGTCTCCAGAACTGTACACTGTACTCCAGGTGGGGCCTCACTGGTGTCTTGTATAGTAGAATTATGACCTCCTTTTTCCTGCTGGTGATGCCCCTGCCTATGCATCCCAGCATCCTATTTGCTTTTCCTTCAGCCTTGTCACACTGCTTCCCTACCTTGAGGTCATCAGAGATGATAACCCCAAGATCCCTTTCCTGCTTGGTGCATGCTATATCCTCACTCCCCAACTGATATATTGTGCAGGGTTTTTGTGCCCCATGTGCATTATCTTGCACTTCTTTGCATTGAATTTCAACTGGCAAACCCCTGACCATTCTTCAAGTTTCTGCAGGTCCCTTCTCATTCTGTCTACACCCTCTGGTGTGTCTACTCTGTTACAGAACTTTGTGTCATCAGCAAACAGTGAAATTCTGCCTTCTAGGTCCTGCGCAATGTCACTGATGAAGATGTTGAATAGGACCGGTCCCAGCACTGATCCCTGTGGTACCCCACTGGTCACTCTTCTCTCTGTGGAGTGACAGCCATTTTCCACCACCCTCTGTGTCCTGCCGCCCAGCCAGTTACCTACCCACCACACTATTGTCCCACCCACTCCCATGTTCCCCAGTTTGTGTAATAGTTTTCTATGTTGCACAGTGTCAAAGGCCTTGCTGAAGTCCAGATAGGCCATGTCCACTGCCCTCCCTTGATCCACCTCCCTAGTCACCCAGTCAAAAAAATTCAACGAGGTTGGTCTGACATGACCTTCCCCTGGTGAAACCATGCTGCCTAGGGTCCTGTAATCCACTGACAACCAGATGTCCCACAAATCTCTCCTTCAGTAGTGCTTCCATGATCTTCCCCTCTACCGAGGTGAGGCTGACTGGCCTGTAGTTCCCTGCTTCCTCTTTGTTCCCACTTTTGTATAAGGGGACTACATCTGCTGTCCTCCAGTCTTTGGGTACCTTCCCTGTTTCCATTGATTGGCTAAACAGGATAGCCAGAGGTTCAGCCACCACCTCTCTTAGTTCTTTAAGGACACTAGGGTGCACCCCATCTGGCCCCATTGCTTTATCAACTCCTATTACTTCCAGTTCCTTCAGGACCATTTCTCATGAAAAGGGACTTGTGTCCATTTCTGCACCATTCTCACCCCTTGTACTCCCTTCAGACCCATTACCCTCCTCTTCCTCAGTAAAGACTGAGCAAAAATACCTGTTCAATATGTCAGCTTTACTGTTGTCATCCTCCATGGGGCTCCCATCCTCCCCCTTCAGTCTCACTATCCCTCCCTTTGCCTTTCTTTTTTCTCTTATGCACCTGTAAAGGTTTTGTCCTCTCTACCCACTGATTTTGCAATGTGTTCTTCTGTCTGAGCTTTGGCTTCCCTTACTGACCTCCCTGCCTTCCTTTTGCTTCTCCTGGTACTTCTCTCTATCCCCTTCTGCCTGTGTCTTTTTGTATTGCCTGAATGCAGTCTTTTTGGCTTTCACTTTCTTTGCTACCTCTTTGGAAAACCATAATGGTCTCCTCTTCCTTTTCCTCTTGCTAACCTGCTTAATGCATAATTCTGTTGCTCTTGTAATCCCCGTTTTAAATACTGCCCACTGTTCCTCAACCCCAGATTCCTGTCCCATTCCCCTTAATGCCTCTTTCAAGTATCTCCCCATTTTCCCAAAGTGTGCCCCCTAAAATCCAGGATACGTGTTTTTGTGTGGTTCCACCCCCACCTCGGTTTCTTCCTCCTCCCTTGGCATGGGCATAGTCTATCGGGTGGCCTTGGCTACACGCAGTGAAATCCTGTGGAAACAGCAAGTTCCCTTGGGACACTGCAGAGGTTGCATTGACACTAGTGCCCCATGCCATCCCTCCCCAGACATTGCGTACTGCCAATTGAGAGCAGCTGCTATCTGAGTGACCTTCTGATGCTGCATCCTGAGCTCGCTAATGAACTCATGTTGCCTGCATGGCAGGACATTGTTTTGGGCCATCAAGGTGACATAGAATAAAGGGATTTCTCTTCTCTTTTTAATTTTTTTTTGGAGCCACCTGTCCCTGACCCTCAACCTTAAACTCTGGACCACCTAGCACCCCTCCATGTCCAACCCCCTATTTTGCCCTGGCATACCCCCAAGGCAGGGCTGCTGACATGACACCCCCTCCGGCAGAGTCACATCCAGGAGTTACTGGCCGCATCACCGCAACCGGCAGGGCTCCCTAGGTTTACCCCCCAGGTGGGGCCGCGGGGGAGGCCATCCAGTGGAATACGATTCTGTTGGGGGTCAGGCACTTCAGGGATCAGGTGGCACCAGGACGTGGGTGTCATCTGGGGGATGAGCAGCATTTTCTGTAATGCTTGTGAACCGCCGAGAGGTGTGACGTGCAATGATGCAAGGTGCGTCTGTCACGCCTCTCAACAACTCTACACCAGTTATGGTGGCTCCACCAGTCCCCACTAGGAGTCCGTAGTACACCAGACACACAACTCCCCTCCCCCCAGAGAAGGTGAGATGTCCCTGGGTGTTTCAGCCTTCTCTCCCCACCCCCCCCGGCCGGCCCTCCAACTCCAGGGTCCATTCCTGAACTCGGAATGTTGGCGTTGCACATGGATGTCTTGCTGCTGCACTGGTGAGCTGGTTCTCTTCTCGTTTATAATTCCAGTCCATAGCTAACCCCTCAAATGTGTAAGTGTGTGTGCGTGTGTGTTAGAAATTGGGTCAGTTGGGGGTACCTTGTGTGAATATAGCCATAATGTATACTTTTCCCTCCCTATTCAGAGGAAACTTTATGCATGTGCAATGGGATTTAGAAAACACAATTCTAACTCTGGTGCTTCTTTGAGCCATGAAATTGGTCCCCTCTGGCAACTGCTGGAGATATCGAGCCTGGGAGGAGGACCTGACCCATATACTATAGGCATGCCCAGCCATAAGCTCATATTGGAAGGACGTACTGTTCTCCTGTGCACAGGTTCTCCAGAGCCCCTTCCTTCTTCTTCATCCTTTTGGTTACTGGGTATCCCACCGGAGGATCTCCAGGTCATTGGAGCTTGGCTTCGATGGTTAGTGGCAGAATCAGTGGAGGCCAAATGACTGCTACTGCAGAAGTGGAGGTCTACTGAAATACACACTGTAGCTCAGTGGACCACATCAGTGAGTAAACTCACAAATATCAAGCGGCTCTCACACATTTCCGGGGGCACCTAGGATAAATATGTGTCCATGTGAGGCCCTTTCTTGTCTTCTTACCTCTGCAAAAAGCCAAGCAGGCAAGATGCTTAGGCTCACAAGATCATGTCTCTAATCAAGCCCATTTGTAACCCCTATAAGCAGCACTGTACTGCATGTCCTGTTTTCCCTGGCCATCGTCCACGGTTGGACAATTTCAAGATATGTTTCATGTGCCACCAGCATTAACTACTTTCACTAGCTGTGACAGAGTATATTAACTGTTGATCATAATGCCATTTCTACTTCATTAATGTATCAGTACCAGTGCTATTAGTTCTGTGGTGTTTTGTATGTCTTTCTTTGCATCTGTTAAAGTTGCAGCCTTGTTGGCTGTACTGCAATGTACTGTGTGAACATGTTTAATAACCATAATAAACTATGGAAATAAAATAAAGGGTTCTGTCTCTTCACTTAGTTTTGTTTATACGGTACCCACACAAGCACAGTCATAACTGTAAAACCAATATTTGTATGGGCATGCA
Organism: Neoceratodus forsteri; assembly: GCA_016271365.2. Classification (NCBI taxonomy): domain Eukaryota; kingdom Metazoa; phylum Chordata; order Ceratodontiformes; family Ceratodontidae; genus Neoceratodus; species Neoceratodus forsteri. The sequence continues at coordinate 1,071,511,722 of CM028130.1, forward strand.
ACAGCCTAAAGTATCTAGAGAGCTGTTTATTTAGTAATGCAATAACTAGGCTTAAGGTCTGATCCATTTAAAATTAAGGGAGGGAGTGGAGTGGAGGAAGGGAGAGTGGGGAGCGGAGGGAGGAGATAACATGCAGTGGAAAACCAGAGGCTGGAGTACAGGTAACAGGAATAAGGACCGTGTGTGTGTGGGCGGGGGGATGCAGTTAGAACAAGTGGCAGAAGACAAAAAACAGGTGGTCCAGTCTGGCCAGGGTGGTTTTTGAGGGTGGCACTGAAAACTGTGTCTGCACAGCATCTATTTTATTTGAAATTTTTGTCCAGGAGTAACACGCTGCCTGGCAAGCAGCTAATTTTCAGGTGTACCCTGTGGGTTGGGGTGGGGGGTAGGGAACACTGGGGGGAATAACAGTAAACTCTGTGCAGATATAGTGCAGGCATACCAGTAACTAGGTACTGTACAAGATGTACAGTATTTTACTAGATATAATATAAAATGTGCATAAAAGAGGAAGATTAAACAGTTCTATGAAGTCTAAACCTTCTGAGGTACAAAATGGAAAACTATACACATAACTGCAAAACAGCAGAGGCCAGGGCAGGCTAAGAAGGAATCATGAATGTGAGAAATAAAATAGCAAACCCAGAGGAGACTGATGCACAGACTGCGGTACAGGGTTGGTGCTGTGAAGAGGGCTGCCAGCTCCAAACACGCAACAGAATCCACAAATCCAGCACTCAGAGGCAAATACACAACGATTCATCACAGCTCAGAGAATAATCAGAAGCTAATGCTCGTTTATTGCATCCAGTGCAAAATCCACAGCTCAAGCTATTACCAAAACCCCAGTGCTTCTGCTACACACACCTTCGTCAGGGGGCCTCAGAGTGCTGGATTTTGTGGATTCTGTCAAGAGATAAAATAGGAAGGCAAAAATTAGTGAACATAAGTGCTTGGAAGGATTTAAGCAGTAGGCTGCAGTATGCTTCCCTGTCCTAATCAGCTTCAAGCTAGAGGTGGGTCTGGGGGAAGGGGTCAGTCACAGGTAAAAACGATCCAGGGATTTGAGGGGAAGTCCTATGAGGAAAGATTAGTAGAGCTGAACATGTACTCCCTGGAGGAAAGGAGGGATGGAGGGATATGATCGAAACATTTAAATACCTCAAGGAGATACCTAAGGTTAACATGCAAGGGATTTTCAAGCTTGGAGGAGGGAGGGATAGGAAAGGGCATCAGTTGAGGTTGGAGGGTGGAAGATTCAGGAGGGAAATCAGGAGGCATTTCTTCACAGAAAGGGTGGTAGACAAGTGGAATGCTTTGCCAGAGGGGGTGGTGTCCTGTAGAGGCAGTGGGTGGCTTAGAGGGGTTGGGATAGAGTAAGGAGGATTATGATGAAGAGGGTGGGGAGGGCAGCTGCTGGGTTGAGGGCTAGGTGTACAATCGAGCAGACTCGGTAGACTGTAAGGCCTGCTTCTGGTGGCATTTCCGTATGTTCGTATGTTCATAGGTAAAGCACAGCAGTTCCAAGGCTTGCCTCTTCAGGGGCTGTCTTAAAGTGGAGGACTAGAAGTGTGGAGGGAGGTAGTTCAGTTGAAAAGGGATCCTTTAGGAGAATTCATCCTGTTCAACTGATACACAGCATCTGGAACTACAGAAGGCTCCAGGGCCTGCATGATGGTGGGAATAGGCAGTGGGACGAAGAGACATGAGGAAGTAAAAATAGTTGGGGAAAATTGTTAGACCAGAATTTAGAATCAGGAAGAATGCAAGTCTTGCCAGTCTCAGGGGAATGCCACCCCAGAATGGAGTATAGGTCACAGTGGAGATTGATATAGACAGCTCATGACAAAGAGGGAAAAAGTGTGGAAAAGGAGGTCCAACCGGACAAGTGAGGTCTGCACTAATGTCTTCATAGTCAAAGATAGGAAGAATAATTTTCTGAACAATCTCATGCCTTACAGAGGGAGGAAGATAGGATTTGTTAAGGTGACGAGCATCACATATGAGGAGAAGCTGTGAGGAAATAGCATTGGTGTAGGTTTAGAACTCAAGGTAGTGCTCCAGCCACATCACTAGGTACATAAAAGAAGTGGCATAAACCAGAGTGAACCATCACTGTTCATTAAAGTGGGAGAGGAAGGGAGTTTTGCCAGTTTCAATTTGGAACCAAAAGTCATGGCCACTATTTCACTTCAGGGGTCAGTTAGTTTGAATACAAGTACCATTAGTTGGCTTTCAAGTCAGGCTGAAGTCTGGATTCAAAAGGGTTGACTTCAGTGTTTCTGACAAAAAGAACTGTACCATTCACAACATTTCATATGTGTGGATAAGGGAGGATAGACAGATGGATGCTGGGTAGGCCATTTAGGAAAATGGTGACTAGTGCAGCACCAAGGACCGAGCTCTGGTGGACCCAATATCTGTGGAGGGAGGTGACCCTTCCTATGTGAGTGGATTAAACACTGATAGGTACCAATTCAAACATGATATAGCTTGTTCAGTCAGACGAGCCCTAGTCAGCTTGCTCAATAGGAGAGATGTGTTGAGGGTTTTGGAGAGGTTGAAGAACACAGCAGATGTGAGAAGTCCCTGATCCATCCTGGTAAGTATAGAGTGAGTGAGTGATCCTAAGCAGTAAGGTGGTGGTGGAATGACTGGGCTGGAAGACAGACTGGAAGAAGCTGAGGAAGAAGGAGGATAGAAAGGTTGTGAACTGAGAGTGGGCAAAGTGCTTTTGATTCTTACAAGATCAGGGAGGAGTGAGATGAGTCTGTTGTTCCCTGGGTTAGACAGAGGGGTCACCACCTTTGTGCAGCAGGATGGCTCTGGCAAATTTCCATGCCTGGGGAACTGTATAAGAGAGAGAGGTTCAGGAGGGTAGACACAAGAGTAGCAATGACAGGGGTGGACAGAAATGGAATGCTGGATCAAGGTAACCCGGGCTGCTCATTTTAGAGGAATCCAGGGCTTGGAGAACCTTGAGGGTGTCTGTAGGAGAGAAGAGGAAGACAATAAAAGAGGGCATCTGGGAAGGGGTGGGGGATGAGGGGGAAGAGGAAAGTAGGCTCAATATGGAGGGACTAGGCATAGCTAATAAAACATCTGCTGAAGGCATCAGCGACTTCAGGGGTAGAGTACAGGAAACTGGCAAATCATAGTAAGTGGTGGGGAACTGGGAAGGGGGCTGAAAATAATGTGGACTAACTTCCAGAATTTGCATTGCTTATGTCAGTTTCAAACACACATTTGAAATGATCATCTTTGGCTGCCTACAGCTGTTTAAGACAGGCATTTCTGAGTTGCTGGTAGCTGAGGAGGTTCGTGGGGGAGACAATGACCTTGTGAGAGGCCTAGGCAGCATCATGAACTTTCCCAAGAGCTACTGGACCTGCAGAGACCCTGGAGGGGTGGTAGCCCATCACTCTGACCTTCTGCAGGGGAGAATGATTGTCCTATATCCTAAAAAGGCTGCTGTGAATGTATTCCAATACTTCTTATTTTGGGAGTAGTTTATCAGTGACCACTCAGTGCTGAAGAAACAAACCAATAGGAATAGGAAGTCCAGATTCTGGAAAGAGTAGGATATGGTATTCTTGGGGGACACTTTGGATCTGTCGATTTTCCTGGGTCAATGAAGATATCTATAAGAGTACCTGCAGCAACAATCCTCTGGAGGTGGGCAGAGATAATCCAATCCATCAGGGAGTGAGTTAGAGACCACGGACTAAGGCAGCTGGGCTCTTCAACATTAGTGAGGTGAACGATTTGGATTTTATTAATGATATTTTTGGTGGTCTCTGCATAGCCGGATCATGTTTCTCACACAGGAGGAGCTCCCCAGAGGTAATCTGGAAAATAGGTATTGGTAACTTCCAGGTAGACATAAGTGGTTAATCCAGGATAACCCCGGGATGAACATCTTGAACCTCATCTCACAAACAACCGTGAAAGAGTCCAGATTTGTTGTAGTATAGTGAACAAGCTTACAGATTTAGTTGAACTCAGATTTTAGGAATAATTGGCAATGTCTTTCTAATAAAAATTGAGTTGCTTGTGTTGGGACTCTGAGAAAGTGTTCTATCTAAATTGGATTTATTTCCTTAATTGTACCTTCAAGGTCTTGGATAAATTTAAAGTGGGGGAGTGTGTGTAGAAATTCTTCACAGTGATGCACACTTGATACTAGGCAGAGTGGGAAGACTAGATGCAAGATATGCTTTGAATAGACATAGAGTTTGACAGCAGATAAGGACTGTTTGGCCCACCTAGTCTGCCCATTTTCATAGAAACATAAAAACATAGACTTTGATGGCAGATAAGGACCGCTTGGCCCATCTAGTCTGCCCATTTCCCTACCTACAGGATAGGCCGCAGATCCTAGTTAACCAACAGCCTATTTCTTCCTACCCCCCACAAGAATTGCCTTATGTCTGTCCCATGCATTCTTGAATTCTCCCACAGTTTTAGACCCCAACCTCCTCAGAAAGGCTGTTCCATGCATCCACCCCTCTCTGTGAAATAATACTTCCTCACATTGCCCTGAACCGCCCCCATCTTTAAATTGTGTCCCCTTGTTCTTGCATGTCTCTTTTCTGAAAGATGCTACCTTCTTGGACTTTGTTGATTCCACTGAGGTACTTAAAAGTTTCTATCATGCCCCCTCTCCTTCTTTCCTCAAGGGTATACATTAAGCTCCTTTAGTCTCTCCTCATACGACTTCTCTTGCAGACCCTGCACCATTTTAGTTGCCCTCCTCTGGACTGCCTCTATCCTGTCTATGTCCTTGCAGAGATGGGGTCTCCAGAACTGGACACATTACTCCAGATGGGGTCTCACCAACTGTGTGTACAGAAGGATAACAACTTCCTGTTTTCTGCTGCTGATGCCTCTCCCTATGCATCCCAGTATACCCCCAACCCTCCCTACTGCCTTCTCACATTGCTTTCTAACCTTAAGGTAATCTGATATGATTACCCCCAGGTCCCTTTCCTTTTTGTTGTTGTTACTACCTCACCCCCCATTGTGTATTCTTCCCTGGGTTCTTGTTTCCCAGGTGCATTATTTGCACTTCTTTGCATTGAATCCTAGCTGCCATACTTCTGACCATTTCTCCAACCTTGCCAAGTCCCTTTTCATCCTTTCCACGCCTCCTTGTGTATCAACCCTGTTGCAGATCTTTGTGTCATCTACAAAGAGGCATACTTTTCCTTCCAGTCCCTCTGCAATGTCACTTATGAAGACATTAAAAAGGACTGGACCCAATACTGAATCCTGCAGTACACCACTAGTAACCCCTCTTTCTTCAGAGTGGACTCCATTTACAATTTCCTTCTTTGTCCTGTTGTCCAGCCAATGTTTTACCCAGGCTACCGCCATGGGACCCACTCCCAGGCTGGTTAATTTGACTATTAATCTTTTGTGTGGGACTGTGTCAAATGCCTTGCGAAAGTCTAGGTAGGCCATGTCCACAGCCCCTCCCTGGTCTATTACTTTGGTCACCCAGTCAAAGAAATCTATTAGATTCATCTGACATGACCTTCCCGCTGTGAACCCATGCTGCCTTGGGTCCTGTACCCCACTGGCCTCTAGGTACTCAACTATTCTGTCCTTCAGAAGTGACTCCATCACTTTCCCTATCACAGAGGTCAGACTGACAGGTCTGTAGTTTCCTGCCTCTGTCTTGGTCCCACTTTTGTGAAAGGGAATCATATCCACCTTCCTCCGTTCCTCGGGTACCACACCATCCTCCCATGATTTATTAAAAAGAGTTGCCAGTGGTTTCACTAGTTCCCCCCTTAATTCTTTTAGAATTCTGGGGTGAATTCCATCAGGCCCCATTGCTTTGTCCACCTTCAGTTTTAGGAATTCTTGCAGAACCCTTTCTTCTGTGAAAGGACTGGGATCGACCCCCCTATCAAGAGTGCTTCTGTTAATTGGATTAGACACTTCGCCCTCCTCTTTTGTGAATACTGAGCAGAAATATTTGTTCAGTATCCCTGCTTTTTCACTGTCCCCCTCTGCCCACCCACCGTTCATTCTATTCAGCCTCACTATCCTTCCCTTTGTCTTTCTACGCTCACTGATGTACCTATAAAAGGTTTTATCTCCCTTCTTAACTGAGTTGGCTATCTTTTCCTCAGTTTGGGCCTTTGCTATTCTGACTTGCCTCCCTGCTTCCTTCTGCCTTAACTGGCACAGCTCTCTGTCCTGCTCCTTCTGTGTTTCCTTATACTTCCGGAATGCTATCTTTTTCTTCTTGACTTTCACAGCCACCTCTTTTGAGAACCATAGGGCCTTTTTCTTTCGTTTTTATTTATTTGCTTCACACAAAGGCTTGTTGCCTCTGTGATGGCAGTTTTGATGATTCCCCATTGTTGCTCCACACCTTCTTCTAGCCTGTTTGCTAGTGCTTTTCTGAGGCACTTTCCCATCTTGCTAAAGTCAGCCCTCCTGAAGTCCAGTACCCTCACTTTTGTATGGCTTGACTCTGTAGCTGAGTTTAACGTGAACCACACTGTTTGATGGTCACTTGTTCCCAGATAGCAACCCACTTCTAGATCTGAGATCCTCTCACTGCCCCCGTTTCAGAGTATGAGGTCTAAGATTGCTCCCTCATGAGTGGGTTCCAAAACTAGCTGTCTGAGGCCTGCTACCTGTAGGGCATCAAGAATGGCCCTGCTCTTGGATGTGGCTGCAGCAAATGTGCTCCAGTTAACATCTGGCATATTCAGGTCTCCCATCAACAGTATCTCCCCTTTCTCTGCCATTCTAAGAATGCCTTCTATCATATCCTTGTCCATTCCCTCCCCCTGACATGGGGGTCTGTACACAACCCCTGTGCAGATTGTGGTGCCCTTTCCAGTCTCCAAGGTGACCCACAGTGCCTCCTCTCCTCCCTGTTTACTCTTTTGTTCAGTTGCTTTTATCCCTTCCTTTACATAGAAACTACTCCTTCCCCTCTTCTCCCTGCCTGTCTCTCCTATAGGTTATGTGCCCTGGTATGTTAACATCCCAGTCATGATTCTCTGTGTACCATGTTTCTGTGACTGCTACGATATCTAGGCATCCCTCTTCCATCAAGGCCACCAGCTCAGGAGCTTGTTGCCCAGACTACGAGGCATTGGTTCTCATTACCCTCCATTTCCTGATGGCCTTACTCCTTTTGCCCCATCCTTGTCCTTCTTGCCTTTGTCACTTTCTCCATTTACCCTGCCCTTCTCCCTATCGACACCTCTATGTTGGTGTTTACCACATACTACCGTTATTTTTTTTTTGAGAGGCTAAGTTTCCCTGCTCCTTTCCAGTGCCTCCCCCTTGGCTGGATTAAATGCTTGCCAATGAGCATTTAAACCTATCACCTAGGATCCTGGTTCCCTCCTGGACAGATGCAACCCACCATGCCAGTATGAAGCTTGCATCACTCCAGGTGGACCCCAGTCCCCAATGAAGCCAAGTCCCTGGGCTCCACCAGTTTTTCAACCACTGATTGAATCCATGGTGTGGGCAGCCCTGCCTCTCCTATGCCATAGATGGGCAGCACCTCCGAGAAGATTACCGTGCATGCTACTTGTCTAAGGCCCCTCCCCAATTCCACAAACTCTTCTTGCACTTCTCTAATCCCTTTCTTAGCCAGGTCATTTGTCCCTAGGTGGACAATGACATCCAGCTCCCTCCCCTGCGCAGCTGCTCCAGCACTCCTGAGGATTCGCTCCCTGTCCCTCCAAGCCATGGCACCAGGCAAGCCCCTTACCTCCCTCTCCCCTTCCTCCACCAGTTCTACCTTCCTAACAATGGAGTCCCCCACCAGGAGTTGTTTCCTTCCCCTGCGGGGTCCCTACCTACTGTAACATTGCAGACCCTACTTGATCTCCGGCTTCACCCCACCCCCTTTCCTTACCAGTAAGGCTCCCTTATGTTTATCCCATGCCTTCTTGAATCCTGTTAAGGTTTTTTCCCCCACCACCTCTGCTGGGAGGCTGTTCCAGGAATCCACCACTCTTTCTGTGAAGAAGTACCTTCTCACATTTCCCCCTGTGTGTATCTCCCTCCAACTTCATAGTGTGACCCCTTGTTCTGGAGCATCTTTTCCTCTTAAATGGGTTTCCCTCTTGAACATTATTTATACCCATGAGGTTTTGGAAAGTTTCAATCAAAGCCCCCTCTCCTTCCTTTCCTCCACTGTGCACATATTGAGGTCCTTCAGTCTCTCCTTATAGGGCTTTTGATGCAGATCCTGCACCATTTTAGTTGCCCTCCTCTGGCCACTTTTGCTGTATGTCCTTCTGAAGATGTGGTCTCCAGAACTGGACACAGTACTCTAGGTGAAGTCTTACCAGTGATTTATACAGTGTTATCACCGCCTCCCTCTTCCTGCTGGTGATACCTCTACCTATGCACCCCAGCATCCCACTAGCTCTCCCTATTGCCTTGTCGCACTGTTCGGCCACCTTTAGGTCATCAGATATGATTACCCCCAGGTCCCTATCCTGTTTGGTGATTGCCAGTACCACACCCCATTTTGTACTCTGCCCCAGGGTTTCTGCACCCCAAGAGCATGACTTTGCACTTCTTCAAATTGAAACTTTGTTGCCATACTTCTGACCACTCCTTTAATTTCCTTAGATTCCTGTTCATCCTTTCCACATACCCTGGAGTGTCTACCCTATTGCAGATCTTAGTGTTGTCTGCAAAAAGGCATACTTTCCCTTCAAGCCCCTCTGCAATGTCACTGATAAAGACATTTAAGAGGACTGGTCCCAGTACTGATCCTTGTGGCACCCCACTGGTCATCTTCCTTTATTTGGAGTGGACTCTGTTTACCACTACCCTCTGTTGCCTGTCACAATGTACAAAGGCAGGCTGTGCTCCAATGGAACAGTGGGTGCTGGAAAAATATAAATGCCATACAAGAACGAATAACCAGCACTCCAGACTCTAGAACAAATTCAGTGAGAGTAATTTATAAAAGGCCAATCAGGATACTTATAATTGTGAGCAGTGAAAAATACACACAAATAGTAAATTTTAGCTTCACACTCCACTCCCAGCCTCAGCGCTTTGGTGTTATGCTACCCTTCGTCAGGAGGCACAACTGAACATTGGTTACCAGTGTTTTAAATGCTAAAATGTATAGGTGCAATTGATTAGTAAAATATTTTGATTGAAACTCCATGAGCAATATAGTGAAACCATCAACTAATGACTAGAGGCCATCCAGCACTCCAGCTCTATTTAGTGCTGGTGCACATCTATAATTAACAGGGAAATTCCCTACTGACTTGCACACAGCACTGCTGAAGCACTAGAAAGCCAAGTTCTGCAACATTCTGTGGCCCTCACCCAACTCATGTGGCACACTGGGAGCCCACCCCAGTGTGCCCAAAGATTTTTAATTTTACCCACTGACATTGAGATGCCCATAGAAACATAGAAACATAGAAACATAGAATTTGACGGCAGATAAGGACCGCTTGGCCCACCCAGTCTGCCCATTTCCCTACCTACTGGATAAGCTGCAGATCCTAGTTAACCAGCAGCCTACTTCTTTCTACCCCAACCCCCCAGAATTGCCTTATGACTATCCCATGCATGCTTGAATTCCACCACTGATTTTGACTCCACAACCTCCTCCGAAGGCCATTCCATGCATCCACAACCCTCTCTGTGAAAAATACTTCCTTAAATTACCTCTGAGCCGCCCCCTCTATCTTCAAATTGTGCCCTCTTGTTCTTGCACACCTCTTTTTGAAAGATGCTACCCTCTTGGACTTTGTTGATTCCTTGAGGTACTTGAAAGTTTCTATCATGTCCCCCTCTCCCTCCTTTCCTCGAGGCTATACATATTAAGCTCCTTAAGTCTCTTCATATGTCCTCCGGTGCAGACCCTGCACCATTTTGGTTGCCCTCCTCTGGACAGCTTCCATCCTGTCTATGTTCTGCGGAGATTGGGTCTCCAGAACTGCACACAGTACTCCAGATGGGGTCTCACCAGCTGTCTGTACAGAGGGATAATAACTTCCTGTTTTCTACTGGTGATGCCTCTCCCATGCATCCCAGTATCCCCAAGCCCTCCTTGCTGCCTTCTCACATTGCTTGCCCACCTTTGGGTCATCTGATATGACTACCCCAGGTCCCTTTCCATTTTGTTGTTAGTATCTCACCCCCATTGTGTACTCTTCCCTGGGTTTTGTTTCCCAGGTGCATTACCTTGCACTTCTTAGCATTGAATCTAAGCTGCCATACATTTGACCATTCCTCTAACCTTGCAAGTCCTTCTCATCCTTTCCACCCCACCCTGTGCATCAACTCTGTTGCAGATCTTTGTGTCATCTGCAAAGAGACATACTTTTCCTTCCAGTCCTTCTGCAATGTAAACTATAAAGACATTGAAGAGGACTGGTCCTATCTGAACCCTCACGGTACCCGCTAGTAACCCTCCTTTCTTCTGAGTGGACTCCATTTACTATTACTCTCTGTGTCCTATTCTCCAACCAATTCTTTACCCAGGCTGTCATCTTGGGACCCACTCCCAGGCTGGCTAACTTATATATTAATCTTTTGTGTGGGACTGTGTCAAATGCCTTGCTAAAGTCTAGGTAGGCCATGTCACAGCCCTCCCTGATCTACTACTTTGGTCACCCAGTCAAAGAAATCTATCAGATTCGTCTGGCATGACCTTCCGCTTGAATCCATGCTGCCTAGGGTCTTGTGCCCTCTGGCCTCTAGATACTCGACAATTCTTTCCTTTAGAAGTGATTCCATCATTTTCCTATCACTGAGGTTAAACTAACAGGTCTATAGTTTCCTGCTTCTGCCTTGCTCCCACTTTTGTGAAGGAATCAAACTGCCCTCCTCCAGTCCTCGGGTACCACCCCATCCTCCCATGATTTGTTAAAGAGGGTAGTCAGTGGTGTCACTAGTTCTACCCTTAGTTCTTTTAGAATTCTGGGATGAATCCCATCAGGCCCCATTGCTTTGTCCACCTTCCGTTTTAAGAGTTCTTTCAGAACCCTTTCTTCTGTAAATGGGCTGGTATCAACTTCTGTATCCAGAGTGTTACTACTGTTTGTTTTATGTACCTCCCCCTCTTCCTTTGTAAATACTGAGCAAAAATATTTGTTTAGTATCTCTGCCTTTCACATTCTCCCTCTGCCCACCCTCCCTCCCTTTATTAAGCCTCACTATCCCTCCCTTGGTCTTCCTTTGCTCCTGATGTACCTATAAAAGGTTTTATTCCCTTCTTAACTGAGTTGGCTATCTTTCCTCAGTTTGGGCCTTTGCTGTTCTGACTGCCTTCCCAGCCTCCTTTTGCTTTAACTGATACAGTTCTCTGTCCTGCTCCTGCCGATTCCTTGTACTTCCTGAATGCTTTCTTTTCTCTTGAACCTTCACTGCCACTTCCTTTGAGAACCATAGTGGTTTCTTACATACGTCTTGTTTTGTTTATTTGCTTCACAAAAGACTCGTTACCTCTGTGATGGCAGTTTTATTATTCCCATTGTTCTTCCACCCTCCTTCCCACCCATTTGCTAGTGCATTCCTTAGGCACTCACCCATTTTGGCAAAGTCAGCCCTCCTAAGTCCAGTACTTTTTGTCTTTGTGGCTTGACTCTATTGCTGTGTTTATTGTGAACCATACTGTTCGATGGTCGCTAGTTCCCAGATGGCTACCCACTTCTACATCTGTGATCCTCTCTCCATCTCCATTTGAGAGTATCAAGTCTAATATTGCTCCCTCTCGAGTGGGCTCCAGTACTAGTTGTCTAAGGCATGCCCCCTGTAGGGCATCTAGAATAACTGCACTCTTCGAAGTGGCAGCTGCAACTGCGCTCCAGTTAACATCTGGCATATTCAGATCACCCATCAGCAATATCTCCCCTTTTTCTGCCATTCTAAGTATACTTTCTATCATTTCCTTGTCCATTTCCTCCCCCTGAGAAGGGGGTCTGTATACAACCCCTGTGCGGATTGTGGTGCCATTGCCTGTCTCCAAATTTACCCACAGTGCTTCTTCTCCTCCCTGTTTACCCTTTTGTTCTGTTGCTTTTATTCCTTCCCTTATGTAAAGAACTACTCCTCCCCTCTTTTACCCTCCCTGTCCCTCCTGTAGATAGTGTATCCTGGTATGTTTACGTCCCAGTCATGGTTTTGTGTGTACCATGTTTCTGTGACTGCACGATATCCAGATGTTCCTCCTCCATCAAGGCCACTAATTCAGGAAGCTTGTTACCTAGACTACGGGCATTGGTACTCATTGGTCTCCATTTTTGATGGCCTTACCTTCTGTTGCAGCATCCCCACTGACCGTTCTACCTTGGTCTTTTCTCATTTAGTACCCTGTTTTGTAGGAGAGGCTGGGATTTTTCTGCTGCTTCAGTGCCTCCCCCATTGACTAGTTTAAAAGCTTGCCAATGAAGCATTTAAACCGATTGCTCAAAAGACTTGTTCCCTTCCTGGACAGATGCAGACCATCCTGCCAGTATAGGCTGGTGTCCCTCCAGGTGGAACCCCAGTCCCCAATGAAGCCAAACCCCTGTGCTCCGCACCATTTTTTCAACCATTCATTAAACTGCATGGTGCCAATTACCCTCGCCTCCCCAATGCCTTTGACAGGCAGCACCTCTGAGAAGGATACTGTGTTTGCTACTTGTCTTAGGCCCCTCCCCAACTCTGCAATGTCCTCCTGCACTGCTCTAACCTCATGATGAGCCAAGTCATTTGTCCCTAGGTGGACAATTATGTCCAGCTCAGAATCCCTTGCAGCTGTTGTTGTGATCCTGAGGATGCGCTTCCTGTCCCTCCAAGCCATGGCACCAGGCAGGCACCTTACTTCAGATTTCCCAGCTCCTCCCAGTTCTATCCCCTAATAACTGAGTCCCCACCAGGAGCTGCTTCCTTTCCTTGTGGTGTCCTCTGCCTCCTTCCTGTGGGCCTCCCTTGTGACAGTTGTCCTCAGCCTCCTTAGTCTCCTCTGCGGGTGTATCTATAGAGCTATGCTCCCCAGAATAACGTATGGATTGTGTGTGTAACATGTGACTGGGTGTGCCTCTGTTTCACCATCCTCATCCTCCCTGAGCCCACTGTGGTCCAACTGCTGTGCTTTCTTTGCAACCTCTGAGGTAGTGGTGGTGGTTCTGATGCTCCCTGGATGGGGAGGTTCCTTCCTACTGTCCATTGTGGCCTGGGGAAGGTCCCATACTACTGTCCAGTGTGGCCTGAGACAGGGCAACTTCTTCCCTCAGGGCAGACAGTTGTCTGCAAATAGGGCAGCATCTCAGCCTCCAGAAAGACTCCCGGAAGACTGCTTGCCCCAGCCATTACATTGCACTACTCCCACATTTTTTTTTTGTGTGATTGGTTTGTAATGTAGAAATATATATTTATATTATACAATGTTTATGCTTATATTGTCAGTGCAGTGTGCTAGAGAGGATATGACAGTGACATGCACCTTGCACTCTTGAGGAAATGATGTCAGAACCCCAGGTATAAAGGAACTATTTCCAGGGGTGGGTGGGGTGAGGGTGGGAAGGGTTGGGCCTAAACTATGCCTCGTAAAACAATCAGCTAGAAGCTCTGACCCACTGCTGCAATGAGTGCCTTCCTGTCAGGAAGATGCCCTACACAACAATTTGATAGAGAAATACCCTGCTAATCAATCAGAGAAAATCCACACATCCAAGTCAGACACAGGTAAACCTTCCCAGCCCCAAAACAGGCCTGGTGGTTTGTGCTCTGAGAGCTGTCCGCCTCAAAATAAGTCAGCTGTGCTTTAAACTCTTCCTGCACTGAAAATCTTAAGAATTGTAACAAAAACGTAAACCTTAATCCATCACCCTCTGTTGCTTGAAAGACCGTCTTTTCCTGTTTCACACTGCAGGTTTTTCTGTGACCACTCCTTAACCCCAGTAACTCTGTTTAAAAAGAGTTTAACTATCACAAACTCCTATGCACCAGTAAATTATTTAAAAATAGTTTCAGTCCCAAAAGCCTAGTAGTCAATCCAGCTACCCCAAGGACAACCAGAATGAAGTATTTAAACACTTATGAGGTTACTTCAAGATAAGCAGAGTTTGCAAGTTTCTTTTCAACTGCTCAGCCACCTGAAATTTAAAAATAGTTTAACTGTCAGCAAATCTAGTGAACAATCTAGCTACCTCAAGGACCTACCCAAATGCAGTATTTAAATCCTTCTGAAGTTACTAACAAGATAAACAGAGTTTACAAGCCCCTTCTTGGTTAAACCCTAAATAAATATGTGAATAAAAAGCAATTACCAAGGGTAGTTAGTTTCACCTCCCACAGAATTAAGCAAAAGTGCACGTTTGTTGCAGATATCAAGTGCAATATAGAATTTCTCACACAGCTCGCAGTTGAAGAAAGCAGTATCCTTCCAGCTCCAGCAAATGTGCTTTGTGTCTTTGAAAATTGCAGCCCCGTGTTGGAATTATGTGCACTGCCCCCCCCCACTCATGTGGACACTGGGAGCCCACCGTGTGCCCAAATTTTTTAATTTTTTATTTTTTGTAAAAAAGAAAATGGTCCCTCATCATCGCTCCGACCGCCAGCATCGGGGTGCTCAATCCCCATGTCAGCATAATTTACACCCCCCCAGTCATGTGGCACACTGGGAGCCCACCCCAGTGTGCCCAAATGTTTCCTTTTTTTTCCTGTAAAAGAAAATGGTCCCTCGTCATTGCTCCAGTCCCTCTCCCATCCCCACCCTCCCACTGAGCACTCACCTCCCCCCCCCACACACACACCCCTTACCCTATATTTACCTCCGGAGGTTGGCACTGTCTACTTCTCTGGACCGGGACACATCTGCACTCTTCAAAGTCGAACTGCAAACTGAAGAATCAAAGGTATACGTGCTATGATGCCATTCAATGGGGCTTTCAACTTATGCTGATAAATCAGATATTTTTTGGAATTTTTGCCCCAAATTTTCAACATGAGGTTCTTGGGACTCCACCTCATGTGGGACTCATTCACAAAATTACAGTGCCACTGTTCATGAAGTGGGGTCCCAAAAAGCCTATGTTGCAAATTTGGTGAAAAAGTTCCAAAAAACGACTGCGTTATGAGCGTGCATTGTGCAGTTTCTACGCACGCTCCTAACTTCATCAATTTTTAATATTTTCACTGCACATTTTCAGCATTGTCATTTTTGCACACCTCCTTTAAAACAGTACAGCTGTTATTTTCCACAATCTGCCCAAAACATGTTCTCACACCTGTGGCACAGAACAGCGTGTTCGCTCTGCGAAAATTACCTTTTGGGACAATTGAACAAAATGACACTGGCACTCTTCATGAGGAGTCCTAAAAAGGCCATGTTGAAAATTTGGTGCAACACCTCCAAAAAATGGCCAAATTACACCCGGGCATTGCATAATTTCTACGTACGTGTAACTCTGGTCATTTGGTAGCTTTTCACAGCCCTATCGGCTCTGGCTAGACTTTGTTAATAAGGTGACATCTTAAAGACTCAAGTAACAGATGCCCAAAGACAGCCAGCTCAAACAAGTTTCAACAACAATATGGACAGCTGGAGTGCCCAGTAGGTTTTAGTAGGGGAGGTAGGGTGGGAGCTCAGAATACAGTAAAGATTCCCTTGGAAGAAACAAGATTACTTTGGTAATTAATTTTTTCTTCAAATCCCAGAAAATCTTTACTGTATTCTAACATATGCAGACTACCCAAGCAGTACCTTTGGAGGTGGGCATAGAACCTATTTAGGAAACAGGATCTGCAGTACTGCTGTACCAAACCTGGCATCACTTCTCGCTTGAGTGTCCAGGCAGTAGTGTTGGGTAAATGTGTGAACAGTTTTCCAGGTAGCTGCTTTGCAGATTTCTAACAAGGGAATGTCTCTGGCAGCTGCTATAGAAGCAGCTGTACCCCTGGTTGAATGGGCCCTGAGACCCACAGGAGGTTCTTTTCCCATTTTGCAGTAGCAAAACTGAATGCAGGCAATACTCCAGTGTGGAATAGTCCTCTTTGCAGTTGGTTTTCCTTTCCCCACTTTTCCATAGGTCAGGAAGAGCTGTGTATTCCCTTACCTATGGCTCCTTGTGTGATCTAAATAATAGCTGATGGGCATCTTGACAGCAAGGCTATATAGCCTACATTCCCCTGAACCGGAATGGTTAGTGAAGAAAACAGGCAGAGTAACAGATTGGTTGAGGTGGAAGTCAGTTACCATGCTGGGGAGAAACTACTGGTCCTGAGTACTACCTTGTCCCAGTGGGCTGAAATGTAGTCAGGCTCTGTGTACAAGGCCTGGAGCTTACTTATCCTCCTGGCTGAAGTGATTGCTACCAGCAACACTGTTTTCCAGGTCACATACTTGAGCTCTGCCAAAGACATGGGCTCAAAAGGGGGCTGCCTTAGCTAGGAAATGCATATATTGAGATCTCACTAGGGAGTTGGTTCCCTGTGTGGGGATGCAAATGCAGTATCCCCTTGAAAAACTTCCTGAAAACTGCATTTGTGGCCAGGGAAGAGCCCCTACCTGCTAAGAGGTAAGCAGAGAAAGCTGCCAGGTGTACCTTGAGGGTAGATGGCGTCAGACCAAGGAAGTGGAAATGTGCCAAATAGTCCAACAGGACTGGAAGATCAGCCTGGTGCAGATCTATGTCCTTATGCTGACACTAAATGGAGACCATCTTCCACTTGGAAGTGAAAGTCTTCCTAGTAGAGGGTTTTCTAGAGACTCTAAGAACCTCCAAGACCCCTTCAGAGAGGTGCAAGTTAGCATACTCTAGGCCCTCAAGAGCCAGGCCCTAAGCATGAGGGACTGGAGGCTGGGGTAAAGGATCCTGCCCTGGGAAGATATCAGTAGGTTGTGCCTCCTGGGAAGACATATCGGACTGATTGACAGGGACATGAGCAGTGAGTACCAGGGCTGCCTGGCCCAGTCTAGAGCTATGAAGATCATTGTTGCTGGCTGAGTCCTGAGTTTGTTCGACACTCTGCGCAACAGGGGGAATGGAGGGTAGGCATACAGGAATTTCCCTGTCCAATTCAGCAGTAGTGCGTCCATTGGCACTGTCCCCATTGCAGGAGGTCTGCAACAAAACTGTGGCAACTGGTAGTTGTCTGCAGCTGCAAAGAGGTCCATCTCTGGGGTGCCCCACCTCCTGAAAACAGCTTGCAGGACCTGCCTGTTCAGCGGCCACATGTAGTGGTTTTGATTGATCCTGCTCAGGGTGTCTGCCAGGACATTGTCCTTTCCTGGAAGATGAACTGCTGAGAGGGAAATTCTGTGGCAAAAAGCCAGACTCCAGATTTTCATGGCCTCTGTGCACAGCAAGGTTGACCTTGTGCCTCCTTTCCTGTTTATGTAGTACATGTTGGTTGTATTGTTTGTTCTGACGTGAACCACCTTGCCCTGGAGCATTGTTGCAAAGGACTGGAGGCCCATAAAAACTGCCCTGAGTTCCAACAGATTTATGTGCAGTAATGACTCCTGCTGGAGCCACGTACCGTTTCCAGTGTGCTCCCCCAGGTGGGTGCCCCATCCTAGGATACAGGCATCTGTCAACACTACTGTTGGGGACTGCTGCCAGAATAGCAACCCTTCTCTGAAGTTGTCCCTTCCCTGCCACCACTGGAGTGCTTGAAGGAGAGTTCCTGTGACTGGCACTAGCTTTGACAGGGTCTTTTTTTCTGGGACCAATGAGACCTGAGGTGAAACTGAATGTCTCTCATTTAGAACCTGGCTCCTGCCACTGTTGCTGTTGAGGCTGCCATGTGACCCAACAGTTGCAGGAAATGTCTTGCTGGCCTCGTGGTGTGCAGTTGGAAAGAGCTTGCTGGCAGCACCAGACTGTCCACCCTTCTGTGAAGAAGGAAAACCTTCCCACTTAGTGTGTCCAACTCTGCTCCTATGAACTCCAGGAACTGAACTGGTATCAAGACTGACTTTTTTCAGGTTTACCAGGAACCGTAGAGACTGCAGGGTACCTGTGTAATGGTTAGAGCATCTCTGACTTGCTGAGGTGACTGTTCCATGCCAGTCATCTAGGTAAAGGAACACTGTCACCCTGTCTTCTCAAGTGCATCACTACCACTGCCAGGCACTTTGTGGACACTCTTGGAGCAGAGGTCAAGCCGAAGGGCAGGGAGCTGAACTGATAATGGCCTGATGGCAAATCGGAATCTGAGATACTTTCTGTGGGATTGCCTAATTGGAATGTGAAAGTATGCATCCTTGAGGTCTAGTGATGCCAGCCAACTCCCCCTGTCTGAGTGTGGGGAGGATAGTTGCCAGAGTGGCCATCTTGAATTTTGGCTTTGTAAGGTGTCTGTTCAAGTGTCTGAGATCTAGTATGGGTCACCACTCCCTGGTTTTCTTTAGTGTTTGAAAGTACCTTCAGTGCAGACCTTTCCTCCTTTGAGCTGGGGGGACAGGTTCTACTGCCTTCTCGAGTAGAAGGTTGGCTACTTTTGGTTCCAGTAATACTTTCTCTGTTGGGGTGGCAGGTCTGAAAAGCCTTGCCCTCAACCCTGAAATTGAGGGCAAGGCCCTGGCTTATTATAGAGGCAGTATAGTGCAGTGGGTTAAAGCTCTGAGCTGCAGATCTGGAGACCTGGGTTTGAATCCCACAGCTGCCTAGGTGCATACTGTGTGATCTTGAACAAGTCATTTAACATCTTTGTGTTTCCAGGTCACATCTGGAAACAAGTTTTGGCTTAATGTGCTATTCCTGGTTAAACAATGTTCCCTTTCCCTTATTACCTCCAGGATCCATTTGTCTGTGGTGATGGCATGCCATTCCTGGATGTAATAAGTCAGCCTGCCCCCTACTGGAACTGGGAAGGTAATCCTGACAAGCATATTAGGGGTTCTGTTTTGCTTGTGCACCAGGCAGGGGCCAGCCTGATTGCTGCCCCTTCTACCACTGCCTCTAAAGTACCCTCTCTGCTGCTGGTACACTGGGAAAGCCTGGGTCTGATAAAAAGGTCTAGAATTGGGCCTTCCCCTACCTCCACTGTTCTGGTGCTTCTGGGGTATGGATGCCTTTTCCATGGCAGCAGCACTCTTGTAAGCCACCTTGTATTCATCCATCTTCTTCTTGTAAGCCTCTGTCTGTTCACCAAACAAAGAGGTTAGCTCACATGGAAAGTCCAGGGCCTTAGTCTGTGTGTCCTAAGACAGATTAGTAGCCCTGAGCCAGGCAAACCTCCTCAGTGAGAAGAAAAATGAACACCAGCACTCCAGGTAGACGCTAAAATATTAATTTTACTTGAAAAATCAGTAGTGACAATTGTAGCACATATTCATATTCAAAATGAAAGTTTACTTACCAATATAGTACTATCCAGCGCTTCGAGGTACAAAAGACCTCTTCATCAGGGGTGGCACTGAGGTTGCCATTACCCCACCAACAGTGTCATTAGAATTCACTGCCATGTGGAACTGATACTTGGATGCTTTAATGCCACATTTTGCAGTTTCCATAAGATCAGCTGCCAGTGGGGAAGGAGCTGACTTAGCCATCTCTATCACAGCATTCCAGAGATTTTTCTGATATCTGGAAACGTAAGCCATACAAGAGGCTTGTCTGATGGCCAAGGAAGTTCCTAAATAGGCCTTCTTGGCCATGGAGTCCATCCTTTTGGAGTCTTTATCAGGATGATGGGATGACAGGGGTATGTATGCCTGCTCTATCAACGGTAGCTGCCTATACTACCCCCTCATGGCTGGGGTGACCGAGGAGGAATCCAGCTCCACCTTTGGCCACCAGATATTTCCTTTCCATCTTCTTGTCCACAGGAAGGACAGAAGTGGGGTTCTGTAAAATCTTAGAGGCTTGCCACTTCAGAGACTTATGGATAGGGAGAAGCAACATTTTTCATGCTGGCACATCCATCATCTCCATGTAGTCTGGTTCCTCCTCCTCCTTAGTGTTTTCTTGAGTGGGGAGGTCCAGGGTCTCTGCCACATTTTTCATAAAGGAAAAATGGGAGGAATAATCCTCAGGCTGTTTAGGAGGAGAGTCAAACACCTCTTTGTCTGGGGAAATCACTGGTTCAATGGGTTCCCCAAACTCCTCTTTTTCTTCCTCCTCCTCCTCCTCCTCTTAATAGGCATCCTGTTCAAACGAACTGGGAACTGCTGAAAAATCTGTTGTTTGAACTGCAGACTGTTGCTGCTGAGGAACAAGGACTGCAGCACTGGGCTGCAGCAACTGAATGACTCCAATTGCATCTGCAATTTCCTTAGCGGTAGGAACCGTCGGTACCTTCGGTTGCGGTTCTTGCACTGTATGCTTTTCCTTCTTTTTCCTCTTAGCAGCAGCAGCCAGTTAAGCAGCTGATTTTGCACTCCTTTTTGTTCCTGAGGAAGTTTCACCCTTGCCAGAGGGCTTTTCCTCTGGTTCCTTTGGTAGGAGGAGGAACTGTATGTCCAGAAGCCGGTTCAGCAGCTTTATTGGACATTTTTTCTCTCAATCAGTTTAATTGCCTACCAAGCGTAGACTGAGGGAAATTTTTTACAGATTTCACATTCAGTGTTCAGGTAGTCAAACCCTAAACACAGGACACAAATCAGATGTGGATCGGCCTTTGCACATGGCTACCCACACTCAGTGTAGTGTTGGAAACCAGTAGGGCCATTCTCTTTTTTAGGCTTCTATGACATAACGTAAAAAACCCTTAATATTGGGTTCTGAGATCAAAGACACTTAAATCACAACAAAACAAAGTTCTCTGTGTTTTTTTTTGTTTTTTTTTTTGCGGTTGGTTCAGCGACTAATAAAAAGAAACAGGAAATTCCAGGATTAAAACTACAGAACTGTGAGGAGAAATCTGACCAAAGGAGAACTAGTTTAAATTTAGTCTAAACCAATAAACTATACCTCAGAAAAACAGCGAAAGTCTGGCTCCTACCTGGTTGTGAGGAACCAACAGGAAACCACAAAACTTACCAAAATAACACTAAATCTAGACTAGTCTACCTGTAAACCAAGGACAGTGCTTTGAAAACTAAAGAAATTAAATCAGTACTTTGAAAAACTGAGAAAAATATCTTCAAGAAAGCTGAAGGAGAAGTCTCTGAGGCATCTTTCTAGGCAGGCAGAATAAAGAGTTTGATGGTTGCATAGAATGCACCAGGGACAGTGGCTTGAAAACTGAGCTCGAGCCTATCAGCGTTCCACTATTTGCATAGGTTCTATTAACTTTTTTCTCTGGGGCAGTTGAATGGTGAAGGTTAACTTCATACGTCAGAATACAGTTAAGATTTCCTGGGGTTTGAAATGTCTTGTTCCCCTTTTTTTCACTGCCTGGGCTATTTTCTCCTCTGTTTAAGCCTTTGTGCTCCTGACTGCTTTCCCTGCCACCCTCTGCTTCTCCTGATATGCCACCCTACCCTCCTCCCTCTGTGTCTCCTTATACCTCCTGAATGATAACTTTTTTGTCCTTACCTTCCCAGCCAACTCCTCTGAGAACCATAGCGGCCTCTTTTTCCTCTTGCTTTTGCAGTGTAAATAAACTTGAGTTATTACATCGGAACATACGATGAAGCCAACAGATAAAGGCTTTCCGGTCTATCGAATCTTCCCGAGTGAGCAGCTCTCTGTGCTGTGCCTTGATGATGGCCCCCCACACCTTCCTCCACCATCCTCAGCAAATGATCCCACTATTTTACCATCTCCCCCTTCCCCATTTTGATTTTGCCCTTAAGTTATCCCACCCCCACTTAAAACCCATCACTGATGCCCTCGAAACCAGTTTCTCATGCAGAGCATTCCATGCTGTCACCATCCTCTCAGTGAGAAAGTGCCTTCTCATCTCCCTTCTGAACCTCCTCCTCAAGCTTTAGAGTATGCCCCCTTAATTATTTATGGTTTTGTAACTTTGATGTTGTGTAAATTTTATATTGTATACGGCTTGATGCTGATCAATAAAATGTTCTACTACTAGTTAAACTGGCAACAGTATGCCCCCTTGTGATCCCTTCCCTTCTAATTTTAAACAGCCCCTCATAACTTACCCTGTTAATACCCTGCAAACACCTGAAGGTCTCAATCATATCCCCGCTGTCCCTTCTGTCCTTAAGCAAGTACATATTGAGCATCTGTAACCTAACCTCATCGGTCTTTTCCCCCCATCCCAGTCAGCATAGTGGTTGCTCTTCTTTGTACCCACTCCAACAGTTTGAGTACTGTACTGGGACCGGTCCTCTTTAATGTCTTTATAAGTGGCACTGGAGAGCACCTGGAAGGAAAAATATGCCTCTTTGCAGACAACACAAAGATCTGCAACAGGGTTGATACACAAGGTGGGGTGGAAAGGATAAAAAGGGGCTTGGCAAGGTTGGAGGAATGGTCAAATGTATGGCAGCTCAGATTCAATGCAAAGAAGTGAAAGGTAATGCACCTGGGAAACAAAAACCAAGGGGAAGAGTACACAGTGTGGGGGGGGGGGTGAGATACTAACAATAACAAAAATCGAAAGGGACCTGGGAGTAATTATATCAGATGACCTAAAGATGGGCATGCAATGTGAGACGGCAGTAAGGATGGCTGGAGGATGCTGGCATGCATAGAGAGAGGCATCACCAGTAGAAAACAGGAAGTTGTTATCTCTCTGTACAGACAGTTGGTGAGACCACATCTGGAGTACTGCGTGCAGTTCTGGAGACCCCATCTCCTCAAAGACATAGACAGAGTGGAGGCTGTTCAGAGGAGGGCAACCAAAATGGTGCAGGGTCTACACCAGAAGACATATGAAGAGAGACTAAAGCAGCTAATATGTATACTCGAGGAAAGGAGGGAGGGGGACATGACAGAAACTTTCAAGTACCTCAAGGGAATTAACAAAGTCCAAGAGGGCAGCATCTTTCAGAAAAGAGATGTGCAAGAAAAAGGGGCACAATTTGAAGATAGAGGGGGGACGGCCCAGAGGTAATGTTAGAAGGTATTTTTTCACAGAGAGGGTTGTGGGTGCATGAAACAGCCTTCCTGAGGAGGTTGTGGAGTCAAGAACAGTGGAAGAATTCAAGAATGCATGGGACAGACATAAAGTAATTCTAGTGGGGGGTAGGAGGAAGTAAGCTGTTGGTTAACTAGAATCTGCAGCTTATCCATCAGGTAGGGAAATGGGCAGACCAGGTGGGCCAAGTGGTCGTTATCTGCCATCAAATTTTATGTTTCTATGATGTGTCTTTTTGAGTAGGGATGCGAGAACTGTGCGCAGTACTCTAGGTGAGGCCACACCAATGCCCTGTACAGCAGCAGGACCGCCTCTTCACTCCTTGAGGTGATTCCCCTAGCTATACACCCTAGCATCCTATTAGCCTTTGCTGCCGCTTTCCTACACTGTGCAGAGTGACTCATATAGCCTGTTACTAACACACCTAGATCTTTTTCCTCAACGGATACCAATAACTGCACCCCCCCCAAGCTTACAACTGAATCTAAGATTTCTATTCCCAAAGTGCATAGTTATTGGCGAGGGAGGACTCTCTGGTGTTTAGGCTTCAGTCACAGAAAAGCTTCTGGCTGGAGTTGTGATTTTAACAGCCCAAATGAGCTGCTGGGAGCTGCACCACATGTTAGGCACAGGAAGGCTAACAGCTTGGGGGTCTATCATAATGTGTTACAGTGGCAGTGACCAGTAGCTTCACTGTAGCAAGAAGCTGATGTTAATTAAATGTGTCTACTGTACCTAACCTATGTGGTGGGGGGGGGCTGATGTGCCTCAAGATCCACCCCACAACCGTCAAGAAGCACAGCTACAGCTGGCAGTTACCCTCTTGTTTTATAGCCGCATGTCAACAAGGTAACTATGTTCTCAGAGGTGTTGCTCATTTGCGGCAGTTCAGGAGTATGGGCAGATAAGAAATATAGTACTTATAATTTAAAAACTAATAAAAGCAAAACAAGTACAACATACAACCCTTATCTGTCATACTTGTCTTTGCTAAGATTATTAAAAGTAACTTGAGACAGGGCTATCTGATTCTTACATCCTGCTTGTTCCCTTCCTCCAGTGTTATCTCCTTTCCAAGATACATTAAAATGACTGATTGTTTCATCACGAAGCTTTAGGGTGTCCTGTACTTGATCTCCAGCTTAGGTGATCCTCACACTGTACACTTCGCTTCAGTGTATCAATGAATAAACAGCTGTTGATAAGGCAGCATATTTTCAAATGAAGTTGCCCAAGCCAAGCAGTCAACAAAGACTTCTATATGTATCAGGTGCTCATGCAGAAAAGAGAACTTGAAGTACTGATGTTTGTTTATGCCTGTTATATGGGCTATTGCAACGTGCTGGCAAACTGTGCTGGAATGAGATAAGGAAACCAGCAGTTAAAAGAATCTCTAGAAGGATTCATTTAAACAGGGGAAGCAGCAAGTTATGCAGTTTCTTTGTCTGGTATTATCCAGTTGTGGATAGTGCACGTTACGTTTACAGTTTAATTACGCAATAAGGCATGACCTAGTGTGCATTACTAGAAGGATGTATCCCTCACCTTACATGGTGTGTCTCAGATGCAGCTGAGTAACTTAACCACACTAGAAGTGGGTAATCCCCCAATTACCCATATCCTGGAGTTCTTTATTGCGAGTATACAACAGACTCATGCAAAACAAATGTTTTAAGTGTAACCCCCCCCCCTACAAATTTGGGGGCTTACCTACAGCCTGTAGCTCTTGTTTTCAGCTGCTCTCCTCAGGTGCCTCTAAATACCTACACAAATATATTTTTTCAGTCCCCTGCCCTGGCCAGAGTCCTTTTGTGTCCCTGGTGTCCCAGGCAGCAGCCCCTTGGGACTTTAGCCCTCTGGGGCTCCAGTTGCTTGAACTGCAATCCCCGGCTCGAATCCATGCACTCTGGTGCAGCAGGGATTGTGCAGGCATGAGTGGCACCTTTGATGTTCGACCACTTGCATTTGTGGTCGAACAGAAAAAGTGTTTAGCGGTCCCAGTGTCCCCACCAGCTCAGTGGGACCCGGTGACCACAGCGAGGGCTGTGAGAGCCCATTGTTTGAAATATTTAAGAAAATCCATGGAGTGTCAAGATTGGGGCTCATGCATATTAATGAGCCCAGAGCTATGATCTAATAAATATTCATGAGGTCTGTTCTGCCCTTGGGACAGCAGTGATTTCGGTAACCGCCAGAGAAAGGGAAAAAGAAAATGTTTAAGTAAATAAATAAATGTACCTGCTGTATGTTTGGGGATGAATGTTAACAAGGGGGCAAGTGCTAAATAAATACTTTAACCTGGCTGCTCCAGTTCTGTTTGAGACTCGAATAGATAGCCTGCGTGCTGCAAAGCGTCCTCAAATATTGGCAGCAGTGACAGGCGAATGGACTGAGAATATCACTAAAGCTGGGCAGCAACAGCAAGTACACACCAAAGGCTACTAAATTGTCAGGCATTTGGGCAATTGTTTAAAATATTCTGGCAAAGCCAGCCTGTTGGCGCTGAGGGTTGAGATGCGGGACACCACACCTCACGCTATGCCGGCGACCCGAGTTCGGGAACGGCCCAGGTCATCAGGGGTTGGAAGGGAGGGAGAGGATTGGCGTCCGGAGGCAGCTCTCCTCTCCCGGGAGGGAAGGGTTCACCTCGGTGCCTGACTGGCCTCTGCTGGAAGCTGGGGCAGCAAGCACACAGCTGGCGTGAGGATGGGGGTGGCGACACCGTCAGTGATGCCTTGGCATAGGGGTGAGTGCCACTCCTCTATGGGAAAACACAAAAAAGCCTGCAGACGCTGGGAAGAAGGAGCGCCCAGAGCATGCCTCCAATGTGCCCTCGCCTACCTGACTTCCTCCGGTCCGACGCCACTTACAGTATCGGGGTGCTTGCTGCCCCACCTTGGCCCTGCTTGGGGGGGGAGTCACAGCTCCATGGGGACCGGGAGATAAGTATCGGGTAGGGCGAGAGAGGCAGGAGGATGACTCCTTGGCGGTCCCAAAGGGTCAGGGCCTGCAGGGTGTAGGGGAGTTACAAACAGAAATTTCAAAAAACAAAAATATTCTGGGTGCACCAGGACTGTATTTGGGACTGTATTGATTCTGCTTAAGGGACTGTGTGTTCAGCAGCCATGTCTAAGCAGCCACAGCCAATCGAAAAGCTAGAATTTTAAAAGTCAGGACTTACAGGACATTTACAAAAACTCATGGGAAACTTTCAAGTGCTCATGGGGAACTGCAGGGATCTAATTTCAGGCGCCAGAACAGTAAACCAACTGTGCATCGAGTGAGGTTCATGCTTAATTAATTTTCTTGATTGACAGACCCTCCAGCCAGTCAGAGGCCAAGCAACCAACAGCTTCAGCCAATCCGGACAGCCCCATAAAAGACTGTGTTGTGCAAGCAGACCAAGAGAGATTCAAGCGGGAGCTCCCCACAGGGGTGGGGGCTCAGGCCCACAGCCATGTGGCTGGGCCTGGCAATCCAGTTAAGCACCTCCACCCAGGAGGGGGTTAGGGACTTTTTGCTGTTAAGTTTAAAGTAGTTTAGTTTTATGCAGAACCTGCTAGCCTGGGGGTTGTCAGAATGCCCTCCTGGTGCTAGCCCTCCCTTCCACGTTGGGGATGGATATGGACTTGCAACTCAACATCAAGCCAGCTTTGAGAGAGCTGAACCAGCCTTAGCTGTGAGAGAACTGAAGACATCAGGAGCCCTCATTGCGAAGATTCTATCGTGAGGAGCCTGAGTGAGTACTCTTGTACCCCGGTGCAAGAAATGAAAGAGAAATGCTTAATTGGGGCTGCCAATGCCCAGAGACAGTCTGATTTATATTGTTCATCTGGTCTGCACCCTGCATCCTGCTGCTCCTAACCTTAGCCCAGCACAGGTGGACCCTTTCGAAACTTTTGCTGTTTTGGACTGTCTGATTGGTCTGCACCTTGCATCTGCTGCACCTGTCTTGCCCAGCACAGGTGGACCTAACTGTTCTAAGGGACGCAAGTGAGTCCAGCTAAGTGTATAAATGTGCTGAAATGTGTCTGTCTGCTACGGAGCCTACAGGACTGGAAGGGGAGCACTCAGAACTGGGGCTCAACCTGACTTTGCCTGGGAGGTCCAGCATTTCCTAACTCTTTCAGTCAGGATGTCCAGTGGAGCAGGCAAGTTACAGCCATGTGCCACAAATGGGACTGAGACTTCACATCTTCGGATTTGACTTCTTTAACTTGAAAATGACTGCACTGACCACCTAAGTGTGCTCCTGTAAATGCAAAAAGGACCAGGGCGGCCATCATAGCCCATGGTTGAAGAAGCCCTTTCTTCAAATGTAGTGGGTGTGTCTAGAACATAAATGTGCTGAATGTACCAAAACATATACAGTAAATGTGCTAGGCTGGCAGTATAGCCTACAGGTTAGAAGAACGAGGTGTGAACGAGCTTGGTACATCCAGCAGACTAGACCCGAGTTGGATTCTCACAACCTCCATTTGTATACTGTGTGACTTTGGGCAAGTCACTTAACTGCCCAGTGCTCCCAGGTTGCCCCTGAAAACAGGCACCTGTGCCTAGTGGGCCTTACCAAAGACTAAAAAAAAAAAAATGTTCTGAAAAGTATAATTAATTTCCTCCTAGTGTAATCGGCTGGTTACACCTCACCAGTGTTTTCGACTGCCGCGTGCAGGGCTATCCCTGCACTCCCCAACGAGACTGTAAATAGTTCAAATATCTAATATTGGGAAATTTAATTGCAATTCTTGTTAATCAAGCTGGCCAACATATAGCTGCAACATCTTCCAGGCCTGCAACATGCAAGAACTTTTAAGTACTGGGTACCCAGGTATAAATATTGAGATTGTGGGGTCTCATACTAAATTTTGGGGAACTGGTACTAGTTGTGGGAAATAATATTGTGTTCCATTTGATTCTATGTATTCTTAGTTCAGATAGCAAGGGCTCTGGTCATCTAGGTTGGCTAAATGTGTGATTGAATTTCTAATTTAATACCAGGTATCTACCCAGCTGGAGGGTTTTTACCAGCATTCACAAAACCCTAATCTGATGTAAATACTGTAAATAATAGTACTACTTAGCCTCTACTCCTTTGTGTTCCCATTCCTAAGCCCTATTTCCCCATAAATAAACTTGATTCTGAGAATAAATTCAGTTCTGCTCTTTAGCATCACTATTCAGTACTGATACCCATCTTGCATCTTTATCCTCTGTTTCCCTTTACTTGGTGGGCGTTCCCCTTATCTGGTAGCTGGTTGAGGTCGCCTAGTCTTTTCTCATAGCTTTTCCTATGTCATCCTCCAGTCCTTACTTCTACCACCCAATTCTGTGTAGTTACCCCCTCCCTCCCTCCGTAGGCCTTCCCTTCACCTGTACCTGTTATCCTCCTGGCAACCTCTCCATTTATAAGCTGCCTTGATCCTGGTTACCATAAAAAAGCTGTTAAGGAATTTAACTCTGGTCACTTAAACTGTGTTCATTATCTCACTCTAACAATTTTTTTCATGTACTTGCCTTGCTGCAACCTGTAAGTGGCTTTTCCAAGATATGCTCACCTGTGCTATGGTTGTACATGTGTACCTGTAACTTGTAAATGGTTCTTCTGAGATATGTTCACCTGTGTTATGGCTTGATATACCTTGTACCATGACCGTTATGTACTCACTTGTCGTTTTGTGTATATACAGATGTATGTTTTTTCTATTTGTACCTTGACCTTGTTCTACCCAGGTCCATCTTGCAAATGAGCTTTACTCAATGATGTTTGCCTAGATAAATAAAGATTTTGATTGATTGATTGTTGTTATTGTTGTTTGAAAATATGGTGTTGTCAACATATTATTAGGAGCCAGTCAATAATTGCACCAGGTATTGAAATGTGGGGAAATGTTTACTGGGTCATGTGTTGGGGTGGCTAATGGTCATAGTGGGTGGTATGTCATCCCAGGGGTTTGTACCAGGTGAAAACTAGCCCACTTAAAGCTAAACTCTGGGTGAAGGCACTATGCAAATAGTAACATCGTAAAAAAGAACCAGTTTTAAAGTAAGTTGGGAACCCAGGCCCCTTAACCTTGTTCAGACCTGCAAGGCAGGGGTAGTAACTCTAAGAATAGCGCTGCCTAAGGGTTACATAAGTGCCTTCCCTCAGCCATGGATTATTTCAGGATTTACAACTGGTATAGTCCTTAGTAGACAAGCTGAGCAATCAATGTTACAGGTTTTTTAATATGTCCATTGTATAACAATGTTTTTTTGGATACATTTGTCTTCCTCCTGCAGGTGTCTGCTACACACTCTTTTCTCCTGTTCGGGCTGCTTGCTCCTTTAGGACCCCAACCCCCACAGGAAACCTCCAGATCTCAACAGTGATTGTTGGTGTGGGACCCGAGAGTACCAGCAGCACATTTGTTTTACCCCCGTTTCTCTCAAGGGCCACCCACCTCCCACTAATGTAGCACAGTGCTGGTGCTGCCTCACCAGACACAGCTTCCTCTGTCGGGAAATCAGCTCCCTGGCCCACCACTGGGGCTGCTGTTCTTATAGGCTGATGGCAAGCCCTCCATGGTTAAAACAGTGTGGTCACCAGCAGTACTCTCTGATTGCAGTCACCCATACACAAGGTCCTTGGATTCATGCCCAAACCCAGATTGGCTGCATGGTTGTGCAATGCTCTGCACTTTGTCCACTGGTAACAAAGCTTTTCTTTATATAGCTGTTTGCCCTCAGACTTCCACCTGCACCTTCCATCAGGCCCTTTTGCTAGCAACTTCTCAATCCCATCTGCTATTACCGGCCCCCCCCACTGTTGGAGTCAGCGGGGATCAACTTGGTGTAGGTCCATTGGATACCAATGGCTTTCATACAGGTGGCCAGGGAGATATGGGGATTTTCTGGTTTTCTCCCCACTTCTCATAAGCCCTCCCACCTTCCCAGTGCTGGGCGGTGCCCCTTCATGCCTTGCATGCATGCAGCAACATCCCTATGGAGGCAAGCTCCCCGGCCTTTTACAAGGATCACTGTGACAGCGGAACCACAGTGCCTTCCTTCCCTTACTGGAAGCACTGCTTCATGGCAGATCCATCTTATCCACCTCAGCCCCCGTCCTAGCTCCTGAGTCTTAACACCAAACCCTGGCAGCTGGCACATGGTTGTGATGTGCTACCTGCTGTGCCACTGTACTGCCTCTGTTAATATAGTGCTTTGATGTGCATTTTCACCAGGAGGAATCATGCAACAAATCATAAAGGCCCCAAGGTAGATGGGAATGATACATCAGCTGCTTTGGCTACTGAAAATCTTATATTTATAGGTGCCACAACCCCACTCAGCAGGTCAGGCCCTCTGCTCCCACAGTGCCAACCTCCAAGTGCAGTACTGTGAACAGGGTAACAGAACAGGGTAACCGTCCTGTCTGTTTTGTGGGTCCGAATCACCGTTGGTCTCAAGTTCTGGAGGGATCCAAACTGTGAACCTCTTGCTAGTGTACCCAACTGTACAGGCTCAGATAATTATTCTCTTTGGGGAATGCCAGATATCTTTCGCCTACAGACACCTAACCAGGTATACAAAATGAACCTTTAAAAACTCTATGAAAGACCTTAGGAAAATTCTTACCTTTTTCAAGTTTGGTATTGCCCTCAAGCTTTGAACAGTTTAGTCAGCCTTAACCGTCTGTAATTCACATGCAAAAGAAAGAACTTCAAAGACACCAGGTAGTCACTTTAAATATAAGAGGTTTACTTAGAAAATGGATAAAAATACGTAACATGCAACCACAGAACCACATATCACAAAGCATACAATCACTTAAAAGAAAACAAGTAAAAGTACAAATTCCTACCAACATACAGTTAGACTTGTCTAACTAATGTATGCTTTCTTACAGCACTTATAGTTAAATGTTGTTGTTTCTGAGTCCAACAGGAATGTGTCAGTAAGCGGAAATACAAAAGACAGTTTAAACCCTATGTCTCCACCCCTTCTATGATGCCACCTAGCTCCTCCTTTTAAAATATTAAACATTTTACAACCAGGATGTATTATCACGCAGGAGGTAAATTAAATACTGTGACTTCAGCAAAACTCATTCCCCAAATTATGACATTCTTTAAATCACATCCCCTCTTTGAGCTTGAGTTGTTTCCTGCTTTTCAAAGACATCACATGAATTTTACAGCTCTGCAGTTTTCTCACTTAGCTGTCATATAGCTTTCTAACACCAGCTGAATGTAACTGTTCTTCCACTGAAGACATCATAAAATGGATATTTCAGTTCCTGGCTTCAAGGCAACACAGATGATAAACATCGGCTACAAAATGCGACGTGGAAGTTAATCGCATTACAGAGATCTGCTGTTTAACATATGCTGTCATTTAGAACTGAAACCTGGGTGGGGGGGTCATCCCAGGAGCACAGGATGTCTCATGAGAGACACACAATAACACATTTTTATATTACAAAAATCATAGAGCGATCGGAACCAGCTGGCCCAGTGTCACAATCCTCCCTACCCAGACTGAATTTGGGGGCTCTATCCCCTACATGAAATGAGCTTCCCAAATTAGTTCACTCCTCATAGACGTGCAACAAGCCTTCTGAGTTTTGGTTTTTCACTCCAGCCCTTTGTAAGATTGTCATGTCATACCCTTGCAAAGCAAGACTCCATCTTAACAATCTACCATTAGTTTTTCCCATTTGCATCAGCCAAACCAGGGGGTTGTGGTCAGTTTCTACCACAAAATGCTGCCCATATAAGTATGGCTCTAGCTTCTCTAGGGCTCACACTATCGCAAGACACTCCTTTTCCACAGTAGAGTATGTCTGCTCCTTGGGAAGGAACTTTTTACTCAGGTACACTACCAGGTGATCTTTCCCTTGGTTGGATGTCTGACCCAGTACTGCCCCAATACCCACATCTGATGCGGCAGTCTGAACTATAAAGGATTTGCTATAGTCAGGACTTGTCAGTACAGGAGCACTGTACAGGGCCTCTTTCAGTCTGGTAAAGGCTTCCTCACAGGCTGGTCCCCAGGTAATTTTCTTTGGCATTCTTTTCTTTACCAGGTTAGATGGGGAGCAGCCAGGGCACTGTAATTGGGTACAAACTTCCTATAGTACCCTGCTGTCCCTAGAAAACTCCTGACCTGCTTCTGTGTTTCTGGTCTGGGCCATGCCCGGATCACCTCTATTTTTATTTGGTTAGGATTGAGCTGTCCTCGGCCTACCACATGCCCGAGGTATGCCACTTCTCCCATGGCCACCTGGCACTTCTCAGCTTTGACAGTGAGCCTGGCCCTCTGTATCCTGCCCAGCACTTCCCTAAGTTGGGACAGGTGTTCCTCCCAGCTGGCACTAAAGATGGCAATGTCATCCAGGTATGCCATGGTGTACTCCTCAGCACCATTTAACACCTGGTTCAGCAACTTTTGGAAAGAGGCTGGGGCGTTCTTCATTCCAAATGACATTACTTTATTCAAATAGGCCTATCGGAGTGATGAAGGTCGACCTCTCCCTAGCTCTGTCTGTTAACTCTACCTGCCAATACCCTTTGGTCAGGTCAATGGTTGTGAGGTAGGTCGCCCCTCCCAACTTGTCCAGGAGTTCATCCGTACAGGGCATCGGCTGGGAGTATGACTTCGTGACTGCATTCAGTCCATGATAGTCCACACAGAAATGAGTAGAGCCATCTGGCTTGGGCACAAGGACTACGGGTGAGGCCTAGGGGCTGTGAGATCTCTGGACTACCCCTAAATCCAGCATCTCCTCCACTTCCCTTCTAATGTCTTTTTGGACAGCCTCTGACACCTGATATGCTGTCTGCTGTATGGGTGTCTGTGTCCCTGTCTCCACATCGTACGTCACTAAGGAGGTTAGTCCAGGCTTGGCGCTAAACAGGGGGGCAAAGTCTGCTAAAACCTCCCTTACTTCCTGAATCTTGTCCAAGGCCAGCTGAGGAGACAATTTTACTGCCTCCACAGAGGACTCCCACTTGCTTTCTTCCAGCAAGTCCAGAAGGGGGTTTCCTTCATCCATCCCCTCCCCAGGACTACACGCTGCAAACACCATGTCAGCCCTATTAGCATATGGCTTCATCATGATGACATGGTACATCCTTTCTGTCTATCTTCTGTCAGGTAACTCTATAATATAGTTCACGACATTTACCTTCCTAACTACTTTGTATGGTCCTGTCCACTCAGCCTGCAGCTTGTCTTTCCAGACCGGAATAAGGACCATGACTTCCTGACCCACCATGTACGAGCGAGTTCTGGCTCTGCAGTCGTACCACACTTTTTGTTTCTGATGGGCAGCTGCCAGGTTGCTCTGGGTTATCTCCATAAGCTCATTCAGCCTTTCCTTAAACCTAAGGATGTAATCCACTATGGGAGTTCCCTGGGTGGTGTGCTTGCCTTCCCAGTCCTTCTGGATCAAGTCTAGGGGCCCACATACCCAGCGTCCATATAACAGTTCGAAGGATGAAAATCCTGTCAACTCTTGGGGCACCTCCCTGTATGCAAACAGCAGGTGGGGAAGGTATTTCTCCCAGTCCCTCCCATGTTGTTCAGCAAATGCCCGGAGCATTGACTTCAGGGTACCATTAAATCTTTCCACAAGCCCATTGACTTGTGAGTGATACAGTGTCGTGCATCTCTGCACCACCCCACACTTCTCCCACAAACATTTTATCAGGTCCGACATGAAGAAACCCCCTTGATCGGTGATAACTTCCTGTGGAAACCCAACACAGGAGAAAATCCCAAGTAAGGCATCTGCCACTTTGTCTGTCCTCAGTGAGGATAGGGCGACTGCCTCTGGGTACTGGGTGGCATAATTCACCACAGTCAGGATGAATCTCTTCCCTGAGGAGCTAGGGGTATTTAAAGGCCCCACAATATCCATTCCCACCCTCTGGCATGGCTCCTTCACTATGGGCAATGGAATTAGGGTGGCTTGGGTTTTCTTGCCCACCTTCCCTATTTCTTGGCACTGGTGACAAGACCTGCAATACGCCTTCCCCTGCTAGGTGAAGTTGGGCCAATAGAAATTCTGGGCCAACTGCTGCATAGTGCGTACAATTCCCAGATGACCAGACAAGGGAATATCATGCGCAATCTTGAGCAACTGCTCACAAAACCAATGGAGAATGACAAGCTGCCTGCCTAGCACCCCTTCCCTCTGTCTGCACAGCCTGAGTATACATCAGTCCATTTTCCCAATAAACCTTATGTCTGCTGTCACCTGCCTGTGCTCTGTCAGAGTCTGCCCAAGCCCTCAGCTTCTCTAGACTAGTGTCACTTTTTTGAGCAGCTGCAAACTCCTTACACATTCCCAAGGTACAGGACAGGTCCGCTTCAGTCTCTAAACTAGGGTCCCTAGCACTAGCGTCAGGGCACTCAGGATCACTCTCATTCCTAACCCTCTAACCATGGGTCACCCCTCCCTCTTTGGAGTAACCCTCTGTAGCTGTGTGGTTAACTGCTACTGGGGAAATTTCTACCCCCTTTTCATTAGTCTCCATATCAGGAGACATAGGCTGGGGAACCAGCCTCCCAGTGGTTTCCACAATGGCTTCTGTGGGGTTCAGGGAACTACAATTTCCCTTGCCGCTTGGCTATGGGTAACTGCACACACCATTCCCTGTTGGAGATTGTTGCCAAGGATGACATCCACTGCTAACGTTTTGGCTATAGCCACCTGTTGCACAGTTCCCCCTGTTTCATCCCAGTCTAGAAGAACACTAGCGAGAGGGGCAATGTTTTCTCCCCACCAGACTAAAGTCTTGTACAGTGACATATTTATTGGGTATAAGCTGACCAGGCTGTACAAGATCCCCTTTTACCAATGTCAGGGATGCCCCTGTGTCCCTTAACCCTTGTGTCTATACACCATTCACCATGTCTGGGTGCATGTGTTCCCTCATGTCCACAGGCAAGCGTCCAGGGACACACAAACAACCCACTTCTTTCCTAGTCCCTGGCTGTGTATTGCTCACCCTTTTGGGACACTGTCTTGCAATATGCCCAGTTTCTTTACACAACCAACATTCATTTCTTTTCTCTGAGAAATCTTTTCTCTGAAACCTGGGGCTAACTGGTTTTGGTGGAGGCAGTCAGGGTTTTAGCTGCCCTGAAGGCACGCTTTTCCCTTTCTGTGCTGCCACGCCCACCCCATTCGCTCTCAGAGCAGGTCTGCTCTTGGCATAGTGGTCCGAGAGTTCAGCAGTCTCTTGCACTGTTTTGGGATCTCGGTCCTCCAGCCAGGTTTTCAGCTTTGCTGGGCATGTCCAGAAAAACTGTTCTAACAGAATTACATTTTAAATTTTATCTACAGAGTTTGCTTCAATTTCTTCCCACCAACGTTTTAAAAACTGACGTTGTTTCATGGCTAACTCCTCATAGCTCATGTTGGGTCTTCTCCTGAGCTTACAGAATTTAGCTCTGTATGATTCAGTAGTTAATTCAAATTTTTTTAACAGTGCAGCTTTAAGTTTGCTGTAATCATTACTGTCCTCATTATCCATTTGACCCAATGCATCCCGAGCTTTCCCGGTAAGTAGCGGAGATAGCTGGAAGCTCCAAGACTCCCTAGGAATTTTAGCCTGAATACAAACTTTTTCAAAAGAATTTAAAAAGGCATCCATATCCTCCCCCTCTTTAAATTCAGCTATCAATTTGGAATTCAATTTGTAACCCAGTCCTGTAGTTCCAGTTAAACCCAAGCCACTTACCTGCTCTGGTACTGGTGGTTGGAGTCATAGCATCTCCAGTTCATGTCACCTCTGGCGCTCATGCTCCTCATGGTCAGCCTCCCGTTGTTCATGCTCTCTCTTCTCCTGGAACTCCAGCTCCATTCTGCGCAACTCAATCTGCAGCCTGAGTACTTCTGGCTCCAGAATACTGGTGACCTTCCCCTGCTTCTGTGGCCCTTCGCTGGCACTGGCACTGCTGTCTTCCTCACCAGATCTGGACACTGCACTGGCAGCTAGCAGCCCCATGCTCAAGGTTCGCACTTTTACAGTCACTGTCTGTGACTCGATGCTCTGGGTATCTGCTACCATCAGGGCATCCATGAGGTTCTGCTTGGTGGCTTTCACCTCATACAGGACTCCTCTGTCCCTGCACAACTGCTTTAAGTAGTCTACAGTGTGCCCACTGTAGTTGGAAGCCATCTTCTTCTTCTTCCCTAACTACGGCTATTCTAACTTGCACTTTAGGAAAAAAAATAAAACAGGTAGGAACTTGACTGCAAGCCAAGTGATATAGTTCTGTTTCCTTTTTTTTTAAACAAATCACTGCCTTTTTTTTGCAAGTAAGCTGTACAGTATCAAGCTGACACACGAAACATACAGCTTGTGTTTACCAAATTTATCAGCACCGCTGCCAACCAATCTGTCACAACCCCACTCAGCAGGTCAGGCCCTCTGCTCCCACAGTGCCAACCTCTGAGCGCAGTATTGTGAACAGGGTAACAGAACAGGATAACCCTCCTGTCTGTTTTGTGGGTCTGAATCACCTTTGGTCTCAAGTTCTGGAGGGGTTCAAACTATGAACCTCTTGCTAGCGTACCCAACTGTACAGGCTCAGATAATTCTGCTCTTCGGGGAATGCCAGATATCTTTCACCTATGGGCACCTAACCAGGTATACAAAATGAACCCTTAAACACTCTATGAAAGACCTTACGAAAATTCTTACCTTTTTCCAGTTTGGTATTGCCCTCAAGCTTTGAACAGTTTAGTCAGCCTTAACCGTCTGTAATTCACATGCGAAAGAAAGAACTTCGAAGACACCAGGCAGTCTCTTTAAATATAAGAGGTTTACTTAGAAAATGGATAAAAATATGTAACACGCAACCACACCACAGAACAATATATCACAAAGCATACAATCACTTAAAACAAGTAAAAGTACAAATTCCTACCAACATACAGTTAGACTTGTCTAACTAATGTATACCTTCTTACAGTGCTTATAGTTAGATGGTGTTGTTTCTGAGTCCAACAGGAATGTGTCAGTAAGTGGAAATGCATAATACAGTTTAAACCCTGTGTCTCCACCCCTTCTATGATGCCACCTAGCTCCACCTTTTAAAATATTAAAAATTATACAACCAGGATGTCTTATCACTCAGGAGGTAAATTAAATACTGTGACTTCAACAAAACTCATTCCCCAAATTATGACACTCTTTAAATCACATCCCCCTTTGATCTTGAG
Organism: Neoceratodus forsteri; assembly: GCA_016271365.2. Taxonomy (NCBI): domain Eukaryota; kingdom Metazoa; phylum Chordata; order Ceratodontiformes; family Ceratodontidae; genus Neoceratodus; species Neoceratodus forsteri. Next base: position 1,071,548,881 of record CM028130.1, read on the forward strand.
TGGTTTCCTGCTTTTCAAAGACATCACAGGAATTTTACAGCTCTGCAGTTTTCTCACTTAGCTGTCATATAGCTTTCTAACACTAGCTGAAAGTAACTGTTCTTCCTCTGAAGATGTCGTAAAATGGATATTTTAGTTCCTGGCTTCAAGGCAACACAGATCATAAACATCGGCTATAAAATGCGACTTGGAAGTTAATCACATTACAGAGATCTGCTGTTTAACATATCCTGTCATTTAGAACTGAAACCTGGGGAGGGGGGTCATCCCAGGAGCACAGGATGTCTCATGAGAGACACTCAATAACACATTTTTATATTACAAAAATCATAGAGCGATCAGAACCAGATGGCCAAGCATCACAATAAGCACTTGGTATACTCAGAGCTTGGCGGTACAGTAGCATACAGGAGAGACAGTCTGCAAGAAAGCCAGTGTGAGAGAGCAAATGACTGTGGTCCAAAAACAGAGACATAGAAATCAAATAGTTTGAAAATGCTGTGTTATGTCATTCTTTTCCATGACACTGTGCTGGGATGACATTATAGGCTGGAACCCTTGTTTTTCAAAGACCTGTTCATAATCAAGCAGTGAAGCATGGCAAGGCATGTATTACCTTGAGATTCTGTTATGATTTCAACCATTTGTGAGGAATAGCAATGTGACACATGCCAAGAAGAGGATTATTATTAGAACTATGAAAAGCATATTTTTTTAAACAAGCAAGAAATTAGTTCTGAGGAGTATTGAAACACTGTACATTAATAAACCATAGAGGATACTCTAAGCACTTATGTGCATTCTTAGGGTATGAAAACTGAAAAACCAAGTCGAGCAGTTCCAGTCCCCTAAAAATCTCCACAGCTCTATTAATATATTATTGAGCGAGGTAGATCAAAAACATATTAAAAATTGAAAAACTCCCCCGCCCCCCCCGAACATGCTCATTTCAAGTGCATCTGCACCTGTGATACCACAGAATAAGGCTGTCTCATACACAGGGAAAAGGTGCTCTGATTGGTTAAGAGCACTCCCTCAATTTATGAAGCAATATGATGCCCATGAAAAAATCCCTGTCAGTCAGTATTCTGTACAGGTTGGCCTAGGGTCACTGTCACCTGGAAAACTGGCATTCACATGTGAACGCTAGCATCCCAGACTGGCACCTGGCACACTGTAAATGTAAGGCATTCAGCTTCTGAGAAAGGGGTGGGAGGGCGTGCAACATGGACTTCCAGGTATTCACACATCCCATGCCACATAATTATAAAATGACTTTAGAGCTGGCTGTGAAGGCAGTTGTTTACCTGCCCTTCTGGCTGGAAAAGGGTGCAACATACTCAATGTTCAATTAGGGTTATGTAAGAGACAACACAAGAGGGTATGTGTTTACAGTATATGGGAATACACATGCCTCGGGTGGTTGTTGGGCATAAGGCCTAGCTGAGTGACACAACCACCCCAGAAGTGCAATATTATGACCTGATATCCTAGGTTGTGTGATCCCACTTATAAAATGACCAATTATTTGTTAAAAAAATTAATGTAGTTTAGGTTAGGTGTGCAGCTATCAGAAATAAAAGTCATGTGATGTGTTTCAACTACTGAGGCTACTGGATTTTTATGGCCCATTTGATAAAATTGAAATCATAAAATTATTCATTGTTTTATAAAGTGAAATCACTTTGGTGACTAGATTATGTTTTGTAATCACACCATCTGACAAAATAGCACTTAACTGTGCATCTGGCCTAAAAACATTCCCCTTGAGCTGCGATTATTGACTCACAAATACAGACCTTGTTGTGTCTTACTGGTTACACTTCCCCCAGTTGCTCTTTACTGCTTAAATATTTCCATGGGTATGACATTCGTTAAACTCTCTCTACCTAGCTCTGCATTATCCAGTGTGGATCAGTGGTCTAGGTGGTGGAGTGGGTTGGGGCAGGTGGATCTTCATAAGAGCCCAAGTCCACCATTCTTTTCCATGTTCTCCCCTGGATCTCCCTGCTGCGGCATGAGTGTGTGTGCGTGGAGGCACATGCATGCCACAAGACTGTGTCCCATTCCTTCTTGGCACTTGGACACGGAGGCTACACCCAGGTCTCCAACTGGGGGCAGCCAAGGGGCTGAGATGGCTAACCTCCCTGTCCGGGACAGGACAGCAATCCTCTGGACATGCGATCGTCTCCCTCCTGGTCGATTCCTGCTAGCTCGAGCTTGTTCCTAAACTGGAGTCAACGGCATAGCAGGAGTTAAAGGCGCACAGTGTCTCAGCCCTGTATGCCACTGGGCCTGCTGTCCAAGGCAGGTTTCATTATTGATCTGTTTCGATCAACAATATAATAATACCATTGCTGAGACCACTCTTATGGTTGTCTCACTGCCCACCTTTGGTTTGTGGTTCTCCTATCCTACAAATACAAGTGAGGCCACTCTTACAATCACAAGAGATACCTGCTCTATACTGGTACAAGGCAGATAGCCTGATACAGTGAAACTATATCTAATCCTACGTATAGGGTTCATAGTACTGACTCTTAGCCTAACGGTATACGGTACCTGCTAGGTGGTCCTATACATAGCAACCCTACCTGTTGCATCAATATCAAGCTGAGCAGTGTCTACAGCCTAGCTGCCTCTTGCCCTCTTGCAAAGGTTACTCCAATGCAATTAGTACAGCAATTTGTACCACCACATACCTCCTGGCTAATCCCCACCCTTGCCTGGGAAGTGCCCCAACCATCACAGGACCACGCCCACATAAAAGGTTACTCCCCCCCAATTAAGACTGAAATACTGCTAGGCAATGCATGACCATCTAATCTAAAGGCAAGTCAAATGTGTTCGTTAGATGCCTATCTAGGGCTCGGAGCACTGTACAGGAAAATAACAATTATATAAAATACAAAACATAATCAAAAAGGTCAGAAAGAGGTGATACAGATCAAATAAACCATTCTAAAATTTCCTGCAGACAAAGTGGTCATAAAGGCCATATTAAATAAAGGTTTTTTTAACAAACCCTTACAGAGTTCCAGTGAGGGGGTCCCTCTGATTTTCACAGGGAATTAATTCCAAAACAAGGGCGCAACCACGAAAAAAGCCCTGTCCCCAACAGATTTTAAGTGGGACCCTGGAATCACGAGGAGCCCTGTTTCAGAGGAACGAAGTGGACATACAGGCATGTAGAGGGTCAGGAGGTCTTTCACATAACCAGGGCCTTCATCATGAAGCACTTTATATGCCAACAAACCCATCTTCAAGCTGATGTGCCACCTCACTGGCAGCCAGTGCAGTTCCCAAGGAACTGGCATGATATGCATGTAATGGGAGAACCCAGCAATCAGCCGGGCTGCCGAGTTCTGCACAAGCTGCAAGTGACGCATCAGCCTCACAGATAGCCCTACGAAGAAACCATTATAGTAGTCCAAATGGGAGGTAACAAAAGTGTGCACCACAGTTTTCAGGTCAGTGATGGTAAGATAGGTTTGAATCCATGCAATATTACTCGGAAGGTAAAAGCCATGGAGGACAACAGCTGACACCTGATGTTCTAACCATCTACAGTGATACTCGAATTCCTTACCTTCTCAACAGCTCATAGGGTAGGGTAGTGCCATTTAACAATGGCAACAAGGCACGATCACCATTACTTACTGCCCCCACAGGACTGAGTCTCACTAATAACACTTTGATCTTGGATGAGTTCAGCCTGAGTCACCTTGATTCCATCCAGTCCTGGGTTTCCGCAAGGCACTCGTCTAGCATAGCCTTTGTGCTGACCCGATTGGGTGAACACAACAGGTGTATCATCTGCGTAGTAGTGAAAACCAAGGGCATACCACCTAATGATCTCACCCAACAAAACATCTACATGGCGAATAACACAGAGACTAAAATCGACCCCTGATGCACTCCACAAAAGAAAGCAGCAACCTTTAAGATGTTACCTCCAAGTGTCACCTGCTGCACTTTGCCAGACACATAGGACTCAAACAAGCACAGAACTCTGCCACTGAGTCCCACATAGTGCCTCAGGAGGGCCAACAGCACCTCATGATCTACTGTGCCAAAAGTAAAGGAAAGATCCAGCACTGCAGTACCAAGATAGAACACTGACTGCTGCTTCTTGCTGGGACAAGATCACTGAACATCTTGACCAGGGCAGTTTTGGTGCTGTTCCAAGGCATAAACCAGGAATGGCACAAGGATCACAAAACATTACAAGCTGTTCTGCAACTGTGCTGCTATAAACATCTCTATTACCTTTCCTAAAAATGGGAGGCTCAAGACAGGCCTGTAATATGCCAGATCAGCAGGGTCCAAAGATGGCTTCAACTGGCTTCACTAATGCCCTCTTCAGTTCAGGGAGGAAAACACTTTCCCCATGTGAACAACTGACAGCCTCAGTGATGACTGGAACCAACATCAGCCAGCAGGCCCTGGGTCCAACATACAGTGCATAGTAAGGCACAGCCCCAGGACCTCTCAGGAGGCCTCCCCAATCTGTACTAGGTCAAATGCAGCCCCAAAAGACTGAGTATTCATATCACCCTCCACATGAATAATGTCAGCCCATCACAGAGGTAACAAGCCTTTGTGTGAAGCAAATAAACAAAACAAAATGATGTAAGAAACCACTATGATTCTCAAAGGAGGTGACAGTGAAGGTTCAAGAGAAAAAGAAAGCATTCAGAAAGTACAAGGAATCACAGCAGGAGCAGGACAGAGAATTGTATCAGTTAAAGCCAAAGGAAGCTGGGAAGGCAGTCAGAACAGCAAAGGCCTGAACTGAGGAAAAGATAGCCAACTCAGTTAAGAAGAGGGATAAAACCTTTTTTAGGTGCATCAGGGAGCGAAGGAAGACTATGGGAGGGATAGTGAGGCTTAATAAAGGGGAGGGAAGTGGGCAGAGGGTGCCTGTGAAAAGGCAGAGATACTAAACAAATATTTTTGCTCAGTATTTACAAATGAAGAGGGGGAGGTACCTAAAACAAATAATAGAAATACTCTGGATACAGAAGTTGATACCAGCCCATTTACAGAAGAAAGGGTTCTGAAAGAACTCTTAAAACTGAAGGTGGACAAAGCAATGGGGCCTGAGGGGATTCATCCAAGAATTCTAAAAGAACTAAGGGTAGAACTAGTGACACCACTGACTACCCTCTTTAACAAATCATGGGAGGATGGGGTGGTACCTGAGGACTGGAGGAGGGCAGATGTGATTCCCCTTCACAAAAGTGGGAGCAGGGCAGAAGCAGGAAACTACAGACCTGTTAGTTTAACCTCAGTGATAGGGAAAATGATGGAATCACTTCTGAAGGAAAGAATTGTCGAGTACCTAGAGGCCAGAGGGGCACAGGACCCAAGGCAGCATGGATTCACAGCGGAAGGTCATGAGAGACGAATCTGATAGATTTCTTTGACTGGGTGACCAAAGTAGTAGATCAGGGAGGGGCTGTGGACATGGCCTACCTAGACTTTAGCAAGGCATTTGACTCAGTCCCACACAAAAGATTAATATACAAGTTAGCCAGCCTGGGAGTGGGTCCCAAGATGATAGCCTGGGTAAAGAATTGGCTGGGGAATAGGACACGAGAGTAATAGTAAATAGAGTCCACTCTGAAGAAGGGGGGTTACTAGTAGGTGCCGTAGGGTTCAGTAATGGGACCGGTCCTCTTCAATGTCTTTGTAAGTGACATTGCAGAGGGACTGGAAGGAAAAGGCGTCTCTTTGCAGATGACACAAAGATCTGCAACAGAGTTGATGCACAAGGTGGGGTGGAAAGGATGGAAAGGGACTTGGCAAGGTTAGAGGAATGGTCAAATGTATGGCAGCTTAGATTTAATGCTAAGAAGTGCAAGGTAATGCACCTGGGAAACAAAAACCCAGGGAAAGAGTACAAAATGGAGGGTGAGATACTAACAACAACAAAAATGGAAAGGGACCTGGGGGTAGTAATGTCAGATGACTTAAAGGTGGGCAAGCAATGTGAGAGGGCAGTAAGGAGGGCTGGGGGGATACTGGGGTGTATAGGGAGAGGCATCACCAGTAGAAAACAGGAAGTTGTTATCCCTCTGTACAGACAGTTGGTGAGACCCCATCTGGAGTACTGTGTGCAGTTCTGGAGACCCAGTCTCCTCAAGGACATAGACAAGATGGAAGCTGTCCAAAGGAGGGCAACTAAAATGGTGCAGGGTCTGCACTGGAAGACATATGAAGAGAGGCTAAGGGAGCTTAATATGTATAGCCTCGAGGAAAGGAGGAGGAGAGGAGGACATGATAGAAACTTTCAAGTACCTCAAGGAATCAACAAAGTCCAAGAAGGTAGCATCTTTCAAAAAAGGTGTGCAAGAACAAGGGAGCACAATTTGAAGATAGAAGGGGCTCAGAGGTAATGTAAGGAAGTATTTTTCACAGAGAGGGTTGTGGATGCATGGAAATGGCCTTCCAGAGGAAGTTGTGGAGTCAAAAACAGTGGTTGAATTCAAGCATGCATGGGACAGCCATAAGGCAATTCTAGGGGGTGGGGTTAGAAAGAAGTAGGCTGCTGGTTAACTAGGATCTGCAGCTTATTCATTAGGTAGGGAAATGGGCAGACTGGGTGGGCCAAGCGGTCCTTATCTGCCGTCAAATTCTATGTTTCTAAGTGATTAAACTCATTGTATTTCTCTGCTGAAAATACTCTGCCCCACTGCAAACAGAAAGGATTTAACCATCTGAAGTGTTGAAGAGCTAAATTGGTCTATTTTTCCATCAGCAATCACTCATGACAGGAATGCTGTCTTTTTCGGTGTGATCGCTGCTGATAGTCACCATAGTGACTATTCAGTGCCAACTTGTCCTCCAGAGAGGCAGATGTCCACCAGGAATGCTTCAACCTCCATCCCTGAGTCTTCAACCGCCTAAGGTTAGCATCAAACCAGGGCAACCTAAGGCAGGACATCAAGGGGAGAACATGATAGCGTGCAAGGCCACTGCAAGGGCTTTATCATAGCACTCCATGGCTTTCTCTGTACCTCATCACATGCCCATACCTGAGATGTCAAGATTCGCCAGGAGATCATTTGACTCCCTATTTCTCACAGGGCGATATCTGGTCATCTCCACAGGAGGAGGCTGAAAACAGGAGGGCCCCACACAAGAATGTAATTGTATGATGATCCAACCACTTGACTGGATCAGCCTGACACTTCTAATGTCAAGACACAACACGAAGACCAAATCTAAAGTGTGGTCTTTCTGGTGGGTTCTGGTTACAACCGCCTGTACTAGGCCCAGCAAGGACATAAGCTGGAAGAACTGTTGTCTAAACATAACAGAAATAGATTAGTTGCCGTATTGGTCCTTGTAAGAACAGATCTGGAAGCAAATAGTTTGATACCTTTTATTGGACCAACATAGATGTTATAAAAAGAATACAATGTCTAAGCTTTCGGAACAACCAAGTCCTTCCTCAGAGACTTATGCATAAGTCTCTAAGGAAGAACTTGGTTGGTACGAAAGCTTAGACGTTGTTTTCTTTTTGTAACATCTATGCTGGTCCAATAAAAGGTATCAAACTATTTGCTTCTGAATCTGTTGTCCAAACAGAGTCATCATCATCATCATCATCAACTCAGGTGCTGAACTCGCCCAGCATTAACAAGCTTGGGGATTCCACAACTAGGTCGGCCATGAAGCCCTCCAGTTCCTGCAAAACTTAATTCCTGTGCCTCTGAGGATGGTACATGAGAATGATTTTGCAACCTGTACCTAGTCCCCCTTTTACAGCCACACATTCAAATGAGGTGAGCTCCACCATGGGGTATGCCATCAATCCCAAGTTGGACCTAAAACAGACTGCCACCCCACCTCCCGCCTCATGCAGTGCACCACAGAAAAACTAGGAGGGATGGATGCCTCAACCACAGGCCCAGTGTCATCCCCAACCAGGTCTCTGTGATCCATACCAGGTCCACTGAGGAGTCTGGGATTAAAGCCTCCATCACCGTGGTTTTATTACTCATGGACCTGGCATTGCACAAAACTGCTCAAGGGAAGGGGGGAGCAGGCACGGCCGTCTCTCTTGTTACTTGTCCCTTTGAAATCTGGGCAGCCCTTTGGGTCAGCACCAGACAGGGTGGATCTCTGTCCTGGACAGACCTTCACCTAGCGTACCTCCTAGATCTTACACACTCAATCACGCCACCCTTCACTGCTGCCGCATGAATGAGCTACTCTGTTTCACATCCCCGAATAATGCTCAACACCCTGCAGTGGTCAATAACTGCCACTGGTATGGTACCCCCCCCAAAAAAAAATGGATGCAGCAGACACTGTCCGAGGGCTAGACAAAACTGGGACCACTACCCAACCAACACATAATAAAACTATTTAATATCTCCCCCCAAAACACACCCAAAAAACGAATCACCCACAGCAATAATAAAACCATCCCAGACCCAAATTAACACACAACACACTCACACAAACCACACACTAAAACAAAACTCTACCACATAAATATATGACCACACCAGTCACAACTCAAAGAACAGTCAAGCCAGACAATCACATTCAATTACACTTGTACAAATAAAGACCACACTCATACAATTACAAACAAAGCACCAGATGAAAGCAGCAATATCAAATATTTAAATAATGCAAGAACAACAATCCAATCCAAACAATTTATATTGTACATAAGCTGAAAAGAAGAAGCTAATGGAAAAACAGTCAACAAGAAAAAAAGTCTCTCGTAAGTTTAAAGCTAGTATCCTACAACAGAGGATACACAGTCTCTGCTCCCACCAGAGGATTCCAGCAGTTTAAAACAAAGGGTCTGAACCCCAGCTCTGCCACTGTAGACTCCAAACAAATAAGGCAAACAAGGTCACGCTAATAGTTAGTAAAGTAAGTAGAACTTTTTTGAGCCAGCTGGCTCTCTCATCACCACTGGCTCCACGATGTTTACAGAACTCCTTCCAACTGAGCTGACACATGGGCAGGGCCACAAAGCAATATGGCATGGAACTTTAATGTAGCACGGCTCACAACAGGGCACCACTCCCACTTTGCAACACCACGGGGGCTCATTGTGCTCAACCTAGAGTCACAGCTGTGCTGCCAGAAAACTGAAGGCCTCTCTTGTACTAAGTTCCCCTCCAGGAAAAGTCTGATTCAGCACCTGCAGCCACCGTACAATGTGGCATTGGACTGTTCATCAGATGCCACACCTCTGATGGATCAGTGCACCAGCTTCACTGAGAATTCACGTGACAGAGCGGGGACTGTATTCATGGTCCATTCTTAAACACTTAATCTTCACCATCAAATCCTGTAAATGCATAGAAACCACAAATGAAAGCGTTAACATCAATTTAAAAGATTTATTTGGACTGGAGACCACTGCGCACCCTAGCATAAAAATAACAAAACAGTAAACTGTTGCTGCCTCACTAGGCACATACATTTGACTAATACCTCCCTAGCAGCTATCCTAAGCTAATTTGAATAAAGATGGAAGCAACCCTAACACTTTGGCTGACAATCCCCATAGCCCATAAAAGGAAGAAACCAAGTACCTAAAATGCCAAACTCATGTCTATACAAGCAATCTTAGTCATGCTCCGCTGTGTGTTTTATTTGTAATATATTTTACCAGGTAAGCAAGCAGAGTCCACATGGGCCCGTTTCCAGCTGCAAACTGGGGGAGAGGAGATGTAGGGGAACAACAAAGGTATACAATACAGCCATTCCAGTGGAGGCATAGGAAATAAACACAGATACAACAAATGTTCACAGTCACAATATACAGAGGTAGGAACAGAGCTGCCATGGAGTGGCACTTAACAATCACTTTCTATCTACAGTAGACATAGTCACTACATATAGACTTCACACAATATGCAGCTGAGACAAAGCAAACTGCCTAGGAATGACACTAGGGGCAAAATACGTGGTACAGGTCCCAGAAAATTCTAAGACTGGACAATGCAGCAAAGTACAATAACATTGGCAGGGGGTCCCCTAGTGTGGGAAACAGACACTTTGATATCACCGGCTATGAAATCTTCAGAACAGACATAAAGGGCAGAGAAAGGAAGGTGGTGCTGCAATTTATAGTAAATCTGGTATCACTCATACCCTCGAAAATAATGTGGACCCAGGGCACACTGACAAGGGACCACTAAACTAATTTAAGGTGGCCAAAATTGGAAAGTCACTTTATATCACCTGTGTACATTTTCCAGCTGGGACAGATGAGAACTCCCTGCCACTACTAGGCCATCATATAAACCATATCAGTAATGCAGGAAAACACATTTTCTAGGAGATACAGACATAAATTGACAATACAGCACGAGCAATAACTGTCTGCTACTGGAGGAGTTCCAAGTGGAGCGACTTATGTCTGTGCTACCAGATGAAACATGAAAGCAAAAAAGCATACCGCCATAGACTGGATACTAACAAACAGACCAGATCACATTCAGCAGTGTGGCACCCCAGCTGAGGGCATAAGTCACCATCTCCCAACTTACTGTATCTATAAAGTTGTGAGATCAAAAATGACACCTAAAATGGCATGTATCAGAAGCTATGAACGTTCTAACCCAAATAACTTCATAGCTGACCTGAACAACATAAATCTGCTGGAAACTCAATCTATCCCTGAGGTTAATCTTGCCCTCAAATACATTATAATTAGCTTTCTGGATACATGCAATAAGCACATGCCTTACAAATGTAAAAGCATCAAAGGCACCATCATAGAATGGTGCAAACCAGTGATAAGTGTCCTGCTATGGGAAAGGGAAAAATCATGGAAGACATTTAAGGCCACTGGATTACACAAGGGCTGGCAAACCCACATAATGTAGCAGAACTGGTGTAAGCAGCTGGTAAAAACAACTAAAGCAAGTTTTACCAGATCTAGCAGCCCATCAACTAAAAAACAAAAAATGTTCTGGCATTCTATAAATGGGCTCCTGGGAAATAAAAATCCCAAACAGATAAACTAACAGACCAAGGGTTGGCATTACAGAATCCTCAGTCATCTAAACAACTTCACTGACCCGTCCCGCTACAAGCAAAAGTTGGACAGACAAAGCACACTCTGAGCCAAAAATCCCTAACCCACCTCAGCAACCCCCTCCTACCAAGGAAATACTTGCTTTCTGTTTCAAACAGGTACAGATAACTGAAGTCTACAAACTGCTCCGCAAAATCATTGCCAATAAAAAAGCTGTGGTGACCAGCTAGAAACCAAGTTACTCAAGAAACACAGAAACATAGAATTTGTCGGCAGATAAGGACTGCTTGGCCCACCTAGTCTGCCCATTTCCCTACCTAATGGACAAGCTGCAGATCCTAGTTAACCAACAGCCTACTTCCTCCTAACCCCCACTAGAATTGCTTTATGTCTGTCCTATGCATTCTTGAATTCCCCCACTGTTTTTGACTCTATGACCTCCTCAGGAAGGCTGTTCCATGTATCCACAACCCTCTCTGTGAAGAAATACTTCCTCACATTACCTCTGAGCCATCCCCTCTCTATCTTCAAATTATGCCCTCTTGTTTTTGCACATCTCTTTTTCTGAAAGAAGCTACCCTCTTGGACTTTGTTGATTCCCTTGAGGTATTTGAAAGTTTCTATCATGTCCCCCCTCTCCCTCCTTTCCTCGAGGCTATACATCTTTAGTTCATACTAACATACTAATTGCCAGCAGATTAGGCCTTACAGTCTATCGAGTCTGCTCGAACCTCAGATCCCTAGTTGGGTGCCGAGGCCATCCCCCCCTTGTGTTCCAGATACCCCTATCATCCATCCCCACCCCCCTGGGCCAGGCCATCATCTGATACATCCGCTTCCTGTGTCTGTCCCACCCTCTCTTGAAGCCCTCCACTGTGGATCTCTGAACCAGCTCTCCAGGCAGCGATTCCAAGAGTCCACCACCCTCTCAGTGAAAACCTCCTCTTTTCCCCCTCACCTTCCACCTTCCAACTTCAAACCATGCCTCTGGTGATACCTCCCTGCTTTAGTCTAAAGATCCCTCGTTTACCCTATTTATTCCTTGAAGGTACTTTAGAGACCTCAATTATGTCCCCAGCTCTCCTCTCCTCCAATGAAAACAGGCAGAGCTCCTCAAGTCTGTTCTCATACATCAAATCCCCTAGTCCCTGTATCATCTTAGTTGCCCTCCTCTGTACCCTCTCCAGGAGCTGTATGTCCCTCTTCAAGTGCGGTCTCCAGTACTGTACACAGTACTCAAGGTGTGATCTAACCAGTCCATTGTACAGTGGCAGAATCACTTCCCTGCTCCTAGAGGTGATCCCCCTTACGATGCATGCCAACATCCTGTTTGCCTTGCTAGCCGCTCTTCTGCACTGCTCAGAGTTATTTATACATGCATCCACCATGACCCTTAGGTCTTTTTCCCCTCTTGAGGCCTCCAGTGCCTCCCCTCCCAGGGTGTACCTGTGTTTAGGGTTTCCCAGCCCAAGATGTAACAACTTGCACTTGGTGATATTGAAATTTAATTTCCATGTGTGAGCCCAGCTTTCCAGGATATCCAGGTCCCCTTGCAGGGCCAACCTCCCCTCTTCCCCCTCAACTACTGCTCCCATCTTGGAGTCATCAGCAAAGAGACTCATTTCACACCCTATACCCTCCCTGATGTCCGATATGTATGCATTAAACAGGATCAGACCCAGGACTGAGCCCTGCGGTACCCCACTACAGACCTCTCTAGAGCTCCCCACCGACCACTACTCTCTGGGTGCATCCAGCTAGCCAGTTTTCAATCCATCTTACCATCAAAGAGCCTACTCCCAACCCCTTCAGTTTCTCCACCAGACCATTGTGGGGGACAGAGTCAAACGCCTTGCTGAAGTCCAAGAATAATACATCCACAAGCTTTCCCCTGTCCAGTTCTGATGTTACCCATTTGTAGAACTCCACAAGATTGGTTTGACATGATCTACCTGGCACAAACCCATGTTGCCGACTATCCAGACCTCCCGCCTCCTCCAAGTACACCCCCAATCGTTCTTTTAGTATACTTTCCATTAATTTTACCACCACCGAGGTCAAACTGATGGGTCTATAGTTACCTGGTACTTCTCTTGACCCCCCTTTATGGATTGGCACCACATGTGCCTCTTGCCAATCCCTAGGTACCCTCCCTGTCTCAAGTGACCTGTTGAAGAGCTCCATCAGGGGTGCAGCCAGTATGTCCGCCAATTCCTATAGTACTCTTGGATGAATGCCATCTGGCCCAGGAGATTTATCTTCCTTTAGGGCCTTGAGGGCTACCCACACCCTTTCGGTGGAGATAGCATCATCCGTCCCCTCCACCTTACTGGCCTTTTTGTCCTTATCCTGATGTGACACCCCTGGGGTACCTCTCCCTCCCTCTTGCTCCATTTCTATTGCTCCCCCTGATCCCACTCACTACCACTTCTATCCCCATCGTGCCATGCTTTGTAGATATCCCATCCCCCTCCCTAGTGAACACAGAGGTGAAGTACTCGTTTAATACCTCTGCCTGGTCACTCGCCTCTTCCACCCACCCTCCTTCTGATCTCAATCTGCTGAGATGGCCCTTAGTTTTTCTCCACTCTCCAATGTACCGGAAGAACCTCTTTTCCCCTCCATGTATCCCCTGTGCCAGCCGCTACTCTTTACTGGCCTTTGCCCCCCTCACCATCCGGGTGACTTTTCTAGATGCAAGAAGGTACATTTCCTTTTCCCCTATCCCCTCTTGTTGCTTTATATTTTTTTGTAGGCCACCTTCTTTTCTCTGACCGCTACCTGCACCTCACTGGACCACCAGCATGGTTTATGTGACCTTGCTCCCTTACGTTTCACCTTAGCACAAGTCCTGACTGCCTCATGAAGTCCCTGTTTTATGACCTCCCATCTCTTTTCCACATTTGTCATTGATGTAATCCCCTTCAATTGATCCTTGAGAATATTTCCCATGCCCATGAAGTCTGCCCCCCTGAAGTCCACTGCCAGTGTCCTAGATCTCTCCCCATGCTTATTTGAAACCAGACAGTATTGTGGTCGCTCCCAGTCAGGATCCTCTACAAACAGGTCCCGTACCAGATCCCCATCTGCAGAACCACGTCCAGGACATGCCTCTCCCTTGTGGGCTCCATCACATGCTGTGTTAAGAACACATCCTGGAAGCTGTCCAGCAGCCTCTGCTCCTTGGCCACCTTAGAGGACATGGTTCCCAGTTTGTACCTGGATATAAGGTCCCCATCAACACCACTCCTTCCCTTTTGGTCCACACTGGGCAATGATGTTGTCCAGCAAACCATCCTCCAGAACATCACCCATCCCAGGGGCCTATATACTAGCCAGCTTGACTTACCTCCTGCTGGGGTTGTGGGTGACCCATAAGGCCTCCACATTTCCCTCTGCCTCTTCTACCTAGCAATTTCTATGTCATCTCTAATGAACATAGCCCTCCACCCTCTGCCCTCCTTCTATCCTTCCTAGCGCGTGTACCCCCACACATTTAGGTCCCAGTCATGATTTTGTTGGCCCATTTCCGTGGCACCGCCCACATCCACCACCCCTCGAACAGCATGGCCTGGAACTCCTGGCAACTTGTTTCCCAAGCTCCTGGCATTTACCAACACCACCCCCACCCCTTATCCCAGATCCCTTTGTCGAACCCCACCCAGGTTCCTTATAGCTCCAACCTCCCTCTGCTCCTCCTGAAACCTCCTCCCCTAGTCTGTTTCCCCCTCCCCTTGGGCTTAGGCAACTCCCTCATCTGGAGGAGGGCTTCTGATCAGCCCTCCTTATCCCTCCCCCTCACAAGTTTAAACCCCACCTTTCTTGAATGTAGTCAGCCACCCCCTGTTTAGGGCTTCCTTCCCTAGTGGGGCAGATGATCTGTCCTTGGCATACAGTCCCTTATCCTCCCAAACTCCTTTCCAGTTCCCTACTTCCCAACCCACTCTCTTCACCTCACTTCCTGAGCCAGTCATTAACCTCTGTGATCTTCATTTTTTTCTCCACTGAGGCCTTTGGTACTGGCAATATCTCCGAAAAGGAAATGTTGCATCCATTATCCTGACAGACTCTGGCAAGTTCTTGGAACCTTGCTTGGATTTCCAAAATGCTATTTCCCTCTAGATCGTTAGTTCCCAAATGCACCAGGAAATCTGGTTTCCCTCCACAATCCCTAACCAGTTCGTACACCATGAACTTTGCTCTGTGCACTGTCAGCCCAGAGATACTCACAACCTTCACCTGGCTATGGCATCCACTGGCCTGTCCCTCCCATTGGATACCCCTAATCATCGAGTCTCCCAATAACAGAACTTTAACACTGCCATCATCCTTATGGTTACCTCCACTATGCGCTCTCAATCCCCCACCCCCCCCATTCATAATCTGAATTCCATGGGAGTCTTCCTGCCTTATTAGAGACCCCCTTGTCACCCTCCCCTTTCTGCCTCCCTTGTTATTTTGCTTACTTAACTCAGACCCCCGAATAAGTGTCCCTTTAACCCTCTCTTATCTGAACCATTTATCCTGGCCTGATGTTTTCCCCTTCCCCACACCACCATCCTCCCCTTTTAATAGTACCCCTACCTCCAGAGGCCCTCTGTGGGTCCCCTTTACCTAGAGCCCCATCCTTGGTACAAACCCCCCTGCTGAAGGGGGACCCCTCCCCTGCCTCCTTGTCTCCCAGTTTCTCTCCAGTTGTGCTCTCCTCCTTCATGTCTGCAACATGTTGCATCTCCCCCATCTGCTTAACATTTATGTTTCCCCATCTCCCACTGGGACTATTTCTATCCTTTCCATTGCTGGTTTGTGATGCCCTATGGGGATTCGACTCCCTCCCCCTGGCCTCTGTATCAGTTTCCTCATTTCCACCAACCTCTTCCTCCCCCTCTAGGTTGCTTAGTAGCTCAAATTTATTGTAACACTCTATGCCAGCCTCCATCAAGTAACCTGAGTTTCCCCCGACTGCCCTTTAAACTGCCCCTCTTCCTCCCCTCTTGCCCTGTTCTCCTTAGGAGCTCCCTTCCCACAGTCTGCTCTTTTAGGCTTTCCCACAACAGCCCCACCCTTCTCACTGTCTGCTCTTCTAGGCTTCCCCACAACAGCCCCTTCTGACTCTTCCCCCTCCACTCTCTTTATATTCGGAATGTTTACCCCGTATGTTTTCCTCTTAGCGTCAACATCCCTATCTAAGGGTCTGCTGTCCCTAATATCCCCCCTCCTGCTTGCTGTAACATAACGTCCTGTAATTTCTGAGCGTTGCCCCAGTCTCCCCTCAGCCCCACCCTTCTGCCGCCCATATCCACCCTTGTCACTGGACACCCCCAACTCCCCAACATCTCCTTAACCAATATACTTCACTCCTGATACAAGATAGCTGTCTACAGAGTGGGCAGCCTCCCTCTCTCCAGGCCCAATTGAGAATTATTGCCATTCCACAGCCTGTGCAGCCTACAACCCTTCCGAAGATGCCTGCCATGGTGTAATGTGGCCACCCTGTTGGTCTCTCTCTGTTCATAATGACACACACCCCTTTTCTCAGTCTTCCCCTGGAATACAGTCTCACTCTATACTGAATGCAGTTATTTACGAACCCAATTTCAACCCCACCAATAAAGTTCCCAAGTCTCACAAACACATACAGTCCAGTGTGTGTCTAGTCCCACTAACAGTGCGTGTATGCAGACATCAGGTACCGTATGATGTCACAGGCCCACCAGTTCCTGTTGCTTCAAATTTCAGTCATAAACAGAAATGCACAGCCCTTCAATCCCAACCCCCAGTGGCTTTTCAGTATTTAAGAAAGCCTACAAAACAGGGTGGGTGGCAGAGCTCTACCACCACCAGGCAAACATCACATTTAAATTTCACTCTAATTATCACTGCCAAACAAGTGTTCCCACACCCAGCACACAAGCCCCAATAGTTACAATATCACAGCCCAAGTAACAGTTCTAACTCAAAGTAGTAATTTTTAGCACACAGAACTAATTTCAAGTACAAAACTATTCAAATATTTCAGTTAAAACAGAAGATAAAACCAAACCTCTTTCCTGAACAACCTCCTACTTCTGTTCCCAGGTGGACAATGAAAGACAAGATGATTCGTGTAATTACCCCTCCCCCTAACACCAGGCAAACATCACATTTAAATTTCACTCTAATTATCACTGCTAAACAAGTGTTCCCACACCCAGCACACAAGCCCCAATAGTTACAATATCACAGCCCAAATAACAGTTCTAACTCAAAGTAGTAATTTTTAACACACAGAACTAATTTCAAGTACAAAACTATTCAAATATTTCAGTTAAAACAGAAGATAAAACCAAACCTCTTTCCTGAACAACCTCCTACTTCTGTTCCCAGTTGGACTTTAGTCTTTCTTCATATGTCTTCTGATGCAGACCCTGCACCATTTTGGTTGCCCTCTTCGGGACAACCTCCACCCTGTCTATGTCCTTACAAAGATAGGGGTCTCCAGAACTGTACACCGTACTCCAGATGTGGTCTTACCAACTGTCTGTACAGAGGGCCAACAACTTCCTGTGTTCTACTGGTGATGCCTCTCCCTATGCATCCCAGTATCCCCCCAGCCCTCCTTACTGCCTTCTCACATTGCTGGCCCACCTTTAGGTCATCTGATATGACTACCCCCAGGTCCCTTTCCATTTTTGTTGTCAGTATCTCGCCCCACATTGTGTACTCTTCCCCTGGGTTTTTGTTTCCCAGGTGCATTACTTTGCACTTCTTTGCATTGAATCTAAGCTGCCATACATTTGACCATTCCTCCAACCTTGCCAAGTCCCTTTTCATCCTTTACACCCCATCTTGTGTATCAACCCTGTTGCAGATCATTGTGTCATCTGCAAAGAGACATACTTTCCCTTCCAGTCCCGCTGAAATGTCACTTATAAAGACATTAAAAAGGACTGGCCCCAGTACTGAACCCTGTGGTACCCCACTAGTAACCCTGCTTTCCTCACTGTGGACTCCATTTACTAATACCCACTGTGTCCTGTTGTCCAACCAGTGTTTTACCCAGGCTACCACCCTGGGACCCACTCCCAGGCTGGCTAATTTGTTGATTGATCTTTTGTGCAGGACTGTGTCAAATGCCTTGCTAAATTCTAGGTAGGCCATGTCCACAGCCCCTCTCTGGTCTACTGCTTTGGTCACCCGGTCAAAGAAATCAATTAGATTTGTCTGACATGACCTTCCCACTGTGAATCCATGCTGCCTTGGGTCCTGTGCCTCACTGGCCTCTAGGTACTCAACAATTCTTTCCTTCAGAAGTAATTTCATCATTTTACCTACCACTGAGGTCAAACTGACAGGTCTGTAGTTTCCTGCCTCTGTCTTGCTCTGTCTTGCTCCCACTTTTGTGAAGGGGAATCACATCTGCCCTCCTCCAGTCCTCAGGTACCACACCATCCTCCCATGATTTATTAAAAAGGATAGTCAGTGGTGTTACTAGTTCTTCCCTTAGTTATTTTAGAATTCTGGGGTGAATCCCATCAGGCCCCATTGCTTTGTCCACCTTCAGTTTTAAGAGTTCTTTCAGAACCCTTTCTTCTGTGAAAGGACTAATATCAACCCCCCTATCCAGAGTGCAAGGCAGCTGCCTCAGTGATTTCCTATCCCTTGGACAACATTTTATTTTATTTATTTATTTTATAAATTGGATTTACAAACCTTTGAGTCAGAGACTCATTTACAAAGGTACCTCATCGCAGGGAGGGGGGACAAACATATTTGTGTGTCAAGACATTGGTTAACAATACAGGTGAGATACAAAGAAGTATACAGCAAGGCATTGCAGTGACCAAAACAGGTGAGATACAGCAGAGTAGAACAACAATCAAAACAATACAATACAAAACAAGAATACAAAAAAAAAATACAAGACTGTTTAGAGACCCTATATCACGCGCAGGGTACTGTGCATGATGTGCAGACTACATATACAACCTATCATTACTTACTGGGATGGTACCAGACATCTGGAAACTACCACATCACCCCAGTACTCGAGGCAGGGGACAACACCTTAAAACAAAACTACTAACCTATTTCTGTATTGTCAACCACTGCTAAAATACTAATACTTGAAACATTGGTAGTTAAGCAATTATTAAGCAAATATGTGCTTACCTCTTTGATAACAACCTCCTACCCCACAAACAATTTGGTTTACAACAAGAGCATAACACACACATACCATGCTAAATTTACAAACGTGATCAATTAAATTGGCAGGGGTGCCTTAACTGGGGCTATCTTTGTGGATCTAACTAAGGCTTCTGACTTACTGGATCATCAGCTACTGCAACAAAAATTAGAGGTCCTAGGCATAGATACCCTATGTCGCGAAAAGAACACAAATGGTTAAAGTAATAACAACCTTTCTTCACCTTACAAAGTACTAGCAGTGGTCCCTCAGAAATCTGTTATAGCCCCATTATTATTCACACTATTCATAAATGACTTGCTTCGTATTTTTAGAAATGTCTCCATTCAAATTTATGGTGATGTGACCTACCTCATGGCAAACTTGGTATGCAGCTGTTTCTCATAGTAATAATCATGATATGATAAGCTATCCATGAGATTGCCCTGCATCTGGCTGAACTTGTTTATTTTTATACAGAAGTCACTGAATCTGCTGTATTATAATTGTACCGAAATGTATTGTACTAATTTATTATAGACTGTTGCTAAAGTTTGATGTGTTAAAGTGGAGGAAAAGGAGGGACTGAAGTGCTGTGGTTCATCCTGGAGACAGGCACTGGGGCTGCTATCCATACAGAGGTGGTATACAGACCTCCAGCACAGAGAGAGGAGTTGGATAAAACACTTGGGGAAGACATCATCAGAATGACAAATAAGGGGTAGGTGCTGCTTGTTAGTGACTTCAATCTGCCAGATGTAGATTGGAGCCTTTCAGCCTCAGCAAGGAACACGGCCATCTGTGATTCCCTACAAGGGGCCTTTCTCATGCAGCTAGTCAACAAACCCACTAGGTATGGGGCAGTGCTGGAACTGGTGCTTACTAGTGTAACCCCTCACCCCTGCCTTTTTGCAAAATGACAGGTGGCATGCTGTTGAAGCTGACAGCAGTACCTGGTGGGGACTGGGTTCGGGGAGGATGAGGTTACTCGGCACAGGGGACCTAGGTTTGGCTACTCTGCACAGGGGCACCCAAGTAAATCCGAACACAGGAAGCAATAACTGTAATGTCCAGAACCAGGAATGGGATTCTTCAGTGTGGCTTTTATTCACATCCAAGCTGAACAAACAAAGCATAGACGGACCCCCACGGGGCTACATTCTTGGTAATGCAGATTAGAGACAACAGAACACTTCTTTACTATTTCTAACCCTCAGGCTCTGAACCCGCAAGGCACACAGCCCAGACTTGCATGCAGCTTTGGGTACACAGCCCGACTTGTACACTACTTGGGTTTTCCCCACTGGCCCGGCTCCCCCACCGGCCACTTAATCCACGGTCCATTTTGGGAAATGAACCAATTACCCTGTTGTGGCTCCCCAAACCACCTCAGAGCCTTTGGCTCCTAGAAGGAATTTTCCTTCCAATCCCACATCTGGGTACTTCCCTCATCACTGGCCAAGTACATGAGGCAAAGTAGTAAACCACAGAGCAAATCCGTAGAGGTGGACCTGGTCACTAAACATGGGGGGTCTCCCACCTCAAGCTCCCATAGTCCATACCTGGCCATTTCTCTGGAAACTAAACAATTCCTTTAACTGAAAGCTTGGCAATGTAGATTCTTGGGTAGACGTATGTCACATCTCCTCTACATGTCTTTTGACTTCCCAATAAGCGCTGGGCTTGAACATACTTTTACTTTTTGGCTAAGCCTATTACTCTAGGCCTCCCACTATTTCAGTAGTCCAATCCCCACATGTCACATAAGTCCGAGGGTGAAAAACATAGGCCCTTTCAGGAAGAGCAGACACTCACCCTCCGGTTGCAGGTGCCCCACAGGCGATTCTCAAATCTTCTTGTTCTCCCAAAAACTCTGGAACAAACAGGCAGCTTCTCCATTAGTAGCAGAACCAGGGGGTTGCCTCAGGAATATGCAGGAAACCCTTTCCTGCCCCTATCCCCAGAGGAAGGGGGCACTGAGACCCGTAACAGTGGTCTCCACCACTTCAAACTACTTCTGTGTCTCTCTTTTGGTGGAGACACACACCCTTTTTACCTAAATGTAGCCCTCTGTCAGGGCTGAGGCTCATAGAGCCTAAACAGAGCTGCTGTGCTGCTTTCACAGCAAGCTCCCAACACCAACTGACCCACAGACTCTGTTCAAACCTCCCAACATTCTATTCCAACTCCCTGCTGCAGATTCCATTGTGGCTCATGCAGCTGTGATAGCTCTATGGTGATGTCATCCCTCACTCTCAGCTGAGACTGAGAACAGAGTGAGACAGTGTGAAACCCATTTAACTGGAGTTTCACAAGCTGCCTTCCCTGCCTACCACTAGGTCTTACTGGGATTCTAGTAACCCCGGGTAACAAGGGGGTTACACTAGGTACCAGTGATGATCGTACAGTGTGTTTTAATATTAAGACTGTAGCAGAAGCAAGCCACACAAGGACGAGGGTCCTGGATTTTAGAAGGGCAGATTTTAGGGAAATGGGAGACTGCCTCAGACACTGCATAGTGAGGGGTGGGGTGGGGGTGGGGATGCCAGGCATGGAGAAAAGAACAGCAGAGAAAATAAGGGAGGGCATAATTAAGGCAACCAGCCTCTGCAATAAGGAAGTGAGTAAAAGCATACGGAAAAAGAGACTGTTATGGTACTCTAGGAATGTGGCCATGGTAGTGAAAGAAAAACGGATGGCATTCAAGAGGTATAAGGAAATTCAAAGGGAAGAAGACAGGGAGGTGTACCAGATAAAACAGAGGGAGCAGGTAAGGCAGTGAGGGGAGCACAGGTGCAGGCAGAGGGAAGGAAACAAAAGGGGTAGCAAATGGAGATATGACTTTCTTCAAGTACACAAGTGAGAAGAAGACAGCAAGGGGAGGAATAATGAGGATAAAGAGGGTGACAAAGGGAGGCAGTGCAGAAGACCAAGAAAGAAAGCAGACATCCTGAACAGGTACTGCTCAGTCTTCACAGTGGAGGGAGGGGGAGGATGGACCACCTGTGACCAGCAGGAACAAAGGGAGCTGACTCAACTCCTTTTTCACAGGAAAGAATCCTGAAGAGACTTGCAGCTCTGAAAGTAGACAAGGCTATGGGCCGGACAGGATACACCCAAAGATGCTAAAAGAACTCAGGAAGGTGTTGGCTGCCCTGCTGAAGGTCCTGTTCAAGAACTCACTGGAATCGGGCATGGTTCTGGAGGACTGGAGAAGAGCATACATGGTCCCTCTGTGTAAGGGCAGAAGCAGGGAAGTGGCTAGTAACTATAGTACTTTTATTCGGCTAATTGTAAGTTTGCAATTGCACCTTTGGTCTTACTTTCTCAGAGCATCCTTGTTCGGGTCCCTTATTTCATTATATGTTGAATTGTGAGCATTTTGTAAAGCATTTTCAAGTGTTGCTGTTTAATTCTCTCCTTCTGCCTTTCTGTAGGTCTCCTTTTTACTTAATACTCATTTGTGTAAATTGTTTCTGCACTTCTTCCCCACTATGTTGTTAACTTCTCTGGTGTTACTTACCCTCCACCCGTCTTTTATTTCTTTTCCTCGATCTTCAACCTTCTCCTCCTCCCACTATTTTAGCCACTTCCCCTCCTTATCCCCTACTCTCCCCTCTTTCTCCCTACTCCATTTCCCCGGGTATCCTTGTTGTCAAATTCACCCTGCTCCCTGGCTTCACCTTGAAGCTCTCTGGCATTTAGTATTCCTTCTCTCTCCCCGTTCTCCCTCCTCTACTTCCCTCTTGTCACCTCTTTTCAAGCAGCACTCTGGTTCTTTAAAGCTCCTTGTTACCTTGTTACTTTTGTTGGCACTGAGTTTAATCCTGGTCCCTCCACTACTTCATCCTTACAACTTCCCAAAGGGTCGAGAGTTGCTCATTTAAACATTTGTAGCCTTCTCCCAAAAAGTGACCAACTACAGCCTTTCATACTTAACCAACGGCTGGATATTTATTTATTGGGTTTTTGGCAACCGGGTAGGTACACTAGACAACCGAGTGCCTATTTTCAGGTATGATCTGGGAGATTACATTACATAAGAGCACAGGCAGATCATAGCACAATTCAACAAGTGGGGACAATTAACATACAAGCCGTAGTACAATAAAGTCAGAAGGGGAACTGCTATATAGAGCAAACTACACATATCAAGGGTTTGTTCATAGTAAACACATACAGGCAATAGTGCAATAATGTCAAGGGTGCAGCATAGACAGCACCCTTTATACATCAAGGGTTTTGTACATAGTGACAATATACAGGCAGCAGAGCAACAACAGCATAACACAGAAGAAGGAGACCATAGTACAGTAAAGCCCACTTAATCGCATACTGCTTATAGCAAAAAACACTTAATCGAATAATATTTCAATTCCCCCCATTCTTTTCCTGTCTACGTCATTCTTAACCGATCATTTAATTGAATGCTGCCAGCCTGTATAAACCCATATTTTTTCAGTGTCTTTCAGTACCCTGAACACATAATTACCGTGCTTGAACACCTAATTACCATGCTCTATCCATTGTCCTTAACCGCAGACGCAACAGAGCGCAAAGTGTTAAGTGATCCAGATGCTCCTAGCATTGCCTAAGGAGGTTTTAATGTCTCAAGTAGCTCCCTGTAAAACCTCTGCCACTGTAATTCATTCAGATCTCTCTGGCATTCTGAATGAAACACGATGGCCGAAACACCCCAAAAAATGAAGGGAGCTGTCTCTCGCTGAAAAAGTAAGAGCTTTGAATTTGCTGACTAGTC
Source organism: Neoceratodus forsteri (assembly GCA_016271365.2). Classification (NCBI taxonomy): domain Eukaryota; kingdom Metazoa; phylum Chordata; order Ceratodontiformes; family Ceratodontidae; genus Neoceratodus; species Neoceratodus forsteri. The sequence continues at coordinate 1,071,572,830 of CM028130.1, forward strand.
CTGGGACCTCTCAAACAGATGTTGCACAGCACTCAGGGGTTTCTCAGAGCCAGATCTGCAGAATTGTCAAAAACAAGTCTTAGATCACGGCTGATTTTCAGATGAATGGGAACCTGGACAGAAAAAGAAAGAGGAAGGGGAAGGACACAGGAGTCGATGATGGTTGTAGGTGGTTTGAGTATGCCCGTGCCTCTGATATGCCCATTTCTTGCTCACTACTCAGGAGAAGGCATGAAAATTTGCTGATGCCATGGGCAAGCCAGATTTTGAACTGAACAGTGGTTGGCTGTGCCGTTTTAAGGTGAGGCACAATACTGTTTTTAAACGGCTACATGGTGAGAAGAAAGATGCTAACATGTCATCTGCAGAAAGCTGGGTACAAAATGTATTGCCCACCCTGTTGTCTGACTAGCCCTCTGACTGCGTTTACAACACAGATGAGACCAGGATTCATTACCAGGCCACCCCCGATGGAGCACTCACATTTAAATCTGACAGCATTTCAGGAAGTGTAAAAGCCAAAGACTGCCTGACAGCACTAGTGTGTGCTAACATGGATGGCTCACATAAAACTAAGTTGCTGGTCATAGGGAAAAGTAAAAATCCTAGATGCTTTAAAGGCATGAATGTTCAACATTTGCTGGTAACATACTGAGCCAACCAAAATGCCTGGATGACCGCAGATCTGTTCATCAAATGGGCGAAAGAGTCTAATTAGAATATACGCTGGAGAAGAAAGAACACCGCGCTTCTCTCGATAACTGTACTGCACATCACCAAATTGATCTTTCCCATGTAAAGGCTATCTTTCTTCCTTCCAATACCACCTCCCTGATCCAGCCAATGGATCAGGGAATCATCAGGAATTTAAAGTGCCTTTACTGCTGGCAAATGCTGGCAACTGTCATCACAGCATTCGATAATGGCACAGCTGTGTCAGCTACAGACCTGACGAGAAAGTTGTCAGTGCTCGATGCTATTCATATGCTGAGCCAGGCTTAGTTAGAGGTGAAGGTGTGGACCATTCTGAACTGTTACATCAAAGCAGGCTTTTTGAGAGACCTCACAGACAAAGTTGAAGAGAAGGATATTGTGGCATCCCCAGATAAAATCCATCAGGCATATTTTGATCAATTTGTGGCAGAGGATGACGATCTGCAGTGCACAGGAATGTTAACTGATGAAGAGATCGCTGCACCTGTTAGTGAATGTGATGGCAATGGTGATGAGGATGAGGAGGATGAGGAAGAAGAGACACCTGTGCCAGCCCCTACAGCAAGAGAGGTATTTCAGTGCCTTCTCACAATGTGACGCTACACTGAACAGAATGCCAGTGGCGAAGAGGATTACAAGGCATTCTATGCCTTAGAGAATGTCTGCAACAGCACTATGAAGGAGCAGACTCATCAGTCTAAAGTGACTGATCATTTTAAACCTTTTATCCAGGAGTAATAAAGTTGTAAGCACATGGTTTTGACTGTTGCCCCACAACAAAGTCACAAAAACCAGAAATCAAACTAAAGTTCAAGTCCCCCCAGTCAGTTCACTGAAGCCACAAATCAAAATAAAGTTCAAGTCACCCTCTTCACATTCAAGTTGCAGAAGCACGGAAGCACAGAAGCAACAGCTTGATAAAATTTACACTCACCCAAAAAAGCATGACATGAACAAAAAATGCAAAATGTCAAAAATGTAAACCAATACACATATCGCACTGAGTTACCCGAAGGGTTGCTTGTGGTTGCTAGGTTCCATGGGGCCATGTGAGCGAGGTTGCTAGGAGAGGGTTTGAGTTGCTAGGTTCCGTGTGGTCATGTGAGCGAGGTTGCGAGGAGAGGGCTTGGGTTGCTATGGTGGATCAGTGGGGAAGGTGGCCGAACAGTACAATCGTGAAATGAAGAACCGACTGAGAGAAAGGAGGGGAAAAGAAGTTATGGGAGATACTGCACTGGAGGATTACTGTAAATGAGTGCTGCATGTGTGTTAGGTTTGGTCAGGGTAAGGGAAGTTAAGCGTTTAGCAATGCGCAAACCTCAATATGGGCAAAAAGGAATGTTACCAAATCACCGGGAGGAATCAGGAGAGCAAGATCGCATAACGGCATAGCCCACTTAAACGCATAATTTTACCACGTCCCGTGGCTATGCGTTTAAGTGGGTTTTACTGCACCATAATTTCAGGAGTGGTATGGCCATAGAGTGTAACCTATACACATCGGGGTTTAGTACAATAAAACAAGTATACAGGTAGCGGTGCAGACAGAGTTGAGAGGGGTTCAGTCATAGAAAGCAACACTTTTGGAGAGAGAGAGGTCTATGCAGTAACCAAATAGGAGAGAGTGGATTGGGGTGTTGAAGGTCATGGGGGTTGGAAGTATTTGCAGGCCATAGACTGGAATAGGTGGGCTGTGAAGGCTGATTTGAAAGTTAGGGTGGAGGTGGAACAGTGAATGGTTTGCAGGAGAGAGTTTCAGAACCTGGGCGTGAATGATGAGAAGGCCTGTTCATCCATCTCGGTCACTCGCTTGGGTGTAGCAAGCTCGGTAGCACCATGAGATCTGAGGGAGTAGGTGGCACTTGCAATTGGAGGAGGCAGAGTGGTTATGATGGGGAAGGGGGATGGTAGTTGCTTATACATGAAGCAACCTAGGGCAAAAGATCGTGACGCCAAGGGGTGTAGCCAACCTAAGGAGTTGTAAAGTGAACAGTGATGAGTGAGGCATGGGGGTGAAGAAAAATTTACTCACCGCAGTAATCTTTTTTCCAAGGGGTCCTTTAGCATCAGTAACTTTAGCAGTTAGCTGGCTAGGTGCAACTGCCCCGGAGGTATGCCTTTAAGATCATTTTATTTAAATGAGCTTTGGGCAATAATCAATCAAAAACAGGAGAGGGAGTGAGCTGAGTGAGAGCAGTCTGAAGACTCCAGAATGTTTTTGAAGGAAAACGAGGGCACATGCCCCGAAAATGAATCAACAGAATTCAAAAAACATGCAAATGTCCACAAAAGTGGAAACAGAAAACAACAACATGAGTTAGAAACTCATCAATAAAAAGTCCAAATTTGGTAAGAGATGTTATAACAGAGCCTTTCTCCTGACAGGTGAACTGGGGAGGAAGGGTGGGAGCTACTGATGCTAAAGAACTCCTTGGAAGAAAGAAGATTACTGTGGTGAGTAATTTTTTCTTCTTACCCCAGGAGTCTTTTAGCATCAGTAACTTTAGCATGCTACTGAGCAGTACCCAGTAGGAGGTGGGCAGAGTACCTACTTAGGAAAGAGGCTCTGCAGAACCACTCTGCCAAATTTGGCATCAGATCTGGTCTGCACATCCAAACTGTAGTGTTTCACAAAGGTGTGCACAGTTTTCCAGGTAGCTGCTTTGCAGACATCCAGAAGGGGAATGTCTCTTGCTGCTCCAGCAAAGCTGCAGTGCCCCTGGTGGAGTGGGCTCTGAGCCCCACTGGAGGTTGGTGATCAGCTTTTTCATAACATAATCTGATACAAGAAACCAACCAGTGGGAAACAGTTCTCTTGGTAGCTGGTCTTCCTCTGCCTACATCCCCGTAGGTGAGGAACAACTGAGTAGAAGAGCCTCTGGACTGTCTAGTATGCTCTAGGTAGTGAAAGATGGCTCTTTTGACATCCAAGCTGTGGAGCATTTGCTCTCCAGGAGTGGACTGCTCAGTAAAGATGACAGGCAGAGTAAAAGACTGGTTTAAATGGAACTCTGCTACCACCTTTGGCAGAAATGTCCTATTTGTCCTGATCTCAGCTTCATCGTTGTGAGGGATGATGTAATTTGGCTCTGTGCACAGGGTCTGTAGCTCTAATAGTCACCAGGAAGACTGTCTTCCAAGTCACAAATTTGATATGAGCAGTGGACATAGGCTCAAAGGGTGGATTCATGGGCCTGCCTATGCAGAGGTTCAGACTCCAAGGAGGAACCGGCTCCCTGACTGGCGGCTGAAGGTGCAACAGGCCTTTGAAAAATATGGCGTGGGAAAAAATTGACTTTTTCTTTCCCACCGAAAGGTAGGCCGAAATTGCTGCCAGGTATAGCGTGAGGGAAGATGGTTTCAAGCCTGATGCCTGCAAGTGTACCAGGTAATTCAGCAGCTGAGGGTCTGAAATGAAAGGGGGTCGACCTTTTTGCTCTTGCCCCAGAGGAAAAACCTTTTCCATTTGGCTGCATGTCTTCTTAGTGTTTGTTTTTTTAGCCATCCTCAGTATCTTAAGGACCTGCTCAGAGTACTGCAAGGATGGAAACTCAAACTCCTCAAGAACCAGGCCTTGAGGTGATGAGAGTGTTATGTCTGGATACTGCACTCCTGTCTGAGGAAGGGTCAGCAGGGAGTGAGTTGGAGGCAGGCGAATGGGCCTGCTGCAGGACACAGAGATGGAGAGGGTACCAGGCTTGCCAGGGCCAATCCGGAGCCACCAGGATCACTGATGCAGGCTGTTGTCTGAGTTTCAGTAATACCCTGAGTATCAGTGGGAAGGGAGGGAATGTGTATAGGAACCTCCCTGACCAGTCCAGGATCAAGGCATCCAGGGGAAGGGTTACCGGGTCTGGGGGCCTGCAACAATACTGAGGAAGCTAAAAATTGAGGGGCGAGGCAAACAGATCCACTTCTGCTGTGCTCCACCACCTGAACACTGTGGCTAGTACTTGCTTGTTCAGGGTCCATTTGCTCTGACCTTGACTGATGTGACTCAGAGCATCTGCCAGGGTATTGTGTTTGCTTGGGAGGTGAATAACTGAGAGGTTGACTTCCAGGGAGAAGGCTAGGGACCAGAGCTTTAGAACTTCCGAACAGAGTATTCCTGATCTGGTACCATCCTGCTTGTTTACATAGAGCATAGCAGTGGTGTTGTCTGTTCGAATTTGGACCGCCTGCCCTTCTATGCAGGTAGCGAAAGCTTTGAGAGCTAGAAAGACTGTTCTGAGTTCCAAGAGATTTATGTGTAACTGTGTCTCTTAGAGTCCAGGCGCCGCATACTGAGGCACTGTCCAGATGTGCCCCCACCCCAAGAGAGAGGCATCTGTGGTGATCACCCTTGTGGATAGTGGAACTTGGAATGGTACCCCTGCTTGTAAATTTACAGGGTTCTCCCACCACAGCAGGTTTTGGAGGAACTGCTCCGTCACAGGTATCAGCTTTACAAAATTGTTGCTCCTCTGAGACCAGCGAGCTCTGAGGTAGGCTTGCAGGAGTCATATCCTGTACCTGACTCCTGGGACCACTGCAGCCATTGAAGCCATCTGTCCCAGGAGTTTTAGAAAATGTCGGGCTGGTCTTGGCTGTCCCTGGATGAAAGAATCTGCCACTGCAAGGAAATTCTGAATTCTTTCCTGCGGAAGGAAAGCATATCGTTTCTGAGTGTCCAGCTGGGCCACTATGAAGGTGAGCAGCTGGGAGGGTTCGGGGTGAGATTTCTTTAGATATACCAGGAAAAACAGGGACTCCAGAGTGCATTCTGTAAGGGAAAAGGACTCCTTGATCTGGCAAAGAGACTTTGCTACTATGAGCCAGTCGTCCAAATAGGGACAGAAGGCGACACCCAGTCTCCTGAGGTGTGCTGCTACCACTGCAAGGCACTTGGTAAAGACTCTTGGGGCTGAGGACAGGCTGAAGGGCATTGCGGCAAACTGATAGTGGCCTGAAGGAAGTTTGAATCTGAGAAACTTCCTGTGAGATCTCCTTATGGGTATGTGAAAGTAAGCGTCCTTTAAGTCCAGGGAGGCTAGCCAGTCTCCTTGCTGTAAAGGACTATATGACCAGTGACAGAGTGACCATTTTGAATTTTTTTTTTTCAGATGTTTGTTTAAATATCTGAGATCTAAGATAGGTTGTCACTCCCCAGTTTTCTTTTGTGTCAGAAATATGGAATAGAGGCCCTTGCACCTCTCATGGGCTGGGACCCTCTCCACTGCTCATAGAACTAAAAGGTTTTGTACCTCCATTTCCAACAGTGGAACCTGTGTTGGGGACAGAGGTCTTGACATCTGGGTATGCTTGAGGTCTGGCATCTGCTTGAACTGTAGTGGAAGACCCTTATCCACTATCTCCAGCACCCACTTGTCCGACATAATGAGGGACCAGCTCTGAAGATAGTGGGAGAGTCTGCCTCCCACCGGAAGTGGGGAGGCAACCTGGACACTCACATCAGGACTTAGACTGAGAGGCAGAGAGCTGGGTAGAGGTGGCCCTTCTTTGGCCCCTTCTGCACCTGCCTCTGAAAGACCCCCTGTACTGACCGGTCAGACTTGGGGTAAGGATTTTAAGGCCTGGGAAAATAACTTCTGCCCCTACTGCCTCTTGGACGGGCTCTCTGAGGGGTGATAGACTTAGGTTTAGACAAGTGACTCTGCCAGGAGGCCTTGTACTGTTTTTCATGTAGGCAGTGGTTCTGTAATCAAACAGCATGTTTTTATCACAGGGAAAATCCACGGCCTTGGTCTGGGTGTCTGCGGTTAGACTGGTAGTTCTAAGCCAGGTGAAGTGTCTCAGAGAGATGGCGTGGGCCATCGCCCTAGAGGCGGCATCACTGTTGTCATCTGCCATGTGGAATTGGTATTTGGTAGCTTCCAAGGCAGTTTTAGTCGTATCCACCAGCTCCTATGCCATAGAATCTGACCCATTGTGGGCAATGGCCAGGACAGACTTCCATGGGGCTTTCTGATATTTGGTTGTAAACACCATGTATGAAAAAGTCTGAGAAGCAGGGAGGCTGTGGCATACATTTTCTTTGCTATAACGTTAATTTTCTTGGAGTCCTTGTCTGGAGATAAGGAGGATAAGGAGACCCCAGCTTTCTCGCAAGCTGCCTGTTGCACTATATTCTCATGGCTAGGGTATGCAGACAGGAACTCAGTACCAGTTCTAGACAATCTGTATTTTTCTCAATCCGCTTGTCAACCCCTGACACCGAAGTGGGGGTTTGAAGCACTTTCATGGTATTTCTTCTGAACACATTATAAGTAGGGACAAACAGGGTCTTGCGGGTTTAAAGACATCTCATCTCCCTATAATCTTCATCGACATCCTGGTTGCGCTCCTGTGTAGGGAAATCCAAGGTGTCTAGCATATTTTGTAAAAATGTAAACATAGAGGAGGGGTCCTCCTGGTCATCTGGGGGGTCTCTGAGTAGAGGATCTGAGGACTCATGGGGCTCAAGGCCCTCGAAATCCATGTCAGGGGCATCATAAAAATGTTCTTCATCTGCGTCACCCTCACAGTCTACGGAGGAGAAAACTGTTGGTTGCCAGCTTCAGTAAATACAGGACCCATCTTTTGTAGGGTCTGAAACAGTTGCCATGCTTTTGCCATGTCTTACACAGATGGAAGATCCTGCACAGACTTTGGTTGCATGTGTTTTGTTTTTTTCTTTATGTATTAAGCTGCCCGTTGTCCACTATTGGCTTTCCCAGGAGCAACAGGAGCATTTTTTTTCTTGACAGTTTCTTTTTAGCCACTTCATCAGCGGCTTGATCAAGCTTCCTTTTTTCATCACTTTTATTATTTTTTAATTTGTGAGGAACTTCATCTTCGGAAGCTTTATTTTTTGGCTGGGATCTGGAGGGTTCCTCAGCACCTCTGCTTACATTTTTATTGTTAGTACTTTTAGCTGGCCCTTCATCAGAAGCCTTTGATTTATCCTCCGCTATAATAATCAAAGTTTCTTTGCTATGTGCCAATTTAAACAAAGCAAACCAAGTTCTGGACCTCATGAACTGAGTGCAGGTTTCTGTGAAATGCCACTGGCCTGTCCTGCCCCAGTTAAAGAACTCTAATTTGAAAGTGCCCTTTTTTTTGTAGTACTGGGATCTATACCAGTGCCAACCTTAATAGAAAGCCCAGTAATACTGGTCAACTGTGCACAGGTTTTTATTGAAATGCCACCGGCCAGTCCTGTGACAGACAAGATCTAGGAGGCTGTCAACAGGGAAAGTTGAAAGGCATCTCAGGGCAATGTTGCTCAGACCAGCGGAGAAAAAATTCTGAAGCCTTTAGGCTGCTCTCACTCAGCTCACTCCCTCTCCTGTTTTTGATTGGCTATTGCCTAAAGCTCATTTAAATAAAATGTTCTTAAAGGCATACCTCTGGGGCAGTTGCACCTAGCCAGCTAAATGCTAAAGGACTCCTGGGGTAAGAAAGAGCGAAGCAGCATATGTTGCTATTGGTCATGTCCTACTTGTGCAAGGATGCTGAGGGAGTGTTTGTGATGAGGAGGGACCCATATTGTAGGCAGGGGAGGAGTAAGCCCTGAGCAATGATCTGCCGAGCTGGGGGATGAGAAGATGCTTAAGGTGGTACACCAGTCTGATACAAGAGTTGGCAGCTTTGCATGGATTTGTAATGTGGAGATGAAAGTGTAAGCCAGGATCTAGGGTGATTCCCGGGTATTTAAATTCCTCAACTGTAGAGAGAGGGGTACCATAGATGCATTTGATGTCCAGGGGGAGAGGGCAGGAAAATCGGTGTATCTGAGACCCAAATAACATTGCTTGGGTTTTTGTGGTGTTGAGTACCAGGCTGTTTGCCACAAGCCATGTTTGTATAATTGTGAAGGCCTTATTAAGCTGGGAGTTGATTTGCTGTATGCTTTGAGCGCAGTGATAGATGGTTATGTCATCTGCATACACAATAACTGAGCAGGAGGTGAAGACGGTTGGGAGGTGGTTTAAGAAGAATGAAAATAGGAGTGGGCTGAGGATTGACTCCTGGGGGATGCCATGGGTGACAGGCAGTTAGTGAGAGGAAGCTAAGTCACATTTAACAAATTGGCTTCGCCCAGACAGATAGTTAGAGAATCAGGATGTGGTGTGGGGGGATATGCCCAGGGCAGTTAGTTTGTGAGTTACGAGGGAGTGGTCTATGAGATTGAAGGCTTTGGATAGGTCTATAATGATGGCCCCAGTAAGGCAGCCTTGATCCATGGCAGTTTTGATGTCATCGGCTAACTTGATGAGGGCAATGGTAGTACTATGTCCCTTGCGGAAACCATGTTGGTGAGAGATGAGGAGGTTGTGGGAGTTCAGGTAGTCTGTGAATTGGGCAGCAACTATTTTTTTGAGTTTTCCTAGAAGGGGCAGTAGAACAATGGGTTAATATTGTGATATGTCATTGGAGGCCCCTTTTTCGGGAACAGGGACCACCTTGGCTACTTTCCAGAAAGATGGGACTATGCTAGAGGTGAGGGCCAGGTTGTAAATGTGGGTGACGGGAATGGAGAGGAACTGGGCCCCAAACTTAAGTAGTACAGTCTCAGTACCATCTGGGTCAAATGTAGCACCCAGTGGGAGGGAGTTGAAAAGACGGACATCTCTCTTAGAGACAGCCTTCGGGTGGGAAGGGGGTGGAAGGGTTTGGATCTTGGATGGGGAGATTTAGACGGGAAGAGGGAGAGGTTGGTGAATTGGGCTTTGGAGGCATTCACAACTGTGAGGGGGTTGTTGCAGTGAGTGCCATTTATGATCATGTTACTGGGTGAGGAGTGGGAAGGAGCACCCAGGAGCCCTTTTACGTGACCCCAGAACCTACTTGGGTTGCCAGCAGAGGTGGTGAGTTTTTCTTAGCAAAAGGGGTTTTTGGCTATGCGAGTAGCTCTCTGCAGTGTTCCGCAGAGCACGGTAGTCAAGCCAGTCCTAGGGGTTGGATGACGCTTTGTAGGAGTGCCAGTAGCTATCTTTTTTTTCGTATGGGGAACGGAGGTCACTGTGGAGCCAGGGAGTGACTGAGCCTCTAACTCTCTTCTGAGTGATTGGAATTAGTCTGTCTTGTAGCTGGGAAATACGAGAGTGGAAGACATCCAAAGCGGTGTTAATACTGGAGGTGGCTAGGAGGTGGGACCAGTCTATGAGTGAGAGTTCAGTGAAGAGTGTGATGGGGTTGAGGCGTGTAGCTGGAATATGTAAGAGTGGAAGATGTCCAAAGCGGTGTTAATACTGGAGGTGGCTAGGAGGTGGGACCAGTCTATGAGTGAGAGTTCAGTGGAGAGTGTGATGCGATCGAGACGGGAGAGGTTTCTGAATGTGAAGATTTTAGGAGGTATTTCTGGGGTGTGAAATTTCCAAAGGCACTATGTGGAGGAGTGATCACTGATGAAGTCAGGCAGCACACCAGACTCCATGATCATGTAAGGGTGGTTAGTAAGCATCCAATCTAACAGAGAGGAGGAGGATGTACCACTCAGGGAGAAGTGTGTTGGGTTAGAAATAATTCGAGTAAGGCAGGCTTTACGGATGAGCATTACATAGGAACTACACTTTGAGCTGAGCCAATCAAGATTTAGGTCCCCATGGCAATTGTATCATGCTGGCCGATTGAGGGTAGAATGGAGTTGGTGAAGGCAGTTAGACCTGCGGCTCCACATCTTGGTGGGTTGTAGGAGCATGTAATGTGTAGCTTTTTTGGCACTGCCAATGATTAGTGTGGCATGTCGAAACTCACAGGCAGAGTCATAACAGGTGGAGTGTGGGACCATGGATAGGTTGAGTTGGGGCCTGAAGTAGATGAGGAGACCACCTCCATACTTGGAGGAAAGGCAGTTGAGCCAGAGAAAGGAGTAGTGAGTGAGATTACAGAGAGAACCTGGGGTGGTAGGCGTAAGCAATGTTTCAGAGATCCCAAGTACATCAGGAGAGTAGTGTGATGTCCAGGCTTTTAGGTCAGGTTTGTTAGCCATAAGGCTGCACATTTTTAAATGGGCAATATTAAGTCCTATCTGGCCTGCCCAAAGTGGGACAGGAGACCTGGGTTTGTTTCGATGCCACCGGCTAGATGGAGATACAGGGAAAGAGTCCATAGGGTGGTGAGTTTTAGTGTGCAATGCCAGCTGGGGGCAACAGGGGGGAGTTTCCTTTTGTTGGTGGGTAGTAGCAGTAGCTTCATTTTAGAGTTTGAGTGTGGGGGGGGGCAGAAATTAGTTGTGTAGCACCCAACATGTTTGCACTCTGATTGGGCCCCGGGTAGCGGTAGGGAGTCTACCATTGTGAGAGACAGGAGGAGGAGGAGGAGGAGTCCAAGCAACAAAGTGGATGTTAATATCACCTGAGTGGCTGGGATGGGCATGGCTAGTAATCGGGCGGGAGAGTCGAGACAGAGTTGAGAGCTGCTTTCCCAGTGATGCAATAGGGCACAGGGAGGTTAACTGTATGACAGTTGATGAGCAGATTACCTATGTATAGAACTGTGAAAGCTGTGTAGGTGCTTATGGGCCGAGAGATAGCAAGGGCCAATAGGGGAATGAGGGAGGCAGGTAGTCCAGATACAGGGCTAGAGGAACCAGGACTAGACCAAGAGAGACAGAGGTGATGTGGGCAATCCAATGAAAGGGCATACCAAGTAGGCTTGCGAACAGGAGATGAAAGTGAGGTGATTGATTTTCACACAGCTCATAAGAGGCTTCCCCCTGGCTGGGTGGGGGAGGGGTACATGGGTGGGTATTTAGTATGTGGCACCGCAACACCTGCAGCAGCTGTGTCCCAAAGTGAAATGTACCTTGCTTTGGCCAGAGAGAGTTTTGGGGAGGGTGTACTGCTACCCTCACGACTCTTGCCTGTGTGTCCTTGGGGTGAGGGGATTCTGCAGGAAAGAAGAAAAAGAGACCAGATTTAAACAGCTGAACAGGGTGAAATGTGAGGTTTTCTAGGAGGTTGGACTGTAATGTGAGCAGGTGAGTAGCAGTGGGACTATCCGACTAGGTGAACTGGCTGCATACCCTAGCTAAAAACTGCAGCTCACAATGTGTAATGATAGAGCTCTATAATTAAATATATACAGTAAAAGCTAAAAAATATTAAAAATATGTAAGATAGCTAAATTAAATTAAAGCAACTATGCTTCAAGGTGGAAACATTGTGCATATAGGTAGAAATAAAGCCTTGTAAAAAAAACAATCAGATGTGGTCGGCAGAACGCCATTAGCAGCATGTCCCAGGGGGTAAAATGGTGCCGGACGCCAAACACCCACAGCAGCTGTGTCCCAAAGCGGAATGTACCTTGCTTCGGCTGGAGAGAGTTTCAGGGAGGGTGTAGGGCTACCCTCACGACCCTTGCCTGTGTCCTTTGGGTGTGCAAAGGGAGATTCTGCTTGCTTCAGCCAGAGAGTGTTTTGGGGAGGATGTAGGGCTACCCTCATGACCCTTGCTTGTGTCCTCAGGGTGATCAGAGGGGGATTCCGCTTGCTTCAGCCAGAGAGTTTTGGCAACGGTGTAGGGCTACCCTTATGACCCTTGCCTGTGTCCTCGGGGTGAGCATGGGGGATTCCGCTTGCTTTGGATGGAGTTTCAGGGAGGGTGTAGGCTACCCTCATGACCCTTGCCTCTGTCCACATGGTGAGCATGGGGGATTCCGCTTGCTTCAGCCAGAGAGTATTTCGTGGAAGTTGGGCTACTCTCACAACCCTTGCTTGTGACCTCGGGGTGAGCAGAGGGGGATTCCCCTTGCTTTGGCCACAGTGTGTTTCAGGGAGGTTGCAGAAACACAGACTTTAACAGTAGATAAGGACTGCTAGGCCCATCAGGTCTTCCAATTTCCCTACCTACTGCATATACTTCAGATCCTAATTGAGCTGCAGCTTACCCACTCTTTCCTGTCACTAGGGTTGCCTTCTGTCTATCTCAAGTATTTAATTCATCTGCTATTTTTGCCCCCACTACCTTTGCAGGGAGGCTGTTCAATGCATCTACCACCCTCTCTTTACCCCGAGTCCCCCCCTTTAGCCTATTATGACCCCTTGTTCTGCACATCTTTTAAAAGATGCCTTCTTATACTTTTATCATTACCCCAGGTCCTTTTTAGTTTGGTGGTCGGAGGGACCCCCCCACCCCATTGTGTATTCCTCCTCCTGGTTTCTGTGCCCCAAGTGCATGCTTTGGCACTTCTTTGCATTGAATCTACATTGCCACACTCTTGACCACTCCTCCAGCTTGCCTAAGTCATATCTCATTTTTATCTACCACCCCCCTGGGATGTCAACCCTATTGCAGATCTTAGTGCCGTCCGCAAAGAGGCACACCTTCCCTTCCAGGCCCTCCGCTATGTTGCCTATGAAGACATTAAAAAGGACTGTTCCCAGTACTGATCTCTGTGGCATCCCGCTGGCTACTTCCCTCTCTTCGGATTGAACTCCATTTACCACCACCCTCTGTGTCCTGTTGATCAACCAGTTTCTGACCCAGTTTACCACCTTGGTACCCACTCTCAGACTGCCCAACTTGCTTACTAGCCTCCTGTGTGGGACAGTGTGTCAAAGGCCTTGCTAAAATCTAGGTAGGCCATGCCTACTGCCCGTCCCTGATCAACCATCTTGGTCACCCAGTCAAAGAAATCTATCAGATTTGTTTAACAAGACCGTCCTTGTTGAATAAGGCCATCAGTGGTGCTACCAGCACCTCTCCCAGTTCTTTTAATATTCTGGGATATAGCCTGTCTTGCCCCATTGCCTTGTCCACTTTGTTTCCTGAGTTCCCTTAGGACTTTCTTCTCCATGAATGGACTGGTGTCCACCTCCCTCCCAAGTGTACTTGTTCCTTCCCTTCCCTTTCTTTTGTGAATACTGAGCAGAAGTATTCGTTCAGGATTCCTGCTTTTTCTAGGTCCCCCTCTGCACACTCCCCTCCTTCTCTTTTTAGCCTCACAATCCCTCCACTTGTCTTTTTTTCTTTCATTAACATACCTGTAAAAGGTTTTGTCTTCTTTTATTGTCTGGGCTGTTTTTTCCTCCATTTGCGCCTTTGCGCTCCTGACTGCTTTCCCCACCTCCCTCTGCTTTGCCTGATAGTACAGTTCCCTGTCTACCTCCCTCTGTGTTTCCTTATACTTCCTGAAAGCCAGCCTTTTCTCTCTAACCTTCCCTGCCACTTCTTTTGAAGACCATGTTTTGTTTCTTTCTGCTTTGCTTGCTTGCTTTACACGAATGCTTGTTACCTCTGCTATGGCTCCTTTAAGGTTCCTCCACTGTTTCTCTATGTCCACCCTCTTCCTTTGCCAGGGTTTTCTTTAGGCATTCCCCCTTTTTTGCAAAGCCGGCCCTTCTGATATCCAGGACCCTTGCTTTCATGTGGTTTGACTCTTCCACTGTTTTCACATGAACCACACTGTATGAAGATCACTGGACCCTAGATGACTGCCCACTGACACATCTGTTATTCTGTCCCCATTGGTGAGACCCAGGTTCAGTATTGCTCCCTCCTGGGTGGGCTCCACCAGTAGCTGTCTGTGGCATACCCCGTTCAGGGCATCTAGGATATCTCTGTTCCTGGTTTTGGCTGCTGCATGTTTCCAATTTACATCTGGCATATTTTAAGTCCCCTACCAGCAACACTTCCCCTTTATCTGCCATTTTGTGGATGGTTTCCACTAATACCTTTAGTTCTTCTCCCTGTGCTGGAGGTCTATAGATAACACCAGAGCGAATGGTGGTGCCATTCCCTGTCTCCAGGGTGACCCACAGTGTCTTTGCCCCTTCCTGTATTCCTTGAACCCATTGCTATTTTTTTTTTAACCAGGAGACACATTAAGCTGAAGCTTGTTTACAGGTGTGACCTGGGAGCACAAGGAAGTTAAGTGACTTGCTCAGGGTCACACAGTATGCAAGTGCGGGCTGTGGGATTCAAACTCAGGTCTCTAGGTTTGCAGATCAGAGCCTTAAATGACTGTGCTAAACTGCCTCCCTTCTGCCTGCTTTGATCCCCTCTCTAATGTAGATACAGTAGCTACCCCTCCTCCCTTTCTGCCCACTCTGTCTTTTCTGAAAACTGTGTACCCGGGTATTGTTATATCCCTGTCATGGTTTCCCGTGTACCATGTTTCAGTGACCGCAACAATGTCTAGGTCCTCTTCTGCCATCGAGGTTCCTAGGTCTGGGATCTGATTTCCCAGACTGTGGGCATTTGTACACATAGCCCTCCATATTTTGATGCCTCTGCCCTTAACAGCTCCCCTTCTATCCCTATGCCTCCCCTGTTTTTACTCTCAATTTTAGGTCCTTTTGGTGATCTTCCAGCCCTAGGATCCTCCCCACTGTCTACTTTAACCTTTGAGGGAGGGGCAGTTAGAATTTCCCTGCTTACTTCCGTCCCCCGACTAGTTTAAATGCTTGCCAATGAAACATTTAAACCTTTCACTGAGGATCCTGGCTTCCCCCTGGATGGATGAAGACCATCCTCCCCTGTGCAGGCCTGCATCCCCCCAGGACTACCCTCATGATCATTGCCTGTGTCCTCAGGGTGAGCAGAGAGGATTCTGCTTGCCATGGCGAGACAGAGTTTCGGGGAGGGTGAAGGGCTACCCTCACGACCCTTGCCTGTGTCCTCGGGGTGAGCAGAGGGGGATTCCTAGTCATATCTAAATCCTGGTGCTCTTCTAAGGTACAGAATTCTGCTGCAACTGTCCCTGGCTACTCTGTAACTAGGCAAGAATGCACAAAACAGGGGCAGTGCTGTTGCTGTTTATATATCCACCAGTATCCAACTTGTGACTGTTCTTGCTGTATCCCCCTCCCCATGAGTTGCTCCTTCTCAAACTCTCCCTTCCTTTTTCTGTTCCCATCTTTATTGCTGGTATTTATTGTTGCCCTGGTGTTGCTGAACTCCTTTCTTCAATCAGTTACACTGGGGGAATACACAACCACTACACTTAATTAAAACTACTGGGGGGGACAGTGGGCATGCAGGCCTACAGGCTCAGATAGGAGGAGGAGGAGGTCAGGGGACCTCCCCCCACAGCAATGGAAGAGGCCTGGAGGGAGGAGGTGGAAGGGGAAAGAACACAGCAAAGGGTGGAGGGGGTCAGGAACACAATAACAAGGGTACGTGGAGGGGTGCACAGAGGGGATACATGTGAATAGAAGAATAGAGGGAAGAGAAGGAAGGTCATATTCTACATGGAGGGTGGTGTCTCTGAATGCACAGAGTCTTAGAAACAAGATGGAAGACCTGCAGGCACTATTAGCGGAAAGGAGGCTCGACATAGATGCAGTAACCGAGACTTGGGCAACATCACACCATGACTGGGACCATGCGATCCCTGGATATAAACTATACAGGAGGGACAGGATCATCGGGAAGGGGGAGAGGTGGCGGTTTATATCAGGGAGAGAATAACTTGCACAAGGAAGGAGTTGGAAGAATTGGAGGTGGAGGCATTATGGGTTCAGTTAAGGTCCAATAGAGGGAGAAAGGTGAGGTTGGGGGTGGTTTTTAAGTCACTGAACCAAGAAGAGCTGAGACAATTCTTGATCTGGTGCTAACAAATGGGGAACATGTACACAAAATAATGGTCAGGGAGCCACTGGGAAGAAGTGACCATTGCACAGTGTGGTACCAGTTGGATATAGGCAGGGAAAGCATCCAGACTAAAACCAAAATCTTGGATTTCAGGAGGGCAGACTTCAGGAAAATGGGCAAAGTGCTAAGGATCCATCTGATGGGCAACAGAGCAGATATAGGGGTGGACCAAAGGTGGTCCATCATTAAGGAAGGAATACTGGTTGCCACAGATAAGTGCATTAGGCTCAGGGGTAAAAACACAAGGGCCAAAGCGCCCAGCTAGTTCCGTTCTGGGGTTGCCCAGGCAGTAAAGGAAAAGAGGTTGGCCTATAGAAAATTCAGGAAGACCAAGAGAGAGAGATGGATAGGGAAAATTACCTAAGGTTGGCTAGTGAGGCAAGTGAGAAAGTCAGGCAAGCAAAGGCACGGAAGAAGCTGCAGATAGCTGAAGGAATTAAGAAAGGGGAGGCTTTCTTTTACTATATAAGTGAGAAAAGGGACAAGAAGGAAGGGATTGTTAGGCTTAAGAAAGTGGTGGAGTGCATGGAGGATAATGGAGAAAAGAGATACTAAATGAATACTTCTGTTCTGTCTTCACCAGAGAGAAGGATGGATTAGTGCCTTCAAGAGGGAAGAGAGGAGTGTGGGAGGGGGGAGGGGAACACAGTTGAAGTGATAGAGGAGGACAGAGTGAGGGAGGGGCTGCTGGCATTAAAGGTGGACAAATCACCAGGCCGGGATGGAACACATCCAAGTGCACTAAAGGAACTAGTTGAGGAGCTGGCAGGGCCACTGGCAGACCTATTTAATAGTTCACTAGAGGCAGGTGTAGTACCACAGGACTGGAAAACAGCACATGTAGTGTCGGTCCACAAAAGTGGTCCCAAGGATGACCCAGGGAATTACAGACCACTCAGTCTGACCACCATTGTGGGCAAGCTCATGGAGACCATACTAAATGAAAGATTGGTGGACTATCTAGAGGAGCATGGTCTCCAGGATGTGAGGCAGCATGGGTTCATGGGGGGAGGACATGTCAAATGAATCTGATTGACTTCTTTGACTGTGTCACTAAGACAGTAGACAGGGGCCAAGTGGTAGACATCCTCTATTTTGATTTTGGCAAGGCCTTTGCACCACAATAGGTTGATCAGGAAGTTGGTGGATCTCAGGGTTGGGGAAAAGATGGTCAAATGGGTGGAAAAACTGGCTGAAGGACAAAACCCAGGGGGTGGTTGTAGGGGGAGAGTTATCTGGCACAAGACAGGTAACCAGTGGGGTCCCACAGGGCTCAGTGCTGGGGCCAGTGTTGTTCAGTGTCTTCATCAATCACATTGGAAATGGCATTAAGGGCAAAATGTGCCTATTCGTGGATGACACCAAGCTCTGTGGGAGAGTGGACACAGCTGAAGGGATACAGGACCTACAGGAAGATATGGAAAAGCTAGGGAGGTGGTCCAGGAACTTGCAGTTTGGCTTCAATGCCAAGTAATGCAAACTTATGCATACTGGAGTAAAGAATCCTAGAACAGAGTACTACCTGAGTGGAGGCCGAGTATCTGTATCAGAGGAGGAGAAGGACCTGGGAGTGATGATCACCAGTGACCTGAGGCACTCCATGCAGTGCAAGAAAGCAGCAGCAAAGGCAAACAAGATGCTGGGATGCATATCTAGGGGATCAGTAGTAGGAGAGAGGAGGTCATACTGCCCTTTTACAAGCCACTGGTAAGGCCGCATCTAGAGTATGGAGTTCAGTACTGGTGCACACACCTCAAGAATGACATTAACCTGCTGGGAAAAAGTCCAGAGGAGGTCTACAAAGATGATAGCTGGTCAGCAGGGTAAGGCATACAAGGAGAGGTTGACAGCACTGAACATGTACTCCCTGGAAGACGGTGGGGGGGCATGATTGGGACCTTCGAGTACTTGAAAGGGATAAATAAGGTTGATAAAGAGAGTCTCTTCAAGCTGAGTGGCAACATTAACATGAGGGGGCACAGTCTTAAGCTGGAAGGTGGGAGGTTTAGGACGTCAGGAAGCACTTCTTCACAGAGAGGGTGGTGGACACTTGGAATGCGCTGCCAGAAGAGGTAATCTCACTGAAAACAGTGGCCAGCTTTAAGAGAGGCTGGGACAGATATAGGGGGAGGGTAAGGGTCATGGGTAGGGAGAAGTGGAGAGAGGAGGCAGGGACAGTAGCTCAAGCCATGGACCCTGCAACACGAGCAGACTTGATAGCCCAAATGGCCTTCTTCTGTTGGCGTCTTCATGTAGTTCTAACTTTTCCAGAGGCAAGTTTATATTCTCAGTGACTAATATAAATTGACTCTTCCCCCAATTCGAATAAAACTGTTCAAAATGTAGTCACTTCAATTGACTCAGCTGATCTCTGACCCCACCTAAACTTTAAATCATTTTCTGTTAGACTGGGTCCTCTCATCTCCGCTGTATTGTGAATGCAGGAATCCTTCCTGATGCCCTCAGTGATCATCATATAGTGTACTGCATGCACAAGATGCATCGTCCTAAGGCCTCTCCTAAATTTACTCATCTCAGGTCCTTTAGGTCACTGGACTTGCCCTCACTCCTAGCTGACCAAAACACACCTAACTGATCCCTTATCTCAACAGCCAATAACATAAATTTTGCCCTGCAATTCTTTCAATCCAGATTGATGGCTGCATGGGATCATCATGTTCCCCTGAGAAAAAAAACAGAGTATGGGGCAGTCATCTTCCCTGGATTACAGCTGAAGTTTTGGCTTGCCTCCATACTAGAGACCTTGACTGACATTCTTTTAAGATCATTGGTTCCCCAGCTGCTTTGCAAACTATTGTCAACTTTGTCTCAACCATCCCAAAGGCATAAGACTTGCAAAGTCTGAGTATTTTGCAGCCACACTCCAGAATAACAATAATCATCCATGTTCTGTAAAGTTATCCATTCCGTTCTCCCCCCCGGCCCAGTCTCCCTCTCCTGTTCTCAGGGTTGACTCCCCTCTCATCTCTGACCCCTCCATCATTGCCTCTTCCTTTAACTCCTACTTTACTGCCTGTGGCCTGTCTCTAATCCCTTCTTTCCCCTTTCTTCCCTCTCTCTCTACCATCTCCTTTAAACCACCTCTGGTTCTCTTAAAGGGATACATTCATGTACAGTGGCAGACAATAGTTTGAAAGCCCCCAAAAAGTTCTTTTAATCAAGGCATTGGGCATACCTATAGCTGGAGTCAGTCCAGAGATATAGATGACTTGAGTCTGTGCAATATAAATACTACATTAGAGCCATTCTTAGAACCTTGCAATGTCAGTGACGATCAAGCAGTGCATAACTGCATTGAGTTAAGCACTGCTTGATTGTCACTGACATCTCAAGGTTCTAAGAATGGCTCTATTGTAGTATGTATATTGCATAGACTCAGTCGCTATATCTCTAGACTGTTTCTAGCTACATGTATGCCCAATACCTCAATTAAAACCTTTTCATGGGCTTTAAAACTGTGTCTGCCACTGTACATGAATGTGTCCCTTTAAGTCCTTGCTTGCTCTTAGTCCCCACAAATGTGGTAGCCCTGATGGCCTTGATCCAAAACTTCTACTTCTCTAAAGTGAAGACCCTGCAACAATTTGAGCAGAGAAGATAGATCAGTTAGTCTCCTGCTGGCTACTTTCTTATGTTATGTCCTCTCAGCCCCTGCCACTGCACAGCCTATTACCCTGCTACTTAACCTTTTTTTTCTCCTGTTACTGTTCCTGATGTCTGGAAGCAGGCTACTGTCATTTCTATGTATTAGCAGGGGTACCGCAAGTCATAGGAGGGAGGTAATAATCCCTCTTTACAAGACACTGGTTAGGCCCCATCTGGAGTACTGTGTGCAGCACTGGAGGCCGCACCTGTACAAGGACATTAACAAAATGGAGGCAGTCCAGAGAAGGGCAACCAAAATGGTGCAGGCACTGCATCAGAAACATATGAGAACAGATTAACGGAGCTCAATATGTATACCCTAGAGCAAAGGAGGGAGAGAGGTGATATGATCGAAACATTCAAACATCTTAAGGGCATTAACAAGGTGAAAGAGTCTAACATGTTTCAATATAAGAAAAATAGCAGGACAAGGGGACACAGCATGAGATTAGAGGGAGGCTGATTAAGGGGCAATGTGAGGAAGTTCTTTTTCACAGAAAGGGTGGTGGATGCATAGAATGGCCTACCTCAGGAAGTGGCTTCAAACAGGCATGGGATAGGCATAAGGGAGCAATACAGATGAGTATGAATAGAAAGGCCATTGACAAGAGTACAGGCCTATGGCACATTCATAAGGTAGAAAAAATTAGCAGACTGGGTGGGCCTTGCGGTCATTATCTGCCGTCAACTTTTACTTTTCTATCCCTAAAGGCAGTGATCCCTCCTCCTGGTAACTACCGTCCTATCTCTCCTTCCTACCCTAGATAAGTTACAGGAAAGTACAGTTACGTAAGAACTTACCGTAACAGTAGATCTTTGAGAGAACCTCTTGCAGCAGGTAACTTGGGTAGGCCTGAAGCCGGCAGGTGCCAGGACCCCATGGAAAACTTCTAGCCAGCAGTACAGAGTGGGAACCGCCCCCGGTGTTGGCCCAGCCCCCAACATCACGCATGCCATAAAGGGAGGCAGTCCCCAGCGTCACCTCAGTTCTCCCGCTGGAGACTCCAGCATCGTGGATGGAAGTTGGTCTGCAATGAAGAACTGAGGTCAGTTCCAAACAGAGAACGCTGAATTAAGAATGCAGAGAGAATTCTCAAGGGGGAAGGTGGGTAGGAAGCAGCACCTGCTGCAAGAGCTTCTCTTGAAGATCTACTGTTATGGTAAGTTCTTGCGTAACTGTACTATCTTACTTGGAGTCAGCTCTTGCAGCATGTAACACTGGTAGGACTGAGTCCCAAGCACCAGAGACACCCAGAACAGGGTAGAGGGAGCAGAGGAAAAGAAAGGGAAGGATACTCTCAAGAGAGCAGTCCCTGCAGGACAGCAAGTCCGAAGCCCGCTCTATGCCTGGAGGCGATGTCTAGACTGTAATGTCTAATGAACATGTGGACCGAGTTCCAGGTGGCGGCTACGCATATGTCTGCCGCAGATATGTTTTTAAAGCAGCAAATGATGCCACTACTCCTCTCGTGGAGTGACCCAACACTGAGCCTAGTAAAGGTTTGTCATATTTCTGATAACAAAAGGAAATGCAATTGTCGAGCCAATTGGAAAGAGTGTGTTTAGACACTGCCCCATGGATTCTGGGGGCAAACAAAGCAAAAAGCTGGTTGGAGCGCCTGAGCTCCCGTGTTCTGGACAGGTAATATTGCAGGATACAATGAACATCTAACATGTGAAGGAGAGCCTCGCCCCAGTTTGAGTGTTCTGGATAATAAACCGGAAAAGGTGTATGTCCTGGTTCAGAGTCAGTTCAGACACCACCTTTGGTAAGAACTTAGGACTGGTCCGCAAGAATAGCCGGTCCCTGTGGAACACTAAGCAGGGCTCTTTACCCATCAGAGCCTGTAGCTCAGATCTCCTCTGGGCGGAAGTAACAGCAACCAAAAATAACACTTTCCAAGAAAGAAAGTGTAGCTCGCAGTTCGCGGCAGGCTCAAAAGGGGACGGGTCCCTGATGGGGGGGTTTAGGTGGAGAATGCCACACAGGAAAGTGCGCTCCAGGTCCAGCTGTGCCATGGCCTTACCCTGAACAAGCGCGTAGTAGGCAGAAACTTCAGACAAATGGATCTTGATGGATGAGTAGCTCAAACCAGAGTCCAAAAGCGACAGAAAGTACTTGAGGATCAAGCTCACTGGACAGGCCGAGGGGTCTAGATGGCGGGTGGTAGCCCAGAGGCAAAAACGCTTCCATTTCATGGCGTAGGTGGCCCTGGTGGAAGGCTTTCTAGCAGTCACCAAAACATTAGCAACTCTGTCCGAGACTCCGAAGCATGACATAGCTAGGTCCTTAGAAGCCACGTGTGGAGATGCAATGACCTCAGATCCAGGAGCACCAGTGTCCAGAGAGAGCAAGTGAGAGCTCAGTGGCAATGGCAGTGGTGGTTTGACTGCCAGCTGTTGCAGCAGGGGAAGCCAAATCTGTCATGGCTACAACGGGGCCACCAAATTAATTTTCACTCCCTCTGCCTGCAGTTTGAGAAGTACTCTCTGCTGGAGTGGGAAGGCATAGAGGAACCTCGCTTTCCAAGAGAGGGACAGTGCGTCTCACTAGAAAACACCAGGCCCGGGATCTAGCGAACAGAAATTGGGCAGCTTTGTTTTGATAGGGAATGCAAAGAGGTCCACTTCTGGTCTGCCCCAAATGTCGAAGAGGTCTTCCATGACGGATTGCTGAAGGGCCCACTCATGCGTTCTGGACCATGTCCTGAGTGCATCGGCCAGGGTGTTTTGTGCCCTGGGACGAGAACTGCTGAAATATCCAAATTGTGGTCTATGGCCCAGTTCCATACCTGCATTGCTTCATGGCAGAGGGGGTATGAGTGGGTGCCACCCTGCTTGTTGAGGTAGAACACCTCCGCCATGCTGTACATCTGTATCAGGTGGTGTCCGGGGAAAAGTGCGGTGTGTAGCACCTGTAAGGCGTAGAGGACCACTCTCATCTCTAGGACATGAATATGTAAGAGCTCTTTGGACTTGGACCAATCCCCCTGGGTCCTGTGGGCACCCAGATGTGCACCCCAACCTGTGCTGGATGCATCCGTCATTAAGATTTCATCCGGCGGCATTCTCTGGAAGGGGAGACACTCGGAGAGATATGGGGATGTCATCCACCAGTCAAGCTCTTGACGGACCGGTTCTGGGACACAGACCGGTTGGTCCAGGTTGTCCCATGGTTGGTCCCACAGTCCACTGAATTTTCCACATATGCAGTCTGGCCAGTAGAACCGTGGTGATAAGATGCCTCCATATGGCCCAGGAGCCAGAGGAGCATCCTGGCCTGTGCCCTTGTGAGGGACGAGACGTAGCGGGCTAGACTGTGGAGATGGACTGACCTGTCTGACCATGAGACCTTCCCTCAAGTGGTGTTGAGTATCGCCCCAATAAACTTGGGGGATTGGGTTGGATGCAAAGATGACTTTGCTGCATTTATGGTGATCCCTAGTTCTCCGAAGACAGAACAGATGTCTTCTGTTGTGTGCTGCAGCTACTTCCTGGATGGGGCCGCTAGGAGCCAATCATTCATGTATGGGAAAACGTAGTGGCTCTTCCTCTGAAGGGCTGCTGCGACCACTGCCAGATACCTGGTAAAGACCCTTGGGGCTGAAGATAGGCCGAAGGGCAATGTTTTGAATTGGTAGTGCCTCCCCTGAAACTTGAACCTGAGGAACCTCCTGTGAGGCTTGGCTATTGGGATGTGAAGATAGGTGTCTTGCATATCCAGTGACACTAGTCAATCTCCCTGGTGAAGCAAGGGCAGTAAGCCCTGCAGAGTAACCATCCGGAAACATTTGTACTCGACAAACTGGTTGAGGTCGCTGAGGTCCAAGATGGGGCACAGATCCCCCGTCTTGGGCACTAAGAAAAAAATGTGAAAAAAATCCTGTTCCCTGCACTGCACCATATGTGTCAGGAAATTAAGGGATCTTATGATGCATGTAGCTGAGAAGTAACCTTTACGCCCCATAGTATCCCACTGTTTGGACTCCCGATCTGGGGGCTGTGTACCAAGCTGCTGTGGCCTCTGGGATCTGTCACAGGTGGCCGTGATGACAACAGAGGCTACCGTGGGCTGCTTGCCCAGGGAGGGTTCTTCCTTTGGGGCCCTACAGAGGTGATCTACCATTTTGGGCACTGCGGAGGAGATATAAGGGTGTTTCCAGGTCACCTTGGTGACATGTAAAATGTGTTGACAAAGGGTGGGATCACTGCAGGATTTGGGTCTTTTGGCACAGATACTTTGCCAGATGGAGCCTCTCTGGGTCAAGGTCCTTGGTGTTCCAGCCCATATTCTCCTTTATGTGGCCCATGATCTCCATAAAGGGGTCATCTGGGGGGACTTGGGAGTGTCCCTGGGGTCTGTGGGAGGAAGAGACGAAAAAATGACTCACCTTAGTAATTATGTTTCTTCTAATGGAGTCTTGATGTATTCTGACAATTGCAGTGATTCCCAACCTTTGAACTGCCCTGGAGGACAAATAGTTAACTTTCTATGCAGGGCATAGAATGCTGAGCTCGAGCTCGGTTGAAGTCTCTGTCTGGAGTGATTCAAACCTAAACCGTCAGATTCTTACGAGCCCAACTAAACCAAAAATTCTACGTGGAAACTGTAAAAATTCTTACTAGCCAACTGGCTGAAAAAGTTTTGGATTCCCAAGGAAGACTCAAGTCAGGAAAACACAAAAACAAAACCCAATATACTATTAATAATAATAAATCCGCATCCAAACAAAAGGAGGAGGGCAAGAAAAAAACACCCCTGGGGTGCAACACTGCACCTGCCCACCCACTTCCCAAAAACAGGTTCTGATAGGGGAGTCAGAGAGGGAGATCAGAATACAGCAAGACTCCATTAGAAGAAATACAATTACTAAGGTGAGTAATTTTTTCTTCAAACAACATGAAGTCTTGCTGTATTCTGACAATTGCAGACTACCAAGCAGTACCTCCAAGGAGGAGGGACAGAACCTACTTTGGGAATAGGCTCTGAAGTACTGCTGTGCCAAACCGAGCATCACTCCTAGCCTGGATATCCAGAGAGTAATGCTTGGTAAAGGTATGGACTGTTTTCCAGGTGGCTGCTTGACAAATTTCTAAGAGAGGGATATCCCTGGCAGCAGCCAGGGAAGCAGCTGGACCTCTTGTGGAATGAGCCCTCAGGCCTGAGTGTGGAGTCTTTCCCAGCTTTTCATAGCAAAATTTATACAAGACACAATCCACCTGGCAATAGATCTTTTGGTGGCAGACTTGCCCTTCCCCACTTCTCCACAGGTGAAGAACAACTAGAGGGAGTCAAACCTGTGACCCTTGGTATGCTCTATGTAGTAACTAAGGGCTCTTTTGACATCTAAACTGTGTAGCCTCCTCTCTCCTGAGGAAGAATGATCTGTGAAGAAAACCGGGAGAAACACAGACTGGTTTAAATGGAAGTCTGAAACCACTTTGGGCAAGAACCTTCTATTGGTTCTAAGGACCACTTTATCCCTGTGAAATGAGATAAAATCAGGTTCCACTGACAGGGCTTGCAATTCACTGATATGCCTGGCAGAGGTACTGTAATGGCTACCAGAAACACAGTCTTCCAAGTCAAGTACTTAAGCTCTGCTGAAGACATAGGCTCAAAGGGGGTTGCATAAGTTGAGCAATGCAAACATTCAAATCCCAGGCAGGGGCAGGGTCTCTAAAAGGAGGATTGGTGTGAAGCAATCCTTTAAAAATTTACAGAACACAGGATGGGAAAACAGTGAGGAAGACTTCCCCACAGACAAAAGCATAGAGACAGCTGACAAGTGTACCTTGAGAGTTGCTGGTCTGAGGCCTAGGCCATTAAGATGGACCATATAATCCAGAACCGTAGGCAATTCAGCAGTGTCTGGAGAAACATGTTTCTTAGAACACCAAATGCTGAATATTTTCCATTTGGAGTTGTACCAGAAAGACTTACAAGGCTTTCGAGAAGCCTTGAGGATATCCAGAACCCCTTGGGAAAGATGCAGATCTGCAAACTCTAACTTTTCAAGAGCCATGCTTTGAGATTGAGAGACTGAAAATTGGGGTACCAAATCCTTCCCTGAGAAGATGTTAACAGGTTGTAATTCCTGGGAAGAGACAGGGGAAGATGGACTGCTAGGGACAGTAACAGGGGGTACCAGGGTTGTCCGGCCCAATCTGGAGCAATCAGAATCACCTTGCAAGGTTGAGACCTTATTTTTAGCAAAACTTTGAACAGGAGTGGGAAGGGGGGAAAGGCATACAGAAACTTCCCTTCCCAATTCAGAATCAGGGCGTCCAGAGGGACTGAGCCCAGGACTGGCGGTCTGCAACAAAAGAGAGGGAGTTGGTGATTGTCTGGGGCTGCAAAGAGATCTATCTCTGGAATGCCCCACCTTGAAAAAATCACTTTCAACACCTGAGGGTCCAGGGACCATTCGTGATGGCCTTGAGAAATCCTGCTCAGTGCATCTGCTAGCACATTGTCCTTGCCTGGAAGGTGAACTGCTACAAGAGAGGTTTTCAGGGAATAAGCCAGGGACCACAACTTCATGGCTTCTGTGCACAAGGCCGTGGACCGAGTGCCTCTCTGCTTGTTGATGTACCACATGGTGGTGGTGTTGTCTGTTCTGACTTGAATGACCTTGTTCTGTACTGACTGTGAGAACACTTTTAGAGTGAGAAAAACTGCCCTGAGCTCTATAAGATTGATGTGGAGAAGGTACTCTTGGGGGGACCACAGCCCCTGGGCAGTAAGGGACCCCAGGTGGGCTCCCCAGCCCAGGAGAGAAGCATCCGTGGTAAGGACCACTGAACAAGGCAAAGCAACAAAGGCAACCCCTTGTCTTAAATTGTCCTGATCATGCCACCACTGGAGGGCTTGGATCAAGGTCAGAGTCACTGGGATCAGTTTGGTAAGGGAATCCTTCTTCTGAGACCAGAAAGCTCTCAGGTGGAACTGAATATCCCTCATCTGGAATCTTGCTCCTTGGACCACTGCTGTTGAAGCTGCCATGTGGCCTAAGAGCTAGAGGAAATGCCTTGCTGGTCGAGATACCTAAAGGCTGAAGGAAGAAGCTAGTTCCATAAGAACCCTTGCCCTTTCTAGAGGAAGAAAGGCTCTTGCTCTGAGTGTGTCCAGTTCTGCCCCTATAAAGGTAAGAAGCTGGACTGGTTCGAGAACTGACTTGGGAAGGTTGAGAAGAAATCCTAGAGAAGTGAGCACTTGCTGGGTCACTTGTAGGTGAGACTTGACTTGGTCTGGAGACTGACCCACTATGTAATCGTCCAGATAAGGAAAAATGGAAATCTTTGCCTTCTTAGAAAGGCAACTACTACTGCCAGGCACTTTGTGAAAACCCTTGGGGCTGAGGTTATGCCAAAGGGCATTGCTCTGAGCTGATAGTGGCCTGAGGGGAACTCGAACCCGAGGTACGTTCTGTGGGAGCACCTGATGGGAATGTGAAAGTAAGCATCTTTGACGTCCAGGGAGGCTAGCCAGTCCCCTGGCCTTAGAGAGAGAAGGATTATTCCCAGAGTTATCATCTTGAACTTTGGTTTTAAAAGATGTTTGCTTAGATATCTTAGGTCTAGGATGGGCCGCCACTCCCCTGTCTTTTTGGGGTCAGGAAGTACCTGGAGTACATTCCTTTGCCCCAGTGTAGGGTAGGTACTCTCTCTATAGCTCTTAAAGCTAGGACAGAAGAAACCTCTGCCTCTAGGGCAAGGGTTTCCGAGAGATTTGCAGGTGGAAAAGATTTGGCTCTCATCTTTGGAAATTTTTTGAAGCTGAGAACCAGTCCCTGGCTTACTACTTCCAGGACCCAATTGTCTGATGTAATAGACATCCAGTCCTGGACAAAGTAAGCCAGCCTGCCCCCTACTGGAATAGGAGAGTCAACCCAGGCAGGCCCATCAGGGTGTCTGCCTGGCAGGGGCTTTAGGCTGAGTAGTCGATGCAGCCCTGCTCATCTCCCTTCTGCCTCTCCCTCTGAAGAACCCCCTCTGAGAAAAGGAAGAAGAGGCCTGTGCTTGGTAAAAAGGCCTTTGAAAAGGCCTGCCCCTGCCCCTAGACTGCTGCCTTTGAGGAGTTGCCTGCCTTTCCTTGGCCTGAGCACTCCTGTAAGTGGTCCGGTACTCATCCATTTTCTTCATGTAATTCTCTGTCTGCTCTCCAAACACAGAATTACCCACTACGGGAAAATCCATGGCCTTAGCCTGGGTGTCCTCCGAGAGGCTAGTACATCTGAGCCAAGCCATCCTCCGAAGAGCCACAGATGTAGCCATGACTCTTGATGACACATCATTAGACTCCACAGCAGCATGAAACTGAACTTTAGATGCCTCAATCCCATCTGCAGCCATCTCCTCCAGCTCCTTGGCCAGCTGGAGGGGGCTGTTTAGCCAGTGCCAGTACAGTGTCCCATCTGGACTTCTGGTACTTGGCTGTATAAGCCATGTAATTCGCCTGCCTGAGTCCCAAAGAAGATGCCATGTACTGCGTCTTTGCCATGGGATCAATCTTCCTGGAGTCCTTGTCGGGGGTGTGAAGCCAAGGAAATAGTTGCCTTGTCACAGGCAGCAGCCTGCACTACCACAACATGACTGCATTGCTGATATAAGAACTCCGTGTCTGAGCCTGAAAGTGTATACCTCTTGTCCATTCTTCTATTCACAGGAGGTATAGTGTTAGGAGACTAAGATTTTTTGTGTCTGTTTCCCAAAAGATTTATGGAGGGGAATAGACAGTCTCCTGGACTCTGGGATGTCCTTCATCTCTACATAATCAGGCTCCTCTTGATCTTCCACAGCCTCCTCCATAGGAAGCTGGAGGGTTTCAGCCACCTTTCCATAAAACATTAAGTGAGAAGGGGACTCAGAAAGCCTAGGAGTGGAAACACCTGAAGGTCTGGGTAGATGTCCAGTTCCACAGGCACATCCAGACCCTCACTTGCATCATCATCCTCAAATTCCCCTTCCTCTTCAAATTCCAGTTCATAAAAATCTTCAAGGGCAAAGGGCATAATCTTGAACCGGGGGAACCAGCCGAACCAAACCCCTGCCAGAAGGAGCCGGATCAGTCGGAACCGGACAGAGAGATTCCACAATCTGAATCACTCTGGCTATCTCTTCGGTGGTCGGAACATGAACCTCTGGATCTGAACCGGTCGATTTATCTTTGCATTTTCTTTTTGTTGGAACCGATCCCTCGGAATCGGCTCTCCTTTTGCCCGAAGAAGTATCGCCCTGGGCAGAGGGCACTCCTTCTGGTTCGGTCGAAACTGAACCAGGCTGGACATCCGGGTCAGCGGACTTCTTGGCCTCCTTTTCCCTCAGTCTACTTAATCTCTTCTGAAGGGTAGATTTGGGAAAGTTTTTACATATTTGGCAGTCTGAATCGAGGTGGTCAAACCCCAGACAATAAACACAGGTGGTGTGGGGATCGGCCTTAGCAAAGACTTCCCCACACTTACTGCAGTGCTGAAACCCAGTGGGCTCATTTTTTTCTTGGGTTTTTCAGACATGGCCAACCTAACCAAACTTACCCTTTTTTCGGCAACCGCCAGGCAAGACTCCCTTATCGGTTCCTAACCATGTCACGGGTATTGGAAAAAACCAGTTCAAAACACGTTTTTTTTTTAGAACCAATAAGAACCGGTAACCACACACTAAGTATACACACAAATTTCACTAACAAATGGCCGGTTCAGCCAAACTGAGTCGCACTTTTACAAGTTCCACACAGAAAAACAGAACAATTCCTATCTAGAACCGAGCTGAAGGAGAAATCTCCGGAGCGACCGTTCAGTGAGGCGGAGTAAAGAATCTGATGGTTTAGGTTTGAATCACTCCAGAGACTTCAGCCGAGCTCGAGCTCAGCATTCTATACCCTGCATAGAAAGTTAACTATTTGTTCTCCGGGGGAAGTTCAAAGGTTGGGAATCACTGCAATTGTCAAAATACAGCAAGACTTCATGTTGTTTGAATGGGTAATGCTCAGACTCCTCCTCTGAGGAGAACCGGGACCTGGTGCTCCGGCATCTGTGCTTATGGTGCTCAGTGGAGCAGGAGAAACTGTGGCTTCTAGTCCTCGAGTATCGCTTGTGGTCTGCATTGTCCTTGCCTGAGACGGGTGTGGACTCCCTCAAGGGTTGAGCCCAATTTCTGAAGGAAGAGTCCTCTGCCCGAGCTGGTCTTGGTAGAAAGAGATCGGTGTTAATGGTCTCCCACCAATAACCAAACAGGTCCTTCACCTCTGACAA
This sequence comes from Neoceratodus forsteri, assembly GCA_016271365.2. Taxonomy (NCBI): domain Eukaryota; kingdom Metazoa; phylum Chordata; order Ceratodontiformes; family Ceratodontidae; genus Neoceratodus; species Neoceratodus forsteri. The sequence continues at coordinate 1,071,603,041 of CM028130.1, forward strand.
GTGAAGCTTGGCTCCAGGTCGGTTGTTGGCCCTGATGATGGCCCAGTTTCTCAGTCCGGCATTTGTGCGTGTCCTGGGGAGGATGCCGGTATGGTAGGAGGGGGTCCGACATTGATATCTGAAGCTTGGGTTAAGGCCAAAATGTGGGTGGTCCCTGGTAAGGCTGGGCCCTGAGGGTACGTCGGTCAACGGTGGGGGAGGAGCACCTGATGGCGGGGTCTGGTCTGGTGGCACCAATGGCAGGGCCATCGAAGCAGGGATGATGGAACAGTATCATCGGTGGATGTTGCTTGTGCGTGTCCAAGGGGGCTGTGATGCTGATCTCCCTGAGGAGTGCCCCAAGGCCCTGTGTTTGTCCTGGGAGTCGGCACCACAGACAGAGGCCGACTGGAAAGGCACTGACATCAGTCCTAAGGCAATTAGCTCGATGCCTCAGGTGGACCTGATGTGTTCAGAGTGCCGGCCAGAGGCCTGATCAAGTGGCTGGACTTTCAGCAGCTGGAAAGTTGGGCCAGAGGACCCAGAGTTGGGATCCTTACCTCCCAACGCCCTGATCAGGGTGGGTGGCTTCACTACCACTAGCCCAGTAGGGAAGCATGTTGCCTAGGATGTGGAATCCGAGCTACCCTGGGAGGCAGAGCGGAAGCCGGAAGACTTGGACTTCGAGGGTGATCTTTTCTTTCCCGCTCCTTCTTCTCTTTATGGTGGTGGTGCTTCCCGGAGGATTTTTTTGAGTGAAGAACCTGAGAAAAGGAAGCTTTCTGCATTGCAGCAAGTTTTTGCTCTGTGAAGAAAGCTTGAAGGACCTTTTGGCAGCAAATTCTCATCCTGCTGTTGAATTTCTAACAGTGCGGGCAGGCCTTGGTGTTGTGGTCAGGCCCAGGCACAGGAGGCAGGCTGCATGTCCATCCTTGGATGGAATTTGTTTGCCGTAGGCGCACTTCGATTGGAGCTGTTCAATGGAGGACGTTGGAGATGACATACAGAATGGTAAACATTTGCCAAAAAAAGACAACCTATTGGCACTATGGCGGTCAAATGAAGCAAGAGGCATCCGTGGAGCCAATGTATGAGAGTCAATGGTGGGAAAAGAACTGAGGTGACACCGTGGACTGCCTCCCTTTTTGGCATGTGTAATGGGGGTGGGCCGACAAGGGGAAGTCCCCGCTCTGTAATGCTGGTTAGAATTTTTCCGTGGGGTCCTGGCATTTGCCAGCTTCAGTCCTACCAGTGTTATCTGCTGCAAGAGCTGACTCTCTAAGTAAGATCACCTTGTACATTCACAACTCTCTTCCTTCTTTACCCCCTTTCACCTCCACCTCCCTCCTTCGGCTCACTGACTCCATACTCAAAGGTATGTATTAGGGTCTGATCACATCTGCCATTTTTGTTGATCTTGCTTAAGCTTTTGACACAGTGGAACATCCTCTCCTTCTTGACAAGCTTAAAGTGGTGGGTCTTTCTGACTCTGCAGTCAGCTGGTTTTGTTCTTACCTTGAGGGACGGTCTCAAGCTGTCCGGATGGGTAGCTACATTTCATCTCCACCCCCTATCTGCTCAGGTGTCCCTAAACAGTCTGTCCTGGGTCCTGTTCTCTTTTCTATATTCTTCAACACTCTTCTCTGTCTGTTCCTCTGTGTCCATTCATATGTACGCTGATGATAGCTATTTTTACATCTGGCTCCCCTTCCCATGATCTTACTTCGCAGCTTCTGCTGGATTTTTTTTCTACATAGGTTTTTCTCCCTTTGGGGCACCAGGCAGGGTCCTCTCCTTGAGAGGATTCATTCCACTCCCCCCAGCTAGGGGCATCATCCTGCTTTCCCTGGTGCTCCCCTTTTTCCATTTTCTCCCTGTTATCCCAAGACCCTGGTACATGGAGGTGCGCATGTGCTCCAAGGCTCCGGTAATGGCCTCTTCCTCCCCCTTGGCTTGGTGCTGCCACCTAGCGACAGCCAAGAGCCAGGAAAACCCCACGTTCCTGCCATCCTTGCCCTCCCCCTCGCCGACTCATGCTCATCCCTGAACATAGGTCACTGGCGTGAACTGTGTTAGAAACTAGTTAATGGATAGGTGACAGAGGGTGGTGGTCAATGGCGCTCACTCTAATGATGGGACAGCGACAGGTAGGGTGCTGCAGGGGTCAGTACTGGGAGCCATCATCTTCAATGTCTTCACTAAGTGACACTGCAGATGAAATAAAGATTGATTGATTGACCTGCAAGGGAAAGTTGGCCTTTTTGCAGATGCTAGCAAAGCCTGTAATAGGGTGGACAATAAGAAAGAGGTGGCAAGAATATGTAGGGATCATGGGAAACCCAAGGAGTGGTCAAGAGCATTGCAGTTAGGGTTCAATGCCAAAAAGTATAAAATCATGCACCTAGGGCATAGGAACCCAACAACTGAGTATGGGGGGGGAGAGTTACTGTCAGTCCCTAAGCAGGAAAGGAACCTTAGGGTTATCATATCTGATGATCTCTAAGTGCCAGGGCAGTGTGACAAAGCAGTGGGTAGGGCCAGTGGGGTGATGGGATGCATAGGGAGAGGAATCTCTAGCAGGGAGAGGAAAGTGGTGTTGTCACTATACTGCTCACTGGTGAAACCCCACCTGGAGTATTGTGGCCAGTTCTGGAGCCTGCACCTCAGTGAGGACTTAAGACATGGTGGACACAGTCCAGAATAGGGCAACTAAAATGGTGCAGGGGTAAAAGTTCTATAAGGAGAGATTGAGGGATCTCAACATGTACATCCTGGAAGACAGGAGAGCGATACAGGACATGATAGAAACCTAGAAGTACCTAACGGGGTGAACAGGGTGCAGGATGGGAGCCTCTTTCAAACAAGGAAGAGCATCAGAACCCGAGAGCATCTGATGAAGCCGGGGGGAGGGGCTAAGATCGATGTGAGAAAGTATTGCTTCATTGAAAGCGTGGTGGATGCCTAGAAAAGGCTGCTAAAGGAACTGGTGGAGGCAAAAACAGTAGGGGGCTTCAATATGTGTAAGACAGACATAGGAAATGAGCAGGGAGGAGGGGAGGGCTGCCACAGAAAAACTAGGGTCTGAGAAAGACTAGGCAGGAACCGTCTGGGCAGTCTAGGTGGGCCAAGCGATCCTTTTCTGCTGACAAATTTTATATTTGTATGTTTCTAAGTGTATTGAATTGTATTTCACTGTCCTGTCTTTCCCTGTTTTCTCCTATTTGTGGCTGAAAAAGGGACCTATGTCTCAGTACAATTTACCTGGTCATCAATAAATAAATAAAAAAAACAACTTGAAATTGTTAACACATGTGATACTTTATTCAAATCAATGGTGTTCAAAGGTGCTATATCATTCTTCTGGGTCCCTGAAGAGCACTGACTTAGATTTCTTGGTACAGAGAACCAACTTACATGACCTGAACCTCCCCCGCTCCGAAAAAAACCAAAAAACTATCAACATCTTTGTGAACCTTGGCAGGAAGAACCTCAGTGTCTTCCTGTACACAGAACATAACTGCATCATTGGCAAACAAGATGACCTCAGTATGCTGACAAACTGTAAGGGCAGTGTTCAGAAAAACAAGGAATAGTAGGGGTCACACAATGGGCTGATGTTTTTTTTTATTTTTTAACAGAACCATCGGTCCTATCTAACGGGCCTTTGAGGTACCTACTAAACCATAGTATTAATTCACCTGAAAAATCTGCCTCGACTAGGGAATTCAGGAGTAGAACATGGTCTATGAGATCAAATGCCTTGGTGAGATCTACAAAAACCACTGCTGTACAGAACCCCTTATCAAGGGCTCTCTGCACACAGCTCATGAACCTCATCAAGGCCATCTCAGTACTGTAATCAGATATGAAACCGTGCTGTGATGTAGTTAGGATACTACAGTTGTGAAGAAACTCATTGATCTGATCAAACACCACAATCTCACATATCATTATATCAATTCTAGCTGAAAAACTCACAATTTATGATTGCTTACTGTCCCTTAAATTCGTTGATGTTACTGGTTGTTTTACATACTTTGTTTTTTTAGAACCGAAATTCGTGCTAATGGTGTAGCTATAACCCAGCTGTGTGTTGTTTCATATCCTTGATCTACTCTTATTGCATACTTCCTGAACATTAGCAACACCCCCTGAGGAGTGCAGCCACTCATGATACAACAGTCTTCTCTCTTTCCACTGCATCATAAGTGGCTAGACTGTGTTACAGATGTCTCCAAGTCCAGGCAAGATGCAGTAGGAGTTAATCATGGAATTTAAACAAACCCATTTTTGTGTGGTAACACCAGTATGTGTGCAATCTGTTTTTCACTTTTAAAAAGGAAAAAATAAATCAAACTATCAGCTACATCAGCAAACTGGACAGAATGTGAGCAATCATATCATGTTTTTTAAACTAGGGACAATTTGAGGCCTAAGGCAGCTGACAGTGTCCCTTTAAGATTGACTCCAGAATTACACATAGTGGTGGCCAAACTCCCCATTACTGATGAATGCTGCAGCAAGTGTAGTACCACATACTGCACCATGATGCACTTACAAATACATATCACTGTGTTGGCAAATATCATATTCACTTATAAGATTCCACAATCAAAACAGAGGGCAGCTTGTGATTCAGTGCCAGAAATGTTAAACTAATGAAGTTTAGCCACTGCACAAATGGTAAAAACTATTACTGAAGTCCAAGGACAGTTTCCGATATGCCTCCCCATCCCAAATCAATATATTCCATCCACCTTTCCTTGTTCTTTAATTGATAATAAGTTTTCTAGGTCATCTTAGTCATATATATCACTAGCACATAATATATTCATATATATACATTTTTTTTTTAGAAAAATGGGTTGAACAAATCCTAAAACCAGACTGTCTGACAGCAGCCACAATGTAGAAGTCTATCAGGCACCAGGGTCCTCTAAAAAAAGAGGCTGCACTGTTCTTGCATAAGGACTATTTTACATTTAAAACTTGTTCTTTAAATGTTTTACAATGTTGTTACTGCAAATGCCCATTTTCTCAATGCAATAAGACCCTGCAGGTTGTGGGGTACAGGGGAATGCCTGCACTTCCAGGGAATGTAAGACCCTCTCTGCCTGTGGCAATGGGCCTCACTATGTCTTGGGCATGAGGATATCTACCAACACCACACACCCTGTTGGGTCTTGTTGCTTACTTGAGTCTGTGGAAATACTGCTGTTTTTTAAACAATGTGATTAAGAAGACCACACAGGCAGTGTGTACAGGTGTAGGGAGAGCATCCCTATTGTTATAAAAGTATCTCTTTGATCTCTTTGCACATGCTTACGGTGAAAACTATGACACAATGAGTGAGAGATTCTAGCATCCCACTGAAAGGTAGAGTTAGTTTGTTTAGCTCTTTCCACAGATATGTGATTGTGCAAGCAAGGCACACATACAAGTAACAAAATATATACATATTGTTTAGTACTTTATTACAGAAATACGGGTTTGAACATAATTTTAGAGCTTTCTTAAAGCTTTTTACCATTGGGTGCTGTAAGCAAATTAAATAGTAGTGCACTTCAATACAGCCCCTGGCAAGAATCTGGCATTTGTGAACATCGGACCACTTGCGTAACAATCTTATAGAATCTCACCGCTATGCGAATTGACTAACAGGCTATCACATCGTTACATGATGATGTACAAGTGGATGATGGACATGTGGACATTAGGACTGGTTTCTTGTACCTCAGCATAGCAGTTTGTTGTGTTTTCTCGGAATAAAAAAATATATATATATCACACGGCAAGTTATTCCGTAAGTGCTTAACATATTCACTGAACATATGTGCTAAAATTCATAGTGAATGGCAGAGACCATTTATTCAAGGTAAACACATTTTAAAGAAAACACATGCACTAAGAAACATCAAGTAACTGAACAGCAGTCACAGTGAGAGTAACTCCAGAATGTAGCTCGGTATCTGTAAAAGAGAGAAGAAAAAAAAAAAAAAGAGTAATTAGATCTTTTAAGAAGTAGTTTTGTGTGTGGAGGGGGTGATTGTGTGGCAGTGCAATGGCACAGAAAGTCATGCATATGAAACTATTTTTTTTCTATTTTGTTTACTGTTCATATTGGGAGACTCTGCCCCCTCACCCCCTTTTTTTATTACGTGCATATGCAATTAGGTGTACATAATCATCTTACTACTCTTTGGACATTATTGGGGGGCTTCGTCCCCACCCCTCATTTTTTTTTTTGGTGTTACATAATATAAATTCAATTTGCTTACTTATTCTGGAGGCACATTTTCATCATTTTGATGTGCAGTTCGTTGTGCTTCCTGATAGAGCGCAACGTATCGTAAAACATTATTAAAAGCATCACAACCAGATTTGCCATAGCGTCCAAACCACATGAATGCATCTAGGTACGATGGTACCACTGGTGCTTGAGTGCCATTCATACTTTTGAACTGCTTCTTGGCTTTTGCCCGGCAGCTCTCCACTGCATTTCTGTGAACTACTGTGTCAGGGTCCACAGAGGTTATTGAGTGATTAACAGTCTTATGTTGGTAGTATTTATCTGCTATTCCGGGTATCCCACTGTATGCTGCCCACTGGTGACTGTGAATCACAGACCCTTCTTTAACATTCTTTGCAATCAGAGGAAGTTGCAGCATCTCTTCTTTCCACAAAATGTTATATTCCCACACACTTCTCGACATCATATATGCCAAACACCCAATGGTCAGGTGTTTGCATATTCTGACCATGGCTGTATTTAGCTCTTAGCATTACACTCTCATTGATTTGAACTGTTTTCCCCTCAGCACCTAGCTCTTCAGCATGCTGTAACAGTATCCAGATGCAAATATCCTGCATAAATTGGTACCAGTCAATGACTGATTTCCTGTCCTGTGACAGCTACTCAGTTGCCAAAGTAACAGGAGTCTTAGGTGACCAGTAGTAAATTAACATCAGCAGTTTTTGGAGTGGGATCTTAGACTTTGAGACTAACTCTGACCCAATACTGCCTTTTTTGACATTTCCACAGGCTGCTGAGCTTCCCTGCAGAGGAATCCTTAATAAGAGACATTGCTGATCCACATTTCCTACAGGTTTTTTTTTTCAGAGGCGATGATTCTCTTTTCTTGCAGATCCAATGATAGACGCGACTGATGTGGAAATACCCCAAATCGTAATTGGATCCATTATTTTTCCTAGGAATTTTTTAAGTGACTATTTTGCTGGTGCGATTGTGAACTGACAGATTCATATTTTTTTTTTTTTTACTCCCCTCCTCCTCGCAGCCCCCATCTCTTCGAGAGTCACCTACGGCCTTTTCAGCCCTCGCTCACCTACCTGGTGACCAGTGCAGTCCATCCCCCATGGAGCTGTGGTTATACCCCCCAGGCGGGGTACGGGGTGGGGGCCCATGCACCCCGAGATGTCTATCTTTTTTCATCGGGATGCTGTCTCTGGGCAGGTTGGGGCAGTGAGGGTCGGGGCCTGGTGCTCAGTCTCCCAGAAGGTCGTGAGGTGTTTTTCCGGTGTTCTCGCAATGTGCCATGTCCCCTGACGTCAAGGCGCTTGAGCGCCGTCTGGCACATCGCCCCCCTGTTAGGCAATGGTCTTGTTATACCTCGGGTCTCCACCGGGGTCAGACAAAACTGAGCTCTGGTTCCCCCCTCCCCGGAGAGAAGAGCAGTCCTTGGGATGCTCAAGCCCTACCTCGGCCGCTCCTCCAGCTTCCCGGGCTCGCTCCCAAAGCCAGGTTGGCGCCGCAAGTGGAAACCAACCGCTGCGCCGGCGGGCCGGCTACAGATTCATATTTAAAAACTTGCTACTATAGATCAGTGTTCTATTTTGTGTGCGTGTCGGGGGGAGGGGGAAGACAACATGTGACTTGCTGGAATGAGCTGTATTCTTTGGTAAGTTTATCATACCATAGTTTTTTTTTTTTGTGGTTTTATGACAGGCATCTTTATTTGTAGAACTTAACATTACGGGGTAACAACAGCACATTAGCACTGCCACGGCTCTCTCACTATTAACGGATCATTGAATCGGTCATGCTACAATCGCGCCGTCACTGTATGCTATATTCGTAATTTTGCACTACACCAGTAGCGGTGGTCTGATTTTCTCTACAATTACCAAGATCCTTGGTCTCCTATTCTTTTCATAATCTTTCTGTTTGTACTCCTAAGCACCCAGATAGCCCTTACCCCCTCTCACGCCTCTCCATGCCCCAGCCCTACCACCCCACTTTCTTTCAGGGTTTACCTCATGCTCCCCCCATAGTACCCCCTTGGCTTCCCCCCAATGACAGGGCACTTGGTCTGGGAAAGGAACCCCAGGAGACTCCTTGATCAGTCTTACAGCGGAGAGTGCTTGGGTTGGTGGGTTGCGACCTGTGAACCGGAAAGTCATTATTCTGCAAGGCTGGGGGATTTACCTCCATGTTGCCTTCCTCCAATGATGCCATGCATTTGGACATCATGACATGTGCACACTGAGCACATGCCTGTCAACACTGGCATATTCCCATCCTGAGGCCCTGCGCTGCACCTCCTCTTGGTCACCTGGGGGCAGATACTGCAGTGACATGCCAACCCCACCCTTCCTGGTGGCAGAAGGGTCTGTTGGTACATTCGATTCTCATTTCCCCCCTCCCCTTCCTCTGGCTGGACCCTGACGTCTCAGGCTCATTTCCAAACCCGGCTTGCCAGTGTCGACTGTGCTAGTGCTACCGCTGTGCCGACCCACCTCCTGTTATTTTCAGTCAAGATCTGGGAACCACAAATAGCTTTCTTGCAGAAGAATGTAAAGACTGTGGCAGGATGAAGGTTCACAGAAAACTGCAATGGTAAATTAGACCAATCCAATTTGGGCTTCCTACTTCAAAATTAATATTTTAAAGTTGATCCTCCTCCATACAGGTAGTCAATGCTATTCATGAAGTATATGGTCATTACATACTATGATATCCAAATGGTGGGGGAAAAGACTTGCTGGCAATCTCACATATAGTGTGTTACCATAATGAAGGGATGTGGGAAGTAACACTTCAACTTGACAGTTTAGAAAATCTGAACGTTGATGGATGTAATTCAGTTGTTTTTTTTCTACTAACAAGCTATCATTCTGGGACACATTTAAAAGATTGACCAGCTGTTGTTTTAGAATGTGCTTAGTTAACGGCAACATCTTGTGTCATATCGTAACTGGTAATACGGACTTCAGTAAGTAAAATTGAAGCAAGAATTAATGTTAGGAATTAGCTCCATTAATACATGTAACAGAGTAAGACAGTAACGCTTATTATTATTACAAATGAATCTGATGCAACAAGCACTGCTGCTGTAAAGGAAACAGAAAATTAAATCTTTATATTAAAAGGCTATATTTCCATTGCGGGCTTGGGGTGATGACATCTTCCGGGCCCAGGGAATGATGAACATACAAATTTGCCAGGTGAAGAAGGCTATACGGTCTTTCTACTCTGCTTGATGCGGGCCCTTTGTAACTGAATTGCAGTGGGTCCCCTCCTTTACTGTAAATTATTCTCTGGGGCATTCTATGATTTCCTGGATGACGAACTGGCTACAGTACTTGCATCCTCACACACAATATATGTAGTGTCACAGAATTCATTATTGTTGGTACTCTTCCTGCTTAGCATGTGAAGTTATTGATGACATCACAGGATATCTTAGCCAATGGCAGGACTGTATTTTGCTGCAGGATTAACAGTGTACAAAATCAGGACCGAAGGGCAGCCGAGAACTTGAGGCCCTTGACATCATAAACACTGCCATAATCTCAAGATGAAGATACTACCTTTTAATACATGGGATGGCTATTCGCATCATACTTACATTATTTACATACCAAATAAATATTAATGAGGAAAAGAAAAAAGAATTATGATTGGATTTGTAAATGCTTCTCAAGAAACTGTGAAAATGGAGTACGAACTGCAGAACCAGGTTTCTAATGCTAGAACTGCAAAATAATTCATTATCTAACAGTTGTAGAAATACAACATTATTCTCGGCGGCATTACACAGGGACACATTTAGTTATATAATTATACTGCATCTTTAACAGCAGCAGCTTTTTAACATTACACTCCCATGTTCTACTGGTACAAAACTTCAGCTTGCTTTTCTGTTTTGTTGTTGGTTTTCAGTTTTATTGGTTTTCCAACACAGCTATATATGCAACATATTCTGCGACAACTCAAGATGAAACAGCTCTGCAGCATACATAAAGACAAAGAAGACATGTTGATCAAGGCCACAGGTTTATGGGAACCAAGAAAGCAAACACTCCATTTTAAAATGAGATTCTGTTAACATTTATTTGGCACTTTTGTTACCACAAACCAAGTGGGTTTCTATGATTCTGCTAATTTGGACAAATCAAATTGCTAAATTTTGATAGTTTAACTAGGAAAAACATATACCAGTGGCCTTTAGTGTTTAGTTTTATTTCTGCTGCCTTTTAATTTTGTGTTTTAACTGTTTATTGGTTGTTTTAATATTGTATACGTGCTTTGATTTTAGAAAAGCACTCTAGAAATAAAATATGATTTGATTGCGGGTTTCTCAAATAGTGAGGCCAGCCTCCCGGGGGAGGCTCTAACCTCTTCAAGGGGAGGCTTAAGCAAGTCTGAAAAAGTACTGTACTGAAATTTTGAGTTTCAGATATTTTGTGTGAAGGGATGAGACAAATTGAAAGTGGATAATAGTAGAAGAATTTATGCAAACATGCCTAAAAAAAGGGGCCCTTTGTTCTCAGTGAGCTCACCCAGTTACCAAAATTCAATAAATAAATAAATGTATTTACAAATCAGTGACCAGGAAAGGCCCACCAAGCCCTGGTTCATTTCAGGTGTAGCTGGGGAAAGGTAGGGAGTGAATACAATTCAAAAGGTAACTGCAAAACAGTCAAGTAAAACAAAATGAACACTAGTGCAAACAAACAGGAACAGTGAATAATGAGAGGTATCAAGTGACAAATTAGACTAGTGGCAAAACAAGCAGAAGGGTTGAGCAGAGAGGTACTAGGAGGCAAGAGCAGGAGGGAGCAAAAGGATCCCTAAGAAATTGCTTAATAGCACGGTAAAAGGGGAAGGGGCAGAGGTGGGTAAGAAGGTTATTCCAGATAGAGGGGAAACAGGGAAATCAGTCTGACTCTTGAAGGTACTGCAACAAGGGGTAACAGTGGTTCGAGAGTCAGTATAGCTAAGCAAGTTGGCTGGCCTGGGGAGGGGGGTTGCAAAGGGGGAGGTTACAAGAAACTGAATAAAATGAGAGCCAGCTAATCAGAAAAGGTTGACTTTATTCCTGGTGTACTGTGCGAAGTATGCTATTTTTCTATGTGGAGGCCAAAGATTATTTCAATATTTGGGAAGTCTCAAGATCTTTTCCATTGATGGTGGGGGGCTCACTATGACAAAGTCTGATAACTAATGAGTTAGATCATGATACGCTGAGCAGTGGGTGCTACACATGAAAGTGTCCCAGTTTGTTGCAGCATCATAGTAGGCTGGTTCTTGCCAAGGTAATACTGTACTACAGAGCACCTATAAAAAAAGAAATAAAAGAAAAACAGCAAATTGTATCCCCTTTTACAGGGACCCTGAACATTACAACTCCACTACAATATTATAGCCATGAGTCAGAGCATGAACAGTGCAACACAGCACAACACAGAGGTTCCACCCAGGTCTGTAATCTCAATCTTCTGAGGTGTCACAAGTGATACTCGATGCCACTTGTAGGGAAGATTTTTTTTAACGAGTTTCATCTATTCATATCAAACGTAAGACCATCTTTACTCCACATGACAGGACATCAACACATACAACTCACATAGCCTCAAACTATTGTATTGACACTGTTTTTTTTATGCTACTTTACTAGTGTTCCTGATTTTGCGGTACACTGTTACTTGCAGTCTAATAAATGAACAAAAATGGCAACAAGGTCCCATGGACTTACATGATTTTCTTGTTACCCTACTTTACTGTGCAAAGTCTATCTGAACTTGTAAGGAAGGCACATTCACCTTTCAAACATTTAGCTCTGCACTTAATAATTGTGTAACATCTCACACCACCAGGAAAGAAACCAAAGAACACTACTCCAGCTTCGGTGCTTGTGGAACAACACACAGCTGATTCTTCAGGAAATCAGAGGATAAATTCAAGAACTGTGCGATAAGGCCTTCTTGCGGAGTCTGTCATTGAGCAAGTTCATTCCTTGTACCCAAAGCCATTCTGGCATGTACTGTGCAAACAGAAACTATAAAAGAACATAAAGAGGAAAGATTAATTCATGAACAGCTAGCAGACATTAGCAAGATAGTAAATAAGCAAAAATGGTTTAGTTTACTGCACACAATATATGTTTTTATAGATAATCAGGATCTCCACTAGAAAATAATGAATGCTAAACAAGAACAAGAGAGAAACGTTACTTATCTTTACTGCACAGATGGCCCAGGTGTGTTGTCACTAGTGTGCCGCATGCAAACAATCTCGAAAAGATACTTTATAGATACAAGTTCTAATAGGTTTATTAAAAAAAAAAAAAAACAATAACCACAAATAACATCATTTAATGCAGGGAAAGGGGATCAGGGAGGGATATAGATGCATAGTGGCAGTCACAGGGCCTACCTTGGTACACACATTCCTCCTGAACTAAACATCTGAAATTTGAAAGTTTTTTTTTTTTTTGCATTTCAGGTTGCTCACTGTTAAGGTGGCTATAGTTTACTACATATAATTTTACTGGTCTACAGGAATAAGATCCAACTGTTTGTTCTGCAATACTAATGAACTAGTGAAATAAGGATTAACCCATGATAGAGTGTGGGTCTACTCTGGAATTAATCCACAGCGGGGAGGGAGGAGGGTTGGATGGCTGAGTGGTTTCAACCAACCTGCTGTGGATTAATTCCCAAGTAGACCCACATTCTGGAGTGGGTTAATTCATGTGTAGCATGGGGAAGAGAAAGGGTTCAGCGCTCCTTTTGTATGTTTCTCTTCCCCATGTTACATTTACGTATAAGTAATTTTAAAGTGCAAAATTACAAAGGTTTCAGGAGGATATTGAGGTTCCTACCATGGGGAAGAGAAAGGGAGTTGCACCTGACGGGAGAAACTACCTGCTGAACAGACTGATTTTTTTATTTTAATATTGTGAGTGCAATGGTGAACAGTCATTGAATTACCGATTACATGCAGATGTGATCAACATTTCAGAATATGTGTTCATTTTGACCGACTTACTTTTCTGAACTGTGTAATCATCTCCGTTTTTCTGCTATATTTGCTGTTTGGGATTTGACTGCTGTGCATTATGGGAAAAGCATATATTTAAGTGCACAGGAGATTTGAGGTCTCATAGTTGTCCCTGCAATTCCCTTGACAGGCCAACAGATGGCTGTGAGACTTCTGGTAGTTGTTTCTACATAGAATAATGCTCTACTATATACTGTTATTATGTAGTTTACATGATAATCCATATTCTGCTGGTGAAATTCTGCCAATTCTTTTCTGACAGAATTCCAAGGAATAAATTGGAATTTTCAGAAATTCCACAGAATTTTGTCCCAATAGAATTTGAAAATTCCAAACAGCACTAGGTAGGGGACAGGGGGGAACCACACAGAAAAAAATGGAGCATTATAATACAACAATTCTTGCAGTCAAAAGAGTTTCTGAATTACTACCTCTCAATTTTAGTCAGTTGTATAGTATAGTAGTTACCCTCAGGGGTAGGGGAAAATAAAAAGAAGGGATATATTAGTACATCTGAGCTGTTCCATACTGCTAGAATCAACAGGTACCAGTGTGTGTCGCTAAGAGAATAATCCATCTCTGTTCAACTGCTCTGCAACAGAAACCAGCTAGATTAAAATAAACCACAGGTAATTATAGCCAAGGCCCCCCGTTCCCTGCGGCACAGTAGACCTAATTTCTTCGACATGGACTATGAAGTTCTGCGGCACCATTAGGCCAACTTCTGCGTCAGTGAGCAAAGTTCTGCGGCACATAAGTAAGGTGACTGGCGCATGTATACAGTTATGATCAGTCTGAATTTATAGTAGCATTTTCCACGAAAACAGAAATTATGTACAGAAACATAGACTTTGACCCCTTGCCTTAGAGCCCTGAAAAACCGCCGTGGTTAAAGTGGTAAGAAAGCCAAGCACCACTGAGGTGTCCCTATCGCAGACCAGACACACCAGCAGAGATTAAGTGAGGACTGAGGGATTCTACTACAAATTCAGACTGGTGACTAAAATATTTGTCTTTTTTATTTATCCAAAATCCAGTCTCTAAATGTAGGGAATAGTAGCGTCATGATCGTTGTTTTACACAGACTTTCCCCTCACTCCACCCTCATTCATGTGAAAACTAACTTTTATAAAATGGGTGCATACACAATAGATTTCGTTAGATTCTGTTACACCCTAACAAAAACCACTTTTTATTTCATGTAGTGTATTTTATTTCAATTTTCTGACAGCCTAAATTTCATTCTATGAACTGGGTGGAGGGAGCCAAACTCTCTGTAAAACTACAATCCTGGCACCACTATTCCCTGCTTTTAGAGACTGGATTTTGGATAAATAACAAAAGACAAATGTTTTATTCACCAGTCTGAATTTATAGTAGGATTTGTGACCAAAATAGAAATGATGTAGTGCTGTATTTAAACATTAAGCAAGCTGAGCACCACTGAGATGTCCTGGTCACAGACCACACACCAGAGTAGAAATCAGGTGAGGTCTGAGAGGGACAGTGAATCAAGTTAAAAGTGCCCTGGCACAAACATAATGGAAGACCAGACACTCCAGCAGGTGAGGACTGAGGGACAGTGAACAAATTGTGCAGCTGCACAGAAAAGTGGCATATTAATTTATGCAATTATTTGGGTATCATCCTTCCAGGGTGTTCACAGACAGTTTCAGGAGAATCATTATAAAAGAAAATGTAGGCTGTTAGAAAACTAAAAAATAATATACTACAAGAAATGATAAAATGGTTTTCATTAGAGTGTAACAAAATCTAACAAAATCTATTTTGTATGCACCCATTTTATAAACCTTAATTTTCACATGAATGAGGGTGGGGGTAAACTGTGTAAAACAAGAATCCTGACACCACTATTCCCTGCATTTCGGGACTGGATTTTGGATAACTAAAACAGACAAAAGTTTTAGTCATCAGTCTGAATTTATAGTCACATTTTCCACCAAAACAGAAATTAAGTATAGAAATATAGACTTTGACCCCTTGCCTTAGAGCCCTGAAAAACTGCAGTGGTTAAAGTGGTAAGAAAGCCAAGCATCACTGAGGTGCCCCTATCGCAGACCAGACACACCAGCAGAGATTAAGTTAGGACTAAGAAATGCTACTACAAATTCAGACTGGCGACTACAATATTTGTCTTTTTTATTTATCCAAAATCCAGTCTCTAAATGTAGGGAATAGTGGCGTCAGGATCGTTGTTTTACACAGACTTTCCCCTCACTCCACCCTCATTCATGTGAAATCTAACTTTTATAAAATTGGTACATACACAATAGATTTCATTACACCCCAACAAAAACCACTTTATTATTTCATGTAGTGAATTTTATTTTAATTTTCTGACAGCCTACATTTCGTTCTATGAACTGGGTTGAGAGAGCCAAAAGCTCTATAAAACGATTCTGTAGTCACTATTACCTGCTTTTAGAGACTGGATTTTGTACAAATAAAGAATATATTTATTAATTTATACATAAAAGACCATTGCTTGGTAGTTTGGGAGCGTCTATCATCATCAGCAGCTGTTGTGTGTGTAGAGTTCCCACTTCATCGGAAATGCTTGAAATCTTTTATATTGCTGTCACTCACTGAAGCCTTTGGTGAATGAGATGATCATGAGACCATACCAAATGAGAACACCTAAGTGAGCAATAAGAATAAAAAATCCTTGTTGGGATTAATATCTAACAAACTGGAACTGTATTTGCCAAATTACCCTGTAAAACTATCACTGTAAACACAGCTGTATTTACTACCGCTAACACCCACAAGTCATTAGATGCTGGGAACTAGAAAACAGGGCTGTGTTTTTCATATCCCTAACACAAGCTAAGTTTGGTGCAGCTGTACTGTTTCTTTTGAACCATGTTTTTTCTGATATAAAACACAAGATCTGCAGGACTACACACTGAAATGACAAACTGGGTATATCATGCAGGTACCCACTGAAATAATGGTATATGCAGGGTACCACTGTAATCAAGAGGTCACATCTCAGCTGTGCTTTCCTTCTTAACAGACTGTATTTGTAGCGTAGGAATCTTATGAAAATACAATATTTCATTTCAGCTATGCTCTACAAGGCCAGTACAGTGTCAAACAGCAGATGTACACAGGACCCCACAAATTGACCATTTATATCTCAACTGGGCTCTCCTTGGTAAACTGTGTATCCAGCTGCACATCTACAAAAAATGAAATACTACAGTACGTTGTTTCAGGGTAAATGGGCCCATATTGTGTACTTCAACACAGATATGCAGGATCACACATTGAAATTTAAGTGTTACATCTCAGATGGGCTCTGAGACCCGCAATCTCCACTTGGCTTTCCTTCGTAAAATGTTTATGAAGACAGATCACAAGTAAACTAAAAGATTAGATAATATTTTATTTCATCTGGGTCATGCTCAGCTGCTAATTTTTACTGTAACTGGGAGTATCTAGCAGCCCACCAAAAGTGACGTTATATCTCAGCCATATTGTCCTTGGTAACCTGTTTATCCAGCCGACCCGAATGACAATGAAATATTTAATTTTCACTGCGTAGATGTATGACATTGTGACACAAGCTTAGCTTTTTTTTTTTACTACTCAGCTCCTTCATTAACTCTGCAGTACTTCACGGGTGGCCCAATTTCTGCGGGTGGTCCTCAATTCCTGCGGTGGTTCATGACCACGGAACTGCGGTAGACAGGGGGCCTTGATTATAGCCTACGCCTCTATCCAACAGGATGCCTCCTTTTAGTTTACAAACTGTTAAAAAATGGAATTTTGCTCAGCCAAACCAGATTCCTTGACCTAGTAAAAGCCCATTGTCATGCTGTGGCTTTTGTTCCAGAAACCAAATGGCACTCAGCACATCAGCATGCCTTGTATACATATATGGTGGCCACTCCTGGTATTGCTACTTTTTGTCAATAAGGTGGAGGACATTGTGAGAGGGGGGAAGACAACTGCTGCAGACTCAGTCATACATCAATTCTCAAGCAACCATGCATTACTTGAGAATTAATGCATGGTCACCAGCTGCTCTTGAACCGCTCTGATGCAACCCTTCCTCTTTTCCATGTTACAATGGGGGTTGTTCGCTCACTTTTGCAAAGAGGATAGTTCATAGTCTGGGAATAGTCCTTGATGAAAGGCTAACATCTGAGTCTTAGGTGGTTGCTGTAGTCAAGGGCTGCTTTTACCATCTCAAGAATACTGCCAGACTTTACCTTTTTTCAGGAACCTTCTCATCCAAGGACTGTGGTGCATGCCATCATCTCCTCTTGCTTAAGACTGCTGTTATGGCCTCTACAAGGGCTTGCCTTGTGGTCAAATTCAATGTCTGTAGCTTGTGCAGAATGCATTGGCAAGGCTCCTGACTTCTACATGGAAGACAAAGCATGTCACTTCCTTGCTACAGGTTATGTGCATGTGGCCTTTGAGGCAGTGGATCAACTACAAGGCTCTTCTATTATACACAACCACAGGCAGCCTGGTCCCACTCTATCTCCCTAAGTTTCTGACTTGCTACGTACAAGGGAGAAGAAAAACATTACTCACTGTAGTAATGTTCCTTCTTCTAAGGTATCCAAAAGTACGTCATACAAATCTCCATCTAAATGTGTCGCCTTGGAGACTAGAACTGAATGCTATAACGGAATTTAGAACTGTGTTCAGAATCTGTACTGTGGTCACACTTCCCCTACTGGAATAATGTCAGATTTGTTTCTGTAGAGCAAGGGAAGTAGTGACCACTGATAACTAATCTATTCTAAAAATAAAGCAATACTGTAGATAAGTGTGTTATTTTTAAGGTAAATAAGAAGAGTATCCAGTGATATAGGTGATGCAATTTGAGCAACTCAAAATAAGCAACTCAATTTGCACGCCCGACGAAAGAGCAACCGTCAGACCATTTACTTTTATTTTTTATTTATTTGTCTAGGATTACTAATACCTTTGAGCCAAGGCTCTTTTACAAACGTTCCACATCAGTTACTTACAAACAACACGAGAACAACAGTGAAAAACAATGCATGTTACAATACAGCTATTGAAAGGTCAAGTGTTGGAAGAGTAAGGTGTAGAGGCGGAGGAGAAGAGCGGGTGGTTAAGAGAGGCAGCTAAAGTGAAAAGGACAAACATGGCTAGAGAACATGAGCCCACAGGGATAGGGTTGGGTCTGGTGCCCGTGGTGACAAAGAGACAAGTATGAGGGGGTGTGGAGTCGAGGATGGCAAGAGGCATTTGTCAAACAGAGAGATGGAGAGGAGTAAGGAGGGGAAAGTGGGGATTGGGTATGGGGGGGGGTGCATAAGAGGGCAAAGTGCTATAATGGGGCAAAGAGAGGCTAAAGAGGTGATATGAAAACTTGAGAATTTAAGCGGTACCTCAGGAGCTGGGGAATAAGCAGAAAGACCATAGCAAGGGGGAAGGAATAGCAATTGTAAGAGACAAAATAGCGAGGAACAGTGAGTGTAAGGGACAAAATAGTGTATGTGAGGGATTGATTAGGAAATACTGTGCATGATAAATAAAGCAACTGAACAGGCAACTGCCGAGCTGGCTGCTTGGTGTGCTGGTAGGGTCACCGCCCATGATGCATATGGTACTGGGTTCGGGACTGCGTGAGGATGACGTTTTTTTATATGGTGTTGGTTTGGCCCTTTGTTTTATTTTATTTTTTTATGCCCTTCCATTCCCTCGAGATTCTTACCCCCTCCTGCGGGTTGTCCTTCCATGAGTAGCCCCCTCCAGTGTTTTCCTCATTACCTCAGTGTCCGCACCCTCGGAGTTGATTATAATTATTTGGGGGATGTGGCCCCCCAGCATAACTCATTAGGTAGATGGCCTGGTTTCTTTAGGTGGTGTGGTCGCGGATTTGGTTTTTGGTGTAGTGCTAATCGACAATTTTGTTTTCAGCGATTAGCAATTGCTGTTATTTCACTTGATGATAAATCTTTGCTATTATCACATGGAACCAATAAGAACTGATTCTAGCACTGGCCCGGTGGTGTAGAGGGCTGAGGCGCTGATGCCTTCCCTCTTACTAGGCTGGCAACCTGGGGTTGGAAGCGAGCTTGGACTGCCAGGGGTTGGCCAGGGGAGACAGGATCGAGTGTCTGACGGACAGCTCTCCTCTCTCGGGAAGGGGTGGGTTGTGAATCCCTGGCAGCAGAATTACCATGCGGAGGTGTGCAGTGCAACAGCCTGGGACACATGAGGTATTATTGGAGGAGGTGACGGTGGATGTCTGTGGGAGGAGTGCGGGAGCATGTTCGTACCCACGCTGGACATCACTGCACGTTCATGCCTCGGGGTGGGAGGGAGGTAACCACGAAACCAAGGAAACACCTCCTGCTGGGAGAAGACGCTACTCCGCCACCACGCCCACACTGGATCCTCCTCTGTGGGACCTGACTGCCTCTCTCCTTCACCTCTGCCAGGACTGTAGAGTCAGAAGATTGTTGTGTGCAGAAAGCTTGGGGTGGGGGTTGAGGAACAGGATCCCTGGTACAGGGGATCACAGCAGGGTGGGATAAGGTGGGGTGACCGATGAGGCCCCTGTGAGAACTGATGGGAGGGAAAGAAAGTTCAAAGAAAAAAAAAAAAAAAGAACGGATTCTAAAACACCGTAAAAATTCAAAACGTTTAAACAATACAATGCTCAACTACAAAAGAAATTATCCAAATGATTCTTATGAGAACCACATTTTTAGGTACTAAAAGAAAAAATTACTCACCTTAGTAATGTTGTTTCTTCTAATGGAGTCTTGCTGTATTATGACAATTGCAGTGAGTCCCCATCTTCGAACTGCCCCAGAGGTGAAATAGTTAACTTTTCCATGAAGCATGGAACTCTGAGCGCGAGCTCGGTTAGAAAGCTCTGTCTGTTGTGCTTCAAGCATAAACTATCAGATATTTACGAGCTAAAACTCACTAAGGTTCTGTGTGGAAGCTGTAAACCTACACTAGCCAACTGGCTACTAACCTAAACACGCATTTCCTGGTCTCAAACAAAGACTCAAGTCAGGAGACCTAGAAAAAGAAAAACACAACACCAATTCACCCCAAAAAGAGGGTGTAAAAAACAACAAGGTGGGCATAAATGAGTGCCAACCCTGTAAGGCCCAGCCACACCCCAAAACGGAGGTTCTGAGAGGGCAGGCAGGAGGGAGGTAATATATAGCAAGACTCCATTAGAAGAAACAACATTACTAAGGTGAGTAATTCTTCTTCAAACAACATGAAGTCTTGCTATATTATGACACTGCAGACCACTACAGCAGTACCCCATGGAGTAGGGACAGAACCTACTTAGAGACAGGCTCTGAAGAACAGTTGTGCCAAACTGAGCTTCACTCCTAGCCTGGATGTCCAGGGAGTAATGCTTAGTAAAAGTGTGAACTGTTTTCCAGGTAGCTGCTTGACATATTTCTAGAATAGGAATGTCTCTGGCAGCAGCCAGAGAAGCAGCTGTACCTCTGGTAGAGTGAGCCCTCAGGCCTGAGGGGGGAACTTTACCCAACTTTTTGTAGCAGAATTGGATACAAAAGACAATCCACCTGGCAATGGATCTTTTAGTGGCTGGCTTCCCTTTACCAACCTTGCCGTAAGTGAGGAAAAGTTGGAGGGAGTCAAACCTGTGACTCTTGGTATGCTCTATGTAGTAACTAAGGGCTCTCTTCACATCTAAGCTGTGCAGCCTCCTCTCACCAGAGGAGGAGTGGTCAGTGAAGTACACTGGAAGAGAGATAGATTGATTGGTGGAAATCTGAAACCACCTTAGGAAGGAACTTCCTGTTAGTCCGGAGGACCACCTTATCTCTGTGAAAGGAGATAAAACCGGCTCCACTGACAACGCTTGTAATTCACTTATGGGCTCATGGAGGTGATACAACAGAAACATAGTCTTCCAAGTCAAGTACTTAAGCTCAGCTGAAAACAAGGGTCAAGTGGGTTGCATAAGCTGGAGCAATGCAAACATTAAGATCCCAGGCAGGGCAGGGTCCTCTGAATGGAGGGTTGGTGTGAAGCAACCCTCTAAAAAACTGGAAAATACAGGATGAGCTGAAAGAGAAGAGGACTTACCTGCTGAAATAAAAGCAGACACAGCTGCCAAATGCACCTTCAGGGTAGCTGGTCTGAGCCCCAGAGAATTCAGATGGACCATATAATCCAGGACTGTGGGTAGATCAGCAGAGTCTGGGAAATATGCTTTTTCGAAGGCACCATATGGAAAACCTTTTCCATTTGGAATTGTAGGTAGCCCTGATGGAAGGCTTCCTGAGGCCTTCAATCTATCCATTACACCTTGGGAAAGGTGTAAATCAGCAAACTTTAACTCTTCAAGAACCAAGCCTCGAGATTGAGAGATTTGAGACTGGATACCAAACCTGGCCCCTGGGCACAGGTTAACAGATTGTGATTCCTGGGAAGGCACAGGGAGTGATGGACTGCTAAGGACAGTAGGAGTGGATACTAGGGTTGTCTGGCCCAATCCGGAGCTATCAGAATGATTTTGCAGGATTGGGATCTGATTTTGACTAACACTTTGAACAGGAGAGGGAAGGGAGGGAGGGAAGGCATAGAGGAACTTCCCTTCCCAACTGAGGGCTAAGGCATCCAGGGGGAGTGAGCCCAACACTGGGGGCCTGCAGCAAAAAAGGGGAAGTTGGTGATTGTCTGGGGCTGCAAAAGATCTATCTGTGGGTGCCCCATCTGGCAAATACTACCCAAGACTAGGGGATCTAGTGACCATTCGTGATGGCCCTGAGAAATCCTGGTGAGAGCATCTGCTAGGACATTGTCCTTGCTCTGGAACTTGGACTGCCATAAGGGAGGTATTCAGGGAGTAAGCCAGAGACCACAACTTCATCGCTTCGGTGCACAA
This sequence comes from Neoceratodus forsteri, assembly GCA_016271365.2. Classification (NCBI taxonomy): domain Eukaryota; kingdom Metazoa; phylum Chordata; order Ceratodontiformes; family Ceratodontidae; genus Neoceratodus; species Neoceratodus forsteri. The sequence continues at coordinate 1,071,625,228 of CM028130.1, forward strand.
GGCCGTAGACAGAGTGCCCCCTTGCTTGTTGACGTACCACATTGTAGTGGTGTTGTCTGTTCTGACCTGAACAATCTTGTTCTGAACAGACTTGGAAAAAACTTGAAGTGCTAGAAAAACTGCTCTGAGCTCCAACAGGTTGATGTGAAGCAGAGATTCCTGGGGAGACCACAGACCCTGGGTGGTGAGGTCGCCCATGTGAGCTCCCCAACCCAAGAGGGATGCATCTGTAGTAAGGATTAGAGAGTGAGACTGAGTGACAAAGGGAACCCTTGTTCAGGTTGCTCTGATCCTGCCACCACTGCAGGGCTTGGATCAGGGTTCGAGTTACTGGGATCAACTTGGTCAGAGGATCCTTCTTTGGGACCAAAAAGCTCTCAAATGGAACTGGATGTCCCTCATCTGAAATCTTGCTCCTGCACAACTGCTGTGGAAGCAGCCATGTGTCCTAGGAGCTGCAGAAAATGCATTGCTGCTCGAGAGACCTGCAGGGTGAATGAGGAGGCCAGGGAGACTAGGGTATTTGCCCTGTCCAGAGGAAGGAAGGCCCTGGCCTCCTGTGTGTTCAGTTCTGCGCCTATGAAGGTAAGAAGCTGGACAGGCTCTAGAACTGACTTTGAGATTCAGAAGGAAACCTAGAGAGGTAAGCAGTTGCTGCGTATCTGAAGATGTAAAGTGACCTGTTCTGGGGACTGGCCTACTATGAGCCAATCGTCCAGGTAGGAAAGATGGCAATCTTTGCCTTCTTAGGTAGGCAACTGCTACTGCCAGGTATTTGGTGATACTCCCTGAGCAGAAGTGAGGCCAAGGGCATTGTTTGAACTGGTAATGGCCTGAGGGCAGTCTTGAACCTGAGGTACTTTCGATGGGAGTTTGATGGGAATATGGGAGTAGGTATCCTTGAGGTCCAGGTAGCTGCTTTTCAATTCCCTGGCTTTAGAGAAGGTGGATAATTCCTAGAGCCACGCTTTTTGAACTTCTGTTTTAAAAGGTGCTGTTTATGTTTGAGATCCAGAATGGCCGCCATTCTCCTGTCTTTTTGGGGTAAGGAAGTACCTGAGTACAAACCTTGCCCTGGTGTAGGGAGAAACCCTTTCCACTGCCTCGAGAGCTCAGGAGGGTACAGACCTCTGTCTCTAGGGCAAGTGCCTCTGATGGAGATACAGGTGGAAAAGATCTGGTTCTCAGCTTTGGAAATTTTCTGAAGCTGAGAACCAGTCCCTGGCTTACTACTTCCAGGACCCACTTGTCTGATGTTAGAGACTTCCAGTCCTGGACAAAGTAAGCCAGCCTGCCCCCTACAGGTAGAGAAGAATCGGCCCTGGCAACCCATCAGGGTGCCTGCTTGGCAGGGGCTTGGGCTGAGGGGTGGGAGCAGGCCTGCTTGGCCTCTGGCCTGCCTCTCCTCTAAAGAATCCCTCTGCGGCGGGTATAGGAAGAGGAAGCTTGGGTTTGGTAAAAGGCATATGAAAAGGCCTGCCCCTGCCTTTAGGAAGCTGCTTTTGAGGAGTGGCCTGCCTTTCCTTGGCCTGTGCACTTATAGGTGGTCCTATATTCATCTATTTTCATGTAATTTCTGTTTGCTCTCAAACAGAGAATTGCCCACAACAGGAAAAATCCATGGCCTTAGACTGGGTATCCTGAGACAGGGTAGTACATCTGAGCCCGCCATTCTGCGAAGAGCCCAGATGTAGCCATGACTCTTGATGAAACATCATTAGAGTCAACTGCAGCAGAATTGCACCTTGGATGCCTCATACCATCCATAGCCACCTGTTCCAGTTCCCTGGCAAACTGGTCAGGGACTTGTTTTGCTAGAGCCAGCACAGTATCCCATCTGATTTCTGGTACCTAGCAGCATAAGCCTATAATTTGCCTGTCTGAGTCCCAAAGATGCTGTCATGTACTGTTTCTTTGCCATAGCATCCATCTTCCTGGAGTCCTTCTCAGGGGTGTGTGAAGCTAGGGGAATATTAGCCTTGTCACAGGCTGCAGCCTGCACTACCCCCACATGGCTGTATTGCTGAGTGAGGAAATCAGTGTCGGAACTCTGATAAGGTATACCTCTTGTCCATCCTTTTATCCACAGGAGGTATAGTGTGAGGAGTTTTAAAACTTTTACTGTCTGTTTCCAAAAGATTTATGTAAAGGAATAGACAGTCTCCCTAGACTCTGGAATATCCATCATTTCTACATAGTCAGGCTCCTCTTGGTCATCAACAGCTTCCTCAACAGGGAGCTGCAGAGTATCAGCAACTTTCTTATAAAAATGAAATGAGAAGGGACTCAGAAAGCCTGAGAGGAGAAACCCTTAATGGTCTATCTGGAGAGATGTCCGTTCAATGGGCACATCCAGATCTTCAAAACCATATTCACTCTCCTATTCCCTTCCCTTCCTCCGGTTCATAAAAATCCCCACAATCATAAACCTGAACCGGTGGAATTGGCGAACTTAACGCCTACCTGATGGGTGATGTTCGGGTCGGATGGGGAAGAGACTGGACAATTTGAATTGCTTTAGCTATTTCTTCAGCAGTTGGGGAGAGAACTTTTGGCTCTCGCTAGCTGACTTTCTAGTCCTTTTGCTGGGACCGCCCTCAGAACCGGCTCTTCGTTTGCCGAGGAAGTATCGCCTCTGGTCAGAGGGCACTCCCTCCGGTTCGGTTGGTACCGAACCGGGCTGGCCATCCGGGTCAGCGGACTTTTTGGCCTCCCTTTCTCTGAGCCTACCAACTCTCTTCTATGGTGGCAGCAGGGAAATTCCTACAAATCTGGCAATCTGAATTGAGGTGGTCAAACCCCAGACAACAGACACATGTGGTGTGTGGGTCAGCCTTAGCAAAAGCTTCCCCACAAACACTACAGTGCTGAAACCCAGTGGGTCCGGTTTTCTTTGGGTTTCTCAGACATAATGCCAGCCTAACCAAACTTGCCCGTTTATGGCAATCCACCAAGCAAGACATCCTTATCGGTTCCTCAACCATGTCACGGGTCGTGGAAAAAACGAATGAAACTGCTTTTTTGAACCGATAAGAACCGGAACCGCATCATAAAAAGGACTAGCAATTTTTCAAACAACCTGATCGGTTCAAACCAAACCGATAAATGTACAAGTTCCACAAAGAAATTTCAATGTAAAACCTATCTATTACTTACGTTACCACAGACAGAGCTTGAACCGACCGGTTGCGGTTTAATCTCGGTTAATTTTCACTAAAAACCGATAAAATTACACTTTTTAAACGGACAAATGAACCGAGCAGAAGGAGAAATCTCCGGAGCGACTGTTCAGTGAGGCGGAGTAAAGAATCTGACAGTTTATGTTTGAAGCACAACAGACAGAGCTTTCCAACCGAGCTCGCGCTCAGAGTTCCATGCTTCATGGAAAAGTTAACTATTTCACCTCCGGGGCAGTTCGAAGATGGGGACTCACTGCAATTGTCATAATATAGCAAGACTTCATGTTGTTTGAAGGGGAGGCAGGGTCAGAGGCTGTGGGCTAGATACTCAAAAATGCATAAAAGCAGGGCACAAAGGTTTGTACTGCGCCTGACTTACAGATCGCTATATTCAGTCGGGTAGTGGATTAGCGCTATCCGACTGAATATCAGCCCATGTCCAACAGTGCTAAGTTAGCTGCGCTGCCCTGACATGGACCTGTTCTGCATCCAGCCCATAGGGAACTGCACCCCCACCCCCACCCAAGGACAGTGCCAGAAGCCATGATGTGATATTCAATCAAGAATGAGCCCACTAAGCATGCAAGGTGCTAAGGGGCCAGTTTCAATCACAAGAGTGTGATGTGCATATTTATGGAATACATACAAACAGAGGAAAGACAGAAGTAAGTGCATCAGCTGGGACTTGAACCCAGGCTGCCTGGGAGGCCTCTCTCTTTCTGTGACTGAAAATGTGATTATCTGTGCAGCACCAGGTTGTGCACTAGGAAAGAGTAATGTGCACTGGGATGGCTCAGCTTCCAGTTGCCTTGGTGGTGCAGCTGGTAACACAACCGGAACTGTATTCTGGGCAGCTTGGGTTCAAGTCCCAACTGAGGCACTTACTTCTTTCTCTCTTCTGTTTGCTAAGGGGCCAGTAGCATGCCCAATATGGGCTCATTTGCATTGGAAACGGTGTCCTAGTTGTGCTCATCCTGATGTCATCCTTGGTGGATAGCGGCACTCCACCCCCGAACACCTATCTCGATAATGGAATGTTTACACTGCTGTCTAGTGGCATCCCCCCACCCCTCAAACACCCATCCCAGTACATCCAAACATTGCCCAGATGTGTAGTGGCACACCCCCCCACCCTCCGATCACCAGTCCCATACAATGGAATGTTTAACCTGGTGTTTAGTGGCACTTCCCACTCCCCAAACACCCATCCCAGTATATACAAACACCATCTTGGTGTCTAGTGGCACTGCTCACCCTCTGATCGCCCATTCCGAATAATGAAATGTTTACCCTGGTGTCTAGTGGCACCCCTCACTCCTCAAACAGCCATCCTGATGCATCCAAATGTTGCCCTGGTGTCTAATGGCACCCACCACCTTCCAATCGCCCATCTCATATATGATGCTCAATCTCTGGTGGCTAGTGGCACCACCTCCCCCCGATCTATCACCCCATGGTACCCATAATAACCCTGGCATCCAGTGGTACCCCCACCCCTGCCAAATGCTGGTCACCAAATGGACTGATGAACATCAGTGGTTCAACAGCCCCCATCTGCTACACCCACACCCAACACACCACCCAAGCAACCCCCACCCTTATCAGTAATGCCAAGGACATGTGGTGAACCCGATACAATGACCAGCATAGCCCTCCTCTCACTTCCTCGGCCGGCTGCCATATGGGATGACAGCACGCATACAGTATTGCTGTACTGCTGATGCTTGCTGGTCTGTTTGGCAACTGGCATTCAGGGGTTGGGGGTAGCAGTACCACTGGATGCTGGAGTAATTATGGCTACCAAGGGATAGGGATCAGGAGAGGTGGTACCACTTGCCATCAGAGACCGGGTGTCATATATGGGACAGGCGATCGGAGGGTGGGGAGTGCCACTAGACACCAGGGCAATGTTGTTACTCCCCAGGATGGGCGATCGGAGAATGAGGCCTGAACTAGACACCAGGGTATACATTCCAGTATATGGGACAGGTGTTTGGGGAGGTGCCAACTGACACTAGGGGAAACATTCCATTATATGTGATGGGTGTTTGGGGGAGGGGATGCCACTAGAGACCAGGGAATCATGGTAGCTCACTGGAACGGGGATCAGATGGTGGTGGGGGGGGATGCCACTATATACCAGGGAGCCTTCTGTCTGTCATGAGACTGACGATCGGGTTGGGCAGCTGCAGTACAGTTGTACTGCCACTGGTGGGGTGGGGGCGCGGATTTTGCACTCCGTTAAGACTAAGTTTTTGTAGGTTTTAAACAGGGCCACTTTGGGTGCCATTTACTGCTGATGCAAACCTCTGAATTTGCCACTATGCTGATATGCAGGTGGGGACCTCGTCATTTGCATGGACGCAATGTTATGTTAGTGCACGGGTGCTTAAAGGTTTAGCCTGCGCTACAAGGGTCTCTGAATACAGACCCCACCCCAAAACCGGGCGCAAAACCCGGACAGCATGGTCAAACACCCGTTAGCACCCATGCTAACTTCTGAATATCGTGCCTTGTATAAATTATTGGATCCCTTAGAAGAAAGAACATTACTACTGTGAGTAATCATTTCTTCTTAAAACTGGAATCCAACAATAATGCCACGCAAATCTGCAGACTCACTAGCAGTACCTTGGTAGGCTGGGTGTAGAACCTATTTAGGAAAAAGGTTCTGAAAGACAGCCGTCTCAAACTTAGCATCTCTGCTGTATATATCCAGGCAATAATACCTTGTAAAGCTGCAGGCTGTTTTCCAGGTAGCTGCCTTACAAATCTTTTGAGGGGGGACGTCCCTTATAGCTACCGCAGAGACAGAAGTAGCTCTATCACAGTGCACCATTAGGCTTCTTGGAAACTGGTTACCAGCTTTTCCATAGTAAAAATTGACCACAGGAGACTATCCAATGAGAAATGCTGTACAGTAATCTTTCTGGCTGCTGTTTTACCTTTGCCAACCTTTCCATCGGTAGCAAGCAATTGACGGTTCTGGTGCCTTTTGTTCTGTCCAGATAGTATCTCCATGTCCTTTTTTTTTATTGGAATTTTCATGTAGTACAACAAACAATACAATGACCAACAATGAACAACACTGCAAACAGTACAATACATGACAACAGACTCCATACGACCCCCTCCCCCCAGAGATGACCAATTCCTTAAATTCAAGTGTGCCCATCCCATTAGGTAAGGCAGACACAATTTCTATGGTAGCACTTTTAGTAACAAAGGACAAAGCGAATCTGTGCACAGACCCCACGGCACAATACTGCATAGCTTTCTGCCACATAAGGGGCGTTTTCCCTTCTTTGAGGCACACCCTATCATATGTTCTATCTAATTAGTAATATGTGCAGTAATTCCCACCTATTTAAAAATGTGTGGGTCTATGTTTTAAATTTGCTGTAGTTTTCTCTGCATTCAGGGTGAACAACATCTCTTTATGCCACTCTGTATATGGTGGTACAGTGTGTCCTTGCCCAACCAGAGTCTCAATATAATAAGCTTAACAACTGCCACTATAGGAGCCATGTGTCCTTTCCTGGGGCCAACGATACTACTTTGATGTAGCCCCAAAAGACAAATTTCCAGGGTAAAGGTATCTTGCAGTCCCAGTAAGGGATGCAGCCCCTCCCTAATCACTGTCCAGAAGGTCTGCACCCGCTCACAGGCCCAAAAGATATGATACAGTGTGCTTGTTTCCTGAAGGCATCTAGTATGAAGACATGTTGCATGTTTACCCATCTTATATAATTTCCTTGATGTGTCATATAGGTTATAGATAGAGCCAGGTATCGACAAATTTCAAATTTACATGGTAGTCCAGGACAACTGACCTACCCAAAAACGGTAGTCCCACTGTTGTGAATGGTAGTCCAAAGGTCAGAAGGCCTTATTTTAAGGAAAATTTACAAAAAAATGATGTAGCAACAAAGTAAATGGTTGTGGCATTGTATTAATAACAACTAGATGTAGATTGTATAAAGGCTATATAAAACAGTAAAAATGAAGATGTATTATTTAAATTTTTCTGTTAAATACAGGTTTTGTGATTCGATGTCTGAGTCAAGGGAGCCAGAGTTGACCCCAGTCCAGTCCCACACATGCCAGAATGAAGCAGAGAATAATGAGGGCAAAGATAATGAGAACTCAGATTCAGAACTGTCACCAACATCAAGTCAACTGGTGGTGCTAGTGCTAGGACAGGAGGATGAAGCAGCAACAGCAGTACTAGTGGTGACTCAGTGATATCACTCTGAACTGCGCGCTGGCCACTTTCCAGAATATGCTGGTTCTGGCATAGCACATGTGGACTCGACTTCTCGTGTGTACATAGTGACTCAATTTTAAAATTGTTAGAGTCTGTGGCAAACACATTTGTTTTTTGTGAAAAGGCTGGTGTTGCAGTCACACACTGCAATACATCAATCCCTTTTTTTCATCGTATTTCAGCCATTTATAAGTGGTCAATCAATGAGGCTGAAAACAGCCTGGCCCTCTTTTCTTGGTTACATTTCTTTACTTCTTTTCTCTTGTACCACTGCCTCATCAGGGACAGGCACTAAACTGTGTTTGTTTGAAAGTGATATAGGGGCTACAGGCTCAGCTAAGGCCTCACTGCTTAAATCAGCTATTCTATTAAGTACCACAGATGCACTTGCTGCAGACTATTTACTACTTTCATCTGATTCTGCGGAAGAAGTAGTTTTAGAAGTATTAGAATATTAATTAGTAAAAAAAATTAGTAAATTAGTAAGAAAATTAGTATTTAAGTATTAGAAGAACGTGAGGATGCTGCTGCTGACCAGAGGGATAATAGAGTTTGTTGCTTACTTTTCTGCATACTGAACATTTCAATGTCTGGCTCTGCTCTGCTCTAGTGTTTAATGCTTACTTTTTTAGTTCTGCGATGATGATGATAACATTTTATTCCTTTAAAGTCACTGTGGTGCGTGTCTTTTTTTTACTGTTGGTGGTAGACAATGGGAAGGAGAGCAGACAGACAGACAGACACTACAGTCTATTGCTTAACTTTTATTTACAAGCTGCAGTGAAAACTTAAGCTACAGGAAGGAGGCAGTCAGTCAGGTAGAAGAATGGGAGGAAAAGGAAATAGCAGAAACTATACTATTTGGAACAGAACGACGGTGTTGTTGCACACTGTTGCAGTTGCTTGCTTCGATGCTTACTTTGTCCTTTTGTCCAGTCACTAGCCAGCCGGCCACAGGACACTGGGCACTTGGGCAATGGGCAGGTCACCCCTTTCCACACGGCACCTCTATCCCAACACACTCACAGCCCACATGCAGTTAGTTAGGCTTCTCTAATTTTATGTTCTGTCAAATCTTTTTTTTTTTGTTTTGTTTAACAGCTGCTTTCTTATTTCTTTATGTGTCTTTCACAAGCCAGCCGGCCACAGAACACTGGGCAGGTCACCCTTTCCACACGGCACCTCTATCCCAACACAGCCCACACACAAGGCTTCTCTAATTTTATATTCTGTCAAACCTTTTTTGTACGGCTGCAGTAGGTGGAGCCTGTAGACATTCTGCATGTACAAAAGGAGTGATGTCATGTTTTCTGTCCGTGGAACTGACTGAAGGTGTACATAGTCTCCTCTACCTTACCGTCCTCCAGATAATGTTTTCTACCCTCAAATAAATATCCTTTCATGTTAGTCAATGGTTGCAGGGTACTATTTTCTTTCTTAAATGGGCGGTACAAGAACTGGAACCTGAGAAGTGGGAGGCAGCATTAGTTTTTTTTGGGGAGTGAGATCCACCCGAGAAGCTCCTACAGATACACCCCACCTTTTTTTTTTATTCATGTGGGAGGGGGGCATGAGGTGGATCTATCATGTTTCAACAAATGACCATCAGAGTTGCTTGGGGAAGTAATTAAGGAGTGCATGAAACTGCATCTAGGCATATCCCCCCCCAAACACACACACATAAGCTCCTAAAGATCCACCCCCACCTTTTTTGATTCATGTGGGAGGGGCATGATGTGGATCTATCATGCTGGAACAAGATACACTAGTTTGGGACCTGGACCAAGCAACAGAACAAGTCTGTGGAATGACTGAGTTGTGGAGCCCCTGCATTTTATTAAGGACTAGGAGAACAGAAAATACTTAATGCCTTCAAATTGACTTAAAAACCTTTGGAACAAATGATTATCAGAGCCACCTGGGACCTCAGAAGGAAAGAGTAATTAAGGAGTGCCTGAAACTACAGCTCCCAAGGAAAACAACAGACACGACATAAGCTGAAAGAGCCACAGGTTTTTCTTAAACATTTATATACTAAAAACATAAAGTTCAGCTTTTGGGATTAACAATATTTATCATATTATATATATATATATATATATATAGTCTTTTCAGTAGTTTCAAAACATTAAAGCACTGGTGTTAGTAATGCATTTAGAAACACATTTTTAATTGTCTTTACAGTTAAAACATGCAGTTTCATGTGAGGGCACTTTTTTGGGGGAGGAGGTTCAAATTATTTTAATAATGGGCACAGTACTTGGTAAACATAGTCCTTTGATGATAAATTGCATTTTTTCTTTTAAGTTTGAGAAGTATGCATTATATATAAGTGTAACAGTGTTATAAATAGGACTGGAGAATGAATAATGGTTAAGTGCCTAGAATTTATTTTTATATAATAGAGTTTATATGTGGCAAGTAGGTAGGGTACAGTGTTTTTATTGTGGCAGTAGGACAGATTTGTTAGGATAAATAAATGTTTCGCAAATAAGAAAAAACTGTACGGGCTACAGTTTGCAAAACAGTGATATATATCATAGGGTTTTCTTTCAAGTATTGTAGCTATGGCTCATTTTGTACTATCAGTAAAAGGAGAGAAGAAAACATTGAACAAGAAAACGGTGATTTTAAAAGCTATTCTGATCAGAGCGGACAAAAAAAAATCTCAACTGTATTTTTTATTATATTTTATCAGGGACACTAGAAACAGGATGTTAACACATCAGTGAGCACTGATGCCATGTGTCTGTGTTAGGCAAGTTGTGGGTGGAGTTGCCTTGCACATGTTAAAATACACCAGCTGCAATTAACAACTACCTGTAGAAGCAAAATGCTGTTTTTTTTTTCCTACTTTCTATTCACTGATATTATAAACTGAGCCAGGAAAAAAGTAAGACTGAACAGATCAGAGCTGACATTAAAAAAATGTGATGTTCCTAAGGTCTGCTGCATGCACTATGCTTTTATTTTCGTGGGAGGGGCATGAGGTGGATCTATCATGTTGGAACAACTGACTATCAGAGTTGCCTGAGGAAGTAATTAAGGAGTGCCTGAAACTGTATCTAGGCATATCCCCCCACCAAACACACACACACACACACACACACACACAAGCTCCTAAAGATCCACCCCACCTTTTTTTTTTTTTTTTTATTCAGTGGGAGGGGCATGAGGTGGATCTATCATGTTGGAACAACTGACTATCAGAGCTACCTAGGGAAGTAATTAAGGAGTGCCTAAAACTGCATCTAGGCATACCCCCACCCCCAAAAAAACCTGCACGCACTAAGACATCATGATTTTTTTTTTTTTTTTTTTTTAACTCTTAAGCATGTTAATATTTGACTCTTACAGTATGGGCAAGTTTGGCATAAAAATAAAATAGAAAAAAAAAAAAAGGATCAAGCAGGTGCCTTTTCCTTTGTGAGATACATGCAGACAGAAGGTCACAAATCCTGTATGACAAGTTCATTATATGGATGTTTTCCATGTAGAACAGAAATTTTGTTAATGACATGTATGTAGCATCGTCTGTAGCTAGTAAACTATGATTTACGTAGGTACTGTAAACTACAGGTTTTATTTCAGAAATCCAGTCTTGATGAATTAGTTTTTTTAGCAGTTCTGTAAGATTTATGTGTCTCTGATGTAGAGTGCATAGCACAGAAGAAAAAATTACTCACCTTAGTAATGCTGTTTCTTCTAATGGAGTCTTGCTATATTATGACATATGCAGTATAACCCCAGGTTAGAACTGCTCTGGAGGTGAAAGAGTTAACTTCCATGCAGGGCATGGAATCTTGAGCGCGAGCTTGGTTAAACACTCTGTCTGTTGAAGCTCAAACTTAAACTGTCAGATCTTTACGAGCAAAAACTCACTAAGGTTCTGTGTGGAAGCCGTAAACCTACACTAGCCACTGGCTACTAACTACAAAAACACCTTTTTGTTCTTGATCCCAAAACAAAGACTCAAGTCGGGGGATTCAAGAAGGAAAATTTTAAGCATAACACCTAAGCACCCGGAAGGGTGAAATAAAGTGGGCATCAAAGAAGTGCCAACATTGCACTGCCCTCCCACATCCCAAAAACAGAGGTTCTGAGAGGGGCAGGCTGGGAGGTCATAATATAGCAAGACTCCATTAAAAGAAACAACATTACTAAAGGCGGTAATTTTTCCTTCCAAACAACGAAGTCTTTTTATATTGAATATACGCAACTACACAGCAGTACCTCCATGGAGGAGGGACAGAACCTACTTGGGAAATAGGCTCTGAAGCATAGCTGTGAAAAATCGAGCATCACTCCTAGCCTGGATATCCAAGGAGTAATGCTTAGTAAAAGTGTGAACTGTTTTCCAGGTAGCTGCTTGACATATCTCTAGGATAGGAATGTCCCTGGCAGCAGCCAGAGACGCAGCTGTACCTCTGGTAGAGTTAGCCCTCAGGCCTGAGGGAGGAACCTTACCCAGTTTTACGTAACAGAATTGGATACAAGAGACAATCCACCTGGCAATGGATCTTTTAGTGGCAGGTTTCCCTTTACCAACCTCACCATAAGTGAGGAACAACTGGAGGGATTCGAACCTGTGACCCACGGTACATTCTATATAGTAACTAAGGGCTCTTTTGACATCTAAACTGTGCAGTCTCCTCTCACCAGAGGAAGAATGGTCAGTGAAGTACACAGGAAGAGACATGGATTGATTAAGGTGAAAGTCTGAAACCACCTTAGGCAAAAACTTCCTGTTAGTCCTGAGACTACCTTATCTCTATGAAAGGAGATAAAATCAGGCTCCACTGACAAGGCTTGTAGCTCACTTATCGCCTGGCAGAGTGGTGGCTACCAGAAACACAGTTTTCCAAGTCAAGTACTTCAGCTCTGCTGAAGACAATGGCTCAAAAGGGGTTGCATAAGCTGAGCGATGCAAATATTAAGATCCCAAGCAGGGGCAGGGTCCCTGAACGGGGGGTTGGTGTGAAGCAACCCTTTAAAAAACTTAGAGAACACAGGGTGAGCTGATAAAGAAGAGGGCTTACCTGCTGACAAGAAGACAGACACAGCTGTCAAGTGCACTTTTAGGGTAGCTGGTCTCAGCCCCAAGGAATTCAAATGCACCAAATAATCCAGGATCGTGGGAACACCAGCAGATTCTGGGGAAACATGTTTACCAGCACACCATATGGAAAATCTCTTCCATTTTGAATTATAGGTAGCCCTGGTGGAAGGCTTCCTAGAGGCCTTCAAGATATCCAATACACCTTGAGAAAGGTGTAGGTCAGCAAACTCTAACTCTTCAAGAGCCAAGCCTTGAGATTGAGAGATTTGAGGTTCGGATACCAAACTCTCCCCTGGGCACAGGATAACAGGTTGTGATTCCTGGGAAGACATAGGGGAGGGTGGACTGCTAGGGACATGAGGAGTGGGTACCAGGGCTGCCTGGCCCAATCTGGAGCAATCAGGATCATCTTGCAGGATTGAGATCTGATTCTGACTAGCACTTTGAAAAGAAGGGGGAAGGGGAAAGACATAGAAACTTCCTTCCCAACTGAGAAGGAAGGCATCCAGAGGGACTGAGCCCAACACTGGGGGCCTGCAGCAAAAAAGGGGAAGTTGGTGATTGTCTGGGGCTGCAAAGAGATCTATTTGCGGAGTGCCCCATCTGGCAAATATTACCTCCAGTACTAGGGGATCCAGTGCCCATTCGTGATGGCCCTAGGAAATCCTGCTAAGAGCATCTGCTAGGACATTGTCCTTGCCTGGGAGGTGAGCTGCCATAAGGGAGGCGTTCAGAGAATAAGCCAGAGACCACAACTTCATGCTTCGGTGCACAAGGCCATAGACTGAGTGCCCCCTTGCTTGTTGATGTACCACATTGTAGCGGTATTGTCTGTTCTGACCTGAACCACCTTGTTCTGGACAGATGTGGAAAAAAACCTGGAGTGCTAGAAAAACTGCTCTGAGCTCCAGCAAACTGATGTGGAGCAGAGATTCCTGAGGGGACCACAGCCCTTGGATGGAAAGGTCGCCCATGTGAGCTCCCCACCCCAAGAGGGATGCATCTGTGGTAAGGGTCAAGGAATGAGACTGGGGAGTGAAGGAACCCCTGTCTCAGATTGTTCTGATCCTGCCACCACTGAAGGGCCTGGATCAGGGGTTCGAGTCACTGGAATCAATTTGGTTAGGGATCTGTCCTTTGAGACCAAAAGGCTCTCAAATGGACTGAATGTCCCTCATCTGAAATCTCGCTCCCTGCACCACTGCTGCAGAAGCAGCCATGTGCCCCAGGAGCTGTAGAAATGCCTTGCTGGTCGAGAGACCAGCAGGGTGAAAGAGGAGGCCAGAGACATCAGGGTCCTTGCTCTTTCCAGAGGAAGGAAGGCTCTGGCTTCTTTTGTGTTCAGTTCTGCGCCTATAAAGGTGAGAAGCTGGACAGGCTCCAGAACTGACTTTGGAAGATTGAGAAGGAAACCTAGAGATGTAAGCAGCTGCTGGGTTACTTGTAAATGCAGTTTGACCTATTCTGGAGACTGGCCTACAATGAGCCAGTCGTCCAGATAAGGAAAGATGGCAATCTTTTGCCTTCTCAAATGAGCAACTGCTACTGCCAGGCATTTTGTGAACACCCTTGGAGCCGAGGACAGGCCGAAGGGCATTGCTCTGAACTGGTAATGGCCTGAGGGCAGTTCAAATCTGAGGTACTTTTGATGGGAGCTTCTGATGAGAACATGGAAGTAGGTATCCTTGAGGTCCAGGGAGGCTAGCCAGTCGCCTGGCCTTAGAGAGGGTAAAATAATCCCCAGGGTCACCATTTTGAACTTTGGTTTTAAAAGGTGCTTGTTTAGATATCTGAGATCCAGAATGGGCCGCCATTCTCCTGTCTTTTTTGGGGTAAGGAAGTACCTGGAGTACAACCCTTTGCCCTGGTGTATCGGAAGAACCCATTCCACGGCTCTGAGAGCCAGGAGGGAAGAAACTTCTGCTTCCAGGGCAAGTGCCTCTCATGGGTTTGCAGGTGGAAAAGACCTGGCTCTCATCTTCGGAAATTTTTTGAAGCTGAGAACCAGTCCCTAGCTTACTACTTCCAGGACCCACTTGTCTGATGTTAAAGACTTCCAGTCCTGGACAAAGTAAGCCAGCCTGCCCCCTACCGGTAGTGGAGAATCGGCCCTGGCTACCGCATCAGGGAGCCTGTTTTGCAGGGGCTTTGGGTTGAGGAGTAGAAGCAGGCTTACTAGAGCCCCTTCTGCCCCTTCCTCTAAAGAACCCCCTCTGGGCATAAGCAGAAGAGGAGGCCTGGCTTGGTAAACGGCCTATGAAAAGGCCTGCCCTGCCCCGACATGCTGCCTTTGAGGAGTGACTTGCCTTTCTTTGGCCTGTGCACTCCTATAGGTGGTCCTATACTCATCCATTTTCTTCATATAATTCTCTGTCTGCTCCCCAAACAGAGAATTGCCCACAACAGGAAAATCCATAGCCTTAGACTGGGTATCCTGTGACAGGGCAGTACATCTGAGCCAGGCCATCCTGCGAAGAGACACAGATGTAGCCATAACTCTAGATGAAACATCATTAGAGTCTACAGCAGCATGAAATTGCACCTTGGATGCCTCAATACCATCTGCAGCCACCTGCTCCAGCTCCCTGGCAAGCTGTTCAGGGGCCTGTTTTGCTAGGGCCAGGACAGTATCCCACCTGGATTTCTGGTACCTAGCTCAGTAAGCCATATAATTTGCCTGTCTGAGTCCCAAAGATGCTGCCATGTACTGCTTTTTGCCATGGCATCCATCCTCCTGGAATCCTTTTCAGGAGGGTGAGAGGCTAGAGGAATATTAGCCTTGTCACAGGCTACAGCCTGCACTACCCCTACATGGCTGCACTGCTGGAATAGGAACTCCGTGATCAGAGCCTGATAAAGCATACCTCTTGTCCATCCTTTTATCCACAGGGAGGATAGAATGAGGAGTTTTCAGAATTTTTACTGTCTGTTTCCTAAAAGATTTATGCAAGGGAATAGACAGTCTCCTAGACTCTGGAATATCCATCATTTCAACAAAATCAGGCTCTTCTTGATCAACAACAGCTTCCTCAACAGGGAGTTGCAGAGTGTCAGCAACTTTCTTGTAAAACAAAAAATGAGAAGGGGACTCAGATAGCCTGGGAGGGGATACTCCTGAGGGTCTGTCTGGGCACATCCAGACTTTCAAAATCACACTCACTCTCCTCGTACCCCTCCTCTCCTTCCCCTGGTTCATAAAAATCTTCAAAATCATAATCTTGAACTGAGGGAACCGACCGAACCGGGCACTTGCCCAATGGTGCTGGTTCGGACAGAACTGGGGAAAGAGACTGGACAATTTGAATAGCTTTGGCTATTTACTCAGCGGTTGGAGAAAGAACGTTTGGACCCAAACTAGCTGACCTTCTAGCCCTTTTAGTTGGAACCGGCTCCTCAGAGCTGGCTCTTCGTTTGCCTGAGGAAGCATCGCCCTGGTCAGAGGGCACTCCCTCAGGTTCGGTTGGAACCGAACTGGGCTGGCCATCCGGGTCAGCGGACTTTTTGGCCTCCCTTTCCCTGAGCCTACCAACTCTTTTTTCCATGGTGGCAGCAGGAAAATTCTTACAAATCTGGCAGTCTGCATCGAGGTGGTCAAACCCCAAACAATATACACAAATGGTGTGTGGGTCAGCCTTGGCAAAGGCTTCCCCACAGAGGCCACAGTGCTGAAACCCAGTGGGTCCGGTTTTTCTTTTGGGTTTCTCAGACATAGTGCCAGCCTAACCAAAACTTGCCCGTTACTGGCAATCCATCAAGCAAGACTCTCTTATCGGTTCCCAACCGTGTCACGGGTCGTGGAAAAACGTAATAAAATCTGTTTTTTTTAGAACCGATAAGAACCGGGAACCGCACTCTAAAGGGCTAGAAAGTAAATTTAAAACCCCTCTGATCTGTTCAAACCGAACCGAAAAAGATGTTTACAAGTTCCACACAGAAGAAAAAAATAACAAGTAAGCCTATCTATTACTTACAATACCACAGACAGAGCATGAACCGACGATTGCGGTTAATTTTTGATAAAATAACCGAGAAATACACTGTAAAACCGACAAACGAATTGAGCAGCAGGAGGAATCTCCGCACGTTTAGGTCCCAGTCATGGTTTTTGTTGGCCCACGTCTCTGTGACCGCCGTGACATCCACCCCGAACAGCATGGTCTGGAACTCTGGCAACTTGTTTCCCAAGCTCCTGGCATTTACTAACACCAACCCCAACCCCTTATCCCTGATCCCCTCTGTCGAACCCCAACCAGGTTCCTTATACTTCCATCCTCCCTCTGCTCCTCCTGAAACCTCCACCCCTAGTCTGTTTCCCCCCTCCCCCCCTTGGGTTTGAAGGCTACTCCCCTCATCTGGAGGAGAGGGCTACCAGGTAGTCTTGGTATTTTTTCCTGTGTGGTGAATAACAGGGATTTAAGCCAAATCCCACTCATCTTACACAGTTCCTCCTCGATTACCAGCCACTGTGGCTTATAGTACCCCTCAATGTCAAGTCAAGTCAAACTTTATTTTTATAGCGCCTTTCCAAACCAAGGTGCTGTACATAAAACCAGATACAGCAGGTATAAATAGAAATAAAATAAAACGATAAAACAGGTTATCCATATTTTGGGAAGGCTAAATCAAATAAATAGGTTTTTTAACTCAATTTTGAACCTATCGACGGTCAGGTATTCTCTTAACCGACGAGGTAGAGAATTCCACAGGGTTGGAGTTGAGAAAGAAAAAGCTCGAGAACCAGATGTCTTCAGTTGAACCCTGGGAATCTCCAGCAATCCCTCATCAGCGGATCAGAGAGGATGGAGGGGGCAGTAGGGTACAAGGAGATCTTGCAGGTAGCCGGGTCCCTGACCGTGTAAGGCTTTAAAGGTTAGCAAGTTAAACTTAAAGGTGATCCACCACTGAACAGGCAGCCAGTGCAGCTCGCGGAGCACAGGCATAATATGACTGATCCTAGAGGTCCCAGTCAGAAGCCTGGCTGCTGCATTCTGCACCAGCTGCAAGCAGTGGATATCAACCCCCTGGTAGCCCTAGGTACAGGGAATTGCAGTAATCAAGACGGGTAGTGACAAAGGCATGGACCAGTGTTGGAAGGTTGTCCAGAGGAACCAGGTGTTTCACCCAGGCGATATTGCTGAAATGATAGAAAGATGATTTGACAACTGCTGAAATCTGAGGCCTTAGAGTCAAACTATCGTCAAAAATAACGCCCAGGTTATGCACCCGGTCTGACATAGTGAGCTGTATACCATCAAGCAATAAACCTGATGGTTGTCTAGCCCCCCAACCTGCCCCCGGACGACCTGGGTCCACTACCAACACTTCAGTCTTGTCTGGATTAAGTCTCAACCAGCTGGAACTCATCTAAGTTCTGATCTCAGTAAGGCAATTATTTAGTATGGAGAGTGCATCATTTTGTCCAGGCAGAACGGACATATACAGCTGAGTGTCATCTGCATAGCAGTGAGAAAACAGACTGTATCGCCTGAGGATATCTCCCAATGGCAGCATGTACACTGCAAACAACATGGGGGCCAAAATGGAGCCCTGTGGTACCCCACAGAGCAGGGAGTGAGCACCAGAGGAATAAATTCCAGTGGCAACTCTCTGTAACCTGCCCATGAGGAACGAATGGAACCATTTAAGGACTGTACCAGACAGCCCACAAAAAAGCCGCAAGCGTCCAGCAGCACACCATGGTCTACAGTGTCAAATGCAGCAGAGAGATCAAGAAGGACCAGAATGGTACGTGCCTTTCGATCTCTAGCCATTAGGAGGTCGTTCAATACCCAGACAAGAACAGTCTTCATGCTATGCTTCTTCCTGAAACCAGACTAGAAAGAATCATAGACATTGTGAGTTGTAAGATGATCATCCAATTGCAACACAACCACCTTTTCAATAACCTTACTAACAAATGATAGGTTAGAGATAGGCCGGTAGTTAGCTAGGCAGTCTGGATCCAAGGAGGATTTCTTAAGGAGTGGTCGAACGATTGCCTCCTTGAGGGGGTCAGGAAACACCCCACTCTCCAAGGACTTCCAGACAATTTCAGCAAGTATCAGGCAGATAACATCTACACATCCCACCAAGAGAGGTGTAGGGCCCGGATCCAAACTACAACTGGTTAGGCGCAATATTTGGATGGTCTTTACAATGTCCATGAATTCCAGCAGGTAGAAATCTGACCAGACAGACTGGGTGCATGCCACCTCCCGCCGATCACTGCAATCCCTCTAAGGACAGGCCGGACCAATGCCAGACCTGATGCTGGCAACCTTATCTATGAAGAATCGAGCTAGCTCCTCGCATCTTAGCTGAGAAAAGGCTTCTCTGGGCTGGAGACAGATTGGATTGCAACAATCTGTCAACAGTCCGGAAAAGCAGTGCTGATCGATTTCGCGCAGCAGAAATTTCCCTGGACAGGAATTCTGCCTTCTTATGGGTGATTTCTGATTGATAGCTGTCATAGTGTGCCATCAACCTAAGCCTGTCAGCATCATGGCAAGACTTCAGAGGAGCTGTTCCATTATAAGTATTTGCTATGAGTAATGCTAGGTAGTAAATTGTGAAACTGGGCAAATGCAGATTTTGCACCTCCTTAGGGCCAGCTAATTTGTGACAGCTCCTCTTGGCACAGTTACCCTGTCAGATGAACTGACTGACCAGGGAATGTAGGGGCTGGAACCATCTCGTTGGGAGCACTAGATTCAGTATATAATGGACACAGAAGCCACTGCAAGATATTCATTCTAATTACTGTGTATCAATACCTCTCAAGAGGGATAAGGACAATGGAGCCCACTTTGCCAGATCTTGCTGTATTTTACATACCGAGGGGTCCAGGTTCAGTCTGAGCCTAGACACCTTGACACTCAGATATGTTATATGTTTGGGCTCATATTGGAGGCCCAAAGCATCAGTGTCTCATTTGCAAACCTTATTTAGTGGTAGGACACTAGTTTTTCCTACACTGAGTTTACAGGAGGAAAATTTTCTGAAATCCTGTATGATAGTAGGAGTTGCCCGGGATGGACACCTGTGGGTCTGTAACATGAAGGAGAATGGCATTAGCATACGTGGGCAGTTAAAAGTCATGCTCTCCTATGCAGATCCCTCTCACAGTATTTGTGTTCTAGAGTGAGAGATTCCACGTACAACTTAAACAGCAAGTGTAACAAGTGACAACCCTGCCACGTGACCCTATGCAACTGACTAGGCTCAGACACCACACTGCAATGTACACTCGTTGATGAGGATTGGTATAACACCCTGACTCCATTTACAAAAAAACCCAGAATGTTATATCTGTTCAGTATTAGGAATAAATATTTCCAGGCCACTCTGTCAAAGGCCTTTTCTGTGTCCAGGAAGTCCAAAGGCGTTTGTGGTCTGGTCTCCACGGATGCAGAAACCAGATGCAGCATTTTCCCACAGGTGGTCACTGGAAACTCTCAGAGTCATGAATCTCACCTGTTCTGGCCCAATGACAGTGTGCCTCACAAGGCTCAACCTGATGGTCAAGATTTGGACTAGAATTTTCAGATCTATATTGATCAGGGATACTGGTGTATAACTCCCTGCCTGGGTCTCATCCTTGCAGGTTTAGGAATAAGTGATATATTCGCGTCTGTTAAAATGGGGTCTAAAATTCCATTCTCGTAAAGTTTGTTAAAAACCAAGGTCAAGTGTGGGGTTAGTTCTGCTTTAAACAGTTTATAGAAACTGGATGAACAGCCATCTGGTCCTGGGGCTTTGTCTGTAGTCATTTCTTTAACAGCTCTCAACACTTCCTCTTCTTGAATCACACCTTCCAGGGCTGCTTGCTGGGTCTGTGTTATGGAATGAAGCTGGACACCCTGCGGTAAACGGGGTATACTGTTAGAACGGCGACTGAATGTTGTTGCTGCAATAAGGGTGATGGTGACAAGGATGATCTTGATGTCAGCCCTTTGCGGCCACACAATTTCTGCCCCCTCCAGGGCATGCCCAACCTGGAGGAGGTTATATTTAGTTGTGGGGGCAAAGCCACCTACAAAACATGACTATTTCCAGGAACAGGGCTTTGGCACTGTCTGTCTTGGGAGCCACAATGCTTGGCGGCATGTTGCCTGCACCCATATCAGTGTTGACAAAATAACTGTCGCACCGATATGGGTGAACGCAGTGAATGATCTAGACTCTATCTATAGTCTAGAGCCACCTCCACTCTCTCCATCCCTGGCTCATTCGTGTTCGGCTGTAGACAGTAATCTTTAAAGATATCCACTATCTCCCTAGGTTTAGTTCTCAGCTTCTGTTTCCCTTTCTTCCTTCCTTAGTCCTGTCACTACCCTCTTCGCTTCCTGTTGGTGAAGCATTAAGACCATCAACCTGCCCACCTTCTCTCCTTGTTCTATATACTTCACTTTGGATATAAAAATGGGTTGTTCTGCCTTTTCATTCAATAATTCCGTGTAGGTGGCTCTTATACTATTCAGGCGGCGCCAGGTTTCTGGTGGTGTCAGGTTTTGATGTATGATCTAATGTCCTGATATCTGACAATAATCCTCCTTGGCCCTGGTCTGTCATCATGCTTTCATGTAACACCTTGATGCCTCTGTCCTCCCTTAGATACTGGTCTATCTTCCCGCTTTCTCCAGCCTTCTTTTCACAACTCTATACTGCACTCATCCACAGACTACATGTAATCATACTATAAAAGTCCTAACTCCCCTTTCCCTCTCCCCATAGGACCCCACGGCAACATCGGTTCTACCGACCTATCCTTGGGACTTCACTTCTCACAATGTTTATCCTTCGCTTACATATTACATACCCCTCCTGGTTCCCCATCTGCCATTAGTTGGTGGTTCTCCAAGCCATTTTCATGGCTAGTATTAGTGACTGCCCCTGGTAAGTGAACTAACTGGTACTTCTATACAGAGAACATGGTTTATATACAGTTGCATGGTTCAATGGTGGACCTGCCCCCCTTGTATTTGAATCCTCCTCTGTTATGGCTTGCCTCATCTTCCTTTTATCATTTGACTCCCCTGTTACTGCACCTATGTGTTTGTGTTTATATACTTATTTACATGTATTTATAGGTTTGTATGATGGATGTTACCCAACCCTGTTCTAACCAGGTCCACCTTGTAAAAGAGCTCTGCTCAATGATGTTCGCCTGGATAAATAAAGATTCTGATTGACTGACTGATTGAACACTTAGCTTCTTTTCCTTCTTAATGGTGGCGAACTGAATCATCTCCCATCAAGATGGCTTTTCGCTGACTCCCACAATATATCCACCCCTTGCACTGTGCCTGTACTGGATAAGAAAAAGAACTGTATGAGCTCTTTAATTTTGTCTACTATTGTCTTTTCTCTGGGAAGCTGGGCACTGAGTTTCCAGGTCTTGTCCATCTCTGCACCTCTGCTGATACCTAACTGTATAGTGACTGGATTATGATCAGACAGGCCCACAGGCTCAATCTCACAACCCTGTACTCCCTGTAAGGAGTCCTGCCTTAGGAGAAAAATAATCTATGCAAGACCAGGTGTTTTGGGGCACAGAGTAGAAAAAAATATGCACTGTCCTGAGGCTGCAATATTTGTCAAGGGTCAAGAAGTCCGTTCTAAGCTATCCATTAGTTCCCTCAGTACTCTTTGTCCTGGGGACAGACACTGCTTTCTCCCTCCTGATTCAACTATATCTGGTTGATAAAGCACAGACACATCAGATAAAAATGCCATACTATCCATGCTGGGACCATAAACATAGATACATAGAATGTGATGGCAGATAAGGGCTGCTAAGCCCACCCACTCTGCCCAACTGTGATTTCTTTATTATTTCCCAGACCCTGCCTAATCCACATCACAACCTCTGCTCCCCTCTACCACTCCCCAATGATTCCACTGTGTCTATCCCAGGCATTTTTTAACCCAATTACTGTTTTCACCCCCACTACCTCCTCTGGAAGGCTATTCCAGGTATCCACCACCCTTTCCATGAAAACGTACTTCCTCAAATCCCTTCTGAATTTACCCCCTCCTCCAGGTTCATATTATGCCCCCTTGTTCTAAAGCACCATTTTCTCTAAAAGATACTCTTTTTATGTAGATTATTAACCTCTGTAAGGTATTTAAAGGTTTCTATCATATTCCCACTCTCCTCTCGGGTGTACATATTTAACTCATTGAGTCTTTCCTCGTAGGGCTTTTGTTGCAGTCCCTGCACCATTTTGGTAGCCCTCCTCTGGACCGCCTCCACTCTATGTCCTTTCTGAGGCGAGGTTGCCAAAACTATACACAGTATTCAAGGTAGGGTCTTACCAGTGATTTATATAGGGGCAGAATCACCTCTCTCTTTTTGATGGAGATACCCCTACCTATCTATGCACCCCAGCATCCCACTAGCTTTTCTGACTGCCTCATCACATTGCCTGTCCACCTTTAGGTCATCTGATATGATTACCCCTAGGTCTCTTTCTTGTTTGGACTCTGTCAGTTTCATTCTCTCCATCTTGTACTCTGCTCCTGAGTTCCTATGGCCTAGATGCAGCATTTTCCACTTTTTTGCATTAAAACCTAGCTGCCAAACCCTTGACCCACTATTTCAGTCTCTTTAGATCCCTGTACATTCTATCCACCTCCCTGCTGTGTCCACTCTGTTACAGAACCTGGTGTCATCTGCAAAGAGGCAAACTTTCCCTTCCAGTTCTTCCACTATGTCACTTATAAAAATATTGAAGAGGACCAGTCCCAACACTGGTCACCTCCCTTTCCTTGGAGCACACTCCTTTTCACCACTACCTTGTGTCCTTTCCACTATGGGTGAAATGCATATAGAAAATTCCCTTCCCAAAACATTTTCAGAGCATCACATGGTACTATGCCTACTTTGGCATGCAATGGTTCTTCTAGATGCTGGTTTACCTTTACCCACTTCACCCAGGGCCCTCTTGACATGCAGGCTATGCAATCTCCTCTCTCCTGAGCTGGAGTTGGCAGTGAAAAAGACTTGCAATGTAACAGACTGATTCAGGTGGAAATCTGAGACGACTTTAGGTAGAAATTTCTTATTAGTCCCAAGTTCCACCTTATTGCTGTGGAAAGAAATCTAGATCTTACTTCGAGAGGGTTCCTGCAGTAGGTCTTCACGTATAGGACTGCGCCCCCTGGCATCAGGTTCGCATGGCAAACTTGCAGCTAGCAACTGTCAGCAGGGACCACTCCCCCGTCGTCAGGTGACGCGACATCAGCACAACTATAAAAGGGGCAAGTCCCACGCCCGCCCTCCAGTTCTTTCCCGCCACTGCGCCAGTTTGTCTGACAGATGTGGCAGAACAGTGATCAGTACCGGACAGCCTGAAGGAGTCCCTCTCCTTCACTCTGGATCTGTTTTCTCATCTGGGAATTTCAGTCAACCTACCTAAATCCCAGCTAGTACCCTCCCAGCACCTCCAATTCACTGGAGAGGTGCTGGATACAGTCTAGACCAAGGCCTTCTTACCACTAGACTGAGCGGAGACCCTGGCCTCACAGGCCACCTTGGTGGTCAAGTCTCGGTGGACCCGAGCTCACTTAGTGCTTCACCTTTTGGGTCTTATGGCAGCTGCCATTCCAACTGTCCCCCTGGCCAGGCTGCACATGATGCTTACACAGTGGTCTCTTCGAGTCCAGTGGGACCAACAGTCGGACAACATGGACCAGCTGGTCATGATCTCCAACAGCCTACAGAAAGATCTCCTCTGCTGGCAGGATCTCACCAACTTGTTGGTGGGGGCTCCCTTCCACTTCCAGGCTCCTTCTCAAACCCTCACTTCAGATGCTTCCAATATGGGTTGGAGAGCTCATTTGGGGGATCAGAGAATGCAAGGTTTTTGGTCTCCCCTGGAGGAGAATCTTCACATCAACATCCTGGAGACGAGCAGATCTCGATGCTCTCCAGGCTTTCCAGTCGTTACTTTGTCTGGGAACACTTCTCATCCAGACAGACAACATGGCCACTGTTTGGTATCTGAACAAACAGGGCGGTACCCGATCATATCCTCTCTGCAGAGAAGCAATGCGGGTATGGTATTGGGCTATTCAGCACGGCCTAACCTTGTCAGCAGTCCATGCGCCAGGAGTTCACAACATCCTGGCGGACAGCCTCAGCTGATCAGTCACCAGGGCTCATGAGTGGGAACTAAAGCAGGGGGTCATAGAAGACTTGGTTTCTTCTATGGGGTCGATCAGACCCTGAGCTGTTCACATCCCCATCCAACGCAAAACTACCCAGCTTTTGCTTGCTCATTCCCAGGCATGCTGCTTTTTGGCGAGAAGCACGGTCTCTCTCCTGGACAGGGAGGTTTCTGTACATGTTTCCTCCCCTTCCTCTCATTCAGAAGGTTCTTTTGAAACTACAGGTAGAGGGGGTTCATATGATCTTGATTGCTCCTCTGTGACCCTGGCAGATTTGGTTCCTACTGCTGCAACATCTAGTTCTAGAACCACCGGTTCCTCTGCCGCTATCTCACGACCTTCTGTCTCAGAAGCAGGGTACCCTGGTACATCTGAGTCTCAAGTCTCTCCATCTTCATGCGTGGCTCCTGTGGATGTAGTGATGTCTCGCTATGGTGCATCTTTGCAGGTTGCCCAGATCTTGGTGGAGGCCAGAAAACCCACTACCAGATCCACTAATGCCATGAAGTAGAAGGGATTTTTTATCTGGGCCACAGCCAAGCACGTGGACCCTTTTTCTTGCTCTGCCTCCAAGGTGTTAAAGTACTTCTTACATCTTTCAGAGTTGGGCCTTAGTTACTCCTCACTTAAGGTCTATCTCCCTGTGGTGTCGGCCTACCACCATCCAGTGGAAGGCAAAATCCTGACCCAGCTAGAGGTTTTCAAGACTTTCTTGAAGGGGATCCTTCACATCAAACCTCCAGTCCAGAACCCTTGTCCTCCCTGGGATCTTAATTTTATGTTGGAAAAACTTACTTACAAGTTGTGAAATGCGCTTCCTGGCTTGGATTTTGCTTGCAGTTACTTCAGCTTGAAGGGTTTCAGAGCTTCAGGCTCTTGTTTGTAGACAGCCTTATTTAATTTTCCACAAGGACTGGGTGGTCCTGCAGACTAGTCCTCCTTTTCTTCCAAAAGTTGTTTTGGAGATGACTCTCAGAGTGTTGAACTGCTGTATTTTCTTTCCACAGCATTCCAATGGGGGGAATATCTTTTGCTCACCCGTGATGTGCACAGGATTCTGAGGTACTATACCTCACGGACTAAGGAGGTTCGAAAGTCGAACTAACTCTTTGTGGCCTTTGCCTCCCAGTGCCAGGGCAAGGCTATCCCTAAAGAGACACTTTCTAGGTGGCTGGCTAACTGTATCCATTACACTTACCAGAAATACAAGAAACCACTTCTGGGGGCAGTCAAAAGTTCACTCTATCAGGAGTGTGGCCACTTCTACCGCCTTTTCAGGAATGTGTCCACTGCTGATATTTGTGCAGTGGCCACTTGGTCTTCCATCCACACCTTCACTTAGCACTACAGTCTGGACATTGCCTCTAGGCATCGAGCTGGTATCGGCCTTGCAGTTTTGCAAGGTCTTCTGTCTTAAGGCAGACCCTTCATTGGCAGACATCTTCCTCCTCCTCCCGGAACCTCATCTCCGACTCGTCCTTTTCGTTACACTGCTTGGAATTCAGTCCTATATGTGAAGACCTACTGCAGGAACCCTCTCGAAGTAAGATACAGCAGTTACGCAAGAACTTTCTGTAACAGTAGCTCTTTGAGAGAGATTCCTGCAGTAGGTCTAATTTCCCACCCACCTATCCCCCAGCTTCTGGAGTTACTTCCTGTCTAGCCCTCTGGTTCAGCCAGGGCACAGGGTCCCAGGAGATGTTACTCCATTTTTCTGCTCCTTATCTCTAGGTCTCCGGTGGAAAAGAACTGGAGGATGGGTCGGGACCGCCCCTTTTATAGTAGGGCTGACGGCGGAGGCCCCACTGATGACTGCTAGCTACAAGTTTGCCGTGCAGATCTGACGCCAGGGGGCACAGTACTATATGTGAAAACCTATTGCAGGAACCTGTCTTGAAGATCTACTGTTATGGTAAGTTCTTACGCAACTGCTATTTCAGATCTGTGCACAGGGCCTGAACCTCATTTACTTGTCTAACTGACGTAATGGTTTCTAGGAAAACAGCTTTCCAGGTAACATACATTAACTCTGCAGTTGCCATGGGCTCAAATGGGGGTTCCATTAGCCTGGCAATGCAAATGTTCAGATCCCAGGCTGGCACTGGCTCCCTCAAGGAAGGATGAAGGTGAAGGAGACCTTTAAAAAAAACTTCCTGAAGACAGGGTGAGATGCCAGGGACCTGCCTTTTCCGGCTGAAATGTATGCAGAGACTGCAGCCAGGTGTACCTTCAAGGTAGAAGGCCTAAGGCCTAGTGAATTTAAATGGGCCAGGTAGTCCAAAAGGGCAGACAACCCAGTAGTAGCGGGGTGGATGCCAGTATGGCCACACCAGAAAGAAAACCTCTTCCATTTGGAAGCATAACTTTTCCTGATTGACGGTTTCAGAGAACCCTTAAGGACATTCAGCACCTCATCAGAGAGGTGTAGACTGGCAAATTCTAAGTCTTCAAGAACCAAGCCTTCAGGCAGAGGGACCTGAGGCTGGGGTATAGTATCCTGCCCTTCGAGGATGTCAGCAGATTGTGCCTCTGAGGGAGGTGAACTGGCTGTGCAACTGACAGGATTAACAGGAGGGAGTACCAGGGCTGTCTCGCCCAATCTGGTGCTACCAGGATCATTGTTGACGGTTGTATCCTCAGCTTTATCAGGACTCTGAATAAGAGAGGAAAGGCATAGAGAAATTAGCCTGACCAATCCAATGTCAGGGCAACCACTGGCACAGTCCCCTTGTCTGGAAGTCTGCAGCAGAACTGTGGCAGCTGGTGGTTGCTGGTGGAGGCAAAGAGATTTATTTCTGGTGTGTGCCCCACCTTCTGAACACTGATTTTTGTTTTATTTATTTATTGGAATTTCAGAAGCAACCTTTGAGTAAGAACTATTTTACAAAGGGTGCATGTCAGTTGAACAGTACAAATACAGGCATAGTTGAATTCACAGTACAAATACAGGCATAGTTGAAATATCAGTATATAACTGAATCTACAGTACAAGGCATAGTTGAATTATCAGTACTGGAAGTAGCAAAAACATAGAAAACAACTAAGAGTTTTTATGAGTTTCATTAAAGGTTTAAAATACTAAGTGCTGTATGGCATCAGGAAACGAACATACGAAATTTGCCAGCAGATAAAGGCCTAGAGGTCTATCAAGTCTGCTCGAATGTGCAGCTAGCACCCCTTATTCTGAAGCTGCCCCTCCCTTCCACCCTTCCCCTTGTCCTGTCCCATCCTCGTTTGAAGCAGTCCACTGTTCAACTGCATACCACTTCAGCAGGCAACGCATTCCACCCAGCCAATACCCTCTCCGTAAAAAAGTGTCTCCTCATCTCCCTCCTGAACCTTCCTCGCTCCAGTCTCATATCATGACCCCTGGTGACCCTCCCCTCCCTTACTTTGAACAGCTCCTCTGTACCCGTCTTGTTTATTTCTTTCATGTATTTAAAGGTTTCAATCATGTCACTCCTGTCTTTCCTCTCCTCCAGTGAGTACATGTTCAACTCCTTCAACCTCCTCTCGTGTGATAAGTCCCCAGCCCCTTGATCATCTTTGTCGCTCTGCTGCCCCCTCCAGTAACAATGTCCCTCTTCAGATCACGGACGCCAGTACTGCACGCAGTACTCAGGTGTGATCTAACTAATGACCTATACAGTAGCAGAATCACCTCCTCCCTCCTCGAGGATATACCCCTTGCAATACAACCCAGCATTTTGTTGGCCTTTGCAGCTGCCTTCCTACATTGTGCGGGTTGTTCATTGACCCTGTAATGAGCACACCCAGATCCTTCTCCTCCTCTGTCTCGTAGCTGCACTCCCCTAGCTGGTAACTCCTCCTTGGGTTCTTCATCCCAAAATGCAGCACCTTGCACTTTTGGCATAAAGCCCAGTTGCCAGGTGTCTGACCAGGTTCAAGCTTTGCCAGATCATCCTGCAACCCCTGCCATCCCCTAGGTCATCCACCACCGCCTACCTTGGTATCATCAGCAAACTGACTGATCTTGCTCTTGATGTCCCATGATATGTCTGCAATGAATATCCCAAACAACACTGGTCCCAACACTGAGCCCTGTGGAACACCGCTCGTCCACTGCCCTTGGGTGTGAGGCTCCCACCACCACCCTCCTCTGTTGCTTTCCCTGCAGCCAGTTTCCTACCCATCTCACCAGCTTTGCACCGCCCTGTGCCTACTAACTTCCTTCCCAGCCTTCCATGTGGCAGTGAGTCAATGCCTTACTGAAGTCCAGATACAGGACATCCACTGCATGGCCTCTGTCCAGTTGCCTAGTTACCCAGTCACAGAACTCGACCAGGTTGGTTTGGCAGGATCTGCCATGTATGAAGCCATGCTGTCTGCTGTCCCGTAGTCCTTTGGCCTCTAGGAGGGCCACCAGCCTCTCATTCAGGATAGTCTCCATTAGCTTACCCACGATGGATGTGAGGTGATATGAGCGAGAGGAAAATGTAGGATAGGGAGAGAGTGATTACTGAATGGAGTGTGGGGATAGAGCAGCCCAGGAGGAGCACTGTCACACTGTATTACAGTTTTGAAGCAGAGGAGCTGGGGATAGTGCATGTGAGAGTGTGTGGTAAGGTGGGAGAAGGTGGTGAGAGAGAGAGAGGGATGAGGGGAAGAGAGGGAGGGGAAAGCAGAGAGAGAGAGAGAGAGAGAGAAGAGAGAGAGACACCAAGCGGGGGAGGGAGGTATCATGAGAGTGGAGATTGATGGAGAAAAGGGGGTGGGAAGGGTGCAGAAAGTGAGAGAGGGGGCAATGAGGCACAAGACAAATGAGGGAGCGCAACCACTAGCGGAATAAGAGCTACGGAGCATGAGGTGTCAGAGTCTGGGGGTCAGGGGTATGGAGTGGGAAGGGGTGGCCCGTGTGAGTAAGTCCATGAGTAGTTGCTGGTAGGCAGGGTTGGTGCAGGCTTTGGAGACCCGCTCTGAACAGTTTAGCACTCAGACATTCTTTTGCAGTAGAAACTGCTTAAGTTCAGCTTTGAAGGTTCTAGGGTTAGCAGCATTTAGAGTGTTAGCTGGGATCTCATTAAGCCACAGTGGGGCACAGTAGGAGAAGGATCTTTGTCCAAGAGTTGTCCTTCGGAATAGGACACAGAACAGGTGTAGTTCTTTATTCCTGGTCCTATACAGGGAGTTGGTTAAGGTAATCAGGTCGGTGATGCAGGGCGGAGTTAGGCCTAGCATGGCTTTCCTACCTACTGTAGGAAGCACGTCTGGTATGAGAGTCTTATGTGTTTATGGACCACTCGTGATGGTTCTGGCTGATCCTGCTGAAGGAGTCTACCACAATGTTGTCCTTTTCTGGAAGGTGGATGGCAGACAGGGACACCTGCAAGGAGTAGGCCAGGTTCCAGACCTTCATGGCCTCTGTGTACAGCAAGGTTGTGTTGGTGCCTCCCTGCTTGTTGATGTAATACATGGTGGTTGTGTTGTCTGTTCTGACCTGTACCATCCTGCCCTGTAGCTTAGGTGCAAATGACTGAAGAGCCAGGAACACGGCCCTGAGCTCTAACAGACTGATATGCAGGAGTGATTCCTTGGGGGGCATGTACCACTGGCCATGAGGTCAGTATGTGTGTCCCACATCCCAACATGGAGGTATCTGTAGTGAATACTACTGAAGGGGTCTCCTTTTGGAAGGGAGTTCCCTCTCTGAGATTCTTTCTGTCCAACCACCACTACAGGGCCTGCATGAAAGTTTCTGAGACCGGAACCAGCTTGGCCAGAGGATCCCTCCTTTGAGACATGTGAGCCCTTAGGTGGAACTGAATATCTCATCTGGAACGTTGAACCTGGCACCATGGCCGTGGCTGCTGCCATGTGGCCCAGCAGCTGCAGAAAGTGTCTTGCTGGCCTGGGTCTGTTTAGTTTGAAAGATCCTGCCAGCTGCAGAATACTGTTTACTCTGTCCTGGGGAAGGAATGTCCTTCCTTGTAGGGTGCCCAGCTTTGCCCCTATGAAGTTCAGGACCTGGACCGGTTCCACCTGGGACTTCTGGGCATTTATCAGGAATCCCAGAGATTCCAAAGTGCTCTGAACGAGAGCAAAGGAGTCCCTGGTGTGCTGAGGAGACTGTCCTATGACTAGCTAGTCATCTAGGTAAGGATATACTGTGACCCCCTTGCCTTCTCAAGTGGGGTACCACTACAGCTAGGCACTTTGTGAATGCCCTTGGTGCTGAGGTCAGGCGAAAGCGCATGGCTGCAAACTGTCCTGAGGGAAGTCTGAACTTGGACACTTTCTGTGGCAGGGCTGGACTGGGATGTGAAAATAGGCATCCTTGAGATCCAAGGATGCCAACCAGTCCCCCTGCTGGAGAGTTGGGATTATCATAGCCAAGGTGACCATTCTGAATTTTGGCTTTGTCACATATTTGTTCAGGAGTCTGAGATTTAGTATGGGTCACCAGTCCCCATTTTTCTTTTGTGTAAGGAAATATCTGGCGTAGTGAAAGAGAAGGGTCAGATGTGACAGAAATCCTGGCTTGTTACAATTAATGCTGGCTGTTTGGTTTACTGAGCCATTCTTAATGGTTTAATTGACTGTTTAGTCACTAACTCTCCCTTTCTTTAATACTGTTAATAGTTTTTGGACTTAAACATAGCAGCATAATCTGTGTGATGTTCACTTTTTTTTTTTTTTATTAATAAGCGAATAAATATTTTGATTAAAAAGAAAAATAAAAAAATATCTGGAGTAGAAATCCTTGCCCCTTTATAATAAAGGGACACGCTCTACTGCTCTGATGGGCAAAAGGTTGGCAACCTCTGCTTCCAGAAGCACCTTTTCTGATGATGTTACTGGAGAAAAAATTCTGTTTCTCAGCTTGAAGTGTTTTGAAACTGAGGGACAGATCCTGGCTTATTACTTCCAAGACCCATGTGTCTGTTGTGATGGACTGTCAAGCCTGGACGAAGTGGGTCAGCCTGCCACCTACTGGTAGGGGGAGGCGACCTGTACAAACATGCCAGGGATTCTGTTTTGGTTGAGCCTTGGCCTGGGGAGCTGGCTTTGACTGTCTCACTGGCCCCCTGCCTCTACCTCTGAAGTACCCTCTGGACTGCTGGCAGTCTGGCAAGGCCTGGGCCTGGAGTAGGATCCCCTACCCCTACCCCTGCCTGCCCTAGTCTGGGACCTATAAGAAGTGAAACATAGAAACATAGAATGTGACGGCAGATAAGGACCGCTTGGCCCACCTAGTCTGACCATTTTCCAACCTAACAGATAAGCTGTAGATCCTAGTTAACCAACAGCTTACTTCCTCCTACCCCCCACTAGGACTGCCTTATGTCTGTCCCATGCATTCTTGAATTCCCCCACTGTTCTTGACTCCACAACCTCCTCAGGGAGGCTGTTCCATGCATCCACAACCCTCTCTGTGAAAAAATACTTCCTCACATTACCTCTGAGCCGTTCCCCCTCTATCTTCAAATTGTCCCCTTGTTCTTGCACATCTCTTTTCTGAAAGATGCTACCCTCTTGAACTTTGTTGATTCCCTTGAGGTGCTTGAAAGTTTCTATCATGTCCCCTCTCTCCCTTCTTTCCTCAAGGGTATACATATTAAGCTCCTTTAGTCTTTCTTCGTACGTCTTCTGGTACAGACCCTGCACCATTTTGGTTGCCCTCCTCTGGACAGCTTCCATTCTGTCTATGTCTTTGTGGAGATGTGGTCTCCAGAGCTGCACACAGTACTCCAAATGGGGTCTCACCAACTGTCTGTACGGAGGGATAACAAATTCCTGTTTTCTACTATTGATGCCTCTACCTATGCATCCCAGTATCCCCCAGCCTTCCTTACTGCCTTCTCACATTGCTTACCCACCTTTAGGTCATCTGATATAATTACCCCCAGGTCCCTTTCCATTTTTACTGTTGTCAGTATCTCACCCCCCATTGTGTAATGGAGAGCCTGTCTTTGGCAGAATTCCTCCTGTAGGTGGTCTTGTACTCCTCCACTTTTTTTATGTAGGCCTCTGTTTTGTCCCCAAAGAGAGGGTTATTCTCACAGGGGAAATGCGCTGTCTTAGTTTGGGTATCCTGTGAGAGGTTTATGGCTCTAAGCCAGGTGAACCTCCTCATGGAGACTGTGAGGGCCATTAGCCTGGCAGCAGTGTCACTGGCATCCACTGCCCATATGAAACTGATATTTTGTGGCATCCAGGGCCATTCTGGTAGTCTCAGCCAGATTCACTGCAACCTCTCCATGAACTTTGTCTGCCATAGCCAGCACTGTGGTCCAAAGGGCTTTTTGGTACTGGGCTACATAAGCCATATAATTGGCCTACCTGACCAGGAGTGAAGCTGCCATGTATCCTTTCTTACCCATGGCATCAGTTGCAGCAGCCTGTACCACCCCCTCATGGTCAGGATGTGTAAATAAAAAGTCAGCATTAGATCAGTCCAGCTGGTACATTTTATCTACCTTTCTGTCCTCCCCTGCAACTGAAATGGGGGTTTGCAGAATTTTTAGCACTGCCTTTTCAAGTGACTTATGGATCGGCAGTAACAGTCTCTTTGTGGGGGTGAGACACATAATCTCCAGGAAGTCTACTTCCTCTTCATCCTCAACAATCTCTTGAATAGTGAGGTTGAGGGTATCGATCATCTGTCTCATAAAAGAACCGTGAGATGAATAATCCTCTGGTCCTCGGGGGGGACCGAAGTGCTGCTCCAGAAAGACTTTAGGCTCAATGGGTTCACCCTACTCTTTCTCCTATGGTTCCTCATACAAGAATGACGGTTCTTGTGTAGGGGAGAAAGCAGTAGGAACTCGAGGGGCAAGGAGTGACAGCCTGGAGGGCCCTGTAACACTTGCAAGACTTTGGCAATGTCCTTAGCAGAGGGCATTGTCGGTCTGTCTGCTGAGAGGTCCTTTACTTTTTCAGCAGGAGGTGCAGCGACATGTTTTTTTCTTATGCTTTCTTTTAGCAGGAACCGGTTCTGAAGCTGGTTCCACTGGTCTTTTGGACTTAGAAGACTCAGGTTTCTCAGTGGTTTTTGGGTCTAATGGTTCCTTGATTTTATCTTTTTTTGAGGAGGAAGCTTCTTCAGAGGTTTTCAGTGGAGAAGGAGGAGTAGCCATTTCTTCAAGCTTCTTAATCCCAGACAAACAATGCACAAATTGTGCCTATCAGCTTTGGCCACTACTCGCCCACAACCAATACAATTTTTAAAACCAGTTGGTCCTGTCCTTTTCTTTTTCTTAGGTGTCTCTGACATTAGTGTCAACCACAGCAGAAATTTAAGACAAAAACGGTCGGTTCCCAAACTGCAATCAGCTACAATAATATAACCCAAAAACTATCAGTTCCCAGATAAAAAATACAAGCAGAACCGTCGACAGTACTCGGTTAAAGGAATCGAGCAAAAGGTTTTAAAAGTTAAAATAGTGATACGATGCCCAGGAGGGAACCGAGGCGTTACTAACTAAAAATAAACAAATCAGTGGTGAAAACACCACAGAAACTGTGGTCCCCACGGTTCCTTGGAACTATGAAGTACCGCTAAAAGACGATTAAAAAAACCCCACTAAATCTGACTAACTATACCTGAATTGTGACAGCAATCATAAAATTATAATAAAAAACAAACTAGTTCAAATTGAACAATTTTTCAAGGAAATTTGAGGAGAGCTCTCTGAGGTGTCCGAACTGGCAGGTGGAGAAATGAATCTGAGCACTCTGGAGTGCAGCAGTTACTAGGGGCAGCAGTTTGAAACTGGCAAGAGCCAATGAGAGTTCTGTCATTTACATACATTCCATTCTCCTCCGAGGCAGTTCAACACAGGAGGCTGACTGCATTAGATAAGCATACTGAGTGATTCCTGGGGTTTGAAGTACCTGTCTTAGGATGTCTGCTTTTTCTTGTTCCCCTTCCATGCTGTGTTCCTCTGCCATCCTCCTTGCCATCACTATCCCTCCCCTTGCTTCCCTATTCTCACATATGTACAGTACCTGAAGAAAGCCTTATTCCCATTTGCTATCCTTTCCTCTGTCTGTGCCTTTGTCCCCTCACTGCCTTACCTGCTTCCCTCTGTTTTACCTGGTACACCTTGCTGTCTTCCTCCCTTTGCATTTCCTCATCCTTCCTGAATGCCACCTTTTTTTCCTCACCACTGTGGCAACTTCTCTAGAGTGCCACAACGGTCTCTTTTTCTTTCTGCTTTACTCACTACCTTCATGCAGGGCTGCTTTTCTTACTTATGCCCTCCATTATTGTTCCCCACTGAATCTCTACCCCAACCTGGTAATCCCTCCTACAAGGCAGTTTCTGTGTCAGTCTCCATTTCTTTAAAATCCACCCTCCTGAAGTCCAGGACCCTTGTCCGTGTGTGATTCGCCTCTGCCCCTGTCCTAATGTTAAACCACACTGTACAGTGATCACAGGTACATAGGGGACTGTCCACTGTGACATCTACAGTGCTGTCCCCATTTGTAAGCACCTGATACAGCACTGCCCCTTCCCTACTGGGTCTGTTGACTAGCTGCCTGAGAAAAGCCCCTTGTATGCCAGGTCTAGAACTTTTTGAACTCTCTTAGCATAAATCAGATGATTTGGAACCCCCATATTTATGTAGACCATTGTGGTTGTATGATCTGTACTGACATGCAACACCTGGTTCTAAACCAGGCTTTAAAAAGCTTTGAGGGATAAATTACTCCAATTTCCAACAAGCTGATATGCTTCAGTCTCTTCTGTGGAGACCACACACTATTCACTGAATATTCATGTAGGTGTTCTCCCCAGCCTAGCTGAAAGGTATTTGTTGTGAGAACCATACTGATCTCTGGGTGCAAGAAAGGAATACTTTTTCTAAGAACTGAAATATTTTGCCACCACCTCAGTGCATCCACTAGGGTTTGGTGCACTGAAACTGTGTTAATGAGGTGTACCTCCGACACCAGTAATCATTCAGATACCACTGAATATCACCGATTTTCAACCTTGCTTAGGGTACAACAGATGTTTAGGAAAAATAATCCAGTAACTTGAGGAATCTGGAACTGTCCTGTTTGTAGCAGAGGTAGCAGTATAAGACATTAGATCCATGACCCTTGGTACTGGAAGGAAGACTTTCCCTTCTACAGTACTGAGTTCTGCTCCTATGAATTTCAGACAATGTTTTGGTTCCAAGACATATTTCTCTTAATTTATCCAGAAACCCTGGGACTGCATAAGTAACAAAGTTTCTGCAAAGCATTCACTGTCTCTTCTTTTATCTTGCCACAAATAAGCTAATCGTCTGGGTACTGGAAGATCATCTCCTCTTGTCTTCAGAGTCCATTTTGTGAACACCTTTGAGACAGAGGTCAGGCCAAAGGGCACTGCACTATACTGGAAATGACATGTTCCCACTTTGAACCGGAGATATTTCCCATGACTTATCCTTATTGCATTGTGGAAGTAGGCATCTTTTAGATGTATGGAACACAGCCAGTCTTCTATCTTAGTGAAAGAATGGCTGTTTTTAACTTCTCTTTTTTCTTGTGCTTGTTTAGACATTCTGAGGTCCAGAAGTGGCTGCCATTCCCCGTGTTTCTGTTTGATAAGGACGTACCTTGAGAACTAACACTTTCACAAGTGGTTCTATGGAACTGACTCTACTGCTTTTAAAGCCAACAGTTATTCAAATTCCTGCAGAAGCAAAGTCAGTGACTCTGAATTCAGAACTTTTTTTTCAAATGATTTGAATGTTTAGCATTTTCAAAAATGACAGGCTCAGTCCCTCCCTCATTATCTCCAGAGCCCACTTGCCTGTAATAAGTTTATTCCTACTCCAATGGGTCAGAGAAGTGCCCCTCTACTGGTTCAGCTTGAGGAGCAACAGCAAGGACACAACAGTCAGGGATTCATTTTGGCTGGTGTAGGAGGGGCAAATGCCGTTTATTGCCTTCATGCCCTCCTGCTTTTACCTCTAGTAGTACAGCTTGTCACAGAGGAAAAAATTACTCACCGTAGTAATTGTGTTTCTTCTAATGGAGTCTTGCTGTATTCTGACTTATTGCAGTTAGCCCCAGCACTTGAACTGCCCCGGAGAGGAAAGAGTTAACTCTATGCCAGAGCATAGAACATTGGGCTCAAGCTCGGTTCAAAACTCTGTCTGCTGCACTTTGAAGTATAACTGTCAGATTCTTACAAGCCAGTACTAACTAAATAACCCACTATGTGGAAATTGTGAAAAAAAAAAAAAAAAACTTTTACTAGCCAAATGGCAACCAAATATTTTGGATCCCCCAAAAGACTCAAGTCGAGAAATCAAAACAAAAACCAGGTAGTGAACAACTTATAACTAATGAAATAAAAACATAACCCACTCCCCTTTCTAAAAGAGGTCCAAATCACCCTAGGGTGCAACACTACCTACCCAGCCCACTTCCCAAAAACCCAGGTTCTGAGAGGGAGGCAGGGAGGAGAGTCAGAATACAGCAAGACTCCATTAGAAGAAACACAATTACTAAGGTGAGTAATTTTTCTTCAAACAACATGAAATCTTGCTGTATTCTACTAATTACAAACTACCAAGCAGTACCTCCATGGAGGAGGTTTCAAACCTATTTTGGGACTAGGCTCTGCAGTACTGCTGTGCAGACCGAGCATCACTCTAGCCTGGATATCCAGAGTAATGCTTGGTGAATGTATGGACTGTTTCCAGGTGGCTGCTTTGCATATCTCTAGTAAAGGAATATCCCTGGCAGCAGCCAGGGAAGCAGCTGTACCTCTTGTCGAATGAGCCCTCAGGCCTGAGGGTGGTATTTTGCCTAGCTTCTCATAGCAGAATTGTATACAAGAGACAATCAACCTGGCAATAGTTCTCTTAGTGGCAGGTTTGCCCTTACCCACTTCCCCATAAGTGAGGAACAACTGGAGGGAGTCAAACCTGTGTGCCTTAGTACGCTCACTGTAGTAACTAGGGGCCCTTTTAACATCCAAACTGTGTAATCTTCTCTCTCCTGAAGAAGAATGATCTGTGAAGAATACAGGGAGAGACATGGATTGGTTCAAATGAAAATCTGAAACCACTTTAGGTAAGAACCTCCTATTCGTTCTAATGACCACCTTATCTCTATGGAACAAGATAAAATCAGGCTCTACTGACAGAGCTTGTAATTCACTGATATGTCTGGCAGAGGTAATAGCTACCAGAAACACAGCCTTCCAAGTCAAGTACTTAAGTTCTGCTGAAGACAAAGGTTCAAAAGGGGGTTGCATAAGTTGGGCAATGCAAACATTAAGGTCCCAAGCAGGGGTAGGATCCCTAAAGGGAGGACTGGTATGAATCAATCCCTTGACAAATCTGCAGAAAACAGGATGAGATGCCAGTGAGGAAGGCTTTCCTACTGACAGAAAAGCAGAAACAGCTGACAAATGTACTTTGAGGGTAGCTGGTCTGAGGCCTAGGCCATAGAGATGTACCATATAATCCAGAACTGTAGACAACTCAGCAGTGTCTGGGGATATATGCTTTTTGGAACACCAGATACTGAATCTTTTCCATTTGGAGTTACAAGTTTTTCTGGTGGCAGGTTTTCGAGAGGCTTTAAGAATGTCCAGAACCCCTTGAGACACATGTAAACCTGCATACTTTAACTCTTCAAGAGCCATGCCTTGACATTGAGAGACCGAAGGTTGGGATACCAGATCCTCACCTGAGAGGAGGTTAACAGATTACGATTCCTGGGAAGGGATAGGGGAAGATGGACTGCTAGGGACAGCAACAGGGGATACCAAGGCTGCCTGGCCCAATCTGGAGCAATCAGGATCACTTTGCAAGACAGTGATCTTATCTTGACCAGAACCTTGAACAGAAGAGGAAAAGGAGGGAAGGCATACAGAAACTTCCCTTCCCAGTCCAGAATTAGAACATCCACAGGGACTGAGCCCAAGACTGGTGGTCTGCAACATTGTCTGGGGCTGCAAAGAGATCTATCTCTGGAGTGCCCCACCTTGAAAAAAATCGTTTTAGCACTAGGGGATCCAGGGACCATTCGTGATGGCCCTGGAAAATCCTGCTCAATGCATCTGCTAGCACATTGTCCTTTCCTGGGAGGTGGACTGCTATGAGAGAAATCTGTAGAGAATAAGCCAGGGACCATGATTCCATGGCTTCCGTGCACAAGGCTATAGACCGAGTGCCTCCCTGCTTGTTGATATACCACATGGTGGTGGTGTTGTCTGTCCTGATCCGAAACACCTTGTTCTGCACGGATTGTGAGAAAGCCTGCAGGGCCAGGTAAACTGCCCTGAGTTCCAGGAGACTGATGCGGAAGAGAGACTCCTGAGTGGCCCACACTCCCATGGCTGTTAGAGTCCCCAGGTGAGTTCCCCACCCCAGGAAAAAAGCATCTGTGGTTAGAACCACAGAATGAGACAGAGTGATGAATGGGACCCCTTGCCTGAGATTGTCCTGATCATGCCACCATTGAAGAGCCTGGATCAGGGTCTGAGTTACTGGAATAAGTTTGGTTAGAGGATCTTTTTTCTGAGACCAAAAGACCCTCAGGTGAAACTGAATGTCCCTCATCTGAAATCTGGCACCTTGGACCACTGCAGTGGAAGCTGCCATGTGGCCCAGAAGCTGAAGGAAGTGCCTTGCTGGTCGAGAAACCAGAAGGTGGAAGGAAGAAGCCAGCTCTACGAAGGCCTTTACCCTTACCAAGGGGAGAAATGCTCTTGCTTTGACAGTGTCCAGTTCTACCACTACGAAGGTCAAAAGTTGTACTGGCTCAAGAACTGACTTGGGAAGACTGAGAAGGAATCCTAGAGAAGTGAGCACTTGCTGGGTCACTTTCAAATCTGACTTGACTTGGTCTGGAGACTGACCCACTATGATCCAGTCGTCCAGGTATGGGAATATTGAGATATTTTTTCTCCTTAAGAATTCCACTACTACTGCTAGGCATTTTGTGAATACCCTTGGAGCTAATGTTAGGCCAAATGGCATTGCTTTGAACTGGTAATGGCCTGAAGGCAGTTCGAACCTGAGGTACTTTCTGTGGGAGCACCTGATGGGAATGTGAAAGTAGGCATCCTTTAGGTCCAGGGAAGCTAGCCAGTCCCCTGGCCTTAGAAAGGAAGAATTATTCCCAGAGTCACCATTTTGAATTTTGGTTTTAATAGATGCTTGTTCAGGTATCTTAAGTCTAGGATGGGCCACCACTCCCCTGTTTTCTTCAGGGCAAGGAAGTACCTGGAGTACAGACCTTTGCCCCGGTGGACTGTAGAAACTCTCTCTCTCTCTATGGCCCTTAAGGCTAGAAGAGATGAAACCTCTGCCTCTAGGGCAATGGTTTCCGAGATGTTCGCAGGTGGAAAAGATCTGGCTCTGAGCTCAGGAAACTTTTTGAAGCTGAGAGCCAGTCCTAGGCTTACTACCTCCAAGACACACTTGTCTGAGGTAACAGACTTCCAGTCCTGGAAGTAGTAAGCCAGCCTGCCACCTACAGGAATGGGGGAGTCGACCCGGGCTGACACATCAGGGTGTCTGCTTGGCAGGAGCCTTAGGCTGAGAAGTGGATGCAGCCCTGCTCATCCCCCTTCTGCCTCTCCATCTGAAGAACCCCTCTGGGAAAAAGAAGAGGAGGCCTGTGCTTGGTAGACAAGTCTATGAAAAGGCCTGCCCCTGCCCCTAGCTTGCTGTCTTTGAGGAGTTGCCTGCTTTTCCTTGGCCTGTGCACTCCTATAGGTGGTCCTGTATTCATCCATCTTCTTCATATAATTCTCTGTCTGCTCCCCAAACAGAGAATTGTTAACTACAGGGAAATCCATAGCCTTAGCCTGGGTATCCTGAGATAGGCTAGTACACCTGAGCTAAGCTAGTCTCCGAAGAGCCACAGATGTAGCCATGACTCTAGATGATACATCACTGGAGTCTACAGCAGCATGAAACTGGATCTTTGATGCCTCAATCCCATCAGCAGCCACCTCCTCCAGCTCCTTGGCAAGCTGGGGGGAGGCCTACTTAGCCAGTGCCAGAACAGTGTCCTACCTGGACTTCTGGTACCTGGCTGTATAGGCCATATAATTAGCCTGCCTGAGTCCCAAGGAGGATGCCATGTACTGTTTCTTTGCCATGGCATCCAGCTTCCTGCAGTCATTATCTGGGGTGTGTGAAGCCAAGGGTATGTTAGCCTTATCACAGGCTGCAGCCTACACGACCCCAACATGGCTGCATTACTGGTACAAGTACTCCATACCCGACCCTGACAGCATGTACCGCTTGTCCATCCATCTGTCTACAGCAGGTAATTAATTTGGAGTTTTTAACAGCTTTTGTGTCTGTTTCCCAAAAGATCTGTGCAGGGGAATAGACAACCTCTTAAGACTCTGGGATGTCCTTCATCTCCACAAAGTCAGGCTCCTCTTGCTCCTCAACAGCTTCCTCCATAGGGAGCTGGAGGGTTTCTGCCACTTTCCTGTAAAACATAAAGTGGGAAGGGGAAGTGGGAGAACACTGCACCAAGCCCTTTTTTCAGGTCCAATCCAAGCATAATCATAGAAGCTTGACAGCAGAAAAGGACCATCGGACCATCGTAGTACTAGCAGTAAAATAACAAACAAACAAAAAATAACTACATATGCAAAAGTGAAGTCCAAAGAGTTTAGTTAATTCTGCTAATATTTGTATATGTTGCTGTGTTTTGTATTTTATATATTGTATTATATATTGTAAGGGGGGAAAAAGGGCAGATTAGATGGGCCCGATGGTCCTTTTCTGCTGTCAAGCTTCTATGATTATGCTTGGATTGGACCTGAAAAAAGGGCTTGGTGCAGTGTTCTCCTTACCTGGTTAACAAATGAATAAATACATACTTGTGCAATATTTGCACACATATGCAAAAGTGAAGTCCAAGGGGAATGCTGATAGGCCACTGAATCACCATCGAATGAAGCCTTTCTAGGTGCCAGGGTCCCTGCACAATGATTACTTTCACTAAACAAGTCATTTTTTTCTAGAATCTTAACTTGGAGAAGCTGAAGATAATGCTGTCCCGGCTATTTTGCAGGCAGCTGTCTGGGCAAACCTTTCAGGATAAGGGTGTATACAATATTCAGCCCTTTCCTGGGTACAGCATCTCTTTTCTTTGCTTTTTTGCCAGTTGCCTGCACAGATGCAGACTGCTGAAACATTTCTGCAGACAACATTTGCACCTTCTCACTGGTATGGAGTGAAATCTTTCTAGAAGGGAATAATCCTACCCGTTTAACAAATTTAACCTGTGAGTAAGGCTCTTCAAATTGCTCTCCTTCCACTATCAACTGCTCACATGATTTTAGAGAAGGGGAGCCAAATTCTTTATCACCAGTGTTATCAGGGGTAATACGGTTAAATTATGTTTCTGTGCCACAATCCTCATCCTTATCCCCTTCACCATCTTCAAGTAAATGGAAGAATGGAAGAACTAAAGGCTGTGAATGTTGAATGACTGAAACATTTATCACATTTTGTTAAGTTCTTTCGGGGGCATTTGTCCAACTAAAGGACAAGACAGTCCGACTGCAGGCTGCACAGTTAGTTTACTCCCTGGATTTCTCACCAGTTCACTCTCACTATATGGCTGACTATCCCTTTTTGCCACAAAGGAGTTTAGTCCCCGGATCTTTCACCAGTTTCCTCTCCCTGTAGGCCTGTTTACCCCCAACAGCACTAAATGACATGGCACTATTACCAGCAAGTCTATTTCCTTTTATATTAATGTCACTGGTGGAAGAATTAGCTAAATTACATCAGAAGGGAAAGTAGCCAAATTTACACTGACCTCAATCTTAATTTTTTTGATAGGTGAGCACTCTCTGGTAATTAATGTTGGAAGTTTAGCCTTTTATTTTCTCGTCTGTCCCTGGTTTTCCCGCAAAACTCAGCATGAGTCACAATCATGAGAAAAATACTCTGGGCCTAAGCACTTAAAACATAGGCTACAGCCTACAGCTTTAAGGATTTTTTCCACCACGACACAT
Organism: Neoceratodus forsteri; assembly: GCA_016271365.2. Classification (NCBI taxonomy): domain Eukaryota; kingdom Metazoa; phylum Chordata; order Ceratodontiformes; family Ceratodontidae; genus Neoceratodus; species Neoceratodus forsteri. The sequence goes on from CM028130.1 coordinate 1,071,667,875, forward strand.
TTTTTTCTGCGACGTAGTACTAGCAGTAAAATAACAAACAAACAAAAAATAATATCCACATATGATTAGGAACAAAGAAAACAAAAACCGCTAATGCATTCTCTCTAGGTTTACTTTTAAAAAGGAACCTGACAAAAGACAGAAAATTGTGATCGGTTCCCAAAACTGAGAAATACTAACAAAACTCCTAAGCAAATGATCAGTGCTAGAATAAAATAAGTTCTGTGCCAAAAGGGACAGTTTTACCAATCTTTTACACACACTGCCAAAGGATAAGCAGAGCCAAGTCCAGGGCTTCAAGTCTTTACTGCGTTTGGCAATGTTCTGGCATGTGAGGCAAAGGGGTTGCACGACAACTGCTGGGGACACATTCAAACTACTCTGAACATTCAGAGGTAGAAAGATCGTGCAGGCTATATGCTTAATGTGGTGAGTAAATAAAAACATGAAATCTGCTAGTATCTGGTTGTGGATGAGTTCAAATTGTTAAATGCCTACACAGTCATCTAATTTACAGAGGAAAGAGATGTTATTTCCTACAGAGTGACTTTCAATTTACCTGAAGTGTGTGGGACCAGTAGCCTGTAGTCCTGTTGGAGAGTCCAAGAGTGGAAACTGTACACCGTGTATACACTCTGGCTGAAGGCACCAACCATGAGTGACTGCCACTGAAGGCTGCTGTCCCATGTGAGGCTATGTCAAATGGCATTAAGCTCTGAACAAAGATGCCTTTCGAAGCATATTCGTAGTGCAGTGATCTGCTAAAATGGTCCAAGTAAGCCTAAGGAAGAGAGTACAAAAAATACTTACAAATTTTATTTATTTTTTTTTTTACTTACAGGTCTACAGCAAGTACAGCACTATATTACAAAACAAGTCTACACTGCGTAAAAAAGTACAGTTACATAGGAACTAACACTAGATCTTCGAGAGAGGTTCCTTCAGTAGGTCATCACATATAGGACTGGCGCCACCTGGCATCATGCCGCAGAGCAGACTTTTCTAGCAATACCTGACGGGGGACCGCCCACCCAATGTCATGTGACTGACGTCAGTGTGACTGTACATAGTGGGCGGTCCCCACACCTGCCCTCCAGTTCTCCTGCCGGAGCCAGGAAGAGGCCATACAGCAGGAACAAACAGGAATTGGAGTCACTGTAAAACATAAAATGAGGGGAAGGAGGAAGGGAAAATTATGACCTACTGAAGGAACCTCTCTTGAAGGTCTATTGTTATGGTAGGTTCCTAAGTAGGTGTACCATCTTACTTCAACAGGGTTCCTTCAGTAGGTCATCACATATAGGACAGAGTCCCCAAGCAGTCCCTCCAGAGAGAGACCAAGAGAAACTAGGGAGGAGGAAGCTAACTCCAACAGAACAAATGAAGTCCGGTATGGACCCAGCCTAGGACAAAAGGCCCTGCAGGACAGCTAATCCAAAGCTGGCCCTCCGCCTAGAAGCAATGTCCAGACTGTAGTGTTAGGTAAAGGTGTGGAGAGAACTCCCAAGTAGTGGCAGCACAGATGTCCACTGTGGAAATGTTCCGAAGGAAGGCTATGGAGGCAGCCATGCCCCTAGTAGAATGACCTCTTATGGAACCCGGAAGAGGCTTATCATACTTCTGGTAACAGTACTGGATGCAGTTTCCCAACCATTTGGAAAGGCCCTGCTTAGAAACAAGTTTGCCCCTCAACCTGGGGACAAAGGAAACGAATAACTGATCACAAGAGCGGAGCTCTTTAGTCCGGTGAGTATAACACCGGAGGATCCGATGGACATCCATCGTGTGAAGGAGTGCCTCACCTTTGTTAGAAGGGGACAGGTAATAAACTGGAAGCTCTACTGATTGGTTCAGTGTGGATTCTGACATCACCTTGGAAAGAAACCTCGGGTGTGTCCTAAGGACCGCCCGGTCCCTATGGAAAATCAAGTAGGGCTCCTTGCAGACTAGAGCATGAAGCTCCGAAATCCTTCGGGCGGAGGTGATAGCCACCAGAAAAAGCGCCTTCCAAGAAAGGAAGCGCAGATCACAGCTCATAGCTGGGGTGAGGTTCAAAAAGAGGAAAGGTGAGCTTTTCCAGGACGAAGTTTAAGTCCCAAGGTGGAGTTGGGCTGAGGATGGGGGGGGGGGGTTCAGATGGAGGATGCCTTTCAGAAAGGTCTTTGAGACCTCCAACTGAGCCATGTGTTTACCATCCACTAGCTCGAGGTACACGGAAATGGCTGAGATATGGACCTTCAAAGAAGAATATGACAGACAGTCTGATAAATGAAGGAGGTATTCTATTCCTTGAGGGGCTGAACAGAAGAAAGGGTCTCAACCCTGAGCAGAAGCCCAGATTGAAAACCGCTTCCACTTCATAGCACAAGTGGAACGGGTGGATGATTTCCTGGCCTCGATGAGGACCTGAGCTACTCTAGAGGAGACCACAAAGCGACAAATCGCTATGTCTGAAGGAGCCACACATGAAGATGCTGGGTCCTGAGTCCCGAATGGCCCAACCTGCCCTGATCCTGAATCAGGAGGTTGAGAGTCAATGGAAGTGGAACCGGTGGTTCCCTGGAGAGCTGCTGTAGCAGCGGGAACCAAATTTGTTTGGGCCAGAGAGGAGCAATGAGGATCATTCTTGCTCCCTCGGCCTGAAGTTTGAGGAGAACTCTGAAGAATGGGAAAAGGAGGGAAAGCGTACAAAAATTTCCTTGTCCATGATAGAGATAATGCATCATTCCAGAAAGCAATGTGCTCCAGAACGAGCAAGCAAAACTTGGGAAGTTTTGCACTGGATTGGGAGGCGAAGAGGTCGATCTCCGGATGCCCCCAATTCTGGAAGATGGAGTCCGCCACTTCCTGATGCAGTTTCCACTCGTTGGCGAGGATTCAAGTTCTGCTGAGACTGTCTGCCAGGACGTTTAGAATGCTAGGAACGTGCACGGCCACCAGGACCAGAAGGTGCTGGACTGCCCAGTTCCACACCCGGGTTGCTTCCCTGCAAAGAGGGTACGATCGGGTTCCTCCTTGTTTGTTGATGTACCAAACTACCGACATGTTGTCTGTTTGGATCAGCAGTGTTCCCTTTAGTAGCAGGTTCTGAAAAGCCTGTAAGGCATATAGGACCACCCTGAGCTCCAGAACATTGATGTGGAGAGAAGTCTCCAGGCCTGTCCAAAGGTCTTGAGCTTAATGATCCCCCAGATGGGACCCCCACCCCATATTCGAGGCATCCGTGGTGAGGGTAGCTACTGGTGCAGGGTTTCGGAACAGTAGTCCCAGGGAAAGGTTGTGGGGATCCTCCCACCACTGTAAATCCCTTTGGACCACTGACGAGACCAAGACCGGATGGTCCAGGTCATCTAGGAGCTGATCCCACTGCATTCTTAATGACCACTGAGTGATTCTCATGTGTAGCTTTGCTAGGGGAACTGTCGTGATGGAAGCTGCCATGAGTCCCAACAGCCAAAGGACCACCCGGGCAGGAATGGTCCTGAGAGAGGCTACTTTGCGAGCCTGGCTGATTAAAGTCTCCACCCTGTCTGGAGGAAGGAACACTCTGCACTGGACTGTATCCAAGACTGCCCCAATGAACTGCAGTCTCTGGGATGGAACTAGGGATGACTTGGGGATGTTGACCGTTATCCCCAGTCGGTTGACGAGGTCCAGCGTGAAAGACAGAGTTTCCAATAGAAGATCCCTAGATGAAGCCGAGATCAGCCAGTCATCCAGGTAAGGGAACACAGCAAAACCCCTGCAGTGTAGAAACGCCGCAACCACCGCCAGGCACTTGGTAAAAACTCGAGGTGCCGAACACAGACCAAAGGGGAGCGCCCGGAACTGGAAATGTTCCCCTTGGAAACAAAAACGCAGGAAACGGCGGTGGCTGGGGAAGATAGGGATGATGCAGGTAGGCATCCTGCATGTCCAGGGCGCAGTGCCATTGATTCTCCAACAGAAGTGGAAGAAGGCTCTGAAGTGTCAGCATGCGGAACTTCTTGTATTCTACATACTGAATGAGTTGACTCATGTCGAGAATGGGTCTGAAGTCCCCGGTCTTTTTTGGAACCAGGAAGAAAGGGGAGTAAAACCCTTTTCCCCTTTGCCCAAAGGGAACTGGCTCGATTGCTTCTTTAAACAAGAGCGCACTGACCTCCTCGCGAATGAAGGGGGCCTGGTCCCGGGAATAAGAGGACCTCCGCGGAGGAGTCTTTGGAGGATTCTCCAGAAACTTGATGGTGTGTGTGTCTGATGGACACTAGCTGCAGGACCCACTTGTCTGAAGTGATTGCCCTCCACTCCTGAGCGTGGTGAGTGAACCTTCCCCCCACCTGTTCCCCATCATGAGATTGAGGGTGCAGTGGGGCCGGAGAGTCAAGAAGTGGCGGGGCACTTGGGAGGAGGTCCCCCCGAATATCGCTGGTTCTTGGGAGCGGGGGGGTAGCAGTACCTGTGACCTTATGCTTACCTTGGCATCTTGCCTGAGCGTTTTTCCGCTGCCTCCTGGTCCTTTTCCGAAAGGGCTGCTGCTGTTGTTGAGTGCCCAATCGGTACACGGACCTAACAGATTTAAGGGCTACCCCTTTGTCCTGTAAATCCTTTATAATGTCCTTTGTATCTACTCCAAAAAGGACTGAGCCCCTGAAGAGGGAGTCTTGAATCACCGACTGGATTTCGTTAGCGAGCCCAGAGAGACGGAGCCAGGAATGTTGCCTAAGAGCAACGGCAATTGCAGAGGTACGGGCTGCTGAATCGACAGAGTCATAGGTGGCTCGAAGAGCATGCCTACAGGAGATCTTGGCGAGGTGGAGATCCTTGGCAAGTTCCTCCTTAAGGGTCGAAGGGTCCATGGACTGGACCCTCACCTCCAGCCTGGCCATGGTCTGTTTCTGGTGAGATACCATGTAGGCTACGTAACTAAGGGACCTAAGGGAGAAAGTGGGCGACGATTAGACCTTCTTCCCGAACTGGTCCATCAGCCTTGACTCTTTGTCCGGAAGTATTGTGCTCATGTGCTTGGGAGCTGTGGAGCGGTCATGAGCAGCCGAGATGACAACAGAGTCTGCCTTAGGATAAGCCTTTAAAAAAGGTGTGTCCTTAGGCACCGAGTAGAGCTTGTTTGCCCTCTTGGGGACAGCCAGGATTGAATGAGGCATCTGACGGTGGTGGTGAGGTCTTGGTGAGGACCCATCCACGGGGGGACCGGAATGGGCAGCACAGACTCTAAATCCAGATGTTCTGCGAGTCTTTGCCGCATAGGATCCTGGTCCTCTGACTCCCAGTGGAAGTGATCTCTTAAGGTCCTCAAGAGGTCCGAAAAGAAAGGATCCTCCAGGGGGGATTTTGCAGAGGTTCTTCCTTTTGTATCCTCAGGTCCTCCACAGGTTTCTCCTCTTCAGAGTCCTCCCTCCCATCGTAACTGTCTTCTGCCTCCTCAACAGGATGACGATGGAAATCCCATAAGGGAACATCCTGTTGAGTTTCCCCCGAGATGTGGATGGTGGAAACAGAACTGCTTGGGGAAGAAAAGCTAGGAAACTGCGGCTGCCGGAGTCTGGCTTTTAGATCAGTAACCAGCTCTGACCTGGCCCTGTGCCACCAAGACTGGATTAAGTTCTTGAAATCCGGGACCACCGGAGGAGAGGAAGCAGGGGCCAGTTGAGGCAGAGGAGGAGGGACAACTGGAGGAGGATGAAACCCATATAAGAGGAATATGGGTTGTAACCATGAAAATGTCCCAAATGACTCCAATCAAGAGTGGAACCCCCTGGGTAGCGGTCCGCAGGATACCCAGAGGGGTAATGGAGGACAGATCGGGGCCTAAAATAGATTCCCGCCGATGGATCAGATGTTGGGGGAACCCACGTCAGACCCGCCATTGTATAAATGGGCGGAGGGTCCAGCATTGGGACAGTCCACGTCGAAGGGATCGACGTCAGGACTGGAACGACCCGATCAAGTGCTGGAAGATGATCCGGCGTCAGAGGGACTGGCGTCTGACCCGGACGAGGGAGCTCCGGCGTAGGGGATGGGTCCAGCGTCAGGGCCAGAGGTAAGGGCCTGTCGACCAGGCCTGGCTGAGGGACTGTCGTCGGGATCACTGGCATTGGGGGAGGTGCCGGCGTCCGGCCGGAAGGCGGAGGGGCCTCCACAGGAAGACCAGACGGTCATGAAGGAGCCTCCTGATCTGGGATTTCCCGAGGGGGAGTGCGGAGATGTACCCACAGTGTCGAGAGGCTCGATGGGTTCTCCAAGACTATCGCCGGATGCATGCAGAGAGGAATGAGAGGACGCGGGCGAAGGAGGAGGAGGAGGGAGAGGGGCCTTCTCCCTTTGGTCCCGCCAGCTGTTGGTTGAGGTGCTGTTAGGCACCAATGAGGGAAACATGCCTGTGCGTTCGTCAGAGATGGCCGACTCAGAGGGCGGAGCTGCACGATCAGGGGAGGAGCCCCAGGTCGGTTTATCGGCCTTGGTCGGGTGACTGCTCCCAGCCGGGTGAGTCAACTTAGCGACCACCGCATGGTCCCCGGAGGAGCAGGGAGCCAACTTACCATCCAGAACGGCGCGATCGCTGGAGGAGCTTAAGTCTTGTCCGACTTACCGTCTGTCTTTGGCGGCAAATGGGTCTTGCTTGTGGATGGCCTGGCGTCGTCCGCGGAGCGAGTCCGCTCCGTAGTCTTCTCCTTATGCTTTTTTGATGGGGAAGATTTCTCGGATGAATACCTAAGGCGCTCCATCTTTTTCTCCAGGGAGGCCAGACAAGTTTTGAGAAGGTGGGCCTCCAATGCCTGCTGTCTCCGTTTTTTAGTGGCCTGGTTGAACGACTGGCAATCAGGGCAGGAGGAGATAGGATGGTTTGGGCCTAAGCAGGAAACGCACTTCTGGTGACCGTCTTTGTGCCGGATCTGTGTGCCACAAGCTGAGCACTTTTTCTTCAGAAAAGACATCAAAAATTTGATAGATTTTGAAGAGAACTGCGAGGGAAAAAACCCGACGTGAACGAACTTTCTCGACGATCGCTACTGGAAGTCTGCGATGCGACTGACACGAGGTGACAGCGGGAAAGAACTGGAGGGCGGGCATGGGGACCGCCCACTATATAGTGTCATGCTGACATCAGTCACGTGACATCGGGTGGGCGGTCCCCCATCAGGTATTGCTAGAAAAGTCTGCCGTGTGGCCGACACCAGGTGGCGCCAGTCCTATATGTGATGACCTACTGAAGGAACCCTCTCAAAGCAAGATCTGATTAAAATGGCATCACCTTTCTGACAGAGTCCTCACTGCTTTCTCTGAAGATGGAAGGGAAAACTAGAAGGTGAATAGGCTATACTGCATTTGAAATGTAATATCACACATACCCTAGTAATGCAAAGCACCATGGGATATATATACAAATCACCATAAGAACATTTAGACTAGTTCTGCTTTAAAGCAGCAGTGCAATGAATTTTTTTTTTTAAAAAGCTAGTTTCAGGTGCACTTAATAAAGATATTAGAATACCTGTCAAATCTACTTTTTTTAGAAAATGGGTTGTGGAAATCCATGATGCTGATTGGCTCAGGTCACCAAACAGCTGGTCCGGTATCAGGCAACAGAGACCGGGAATTAGTGAATCCCTGTCTCTGCTGCCCAATTACACTCCAAATGCCTGGGCCAATAGAATTTTCATTTTTAAACTGAAGCCATGTTGTTCTCTTGCTTTGCGAGAGATAACACTCCTAGTCTGGGCATATGGCACATAAACAGTAAATTTTGTTGGAATGTTTGTACAACATGCCCACACTTTGTAGCTTAACTGTCAAAAAAACCCCAAATGAATCAAATTAGCGCCACCACCTCTCACCACACTGCTGAGCCCTCAGGTCCGCTGCAATGCCACTCTCCTGATCCCTGATGCTGCCGGCCAACTAAAAGGCTACTAGCTAATAAAAAACAAACGAACAAAAAATTCTAAAAGAAAAATAAATTGCCTGTTTTTTATTCATTTGAAAAGGGAGTCAGTGCTGATGCAGCTCTCTGCCATCGCTCTTTCTCTCTGTTTAAAAAACAGATACTCTGGAGCAAGGCTGGGGACTGTGGGGGAACGGGAAAAAAGTCTGACCACACCATTCAGTTTTGACAAGATTGCCCTCAGTTTTGATTATTAAAGCCACCCCGATTTGGGGGGACGGGACGTAGACAGTTCAGACTGTATAAACAAGTGAAAAAATGCTGCGAGTCAGCAGTGCAGAGAGACTACTTTATATCAAACTCTATTTTTATTCTTTTTTTAACAGTTGATTTCTTTTTAATATTTGATTTTATTTTATCAAAAATGTAGCCTATAACCTAGTTTCTTTTTTTTGTACTATTTATTAATTTCAATCAAGAAAACTTACAATGACAATCAGATGTAGAGGGATACACCAGCTATAACAGTGACAATGTAAGGGTCTAGGATACACCAAGACACCCTCCCTTTAGGTACATCATAGTGAGAGGGACCCAATGGAAATTAAGACATCTAATAGATGACAATCATTAAATCCAAGGCATATAGCAGCACAGAGCACTACAGGGACACTTTCATAAAATAAAAGTAATTCCACAGTGCGATCACTCTGGCATTTCAGCCAAGAATGACCCTGGTAAACTGTGCTATAGTGAGGTTCTATAGCCAACAGAGCACCCACAGGTGAACTCAAAACACAGGCTAAAGTCCAACTCAAGCAAAGACTTACATTAGCACAAATCGGGCATAGGAATATTCAGGTTACATTGGAACCACAGTGAAGAATGACACAATTTTAACAATGTCCACTTTCTCCCCCCACAGAGCTGTCATAGAACAATCTTCTGACCTTCCCTCCAGATTATTTTATTTATTTATTTAGTTTTTGTTGATCGGGTAAGTGCACTACACAAATCCTGCCTATTTTCAGGCACGACCCGGGGGAGGGGGATACAGATGAATTCCAACTGACCTTGAACCAGATTAAGCTGTTTGTGATATTTTTAGTGAATGAGGGAAATTTGGCCAGGACACCGGGGAAATTCCCCTACTCTTTTCGATAAGTGCCATGGGATCTTTAACATCCACCTGAACTACCACCAATCCAGGCAGATGGGACCTCGGTTTAACGTCTCATCCGAAAGACGGCACCTCAGAAGTGCAGCACCCCCTCTCATGCTGCACTACAGTGTCAGTACTGGAATATTAACCCAAGTGCCAGATGAGGGAACTGAACCCACAGCCCTCTGATCTCCCGGTCTCAGAGGTGAGTGTGCTACCTACTGAGCCACTGACACTGCAACCAAACCAAGTTAGACATATGACCAGGTGTAGGAATAATATTACAGTTGGTGAACTGCAAAGGAAAAGTTATGCCATAAATTTCCAAGTAGCACCCTATTACAGTTTGCATGCCAAAGAAAGTTCTGGAAGGAGAGTCCAAACTAGTGAAAGGATGGCTGGCAATAACACAGAGTCTTTACAAGTAACAGTCCAGCCAGTTCCATTTAAACAGGGTAGCTGTGGATATACTCACGAAAATCAAAGTCCCAAATTGTCAGAGTCATTCTGCCCATTCTTCTCCGTCAGCCAATTTTCTTTCGATAAGGTCAATAAGCTTCGCTGCATCGGTGGGCTCATGGAACAAATAGATGCGGTCTTTCCAACAGACCGTAAGCCGAGAAGGGAACAAGAGCTGTTCTTGAACTTTCAACCAGCGGAACTCAGCCACAACCCTGTCAAATGCCTTCCTCCTCTGTCGTGTTGAGTAAGAGAGATCAAGGAATAATGAAATCTCTGTGTTTCCAAACCGGAGCTGCCTCTGCCACTGAGCCAGGCCCAGTAGTTGGTCGCAGACCCCCCACCCCATTGCAAACCACTAAGAAAGTCCTCAGGCCCTTAGTGCTATCAACAGTCCTATGGGGTGTGATCCAGTAGGCCTTCTCCAGCGCAAACACGGGGTCCTCCGCGGATATTCCCAACAGATGCGACAACAGAGTCTGAGCAAAGTTCAGTGGATCTTCACCCGCCGCATTCTCTGAGAGCCCAACAACACAAATCTTATGCTCCCTAGTTTGAGTCTCTATACTCTCTAGGCGCATCTGAAGCAGGGAGTTTTCTTTTATCAGTTCTGTCATCGTGTCTATGGATTTCAATATCGCGCTCTCGAAGCATTGAAGAGATTGCTCCAAAGTATCTACATGCTCTTCCAAGGAGCACACTCTAGGTGTAAGGGTGTCTAATTTTTTGTCCATGTCCTGGACAGTTTTAACCATTTGAGTTAGAGTTGCATTAACTGTTGCGAGAGACACCTCAGTGCCACCTGAAGCACCATCCCCCGAGGCTCCATCTAGCTGTGCAGGCCTGCCATCCTGATATTGTGGAGGTTTAGGCTTGAAAAAAATCCATAGAGGCAACCACCTTCTTTGATTTCCCTATCCTGTCAGCTCTTGTGCTCCTTACATCCAGTAGGGGCAGAAATATTTCAAACGTGTAGCCCAAATAATAAATTGAAACAAGTTTAAGTTCTATACTAGCAGAGCTCAGTAAAAGAATGTGCACTCCATTCAGCTGCCAAGCCACATCCCTATAACCCATTTTCTAAGCGCAATACCAGACAGGGTGGTACTGGGCTATACCGGACCTTCCATGGGCTACAAGGCCCTCCGCCTGCAGCGTTGGGCCTCATTATGCCCTGGGCAGTCCAGTATAGCCCAATACCATCCACCCTGTTGGGTATTACTGCTTACATAGACAACTCTTATACTGCACACTACGAGTTTTTTTTTATTTTTTATTTTCTTAATCCTCATCTTTGCCACGTCTAAAATGCTATTTTTACACCAAATGCAGCAGCCATCTTTTTTCTTGAGAAAAGACAATGAAAACATTTATAAAATATTCACATTTTAGTGTAACCAGAAAATTGTACCACCAAATTAATCTGGAAGGTACCTGAAATCTTTTATTGTGTAAAAACAGTAGGGTCAAAATTTCATTGCATTGCTGCTTAAAGCAGGAGTTCATACTGTCAAAGGGCCTCTTACACAATCTGCAAAGGCTGAGAACAGAAGATACAGACACATGTTTCGTCCTCCTCAGGACTTTTCAGTGTGCCTCATCTGTATCAATGGCACAATCCACACTGCACTTCCGAACATATGAAAATTGTCAACAGAAAAAGGCCATAATGGTCTATCGAGTCTGCAGCTAGTCTGCACTTGTCCTTGTTAATTAATTTTACATTTGGAATGTTAAAGATGTCAAGGGTTTTGTTATGTTTAATTTTTTCAGGTTGAATGTGAGATTGTGAAGTTAGAAAGAGGAAATTGTTCAGACAATTAAACAGTTATTAAACAGAGTTATAAATATACAAAGGTGTAAAATTTCAATTAAAGAATGTTTTATTTCATATTCTGTATTTTTACCATGTATACACCTCACCAACTTTCTACAACAGTCAGTACACAGTGCACTGTACACTAAGGGCATCATAGATATATGCAGAGGAGGTCCACCCCCCAAGGCATAATGTTAAGTCCACTGCCCAGAGCTGAAGAAAACGCTTTGGAGGATGTATTCTCCTAAAGCCGCAGAGTTATTAGTTTTGTATTCCCTCCTCATGAAGGTAGCTCAGTGTTCTAATGCAAAGCAAAGGATGTGTGGCACAGTGCTCCTTCACTATAGCGAACCCCACTATAACACCATCCCTGTTACTATGAATGCCCCCAGCTCTTGATATGAACTCAGTCGATCTTCATATCAGTTCACTACTGAAACTCTCCTCAACAGACTCCATAGATGTACAAAATTTACAGCAGAACAACCCTCTCTGGAGTGCTGCACTCCACAGTAACGCTTACAAGAAGTTCTCTAGCTCTTCTAGAGCGGTACTTTAGCAATCTCTCAAAATCTATCTCCCTAGCTCATCCTCGCTTGCTCCACCTTGCTCACTCTAGCTCACCCTTACAGATTACATTATAAAAAAAATCTGAAATAAGCAATGAGATGACAAGAGAATAAGACGCTATAATAAAATAAGATGCTGATGTTGTAGAGTGGCAGGTGGCTGGGGGAGTGGGAGTGGGTGGAAGGAGGCGTGGTTACAAGAGAAGGGAAATTATTCTGGTTCCAACTTTCAGCTGTAAGCCTCTACAGTCTGTTAAACGGAGGTCAGTTAAAAACCAAAAACATATGGCTATAGTTCCAGGGCCTTATATCCCCCCCCCCCCATTTTGCTGCATCAAAGCCTACCATAAAAGCCTAAATTATACTGTAAATACAGGGGTTGAGCTTGCAAACCTTTTGTACTCAGTTAAAAACCAAAAATAAAAACTGCACTACGATGCTGCACAGTAGAGGGATGAGTGGCAGGCAGGCGGGGAGAGGGCGGGAGGAAGGTTAGTTGCTATCATTTTTTGTCTTTCTCTTTAAGAGTCTGATAAACTGACAAACTAAAGTCAAAACAATAAAAACATAATAAAAACAAGTAAGATAAATGTACTGCAACAGATGAGATATACAGAGTAAAGAACAGTGTCTGCAAAACCTTGATCATGGCTCACAATGACATCCCTCAATGTACTAAACAGGGATCTATGAAAAACCTACGTTATGGCTTCCATTTGGTTTGTTATAGCAAGAGAGCACTGTATTACTAATTCAGCATTACCAAAAAAGAAGCTGTATTAGACTTAATTTCTTTTTCTGTTAACTCCAACATTGTCAATGGGGACTTGAAAACACTTGAATACTCTGTGCTCTAATCCTAGCATGGTGCTCCATACAGTGCCATCATTACACTAAGAACAAACCGCACTGAGGCGCACATTTTCCCCCAAACGAAAAATAAAGTATATGGGCGGATAATTCTATTTTCTGTGACTTTTTTTTTCAAATTTATTTTAAAGTACAAAGATACTATTGTGCAAAATGCAATTTAAAGTCTACTGTTTCAGTCACTTCTTTGAGAACTTTTGTTTATTTTTATTGATTTATTTATTGAAGTGTTTCTACCAGGAAAGGCACGCTGAACATCTCAAAGGCCGGGGAGATAGTACTTACATGATACATTACAAAACATTGTTCATAACAGCTAAGGATACATTTTAAGGTTTACAATTAGTAATTACACATGAAAGTGCAGTACAGTATTATGAACAATTTGATAGGTGCAACATCAAATACAATTCCGCCAGTGAGTAGTCCAGCAGACAGGGGTCCGTTACAAAACATTTGAGGAATACTACTAGGCAGAGAGAGAGAGTCAAGCATCAGGAACCTGAACAAATGAGGTAAGTTACAGGTAAGAAATAAGGTGGCTATATAAATAGAGGGAAACACCACCCTTAGTGCCTCGAATGGTGATTTAACCCATGGCAGTAAGGAAAGAGCATGAGGATGGACTGGAGAGAGAGCTAGCTGCAGGTACAGTTTACAGAGAAGTAATTACGAAGGGCTGAGGAAATAGAGGAAGGGGAGGACAAAGGTGAATCTGGGATTGAAGGGCATTCCACAGTTCAGGGAACCGGTGTGAAAAGGCAGCCTGTCCAACAGTGGTTGAGCGGCGAGGGGCTACTAGTGAGCGAGTGTCATAAGATCTGAGGAAGTTGGTGGGAGGAGAGGGGAGAGAAAGAGAGGAAGTAAGATAGGAGGTGAGAGAACCAAGCCAGAATTTAGATACAAACTTTGCACAGTGAAGGATGTGTGTTTTCTAGGAAGGGGAAATCGAGAGAATGGTAGAGATTACAGTGATGAGTGAGGGAGGGGGCATCAAGAGCGAAGCGGCAGAAGGAGTTAAAGAGGGTGTCCAATCTGGATAGGAAAGTCTTGGGAGCAGCACTATAGACTACATCACAATAGTCAAAAATAGGGAGGATCATCTTCTGGACAAGTTCACGCCTTAACAGTAGCGGGAAGCAGCAACAGTTCCTGAACAGTGCGACAAGCTTGGAGTGCAGCTTTTTCAGGATGGCGTCCACATGAAAAGAGAAGTTTAGGTGCTGGTCAAGCCAGACACCTAGGTATTTGCAGGAGGAGGTGTCCTCCAGGATTGTCCCATCAAGGGTATGGAAGGAGGGCAGGGATGGAAGTCTAGAGAGTCTCTGCCTAGTGTCAAAGGTCATGGAGACTGTCTTCTTGGCATTGAGGAACAGTTGGCAGGAGCAAAACCAGTGCTGAACTTTACGGAAATCATGCTGAAGTCTGGCTGGAACATTCACAGCAGACTGGCCAGAAGTGAAAAGGACCGTGTCGTCAGCGTACATATGAATAGAGGCAGATGTACAAACCAAGGGCAGGTCATTTAGAGAGCTAGAAAATAATAAGGGGTCCAACAGAGATCCCTAGGCGACTCAGTGTTAATTTGGGGGGGGGGTGTTGCATGGGCTATTCTGACTGACTGGGTCCTACCTACTAGGTAGGCTCTGAACCAGTTTTTTGCAGTATGCTGCAGGCCAGCAGTACAGTATTTAACAGTAGGGTGTAAAAGACTGTGTTGAAAGCCTTTGCAAGGTCAACAAAAATAGCAGACGTGATTTGGCCACGACCCATCCCTGAGAGGATTGAGTCAGTGAGCCTAATCAGGGAGGAAGTGGTGGAATGGCTTTTCCAAAAGCCAGATTGGAAGGGTGTGAAGAAGTTAGTTTCAGAGAGATAGGAAGGTGAATTGTCATATCCCTTTAACACTAATAAAGGAGTCTGTCAATGGTGCATGTTAGCACCTCTTTTATTCTGTTTATACGTTGATAACTTACTAAAGACTTGATGTTACTCCCTTCTGATTCTCCAAAAATTCAAAATACAGTATGTCCAGCATTAGCGTATGCTCATAACATTGTTTTATTTGCTTTGTCTAAATCCGGTCTTTAAAAAAAAAAAAAAAAAAAAAGACTTTCTTAACAAAAGATCAGAAGAACTGAAGTTAAATACTAATTTCAATAAAACAAAAAGTCTCGTCTTTGGAAGCAAAAAACAAAAGGCAATTGGAAAATTAGGGACCAAAAAGTAACTTCTTCATATGTCTACTTAGCTACACAAATGTCAAATAATTGTCTATAGAAGTCTCATACTGACCTGATGAAAGAAAAACTTAACAAATCATTAGAGGGTATAACAAGATTTAACTACAGATATGGAGGTCACTCAATTAAAGGGGAAGTCTCCCATAGTTTCACACCAATATTTTCCTAACTCCTTAAGTGGAACTGTTGTGTGCCTCCTCCAGTTGCCAGCAGTCCTATTGCTGTCCAAATCTAGGTTGTAAATAAAAATAGACAGCCCCCAGAAGTCATTAATGTGTTTGTCCTCCATTTTACCATCAATGTTGCTGGAGAATGATGCCATCAGAGCAACAGATAATGGTGCTGCACTAAATGCAGTTCAACCAGTAAACCAAATCCACAATGTTTGGTTCCCCACTTGAATAATGGAGGAACCCTTTAAGTGTTGTGCACATCCTGAAGTGCAGTTCTAACAGGGACTCAGACCGTGTGAGTGTGATGCAGCACAGATTTGACATGTATATACAGTATTCATATAAGGAAGTGCCTGTATGTGTTGTGTTACTGTTTGTTAGCAAAACAGTTAACCCAATAAATAACTCTGGGTACAACAAGAGTTGTGAGTGGTATTATACAGCAGTTGTATTATTTTCCATTTGTGTTAGAGCATTCTCTGTTTTGATTGACACCAGCAATGAGAGACAATCTTGCAAATGTGCCCCTTTCCCTTTGTAACTAGGCAGTCAGAGATTGGATGGCTGCTGTATGGTAATAAAGAGTTCAGCTACTGTATAACAAGGAATAGGTTACCAGGGAAGCATCAGCTGCAGCAAATGGAAGAAGGGTGATCTAGTGGCTATAGTACAGGCACAAGAACTGGGAGACTTGGGTTCAAATCCTACTACAGTCCCTTACTCTGTAATCCTTAACAAGTTCCCTAACCACCTTGGGAACTGAGACGGCCCCTCAGGTCAATGCCTTTAAAAGTGCCCCCCTCCCCTCCATTCTCATTATAAATCATTAGCAGTGATGTGATAACTACAACACTTCACTTTGAAGGCACTGAGGACAAGTTGTGGCAGCCCCCTCTTTGTAATGCCAGGTAAAGAAACTAATCAAGTCTGTGTTTGTAGTGCTCTGTATTAGCTTAGCTCACGTCATATGCATTCTTTCTCTTGGTATTTCCAGTCAGAAACTCATATTTAAGGAGCATTTGAAATGTAAAACAATACACTAAAGTAAGTGATCTAGCTCTCCACTTTCAGGCTGCTGAAAGGGGGATGTGTGTATCATTTGTGAAAAGGAGGAATTCAGTCCTGTGTGATCCTTTGGGAACCTGCCCAGGCCCACCCTGTATATGAATCTTCTCAAGGGTATTCGCTTGGTTAAATTAAGAATGAATGACTGCTTGACTGATTCAGTCTACTCCTCTCTACAACGTGTTACAACTGTCTCACACAGAGAAAAGAGCAGTATAAAGAAACAGATTGTGTTTCCTGTGAATGAAATACTATTAGATGTATTATTCGCTCTACACATATTAGGCTACAAGTACTACTCTGTGCGAGTTGCATGGCAGAACTGTCTTAAGCCATTGCAAACTTGAAATAAAATCAGGACAGACAGCACTGACACCCTTATGTTTTCCTCTGGACTGCTGCTGCAGTGACATCAAGGAATGGGAGGGGTTGTATTACAAGTGACTCATTTGCACATAAATGGAGGCTTGCTTGACAGTTTATTACCTTGTGTCAGAGCCTCAGACTCTAGATATGTGTTGCAACAGAAGAAATTACTGATCTCTTATTGACATATGCACAGTAATTGATGTAATGTATAAACAATACATCTGACATATCCAAATCATAAATATACAAGGGTCTTCTCCTTTGAGAGCACAATAATGGCAATTAAAGCAAAACTGGAAGTACAGATATTGTACAGGACAGATATTTGGGAACCTAGCAATACAAATAAGTTAATGAGTCCTATTTATAAAATGCTGAGGAGTTTATTAAAACTGGGAAAGGAGTGCGTAGGAGGGCCTGTTTGCCTACACTAGGGCAGAAACTGGTCTAATTAATTTGTCTGCATTAATGGAAACACATAAAATAAACTTTTGGTTACGGTTAACTAATTTACAGAATTCCTCACTGTCAAAACAATGTCTTATCGAAAAAGAATACTGGTTTAACCTGGGATTCACATCAAAATTTTGGTATACATCTATAATCACGATAATGGCCAAGCATAATCTGCTATCTCTTAAAAAGGCAGTTGATAAAAAAAAAAAAAAAAAAATCAAACTACGTAAACAATATAAGAAATATATCTAAAAAAAATAGTTAATGATTGGAAAAAGGAACATCTAAAAACTATTGAAACAATACATTATTCAGAATGGTTCATGGATAACAACTTGGATTTCTGGTTTAAACAGTATCTACATATTCTAGAAAATCCAGAATTGCATCAAAGTTTTATTATATTCAAATTTGAACGATTTCCTAGTAATGTTCTATTATATCGTTATAATAAACTAGAAGAAATTACTCAAGCCTGTGACTGTCTAGTGGGTGAAAAAGAAAACCTGCTACATGTTATCTGGGTATACCCTTGGTACTCCAGAGAAAGGAATCGTTGGTTGGGCTCATTTATTAACAATGGTTATCAAATTGATATGAGCACCTTAACAATAATTCTGATGCATACAGCTAATACTTTGACTTTAGACAGATTATCTAAATACTTTCTGGCAATACTTAAAATAAGGAAAAAATGAAAGCCCCAGTAATGCAACTCAAGAAAGTTGTTCTGTAAAGATTATAAGGGTTAGTGCAATATTGTAATATGTTGATAACTGTATAGGATGACTGTCCGTGTAATGTACAAAATGGAATACAGTATTTATTTGAAATGTGAACACTTTTTATTGATGTGAATTGTCTATCTTGATGTGTTTTTAATTGAAATGGCAATTGCCAATCAATAATTGTATTGATTGACTGATTGAGCTACGAAGAGAGTTTGAGAGGATGAACTCTTCTTAAAGCTTAACAAGGGTGAGTAGCAGAGATATGGGGCACTAGTTCCCAGGAGCAGAGGGATCCCCACCCTTGGGTAGAGGAAGTACAATGGCATGCTTCCATACCACAGGGATAGCTGCCAAGGCAAACGAACAGTTAAGTAGGATAGAAAGTGACAGAGATAGCTGGTACTGATAAACATAGAAGTTTGGGGTCTAAGCCATCTGAGGAACTGCCTATGGAAAGGCTGAGAGTGGACAAGGCAGCCTGGGCATCCTCAGGTGTAATAAAGTGAATGATAAACACTTAGGCATGGAAGGATGGCAGGAGAAGAGGAAGGGACTAAAAGCTGAGGAGGGGGAAGGAAGATAGTACAGCAGAGGCACAAAAGGTGAAATAGGAGTTAAATTCGGTAGCTACATCAAGGTGGTCTGTGATTAACGAGTTATTAATATTCAAGAGGAGGTGGGAGAAGTGAGGGTGGAGAGAAAAAAGAATTAATAACCTTACAGAATTTGGAGGTGTTATTAATATTGGCATGAAAGGTCGAGCTGAAGTACTCTGCTTTGGCCAGCCGTGTGATTTTTGTGCAATTTTACATAAAAAAAAACGATAATCATCATAATCTTTTTGAAGCTTAGAGGCTTTTTGAACTTTCCAAATGTGATCATGGGCCCTCTGACATGCCAGGAGTTCTGGGGAGATTCATGGAAGATGGTTCCCCCTGATTCTAGTACGATGAAGAGGGGCATGGTGGTTCCAAGCGGTGAGAAATTTGTCTTTGAAGAAGTCAAAAACTAATATCTATAGTATTTGCCAATTTTAATCTTTTTATTAGCATGATTACTGGCTTTTTATTATTTTTAGTTCTTTTAAAGGAGTGCTACAGTCAACATTTTTCAAAAACATATGTTGTGCAGAGTGTTTTGATTTGTGTGTGTGTAGTCCTGGTGTGTCCTTCCCTTTGTTTGTTATTAAGAACTGTTTTATATCTCAGACTGGTAGTTGTATGGTGGTTTTATGGCCCCTGGGGATCTCCATCTTAGCAAAGTTTATTGCTATTCTTTTTCCTACAATGCCGCTCGTCCCATGTAACAATCATGCATCTAGAACCACTGACTCAGCAAGTACTAGAGACAGCAGTATGATGTTCTGGCCTTTTAATTCAGTACTTTTGTTTTCTATGTGTGTGTCAGGTCTAGCCAGAAGGGGTAAATGTTCTGCTTTTACAACTTTTAATTTCATCAAACTCCACACAGCCACAAAAAACATACAAATCACCCTAACTCATCCATGCTAAATTCAGTAAAGACTCTAGTTGTTTTCTTACAGAATAACCCACTTAATTGGCCCTTAAGTATTTGCTAAACTAAATGTAGCCTTTAGTGCTCACTGGAGAAGGAAAGTTACTAAATATTACAGTTCTGCTGTTGTAACTCGACTCTAAACCAGTGCTTGCTGAATCCATAGTCCCGGATACATCACTGTCACGTGGGACAGAAGGTATTGTAGGAACAAGAAAAGCAATAAACCATGCAGAGATGGAAATTCCTGTTCCCCAGGGGTCATAAAACTACTGTAAAACTAGCAGGCTAATTTAGAAAAAAATTCTAATAGCAGACAAAGGGCAGGACAAACTAGGACTACACAGACAAATCAAAACACTCTGCACAACATACTTTTTTGCAAATTCTGACTGCACTACTCCTTTAATTCAAAGTTCTTCAAAATGACACTGGCCTGACCCATTTTAGTTTCTTTGTTTCGATGTCAGAAGTCCTCATTTGACAATGCATGAGGCAGGGAAAGAACAGTTACGTAAGAGTTTAATGTCACAGTAGATCTTTGCGGGGATCTCAGTCATCAGGTCACACTGTAGGAACTTCACCATCGGTGAAGGGGAATCCACACAGAAGATTTTCAGCATTACAACTGGGGCCACCCACACCACTGACGTCACCAACCCTATAAAGGCATGAGCGGCCCCGCTCCCTCCTCAGTTCTTTACCCCGGAGACAAAGGAAGCATAGCCCTAGTCATGGGGGATCAAGGAGAGGGGCAGAGAGAGAGAGAGAGAGAGAGAGAGAGGTGCCCAGACCTATGTGAAAGGCTGGATACATGAGACAGCCAGTTCCTAGACAGGAGCCCTAATAAAGGGGATGGTGGGAGGGAAAGCAGACCTGATGACTGAGATCATCTCAAAGATCTATTGTTACGGTAAGTTCTTGCATAACTGTTCTATCTTCATCGGGGTTATCTCAGTCATCAGGTCACACTGTAGGAATGAGTACCAAGCAGTTACAGATGCAAAACAGACAGTCTGGGAGGAGGGTTCTCAATAAACTTAAGACAGGAGGCCCTGCAGCACAGCCCTGCCAAAACCTGCACAGCTTTTGAGGCAATGTAAAGACTGTAGTGCTTGGTAAACGTATGGACGGTACTCCAGGTGGCAACTGCACAGATGTCCACGGCTAAGACCCCTCGGACACAAGACAAAGAGGTAGCTATGCCTCTGCTGGAATGAGCTTTGACAGCACCAAACAATTCTTTGCTGTACTTGTAGCAAAACACAATGCAGTTTGCCAACCATCTGGATAAACATTGCTTAAAAACTGAAGTGTCCTCTCTACATGGGGTGAAAGAAACAAACAACTGCTTTGACTTTCCTTGGTCTGAAGCAAGTAGTACTTCAAAGATCTATGCACATCTAATGTATGGAGCAGTGCTTCCCCTGGATTGGCATGCTCAGGAAAATAAACAGGAAGGTGAATAGACCGGTTGAGTGTAAACTCTGAGACCACCTTAGGGAGAAACTTAGGATTTGTGGGCAAAGACACCCTGTCTTTGAGAAAAATCAAATAAGGCTCCTCACACCAGAAGGCCTGAAGCTCTGAAATTCTTTGAGCAGAAGTAATGGCAACTAAAAATAACGCTTTCCAAAAGAGAAAGCACAGTTGTGACTAGCTCAAAAGGTGACAGGGTCAACTTCTCCAAAATAAAATTCAAATCCCAAGCTGGGACAGGAGAATGGATTGGGGGTTTCAGGTGCAGGATGTCCCTGAGAAAGGTAAGGGAGACATCCAGCTGAGCAATTGTGCAGTCACCCACGGGCTCATGAAAGGCAGAAATAGTCAAAAGGTGCACCTTGAGGGAGGAGTACTGCAGACCTGAGTTAGACAGAGAGAGAGCAGGTAGTCCAGGATGTGGTTCACCGGGCAGGTGAAAGGGTCAAAACTATGTTTTGCAGCCCAGATGGCAAACTGCTTCCACTTCATAGCATATGCAGCTCGAGTGGAAGGCTTCTGAGCGGCCACAAGGACATCCACCACTCTGTTCAAGATCCCAAACCTGGCGATGGCTACGTCCTAAGGAGCCAAGCATGCAGATGGAGGGACCTGAGGTTGGGATGGACCAGGGTCCACTGATCCTGGGTCAGAAGGATTCTGCAGAGGGGGAGAGGGACCAGAGGGTCCTCTACCAGCTGCTGAAGCAAGGGAAACCATACTTGCCGAGGCCAGAATGGAGCTACCTAAATCATGCTGGCCCCCTCCATCTGCAGATTGATTAGCACCCTCTGAATTAGAGGAAATGGAGGGAAGGCATAAAGGAACCTCCTGCTCCAAGAGAGGAACAACAGGCCTTGCCAGAAAACTCCAGGCCCTGGATCTAGTGAGCAGAAATTGGGCAGTTTTGCAATGAGTGGGGACACAATCCAACTCTGAGTGACCCCATCTGTCAAACAAGTCTTCTGCGACAGATGAGAGGAGCTCCCATTTGAGCACGCTGGACTGAGTCCGGCTGAGACCATCTACCAGAGTGTTTAACATGCCTGGTACGTGGACTGCCAGGAGTGTCAGGCCATGATCCAGTGCCCAGTACCACACTCTCATGGCCTCCTTGCATGAGGGTATGAATGAGTCCTCCCCCACTTGTTGGTGTAGTAGACTACACTCAGATTGCCCAACTGCACCATCAGCTGACCTGGGGCAAGTTGTTCCTGAAATGCCTGCATGGTGTAGAGCACAGCCCTCATTTCCAGGACACTGATATGCAGAGAGGCTTCCAACTGGGACTAGGAGCCCTGGGTCTGAAAATGACCCAGGTGTGCACACCAGCCCAGATCTGAGGCATCTGTGGTGAGGATTTGGAAGGGGATGCCCTGAAGCAGATTCAAGGGGTCCATCCACCACTGCAGTACCTTGCAGACTAGAGAAGAGACCAGGACTGGGTGATCCAGCTCATCCGTGTGCTTGTCTCACTGTACCTGGAAGTTCCACTAGAGAATATGTATACGACATCTGGCCAGTGGAGCAGTGGGTATAGCAGCTGTCATCAGGCCCAGTAATCTCAGGTACACTCTGGCAGGAATATAGTGGTGTTCAGTGACTTCCTGACCGTGGGCTATAAGGCACTCTGCCCTGCTTCGGGTCAGGAAGGCCTTCCCCTGTGCAGAGTCCAGAACCGCCCTTATATATTGCAGCCTTTGAGGCGGTACCAAGACCGACTTGAGCAGACTGACAGTGATGCCCAGGGAATGAAAAAGCTAGACAGTTCACACCAGAGTCAGCAAAAGCTGTTCCCTGGATGGGGCCTTTAGGAGCCAACCATCCAGATAAGGGAAAACATACAGTCCCTCCACTCTGAGAGCTGCTGCTACGCAGTTGATAAAGACTCACCTAGCAGAAGACAAGCCAAAGGGCAGCACCTTGAACTGATAATGCTCACCCTGAAAGGCAAAATGGAGAAACTTTCTGTGAGGGGGAAAGACAGATATGTGCAGGTAAGCGTCCTCCATATCCAGAGAGCAGAGCCAGTCCCTTTGTTTGAGGAGGGGCATCAGGCCTGGCAAAGTTATCATCCAGAACTTTTTGTATTGGATGTACAGACTGAGGTCCTTTAGGTCTAGAATGAGCCTCAGATCACCAGTTTTTTTGGGTACCAGGAAAACCCTGAATGGAACTTCTCGTTACTCTGGCACCTGGAAACAGGCTCGATGGCCTGCTTGTGTAGAAGGAATTGCACCTCCTCCTCCTCCTGGAAAACAGACAGATGAGCCAGGGGGTAACTGGACGGTGGAGAAGGGTTTTCTGGAGGCTGCTCAATGAGCTCCAGGGTGTGCCCCTTCTCTAAGATCTGCAGAATCCACGCACCTGAAGTGACAGTATGGTTCTCTATTGATTCAGATGGAGGGAGAACCAGCCTCTGCCACCGCCTCCTGGTCCAGGACCAGAAGAGAGGATTCCGGCAAAGAGCCAAGTGGAGGCTGAGCCAGCTGCTTGGGCTGGTCCATCATTTCTGGGGTGCTTGGCTGTAGCTCCAGTGCTGGAGTGAGTGGGCAAGGCAGCCAGGATTCTGCATTTTGCTTGGGGCTGGGAGGCTGTACCTGGCCTGTTGGGTGCTTTTCGAAAGGAAGGGCGTCCTCTACTTTTCGGCTGGGTATGGTAGAGGAAGTGGACAAACTTGAGGGCCCTGCCTGAGGCTTGCAGATCATTAATAACATCCCAGACGTCAGAGCCACAGAGCTTAGTGCCATTAAAGGGGGCAATGAACACATTCTGCTGAACATCGGCAGCAAACCCGGATACTCTTAGCCAGGAGTGCCTATGTAGGCATATACCTGTGGTGGCCGCCCTGGCAAGGGTGTCAGCTATATCATAGAGGGCCCGGAGGAGGTGGTTGGTAACATCCTCAGCTACTTGGTGGCACTGCCATCTGGAAGGGCCTGTGCTGCGGCCTTGCCCTTCTTCCAATTGGCATTTTGGTCCATCATCATGTGAGACAGGCAGTTTGCAATCCTCAAACCCTGCGTGGAGGAAGCATACACCCTCTTGCCCAAGAGGTTGATTCTGTGAGATTCTTTATCTGGGGAAGGGAACCAAGGTGCTTGGGTACCTTAGACCTGTCATGGGCTGCCTTGATGACCACTGAGTCTGCCTCCGGCTGGACAGCACAGTAGGGGAGCCCTTGGGGGACATGATAGAGTTTATCTGCCTTGCAAGGCACAGCTAGCACCATGTCTGGTCTGTGCCAGGCTGCTGTGGCTGCATTCCTCAGGGTAGGAAAGACTGGATGAATGACTTTTGGAGGAGATTGCGGGATCTCCAGAAAGTCCACCAGCTCCTTTCTGGTGGCATCCTCTTCCTCAGTGTGGAAGCCCATGACTGAGGACAGCTGCTTCATCACACTGAAAAATGTGGAGTCCTCAGGAGACCTGGGAGTATGCTTCACGGAGTCCTCACTGACAGAAGAGGCGGCAGATCTATTACAGCACAATCTCATCCTTTTCTCCCTCATCATCAGGAAGAATGAGGTCTGGGTGGTACTCCTCCTTGACAATGACCTCCTCTAAATCTGGGTCAGCATCGGATGCGCCGATGATGGCCCACAGAGAGCTTCACGGGGCTGAGTGGGTGTCTGTGCCAAAGCTGCCATCAACGGTGTTGGTGAGGGGGGCCAAAAAAGACACATAGCTGCTGCACAATCACATTAGTGAATCTGAGCGGGACTTCACTCAAGTCGATATTGGCCATTGATGGAGGAGGGGTTTAATGGCACTGGTGTAGACGACCTGCCTGCTGGAACCCGAGAACCCAAGGAGCCTGTAGCCCTGGAGGGAGAAGGGGCATGTCTTACCGGGATAGTTGATGATGACAAGCCTGTCATCGACGAAGGAGGGGCTGATGACCTGGAGGTCGACGGCCGGCCGCCCTGAGAATCGAGCAGAGATGCTGTCAGTATGGGTCTGGTGGGTACAGAGACCTGGCTAGTTTTCCCCTAAAGAAGAAGAGGCTGTTAGGGAACAATATCAATGCCAGGGGGCGTTGCAATCTCAGTCTTTTTTATGACTCCCCGCCCAAGGATTTGTCTCGGGTCTGGGAGCTAGACCATCTGGTCGGCGACTGAGAG
The DNA here is from genome assembly GCA_016271365.2 of Neoceratodus forsteri. Lineage (NCBI taxonomy): Eukaryota > Metazoa > Chordata > Ceratodontiformes > Ceratodontidae > Neoceratodus > Neoceratodus forsteri. The sequence continues at coordinate 1,071,692,790 of CM028130.1, forward strand.
GCTGGGACATGGGAGGACCCCTGCCTGGAACTCACCACCTGTTGACCCATCAGAAAATTTTTAAAAACCTTTCTGCATCACCCGAGGGTTTGTTTGGTTAAACTTCTGGCAGAGCTCACAGTCTGAAACTTCATGTTTAGGCCCAACACAGGAGACACAGAGGGAATGTCCATCGGTGGAGGCAATCTTCTTCCCGCTGCGACGGAAGAGAGAGGTAGAAGGATTAACTCTCGACATAAACAAGTTGGAGAAATCTCTTCAAAAAATGAGATTCAGAAAAATATTGAAGAAAAAGCCGTACGTTAAAAAAGGCGTGCATACTGTATTGGAGTTTCTGCCGAGACCCATACGAGTGAGAGGACGGCGGGAAGGAACTGAGTAGAGAGCGAAGCCACTCACGCCTTTATACAGGTTGGTGACATCGATGGATGTCGACAGCGTGGGCAGCCCCAGTTGTATTGCTAAAAATCTTCCATGTAGAGTCCCCTTCACTGATGGTGAAGTTCCTGCGGTGTGACCCGATGACTGAGATAACCCCAATGAACATCTCCACGGTCCTACTTACATCGCCTAGCTTGCAGACTACTTTCCTCAGGGAACTTTTTTTCATGTTTTAATAAAATCTCTCTCTCTCTCTCTCTCTCCTGGTGTTCTTCTGTTAGTGTGCTCTGAAGAAGGCATTTTTTATGCCAGTACTTAAGCACGTATATTATGTGACCTGTGCTGGAAGGCGAGCCACATCGCAGCTAATAGAAGGATGCCAGGAGGGAGATTTAGTGAAAAATAAAAAAGTTCCCGGGAGCAAGCAGTCCACAAGCTAGGGGATAGAAGGAGGACCCTGGGGTTCCCCCACTCACAGGCAAATGAGGACTTTTGGCAACGAAACAAAGTAACTACTCACTATATGGCTGGCTGCTAGTAAATATGCCGTGAGCGAGTTGATGGATTAATCACATACTACAGGTGCAAGTTCTGCTACGGATGAATTTACCGGCATTTCTGTTACCTGGGGTGAAGTGTTGGAAGCCTGCTCGAGTCACCAGTGGGAGAAAGAACTGCCAGTTTGCAGCTGGAGCACTGTGAGCCGGAGTTTAAATCTATCGCTGCTAGCCTTCTGCAGGCTTTCTGTTTCTCATGGAATATACCTGTTGATGTGGTGAGAGGACGCTTGATGAGAGAATTGCCTGGATTTTGCCCATGCTCATTTACTACTCCAGGTACCTGCTCTGTGTAAATCTTTGGGGGTCAGAGGGTGGTATGCAGGTTGGGTTGTGGTGGCAGGGAGAACAGTGGTAGGGGGTCTTTGACCGGAGGGTTGGCTCCCAGCCAACTGTATTGGTCGTGTTGAATCCAGAGGTCGGAGGACGTTGGACTCTCCACTGCCCCTCATTCTTGCTGTCCTGCCTTACTCTGTGGTCTGCCTATTGTCCCCTTGGGGTGGGTGCAGGGATGGTGTTTTCCTGGATCTGGGGTTGTGGTGCCATTCTGGGGCTAGGGCCTGGAGGAGTCTGTGTCCAGGTGTACATCCGGTGGAATACGGACTGGTGGGTGGTGTGTTCCACGGGATCCCAAGGATCCTGTACTGGGAGGCTGCCGGAGGATCCTCTCCCTGGGAACCCTGTGCTGGTAGCTGGCTTCTCGGGCCTTTGCCTGCCGGAAGGGGGGCATGATTTGTGATCCCAGGATTGGTAGAATTTGGAGCTGGGTGAAGACTGGAGAACGGCTGTTTTGAAGCACTGAGTGTTCCACCGACTGAGTTATACTTTATAACTGGCTTTTATCATCTGTCCATGTGCCCAGCTCTTCGAGTCTGTTTTTGGCTCTTTCAGTCTGCCATGTTGGTCAGAAAGCAGAACATAATCATCTCATCGGGAAGGTAGTGAGAGCACCTCCAGGAGGTTAGTGTGGAAGTAACTTAATTTCTGTGATTACTGACCTGAGAAAGCAACATTGGTTCAGATTATCTGGACTGGGGAGGCGAGCCTCATCCAGTCTAATCCTCATCATGAAGCTTGGAGGCTCGTAGGCAGCGCATTTCATTGTTTCACTGATTTCCATTGGAACTCTTTGGCACTGAACTTTAGGGGACTGTATGAGTGAGTTTGATGGTTTTGGGGGGTTGGTTAAAGGAGGGTTGGGGGGGGGATTGTTTATTTTTTGTGTTATTTTTATAGAGGGTTTGGCTTTGGGTGTTAGGATGTGTTGGCAAGGGGCTCTCCCGATCAGGCGCTACTCCTCCTCAAGAGCTTTGGGGCCTTCGCCCTTTTAATTGCCCATCTTTGCCCGCTGAGGTGTATACCCATTGCAGAACACTGGGGATAGTGGATAGGAGGTGTGGAGGGCGGGGTCCAGGACAATGGGGAGGAGAGGCGCGAAGTAATCGGATTGGGATTGTGGAGACAAGAAGACACACTGGGGTGAAATGCGAGACTGGAGAGGGGTTCTCCCTGTCTAGTATCCATACCCAAGGGCTCCATATTAGGTGGGCAGGTTCCTCGAGTGGCCTTGGAACCCCATCACACCCGGGCAGTGATAAGCAATGCCAGGTCCATTAAAAACAAGACTGCTCTGATTGCTGATCTTGTGGTGTCAGTGGACCTGGCATGCATCACTGAGACCTGGCTGGACACGAATCCTGGCCCAGTTCTTGAGGCAGTGATACCAGCTGGGTTCTCTGTGATATACCACCAGAGGTTGAATCATAGGGGTGCAGTGTTGCCATTTGTTTTAGAATGGAGCTTGACCTGGTAGAAGTGCCAGTGGGTGAGATCAGATGCTTTGAGTGCATCCTGGGCGCAGGTGTGGGGTGCAAAATTCTTTTCATTTACTGTCCACCCAGGGATGGGAAGCAATTTTTGCAGGAAGTCACAGATTTCGTTGTCGACACGGTGTTGGAGTCACCCAGAGTGATAGTGCTGGGAGACTTTAATGCCTGGATCAACGACGAACCCTTGCATTTTGTACAGGACTTCCTCCAACTGATGTAAACACTGGGCTTCACACAGGTTGTTTCCTCTGCGACTCACATTTCAGGTCACACTCTGGATCTGGTCTTCCTACTGGGTATGGAAAGCACTGACTTGGTGGTGGAACCAGTTTTATGGTCTGACCATCACACTATCAGGTTCAGCTTCCAGACACCCTCCTATAAGTCTGCCCCTTTGGAGATGGTCCGGTACCGCCTATTGAGGGATGTGGTCCCAGATGACCTAATGGCGGTGCTGGACCCATCAGGATGTACGAGTGGAAGCACGGGTCCAGAGGTTCTACCACAGACCTATAATAAGGCCATTGTGGTGGCTCTGGATTCCATAACTCCTGTCCATGTTTGCCTCCTCTCCCTTCGACCTCGATCTCCATGATTTGATGGGACTTTGAAGGAGATGAAGAGAGTGGGGTGAAGGCTAACGCGATGCTGGCAGAAATCGAGCCTAGGTGCCAACAAGCTTAGATTGATGGCACACTATGTGGGCTATCAATTGGAGATCTCCCGTAAGAAGGCAGAGTTCCAGTCTGTGGAACTCACTGCTGCATGGAACCGACCGGCTCAGCTTTTTCGCACTGTGGACTGACTGTGCAATCCAGCCTGTTTGCAGTTACGAAGAGCGTTGTCACAGGATAAATGTGATGAGTTTGCTCGATTGTTTGTAGATAAGGTTGTGGGCATCAGGTCTGAGATCTGTTTGTCACGCTCTAAGGGGATTGCAGTGACCGGTGGGAGGTCACTGAACCTCAGTCTGGTTGGTCGGCCTTTGGCCAGGTGGCGATTTTGGATGTCATGATCATCTTCCAGAGTATGTAGCCGACTTTCTGTAGTTTGGATCCAGGCCAGACTAACCTCTTTGTGGGGTGTATGGACGTCATTGGCCCAGTCCTGGCGGAGAGAGTTTGGAGCTCGATAGAGACTGGGGTATTCCCTGATTCTTTGAAAGAGGTAGTGGTCATTCCCCTTCTAAAGAAATCTTCTCTTGACCCAGACTGTCTTGCCAACTACAGGCCCATCTCTAACCTTCCCTTTGTGGGTAAGGTTACTGAGAAGTTGGTTGTGCTGCAGTTGGAGGATCATCTTGCCATCCATGACATCTATGATCCCTTCCAGTCGTGTTTCAGGAAAAGGCATAGTACCGAGACTGTCCTTGTTTGGGTGCTCAGTGACCTCCTGGTTGCGAGAGAGCAGAGGAGCCATACCTATCTTGGTCCTCCTTGATCTCTCAGAGGCATCTGACACCATGGACCATGGGGTACTGCTATAGTGCCTGATCTGTGGACTGTCCGGTACAATCCTCAGATGGTTTCATTCTTTCCTCATTGGCAGGTTTCAGAGAGTTGTGTCAGGGATTTTTTCCTCTGACTCCTTCTCCCTGCCATGTGGGGTTCCTCAGGGTTCAGTGCTTTCCCCTATGTTGTTCATAGCGTACATGTTGCCGTTGGGGGACATTGTAAGGCAGTACGGCTTCAGTTTTCACTGCTATGCAGATGATACTCAGCTGTACATGTCCTTTGCATCCGGCCAGGATGTTATGCTCTTGGAATTTAAGTCCTGCCTATCCAAGATCCAACAATGGATGTGTGCCAACTGGCTGAAGCTGTTTGGGTGGTGGATCAGGGTTGCTGGATACAGGCATCTTTGGCAGGGAGAGCATCTGATCTGGTACTGGGTGACTGCCAGCTGAGGACCTCTGAATGGGTGCATAGTTTGGGTGTTATCCTCGACGAGAGATTGACCTTGAAGTTTCAGGTGTCATTTGTGGTCAAGACCTCGTTTTACCATCTGAGGAATATTGCTTGGATTAGGCAACTGGTTCTGCCTGGTGATCTTCCAACTTTGGTCCATGCCTTTGAGACCTCCCGCCTGGATTATTGCAATGCCCGCTACCTAGGGCTATCAGGTGTTGATATCCACCGTTTGCAGCAGTGCAGAATATGACAGCCAGGTTACTGACTGGGCTTCCTCGATCTAGCCATATTACTCCTGTGCTGCATGCACTGCACTGGCTGCCAGTGCAATGGCGGATCACCTTCAGGTTTGGCTTACTGACCTACAGAGCACTGCATGGACAGGGTCCGAGCTACCTTCAAGAGCTTCTTTGCCCCTTCTGCCCCCTTCGTTCCACTGATGAGGGATTGCTAGAGGTTCCTAGGGTACAGCTGCAAACATCTGGTGCTCGTTCATTTGCTTCTGTAGCACCTACCCTGTGGAATTCTCTACCTCATCAGGTTCGAGAGTGCCAGACCATGTAGAGCTTAAAGAAGGCACTAAGAACCCATTTATTTAAGCTTGCCTTTGTGAATTATTGTGAATAATTACTGGCTGTGTACACTGGATTTTATAACATGGGTTACCTTAGGCAGTAACAGCGATTGGCAAAGCTGCGTCAGCTGACCGTAGATTAAATTCCCTATTTAATCCATGGTTGCTGGGCTGGATCATTTTGTTTTCTGTGTTGACAGCCTCTTCACAGTATGCAGGGATTTCAGCATTCTGCTCTGCTCATGCTGATCAGCAGCCATTATTTTCACACGTTAGCGAGGAGAGCAGAAAGTGGAGTTCATAAAGTAATGGAGGTCAATTTTTCTTTATTTGCACATGAGCCTCAGTGAGTGCATAAATCAATGTTTTCCCGAAGAAGAAGCCATCGTCCAAAAAGTGTAAAAAATAAAGTTATCGCAGCTGGCTCCAGTTATAGATCTGTCTGCCGATAGTGATGTGGGGCATATACAGCAGCTCTTAGACGCTCGGGAAAGCACATAACATTTAGATGCATCTATGTTTCCTACCAGTGTTAATTGTGGATCAGCAATATTACTACAGACATTGACACTGCATGAGTGACAGAAACACACAGACATGAATCGCACAATATAGTCACACTGCAAGGCAGCCTCCCCCCCACCCCCAATCTCAGGACAGTAGCCATGGACCTTCTGTATTCTGTACCCACCAGAGATGAACAAGAAAACTGAGTAGCAGGCAGAAAACACCATGCTGTCCGCATCCTTGTAATTGTGAGGCAGGGCAAGAAAATTTCTAAGTGGTCTCCTGCTCAGGGGTGTGTGGTACGTGTGACCGACTGTTGTTTTAGTGACGCTCATCATAAGGAGTGTTACATCCCGACCTGTGTCAAAGACTGAAGCTTGCTGTATTGTCAAACAAAATCCTGTGTCTTACATTACTGACTTTCCGAGCATCATACAGGTTTGCTTACCCGGCTCTCAAATTGTTCGCTGCTGTGCACTGCAATCATTTCAGCTGCTACTTTTGCTTTTTTGCCACTTGTATTGCTAAAAAAAGGTAATTAGAGTAATTTGCAGTACTGGTTGAAGTTCTTAATTGATCACAAAAGGGACAGACAGCGAACTATCAAAGTTTGGTAATGACAAACATTTCTATTTGCTCATATTTGCTTTGCTTTTCATTGCATATATGCCCAGAGGCTTAAGAGGAACATTCGGTCTCTAGTTAGTGTCTTCATTGTGGCACATGGTACGCACGTTTGCCAGAGTTTCTCAATACTGCCATAGGCAAACCTGTTTGTTGGGAATTAGTCATTCGGTTTGCTGTGCGGCGATATTTCGAACGAGTCGGCAGGTATTGTAATACCTGAGTGACAGAGACAAACAGAAAGGGATGATTTCCACAATACATTTCTACTGCAATCTACGATGGTGTCCTACCCACACACAGTGTCAGTGTAACTGTCCCACAATGCACAAAATACGTCAGTGGATCACAGAACTTATTCATGCCTGTTCCCCGCTCATTCAACCTGACGCTATAATGTAGCTTGAACTCAGCGATACAGTGTCAGTGTTTTCACCCATCTTACAGCATAGTTTTCCGACGTGTCCACTTGCGAGTGACATTGGAACGCAGAATTGTATAGAAAATGTTCTACTTCCGAAAATACATAGCTGAAGCACTGTTCAAATGTAACAGCTTTGAACAGATGTTGGATGTTGTTGTTCAACAAGCCGCTTCTGCAGGTTTCAAGTAGCGGGGTTGGGATTTACCTATTGTGGGCATTTGTGAAGTCGGGCGGTAGTAAAGTCGGGAAATTGCTGTTGGGGAAAATGAATGTCAGGAATTTACATGTCAGGCTATGGTATGTAACCCGTGTAATCCACAGTCAGGAGCGGGAAGAGACACCAACCATGCATTAAACTCCTAATTTAATCCACAGTTAGGACAGGGACCAAAGGTGTTGTAGATCATCCTGTTATCAGGCTGTGCAGTACTGTGCAAGGTAGTAATACATGGCAAACAACAGAAACTATATGTTAGAACTATTGAGTGTTGTAGATGCATACAAACCAAGAAAACAAATGTTTGCTAAGGGACTACTTTCTAGAACAGAAACAATAGTTTTCCTTTTACCATTAAAGTAGGGGCAGCAGCTATATTTTGGGAGTTTCTAGAGTATGTGTAAGGTTACCATGTTATAAGCACAATAACCCACTCCAGGGTGTGGGGTTATAGGCATTTAATCTATGCCTGGGGCGCCGTGAGGACACACTGCCTGTGGCCCCGTGCTTCATAACGCACCCCAGGTGTGGATTAAATGCCTATAACCCCACACCCTGTCATGGGTTATTGCTTACTTATCTCTTCTTTTAAAAAGTTTATTATTTATATCTGTACAGCGCTTTGATATTCGAATTGTGCTTGATAAATAAAAATTATTATTATCATTATTATATTAAAACAGACCAGGCCAGTCTCATTTTAAAGAAATTCGAATTAAGGGAACTGAAAGTAATAAAAATCCTGCAATCAGCTACTAAAAAGACTAAAATCTGCTGAAACAAAAGTTCTCAAAGAAGTGACTAAAGCAACAGCACTTTTAATTGCATTTTGCACAACAGTATCTTTGCACTTTCTTCCATTTGGGGGAAAAGTGTGCACCCAGTGCAGTTTTCTTCTAGTTGTCAATGAGGAATCATTACAAGTGAGTAATGGTGCACCTAAACTAGGGATCACTGGCACAGTGATAGCTTTTGGTTTAAAACTTTTTATTAGATTATCATACAGAATGAAATACATACAAACAATACGAACATGCATTACAACCTGTACATGACAAGTGTTTAGAACAATATGATCATATAAACAATTTAAAGTAATACCTCCATGCATAGACACAGCTATGTCATTAAGAAGCTGTGACTGCAGCTTGAAATGTTGGTGACCTAAGTGTTCCGAGGCTGACAGTTCCTCAGTCAACACCTACTGCAATGCAGTAAAGTAAATATATATATATATATATATTTTTTTTTTTTACCCTGGAACACTATATACTATATAGGACACCAACAGCTCCTCTCAGACTACTCTTCAATATAAACAATTACAGAAGAAAGTTGCCTTACTTTGTAGAAGATTGAAACTCCCCATTTTGTTTAGTCTTGGATGAAGTTTTTTTGTCTTAAGATGTCCTCTCCAGTGTCTCGCCTCAGCTCTTGAAATGGCAGTGAGGTCTACCCTGAAACAACTCTTCACCTAAATATTTTTGTTTGGGGGGGCAACTGAATGTTTCTAAGACAACTGGAGAGGGTCAGACTGGGTACAGAGGGCCCACCTGGAAAGAGGATACAAGGGCCCACCTAGAAAATCAACAAAGGATAGCACAGGTTAACACACTCATATCAATATTGCACTTCAATCTGATACACTAGCTCTGCATTTGCATCTTAGATTTAGCAACAGTGTCCCAGATACCTCATTTAACTAGAAAAAAGATGATCAGTGCAAAAGTTTTCAGAGTTCAGAAGGTAACCACTTACCCAACTGAAGGGTGCCCACCTGGAAATTTCCAGGTATCCAGGTGGGCCAGTCCGACCCTGCAACTGGAAAGATTTGTTCAAGGTGTCTGATAGTATTCAATAACACAACTGAACTGCATTTGCAGTGCCAATTATCTGAAATCGACCAATTTGTACATCAGACAATATCCTCCGTGTGAGTAACGATGACTTTCAGGTGTGGTACCACTGACAACCTCGGAGCGAACAGAAAAAGAAATTACACAAAGTCTGATACAGTTTCTTCTTTCTGTGTCGCTCCATGTCGTCAATGGGAAATCATTATAAGTGGGTTCTAAGAAGCAGTACCTATCCAGACTGAAACTTGGTGGGGGAGAATATTGGCCTATTCATGTACAAGTGTCCCTTAAGGGCCCAAGTTTTTTTAACCACCCTTTGATAACAGCTTTTAGCACTCTACACCTGACTACTGCATTCACTGAGCTTTGGATGTTGAGCTTGTAGTTCTTTGTGAACGTGTGCAGGGAGGACCAAGTGGCCACCCTGCACAATTCTGCAGCAGAAGCTTCTGCTTTTTCAGCCCTTGTGGCTGCCATATCTCTAGTGAAGTGAGCTCAGATAAAAGCTGGTGGATTATTTTTGGCAGTCACATAAGCTTTTGCTGTACAAGATCTGATCCACTTTGCCAATCCAGCCTTGGAAGCCTTCTGGCCTTTCTTTGCTGCCCCGAAGATAACAAATGGGTACTCTGATGATGGAAAACCACCGACCTCTTAGGATAGGTCTTCACTGCCCTACTCAGGTCTAGCTGATGCAGCTCCTTCTACTTGGAGTTGGCCGACTTGTGAAAGAGAGAAGGGATGTAACAATAATATAATTTTTAGTGTGTGGTCGCGACACAACCATTGTGACAAACTGTTTTCTCTTCTTTTTTCTTTATTACAAACCATAATGTAATCAAGTGTGTTGCTATATTTGTTAACCACTAAGTACAAACAAGTTGTTGAAAATACATGCTTTTAGATTATATGTCAGGAATACCCCAATAGGACTGCCCCATTGGCTGCTCTAACAAGTTAGTTTTAATAGATTTAAGAATTTTTGTATTTTGTGATTATAAGTTAAAAGTTAGGGTTTTTCCAATGTGTTGTGCAACTATTAGCTAAAGGGCTTTGTGACCTGTTTGCAACTGTCAGTCTAGGTAGTAATGAAAAGTTAGCCAAGTTTGTATTTATATAACTGTTGGTAGTTATAGACAGTTACATGCACTGATACAGTAAACATAATAAATGCCGTAACTGAATTAAATAAAACTAACAGGAGAGATCAGTCAGTATATGTATGCCATAGGGAGCTATGACAACGTACAGATTATATGACCTTAAATCACCAGGTAGTTCATGAAGAGACACGGCAGTGTATGAGTTATGAGACACTCCCCAAGCTAAATTACTGGGAGAAGCCCACACAAGTGTATATTTGTAACTGCCTATTCAAATGCTAGCAAGTAAGTAAGCTTCTGCTTTGTTACCAACAACTCTTTCTATGTTTCTATAACAGCAGCAACTGTGAAACATAGAAACATAGAATTAGACGGCAGATAAGGATCGCTTGGCCCACCCAGTCTGCCCATTTCCCTACCTACTGGATAAGCTGCAGATCCTAGTTAACTAGCAGCCTACTTCTTTCTACCCCAACCCCCTAGAATTGCCTTATGACTGTTCCATGCATGCTTGAATTCCACCACTGATTTTGACTCCACAACCTCCTCCGGAAGGCCGTTCCATGCATCCACAACCCTCTCTGTGAAAAAATACTTTCTTAAATTACCTCTGAGCCCCCTCCATCTTCAAATTGTGCCCTCTTGTTCTTGCACAACTCTTTTTGAAAGATGCTACCCTCTTGGACTTTGTTGATTCCTTGAGGTACTGAGCGTTTCTATCATGTCCCCCTCTCCTCCTTTCCTCGAGGCTATACATATTAAGCTCCTTTTGTCTCTCTTCATATGTCTTCCGGTGCAGACCCTGCACCATTTTAGTTGCACTCCTCTGGACAGCTTCCATCCTGTCTATGTCTTTGAAATGGGTCTCCAGAACTGCACAGTACTCCAGATGGGGTCTCACCAGCTGTCTGTACAGAGGGATAATAACTTCCTGTTTTCTACTGGTGATGCCTCTCCCTATGCATCCCAGTATCCACCCAGCCCTCCTTGCTGCCCTCTCACATTGCTTGCCCACCTTTAGGTCATCTGATATGACTACCCCCAGGTCCCTTTCCATTTTTGTTGTTGTTAGTATCTCACCCCCCATTGTGTACTCTACCCCTGGGTTTTTGTTTCCCAGGTGCATTACCTTGCACTTCCTAGCATTGAATCTAAGCTGCCATATATTTGACCATTCCTCTAACCTTGCCAAGTCCCTTCTCATCCATTCCACCCCACCCTGTGCATCAACTCTGTTGCAGATCTTTGTGTCATCTGCAAAGAGACATACTTCCTTCCAGTCCTTGGCAATATAAACATAAAGACATTGAAGAGGACGATCCTATCTACTGAACCCTGTGGTACCTCACTAGTAACCCTCCTTTCTTCTGAGTGGACTCCAATTACAATGACTCTCTGTGTCCTATTCTCCAGCCAATTCTTTACCCAGGCTGTCATCTTGGGACCCACTCCCAGGCTGGCTAACTTGTATATTAATCTTTTGTGTGGGACTGTGTCAAATGCCTTGCTAAAGTCTAGGTAGGCCATGTCCACAGCCCCTCCCTGATCTACTACATTGGTCACCCAGTCAAAGAAATCTATCAGATTCGTCTGGCATGACCTTCCTGCTGTGAATCCATGCTGCCTAGGGTCCTGTGCCCCTCTCGCCTCTAGATACTCGACAATTCTTTCATTTTCCCTATCACTGAGGTTAAACTAACAGGTCTGTAGTTTCCTGCTTCTGCCTTGCTCCCACTTTTGTGAATGAGTATCACATCTGCCCTCCTCCAGTCCTCGGGTACCACCCCATCCTCCCATGATTTGTTAAAAAGGGTAGTCAGTGGTGTCACTAGTTCTACCCTTAGTTCTTTTAGAATTCTGGGATGAATCCCATCAGGCCCCATTGCTTTGTCCACCTTCAGTTTTAAGAGTTCTTTCAGAACCCTTTCTTCTGTAAATGGGCTGGTATCAACTTCTGTATCCAGAGTGTTTCTACTGTTTGTTTTTATGTACCTCCCCCTCTTCATTTGTAAATACTGAGCAAAAATATTTGTTTAGTATCTCTGCCTTTTCACAGTCTCCCTCTGCCCACCCTCCCTCCCCTTTATTAAGCCTCACTATCCCTCCCTTGGTCTTCTTTCGCTCCCTGATGTACCAATAAAAGGTTTTATCCCCCTTCTTAACTGAGTTGGCTATCTTTTCCTCGGTTTGGGCCTTTGCTGTTCTGACTGCCTACAGTTCTCTGTCCTGCTCCTTCTGCGATTCCTTGTACTTCCTGAATGCTTTCTTTTTCTCTTGAACCTTCACTGCTACTTCCTTTGAGAACCATAGTGGTTTCTTACATTGTTTTGTTTTGTTTATTTGCTTCACACAAAGGCTTGTTACCTCTGTGATGGCAGTTTTTATTATTCCCCATTGTTCTTCCACCCCTCCTTCCTGCCCATTTGCTAGTGCATTCCTTAGGCACTCACCCATTTTGGCAAAGTCAGCCCTCCTAAAGTCCAGTACTTTTGTCTTTGTAGTGGCTTGACTCTATTGCTGTGTTTATTGTGAACCATACTGTTCGATGGTCAGCTAGTTCCCAGATGTCTACCCACTTCATCTGTGATCCTCTCTCCATCTCCATTTGAGAGAATCAAGTCTAATATTGCTCCTCTCGAGTGGGCTCCAATACTAGTTGTCTAAGGCATGCCCCTGTAGGGCATCTAGAATAACTCCACTCTTGGAAGTGGCTGCTGCAACTGCACTCCAGTTAACATCTGGCATATTCAGATCACCCATCAGCAATATCTCCCCTTTTTCTGCCATTCTAAGTATACTTTCTATCATTTCCTTGTCCATTTCCTCCCCCTGAGAAGGGGGTCTGTATACAACCCCTGTGCGGATTGTGGTGCCATTGCCTGTCTCCAAATTTACCCACAGTGCTTCTTCTCCTCCCTGTTTACCCTCAGCAAAAAAAAAGATGCAAAAACACAATGCATAATAGATTATGTGTTATTCTGTGTAACCAAAACACAAACTTGTTTATCATTCACTGCATACTGTTACTTAATAGTTAGGTCATTGTATTTAAATCATTAGTTATACAATGCCGCGATCTATTGGCCATTGAGAATCTTGCAGTCAATTTTATCTATCAACGAATTAGATAGACAAATTCACCAATTCTGTCTTTAAGATAGCAATTATTGATATGTTTTGTACTAACACTACTAATTGATTTTTCAAGATAAAAATTGTAACATTTAGTTTATAAAAGCATATATGTAAGCCTAGTAGCTCAACTCCAAACTAATGACCGCATGCTTGGGCAAGTATAAGATAACAGCATGTTTAGGCATTAAGGGCAAGCCTTGAGTTGTTGTATGTTGCTATGGTGCGAGTGAAACTTATTGTTTCACCTAGGTCAAACTGACCCACTGGTATATGTATAAAAAATATTGTGTAAAAAAATGAAGTAAGCTGTGGAAAAGTACACCACACCTTGGTAACAACTTGTTATTCTGTTTTATGATTGGCTAACTACGAGATTTGCATATCTAGTAGTGATTACATGTATATAAGTGAGTGCTCTCAAGGCACTGTGGGACAGACCCAACATCAATATGTAATACACGGCAAGGTGCTGATTAAATCTGCTAACTCTCCTGGCTGTGTCCGTGTCGTCTCTAACTGAATTACCAACAACCCTAGGTTACAAGGGAAGACAAATCTCTTCGTTCACATGAAAAGAAGTGGGTACCTACTGAAGAAAGGAAGTAAGGAACTGTTCTTAGAATCACCTTATCCTTATGCAAAATGACATATGGTTCCTTGCAAGGTAAGGCCTGAAGCTCACCAATCCTCGCTGAACACATGGCAGACAATAAAAGGTTCAAACGGTGGTCTACAAAGAGTGTCTCACACTAAAGTCAGGTCCCAAGGAGGGACTGGGAAACGGTAGGATGGTCTAGAGCAGCTGACTGCCCACAAGAACCTAAAAACCTCTGAGTGAGTGCCTAAGGTAGCGCTATCTAAAGGACCTAGGACCACCCCATGATGGAGACCTGTCCATGAAGAGTGCTGACTACTAAACCCTTCCCTACCCTTGACTGATGAAAATCCAGAATTTGCAGCACAGAGGCCTTAGTGGGCTGCATGCATCATTCCTTCACCCGGGAGGCAAACACCAGCCATGATCTACTATAAGCTGAAGATGTGGAGTTCTTCTTGGAAGACACCAGTATCTGCAACCTTGGATGAAAAAACTTGCCTCAACAAGCATCTCCTCTCAGCAGCCAGGCTGCCATCTGTAGGGACCCCATGCTTTGGTGGAACACAGGGCCCAGGCTTAGAAGATCCTTGTGGCATGGAAGACAAACTGGTTCCTATACCATGATATTTATCAGGTCCGAGAATCATGGCCGTCATGGTCACCCTGGAGCTATCAGCAGAAAATGTCCTCTTGACCTTCTGATGTTTTGTAGGACCTTTGGGATTAGCGGTATCAGTGAAAATAGATATGTTGTTCTGAAGTCCCACGTCTATGACAGAGCATCCACTTCCTCCACCTCTGTACAATGAAAACTCTGGACACCAAAGAACTGTCCTAGAATGCAAAGAGACTTATCCGAGGAGTCCTGAACTGGTGACACAACATACCAAACACCCAGGTGAAGAGACCACTCCCTTGGATGAATGATTTTTCGACTGAACCAATCCACCTGGATGTGTAGATCCCCTGCCAGGTGAACTGCCAACAGAGACAGAAGATTCAGCTCTGCTTACTGAAGCACCTTTTGAGCTTCTAGCGGCATGCTTCTGCTTTTTATGCCTCCTTTACTGTTTACGCAGGCTACCGCTATCACATTGTCCGACTGTACCTTTACCATCTGAAACCTGATCTGCTCCTGAAAATGAAGAAGAGACAGAAATCTTGTCCTCATTTCCAGGGCATAGATCAATAGAGTTTGCTCTTCTGAACTTCAAACTCCCTGAATTTGATCCAGAACTTGCCACAGCACCACAGGCTGGCATCTGTTATTAAGATTCTCTCTCACAGAGAACACAGAGGGGATCCTTTCCTCAAATTTTCTGTCTGCTCCAACCTGACCAGGGATTTCCAAATAGATGGAGGTTGCCACACTGTGGCCGGATACTGCTCCAGCAGTGAAGACCATGAGTCTAGAAGGTGCGACTAGAGTGGTCTCATAAGTAGCTATGCCAATGAGACTAGCTCTATTGCCACTGTCTTCAATCCCTGTGTCTATTAACATCTGTACACTGAGACTACCCTCCAGAATCTGAGGAATGTGATGTACTTCTGATGGGCCTCCAGTCTGCAAACAGGCCTCAGATGTTCCAGTCTCAGATGGAATTTACAAACTCTTTTCCTTGTTTATAATCCATCTGTGCTGCTCCAGTACCAGTAGGGTTCTGGCTACTGATAACCTGGCTGCCTGTTTTGAGGGGGCCCTGATAAAGAGATCTTCTAGCTATATGGTGACCCTAGTTGAACAGTGCCTCAACCACTATTAAAACCATCGAGAAGACCCTCTGCACTGACACCAGGGAGAAGGGGAGAAGTGATACTGGAAATGCTGGTTCTGTTTAGCAAACCTCAGAAACCGCTGGTGGGCACTGCATATCAGAATCTGAAGCTAGGCATCCAAGAGACCTATAGATGCCAGATAGTCCCCAGGCTGGACTGCTCTTATGATGGATCCGGGGAATGTCATTTTAAATTTGTCTTTCAAATGAACTTGTTCGGGCTCTAAAGATCCAGAATCAGGAATCTATCCGATTTTAAGGGGACTACAAAGTAAACTGAGCAGAACCCCTGTCCCCTCTTGACTGGAGAACTGGAACAATGGCCCCTATCTAAAGCAGGTGTTCCAGGGTTTGCTCCACACCTTTTCTCCTCACTGGATCATTTCGTAGTGGAGAAAGGCAAAATTGCCCTCGAGGGCACAGCAGAGAATTCTACTACATAACCTAGGGATACAATTTCCAGAACTCACGAGTTTTTTGTAGTCTGGGCCCATCTTTCTACCAAGTGTGGCCGGCATCCCATCGAGAGCCTGAGGGACAAGTTGGCCCCCAAAGATCCTCATGCCAAGAATCTACCACTCTTGTTGGCTCCCCCCGAAAATCTATGGGAGAAGGAACTACAATTCTGATTGTAATGGGAACTGGAGAAGAAACCTCTTCCCCAGTTGTTCCCATAACCTCAAAAGCAGTGAAAACCACACTTGCGTGACCTTGGTCAGCTGAACCCTCTCCCCGAAAGAACTGGGAGTGATTCTGCTGCCCCTCTGAAACTGGCAACTGACCCTTCTTATCCTTAGCCTTATTCAGAACCTTTCATAGCTTATGACCAAACAGAAGATACCTGTAAAAGGCATTCCAAACAGATGTGACTTAAGAAGTTTGCTCTGCGGCCGAGTAACAAAGCCATGCTCTTCTCATTCCAGAAACACTGGCAGCAGAGCATCTAGATACAAGTTGGAGGTTATCTAATGTTACGTCCTGTAAAAAGGACATTGTCATATCGTAAGGGAAGCAGTTTCTCTACCAGAGAATCCTATGGCATTCACGCAGAAAGGGATGACATCCATTCACGAAGAACTCTAGACACTAGAATGGCTGCATAATTCACCCTTATGCCTGCTCCCACTGCCATGAAACTACTGCAGCATGTGACATTCATCCCCTTATTATTAGTATCAGAAAGGGTCAAGGATCTGTTGAGTGGTACTGTGTTATGTTTAACCATATTGGCTACCAAGGCATCCACACTCAGACACTCCTAGCTTTTCAGCACATCCTCTTGAAAGGGACTGCATTTTGCCCTTTTTTTTGAAAGACCCCTTCTTTTCTGCCTCATCCCATTCCTGGTTAAAAGTCACAACGCTGGAAACCCGGAAAGCACTGTAGCACACATTGCCCATAGTTGAGAGAATGGGTTTTACTTGGAGCGGGTTATAGATTGGACTTCTATGAGGTCCAGTGCCCTGCAGGTCTCAGAAACTAGGTATGAGGTAAACTGGGAGTCAAAAGAGATGGGATGGATGCTGCTGGGGAAATGCCTGAACATTCTTCTTCCTCTTCCTGAGAAAAAAAAAATCTCCCCTTTTTCCAACAGTTCATGAGATCGATCTGGACCTGAACCATCCTGCCTTGTTAACTTAAGTCTTTTTGATTTGGGCTCAGACCCATCTGGGTCTTCATCCTCCTGGTGCTCATTTAATGCTTCCTTCTCCTGCTCTGACACCTCTGGGAGAGACAGTCATGCCCCCTCCCCTGGGGAAGGCTATGCCCTAGAGACTTTGTGGGGGTCTGCAGCTTCTCTGCCTGGAAGGGTTCATTGAGGATATTCAATAGGGACCTATGCAGTCTAGGGTGCCACTGTTTTTATTTGCTCCAGACATGGTCCTCCATCGTGTTACCAGGTCTCTGCTGTTTGAGGGCTGAGAATACTGTATTCGCCTGTGCAGCACAAAAAGACCAGACAGAAACTGTATCATTGTTCTCTTACATACCTCACATTTCTTGTATGAGGAATGCCATGGTACCACTTTAAAGACAGTAAAATTAACCAAGACAAAGACTGAAGTTCTATATTCTGCCTGGCTTGCTATTTTACAACTCTTGTTTCTGCCCCTAGGGGGCACGAGAGACTGCAAGTATCAAAATGCAGAGCCTCTCTCTGCAGAGAAGGCACCTTCCTATAATAAACCTCCAGCAAAATCCCCCCTCTAGGAAAACAGCAACTGAATTATAAACAAAGAAATGGAACAGTACCTGCTCCCAGAGAAATGCGCCTCACAACAGTGAGTGTGATCATGATCACAAGCTTAGCAATCCCCCAGCGGTCCAAGAAAGTCTGTCAGAACAAGACCACTAGCGATCGCACTCCAGTGTAGGGAGGTGCACATGCCACAGACAATATGGGTGTGCCGCAATATTTTGGGCAGTGCACCTGCGTAACACAGACATAGGCACAGCTGGTCACTGAAGAACTACAGTGCAAACTCATGCTCACACTACAAATGGCCCGCCGCTCTGCCCAGATGCCAAATAATAAAAGTCCATCAGAAGCAGGAATACTGCAAGCAAAGAAAAAACACCACCAAACTTAAAAACAAAACAGAAAACATGAGCTCCAGAATGGTGTGTGTGTGTGTATAAAGAAAACTGGAGCCACAAGATGCAGGAGTGTCGGAGCGGGGGGTTGACACACTAGGTCCAAAAGCCCAAACTTACCTCAGGCAGCAAAGACAATGATGATCAGATCCCCAAACAACAGTCAAAAACTACAGATCAAGTCATTTAAACACACTGGACAGTGGGAAGGACACCCAGACCTTCGAGACTAAAGATGAAATGCACCTCAGGCAGAACTTAGACTTTTTACCACAATATCTAGGCACTTTTGAACAGGAGGGAGCTATCTGAAAAACAAACGCAGTTCCCTGCCCACTAAAATTTTCTTTTCTATTTTTTTTTTTTTTGTTTTAAACAAGAGATGATGTAATAAAAAGGGTTCTCTGGCATGCTGGCGGGCGGGGTGGGCAAAACCTTGAAAATGGCCGCCTAGCCGACGGCGGCCAGCTACCCATGTGTCACAAAGTCCAGAGGAAGTCCAAAGCTGATCCCCACTGGTCCCCGTGAGGACTGGAGTCCACCCCGCAACAAAGGGATAAGTTGTGTCGATGGGGTGCCAGCAGATGTGGGGACAGTGGGAAGGCGATGGGAGAAGTATGGTGGCGGTGTAGGCCAAGACCACCAGAAGGAGTGGCCGGCCACGAAGGGCTGGGGGTCAAAAAGATTAAAAAAAAACAAAGAAAAAAAAAAAAGGGGGTTCTGAGGAGATCTTATTCAAAACAACAATCCCCATCACTAACTCAGCAAAGACTGAGAAACTGTCAGCCTTGGAATACTGAGGCCACCAATGATTTAGGTAGCAGTCCTGTGATGAACTTTTGTATTGTTTATGTACTGCATGTCTTTCATTTTGCAAAATTGTTTTGCATAAAATTCAATAGAATATATTTTAATCTGAAAGCTATAGCTGTGCCAGTGACCCCTTGCTGGGATCATCATTACTAACTGGTAATGATTCCTCACTGACAACGTGGCATAATACAGAACATGTGTCTCTTTTTTTAAATTGAGTTATGTGCCCCATGCTACCCTTATGTATTCTGTATACTGGGGGCAGCACTGGCTGGACTTCTCCTTTAGGAGGAGGAATTTGAGCAGCAGTTAAGTCTGAGTTCTCCCTAGAACTTCCTGAGTGTAACGCCTCTAAAATAAATAGCCCCTGCTCGTCCCAGGTTTGGAAAACCCAAGTGCTGACTAAACCCAGGTTACTGCTTTGTGGGGTCTGCACTCTGTATCATGGCACCAGGACAGCCTTGAAAACTACATTCTGACTAGTTGGTCGCTTGGCTAACTATGACTCAAGCATACATGCCTGTAAGGTGTAATAACCTTGCCACAAAGAAGACCCTTTATTTTTATTTTTTTTGTTCACTTATTTTAAGTATTTATCCTCCTCTACCAACCAGACACCATCAGGTCTGCTGGTAAGACCTTCATCCTGTGCTGACTGGGGTTTTACTGCCATTTTGTCTGTCCATCCTCAGATGACACACACACACACACCTTGTGTGACGGGCACAGCACAGACATATGCAGCATGCTCTTGCTGGGAAAGCAAGCACCCTAACCTGCCAGCCAGAGCCACTGTGGTGCTGGAACATGCTGCCTCACTTCCCTTGGCTGAGACACCCTGCCAGCAGTGGCATGCTTTCCCCCAGCCTGGTCACCTCAGCACTGGCTCCCAAGTTCATGCAGAAGAAAAAATTACTCACCTTAGTAATGTTGTTTCTTCTAATGGAGTCTTGCTATATTCTGACATATGCAGTGAGTCCCAAACTTCAAACTGCCCCGGAGATGAAAGAGTTAACTTTCCATGCCAGGCATGGAATGCTGAGCTCGAGCTTGGTTGAGACTCTGTCTGTTGCTCTTCAAACTCAAATCGTCAGATCTTTACAAGCTAAACTCACTAAGGTCCTGTGTGGAAGTTGTAAACCTACACTAGCCAACTGGCTATCAAACATAAAACACATTTTTTGGTCCCAAAACAAAGACTCAAGTCAGGAGACCCAAAAATGAAAAACATAACACCAACTCACCCCAAGAAGAGAAGCGGTGAAACAACAAGGTGGACATCTACCAAGTACCAACACTGCACTGCCTACCCACATCTCAAAAACAAAGGTTCTGAGAGGGGCAGGCAGGGGGGAGGTCAGAATATAGCAAGACTCCATTAGAAGAAACAACATTACTAAGGTGAGTAATTTTTTCTTCAAATAACATGAAGTCTTGCTATATTCTGACATATGCAGACTACAAAGCAGTACCTCCCATGGAGGAGGGACAGAACCTACTTAGGAAATAGGCTCTGAAGCAAGCTTTGTTAAACCGAGCATCACTCCTAGACTGGATGTCCAGGGAGTAATGCTTGGTAAAAGTGTGAACTGTTTTCCAGGTAGCTGCTTGACATATCTCCAGGATAAGGATGTCCTGGCAGCAGCCAGGAAGCAGCTAACCTCTGGTAGAGTGAGCCCCTCAGGCCTGAGGGAGGAACCTTACCCAGTTTTTCATAGCAAAATCGGATACAAGAGACAATCCACCTGGCAATGGATCTTTTAGTGGCAGGTTTCCCTTTACCAACCTCACCATAAGTGAGGAACAGTTGGAGGGAGTCAAACCTGTGACCCTTGGTACGTTCTATGTAGTAGCTAAGGGCTCTTTTCACATCTAAACTGTGCAGTCTCCTCTCGCCAGAGGAGGAGTGGTCAGTGAAGTACACTGGAAGAGATCAGATTGATTAAGGTGGAAATCTGAAACCGCCTTAGGCAAGAACTTCCTGTTAGTCCTGAGGACCACCTTATCTCTATGAAAGGAGATAAAATCAGGCTCCACTGACAAAGCTTGTAACTCACTTATGTGTCTGGCAGAGGTGATGGCTACCAGAAACACGGTCTTCCACGTCAAGTACTTAAGCTGTGCTGAAGATAAAGGTTCAAAAGGGGGTTGCATAAGCTGAGCAGTGCAAACACTGAGGTCCCAGGCAGGGGCAGGGTCCCTGAAGGAGGGTTGGTGTGAAGCAATCCCTTGAAAAACTTGTGAGAAAACAGGGTGAGCTGAGAGAGAACAGGGCTTACCTGCTGAAATAAAAGCAGACACAGGTGCCAGATGCACTTTCAATGTAGCTGGTCTCAGCCCCAAGCTATTTAAGTGAACCATATAATCAAGGACTGTGTGCAGATCAGCAGATTCTGGGGAAATATGCTTCCCAGAGCACCATATGGAAAATCTTTTCCATTTAGAACTAGAAGTCGCCCTGGTGAAAGGTTTTCTAGAAGCCTTCAGGATATCCAATACACCTTGGGAGAGGTGTAAATCAGCAAACTCTAGCTCTTCAAGAGCCAGGCCTTGAGATTGAGAGATTTGAGGTTCGGGTACCAAACCCTCCCCTGAGCACAGGTTAACAGGTTTTAATTCCTGGGAAGACACAGGGGAAGATGGACTGCTAAGGACAGCAGGAGTGGATACCAGGGCTGTCTGGCCCAGTCTGAAGCAATCAGGATCATCTTGCAGGGTTGAGATCTGATTTTGACTAGCACTTTGAACAGGAGAGGAAAGGGAGAAAAGCATAGAGAAACTTCCCTTCCCAATTGAGAACTAAAGCATCCAGGGGGACTGAGCCCAACACTGGGGGCCTGCAGAAAAAAAGGGGAGGTTGGTGATTGTCTGGGGCTACAAAAAGATCTATCTGCGGGGTGCCCCATCTTGAAAATATCACCTCCAAGACCAGGGATCCAGTGACCATTCGTGATGGCCCTGGGAAATCCTGCTGAGAGCATCTGCCAGGACATTGTCCTTTCCTGGGAGGTGAACTGCCGTGAGGGAGGTGTTCAGGGAGTAAGCCAGAGACCACAACTTCATTGCTTCGGTGCACAAGGCCGTAGACCGAGTGCCTCCTTGCTTGTTGATGTACCATACTGTGGTGGTGTTGTCTGTTCTGACCTGTACAGCTTTGTTCTGAACAGATTTGGAAAAAGCTTGAAGTGCTAGAAATACTGCTCTGAGTTCCAACAGATTGATATGGAGCAGAGATTCATGAGGGGATCACAACCCCTGGGTGGTGAGGTCGCCCATGTGAGCCCCCCACCCCAAGAGGGAGGCATCTGTAGTAAGGATTAAAGAGTGAGACTGAATGACAAAGGGAACCCCTTGTCTCAGATTGTTCTGATCTTGCCACCACTGTAGGGCCTGGATCAGGGTTCGAGTTACTGGGATCAGTTTGGTCAGAGGTCCTTCCTTTGAGACCAGAAGGCTCTCAAATGGAACTGAATGTCCCTCATCTGAAATCCTGCTCCCTGCACTACTGCTGTAGAAGCAGCCATGTGCCCCAGGAGCTGTAGAAAATGCCTTGCTGGTCGAGAGACCTGCAGGGTGAATGAGGGAGGCCAGAGAGACCAGGGTCCTTGCCTGTCCAAAGGAAGGAAGGCTCTGGCTTTTCTGTGTTCAGCTCTGCGCCTATGAAGGTGAGGAGCTGGACAGGCTCTAGAACTGACTTTGAAAGATTCAGAAGGAAACCTAGAGAGGTAAGCAGTTGCTGTGTTATCTGTAGATGTAACTTGATTTGGTCTGGAGACTGGCCTACTATGAGTCAGTCGTCCAGGTAAGGGAAAATGGCAATTTTTTGCCTTCTTAGGGAAGAAACTGCTACTGCCAAGCATTTTGTGAATACCCTAGGAGCAAGAGTGAGGCCAAAGGGCATTGCTCTGAACTGGTAATGGCCTGAGGGCAGCTCGAATCTGAGGTACTTGATGGGAGCTTCTGATGAGAATATGGAAGTAGGCATCCTTGAGGTCCAGGGACACTAGCCAGTCCCTGGCCTTAGAGAGGGTAGAATAATTCCCAGAGTCACCATTTTGAATTTTGGTTTTAAAAGGTGCTTGTTTAAGTATCTGAGATCCAGGATGGGCCGCCATTCTCCTGTCTTTTTTGGGGTAAGGAAGTACCTGGAATACAATCCTTTGCCCTGGTGTAGGGGTGGAACCCTTTCCACAGCTCTGAGAGCTAGGAGGGAAGAGACCTCTGCCTCTAAGGCAAGTGCCTCATATGGATTTGCAGTTGGAAAGGATCTGGTTCTCATCTTTGGAAACTTTTTGAAGCTGAGAACCAGTCCCTGGTTTACTACTTCCAGGACCCATTTGTCTGATGTCAGAGACCCCCAGTCCTGGACAAAGTAAGCCAGCCTGCCCCCCTACAGGTAGCTGAGAATCGGCCCTGGCAACCCCATCAGGATGCCTGCTTGGCAGGGGCCTTGGGCTGAGGGGTGGAAGCAGGCCTGCTTGTACCCCGTCTGCCTCTCCCTCTAAGGAACCCCCTCTGGGCATAAGCAGAAGAGGAGGCCTGGGCTTGGTAAAAAGGCCTATGAAAAGGCCTGCCCCTGCCCTGGAAACTGCCTTTGAGGAGTGGCCTGCCTTTCCTTGGCCTGTGCACTCCTATAGGTGGTCCTATACTCATCCATTTTCTTCATGTAATTCTCTGTCTGCTCCCCAAACAGAGAATTACCCACAACAGGAAAATCCATGGCCTTAGTCTGGGTATCCTATGACAGGCTAGTACATCTGAGCCAAGCCATTCTTCCAAGTGCCACAGATGTAGCCATGACTCTTGATGACACATCATCTGAGTCCACTGCAGCATGGAACTGCACCTTGGATGCCTCGATACCATCAGCAGCCACCTACTCCAGCTCCTTGGCAAGCTAGCCAGGGACCTGTTTTGCTAAAGCCATGACAGTGTCCCATCTGGATTTCTGATATCTAGCAACATAAGCCATATAATTCGCCTGTCTGAGTCCCAAGGATGCTGCCATGTACTGTTTCTTTGCCATGGCATCAATACTCCTGGAGTCCTTGTCTGGGGGGTGTGAAGCCAAGGGAATATTTGCCTTGTCACAGGCTGTAGCCTGCACTACCCCAACATTGCTGCACTGTTGTGTAAGGAACTCCGTATCAGAGCCTGACAATGTGTACCTCTTGTGCATTCTCTTATCCACAGGAGGTATAGTGTTAGGGGGTTTTCAGAATTTTAAATGTCTGTTTCCCAAAAGATTTATGCAAGGGAATAGACAGCCTCCTAGACTCTGGGATATCCATCATTTCTACAAAGTCAGGCTCTCTAAAAGTACAGTTTAAGATTTTTTAAACAACTTGATCGGTTCAAACCGAACCGATGAACCGTTTACAAGTTCCACACAGAATAGAGTAAAATATAACCTGTCTAGTACTCACAAATACCACAGACAGAGACTGAACCGACAGGTTACGGTTTAATTTTCGGTCGAAAACTGAGAAAACGGTACTTTAACCGACAAAATTAACCGAGCAGAAGGAGAAATCTCCGGAGCGACTGTTCAGTGAGGTGGAGTAAAGAATCTGACGGTTTGAGTTTGAAGAACAACAGACAGAGTCTCAACCGAGCTCGAGCTCAGCGTTCCATGCCTGGCATGGAAAGTTTAACTCTTTCATCTCTGGGGCAGTTTGAAGGTTGGGACTCACTGCATATGTCAAAATATAGCAAGACTTCATGTTGTTTGAAGGTTTGGTTTTAACAAGAAACTGTGACTTGCATGTTATTAAGACATCGGCAGCTGAATTTCAAACTAGTACTGGGAAATAATTTTCTACTCCTAGGACACCATTGTAATTTGCAACTTCCTTATCACTGGGTGGACTGTGGACCACATCAGAGTGTTTACCTTTGAACTAACAGAACAGTTTACATCTATCACAGTATGCAAGTCCCAATTTCTTGTTTTTTCGTCTTTAATGTTTATATATTCTGCTCCATCCTTGTTCCTTTGATAAGACTCCTACTCAACCCAGCAGCCTTTCACGCAAGTTTACCGGCTCCCATCACCAGATGTGATCCTCCACCATCCCATTTCTCTGTGGCATTCCCCCGACATGGCAGGACCTCATCCAGTTGGTCACTTGCTACTAGTCTCTTAGAAAAACCTCTGTGGTCGGTGGGTTGTCCAGTGATGTTGAGAATGACAGGGTAGCATGCTGTCACTGATGCAGGCAGGTGTTCCATTCCAAGCATTCTTGTGGTGTTGGAAGCGCAATGGGAGGCTGCAGGGGTCCAGGTATACACAGGGCTGTCATCCTGCTGTGCAGTGGTGTATCCTTGTTTTTCCTCCATGCCCCCCCCCCCCGGGACGTCGCCATCCAAAAGTCCCAAGGCTTGAATGCATATACAAGATGTGCTGTCACACCAGTGCTATGTGGCGTTTTTCCTTTCGCAGGTGCTTCCAGCTGCACTGCCACCTGCTGGGAGTATCGCAATGGAGGATGCATCCCTCCTTCCCTGGACAAGGAAAGTGTCCTCTGGGATGCTCCACCCTCCTCCCTCCCCCCGGCTGTCCCCTCAATGACTTGAGGTCGTTTTCAAACACAGGTTGCCAGCACTGCAAACGGCAGTCCTACTGCTGTGCCTGCCCTGGAAGTAAGTGCTTTTAACTCCTTGAATCCATCTCACTACCTAACTGATTACTGAACCTGCCAGCAGTGCTGTCCTACAGGTGGTGGATGGCTGAGATCTTGTGATCATCCTCAGTGTCAATGCCATCACCACTCCCATTATAGAAAGCACATAATAGTGGGCAGGACAGCTCCTTCCCCTCAGGGTCGGTATGCAATGCCTCCACATCATGCCCTACACCCACTGGCCCTTGGCAAGGGGAGTCAGGATGGAGATACAATATGGGGCCTCTCTACGTGGTAATACAGTGCACTGACAGCTTGCGACAACAGACCAGATAACACTATTCCTTTGTATATCAAGACCAGAATATTTTCTTTTCTTGTTTTTAAATGTCTCCTGCACAACAATGGCCCTTTTTCTGGTAGGCAACCTCCATGTTCCGTGTTCTCATTTTCTGCTGCTTAGCCATCTCCTCTTAACCATCTAGGGAGGGATCGGCAGGAAGCCCTGTTGCACAGCTCTTCACCAGGACAGCAACGTTTCGGAAGGTGGCGGGCAGCTGGTTCGCCAGGGGTTCAAAGTACCTCCATCATGCTGTCCTGTTGCAGTGTTCTCCTGTGTTGTTCCCACACCATGACCCAAGTGGCAACAGCTCAGTGTTACACACATGGAAGCAGAAGCATGCCAACATGCACCAGAGTCAGTCTGCATCTTCCTGCCCCAGTCAGTTCCAGCTGCACTGCCACCTGTGTTCAGCCAGGTGGCAGTAGTGCAGCAGATAACACAGCCCTCCCTGTCTGGTGAACAGCATATCTTGGGATGCTCAGCTGTCACGTGCCCCCCCCTCCCCCCAGAACTCTTATGTCCCAGTCTCATTCCCAAACCTGGGTCACGAGCAGCAATCTGCTGCTGTACTGCCAAGTTGGCCAGATCTTTCATTTTTGAACTACTCCCTACACTACAACAATGACTTTATACCTCAGTAAAGAAACTGTCAGAGGTGACATTATGTGGAGACCTGAGGCTATACAAGTAGCAAACAAACTGCATCACTTTTATAACGTTGGTAATAGGTGTAACTGCCACAGCTGCTTGCTCAGCATAGGTACAGCGTCAGAATGAACAACACTGAAAATTGTAGAAGAACTGTGGCAAAAGCCAACAGGATACTGGTCTGCATAGCCAGGGGGGATTACGCCCAGGAGGATAGAGGTGATCCTCCCTCTGTATAATGCCTTGGTCAAGCCGCACCTCTAGTACTGCGTGCAGTTCTGGAGACCTCACCTCAAGAAGGATGTAGCACTGCTGGAGAGGGTCCAGAGGAGGGCAACCAGATTGATTCAGGGTATGGGTGAGAGGTCCTATGATGACAGGCTGGAAGAGCTGGAGCTGGAGGAGAGACATGGGGGACATGATAGGGGTCTTTATGTAAAAGGAATACACAGGGGCAGAGCCAAAGAGACTGAAGGGGGGGGGACAACCAGAGGGCATGAGTGGAAGCTAGAGGGGGGGGGAAGACAGGGGAAAACAGGAGACATTACTTCACTGAGAGGTCGGAGGAGCCATGGAATGCACTGCCTGGGAGTCTGGTGGATGAAGGCACAGTGGAGGGCTTCAAGAAGGAGTGGGACAGGTACTAGGGAAAACTGAAGCTGACCCTCTCTGGGGCTGGGGGTGGAAAAGCAAGCACCCACTAGGATGTTGGCTACCAAGCAGACTTTACCGACCATCAGGCTTATTCTGCTGGCATTCAGTATGTTAGTATGTATGTTAATATGTTTCCCACTACAGAAGTAAACTTCTGAGGTGCCTCAGCTTGTTGTATTTGGCCACAGGCCTCTGTGCAACTCAAATGCAGCACATCTGTATAACGACTTTAGTTTTCAATACAACAGCAGGGACCGAAATAAGAGGGCACCAATTAGTACCTGCAAATTCTGTAGTAGCACCTGGTGCTTTCAATAAGAGAGCATCAGTGGTGGTAGATTCAGCATTGCAGGTGAATTGCAGAGTGCATGCATCATGTGTCTGGAGATGGAGGGTTGTCTTGGAGCTGCTTAGAGAGGGAGGGGCAGGCACAGCATCTCAGCAACATAACAGTAAACGCTTCTGAGAACATCAACTGGAGACGCTCTGCATGTCAACTGGAGACAGGGGTGGTCTTGCAGCTGCAGTGGTCTTGTTCCAAAATACAGTATCACTTTTGTACCAATGTACTGCGGTACTGAACAGGTGGGCAAGTAGGAAAAGAGTCATACACTATGTCACATGAAGCTGCAGCAGATAAGTTCTGAAATAAAACATTGGCACCAGTATGTTAGTGTAGTTTAATTAAAAGATTATCTCCTCCTCTTTGAATTAATTAGCAAATGTATAAGACAACTGGCAATGTGCCTCTTTCTATATGCCTCTGTTTAGACCAACTGCACCTTTTCCAAAGAGCAGTTTTACCATGAGCATGTGTTAATGTAATTATTAATTTAGTTATTAAAGTGATGTGTATCTGGCACATTTACAGATATCATGTAACATTTATACAAGATTCCTATACAGAGTTGCATTTTTTATCATTTGATGTCCTTCCATTTTATTCCCCTTCTATGACATCCCAATGCATTTTTATCTGTGGTAATACCAACTCATGGCTTTGCCAGAGTATGTCCTGGTCTGCTGGAAAATGCTGCTACCCAGGAGCTATTTATGGATCTTGCCTGCCAAATCCTTATTTTGGCCCCTGCAACAGTAATCTACAGTGCTTTTCCATCTATGTGTCTTGGACTGCATCATAATCCTCATCTGCAGAAAATACAAGTCTTAAAATTCAATTATTAGATCCCAGACAAACTTCAATTTCTGTAACATGAATGGTTTTGGTTTACTTTTGAGCACAAGATTTTTTTTATAAAAACAGTGGTCACATATTTTACAGATTAAATAAAACCTTTTTTTCCTGGGTGGCACTGTGGATCAACATATCAGGATGGGTTGTGATTTCTATGGGTACTTAAAGCTGTGAATCTGAACCTCACCAGTGTTAGCTCATTCAGGTTGTGCAATTACAACAAAGCAGCATGATTACAGTTCTCTACATGCCCTGGGGAACAGGTACTCCTTGCTCAACACTCTCCCTCTGCTATTAGCAAGGAAGAGCTTGTGGCAAGACTTACAAAGGAATCCCAGTCTTGCTGCCAGCCTGGTACAGTCCAGCTGCAGTCCAGGTATAGCTCTGAGTGCAATTAAAAGAACACCACAGTTGGTCCATATGACTAGGCCCAAGAGACAGAAACACAAGAAAAAAAATACTTGTCACCTTTGAGGCAGAATATGCGGTCATCTGTGGAGTGGGTTTGCAGCAGGAACCAGAAGCAATGTTTACGATGGCACCTTTCTTCCTCTCCACCATCCCTGGCAGCACAAGATGCACCATCATGCTTGCAGCAGCGATGTTGACATTAATGATGTCCCAGAGTTTGTCTTCAGGCACCTGGGTAAAATACTGCGGGTATTCATAGCATACGTTGACATTATTCACTAGGATGCCTATCTCTTTATTCCTCAGAGACTCTCTAATGGGCAGGTAAACATCACGACCACAGCTGAAATCTACTTCTATAACAACAGTGTCAACATTGTAAGTTTCAGAGATGGTCTTCGCGACCATCTCTAATTTATTGTTCTGTTGGCCAAGGAGAATAATGCTGATGCCACGACTTGCCAGCTCCTCTGCATAAGCCTTGCCAATGCCATCTGTGGCACCTAGAAGAATGAAATAAGAGAAAAAGCTTTCAAATGATAATCACCACACTGCTACATGAAGATTAAAGCAGCAATACCAGTTAACCTGGAAGTGTTCATCACTTCCTTGTTGTTGCACTGCCTAATAATTTAAAAATTCTGACAGTACTTTTGAGCTTTTTTACTGTTTTCTGATAATTGATTACCTTGATTATTAATAGTATTATAATGGTGTGTGCATCCACAGGAAATATGGCCCTCATACCACTGCCAGTTTCTTTCTTTTTTCAAAACATTTTTTTGCTCCCTTTCCCTGTGGAATTCGAGTGATATACCATATTTCAGGTCCCCTCTATGTTGGGGGCCATCACACTGATGGATTTACCCCTTAGTTTCCCCTCACCCCCCATGTCGCCAACACAAGGACAGATGTCCAGGCAGGCTCAGCCAAGCACCTAGTAGTAGCCTCCACCTTCCTACACCGTTAACCCTGCACTGTCACCCAAGCATCCACAGATGGCAGTGTTGGAGCAGTGTGATGACCCTACTTCCCCTGAAGGAGAACAGTGTCCCCTCGAGATGCTCAATCCCGCCCCGGCCCAGATAGCGCGTGGTGTTTCCAAACCCAGGTCACTGGTGTCATGAGCAGTACTGCTACAGTTGTGCCAACACGCTGCCTACTACCCATATTTACATCGCTTGCTCCTATAAAAATACCCAACGCGCAAAGGAATGGGGAGGCGCATGCCAGCTACATCAAACAAAATAACCAATGAAGAAATGGTACCCTCCCTCTTCCCTCAGAATCCCAAATGGCGCACCTGGCAAAAATATGTGCTAAACTGTCAGGAAAAATAAAGACTATAGAGTAATGGGGGCAATGGAATGAAAGTGGCCTCTTCACCCCAGGAAGCAACCCTGTTTGTGGGAAGAATGGTGGAAGGGGAATTCATGTCTGGAAAATATCTTGGCTCAGGGCACAGGTGAAAGCACATCAGGGGGCTACACATCCCAAAATCAGCATCAAAGCAGTGCAGTCATTTGATTTACAGCTCCTAATTTCCCTATCACTGCCAGCAGTTTGCACTACCAACACTTTTGCCCCAACTCGAACAGTGACCATTGGGTTCCATACTTACAATGTTACCTTAGCTCACATACACTGTTAATCCTCCCTCAAGACATTTCATTGTCACTTTACTTACTGTATATAGGCTGACCTTACAATCTTCACACTCGGCCCTTTCCAGGCCCATAAACTGGGGATCCCAGAAATCATATGTTCTCAGCTTGTTAAACCACAGTGCCTTTCTGATGACTCATAACTTACTGGCAGCTTCAACAGTAATTCCTTTACCTACTGTAGAGAACAGGCAAGGATCACTCCTCCTCCTCCTAGCTCCTGCAATGCCCTCTATGGGGCCCCTCTTGCTAGGAGGACCCCAAGGACTCGGAGATCCCAGGCAGGGTGTCAAACAGTATGGGCACGGCTTGTGGGCCGGTGGGGGTTCCCAGACAGACAACCTTTCCCCAGCATCCTTTAAATGAGAAACAGCTCAGGCATACCAGGGCAGGCTACCTCTAGATACACCTGTATGCCTCAGGGAGACACATTTCCACAGATTCCATCTACCAGCCAGTGTGGGGTCCCAACCCCAGCTGAAGCTGAATTCCAAAGAATGATGAAATTATGTTCCTTCAAACTGACTGCAAGATTTACCCAACAGATGGGGATGCATCAGTTCTACTTCCTTCCCATCATGATTTGGACCCCACCTTGTAAGCTGGCAAAAGGACTCACAATGGCCCCTAGGAGACACCCACTGAGGAGTGATCCCCCACACCTCTCACCTCCTTTTCTTCTCCTTCATGCCTTCTCTGCTACTTGCTAAACATTCTCCTATCAAACCCTCCCTCCCCCCAGAGCCTTGCACCTAGCACTCCCACTTTCTACTTTCTCCTCCCTCATGCTTCCACCTCTGCCCTTCTACCCCCATGCCAACTGTCACTCTACTTGTCTTACCCCAGGCAGGGTTTCTAACATCCTGGAGGGGCTACTTGTTTCTTCCTCTCCCCCTCCATCCCCTCTGCTCCATATCCAATTTTTGCCCTCCTTTAATCTGCCCTCTGGCAAGGTTCTTAACATCCTGGAAATGCCAGATTAGGCAAGCTTTCTTTCCTTCCCCCCCTCTAATACTACCACCTATTCCTCCCATTCTACACTCCCCCCACCAAAACTATTTCCCTTCATCTCCCCTTCCTCTCCTCTCTCCTTCCCCACCTCCTGGCCTCCATCGAAGCCCCTGGCAGGGTTCTCTGCATCTGGAGGGCCTGCTCTAGGCTGCACTCCATTCCCAAGCCCACCCCCCACTACCATGACTCCTTAGATCCCCTTCTCCCCTGACTCTTTACTTCTCAGCACTTACATGGGTATTAGTTCACCCATATCAGAACAATTGCACTTCCTGCCCTGTCTGGGAGAGCATATTACTGTTATGTATAATTCTCAATCATGTTAAATTTTAATTCTGTAATCCTCTCTACAAATGTAAAATGTTGCATCATTTAATGCTAATGTGTGTGTTGCCACAGTTATAATAAATGTTAATTGTACATCTATGTCACACCACTATACCCCGGTAGCACTGGGAAAGGCAACTTGTTTGTTCAGTGTGCCTTTGGTGAAACATTTCAATAAATAAAATATCCTGCACCATCTTCTTCTATTTCTAACAGTACCTCCTCCTCTTCTGTACTCCTGAAATGGATGCCAACCTATCCTTTTGTACCCAGGGCAGTCAGACTCGATGCCACTGGCGCTGCTGCAGATTTAACCACCAGGTGGCAAAGATTTGCATAGGGAGCAATATCTGGATTGTGGCCCCCTGGTGGCAGGGGGACTACACACTCCCTAACCAGAAACTTTTGCTGCCCCGAGCAAGCCCCAAAGGTGGCTCTCCTAAGACAACCAAATAGGGGCACCAAGTCCAGGGTACAGACCTATCCACCAACGATGACCAGCATGGACGGTGATAAGGACCCACATACATCATCCAGCCTGATGAATGGCAAGCCCACCAGACAGGGTACTTTAAAAATCAATTAATCATCTTTCCTCTGAGGTGGGCCTCCTAGTGGTTCCCAAGGCTATGCTAAAGTTATTAGATCATCGTGCTTTTGAAACTGTCAGCCCAGCGCTGTGGAAATGGAGGGTCCCTCAGTGGAGGCCTTTAAAGAGCTAGTGTACTGCATAAAACTAATATTAGATTTTAAAAGCAACCATTACCTTTTATATCTAAGGTACTTTTTCTTTTCCCTTTGTTTAATTAGAAGACTGTTTACCTGATGTTAGTAGGTGTAATATATGGAACAGCTGTTAGCTTGGCAGCTGACATATCTAGCTCTACTGCCACACATTACATCATCAGCACTGTGACCTCACTGACTGTGACATCACTGCTGCTTAGGAACAGCAAGTGAGTGACTGCTAGGTCATTTACCTGTAATGTCACAGTCACAGTCAGTAAGATCACAATGCTGAAGATGTAGTGTGGGGCAGCAGAGTTAGATATGTCAGCTGCCAGGCTAAGAGCTGTTCCACACATCCAGCACAATATTATCACATAGAATACTTTCTGATTAGCAAAAGAAAAAAGAAAAATACTTAAGAAATGAAGAGTTACAACTGACTAGCCTTTACGATCAGTTAGTCCCACTCCCACTGGCTGCTGTTTTATTTTTTTTACTCATTTTGTGAATTTTAATAATGTACTATGTGGTATTTATTGTATGTTTTTGTTTAAGTAAAGCACTCTGAGCCCCAGGGAATGGGCATTAAACGAACAAATTTACTGCTACTAGTGCAGAGAGATAGCTGAATTTTAGAACAATATACCTTTTAACACTAGTAGTGTGTTCATTTCAGGCAACGGGATTGTGCCAATGGTGCAACACATGAGCAGCCTGTTCCCGCTGTTAACTTCCAAGTGGGTCAGAAAGCCGTGCCTGCTTGCGGCTGGCTGGAGTGATTGGAGCACACTACCACCATCTCACCATGAACGTGTGGCAGTGTTCCAACCAGAGGAGCTGCCATGTTATTTAAGGAATGCCCTCAGGGGTGTTTTGAGTCTACCCAAAGCACTGCGATGTCCTACGAATCAGTCAGAAGAGGATGATACTGGATGCCAAAGGTAGGACTTCGTGGCTGTATCATGTGGTGAGCATCAAGAGAGACCACATGGTATAGTCAGCTCTCGAAGACTGTGTGCTCCAAATAACTACGTTGGATTGAGGAGATGTATAGTGCTGGCTCTGAGAGTCTATCAGCAATCGTTGATTGTTCTGATCCAGTACCTAAATGAAATTAAATGCCAGGTAGGCACTAAGAAGGACCGAGAGGGGACAAATAAAAATAATCTGCTCTGCAGTCTGTGAGGGAACAATAAAAAATGCAAGATGTTGTTCTGATCCAGTCCATAAAATAAATCAAGTGCCAGGTAGGGACTAAACAACATTGAGAGGGGCTAAATAAATACTATCTGCTCTACAGGCTGTGAGGGCAAAAGTAAGAAATGCTGGCTGTCATTTTTTTACGGCAAAGTAAGACTCAATCTAAAAATGTCTGCAAGAGGAGGACTGAAGCGTGACTGGCTCTGTCCAAGATCTGTGTTAAGATTTACTGGTGATTTAAAAAAAAAAAAAAAATCAACAAACAGGACAGCAGATGCCAAAGACTAAGAGGTACAGCATTTGGGATTCTCACCAATATTTTCCCCAACTTTCACAAATAATCAGCAGTGAGATCAGGCAAGCTATCATATTTCTATCTGCACTTAAAAAAAAAAAAAAGAGACAATACCGGCTGAATTTAAAAAAACAAAACAAAAAAAAAAAACGAGCGAGTACAAAGGGCAGTATGGGTTTTGGAAACTACTACTTACTAAAAAAAAAATGCAGACAAGATGGGTCAGTTTTTTTTCATTTAATAAAAGACATGACTGCAAGCTAAATGAAATGTGTTTATCTCATTAGATTTCTTAATCAGGAGCTCTTCCCCTTCAGATGACTAGCAGTTTGAATCTGAGGCTGGCCCACTGGTGCAATGGAAGCACTACTGCCTGCGACGCTGACAACCCAGGTTTGCAAGCAAGCCCAAGGTGTCAAAGGGCAACCAGGGGAGGAGGATCAAGCATCCATGGGATGCCGCCTCCTCCCTCCGGGGAGAGAGCTTGGTGCTTGACTGACCACCACTGAAAACCAGGGAACAGGCAGCCTGCGCTGAAGCTATGGGAGAAACGTGGTAGATACTGGTGCATGCGCCTTGACGTCAGTGCACGCCACTTCTTCCGGGGGAGAAAAATGGAAAATCCTGGTTGCACAGCATGACTGCTAGCCTCCGTAGGCCCCGCACTCAGTGACTCAGGTGCCCCCAGAAATCTGGATCCAGTCTTGGCGGGTTGAGGGAGTCCCTGCCACCCAGGGCAAGCCATGGGGGACTCCAGGAGAGGTAAGCCCAGGGGGAAGCTGGGTGGATGGGAGGACCGGTGAGAAGGAGGGCCAGCTGGGACGTGGAGCATTCAGAAAAAAACAAAAAAACCCTCAAAAATTTGCATCTGAAATTTGTTCATTTTTTTCCTTAAAAGTCCATGAGTAGCCCACATTTTTCTTAAAATGACCCACTTTTAAACACCTGTGGGCCAACTTACCCACGGAATTTCATTTCTGAAGTGAATACTGCTCAAGAACATCTTGCTCTGGATCCCATGCAAATACTTTCAAAGTTAAATGAATTACTTCAGTATATTACAAACTGGAAGCACAAGGTGTATACACAACCCTCAAACAGATCCCCTCCCCTTCATTTTCCCTTCCCTTAATTTTTAATATCTTTGTTCCCCAGCCAGAAATATGTACTTACGGGGTGGAATTCCTTGTGCCCCACTGCACCCACACCAAATGCACTGCTTCAGGATTTTAAACCATTCTACTAAGATTAGCTCCCTAAAGGAATGCACTGCTATGATTAGAAAATACTTTTATATAAAAGGTTTTTTCTCCAAATTTTATACTTTTATTTTTTAGCTTTAATTTTTTTTTTTTTTAATTATTATTATTATTCTTATTCTGTTTTTACCCCTCCAGTCGACTATGCCTGCCTTTCAGTCTGGATAGTGTAGACTTCACAGTGCTATGGGTGGAGTGGGTGGGTTTTATCATGTATTGGTTTCCACCGTTCTGTTAGCCTTGTGACCCCAGACCCTGCAGGGACACCAGTATTTCAGACAAAGTCCTCAATGTGAGCGTGCATCAGCATGCTCAGGTGATACACAGCACAGTGTCACTCGCTCCCTGTGTCCCGAGCGCTCTGCCACCCGTACATCTACAAGTGGCAGTAGTGTTGTGGGATACGGCTCCCTCTCCATCCAGGAGAGCAGCCATTGGGACGCTTGAGCCTACTCTTGTCTGGCCAGCCCCCCCGACGACCAAAACTCATGCCTGAACCCGGGTCACCAGCATCGCAAGTAGCATTTCTCCTGCTGTGCAGACAGGCCTGCCTATTTTTTAGCCGTTTAATTTTTTATGTAACAAGTAAGAGAGATAAAGAGATGGCAATGTCCAAATAACATTTATAAATGTTCTGCAGTGAAACAATGCAGTTAAGTTAAATTGTCTTTTTAGGCACATGCAACAGTTTGCGGATAAGTATGTGTGTAAAAGAAAATGTATAGTCACCACTTCAAAGAAAACTGTACTGCTGGCCACTCTGAACTCCACATGCCTTCTGTCACATCCCTGGCTTTTCTCGACTGACAACGGGTTCCGTCTGGCACCCTATAAAAAAATAAAATGGTGGGGAAGAGTTGCTGGGTACTTTCCCAGAGTTCCTCTTACACCCAATTTCTCTTTGCAAGGAACTCTTTTGTTCTGTAATATTGTTACCACCAAGAGGGAGTAGTCTCAACAACGGAAATCCTGCTCCAGGAGGGATGATATCATCTTCAGATGGTGGTCTTCCTTATTTGTCTGGATGTGACTTTCTTTCTTACCAAGGAGCCATCCTGTTGGGGTACTCTGATGTAATATACCATCTCCTTCCCCTCCACATCACTGTATATTTCCCCATGCATCTGGATGCTCCTCAATTTGTCAAAAGTCTAGAATACCACCGCAAGAAGGTGGATTCTGGACACATTCTCATTTCCACGAGCAGGGTTCCCCAAAGCGTTTCTCAGTGCTGCCTGCCATAATCACTCTTCTCAGTTTTCTTCCGTCTCACCTAGATCCACCAAGCATGTATCAGTACTGGCACTCCTAATTCCATGGGATTCTGGATAATACAGTTGGGCAGGCACAATTTCATTAAGGTGTCCGTCTCCAGCAGTGCCCCCTTCTTGTCAAATCTAGCGATATTCCAACCACTTTCTCTCCTTCTCAGCCTGGGATTCTTGTTCGACCTGCAGATAGTACTCAATTTTACTGGGTCCCCTTTCTGGCACAGAACTTGTTCAGAGGGTTTGGTGCAGGAGGGTCGATGATTTTAACTGACACTGGCATCATATGTCTCTTGAGCCTATGGAGGTTGGAATGGCTTTCTCGGGAGAGTTGCTGGGCTTAGAATCTGGTGTCTCCTCGATGACATGCATGGTTATTACATCTGTGATGGTCTGCTTTATGGTGTCTACATCCAGGGTAACTTACTTGGGTTCACCGCTGGGTGACCCTTCAAAATCAGGCAGCACTGAGGTGGTTTTTATAGCCACTCATTCAGGCCTCCTATGCGGTTTAAAGTCATTGGGCTTCATGAGCCTTTCAAGTCCCCGACACACAGAGGATTCAGAGTCAGTTGCAGACAATGATATGCCATACTCTTCCCCAGCCTCAAGGGAGGAATCCCATAGGGAAGTGGGAAGAGAAAGTTGTATGGAACAGGTAAGTGAATCCATTTTATGTATAACTGTAGTTCTGGAGACATTTTATCAATGATGTCCTCACTGTATGGCACTGTAGCATGATGGAGGTATAGAATTTTGTTACATTTCTGGATACAAGTCATCCAAATCTAAAACTCTGTGCGCTGATCAGTGACCAAGAGGTTCATTTTTGTGATTTCAGTATCAGGCAGGACCATCAGGGTGGGGTCCATATGGACATGAAATGAAAGACCACTGATCATAATTCTCCTCCTGCTATGCAATAGTTTTCTCCCCTGCCATATGGTGAGGAAAGTCAATTCCTTAGTTAGGGCTTGTCGAAACTGTAGCAAGAAAAATCAGTCTGAAAAGAGATCAGATGATCTGTGGAACAATTTTCTACAAAGAACCTACTATGATTCTGTCACTGACTCAGCCTATGCTCATGCTAGAAAGTACCCAGATATGCTACATTAGAGGAGAAACCCAGTTTAGAAACTGGCTCCAACAGTGACCCAAAAATAAATTTTGTGACCACATTCAGTCCCCAGGGACGGGAAGAAATGATCACTAGAAGGAACTGGGGTATACTTAAAACAGGCTCAGCACTCAGGGAAATCTCAGATACCTAATCATGTATGGCCTACTACAAAGCCAGGGATCTTCTGGTACACAGTGCTCAGCCCCTAGAGACCACACCTTACATGTGGTTACCTCCTTTGCTACAGGGTACATATACATGTGGAAACTGTAAATATTGCAAATATATTTGAAAAACAAACATGTTTCCGTAACCCTATAAATGAATAAAGGATACCTATCAGAAGTGTTATAAATTGCAATTCTACTGCATTGGTTTACCTGGCCACTTACTCATGCAGATCGTATTACTGTAGGTAGGAAAAAAACTGTGTATAAAGTTTAAGATCTGTGTGGGTAAGCATGTAAAGGCCATATAACAGGACAACTGCAAACAGCACATTTTGGGATCACTGGATAAGGCATCTCACCAAATTTAATTTGATGGAATTGGAAAACATTACTAGAAACATAAGGGGAAATTTGGATAGCCTACTGCCGGAGAGGTACTGGATTTTTACTTTGGAAGATCATCACCAACTAGGTTTATATGGCTGTTTAGAGATAACCCCATTTATATTCTGCTGACAAAACAGTGACTGTAATGTATACACATTTTCTGAACTACTCATTTAAATTTTCACCTCTGCTGTGCTATGTCCCCTCCACCTTTTCCCAGGCTCTCTGTGCACCTAGTAAAATATGTTTCAAATAAATTAGTCAATACATAAAAACTCTGGATAGGAAGTCTCAAATACACGAGACAGAAAAAAGTGTCTTTTAGGTAGGATAAAAATGTTGTCAAATGATCTGCTCTACTCAGTTTTAATACTGACATTTTTATAAATGCTGATAATTCTCTGTCTTTTGGTAACTTCTAGGTGGAAGTTTGTCCAAGAGGTTATTCATCAGGCCAGCCTCACTCTGGATGGAACCATGAACAAATATATTCACTATGTATGAGAAATCTACATTAAAAAAAAAAATCTTCCTAATGAACTTCCTGTTTTGATGATCAGAGTGTATAGATTCCCTGTGTATTTTAATATTTTGCCTGCAACATTTTTTTCTGTATTGTAATTTGTACTTCTGCAATGATGTGTGTTTTCACAGTTTTCATAGTTTAACTAGGCTATTTTCATCACACTTGGAATTTATGTAGTGCACCCCTATTTATGAATGAACAGGATGGTGTACTGTCATGGTAGCAAACGCATATGGATGACTGTCAAACGGCGACCCATGTGAGGGCTCTATCATCACAGGCAATGCTACGGGGACAGCTACTGGCTCAACGGCGAGGGTAGGGTGGGCGACAGGAAGGGAGGTTTAGCGATGAGAAGTAGAGGGATAGGGAACAGGGTTATAACCCTGTAGTGTGCCTGCTCCCACCGAGCCAACCATGTGGTGTGGTGGGTAGGTGGCTAGCTCCGATGGAGCAGGTCCTGGGTTCAAGACTGGGGGTAAAATTTGCTACGCCCCACTGCCTGGGCTTAATTTTTTTTTTTTTAAACTAGATCAGGCACCCCCGGATTTGAGAATCTTTAGATGGAGGTGCGGGTGCAATTCTCCTGCATGTACAATTATCCCGGTCGCTTTAAGTGCATATCACCGAAAACCACTTGCGGTAATAGGGATCGCCTTTCGGCGATGGCTATTATCACACAGAACCAACTGGACTGTTGTCTCTTCAAGATGATTGTATTTTACACACAGCTACACTGGGAGTGTCCCACTTGGTAAAGTTCCATTGGAACATAACAACGGATGAGTTTGTGGGGATTGTCCCTTCTTCCGATTGTTGCATACAGCTTTTCATTACGGACTCGGATACCCGATTTTACAGTTTGAGAGTGTGTTCCTTTAAAGAGGCAGGTGCCAAACTTTTGTCTTTATAGTCCTACATTTCAGTTTGAGCACTGCAATACCCTGGAATCATCGTCCTTTCTTCCATTTTTATAGCTCTGCAATTTTGTAACTCTACCTAAAGGGCCCATAATGGGATATGGCAGACCTTGGAAGACTGCTGTATCCCGTGATCCCCTGCTCTGCCTGGAACAGGGTATCCCCTGTAGCACCAAGCCAGACATCCAGCTACTGCAAAGTGGCTGAAATTCACCTCTGCAATGTCAACTTCACTAAAATTCACAACAGTTCACTGAGAAGTGGGTGACCTGGCCACTTATGGGTGAATTTCAGCCAGTTCGTGGGCTTTGCCTGCAATCTGCACTATGCAAAGTGCGAACTTCAGGAATTACTTTGCAAAGCGAATCTTGTCAACTTTGCCCATCTCTAATATAAAGCGATGTTCAATGTCTAGCCCCACTCTGCCACCGACATATCTCCCTACCCCTCCGCATGTGTAGTGGGGAGGCCAAGGGCTGTGGATGTCACCATTAGTATGAACATCAACAGAACAGTGCTACATGGCCCAGGTACATGTTGAATGGGCCTATGAGGGCCATGTTTGTGAGTAAGCACTTTGGTTGGTTTGTTTTTGCCACAGAGCTTTATACAGCTGGACTGCCACCTTTGCCTTCAGGTTGTTCCAGTGACCTCCCAACCCATCTGCTTCTCCCCCACTGATTGACCACCGGGGATTCACAAATAGCGAGGCCCAAGAGTAATGGCAGCGGTCATACAGACGGATGATGAAAATGGTGTTTTTAGCACTATTCTCCCCATTGTCAAGTCCTGCCCACCTTCCACTGGTACTGGGTGGTGTTCTGTTAGGCCTTGCATGCAGCGCATGACCCTGTAGAGGGGACAAGCTCCCCAGCCCACTGCAGAGGTCGCTGTGGTGGTGGAACCCAGCATCATCCCTCCTCGGCTGGAAGCGCTGCCTGAGAAGAAACGTTACCATAGCCTCCTCAGAAGCCTGTCTCAGCCTCTGGGTCCACTTGTGAATCCTGGTCGCTGGTGCACAAGTGCGACTCATACCCACTTGGACAACAGGAAACCCTTGGGCCCTTTGTTTCTAACTAGCAACCTCCCAGGTGGAGCCAACAGATTATAAGTGCTCAGGGGCTGCTTATGGTACCCCGCTTGAGATGAAAGTCAGTGTGGGATAGAATATTCTTAGTTGCAGACCCTATCTTATCGTATTCTCCCCCGATGTCCATGCCTAAAACCCACAGCATGGGCCTCTGATGTGGATGTCTGGAAGTAGTTTTTTCACTCCAATAACCTGGCCCGTAATTTCATATAAACATATTAGTTTAATCAGTGCTGCTCTCTTCACAAATATTCCATCTTTGATAAGAATGTATATTCAAATACTTATATATAGTATATGGTTACCTTTTGTTACGTATAAAAATCAGCCTGCTCAAAATCCTTGTTAAGCACATTCTAAACCGTTATGCGCATTCTAAGATGTTGTTAGGCGCATTCCGAACAGTTGCTATGCACAGTTCAAAGGTCATACAATTTTAAATTTCTCATTTATTCTACATCTAGCGACTTACTAACCACCCAGTGTCCAAAGTCATACCTTTTGCCTTTCGAAAGTTTGGTAATTTGATTTTGATAAACGAGTAGAATAAAGAAATGGCAAGATTCTTTGTTTTCACTTGAGTTAGGGTCTGTCACCCCAGTGTAAAAAAAACATATACTATAAAAAACAAAATATGGTCAACCACACACAACTCAGCATGTGCTTCCATCTCGGCGTTCAGATGACAGCATGGACCTCTCGAGCTTCATATGCCATTATCTCAACCCCTCGATGGAAACACAGCCTGGTTTCGTATGGTTGCCCATACATTATGCTCTATGTGGTATGCCACTTCTTGTAATTTACAGTTCTCTGAGTGTGAGAAGGAAGCTCAACAAATAAACATCCTATCCTACAAAACCAGCAGCCCACCCATTAACAGTATAATCAGGGTTTAAAAAAAAAGATAACATTTAGACAGAATTCAACTCATAATTCACGCATTTCCCATCTCTTTATGCTTCATCATCATGGACAATTACAGAAAAACAACTTCATCTTCACCCGCTTTGGCGGATGCCTACAAGAGACATCACAATCCTCTCTTGTGGCACAACTGGTTGTTATGGAAATTATTACAATACCACAGGAGAGGATAACAATGTGATTTGTAGACAAGCAGCTAGAGCAGATGAAGACAAAGTGACAGAGAATCCTGTTTTCATGGAAATTTAGTAAGTAATAAAGTATAAAAGGACGGTTAGTATAGGACTATTTGCTATGCTGTGTGTACCTTTTGTATTTTTAAAACATGGTTTCTGTGAACTTAAACATAGCAAAATGAAAGGGTCATGCAGTGCAGCAGTAGATAAAATGCAGCTGTCACTGACAGCTTTGATTATCTTACCATTAACTACTGCCCATTTGCCGTACTGCTTGAGGAGATCGATCCTGCTGATGAGTCCCGGGATGAAGTGAAGCCGAATCAGACTGTAGCAGTCGCAAAGTAAGCCAATAGTTTTCCTGGCTGTGTACCAGGCTCCGACCAAGGCTAGCGCCTCCACATAGGAATGGCACGAGCGGGCAATCTCCCTGTACAGGAGGTAGAAACTGTCAACAGCAGCCATTGCAGTTCTGAGACCTGTGAAGAGAGATGATAAATATCTGTCATTCACACATTTGGGGCTCTGCATTACACAGTGTCACCGAGGTCACCATATGTTAGGATGGCGTAAGTGAGGCAGAACCTCTCTCAAAAAGAAAACCAGACTTCCTTGTTGTCTGCATTAAGCCACAGCATAGAAAGTTCTGAGGCTGGGAGGAAACAAAAAAGTGCCTAACGTGCAGAAAAAATATTTCTCAAGAAG
This sequence comes from Neoceratodus forsteri, assembly GCA_016271365.2. NCBI lineage: Eukaryota > Metazoa > Chordata > Ceratodontiformes > Ceratodontidae > Neoceratodus > Neoceratodus forsteri. Next base: position 1,071,735,336 of record CM028130.1, read on the forward strand.
GTTACTTAAAGAGCACCTTTCCCCTGACTTTTAAAACTATAAAATGATTAAACGGGGAGCTCCCTTACCTTTTGGGGAGCTCCTCCAGTCTATATTTTCCTTTTTTAATAGTGGCCCCAAAGGAAGGGAAGGGATAGTAATTTCCCGAGGGCTGGCACGATCCTGCTCCACTTCCCGATTCACAGGATTCCCTGTGCTCCGACTTCTGTGGCACCTTTATAGGTCAGAGCAAAGGGATGCGCTCATTTCACTTCAGTGGAGCATCTTTTTTAACTACAATTTTCCGACTGTAAATCGGGTTTTGGTATCTACTGACGGCAGAGTTCAACTAACAGAGCTGTTGTTCGTTAAACTCTGCCATCAATAGGTACCAAAACCCAATTTACAATCAGGAAATTACATTTAAAAAAAGATGCTCCATTGAACTGAATGGAGTGCATCCCCGTGCTCCGCTATAAAAACATCACAGTAGGTCAGAGTGCAGGGACACATCTGAGAATCAGGAAGTGGAGAGAGATTGTGTGGCTAGCCCCATAAGGGGCAAATTACGATCCCTTCCCTTCCATTGGGGCCACTATTAAAAAAGGAAAGTGTAGCCTGAAGAAGCTCCCCAGGAGGTAAGGGAGCTCCATGTTCAATTTTATAAATGTTGGAAAAGGTGCTCTTTAAACACTGTACATTAATAAGTAAACTGAACAGAGGTGTATAAATACAGTGTGGTCTGCTGGTTAAAACCTAGACACTTCCCCCCCTTATTATTTGCGTTATATTTAGAGCCATTGGCACAGGCCTTGAGGCAGAGGGATGAATTGATAGGTATAGAGGTCCTGTCCATAAATCATAAATTAGCACTATATGCAGCTGACCTCTTGATATATCTAACTAATCCTGAGCCAGCCCTCCCTCTCCTATGGGACATCTTGGAAAAATTTGGAGCAATATCTGGTTACAAAATTAATGAAAATAAAACTGAGGTTCTGGATTGGAACTTTTCCCCTCCGGAGGATCTGAGGCAGGCCTTTAATTTTAAGTGGCATCTAGAAAGTATTGAATACTTAGGAGTTCATATAGGCCCCCCGGACAGCGATCTGTTTGCACTGAACTACGCCCCCTTCCTGTCCAGGACCTCCTCGGACTTGGAGAGGTGCCGGGCTCTTCCCTTGTCCCTCAGTCAGCGTGTAGAGTCAATTAGGATGGTGACTTTGCCGCGTTTTTTATATTTAGCCCAGACCCTCCCTCTGTCTATTCCAGATGCGTTTTTTAGGACTCTGCGGAGAAAAATTTCAGCATTTATTTGGGCAAACCATAAGCCCCGGATTAACCTGGCTGTATTACAACTCCCTAGACACCTTGGTGGTCTGTCTCTACCAAACTTCAAATCATACTATCATGCTTGTCAATTAAGAATTCCTTTATACTGGCTTGACAAGACATATATATCCCGGTGGAAATCAGTAGAGCTGCAGGGAACAGAGTTCACTGATATTCATCAAACCTTATTGTCTTTTCCTCCTACGGTCAAAGTAGAAGATATAGTCAACCCATATACCCAGACTACACTTAAATGCTGGCAAATAATTTTATCTGCTAGGGAGTTTAAACTCTGGAGATCAGCTATGTTCTCCCTTCCTTACCTAGATGCATTTTAACCTGGTAAAATGGATAAGGGCTTTGTTATGTGGTTTAAGAGGGGCTTACATTTGGTGTATCATTTCACACCCAAGGGCAGAATCCTTTCTTTAACAGAATTGACTCAAAAATATAAAATTGCCTACAATGACAGGTTCAGATATTTCCAAACTAGGAACTACTTGACCACACTAGGGAGATTACAGTGGGAGGATGTACCCCCTACTGACCTCCTACTTATCCTAGTGGCAGCGGCAGAGGGGAAGCCTACCCCTTCTCATTTGATTTCTACCCTACATAGGGCTCTCTGTAAGCTGCATGATAAGCCCCTAGATAAAATTAGGATGTCCTGGGAAAAGGACCTACTTACGGAGACATCCCCACTCTGCTGGCATGGTCACTTGAAGTATATGTGCAGGGGGGTCAGTTCGGGGACCTGGAAAGATTCTGCATGGAAATTAGCTGTTAGATATTTTAGGGCCCCTGCAGTCACTCAGAAATTTTCAAAGCAAATCAAGGCTGATTGTTGGAGACAATGTGGATTTTATCCAGCCACTCTAAGCCATATTTTCTGGTCCTGTGAGGCCCTTCAACCTTTTCTTATACAACTAAGTGGGGCTCTCCACCAGGTGATATCTCCCAGTCTTGATTTAACTCCCCAACTTTTTCTATTTAGCCTTTACCCTCCGGAAATTGCAGATACCCTTTCTAAGATATTCCTGAACCTGGCTCTTTTAGCAGCAAAAAAAAAGCTATTACAAAGAAGTGGAATTCCCAAGCTCCTCCTACCCTGGAGCTTTGGCAACGGGTGATGATAGACCTATACAAGATGGAGAGACTCACTGCCATAATTAACAAATCTCAAGAAACATTTGAAATTAAGTGGAGAAAATGGGTTTTATATATTATGTCTATACGCTCTGATGTTGTACCTTAACTCAACAGTGACTGTCTTCTTTTTTTTTTGCTGTATATTGCTCTTAATTGATTGATTAATCAGCACTCTCTAAAACTTACTTCTGGCATTGAATGAAATAGCGGGTTTATCCTACTTATGTGCACATTATCCTTCCTGTTCTTATTTTTATATTATTTATTTATGTAATTAACTTAGATTATATGTTTTTAGTTTCCCAAATATTTTTGATGTAAAATACAATAAAGATTGAAAGTTAAAAAAAAAACAAAAACCTAGACACTTTCTGATCGACAGCTGACCACTCAGCCTCACAGAGCTTCAGTCCTCCTAGGTGTCACACTGGGAAGAAGCAGGAACCCAAAGAATATTGTTTATTTCAAAAATTTTACATGGAATTCATACTAAGTTGGTATCAACTCATTTCCAGATGTGTCCGTGGTGGGGGGAAGGGAAGAAACAGAACAGAAACAAAATGCAGCGTACAAAAATAATATAGTAATATGGAAATGAGATGATGTATCTTTTTTTTTTTGTAAATATAATGTTGATTCAGCTTTTCCAGGTACAGTATCACTATCGTAGTACTGAGTACAGTGTATATATCTTTAAGACATGGCACATTCAAACACCATAAACTCCATGTTGTAACACCTTAATTTACCACTTTCTATCCTCGTTAATCCAGAGCAGGGGAGAGTAAATTATGCAATATTAAACCAAAGAAACAGTTACAGTCTTTTCCCTTGATACTGTGTGACCTTGTCTTAGGAATGTTTCAAGTCAGGGACCGGGGGGAAGAGGGAGTCAGGTATATCCAGATCTCAGATGATATTAAGGAACGACGTTGGTTGGGGGCCCCACTGTATGGTTCATATTGGTTCTTATGTGGTTTGTTAGGGTCTCCGCTCATGGCGTGCACCAGCCACCTCTGCCATCTTCTCTATTTATTTGCTTTTGGTAACCGGGTGGGTACACTAGGCATGGGAATGCCTATTTTCAGGCACGACCCCAGAGAAAACAAGTTGACAATACAAAAGTACACCATGTGATGCAGCACATGAAATAGGTAATACAGTGGGAAGGGGGTCAGAACAATCAGCATTAGGGGTTGGGAGAAATACAATTTAGAACAAGGTCAGGGCACAAGCAATACAATATTAGACAAGGTTAATAAAGTACGGACAAGTGCAAAACAAATGAATACAGAGTACAAAAATAAATGGATGAAATGTACATGATATATACAGTATACAATAAGAGCTTTAGTGGTAGTTAAGCTTTGAGAGAGTAGAGACGGAGAGGAGGAAGTGGTAGGTAGAAGTAGGGGAGAAAGGGGTGAAGGGTGGTATAGAGTGTACATGGGGAGGGTCATTAGAGAGAGGTGATGAAGCAAATAGGAGGGGAGTACATTATGGGGGGGTACGGAGGAAAAGGAAAGAATGATGTACGGAGGGTAGAAGCAAGTGCAGGGGTTAGAAGCACGTAGATGATCTCAGTGGAGTTTCTTGAAACTAGCATGGGTGGGAACTTGGCGGATAGCTCGAGGTATGGAGTTCCAATACTTAGGAGCTGTGTGAGAGAAAGCTTGTGCACCCACAGAGGTTTTACATCTGGGGATCTAGAAAGGGGCTAAGTCAGTAGAGCGGAGCCCATAAGAGGGGAACTGGGAGTGAAGCATGGAGGCAAGGGATCGTGGGAGACTTGATCTAACTATCCCGTCAATTAGACAGCCATAGGACTGAAGTCGATGGGCAGTGGGAGAGGGCCAGTTTAAGTCAGCACAGAGCTGGCAGTGGTGTTTATACCTTGGTGATGTAGAGGTGTAGTGGCATATGTTATTATAGGTGAAGTCCCATTTATAGAGGGAGGACTTTGTGGCACCTAGGTGGGTGACTGTGCCATAGGCCAGGGCCAGGAGTAGAAGGCCTTGTGTAATGGCAAGTCTGGCAGATGGAGTAAGGGCATAGCTAGTACAGTAGGCCCTTCCAATTTTCACGTTGACAGATTTACAGGTGGCGGTAATATGTTGATCAAAATCCAGGGATTCATCCAGAAGAATGCCCAGGTATTTGAAGGCACTGGAAGTGACAAGTGGGGAGCCATCTGCACATGAGATTTTGAGGGAGTTTCCATTTCCTTTAAGTCTGACAGAAGAGCCAAAGAGCATAGAGTGTGTTTTGCTGACACTGAGCACTAATTTGTTCTCTGTCAGCCAGGACTGTATGCTTAGCAAGTCAGAGGCAAGAGAGTGGTTTATATCAGATATTTTTGGCACTATAATAGATGATGAGGTCGTCCGCATAGAGAAGAGATGAGCAGGTTGGTGCGAGCAGCGGAAGGTCGTTAATGAAGATAGAAAAAGGCAGAACACCCATTATAGAGCTCTGAGGAACACCAACCTAAACAGTGGAGAGATCCGATATGGAAGAATTGAAAACTACGGCTTGTTTCCTGTTTAAGAGGTAGCTCTTAAACCATGCCACCACTTTGGCAGAGAAACCAAGGGAACGAAGTTTTGACAGGAGAAGGCTGTGGTTGACCAGGTCAAAAGCCTTGGTCAGGTCGATGAAAACTGCACCTGTCAAGAGGCCAGCATTCATGGCAGCACAGATGTCATTTGTTAGTTTTAGGAGGGCAATGGAGGTGCTGTGGCCTTTTCGGAAACCATGCTGGGCACCAGAAAGGAGGTTATATTACCGAAGACACGATATGGTTTGGGTAGCCACTAATTTTTTCAGGATTTTGCTGAGCACCGAAAGAATGGCAATGGGTCAATAACTGGAAACTTTTTTGGGATCACCTTTTTTTAGGAATTGGGTGTTATTTTAGCTATTTTCCAGATATCAGAAAATGTGCCATGGCACAGTGACAAGTTGAAGACTTTGGTTGGGGGGAGGCAACGATAGGGGCAGCGACTTTCAGAAGCCTGGGTTCAAGCCCATCGGACCCAGAGCTAGTACTGTCCGGGATGGTGAGTAGTAGCTTTAGAACTTCAGTTCTTGTAATAGCCTGGAACCAAAAAGGTGGATGGGTGGACATGGATACTGCATCTGTGGGAGGGGACGTAGTGCTTCTGGAGGGGAAGGAGGCCACATGACTTGATATGTCAGAGAAGTGACAGATGAAGGAATTGGTGATGGTCACCGGGTTGTTACAATGAATGCCATTTAGCAGCATGTCATTTGAAGTGCCCGTGTGATCAGCTCCCAGGAGGGTTTTTATGATTGACCAGAATTTCTTAGAGTCACCTGCAGCTTTTATTAAGTCTTTGCAGAAAGCGCTTTTAGCTAGGTGGATATTCCTTTTGCAGGTATTTCTCAGTGAGCCGTAGGCATCGTGATCAGACTGAAGGCCAGAGGCTTTGAAACGCCACCAACTTTTGTCTCTAGCCCTTATTTGAGAGAGACGGTCCTCGGTTAACCACTTTGTTTAAGTTCCTTGTATGCGGCGGGTGACTTGGGGAGCGTGGATATCCTGGAGAAGTCCACATCTTGCTAGGAAGAGGTCAAGGGCTGACTGAGCATTAGAGGTAGTGAACATTGGTGACCAGTCAATCATAGACAGCTCATGCATAAACTGTGTCTGATTAAAGTTACCCAGACTGCGGAAGGCGATATGTTTTGGTGGAGGGGATCATCGACTAGTGGTGCACCAGATGCAGAAGGTAGGGGAGTGATCACTTATTGCATCTGCAAGGGTACCAGTGGAGGCTATACTGTCAGGACCCAGTCGATTAGTGAGCTGGACCGGGGAGCATGACCCTAGTTGGGTCAGTGATTAGCTCGTGGCGGTTGTGGCCCTGTACTATGGTGTGGAAGGGCTGGTTTGCTTTACTGGTCCAGTTCAAGTTGAAATCCCCCAGTATTAGCACCTCATTTCGTCCAATCGTTGAGTCCACCTGGGAAAGGAGTTCTTCAAGACCAGAGATGCCACTAGGTGTGGGTTACAGGCACACACTATGTGCAGTTTCTTAGAGTCAAGTTGTAAGATTGCATGAATCGATTCACAGTAAGTGAGGGGGGATGAGATGTTCCTTGATAGTGCCAGATGAGATTTACAGAAGATGGCAACAGCACCACCGTGCTTAGATAGGGTTCTGTCTTGCCTTATTAGCTTATAATTGGGTAACAAGCACTGGGAATCAGGGGTGGATGGTTTCAGCCAGGTTTCGGACAGGCAGAGAATGTCCGGGTTATGTAGAACCCATGCCTCAAGTTCCATTAGATTGCAGGTCAGGCTCCCGATATTGAGGTGAATAATGCAGAGGCCCTTGGTGTCAGTTGAGGCTGCATCAGAGTAGGGTAAATATCCTACAGGCCCTGGATTTAATTCAATATCTCCAGCTAACATAAGTGCTAGTAGGAGCAGATACCACAGTTTATGATGGATGAAGGGGGTTGGCCGAGTGGGGTTGCAGGACAGGGATTTATGTAGGGTGAACGCTACATGATAAAACAACCTGTTGGGGATGAAGAGAGGTGTGCTGGCTAAGGGCAAGTAAGATTGTGTAGCCGTGCTGTAGTCAAAAGAATCCCTAGGATATGGGTTGCGAGTATTCCGAGAAGGTGGGCAGCATAACATAGGGATCCTAGTGAAAGGAGCAAGAATGAAGCATAAATAGAAGAGTTTGCGAGAATTTATGTCTGGTAGGTTGTTAACTGTGGATGCCATTAGTACTAAATTGGAATCTAGTAAGGTATAGGCTTACACATAAGTGGAAGCTTTTGCAGTCGATCAAGAGGACTAGGTAAGGACACTGTAATACAGTGTAGTTTACAGCTCATGGGAGGGGAGGCAGCAGATTACTGACAAAGTGTACAGACTCCCCTAGTAGTGAAGAAACATAGGCTGCAAATGAAAAAAGGAGGCAATAGTTTAAAACCAACACACCCACTAGGCATGCCCAGAGCTTGCTTACACTATATAACAGAAGCTGATTAAGGGTGGGAGTGGTGGCAGCGGGTGGGGAGCAACCGTGAAGCGGCTACAGGAAGGAGCTCTGAGTGCTTAGCCCACAGTCACAGCAAGTGGGATAACCTTACGGGGAGAAGCTGTGCTTTGGGCTGCAGCCTCCTCACTCGAAAACCCTGGCAGCAGTAAGGTGATTAAGCAGACATAAATATCAGGTCTGTGCAGATTAAATTTGAGGGGCTAGTGCAGATTCACGTGTACAGTTACTGAAAATGCTGTCTCTCAGGCATATCTACATGCAGCAGAAATTCATTGACTAGGGAGATCAGGTTTCTAAATTTGGCACCAGGTTCACTTCAGAGCAGGCAACGCTGCAGTATGAAATTAGTTTTGCAGAGAGATTCCTAAGGTTCCCGCCTGGTGAGCACACACTAGGATATTAAAAACTAGTTTATCAAGTCAAGCATTTGTAGGCTTGTTTGGCAGCTAGAGCCCCAGGCTAGAGTCCCATGTAAAAGGGTGCCAAAGTTCAAATCAGCAAAGACAAACTGAGTACTTCTTGAGCGTCGGTTGAAAGCAGACAATTACCTTATAACTGGGTGCCTAAACTTCTGAAGGCAGGTTGCTGCTGGGCAGGGTGCTCCCTCCAGTAGCCGAGGCTTACGACTGGGTGCCTAAACTTCTGAAAGCAGGTAGGGTGCTCCCTCCTGTAGCCGAGCCTTACGACTGGGTGCCTAAACTTCTGAAAGCAGGTTGTTGCTGGGCAGGGTGCTCCGTCCTGTAGCCGAGGCAAAGGAGGATCTTACTGCATACACTTCTGCATGGTTGTTAAGGAAGACAGTAAGTTTTCTATCTGATAAACCTGGTATACTAATGTCTCCCATCCATTCACATCTGGCAGAGTAGGTGTCAGCCATAATCTAGTACTGTAATTATTTTCTTTGCAAGTGCGATGAGAATACCTAAGAGGTTTCAGGAGGCAGGGTCTCTTTTACCCCGAGAGTACTGCAGTAGGATATAGAATTGCAGGGTAAATTAGAGAGAGAGAGGTCAAAGATGTCCTGCAGGTCAATCTGTATAGTATCAAGATAAGTTTAATCCCTGGACAGCCCCACATGATGTGGTAGTATGCTGTTCTTTGTTCACCACATCTCCTCGACCAGGCAGAATTTGCTGCTGGGAGATAGTGAGCCATCTTTACCAGGGTCCAGAAGAATCTGGTGAGCTGTTTGCAGGCATGATCCCTCCACTACTGTGAACTCATCACCTTAGAATTTTATCTGCATGCTCTAAGCCAAGCCTCCTCATCAGTTAGGTAATTTTTTTCGGACTCCCATTTCTGGGCTACCTCCATAGAGGAAATTTCCAGTGTGGACTGTAATACCCAGTAAAGCTGTGAGATCATGTGTGGCTGTATACAAGTCTAGACAATGGTTATGAAATATGCAATAATATGAGGGAAATTAGTCAGACTGCGGGTTGCTAAAAGGTAAGGACAAAATGTAGTGCCGGACTTGGAGGTATCGATAGAAGTCGGACTGTTGTACATGGAATTTAGGTGGTATTTCTGCAAAAGACAGCAATTTCGAGCCACTGAAAAACTGATATATGTTTGTCAATGATAGCCTAGCCTAAGAGTAGCATCTATTATCATGTTGAGATGGAAGGAAACATTCGAGCTGTGTTACAGGGCAAAGGAGTGATAGAATGGGGTTAGATGGAGTACCTTTTTGATGGACTGCCATACAGTGACTTGATATTGGAGCCAAGAGCTTGGAGGGGGAGAGACTTCAGTCGTAACATTATTGTGGTACATTTCCAGGACGTAATGCTGGAAAGGGAAAATGTCCCTCTCTATGTCTAACCATGATGCGCCTGGCTCCTTCAGATGTCTGGCCATCACAAAGCGCATGCGTGCCACCCAGCAGTATAACAACTAGAGCTGAGGGGACAGCTAGACTTCCCCTTTTTCTTCTGCCAGACTGAGTTGTTGCAGTTTCATTCTGGGTTTCTGACCTGCCCATATGAAGTGGAATACTTCCCTGTTCCATTGTTTCCAGGCACTTGCTGGAAGTACAACCGGCAGGCTTTGGAGCAAGTACAGGGCTCTGGGCACAGTAACAATGCGTATCACTTCTATCCATCTGGATAGTGATAGTGGGAGTGTCTCCCAACTTTTGAAGTCCTGCATCATCTTCTGGGTAAATGGGGTATAATTATATTTATAAAACTGCAAGGGGTCTGGTGTTATGAAGATTCCCAGATATTGTAACTTTTGCAGATCCTAGTGGAATGGGTATATATCCTAAAGGCCTGGTTTGGGGTAAAGTGGAAACACAGGGACTCTGTCTTGTTTATTCGGTAACTGGGTATATTTCTGTATTGAGCAATAATCTCAAAGACTGCCAGGAGGGACATCTCCAGATTTTGCAGATACAGTTAAGATGACATCTGCGTACAGCGCAATACTGTTTCTCCCCTCCTAGGGAAACACCACTGAGAGTTTCAGCTTCTCTAAATTTCTTGGGCTAAGGGATCAATATAAGTAACAAACAGCAACCCTGTCAGCAAAGTGGGACAAATCAGTTTGTGAGCATTGTGAGCTGGTGGTCAGTTTGACCACTAGCTTTTAAAATCTGGTAGCCAAACCAATATTTATAATCACCATCCTTTTTAAGGGCTCAAAAATCACTTTGTAGGCAGGTAGCCAAGTTGGCCAGTAATTTACAAAACATGGCAGCCAAACCAGTTTTTTTGAGTAGCCATTGGCCACCTGACTACCCGATTTGTCCCACCCTGCCTGTTGGGTGCCTTGGTATAGTCAGAAGCTTTCAGAGTGGTGACCACTAATTTTGATGCAGGCTTGTGGGGTGTGACAGGGGTGAAATTGGCACCTGCCCACCCACCACATGCATGTAGATTTCAGGTTGGGTGGGTGAAACTTGGTTGAGCGCCTGGTAAAAACGCTAAATGTGCACTCAGCCCTTAGTTCCTTGCATGCTTTCTCTGAGCAGCGCAGCACTCCTTCAGATCAGGCTTTGTTTACCCTGGCACTGAACCAGTTCTGCAGCATCGCGTTTACAGCTCAGTTAAATTTAAGGTATGTGCAGCAAACAAAAAACTTGCTTTATGCTGTGAGTGTTGGCACTGTCAGGTAATGATATTAGAGGAGGCAGCCATGGGTGTGTCCGAACTAAATAAGTTATGTACATGCTTGCTGGTGATGAGAATCACTGACATACTGTGACAGGAAGGGAGCAGTTTATAAAAAAAAAAAAAAGCCAAAAAACACTGCTATCTGCAAAGTAGCCCGAGCCCAATTACAGGGAGGGAGCAGTTTGAAAAAACAAAACAAAAAACATTGCTGCCTGCAAACTAGCCTGAGCCTGATTTACAAATGCTACTTCTGCAGCTTAATATGTATACCCTTGAGGAAAGGAGGGAGAGGGGGGACATGATAGAAACTTTCAAGTGTCTCAAGGGAATTAAAGTATAAGAGAGTAGCATCTTTCAGAAGAAGTGATGTGCAAGAAGAACAAGGGGGCACAATTTGAAGATTATAAATGATAATAACAGTTTTATCTATATAGTGCCTTTCAATTTCCAAGGCGCTGTACAGTTTAAAACATGACAAATTAGACATTAAAATCAGATATCAACACAAATAAGACCAATAAAAAATAATCAATTACAAAACCAATGAGTTTTCCAAGAAGGCCATTTACCATAAGTGAGTTTTCAAACCCCGCTTAAATTCCTCCACAGAGGTGCACTCCCGTAACCGGCGAGGTAGTGGGTGCACCAAAAGAAAAAGCCCTACATCCAGATGATTTAAGATTCACTCTTGGAATCTCCAGTAACCCCTCGTCGGCCGAGCAGAGCGATCGGCCAGGGCAGTAAGGAACCAGAAGTTCTTTCAGATAGACCAGACCCTGATCATGGAGGGCTTTACAAGTCAATAAATTGACTTTAAAGGTGATCCACTACCGTATAGACAGCCAGTGCAGTTCACGCAGCACCGGGGTAATATGACAAGACCTACTGGAACCAGTCAGAACCCGGGTCGCTGCGTTCTGCACTAGCTGCAGGCGGTGGATTTCAACCCCTGAAAGCCCAAAGTAAAGGGAGTTGCAGTAGTCCAAACACGAGGACACGAAGGCGAGGACCAATGTTGGTAGGTCGGATGGAACTAGGTACCTAACTCTGGTGATATTCCTAAGACAGGAAAAGGAAGTCTTGATGACTGCTGACACTGGTGACTGCAGTAACAGCCTATCGTCCAAGACAACCCCCAGGTTACGCACCCGTTCAGAGGTCGGGAGAGAGACGCCAGTAAGGAAAATTCCTGAGAGCGTCCCAAAAGACAACCCCTCTATCTGGCAACCTGGGTCCACAACCAATACCTCTGTCTTTTCTGAGTTCAACTTCAGCCAACTAGAGTCCATCCATTCCTGGATTTCTTTCAGACAGTTGTTTAACACAGAGGAAGCTCCATCCTGGTCAGCTGCAAAAGACAGGTATAGCTGGGTATCATCAGCATAGCAGTGAAACCTCATCCCATACTGTCTTGCAATGTCTCCGAGGGGCAGCATATACACCTCGAATAACATGGGAGATAGCACTGAACCCTAAGGCACCCCACACAACAGAGATGTTGGACCCGAGGAAAAAACCCTGGACACAACTCTTTGTGATCTCCCAGTGAGGAAAGAGGTGAACCATTGAAGAACAGTTCCCAATATCCCACAAATGTGCCTGAGGCATGCTATCAACACCATATGATCCACAGTGTCAAAAGCTGAGGAGAGATCAAGAAGAACCAGGATGGAACGTTTCTTCTGATCCCTCACCTTCAGAAGATCATTGAGCACCCAAACCAGCGCTGTCTCAGTGCTATGTCTTTTACAAAAACTGGATTGGAGGGGTTCGTAGATGTCATGGATGGTTAAATGGTCCTCCAATTGGGCTACCACTACCTTCTCAATCACCTTCCTAATAAAATGGTAGGCTAGCTAGAGGGGGACAGCTCAGAGGTAATGTTAGAAAGTATTTTTTTCACAGAGAGGGTTGTGGATGCATGGAACAGCCTCCCTGAGGAGGTTGTGGAGTCAGGAACAGTGGGAGAATTCAAGAATGCATGGGACAGACATAAGGCAATTCTAGTGGGGGGGTAGGAGGAAGTAAGCTGTTGATTAACTAACTAGATTCTACAGCCTATCCATCAGGTAGGGAAATGGGCAGACTAGGTGGGCTAAGCGGTCCTTATCTGCCATCAAATTCTATGTTTCTATGGTCTGCTAACTAAACTGTTGATGGCAGGTAGTGCACACTGGGCAAATGTGAATGCGCTTCTGCAGAGACAAGCCTCGAGTGACAATCTGTGTAAGTTTGGCATTTGGTGTTTTCACATGTGGTCTAAATAATTGTTGTTTCCTCAATTGACCCTGTACAGCCTTTGTTTTCAGTGTCAGGGCTGCCCTAGCTCCTTGCATTGCTAATCAATGTCTGTTTGAATTTGGAGTGCTTGTTGCTGTGATTATAATGTTTCTTTCCCAGTTGATTGATGAAAGGAGGCTGCAGTCTGCTGGGGAAAGAAACACTGCAATAATTTTTTTTTTTTTAAACTGTGTTTCTCATCATTTTTTGTGCTGGGTTAGTGAAAATCATGGCAGGCTAGTGGATTTTTCCAGTCACTAGCCCTGCAGGCTAGTGGTTGAAAAAGTTAGTTTCAACCTCTGGTGTAATATATATTTTGTAGTAGATCTATAAAGAAGCATAGAAAGCCAAACTTTTGTAGAACCGAATACAGAAAAGGCCAAGAGACACGGTCAAATGCCTTTTTGCATCTAAATGGAGCAATACAGAGGGCTGGGGGGTTTGTTTTATTTGATGAATGATATGCAGAGTTCTCCTTATGTTGTCTGTCATAGTGCAGGTCTAAATAAAGCCAATTTGATCTTTATTAATCAGCTCCGGCAGGAGACCATCCCTTTGATGTGCTAAGATGGTCACGTACAATTTGTCATCAGTGTTTAACACTGAAGCAGGACGGTAGGACGAGCACTGTAGTGTGTTTTTAATTGGCTTCGGGATTACCAAGACTGTAGCATGTGCCCAGGTGTTCAGGACAGGATGGCCTGACATAACTTAACTGAACACTGCTGATAAACTAGGCTGGAGTTCCTCCTTCATTAATTTATAACATTTGGTGCCATACCCATCTGGGCTTGGGGCTTTCATAGTCTTTGAATTATTAACTGCAGATTTAATTTCAGTCTCCATTATCGACTGCATGGGATACAGTCTTTTTCCACTGCTAAGCACAGGAGGGACACCTTGGTCAGGAAACTATTTCCTTTTGTGTTGGGGTATGGCTGGAGGTGTATAGTGTCTCATAATAAGTCCTAAAGGCTTGGGCAATGTCTTGGTATTGTATTAATCTGGCTCCTGAATGGGGGTGCGCAACTGCGGTTATGGCAGCCAACCTTTGCTGCCTGTGGAGTTGGTACGCCAGCAGACAGGATGACCTGGCCCCTATTTTATTAACAGCATTGTCGTTAGAAAGTGAGGACTATTTCAGTTTGTTCTAGGGCCAGTTTATGTAGTTCAGTTTTAATTTTGGAGAGCTGCGCAAGAACTGAATTGTCCCCGTTAGTGAGCAAGCTGCAGAAAGTGAAGTGCATCTTCCAGCATGTGGGCTACCTAGCACCCTATCCAAAGCTGAACCCTAGATGCCCACTCCTGGGGTCTGAAGGGACAGTCCAGGGCTGCCGGGAGGGGGGGCGCGGGCCCAACGCCCCCCGTATGTTTCTCCAAGACTCCTTGTTGTACCTTATGTTTTAGTAAAGACAGAGTATGCAACTGCGTGCCCATCATATCAGTCCTGAGTACTGATTCATTAGTACTCAAAGTCGGGATTAGCATGTTGAGTAGTTTACCTAAATCTAACTGGGGCCTCCCCTCAGTCAGGGTCTAGAGGCACTATCACTCTCCTGCCGTGGTGGGCTGGAAATTGCCATCAAGAAAGGTTATCATTTTGCTGATAGGGGCCCTTGGGTTGCTCAGGACATCAACCATGTATTCAGTATTTACTGTAGATCAGCGATTACATGGAAAATTCCTGAGCCCTGGTTAACCCAGCTCCGAAAACAAGTCACTGTTTACACTGCTTCTACTGAGAGCCACATCGCTGGTCTTACCTGGGGATTCTGGTGTCCAGCATATTCTGCACGGACTGAGTTGGCTGGGGGGGGGGAGCTCTGCCTCCTGCCCTAGCTCTTGCGTTTCACATCAAGAAAACCCATCCGCTAGACCAATCAGCAGCTTCCCCTCCCACACCCAGCAGCCTTCCTGCCATCCCGAGAGTCTATGGCTAGCATACCAAGGCAGCTGCTAGTGTGCCTAAAGTGTCCCGTAAGCATTCAGTTGTTTACTGTTTTAACAATAAAATTCAATCAGGGGTTGACAAAACTTCCCTGTCCTGACTTGAACCATATCTCTGATAAATACAATTCTTATCAACACCCATAAGGAGGCTATCCCCCACACCAAGCCAAAGTGCAATGTCCAATCTGGTAGTTCAGTAGTGCACCCTACAATAGAGGCACAGTCATCCATTAAAATTAGGCGTCTCAGGAGACCATGATCAGGGCACTGCGTGGGAAACCATTACAGTTTGAGGCCAGGATTAAAACTCTCAATGTCCTCCAGTCACTCAACAGTTGGTCACTACAGCAGTTCTGTCTGTGGAGTCAACAGCCCCACTCTTCCTGTCGATTAGAGCAGTCTCCCATTTCCAAAATGATACAGAATCCTCACCAGTCCATGGTGTCCCATCTGCAGGGCAGAGGTTAGTGTTTCACCCTACTCCATCCCTCATGTCATCTCCCAGAGTAGGGGAATGTAGTCGGAGCACTGGACCCCATAGATCGCACCACAGTTTAACTACCCATGCCACACAGTTGCCAGGAGACAGCAAAATGACAGCCCCATGTAAATTTACAACTTGAAACTGACATCTTTTGGGATGACTCCAATTCAGTTGGGTGCGCCAAATAATCCTTATTACTACCAACTCCCTGAATTTCTGTATTTTATACAAATATTAGAGGACGCAGTCCACATGGTCGATTCCAGATTTACGGCATGGCAATCATGACCGGCCCAGCTTCAGGCTAATCAAACTCTCTCTCTTGATAAAAAAAACTGGGTGCCCTTTTAATGTCAGGGAGATGCTTTATTAAAATATCTACTTAGTTTTCACCAACTGCAACAGTGTCTGTATGGGGTAGGGGGGCATCAAGGACCAGCAAGACACTAGACTCACAATGGGAGAAAAAGCATTAGGGAACTAGAAGGGAGCTTCAGCCTAAACAGGGAGAGATATTCCAGCATCGGGGTCATTTTCCTCATCCTCACAGACATACCTGAAAAAGAGTTTCTTCCCACCGAAGTCATTTCTGATGTCCCTGTTGGTTGGTATCAGCAGCCTGATCTGTTTGTGTAGCTCTGAGAAGTCGAATAATGTCCTGTATGGCCTTGTTCGATTGTTGGCGGCGAGCTGTAGCAGATATTTTCGTGTGTCCCTGTACTGTCCATGCTTTCTTGGAGAGTTTGGATGCCAGTGAGTTGGAGGCGGCAGCTCGAGGGGTGAAATCCAATTTTATACCCTGCTTTGGAAGGTCTTCAATTACGTCTGCGGCTGTTTTGTAGGTTTTGGTGTCACTCTCCAGGAACACCACCAAACGAGCAGGGTACATCAGTACGGAATCTGATACTCTGTTTTGTTAAATTTAGAAGCACCAGGATGTATGCTCTCCTTTGTGTAATAATTACAGGAGAATAATCATTGTCTAGGAACACCCACACTTCCTTGTACTTATCAATCAATCAGTCATCTTTATTTAACCAGGTGGAACACTGTTGAGAAGAACTCAGTTACAAAATGGGCCTGGACAATTAAAAATGCAGTAACATCATAAGTACACATGTGAAAAATAAAGAAAGATTAAACATATCCAAACAATACATGTAATGTGCCACATATAAAATGTCTACAAAAATAAAGAGTCCAAAATGCTAAGTAGTAATACCCAGTGATTAGCAGGCATAGAGATACAGTGTCATCGACTAATGCAATAACAATGACCAGAGACAATAGTGGTGCTGACACATCTAAGATGATGACATTCAGTTAGATAGAGATACTGAAGGAAACAAACATAATTAGGAATGATGGGGATGGGGTGTTGAGAGGATGAGGAGAGATCTAGAGAGGAAGCAAGAGAAAGGAAAGGAAAGAACAAGAGGGAGGAGGGTGTGGTATGGACGGACTGGGGTGTCACATCGAATATTGACACTTTTCCTGAAGGTGCTTAGGGGACCGGCACCATGGCCCACCTAGTAGGACAGAACAGAAGTAGAAGTAGCAATTGCAGGGGTCAATAAAATGTCATCTTAAGAGTGATTTGAAGGAAGACATTTTGATTAGGGATGAGAGTTTGAGAGACTTCTGTAGATTATTCCATAGAGTGGGTAGGTAGCGGTTTAGTGAAGAGGCCTCAAAACGAGTTCTGTAGCGGGGGATGTCTAGACACAGACAAGAATATCTCCAAAGCAAACAGGTTCCAGTGGAGTATGTTAGAAGGCTAGAGATATATGATGGAACATACCAGACTGGGCTCTGAAGGTGCAGGTGGCCGCATTTTTGAGCCTTCTGGTTATTAAAGACAGCCACCCCAGCACAGCATACAGAGCATAATTATGTGTTCTGATGGGGCCACCGGTGATAAATCTTAGGGCCCTGTTGTACAATGTGTCAAGATTTACCAGAGCTGAGCGGGAGCCATGCTTGTATAGAATATCTGCACAATCCAAAAGTGGGAGGAATGTGGACTGTACTAGTCTTAGCCTGGCTTCCTGTGTTAGGAGATGCTTGATTCTAAAGAACAGACCTAGGTGTTGTTTTGGCTTCTTGCACAGTTCCAATATATGGACCGTGTAAGAAAGTTTATGATCTAAGCAAAAGCCAAGATACTTGAACTGTATTACAGCTTCAATGTGTTCACCTAGGAGGGATATTATTTGTGGCTGAATACCAGATGGGAGGGATTTATCTGGGATGAAGTTGGGTGATAGAGTCATGGCCTTCAGTAAAGTTTAAGACTCAAGAGATTATGCTGAAGTAAAATCAAATTCACATTGCAGTGCATTACAGGCAAGCTCCAGAGTAGGTTCGGCTACATAAATAATGGTATCATTGGCAAACAAATGTACACTTGCTTTCGACTGATGCCTGCGTCAATACTGTTAATGTAGATAGCAAGAGGTAATGGTCCCAAGATCGATCCTAGGGGGATACCTATGGGTAACAATCTTCTGTTGTCAAGCTAAGTGCAGGATTATCTTCCTTATCCATATAGCGAAGGAATCTTATTACTATAGATCAGGGTAGGCTATCCGGTGCAGGCTTGAGCCAGAGGGCTCGGTGGGCCCCATCAATTTCTCGGGAGGTGTCCTGCAGCAAAGTTAGTGCTGATTTAAAAAAATGCAGAATGAAGGCTGTCATATCAGTGCCTTCTGCTCCCTCTGGTATATTATATACCCATAAGTTGTTCCTCCGGCTCTGCATTCGCATCCTTGGCTCTGTCCTATAGGTTTGCAGTGTTATGTAGCTGAATAATGAAAGCATTTCTGTTGTGTCCAGCCGTGAGTCTTGCTGTGGCAACTGGGTCTCGACATTATCAATTTTAGTCTCAATTTGTCAATGTCCATTCGCAAAGCAGCTGTAGTAGACTACATTTATTTATTTATTTTAAGTTTGCTGACCGGGTAAGAACACTGAATAACAAAACCCCTTTTTCAGACCCGACCTGTCACAATACAAAAAAGACACAACAAAATAACTATTAACACATCAAATACAATACAAATACAAAAAAGGAACAATTACATGTGAAACAACATACATACAATAAAACAGCATATGAAACTTATCAGTTACAGCATATACAAACAACCTTGGACAATAAATATTCTTTCAGTCTTGATTTAAACACTTGCAAAGACATTGCAATATGTAATACACCAGTGAATTCAAAAACTAGGGCTATTGTGAATAAAAACGAGAACCTATTTTAGATTTGCATAAAGGCATTGCTAAAAATATGAGATGCTGAACGCAAACTAGATACTGGAGTACGAACCATATTAACATCCTGAAAAGGATCATATGATTTACTGTGAATTGCTCTGAAGGTTTGACATCTAAAGAAGTAAGCAAATTCACCTTCTGTAGACAACCCTCCCAAATGAGAATAAAGTAAGCAATGGTACAAACATGAAGAAGGGGCCAATACAGAATGGCATATATTATTATATGCTATCTTCAGAATATTACTTTCTTTGATACCAAGACTGTAACAGAGACTAGCATTATACTTTAAATAGGTAGTAGTGAACCAGCTGCAATTGAATATTGAGTTGCAAATGAAAATTTTTTAACTTGAACAGGATACCCAATTTACTATTAACAGTTTGGCTAACTGAAGTCACTTGAGGCAAAAATGACAAACCTGTATCCAAAGAACACCCAAGTATCTAAATTCTGATAATTGTTCAAGGTTTGTTCCGCTTTAAATCATGTATCTGCAAACTAGAATTATTCTTAATCACAGAGGCGAACCAAAAAGCATCAATTTATTTATTTATTTTACATTCAAAATCATAGCATTCTGTACAAACCATGAACAGATTCTGAAATCTGCTTCAGGAGAAACAGTTAACTGGTCACTTGTCCTAGACTGATGGAAAACTACTAATCATCTGCACAGAGGAGTGTGTTACAAGAACTACACAAAAAAGGAAGTTGCTTGATAAATAAGGAAAACAATAAGGGTCCCAATATGGACCCTTGAGGTACCCCACATGCAAGTTTACATGCATCAGACTGTACAGAGTTAACAAAAAACTAGTAAGCACTCCATCAGATAATTACTGATCCAATTTACAACCCCTGTAGAAAAACACAAATCACAAAGTTTGACATTAAGAAGGGAATGATCAATTAGATCAAACATTTCTTGCTGAAAGCTCTGAACTTCTTTTAACATTATGTCCGTTTGCTTTTGTGTACTGTGGTTGGTGACCACTGCAGCAGCCCTCTGCAAGGACCTTGTGGCTTGAGATGTGAAAGAGTCCTCACTCTCAGGATTCTCCGTGTCCGAATCCACCTCCATCAAGCAATTCTCCAGAAGAATTTCTTTCTGATCTCGGCATTCTGTTGTTAACACCTTTTCCTCAGGTATAGAAACATATAAAATTATGGCAGAAGGGGACCTGTGGTCCATCGAGTCTGCCCAAACATGGTTTCCCGGAATCTACTTCCCCAAGATGCCCACCATAGCCTTTTCTAATGCTGTTTGATTGTGCCCAAGCCTTGCCCCACATGTACTTAAAACTCGACACCGACTTTGTAGCCACCACTTCAGGTGGCAGTATATTCCACTGCTCCACCACCCTCTCAGAGAAGTAATACTTTCTGAAGTCACTCCTGAATGTCCCATCTATTAATTTCCACTTGTGCCCTCATGTTAGAGGGCTGGCGTTCCTGCTGAAAAGCACTGTGTGCGGCACTTTGTTTATGCCTCTAAGGAACTTGATGGTTTCGATCATATTCCCTCTTTCCTTCCTTGTTTCCAATGAGAACGTATTCAAAGCCTTTAACCTCTTCTCATAGCGGACTCCCTGAAGTCCATGTATCATCTTTGTTACCCTTCTCCGGACCACCTCCAACCTAGCAATATCCTAAGGTTAGGCCTCCAAAACTGGACACATTATTCTGGGTGAGGCCTCACCAAGGATTAGTAGAGGGGTAGCATCACCCCCCATCCCCGCCATCTATGCCCCTTCCAGTACATCCCAGTACCCTGCTAGTCTTGCTGTAGGCCTTATTACAGACTTTGCTGCTTCAGGTCGTCCCTAATGATGGCCAACAGATCCTGTTCCTTTGCAGAGGAGCAAAGTTTGACCCTGTTTAGCCAGTATTCTGTCTTAGGGTTAGCTGTACCCAGGTGCATTACACCTTGCACTTAGCACTGAATTTTAACTGCCATGTGTGTGTCCACCTTTCCAACTTTTTAAGATTTTCCTGTAGCTCTGATTCCCTGCATGCTGTCTACTCTGACGCTAAGTATCGTGTCATCAGCAAACAGGGTGCTGTTGCTCTTTATACTCTCGCCAATGTCACTAATGAATATATTGAAAAGGATTGGCCTCAGGACCAACCCCTGAAGCACCCCACTGGTGACATGTCTTTCAATAGCTCTTACCCCATTTACTACTACCTTCTGTTTCCAGTCTTCCAGCCAATTTTGCACCCACCTGACTATTTGGTCTGCTGCTCCCAGGTCTTCCAACTGTTTTAAGAGAAGCCTGTGCGGGACTGTGTCAAATGCCTCACTGAAAGTAAAGCAGGTCCACCGTATGGCCCCTATCCCACTCCCTGGTCACATAGTTGAAGATAGTAATAAGGTTTCTTTGACATGACCTACATGACACAAACCCATGTTTTGAAGGGGATTAAGTTCAAGGTATTCTACTACATCTTATTTAAGAGGGTCTCCATCAGCTTGCCCACTACTGATGTGAGGCTGACCAGCGTATAATTACCAGTCTCCTCCTTATTACTGCTCTTATGGAGTGGCACCGCATTAGCCACCCTCCAGTCGCTTGGTACAATCTCGGACTTAAGTAACCTATTGAATAGGTGAACGAGAGGGGCTGCTAGCTCCTCTTCCTCCTCTTCCAGCTCCCTCAGCACCCTGGGGCCTTGTCGGGTCTGATGTCTGAAAGGCCCTTCCTGACCCTGTCAGTGGTGAACTCCTGGATGCACACTCTCTGGATCCCCCTGGCTGCAGCCCTGATACCACTGTCTGGCAGAGAGCCCTGTTCCTCCCTAGTGAATACCGAGCAACAGTATTCATTGAGGGACTCTGCTTTTTGCCCACTGTCCTCAAGCACCTCATCCTTAACCTTTAACCTTACAATTTCCTCCCACCTTTCTTCCTTTTCTCACTGATCTAGTGGAAAAAATAATTTCCCCCTCATTTAACCCCACATGTAATCTGCAGCTCCTTTTCTGCCATGGCATCCCTCACTTGTTCTCCCTGCTTTTCTGAATGTAATCTTCCCATTCACGGTTCTCCTTTTGCTGCCTGAACAATTTACATGTGTTCTTTTTGGCCCCGACTGCCTCCCTTACCGAAGAGGAGAACCACATGGGTCTTTTATACCTATTTTTCTTTATTACAGTCCTGATGCAGAGCATGCTTGCCTCAAGTACTGCTTCCCTAATACCTTTCCATATTTCCTCCACCTCTGACGTGTCCCCAATATTTGTTAAACTTTCCCTCACTAATTGCCTTAATCTGCCCTCCTAAAGCATAGCACCTCTGTCTCTGAGGTGGTTTTTGTATTACCTGTGAATATTACAAACCAGACAGAATTGTGGTTGCTATTTGCCAAGGGTTCTCTTACCCTGACTGATCTAATCACTTCTGAATTTGTCAGGATCACATTCAGGATGGCATTCCCCACGGTCACATCTTTCACTAACTGGGACAGCAGGCAGTCCTGGATTGCATCCAGTATAGCCTGACTTCTCAAGCTCTTGGCAACTGGAACCTCCCAGTCCACATCCGGTAGGTTCAGGTCCCCTACCACCACTATGTCACCCTACCTGCCATCTTTTATTTCTCTGCAGCTAACTGCCCATTCTTCCCCTCTCCCTGCCCCGGGGGTCTGTATATCACCTCCATGCGCAGTTTCCTTCCCGTTGTGGTGGTTATGTAAGCCCAAAGTGACTCTATGCCCCCCAGCAAGTCTTGGTACTTAGATCAACTGCTTCGATGCCCTCCCTCACATAGACAGCAACTCCCCTCCTGTCTGTCCCTCCTGAACAGCACGTAGCCTGGAACTGCAAGGTCCCAATCATTCTTGTCCGTTGCCCAGGTTTCAGTTATAGTCACCAGGCTGACCTTATTTATTTATTTATTTATTTAATTTTAGGATTAATACCTTTGAATCAAGGACTCATTTTCAAAGGTTCCAAGTCAGTGGTGGACAAAAATATTACAGATAGGACAACAAATACAGAGAAACAGAAATTACACAGGCAAGTACATAGCAATTATATACATCTTAATTACAACGGTGCCAGAGAAGGGCTTAGGATAGGAGAGGAGGGAGGTACACTGTCCTAGTTGTTAACTGGATGGTCAGTAAACTAAAAAGACAGAGAGGGTAGGGTGGTTAGCCTTGATAAGGCCTCGTCAAGGGGGGAGGAGGTGATCGGGCAAGGGAGGCATCGTCTGGTGGGGGCGGACAGAGGGAAAATTAGGGGTGGTAGTGGTGGCAGTGGGAGGGGGATAAAGGGAAAATAGGGTGGCTAGGGTGCACACTCAAGTATGCAGGTAGGTACAGGTCTTGGATGTGTCCAGATAGGATCTGAGCCCAGATCTGAAAGTTCCAATCTTGGTTGTATCAGTGAGGTCAGCTGGTAGTTCATTGTACCATTTGGTCCATTGTACAAGATGGAATTCTGTTCAAGTTCGATACATTTGAAAGGGATCGTCAGCCTGTGGGAGGATGCACTTCTAGTGTATTTAGTTGGTACTGCCAGTTTAAAGAGGCTGCCCTGAGTGGGGACATAAGCCAGAAGCACTGTTTTTAGGAAGAGAGGTTTGGTATTGTACTCTAAGCTGGAGAGGAGGCGACCGGTTTCAGTGTAGAGAGCAGGTGTGGGTGTCAAGAGAGGACCCCAGTGTTAGGCTGTATGCCTTGTTGAGGAGTGTACTAACCCTGTTGAGTGCAGTCTTTGTGCCGCCCCATAGATAGGCAGTCCACAGTCGATGGACTACAGTACTGAACTACCGGTATAAAGTTTGAGCACCTCGGAGTCATCGAGTGCCTATGTCGGAAGAGGACCCCAAGCTTTATATATTTGCTGACTTGACTACAGAATCAATGTGGCTTGAGAATGTGAGTGTGTCGTCAAAGGTGATACCGAGGTACCTGAACTTTATTACTTGGTCTAGAACCTCACCTTGTGATTCTGTATGGGCAGTGGTTGATATTTTTTTGCTTTGGGTTGTAGAGAAAAGCATGCCCTGTTTTTTTGTGGTTTAGAAGTAGTTTGTTTTGTATGAACCAGGATTCAAGTTGGAGGAAGCTGCGCTGAAGTTCAGACGTAATGGAGTGATAGTCTTTACCAGCAAGCGATATAACTGCATCTTCCGCATACAGTACGGTACGTGTTGAGCAAACAGATGGGGCTGGGTTGGTGAAGAGACTGAAGAGGAGAGGTCCAAGAATGGATCCCTGTGGGACCCCAAGGGACACACCTTTAGATGCTGACAGAGCATCTCCAATTTTGACATGTTGTGATCTGTTTGACAGATAACTGCCAAACCATGATACGGAGTCAGGAGATAGACCTGTTGACTGAAGGCAGTTCAAGAGAAGATTGTGATTCACTGAGTCAAAGGCCTTCATGCCACCTTTCTGTCACCACAGCCTGGAGATCACTGATCTTGTTGCCTAGGCTCCTAGTACTGAAGCAGATTCCCCATCACGAGCTTGCAGCATGCCTTCTGCTGGCTGATTCTAGTTCACCCTTTCCCACAGATACTCCCCTTTGTCATTTCGCTGATGTCAGTCCTACGTTGTACTTTCTTTGTCTTTATGTGAATGGAACAATTCTGTGTACTCCTTGTTTTTCTTTCAGGGGTGGAGTTGGCTATGCACAATACTGGTTTCTGTGCCTCAGCCCTCCCTCTGCTTAGTTCTAATGGTTCACATAAACTTCTAACTCCTGGGCCAGTGCTCCTGCTCCCTCTGCTGTGAGGTGAAGTCTATCCCATCTGAAGAGTGATCTATCACAGAAGTTCCCCCAGGATCCGATAAAAATCGAAATTTAAATACCTGTAAATTTTATTTCTCTGACGGCTGGTCCCCAGGCTTCCTTACTCACAAACTGTGCCTCCTGATGCTGATAGGAAGGCAGGTATTTGATCTCTGCAGCAGGGGACATCCAGCCCTCCACTTCCTGTTTCCCTCAGTTCTTCCGAAAGCAGCCCAAATGTGGCAATACTACATGAACTTGGAAACAAAAAAATAAGAAAATTAAGGTACACATGGCCAGCCAAATATGTACATCCTGGAAGGGGAATCCGAAGCCTGGAGACCAGCCATCGGAGCAGAAAAATTTACAGGTATTTAAATTTCGATTTCTCTCTTGTAAACTGGTCTCCAGACTTCCTTACTCATGGGATATACAAAAGCAGTACATCCCCAGATGTCACGGGTGGGAAGAATGTCAAGTGCCCTTAATGGTCCACCACTGCCTGAGGCACTAGCGCAAAGGATGCCTCCACGAGAACATCACATCCAGTTTGTAAAATTTTGTAAATGTGAAAGGATGAGCATGTGGCTGTCCTGCACAAGTCTGCTGGAGATACTTCTCTGAAGTTACGCCCACAAAGTGGCCATAGCTCTGGTGGAATGGGCTCTCACTGGGCCAGGCAAAGTTACTCCAGCCTGATCGTAAGCCGCGGTGATGACAGATTGAATCCATCAGGCTAGAGAGTCTTTTGAAGCTTTTTTACCCATATTTTGGCCTGTAATTAAAATAAACAAACTTGAAGTTTTGTGAATAGCCTCCGTTCTCTTAATAATCATTTTCATCGCTCTTCTTGGGTCTAGCATATGAAATTCCCTTTCCTTTTCGTTTTTGGGGGTGAGGGCAGAAAGAAGGTAGAATTAACGCTTGGTTGCAATGGAAAGGAGACATAACTTTCAGCAAAAACCCTGGATCTGTACGGAGCACCACACAGTCCTGATGAAAATCAGTGTATGGCTCTTTGGTGGACAATGCTCCCAGTTCGCTGATTCTCCTGGCTGAAGTAATAGCTACGAAAAAAGCAACCTTCACTGTAAGATGCATGAAGGATGTCTTCTTAAGAGGCTCAAAAGGCGCTTTGCTCAAAGCCTTGAGAACCAGATTAAGTCTCCAAGGTGGTACCATTGGCTAGATTAGAGGGTGTTTTAATATTGCTGCCCTTAGAAACCTTATGACATGGGGATGTGAGCCAAATGATTCCCCTGAATCTACCAACAAAAGCGCCCCCAGTGCGGAGACCTGAACTCATAAGGCGGCTGGTTGCAGTCCTTTGTCAAGCCCCGCTTGAAGAAACTGCAATAGCATTGGTAATGATATTAGATAGTCCTGTATGCATTTGTATTGAAGCCAGAACAAGAATTTCCTCCAGATTCTATAATTCACTTTAGAGGAGGAGGGGCAGCATGAGTTCACCATCATTTCAATAATGGGAGCTGTGTAGCCTAGCTCTTTGAAAGCTTCCTGTTCAATCTCCAGGCCGAGAGGGACACGTTCAAATTGGGATGAAGAACCGGACCCTGATGGAGATAGTCTGAGCTATCTGGAAGGTTATAAGTGGTCGCTTTGACAGACTAGGATCATTTCTGCTCTCTCCAGGGCCACTTTGTGAAGGACTCTAGATAGAAGCGGTATCGGAGGAAAGACATACAGGAGACTGAAATGACCCCAGTCTAGGGAAAAGGCATCCTGTGCCACTGGTAGTTCATCCTTGGCTAGGGAGCAAAATTGCTTTACCCTCGAGATCTTACTTGAGAGGGCTCTTGCAGTGGTAATTACATATAGGACTGGCGGCAGGTGGCAGGACCCAAAAAATTGTTAGCTAGCGAGTCCCTGGCGAGGACCGCCCCACGTCAGGTGACGGCATCAGGAGCGTCGGTATAAAGGCGGTCTCTGACTCTGCCTTCAGTAATTTCCAGCCATTACTTGCGTGCAGTGCCTCGGCGGGAAAAGTCTGTGCTTCGTCAGCACTACCGTCATCGTTTTTACCGAAAATAATTGCTTTTTAGACTAACATCAGTACAATCGTCGGTGTACGTCGTCCCCTGCATCCTCCAAGCACAAGAATAAATGCAATTCGTGCGGCGCCCAACTACCGCACAAGGACGGCCACTCCCTGTGCCTGTTCTGCCTAGGTCCCGATCACCCGGTTGAGAAGTGCCAGCACTGCCTCAGTTTCAGCGCGGCTACCTGGAAAAGGCGGCAGCAATCCCTGGAAGCCCATATTCTGAAGAAGAAAATGAGTTCAATGGAGAAGGAGCTCAAAAAACTGAGGCAGGCGTTCACTTCCCCCGAAGGCCATCGGAGAAGAAGAAGAAGAAGGAGGCACCAGGACAAGGGCTCCACCACCACGTCTCCTCGGGAGTCACTGGGTGCAGGTAACATTCCCTCGGAGGATCGCTCCTCGATGGCTGCCTCGGAGGTTTCGAGGGTTATCGGCCTGCCCATCTGGCTCACGCTCTGGCCTTGCGGGCGCCTCCAGGCAGTTGCAGGCCTCCGCCCCTGGTTCAGCCGCAGGCTTGCGGCCTACCTCTGTGGGTGACTCCAGTAAGCCAGGTGTCGGCTCCTCAGACGTCTGCCTGGAGAAGATTGGTAAGACGTCTGACCCTTTGGGGTGGCGCGCGACCTCCACTCCACCGGACCAGGCCGACCACTCTACTCGGCCCGCCTCCGGTGATGGCTCTCATAAGTCGGACGCCAGCTCCTCCGGTGCCCGCCGGGAGCTCACCCCTAAGTCACATGTCGGCTTGTCCGATGTCTGGCTGGCGATGGAACCGACGACAGACCACCTCACATCCGTCGTACCCGGTTCCCGCAGCCGTCTGGGGAACCAGAGTCTCCCCAACTTGACCCTGGGGATTTTTCCCCTCCATCCCTGGGCGAAGCTGGGGATCTTCCACCTCCGTCAGTCCTTCTGCCACCTGGTGCACCAGACTGGACGTCGGCTCCCCGGATGCCGGCTCTGACGCCGGCCCCTCCGATGTCAGGGCCTCCGACGTCGGCCATGACGCTGGCCTTACTGACTCTGGGAGACATCCCGCTCCCATCGGGTCCTCCGCCCTCGGGGCCTTCCACTATAGACCCAACCGTGAGGCCACTGGCCAGGCTGTCTGCTCTGGCAGCCCCCCCCCGGCTCCCCTCCATCCTATCAGATGCCGGCATACCTGGGACCGCAGTATCTGGTGCCACAGTACCCGACGCCAGGCTTCCCAATGCTGCAATACCTGACGCCACAATACCCGACGCTGGGCTACCCGCAGCCGGGTTTTGGATACGCTCCATACGGTTACAACCGGTATCCTTATCCCCCGCCTCCTCCTCCTCCACCACCCTCGTGGCTGCCGGTGGACCTGTAGGAGACTCTGCTCTCCTGGTGGGCTAAGGTGAAGCTCCAGCTCACCAAAGAGGTCGAGAACCGCCTTCCAATGACGATGCCGTCCCAGATTCCCGTACATCGGTGGCACACTCCCTCACCACCTCTGGATACCAGGGTTCTTCATCTGGATCCAGAGAAGGGCAGGACATGCTTCCTGGAACTTCCCAAGGGTCCGTTCCTCCCCCAGGTCAGGAAAGGGAGTCGTTTTCCTCTTCATACTCCTCTTCACCCTGGGACTCCTTGGATTCTTCCGACGGTTGCTCCGAGAGAGACGACGAGCCACGCTCTCCGTCGAAGCCCAGGCCAAGGACTCCTCCGAAGTCTCCTCCATAGGATCCTTCTTTTACGGAGCTGCTTAAGAAAATCCAGGAGGTTCATCAGTGGCACTCCCTGGAACCAGATCCTCAGCATCTGAAACTAGCAGAACATCTGGATCTGCCCGTGACAGCTCCTACCTTGGTGCCACCCTGGATAGAGCCTCACACCGACCTTGTTACCACAATATGGAAACAGCCATTGGCCTTAACCCCACTTCCTAGGAAGTCGAACAGGTTATATCATGCTCCAGAGGGTGTTGATTTTCAGGATTCTCACCCTCGTGCCGACTCGGTCATGATTAGCGCCACTCACGGCCGGTCGAGAACCCCAAACATCTTAGCTCGTCACCATCTGATAAGGAAACACGCCTTCTGGACCAGTATGGGAGAAAGATTTACATTTCCTCCACGCTGGGGATCAGGGCCCTGAACTATGTCGAACATATGGGGTACTACCAGAAGGCCATTCTTACTCAGACAGAAGCCAAACTGGACTCCTCCTGACTCCCAAGTTAAGCAGGAGTTGGCTGATCTTGTCCGCTCTGCTCGTTCCGCCAGTCGACACATGCTGCGTGCGACATACGATGCAGTGGACACTGCTGGGTGGAGCTCAGCTTTCGCTGTAGGCCTATGGCGTCATGCTTGGCTCTGTGTGTCAGGGTTGGTCCCAGAGGTGTAATCTGCTATCCAGGAAGCACCTTTCCGGGGGGTGATGTCAAGGACATCATCACCGATTTGCAAGAGAAGGGGACGGCACTGAAGTCAGTCGATTCCATGTACTGTCCCCATCAGCAGCAGCACTGTCCCTTTCACAGACTGAATCAGCCAAAGGCGAAACCCCAGGGAAGGTGAGCCACAAAACGCCGGGCCCCCACAGCTGCTAAGCCCCCCGCCCAAAAAAAGCAGCGGGTGCTTCAGCTGCAGCGCTGCCTACACCACCTGACCCCTTTACTCTCCCACTGCCTCCAGAGTCCCCGGAAGAACCGGTAGGAGGGAGGTTTTCCCTCCACCTTCCGGGATGGGAGAGGGTAACCACAGATTCTTGGGTGATCCAGCTCATAACAGAAGGACACTCGATAGAGTTTCTTCAGACACTACCTCGTCATCCCCCTCTGAAGTCGTCGTATTCATGGGAACATCTTCTCGTGGTCCAGGAGGAAATTTCGGCTCTCCTGCTGAAACAAGCAATAGAGTCCGTCCCCCTTCATCTGCGAGGGACGGGTTACTATTCCCATTTCTTCCTGGTCCCAAAGAAGACAGGAAATCTCAGACCAATTTTAGATCTCAGTTCCCTGAATCTTTTCATAGAATACAAAAGGTTCAGGATGCTTTCTTTGCAGAGCCTTCTACCCCTCCTCTGGCCGGGTCAATGGCTTTGTGCTCTGGATATGCAAGATGCTTATCTGAACATTCCCATTCACCCATCTCATCGCAAATACCTTTGTTTTGCGTTCCAGGGGGACCACTACCAGTTCAAGGCGCTCCTGTTTGGTCTATCCTCGCCCCCTGTTTACCCAATGCCTGGCAGTGGTAGCGGCCCACCTGCGTACTAGGGGAGTGCAGGTTTTCCTGTACCTGGATGATTGGCTCCTGGCGGCCTCATCCAGGAGGAACTCCTGCTTACCTCTCCTTACCCAGCAGGTTTTCGCTTGCCTGGGTATTACCATCAACCATTCCAAGTCTCATCTGGACCCATCCCAGAGGCTACAGTTTATTGGGGTGATTCTCGATACGACCACGGGCAAGGCCTTCCTGCCTCCGGATAGGGCGTCCACCCTCCAGACCCAAATAAGTCTGTTGTCCGACCGCAGTACGGTCTCTGCGAGGTCAGTCCTTCGCCTTCTTGGGCTCATGGCTGCTGCTATCCCGACGGTTCCTCACGCTTGACTTCACATGAGGATTTCTCAGTGACTCACGCCTCAATGGGATCAGCTAGTGGACACACCTAGATCACCCAGTTCTGATCTGATCGCCGATGCTTGGAGGTTTGGAGTTCCTTTCTTTCATCCCCCCTCTCCCAGACTCTAACCACAGATGCCTCAGGTTGGGGCCCATCTGGGCTCTCATTGGACCCAGGACTCCTGGTCCAAGCTAGAACAAACTCTCCACATCAATGTGCTCGAGCTTCGGACAGTGTCGTATGCTCTCCAAGCCCTTCACCAATACATCCTTCCCGGCCACCTAGCCATCCAGACAGACAATATGTGCGTGGTGTGGTACATCAACAAACAGGGAGGGACTTGGTCCTACCTTCTTTGCAGGGAGGCAAGGAGGGTTTGGGATTGGGCAACACAACACGACCTTCACCTCACGGTAATTCACGTTCCGGGAGTCAACAACACTCTAGCAGACAAGCTGAGTCACTCTTCTGCTCGGACTCATGAGTGGGAACTGGACCAAGGGGTCCTAGAAAATATCTTCCAACTCTGGGGAACACCACAGGTCAACCTGTTCGCATCCCCTCTAAACGCAAAACTCCCCATATTCTGCTCGCTCGTTCCAGAGCAAGGTACTTTTTGGAGCGACGCTCTATCTCTAGACTGGAGGGACAGATTCGTCTATGCCTTTCCCCCAATTCCACTCATCCCATGAGCGTTGCAGAAACTAGCCTCAGAAGGAGCACGAATGATTCTGATCACTCCTTTCTGGCCCAGGCAAGTTTGGTTCTCTCTTCTACAACAATACTCAGAGGATCCTCCTCTTCCTCTTCCTCTCTCTCGCAAGGTTTACTGACCCAGGATCAGGGAACTCTGGTCCATCCAGGCCTCAAATCCCTTCAACTGCATGCATGGCTCCTGCAGACTTCGCTCAATCCCGTTTTGGAGTGTCTCCCAAAGTGGCGGAGATTTTGGTGGAGGCCAGAAAACCCTCCACCAGAT
The DNA here is from genome assembly GCA_016271365.2 of Neoceratodus forsteri. Classification (NCBI taxonomy): domain Eukaryota; kingdom Metazoa; phylum Chordata; order Ceratodontiformes; family Ceratodontidae; genus Neoceratodus; species Neoceratodus forsteri. The sequence goes on from CM028130.1 coordinate 1,071,766,321, forward strand.
CTACCTATGCCACGAAGTGGAAAAGATTCACTATTTGTGCTGCTTCCAAGAACATGGAACCCTTCTCCTGTTCAGCGGGGCTTCTGCTGGAGTATCTATGTCATTTGTTTGACTTGGGTCTCAGTCATTCTTCTCTGACGGTACACATGGCGGCCATCTCAGCCTACCATGTTCCCTTTGCAGACAAAGCTTTTGCTCAACTGGAGGCCTCTAAGAGCTTTCTCAGAGCGGGTTCTCCATCTGAGACCCCCCCATCCGTACTCCTGCTCCCCCTTGGGACTTGAACTTTGTCCTCGAGAAACTTACTCTCTCTCCCTTCGAACCTGCAGCTTCTGCAGATTTGAAGTTCCTTTCGTGGAAGACTCTCTTCCTGGTGGCCATCACTTCTGCTCGGAGAATTTCTGAGCTCCAGGCCCTGATGTGTAAAATTCCATACTTGATTTTTCACCAGGAACATGTAGCTCTTCGCATGAATCCTAAGTTTCTCTCTAAGGTAGTAGCTGAATCTATTCTAAATCAATCCATAGAGTTAACCGCCTTTTTTACGCAGTACTCTAATCAAGGGGAGTATTTACTCCATACTATGGATGTTCACTGGATTCTGAGATACTACACCAACAGGACGAATGATCTCAGAAAGACTGATCAATTGTTCGTCTCTTTTGCTCATAAAAGGGAAGGCAATGCTGTTTCCAAGCAATGCCTGTCTAAGTGGTTGGCTCATTGCATCACTTTCTGTTATGACAAATACAACAAGACCCTCCCAGGTCAAGTAAAGGCCACTCCACCAGAGGAGTAGCTGCCTCAGTGGCCTGTTTCAAAAATGTGTCTGCGGCAGACATTTGTGCTGCCACCTGGACTTCCGTCCATACCTTTACCAAACACTACAGTTTGGATGTTGCCTCTCGCCAAAGAGCAGGCTTCGGGCTGGCTGTTCTGCAAGGCCTCTTGTCTTGAGGCTTGCACAGCTAGAACTACTTTTTGGAGTAGTTTTTTCCTCTACGGTGCCTCTCTTTATTCCAGACTGCTTGGGACTCAGTCCTATATGTAATTACCTACTGCAAGAGCCCTCTCGAAGTAAGATAGTACAGTTACGCACGAACTTACCTTAACAGTAGATCTTCGAGAGAGGCTCTTGCAGTAAGTAATACCTTCCTACCCTCCATCCCCCTAGGCTTTTTCAGCTCTTTTTCCAGTGAGGGAAATATCCGCTCCTCTCTCGTCCGGCCTTTTCTGGTCCGTGGCGGGAAAGAACTGGAAGGCGGGTGTCAGGGACCGCCCCTTTATACTGATGTTTCCTGACGCCGGTCACCTGACGTGGGGGCAGTCCCTCGCCAGGGACTGCTAGCTAAAAAATTTTCCGTGGGGTCCTGCCAGCTGCCGGAGTCAGTCCTATATGTGATTACCTACTGCAAGAGCCTCTCTCGAAGATCTACTGTTACGGTAAGTTGTTACTCAACTACTTTTCTCTGGCATGCAAAAAGATCTATCTGAGGATTGCTCCACTGTTTTGTTATGATGTGGAAGGCAATGACCTTTAGCTCCCATTCCCCTGATAGAACATCCTTGTGACTGAGCCAGTTTGCTGTGACATTTTCCTCTTCTGGAATATAAACCACTCTTATGCTTGCCAGGTGGAGCTCGGCCCATTGAAAAAGAAGAAGGGACTCCCGTACCATTTTTGAGCTCCTTGTGCCTCCCTGATGGTTGATGTAAGCCATCATTGTTCAATTGTCTGTTAGAATCAGTACATCCTGACTGAGGACTTGCTGTTCTAAGTGTATCAGGGCTAGGCATACTGTTCTCATCCCGAGGACGTTTATGCTGTACCTTGTTTCTACCAGCGACCACTTGCCATGTGCTGACAGCTGATGCAGATGGGCCCCCCCCCAGCCCCTAAGACATGCATCAGTCGTGATTTGGATTTGGTGTGGATGGACCAATTTGAGACTCCTCATGACGTCTGTCCTCAGAGTCCACCACTGAGGAGGTTTTATCTGTTGAGAAATTTGGGATGAGCTGGTGTTGGCTGTGTCTGGACTGGGACCATAGTTTGAGCAAATGGGCTTGAATGGGCCAGCATGGACTAGAGCCCAAGGGACTGAATCCACCAGTGATACTACAGTCCCAATTAGTTGCATGAAGGACTGAGCAGGCAGCTGAGGAGCTGTGTGAAACTTCTTGATGAGCTTCAGCAGGTCCTTGAATTTCATTTCTGGGGGAAAGACCTTGTTGGCTTGTGTCCTGAAGTCTGCCCCCAGGTGGTTCAAGGTCTGGCTCAGAGTTAGGGAACTCTTTCTCCAGTTGATAACAAATCCATGTGCCAAGAGGCACCACACTACCTCTGCCATTGCCTGTACTGCTTGGTTGAGCTGCGGGGCCTTGATGAGAATATCATCCAAGTAATGGAAAAGTTGTATCCCTTGGTTCTGAATGTGAGCTATGACTGCAACAAGTACCTTTGGGAATGTCCCTGGGGCTGAAAAAAGGCCGAATAGTAGAGTTTTGAATTAGAAGTGCTGCTCCCCCACCTTGAACCCGAGATATTGCCTGTGTAGTTCCTGAATGGGAATATGCAAATAGGTATCTTGCAGATCGATGGATGCTAGAAAATCTCCTTGTTGTAACTACCTGATGATTGATGACAAGGTTTCCATATTAAAGGGTCTGCTGTGAACACAATGATTCAGGAATTTGACGTCTAAGACTGGCCTGAAACTCCCTGTGCATTTTGGCACGATGAAGAATAGAGAGTAGACCCCCCAGATTGATCTCTGTGGGGAACTTGCTCGATAGCTCCTGCTTGCAAAAGTCTTTAATGGCCTGTAACGTTGCCTGTCTCTTGGACATGTTGCCCAAGATGAGGAGGGCACCACATGAGGTAGCAGGGCTTGGATTTGAATTCTATCAGGTAACACTTGCTGAGAATGACTAAGAGCCATCTGTCCAACGTAGACAGGAACCATTCCTCGAGAAAAATTTGAAAGTCTTCCCCTACTCGAGGATGGGCCTGGATGGCTTCATTGTGACTTCTTGTTGCTGTTCCCAGTGTCTCTGGTGTCCCAACCGCCACCGAATCCGCCCCCTCTGAAGTTACGCTGGTTATGTGAGGAAAACCATGTTCTTTTTCCCCCGAGAAGTTAAGAGTTCTGACCCTTGTTGTAACCTCTCTCACGAAAATTGTGTTTGGAGCCCGAGGACAATTTGCCCCTGCCCCTAGACTGAGGGATGTGCACCTTAGCCATTTCCCCAGATTCTTTCACCACCTCCTTCAGGACTGAACCAAAAACAGGAGATTATCTTCATAGGGTGTGTTCACCAAACGGTTCTCCGAAGGGGTGTCTGCTTGCCAGGCCCGAAACCAGAGGTTGCGGTGAGCCGAGGTTTGACAGAACATGTTCCGAGCAGTGCACCTGACTGCCTCCTCAGACACATCTGCTGCACAAGCCGAAGCTAACTCCATTAACTGCAACTGATGAATAATAGGAGAGTTCTTCTCAGAGTCCTCAGTGAATAGAAAAGTCAAATCCGAGGCCCATGACAGGGTGGCTCTGGCCGAAAAAAGATCTGCGGTTGCCACCTTGAGAGATGTCGCCGATGCTTGGAAGGCCTTCATCCACTTTTCTGTCTACCGGGTCCATGAGGGATGCCCCTCCTTCGGCTGGGATGACAGTCTTCTTGGTTAGGTTAGAAATCAGCGGTTCGATTCTGGGGCAGTCTAACCACTTTTCGGATTGCTTTTTGTCAAACTTCAAAAGCTCAGAGATCCGCCGGGGCACTGGATATATGCGCCCTGCACCTTGCCATTCCTTCTTTAGCAAGTCCTCTATGGCAGGAGGACTAGGGAAGGCTGTGGCCAGTTCAGAAACAGATGCCAGACAAAATGCCTGTTTCGGCTGGGAGGGAGCCGCCTGTGAAGATCCTAGGTGAATCTCGGACATGACCTTTTTAAAAAAAAAAAAAAAAGATCTAGGTCCTCCAGGTCAAAATTTCTGGATGGAGAGCTGTCACAGTCCAATGATGAGCCCACTAGCTCTCCCTCTTCAGGAGATGAACTGGAGTCTGAGGAGTCCGGGAACGCTCTCACGACGCTTCCCCATGAGTGCCCCTTGATCTACTTCGAGAATGAAATCTTTTTTTCTCCTGTGGCATGAGGAATGCTGATCCTCCTCCTCTGAGGATCTGTTCCTGTATTGGATTTTTTTTTTTTTATCATAGTGATGCGAGGACAACTGCCCTCTTCGGGTGATTCTTTCTGCCTTCTTGTGAGGTCTCAGATCTGGTGACCCTGGAGATTGCCAGTCTAAGCATGCAGAGTCCAGAGCAATGGCCCTATTTAACTTGTCTATGAGGTCTGGGGCCAGAGAGGGGGCTGCGGACTGCTGGGTCACCCTTGTGGCTGCTGCACTCTCAGACCTGGTGGCTGCCACTCGCTCAGACCCGTCTTGGCTATCAATCTGAGCCGAGGAAGGGGCTGCTTCCATCGAGGCCTCTCCATTCGCGGACACTGCCTTCTCACGTATTAGGCAAGGTGAGCCAGCGAAGGTGATTAGTAGCAGGGACTTGCAGCACTGGTATTTTCTGCCCCTGGGAGGTTTGTCCAAGACCATGACACCAAAAGGCCCTACTCTTCTTTTATTTAGGGTACCTCAACCCCAGAAGTTTCCTAATTCTATGTTGTGAAGCTGCAATGAACTGCTGGTGCTGGCCCTTTAAGGGCAAATTACTGAGCTGCTCCCCATTTTTCCTTTGCTGTAATGAGTGATTTTTTTATTAAATTCCCCTTAGTTTATGTGTGCTTTAAGTTGCTGTTGGGGGGGGGGGTTGCACATGCTGAGGTAGACGCGATGGTCTGGATCTGCACTTTTTGCCCACAGTGCTCATCAACGAGTGGCTGTGGAGAACAAATTGGCAGCCATCGACGGACCACCCATGGAGCTGCTGTCGGCGAGGGGATAGCTCCTTATGAAGAGCTAATATTTTTCAGGTCAAACTACCTCTTGCTGGAAGCTGCAATACTGAACACAGGATTTGCAAGGAAGCGAGCTGTGCTCACAACAGAGGGAGGTGAACCTTACAATTGTCTTTGGTTTGTAGCAGATATTCTGCAGGTGGAGGCTACTTCTAACTGAAAAGTAAAATGAGGAACTTAGAATTATCAGGAAAAGACAGTCTTGTTACAATTCTTAAGATTTTCAGTGCAGGAAAAGTTTCAAGCACAGCTGACTTATTTTGGGGCTGACTGCTTTCAGAGCACAAACCACCAGGCTGTTTTGGGGCTGGGGAGGTTTACCTGTGTCTAACTTGGATGTCTGGATTTTTCTCTGTTTGATTAGCAAGGAATTTTCTCTGTCAAATTGTTGTGTATGGTATCTTACTGACAGGAAGGCACTCATCGCAGCGGTGGGTCAGAGCTCTTAGCTGATTGTTTTGTGAGGGCACAGTTTAGGCCCAACCCCTTCCCACCCCTCACCCCACCCACCCCTGGAAATAGTTCCTTTATACCTGGGGTTCTGACATCATTTCCTCAAGAGTGCAAGGTGCATATCAATGTCATATCCTCTCTAGCACACAGCACTGAAAATAAAAGCATACACATTGTATAATATATATATTTCTATATAACAAACCAATCACACACACAAAAAAAAAAGTACATAATCATGTGGGGAGTAGTGCAATGTAATGGCTGTGGGGCAGCAGTCTTCCGGGAGTCTTTCTGGAGGCTGAGATGCTGCCCTATTTGCAGACAACTCTCTGCCCTGAGGGAGGAATTTGCCAGTCTTCAGGCCACACTGGACAGCAGTAAGGGAACCTTCCCCCAGGCCAGACTGGATGGTAGGAAGGGAACCTCCCCCATCCAGGGAGCACCAGAGCCACCACCACTACCTCAGAGGTTGCAAAAGCACAAGTTGGACCACAGTGGGCTCAGGAGGGTGAGGATGGTGGAACAGAGGCACACCAGTCAGTTGTTCCACTCCACAATCCATACACCATTCTGGGGGAGCACAGCTCCCCTATGGATGCACCCACAGAGGAGATTAAGGAGGCTGAGGACACCTGTCACAAGGGAGGCCCACAGGAAGGAGGCAGAGGACACCATAAGGAAAGGAAGCAGCTCCTGGTGGGGGACTCAATTATTAGGGGGACAGAACTGGCGGGAGCAGGGAAAACTGAAGTAAGGTGCCTGCCTGGTGCCATGGCTTGGAGGGACAGGAAGCGCATCCTCAGGATCACGAGAACAGCTGCACGGGAGTCTGAGCTGGACGCCATTGTCCACCTAGGGACAAATGACTTGGCTCAACATGAGATTAGAGCAGTGCAGAAGGACTTTGTAGAACTGGGGAGGGGTCTAAGACAAGTAGCACACACAGTATCCTTCTCAGAGGTGCTGCCTGTCAATGGCATGAGTGAGGCAAGGGTACTTTGCACCATGCAGTTTAATGAATGGTTGAAAAAATGGTGTGGAGCACAGGGTTTGGCTTCATTGGGACTGGGGTTCCACCTGGAGGACACCAGCCTATACTGGCAGGATGGTCTGCATCTGTCCAGGAAGGAACAAGTCTTTTGAGCAATCAGTTTAAATGCTTCATTGGCAAGCTTTTAAACTAGTCAAGGGAGGCACTGATAAGCAGCAGGAAAATTCCAGCCTCTCCCTACAAAACAGGGTACTAAATGTGAAAAAGACCGAGGTAGAAAGGTCAGTGGGGGATGCTGCAACAAAAGGCAAAGCCATCAAAAAATGGAACGCAATGAGTACCAATGCCCGTAGTCTGAGTAACAAGCTTCCTGAATTAGTGGCCTTGATGGAGGAGGAACATCTGGGTATCGTGGCAGTCACAGAAACACAGTTTGCACAAAACCATGATTGGGACGTAAACATACCAGGATACACTATCTACAGGAGGGACAGAGAGGGTAAAAGAGGAGGAGGAGGAGGAGTAGCTCTTTACACAAGGGAAGGAATCAAAGCAACAGAACAAAAGGGAAAACAGGGAGGAGAAGAAGCACTGTGGGTAAATTTGGAGACCGGCAATGGCACCACAATCTGCACAGGGGTTTTATACAGACCTCCTTTCAGGGGGAGGAAATGGACAAGGAAATGATAGAAAGTATACTTAGTATGGCAGAAAAAGGGGAGATATTGCTAATGTGCGATCTGAATATGCCAGATGTTAGCTGGAGTGCAGTTGCAGCAGCCACTTCAAAGAGTGGGGTTATTCTAGATGCCCTACAGGGGGCATTGAGACAACTAGTATTGGAGCCCACCGAGAGGAGCAATCTTAGACCTGGTTCTCTCAAATGGAGATGAAGACAGAATCACAAATGTAGAAGTGGGTAGCCATCTGGGAACTAGCGACCATCGAACAGTATGGTTCACAATAAACACAGCAATAGAGTCAAGCCATACAAAGGCAAAAGTACTGGACTTTAGGAGGCTGACTTTGCCAAAATGGGTGAGTGCCTAAGGAATGCACTAGCAAATGGGCAGGAAGGAGGTGGAAGAACAATGGGGAATAATAAAACTGCCATCACAGAGGTAACAAGCCTTTGTGTGAAGCAAATAAACAAAACTAAACGATGTAAGAAACCACTATGGTTCTCAAAGGAAGTGGCAGTGAAGGTTCAAGAGAAAAAGAAAGCTTTCAGGAAGTACAAGGAATCACAGAAGGAGCAGGACAGAGAACTGTATCAGTTAAAGCAAAAGGAAGCTGGGAAGGCAGTCAGAACAGCAAAGGCCCAAACCGAGGAAAAGATAGCCAACTCAGTTAAGAAGGGGGATAAAACCTTTTATAGGTACATCAGGGAGTGAAGGAAGACCAAGGTAGGGATAGTGAGGCTTAACAAAAGGGGGAGGGTGGGCAGAGGGTGACTGTGAAAGGCAGAGATACTAAACAAATATTTTGCTCAGTATTTACAAAGGAAGAGGGGAGGTACCTAAAACAAACAGTAGAAACACTCTGGATACAGAAGTTGATACCAGCCCATTTACAGAAGAAAGGGTTCTGAAAGAACTCTTAAAACTGAAGGTGGACAAAGCAATGGGGCTTGATGGGATTCATCCCAGAATTCTAAAAGAACTAAGGGTAGAATTAGTGACACCACTGACTACCCTGTTTAACAAATCATGGGAGGATGGGGTGGTACCCAAGGACTGGAGGAGGGCAGATGTGAATCCCCTTCACAAAAGTGGGAGCAAGGCAGAAGCAGGAAACTACAGACCTGTTAGTTTAACCTCAGTGGTAGGGAAAATGATGGAATCACTTCTGAAGGAAAGAACTGTCGAGTATCTAGAGGCCAGAGGGGCACAGGACCCAAGGCAGCATGAATTCACAGCAGGAAGGTCATGCCAGACAAATCTGATAGATTTCTTTGACTGGGTGACCAAAGTAGTAGATCAGGTAGGGGCTGTGGACTTGGCCTACCTAGACTTTAGCAAGGCATTTGACACAGTCCCACTCAAAAGATTGATATACAAGTTAGCTAGCCTGGGAGTGGGTCCCAAGATGACAGCCTGAGTAAAAAATTGGTTGGAGAATAGGACACAGAGAGTAAAAGTAAATGGAGTCCACTCTGAAGAAAGGGGGGTTACTAGTGGGGTACCGCAGGGTTCAGTATTAGGACCGGTCCTCTTCAATGTCTTTATAAGCGACATTGCAGAGGGACTGGAAGGAAAAGTATGTCTCTTTGCAGATGACACAAAGATCTGCAACAGAGTTGATGCACAAGGTGGGGCAGAAAGGATGAAAAGGGACTTGGCAAGGTTAGAGGATGGTCAAATGTATGGCAGCTTAGATTCAATGCTAAGAAGTGCAAGGTAATGCACCTGGGAAACAAAAACCCAGGGGAAGAGTACACAATGGGGGGTGAGATACTAACAACAACAAAAATGGAAAGGGACCTGGGGGTAGTCATATCAGATGACCTAAAGGTGGACAAGCAATGTGAGAAGGCAGCAAGGAGGGCTGGGGGATACTGGGATGCACAGGAGAGGCATCACCAGTAGAAAACAGGAAGTTATTATCCCTCTGTACAGACAGCTGGTCAGACCCCATCTGGAGTACTGCGTGCAGTTCTGGAGACCCAGTCTTCATAAAGACATAGACAGGATGGAAGCTGTCCAGAGGAGGGCAACTAAAATGGTGCAGGGTCTGCACTGGAAGACATATGAAGAGAGAGACAAAGGAGCTTAATATGTATAGCCTCGAGGAAAGGAGGAGAGGGGGACATGATAGAAACTTTCAAGTGCCTCAAGGGAATCAACAAAGTCCAAGAGGGTAGCATCTTTCAAAAAAAGAGGTGTGCAAGAACAAGGGGGCACAATTTGAAGATAGAGGAGAGCGGCTCAGAGGTAATCTAAGGAAGTATTTTTTCACAGAGAGGGTTGTGGATGCATGGAACGGCCTTCCGGAGGAGGTCGTGGAGTCAAAAACAGTGGTGGCATTCAAGCATGCATGGGACAGTCATAAGGCAATTCTAGGGGTTGGGGGTAGGAAGAAGTAGGCTGCTGGTTAACTAGGATCTGCAGCTTATCCAGCAGGCAGGGAAATGGGCAGACTGGGTGGGCCAAGCGGTCCTTATCTGCCGTCAAATTCTATGTTTCTATGTTTCTATGAAGCACTCCGGTGCTGTTTTTCTTCCCCTACTTGCCAAAACACAGCACTGGAAGAGGGATTCTTGTGCCTCCCTGAATGTTCCACCACTCTTCTCAGCCCAAAATCACAGAGAAAAAACACTGCGGTGAAGTGGGGCCAGTCTGTGCAGCTTGCAAGGCTGAGACTGGAACCCACCCAGGAGTCCTATAATACAGCTGCGACTTCTGCTGACTTCAGTTCTGCCACGTGGTGACAGAGCTCTGCTTGCAGAGTACCTGCTGGTCTGAAGGCAGGAAGTAAACGGAGGGAATTAAGAAGTGGAGGGCTGGATGTCCCCTGCTGCAGAGATCAAATTCCTGCCTTCTTATCAGCATCAGGAGGTATAGCCCATGAGTAAGGAAGCCCAGAGACCAGCTTAGGAGAGGGAACAGAATCCTTTTGTCTGGCACCAGTCCTTCAGTCAGCTGTTGAATTCCTCTTTTTCCACTGGTCTGATTCTGTCCATGCTGCTATCCTTACCCCACACAGGTAGGACTTCCAAGAAGGCAAGGGAAGTTGCTGCTGCTGAAAGCCTTTCTCCCAGCTTCTCAATACTCTGTTTACCATCTTCAACCTTCTGGTCAACCAGATCATTGGTTCCTATGTGCACCAGCACATCCAGGCTCAATTCCTTTCTGTCTGCAATTCTCCTGATGCGCTTGTAGTCCCTTTTCGATGAGGCACCAGGAAGACATCTGTCATCACCTTCTGTGAATACTTGAGTAGTCGAGATTCCATTCCTCTGACCATGGAATCACCAACCACCAGGATTTTCTTGACTTCCTGCTTGGCCTTCACTGGTTGCTGAGGCATCGTTCCTCTTCACTTCCTTGAGTGGACTAGAATCCCCACTAGCAGGGGCTGACTCACTCCCCTCTGCTAGGAGCTCAAATTGATGTGATGTCCTTATGGGGGTGTTCTGAATTGTGCTGTCCATGCCAATCTTCCTTGGTTCCCACTTCCGCCTCTTACCACTCTCCAGCCTCCTGGCCAAGTTGACCTCTGAGGGAGTGGGTGTGTGTGTGCTCCAGCATAACTTGCGACGAAGCCTGGTAGTTTCACCCCAGGCTGCTTCCAGCTGGGATTGTAGGCTATGTAACTTTTTGCAGTTGTATAGTTGTGGTTTGTTCAAGATACGAGTAGTAGTGCTGTGCGGAATACAGAATTCTGCTGGTGGAATTAGTGCAGAATGACAATTCTGCCAGCGATATGTCCGCCAGAATTTCACTAGTTCTTCTTCGGAATTCTGCCTGCTGTGATCCACGGAATATCATTCCGAGGAACAGCATTTTTTCCTGTGGAAAATCGTTCCTCAACTATTTCTATGGAAAATACTGAGATCTGTGGAATATTCAGCAGAACAGTATTTAGTCTGGAAAATCATTTCGCAGCCATTTCCGTGGAAAATACTGAAATCTGCGGAATAACATTCTGCAGAAATCTACCATTCCGTTTCCAGTGAAATGTGGCGAAATTTGGCAGAATTTTGAAAATTCTGTGTAATTTTGTTCTGCTGGAATTTGAAAATTCCACACAGCACTGAGCAGATAAAATGTGCATTTTATATTTGATCCAGGGTTTTACTTAACTCTAAAAACTGATTAGTGTTTTGCTCATAAAAGTGCTACAACTCTGTGAAAATGCACAGCTCTTGCCTCACTGTGTTTAACAAACACAGCACTTCTAGAAAATATATATAAATACTTTCTGTACAGTTAGTATCATCCCAAGAAAAAAATGCTAATCAATTATTTAAAACCCTGTGATCCCACATAGCTGATGTGTCTGTGTGTTCACAGATACATGATGTTACCGGAAGTCTGAGATGATGTACTGTACAATTTGTGTCACAAAAAATTTGCGCTCATAATCCTACTGATGTATTTGCATCAGAGTGAATTAGCGTGATGCCAAAGATGACCCTCTGATCCACTAACTTTGAAAAAAAGACAGTCGTTTGTCCTCAGTTCTTTTGTGCTGATTTTTTTCTTGGGTGTTTGCGCTGTACCTGACACAATGTTGTTGCTATTCTGGTTGAAACCTAAGGTTCTGAAGACCTGCTCGAGGCGTCCAATGTCAACCCCGAGACACTCACTCAGACCTCAGGTGTAGAACCGCAAGTTGTAGCTGCGGTTGTTAAAGAGCTATCCAACCCTCCACCAGCCAAAAACAAGAGGCCGAAAACCTATGCACATTACACCTCAGAACTGAGGTTTGAATTGGGGCAATATGCTACTCAGCATGGTGTAATGTCTGCTGTCAGGTATTACCGCCAGAAAAGTCAGATTGAAACTAATGAGAGCACTGTCAGGAAATTTAAAAAGGATTATATGGAACTGCTTAAGAAAACTTCTGACCGCTCTCAGCTGTCCCATCTTGCCACGAAAAGCTCGAGGCAGACCTGCACTTCTAATGTCTGATGTCATAGCCAAGCTTCAGAAGATTGTGACAACACTGAAAAGTGAGGGTGCTGTTGTTAGTGCCCGTGTGCTTCTCGCTGTTGCCCAAGGGATTAAGTCTGATGCCCCACATCTTCTGAAAGAAAACGGTGGCACTGTTGAACTGTCCATGAAATGGGCTTGGCAGTTTCTTAGTAGAATGGGCTATAGTAAACGAAAAGGCACTAAAACAGCCTGTAAGACACCCTCCTATTTCCCTCATTTAAAGGCATCATTTTTGACACATACAGCAAATTGAGTGGCCCATGAACTTATCCCAGCGGAGCTAGCTATTAACCTAGATGAGACCGGTGTCAGCATGGTGCCTGTGTCGGAGTGGACCATGGCTGCTACCGGCTCAAAACATGTGTCTGTAGCTGGCCTTAGAGACAAGCGGCAAGTCTCCATGGTGTTGGCACATACATTAGCAGGTCACTAGTTACCCCCACAGGTAATCTACAAGGGTGAAACCCATGCATGCAGCCCAACGTACAGATTCCTTGAGACTGGGATATCACATAGTCCCCTAATCACTGGTTCAATGAGGCCACCACCCTGCATTACATTTCAAGTGTTATTGTCCCTTACTTTGTGTCTATCAAAGAGACACTTTAACTGCCCAGCAAACAAAAAGCTCTTCTGCTCCTGGATCTTTTTAGAGCTCATACTACGCCTGAAGTGCTGAAGGCACTAGAGTTAAACAATATCATGCCTATATTCATCCCGGCTTCTTGCACTGACCTGTTGCAGCCCTTGGATATTGCTGTGAACAAGCACTCTAAGGACAGTCTGCAAAAGCAGTTTACTGTTTGGTATGCTGGGCTAATAGCTGAAACTCTGGCAAAGGGTAGCCACTAGCCAAGAGTACATCGACTTCAAGCAGCATCATTTGAAGGAGCGTCATGCTGCTTGGCTAGAGGCGAGCATTGCAGAGCTATCGCTGCAAAAAGATGACTGTATCCGTGGGTTTTCAGAAGCTGGCTATTAAATGCCCACATTAACAGCCTGAACTGGGTATGTTTTTTTTCCTGTACTTACATAAAATCACATTTGGTTAGCCCATTCTCATGTTTTTTTTGTTTTTTTGTTTTTTTCCACAACGTAGGTGCACGGTGCTTCTGGTGTCTTCATGCAGACAGCTGCTTCCATGGAGACGGGTGACTACTGCGACAGGAGGAAGTATAGCACAGTGGTCTAAGGCTCTGAGCTGCAAATTTGGTGACATCCAGCAGACCAGACCTGGGTTTGAATCCCACAGCTTCCACTTACAGACTGTGTGACCCGGAGCAAGTCACTTAACCTCCTTGTGCTCCCAGGTGGCTCCTGTAAAAAAGCTTTCAGCTTAGTGTGCTATACCTGGTTAAACAACTAAATAAATAAATGTGTCCGATGAGGAATGAGGAAATGCTGAGAATGAGGAAATGATGAACAAGTTGCGAGAAGAAGGGACTAATAATAGCTTTCATTCTTTTCTGGGATTATAAACAAAGTTTTTTGTGCAGCAAATCCAGACTGCGTTTGTTGATTACTGTGGTACGAAATGAGGAAGGGGAGAGGATGGGGAAAGCAGACTAGAGGGACAGGAAAAGTGCAGCATCAACGAGGCACAAATGAAACACATAGCTCTGTTAAGAAAACCTTTTTTTACATCAATGGTGAATTGTATATTGGTTTGTGATGGTACCAGTATAATGTAGTATATACAGTATATCACATTTAGTAAGAAAGAATGTTTTTTTTTCACAACACAGTGAAGGTAATGTCCGTCATATAAATTTCACTGGCATTTAATTTTCGCTGACTTTGTGAATATAGCAAAAATAAAATGACAGCGAAATTTGTGTCTTATACAGTATCTTAAAAACAAAGAACCTTCGCACAAAAGCACTGGGGGAAGGGCTACCCGGGAATAGCACTGGCAATAAAGCCAGGTTTCAAAGTCTCTGTCTTCTGGCACCACACACTGTAGCTTAAAGCAGAATTTGTTTATGGTAATTTGAATGTGGTTCCAGTGATGCTTTGCATTATTGGGGTATGTATGATATACAGTGGACATGTGACCGGGTAGTGTCTCATAAAAAATTCATACAAATGAGTTATGTTGACGCCACTGACCTCATGAGTGCTGGAGCGAAGCACAGCCACAAGTGATGCAGCAATGGGGTCAACACAATGGGTTTGGAAAAATCATGTATCGGATGCTGCCCTTGTTGCATGTACAATTTCTGCACTGCGAGTGTGTGTGGGTCTCTGAGGTAGCTTGTTTTCTAAACTGAAGTCATGAGATGCATTGTTTCTTCAGTACTTTTTTCTCTTGTCCATCAGATGTTCTTCTGATCTTACATGAGGTATAATCAGCTGGTGTTAGAAGTGCCTTTGATTGACTCTTATGCCGTGGGAAGTGTCTGTTTATTGGATGCATCAAAAGATGCGGGGCTAAAATAACATTTTAAAGATAAACATCAGAATGGTGAGAATAAATGATTTATCTTCACTGCAGCACGATGGAGAGCGCAAGCTGGTGATCCACCACTGGTTTGCGCAAGTACGTGCACGCCTACGCAAGCATGCGCAAACCAATTCAATAGGGACTGCATTGTGCAAATAGGATTAGCGCTGCTCAAGCGTGTGCACCATGGGCATGCGCTCTAGACAACGGCAGGAAGCCTAACTGAAGAAGGAACATGTACCCAACCTTAATGGTGGCTGCACAAACGGAAAAATTAAGGTCTATGGTGGTAAATCACCAAAACACCTCTAAAATGCACCAAATTCACAAAGTAGCTGCATAAAAGTACAAAACACAAATCTGAGGTGGGGGGGGCAGAAGGAACTGTCGCTAAAGCCAAAGGACCCCCCAGACGCCCTACACTCCCAATAAATAAAACTGTACCTACCTATGGCACTTTTTTTTTCTTTTTTTTTTTTAAATGGAGACCATTAAAATACCCTAGCAAGGCAGAAGTGGCTCCCAATCCGCACAGGGAATGAGAAAAAGACAGGTTATTCAATCGGAAAGCCTCAACTTAACAGGCATGATTTTCATTTAGTGGTGCTCCCTGAAACAGGCAACCCCAACCTGCAAGGCAGAACTGCAGCCCCAAAGAAGTCTTGAAGTTTGAAAATCTTGAGAGAAGATTAAAGTAGCTATGTCCCCTTTGAATGGCACAGCTAAACTGGGCAGTTGCTGCAGCATGGAATCCTCATATGACCAACATTCTAAAGCTTGGGTTGTGCCATTCCCCTGGTAGGGGTGCACTATACCCAGTTGTTATGATTACCCATTGACAATGTGGAGCACTACAGAAAATGCAACAACTTTTCAGCATTGGCGTGACACCTGATTTGTTGGCGACTTAGAGAAAAAAAAAACTTGGGGGGGATAGTAGCGCCATTTGAAAGAGCCCTGAGCGGGTGACCGAGACAGTTTGGACATGGACAGTCATACATGGCTCCGTGTTACCAAACTGTTCTTTGTCAGCTTTTTTTTTTTGGGGGGGGGGAGGGGGAGTTGTTAAATTTACACTGGTCACGGACAAATCAAACCAAACTTTATTTTTATAGCGCCTTTCAAAACCAAGGTGCTGTACATAAAATCAAAAACAAACAAACATAAATATGAGTTAAAACAACCATAAAACAAGTTAACCATAATTTGGGAAGGCCAATGTGAATAAATAAGTTTTCAACTCAATTTTAAACCTATCAACTGTCAGGCATTCTCTTAACCAATGAGGCAGAAAATTCCACAGGGTTGGAGCTGAAAAAGCATGGGCACCAGATGTCTTCAATCTCACCCTGGGAATCTCTAGCAATCCCTTGTAGGTGGATCGGAGAGGGCGGAGGGGGCAGTAGGGTACCAGGAGGTCTTGCAAGTTGCCAGGTCCCTGATCACGTAGGGCTTTAAAGGTTAGCAAGCCAACCTTAAAAGGTGATCTGCCACTGAATAGGCAGCCAGTGCAGCTCGCGGAGCACAGGCGTAATAATGACTGGACCTAGAGGTCCCAGTCAAAATCCTTGCCGCCATGTTCTGCACCAGCTGCAAGTGGCGGATATCAACCCCTGGAGCCCTAGGTAGAGGGAATTGCAGTAATCAGGGCAAGTAGTGACAAAGGCATGGACTAATGTCGGAAGATCATCGGGGGAACCAAGTGTTTCACCCGGGCGATACTCCTCAGGTGGTAAAAAGAGGATTTGAAGACAGCAGACACCTGAGATTTTAGTGTCACACCATCATCAAATAGAACGCCCAGGTTACGCACCTGGTATGCCATCAAGCAATAAACCTGATGGCTGTCCTGCCCCCAAACCCACCCCCGGGCGACCAGGGTCCACTACCAACACTTCAGTCTTCTCTGGATTCAGTCTCAGCCAGTTGGTACTCATCCAAATTCTAATCTCAGAAAGGTAATTATTTAGCACGGAGAGTGCATCATTCTGTCTGGGTAGAAAGGACATATACAGCTGAGTATCATCCGAATAGCAGTGAAAACTCAGACTGTATCGCCTGATGATATCTCCCAATGGCAGCATGTACACTGCAAACATGGGGGCTAAGATGGAGCCCTCCGGCACCCCGCAGGGCAGGGAGTGGGCACCAGAAGAATAAATTCCAGTAGCAACTCTCTGAGACCTGCCCATGAGGAATGAATGAAACCATCTGAGGACTGTACCAGACAGCCCACAAAGATGCTGCAGACGCTCCAACAGCACATCATGGTCTACAGTGTCAAATGCAGCAAAGAGATCAAGAAAGACCAGAATGGTAGGTGCCTTTCAATCTCTAGCCATTAGGAGGTCATTCAATACTCGGACAAGTGCAGTCTCCATGCTATGCTTCTTCCTAAAACCGGACTGGAGAGAATCATAGACATTGTGAGTTGTAAGATGATCTCCAATTGCAGTGCAACCACCTTTTCAATAACCTTACCAACAAATGGCAGGTTAAAGATAGGCGGTAGTTAGCTAGACAATCTGGATCCAAGGAGGTTTCTTAAGGAGTAGTCGAGCGATCACCTCCTTGAGGGGTCTGGAAGAAAAAATTACTCACCTTAGTAATGTTGTTTCTTCTAATGGAGTCTTGCTATATTCTGACATATGCAGCGAGTCCCAACCTTCGAACTGCCCTGGAGATGAAAAAGTTAACTTTCCATGCCAGGCATGGAACGCTGACCTCGAGCTTGGTTGAGACTCTGTCTGTTGTTCTTCAAACTCAAACCGTCGGATCTTTACGAGCTAAACTCACTAAGGTCCTGTGTGGAAGCTGTAAACCTACACTAGCCAACTGGCTACTAAACATAAAGACACATTTTCTGGTCCCAACACAAAGACTCAAGTCAGGAGACCCAAAAATGAAAACACAACACCAACTCACCCCCAAAAAACAAGGGGTGAAACAAAAAGGGTGGGCACCTACTAAGTGTCAACACTGCACTGCCCACCCACATCCCAAAAACAGAGGTTCTGAGAGGGCAGGCGGGGGGGGAGGTTAGAATATAGCAAGACTCCATTAGAAGAAACAACATTTCTAAGGTGAGTAATTTTTTCTTCAAACAACATGAAGTCTTGCTATATTCTGACATATGCAGACTACAAAGCAGTACCTCCATGGAGGAGGACAGAACCTACTTAGGAAATAGGCTCTGAAGCACAGCTGTGCCAAACTGAGCATCACTCCTAGCCTGGATGTCCAGGGAGTAATGCTTGGTAAAAGTGTGAACTGTTTTCCAGGTAGTTGCTTGACATATCTCTAGAATAGGGATGTCCCTGGCAGCAGCCAGGAAGCAGCTGTACCTCTGATAGAGTGAGCCCTCATGCCTGAGGGAGGAACCTTACCCAGTTTTTCATAGCAAAATTGGATACAAGAGACAATCCACCTGGCAATGGATCTTTTAGTGGCAGGTTTCCCTTTACCAACCTCACCATAAGTGAGGAACAGTTGGAGAGAGTCAAACCTGTGAACCTTGGTACGCTCTATGTAGTAATTAAGGGCTCTTTAGACATCTAAACTGTGCAGTCTCCTCTCGCCAGAGGAAGAATGGTCAGTGAAGTACACAGGAAGAGACATAGATTGATTAAGGTGGAAATCTGAAACCACCTTAGGCAAGAACTTCCTGTTAGTCCTGAGGACCACCTTATCTCTATGAAAGGAGATAAAATCAGGCACACTGACAAAGCTTGTAATTCACTTATGCGTCTGGCAGAAGTGATGGCTACCAGAAACACGGTCTTCCAAGTCAAGTACTTAAGCTCTGCTGAAGATAAAGGCTCAAAAGGGGGTTGCATAAGCTGAGCAATGCAAACATTGAGGTCCCAGGCAGGGGCAAGGTCCCTGAATGGAGGGTTGGTGTGAAGCAATCCCTTGAAAAACTTGGAGAAAACAGGGTGAGCTGAGAGAGAACAGGGCTTACCTGCTGAAATAAAAGCAGACACAGCTGCCAGATGCACTTTCAGTGTAGCTGGTCTCAGCCCCAAGCTATTTTAGTGAACCATATAATCAAGGACTGTGGGCAGATCAGCAGATTTTGGGGAAATATGCTTCCCAGAGCACCATATGGAAAATCTTTTCCATTTAGAATTATAAGTAGCCCTGGTGGAAGAAGCCTTCAGGATATCCATTACACCCTGGGAGAGGTGTAAGTTAGCAAACTCTAACTCTTCAAGAACCAGGCCTTGAGATTGAGAGATTTGAGGTTCGGGTACCAAACCCTCCCCTGAGCACAGGTTAACAGGTTGTAATTCCTGGGAAGACACAGGGGAAGATGGACTGCTAAGGACAGGAGAAGTGGATACCAGGGCTGTCTGTCCCAATCTGGAGCAATCAGGATCATCTTGCAGGGTTGAGATCTGATTTTGACTAGCACTTTGAACAGGAGAGGGAAGGGGGGAAAGCATAGAGAAACTTCCCTTCCCAATTGAGAACTAAGGCATCCAGGGGGACTGAGCCCAACACTGGGGGTCTGCAGCAAAAAAGGGGAAGTTGGTGATAGTCTGGGGCTGCAAAAAGATCTATCTGCGAGGTGCCCCATCTGGAAAAAATCACTTCCAAGACCAGGGTATCCAGTGACCATTCGTAATGGCCCTGGGAAATCCTGCTGAGAGCATCTGCCAGGACATTGTCCTTTCCTGGTAGGTGAACTGCCGTGAGGGAGGTGTTCAGGGAGTAAGCCAGAGACCACAACTTCATTGCTTGATTGCACAATGCCGTGAACCGAGTGCCTCCTTGCTTGTTGATGTACCACATTGTGGTGGTGTTGTCTGTTCTGACCTGTACAACTTTGTTCTGAACAGATTTGGAAAAACTTGAAGTGCTAGAAATACTGCTCTGAGTTCCAACAGATTGATATGGAGCAGAGATTCCTGAGGGACCACAACCCCTGGGTGGTGAGGTCGTCCATGTGAGCCCCCCACCCCAAGAGGGAGGCATCTGTAGTAAGGGTTAAAGCGTGAGACTGGGCGACAAAGGGAACCCCTTGTCTCAAATTGTCCTGATCCTGCCACCACTGTAGGGCCTGGATCAGGGTTTGAGATACTGGGATCAGTTTGGTCAGAGGGTCCTTCCTTTGAGACCAAAAGGCTCTCAAATGGAACTGAATGTCCCTCATCTGAAATCTTGCTCCCTGCACTACTGCTGTAGAAGCAGCCATGTGCCCCAGGAGCTGTAGAAAATGCCTTGCTGGTCGAGACACCTGCAGGGTGAATGAGGAGGCCAGAGAGACCAGGGTCCTTGCCCTGTCCAGGGGAAGGAAGGCTCTGGCCTTCTCTGTGTCTAGCTCTGTGCCTATGAAGGTGAGGAGCTGGACAGGCTCTAGAACTGACTTTGAAAGATTTAGGAGGAAACCCAAAGAAGTGAGCAGCTGCTGAGTTATCTGTTAGTGTAGCTTGACTTGGTCTGGGGACTGGCCTACTATGAGCCAGTCGTCCAGGTAAGGGAAAATGGCAATTTTCTGCCTTCTTAGAGAAGCAACTACTACTGCCAGGCATTTTGTCAATACCCTTGGAGCAGAGGTGAGGCCAAAGGGCATTGCTCTGAACTGGTAATGGCCTGAAGGCAGCTCGAACCTGAGGTACTTTCGATGGGAGCATCTGATGAGAATATGGAAGTAGGCATCCTTAAGGTCCAGGGACACTAGCCAGTCACCTGGCCTTAGAGAGGGTAGAATAATTCCCAGAGTCACCATTTTGAATTTTGGTTTTAAAAGGTGCTTGTTTAGGTATCTGAGATCCAGGATGGGCTGCCATTCTGCTGTCTTTTTTGGGGTAAGGAAGTACCTGGACTACAATCCTTTGCCCTGGTGTAGGGGTGGAACCCTTTCCACAGCTCTGAGAGCTAGGAGGGAAGAGACCTCTGCCTCTAAGGCAAGTGCCTCTGATGGATTTGCAGGTGGAAAGGATCTGGTTCTCATCTTTGGAAACGTTTTGAAGCTGAGAACCAGTCCCTGGCTTACTGCTTCCAGGACCCATTTATCTGATGTCACAGACTCCCAGTCCTGGACAAAGTAAGCCAGCCTGCCCCCTACAGGTAGCTGAGAATCGGCCCTGGCAACCCCAACAGGGTGCCTGCTTGGCAGGGGCTTTGGGCTGAGGGGTGGAAGCAGGCCTGCTTGCACCCCATCTGCCTCTCCCTCTAAAGAACCCCCTCTGGGCATAAGCAGAAGAGGAGGCATGGGCTTGGTAAAAAGGCCTATGAAAAGGCCTGCCCCTGCCCCTGGGAAGCTGCCTTTGAGGAGTGGCCTGCCTTTCCTTGGCCTGTGCACGCCTATAGGTGGTCCTATACTCATCCATTTTCTTCATGTAATTCTCTGTCTGCTCCCCAAACAGAGAATTACCCACAACAGGAAAATCCATGGCCTTAGTCTGGGTATCCTGTGACAGGCTAGTACATCTGAGCCAAGCCATTCTTCAAAGTGCCACAGATGTAGCCATGACTCTTGATGACACATCATTTGAGTCCACTGCAGCATGGAATTGCACCTTGGATGCCTCAACACCATCAGCAGCCACCTGCTCCAGCTCCTTGGCAAGCTGGCCAGGGACCAGTTTTGCTAGAGCCATGACAGTGTCCCATCTGGATTTATGATATCTAGCAGCCATATAATTCACCTGTCTGAGTTCCAAGGATGCTGCCATGTACTGTTTCTTTGCCATGGCATCAATCCTCCTGGAGACCTTGTCTGGGGGGTGTGAAGCCAAGGGAATATTTGCCTTGTCACAGGCTGCAGCCTGCACTACTCCAACATGGCTGCATTGTTGTGTAAGGAACTCCATATCAGAGCCTGACAATGTGTACCTCTTGTCCAATCTCTTATCCACAGGAGGTATAGTGTGAGGAGTTTTTAGAATTTTAAATGTCTGTTTCCCAAAAGATTTATGCAAGGGAATAGACAGTCTCTTAGACTCTGGGATATCCATCATTTCCACATAGTCAGGCTCCTCTAGATCATCCACAGCTTCCTCCATAGGGAGCTGGAGGGTTTCAGCCACTTTTTTATAAAACATAAAACGAGAAGGGGACTCAGAAAGCCTAGGAGGAGACACTCCTGAAGGTCTGTCTTGGGAGATGCCCGGGTCAATGAGCACATCCAGACTTTCAAATCCACATTCACTCTCCTCATACTCCTCTTCCCCCTCCTCCGGTTCATAATATTACTCTAAATCATACTCTTGAACTAGTGGAACCGGCCGAACCGAGTGCTGACCTGATGATGCCAGTTCAGTCGGAACTGGGGAAAGCGACTGGACAATTTTGATCGCTTTGGCTATTTCTTCAGCGGTTGGAGAGGAAAGTTTTGGCTCCACACCAGCTGATTTTCTAGTCCTTTTTGCTGGAACCGACTCCTCAGAGTCAGATCTTCTTTGGCCCGAAGAAGTCTTGCCCTGGTCAGAGGGCACTCCTTCTGGTTCAGTTTGAACCGAAACAGGCTGGCCATCCGGTTCAGCGGACTTTTTGGCCTCCCTTTCCCTGAGCCTACCAACTCTCTTCTCCAGGGTAGCTGCAGGAAAATTTTTACAAATCTGGCAGTCTGCATTGAGGTGGTCAAACCCCAGACAGTTAACACAGGTGGTGCGGGGATCAACCTTGGCAAAGACCTCCCCACACACACTACAGTGTTGAAACCCAGTGGCCCCAGTTTTTCTTTTGGGTTTCTCAGACATAGTGCCAGTCCTATCCAAACTTACCCATTTATGGCAATCCGCCAGGTAAGACCCTCTTATCGGTTCCCAACTGTGTCACGGGTCGTGGAAAAAAACGTAATAAAATCCGTTTTTTTTAGAACCGATAAGAACTGGTAACCACACTCTAAAAGCACAATTTAGGATTTTTTTAAACACTTGATCGGTTCAAACCGAACCGATGACCGTTTTCAAGTTCCACGTAGAAAGATAAAATAACCTATCTAGTACTCACAAATACCACAGACAGAGACTCAACCAACAGGTTACGGTTTAATTTCAGTCGAAAACCGAGCAAATGGCACTTTAACCGACAAAATGAACCGAGCAGAAGGAGAAATCTCCGGAGCGACTGTTCAGTGAGGCGGAGTAAAGAATCTGACGGTTTGAGTTTGAAGAACAACCGACAGAGTCTCAACCGAGCTCGAGCTCAACGTTCCATGCCTGGCACGGAAAGTTGACTCTTTCATCTCCGGGGCAGTTCGAAGGTTGGGACTCACTGCATATGTCAGAATATAGCAAGACTTCATGTCGTTTGAAAGACCCCCTCTCCAAGGACTTCCAGACAATTTCAGAAAGGATCGAGCAGATAACATCTACACATACCACTAAGAAGGGTGTAGGACCCGGATCAAAACTACAACTGTTTGGGTGCAATGTTTGGACGATCTTCACAATGACCATGAATTCCAGCCGGCAGAAATCTGACCAGACAGAGTGCATGCCACTTCATGATGCTCTCTACAATCCCTCATAGGGGAGGTCAGGCCGATGCTAGACCTGATGCTGGCAATCTTATCTGCGAAGAATCGAGCAAACTCCTCACACTTAAACTGAGAAAAGGCTTCTCTGGGCTGGAGACAGATTGGATTGCACAATCTGTCCATAGTCCGGAAAAGTTGAGCTGGTCGATTCAACAGATGGTTGGGAGCAAGAGTGACGGATACTCAGGAGTGACACAACAGGATGCACAGTGAGGTGCCAGAGTGAGCAGGAGCAATTTTTCTTCAAGGACATGAAAAAGTGACAAATGAACCAAAGGTTGACACTGTTAGAGAAAAAACACACACTGTATAAAAGAATGTATGGGTGCCCATACACAACTAAAGCTGTGTTTCCATCTCTGGAATGTGATGATACCATGGAGACTTCTCAAGCTTCGCTCTCAAGGTCTCTATCTATGATGTCATTACATGCCCTCGATAGAAACACAGCCATGTTGTGTACGGGCACCCATACACTACTATATAAATTCTATATATATGCTAGGTCAGACAAATGGCATATCATGAGCGCTTCTGCTGCCACCTGAGAGACCAAGGTTTACCTGTGAGCACTGAAATCCCACACAGGGGTAGTGAGGGGAAGAGTTTGGCTTTTCATGTGCTAAAATAGTGGGAGGAGTCAAATGGGTAGAATAGGCACGGTGGCCTGATAAGATCAGGAGATAAGGGAGGGAAAGGAAACAATGAGGTGGATGGTCAGTTAAGCAATAATGCACAACAGGGTGTGTATCATGCTGGGAGAACATCACAACTTGGGTGGTTGGGCATGAGGCCACAGGTTGAGTGTATCCAATACCTGAGACATGATATTATTCCCATGACACAGGAGTGAATTACTGCAATTATAAAATGGCTGTCTTGTTAAAAAAAATTAAAGATAAAAAGTGAAAAAAAAAAAAAAAAACATTTTTATAATACTTTTTAGTTGCTTTTAAAACAGGCATGATGCTGTGCTGCGATAACATCAGTGTCAAAGGTCAGCACTGACCAATCACAGTCCAGGAACTTTCCTCACCATTTTTACGGCTGTGGGCGGAGCCTGACGTTTTGCTTTCTGTGGCTCAAAACGGCTGATCGTGGCACCTTCTGTTGGACTTTTGGAAGTATCCTTCCAAAGTCCATAATCATAACACTCCATCACGATCGGCCGCTATGAGTAACAGCCACACTATTTTGGCTGTTACTTCTGCATTCCAGGACAAAAACTGTTGTCACTTTCTATGGTTCCATGAACTCCCAGACAGAACAAAGTTATCTAAACTGACAAATCAAAACAAGACTAAGAGTAAGGTGCCTGGTTCTATGAGGGCTACAGTACACTTGTAAAGAAATATAGACGCCACACTCACCAAATAATAAGTAAATTGCAGCTGGTTTTAAGTTTTCATTTTCTTTGACCACTTAGCAGGGTCAAAATTATGTTCTACAGCCACTAGCCAGCATGGCTAGTGTCTGAGAAACTCCACTAGCCCCACAGACCTTTTCACTGACCTAGCTGTTGTATTTACTGAATTGTTACCTTCTCCACTACGAGCCAACAGGGCTAGTTAAAGGAAAATCTTACACGCCTGATACAAAATCTACCAGCATTAGGCTAGTGGGCTGGTGCCAATTTAGAACCCTGCTTATATATCAATGTTTTGTGGTTTTAGCAACTTTCTCAAGGTTTAGCGGTTCCATCGTATACATTTTTTTCTTTTCAAAGCAATATTTTTCAGGTAAGAAAAAATATATATATAAGTTTTCAATGTGGCAATTGCTCAGTCTGCAGTGTACACAATATATATATATATATATATATATATATATATATATATATATATATATATATATATATATATATATACACACACACACACACATTTATAAAATGGGTAAGGAAATTACAGCAATATCATTAATGATCATCATCACATGACGATGCGTATATCAGGCGCGACCGCACCTGCACTTTGATCCCCCCTCCAAACAATTTGACATTTTATAAGATAGATAAACCACTCTGAGTTGTGATATACGCACACCTCGAGCGCATAATGTACACCGCGCAGCATATATCAGAGTCAGAGTACCCATCACACACCTCAGAGTGGTATATCTATTACATATATATATATATACACACACACACACACACACATACATATATATATATATATATATATACACACACACACACACACACACACATACATACATATACACACACGTATATATACACACCAGTAGCTTCTTGTATGCTGCAAATTCTTTGTTCCGTGTATATCTGCATGTTTATTTTTATTTTTTGGGGGGGAAGCAGAGCGGAAAAATATTGCTTTGAAAAGGGATTTGTTCCCGAATCCTTTTTGCTTTCACCAGACCACCATGCTTCCCACAGTAGTAACAAAAAGCCCTGGCCTGTAATTAGGGGTGTCATGAATTTACAGTATATCACTGTACTGGAAGTCATAGCACTGATAAGGTGTGTAATGTCTCAAACAAATAACTGCTTTTTATGTAAACAGTGGTGTTCAGACCTACTGTTCGATGCACTGTAAATAATACTGACTTATTGTGCTGAACTGAACTAAACTATCGCACTGAATACTGAACTACTGCACTAAATACTGAACTACTGCACTAAATACTGAACTACTGCACTAAACCACCCTAGCCCTTACTCTCTAACGCCACCCCCTTCTCAGTTTTGCTGGGACACTACCCCAAATGGTGCACTTCCTCTCAGTTTCACTTCCTCATCTTTAACCTTCTCATCCTCTATTTTTCCTCTTCTCTTTCTTGCATAAACACAGCTACCGCCTTCTCTCAAACTCTCTCTCTCATCTTTTATACCCTTTACACCACTGCCTCTGAACTCCTCTCACCTTCCATCCAGCTCCCCCTTCACCTATTTCTGCCTGACTGGTCTCGCTCTCTTAGCACATTATCCGTCATTATTAAATCAGTGTCTGGATGCTTTAAATTTGCCTTATTGTACTGTCTTGTATAACCTGAAATTTGTATTTTGGTGTTATTTGGTCCTGCTACCTAAAATCCCCTGTCATAATTACCGTTGTTGCACTCAAATATCTGCATGCAACTTGTATTATGTATTCTTGTTTGTTTCTTTTGAAGTTTGTCTCTGTACTCTCCCGGGTCATGCTGAAAATAGTCTTTCTGGCTTGTGTACCTACCTGGTAAACAAAAACTAAATAAAAAAAATATCGGAGGGATTGTTTGGGGAAGGTATGTCTATTTGCAGATGACACAAAGATCGATAATAGGGTGGACACACCAGGATGTGTGTGTGTGTGGAGGCTATGAAGAAGGACCTGAAGATTGTGAAAGGGTGGTTGAAAACATGGCAGCTGAAATTCAATGCCAAACAGCTTACAGTAATGCACATGGGGTGTAAAAACCCACAAGCAGTACACGCACGGAGGGAGAGGTAATAAAGTCGACTGAGAAGGAGATGGATCTGGGGATTACAATTCTGAACAACCTTAAGATGGGTGACCAATGCAGAAAGGCGGTGAGTAAGGCAAATAAAATGCTGGCGTGCACAGGGAAGGGAATAACAAGTAGAAAAAGGCCCATTGAGCAGTCTAGTATGCCAAACTCTGCCCAATACATGAGTAATGGCCCTGTTAAACAAAATCTATCCAGAGCCGATATGGCTGTGGTGACCTTCTGAAGCTCCGGAGAGCTAGCGCCGCTGAGTGCCATCCGCAAGATGGTGGTGGTGAGGCAACTATGCATGCATGGCAATCGTGCATGTGCAGTTTGCTGAGTATACGCAATATGCCATCTGCAAGACGGCTGACACCAGAACTGTGCATGCTGCAAGAAGCGTGATGCAGTTCTGTCCTGAAGATTCTGGAAGGGTGGTCAAAAACATGGCAGCTGAAATTCAATGCCAAAAAGTGTACAGTAATGCACATGGGTGTAAAAACCCACAAGCAGCACACGCACGGGGGGGGAGGGAAATAAAGTCAACTGAGAAGGAGATGGATCTGTAAATTATAATTCTGAACAAACTTAAGGTGGGTGACCAATGCAAAAAGGCGGTGGGGTAAGGCAAACAGAATGCTGGCGTGCACAGGGAGGGTAATAACAAGTACAAGGAGGGAGGTATTGATGCCACTTTATAAAACCATGGTGAGACCTCACCTGGAGTATGTGGTCCAGATCTGGAGACCACACCTATGCAAGGACATAGAACAGACTGAAAGGGTTCAGAGAAGGGCAGCCCAGATGGTGCACGGTATACATAGGAAGCCCTATCAGGAGAGATGTAGGAAGCTGGATCTGTACTCATTGGAGACGAGGAGGGAGCGGGAAGACAAAACATTTACATTCATGAAGAGGATTAATAACAAGGGAAAAGAGAGCTTATTTACAAGGAAAGTAGGTGGCAAAACTAGAGGGCATAGTTTAAGATTAGAAGGAGGAAGATTTAAGGACAGTGTAAGGGGGTCATACTTCACGGAGAGGGTGGTGGAGCCCTGGAACAAACTGCCTGAAGATGTGGTGGGTGCCAAAACGGTGAAAGGATTCAAGAGGGCATGGGACAGACATAAGGGGTTAACCGGGGGACGAAAGGGGATGTAATGTGACAAATGTGAAGAGTGGGGGGGTAAGGGGCAGACTCGATGGGCCAGACTGGTTCTTTTCTGCCTACAGATTTCTTTGATTCTATTGGCACTAGAGGTAACATCCAGTAATAGAAAACCAATTTGCCTTATTGGCTGTTATCAGCCTCCCAAAACCCCTCTGACACAATCTGGAAGCCTAAAGAGGCTAATTCAAAGGTACAGTAATAGTCACAAAATTTTAACTGGGATCTTTAGTATTAATTAGGGAAAGAGAACAGACTCGTTTGCCTCAGCTCACCTGATTCTGAGCTTGAACTAGATCTAATGATAACGCATACTGCCAGACTTGAAAAACACAGATGCTTCAACCACAACTGATTTAAATTTTACTAATATGCCTGAAAGACATGTTCATCGGACTCATTTGCTGACCAACAGTTTACCTAATGTGTTCGTGAGCGACAAAAAACAAAGAGAAAGCCTAACACTAGAAAATGTATTTTATTTAAGAAATAAAATTTTATTAGACTTAGACTTGCCAGGATTGGATTTTTTTTTTTTATATTTTCGACTGAAAATATCTATCTTAATTTGTAAGCCTTAGTCCCGATTTTTTTTACTGCAAAATGGCAATGATGTGCAAAATTCTAAGTCTGAATGAAAACCTAGATTTATTTCACAGTTTAACAGGTTAAAAGCACATAACCAGTATGTGCCAGTTTTTCTTGACTGACTGACATGGTGGCCTGAACGAGAGCTCTAGCCCACATCTAACAAAATCAGTATCTGTCCTGCCTAAGAGGAACTGACGGAACTATACAAAATGCGAAGAAGAACTGCTCTGATGGGCCAGACTAAGTAACAGCAAAAATAGGAAGCAAAATAGAACGAGGAGACCTGCAGCTTACTGAAGCAGCCCAGGCAACTCTCCTTCCCGGGCCTCAGGCATGACAGTGGGGGCAGGAGGGGAGGAGAAGGAAGATGATCTCTTGAACGCTGGTTCCATGTCCACCCAAGGCAGCACGGCAACCATCCTAAAAACTTTACAGCACACAGATGCTAATGTGATGGCTATCAAAAGGGACAGGAAGAAGCAAGAAGAACAAAGTGTAGCCATTGGGAGAGCCATTTTAGAGCTCAGAGAGGAGGGGGACTGCTTGAGCTGGACTGTGCTGTTCCAGGGTCAGAGAGAGAAAGAGGGAACTGACAGAGTGGGCAGAGGACCCAGAAGAGAGAGATGCAGAACAGAACTCGGACTGTTTGGTTTCCCAGAGGACCCGAAACATTCCGATTTTAACTCCTTTATCATTACTTGGTTAAGAAAAGAACTGCCAACTACTGGACGACTACAAAAATAGATCTAAAGGACTCGCAGAGCCCTGGGATAGAAACCCCAATGAGAGATACCCCGGAGATCAGTTGTTGTCAAGTTTCAGCCTAGGCTGTGAATGACAGACAACATGTTGGGAAGAAATATCAGTGTAGCAAAAAGAACAATGTAAAAATAGGCTCTGGCGCTTGGTGTAAAAAATTAAAAAAAAAAATAAAATTCAATGTATTTTTTTTCATCGGTTGCAGCATTTGTTCTGAAATCGACATTTAATGCCGATTATTGATTTCAATTGAATCCTGGCAAGCCTAATTACACTGCATCTATGTCTGATCTGGAAAACTCTAATTGGGAGTGGCTGAAATCAATTCCTGAAATCAATGATGCCTACGCATACTTCACAAGTACATTTTCTGAAAGCACACACCAATTAGGAAGTGTCCTGTTAGGCTAAATAATTCTTCTTGGTACTAGCCACACTTAAACTCATTAGATAAATCAAGAAATAAGGCATGACAAAAATGAAAAATACTAATTCTTTAGCTGATTGGCAGGTCTAAAGTGGCAACAGAAATTAACTTAAGGCAGTCAAGACAGATAAGCAACAATTTGTCTGGACCAAACTGGACAAAAGCAAAACATTAGATCCTAGTATGTTTTGGAAACTAGTAAAAAGTCTTAAATCACTCTCTTCCTCGTCCGTCCCAAACTTCTTTGCAATAAATGGAAACAGAATGGGTAATTTAAATACAAAAGTGGATGCATTCAGTGACTATTTCAGCTTCACGTTTGCCTAGCGGAACCTCGGAAAGTGGCAGTGCCTAACCCTTTGTGCACACCAGACTGGTCTTGAGTTAAGCATCCCCTTTTGCATTATCTACTATTTCAGTTAAGTGATTTGCGGGCAGCTTTACAAGGACAAGTAAACAGGCTGTCCTATAATTCAACATCCAGAAATCCCAAAACATAGCACTGTAGGTATGAGTCTAACCTACAGGGTAATGTACTTCATTTGCTTAAAAATTGCAATTTTTAAGAGGTTGTCAGCTTTAAAAGATGCTCAGAAATGTAAGCAAACCAGTGACTTCTGTTTAAACTCCACACTCCAGCAGATGCCTAAACTAGCCACAACATCAGTGTGTGATGACGAAGAAGCGACCACACTCTGGAGTAAGCATTCACTTTGTATGGGGCCATTATAAATTTAGTTATACCATTATATGAGGATTACGTTTCTCATCAAAATCTTAATATAATGACATAACAATATTTATACTGTCCCCCATAAAAAGTTAATGCTTGCTCCGAAGCTGGGTTATTCTGATCTGATGTCATCACACACTGATGTTGCAGCCATTTTAGGCATCAACTGAGGTGCAGAGTTTAAACAGAAGTCTCAGTTTGTTTACATTTCTGAGCATGCTTTAAAGCTGACAAAACTACTTAAAACAGCATTTTTAAGCAAACGGAGGACATCATTCTGTAGGCAAGGCTCTTACCTATAGTGCTTTTTTGGGGGGATTTTTGTTTTCTTGATTCTATAATTTGCCCTGTTTATGTGCAAGGCATAAAATAAGCAGGTTTGCATCGCAATTTGTGACCCAAGATCGGTAAAAAGCGAGTCAAGTCTGGCAATGATTAGCAGTCACTGCTAATCATTGCCAATTAGTCCTGGGTCCTGTAAAAGTGCCTTACTGAGCACTGTTCCTTTCATTTTTAAACTTTTTTTTGTCCTGGTATCCGCTGTTTGCACTCCTCCTTTGCGCCCCGCCCCATAAACTCGAGCTGTTCCCTGGCTGGTCCAGAGATGCGCCTGCTCATCCCTAACCCGGTCTCCGCGGGGAGAAACGTGACTGAGTCCTTTCACAGCGCACCCAGAAGAGAAAGCAGGTGTTGGGAGGTCAAGCAGGAGTCCAAAGGTGTTTTCTTTATTTTATTTCACTCCCCCAATTGTTGCACTGTTGTCCGGCTAACTGTGTCTTTTTGTTTTGCAGGTGGTCGGAGACAAGCCAGAGCCAGGAGGAGTGGTGGCCGCAACAAGGAGAAGCCGGAGGGAGAAGGCCTGGCTGAGACCACGAGAGGGCAAGGGGGCAACCGGAACGGAGTGAAGAACAGGCGGCTGCATCGTGGGACAAGGCAGAGGGACGGGCAGATTCAGAGGAGAGCAGAAGCGCAGCAGAATCGGGGAGCTCTGCAGCAGAACAAAAAATTTTCATTTGGTCGTGGAGCTGGAGGAGGGAAGAGGGGCACATGTACTTCAGGGAACAGATGGGGGCGGGGAAAACAGCGTAATGGCAATGAACGGGCAAGGCCTAGAGCTGTACTGTGGGTGGGGGGAGAACAAGGGCATGAAAGAGTCGCCCTGCCTTGAACTTTAAGTTCGTGCCCTGCTTGCAGTGAATTTGGGAAAAAACAGTGAACGTAATTGCAGTGAACAATGGGAACAGAATAAAGATTCTGCACCCCGCTTTGTGGAGACTATGGGGAATCAGAACTTAATGTGCCCTGCTACAATGTTGTGTGCCCTGCATCTTTGCAGTGAACATTTGGGAACAGATAAAGAAGTGTAACCCCTTGTTACCCGGGGTTACTAGAATCCCAGTAAGACCTAGTGGTAGGCAGGGAAGGCAGCTTGTGAAACTCCAGTTAAATGGATTTCACACTGTCTTGCTCTGTTCTCAGTCTCAGCTGAGACTGAGGGATGACATCATCACAGAACTGTCGCAGCTGCATGAGCCACAATGGAATCTGCAGCAGGGAGTTGGACTAGAATGTTGGGAGGTTTGAACAGTAGTCTGTAGGTCAGTTGGAGTTTGGAGCTTGTTGTGAGAGGAGCACAGCAGCTCTGTTATTAGGTTCTTGGAGCCTCAGCCCTGAAATAGGGCTACATTCAGGGAAAAGGTGCGTTTCCACCTAAAGAGACACACAGTGAGCTATTTTTAAAGTGGTGGAGACAGCTGAGTCGGGTCTCTGTGCCCCATCCCTCAGGGGATGGGGCAGGAAGGTTTACCTGCATTTCCAGGGGCAACCCCCTGGCTACTGCTAGTGAAGAAGCTGCCTTATTTTGTCCAAGAGTCTGGGAAACAAGAAGATTTTGTGATTCGCCTGTGGGGCACCTGCAACCGGAGGGTGAGTTCTGCTCTTTTTAAAAGGCCCATGTTTCACCCTGAACTGTATTAAAGTGGTGATTGGACTACTGAAGTAGTGGGAGGCCTAGAGTAATAGGCTTAGCCAAAAGTAAAAGTATGTTCAAGTCCAGCACATAGGGGAAGTCAAGACATGTAGAGGAGATGTGATATACATCTACCCAGTAATCTACATTGCCAGGCTTTCAAAAGAGTTGTTTAGTTTCCAGAGAAATGGCCGGGTATGGATTGTGGGAGCTGGAGGTGGGAGACCCCCCATCTTTAGTAACCAGGTCCACCTCTACGGATTTGCTCTGTGGATTTCTACTTTGCCTCACGCACTTGGCCAGTGATGAGGAAAGTACCCAGATGTGAAATGGAAGGAAAATTTCCCAGTAGGAGTCGAAGGCTCTAAGGTGGTTTGGGGAGCCACTAATTAGAAAACTGGTTCATTCTCATAATGGACTGCAGATCAAGTGGCCAGCAGGGAAGCTGGGCCAGTGGGGAAAACCCAAGTAGTGTACAAGTCAGGCTGTGTACCCAAAGCTGCATGAAAGTCCGGGTTGTGTGCCTGGTGGGTTTAGAGCCCAAAAGGTTGGAAATGTGAAGAAGTGTTCTGCTGTCTCTAATCTGCATTACCAGGAATGTAGCCCAGTGGGGGTTCGTCTATGCTTTGTTTGTTCAGTCTGAATGTGAATAAAAGCCACACTGTAGAATCCCATTTCTGGTTTTGGGACATTACAGTTATTGCTTCCTGTGTTCCGGAATTACTTGGGTGCCCCTGTGCAGAGTAGCCAAACCTAGGCTCCCTGTGCCGAGTAACCTTATCCTCCCCGAACCCAGTCCCCACTAGGTACTGCTGTCAGCTTCAACAGCATACCACCTGTCATTTTGCAAAAAGGCAGGGGTCCGGGGGTTACAGAAGTAACCACCCCTGCCTGCTTTGAGATGTCGGTAACCAAGAAGTAATGTGCCCTGCTCTTGACTTTGCAGTGAATTTGGGAACTGAAAAAGAGACTAAGTGAAATGTGCCCTGCTTTGCAGAGATTGGGAGCACCAGAACTTATTGAGAACAGAACAAGACTAAGTTAATGTGTCCTGCTTTGCAGAGATCTGTGTGCCCTGCAGCTAGTTGTGTGCCCACATGCAGCGAACAATCTGGGAACAGAAAACAAGACTAAGTAATGTGCCCTGCTTTGCAGAGATTGGGGGGACCAACTTATTTAAATGTGCCCAGCCCTGCTTGTGTACCCTATATCTGCAGTGAACATTTGGGATAATTACTTGCTTTGCAAAGGTGAGGGGAACTAGGCACCAAGAATTATGTGTCAACTTATTCTGTCAATGACGTATGCCCTAGCACTGCAGTGAACAATTTGGGAACAGAAAAATACTAAGTTATACCCTGCAGCTTTGAATAGAATCCAATGGGACCAGAAAATGTGCCCTAAGTGTGCCCTGCTCTTTGCAGTGAACGTGAGTACACACAGAATAGACTACGTGCCTGCCCTTTGCAGAGATCCATGAGGGAACTAAAAAGACTTGTGCCCTGAGTCACACTGGGAGAGACTGCCCCACTTAGGAACAGGGTTTGGTCTGAGAAGTGCCATCAACTGGACCGGGGTGGGGCTGTGGGTCACACATCTGCTTGCTGCCATTTTCTTTTTTCAGAAAAAGCTTCATCATGTGTTAATTTAAGTAGCCGCACACCCTGACACCTTGTTTTGCTAACTTCAAACTTTTTAATATTACAGTCTGACAGGGCTGGAGTTAAATTAGCAACTGCAGAGGAATGGCGTCAACGGAAAAAAAAAATGGCCACAGACTAGCAGCGAGGAAGACTGTGCAGTGCGTGTTAGTTGCAAATTGGGCTGTGAGTACAAAGATGAGCTAAATGGGTTGAGGAACTTCAGTGAGGCATTAATTTCAGGGATTACAGGCCCCCAGCTTAAAGTTGACACCATCTGGAAACATCTTCTGACACAGCAGCACAAAAAAGCTGTTAACATTTTCAACATTTGGCAGAACAAGGTCACCACTTGATATGTATCACCATACAACAACTGGTAAGTTTAAAATGGGGGAGGAGGTGTTAGGGGTTTGGAGTGAGACTTAAAACTTATTTAATTTATTTGCAGGGAAAGCTTTCAGTAATGCAGAGGAACAGCATAGAACGATTCTAGGCAGGCTAATGGAGATCCTGTATATGATGGCCAAAGAGGACATCCCTATTAAAAAGTCTGAAGCGATAACAAAACAAGAAGAGCGCCATGGAGTTCATTTGGGCAATAAATACATTACCACTGTTAGTGGAAAAGAACTCACAATGTGTATTGGCAAGCACCTAAAAGAAAACCTGCTGGCAACTGTCAAAAGTGCAAATTATTTTTCAGTGCTTATGGACAGTGGTGTGATTGAAAAGGAACTGGTTTATTTAATTTATGTAAATCCCATCAATGGTCAAGAGGAGACTTAAGTTTTTATGAATGAAAGCTGTATCAGATGGCACAAGAGAGGGACCAAAAAATCTCCTTTTAGACATTTTTACAGAGTCTGGCCTTAATATAAAAAACATCATTGGGTTTGGAGCTGATGGGGCATTGGTCAACATGGGTGCAAGATGGGGTCTTGCTGCTCTTTTAAGGGTAGTCATTCAGTGGCTAGTTGGTGTTCACTGTCTCACACAGATTAGAACTGGCCATAAAAGATGCTTTGGATAACAGCTATTTCAACGATGTTTCAAACTTTCTGACCCAACTGTTTTATCTGTATCAGAAAAGTCCTAAGAGACTCAGAGTTACGGTGCCTTGCCCATGCCATGGAGTTGTCAGTTGAAAAGCCCAAGAAGGCCCATGGCACACACTGGGTGCAGCATAAACATCTTGCCACCCGTGCTGTTACCAAATCATTCCCCCGTAATGTGTACCCATTTAGAATCTATGGCCGCAGACCCAACTCATGACCAGGCCAAAGCCAAGGGAGTGCTGCAAATTATGACTAAATTCCAAATGGTGGCACACCTTTTGTGTTTTGAACAGCTGCTTCAGCCACTTGCCAGGTTCTCATTAGCACTTCAAAAAGAAGTAGTTGAAATACCAGAGCTACTAGGCTCTGTTGAAACTGAGAAACACTCTTGACCATGCTAAGCAGAGTGGTCCCATAGGTGGCAGTGAACTTGACATTCTCTTAAAAAATGGGTCTGATGTTCTTTCAGGAGCATGTGCTCAAGTCACATACAAGAGTGTGAAATCAAAAGTTTTTAACAACTTGACCACTAAAATGTGTTAAACAGCAAACTAAGAAATACATTACAATAATTGAGAACTGTTGTGAACAAAGGTTCGGTTTGACTGATGAAAGTAATATCTATAACCGTGCAACAGTATTAGATACCAGACTTTGGCCAGCCAGCAACTGCAGACAGAAAGGAACTGTAGCTGTATGATAACAGTGACAGTACTGCAGTGGCTGATCACTTTTCAGCACTTTTGCAGCCCGAGTGTGACAGCACTCTGCTACTTGCAAAACGGCAAGAGTTTAAGATTTTTACTCAAATCAATTTCATCAATCTTTCTGCCTCTGCTATCTGGTCAAAGCTGGCATGTGATTTCCAAAATTCTCATCCAAATCTGTTGAAGCTTGTCAATGTGTTGAGAGTATTTCCTGTGTCTAATGCAATTGCAGAAAGGTGTTTTTCAACTATGAACATGGTAAAAACTGACTGGACAGCAAGTCTGACACAGTATACTGTAGAAACATTGATTTGCATTAAAAGCAGTAGCCCCCTCCAGTTGAATTCAACCCAGACAGGACTGTACACATATTTTTTAGTGCTAAACCAAGACATCCTGGTGATTTGGCAGCTGAGAATGGTGGACCACCCCAGGTCCCTCCACCCCAAAACAGGCCAGAATTACAGGCTACATGCCTGGTGGAGAACATTAGCAAAATAGATCACACCCAATCCTTGGTGGTAACTGCATGGCCACTCATGGTCCCAGACAGTTACTGTGTGGTCAATCACAGTCCCAGGGTATGCTGGGGCAGGGGTTTTAAATCTGTCATGGGCTCATGCTCATAAATTCACGGTCTGCTTTGGCAAACATCCTATCTCGGCTCTTTAAATGTATATACTGCTGCACAAGAATTGCTGTATTCTGGAAATGGCTAAATAAAACAGATCAGTCTCAGAAACTTGTGTAAATGTGTATTTTATCACTACAGAGTAAGAATAGTACATTTTATGGGGTTTTGAGCAAAAATATCAATTTATGGTAATTGTTAATCAACTTCGGTCAATTGCTAATCATTTTTTTTTACTTTGATTAGCGAAGGCCGCTTATCAAGTCTCCAACACTAATTTATGCATTGACAAGTCCTTGAAGCTACACCAAAATAAGAGCTAAGGGATTGATGGTTTACATTCTAAAATTACTGAAATGTGCTGCATCCCCGGATTTATTTATTCAATTTGTCAAGTTAGACAGTGACAGATTACTCTTTAAAATTACAGCCCAGTCTTCTTTGCTTTAAAGTACACAGTGCTGGCAAATGCACAGTGAAGAGTATGCCATAATATAGCTGACACCTTTGTACAATACCTCTGCAAAACTACCTAATTTACCAACCTCGTTAGTGTGGGTGCATAGCCAGCACCCTGCATGACAATTACTACTACATATTTCATACCCCGTTCGATCATCTTGTTCACAATATTGACACTAGCAGAACATGCAGGTGTTCGGCGGCTCCTGTTTACTCCATTCTCAGTAGTAAATAATGTACTCTGTGCTTATGGCACTGGAACCTATGGTCTCGATATAGACTTTAAAAATTTAAAAGCGCATGGAAAATCCAACTCCGATCCAGGATTGGTCGGCACATAGTAGCCCAGCATGGTACCCCCCAGGCCGCTATCTGGCTACCTCCAAGCAATGAATACCTATCAACCGACCCACACATTCTCAGGAACATTCTGTTACATACAAGCAGCTCAAGGAACACCTAAGAAGGCTGATACTGTTGCTATTACTACTCTCTGGCAATATCCACCCTAACCCTGGTCCCCCACAACAAGCGCCCAATGGTGTAAAAAAGTTAGCTGTGCTCACACTGGCGTCCATCAACATCTGCAGCCTACTTGCTAAACTTGACAATCTTTGAGTCTAGGTTGCCCAACATAACCCCAATATTCTCTCGATCGTGGAGACTTGGCTCTTGCCCGAGATACCGGATACCGCCATCATTTTACCAGGTTACACTGTCTTCAGGCAAGACAGGCTTATCAAAAGTGGATGATGATGTGCAATATATCTAAAAGACATGCTCATGGGGCATGCCATGCCCTTGTCCAACTTAGGGAACAATATACTGGTGCTAGCCATCAAAATCTTACTTGGTGCACATAACAGAGCCCTCACTGTGGCATCAGTATATATTCCACTCAAACATAATGTCTCAGGACTAATTTCAAGTCTTGGACTGTATGTGTAGCTTGCAGTTTAGCTCTGAAATTATCATGCTGGGAGACTTCAATTTTAACAGACTCTCCACAGAAGCAAGCATCTATAAGGATGCTATTCCTAATGAACACTTCACACAACTTGTTGAGTCCCCAGTCAGGACAAATTACAGGACGGGGACAAGTACTTTACTGGATTGGGTGCTCTCCAATCACCCTGAACACACATCAAATACAACTGCCCTCCCAGATGCTATTAGTGACCATTCCCCTGTCCTGTGTAATTGGTCTAATAAATTCACTAAGTCACCAGCCAAAACAATTAAAAGCAGGGTACCTAATACGTGGTCATCTTGAGCCACTAAAACTACATCAACAAACACAAGATTGATTCCCGACTGATTCTGCTGTTGACGTTAACACCACACTTGATTATTTCATTTATCACTTCAATGCTGCCTGTGACGTCCACGCCCCCATTAAAAAATGAAAAATCAAGGGCGCTTGCAACCCGTGGATCACACCAGGTCTTACACATCTCATGAAAAATAGACATCACCTTTGGCATCAGGCAAGGGCCATAGGCAGACAAGTGGATATCCAGGAATATAAAAAAACCAGGAATGAGTGTACTCCAGCCATCTGCACCAAAAAGAACCAGTACTACAGGGAAGCACTCACCAACTCCTGGAAAGAAGGTAAGAAGTTCTGAAGCAACATGAAGGACATAACAGGGAAGGATCCAAAAATGCCCCCCTTCCATGCTAAATATTGATGGTACCTTGACACGTGACCCAATAACCACTGCAAACACATTTAACAATGCTTTTATTGACCTCAGTAGTGTCCTGCCCCCTGACGACTTTGAAGTCTCCACAAATGCTGATAATGTAGAGAATCTGGACCAGCCTCTGGCTCACCCAGACACCCACCATTCTATTTCAAAGCTGTTAATGTGGCCTGGTGGTGCTGAGGGTTGAGTCACTGGATGGCACACCTTGCACCATGCCGGAGACCTGGGTTCGGAAACTAGCCCAGGTCGTTGGGGGTTGGCAGGAGAGGACTAGGACTGAGCATCTGTCGACAGCTCTCCTATTCCTGGGGTGGGCTGGTGAAGCACACCGTGCTGCGGTGGCCCTTGGGGATGCCTGGGAGTACTGCAGACATAGGTGTTAGCGGAAGGGTAGCGCAGCGGATGTCTGCACATCAGTGCATGGACGTCACTGCACACCCGCTCCACATCGAGGGACCTCAATGGAGGAAAAATGGCTGGGCGCGACCGAACAGCCTGATAGCTGCGTCCTGTCTTGCCAGGAAGACTCTCGTGGAATCGTGCTTGGGGGGCTGGCTGAACAAGGTATGGGGAGGCCTTGCGGCAGACTGGCGACGGCTATGCCAGATCCCCCATATAGAAACATAGACTTTGACGGCAGAAAAGGACCACTTGGCCCACCCAGTCTGCCCATTTCCCTACCTACTGGATAAGCTGCAGATTCTAGTTAACCAACAGCCTGCTTCCTGCAACCCCCCCACTATAACTGCTTTGTGTCTGTCCCATGCATGTCTGAATTCCCCCACTGTTTTAGACCCGATGACCTCCTCAGGAAGGCTGTTCCATGTATCCACTACTCTCTCCGTGAAAAAGAATTTCCTCACATTACCCCTGAGCCATCCCCCCTCTGTCTTTAAACTGTGCCCCCTTGTTCTTACACATCTCTTTTTCTGAAAGATGCTACCCTCCTGGACTTTGTTGATTCCCTTGAGGTACTTGAACGTTTCTATCATGTCCCCCCTGTCCCTCCTTTCATCAAGGGTATACATATTAAGCTCTCTCAGTCTCTCTTCATATGGTTTCTGATGTAGACCCTGACCACTTTAGTTGCTCCTCTGGACTGCTTCCATCCTGTCTATGTCCTTGCGTAGATGAGGTCTCCAAACTGCACACAGTACTCCAGATGGGGTCTAACCAACTGTCTGTATAGAGGATAATCACTTCCTTTTTCTACTTGTGATGCCCCTTCCTATGCATCCCAGTATCCCCTGGCTTCCCTACTGACTTTTCACATTGCTTACCCACCTTTAGGTCATCTGATATGACTACTCCCAGGTCCCTTTCCATTTTTGTTGTTGTTAGTACCTCCCCTGCTATTGTGTACTCTTCGCCTGGGTTTTTGTTTCCCAGGTGCATTACTTTGCACTTCTTTGCACTGAATCCAAGTTGCCATATGTCTGACCATTCCTCCAACCTTGCCAAGTCCCTTCTCATCTTTTCTACCCCCTATTGTGTATCAACTCTGTTACAGATCTTTGTGTCATCTGCAAAGAGGCATACCTTTCCCTCCAGACCCTCTGCAATGTCACTTATAAAGATGTTAAAGAGGATTGGACCCAGTACGAGCCCTGAGGTACTCCACTAGTAACCCCTTTCTTCGGAATGTGTTCCATTCACTATTACCTTTGTGTCCTGTTGTGCAGCCAGTTCACATTCATGCTACCACCCTGGGACCCACTCCCAGGCTGGCTAACTTGATTATTAATCTTTTATGCGGGACTGTGTCAAATGCCTTGCTAAAGTCTAGGTAGGCCATATCCACAGCCCCTCCCTGGTCTATTACTTTGGTCACCCAGTCAAAGAAATCAATTAGATTAGTCTGACATGACCTTCCTGCTGTAAATCCATGTTGCTTTGGGTCCTGTGCCCTGCTGG
Organism: Neoceratodus forsteri; assembly: GCA_016271365.2. Classification (NCBI taxonomy): domain Eukaryota; kingdom Metazoa; phylum Chordata; order Ceratodontiformes; family Ceratodontidae; genus Neoceratodus; species Neoceratodus forsteri. Next base: position 1,071,806,552 of record CM028130.1, read on the forward strand.
CCTCTAGGTGCTCAACAATTCTTTCTTTCAGAAGTGATTCCATCATTTTCCCTACCACTGAGGTCAAACTTACAGGTCTGTAGTTTCCTGCTTCTGCCTTGCTCCCACTTTGTAAAGGGAATCACATCTGCCCTCCTCCAGTCCTCAGGTACCCCCATCCTGCCATGATTTGTTAAAAGTGTGGTCAGTGGTGTCACTAGGTCCCCCCTTAGTTCTTTTAGGATTCTGGGGTGAATCCCATCAGGCCCCATTGCTTTGTCCACCTTAAGTTTTAGGAGTTCTTTCAGGACTCTTTCTTCTGTGAATGGACTGGTATCAACCCCCCTACCCAGAGTGCTTCTATTGTCAGGTTTAGGTAACTGCTCCTCATCTGCTTTTGTGAATACTGAGCAAAAGTATTCATTCAGTATCTCTGCCTTTTCACTGTCTCCTCTGCCCACCTCCCTCTCCTTTATTAATCTTCACTATCCCTCCCTTAACCTTTCTATGCTCTAATGTACCTATAAAAGGTTTTATCCCCCTTTTTGACCGAGTTGGCTATTTTTTCCTCGGTTTGTGCCTTTGCTATTCTGACTGCCTTTCCTACTTTTATCTAATTTAGTTGATACAGTTCCCTGTCGTGCTCCCTCTGTGATTCCTTATACTTTTTGAATGCAGCCTTTTTCTCCTTAACCTTCCCTGCCACCTTTTTTGAGAACCATAGTGGTTTTTTACTCCGCTTTGTTTTCTTCATTTGTTTTACACAAAGACTTGTTGCCTCTATGATGGCAGTTTTGATTTTTCTCCATTGTTCTTCCACCCCTCCTATTTGGCCATTTGCTAGTGCATTCTTCAGGTGTTCACCCATTTTGCCAAAGTCAGCCCTTCTAAAGTCCAGTATCCTTGTTTTTGTATGGCTTATCTCCATGGTTGTGCTCATTGTGAAGCACACTGTGCAGTGGTCGCTTGTTCCCAAATGTCTACTGACTTCTAAATTTGTGATCCTCTCTCCATTTGAGAGTACCAGGTCTAGTATTGCTCCCTCCCGAGTGTGTTCCAGCACTAGCTGTCTAAGGTCTGCCCCCTGCAGGGCATCGAGAATGACCCTGCTCTTGGATGTGGCTGCAGTACATGTCCTCCAATTAACATATGGCATATTCAGGTCCCCCATCGACAGTATCTCCCTTTTCAGCCATTTTGAGAATGTCCTCTATCATTTTCTTGTCCATTTCCTCCCCTTGAGACGGGGGTCTGTATACCACCCCTGCAGGATTGTGATGCCATTCCCCATCTCCAAGGTAACCCAGAGTGCCTCTTGTCCTCCCCCTTTACTTTTTAGTTCTGTAGCTTTGATCCCTTCCCTTATGTATAGAGCTACTCCACCTCCTCTTTTGCCTTCCCTGTCCCTTCTGTAGAATGTGTACCCTGGTATGTTGACATCCCATTCATGGTTCTCGGTGTACCATGTTTCTATGACTGCCACAATATCCAATTGTTCATCTTCCATCAAAGCTACTAGCTCAGAAAACTTGTTCCCCAGACTACGGGCATTAGTAGTCATTGCCCTCCATTTAATGTTGGCTTGATCCTTTTTTCTCCCATCCCTGCTCTTATTGCTCTTATCTATTTTACCATTTACCCCAGTCCTGCCCTGTGTTGAGCTCTGTACCTCACTGTTTACCCTACTACCTGCCATGTTTTGTGGGGGGAGGCTTGACTTTTCCTGCCTTTTATCAGTACCTCCCCCCTTATCTAGTTTAAAAGCTTGCCAAGAAAGCATTTAAACCTGTCACCTAGGAGCTTGGTCCCCTTAGTGGACAAACGCAGACCGTCATACCAGTATAGACCTTTATCTCTCCAGGTGGACCCCCAGTCCCCAATGAAGCCAAAACCCTGTGCTCTGCACCAGTTTTGCAACCATTCATTAAACTGCATAATGTGAGTTAGCCTGGTGCTCTCCCGGCGGGCAGGGTCAGCGGCTGGATTCCCCCACTGGTAAGTTGGCGCAGCAAGGCAGAAAAAATTGTGAGATGATTTAAAAAAAAAAAAAAAAAAGCTGTTACTGTCTTTGAAGCTAGAAAATATATCCTAGAGTTGCTTGGGAAATCCAGATTCAGTGGGGATACACTAGATCTTAAACTAGTCGCTCTCACTTTGGAGGAAATTATAGCACAACTAAGATAATTAACCTATTATTAATGCTATCTCAATTCCTCAATAAGTGGAAATCCACCTTTGTATCCCCTGTTCATTCATAAAAAAGTGGTGATAGAGTTCAACATGGGAACTATGGACTGATCTCCATTCTCCCATCGCTCTCAAAAGCTACTGAACGCACTGTGGCAGATCAGCTGGTTGAGTACCTGGAAAAATACCAGCTACAATGCCCCCAACAACATGGGTTTAGAAAAAGGTATAACACCACCACGGCACTTCTTGAATTCACAGGCTTCATCCACAACTCGCTTGAACAAGGCTGTCTAGTTGGAGCAGCATATACAGACCTTGCTAAAGCCTTTGATATGGTAAATCACATATTTCTGCATGAACAACTCCCCTGCAGGGGGCAATCAAAGGATACCACAGACTGGTTTAAAAGTAACCTATCCAGTCATTCGCAACAGGTGAAGATCGACAATAACCTCACCGACAGACAAGCTGTCCGGTTGGGAGTCTCACAAGGGTCCATTCTGAGTCTCCTTCTGTTCAGTATCTTCCTGAACAGACTCCCTAGCTCCTGCCAGGATCACATCCTACAATATGCAGATGATGCTGTACTCTTCACAAGCAACCATGACCCCGAAGCTTCTCGAGATCCAACTTCAGCACAGATTTGCAAATGTGGAGGGATGGTCATTCTAAACTACAAGAGGACCAAGGTTATGCTTTTCAATGGCTCCCATAACAAATATAGATTCCACCCCCTTACAATCAGAAACTGTGCGTGCTCTCCCCAGGAGCAGATTCAGCATTTCAGATACCTTAGGGTCACCTTTGATGGCACACTAACCTACTCTCAACATAATGTTGCCACAGCTGTCAACATACGAATCAGACTGCTGCACAGGCACAGGTAGCTTGATCGCTGATGCATTAAGGTTAGCAATCCACAGCTCTGTCTCTTCCATCATTGATTATGGGATTGTTATCTATGGCTCTGCCAACATATTCTTCCTACATATCTCAATGGCACTAAATTAGGACTGTAGGCTATTTGCAGGTGCTGCACGACTCATGTATACCTGCCACCTCTATGCTCAGACAAGCTGGCTTCAGATAAAAGACAGAGTCAAATACCAAACTTGTCTACGTGCAAAGAAAGTAAGCAAGTAAGCCTAGGACTTATGCCACCCGGGGTTCAGGAAATTCTAAGCCTTTCCTGTAATCCACTTTGAACAAGGTGCTCTGAAAACCAGATGTTTCTGGTCTCCTGCTGCTGTACTACCCAAGGACAAAGATATTTCGCCTATAGAGCCCCGCTCTGGCTAAACTCCCTACACTGTGACTTTTCCTCAGTAGCCAAGCTTGGCCCATTCAAACATAAACTCCGACAATACCTAATAGCAAACAACAGCTGTGTTTGCATCCACTAAGTAGTTCATATCACCACCACTACCATCTCACCTTAGCACTTATGACTCTGCCCCACCCAACAAGCGCTGATTTCATCCCATCACGCAGAACTACCCTTTCCCACTCCTTCCCCTTCTCCCCTCCCCTACCCTACCTCTCTTCCTCTGTGCTCTTCTCCACATCCCCCCTTCCCAGCTACCTCTCTCGCCAATGCTCCTCCTCACATCCACTTCTTCCTTCCTCACTTCCTTTCCACTTATCTGTTATTGTTTGACAAGGCCTCCTGGCTGATTTACTTTGTTTATACTTACTGTGTGTGCTTATATCTCTAATGTTATAACCTACTTCCTGGCACAAATTGTACAAAGCCAGCCAAATTTGTTCACCTGTTTTTTGTAATTCCATGTTTTATTATTAATTTCTTGTCGTGTGTTAATACCTTTGTTACTCCTACTGACGTGGAACCTATGTAAAAGAGCTCTAGCTCAAACGTGTTTAATTCGAGATCCAAATAAATAAAATAAATAAATAAATTTGGGTACTTTAAATGTGAAAGACAGTTCACCGATGTTACTTTCAACCCTGGGAACATCAAACTCGAAGCCATTAGCTGATTTTAGCCCGTTTGGTGAACTACAAGAAAATAATTCCTTAACGTACTTTGAGAATTCTTGCTTAATGAACAGCCACAAGAAAGTAAACATACGTAGTTGCCTAACTTCATCCAAGGGTAACCAATCGGGAGATGTAAGAACACAACGATGCGTGCCAGTAATAGGGGTAATATTGTCCTTCTAATTTTCAATCTCACATCCTGTGAAAAATTAGATTTCTTTCTATACATCAAGCCAATCCAAGAATTCACCCTTTCCTCTAAAGTTCTTAAATGATAGCCCCATTTCAAGCTTTCATCTAATCAGAGATCTATTTTTATAAAGGACATTTTGCAACGTTCTTTTCCCGTTTGTAGAGATAAAGATCTGTGTGTTTTGTTTGTTCTTATGCACTGAGGTAAACTGCATCATCTGTGTCTTTTGATCATTAATCATAAGCCTGTTATTGCCAAAAAATCATTGAACTTCATCAAAGGCTGCCTTTAATCTAGTTTAAAATAATGAGAGGTACGGGCTCCAGCTACAGACAATAAAGGAGGATGGCAGTGTGGTCCTGCTGGATATGGAAATCATTTATAAAAGTGAAAATAACCAAAGTGCAAAATCAGGCAATCACTTCCATCTTTCTAGAGTAAAGATGCTGCTTCATATTGTAGGTGCAAAGTGTTGTAGTTTATTCAGTGCCAAAAACAATTACATTCTCATGCGTCTTTATTCAAGGAAGAAGAGTGCCCGATTTTTTGCACTTCGGTTGTTGAAAGGACTATCATGAGCAGCCCACACCCGGTGTGGCCTCTGCTGTGTTTGAATAAATACAAAAATGAGAGTACAGAAGCGACCCCAGAACAGAGCCCTGGAAAACTCCACTCCACAGCTTTATTTTCTTGTAATTCACTCCACAGACAGAAAACAGCTGAGACCTATTCATTAGATAGCTCATCATCCAATCACACAATGAACTCTGTAGGCCTGTGCCCTTCAGTTCGTTCAGACATAAGACGGGGTCTGTTGTGTCAAAAGCCTTGGAGAGGTCGATGAAAATGGCTCCAGGCACCATCCACTGTCTTCTGCTGGTCACTTGAACCTTCACCAGGGCAATGGTGGTACCATGGTTAGGCCTAAATCCAGACTGACTGGCATTCAAAATATTGTTCACAAATAAGTAATCTGAAAATTGTTTCTCAACCAACCTCTCCAAGACCTTAGAGTCAACTCAAAATAAGTTTCCAAGGGGAAATAATGAAAAGAGGAAAACCCATTAGATATACTGTTGCATCCTAATGCTTCAATATGGTTAGCTAACTGGAACGCTAATGTATGATTTTCTGGTAATTTCTAAAGTTTGCTAATCAAGGTCTCTGTTCATATTTGTGGACATCCTGTCTGTCACAGATCTTCTCTGATGTGGCTAATTAATGACCCATACAATTAATGGGCAAACTCAAGGATTCCGCCAAATACTGCAAAGTCGGCCAGGTCAAATTCCAAAGATCACACATTAGGGCAAATTGACCTGTGTTTATCTACTGGTTTACGAGGTGGGAGTGGCACGATTTATCTTTTCCTGGGGAAGACAGGGAAGGTGATACACTGAACACTGTTTAAATGTATGTTTTTTTGTGATAAACTCATACTTCATCCTACCTTATCCCTCCAATCCCCCACCGAGAAAAAAGAGAGACGTGCAAGAACAAGGGGACACAATTTAAAGATGGGGGGGGGTTCAGGGGCAATGTGAGGAAGTATTTTTTCACAGAGAGGGTAGTGGATGCATGGAACAGCCTTCCTGAGGAGGTTGTGGGGTCTAAAACTGTGGGAGAATTCAAGAATGCATGGGCATAAGGCAATTCTTGTGGGGGGTTAGGAAGAAATAGGCTGTTGGTTAACTAGGATCTGTGGCCTATCCTGTAGGTAGGGAAATGGGCAGACTAGGTGGGCCAAGCGGTTATCTGCCGTCAAAGTCTATGTTTCTACCCCCTCGGTTCTTGCCTGTCCCCTACTACCTTGTCCTCTCACCACCTCTGGCCATCTCATGCACTTGTAAGATAATTATTTCAACTGTAAAACTGCCCCAGGCTATCTCTGTATAATGTCTGGCAATACTGCACCATTGCTTCTGTCGACTTTGATCCTGACAAAGCCTTTGGCAGCTCATGCATTCTGTAATGTTCTACCTGTTAATATTCTATTGTCTTGTCTTATCTGGACCAAGCCACTAGCAGCTCAGGTACTATAATTGTATTATAATTACTGGTCACAATTTTTTCTCATAGAGAAACCGAGTTGTAATTTGCCATTATAACTACCTCAGCTAGTTATAACGGCAAACACGCGCCACCTCTGTCTAGACTGGTCAGCAATTCTTTCCATAGGCTGAACCAGTTATAATTTCAAACACGCGCCACTTCAATCAAACTAGAGCCATATCCTGATTGGCTCTCCTCTTCTCATGGCGGCTAAACACTCAACAAACATGGCGTCTCGTCGTCCCGCTTACAGAGGAGCTGCCACAGACGCAGCCGTCACACCAGATATCGTTTTTTTAATTTCCCAAAGCTTCTTATCTGGTTGATCCTGCTGCCCATAACCTGTACAGCTTGAGCAATTCCTCCGAAACAGAGCACCGCACTGGAACGGCTCCGAAGCGCTTAACGGAGGTAAGCGCTGTTGTACCAAGTCAAAGTAAAACAAGCAAAGCATGAAGAAACAGTTGTAAAAAGGAAAAAGATGCCCAACAAAGAACAATCTGTTTTTCCTAATAAAGATGCAGTGTGTGTGTGTGTGTGACAGTCTGTGTGACAGTGTGTGTGTGTGTGTGTCAGTGAATCACAGACAAGCAGCATCAATGTGGGAAAAAATTGCTGACCAGCAATTATAAAAAATAAAGTAATAGGCAGGTGGTTATTTATGAGAATTTTACACAAACCCTCGGTGTGGGATGCCTATATAAACCCCTCGGGCTTCGCCCTCGGGGTTTATGGGGCATCCCACACCTCGGGTGTGTGTAAAATTCTCATAATAACCACCTGCCTATACATTATTCTCTATGTTATCTATCTACCACTTCTTGTCTATACTTGTCCATTGTCCATGATGTGGAACCTTTGTAAAAGAGCACCGTTTGCTCAAAGGTGTTATATGAAATTGTTATAAATAAATAAATCCTCATAAAACATCTTTTAATGTGCAAGGGACCTGAGACTTGAGAACTGGTTCTATAAGCAAGGAGCCTGTTTTCACAAGGTCAGAGGGGGCAGTGTGTCATATACACAATGGCTCATGGGTTGGAAACAGAGAACACAGCTGCAGGTTCGACTTCTCTGAAGAAAAGAGACGGTTTCTTTTACATGTGTTCATCTGTAAGTTTTGACCTATCACAAAGCTAAGTTTGCATTTTGTCGTTTAACTCGCTTTATTTTCAATGTTTTCTCCTGTAAGCACTTTTGTTCTGTTTTGGCCAATGTGTAAATATATTGCGTAAATAACGTACAGTAGTTATTTATCACAATGCACAAACTGGTTACGCATTTTAACAAAAGGGGTATTATTCGTGAATCTCTGGTGTACTCGTCATTCTGAACAGGCACACTTACTCTGGCTTAAGCAATCTTAAAACATATTCCTTCATGATCCAGAGAAAGGAGTACAGTGAAGTTTGGTAATGACAGAACCCACACTTCACCTGGGGTTTGAGCAGGCAACCTTGACTTTATCCAGGGGGAATGATGACTGGGCTCAGAGAGTCCAGGATGCACCACCTTTGCACAGGGTCGAGCGTGAGCGCAAGGACACAGAGAGGGGTGGACACAGGTGAAGGTCTGTTACAGCTGGTTGGGGTGCAGATGGGTGGGTTTGTCACATACACAGTGAAAGTCACATTTAAAATGTTAAACGAGTAGAGGATGTTTACAGCTGGTTAGTGGGTTTCAGGGTAAGAGTGGAAACAAGAGGGGGTATGGGTGGCGAAGCCCCCTACCCATTATAAATGCACTATAATTCTGTGTTTTCACAGATAAGGGGCTTTGCCCTCAAACCCCCCTCACCTCCGGGAAGGCACTGAATGATTGTTGACTGCGGCGAGAATGCTAGCTAAACCATGAGCTGACAATGGTAGTGCTCAGACACACAAGTAGCACAGCAGTAATATATCATAATGTATGCTAATTCCATGACGTACTGCTACACTACTTGTGTCAGTCTGGAGTCCTCCAGTGAGGCAGGGGGTACGGCGGGTGGGTGGAGGGGACGGGAAAAACTGTTTAGAAAAGGTTTCATGGCTGGACAGGATACCACAGAGCAGACTGAATGGTCCATTTCTGATTATGCAGTCCATAGTTCTTCAATACATCCCTTGTTTTTATGAGCTAAAACCAAACACCACTATCTCCTTTGCCTCTTTAAGGAAACTGGGATGGATCTTGTCACTCAGAAAAAAAGACTGCTGTGCAGTTCTAACACCTTTAACTTCCTAATCACATGATGGTCAGGGGTTCTCTAATCCCAAATTCCATCAGAATTTCTCTTTTCTCCTTGAAAAATACCTGGCATCGGTCTTGTTATCCATCATAACTAACGAAGCAGAGCATTTCTTCGGCTTTTCAAGTACAATACCAACCTCGTCTGTATTATGCAGAGCATTCTCTAGACTTTGAACTCTTTTAAATTATATTCAGGTGGGACTGCCTTTGACCAACTTTTCAAGTGCACCGCATTCTCATTAAACCAGTGGCAGACATGTCGGAATGCGGTCGACTGACAAGAATTTGACGAGCTTGTCAGTGTTAAATAGTAACGCGAATTTGCACAATCCAGACTTTGCTGGCCACCACCATACCTCTCAACTGTCCCTGATTTTCAGGGATGTCCCTGATTTTGCCTCAAAATTTTCCTCTGTCCCTAGTAAAATATGTGTTTTTGTGACAGAACAGTGGGGATTAAAAGCATGAAATAATATCAAACATTAATGTAACAGACTTGTTCTTCTTCAGAAAATGCATCTTAACACAAATCCCCTTATTCTATCAACTTTCTGACTGAATAGTATCAGTTTTTAAGATGTGTCCCTGATTTGCTGCCTTTGTCCCTGATTTTTTTAAGCCTCGTCCCTGATTCATGAGGCAAGAGGTTGAGAGGTATGGCCACCACGACTCACCCTCCAGTTGCCCAGTATGGCTGGCAGGCTTTCTTGCAATCGAAGCCGGAACGGCTTGCCCTAACCGGATGTACAGTTCAGTGCGTAATGTGTACGCCCCCAATCGGTCTTCCTTGTATACTTAAAAATGTTGGCGGTCTGAATAACGTGACGTGCGACGGAATACGACAGGTATTAGCAGAAAGATCGAATAAAGCAAGCAGGCGGCTTTCATGTAATTGATCTTCTTCACGAAACATTACCACAGCAACACCGTCAGCGCTCCCAGGGGCCACTTGCTCTAACTGCGGCTCAAGCTTCAGAACTCAGTGCGCAGCGGTGAACGCGGTACCATAGTAACGTGAAAAGCGTCGTTGCGGAAGCGCGCGGCGCAAGCTGGTCCTTAGTTGCTCTGGTGACGGTGGAAGCGGTACTGTTGTGCCTGAGAGCGCTGTGCGGTTGAACTGAGGTAAAGTTCTCTGCAAACCGGTGACGGGGGAATTACTGTTACTTTGCTAATGACTAATCCGTATGTGGCTAGGATTATTTACCGTCACTTCGGTTCCTTCACTTCTTGATCGTCAGCTAAGCAACGCCGTGCCCGTGCGAATAGTTTGTTTCCAGACTGGGGAAGGGGCATGCAAATCGGCGACTGAGTTAACCCAAGTGGTGTAGAACCAGCGCATGTATCAGTGAATCGTGAATGCCGTTGGACTTAGGGTTACCACCGTTTAAGAAGCCCAAAGTGGGACATTTCTTACTGAAACTGGATTTTTCGCAGGATGATATGTCATCTCGACCAATGCAACAGACGTGTTTTCTTTAAATAATCAGAATTAAGACTAAGTGTTGGAGTTTTTTAAATTGTTTCTTGTGTTTTCTATTATTTTAAGGTATTTTAGTTTCTTGCAACATTTAAAGGAAAATCAGAAATTTTTTTGTACTACAATGTCAGGAAATTTACTATTTTTCATGTGTTTCTGCAGGACACAGCTACCCAAATCAGGAATGTCCTGCGAAAATAGGGACAGGTGGTAACCCTAGTTTGGGCATTGCTGTTGGCTAACAGTTGTCATTGGGGATAGAAGTCACTGCCCCTATCACTCCGAAGTTAGCCCCCGTTACTATTTTAAGTATTGGTATTTAAAAAGGACAGGGGCCACGGTCTCAGTTTAAAGACACATGGGTCCCCGGCGGGATCTCGACCTTGCCTGATTTTGTCTCAGAAAATTATTTGGTCTTTTGTAACGTTGGCATTTTAGTCACTGAAAAGAACGGATTTTATTGCGAAGCATTAACACGACTACAGCCCATTTCTCCGTCAGAAATGTTTTCTGCACTAAGCTCCACGATGCATAAGGTTTCTTGGTCTGTTTACAATCTTTGTCTCTGATTTTGGTCACTCGTCCCGCATTTATGTTAGTCCTGCCATTGACTGGCGAGACAGGAGTTTGAAAGTTGTGGTCCCCAGCATTGCTCCTGAAACTCATTCAATATTCCAACACCACAAGATGTGTGGGGATATAGTTGTAGATAGATAGCATTTTATTTTTCCTATAGGTAACATGCCGATAGGGAAGAATATTCCTGTTTACATACAAGACAGTCCTGTGTATAAAACGTTTACATTTTTATAAAATAGTATAGAATACAGTGTCATTTTGGGGTTCCCAGTGGTTGCAGCTGAGGCACCTATCAATTCCATAGCAAGCACTATAATGACTAGTGCTAACCCATAATTGCTGAAGCCACTTTTTAGACCCCCATAAGAAAGGTTTCCCCAGTAATGGATTATTATATGTATATTTGGTGGTGGTGGTGGGGTGTGTGTGTGTGTTGCAAGTCCAGTGAGAATAGTGAATCAACACGTGAGTTTAAATTACATTCATCATTTACTTTCCCATGCCATACTGCAGATGTTATAGGGCTGTAGATCATGAATTGTAAACCCTGCACGTTATAATTGTACAAGCTGTTTGGTGGAGCCTGGAACACCTGAAATACTAATAAATCCCATTTCTAGCACCAAGAATGAAACATGTCTATCCTCACAGGTAGCTGTATCTTGCTCACTGGGGTGTTTTGAAGACAGTTGGAATGTTAACACTTACAAACCACTCTGTGTGTTGAACATGCACCCCCTCCCCACCTGCCTAACTACTAGATCAGTTTCTCCACTCAAGAGGTCAGTTGCCTCGAAGCTTCCCTCTCCCTCATTTTCAGTTTGGTGATTTGTATCCTTTACATTAATTCAGATCCTAAGCCATAGGGAAGTACACCTCTTATTCATCATTTCTCAGTCAACAGGGAAGGGGAAGCTCAGTTTTTGAGTATGATGGGAAAAAGTTGCGTAAAGCAAGTTGCAGTCCCAGTTCATAATGTTTTTAAAAAAGACCATATATGTTAGAAATCCCATCTGCAATTTTGCCTTTTGCTGAACAACGAATTGTTAAAAGGTATTTTATTCAGAAAGAGGAGTCAGAATATATGTATTCACACCCCAAATCCAGACGGCTTAATACAGGAAGCTGTATGTGTGAAAACTAAATTAATTTTACCATGCAACCTAGTGATAAAGATAACAAAAATAGACCATTTAGAGAAAAGCTATTCTTCATCAACTTTAATGCTAGTAGAGGTTGTTGTTCTGGGCTATACATCCCATCAGAAAGCCTTACGGAATATTATTATGCCACTTTGTGACAGTTTACCTTACTAGAAGGAGGTTCAACTTTCTTGGTGAAATCTGACTGGTGTGCAGCCAACTATCAATTTCAAATAGCAATAGATGTTAATGACACTGCTTTGAGAGCAGTAGTCAACTCAGTAGCCACTAGACCATATGCAAGGTTAAGGTCAACATGTCTGATGACATGCAGCTAAAAACAAATAATATTTCCTTTATTTTGACCTGCCTATTAGATGATAAAACAGAAGGTTATGTGAAAAAGTCAATGAAAACAATCTGACTTAAATAAATAACATAGAAGACAGGCCTAAGTCTGCTTATAGTCCTTACAGAAGGAGAGGTATGGGAAAAGCCTGGAATGGCAGGCAGTTCCTCCAACAGGAATACCTAGAGGTTTTCCTAGAAGAAGTGGTAGCAGGGTGTCTAGGGCTCAGTCAGCTCCTGCCCCCTCGGCACAAAGTAAAATTTATCTCTGACTGATGCACCCAAGCCATCACAACCCAAGTGCCAGTAGGAGGGCTTCTTTCTTATTATCTTCAAGGGGAGAAACACAAATCAGTGGGTACTGGAGATAGTAAGAGAAGACCTGAACCTTCAGTATAAAAAATTCTAATGCAGAAAAGCAGACCATTCATATCTCAGTTGCCAGAATAGAAGGCACTACTGGTATGGGAAGTTCAAAAACTCCTAGCATTAAATGCAATAGGATATGTGATTCTTTTCCTGCTGAGAAGGGGGTTCTATTCACGATACTTCCTAACACTAAAGAAAAAATGTGGAGTGGTGTCCAATATTAGACATCAAGGGCCGAATATTAAAAAGATTGGCCATGTGCATAATTTGTGCTGCCTAGCAGATTTCGCTTGTTCAAGGGCCATAGTGCGCAATATTCAGAATTATACAATGGGCATTCAAACAGAACGCAAATCCTCCATCCTGATTGGCTGACTGGCACCCCTCTCCCATTGTAAATCCTGCTATCACCCCATGGGAAGAGGTGCCAGCCACCAGACAGCTGAATCAGTAACCCCACCAGAAATCACTATGACCAACAGAAACCCATAATTGGCAAAAAGAACATTCCCCAATACACTGCCATCTCCCAGAACTACCACTCTGCTCCCGCTCCGATACGCAAGCCCCGTTTAAACCACAAAAGTTATTTTTGTAACACAATCTTTCATCCGTGACACCTCCCTCAGCTCACCTAAGTTGATTCATCATCCCCATTTCCTGGCATCTTCATCCTCCGGACCCAGGAGAGCCAAAGAGAGGGATTGGCACAGCATTCACAGCAGCACTCCACACATTTCAATTATTCTGGCAGTTTCTGCTTGGCACCCTCTCACCTCAGACCCTCTCCATTGTTCTGGAGGTCAAGGCAGAGAAAAAATAAATAAATAAAAACAAGTTTGCTTCATTTCTCAAAAGCTGAACAGAACCACGGATGGCAAATGTGAACTGCTGCCGATCATCAACACAATACAAGGAAAAAAATTTAAGCAACTTCAGAACTTTGTCTCAACTTCTACCTACTACAATAGAAAAACAGAGCTGGGACGCAGTCAGGTGCTGACATGCGGTACAGCTTAGAATGTCTGCTGCACCAGTAAAAACATTGCACCCAAAATTCTATACACTCCTGGGAATGGGCAGAAAACCAAACGGCCCCATAGTAACCCAAGACTGCATTCCTAGCAGCCCAGGACTATTTTTTATTTTTTTTTTTACTGGCGCAGCAATACATCCACTAAAAGTACTTCAAACTGAAATAAAAAAATATTTTTCATAATTTCTTTTGTGTCCAAAAACAAGGAGCACATTGTATAATCGCAATATGCCCCCTGAGGGTACTGGCGATGCTAGGATTTACCCACGCCTGGTGTGTTTGCTCCCTTGGCTGCACCTCATGACCAAACAACACATCAGGCATGGGTAAATCCTGGCATCACCAACACCCTCTCATGGTATATTGCTTAAGTATAGCACCAGTGCAGACACCACTGAATATGGGGTGTAATTGCAGGTGCAGAAGGCACAGCCCAAACAGCGCAGTGCAAATATTGCCCAGCACTGAATATAGCATATGGGAAGTACACACCACCACAGTAGCCCAGTGCCCAAGGGTAGGACACAGGAAACCCCGCATGGAGCATGTGACTGCACACTAAATGGCAGACAACGTGGGAACATTGGGGAAGGAAGGAAAGAAGGCAGTGATGCCCACATGGACACAGCAGCAAACATGTCAAGACAGATCCTGCCATGGCTAGCAACACAGGAGGGTAGTACCCTGAACAACAGGTACTGTCTGATGGCGGTGGACAGACACAGGCAAGATGTGGGCCGTTCCAAACAAGTGATGTGCACAGTGACACCTGTGGGATAAAACATGACAGCCAACAAGCCTGCATGCCTGCCAGATGTGGAACCCTGCACACGTGGAAGTGCATCTGCAGACACCTGCAGCTGCAGGACTACCAGGGGTAGATCCCGTGATAGAGGACAGGGATGGAATACCCCACTGGGGTTGTAGTAGTGGGGAGGGGGAGAGAGGGCGTCCCATCAATCCACAGTACAATGGCAACACAGCATGATGACAGATGCAGGACACAGGAGCATGAAATTTAAAAAATATTTTACTATATAAGACACTTAAATCAACAAGAATAACAAAAAATCAGCAGAGCTATATACAAGAAACAAGTACTATATACAAGAAACGGGAGGCAATGACAAAAACTAGGGGAAATAATGGAAGGTGGGTGTGGGGTGGTGTGACATTGAATGGGGGGAGACCCGGGGGCAGGTGGGGGGGGTGGTGGTTGGGTGTTCCTCATGACCTCCTGTATGGCCTTGACCAGTAATTCAGCAAATTCTTCCATGGCCACCAGATTGTGCAGCATGAGGCACTGTTGGCAGACTAGACTCTGGAGGAGGTCGTCCCATCTCTCGAGGGCCTTTAGCTGACAGACTTCCACCATAGTCTGATGGTCACCTATGGGGAGAAAGAATATACGAACATATGTAGAACCCAGCAGAGGAAGGCCATTTTGTCTATCTAGTCTGCTTGTATTGCAGGGTCCACAGCTTGAGCTACTGTCCCTGCCCCCACTCCCCACTCCTCCCATCCTCCCAACCCATTATCCTTACCTTCCCCTATGCCTATCCCAGCCTCTCTTGAAGCTGCCCACTATCTTTAATGAGACCACCTCTTGTGGCAGCACAGTCTAATGTCCACCACCCTCTCCGTGCAGAAGTGCTTCCTGACCTCCCCTCTAAACCTTCCCCTTCTTACCCAAGGAGTCCTTTAGCATCAGGAACTTTAGCAATTAGCTGGCTAGGTGCAACGGCCCTGGAGGTGTGCCTTTAAGAGAATTTAAATGAACTTGGGGAATAACCAATCAGAAATCAGAAAGGGTAGTGAGCTGAGTGAGAGCTGCTGAAAGCTTCAGAATTTTTCTCCGCTGGACTGAGCAATATTGCCCATGAGGTGTCTTTCAACTTTCCTTGTTGAAGTTTTTCTCATATTTCTTTTTCAATAGTGTGTTGAGTGAAAGTTTTACAAATTTTTAGAAGGCCATGCCATTTTTTATTTTTTAGCGATCGTTTATTTTGACTTTATTTTTACTGCGACTGTTCATTTCAAATGTTAAATTTATTGTGGGTGCTTATTTTCGATGGTTCCTTTCACTTTTGAACAAATTCTTGTGGAAACCGTCAAATTAGGGACAGTTGCCTTGTTTTTTTAACCTCAGACCTTGCGGGTTTTGCCTCAAGGCACTCCATTGGAGTTCAGATCTTAACAGTGCCTGGGTGTCTCTCTCAGGATTGGCATATTAAGAGAAACCCTTCTGTTATATATATTTATACTTAAGGAACTAGACCTAAGGTGTTATCTACCGCAGTACTGTCTGTAAGGGTCCAGCAACCACCTGTGGCAGTTGACAAGTATTGCTGGGTTTTCTATTAAGACTGGCACTGGTGTAGATCCCAGTTCTACAACTACGACAAAAAAAAAAAAGGCACTGGCAACAGACAGGGCTAATTAACTGGGGCAGCACTGACCAGTGGCGTTTTCACAGAAACCTGCACTCAGTTCGTAAGGTCCAGGACTGGTTTGCTTTGCTTGAATTGGCAAACTTGGCAGACAAACCTTTGATTATTAGGGCTGAGGACATATCAAAGGCTTCTGACTAGGGGCCATCCAAAAGTAATAAAAATGTAAGGAGGTTCTGAGGAACCCTCCAGATCCCAGTCAAAAATAAAGCTTCCAAATATGAAGTTCCTCGCAAATTAAAAAATAATAGAAGTGATGAAGGAAGAAAACTTTACTAAGCCGCTGAAGAAGTGGCTAAAAAGGAACTCTGTCTAGACATAAATGCTCCCGTTGCTCCTGGGAAAGTCTATAGTGAGACAACAGGCAGCTTAGAGCATACAGAAAAAAGCAAGTACTTGCAAAGTCTGCACAGTATTCCATCTGTGCAAAATATGGAAAAAGCATGGCAACTGTTTCAGACCCTACAAAAGATGGGTCTTTTCTTTACTAGGGCTGGCAAACACTCTTCCAGAGTTCTCTTTCTCATAGACTGTGAGGGTGATACAAGTGATGATAAATAATTTTATGATGGCCCTGCCTACAGAGGCTGTTAACACTCTTCCACAGTTCTCGCCCCAGAGACTGTGAGGGTGATACAGTTGATGGTAAATAATGTTATTATGCCCTTGCGTGCAGGGGCTGCTATCACTCTTCCACAGTTCTTGCCCCTGAGACTGTGAGGGTGATATAGATGATAACAAATTTTTATGATGTGGAGGGTCTAGAACCCTATGTATCCAAGGAGGTTCTCCCTCTATGCCTTCGTTTATCCAAAACATATTGGACACCCTGGACTTCCCTCCTCAGGCGTCCTTCCAAGTTGAGGATAAAGATAAAAGATTATAGGGAAATTAAAGGTTCCACTTCATAAAAGTCCTGTCTATAATGAAAAAAATATAAATAAAAATACCACAAAACTGCTTCAAACCCCCTGTTCTGTGGCAGAGGTTTACAAGCGGTCTAAAAGTGTTAATAAATAAATACGTAAATATATTAATTGTTCAACAATACTGAGTGCCTGTCTGTACCTCCCAGCCATGTGAGTGTAGTGCACCAAGAAGCTTGCAAAAAAGTTGGGGTCTACTTGTCCTCCTTAAATAGAAAATAGATTTCTTAGTTACCTACAGATGCTTCTCAAAAGTTTTACCTACTTGGCTTTTCGGCCAAATATCACACACCCCAAAAATAAATAAATAAAAAGAGCAATGCGGTACTCTGTCCTGATTCTGATGCAGGAGCCGGTGGATACGGCTAACCTGCTCTGGAAGCTATGTAGTACCAACTCCACAGGATGACAACAGGGATGCCACCTCCAGAGTCACGGCCTTTGCCATCTCTCTGAGGCGCTTTCTCTGGCCTCGAACTACTAGTCTACCCTCAGACTCCTAGTTTAAGCCATGAGTTTTCCTTGTGATCAAAATTTACTGTTCGATTCCAGGACATCTCACTGCAACAAGGCCCCCTTCCCCACAGAAATTCCTCCCAAGGGTATATGGAGCAGAGGTTTTTTCCCAGCCTTCTCTCAGTACAGGGGTGTTTTCACAGTCTAAAGCCTGAAGTTTGTGTGGGCATACCTCATGTGTACCCAGGTGTCTAAGCCTCTACCCCCAACACAGTCGTTACTTTAGGACCGGGAGGCAAAAACAGTTCTAGCTTTGCGAATGGTGAAGTGGGCCCCTGGCCATGAAAAGAAGAAAGGATCTCCTTGTCAGGTCAAGGAGCCCCTGTTTTCCCCTTACAGAGCTCTATCTGTAGTCTCGTGGTTCCCAGATAAATCTAAACAAAGTCTCATCTGGAACCCTCCCAGCATCCAGAAAGGATATACCTTCCTTCCGCAGGCAAGAATTCAAGATATCCCTCATTGGCAGTTCACATCATCCAGGGACAGCGAGACCAGCCAGCAAGCACTTGACTGGGTTTGAATCATTAACCCTCCTGGTTCAGTATATGATGTGATCCTGTGCAAAACATGTAACTGTGATGTTTCCTCATGCTATTGGAACACATGGCTTTGGAGCCTGCAGTGGTCCCAGGGTTCAGATACAGGATGCGTCTCCCGCAAGTCTCCTTGTAGCTTGCTGGTCTCAGAAAGCAAACATTTTCAAAGCTGAAAACTCCTCTGACAGAGCAGTTCGACAGATGCCTTCCCCCTCTGTGCTGGGAAGCACATCTGGACAGTGTCTAAGTAAGCGGCACCTCTCCAAGAGTCACAGTTAATCATATTTCATTTGGAACTCAGAGAAATCTTTCTAGCTCAAAGCATTTGTTCCTGTCATAAAAGGACAGACTTATAGAGTTGAACAGACACTACTGCAGTGGTCAGATCAGGAGTACTCTGTTCACAGGTGCTATAAAAATTGGTCTCTTGCCTTCTACTTGAGAGTCCGCCTTTCAGTGATTCACCTCCCAGGCAAACGCAATGCCCTGGCAGAGGCTCTAGTCACATCAGTAAAGGCCAGAGTTAATAGACTCTGAACAAACAAGTACTAGTCACGGGGTTCAGGCAGTTGGGCACCCGGAAGTGAATCTGTCTGCCTTTCCCCTCAGTCTCTAGTTTCTTCAGTTCTGTTGCAGGCTCCAGTCCCAGTATCACCTTCTCTGGACGCCTTGATCCTGGTCTGGTCAGGGCAGTTCTTAGATGCATCCCTCCTTTTCCCCTGATTCTCAGGGTAATTCTGAAACTCTTACAACAGCTTGCACCTAGGATCCTGGTGGAATGTGGACTGGCCCAAGCAAGCCTGGTACCCTCTCGCTTTCTCAATGCCCTGTAGCAGTCCATTCACCTGTCTCCAACTCACTCCCTACTGAATCTTCCTCAGACAGGAGTGCAGTATCCAGGCATACACTCCTGACACCTCAAGGTCTGGTTCTGGAACAGTTAAGGCTCTGCCATCTCACAGTACTCTTAACAGGCCCTTAGGATACTGAGGGCGGTTAAAAAAATCAAACGCTAAGAAAACTTATGCAGACAAATGTAAAGGTTTTCCCTCTGGTGCAAGAGCAAAAGGCTTGAATCCCATTCAGTTTCAGATCCTCAGCTGCTAGATTGCCTGGTACTCTTACAGGCGTCAGGCTTGAAACCATCTTCCTCAAGCTACACGTGGCAGCAATTTTGGCCTACCTTTCGGTGGGAAACAAAAATCAGTTTGTTTTTTGTTTTTTCCCATGCCATATTTAAACAGTTTTTCAAAGGCTTTTGCACTCCCAGCCTCCAATCTAGGGGCCTGTTCCTTCTTAGAGCCGTAACCTTTGTACAGACAGGCTCATGAAGCCACCCTTCGAGCCTATGTCCACGGCCCACATCTAGTTAACTTGGGAGACAGGCTTCCTGGTAGCCATTTATTCAGCCAGGAGATTTTCAGAGCTTTAGGCCCTGTTCACTGAGCCACTGTATATCTTCCCTCACAGCAATAAAGTTCGGCTCAGGACAAATAGGAATTTCTGCAAAGGTGGTTTCAGAGTTCCACTTGGACCAGTCCATTACACTCTGCCTGTCTTCTTTACTGAGAAATTCACTCCTGGTAAATATAATGCTCCACAGCTTGGATGTCAAAAGAGCCATCTCCTACTGCCTAGAGCATACTAGGCAGTCCAGAGGCTCTTCTTCTGTTGTCCCCCACCTACAGGTATGTAGGCAGTGGAAGACCAGCTACCAAGAGAACTATTTTCTGTGGTACGTCTCTTGTATTAGATTCTACTATGAAAAGGCGGTCACCAAACTCCAATGGGGCTCAGGGCCCATTACACCAGGGACACGGCAGCCTCATTTACAGCATCAAGGAACATTCGCTACTGGATGTCTGAAAAGCAGCTACCTGGAAATCTGTACGCACCTTTGTGAATCTCTACAGTTTGGATGTGCAGACCAGATCTGATGCCAAATTTGGCAGTGCGGTTCTGCAGAGCCTCTTTCCTAGTAGGTTCTCTGCCCACCTCCCACTTGGTACTGCTCGGTAGTCTGCTAAAGTTACTGATGCTGAAGGACTCCTGGGGTAAGAAGAAAACATTACTCACCACAGTAATCTTCTTTCTTCCAAGGGGTCCTTTAGCATCAGTAAGCTCCCATCCTTCCTCCCCGGTTCACCTGTCGGAGAAGGGCTCTTTATCACATCTCTTACCAGATTTGGAGGTTTCTTATCAATGAGTTTTTAACTTGTGGTGGTGTTTCTGTTTCCACTTTTGTGGACATTTCCATGTTTTTTTAAATCCTGTTGATTCTTTTTCGGGGCATGTGCCCTCGTTTTTCCTTGGAAAAAATTCTGAAGCCTTCAGCAGCTCTCACTCAGCTCAATACCCTTCCTGTTTTCTGATTGACTGTTGCCTAAGTTCATTTAAATTCTCTTAAAGGCGCACCTCTGGGACAGTTGCATCTAGCCAGCTAACTGCTAAAGTTACTGATGCTAAAGGACCCCTTGGAAGAAAGAACATCACTGCGGTGAGTATTTTTTTCTTCCAGCTTAATACTGCTCCCCTTGTGTTATGGTTGCCACTCAGCTTAAAGAGACCCTCCTTATCCACCTTATTTATCCCTCTCAAGTAGCTGGAGGTCTCAGTCAGGTCTCCTTTCTCTCTCTTGTTCTCCATGAAGTACATGTTCAGTGCCCTCAGCCTCTCCTCGTATGCCTTACCCTGCTGACCTGCTTTCATCTTTGTAGCCTTCCTCTGGACCTTCTCAAGCAGGTTAATGTCCTTTTTGAGATGTGGACACCAATACTGAACTCCATACTCTAGATGTGGCCTCACCAGTGACCAGTACAAGGGCAGTATAACCTCTTCTTTCCTACTGTTGGTCCCTCTAGCTATGCATCTCAGCATCGTCTTTGCCCTTGCTGCTACTTGCTCTGCGTGGAGTGCTTCAGGTCACTAGTGATTATCACTTCTCTCTCATCAGGTCCTTCTCCTCCTCTGATGCAGTTACTTGGACTCCACCCAGGTAATACTCCGTCCTGGGATTCTTGGCTCCAATGTGCATAACTTTGCATTTCTTGACATTGAAGACAAGCTGACAGATCCTGGACCACCTCCCCTGCTTTTCCAGATCATCCTGTAGGTCCTGTATCCCTTCAGGTGTGTCCACTCTCCCGCAGAGCTTGGTATCATCTGCAGATAGACACATTTTGCCCTTAATACCATCCCCAATATCATTGATGAAGACATTGAACAACACTGGCAAATGGGCATTGTGTTGTAAGTAAGTCAGGTAGACACTGTGGACTATGTAGGTTGTGCTAGCACACATAGCCGTTGGTCCCCCAGCATGGTGCAAGTTGGATACTTGTGGCACAGGCGCCCCATTGACCACAGACACACCACATCACCCAGATATCCGGACATGTGTGGCTGCCATGCATGCACTGGAATGCTGCAGAGGGGGCATGGGCCAGCCTAGTGGGTGCAGTGACAGATCAAAGCCAAGGATGCTGTGCAGGGAAAGTGGACTGGGTAGCTGTGTCTTATGTGTGTGTGGTAGGGCTGGGAGGCATGGCCAGGTCTGACTGACCCCCCCCCGCCATGTCCACTCCATAGCATTGCTGGCACAGTACACCAAAAGTGGCCCAGGAGCAGTGCACACTGCTAGGGCATACAGGTATAGAGCACAGCACATGGTAGCATGGCTGCCCAGGTCTGCCAAATGGGCGCCACAGCAGTGGGATGGTGTAGACACATATGTGGGACATGCAGATGCAAAGGTACACATACAATAGCTGCCAGAAAGTGTATGTAGGATACCTGGCTGGCATGCTGCAACCTGAGGGGCTGCCCAAGCAGATGAGTCATGGGTGAACTGGTGGAGCTGGAGTCACAGGTCAGGAAGCTCTCAGTGGGGCGGGATCAGATGCTAGAGACAGCCAATGGAGGTCCCAGCCAGTGTGGAGAAGGAGGATGAAACAGAATTGGAAAACAAATGTCTGCAATGTTTGTTTGTTTTATTCAAGGTAAAAACCAACTGAGTAAAAAACTCATTCGCAGTGGTAACCTGTAGTGTTAATACTGAACAGACTTGGTCATCTATATTTCTGTAGTACTTCCAGCTATAGGTGAACCCAATACGTCATTTGAAAAAGCTTTTCATGGGCTTTCAAACTATGTCAGCCACCTATAAAAGAGAGTCTCCCTTTAAAAGCAAGTGGTTGGCAACCATCATCCATAAAGATGCATTTTGCTGCATCTTGGCATAAGAGTCAAACAGCTCTGAAATTCTTTGGCATAAGTCCCAGTCCGGAAGTGATTTTTTCAAAGGGCTAAACGACTTTTGTTCTCCATTTAAAAGAACAAGTTTCCCATGGGGCCCACCTTTTGAGCCCATGGCCCTTAAAAATTAAAAGTTCTGACATGGAAAATCTTATTTTTGTTGGCTATCACATTGGCAAGGGGGGGTCAACAAATTGCAAGCACTCTACATAGATACAAACTGTCTAGTTTCCCATAATGATAAGGTGGAACTTAGAATGAATGCAAGGTTTCTAATCTAAGTAGTAACACTTTTTTTATTTGAACCAGTCTATAGCTTTACCTGTATTTTTTCCTAAGCCTCACTGAAACAAATGTCAGGATAAACTTCACAGTTTATATGTTAAGATAGCTTTCAGTTACTACAGATTCATCACATAGCAAATTACTGTTACTTCTAATCTAGTGTTTCTACTATATGGTGAAGTGGGTAAGAGTCATCCAGCTATGAAAAGGACTATAGATTGACAGAGTGGTTCATGCATATCTTTCTGCTATTCCAAAGCAGGATTAGAAATTCTGATTAAGTTAAAAGCACACTCCATTAGAGCCATAGCAACACAGTGACAGCTGCTAGAGAGATGTCTCTTTTAGAAGTCTGTAGAGCAGCTACCTGGTCCTTGACTCACATGTTCACATCCCACTACAGTTTGGATAGCCTTACAAGAAGGGATGCTAGGTTCAGGAACGCTGTCCCTCAGAACATTTTCCAAAATAGTCTCAGAAGACCTTCCTTCCAAGTACTATGAGGAGCCTGCCATTTGTGCAAATAAGTATGTTTTCATTCCTGTTTTTAGAAGAAAAGGTTACTCCCCATTTGTAATTGTTCTTATTCTAAGGGATGAACATGCTATTCCCACATAGACGCCCATCCCAGCCTCCCCTTTTGATACATGCAGTAGTAGGAAAAAGTCATCAGATTCTGGCTTCTCAAATTAAAACTTGAAGGATTTGCCCAACCATGACTGTAGCTGCATTTATGCTTTGCCCCTAATTCTTTTACAATTAAATCAGCTCTTTCTTTACTTGTTCTTCGAGGAAATGTAGTTGCCTAGGACAGGGAGCTATAGGATTTGTATGCCCTTGCCTCAGAAACAATTGTGTTAAATTTTCATCCCTCAGAAGTATTACGGTTACTATAGTGAGTAACCTTTTCTTGACCACCAGTCATGACACACTCCTGATTACCCCCAGTTAAATCGGAGGGTCTGCTAACTTCATTTTAGTGGTCCCAGAACCTCTGATTTTTGTTTGAGACTCTTGATAAGACAAACAGGAATTCTAAACAGCACCACTGTTTTCACCTCAGCCATTTTGGTTACGGTCCTGTGAATTATTTTCATAGCAATAAAATATTTTCCTTGAGTTTAACTCTTGAAAAGTTTAGTGGTACTGTATCCTTGAGCATCCTTAAGGTGCAGGTTCCAGGCTCATCGATGCAATTATCTATAGAAACTACGTAAAATGTATTATACAGCAGTGTAACCTTTTTGACCAATGACTGTTCAGAACCCCAGTACCTCTTATGTACTGTGCAGCTGCATCTTGCACTGACTGCTCAGCTAATTCCCAC
Organism: Neoceratodus forsteri; assembly: GCA_016271365.2. Classification (NCBI taxonomy): domain Eukaryota; kingdom Metazoa; phylum Chordata; order Ceratodontiformes; family Ceratodontidae; genus Neoceratodus; species Neoceratodus forsteri. Next base: position 1,071,830,441 of record CM028130.1, read on the forward strand.
TGCACAGTCTCCTGCTATCATCTGTGAAAAGCTGTCACTCGTGAAACTGCCGCTTATGTGCTCACCAGAAGGCACTATTTAATATTGTACTTTTAAAAGAAAAAGTGTCCATATTTCCTCTATAGCCACCACCATTATGTGCCTTCAGAGTGCAGCAATGTCGACACATCCATGAATCTCTGGACTATACCTTTTTGCATGGTAATCGGGAGGGGGTGGCAGAAAAAAATTAACAGCATTTTCTAAATGTTACATCTCCTCTCAAAATTTGTTTCTTTCAGAAAAAAAAAGTTAGACTGATCCATAATAAATTATTATATTAACAAATAATAACTGGTGACCCCTATAATGGCTGAATATCCAATCCTCATAAAACGCTGTAATAACCAGCAGAATTCTGTAATGACTCAATAGCGAGTTATCATGGCATTTTCCTCCTCGCGCTCTCACTATACTGTATTTGTGTGAGTAGAATAGCTGATCAGGGACACGCTCACTCGCACAAATGAGGCTTACAGTTTTTCTCTCTGTTGAAACCTTACACCAGTTATTATAAAAAGGATGCCTGTGCAAAGTTTATTTCATGAGGATTTTTTGTACACCCTGAGTGTGTGATAATCTCAAACTCCTCGAATTTCGTCTCTGGGTTTATGGATTATCACACACCTTGGGTGTGTGAAAAATCCTCATAACACACATCTGCATAGGCATTATTCTCTGTGTATAGCTGGGTGTTTTTTACAACATAAGAACACTATCTTGTGCTATTTAGGCTGACGGAATCGCTCAGCTTCATTTTGTAGTCCTTTTGCCAAAACAGCACTAAATGATATTCTTATGCTGTAAAAAATGCTCCTAACTAAACATATTAATATATGCTAAGGTATCTCTGTGTAAAGGATTTAAAAAATAAAGGTTTACATTTAATAGCTCTTCCACATTTATATGGTCTAAAATCTTTGTTTTCTGTTATTTAATGGATTATTATTTATGTAAACATTTCACTGGTAAACACCCAGCGGTGTAAAATAGTCTCGATTGCAGATGTGCTCTGGGGGGAATGGGGAGTGGGAGAGAGGTAGGGGATTACACGGTAAAAGAAGAAAAGCAACAAATACTATGTACTGTAACTGTGCAGGGATATCCAGTGCAACAAGTACAACTATGATGCATAGAGCATTGCCAGATACGGTCACAAGTTTGAGAAACTGTTTGGCGGAGCTATGCTGGTGGGTTGGCTGTTTCAAAGAGATGTTTGTATTATATTAAAATGTTATTTATGTTTCTAAGTACATTCAGGTTCATTAATAAGCGAGGACATGGAGTCCCTATATAAGGGTCCTGAGCAGAGTGAGGCTACCAAAGAAAAGATGAACAATCAAACAGAGTCTGAAGAGATATTGAAAAGCAGTGAAAATGGAGGGTTGCAGGAACATGGTGAAGATGCAGCTGAAGTGACAGGTACAGTACAGCATAGTTGTTTCAGTGTTTCCAGCTGAGATAGCCACAGTGTTATTAAAGGGGAACAGTCAGCACAAAGGGCCCCACACTCAAGTGTGTAGCTGGTCCCACTGTGCACTTTGTGGCCAAAACCATTTTGGTTTACTTACTGTTTACTACAGTATAGTAGATTATATCAGACTAATCTTGTTTAGTTGTAGGCTGATACCTTCTTTTAATAGAAATCCTAGAATCCCCTGCAGCTAACATCAGAGCAGTAGGCAGCAATGGAAAATTCAACTTTAGCCCTAATGTCAGATTTGTTTCTCTGCTGAAGAAAGCAGTTGCCCCAAAGTCAGTTCTGGTCTCCAGACAGGTTTTACTCATTTTTATGTATTGTTAAAGTGTTTAATCAGATTTTCAATACTCTGCATTACATGGAGTTTAAAGTGACGTTCCAACCTAGTGCTATAAGGTATTGGGATTCATAGCTCAATACCTTATAGCAGCGTGAGCTGACAAGTGCAAAAATTTAAATTTAAAAGTGCTTACTTTTTCCTCTAGAAAGGATCATAACTGGCGAAGAAGCCTCAGCCAGCCAAACCCTTCCAGCTTCCTGGTACCCCTGCTCTGCCACAACTCCAACCCTGCGCTCTGAGAATTTGTGATGTGTGGCCAGGGAGAGCGTGGGGGTGAGCCCCATACAAGTCTATGGGGGCTATTTTTAAAGCCAGTTTTTAGTCATTTTAAACAATCAGAGAGAAAAACCAAACCAGTTGCTTAATTAAGAGGGACCCTACTAGTTAAGCGACTGCTTTAGTTTTTCTCTAGGACTGTTTAAAATGACTAAAAACTGCTTCAAAATAGCCCCATAGACTTGTATGGCTCACACTCTCTCCCTGACACATGTCACAAATTCTGAGAGTGCTGAGGCAGAGTTGGGGCGGAGCGGGGCAACAGAAAGCTGGAAGGGATCGGCTGGCTGAGGCTTTGGCGCCAGTTACGATCCCTTCCACAGGGAAAAAGTAACCACTTTTAAATTTAAATTTTGCCACCAGTCAGCTCAGGGTGATATAAGGGATTGGGCTATGAAGCCCAATACCTCATATAGGAAATTTCCTTTAATTAGAAGTTATAGTTTACATTTCTCTGCGGTGTCTCCAGTTCCTGCATGGTTCCCAGGAAATGGAGAAGGCTGCAGGCCAGCAAGGTTCCCATTTCTTGTGATCAGCTAATTTCTACTAAAAAGTTCTATAAACTGGTTCAGATATCTACCCCTTTGCCATTTTAATGTGGTTCCTCCTTTCTGACAGTTGCATAGTGGTTTCTGCTTAGAATGGGCCCTACGCACTGTGCGGGCGAAGGTACATGGAAACTGCGCATACCCCACCTGCGTAGCTGCACACCCATGGACAGGTGTGCACCGGCCGGTATTCACTACTGGCTGCCACCTGTTTATGGCCCCACCCCCCCCTGATGTGCAGGACTCCACAGGGCTGCAAGGGCCGGGGATGTGGACCCGGCCGGGCATTCATTCAGATGCCCGGACCAGAGCATAGAGTGGATCACCTCCGCGGTGGTGGCAGCGCACCCCGCGGAAGACCAATGGCTGGCAGCTGAGGCGATGAGAAGAGGCTACTGATGCTGGCCCTCTTATGAAGCAGCCCTGGAGCGGGTTGCAGGGACAGGGTGGGGGGGGTCTGTTGGTGGTAGGGGGGCACTGTACCCACAACATGCCTGGGTGGCCCAGGGTGAGGGTTGACTGGCGGTGCCTTTGGGGGGACACATCCATGGGCCAGTGCCTCTGTGGGTATGGTGGCTGGGGGACTGGCGTCAGGTGGCTGCTGTGCACTTCTATGTGCTGGCGCCAGGCGGCCATGGGGGGGGGAGCCAGCAGCAATGGTCCCGTTGGATGATTAGCCTAACCGCCCCATCCAGGTGGTGAACAGTGGTGTGTACAGGGCACATAGGGGGCCTACGGCAGAGTTCCCCCTGTCATACCCTGCACCCTCCTCTGCACCCCCGTGGCCAGTCCTGTGCACCTTAGTGTATGGCGCTTAGTGACGGCCGGCCCCTCACCCGGCCCCGGCACGTTGCTCTTCGCGTGGCCAGGGGATCAGGCGCGTAGGTGCTGCATGCCCCGCTTGGTGCATCCCATGTGGGGGGGGGCACAATGGGTGTGGGGTGGGTATGCACCCAAATTACACAGTGTGTAGCCACTCCGCCCATTAGTGCATAGGGGCCATTATTAGCAGTTCCTGGTAAATGGACAGTAACGCGCGGCAGAGAGGTGATGGTAGAGTGTTTTTTTCTGAATCCTGACTGCACGGGTGAGAGGGAGCTGTTGGAGGAGAGAAAGTCTGACAGTTTGGACAGTATGATGGATTCCTGGACCTTTGCAAGGGAGGGGAGGAGCGAGATGGGCCTGTAGCTTCCTGGTAATGAGGGATCTCCACCTTTGTGCAGAGGGATGATCTTGGCCAGTTTCCAGGCTGCAGGAACAGTGGCTGTGGAGAGAGAGAGAGAGAGAGAGATTTATTATGTGTGTCAAGGGGACAACTATGGCAGTGGCAGAGATATGGAGCAGTCTGGGGTGCAGGCCATCAGGGCTGGATTTGGGTTGGTTTAAAGCGGCTATTGTGTTGTATATTTCCAGTGCTGTGAAAGGAAAAAAGGAAACCAAGGGTAGGGGAGGTAGGTTCAGTAGGGTCGTGGTTGGGTGAGAGGGAGATGAGCATGGGGGGTGAGTCGGGCACTGTACAGGAGACGAAGAATTTTTATTTATGTATGTATGTATGTATGTATGTATTTATTTATTTATTTCTGATCTCGGATTAGCCATTTGAGCTCAGAGCTCTTTACATAGGTTCCATGTTAGTACATTTAGAACAAGTAGGTGATTATACAGAGGATTGAAGCAAACAAGGCAATAGAATTAGAATGAGAACATTTAGGTACATTTGGTCTTTAAATAAAGGAATACAAAAAAAATACAGTGAAAACTAAAACTGGAATAAGTAAACACAGTCAGATACATACGGGAACAGACTAAATAACTGTGCCCAACAGGGAGCCTGTTAGTTGTCAGCAACACGAGGGGGTTAGCGCATAGAAGTGCTGGAGGGATGGGGGGTTTGAGCCCCAGATGCAGGGTGTGTGAGAGAGAGAGAGAGAGAGAGAGAATGAGAATCTGCTTGGCAGAAGGGCAGATGGTAGGAGATGCCTTTGCTAGGTGATAGTGATGGCAGACACACTGAAATTCCTGTATTAAATGGTTCTTTAGGTTCTTTTTGAAGATCCACAGAGTGGGCAGGCTAATAATGTTCTCATGGAGGGAGCTGAACCCCAGCAGTGCCCGATAGGCAAAGGACCTTTGTCCTTGAGATGTCCGACATTTTGGAGTCAGGAAGGACTGCAGTTCCGAATTTCGGGTGGGCCTGGGATTACTGCTGGGAACTAGGAGTTGTTGGACCCCAGTCGGGAGCTGACCAAGGCAGATCTTTTTGGCCAGGATTGATATTTTAAGTGACCAATGAGTGTTAGCCAGTGAGTCTTTGCATAGAAATCGCAGGTGTGGGTTAGTCAGTGTGCCCCTAAGGTGAGCCTGCAGGCATTGTTAAGGGCAGTTTTTATACGTTGGAGGGCAGTATCTGTGGCAGAGCCATATATCGGCAGTCCATAGGGAACCCACAGAACTATGGACTGTTATGCTGAGAGCTACAGGGGTCAGGCTCTGCCTATAGAAACATAGAATTTGATAGCAGATAAGGACCGCTTGGCCCACCTAGTCTGCCCATTTTCCTACCTAACAGATAAGCTGCAGATCCTAGTTAACCAACAGCTTACTTCCTCCTACCCCCCACTAGGACTGCCTTATGTCTGTCCCATGCATTCTTGAATTCCCCCACTGTTCTTGACTCCACGACCTCCTCAGGGAGGCTGTTCCATGCATCCACAACCCTCTCTGTGAAAAAATACTTCCTCACATTACCTCTGAGCCATCCCCCCTCTATCTTCAAATTGTGCCCCCTTGTTCTTGCACATCTCTTTTTCTGAAAGATGCCACCCTCTTGGACTTTGTTGATTCTCTTGAGGTACTTGAAAGTTTCTATCATGTCCCCTCTCTCCCTCCTTTCCTCACGGGTATACATATTAAGCTCCTTTAGTCTTTCTTCGTATGTCTTCTGGTACAGACCCTGCACCATTTTGGTTGCCCTCCTCTGGACAGCCTCCACTCTGTCTATGTCTTTGCGGAGATGGGGTCTCCAGAACTGCACACAGTACTCCAGATGGGGTCTCAACAACTGTCTGTACAGAGGGATAACAACTTTCTGTTTTCTACTACTGATGCCTCTCCCTATGCATCCTAGTATCCCCCCGGCCTTCCTTACTGCTTTCTCACATTGCTTGCCCACCTTTAGGTCATCTGATGTAATAACCCGCAGGTCCCTTTCCATTTTTACTGTTGTCAGTATCTCACCCCCCATTGTGTACACTTCCCCTGGGTTTTTGTTTCCCAGGTGCATTACCTTGCACTTCCTTACATTGAATCTGAGCTGCCATACATTTGACCATTCTTCCAACCTTGCCAAGTCCCTTCTCATCCTTTCCACTCCATCTGGTATATCAACCCTGTTGCAGATCTTTGTGTCATCTGCAAAGAGACATGCTTTTCCTTCCAGTCCCTCTGCAATGTCACTTATAAAGACATTAAAAAGGACCGGTCCCAGTACTGAACCCTGCGGTACCCACTAGTAACCCTCCTTTCTTCACTGTGGACTCCATTTACTACTACCCTTTGCGTCCTGTTGTCTAGCCAATTTTTTATCCAGGCTACCACCTTGGGACCCACTTCAAGGCTGGCTAACTTGTGTATTAATCTTTTGTGTGGGACTGTATCAAATGCCTTGCTAAAATCTAGGTAAGCCATGTCCACAGCCCCTCCTGGTCTACTACTTTGGTCACCCAGTCAAAGAAATCTATTAGATTCATCTGACACGACCTTCCCATCGTGAATCCATGCTGCCTTGGGTCCTGTGCCCCACTGGCCTCTAGGTACTCAACAATTCTTTCCTTCAGAAGTGATTCCATCATTTTCCCTACCACTGAGGTCAAACTAACTGGTCTGTAGTTTCCTGCCTCTGTCCTGCTCCCACTTTTGTGAAGAGGAATCACATCCACCCTCCTCCAGTCCTCAGGTACCACCCCATCCTCCCATGATTTCCTAAAGAGAGTAGTCAGTGGTGTCATTAGTTCTACCCTTAGTTCTTTTAGAATTCTTGGGTGAATCCCATCAGGCCCCACTGCTTTGTCCACCTTCAATTTTATTAGTTCTTTCAGAACCCTTTCTTCTGTAAATGGACTGGTATTGACCCCCCGTCTTCAGAGTGTTTCTCTTGTTTGGTTTAGGTATCTCCCCCTCTCCTTCCTTTGTGAATACTGAGCAGAAATATTCGTTCAGTATCCCTGCTTTTTCACTGTCACCCTCTACTCACATTTCCTCCCCTTTATTAAGCCTCAGTATCCCTCCTTCGGTCTTTCTTTACTCCCTAATGTACCTATAAAAGGTCTTATACCCCTTCTTAACAGGGTTGGCTATCCTTTCCTCGGTTTGGGCCTTTGCTATTCTGACTGCCTTCCTAGTCTCTTTCTGCTTTAACTGATAAAGTTCTCTGTCCTGCTCCTTCTGTGTTTCCTTATATTTCCCGAATGCTATCCTTTTCTCCTTAACCTTCCCTGCCACCTCTTTTGAGAACCATAGCGTTTTTTTTCCTTTGTTGTGTTTTGTTGATTTGCTTTACACAAAGGCTTGTTGCCTCTCTTCTGGCTATTTTGATTACTCCCGCAGGGTTTTAAATAATTGATTAGCAGTTTTTTTCCTGGGACAATGCTAACTGTAAAGAAAGTATTTATATAGGTTTTCTAGAAGTGTTATGTTTGTTAAACACAGTGAAGCAAGTTCTATGCATTTTCACAATGTTTTAGCACTTTTATGAACAAAACGCTAATCAATTTTTGGAGTTAAATAAAACCCTGCTCCCCATTGTTCCTCCACCCCTCCTTCTTGCCTGTTTGCTAGTGCTTTTCTGAGGCACTCTCTCATTTTCCCAAAGTCAGCCCTCCTAAAGTCTAATACTCTTGCTTTTGTATGGCTTGATTGTATGGCTGTGTTTATCGTGAACCACACTGTTTGGTGGTCGCTTGTTTCCAGATGGCTACCCACTTCTAAATCTGAGATTCTTTCTCTGTCCCCATTTGAGAGTACCAGGTCTAAGATTGCTCCCTCCCGAGTGGGTTCCAATACTAGCTGCCTGAGGCATGCCCCCTGTAGGGCATCAAGAATGACCCTGCTCTTGGTCGTGCCTGCAGCAAAGGTGTTCCAGTTAACATCTGGCATATTCACGTCCCCCATCAACAATATTTCCCCTTTTTCTGCCATTCTAAGGAAGCCTTCTATCATTTCCTTGTCCATTCCCTCCCCCTGAGATTGGGGTCTTTATACAACCCCCATGTGGATTGTGGTGCCATTTCCTGTCTCCAGGGTGACCCAGAGTGTCTCATCTGCACCCTGTTTACTCTTTAGTTCTATTGCTTTGATCCCTTCCTTTACATAGAGAGCTACTATGGTGATAAAGTAACCCTAAGCGTTTGTTGATTGCTTTAGCTGTGATGTCTATGCAGAGGGTGTAGGAGAGTGAGCTGTCAAGAGTGATTCCGAGATATCTGAAGTGATGAACACATTCAAAAGGAACTCCACCCCTATCACATATTGATAGCTGGTAGTTTTTGTGCTTGTTTTTAAGGCTGATGAACAACATGTTTTTGGTTTTTTTTGTTGTTCATTATCAATTTATGATTTTTAAACCGTGACTCACCGCTGGTGAAGTCATGTTGTAGCTGTTGCTCAAGAGCAGTGGGGTCAGAGCCATTAGAAAAGATAACCGCATCATCCGCGTAGAGGAGGATATGGCATTTATCTGGCTAGGGGAAGGCAATTCAGAAATAGGCTAAAGAAGAGGAGGGGGCTCAGTATTGACCCCTGTGGAATGCCTGAGCACACAGGCTTGGTGTCAGAGAGAAAGGTATCTATCCTGACTTGCTGTGAATGGCAGTGTAGGTAGCTGCGGAACCATGCAGCCGCCTCTGGGGCAAGGCCTATGGTAGTTAGTTGATCAACTAGGAGGGCATGGTTGACAGTGTCAAAGGCCTTTGTTAGGTCAATATAGATAGCCCCGACTAGCTGGCCAAGATCAAGGGATTTGTGGATGAAGCCTGTGTATTCCAGGAGGGCTGTAGTGGTGCTATGCCCAGCTCTAAAGCCATGTTGCTCTGTGCATAGGAGCATGTGCTTGTCCAAATAATCTACAAGTTGGTTGGCAATGATTCTTTCAAGGGCCTTCGAGAGTGGTGGTAGTATAGAGATTGGTCTGTAGTTCCTGGGAAGGGCACGATCCCCACTCTTGTACACAGTAGTGACTACTGCAGCTTTCCATTTTTGGGGGAATACTGCGAGACTGAGCGAGAGGTTAAGGATATGGGTGAGAGAGGACAGGATTTCTTTGAGTGAGAGCGAGATTAGTTTCAGGTCAAGGTTATCCCCACTGAATCGCCCCTTCTCAAGCATTTTGCGCAGATATTTCCTGGTTTCTCCGAAGGTAATAGTCTTGAAGTGAAAGGGGGGGATGCGATGGGGATTGCTTGGGTGCAGCAGGGATGGTGGGGGAGAAGAAGTCAGCTGGGAGAACATGTTGCAAGTTGGTGAAGGCATTGTTAAAGGCGTTGATAGATTTAGGGTCCAGGATGGAGGGAGCCATCAACGCAGAGCATGGTAGGGGCTGTTTTGGGTTCTTGCCCAGTGACCTCATTTAGGTTAACCCAGAATTTGTGCCCATCATTCCAGTTCTTGGTTAGGGCATCTTATTTTTTTTTGATGCTTTTTTTCCCTGGCCACCAGACTGCTTACCTTTTCATGCGTCCAGGCATCCTCCTGAGGTATCCGGCCACTGTTTCCAGGACTCCCCGGCTCCATATTTGGGCTCGCGGCAGGGAGATGGAGAGCCCCCCACACTCTTCCACACAGACCAGGATCCAGTAGAGCCGCGCACCCTCGGCGCCGAGTGAGTCCCTCATGGAGATGGCCATCATGCCGCCGCGACTGGTGCCCGTTGTTTCCTTGTTCTCCTCCGTGACGTCTGTGGCGTGCAATGACGCCAAGGGACAGGGGCATGCATGCTACCACTGAAATCCTTTTCCCTGGCCACAGCACGCCCCCATGTCTGCCAGTGACCTGCAGTCGCCCCCAGCCACTGCTAGAGGCCACTAGAACACCAAGGCATCACACCCCCCCACCCCAGAGGAGGAGAGCAGTCCTACGGATGCTCAATCCTTCTCCTCCTCTGCCAACCCCCGATGACCCAGGCTCACTCCCAAACCCGGGTCACCGGCATGGTGTGGCGTCCAGCGCCTCAACCCTCAGCACCACCGGGTGGTTAGGGCATCTTTATAGCATACGTTTTTGGCAAATCAGATGGTCCTGGTACAGTTGTTCCTTGCACTTTTGTAGTTGAGGATATCGGACTACTTGCCAGTGGCCCTAGCTATATGCCAGAGGTGGTCTCTATTTTTGATTAGTTCAAGGGTGTCAGGGCTCATCCAGGGGTTAGAGTAGCCTTTGATCTTCCACTTTTTTATAGGAGCATGAGTGTCACAGATTGTATTGAAGAGGAGGATGAAGTGGTCAAGCATGTTGTCAGCGTTGGAATCCTCAAAAACTGAGGACCAGTCAGCATTGAGGAGATCCATTTTGAAGCAGTCAGAGTGACCAGGTTTGAGAACCCTGCTGATGATTGTTCTAGGAGAGAGTTTGGAGAAATTATTAGCCCAACTGAACATGACGGGGGAGTGGTCACTGATGTCATCTGGGAGGACAGAGGCATTAGAGGCATACTCAGGTTGGTTGGTGAGCACCCAGTCAATAAAAGTACTAGTCCACGTCCTGTAGTTAGTCCTAGTGGGTGTTACAATGAGCTGGGTAAAGTGGATAGCCTGAATTTCATCCTTGAATTGGTTAGCTACAGGGGCAAGCCAATTAATATTGAAATCACCTAAGAGTATAATCTCAGAGCTTAGGGTTAGGCTTCCAAGACAGTCTATGACGGCATGGAGACCTTGGGTTGAGTTCTTTGGGGGGGATGTAGACAGATAGAATTGTGACAGTTTTGTTGTGGGCCCCAAGAAGAACCTTAATGGCAAGGTCCTGGGCGAACGGCCCTAGGCTGGGTAAATTCAAGACTATGCCCTGAAGGCTGTCCTTAAGGTAGGCATTTAACAGTTCGGCTACAGGCTCTGGGTCCAAGACGGATCTGCCCTCGATGTTCAGAACAGGACATGCTTACTTAGACGGGGTTGAGAAGGAGTTGATCAACTTCCAGAAGGATGCAGTGGAGTTATGGGTTTGGGAAAGTTGAGCTTTAAAGTAAGACGATTTTGATTGACGGATGGCCTTTGTGCAGTTATTTTTAAGATGTTTGTAGGACTGGAGATCACATGTAGCATGGGTGGTTTTGTACAGCCTTCAAGCCTCATCTCTGGAATGGCACGTGGCAATGAGATCGGGTGAGATCCAGGGGTGGTGGTAGTGTTTAACTCTACATTTCCTGAGGGGTGCATGGAGGTCCCAGGTGCACTGGAAGATGTTGCAGAAATGGAACAAGGCAAGGTCCACATTTGGCGCAGAAAGACTAGTGACCAGTCAGCATTTGTTAGGTCTCGGAGCAGGGCGGATTCACTTAGGAGGTAGGGTCAGGGAGCGAGACCAGATAAATTTGGGATGGGAGCATGGTGAGTGGATTTTATGAATGCAATAGGTAATACAGTGGTCACTAAGAGCATCGGAGAAGATGCCTGAGGCAGAGATGTGGTGGGGATGGGAGGATAGAATCCAGTCCAGGAGGGTGTAGTTTTGGGATCGGTGGTTTAGGTAGGCTCCTGGATCAGTTGGGAGAGATTGAGGGCTTCTATCATTAGGGTGGTGGGTTTGGCGGGTGAGGAGAGCCAGTCAAGATTGAAATCATCTAAAAGTACTAGCTCTCCATTGGATGTGCTGGAGGAGATTGAGGAGATGGCCTTGACAAGGGAGTTGGACGAGGTCTTAGGCAGGGCATACAGGACCCCAATGTAGAGGGGGTGGAGGAGGGAAAGGATAGGTGCACAACAGTGGACTCGTGAGAGGAAGGGCAGGCTTCCTTGAATATAATAGAGCTTGTGATAGATTGCCTGATGCACAGTGCCACTCCCCCTGCCTCGCTTACCACGGTCTTGGCGGAATGGGTTGAAGTCAGGAATGACAAGAGAGGACTCTGGGATTTTGGCAGTTAGCCAGGATTCTTTGATGCAGAGTACATCGGGGTGGTACTGGGTGACCCATACCATGAGGGCATCCAGTTTGGGGAGTAGGCTCCTAGCATTGAGGTGAAAGATACAGAGGCCCTTGGGGAGAGAGCCAGGAGTGTGGTTTGAGGATAGTCCAGAAAAGGCAGGGGGTGAGGCTGAGGCAGGTCTGGGCATTACAGGGCCAGGGTTTGGATGTATGTTGCCCGCTAGGAGCAAGAGGTAGAGGGAAAGTAGCGGGGAGTGCTTTGATCTAGCAGGACTGCACCTGGAGGGTAGCACGTGGAGGTTTAGGCATCGGAAAAGTGCCTCAAAATTGAGGAGATTTGAGGGTAGCAAGGAGGGATGTGCGAGTGGGGAATGTAGTAGGGTGGGGAGAGGGTGGGGTATGGGAGGAGGAGGAGAGAGAGGAGGTGGCAGCATAGGTGTGGGCCAGAAGGGAGGAGAACTGGGTGACTCCTGGTGGGAGGTGGAAGTGGTGGAAAGCGGGTGAGGGATGAGGGGTCTGTGGTGAGGGGGCTGCAGTGGGGGGATGCTGGGGACGAGGAGAGGTAAGCTTGTAGGAGAAGGCCGAAGAGCAGGGACTGAAGCATAGTGATTTAATGATGGCAGAGGGAAAGGAAAAATGAAAAAAGTGATATTGCAGCAATAGCGGCCACTAGAGGCAAAAGCCGATATTCTGCAAATGGGAAAATCCGCTGATAGGTTCTTGTCATCACGTGACGGCAGCTATATATAAGAAAGTCGACCAAGGGTGGTGGTGGGGGTGGCGGGGTCTTCTCCTGTCGGCTGTGGAGATTCCTGCTTTGTACCTGTGCTTGGCTGGTGCGCTGCGGGGGAGGGCTCCATTGTCCTGGCCTCACGACCCTCGGGGGAGCCGAATCTGGGGAAACAGAGGAGAGAGAGGAGGAATTAAATACAGCCACAGGTATGTATTTTTTTCCCCAGGAGGTGCTGCAGGACAAAGGGGGTGGGGAACACGGACTCAACTTGTCAAAGGCTTGCACAATTTCACCTGTAAATTGGATAAGCTACTTGCTGCAATTAAGCTTGTCCCCTGATGAGCTTAATTCAGATTAAGGGCAATGTAGAAGCAGTAGTGTGTGTATATATGTGTGTGTGTGTGTGTGTGTGTGTATATAGAATTTTTTTTTTTGGTCACAGTTTGTTTGCTTCAGAAGCTCCGTTTGACTTAGAAAGATTACAGTACTCAGCCATGCAGGAGAGGGTCTGATTAAAAGTTCACCTTTAACTACAAAAATAAGCCAGTAAATGCTGAAATGCAGTTGGTAAGTTAAAGTTCACCTCAAACTTCTACATAAAGCCTGAAATTGCTGAAATGTGAGTTAAAAATAACTATCAGTGCTAGTGTGGTGACATTAATAGTAGTTTAAACACATAAAGCATGTTAAAGATAGTTTTAAGGGTAAAGGCAGGCTTGTGATGGTTTTAAATAAAAAAAGCGCCAAAAAGTTCTTCTTCCTTCAGCTGTGGAGACTCCCGCTCTGTACCTGTGCTTGGCTGATGTGCTGTGGGAGGGCTCCATTGTTCTGCCCTCATGACCCTCGGGGAGTCAATCTGTGATTGGCTGGTGCGCTGCGGGAGGGCTCCATTGTCTGCCTCACAACCCTCGGGAGCCGAATCTGTGCTGGCTAGTGCGCCGCGGGGAGGGCTCCATTGTCCTGCCCTCACGACCCTCGGGAGCTGAATCTGTGCTTGGCTGGTGCAGCTGCGGGGAGGGCTCCATTGTCCTGCCCTCACGAGCCTTGGGGGGAGCCGAATCTGTGCTTGGCTGGTGCGCTGCAGGGGAGGGCTCCGTTGTCCTGCCCTCACGACCCTTGGGGGGAGCCAAATCTGTGCTTAGCTGGTGCGCTGCTGGGAAGGGCTCCATTGTCCTGCCCTCACGACCCTCGGGGGAGCCGAATCTGGGGGCACTTTCTCTAAATCTAATATTAGACCATTTCAATATATTTGTCATATGTCATTTCCCTTGATTTGAAAACTTTGTCCATCGTCCCCTGCATCATTCCTCCTGTCTTCTGTGACATTTCTTTTTTTCTATTGAATGGAGGAAGGAGGCCACCCCATCCAACTCGGTATATTTACCAGTTTTAAGTAAGTATGTCGCCATATCCTTAGATTCATATTCTAAGTTACTCAGTATTTCTTCTAAATACTTTTCCCTTTCTTTCCTGTAAAGTGGACAAAGTATCATTATATGATGCAAATTGTCAAAATCCAAATGACATCTGAATCTTTCCTTGTCACCCTCCCATTTCCTGTACTTTGCATTAAGCCAATTACTTTCATATGTTTCAAATCGGAATTTGGTTATACTTTTATGTTTTTCTGGATCTTTAATTTGTATTAAATAACTCTCCAATTTATGTTGTCAGTTATTTTTTGCCATCCATAGGCATCTCTTATTTTGTTTACAATACTCTGTCTTTCTGTGCTTCTATGTCCTGTATTCTTGTTTTTATATCTTTTCTCACTACTTCTATGGACAATTGAAAGATGTCTGTTAAGCTATGCATTAGTCCATTTGGTTTTATTATTTTTTCTACAATGTCTGTAGTGGGAAAAAGTATGCCTTTTCCTAAATATTCTATTGATTCCTCTATACATTTCCTTGGTAATCTGTTTTCTTCCATCATATATGCTTTTAGCCAATCATTTATTATGTTTGCTTGCACGCATGCGCAAGGAACGTTTTGGGAGAGTAGCACACTTGGAGGTGTGCCTCTCCCATCCAATGCACTGCTCCCTTGAGCAGGCGTGGCGGTCCTGCACCAATGGGTGCAAGAGCTCAGTATGACAGCGGTGTTCCTCTGCTTCAAAGGAAAGCACCGCTGCCACACTGCAGCGCCCCGCCACGCACTGCCTCCCCTGCGCCGCATCACGCCCAAAGCTTTAGTGCCACGCTGGGAGCCCACTCCAGCGTGGCAAACATTGTTTGCCAACGGGGTGTCAACCCCGTCGGCTCCACGGCCCCTGGTTATCTCTGCTGCCACGCTGGGAGCCCACCCCAGCGTGGCAAACGCTCGCTTAGTTGCTGTGACGGGGTGCCCAACCTCTGCCGCCTCAGCCCCCAGCTAAGTTCTGCCACGCTGGGAACCTACCCCTCAGCGTGGTAAACGCCCCACATCGCCTTTTTTTTTTTTTTTTCCTGTAAACAAACGTCCTGGTGCGCCTCCCAGCCCTCCCTCCCACAACCCGCACTCCACCCACTGTGCACCCAGCTTCCCACCCCCACCCCATACTTACTCCGACTCCGCGCGACGATCTTCGTGGACCGGAACACGCCTGCACTCTTCAAAGGCGACGCTAACTGAGGAAATGCCGTAAGCTGTATAATGGGCTAGATAGGGGTTTCAACTTTATTGTGAGAGTCAGTCATTTTGATTTAATTAATTAACATGGTTTGGATATTTTCTCACTGAATGATGTTATTGCCGCGGCGTGATTGGAGGTCGGCGTGATTTCGCCGTGAGTGACTGCTAAAATCACCCTTCGGGCCTGAAGGCCAACACCAGTGACAGTGACATCATTCATGAGAAGGGTCCTAAACCCCATGTTGAAAATTTGGTGCAAAATTCCAAAAATGACTGTTTTACTAGCGCATGCCAGCAGTTCCTACGCAGGCTCGTAAGTTTGCGAATTTTCAATATTTTCACCCAGATTTTCGACATTGCCATTTTATCACACCTTCTTATGAGTTGTATAGCTGTCATTTTCACATCTCACCCAAAACGTGTTTCCCCTCATGTAGCGACTAATGGCGCAATCGTGTGCAAAATCAATGTATGGAACACATTAAGAAAATCACAGTGATACTGTTCATGAGCAGAGGTCTTAAAATGGCTATGTTGAAAATTTGGTGAAAAATTCCAAAATGACTGTTTTACAAGCTATGAAGTTCCTACGCACGCTCATACGCTTAAGATTTCCAATATTTGCACTCCAGATTTTCAACATTGCCATTTTACCACACCTCCTCATGAGCAGTACAGCTGTCATTTTTCACATCCTGCCCAAAATGTGTTTCTGCCCATGTAGCGCACAATGGCACAGTCAGTGTGCGAACTCAATGTATGGGACACATTAAGAAAATCACAGTGACACTGATCATGAGCAGAGGTCTTAAAATGGCTGTGCTGAAAATCTGGTGAAAAAATTCCTAAAAATGACTGTTTTATGACTCTGCATTGAGCAGTTCCTACGCATGCTCGTAAGTTTGCGAATTTTCAATATTTTCACTCCAGATTTTCAACATTGCCATTTTACCACACCTCCTTGTGAGCACTGCAGCTGTCATTTTTCACATCTTGCCCAAAACGTGTTTCCGCCCATGTAGCGCACAATGGCACAGTCGGTGTGCGAACTCAGTGTATGGGACACATTAAGAAAATCACAGTGTCACTGTTCATGAGCAGAGATCTTCAAATGGCTATGTTGGAAAATTTGGTGAAAAAATCCTAAAAATGACTGTTTCTAGCGTCGTTACAAGTTCCCACGCGACGCCTCGTAGGTTTGCGAATTCTTCAATATTTCCACTCCAGATTTTCAACATTGCCATTTTACCACACTTCCTTATGAGCAGTACAGCTGTCATTTTTCACATCCTGCTCAAAATGTGTTTCCACCTATGTAGCACACAATGGGGGTAACAACAAGGTCATGCTGACAATTTATTGTGCAAATACCAGCAATCGCACAGGGCATTAGGGTAAAGCACCATACATGCCAAACACCACTGCAAATACCTGCAAGCGAACGTTCGGCATTGACAAATGCTTGTACATCTTGCTTTAACTGAACTTTCCACTGTATATTGACTCAATTATGCCCTTACCACAGCTGATGGTATTCATTTGACATCCCCAATAATTTTTTAAAATGTATATTTAAACTTTTGTCTATTCCTTTACCCCCATCTTGACCCCAAATTTCTGCCCCATTCACAAGTTGACTTCACATTTTTTCGCATTTACCACTCTCAAATATCCTTGTATTGAATGTCCCCCATATTTATACAATAATTTATTCATCACTGGTAAAAAGCTTTTAGTTTTTAACACTATTTCTTTAATATGTCTTCCCCACGTTAGGTCCTTTGACTCCTAAATAACAAAATCCGTTGACTATCTCTAGCTGTTCTTCAGCTTTATAAGTATACTTTTTATTTTACCACATACCATTACTTTTGTCTTTTGATAATTGATTTTCAAATCTGCTATTTTACATTCTTCTTCAAATTTTCTCAACATTCTTTTTATACCCAAATAACTTGTTGGCATTAATACTATATCGTCCACATAAGTCAAATATGCACATGCCTGATTTCCTGTTTTTGGCAGGTGAAAACTTGCATCGTACATCTTTACTAGTATTTGATTTAAATACAATTTAAATAGTACTGGTGATAAAGTACACCCTTGTCTCACCCCTCTGTTTGCTTCAAATGGGTCACTTTTATTTCCCTTCGAGTCATATCTGATTTGTGTAAAGCTATTACAATATAATTTTTTTAATCGTCTCTATCAACCCTTTGTCCATTTCTGTATTTTCCATCACCTTCCATAATTTATGTCTGTTCACTTTATCAAATGCTGATTTCAGATCCACAAATACGCAGTATACAGTAGGTTCTCTTTCTTCACCTTTGTGTATTTATGGACTAAGTGTGACAATGTGAAGCACTGATCAGTTGTTGAGTAATTGGGTTGGAAGCCTGCCTGGGCTTCATCTAGCTTACCTCCCTTAACTATCTATTCCATTATTCTGTTATTTTTGTAAGTGCTTTTTGAGTGCAGTCTATCAGGCTTATTGGCCGGTAGCACCTTGGATCATTCTGAGCCCCCTTTTTATGTTTGCTTGTGCACATGCTCAAGAAACATTATGCAGCAGCTTAGGAGAGAAGCAGGGTTGTGTAGGCGCGGCACTGTGACAGCCAACGGAGGCATTGCATTTGGGGGCTTGGCACTGGTGGACCAATGGAGGCACAGTTTGCTGATGGAACTGGCTTTCAAAAGTGCCACCAACTTGTAACGTTTTTGCCCCAGCAATTGGGGGCCGCCTTGTCATTACAGCATCAGCCATTCCGCTGCAATGAGGGATTGACCCGTCATTGCAGGGCGGAATGTTACCTAGTGTAATATTGTTTGTGAGCATGGCAGTGGCTTGCTGCCACATTCACAAACAATATTATTCATCCCCCACTGCTGAGGGGGTGCCCAATCCCCCTCGGCAGCGTGCGTCCCCCCAAAACAGTCTTTGTTTGCCAACGGGGGCCCCAATCCCTGTCTCCTTCAGTCCCCCCATCCCAGTTAATTTGCCAACGGGGAAGCCCACTCCCTGTCAACATAATGTTCCCCGTCCCAGTTTAATTTGCCGATGGGGGAGCCCACTCTTCGTCGGCATAATGTCTCCCGTTCCAGTTTAATTTGCCAATGGGGGAACCCACTCCCTGTCGGCATAATGCCCCCACCCCAAAAGTAGGTTTGTGCTGAGGGGTGTCCATTCCCTCGCTCTTGCACCCAGCCATGTACCAACGGGGTAGAAATCCCATCGGCTACAGCCACCCCCCAAAACACTTTGTTGGCCCACCCCAGCATGCCAAATGTCCTGTTAAAGAAAAAAAAAGTCCTACAATGTTTTTTTTTTTTTTTTACCTGTAAGTCAGAAAACGGCCTCTCGTTGAGTCGGTGGCCCCTCCCAACCCACACCGCCTCTTTCTGCACCCTGCCTCCCCACACCCTCACCCCATACTTACCTCCGAGCCCAGCACAACAATCTTCGTGAACTGGAACACGCCTGCACTCTTCAAAGTCGATGCGTAACTGAAGAAATGCCGTAAGCTGTATAATGGCATAAATAGGGTTTTATCAACTTGGTGCATATCTCAGGCGTTTTGGGAATTTTGGCACCAAATTTTCAACATGGGGTTATTGGACCCCTCCTCATGAATTTGGCCACTATTGCGAGTAGTTATTCTTGTCCCTAAAGGTGATTTTGCGGTCACTGTGTGAAATCACCTTCAGGGACCAATTAACGAAATAACAGTGCCAGTGTTCATGAGGTGGTCTCTAAAAAAGTCTATGTTGCAAATTTGGTGGAAAAAATTGTAGAAATGACTGTTTTATGAGCTCGCGTTGCACAGTTGCAATGCACGCTCATAACTTCAGGAATTTGCAATATTTTCACTCCAGATTTTCAACATGGCCCTTTTTCCACATCTCCTTATGAACAGTACAGCTGTCATTTTTCACATCTTGGCCGACATGTGTTTTCGCACTTCCAGCGCAGAATAGCACGGTCGCTGTCGGAAATCAGTGTTCTGGACACATTACGAAAATCACAGTGACACTCTTCATGAGTAGAGGTCCTAAAATGCCTATTTTGAAAAATTTTGTGATGAAAGTCCATAAAATGACTGTGTTACGAGTGTGCGTTGCGCAGTTTCCACGCATGCTTGTAACTTCGCACATTTGTAATATTTGCACTCCATATTTTCAACATTGCTATTTTTCCACACCTCCTTATGCTCAAAAGTGCGAGCATTTTTAATATTGCCACTACAGATTTTCAACATTGCCATCTCTTCACACCTCCCTATGGATGGTACAGCTGTCATTCTTCACATCCTGCCTGATCTGTGTCTTCGTACTTGTGGTGCAGAATGGCACGGTCGCTGTTGGAACTCAAAATTTGGGACACATTCACAAAATCACACTGCCACTCTTCATGAGAAGAGGTCCCAAATGCTTTCATGAGGTGGGGTCACAAAAAAGGCCATGCTGAAAATTTGTAGTGCAAATACCAACAAGGTTTCTAACCATAATGTCCCACCCTGTACAGACTGACAGGCATCGGGGTGTGCCTTTGGATTGCCGACTGTACTGCTCATGCCATCCCACCCCCACCCCCCAGCCACTGACAGGCATCGAGGTGTACCTGGGACTCTTTAGCCCCAGACTTCACCCCATTCTCCTATGCTGCACCCATTTCGGCGTATGTCCTTATGGAATGGGATAACTGTAAAGCCAAACACCCCAAGGCACACCTCAACACATGTCAGTGTCTGCAGAATAGGGTGCAGTGACATGGCATGACCGTCATGGGCGACGACCCAAACACTTATCCCAATTCCTGTCCATCTCTACAGGATGGAGGTGGGGTTGGCGTGAAGTTCAGTACTTCACTGCCATTCCTATTCTGCATCTGTCTAACTCCTGCATTTCCAGTGCTAATACCAGCAAGCAAACATTCGGCATTGACAAATACTTGTTAAATATAGGTACTACTATGTTAAACGTCCAGCTCTCTGGGATATTCCCTTTTCCCATAATTACTTGAAACAATTTTTGTAATAATAAAGTCCATATTTCCATATTTTGTTTTATTATCTCTATTGGGACTCCATCTGGTGCCAGTGCTTTATGTGATGCGAAGGATTCTATTGCCCCTCTGTATTTCTATTAAATCTATACTTAGATCTACATTTGTCCATTCCTTTCTTGTTACTATCTTTTGAGATTTCTTTTCTGATTGAAATATATCTTTATAGTAATCTACCCATTTATGTGGTTCTATATTTGTCTCTGGCTCATTTATATATTCTCCAAGACCTTTATTTGTTATTATCCAAAAGTTGTTGTTGTCCTTTTCTTCTACTGCTGTTTCTAGTTTTTTCCATAACTGTCTAGTATACGTGGTTTTATTTTTAACTACCTTTTTATATTCTTTCCTTAATTTATTAAGAATCCTCCTATTTGTGATATTTTTTCTCTTTTTTAACCTTATCTGTCTGTTCACTGCTTTTTTAGCTGTCTTACATCCTTTAGTGTACCACTCTGGTTCTTTCTTGTTGTGCATTTTTTGTTTACTTAATTATTATCTGAGAAATAGTTTCCATTATCTTTTGATATTCTTGCAATAATATTATCTGTAAAATTTCATTCTTTATGATTTTCTCCATTTTCTGCCATATTCCCTTCCCCTCCCCCTGCAGGCACTTACCACTGTCTTGCTTCTGTTTTACTCCACTGTCCACCTCCCATTTTATTCCACCTACCCCTCTCTATTGCAATGCACTGTGCCAACCTTGTCCTAGTGCCAGCCTTCAAATGCCTATTATTTCTGGTATTTTACAGACTCCTCTAATGTCCTTGTATGAACATGGTGCCAACCTCGCTCTAGAGTCAGCCTGGAAATTCCCGTTTACTCCCTATGTAACTTACTCCATCCCTCAGCTGTCCATGAATGTACCTTGTGCCTACTGTCCTCTAGAGCCAGTCTTGAATTGCCTGTTGTTCTTAGAGCCTGTCTTGAATTGCGTGTTGTTATGCTATGTATTTCTTTTGATTGCTCAATTGTTTATGTATGAAGTTGTCCTCTGTAACGCTCCCGGGTCGCACCTGAAAATAGGCACTTGGCTGTCTAGTGTGCTTACCTGGTTAACAAAAGCAAATAAATAAATTCCTTTATTCTCCAAGATATTCTGAAATTCTTCCCCTTCTATCTTTTTCCAAATTACACAGTTCTTTTTTTTGACCTCCAAGGATATCTGTTTTTTCCTTATGTTTCCCCCCTGTGTTGTTTGAATAAACAATTCTAATTCAGAATGTGCACTTTCTGCCCTTGGTTCTATTTTAAGATCTAGGTATGCTTCTATCATATCCATATTTATCCATATATGGTATATTACTAAAGAGCCCATACCTCCCATGTAGGTATAGTTCCCCCTTTTATCCGATCTAGTTCTACCCTTGATCAGTATTAGATTCTTTTCCATCATATTTCAATAGTATTTTTTTCCTGGATTTGTCTTTTTCCTGTCCTTAAAGGACCTTATTGGTTTTGTATTTTCATTCTCTATAATACCTAAAAGTCTGATATATCATCAGTTAAATTTGTCATGTTAACTGTCCTATAAATAAAATCTCCCGTAATAATCATACCCCTTGACACATTACTATTCAAATATTTATTTATAAGTATTCCAAGGTCTTTACTTATATTATCATTTTTATATTTGCTTCCATCTGGTGAATGATATACATTAATAAGTATTATTTCTCTGTCTTCTTCCCTAATGAGTATTGCTAAAATAGTCTCATTTTTTTATTCATTTTTTTCTGTATATCTTGTCTCTTTTAATTTGCACATTGTAACCAGACCTCCTGAATAACGTCCCACTCTCCCTACTTTGTATGCGTCTTTTACATATGTTTTAAATTCATTCATGTGTAACTCTCCTTTATACCAAGTTTCTTACAAATTAATGTATTCAAAAGTTTCCAAACCTGCTACAAATTCCGGAGCTGCTAGATTGTTAGCCAGCCCTGATACATTCCAAGACAATGCCCTTATAGTTTGTTTTTGTCCACTTCTATCTGGTTCTCCAACCGAGGGATCGTGTGACCTCCCTCCTGTTCAAGTCACTTTGCTTCTTCCTCGTCTTTTAACAGTCCATATCTGTTTGATGTTTTAATTATTGTTTCCCATTTCAAATTCTGTTTACCCCTTTTTGGATCACTAACATTAAAGTCAAAATGAGTCTCGTCATAGGCATATGCGCCTAATTCGTCAAGTTTCTTACTTTTTTCCATCAATGATTTGTATATTTCATTATTTGACAGCCACATTGAGATGTGACCTTCTGTTTCCCATCTGATCACTCTGCTAACATCTGTCCTTTGGATATTCAATTTGAAGCAGCAGTCTCAATGTATCCAACAATTTATATTGTATATTAGCTGCTGTCTCCTTATAAAATAGTTTTAACCCAAATATGGATATGGGGGGTGTCACGTGATGCAGGCGACCTAGAAGCAGCAGGGATTCAGAGCCCCTATCCTTCTCCTCACATCTTTGCTTCCAAAATCCTTTAAATGATGTGTATTTCAAAAATTTTTACAGCACCACTGAGTGCCTACTTTCAGCATTTGTGTTATCTTCAAACTGCATCGCTATCAGAGGTTAATTCTGCGATGGATGCTGATATGAAGCAGGCCCCACTAAAGCAAACGCCGCCTCCCTTGCCTGAGAAAATGCCCCAAAAATCCAAGGCTCGGGGAGGATCAGCTGGCAAAAGCAGAGCTACAACAGCCCAACCGATCCCTCTTACTGAGGACGGTTTCCTCCAGGAATTGCTGCCATTTTGGGAAATGCTTGCCGATATCTCCTCCAAGCTGAATCTCATCCGGGGAGACATGGCTGAACTCAAGCAGAGAGTCAGAGACACAGAGGCCCATTCTGCTTCTCTTGAGCACTGGCATGATAAACTAGATACCAAAATAATTCAGCTCCGACAGCAGGTACAAAAGCTCCAGTTAAAGACAGAAGATCTCGAAGGGAGGAGCAGATGGAATAACATCCTTTTTATCGGGCTGCCAGAGACAGAGGAAGGCCCTAACACCATGGCATTCATTCAGAAATTCCTCCAGAAAGTAGTGGGTCCTTCCCCACTTAAACTCTTCCTATCAAGTTGAAAGGGCCCGCCAGTCTCTTAGGCCGAAACCACCACCAGGAGCACCCCCCCAGGCTCATCATACTGAAGTTTCTGAGCTTTGTTGAGAAACAACATGTGATATCAAAAGTATAGGAACTGCAGTCTGTTATGTGGGAAGGCACTAAAATCAGAATCACGCAGGACTTGGCCCACAGTAAGCAAATTGGTTGCAGCGGGTATTCCCTTTAAAATGTTGTACCCCGCCAAGCTCCACATGTCCATCTTGGGTACCTGGCTGTCATTTGACTCACCCACACAACCAGTGGCTGATTTAAAAAACAAGCTGCCAGACCTCTTCAAAGCAGGCTGACTAACTTATTGATTTGAGCTGGTTCTGATCTGTTGGAGGCTTGTCCTTCCATCTGCAGTCATTTGTTCATTTTTTTCTGTGCCGTTACCTGTACTGAGCGCCGGATCCACTGGGGGGAGAAGCTCTGCGCCAGGTGATAGAAGCTGGTGTCTGCCTGGTAATTTCTAGGCCTCAACACTAGAAGCACTCGCCAACAGTCAGCCCAATGTACTGAGAGGGACCTAAACTGGGGAGTAACAGGCAGTAGAACGTTTTTCGCCATGGACCAGGCTTGGGTCCAGCACCCACTGTCTTCCCCTGATCACTTCCTTCTTCATGAATCACTGAAGCACCAGGTTCCATGGACATTTGCAAGTACTGTTGTTTTACCCGATGCTGCTCAGACCTCGAGCTCGGACTCCAGGGGATGCTAGTGATGTTTTATTTACAGTATGTACCTTGTTTCTATGTATTTGGGTTGGAATGGGGTGTTTATAGTGAACCTTACATCTATTAGAACCACATGAGGCCCAAGCATAGAAGAGATCACCCTTCGGGATTTAACAGCTTCATTTTTGGGTGCCCATATGCTAATAGGCTAGTCAAAAGGCTCTTGGGCGATCTAGGTGGTTTTATTTGTGGGTGGCTGGCACTATTTAAATGATTCGCTCTGAGGAATAAGTATAGTTAGACATGTTTTCATAGAGGGTACCACCTAACAGGCAGGGTCTTGTAGACCAATACAGTCTTGGCTGAGCCCTACTAGCTGCTAACTGAGGGCAATGATTAGACTCCAATATCTGAATGACCGGTGACTTAGTATCTTGCGTCCGGCTGAGGCTGCCTATCCTGTCATAGTTGGGGGGGGGGGGACTCTTGATCTAGCAAGCTCAGGGTAATGCTGCATTGCATACCAAATTCAGTGGGGGATGGCTCTTTACCACTTCTCCCGAGTGTGGTCTGGTTGATATTCATTCTCCCACTTTCTGGTACAGGGACAGCCCCATATTTACTATATTATGTCCGGTTTTTAATGCACACCTCGGGAGAAGTGAGTCCAGGAGCTGCAATGGCTTGGGTTCTCCCCTTACTGAAACTAACTAAATGTTGTATCTGCCTGACAACAGAGGGGTCCAGTGTACATAGTTGCTGGGGCATGGGGAAGGAGGGAGGGACAGGGACTCTGGTCATTAGACAAATCCTGTCTTGGTTCTTCAGCTTTCAGTCTCAAGGGTCACAAACTCTGATGTATGTTGTTGATTCTAAGTTGTTCACCTTCATGACAAGCTATATGGATTAGGGGGAAGGAGGGGGAATGGTGTTTCCACCGGTTTATTTCAAGTTTTCATGCTTGTTATCTGTATTCAGGGTGGGGGAGGGATGGAGTGTGCCGTATGGGTTTCAGTTGGGCTACTTTAATCCGGTTTTCCATGCTTTACTGATCATGGTTAATGATGAATAATGTAGTTAAATTTATCACATGGAACATGAGGGGAGCACAAGACCCCACTAAGAGATAACAGGTCCTTAAACACTGTGCATTGCTCAGGGCTGGTATAATATTTTTGCAAGAAATGCATCTATTAGAAAAAGAGTCCATCTGGCTCCGCCAGCAGGGGATCTCACAAGTCTTTGCTTCTGGAGATTCCTCCTCAAGCAGAGGTGTGGCTGTCCTAGTCATGGGTAATACCCCCTTTCAGGTTGCCTCTACCATTATGGTACCGGGAGGTAAATTTATCTTGTTCAAGGGCTCTCTCTACCGCACTGAAATAGTACTTGGGTGTGTATATGGTCTGGTGGGGGGGGGGGTGATCCTCTATTTCTCATGCACCTAGCTAACAGGCTTGCTTTCCTGTTGCTCACTTTCTTCATCCTGGGAGGGGACTGGAATATACCACCCACACAGTACCTGCCTTTGAAACCCACTTCCCTGCCTCAAAGAGTCCTACGTGATTTTACTGACATGTTAGGTTTGTGTGACCCATGGCACACACTCAACCCCTCCCTGCACCTGTATTCTTTTTGCTCCAATGTCCACCAATTCAGACAACATGAAGTCTTGCTGTATTCTGACAATCTGCAGTTAGCTCCAGCCTTTGAACTGCCCTGGAGTGTAGAGGGTTAATTTTCTATGCAGTGCATAGAATGTTGAGCTTGAGCTCGGTTGAGGTCTCTCTGTCTGCAGCATTTTGAAACCCAACCGCCAGATTCTTTACTCCGCCTCACTGAGCAGTCGCTGCGGAGATTTCTCCTTCTGCTCGGTTCAAAGTCGGTTAAAGTGTCGGTTTTCCGCTTAACTAACGTAGTATTACGGTTCAGGGCTCTATCTGCGGTACAGTAAGTGCTTTAGGTAGTAGTTCTTGGTTGTTTGTGGAAATTGTAAAAAACTTTTCAAACAACATGAAGTCTTGCTATATTATAGACATTAGCAGTTTGATCCAGCTCTAGAACTGCCCCGGAGTGAAATGGTTAAAACCATTCCAAAATAGAATTTTAGCACGAGAGCAGCTCTATCTGTGTCATTTCAAACTTGAACTGTCAGATTCTTTACTCCGCCTCAGTGAACAGTCGCTCCGGAGATTTCTCCTTCTGCTCGGTTCATTTCTCGGTTTTAAAAAGTGTTTTTCGGTTGGATTTAACGAGAATAGTTTCTTTAACCATAAAACCGTTCGGTTCAAGCTCTATCTGTGGTAACCGTAAGTAAATGAAGGTTTTGTCTGTGTGGAACTTGTAAGTTATCGGTTCGGTTTTGAACCGATCAGTGGGTTTAAAACTCATTTAAAACTAAAAGTTACTATTTTGAGTGCGGTTCCAGTTCTTATCGGTTCTAAAAACGGATTTATTACGTTTTTTCCAATAACTGGGACACAGTTAGGAACCGATAAGGGTGTCTTGCCTGGCACTGCCATTAAAGGGCAAGTTTTTGTTAGGCTGGCATTATGTCTGAGAAACCCAAAGAAAACCGGGCCCGCTGGGTTTCAACACTGTGATGTTTGTGGGGAAGTCTTTGCCAGGTGACCCACACCATGTGTTATTGTCTGAGGTTTGACCACCTCCAGTCAGACTGCCAGGTATGTAAGAATTTCCCTGCAGCCACCCTGGAAAAAGATTGGGCAGGCTCAGGAGCGAGGCCAAAAGTCCGCTGACCGGATGGCCAGCCCGGTTCGGTGCCAACCGAACCAGAGAAGTGCCCTCTGACCAGGGCCAGACTTCCTCGGGCAAAAGAAAAGCTGGTTCTGAGGAACCAATTCCAGTAAAGAAACAAGAAAATCAGCAGGTCTGGAGTCCAAAATTCCTTCTCCAACTGCTGCAGAGATAAGCAAAAGCCATACAAATTGTCCAGTCACTGTCTCAGGGTCCGTCCGAACCACCACTATCTGGTAAAGGTGGTTCGTCCGGTCCCAGTGGTTCAAGATTATGATATTGAGGAATTTATGAACCAGAGGAGGGGAGGAGGATTATGAACAGTATGAATGTGGCTGGGAAGGTCTGGGTGTGCCCATTGAACGGACATCTCCCAGACAGACCTTTAGAATCTCCCCTATGCTGTCTGAGTCCCCATCTCATTTTATGTTTTATAAAAAGTTGCTGAAACCCTCCAGCTTCCTTTAGAAGAGGCTGTGGATGAGCAAGAGAAGCCTGATTTTGTAGAAATGATGGATATTCCAGAGTCTAGGAGATTGTCTATTCCTTTACATAAGTCTTTTAGGAAACAAACAATTAAAATTTTAAAAGCTCCTAATTCTGTGCCTCCTGTAGATAAAAAGATGGACAGAAGATATACATTGTCAGGCCCTGATACAGAATTCCTTTCTCAGCAATGCAGTCATGTTGGGGTAGTTCAGGCTGCTGCCTGTGATAAAGCTAATATTCCCTTGGCTTCACATCCTCCTGACAAGGATTCCAGGAAGATTGATGCCATGGCAAAAAACAGTATATGGCAGCCTCTCTGGGACTCAGGCAAGCAAATTATATGGCTTATGTAGCTAGGTATCAGAAATCTAGATGGGATACTGTTATGCAATTGGCCAAGCAGGCCCATGGCCAGCTGGCTAGTGAACTAGAACAGGTGGCTGCTGATGGCATTGAAGCCTCTAAGGTTCAGTTTCATGCTGCTGTGGATGTTAATGATGTTTCCTCTAGGGTCATGGCCACATCTGTAGCTTTTCGTGGTTGGCCTGGCTCAGGTGTACTAGTTTGTCTGCAGGATACCCAGACTAAGGCTATGGATTTTCTGTGGTGGGAAATTCTCTGTTTGGAGAGCAGACAGAGAACTACATGAAGAAGATGGATGAATATGGGACTACTTACAAGAGTGCCCAGGCTGAGGCGGCAAGCCACTCCTCAAGGCATGCCCCAGGGGAGGGTAGGCCTTTCACAGGCCTTTCTACCAGACTCAGACCTCCTCTGCCTATGCTCAGAGGGCTTCTTCAGAGGCAGGGGCAGGCGAGGGGTGGGCAGACCTGCTCCCACCCCAGCCTAAAGCTCCTGCAGAAACAGGCACCCTGATGGGGTGCCCAGGGCCGATCTCCTGTACCAGTGGGGGCAGGCTGGCTTACTTCAGTCAGAATTGGGCTTCTTAACCTCAGACAAGTGGGTTCTGGAAGTAGTAAGCCAGGGTCTGGTTCTCAGCTTCAAAAGTTTCCCAAGTTGAGAAGCAGACTTTTCTACCTGCAAGTGCTTCAGAGACCCTCGCTCTGGAAACAGAGGTCTCATCCCTGTTAGCTCTCAGAGCAGTAGAAAGGGTTCCTCCCCTGCATCAGGGCAGGGGTCTGTATTCCAGATACTTCCTTACCCCAAAAAAGACAGGAGAGTGGCGGCCCATTTTAGATCTCAGATATCTGAACAAGCATCTTTTGAAACCAAAGTTCAAAATGGTAACTCTGGCAATGATTTTACCTTCCCTAAGGCCAGGGGACTGGCTATCCTCCCTGGACCTCAAGGATGCCTGTTTCCATGTCCTAATCAGAAGATCCCATCGAAAGTACCTCAGATTCGAACTGCCCTCAGGTCATTACCAGTTCAGAGCAATGCCTTGGCCTTACCTCTGCTCCAAGGGTATTCACAAAGTGTCTAGCAGTGGCAGTGGCCCACTTAGGAGGCAGAGTTGCTGTTTCTCCTGTCTAGATGACTGGCTCATTGTAGGCCAGTCCCAGAACAGGTAAAATCTCACCTGCAGGTCACCAGCAGCTTCTCACCTCCCTGGGTTTTCTGCTAAACACCAAAAGTCGGTTCTGGAACCAGTCCAGGTACTCACCTTTATAGGGCAGAATGGACACAAAGCTAGCCAGAGCCTTTCTTCCCCAGAAGGGTAAGGAATTTAGTGGCTCTGGCCTCTTCCTTCACTCTGCGGGTCTCCAACCAGCAAGACACTTTCTGCAGCTCCTGGGGCTGCAGGCTGCATCCATAGCTGTTGTGCAGGAGCCAGATTTCAGATGAGGACATTCAGTTTCACTTGAGAACCTTTTGGTCTCAGAGAGAGATCCCTTTCAAGTTGGTCCCAGTATTTCGAACCTTGATCCTAGCTCTCCAGTGGTGGCAGGATCAGAGCAATTTAAGGCTGGGGTCCCCTTCATTTCCCCTTCTCACGACTTGACTCTCACTACAGATGCTTCCCTTCTGGGTTGGGAGCCCACATGGGCGACCTTTCCTCAGGGAGTTTGGTCCCCAGGAATCTCTGCTCCACATCAATTTGCTGGAACTCAGAACTGTCTTTTAGCTCTTCAAACTTTTCTGCATTTGTCGCGACAAGGTGATACAAGTCAGAACAGACAACACCACAACAATGTGGTACATCAACAAACAGGGGGCACTCGGTCTTGGCCTTGTGCACCGAGGCAATGAAGTTGTGGTCTCTGGCCTATTCCTGAACACTTCCCTCATAGCAGTTCATCTTCCAGGGAAGGACAATGTCCTAGCGGATGCCCTCAGCAGGATTTCCCAGGGCCATCACGAATGGTCCCTGGATCCTCAAGTGCTAGGGATAGTTTTTGCCAGGTGGGGCATCCCTCAGATAGATCTTTTGCAGCCCCAGACAATCACAAACTTCCTCTGTTCTGTTGCAGGCCTCCAGTGCTGGGCCTCAGTTCCCTGGATACCCTTCTTCTGGATTGTGAGGGAAGTTCCTCTATGCTTTCCCCCTTTCCTCTCTATTCAAAGTACTAGTCAAAATCAGATCTCAGCCTTGCAGGGTGATTCTGATTGCCCGGATGAGCCAGGCAGCCATGGTACCCACTCCTTCTGTCTCTGACAGTCCATCTTCCCTGTGCCTCCCCAGGAATCACAATCTGTTGACTTGTGCCCAGGGAAGGGTTTGGTATCCGGACCTCAAATCCCTCAACCTCAAGGCCTGGCTCTTGAGGAGTTAGAGTTGCTGATTTACACCTCTCTCAGGGTGTTCTTGAGATCCTAAAGGCTTCCAGAGAAGCCTTCCACTAGAACTACTTATAGTTCTAAATGGAAAGGTTTTCCATTTGGTGTGCTGGAAAATATTTCCCCAGAATCTGCTGAATTACCCATTTTGTTAGATTACATGGTACATCTTAATTCCTTGGGTCTCAGACCAGCTACCCTGAGAGTTCATTTGGCAGCTGTGTCTGCTTTTGTGTCAACAGGAAAGTCATCCCTCTTTCCTCTCATCCTGTGTTTTCCAAGTTTTTTAAAGGGTTACTCCATACTAATCCTCCCTTTGAGGAACCAGCCCCTGCTTGGGACCTTAATGTTTGCATTGCCCAGTTAATGCAACCCCTGAACCTCTGTCTTCTGCAGGCTTAAGTACCTAACTTGGAAAACTGTTTTCTAGTAGCTATCACTTCTGCCAGACATAAAGTGAATTGCAAGCCTTGTCAGTGGAGACTGACTTTATTTCTTTCCACAGGGATAAGGTAGTCCTTAGGACTAATAGGAAGTTTTTACCTAAGGTGGTTTCAGATTTCCATCTTAATCAATCTATCTCCCTTCCAGTATTTTCACTGATCACTCCTCTTCGGGTGAGAGGAGGTTGCACAACCTGGATGTTAGAGAGCTCTTAGTTATTATATAGGCGTACCAAGGTCTGAGTTCGAATCCCTCCAACTTTTCCTTACCTATGGTGAAGTTGGGAAGGCAAACTCACTAAGAGATCAGTAGCCAGGTGGATTGTCTCTTGTATCCAATTTTGTTATCAGAAAGTGGGCAGAGCCCCCCGGTTTGAGGGCTCATTTACCAGGGGTACAGCTAGCCTCTAGCTGCTGCTAGAGATATCCCTTTATTAGAGATTTGCCAGGCTGCTACTTGAAAACGGTACACACTTTTACCAAGCATTACTCCTGGATGTCCAGGCCAGAGATGCTCAGTTTAGCACAGCTGTTCTTCAGAGCCTATTCCTAAGTAGGTTCTGCCCCTCCTCCATGGAGGTACTGCTGTGTATTCTGCTAATGTCTGTAATATAGCAAGACTTCATGTTGTTTGAAGAAAAAATTACTCACCTTAGTAATGTTGTTTCTTCTAATGGAGTCTTGCTATATTATAGACCACCCCCCCAACCTGCCCCTCTCAGAACCTCTACTTGGTGGGGTGTGGGCAACTTAGTGTGGGCACTACTTATATCCTGTTAGCATTTTGTCCCCTTTGGGACTTTGGGTGTGTGTATGTGTACGCGTGTGTGTGTTTTATTATACTTATGTTCCATTTTCATATTATTAGAATGGTGTTAGTATTTCTGGTCCCCTGACTTGAGTCTTGGGAGTTGGGACCATCAATGGTTGTTATTATTTAGGTAGCCATTTGGCTAGTGTAGGTTACAGCTTCCACACAGACCTTGTGAGTTTGGCTCGTAAAGATCTGACAGTTCAAGTTTGAAACAAGCACAGATAGAGCTGCTCATGCCAAAATTCTATTTTGGAATGGTTTTAACCATTTCACTCCGGGGCAGTTCTAGAGCTGGATCAAACTGCTAATGTCTATAATATAGCAAGACTCCATTTGAAGAAACAACATTACTAAGGTGAGTAATTTTTTCTTCTCGATCGGTTCGGCTGAACCTATCCAACATATTTGAACTCTGTGTGGTTTTTCTTTAGTGTGTGGTTACCGGTTCTTATCGGTTTAAAAAAAAAAAAAAAAAGTGTTTTAGCGTTTTTTTCCAATACCTGTAAGACTTTAGAAACCGATAAGGGAGTCTTGCCTGGTGGTTGCCAAAAAAAGGGTAAGTTTGGTTAGGTTGGCCATGTCTGAGAAACCCAAGAAAAAAACCGGGCCCACTGGGTTTCAACACCGTAGTGAGTGTGGGGAGGTCTTGGCTAAGGCCGATCCCCACACCACCTGTGTTTATTGTCTGGGGTTTGACCACCTCGATACAGACTGCCAAATATGAAAACTTTCCTAAGTCTACCTTGGAAAAAAGATTAGGTAGACTTAAGGAAAAGGAGGCGAAGTCCTGACCCGGATGGCCAGCCCGGTTCGGTTCAGACGAACCAGAATGCCCTCTGACCAGGGCGCTACTTCTTCGGGCAAGAAGGAGAGCCGATCCTGAGGATCCGTTCCTACAAAAGCGTAAAAAGAAAAATCAGCGGTTCGGATCGTGGCTCATATTCCAACCGCTGATGAGATTGCCCAAAGCATTCGGATTGTTGAATCGCCACGGTCCTTCAATCCGGCTCCGTTAGCTAGGGGTTCGGTTTGGTTGGTTCCTCCCGTTCAGGATTTTTCCCCTGAAGACTTTTATTAACTGGAATTTGAGGAGAAAGAGGGGGATTATGAGCAAGATGATGAGTATGGTGGAGCAGAAAGTCTGGATGTGCCCATTGAACTGGACATCTCTCCAGACAGGCCTTCTGGTGTTTCCCCTCCTAGGCTCTCTGAGTTCCCTCCCCACTATCTGCTCTACAGAAAAGTGGCTGAAACCCTCCAGATCCCTATGGAGGAGGCTACAGAGGATCACGAGGAGCCTGATTTTGTTGAAATGATGGACATCCCAGAGTCCAGGGGCTGTCTATTCCCCTACACAAATTGTTTGGGAAACAGACACAAAAAATTTTAAAGTCTCCAAATTCTGTATCTCCTGTTGATAGAAGAATGGACAAGCGGTATACACTCTCAGGCTCAGATACGGAGTTTTTATATCAGAAATGCAGGCATGTTGGGGTCATGCAGGCTGCAGCCTGTGACAGGGCTGATGTTCCCTTGGCTTCACACCCCTCCGCCCAGATAAAGACTCCAGGAGCATGGATGCCTTGGCAAAGAAACAGTACATGGCATCCTCTTTGGGACTCAGGCAAGCTAATTTTATGGCCTATGCAGCTAGGTACCAGAAGTCCAGGTGGGACACCATACTGGCACTGGCTAAACAGCCCCCCCCCCCCAGCTGGCCAAGGAGCTGGAGAAGGTGGCTGCTGATGGGATTGAGGCATCTAAAGTACAATTTCATGCAGCTGTGGACTCCAGTGATGTGTCTTTAAGAGTCATGGCTATATCTGTGGCTCTTTGGAGAATGGCTTAGCTCAGATATACTAGCCTCTCACAGGACACCCAGGCCTAAGGCCATGGATTTCCCTGTGGAAGGTAATTCTCTGTTTGGGGGGCCGACAGAGAATTACATGAAAAAGATGGAGGAATATGGACCACATATTTGGGTGCACAGGCCAAGGAGGCAGGCACCCTCAAAGGCAGCAGTTTAGAGGTGGGGCAGGCTCTTTCATAGGCCTTTCTACCAAGCACAGGCCTCTTCTCCCTTTTCACAGAGGGGGTTCTTCAGAGGGAGAGGCAGAAGGGGGATGAGCAGGGCTGCATCCACTCCTCAACCTAAGGCCCCTGCCAAGCTGACACCCTGATGGGTCTGCCCGGGTCAACTGTTCTATCCCTGTAGGGGGCAGGCTGGCTTACTTTGTCTAGGACTGGATGTCTGTTACTTCAGGCAAGTGGGTCCTGGAAGTAGTAAGCCAGGGACTGGTTCTCAGCTTCAAAACATTTCTGAAGAGAGCCAGATCCTTTCCACCTGCAAGTCTCTCCAAAACCCTTGCCCTAGAGGCAGAGGTTTCATCTTTTCTCGCCTTAAGAGCCATAGAGAGAGTTCCTATTCTACACTGGGACAAAGGTCTGTACTCCAGGTACTTCCTTACCCCAAAAAAGACAGGAGAGTGGAGACCCATCCTAGATCTAAGATACCCGAACACACATCTTTTAAAACCAAGGTTCAAGATGGCGACTCTGGGAATAATTCTTCCCTCCCTAAGGCCAGGGGACTGGCTAGCCTCCCTGAACCTCAAAAATACCTACTTTCACATCCCCATCCGATGCTCCCACAGAAAGTACCTCCGGTTCAAATTTCCCTCAGGCCATTATCAGCTCAAAGCAATGTCCTTCAGTCTAACATCGGCTCCAAGGGTTTTCACAAAGTGCCTTGCAGTAGTAGTTACCTTTCTAAGAAGGCAAAAGATTTCCATTTTTCCATGTCTGGACGACTGGCTCAAAGTGGGTCAGTCTCCAGACCAAGTCACGTCAGACCTTCAAGTGACTCAGCAAGTGCTCACTTCCCTGGGATTTCTTTTCAGCCTTCCCAAGTTAGTTCTTGAACCAGTGCAGCTTCTTAACTTTATAGGGGCAGAGCTAGATACTGTCAAAGCAAGAGCCTTTCTTCCCCTGGAAAGGGCAAGAGTTCTTATAGAGCTGGCTTCTTCCTTCAGCTTTCAGGTGTCCCGACCAGCAAGGCACTTCCTTCAGCTCCTGGGTCACATGGCAGCTTCCACAGCAGTGGTCCAAGGGGCAGGATTCCAGATGAGGGACATTCAGTTCCATCTGAGGGTCTTTTGGTCCCAAAGGAAGGATCCTCTTACCTGACACTGATACAATCTCTTCAATGGTGGCAGGATCAGGACAATTTAAGGCAAGGGGTTCCATTTGTCGCTCAGTCTCATTCGGTGGTCTTTACCACGGATGCTTCCCTTTTGGGGTGGGGAGCCCATCTGGGGGCTCTCACAGCCCAGGGACTGTGGTCCCATCAGGAATCCCTTCTTCATATCAATCTCCTGGAACTCAGGGCAGTTTTTCTGGCCCTGCAAGCTTTCTCTCAGTCTGTGCAGAACAAGGTGGTTCAGGTCAGAACAGACAACACCACCACCATGTGGTACATCAACAAGCAGGGAGGCACTCGGTCCACAGCCTTGTGCATGGAAGCCATGAAATTGTGGTCCCTGCCTTATTCTCTGCAGCCCTCTCTGCTAGCAGTCCACCTTCCAGGGAAGGACAATGTGCTAGCAGATGCAGTGAGCAGGATTTCCCAGGGCCATCACGAGTGGTCCCCGGACCCTCTGGTGTTCGAAAGTGAATTTTTAAAGATGGGGCACTCTAGAGATAGCTCTCTTTGCAGCCCCTGACAATCACCAACTTCCTCTGTCTTGTTGCAGACCCCCAGTCTTGGGTTCAGTCCTTTTGGATGCTCTGACGTTGAACTGGGAAGGGAAATTTCTTTATGCCTTCCTTCCCTTTCCTCTACTTCTCAAGGTTCTGGTCAAGGTAAGGTCACGACCCTGCAGAGTGACTCTGATTACTCCAGACTGGGCCAGGCAACCTTGGTACCCCCTGTTGCTGTCCCTAGCAGTCCATCTTCCACTGTCTCTTCCCAGGAATTAGAACCTGTTAACCTCCTCTCAGGGGAGGATTTGGTACCCCAATCTTTAGTCTCTCAATCTCAAGGCATGGCTCTTGAAGAGTTAGAGTATGCAGATTTCCATCTGTCCCAAGAGGTTATGGATATTCTCAAAGCCTCTCAAAAGCCTGCCACCAGAAAGACTTATAACTCCAAATGGAAAAGATTCAACATTTGGTGTTCCAAGAAACATATATCTCCAGACACTGCTGAATCGCCTACAGTTCTGGATTATATGGTCCATCTTAATGGCCTAGGCCTCAGACCAGCTACTCTCAAGGTGCACTTGTCAGCTGTCTCTGCTTTTCTGACAGTGGGAAAGCCTTTCTCACTGTCATCTCACCCTGTATTCTGTAAATTTTTCAAGGGGTTGCTTCATACCAATCCTCCCTTTAGGGATCCTGCCCCTGCCTTGGACTTAAATGTTTGCATTGCTCAACTTATGCAACCCCCTTTTGAGCTGATGTCCACAGCAGAGCTTAAGTACTTGACTTGGAAAGCTGTGTTTTTGGTAGCTATTACCTCTGCCAGATGTATCAGTGAGTTGCAAGCCCTGTCAGTGGAACCTGATTTTATCTCCTTTCATAGAGATAAAGTG
Source organism: Neoceratodus forsteri (assembly GCA_016271365.2). NCBI lineage: Eukaryota > Metazoa > Chordata > Ceratodontiformes > Ceratodontidae > Neoceratodus > Neoceratodus forsteri. The sequence goes on from CM028130.1 coordinate 1,071,866,295, forward strand.
GTCCTTAGAACCAATAGGAGGTTCTTGCCCAAAGAGGTTTCAGACTTCCGTTTGAATCAGTCTGTGTCTCTCCCTGTTTTCTTCACTGATCATTCTTCCTCAGAGAAGAGGAGGCTACACAGTTTAGATGTTAAAAGAGCCCTTAGCTACTACATAGAGCGTACCAAGGGTCACAGGTTTGATTCCCTCCAGTTGTTCCTCACTTATGGGGAAGGGGGAAAGGGAAAACCTGCCACCAAGAGAACTATTGCCAGATGGATTGTTTATTGTATACAATTCTACTGTGAGAAACTGGGAAAAATTCCACCCTCAGGCCTGAGGGCTCATTCCACAAGAGGTACAGCTGCTTTTATGGCTGCTGCCAGGGATATCCCTCTGTTAGAAATTTGTCAAGCAGTCACCTGGAAAACAATCCATACCTTTACCAAGCATTACTCTCTGGATATCCAGGCTAGGAGTGATTCTCGGTTTGGCACAGCAGTACTTCAGATCCTATCCCCAAAGTAGGTTCTGTCCCTCCTCCATGGAGGTACTGCTTGGTAGTCTGCAGATTGTCAGAATACAGAAAGACTTCATGTTGTTTGAAGAAAAAATGTCTTACCTTAGTAATTATATTTCTTCTAATGGAGTCTTGCTGTATTCTGACTACCCTGCCTGCCTCCCCTCTCAGAACCTGTTTTTGGGAAGTGGGTAGGCAGGTACAGTGTTGCACCCCAGGGGTGCTTAAAGCACACTCTCCGATTTATCTGGGTGCTTTGTATTATAAGCTTTTATTTTTGGATAGGTTTTAGTTTTGGGTTTCCTAACTTGAGTCTTCCTTTGGGAATCCAAAACTTTCTGTTGCCAGTTGGCTAGTTAAAAATTTTACAATTTCCACATAGTTAGTCAGTGAGTGGTTGCTCGTAAGAATCTGGCGGTTGGGTTTCAATGTGCTGCAGACAGAGACCTCAACCAAGTTCGAGCTCAATGTTCTATGCTCTGCATAGAAAATTAACCCTCTACACTCCGGGGCAGTTCAAAGGCAGGAGCTAACTGCAGATTGTCAGAATACAGCAAGACTCCATTAGAAGAAATATAATTACTAAGGTGAGTAATTTTTTCTCCTGGTCCAGGCTCGATTACATACTAATCAGTCTCCCCTTCCTAAAAGGCCTGTGTCACGCGGGGATGGAAACAACTGTCCTATCTGACCACTCGGTGGCCTGGGTAGCTCTCACCTCAGAACCTGACATCCAGAGAGACATGGCATGGAAGCTGAATACCCAGTTTTTAAAGGACAATCACACTGTTACCAAGGTGCAAGCCCTTATGCAGTTTTTCGTAGATACCAACAGAGGCTCCGTTGGTAGGGAGGATCTTGAATGGTGTGCACTCAAATGTTATCTGAGAGATGAATTTATCAAAATAGCCTCTAGAAGGAAGAGAGAAGCTGAAGTCTCATCTCTTTTAACACAGATCACGTCAGCTGAGCTTGCATTCTCCTCGGCTGCTACCCTAGAGAACTTGCTCTTCTTAAGGGTCAAATATGCAGACTTATTGAGTGACAGAGTGCAATATGCCATTTAAAAAATGCGTTCTAAATATATTGAACAAAGAGAAAAATCCGGCAGGCTGTTGGTCCTTTGGTTGCGCAAGTTAGAATATTCCCGGCTCATCCCCTCTTTTCTTGCCCCGGATGGCTCCATAAAGACCTCCCCCTGGGATATAGCCTGGGTATTTGAAACCTTTTACCGCAGTCTTTATGGGAAACATCCTTCCCCCCGACCCTCCAGGAAATAGAGGCATATCTGGATACTCTCAATCTCCCTTGTCTTCCTGACCATGACTGGATCTGCTCTCTTCCCCATCTCTCTTCAGGAGGTGGACAACGCTATTAAATACCTACCTCTTGATAAGGCACCTGGACTGGATGGCTTTCCTTCTAATTTCTAGAAGACCTTCTCTAAAGAACTTTCTCCTTCGCTACTCAGACTACACAATTACATACTCATCGCTGATGCCCTTGACCCCTCCTTACTAGAAGCAACTATTGTCCTCCTCCTTAAGCTGGACAAACCTCATTCTGACCCTGCTAGTTACCATCCAATTTCTCTTTTAAATTATGATATTAAGATTTTAACCAAGATTTGTTCCTCCCGTATTAGAAGGGTTTGGATATGTCTCCTGAGCCCAGAACAGGTGGGGTTTGTTCCGGGGAGATCATCTGCTGATCACCTCAGGAAGCTGAAACATATCTTCTAACCCCAGTAATGCTCACTATATTCATAACTTTATGCAGTAGTCTGTAGGGTTAGACTGCTCAGAGAGATGGAACACGTGCAAATGATGGAACACTTTGCACGTGAGCATCTTTCAAACACTGGCTCTACTAACTGCTTGTGTTCTAACCTCTTCAGATTTTTCTTTTCGCCTGAAAAGTCTGGTCGCTCGGAGTCTCATTCGTCCACTTTCTCCTGCGTGAAGAAAACATCAGATACTGTTTAAGTATACATTTTTGTTTTCATTTACTGCCTCAACTATTTGTTTGTTTAGATAATCTTATTTACGTAAAACATTTTGTTTTTCTCAGTTCCTCTTGGTTCAATGTAACCGTGGGGGAACTGGGATAGTTTTATATTAAAATCGGGGTTCTCTGACTAAAGAACCACCTATATTTTCTTTAAATTCACTAAATTGTTCTATTTTTGTAACCGATAAATCTCAGTTACTGAACCGCTATCTCGGTTCCGATTTAAATAAATGGTCCAGTTCCATCAGTTCCTCTTCAGTTCCTGAACCGATTAAAAAAAAAAAAAAAAACATTTAGGGTTTTTTCTTTGTGGTTGCTTAATTTTGAATATATCGAAAAAAAACAACAAGAAAACCAGTGAGCCCGGTTTCAAAAACTGTACCCAGTGTGGAGAGGTATTTGCAAAGACAGACAAACACACACTTTGTGTAGTTTGTCTGGGCTTTGACCATTTAAATGAAGAATGTGAAGCGTGTAACACATTCTCCGAGAAGACTGTTGAGAAACGCCATGAAAGGCTAAGGAAGAAAATTCCATGGCGTCCCTCTGGCTCTGACCAGCTGATACCCCCAGACATTGTGGCTGAACCCACACATTCTTCGGTTCCTGCCCTGAGATGGGCACAAAGGGAATTAAAAGAGCTATTGAACCAGCTGACTCCCCAGTTCCTGCAAAAAAAGGAAAGAAATTAAAACACACAGAACACTCGCCTGTCAAGCTGGGGACTTCTGTGACTAATTTGCCTGTACCCACAGCCTAAGAGATTGTTCAGGCTTTTAAAATCATCCAGTCCTTACAGGCAATAGTCCCTCCTCAGCAGCCTCCTCCCCCCTCCAGGGTCCCTAGGTTGGCAGCAATGTGCATCCTTCTCCTCTAGAAGGTGGGGAAACCTGATGATGGTGATGGTGATAATGATGATGGACCAATAGAACCAGAAGTGTCCCCTGAACAGGACTATGGTTCTCCCCCAAGGGTGTCTGAGGATTTTTCATCCCATATCACTTTTGTTAAAAGGATGGCAGATGCCCTTGACATGTCCACCACTTAGCAAATTGAAGATGAGGAGGAGGTAGAGTACTTAGAAATGATGGGGTTAACACCCACAAAGGCTCTCCTCCTCCCTGTCTATAAATTCTTTAAAAAGGATACACTAAAGATTTTATAGGCACCAAATTCCACCCCTCCTATAGACAGGAGGATGGACAAGAAGTACCAGCTGGAAAGGGAGGGAGCTGATTTCCTCTTCTCCCACCCCGACCACCAGGGGGTCATACAGCAGGCTGCCTGTGACAAGGCTAGGGTCCCTCTGTCCTCACATCCTCCAGACAAGGACTCTAGGAAAATTTAAAGTATGGCCAAAAAAGGGTACCTCTCAGCCTCTTTGGTTATGCGTCAGGCTGCCTTCCAGGCATATGCTGCCCAGTACCAAAAATCCCTGTGGCAGTCAGTCCTGGCCATGTCCTTGAAAGCTCCCTCGCCCTTGTCAGACGACCTGGCTGAAACTGCCAGGTTTGGGTTGGAGGCAGTTAAGTACCAGTTCCAAATGGCTGCTGACACTAATGATACTGCAGCCAGATGGATGGCAAACACAGTGGCACAGAGGAGGTTTGCTTGGCTTAGGGCCACAAACCTTAACCAGGATATGCAACTAAAGGCCCTGGATTTTCCCCTAGAAGGAAATTCTCTCTTTGGGGAGTCAACTGTAGCATACATGAAGAAGGTGGATGAGTATAAGGCCACTTACAGAAGCAACTCTGCTAAAGAGAGAGCTTCTACATCCACCAGGCCTTATGGAAGGAGAGGCCGGGGCAGGTCTTTTTTACACCAGGCCCTTCTTCCAACCTGTGGCATTACCCCAGAACCAGCAGTACCCACAGCAGGGTTACTCTAGAGGCAGGGGCAGAAGGGGCTCGAGGCGAGGGTCTCATACTCAGCCTTAGCCACAAACCAAACAGACCCCTTGAACTGCAGGCCGCTTCCTCCCTACCTGTCGGAGGCAGACTCTCGCACTTTCTCCAAACTTGGCAGAAAATCACCATGGACAAGTGGGTGTTGGAGGTGGTGGGACAGGGTCTGTCTCTGGGATTCAAGTCCTTCCCCTTTCAAAAATCCACCTAGTGGGGTGCAAGCCATGAGGCGGGATCTGGAGAGGCTGGAGAGGTAGTCTGACACCTGGAAATTGAAGTTTAATAAACAAAAGTGCTCACTGATGCACCTGGGGAGGAAGAATAGGAGGGAAACTTACTCCCTTGGGGGGTTGGTGATTAAGGAGAAGGAAACAGAAAGGGACCTGGGGATTATGGTATCGCATGACCTCAAGGTGGGCAGCCAGTGTAGCAGAGCGTGGGAAAGGCAAATGGAATGTTGGCCTGCATTGCAAGGGTTTTAATAGCAGGAAGAGGAGGTGCTAATGCCATTATACAGAACCATGGTTAGGCGCATCTGAGTATGGGGTGCAGTTCAAGAGCTCTGAAGAGATGTTGAGCTAATGGAGAGGGGCAGAGAAGGGCAACCAAAATGATAGAGGGATGCAGGATGTACCCTATGAGAGAAGATTGAGAGGGCTGAATTTGTACCCTCTGGAGACTAAGAGGGAGAGGGGGGACATGATTGAGACCTTTAAGTATCTGAAGGGAATAAATAAGTTAGAGGGTAACAGCTTGTTCAAATTGAAGAAGGGAGTGAACACGAGGGGACATAGCCTCAAACTGGAAGGTGGGCAATACAGAGGTAATGTCAGGGGGTAGTTTTTCTTGGAGAGGGTGCTGGAGGCCTGGAACAAGCTACCGGAGGAGGTAGTGGCAGCTGAAACGGTGGAGGGGTTCAAGAGGGCTTGGGGTAGATTTAAGGGGTTGGGAAAAGAGGATGGAAGCATAACAGAAGGGGGGGAGGTAGGGTATTGGGCAGACCAGATGAGCCGTGGTGCCTTTGTCTGCCGTCACATTTCTGTGTATCTGTTTTTCCTTACCTGGACGACTGGTTGGTCGAAGGAAAATCTCCACTGCATGTGCAGCAAGTCCTGAAGATCACTCAGGATCTCCTGGAGTCCCTCAGATTCCTAATCAATCACAAAAAGTCATTTTTCACTCCTACACAAGTGTTGCAGTTCATAGGAGCAGAAATCAATACCCTACAGGCCAGGGCATATCTGCTTCTAGAAAGGGTAAAAAACATTCAGCTGATAGCAAACTCTGTCAAGCTCCACAATTCAAAAACTGCAAGACAGTTTCTCCAGCTATTAGGCCACATGGCTGCATCCACAGGCACAGTACTAGGTGCAAGATTTCACATGAAGGACACTCAATTACATCTCAGGTCCCACTGGTGTCAAAGAAAAGATTCCTTCTTAAAGCTCATCCCAGTAACAAGGTCACTGCCACAGGCCCTCTTGTGGTGGAAGGAGGAATCCAACTTAAGGCAAGGAGTTCCCTTTCAAAAAGAGAATCCTTCAGTGATTCTCACAACAGACGCATACCTCTTGGGCTGGGGTGCCCATATAGGGGATCACACAACTCAGGGCACTTGGTCAGCTTCAGAGTCCCTTCAACACATAAATCTTCTGGAACTCAGAGCAGTGTTGCTGGCTCTAAAAACCTTTGCTCACCTAGTCCTAGGCAGGGTGGTACAGGTCAGAATAGACAATACCACCACAATGTATTACATAAACAAGCAGGGAGACAAGGTCAGGCCCCCTCTGCTCGGAGGCCATAAGGATTTGGACTCTGGCCTATTCATTAACAGTGTCTCTGCAAGCAATTCATTTGCCAGGGAAGGACAATACCCTGGCAGATGCATTGAGTCGAATAAACCAGGCCCATCACGAGTGGACCCAGGTCGTACAAGTTATTTTCAGAAGGTGGGGTACTCCTGAGGTGGACTTGTTCGCATCCCACCAGAACCACCACCTGCCACAGTATTGTTGCAGACCTCCAGATCAGGGAACCTTCCCTCTGGATGCCCTCAGTCTGGATTGGTCAGGGAGGTTACTCTATGCTTTCCCTCCTTTCCCTCTCATTTACAGAGTACTGATCAAGCTCAGATCCCATACAGCATCACTGATCTTGATAGCTCCAGACTGGCCAAAGCAGTCATGGTACTCTCTTCTGCTCACAATGTCTGTTGCAAATCCAATACATCTTCCTCGGAGGCACAACCTATTGGCCTCCAACCAGGGAATCTTATTATACCCGAACCTCAAGTCCCTCAATCTCAAAGCTTGGCTCTTGAAGACTTAGAATATGCTGGCTTAAAACTTTCTGAACCTATCATAAGTATTCAAAGAGGTTACAGAAAACCCTGTACTACAAAGAATTATTCTTCCAAATGGAAGAGATTTTCTGTCTGGTGTTCGGGCAAGACTCTGGTTCCAGTCCAAGCTGGCTTATCAGAGGTATTGGAGTATCTCACCCACTTACACTCTCTGGGTCTACAACCCAGTTCTTTGAGGGTTAACCTTGCAGCAGTGTCTGCTTACCTCTCTGCTGGGAAAAAGGTGACACTGGCTTCTAACATTATTTTCCAAAGGTTCTTTAAGGACCTGAATCATTTGCATCCTCCTCACAGGCCACCAGTGCCAGTTTGAGATCTGAATGTGTGTATAGCTAAGCTGATGGCTGCTCCCTTCGAGCCCGTGGCCACAGCTCACCTCAAGTATGTCACTTGGAAAACAGTTTTCCTAGTGGCAATGACTTCTGCAAGAAGAATCAATGAGCTTCAAGCTCTGTATTGATTGGGACTATATATCCTTTCTTAGGGATAAATTAGTCCTCAGAACAAACAGGAAATTTCTCCCCAAGGTGGTTTCTGATTTTCATTTAAATCAATCTATCACCTTCCCTGTCTTTTTCACTGAGCACACCACTTCTGGTGAAAGAAGGCTGCACAGTTTAGATGGGAAGAAGGCCTTTAGTTATTACATGACAACCACTAAGGACTTTAGACAGGATAGAAAGCAATTGTTTCTGACTTACGGGGATGTGGGAAAAGGTAATCCAGCCTCAAAAAGATCTGTTTCTCATTGGATAGTCCAGTGTATCCAATTCTGCTACACTAATGCTGGCAGAGAGCCCCCACCAGGATTGAGGGCTCATTCTACAAGAGGGACAGCTGCTACTCTAGCAGCTGCCAGGGACGTCCCATTAGTGGATATATGTAAAGCAGCTACCTGGAAAACAGTACACACCTTTACAAAGCACTACAACCTGGATATTTTATCCAGAAGTGATGCTAGGTTTGGCACAGCAGTCCTGCAAAGTCTGTTTCCAAAACAGAGTTCTGTGCCCACCTCAAGGGGTACTGCTTTGTAGTCTGCATAAAGTTATGACTATACTGAACATTACTGGGGTTAGAAGAAAAAATTACTTACCATAGTAATTGTGTTTCTTCCCAGTTATGCTCAGATATTCATAACTTCCTTCCTTACCTCCCCTTCCAGAACTTCAGCCTCTGCACTCTGCATGCTGGTGCCACTATATCATTATACACCCTTGGGGAACATTTTCCTCTGCACCTGTGCTAGTTAGGTGAACAGAGCTCATTGTGTTTATTTTTGGTGTTTTTCTGGCATGTTGTTTTAACTTATTTAAACTTTTAATACTCCAGTTGGAGGACTAATTTTAATAAAATCCATATTGTTGGGTAACCCAAATTTTAATGATAAAATTTGTTTTATTAGTATTACATTATCCTGAGCCATCTTTTCAGGCTCCTTTATAAAATCTGAAGAGGTTAGAACACAGGCAGTTAGTAGAGGCAGTGTTTGAAAGATGCTCACGTGCAAAGTTTTCCATTATTTGCATGTGTTCCATCTCTCCGGGCAGTCCAACTCTGCAGGCTTACTGCATAAAGTTATGAATATCTGAGCATCACAGGGAAGAAACACATTTACTATGGTAAGTAATTTTTTTCTTCCTAGCTGCCCAATTCTCCCAATCTCCCATGGCATTGATTTCACTAGCTGCTGAGAAGGCTTTTGATACAGTGAACTGGGAGTTCTTCTGGCAGACCCTAAGGAAGATGGACTTCCCCCTCTCTTTATCCAATGGATTCAGACCGTATACTCTTCCCCCTCCGCTAAGATCTATTGTAATGGTGTCTTCTCCCCCCCGCTTCTCTGTTTTCATGGGTAAAAGGTAGGGCTGCCCGCTCTCACTTTTTCTCTTTAATTTATATCTGGAACCCCTCTTGAGGCGTATCAAAATGACACCCCAGATACAGGGTATCCCGGTGTATGACTCTATCTTAACATACTCGGCGTATGTCGATGATATTCTTCTTCATCTAGAGCATCCTGCATTCTCCCTCGAACAGGCACTAATTGTAATATCCCAATTCAGTCGATTCTCCAATTACAAATTGAATGTCCGCAAAACTGAGATCTTCCCTCTTAACCACTATACTAATAAAGCTGCTTTCCACCCATTCGACTTGAAGTGGTCACCACGTTCGATTCGATACTTGGGTATACTCCTCACTTCTGATCCCTCTCTTACCAAGAAACTAAATTTAGATGACCTAGTGATCAATATTCAACAGGATCTTCAGAGGTGGGAGTCTCTTCCAGTATCTCAATGGGGAAGAATCAATATCACTAAGATGACTGTTCTTCCCAGACTTTTTTATCCCCTGAATATGTTGGATCTCTGGCTCCCTCTCTCATTTTTTCAGCATGTGCACTCCCTTATATCTAGTTTCATCTGGGCACATAAGCACCCCAGACACTCCTTTCTCAAGTTGAGTCTCCCCAAGGATTCTGGGGGTCTCCGTCTTCCCAATTTTCTTACATACTACTGGGCGAGTTACATCTCCTACTGTGGAAAATGGCACTTCCACCCAGAAGGGGAATATACCCCCTATGGCTAAAATTAGAGAATCAAATCCTAACGCTGCACCACTTATCTGTCCTGAGTATATTTTTTCTTCCATGGAAATCGCTCCCAACCCTGATTCGAGATTCAGTGCTTGGCACCTCACTCAAGGTTTTATCTCAGTTCTGTTCATCTCATAAACTTTATCCCCATAGACACTTTGGCCAACCCATTGTTTTTAATTCTAACATCAAGATTGGGGGTACTGCCCTCCCTCTTGACTGGTTATCCCAACTCAGGGAAGCCACAGTGGCTGATATGTTTTCCACGGTCTCTCTCTCTCCTCTCCTGACATTCTCTCAAAATATGATTTGAACCCAGTGCACATCTTCAGAATTTTCCAACTTTGGCACCTCTTGGGCCAGTCATTTGGCATGGTTCCCAAGCCCTCCCTATTAATTCCCATACTAGAACAGCTTAAGGAATTAGCTTCCAGGCCACATGCTGTGTCTCTCTTATACTCATGTCTCTTGGCCAAGGCCTACCCCAAACCCTTACAGGGCTCTAAGGTCTGGAGTTCCCTGCTTCCAGATGTACCGTTTAATTGGCCACAGATTTGGAAAAACCTCTACATTTATAATTCACAGGACAGGTTCAGACTTACCCAATTTCACATCCTGAATTATATGTATTATATCCTGATTCGGCTATCCAAAATGGGCTGCCTTCCATCCGCCGTTTGTTGCAGGTGTGGAAATTCAGAGGGGAATATTCTACATATATTTTGGTTTTCTGAAAAGGTTGCCCCACTATGGCGGTTAATTTAAGCCAAGATGGATCCCCGGCTTGGACTAGATGGTCTCTTAATGGTAGAAATTTTCGTTCTAGGTTGTTACTCCAATATAGCGGTCAAAGAAAGAAGATTTTGCATGGCCTTAATCTCGATGGTTGTTAAGAGATTGATACTCAAGCACTGGATGGACCATATTGCTATGTCATATAATGAATGGATGAGTGAACTTTCCATGTGTTTCAGGATGGAGCATTGGATTGCTAGCTCCAGGAACAGACTCAAGCTGTTTGATAAACAATGGGGTAAATTATATGCATTATATTTGCACTAATTGCATGATGGTCTCTGTACCCTCCAGGAAATCAACACTCAGTATATTATGTCATAGTATGTTGCACAATGTGTATTTTGTAAGGGCACACTCAGGGTGGGCTGGGAGGGATGGTAGGTAGAGGGGGCGTTAGGTAGTAGTGGTTTTTATTCAGTCAGGGTCCTTATTTGATACAGTTACCATGTCTGTAAGTTTTATTATAAAATCAATAAAGAAGTTGAATTTCAAATATGGATACCAATCTGTCTTCCTTTGTGAATTTCTGAAACTGATTATACCTTTCCAGGAATAGTTCTCATAGAGTGAGTACATTTTCAACTTCCATTCCCAGTTCTTTCAATTCCTTACTTTTCTTCCAAATTGCCTTTAGAAGGTAGTATTGGTCTGACATTATCAGTACCAGTGCTTTATTCTCAGTTGGTTTTACCATGCTAGAATAATCCAAAATTTGTTTACTTCCAGTTAGCAGAGTGCACAGTAGGTTTTTTCAGCATTTTGTTCAAATTCTCTAGATTTTCTTGTGGTATAATTCCCACCCCATACATTGGGAGGACAAAATCTGATCCTTTTGTTTTTAACAGAACATTTTGAAATATAACCTTTGTTTTATTTCCCCCTTCGGATCCTATCATCTCTTCCTTGTCCTTTTCTTTTTGTTGTTTCACTTTTTTATCCAATTCTATACCTGTCCTATCTTCATCTTCTAGAGATTCAACCTTACCTTTAACCATTTTTTCCTGTTTCTTACATTTCTTTCCCTTTTCCTTCCTCTACCCTACTTTTCCTTTATTTTTTCCTCTTTTACCCCTTCTTCCCTCCCTATTTTATTTCTCTTGCTCTTATTCTAGTAGTTTTTTCTTATCCTGTATATTTCTGATATCTTGAATTTGTCATTTTTCTACCAGCTCAGATTGAGTTGTCTGTCCCATTCCTGTTTTTTCTATTCTTCTCTGAGCCCTTGTTTCCTACCTTCCTGTCCTTCATTTTCCTTTATTTATTATACATCACTTCACTATCCTCCTTTTTCCTTAATTCACTCTCTTCCTGTTTTTCCCCAAGATCTGCAACAGAGTTGATACAAAAGGTGGGGTGGAAAGGATGAGAAGGGACTTGGCAAGGTTGGAAGAGTGGTCAAATGTATGGCAGCTTAGATTCAGTGCGAAGAAGTGCAAGGTAATGCACCTGGGAAACAAAAACACAGGGGAAGAGTACACAATGGGGGGTGAGATACTAACAACAACAAAAATGGAAAGGGACCTGGGGGTAGTCATATCAGATGACCTAAAGGTGGGCAAGCAATGTGAGAGGGCAGTAAGGAGGGCTGGGAGGATACAGGGATGCATAGGGAGAGGCATCACCAGTAGAAAACAGGAAGTTGTTATCCCTCTGTACAGACAGCTGGTGAGACCCCATTTGGAATACTGCCTGCAGTTCTGGAGACCCAGTCTCTGCAAAGACATAAACAGGATGGAGGCAGTCCAGAGGAAGGCAACTAAAATGGTGCAGGGTCTGCACCGGAAGACATATGAAGAGAGACTTAAGGAGCTTAATATGTATAGCCTCGAGGAAAGGAGGGAGAGGGGGACATGATAGAAACATTCAAGTACCTCAAGGGAATCCACAAAGTCCAAGAGGGTAGCATCTTTCAGAAAAAGAGGTGTGCAAGAACAAGGGGACACAATTTGAAGATGGGGGGCAGCTCAGAGGTAATGTAAGGAAGTGTTTTTTCACAGAGAGGGTTGTGGATGCATGGAATAGCCTTCTGGAGGAGGTTGTGGAGTCAAAAACAGTGGTGGAATTCAAGAATGCATGGGACAGTCATAAAGCAATTTAAGGGGGTGGGGGTAAGAAGAAGTAGGCTGTTGGTTAACTAGGATCTGCAGCTTATCCATTAAGTAGGGAAATGGGCAGACTGGGTGGGCGAAGCAGTCCTTATCTGCCATCAAATTCTATGTTTCTATGTTGCATGTGCCCTTCTCAGCTCTTTACATATGCTATTCTTCCTTTGACTTTTTGCAGAGAGCATTATCAATTCTTCCAACTCAGAGTCCTCAGTTTCTATTGCCAAGGGTGACCAGATACTATGGTCATTGTTATTTCCTTCAACTACTGAGGCTGCTGTCTCCTCTCCTGCTTTGTAATTCTGGTATTTTTCTGTTCTTTCTCCTTCTTATCCCCTATTTTAGATTTTTTTGTCCTTTTCCAGGTTTCTAAACTTACTCCTTTTAAAAATGAAATTTCTCTTTTGATCTCTACCAGTTCCTTATATATCATTAAGTTTGCCATATATGGGTCCTTCAATACTGTTTGGACATCCTTAGCTATACCTTCCACATCAGCCATCTCTGACCCCTCTGGACTCATTATATGAGTTTGGCTCGATGTCTCATCTGTGTTCCCCCAATCCAGTTCACTGACATCCATATGATTTAATATTCCTGATAAGTCTGTCTTAATCACCTGGTTATCAGTTCCCTTATTCCCATTAATATTTCTGTCTTTGTTTACTTCACTTTGTCGTTCTCTTCCTTTCAGTATGCCAATCTGGCTACTTTCCTCTCCTTCCTTTTTCCTCTCTGATTTATTCTCTAGTATGCTTATTTTTTCTGTTATAGAATACCACATATTAGAGATATCCCGATTTAGTTCATCTATATCCTTAAATATATCTACTCCACTCTTAGCTGTGGTGTGTCATATGCTTGTTTTCCTTTTTTTCCCTTTAAACCAGAACCTTTTCTTCCTTTGTTTCTGGTATATTTGGAAAATAAATAATCAGTTATTTTGGCTGTTGGTGTTGATGTCCTGTTATTTCCTTTTTTACTTTTTCCATTTTCACTATTTCTACTGCCTTTACTGCAGTCCATAGCTGTGAATTTCCCTTTTTCATTATTTGAATAATCTCTTTTCTCTTTATTCCATATGTCCATTGATTTCTGATAGCATTTAAAATCCGCCATCTCTCCTGGATTACTCTTCTGCTAGTTATCCAATTTCCGGTTTTTATTTTTAACTTGCTGATCCACCTTTGTTAAGGTTTTTCTGCTTCTAGTGGTTACAGACATATTTATTTGTATTATAAATTAGTATACAAAATATACAGACTTAGTCTTCAAGTGTTTCCTAAATGCAGCTTTCAGATACCAGATATGTTCATGTACCAATGTTGTTTGCTCCTTTCTAGGGTATCTAATTATACTTATGTTCAGTTTAGTCTAGATTACACTATCTCTGTTGTCATTAATTAATTCTAATAAGATGCGTAATACAGAAATGCGATATATAAAATGTGTGTTGCTTATGATATTCCAATAGTATTTGCCATAGCTGTTCTTTCCAGAAAAATCACAACGTTCTAAAAAGTCTAATATCAATGGCTCATATAAAAATGCAGTCAATGATTTCATTAATCTCACCACCAAATCACCAGATCGATCTGTGAAGTATTTACAATGCGGTGATAAAACTCACAGCTCCAAGTGTTCCCCACTCTTTCCTCTTTCAACTGTCCAACATTCAAAACAAGGGGTTCAATGAGAACAATTGAAATAGTACCTTTTTCTTGGTTCCCAAAGAATTTATACACTTCACTTTAAGCAGTTCCACTTTAGCTTCTTGTTAAAGCGTGCAAGCGCAAAACATTGGAGGTTTTTGTGGTGGGGGCACCACCGATGTTTGGGCTTTCTAATGCAAAATTAAAGTAGGCAATTCTGGCAACTTTTCACTCCTGAGTGCGGTCTTGTTTTTTTTTTTACAAGCCTGAGAAGTGACGTTGCATGTCACACACCTTGGAGTGCATTATTGCTATTATACAATGGCTCGAATTAAAATAAACAAAAAAAAAAAACAGAGAAAATATTAAAAGGTTTATTAAAACTACATTGTTGTGTAGCCTTCATCATAGATGGACCAAACTACATTGACATATACACTGACATATTCAAACCAGATTATATAAAAATGGACTAGCTAAACTGGATTGTAACAAGGCGCAGGGGCCAGATGGACTACATCTGCGTGTCCTTAGGAAACTGGTTGATGAATTAACAACACCAATACCAATAACAGTGAACAAATCCATCAGAGAAGGAGTGGTGCCCAAAGACTGGAAGAAGGTGATTGTGGTCCCCATTTACAAAAGAGGAAATAAAAACACTCCCTCAAATTTTCGACCTATCAATGTAACTTCGATTGTCAGCAAAATTATTGAGGGGATAGTAAAAGAGGAGATAACATGCAGACTACTGGAATGGGGGCAATGGGATAAAACACAACATGGCTTTAGTAAGAATAGGAGCTGTAATACCAAATCTACTAAGTTTCTATAATATGGTCACAAAGAATCTAGACCAGAAGGACCCAGTTGATATAATCTTCTTTGATTTTCAAAAAGCCTTTGACACACTTCCGGTGCAGCTCTGGAGCTAATGGCAGCCTAAGATTGGAGCTCCGCTTATACACAATCCCAAAACTGCAAGAAAAGCCAAATTTCAGCAAAAAACAATAGTTGATGGAGAAATACTTACAAATGGACTCAATTACACAAAAGGGAACTATAAATAGATATGCAGTGTTACCGATAGAAGAAGAGAAATCGGGAGATGAAAAATCAGACTCTGAAACCTCAGAATTGTCACAGGCCCAGATAGTGTCCTCAGGAAAGAAATCAAAACGGAAAAAACAAAAGCCCAAAGATACCGTTCTGAATGATAAATTGGACAGAAAAATAACAGACCTACAAGATATAAAAAAGGATTTCCAGGACTTTCGTTCAGACCATGACGTCCTTTGCACAGATGTAACAACTTTTCAAACCCAAGTAAGGTCATTAGAACAGACTAGCTCGGATCAGGCAGCAGAGACTTCCCAGATTCAAACAACTTTAACTCAACTTCTGGAAATAACTAAAGCCCTGGGAGAGAGACAGGAAGATGCAGAGAACAGACAGAGACGCCAGAATATACGAATCTGTGGAATACCGGAGAATAGCGGGGGCAGAAACATGAGGGGATACATAGAAAAAATGTTGAGAGAGGAGTTAGATTTGGAACAGGATTTCCCTGTGGCAATAGAGCGAGCACATAGGGAACTCGGCCCCAAACCCTTGGGTCTGGAGGAGTGTCCACTTTCTATAATTATATGATTCCTGAGTTACCATATGAAAGAAATAATACTCCAAAAAGCATGGGCAAGAGGGAAATATTTATGGACAAGCAGAGACTCCTTTTTGATAATGAGTATGCGAGGGTCACAATGCAGAGAAGATGGGAATATGTGCTCTTATTTCCAATCTTAAGACACCTTAAGTTAAAAATCCGCACACTTTATCCATCAAGGCTGATGATCTAGTATCCTAGTGGACAGGTCACCTATGACACAATGGCGAGTGCAATGGAGGACTGAGGCAGAAGGGATTCGAACTACCATCCAAACTCCTGGGGAAACCGTACAATGTGAACTTGGATCTGAACAAAGACAAGCGACCAGGGAAGGAATCACAGCAAGTAGTCCTAGATGAGATAAAGAGACTATTGGGTCAATTTGCTACTAACATACAGTGATCGTCTCCCTCGGGTGAGTAGGCCTATGGGTTAGACTGCAGAGCCCTGGTGCGGAGGAAATCCAGCGTGCAGAGAAGTGAGCCCTCCATTTAGACAATAAGGTAGTTTGGGGGGAGAAGCTCTAGACCGGGTTCGAGGGAAATATACCCCACAGGGAAGTACACAGGTGGCACTAATATGGTGGAGGGACCTCAATGAGCTGAACTAGAGGTAAAGGGTTCTCCACAGAACATATCAGCTGAATGGCTCCAAAACAGGCCTGTGGGTTGGATTGCTTGCGGGAATAGTGCTTATGAGCCCTATTTCAGACACCAGAAAGTGATAAGTAGCTAAAGGAGAGAGGTCAGGAAGCTGGCCTTTCTTTCTTTCTAAAAGAATTGTATCTAAATATTTTTTTATTTGGGAATCTAAGGGGGCGGGCGCTCCTGTAGCGATCGACTCAGAAGATTGTTAAATACATTAATAAATAACGGGGCACTTTCAGAGGAGAGGGACTCAGAGACCTAGAAGGGAAGTTTGCTTGGGGTCTGACTGTGGTGTCCTAGGGGGATACCTGGACTAGGCCTGGAGCACCCTGCAGACACCAAGGAGTCGGGAGAGGGGACCTGCTGACCTCAGGAAGCATGCTGGAAACAATTAATTTAGGCCTCCTAGTGGGAGGAGAAGGTAACGATTATAAGCATAACCCACCATGAGGCATGCACTTCCTAAGGCTGAGAGCCAGGGAGACTCCATAACAAAACGGACTCTTTAAAGCATTTCTACAGAGAAAGAGATTGATTTGACTAGGACTGTATAACAAAATATTGCCAAAACGAACAGAAGATAGTAATGTGAAGGGAGATCTGAAGTTTAAAGACATACCTGCAAATCACAAGTAGTAGTAAAAAGTAAAAAACTTTATTTTTATACAGGAAAAGTACATGTCGTTTGGATAATACTATCCAGTTTTCAAGACAGTCCTGCGCAAAATTTCCAAGTTTCACATAATCACACCAGTTATAGACAAACAGTCAAATACATACTTTAAATAAGAACACACACACGCAACACACAATAACAAAATTGTAGGACAACGTCACACACATGTACATAAAAAAACCTGATACATCTTTAGCCCCTTATGAAATTTTTTAACAGTTTTCTCAGATTGCAATGAAGGAGGGAGTGTATTCCAACATGCTGATGCTTGTGATACTAGTGTTCAAACACCATGAAGTCTTGCTATATTAGGACTTATTGCAGTTAGCCACTGCACTTGAACTGCCCCGGAGAGGAAAGAGTTAACTCCAGAGAATCTGGAGTTCTAAAGCGCGAGGGCGCTATACCAAAGCTCTGTCTGGGCAGTTTCAAATGAAACTGTCAGATTCTTTACTCCGCTTCACTGAACAGTCGCTCCGGAGATCAGCTCCTTCAGCTCGGTTCATTTCTCGGTCAAGCGAGTATTTTCGATTCATTTGAACCGGCAAAAAGTAATTATTTTACCGCATTTCGGTTAAAGCTCTATCTAGTAAACCGTAAGTACAAAATGTAAAGTCTGTGTGGAAATTTAGTTATCGGTTCGGTTTTGAACCGATCGGTTTGCTATTTTAACGTTTAAAGTTTTGGGCTTTTAGAGTGCGGTACCAGTTCTTATCGGTTCTAAAAACCTTGATTTTAAATAGGGTTTTCAAATACCAGTAAACGGTTAGAACGATAAAGGTGTCTTGCCTGGCATGGCCATAAAAAGGCAAATTTTTGGTTAGGCTGGCATTATGTCTAGGAAACCCAAAGAAAAACCGGGCCCACTGGGTTTCAACATTGTGATGCTGTGGGGAAGCCTTTGCCAAGGCTGTCCCACACACCACTTGTGTTTATTGTCTGGGGGCTGACCACCTCCTGTCAGACTGCCAGGTGTTTAAAATTTCTCTGCAGCCACCCTGAAAAGAGATAGGGCCGGCTCAGGGAACTATTAGCCAAAAAGTCCGCTGACCCGGATGGCCAGCCCGGTCCAGTACCCACTGGACCAGAGGGAGTGCCCTCTGACCAGAGCTAGACTTCCTCGGGCAAAAGGATGGTTCAGAGGAACCAGTTTAAAAAAAAATAAGAATATGACAGAGAAATCAGTAGGTTTGGGTCCAAGATTGTCTCTCCAACTGCTGCAGAAGTAGTTAAGCCATACAGATTGTCCAGTCACTGTTTCTAGGTCCTGTCAGAACCATCTACAGTTGGTAAAGGTGGCTCGTTCAGTTCCAGTGGTTCAGGTTTATGATGTTGAGGAATTGTTATGAACCACAGGAGTGGGAAGGAGAAAATTGATCAATACATGTGTGGCTGGTAGGGTCTGGACGTGCCCACTAGCGGACATTTCTCAGACAGACTTTTAGAATCTCCTCCTATTCTGTCTGAGTCCCTTTCTCAGTTTATGTTTTACAAAAGCTTGCAGAATCCCCCAGCTTCCTTTAGAGGAGGCTATGGATGAGTAAAGGGGAGCCTGATTATGTAGGAATGATGGGCTAGGAGGTTGTCTTTCCTTTGCATAAGTCATTTAGGAAGTAAACAACTAAGATTTTATAAGATTCTTCTTTCTGTCCCTCCTGTAAGATAAAAAAAAAAAATGGACAGAAGGTGTATTTCGTCAGGCTCTGTTACAGACTTCCTCACTGAGCAGTGTAGTCATGTAAGTGTGGTACAAGCTGCAGCCTGTGTCAAGGCTAGTTCCCCTGGCCTCACATCCTCCTGAATAGGATTCCAGGAGGATTGATGCCATGGCAAGAAAACAGTATATGGCAGCTTCTGTGGGACTCAGACAGGCAAGTTGTATGGCTTATGTGGCTAGATTTGCGAAATCTAGGTGGGGCGCTGAGTATTGCAGTTAGCCAAGCAGGCCCATGGCCAGCTGGCTAGCGGGTTGGAACAGGTGGCTGCTAATGGCACTGAAGCCTCTAAGTTCAAGTTCATACTGCTGTTGGTGTTAATCTTGTTTCTCTAGGGTCATGACCACTTCTGTAGCTTTCCGTAGGGTTGGCATGGCTCAGATGCACTAATCTGTCCCAAGATACTCTGTCAAAGTCTATGGATTTGTTTCTTGTTGTGGGTAATTCTCTGTTTGAGGAACAAACAGAAGCTATATAAAACATGGATGATTACCTACAAAAGTGCCCAGGTAGAGGCTCAGGCCTCCTCTGCTTCTCAGAGGGGTCTCTTCAGAGGCAGAGATAGGCGGGGCACAAGTAAACTGTCCCCTCCCTTAGCCTAAGACTATTGCCAAGCAGGCACCCTGATGGGGTGCCCAGGGCAATCTCCTATACCAGTGGGCAGGTTGGTTTTATTTCAGCCAGAACTGTGTGTCCCTAACTCGGACAAGTGGGTTCTGGAAGTAATAGGTCTGGTTCTCAGCTTCAAACAGTTTCCAAAGATGAGAGCCAGACAGGTCCACCTGAAAATCCTTGGAATCCCTTGCTTTGGGAGCAGAGTTTCTTCTCCTCTGAACTGCAAAGCAGTAGAAAGGTCCCTCCTTGCCACGGGGCAGGGGCTGTGCTCATGATACTTTCTTAACCTATAGAAGGCAGGAGATTGGCGGCCCATCTCAGATTTAAGGTACCTGAACAAGCATCTTTTGAAAACAAAGTTAAAAATGTTAACTCTGGCTGAGGCCAGGGACTGGCTAGCTTTCCTGGACCTCAAGGATGCCTATTTTTCATGTCTTGATCAGGCCTTCTCACGAAAGTACCTCAGGTTACCCTCAGGCCACTACCAGTTCAGGGCAATGCCCTTGGCCTTACCTCTGCGTCAAGGGTATTCAAGAAATTCTAGCTGTGGTAGTGGCTCTTTTAAGAAGGCAAGGATTGCTTTGTTTCCTTTCCTGGATGACTGGCTCTTAGTGGGTCAGTCTCCAGATCAAGTAAAATCCCACTTGCAAGTCACCCAGCAGCTTCTCACCTTCTGGGATTCCTGCTGAATTTACCAAAGTCAGTTCTCGAACCAGTTCAGGTACTAACTTTCATGGTGCAGAGTTGAACACAAAGTTAGCCAGGGCATTTCTCCCCTCTAAAAGGGTAGGCAGTCTCTTGCCCTGGCATCTTCCATTACTCTGCGAGTCTCTTGACCAGCAAAGCATTTGCTACAACTACTAGGGCACATGGCTGCTTCCACAGCTGTAGTGCAGGGAGCAAGATTCCAGATGAGGGACATTCAGTTCCATCTGAGGGCCTGTTGGTCCCAAAGGAGGGATTCCCTTTCCAAATTGGTTCTAGTGACCCAATCCCTGATCCTGGCCTTACACTGTGGTAGGATCAAAGCAATCTAAAACTAGGGGTCCTCTTCATTCCTCACCACGGATGCTCCTGTGTTAGGGTGAGGAGCTCTTAGGCGACCTGTCCACTAGGGGAGTGTGGTCTCCCTAGGAATCTCTGCTTCACATCAATTTTGGAACTCAGAGCTGTCTTCTAGCTCTTAGGAGTTTTCAGCTTCTGTCCAGAACAAGGTAGTTCAAGTCAGGACAGACAACACCACAATAATGTGGTACATCAACAGGCAGGGGCACTCGGTCATCAGCCTTGTGCACCAAGCAATGAAGTGGTGGTCTCTGGCTTACTCCTGAACACCTCCTGATAGCAGTTCACCTCCCAGGGAAGGACAATGCCCTGGCAGATGCCCTCAACAGGATTCTCAGGGCCATCACGATTGGGCTCTGAATCCTCAGGTGCTGGGTTCAGGTCCTTGCCAGATGGGGCTCATTTTCAGATAGATCTTTTCACAGCCCCAGATAACCACTAACTTTCTCTGTTTTGTTGAGGCCTCCGGTGCTGGGATCAGCCCACCTGGACGCTTTTCACTTGGATTGGAAAGGGAAGTTTCTGTTCACCTTTCCTCCCTTTTCCTTTCTTTCAGGGTACTAGTAAAATCAGATCTCAGCCCTGCAAGCGATTCTGATTGTTCCAAGCTAGGCCAGACAGCCCTGGTACCCATTGCTCTGTCCTTGACAGTCCACCCCTACCCTGAGCTTGCCCAGAGTCCACACTTACTGGCCTTTGCACAAGGGAGAGTGTGGTATTCAACCTCAAATTCCTCCTTCTCAAGGCAGCTCTTGAGGAGTTAGAATTTGCTGATTTACACCTTTTTCAAGGTGTTGCGGATATTTTAAAGGCTTCAAGGAAGCTTTTTCACTGGTGCCACTTACAATTCTAAGTGGAACAGGTTTTTAGTCTGGTGCGCTGAGAAGCAGATTATACCACAGTCTGCTTATCTGCCCATTTTCTGGACTTTTTGGTCCATTTTAAATTCTTTAGGTCTTAGGCCAGCTACCTTAAGGGTTCCTTTGGCAGCTGTCTCTGTTTTTTTCTGCAAGCAGGGAAGCCTGCTTCCTTTTCTTCTCAACCTGTGTTTTCCAAGTTTTTAAGGGGTTGCTTCACACCAACCCTCCTTTTCGGAACCAGCTCCTGCATGGAGCCTGAATGTTTGCATTGCTCAGTTAATGCAAACCCCTTTGGACCTGTGTCCCCAGCAGAGCTCAAGCTTCTCACTTGGAAAATGTTTTTTTCTGGTGGTTTCACTTCTGCCAGGCGCATAAGTGAACTACAGGCCCTGGCAGTGAAAGAAGATTTTTCTCTCCCCACAGGGATAAGACAGTCCCTAGGACTAACACAGGGTTTGTCCCTAAGTGGTTTCAGGTTTCCACCTGAACCAATCCATCTCTCTCCCAGGATTTTTTCACTGAGCATTCTTCCTCAGGTGAGAGGAGACTGCACAGCTTGGACGTCAAAGAGCCTTATGCTACTATTTGTAGCACCAAGGGTCACAGGTTTGAATCCTCCAACTCTTCCTTACCTAGGCGAGGTTGGCAAGGGAACCTGCCACTCAAGAGGACAATTGCAAGGTGGATTGTCTCTTGTATCCATTTTGTTATCAAAGACTAGGTAGGAGAGCCCCTCAGGACTGAGGGCTCACTCCACCAGGTGTACAGCTGCATCTCTAGCGGCTGCTAGAGATATTCCCATTCTGGAAATCTGTCGAGCTGTTACTTGGAAGACGTTCACACTTTTACCAAGCATTATTCCCTGGATTTCAGTCCAGGAGAGATGCTCGTTTTTGCACAGCTGTGCTTCAGAGCCTATTTCTAAGTAGGTTCTGACCCTCCTCCATGGAGGTACTGCTGTGTAATCTGCAATAAGTCCTAATATAGCAAGACTTCATGGTGTTTGAGAGAAAAATTACTCACCTTAGTAATTGCTTTTCTTCTCATGGAGTCTTGCTATAATGAACCACCACCCAACCTGCCCCTCTCAGAACTTCTACTGGGGTGGGGTGGCAAATTAGTGCAAGCACTGTGTCATCCATTGTAGTTCTTCCCTTCACCCTCTTTTATTTAGGGTTGGGAACTAGGGTTTCCTGGTTGAATGATTTGTTGGCCCCTTCCTGGACTTGAGTCTTGGGGAAGGGGTTCTAATAGTGCTTGTCAGGGGGAAAACTAATAATACCATTATTCATTCTTATTATTGTTATTGTAGTTTCTATTGTTGTTATTACTACTAGTAGGTAGCCATTTGCCTAGTGTAGAGCTTTCCACAGACTTGTTGCTTAGTGTTAGCTTCAGAAGATCTGACAGTTTAATTTGAAACTGCCCAGATAGAGCTTTGGATAGCCCCTGCGCTTAGAACTCAGATTCTCTGGAGTTAACTCTTTCCTCTCGGGGCAGTTCAAGTGCAGTGGCTAACTGCAATAAGTCCTAATATAGCAAGACTCCATGAGAAGAAAAGCAATTACTAAGGTGAGTAATTTTTTCTTCTGTCCCCAAATTGATTTTTTCGCTTATCTGGATCAATTCTGTTTTGGTACAAAGTTCTGACTGAATGTCTTCTGAGGGCCGGATTTTTGTTTGCTAATATTTTAGCTATGTTGTGTTTTAAATAAATTGTCCTGTATTTATAAATAAATAAGGACCAACTGTTCCTGTATTCCAAGTCAAGAGACAACCAATTTAACTTAATTAAGAAATCACAATGATGAGTCCTAAAATTACAACGTAGGACATATCTAGCTACCCTATACTGTAACTTGTCTAATTTACTCAAAAGTTGTTTAGTTGCAGCTCTATATATAACCTCTCCAAATTTAATCATGGGGAGTATGAGCTGTTCTGCAATCAGTTTCCTGTCCTGTAATCTCAAACTTTTTGTAGTTCTCTTTAAAGCACCTAACTTTTTATGTGTTTTGATGATAACAGACTCAATATGACTTTTGAAAGTTAATAAAGAGTCAATATTAACTCCCAAATAACAGTAATTTGCAACTTGTTCTATTTTGGTTTGGTTCAGAGATGTGATCTGTACGTCAGAATGTTTATGCTGTCTATCAGCACCAAAAAACATCAACTTAGTCTTATTTACATTCATTATTAGTTGAGACTTGGCAAACCACTCCTGTACCCTGGTAAAGTCAGTCTGTAGGTTTCTTTGGAGATCCACCAAGTTATTTCCAGAGGCCACCAAAACAGTATCATCCGCGTACATCCTTATGTCTGTATGCTGGATCACTGAGGGTAAATCATTATTGAATATCAAAAATAACAGGGGTCCCAAAAT
Organism: Neoceratodus forsteri; assembly: GCA_016271365.2. NCBI lineage: Eukaryota > Metazoa > Chordata > Ceratodontiformes > Ceratodontidae > Neoceratodus > Neoceratodus forsteri. Next base: position 1,071,889,857 of record CM028130.1, read on the forward strand.
GGACCCTTGATGGACTCCCCTTTTGACAGTCCGAGGGTTTGAAAGATAACTCTGCAACTGAACTCTCTGGAAACGGTCAGTCAAATATGACATAAACCATGTTAGTGGATCTCCAGAGAAACCCAGAACAATCAACCTCTCAAAAAGAATGGGGTGGCTCACCAAGTCAAATGCTTTTGATAAATCAATATATATTGCTGCTGTATCCTTACCATTGTTCAAAGATGTACAGATCAGATCATTAAATTCAACCAAAGCCGACATAGTTGAAAAACCCTTTCTAAAGCCTGACTGATATTTCGTTAGTAGATCGTCTTTTTCCAAATATTCTCCCATTTGCTGATTTACCAGTCTCTCCAAACATTTGGACAGAACTGGCAAAACAGCAATGGGATGATAGTTATTGGGAGATGTTGTATCTCCAGTCTTGTAGATAGGTATTATCTTCCCTGTTTTCCATAAAGTAGGAAAATGCCTTTCCTGTAAGCTCCAATTAAATAATGCTGAGATTGTTTGTGCTATATATGGAGCGGCTATTTTCAAAAAACGACCTTCCAGTTTATCCAGTCCTGGTGATTTGTGTGGATTTATTCTTGATAGTTCTTTAGTAACTTCAGATATTGTTATTTTTTTAAATCTAAAAGGAGGATGTAAGTTAGAATAATATTCTTCACGTTTAACATCAGTTATTATTGGTCTATCTCCTGTTAGTCCTAATGTAGGAAGGTCAACAAAGTAATCATTTAAGATGTTCGACACCTCCTCTAAATCTTCTGTTGTAGTTTCGTTTATTCTCAGTTTTAATTTTTCTTGTCCTCCATGCCCTCCAGGATTTGACAGATGTTTTATAGTAGTCCAAAATTTTTTAGGGTTAGTATTATGATTTAATTTACTACGATAGTAGGATGTTTTTGCCCTTCTTGTTAATTTTCAACACTCATTTCTTTTAGTTTTAAATAACTCCCAATCATAGCTTTTTTTAGTCTTTTTAGCCATTCTCCAGATTCTGTTTTTAATTCTAATTATTTTTTGCAGTTTATCTGTTATCCACGGAAATTTAGGTAAATCACTATTTTTTTTGTTATTTTAGGGGCATGGAAATTACAAATTTTTTGGAAGGTATCGGTAAAGTATCCAATACTAAGGTCCAAGTCTGGTATTAGCAGGCACCTCTCCCACCTTTCTGATCTAATACTCTCCAAAAAAAAGGGTTCTGAAAAGTGCCTCATGTCACGAGACCAGATTTGTTTCAATTGTTCAACTGACCCTCCTTTAGGATGAATAGTGAGAACAGTCCAAACAGGATTATGATCACTAAAATGTGGAGACAAAATTCCCTGATCTTTAGTTTGAAGAGATTGAGAAACAAGAATTAAGTCCAATATAGATCCCTTTTCTGTTGTGGATGTATATCGCGTAGGCACATCAATCAACTGGAAAAGACCCATCTCAGTTGTGATCTCCCTTAATTGTTTACCCCTATCGTTTGCCCAATCACATTTAAAATCCCCTAACAAAACGATAGGTTTGTCTTTTACACAGTCCCCTATTTTATGTAAGATCCTCTATAGTTTTAATTGTGTCCGGGGTGAGTAAATCACAGCTACTGCTAAATTTTGATGGACAACCGAAATAACTAAATAATCTATGTTCCCTCACTTCCAGCCATCATTATTTCAACATACCCCAATGCATTTTGACAAAACACATAACCCTTCCCCCTTTACCTTTTCTATCTTGCCTAAAAGTCTGATATGCTGGCACACTCATTTCAGTTGTACTAATTTTTTCATTAAGCCAGGCTTCACTGAGACCCAGTATACATGGATTCTGAGAATCAATAATGGTTGCCAGTAGATCAGCCTTTTTGGATATACTACGAGCATTGTCATGTAGGATTTTTATTTCATGGACAACATTAGGTCCTGGATTCAATTCAACATCACCCCCAAAATTAGGACCAGATAACCTACATCCCTAAAACTATCAGGTGTCTTGTTGAAACTTGGCGGTATCTCCTTGAGTTTAGTACCTACTCGTATATACTTGTTCTAACAATTTGTAAAAGTGTTTCTTCTGTTTAAAAATATATGCCCTTCTTGACAAAGATGGGTTTGGATAATGATTGGCCAAACAGTTTTAGTTTTTCCTAGGTCTGATTCACTAAATATAGCACCTGCAAAAATCAGACCCAGGATTACATATCCTAACATTTTTACTGAATACATTTACCAATAAAATTTAAAAAAAGAAAAGGAAAAATAAACGAAAAAATAAAAACAATGTTCACTGGAATGTTTGCACCTGTTTTGTAGGCAAAATACCACCACCGACTTCCTCACTAGACACTTGTTATACACCTGCCTGCAGAACCGGAGCAAAGGTATCCAAACATAAAATATCCTAATTGTTTACTTACCTTAACAAATCCCTATATAGAGTTCTTTTTTCAACTTGGAGTGGCGCTCGCGCCACTCACACGCTCGTGCGTTCACACACTCGCACGGTGAAACAGTGCGAACTTTTAAAGTTCAAGCCCCACCTCTGCAGCTCTCACAATTGGCTCACCAGGCAGTCCATCAAAGTCCCAAATCAGCTGTAGCTTGTAGCGTTGTGGCTGGTTGAAATTCGCCGCTTCTACAGTTAGAATACAAACTCAGTACTGGAAAACAGGAGCTGCTGCATAGGTATGGCGAAGACTGGTAAAGAGTCTCGTTTTTGATAGTGAGAGCTGCCGTATGTAAAACGTAAGGGGCTAGTAGATAGAATTCACCCCTCAGATGAAATCGGAAACATACAAACAGCGCAAACTTTTAAAGTTCAAGCCCCACCTCTGCAGCTCTCACAATTGGCTCACCAGGCAGTCCATCAAAGTCCCAAATCAGCTGTAGCTTGTAGCGTTGTGGCTGGTTGAAATTTGCCACTTCTACAGTTAGAATACAAACTCAGTACTGGAAAACAATAGCTGCAGCATAGGTATGGCGAAGACTGAATGTTTCAATATAATAAACTACCTTGTGAATCTATTTAGGAGGAGGAGGGAGAAGCGAAATGAAGTGAGCAGAGTTATGCATCTGTACTAACTACCTCAGTTTAATGATATTTTGTGTGAGTGTTTATAATTATTATTTAAGATTTATTTTTAAGGGACTGGATTGCCTGACAAGAGTTTCGGCTATGGCCCAATTTATTTTTTGGTTATATTATGGGGAATATATACAACCCCCAGGGCAGGCCTACAGAGTAAGGCAAGTAGCCCACATTCGACAGAATCTTCCATCCTTGTCATAGATGATTCTGACATTGGAAGTCACTATGTACATAGGTTATAATGGGGAGAGGAGAGAAAGCTATTCAGGGGGGACAAAAATAAGGAAGGGACACAGAGACATGAGGGAAACCAAACAGAAGAGACATGGAACCAGAACAACACGGAGGGAGATGGTGCGGTTCAGGGCAATATGTTTTACAACAGAGACACAATATAGTAAAAGTGAGAGAATGGAAGAAGGGGAAAAATATCAAAGCTATATAGATGTCTCAGACTAAGAAACTCTTAAGAGTGGTATCTCAGAATGTCAATAGATTGAGCAACCCTATAAAGAGAACTAAAATAATTTCTCATCTTAAAAAAAAAATGCATCCCCAGATCATTCTCCAACAAGAGACACATTTATCCGAAGATGAACAGCAGAAATTACTCAAATATGGAATGTCGAGTATAGTAGCTAGTGCTTACATGAGGGGACAGAGGAGGGGATCGGCAATTCTAGTACCAAGATCCTCAACTTTTCAAATTCTCGAATCATACCAGGATGGTGAGGGCAGGTTGTCTTTGATTAAGGGGAACTGGGAAGGGCAGGTCTACACAGTGGGAAGTATATATATCCCCCCCTCCCCCGGGGTCAGAGAGTACTGTATATCAAACTATTTTCAATAAAATTATAGCATTTAAGCAAGGGATATTGATATTAGGTGGAGATTTGAATCTTTTAATGAATCCTTCATGAGATAGCTCAAACCCTAACATCCCTAGAGCTACAAGGGGACAGAAATATGGTAGGAGGTTAATAAAAGATCTTGCCCTAATAGATACCTGGCGACACTGCTATCCAGCATCCCTTGGCTATGCACATTTCTCGGGAGTCCATAATACCTACTCACGAATTGATTATTTCTTGGTAGCAGTGGAATCTATAGATATAATATATAATGCAAAGATTTCTCCAATTCGTTTATCAGACCATGCAATCATTACTGTGGAACTAGAATCAGAAAAGGAAGTTATAATGAGACAGTGGCAATTTAATAATATGTTTATTAAAGATAAACAGTTTAAAGAAAAGGCTCAGCAATGGATCCCCAGAATACTACAGGAGAACAGTATGGAAGAAGTGCAGGAAGGAACATTATGGGACACTTTAAAATCAGTATTACTGCCGGCCCAGTGGTGCTGAGGGTTGAGGCGCTGGATGCCACACCTCGCGCGCGGCGACCGGGGTCCGGGAATGGACCTGGGTCATGAGGTCGGCAGGTAGGGAGGATGGAGCATCCCAACGGATGCTGTCCTCTTCGGGTAGGATGCCAGGGGTGCGTTGGGCGCCTGGCGTCCTGAGAGTGTCGATGCGACTCGACTCCGTGATGACCGCGCTCCGCCTCACCGGAGCCGGGAGGGGGATGCCGCTAGGGCACCCTGAGAGGAGCGTGCGTCAGCACGCAGACTCTCTGTGCCGGCGTCTCAGAGGGCGGGGTTAAGGGGGAAACAAGGCAACTCAGAGGAAAATGCCTTCCGGTCGCCTAGATGAAGTCCTCCGGAGCCGGCCTTGCCACCCTCCAACCAGGGGCAGACCCCAATGTGCAGCTGCCACAGGGGGAAGGGGGATTCTCCTTGCCCCACCCAGGGGGGTAATCCGGGCCATCAAAGTGCCCCCAATGGCAGTGTGGCACTCTAGGGGCAGACCAAGCTGGTTGGCAGAGGTGGGGGTTGTCACTCCATGTAGGACGGAAGGAGTGGTGATTGGAAGGGACAGTAAGGAGAGGATAAAAAATAAGTAGAAAAAAAAATCAGTATTACAGGGTGAAATCATAGCATATGCAACCCATCATAAGAAACAGAGAGTTAGGAAACAAAAAGAGTTAGAAATTGAACTAGAGAGATTACACTAATTACATACGGGAGGAAGGGGTGACATAATTACACAGATAAATCAGGTGAAGATACAGTTACAAGATTTATTAAACCAAAAAACAGAACAAGCTCTGATATATGTAAAACAAAGATATTATGAGGGGGGCAGCAAAGCTGCCAAAATGTTGGCCTATAGATTACGAAAACAACAAGCAATTTCAACAATAACTAAAATAAAACACCCTATACAATCTAAAATATTGAATAAAATAAAAGATATACTTGAGGGCTTCAGGAAATTTTATTCATAATTATATAATCAACTGCAGGAACCAGATGAAGAAAAGTATATATATATTTTTTTTTTTTTTACAAAAATGCAACTACCTCAAACTACAGAGGAACAAGTAATTCCCTAATCTGTCCTATTACTTACCAGAAGATAGGTTTGGCCCTACATAATTCTAAATTGAATAAAAGCCCAGGCCCAGATGGCTATACTGCAGAATTCTATAAAACACTTAGAAAAGCACTACTCCCAACGTTAACCAAATTATTTAATGCACTACAGGAGACTACGTCCCCTATACCGAATAGTTGGCAGTGTGCTAATATATCTGCTATACTTAAATCAGATAAAGATCCACTAAACTGTGAATCTTATCGTCCAATATCAGTTTTAAACCAGGATTATAAATATTTTACAGCAATTATGGCTAAACGACTGGAGAGCATACTGCCACATAGAATTAATAAGGATCAAGCAGGTTTTATAATAAAACGCCAAACAGCCGAACAATATTAAACAAACAGTGTTTGTTATGGAAGTGATCCAACAAGAACAAACCCCTTTTATACTTTTAAGTATGGACACCCAGAAGGCATTTGATAGAGTCTCCTGGCAATTTCTGAGATGCACGATGGGGAAATTCAGTTTTCCAACAGCTTTTTTAAATATAATACAACAATACTATACACAAAACAGCCTTTCTTGCTGATGACCTGTTAATATACTTAACGGAGCCAGAGACCTCCATCCCGAAGTTGTTCTCCCTCCTAGGAGAAATGGAGTCCATTTCAGGATATAAGTTAAATACAAGTAAAACTGAAGTACTGAGTTTTAATTACCAACCAAGTAAGGCAAGTCAAGCAAGATACCCATTGCGACAAAAAAGTAATACATTTCAGTATTTAGGGATAAATCTTACTAAGGAAGCCCATGATCTTTATGAAGCTAATTATACACTACTTACGCAGTCTATTAGAAAGGATTTCCAGAGATGGGACCCTCTACCTTTCTCGTTAAACCAACAAATTGATGTTATAAGAATGAATATACTTCCAAGATTCTTGTACCCTTTTCAGACCCTCCCAGTCTTTCCACCAAAGAAAGATTTAAAAAAATGGAATAGTATGATATCTAGGTTTTTATGGCAGGGGAGAAAACCAAGGATAAAATACAAGACCCTTCAACTGCCCAAAAATAAAGGAGGGTTAGCCCTACCAAATTTAGAACAATATGCACAGGCAGTGGTAATATCACACATTCTTCACTGGCTAGAGAAGGATGGACCCACATTGGAAGGAGAAAGAACCGGGGACCCAATTAGTGGTGTTGGAGAAATACCTGTTCAGACAGACCATACCAAAAGCAAATATGGAAAGAGAGAGAGATCAGATTTAAACAAACTAGACAGCTCCTGAATATTTGAGGAACAATAATAATAAAAAAAAAACAAAGATCCTGTAGTAAAACATTTACAGAAAATCACAGCAGACCCCAAGTTTGATCCAGCTAGACAGGATTATAATTTTAAATGGTGGCAACACCAGGGACTTATCATGTGTTATCAATTATTTGAACAGGGAATTTTTTGCCAATTCCAGACACTGGAGAAAAAGTACCACCTAGTGAAACAAGATTTTTTTTGATTTCTCCAGGTAAGAAATTACTGCAGGAATCTGATGGCCATCTCCTGGGACCCAAGGGAGATACATCCACTAACGACAAATACAATAAATTCAATAGAGATAACAATACCAGATCATGTAATATCTAAAACGTATCAAGCCTTAAATAGTAAACAGAAAGAGACTATACTACATTCTCAACATAGCTGGGAAGAAGAGCTAGGTAGTAACCTAGAGGAGGAGAGATGGGAATTGATATATTCGACAGTCCATAGAACTACAAGATCCCTGATCTGGAGGGAGTTTGGCTGTAAGTGTATAATAAGATTCTTTAGAACACCACAGATAGTAGGGAAGTATGATGCTCAACTAGACTCAGAATGCTGGAGAGGATGCAAGGAACCTTTAGCTAACCACAAGCATGTATTTTGGAGCTGCCCACTCCTAGAGGCATTTTGTAGGGAGGTGGGTGGAGCGTTGGAAGAACTGCTCCCAGAAATAAGGGCTTTGACACCTGAATGTGCACTTATTTTTAACTTCCCAATGGGATTAGGGAGGGGCAATCCCAGGCTCTTACTAGCTATACTACTCCTTGCAGCTCACAAGGCTGTGATGAGGAAATGGCTCCAAAAAGTCCCACCAACTCCTCAGGAATGGGCAGACATAACTTATCAAATATATAGAATGGAGCTTTTGACAGCTCATGTTAATGTAAAGGTACAGAGATGTACTGAATTTTGGACTAAGTGGTGGCTCTGGATATCCAGACATAGACCGGATTTGATTCCATAGGGGAAATTAAAAATTGTAAGGGATCTGGGATTACCGCAAGGAAGCATATGAAAGATTTAACAAATGTATTAGATTATCTTAATCAGAAAATGTATCAACAGACAACTGCCTGAGAACATATCAAATGTCTTAACTGTATTGTATATATTGTAAAATGAATGAACTTAAGATGTACCCTGATCTCTTCCTGGAAAACTTGGAAACAATAAAAATATATTTTATAAAAAAAAAATAAAAAGCCTTTAACACCCTACCACATGGAGGAATATTAGATAAACTCTATAAGTTGGGAATAGATATTCACCTGATAAACTGGATAACAGCATGGCTGAAAGACAGAACACACTCAGTGCGAGTGAATGGCTTCTTCTCCCCAGATGGGGAGGTGACCAGCGAAGTTCCCCAGGGTTTGGTCCTTGGGCCACTTCTGTTTAATCTATTTGTTTATGACTTACCAATTCTGGAAGAAAATACACTTGTTAAATTTGCAGATGTCCTTAAATTAGGAGGTAAAGTTAGCCCTGAAGAGGGGTGTAGGAACATAATCAGGGACCTCAGGCATATAGTCAAATGGGCAGATAATAATGATATGATATTCAGCATTGAAAAATGTGTGGTAATGCACTGTGGGGAAAACAACCCAAAGCAAAATTATAGGATTCATAATAAAGATTTATGGAAAGTGGAGGAATTTAGGGACCTGGGAGTAATAATATCGAGTGACATGAAAAATAGTACTCAGTGTAAACAGGTGGCCAGGCAGGTAAACCATCTGACCATTTGTATAAATAGATCCTTCGCAAATAAATCAGAATCTGTAATGCTTCCACTATATAAAGAATATGTCAGACAACGTCTGGACTGCTGTTCCCAAGTGTGGGGCCCAGGACTCAAAAAAGATATTGACATCTTAGAAAAAGCACAGCGTCAGTATACAAGACTGATAATCAATCTAAAACAAATGCCCTACAAAGAAACAATAAATAAATTGAAGTTATAGCCACTAAGCATGAGAAGACAAAGAGGTGACCTATTAACATTATATAAAATATTACTGGATAGAGAGCTGGCATTAGAACTAGGAATCACATTCACTAACAACGTACACAATCTAAGAGTACACAATAAGCAAATTAAGGAATATGTGTCCAAGACCATCTTAAGGGAGTATGCCTTTTTACCAAGAACTAGCAAACTGTGAAACCAACTACCATCAGACATAATTAGTCAAAACACCTTTATGTGGTTTAAATCAAAACTGAATGCATTCTTAAATGAGAGTAACTTGTATAGGTAAAACCACTGAGAAGTGGGGGGTAGCAATAATGGGCAATAAATGCCTTCTGCTATCCTACTACCACAGTATTTTAATACCTGTATGTATTAACTGAAAATGTTAATTGATGTTGGTATAAACAGAACTGCACTTGGTTGAGCACTTTAGCTTCTTGTTAAAGTGTGCAAGTGCGAAACATTGAAGGTTTTTGTGGTGGGGCACTGCAGGTGTTTGGCTTTCTAATGCAAAATTAAAGTATGTAATTCTGGCAACTTTTCATTCCTGAGTGTGGTTTTCTTGCTTTTTTTACAAACCCGAGCAGTGACAACATCCGGCACGACACACATCCTGAAGTGCCTTATTGCTATTATACAATGGCTCGAATTGAAGAAAAAAAAAAAAAACAGCAAATATTGAAAGGTTTATTAAAACTACATTTTTGTCATTTTTTGGAAGGGTAGGTATACTTAGTTAAAAAATAGTACTTATTGTTTTTCAAACCCTAGGAAGTCTTACTGTATTCTGACTTATGAAGTTAGCCCTGCCAGTTGAACTGCCCCAGAGATGAGAGAGAGTTAAAAGCCTATATTCGAATAGTTGAACGTTCAATAGGCTCGAGCCCAGTTTTCAAACCACTGTCCTCAGTACATTCTATGTAACTGCCAGATGCTTTACTCCACCTGCCTAAGAAGTTGCCTCGGAGATTTCTGCTCTGCTTCTGTTGGCTGAAGTAAAATCCGTCGGTTTGCAAACTACCGTTTATTTTTATTTTATTTTCAAACCTCTGTCCTTCGGTTTCATGTTAGACTAGTTTAGGTTTACTTCATTTCGATAAGTTTTTCGGTTTCTGAATGGTCACTCGCAATCAGGAGGAAACTGAAGACATTTATTTACTTTTTGAGGTAAAGTTTTATTTTAAAGTGTTTTTATTTGTGTATTTGGGTCTGGTTCTAGTTTTGGTTTAAAAAACTATTTTACTTGTTTTTTCTCCTGGTCGCTGGCCCGACCGTAAACCGATACTTTCGCTCTGAAGTTGCTTATCCAGGCTTAACTGCCACCTGTGGATAAGTATTAATTTGTGTTTGTGGGGTTATGTCACAGAAACCCAAGAAAAGAACTGGTCCCACTGGATTTCAGCATTGTACCGAGTGTGGAGAGCCATTTTCCTAGGCTGATCCACACCTTGTTTGTGTGATTTGCTTGGCCTTTGACCACCTTCAAGCAGACTGCGAGATCTGTAAAAACTTTCCCCAGTCTACACTTGACAGGTATTTAAATAGACTGAGAGAAAGGATGGCTGAAAAATCTGCTGACACAGATGGCTGGTCCGGTTCTGCACTGAAAGATAAACCAGTGGAACCAGAGGGGGTGCCCTCTGACCAGGGCAAGACCTCCTTGACTAAAAGAAGTGCACAGACAGCCCTTGAAATGGCTTCTACAAAGAAAAAGAGAAAGAGTGCAGGTTCGGAATTGCAGAAACAAACGATTGCGGTTTCAACCGCTGTGGAAATAGTGAATGCAATTTGCATCATTCAGTCGCTGCAACCTGGTTCGGGTGAACCGGTTCAGCATCCACTACCTCATGCCTTGGTTCAAACACCTGGTAACTCGGTTCCCTCCAGTTCATATGTCCCAGAGGCATACTATGAGCAGGAGTATGATGATGACGAGGAAGACTTCGATGAGCCTATTGAGCAACAAGTTTCCCCTGACCACCAAGAGTCTGACTCCCCTCCTTGCTCCTCTGGGGACCCCCTCCTCTCACTATGCCTTTATGAAACGGGTGGCAGAGACCCTGGTGCTGCCTGCCCAGGAGGCCCCGGAAGAGGAACACGACTATGTAGAAATTATGGATGTGCCTGCTACCAAGAGACTCATGTTACCCATCCACAAGTCTGAAGAGGCAGACCATGAACATTTTGCAAATCCCTACCTCAGTTCCTCCAGTTGATAAAAAGATGGACAGGAGGTATTTGCCGGCTGGAAATGGTACTGACTTTTTATTTAACCATTCCAGCCTTGAAGGGGTGGTCCAAGCTGCAGCCTGTGAGAAAACAGGCATTCCTCTGGCCTCTCATCCTCCTGACAAAGATTTGAGAAAGACTGACTCAATGGCCAAAAAAAGAGTACCTGGGGCTTCCCTGGCCATCAGGCAGTCCTCTTATATGGCCTATGTGTCCGGATACCTTAGAGGTCCTTATGGGACTCCATGGGGGAATTGGCTAAGACTGTTCCTCCTCAGCTGGCAGCAGATTTGGAGGAGTCTGCTAAGAATGGCATAGAAGCATCCAAATACCAATTTCATATGGTTGTGAATGCAAATGACAGTGGCTCAAGAGTTATGGCCACTGCAGTTTCCATGAGGAGGTTTGCCTGGCTTAGATGCACAAACCTTTCCCAGGATACCCAAGCAAAAGCCTTGGATTTTCCCCTGGTACAGAACTCTCTGTTTGAGGAACAGACTGAGGCTTACATGAAGAAAATAGATGAGTACAGGGTTGCTTGTAACAGTGCTGCAGCCAAGGAGAAGGCTGCCACTCCACAGAAGCAACAAGGTTGGGGAGGCAGGGGCAGGCCTTACCAGAGACCTTTCTACCAGGCCCAAGCCTTTCCTGCTTACCAGCAGCTATGAGTGTACTTCAGGATTAGAGGCAGAAGGGGTGCTGGCTGTGCTAGCCCTGGTCCCCAGCCCAAGACCCCTGCCAAGCAGACCTCCTGAGGTTGTTAGGGCCGCTTCTCCACTTCCAGTAGGGGGTAGGATGGCTTATTACTTCGGGGCTTGGCAAGCCATTACCACAGACAAGTGGGACCTGGAAGTAATAAGCCAGGGCCTTGCTCTAAGCTTCAAGTCCTTTCCAAAAAACAAGAGCAAGGTCATTCAAACCTGCCACCAATCCAGAAACAGCACTATTGAAAACAGAGGTATCCACTTTACTGCAAGACAGAACAGTGGAACCTGTTCCCTACCCTCACGGGGAAAAAGGGCTGTATTCAAGGCACTTTTTAACTATGAAGAAAAATGAGGAGGGGCAGACCATTCTGGATCTAATATACCTAAACAAGCACCTAACAAAACCATAATTCAAGATGGTCACTCTGGCTATGATCCTTCCCACTCTCAGACAAGGGGATTGGTTGGCATCCCTAGAGTTCAAGGATGCCTATTTTTACATCACCGTCAGACATTCTCACAGAAAGTGTCTCGGATTCCAGATACCATCAGGCCATTACCAGTTCAGGGCCCTGCCCTTTGGTCTGACCACAGCTCCAAGGGCCTTCACAAAGTGCCTGGCAGTAGTCGTGGCACACCTGAGAAGGTTAGGAGTCGCTGTCTTTCCCTACCTGGACAACTGGCTAGTTGTGAGGCATTCCCCTCAGCAGGTAGAGGAAGCCTTAGTGCTCACACAGGACACCCTGCAGTCTCTAGGGTTCCTGGTAAACTACAAGAAATAAGTGCTGAAACTGGTTCAGCTCTTGGACTTCATAGGAGCAGAACTGGACACAGTTCAAGCAAAGGGCATCCTGCCACCAGGAAGACTGGACAGCCTAGTCCAGTTGGCAGGCTCTTTTCACCTGCACGTCACTTGAACAGCAAGGCACTTTCTTTAGTTGCTGGGCCATATGGCTGCTTCAGCAGCAGTCGTCCCAGGGGCCAGGTTTCAAATGAGAGACATTCAATTCCACCTCAGGTCCTTCTGGTCTCAGAGAAGGGATTCTCTTTCCAAGATGGTACCGGTGACAGCCACTTTGCTACAGGCCCTGCAGTGGTGGCAGGACAGGGACAACCTCAGAGTGGGTGTCCCATTCCTGCAACAGTCTCTGACTGTGGTGTTGACCACAGATGCCTCCCTTCTAGGGCGGGGAGCCCACTTAGGAGAGCACACTACACACGGTACATGGCATGAGCAGAAGTCACTTCTGCATATAAGCTTGCTGGAGCTCAGAGCAGTGCTTCTAGCACTCCAGTCATTTTCTACAATGGTACAAGGGAAAGTGGTGCAGGTCAGGACGGACAACACCACTACCGTGTGTTACATAAACAAAAAAGGGGGAACAAGGTCCTCTGTTCTGTGCACAGAGGCCATGAAGATTTGGAGCCTGGCCTACTCCCTCAGAGTTTTCCCTCTCTGCAGTACACTTGCCAGGGAAAGACAATGTCCTGATGGATACTCTCAGCAGAGTCAGCCAGAGCCACCACAAATTGTCTCTGAACAGACAAGTTCTACAGACAGTGTTCAGGAGATGGGGCACTCCAGAGATAGACCTCTTTGCAGCCCCGGACAATCATCATTTGCCTCAATACTGTGGCAGGTTCCCAGCACTGGGTTCAGTGCCTCTGGATGCACAGTTACTGGACTGGACAGGCAAATTCCTGTATATCTTCCCTCCATTTCCTCTGATACCCAGAGTTCTGATCAAACTCAGGTGCCAGCCAGCGACAATGATCCTGATAGCCCCAGACTGGGCCAGGCAACCATGGTACTCAGTGCTGCTGGCCCTATCATCATCCAGCTCAGTTTGCCTCCCTAGGAGACACAACTTGCTGACCTCCTCCCAGGGGTGGATCCTGTACCCCAACCTCAAATTCCTCAGGCTCAAAGCCTGGCTGTTGAGGACTTAGAGTATGCAGGCTTGCGTCTCTCTGAGGGGGGTTTGGACATTTTAAAGGTCTCAAGGAAACCCTCCACTAGGAAGACTTACACTTCCAAGTGGAAAAGATTCTCTATCTGGTGCTCCCAAACAGACACTGATCCACAGGAGGCAGGCTTTGCAGTCCTGTTGGATTATTTGGCACACATTCATTCATTGGGCCTTCGGCCTTCTACTCTGAGGGTGCAATTGGCAGCTGCTTCTGCCTACCTTTCAGCAGGGAAGGACCCTTCCCTAGCTTCTAATGCTATTTTTAAGAAATCTTTTAAGGGGCTGCTCCATCTGTACTCTCCACACAGGGAGCCTACCCCTTCTTGGGACCTGAACATCTGCATAACACTGTTAATGCAGCCCCATTTGAACCCATGTCCTCAGCATAACTCAAGTATTTGACATAGAAAACTGTATTTTTGGTGGCTATCACTTTAGCAAGAAGGATAAGTGAGTTGCAGGCCTTGTCTTTGGAGTCTAACTACATTGCAGTCCACAAGGATACAGTTGTCTTCAGGACAAACAGGAAATTCTTCTCTAAGGTGGTTTCGGACTTCCATTTGAATCAGTCCATCACATTGCCTGTTTTCTTCACTGAACATTCTAGTTCAGGAGAATGCAGGCTGCATAGCCTAGATGTCAAAAGGGCTATCAGTTACTATTTGGATCAAACAAAAGGCCATAAGAATGGGTGTGCTCAACTGTTCCTCACCTGTAGAGAAGCAGTAAAGGGCAAGCCAGCCACAAAGAGGACCACTGCATGGTAGATTGTGGCCTGCATTCAGTTTTGCTATGGAAAACTGGGTAAGGAGCCACCAGTGGGCTCGAGGGCCCACTCCACGAGGAGGACCGCTGCTTCCATAGCAGCTGCAAGGGACATCCCTCTGCTTGAAATTTACAAAGCAGTTACCCGGAAAACTGTACATACTTTCACTAAACACTACTGCCTGGACACCCAGGCCAGGAGTGATGTCAGGTTTGGCATAGCAGTATTCCAGAGCCTATTTCCAAAGTAAGTTCTGTGCCCACCTCCAAGGGACACTGCTTGGTAGTCTGCATAAGTCAGAATACAGTAAGATGTCCTGGGGTTTGAAGAAAAAATTACTTACTACAGTAATCTTGTTTCTTCCAAGGGAGTCTTACTGTATTCTGGCCTCCCACTCTGCCTCCCCTAACAGAACCTGAGTGCACTGCATTTCAGCTGTTCTTTTATATTGTTGAGCCACTTGGTTGGTTACTCTCGGACATCTGTGACCTGAGTCTTTTTATATGTCCTTCTTAGGGTGGCTATCATTTATGACTTTGTTAGTTTTTCTATAGTTGTTTAGAATAGCTTAGATGTTATTATTATTATTATAGCTGCTCATAAGAATCTGGCAGTTACATAAAATGTACCGAAGACAGTGGTTTAAAAACCGAGCTTGAGCCTATTGAATGTTCCACTATTAGAATATAGGCTTTTAACTCTCTCATCTCCGGGGCAGTTCAACTGGAAGGGCTAACTGCATGAGTCAGAATAAAGTAAGACTCCCTTGGAAGAAACAAGATTACTGTGGTAAGTATTTTTGTCATTTTGTCCAGTAGGTGACTCTGCCTCCCACCCCACCCTGTTTTTCTCTCAGTACAGTTGGCAGAAGCAAATGGGAATGTGTTCTGTATTTTTTTTTTTACTTTGAAAAGGGAAATGGGACTCTGCTGTCCTGTATTTTCTTAAGTTTGTTCATCTTTTTTTGTGTCTATGAAACCGGAAGTACTCTGCCCCCCCCGATTAATGTGTTGGTGACATTTTCGCTGTAGCTAGTGGCATGTCTTTTTTGGGAAAAGAAAAGTAAGCGAAGAGAAGATCACTAAAGAGGTGATGTTTTTCATTTATGTTGGAAATTGGCACGGCCAGCTGTCTGCTCCGTCGTTTGTGTAACTTTAGTTTTTTCAGTTAGGGAGTCACGTGGTCAGCTGCCCACCAAACCTCGCTCATTGTTCAGAGCCCCATTGTGATTGTGGTTCTCCTGGTACAGTTGTTGTGTTTTTTTTACTGGGAGATAAAAAGTAAGTAATACATGCCCTCAGTGTGTTTATGGTGGGCAGGAAGCACTGAGTCCAAGCGGGGCGGGGAGCGCCGATTCCAAGCTGAGCGGCACTCGGAAACTGCTCTAGAGAGACAGCTGTGGATCAATCTTTTTAACATTTAATGCGGATGTGAGTGTGCTGGGACTAGATCTGTGATGTTATACTGGGATAAAATCACAGGTCCAGCCCCAGACTGACCAATCAGGGACCAGCATTCTTTCTTGCCATTGTTTAATATCTAACAACATCTGTAGATTTGTCCTTTCTCCTTTGAATATTCACCCTACCATTTCATGTAGTCTTAATGACCAGCTCAACTGGCTATATCCTGGTATGTGCAGGTGATAACATTGGTTCTCCTTACTATGCAGGTCTTTTACAATCTATTTACCCAGCCAGGACACTCCTGTAGTTGTTAAGATACACATCATATTTTCAGTGGGGTCCTGCATCTCTCCAACTGTATAGCTATCTGGACTGGAGAACAGGGAAGCAAAGCAGTTTGCTCAGGATCATGCAGTAAGTGGCGTTGGTGAGGTTTGAACCTGGATTTTCTGGTTTATGGGCCTGTGCTCTGACCACTGAACTGCAGTGCCTCCCAGATGCCCAAGCTCCCTGCAATTCTTACTCTTTTCGACTGAAGCATGGCCCTCTGATCATCAAATGCCTGGAGCTGTATACATACTTGCAGTGAGTACTGGTTCAGAATGGGATGTATCAGACTCGTTGCACTGCCACACATTTTTTCAGTACAGTACTCAAAGCCAGCGTATTGTCAGTGGGGTAGGAGCCCACCACAACAGCGTTACTTGGCTTACTTAAGCAAATTCCAGAATCCAAATGCTAGTGGACACAAGCAGGGTCTGTGCCCACAAACGTGGTAAACAGCAACAGGCACAGGGGTCTATACATGGCAGAGCGCTGGCTGCATAGTGCAATGCCATGCAGTGACACATAGCATACTGGTGCTACTGCTGAAGTCACCCCCCAAAGGGTGGCTCCAAGGTGGGGTCTGATGGTCTAAAATTATATTTTGCATTAAATTAGCCTATTGTTCTTGCTCAATCAAGACCTTTTTTTTTTTTATTAACTAAGCCACCCCTTCTTGATCTTTTGTTCTAGAGCCTCCCCTGGTTCCCACCTGCAACCCGTGCATTAGGCCTATTTCTAGGCCATCTTAAATGTTTCCTTCTGACACCTGCTCCAGCTTTCATGGCATCTATTAGTGTTTTCTTCTGAGGGCTCTGTGGACATACATACTATGAAGACTTCATCTACACAGGTGGTCTTGTTACTGAAACCCCTTTTTCTTAAGCATTGGCTTGTACATGTGACATTAAACATAGAAACATAGAATTT
Organism: Neoceratodus forsteri; assembly: GCA_016271365.2. NCBI lineage: Eukaryota > Metazoa > Chordata > Ceratodontiformes > Ceratodontidae > Neoceratodus > Neoceratodus forsteri. The sequence continues at coordinate 1,071,907,031 of CM028130.1, forward strand.
AACTGCAAATAAGGAACGCTTGGCCCACCTATTCTGCCAATATTTTCCCTTCCTACAGTATCACCATAGACCCAACTCTATATCTCTGTCTATTTCTCGCTTCCTTCCCCTTCTTCCTTTCCAGTAAGATTCCCTTATGCCTATCCATGTATTCTTGAACTCCTCCACCCCCCATTGTCTTCATCCCCACTACTTCTGCTGGAAGGCTGTTCCAGGAATCAGACACTCTTTCTGTGAAGAAGTACTTCCTAACATCTCTCCTGAATTTACCCCACTCCAGCTTCATATCATGTCCTCTTGTTCTTGAGCTCCTCTTTTTCTGAAAAATACTTCCCTTTTTAATTTATTTATTCATTTATTTATAGTTTTGGATTACAACACCTTTGAGCCAGTAGCTCTTTTACAAAGGTTCCACGTCAAGAGTGTGTGTGTTGGGTGGGTGTGTGTGTGTGTGTGTGTGTGACAATCACAGAGATTAACAAACAGTAACTAGCAAGGCAAAAGTCAAGGTACAATGTTGAAAATAGTACAGGCTGCATTGATATATAGCAGCACAGGTTAGCCGTGTCAAGCGGTAACAGATTACAATTTCATAAGCCCGACTGTGCAGGTGGCATTCGAATATTGTAGCAGCTAGTCATTAGCATTGTCTAGATGTAGCACATAACAGAATCACAATCTATGCAGAGAAATAGGGGAAGGCATGTGCAGCCACAGGGTTAGTATAATTTAGAGCCAAGGTTATTAAACAGATTGAAAGCTAGCGGTGAGGGATAGCCTAAGGGAGGCTAATTACTTAGGTGCTTGTTAGGAACAGGCGGTGTAGGAAGCCAGTTTGAGGTATTAGAGGTCTTTGTCATATCCTCTTTCCCTCCTCTCTTCCAGGGTGTACATATTGAGGTCCTTAAGTCTCTTTTTGTATGGCTTTCAATGCAGACCCAAACCATTCGAGTTGCCCTCCTCTGGACTGCCTCCACTCTGTTTGGAGATATGGTCTCCAAAACTGGACACAGTACGCTAAGTGGAGTTTTGCTTTGCTTGTTCCCCAACATTCTCATCACTGTTTTTTTTTATATTCCCAGCTTGGTTGTTATCATCTGTTTTATGTACTGTATGTAAATGCAAAATTTAAGGGAGTCCATAGTTCTTGGATCTCCACCGCTCTGCTGAATTTTAGAATTTTATGGCCACCAGAGAGCATCTTTGGCACAAAGCCAAGGCTACTGGCTTATAGGCTGACATTTAAAAATATAAAACAATCAGAAACATCTGCACTCATGAGGTCAGACTCAACAAAATGCACAATTTCAAGGACTGTCTCACTAATTCTTGGGGAAGTGGCAGAAAATTGTGGGACAATTTGAAGGACCTAACTGGAAAACATAACAAAACCTCACCTTCCATGCTTCTTGTGAATGGGGAAATCACCCAGGATCCCAAAACCTTAGCCAGTACCTTCAGTGATGCTTTCACTGACCTCAGCAACTATACTGGTGCCTGATCTCCTGACATATCAGTTGGAAACTCATGAAACCCTAAGACTTCTCACAATGGGTCCTCACAGCCCCCCAACTTATAGTAGCCACTATGTCCGAGCCAAAAATATTCTCCAACAGGTGCTTGGTAACTAGACACAGCAATGATATGCTGGAACTTAAGCTACTTGCCTCACACTTGATGTAGTGCTTCTACCACTAACTAATCTTTTGAACCTCTCTTTCCAGCTGGGACAGTTCCCTCAGGTATGGAAAGCTTTTATGGTCACCCCATCCACAGAAGTGGTGACAGAGCCTTACACTTAAACTACCACCCAATATTGATACTGCCCCCTCTCTAAGGTGTTAGAAAGAATAGTTTCTGACCAGCTGGTTGACTGTTTGGAAAAGTACAGACTACAATGCCCACAGCAGCATGGGTTCCGCAAGGGGCACGGCACCTCTGCTGCCCTTTTTTTATTAATTTATATTTTATAGGTTTTTAACCCCATTTTCATCTGCTCCATCTCAGGCTCGCACGTGCCTGTGTGGAGGCAAGTGCATGTCACGCTTCAAGATGCTCTCCTATGTGCCTCCCACCTACACTGCCACCAGAATTCTACCCGTGGCAGTGGAACTCTGGGCTGAGGGTGACAACCTCCCGGGAGAGAAGAGGAGAGCTGCTGTTAGGCTGCTCAGTCTCTCCCCCCCTCCCCACCTGCCGACTCTCTGACAACCCGAGGTTGTGAACCTGGGTCGCTGGTATGACATGAGGTGAGGCAGAATGCCTCAGCCCTCTGTGCCTCCTGGCCGGCCCTCCACTACCCTTTTGGAGTACTCGGGCTTCCTGCATGGGGCCCTATACAATAATCAGATAGTGGGGGAGATTTACATTGACCTCACAAAGGCCTTTGCCCCTGTCAATCATAAAACACTACTTAATGAGCTCCTCTCCATTGGCCTCTCTATTGAAGGTGTAGGATGGTTTCAGAGCTACCTTAGTAATAGGTCCCAATGGGTAAACATTGATGGCACCCTCTCTGGTAGTCATCAGTTTCTCACAGGTGTTGCCCAGGGGTCAATTCTTGGCCCCCTTTTATTCAGCCTCTTTATTAACAAACTTCCACCAGTCTGCAGAGAACAAATTATGCTTTATGCTGATGATGCAGTCATCTTCTCTAGAAGCCCTGACCAGCACCACCTAGAATCTCACCACCAAAATGACTTCACGGAAACAGAAGCTTGGTTCATGAAATACAAGCTTCTAATGAACTATAAAAATACTAAAGTGATATTTGTGAACCCTCGAAATAAGCATAAGGACTTTCAGATGACAATCTTGATGGCTTACATACCCCCACTGAGCAAGTAAAAACTTTCAGATACCTAGGCATCAGCCTGGACAGCTCCCTATCCTTTGCGCAGCACACAGATCAAATTGTTAAGGTTGTTAACCCTAGAATTGGTCTACTATACAGGCATCGTCATTGCCTGACCCAAGAGGCCTTGTCACTTGCCATAAAAAGCTCCCTACTTTCCAACATAGATTACAGATTAGTGGATTATGGGGCAGCTGCCGACTCCACACTCAAAAGAGTTAGTGTTGCCCTTACTAAGTCTTGCAGGTTGCTTCTTGCTGCACATAGACTAATGCACACACCTGTGACCTCTATGCGCAAACCAACTGGCTGACACTTTGTAGCGGGGTTGGGATTTCAGGATACAATAACTAGGCAGACAACAGCTATAGTGCATAAAAAATGCCAGGTGGCATTTATCATTTTATTTTCAATGCATAAAATGATTAGCAGTTTGTACAGAATTTAAGAAAATAATGGTTAGTCTAGCAAATTCCAACAAAGAACACTGTTGTGCCCAACAGCACACATACATCTCAGTTCAGTGTGTAGGAACACACGCTTGCATCTGAGTTCTTACACCTCTTTCTGTCAGCTCTCCACTGACACCCTGTCTAAATTTCCACCTCTAGTGGTAGGCTTTTATATCTTTTTGTTGATGACATGACCGTCATGTGACATCACTTTAGCTTTTAATTAATACATTCATAGGTTCCAAGGCTCACAACCTGCACCTATACAAAAATAAAAAGGTTGCTTCTAAGCCTTGTTATATTAGTTAGCATTCTGATTTAACAGTAGCATCCTTCCCCATACTCCTGGTCAGCAAAATGCCCTTCTGTACATAATTAGCTTCAATTATTTCAGACTCCTCCTTCTATATCAATTAGAAGGAATCCAGGGTAGTATAAATATAGGCCACTAGGGGCTGCTGTATCCCTATAGCCTTCATTCATTCTTGAATGAGCCTTCCTGCAAACAGGTCAGTTCACAGTACCATGCTAGACATCTTCATGATGAATGATTAACCCTGTATTTTATTCCTCACAGGGTTCCATACAGAGGGGGGGAGCGTACCTTCATAACACACTGTATCTCATTCTCTTTTATTTAAAGCAGGCTGTATTGTTTCATGTTTCCCTTTAATTTCTTCTGACTTCCCCAGTAATAATAATAAGTTACTTCTACTGAGTTGCTTTCATTCTTTTCTTGTGATTCCAGCACATTATGTGATATCACATTTAAATTATCCCCTTTGGGCATTTAAGACCTCCTTTTATTTCATTCTAGAGGCTTATAAATGTAAACAACATTTTCACATTTCTCTCAATGGCTGAAATTTCAGCCCATCGGCTTTCCTTTCCTTTTCAAATGGGCCCTCCTGTCTTATACAGCTATATAGTGCATTTCAACCACCTTGTAACCATCTCTCCTTTATTTCCAGTCACTTTATTACCAGCCACCTAGTATCTTTATTTCCAGCCACATTATGTATCTCTACTGCAGCCACCTTCTAACTTATCTCAGGCGGCTATCATTTACACTATATCTGTGCATTTTATTATTTTCTACATTCAGCCTGTCTGCTTTACCATCATGCTGCATTGTGTAGTAGTCTGTGAGGCTGAGGAGCATGCCTTTGCTCCAAAGCAACTTTTCTGCCCTCTTTTTTTTTTTTTTTAAACTGCAGCATGCGTGTGCTGGCCCAGTGGTGCTGAGGGCTGAGGCACTGGATGCCTTACCTCGCACACGCTGGCGACCTGTGTTTGGGAACAAGCCCGGGTCATCAGAGGTTGGCAGCGGGAGGGGAGGGCGGAGCTGGATTGAGCTGCTGACAGGCAGGTGCTCCTCTCCGGGGAGGGGATGCGGCATCCCTCGGCCAATGGTGACCCCCTAGTGGAGGCTAGGAGTGGCACGGGCTCAGAGGGGGCAAGGCGCTAGGCCATGGGGTGGGGGAAAGGGGTCGTAACTGTGGCTGTAGATGCATGCATTCCTCCAGGCGCATGCGCTCCTTCTCTTGGGTGAAAACTGGAGGTAGAAGAATGCCAGCAGCAGCAGCAGGATGATGACCGACTCCCTGCAGGCTCCGCTCCCGGGCTGGGTACAAGGTAAGCACCGGCTATTCCGGGTGACGGGCTGGGGGGCGGGGGGTCGGTCAGATGGGGGTGACTGACTGGAGGAGTATAAATACACAAGTAAAAAACAAACAAACAAAAATACTACAGCATGCGGTAAATCCTTGAGCAGTCACGGAGCCATTCCTGCTCCGTACAAGGAAAAGGTGCCGCATTGTGTGCAAAGTGCACCTCTTGGGGCATGATTTACTTTTATTTTATTTCTTTTCGGGCTTCTCTGGATCTTGCCATTTGCCACTCCACTCCTAGTGCTGGGTAATACAATGAGGGAGAGAGAGGGGCTCAAGGAGCGAAAAGGCCTATTTACAACTATTCCCCTCTCTCTCATCCCTTTAAACATTTCCTTTCTTATATGGGGCACCAGTATACTTATTAATAAAGTGTTACCCGTGCTTTCTATTCAAGCTGCCACTCAGAGTGCTCCTATACACAGCGTGACATGCACTCTTTCTCCTAAATTATAGGGGCATTCTTTACTTTTAATTTAAATTCAAAACATGGTAGCCAGAGCTGCTGAATACTTATCTTTCTCAGTGGCTTTCCCTTTTCTTCCAGAGCCACTGGACCTGATCGGACATGCAGGAAAAGGGGCACATAAACAAATAAGGGGTTGCTGTTCCTGTCCTGCATTGCCTTTATTTTTAACATAGCAGCACTTTTTAAGCTTTTTATTAATTCTTTGGGGGGGTAAAAACATCAGGGTACCCTTCCATGATAGGGGCCACCCTGTCGCATTCCTCCCCACATAAGAGGGGAACCCTTCGTTGGTTGTCCGATACCCATGTACCAACCCAACTAAGGGTATGGTGGAGCTCCGGCCCACCGTCACTGTGAAGCTCCACCTCAGGGTCCCATAAATCAGCATGCATAATGTTGAACATCTTTACTCAACAATACTGACACAACATTTACCCTGGGGCCATCTATCATCCTGTTAAACATAGTAAACGTGTGTTAACAGACCCATATTCCATACAGTTTTCATATATTCCATACAGTAGTAGTCATCACTGACCGGAAAATTCCTGAACTCTTTTTCATCACATAGAATCCATATTCCTATTTTTCATTTAGAAATGGTAGCATTCCATATTCAGAAATGCACCTGCTAATATACAAGTGGAGGTGATACCCTGAACCTCCCCTTATTTGAACCAGAAGAAAGGAGATTTAAATAGAGCAACAGTTTCAGTAAGATCAAAAGAAAGAGGGGAAATCGCCTGAAGGTGGCCAACCATTCAGACTTGGGAAAATATAAGAACACAGAATAGAAGAGGAGACTATTGCAACAGCAGTTTTTCAGTTGAAGAGAACAGATGGTTCATACTGTTATCTGCCTTCCCTCACTCTGGAAAGGAATGGAGCCATGGCCCACCCTCATCCATTGGCTCCGTCTCAGGATTCCTTATAATGACAACAAATTCCCACTGGAATCTGCATCCTTGTCATATCTACATTCACCCTGAGACTTATTTCCTGGTCTTTATCAGTCTTATATACCAGACAATGCAGCATACAGCAGTTTTATGCTGCATATGGCTGCCTCCATCAAGTGGGCATTTCAAACAGTCTTATCCTACATTTAACTTACATTTTTATGAAAACTTTGTTACTAAGTCCACAGAACCAAGTGTCAACCTATCTCAAGTGGTCCCTATTCCCAATAGGCCTCCAAGGGGAATTCTCAAGCATACCTTCACAACTTGCCCCTTACAGAAAAAACCCTACTGGAAAGTCATCTTACAAGACAGTCAGAAACCTTTAACTGAAAGGGATTACATAGGCTACCACCCTGATCTGGTTGCTCTGTGCTGGAATTGACATCTCTTCCCTGGGTGCCACATACCCTGGTCTTCAACCCTTGAAGTGATTCCACTCCTCCACCGTTCTGGTACCCTTCTCTACTGGTATTCAGCACCAACTGTCAGATAGTCGGCCACCTGCTGACACATGCCAGGCCAATAATAAACTGAGGCAATGCGGGACAGTACCTCCCCATGGCTTAAAGTCCTCGGCTGGCTGCCTCCTGTAGTCTCCAGCACCTTCTTTCTCAAGCTCACGGGTACCACATCCCTAGCATCCACCTGTTTTGTCCGGGGGTTAGGCCTCATATGGTTGAGAACCCTGTCCCTCTTCTCATACCACCATAACTGAGTTTTTCTTACTCCCCCACTGACCTGCTTTCCATCCTGGACTTTGATATACGCCCCTCACCTAGTGACTTCTGAATCTTCCACCTGTAGCTTTTTCCAATTTACAGTACATAAATCATCATATTTCAAGGAAGGGGTTACAACACATTTTAAAGTCCCTTTGACTATTACAGTCTCTTCTGTGTTGCTTGTAGTCTTCACCCCTGAGTCCACAAAACTGTCTTACCTGGGGACTTCTCCAATGTCCCCGCTCCACCGTCCTCAATCCAATAAATCCCTGAAAATATTGGCAGGATAAGAACATCTGAATCTGAACACTCCATATGGACTTCCTCCACTTCCAGAATCCAAGGATCTTCTCTACCGGATATGTCTCTGGATTGTTCCATATGGACCCTCAGTTCCTGACATCTAATCTTTGCCTCCCTCCAGCATCACTACGCATCCTACCAGCGTCTGTTCATCCACTGCAGCAGTCTCCTCAGGTCAGCCATCTGGTCTCGTGGTGCCTCACCCAGGTCAAAATCTCCAAACTTCCTCATCTCCTCTGGCGCCATGCATTTTCTACCTTATCCTGAGGTGTCAAGTCTAGCACCCCTAACTGAACTCCCTCAGGATGACTTGGACGTTCAGCCGGGAATCCCACTTCTGAAACCAATTGTAGTGGGGTTGGGATTTCAGGATACAATAACTAGGCAGACAACAGCTATAGTGCATAAAAAATGACAGGTGACATTTATCAGTTTATTTTCAATGCATAAAATGATTAGCAGTTTGAACAGAATTTAAGAAAATAATGGTTAGTCCAGCAAATTCCAACAAAGAACACTGTTGTGCCCAGCAGCACACATACAGCTCAGTTCAGTGTGTAGGCACACATGCTTGCATCTGAAGTCTTACACCTCTCTGTCAGCTCTCCACTGACACCCTGTCTAAATTTCCACCTCTAGTGGTAGGCTTTTATATCTTTTTGTTGATGACATCACTGTCATGTGACATCACTTCAGCTCATTATTACTACAGTCATAGGTTCCAAGGCTCACAACCTGCACCTACACAAAAATAAAAAAGTTGCTTCTAAGCCTTGTTATTTTAGTTAGCATTCTGATTTAGCAGTAGCATCCTTCCCCATACTCCTGGTCAGAAAAATGCCCTTCTATACATAATTAGCTTCAATTATTTCAGACTCCTCCTTCTGTAACAATTAGAAGGAATCCAGGGTAGTATAAATATAGGCCACTAGGGGCCACTGTATCCCATAGAAACATAGAAACATAGACTTTGACGGCAGATAAGGACCACTTGGCCCACCCAGTCTGCCGTTTCAAACAACATGAAGTCTTGCTGTATTCTGACAATAGCAGTGAGTCCCAACCTTCGAACTGCCCCAGAGATGAAAGAGTTAACTTTCCATGCCAGGCATGGAATGCTGAGCTCGAGCTCGGTTGAGGCTCTGTCTGTTGCTGTTTGAACTCAAACCATCAGATTCTTTACTCCGCCTCACTGAACAGTCGCTCCGGAGATTTCTCCTTTGCTCGGTTCAATTTGTCAGTTAAAGTCCATTTTTTCTTGGTTTTCAACCAAATTTAAACCGCAACCTGTCGGTTCAGTCTCTGTCTGTGGTATTCGTGAGTACTAGATAGGTTTATATTGATTTTCTATTCTGTGTGGAACTTGTAAACATTTCATCGGTTTGGTTTGAACCGATCAGTTTGGTTTAAAAAGCTTTATTTCTACTTTTAGAGTGTGGTTATCGGTTCTTATCGGTTCTAAAAAAAAAAAAGGATTTTACTACGTTTTTTTCCACGACCCGTAACACGGTCAGGAACCGATAAGAGTGTCTTGCCTGGCGGATTGCCATTAAAAGGGTAAGTTTTGTTAGGACTGGCACCATGTCTGAGAAACACAAAAGAAAACCCGGGCCCACTGGGTTTCAACACTGTAGTGTGTGTGGGGAAGTCTTTGCTAAGGCTGACCCCCCCACACCACCTGTGTTTATTGTCTGGGTTTTGACCACCTCGATTCAGACTGCCTGATTTGTAAAGATTTTCCTGCAGCTACCCTAGAAAAGAGAGTTGGTAGGCTCAGGGAAAGGGAGGCCAAAAAGTCCGTTGACCCGGATGGCCAGCCTGGTTCGGCTCAAACCGAACCAGAAGGAGTGCCCTCTGACCGGGGCGAAACTTCTTCAGGCAAAAGGAGAACCGATTACGAGGGGTCGGTTCCGGTTAAGAGAACAAGAAGGGAAAAATCAGCCGGTGTGGATCCAAAACTTTCTTCTCCAACCGCTGATGAAATAGCCAAAGCGATAAAAATTGTGCAGTCACTTTCCCCGGTTCCGACCGAACCGGCACCATCAGGAAGGTGCTCGGTTTGGCCGGTTCCGGATTATGATTTGGAGGAATTTTATGAACCGGAAGAGGAGGAAGGAGAGTATGAGGAAAGTGAATGTGATTATGAAAGTCTGGATGTGCCCATTGACCTGGACATCTCCCCAGACAGACCTTCAGGAGTGTCTCCTCCTAGGCTTTCTGAGTCCCCCTCCCATTTCATGTTTTACAAGAAAGTGGCCAAAACCCTTCAGCTTCCTATGGAAGAAGCTGTGGATGACCAGGAGGAGCCTGACTATGTGGAAATGATGGATATCCCAGAGTCCAGGAGGCTGTCTATTCCTCACACAAGTCTTTTGGGAAACAGACATTTAAGATTTTAAAGACTCCTAATTCTATACCTCCTGTGGATAAAAGAATGGACAAGAGGTATACTCTGTCAGGCTCAGATACGGAGTTCCTTACCCAGCAATGCAGCCATGTTGGGGTAGTGCAGGCTGCAGCCTGTGATAAGGCTAATATACCCTAGTCTTCACACACCCCCAGATAAGGACTTCAGGAGGATTGATGCCATGGCAAAGAAACAGTACATGGCAGCATCCCTGGGACTCAGGCAGGCCAATTATATGGCCTATACAGCTAGGTATCAGAACTCTAGATGGGACACTGTCATGGCTTTAGCTAAACAGGTCCCTGGCCAGCTTGCCAAGGAGCTGGAGCAGGTGGCTGCTGATGGTATTGAGGCATCCAAAGTGCAATTCCATGCTGCAGTGGACTCCAATGATGTTTCATCTAGAGTCATGGCTACATCTGTGGCCCTTCGTAGGATGGCTTGGCTCAGATGTACTAGCCTGTCTCAGGATACCCAGACTAAGGCCATGGATTTTCCTGTTGTGGGTAATTCTCTGTTTGGGGAGCACACAGAGAACTACATGAAGAAAATGGATGAATACAGGACCACCTATAGGAGTGCTCAGGCCAAGGAAAGGCAAGCCACTCCTCAGAGGCAGCATCCCAGGGGCAGGGGCAGGCCTTTTCATAGGCCTTTTTACCAAGCCCAGGCCGCCTCCTTCTGCCTATGCTCAGAGAGGGTTCTTTAGAAGGAGAGGCAGAAGGGGTACAAGCAGGCCTGTGTCCACCCCTCAGCCTAAACCCCCTGCCAAACAGGCACCCCTGATGGGTTTGCCAGGGCCGATTCTCCACCACCTGTAGGGGGCAGGCTGGCTTACTTTGTCCAGGATTGGAAGTCTTTAACATCAGACAAATGGGTCCTGGAAGTAGTAAGCCAGGGACTGGTTCTCAGCTTCAAAAAATTTCCAAAGATGAGAACCAGATCCTTTCCACCTGCAAATCCCTCAGAGGCACTTGCCCTAGAGGCAGAGGTCTCTTCCCTTCTGGCTCTCAGAGCTGTAGAAAGGATTCCACCCCTACACCAAGGGAAAGGATTGTACTCCAGGTACTTCCTCACCCCCAAAAAGACAGGAGAATGGTGGCCCATCCTGGATCTCAGATATTTAAACAAGCACCTTTTAAAGCCAAAGTTCAAAATGGTGACTCTGGGAATAATTCTACCTTCTCTAAGGCCAGGGGACTGGCTAGTCTCCCTGGACCTCAAGGATGCCTATTTCCATATTCTCATCAGAAGCTGCCATCAAAAATACCTCAGGTTCGAGCTGCCTTCAGGCCATTACCAATTCAGAGCAATGCCCTTTGGCCTAACCTCTGCTCCAAGGGTGTTCACAAAATGCCTGGCAGTAGTAGTTGCTTCCCTAAGAAGGCAAAGGATTGCCATCTTCCCATACCTGGACGACTGGTTCATAGTAGGCCAGTCCCCAGACCAAGTCAAGTTACACTTACAGATAACTCAGCAACTGCTCACCTCTCTAGGTTTCCTTCTGAATCTTTCAAAGTCAGTTCTAGAGTCTGTTTAGCTCCTCACCTTCATAGGCGCAGAGCTAGATACAGAAATGCAAGAGCCTTCCTTCCCCTGGACAGGGCAAGGACCCTTATCACACTGGCTTCTTCATTCACCTTACAGGTGTCTTGTCCAGCAAGGCATTTTCTGCAGCTCCTGGGGCACATGGCTGCTTCTACAGCAGTGGTGCAGGGAGCAAGATTTCAGATGAGGGACATTCAGTTCCACTTGAGAGCCTTTTGGTCTCAAAAAAAGGACCCTCTGACCAAACTGATACCAGTGACTCTAACCCTGATCCAGGCTTTGCAGTGGTGGCAGGATCAGGACAATCTAAGACAGGGAGTTCCTTTTGTCACTCAGTCTCACTGTTTAAACCTTACTACAGATGCCTCCCTCTTGGGGTGGGGGGCTCACTTGGGAGACCTGACCACCCAAGGGTTGTGGTCCCCTCAGGAATCTCTGCTTCACATCAATCTGTTGGAACTCAGAGCAGTGTTTCTAGCACTTCAATTTTTCCAAGTCTGTTCAGAACAAAGTTGTTCAGATCAGGACAGACAATACCACCACAATGTGGTATATCAACAGGCAAGGGGGCACTCGGTCTTCGACCTTGTGCACAGAAGCAATGAAGTTGTGGTCTCTGGCCTATTCCTTGAACACCTCCCTTACAGCAGTACACCTCCCAGGCAAGGACAATGTCCTGGAAGATGCTCTCAGCAGGATATCTCAGGGCCATCACGAATGGTCACTGGATCTCCTAGTTTTGGAGGTGATCTTCGCCACATGGGGCACCCCAGAGATAGATCTTTTTGCAGCCCCAGACAATCACCAACTTCCCCTTTTTTTGCTGCAGGCCCCCAGTGTTGGGCTTAGTCCCCCTGGATGCCCTGGTTCTCAATTGGGAAGGGAAGTTCCTGTGTGCTTCCCCCCTCCCTGTCCTGTTCAAGGGGCTAGTCAAAATCAGGTCTCAACCCTGCAAGGTGATTCTGATTGCTCCAGACTGGGCCAGACAGCCCTGGTACCCTCTTCTGTTGTCCTTAGCAGTCCACCTTCCCTTGTCTCTTCCCTGGAATCACAACCTGTTAACCTGTGCTCAGGGGAGGGTTTGGTACCCGAATCTCAAGTCTCTCAATCTCAAGGCCTGGCTCTTGAAGAGTTAGAGCTTGCTGATTTACACCTCTCTCAGGGTGTTATGGATATTCTAAAGGCTTCTAGGAAGCCTTCCACCTGAACTACTTATAATTCCAAATGGAAAAGATTCTCCATATGGTGCTCTGGGAAGCATATTTCCCCAGAGTCTGCTGACCTGCCCACAGTCCTTGACTATATGGTTCATCTGAATAGCTTGGGACTCGGACCAGCTACACTAAGGGTGCATCTGGCAGCTGTCTCTGCTTTTTTTCAGCAGGTAAGCCTTCTTCTCTTTCAGCTCACCCTGTATTCTCCAAGTTTTTCAGGGGATTGCTTCATACCAATCCACCATTCAGGGACCCTGCCCCTGCTTGGGACCTTAATGTTTGCATTGCTCAGCTTATGCAACCTCCTTTTGAGCCTTTGTCCTCAGCAGAGCTTAAGTACTTGACTTAGAAAACTGTGTTCTTGGTGGCTATCACTTCTGCCAGGCGCATAAGTGGTTACAAGCCCTGTCAGTGGAGCCTGATTTTATCTCTTTCCATAGAGATAAGGTGGTCCTCAGGACTAACAGGGCGTTTTACCTAAGGTGGTTTCAGACTTCCACCTTAACCAATCTACGTCTCTTCCTGTGTTCTTCACTGACCATTCCTCCTCTGGTGAGAGGAGGCTGCACAGTTTGGATGTGAAAAGAGCCCTTAGCTACTACATAGAATGTACCAAGGGTCACAGGTTTGACTCCCTCCAACTGTTCCTCACTTATGGTGAGGTTGGTAAAGGAAAACATGCCACTAAAAGATCCATTGCCAGGTTGATTGTCTCTTGCATTCAATTTTGCTATGAAAAACTAGGTAAGATTCCACCCTCAGGCCTGAGGGCTCACTCTACCAGAGGTACAGCTGCTTCCCTGGCTGCTGCCAGGGATATTCCTATCTTAGAGATATGTCATGCAGCTACCTGGAAAACAGTTCACACTTTTACCAAGCATTACTCTCTGGATATCCAGGCTAGGAGTGATGCTCGGTTTGGCACAGCTGTGCTTCAGAGCCTATTTCCTAAGTAGGTTCTGTCCCTCCTCCATGGAGGTACTGCTTGGTAGTCTCTATTGTCCAGAATACAGCAAGACTTCATGTTGTTTGAAAAAAAATTACTCACCTTAGTAATGTTGTTTCTTCTACTAAGGAGTCTTGTGTATTCTGACCTCCCATGCCTTCCGTCCCAGAACCTTTGTCTTTGGGATATGGGCGAGCAGTAGCAGTGTTGGCACTCAGGAGGTGCCCCACCTTTTTTATTATCACCCTCTTTTCTTTGGGTGAGTGGGTGTTGTGTTTATTCATTTTTTGGGTTTCCTGACTTGAGTCTTTGTTTTGTGACCAAAAAAAAAAATTGTTTATTATATTTAGTAGCCAGTTGGCTAGTATAGGTTTACAACTTCCACACAAGTCTCTCAGTGAGTTTAGCTCGTAAAGATCTGATGGTTTGAGTTCAAACAGCAACAGACAGAGTCTCAACTGAGCTCGAGCCTGGCATGGAAAGTTAACTCTTTCATCTCTGGGGCAGTTCGAAGGTTGGGACTCACTGCTATTGTCAGAATACAGCAAGACTCCATTAGAAGAAACAACATTACTAAGGTGAGTAATTTTTTTCTTCCCTACCTATTGGATAAGCTGCAGATTCTAGTTAAACAGCCTATTTCCTGCAACCCCTCACTATAATTGCCTTATGTCTGTCCCATGCATGTTTGAATTCCCTACTGTTTTAGACCCCCAACCTCTCCAGGAAGGTGGGTCACGCATCCACCACTCTCTCCATGAAAATAATTTCCTCACATTACCCCTGAGCCGCCCTCCTCTAACTTTAAATTGTGCCTCCTTGTTCTACACATCTCTTTTTCTGAAAGATGCTACCTCCTGAACTTTGTTGATTCCTTGAGGTACTTAAAGTTTCTATCATGTCCCCGTCCTCCTTTCTTCAAGGGTATACATATTAAGCTCTCTCAGTCTCTCTTCATATGGTTTCTGATGTAGACCCTGCACCATTTTAATTGCCCTCCTCTGGACTGCTTCCATCCTGTCTATGTCCTTGCATAGATGAGGTCTCCAAAACTGCCGCAGCACTCCAGATGGGGTCTCACCAACTGTCTGCACAGAGGGATAACCACTTCCCTTTTTCTACTTGTGATGCCCTTCCCTATGCACCCCCCCTTCCCCCTGGCTCTCCTTACTGACTTCTCACATTGCTTACCCACCCTTAGGTCATCTGATATGACGACACCCAGATCCCTTTCCATTATTGTTGTTGGTAGTATCTCCCCTGCTATTGTGTACTCTTAGCAGGGGAGGTATAGCCTTCAGTCATTCTTGAATGAGCCTTCCTGCAAACAGATCAGTCCATAGTACCATGTGAGGCATCTTCATAATGAATGCTTAACCCTGTATTTTATTCCTCACAGGGTTCCATACAGAAAGGGGGGAGGCATACCTTCATAACACACTGTTTCTCATTCTCTTATTTAAAGCAGGCTGTATTGTTTCATGTTTCCCTTTTATTTCCAGTGACTTCCCCAGTAATACTAAGTTACTTCTACTGAGTTGCTTTCATTCATTTCTTGTAATTCCAGCACATTATGTGATATCACATTTAAATTATCCCCTTTAGGCATTTATGACCTCCTTTTATTTCATTCTAGAGGCTTTTTAATTTAAACAGCATTTTCACTTTTCTCCCAATGGCTAAAATTTCAGCCTATCGGCTTTCCTTTTCAAATGGGCCCTCCTGGCGTATACAGCCGTATAGTGCATTTCAGCCACTTTGTGACTGTCTCTCCCTTATTTGCAGCTAATTTATTTATTACCAGCCACCTAGTATCTTTATTTCCAGCCACATTATGTATCTCTACTGCAGTCACCTTCTAACTATATCTCAGGCGGCTATCATTTATACTACATCTGTGCATTTCATTATTTTCTACATTCAGCCTGTCTGCTTTACCATCATGCTGCATTGTGTAGTAGTCTGTGAGGCTAAGGAGCATGCCTTTGCTCCAAAACAACTTTTCTGCACTCTATTTTCATTTATTTTTTAAACCGTAGCATGCGGTAAATCCTTTAGCAGTCACTGAGCCATTTCTGCTCTGTACAAGGAAGAGGTGCTGCATTGTGCGCAATGCGCATCTCTCGGGACATGATTTACTTTTATTTTATTTCTCTACGGTGTCTCTGGCATCCTGCCAGCCACCTGCTCCGCTACTAGTGCAGCAGTACAACAGAGAGAGAGAGGAAGCTCAAGGAGTGCGCGCACACCTTATTTACAACTATTCCCCTCTCTCTCATTTCTTTAAACATTTTCTTTCTTGTATGGGGCACCAGTATACTGATTAATAAAGCACTCCCCTTGCTTTCTGTTCAAGTTTCCACTCCAAGCGCTCCTATACACAGCACAACATGTGCTCTTTCTCCTAAATCACAGTGACATTCTTTACTTTTAATTTAAATTCAAAACAAGGTGGCCAGAGCTGCTGAATACTTATCTTTCTCAGTGGCTTTCCCTTTTCTTCCAGAGCCACTGGACCAGATCGGGCATGCAGGAAAAAGGGTCCATAAACAAATAAAGGGTTGCTGTTGCTGTCCTGCATTGCCTTTGTTTTTAATATAGCAGCACTTTTAAGCTTTTCATTAATTCTTGGGGGTTGTAAAAGCTTCCATGACAGGGGCCACCCTGTCACACACTTCAGAAAGTGTCACGGTACCAAGTGTGTCTCCTTGGGAAATAAATCTTGCCTAGGCTCCCCACGCCATCCAGAACCTCCTCTTCGCAGCAGCCAACCCCACCGCACAAGAAGTATAGCCAGACAATCACTGTATGTCCCTTTTTTTCATACTTCATAAGTGCAAAGGTCTTTTGCGTACTGGGCCCCACAATACCTCAGTGAACTACCCCCAGATGTCACCAATAAGACTAGGCTGGGACCATTCAAGAGAAAACTCAACCAACACCTTTCCAATCTGAGTAGCTAGCCCCTTTTTCTCTCTTTCTATGACCACCCTCCTCCTGCCCTTCCCCTCAGCCCCAACCCTCCCTCCTGTCCCTCCCAGTCCTAACTAACCCCCATCTTATTAACATCTCCTGTCCTCCACGAGGCACTTATTTTTACCCCACTCTCTCTTTCCAACCCCATCACCCCTTGAGCTTTGATAAAGAAATATTTACTCTACCTAAATTACTTTGTTTTGTAACCCTGTACTTATATTGTATGTAACCCTGCACTTAAATTGTATGTAACAATGTTTTCTCACGTATGTTCAACTGTACCATGTAATACTGCACTTTACTGGTTGCTCTGTTCCAGTTATGAAATGTATGTATTGTTTTCTTTTGTTTGATGTGGAACCTTTGTAAATGAGCTTCCAGCTCTAAGGAGCTTTCCAAGATCTCAATAAATGTATTGAATATTTCCTTCGTTGCTTAGTTTTTAAAAATGTTTTTTATTCTGCTTTGGCTGCTTTCTCAGGCTTGGTTTCTAAAAGAGATTTGCTGTGAAGCTTGAGATCAGCCAAAGGGATTTCTCTTGACAAAAAAAAAAATTAACAGAACTAAGATTGGCTCCTGTGCTTTCTCTATGGCTGCCCCCTACTGTTACAATGGGTTACCTGACTCATTACATCAGTCCTGTTCTTTCGAAGTTTTAAACAGAATTTTCAGAAGTATTTAATTACTAAATGCATCTGTGATTGTGTTCATTGTATTACTGTTAAATGTTGTATCTTTTGTTTTTTTTGTACTTGTATTGCATTTTTATATCTGGGTCAAGCCTGAAAAAAGACCCACGGTCCAGTGTTTCTACCTGTTTAACAAATACAGTGAACTGAAATGAATCTGCTTCAAGTGTCTTAACCTGTGCAATGTACTTGAATAGATTCTCCAGGCTAAGGGCAACTATCCTTTCTTGGACTCACAAACCAAGGTCGTAGATTTCCAATTAGAAGACCATTCGCTTTTTAGTGACAAAACAGAGGCATACATGAAGAAAGTGGATAAGTGCATTTACAAACATAACACTGATAAAGAAAAGCTCACAGAGGTAGGGGCTGCTATCCCAGACCCTACCCTTATGAGTACCAACCCCAAAGAGGCTACTACAGGGGCAGAGGCAGGAGGGCCTCTGAGTGTGCTGGGCCAGCACCAGCCCCCAAGCCCAAGCCAAAACAAAACCCCTGACAGTCCTGGCCAGTTCATCCAACCATTGCCAGTAGAGGGAAGACTGGCTCACTACTTCCTGGAATGAGTAAACATTACCACAGACAAATGGATCCTGGAGGTAGTGGCCAGGGGTTGTCCCTGCAGTTCAAAAATTCCCAAACCTGCAGAAACACAAAACTTTTCCAGCCCATTCACCTACAGAAAATTCTGCTGTAACTGAAAGTAAACAAGTTGCTACAGGCAGAAGCAATGGAAAAGGTCCCTGTCACACAGTGGGGCAAGGGCCTGTTTGCAAGGTACTTCCAGACCCACAAGAAAAATGAAGAGTGGCGAGTCTGGTGACCTGTTTTGGACTTAAGATATCTGAACAAGCATATCAAAAGAGAAAGATTTAAGATGGTCACACTGGGCACAGTAGTATCATCTTTACAAACAGGGGGACTGGCTGGGTTCACTTGATCTGAAAGATATCTACTTTCACATCCCAGTCACACCTACCCACAGAAAACACCTCCGGTTCAGACTAGAAAACTGTCAGTACCAGTTTGTGGCCCTACTCTTTGACCTCACCTCTGCACCAGGGGTCTTCACGAAGTGCTTTGCCGTTGTGGCAGTACATATGAGAAAGAATGATGTGGTAGTTTTTCTCTGCCTGGTTGATTGGCTAGTCACTGGAAAAACAAAACAAGAAGCAAAGTGCTCCATCCAGAAGGTAAAATCCCGCCGGTGACCTGGGTTCGGGAACGGACCCGGGTTATTGGAGGGCCGGCTGGGGAGAGGAGGATTGAGTGTCCTTAGACTGCTCTCCTCTCTGAGGGGAGGGTGGTTGAGAGTGTTCGATGTCAAGTGACACCCAGTGGAGGCTGCATACATGTGAGATTTCCCCCTTTTCACAGGAGACTCCTGTTTTATTTGGCTGAACTCCCTCCTTCCCTCCCAGGAAACAAAATCTCCTGCTTAAGTAAAACTCTGTCCAAAATATCCATTTATGTTTTTTGGGCATATAAAGACATGAAAATTAAATCAGTGATGAACAATGTATATGATAACTTTGTATAACTAGTTGTTTATTCTTTTTAGTGCTTATTCTTGTCACAATGAAATATATTACATTTTTGTAATGACTTTTTTCTTATTTTTTGACGCCATTTAAGGACAAACTCATGACGTTACAGCATCTCCGTACTAGCAGGCCAATCTCCCTACTAATTTGATTGAAATCTCCCTCTTAAGCAAATTGAACATATCACATGTATGAGGCTGGGTTGCCGCACACCAATGCCAGTATCCTTCAGGGGCAGGGCAGACGCTGGTCATTATTGCACATCCCTGCCCCTGCTTACAGGAAAATAATTCAGGGGCCTGGCTTGTCTCAATGATGCCCTACCCCCAGACCTCTCATAGCCTCCGATGCCAGCTCCCCCCCGACTAGACACTAGATTTGTGGCGTTAAGGGCCAGCGCCACAACCCCACCCTCTGGGGACAAGCCAGGGGTGACTGGGGGGAGCACTGGCCATGATCAGTGGCGGAGGTCCGAGGGTCCATGACCAGGGCGGACAGTTTCGACGTCCAAGGCACCACCAAAAAGTATAATAAAAAAAAAAAAAAAAATTCTCCTTGGAAAGCCCGAAGTTCCTACCAAACCTTCAGAAGTCCCAAACAGAACCTTTTCAGGTATGGACTTCATAGGTACAGAACATGATACCCTGCAGTGGAATGTCTTTTTTCCTTAGGAAAGGGTAGTACATTTTTTTTTACAGGCTTTTTCTCCCATGGGCAGCTACTGGCAGGCTGTTCAGCCCTGTCCTTGCCTCCCCTATTCGGCACTCATCACCCCATCTCACCTCACAGAAGTATCTCAATGTATTGCCTGCCATCGTAGGGCCAGGAAGGGAAGGGCCATCTTCCCCCCACCTGGAGGCTGTCATCCAGAACTGGGGTCAGTGGTTAGGCGGTGATGAGGAATGTTGGCAGGTAGGCAAGGTTTCATTAAGCTGGTACCTGTCCTTTTACATTTTTCTCTCTGATCCCCAGCCACAGCGGCATGTAAGCATGTGTGCGTGGAGGTGCACACACCCTGTGGAACCACGGTCCCTTCCTACCAGCTTGCTTGTATTTTGGGGCTACCACCCGGCCTTCACCAGATGTTAGCCAAGGAGCGAGATGGCATCCCTTCCCACCCCAGGAGAGGAGAGCAGTCCATCAGATGCTCAGTTATCTCCCCCCAGCAAACCCTGGGCTGGCCACAAGGGTAGCAGATTTGATTGCCATTGCAAAATCCTTCACAGTGGGCAAGCCATGGCCTTCAAGGGATTTCCTACGGCTACTGGGCTTCATGGCCTCATTCACAGCAGTGGTACCATTGGCCCAGTTTAAGATGAGGGACATTCAGTACCTCTTAAAGTGACACTGTCAACCTCCTAAGGCCTGTACAGATCGCTGCTGTAGCTGGTTACTGGGTTCTGGTTCCCTTTTTCCTTTTTAAAAGTGAAAAACAGACTGCCCACCATACTGGTGTTACTACACAAAAACGTGTTTGTTTACATTTGTTGGTAAACTCCCACTGCATCTTATCCCACACTGTCTAGCCACTCATGATGCAGTGGGAGGAGAGGAGGCTATTGCATCATAAGTGGCTACGCTGCTCGGGAATGTTTGTAAGTGTTCACAAAGTATATAATAGGAGTAGTTCAAGGATTTGAAGCAAAACATATGAATATAAAAACATACCAGCAGATAATGGCCTTATGGTCTATCTAGTGTGCTCACTTGTGCAGGTCCCTATGTGTTTACAAGGGGAACTCCCCCCTCCCCATTTCTCTTTTGACCTCCCTCTTCATCCCCAACTCCCCCCACTCACTTCCCTTCTACCTGCAATTTTCCACCTCACCCTGCCACAACCCCTCTAGAAGCTGGCTACCATTTTTAGAGATACTACCTCCTCTGGCAGCTCATTCCACTTGGCCACCACCCTCTCAGTGAAAAAGTGCCTCCTCATCTCCCACCTGAACTTCCCCTTCCAGCTTTGGGCCGTGCCCCTAGTGGTCTTGTTGCTGCTGCTAAGGCTAAAGAGTCACTCAGTGCTCCCCTTAATAATGCCCTTAAGGTATTTAAAGGTCTCAATCATGTCATCCCTCTCCCTTTTTTCCTGAAGAGAGTACATGTTGACTGCCCAGGTTGGATTCTAGTCAGTCTGATATTATTCTTTCCAGTGTCTTTGACAGTGGGGAGAGAATGGCTATTGTGCGGTTCCCACTTTTGTGTACCGGAATAACGAAGGCAGTTTTCCATAGGATGGGGAATTGAGAGTATTTGAGTGAGAAGTTGAACAACTTGGTTAATGGGAGGGCTAGCACATCCAAGGCCAGCGCAATTAATTTCTAATCTGTGGCATCACTCCCCATTCTGGTTTTACCCAGCACCTGCGTGACATACCTGATGATGTCCCTAACTGAGACAGATTTGATCTGAGATTTTGTCAAAGACATTGTTATTCAACACTATCAGTTATCCCCTGACAATTTGCTCTTCTTTTTTGGCTTTTAATTTGTGCCATTCACTCTGCGACTGGGGGGTGTTACTATGGTTCCCCACAGTCCGGTTGTATCAACTCCCTCCCCTGCTCCAAGTCCCAGTGCTCTACCCCTTCCTCCGGTCCACGCAATGGCCACATCACGGCGGGTATGTACCCTACGACCACGAAAGCCAGGGGTCAGGATCCAGGGGGAGCAACCCAGCATCAGAGCAGTGAGGCGCTGTCGGACCTCCATCATACAGCGTGGCGAGGAATTATTTTAATAGTATGTTCCTTGGTTCCCCTCAGCCCAGGTGTGCAATTGTGCCAATGATGCTGCCGTGCATGCTCCCACACACTGTGTGTCAGATGCTACCCGTGCCAGCCCTCCATTTGAGCCGCTGAATGCCATGACCCCCAGCCGCCGCCAGGAGTTGACACAGCTGCGGCTTCTCCATCCCTCCCTCTCCGGAGAAGGAGAGCAGTCACTAGGATGCTCAATCCTTCTCCCTCCAAGCCAACCCCTGATGATCCAGGCTCGTTCCTGAACCTGGGTCACCAGTGTGGTGCGAGGTGTGGACAATTTGCCTTTTTTGATTAAAGTCTTCCAAGCACTGATAAAACAAAAGTGACACAGTTTGGTGATATGCCAGGGAGAACAGAGGATATGACTCAAATTGACCAACTCTAAAATTACTATATTCATCTCCCTGGCCTTTGAATTGGATCATGATCTATGTAGCTCTCAAAAATGAAAGACTCCTTAACTTATAAAATGTACCGGTTTCAGGTATTCCTGATTACGCATATTCTAAGCAACAAAGAAGGTGCAAGTTCTTGTCTTACACACAAGACATTTTGGAAATGGGTGCACAGTTTCAGCTGCTGGCTCCCAGTGAAGGTCTGCATTAATGGAAACGTTTACGTGCAGGATTTTCAAAGGCTTAGATCACTGCATGCCCTGGCTGTGCTGACGATACGGCACATGGGGCTTGCAGCGATCTAATGGGAGATTCTATCCCATGCGGCAATTGCTGCAAGTTAGACCAACTTTTTCAGGTCTAACTTGCAGAAATCCTGGGGGCCTTTTTTTACAGAGCTTGTGTCAGATCTCTGGCACAAGCTGACATAAATTATGAAAACTGTCGCAGCTGTGCACGAGATTGTAAAATTGGGCGCAGTTGTGGCAAAGGGGTTGGTGCACTACCAGAACCTAAGTGTCAGGGTGCAGGACTTGGTGCAAACCCCACACTGCATTTTAAAAATCCTGTCCGATATATTTTTTTAGATAGGTCAGTTTTCCACATTCATTAGATCACATTATTAAAAGGACTCTAATGAAGGACAATCTCTTGACAGCATTGGAACTTGAGATGTTACTATGTACTCGAGCTGCAGAACAACTGTAGTTAGAAAAGTATTTCTTGATTTTGAAGTGTTAGAGCATTGACCATCAATGGTATGACCCTACAAATTAATAAATACAGTATATATTGTTTGTGTGACCCATAATTTAATCAACTTTAGAATGATATGAGACTAAAAATATGCATAGAGTGCATAATTGACTTTAATATAATCTATTCATTTTGCCTATACACTACATAGATTTTGATTAATGTAAGGCATAAAGTAGGATGAACTTGGATTGTGGGATTGTTTAAAAAATGTTATGAATGTAGCTACAGCCTGAATAATTTCTCTTATTTATGGCCTGTCTTGGTTGATAATAATAATAATGACATTGGATTTATAGTTATGTGTACTTTCTTCTCAACGTAATAGATGTCTTTACATGTGTGATATGAATAGCGGGTAGCCATTCTACCACTTATTATATAATTTACAAAAAAAAAAAACACTTTTATCTTGCTTTTTATCAGTACAGACATGTATATATATATAAACTTCACCACGCGTGAGGTTACTCGAGGTCACAGGCAACTGTACAAAATAACTTGGTTATCACACACTGGCCCCACGCATATTCGATTTATGCAAAAAGCATGGACCTTTGTGTTAGTGTCATTTGTGTGTTTTTTGTGTGCTTGTAGTTTTTAAAATTGTGTTGGAATTTAGTTTGTTTTTTTAACTATTGCTCTTCCCCTCATCCCCGGTTGCTACATCTTAATGATGTGACATCGTCTCTGCTGATTGGTGGAGGGTAGAGGTTTTGAAAAGTTTATAAAAAATGGCAGATCCACTAAGCGAGAGCAAGGAGTGCCCATATAGAACTTGTGCGGGCGGTTTCTTTACATGCTGTTCATTTCTTGTGTTTTTATTAAATTAAGGAAAAATGAGTTTCTGATTTTAGAAAGAGATGGCAGGGATTGTGAGGAAGTGTTGAAGTAAGAGCGGGAAGTGTTGGAGTCTGGAGTTCATACGGGAGGAGTTGTTCTGTAGACTGCGGTACGGAGTACAGAAGGTAAATTGTAGAATTAAAACACACAGAGAAATGTTATTGAAAAAGTTGGAAAGTGGGGAAGCTATTGTGGGTATTGCTCTTTTCTTCACAGTTGGGGGCACTTGAAGGAGATGTCAGCTTTGTTATGAAGGAAAGGGAGAGTGTGAGGGAGGGGAGTATGGGGGGTGGTTGTTACTGAAGGAGCTGCATTTATACTGTGTATTTGTGAGAGAAAAAAACTTCACAAGAATGGGAAAAGATAATAGCTGCACAGAAATGCATTCTGTTTTTTGTTAGCTGCTTGAATTCATAGAGTCTTGGGAGGTGTCTCTGAAGAGCTGGTGTGCACTTTCGTTTTGTGGTACAGTAAAAGGAAGTAGTGCTGGCAGGGGGGCATTTGGTGATGTCACTGTGTGGATAAATAGGGAATGGGAAATTTATTACCACAAGATAAAAGGATTTATGAGACAGTTTTTATCCAGACACCTGTTGCATAAATATATTTATATATGTCTATACTGTATATGAATATCTGCATATACAGTATAAGAGATATGCAGGGCACCTGTGTGATTCATGATTATATATGCTAGTGCTGTTTGACCTTTGTTAAACTCAAGAGTGGCATAAGTCATGAGTGAGTTGTTCAAGATCAAACAGCATTAGTGTACATAAATCATGTATGTATCACACAAGGTCCCCCTATTTTTCTGTATTTTTTATAAAGTTTTGTAGTTTATTTTGTGAAAAGAGGCTGCTCTGCTTATTATAAGTGCTGTTGCCATGGTCATTGCAGTGGAAGCAGCATCATGATTGTGAGCTTAAGCTGTAATGTCCACGCTCATTGGTGGTTGCAGTGGCTGAGCCAAAAAATCTCAGTCAACATGATGGCCAAGTTTAGTATAGGAGACCGAGGACAGAATTCAACATATGGCTCAACTGTTTTTGTAGTTATGTTTTTTCACTTTTTGTTTTCCATTTGGATTTGATTTAGCATGTTTGGCGGTGTTTGGTGGGCGACAGATGAGGAGATGGAGTGCTGGATCCCGCTAGTGGAGCAAGAGATACCAGTAGCTGTGGGTGGAGGTTTGGGAGGAGAACAGAACAAGCAGTTTATTTATTTTTTTAATATACTGTGTTTGCCGGGAGAAGAGCAACTGAAATGTGTAAACAAGCGCTGGTACCGAGGGATGAGCTGTGGAAAGAGAACAGAGCAGAGGAAGTGAGCAGCAGATTGAGTGAGCATTGTAGGTTGACAGATGAGATATAACTGTCTGCTGGTACAATTTCTTCTTTTTTAAAGTACTGTCAAAGTAGTAAATGTTTTTACTGGATGTGCAGGATATGGAGGGAAATGGCAGTTGATATGGGGGAGAGAACTTGCAGCTTGCAGTCTCTTTTATGACATGAATTGTGGGAAAGTGCAAGTACTATGTGAGCTGGAGGTAGTGCCAGTGGGTCAGGGGTGGTCATGTGTGATGTAGTCAATGTGTACATAAATGGATGGTGACTTAGTAACTGTACATACATCTAGCAGTCTACATTTATCTATATGATTATTCAAAAAAACAGATTTATCACACTCCATTTATATCCACATCTATAGCAAATATATACATGGATTATGCAATAGAAGCAAGTGTAAATGATTTGTCTGTACAAGAGCAGTTTGACCTCGGGTAACCTCACAAGTGGCGTAAGCCACGAATGAGATGTCTGAGGTCAAACTGCTAGAGTGTAGATAAATCATTTATTACACAAGTTTTCATTTGCATATTCCATTTATGCAAGTCTTTTGTTTTTGCTTTTGTAGGGGGCATTTGTTAGTCAAAACAGTGAATAAAAATTGAATTTTCTGCCATTTTTTGCTGATTATAGAAAATCTTAAAGGAATCTAGAAATGAAACACCTCTCATTTTGTCTATATTTTTATGCTGAACAACTTTTGTACTCAATGTACCATACTGTCATTTTTGGTTTTTAAGCATTTGTTTGATGAAAAAGTGCATACAAATTGAATTTTCTGCTGTTTTTCGCTAATTCTGAAAAAACTAAAAAGTATCTGTAAATGAAACACCACTTATTTTGTAGATATTTCTGTGCTGAATAAACTTTGTGCTCACAGTACCATGCTATCATTTTTCACTTATTTACATTTGTTTGCAGATAAAATGAAAAAGAAATATGAATTTTCTGCTGTGTTTTTGCTAATTATCAAAAAATGTAAAAGGTATCAATAAATAAAACACCACTAATTTTGTAGATATCTCCATGCTGAACAACTTTCGTGCTCACAGTACCATGCTATCATTTTTCGTTTTAAAGTTATTTGCATTTGAATATGGTTAATACTGCTACTGATGCCGAACATTCTAAATGACATAAGCACTGTGTGGATAAATGGCTGATGACATAAGCACTGTATACATAAATGAAATTTATGTACACAGTTACTCAGATAAACAGATTTATCGCACTCTGTTTATCTCCACCCCCATTGTTTGTGTGTGTGTGTGTGTGTGTGTGTGTGTGTGTGTATATATATATTTATGCAATAGGTGTGAGACCAAAAGCCATTGAATAAATCCATTTATTTCCACATATGTGGAATAAATCTAACCACCCTAGATTTATCCCACATATGTGGGATAAATGCAAACTGTCAATCAAAGCTTTTTTGTTCACTTTTTTGACGAACAAATGTGAATAACTTTAAAGCGAAAAATGATAGCATAGTACTGTGAGCACAAAAATGTTCTGGACAAAAATATCTACAAAATGAGTGGTGTTTCATTTATAGATACCTTTTAGTTTTTTATAATTAGCAAAAACAGCAAAAATCCAATTTTCTTTTCACTTTTCAGACAAACAAATATAAATAACTTTAAAATGAAAAATGATAACATGGTACTGTGAGCACAAAAAATGTTCAGCATAAAAATATCTACAAAATGAGTGGTGTTTCATTCAGAGATACCTTTTAGTTTTTTCATAATTTGCAAAAAACAGCATAAAATTCAATTTTCTTTTCACTTTTTCGACAAACAAATGTGAATCACTTTAAAACTAAAAATGACAGCATGGTACTATGAGCACAAAAAATGTTCAGCATGAAAATATCTACAAAATGAGTGGTGTTTCATTAATAAATACCTTTTAGTTTTTTTATAATTAGCAAAAAACAGCATAAAATTAAATTTTTGTTTCACTTTTTCATCAAACAAATGCGAATAACTTTAAAACAAAAAAGGTAGCATGATACTGTCACCATGACATTTGTTCAGCAAGAAGTTCTCTACAAAATGAGTGGTGTTTCATTTAATAGCAACCACCCCGCTAGGCGGACATACACCAGGAAAGTTAACCAAAAGTCCCAGAAATTATCATTTAAAAAAAGAAGATAAACAGTCAAAACCAAATGTTCCCACTGATAAGAAGCATCCCTATTGCATAAATGAAATATACAATGGTGAGCTGTCAGATAAATGATTTATCTACACTTGTACTGTTTGACCTCGGACACCTCACTCGTGGCTTACGCCACTCGTGAAGTTACCCGAGGTCAAACAGCACTTGTGTAGATAAATCATTTATCTGACAGCTCACTATTGTATATCCTATATATATATATATATATATATATATATATATATATATATATATATATATTATATATATATATATATATATATATATATATTTATATATTATATGTTTTACATATCTGTGTGGACAGTATTCGCGAGACAAAGTGTGACATTCATACACTCAAAAAAAGTTTTATCATTTGTCATGACTCAACCTAAATTTTATTGTCTATATGTGGTAGTTGCATATTACAAAATAAAGATAGTTCTGTATTTCTAAGTTTGGAAACATGGCGCTGTTATGACGTGGAAACTACTTTTGTGGGTAACTTGGTGTCTATTATGAATTATTTCCCATTTCTAGTAATAAATACATTTTCAAATGCAGTGTCTCTGTCTTCGATTTAGGTGTATTAGTTTATAATATTTAATGATTTGATGATCGTCCGTACCTATGTGTCACTATTTATCCTTTAACATAGATAACGCTAAAAATACAAATAAGAAGTTGTCAGTTTCATTATTTCATGCTTATACTTTTTATGCCCAGTTTACATGCCTTTCACAGTTAAGCAGGACCATTAGCAGGAAGATAAACATGAACAAATCACTTGGTTGCACTTGATTTATTATGCGACTGTCTTTGTCTCATACTACAACTGTGGGTAACATGAACGCCGCAGCAGCAATGCAACATGTGATATACAAAGTACAACTTTTAGCAATGGCTTATTAACAACCAAACAGCCAGACACATTGCTAAGTACCGCACCATAGATACATAGAATTTGATGGCAGATAAGGACCGCTTGGCCCACCTAGTCTGCCCATTTTCCTACCCAATAGATAAACTGCAGATCCTAGTTAACCAACAGCTTACTTCCTCCTACCCCCTACTAGGACTGCCTTATGTCTGTCCCATGCATTCTTGAATTCCCCCACTGTTCTTGACTCCACGACATCCTCAGGGAGGCTGTTCCATGCATCCACAACCCTCTCCATGAAAAAATACTTCCTCACATTACCTCTGAGCCGTCCCCCCTCTATTATCTTCAAATTGTGCCCCCTTGTTCTTGCACATCTCTTTTTCTGAAAGATGCTACCCTCTTGGACTTTGTTGATTCCCTTGAGGTACTTGAAAGTTTCTATCATGTCCCCTCTCTCCCTTCTTTCCTCAAGGGTATACATATTAAGCTCCTTTAGTCTTTCTTCATATGTCTTCTGGTGCAGACCCTGCACCATTTTGGTTGCCCTCCTCTGGACAGCCTCCACTCTGTCTATGTCTTTGTGGAGATGGGGTCTCCAGAACTGCACACAGTACTCCAGATGGGGTCTCACCAACTGTCTGTACAGAGGGATAACAACTTCCTGTTTTCTACTATTGACGCCTCTTCCTATGCATCCCAGTATCCCCCCAGCCTTCCTTACTGCCTTCTCACATTGCTTGCCCACCTTTAGGTCATCTGATATAATTACCCCCAGATCCCTTTCCATTTTTACTGTTGTCAGTATCTCACACCCATTGTGTACTGTTCCTCTGGATTTTGGTTTCCCATGTGCATTACCTTGCACTTCTTTCATTGAATCTGAGCTGCCATACATTTGACCATTCCTCCAACCATGCCAAGTCCCTTCTCATCCTTTCCACTCCATCTTGTGTATCAACCCTGTTGCAGATCTTTGTGTCGTCTGCAAAGAGACATACTTTTCCTTCCAGTTCCTCTGCAATGTCACTTATAAAGACTTTAAAAAGGACTAGTCCCAGTACTGAACCCTGCGGTACCCCACTAGTAACCCTCCTTTCTTCACTGTGTACTCCATTTACTACTACCCTTTCGTCCTGCTGTCTAGCCAATTTTTATCAGGCTACCACCTTGGGACCCACTCCAAGGCTGGCTAACTTGTGTATTAATCTTTTGTGTGGGACTGTATCAAATGCCTTGCTAAAATCTAGGTAGGCCATGTCCACAGCCCCTCCCTGGTCTACTATTTTGGTCACCCAGTCAAAGAAATCTATTAGATTAGTCTAACACGACCTTCCCATCGTGAATCCATGCTGCCTTGGGTCCTGTGCCCCACTGGCCTCTAGGTACTCAACAGTTCTTTCCTTCAGAAGTGATTCCATCATTTTTCCTACTACTGAGGTAAAACTAACTGGTCTGTAGTTTCCTGCCTCTGTCCTGCTCCCACTTTTGTGAAGAGGAATCACATCTGCCCTCCTCCAGTCCTCAGGTACCACCCCATCCTCCCATGATTTGTTAAACAGAGTAGTCAGTGGTGTCACCAGTTCTACCCTTAGTTCTTTTAGAATTGTTGGGTGAATTCCATCAGGTCCCATTGCTTTGTCCACCTTCAATTTTATTAGTTCTTTCAGAACCCTTTCTTCTGTAGATGGACTGGTATCAACCCCTGTCTTCAGAGTGTTTCTCTTTTTTGGTTTCGGTACCTCCCCTTCCTCTCCCTTTGTGAATACTGAGCAGAAATATTCATTCGGTATCCCTGCTGTTTCACTGTCCCCCTCTACCCACATTCCCTCCCCTTTATTAAGCCTCATTATCCCTCCTTTGGTCTTTCTTTACTCCCTAATGTACCTATAAAAGGTCTTATCCCCCTTCTTAACAGAATTGGTTATCCTTTCCTTGGTTTGGGCCTTTGCTATTCTGACTGCCTTCCATGCCTCTTTCTGCTTTAACTGATAAAGTTCTCTCTCCTGCTCCTTCTGTGTTTCCTTATATTTCCTGAATGCTATCCTTTTCTCCTTAACCTTCCCTGCCACCTCTTTTGAGAACCATAGCATTTTTTTCCTTCGTTGTGTTTTATTGATTTGTTTTACACAAAGGCTTGTTGCCTCTGTGATGGTGGTTTTGATTACTCCCCATTGTTCCTCCACCCCTCCTTCTTGCCTGTTTGCTAGTGCTTTTCTAAGGCACTCTCTCATTTTCCCAAAGTCAGCCCTCCTAAAGTCCAATACTCTTGCTTTTGTATGGCTTGATTGAATGGCTGTGTTTATCGTGAACCACACTGTTTGGTGGTCACTTGTTCCCAGATGGCTACCCACCTCTAAATCTGAGATTCTTTCTTTGTCCCCATTTGAGAGTACCAGGTCTAAGATTGCTCCCTCCCAAGTGGGTTCCAATACTAGCTGTCTGAGGCATGCCCCCTGAAGGGCATCAAGAATGACCCTGCCCTTGGATGTGCCTGCAGCAAAGGTGCTCCAGTTAACATCTGGCATATTCAGGTCCCCCATCAACAATATCTCCCCTTTTTCTGCCATTCTAAGGAAGCCTTCTATCATTTCCTTGTCCATTCCTTCCCCCTGAGATGGGGGTCTGTATACAACCCCCATGTGGATTGTGGTGCCATTTCCTGTCTCCAGGGTGACCCAGAGTGCCTCATCTGCTCCCTGTTTACTCTTTAGTTCTGTTGCTTTGATCCCTTCCTTTACATAGAGAGCTACTCCTCCTCCTCTTTTACCCTCCCTGTCCCTCCTGTAGATTGTGTATCCTGGTGTGTTGACATCCCAGTCATGGTTCTCTGTGTACCATGTTTCTGTGACTGCCACAATATCCAGGTAACCCTCTTCCATCAAGGCCACCAGTTCAGGGAGCTTGTTACACAGACTACGGACATTGGTGCTCATCACCCTCCACTTTTTGATAGCTTTACCCTTTTTAGCCCCATTCCTGTCCTTACTGCCTTTGCCTTTTTTACATTTACCTCTGTCCTGCTCCCTAATAACTTCTCTACCTTGGTGTTTACCTCACTAATTACCATGTTTTGTGGGGGGAGGCTGGGATGTCCCTGCTCCTTTTCAGTGCATCCCTCCTTGGCTAGTTTAAATGCTTGCCAATGAAGCATTTAAACCTCTCACCTAGGATCCTGGTTCAGCCCCTGGATAGATGCAGACCATCGCACCAGTATAGGTCTGCATCCCTCCAGGTGGCTCCCCAGTCCCCAATGAAGCCAAAACCCTGAGCTCCACACCAGTTTTTCAACCACTCATTGAATTCCCTGGTGAGGAGTGCCCTAGCATCACCCTTGCCATAGACAGGCAGCCCCCCCGAGAAGGTTACCATATGTGCTACTTGTCTAAGGCCTCTCCCCAACTCTGCAAACTCCTCTTGCACTGCTCTGATCCCATTCCTAGCCAGGTCATTTGTCCCTAGGTGGACAATGACATCCAGCTCCTTCGTCGTGCAGCTCCTCCCACGATTCTGAGGATTCACTTCCTATCCCTCCAAGCCGTGGCGCTAGGAAGGCACCTTACCTCCCTCTCCCCTTCCTCCCCCATTTCTACCCCCCTAATGATTGAGTCCCCCACCAGAAGTTGTTTCCTTCCCCTGTGGTGTCCCATGCCACCCTCCTGTGGCTCTGCTTTGTGAAGGTTCCCAGCATCCTCCTTGGTCTCCACTGCAGGTGCCTCCATAGAGAATCACTATCCACCAGAGAGCAGAATGAATGTGTGAGAGGTACAGCTGGAGGATGCTACTCTGTTCCACCACCCCTCCCTCCCTGAGCCCACCCTGGTCCAGCCTCTCCTCTTTCTTGGCAACCTCTGAGGTAGTGGCATTGGCCCTGGTGGTCCCTGGGTGGGGGAGGAGGTTTCATGAATCCTAGCCAGGTCATCCTGGAGATGGGCAACCTCCTCTCTCAGACCAGAGAGATGCCTGCAAATAGGGCAGCATCGCAGCCTCCAGAATGTCTCCCGGAACACTGCCGCCCCACAGCCATTGCACTGCACCACTCCTATCATGTCTTATTTTGTGTCCCCTCTCCTGTTTCTTTGTATGCTTACTCTCTCCTCTCCTTGCAACTCTCACCCTTCCTGTTCTGGGACAGCAACTTCCTATCTTCTTTAGTAGCCTTCTTTTTCTTTCGTCAATGTCAGACCACCAGCAGCTCGGTGGAGAGTGAGCTACTTTTTTCCTTTAGGGTTGACAAAACCAGTGTTTCTCTATGATCCTTCCCTTCCTACTGCCAAACAGGAAGTTCTGTTGACAGTCAGATCCAGTGGCTATAAAAGTAGAACTGGCTTAGGGTGGGACGGAGGGCAATTAGTAAGAAAAAAGGCTAGCAACAAGAAGTTGTAATTTGAGTGACCTGCTTTTATAGTGTCTAAGCCACACCCCCAGTTAAGCTCTATCTCCTCCTACTGGTTTAGCAAAGTCAGCTGATAAAATACCCTTCCCAGCACAGAACACACACTGACTTTCTTTCTTTTCTTTTCTTTTCTTTCTTTTTCTAACCCTAAATAAGACCCCTTCTACTTCTAATAAAGTATCTGTCTACTTAATCTCAACAGACACTGACTCTTGCTGAGATATAAGTTTTAAATTAATAAGAAAATGTAGCTTCTTTTAATTAGCTGCTTTCTGCTCTACAAGCAAGGCTAGCAACAGGAAGTTGTAATTTGAGTGACCTGCTTTTATAGTGTCTAAGCCACACCCCCAATTAAGCTCTATCTCCTCCTACTGGTATAGCAAAGTCAGCTGATACAATACCCTTCCCAGCACAGAACACACACTGACTTTCTTTCAAACACCATGAAGTCTTGCTATATTATGACTATATGCAGTCAGCCACTGCAGCTGAACTGCCCCGGAGAGGAAAGAGTTAACTCCAGAGAGTTTGGAGTTCCACAGCGCGAGGGCGCTATACCAAAGCTCTATCTGGCCAGTTTCAAATGAAACTGTCAGATTCTTTACTCCGCTTCACTGAACAGTCGCTCCGGAGATCAGCTCCTTCACAGCGGTTCATTTCTCGGTTCAAGCGAGTATTTTCGGTTCATTTGAACCGGCAAAAAGTATTTATTTTACCGCATTTCGGTTAAAAGCTCTATCTGGTAAACCGTAAGTAGAAAATTTTAAAGTCTGTGTGGAAATTCAATTATCGGTTCGGTTTTGAACCGATCGGTTTGCTTAATTTAACGTTTTAAAGTGTGGTTGGGCTTTTAGAGTGCGGTTCCGGTTCTTATCGGTTCTAAAAAACCTTGCTTTAAAATAGGTTTTTCAAATACCTGACACGGTTAGGGAACCGAGCAGGGTGTCTGCCTGGCACTGCCATCAAAAGGGCAAGTTTTGGTTAGGTTGGCATTATGTCTGAGAAACCCAAAAGAAAACCAGGCCCACTGGGTTTCAACACTGTGATGTCTGTGGGGAAGCCTTTGCCAAGGCTGACCCACACACCACTGTGTTTATTGTCTGGGGCTGACCACCTCATGTCAGACTGCCAGGTGTGTAAAAATTTCCCTGCAGCCACCCTGGAAAAGAGATTGGGCCGGCTCAGGGAACGAGAGGCCAAGAAGTCCGCTGACCCGGATGGCCAGCCCGGTCCAGTACCCACTGGACCAGAGGGAGTGCCCTCTGACCAGGGCGAGACTTCCTCGGGCAAAAGGAAGGCTGGTTCAGAGGAACCAGTCTCAATGAAAAAGACAAAGAAATCAGTAGGTTTGGAGTCCAAAATTGTCTCTCCAACTGCTGCAGAAATAGCTAAAGCCATACAGATTGTCCAGTCACTGTCTCAGGGTCCTGCCAGACCACCTACAGTTGGTAAAGGTTGGTTCGTTCAGTGCCAGTGGTTCAGGAGTATGATGTTGAGGAATTTTATGAACCACAGGAGGAGGAGGAATTTGATCAATACATGTGTGGCTGGGAGGGTCTGGACGTGCCCATTGAACCGGACATTTCTCCAGACAGACCTTTAGAATCTCCTCCTATTCTGTCTGAGTCCCCTTCTCATTTTATGTTTTACAAAAAGGTTGCAGAAACCCTCCAGCTTCCTTTAGAGGAAGCTGTGGATGAGCAAGAGGAGCCTGATTATGTAGAAATGATGGATATACCAGAGTCTAGGAGGTTGTCTATTCCTTTGCATAAGTCATTTAGGAAGCAAACAACAAAGATTTTAAAAAATCCTCATTCTGTCCCTCCTGTAGATAAAAAAATGGACAGAAGATATACTTTGTCAGGCTCTGATACAGACTTCCTCACTGAGCAGTGTAGTCATGTAGGTGTGGTACAAGCTGCAGCCTGTGACAAGGCTAATATTCCTCTGGCCTCACATCCTCCTGATAAGGATTCCAGGAAGATTGATGCCATGGCGAAAAAACAGTATATGGTAGCTTCTTTGGGACTCAGGCAGGCAAATTATATGGCCTATGTGGCTGAGATATCAGAAATCTAGGTGGGACACAGTATTGCAGTTAGCCAAGCAGGCCCATGGCCAGCTGGCTAGTGAGTTGGAACAGGTGGCTGCTGATGGCATTGAAGCCTCTAAAGTTCAATTTCATACTGCTGTTGATGTTAATGATGTTTCCTCTAGGGTCATGGCCACTTCTGTAGCTTTCAGTGGGTTGGCATGGCTCAGATGCAGAATCTGTCCCAAGATACTCAGTCAAAGGCTATGGATTTTCCTGTTGTGGGTAATTCTCTGTTTGGGGAACAAACAGAAAACTATATGAAAAGATGGATGAATACAGAACTACCTACAAAGTGCCCAGGCTAAGGAGGCATGCCACTCCACAGAGGCACGCTCCCAGAGGTAGGGGCAGGCCTTTCCACAGGCCTGTTTACCAATTTCAGGCCTCCTCTGCATTTGCACAGAGGGGTTTCTTTAGAGGCAGAGGTAGACGGGGCACAAGTAAACCGTCCCCCTCCCCTCAGCCTAAGGCTACTGCCAAGCAGGCACCCTGATGGGGTGCCCAGGGCCGATTCTTCTGTACCAGTGGGGGGCAGGTTGGTTTATTTCAGCCAGAACTGGGTGTCCCTAACTTCGGACAGGTGGGTTCTGGAGGTAATAGGCCAGGGTCTGGTTCTCAGCTTCAAACAGTTTCCGAAGATGAGAGCCAGACATTTTCCACCTGCAAATCCTTCAGAAGCCCTTGCTTTGGAAGCAGAGGTTTCTTCTCTTTTGGACTGCAAAGCAGTAGAAAGGGTCCCTCCTTGCCATCAGGGCAAGGGGCTGTACTCAAGATACTTTCTTACCCCAAAAAAGACAGGAGAATGGCGGCCCATTTTAGATTTAAGGTACCTGAACAAGCATCTTTTGAAACCAAAGTTCAAAATGTTAACTCTGGCAATGATTTTGCCCTCCCTGAGGCCAGGGGACTGGTTAGCTTCCTGGACCTCAAGGATGCCTATTTTCATGTTCTGATCAGGCCTTCTCACCGAAAGTACCTCAGGTTCGAACTACCCTCAGGCCACTACCAGTTCAGGGCAATGCCCTCGGCCTTACCTCTGCTCCAAGGGTATTCACGAAAATGTCTAGCTGTGGTAGTGGCTCATTTAAGAAGGCAAGGGATTGCTGTGTTCCCTACCTGGACGACTGGCTCATAATGGGTCAGTCCCAGATCAGGTAAAATCCCACTTGCAAGTCACTCAGCAGCTTCTCACTTCCTGGGATTCCTGCTGAATTTACCAAAGTCAGTTCTCGAACCAGTTCAGGTACTAACTTTCATAGGTGCAGAATTGAACACAAAGTTAGCCAGGGCATTTCTCCCCTCGGAAGGGTAGACAGACTCATTGCCTGGCATCCTCCTTTACCCTCGGGTCTCCGACCAGCAAGGCATTTTCTGCAACTCCTGGGCACATGGCTGCTTCCACAGCTGTAGTGCAAGGAGCAAGATTCCAGATGAGGGACATTCAGTTCCATTTGAGGGCCTATTGGTCTCAAAGGAGGACCCCTTCAAATTGGTTCCAGTGACCCAAACCCTGATCCTGGCCTTACACTGGTGGCAGGATCAAAGCAATCTAAAACAAGGGGTTCCTTTCATTCCCGTTTCCCACTCCCTCACCCTCACCACGAATGCTTCCCTGTTAGGGTGGGGAGCTCACTTGGGCGACCTGTCCACTCAGGGAGTGTGGTCTCCCCAGGAATCTCTGCTCCACATCAATCTTTTGGAACTCAGAGCTGTCTTTTTAGCTCTTCAGGTGTTTTCAGCTTCTGTCCAGAACAAAGTAGTTCAAGTCAGAACAGACAACACCACAACAATGTGGTACATCAACAGGCAAGGGGGCACTTGGTCATCAGCCTTGTACACCGAAGCAATGAAGTTGTGGTCTCTGGCTTACTTCCTGAACACCTCTCTGATAGCAGTTCACCTTCCAGGGAAGGACAATGTCCTGGCGGATGCCCTCAGCAGGATTTCTCAGGGCCATCACGAATGGGCTCTGAATCCTCAGGTGCTGGGGTCAGTCTTTGCCAGATGGGGCACCCCTCAGATAGATCTTTTCGCAGCCCCAGACAACCACCAACTTTGTCTGTTTTGTTGCAGGCCTCCAGTGCTGGGATCAGTCCCCCTGGACGCCTTTCAGTTGGATTGGAAAGGGAAGTTCCTGTATGCCTTTCCCCCCTTTCCCCTTCTTTTCAGGGTACTAGTAAAAATCAGATCTCAGCCCTGCAAGGTGATTCTGATTGCTCCAGATTGGGCCAGACAGCCCTGGTACCCACTGCTTCTGTCCTTGACAGTCCACCCTGCCCTGAGCTTGCCCAGAGTCCACGACTTACTGGCCTGTGCACAGGGGAGAGTGTGGTATCCGGACCTCAAATCCCTCCATCTCAAGGCATGGCTCTTGAGGAGTTAGAATTTGCTGACTTACACCTTTCTCAAGGTGTTTTGGATATTTTAAAGGCTTCAAGGAAGCCTTCCACTAGGGCCACTTTACAATTCTAAGTGGAAAAGGTTTTCCATCTGGTGCTCTGAGAAGCAGATTATCCCAGAATCTGCTGATCTGCCCATTTTACTGGACTATTTGGTCCATTTAAATTCCTTAGGCCTTAGGCCAGCTACCTTTAAGGTTCATCTGGCAGCTGTCTCTGCTTTTCTGTCAGCAGGGAAGCCTGCTTCCCTTTCTTCTCACCCTGTGTTTTCCAAGTTTTTTAAAGGGTTACTTCACACCAACCCTCCTTTTCGAGAACCATCTCCCGCCTGGGACCTGAATGTTTGCATTGCTCAGTTAATGCAACCCCCCTTTGAGCCTCTGTCCTCAGCAGAGCTCAAGTTTCTGACTTGGAAAACTGTTTTCCTAGTGGCTATCACTTCTGCCAGACGCATAAGTGAACTACAGGCCCTGTCAGTGGAAGAAGATTTTATCTCTTTCCACAGAGATAAGGTAGTCCTCAGGACTAACAGAAAGTTTTTGCCTAAAGTGGTTTCAGATTTCCACCTGAACCAATCCATCTCTCTTCCAGTATTTTTCACTGAGCATTCTTCCTCAGGTGAGAGGAGACTGCACAGCTTGGACGTCAAAAGAGCCTTAAGCTACTATTTGGAACACACCAAGGGTCACAGGTTCGAATCCCTCCAACTCTTCCTTACCTATGGCGAGGTTGGCAAAGGGAAACCTGCCACTAAGAGGACAATTGCAAGGTGGATTGTCTCTTGTATCCAATTTGTTATCAAAACTAGTGAAGAACCCCCTCAGGACTGAGGGCTCACTCCACCAGGGGTACAGCTGCATCTCTAGCGGCTGCTAGAGATATTCCCATTCTGGAAATCTGTCAAGCTGCTACTTGGAAAACGGTTCACACTTTTACCAAGCATTATTCCCTGGATATTCAGTCCAGGAGAGATGCTCGTTTTGGCACAGCTGTGCTTCAGAGCCTATTTCCTAAGTAGGTTCTGACCCTCCTCCATGGAGGTACTGCTGTGTAATCTTCATATAGTCATAATATAGCAAGACTTCATGGTGTTTGAAGAAAAAATTACTCACCTTAGTAATTGCTTTTCTTCTCATGGAGTCTTGCTATATTATGACCACCCTCCCTCCTGCCCCTCTCAGAACTTCTACTTGGGTAGGGGTGGCAAATTAGTGCAAGCACTGTGTCATGCCATTTAGTTCTTCTCTTCACCCCTTTATTTAGGGTTAGGGAATTAGGTATTTCTGTTTTAAGTAATATGTGGCCCCTTCCTGGACTTGAGTCTTTGGGGAAGGGGGTCTAATAGTGCTTGTTAGGGAGAAACTAATAATACTATTATTCATTGTTATTATTATTATTGCTGTTTATATTGTTGTTTATATTGTTGTTATTCCTACTAGTAGGTAGCCACTTGGCTAGTGTAGAGCTTTCCACACAGACTTGTTGCTTAGTGTTAGCTTCGTAAAGATCTGACAGTTTCATTTGAAACTGGCCAGATAGAGCTTTGGTATAGCGCCCTCGCGCTGTGGAGCTCCAGACTCTCTGGAGTTAACTCTTTCCTCTCCGGGGTAGTTCAGCTGCAGTGGCTGACTGCATATAGTCATAATATAGCAAGATTCCATGAGAAGAAAAGCAATTACTAAGGTGAGTAATTTTTCTTCTTTTCTTTCTTTATTAACCCTAAATAAGACCCTTCTACTTCTAATAAAGTATCTGTCACTTAATCTCAACAGACGCTGACTCTTGCTGAGATATAAGTTTTAAATTAATAAGAAAAAGTAACTTCTTTTAGTTAGCTGCTTTCTGCTCTACAAACAAGGCTAGCAACAGGAAGTTGTAATTTGAGTCACCTGCTTTTATAGTGTCTAAGCCACACCTCCAATTAAGCTCTCTCTCCTCCTACTGGTTTAGCAAGGTCAGCTGATATAATACCCTTCCCAGCATAGAACACACACTGATTTACTTTCTTTTCTATTTTTTTAACCCTAAATAAGTGGTGAATATATTGGTTAAATTATTTAAATAAATAATTTTATTTTTGGATATTTACAGGACATGCATTAGCACTAGTAAAGTGGGAGTCAGTTTGACCATCTGCTTTAAATGTTGGTGATTAGACCAAAAAAAATTGGTTTCAGACATTTCTGGATTGACTTTGCACAACATTATTCAATACTTTTTCTGCCAAGGATATCTGTGAATACATTTCAGTATACAGGGTCACTGCTGAAGCACTGCTTTTATTTTTGTGCTTCAAAATCCCCAAAAAATCCCATTTGGGGACTTCAGTTAGAGGTTGACGCAATCCATGCATTTACTTTTACCAAGAACACCAATTATTTTTC
The DNA here is from genome assembly GCA_016271365.2 of Neoceratodus forsteri. NCBI lineage: Eukaryota > Metazoa > Chordata > Ceratodontiformes > Ceratodontidae > Neoceratodus > Neoceratodus forsteri. Next base: position 1,071,946,208 of record CM028130.1, read on the forward strand.
TTTGAACACCGTTTAAATTTGAGAAAATAGGATAATGTATGGAGGCCCATTCATAGCCATGCTATTCTCATATCGAGCAGTTTCCATGACGAAAAGGACCTTCAAACAACATGAAGTCTTGCTATATTATGACTTTTGCAGTTTGTCCCACCATTAGAACTGCTCCGGAGGTGAAAGAGTTAACTCCATTCTAAGAATGGAACTTAGAACTCGAGCTCTATTAGAGAAGCCCTGTCTTGGTTATTTCAAACTCAAACTGTCAGATTCTTTACTCCTCCTCACTGAATAGTCGCTCCGGAATTTTCTCCTACTGCTCGGTTCATTTCTCGGTTTAAACAGTATTTTCTCGGTTAAATTCAACGCATGGTATTATTATTTTAACCGCAAACTGATCGGTTCAAGCTCTGTCTGTGGTATTGTAAATAATAGACAGGTTTTATTTCTTGTGGAACTTGTAAATGTTTATCGGTTCGGTTCGAACCGATCAGGTTAGTTAAAACTTTAAAGAGTAATCATTTTAAAGCATTTAGAGTGTGGTTCCGGTTCTTATCGGTTCTAAAAAAGCAGTTTCATTCGTTTTTCCATGACATACTGACAGGTTGGGAACCGATAAGGGTATCTTGCCTGGCACTGCCGTTAAAGGGCAAGTTTCTTGGTTAGGCTGGCATCATGTCTGGGAAACCCAAAAGAAAAACCAGGCCCACTGGGTTTCAACACTGTAGTGTCTGTGGGGAAGCCTTTGCTAAGGCTGACCCACACACTATGTGTTTGATTGTCTGGGGTTGACCACCTCCAATTCAGACTGCCAGATTGGTAAAATTTCCTGCAGCCACCCTGGATAAGAGAGTGGGCAGGCTCAGGGAACGAGAGGCCAAAAAGTCCGCTGACCCGGATGGCCAGCCCGGTTTGGTGCCAACCGAACCGGAGGGAGTGCCCTCTGACCAGGGTGAGACTTCCTCGGCCAAACGTAAAGCTGGCTCTGAGGAGCCAGTTCCAGCTAAGAAAACTAAAAAATCAGCAGGTCCTTCCCCAACTGCTGCAGAAATAGCAAAAGCTATATAAATTGTACAGTCACTTTCTCCGGTTCCGTCCGAACCGCCTCTGTCTAGTAAAAGGTTGGTTAGGCTGGTTCCACGGTTCAAGAATATGATATTGGAGATTTTTATGAACAGAGGAGGAGGAGGATTATGAACAGTGTGAATGTGACTTTGAGAGTCTGGATGTGCCCATTGAACGGACATCTCCCCAGACTGACCTTAGAATCTCCCCTATGCTTTCTGAGTCCCTTCTCATTTTTGTTTTATAAAAGGTTGCTGAATCCTCCAGCTCCCATTGGAGGAAGCTGTGGATGAGCAAGAGGAACCTGATTTTGTAGAAAGGATGGATTTTCCAGAGTCTAGGAGATTGTCTATTCCCTTGCATAATTCATTTAGGAAACAAACAATAAAAAATTTTAAAAGCTCCTAATTCTGTGCCTCCTGTGGACAAAAAGATGGACAGGAGGTACACTCTGTCAGGTCCTGATACAGAATTCCTTTCACAGCATTGCAGTCATGTTGGTGTGGTTCAGGCTGCAGCCTGTGATAAAGCTAATATTCCCTTGGCTTCACATCCTCCTGACAAGGATTCCAGGAGGATTGATGCCATGGCAAAAAAAAAAAAACAATACATGGCAGCGTCCTTGGGACTCAGGCAAGCAAATTACATGGCTTATGTAGCAAGGTTTCAAAAATCTAGATGGGACACTGTCATGGCTTTGGCCAAACAGGCCTCTGGCCAGCTTGCTAATGAGCTGGAGCAGGTGGCTGCTGATGGCATTGAGGCATCCAATGCTGCTGTGGATTTTAATGATGTATCCTCTAGAGTCATGGCTACATCTGTAGCTTTTCGCAGGTTGGCCTGGCTCAGGTGTACTAGCTTGTCACAGGATACCCAGACTAAGGCTATGGATTTTCCTGTGGTAGGGAATTCTCTGTTTGGGGAGCAGACAGAGAATTATATGAAGGAAATGGATGAATATAGGACTACCTATAAGAGTGCTCAGGCCAAGGAGCGGCAAGCCACTCCTCAGAGGCAGACCCCCAGGGGTAGGGGTAGGCCTTTTCACAGGCCTTTTTACCAAACCCAGGCCTCCTCTGCTTATGTTCAGAGGGGGTTCTTCAGAGGAGAGGCAGGCGGGGTGTGAGCAGGCCTGCTCCACCCCTCAGCCTAAAGCACCTGCCAAACAGGCACCCTGTTGGGGTGCCCAGGGCGATTCTCCTTTACCTGTAGAGGGCAGGTTGGCTTACTTCGTTCGGAACTGGGAGTCTCTAACTTCAGACAAGTGGGTCCTGGAAGTAGTAGGTCAGGGTCTGGTTCTCAGCTTCAAAAAATTTCCAAAGATGAGAATCAGATCTTTCCGCCTGCAAACCCTTTAGAGACCTTTTCTTTAGAAACAGAAGTCTCATCCCTCCTGGCTCTCAGAGCTGTAGAAAGGGTTTCTCCCCTACATCAGGGCAAGGGTCTGTACTCCAGATATTTCCTTACCCCAAAAAAGACAGGAGAATGGCGGCCCATTTTAGACCTGAGATATCTGAACAAGCACCTTTTGAAACCAAAGTTCAAAATGGTAACTCTGGCAATGATTTTACCCTTTCTAGGCCAGGGGACTGGCTAGCCTCCCTGGACCTCAAGGATGCCTATTTTTCATGTCCTAATCAGAAGCTCCCACCGAAAGTACCTCAGATTCGAACTGCCCTCAGGTCACTACCAGTTCAAGCAATGCCCTTGGCCTCTCCTCTGCCTCAAGGGTATTCACAAAATGTCTGGCAGTAGCAGTTGCTCATTTAAGAAGCAAAAGGTTGCTGTCTTTCCCTACCTGGACGGCTGGCTCATTGTAGGCCAGTCCCCAGAACAGGTCAAATCTCACCTGCAAGTTACCCAGCAGCTGCTCACCTCTCTGGGCTTATGCTCAATCTTCCAAAGTCAGTTCTGGAACCTGTTCAGGTGCTCACCTTCATAGGTGCAGAGTGGACACAAAGCAGGCCAGAGCCTTCCTACCCTGAGAGGGTAAGGAACCTGGTGGTTCTGGCCTCCTCCTTCACTCTGCAGGTCTCTGACCAGCAAGATACTTCTTGCAGCTCCTGGGGCACATGGCTGCATCCACAGCTGTAGTGCAAGGAGCAAGATTTCAGATGAGGACATTCAGTTTCCTTGAGAGCCTTTTGTCTCAGAGAAGAGACCCCTTTCAAGTTGGTCCCAGTGACTCGAACCCTGATCCAGGCCCTCCAGTGGTGGCAGGATCAGAGCAATTTAAATCTGGGGGTCCCTTTCATTCCTCTGTCTCACTCCTTGACCCTCACTACGGATGCATCCCTCCTGGGGTGGGGAGCCCACATGGCGACCTCTCCACTCAGGGTGTGGTCTCCTCAGGAATCTCTGCTCCACATCAATTTGCTGGAGCTCAGGCTGTCTTTCTAGCACTTCAAGTGTTTTCTGTGTCTGTTCAGAACAAAGTGGTACAAGTCTGAACAGACAACACCTAACAATGTGGTACATCAACAAGCAAGGGGCACTCGGTCTTGACCTTGTGCACCGAGGCAATAAGTTGTGGTCTCTGGCCTATTCCAGACACTTCCCGCATAGCAGTTCACCTTCCAGGAAAGGACAATGTCCTGGCAGATGCTCTCAGCAGGATTTCCCAGTGCCATCTCGAATGGTCTCTGGATCCTCAAATACTGGGGATAGTTTCTGCCAGATGGGGCTACCACGTCAGATAGATCTTTTGCAGGCCCAGACAATCACCAACTTCCACTGTTCTGTTGCAGGCCCCAGTGTTGGGCTTAGTCCCCCTGGATGCCTTTCTCCTAGATTGGGAAGGGAGTTTCTTTCGCCTTTCCCCTTCCCTCTCTATTCAAGGTGCTAGTCAAAATCAGATCCCAGCCTTGCAGGGTGATTCTGATTGCCCCAGATTGGGCCTGGCAGCCTGGTACCCACTCCTTCTGTCCCTAGCAGTCCATCTTCCCGTGTCTCCCAGGAATCACAACCTGTTAACCTGTGCCCAGGGGAGAGTTTGGTATCCGAACCTCAAATCCCTCAACCTCAAGGCCCGGCTCTTGAGGAGCTAGAATTGCTGACCTACACCTTTCTCAAGGTGTTCTTGAAATCCTAAAGGCTTCTAGGAAGCCTTCCACTAGGGCTACTTATAATTCTAAGTGGAAAGTTTTTCCATCTGGTGTTCTGGAAACATATTTCCCGGAATCTGCTGATTTGCTCATTGTTTTGGACTATATGGTCCATCTTAATTCTTTGGGCCTGAGACCAGCTACCCTGAAAGTACATTTGGCAGCTGTCTCTGTTTTGTTTCAACAGGAAAGCCCTCCTCTCTTCCGCTCCACCCTGTATTTTCAAGTTTTTAAAGGATTACTTCATACTAATCCACCTTTTAGGGATCCGGCCCTGCCTGGTGATCTTAATGTTTGCATTGCTCAGTTAATGCAACCCCTTTGAACCTCTGTCTTCTGCAGAGCTTAAGTACTTAACTTGGAAAACTGTTTTCCTAGTGCCTTTCACTTCTGCCAGGCGCATAAGTGAGTTACAAGCCTTGTCAGTAGAAACTGACTTTATTTCTTTCCACAAGGATAAGGTAGACCTCAGGACTAACAGGAAGTGTTTGCCTAAGGTGGTTTCAGATTTCCATCTTAACTAATCTATCTCCCTTCCAGTGTTTTTCACTGATCATTTCTTCTCTGGCGAGAGGAGATTGCACAGTTTAGATGTTAAGAGGGCCCTAAGTTACTATATAGAACGTACCAAGGGTCACGGTTCGAATCCCTCCAACTTTTTCTCACTTATGGTGAGGTCGGAAAAGGGAGACCTGCCACTAAGAGATCAATTGCCAGGTGGATTGTCTCTTGTATCCAATTTTGTTATCAAAAACTGGGAAGGTTCCCCTTCAGGCCTGAGGGCTCACTCTACCAGAGGGTACAGCAGCATCTATAGCTGCTGCTAGAGACATCCCTATTTTAGAAATATGTCAAGCAGCTACCTGGAAAGCGGTACACACTTTCACCAAGCATTACTCCCTGGATGTCCAGGCCGGAGAAATGCTCGGTTTAACACAGCTGTGCTTCAGAGCCTATTCCTAAGTAGGTTCTGTCCCTCCTCCATGGAGGTACTGCTGTGTAGTCTGCAATAGTCATAATATAGCAAGACTTCATGTTGTTTGAAGAAAAATTACTCACCTTAGTAATGTTGTTTCTTCTAATGGAGTCTTGCTATATATGACCTCCCCAACCTGCCCTCTCAGAACTTCTACTTGGGTATGGGGTGGGCAGCCTAGATGTGGGCACTAGTTATGCCCATTATATATTTTGCACTCCTTCTTGGGGTTTTGGGGTGTGGTGTTTTTATTTTATCTTATATTACTTCTCATATTATTATATTATACTATTACTTTTGGTCCCTTGACTTGAGTCTTTGTGTTGGGACCAGCATTGGGTGTTAATATTTGGGTAGCCAGTTGGCTGAGTGAGGTTACAACTCCACACAGACCTTAGTGAGTTTTGCTCGTAAAGATCTGACAGTTTGAGTTTGAAATAACCAAGATAGAGCTTTTCTAATGAGAGCTCGAGTTCTAAGTTCCATTCTTAGAATGGAGTTAACTCTTTCACCTCCGGAGCAGTTCTAATGGTGGGACAAACTGCAATAGTCATAATATAGCAAGACTCCATTAGAAGAAACAACATTACTAAGGTGAGTAATTTTTTCTTCATAGCGAAACCACAAGGTATGAGAATAGCTTGGTTGTGTATTTGGGATTGCATGCACTTTTCTATGTAGTGTATGATTCCAAAAAACAAAGTTGCTTACTTTGGTTGTTTTTTCCTGTTAGAGTTTGCCCCTGGGAACCAGCATTCTACGTCCATGCACCCAGTGGTTCGCTTGCAGACATGGTATATTCATCACATCCTGTGAACAGTGCTGTTGGGCGAGGTTGCATTGTGTTGTAGCTACTAATGTAGAAGAAAAAGTAATTCTGTATTAGTACCTACATCACTACTACAGAACAGCATTTTGACTGTGTATAGATTTCCAAGCACAACCCTTCACCATACACTACGTTAGTCACACTTGGAATCTGGAAATAGAACACAGAGAACAATGGGCCAGATAGAGAAGTATCAGTATATAGAAAGGCAGTTCCAGGAGACATACTAAGGTAATTAGGTAGCAAGAGAGCCGTGAGGTCCAAAAATGTTACCAAATACTAATAATAACAAAGTAAAGAACTAGCCTGAATATACTTGTCTAACCTATTTTTGAATGTAGTCTTCGAACTACTTGAAATAATTTCTATAGGGAGGGAATTCCAAGGTTTAATAATGCGAATGGTAAAGAAGAATTTCCTGGGCATTAGATGAAAACCCCTACATTTCAATTGAAGTGGATGACCTCTGAGATTAAAATGTCATCCTTAAATGACAATCCAAGATTGTTAATCAAGTAAGGGTCATTCATAATATCAAACAAAAACAGTAAATCACCTCTTAATTACCTTATAGAAAGTGACATTAGATTTAATTTAAATAATCTAGATTCATAAGTGTCAAGATGTAAACCATTGATCTTTTTGTAAAATTCCTCTGGGCTTTCTCGGGCATAATATATCATATTTCCTAAAGGGGACCATAGAGAAGAGGAAAATCCAAATGTGGCTGAACATAAGCTCTATATAGAGGCATCAATACATTCTTGTCCCTTGATGTAATGTTTCTTAGGGTGGACAGATAACCTAATGGCTTTTGAGATGATGATATTTATTTGAAAATCGGGCGAAGATCATCAGTAATTAACAGCTAAAATCTTTCTCTATTTTGGTTGAGTTCATCACTTTATTATCTAACAGATCTGAATGACAGGGATTAAACACCCCGAAGTGCATAACCTTGCATTTATCATGATTGAATTTCATACCCCACTGATTAATCCATTTAGTAATACAGTTTAAGTCAGTTTGGACTTGTTCAATTTGCTCATGATTAGAACATAGTCCTCCAATTTTGATGTCATCAGCATATTTTAGGATATTAGAAAAACAGATCTTTGTAATGTCCAAAATAAATATCTGAAAAAGAGTGGGTCCCAAAACAGAGCCCTGGGGCACACCACTAGTAATTCTACCCAATTCTGACAGATGTCCGTTAATCAGAACCCACTGGGTTCTACCACTCAACCAATTTAATGTCCATCTGACAACAATAGGGATGATATTGAAAGAAACAAGTTTCTGTAATAAGGCCCAATGAGGTAATAAGTCAAATGCCTTACTAAAATCAACATATATAACATCATATGGGTAACACCCAGCAGGGCTACCTAGAGAACCCTGCCTCCATTCCAGCCTAGCCAAGGGCTTAAGTAAGCTATCAGTCCTCTTTAAATGCACTTGGTACTGCCCTCCCAACCCCCACACACACCATACTGACAAAGCCCTCTGGAGCTCCCCCATCACAGCTCCCCGTTTCACTATCCCCCACCTCTCACTCTCTGCGGTTGGTTTCAAACCCAATCCCCCTTGTTTCAGTGTCACCCAGCCTCTCGCCATCTGGGATAGCATTAAACCCTATGCAGTTACTCTGCCATAGTCTATCAATGGATTTGGAGGTTTCCAGGGGTGTGCTACCTAGGGCAACCGACTAGAAATAGCTTAGTATTCAATTACAACTGCTCAGTTTTTTTTTCTCCTGTTAGTCTAATTGTCATGTAATCGCTTTTTAATGCCTAATGATCAGGCCTCTGTAACCACTGAATATGTGTATTGTCTAATTGTCCACCCTGACGTGGAACCTTTGTAAAAGAGCTCACTCTCAAAGGTCTTTCCGAAATACTAATTAAACAATTAAATTAAATATAATAGTTTCAAACAACATGAAGTCTTGCTATATTATAGACATTAGCAGTTTGATCCAGCTCTAGAACTGCCCTGCAGTGAAATGGTTAAAAGCATTCCAAAATAGAATTTTGGCACGAGAGCAGCTCTATCTGTGTCATTTCAAACTTGAACTGTCAGATTCTTTACTCCGCCTCAGTGAACAGTCGCTCCGGAGATTTCTCCTTCTGCTCGGTTCATTTCTCGGTTTAAAAAGTGTTTTCTTGGTTGGATTTAACGAGAATAGTTTTATTTTAACCGCAAAACCATTCGGTTCAAGCTCTATCTGTGGTAACCGTAAGTAAATGAAGGTTTTATCTATGTGGAACTTGTAAGTTATCGGTTCGGTTTTGAACCGATCAGTGGGTTTAAAACTCATTTAAAACTAAAAGTTACTATTTTAGAGTGCGGTTCCCGGTTCTTATCAGTTCTAAAAAAACGGATTTATTACGGTTTTTCAATACCATTGACAGTTGGAACCGATAAGGTGTCTTGCCTGGCACTGCCGTTAAAAGGGCAAGTTTTTGGTTAGGCTGGCATTATGTCTGAGAAACCCAAAAGAAAACCGGGCCCACTGGGTTTCAACACTGTGATGTTGTGGGAAGTCTTTGCAAAGCTGACCCACACACCACATGTGTTTATTGTCTGGGGTTTGACCACCTCCAGTCAGACTGCCAGGTATGTAGAATTTCCTGCAGCCACCCTGGAAAAAGATTGGGCAGGCTCAGGGGCGAGAGGCCAAAAAGTCCGCTGACCCGGATGGCCAGCCCGGTTCGGTGCCAACCGAACCAGAGGGAGTGCCCTCTGACCAGGGCCAGACTTCCTCGGGCAAAAGAAAAGCTGGTTCTGAGAAACCAATTCCAGTAAAGAAAACAAGAAAATCAGCAGGTCTGGAGTCCAAAATTCCTTCTCCAACTGCTGCAGAGATAACAAAAGCCATACAAATTGTCCAGTCACTGTCTCAGGGTCCGTCCAAACCACCACTATCTGGTAAAGGTCGGCTCGTCCGGTCCCAGTGGTTCAGGATTATGATATTGAGAAATTTTGTGAACCAAAGGAGGAGGAGGATTATGAACAGTATGAATGTGGCTGGGAAGGTCTGGTGTGCCCATTGAACCGGACATCTCCCCAGACAGACCTTTAGAATCCCCTATGCTGTCTGAGTCCCCATCTCATTTTATGTTTTATAAAAAGTTGCTGAAACCCTCCAGCTTCCTTTAGAAGAGGCTGTGGATGAGCAAGAGGAGCCTGATTTTGTAGAAATGATGGATATTCCAGAGTCTAGGAGATTGTCTATTCCTTTACATAAGTCTTTTAGGAAGCAAACAATTAAAATTTTAAAAGCTCCTAATTCTGTGCCTCCTGTAGATAAAAAGATGGACAGAAGGTATACATTGTCAGGCCCTGATATAGAATTCCTTTCTCAGCAATGCAGTCATGTTGGGGTAGTTCAGGCTGCTGCCTGTGATAAAGCTAATATTCCCTTGGCTTCACATCCTCCTGGCAAGGATTCAGGAAGATTGATGCCATGGCAAAAAACAGTATATGGCAGCCTCTCTGGGACTCAGGCAAGCAAATTATATGGCTTATGTAGCTAGGTATCAGAAATCTAGATGGGATACTGTTATGCAATTGGCCAAGCAGGCCCATGGCCAGCTGGCTAGTGAACTAGAACAGGTGGCTGCTGATGGCATTGAAGCCTCTAAGGTTCAGTTTCATGCTGCTGTGGATGTTAATGATGTTTCCTCTAGGGTCATGGCCACATCTGTAGCTTTTCAGTGGTTGGCCTGGCTCAGGTGTACTAGTTTGTCACAGGATACCCAGACTAAGGCTATGGATTTTCCTGTGGTGGGAAATTCTCTGGTTGGAGAGCAGACAGAAATTACATGAAGAAATGGATGAATATAGGACTACTTACAAGAGTGCCCAGGCTAAGGAGGCGGCAAAGCCACTCCACAAAGGCAGCATGCCCCAGGGGTAGGGGTGAGCCTTTTCACAAACCTTTCTACCAGACTCAGGCCTCCTCTGCCTATGCTCAGAGGGGCTTCTTCAGAGGCAGGGGCAGACGAGGGGTGGGCAGACCTGCTCCCACCCCCCAGCCTAAAGCTCCTGCGAAACAGGCATCCTGATGGGGTGCCCAGGGCCGATTCTCCTGTACCAGTGGGGGGCAGGCTGGCTTACTTCAGTCAGAATTGGGCTTCTTTAACCTCAGACAAGTGTGTTCTGGAAGTAGTAAGCCAGGGTCTGGTTCTCAGCTTCAAAAAGTTTCCCAAGTTGAGAAGCAGACTTTTTCTACCTGCAAGTGCTTCAGAGACCCTCGCTCTGGAAACAGAGGTCTCATCCCTGTTAGCTCTCAGAGCAGTAGAAAGGGTTCCTCCCCTGCATCAGGGCAGAGGTCTGTATTCCAGATACTTCCTTACCCCAAAAAAGACAGGAGAATGGCGGCCTATTTTAGATCTCAGATATCCGAACAAGCATCTTTTGAAACCAAAGTTCAAAATGGTAACTCTGGCAATGATTTTACCTTCCCTAAGGCCAGGGGACTGGCTAGCCTCCCTGGACCTCAAGGATGCCTATTTCCATGTCCTAATCAGAAGATCCCATCGAAAATACCTCAGATTCGAACTGCCCTCAGGTCATTACCAGTTCAGAGCAATGCCCTTCGGCCTTACCTCTGCTCCAAGTATATTCACAAAGTGTCTAGCAATGGCAGTGGCCCACTTAAGGAGGCAGAGGATTGCTGTTTTTCCCTATCTAGACGACTGGCTCATTGTAGGCCAGTCCCCAGAACAGGTAAAATCTCACCTGCAGGTCACCAGCAACCTTCTCACCTCCCTGGGTTTTCTGCTAAACCTACCAAAGTCGATTCTGGAACCAGTCCAGGTACTCACCTTTATAGGTGCAGAATTGGACACAAAGCTAGCAGAGCCTTTCTTCCCCAGAAGGGTAAGGAATTTAGTGGCTCTGGCCTCTTCCTTCACTCTGCAGGTCTCGACCAGCAAGACACTTTCTGCAGCTCCTGGGGCACATGGCTGCATCCACAGCTGTTGTGCAGGGAGCCAGATTTCAGATGAGAGACATTCAGTTTCACTTGAGAACCTTTTGGTCTCAGAGAAGAGACCCCCTTTCCAAGTTGGTCCCAGTGACTCGAACCTTGATCCTAGCTCTCCAGTGGTGGCAGGATCAGAGCAATTTAAAGGGGGTCCCTTCATTTCCCTTCTCACGACTTGACTCTCACTACAGATGCTTCCCTTCTGGGTTGGGGAGCCCACATGGGCGACCTTTCCACTCAGGGAGTTTGGTCCCCGAGGAATCTCTGCTCCACATCAATTTGCTGGAACTCAGAGCTGTCTTTTTAGCTCTTCAAGCTTTTTCTGCATCTGTCCACGACAAGGTGATACAAGTCACAACAGACAACACCACAACAATGTGGTACATCAACAAACAGGGGGCACTCGGTCTTCGGCCTTGTGCACCGAGGCAATGAAGTTGTGGTCTCTGGCCTATTCCCTGAACACTTCCCTCATAGCAGTTCATCTTCCAGGGAAGGACAATGTCCTAGCGGATGCCCTCAGCAGGATTTCCCAGGGCCATCACGAATGGTCCCTGGATCCTCAAGTGCTGGGGATAGTTTTTGCCAGGTGGGGCATCCTCAGATAGATCTTTTTGCAGCCCCAGACAATCACAAACTTCCTCTGTTCTGTTGCAGGCCTCCAGTGCTGGGCTCAGTTCCCTGGATGCCCTTCTTCTGGATTGGGAGGAAGTTCCTCTGCTTCCCCCTTTCCTCTCCTATTCAAAGTACTAGTCAAAATCAGATCTCAGCCTTGCAGGGTGATTCTGATTGCCCCGGATTGGGCCAGGCAGTCCTGGTACCCACTCCTTCTGTCTCTGACAGTCCATCTTCCCCTGTGCCTCCCCAGGAATCACAATCTGTTGACTTGTGCCCAGGGAAGGGTTTGGTATCCGGACCTCAAATCCCTCAACCTCAAGGCCTGGCTCTTGAGGAGTTAGAGTTTGCTGATTTACACCTCTCTCAGGGTGTTCTTGAGATCCTAAAGGCTTCCAGAAAGCCTTCCGCTAGAGGCTACTTATAGTTCTAAATGGAAAAGGTTTTCCATTTGGTGTGCTGGAAAATATTTCCCCAGAATCTGCTGAATTGCCCATTTGTTAGATTACATGGTACATCTTAATTCCTTGAGTCTCAGAGCAGCTACCCTGAGAGTTCATTTGGCAGCTGTGTCTGCTTTTGTGTCAGCAGGAAAGTCATCCCCTCTTTCCTCTCATCCTGTGTTTTCCAAGTTTTTTAAGAGATTACTCCATACTAATCCTCCCTTTCGGGAACCGGCCCCTGCTTGGGACCTTAATGTTTGCATTGCCCAGTTAATGCAACCCCCTTTTGAACCTCTGTCTTCTGCAGAGCTTAAGTACCTAACTTGGAAAACTGTTTTCTAGTGGCTATCACTTCTGCCAGACGATAAGTGAATTGCAAGCCTTGCCAGTGGAGACTGACTTTATTTCTTTCCACAAGGATAAGGTAGTCCTTAGGACTAATAGGAAGTTTTGCCTAAGGTGGTTTCAGATTTCCATCTTAATCAATCTATCTCCTTCCAGTATTTTTCACTGATCACTCCTCTTGGGTGAGAGAAGGTTGCACAGCCTGGCTGTTAAAGAGCTCTTAGTTATTATATAGAGCGTGACTAAAGGTCACAGGTTCGAATCCCTCCAACTTTTCCTTACCTATGGTGAAGTTGGGAAAGGCAAACCTGCCACTAAGAGATCAATAGCCAGGTGGATTGTCTCTTGTATCCAATTTTGTTATCAGAAAGTGGGCAGAGCCCCCGGTTTGAGGGCTCATTCTACCAGGGGTACAGCTGCGTCTCTAGCTGCTGCCAGAGATATCCCTTTATTAGAGATTTGCCAGGCTGCTACTTGGAAAACGGTACACACTTTTACCAAGCATTACTCCCTGGATGTCCAGGCCAGGAGAGATGCTCGCTTTGGCACAGCTGTTCTTCAGAGCCTATTCCCTAAGTAGGTTCTGCCCCTCCTCCATGGAGGTACTGCTGTGTATTCTGCTAATGTCTATAATATAGCAAGACTTGTTGTTTGAAAAAAAATTACTCACCTTAGTAATGTTGTTTCTTCTAATGGAGTCTTGCTATATTATAGACCTCCCGAACCTGCCCCTCTCAGAACCTCTACTTGGTGGGGTGCGGGCAACTTAGTGTGGGCACTACTTATGTCCTGTTAGCATTTTGTCCCTTTGGGACTTTGGGGTGTGTATGTATACGCCTGTGTGTGTTTTATTATACTTATGTTCCATTTTCATATTATTAGAATGGTGTTAGTATTTCTGGTCCCCTGACTTGAGTCTTGGGTGTTGGGACCATCAATGGTTGCTATTATTTAGGTAGCCATTTGGCTATTGTAGGTTACAGGTTCCACACAGACCTTAGTGAGTTTGGCTCGTAAAGATCTGACAGTTCAAGTTTGAAATGACACAGATAGAGCTGCTCTTGTGCCAAAATTCTATTTTGGAATGGTTTTAACCATTTCACTCCGGGGCAGTTCTAGAGCTGGATCAAACTGCTAATGTCTATAATATAGCAAGACTCCATTAGAAGAAACAACATTACTAAGGTGAGTAATTTTTTCTTATTGTCCAATTGCAAGCTCACATCCTCATAAAAGCATAATAGATTGGTCAGGCAACTACGTCCTTTCTTAAAGCCATGTTGTTCTGTATCAAGTGTAGTTAGAATAGGCGAAATAATATATTTAATTAAACTTTCTAATGTTTTACACATGAGGCAGTGAGGCTAATCAGCCTATAATCATCACAATTGCTTTTGGTCCCTTTTTTATGAATAGGGACAACATGGGCTGTTCTCCATAGCTCAGGTACAAAATGTAACTAATGCAGTTTTCAAAGAGTAATTTTAATGGGAATGCCAAACTATTGGCAAGTAAATACAAGTGCCCAGGAATATCATCAGGGATAAACCTAGCTTACCTTTTAAAGAAATTAGTTTAGTAAGTATATTCTCCATGGAGAAATTTATGTTACCTCCAGGTAGGTCCCTGCTAGTATCCACCCTTTGTTGGTCAGAAAATAGTTTACAAAAATTATAATTGAAAATGTTAGTCATTTCCAAAGGGGCAGTAATTTGAATACCATCAACCAGAATAGGTCCCACTGGACAAAATGTTTTTTTAAGAGAATTTATGTAAGCAAAAAAACTTTTGCTATTATCCTTCTTTGCATTTATTGCTAAGTTATATTCCCATGACTTTTTAGCTTTTCTTATAGACCGTTTACATTTAGTCTGTATACTCCTAAATAAATTCCAGTCAGAAGGACTGCGAGATTTCAGATGAACCGCATACCTTCTATTTTTCTTTTTTAATAATGATTCGATTAATTTACTCATCCATTTAGGTGAACATCGACCTAAAGTAATTTTTTTCTTAGTCAGAATGTATGTATGCCCAGGGTTTTAAATAATTGATTAGCAGTTTTTTTCTTGGGACTATATTAACTGTACAGAAAGTATTTATATAGATTTTCTAGAAGTGCTGTGTTTGTTAAACACAGTGAGGCAAGAGCTATGCATTTTCACAAAGATTTAGCACTTTTATGAGCAAAATGCTAATCAATTTTTAGAGTTAAATAAATCCCTGATGTATGCCTTAAGTCAATTATGTGTTTATGTAATAGTGAAAAATATACATCAGTGCTAACTGAATTCAGGATGGAAAGCCAGTCAGTACAATCCAAACTTCTTTTAATGGAGGCGGTATCACCTTTATCATACTGATAAAATAATGAAGAATTATTTTTAGGGAATAGACATTTGTTCTAACTGAAACATGCTTGAGCAGTAGTCACTATCACCAATAGAAAGGGTGACATTTAAATTTAGGGTGCTAAATTACCACTATGTAATACCATATCTAAAATATTATTCCCTCAAGTGGGAAAATATACATCCTGGGTAAGATTGCCCTGTTGACAAACATTTAATAACTTCTTGCCAGCACTCGAGATAGCACACTGTTTAACTCAATCAAGTTTCGCCCAAATTAAAATCCCTAGCCAGTAAGACATCTCCTAAGGAAGAAGCAGAATCTATTTCAGAGATAAGACAGTCCAACTGATTTGAGGAAGCATTAGGAGGGAGGTAGCATACACCAAGAACAAACTTACTTATATTATTTATTTGCACTTTAATCCATAAGGATTCCAAAAGACCAGCAGGACTTCTAATTTTATCAGAGACATTAACTGATTTAAGAGATGTTTTAAGAAAGATAGCTACCCACCACCTTTCTTGTTTTGTATGTTAAGTTTGTAACAATAGTACCAGGAAGAGAAAAGTCCCAGTCATGATTATCATTTCCCAAGTTTCAGTAATCAAAACTATGTCAATTTTATCTACTATGAGTAAAGCTTGCAATTCATCAAGTTTATTACACAGACTTCTGGCATTGAAATATAAGAAGGATAAACGTTTAGAGACTAGAGAGACAGAAGCCTTTCTAAAGTGTTGGTTGGGGGAGAGGTATGACTCACCCCAAGTTAAGCAGTTTAAATGCTCACTGATGCATTTGAGTATGTGTTCAGACAAAAGATGGTTGCCCCTATGGTTCAAATGAAGACCATCTCTGCAATATAACTCCGGTCTATCAATAAATCCCTCCCAATGGGTTAAACATACTCCAGAAAAGCCCCAAAATGGGTCACCCAAAGGGCAAAGGTGCATAAAACCATGGTGCTATGCATTTCTCACCTGATTAAAACACCCTGGCACAATATCATGCCTATTACATTAATACTTAATAGCACTTAATAGCCATGAAAAAAAAAAAAACATGACTTCATAACATACTGTAATCACATACAGTATTACCAGCATTGTACCGTACACATGTTAACCACAGTGACAGGTTAAACAGTTATTCATCATCTGAACAATATTCTGTATTCAGACATTGCAGAAGTTAATTGCCTGAAGTCATCAGCAGCAAAGCGACAAGTTTTAGAGTCCAATTTCACGGGAGCACTGAATTTTCATACAGTGTCATCCAATGGTTTGTTGAATATTCAACCATGTCTTCATCAGCATAGTTGTATGTGTTGCCTCTGATCCTCAACAGGTTGTTGTACAGGTCGAGTGTGACTTCTGTAGTGGTGGATGACATCACCTTACCAAGGTAAACTGCGATAATGTTTTTCTCTGTCATAAACTTGACACCAACAAAGCTTCCTGCATCAAGGTCCCTGCAGAAAAAAAAAAAAAGATTGTTGGTACTGAATAAATCTCATTCCAGCAAGATCCCTCCCCTCAATCCCTCAACCTTCCCCTCAATCACAGCAGGAAAAAATGATTAACACATACCATTTTGGTGACTTAGCCATGAGGGTTGATTTTGGAGTTTTTTTCATTCTACTTGACCTTACATGTGCTACTTGTGTGCCTTTGTTATACTCTTTGATGACTGTGTTAGTGTTTGTGACATTGGAACAGTTTGGAACTTGAACACGCTTCTGCTGCTGGAGGTGTGGTTAGGGCAGAGGTGGTGTTGGTGAGGGTGGTGGTGGTGTTGGTGATGGTGGTGAAGATGGTGGTGGTGTTGATGGTCTTGAATCTAGTGCTGATATAGCCATCTGTTTCCCAGATTTTAAACGATGCATTTTCCAATCTCTGGTTAATGTTGCATTTTCACATGTCCATCATTGAGTATGCAACTGGCACAGAAGCAGCTCCTTTCCTTTGCATAAATTACATACAGCTCAATACCTCTGACACAGAAGGTGTCAGCATGGCTCAGTTGGTAGCACATCTGCCTCTGGACCAGAAGGTCATGGGTTCTCGTCCCACACCGGGATTGGGCTTGCATCTAAAAAGTCACTGGCATCCGAGTGCAGTATTAGGGGGTGCTGTACTGCTGGGGTGTGCTGTCCTTCGGATGCGACATTAAACCAAGGTCTCTTCTACCCATCCTGGTGTTGTCCTGGTGGGTGTTGAGGTGGAAGTGAAAGAACCCGGGGCACTCTTCGCAAAGAGTAGGGGACATTCCTGGTGTCCTGGCCAACATTCTCCTTCCCATAAACTGGTTCATGCAATTATCCAGGCTGTGTGTGGGTGATGATGTGCAATATGGCCGCCACTACACATTCAGTCATTTCACTACCAGTCTAGCATTGCTTGTAAAATGCTTTGGGATACACTGTGAATAAAAAGCACTATATAAATGCTGATGAGTCTTCTACAGTGTGTCATGCGCATGTTTGGTAAAGTTTTAATGTTGCTTCTTTGTGTACGTTTGTTTAACGAAGAAGAATGTTCTTCGAGCATGCACGTGCTCATCCTCCGACTTTGGACAAGTCAAATTTGATTTTCCATACATAAATAAGTAATGTGCATTGCTAATCACCACGTGTCTTGCTGTTACAGCTATGTTAGCACTCTTTTTGAGCACACCAGCTTCTCCATCACATGGACCCTTTCTGTGCTGACTTCCAAAGAAGGGCTTCTCTATTGGAAATCCAAAGTCTGTCACTCCAAACAATGCGTCAGTGAAGTTCCCCTTACTTTTGTACTGCGTTGGGGCACCGTCTGAAAAATGGATGACATTTGATATCCGTACTCCCTGATTTTTTGGATATTCTGTTGCTAGATGTGTGAAGTGATGAACTGCATGAAAGTCGTGCGTATGGTCATCACTGATAAACATCAGTGCATTATGCATTACCATCCTACAGTTTGGTTGTGGACACCTGTAGTAAGCAACGACTTGGTGAATTGTGTTTTGATTGTAAGCCTGGTGTACGCTCTGTGCCTCATCTTGGAAATGGCAATTGTAGTTTTCACCAAAATCCAAGCAATATACAAGACATCCATTAGGAATATTTCTTCTGATATAATCAAACTTCTTGGCCTGCCATTTGGAATTGAACAGATGCTTTGTGAAGTTTCCCAATTCTTCTTCTAGTTCTTTGACTAATTTGCAGATCGTTCCGGTATGTTGTTTTAGGCTCATCTGTTTATATTCTTTTATATTTCCCTCCTTTCTGTTTGTCACATCCTCCAACTGCCATTTTCGCCATGCCACTGCAGAATCCATATGATCACTTAATAATGACAGTTTTCTTCTAATGCCGTTGACACCACAATTCTCACATTCTCTGTCTATGCACTTTAGTTTGTAGAATTCACCTTTCTTAGGACAAAGTGTAAGCGAAGATGCCTCAAATTTGTTTTTGATGGCCGACTGTAATTTTGAACTGAGTACATTTTGTAGCAATGCTTTTCAACTTTAGTTCAATATTAAGACAATATTCACACAAACACTAAAGTAATTTATGTTTCAACACTGAGCTGATGTTTTTAGAATACATTTTCACAAACTTGCTGTACCCAATTACCACATCAGGACGTTCATCTTTGAATTGTTCATATGTTGCTTGTAGCAATGATTCAAGTGCCTTTTTTGGAAGCATTCCTTCTTTCCCAGAAACTGTTGAATATGGCAGTTCTCGTGACACATCACCCCTTTGATAACAATTGTTTACAGTTACAATAGTTGACAGTGGTAATGAATCACTTCTTTTTTTCCGTTTGATTAGTCTTCATCAGAAACTGAGTTGTTACAGAGTAAGTTCCAGCTAAATACAAACTTCCTGTGCAGATGTAATTTTTTACATTTCTTTTTGATTTGAACAGATTTATGTAGCAGTCTTTGCAGTGGTAAATTGTCCTCCTTCTGGGACATCTTGATGGGTTTGAGTATTGCTTTGACTTGTTTCATCACAGAAATCTAAGGTTTCTTTGACTATGCAAGGATGCCTTTCTCTAACAATGTCTTCTGTGTTTGTGGAGTCATGTTTGATGATACTGAAGATACAACCTCCACAAACTTACGTGGACTTTTAGGCATGGCTCTCAGTGATCGTGACACAGCTTTTCTCTTTACCACTTTAGTGCTATATGGTGTTTGTGTGACAATTGTGTCCTGCATAGTGTCATTTGGAGTTGTAGAGGCAGATGGCAAATTATAATCAGTGTCGGTGTTGGAGACATCTGTGCCTATTAGAGTGGAATTATTTCTTTCTGAGGTCCCCCTTTCTTCAAAGCATACTGTTTTTGTTGTCATTCATTGAGTCTTCTTTTCTGAAGGTTAATTTTTTCCTCTTTTTTTTTTTTTTGTTCTCTCCATTATGCCCTCAGTTTTTCCATTTCTGCCCTTGTCTTCTTTCTACTTTCATTGTCTTTTTGGTTTTGTCTTTTCCTTGCATGATTGTTTCACATTCCAATCTTGACTTTTTCCTTGTGCTGTAATTTTTTTTTCTTCAGTTATGACATCTTATACAGTGTAATATGCTCATTTTCAGCCTGGCAGAACAGTTTATGTGCTTCAGGATTAGCCTTTATCTGTGCATGGTACTCTCTCACTAATTCCTTATTAGATCGTCTTTTTGAGCTTTCTCCGTCAATAGAAGTGTTTGCTGGGGAAACCGATGGATTTACTTCCAATCCAATGCCAACACCACCACAATCTCCACTTGAGGAATCCACACATTTGTCTTTTGAGTGTCGTGGTCTTAGGCTAATTCTTAGAAATTCCATCTGAAATGATATAATGAAATCCATGCTGTTGATGTCAACAAGACTCCACTGGAAACACAGTATGTATTCTGAGACAGTCACCACTACACCACTATATAACCAAGTGGGGAAGGAACAGAGAGAGAGAGAGAGAGTGGTGTTGTAACGATCATCTGCAGCTCCACATTTGTCTGCCACTTATGTACAAATGCACTACCCCATGCCTGTGTATATCAGAGGACGAAAGCGTGACAAAAGATGCAAGATATGAAGTCATCTGTGGTAGACAGTGTGGTTTGAGGTAATAGCCGAGCATGAAACAAATCCCACAAGAACAAAAAGCCTAGACTTTAGAAGAGTGGATTATGTTAAAATGGGAGATTTCATGAGGGTGGCCCTAGGAGGAGTCACAGGTAAGTCACAAGTGGGGGAGCAGTCGAAAACAATTGAGGCAGCCATAAAGCATGCAACAGAATTCTTTGTCAAACAGCTAACAAAAGGAAAGAGAAGAAGGAAGACACTTTGTTTCTCTGGGCAAGTGGCAAAAAAGGTTAGAGATAAGAGGGTGGCCTTCAGGACTTACAAACAGACTCAGTCAGTAGAAGATAGGGAGAGTTACCAAGTAAGGGAAGACAGTTGGGTTCCCAACAGGAGTGGGTTCTGGGTTTCATCATCTCAGAGAACCTAGGAAGGCCAAACAATGTGATAGGGCTATAGCAAGAGCCAGCGGGATGCTGGGTTGCATAGGCAGGGGTATAACCAGCAGAAGGAGGAAGGTTATACTCCCACTGTATATATCACTGGGGAGGCCTCACCTCAAGTATTGCATCCAGTTCTGAAGACCTCATCTCCAGGGGGACATAGACATAAACAGAGTAGGGGCTGTACAGAGGAGGGCAACCAAGATGGTGGGAGGCCTACACAATAAATACTATAGAGACAGGCTAATGGAGCTGAACATGTGCTCACTGGAGGAGAGGTGATAGAGGGGGGACATGACTGAAACATATAAATGCTTCACCTAATCTCGAGTTTAGGGCCAAGGCAAGAAGGGGAATGTGTTGTTTATAGTTGAGGGCTGGGTCCAAAGTGATCCCTAGGTATTTAAAGTAGTCAACTTGCTCAAGGTGGGGGTGCGGTTGATATTGAGTAAAGGGGGGGCAGTGGTTCTTGCAGGGTTCTGTGGGTGGGAGAAGATCATGACTTTAGTTTTCTTGTAGTTGATAGTTAGCCGTTGTGTGGAGAACCAGTGTTCAGCTTCATGAAAGCTATGTTGGAGTAAAAGGTGAGATTAAGAGGGTTGGAATCAGAGTGAAAAGAACTGTGTCATCCGCGATAGAGGAGCAGGTAACCAAAGATGGCCAACGGAAGGGAGTTTAGGAATAGGCTGAAAAGTAGGGGCCTAGAATAGACCCCTGTGATACTCCAGAGTGGACCGGGAGGCAGGGGGACAGGACTGTGCCTACTTTTACCTGTTGTGTTCTATCCGACAGGTAGCTGGTGAACCAGTTTAAGGAATCTTTGGAGATGCCACTGGAGGCAAGGGTGTTAAGCAGAAGGTCATGGTTGACAATGTCTAAAGCTTTTGAGAGATCTACGAAGATGGCACCTGTGAGATGACCATGATCCTGGGCGGAGTGGACATGCGAGGTAAAAGCGAGGAGGGCCGTGGTGGTACTATGACCCTGACAGAAACCATGTTGTTAGTCGCAGAGAAGTTTGTATTTAATTAGGTGGTCAGTGATTTGGTCGGTGACAATATGTTCTAAGGCTTTGGGGGGGAGAATGGATATTGGACGGTAGTTGTTTGTGGAGGTGCGGTTCCCACTTTTAAAGATAGGGGTGATATTAGCAAGATTCCACTGGGAGGTAAACTTCCCTTAACAAAGGGAGCAATTTAGGATATGGGTGAGAGGGAGGAGGACTTCCTGGAGAGTAAGGTGAAGAAGCTTCAGGTCCAGGGGGCCACTGTGATTTGTCGAGTGGCTAAGGGCTTTGTCTAGGTAGGGTTTGGCATCCGCTGGGGGTAGGACGTGAAGGCAAAAGGGAGGAGCAGGAGGGGGGGTGTGGGCCCGGTTCAGTGGAGGATAGAAGAAGATGGGGGGAGGATATGGTTGAGATTAGTGAAAGCAGAGTTTAGGGCTGAGGCTATGTGGATGGGATCTGCAAATACCATCCCAAAATCAAATAAGTAAACAAAATGATTGCCAGATTACTCCCCCCCCCCCAAGGTCCACTACAGCCACTAGACCCCACTGAACCATGAGGTGCCTGCAAGCTTTTACCATCCTTACCCACCCTTAATCAAAAATGCAGCTTTGTTTGTTAGACTTCAAAAACATATCCCAGGAGTTGAACTTTATTTTTAGTATAACACTGTGCCAACACATACCAAGACGTGTTTTGTTTTCTTCCTTTCTGTGGTACATACCTAGTGGATGTAGTGGCCATTGGGGGGGGGTAATTGGGCAATCATATGGTTTTAATTTTTGCTTATTTTATTATGAGCCACCAGCATCAGGTATACCACAGTAAGACCCTTTGCACAAAAATAACAAAACACCAGGCTCATAATAAATCAAATAAGCAAACAAAATCATTGCCAGATTACTCCACTCTCCCCCCCCCCAGGTCCACTATAGCCACTAGACCCCACTGAACCATGAGGTGCCTACAAGTTTTTACCATCCTTACCCACCCTTAGTCAAAAAATGCAGCTTTGTTTGTTAGACTTCAACAACATATCCCAGGAACTGTACTTTATTTTTAGTATAACACTGTGCCAACACATACGCAGATGCATTTTATTTTCTTCCTTCCTGTGGTACATTCCTGACAACTCATCTAACATCAAACAGGTAGATGTACTCCACAGTGAGACCAAATCACTCCAAAATATTTCTGTTTGTTACCATATATATTAAGGATTTACCAGTGACCTTTTGCCATCTGTTATTTATTTATTTGTTTGTTTTTGGTAACCAGGTGAGGTGTACCAAACATAGAAATGCCTATTTTCAGACACAAGTCCCAATGTCCCGAATAAGAACAGGTCATGCAGATTAAGATGCCACACTGCTAGTTTTTGCTGTTTGCTGCAATAAATAAGTTCTTGCACCTTAATCTGCAGTGATCTGTTCTTATTCAAGACAATGGGACTTAATAGATGGCAAAAGATCAGTTTGTATGTGTGGTGCATACTATAAAGGAAAAATAAAGAGGAAGTGAAAGGACAGAATCCGAGAACATGTAAGGGCAATAAGGTGTGGAAATTTAGAAAGTGCATGAGCAGTTCACATGAAAAAAATGTAGTGAATACAACGGAGCATACCCTTAAATTCATAGGTCTGGAACATGTCAAATTAGGGCCCAGAGGAGGACGTAGAGATGACTTGTTGAGTCAAAGGGAAAACTATTGGATATTCACAATGGGTGCCTATATGGGACTTGGATTAAATGACCATATAGAGCTCAAGCCATTTTTGAAAGCCAGACATTAAATTAATACCAAAACTTGTCTACTCTCTTTACAGGATTTGAAATGAAGTTATCCTTGTTTGAGGAAAATAGATTGACATAAAGTGGCATCACTCTCTCTTCATCTCTTTTTAACTTTTCCTGTGAAAGCACATAATGCATATGGACATGGAACTATGTGGACTCCAGGCATACCTCTCAACCTTCTGCCTCATAAATCAGGGACAAGGCTTAAAAAAATCAGGGACAAAGGACCAAAATCAGGGACACATCTTCAAAATTTGTGATATCTACTCAGGAACCTGGTAGAATAAGGGACTTAGTGCAAAATGCATTTTTGAAGGAAAAACAAATCTGTAACTTTAATGTTTGACATTATTTTGTGCTTACAACCATTGCTGTTTGGTCACGGAAACACAATTTTTTGGAGGGACAGAGTAAAATTTTGAGGTAAAATCAGAGACATCCCTGAAAATCAGGGACAGTTGAGAGGTATGACTCCAGGTTTTCTTTCCCAGCTTTGCTTTTCTTCCTTTATAGAGCTAACTATTACTGTCTCTGTCTTTCTGGTCACCCAGCAATTAAGTAAACGTTAAAACTTCCCCTAATGTTACCTTTTGTTTTTTTGAGACTGTAAGTTTGTAGTCAAGTAACAAATTAGTAGGCTCATTGAGGATTTGACATTCCCATGGGCTCCTGTCCCCTCTCTTCCATCACTCCCCTCAATATGATTTCTTTAAGAAAACAAAAGTATTCTACTGACTACAGATTATTGGTCTTTGTGCAATTTTCAGGTTATATTATTTTTATGAGAAATATTTCTATATGAAAATGTATCATGAAAACCTGATGCACTTTATTCAAGAAAGAAAACATCTCTCTTGCTCAATCTTTAAATCCTATACTGTCTACTTTACTTATAGTTATACCCTTTGTAAGGCTCTTTTTGAAACTGTGTAAGGAAATGTTTTTCCAGACAAAGAGGAACATTCCAGAGTGCATTAAAAGGCAGTATAAAGAAATGTATGATTTAAAAGAAGAGGCAATCATCTAGAGTACATGATTATAAAATATAGAGTGAGCAATTTTAAAGAGCCACTGATGCGAAAAGTGCTACATTGCAGAATTAGAATATGCATACCCTCAGTAAATCTCATACCAAAAACTAGGTTTCTACGTTACCTCGTTTTAAAGTTATGAGCTATTTTGTAACCCTAATTTCCCTAGCTGTTCAAAAAAAAAGCCTGTTACAGTAAAACTATGTGTGTTTCAGGTTTTGTAACAAAAACAACATTATTTTGTGGTGCCTTTTGCTGTGGTCCTTTTTCCAAGGTTGCTGAATGCTCTGTCACAGCACGTGTTGTGAGGTTTGCACAATGGATACGTTTCTGATGTGGTGAAAGGTTGAGATCATTCACACCTAACATTCAATTGAGGTGAATTCTAGGAATGGCACTTTCAAACAATTATTCCATCTTCTTGTCAATGTGGATTGGAGAGGTAATGCTGTTTTGAAAACTTACTAGGAGTTTCAAATTTAGCCAGCACAATGTGTCTCTCTGTCAGGCTGGTTTGACCTACATTCAGGCTCATCTATGTTCTACTATAAATTATTATGATCATCTTACCAGAGCCAACACTTCCACTCCTAGTAGGAATTATCACATGTAAGGTCCCTATTAAAACATATTGTAGCCGGCCCGTCTGCGCAGCAGTTGGATTCCCGCTTGCAATGCCAGTGACCTGGGTTTGGGAATCTGCTCAGGACACTGGAGGGCCAGCTGGGGAGAGATGGCTGGGATCATCCAGAGACTGCTCGCCTCTCTCGGGGGGAGGGTGGATTAAGTACATGGCACTTGCCGACCCCTGGCAGAGGCTGGGGGTAAGACAACGTGCTGGGGCCCTACATACCAAGGGGGGCATGGGGAATGCCAGCTTATGCCTTGATGTTGTGGCAACCACACCCCCAGGGAGCAAAGTGGAAAAAGGCTCCAGGGACGACCGGATGACGGTCGCCGGCTCCCTTTGCCGCCAAGTCCCCGATGAGGCCCAGATCCACCCTTGCAGCACCCGGGCCAAGTATAGTGAGCTGGCCGGCCCCTACTGGTGACTATCTCCCTCAGAGGAGGGGGACCTGCCCGCCAAAGGGTTATGTCCGGATTACCAGGGGGACTGCAGATATGGGGTGATAAGTAGTTGGCATTGGGGCAGGGGCGCCAATAGGGACCTTGGCGGCCTGAAGGAGTGGCTGCCCTGGAGCAAGCATAAAAAATGTACAGAGAACATAAATACTACAGTATAATATGGCAGACAGTAACATAATCATCAGTCCCTGTTTACAGATAACATGGTACAGAATTCGGATTGTACAGATAACATTGTACCTAACTGAGACATTAAGACTTAGAAAAGAAGCAGTATTTGTTAGTTATCATGTTCTGTAAGTAACAATGTATTTCTAGCATAAACATCAATATATCATTTTTTTTCTTTCATTCCTGAATTGAGATACAGGATTCAAAGTTTCTAAAAGCTCTTACCCCTTGCAGTGGCCACCAGATTTACCATCAGACTCAGCACCCAGCAACCCTTGAGAAATGGATTACAAAAGGCATTATAAAATACAATTTTGTCAACTTTGTTACAAAACCTGAAACATAAATAGTTTTTATAGCAATGTTTTTGAATAGCACTGCCTGTTTACTTTAAACAACTATTGCACAGGATCTTTACAACTTTGGAGAAACAGATTCTATACGCTTGCTGACAGGGAATACTACTAGACTGTGAGGTCCTGAGATGACATCATCATCAGCTCTTCACTGATATAGGCTTTTTAGAACAGCTACTGAAATCAGGGTTACAAAACAGCTCATAATATTAAAAAGAAGCAATTCAGAAATCTAGTTTTTGGTATGAGATTTACTGGGGTACGCTTATTCTAATTCTGCGATGTAGGACTTTTGGCCAGATGGTGTCAGCGGCTCTTTAATTGGTGTTGTTTTACAGTGTTAGATCACTTGATATTTTAATGATGTTGGTGTTTATATGGATGGAAGCACTTTATGTATATAAAAGCACTGTATTACTTTAAATAATTACCATGCGACCACAGCCGTTTTGGCTATAAAAAAAGAATGTATACACTGATACATTTAATCTTTGTAAAAGCCAATGACTTGAGAAGTAGATTTGTTACTGGGCTTTACGCCTGAATAGGATGTTGTCTATTGGAATCAGCCTTTCTATCTTTATATTGATGTTCCACTATAATGGGGTGGAAAGGATGTGTTCCAGGCGTATGCATAGCCATTATACTTGTTTGCCCAGGCCGAGTATGATGTCTTCACTGTTACAGAAAAGCGAGGAGGGATGAGGAGTAGTATTGAGATAGTTAATAGGGTTTATTTGGTTCACATTGCTATCTCAATGTGAGTCCATAGGGAGGAGAGTGGCCATCAATGGAAGCCACCTCACAACTGTACATTGCGATTGCCCACCAATATCCTTTGAACCATGGGAGGTTCCAGCCAATACCTTCCAGTTGGTTCTTAGTTTATTTTTATTATATCTTGTTTTCAGCCCATTCCATAGAAATTTGCTAATTAGGGAATCTGTTAGGTCAAACCAATAAATTGTAACTTTTTTAAAGTTTTTACACATTTTATTAAACTTTAACTTATGACCCATTTTCTAAGCAAAATAATACCCTCCAGGGTGGATGGTGTTGGGCTATACAGGACCTTCCAGGGACTATAAGACCCTCTGCATGCAGTGTCAGGCCTCATTATGCCCCTGGATGGTCTGGTATAGCCTAATACCACCCACCCTGTTGGGTATTATTGCTTACATAGAAGGTTTACAATAGAACATATCATCGTCAAAATTCTGAAAATGTATGAAAATGTATTCCTAAATGAAAAATAAAAAGTTTTACTTTTATATATATATATATATATATATATATATATATATATATATATAGAATACATATATATAAAATAAGTTGTGGGGGTACAAGTATCCACTACAGAGGAGAAAAAGATCTTGAGGTGCTAATCATAGGGTAAATGAACCACTCAACACAATGCAGAATGGCAGCAGCTAAAGCAAATAAGATGTTGGGGTGTATTGCCAGATGGATCACCTCCAGGAGGGGAGGTCATTCTGCCACTGTACAGGTCACTGGTCAGACAGAGCCGAGTACTGCATGTAGTTCTGGCATCCCTACCTAAGAAAAGATATCTATCTACTGGAGGGTTCAGCGCAGAGCAACCAGGATGATCTTGGAATGGAGGCAGACCCTATGAGGAGAGGCTGAGGAAACTCAACATGTACCCCTTGGAGAAGAGGAGGGATGGAGGGATATGATCGAGACCTTCAAATATATGATGGGCATAAATAAGGTTAGTAAGGAGTTTTTAGGTTAAAGGGAGGGAGGCGCTAGAGGGCACAGTCTGAAGTGAGGGGAAGGTTCAGGAGGGAAATGATAAGGCACTATGTCACAGAAAGGGTTGTGGCGGGTGGAATGTACTACCAGAGGAATTGGTATCCTTAAAGTTAGTGGGCAGTTTTAGAAGAAGAAGAAGAAGAATCAACATTTATATGCACTTTTCATACACAGTAGAGGGAAAGGGCAGGGAGAGTAACTACTATACAGGTGGGGAAGGGGGCAGCTTCAGGTAACAGGCTGACAGCTGCACACTCGAGCAGACTCGATAGACCATATGGCCTGCATCTGCGGCATTTTTGTATGTTCATGTGGCTTATCAATAGTAAAATGTATATCATTATACAGGTGGTAAGATGTTTTAGTGTATATTGAAAATATATATATAAATAGTTGAGAAAATATAACAATTATGTATCAATAGTATGTAAGATTATTGTTATGTAACAGTCATAGAATTTACTAGTTGTCCCATTGAGGAACAAACACACCATTTTCTAGTTTGTCTTGGGAATTTTTTGTTTTATTTTTATGTATCACCACTTTTTATCTCCAAGAGATAGCTGCCTTTCTTGACATTCACTCAGTTTCCTGTCCCGACACCACCACTCCATCCCCAGAAACCAAGCACAGGATCCACTCCCCAAGCAGTGAGGCATGACAACATCCACATGGATCCAGTATAAGAGGCTGGGGCTCAGGAAAAGTGAGGGGACCATTGGAATATGAGTAGGTTGGAAGTGTCACAGTGCCATGCTAAACCTCAGTTTTTTCCCTGGCCTGTAAGGTCACTCCCACCTCTTTGCCAGTGAGGCCAACACCATCCGTGGAGAGGGTAACCCTTGCAAGGTCAGACATGATGTCTACGTCTCCATGCAACTATCCACAGAAGACACCGGCAGCAAAATGATCCGTGCCCTCTCTCTGCAGGCTAAACACAGTACCTTTGCAGTGTATCTGAATCTCTGCTGGTCCAGAGCTAGGATATAGAATTACAATGCAGACTCAGATCTCACTCAGTACTGAGCAGGATTATGTTTTAAATGAATGATTGAAACCATGGTCAAAATATTCAAGTCAGAGTTACATTGTAGAATATATACATTTGTCAGATAAATCAAATATTACAAGGACTTAATGCAGAGTTTGTCTCTTGATAATTTTAATTCTTACCTGCAATGATGTCATCCATTTGCTCCAAGGCTGCTTCAAGCATATGACTAGCATCAGGCATACATGCTGAACATCTGCTGGATGTAGTTTTACTGTTTATGCTTCTCTGTTAAAGAAATAAATATAAGTTATTTAATGGTTCTCACTACAACAAAGATATGTTGTGATTAATTTGTAATTATTTGGCAAAGGTACAGACTTAGGCATTTCACAAGATGCATTTCTAATGCAGCTATAAAGGTGCATACATGAGTCCATCGGATTTTGGAATAAGAGGGCTCAAGCATGATAGGTGAAGGAGGGCGGGGCTCATAGCCTGATAAATAGAGACGTTAGGAATTGTTATGTTCAGCATTTGGTGCTTGGAATGGAGCAGCACTTTCTTATCTGCTATTTTGCACAATAAAGCTTTGAATTTACAGTGGTGAATGTGGTTTTGCTGTTTTAGACTTGGACTTCATTTAATTTGCACCATCTCTACAGTGGAGTGGTCTTTGTTGTAAATTTAAATAGAGATGAGCAAAGTGGAAAAGTTTGCTCCATGAAACATTTGCAGATTTTCTCCACTTAAGTGGATCGGGATATAAAGTCCAGCTCCCCAAAAGCTCTGCAAAATGCAGAGTTTGGCAGCTGTGTCAGTGGAGTTCAAATTCCGCATTTGGGAGCTTTTTACATTAGTGCTCCCTCCACTACTTGCCACTGGTCCAACTGTCATTTGGCTCTACCCCCACACCCCAGCTTATCGCTGGCCCAATATGAAAAATTAAATTCCCCTCCCCAATTGCGAGCACCAGTCCTGACTGTATTGTGCATCCCTGGTGTCCAGTGCCCCCCTGCCAATCGCTGACCCATTACAAAATGAAAGAAATCCATGGTCCACCTCCTCCCCATCGCCAGGTACCAGACAAACTTTGAAATAATTTCCATGGTGTACAGTGGACCCCACCCCACCCCTGCATCTGCTACCTGTCCCGCTCCCCTCCACCCTGACCCCAAGTGGGCAACCAGCACATCCCTCCATTTTCCTCCACAGCCAGCAGCCTGACTAAGCTCTCAATGAATGAGCATGTGCTAATACAAGCACACGCTCATTTGACTGACAGTCAACTAGCTCACAGTCATCGTAGGAAGTTTTCCAGCGGGTGTAGAGAGGGTGGATGCTCCAGTCGCTGGCTGGTGGTGTGGGATGGGAAATGGACTTGTGGACCCTGGGAGGATCCACGACACTGTTCCACCCCCAATACCCCACTGACCAGAAGGCCCCCTTCTCTCGCCCCTGAAAAACCTCCTACAATGACCCACGAGTTGGCAATGAATGAGCACATGCTTGTACAAGCACGCTCATTCATTGATAACTCAGATGGGCTGCAGCCAATGGAGGAGAGTGGAGAACTGTGCCGATGGCCCATTCGGGATTGGGGTGGGGAGAGCAGGGTGTTGGGTGGTAGATGCAGGGGTGGAGGGGTCCTCTGGACAGCAGGGAAATTATTTCTAAACTTGGTCCAGTGCTCAGCAATGGGGTGGGAGTGGACTTTAGATTTCTTTCATTTTGCAATGGGCCAGTGATCAGTTGGAGTGGGGACAATAGACACCAGGGATGGACACTATGGGGAGGGGGGATTTAATTTTTCATATTGGTCCAGCAATCAGCTGGGTGGTGAGACCACTAGACACCAGGGATGAACAATACAGTCAGGATGGTGCCCAGCAATTAGGGGGGTTATTCTTTCATATTTGGCCAGTGATCAGCTGGTGGGGGGACCATTAGACACTAGGGAAGTTATGACAGTCTGGCTGGTGGAGATCAGCGAGGGGGAGGCAATGGACATCAGGGATGCAGTGCTAGCAGTCATGTCAAACTTCTCCTTGCTTTGGGGTTTAAGTGCAATTTGCACTTTAAAAAACCCCAAAGCAATGGGAAGTCACCTCATGCCAATTTTTTGAATTTTCCACTATAGGTGGCAACTTTATGAAATGGCACAGGGAGGTAGAGCTGGCGGATTCATGGGGAATTCGCCTGCAAGGTAAAACTTCACTGCATCTCTACTGCTAAGTAAAGGCAGAGTAAATCAAATGTTTTAAATCCAACTGAAATCCCTGGTGTTCAGGCTATGGCCTGTCAACTGCCCTGCCACATGACAGAGATCTTTCAACTTACTCTTAGTTAACTGCCTCCGAATTTCTGAATTTTGACATATAAAATAGTCAGATATTAGAAGCTCTGAGGGACTGTCACGTCTCACAGTGCCTAGCTCTATCCTACCCTTTTATTTTCAATAAATTCCAACTTACCACCCAGATGCCAACATTCAGAGTACCTTGGGTACTTCTCTGAACACTTCTGTCTCGATCTGACTTCATGATCTAGTATATATTCATGCAATTCTTATAAAATGGGCTATAAAAATCCCACAACCTCATTGGTCAAAATATGTCACATGACCATCGGTTATTTTCTGACAACTGCACACCTCACTTGAGCTATGTACTTTTTTTAATAAATATAAGCTCATTTTATAAGTGGGATAATACATGCCAGGTTGTGCAGTTATATGGAATAATGCTCTTTAGGGTGGATATAGACCTCATGCTTAACAACCGCTTAAGGTGTGCATTTTCCTTTTATAACTGCACACTCTCTTATGTGTTATCCTTTAAATTCCTAATAGCTGCATGAACTACTATGGTACTGAATGTACACAGTTCCAACTAAGAAGTTTAAACCACCTGTGCCTATAATAAAGCTTTATCTTTCACCTATAAAAGCATAGGAAGATTTTTAGGGTTGCCTGAAGGAAAAATCTGCATTTATTGTAACACGATTTGACTACTTTAAAACACATATTTATAACAAAAGTCATACTACTGTTATTTTTGTTTTGCTTCTGTGTGAACCTAAATTCTGAAAATGTTAAAGGTTTGTAAAACATTTTAGTTTTTAAAAAGTTGTGATTTTTATAGAGGATGCGCGTGTAAGTTAGATTATTTTTCCTGTGCAACATCGTTTTCTTACTACAGAGCATCCTCTTTGGTCTACCATTTACAGTGTATGCTTTCCAAAATACTGTACATACAAATTAGAATCCTCATAGTAGGCTGATCATGCCAGGGATTGGCAGTGTGACCATATCCTGATATGTAGACTCTCTTTTTTGATACATTTGTTGAGGATCCTTGTTCCTATAAACAGGAGTCCAGTGCTACAATAAGATTATTAGATGACATGCAATGTGATGTTGGTTGATTTTTTATGACTTTGACATTTCATAGCCCTGAACTGAAAGAATGATGGCATCTTCACATATAGGAACACCTGACTGGCTGCAAAGTGGCTGATCAGGTGCTACTTTAGGCAAAGAATACTGGATCGTTTTCTTTGTTTCAGGTGATGTATTTGTATCTGTGTTAGTCCAGTTTACATTGGTGACTGGACTAACACGGCTATCACATTTCTTTTATTTGTATCCTTAAAATTTGGAGCTTGGTGGCAGAAGGGAGGCTGGGTGCTATAGAGTTGGGTAGGGGGTGTTATTTGACAGAGGATCAGTGGATTAGGTTGTGGAGGGTGAAAGAATGATGTACAAATACAGCACTGGCAGCCACATCACTTTAATCCTACTATAATTTACCTTATTTATAGGAAATTTCACTAAGACTGGGAGGGGTGCTAGAGGGTGGCAGGGTGGGCTTCGTTACTTCAAAATGTCAGGATGGTGGGGTAGGATGGGGTGGTAACTGTGTGTCTGGGTGGGTGGCGTAGATTAAACTAACCATATTAAGGGCCAACAGCCTCTACTAATAATAGCCTTTGCCTTCCATACCTCTTACTGTTTTGGTGGTCCTGCATTGTACCTTCTTGACAGCTACAGTGTTGTTTTATATTTTAAAGCCCAGAACTACATGTAGTAATCTAAGAAGAGGCTGACCAGAGCTGTATAAAGAGGAATGGTTACATCTCCTACTGGTTACATCCTTTAAAGCATCCCAGTATTCTGTCAGTCCTCTTAACAGCAGCACACAGCTTGTCATGCTTCATCCACTGACAATGATGACACCCTGGTTCTTTTCCTCCTCTACTGCAGCAAGGAGTCCCATACAGTGCCTCTGTTGTTCTCCCCAAGTATAGCACCTTGCATTTGGCTACACTGAATCTGGAGCTCCAGGGTTCTGACCAGTCACCAGATTGTTCAGATCTTCTTGACCACCCTGACCAGTTAAGCAGCCTGCTGAAGACTGCGACTTCCAGGTTCTTTTTTTTTTAACTCTTTTTATGCCCCCTTATCATTGGCAGCCTGATCTCTCTCCGGTGAGTACACTCGGTGCGGTCTGTTCCCACCCACCTGAAGCCCCAGACTCATCTCTCTGATATGGGCCCATCCCCTTGCTGCACCACCTAGCTGCCTGATCCCCGGCACTGAGCCCCTCTGGAGTGGGACTGCTGATGCCTCTGGATCTCTATCTCAAATGTAATGGAGCAGCCATGGAGCGGAGGGAGTGCCCGAGATAGAGCTGGAAGGTCCAACATTGGGCATGGAGACTAACGACTGGTCTCACCTTCGCCTATCAGGTGCCGGGGTTTTTCACTTTCTGCCCCACCCGGAGCTTGGACATGCAATGATGGCCAGCGTCTGCTGAGCTCCACCCCCAGTGCCATATGGCACCGTTGCATGTTCCCGGCTATCCCCGACTACCGTCAGAGGTCGCTCAAGTGCGACGCATTCCCTACACCCTCCCCAGGAAGGGAGATCCATCTTCCAGATGGTCAATCCATCCCCCCCACTGACCCCCAATGGCCCGGGCTCATTTGCAAACCCAGGTCGCCAGCGCGGCATGAGGTGAGGCATCTAATGCCTTAACCCTCAGCACCACCGGCCAGCTGCAACTTCCAGGTTCTTGATGCAAATATTCAACAACAGTGGTCCCAGAACTGATCCCTGAGGGGACTCTGTTGAGTACCCTCTCCACTCAGAGTAGTGCCAATTCACTATGACAGTCTGCTTCATGTCTTCAACACAATTATAATTTCACCTCATGTGTGCCTCACGTATATCACATTAGTGTAGTGGCTGCTCATAGAGCATCAATCCATCAATTGATGTACTGTGAGTGGTCAGTTCTGCATGCATGTCTCAGAAGGCTTCTAGCAATAATTTCTACCCCCCCCCAGATAAAAACAGTTGATCGATGAGTACTCAGGTTGACAAAAGAGAGTGCACATCATTGTAACAACTGTAGCCAGGTTGGAACAGTAAACCTTAAGTTAGCATGAATTAAATGTACAACTACTGTGCTAGACATGGACCATCAGCCTCTATCCCAGTTAACATCCCCATACCCCTTATTAAGCAATGGGGGCCCAAGAGATGACAAAAGAGGCTTTGCCTCATAGTTACTTAGAATCTGTCAGCAGAAAAAGGCCTGTTGGCCCAATGAGTATGCCCCTTCCTACCTAACAAATGTTGAATGAGAGAGCCCTTGAGGCTCCTCACTCCACCTTCTCCACTCCCTATATTATGTGGTGTTTACCAAGCCCATGAATCTGTTCCACTCTTTTTTGAATCCCTCACTGATTTCAGAGGCCACCTCCTCAGGCAACATATTCCACTTTACTACTACCCTCTCTGTGAAAAATTACTTCCTGGTATCTCTCAAACTTGCCTCCTGTCAGCTTCTTAGAGTTTCCCCTGGTGATTGTTTCCATTTAGAATGAACAATTTCCTGCCATCCAATTCATGTAACCTGTGGGAGTGTTTGTATGCTTTAATCATATCGCCTCTTTCCCTTCAGGCCTCAGGCATGTACATGTTCAGCACTGCTAACCTCTCCTGGTATTTCCTTTCCTGCTGACCCTGGATCATCTTAGTTACCCTCCTCTGCACTGCATTCACCCTTTTTCCATGCCTTCTTTAGAAGCAAACTCCAGAACTACAAGCAGTGCTCTGGGGGGGCTGAACCAGTGACCTATACAGTAGTAGCAGCACCCCCCTTCTCCTGCTGACAGTCTATCTCACTACGTGCCCCAGCATCCTTTTTCTTTCTGCCCACCACTCTACTGCATTTTGCTAATGCCTTCAGGCTGTCTGATATTATTACTCCCGATTACTTTCCCTCTATAGCGCTTTATACTAGTACCTCACCGGTCCTATATTCGGTGCTAGAATTTTTTTTGCCTCTGGGTGAATCACCCTGCATAATGTGGTATTACATTTTAACTGCCATATCTTAGACCACCTTTCCAATCTACTGAGGTCCAACTTCATGATTTTAGTCCCTCCTCACTGTCAACCCCACCACATTTCTTAATATTATTTGTGAAAAGGCATATCTTGCCCTCAATCCCTGCCCCTATGTTGCAGATAATGATGTTGAAGAGGACTAATCCCAAAATTGATCCTTGTGATACCCCATTAGTTTTTTACGGTTAATGCTCTTTCCTCCAGAGCCCAAGCTACCCTCCAGATGCTAGCCACCCCATCCTCATGCCTTCCAGGACCTACCTTTGAGTGGTTGCAGCACAGCTTGGGTATTCGATGGGATACAGGGTTACCTGATGGCTGGGGTCAGTGGTGGCTCAGACCTCCATCATTTTCCATCATTTTCATCCCTTAGAGAGGAAGAATGCAATGGTACCTAGACATCCCATGCATGCTTCTGTGCATGCTGCATCAGCAGCTGCTGCTCTCTCCTTCAAGCCATCCATCCCAAGCTGCCTAACTCCTGGCCAATGCTAGGACCTAGAAGTAATGGGCACTGAAACCCTTCCTCCCAGAGAGAAGAGCAATCCTCTGGATGCTCAATCCTCTCCCTCCCTTCCCAGCCAAACCCCCGCAACCCGAGCTTGCATTCAAAACCTGGTCACTGGTGTGGTTCAAGGTGTGGTGTACAGTGTCTCAACCTGTGGTGCCACTGGGTCAGCATGTGATACCCCATTAGTGATCCCTGACCTCTGAGTATATCATGATTTACGGTATTACCACCCGTTATGTCCTGTCACTTAACCAACTTCCCATTCACCCAGAAAATAATGCCCCCTACTTCGAAGTCTTGCTTCTTCTTATCCAACCATCTCTGTGGAACAGTGACAAAGGCTTTGCTAAAACTGATAATTTACAGTACTAAGTTTTATTTAACTTAAAAATATATGTATAAATGCACTTTATTGTTGGGTTTTTTTGCACTGTTGCTCACTAATTTCCCTTCCCTTCAAAATTCATCTGAAAATAAAGTGTTACGAACTAAATACATCTTTCATGTTTAAAGAGGACAGGAAATCATTTCTATTTGGTAGCTGTTTATAAATTTCTTATTTTCAAAAAATTATATTGATTCCTGTAAGTTATCCATGTGTAACTGTACCTGAATATAAAGTGATGAAAAACTATGTTTTGCATTGTTTGCTTATGGACAACATTCTGTTACAGTTTTGGTCATGGAACCTATTATCTGGAGTTTTAACTAAGTCACAATTTGTGCATAGAACCTTGAACAAGTTTCTAATATGACAACAGCTCATGTTTAGCATTCTGTACACAAATCACAACAGTAGAAACTATGAACTACTGGATACATTAAAAGAATTGTGCAGCATGTTATCTTGAAAAGAAAACAATTGAAACACATTTTTCACATCAGTTTTATTAAGGTATAGTTAAATATGGCTCATTTGGAGGTATGAATTCATTGATGTAAACAGGAACATTACTAAGTGCAGCCAAGCAGCAAACATGTCCTTCCCCTTTAAATGGTTTATATAAATAAATAAATTCAAGGTACAGTAATAGTTTGTTAACAACCCATTCCTTCTTCCCTGCCTTTGTCACCCAGTCAAAGAATTTGCTCTGGTTTTGTTTGACCAACCTTGTCCCCATGAACCCATGTTGTCTCTTGTCCTTTGGCCCATTTCCTGCAAGAAAGTTGTTGCCCTTTTCTGTATGTCTCTAACAGCATACCAATGATAGACATTAGGCTGACAGGTCTGAAGTTCCCCACATCATCCTTACTCCCACTCTTACATAGGGAAACTACATTTGCCATCCTCTGGTTACTGGATACTATCCCTATCTTCAGTGAGCTACTAAATAGCTCAGCTATCAGTTCAGCAAGGACTTGCTCCATCTCCTTAAAGGAGTTCTGCACCCTCATATCTTTTTGTTTGTTTCCTTGTCAATGGTGAACTCTTCCTGTATCTATTGGGGATATACAGTATGAGATTATCATAGGAATCATAGGAAAGAATTCAAGCAATTATGGACTTTCATCCTTATAGTTTGCCCTATCCCTAATTACTTCAACGTTCAAAATTCATAAACCCTATCCATGAACTCCACATCCAATCTAGACTTTAAAGTATCCATATTAGGACTCTATAATCAACACAGGGAAATCATTCCAGGAAGAGACCACCCTTTGGCTGAACCAATTTTTTTTTATTTTTAAATTCCACCTAGACTGAAAAAGTTGTTTAGAGTGTTTTCTAGAGCTTGTGCGATCAGTCTTGAATATAATTCCCATCTCCACACACAATGAAGAATCCCCAATAGCTTTATAAAGCAGACAGATGTCCCTTCTGAACCTTCGATAGTGTAGTGAATACAGGCTCAAGAGTTCCATCCTTTCCCTATAAGATCTAGTCCCAAGTCCCAAGTTCTTCTTTGAATACCCTCTAGCCTAATAATATCTTCCCTTTTGTATGGTGACCACAGCTGAACACAAAACTCCAGATGTGCTCTAACTAAGGAACGACACAACGGAATCAGAACTCTGGCATCTCTGCTGAATATATGTCTAAGAATGCTATTTAAATTTTGATTCGCCTTTCTTATCTGAGTTGAGCACTGATGACTAAATTTAAAATCAGGGGTGATCATAATGCCCAAATCCCTTTCTTGTGCAGTAACAGATGGCATATTGCTCCCAATTTTGTAAACTGTTCCAATGTTTTATTTCCCAAATGCATAATCTTACATTTTGCAGAGTTCAGTTCCAGTTTATTTGACTCTGTCCATGCCTCTATGTTACAACTAGCTAGTTGTAAAAGCCTTCATCGGTTGGATTGTGAACAACAGCTCTAATCTGCAGTCATCTGTAAGTTTAGATAACCAAACATTAGGGTATTTATTTTCAAAGTAGAAATGTAAATATTAAACAGGCAAGGTCCTAACACCGAACCCTGGGGAACATCACTAGTCACAGGGGCCCAATCTGAATAAACCACCTTGACTGCCACCCTCTGGCTCCTGTCCCTCAACCAGTCTTTGATCCAACATACTACATTAATCTCTAATTTAAATTCCCTCAGCACAGCAATCAACTCACTGTGTGGCTATTTATTAAAGGCTTTTGCGAAGTCCATAAAAACAACAACTGGATTACCCAAGTTTAGTTCTCGATTAAAATTCTCATAGAAGGCCAATAGATTGGTCTGACAAGACCTAGACTTGATGATCTCATGCTGCAATGAATACATCATATTATTTCCCTCTAGGGAAGCCAATATCTTATTCTTCAAAATACTTTCTAGTACTTTGCCCATAAGTGATGTCAGACTAACTGGCCTAAAGTTAGAAGGTACAATTCTAGAGCCTTTTTTTAGAATAGGGACAACTGTTGCAACTTTCCAACCCCTAGGAACTTCACCCCTGTCCTAGGAAGCCTGGAAAATATAGGTAAGGGGAGCTACCAAAATATCTGCCAATTCAGCAAATAACTCTAGGATGGACATAATCTGGACCAGGAGATTTACTTGATCTCCATATTTCTAAGTTTATCCAATACTTCACAAGGATCAATTATTACAGCACCTGGGGATGGAAGATTACTATAACTATCTTGGGATGGGGTGTAAGTATTAAACACAGAACAGAAGTATTTATTCTGGGTATCGACCATTTATTTTCCTGACACAGCATGCCACATAACATCCTTAATGGAACCTATAGTGCCTGAACTCTTTCTCCCACTGTTTATATATGAATAGAAATATTTTTTATCTTTAATTTTAGAGGCTAATTCTACCTCAAATTGTGCTTCAACTTTTCTGATTGCTGTTTTTACACTAGCTGCAGTGTTTTTAAAAGCTAGATGGTTATACTCTGTTCTATCCCTTTTATATTTTCTGTAAATTCTGTTCTTCTTATTAATCAGTCTCTTAATATAAGGACTGAACCAACATATTTTTTTATTACCTTTATATTTATTACTAGTAGGTATATACAGTATTTTACAGTGAGGTTTTTAAGTTGTTCAAGCAATAAGTCCCACATCTCATTAACAGTGCTGCTATGGAAGACAGTACCCCAATCCCAGCAAGAGAAATCCATCCTGAACTGGGAAAAGTTAGCCTTACTAAAGTTAAGTTTGGTTATAGTAGTGGATTCATTAAGAACATAGGGTTTATTAACATTGAACTGAACCATACAATGATCACTATTGCCCAAAGTAGGATTAACACAGACATTAGCGATATAATTCCCCATATTAATTAAAATAACATCCAAGATGTTATTACCTCTAGTGTTTTCATCTACTTGCTGCTTGAGCCCAAGTTGGTCTAAAGCATCCAGAAAGGATTTATCTGTTTTATTGAAACCCTGCCATAACTTCCAATCAATATTGTACAAATTCATATCACACAATATTAGAATATTATCAGCTGGATCAAGGCTGGTAATTTGTTTAATCAAATCTAAATCATGGGCTTCTGAACTGGAAGGAGGACAATATACTAACCCCATAAAAATTTTGGCTCCATCAAGCGGTAGTATTTAAACCCATTGGGATTCTAAGTGTAGCTCTTCATTTTTTAATTCCTCACTAATTATAGATTCATGGATATAAATAGCCACTCCTCCACCTTTCCTATTTGCTCTAGATTTAAAATATAGGGTAAACCCATATAATGAATATGCCCACGAATCATTATCATCCCACCAGGTCTCAGTAATCAGTGCAAGTTGTATTTTCTGTGAATATAGTAATATTTTAAATTCCTCAGATTTATTCACAAGGCTCCTAGGGCTGGATATTCAAACTGCGCCATTCTGTGGTGCAAGCCCTTGCGCTGCACAAAATAGTTGCGCAGAGGTGTAGCCGGGGTGATATTCAACAGAGTTGCGCTATTGAGCAACTCCTTTGAATATCACCCCCCCGGCCACAGCCACTGTGCATGGCGCAGTGGAACTTGTGCCACCACAAGTGGTCAGAGTGGAGCATTCAAGATGCGGTGGCGCAAGTTCCATTGCACCATGCACAAATTTCTGATATTCAAAAGGTGACATGCAAATGGGGCCATAATTCATGCAAGGCACAGGGGGGCCATTTGCATCTATTCATGGCCCCATTTACATGCCATTATCATGCAGGTGTGCCGATCCCCAAGGACTTGTGCCTGGCACCCTGCCAGGCAGCAGCCATCGGGGACTGATGCCCCCTGCAGCCCAATCGCGGGCATAAGTCAAAAATTTCCCCCACCCCCCAACTGGCCCGATCACGGGCATAAGTTTAAAAAAAACCTCCCCCCGACTGGCCCAATCGCGGGCATAAGTGAATAATCCCCTTCCCCGACTGGCCCAATCATAGGCATAAGTGAAAAAAACACCCCCACTAGCCCGATTGCAGGCAAAAAAGTTCAACCCCACAGAACATATCCCTGGTGGTCCAGTGGACTGCAAAGCCCGATCGTGGGCATTAGAGTCCACCCCACCAGAGGTCCACCTCGGTGATTTAGGTGGCCCCCACCCCACCCACCCAGAGCCCCACCACACCTCCCCCGTCAACTCGGCGGCAGCATCCACCCGCCTGCCACCCGCCCGCCGCCGACTGACTGCTCGGTAGGGCTGCCGCCCATTGGTTCAGAGCAAGAGCCAATGGGTGTGCAGCCCATACCGTACAAGGCAGTCCAGATATGTGAATGAATGAATGGTCACCACCCAGATCATCTCCCCTGAATAAAAATATTAGTTTTTATAGTGCAAACAACTCCCTAATAAGTCACAGCACAGTGCCCTGTATTATGGAGTGCCCGAAAAATAGATAAATTAAAAATAAGGTGGAATCATAGACGATTGTAGTTCTGCTATACTCGCACTGAACTACCGTCTCTCTTCCTTGTTGGAAGTAGCGTCATATGTGACCAGGGCTCCCAGCAAATTGCATTAAAAATGTTGAAATCAACTAAACTTTGAAATAGTCTCAGCTCTCACCTACTATCAGATTTAGTGTTTTACAGGCAGCAGTTTATTTTCACTGTTCATACTAGTCTCCTGTAACTATGCTGGGGACTCCATTTTCTGGTTGTTGAAATCCCTTTATCCCTGAGACTGCAACAGCACATAAGAACATGATGTGTTAGTACCCTTTAGACTCTACAGTATGCTCATCTGCCTAAGTAGACTTCAACAAAGCAAGCTGCAGCAAGGTGTGAAATATCACATTTGCTTTCAATTAGCTTTGGAAATTACTTAGTAGTTGTAAGCCTTTTTTTTTTCTTTTAAATTGCATTTTGTTTTTGTATTTTCAGATTTTTAAGGGTATTTGTACTTGTCACATTGTGATGGTGTAAAATGCATGCTAAGGCATCATGTGCTTACTGATAATGCAAATCTCAGAAGCAAATAAGATTTCAGTAATCTACAAATGGAGTCACACAGGTTGTTTACAGGGGACTTCTACTACTATTAAAAGTAAACTGAAGCAACAGTTTATATCCTGAACTGTGATGGAAATGGAGGTCACTGGTGATAAGTAAACAGATTAAATGTACAATATGAGACAATGTAATGTACCTTTCAGTCCATGTGGATGTATCTCTTCTAGGCCCATGGACTTATCCACCTTAAGTGAGCCTAAGTCCCCAAGTACCTTTTCTGCTGAAATGGGATCCACAATGACCTATTCTCCTCTCCCCTTTGACCTGATGGCACAGTCAGGCATTGATCCTTTGTTTTTCATTGAGAACTTAGAGCAAAAATATCTGTTTATTATCTTTCTCTTCCCCATCTATCTTTGCTTCTATTACTTTCCTCATTTTCTTCTTCTCCCTTATGTAAAGAAAGACTTATCTCCTTTCTTCATATTCTCTACAATTCTCAGCTCAAAAGCCTCAAAAGATAAGGGGCTTGGGGGGAGTTGGGTTGGGAGTTAGGATGCTCAGAATTAAGAAAGACTATTAGTTGGGGGAGATATGGGTACTACCGTATATATTTTATTTATTGACTGAGAAAGGAGGAAGGTAATTGGACACCTTGGTCATTGTAGCAGCTGAGTGGGAGTGGTTGAGATGATGTTTACTATCTGTTGTGGGAGTACAGTGTTCATGGATGTTGCAGAAACCAAATTAAGGCACCATTTGGATACTGAAACAGAGTGGTGGAATTTGTGATATTCAGCACTCACTTTCAGGTTTGTTTCCATCCCTAGCATCTATATTGCTATATCGTTATTCTCTCTCTCTCTTTCTTTCTTTCTTTCTTTCTTTATAAGTTTTCAGTACTGGCTTTGTAGA
This sequence comes from Neoceratodus forsteri, assembly GCA_016271365.2. NCBI lineage: Eukaryota > Metazoa > Chordata > Ceratodontiformes > Ceratodontidae > Neoceratodus > Neoceratodus forsteri. The sequence goes on from CM028130.1 coordinate 1,071,988,327, forward strand.
GCTGATGGCTCAGGCAAAGGCAAATCAACACATACAGAATACACTCACATTTAACATCAGCAGCGCAACAAGACCTACATGAATTTCTCGATTCCTTAAGTCTATGTGATCCTTGGAGATTGTTGAACCCCATGTCCCATACCTTTTCCTTTTACTCCACAGTCCATCACTCCTCCTCAAGACTAGACTACATAGTAATAAGCCGATCTCTCCTGTCCGGCTTATACAATGCAGGAATTGAATCCATTGTGCTCTCTGATCATGTCCCAGTTTGGACCTCCCTAATATTGGATTCTAATTACCAAAAAGACTCTACTTGGAGACTAAATACCCAATTACTTAAAGACGAGTCCTTCGTGGAGAACAATTATAACTTAGTTCCAAGAATAGACCACAAATGGTGTGCCCTAAAGTATTTTCTTAGGGGGGAATTTATAAGGTTAGCGTCCACCAGTAGGCATCGAAGGGAAACACAGGCACTAACCCTTCTGGCACAGATTCACACAGTAGAATAATCTCTTTCAGCTACCTCCCCTCCATCTCTAGTAACCACCTTACTGTCTCTACAGAATCAATATGCTTCCCTCCTTCAGGAAAAAGCTGAATTCACCATCTTAAGAACTCAGGTGCAGTATATTGATCAGGGTGAAAAGGCAGGTCATCTGTTGGCCTTATGTTTTAGGAAGCTAGAAGCCTTCAGGAATATACCTGCTGTTCAAGCTCCTGATGGTACAATTAAAACCCATCCTAGGGATATTGTCACTGTCTTCAAACAATTCACTTCCTCGCTTTATGGCACAAGAGTAGCGCCTCCATCTAAAGAAGACCTTACAGCATGCCTTACCTCTATAGCTTTACCTTCACTGACATCCACACATCAAGAATTCTTGTCCTCCGAACTATCCCATCAAGAAAAAGAACTGGCTATCAACTCCTATCTCTAGACAAAGCCCCAGGCCCTGATGGTTTCCCTTCCAATTTCTATAAAACTTATATTAAGGAAATAACCCCCATTCTTCTTCGCTTCTTTAAGTATCTGATCTTGGGAGAGGCTTTGGACTCCTCAATTCTAGAAGCCACTATTATCCTTCTTCTCAAGCCAGATAAAACCCCTTCTTGTCCTGCCAGTTACCGACCTATATCCTTGTTAAACTGTGATATAAAGATTCTAGCAAAAATTCTGGCTAATGGAATTGAAAAAGTCTGGACCTGCCTTCTTAGTCCGGAACAAGTGGGTTTTGTAGCAGGCAGATCATCATCAGACCATATCCGGAAACTCTCACACATATTCCTAGCAGCAGAATCTCATCCCTCTCCAATGGCATTAACAGCATTAGATGCAGAAAAAGCTTTCGATCATGTAGATTGGGCCTTACTGTGGACGTCACTTCAAAGATGAGGTTCCCTCCTTGTTTTGTTTAGTAGATTGAAACCTTATACTCCTCCCCTCAGCTAAAATTCATTGCAATGGGGTATATTCTTCATCCTTTCCTCTCAATGCAGGTACACTTCAAGGAAGACCACTTTCACATTTTCTCTTTAACCTTTACTTGGAACCACTACTTAGGCAACTGAAAGCATCTCCCTCCATAGATGGAATCCCGATCGGAAACCAAACCCTGCAAATATCGGTTTATGCCGATGACATTCTATTACACCTATCAAATCTGGTCTCTTCTTTCGCAGAACCCTTAGAAATTTTGGCAAACATTCAAATTATAAACTAAATCTTAATAAGATGGAAATCTATCCCCTTAATTGTAGCATGCATAAGCATTCTTTTACACATTTTGGGATGAAGTGAAAATCCTCAGTATATTAAATATCTAGGTATTAACCTTACTACAGATCTTGTTTTACTACATAAACTTAATTTCTTAGATCTCTGGACCACTATACAGCAAGATATCTTGTGCTGGAGAAGTCTCTCACTCTCTTTATGGGGTAGGATTAACATTATTAAAATGAATGTTCTGCCGAGATTGTTCTACCCTCTCAATATGCTGAATGTTTGGCTACCTTTAACCTTCTTTAAACGTATATATGCTGATGTTACCTCCTTTATTTGGCTTGATAAAACTGCCAGGAGGGCATACCATAAATTATGTTTACCTAAGGAGTATGGAGGACTACACCTTCCCAACTTCATGTTATATTACTGGGCAAGCCATCTTTACAAATGCAGAAAATGGTTGTCTATATCCCAAATGCAAAAACAGACAGATTACATACCCATTTGGTTGCAAGGGGAATCCGATTTATTCTCTTGTAATAAACTGGACCCTCTCGGAATAATTTATGGCCCGGAAAAAGTTCTACCACAGGCCTTATATTCCTCTCCAATTGTTTTTCTCTTCAAGTCATATCTCAACTTGGTGGTCATTATAAGATATCCCCAGCACAGATGTCTCTCAGTCCATTCTCTTTAATCCAAATATTAAGGTAGGGGGTCGGCCTCTCTCTACATCTTGGATAAAAATACCTCAAGATTCTACAATCTCAGACTTTTACTCTGACACCACCATTCTAACCTCACAAGAGATAATAATTAAATTTGGTCTTCAATCTACCTCATTTTTCAAGGTATACCAGTTTTGGCATGCACTGACTAAGCTATTTGGGCAAAATTTAAAACCTTCTATGTTTGGGGAGCTCCTATACCAAATTTCTGGTCCAGCTTGTCAACCTCATGGAATTTCCATAATATACAAGGTTCTACTTACTAGCCCAAAGCCTCCTTCCCCAGTAGGCTCCACAGTTTGGGATAATCTTATACCTGATACAGAACTTAATTGGTTGGACCTCTGGAAAAATCTCTACACCTATATTTCTCAGGACAGGTTTAGGTTAACTCAATATAGAATTCTAAACAACTTGTACTACACTCCGGTAAAGTTAATGAAGATGGGCCGGCTCGAGGCTTCATTATGTACCAGATGCAATACGGAAAAGGGCACTTTAATGTACATTTTTTGGACCTGCAGGAAGGTATCCCTCTTGTGGACACAAATTGAGAACCAATTGGATCCGCTTCTGAGTCTGCAAGGATTATTTACCCCACTTATCTGTGTTATTGGGAAATTCTTGGAGATTCAGATTAAAGAAAGAAGGTACCAAATGGCCCTCATCTCTCTGGCGGTCAAAAATTTTGTCCTGCAGCATTGGATGGACCAGGTGACCATTTCATACTCAGAATGGTTGTACGAATTATCCTTTGCTCTTAGAGTAGAACAGTTAATTACCAGTGTCAGACACCGTACTCCCTTGTTTCATAAAAATTGGGGGAAACTGTATGCACTATATGTGAGTTAGTGGTTCCTTTTGGATCATGACGAGCCCACTGACAAATTATAATACTTCACGGATTAGAGTACATCTTGATTTTCTAACTGTAGTCAGGCGTTGTAGGTACAAGATCTGATATATAATATACCTTGACAGGGGTGATAGTGGGGGTGGTAGGGAATGGGGGAGCCTGGGAAGGGGTTTCAGGGGTGGGTGAGGATTTTGTTTTATCCAATTGTTGTACTATGACTTAAACTTCAAGTCTGTTTTTTCCTTTATGTCATGATTGTTATGTAAAATCAATAAACCACATTTGATTTAAAAAAAAATATATTTTAGAATACACTCACATTTGTAGTCAGTGTTCACAGATAGGGCCAAGTCCCCAAACAACAGAAATCAAAATTACAAAACCTGTAGCATTCACAGTAAAAATATACTGAGTAGGGCAGTGCAGAATGTTGAATTCTGCCATCAGAAATTGTGCAAAATGGCAATTCTGCTTTCAAAATACTTTTTTAAATTTATTTTTCAACTCTGCAGAATTCCGGAAACAATTTCTGTGCAAACCATGGAACAATTTTGCATGGATCAAGTAAAATGCGAAATGTTGTTATATGGATTGAGGAAAAAATCTGCAGTTCACATATAATGCAGATAATTGATCTGTAAACACCATTTGACATGTGAAATGTTGGAATTCGGCTACCCATGCAATTCAACAGAATTTTCCGAAATTCAGTGCACTATCATCTGCCAGAATTTGAACATTCCATACAGCCCTAAAGCTGAGAAAACATTTGCGCCAAAATAGTTTATTAAGCCATACAGGGACAAAGACTGCAGCTCTAACTGCTCTGGCATTTCACCTTTAAACAAGTAAGCTTCCTAAGTGGGGGGCACATAGAGTTCTGATTCCCATTTCTTTTAAAATCTTATGCTATTTTACCAAATTCCAACTTTATTTTTAAAACTTCCTTACTCGTATAGAATATTTGTTTATACATAATGTATTGTGGTTCACATATGTAATATCATGTATTTATTTGAAAATAATTATTTTTTTTCTATTTTAGATTTTCTGCCTCTGAGAATGGTCAGCCCTCACTGCACTAGCCCACCCCCAACTAGCAGTCATCCTCACTTGTACTTATCGACCTTGTTCCCCCACAGCTTGCTCCCCTCATGGTGGAGCCTGGTAGAAGAGAGCCCCCCCAAAACACAATTCAGTTGGGCAGGGTGCACCAGGTTGTGTCTCAGGTCAGGAGTCAGCTTGGCATCATCCATAGGCTCTGTTTCCATTGTTTTCTCCCCTTGGCCAGCTGTGTGCCATGACGCAATTGTGTGTGCAAGTAGAAACATGCATCTTACCATGCATCATGCTGCTGGCCATCCTGCATTGCTGGTGCACCTACTGCCCTACTACAATACCTTCATATGGCAAGAGCATTTCAGCCATGTGGCACGTCCCCCCTCCTTTGGAGAGGAGACCAGCCTGTCAGGCACTTGATCCTCTCCCCCTGGCTGACCCCCAGCAGCCTGAATCTGCTTCAGAACCCAGGCTGCTGGTGTGGTGAGAAGTGTGGCATCCATCATTACAACCCTCCATGTCACTGAGCCATATGATTACTTCATTTGTAAGGTTATGCACACTAAATGAATTTAAATTCTGTGTGACTGCAGGATGACATTTGAAATTAGCTTTTGTTCAATGGCTTTTCATATTGTTTTAAATAAATATCACAACAAACTTCCTTATCTACCACTGAGAAAATACATACAGTCAGGTTTGTTACCATTAGCTCTCTGCCCTAGACTCTTGAAATCTTTTACATCTTCATGATTTTAGCCAATTAAGTGAATCTTTTTTTGTTTCTGTCACAATCATTTTGCATAACAATGTCAAACAAGACTAAAAGGACTCTTTCATAACTTAAGAATAACCTACATTTTTTATTAATTTGGGTAAGTTCATGAAATAGGGGTACTAATGTGCTCAATACTTTGTATGTCGATTTAAAAAAAATAACAGCCACTGCAGTCATGATAAGTAAATTTAAAAGGTAGCCACAAGTACAGATACATTTCATAGTTTGAGAAACCTAGGAGCACCCATTTTATTTTTATTCCATGTCCAGCTCCAAAATGTCACAGATTTTCCCTAGCAAAATGTGACATGCAAAACCACAGTATATTCCATTGCTTCTATGAAGTCTTTATTTTAGTTGCACTTCAGTAAATTTATGTTAAAAACTGCCTTGGATGTTGTCTTTTGTTAATGAAAAAACTTCCATCCTAGTTTTTCAGTGCTTATAAAATTTGTGGTTCACTCAAGTTTTGCATGGCGCATGTAACTGTGGTGTCCAAGCAAATTGCATTTTTACATGTCCCCAAATTTTCAGCAAAAGCATCCAGCTTTTTTTGAGTGGCTGATTTTCTTTTGAGGTTTGATCTTAAAAGTACTGCAGGACACTTTTGAGAGTGAGGTGAAAGCAATGCTTTTTTTAACTTAAAAAGTTGCGTAGTGTCCACTGTTGCACGTGCAATGTTTGGTGTCCCCACTGCACATGCAACACTGAAGGTGCTTTTCTCTCAAGTATGATATCAAGTTAGCCCACAACATAGTCCCTTTTTCACTCTTGGGTCATAGTGTTTTGAAATACTTAGTAAAATAAAGTAAAAGGGAAAGTAACATTTTTTTCAAGTTAAACACCAGTTGTGTCCACTGTTGCACGTTCAGTGTTTGGTGTCCTCTCTGTACGTGCAACATTAAAGGTGATTTTTCTCAAATCCCTGCTGGAGAGCTATCTCATAATCTGGTTCCTTTTTGACTCTTGAGTCACAGTGCCTTGACAAGCTTATTAAAATTGAACTATTGTTGATTTTAAAAATTCACCCTCATGTCACACTTTGGTAATCTTTTTTCATGAACTTACCCATTTGCAGTTTATCCTCCTTCTTCCTATGAAGCTGGGAGGTGGCTCCAGCTCCTCCCTTGGAGGGGCTCACCTCACTGGCCCCAACATCCCTCACCAGTTCCTCCTGGTAGATCCCCCACAGGTTGCCCCTCCTGTGACAAGGCCTGGGAGAGGAGCATTAACCTTCCTCCCTCCCCCAGAAATCCATGGTCCAGATTGCAGGTGGTTGGTGCAGGTGCAGTCGGGCCATCTGGAGCATGCCAGCTCCAAATTTCCAACTGTTTCTCCTCAGGACCCACAAACATGCAAGTGGTAAATGGTCTGGCTTAGCCTCATGCCCTGGTGGTGGGGCCCACCCCATTCTGGCCACACATCTATGCTGACACCCAGCTGCTGGGTTTCAGTCTACAGCGAACAGCACTGCCCCCCCTCCAAGGAAGGAGAGCTGTCTACAGATGCTTGATCCTTCCTCACCCCTGCCAACCCCCAAGTGACCCAAGTCTGTTCCTGAACCTGGGTCATCGGCATGGCATGAGGTGTGGCATCCAGCTCCTCAACCCTCAGCATCACCGAGCAAGCTAAAATAACCTATATTTTGAACTACATACTGCCTGAGGGTATTATATGTAGAGCTCATAACAATCATTTCTGATGGTCACGTGATGGTGTCCGTCTAGACGGCTGCATTGGCTTGGAGCTCCCCCCTCTCATCGCCGTTTCAGCGGTTTTTCTCGGTACTAGTGGGCGCTAATTACCACGATTGTTGTTAAAGGTGATTACTTACTGTACGAAGTGTCATTCCTCTTATTGGTCTCGGGAATAGCGTGCTATTTGGAAGGGATGGAGGCCGATATGAAGCAGGCCCCTGTCAAACACACCCCTTCTGCCTCTCCGAATAAGGCCACGAAAAAGCAGCGGAATCAAGGTCTGGGTAAGGCGGAATGGACCGACGACAAGTCGCAAGCGGCCCTCCCCCTGACCGAGGACAAGTTTATGCAGGAGCTCAATCCTATTAAAGACATTCTGAAGGACTTGACAGCTGAATTGAGATCGCTACGGGGGGACCTATTGATTGTCTCCACTAGGGTGGAGGATGTGAGAGCCAGGGTTTTCTCGATGGAAAAAGGCAGGATAAATCGGAAGAAACTATAGGTGACCTAAAGCAGCAAGTTAAGAAGTTGCAAAGTAAAGCAGAGGACCTAGAGGATGTAATCTAGAAATAATCTGCTTATCTTTGGATTACCTGAGATGGAGGAAGGGCCTGATCTCCTGGCTTTTCTGCAGAAGTTTTTGGCGAAGGTTGTGGGGCCTTCCCCTATAAGTCCCTCTTATCATTTGGAGCGTGCACACCATTCGCTGAGGCCCAGGCCCCCACCAGGTTCCTCTCCACTGCCCATAATCCTGAAGTTTTTAAGTTACATTGAGCGCCAGCATGTCTTCGCTAAGGCTAGAGAGCTCAAGGAGATCTTGTGGGGCTCGTCCAGGCTTCGCATTGTGCAAGACCTTCCGAAATAAACAAGGGAGAAAAGGGCTGCTTTCCACCCGGTGGTATCCAAACTGATTGCTGCTTCAATTCCCTTTAAGATGGCCTATCCTGCAACCCTGAGGGTCACGATTGGAGGCTCTGTATTTAGCTACACATCGCCAGAATCGGCCCTGAACGAGCTTGCCTCCAGGCTTCCAGAGCTATTTAAGAAGGCTGGATGAAGGACTGATTGTCGACTTGCTGCCAACTTAATATTCTATTGACTGCATGTGTTTTTTCTTAGAAGTCTGATGGTGTTGTTAATCGGGGCCGGGGAGGCCTAGTTCAGCTGGTGGTTTGGCTGTATGTTTTTCCCCTTTTCTTTCTGGGTAAATTTGTTGCTTATCCTCTCGGGGGGCTAACCACTCTTTGCCTTTTCCCTTTTTCCTCCCTTGCCTGTGCTTTTCCTTACCTGGTCCATTCCTTTTGGTTGCAGGGCTGGATTGGTGGCTGTCGGTTGGGCTGGAAGTAATCCTCATGGTGGGCTCTTTGGTTGGCTGGCAGGGGGAACTATGGTTTGAGTTGGTGTTTCCCTAGGGACTTCCTGGAGGGAGGACATTTTTGGTCCGGCTGTTTATTGTTCCCCTCGGGAACATCATCCCGGTGCCGAAATGACCGTGATGTGAGTTTCCTTTCCCCGAGTACCCTTATCCATTGGGCGGTCCTGGTGTGGGGTAAATCGGCCCCTTTTTTTTTTTTTTTGGGAATTCTGTCTTTCTGATGCATGGGGTGGAGGCACTCTTTTTATTGGGTAGATGGGAGATGCTGTGTCTATCTCGGGGATGCCTCTTGCCTTTTCTTTCACCGTGGTTGTTTCCTGGTGTGCCTTGCCATAACAAACTATTTTGCTCTTTCTTTTTAAAGGTGGCATATGCATCATGACAAGGGGCGATTGGGGGGACTCAAGCCTCTGGATGCCTGCTCGCTGGATGTTATCGCGAGCCTGAAGATGGGGGGTTGGCTAACCCCTCCCTGGTGAAGGTACTGACTTGGGTTGTAGCTTTGAGGGTATGGGCACATCTTTGCTGCTTGGGTGGTTGTTTGTATTTTTCACCTGGGACTAAGGGGTTCACAATGGGATCTGGATGGCCACAGCTGGTCTACTATTTTTTGCTATTACTCTTATCCTGGTCTTCCTTTGTAAATAGTTATCTGGGGAGTTTTGGGTTTTCTGTTGATTTTGGGGGATGGGGGGTTGGGAGGTATGATCGTTTATTAACCTGGATTTTTAGGGTCAGAGTTAAGGTGGGTGGCAGGATCTCATTACAGATTGGTTTTTATAGGATATTTGGGGGGCAGGTTCTGGTTGGGTGGGGTGGGTTTGATGGGTTGTTGATTGTTCCCCCTTGTTGGGTGCAAGTTTCATGTTTCAATAGTACTTACTGTTATGGGGGTCTCAGCTCTATAAAGAAAGTGGGGTCGGGATTGTTTTTGGGGTTGGTCTATTCTGGGTTTAATTATGTTGAAATTAATGGATATAGTTTGGGGGTGCACTTTTCTTTCTTATAATTTTATGGCTATCTGGATATTTAAATTTTGTTTACTGTATTTAAAGCGTTATGATGTCTCTGAAAATTGCTTCTTGGAATGTACATGGACTTGGGATCGGTCAAGCATCTTCAGATGTTTCGACACTGTTCATTATTATGAATTGACATTCTTTTCTCCAGGAGACACACCTCAGTCAGTCTGATACTAGATTATTATCTTGGTCAGGCTTCTCTTATCCCTATTTTGCTGGTAACTCCTGTTATAGTAGGGGGTTCGCAGTCCTCATCAAAAAACATGTTTTATTCACTATGTAGAAGACTGTGGCGGATGTGGAAGGGAGATTTATGCTGGTTCAAGGAACCCTCAATGGTGAAAATGTTGTACTTGGATCTATATATGGTCCAGTTGGAGGAGACTCTGTTTTTTTTATGTCTCTTACTGAGAAATTGATTAGATTCCTCCCGGCTCAGTTTATATTAGGTGGTGATTGGAATCTTCCTTGTTCACTGATGTTAGATAGAGAGCCCCAGGATCGCCCACCTTCTCCAGCCCACACAGCTTTCTCAGATCTGAGATCACTACTAGGTTTATCGCGATCCCTGAGAGTCTTGCCAACCCTTCTCCAGGATTTATCCTTTGTCTCCCAATCGCATGGTACCAAATATCGTCTGGACATGGTCTTGATTAGTGTTTCTCTTCTTTCAAGTCTGGGCCTATCTGGTATTGACCCGATCATCCTTTCTGATCATGCGGTTGTCTGGATCAAGCTTTCCCTTACTCCTGAATACTCTCGGGACTCGGTCTGGAGGCTGAACACACAGTTGTTAAAGGACCCGCAGACTGTCTCTAGTATAAGTTCCTTGATATCAATATTTTTGGCAGAAAATCTCAACTCAATTCCTAGATTTGATCAGGTCTGGTCTGCTCTTAAGTGTTTTCTCAGGGGCAAGTTTATTAAAACAGCTTCCTTTAAAAAGAAAAAAGGACTCGCTGATTCCTTGATTTTGATGGGTAGAATTCGGGAATTGGAGACTAAATATCTTTCAACTTCCTCCTTAATTGATCTTAAGCAGCTCTTGGCAGTTAAGGATGAATACATGGATCTTTTAAGGGAGAAAACGGAGTATGCTCTTCTTAAAACTCAAGCGAAATATCTCGACCAGGGGGAAAAGTCCGGTAAGCTCTTGGCACAGCGTCTTGAGCACTTGAGAGTTCTAGGATTATTCCTTCTCTGGTTTCCCCATCTGGGAGGTTGTCACTCGCCCGGAAAATTGCCCACATTTTAAGAATTCTACCTGGATCTGTACAGTAAACCGGAGTATCACATCCTGCTTCTGATCTGGACAGTTACTTGAGAGAGACTGACATTCCCTGCTTATCTGAAACTCAGCAGGCTATTTTGCTAGCTCCATTTCAGAAGGTGAAATTGAGAGAGCTATTGCTTCTCTCACCCTGACCACCACACTGGGTCCTGATGGTTTCCCAGCTAATTTTATAAGACTTTTGTCAAAGATCTGACACCATTCTCCTCAAATTGTACGAATATTTGGCTGTACCCCCGGATGTAGACCCCTCGCTGTTCGAGGCAACTATTGTCTTAATTCCCAAACCTGACAAGGTCCTCACTGATCCAGCTAGCTACAGACCTATCTCACTTCAAAATTACGATATGAAAATTCTAGCTGAACGTATTAAGATGGTATGGTCTGAATTGTTGAGTCCTGAACAGGTTGGCTTTGTGCCTGGCAGATCTGCGGCTGACCACTTGAGGACCCTCTCACATATTTCCCTGCATGCCCAATCCCTCTTGTATCCAGCGGCTTTGGTCTCTCTTGATGCCGAAAAGGCATTTGATCGGGTGGACTGGGCGTTCCTCTGGGCCATACTAGAGAAGATGGGCTTCCCGTCTGCTTTTGTTAATAGGATCCGGGTGTTTTACAGCTGTCCCTCTGCTAAAATATATTGTAATGGGGTATTGTCCTCCCTCTTTCGTTTATACACAGGTACTAGACAGGGTTGTCCCCTTTCTCCCCTACTATTTAATCTGTACCTGGAACCTTTACTCAGAAAGATTAAGGCATCTGCCCAGGTCAGAGGAGTTAGTTTATACCAAAAAGAGCTGGTCCTCTCAGCATATGCTGATGACATTCTTCTGCAGCTGGTGGATCCGGCTGATTCTTTGAGGGCGGTGTTAGGTCTTATTGAGAGGTTTGGGGTCTTTTCGGATACAGGCTGAATGTTTCTAAATCTGAAATCCTCCTCTTAATGTCCACACTAATAAGGCCGAGTTCTTCTCCTTTGGTATGAGATGGGCCCTAGATTTATTAAATATTTAGGATTTTTCTCCACTGATCCTCGCTTTTGGAGGAACTAAACTTGGACCGCTCAGGGACTCAGTTTCGCAGGATCTACAGCATTGGTCAGCCCTTCCCATCTCACTTTGGGGTCAGATTAATGTTCTCAAAATGAATGCCCTTCCCAGAGTGTTCTACCCACTGAATTTGGTTAATCTCTGGCTTCCCATCTCTTATATTCAGCAGTTTCACACGCTTTTTCCCAATTTGTCTGGTCCAAGAAGGCAGTCAGGCTCTTACAGTAAATTATCACTTCCCAAAGATAGAGGAGGTCTTAGACTACCCAATCTCCTATTGTACTATTGGGCAGCTCACCTCTCCAAATTGGGAAGATGGTTCTCTGCTGAACCAGAGGTATCCTGTCCAATCTGGCTTCAGCTGGAGCGTTTTTCTCTCTCTGCGATTAATTTCAATAAATATGCTCTCTTTTATTTGTCCCCGAGGTTACTTGCTAAATGGATGCCAGACGATGTTATTAGGACTGCCATTGCATCCTTTTTGCAATGTTTAAAGTATTTTCATATCTCTCCCACTTCGGATTTGGGGCAGCCGGTCATCTCTAATCCCAATGTTAAATTGGGTAATTCATGGATTAGTCAGACTGGCTTCCATAAATTAAGGAGATTAGTTTGGAAAATTTCTTTAACAATAACTCCCTTCTTTCTTCTGGTGACATCCTTGAGAGGTTTCACATACCTAGTAGGTCTATTTTCAAGGTTTATCAGTTGAGGCACTTAATCAACCAGAGATTTGGTTCTGCTGTTAGGGAGTTGGTAGTTTCTCCCTTTCTCTCTGATGTTGTTAGACTTGCTTCCCAGCCTCAATCTATTTCCTTGATATACTCCTTTCTTCTGGATTATAATTTACCCGAAAGTGTTGTTGGTTTGGATGTTTGGACCCATCTCCTGCCTGGTAACTCCTTTGATTGGCCTGGGTTTTGAGCGACCTTCACAGATATCATACTCAGGATCGGTTCCGACTAACGCAGTATTACATTGTCAATAATTTATATTATACCCCAGCTAAGCTCTTTCAGTTTAAGAGGGTATCTTACCCTAGCTGTTTCAGGTGTTTACAAGGGGAAGGCAATCTTGTTCATATATTTTGGGATTGCCCTAAAATTGAACCATCATGGTCTCAGATTAAGGACTATCTTGATCCTTTATTAGGCCTGTCTGGCTTTTCAGTCCTGAGGTGTGTGTCCTGGGGAGCTTTCTCGGGTTGACAGTGTTGAGCGTAGATATCATATGGCTTTGGTGACTATGGCTGTTAAAAAGCTGGTGTTAAGACACTGGGCGGACCAGCTGGTTCTGTCCTTTCCCGATTGGCTAACTGAAATGCTATCGTATCTCCAATCTGAAAAATTAGCTGCTAGTTTCAGAGGGCGCTTAGATTTATTTCAGAGGAGATGGGGTAAACTCCAGGCCCTTTGTCTGGCTTAAATTGGTTCTCCTTTTTATTATGACCTGATCCCTTATGTCCACATTTTTTTTTGTTCCCTCCTCTGTCAGCTTAATCATAATAAGTTTTGTTACCTAAAGCGTCTATTCTTATGGTTGTTACCAATTACAACTTCTGTTTTTTTAGCCTGTGTTATCTTATAACTGTAGAGTTATATGTTGGGTGCACCCTGGAGGTGGGGGTGGGTGGGTTGGAGGGGCTTTCTTGGGGTTTTTATTAGGTGTATATTGTTCTTTCTGTTGTTGGTTTTGTTGAGGTTTTTTGGGAGGGTAGGTGGGTGGGTGTGTTTGAGTATGTTCTTTGTAGTATGTCTCTTTTGGGAGGGGGTGTTTTTTTTTGGGGGATGATGTTTTTGTTGTTGTTTGATTACACTGTCTGTTTCACTGTAATAATGTTTCTCCCGATATATTGGGGTTATTGTGTTTCCTTTGTACTTTTAAATCAATAAAATTTAAATTTCAAAAAAAATAACATACATTTCTGAAGAAAAGTGTTCATTATCATGTCTTTCCTGGTAGAATAAACTTTTTAACTTATTGAATCCCCCATTCCATTTCTGAAGAAGGTTGAAAAACAGAGGACTAGAACAGAGTAGAGTAGAATGGAACAGAATAGAACAGAACATAACAGAATTAGTTGGTAAGTATCTGCATGATGTGAAATTCCTAAGGTACTGATGTTACCCATATCCACCAAGGGTAACAATGGAGTTAAAGCTGCTTCTGGATGAGCCCCTCACCGATATATTTCAGGACTCCTTGTAGGCAGGGATAGAGCCAAAGAGCTGAAAGCAGCCAGTGTCATTCCCTATTCAAGAAAGCAGCAAGTTAAGACCTGGGTGACTAAAGACTACTTAGCATATCTCTTGACGTGATTGTTATTTTTACTTCCATAGGAAACTTTTTACCTTTCTTTACTTCAGGTCACCTCTGTTGGAAGGGTACTTAGGTCTTTGTAAAATTATATTTTTGTGTAACTACCCCTTGTGTAGTGATTCTCTTGTCATTTACTGGAGAGACAGTTGTACAGTGTATGGTGATTTATGGTCTGTATATTTTAGACTGTCCTAAAATATTGACCTTCTATTGAAGGTTGCTTTGTTTTTCAAAATTCAAACTTTATTGGTATTTTCTCCAAAAAACAGTGGCATGTACATATCAGAAAAACTTACAGATACAGATACATTCTAACACATACCAACCCTCCCCTACCCCCCTTTCACCCTCCCACTTGACACTAATGAAAGCATCCAAAACCATTGATTAAAAACCATGACATCATTTCCCATTAATAATATTTCTTCTTCTATTCTTTTGACTACACCCTAGGCCCAGGATTAGGCCTTACCTGTAACAAATAAAGAGTATTAATGGCCTCCCATCATTTCTTGTAAGAAGATAGGGAGCCCCACAAACTGTGTCTAATGTGTTCTGTTCATAAATTAAATAGCAGTTCCTGCAACCACTCTGCATAAGAAAGTTTCTTATTATCAACCCAATGCCTAAGAACCAGCTTCTTCAGTGTTAAGGAGATCATTGCCATGTGGAAGCGTCTGATCCTGACTGGAATTTATGAAAGGTCTCCTAAGAGGCATATCTCTGGAAAAAAGAGATCCTCCGGCCCCAAAAGGGTATCTACTCTATTCTTGATTTCTTCCCACAGTGCCTGAATAGGTGGGCATGCCCAGAAGATATGTCTGAGGGTCCTGAAGGTTGTTTTGTGATGATTAATGTTATGTATTAGACACTGATATACAACATGGTTTACCAGAGTAGGTTCAGGCTTGAGGCTGGTGTATATATGTTTTTTCATGTAAATTGATGTTATATTTATTAATACTGTGGACATTTATAGTACAAATCAGAGTCATTTTAATAGTTGGGATGAAAATATAAAACATCAGTAAATAAACACCTATAAGAAAAAAAAAAAGAGTCAATTTGTAAATCCTGTATTCCCATGCTTGCTTAGACAAGCAAGGGGTTGGTGAGCTGGGAGTATTGGGGTCAAAGAAGAGAATAATGTTTGTTTGCTTTTGAGACTGGGGCAGTGGTTAACCATATTCTTGGTCTTGATAGTCTTTTGAGTGTTTGTAGAATTAAACCATTCCCCCACCCCTCAATCATATCCCAATCATATCTATGTATCTTGCATAGCAACAAACCATACCTGGAGTTCCACGGAAAATCCCCAAATCTGTCATCTTAATATAGGTACTGTAGTTTTAGAGTAATAAGAAACTAACTAGAGGTTTAGTTAACATAATGCAGCATTAATCTTATATTAAGGAAAAACCTGAATTATTGCTGAAACCTCATAAATCACATACCACATACTGAGATATTTATTTGATACCAATAATAAGTATTACAGAATTTAAAAAGGTTTCAAAATTGTGTAAACTTACTTTTTATAAATGTCTTTTTGTTGATAGTGTAATATATTATTTGTAGGGTGTATCTTTGTCACAAAAGTCATGAATTACATGACTTTTCCCTATTTTTATGAAAACTCCAAGATGTTTGGCAATTCCAATGACAATCCTATGCTGTTTGGCATTCTACAAGAGCAACACCATGGTTTTTAACATTTTTCATTGGTGTTTGCAAAGGTGAGACACATCATTTTAAGCATCACTACCACAGTGGGCTCGGTCCCCAGTCGACCTTAATGTGGGATTCTGGGGCTTGCATATGATGGCAGCACAATGTGAATATATTTCTACTATATTGGTATACTGAAACTACTTTATATATATATATTGGCAAGGCATTAAAAGTATATTGATACATATAGTAAAAATCGATTTCCAGTTTATCGATACACTGAAAGTGTATCAATATGATGTAACCACATTGATCTGACTCACAGCATTCATTTCATTTTTTTCTTTAAATTTCTTTCCTAACACTAACACTAACACAACCCTAACCCTAATATAGGCAGGGAAAAAGGGGCAGACTGGGTAGACTAAGTGGTCCTCTTCTACCATCAAACTCTATGTTTCTAATGGGTTAAACATTAGGCCTTTTGGAACCATTAGGGCTAGAACACTGTTTTCATTTTTAAAGGTAAGCTTCGAACTAGATCAATATGGTTGCATCATATTTTAGTGGAATTATGTAATGGAAATGCACTTTTACTATATTAATACAGTAAAAGTGCGTATCCAGTACATCAGTATATTTCACGTTTGTCAATATGCTGTAACCATGTTGACCTAACTCCAACCTTTCATTAAAAAATGGGTCTAAGATTTCAAGATGGCCACTGAGCAGTAAACAACAACAGCAAGAGACTCTGAGCCAGTAAGCCAAATATCCCCACTAAAACAGCAATTTGAGCAGTGAAACAGATGAGCAACAGAGGAAGATCACAAAGCAAGCAGAGAAAGAAATGCTCTAGCTCCCAAGACATCACAGATCATGTGAACCTTGGTTAAAAATGTTACCAAAAACAGCACCTAGCCAGGCTGAAAAACAAAGCACTCAGGCACAGAACGGAGCCATAGAGGGAACAACATCTGGAAGAGAAACAGCTGCAAGGCGAACAGCTCAGCTCAATAGCCCTGAAGTTATGCTCACAGAAATGAGACAGGGTTTTTCTTGGCTGAATGAAAAATTCAGCAGCATACAAACTACAGTCACTCAAGTCATCTGCAAAGTAACAGATCTGGACCACAGTGTAATGAATGTAGAGCAATTCGTAAGTGCAATGGAGGATAACTTTGGCCCTGTGGAATGGCTGCTAGTGAACCACAGAAAAACAATCACATACCTGCAACAGAAACTAGACCACCTGGAAAACCAAAGCAGGAGAGAGGGCCTAAAAAATGGTGGGGTTCCCTGAAGATGCAGAAGGGGAAAATCCAGCAAAGTTCTTCAGTAAACTCTTCACTGACTTCCTTGCTTCTGAAGGATACAGAGGAAAAGTTGAGAAAGACAGGGTGTAGAAAGATCTGAGTGGCTGCCTAGTGTCAGGAGAAAAGCCTCATTTCATACTGATGAAGTTCCACCACTTTGCAGACAAGAACAAGGTGATGCAGGGAATGAGAAAGGAAGGAGGGGTACCATACAAAAATCTGGTGCTACAGATTTACCCAGACATCAGTGCTGAACTAGTGAGGAACCACTTACTAGCACACATGCACTGCAAGGTCAATTGGAGGGACTGGGGAGGGATGTAACGAGAAACTCCTTATCTTCTTTTCCCTCTGCCTTTTTTCTTTCTTTTTACTTCTCTCCTTTACAAAACACAAGGTGGATAAAATGCTATGGGACACATGACTGTGTGATGAATCAGTGGGTGGTGGAAGGGGTACAGCATGGATCCTTCAATATCCTGCATTGAGCACACTGATATAACTGTATATACCAAAGTGTCACCAGTGGTCCAGATGTATTAATTTTGCATGCACACAATGAATGTTTTTACTGAGCCTTGGCTCCCTTTTCATGATCCTATCCTCGGATTTGGGATGCCATTGGTGGTTGGTATGAAAGACAGAGACAAAAGCTGGTTAAGATGGCAATGGTGGCTACTTCCTATTACTTGCCAATAAGAGGAGAATGTCTGAATACCAGCAGATGGTTCATTTTGCACTTGACCATCAAGGACCCCAGGTGCCATGGGTCATGATTGCATATGCAGGAAGGGGAATGGGGGTACACTGACATCGTTAGAGGAGGCAGATCACTGTTGAGGGCACATAAAAAAACCTGAGAGAACTGAGACATTGGGGTGGGAGTGGACCCCCCACCCAGTCCACAGGGCAGACAAATATTCCTGATACAGTCTACAATATCTATAAAAAACTTGCGGATTCACCAGGAGTTTGATTTGGGGGCTCTTTGCAGGACACAACTATCTACAGGAGAGGAACACTTCTCTGGTGCAATCCTGAGTGGTCCCCGGGCTTGGTGAGTGGCTAATAATTAGTTTGGGTGCAGGGCAGTGATAGACTGAAAGGTACTGCAGGTATAGACTCACTACACTCCCTGCCATCAATCACTGACAACACATAGAATATTGTAGGCAGCTACACCTCTGGCTTGCCATCAGGGAGCCTTGAAGGTACAGAGGGGGGTGTCTGCTCAGGAGAAACATGGGGAACAGGAAGGGTGGCATTTCAAAGAGTGATGGTTGCTCCGAAGGGGGAGGGATCTGCATTATATTGCAGAACAGAATGGTGGGGACCCATGGCTGCTCAGCCCCACCCCCACAGCAGGACAAACATAAGAGGGAGTAGATGGGATGGGAACACCCAGTGAAATGGCTGCACACAGCAGCCTCTCCCATTGGCACAGATAACTCTCTGCTGGCAGCAGAGAGACACTGAGCAGGCCCCCACATAGTCATGAGCTGCCCAGGGAGGGGGTACACTGGTGCTGGTGCAGAGAGGGGGGACTGGGGCTGGTGCAAGATGCTATGTAACCTAGTAGCCTAAGGAAGTCCTGGGTAGGATGCGAGCACCCAACCTGAAATGATCAGACAAAGGAAGGAAGATCTGATGCCTGGTCCACAGGGAGGCAGGCCTTGGCCCATAGGGAGTCTCGCTCTGCCCCAATGAAATGAATCACCTGTGAGGGGATCAGTTCTGATTAGGATGGGTTGACCAAGATGCCCAAGTCTCTGTAGGTCTGAAGGGACAGGTCATTGGACTGCTTCACTGCCTCTTTGGATAGCCCAGCTATCAGCTTGTCATCCAGGTAGGAATAAACCCTGATGCCCTGGCACTGCAGGAAGGCTGTCACCACTGCTATGCAGTTGGTGAAGACCCTGGGCACTGAGGAGAGGCCGACTGGCATGACCTGGAACTGACAAAGCACCTCTTCTGCATGGAACCAGAGGTACAGCCAGTGGAATGGATGGACTGCAATGTGGAAGAACATGTTCTGGAGGTCCAAGGAGCAAATCCACATGCCCTGTTCCAGAGATGGCATTGTCTGGTTCAGCATAACCATAATGAGCTTGTGCTTTCTTAGGAACTGGTTCACATGATGAAGATCCAGTATGGGGCACCAGCCCCCCACCCATTTTGGAATCAGGTAGTACCTGGGCATGTACCTCTGACTTACCAGGGCATCTGGGACAGGGGGTATGGCTCCTACAGGGGCTGAGCAATAGCCTTTCTGAGGTCAGACAACATGTAATGTGATACCAAGGACTTCTTTGGAGCATGGGATTGGTAAAGTGGAAAGGTCTCAAAATTGAGAAACAACCCTCTGCTGACCACCTCAAGAATCCACTTGTCCAGAGTAATGATGCACTAGTGAGGCCAGAAGTTGTGAAGCTGACCCCCACCAGGAGCTCAGTCAGGCACTGGACAGGCAGAAGGTGAGCATCCACCACCCATCACTGGGCAGCTTTGGAGGGGGCACCAACCAGTAAGGCTGGAGGGACATGCCTTTCACAACCCCTGCCTTTTTGGGCCCCTAGCTGGAGAATTTGGCCTTGGGGCACAAGATTTGGAATTGCCCTGGCTGGGGCTGTTGCTGCTGAGACTGCTGCAGTAGAAAGGGACAAAACTGTAAGGCCTTCTTCTTTGCATTTGGTCTTTTGGGTCATTCTGAGAAGAAGCCACTAAAGGTGGCATTCGACTTCTCAATTCTCATGAGATTCACATCAATCCCTGGGCTGAGTCAGTGACCAGGAAAGGGACATTGGCCATCTTGTGCTGAGCATCCACCATGAAGGTGGAGATCCTTAGCCAGGCCTTGCGATGTATCGTGACAGCCATTGCCATGGCATGGGTGCAAGAGCTGCTAATGTCCTAGGCCATCTGTAGCCAGTGTTTAGCCAGTGCTTGACCTTGGTCTCAGATGACCTTTACTGGTAGCTGCTTGTCAGTAGGCAGGTTATTGAGGATAGTATTGAGTACTCTCAACAGGAAGTGACTGAAGTGGTCCAGCATCAAATCATAGCTCACCTTGTGGAGACCAAGGGAGGACGTGGCTGTGTGGTCAAGCCTCTTTGACTCATTCTTGGGGACCTGTCCATGTCGCCAGTATTGCTGGACTTCAGAAAATGGAATCTGAGACCAGGCCCTCAGCCGAGGAGTGGTCAGAGAATCTAGACAAAGATTCAGTAGGGACCATGTATTCGTAGACCATACTGGCTGACTGTGCTGGACAGGAGGCTGGATGCTTCCAAAGCTCCAGAACCAGTCCCAGAATGGTCTTAGTCATGGGAAAGGCAACCTCTGGGGACTTGTCCTTATCCAGGATGTCAGTGAAAGGGTATTTAGCCCTTTGTTGAACTGGCTCCAAAATGGACTCTGACATAAGTTGGAGGAGAGTCCCAAAAGACACCTGCCTGTGGTTGGTGGTCAGTTCTTTGACCTGTTCCCAGTTGAAAGTATGCATCCTTGAAGACTGCATGGAGGACCTACTGGAGTTGTCTGAAGACTCATCAAAGATGGCGCTCAACTGTCTACTTATGTGGACCACATTGGAGTTATCAGAGTGGGTAGTTTCCACTGATAACCAACCTGGCAAGCTGGTCTCCAGAGAGTAGTCCTTCAAAGGAGCACCCAACATGGGTTGCTGTTGAGGCGGTCCCACCAACAAGGGTTGACAGTGATGTGTTAGAGACAGCTGTCTCAGGTGGATGAGCAAGGGCTTGACTGGTACCTGCCAATCAACCATAGGGTTTGGGGGTAGCATGCTAGCCAGCTACTGCGACAGGAGCTCCTCTTAGTGCTGCTGCAACTACCAGCAGAGCCTTTCTTCATCCAAAGATGAAGAGGAGGAGAAGCATAGATGGTGAAGTCTCCCAGATGAATGGGATAGAGAACATGAGGAGCCCCTCAACCTTGATCTGCACCTCGACCTTGACATCGACCCTTGACCCAGGGGCTGATGTCGAGGAGATGTAGCCAGAGATGCAGTGTGAATCACTTGCATTGGTTTTGAGTGCACGACCTCCCAGAGAGGCTGATTCTGAGCAGGGCTGGCTAGATACCAACCGCTCCACTTCCTCCTGAGTGAGGACCAGGATAACCAGGGTCTTGTAGATAGACTCATCATTGACTCCCTCTGACAATGGATTCATGAGGCTGAGAAAAATCTCAACCACCTGATTGACCAGTGTCTAGATCGGCATGCCCAGTGGGGATACCATGGAGTTAACAACCCACACCTTGACCAACTGTGGCTCAGCTGAAGCTGAATACTTGATAACCACTGAGCCATCAGGGGAGTCAAGAGAGCAGAAGAAGCATGATCTTCCCCTGTCCTATGACCTACGGTGGTGTTTCTTGTTTTTGTGCTTCTTGCTGTGGCAGGCAGTGTTCTCCTTGAAGATCTTGAGAGCCTGACACATTTCATGAAACTTCCCCATGAAGGACGCTCCAATGCTGGTTCCACCAGGAACAGCACTAGAGCTGACAAGGTACCCACTGTGACTTTTGCCACTTCCTCTTCCATTGTTGTTAGTTGGGCTGTGGACCCCACCACACCTTTGGCCTGCAATTTAGGGTCTCAATTGGCTGGCTAAGGAGAAGGTGAGCCTTTTTGTCTTCAAGTGTGGACAGGGGCATAATTTGCAGAGGCTTTGACCCACATCATGTGTCATTCCAAGGCAGTACAGGCATAACACATGCGGGTCCATCCGCAGCATCATCTGCCAGCACATGACGCACTGTTTGGAACCAGGAACTGGATTTTCTTCCTTGTGTTCCATATTAGTGACTGACTGATGAGAGTGGGACCAAGGAATATATAAAATATCAAAAAGTAGAGAAAATAAATCACTAAATCTGACAGTGAGGCACTT
Organism: Neoceratodus forsteri; assembly: GCA_016271365.2. Taxonomy (NCBI): domain Eukaryota; kingdom Metazoa; phylum Chordata; order Ceratodontiformes; family Ceratodontidae; genus Neoceratodus; species Neoceratodus forsteri. Next base: position 1,072,010,136 of record CM028130.1, read on the forward strand.
AATAGGCCCTACAACTTGTGGAGCTGTGAAGGTGGAGAACAGACTCTTCCAGCAGAAAGGAAGATCTGAAACCAAGTCACCAAGTGGTGGGAGAAGCTTTGCTTAAAGATGTTCTGGTGAATCAGATCTTAAGAAAGAAATGCTGTTGTGTGGCTAAGTGAGCCATATCTATGTCCCTATAAGTACACCTTATATTTGTAGCAAAGCTTAACAGTGCATAGATTTAATAATAGATTTTACTTTGGAGTGCTTCAAGCAAATAACAGTTTTCCAGTACATACACTAGGGGTAAAATGTTTTAATTATCTGAGTCATGCCTTTTTGTAACAAGGGGTCATGGAATAGGCACAGTGTTAGAGCAATATTGGGCAGTCTGCTTTTACTTGCAGAAGCAGTTAGCAAATACTATTGGCTTTGGCCAGCTCATGTTGAAACTATTGTACGTGGTGCTGCAGTCTGGGACACCAGGTAGCTGTTGTGATTAATTGCTGTGGTGGTGAAGGGTGGCACCACTGATCCTAGAAACCTAATGGTCCCTTGCAAATGTAATTACTGGGGATTCAGAGTTTTGAAGAGTCCCAAAAAACAGACCTCATTATAGAATCTGTTTTTTAATATTTTACTGTTTCATCCTCAGACAGTTTCTATTAGCTGTTAGAAATTCAAGGTTCAGATCAAGTTTAGCCAAAATCTACATGAAACAAATAATTATCTGAAATCCCAACTGCCAGGCCTGTTTATTCTTTCTCTGATATTTATTACTAGTCTTATAAGGACCTGATTATAGTAGTGCTGGGCAGAAATTGTCAATTCCAAATTTGCTGTAATTTCACAAAATTTTTTAAATTTTCCAGAGTACTGACTTCGTCGAAATCTGAGTCACCATTCCACAAAAGTTTCTGGTTTAGTTGTAGAATGATACACAGGAACTGCTGACAGTTCTGTGGAATGGGATTGCACAGTTTAACACATCAGTCTGCAATATGTGCAATCATTCAGCAGTTCAGTGATCAGGTCTGTAAAATTTCTTTCTGAAGTTTAATATATTAATCCACAATTCATATATCCATTCTGCCATTCTAAGTTGAAGCTTCTTGAAAGTTGTCAAAGAGCATTCTGAAATTTCATGGAAGTGAAATTTTGACTTTCACAGTAATGCAGCTGGCAACATTTTATTTTCACATAGCGCTAGAATATGGTGTCTGCATTCAAGACAGAAACCTATGGATACCAAGTATTCTATCCAGTATTTTAATTTTTTTTTTAAATAGAAAGGGAGTGGATACAGACGTTACCATAACAGTCATGCAATTTTCTTAATAGAAATGGAGTAAATTGTTTGTTTGTTGTGCATTTTCTATGTAATATATAGAGAATAACTAATAGGTTTGTGTCTATTACCAGGGAGTAATAGCATCGAGAGGTTCTGGACTCATCAACCTCGAGAGTGAAGCTCGAGAGGTTCCAGTATGTCCAGAACATCAAGATGCTCGTACTCTTTCAAAATGGACACAAAAACCTATCAGTTATTTTATTTAATATATGGATGTGATGTTTTTTCTAATGGGCAGTTGACCGTTTCAGTGAACTGACTTTGTACTGGTCAACCGCCACACTGTCCTATGCTGTGCATTGAGCTGTGTGCTCGTTTGTGACGGTTTCCACCCCCCTGCCCGTTTTTTTTCCATTATTGAGATCCTATTTGCTTCTCAGGACTGGAATGGCAGGATCAACCAGATATTTTTATTTGCTGAGGAGAAAACATGAAATAAAAATCAAGAAGTGCAATGATCAAGTTCACTCTCGCTAAGCTAGAGAAGCGCTGCCATGTTGTTTAAACTATTCTGCCTGCCCACACAGGAAAAACAGCCAATGAGGAGGAATGCTTAGGATGTGGGGGCAGGAGGCATCTTTTTGGAAGCTTGCAACGATACTATTATCAGCACAAAAGTATTGTATTACCAGTGACTGACAATACTATTACCAGTGATTGACAATACTATTATCACTGAACCTTTGAGGGTATTACTGCATTTTTTTTGTATGCTTTACAGAGCTATTAAATTGAAGATCCATATATTAAAACATTGTTATATCACAGAGTTCTGCCAACATCAGTACAAGGGAACCTCAATCAATTTTCTCATATTAGCAAAGTCCCTTTCCAAGACACAATTTCAAATGTTATTGTGACTGGTCACCAGCCATAATGCAGTCATAACAGATGTAGTTCTTAGTGGTTGCCACTGAAATCTATGGATGTGCAATAACTGCTGACAACAAATGGCAGAAAGCTGCTTTGCATTCATATAGCAGGTGACACGGCCCTATGAATTTCCAGTTCCCTAATTACAAGTATGTATATCACACATACTCGAACATCAGGACTGCAGTTTCTCCACAGCTTTAAGACTGCAGCATGATCAAAAAGAAAGAGTCTCTAGTTCAACTGCACAGCTGTGGTGTTATTCCCACTGGCATGCTTTTGTTATCTTGACTTTACCCCTTTCAGTTTGCTCACTGTGCTTTGAATTCTATAAGAACATGTTATAGTACAATCCCATTTATCTGAACTGCTTGGGAGACACTCAATTGGTTCAGATAAATGGGAGTCCAGATGATCAGGATTGTTATCAAATACAACTGTGCTAACTGCCACTGGCAAGTTAGGTGAGACTAAAAGCGCTTTATTGTTTCTTAGCACAACAAATGTATAACAATAAATTAAAAACATCACCAGAGGGTTACAGTACTTTGCTGATCTCATACGTGCCTAGTTAAATACAGTACTAGTACCAGGGATCCTACGCTGCATTCCAGGAGCAGCAGGGTCCCGGCACTTGCGACGTGGGATCCCGGCACTTGCGACATGCGGGATACGCCAGGCGTTGGCTCCTGCCATATGCCTGGCATATTCAACCCACATGTTGCAACTCGCAGCCGGTGACAGGCCACCCCCAGAAGCCCCCCCACCCAGACCACCTTGGCACACACCAGGGGGCATGGGGGGGCAGGACAGATGGCACAGGCATCCAGGGGGGCACAACTAAAATGGACCCACGCGGATCCCTGACATTTGGAGGGGCTGAGGAATGCCTTGGGGGGGCAAGGAGATCAGAGCTGCGCCGGTGCTATGCTACCACAGGGTGGGCAACTGACAGAAAGCACCATCAGCTGCCACTTGGAATAGCTCTGGGCAGTCAGAGTTAGCTCTGCCAGTGCCCCTTCCAGAATGGTAATTGCAGGTTACAACAGCCACCCTCCTAGAATTGGGTGAAGTTGCTGACATAACCCACACTTGCACCAGGTGTTGCAGGCTGTGGTGTAGTGGGAGGCATAACCTGCAGATATCGCAGCCTGCATCCTCCATGGTGCAAGTTGCCACCTGGAATACCACCAGGTATAACGCATGGCATAAGTCACGGGATACGCCATGAGGTTTGGCATATCTCACCTCATGCAGGCGTAGCCTGTCCTGGAATCCATCCCAATTGTGTCTAAAGTGCCAGATGAGGAGGGGTCAAAGACAGGATAACATGTTAAAGTGCTATGTGCTTAGTGCCTTTGTGACTAAGGTACAGGATAACATTGTAACATAGTAAAGTGCCCAGAAGCTGGTGTGATTCTCGAGCAAAGCATTTGTAACATTGTAACAGAACCATTTAAAAGTGCGTATCACTTACTGCGTACTGAAACAGAAAACACATAGTGTTAGTTTGAGCAAACAAAATCAGTCACAGTTTTCATAATAATAATAATAATAATAATAATTTTATTTCTAAAGTGCCTTTCAGATTTCAAAGCGCTGTACAATCATATAAAAGTAAAACCATACAATCATCATTATAATACAATATAAAACAGTCATAAAACCACAATTTTATAAACAAATCGCATTATACTATAAAAAAGCCATATGAAACAAATGAGTTTTAAGGCCACTCTTAAATTCCCCCAGGGAGGTGCACTGCCATAACCGATGGGGTAGAGAATTCCAGAGAGTGGGGGCAGCGTAAGAGAAAGCTCTACAGCCAGATGAATTTAAACACACTCTCAGAATCTCTAGCAACTCCTCGTCGGCCGAGCAGAGCAAACGGCCAGGGCAGTAAGAAACAAGAAGGTCTTTCCGATAAGCTGGACCCTGATCATGTAGGGCTTTGAAAGTCAATAAACAGACTTTAAAGGTGATCTGCCACCTAACCGGAAGCCAGTGCAGTTCGCACAGCACCGGGGTAATATGACAAGACCTACTGGTTCCCGTCAGAACCCGGGCTGCCACGTTCTGCACTAGCTGAAGGCAGCAGATTTCAACCCCAGAAAGCCCAAAATACAGGGAGTTGCAGTAGTCCAGGCGAGAGGACACAAAGGCGTGGACCAGCATTGGTAGCATGTCGGACGGAACAAGGTGTTTCACTCTAGCGATATTCCTAAGATGGTAAAAGGAAGTCTTGATGACAGCTGACACCTGCAAATGCAGTGTTAGCCTGTCATCCAAGATAACCCCTAGGTTACGCACCTGTTCAGAGGTCGAAAGTGAAACACCCCCAAGAAAAATTCCTGATGGTGAAACAACAGGCGACCCCTCTATCCGACAGCCTGGGTCCACCACCAAAACCTCCATCTTTTCTGCGTTCAATTTCAGCCAGCTAGAATCCATCCAACCCTGGATTTCTCTCAGATAGCTGTTAAACACTGAGACAGCTCTATCCTGGTCAGGAGCAAAGACATGTATAGCTGGGTATCATCTGCATAGCAATGAAACCTCAGCTCATACCGTCTTATAATGTCTCGAGGGCAGCATATACACATAAATAACATGGGAGACAGCACAGAATCCTGAGGCACCCCACATAGCAAAGGCATAGGGCCAGAGGAGGAAAGTCCCGACACAACCCTTTGTGATCTTCCAGTGAGGAATGAGGTAAACCATCGAAGAACGGTTCCTGATATTCCACAAATCTGCCTCAGGCATGCTAGCAACACCACGTGATCCACGGTGTCAAAAGCTGACGAGAGATCAAGAAGAACTAAGATAGAATGTCTCTTCTAGTCTCTTGCCCTCAAGAGATCATTAAGCACCCGAACCAGCGTAGTCTCAGTGCTGTGTCTTTAACGAAAACCCGATTGGAAGGGTTCGTAGATGTCATGGATGGCTAAATGGTTCTCCAATTGGGACGCCACTACTTTCTCAATCACCTTCCCAATAAAGGGAAGGTTTGAGATAGGTCTGTAGTTTGTGAAACAGTTGGGGTCCAAGGAAGCTTTTTCAAGAGGGGTGTCACCACCGCCTCTTTCAGGGAGCTAGGAAACTCACCTGATTCCAAGGAGCACCAAACTATTTGCTACAAGGATTGGGCCGATGATGTCACAACAACCCAATATTAGGAAGTCGGCCCAGGATCCAAACTACAGCTCGTGAGGGTGCACCATGGAAAATCCTCATGACATCCACAAAGTCTGGCCTGCTGAAGGAACACCACGAAGACAGAGGTACTGTGAACTCATGCTGTTCAACGGCATCCCCCTTAGAAGCCACCGGACACAAATCCATCCTGATGTCAGCCACCTTATTAGCAAAGACTTGAGCGAGCTCCTCGCACTCTAATTGCGAAAAAGCCTTCTGAACTTGTAGACAGGCTGGGTTGCACAGCCTGTCCACAGTTCGAAAAAGCTGAGCCAGTCGATTCCTGGCTACTACAATCTGCCTGGACAGGAATTCTGCCTTCTTATGGGAGATTGCAGATTGATAGACAGAATAATGGTCCATCAATCTAAGGCGGTCGGCATCAAGGGCAGATCTACGCCAGCAGCATTCTAATCTTCGCCTGTGTCTCCTCATCTCCCTCAGTGTCCCATCAAACCAGGGTGCCTTGGGACGAAGGGAGAGGGGGCATACACGAACAGGAGCAATAGTATCCAGAGCCAGTGTAACAGCCTTATTATAGGCAGTCACCACAGTCTCCGGACTACTGCTCGCCAACGCAGGGGATGAGAGGTCGAGAACTGCCGCAAGGCCCTGAGGTGTAATATCCCATAAAGGGTGGTATCTTGCCATCTCCACAGGGGTAGGCCTTCTTGGGGGGGTACTAAAATTGAACCTCACCGTGTAGTGCCTGTTAATCTTTTTTTACTTTCCCGTGTGTGCAAATTGTGAATTTATATTAGTTCCACTGCACTTGTGCCAGGTTGCCTCTCTAAATAACACAGGCATCTTTCAAGACAGGAAGCAGCATCATTGAGTGAAATTGGAGGCTCTTTGCTCATAGCTTCCTCTGCCACCTCCTCATCCTCATCTTCCGACTCAGCATCTTGCATACTGCTTCTGACCAGGTTCACAATGCCATCCTCATCTAATACTTCATGTGCCTCCTCACTCTGGTCACATGTGAGCCATTCATCCAATTTGGCAGCTGAGAGTGGAAAATGAAGGCGTTCATCCAGCAGTTGCTTTGATTTGTGTAGTGTACAGGGAGTGTGCCTATACTGATATGCTTAAAGCGCATCGGTTTGCAGGATTTGCCAATCAATAGAGGCTGTAGTTTGTGACTCCCACTTGCATTTCTGCAGCCAAGGACAGTGATACACTCCTTCAGTTTTTTTTTTAAAACTGGGGGCATCTTTCTCATGGACAAGGAAATGATGGGAAGTATCCTTAGCATGGCAGAAAAGGGGGAGGTATTGCTGATGGGGGATCTGAATATGCCAGATGTTAACTGGAGTACATTTGCAACAGCCACTTCTAAGAGTGGGGTCATTCTAGATGCCCTACAGGGGGCATGCCTAAGACAACTAGTATGGGAACCCACTCGAGAGGGAGCAATCTTAGACCTGATACTTTCAAATGGGGATAGTGGAGAAGGATCACATAGTTAGAAGTGGGTAGCCATCTGGGAAATAGTGACAATTGAACAGTATGGTTCACAATAAACACAGCAGGAGAGTGAAGCCATATAAAGGCAAAGGTACTGGACTTTAGGAGGGCTGACTTTGCCAAAATGGGTGCATGCCTAAGGAATGCACTAGCAAATGGGCAGGAAGGAGGGGTGGAAGAACAATGGGGAATAATAAAAACTGCCATCACAGAGGCAACAAGCCTTTGTGTGAAGCAAATAAAACAAAACGATGTAAGAAACCACTATGGTTCTCAAAGTAGGTGGCAGGAAAGGTTAGGGAGAAAAAGAAAGCATTCAGGAAGTACAAGGAATCACAGAAGGAGCAGGACAGAGAATTGTATCAGTTAAAGCAAAAGGAAGCTGGGAAGGTAGTCAGAACAGCAAAGGCCCAAACTGATGAAAAGATAGCCAACACAGTTAAGAAGCAGGATAAAACTTTTTATAGGTACATCATGGAGTGAAGGAAGACCAAGGGAGGGATAGTGAGGCTTAATAAAGGGAGGGGTGGGCAGAGGTGACTGTAAAAAGCAGAGAATACTAAACAAATATTTTGCTCAGTATTCACAAATGAAGAGGGGAGGTACCTAAACCAAACAATAGAAACACTCTGGGTACAGAAGTTGATACCAGCCCATTTACAGAAGAAAGGGTCTTGAAAGAGCTCTTAAAATTGAAGGTGGACAAAGCAATGGGGCCTGATGGGATTCATCCCAGAATTCTAAAAGAACTAAGGGTAGAACTAGTGACACCACTGACTACCCTCTTTAACAAATCATGGGAGGATGGGGTGGTACCTGAGGAATGGAGGAGGGCAGATGTAATTCCACTTCACAAAAGTGGGAGCAGGGCAGAAGCAGGCAACTACAGACTTGTTAGTTTAACCTCAGTGATAGGGAAAATGATGTAATCACTTCAGAAGGAAAGAATTGTCGAGTACCTAGATTCCAGAGGGCACAGAACTCAAGGTAGTATGGATTCACAGCAGGAAGGTCATGTCAGATGAAGCTAATCAATTTCTTTGACTGGGTGACCAAAGTAGTAAATCAGGGAGGGGCTATGGACATGGCCTACCTAGAATTTAGCAAGGCATTTGACACAGTCCCACAAAAAGATTAATATACAAGTTAGCCAGCCTGGGAGTGGGTCCCAAGATGGTAGCCTGGGTAAAGAATTGGCTGGAGAACAGGACACAGAGGGTAACAGAGGGTAATAGTAAATGGAGTCCACTCTGAAGAAAGGGGGAGGTTACTAGTGGGGTACCGCAAGGTTCAGTACTAGGACCGGTCCTCTTCAATGTCTTTATAAGTGACATTGCAGAGGGACTGGAAGGAAAAGTATGTCTCTTTGCAGACGACACAAAGATCTGCAACACAGTTGATACACAAGGTGGGGTGGAAATGATGAGAAGGAACTTGGCAAAGTTGGAGGAATGGTCAAATGTATGGCAACTTAGATTCAATGCTAAGAATGTAAGGTAATGCACATGGGGAACAAAACCCAGGGAAGAGTACACAATGGGGGTGAGATACTAACAACAACAAAATGGAAAGGAACCTGGGGTAGTCATATCAGATGACCTAAAGGTGGGAAAGCAATGTGAGAGGGCAGTAAGGAGGGCTGGGGGGATATTGGGATGCATAGGGAGAGGCATCACCAGTAGAAAACAGGAAGTTGTTATCCCTCTGTACAGATAGCTGGCGAGACCCTGTCTGGAGTACTGCATGCAGTTCTGGAGATCCTATCTCCACAAAGACATAAACAGGATGGAGGCAGTCCAGAAGAGGGAAACTGAAATGGTGCAGGGTTGCATAGGAAGACATATGAAAAGAGACTTAAGGAGCTTAATATGTATAGCCTCAAGGATAGGAGGGTGGTGGGGGAGGACATGACAGAAACTTTCAAGTACCTCAAGGGAATCAACAAAGTCCAAGAGGGTAGCATCTTTCAGAAAAAGAGGTGTGCAAGAACAAGGGGGCATAATTTAAAGATGAGGGGGCGGCTCAGAGGTAATGTAAGGAAGTATTTTTCACAGAGAGGGTTGTGGATGCATGGAATGGCCTTCTGGAGGAGGTTGTGGAGTCAAAAACAGTGGTGGAATTCAAACATGCATGGGGCTGTCATAAGGCAATTCTAGGGAGTGGGGATAGGAAGAAGTAGGCTGTTGGTTAACTAGGATATGCAGCTTATCCATTAGGTAGGAACATGGGCAGACTGGGTGGGCCAAGCGGTCCTTATCTGTCATCAAATTCTATGTTTCTATATTCCACATGAGCAAGTGTCTTATCTGGTAAGCATCACCAGAAAAGACCGGTCTTGTCAGCATTGTAGATCTGGTGTGCTGTGAGACCCTCGTTCACTATAATGTCACTGATTTTTTGAATGAATGGAGCAATCCCTTCCTCTACTGCACTCAACCTCTCACCACACAGTTTAAGTTGGTGAATGCTGTGCCTTTTTTAAAACCTGTCCAACCACCCATCGCTAGCTGAAAATGGTGCTGTGTACCCTAATTTCAGATGAAACTGCAATGCCTTTTCATTTAGCAGCAGTCCCGAAATAGGTGTACTCTTCTCCCTCTCCTGTCTAAACCATATACAAATTGCAACATCTCTTTCATTGTCCACACATGCCCTCATGTTTTTTCTTCCATCACCACCAGAAGAAGACTCCATGGCACTTGCAAAATCCTTCAATTTTTATTTTGCCTCCCATATATCAAAGATGGTGGATTTTCCAACACCATATTCTGCAGCCAAGGAAACAGCTTTTTTGCCATTTTCCAGACTCTCCACTATCCGGAGCTTCTGTGCTATTGTAAGCACTGTTGTTTTCCATTTAGACATCGTGAATCAGTAACAGTAAATCAGTAACATAGAGAATGCCAGCAAGCTCCATCGCAGGCTATAAAAGTAGTAATTAACACCTGTGAACTGTTACCAATTAGCACCGCAGCAGCACAGTACAAGTGACAATGAGTTATACTGGACTGTAAATGATTTTAATTAAAGTGCTAAACGATCATAGCGTCATTAACTATAGAGGAGCTAGACATTACCTGAGACTGCCTGAGACTGCCTGAAGAGTGGGGGACATGATATTGGTTCATTAGATAGAGCATTCCGGATTATGGGGGTTTGGATAAATGGGATTGCACTGTATTTGTAATTCTGCAGTGGTAGAAGTTTGTCACTGCTGCACTGTGTTACTCCAACCTCTGACCCTGTGTCTTGCTGATGGTGACGAGTTGTTTTGTGCTGTACTTCAGCTGTCATGGCAGACTCTACAAGTGGCACACACAGTGTGCACTGAAGGCCTACATGGTCTCCCCTCAGAATCAGGAGGCAAAAGTCTAATTCTGCTGGTATAGCAGTCCTTCCCAGTGGTCCTCTCCTGAGCAGGGGAAGGACAAAATACCTATCGCCCCAGCATGGCATGCCTTCCCAGTGGTATTGTTTTACCTTCAAATGACTTCCAGACCTTTTATAATAATTGTTTTATTGATTTAGTTTTATAATAACTAAAGAACATTGTCATCCACATTACATCAGCACCTTAAGGGAGGGAAATGGGAACAACCCTCCAGAAAGTACAGTAAGCATAAACAACTGAAATACCAGCAGAACACAGCAATTTAAGTGGCCTTTGCACTATGAAATACAGTATGTAATTAAAGAGTGTTTTAGGAGTTGATATAATTTATGTCTGTAGCTATACAAAAGTTTAAAGTCTTTTTCTAGGCATCTAACCAACAGTCTTTGGAGGAAACCAACAATATTTGGGACAACCGCAGTGATTCTCTACATTGTAACTGGTTCCCTCATTCCTGGCAACATAAAATGTTTTTTACAGAAAAAAGGAAAAGCCACTACTGTAACTGCTGGGGTGAGGTTAGGAGCACTGTTCCAATATTTCCCAATCTCAAGGGGTCTCAGGATTTGAAAAAAATGTGACTGACTTTGAATGGAGACTATTGAGGGAGGCTTATTTCTTGGCTGCAAACTATGTACCAAAACTGTTGCGTAAATCTCTCTTGAAAGTAGATTCAGCTGCTTTTCCATAATAGGGCTAACAATTCAGGGGATGCATTCAGTATATGTTTATTTTATTATGGGCTCATTCAAAAGAAGGATTAATCAGTTTTGTTGCCAAAAGGGAGAATAATAAAGGGACAGTAACATCACAGAATGAAACCGGAGGCTGCCTGATTGTCCAGCAGATGTGCAATATGTTTTCGTGCTAGACACCTGAGGTTGGGAGTGGGTAGAAGATGCCAGGGTCTGGCTGGCAGGGTGTAAAGGTATGTATTGTTCTATCCTGAGTTGGTTGATACCATTCCCTCCACTACTGAAGTCACCCCCAAAGGGTGGCTCCAAGGTGGGGTCTGATGGTCTAAAATTATATTTTGCATTAAATTAGCCTATTGTTCTTGCTCAATCAAGACCTTTTTTTTTTTTATTAACTAAGCCACCCCTTCTTGATCTTTTGTTCTAGAGCCTCCCCTGGTTCCCACCTGCAACCCGTGCATTAGGCCTATTTCTAGGCCATCTTAAATGTTTCCTTCTGACACCTGCTCCAGCTTTCATGGCATCTATTAGTGTTTTCTTCTGAGGGCTCTGTGGACATACATACTATGAAGACTTCATCTACACAGGTGGTCTTGTTACTGAAACCCCTTTTTCTTAAGCATTGGCTTGTACATGTGACATTAAACATAGAAACATAGAATTTAACTGCAAATAAGGAACGCTTGGCCCACCTATTCTGCCAATATTTTCCCTTCCTACAGTATCACCATAGACCCAACTCTATATCTCTGTCTATTTCTCGCTTCCTTCCCCTTCTTCCTTTCCAGTAAGATTCCCTTATGCCTATCCCATGTATTCTTGAACTCCTCCACCCCCCATTGTCTTCATCCCCACTACTTCTGCTGGAAGGCTGTTCCAGGAATCAGACACTCTTTCTGTGAAGAAGTACTTCCTAACATCTCTCCTGAATTTACCCCACTCCAGCTTCATATCATGTCCTCTTGTTCTTGAGCTCCTCTTTTTCTGAAAAATACTTCCCTTTTTAATTTATTTATTCATTTATTTATAGTTTTGGATTACAACACCTTTGAGCCAGTAGCTCTTTTACAAAGGTTCCACGTCAAGAGTGTGTGTGTTGGGTGGGTGTGTGTGTGTGTGTGTGTGTGACAATCACAGAGATTAACAAACAGTAACTAGCAAGGCAAAAGTCAAGGTACAATGTTGAAAATAGTACAGGCTGCATTGATATATAGCAGCACAGGTTAGCCGTGTCAAGCGGTAACAGATTACAATTTCATAAGCCCGACTGTGCAGGTGGCATTCGAATATTGTAGCAGCTAGTCATTAGCATTGTCTAGATGTAGCACATAACAGAATCACAATCTATGCAGAGAAATAGGGGAAGGCATGTGCAGCCACAGGGTTAGTATAATTTAGAGCCAAGGTTATTAAACAGATTGAAAGCTAGCGGTGAGGGATAGCCTAAGGGAGGCTAATTACTTAGGTGCTTGTTAGGAACAGGCGGTGTAGGAAGCCAGTTTGAGGTATTAGAGGTCTTTGTCATATCCTCTTTCCCTCCTCTCTTCCAGGGTGTACATATTGAGGTCCTTAAGTCTCTTTTTGTATGGCTTTCAATGCAGACCCAAACCATTCGAGTTGCCCTCCTCTGGACTGCCTCCACTCTGTTTGGAGATATGGTCTCCAAAACTGGACACAGTACGCTAAGTGGAGTTTTGCTTTGCTTGTTCCCCAACATTCTCATCACTGTTTTTTTTTATATTCCCAGCTTGGTTGTTATCATCTGTTTTATGTACTGTATGTAAATGCAAAATTTAAGGGAGTCCATAGTTCTTGGATCTCCACCGCTCTGCTGAATTTTAGAATTTTATGGCCACCAGAGAGCATCTTTGGCACAAAGCCAAGGCTACTGGCTTATAGGCTGACATTTAAAAATATAAAACAATCAGAAACATCTGCACTCATGAGGTCAGACTCAACAAAATGCACAATTTCAAGGACTGTCTCACTAATTCTTGGGGAAGTGGCAGAAAATTGTGGGACAATTTGAAGGACCTAACTGGAAAACATAACAAAACCTCACCTTCCATGCTTCTTGTGAATGGGGAAATCACCCAGGATCCCAAAACCTTAGCCAGTACCTTCAGTGATGCTTTCACTGACCTCAGCAACATACTGGTGCCTGATCTCCCTGACGTATCAGTTGGAAACTCATGAAACCCTAAGACTTCTCACAATGGGTCCTCACAGCCCCCCAACTTATAGTAGCCACTATGTCCGAGCCAAAAATATTCTCCAACAGGTGCTTGGTAACTAGACACAGCAATGATATGCTGGAACTTAAGCTACTTGCCCTCACACTTGATGTAGTGCTTCTACCACTAACTAATCTTTTGAACCTCTCTTTCCAGCTGGGACAGTTCCCTCAGGTATGGAAAGCTTTTATGGTCACCCCATCCACAGAAGTGGTGACAGAGCCTTACACTTAAACTACCACCCAATATTGATACTGCCCCCTCTCTAAGGTGTTAGAAAGAATAGTTTCTGACCAGCTGGTTGACTGTTTGGAAAAGTACAGACTACAATGCCCACAGCAGCATGGGTTCCGCAAGGGGCACGGCACCTCTGCTGCCCTTTTTTATTAATTTATATTTTATAGGTTTTAACCCCATTTTCATCTGCTCCATCTCAGGCTCACGCGTGCCTGTGTGGAGGCAAGTGCATGTCACGCTTCAAGATGCTCTCCTATGTGCCTCCCACCTACACTGCCACCAGAATTCTACCCGTGGCAGTGGAACTCTGGGCTGAGGGTGACAACCTCCCGGGAGAGAAGAGGAGAGCTGCTGTTAGGCTGCTCAGTCTCTCCCCCCCTCCCCACCTGCCGACTCTCTGACAACCCGAGGTTGTGAACCTGGGTCGCTGGTATGACATGAGGTGAGGCAGAATGCCTCAGCCCTCTGTGCCTCCTGGCCGGCCCTCCACTACCCTTTTGGAGTACTCGGGCTTCCTGCATGGGGCCCTATACAATAATCAGATAGTGGGGGAGATTTACATTGACCTCACAAAGGCCTTTGCCCCTGTCAATCATAAAACACTACTTAATGAGCTCCTCTCCATTGGCCTCTCTATTGAAGGTGTAGGATGGTTTCAGAGCTACCTTAGTAATAGGTCCCAATGGGTAAACATTGATGGCACCCTCTCTGGTAGTCATCAGTTTCTCACAGGTGTTGCCCAGGGGTCAATTCTTGGCCCCCTTTTATTCAGCCTCTTTATTAACAAACTTCCACCAGTCTGCAGAGAACAAATTATGCTTTATGCTGATGATGCAGTCATCTTCTCTAGAAGCCCTGACCAGCACCACCTAGAATCTCACCACCAAAATGACTTCACGGAAACAGAAGCTTGGTTCATGAAATACAAGCTTCTAATGAACTATAAAAATACTAAAGTGATATTTGTGAACCCTCGAAATAAGCATAAGGACTTTCAGATGACAATCTTGATGGCTTACATACCCCCACTGAGCAAGTAAAAACTTTCAGATACCTAGGCATCAGCCTGGACAGCTCCCTATCCTTTGCGCAGCACACAGATCAAATTGTTAAGGTTGTTAACCCTAGAATTGGTCTACTATACAGGCATCGTCATTGCCTGACCCAAGAGGCCTTGTCACTTGCCATAAAAAGCTCCCTACTTTCCAACATAGATTACAGATTAGTGGATTATGGGGCAGCTGCCGACTCCACACTCAAAAGAGTTAGTGTTGCCCTTACTAAGTCTTGCAGGTTGCTTCTTGCTGCACATAGACTAATGCACACACCTGTGACCTCTATGCGCAAACCAACTGGCTGACACTTTGTAGCGGGGTTGGGATTTCAGGATACAATAACTAGGCAGACAACAGCTATAGTGCATAAAAAATGCCAGGTGGCATTTATCATTTTATTTTCAATGCATAAAATGATTAGCAGTTTGTACAGAATTTAAGAAAATAATGGTTAGTCTAGCAAATTCCAACAAAGAACACTGTTGTGCCCAACAGCACACATACATCTCAGTTCAGTGTGTAGGAACACACGCTTGCATCTGAGTTCTTACACCTCTTTCTGTCAGCTCTCCACTGACACCCTGTCTAAATTTCCACCTCTAGTGGTAGGCTTTTATATCTTTTTGTTGATGACATGACCGTCATGTGACATCACTTTAGCTTTTAATTAATACATTCATAGGTTCCAAGGCTCACAACCTGCACCTATACAAAAATAAAAAGGTTGCTTCTAAGCCTTGTTATATTAGTTAGCATTCTGATTTAACAGTAGCATCCTTCCCCATACTCCTGGTCAGCAAAATGCCCTTCTGTACATAATTAGCTTCAATTATTTCAGACTCCTCCTTCTATATCAATTAGAAGGAATCCAGGGTAGTATAAATATAGGCCACTAGGGGCTGCTGTATCCCTATAGCCTTCATTCATTCTTGAATGAGCCTTCCTGCAAACAGGTCAGTTCACAGTACCATGCTAGACATCTTCATGATGAATGATTAACCCTGTATTTTATTCCTCACAGGGTTCCATACAGAGGGGGGGAGCGTACCTTCATAACACACTGTATCTCATTCTCTTTTATTTAAAGCAGGCTGTATTGTTTCATGTTTCCCTTTAATTTCTTCTGACTTCCCCAGTAATAATAATAAGTTACTTCTACTGAGTTGCTTTCATTCTTTTCTTGTGATTCCAGCACATTATGTGATATCACATTTAAATTATCCCCTTTGGGCATTTAAGACCTCCTTTTATTTCATTCTAGAGGCTTATAAATGTAAACAACATTTTCACATTTCTCTCAATGGCTGAAATTTCAGCCCATCGGCTTTCCTTTCCTTTTCAAATGGGCCCTCCTGTCTTATACAGCTATATAGTGCATTTCAACCACCTTGTAACCATCTCTCCTTTATTTCCAGTCACTTTATTACCAGCCACCTAGTATCTTTATTTCCAGCCACATTATGTATCTCTACTGCAGCCACCTTCTAACTTATCTCAGGCGGCTATCATTTACACTATATCTGTGCATTTTATTATTTTCTACATTCAGCCTGTCTGCTTTACCATCATGCTGCATTGTGTAGTAGTCTGTGAGGCTGAGGAGCATGCCTTTGCTCCAAAGCAACTTTTCTGCCCTCTTTTTTTTTTTTTTTAAACTGCAGCATGCGTGTGCTGGCCCAGTGGTGCTGAGGGCTGAGGCACTGGATGCCTTACCTCGCACACGCTGGCGACCTGTGTTTGGGAACAAGCCCGGGTCATCAGAGGTTGGCAGCGGGAGGGGAGGGCGGAGCTGGATTGAGCTGCTGACAGGCAGGTGCTCCTCTCCGGGGAGGGGATGCGGCATCCCTCGGCCAATGGTGACCCCCTAGTGGAGGCTAGGAGTGGCACGGGCTCAGAGGGGGCAAGGCGCTAGGCCATGGGGTGGGGGAAAGGGGTCGTAACTGTGGCTGTAGATGCATGCATTCCTCCAGGCGCATGCGCTCCTTCTCTTGGGTGAAAACTGGAGGTAGAAGAATGCCAGCAGCAGCAGCAGGATGATGACCGACTCCCTGCAGGCTCCGCTCCCGGGCTGGGTACAAGGTAAGCACCGGCTATTCCGGGTGACGGGCTGGGGGGCGGGGGGTCGGTCAGATGGGGGTGACTGACTGGAGGAGTATAAATACACAAGTAAAAAACAAACAAACAAAAATACTACAGCATGCGGTAAATCCTTGAGCAGTCACGGAGCCATTCCTGCTCCATTATCATGGAAAAAAAGTGCCGCATTGTGTGCAAAGTGCACCTCTTGGGGCATGATTTACTTTTATTTTATTTCTTTTCGGGCTTCTCTGGATCTTGCCATTTGCCACTCCACTCCTAGTGCTGGGTAATACAATGAGGGAGAGAGAGGGGCTCAAGGAGCGAGTGCGCCCCTTATTTACAACTATTCCCCTCTCTCTCATCCCTTTAAACATTTCCTTTCTTATATGGGGCACCAGTATACTTATTAATAAAGTGTTACCCGTGCTTTCTATTCAAGCTGCCACTCAGAGTGCTCCTATACACAGCGTGACATGCACTCTTTCTCCTAAATTATAGGGGCATTCTTTACTTTTAATTTAAATTCAAAACATGGTAGCCAGAGCTGCTGAATACTTATCTTTCTCAGTGGCTTTCCCTTTTCTTCCAGAGCCACTGGACCTGATCGGACATGCAGGAAAAGGGGCACATAAACAAATAAGGGGTTGCTGTTCCTGTCCTGCATTGCCTTTATTTTTAACATAGCAGCACTTTTTAAGCTTTTTATTAATTCTTTGGGGGGGTAAAAACATCAGGGTACCCTTCCATGATAGGGGCCACCCTGTCGCATTCCTCCCCACATAAGAGGGGAACCCTTCGTTGGTTGTCCGATACCCATGTACCAACCCAACTAAGGGTATGGTGGAGCTCCGGCCCACCGTCACTGTGAAGCTCCACCTCAGGGTCCCATAAATCAGCATGCATAATGTTGAACATCTTTACTCAACAATACTGACACAACATTTACCCTGGGGCCATCTATCATCCTGTTAAACATAGTAAACGTGTGTTAACAGACCCATATTCCATACAGTTTTCATATATTCCATACAGTAGTAGTCATCACTGACCGGAAAATTCCTGAACTCTTTTTCATCACATAGAATCCATATTCCTATTTTTCATTTAGAAATGGTAGCATTCCATATTCAGAAATGCACCTGCTAATATACAAGTGGAGGTGATACCCTGAACCTCCCCTTATTTGAACCAGAAGAAAGGAGATTTAAATAGAGCAACAGTTTCAGTAAGATCAAAAGAAAGAGGGGAAATCGCCTGAAGGTGGCCAACCATTCAGACTTGGGAAAATATAAGAACACAGAATAGAAGAGGAGACTATTGCAACAGCAGTTTTTCAGTTGAAGAGAACAGATGGTTCATACTGTTATCTGCCTTCCCTCACTCTGGAAAGGAATGGAGCCATGGCCCACCCTCATCCATTGGCTCCGTCTCAGGATTCCTTATAATGACAACAAATTCCCACTGGAATCTGCATCCTTGTCATATCTACATTCACCCTGAGACTTATTTCCTGGTCTTTATCAGTCTTATATACCAGACAATGCAGCATACAGCAGTTTTATGCTGCATATGGCTGCCTCCATCAAGTGGGCATTTCAAACAGTCTTATCCTACATTTAACTTACATTTTTATGAAAACTTTGTTACTAAGTCCACAGAACCAAGTGTCAACCTATCTCAAGTGGTCCCTATTCCCAATAGGCCTCCAAGGGGAATTCTCAAGCATACCTTCACAACTTGCCCCTTACAGAAAAAACCCTACTGGAAAGTCATCTTACAAGACAGTCAGAAACCTTTAACTGAAAGGGATTACATAGGCTACCACCCTGATCTGGTTGCTCTGTGCTGGAATTGACATCTCTTCCCTGGGTGCCACATACCCTGGTCTTCAACCCTTGAAGTGATTCCACTCCTCCACCGTTCTGGTACCCTTCTCTACTGGTATTCAGCACCAACTGTCAGATAGTCGGCCACCTGCTGACACATGCCAGGCCAATAATAAACTGAGGCAATGCGGGACAGTACCTCCCCATGGCTTAAAGTCCTCGGCTGGCTGCCTCCTGTAGTCTCCAGCACCTTCTTTCTCAAGCTCACGGGTACCACATCCCTAGCATCCACCTGTTTTGTCCGGGGGTTAGGCCTCATATGGTTGAGAACCCTGTCCCTCTTCTCATACCACCATAACTGAGTTTTTCTTACTCCCCCACTGACCTGCTTTCCATCCTGGACTTTGATATACGCCCCTCACCTAGTGACTTCTGAATCTTCCACCTGTAGCTTTTTCCAATTTACAGTACATAAATCATCATATTTCAAGGAAGGGGGTACAACACATTTTAAAGTCCCTTTGACTATTACAGTCTCTTCTGTGTTGCTTGTAGTCTTCACCCCTGAGTCCACAAAAACTGTCTTACCTGGGGACTTCTCCAATGTCCCCGCTCCACCGTCCTCAATCCAATAAATCCCTGAAAATATTGGCAGGATAAGAACATCTGAATCTGAACACTCCATATGGACTTCCTCCACTTCCAGAATCCAAGGATCTTCTCTACCGGATATGTCTCTGGATTGTTCCATATGGACCCTCAGTTCCTGACATCTAATCTTTGCCTCCCTCCAGCATCACTACGCATCCTACCAGCGTCTGTTCATCCACTGCAGCAGTCTCCTCAGGTCAGCCATCTGGTCTCGTGGTGCCTCACCCAGGTCAAAATCTCCAAACTTCCTCATCTCCTCTGGCGCCATGCATTTTCTACCTTATCCTGAGGTGTCAAGTCTAGCACCCCTAACTGAACTCCCTCAGGATGACTTGGACGTTCAGCCGGGAATCCCACTTCTGAAACCAATTGTAGTGGGGTTGGGATTTCAGGATACAATAACTAGGCAGACAACAGCTATAGTGCATAAAAAATGACAGGTGACATTTATCAGTTTATTTTCAATGCATAAAATGATTAGCAGTTTGAACAGAATTTAAGAAAATAATGGTTAGTCCAGCAAATTCCAACAAAGAACACTGTTGTGCCCAGCAGCACACATACAGCTCAGTTCAGTGTGTAGGCACACATGCTTGCATCTGAAGTCTTACACCTCTCTGTCAGCTCTCCACTGACACCCTGTCTAAATTTCCACCTCTAGTGGTAGGCTTTTATATCTTTTTGTTGATGACATCACTGTCATGTGACATCACTTCAGCTCATTATTACTACAGTCATAGGTTCCAAGGCTCACAACCTGCACCTACACAAAAATAAAAAAGTTGCTTCTAAGCCTTGTTATTTTAGTTAGCATTCTGATTTAGCAGTAGCATCCTTCCCCATACTCCTGGTCAGAAAAATGCCCTTCTATACATAATTAGCTTCAATTATTTCAGACTCCTCCTTCTGTAACAATTAGAAGGAATCCAGGGTAGTATAAATATAGGCCACTAGGGGCCACTGTATCCCATAGAAACATAGAAACATAGACTTTGACGGCAGATAAGGACCACTTGGCCCACCCAGTCTGCCCGTTTCAAACAACATGAAGTCTTGCTGTATTCTGACAATAGCAGTGAGTCCCAACCTTCGAACTGCCCCAGAGATGAAAGAGTTAACTTTCCATGCCAGGCATGGAATGCTGAGCTCGAGCTCGGTTGAGGCTCTGTCTGTTGCTGTTTGAACTCAAACCATCAGATTCTTTACTCCGCCTCACTGAACAGTCGCTCCGGAGATTTCTCCTTTGCTCGGTTCAATTTGTCAGTTAAAGTCCATTTTTTCTTGGTTTTCAACCAAATTTAAACCGCAACCTGTCGGTTCAGTCTCTGTCTGTGGTATTCGTGAGTACTAGATAGGTTTATATTGATTTTCTATTCTGTGTGGAACTTGTAAACATTTCATCGGTTTGGTTTGAACCGATCAGTTTGTTTAAAAAAGCTTTATTTCTACTTTTAGAGTGTGGTTATCGGTTCTTATCGGTTCTAAAAAAAAAAAAGGATTTTACTACGTTTTTTTCCACGACCCGTAACACGGTCAGGAACCGATAAGAGTGTCTTGCCTGGCGGATTGCCATTAAAAGGGTAAGTTTTGTTAGGACTGGCACCATGTCTGAGAAACACAAAAGAAAACCCGGGCCCACTGGGTTTCAACACTGTAGTGTGTGTGGGGAAGTCTTTGCTAAGGCTGACCCCCCCACACCACCTGTGTTTATTGTCTGGGTTTTGACCACCTCGATTCAGACTGCCTGATTTGTAAAGATTTTCCTGCAGCTACCCTAGAAAAGAGAGTTGGTAGGCTCAGGGAAAGGGAGGCCAAAAAGTCCGTTGACCCGGATGGCCAGCCTGGTTCGGCTCAAACCGAACCAGAAGGAGTGCCCTCTGACCAGGGCGAAACTTCTTCAGGCAAAAGGAGAACCGATTACGAGGGGTCGGTTCCGGTTAAGAGAACAAGAAGGGAAAAATCGGCCGGTGTGGATCCAAAACTTTCTTCTCCAACCGCTGATGAAATAGCCAAAGCGATAAAAATTGTGCAGTCACTTTCCCCGGTTCCGACCGAACCGGCACCATCAGGAAGGTGCTCGGTTTGGCCGGTTCCGGATTATGATTTGGAGGAATTTTATGAACCGGAAGAGGAGGAAGGAGAGTATGAGGAAAGTGAATGTGATTATGAAAGTCTGGATGTGCCCATTGACCTGGACATCTCCCCAGACAGACCTTCAGGAGTGTCTCCTCCTAGGCTTTCTGAGTCCCCCTCCCATTTCATGTTTTACAAGAAAGTGGCCAAAACCCTTCAGCTTCCTATGGAAGAAGCTGTGGATGACCAGGAGGAGCCTGACTATGTGGAAATGATGGATATCCCAGAGTCCAGGAGGCTGTCTATTCCTCACACAAGTCTTTTGGGAAACAGACATTTAAGATTTTAAAGACTCCTAATTCTATACCTCCTGTGGATAAAAGAATGGACAAGAGGTATACTCTGTCAGGCTCAGATGCGGAGTTCCTTACCCAGCAATGCAGCCATGTTGGGGTAGTGCAGGCTGCAGCCTGTGATAAGGCTAATATACCCTAGTCTTCACACACCCCCAGATAAGGACTTCAGGAGGATTGATGCCATGGCAAAGAAACAGTACATGGCAGCATCCCTGGGACTCAGGCAGGCCAATTATATGGCCTATACAGCTAGGTATCAGAACTCTAGATGGGACACTGTCATGGCTTTAGCTAAACAGGTCCCTGGCCAGCTTGCCAAGGAGCTGGAGCAGGTGGCTGCTGATGGTATTGAGGCATCCAAAGTGCAATTCCATGCTGCAGTGGACTCCAATGATGTTTCATCTAGAGTCATGGCTACATCTGTGGCCCTTCGTAGGATGGCTTGGCTCAGATGTACTAGCCTGTCTCAGGATACCCAGACTAAGGCCATGGATTTTCCTGTTGTGGGTAATTCTCTGTTTGGGGAGCAAACAGAGAACTACATGAAGAAAATGGATGAATACAGGACCACCTATAGGAGTGCTCAGGCCAAGGAAAGGCAAGCCACTCCTCAGAGGCAGCATCCCAGGGGCAGGGGCAGGCCTTTTCATAGGCCTTTTTACCAAGCCCAGGCCGCCTCCTTCTGCCTATGCTCAGAGAGGGTTCTTTAGAAGGAGAGGCAGAAGGGGTACAAGCAGGCCTGTGTCCACCCCTCAGCCTAAACCCCCTGCCAAACAGGCACCCCTGATGGGTTTGCCAGGGCCGATTCTCCACCACCTGTAGGGGGCAGGCTGGCTTACTTTGTCCAGGATTGGAAGTCTTTAACATCAGACAAATGGGTCCTGGAAGTAGTAAGCCAGGGACTGGTTCTCAGCTTCAAAAAAAATTTCCAAAGATGAGAACCAGATCCTTTCCACCTGCAAATCCCTCAGAGGCACTTGCCCTAGAGGCAGAGGTCTCTTCCCTTCTGGCTCTCAGAGCTGTAGAAAGGATTCCACCCCTACACCAAGGGAAAGGATTGTACTCCAGGTACTTCCTCACCCCCAAAAAGACAGGAGAATGGTGGCCCATCCTGGATCTCAGATATTTAAACAAGCACCTTTTAAAGCCAAAGTTCAAAATGGTGACTCTGGGAATAATTCTACCTTCTCTAAGGCCAGGGGACTGGCTAGTCTCCCTGGACCTCAAGGATGCCTATTTCCATATTCTCATCAGAAGCTGCCATCAAAAATACCTCAGGTTCGAGCTGCCTTCAGGCCATTACCAATTCAGAGCAATGCCCTTTGGCCTAACCTCTGCTCCAAGGGTGTTCACAAAATGCCTGGCAGTAGTAGTTGCTTCCCTAAGAAGGCAAAGGATTGCCATCTTCCCATACCTGGACGACTGGTTCATAGTAGGCCAGTCCCCAGACCAAGTCAAGTTACACTTACAGATAACTCAGCAACTGCTCACCTCTCTAGGTTTCCTTCTGAATCTTTCAAAGTCAGTTCTAGAGTCTGTTTAGCTCCTCACCTTCATAGGCGCAGAGCTAGATACAGAAATGCAAGAGCCTTCCTTCCCCTGGACAGGGCAAGGACCCTTATCACACTGGCTTCTTCATTCACCTTACAGGTGTCTTGTCCAGCAAGGCATTTTCTGCAGCTCCTGGGGCACATGGCTGCTTCTACAGCAGTGGTGCAGGGAGCAAGATTTCAGATGAGGGACATTCAGTTCCACTTGAGAGCCTTTTGGTCTCAAAAAAAGGACCCTCTGACCAAACTGATACCAGTGACTCTAACCCTGATCCAGGCTTTGCAGTGGTGGCAGGATCAGGACAATCTAAGACAGGGAGTTCCTTTTGTCACTCAGTCTCACTGTTTAAACCTTACTACAGATGCCTCCCTCTTGGGGTGGGGGGCTCACTTGGGAGACCTGACCACCCAAGGGTTGTGGTCCCCTCAGGAATCTCTGCTTCACATCAATCTGTTGGAACTCAGAGCAGTGTTTCTAGCACTTCAAGCTTTTTCCAAGTCTGTTCAGAACAAAGTTGTTCAGATCAGGACAGACAATACCACCACAATGTGGTATATCAACAGGCAGGGGCACTCGGTCTTCGACCTTGTGCACAGAAGCAATGAAGTTGTGGTCTCTGGCCTATTCCTTGAACACCTCCCTTACAGCAGTACACCTCCCAGGCAAGGACAATGTCCTGGAAGATGCTCTCAGCAGGATATCTCAGGGCCATCACGAATGGTCACTGGATCTCCTAGTTTTGGAGGTGATCTTCGCCACATGGGGCACCCCAGAGATAGATCTTTTTGCAGCCCCAGACAATCACCAACTTCCCCTTTTTTTGCTGCAGGCCCCCAGTGTTGGGCTTAGTCCCCCTGGATGCCCTGGTTCTCAATTGGGAAGGGAAGTTCCTGTGTGCTTCCCCCCTCCCTGTCCTGTTCAAGGGGCTAGTCAAAATCAGGTCTCAACCCTGCAAGGTGATTCTGATTGCTCCAGACTGGGCCAGACAGCCCTGGTACCCTCTTCTGTTGTCCTTAGCAGTCCACCTTCCCTTGTCTCTTCCCTGGAATCACAACCTGTTAACCTGTGCTCAGGGGAGGGTTTGGTACCCGAATCTCAAGTCTCTCAATCTCAAGGCCTGGCTCTTGAAGAGTTAGAGCTTGCTGATTTACACCTCTCTCAGGGTGTTATGGATATTCTAAAGGCTTCTAGGAAGCCTTCCACCTGAACTACTTATAATTCCAAATGGAAAAGATTCTCCATATGGTGCTCTGGGAAGCATATTTCCCCAGAGTCTGCTGACCTGCCCACAGTCCTTGACTATATGGTTCATCTGAATAGCTTGGGACTCGGACCAGCTACACTAAGGGTGCATCTGGCAGCTGTCTCTGCTTTTTTTCAGCAGGTAAGCCTTCTTCTCTTTCAGCTCACCCTGTATTCTCCAAGTTTTTCAGGGGATTGCTTCATACCAATCCACCATTCAGGGACCCTGCCCCTGCTTGGGACCTTAATGTTTGCATTGCTCAGCTTATGCAACCTCCTTTTGAGCCTTTGTCCTCAGCAGAGCTTAAGTACTTGACTTAGAAAACTGTGTTCTTGGTGGCTATCACTTCTGCCAGGCGCATAAGTGGTTACAAGCCCTGTCAGTGGAGCCTGATTTTATCTCTTTCCATAGAGATAAGGTGGTCCTCAGGACTAACAGGGCGTTTTACCTAAGGTGGTTTCAGACTTCCACCTTAACCAATCTACGTCTCTTCCTGTGTTCTTCACTGACCATTCCTCCTCTGGTGAGAGGAGGCTGCACAGTTTGGATGTGAAAAGAGCCCTTAGCTACTACATAGAATGTACCAAGGGTCACAGGTTTGACTCCCTCCAACTGTTCCTCACTTATGGTGAGGTTGGTAAAGGAAAACATGCCACTAAAAGATCCATTGCCAGGTTGATTGTCTCTTGCATTCAATTTTGCTATGAAAAACTAGGTAAGATTCCACCCTCAGGCCTGAGGGCTCACTCTACCAGAGGTACAGCTGCTTCCCTGGCTGCTGCCAGGGATATTCCTATCTTAGAGATATGTCATGCAGCTACCTGGAAAACAGTTCACACTTTTACCAAGCATTACTCTCTGGATATCCAGGCTAGGAGTGATGCTCGGTTTGGCACAGCTGTGCTTCAGAGCCTATTTCCTAAGTAGGTTCTGTCCCTCCTCCATGGAGGTACTGCTTGGTAGTCTCTATTGTCCAGAATACAGCAAGACTTCATGTTGTTTGAAAAAAAATTACTCACCTTAGTAATGTTGTTTCTTCTACTAAGGAGTCTTGTGTATTCTGACCTCCCATGCCTTCCGTCCCAGAACCTTTGTCTTTGGGATATGGGCGGGCAGTAGCAGTGTTGGCACTCAGGAGGTGCCCCACCTTTTTTATTATCACCCTCTTTTCTTTGGGTGAGTGGGTGTTGTGTTTATTCATTTTTTGGGTTTCCTGACTTGAGTCTTTGTTTTGTGACCAAAAAAAAAAATTGTTTATTATATTTAGTAGCCAGTTGGCTAGTATAGGTTTACAACTTCCACACAAGTCTCTCAGTGAGTTTAGCTCGTAAAGATCTGATGGTTTGAGTTCAAACAGCAACAGACAGAGTCTCAACTGAGCTCGAGCCTGGCATGGAAAGTTAACTCTTTCATCTCTGGGGCAGTTCGAAGGTTGGGACTCACTGCTATTGTCAGAATACAGCAAGACTCCATTAGAAGAAACAACATTACTAAGGTGAGTAATTTTTTTCTTCCCTACCTATTGGATAAGCTGCAGATTCTAGTTAAACAGCCTATTTCCTGCAACCCCTCACTATAATTGCCTTATGTCTGTCCCATGCATGTTTGAATTCCCCTACTGTTTTAGACCCCACAACCTCTCCAGGAAGGTGGGTCCACGCATCCACCACTCTCTCCATGAAAAATAATTTCCTCACATTACCCCTGAGCCGTCCCTCCTCTAACTTTAAATTGTGCCTCCTTGTTCTACACATCTCTTTTTCTGAAAGATGCTACCTCCTGAACTTTGTTGATTCCTTGAGGTACTTAAAGTTTCTATCATGTCCCCGTCCTCCTTTCTTCAAGGGTATACATATTAAGCTCTCTCAGTCTCTCTTCATATGGTTTCTGATGTAGACCCTGCACCATTTTAATTGCCCTCCTCTGGACTGCTTCCATCCTGTCTATGTCCTTGCATAGATGAGGTCTCCAAAACTGCCGCAGCACTCCAGATGGGGTCTCACCAACTGTCTGCACAGAGGGATAACCACTTCCTTTTTCTACTTGTGATGCCCTTCCCTATGCACCCCCCCTTCCCCCTGGCTCTCCTTACTGACTTCTCACATTGCTTACCCACCCTTAGGTCATCTGATATGACGACACCCAGATCCCTTTCCATTATTGTTGTTGGTAGTATCTCCCCTGCTATTGTGTACTCTTAGCAGGGGAGGTATAGCCTTCAGTCATTCTTGAATGAGCCTTCCTGCAAACAGATCAGTCCATAGTACCATGTGAGGCATCTTCATAATGAATGCTTAACCCTGTATTTTATTCCTCACAGGGTTCCATACAGAAAGGGGGGAGGCATACCTTCATAACACACTGTTTCTCATTCTCTTATTTAAAGCAGGCTGTATTGTTTCATGTTTCCCTTTTATTTCCAGTGACTTCCCCAGTAATACTAAGTTACTTCTACTGAGTTGCTTTCATTCATTTCTTGTAATTCCAGCACATTATGTGATATCACATTTAAATTATCCCCTTTAGGCATTTATGACCTCCTTTTATTTCATTCTAGAGGCTTTTTAATTTAAACAGCATTTTCACTTTTCTCCCAATGGCTAAAATTTCAGCCTATCGGCTTTCCTTTTCAAATGGGCCCTCCTGGCGTATACAGCCGTATAGTGCATTTCAGCCACTTTGTGACTGTCTCTCCCTTATTTGCAGCTAATTTATTTATTACCAGCCACCTAGTATCTTTATTTCCAGCCACATTATGTATCTCTACTGCAGTCACCTTCTAACTATATCTCAGGCGGCTATCATTTATACTACATCTGTGCATTTCATTATTTTCTACATTCAGCCTGTCTGCTTTACCATCATGCTGCATTGTGTAGTAGTCTGTGAGGCTAAGGAGCATGCCTTTGCTCCAAAACAACTTTTCTGCACTCTATTTTCATTTATTTTTTAAACCGTAGCATGCGGTAAATCCTTTAGCAGTCACTGAGCCATTTCTGCTCTGTACAAGGAAGAGGTGCTGCATTGTGCGCAATGCGCATCTCTCGGGACATGATTTACTTTTATTTTATTTCTCTACGGTGTCTCTGGCATCCTGCCAGCCACCTGCTCCGCTACTAGTGCAGCAGTACAACAGAGAGAGAGAGGAAGCTCAAGGAGTGCGCGCACACCTTATTTACAACTATTCCCCTCTCTCTCATTTCTTTAAACATTTTCTTTCTTGTATGGGGCACCAGTATACTGATTAATAAAGCACTCCCCTTGCTTTCTGTTCAAGTTTCCACTCCAAGCGCTCCTATACACAGCACAACATGTGCTCTTTCTCCTAAATCACAGTGACATTCTTTACTTTTAATTTAAATTCAAAACAAGGTGGCCAGAGCTGCTGAATACTTATCTTTCTCAGTGGCTTTCCCTTTTCTTCCAGAGCCACTGGACCAGATCGGGCATGCAGGAAAAAGGGTCCATAAACAAATAAAGGGTTGCTGTTGCTGTCCTGCATTGCCTTTGTTTTTAATATAGCAGCACTTTTTAAGCTTTTCATTAATTCTTGGGGGTTGTAAAAGCTTCCATGACAGGGGCCACCCTGTCACACACTTCAGAAAGTGTCACGGTACCAAGTGTGTCTCCTTGGGAAATAAATCTTGCCTAGGCTCCCCACGCCATCCAGAACCTCCTCTTCGCAGCAGCCAACCCCCACCGCACAAGAAGTATAGCCAGACAATCACTGTATGTCCCTTTTTTTCATACTTCATAAGTGCAAAGGTCTTTTGCGTACTGGGCCCCACAATACCTCAGTGAACTACCCCCAGATGTCACCAATAAGACTAGGCTGGGACCATTCAAGAGAAAACTCAACCAACACCTTTCCAATCTGAGTAGCTAGCCCCTTTTTCTCTCTTTCTATGACCACCCTCCTCCTGCCCTTCCCCCTCAGCCCCAACCCTTCCCCCTCCTGTCCCTCCCAGTCCTAACTAACCCCCATCTTATTAACATCTCCTGTCCTCCACGAGGCACTTATTTTTACCCCCACTCTCTCTTTCCAACCCCATCACCCCTTGAGCTTTGATAAAGAAATATTTACTCTACCTAAATTACTTTGTTTTGTAACCCTGTACTTATATTGTATGTAACCCTGCACTTAAATTGTATGTAACAATGTTTTCTCACGTATGTTCAACTGTACCATGTAATACTGCACTTTACTGGTTGCTCTGTTCCAGTTATGAAATGTATGTATTGTTTTCTTTTGTTTGATGTGGAACCTTTGTAAATGAGCTTCCAGCTCTAAGGAGCTTTCCAAGATCTCAATAAATGTATTGAATATTTCCTTCGTTGCTTAGTTTTTAAAAATGTTTTTTATTCTGCTTTGGCTGCTTTCTCAGGCTTGGTTTCTAAAAGAGATTTGCTGTGAAGCTTGAGATCAGCCAAAGGGATTTCTCTTGACAAAAAAAAAAATTAACAGAACTAAGATTGGCTCCTGTGCTTTCTCTATGGCTGCCCCCTACTGTTACAATGGGTTACCTGACTCATTACATCAGTCCTGTTCTTTCGAAGTTTTAAACAGAATTTTCAGAAGTATTTAATTACTAAATGCATCTGTGATTGTGTTCATTGTATTACTGTTAAATGTTGTATCTTTTGTTTTTTTTGTACTTGTATTGCATTTTTATATCTGGGTCAAGCCTGAAAAAAGACCCACGGTCCAGTGTTTCTACCTGTTTAACAAATACAGTGAACTGAAATGAATCTGCTTCAAGTGTCTTAACCTGTGCAATGTACTTGAATAGATTCTCCAGGCTAAGGGCAACTATCCTTTCTTGGACTCACAAACCAAGGTCGTAGATTTCCAATTAGAAGACCATTCGCTTTTTAGTGACAAAACAGAGGCATACATGAAGAAAGTGGATAAGTGCATTTACAAACATAACACTGATAAAGAAAAGCTCACAGAGGTAGGGGCTGCTATCCCAGACCCTACCCTTATGAGTACCAACCCCAAAGAGGCTACTACAGGGGCAGAGGCAGGAGGGCCTCTGAGTGTGCTGGGCCAGCACCAGCCCCCAAGCCCAAGCCAAAACAAAACCCCTGACAGTCCTGGCCAGTTCATCCAACCATTGCCAGTAGAGGGAAGACTGGCTCACTACTTCCTGGAATGAGTAAACATTACCACAGACAAATGGATCCTGGAGGTAGTGGCCAGGGGTTGTCCCTGCAGTTCAAAAATTCCCAAACCTGCAGAAACACAAAACTTTTCCAGCCCATTCACCTACAGAAAATTCTGCTGTAACTGAAAGTAAACAAGTTGCTACAGGCAGAAGCAATGGAAAAGGTCCCTGTCACACAGTGGGGCAAGGGCCTGTTTGCAAGGTACTTCCAGACCCACAAGAAAAATGAAGAGTGGCGAGTCTGGTGACCTGTTTTGGACTTAAGATATCTGAACAAGCATATCAAAAGAGAAAGATTTAAGATGGTCACACTGGGCACAGTAGTATCATCTTTACAAACAGGGGGACTGGCTGGGTTCACTTGATCTGAAAGATATCTACTTTCACATCCCAGTCACACCTACCCACAGAAAACACCTCCGGTTCAGACTAGAAAACTGTCAGTACCAGTTTGTGGCCCTACTCTTTGACCTCACCTCTGCACCAGGGGTCTTCACGAAGTGCTTTGCCGTTGTGGCAGTACATATGAGAAAGAATGATGTGGTAGTTTTTCTCTGCCTGGTTGATTGGCTAGTCACTGGAAAAACAAAACAAGAAGCAAAGTGCTCCATCCAGAAGGTAAAATCCCGCCGGTGACCTGGGTTCGGGAACGGACCCGGGTTATTGGAGGGCCGGCTGGGGAGAGGAGGATTGAGTGTCCTTAGACTGCTCTCCTCTCTGAGGGGAGGGTGGTTGAGAGTGTTCGATGTCAAGTGACACCCAGTGGAGGCTGCATACATGTGAGATTTCCCCCTTTTCACAGGAGACTCCTGTTTTATTTGGCTGAACTCCCTCCTTCCCTCCCAGGAAACAAAATCTCCTGCTTAAGTAAAACTCTGTCCAAAATATCCATTTATGTTTTTTGGGCATATAAAGACATGAAAATTAAATCAGTGATGAACAATGTATATGATAACTTTGTATAACTAGTTGTTTATTCTTTTTAGTGCTTATTCTTGTCACAATGAAATATATTACATTTTTGTAATGACTTTTTTCTTATTTTTTGACGCCATTTAAGGACAAACTCATGACGTTACAGCATCTCCGTACTAGCAGGCCAATCTCCCTACTAATTTGATTGAAATCTCCCTCTTAAGCAAATTGAACATATCACATGTATGAGGCTGGGTTGCCGCACACCAATGCCAGTATCCTTCAGGGGCAGGGCAGACGCTGGTCATTATTGCACATCCCTGCCCCTGCTTACAGGAAAATAATTCAGGGGCCTGGCTTGTCTCAATGATGCCCTACCCCCAGACCTCTCATAGCCTCCGATGCCAGCTCCCCCCCGACTAGACACTAGATTTGTGGCGTTAAGGGCCAGCGCCACAACCCCACCCTCTGGGGACAAGCCAGGGGTGACTGGGGGGAGCACTGGCCATGATCAGTGGCGGAGGTCCGAGGGTCCATGACCAGGGCGGACAGTTTCGACGTCCAAGGCACCACCAAAAAGTATAATAAAAAAAAAAAAAAAAATTCTCCTTGGAAAGCCCGAAGTTCCTACCAAACCTTCAGAAGTCCCAAACAGAACCTTTTCAGGTATGGACTTCATAGGTACAGAACATGATACCCTGCAGTGGAATGTCTTTTTTCCTTAGGAAAGGGTAGTACATTTTTTTTTACAGGCTTTTTCTCCCATGGGCAGCTACTGGCAGGCTGTTCAGCCCTGTCCTTGCCTCCCCTATTCGGCACTCATCACCCCATCTCACCTCACAGAAGTATCTCAATGTATTGCCTGCCATCGTAGGGCCAGGAAGGGAAGGGCCATCTTCCCCCCACCTGGAGGCTGTCATCCAGAACTGGGGTCAGTGGTTAGGCGGTGATGAGGAATGTTGGCAGGTAGGCAAGGTTTCATTAAGCTGGTACCTGTCCTTTTACATTTTTCTCTCTGATCCCCAGCCACAGCGGCATGTAAGCATGTGTGCGTGGAGGTGCACACACCCTGTGGAACCACGGTCCCTTCCTACCAGCTTGCTTGTATTTTGGGGCTACCACCCGGCCTTCACCAGATGTTAGCCAAGGAGCGAGATGGCATCCCTTCCCACCCCAGGAGAGGAGAGCAGTCCATCAGATGCTCAGTTATCTCCCCCCAGCAAACCCTGGGCTGGCCACAAGGGTAGCAGATTTGATTGCCATTGCAAAATCCTTCACAGTGGGCAAGCCATGGCCTTCAAGGGATTTCCTACGGCTACTGGGCTTCATGGCCTCATTCACAGCAGTGGTACCATTGGCCCAGTTTAAGATGAGGGACATTCAGTACCTCTTAAAGTGACACTGTCAACCTCCTAAGGCCTGTACAGATCGCTGCTGTAGCTGGTTACTGGGTTCTGGTTCCCTTTTTCCTTTTTAAAAGTGAAAAACAGACTGCCCACCATACTGGTGTTACTACACAAAAACGTGTTTGTTTACATTTGTTGGTAAACTCCCACTGCATCTTATCCCACACTGTCTAGCCACTCATGATGCAGTGGGAGGAGAGGAGGCTATTGCATCATAAGTGGCTACGCTGCTCGGGAATGTTTGTAAGTGTTCACAAAGTATATAATAGGAGTAGTTCAAGGATTTGAAGCAAAACATATGAATATAAAAACATACCAGCAGATAATGGCCTTATGGTCTATCTAGTGTGCTCACTTGTGCAGGTCCCTATGTGTTTACAAGGGGAACTCCCCCCTCCCCATTTCTCTTTTGACCTCCCTCTTCATCCCCAACTCCCCCCACTCACTTCCCTTCTACCTGCAATTTCCACCTCACCCTGCCACAACCCCTCTAGAAGCTGGCTACCATTTTAGAGATACTACCTCCTCTGGCAGCTCATTCCACTTGGCCACCACCCTCTCAGTGAAAAAGTGCCTCCTCATCTCCCACCTGAACTTCCCCTTCCAGCTTTGGGCCGTGCCCCTAGTGGTCTTGTTGCTGCTGCTAAGGCTAAAGAGTCACTCAGTGCTCCCCTTAATAATGCCCTTAAGGTATTTAAAGGTCTCAATCATGTCATCCCTCTCCCTTTTTTCCTGAAGAGAGTACATGTTGACTGCCCAGGTTGGATTCTAGTCAGTCTGATATTATTCTTTCCAGTGTCTTTGACAGTGGGGAGAGAATGGCTATTGTGCGGTTCCCACTTTTGTGTACCGGAATAACGAAGGCAGTTTTCCATAGGATGGGGAATTGAGAGTATTTGAGTGAGAAGTTGAACAACTTGGTTAATGGGAGGGCTAGCACATCCAAGGCCAGCGCAATTAATTTCTAATCTGTGGCATCACTCCCCATTCTGGTTTTACCCAGCACCTGCGTGACATACCTGATGATGTCCCTAACTGAGACAGATTTGATCTGAGATTTTGTCAAAGACATTGTTATTCAACACTATCAGTTATCCCCTGACAATTTGCTCTTCTTTTTTGGCTTACAATTTGTGCCATTCACTCTGCGACTGGGGGGTGTTACTATGGTTCCCCACAGTCCGGTTGTATCAACTCCCTCCCCTGCTCCAAGTCCCAGTGCTCTACCCCTTCCTCCGGTCCACGCAATGGCCACATCACGGCGGGTATGTACCCTACGACCACGAAAGCCAGGGGTCAGGATCCAGGGGGAGCAACCCAGCATCAGAGCAGTGAGGCGCTGTCGGACCTCCATCATACAGCGTGGCGAGGAATTATTTTAATAGTATGTTCCTTGGTTCCCCTCAGCCCAGGTGTGCAATTGTGCCAATGATGCTGCCGTGCATGCTCCCACACACTGTGTGTCAGATGCTACCCGTGCCAGCCCTCCATTTGAGCCGCTGAATGCCATGACCCCCAGCCGCCGCCAGGAGTTGACACAGCTGCGGCTTCTCCATCCCTCCCTCTCCGGAGAAGGAGAGCAGTCACTAGGATGCTCAATCCTTCTCCCTCCAAGCCAACCCCTGATGATCCAGGCTCGTTCCTGAACCTGGGTCACCAGTGTGGTGCGAGGTGTGGACAATTTGCCTTTTTTGATTAAAGTCTTCCAAGCACTGATAAAACAAAAGTGACACAGTTTGGTGATATGCCAGGGAGAACAGAGGATATGACTCAAATTGACCAACTCTAAAATTACTATATTCATCTCCCTGGCCTTTGAATTGGATCATGATCTATGTAGCTCTCAAAAATGAAAGACTCCTTAACTTATAAAATGTACCGGTTTCAGGTATTCCTGATTACGCATATTCTAAGCAACAAAGAAGGTGCAAGTTCTTGTCTTACACACAAGACATTTTGGAAATGGGTGCACAGTTTCAGCTGCTGGCTCCAGTGAAGGTCTGCATTAATGGAAACGTTTACGTGCAGGATTTTCAAAGGCTTAGATCACTGCATGCCCTGGCTGTGCTGACGATACGGCACATGGGGCTTGCAGCGATCTAATGGGAGATTCTATCCCATGCGGCAATTGCTTCAAGTTAGACCAACTTTTCAGGTTCAATCTTGCAGAAATCCTGGGGGCCTTTTACAGAGCTTGTGTCAGATCTCGCACAAGCTGACATAAATTATGAAAACTGTCGCAGCTGTGCACGAGATTGTAAAATTGGGCGCAGTTGTGGCAAAGGGGTTGGTGCACTACCAGAACCTAAGTGTCAGGGTGCAGGACTTGGTGCAAACCCCACACTGCATTTTAAAAATCCTGTCCGATATATTTTTTTAGATAGGTCAGTTTTCCACATTCATTAGATCACATTATTAAAAGGACTCTAATGAAGGACAATCTCTTGACAGCATTGGAACTTGAGATGTTACTATGTACTCGAGCTGCAGAACAACTGTAGTTAGAAAAGTATTTCTTGATTTTGAAGTGTTAGAGCATTGACCATCAATGGTATGACCTACAAATTAATAAATACAGTATATATTGTTTGTGTGACCCATAATTTAATCAACTTTAGAATGATATGAGACTAAAAATATGCATAGAGTGCATAATTGACTTTAATATAATCTATTCATTTTGCCTATACACTACATAGATTTTGATTAATGTAAGGCATAAAGTAGGATGAACTTGGATTGTGGGATTGTTTAAAAAATGTTATGAATGTAGCTACAGCCTGAATAATTTCTCTTATTTATGGCCTGTCTTGGTTGATAATAATAATAATGACATTGGATTTATAGTTATGTGTTACTTTCTTCTCCAACGTAATAGATGTCTTTACATGTGTGATATGAATGGCGGGTAGCCATTCTACCACTTATTATATAATTTACAAAAAAAAAAAACACTTTTTATCTTGCTTTTTATCAGTACAGACATGTATATATATATAAACTTCACCACGCGTGAGGTTACTCGAGGTCACAGGCAACTGTACAAAATAACTTGGTTATCACACACTGGCCCCACGCATATTCGATTTATGCAAAAAGCATGGACCTTTGTGTTAGTGTCATTTGTGTGTTTTTTTGTGTGCTTGTAGTTTTTAAAATTGTGTTGGAATTTAGTTTGTTTTTTTAACTATTGCTCTTCCCCTCATCCCCGGTTGCTACATCTTAATGATGTGACATCGTCTCTGCTGATTGGTGGAGGGTAGAGGTTTTGAAAAGTTTATAAAAAATGGCAGATCCACTAAGCGAGAGCAAGAGCGAGTGCCCATATAGAACTTGTGCGGGCGGTTTCTTTACATGCTGTTCATTTCTTGTGTTTTTATTAAATTAAGGAAAAATGAGTTTCTGATTTTAGAAAGAGATGGCAGGGATTGTGAGGAAGTGTTGAAGTAAGAGCGGGAAGTGTTGGAGTCTGGAGTTCATACGGGAGGAGTTGTTCTGTAGACTGCGGTACGGAGTACAGAAGGTAAATTGTAGAATTAAAACACACAGAGAAATGTTATTGAAAAAGTTGGAAAGTGGGGAAGCTATTGTGGGTATTGCTCTTTTCTTCACAGTTGGGGGCACTTGAAGGAGATGTCAGCTTTGTTATGAAGGAAAGGGAGAGTGTGAGGGAGGGGAGTATGGGGGGTGGTTGTTACTGAAGGAGCTGCATTTATACTGTGTATTTGTGAGAGAAAAAAACTTCACAAGAATGGGAAAAGATAATAGCTGCACAGAAATGCATTCTGTTTTTTGTTAGCTGCTTGAATTCATAGAGTCTTGGGAGGTGTCTCTGAAGAGCTGGTGTGCACTTTCGTTTTGTGGTACAGTAAAAGGAAGTAGTGCTGGCAGGGGGGCATTTGGTGATGTCACTGTGTGGATAAATAGGGAATGGGAAATTTATTACCACAAGATAAAAGGATTTATGAGACAGTTTTTATCCAGACACCTGTTGCATAAATATATTTATATATGTCTATACTGTATATGAATATCTGCATATACAGTATAAGAGATATGCAGGGCACCTGTGTGATTCATGATTATATATGCTAGTGCTGTTTGACCTTTGTTAAACTCAAGAGTGGCATAAGTCATGAGTGAGTTGTTCAAGATCAAACAGCATTAGTGTACATAAATCATGTATGTATCACACAAGGTCCCCCTATTTTTCTGTATTTTTTATAAAGTTTTGTAGTTTATTTTGTGAAAAGAGGCTGCTCTGCTTATTATAAGTGCTGTTGCCATGGTCATTGCAGTGGAAGCAGCATCATGATTGTGAGCTTAAGCTGTAATGTCCACGCTCATTGGTGGTTGCAGTGGCTGAGCCAAAAAATCTCAGTCAACATGATGGCCAAGTTTAGTATAGGAGACCGAGGACAGAATTCAACATATGGCTCAACTGTTTTTGTAGTTATGTTTTTTCACTTTTTGTTTTCCATTTGGATTTGATTTAGCATGTTTGGCGGTGTTTGGTGGGCGACAGATGAGGAGATGGAGTGCTGGATCCCGCTAGTGGAGCAAGAGATACCAGTAGCTGTGGGTGGAGGTTTGGGAGGAGAACAGAACAAGCAGTTTATTTATTTTTTTAATATACTGTGTTTGCCGGGAGAAGAGCAACTGAAATGTGTAAACAAGCGCTGGTACCGAGGGATGAGCTGTGGAAAGAGAACAGAGCAGAGGAAGTGAGCAGCAGATTGAGTGAGCATTGTAGGTTGACAGATGAGATATAACTGTCTGCTGGTACAATTTCTTCTTTTTTAAAGTACTGTCAAAGTAGTAAATGTTTTTACTGGATGTGCAGGATATGGAGGGAAATGGCAGTTGATATGGGGGAGAGAACTTGCAGCTTGCAGTCTCTTTTATGACATGAATTGTGGGAAAGTGCAAGTACTATGTGAGCTGGAGGTAGTGCCAGTGGGTCAGGGGTGGTCATGTGTGATGTAGTCAATGTGTACATAAATGGATGGTGACTTAGTAACTGTACATACATCTAGCAGTCTACATTTATCTATATGATTATTCAAAAAAACAGATTTATCACACTCCATTTATATCCACATCTATAGCAAATATATACATGGATTATGCAATAGAAGCAAGTGTAAATGATTTGTCTGTACAAGAGCAGTTTGACCTCGGGTAACCTCACAAGTGGCGTAAGCCACGAATGAGATGTCTGAGGTCAAACTGCTAGAGTGTAGATAAATCATTTATTACACAAGTTTTCATTTGCATATTCCATTTATGCAAGTCTTTTGTTTTTGCTTTTGTAGGGGGCATTTGTTAGTCAAAACAGTGAATAAAAATTGAATTTTCTGCCATTTTTTGCTGATTATAGAAAATCTTAAAGGAATCTAGAAATGAAACACCTCTCATTTTGTCTATATTTTTATGCTGAACAACTTTTGTACTCAATGTACCATACTGTCATTTTTGGTTTTTAAGCATTTGTTTGATGAAAAAGTGCATACAAATTGAATTTTCTGCTGTTTTTCGCTAATTCTGAAAAAACTAAAAAGTATCTGTAAATGAAACACCACTTATTTTGTAGATATTTCTGTGCTGAATAAACTTTGTGCTCACAGTACCATGCTATCATTTTTCACTTATTTACATTTGTTTGCAGATAAAATGAAAAAGAAATATGAATTTTCTGCTGTGTTTTTGCTAATTATCAAAAAATGTAAAAGGTATCAATAAATAAAACACCACTAATTTTGTAGATATCTCCATGCTGAACAACTTTCGTGCTCACAGTACCATGCTATCATTTTTCGTTTTAAAGTTATTTGCATTTGAATATGGTTAATACTGCTACTGATGCCGAACATTCTAAATGACATAAGCACTGTGTGGATAAATGGCTGATGACATAAGCACTGTATACATAAATGAAATTTATGTACACAGTTACTCAGATAAACAGATTTATCGCACTCTGTTTATCTCCACCCCCATT
This sequence comes from Neoceratodus forsteri, assembly GCA_016271365.2. NCBI lineage: Eukaryota > Metazoa > Chordata > Ceratodontiformes > Ceratodontidae > Neoceratodus > Neoceratodus forsteri. The sequence continues at coordinate 1,072,047,888 of CM028130.1, forward strand.
GTTTGTGTGTGTGTGTGTGTGTGTGTGTGTGTGTGTGTATATATATATTTATGCAATAGGTGTGAGACCAAAAGCCATTGAATAAATCCATTTATTTCCACATATGTGGAATAAATCTAACCACCCTAGATTTATCCCACATATGTGGGATAAATGCAAACTGTCAATCAAAGCTTTTTTGTTCACTTTTGACGAACAAATGTGAATAACTTTAAAGCGAAAAATGATAGCATAGTACTGTGAGCACAAAAATGTTCTGGACAAAAATATCTACAAAATGAGTGGTGTTTCATTTATAGATACCTTTTAGTTTTTTTTTATAATTAGCAAAAAACAGCAAAAAATCCAATTTTCTTTTCACTTTTCAGACAAACAAATATAAATAACTTTAAAATGAAAAATGATAACATGGTACTGTGAGCACAAAAAATGTTCAGCATAAAAATATCTACAAAATGAGTGGTGTTTCATTCAGAGATACCTTTTAGTTTTTTCATAATTTGCAAAAAACAGCATAAAATTCAATTTTCTTTTCACTTTTTCGACAAACAAATGTGAATCACTTTAAAACTAAAAATGACAGCATGGTACTATGAGCACAAAAAATGTTCAGCATGAAAATATCTACAAAATGAGTGGTGTTTCATTAATAAATACCTTTTAGTTTTTTATAATTAGCAAAAAACAGCATAAAATTAATTTTTGTTTCACTTTTTCATCAAACAAATGCGAATAACTTTAAAACAAAAAAGGTAGCATGATACTGTCACCATGACATTTGTTCAGCAAGAAGTTCTCTACAAAATGAGTGGTGTTTCATTTAATAGCAACCACCCCGCTAGGCGGACATACACCAGGAAAGTTAACCAAAAGTCCCAGAAATTATCATTTAAAAAAAGAAGATAAACAGTCAAAACCAAATGTTCCCACTGATAAGAAGCATCCCTATTGCATAAATGAAATATACAATGGTGAGCTGTCAGATAAATGATTTATCTACACTTGTACTGTTTGACCTCGGACACCTCACTCGTGGCTTACGCCACTCGTGAAGTTACCCGAGGTCAAACAGCACTTGTGTAGATAAATCATTTATCTGACAGCTCACTATTGTATATCCTATATATATATATATATATATATATATATATATATATATATATATATATATTATATATATATATATATATATATATATATATTTATATATTATATGTTTTACATATCTGTGTGGACAGTATTCGCGAGACAAAGTGTGACATTCATACACTCAAAAAAGTTTTATCATTTGTCATGACTCAACCTAAATTTTATTGTCTATATGTGGTAGTTGCATATTACAAAATAAAGATAGTTCTGTATTTCTAAGTTTGGAAACATGGCGCTGTTATGACGTGGAAACTACTTTTGTGGGTAACTTGGTGTCTATTATGAATTATTTCCCATTTCTAGTAATAAATACATTTTCAAATGCAGTGTCTCTGTCTTCGATTTAGGTGTATTAGTTTATAATATTTAATGATTTGATGATCGTCCGTACCTATGTGTCACTATTTATCCTTTAACATAGATAACGCTAAAAATACAAATAAGAAGTTGTCAGTTTCATTATTTCATGCTTATACTTTTTATGCCCAGTTTACATGCCTTTCACAGTTAAGCAGGACCATTAGCAGGAAGATAAACATGAACAAATCACTTGGTTGCACTTGATTTATTATGCGACTGTCTTTGTCTCATACTACAACTGTGGGTAACATGAACGCCGCAGCAGCAATGCAACATGTGATATACAAAGTACAACTTTTAGCAATGGCTTATTAACAACCAAACAGCCAGACACATTGCTAAGTACCGCACCATAGATACATAGAATTTGATGGCAGATAAGGACCGCTTGGCCCACCTAGTCTGCCCATTTTCCTACCCAATAGATAAACTGCAGATCCTAGTTAACCAACAGCTTACTTCCTCCTACCCCCTACTAGGACTGCCTTATGTCTGTCCCATGCATTCTTGAATTCCCCCACTGTTCTTGACTCCACGACATCCTCAGGGAGGCTGTTCCATGCATCCACAACCCTCTCCATGAAAAAATACTTCCTCACATTACCTCTGAGCCGTCCCCCCTCTATTTTCAAATTGTGCCCCCTTGTTCTTGCACACATCTCTTTTTCTGAAAGATGCTACCCTCTTGGACTTTGTTGATTCCCTTGAGGTACTTGAAAGTTTCTATCATGTCCCCTCTCTCCTTCTTTCCTCAAGGGTATACATATTAAGCTCCTTTAGTCTTTCTTCATATGTCTTCTGGTGCAGACCCTGCACCATTTTGGTTGCCCTCCTCTGGACAGCCTCCACTCTGTCTATGTCTTTGCGGAGATGGGGTCTCTAGAACTGTACACAGTACTCCAGATGGGGTCTCACCAACTGTCTGTACAGAGGGATAACAACTTCCTGTTTTCTACTATTGACGCCTCTTCCTATGCATCCCAGTATCCCCCCAGCCTTCCTTACTGCCTTCTCACATTGCTTGCCCACCTTTAGGTCATCTGATATAATTACCCCCAGATCCCTTTCCATTTTTACTGTTGTCAGTATCTCACACCCATTGTGTACTGTTCCTCTGGATTTTGGTTTCCCATGTGCATTACCTTGCACTTCTTTCATTGAATCTGAGCTGCCATACATTTGACCATTCCTCCAACCATGCCAAGTCCCTTCTCATCCTTTCCACTCCATCTTGTGTATCAACCCTGTTGCAGATCTTTGTGTCGTCTGCAAAGAGACATACTTTTCCTTCCAGTTCCTCTGCAATGTCACTTATAAAGACTTTAAAAAGGACTAGTCCCAGTACTGAACCCTGCGGTACCCCACTAGTAACCCTCCTTTCTTCACTGTGTACTCCATTTACTACTACCCTTTCGTCCTGCTGTCTAGCCAATTTTTATCAGGCTACCACCTTGGGACCCACTCCAAGGCTGGCTAACTTGTGTATTAATCTTTTGTGTGGGACTGTATCAAATGCCTTGCTAAAATCTAGGTAGGCCATGTCCACAGCCCCCCCTGGTCTACTACTTTGGTCACCCAGTCAAAGAAATCTATTAGATTATCTAACACGACCTTCCCATCGTGAATCCATGCTGCCTTGGGTCCTGTGCCCCACTGGCCTCTAGGTACTCAACAGTTCTTTCCTTCAGAAGTGATTCCATCATTTTCCTACTACTGAGGTAAAACTAACTGGTCTGTAGTTTCCTGCCTCTGTCCTGCTCCCACTTTTGTGAAGAGGAATCACATCTGCCCTCCTCCAGTCCTCAGGTACCACCCCATCCTCCCATGATTTGTTAAACAGAGTAGTCAGTGGTGTCACCAGTTCTACCCTTAGTTCTTTTAGAATTGTTGGGTGAATTCCATCAGGTCCCATTGCTTTGTCCACCTTCAATTTTATTAGTTCTTTCAGAACCCTTTCTTCTGTAGATGGACTGGTATCAACCCCTGTCTTCAGAGTGTTTCTCTTTTTTGGTTTCGGTACCTCCCCTTCCTCTCCCTTTGTGAATACTGAGCAGAAATATTCATTCGGTATCCCTGCTGTTTCACTGTCCCCCTCTACCCACATTCCCTCCCCTTTATTAAGCCTCATTATCCCTCCTTTGGTCTTTCTTTACTCCCTAATGTACCTATAAAAGGTCTTATCCCCCTTCTTAACAGAATTGGTTATCCTTTCCTTGGTTTGGGCCTTTGCTATTCTGACTGCCTTCCATGCCTCTTTCTGCTTTAACTGATAAAGTTCTCTCTCCTGCTCCTTCTGTGTTTCCTTATATTTCCTGAATGCTATCCTTTTCTCCTTAACCTTCCCTGCCACCTCTTTTGAGAACCATAGCATTTTTTTCCTTCGTTGTGTTTTATTGATTTGTTTTACACAAAGGCTTGTTGCCTCTGTGATGGTGGTTTTGATTACTCCCCATTGTTCCTCCACCCCTCCTTCTTGCCTGTTTGCTAGTGCTTTTCTAAGGCACTCTCTCATTTTCCCAAAGTCAGCCCTCCTAAAGTCCAATACTCTTGCTTTTGTATGGCTTGATTGAATGGCTGTGTTTATCGTGAACCACACTGTTTGGTGGTCACTTGTTCCCAGATGGCTACCCACCTCTAAATCTGAGATTCTTTCTTTGTCCCCATTTGAGAGTACCAGGTCTAAGATTGCTCCCTCCCAAGTGGGTTCCAATACTAGCTGTCTGAGGCATGCCCCCTGAAGGGCATCAAGAATGACCCTGCCCTTGGATGTGCCTGCAGCAAAGGTGCTCCAGTTAACATCTGGCATATTCAGGTCCCCCATCAACAATATCTCCCCTTTTTCTGCCATTCTAAGGAAGCCTTCTATCATTTCCTTGTCCATTCCTTCCCCCTGAGATGGGGGTCTGTATACAACCCCCATGTGGATTGTGGTGCCATTTCCTGTCTCCAGGGTGACCCAGAGTGCCTCATCTGCTCCCTGTTTACTCTTTAGTTCTGTTGCTTTGATCCCTTCCTTTACATAGAGAGCTACTCCTCCTCCTCTTTTACCCTCCCTGTCCCTCCTGTAGATTGTGTATCCTGGTGTGTTGACATCCCAGTCATGGTTCTCTGTGTACCATGTTTCTGTGACTGCCACAATATCCAGGTAACCCTCTTCCATCAAGGCCACCAGTTCAGGGAGCTTGTTACACAGACTACGGACATTGGTGCTCATCACCCTCCACTTTTTGATAGCTTTACCCTTTTTAGCCCCATTCCTGTCCTTACTGCCTTTGCCTTTTTACATTTACCTCTGTCCTGCTCCCTAATAACTTCTCTACCTTGGTGTTTACCTCACTAATTACCATGTTTTGTGGGGGGAGGCTGGGATGTCCCTGCTCCTTTTCAGTGCATCCCTCCTTGGCTAGTTTAAATGCTTGCCAATGAAGCATTTAAACCTCTCACCTAGGATCCTGGTTCAGCCCCTGGATAGATGCAGACCATCGCACCAGTATAGGTCTGCATCCCTCCAGGTGGCTCCCCAGTCCCCAATGAAGCCAAAACCCTGAGCTCCACACCAGTTTTTCAACCACTCATTGAATTCCCTGGTGAGGAGTGCCCTAGCATCACCCTTGCCATAGACAGGCAGCCCCCCCGAGAAGGTTACCATATGTGCTACTTGTCTAAGGCCTCTCCCCAACTCTGCAAACTCCTCTTGCACTGCTCTGATCCCATTCCTAGCCAGGTCATTTGTCCCTAGGTGGACAATGACATCCAGCTCCTTCTCTCGTGCAGCTCCTCCCACGATTCTGAGGATTCACTTCCTATCCCTCCAAGCCGTGGCGCTAGGAAGGCACCTTACCTCCCTCTCCCCTTCCTCCCCATTTCTACCCCCTAATGATTGAGTCCCCACCAGAAGTTGTTTCCTTCCCCTGTGGTGTCCCATGCCACCCTCCTGTGGCTCTGCTTTGTGAAGGTTCCCAGCATCCTCCTTGGTCTCCACTGCAGGTGCCTCCATAGAGAATCACTATCCACCAGAGAGCAGAATGAATGTGTGAGAGGTACAGCTGGAGGATGCTACTCTGTTCCACCACCCCTCCCTCCTGAGCCCACCCTGGTCCAGCCTCTCCTCTTTCTTGGCAACCTCTGAGGTAGTGGCATTGGCCCTGGTGGTCCCTGGGTGGGGGAGGAGGTTTCATGAATCCTAGCCAGGTCATCCTGGAGATGGGCAACCTCCTCTCTCAGACCAGAGAGATGCCTGCAAATAGGGCAGCATCGCAGCCTCCAGAATGTCTCCCGGAACACTGCCGCCCCACAGCCATTGCACTGCACCACTCCTATCATGTCTTATTTTGTGTCCCCTCTCCTGTTTCTTTGTATGCTTACTCTCTCCTCTCCTTGCAACTCTCACCCTTCCTGTTCTGGGACAGCAACTTCCTATCTTCTTTAGTAGCCTTCTTTTTCTTTCGTCAATGTCAGACCACCAGCAGCTCGGTGGAGAGTGAGCTACTTTTTTCCTTTAGGGTTGACAAAACCAGTGTTTCTCTATGATCCTTCCCTTCCTACTGCCAAACAGGAAGTTCTGTTGACAGTCAGATCCAGTGGCTATAAAAGTAGAACTGGCTTAGGGTGGGACGGAGGGCAATTAGTAAGAAAAAAGGCTAGCAACAAGAAGTTGTAATTTGAGTGACCTGCTTTTATAGTGTCTAAGCCACACCCCCAGTTAAGCTCTATCTCCTCCTACTGGTTTAGCAAAGTCAGCTGATAAAATACCCTTCCCAGCACAGAACACACACTGACTTTCTTTCTTTTCTTTTCTTTTCTTTCTTTTTCTAACCCTAAATAAGACCCCTTCTACTTCTAATAAAGTATCTGTCTACTTAATCTCAACAGACACTGACTCTTGCTGAGATATAAGTTTTAAATTAATAAGAAAATGTAGCTTCTTTTAATTAGCTGCTTTCTGCTCTACAAGCAAGGCTAGCAACAGGAAGTTGTAATTTGAGTGACCTGCTTTTATAGTGTCTAAGCCACACCCCCAATTAAGCTCTATCTCCTCCTACTGGTATAGCAAAGTCAGCTGATACAATACCCTTCCCAGCACAGAACACACACTGACTTTCTTTCAAACACCATGAAGTCTTGCTATATTATGACTATATGCAGTCAGCCACTGCAGCTGAACTGCCCCGGAGAGGAAAGAGTTAACTCCAGAGAGTTTGGAGTTCCACAGCGCGAGGGCGCTATACCAAAGCTCTATCTGGCCAGTTTCAAATGAAACTGTCAGATTCTTTACTCCGCTTCACTGAACAGTCGCTCCGGAGATCAGCTCCTTCACAGCGGTTCATTTCTCGGTTCAAGCGAGTATTTTCGGTTCATTTGAACCGGCAAAAAGTATTTATTTTACCGCATTTCGGTTAAAAGCTCTATCTGGTAAACCGTAAGTAGAAAATTTTAAAGTCTGTGTGGAAATTCAATTATCGGTTCGGTTTTGAACCGATCGGTTTGCTTAATTTAACGTTTTAAAGTGTGGTTGGGCTTTTAGAGTGCGGTTCCGGTTCTTATCGGTTCTAAAAAACCTTGCTTTAAAATAGGTTTTTCAAATACCTGACACGGTTAGGGAACCGAGCAGGGTGTCTGCCTGGCACTGCCATCAAAAGGGCAAGTTTTGGTTAGGTTGGCATTATGTCTGAGAAACCCAAAAGAAAACCAGGCCCACTGGGTTTCAACACTGTGATGTCTGTGGGGAAGCCTTTGCCAAGGCTGACCCACACACCACTGTGTTTATTGTCTGGGGCTGACCACCTCATGTCAGACTGCCAGGTGTGTAAAATTTCCTGCAGCCACCCTGGAAAGAGATTGGGCTGCTCAGGGAACGAGAGGCTAAGAAGTCCGTGACCCGGATGGCCAGCCCGGTCCAGTACCCACTGGACCAGAGGGAGTGCCTCTGACCAGGGCGAGACTTCCTCGGGCAAAAGGAAGGCTGGTTCAGAGGAACCAGTCTCAATGAAAAGACAAAGAAATCAGTAGGTTTGGAGTCCAAAATTGTCTCTCCAACTGCTGCAGAAATAGCTAAAGCCATACAGATTGTCCAGTCACTGTCTCAGGGTCCTGCCAGACCACCTACAGTTGGTAAAGGTTGGTTCGTTCAGTGCCAGTGGTTCAGGAGTATGATGTTGAGGAATTTTATGAACCACAGGAGGAGGAGGAATTTGATCAATACATGTGTGGCTGGGAGGGTCTGGACGTGCCCATTGAACGGACATTTCTCCAGACAGACCTTTAGAATCTCCTCCTATTCTGTCTGAGTCCCCTTCTCATTTTATGTTTTACAAAAAGGTTGCAGAAACCCTCCAGCTTCCTTTAGAGGAAGCTGTGGATGAGCAAGAGGAGCCTGATTATGTAGAAATGATGGATATACCAGAGTCTAGGAGGTTGTCTATTCCTTTGCATAAGTCATTTAGGAAGCAAACAACAAAGATTTTAAAAAATCCTCATTCTGTCCCTCCTGTAGATAAAAAAATGGACAGAAGATATACTTTGTCAGGCTCTGATACAGACTTCCTCACTGAGCAGTGTAGTCATGTAGGTGTGGTACAAGCTGCAGCCTGTGACAAGGCTAATATTCCTCTGGCCTCACATCCTCCTGATAAGGATTCCAGGAAGATTGATGCCATGGCGAAAAAACAGTATATGGCAGCTTCTTTTGGGACTCAGGCAGGCAAATTATATGCACATGTGGCTGAGATATCAGAAATCTAGGTGGGACACAGTGTTGCAGTTAGCCAAGCAGGCCCATGGCCAGCTGGCTAGTGAGTTGGAACAGGTGGCTGCTGATGGCATTGAAGCCTCTAAAGTTCAATTTCATACTGCTGTTGATGTTAATGATGTTTCCTCTAGGGTCATGGCCACTTCTGTAGCTTTCCGTGGGTTGGCATGGCTCAGATGCGAATCTGTCCCAAGATACTCAGTCAAAGGCTATGGATTTTCCTGTTGTGGGTAATTCTCTGTTTGGGGAACAAACAGAAAACTATATGAAAAGATGGATGAATACAGAACTACCTACAAAAGTGCCAGGCTAAGGAGGCATGCCACTCCACAGAGGCACGCTCCCAGAGAGTAGGGGCAGGCCTTTCCACAGGCCTGTTTACCAATTCAGGCCTCCTCTGCATTTGCACAGAGGGGTTTCTTTAGAGGCAGAGGTGAGCGGGCACAAGTAAACCTGCCCTCCCCTCAGCCTAGACACTGCCAAGCAGGCACCCTGATGGGGTGCCCAGGGCCATTCTTCTGTACCAGTGGGGGCAGGTTGGTTTATTTCAGCCAGAACTGGGTGTCCCTAACTCGGACAGGTGGGTTCTGGAGGTAATAGGCCAGGGTCTGGTTCTCAGCTTCAAACAGTTTCGAAGATGAGAGCCAGACATTTTCCACTGCAAATCCTTCAGAAGCCCTTGCTTTGGAAGCAGAGGTTTCTTCTCTTTTGGACTGCAAAGCAGTAGAAAGGGTCCCTCCTTGCCATCAGGGCAAGGGGCTGTACTCAAGATACTTTCTTACCCCAAAAAAGACAGGAGAATGGCGGCCCATTTTAGATTTAAGGTACCTGAACAAGCATCTTTTGAAACCAAAGTTCAAAATGTTAACTCTGGCAATGATTTTGCCCTCCCTGAGGCCAGGGACTGGTTAGCTTCCCTGGACCTCAAGGATGCCTATTTTCATGTTCTGATCAGGCCTTCTCACCAAAGTACCTCAGGTTCGAACTACCCTCAGGCCACTACCAGTTCAGGGCAATGCCTTGGCCTTACCTCTGCTCCAAGGGTATTCACGAAATGTCTAGCTGTGGTAGTGGCTCATTTAAGAAGGCAAGGGATTGCTGTGTTTCCCTACCTGGACGACTGGCTCATAATGGGTCAGTCCCAGATCAGGTAAAATCCCACTTGCAAGTCACTCAGCAGCTTCTCACTTCCCTGGGATTCCTGCTGAATTTACAAAGTCAGTTCTCGAACCAGTTCAGGTACTAACTTTCATAGGTGCAGAATTGAACACAAAGTTAGCCAGGGCATTTCTCCTCGGAAAGGGTAGACAGACTCATTGCCCTGGCATCCTCCTTTACCCTCGGGTCTCTCGACCAGCAAGGCATTTTCTGCAACTCCTAGGCACATGGCTGCTTCCACAGCTGTAGTGCAAGGAGCAAGATTCCAGATGAGGGACATTCAGTTCCATTTGAGGGCCTATTGGTCTCAAAGGAGGACCCCTTTCCAAATTGGTTCCAGTGACCCAAACCCTGATCCTGGCCTTACACTGGTGGCAGGATCAAAGCAATCTAAAACAAGGGGTTCCTTTCATTCCCGTTTCCCACTCCTCACCCTCACGAATGCTTCCCTGTTAGGGTGGGGAGCTCACTTGCGACCTGTCCACTCAGGGAGTGTGGTCTCCCAGGAATCTCTGCTCCACATCAATCTTTGGAACTCAGAGCTGTCTTTTAGCTCTTCAGGTGTTTTCAGCTTCTGTCCAGAACAAAGTAGTTCAAGTCAGAACAGACAACACCACAACAATGTGGTACATCAACAGGCAAGGGGGCACTTGGTCATCAGCCTTGTACACCGAAGCAATGAAGTTGTGGTCTCTGGCTTACTTCCTGAACACCTCTCTGATAGCAGTTCACCTTCCAGGGAAGGACAATGTCCTGGCGGATGCCCTCAGCAGGATTTCTCAGGGCCATCACGAATGGGCTCTGAATCCTCAGGTGCTGGGGTCTGTCTTTGCCAGATGGGGCACCCTCAGATAGACTTTTGCAGCCCCAGACAACCACCAACTTTGTCTGTTTTGTTGCAGGCCTCCAGTGCTGGGATCAGTCCCCTGGACGCTTTCAGTTGGATTGGAAGGAAGTTCCTGTATGCCTTCCCCTTTCCCCTTCTTTTCAGGGTACTAGTAAAAATCAGATCTCAGCCCTGCAAGGTGATTCTGATTGCTCCAGATTGGGCCAGACAGCCCTGGTACCCACTGCTTCTGTCCTTGACAGTCCACCCTGCCCTGAGCTTGCCCAGAGTCCACGACTTACTGGCCTGTGCACAGGGGAGAGTGTGGTATCCGGACCTCAAATCCCTCCATCTCAAGGCATGGCTCTTGAGGAGTTAGAATTTGCTGACTTACACCTTTCTCAAGGTGTTTGGATATTTAAAGGCTTCAAGGAAGCCTTCCACTAAGCCACTTACAATTCTAAGTGGAAAAGGTTTTCCATCTGGTGCTCTGAGAAGCAGATTATCCCAGAATCTGCTGATCTGCCCATTTTACTGGACTATTTGGTCCATTTAAATTCCTTAGGCCTTAGGCCAGCTACCTTTAAGGTTCATCTGGCAGCTGTCTCTGCTTTTCTGTCAGCAGGAAGCCTGCTTCCCTTCTTCTCACCCTGTGTTTTCCAAGTTTTTTAAAGGTTACTTCACACCAACCCTCCTTTTAGAGAACCATCTCCGCCTGGGACCTGAATGTTTGCATTGCTCAGTTAATGCAACCCCCTTTGAGCCTCTGTCTCTCAGCAGAGCTCAAGTTTCTGACTGGAAAACTGTTTTCCTAGTGGCTATCACTTCTGCCAGACGCATAAGTGAACTACAGGCCCTGTCAGTGGAAGAAGATTTTATCTCTTTCCACAGAGATAAGGTAGTCCTCAGGACTAACAGAAAGTTTTGCCTAAAGTGGTTTCAGATTTCCACCTGAACCAATCCATCTCTCTTCCAGTATTTTTCACTGAGCATTCTTCCTCAGGTGAGAGGAGACTGCACAGCTTGACGCCAAAGAGCCTTAAGCTACTATTTGAACGCACCAAGGGTCACAGGTTCAATCCTCCAACTCTTCCTTACCTATGGCGAGGTTGGCAAGGGAAACCTGCCACTAAGAGGACAATTGCAAGGTGGATTGTCTCTTGTATCCAATTTGTTATCAAAACTAGGTGAGAACCCCCTCAGGACTGAGGGCTCACTCCACCAGGGTACAGCTGCATCTCTAGCGGCTGCTAGAGATATTCCCATTCTGGAAATCTGTCAAGCTGCTACTTGGAAACGGTTCACACTTTTACCAAGCATTATTCCCTGGATATTCAGTCCAGGAGAGATGCTCTTTTGGCACAGCTGTGCTTCAGAGCCTATTTCCTAAGTAGGTTCTGACCTCCTCCATGGAGGTACTGCTGTGTAATCTTCATATAGTCATAATATAGCAAGACTTCATGGTGTTTGAAGAAAAAATTACTCACCTTAGTAATTGCTTTTCTTCTCATGGAGTCTTGCTATATTATGACCACCCTCCCTCCTGCCCCTCTCAGAACTTCTACTTGGGTAGGGGTGGCAAATTAGTGCAAGCACTGTGTCATGCCATTTTAGTTCTTCTCTTCACCCCCTTTATTTAGGGTTAGGGAATTAGGTATTTCTGTTTTAAGTAATATGTTGGCCCCCTTCCTGGACTTGAGTCTTTGGGGAAGGGGGGTCTAATAGTGCTTGTTAGGGAGAAACTAATAATACTATTATTCATTGTTATTATTATTATTGCTGTTTATATTGTTGTTTATATTGTTGTTATTCCTACTAGTAGGTAGCCACTTGGCTAGTGTAGAGCTTTCCACACAGACTTGTTGCTTAGTGTTAGCTTCGTAAAGATCTGACAGTTTCATTTGAAACTGGCCAGATAGAGCTTTGGTATAGCGCCCTCGCGCTGTGGAGCTCCAGACTCTCTGGAGTTAACTCTTTCCTCTCCGGGGTAGTTCAGCTGCAGTGGCTGACTGCATATAGTCATAATATAGCAAGATTCCATGAGAAGAAAAGCAATTACTAAGGTGAGTAATTTTTTCTTCTTTTCTTTCTTTGTTAACCCTAAATAAGACCCCTTCTACTTCTAATAAAGTATCTGTCTACTTAATCTCAACAGACGCTGACTCTTGCTGAGATATAAGTTTTAAATTAATAAGAAAAAGTAACTTCTTTTAGTTAGCTGCTTTCTGCTCTACAAACAAGGCTAGCAACAGGAAGTTGTAATTTGAGTCACCTGCTTTTATAGTGTCTAAGCCACACCTCCAATTAAGCTCTCTCTCCTCCTACTGGTTTAGCAAGGTCAGCTGATATAATACCCTTCCAGCATAGAACACACACTGATTTACTTTCTTTTCTATTTTTTAACCCTAAATAAGTGGTGAATATATTGGTTAAATTATTTAAATAAATAATTTTATTTTTGGATATTTACAGGACATGCATTAGCACTAGTAAAGTGGGAGTCAGTTTGACCATCTGCTTTAAATGTTGGTGATTAGACCAAAAAAAATTGGTTTCAGACATTTCTGGATTGACTTTGCACAACATTATTCAATACTTTTTCTGCCAAGGATATCTGTGAATACATTTCAGTATACAGGGTCACTGCTGAAGCACTGCTTTTATTTTTGTGCTTCAAAATCCCCAAAAAATCCCATTTGGGGACTTCAGTTAGAGGTTGCGTTAATCCATGCATTTACTTTTACCAAGAACACCAATTATTTTCTTTGAACACCGTTTAAATTTGAGAAAATAGGATAATGTATGGAGGCCCATTCATAGCCATGCTATTCTCATATCGAAGCAGTTTCCATGACGAAAAGGACCTTCAAACAACATGAAGTCTTGCTATATTATGACTTTTGCAGTTTGTCCCACCATTAGAACTGCTCCGGAGGTGAAAGAGTTAACTCCATTCTAAGAATGGAACTTAGAACTCGAGCTCTATTAGAGAAGCCCTGTCTTGGTTATTTCAAACTCAAACTGTCAGATTCTTTACTCCTCCTCACTGAATAGTCGCTCCGGAATTTTCTCCTACTGCTCGGTTCATTTCTCGGTTTAAACAGTATTTTCTCGGTTAAATTCAACCTCGAGTATTATTATTTTAACCGCAAACTGATCGGTTCAAGCTCTGTCTGTGGTATTGTAAATAATAGACAGGTTTTATTTCTGTGTGGAACTTGTAAATGTTTATCGGTTCGGTTCGAACCGATCAGGTTGGTTAAAACTTTAAAGAGTAATCATTTTAAAGCATTTAGAGTGTGGTTCCCGGTTCTTATCGGTTCTAAAAAAAACGGATTTCATTACGTTTTTTTCCATGATCCATGACACGGTTGGGAACCGATAAGGGTGTCTTGCCTGGCACTGCCGTTAAAAGGGCAAGTTTCTTGGTTAGGCTGGCATCATGTCTGAGAAACCCAAAAGAAAAACCGGGCCCACTGGGTTTCAACACTGTAGTGTCTGTGGGGAAGCCTTTGCTAAGGCTGACCCACACACTGTGTTTGATTGTCTGGTTGACCACCTCCAATTCAGACTGCCAGATTGGTAAAAATTTCCCTGCAGCCACCCTGGATAAGAGAGTGGGCAGGCTCAGGGACCGAGAGGCCAAAAAGTCCGCTGACCCGGATGGCCAGCCCGGTTTGGTGCCAACCGAACCGGAGGGAGTGCCCTCTGACCAGGGTGAGACTTCCTCGGCCAAACGTAAAGCTGGCTCTGAGGAGCCAGTTCCAGCTAAGAAAACTAAAAAATCAGCAGGTCCTTCCCCAACTGCTGCAGAAATAGCAAAAGCTATATAAATTGTACAGTCACTTTCTCCGGTTCCGTCCGAACCGCCTCTGTCTGGTAAAAGGTTGGTTCGGCTGGTTCCACCGGTTCAAGAATATGATATTGGAGATTTTTATGAACAGAGGAGGGGGAGGAGGATTATGAACAGTGTGAATGTGACTTTGAGAGTCTGGATGTGCCCATTGAACCGGACATCTCCCCAGACTGACCCTTAGAATCTCCCCCTATGCTTTCTGAGTCCCCTTCTCATTTTTGTTTTATAAAAAGGTTGCTGAATCCCTCCAGCTCCCATTGGAGGAAGCTGTGGATGAGCAAGAGGAACCTGATTTTGTAGAAAGGATGGATTTTCCAGAGTCTAGGAGATTGTCTATTCCCTTGCATAATTCATTTAGGAAACAAACAATAAAAAATTTTAAAAGCTCCTAATTCTGTGCCTCCTGTGGACAAAAAGATGGACAGGAGGTACACTCTGTCAGGTCCTGATACAGAATTCCTTTCACAGCATTGCAGTCATGTTGGTGTGGTTCAGGCTGCAGCCTGTGATAAAGCTAATATTCCCTTGGCTTCACATCCTCCTGACAAGGATTCCAGGAGGATTGATGCCATGGCAAAAAAAAAAAAAAACAATACATGGCAGCGTCCTTGGGACTCAGGCAAGCAAATTACATGGCTTATGTAGCAAGGTTTCAAAAATCTAGATGGGACACTGTCATGGCTTTGGCCAAACAGGCCTCTGGCCAGCTTGCTAATGAGCTGGAGCAGGTGGCTGCTGATGGCATTGAGGCATCCAATGCTGCTGTGGATTTTAATGATGTATCCTCTAGAGTCATGGCTACATCTGTAGCTTTTCGCAGGTTGGCCTGGCTCAGGTGTACTAGCTTGTCACAGGATACCCAGACTAAGGCTATGGATTTTCCTGTGGTAGGGAATTCTCTGTTTGGGAGCAGACAGAGAATTATATGAAGGAAATGGATGAATATAGGACTACCTATAAGAGTGCTCAGGTCAAGGAGCGGCAAGCCACTCCTCAGAGGCAGACCCCCAGGGGTAGGGGTAGGCCTTTTCACAGGCCTTTTTACCAAACCCAGGCCTCCTCTGCTTATGTTCAGAGGGGGTTCTTCAGAGGGAGAGGCAGACGGGGTGTGAGCAGGCCTGCTCCCACCCCTCAGCCTAAAGCACCTGCCAAACAGGCACCCTGTTGGGGTGCCCAGGGCCGATTCTCCTTTACCTGTAGAGGGCAGGTTGGCTTACTTCGTTCGGAACTGGGAGTCTCTAACTTCAGACAAGTGGGTCCTGGAAGTAGTAGGTCAGGGTCTGGTTCTCAGCTTCAAAAAATTTCCAAAGATGAGAATCAGATCTTTCCCGCCTGCAAACCCTTTAGAGACCTTTTCTTTAGAAACAGAAGTCTCATCCTCCTGGCTCTCAGAGCTGTAGAAAGGGTTTCTCCCTACATCAGGGCAAGGGTCTGTATTCCAGATATTCCTTACCCCAAAAAGACAGGAGAATGGCGCCCATTTTAGACCTGAGATATCTGAACAAGCACCTTTTGAAACCAAAGTTCAAAATGGTAACTCTGGCAATGATTTTACCCTTTCTAGGCCAGGGGACTGGCTAGCCTCCCTGGACCTCAAGGATGCCTATTTTCATGTCCTAATCAGAAGCTCCCACGAAAGTACCTCAGATTCGAACTGCCCTCAGGTCACTACCAGTTCAAACAATGCCCTTGGCCTCTCCTCTGCCTCAGGGTATTCACAAAATGTCTGGCAGTAGCAGTTGCTCATTAAGAAGGCAAAAGTTGCTGTCTTTCCCTACCTGGACGGCTGGCTCATTGTAGGCCAGTCCCCAGAACAGGTCAAATCTCACCTGCAAGTTACCCAGCAGCTGCTCACCTCTCTGGGCTTATTGCTCAATCTTCCAAAGTCAGTTCTGGAACCTGTTCAGGTGCTCACCTTCATAGGTGCAGGAGTGGACACAAAGCAGGCCAGAGCCTTCCTACCTTAGAGGGTAAGGAACCTGGTGGTTCTGGCCTCCTCCTTCACTCTGCAGGTCTCTCGACCAGCAAGATACTTCTTGCAGCTCCTGGGGCACATGGCTGCATCCACAGCTGTAGTGCAAGGAGCAAGATTTCAGATGAGGGACATTCAGTTTCACTTGAGAGCCTTTTGGTCTCAGAGAAGAGACCCCCTTTCCAAGTTGGTCCCAGTGACTCGAACCCTGATCCAGGCCCTCCAGTGGTGGCAGGATCAGAGCAATTTAAGTCTGGGGGTCCCTTTCATTCCTCTGTCTCACTCCTTGACCCTCACTACGGATGCATCCCTCCTGGGGTGGGGAGCCCACATGGGCGACCTCTCCACTCAGGGAGTGTGGTCTCCTCAGGAATCTCTGCTCCACATCAATTTGCTGGAGCTCAGAGCTGTCTTTCTAGCACTTCAAGTGTTTTCTGTGTCTGTTCAGAACAAAGTGGTACAAGTCTGAACAGACAACACCACAACAATGTGGTACATCAACAAGCAAGGGGGCACTCGGTCTTCGGCCTTGTGCACCGAGGCAATGAAGTTGTGGTCTCTGGCCTATTCCCTGAACACTTCCCGCATAGCAGTTCACCTTCCAGGAAAGGACAATGTCCTGGCAGATGCTCTCAGCAGGATTTCCCAGTGCCATCTCGAATGGTCTCTGGATCCTCAAATACTGGGGATAGTTTCTGCCAGATGGGGCACCCCTCAGATAGATCTTTTTGCAGCCCCAGACAATCACCAACTTCCACTGTTCTGTTGCAGGCCCCCAGTGTTGGGCTTAGTCCCCCTGGATGCCTTTCTCCTAGATTGGGAAGGGAAGTTTCTTTACGCCTTTCCCCCCTTCCCTCTCCTATTCAAGGTGCTAGTCAAAATCAGATCCCAGCCTTGCAGGGTGATTCTGATTGCCCCAGATTGGGCCAGGCAGCCCTGGTACCCTCCTTCTGTCCCTAGCAGTCCATCTTCCCGTGTCTCCCCAGGAATCACAACCTGTTAACCTGTGCCCAGGGGAGAGTTTGGTATCCGAACCTCAAATCCCTCAACCTCAAGGCCCGGCTCTTGAGGAGCTAGAATTGCTGACCTACACCTTTCTCAAGGTGTTCTTGAAATCTAAAGGCTTCTAGGAAGCCTTCCACTAGGGCTACTTATAATTCTAAGTGGAAAGTTTTTCCATCTGGTGTTCTGGAAACATATTTCCCCGAATCTGCTGATTTGCTCATTGTTTTGGACTATATGGTCCATCCTAATTCTTTGGGCCTGAGACCAGCTACCCTGAAAGTACATTTGGCAGCTGTCTCTGTTTTGTTTCAACAGGAAAGCCCTCCTCTCTTCCGCTCACCCTGTATTTCCAAGTTTTTAAAGGATTACTTCATACTAATCCACCTTTTAGGGATCCGGCCCTGCCTGGTGATCTTAATGTTTGCATTGCTCAGTTAATGCAACCCCTTCTGAACCTCTGTCTTCTGCAGAGCTTAAGTACTTAACTTGGAAAACTGTTTTCCTAGTGGCTATCACTTCTCCAGGCGCATAAGTGAGTTACAAGCCTTGTCAGTAGAAACTGACTTTATTTCTTTCCACAAGGATAAGGTAGTCCTCAGGACTAACAGGAAGTTTTGCCTAAGGTGGTTTCAGATTTCCATCTTAACCAATCTATCTCCCTTCCAGTGTTTTTCACTGATCATTTCTCCTCTGGCGAGAGGAGATTGCACAGTTTAGATGTTAAGAGGGCCCTAAGTTACTATATAGAACGTACCAAGGGTCACAGGTTCGAATCCCTCCAACTTTTCTCACTTATGGTGAGGTCGGAAAAGGGAGACCTGCCACTAAGAGATCAATTGCCAGGTGGATTGTCTCTTGTATCCAATTTTGTTATCAAAAACTGGGGAAGGTTCCCCCTTCAGGCCTGAGGGCTCACTCTACCAGAGGTACAGCGGCATCTATAGCTGCTGCTAGAGACATCCCTATTTTAGAAATATGTCAAGCAGCTACCTGGAAAAGCGGTACACTTTCACCAAGCATTACTCCCTGGATGTCCAGGCCGAGAAATGCTCGGTTTAACACAGCTGTGCTTCAGAGCCTATTCCCTAAGTAGGTTCTGTCCCTCCTCCATGGAGGTACTGCTGTGTAGTCTGCAATAGTCATAATATAGCAAGACTTCATGTTGTTTGAAGAAAAATTACTCACCTTAGTAATGTTGTTTCTTCTAATGGAGTCTTGCTATATATGACCTCCCCAACCTGCCCTCTCAGAACTTCTACTTGGGTATGGGGTGGGCAGCCTAGTGTGGGCACTAGTTATGCCCATTATATATTTTGCACTCCTTCTTGGGGTTTTGGGGTGTGGTGTTTTTATTTTATCTTATATTACTTCTCATATTATTATATTATACTATTACTTTTGGTCCCTTGACTTGAGTCTTTGTGTTGGGACCAGCATTGGGTGTTAATATTTAGGTAGCCAGTTGGCTAGTGTAGGTTACAGCTTCCACACAGACCTTAGTGAGTTTTTGCTCGTAAAGATCTGACAGTTTGAGTTTGAAATAACCAAGATAGAGCTTTTCTAATAGAGCTCGAGTTCTAAGTTCCATTCTTAGAATGGAGTTAACTCTTTCACCTCCGGAGCAGTTCTAATGGTGGGACAAACTGCAATAGTCATAATATAGCAAGACTCCATTAGAAGACAACATTACTAAGGTGAGTAATTTTTCTTCATAGCGAAACCACAAGGTATGAGAATAGCTTGTTGTGTATTTGGGATTGCATGCACTTTTCTATGTAGTGTATGATTCAAAAACAAAGTTACTTACTTTGGTTGTTTTTCCTGTTAGAGTTTGCCCTGGGAACCAGCATTCTACGTCCATGCACCCAGTGGTTAGCTTCAGACATGGTATATTCATCACATCCTGTGAACAGTGCTGTTGGGCGAGGTTGCATTGTGTTGTAGCTACTAATGTAGAAGAAAAGTAATTCTGTATTAGTACATCACTACTAGAACAACATTTTGACTGTGTATAGATTTCCAAGCACAACCCTTCACCATACACTACGTTAGTCACACTTGGAATCTGAAATAGAACACAGAGAACAATGGGCCAGATAGAGAAGTATCAGTATATAGAAAGGCAGTTCCAGGAGACATACTAAGGTAATTAGGTAGCAAGAGAGCCGTGAGGTCCAAAAATGTTACCAAATACTAATAATAACAAAGTAAAGAACTAGCCTGAATATACTTGTCTAACCTATTTTTGAATGTAGTCTTCGAACTACTTGAAATAATTTCTATAGGGAGGGAATTCCAAGGTTTAATAATGCGAATGGTAAAGAAGAATTTCCTGGGCATTAGATGAAAACCCCTACATTTCAATTGAAGTGGATGACCTCTGAGATTAAAAATGTCATCCTTAAATGACAATCCAAGATTGTTAATCAAGTAAGGGTCATTCATAATATCAAACAAAAACAGTAAATCACCTCTTAATTACCTTATAGAAAGTGACATTAGATTTAATTTAAATAATCTAGATTCATAAGTGTCAAGATGTAAACCATTGATCTTTTTTGTAAAATTCCTCTGGGCTTTCTCGAGACGCAATATATCATATTTCCTAAAGGGGGACCATAGAGAAGAGGAAAAATCCAAATGTGGCTGAACATAAGCTCTATATAGAGGCATCAATACATTCTTGTCCCTTGATGTAATGTTTCTTAGGGTGGACCAGATAACCCTAATGGCTTTTGAGATGATGATATTTATTTGAAAATCGGGCCGAAGATCATCAGTAATTAACACGCCCAAATCTTTCTCTATTTTGGTTGAGTTCATCACTTTATTATCTAACAGATCTGAATGACAGGGATTAAACACCCCGAAGTGCATAACCTTGCATTTATCATGATTGAATTTCATACCCCACTGATTAATCCATTTAGTAATACAGTTTAAGTCAGTTTGGACTTGTTCAATTTGCTCATGATTAGAACATAGTCCTCCAATTTTGATGTCATCAGATATTTTAGGATATTAGAAAAACAGATCTTTGTAATGTCCAAAATAAATATCTGAAAAAGAGTGGGTCCCAAAACAGAGCCCTGGGGCACACCACTAGTAATTCTACCAATTCTGACAGATGTCCGTTAATCAGAACCCACTGGGTTCTACCACTCAACCAATTTAATGTCCATCTGACAACAATAGGGATGATATTGAAAGAACAAGTTTCTGTAATAAGGCCCAATGAGGTAATAAGTCAAATGCCTTACTAAAATCAACATATATAACATCATATGGTAACACCCAGCAGGGCTACCTAGAGAACCCTGCCTCCATTCCAGCCAGCCAAGGGCTTAAGTAAGCTATCAGTCCTCTTTAAATGCACTTGGTACTGCCCTCCCAACCCCCACACACACCATACTGACAAAGCCCTCTGGAGCTCCCCCCCATCACAGCTCCCCGTTTCACTACCCCCCACCTCTCACTCTCTGCGGTTGGTTTCAAACCCAATCCCCTTGTTTCAGTGTCACCCAGCCTCTACGCCATCTGGGATAGCATTAAACCCTATGCAGTTACTCTGCCATAGTCTATCAATGGTTTGGGTTTCCGGGGTGTGCTACCTAGGCAACCGACTAGAAATAGCTTAGTATTCAATTACAACTGCTCAGTTTTTTTCTCCTGTTAGTCTAATTGTCATGTAATCGCTTTTTAATGCCTAATGATCAGGCCTCTGTAACCACTGAATATGTGTATTGTCTAATTGTCCACCCTGACGTGGAACCTTTGTAAAAGAGCTCACTCTCAAAGGTCTTTCCGAAATACTAATTAAACAATTAAATTAAATATAATAGTTTCAAACAACATGAAGTCTTGCTATATTATAGACATTAGCAGTTTGATCCAGCTCTAGAACTGCCCTGCAGTGAAAATGGTTAAAAGCATTCAAAATAGAATTTTGGCACGAGGCAACTCTATCTGTGTCATTTCAAACTTGAACTGTCAGATTCTTCTACTCCGCCTCAGTGAACAGTCGCTCGAGATTTCTCCTTCTGCTCGGTTCATTCTCGGTTTAAAAAGTGTTTTCTTGGTTGGATTTAACGAGAATAGTTTTATTTAACTAAAACCATTCGGTTCAAGCTCTATCTGTGGTAACCGTAAGTAAATGAAGGTTTTATCTATGTGGAACTTGTAAGTTATCGGTTCGGTTTTGAACCGATCAGTGGAGTTAAAACTCATTTAAAACTAAAAGTTACTATTTTAGAGTGCGGTTCGGGTTCTTATCAGTTCTAAAAAAGCGGATTTATTACGGTTTTTCAATACCATTGACAGTTGGAACCGATAAGGTGTCTTGCCTGGCACTGCAGTTAAAGAAGCAGCAGAAGTTTTGGTTAGGCTGGCATTATGTCTGAGAAACCCAAAAGAAAAACCGGGCCACTGGGTTTCAACACTGTGATGTTGTGGGAAGTCTTTGCACAAAGCGGCCCACACACCACATGTGTTTATTGTCTGGGGTTTGACCACCTCAGTCAGACTGCCAGGTATGAAGAATTTCCTGCAGCCACCCTGGAAAAAGATTGGGCAGGCTCAGGGGCGAGAGGCTAAAAGTCCGCTGACCGGATGGCCAGCCCGGTTCGTGCCAACCGAACTAGAGAGGACGCCTCTGACCAGGGCCAGACTTCCTCGGGCAAAAGAAAAGCTGGTTCTGAGAAACCAATTCCAGTAAAGAAAACAAGAAAATCAGCAGGTCTGGAGTCCAAAATTCCTTCTCCAACTGCTGCAGAGATAGCAAAAGCCATACAAATTGTCCAGTCACTGTCTCAGGGTCCGTCCAAACCACCACTATCTGGTAAAAGGTCGGCTCGTCCGGTCCCAGTGGTTCAGGATTATGATATTGAGGAATTTTGTGAACCAAAGGAGGGGGAGGAGGATTATGAACAGTATGAATGTGGCTGGGAAGGTCTGGGTGTGCCCATTGAACCGGACATCTCCCCAGACAGACCTTTAGAATCCCCCCTATGCTGTCTGAGTCCCCATCTCATTTTATGTTTTATAAAAAAGTTGCTGAAACCCTCCAGCTTCCTTTAGAAGAGGCTGTGGATGAGCAAGAGGAGCCTGATTTTGTAGAAATGATGGATATTCCAGAGTCTAGGAGATTGTCTATTCCTTTACATAAGTCTTTTAGGAAGCAAACAATTAAAATTTTAAAAGCTCCTAATTCTGTGCCTCCTGTAGATAAAAGATGGACAGAAGGTATACATTGTCAGGCCCTGATATAGAATTCCTTTCTCAAGCAATGCAGTCATGTTGGGGTAGTTCAGGCTGCTGCCTGTGATAAACTAATATTCCTTGGCTTCACATCCTCCTGGCAAGGATTCCAGGAAGATTGATGCCATGGCAAAAAACAGTATATGGCAGCCTCTCTGGGACTCAGGCAAGCAAATTATATGGCTTATGTAGCTAGGTATCAGAAATCTAGATGGGATACTGTTATGCAATTGGCCAAGCAGGCCCATGGCCAGCTGGCTAGTGAACTAGAACAGGTGGCTGCTGATGGCATTGAAGCCTCTAAGGTTCAGTTTCATGCTGCTGTGGATGTTAATGATGTTTCCTCTAGGGTCATGGCCACATCTGTAGCTTTTAGTAGGTTGGCCTGGCTCAGGTGTACTAGTTTGTCACAGGATACCCAGACTAAGGCTATGGATTTTCCTGTGGTGGGAAATTCTCTGGTTGGAGAGCAGACAGAGAATTACATGAGAAGATGGATGAATATAGGACTACTTACAAGAGTGCCCAGGCTAAGGAGGCGGCAAAGCCACTCCACAAAGGAGCATGCCCCAGGGGTAGGGAGTGAGCCTTTTCACAAAGCCTTTCTACCAGATTCAGGCCTCCTCTGCCTATGCTCCAGAGGGGCTTCTTCAGAGGCAGGGGCAGGCGGGGTGGCAGACCTGCTCCCACCCCCAGCCTAAAGCTCCTGCTAAACAGGCATCCTGATGGGGTGCCCAGGGCCGATTCTCCTGTACCAGTGGGGCAGGCTGGCTTACTTCAGTCAGAATTGGGCTTCTTTAACCTCAGACAAGTGTGTTCTGGAAGTAGTAAGCCAGGGTCTGGTTCTCAGCTTCAAAAGTTTCCCAAGTTGAGAAGCAGATTTTTCTACCTGCAAGTGCTTCAGAGACCCTCGCTCTGGAAACAGAGGTCTCATCCCTGTTAGCTCTCAGAGCAGTAGAAAGGGTTCCTCCCCTGCATCAGGGCAGAGGTCTGTATTCCAGATACTTCCTTACCCCAAAAAAGACAGGAGAATGGCGGCCTATTTTAGATCTCAGATATCCGAACAAGCATCTTTTGAAACCAAAGTTCAAAATGGTAACTCTGGCAATGATTTTACCTTCCCTAAGGCCAGGGACTGGCTAGCCTCCTGGACCTCAAGGATGCCTATTTCCATGTCCTAATCAGAAGATCCCATCGAAAATACCTCAGATTCGAACTGCCCTCAGGTCATTACCAGTTCAGAGCAATGCCCTTGACCTTACCTCTGCTCAAGTATATTCACAAAGTGTCTAGCAATGGCAGTGGCCCACTTAAGGAGGCAGAGGTTGCTGTTTTCCCTATCTAGACGACTGGCTCATTGTAGGCCAGTCCCAGAACAGGTAAAATCTCACCTGCAGGTCACCCACCTTCTCACCTCCCTGGGTTTTCTGCTAAACCTACCAAAGTCGATTCTGGAACCAGTCCAGGTACTCACCTTTATAGGTGCAGAATTGGACACAAAGCTAGCCAGAGCCTTTCTTCCCCCAGAAAGGGTAAGGAATTTAGTGGCTCTGGCCTCTTCCTTCACTCTGCAGGTCTCTCGACCAGCAAGACACTTTCTGCAGCTCCTGGGGCACATGGCTGCATCCACAGCTGTTGTGCAGGGAGCCAGATTTCAGATGAGAGACATTCAGTTTCACTTGAGAACCTTTTGGTCTCAGAGAAGAGACCCCTTTCAAGTTGGTCCCAGTGACTCGAACCTTGATCCTAGCTCTCCAGTGGTGGCAGGATCAGAGCAATTTAAAGCGGGGTCCCTTCATTCCCCTTCTCACGACTTGACTCTCACTACAGATGCTTCCCTTCTGGGTTGGGAGCTCCATGGGCGACCTTTCCACTCAGGGAGTTTGGTCCCCGAGGAATCTCTGCTCCACATCAATTTGCTGGAACTCAGAGCTGTCTTTTTAGCTCTTCAAGCTTTTTCTGCATCTGTCCACGACAAGGTGATACAAGTCACAACAGACAACACCACAACAATGTGGTACATCAACAAACAGGGGGCCTCGGTCTTGACCTTGTGCACCGAGGCAATGAAGTTGTGGTCTCTGGCCTATTCCTGAACACTTCCTCATAGCAGTTCATCTTCCAGGGAAGGACAATGTCCTAGCGGATGCCCTCAGCAGGATTTCCCAGGGCCATCACAGAATGGTCCCTGGATCCTCAAGTGCTGGGGATAGTTTTGCCAGGTGGGGCATCCTCAGATAGATCTTTTGCAGCCCCAGACAATCACAAACTTCCTCTGTTCTGTTGCAGGCCTCCAGTGCTGGGCTCAGTTCCCTGGATGCCCTTCTTCTGGATTGGGAGGAAGTTCCTCTGCTTCCCCCTTTCCTCTCCTATTCAAAGTACTAGTCAAAATCAGATCTCAGCCTTGCAGGGTGATTCTGATTGCCCCGGATTGGGCCAGGCAGTCCTGGTACCACTCCTTCTGTCTCTGACAGTCCATCTTCCCCTGTGCCTCCCAGGAATCACAATCTGTTGACTTGTGCCCAGGGAAGGGTTTGGTATCGGACCTCAAATCCCTCAACCTCAAGGCCTGGCTCTTGAGGAGTTAGAGTTGCTGATTTACACCTCTCTCAGGGTGTTCTTGAGATCCTAAAGGCTTCCAGAAAGCCTTCCGCTAGAGCTACTTATAGTTCTAAATGGAAAAGGTTTTCCATTTGGTGTGCTGGAAAAATATTTCCCAGAATCTGCTGAATTGCCCATTTTGTTAGATTACATGGTACATCTTAATTCCTTGAGTCTCAGAGCAGCTACCCTGAGAGTTCATTTGGCAGCTGTGTCTGCTTTTGTGTCAGCAGGAAAGTCATCCCTCTTTCCTCTCATCCTGTGTTTTCCAAGTTTTTAAGAGATTACTCCATACTAATCCTCCTTTCGGGAACCGCCCCTGCTTGGGACCTTAATGTTTGCATTGCCCAGTTAATGCAACCCCTTTGAACCTCTGTCTTCTGCAGAGCTTAAGTACCTAACTTGGAAAACTGTTTTCTAGGTGGCTATCACTTCTGCCAGACGATAAGTGAATTGCAAGCCTTGCCAGTGGAGACTGACTTTATTTCTTTCCACAAGGATAAGGTAGTCCTTAGGACTAATAGGAAGTTTTTGCCTAAGGTGGTTTCAGATTTCCATCTTAATCAATCTATCTCCTTCCAGTATTTTCACTGATCACTCCTCTTTGGGTGAGAGAAGGTTGCACAGCTGGCTGTTAGAGAGCTCTTAGTTATTATATAGAGCGTGACTAAAGGTCACAGGTTCGAATCCCTCCAACTTTTCCTTACCTATGGTGAAGTTGGGAAAGGAAACCTGCCACTAAGAGATCAATAGCCAGGTGGATTGTCTCTTGTATCCAATTTTGTTATCAGAAAGTGGGCAGAGCCCCCGGTTTGAGGGCTCATTCTGCCAGGGGTACCACTGCGTCTCTAGCTGCTGCCAGAGATATCCCTTTATTAGAGATTTGCCAGGCTGCTACTTGGAAAACGGTACACACTTTTACCAAGCATTACTCCCTGGATGTCCAGGCCAGGAGAGATGCTCGCTTTGGCACAGCTGTTCTTCAGAGCCTATTCCCTAAGTAGGTTCTGCCCCTCCTCCATGGAGGTACTGCTGTGTATTCTGCTAATGTCTATAATATAGCAAGACTTCAAGTTGTTTGAAGAAAAAATTACTCACCTTAGTAATGTTGTTTCTTCTAATGGAGTCTTGCTATATTATAGACCTCCCGCCCAACCTGCCCCTCTCAGAACCTCTACTTGGTGGGGTGCGGGCAACTTAGTGTGGGCACTACTTATGTCCTGTTAGCATTTTGTCCCCTTTGGGACTTTGGGGGTGTGTATGTGTACGCCTGTGTGTGTTTTATTATACTTATGTTCCATTTTCATATTATTAGAATGGTGTTAGTATTTCTGGTCCCCTGACTTGAGTCTTGGGTGTTGGGACCATCAATGGTTGCTATTATTTAGGTAGCCATTTGGCTATTGTAGGTTACAGGTTCCACACAGACCTTAGTGAGTTTGGCTCGTAAAGATCTGACAGTTCAAGTTTGAAATGACACAGATAGAGCTGCTCTTGTGCCAAAATTCTATTTTGGAATGGTTTTAACCATTTCACTCCGGGCAGTTCTAGAGCTGGATCAAACTGCTAATGTCTATAATATAGCAAGACTCCATTAGAAGAAACAACATTACTAAGGTGAGTAATTTTTCTTATTGTCCAATTGCAAGCTCATCCCTCATAAAAGCATAATAGATTGGTCGGCAACTTCGTCCTTTCTTAAAAGCCATGTTGTTCTGTATCAAGTGTAGTTAGAATAAGCGAAATAATATATTTAATTAAACTTTCTAATGTTTTACACATGAGGCAGTGAGGCTAATCAGCCTATAATCATCACAATTGCTTTTGGTCCCTTTTTTATGAATAGGGACAACATGGGCTGTTCTCCATAGCTCAGGTACAAAATGTAACTTAATGCAGTTTTCAAAGAGTAATTTTAATGGGAATGCCAAACTATTGGCAAGTAAATACAAGAAGTGCCCAGGAATATCATCAGGGATAAACCTAGCTTACCTTTTAAAGAAATTAGTTTAGTAAGTATATTCTCCATGGAGAAATTTATGTTACCTCCAGGTAGGTCCCTGCTAGTATCCACCCTTTGTTGGTCAGAAAATAGTTTACAAAAATTATAATTGAAAATGTTAGTCATTTCCAAAGGGGCAGTAATTTGAATACCATCAACCAGAATAGGTCCCACTGGACAAAATGTTTTTTTAAGAGAATTTATGTAAGCAAAAAAACTTTTGCTATTATCCTTCTTTGCATTTATTGCTAAGTTATATTCCCATGACTTTTAGCTTTTCTTATAGACCGTTTACATTTAGTCTGTATACTCTAAATAAATTCCAGTCAGAAGGACTGCAAGATTTCAGATGAACCATACCTTCTATTTTTCTTTTTAATAATGATTCGATTAATTTACTCATCCATTTAGGTGAACATCGACCTAAAGTAATTTTTTTCTTAGTCAGAATGTATGTATGCCCAGGGTTTTAAATAATTGATTAGCAGTTTTTTCTTGGGACTATATTAACTGTACAGAAAGTATTTATATAGATTTTCTAGAAGTGCTGTGTTTGTTAAACACAGTGAGGCAAGACTATGCATTTTCACAAAGATTTAGCACTTTTATGAGCAAAATGCTAATCAATTTTTAGAGTTAAATAAATCCCTGATGTATGCCTTAAGTCAATTATGTGTTTATGTAATAGTGAAAAATATACATCAGTGCTAACTGAATTCAGGATGGAAAGCCAGTCAGTACAATCCAAACTTCTTTTAATGGAGGCGGTATCACCTTTATCATACTGATAAAATAATGAAGAATTATTTTTTAGGGGAATAGACATTTGTTCTAACTGAAACATGCTTGAGCAGTAGTCACTATCACCAATAGAAAGGGTGACATTTAAATTTAGGGGTGCTAAATTACCACTATGTAATACCATATCTAAAATATTATTCCCTCAAGTGGGAAAATATACATCCTGGGTAAGATTGCCCTGTTGACAAACATTTAATAACTTCTTGCCAGCACTCGAGATAGCACACTGTTTAACTCAATCAAGTTTCGCCCAAATTAAAATCCCTAGCCAGTAAGACATCTCCTAAGGAAGAAGCAGAATCTATTTCAGAGATAAGACAGTCCAACTGATTTGAGGAAGCATTAGGAGGAGGTAGCATACACAAGAACAAACTTATATTATTTATTTGCACTTTAATCCATAAGGATTCCAAAAGACCAGCAGGACTTCTAATTTTATCAGAGACATTAACTGATTTAAGAGATGTTTTAAGAAAGATAGCTACCCCACCACCTTTCTTGTTTTGTATGTTAAGTTTGTAACAATAGTACCCAGGAAGAGAAAAGTCCCAGTCATGATTATCATTTCCCCAAGTTTCAGTAATCAAAACTATGTCAATTTTATCTACTATGAGTAAAGCTTGCAATTCATCAAGTTTATTACACAGACTTCTGGCATTGAAATATAAGAAGGATAAACGTTTAGAGACTAGAGAGACAGAAGCCTTTCTAAAGTGTTGGTTGGGGAGAGGTATGACTCACCCCAAGTTAAGCAGTTTAAATGCTCACTGATGCATTTAGTATGTGTTCAGACAAAAGATGGTTGCCCCTATGGTTCAAATGAAGACCATCTCTGCAATATAACTCCGGTCTATCAATAAATCCCTCCCAATGGGTTAAACATACTCCAGAAAAGCCCCAAAATGGGTCACCCAAAGGGCAAAGGTGCATAAAACCATGGTGCTATGCATTTCTCACCTGATTAAAACACCCTGGCACAATATCATGCCTATTACATTAATACTTAATAGCACTTAATAGCCATGAAAAAAAAAAAAACATGACTTCATAACATACTGTAATCACATACAGTATTACCAGCATTGTACCGTACACATGTTAACCACAGTGACAGGTTAAACAGTTATTCATCATCTGAACAATATTCTGTATTCAGACATTGCAGAAGTTAATTGCCTGAAGTCATCAGCAGCAAACGACAAGTTTTTAGAGTCCAATTTTACGGGAGCACTGAATTTTCATACAGTGTCATCCAATGGTTTGTTGAATATTCAACCATGTCTTCATCAGCATAGTTGTATGTGTTGCCTCTGATCCTCAACAGGTTGTTGTACAGGTCGAGTGTGACTTCTGTAGTGGTGGATGACATCACCTTACCAAGGTAAACTGCGATAATGTTTTTCTCTGTCATAAACTTGACACCAACAAAGCTTCCTGCATCAAGGTCCCTGCAGAAAAAAAAAGATTGTTGGTACTGAATAAATCTCATTCCAGCAAGATCCTCCCCTCAATCCTCAACCTCCCTCAATCACAGCAGGAAAAATGATTAACACATACCATTTTGGTGACTTAGCCATGAGGGTTGATTTTGGAGTTTTTTTCATTCTACTTGACCTTACATGTGCTACTTGTGTGCCTTTGTTATACTCTTTGATGACTGTGTTAGTGTTTGTGACATTGGAACAGTTTTGGAACTTGAACACGCTTCTGCTGCTGGAGGTGTGGTTAGGGCAGAGGTGGTGTTGGTGAGGGTGGTGGTGGTGTTGGTGATGGTGGTGAAGATGGTGGTGGTGTTGATGGTCTTGAATCTAGTGCTGATATAGCCATCTGTTTCCCAGATTTTAAACGATGCATTTTCCAATCTCTGGTTAATGTTGCATTTTCACATGTCCATCATTGAGTATGCAACTGGCACAGAAGCAGCTCCTTTCCTTTGCATAAATTACATACAGCTCAATACCTCTGACACAGAAGGTGTCAGCATGGCTCAGTTGGTAGCACATCTGCCTCTGGACCAGAAGGTCATGGGTTCTCGTCCCACACCGGGATTGGGCTTGCATCTAAAAAGTCACTGGCATCCGAGTGCAGTATTAGGGGGTGCTGTACTGCTGGGGTGTGCTGTCCTTCGGATGCGACATTAAACCAAGGTCTCTTCTACCCATCCTGGTGTTGTCCTGGTGGGTGTTGAGGTGGAAGTGAAAGAACCCGGGGCACTCTTCGCAAAGAGTAGGGGACATTCCTGGTGTCCTGGCCAACATTCTCCTTCCCATAAACTGGTTCATGCAATTATCCAGGCTGTGTGTGGGTGATGATGTGCAATATGGCCGCCACTACACATTCAGTCATTTCACTACCAGTCTAGCATTGCTTGTAAAATGCTTTGGGATACACTGTGAATAAAAGCACTATATAAATGCTGATGAGTCTTCTACAGTGTGTCATGCGCATGTTTGGTAAAGTTTTAATGTTGCTTCTTTGTATGCGTTTGTTTACGAAGAAGAATGTTCTTCGAGCATGCACGTGCTCATCCTCGACTTTGGACAAGTCAAATTTGATTTTCCATACATAAATAAGTAATGTGCATTGCTAATCACCACGTGTCTTGCTGTTACAGCTATGTTAGCACTCTTTTGGCACACCAGCTTCTCCATCACATGGACCCTTTCTGTGCTGACTTCCAAAGAAGGGCTTCTCTGTAAATCCAAAGTCTGTCACTCCAAACAATGCGTCAGTGAAGTTCCCTTACTTTTGTACTGCGTTGGGGCACCGTCTGAAAAATGGATGACATTTGATATCCAGTACTCCCTGATTTTTGGATATTCTGTTGCTAGATGTGTGAAGTGATGAACTGCATGAAAGTCGTCAGTATGGTCATCACTGATAAACATCAGTGCATTATGCATTACCATCCTACAGTTTGGTTGTGGACACCTGTAGTAAGCAACGACTTGGTGAATTGTGTTTTGATTGTAAGCCTGGTGTAGCTCTGTGCCTCATCTTGGAAATGGCAATTGTAGTTTTCACCAAAATCCAAGCAATATACAAGACATCCATTAGGAATATTTCTTCTGATATAATCAAACTTCTTGGCCTGCATTTGAATTGAACAGATGCTTGTGAAGTTTCCCAATTCTTCTTCTAGTTCTTTGACTAATTTGCAGATCGTTCCGGTATGTTGTTTTAGGCTCATCTGTTTATATTCTTTTATATTTCCCTCCTTTCTGTTTGTCACATCCTCCAACTGCCATTTTCGCCATGCCACTGCAGAATCCATATGATCACTTAATAATGACATCAGTTTTCTTCTAATGCCGTTGACACCACAATTCTCACATTCTCTGTCTATGCACTTTAGTTTGTAGAATTCACCTTTCTTAGGACAAAGTGTAAGCGAAGATGCCTCAAATTTGTTTTTGATGGCCGACTGTAATTTTGAACTGAGTACATTTTGTAGCAATGCTTTTCAACTTTAGTTCAATATTAAGACAATATTCACACAAACACTAAAGTAATTTATGTTTCAACACTGAGCTGATGTTTTTAGAATACATTTTCACAAACTTGCTGTACCCAATTACCACATCAGGACGTTCATCTTTGAATTGTTCATATGTTGCTTGTAGCAATGATTCAAGTGCCTTTTTTGGAAGCATTCCTTCTTTCCCAGAAACTGTTGAATATGGCAGTTCTCGTGACACATCACCCCTTTGATAACAATTGTTTACAGTTACAATAGTTGACAGTGGTAATGAATCACTTTTTTTCCGCTTTGATTAGTCTTCATCAGAAACTGAGTTGTTACAGAGTAAGTTCCAGCTAAATACAAACTTCCTGTGCAGATGTAATTTTTACATTTCTTTTGATTTGAACAGATTTATGTAGCAGTCTTTGCAGTGGTAAATTGTCCTCCTTCTGGGACATCTTGATGGGTTTGAGTATTGCTTTGACTTGTTTCATCACAGAAATCTAAGGTTTCTTTGACTATGCAAGGATGCCTTTCTCTAACAATGTCTTCTGTGTTTGTGGAGTCATGTTTGATGATACTGAAGATACAACCTCCACAAACTTACGTGGACTTTAGGCATGGCTCTCAGTGATCGTGACACAGCTTTTCTCTTTACCACTTTAGTGCTATATGGTGTTTGTGTGACAATTGTGTCCTGCATAGTGTCATTTGGAGTTGTAGAGGCAGATGGCAAATTATAATCAGTGTGGTGTTGGAGACATCTGTGCCTATTAGAGTGGAATTATTTCTTTCTGAGGTCCCCTTTCTTCAAAGCATACTGTTTTTGTTGTCATTCATTGAGTCTTCTTTTCTGAAGGTTAATTTTTCCTCTTTTTTTTTTTTGTTCTCTCCATTATGCCCTCAGTTTTCCATTTCTGCCCTTGTCTTCTTTCTACTTTCATTGTCTTTTGGTTTTGTCTTTTCCTTGCATGATTGTTTCACATTCCAATCTTGACTTTTTCCTTGTGCTGTAATTTTTTCTTCAGTTATGACATCTTATACAGTGTAATATGCTCATTTTCAGCCTGGCAGAACAGTTTATGTGCTTCAGGATTAGCCTTTATCTGTGCATGGTACTCTCTCACTAATTCCTTATTAGATCGTCTTTTGAGCTTTCTCCGCAATAGAAGTGTTTGCTGGGGAAACCGATGGATTTACTCCAATCCAATGCCAACACCACCACAATCTCCACTTGAGGAATCCACACATTTGTCTTTGAGTGTCGTGGTCTTAGGCTAATTCTTAGAAATTCCATCTGAAATGATATAATGAAATCCATGCTGTTGATGTCAACAAGACTCCACTGGAAACACAGTATGTATTCTGAGACAGTCACCACTACACCACTATATAACCAAGTGGGGAAGGAACAGAGAGAGAGAGAGAGAGTGGTGTTGTAACGATCATCTGCAGCTCCACATTTGTCTGCCACTTATGTACAAATGCACTACCCCATGCCTGTGTATATCAGAGGACGAAAGCGTGACAAAAGATGCAAGATATGAAGTCATCTGTGGTAGACAGTGTGGTTTGAGGTAATAGCCGAGCATGAAACAAATCCCACAAGAACAAAAAGCCTAGACTTTAGAAGAGTGGATTATGTTAAAATGGGAGATTTCATGAGGGTGGCCCTAGGAGGAGTCACAGGTAAGTCACAAGTGGGGGAGCAGTCGAAAACAATTGAGGCAGCCATAAAGCATGCAACAGAATTCTTTGTCAAACAGCTAACAAAAGGAAAGAGAAGAAGGAAGACACTTTGTTTCTCTGGGCAAGTGGCAAAAAAGGTTAGAGATAAGAGGGTGGCCTTCAGGACTTACAAACAGACTCAGTCAGTAGAAGATAGGGAGAGTTACCAAGTAAGGGAAGACAGTTGGGTTCCCAACAGGAGTGGGTTCTGGGTTTCATCATCTCAGAGAACCTAGGAAGGCCAAACAATGTGATAGGGCTATAGCAAGAGCCAGCGGGATGCTGGGTTGCATAGGCAGGGGTATAACCAGCAGAAGGAGGAAGGTTATACTCCCACTGTATATATCACTGGGGAGGCCTCACCTCAAGTATTGCATCCAGTTCTGAAGACCTCATCTCCAGGGGGACATAGACATAAACAGAGTAGGGGCTGTACAGAGGAGGGCAACCAAGATGGTGGGAGGCCTACACAATAAATACTATAGAGACAGGCTAATGGAGCTGAACATGTGCTCACTGGAGAGAGTGATAGAGGGACATGACTGAAACATATAAATGCTTCACCTAATCTCGAGTTTAGGGCCAAGGCAAGAAGGGAATGTGTTGTTTATAGTTGAGGGCTGGGTCCAAAGTGATCCCTAGGTATTTAAAGTAGTCAACTTGCTCAAGGTGGGGGTGCGGTTGATATTGAGTAAAGGGGGGGCAGTGGTTCTTGCAGGGGTTCTGTGGGTGGGAGAAGATCATGACTTTAGTTTTCTTGTAGTTGATAGTTAGCCGTTGTGTGGAGAACCAGTGTTCAGCTTCATGAAAGCTATGTTGGAGTAAAAGGTGGAGATTAAGAGGGTTGGAATCAGAGTCGAAAAGAACTGTGTCATCCGCATAGAGGAGCAGGTAACCAAAGATGGCCAACGGAAGGGAGTTTAGGAATAGGCTGAAAAGTAGGGGCCTAGAATAGACCCCTGTGATACTCCAGAGTGGACCGGGAGGCAGGGGGACAGGACTGTGCCTACTTTTACCTGTTGTGTTCTATCCGACAGGTAGCTGGTGAACCAGTTTAAGGAATCTTTGGAGATGCCACTGGAGGCAAGGTGTTAAGCAGAAGGTCATGGTTGACAATGTCTAAAGCTTTTGAGAGTCTACGAAGATGGCACCTGTGAGATGACCATGATCCTGGGCGGAGTGGACATCGGGGGTAAGCGGGAGGGCCGTGGTGGTACTATGACCCTGACAGAAACCATGTTGTTAGTCGAGAGAAGTTTGTATTTAATTAGGTGGTCAGTGATTTGGTCGGTGACAATATGTTCCTAAGGCTTTGGGGAGAATGGATATTGGACGGTAGTTGTTTGTGAAGTGCGGTTCCACTTTTAAAGATAGGGGTGATATTAGCAAGATTCCACTGGGAGGTAAACTTCCCTTAACAAAGGGAGCAATTTAGGATATGGGTGAGAGGGAGGAGGACTTCCTGGAGAGTAAGGTGAAGAAGCTTCAGGTCCAGGGGGCCACTGTGATTTGTCGAGTGGCTAAGGGCTTTGTCTAGGTAGGGTTTGGCATCCGCTGGGGGTAGGACGTGAAGGCAAAAGGGAGGAGCAGGAGGGGGGGTGTGGGCCCGGTTCAGTGGAGGATAGAAGAAGATGGGGAGGATATGGTTGAGATTAGTGAAAGCAGAGTTTAGGGCTGAGGCTATGTGGATGGGATCTGCAAATACCATCCCAAAATCAAATAAGTAAACAAAATGATTGCCAGATTACTCCCCCCCCCCCAAGGTCCACTACAGCCACTAGACCCCACTGAACCATGAGGTGCCTGCAAGCTTTTACCATCCTTACCCACCCTTAATCAAAAATGCAGCTTTGTTTGTTAGACTTCAAAAACATATCCCAGGAGTTGAACTTTATTTTTAGTATAACACTGTGCCAACACATACCAAGACGTGTTTTGTTTTCTTCCTTTCTGTGGTACATACCTAGTGGATGTAGTGGGCCATTGGGGGAGGGGGTAATTGGGCAATCATATGGTTTTAATTTTTGCTTATTTTATTATGAGCCACCAGCATCAGGTATGCACCACAGTAAGGACCCTTTTGCACAAAAAATAACAAAACACCAGGCTCATAATAAATCAAATAAGCAAACAAAATCATTGCCAGATTACTCCACTCTCCCCCCCCCCCCAGGTCCACTATAGCCACTAGACCCCACTGAACCATGAGGTGCCTACAAGTTTTTACTATCCTCTTACCCACCCTTAGTCAAAAAATGCAGCTTTGTTTGTTAGACTTCAACAACATATCCCAGGAACTGTACTTTATTTTTAGTATAACACTGTGCCAACACATACGCAGATGCATTTTATTTTCTTCCTTCCTGTGGTACATTCCTGACAACTCATCTAACATCAAACAGGTAGATGTACTCCACAGTGAGACCAAATCACTCCAAAATATTTCTGTTTGTTACCATATATATTAAGGATTTACCAGTGACCTTTTTGCCATCTGTTATTTATTTATTTGTTTGTTTTTGGTAACCAGGTGAGGTGTACCAAACATAGAAATGCCTATTTTCAGACACAAGTCCCAATGTCCCGAATAAGAACAGGTCATGCAGATTAAGATGCCACACACTGCTAGTTTTTTTGCTGTTTGCTGCAATAAATAAGTTCTTGCACCTTAATCTGCAGTGATCTGTTCTTATTCAGGACAATGGGACTTAATAGATGGCAAAAAGATCAGTTTGTATGTGTGGTGCATACTATAAAGGAAAAATAAAGAGGAAGTGAAAGGACAGAATCCGAGAACATGTAAGGGCAATAAGGTGTGGAAATTTAGAAAGTGCATGAGCAGTTCACATGAAAAAAATGTAGTGAATACAACGGAGCATACCCTTAAATTCATAGGTCTGGAACATGTCAAATTAGGGCCCAGAGGAGGACGTAGAGATGACTTGTTGAGTCAAAGGAAAACTATTGGATATTCACAATGGTGCCTATATGGGACTTGGATTAAATGACCATATAGAGCTCAAGCCATTTTGAAAGCCAGACATTAAATTAATACCAAAACTTGTCTACTCTCTTTACAGGATTTGAAATGAAGTTATCCTTGTTTGAGGAAAATAGATTGACATAAAGTGGCATCACTCTCTCTCATCTCTTTTAACTTTTCCTGTGAAAGCACATAATGCATATGGACATGGAACTATGTGGACTCCAGGCATACCTCTCAACCTTCTGCCTCATAAATCAGGGACAAGGCTTAAAAATCAGGGACAAAGGACCAAAATCAGGGACACATCTTCAAAATTTGTGATATCTACTCAGGAACCTGGTAGAATAAGGGACTTAGTGAAAATGCATTTTGAAGGAAAAACAAATCTGTAACTTTAATGTTTGACATTATTTTGTGCTTACAACCATTGCTGTTTGGTCACGGAAACACAATTTTTGAGGGACAGTAAAATTTTGAGGTAAATCAGAGACATCCCTGAAAATCAGGGACAGTTGAGAGGTATGACTCCAGGTTTTCTTTCCCAGCTTTGCTTTTCTTCCTTTATAGAGCTAACTATTACTGTCTCTGTCTTTCTGGTCACCCAGCAATTAAGTAAACGTTAAAACTTCCCCTAATGTTACCTTTTGTTTTTTTGAGACTGTAAGTTTGTAGTCAAGTAACAAATTAGTAGGCTCATTGAGGATTTGACATTCCCATGGGCTCCTGTCCCCTCTCTTCCATCACTCCCCTCAATATGATTTCTTTAAGAAAACAAAAGTATTCTACTGACTACAGATTATTGGTCTTTGTGCAATTTTCAGGTTATATTATTTTTATATGAGAAATATTTCTATATGAAAATGTATCATGAAAACCTGATGCACTTTATTCAAGAAAGAAAAACATCTCTCTTGCTCAATCTTTAAATCCTATACTGTCTACTTTACTTATAGTTATACCCTTTGTAAGGCTCTTTTTGAAACTGTGTAAGGAAATGTTTTTCCAGACAAAGAGGAACATTCCAGAGTGCATTAAAAGGCAGTATAAAGAAATGTATGATTTAAAAGAAGAGGCAATCATCTAGAGTACATGATTATAAAATATAGAGTGAGCAATTTTAAAGAGCCACTGATGCGAAAAGTGCTACATTGCAGAATTAGAATATGCATACCCTCAGTAAATCTCATACCAAAAACTAGGTTTCTACGTTACCTCGTTTTAAAGTTATGAGCTATTTTGTAACCCTAATTTCCCTAGCTGTTCAAAAAAAAAAGCCTGTTACAGTAAAAACTATGTGTGTTTCAGGTTTTGTAACAAAGCTAACAATATTTTGTTTGGGTGCCTTTTTGCTGTGGTCCTTTTTTCCAAGGTTGCTGAATGCTCTGTCACAGCACGGTGTTGTGAGGTTTGCACAATGGATACGTTTCTGATGTGGTGAAAGGTTGAGATCATTCACACCTAACATTCAATTGAGGTGAATTCTAGGAATGGCACTTTCAAACAATTATTCCATCTTCTTGTCAATGTGGATTGGAGAGGTAATGCTGTTTTGAAAACTTACTAGGAGTTTCAAATTTAGCCAGCACAATGTGTTCTCTCTGTCAGGCTGGTTTGACCTACATTCAGGCTCATCTATGTTCTACTATAAATTATTATGATCATCTTACCAGAGCCAACACTTCCACTCCTAGTAGGAATTATCACATGTAAGGTCCCTATTAAAACATATTGTAGCCGGCCCGTCTGCGCAGCAGTTGGATTCCCGCTTGCAATGCCAGTGACCTGGGTTTGGGAATCTGCTCAGGACACTGGAGGGCCAGCTGGGGAGAGATGGCTGGGATCATCCAGAGACTGCTCGCCTCTCTCGGGGGGAGGGTGGATTAAGTACATGGCACTTGCCGACCCCTGGCAGAGGCTGGGGGTAAGACAACGTGCTGGGGCCCTACATACCAAGGGGGGCATGGGGAATGCCAGCTTATGCCTTGATGTTGTGGCAACCACACCCCCAGGGAGCAAAGTGGAAAAAGGCTCCAGGGACGACCGGATGACGGTCGCCGGCTCCCTTTGCCGCCAAGTCCCCGATGAGGCCCAGATCCACCCTTGCAGCACCCGGGCCAAGTATAGTGAGCTGGCCGGCCCCTACTGGTGACTATCTCCCTCAGAGGAGGGGGACCTGCCCGCCAAAGGGTTATGTCCGGATTACCAGGGGGACTGCAGATATGGGGTGATAAGTAGTTGGCATTGGGCAGGGCGCCAATAGGGACCTTGGCGGCCTGAAGGAGTGCTGCCCTGGAGCAAGCATAAAAATGTACAGAGAACATAAATACTACAGTATAATATGGCAGACAGTAACATAATCATCAGTCCCTGTTTACAGATAACATGGTACAGAATTCGGATTGTACAGATAACATTGTACCTAACTGAGACATTAAGACTTAGAAAAGAAGCAGTATTTGTTAGTTATCATGTTCTGTAAGTAACAATGTATTTCTAGCATAAACATCAATATATCATTTTTTTTCTTTCATTCCTGAATTGAGATACAGGATTCAAAGTTTCTAAAAGCTCTTACCTTGCAGTGGCCCTAGATTACCATCAGACTCAGCACCCAGCAACCCTTGAGAAATGGATTACAAAAGGCATTATAAAATACAATTTTGTCAACTTTGTTACAAAACCTGAAACATAAATAGTTTTTATAGCAATGTTTTTGAATAGCACTGCCTGTTTACTTTAAACAACTATTGCACAGGATCTTTACAACTTTGGAGAAACAGATTCTATACGCTTGCTGACAGGGAATACTACTAGACTGTGAGGTCCTGAGATGACATCATCATCAGCTCTTCACTGATATAGGCTTTTTAGAACAGCTACTGAAATCAGGGTTACAAAACAGCTCATAATATTAAAAGAAGCAATTCAGAAATCTAGTTTTGGTATGAGATTTACTGGGGTACGCTTATTCTAATTCTGCGATGTAGGACTTTTGGCCAGATGGTGTCAGCGGCTCTTTAATTGGTGTTGTTTTACAGTGTTAGATCACTTGATATTTTAATGATGTTGGTGTTTATATGGATGGAAGCACTTTATGTATATAAAAGCACTGTATTACTTTAAATAATTACCATGCGACCACAGCCGTTTTGGCTATAAAAAAAGAATGTATACACTGATACATTTAATCTTTGTAAAAGCCAATGACTTGGTGAAATGTTAGACATTTGTTACTGTGGGCTTCTGAGCTAGCCTGAATAGGCTGTTGTGTGTTCCATGACGTGAGAAAACAAAACTTATGCACTTTACTTGACACTGTCTTGTGGACAGCATAATTGTGTGGTTGATGTGCTGTGACTGCTTTTCTAAATGGATCATCTACCTTCAAGCTTACTTTTGCAATAAAAAAAAAAACAAGCTCATAGTAAATTAAATAAGCAACACCCCCATGCCCCACTGCATCCCACTAGGTATGAAAAGGATTGTTTTGCCAAA
Organism: Neoceratodus forsteri; assembly: GCA_016271365.2. Classification (NCBI taxonomy): domain Eukaryota; kingdom Metazoa; phylum Chordata; order Ceratodontiformes; family Ceratodontidae; genus Neoceratodus; species Neoceratodus forsteri. Next base: position 1,072,087,294 of record CM028130.1, read on the forward strand.
AGCAAGCTCATAAATATATTTAAAAAATAAGGACTGCCTCAGTGATTGTAGCACTACACACAAAACGATCCTTCTGTTACTTCTGCAGCGTATATTTTCAGAAACAGGTGGTCCATTTTGCTAGGCCCCTATTATAACAAGAGCACTGTACACTCACCTACACCCCAACAATCATCAAAATAGCTCGTTTTTTGCCCAAAAAAATGTTATATATAATTTTAAAAACATGGCTTGCCTCAGTGACTATAGTGTATACACTCTCAGGAATGTGCAATAACCATAGTTGCGTCACAGTTTCATATCTGTACACCCCAAAAACTCAACCAAATAGCTCATTTTTGCCAGTCTTCTATACAGTATTAGTACATATTTACAAAACATGGATTGCCTCACAGACTGTAGTGTATCTCACTCTCAGGAGTGTGCAATAAGCATTGCTGCGTCACATTTTCTCATCTGTGCACCCACGCCACCCCCCAAATCATGGAAATACTTGTACTACTGTAAAATTTGCAGTTATCTCAGGATCCCATCTGTTTAATCCACTCACCGCCATTGTCTGGGATTAAACAGGTACTGTTGAATGTACAGCAGTAGCCCGCCTTGGTAGATCGGTACTCGCCTGTATCCTTGCTCCCATGCAGCACAAAGCCAACAAAATGGACGACACACCTTTTCAATTGAACTCCTCTACACCTAAGTGGAGAAGATGGGAGAAGACCACAAATTTATAGGGGCTCAAGTGGATGCACAGAATGCAGCATGTCATTTCTGGGTCTCGGCTTTGTGGACTGAGACCAGCGTCACCACCCACGTGCATCACAGCCAGACACAGAGAAAGCAGCCAGAATGTTTTTTAATAAAACTCCTAAGAGGCAGTACTAGAGGGGAAACTTAAAATACAAATGTTGTTTGAGGAAAATAAAATAAATTTAAAGGGCAAATTTAAGTACAACCATTAACATGAGCTCACCAGTGATCATGAATGCAGTGCCATTAAGTAAGACACCACATGTGATGTGTGGCAGTAAGATATTACATGTTGTGCCATGTGCATATTAATAAAACAACATTAAATCAAAACACACAGGGTAATAGCTGGGCCTGTATTGTAACAATACCCCCACAATACTGTTAGGCTTGTGATTAAAGTAAAACATTATAATTGGTCACATACATGTGTAGTAAATCCATGTCGCAAAATCACAGAGTTTTAAAGGGGTATTTTCTGGGTGGAAATGGTGCCACCATAAATTAAAAAGACATACACTGTTTTTTTTATACATACTATCTCTTTAATATGTACACGATATAACTGAACACAAAATCAGTATTTTTGTACATTTTTTAGTAAAATAATGATATACTGTAAATGTAACAGTAGATGAAAGTCTCTCAAATACTGTCCACACAGATATATAATATAGTAAGGGATATGCAGTGGGGACCAGTGCGATAACCTTTTTATCTGCATGTGAGCAGTTGGACCTTGGGTAACCTCATGAGTGGCATAAGCCACGAGTGATGTGCCAGAGGTCAGATTGCTCGAGTGCAGATAAAAAGGTTATTACACTGATGTCCCCACTGTATATTCAATTTATGCAATAGGGAGAAGGGATTTTGTTGAGATAGTTTTTACTTTAGTTTTTTTTTTTAGTAAGAAATTTAGAGGATTTTAATAAGAAATTTAGAGGATTTTTTTTGTGATGTACTCTATATGACTGCACAGACTGTGAGGGTTGCTAGGTGTTTCCAAGGATGCCATGATGTCTTGACATCGCAACATCTATTCCTATTTTTGTAGACTGTGTGCTGTGTGAAATTTCAAGAGCAAGATGGAGGAAACTCTTGGAGAGCTGTCTGTGTCAGCCCTGGCATGCCAGCATCAGCTGTTCCTAAGAGGCCGCCGGCATTGGACAAATGGCATTTGTTTCTTTTTTTTATATACTGTATTTATTTGTGCTGTTTAAAATGCTTTAGCATTTTTTATAAGCTAAGAGAGGGAGCAGTGCAGCGGGTGCTGTCAGAATGATGAAATGGATGCTGTGGAAGCTGTGAGAGACTGGGAGCATTCAGTGGTTTCAGTTTTTAATTTAAAAAAAAGAAAGAACAATTTATATTGTTTTGGCTGCTGGGTTTGGCTTTGCAGTACATGCTGTGCATCATGAGTGTAGTTGGCATGGGGAAGAAGGGGAGCGGAGTGGGAAACATACAGGGGCATATCAGAGCAAAAAACTAAAGCAGAGGTACTTTTTTATGGAGAAAACTGCTCTGCAAATGTGGATTGTTTTGCTTTTTATAGCTATGCTTTTATGTACTGCTGAATTGTTCAGAAATAGTAGGATGGGACTTCCGGTGACGTCACTGAGTGATGTAGACTCCTATTCGTGGGCTCTGTTGAGACTTCTGACTAATATTTCTTAAAATATACTCCCAGGACAGACTTTTACAATTTATACTGAGGTACCGACATTAGACTGGATGGCGACCAGAAATAAACCACGTAGCACCCTGGCAGGAGCTCTGAAACAGCAAAAATTACATCTGCCACCAAAATCTGCTGCAGGGAATGTGGAGGCCTCCAGACCAGCAGAAATAGTAGAACTGAGCTGGGAGAGTGAATCCGAAGAAGAAGGTGAAGATGTCACCATTACCTCACGCCAGCTCTGTCGAGAGCTCCAACACCTTAATAATGCCTTGGACAACATAAAGGCTGATATAAAAGAGAACAAGTCGAATATAGCACAACATAGCACTCAAATCGGGCAAATGGAGGAACATTTAACCAGTTACACCAGCACTACAGATCTGCATAACGGTGTGGTTTTGCAGCTCCACGACAGGTCCCAGGTCCTTCTGAACCATATTGAAGATTTCAAAACCGGTCATGTGTGAATCTTCGAATACACAGATTACCAGAACACTCTGAATCAACCAATGTTCCCGAATATGTGGAGGGTCTAATGAAAGAACTTTTGGGCATAGATAAAAAGATATCTCTGAATGTAATTCATGCTCATAGAGCTCTCACAGCACCTCCGAAGGATCCTAAGGCCAGACCTCACTCCCTTATAGTAGCCTTTCTGGACTTCAGAATGAGAGAAATGGTTCTCAGGAAGGCATGGGAGAAAAAAGAAATAGTGTTTGGTGATGTCAGGTTGTTTTTTGAGCCAGATTACACGCCAACCACCGTGGCAAGGAGGAAGCTCTTATTCCCTGTTGTAAAAGCACTTCGAAACAAAGGCCTTAAAGCAAGAGCGGACTTCCCTGCTAGACTGAGAGTCACCTCGGATGCCGGTGTCAAGATATTCTATTCCGTGGCTGAGGCTAGGAAGTTCTATCCTCACTAGAAATCCCAACCGAGGACTTAGATCTAGGGGCCATGAAGGAAATAGAGAGAAGGCAGTGGATTACCACAGGAACTTGAGTAGGAAGAAGCATCAGATCAAGTTCCACTACAGGCCAAGACAGCCCCAGCACTTGGAGAAAATTAAGAGAGAGAGTGAGGATGCAGCGGAAACCCACCGGAGAAGCGACTGCTTTGCAGAACACTGACACTTGAATACCGGTGGCTCATTTATTTTAGTCTGTTGCCACACTTGTGTAGAGGTTCTTTTGCCTCCCTCTGAAATGACTATAGAAGGTTTTCCTTTTTTCTTTATTCTTATATGTATATCTGAATTTTTAAGCTAATTACTGACTCCTTCATTTTCCTGAGGATACTCGGGGAAGGGGGGGGAGACGGGAGGGCTTTCTTGTGGCTACTAAGCAATGTTTCTAATCTTCACAAAAAACAAGTAGTCTCCCTCATAAGTAATGAAGAGAGGAACATATGGCATTTGCAGCTGACTTAAGTGAGAAATGGAACCCTGGGAGAATCTTATAGAAGGTACGATGGAGGGGGTGAAGAAAACACTATCTTGGTGTGGGATTCCCCTCCTCGGGACACCCCATACCATTAGTTGGTTGGAGGGCTTAGATGGAGGGGAAGGGACGATCTATGTTGCATCAGTCTCTCCTACAGAGGTTGCACAACCCTGATTTTACAGGGCCTAAGTGTCTGAGTGCTGGGTTAATCGCAACGTGACCCGTCACAACAAAGAAATACAACAGTGGCGGGATTTCAAACAACATGAAGTCTTGCTGTATTCTGACAATAGCAGTGAGTCCCAACCTTCGAACTGCCCTGAAGATGAAAGAGTTAACTTTCCATGCCAGGCATGGAACGCTGAGCTCGAGCTCGGTTGAGACTCTGTCTGTTGCTGTTTGAACTCAAACCGTCAGATTCTTTACTCCACCTCACTGAACAGTCGCCCCGGAGATTTCTCCTTTGCTCGGTTCAATTTGTCGGTTAAAGTACCGTTTCTCTCGGTTTTCAACTGAATTTAAACCGCAACCTGTTGGTTCAGTCTCTGTCTGTGGTATTCGTGAGTACTAGATAGGTTATATTGTTTTCTATTCTGTGTGGAACTTGTAAACGGTTCATTGGTTCAGTTTGAACCGATCAAGTTGTTTAAAAATCTTTATTTCTACTTTTAGAGTGTGGTTACCGGTTCTTATCGGTTCTAAAAAAAACGGATTTTACTACGTTTTTTTCCACGACCTATAACACGGTCAGGAACCGATAAGAGTGTCTTGCCTGGCGGATTGCCATTAAAAGGGTAAGTTTTGTTAGGACTGGCACTATGTCTGAGAAACCCAAAAGAAAAACCGGGCCCACTGGGTTTCAACACTGTAGTGTGTGTGGGGAAATCTTTGCTAAGGCTGACCCCCACACCACCTGTGTTTATTGTCTGGGGTTTGACCACCTCGATTCAGACTGCCAGATTTGTAAAAATTTTCCTGCAGCTACCCTAGAAAAGAGAGTTGGTAGGCTCAGGGAAAGGGAGGCCAAAAAGTCCACTGACCCGGATGGCCAGCCGGTTCGGTTCAAACCCGAACCAGAAGGTGCCCTCTGACCAGGCGAAACTGTGAAGACGAGGAGAACCGATTCTGGTCGGTTTCGGTTAGAAAGAACTAGAAGAAAAATTACTCACCTTAGTAATTGCTTTTCTTCCATGGAGTCTTGCTATATTAGGACCTTTGCAGTATGCCCTGGCTTTTGACTGCCCCGGAGATGAAATAGTTAACTCCAGAGAAATCTGGAGTTCCACAGCGACGCTTATTGAAAACTCTATCTGGGTTGTTTGAACCCAAACTGTCAGGTTCTTTACGAGGCTAAACTAACATAGCAAGTCTGTGTGGAAAAAGCCTTACACTAGCCATTGGCTACCTACTAACAGTAGAACCACAAAACACAACACCAATAAAGAAAAACAGTATCACGTATTGTTAGGATAACCCTTGACAATCACTACAAGGCCCCTCTGCCCAAAGACTCAAGTCCAGAGAGGGGCCCAGCTACAATTAACAAAAACAGAAACTATCTAGTTCTAACCCAAGAAAGAAAAAGAAGGGGGACTAGAAGCTAAACAGGCATGACACAGTGATTGCACCAATTTGCCAACCCCATACCCAAGTAGGGATTCTGAGAGGGGTAGGAGGGAGGGTTGTCTAATATAGCAAGACTCCATGAGAAGAAAAGCAATTACTAAGGTGAGTAATTTTTCTTCAAACACCATGAAGTCTTGCTTATATTAGACCTTTGCAGAGTACACAGTGTACCTATTATACAACCACTTAGGAAATAGGCTCCTGCAGGACAGTTGTGCCAAAGCGAAGATCTCTCCTGGACTGGACGCCAGGGAATAATGCTTAGTGAAAGTGTGGACTGTCTTCCAGGTAGCAGCTTGACAGATTTCCAAAATGGGAATATCTCTAGCAGCCGCTAGAGATGCAGCTGTACCCTGGTGGAATGAGCCCTCAGGCCTGAGGCGGCTCCTTGCGAGTTTTGATAACAGAACTGGATACGAGACAATCCACCTAGCAATCGACCTCCTAGTAGCAGGCCTCCTTACCCACATCTCCATAGGTAAGGAAGAGCTGGAGGATTCGAACCTGTGACCCTTGGTACGATCCAAATAATAGCTAAGGGCTCTTTCGTCAAACTATGCAAGCTTCTCTCACCAGAAGAGGAGTGCTCAGTAAAAATACTGGAAGAGAGATGGATTGGTTAAGATGAAAATCTGAAACCACCTTAGGTAAAAACTTTCTGTTAGTCCTGAGGATCACTTTATCTCTGTGGAAAGAAATGAAATCCTCTTCCACTGACAAGGCTTGCAATTCACTTATCGCCTAGCAGAAGTGATAGCCACTAGAAAAACAGTTTTCCAAGTTAAGAACTTGAGATCTGCCGAATCCAGAGGCTCAAAGGGAGGTTGCATTAGCTGAGGCAATGCAAATATTCAAGTCCCATGCAGGGTTGGTTCCCGAAAGGAGGATTAGTATGAAGTAACCCTTTGAAAAATTTGGCAAACACAGGGTGAGAAGAAAGAGAAACTGGTTTTCCTGCAGAAATAAAAACTGAAACAGCTGCAAATGAACCTTTAAGGTAGCTGGTTTGAGGCCTAAGGAATTTAAGTGGACCAGGTAGTCCAACAAAATAGGCAGGTCAGCTGATTCTGGGGTGATTTGCCTCTCAGAACACCAAAATGAGAATCTCTTCCATTTAGAATTATAAGTGGCTCTAGTGGAAGGCTTTCTGTAGGCCTTCAAAATATCCAAGACACCTTGAGAAAGGTGTAAATGAGCAAACTCTAACTCCTCAAGAACCAAGCCTTGAGGTGGAGGGAGTTGAGATCGGATACCACACTCTCCCTGTGCACAGGTCAGCAGGTCGTGAGCCCTGGGCAAGGTCAGGAGGGTGGAATGATAGGGACAGAAGAAGAGGGTACCAAGGCTGCCTGGCCCAGTCTGGAGCAATCAGAATCACCCTGCAAGGCTGAGTTCTGATTTTACTAAAACCCTGAAGAGTAGAGGAACGGAGGAAAGCATAGAGGAACTTTCCTCCCAATCCAGCTGAAAGGCATCCAGGGGACTGACCCCAGAACTGGGGGCCTGCAGCAAAACAGGGAAGTTTGTGGTTGTCTGGGGCTGCAAAAGATCTATCTGAGGAGTGCCCCAGCTGTGAGTGACCCCAGCACTTGAGGGTTCAGAGCCCATTAGTGATGGCCCTGAGAAATCCTGCTGAGGCGTCCGCTGAGGACATTGTCCTTCCCTGGGAGGTGAACCGCTATCAGAGAGGTGTTCAGGAATAGGCCAGAGACCACAATTTCATTGCTTCGTGCATAGGGCTGAAGAGCGAGTGCCCTTGTTTGTTGATGTACCACATTGTTGTGGTATTGTCTGTCCTGACTTGAACAACTTTGTTCTGGACAGTTTCTGAAAACCTGGAGAGCTAGGAAGACAGCTCTGAGCTCCAGCAGATTGATGTGAAGCAGAGATTCCTGAGGGGACCAAACTCCCTGAGTTGAAAGGTCGCCCAGGTGAGCCCCCCCAACCCAACAGGGACGCATCCGTGGTGAGGATGAGGGAGTGAGGGACAGGAAGGAATGGGACCCCTGAGGACAGGTTGCTCCGATCCAGCCACCACTGGAGAGCTAGGATCAGAGTCTTGGTCACTGGGACCAATTTGGTAAGGGGTCCCTCCTTTGAGACCAATAGGACCTCAAGTGGAACTGAATGTCCCTCATCTGAAATCTTGCCCTGGCACAACAGCTGTAGAGGCAGCCATGTGCCCCAGGAGTTGCAGAAAGTGCCTTGCTGGTCGAGAGACCTGCATGGAGAAAGAAGATGCCAGGGCAATGAGTTTGTCCACTCTTTCGGAGGGGAGAATGCCTGGCTAACTTTGTGTTCAGCTCTGCACCTATAAAGTTAGTACCTGAACTGGTTCGAGAACTGACTTTGGAACATTCAGCAGGAACCCCAGGAAGGTGAGGAGTTCTGGGTGATTTGCAAGTGGGATTTTACCTGCTCTGATGACTGACCTACAATAAGCCAGTCGTCCAAGTAGGAAACACAGCTATCCCTTGTCTTCTTAAGTGGGCCACTACTAGCTAGACATTTTGTGAAAACTCTTGGAGCAGAAGTGAGTCCGAAGGGCATTGCCCTGAACTGGTAGTGGCCCGAGGGCAGTTCAAACCTGAGGTACTTTCGGTGAGAGGCCCTGATTAGAATATGGAAGTAGGCGTCCTTGAGGTCCAGGGAAGCTAGCCAGTCCCCTGGCCTCAAGGATGGCAAAATCATTGCTAAAGTCAGCATTTTGAACTTTGGTTTTACAAGATGCTTGTGTAACCCCTAGATGGCGCTATCCCAGTGGCTACTACCCCTGCCTGATTTGCCACTAACAGGTTGAGGGGCCTGGATCCAATGGCGGGTGCCTCCACCCAGAGGTCAGGGTTTGCAATAGTTAAATTAACTTGGTCACAGCCCTCTGGGACACTGCAACCCTTTCTTCCCACTAGTGGCCCACACAATATATCAGAATTACCTTCACAGTATACACTTACCCCAGGTCTGGTTCCGCACTGGGACCTCCTGTGAAATGAGATACAGTGCAACAATCACAGTACAGTACTTTAACATAGACAAATACCTCAGGCAGTATAACTTTGCTGAAACAAGCAGCTCTGATTTATTTAGGGGGATATAACAAGGACAGGGGGAAATCAGGTTAATTAGCTTATCACTCTAATAATCTACCTATGGCTCTGTGCACAGGCCTATCCCTATCAGTTACTGTCCCTGGGTACCCAAGCCCTAGTGGCTAGTCCAAACCGTGGCAGCTGGTAGGGGCCCTTTCACACAGAGAAAAGGAGAATTAAACAGTCAGCAGTACAGTAATTCCATTTGGATTTAATGTGGCAATTCAACAGGGAGCGACCCTGAATTAGTACTCACGACCTCCAAATAAGATAGGGTCCTTCAATGTCAGCAGGGCTCACTTGAGGTACACAAACCTCTTCACACATCCATATAAAAGAAAGCACTATACCAGGCAGGCTGCATCTGTATCCCGATCGCAATTACTGCACAATACCGGAGAACACACAGCAGATTCAGTTCCTGACAGACCGAGTGCAATTTTCAGCAATTCCTCCAGTCTTCTACAGGGTGAGCCTGGTTTCTACTCTTCAGAGATCCTTTGATTCTTTTCACAGGACTGATTCAGTCCTAACAAGCTGTTACACAAGCTGCAGACCGGAACTCTGGGCCTTACACCGTTTTTGACTAAAACTGCACACTGAAAAGCACAGGGCTCCTTCCTTCTTCACTGCCAAAGCTCAACTGAAACTCCAACCGACAAAACCGGGCACTTCCTTTGAGTTCCTCCCAGTTCTTGACTGGATTGGCTGTCACTCACAATAGACTGCTGCTGTTGGTCCAAAAGGCACTGAAGTCTAAACTACATCTCCCAGAGTCACTGCCCATACAATCCTCTTGTGGCTGGCTCAGATTATGAGTCCAAGTTCTGATTCGTCCAAGGCACCATTTTAGAGCTAGCTTACCCCACACTGATTGGTCCAGTTCAGCAGTTCAAAACTAGAATGGGGAACTAGCAGACACAGTTCTGACTGCAAAAGCAGGTTAGACAAACTGTAATTTCATTATTACTCTAAATAATTTCTGGCAAACAGTTACATCTTTCAGATAGGTTCCTTTGCACCCTAGTGACTGCAAAATGAAGTGAATTGCAGCAGCTCGAGTGGTACTCAGAGAAGCACACAGTCCCCCATACAAACTAATTATGTCTGCAAGCAGACAGCTCTTAAAGAGACAGTACCACAGGCTCTAAAAACACTCACTGATAAATGGCTTAAATGCCAAACACCATTCAGGCTTGGAGCATTCAAGCAAGCTCCTGGAAGTCTTTTGGGAACCCCCATTTGCAGGGGGGTTACACTTGTTCAGAAATCTTAAATCCAAGATGGGCCGCCAGTCTCCTGTCTTTTTTGGGGTCAGGAAGTACCTTGAGTAAAGACCCTTGCTCTGGTGGCAAGGGGGGACCCTTTCCACTGCTTTGCAGTCCAAAAGAGAGGAAACCTCCGCTTAGTGCGTAGGGTTTTAAAAGACTTGAGGGGAAAGTGCCTGGCTCTCATCTTGGGAAACTGTTTGAAACTGAGAACCAAGCTTAGTTACCACCTCAGAACCCATTTGTCCGAGGTTAGGGACAACCAGTTCTGGCAGAAATAAGCCAGTCTGCCCCCCACCAGTACAGGAGAGTCTGCCCCAGACACCCCGTCAGGGTGCCTGCTTGGCAGGAGCAGCTTTAGGTTGGGGAGAGGGCCTGCCTGTGCCCCGTCTGCCTCTGCCTCTGAAAAATCCTCTCTGTGCAAAAGCAGAAGAAGCCTGGAATTGGTAAAAAGGCCTATTGTAAGGCCTGCCCCTACCCCTGGGGGCATGCCTATGTTGAGTGGCATGCCTTTCCTTAGCTTGGCACTTTTGTAAGTAGTTCTGTATTCATCCATCTTTTCATGTAATTTTCTGTTTGTTCTCCAAACAGAGAATTTCCTATAACAGGAAAATCTATAGCCTTTGACTGGGTATCTTGGGACAGATTAGTGCATCTGAGCCATGCCAACCTACAGGAGAGCTACAGAAGTGGCCATGACCCTAGAGAAACATCATTAACATCAACAGCAGCATGAAATTGAACTTTAGAGGCTTCAATGCCATCAGCAGCCACCTGTTCCAACTCACTAGCCAGCTGGCCATGGGCCTGCTTGGCCAACTGCAATATAGTGTCCCATCTAGATTTCTGATATCTAGCCACATAAGCCATATAATTAACCTGTCTGAGTCCCAAAGAAGCTGCCACATACTGTTTTTCGCCATGGCATCAATCTTCCTGGAATCCTTATCAGGAGGATGGAAGCCAGGAATATTAGCCTTGTCACAGGCTGCAGCTTGCACCACACCTACATGACTACACTGTTCAGTAAGGAAGTCTGTATTAGGGCCTGACAACGATACCTTCTGTCCATTTTTTCATCTACAGAGGGACAGAAAAGGATTTTTAAAATCTTAGTGGTTTGTCTCCTAAATGACTTATGTAAAGGAATAGACAACCTTCTAGCCTCTGGCATATCCATCATTTCCACATAGTCAGGCTCCTCTTGCTCATCCACAGCCTCTTCTAAGGGAGCTGGAGAGTTTCTGCTACTTTCTTATAAAATCTGAAATGAGATGGGGACTCAGACAATAAGGGGGAGACTCAAAGGGTCTGTCTGGAGAAATGTCCAGTTCTATTGGCACTTCCAGACCTTCCCAATCACAATTACAATCATCAAAATCTTCCTCCCCTCCTGTGGTTCATAAAAATCCCCAACATCATAATCCTGAACCACTGGACCTGAACGACCCCTTTTCCAACCAGAGAGGTTCAACAAGTCCTGAGACAAAGACTGGACAATCTGTATGGCTTTAGCTATTTCTACAGCAGAAGGAGAGACAAAACTGGACTCCACACTAGCTGATTTCTTTGTCCTTTTGCTTTGACTGGTTCCTCAGGACCAGCCTTTCTTTGCCCGAGGAAGTATGGCCCTGGTCAGAGGGCACTCCCTCTGGTCCAGCCTAGCTGGGCCGGGCTGGCCATCCGGCGTCAGCGGATCTTAGGCTCTCGTTCCTGAGCCTGCCCAATCTCTTTTCCAGGGTGGCTGCAGGGAAATTCTTACATATCTGGCAGTCTGACAGGAGGTGGTCAGCCCCCAGACAATAGACACAAGTGGTGTGTGGGTCAGCCTTGGCAAAGGCTTCCCCACAGACATCACAGTGTTGAAACCCAGTGGGCCCGGTTTTTCTTTTGGGTTTCTCAGACATAATGCCAGCCTAACCAAACTTGTCCTTTGTTTCAGGCCTTGCCAGGACAAGACACCATTATCGGTCCCTAACCGTAGTCAATGGTATTTGAAAACACTTTTAATTGCAGGTTTTTTAGACCGATAAAACCGGGTACCTCACTCTAAATGCAAAGAAAACAATTTTTAAAGCAAACTGATCAGTTCAGAGCGAACCGATAATGAGTTTCCACACAGACTAAAATTATTTTACTTACGGTCACCAGATAGAGCTTTAAACCGAAAACCGCAGTAATTTTAAACACTTTCTCGGTTAAATGAACCGATAAAAATACTTTAAACCGCAAAACAAACCGAAATGAAGGAGCTGGTCTCCGGAGCGTCTGTTCAGTGAAACCGGAGTAAAGAATCTAACAGTTTGGGTTCAAACAACCCAGATAGAGTTTTCAATAAGCACCCTCGCGCTGTGGAACTCCAGATTTCTCTGGAGTTAACTATTTCATCTCCGGGGCAGTCAAAAGCCAGGGGCATACTGCAAAGGTCCTAATATAAGCAAGACTTCATGGTGTTTGAAGGGATAAATCAGCTGGTGTGGATACAAAAGTTTCTTCTCCAACCGCTGATGAAATAGCCAAAGCGATAAAAATTGTTCAATCGCTATCCCGGTTCTGACCGAACCGGCACCATCAGGAAGGCACTCGGTTCGGCCGGTTCCACCAGTTCCGGATTATGATTTGGAGAAATTTTATGAACCGGAGGAGGAGGAGGAAGGAGAGTATGAGGAAAGTGAATGTGATTATGAAAGTCTGGATGTGCCCATTGACCCGGACATCTCCCCAGACAGACCTTCAGGAGTGTCTCCTCCTAGGCTTTCTGAGTCCCCCTCCCACTTCATGTTTTACAAGAAAGTGGCCAAAACCCATCAGCTTCCTATGGAAGAAGCTGTGGATGACCAGGAAGAGCCTGACTATGTGGAAATGATGGATACCCCAGAGTCCAGGAGGTTGTCTATTCCCCTACACAAGTCTTTTGGGAAACAGACATTTAAGATTTTAAAGACTCCTAATTCTATACCTCCTGTGGATAAAAGAATGGACAAGAGGTATACTCTGTCAGGCTCAGATACAGAGTACCTTGCCCAGCAATGCAGCCAAGTTGGGGTAGTGCAGGCTGCAGCCTGTGATAAGGCTAATATACCCTTGGCTTCACACCCCCCCAGACAAGGACTCCAGGAGGATTGATGCCATGGCAAAGTAACAGTACATGGCAGCATCCTTGGGACTCAGGCAGGCCAATTACATGGTCTGTACAGCCAGATATCAGAAATCTAGATGGGACACTGTTTTGGCTTTAGCTAAACAGGTCCCTGGCCAGCTTGCCAAGGAGCTGGAGCAGGTGGCTGCTGATGGTATTGAATCATCCAAGGTGCAATTCCATGCTGCAGTGGACTCCAATGATGTTCCATCTAGAGTCATGGCTACATCTGTGGCCCTTCGTAGGATGGCTTGGCTCAGATGTACTAGCCTTTCTCAGGATACCCAGACTAAGGCCATGGATTTTCCTGTTGTGGGTAATTCTCTGTTTGGGGAGCAAACAGAGAACTACATGAAGAAAATGGATGAATACAGGACCACCTATAGGAGTGCCCAGGCCAAGGAAAGGCAAGCCACTCCTCAGAGGCATCATCCCAGGGGCAGGGGCAGGACTTTTCATAGGCCTTTCTACCAAGCCCAGGCCTCCTCTTCTGCCTATGCTCAGAGGGGTTCTTTAGAGGAGAGGCAGAAGGGGTACAAGCAGGCCACGTCCACCCTCAGCCTAAACCCCTGCCAAACAGGCACCCTGATGGGTTTTCAGGGCCGATTCTCCACCACCTGTAGGGGCAGGCTGGCTTACTTTGTCCAAGACTGGAAGTCTTTAACATCAGACAAATGGGTCCTGGAAGTAGTAGCCAGGGACTGGTTCTCAGCTTCAAAAATTTCCAAAGATGAGAACCAGATCCTTTCCTGCAAATCCTTCAGAGACACTTGCCTGAGGCAGAGGTCTCTTTCCTCTTGGCTCTCAGAGCTGTAGAAAGGGTTCCACCCCTACACAAGGGAAAGGATTGTACTCCAGGTACTTCCTCACCCCCAAAAAGACAGGAGAATGGCAGCCCATCCTGGATCTCAGATATTTAAACAAGCACCTTTTAAAGCCAAAGTTCAAAATGGTGACTCTGGGAATAATTCTACCTCTCTATGGCCAGGGACTGGCTAGTCTCCCTGGACCTCAAGGATGCCTATATCCATATTCTCATCAGAAGCTCCCATCGAAAGTACCTCAGGTTCGAGCTGCCCTCAGGCCACTACCAATTCAGAGCAATGCCCTTCAGCCTAACCTCTGCTCCAAGGGTTTTCACAAAATGCTTGGCAGTAGTAGTTGCTTCCCTAAGAAGGCAAAGGATTGCCATCTTCCCATACCTGGACGACTGGCTCATAGTAGACCAGTCCCCAGACCAAGTCAAGTTACACCTACAGATAACTCAGCAACTGCTCACCTCTCTAGGTTTCCTTCTGAATCTTTCAAAGTCAGTTCTAGAGCCTGTTCGGCTCCTCACCTTCATAGGTGCAGAGCTAGATACAGAAAAGGCAAGAGCCTTCCTTCCCCTGGACAGGGCAAGGACCCTTATCGCACTGGCCTCTTCATTCACCCTACAGGTGTCTTGACCAGCAAGGCATTTCCTGCAGCTCCTGGGTCACATGGCTGCTTCCACAGCTGTCGTGCAGGGAGCAAGATTTCAGATGAGGGACATTCAGTTCCACTAGAGAGCCGTTTGGTCTCAGAAAAAGGACCCTTTGATCAAACTGATACCAGTGACTCGAATCCTGATCCAGGCTTTGCAGTGGTGGCAGCATCAGGATAATCTAAGACAGGGAGTTCCTTTTGTCACTCAGTCTCACTCTCTAATCCTTACTACAGATGCCTCCCTCTTGTGGTGGGGGGCCCACTTGGGAGACCTGACCACCCAAGGGTTGTGGTCTCTTCAGGAATCTCTGCTTCACATCAATCTGTTGGAACTCAGAGCAGTGTTTCTAGCACTTCAAGCTTTTTCCAAGTCTGTTCAGAACAAGGTTGTTCAGATCAGGACAGACAGTACCACCACAGTGTGGTATATCAACAAGCAAGGGGGCACTCAGTCTACGGCCTTGTGCACAGAAGCAATGAAGTTGTGGTCTCGGGCTTTTTCCCTGAACACCTCCCTTACAGCAGTACACATCCCAGGCAAGGACAATGTCCTGGCAGATGCTCTCAGCAGGATATCCCAGGGCCATAACGACTGGTCACAGGATCCCCTGGTTTTGGAGGTGATCTTCTCCAGATGGGGCATCCCACAGATAGATCTTTTTGCAGCCCCAGACAATCACCAACTTCCCCTTTTTTGTTGCAGGCCCCCAGTGTTGGGCTCAGTCCCCCTGGATGCCTTGGTTCTCAATTGGGAAGGGAAGTTTCTGTATGCTTTTCCCCCTTCCCTCTCCTGTTCAAGCTGCTAGTAAAAATCAGGTCTCAATCCTGCAAGGTGATTCTGATTGCTCCAGACTGGGCCAGACAGCCCTGGTACCCTCTCCTGTTGTCCTTAGCAGTCCACCTTCCCTTGTCTGTTCCCAGGAATTACAACCTGTTAACCTGTGCTCGGGAGGGTTTGGTACCCGAATCTCAAATCTCTCAATCTCAAGGCCTGGCTCTTGAAGAGTTAGAGTTTGCTGATTTACACCTCTCTCAAGGTGTCATGGATATTCTGAAGGCTTCTAGGAAGCCTTCCACCAGAACTACCTATAATTCCAAATGGAAAAGATTCTCCATATGGTGCTCTGGGAAGCATATTTCCCCAGAGTCTGCTGACCTGCCCACAGTCCTTGACTATATGGTTCATCTGAATAGCTTGGGACTCAGACCAGCTACACCAAGGGTGCACCTGGCAGCTGTCTCTGCTTTTCTTTCAGCAGGTAAGCCTTCATCTCTTTCAGCTCACCCTGTATTCTCCAAGTTTTTCAAGGGATTGCTTCATACCAATCTGCCATTCAGGGACCCTGCCCCTGCCTGGGACCTTAATATTTGCATTGCTCAGCTTATGCAACCCTCTTTTGAGCCTTTGTCCTCAGCAGAGCTTAAGTACTTGACTTGGAAAACTGTTTTCTTAGTGGCCATCACTTCTGTCAGGCGCATAAGCGAGTTACAAGCCCTGTCAGTGGAGTCTGATTTTATCTCTTTCCATAGAGATAAGGTGGTCCTCAGGACTAACAGGAAGTTTTTACCTAAGGTGGTTTCAGACTTCCACCTTAACCAATCTATGTCTCTTCCTGTGTTCTTCACTGACCATTCCTCCTCTGGTGAGAGAGATTGCACAGTCTGGATGTGAAAGAGCCCTTAGCTACTCATATAATGTACCAAGGGTCTCGGTTTGACTCCTCAACTGTTCCTCACTTATGGTGAGGTTGGTAAAGGAAAACCTGCCACTAAACGATCCATTGCCAGGTGGATTGTCTCTTGCATTCAATTTGCTGTCAGAAACTGGGTAGGATTCCACCCTCAGGCCTGAGGGCTCACTCTACCAGAGGTACAGCTGTGTCTCTGGCTGCTGCCAGGATATTCCTATCTTAGAGATATGTCAAGCAGCTACCTGGAAAACAGTTCACACTTTACCAAGCATTACTCTCTGGACATCCAGGCTAGGAGTGATGCTCAGTTTAGCACACAGTGCTCAGAGCCTATTTCCTAAGTAGGTTCTGTCCTCCTCCATGGAGGTACTGCTTGGTAGTCTGCTATTGTCAGAATACAGCATGACTTCATGTTGTTTGAAGAAAATTACTCACCTTAGTAATGTTGTTTCTTCTAATGGAGTCTTGCTGTATTCTGACCTCCCCTCCTGCCTTCCCCTCTCAGAACCTTTGTTTCAAACAACATGAAGTCTTGCTGTATTCTGACAATAGCAGTGAGTCCCAACCTTCGAACTGCCCCAGAGATGAAAGAGTTAACTTTCCATGCGAGGCATGGAACACTGAGCTCAAACTCGGTTGAGACTCTGTCTGTTGCTGTTTGAACTCAAACCGTCAGATTCTTTACTCCGCCTCACTGAACAGTCGCTCCGGAGATTTCTCCTTCTGCTCGGTTCAATTTGTCGGTTAAAGCACCGTTTTTTGACCAAATTTAAACCGCAACCTGTCGGTTCAGTCTCTGTCTGTGGTATTCGTGAGTACTAGATAGGTTTATATTATTTCTATTCTGTGTGGAACTTGTAAACGGTTCATCGGTTCGGTTTGAACCGATCAAGTTGCTAAAAAATCTTTATTTGAACTTTTAGAGTGTGGTTACCGGTTCTTATCGGTTCTAAAAAAAAGGGATTTTATTACGGTTTTTCCACGACCATGACACGGTCAGGAACCGATAAGAGGGTCTTGCCTGGCAGTTGCCATTAAAGGGTAAGTTTGGTTAGGACTGGCACAATGAGAAACCAAAAGAAAACTGGGCACTGGGTTTCAACACTACAGTGTGTGTGGAGAAGTCTTTGCCAAGGCTGACCCCCACACCACCTGTGTTTATTGTCTGGGGTTTGACCACCTCAATGCAGACTGCCAGATTTGTAAGAATTTTCCTGCAGCTACCCTAGAAAAACGAGTTGATAGGCTCAGGGAAAGGGAGGCCAAAAAGTCCGCTGAACCGGATGGCCAGCCCGGTTCGGTTCAAACCGAACCAGAAGGAGTGCCCTCTGACCAGGGCGAGACTTCTTCGGGCAAAAGGAGATCTGATTCTGATGAGTCGGTTCCAGCTAAGAGAACAAAAAAGGAAAAATCAGCTGGTGTGGATCCAAAACTTTCTTCTCCAACCGCTGAAGAAATAGTCAAAGCAATAAAAATTGTGCAGTCGCTTTTCCCGGTTCTGACCGAACCGGCACCATCTGGGAGGCGCTCAGTTCGGCCGGTTCCACCGGTTCAAGATTATGATTTAGAGGAGTATTATGAACCGGAGGAGGAGGAAGAGGAGTTTGAGGAAAATGAATGTGGTTTTGAAAGTCTGGAAGTGCCCATTGACCCGGACATCTCCCCAGACAAACCTTCAGGAGTGTCTCCTCCTAGGCTTTCTGAGTCCCCCTCCCATTTCATGTTTTATAAAAAAGTGCCTGAAACACTCCAGCTTCCTATGGAAGAAGCTGTGGATGATTAGGAGGAGCCTGACTATGTGGAAATGATGGATATCCCAGAGTATAGGAGGCTGTCTATTCCCTTACACAAATATTTTGGGAAACAGACATTTAAGATTTTAAAGACTCCTAACACCATACCTCCTGTGGATAAGAGAATGGACAAGAGGTATACATTGTCAGGCTCAGATACAGAGTTCCTTACACAACAATGCAGCCATGTTGGGGTAGTGCAGGCTGCAGCCTGTGATAAGGCAAATATTCCCTTGGCTTCTCACACCCCCAGACAAGGACTCCAGGAGGATTGATGCCATGGCAAAGAAACAGTACATGGCAGCATCCTTGGGACTCAGACAGGCCAACTATATGGCCTATACTGCTAGGTATCAGAAATCCAGATGGGACACTGTCATGGCTTTAGCAAACCAGGTCCCTGGCCAGCTTGCCAAGGAGCTGGAGCAGGTGGCTGCTGATGGTATTGAGGCATCCAAGGTGCAATTCCATGCTGCAGTGGACTCCAATGATGTATCATCTAGAGTCATGGCTACATCTGTGGCACTTCGTAGAATGGCTTGGCTCAGATGTACTAGCCTGTCACAGGATACCCAGACTAAGGCCATGGATTTTCCTGTTGTGGGTAATTCTTTGTTTGGGGAGCAAACAGAGAATTACATGAAGAAAATGGACGAATATAGGACCACCTATAGGAGTGCCCAGGCCAAGGAAAGGCAGGCCACTCCTCAAAGGCAGCATCCCAGGGCAGGGGCAGGCCTTTTCATAGACCTTTCTACCAAGCCCAGGCCTCCTCTTCTGCCTATGCTCAGAGGGGGTTCTTTAGAGGGAGAGGCAGAAGGGGTACAAGCAGACCTGCTTCCACCCCTCAGCCAAAACCCCCTGCCAAACAGGCACCCTGATGGGTTTGCCAGGGCCGATTCTCCACCACCTGTTGGGGGCAGGCTGGCTTACTTTGTCCAGGACTGGAAGTCTCTAACATCAGACAAATGAGTCCTGGAAGTAGTAAGCCAGGGACTGGTTCTCAGCTTAAAAAAATTTCCAAAGCTGAGAACCAGATCTTTTCCACCTGCAAATCCCTCAGAGGCACTTGCCGTAGAGGCAGAGGTCTCTTCCCTTCTGGCTCTCAGAGCTGTGGAACGGGTTCCACTCCTACACCAGGGCAAAGGATTGTACTCCAGGTACTTCCTTACCCCAAAAAAGACAGGAGAATGGCAGCCCATCCTGGATCTCAGATATTTAAACAAGCACCTTTTAAAGCCAGAATTCAAAATGGTGATTCTGGGAATAATTCTACCCTCTCTAAGGCCAGGGGACTGGCTAGTGTCCCTGGACCTCAAGGATGCCTATTTCCATATTCTCATCAGAAGCTCCCATCGAAAGTACCTCAGGTTCGAGCTGCCCTCAGGCCATTACCAGTTCAGAGCAATGCCCTTCAGGCTAACCTCTGCTCTAAGGGTGTTCACAAAATGCCTGGCAGTAGTAGTTGCTTCTCTAAGAAGGCAAATGATTGCCATTTTCCCATACTTGGATGACTGGCTCATAGTAGGTCAGTCCCCAGACCAAGTCAAGTTACACCTACAGATAACTCAGCAACTGCTCACCTCTCTAGGTTTCCTTCTGAATCTTTCAAAGTCAGTTCTAGAGCCTGTTCAGCTCCTCACCTTCATAGGTGCAGAGCTAGATACAGAAAGGGCCAGAGCCTTCCTTCCCCTGGACAGGGCAAGGACCCTTATCACTCTGGCCTCATCTTTCACCCACAGGTGTCTCGACCAGCAAGGCATTTTCTGCAGCTCCTGGGGCACATGGCTGCTTCTACAGCAGTGGTGCAAGGAGCAAGATTTCAGATGAGGACATTCAGTTCCATTTGAGAGCCTTTTTGGTCTCAGAAAAGGACCCTCTGACCAAATTGATCCCAGTGACTCGAACCCTGATCCAGGCCTTGCACTGGTGGCAGGATCTGAATAATCTGAGACAAGGAGTTCCCTTTGTCACTCAGTGTCACTCTTTAATCCTTACTACAGATGCCTCGCTCTTGGGGTGGGGGGCTCACCTGGGCGACCTGACCACCCAGGGTTTGTGGTCCGCTCAGGAATCACTGCTCCACATCAATCTGTTGGAACTCAGAGCAGTATTTCTAGCACTTCAAGTTTTTTCCAAGTCTGTTCAGAACAAAGTTATTCAGATCAGAACAGACAATACCACCACAATTTGGTACATCAACACGCAAGGAGGCACTCGGTCTACGGCCTCGTGCACAGAAGCAATGAAGTTGTGGTCCTGGCTTATTCCCTGAACACCTCCCTCACAGCAGTACACCTCTCAGGCAAGGACAATGTCCTGGCAGATGCTATCAGCAGGATATCTCAGGGCCTTCACAAATGGTCACTGGATCCCCTGGTCTTGGAGGTGATATTCTCCAGATGGGTCACCCCACAGATAGATCTTTCTGTAGCCCCAGACAATTACCAACTTCCCCTTTTTTGCTGCAGACCCCCAGTGTTGGGCTCAGTCCCCCTGGATGCCTTAGTTCTCAATTGGGAAG
The DNA here is from genome assembly GCA_016271365.2 of Neoceratodus forsteri. Classification (NCBI taxonomy): domain Eukaryota; kingdom Metazoa; phylum Chordata; order Ceratodontiformes; family Ceratodontidae; genus Neoceratodus; species Neoceratodus forsteri. The sequence continues at coordinate 1,072,107,758 of CM028130.1, forward strand.
GGAAGTTTCTGTATGCTTTCCCCCCCTTCCCTCTCCTGTTCAAAGTGCTAGTCAAAATCAGGTCTCAACCCTGCAAAGTGATCCTGATTGCTCCAGACTGGGCCAGAGAGCCCTGGTATCCTCTCCTATTGTCCTTATCAGTCTCTCTTCCCCTGGCTCTTCCCAGGAATTACAACCTGTTAACCTGTGCTCAGGGGAGAGTTTGGTACCCGAATCTCAAATCTCTCAATCTCAAGGCCTGGCTCTTGTAGAGTTAGAGTTTGCTGATTTACACCTCTCCCAAGGTGTTATGGATAGTCTGAAGGCTTCTAGGAAGCCTTCCACCAGAACTACTTTTAATTCCAAGTGGAAAAGATTTTCCATATGGTGCTCTGGCAAGCATATTTCCCCAGAGTCTGCTGATCTGCCCACAGTACTTGACTATATGGTTCATCTCAATAGCTTGGGACTCAGACCTGCTACACTAAGGGTGCATCTGGCAGCTGTTTCTGCTTTCATTTCAGCAGGTAAGCCCTCTTCTCTTTCAGCTCACCCTGTTTTCTCCAAGTTTTTCAAGGGATTGCTTCATACCAATCCTCCATTCAGGGATCCTGCCCCTGCTTGGGATCTTAACGTTTGCATTGCTCAGCTTATGCAACCCCCTTTTGAGCCTTTGTCCTCAGCAGAGCTTAAGTACTTGACTTGGAAAACTGTGTTTCTGGTGGCCATCACTTCTGCCAGGCGCATAAGTGAGCTACAAGCCCTGTCAGTGGAGCCTGACTTTATTTCCTTCCATAGGGATAAGGTGGTCCTCAGGACTAACAGGATGTTTTTGCCTAAGGTGGTTTCAGACTTCCACCTTAACCAATCATGTCTCTTCCTGTGTACTTCACTGACCATTCCTCCTCTGGTGAGAGGAGGCTGCACAGTCTAGACATGAAAAGAGCCCTTAGCTACTATATAGAACATACCAAGGGTCATAGGTTTGACTCCCTCCAACTGTTCCTCACTTATGGTGAGGTAGGCAAAGGAAAACCTACCACTAAAAGATCCATTGCCAGATGGATTGTCTCTTGCATCCAATTTTGCTATGAAAAATTAGGTAAGGTTCCACCCTCAGGCCTGAGGGCTCACTCTATCAGATTTACAGCTGCTTCCCTGGCTGCTGCCAGGGATATTCCTATCTTAGAGATATGTCAAGCAGCTACCTGGAAAACAGTTTACACTTTACCAAGCATTACTCTCTGGATATCCAGGCTAGGAGTGATGCTCGGTTTGAGCACAGCTGTGCTTCAGAGCCTATTTCCAAGTAGGTTCTGTCCCTCCTCCATGGAGGTACTGTTGAGAAGTCTGTTATTGATCAGAATACAGCAAGATTCATGTTGTTTGAAGAAAAATTACTCACCTTAGTAATGTTGTTTCTTCTAATGGAGTCTTGCTGTATTCTGACCTCCCCCCCTCCCCTCACAGAACCTGGGTTTTTGGGATGTGGGTGGGCAGTGGCAGTGCTGGCACTCAGGAGGTGCCTCACCTTTTTTATCACCCTTTCTTTGGGTGTGTGGGTGTTGTGTTATTTCATTTTTTGGGTCTCCTGACTTGAGTCTTTGTTTTGGGACCAAAAAATTGTTATTATGTTAGTAGCCAGTTGGTTAGTGTAGGTTTACAGCTTCCACACAGGACCTCAGTGAGTTTAGCTCGTAAAGATCTGACGGTTTGAGTTCAAACAGCAACAGACAGAGTCTCAACCGAGCTCGAGCTCAGCGTTCCATGCCTGGCATGGAGGGTTAACTCTTTCATCTCCAGGGCAATTCGAAGGTTGGGACTCACTGCTATTGTCAGAATACAGCAAGACTCCATTAGAAGAAACAACATTACTAAGGTGAGTAATTTTTTCTTCTGTGGCACCTTGGGAGCACAAGTTTGTGGAAAAAGTTGCAGAACAAACTTTCCCAGTTGGGTGCAAGCTGACTGCACAGTTAGAACAGTTTCTTCTGGTTAAGTTAATAGTTGGTTTATATAGTTGTTCCTTTTTAATATGTTTTGAGCTGCACTTCTCTCCCTTACCCCGCGCCCTCTACTGGTGTATATTAGGTACAGCAACTATCCCCTTATACAGATGGATGTGTGAACTACAGGCTAGAAGGGTTGGACTCCCACCAGAGCTGCGCCTGAATGTATTTCAGGATGGCTTGCCACATTACAATGGGGGAATTAAAAATCATATCTTATAATGTAAGGGGCATAAATAGCCCAGTTAAGAGGACCAAGCTCCTTATGGAAATAGAACGTATGGGGTTGAAATAGCTCTACTTCAAGAGATACATTTGGATGCAACTGAAAGTAAAAAGCTACACCGCCGGTGGGTGAGGGAAGTGCATTCCTCCTCTTATCAGGCTCACCCTCATCACAGGGCAACTGTCATCTTAATACATAAATCTTGCCCCCTACAGGTTACATCTGTACATTGTGACCCTGAGGGACGTTTTGTTCTGCTTTATGCAACATATTTAGATACCAGTTTCATAATTGCTAGTATATATGCCCCTAATGAGGACAGTCGGCTTCCATATTTTTGAGAATCTCTTTTACAAATATTCTGGATGTGGCAGGCCACCTCTGCATAATTGGTGGATACTTCAATACCATTCTGTCTCCTACTTTGGACAGAAGGGGATGCGCCAGGGTCACAAGGCAGAGCTTTGCTAGTAAGACATTAATTCGTCTAAGTAACATGCTGGGCCTAGCTGAAGTCTGGAGAGTGATTAATGGCCAACAAAGGGATTACTCTCACTTCTCTGACCAGCATCTTAGTTACTCCAGGATTGACTTTTTCTGCCTTTCTGAAGAATGGTTATATACGGTTAAAAATGTTCAAATCTTGCCCTGCACAATCTCTGACCATGCTCCAGGCCGGCTGACCCTGACGCTCTCTCCTCCCTATTGCAATTCACACTGGAGACTTAACATAGGCCTCATGAACAATCAGCAATTTAAAGATCTGGTACATGAAACTATAAGTCACTATACTCAAAAAAACCCAGAAGGTTCCACTTCCCATGCAGTTAGAAGGGATGTCTTAAAAGGGGTACTTAGAGGGGCTATAATAACATTTGCCTCGCAAGAGAAGAAATGAAGGGAACAAAAGAGGAAAGCTCTAGAAATAAAGATCTCAGACTTGGCATTTCAACATAAAATTTCCCTTAAGCCCCCAGGTTCAGAAGGAACTTTCAGATAGGAAAAGAGCATTGGAGTCTATGCTCACGACTCAGAGGGCTCATACAAACGACTTAGGCAAAATTATTATGAGAATGGAAATAGGGCTAGTAAACTGCTGGCTGCTAATTTGCAACAGCAACAGAAAGATAGGATAATTTTCCAACTTGAGGACTCCAGTAATGGGGAGATGAAGGTGTCCCACCCTAGGGAAATTACCCAGTTATTTGCACAATATTACCAATCCTTTTACACCCAAGACCCTACCCCTGGAATGGAAAATAAACTCCCCGTATACTTTAATGCTCTAACCCTTAATATCTTGACAAAGACAGAGACTGAGCAATTCGATAAACCTATCTCACAGCTGAAGTTAAAAGGACAAATTGCCAGGTTGAAAAATTGTAAATCCCCGGGCCCAGATGGATTCCCCCCTGAATTCTTAAAAACTTTTAGTGAGGCCCTGATCCCCCTTGTTGTTGCCTGTGTTTTTGGAGGTGATGGAGGGAGGAGATGTTCCTGTGTCTTGCCAAGCAGCCCACATTACAGTGCTTCACAAAGAAGGGAAAGACCCTTTGAAATGTGAGTCAGATAGACCCATCTCATTACTAAATGTTGATCTAAAATTATTCACTGGCCTGCTGGCCGGGAGACTACAACAGTGTATCTCCTCACTTGTCCACCCAGACCAGACAGGTTTTATTTCAGGGCAGTATCCATGTGACAACATCCGCAGAGTTCTAAATATCATTACCTCTCAAGAGTCTATCCCTCAGCTCCAATTAGCCATTTCCATCGATGCAGAAAAAGCATTTGGTAGGGTCAACTGGCAATTTTTAAAAGCAACCATGGAAAAAGTGAAATTCAGCCCAAAATTCCTAGAAGTCATAGCACAACTTTACAAAAACCCACAAGCATTAGTAAGGGGAAAATAATATTAGTTTATTCTTCTTTCCCCTTTCCCAGGGCACTAGACAGGGATGACCTCTATCCCCCTTTGCTTTTTGCCCTGTGTTTGGAGCCTCTGGCAGCTAAGATAAGGCAAAACCCAGCTTTCGGGGGAGTGATAGTGGGGGGCACTGAGCAAAAAGTTTCATTGTATGCTGATGATTCCATTTTTTTTTTATCCTGTACAGAGTCCACTGTGCTTCTTCTGTCTAAGGAGCTCCACACCTTTGGGGAACTATCGGGCTATAAAATTAACTTTTCTAAATCAGAGACTCTGGTTTTGAGTGGGAGGGTGTCTCAGAATTTTAGGAACACTTTCCCCTTTAAGTGGGCACCCAGGAATCAAATTAGATACTTGGGCATACGGATTTCAGCCTCCCTTTCTAACTTATTCAGTATTAACTATACTAAACTATGGGACTCCATTGCACAGGATATTGCAAGGTGGAAACATTTTCCCCTCTCTCTGGCAGGTCGCATATCGGTTTTAAAAATGAATGTGTTACCAAGAATCTTGTTCCTATTTCAGTGCCTTCCTTTGAGGCTTCCCCTAAAATTTTGGAACTGGATTGAAAAGGATACCCAGGGCTTTGTATGGCTCTATAAGAAACCTAGAATAGGCAGGAATGTTCTGTGTCTGTCCAGGGAGGGGGGAAGCCTAGCAATGCCAGATTTTTGGTCATACTACCTGGCAGCCCAAACGGGCCCCGTACTGTCATGGGCTAGACAGAGGGTTACTTCAGGCTGGTATGAGATGGAAAATGACATAGCAAGGGGTAATCCCCTTTTTACCCTGGCACTCAACCTGGTAACTCAGGAATACCGAAAGCAAATAATGTTTGGGTGAAGCAGGGTCTATACATCGTTGCCATGGTTAAAAAATTGACAGCTACTCCAGGTGGTATAGGCCCCTTGTCACTTATTCAGTATGAACCAGAGTTCTTTTCCCCCACTCTAGACCCAGGTTATGCCGGATGGGAGGTGAGGAGGATCACGCGTTTCACTCAATTCATAGAAAATGACCAATGCATCTCCTTTCAGAGAGCCAAGGAAAAATTTCAGTGGTGGAATGCTGAGTGTTTTAAGATTCATGCAAGTTAGACATTTTATTAATTCATCTATTAACAGTTTGAACCTAATCAGGTCTTATTCAGGCTGGTAAAATTTCTTGTATGGCCTGGTGGCCATTGCTGGTAAATTCAGGTGTATCTCGAGCTTATATATGCTTACTTAAGGCCGGGGGGGGGGGGTTATGGTGCATTCTGTGAAGAGAAAGTGGGAACAGAGGGCACAAATAACTTTTAACAGAACCAGACTGGCAGAGGAGATTGAGAATGGTGTGGTGAGTTATTGTGGCAGGAGTTTTATTGGAAAATATTAATGAGATATTTCAGAGTACCTACCATCACTCAACATTTTGGCTTACCAAATTTGGATAACTGCTGGAGACTTTATGGAAGAGTGGGAGACCACTGGCATATTTTCTGAGCCTGTCCCTGCTTCGGAGCTTTCTGGGCTGCCCTACAGGTGGCAGTTCAGGGAATACTGGGTGTCCTTATTCCTCTCAAACTCGAAGAATGGGTTTTGGGACTGCCCACAGTAACACATCTGAAAGGTGATGCTCGTAAAGTAAGCCTAATTCTGTTGGTAGTGGGCCTAAAATGTATAACATCTAAATGGCTTAATCCAGATCCACCCATCTGCAGAGAATGGATGGGGAGAGTCAGGGAAGTGGTCACAATGGAGGTCTTGACAGCAAAACTGAGACTTCAATCAGATAAGCATGTTCAGAGATGGCAGAGCTGGGAGACTTGGCTCCTTGCACATGGTCATACCCCTAATTAATTATTTTTAAGACAAGACAGGACAGTGAAGGAAAACAGCAAACATTACTTTATATGAATTATTCATTGTTGGGAAGCGGGGAGAGGGTTAGTGCAGCTTTTTAGTTGGGCTGGGTGGCCCCTTTTCAACTAGTGTTCTTGGTTATTTAAACCAGAAATTGTATTAATTTATTTTAAAGGACTGCAAACTGCTAATGCAGAACAACTCTGAATGGACTGAACACACCAAAGTTCATGTTTTAGTTTACTGTATACTGAAATTGTATTCAGTTAAGCTTTATTAGCCATGTTAATGGTTTATCAACTGCTGAAGTACACACTTTATGTATCTTTGTGATGTATGGTGATAATCAACTATTGCTTGTGATACCATCCTATGCAATAAAGCTGAGTTTTAAAAAAGAAATAGTAGGATGGGTTAGAAGGTGCATTGTTTAGAAATGGTAGGATGGTTGTATGGGGATTAAGCTAGCTGATGCAGAGTTTGTGCTTGCAAATGAAAAATTGTCAGCTAGCACCTGGGTGATGGCATGGCAACTACTGATATAAACACTTCCAGCTGGTGTCCATTCATGAAATCAGTTTAAACAAAATCTTAGTAGCAGTCATTTATGCAAGAATGAAATGAAACGTGTTTTGTGCCAGAAATTAATCTAAATGTAGAAATGTGCTACCAAAACAGAGCAAGTTAGTTGGTAGCCTTGGTACTGCAGTTAGTGATGTGCACAGCAAAGGAGTTGCTATAGCAGTGTTCACACGCGTCACTGTCTGCAGTACTGAAGCTCATGACTCATTTGTTCTGTTTCACTAGAGTCGATGGCACATTTCTATGCATATATTCATTTCTGACACAAAACAAATTTCATTTAATTTCATTTAATTCCTGCCTAAATGACTGCTGTTAAAAGATTTTGTTTAAACTCATTCATGAGCGGATGCCTGCCGGAACAGGTTACTAGAAATTAAAGGAAAAGAAAGCTCAGGAGCAGTGAACCACACAAATGGCAGGATCAACTAGATAAGTGATACATCTGCACACAGCAGTGCTATTTTAGGGATTGAAATATGTCTTGGGGCAGGTACATAGGCAACAAACGATTTTTAGCCTCTTCTCATTTTTTATGGTGTCAGTTTGTGCCAGGCTATGTGTGGGAGGTATGGAGTGATCTCCTGGTTTGGGCTGCCAGTGAACAGGTTCTGGGGGGCTAGAAAGGAGTGCAGGTGTGCAGTTGTGGGATAATACACAGTCACATGGTGTGTTTTATCCAATCAGGGACCCTAATTTTCACTGACTTTTTCCTACCTTCTTTATTATATATAGTAAAATACTCCACTTCGTGTAAAGTAAGTTCTTCCTCCCTGATTATCCCTACCCCACACCCATTAAGAAACATGCTGGATCTCTTTCTGTCTAACCCCCAACCCCCACAGATCTAGCCTCTGCTCCCTTTCTGTTTGTCATCATGCAGGTATGGAGTGAAATATGCGGAGCGGTTACAGAAGTAAAGTCAGTGGCTTACTGTGATATGGAGCAAACATGGTGGCTTCAGGATGCTTGTTTATTTTTTTATGTTTGTTATTACTACAGTGGTTAAATTATAAATTTGTATGTGGGGGAACTCTTACATCTAGATTTCTAGGTGGTGGAACTGTTATTTCTATGTGGAGGACCTGTCCTATAGTAGTCAGTGGAGAAAGATGATAGAGGTGGTGGAACTGTCATACAGTTTTCATGACTGAAGTGGGCAGAGCCCTGCAGACATCTTGCTATTACTGTAGACAAAAGGGAACTCTCCAGATTCCAAATGGACTAGATAAAATTGGAGATTGTGTGCAGTCATACCGCTAATTAATTGAAGCAGTCTGCTGTGTTCATTCAGCTGAACAGTGTTGCAACACACTCTTTTGTGTGATTACTAGCTTCAGTTTGGATAGAATTCTCTTTCAAGAAAGTTTCATAGCTCATAAACATGTCAACTCAGTCAGCCTTTCCCAGCCATTAACTGTAATTGAGATTAAGGAAGGAGGTTCAGATTTTAGACGCTCTGGGGAAAAGTCCTCCGATCAACACAGAGTAAGGTGTTGTTAGTTCAGCAGATCTGCAAGAATTAACAAAAGGACAACAGCAAATAAACACTAATTTATGTAAATCACTTAATGAGGTTTTTTTATGTTAGTTATTCTGGTTATTGTTCATATTTTTAAAATTAATTGGTAAAGGTTAGTACAACAAACAAAGCTAAAAAAGGGATGTTGCATGCAGGCAGAGACAAAGGTCTCAATTCTACTCACATCATGGAGAGGAGTGTGTGTGTGTGTGTGTGTGTGTGTGTGCGCCTGTGCCTGTGCCTGTGCCTGCATGCACCTGTGTGACACTCTGGTAACCCTTTCCTGGTACATTAACCTTTTTCTAGTCAGTTTGCAAATAGCTGTAATGCTATACTGTAGTTAGAAGCAGTGCATGTGTGCCAGAGTGCTTATTCTATATACAACAAAAGTTAGGATTAGATGTATAAGTAAATAAATACCATATAAGGCAATGTATGTGTTATTTCTCATATAGCAGTTAAATGAGCACAGATGGCCCCTCACCTTTCACCAGCATGCAGCATACCACCACGATAAGGGCCATGTCGCCACACTGTGTTCATGCAGTGCTTCTGAGCATCACTCCACAGTGCAGGCAGTGCCTACCCATTCACCAGTCCGTATTACACCACGGTGATGGGTGCCATGTTGCATCACTGTGTCCATGCACTGCTTCTGAGTATCACTCCACAGTGCAGACAGTCTCAGTTCACCACCGTGATAGGTGCCGTGTCACCGCACTGTGTTCATGCAGTGCTTCTGAGCATCACTCCACAGTGCAGACAGCCGCTACCCATTCATCAGCCCACATTACACCTCCGTGATGGGTGCCATGTCATTCTGCTGTGTTCAAGCAGTGCTTCAGAGCATCACTTCACAGTGCAGGCAGTTCCTCACCTTTCAGCAGCACATAGTACACCACCGCAATGGGTGCCGTGTCACCCCACTGTGTTCATGCAATGCTTCTGAGCATTGCTCCTCCATGCAGGAAGTCCCTCGTCTTTCACCAGTACACAGTACACCACAGTGACGGGTGCCATGTTGCCCCATTTTGTCCATGCTGTGCTTATGAGCATCACTCCCTTGTGCAGGCAGTCCCTCACCTTTCACCAACATGCAGTACACCACCATGCTGAGTGCCATGTCACCCGCTGTGCTCTGAGCATCACTTCTGCGTGCAGGCAGTTCCTGACCTTTCACCAGCAAACAGCACACAACTGTGATGGGTGCCATGTTGCACCACTGTGTCCATTCAGTGCTTCCGAGCATCACTCCACAGTCCAGGCAGTCCCTCACCTTTCATCAGCACTTGGTACACCACAGTAATGGGTGCAGTGTTGACCCATTGTGTTCATGCAGTGTTTCTGAGCATCACTCCACAGCGCAGGCATTCACTTACCATTCACCTGCATGCAGTATACAGTTCTTATGGGTGCCATGTTACCCCTCTGTGTTCATACATTGCTTCTGTGCATTGCTTCCCAGTACAAACAGTCCCTTACCTCTCACCAGCACACAGTACACAACAGGGATGGGTGCCATGTTGCTCTACACATGTAATGCTTCTGAGCATCGCTCCCCAGTGCAGGTAGTCCCTTACTGTTCATCAACACCCAACAGGGATGGGTGCCGTGACTCCCCACTGTTTTTGCAGTGCTTCTGAGCATCGCTCCTCAGTGCAGGCAGTCCCTGACCTTTTCCCAGCACACAACACGCAACTGTGATGGTTGCCATGTTGCACTACTGTGTCCATACAGTGCTTCTGAGCATCACTTCACAGTGCAGACAGTCCCTCACCTTTAGCCAGAATGCAGTACACCACCATGATAGGTGCCATGTCACCGCACTGTGTTCATGCAGTGCTTCTGAGCATCACCCCACAGTTCAGGCAGTCCCTTACCTTTAACCAGCAAGCAGTATACCACTGTGATAAGAACCATGTTGCTGCACTGTATTCATGCAGTGCTTCTGAGCTTCACTCCACAGTGCAGGCAGTCCCTCACCTTTCACCAGCATGTAGTACACTACCATAATGGGTGCGATGTCACCCCACTGTGTTCATGCAGTGCTTCTGAGCATCACTTCATAGTGCAGGCAGTGCCTGACATTTCCCCAAATCACAGTACACCACTGTAATGGGTGCTGTGTCACCCCACTGTGTTCTCTGAACATTGCTCCTCCATGCAGGCAGTCCCTCACCTTTCACCAGTACACACTACACCACAGTGATGGGTGACAGGTCGCCCCACTGTGTCCATGCTGTGCTTATGAGCATCACTCCCTTGTGCAGGCAGTCCCTCACCTTCACCAGCATACAGTACCATACTGTGATGGCTGCCATGTCACCCGCTGTGCTCATGAAGTGCTTCTGAGCATCACTCCACAGTTCAGGCAGTCCCTCATCTTTAGCCAGCATGCAGTACACCACCATGACAGGTACCATGTTGCCATACTGTGTTCATGCAGTGCTTCTGGGCATCACTCCACAGTGCAGACAGTCCCTACCCATTCATCAGCCTGCATCACACCACCATGATGGGCCATGTTATACCACTGTGTCCATGCAGTGCTTCTGAGTATCACTCCACAGTGCACACAGTCCCAGTACACCACTGTGATAGGTGCCATGTTGCCGCACTATGTTCAGGCATTGCTTTTGAACATCACTCCACAGTGCAGGCGGTCCCTGCCCATTCACCAGCCCATATTACACCACTGTGATGGGTGCCATGTTACACTGCTGTGTTCCTGCAGTGCTTCTGAGCATCACTTCACAGTGCAGGCAGTCCCTGAGATTTCCCCAACACACAGTACACCACTGTAATGGGTGCCATTTCTCCACACTGTATTCATGCAGTGCTTCTGAGCATCGCTGCTCCATGCAGGCAGTCCCTCACCTTTCACCAGCATGCAGTACACCACAGTGATGGGTGCCATGTCACCCCACTGTGTCCATGCTGTGCTCATGAGCATCACTCCCGTGTACAGGCAGTCCCTCACCTTTCACCAGCATGCAGTACACCATTGTGATGGGTGCCATGTCACCCGCTGTGCTCATGCAATGCTTCTGAGCATTGCTCATCAGTGTAGACAGTCCCTGACCTTTCACCAGCATGCAGTAAACGACTGTAATGGGTGCCATGTTTCACCACTGTGCCCATGTAGTGCTTCTGAGCATCACTCCCCACTGCAGGCAGTCCCTACCCATTCACCGCCCACCGTGATAGGTGCCATATCACCCTGCTGTGTTCATGCAGTTCTTTTCAGCATCACTCCACAGTGCAGGCAGTCCCTTGCCTTTCACCATCACATGGTACACCACAGTAATGGGTGCAATGTTGACCCACTGTGTTCGTGCAGTGCTTCTGAGCATCACTCCACAGTGCAGGCAGTCCTTTACTTGTCACCTGAATGCAGTATGCAGCTCTTATCGGTGCCATGTCACTCCTCTGTGTTCATGCATTGCTCCCCAGTATAAGCAGTCCCCAACCTTTCACCAGCACACAGCACACAACTGTGATGGGTGCCATGTTGCACCACTGTGTCCTGCTGTGCTTCTGAGCATCACTCCACAGTGCAGACAGTCCCTCACCTTTAACCAGCATGCAGTACACCACCGTGGTAGGTGCCATGTCGCGGCATTGTTTTCATGCAGTGCTTCTGAGCATCATTTCACAGTGCAGGCAGTCCCTACTCATTCACCAGCCTGCATTACACAACTGTGATGAGTACCATGTCACCCCGCTGAGTTCATGCAGTGCTTCTGAGCATCACTGCACAGTGCAGGCAGTCCCTCACCTTTTACCAGTACACAGTACATCACTGTGATTGGTGCATTGTCATCCCACTGTGTTCATGCAGTGTTTCTGAGCATCATTCCACAGTGCAGGCAATCCCTGGCATTTCCCCAAATCACAGTACACCACCGTAATGGGTGCCATGTCACCCCACTGTGTTCATGCAGTGCTTCTGAGCATTGCTCCTTCATGCAGGCAGTCCCTTACCTTTTACCAGCATGTGTTACACCACCATGATGGGTGCCATGTTGCCCCACTGTGTCCATGCTGTGCTTATGAGCATCACTCCCTTGTGCAGGCAGTCCCTCAACTTTCACCAGCATGCAGTACACCACCATGATGGGTGACATGTCACCCTGCTGTGCTAATGCAGTGCTTCAAACCCCAGGAAATCTTACTGTATTCTGACTTATGCAGTATGGTCTCACCATAGGACTGTCCCAGAGCCGAAATGGTTAATAGAACCTATGCAAATTATGGAATGCTAGGCTCAAGCTCGGTTTTCAAATCACTGTCCCTGGTAAACAACTCTAAACCGTCAGATTCTTTACTCGGCTTGCCTCAATAAGATGTCTCCAGAGAGCTCTCCTTCATCGCTTGAAAAAACTTTATTTACTCGATTATTTTACTAGTACATTTATTTTAATTGGTATTCTTTTCACTGTCCTTGGTTTTCAGGTAGTATTTGTTTAGATTTTTAGTGTTTGGGGTAAGTAGTCGTTCTTTCTCTCTGGTTCCCTAACTGGGAGAAAACCGACGCATCCCTCCTTTATATTTGTTGTTTATTAGAAATTTTAGTTAAATTTCCCTCCGACTCGGTATAGTCGGTTAGATAGTGAAATTTTACTGGGGTAACTCCCAGTTAGTGGGTCAATTTCACCTGGGGTAGCTCCGGGTCTTGTCATAAACTTTTTGAAACCCAGGGTAACTCCTGGTCCTTCTCCTGTTTAAAAATATATATATATCTTTATTGTTTCTTCTGTTACTGGGTTATGTCACAGAAGCCAAAAAAGAGAACAGGACCCACTGGTTTCCAGCACTGTTGTGAGTGCGGGGAACCGTCTGCTAAAGCAGACCCACATTGGGGGTCTGACCACTTACAGAGTATGAAATTTGTTCTAATTTCCTCAATCTACTCTTGATAGGAGATTGAAAAGACTGAGGTAAAAATGGCTAAAAGGCTGCTATCCCAGCACGCAAGCAACTGGATGAACCGGAGGGCTGTCCTGTGACAGGGGTGATAGTTTCTATAAAGCTGCACTGCTGAAAAGGCTGCTTGAACCGCCATCGGCAAAAAAGAAAAGAAAGGAAAAGCACCAGAACCGCGAATCAAACAAACCACAGTTCCTTCTGCTTGAGGAGATCGCTAACACGATTAGTAATTCAGTCTCTGCAGTCCCCGGTCCCGGTTAGGAAGCAACCGGTTACTCAAACTCCCGGTTCTCAGTCAACCCACGGTTTAACAGACCAAGGCGGGGATCCTTTTGGGGACGATGATTTTGGCATGGAGCCTGATGATGATGAAGATGAGGATTATGGGGAACCTATTGATCCTGACATTTCCCCTGATCCTCATAGGCCAGAATCCCCTAACAAGGGAACTGAGGATTTTATTTCTTATTTTGCTTTCGTGAAGCAAGTGGCTTAGTCCCTTGACCTCCCATCCCAGGAAGATATTGAGGATGAGGAGGAAGAGGATTACAAAGAAATGATGGATGTCCCACCATCAAAGAGGTTGCTCCTCCCTCTTCACAAATCATTAAAAAGCAGACCATGAAGGTACTGCAAAACCCTGCTTCTGTTCCCCCCACAGACAGGAAGGCTGACAGAAAGTATTGGGTGGCTGGGGCTGGTTTCCTTTTTGGACATCCCAGCCATGAAGGAGTGGTACAGGCTGCAGCTTGTGACAAAGCTGGCATCCCTCTGGCTTCCCACCCCCCAGAAAAAGATTCTAGGAGGGTGGATTCTATCACAAAGAAAATTTATTTAGGATCTTCCCTGGCTATAAGACAAGCTACCTATATGGCATACATAGCCAGGCACAAAAAGAACATGTGGTCCACAGTCATGGAAATTGCCAAGGCAGCCCCTCCTTCCATGGCTGCTGACCTGGAGGAAGCTGCAGAAAGGGGCATTGAAGCCTCTAAAACTCAATTCAGGACGGCATTGGATGTTAATGATACTGCATCCAGACAAATGGCATCTTCTGTATCTTTGAGGTTTGCCTGGCTCAGGACTACAAACCTGACTCAAGATACTCAGAACAAGGCAATGGACTTCCCTTGTGACCCTGCGTCTCTGTTTGGGGAACAAACAGAGGCATATATGAAAAAACATGGGTGAGTACGAGGCGGCCTATAAAAGTGCAGCAGCTAAGGAGAAGGCTGCCAACCCCCAAAAGCACCATGCAAGGGGTGGCAGAGGTAGAACTCCTTGCAGACCTTTCTTCCAGCCTCAAGTTTTTCCCCAGTATCAGCCCAGGGGATAGTTCAGGGGCAGGGGTAGGAGGGGTAGTGGCGGCACTAGCCTCTCTGCCCAGCCTGTAGCTCAGTCCAAGCAGACTACCTGAGGGCACTGCTTGGATCGCCTCTCCAACTCCAGTAGGGGGCAGGCTGACCCATTACTTTCAGGAGTGGAAAAACATTACCACAGACAAGTGGGTCCTGGAAGTGGTGGGTTAGGGACTTGTTCTCAGCTTCAAGGCCTTGCCAAAGCTGAGGTCAAGAGCCTTCAAATCCTCCTCCCCCTCAGAAACAGCTTTGCTAGAGAGGGAAGTTTCAAGTCTACTGCTATTAAATGCAGTGGAACCAGTCCCTTTTTCCCAAAGAGGGAAGGGACTGTATTCCAGGTACTTCCTCACAACAAAGAAAACAGGGGAGTGGTGACCCATCCTGGACCTCAGGTACTTAAACAAGCATCTGACAAAACCGAAATTCAGAATGGTCACCCTGGCTACCATACTCCCTACCCTAAGGCAGGGGGATTGGTTAGCATCCTTAGATCTCAATTAGATCTCTCTATTTTCACACCCCAATCAGAAGGTCACACAGAAAATACCTCAGATTCAGGTTACCATCCAGTCATTACCAATTCAGGGCAATGCCTTTCGGGCCTGACATCTGCTCCAAGGGTGTTCACAAAGTGCCTGGCTATGGCAGTTGCACACCTGAGGTGTCAAGGGGTGTCAGTGTTCCCCATCTAGACAACTGGCTAATAGTAGTCCATTCAAACCAACAAGTGAGAGAGGCTCTGTCGATAACACAAAACACTCTCTATTCTCTTGGGTTCTTAGTGAACCACAAAAAGTCTGTACTAGAACCAGTTCAGCTTCTAAAGTTCATAGGGTTGGAACTGGACACAAAAAAGGGAATGGCTTACCTACCGCAAGACAGGATGGACAACCTTATCCAGGTAACTAATTCCTTCACACTTCATGTCTCCAGGCCAGCAATGCACTTCCTACAGTTGTTAGGCCACATGGCAGCATCCACAGCTACCATGTTAGGTTCAAGGTTCCAGATGAGAGACATCCAATTTCACCTAAGGGAGCACTGGACCCAAAAGAGGAACTGTCTTTCAAAATTAATCCCAGTGACAGCCACTTTTATTCAAGCCCTGCAGTGGTGGCAAGAAGGGAGAAACCTCAGGCAAGGAGTAACCGTTCTGCAGCAGATCTCTTCCCTGGTGCTAACCACAGATGCATCCCTGCTGGGGTGGGGAGCACATCTGGGGGACCACACTGCTCATGGCTTATGGACAAAGCAGGAATCTCTCCTGCATATCAACCTGTTGGAACTCAGGGCGGTTCTCTTGGCTGTTCAGTCATTTGCCATTCAGATCAAAGGGAAAGTAGTACAAGTCAGAGCCAACAACACAACCACCATGTACTACATAAACAAACAAGGGGGCACAAGGTCAACTCTCCTCTTTGCACAGAGGCAATGAAAATATGGACCTTGGCATACTCCCTAGGTGTATCCCTCTCAGCTGTCCACCTGCCAAGCAAGGACAACATCCTGGTGGATGGCCTCAGCAGAATAAACCAGAATCATCACGAGTGGTCATTGAACAAATAGGTCTTACAGACCATTTTCAGGAGATGGGGCATCCCAGAGGTGGATCTGGTTGCAGCCCTAGACAATCACCAGCTCCCTCAGAATTGCTGCAGGCCCCCTTTCAGGGGCACAGTTCCTCTCGATGCACTCTTGCTGGATTGGACAGGGAAGTTCCTGTATGCCTTTCCTCCCTTCCCTCTTTTACTGAAAGTACTAATCAAACTTAGGCTTCAGCCAGCTTCAATGATCATCATTGCTCCAGATTGGGCCAGACAACCTTGGTACTCCATGCTCCTATCATTGTCAGTAACCAAACCAATCAATCTCCCTAGGAGGTGCAACTTACTGTCATCGTCTCAGGGCAGGATCATGTACCCCAGCCTGTTGTCCCTCAGACTCAAAGCATGGTTCTTGAGGACTTAGAATATGTAAACTTGCATCTCTCAGAGGCAGTCATGCATATACTGAGAGTCTCCAAAAAGCCTTCCACCAAACAAACCTATACCTAAGGCCCCCTGGAATCCTGTGATTCTGCGGTTGCGGAATTTTCCACAGAATTTGCATCATGCCACAGAATTCATATAGTGCCGCAGAATTCATTGTTTTTGATGAATTTTCATTCAAATATACAGTTTTTCCGTACTGCCAGGCTCATATCCATCTTGTTTATCCTGAAGCCCCTCCTCTGTGCTTGGCAGATTATGTCATCTATAACATCACATCATATTTTAGCCAATGGTAGGACTACATTATGCCACAGAAATGAATAAATCATGCCGCAGAAGCCTAGGAGCCCTGCCGCAGGAATCAGAAAATTCTGCCGCAGAACACTAGGGACCATGCCTATGCCTCTAAATGGAAAAGAGTTTCCTTTTAGTGCCAGGGCAAGTGCTTGGACCACACCCAGGCTAACCTCTCTATAGTTCTGGATTATATAGCCCATTTGCACTCCACCGGTTTAACTGTTTCCACTTTGGAAGTACACCTGGCAGCTGTCTCTGCTTATTTATCAGCAGGTAAGACATCTTCCTTGGCTTCAAACCCAGTGTTCAAAAATGTTTTTAAAGGGTTACTGCATTTGCATCCACCATGTAGGGAGCCTACCCCCTTGTGGGATCTAAATATTTGCATCGCACAGCTTATGCAGCCCCCCTTTGAGCCCATGTCCACAGCAGACCTCAAATATGTGACTTGGAAAACAGTCTTTCTAGTAGCCATTACTTCTGCCAGAAGGATCGGTGAGCTCCAGGCATTATCTACAGAGCCTGGTTACATTGCTGTCCATAGAGACAAGGTAGTCCTTAGGACTAACAGAAAATTTCTGCCCAAGGTGGTATCAGAGTTCCACCTCAACCAGTCCATTACTTTGCCAGTCTTCTTTACAAACTTTGCCACCTCGGGCGAACGTACTGTAGGTTGCATAGCCTAGACGTAAAAAGGGCAGTCGGCTATTATCTAGACCACACAAAGGGTCACAGACAGGATCACACCCAACTCTTCCTTACTTATGGAGAGGTGGGAAAAGGGAAGCCTGCCACAAAACAATCTGTTGCAAGATGGATTGTGGCTTGTATTCATTTTTGCTATAACAAGGTGGGTAAGCAACCACCTTCAGGCCTCAGGGCCCATTCAACTAGAGGTATTGCAGCTTCTATGGCAGCTGCTAGGGATATCCCCCTAGTGGACATTTGCAAAGCTGCAACTTGGAAGACAGTTCACACATTCACCAAGCATTATTGTTTGACTATCCAGGCCAGAGGAGATGCCAGGTTTGGCACAGCAGTCCTGCAGAGCTTATTTCGTAAATAGGTTATAGGCCCACCTCCAAAGGCACTGCTTGGTAATCTTCACAAGTCAAAATATAATAAGATTTCCTGTGGTTTGAAGAAAAAATTACACACCTTAGTAATCTTGTTTCTTCTAAGGGAATCTTACTGTATTCTGAGCTCCCTCCCTTCCTTCCCTGCTAAGAAACCTATGGTCACTGTACTACAGCTGTGGTACAGTTGTTGCAAACCTGGGGGTATAGATGTTTTTTTATTTTTGGGCATCTGTGACTTGAGTCTTAGTGATGCCATTTGGTAAGTGTTCAGAAGGAAGAATAATGCCTCAAGTTTTTACCTTTTTAAATTCTTAGGGAGGATTGCTGTTGTTCCTATCCTTAATGTTATTACTATTATTATGTTGTCCAGAAATTGCTTAATGCATGCTTCGTAAGAATCTGATGCTTTAGAGTTGTTTACCAGGGACAGTAATTTGAAAACTGAGCTCAAGCCTAGCATTCCATAATTTGCATAGGTTCTATTAACCATTTCGGCTCTGAGGTAGTCCTGTGGTGAGATCATACTGCATAAGTCAGAATACAGTAAGATTCCCTTAGAAGATTCAAGACTACTAAGGTGAGTATTTTTTTCTTCTGAACATCGCTCCTCAGTGCAGGCAGTCCCTGACCTTTCACCAGCACACAGTATACAATTGTGATGGGTGCCATGTTGCACCACTGTGTCCATGCAGTGCTTCTGAGCATCACTCCACAGTGCAAGCAGTCCCTCACCTTTAATTATCATGCTGTACACTACCATGATGGGTGCCATGTCACAACACTGTGTTCATGCAATGCTTCTGAGCATCACTCTACAGTGCAGGCAGTTCCTTACCTTTCACTAGCATGCAGTACACCACAGTAATGGGTGCCATGTCACCCAACTGTGTTCATGCAGTGTTTCTGATCATCGCTCCACAGAGCAGGTATTCCCTCACCTTTAACCAGCACACATTACACTACCGTGATTGGTGCCATGTCGCCCCACTGTGTTCAAGCTGTGCTTCTGAGCATCACTGCACAGTGCAGGCAGTCCCTCGCCTTTCACCAGCACACAGTACACCACCTTTATGGATGCCATGTCGCCCCACTGTGTTCATGCAGTGCTTCTCACATAACACCCTTGTGCAGGCTTTCCCTCATCTTTCATCAGCAAGCAGTACACTACCGTGATGTGTGGCTTGTTGCATCAGAGTGTTCATACAGTGCTTCTGAGCATTGCTCCCCAGTACATGCGGTCCATCACCTTTCACCAGCATGCAACACATGACCGTGATTGGTGCCATGTCACCTCAACTGTGTTCAATATGTGCTTCTGAGCATCACTTCACAGTGCAGGCAGTCCCTCGCCTTTCACCAGCACACAGTACACCACAGTGATAGGTGCAGTGTCACCCCATTGTGTTCATGCAGTGCTTCTGAGCATCACTCCACAGTGCAGGCAGTCCCTCACCTTTCACCAGCATACAGTATGCAACTCTTGTGGGTGCCACGTCACCCCTTTGTGTTCATGCATTTCTTCTGAGCATTGCTCCCCCATATAGGCAGTCCCTTATCTCATCAGCACACAGAGCGCAACAGGGATGGGTACCATGACGCCCCACTGTGTTCATATAGTGCTTCTAAGCATCACTCTACAGTACAGGCAGTACCTCACATTTCACCATCACACATTACACCACCTTGATGGGTACCATGTCGACCCACTATGTTCATGCATTGCTTCTCAGCATTGCTCCTTCATGCAGGCAGTCCCTTACCATTCACCAGCATGCAGTACACAACCATGATGAGCGGCATGTCACCCCACTGTGTCCATGGGACTATGCTGTTTAGCTCCTTAAGTACCCTGACTTGCCCCCATCTGGGCCAGTCTTCCCAGCCCCATCACCCACCTTCTCTGGGACCTGCCTTTTCTGGTGGACCTGTCACAGGACCTTGGATCAGAGATGTCTAGTCATCGATGTGGGGCCTGCCAGCAGGCAGGCCGTCACTGTTCTACAGTTGGAGAGCTTTTCCTCCTATTGTCTCCCCTGTTAGACCCAGACATGTATGTACTCAGCCTCCATGGAGGCACCTCAGGCATCCAGATGTGGGGTCCCTTCCCATGCTGTCCCATGGTGCTGCCACCTAGATTCCTCTCCCTGTCCTACAGATGTCCATCCTCTCCCAGGCCACTCCCAAGTGATCCAGGTCCATTCTTGAACCCAGGTTGCTTGCATGGCAGTCAGTGGCTAAAAGCAAGTTCAAGTCAGTGGCTGAAAGCTTGAGACAGAAATAGGCAGACAAACCTAGAACTGGAAACCAGAACTACACAGAGTAAATGGCCCCATATTAAAAGGTATCAGGCTGCCCCTTGTAACTGCTGCAACAGTTGTGTTCAGTTTCAATGGGGTGTGTATGTCCAGAACCAAAAACACTTTTCACTGCATTACCTTATTCTTTATGGTTTGTTCTTTTACTATTGTATTGTAAATGTGGGACTTTTACATTATTTATTTATGTATGTAAACTTTTACATTATATATTTATGTATGTCTTTATTTATGTCAAAAGTTTCACCAGGAAAGAGATACTGAGCTGAAAAATAACTCATTTCCAGATGCATCCCGGGGGGGTGGGGGAAGAGAGGTACAAGAAAAACATAGAACAATAACTTGTACAATAAAACATCATACAGAGATATAAAATAAACAGTACAAAATGAACATGAACAAGGTTCATCAGACAGGTAAAATTATAGGCAAACATTTTACAAGGACATGGCAGGGAGTCTGTCCCATGGGTAGAAGCAATAGTACTTTTCAACAGTGAGGGCACCAAGGGATAGGGTGCTGAAGAAAGTAGCGCAGATGGGGGAAGAAGGGAAAGTGCAGACAAGTGAGGGAGAAAGAAGAGAGGGAGAAGAGTTAGTGAGGTGGGTGGAGGGGTGAGGAGGGAAAAGAGGTTTAGATGGTAAATTGAGGAGCGTGGAAGGGCTATGACTCCAGGGCAGCCACAGGAGGAAGCAGTGTAATCATGGAGAAAGAGGGAAGAGGGTAATCTGAGGGATGGAGAAGGGCTGTGACTCAATGACAGGCACAGGAGGTAGTGGTGTGGTCATGGAGCAGAGAGGAGAGAAAGCATTTGGAAGAGGTAGAACGCATGGTTTGAGTTCTAAAGTTTAGGAAAGTGGAAAGAGAAGGCAGCCTGACCAGCAAAATATTTTACATCACAGTAATACAACTAAGTCGCACATTAATTCTATATCTCTTCTCCCGCATCAGTCATTCCCCTAGTTATCATTTTGATAAGTTGATAACTATTTTTGTTCTTTGGTCAGTTCCACAACTTATTGCTTGGTAACTTATTTTTGTCAATTTATTCTTAGACATAATTATCCTCTTTATCTTTGTTACATATATTCCATTTCTATGAACTCCATATTGTGTTTTTTTTGTATCTATATTTTCCCCATTCCCCTAGGACTCATCTGAAAATGAACTGTTACTAGCTCACTATGTCTTTCCTTATAAAACCTTTGAAATAAATAAATCCCTTATCATGTTACTGGATTAGCAGCCATTGTGGCTCTGACCAGAATTTGTTTATGAGGTGGTAGAACTGAGTTCCTATGGGCTCCTGTTCAATTTAACCCCTGCTTCATTAGTAAAACCTGTGTTTGTGATCTCTCCATATCACTGTAGTGATCTAGGGTGGAACAATGTGGTACATTAGAAATGTCTAATGCACACCCCGGAGTGTCTTATTGCACTTATAAAATGGGTAACTGTATTTTGTATGCATATACAAATTTAAATTGGGTGGTTTACATATCAAAACAGTAATTCATTTTATGGATTATGACCTAAAATAGTTCCTCCACCTGGATGAAAATAATACTTTGCACTTCAGAACTTTTGTCCTGCTATGGCTTCCATAGATGTAGTTTCTATAGTGAAGCTTAGAAAACTAAAAAAATAAAATAATAGAAGCTTGCAAGTCCTTCCCTGTACCTGCATGTTTTAAATTGTGTTTTTTTGGTTTGAGCCATTTGGAAATGTCAGTTCCCCAATGGTGTGAGCAGACGGAGACAGGTTCCACTTCTTCAGCAAGCGCCCGTTCACAGCATCAACAACCCACCTGGAGTGCTTCACAGTTAAAGAGGGAACATATTTAGTTTAGAGTGAGCACCTGCCCCAGCTGTAGCAATGGATCAATTGTTTTGTGAGTTTTTTTTTTTTTTAAGATGGAGTCACTCATAGCGTGTCCCCCGTCCGCTCAGTCCATACCGAGTGATTATCATTTTTTTTTTAATTCAAGCATGGCAAGTCTGAGAACCATGATCATTGATTCAGGAGCTGAGAAAGTGAAGGAAGCGGGAGAGTGGCATCCCAGATCCGGCATCTGATACAATGCCTCCGTGGTTTGTTTTGTTTTGTATTCTTTTTTGAATCTATTGGGGAAGGGGGAGAGAGAGTGGGTGGGTAAGCAGGTGGCCAGAATAATAGATGCCATTGACTGGCAGGTAGACAAGTGAATAGGTGGGGCCAGTAGTAGCGTGGGCAGGTGGGAGAAGGTGAACAGAATAACAGTTTTCATTTCGGTATCCCACATAAATGTTTTGAAGTCACTTCTGACAAAGTGAAATGGGAGGAATGCAGCTGGCCGAGTAAGTAGGATTGGCCCTGAGGAAATCCGCTACTGCAAGACCCTAGCACAGTATCAGTAAGCAGCAAATTTGAAAAACAAAATGGTGGTGATTCAAAAATGAACATTCAATTTGGCTCACTAATAACTTTTTTAAAGTGTGGTCTTGGTTGCCTGAACTTGTTAGTAGCCGTGTATTAGACACTTCCAATGCACAGCCACTAATCAATCAAACTACAGGATTTTCCCTGTCCATTTTATAATACTGAGGTAGTTTACTTCAAAAACAGGATAGTTGTTTCTTGAGGATTCTTCAGCTCCCGTTGCTTCTTCCCAACTTGATGTCATAATACTCTGCTTGTGACATCATAGTTATTCCCACAGCCACAGATGGTGATGTCACAACAGGGCATTATGATTTCTAGTAGGGAACAAGCTATAGAGACAGACGCACTCTGAGGGATAAATACCTTGTTTTTGTGTGAACTTCTTCAGTAATAAATAACAGAGAGGAGAAATCTGTACAAGATATATGAAATATAAGCTGACTTGTGTCAAAATATTATATTTTCCAAAGTTTTCCCAAAGGCGTCAGCTGCTCTTTAATTCTAAATTGTTTGTATTATTACAATTTTAATTGTTAACCTATAGTTATAAGAACTGATGTATACCTGAAACTTTTGAAAGGAAATGTAATTGCACAAGCCAGCAGAGCACACCTGGAACAGAGAGGACCGCGGGAGACTTTTGAAGGCCACGGGACCCCATCCCTCCACATACACAAGCCAGCAGAGCATACCTGGGACAGTGAGGACCACGTGAGCCTGTTAAAGGCTGCGGGACCCCATCCCTCCACATACACAAGCCAGCAGAGCACACCTGGGACAGCGAGGACTGTGGGAGCCTGTCAAAGGCTGTGGGACCCCATCCTTCCACATACAGAAGCCAACAGAGCACACCTGGGACAGCAAGGACTGCGGGAGCCTGTTAAAGGTAAACTGCTCCCACTTCTGAGCAGCCCCTGTGTAGGGGTGTTTTTGCCTTTCTATTTCTGCCCTCCAGTTCTACCTGATTGTTTTTCTACTGGACCTGGAACCTCAGAGCGTCAGGATTTTGCGTGGAATTCATCAGAGCTTTAAGGCTTCCTTTCTGGCTCTTGGGACATTTATTTCAGTTCAGGCTACCTAGTTCTAGTTGTTTACAACAGTGCTACTACTGTATTGCTCCCTGCTTGCTTACTTTTATCTGTTCTCCTAGATATTTGTAACTGTGTTTGCTGTAAGCTTAGCGACTGTTTTAGGGAGTGAATACTGTTGGTAAATGACCTGCTTTTACTGCTTACTGCTGTTATTCCTGTAAGTAATTTTGGTACCAGCTCCCACAGCCTACCTCAGTCTGCCACTGGCCCATCACATGATCGGTGTCCTCTGGCTCTCTCCTAGGCCCCATTGTTGTTTCACTTTACTCCCCTCTGTTCTCCGGCTGCACTCCCAGCCTGCATATGCACACTGGGGTCAGTTCACTGGTATCTCTCTCTCTCTTTCTCAGTATCCCCTTCCCACTGTATGCTAATGTTCTTCTTTTGTTCTGCCGTACTATTTCACGCTGCAGGACCCCATCACTCCACATACACAAGTCAGCAGAGCACACCTGGGACAGCAAGGACCGCGGGAACCTTTTAAAGGTAAACTGCTCCCACTTCTGAACAGCCTCTGTGAAGGGGTGTTAGCCTGTCGATGCCGCATGTCGACTGCCCCAGCCACTCTCCCACCCAGGGGTGTCCCTTAATTTATTGACACCTTCCTGTCATGTGACTGTCTAAACTTCCCTTAGCAGGTTAGCACGCTCTACCACTAGAGGGGAGTGGAGTAATTCTGTCTCCTTCCCTAATCTAGCCAACCTCTCCTCCTTTCTATTTCCCCTGTCCCCTCCTTCCCAGAGTTTTGTATACTCCTTCTGACCACTAGGAGGCAGTGTTTCCACTACCCTGTGCCTCTTCTCCCCTTGCTTTCCTCTCCTTTTCTTAGCACATTTTTCCCCGCTCACCCACCTCCGCATACACCCCCCCCACTCTAACTATCCCACAATCTCCCCCGCCCCGGACTCAAACCTGGTACCTTTACCTTCTACTGGAGTCCGTTACTTTTCCATTGCACTATTCAGGCTGCCTCTACCACTTGCTGCCTACAGGCTCCCCTTGTCTACTCCACCACCCCCACTTGTCCATTATTAATCGCCACCTACCACCACCCACCCTACTCACCCCTGTTGCCACACTGTCCCCACCCATGTCCACCCCTCTCCCCTCTATACTCACCTCTCCTCCTCTCCTCTACCCTTGACTGTTCACCACCCCACACCCCTCCCACTCCCGACCCCTATCCCCTTTACACCATCTGGCCCCCCCCTCCTCCTATCCCTCTCATACCTTCACTCCCTACCAATCCCAACCAGCCTCCTACAGTCCACCCATCCACGTCATGCCGTGCCCCTACTTAAGAAGGCTCTGTGCCAGTTGCTGCTTAGAACTCTCTCCCTCCTTCTCCTAATATCTGGCAATATTTCTTCCAACCCCACCCCCTCACACCAGGGGTTTGCGTTGCATCCATCAACATATGCAGCCTCCTAAAAACATTCAGTGACCTCCAGGTCTGGATAACCCAGCACCACCCCAACATCCTTGCCATTGTCCAAACCTGGCTCTCCAAATCCACTCCTGATTCCTCTATCACTATCCCCGGGTACTCCCTCTTCTGCAGCGACAGAACTGGCAAACATGGAGGAGGCTGCGTCATCTATCTTCGCAACTCCCTACAGGGCTTCGCCTTCCCTCCCCCATAGCTGGTAGCTGGCGCCCATGCGCTGTCAATCAAGGTCTCCCCCAGTCCCTCCAGAGACCTGCTTATCATCACCTCTGTCTATATCCCCCCCCCCTTCGCTGCCAGAAACTAGCCTTCCAATCTCTTATTGACTACCTCTCCCATCTCTCCCACAAAACTGAACAACTAACCGTTGGGGATTTCAACATTAATTGGCTCTCAGTATTGCCATACTTGAGTTAAAAGGAAGCATTTAAAAAAAAAAAAGATAATCACTCGGTATGGACTGAGCAGGCGGGGGACACGTTATGAGTGACTCCATCTTAAAAAAAAAAAAAAAATCACAAAACAATTGATCCATTGCTATAGCTGGGGCTTCAGCCTACACGTACAAGGATACTATAGCGACCCTTGACCTTGACCAACTTGTTACCAGTCCCACCCGCTTTAATCCTCACAAAGGTACTGACACCCTACTTGACCTAATTCTGTCCATCCACCCCCATAAGATCTTGGACATCATGGTCCTTCCCAACGCCCTTAGCAATCACTCCTCTGTTCTATGTACGTGGTCATGCATGGTAAAGAAACCCCCTCCCAGGACAATCCTCACCCGGCTACTCAAACCTGGTAAACTTGGCCAGCTGAAATCCCACCTGGCCCAGTGGGACTGGTTCCCATTATACCATTCCTGTGACATTGATGTTGCCCTAAATTACTTCATTCAGTCCTTCAACACGGCATGCAATATTTTTGCCCCACTTTCTAAACGTATTCTTAAAGCTTCTGTCACCCCTTGGATCTCTTAGGCCCTACTTGAGCAGATGCGCCTAAGGGATAACCTTTGGAAAAAAGCCTTGGACTCTGTCAAACCAGTGGACAGGCAGCACTATTGAGCTGCATGCAATAACTGCACCTGGGTCATCCGAAAAGCCAAGGCGGGGTACTTCAGAACCGCCCTCACTTCCTTCTGGGGCAGTGGTCACAAGTTCTGGGAAAACATGAAATCCCTCAATGGTAAAACCACCTCCGCTCCTCCCACCCAACTGTATGTTAATGGTTCCATCTCCACCAAGCTGCAACTTGTGGCTGACACCCTTAATTCCTCCTTCTCTGATCTTAGTGCGATTCTTCCCCCAACTTCTTTGACCCCGTTACCTGCCCTCACCACCCCAACCTCCTCATCCCTCTTTCCACTTCCATGCCCTTACTCCCCGAGAAATCAAGCCCTATGTCCTTAGAGCTCTGAGTGACGCCTGTCATAGTAATGATTCCCTTGACCTCTGACTCCTCCTTCGGGTCCTTGATGAGGTTCTCTCCCCACTCTCCTACCTCCTAAATCACTCCCTCTGACTTGGTAAATTCTCCTCCTTATGGAAGACTGCTGTCATCACCCCGATACACAAAAGCGGGGACCGCTTCTCCCCTGGCAATTTCCACCCAATTTCCATCCCCCCCCCAAAGTCCTAGAATGCATGGTTTGTGACCAGCTTACGGACTATCTCTCCATATATAACCTTCTCACCAAAGAGCAGCCTGGTTTCTGTCAGGGACACAGCATTTCCACTGCCCTACTGGAGTTCTCCACTTTCATCCATTCTGCTCTTGATAACAGGAGACTAGCTGGCGCAGTCTTCCTAGATTTATCTAAAGCATTTGATACTGTCAATCACACCCTCCTCATCACTACTCCCTCTCTCACCTTGTCCTCTTACAGGACGCCACAGTATAGTTCTCTAACTAGCTGTCCAGTCGCTCCTAGCGAGTCAAAATATGTGGCACCCTCTCCAAACCCCTCCTGGTCCTCTTGGGTGTTCCTCAGGGGTCTATCCTAGGGCCCCTTCTGTTTAGCATTTACCTCAACACCCTACCAAAAGCCTGCTCTGAGAATATCCTCCTTTACGCAGATGACGCCATTCTATACTACTCCCATACTGACCCAGTAGCCCTCCAACACTCCCTCCAAAACTCCTTTAACGAAGCTAAGTCCTAGTTTATCAAGCACAAACTGGTGTTACACCCCCCAAAAAAAACAAGGTTATGCTGTTCTCCCACCACCAGAACTGAAAAAAGGATTTCCCGCTTCCCAGCCACCCCTCCCTTTCTTTTCCCCTTGAGTAGGTGAACACCTTTAAATACCTGGGTGTCACACTCGACTCTGCTCTCACCTTTCATGACCACATTCACCACCTCTGTACCTCTGTCAGCTCCCACCTTGGCCTACTCTACTGCCATAATGAATATCTGCCCCGGATGCCCTTCAACTTGCAATCTCGTCCTCCGTCCTTTCTCTCATTGACTATGGCATCGTTATCTATGGGGCTGCTGACAATACAGCTCTCCACAGAGTCAGAGTCTCTTTGAACAAAGCCTGCCACCTAGTCACAGGGTGCCCAAGAACCATCCATATCTGCACTCTCTATAGCCAAGCTAACTGGCTGAACTTCGAAGACAGGCTAAAATACCAAATCTGCCTCCTTGCCAGGAAGATATTGGATAGTCTTACTGCCCCCGGTCCCTCCCCCCTCATCCAACCAGTTCCATCTGCTGTGGCCACTCGTAGTTAGCACAGGCCTACACTACTTGTTCCTCACCTTAAAACATTGCTGGGTCAACGCTCTTTCTCTTACAGAGCCCCCTCTTGGCTAAACTCCCTTCCCTACTTTGTCACCCAGGAACCCAAACTCGGTCACTTCAAATCCTTACTCTGAGACCACCTCCTCACAATCCGCTCCTGCAACTGCCCCTCCACCCCCTCCACCCCCCGACAACGGGCTCAGGTCCAGCTTGCATGCTACCTAGATTACCTACATCCTGAGGTAAGTTCTTCTCCTATTGCTTGTATCTCAGTTGCATACTATATGTATTTTCATTATTTGCTGTAACATCTCCACCTAGTCTGATGATTTTGTCACCAAGTTGTTGTATTCTGTGTATACTGTCTGTAAAGTTTTGTCCTTGTTTGACGTGGAGCCTTTGTAAATGAGTCTCTGACTCAAAGGATTGTAATTCCGATACTGTTCAATAAATATAATTGTTGTTATTCTTAAAATCAGTAACTTTTTTTTGAGAAAAAAATAACCTTATCTTCAGCTGTTGCCCCTTTGTGTCTGCAGAAAGGGTTGCACTCAGTGCAATGGCTTGGTGCACCTCTAGATGTGGCTATCCCCCACCGTTAATAAAAAACCTAAAAAAAACAGTGTTACTGTAGGCCAATGCTAAAGTCTTGCAAAAATGTAATTTGTTTCTCTGTGCAAATACAGACAAAAAGTAAGTGACACCCAAACACATAAACACATTATTTGCTCAAAGCACTGTGGCTTTTGGTCTGGTGTCTGTCCATATTTGGATTGCAGTTACTTTTGTCACTATCTGCACTCAGAAAATAACAAATGAGTGGAGGTATTGTGCCGATCACCATCGGGGAGCTACAAGGTGGACTGCACTGGTGAGGTAGGGGGCCAGGGGGTGAGATTGGTAGGATCTAAGTGGGCAGGACAGAGTGGGGGATCTTCAGATGTATAGGATCAGGGGGAAACCAGTGGGTCACCAGGGCAGGTCTAGCACTTAACATGTGGGCGATTGGGGGTGGCTAGGGGACTGCTGGACCAGCAGGGCAGGTCTGCCACTTAACCTGTTGGCAGGGCTCCAGATAAGGTGAGTACCCACCTATTTTACTCACTTCATTTTAGGAAATACTCTTCAAAAAATGTTTTTAATGAGTACAAATACTCAACATTTGTAAATGCTCCACTCTTCATAGAAATAATGCTTCATAACATAACTGGTGATTCAGAAGGAGCATTTTTTTCCAGATTTACTGCACTCACACACATCCCAATTTTGTTTTACTCACTACAGTATATTTTAAAATTGGTGAGTAAATTACTTTTACTTGCCACCATTATCCAAAGCATTGCTGGCACTTGTTCAATTTATATCTAGGAAAAAAAAAACGACTTTGTTTTTAAAAATGTACTCCTCAGTCCACTCTGTCTAGACATTTATAAGCATCCAAATTTGGTTTTACTCACCTCACTTTCAAAATGAGGGGTACAGTACTCATCCCGGGGGGGGGGGGGAGACCGATGAACCATCCAAGTCACCTATGTTTATTGTTTGCATGTTTGATGAGTTAGAGAATGTTGTGGTTCTAGATGCAGCCTGGTTGACATTTTCTATTACTATCATTTCTGTTTCTTGTTCTCCCTATAGTTCACAGCTGTGGAAGGGTTTGGTGCCCTGAGTATAAACTTCCATAAGGTAACTCATTTTGACATTAAAGCTGATGTTTAGTGGCGATGTTAAGCTGTTCTCACAAGGGGTGTGTGGCTAGCCACCGAGTAATGCACAGCAGATCTTTGGAGTCCTAGCAGACTTTTTCAAATATGCCTAAAAACTGCAATGTTAAATGCCAACATCCATTTTCTTGCCTGGACTGGTTCCTGTTTATAAACTGCACAAAATGAGTCTGAACTTCACAAATTGATGAAGTATTAAGTGGCTATGGGACTAAGCAACCGAGCTCTGGCTGGAGGAGAGGGAGCACAGCCTTAAGAACTGAAAGCACCTACCGCCAAGGATTCAGGATCCCAAAATACTGATCTCAACTCTGATTAGCCCTCTAATGCTGCTTTTCTAAGAGCAATTGAGGCTGTAGATAAGAAAGTCAAAGACTTTACCTCAAGCATGCAGTTAATGGATGTTAAAAGAGCAGTGGTGGAGCAGGAGGCAAAAGGCATGTTGCAGACGGCAGGGCTGATCAAAGAAAGTACACTGTTGAGAATTAGGTTGGAAAATTTGGAAGATATGGGCAAGGCATCCTATATACAGATTCAAACACCATGAAGTCTTGCTATATTATGACTTTAAGCAGCAGTTAGCCACAGCACTTGAACTGCTCCAGAGAGGAAACAGTTAACTCCAGGGAGACTGGAGTTCTAAAGCGCGAGAGCGCTATGCCAAAGCTCTATCTGGCCAGTTTCAAATGAAACTGTCAGATTCTTTACTCCGCTTCACTGAACAGTCGCTCCGGAGATCAGCTCCTTCAGTTCGGTTCATTTCTCGGTTAAAGCGAGTATTTTCGGTTCATTTGAACCGGCAATAAGTATTTATTTTACCGCATTTCGGTTCAAAGCTCATCTGTAAACCCGTAGTACAGGATTTAAAGTCTGTGTGGAAATTAATTATCGGTTCGGTTTTGAACCGATCGGTTTGCTAAAAAAAGCATTTAAATCATATATTGGGCTTTTTAGAGTGCGGTTCCCGGTTCTTATCGGATTCTAAAAAAAACTATTATTTTAGTGTTTTTTTTCAAATACCCATGACACGGTTAGGAACCGATAAGGGTGTCTTGCCTGGCACTGCCATCAAAAGGGCAAGTTTTTTGGATAGGCTGGCATTATGTCTGAGAAACCCAAAGAAAAACTGGGCCCACTGGGTTTCAACACTGTGATGTTTGTGGGGAAGCCTTTGCCAAGGCTGACCCACACACCACTTGTGTTTATTGTCTGGGGGCTGACCACCTCCTGTCAGACTGCCAGGTGTGTAAAAATTTCTCTGCAGCCACCCTGGAGAAGAGATTGGGCCGGCTCAGGGAATGAGAGGCCAAAAAGTCCGCTGACCCAGATGGCCAGCCCAGTCCAGCTCCCACTGGACCAGAGGGAGTGCCCTCTGACCAGGGCGAGACTTCCTCGGGCAAAAGGAAGGCTGGTTCAGAGGAACCAGTCCCAGTAAAAAAGACAAAGAAATCAGCAGGTCTGGAGTCTAAAATTGCCTCTCCAACTGCTGCAGAGATAGCTAAAGCCATACAGATTGTCCAGTCACTGTCTCAGGGACCTGTCGAACCACCAACAGTTGGCAAAAGGTTGGTTCGTTCGGTTCCAGTGGTTCAAGAGTATGATGTTGAGGAATTTTATGAACCACAGGAGGGGGAGGAGGAATTTGATCATTATGTATGTGGCTGGGAGGGTCTGGACGTGCCCATTGAACCGGACATTTCTCCAGACAGACCTTTAGAATCTCCCCCTATGCTGTCTGAGTCCCCTTCTCATTTTATGTTTTACAAAAAGGTTGCAGAAACCCTCCAGCTTCCTTTAGAAGAGGCTGTGGATGAGCAAGAGGAGCCTGATTATGTAGAAATGATGGATATACCAGAGTCTAGGAAGTTGTCTATTCCTTTGCATAAGTCATTTAGGAAGCAAACAACAAAGATTTTAAAAAATCCTCATTCTGTCCCTCCTGTAGATAAAAAAATGGACAGAAGGTATACTTTGTCAGGCCCTGATACAGACTTCGGCCCTGATACAGACTTCCTCACTGAGCAGTGTAGTCATGTAGGTGTGGTACAAGCTGCAGCCTGTGACAAGGCTAATATTCCCCTGGCTTCACATCCTCCTGATAAGGATTCCAGGAAGATTGATGC
This sequence comes from Neoceratodus forsteri, assembly GCA_016271365.2. Lineage (NCBI taxonomy): Eukaryota > Metazoa > Chordata > Ceratodontiformes > Ceratodontidae > Neoceratodus > Neoceratodus forsteri. The sequence continues at coordinate 1,072,139,376 of CM028130.1, forward strand.
CATGGCGAAAAAACAATATATGGCAGCTTCTTTGGGACTCAGGCAGGCAAATTATATGGCTTTATGTGGCTAGATATCAGAAATCTAGATGGGACAGTGGTTGCAGTTAGCCAAGCAGGCCCATGGCCAGCTGGCTAGTGAGTTGGAACAGGTGGCTGCTGATGGCATTGAAGCCTCTAAGTTCAATTTCATACTGCTGTCGATGTTAATGATGTTTCCTCTAGGGTCATGGCCACTTCTGTAGCTTTCCGTAGGTTGGCATGGCTCAGATGCACTAATCTGTCCCAAGATACTCAGTCAAAGGCTATGGATTTTCCTGTAGTGGGAAATTCTCTGTTTGGGGAACAAACAGAAAATTATATGAAAAAGATGGATGAATACAGAACTACCTACAAAAGTGCCCAGGCCAAGGAGAGGCATGCCACTCCACAAAGGCACGCTCCCAGAGGTAGGGGCAGGCCTTTCCACAGGCCTTTTACCTATCTCAAGCCTCCTCTGCGTTTGCAAGAGGGTTTCTTCAGAGGCAGAGGTAGGCGGGGCACAAGTAAGCCGTCCCCTCCTCAGCCTAAGGCTGCTGCCAAGCAGGCACCCTGATGGGGTGCCCAGGGCCGATTCTCCTGTACCGTGGGGGGCAGGTTGGCTTATTTCAGTCAGAACTGGCTGTCCCTAACTTCGGACAGATGGGTTCTGGAGGTAGTAAGCCAGGGTCTGGTTCTCAGCTTCAAACAGTTTCCAAAGATGAGAGCCAGACATTTTCCACCTGCAAATCCTTCAGAAGCCCTTGCTTTGGAAGCAGAGGTTTCTTCTCTTCTAGACTGCAAAGCAGTGGAAAGGGTCCCTCCTTGCCACCAGGGCAAGGGGCTGTACTCAAGATACTTTCTTACCCCAAAAAAGACAGGAGAATGGTGGCCCATTCTAGATTTAAGGTACCTGAACAAGCATCTTTTGAAACCAAAGTTCAAAATGTTAACTCTGGCAATGATTTTGCCTTCCCTAAGACCAGGGGACTGGCTAGCTTCCCTGGACCTCAAGGATGCCTATTTTCATGTCCTGATCAGGCCTTCTCACCGAAAGTACCTCAGGTTCGAACTGCCCTCAGACCACTACCAGTTCAGAGCAATGCCCTTTGGCCTTACCTCTGCTCCAAGGGTATTCACAAAATGTCTAGCTGTGGTAGTGGCCCATTTAAGAAGGCAAGGGGTTGCTGTGTTTCCCTACCTGGACGACTGGCTCATAGTGGGTCAGTCTCCAGATCAGGTAAAATCCTCTTGCAAGTCACCCAGCAGCTTCTCACTTCCTGGGATTCCTGCTGGATTTACCAAAGTCAGTTCTGGAACCAGTTCAGGTACTAACTTTCATAGGTGCAGAATTGAACACAAAGTTAGCCAGGGCATTTCTCCTCAGAAAGGGTAGACAGACTCATTGCCCTGGCATCCTCCTTTACCCTGCGGGTCTCTCGACCAGCAAGGCATTTTCTGCAACTCCTAGGGCACATGGCTGCTTCCACAGCGGTAGTGCAAGGAGCAAGATTCCAGATGAGGGACATTCAGTTCCATTTGAGGGCCTATTGGTCTCAAAGGAGGGACCCCCTTACCAAATTAGTCCCAGTGACCCAAACTCTGATCCTGACTCTCCAGTGGTGGCAGGATCAAAGCAATCTAACACAAGGGGTTCCCTTCATTCCCGTTTCCCACTCCCTCACCCTCACCACGGATGCCTCCTTGCTAGGGTGGGGGGCTCACTTGGGCGACCTTTCCACTCAGGGAGTGTGGTCCCCTCAGGAATCTCTGCTCCACATCAACCTATTGGAACTCAGAGCTGTCTTTTTAGCTCTTCAGGTTTTTTCAGCATCTGTCCAGAACAAGGTAGTTCAAGTCAGGACAGACAACACCACGACAATGTGGTACATCAACAAGTAGGGGGCACTCGGTCATCAGCCTTGTGCACCGAAGCAATGAAGTTGTGGTCTCTGGCTTACTCCCTGAACACCTCCCTGATAGCAGTTCACCTTCCAGGGAAAGACAATGTCCTGGCAGATGCCCTCAGCAGGATTTCTCAAGGCCATCACGAATGGTCTCTGAATCCTCAGGTGCTGGGGTCGGTCTTTGCCAGATGGGGCACCCCTCAGATAGATCTTTTCGCAGCCCCAGACAACCACCAACTTCCTCTATTTTGTTGCAGGCCTCCAATACTGGGCTCAGTCCCCCTGGACGCTGTTCTGTTGGATTGGAAGGGGAAGTTCCTATATGCCTTTCCCCCCTTCCCTCTTCTCTTCAGGGTATTAGTAAAAATCAGATCCCAGCCCTGCAAAGTGATCCTGATTGCTCCAGATTGGGCCAGACAGCCCTGGTACCCACTGCTTCTGTCCCTGGCAGTCCACCCTGCCCTGAGCCTGCCCAGAGTCCACGACTTGCTGGCCTGTGCCCAGGGGAGAGTGTGGTATCCGGACCTCAAATCCCTCCATCTCAAGGCTTGGCTCTTGAGGAGTTAGAATTTGCTGATTTACACCTTTCTCAAGGTGTCCTGGATATTTTAAAGGCTTCAAGGAAGCCTTCCACTAGGGCCACTTACAATTCCAAATGGAAGAGGTTTTCCATCTGGTGTTCTGAGAAGCAAATTGTCCCAGAATCTGCTGATTTGCCCTTTTTACTGGACTATTTGGTCCATTTAAATTCCTTAGGCCTTAGGCCAGCTACCTTAAAGGTTCATCTGGCAGCTGTCTCTGTTTTTGTATCAGCAGGGAAGCCTGCCTCCCTTTCTTCTCACACTGTGTTTTCCAAGTTTTTTAAGGGGTTACTTCACAATAACCCTCCCTTTCGGGAACCAGCTCCAGCCTGGGACCTGAATGTTTGCATTGCTCAGTTAATGCAACCCCCTTTTGAGCCTCTGTCTTCAGCAGATCTCAAGTTTCTAACTTGGAAACCTGTTTTCCTAGTGGCCATCACTTCTGCCAGACACATAAGTGAATTACAAGCCCTGTCAGTGGAAAAGGATTTTATTTCTTTTCACAGAGATAAGGTAGTCCTCAGGACTAACAGAAAGTTTTTGCCTAAAGTGGTTTCAGATTTCCATCTGAACCAATCCATCTCCCTTCCAGTATTTTTCACTGGGCATTCTTCCTCGGGTGAGAGGAGATTGCACAACTTGGATGTCAAAAGAGCCTTAAGCTACTATTTGGAACGCACCAAGGGTCACAGGTTCGAATCCCTCCAACTCTTCCTTACCTATGGAGAGGTTGGCAAAGGGAGACCTGCCACTAAGAGGACAATTGCAAGGTGGATTGTCTCTTGTATCCAGTTCTGTTACCAAAAACTAGGTAGAGAACCCACCTCAGGACTGAGGGCCCACTCCACCAGGGGTACAGCTGCATCTCTAGCGGCTGCTAGAGATATTCCCATTCTGGAAATTTGTCAAGCTGCTACCTGGAAAACAGTTCACACTTTTACCAAGCATTATTCCCTGGATGTCCAGTCCAGGAGAGATGCTCGTTTTGGCACAGCTGTGCTTCAGAGCCTATTTCCTAAGTAGGTTCTGACCCTCCTCCATGGAGGTACTGCTGTGTAATCTGCTTAAAGTCATAATATAGCAAGACTTCATGGCGTTTGAAGAAAAAATTACTCACCTTAGTAATTGCTTTTCTTCTCATGGAGTCTTGCTATATTATGACCACCCCCCCCCCAACCTGCCCCTCTCAGAACTTCTACTTGGGTAAGGGGTTGGCAAATTAGTGCAAGCACTGTGTCATGCCATTCTAGTTCTTCCCTTCCCCCCCTTTTATTTAGGGTTAGGGAACTAGGTATTTCTGTTTTTTAAGTAATATATGGCCTCCTTCCTGGACTTGAGTCTTGTGGGGAAGGGGGTCTAATAGTGCTTGTTAGGGGTGAAACTAATAATATTATTATCATTGTTATTATTATTATTGCTGTTGTGTTGTTGTGTTTGTTGTTGTTATTCCTACTAGTAGGTAGCCACTTGGTAGTGTAGCGCTTTCCACACAGACTTGCTGCTTAGTGTTAGCTTCAGAAAGATCTGACAGTTTAATTTGAAACTGGCCAGATAGAGCTTTGGCATAGCGCTCTCGCGTTTTAGAACTCCAGTCTCCCTGGAGTTAACTGTTTCCTCTCCGGGGCAGTTCAAGTGCTGTGGCTAACTGCTGCTTAAAGTCATAATATAGCAAGACTCCATGAGAAGAAAAGCAATTACTAAGGTGAGTAATTTTTTCTTACTGGACTGCCGGAGGAAGTAGAGGGAGACTCAACTCATGAATTTCTGCAGTCATGGTTGCAAGAAGTGGAGCAGCAGTTCACAATGCTTAGGCAGTATTGTATCACGTTGCGTGGACCACAGCTCACTGTAGTTTCAGGAGAATCAGGAATGCGGACATTACTAATAGTCCAGGGACTGGTGCTAGAATGGGACACTGTCCTTAAGGAGGCCAGGCACTGAGGACCGATCGTCTGTCAGGGTGTGGATGTCCATATTTTCCCCGATCTGAGCTGTGCCACCCATTGATGAAGAAAGGGGTTTGACTGGGTCTGGACAAGGCTCAGACAACTTGGCATCAGGCATATTGTGGTGCCGCCTACCTAGCTAAAGGTGATCCATGGTGGGAGAGTGTACCAAATTTCCAGTCCGGTGGAGGCTGGGAAACTGTTAATTAAATTAGAAAGGGAGCTCACGTCATGGCACAAAAGATCGGACTCTAAAGATGAAGACCAGAATACCCAACCAGATACTGCTCTTTCTAATCATTAGACTGACTTTGGGGCTTGAGGGGGATTAGGGAACACCAGAGTTACTGGAAGCTGTGCTAATGCTGTAAAAGCAATTCCCTGAGCATCATCTTATTATTTAAACGTGTAAATATTCAGGACATTTATAAATGACTGCACAAGCTCAGAGATTTGCAATATGGCACTCATCGTGACACAGGACATGATGGTGTTTCTCTTTCCCTGTCTGTCTGAAGTTGCTTTCCTGCCCTTTCCTCCTGAAACTTACATCTCATTGTTTTGGCACTCAGGGTTACAAGACTTACACTGCAGCTGCTTCTCAAAGTCCGAATAGGGCTAAGGCTGGACTTTTTTTTTTATAATCAGAACTCTGGGACAGTTTAAATTCCCAGATTGATGGTGTAGCCTGTTTCTGTTTTATTTGTAGTGTATTCATATTAGGAGCTCATTAACCCCTAGCCCGTTTTATTTGTGAGTTAGTGTTACACAACATTTTCTACTCTGAAATAACTCTGTGTGGGCGAGGGATATTATTAAAAGAAGCTGAATGTTACTTGCAGTTTTATAGAACAGTTTTGTAAAGCTTAAGAAGTACCATTCACATAAGTCGCCATAGTCTGCAAAATGTTCTCTTTCCTTTATAGGTTTGAGACATTATACTCATTGAGAGAGAGAGAACTATGTAGTTTCCTAATATAATGTAGAAGTTTCAGCTCATGGTGACAAACAGCTTTTTAGAACACCATTGTGGTTTATAAAGTACATCTTTTTGGTTAACCCCTCAATGTAGTACCAAGTACAGAAGTAATTAACTGTCTGCCTTACTGTAAGAATGCTGTTTTGTTTTTATGAATCACATTTTCCTGCTTGCTGAAGCATGTGGATCATGTTGTTTGATGCAAACTCAATAAAATTTAATAAAAAAAGCTGTTCTCACAGGAACTGCCTTTTTTTAAACTGCTTGCTTTCACTTTTTTTTTTTAAACTAGACTATTAATAAGAGCCGATTACTGCTGCAGTCTGACTGGTTTTATTCACTGTGATGACATAGGTTTTATATGATGGTGTTTAATGATATGAATGTGATTCTGTAGGGATTTTATGGTGCCTCTGATTTTTTTTTTGTAACTACAGTTCTTGAACAATTAATTCAGTCTGCGGCATGCCAGCTCAAGCTGCAGTGCGGCACGTGTCGGATGTCATAGTGGGAGCCAAGTTGGATGACATAGAACATCATTCAGAGAACAATTATGATGAACCTTACTAGCTAGATAAAAAGTATATCTAGCCAGTTAGGATCCTACCCTAAAAATAGCGGTTTATTTTAGTACATTAGTGCTAATGTAGATTCTGTAAATAAAGTTAGTATCCAGTGTTTTCTCTCAAGTGTTTGAAGCTAGTCTGGCTTTTCTGAGATAGCACCACAGTTGGGCTGGAGCATCTGCTGTATTTTTTCTGCATAACAAAATTTTGGACTAGTGGTCACTGGAACACCAAACTTGAAGGAGAATGTTATACCTGGTGACACTGCCGATCTCCTGTGCTTGCTCCAAGTACAGCATCTTGCATGATTGGGGGTAAGGCCAGACTAAAGCAAAGTGGGTCTTTAGGCCCAAGAGAAATCTGGGACCCCTCTCGCCATGACTGCACCCCTTTACTGCAGCTGCGACTGCGCCCCTTTGCCATTGGATATCATTTACTGAAACTTGACAAAATATGTTCTTACTTCCCAAAAAAAGTGGCATGAAACCTAAATAACCTAACTATAATGCTTGAAAATGAATGAAAATAATATTAGTATGAAAAAATAAGATTAGTTTAAGTTTTGATCATTTAGAGAAAGTAATTATTAATTGGTCTGGTAAAAATAATTTATTGGGTGTGAAATGTTATGATTTGCACTTCTCCAAAGGCTCCTCCCAACATACATGCATGCATGCACTTGCAGTCTAAGTGCTATCATTTTGTTCTTTCAGGTAGTATGCACCAGGACGTGGGAGTTTTGTTTGGTAGGGTAAGGATCCATCTCCTAAAGGGTTTAAGTCCTGGGTGGTGTAGGAGTTAAATTGGTGGTTTACTTAAGGAGCCATGAACTATAAAGATTATATTGGAAAGCAAGTGATTGCTGGAAGAAATCATTCCTGGGATCAAATATTTCTGTTAGTGGTAAGTAAGCCAGGAACAATAAATGGCAAGATTTACTGATGGGATCCTGGAAATACGTTAATTGTTTCACCCTGAAAACTGAGTTATATCAAGGTGAAAACTTCAAAATGAGCAAGATGAGGGAATAAGAAAGAATAAGATTTTTAACTGTACCACTGAAATGCATTGTAGATCTTGATTTTAGAAGTGAGATTAAATATAAAGCATACACATTGGGGATCTTTCTAGCCATTTCTCCCCACGTGGAATACCGGGGGTGGAGAGGAGACAAAGCAAAGGAAATGGGCCTATTTACAACTGAACGGTCAGCCTGACTGTGCCCCACATGGAATACCGGGGGGGGGGGGAGACAAAGCAAAGGAAATGGGCCTGTTTACACCTGAAAGGTCAGCTTGACTGTGCCTCCTTGAAGCTATCAGCTGCACTTAACACCTAATCAGGTAGGTGAGAATCATGTCAAAGTTCAGCCCCTGCTTTGCTCAGATTACTCAGCAGCTGAGTCTTTTATCAAAAAAAAAAAGTTCTGCTCAGGCAGAATGAAAATGGTATATAGAAAATATATTTTGGGGATTGCTGGCAGGCAGGGTCCATAGGCCTGGGCCTATGTTGCCTATGCCTTAATCTGGCCCTGGTTGGGGGTTGTTTGAACCCTGAAACGTGCAAACCATGGTCTCTTGAACTGTAAAGTGATATGCTACTTCTGAGCCCATTATAGCTCTAACCACACCAGCATAACAAAAACAGGTATACTTGCTGCTCAAATGTCACCGTCTCCTTGAAACTGTATTCTTTGCAGGCCATCCTATGGCCTGGTGGCAGCAAATCATGCTGCTGTAAGTATGAGAAAAGTTCAGGAATGGACTCAATGCATTATGTCGGGGGTAGAAGGGGTGGCATTCTTGGCCAAGGCAACTGCTGTGGGGATATGATTGTTGACCGGGGAGGACTAGCAGTGGATTCTCCCACCACAGGGACCCCTGCCGAAGGGAGCTTGCTGCTGTTGCTGTGGAAAGCTGCACATGGCGATGCTTATGTAGGCCTCACTCAACACCTGGTGGGGGGGCCGTGGGAGAAAATCTGGCTGCAGTTTATATGATGTCAGCGTTCCTTAGCATGACCAGAGCACATTTCTGCAAACAAGGAATATCCCTGAAGGATGGGCAGTCGACGGAGAATAAAAAGTATATAGAACAAGAGAAAATATACTGTATATTTTGTGGATGAAGGTTAGTTAATTTTGAGACACTGTGAAAGAAATTGTCATCAGTTTCATGTTTTAATTTGTTCTTATGCAATTAGTAAGCCAATCATTTGCAAAGTACATCTATATTTTTATTGTAGTCATTGAAAGTTCTGCTTCTAATGGGGGAATGCAGTCTGCAAGCTATGAGATGGAAGACAATGCATGGTGTGCTAAGAATGTACTAATAACACAGCAGAATGAACAGAGCGATTACTCTGATCAAAAACCTGACATTCAGTCACAGAAGCAGAGTGAGGAGAAGGAAAGTGGACCCAGGTAATCCTTTCATTCATTATTATTCTACAGCTACAGCAATGCCTCATGTTGTGACAGATTAAAATTACAATACCATTGCTACATCCTGGGTTGTTGCCCATGTAATGATAACAAGGGCTTAGGTAATTGTGTTAAAGCAGTACATGACGGTGGTGAAAATGTTGACTTATACTTTTTTTTATTTTAGATTGCCACCTATCTCCTGACTTGTATGGTACCCTTTTCCCCATAATTTGAGTCTCTTTTTAATATGGCTCAGACCAGGTAGAACACTCTTTTTAATATGACTCAGACCAGGTTTTCATTAGTATTCTATTTTGGCTTTGAACATGGATTGTTCAAGATTACTTTTCGTGTAACTATGATGAACTAGCACGCAGCAGACACTGTTCCCTGACCTAATGGGAGAAGTATACAAAAACAGCTGAGAATACTGATGAAAACCTGGTTCATGCTGTATTATAAAGAGTGCTCCTTTCATTATTTCACATCTGAAAAAATGCTAAAGCGGACTTAAAATGGGGAAAGAAGGTTATCAATATAGATCAGAAGATGAGCAATCCAAAATAGAATAAAAAAGTATAGGTTAACATTTTTGCCACTATCATGCATTGCTGCTTTAGTGTATTTTTATAGAACCAGTAAGTCACAATCAAATAATGGTATATGGTATAGCCTCACGCAAATCTAGACTTCAATAGCATTTCTACATTGGTATACTTTTCTCTGGGATGCTACTGACTCAGACCAAAATAAATGACCATAACTTACTGATGGACCACATTTCCTGTTAATGTTTTAGAATGACTAAAAAATTTCTGCGGGACCACTGCAAACAACACAAACTCTATTTGACTCCATACCTGAATGACACCCTATACCTGCACTACAAAGGTAAGTCACCTTGCAAAACATTATCTAATTTTAGTTTATTCAGAGAACATACCACAACCACAACGTCAAAACAGACTAGAATGAAAGTTGACTCCATGTCAGTATTTTGATTAGTTTTCATTTAGATGACGTAACAAAAATGAAAAACAGCAAATGTGTGGCACTCTGTAGGTGTCCCCTTGACAAAGTGGCAAGCTCAGGCATGAACCACTGAAGTCTTTTTTGAGTCTTTTCTCTGCATGCCTGCACTTTGTTGTATGCCACTTTGATAAATTGGGAGATTTATCCACTGATTAATTTGTGCTGCCTGATCCTTGTAGTGGAACTGTCTCCTAAGATTTGAGTGTGCCAAACTTTTGTTGTTTTTTGGTGTTGTCTCTGGCTTATGTTCAGCATTGCCAGTGTTCTACCACACAGGCTTTTTGTTCAAGGTGACCGAACAAAAATGCATAGTATTTGGTTTTGACAAGGAAAGGAAACATGGCACGCACCACTCACAACAAACCATCTAGTCGAGATTTGTATTGCAAAATGTTTGTATGTGATACAAAATGGGGGTGTAAATGTGCTACAGAAAAGTGCTGCACCCGATTAGAACATCCAGCATTTCATGCTTTTGCATTGTGCTTTTTCAAAAGTTTTTTTCCTGTGTCAGTGCTGAATATTCTTATATATGGGATACTTAAAAAAAATGTAATATTTTTAAATTCTCTTTATTGCAAATTCTTCCAAAAGACAGTGCATCCATGATTTACCAAAAGCCCTTCTATGACAAAAAAAATCATTAAAATACTTTTTATTAAGGAAGAGCTAGATGCATTCTTGGAGGAAACAAAATGAATGGATAGGAACCCACATGGATTCACAAGGGGTTGTTTGTACCAGAACAATTTACTAGACTTTTTTAATATTGTGATACAAATGGCAGATTTTAGCATGGTATTTGACTCAGTACCAAATACGAGACTAGTTAGGAAGATAAACCAACTAGTGCTAGATAATAGAATAAATGGTTGGTTCAAACTCTGGTTTAAAAGTAGAACCTAGAGGTTGGTCCTAAATAGTAAATTCTCTGAAGACGGGGCAGTAACTAGTGGAGTACCACAAGGTTTGGTCCCTGGGCTACAGCTGCTCAATATATAGAGGATAATACCCAACACATAGGTGATAACCATGATGTAATCACCTCAAGTTGTTGCTGGGGCAACAGTAAACCCCGAGAGTACATCTCAAGAAGTTTACCGTAGCCCTAGCAACAACGAGAGGTGATTGTGCTGCGGTTATCACCTATTCATAGATTCATAGATTGAGTACAAGTTCAATAGGCTGGAAGCCCTTTTAAGAACTCGCCCCCTGATTAATGGTGGTACATATATTTATTATTCCCCATATAAAGATCTAAACACTTTTTAAAAGTGTCCAGTGTAGGACTAGTAACTACATATTTAGGCAAGTTATTCCATATTCCAGTAATCCTCTGAGTGAAGTATTTGCTTCTCTTAGTGGTTTCTATAGAATCCCCAATAAGTCTATGGTCGTTATTGTTATTCCTAGTATTGGTAATGTTATTTAAGGAAAGGCCTATAGTTTCCCTCAAATATCCATCCTTTAGTGCTTTGTATGTTAAACACAAGTCTCCTCGGATTTGCCTGTACCCCGTACTGAAAATCTGTAAGTTTTTTAATCGTGTAGTATAATCCTGATCCTCACAAAATTTTAATCTTTTAGTATATTTTCTTTGAACACCTTCTATTAGTTTGCAACTTCTTATAGAGTATGGTGTACTAAACTGTGAGTTATATTCGAGATGGGGGCGTACTAGACTAGAATATAGTGGCATTAATACCCTCTGATCCCTACTTTTTATATTTGCCAATATGCAATTTGTTATTTTGTGGCATTTTTAACCTTTAAAATGGTGTTTCTGTCAAAATTTAAATAATTTGTTATTAGGGTTCCAAGATCTTTTTCTTCTGTAACAACCTGTAGATATGTATATCCCAGATTGTAATTGTAGCCTGGATTTTTCTTTCCAATGTGCATTACTTTGCACTTGTCTAGGTTAAATTGCATTTGCATAGTATCCCCCCACTTCATTAATTGATCCAGTTATTCCTGTATATTAATTTTTATCCATTATAGATGTAACATGGCCCCTCAACTTGCAATCATCAGCATACTTTGCTAACCAAACTTTGTCAATAATAGGCATTGTAGCAACTAAAACATTAAATAGGGTGGGGCCCAAAACTGAACCCTGGGGCACACCACTAGTCACACAACCCCAGGATGAATAATTACCTTTAACTGCAACCATTTGTTGTCTTTTCTCCAACCAGGAGGTGATCCAACATACAATATTAGGCAGTAGTTCAATTTTTAAGAGTTCATTTATTAATACTGAATATGATACTTTATCGAATGCCTTAGCGAAGTCAAGAAAAATTACATCACTAGGGATTCCATTATCTAATGCTTGACTAGTGGGTTCGAAGAAATTTAATTGATTGGATAAGCATGATCTCCCAGTGACAAATCCATGTTGGCTAAGATCTGTTAAACCCTTAGATTTCAAGTGATCATTAATTCATTTTTGTAATAATTTCTCCATTATTTTTCCTACAACCGATGTAAGACTAATCGGTCTATAACTCTTCACATCATCTCTCTTACCTCCTTTATGAATAGGAGTTACTACGGCTAAACGCCAGGATTTCAGTGCCACACCTTCTTGTAACGATTTGTTATAAAGATAGGTAAGTGGATTAATTAAAACTGAAGACAGTTCCTGAATAAGTCTTGGTGATATCCTGTCAGGATCGGGTGAACTGTTAGTTTTTATTGAATAAATTATATCCTTAACTTCTGAGGTACTAAATGGGGAAAAATGAGAATTAATCAAATCAAACTGTAGTAACTCATAATCATTCTGTTCAAAAATACTAAGAAAGTAATTGTTCAAAGTTTCAGCTATGTCCTCTTCCGTAGTTAGTGTTCCTTTGTCTGTTTTTAAAGGCCCGATAATGTGATTATTACCTTTTAAAGTGCCTATATAACTATAAAATTGTTTGTAATTATCCTGAACCTTTGATGCCAAGTTTATTTCCATGATTTCTTTAGCTCTTTTTATCGTTCTTTTAATATTTCTGTTAAGTTTATTGCTTTACTCTACAGTTTTTAATCTCTTAGTTTTCTGAAATATTTTCCTTTTTTTTATGAATCAGCTTACTAATTTTATTATTCCACCAGGGCGGGGTACAAGTTTTATTATTGTATTTTGTTCTGATAGGTACATAATTCTTTATACAATATGTAAGTTGATTATTAATAATTTCCCAAATTGATTCCAGATCTTTATCCACGAAATCATGTGTTAGGCATTATCTTTAATAGTGTATTTGGTCGCCTAAAAAACTTATTTTACAAGTTCAGAATGCCCCCCTCACCCTTCCCACCCACAAACAGATTATTCACCTTACCTGTGGGAATGACTATCACCAACACAAGAACAAATGTGGTGTGAAGAAATTTTATTTATTAAACCAACCAACAAAGCAAACAACTGTAAAATTCATTACTGCTATTTTTAAAATAGTTTGGGCAGTTTGTGAGAGACAACGAGGAAAAATGAACTTGGAGAAAAAAAAAACATCCAGTTGCCCCTTTGAGGTCTAGGTGGCATGCATGACATGAGAACTGTGGGAAGTCATGCTGCATTTGGCCTATCTGAAGTTGGACTGCTGTTGAACTGTGAGCCTGACATCGCAATTGCTAGTTTCAATGACTGTAAACTGCTATGATTAGAATGCAGTTTGAATACATTGCTGAGACTGGTGATTGTGTGCTTTGAGGAATGCTGCTTATTGGTGACATTCTTTTCTGTAAACCCACTGATGTTACATAGGTGAGATAGGTTAATAAGGTATACACGTCATGTCAGTGGGTTTATAGATTTGTAAACTTACCAATTTTAGAGAGTAATCAACGTTCCGAATACCATATATACACACACATATTGGCATAATAGTGCCCCTGAAGTTAGGGTTGAGCAGCATGTTTAATGTTAAACCTAAAATTTTGCTCTTTAATAACTTTGCAACCAATCAATGGATTTGCTTAAAATTTGCTATGTGCTGTCCTGTTGGGTAGATCTCTTGATGTGGCAAGTTTCATTACGGTTGGATGTGTGGATTCTGCGATCAGGACAATGCAAAAAGTCATAAAGTCACCACTTTTTGCAGTTTTTTTCCTCATCACCCTGTGTCCAGACGGTGTGGAATTTTGGTGTGATTTTTTTGTAGTAGAACCAGCTTGGGTAACAGAACAGGCATGCTTAGTATTGTGTAAAAATATTAATCTGTTGCAAAGTTATTACGTTTTTCATTTCTCATTGTATTCAATGGGAAGATCACTTTTCAGAATAGAGGGAAAAAAATTGACGAAGAATTTGTTCCCGCGAAAAAGGATTCACTCTCGTGAGACCTGTTCCTTTTTGCGAGACTTAAATCCTTTGCCGTGAGAAACAAATCCTCTTTCCTTTTTCATGAGCCGATTCCTTTTCATGAACTCATGAAAAGAAATCCTGAAAAGGATTCCTTTCACTTAGCTGATTCCATGCGAAACCATTCTTTTTCTTGAGATTTATCTCATTTTTCGTGAGTTCGAAAAATTATTCCTTTTTCACAAAAAATTATTCCTTTTTCACCAAAAAAGATTCCCTTTTTACGGAAAAGGAATCTTTCTTTTTCACAAAAAGTAGTGCAGGATTCAAAGTACCCTGTACTCCTATCACAAAACGGGGTGAGTTCAGGGTTCGAAGGACCCTGAAGTGTGGGAGCACAGTGTATGAAGGACCCTGCACTCCCACCACAAAATGTGATCATGTTCTCACCTCAAAACACATGGGAGTGCAGGGTCCAAGGAACCCTGCGCCCCCACCACAACACTCATGGGGAGGGCCACTGTGCTCCCACAGCCAAAGAAGGACAGTTACAGAGGTGGGAGTGCAGGGCTTGAAGGGCCCCTGCACTTTCACAGCCAAAAAAGGACAATTTCAGAGGGTGGGAGTGAAGGGCCCATTGGGCTTCTGCATTCCTACATCGAAAGAAGGACAGGACAATTATGGATGGTGGGAGCCCTGCGCTCCCACAGGCAAATACGGATGCAAGTAAACTATCTTAAAAAGTCAGGAAATTCATTGCAAAAAACTTTGTTAATGCATCAGTTAGGGTTAAAGTGACAAAAGCAGGGAAATGTGGCATTAGGGTTTCCAACACTAACACCCCACCCTGCAAAGGCCATGAGGCATCAGGGTGCAGCATTGGGATCGTCAGCCCTAATGCTCGCCACATTCTCCTATACTGTACCCACCCAGCTTATTTTCTAATGGAATGGGGTGAGCATTAGGGCTGATGATCCCAATGCAGCCCCCTGACACCTCTTGGACTTTGCAGGGTGGGCTGTTAGGGTTGGAGACCCTAATGCCACGTTTCCCTGCTTTTGTCACTTTAAACCCAACTGATGCATTAACAAAGTTTTTTGCAATGAAAATATATATATATATATATTATATATATATATATATGTATAGATATATAGATACATATATATGAGAGAGAGATATTAATTATACTGGGGCAGTAATACAAGTATAGTTAGGGTTGAGTGCAAGTTTCTATGTCAGAGCTAACTTTTTAAACCTTAATAATTTTGGAACCATTCTACAGATTTGCACAAAATGCGGCATGCATAATTTCTAGGGGTAGGTCTTGCGACCTGCCATATTTCATGTGAATCCATTATGTGGTTTCTGAGACAGAGTGTCAAAAAATCCTAAATGTATGTGTGTTTTGCTGTTGTATTCTACAGCTGTATCTCAGAAACTGCTTTAGATTGTGGTCTGAAATTTTCAAGGTGGAAAGCCTTTGCCTCACAGATGTGTAATTTGAAGGTTTGGTGAAAAAATATTAACCCACTCAAAAGGTATTACATTTTCAATTTTCCCATCTTTTCCCGTGGGAAAAGTTAGATATTTCACACGAAAATACATTTGATTTCGCAGGAGGTACTACATTTTTGCATGTAGGGTCACATAGGGCCTACTTTATTTTCACAGAGTTCCCTTGTTTTCACAGGAGCTACTGTCACTTCACATGTACAGTCACACAGAGCCTAGTTTGTTTTCACAGAGCTCTGCTGTGTCCGCCATCTTGTTTTCCTATTGGCGAGAGATACAAAATAAACAAAAAATGTAAAAATGAATGTAACAGAAAAAACAAACATCAGAACTATGTTTTTTTCCAATTGTGCCCAGAAACACCTTTCCTGGGCACCCCAAATCCCGGGTGCCAAAGTTAGTGAGAGGACCACTTCTGCTGCCTTCTCTGTATGAGAATGGCGGGATTTTGTTGACTTCTGCAGCTGGAACTTATGCTGCTGGCTGCAGTTTAGCTGTGAGCCACTGTTTTCCTGGTGTCTAGTGGCACCCCACACTCGCCGATAACTGTTCACTATCCCTGGTGTCTAGTGGCACCCCCACCATCTCATATCCTTCCCTTTGGTGTAGTGGCACCCCCACCCTCCGATTCCCATTTTTTCTTTATTTTTTATATATTCTGACACCAGGATGCCACCCCCTCTGTCAGATTCCCTTCCACCCCCAGGCAGCCTATTGTGTTTAATATTTGCCAACATTGGGGGGCCCAATCCCTGTGTCAGCATTCAAACCCCAGGGAATCTTACTGTATTCTGACATATGCAGTATGGTCTCACCGTAGAACTGCCGCGGAACCAAAATGGTTAATAGAACCTATGCTAATAATGGAATACTAGGCTCAAGCCCAGTTTTCAAGCCACTGTCCCTGGAATACATCCTGCAACTGTCAGATTCTTTACTCCGCTTGCCTAAGTAAGACACCTCGGAGAGCTGTCCTTCAGCTTTCCCGAAGATTTTTATTTTCTGGTTTTTTTTAAAGTACCAATTATTTCTTTTCATTTTTAAAGTACTGTCTTTGGTATTACAGGTAGATTAGTCTAGATTTAGTGTTGTTTCGTTAAGTTTTTCAGTTCCTTGCCGGTTCTTCACAATCTGGAAGAAACCAAACTTTTGTTTGTATTTTCTTAGGTAAATATCTTAAAAACTCAACTTCTCTGGGCTGGTTTCTTATTTACATTTAATTTGTACTGGGAACTGGGGTAACTCTCTGTTCTGTCATCGGTCACTGAACCGACCGCAAAAAAAAAAGAGAGAGAGAGAAGTCTTTGCTTACAAGGGTGTGTGTTCAACTCAGAGAAACTCAGTTCAAGGTTTTTTTTATGTCATGTCACAACCCAAGTAAAGAACTGGCCCTACGTGTTTTCAGCATTACACAGAGTGTGGTAAACCATTTGCTAAAGCTGATCCACACTATATTTGTGTTTTCTGCCTAGAGTTTGACCACCTGACTGCAGATTGTGAAATTTGTAAAAACTTTCCCCAGTTGACTCTTGATAGGCAATTGAACAGACTGAGGGAAAAGATGTCTGATAAGGCTGCTGACCTGGCCTCAGATAAACCGACTCCTTCTCACTCTAAAGAAAAACCCAAGGAACTGGACGAGTAGCCCTCTGACGGTGGTGAAGGTTTCCTGGGAAGAAAGCGAACTGCAGAGTCCACCACTGAACCGGCAACATCTGCTAAAAAGAAGGAGGAGGAGAAGCACTAAGGGAAGGAACTGCAACTGACAAATCCGCTGGTTCCTACCACTGAGGAGATTGCTAACACCATCAGGATAATCCAGTTGCTGCAAACTGGTACCTCGGTTCAGGTTCTGCAACCCAGTTCACATCATCAATCGGTTCAGACTTCAGGTCCCTCCTCAATTCCCGGTTCCTTGAACATTACCCTAATATTTATGGCAATGATGATGATGATGATGAAGGGGATGATGATGAGGAGGATTTTGGGGAGCCCCCTGAACCAGATGTTTCCCCTGGTCCTCAACATCCTGACTCCCCTGATAAGGGGCCCGAGGATTTTACCTCATATTTTGCTTTCATGAAGCAGGTGGCACAGCCTCTGGACCTCACCACTCAGGAATCCACAGAGGAGGAGGAGGAACCAGATTACATGGAAATGAGGGGTGTACCAGCAACTAAGAGGTTGCTACTACCCATCCATAAGTCCCTAAAGAGACAAGCCACTAGAGTTTTGCAAACTCCCACTTCCATTTCCCCAGTGGACAAGAAGATGGATAGACAATACTGGGTGGCCAAGGCTGGAGCTGAGTTCCTTTTTGGGAATCCCAGTCATGAAGGGGTGGTGCAGGCTGCTGCATGTGATAAGGCAGGCTTTCCTCTGGCATCACACCGACCTAATAAAGATTCTAGGAAAATGGATTCAGTGGCCAATAAGTCTTACCTGGGTTCTTCTCTGGCGATTAGGCAGGCCACTTACATGGCTTATGTTTCCAGATACCAGAAAAGTCATGGGCCAAGGGAACAGGCTCCACTACCTTCTTCTGAAGGAGTTTTGCTATTTCTGTCTCCAATAGAACCAAAATTCAAAATGGTGACTCTGGGAATAATTCTGCCCTCTCTAAGGCCAGGGGTACTGGCTAGCCTCCCTGGACCTCAAAGATGCCTATTTTCACATTCTCATCAGGTGCTCCCACAGAAAGTACCTCACGTTCGAGTTGCCCACGGGCCACTATCAATTCAGAGCAATGCCCTTTGGCCTAACATCAGCCTGAAGGGTGTTCACAAAGTGCCTGGCAGTAGTGGTTGCTTTCCTAAGGAGAAAAGAGATCTCCATCTTTCCATACTTGGACGACTGGCTCATAGTGGGTCAGTCTCCAGACCAAGTCAAGTCACATCTGCAAATAACTCAGCAAGTGCTCACTTCCTTAGGATTCCTCCTAAACCTTCCAAAGTCAGTTCTTGAGCCAGTACAGCTCCTCACCTTTATAGGGGCAGAGCTGGATACAATAAGGGCAAAAGCCTTCCTTCCCCTGGACAGGGCAAGGACCCTTATAGAACTGGCCTCTTCATTCACCCTTCAGGTGTCTCGACCAGCATGGCACTTCTTGCAGCTCCTGGACCACATGGCAGCCTCTACAGCAGTGGTCCAGGGGGCAAGATTCCAGAAGAGGGACATTCAGTTCCACTTAAGAGCCTTCTGGTCCTAAGAAAGGATTGCCTTACCAAACTACTCCCAGTGACTTGAACCCTGATCCAGGCTTTGCAATGGTGGTAAGATCAGGACAATTTAAGACAAGGAGTTCCTTTTGTCACTCAGTCTCATTCACTAATCCTCACCACAGACGCCTCCCTCTTGGGCTGGGGAGCCCACTTGGGGGATCTTACCACCCAAGGGCTGTGGTCACCTCAAGAATCTCTGCTTCACATCAATCTCTTGGAACTCAGAGCAGTGTTTCCGGCACTGCAAGCCTTTTCCAAATCTGTACAGAACAAGGTTGTCCAGATCAGAACAGACAATACCACCACAATGTGGTACATCAACAAGCAAGGAGGCACTTGATCTACGGCCTTGTGCACAGAAGCAATGAAGTTGTGGTCTCTGGCCTATTCCCTGCAAACCTCTCTGATAGCAGTTCACCTCCCAGGGAAGGACAATGTCCTAGCAGATGCTCTCAGCAGGATATCTCAGGGCCACCACGATTGGACCCTAGATCCCCTAATTTTGAAAGTGATTTTCTCCAGATGGGGCATTCCACAGATAGATCTTTTTGCAGCCCCAGACAAACACCAACTTCCTCTCTTTTGTTGCAGACCCCCAGTCTTGGGCTCAGTCCCCCTGGATGCTCTGGTTCTGAATTGGAAAGGGAAGTTTCTGTATGCTTTTCCCCCCTTCCCTCTCTTGTTCAAGGTGCTAGTCAAGATCAGGTCTCAACCATGCAAAGTGAGTCTGATCGCTCCAGACTGGGCCAAACAGCCCTGGTATCCACTGTTGCTGTCCTTAGCAGTCCACCTTCCCCTGTCTCTTCCCAGGAATTACAACCTGTTGACATCCTCTCAGGGAAGGATTTGGTATCCGAATCTCAGATCTCTCAATCTCAAGGCCTGGCTCTTGAAGAGTTAGAGTTTGCTGATCTACACCTTTCTCAAGGGGTTCTGGATATCCTTAAGGCTTCTCGAAAGCCTTCCACCAGAAAGACTTACAACTCCAAATGGAAAAGGTTCACTATTTGGTGCTCTGATAAGCATATTTCTCCAGAATCTGCTGGGTTGCCTACAGTCCTGGACTATATGGTTCATCTCAATGGCTTGGGACTTAGACCAGCTACACTAAAAGTACATCTGGCAGCTGTTTCTGCCTTTCTGTCAGTAGGCAAGCCCTCTCCTCTATCAGCCCATCCTGTATTTTGTAAATTCTTCAAGGGATTGCTGCACACCAATCCTCCCTTTAGGGACCCTGCTCCTGCTTGGGACCTTAATGTTTGCATTGCTCAGCTTATGCAACCCCCCTTTGAGCCTTTGTCCTCTGTGGAGCATAAGTACTTGACTTGGAAAACTATGTTTCAAACACCATGAAGTCTTGCTATATTATGACTAATGCAGTTAGCCACTGCACTTGAACTGCCCCGGAGAGGAAAGAGTTAACTCCAGGGAGTCTGGAGTTCTACAGCGCGAGAGCGCTTATGCCAAAGCTCTATCTGGGCAGTTTTCAAATGAAACTGTCAGATTCTTTACTCCGCTTCACTGAACAGTCGCTCCGGAGATCAGCTCCTTCAGCTCGGTTCATTTCGGTTCAAGTGAGTATTTTCGGTTCATTTGAACCGGCAAAAGTATTTATTTACCGCATTTCAGTTAAAAGCTCTATCTGGTAAACCGTAAGTACAAAAATTAAAGTCTGTGTGGAAATTCAATTATCGGTTCGGTTTTGAACCGATCGGGTTTGCTGAAATTAACGCTTTTAAAGTGTGGTTGGCTTTAGAGTGCGGTTCCCGGTTCTTATCGGTTCTAAAAAACTTGCTTTAAAATTAGGTTTTTCAATACCCTGCGACGTTAGGAACCGATATAAGGGTGTCTTGCCTGGCACTGTCATCAAAAGGCAAGTTTTTGGTTAGGCTGGCATTATGTCTGAGAAACCCAAAAGAAAAACCGGGCCCACTGGGTTTCAACACTGTGATGTCTGTGGGGAAGCCTTTGTCAAGGCTGACCCACACACCACTTGTGTTTATTGTGGGGCTGACCACCTCCTGTCAGACTGCCAGGTGTGTAAAATTTTCCCTGCAGCCACCCTGGAAAAGAGATTGGGCCGGCTAAGGGAACGAGAGGCCAAAAAGTCCGCTGACCCGGATGGCCATCCCGGTCCAGCTTCCACTGGACCAGAGGGAGTGCCCTCTGACCAGGGCGAGACTTCCTCGGGCAAAAGGAAGGCTGGTTCAGAGGAACCAGTCCAGTGAAAAGACAAAGAAATCAGTAGGTTTGGAGTCCAAAATTGTCTCTCCAACTGCTGCAGAAATAGCTAAAGCCATACAAATTGTCCAGTCACTGTCTCAGGGTCCTGTCAACCACCAACAGTTGGTAAAAGGTTGGTTCGTTCAGTTCCAGTGGTTCAGGAGTATGATGTTGAGGAATTTTATGAACCACAGGAGGGGAGGAGGAATTTGATCAATATATATGTGGCTGGGAGGGTCTGGATGTGCCATTGAACCGGACATTTCTCCAGACAGACCTTTAGAATCTCCTCCTATTCTGTCTGAGTCCCTTCTCATTTTATGTTTTCCAAAGGTTGCAGAACCCTCCAGCTTCCTTTAGAGGAGGCTGTGGATGAGCAAGAGGAGCCTGATTATGTAGAAATGATGGATATACCAGAGTCTAGGAGGTTGTCTATTCCTTTGCATAAGTCATTTAGGAAGCAAACAACAAAGATTTTAAAAATCCCATTCTGTCCCTCCTGTAGATAAAAAAATGGACAGAAGGTATACTTTGTCAGGCTCTGATACAGACTTCCTCACTGAGCAGTGTAGTCATGTAGGTGTGGTTCAAGCTGCAGCCTGTGACAGGTAATATTCCCTGGCCTCACATCCTCCTGACAAGGATTCCAGGAAGATTGATGCCATGGCGAAAAAACAGTATATGGCAGCTTCTTTGGGACTCAGGCAGGCAAATTATATGGCTTATGTAGCTAGATGTCAGAAATCTAGATGGGACACAGTATTGCAGTTAGCTAAGCAGGCCCATGGCCAGCTGGCTAGTGAGTTGGAACAGGTGGCTGCTGATGGCATTGAGCTTCTAAAGTTCAATTTCATACTGCTGTTGATGTTAATGATGTTTCCTCTAGGGTCATGGCCACTTCTGTAGCTTTCCGTTGGTTGGCATGGCTCAGATGCACTAATCTGTCCCAAGATACACAGTCAAAGGCTATGGATTTTCCTGTAGTGGTAATTTCGTTTGGGGAACAAACAGAAAACTATATGAAAAGATGGATGAATACAGAACTACCTACAAAAGTGCCCAGGTTAAGGAGAGGCATGCCACTCCACAGAGGCACGCTCCCAGAGGTAGGGGCAGGCCTTTCCACAGGCCTTTTACCAATCTCAGGCCTCCTCTGCAGTTTGCACAGAGGGTTTCTTCGAGGCAGAGGTAGACGGGGCACAAGTAAACCATCCCTCCTCAGCCTAAGGCTACTGCCAAGCAGGCACCCTGATGGGGTGCCCAGGGCGATTCTCCTGTACCAGTGGGGGGCAGGTTGGTTTATTTCAGCCAGAACTGGGTGTCCCTAACTTCAGACAGATGGGTTCTGGAGGTAATAAGCCAGCGTCTGGTTCTCAGCTTCAAACAGTTTCCAAAGATGAGAGCCAGACATTTTCCACCTGCAAATCCTACAGAAGCCCTTGCTTTGGAAGCAGAGGTTTCTTCTCTTCTAGACTGCAAAGCAGTAGAAAGGGTCCCTCCTTGCCATCAGGGCAAGGGGCTGTACTCAAGATACTTTCTTACCCCAAAAAAGACAGGAGAATGGCGGCCCATCCTAGATTTAAGGTACCTGAACAAGCATCTTTTGAAACCAAAGTTCAAAATGTTAACTCTGGCAATGATTTTGCCTTCCCTGAGGCCAGGGGACTGGCTGGCTTCCCTGGACCTCAAGGATGCCTATTTTCATGTTCTGATCAGGCCTTCTCACCGAAAGTACCTCAGGTTCGAACTGCCCTCAGGCCACTACCAGTTCAGGGCAATGCCCTTCGGCCTTACCTCTGCGCCAAGGGTATTCACAAAATGTCTAGTTCTGGTAGTGGCTCATTTAAGAAGGCAAGGATTGCTGTGTTTCCCTACCTGGATGACTGGCTCATAGTGGGTCAGTCCCCAGATCAGGTAAAACCCACTTGCAAGTCACCCAGCAGCTTCTCACTTCCTGGGATTCCTGCTGAATTTACCAAAGTCAGTTCTGGAACCAGTTCAGGTACTAACTTTCATAGGTGCAGAATTGAACACAAAGTTAGCCAGGCATTTCTTCCTCGGAAAGGATAGACAGGCTCATTGCCTGGCATCCTCCTTTACCCTGCGGGTTTCTCGACCAGCAAGGCATTTTCTGCAACTCCTAGGGCACATGGCTGCCTCCACAGCTGTAGTGCAAGGAGCAAGATTCCAGATGAGGGACATTCAGTTCCATTTGAGGGCCTATTGGTCTCAAAGGAGGACCCCTTTCCAAATTGGTTCCAGTGACCAAACTCTGATCCTGGCTCTACACTGGTGGCAGGATCAAAGCAATCTAAACAAGGGGTTCCTTTCTTCTGCTCCCACTCCCTCACCCCTCACCACGGATGCCTCCCTGTTAGGGTGGGAGCTCACTGGACGACCTGTCCACCAGGGAGTGTGGTCTCCTCAGGAATCTCTGCTCCACATCAACCTTTTGGAACTCAGAGCTGTCTTTCTAGCTCTTCAGGCGTTTTCAGCTTCTGTCCAGAACAAAGTAGTTCAAGTCAGGACAGACAACACCACAACAATGTGGTACATCAACAAGCAAGGGGGCACTTGGTCGTCAGCCTTGTGCACCGAAGCAATGAAGTTGTGGTCTCTGGCTTACTCCCTGAACACCTCCCTGATAGCAGTTCACCTTCCAGGGAAGGACAATGTCCTGGCGGATGCCCTCAGCAGGATTTCTCAGGGCCATCACGAATGGGCTCTGAATCCTCAGGTGCTGGGGTCGGTCTTTGCCAGATGGGCACCCTCAGATAGATCTTTTCGCAGCCCCAGACAACCACCAACTTCCTCTGTTTTGTTGCAGGCCTCCAGTGCTGGCGCAGTCCTCCTGGACGCCTTTTCAGTTGGATTGGAAAGGGAAGTTCCTGTATGCCTTTCCCCTTTCCTCTTCTTTTCAGGGTACTAGTAAAAATCAGATCTCAGCCCTGCAAAGTGATTTCTGATTGCTCCAGATTGGGCCAGACAGCCCTGGTACCCACTGCTTCTGTCCTGACAGTTCACTCCTGCCCTGAGCTTGCCCAGAGTCCACGACTTGCTGGCCTGTGCACAGGGAGTGTGGTATCCGGACCTCAATCCCTCCATCTCAAGGCATGGCTCTTGAGGAGTTAGAATTGCTGACTTACACCTTTCTCAAGGTGTTCTGATATTTTAAAGGCTTCAAGGAAGCCTTCCACTAGAACCACTTACAATTCTAAGTGGAAAAGGTTTTCCATCTGGTGCTCTGAAAGCAGATTATCCCAGAATCTGCTGATCTGCCCATTTTACTGGACTATTTGGTCCATTTAAATTCCTTAGGCCTTAGGCCAGCTACCTTAAAGGTTCATCTGGCAGCTGTCTCTGCTTTTGTGTCAGCAGGAAGCCTGCTTCCTTTCTTCTCACCCTGTGTTTTCCAAGTTTTTAAGGGTTACTTCACACTAACCTCCTTTTCGAGAACCAGCTCCGCCTGGGACCTGAATGTTTCCATTGCTCAGTTAATGCAACCTCCCTTTGAGCCTCTGTCCTCAGCAGAGCTCAAGTTTCTAACTTGGAAAACTGTTTTCCTAGTGGCTATCACTTCTGCCAGATGCATAAGTGAACTACAGGCCCTGTCAGTGGAAGAAGATTTTATCTCTTTCCACAGAGATAAGGTAGTCCTCAGGACTAACAGAAAGTTTTTGCCTAAAGTGGTTTCAGATTTCCACCTGAACCAATCCATCTCTCTTCCAGTATTTTTCACTGAGCATTCTTCCTCAGGTGAGAGGAGACTGCACAGCTTGGACGTCAAAAGAGCCTTAAGCTACTATTTGGAACGCACCAAGGGTCACAGGTTCGAATCCCTCCAACTCTTCCTTACCTATGGCGAGGTTGGCAAAGGGAAACCTGCCACTAAGAGGACAATTGCAAGGTGGATTGTCTCTTGTATCCAATTTGTTATCAAAACTAGGTAGAGAACCCTCAGGACTGAGGGCTCACTCCACCAGGGTATAGCTGCATCTCTAGCGGCTTGCTAGAGATATTCCCATTCTGGAAATCTGTCAAGCTGCTACTTGGAAAACAGTTCACACTTTTACAAGCATTATTCCCTGGATATTCAGTCCAGGAGAGATGCTCGTTTGGCACAGCTGTGCTTCAGAGCCTATTTCCTAAGTAGGTTCTGACCCTCCTCCATGGAGGTACTGCTGTGTATCTGCATTAGTCATAATATAGCAAGACTTCATGGTGTTTGAAGAAAAATTACTCACCTTAGTAATTGCTTTTCTTCTCATGGAGTCTTGCTATATTATGACCACCCTCCTCCTGCCCCTCTCAGAACTTCTACTTGGGTAGGGTGGCAAATTAGTGCAAGCACTGTGTCATGCCATTGTAGTTTTTTTTCCCTTACCTTCTTTTATTTAGGGTTAGGGAACTAGGTTATTTTATTTAGGTAATATATTGGCCCCCTTCCTGGACTTGAGTCTTTGGGGGAAGGGGGGGTCCTAATGGTGCTTGTCAGGGGGGTAACTAATAATACTATTGTTCATTGTTATTATTGTTATTGTTGTTTATATTGTTGTTATTACTACTAGTAGGTAGCCATTTGGCTAGTGTAGAGCTTTCACACAGACTTGTTGTTTAGTGTTAGCTTGCAAAGATCTGACAGTTTCATTTGAAACTGCCCAGATAGAGTTTTTGGCATAAGCGCACGCTGTAGAACTCCAGACTCCTGGAGTTAACTCTTTCCTCTCCGGGGCAGTTCAAGTGCAGTGGCTAACTGCATTAGTCATAATATAGCAAGACTCCATGAGAAGAAAAGCAATTACTAAGGTGAGTAATTTTTTCTTTTGGTAGCCATTACCTCTGCCAGGCGCATCAGTGAATTGCAAGCCCTGTCAGTGGAGCCTGATTTCATCACTTTCCATAAAGATAAAGTGGTCCTAAGAACTAACAGGAAGTTTTTGCCTAAGATGGTTTCAGATTTCCACCTTAATCAGTCTGTGTCTCTCCCTGTTTTCTTCACTGACCATTCCTCCTCTGGGGAGAGGAGGTTGCACAGCCTGGACATAAAAAGGGCTCTTAGCTACTACATAGAGCGCACCAAGGGTCACAGGTTTGAGTCCCTCCAGTTGTTCCTCACTTACGGAGAGGTTGGTAAGGGCAAACCTGCCACTAAAAGATCTATTGCCAGGTGGATTGTTTCTTGTATACAATTCTACTACGAGAAATTGAGTAGAACCCCACCCTCAGGCCTGAGGGCTCACTCTACTAGAGGTACAGCTGCTTCCCTGGCTGCTGCCAGGGATATTCCTGTCTTAGAAATCTGTCAAGCAGCCACCTGGAAAACAGTCCATACACTCACCAAGCATTACTCTCTGGATATTCAGGCTAGGAGTGATGCTCGGTTTGGCACAGCAGTACTTTAGAGCCTTTTCCCAAAGTAGGTTCTGTCCCTCCTCCTTGGAAGTACTGCTTGGTAGTCAGCATATGTCAGAATACAGCAAGACTTCATGTTGTTTGAAGAAAAAAATTACTCACCTTAGTAATGTTGTTTTTTCTAATGGAGTCTTGCTGTATTCTGACCTCCCCCGCCTCCCCTCTCAGAACCTGGTTTTTTGGATGTGAGTGGGCAGGAGCAGTGTTCGCACCTAGAGGTGCCCCTTTCTCACCCTCCTTTATTTTGGGTGTGTATTGTGTTTTGTTTTTTGGGATTCCTGACTTGAGTCTTTGCTTTGAAACCAAAAAAAACCTTTCTAACAAATTTAGTTGCCAGTTGGCTAGTGAGTTTTACAGTTTCCACACAGAACGCCTAGTGAGTATAGCTTGTAAAGATCTGATGGTTAGAGTTTAAAACAACAGCAGACAGAGGCTTCAACCGAGCTCGAGCTCAGCGTTCCAAGCCCTGCATGGAAAGTTAACTCTTTGTTCTGCGGGGCAGTTCAAAGGTTGGTGATCACTGCATATGTCAGAATACACCAAGACTCCATTAGAAGAAACAACATTACTAAGGTGAGTACTTTTTTCTTGTGTGCCACTGTTGTGCCGTGTGTCATGGGAATGATGAGTGCGTTCAGGTGTCCACTGTGCCCCTGTGTAGGCCGCTGTGCACACTGACCCGTGACGTCTGCGATATGGCCTGGGTGGTGCACGTCTGATGCATGCCTGGTGTGTGTGTGTCTCTGTGTCTGTGTGTCCCTCACAGTGTGTGTTCCTGTGTGCACCTCTGTGTATTGTCCATTGTCCACTGTGCCCAAAGCATGCATTCTCCGCACCTTGGTGCACACCCTGCACACATACAAACTCACCTGTGTGGCCTGAAGTGTTCCTCCACTACACGCCTGTGGTGGTCCCTTGCCCTGGCCATCAGCCTCAGGTCCCTCCGTCCCAGCTCGGCATCGCCACCCTGGCCCTCTGGGGTGCTCTGGCCCCTCCCTCCCCCACCTCCTCCTCTTCCCCGGGAACTGTCGCCCTCACCAGCCTCAACAAGTATTCCATGGTCTAGGGCCATGTTGTGTAGCATACAACAGGCCAGGAATATGCCACAGGCCTTCTTAGGGCTATACTGTAGGGCTCCACCTGACTGACATAGGCACCGGAAGTGCATCTTTAGCATGCCAAAGACACAGTCTATGATGGCACATGTCACGATGTGTGCCTCATTGTAGCGCTCCTCTGCCTCTGTTCCAGGTTGTCAGAAGGGGGTGAGGAGCCAGGGCCTCAGAGAATATGCATCTTCTTCTGTGGGGGTAGATGTGTGTCCATCAGTACGTTGGGATACACCTTGCCATGTGCCTTGTCCTCATCCCTGGCCTCAGCGGTGTGTGCACCTGTCCTGTTCTCCTGCCCGTGCATCCCCATTGTAGGCACTTCTGCATCCCCACCTCAGTTGCGCCTGCATGCCCCTGTCCATCGTATGGTGCACAGCAGTTGCATGTCCCCCTATGTCTGCCTGTGTACCCTTGCACACCCCTACTGTCCCATGGCCTTTGCACATGCATCACACTGCGTAGGTGCCCACGGCCCACCCCCTGTGTCCTGGTCTTGGTGCCCCCCTGTGCTTTTGGGGCCCTGTCACATGCACCTATCAGGTGGCCACTTGAAATGTCCGTGTCCTCGAACTTCATGCACAGTGCCGAACGATGCTATATGAATGAATCATGTGTGCTCCCAGGGTGTGTGGTGCAGACATTGGTGATGCGCCCTGTGGCATCGCACACCACCTAGCACTTCACAGAGTGGTATCCCCTTCCGGTTTATATAGGTGGTGGCATCCTTACCAGGAGGTGCACGGATTGCCACATGGGTGCAGTCTATGGCCTTTATGACGCCTGGCATGCGTGCCACCCTGTAGAACCCCTGCATGGCTTCTGTTCGCTCCTACTGCATGCTGAGGAAATGGATGTATTCTGAAGCTTGCAGTAGCAGTGCGGTGAGGAACTGTGTGAGGAGGCGGGACATAGAGGCCTATCAGATGCCAGTGGTGTCCCCAGTAGGCCTCTGGAAGGTTCCTGTGGCGAGCAGGCACATGACCGTTGTCACCTTTCATCATATCATGGCACAGCTCACAGAGCTGCCTCAGCATGGCCCTGTTCAGGTGGTATTAGTCTATTGTCTCCTTCTCGGTTAGCTGCTCAACGGACAGCCTGGCATGATACCGCCGTGGGGCCAGCCGCCTATGGTGCTTTCCACCGCCCTGCCTCCTTCTTCTCATTAGTGCACCTGCAATGGCCACTGCTGCTGGGTTCATTCTGCTGCGGGGTACTCAGTCCAGCCCTCTGGCCCAGTCTCTCTGGCTTGCTGTGCTGGCTGGCTGTCTCTGTCTCTCTCTGGCTTCCACTCTTCCCCTGGATCAGGCAGTGTGCTGCTGCAGCAATTCAGTCAATGACCTGCAGGTGGGCTAGACTAAATAAAACCTTCACAGACCTCAGTGGGGTCCTCCCGCCAGACTTCTTCTTGGACTTGTCCTTGCCAAAACTCTCATCCCACATCACCTCACCTGACCAATCGCTATTTCACTTTAAAATAGTTAAGGCACATGAAGCCTACAAATACATAAAAAAGGCTTGCTCTACATCTAGATCTAGCAGTGACACCATTGATCTAAAACTTCTGTCTCTCACCTTGAATGAAGTGATCCACCCTCTCACCAAAATTCTCAATCTCTCCCTCTGCCAAAGTCAATTTCCTAGCAAATGGAAGTCTGCTATAGTTACACCAGTGCTCAAAGGGGGTGACAAATCCACACCAGGGAACTATCGGCCTATATCTATACTTCCACCCCTCTCCAAAGCTCTTGAACGGATTGTGGTGGATCAACTCTCAGACTACCTGCAAAAGTATAATCTACTCTGCATGCAACAATATGGATTTAGGAAAGGACACAGTACGTCGACTGCCCTACTAGATTTCTCAGGAGAAATTCACAAGGCCATGGATAAGGGACACTTAACCGGAGCTGTTTTCGTTGATCTCACAAAAGCCTTTGAGACTGTTCATCATGGCTTATTAATCTCACTTCTGCTCAATATTGGGCTAGTTGAGGGACCAGGAGCCTGGGTAAAAAGTTACCTGGCACAACAATCACAAACAGTAAAAATCTCTGAGGTTCTCTCAGACTCTAAACCGGTCCTCTCTGGTGTGCCCCAGGGATCAATCTTAGGCCCTCTCCTTTTCAGCCTATTCCTAAACTCGCTCCCCGAATCCTGCCCAGAAAAATTAATACGATATGCTGATGACGCTGTAATTTTCTCCTCTCATAAGGATCCCAAACCACTACGTCAGAGCTTGCAACTTGCTTTCTCTTGTGTTGAAAAGTGGTTCCTTGATCACAAGCTGGTCCTAAATTAAAAAAAAAAAAATAAACATGCTTTTCGCCAGTCATCAAAACAGAAATAGGCATATTCCACTCACAATAAAAACTTTCCCTGGAAATACACTTGAACAAGTGAACACTTTCAAATACCTTGGCATCACTTTTGACCAATGTCTTACCTTTGCAGCCTACATTGATAACACATCAAAAACAGTGAACCAATGCATTGGAATACTGTACCGGAACCGTCAATTCTTTAACCAAGCTGCCTTGAGGATTGCTGTACAAAGCTCCATCATCTCAATCATAGACTATGGTCTAATTATCTATGGCTCTGCTACTACCACCGCAGTAAGGCGCATCTCAACAGCCCTAAACAAGGCCTGTCGACTCCTCACAGGAGCACAGAGACGGACACACACCTGTGAGCTCTACATGGAAACCGGTTGGTAACAACTCTCAAATCACCTCATGTATCTCACTTGCTTGATGCAAAAAAATCAATCTTGGGACTCACTCCACCATGTATCCAGGATCTACTCTGCCTGAACAACGGCACTTGTACCACCAGAAGATCTGAGCACCAACCTTTTCAAGTCCCTAGATGCCGGACTGCTCAGGGACAAAGATCATTTGCCTATCGTGCCTCTACCTGGTACAATGCCCTTAACTTACCCTCTCTATCCTCCACATCATTGGGAGCTTTCAAATCCATGCTATACGCTCACCTCACAGCCTCCAGCTCCTGTGACTGCTTTGACTAAAGACTCTACCCTCTGACTGCACTTACAGCTGTTCCATAAACCGCCACGACCCCTCATTTGACAAAGACAATCGGAGTACCCCTAACTGGTCCTGTCTGCCACTGAACTTCTTATTTTTCTCTCTCCCTATCTCCCTCTACTTTTCCAACCTTATTCCTTTCCTTAAATTGCCTCTGAGTTTCATTCTTTTCCATAATTGAATGTTACTGTTTTATTGTAGCCTTTTAAACTGCTTACCAATTGTTTGTAATATTGTCTAGTTTGTTTATGTACTTTTATGACATGGAACCTTTGTAAAAGAGCCTTTGGCTCAAAGGTATTAATTCCTAGAACAATAAACTAAACAATAAACTAACTTAAGTCTCCTTCTTTTGTAGTTATCTTCCCATGACGCATCTTGCCTTTGCGCTTGAAATGCCCCTTGGTTGCGCCATGGATTTGCACTGTGAATCAGGTTGCACTGTGTATGCATGGGTACGCCCCCTGTATATGCGCCTCATGTCCTTTTTTTTTTTTTTTTTTAACTATTTTTCTGGCCCTTCCATCTTGGAACTCTCTCGGGCCACTGCACTCGCCTACTCGCTGTACCGCTCGCTGTGTTCCCCTGCATCTTCAGTTTCATCGTGGTTCCCCAGGATGGGAGGCTGCAACCTGGGGAAACCACAGGGGGCAGTGATGAGGAACCAGCGTTGGGCATGTGGCGGTGGCACCGACAGGGCCATCACCTATCCAAGGCGGAGGGTATTTTCTGGATTTACGCCCTCAACTTTGGATGTGCAGTGCCGCCCAACCTGCAACGTGAGTGCTCCCACCCATGTCCGGAAGGCGGCTGCCAACGTCTACCCCACGCTCGTGAGCCCCTGAGCATCGCAGTGCCACTGGTCTCCACCGGGGGCCGCTGTTGCCCTGGGCCTTCCCGGATCCCTCCCCGAGAGAGGAGAGCAGTCCTATGGACGTTCAATCCTCTCTTCCCCCCTGCGGACCCATGGCAGCCTGGGCTTGCTCCCGAACTGGGTTGCCGGCGCAACACGAGATGCTGCGTCTAGCTCCTCAAACCCTCAGCGCCACCAGACCGGCATGTCATTATGTTGTGCCTATGGCGCTTGTCGTTGGGTGCAGGGCATCTCGGTTGTGTTGGCGCATTCACCCTGTTTGTGAATCGTTCTATGACGCATTTCTGA
Organism: Neoceratodus forsteri; assembly: GCA_016271365.2. NCBI lineage: Eukaryota > Metazoa > Chordata > Ceratodontiformes > Ceratodontidae > Neoceratodus > Neoceratodus forsteri. The sequence continues at coordinate 1,072,170,821 of CM028130.1, forward strand.
CTTGCGCTGGGTGCATCTCTTTGGTGAATCCTGCTGTGTGTGTGTGTGTGTGTGTGTGTGTGTGTGTGTGTGTGTGTAATTTAAAACCTAGGAGGAAACATTATTGCCTACAGACAGAACTGGGATGTTATGTAAAGAAATTCTGGACTAATGCCTGATCTGTGACTCTGGCATAGTAGGAGAGGTGTTGCAACTGCAAAGGAAACACACTTTGTTTTTTGGGAAGGGACTTTGTTGTCTGGTATAGTTATTTGGCGTAGGAGACTGTGCTGCAACTCCAACATGTTCTTTGGTGGGAAAGAATGCTTTGAAGTAATACTGAGTCCCTTTTTGAAGCAAAATGTCTGCAGGGTTCCGCCCAATTCAGCCATAAAAACAAATGAAGAAGAAGGAAAGGGCATTCAGGAAAATAAAATTGAATCAATCAGAAATAAATATTAGAAAATACAAAAGGAACAAAAGAAAAAAAATCAGGAAAGAAAAATCAAGAACAGAATTCAGATTGGCACATACTGAAGACAATGCTAAAATGTTTTTTGCTTATATAAACATTGGTTAAAACCTCAGATAAAACAGTTGTTCCAATAATAAATAATATCATAACTGATTAAAAGGATAACTGCAAATATATTTATTGATTACTTTGCTGCAATATTTACCGGGAAACCGTACAAACAAACTGAAACCTTAACTCGAATTGACTCAGATCACGTGTTTGACCAAAATGAAATACTAGAATTAAAGTTAAACAAACCTGCTGGACCAGATGGGTTACACCCTTCATTGCTACATGCAGCAGCAGAATATATTATTGATCCATTGACTCATATTTTTTTTTTCTTTTTTTAATTTGCCCGGCTCTCATGGTTTCAGAGGAGGCCTTGTACCTGTTCCTACTCCATCCGCCAGGGCATTCTTCTAAGCAGCCCCTGCCCCGGCTTCATCTTGCTCAGGGGCTGGTGGTGTATGGATTTTCCCCCCTTTTTTTTTTCCCTCACCTCTGAGGACGCTGGCACAGAAGACGTACGCCCAGGCAGACGACGTGCAGATGCACGCCGTTGCCAAGCGCCCACAGGGTCTTCCCCTCCCTGGCTCCAAAGAGCCGCCATTGCCCCTAAAAGCCTGTGCTTCCATTGGCTCCGGGAGCGTCAGGTGCTCAGGGCCCCCCCAGTAACCCACCCCAGGAGGAGGAGAGCATCTGTCAGGATGCTCAATCCTCCATCCCCCCGCCGACCCCCAGCAACCCGAGTCCATTCCCAAACCTGGGTCACTGGCGTAGTGCTAGGTATGGCATCCAGCACCTCAACCCTCAGCGCCACTGGGCCGGCTGACTCATATTTTTAATATATACAATATATCCTATAGAACGGGGATATTGCCGAGGACTGCAAATGGGCAATTGTGGTGCCCATTTTCAAGAAAAGTGCAGATCAAGCACTAAAAATTATAGGCCCGTCAGCTTAAAGGAGAGCTACCGGCAGAGGTGAAGCCCTGACCACTGCATAGATCAGGGCTTCACCTCTCCGATGCCCCCGCAGCTGCTATGGTAAATTAATAGTTTATTTACCTGATTACTCCTAAAAGTTGGCCAAATCTCCAGTGCACCCAGCATTTTAAGTACAGCGCTCCTTAGCCAGCCGCGATGTTGCTGGAAACATCACGAGAAAATTACACTGCACTGCCTCTGCCTTAATAGTGCCCCTATGTATGGAGATTTTACAGTGTATGTCTGTCTGATGCCTGCGTTAGCCACAGAATTTGACTAAATCCCATGGGTATGCTTGCCATACCCATGGGGATTTAGACAAATTATGTGAAAATAGTGCTGGACCAATTTAGAGGCTCTTGAGCCTACATAATCTCCACCTATTCCAGGGTTTTGTCCTATGGATTAAAAGGTCAGTGGGGATTTGCTCCACACTTTGCCCATGGCAGGAGAGGCCATACCCTGTGATATCACAGTTGCCACAGCTCTGACCTCTCACCCTCCCCCAGGCTTCTGACCCATTGGTGCAGAGGGTCCCAGTACCAAATTATTTTGTCAGCTTCACCTTTTGTGGATTTGCCACATACTTTACAAGGTCTGGGAGAGGCATTCTCCTTCTGGGGGTTCCAGTTACCACAGCTTCTGCCTGTAACCCTTTCCTGAGCTTGACCCCAGGGTGCAGATGGTCCAATAACTGAATTACCCACTCCTCCCATTACAGGAGACACCCCTGCTATCCCATGGGGGGGGGGAGGTACTAAGGCACTGCAATACATTTCCTTTTCAAAGTCCAGAACAATCACATTTTCTGCCACAGAGGCTGGAAACTTAGCTTTGAGTGTGAAATAACTTCCCTTAAGTATAGGCATACAGCAAGGTAGCACCCCTCCAGGGGCATCATGATAGATGACTGCCACCAAGATCCCAAGACTTTGGTGGGTCCCATTTTCAGTTCCCCTCCTGAAACTGGACTGAGTAAACAGCCATACCCAATGACTCATCAGTAGCTGAGGTTTGTGAACTTACTGGTTGGTCAGAGCCAGCCAGAAGTTACTTATATGTAGCAACATTGTGTTTTAAGGTTGGAAGGGACTCTAGGTCCATGGGCTCTACTCCTTTTGGTTTCATAAGCAGGGATACATAGATATGGATTTCAAACATGTACTAATTTATAGGAATTTCCCACCCATCCTACTACCCAAGGTACCCTGTAATTCCCTTGGAATGCAAACATGTCCAGGCTTACCTTGAAGGCCTGTACTCTCTTTATGTTCACTGTGTGCTCTGGTAGGCTGTTCCATAGATTCATCACCCTGTAGGAGAAGAAATGCCTCTAACATTGCCTCTGAAATTACTACCTTTGAGCTTCGGGGCGTGACCCATTATCCTGTTGGAGCACGCTAGATACACCATCTCCAGCTGTTTGACCTTGTCAGTACCCTTCAGTATGTGGAAGACTGCGTTAATGTTCCCCCTCAGTCTCATCTTTTCCAGGTTGAACTTGTTAAGGGGCTCCATTCTCTCCTCATAGCTTTTACCCTCAATACACCTGATTATTTTGGTGGCCCTACATTGCACTCTGTCTAATAGCTCAATTTATTTACAAGGATTACTAGGAAAATTAGGGCATAAGGGAACTCATCGGCCCATCGTGAGTGTCCCCCACACTAGTGGGACTGCCATACCAGAATGTGTCTAGAATAGTACAGTAGATCCAGAGATTTTTTTTTTTAAAGTTGTCAAAACCTTCAATGTCAACAATATCTTGTGTTAATCTATTCCAGGCTTTGATTGTTTGGATGGTGTAGAAATTTTCCCTCTTATAGGAAAAAGCCTTAGGGAGAGCAAGTTTTTTGTTATGGGACCTTAAATTAATCGTGGTTGTACTATAATCAAGCTCAAGATTTACCATGAGATCAGGGGACTGCATTAATTTGTAAAGAAAAAGTAAATCTCCCCTCTGTCTCCTCGCTTGGAGGGAATATAGACCTGTAGCAAATAATCTCTCCTGGTATGATCAGCTTTTTAATCCTGGGATTAGCTTGGTAATAGACCTCTGCACCCTTCAGGTAGCTTTATATCTTTTACAAGTGATGGGGACCATGCCTGTGAACCATAGTTCAGCAAGGGACGAACATAGCTGTTATAAATGGGCATGATGAATTGCTGAGTCTTACATATGTAACACTTTTTGATTCTGTTAACCATACCTTTGGCTTTCTTTTGTAATTGACAGACAATGCTCGGATGGGGTCAATTTGTTATTCATTAGGGTGCTGAGATGTTGTTCAGGGTCAGAGTTTTTAAGTATATTTTGATAAAGAATATAGGAGTAATTTGGATTGTTATGCACAAACTGCATAACTGCACATTTGTCAGCATTTAGGGACATTCCATTCCTCATTGCTAGTTTTCAATTTTCCATAAATCTTTTACTAAGGAGAGATGTTTACCAGTTGAATCTACTGCACACCCAAGTTTGCTGTCGTCCGCAAACTTGATTATTATATTTTCAATGTCCTTATTCATATCACTGACATAGATATTGAACCAAGTAAGCCCTAAAACAGAGCCCTGGGGAACTCCGCTGCCTACTGCTCCTTCACTAAAAAGTGTGCCATTTACCCGCACTCATTGAGGTGTATTTAAAAGCCAAGAATTAATCCATCTAATGATTTTTTTTATCTATTCCAAACTCCAGTAATTTGGCTATCAAATTATTGTGGGGAACTTTATCAAATGCTTTAGCAAAGTTAAGCAAAATAACGTTGCATGGAATTCCTAAGTCAGTATTCTTACCGATTTGGTTATAGAATACTAATAAATTGGTGGTGCCTGACCTCCCCTTTTAATGCCATGTTGGCTAGGGTCACTGTGTCCTAGTTGGTCCATTAAGATTTCTAACTATTTTTTAATTTAATGCACCATTAGTTTACAAATGTGTGACGTTAAACTTATAGGTCTATAATTCTCAACATAGCCCCTGTTACCTTTTTTGAATATAGGGATAACAATAGCTCACCACCAATCACTTGGTACAGTACACTGATTGAAAGATTAGTTGAAAATAATAGAGAGAGAGAGGGACATGCCAGGACATCGGCTGTATATTTTAGAAATTTAGGATTTATATTGTCCGGTCCAGGACTAGAGGATCTGTTTATTTTGATTATTTCATTGGAAACTTATTGAGGGGATATCGGATATTCTGTTTCAGTAACATCATCAGGTATTACGCCCCCCCCCCCGAGATATTTGAGAAAAGACAGAGCAAACACTGTGTTGAATTTGTCTGCTACAGTCTGATCATCTTCCAGAATGCCATTTCCTTCCATAATAGGACGAATTGTCTGATTGGAATTTCTACAATTTTAATTTATGTAAGAGAAAAGTAATTTAGTATCTTCAGAGTGAGCTTTTTTATTTTTTTATCCCAATTGGTGGCACTGCCCCTGCACCTTCATCTACTTGGTGGCTGACGGTAACAATATGAGCAGTAGTATACATTTTATCTGATTTTTACATAGTTAACTGCCCTTCCATCTTCCTTCCCATGCCAGTTAAGTATTCTGATATGCTTTGATGATTTTTTTGATAAAAAATCTAGTTTTGGGGTACCCCTCAGATCTACGTAGAGTTCCACTTTCCTCACCAGCTACTCCTTTTTCCTTTCGTATTTCTAAGACATTCTATGACATCAACAACTCCCATTCAAACAACATGAAGTCTTGCTGTATTCTGACAATATGCAGTTAGCACCAGCACTTGAACTGCCCTGGAGAGGAAAGAGTTAACTCTATGCAGAAGCACAGAACGTTGAGGTCGAGCTTGGTTTTCAAACCTCTGTCTCTGGTACTTACCAGTGTAACCATCAGATTCTTTACTCCGCCTAACAGTGAAGTCACACCGGAGATTTCTCCTCTGTTTGGTAGAGTTTGAATTAGTGTTCGGTTTTTCTAACCAATTTATTTTTTGGATTTCCAGCCTCTGTCTACGGTACAGGTAGGGTGGTAGATAGGTGGTGACTTGTGTTTTATTTAATTCAGTAGAAATTGTTTTTTTGTCTCGGTTTTTCATCGGTTGGTCCAGTTAGGAACCGACCTTTCTGATTGTTTCTAATTGTTTTAAAATTTTTCTGGGATTTAGTGTGGTGTTCCGGTGCCAATCGGTTTCAAAAGAACCAGACTTTTTTTTCTGGTTCTTTTACAGAACCCGTAACACGGTTTGTAACCGGCTGGTTGGTTGTTACCTGGCTTAAAAGGTTTTAAGGGTAATTATTTAGGTTGGCCATGTCTGAGAAACCCAAGAAAAAAAAACTGTCCCACTGGGTTTCAACACTGTTCTGAGTGGGGGGAGGTCTTTGCCAAGGCCGACCCCCACCTCATCTGTGTTTACTGTCTGGGATTTGACCACCTCAAAACAGACTGCCAGATTTATAAGAACTTTCCTAAAGTCACTCTGGAAAAAAGATTGAGTAGGTTGAAGGAAAGGGAGGCCGAGAAGTCCATAAATCCAAATGGCCAGCCCGGTTCGGTTGCGGCCGAACCTGAGGAAGTGCCTACTGACTTAGGCAATACCTCCTCAGGCAAAAGGAGGTTCGACTCCAAGGGGTCGGTTTCATCAAAACAAAAACATAAGTCAGACGGTTTGGAACCAGCACTGCATACTCCAACCACTGATGAGATAGCCAAAGCGATTAGCATAGTTCAGTTGCTTTGCCCGGTTCCGTCTGAACCGGTACCGTTGATTAGGCAGTCGGTTTGGTCAGATCCGACTCCATTGGATTACAATCCAGATGCTTTTAATGAGGAGTGGGAGGGAGACGAAGAGTATCCTGAGGATGAAGATGAAGATAACGACTTTGAAGGTCTGGATGTGCCCATTGAACCAGACATCTCCCCAGACAGACACTCCAATGTCTTCCTTCCCAAGCTTTCTGAGTCCCCTTCACACTTCTTGTTTTACAAGAAGGTGGCTGAACCCCTCCAGCTCCCAGTGGTTGAAGCTGCTGAGGAGGAGGAAGAGCCTGATTTTGTCGAGATGAAGGACATCCCAGAGTCCAAAAGATTGTCTGTCCCTCTTCACAAGTCCTTGGGGAAACAGACAAAAAAGACTTTACAGATTCCTAACCAACTACCTCCTGCAGATAAGAAAATGGACAGGAGGTACATGCCATCAGGCTCAGGTACAGAGTTTTTATACAGTCATTGCAGCCATGTTGGGGTAGTGCAGGCTGCAGCCTGTGACACGACTAACATTCCTTTGACTTCACACCTCCCAGACAAAGACTCCAGGAAGGTTGATGCCATGGCCAAAAAGCAGTATTTGGCATCTTCTTTGGGACTCAGGCAGCCAAACTATATGGTCTACACAGCCAGGTACCAGAAGTCCAGGTGGGGTACGGTTCTGGAACTGGCTAAACAGGCCTTCCCTCAGCTAGCCAAAGAGCTGGAGGAGGTGGCTGCTGATGGAATTGAGGCATCCAAGGTACAGGTCCATGCTGCTGTGGACTCCAGTGATGTGGCATCAAGAGTCATGGCTACATCTGTGTCTCTCAGAAGGCATGCTTGGCTCAGGCATACTAGCCTTTTGCAGGATACCCAGGCTAAGGCTATGGATTTCCCTGTAGTGGGTAACTCTCTGTTTGGGGAGCAGACAGAAGCTTATATGAAGAAAATGGATGAGTATAGGACCACCTACAGGAGTGCACAGGCCAAAGAGAGGCAAGTCACTCCTCCGAGGCAGCAGTCTTGGGGCAGGGGCAGGCCTTCCCACAGGCCTTTCTACCAAGCTCGGGCTTACTCTCCTTTCCCACAGAGGGGGTTCTTTCGAGGGAGAGACAGGAGGGGGATGAGCACGGCTGCATCCTCTTCCCAGTCTAAGGCTCCTGCCAAGCAGACACCCTGATGTGTCAGCCCGAGTTGACTCCCCCATTCCAGTAGGAGGCAGGCTGGCTTACTACTTCCAGGCTTGGAAGTCTGTTACCTCAGACAGGTGGGTACTGGAGGTAGTAAGCCAGGGACTGGCCCTCAGCTTCAAAAGGTTTCCAAAACTGAGGGCCAGGTCTTTTCCACCTGCATCAATCTCGGAGACCCTTGCTCTAGAGGCAGAGGTTTCTCTCTTCTGGCTCTCAGAGCCATAGAGGTAGTTCCTACTCAGCAGAGGGGCAAAGTCCTGTACTCCAGGTACTACCTTACCCCAAAAAAGACAGGGGAGTTGTGGCCCATCCTAGACCTAAGGCATTTGAACAAACACATCACAAAACCAAAATTCAAAATGGCGACTCTGGGAATGATTCTTCTAACCCCAGTAATACTCAGGTAATTCATAACTTTATGCAGTAAGCCTTCTAAGCAGAACTGCCCGGAGAGATGGAACATATGCAAATGATGGAATCTTTTGCATGAGCCACTTTTCAAATGCTGCATTGTACTAAGTGCCTTTGCTCTAAACCCCTCAGATTTCTCTCTCCGCCTGTCAAGACTAGACGCTCGGAGATCCTCTCCTCATCATCTTGTTCTGACGTGAGAAAACTTATAAATATATGTAAGTATTCTTTACATTTCATTTGCTGCCTTTTACTTTTTGTAATTTTAAGTAAACCCGTAGTTTTAGTGTTTAAATTGTAAGTTTTCTCGGTTTCTCCCGGTTCAGTACAACCGGGGAGAAACCAAGGTTTATTTTACATTTATCGGAGTTTTCTGACTAAAATACTCCTTTAGTTATGTTTAATTTTATTTAATTTAGCTGGTTTTAAGAACCGCTAATACCAGTTACTGAACCGATAGCCTCGGTTCATTTACTTTGGTTTCTGGTTCCCGTTCGGTTCCTCATCGGTTCAGGAACTGACCACAAATGTTAAATAAAGTTTAAATAAATAAATTTTTTAGCGGTTACAACTTTTATCGGTTTTATATGGAAAATGTCAGAAAAAACGAGAAAGAAAACTGGTGATCCCAGTTGTAATCATGTGTTGAGAGTGGTGATATTTTGCTAAGGCAAACAGTCTTTGTTTGCCTCTCTGGGCATTTACATTTCCAAGCAGAGTGAAATCTGCATTACATGTTCAGAGAAAACTATTGAAAAAAATGCCTGGATAAGGCTAAAGAAAAGAAAGTTATCACCACCTAAGGGTCCCTCTAGCTCTGACCAGCAGACACCCTAAATTACTGTGGCTGAAACCACAACAATTATTGTAACTGCTACCTCCAAGACGGGTATACAGGCAGTTCCTAAGAGACTTGCTGAACTAGCTGTCTCCCTGGTTCTCTCAAAAGAAATCAAACACAGAACCTCCTGCTGGACAGCATTTGGGGACTTCTGTGTCTGCTATACAGCCTAACAACCCCTGCAGAAATTGTAAAACTTTCAAGGAGAAAATGTGGAAAAATGCCTGGAATGGCTAAAAAAAAAAAAAGTTTAGGCTTGCAAGGGCTTTCTGTTTCTCAGCAGCAGACCCCCTGCAAAGCAGCCTGTCTCCTTTTCTCAGTCTTCCTATTATTAAGAGGAAGAATATGTGTTTATGATTAGATAAGATATTAAATAGAAAAAAGGGGAACCTATTAAACTTAGGTTTTCCCTGAACAGTAGTTGGGCTATTCCCACAGAGCATTTGAGAATTATTCCTCACTTTTTTCACATTGTGAGAAATGTTTGGGCTGACACCCACTTGAAAAAAAAAAAAAAAAAAAAAGCTTCTCTTTCCTGTAAATACATTCTTCAGGAAAGATACTTTAAAGATTCTACAAATTCTAAGCTCTGTCTTTCCCTCTTGAAAAGAGGCTGGATAAGAAATATCATCTGGACAGGGAAGGAGCGGAATTTTTATTCTCCCACCCTGTCCACTAAGGAGTAGTACAAGTGACAGCCTGTAACAAGGCAAATATGTTCCTGGCATCCTATCCTCCTAAAAAGGATTCCAGAAAAGATGACAGCACGACTTTCAAGCCTTTGATGCTCAATACCACAAGTCACTATAGCAGTCTGTCCTTGCTGTGGCAGTCAAGGCTCAGACTTCCCTGTCGAGTGATCTAACTGAAACACTTAAGTTTGGTTTGGGAGCAGCCTAATACCAGTCATATGGCTGCTGCCTTTCTGACATTGCTGCCAGATGAATGGCAGATAACAGTGGCTCAAAGGAGGTTTGCTTAGCTGAGAATCACAAACCTCATTCAGGATACCCAAACCAAGGCTATGTATTTTCCAGTCGAGGATAATTCCCTCTTGGAGAAAAGATAAAGGCTAACATGACAAAGGTGGATGTATGCAAAACCGCCTAAAGTAGCAATTCTGCAAAAGAAAGCTTCCCCTCCACTAAAACATTGGGAAGGGGAGGCAGAGACGGATCATTTCACACCAAGCCTTTCTTTTATCAGGCTAGAGTTGTGCCTCAGTATCAGCAGTACCCACAGCAGGGGTAACTTCAGGCACCACAGTGACTTGAGGATTGTCTCAGAGTTCAAATCCCTTCCAGCAGTTAAAAAAAAATAAAAATTTAAATCATCTACAGATGAAAGGATAAAGCTCCTGGAAAAACAGGTTCAAAACTTGCTACTGTCAGACAGTGGAGCCTGTCCTAGTACAGCAATAGGTACCACAAGGAAAATGGGAAGTGCTGGTCTGTCTTAGACTTCAGGGTACTAAACAGGCTTTTTAACAAGGCCAAAGTTCAAAATGATAACTTTGCCACTGATTCTGACTACAGTCCAGACAAGGGAATGGTTGGCATCACTGGACTTGAATGTTGCTTATTTCCCCACTCTCATAAGGGAGTTTCACAGAAAGTACCTCATGTTCATACTCTCATCAGGTCACTCCCCAAGAGTGTGCACAAAGTGCTTGGCAGGGGTTGTGCACACCTTTGAAGACAAGGTGTCACAGGCTTCCCATACGTAGATGACTGGCTGCGGGTTGTAAAAGCAACCCAGCAAGTGGAAGCATCTGCAACTCATCCAGGGACTCCTAGAGTCTCTAGGGTTCCTGATAAATCTAAAGAAGTTCTGCTCTTCAGCCTGCTTAGGCACTATGGTTCGTAGGAGCAGAGCTAAATACCTTGCAAGGCAAGGCCTACCTGCCTCTCAGCAGGGCAAGATGTATTCCACTGATAGCGGGCTCATTCAGCCTGAACAAACTAAAGGCTAAAAGACAGTTTCTTCAGCTACTGGCCCCATGACATCTGCCACTGGCATAGTCCTGGAATCCAGGTTATAGATGAAGGACATTCAGTTTCACCTCTGGGTTCACTGGGAGAAGGGTCCCTCTTTCAAAACTAATTCTGGTAACAAAAAACATTTGTTACAGGTCACTCTAGAGTGAAAAGAAGAAACCAACCTGAGAAAGGGGTCCTTTTTTCAGCAAGAGTCCCCATCAGTTGTTCGGTCAACAGATGCATCACTACTAGTGTGGAGCTCCCATGTGGGGGTTCACACCATCCCAGCGCAGAGTCACTTCTGCACACAAACCTGCTGGAGCTAAGATTAGTGTTACTGGCATTAAATGTTTTCACACAACTAGTAAAGGGAGGGTGGTACAGGTCAAAACAGACAATACCACCACAATGTATTACACAAACAAACAGGGATGGATAAGGTCAACCCTCCCTGCACATGACTCATGATAACATGGAGTCAGTCTAGGATGCTCCATGGGGAAGGGGGTTCCCCTGCAGGTTATTCATCTGCCAGGCAAGGACAATACCTTGGCAGATACCCTGACTCAAATAAGTTAGTCCAATCACGAATGGGACTTGGACAGTCAGGTGGTGCAAGTAATCTTTAGAAGGTGGGGCACCCCAGAGGTAGATGTGTTTATGTCCCACCAGAACCACCACCTGCCATTGTACTGTGGCAGAGCACTGGATGCGGGAACAATCCCCCAGGATGCTCTGGCTCTGGATTAGTCAGGGAAGCACCTACATGCTCTTCCTCCTTCCCTCTGGTGTACATTGTATTTCTTAAGCCCAGGTGCCAGTCAGCATCAGTACTCTTGATAGCACCAGACTGGGCCATGCAGCCATGGTACTCTGTGCCACTCTCCATGCCTGGGTCTGAACCAATACACCTCCTTCAGAGGCACAATCTGCTAACCTCCAACCAGGGGAGGCTCCTGTACCTGAAGCTCAGGCTCGAGGCATGGCTATTGGGGGCCTACAATATGTAGGCTTGTATTTTTCTGAAAATGTCTTGGACATTTTTAAGTGGTTACAGGAATCCATCTATTAAGAATGGCTATGCTTCAAATGGAAAAGGTTCTTTCTATTTTGGTATTCAACTGGGAACTGGTACCAGCACACGCTGGGACAGCTGTGCTTGATTATTTTCCTATTTACATTCATTGGACTTGCAGTCCAGCACCTTTAAGGTCCACCTGGCTGTAGCATCAGCCTGCATATCAGCTAGGCAAAATGTTTCAAGTCATTCCAGATCCTATCTCCAAAAGGCTCCTTAAAGGCTTCACCCATAACAGTACAGGCTGGTGTCCCAGCTGTGCTGGACTATCTTACCTATTGCATTTACTGGACTCACTGCCCAGTACCTTAAAAGCATATACTTCAAACAACATGAAATCTTGCTATACTATGACATATGCAGTGAGTCCCAACCTTCGAACTGCTCCGGAGGTGAAAGAGTTAACTTTCCATGCCAGGCATGGAACGCTGAGCTCGAGCTCGGTTGAAACTCTGTCTGTTGTTCTTCAAACTCAAGCCGTCAGATTCTTTACTCTGCCTCACTGAATAGTCGCTCCGGAGATTTCTCCTTCTGCTCGGTTTATTTTGTCGGTTAAAGTATTGTTTTCTCGGTTTTCGATATTTGTGAGTACTAGATAGGTTTTACATTGATTTTTATTCTGTGTGGAACTTGTAAACGGTTTATCGGTTCGGTTTGAACCGATCAGGTTGTTTAAAATATATTAATCTGTCATTTAGAGTGTGGTTACCAGTTCTTATCGGTTCTAAAAAAAAACAGATTTTATTACGTTTTTTTTTCCACGACCCGTGACACGGTTGGGAACCGATAAGAGGGCCTTACCTGGCGGATTGCCATAAATGGGTAAGTTTGGTTAGGCTGGCATTATGTCTGAGAAACCCAAAAGAAAAACCGGGCCCACTGGGTTTCAACACTGCAGTGTCTGTGGGGAAGTCTTTGCCAAGGCTGACCCCCACACCACCTGTGTCTGGGGTTTGACCACCTCAATGCAGACTGCCAGATTTGTAAAAATTTTCCTGCAGCTACCCTGGAAAAGAGAGTTGGTAGGCTCAGGGAAAGGGAGGCCAAAAAGTCCGCTGAACCGGGTGGCCAGCCCGGTTCGGTTCCAACCTAACCACAGGGAGTGCCCTCTGACCAGGCCGAGACTTCCTCGGGCAAAAGGAGATCCGACTCCGAGGAGTCAGTTCCAGCAAAAAGGACTAGGAAATCAGCTGGTGTGGAGCCAAAACTTTCCTCTCCAACCGCTGAAGAAATAGCCAAAGCGATTAAAATTGTCCAGTCGCTTTCCCCGGTTCCGACCGAACCGGCACCATCAGGTAAGCGTATGGTTCGGCCGGTTCCACCGGTTCAAGAGTATGATTTAGAGGAATATTATGAACCGGAGGAGGGGGAAGAGGAGTATGAGGAGAGTGAATGTGGATTTGAAAGTCTGGATGTGCCCATTGACCGGACATCTCCCCAGACAGACCTTCAGGAGTGTCTCCTCCTAGGCTTTCTGAGTCCCCTTCTCATTTTATGTTTTATAAAAAAGTGGCTGAAACCCTCCAGCTCCCTATGGAGGAAGCTGTGGATGATCAAGAGGAGCCTGATTATGTGGAAATGATGGATATCCCAGAGTCTAGAGAGACTGTCTATTCCTTTGCATAAATCCTTTGGAAACAGACAGTAAAATTCTAAAAACCCTCACACTATACCTCCTGTGGATTAGAGAATGGACAAGAGGTCACATTGTCAGGCTCTGATACGAGTTCCTTATACAACAATGCAGCCATGTTGGGGTAGTGCAGGCTGCAGCCTGTGACAAGGCAAATATTCCCTTGGCTTCACACCTCCCTGACAAGGACTCCAGGAGGATTGATGCCATGGCAAAGAAACAATACATGACAGCATCCTTGGGACTCAGACAGGCAAATTATATTGCTTATGTTGCTAGATATCAGAAATCCAGATGGGATACTGTTATGGCTCTAGCAAAACAGGTCCCTGGCCAGCTTGCCAAGGAGCTGGAGCAGGTGGCTGCTGATGGTATTGAGGCATCCAAGGTGCAATTCCATGCTACAGTGGACTCTAATGATGTGTCATCAAGAGTCATGGCTACATCTGTGGCACTTCGCAGAATGGCTTGGCTCAGATGTACTAGCCTGTCACAGGATATCCAGACTAAGGCTATGGATTTTCCTGTTGTGGGTAATTCTCTGGGGAGCAGACAGAGAATTACATGAAGAAAATGGATGAGTATAGGACCACCTATAGGAGTGCACAGGCCAAGGAAAGGCAGGCCACCTCAAAGGCAGCTTTCCAGGGGCAGGGGCAGGCCTTTCATAGGCCTTTACTAAGCCCAGGCCTCCTCTCTGCTTACGCCCAGAGGGGGTTCTTTAGAGGAGGAGAGGCAGATGGGGTACAAGCAGGCCTCGCTTCCACCCCTCAGCCTAAAGCCCCTGCCAAGCAGGCACCCTGATGGGGTTGCCAGAGCCAATTCCTCAGCTACCTGTAGGGGCAGGCTGGTTTATTTTGTCCAGGACTGAAGTCTCTGACATCAGACAAGTGGGTCCTGGAAGTAGTCAGCCAGGGACTGGTTCTCAGCTTCAAAATTTCCAAAGATGAGAACCAGATCCTTTCCACCTGCAATCCACCAGAGGCTTGCCCTGGAGGCAGAGGTCTTCCTCCTGGCTCAGAGCTGTGGAAAGGGTTCCACTCCTACACCAGGGCAAAGGATTGTACTCCAGGTACTTTCTTACCCCAGAAAAGACAGGAGAATGGAGGCCCATCCTGGATCTCAGATATTTAAACAAGCACTTTTAAAACCAAAATTCAAAATGGTGACTGGGAATTATTCTACCTCTCTCTAGGCCAGGGACTGGCTAGCGTCCCTGGACCTCAAGGATGCCTACTTCCATATTCTCATCAGAAGCTCCCATCGAAAGTACCTGGTTCGAGCTGCCCTCAGGCCATTACCAGTTCAAAGCAATGCCCTTTGGCCTCACCTCTGCTCCAAGGGTATTCACAAAATGCCTGGCAGTAGCAGTTGCTTCCCTAAGAAGGCAAAAATTGCCATCTTCCTTACCTGGACGACTGGCTCATAGTAGGCCAGTCTCCAGACCAAGTCAAGTTACATCTACAGATAACTCAGCAACTGCTCACTCTCTAGGTTTCCTTCTGAATCTTCAAAGTCAGTTCTAGAGCCTGTCCAGCTCCTCACCTTCATAGGCGAGAGCTGAACACAGAGAAAGCCAGAGCCTTCCTTCCTTTGGACAAGGCAAGGACCCTGGCTCTCTGGCCTCCTCATTCACCCTGCAGGTCTCTCGACCAGCAAGGCATTTTCTACAGCTCCTGGGGCACATGGCTGCTTCTACAGCAGTAGTGCAGGGAGCAAGATTTCAAATGAGGGACATCTAGTTCCATTTGAGAGCCTTTTGGTCTCAAAGGAAAGACCCTCTAACCAAATCGATCCCAGTAACTCGAACCCTGATCCAAGCCCTACAGTGGTGGCAGGATCAGAGCAATCTGAGACAAGGGGTTCCTTGTCACCAGTCTCACTCCTTAATCCTTACTACAGATGCATCCTCTTGGGGTGGGGAGCTCATGGGCGACCTCACTACCCAGGGATTGTGGTTCCCCAGAAATCTCTGCTCCACATCAATCTGTTGGAACTCAGAGCAGTTTTTCTAGCACTTCAAGTTTTTCTAAATCTGTTCAGAACAAAGTTGTACAGGTCAGAACAGACAACACCACCACAATGTGGTACATCAACAAGCAAGGAGGCACTCGCCTACGGCCTTGTGCACCGAAGCAATGAAGTTGTGGTCTCTGGCTTACTCCCTGAACACCTCCCTTACGGCAGTTCACCCCCCAGGCAAGGACAATGTCCTGGCAGATGCTCTCAGCAGGATTTCCCAGGGCCATCACGAATGGTCACTGGATCCCCTGGTCCTGGATGTAATATTTGCCAGATGGGGCACCCCGCAGATGGATCTTTTTGCAGCCCCAGACAATCACCAACTTCCCCTTTTTTGCTGCAGGCCCCCAGTGTTGGGCTCAGTCCCTCTGGATACCTTAGTTCTCAATTGGGAAGGGAAGTTTCTCTATGCTTTTCCCCCCTTCCCTCTCATGTTCAAAGTGTTAGTCAAAATCAGATCTCAATCCTGCAAGATGATCCTGATTGCTCCAGATTGGGCCAGACAACCCTGGTATCCACTCCTACTGTCCTTAGCAGTCCATCTTCCCCTGTGTCTTCCCAGGAATCACAACCTGTTAACCTGTGCTCAGAGGAGGGTTTGGTACCCAAACCTCAAATCTCTCAATCTCAAGGCCTGGCTCTTGAAGAGTTAGAGTTTGCTGATCTACACCTCTCCCAAGGTGTAATGGATATATTGAAGGCTTCTAGGAAACCTTCCACCAGGGCTACCTATAATTCCAAATGGAAGAGGTTTTCCATATGGTGCTCTGGGAAGCATATTTCCCCAGAATCTGTGGATTTACCCACAGTCCTGGATTATATGGTCCATTTAAATACCTTGGGGCTGAGACCAGCTACCCTAAAAGTACATTTGACTGCTGTGTCTGCTTTTATTTCAGCAGGTAAACCCTCTTCTCTTTCAGCTCATCCTGTATTCTCTAAGTTTTTTAAGGGATTGCTTCACACCAACCCTCCATTCAGGGACCCTGCCCCTGCCTGGGATCTTAATGTTTGCATTGCTCAGCTTATGCAACCTCCATTTGAGCCATTGTCTTCAGCAGAGCTTAAGTATTTGACTTGGAAGACTGTGTTTCTGGTAGCCATCACTTCTGCCAAACGCATAAGTGAATTACAAGCTTTGTCAGTGGAGCCTGATTTTATCTCCTTTCATAGAGATAAGGTGGTCCTCAGGACTAACAGGAAGTTCTTGCCTAAGGTGGTTTCAGATTTCCACCTTAATCAATCTATATCTCTTCCAGTGTACTTCACTGACCATTCCTCCTCTGGCGAGAGGAGGCTGCACAGCTTAGATGTGAAGAGAGCCCTTAGTTACTACATAGAGCGTACCAAGGGTCACAGGTTTGACTCCCTCCAACTGTTCCTCACTTATGGTGAGGTTGGTAAAGGGAACCACTAAAAAGATCCACTGCCAGGTGGATTGTCTCTGTATCCAATTCTGTTATGAAAGCTGGGTAAGGTTCCTCCCTCAGGCCTGAGGGCTCACTCTACCAGAGGTACAGCTGCTTCCCTGGCTGCTGCCAGGGACATCCCTATTCTAGAGATATGTCAAGCAGCTACGTGGAAAACAGTTCACACTTTTACCAAGCATTACTCCCTGGACATCCAGGCTAGGAGTGATGCTCGGTTTGGCACAGCTGTGCTTCAGAGCCTATTTTCTAAGTAGGTTCTGTCCCTCCTCCATGGAGGTACTGCTGTGTAGTCTGCATATGTCATAATATAGCAAGACTTCATGTTGTTTGAAGAAAAAATTACTCACCTTAGTAATGTTGTTTCTTCTAATGGAGTCTTGCTATATTATGACCTCCCCTGCCTGCCCCTCTCAGAACCTCTGTTTTGGGATGTGGGTGGGCAGTGCAGTGTTGGCACTTAGTAGATGCCCACCTTGTTGTTTTCACCCTCCTTTTTGGGGTGACTTGGTGTTAGGTTTTCATTTTTGGGTCTCCTGACTTGAGTCTTTGTTGTGGGACCAAAAATGTGTTCTTGTGTTTAGTAGCCAGTTGGCTAGTGTTGGTTTACAGCTTCCACACAGGACCTCAGTGAGTTTAGCTCAGAAAGATCTGACGGTTTGAGTTTGAAGAACAACAGACAGAGTTTCAACCAAGCTCGAGCTCAGCGTTCCATGCCTGGCATGGAAAGTTAACTCTTTCACCTCCGGAGCAGTTTGAAGGTTGGGACTCACTGCATATGTCATAATATAGCAAGACTCCATTAGAAGAAACAACATTACTAAGGTGAGTAATTTTTTCTTACATCTCAGTGGACAGAATGTTCTCTATTTCTCTGTCCTCAGACCCTGTCTTCAAAAGGTTCCATAAAGGCCTATCCCATTTGCACACACCCTCTCAGGGAACTGGTGCCAGCATGGTACCTAAATGTGTGTATGGTTGGGCTCATGGGTTCCCTCTTTTGAGCCTATGTTTTCAGTTTGTTTGAGATATGTCACATAAAAATTGTTTTTTCCTTATGGTAATGACTTCTGTCAGAGAGATTAGTGAGCTCCATTCTAACTGTATTGAACATGACTACATTTCATTCCACAGAGACAAAGTGGTCCCGAAAACAAATAGGAAGCTTCTTCCTAAAATGTTTTTTTAATTTCCATTTGAACCAAACCATTACCTTACCTTTCTTTTCACTGAACATTTTGGTTCAACTGAAAGGAGTCTTTATAGTTTGGACGTCAAAGAGCTCTTAGCTGCTACTTGACAGCCACTACAGTCCATAGTCAGGACAGGAAACAGCTGTTCCTGACCTATGAAATGTGGGAAAGGGTAATCCAGCATCAAAAGGTCCATTTTTTGCTGGATAATATTCAGTTTTTCTGTTACTCTAAGGCTGAAAAGGCCCTCAACAGGGTTGAGGCCCACTCTACTGAGGGACACAAGCGGTTACCATAGCAGCTATGGGGGATGTCCTGTGGGTGGACATCTATAAAGCAACTACCTACGAACAGTACACACCTTTACGAAGCACTATAACCTGGATGCTCAATCCAGGGATGATGCTAGGTTTGGCACAGCAGTCCTGCAGAGTCTTTCCAAAATAAAGTCCTGTGCCCACCTCCAGTGGTACTGCTTTGTAGTGTGCATAAAGTTATGAATTACCTGAGTATTACTGGGGTTAGAAGAAAAAATTACTTACCAGAGTAATCTTGTTTCTTCCCAGTGATACTCAGGTAATTCATAACTCCCACCCTACCTCCTCTTCCAGAATTTTTTAGCCTCTGCACTCCTGTGTACTGTGCTCTCAGGGGTATAAATACCATTTCTGGCACATATGTTGTGATTGTGTTCACTATTGTTATTCACCCTTGTCAGGTGATTCTGACATTCAGGGGTATTCTTTCATATGATATACCCTCCTGTTGGAGGCCTTTCTGGATGTTAAAGGATTTCCTACTATAATTATTATTTTTATTATTATTATTATTATGTTCAATATTGTAATCATTGTTACACTAAATCCTCGTTGGCATGTCTTTCCAGGCTTCTAGGAAATCTGAGAGGTTTAGAGCAAAGGCAGTTAGTAGAATGCAGCATTTGAAAAGTGGCTCATGCAAAAGATTCCATCATTTGCATATGTTCCATCTCTCTGGGCAGTTCTGCTTAGAAGGCTTACTGCATAAAGTTATGAATTACCTGAGCATCACTGGGAAGAAACAAGATTACTATGGTAAGTAATTGTTTCTTCCCTCTCTAAGGCCACGGGATTGGCTAGCATCCCTGGACCTCAAGGGTGCCTATTTCCATATTCCTGTCAGGTGCTCCCACAGAATGTACCTCATGTTTGAGTTGCCGTCAGGCCATTATCAGTTCAGAGCCATGCCTTTCGGCCTAACATCAGCAATAGTGGTTGCCTTTCTCAGAAGGCAGGGTATTTCCATCTTCCCATATCTGGACGACTGGCTGATTGTAGGTCAGTCCTATGACCAGGTCAAGTCAGCTCTGCAAATTACTCAAGACTTGCTCAGTTCTCTGTGGTTCCTTCTTAATCTCCCAAAGTCTGTTCTTGAACCAGTGCAACTTCCTACTTTCATTGGAATAGAGTTGGATACTAACCAAGCAAAGGCCTTCCTTCCGCAGGCAAGGGTAAAGGCCCTCACAGATCTTGCTTCTTCTTTTTGACCTCTGGTCTCTCATCCAGCAAGGTAATTTCTTCAACTGTGTTGACAAAGTGCCTTGCAGTAGTGGTTGCCTTTCTCAGAAGGCAGGGTATTTCCATCTTCCCATATCTGGACGACTGGCTGATTGTAGGTCAGTCCTATGACCAGGTCAAGTCACCTCTGCAAATTACTCAAGACTTGCTCAGTTCTCTGTGGTTCCTTCTTAATCTCCCAAAGTCTGTTCTTGAACCAGTGCAACTTCCTACTTTCATTGGAATAGAGTTGGATACTATCCAAGCAAAGGCCTTCCTCCCTCAGGCAAGGGTAAAGGCCCTCACAGATCTTGCTTCTTCTTTTTGACCTCTGGTCTCTCATCCAGCAACGTAATTTCTTCAACTCCTGGGTCACATGGCAGCTTCCACTGCAGTGGTGCAAAGAGCCAGATTTCAGATGAGGGACATTCAGTTCCACCTAAGGTCCCTTTGGTCACAGAAAAGCTACTCTTTCACAAAATTGATTCCAGTGACTTAGACTCTGGTCCAAGCCCTCCAGTGGTGGCTCAACAAGGACAACCTCAGACAGGGTGTTCCATTTCTCTCTCAAGTCCCCTCAGTAGTCCTAACTACAGATGCTTCTCTCCTAGGCTGGGGAGCCCATTTGGGAGCCCTCACGGCTCAGGGGGTCTGGTCCCCTCAAGAGTCTCTCCTTCATATCAATCTTCTGGAACTCAGGGCAGTTTTCCTGGCCCTTCAGGTCTTCTCGGAATTGGTCAGGGGCAAGGTGTGCAGATCAGGACAGACAACACCACCACAATGTGGTACATCAACAAGCAGGGAGGCACCCGGTCCACGGCCTTGTGCACAGAGGCCATGAATCTGTGGTCTCTAGCCTATTCCCTTCAAACTTCCCTGATAGCAATTCATCTCCTAGGGAAGGACAATGTACTGGCAAATGCTCTGAGCAGGGACATCACAAGTGGTCCCTGCACCCTCACATCCTACAAGTCATCTTCACCAGATGGGGCATTCCAGAGATAGATCTCTTTGCAGCCCCCCCACCGCCCCCCGGACAGTCACAAACTTCCTCTGTTTTGCTGCAGACCTCCAGTCCTGGGAACTGTTCTTCTGGATGCTCTCATTCTGGACTAGAAGGACAGGTTTCTTTATGCCTTCCTTCCCTTCCATCTGTTGTTCAGAGTCCTGATAAAAATCAGGTCTCAACCCTGCACAGTGATTCTGATTGCTCCAGATTGGGCCAGACAGCCTTGGTATCCCCTGCTGCTGTCTCTGGCAGTGTCACGTCCCCTGTCTCTTCCCAAGACATACAATCTCCTCACCTCCTCTCATGGGAGAATCTGGTACCCCTTTCTCCAGTCTCTCAACCTCAAGGCCAGGCTTTGAAGAGTTAGAATATGCAGGCCTGCATCTTTCTCAAGGACTTCTGGATATTTTGAATGTTTCTAGTAAACCCTCCACTAGAGAAACTTATAATTCCACATGGAAAAGATTCAGCATTTGGTGCTCTCAGAAAGGTATTTCGCCTGATTCTGCAAATATTGCTACAGCTTTAGACTCTCTGGTTCACCTTAATAGTCTGCATCTTAGGCCTGCAACCCTGAAGGTTCACCTAGCAGCTGTCTCTGCATTCTTTTCAGCAGAGAAGGGCTCTTCCCTTGCATCTCATCCTGTTGTTAGTAAGTTCTTCAAAGGTCTGGTTCATATCAACTGTCCCTTTCAAGAGCCTACTGTACTTTAACTTGGGACCTTAATGTCTGCATTGCTCAGCTTATGCAGCCACCCTTCGAACCTCTGGCTTCAGCTGAGCTTAAGTACCTGACCTGGAAAACTGTGTTCCTGGTAGCTATTACTTCTGCCAGGTGGATTAGTGAATTACAGGCCCTGTCAGTTGAACCTGACTTCATTTCCTTCCGTAAGGATAAGGTGGTTCTAAGAACCAGCAGGAGGTTCTTACCTAAAGTGGTGTCAGATTTTCATCTGAACCAGTCCATGTCTGTCCCTGAATTTTTCACTGACCATTCCTCTTCAGGGGAAAGAAGGTTGCACAGTGTGGATGTAAAAAGGGCTCTTAACTACTACATAGAGCATACTAAGGCAGACAGGCATGATTCAAACAACATGAAGTCTTGCTGTATTCTGACATATTGCAGTTAGCCCCAGCACTTGAACTGCCCTGGAAATGAAAGAGTTAACTCTATGCTGAAAGCATAGAATGTTGAGCTTGAGCTCGGTTCAAACCACTGTCTGCTGCACTTGAAGTGTATCTGTCAGATTCTTTACTCCGCCTAACTGAACAGCCTCTCCGGAGTTTGCTCCTCACTTGTCGGTTCGGTAAAGTAAATCGTCGGTTTAAACCGTTAGATTTTTTTCTCATTTTCTCAGTTCAGATCCCTGTTTGTGGTACAATAAGTGTTATAGGTAGTGGACTGTAGAGTTTTGAGAGTTTTTTTCTGAGGAAAATTGAAAACTTTACTTGCGGTCAGTTCGGCTGAACCGACCATTTGGTCTGTGTGTGTTTTATCTTGTGGTGATTCCGGTACCTATTGGTTCTAAAAAAAAAAAACAACACATTTTCGTTTTTTGGGGGGTTTTTTTCCAACACCTGTGACACGGTGAGGAACTGATAGGTTAGTCTTACCTGGCCTGAAGCCGTGTAAAGGGCAAGTTATCTGTTTGTGGCCATGTCTGAAAAACTCAGGAAAAAAACTGGGCCTACTGGGTTTCAGCACTGTAGTGTGTGTGGGAAGGCCTTTGCTGAGGCTGATCCCCACACCACCTGTGTATATTGTCTGGGGTTTGACCACCTCGATTCAGACTGTCAAATTTGTACAAATTTCCCTAAGACCACCCTAGAAAAATGGTTGGGCAGGCTTAGGGATAAAGAGGCCGAGAAGTCCGCTGACCCGGATGGCCAGCCCGGTTCTGTTCCGACCGAACCTGAGGGAGTGCCCTCTGTCTAGGGCAATACTTCCTCGGGCAAGAGGAAAGCCGACTCGAAGGGGTCGGTTCCTTCAAAAAAGAAAAAGGAGAAATCGACCGGGTCGGATCCTGAATCTTTTCATCCGACGGTCGATGAAATTGCCCGGGCGATTAGCATTGTAGAATCGCTCTGTCCAGTTCTGACCGAACTGGCCCCTGGCAGTAGGCGCTCGGTTCGGTCGGCTCCTTCGGTTACAGATTATTCTCTGGAGGAATACTATGATCCGGAATGGGAGGAGGAAGTTGAAGCTGATGAAGAAGATGAGTATGATGGTGGGGAAGGTCTGGATGAGCCTATTGAACCAGGCATCTCCCCAGACAGACCTTCTGGAGTTTCCCCTCCTAGGCTTTCTGAGCCCCCTTCCCACTTTATGTTTTACAAGAAAGTGGCTAAGACCCTCCAGCTCCCTGTGGATGAAGCTGTCGAGGAGGAAGAAGAGCCTGATTTCGTTGAGATGATGGACATCCCAGAGTCCAAGAGGCTGTCTATTCCCTTGCATAAATCTTTTGGGAAACAGACACATAAACTTTTAAAAACCCCAAATTCTCTGCCTCCAGTGGACAAACGTATGGACAAGAGGTATATGCTCTCAGGCTCAAGTTCGGAGTTCTGTATCAGCATTGCAGCCATGTTGGAGTAGTACAGCCTGCAGCCTGTGATAAGGCTGGCATTCCCTTGGCTTCACACCCCCCGGATGAGGACTCCAGGAAGATAGATGCCATGGCCAAGAAGCAGTATTTGGCATCTTCCTTGGGACTCAGACAGGCTAACTACATGGCCTATGCAGCCAGGTTCCAGAGGTCCAGGTGGGAGTCTGTTTTGGAACTGGCTAAGCAGGCCTCCCCCAGCTGGCCAAAGAGCTGGAGGGAGTGGCTGCTGATTTGATTGAGGCATCAAAAATCCAATTTCATGCTGCTGTGGACTCCAGTGATGTGTCCTCTAGAGTCATGGCTACATCTGTTGCTCTGCGGAGAATGGCTTGGCTCAGATGTACTAGCCTATCACAGGATACCCAGGCTAAGGCCATGGATTTCCGCGTTGTAGGTAATTCTCTGTTTGGGGAGCAGACAGAGAATTACATGAGAAAGATGGATGAATACAGGACCACCTATAGCAGTGCTCAAGCCAAAGAAAGGCAAACCACTCCTCAGAGGCAGCAGTCTAGGGGCGGGGCAGGCCTTTTCAAAGGCCTTTCTTCCAAGCTTAGGCCTTCTCTCCTTTTTCCCAGAGGGGTTCTTTAGAGGGAAAGGTTGAAGGGGGATGAGCAGGCCTGCATCCTCCTCTTAGTCCAGGGCCCCTGCTAAGTAGACACCCTGATGTGTCAGCCCGGGTCGACTCCCCCATTCCTGTAGGAGGCAGGCTGGCTTACTGCTTCCAGGACTGGAAGTCTGTTACCTCAGACAAGTGGGTCTTGGAGGTAGTAAGCCAGGGACTGGCTCTCAGCTTCAAACAGTTTCCAAAACTGAGAGCCAGATCTTTTCCACCTGTAAACATCTCCGAAACCATTGCCTGAGAGGCAGATGTTTAATCTCTTCTGGCCTTAACAGCCATAGAGAGAGTTCCTGCAACCCACAGGGGCAAAGGTCTGTACTCCAGGTACTTCCTTACCCCGAAGAAATCAGGGGAGTGGCAACCCATCCTAGACTTAAGATACCTGAACAAACATCTATTAAAACCAAAGTTCAAGATGGTGACTTTGGGAATCATTCTTCCCTCTCTAAGGCCAGGGGACTGGCTAGCCTCCCTGGACCTAAAAGATGCCTATTTTCACATTCCCATCAGGTGCTCCCACAGAAAGTACCTCTAGTTCGAACTGCCTTCAGGCCATTACCAATTCAGAGCAATGCCCTTCAGCCTGTCATCAGCTCCAAGGGTGTTTACCAAGTGCCTGGCAGTAGTAGTGGCTTTTCTAAGGAGAAAAAATATCTCCATATTCCCTTACCTGGATGACTGGCCCATAGTGGGTCAGTCTCCAGACCAAGTCAGGTCAGATCTAAAAGTGACCCAGCACGTGCTCACTTCTCTAGGTTTTCTTCTCAGTCTTCCCAAGTCAGTTCTCGAGCCAGTACAACTATTGACTGTCATGGGGTGGAACTAGACACTGTCAAAGCAAAGGCATTTCTTCCCTTGGTGAGGGTGAAGGCCATTATGGAGCTGGCCTTCTCTTTCCACCCTCTGGTCTCTCGACCAGCAAGACACTTTCTTCAGTTACTGGGCCACATGGCAGCTTCCACTGCAGTGGTCCAAGGGGCCAGATTTCAGATGAGAGACATCCAGTTTCATCTGAGGGCTTTTTTGGTCTCAGAAAAAAGATCCTTTCACCAAGTTGATTCCAGTGACTCAGACTGTGATCCAGGCTCTTCAATGGTGGCAGGATCAGGACAATCTCAGGCAAGGGGTCCCATTCATTTCACAGTCTCATTCTCTGGTACTGACAACAGACACCTCTCTCCTGGGTTGGGGGGGCCCACTTGGAGGCTCTCACAGCACAGGGAGTGTGGTCCCCTCATGAGTCTCTTCTCCACATCAATCTTCTGGAGCTCAGGGCAGTGTACCTGGCTCTACAGGCTTTCTCACAGTCAGTGAAGAACAAGCTGGTTCAAGTCAGGACAGACAACACTACCACCATGTGGTACATCAACAAGCAAGGAGGCACTCGGTCTACGGCCTTGTGCATGGAAGCCATGAAAATGTGGTCACTGGCTTACTCCCTTCATGTCTCTCTGGTAGCAGTTCACCGACCAGGAAAGTACAATGTGCTAGCAAATGCATTGAGCAGGATTTCCCAGGACCATCACGAATGGTTCCTGGACCCCCTAGTGTTAAAAGTGATTTTTTCGAGATGGGGCACTCCAGAGATAGATCTCTTTGCAGCCCCAGACAGTCACCAACTTCCTCTATTTTGTTGCAGACCCCCAGTCTTGGGCCCAGTCCCCCTGGATGCTCTGGTTCTGGATTGGGAGGGGAAATTTCTGTATGCTTTCACTCCTTTTCCTCTGATGTTCAAAGTCCTGGTCAAGATAAGGTCACAATCTTGCAAAATGATCCTGATTGCTCCAGATTGGGCCAGGCAGCCTTGGTATCCTCTCTTGCTGTCCCTAGCAGTCCATCTTCCCCTGTCTCTTCCCAGGAATCATAATCTGTTAACCTCCTCTCAGGGGAGGATTTGGTATCCCAACCTTCGGTCTCTCAATCTCAAGGCATGGCTCTTGAAGAGTTAGAGTATGCAGGTTTGCACCTGTCTCAAGGGGTTCTGGACATTCTCAAAGTCTCTCGAAAACCTGCCACCAGGAAAACTTATAATTCTGAGTGGAAGAGATTCAGTATTTGGTGTTCCAAGAAGCATATATCTCCAGACACTGCCGAATTGTCTACAGTTCTGGACTGTATGGTTCACCTCAATGCCCTAGACCTCAGACCAGCTACCCTCAAAGTACACTTGTCAGCTGTTTCTGCTTTCTTGTCAGTAGGGAAACCTTCTTCACTGGCATCTCATCCTGTTTTCTGTAAATTTTTCAAGGGATTGCTTCATACCAATCCCCCCTTTAGGAATCCTCCCCCTGCTTGGGATCTTAATGTTTGCATTGCTCAGCTTATGAAACCCCCTTTTGAACCTTTGTCTTCAGCAGAACTTAAGTACTTGTCTTGGAAGACTGTGTTTCTGGTAGCTATTACCTCTGCCAGATATATCAGTGAGTTGCAAACTCTGTCAGTGGAGCCTGATTTTATTTTATTCCATAGAGATAAGGTGGTCCTTAGAACCAATAGGAGGTTCTTGCCTAAAGTGGTTTCAGATTTTCATTTAAACCAGTCTATGTCTCTCCTGGTATTCTTCACTGATCACTCTTATTCAGGAGAAGGAAGAAGATTATACAGCTTGGACGTTAAGAGGGCCCTTAGTTACTACATTGATCGTACTAAGGCCCACAGGTTTGACTCCCTTCAGTTGTTCCTCACTTATGGGGAAGTGGGTAAGGGCAAACCTGCCACTAAGAGAACTATTGCCAGGTGGATTGTCTCTTGTATACAATTCTGCTATGAAAAGCTGGGCAAAATACCACCCTCAGGCCTGAGGGCTCATTCGACTAGAGGTACAGCTGCTTCCCTGGCTGCTGCCAGGGATATTTCCTTGTTAGAGATATGCAAAGCAGCCTCCTGGAAAACAGTCCATACTTTCACCAAGCATTACTCTTTGGATATCCAGGCTAGGAGTGATGCTAGGTTTGGGGGCAGCAGTGCTGCAGAGCCTATTCCCAAAATAGGTTTGATTCCCTCCTCCATGGAGATACTGCTTGGTAGTCTGCAATATGCCAGAATACAGCAAGACTTCATGTTGTTTGAAGAAAAAATTACTCGCCTTAGTAATTGTGTTTCTTCTAATGGAGTCTTGCTGTATTCTGACCTCCCCGCCTCCCCTCTCAGAACCTGTTTTTTGGGGAAGTGGGTTGGCAGGTACAGTGCTGTAGGGGTGCACTAGTTGCTGCGGAGTTGGCTTAACTTCTGTTTAAGTTATTTAAGTTTACTACCTGGTTTTTGTTTTTGGACTTCTCGACTTGAATCTTATGGGGATCCAAAAAACTTAGTTGCCTTTTGGCTAATGGTTTTTACAATTTCCTCTTTTAGAGTGTAGCTAGTAAGTAGTAACTGGTAAGAATCTGACAGTTACACTTCAAGTGCAGCAGACAGTGGTTTGAACTGAGCTCGAGCTCAACGTTCTATGCTTTCAGCATAGAGTTAACTCTTTCATCTACGGGGCAGTTCAAGTGCTGGGGCTAACTGCAATATGTCAGAATACAGTAAGACTCCATTAGAAGAAACACAATTACTAAGGTGAGTAATTTTTTCTTCTCTTCAGTTGTTTCTCACTTATGGTGAAGTGGGTAAAGGTAAGCCTGCTACTAAAAGGACTATTGCCAGATGGATTGTCTCTTGTGTACAATTCTGCTATGGCAAATTGGGCAAAACACCCCCTCCAAGCTTGAAAGCTCACTCGACTAGGGGTACAGCTGCCACTCTGGCTGCTGCCAGAGATATACCCTTGCTAGAAATCTGTAAAGCAGCCACCTGGAAAACAGTCCATACATTCACCAAGCATTACTCTCTGGACATCCAGGCTAGGAGTGATGCTAGGTTTGGCACAGCAGTACTGCAGAGCCTGTTCGCAAAGTAGGTTCTGCATTCCCTCCTCCTGGGGGAACTGCTTGGTAGTCTTCATATTGTCAGAATACAGCAAGACTTCATGTTGTTTGAAGAAAAAAATACTCACTGTAGTAGTGTTGTTTCTTCTAATGGAATCTTGCTGTATTCTGATCTCCCTCCCTGCCTCCCCTCTCAGAACCTAGTTTTTGGGAAGTGGGCTGGCAGGTACAGTGTTGCACCTTAAGGGTGTACCTTGTACCCTCCCTCTTTAGGGTGGGGTAGTTGTTTTATTGTTGTTATTGTTTTATATATATATATACTGTGTATATGTGTATATATATATATATATAGATATATAGATATATATATAAAGTCACTAC
The DNA here is from genome assembly GCA_016271365.2 of Neoceratodus forsteri. NCBI lineage: Eukaryota > Metazoa > Chordata > Ceratodontiformes > Ceratodontidae > Neoceratodus > Neoceratodus forsteri. Next base: position 1,072,198,827 of record CM028130.1, read on the forward strand.
CTTATTTTCTTGGGTTCTTGACTTGAGTCTTTTGGGGCCCAAATTGTTGCCTTTGTGTACTAGTTAGTTTGCTCGTAAGAATCTGATGGTTACACTGGTAAGTACCAGAGACAGAGATCTGAAAACCGATCTCGAGCTCAACGTTCTATGCTTCTTCATAGAGTTAACTCTTTTCTTTCCGGGTCAGTTCAAGTGCTGGGGCTAACTGTATATTGTCAGAATACAGCAAGACTCCATTAGAAGAAACAACATTACTAAGGTGAGTAATTTTTCTTCCATGGTATTCATCTGAATTGCCTGGAATGGTGTTATTGATATGGAATGTTCAAGTAGTATGAAAAGAGAGAGCAGCAACTTCTGAGGAGAGAGGGATTCAGGGTAGTTAAAAAGGCAACAAAATTAGATTATTAATTTAACAAAAAAGGTCAAAAACATATCACTATACTGGGTAGACAATAACAGAACGCATCTAGTACATGATCTTGAAACCCAAAATCCTGAGGATGGAAATCCCGATAACAGAATCCCAGGCCACAATCCCAACAGGAAGAAAATGCCGACAGCACAATTTCTGATGCTGTTCCGGGGGGGGGGGGCTCTTCCCCCAGCACCCCTATACATAAACACCTCAGGATCACCATACAGTGGGGAATGTGGCTGCCAGGAGGTCCACCAAACCCTCAGGATTGTGGCCATCAGGAATTTGGTATCGGGATTTTGATTGTCAGGATTTTTGGTGTGAGGATCTTGTACGTATACCAAAAGAACAACTGGAGGGCATCTAGAGGTTTAAAAGCTGTTTCTTATCACCTTTAAGATTGTAAAAAGAACATATGAGCAGGCATTTCTGGATTAGGGCAGGAAACTAAATTTAACACTAAAGGAATTCTTATTTATTTGGGACAGATGAGGATGTGCGCTCTCTCTCTCTCTGTCTCTCTGTCTTTTCTTCACTCTTTTCTCTCCTCTGTATCTGGAGCTATAATGGGGTTAGCAGAGAAACATTGGGGGAATTCATCAATCTATGCAATGTGTAGTTTTTAATGCTAATGTGTGACTACATTAATAGGGTATTTGGTTGAGAACATTACTTGAAAAAATTATGTTTTATCATTTATTTTTATACATTCAAACATGTCTAATACTAAACTGGTTATTCTAATTACGTAGAATGTGAGTGGCCTTAACCACAAACTTAAGAGATATTTGATGTTGAGGCATCTTAAGGAACTAAACCCATCTTTTGTATTTTTACAAGACATGCATCTAACCTCAGAACATTACAATTTAATTTTGAGAGAATGGGTGGGTCAGGTCATTGCTGGTGGGTTGAGCAGTAACATACACGGGAGTAAGAATACATAAGCCATTACCCTTTTTGTGTTACAGGGTCCAAAACTGCACTCAGTATTCAATTTCATTTTATTTAAAGGTTACATGTTTTAATGATGTAATTGTTGTTACTCAGCTGATCATATATCATACTCTCCCTTGATTATCATATGAAGATTTTTAAATGAATATAATTAACCATGTTTGGTCTCTGAATGACAAGAATGCTGATTTACTGATTCATCTGTCTTCTTTCAAAGTTCAGCAAATGTATGTGCTTAATTCTGCAGGCTTCTCCTCTATTGAGAACCTCGAGGAGTACACAGGGCTGAAATGCTTGTGGCTAGAGTGTAATGGCCTCCAAAAAATTGAGAACCTGAATGTTCTGGTCGATATGCGCTGCCTGTTCCTGCAACAAAACCTAATACATAAGATTGAAAACCTGGAGTCACTGCAGAAGCTTGACTCACTCAACCTCAGCAATAACTACATCAAAACTGTGGAGAGCCTCTGTGAGTATTCCCTGAGAACTTGTAGCAGCCTTTTGCAAGAACATGTCAGACAGTGTAAAAAAACCTCTAATCAGGTGGTTAGAAGCCACCTGCTATACACTAGTAGAATAATATTAATGGCCTTCGAAGTCAGCATGTATGTGTACAGTTATAAGATTTTCACTCTGCATGCACTGATTTTCACACTGGGAAGGTTTTCTCGTTGGAGCAAATTTGGAGCAATTAAATTTATTTATTTCCATGTTTGCAACCGTATAATGAATGTCTTAATGGAAAAGTGGTACCATGTATAAATTGCTCGACTTCTGTAAATCAGAAGGGTTAAATGCATGCTGTAAATAGATTAAATGTATGTTTATCAATTACATTCCAGCACTCATAAACCCCATTTCTGCTGTGGGGCAACAGGCTTGAATGATTAAGTGTATCCTATTGCCTATCAATAAACAAATATTGTATATAAAAAAAAAAAGAAAATAGGAAATAAAGTTAGAATGGATGTTTCGTAAGTTGGCCTGTTGGTGCAGTGGAATTGTAGTCATGTGCAGTGTTGATGTAACCAGGATTGTGTGCTCAACACAGGGCATTTGTAGATTGCGAGGAACTGGAGGAATGAAGGTCCAAGAGGAGCCTGTCCTCCAGTGGGGTGGGATAGTTGTTCCTTCCAGTGCAACACTTCCACCTGGGTGACCATGGTTGGCAGTGCAACGGAAGTTCGGCGAGAGGAAGGGAAGCCACTGGCCAGGCTGTGTATTGGCACATGCTTGTGACTCCTTGGGTGCCAGTATCCTGTGGTTTGGGGACGATTGGCAAGAAAAGTCCTGGCAACAGCAGGATGATATAGGGTACTCATGGGCCCTGCTCCATTGCCAGCCTTGTCTCATTACTGGCTCTCCTGGGCAGGATGCTGACCCAAGGGGGACAAAGGGTAACTGGTAAGATCGTGTCAGGGCTAGGAAATGTCAGTTGGAAGGAGGGAGCTGTGTTGGTGACAAAGGGGGATCAAATGTGAATTTAAAAATAAAGATTGATGTTTCTTCAGGAATAATCTAAAAAGAAAAGCAGGCATAGCTCATTTCTAGATTATTCCTCCAGATCACTGTGTTCGAAATATTGATTCTTACTTTATTTCCTAAAAACTTTCCCCATCTCTACTTTGGATTTTGGATTTTATGTCACACTTTAAATAGTAACATAGTGATTTTGAGTGGGAAGGAACTCAAGGCCCATCAGCCACCCCCCTCCACTTAAACCTTTCATAAGCAGGGATAAATAAGTATGCTGTCAGAGTAAGACTAGCCCACCAGGATCCCCTCTGTTGGGTAGGTGGCCACCGTATACACTCTGAATATTTCTGCATTCATTTGTTTTCTAATTTGATGGGGGATTTTAGACACTGCAAGTCAATGTAAGATGCAAGCACAGAGCTAGTATAGCAGATTGACATGGGATACTCATATAAGTCCTCTCCGTATCAACTTTCTGGGTGGGCCCCCTGTACCCCATTGTAATATTCAGGGTACCATGTGTTTCCTTTGGTAAGCAGAGATGTTTCCAGACTTACTTTGCTACTAGCTTTCTACATGCATCTGAACCTGCAGACAGGCTGGATAACCTCTAGGCCTTTTTCTGCCGATACATTTCTCTTAATTGTGCTCAACTACCTTTATCCATCATATATTCCCACTCTGCATGAACCATTGTGACAGGAATAAAAATATGATGTGTATTCAAGACTTTGCACTAGTGCAGGACTAAAATGTTGCAACTAAGAAAAATAATGCGACTGTGCCAATTTGGGCGATGATGTATGGAAAAAATGGAAGATAGTTTCAGCCCCCAGCTGATTCTGTGTATGCCCTGATGAGTGAGGGCATGGCCCAGGGTAACTCCTGTGTCTAGGGGTGTACTCATCTTATGGCTCGCTGGGAGCCTACTTACAAAAAGTTATAGCAAAGCTGCCACAGTTTGCCTGACTGTCACTAAGACAGATAGTGGACACAATGGCCTGAAAAACAACCTCCAACACCAAAGTGTTAGTCCATCTGTGATCTTTACTGGGGTGATTTTTTTAGCAGTTAATTTAGGTACAGGCTATTACATCACCTGGAGTTAGGAGACTCTTGCAGTTCATCCTGTTACTCATTATTCATGCCAGTAGGTCTCAAGGTTCGTAGCTTGCGGTTTTCTCTGGGACCCTGACCCCATTCAACATTATGGACTCTCCTGTACTTGCATTTGTTTGTGGCATAATAGCCAGAAAAGAGTTTCTTTCCTGTTTCCTCTTCTGTAGTGCCTGATTATTTATAAATGGTTTGAGTGTGAGCTTGCTTTGTCAGTCTTTTGACTGGGCTGAAAGGAACACCAGCCAGGTGCTCCAATATCCCGAATCACTACTGCAGTTGCATGAACCATCAGTCTGGCCCCTGCCACTATAACCTGCTGCCCTACGATTCCTGAGTTCCCAATGTGAATATGCATGGAACCACAGCTGGACACCAGAGTGGCGGTACCAGTCCTGCAGATCCACCCTACTCGATCTCCCACTTGGCAGAGTGGTGCAACAGCCAGCCCTGTTTTAACAGGAACAGACCACATTCCCAAATCACATTTATTACCTTAGCCTTTGGCAGTGTGGGAAATTGTCACCTTCAGCATCTTGCTCCTTTCTATAACCATATTTGGATAGCTATCGTCAGGGACTTCCTCCAGGCCCGAAAGCCTTCAGTGCACACTCCTTGAGGGAGTGTCAACCCAGGATTCCCGCTTATCACCGATGCTCCTCTATGCTATCCTGGGAAGAGGGCTGCTAATATCCATGTCCCTCAGGATCTGTGAAGCCTCAATTGGTGAGAATCCTGCACAGCAGAGAGTGGTACCACCCTGGTCTGAGTCCTACAGCCAGCCACTCATGGGACACACCCGTGACCACCACCTCCAGTGCTTCTGGCTTCCCTGGCACCCAACATTTAAACTGGTGATGTCTGTACTAGAACCCCTTCTTGACCCCCCTCCTCCATGAGGCGCCAGATTGACCCGATCTTGACTCAAGGCATGAGCACTGAATCCCCCCAGAACCCCAGAAACCCCACCAGCCTCTGCAAACAAGGCACTGAACAAATTCTTCCTTGATGCTACAGGCATGTTGGGTCCAGGAGGGCTCCCATGACAGTCCAGACCCAGGATCCTGCCACCACCCCAGGTCTGACAGGCCCTCTCCAGCCATCCTTAGCGGACACTCATGAAGACGTGCATCCTCTAACCCTGAGGTGAAACTCAGACTCAGGAGAAGTGAACTAACATTCAGTCCAAATCTCCTTTTATGACACAAAGATTCAGCACTCGAAGGTTTCAGTAGTATCAGCAGTGTAATTTTTAATACAGCAAGAAGTGCCCAGACAAAACTCCCTCTTGCCCCGGCGCTTCAGCCTTTTAGCGGGCCTTCATCAGGGGCGGGCCTGCCCCCTGATGAAGGCCCGCTGAAGGCCTGAAGCACTGCGGCTAGAGGAAGTTTTGTCTGGGCACGTCTTGCTGTATTAAAAATTACAGTGCTGATACTCCTGAAACCTTTGAGTACTGAACCTTTCTTTGTGTCTTAAAGGTTTATTTTCTGGTAGCTGGCTGCCCAGCTGATTGCTGCACTGCTTGACTGAGCACACTGAAACTTCCTGCTTCATATGCTTTATAAATCCCCTTTTACCCTTGCCCTAGTCACGTCCCTCTCCCGTTAAGGAGAGACTCTGGTGCTCAAGCTGAATATTGATACATCTGATCGGATTCACACATAGTGCTAATATGCAATGTTTTAAAACCAGTCCCATATTTTTAACTATTACAAGAAGAGCGGACTTGTGGCAATGATGTCAACACATATGACGTCAGCACCATTGTATAATCTACGTCAGTTTGGCGGTGCAGGAATTTCTACTAGTTGTTTACATTTCAGGCTAACTTGCAAATGCTACAAAACCATGTTGAACCTTAAAATCTGTGGTAAATATATATTGCCTGTTACAGCTGCCATTAGATTATTTCCATGGGAGGGTTTGTAGAACGACGGACCCCACAAATCCTTGTTTAGTTATCCTTTAAATTAATAATTATTTTTTGCCTTTGTAGCTACTCTGAATCTATTTCTCTACAGCAACTGTTGCTTTCATTCTACCTGAACATTCTATAACATCAGTATCATCATTCCAAGCCTTCAGATAAATAGCATGGAAGTGGTGTACCTGACGCTGTGGAATGTCTTGGAAATATGAAAAAAAAAAAAAAAAAGAGCAGTAACTAGTGAGGAGAGTGGAACTCTGTTTAGATCTGAGTGTGCCCCAAAAGTAGATTATTTATCAAAACTGCTTAAAGGGAATGACTCCTCCTCCCCTGATAACTACCGCCCTACAGCATCTCCCTCCTCCCCACTCTAGCTAAACTCCAGGAATACCTGGTTCTAACCCCAGGAATCCCTCACTTAACGTTTAAACTTCAGCAGTCATCTTGGCTGAGAGTGACATGCCAGAGAGAGAACCTATGCAAATTTTAGAATCTGGAATGTAGGTTCAAGCTCTGCATCCGGGGCCCCACTCTGGCCATTGCTCAAGTGTTTCTCTGCCTGAAGAGAGCAGTCACTCTGTGGTGAATTCTGGTAATGGCTGGTTCTCCAGTCAGGTTTTGTTATTTTGTAGTTTGTTTAAAAAAGTGTAGTTGTATTTAGTTTTTCAATTACTCTGCACTAGGGTTGTTTCAGTACTTTATGGTTTCTCTGATTCCCAGTTGGTTCCCAGTAACCAGAGAATATCCTAGCTGGCTATCATTTTACTTTTTTCCTCTTTTCATCTACTAACCCCACTTTTTTTGAAATTAGCAGTGGTTTAGAATCGTTTTAACTATTCAAATTACAGAGAATGGAGCACTTTCACTTTGTTTCTGCCTGTGCCCTTTCACCTTAATTAATCGGTTTCTGTTTCAGGAACTGCAATTTGACCATTGGCACAGTTTCCTCGGTACAAGAGCTATTTTACTATTGGGCTGTAGTACTGCATTGTTTTTTGGGATTCATTTCCTTATAATTTTAAAGATGAACTGCAAATTAAATACTGTAGCCCGCTCCCATCCCACATACCTTTCTAAGCTGTGTCGGGAGTTTGAGGCTGTTATCAGTAACATTTTTGGAATAATCTGCACATTTTGAAGTACTGTCGAAACATTTTGGCAAATACGGAAGTGCTGCCCAGGTCCCCATCGAGCGTGCACAGGTTTACATGGGTATCCCATCCATTTAGTAATGTTACAAACACCACTGCTGTCAGTGGAGCAGCAGTGGAAGGGGGGGCTTATTAGTCTTATTTTATTGCTTTCACGGGGGTCTTAATACCTAAATTAATTCTTACAGCAACACGGAAAGGTCGTTGCTGTAAGTATTAATTTAGGCATCAAGACCCCTGTGAAAGCAATAAAATAAGAATAATAAGTCCCCCTCCACTGCTGCTCCATTGAGAGAAGTGGTGTTTGCAACATCACTAAATTGTAATTCCTGGCATTTTATTTGCTCCAAAACCTCATTAAAAAGGGTAACATTTTTAAAAAGAAGCATGCCTTCTTAGTCTGCCTCTGTGTCACCTAAAAATAATTAAAAAAAAAGGCTTTGAGAGCGTTCCCAACAATTGTGGAAAGCACACATCTGAATGGTCCATTTCATAGTGTTCAGCAGCAAATAATGTTAAAGGTGACAAGAAAAAAGATAAAGCTGCACAGCTATCAACTATTCTCGGTAAAGATGGTTCAGACATCAGGGTGTCTGAAAGGGGGAGCCCTGAATCCAGTGATGGCAAGAATATAAATAAAAGAGCCTCAGAGCAGGCACTGGAAATGGTGTCTGCCAAAAAGAAATTTAGAGAAAAGAATGTCGCTGCCACTCCAGAAGAGAGAAAGGAGATGGCACAGATAAAATACCCTGATCAGAGGACACATCAAAAATGTGGCAATTTTTCCAGGCGACCCAAGCCATGAGAAATATTAATAAGATACCTGCCACCTCCCTCCCCAGTTCAGGCTCCAACCTATCTGCCTGCAGAAGAGGAGGAAGAAGAATATGTACAAATGGAGGAAGGTGACCCCATGGAATTAGAAGGGTGCACCTTAGCAACATTTCAAACCTCCTCCAGTCATAAAGAGGACTACTCATCCTTTTCCTCATTTGTTAGATAAATGGTCGGTAGGTACCCTGACCATCACCAAGCTAGAGACAGAGGAGGTTGAAGAGGATACTGATTTTATGGACATGCTAGGAGTAGCTTCACCAAGAAGGATGCTATCCGCATACGTAAACTACATATGAAGGCCATAACAAAAATCATGTCTGCATCCATCTCAACTGCAGCCACAGATAAGAAAATTGAGAGAAAATATCAGGTGGAGAAGGACGGAGTGGCATTTGTATATGCCCATCCTCATCATTACAAAGTAGTTCAGGCTGCTGCTTGTGAGACAGCAAAAATCCCTTGGAAAAGAAGTCTAAAACAATTGGTTACTATGGCCAAAAAGGTTTATGCTACAGCTTCTCTGCTTATTGGGCAGGCAGCTTACTCAGCACTTATAGCATAGTGCCAGAAAGCACTTTAGAATACAGTTCTGGCACTGGCAGAAACAATTGATGGTGACTTGTCACAGCACCTGATTGCCACAACAGGATCAGCCCTAGATGCTACAAAATATAATTTCCATACTGCGGTGTACTGTAATGTCACTGCTGCTAGAGTTTTGGCTCATGCAGTGTCCTTCTGAAGGTTTTCCTGGCTGAGGACTACCATCCTTTCTCAAGATACTCAAAACAAGACCATAGATTTATACTTCGAGGGAAATTCATTATTTGGTGACAAAATAGAGGCCTACTTGAAAAACGTGGATGAATACAAAACCAGTTTCAAAAGTAACACTGAGAAGGAGAAGGCCTCTCCCTCTTTCAGGTCCTATGGAAGGGGAGGCTGAGGCAGGAAATACTTCCCAAAAGCCAATGTCTCTTATGCGTCCTACGAGTACCAGTCACAAAGAGGTTACTATGGGGAAAGGGAAGGGCTTCCTGGCATAATGCTGCAGCTCTATCGCCTAAGCCCCAGCCAAATCAGAACCCCTAACAATATCTCCCAGGTCTCCCAATCATTGCCAGTGATAGGCAGACTGGCACACTTTTCCAGGAATGGGTTAACATTACTACATACAAGTGGGTACTGGAAGTAGTGGGCCAGGGGTTATGTCTGCTGTTCAGACACTTTCCAAATCTGCAGCAACACATAAAGTTTCAAACAACATGAAGTCTTGCTGTATTCTGACAATCTGCAGTTAGCTCCAGCCTTTAAACTGCCCCGGAGAGTATAGGGTTCATTTTCTATGCAGTGCATAGAACGTTGAGCTCGAGCTCGGTTGAGGTCTCTGTCTGCAGCACTTTGAAACCCAACCATCAGATTCTTTACTCTGCCTCACTGAACAGTCGCTCCGGAGATTTCTCCTTCAGTTCGGTTCAAAAGTCGGTTAAAGTGTTGGTTTTAGGCCGAAATTATTCCGCATTGTCGGTCAGGCTCTATCTGCGGTACCGTGAGTACTAGATAGTTTTTTCTGATTACTTTGTGGAAATTGTAAACTTGTTTGATTGGTTCGGCTGAACCGATCCTATATATTTGAATCCTTGTACTTTGCTTTGAAGGGTGGTTACCGGTCCTTATCGGTTTAAAAAAAAACGTGTTTTAAAAATGTTTTTCCAATACCCGTGACACGGTTAGGAACCGATAAGGAGGTCTTTCCTGGCGGTTGCCAAAAAAAGGGTAAGTTTGATTAGGATGGCCATATCTGAGAAACCCAAGAAAAAACACGGGCCCACTGGGTTTCAACACTGCAGTGAGTGTGGGGAGGTCTTTGCTAAGGCCGATCCCCACACCACCTGTGTTTATTGTCTGGGGTTTGAACACCTCGATACAGACTGCCAAACTTGTAAACATTTTCCTAAGTCTACCCTGGAGAAGAGATTAGGTAGACTTAGGGAAAAGGAGGCCGAGAAGTCCGCTGACCCAGATGGCCAGCCCAGTTCGGGTCCGACCGAATCAGAAGGAGTGCCCTCTGACCAGGGCGATACTTCTTCGGCCAAGAGGAGAGCCGATCCTAAGGGATCGGTTCCTACAAAAAGGAAATGAAAAGACAAATCAGCCGGTTCGGATCCGGAGGTTCATGTTCCGACCGCTGATGAGATTGCCCGAGTGATTCGGATTGTTGAATTGCTTCGCCCGGTTCCGTCCAATCAGGCTTCGTTAGCTAGGGATTCAGTTCGTTCGGTTCCACCGGTTCAGGAGTATGCCCCGAAGAATTTTATGAACCGGAATTTGAGGAGGAGGGGGATTATGAACAAGATGATGACTATGATGGAGCAGAAAATCTGGATGTGCCCATTGAACCGGACATCTCCCCAGACAGACCTTCTGGTGTTTCCCCTCCTAGGCTTTCTGAGTCCCCTCCCCACTATCTGTCTTACAGGAAAGTGGCTGAAACTCTCCAACTCCCTTTGGAGGAAGCTACAGAGGATCAAGAGGAGCCTGATTTTGTTGAAATGATGGACATCCCAGAGTCCAGGAGGCTGTCTATTGCCTTGCACAAATCGTATGGGAAACAGACACAAAAAATGTTAAAGTCTTCTAATTCTGTACCTCCTGTTGATAGAAGAATGGACAAGAGGTATACTTTATCAGGCTCAGACACAAATTTTTTTCTACCAGCAATGCAGCCATGTTGGGGTCGTGCAGGCTGCAGCCTGTGACAGGGCTAATGTTCCCTTGGCTTTACACCCCCCAGATAAACACTCCAGGAGGATGGATGCCTTGGTAAAGAAGCAATACATGGCATCCTCTTTGGGACTCAGGCCGGCTAATTATATGGCCTATACAGCCAGATACCAGAAGTCCAGGTGGGACACTGTACTGGCACTGGCTAAACAGGCCTCCCCCCAGCTGGCCAAGGAGCTGGAAAAGGTGGCTGCGGATTGGATTGAGGCATCTAAGGTACAGTTTCACGCTGCTGTGGACTCTGATGATGTGTCATCAAGAGTCATGGCTACATCTCCGGCTCTTTGGAGAATGGCTTGGCTCAGATGTACTAGCCTCTCACAGGACACCCAGGCTAAGGCCATGGATTTCCCTGTGGAAGGTAATTCTCTGTTTGGGGAGCAGACAGAGAATTACATGAAGAAGATGGAAGAATATAGGACCACTTATAGGAGTGCACAGGCCAAGGAGAGGCAAGCAACTCCTCAAAGGCAGCAATCTAGGGGCAGGGGCAGGCCTTTTCATAGGCCCTTCTACCAAGCACAGGCCTCTTCTCCCTTTTCACAGAGGGGGTTTTTCAGAGGGAGAGGCAGAAGGGAGATGAGCAGGGCTGCATCCACTCCTCAGCTGAAGGCCCCTGCCAAGCAGACACCCTGATGGGCCTGCCCGGGTTGACTCTTCTATCCCTGTAGGGGGCAGGCTGGCTTACTTCATCCAGGACTGGGTGTCTGTTACTTCAGACAAGTGGGTCCTAGAAGTGGTAAGCCAGGGACTGGTTCTCAGCTTCAAAAAATTTCCAAAGATGAGAACCAGATCTTTTCTACCTGCAAATCTCTCAGAAACCCTTGCCCTGGAGGCAGAGGTTTCATCTCTTCTGGCCTTAGAAGCCATAGAGAGAGTTCCTACCCTACACTGGGGCAAAGGTCTGTACTCCAGGTACTTCCTTACCCCAAAAAAGACAGGAGAGTGGTGACCCATCCTAGATCTAAGATACCTGAACAAACATCTTTTAAAAGCAAGGTTCAGGATGGTGACTCTGGGAATAATTCTTCCCTCTCTAAGGCCAGGGGACTGGCTAGCCTGCTTGGACCTCAAAGATGCCTACTTTCACATCCCCATCAGGTGCTCCCACAGAAAGTACCTCAGGTTCAAGTTGTCCTCAGGCCATTACCAGTTCAAAGCAATGCCGTTTGGCCTAACATCAGCTCCAAGGGTTTTTACAAAATGCCTGGCAGTAGTAGTGGCCTTTTTAAGTAGGCAAAAGATTTCCATTTTTCCATATCTGGATGACTGGCTCATAGTATGTCAGTCTCCAGGCCAGGCCAAGTCAGGTCAGACCTGCAAGTCAGCCATCAAGTGCTCACTTCCCTGGGATTTCTTCTCAGCCTCCCCAAATCAGTTCTCAAACCAGTGCTGCTTCTTACCTTTATAGGGGCAGAGCTAGACACTGTCAAAGCAAGAGCCTTTCTTCCCCTGCAAAAGGGCAAGAGTTCTTATAGAACTGGCTTCTTCCTTCAGCCTTCAGGTGTCCCGACCAGCAAGGCACTTCCTTCAGCTCTTGGGCCACATGGCAGTTTCTACAGCAGTGGTCCAAGGGGCAAGATTTCAGATGAGGGACATTCAGTTCCATCTGAGGGCCTTTTGGTCCCAAAGGAAGGACCCGCTTACCAAACTGATTCCAGTGACTCAGACACTGATCCAAGCTCTTCAATGGTGGCAGGATCAGGACAATTTAAGGCAAGCGGTCCCATTTGTCACTCAGTCTCATTCGGTGGTCCTTACCATGGATGCTTCCCTTTTGGGGGTGGGGAGTTCATCTGGGGGGCTCTCACGGCCCAGGGACTGTGGTCCCCTCAGGAGTCCCTTCTCCATATCAATCTCCTGGAACTCAGGGCAGTTTTTCTGGCCCTGCAAGCCTTCTCTCAGTCTGTGCAGAACAAGGTGGCTCAGGTCAGAACAGGCAACACCACTACCATGTGGTACATCAACAAGCAGGGAGGCACTCAGTCTATGGCCTTGTGCACGGAAGCCATGAAATTGTGGTTCCTGGCTTGTTCCCTGATAGCAGTCCACCTTCCAGGAAAGGACAATGTGCTGGCAGATGCACTGAGCAGGATCTCCCAGGGCCATCACGAATGGTCCCTGGACGCCCTGGTGTTAAAAGTGATTTTTTTCAACATGGGGCACTCCATAGATAGGTCTCTTTGCAGCCTCAGACAATCACCAACTTCCTCTGTGTTGTTGCAGACCCCAAGTCTTGGGTTCAGTCCCTCTGGATGCTCTGATTTTGAACTGGGAATGAAAATTCCTGTATGCCTTCCCTCCTTTTCCTTTACTGTTTAGGGTTCTAGTCAAGGTAAGGTCACAACCTTGCAAAGTGATTCTGATTGCTTCAGACTGGGCCATACAGCCTTGGTACCCTCTGTTGCTGTCTCTAGCAGTCCATCTTCCCCTGTCTCTTCCCAGGAATTACAACCTGTTAACCTCCTCTCAGGGGAGGATTTGGTACCCCAATCATCGGTCTCTCAATCACAAGGCATTCCTCTTGAAGAGTTAGAGTATGCAGATTTGCATCTGTCTCAGGGGGTTCTGGATATTCTCAAAACCTTGTGAAAGTTCTCCACCAGGAAAAACTTATGACTCCAAATGGAAAAGATTCAGCATTTGGTGTTCCAAGAAACATATCTCTTCAGACACTGCTGAATTGCCTACAGTTCTGGATTATATGGTCCATCTTAATGGCCTAGGCCTCAGAACCAGCTACTCTCAAGGTACACTTGTCAGCTGTTTCTGCTTTTCTATCAGTGGGGAAGCCTTCCTCACTATCATCTCATCCTGTGTTCTGCAAATTTTTTAAGGGATTGCGTCATACCAATCTTCCCTTCAGGGATCCTGCTCCTGCCTGGGACTTAAATGTTTGCATTGCTCAACTTATGCAACCTCCTTTTGAGCCTATGTCCTCAGCAGAGCTTAAGTACTTGACTTGGAAAACTGTGTTTCTGGTAGCCATTACCTCTGCCAGACATATCAGTGAATTGCAAGCCCTGTAAGTGGAACCTGATTTTATCTCCTTTCATAGAGATAAAGTGGTTCTTAGAACCAATAGGAAGTTCTTGCCCAAAGTGGTTTCAGACTTCCACTTGAATCAGTCTGTGTTTCTCGCTGTCTTCTTCACTGATCATTCTTCCTCAGGAGAGAGGAGGCTACAAGTTTAGATGTTAAAAGAGCCCTTAGCTACTACATAGAGCGTACCAAGGGTCACAGGTTTGATTCCTTCCAGTTGTTCCTCACTTATGGGGAAGTGGGAAAGGGCAAACCTGCTACCAAGAGAACTATTGCCAGGTGGATTGTGTCTTGTATACAATTCCGCTATGAGAAACTGGGAAATATTCCACCTTCCACCCTCAGGCCTGAGGGCTCACTCTACAAGAGGTACAGCTGCTTCCCTGGCTGCTGCCAGGGATATTCCTCTGTTAGAAATGTGTCAAGCAGCCACCTGGAAAACAGTCCATACCTTTAACAAGCATTACTCTCTGAATATCCAGGCTAGGAGTGATGCTTGGTTTGGCACAGCAGTACTTCAGAGCCTATTCCCAAAGTAGGATCTCTCCCTCCTCCATGGAGGTACTGCTTGGTAGTCTGAAGATTGTCAGAATACAGAAAGACTTCATGTTGTTTGAAGAAAAAATTACTCACCTTAGTAATTGTGTTTCTTCTAATGGAGTGTTGCTGTATTCTGACCTCCTTCCCTGCCTCCCCTCTCAGAATCTGCTTTTGGGAAGTGGGTGGGCAGGTGCAATGTTGCACCCCAAGGGTGTCTTCAGCACACTCTCCATGTTTCTGGGTGCTTTGCATTATAATCTTTATTTTGGATAGGTTTTGGTTTTGGGTTTCCTGACTTGAGTCTTCCTTGGGAATCCAAAACTTTCTGTTGCCAGTTGGCTAGTTAAACATTTTACAGTTTCCACATAGTATAGTTAGTGAGTGTTTGCTCGTAAGAATCTGACGGTTGGGTTTCAAAGTGCTGCAGACAGAGACCTCAACTGAGCTCGAGCTCAACGTTCTATGCACTGCATAGAAAATTAACCCTATACTCTCCGGGGCAGTTTAAAGGCTGGAACTAACTGCAGATTGTCAGAATACAGCAAGACTCCATTAGAAGAAACACAATTACTAAGGTGAGTATTTTTTTCTTGCAAGCCACCCCTCACTGTGTGATGGTGACATGCACTGTGAAAGTGATAGGAGTACCGCTTGCTTAATGCCCAATACCTCTGTGCACTCTGGCCACCGGCAAAGTCCCTACAGCTCCACTCCATTCTCAGCTTCTGCTCTCCGACATCAGCCAGCAGCAGCAGATGGGAGACCACCATCTCTGCTCTGCTAGAATGGTGCGAAAATATAACAGATGCCACCTGGACACTGCGCAACTGCGGCGTTCACTCTTCATTTTTCTCATTTCCTTGCCGCTAGACACAGTCATCACCGGTATGTTGCACATGACAGGTTACGTGCATGGGATGAAGCAATCACAGAAGGCACGCACAGATTCAGACTTAGCCAGGTTAGACGTTAAAATGACTCTCCCCCAAGGTCAGAATCAAAGTCTTAGGCTCCGACAGCCCTGCAGTGGTCCTGACCAAACAAACAAAAAGTAATTGTATAGTATGCATGCCATCACTGCTGGAGACAGGAGACATCCTCCCTTGTATAGGGGCTTTACCTGTACTACTTGCAGTTGCCTATGCTGCAGAATCCCAGAGGCACTCTCTGTCCCTTACCTTGATGGCATTCCAATAGGCATGATCCCACCCCTCAGATGGACACCAGGCACTAATTCCCTGACATTTGTTTGGGTGGAGTGAACAATTTGTCCAGATTTATTTCTTCAGTATTACAAAAGCTCATGGATGTTGTATGGTAGAGAATCAAAACTTGTCCCTACTACACAGCATAGCATCTGTGCAACCTCATGGTATTCAGATGAACATCAACATCCCAACCTAGTTGTCGTGTCCACCGTGTCTGGTCCTAGCACCATTTTTTGTTTGCTCAAACATCCAATATAAAACCATTTTTTTTCTCATCATATACTTATGTTTGAATGGATTTTTTTTTTCAAGCTGCATCAATAATACCAGGTACTGTAGTTTTTGGAGTGCAACAGTTAAGATACACACTTTTTTAATAATAAAAAATAGAGAAGAAACCCGTGTATTACTTAGCAATAACCGAGTATAAACTAAGTAAATGGGTAATTTCATTGTTCATCTGTGCACCGCCTCATAGTGTCTGATTGAATTCTGTAGGTCATGTTTAAATTATGCAATTATAACATATAATAATAAAATCAGTAGTTAAAAAGCTTTAAATGTGCAACACTGTTGGTGACTCAACTTTACATGATGAGAATCTACGATTCTATGAAATATAAATTAGATTTTTGCTTTGCAGGACCCAAGTAACACACATATAATATATTGATAAAAAGGATGTGTCTGTTAAAATGATTAGCAATTCATTTTATTCTGCAGACTAGTAATGATCAGTCCCACGGTGATAAATGAAAAAGTAGATTGGATCCTACTTGTGCCCAAGAATGCATTTAGTGCACACATTATCGAGATACTGCATACTAACTGCAGTGCTTCATAATTGTTGCACAGCATTGTCAGAGAGCTACACAGTCATTTAAAAAAAAACATATATTTTGTTATTTCAATTTGGATAAACAGTTTTTTTTTCCCATTTCAACTATTATGATCTACTTATATGCTGGGTAAGCATATTCTTCTTCTTTTTTTTTCCAAGTAACACAAGAGGATTAACGATAACGATCGGAGTTCCAGAAAAATAACACTGAATACATGTAAAAAACAATGTGGCATTGGATTAATTTTTTTAATGCAAAGTCAATATCTCATTAAAGTCGTGCTCACCCATGCAACAGCGTCATATCATTATCCCTACTTTACTTCATAAATGGCTCAAGATATCAAGTGAGGAAAGTGATAAAGTAGTTGGACCATCAAAGTTTCCAATTCTTCTTTTATTTCTCTATTTGAGTGAGCATGAATATGTTCTATATCTAATGGCCCTTGCTTCTAACCATAATTTACAGAAATAAAAAAAGTTTTCATTGCATTTTTTAAAAATAACGTGGGTCATATTATAAATTCATCTAACATATACTATTCAAAGTCATTCTGCGTGTGGTTGATCTGGCAGCATAAACTGGAGGTGACACTAATGAGCTGTGAACAAGTTTGTACATCCAGCAGATGTGGGTTAGATTACCTCAGTCTCCTCTGGCATACTGTGTGACCTTGATTAAGCCACTTAACCTCCCCAGTTATGCAAGGTTATCTCTTAAAACATAAATTTGTGACTAGTTGACCTTACCCACCTACCAAAATAGTCACACTGATATGATCCATCTCAGTGCTACTTGGATTGGATTCGGGGAATTGTGAGTAAAGAGTGATTGATAATCCCACAGAACAGGTTAAATAAGACAAACTGTTTTCTGTCCGATAGAGCTGGGGATGGTGACCTCTATCCATATGTATTTATTTAATTTTGATTTGGTTAAAGGTATCCCCAGAAGGCAGTACACGGGTGGATTGTCAGAAAACTGGGGCTTGAACCTGCTGCTGCAGATGGCCCAATATCAGTCCATGAGGGACTAGTGGTGGTGTTTCTGGATTTCAGACTGGGAACTGCAACTCCAGGGGTACAAAAATTACTGGATGTAAAAGCCTATGTGCATTGTCTTATGTGGCAGTTTACCCTCTCATACCAAGCTGAACTGATAATTAACAAAGCTGGCCACCTTCCCAGATATTATGTGAAGCCCAAAGAAGCAGAAGACTTTATCATTAGAGAAGGTAAAGGTATGGAGGGTAGGTCTCGTACCTATTCCACTCTTTTATCATGCCAATCTCTTTATGAATCTAAAATATCGATTCCCAAATCCACAGGGATGACTCATTGTGATTATGATAGCCAGTTGTCATCCCTGCACAACTTTTGTCCTGTATAGATGTGACTATAGCAGAGCTCAGCTAATAAGTAATGCTGGCAGCATGACCCCACAGGGGAGGGGACGAGCAGTGTGACTGTGGGAGCTGTATCAGTGTATATTCAGGTATTTCCAGCATACTGCATAATGGGCAATGGCCTGAACTGGTAGGGTAGGACTACGGCATACTGAGCAGTATAGCTTGTTTCCGTGTTCATTCAAACTTGGTCTAACACCCAAGACTGGCACAGTAGTGCAGCACTGATGGGGTGCACAGTTGAGCAGTCATCTCTGGATGAGAGTTTACCAACATGTAGTATTCCCCGGTTGCTGCCCAAGCAGAAGTTCAAAATCACATGGCATTTATTGTAAAAGTATTTAATTTTCCCCAGCGTCCTCCTGCCCAAAAAACAGATCCAAGTAACCCACACATGGGACGTACTGACAAAGAAGCTGCCACATCTCACCTTTCCTGGTCAATAAATTACATGCAACCAAGGAGAAAAATTTAAATGAATAATCCTCAGTGCTGAACTGTGGCATTTTAACTTTATCTTTTTTTTTTTTCAAACAACATGAAGTCTTGCTGTATTCTGACATATGCAGTTAGGTCCTGCCTTTCAACTGCCCCAGAGAACAAAGAGTTAAACTTTCCATGGTCAGCATGGAATGTTCACCACGAGCTCGGTTGAAGCCCCTGTCTGCTGTTGTTTAAACTGCAACCGTCAGATTCTTTACTCCGCCTCACTGAACAGTCACTCCGGAGATTTCTCCTTTGCTCGATTCAAAAAAAGTCAGTTGAAGTGTCATTTTTTCGGTCGGTTTCTATCGAATTGCTGTTACCGCTCAGTCGGTTCAAGTCTCTGTCTGTGGTACCGTGAGTACTAGATAGGTTTTCTGTTTAAGTTTGTGCTTCATTTAGAGTGTGGTAACTGGTCCGTATCGGTTCTAAAAAAAATGGATTTTATTACGTTTTTTTTCCAGGACCTGTGACACAGTCAGGAACCGATAGGGGAGTCTTGCCTGGTGGATTACCGAAAAAAGGGTAAGTTTTGGATAGGATTGGCCATGTCTGAGAAACCCAAGAAAAAAAACGGGCCCACTGAGTTTCAACACTGCAGTGTGTGTGGGGAAGTCTTTGCCAAGGCTGATCCCCACACCACCTGTGTTTATTGTCTGGGGTTTGACCACCTCGATTCAGACTGCCAAATTTGTAAGAATTTTCCCATATCTACCCTGAAAAAGAGATTAGATAGACTGAGGGAAAGGGAGGCTGAGAAGTCCGCTGACCCGGATGGCCAGCCTGGTTTGGTTCCGACTGAACTAGAAGGAGTGCCCTCTGACCAGGGCGATACTTCTTCGGGCAAAAGGAGAGCTGATTCTGAGGAGTCGGTTCCAGTGAAAAGAAAGAGTAAAGATAAATCGTCTGGTTCGGACCCAGAAATTCATACTCCGACCGCCGATGAGATAGCCAAGGTGATAAGGATAGTGCAATTGTTTACTTCGGTTCTGACCAAACCGGCACCATCTGGCAGGGGTTCGGTTTGGTCGGTCCCACCCGGTTCCGGATTACACTTTGGAAGAATTTTATGAACTGGAGGAGGCGGAAGGAGAGTATGAGGATGATTATGGTGATTATGAAAGTCTGGATGTGCCTATTGACCCGGACATCTCCCCAGACAGACCTTCAGGTGTTTCTCCTCCTAGGCTTTCTGAGTCCCCTTCTCACTATTTGTTTTACAAAAAAGTGTCTGAGACCCTCCAGCTTCCTATGGAGGAAGCAGTATTGGATCAGGAGGAGCCTGATTTTGTTGAGATAATGGACATCCCAGAGTCCAGGAGACTGTCTATTCCCCTCCACAAATCCTTTGGGAAACAGACACATAAAATTCTTAAGTCTCCTAATTCCATTCCTCCTGTGGACAGACGAATGGACAAGAGGCACACTCTCTCAGGCTCAGACATGGAGTTCCTTTTCCAGCAATGCAGCCATGTTGGGGTAGTGCAGGCTGCTGCCTGTGATAAGGCAAATATTCCCTTGGCATCACACCCCTTAGACAAGGACTCCAGGAAGATTGATGCCATGGCAAAGAAACAATACATGGCAGCATCTTTGGGACTCAGGCAGGCTAACTATATGGCCTATACAGCTAGATACCAGAAGTCCAGGTGGGATACTGTGCTGGCTCTGGCTAAACAGGCCCCTGACCAGCTTGCCAAGGAGCTGGAGCTGGTGGTTGCAGATGTGATTGAGGCATCTAAAGTACAATTTCATGCTGCTGTGGACTCCAATGATGTTTCATCAAGAGTCATGGCTACATCTGTGGCTCTTCGGAGGATGGCTTGGCTCAGATGTACTAGCCTCTCACAGGATACCCAGGCTAAGGCCATGGATTTTCCTGTAATTGGTAATTCTCTGTTTGGGGAGCAGACAGAGAACTACATGAAAAAGATGGGTGAGTACAGGACCACTTACAGGAGTGCTCAGGCCAAGGAAAGGCAAGCAACTCCTCAAAGGCAATAGTCCAGGGGCAGGGGCAGGCCTTTCCAAAGGCCTTTTTACCAAGCTCAGGCCTCCTCTTCTTTCTCTCAGAGGGGGTTCTTTAGAGGGAGAGGCAGACGGGGGATGAGCAGGCCTGCATCCACCCCTCAACCTAAAGCCCTTGCCAAGCAGACACCCTGATGGGTCTGCCCGGGCCGATTCTCCCATACCAGTAGGGGGCAGGCTGGCTTACTTTGTCCAGGACTGGAAGTTTCTAACATCAGACAAGTGGGTCCTGGAAGTAGTAAGCCAGGGGCTGGTTCTCAGCTTCAAAGAATTTCCCAAGATGAGAACCAGATCCTTTCCACCTGCAAATCTCTCAGAGACCCTTGCCCTAGAGGCAGAGGTTTCTTCTCTCCTAGCTCTCAGAGCTATAGAGAGGGTTCCCACCCTACACAAGGGAAAAGGATTGTACTCCAGGTACTTCCTAACCCCCAAAAAGACAGGAGAATGGCGGCCCATCCTGGACCTAAGATATCTGAACAAATATCTTTTAAAGCCAAAGTTCAAAATGATGACTCTGGGAATTATCCTTCCCTCTCTAAGGTCAGGGGACTGGCTAGCCTCCCTGTACCTCAAAGATGCCTACTTTCACATTCCCATCAGGTGCTCCCACAGAAAGTACCTCGGGTTCGAGTTGCCCTCAGGCCACTATCAATTCAGAGCAATGCCCTTTGGCCTAACATCAGCCCCAAGGGTTTTCACAAAGTGCCTTGCAGTAGTGGTTGCTTTTCTAAGGAGAAAAAAGATCTCCATCTTCCCATACTTGGATGACTGGCTCATAGTAGGTCAGTCTCCAGACCTAGTCAAGTCACATTTGCAAGTGACCCAGCAAGTGCTTACTTCCTTAGAATTCCCTCTCAGCCTTCCAAAGTCAGTTCTCGAACCAGTACAGCTCCTCACCTTCATAGGTGCAGAGCTGGATACAGTAAAGGCAAGAGCCTTCCTTCCCCCTGGAAAGGGCAAGGACCCTCATGGAGGTGGCCTCTTCATTCACTCTTCAGGTGTCTCGACCAGCAAGGCATTTCCTTCAGCTTCTGGGCCACAGGGCAGCTTCCACAGCAGTGGTCCAAGGAGCAAGATTCCAGATGAGGGACATTCAGTTCCACTTAAGAGCCTTCTGGTCCCAAAGAAGGGATTCCCTTACCAAACTAGTTCCAGTGACTCGAACCCTGATCCAAGCCTTGCAATGGTGGCAGGATCAGGACAATTTGAGACAAGGGGTTCCTTTTGTCATTCAGTCTTATTCAGTGATACTCACCACAGATGCTTCCCTGCTGGGCTGGGGAGCCCATTTGGGGGATCTTACCATCCAAGGACTGTGGTCACCTCAGGAATCTCTGCTTCATGTCAGTCTCTTGGAACTCAGAGCAGTGTTTCTGGCACTGCAAGCTTTTTCCAAATCTGTACAGAACAAGGTGGTCCAGGTCAGAACAGACAACATCACCACCATGTGGTACATCAACAAGCAGGGAGGCACTCGGTCTACGGCCTTGTGCACAGAAGCAATGACATTGTGGTCCCTGGCATATTCCCTGCAAACCTCTCTGATAGCAGTTCACTTCCCAGGGAAGGACAATGTCCTGGCAAATGCTCTAAGCAGAATATCCCAGGGCCATCACGAATGGACCCTAGATCCTCTAGTTTTGAAAGTGATTTTGTCGAGATGGGGCACTCCAGAGATAGATCTTTTTGCAGCCCCAGACAATTACCAACTGCCACTCTTTTGTTACAGACCCCCAGTCTTGGGCTCAGTCCCCCCCGGATGCTCTGATTCTGAACTGGGAAGGGAAATTTCTGTATGCTTTTCCCCCCCTTCCCTCTCCTGTTCAAAGCGTTAGTCAAGATAAGGTCACAACCATGCAAAGTGATTCTGATTGCTCCAGACTGGACCAGACAACCCTGGTATCACCTGCTGCTGTCCCTAGCAGTCCACCTTCCCCTGTCTCTTCCCAGGAATTACAACCTGTTGACATCCTCTCAGGGGAGGATTTGGTACCCAAATCTTCGGTCTCTCAATCTCAAGGCATGGCTCTTGAAGAGTTACAGTTTGCAGATCTGCATCTTTCCCAAGGGGTTCTGGATATCCTTAAGGCTTCTCGAAAGCCTTCCACCAGAAAGACTTACAAGTCCAAATGGAAAAGATTCAGCATTTGGTGTTCTAAGAAGAACATTTCTCCAGACTCTGCTGAGTTGCCTACAGTTCTGGACTGTATGGTCCATCTTAATGGCCTAGGCCTCAGACTAGCTACACTTAAAGTACACTTGGCAGCTGTTTCTGCTTTCTTGTCAGTAGGCAAGCCTTCCTTTCTATCATCCCATCCTGTGTTTTGTAAGTTTTTCAAGGGATTGCTTCACACCAATCCCCCCTTTAGGGATCCTGCTCCTGCTTGGGACCTTAATGTTTGCATTGCTCAGCTTATGCAACCCCTCTTTGAGCCTTTGTCCTCTGCAGAGCTTAAGTACTTGACTTAGAAGACTGTGTTTTTGGTAGCCATTACTTCTGCCAGGCATATCAGTGAATTGCAAGCCCTGTCAGTGGAATCTGATTTCACCTCTTTCCATAGAGATAAAGTGGCCCTAAGAACTAACAGAAAGTTCTTACCTAAAGTGGTTTCAGATTTCCATCTCAACCAGTCTGTAAGTTTTCTTCACTGAGCATTCCTCCTCGGGAGAGAGGAGGCTACACAGCTTGGATGTTAAAAGAGCCCTTAGCTACTACATAGAGCATACCAAGGGTCACAGGTTTGAATCCCTCAAGTTGTTTCTTACGTATAGAGAAGTTGGTAAGGGCAAACCTGCCACTAAGAGATCTATTGCCAGGTGGATTGTTTCTTGTATACAATTTTGCTATGAAAACTGTGTAGAACTCCACCCTCAGGCCTGAGGGCTCATTCCACTAGAGGTACAGCTGCTTCCCTGGCTGCTGCCAGGGATATTCCTCTCTTAGAAATTTGTCAAGCAGCCACCTGGAAAACAGTCCATACTTTCACCAAGCATTACTCTCTGGATATCCAGGCTAGGAGTGATGCTCGGTTTGGCACAGCAGTACTTCAGAGCCTGTTTTCAAAGTAGGTTCTGTCCCTCCTCCACGGAGGTACTGCTTGGTAGTCTGCATATGTCAGAATACAGCAAGACTTCATGTTGTTTGAAGAAAAAATTACTCACCTTAGTAATGTTGTTTCTTCTAGTAGAGTCTTGCTGTATTCTGACCTCCTTCCCGCCTCCCCTCTCAGAACCTAGATTTTGGGATGTGGGTGGGTAGGAGCAGTGTTGGCACCCTAGGGGTGTCCTTTTTTCACCCTCTTTTAGTTTGGGTGAGTGGTTGTGTTTTGGATGTGTTTTGTTTTTGGGTTTCCTGACTTGAGTCTTCCTTTTGAAACCAAAAACCCTATTATATAGATACAGTTGCCAGTTGACTAGTATGAGTTTTACAGTTTCCACACAGAACTTCTAGTGAGTATTGCTCGTAAAGATCTGACGGTTGCACTTTAAACAACAGCAGACAGGGGCTTCAACCCAGCTCGTGGTGAACATTCCATGCTAGCCATGGAAAGTTTAACTCTTTGTTCTCCGGGGCAGTTGAAAGGCAGGACCTAACTGCATGTGTCAGAATACAGCAAGACTCCATTAGAAGAAACAACATTACTAAGGTGAGTAATTTTTTCTTTTCTTTCTGGCCATCAGTCATGGCTCTTTTGAGATTTTGAGCATAGAACAGGCAGTAATGAGAAATGCTATCAAAAGCTTTCTCTACTCTAAGGTCAGGAGAAATTTGTGAGTCTGATTATCTGTCTTGCGTTTGAATTTTCTTTGGGAACCCTTTTGCACAGTGTTTCATGCAGTAGTGCAAGCAATTGTGTTGGAGCCATGTATGTGGGGTTCTAAATGGGGTGTGGGGAGCTTTCATTGACTAAATAGCCAAAAATGCCAACTTCCCAACTGTGGCTTCCCTCCAGACAGTAAAGAATTTGAAAGGATTCTTAATATTATGGAATACCATACCCACAGGATTATATTATCAGTAGCATGTCTCATGGCAGAACGGCTTGTGCTGTCCTTCATTCTGTGAAGTATGAATCAAAAATACGTCCTCTTATGGTAGTAACACTAGACTGGCCAACAGTCAGCCAATCAGGTGTTACTACTGTAGGATGAGGTGTTTTTATTCATATTTACCAGAATGAAGAAGAGTGCACATGGCTCTGCGGTGGGACCTGCTAAGGATAATATTGTTAATCCGTTTTTTTTAACTGTTTTTTTTTTTTTTTATGTTGGAAAACTTTTTTTTTATTTTTTTTATAAATACATACTTTAATTGTATGTTTACCCTTTCTAACTGAAAACAGAATAAAACAGGCTTGACCTTGTGCCTAAGTAAGCACCCAACCCATGGTGGTAACCTTGAACCACAAAACCACAAACACGTCATCAAAGCACAGTTTTTTGGGTTTTACAATTGTGAGCATGCAGATAATAATCAAATATAGTAGTCATTTTGCGATGGTCAAAAATGGTAAAAAAAATGCACTGCTGTATAACACTGAGTCTGCTAACCTGTACATAATCTCTTTTTTTTTGTCCTTGTCCATGATAATTAACTATAGTGCAGTCGGAGCTTTTGAGACTACTGTATACTGTGTTTTCAATAGTCTTATTTGAAAGCCAATCAGCACCTTTTGTTTTAAATAGTTTGAACAGGTGTTCAAATACACCACCAACTTGTTCGGTCAAACTTGTCCTCATACAGTGCATCGACGGACTAGGTGTGTGCCACATTGGGAGAAGGCTACTGGTGGTCAGGTACCCTTAACCTAGGGAGTGAGAGCTGTAGTCACAAGCAGCCTGCTGTGAGTGCCGGCTTGCCCCATAGTCTCCCACTGGTGTGTTACCTGCCCATGCATTCTGATGGACTGCAGCATTGTTTAGTATTGTTTCATAGACTGGCATATGCGTAGACCTAAAAAGGTAGAAAGTACACTGCTTGCTGTGAGTTAACCAGTCCGTTTGCCAGTCCGTTGGTGAATGTGGACACTCAGTACTGTACATGGAAGGTTTTGTGGTCGCCAACCATTTATTTGGGCCATGAAGTCCTGCAGTTAAAGCACAAAACATGGACTGAATTTTTGACAGAACAAGTTGGTGGTGTATTGCTGGTCTATTTGCAGACTCCCTATGTAAGCAATAAGACACAATGGGGTATGCGTGGAACATATATTACTGCACAGCTGGGGCATAGTAAGGCACAAGGCCACAGGCTGAGTTACTTCAGCGCAGCCGTGCGGTAATGTATGTTCCACGCATACCCTGGAGTGTCTTATTGCGCTTATGAAATGGAAATATAGCATTTAAATTTAAAAAAAGAGTCAAGAAATATAGAATAAATACTAAAATATTGTTTTATTTTAATAGTATCCCTTTGCAGGAAAAAAACAGTCCCTTTCAAATCAGTGGTGATGCATTTTAGATAAATGAGACAGTAGGCTTGAAATGCATTGTCAAACAGTTAAGCAGGAAAAGCTTAGCTAAATACCAGGTTTTAAAATTATGAATTATTGAACAGGTAAATAGAAACAAATGTATTTTTGTATTTAAAGATGAACTTCTGGCTGCATATGTTGGTATAGAATCACTTATGTGTCTTTACCAACACCATGTAATTTTTTTTGTTTGTTAAACATTTTAAAACAAAACAGTTTCACAACTTGAGACTGTGTAGGGGCAAGTATAATGAACTAAGTCATTTCCCCACGTTTATGAAATTAACAGTCCCATTAACACAGCAGCATTAAAATTGAAGGGACCATGTGGAAAAGTGATTGGTTGTTGATTCGACATCGAAGGAAATGCATCAGAACAGGGACCCTGTGGAAAGGTACTGTTTCCTCATAGGAAGTTGAATGAAATGCCTCAGAACAGGGACCCTGTGGAAAAGTTACTGGTTGCTGACTGGAAGTTAAAGGCAATGCATCAAAACAGTTCAGTTTTGGCAACAGTACCTTTGCTGGCTTCTTCGATGCAGGCTCCTGGTTTTCTTCGTGCTGCCCCAAAATGCTGCTCCACTTGCGCCAGTCCGAGCTATTTGCTGACCAGTACAATTGGAGGCTGGCTTTGTCGCGGTGCCCAGTCACCGACATGATTTCACGGTCCTCACAGCCAGCCTTCAATAACAGTTGGACAACGGTAGAACGAACTGAGTGGTTGGTGCAAATTTGGGAAAGCTGCGCCTCCTTTCTCAGCCGTGACATCATTGTGGAAAGGTAGTTTAAGCCCATAGGCTCACGGCTGTACCATGTGGTCTGTGTATCCAGGAAATCTTGGGGCAGCTTCTGTGAGTGACAGTACAAGGACTTAGCATCAGAAGGGAGTTTTAAAATGTACTTTTTAAAACTGTTAACAGGGCAGAGTGGGGATCCTGGCATCGCTTAAATAAAGCCACGGTAAGACTCTGTTTGGCTTCCTGTGATCAATGTGATTTTTTTGTATGTTCATTGAAACAGAAGGTGGCAAACTCATGCCCATTTTTGTCTGTGTTGAAAACAAAACTGTCAGGACATAAAAGTCACAAGCCTTCATGGCCGTGCCTGGCGATGTAAAGCTGGATGTGCAGCCAAACATTACGGACAAGGCCAGGCATGGTATCTAAGGATAAAACAGCTGATTTTCGTAACTTGGTTAGGTCATTTTTACTTTGGGCAGGATGTTGCTTAGAACAGTCCTTTTATTCCTTACGGTATTTTTTCATTACCGCAAAAAAGACATTTTGTTACTTGATGTAAATGCTTGGTCAGAGATGATGTTTATTTTTCTGCCGATTGCTGAGCAGTTAAGATGTCGGTGGAGGTCAGCCCTGAGGCTGCAAAAACTGCTAAGGGCATACTCTTTCCTGTCAGCATTGTGGACTTAATCATAAAATTTTCTAAAAGTGTCATTAAGGTATTCAGAAGATGCAGTTTTGAAATGTATTTCTATTTGTTTTGCGGCAGCCCAGTCATTGAATACTTTCATACCCCATGTTGTTGAACATTTCATATTTTGCTCGTTTCTTGAGTCTTCAGTTTCATTAAGCTCATTTTTTGTCACTGTTCAGTACCTGCCAGTTGCTGGCACAGTATTTGACACTGACATTTCTTGCTCGGTACTTACTGTGACAGGTGGGACATCTTCACTGCTGTTAACAACATCATTTTCAGGGTTGTTAAATATGTGTTGTAGCTCTTCTTCAGTTAGACTAAGGTTGAAATTAACAGATGTGTCGGTGTCCATAACAGGCTTAGTTTTACCTCACTCACAGGTTCAAAAACAAGATGGCTAACTGTACATTTAACAACATTCTGTGCCGGACACTGGACATTCTATTGAGGACATGGATTCAACACTCTGGGCTAATTGCCAGTACTTGTTTTTTACTGGGTGTTGAACATATTTGACACTTCATTTTAACCAATCAGAAACCATACTTTCACCTATCCATTTTATGATATACAGCAGTGCATTTTGGCCATAGCATAACTCCTGATACATTTGATTTTTATTAGCATGCTCACAATTGTTAAACCCCAAAACTGTGCTTAGATGAAGCTGTGATTATGGCACAACCTTAGTGTAACCCCCCTGCAAATGGGGGTTCCCAAAAGACTTCCAGGAGCTTGCTTGAATGCTCCAAGCCTGAATGGTGTTTGGCGTTTAAGCCATTTATCAGTGAGTGTTTTTAGAGCCTCTGATACTGTCTCTTTAAGAGCTGTCTGCTTGCAGACATAATTAGTTTGTATGGGGGGACTGTGTGCTTCTCTGTCGAGTACAACTCGAACTGCTGCTAATTCACTCCATTTTGCAGTCACTAGAGTACAAAGGAACCTATCTGAAAGATGTAACTGTTTGCCAGAAATAATTTAGAGTAATAATGAAAATACAGTTTGTCTAACCTGCTTTCTTTGCAGTCAGAACTGTGTTTGCCTAGTTCCCCATTCTAGTTTTGAACTGCTGAACTGGACCAATCAGTGTGGGGTATGCTAGCTCTAAAATGGTGCCTTGGACAGATCAGAACTTGGACTCATAATCTGAGCCAGCCACAAGAGGATTGTATGAGCAGTGACTCTGGGAGATGTAGTTTAGACTTGGCGCCTTTTTGGACCAACAGCAGCAGTCTATTGTAGTGACAGCCAATCCAGTCAAGAACTGGGAGGAACTCAAAGGAAGTGCCAGTTTTGTCTGTTGGAGTTTCAGTTTAGCTCTGGCAGTGAAGGAGAAGGAACCCTGTGCTCCTTCAGTGCACAGTTTTAGTCAAAAACATGTGTAAGGTCCAGAGTTCGGTCTGCAGCTTGTGTAACTGCTTGTTAGGACTGAATCCGTCCTGTGAAGAGAATCAAAGGATATCTGAAGAGTAGAAACCAGGCTCACCCTGTAGAAGACTGGAGAAATTGCTGGAATTGCACTCGATCTGTCAGGAACTGAATCTGCTGTGTGTTCTCCCGGGTATTGTGCAGTAATTGCGATCGGGATAGAGAAGCAGCCTGCCTGGTATAGTACTTTCTTTTTTACCATATAAATGTGTGAGGAGGCTTGTGTACCTCAAGTGAATCCTGCTGCCATTAAGTGACTTTTGACTGTGACTGTTTACCATATAAATGTGTGAGGAGTCTCTTGGAGCTCAAGAGTAGCCCTGCTGACGTTGAAGGACCCTATCTTGTTTGGAGGTCGTGAGTACTAATTCAGGTCGCTCCCTGTTGAATTGCCACATTAAATCTAAATGGAATCGCTGTACTGCTGACTGTTTAAACTAATTTTCTTTTCTCTGTGTGAAAGGGCCCCTACCAGCTGCCACGGTTTGGACTAGCCACTAGGGCTTGGGTACCCAGGGACAGTAACTGGTAGGGATAGGCCTATGCACAGAGCCATAAATGTAGATGAATAAAGTGATAAGCTAATTAACCTGATTTCCCCTGTCCTTGTTATATCCCCTAAATAAATCAGAGCTGCTTGTTTCAGCAAAGTTATACTGCCTGAGGGTATTTGTCTATGTTAAAGTACTGTACTGTGATTGTTGCACTGTATCTTATTTCACAGGAGGTCCCAGTGCCGGAACCAGTCCTGGGGGTAAGTGTATACTGTGAAGGTAATTCTGATATATTGTGTGGGCCACTAGTGGGAAGAAAGGGGGGTTGCAGTGTCCTAGAGGGCTGTGACCAAGTTAGTTTAACTATTGCAAACCCTGACCTCTGGGTGGAGGCACCCGCCATTGGATCCAGGCCCCTCAACCTGTTAGTGGCAAATCAGGCAGGGGTAGTAGCCCCTGGGATAGCGCCATCTAGGGGTTACATTAGTTTATGCCTCCGTGCACATCATTGTTGTGCACCCTTGCGATCTCCCCAGTACTACTCACAGTGGTGGTGGGGAGGAGTGCAAATTCTGTATCTGATGAAATGCAGACCCTTTGGGATTGTTTCTAGTGTTATAAACTCTACTCCATGTCATTCTGTTGCCCTGCTGTCGAGCACCAGAACAGTCTCCAAATTAACTAGTAAATATTTTAGCACAACAGATGATTCCCTAAACATCTTATCCAGTTGCAGGCTTTTCTCATACAGAATAAGAAGTATTATACTGTATTTGTATTGCATCTGTCACCTGGCATGAGTGTTTTGTAATGATTTCAAGAGTGATTGACATTATGCAGTACAGAGACAGTATGCACTTGTTAAACATTGATTCTGTGTTTTTACTTAAATCAAGAATTGATGTATTTTAAAAATCTTCATATTTACGAGCATCCAGTACACATATTAAAACTGGTGATGTGCATTATTGTTTTGTTTTGTTACCGATTAGAAATCACATATGATGGGTCTTTAATCCTGACCGGTCAATATGATACAAATACGGTACCCAGTGATGCTAGTTTGTTGGAGTAAGTGATTCAGCCTTACCCTTCAGACTGAACACATTACACCTCACAGTAAGCTTAGAAGCCATGTCAGCCACCCAGAAGTACAGTATAGCTCATTTCAGTGTTCACCCTAGGGGAGAGGGAAGATACAATTTACACTTGTGGCAGTTCTTATATGCTGGATGCAGGACATAGCTGATTGTGGCAGCACAGATAACAAGTGGTGGTGGTGAGTTAGGGATCTTCCACCATTCACTGTTTCGTGCCCGATTTAGGTTCTGTAATCCAATGTTTAAAATAAAGTCAGACAGAATCAGGTTAACTAGTGCAGGTAATGTTCTGGAGAAAGTTTCAAAGTCAGGCTATGTTCTGTCTGATTCAAACAACATGAAGTCTTGCTGTATTCTGACTATTGCAGTTACGTCCTGCCTTTCAACTGCCCTGGAGAACAAAGAGTTAACTTTCCATGGCCAGCATGGAATGTTCATCGCGAGCTCAGTTGAAGCCTTTGTCTGCTGTTGTTTAAACTCCAACCATCAGATTCTTTACTCCGCCTCACTGAACAGTCGCTCCGGAGATTTCTCCTTTGCTCGGTTCAAAAAAGTCGGTTAAAGTGTCGTTTTTTGCTTGGTTTCTACCGAATTTCTGCTACTGAACCTGTCGGTTTAAGTCTCTGTCTGTGGTACCTTGAGTACTAGATAGGTTTTGCATTTAGTTTCTGTGTGGAACTTGTAAATATTGGATTGGTTTGGTTTGAACTGATCAGATTGGTCTTAAAAAAGTTTTGAAATTATTAGAGTGTGGTAACCGGTCCATATCGGTTCTAAAAAAAAAAAAACAGATTTAATTACGTTTTTTTCCAAGACCCATAACATGGTCAGGAACCGATAGGGGTGTCTTGCCTGGCGGATTGCCAAAAAAAGGGTAAGTTTTGGATAGGATTTGCCATGGCTGAGAAACCCAAGAAAAAAACCGGGCCCACTGGGTTTCAACACTGTAGTGTGTGTGGGGAAGCCTTTGCTAAGGCTGATCCCCACACCACCTGTGTTTATTGTCTGGGGTTTGACCACCTCGATTCAGACTGCCAAATTTGTAAAAGTGTTCCCAAAGCTACCCTGGATAAGAGAGTAGGTAGACTGAGGGAAAGGGAGGCCGAGAAGTCCGCTGACCCGGATGGCCAGCCCGGTTCAGTTCCGACCGAACCAGAAGGAGTGCCCTCTGACCAGGGCGAAACTTCTTCGGGCAAAAGGAGAGCCAATTCTGAGGAGTCGGTTCTGGTTAAAAGAAAGAGAAGAGAAAAATCACCTGGTTCGGATCCACAAATTCTTTCTCCAACCGCTGATGAAACAGCCAAAGCGATAAGGATAGTTCAGTTGCTAACTTCGGTTCCAGCCGAACCGACACCATCTGGCAGGGGCTCGGTTCAGTTGGTTCCCCCAGTTCCGGATTATACTTTAGAAGAATTTTATGAACCGGAAGAGGAGGAGGAAGGACAGTATGAGGATAATGATGATGATGGTGATTATGAAAGTCTGGATGTGCCTATTGACCTGGACATCTCCCCAGACAGACCTTCCGGTGTTTCTCCTCCTAGGCTTTCTGAGTCCCCTTCCCACTTTATGTTTTACAAGAAAGTGGCTGAAACCCTCCATCTTCCAATAGAAGAAGCAGTAGAGGATCAGGAGGAGCCTAATTTTGTTGAGATGATGGACATCCCAGAGTCCAGGAGATTGTCTATTCCCCTCCATAAATCTTTTGGGAAACAGACATTTAAAATTCTAAAGACTGCTAATTCCATACCTCCTGTGGACAGCAGAATGGACAAAAGGTATACCCTTTCAGGCTCGGACGCAGAGTTCCTTTCCCAGCAATGCAGCCATGTTGGGGTAGTGCAGGCTGCTGCCTATGATGAAGGCAAATATTCCCTTGGCATCACATCCCCCAGATAAGGACTCCAGGAGGACTGATGCCATGGCAAAGAAGCAGTACATGGCAGCATCTTTGGGACTCAGGCAGGCTAACTATATGGCCTACACCGCTAGATACCAGAAGTCCAGGTGGGACACTGTGCTGGCTCTGGCTAAACAGGCCCCTGACCAGCTTGCCAAGGAGCTGGAGCAGGTGGCTGCGGATGGGATTGAGGCATCCAAGGTGAAATTTCATGCTGCTGTGGACTCCAGTGATGTTTCATCTAGAGTCATGGCTACATCTGTGGCCCTTCGGAGGATGGCTTGGCTCAGATGTACTAGCCTATCACAGGATACCCAGGCTAAGGCCATGGATTTCCCTGTCATTGGTAATTCTCTGTTTGGGGAGCAGACAGAGAACTACATGAAAAAGATGGATGAGTACAGGACCACCTACAGGAGTGCTCAGGCTGAAGAAAGGCAAGCCACTCCTCAGAGACAGCATTCCAGGGCAGGGTCAAGCCCTTTCAAAGGCCTTTTTACCAAGCCCAGGCCTCCTCTTCTGCTTATGCTCAGAGGAAGTTCTTCAGAGGGGAGGCAGATGGGGAATGAGCAGGCCTGCTTCCACCCCTCAGCCTAAAGCCCCTGCCAAGCAGACACCCTGATGGGTCTGCCCGGGCCAATTCTCCAGTACCTGTAGGGGGCAGGCTGGCTTACTTTGTCCAGGACTGGAAGTCTTTGACATCAGACAAGTGGGTCCTGGAAGTAGTAAGCCAGGGACTGGTTCTCAGCTTCAAAAAATTTCCCAAGATGAGAACCAGATCCTTTCCACCTGCAAATCTATCAGAGACCCTTGCCCTAGAGGCAGAGGTTTCTTTCCTCCTGGCTCTCAGAGCCATAGAAAGGGTTCCTACCCTACACAGGGGCAAAGGATTGTACTCCAGGTACTTCCTAACCCGGCCAAAAAAACAGGAGAATGGCGGCCCATCCTGTATCTAAGATACCTGAACAAGCACCTTTTAAAACCAAAATTCAAAATGGTGACTCTGGGAATAATTCTGCCCTCTCTAAGGCCAGGGGACTGACTAGCCTCCCTGGACCTCAAAGATGCCTATTTTCACATTCCCATCAGGTGCTCCCACAGAAAGTACCTGAGGTTCAAGTTGCCCTCAGGCCACTATCAATTCAGAGCAATGCCCTTTGGCCTAACATCAGCCCCAAGGGTGTTCACAAAGTGCCTGGCAGTAGTGGTTGCTTTCCTAAGGAGAAAAAAGATCTCCATCTTTCCATACTTGGATGACTGGCTCATAGTGGGTCAGTCTCCAGACCAAGTCAAGTCACATCTGCAAATAACTCAGCAAGTGCTCACTTCCTTAGGATTCCTCCTCAACCTTCCAAAGTCAGTTCTCGAGTCAGTACAGCTCCTCACCTTTATAGGGAGAGAGCTGGATACAATAAGGGCAAAAGCCTTCCTTCCCCTGGACAGGGCAAGGACCCTTATAGAACTGGCCTCTTCATTCACCCTTCAGGTGTCTCAACCAGCAAGGCATTTCCTGCAGCTCCTGGACCACATGGCAGCCTCTACAGCAGTGGTCCAGGGGGCAAGATTCCAGATGAGGGACATTCAGTTCCAGTTAAGAGCCTTCTGGTCCCAAAGAAAGGATTCCCTTACCAAACTAGTCCTAGTGACTCGAACCCTGCTCCAAGCTTTGCAGTGGTGGCAGGATCAGGACAAGTTTGAGACAGGGAGTTCCTTTTGTCACTCAGTGTCATTCAGTGATGCTCACCACAGATGCCTCCCTGCTGGGCTGGGGAGCCCATTTGGGGGAACTTACCACCCAATGGCTGTGGTCACCTCAAGAATCTCTGCTTCACATCAGTCTCTTGGAACTCAGAGCAGTGTTTCTGGCACTGCAAGCCTTTTCCAAATCTGTACAGAACAAGGTGGTATAGATCAGAACAGACAATACCACCACAATGTGGTACATCAACAAGCAAGGAGGCACTCTCTCTACGGCCTTGTGCACAGAAGCAGTGAAGCTGTGGTCTCTGGCCTATTCCTTGCAAACCTCTCTGATAGCAGTTCACCTCCCAGGGAAGGACAATGTCCTAGCAGATGCTCTCTGCAGGATATCCCAGGGCCATCATGAATGGACCCTAGATCCCCTAGTTTTGAAAGTGATTTTCTCGAGATGGGGCACTCCACAGATAAATCTTTTTGTAGCCCCAGACAATCACCAACTTCCTCTCTTTTGTTGCAGACCCCCAGTCTTGGGCTCAGTCCCCCTGGATGCTCTGACTCTGAATTGGGAAGGGAAGTTCCTGTATGCTTTTCCCCCCTTCCCTCTCCTGTTCGAAGTGTTAGTCAAGATAGGGTCTCAACCATGCAAAGTGATTCTGATTGCTCCAGACTGGGCCAGACAGCCCTGGTACCCACTGTTGCTGTCCTTAACAGTCCACCTTCCCCCTGTCTCTTCCCAGGAATTACAACCTGTTGACATCCTCTCAGGGGAGGATTTGGTATCCGAACCTCAAATCTCTCAATCTCAAGGCATGACTCTTGAAGAGTTAGAGTTTGCTGATCTACACCTTTCTCAAGGGGTTCTGGATATCCTTAAGGCTTCTCAAAAGCCTTCCACCAGAAAGACTTACAACTCCAAATGGAAAAGGTTCACTATTTGGTGCTCTAATAAGCATATTTCTCCAGAATCTGCTGGATTGCCTACAGTCCTGGACTATATGGTTCATCTTAATGGCTTGGGACTTAGGCCAGCTACACTTAAAGTGCATCTGGCAGCTGTTTCTGCCTTCTTGTCAGTAGGCAAGCCCTCTCCTCTGTCAGCCCATCCTGTGTTTTGTAAGTTCTTCAAGGGATTGCTGCACACCAATCCCCCCCCTTTAGGGACCCTGCTCCTGCTTGGGACCTTAATGTTTGCATTGGTCAGCTTATGCAACCACCTTTTGAGCCTTTGTCCTCTGCAAAGCTTAAGTACTTGACTTGGAAAACTGTGTTTTTGGTAGCCATTATCTCTGCCAGGCATATCAGTGAATTGCAAGCCCTGTCAGTGGAGCCTGATTTCATTTCTTTCCATAGAGATAAAGTGGTCCTAAGAACTAACAGGAAGTTTTTGCCTAAGGCGGTTTCAGATTTCCACCTTAATCAGTCTGTGTCTCTCCCTGTTTTCTTCACTGACCATTCCTCCTCTGGAGAGAGGAGGCTACACAGCTTGGATGTTAAAAGGGCCCTCAGCTGCTACATAGAGCGCAGCAAGGGTCACAGGTTTGAGTCCCTCCAGTTGTTCCTCACATATGGAGAGGTTGGTAAGGGCAAACCTGCCATTAAAAGATCTATTGCCAGGTGGATTGTCTCTTGTATACAATTCTGCTATGAAAAACTAGGTAGAACCCCACCCTCAGGCCTGAGGACTCACTCTACTAGAGGTACAGCTGCTTCCCTGGCTGCTGCCAGGGATATTCCTATCTTAGAAATTTGTCAAGCAGCCACCTGGAAAACAGTCCATACATTCACCAAGCATTACTCTCTGGATATCCAGGCTAGGAGTGATGCTTGGATTGGCACAGCAGTACTTCAGAGCTTGTTCCCAAAGTAGGTTCTGTCCGTCTTCCATGGAGGTACTGCTTGGTAGTCTGCAATAGTCAGAATACAGCAAGACTTCATGTTGTTTGAAGAAAAAATTACTCACCTTAGTAATGTTGTTTCTTCAAATGGAGTCTTGCTGTATTCTGACCCCCGCCTCCCCTCTCAGAACCTGGTTTTGGGATGTGGATGGGCAGGAGCAGTGTTGGCACCCTAGAGGTGCCCTTTTCACCCTCCTTTATTTTGGGTGTGTGTTGTGTTTTGTTTTTTGGGTTTCCTGACTTGAGTCTTTGCTTTGAAACCAAAAACCCTTTTTTAATAAATTTAGTTGCCATTTGGCTAGTGTGAGTTTTACATTTTCCACACAGAACTTCTAGTGAGTATTGCTCGTAAAGATCTGACGGTTGGAGTTTAAACAACAGCAGACAGAGGCTTCAATCGAGCTCGCGCTGAATGTTCCATGCTGGCCATGGAAAGTTAACTCTTTGTTCTCCGGGGCAGTTGAAAGTCAGGACCTAACTGCAATAGTCAGAATACAGCAAGACTCCATTAGAAGAAACAGCATTACTAAGGTGAGTAATTTTTTCGTTTGCCCTTGCAGTGCAGTGTAAAAAAAAAAATGGCCACAATTCTGAGACCATAAACAACGTTTTTTAATTTTTTAGCAGATACTCTATGACAGAATGATATTAGAGACAGACATTTCAGTAAACATGAGTAAAGTACTGCTGTCTTTCTGGCTGGTACAGAACAAAAGTGAAAGAGACAGTTTGGGAACAGGATGGTGTATAAAGCGGTTTCCCACTATTTAATCCTGCAAAAATATCTTCTAAATACTGAAGTGCCTACAAATAGTTGTATTGATCATTAGTTCATATTTCTCACCTCTGCAATCCCTATTAGATGTTGCCTATTCTTTCAAAATTCAGATATTCTAACCCCAGTAATGCTCAGAATATTCCTAACTTTATGCAGTAAGCCTGGAGGGTTGGACTGCCTGGAGAGATAGAACACATGCAAATGATGGAACAATTTGCACATGAGCATCTTTCAAACACTGCCTCTACTAACTGCATGTGTTCTAAACCTCTTCAGATTTTTTCTCTCCGCCTGAGAAGTCTGGTTGCTCGGAGTTTCATTCATCCACTTTCTCCTGCGTAAAGAAAACGTCAAATACTACTATAAGTATATTTTATTTTCATTTACTACCTCTACTATTTGTTTTGTATTATTTATCTAGTTTACGGTTAAATGTGTTATTTTTCCCCGGTTCCTCTCGGTTCGGTATAACCGTGGGGGAATCGGGTTAGTTCCAACTAAAATCGGGGTTCTCTGATTAAAGAACTGCCTCAGTTATATATTTAAAACTTGTTTTATTTAATTTTTTGTAACCGATTATTCTCGGTTACCTAAACTGCTGACCCAGTTCCATACCGCTACATCGGTTCGGTTCCTTCTCGGTTCCGGAACCGATCATTAAAAACAAAACAAAAAAAAGCCTTTGTTGTTAGCAGTTGTGTTTTTTCTCATTTTAAACATCATGTCTGAGAAACCCAAAAAGCGAACCGGTGAACCTGGTTTTAAGAGCTCTTCCCAATGTGGGGAAGTGTTTGCTAAAGCAGATAAACACACATTATGTGTGATATGTTTGGGTTTGACCACCTTAATGAGGAATGTGAAGTATGTAAAACATTCCCAGATAAAATGCTGGAAAAATGCCTTGAAAGGCTCTAGAAAAAGTTTGCAAAGGGTCCCTCTGGCTCTGACCAGCCGATACCCCAAGAATTTATGGCTGAACCCACATCTGCTTCTGTGCCTGCCCCGAGACAGGCGAAAAAGGCACAAAATGAACTAATGAACCGGCTGACTCCATGGTTCCTTCTGAAAAAAAGTAAAACGTTAAAGCATACAGAACCCCGCCTGCCAAACCGGAGACTTCTGTGCCTACTATGCCTGTACCAGTGGCCCAAGAAATTGCTCAGGCTGCTAAAATAATTCAATCTTTACAGGCAGTAGTTCCTCCTCAATAGCCTCCTGCCCCTTCCCAGGGTCCCCACGCTGGCAGTAATGTGCATCCACTCTCTCAAGATAGAGGGGGCCAGTTTGATGATGATGATGAGTACAGTGATGAGGAGGGACCAATCGAACCAGAAGTGTCCCCTGAACTGGACTTTGGTTCGCCTCCAAGGGTGACTGAGGATTTTCCATCCCATTTTACTTTTTATAAGGAAGATGGCAGATACACTAGACATCTCCACTACTGAGCAAGTTGAGGATGAAGGGAGGTGGAGTACTTAGAGATGATGGGGCTGACACCCACAAAGGCTCTTCTCCTACTGGTACAAATTCTTTAAGAAGGATGCCTTAATGATTTTCCAAACACCGAATTCCACTCCTCCCATAGACAGGAGGATGGACAGAAAATACCAGTTGGAGAGAGAGGGAGCTGACTTTCTCTTCTCCCATCCCGACCATCAGGGGGTTATTCAGCCAGCTGCTTGGGCAAGGCTAGGGTCTCTCTGTCCTCACATCCTCCAGACAAGGACTCCAGAAAGATTGACAGCATGGCCAAAAAAGGGCACCTATCATCCTCTCTGGCTATGCGTCGGGCTACCTTCCAGGCATATGCTGCCCAGTATCAAAAGTCATTGTGGCAGCCAGTCCTGGCTATGTCCCAGAAAGCTCCCTCGCCCATGTCAGATGACCTGACTGAAACTGCCAGGTTTGGGTTAGAGGCAGCTAAGTACCAATTCCAAATGGTTCCTGACACCAATGACACTGCAGCCAGATGGATGGTGAATACGGTGGCACAGAGGAGGTTTGCATGGCTCAGGGCCTCAAGATACCCAATCTAAGGCCTTGGATTTTCCTCTAGAGGGAAATTCCCTCTTTCGGGAATACACTGTGGTATACATGAAGAAGGTGGATGAATATAAGGCCACTTACAGAAGCAACTCTGTCAAGGAGAGAGCTTCACCATCCACCAGGCCTTATGGAAGGAGAGGCCGGGGCAGGTCCTTTTATACCAGGCCTTTCTTCCAGCCAGTGGCCTTACCCCAGTATCAGCAGTATCCACAACAGGGATACTCCAGGGGCAGGGGAAGGAGGGGCTTGAGGCGAGGGTCCCAAGCTCAGCCTCAGCCACAATCAAAACAGACCCCCTGAGCCACAGGTCACTTCCTCCCTACCTGTGGGAGGCAGACTGTCTCACTTCCTCCATGCCTGGCTGAACATCACCACAGACAAATGGGTTCTGGAGGTAATGGGGCAGGGTCTATTTCTGGAATTGAAATCCCCTCCTTCTCAGAAAATCAGAGTATTCAGCTCTCCCTCACTAGCAGAAAAAACACTGCTAGAGTCAGAGGTTCAAAACCTGCTTTAGCTGAAAGCAGTAGAACCAGTTCCAAAGTCTCTGAGGGAAGGGGTTTTTATTTCAGATACTTCTAACCCCAGGAATCACTCATTATGATTAAACGAATGCAGTCAGCCCCCTGTGTTAGACTGCCCGGAGAGATGGAATTATATGCAAATGATGGAACTCTCAATTGGCTCATGCTTCAAACTGCTGCCCTAGCAACTGTTGCACTCTGAGTGCTTTAGATTCTTATGTAGCCTAAACTGGGTGTAAGAACCATTAAGTATGACAATATTTATATAAATAATAATTTTTTGTCGTCTCAGGTCAAAAAACATCCCAATAGATAAACCTAAAAAGAAAAAGCTTGAGACCACAAAGGAACCAACTGATTAACAAAAAGGTGAGTCTCTAACCTAACCTATATGGAAAAAATATCCCAAAACAGGGATGCAGAACAAAAATCATAGGTTTTTCAGTAGGGAAGGCAGGAAGGGAGCTTTAATCATAATGAGTGATCCCTCTGAAGAAACAAGATTACTATGGTGAGTAATTTTTTCTTCCTAACCACAAAGAAAAATGGGGAGTGGCTGCCTATCCTCAATCTCAGAGCTTTAAACAAGTATCTAAAGAAACAAAAATTAAAAATGGTAACTTCAGCTGTGATTTTACCAATGCTTCAAAAGGGAGACTGGCTGGCATCACTGGACTTAAATGATGCCTATTTCCATATCCCCATAAGGGATTTTTACCAGCGGTATCTCAGATTCAGACTCCCTTCAGGTCACTATCAGTTTTCAACCCTGCCTTTTGGCCTTTTGGCCTTTCTTCGGCCCCAAGGGTATTCACAAAATGTCTGGCTGCTGTAGTAGCACATCTTCGGAGACAAGGTATCACTGTTTTCCCTTATCTGGATGACTGATTAGTGGTGGGAAAATCCCCACTGAGGGTACAGCAGGATTTAAAAGTCACCCAGGACTTCCTAGAGTCTCGGGAGTTTCTAATCAATCACAAAAAGTCTGCCTTCACCCCTACATAGGTGATGCAGTTCATAGGAGCAGAAATAAATACCTCACAGGCCAGAGCCTATCTACCTCTGGAGAGGGTACAAAGCCTTCAGTCAGTGGCAAATTCCTTCAGGTTACATGAACCAAAAACTGCAAGACAGTTTCTCCAGCTACTGGGCCACATGGCTGCTGCCATAGGCACAGTGCTGGGTTCCAGATTCCACATGAGGGACATCCAGTTCCACCTCAGGGCTCACTGGTGTCAGAAAAAAAGACCTTTTTTCAAAACTTATTCCAGTACCAAGGGCACTGTTACAGTCCCTCTTGTACTAGAAAGAGGAATCAAACTTAAGACAGGGAATCCCCTTTCAGAAGGAGCGTCCCCCAGTAGTTGTCACAACAGATGCATCCCTATTGGGCTGGGGCGCCCATCTAAGGCAGCACACCACTCAGGGTATCTGGTCAGCTGCAGAGTCCCTTCAGCACACAGACTTGCTGGCACTCAAAGTAGTTTTGCTAGCTCTACTAGCCTTCTCTCCTGTAGTACAGAGCAAGGTGGTACAGATCAGATCAGATGATACCACCACAATGTATTACATAAACAAGCAGGGAGGCACCAGGTCAGGCCTCCTTTGCACAGAATATCCCTGCAGGCAATTGATTTGCCAGGGAAAGACAACATCCTGGCAGATGCTTTGAGTCGAATCAACCAGGCCCATCATGAATGGACCCTAAACAGACAGGTGACGCAGGTTATTTTCAGAAGGTGGGGCACTCCACAAGTAGACTTGCTCGCATCCCACCAGAACCACCACCTGCCCCAGTATTGTTGCTGACCACCAGATCCAGGCACACTTCCTCTGGATACCCTGACCTTGGATTGGTCAGGGAAGTTCCTATATGCTTTCCCTCCTTTTCCTCAGGTTCACAAGGTACTGCTCAAGTTCAGATCCCATGCAGCATCACTGACCTTGATAGCTTCAGATTGGCCAAGGCAGCCATGGTACTCTCTTCTGCTCTCCATGCCTGTCACAAAACCGATACACCTCCCTCGGAGGCACAATCTACTGACTTCCAACCAGGGAACTCTGTTGTACCTGAATCACAAGTCCCTCAACCTCAAGGCCTGGCTCTTGAGGACATAGAATAAACAAAATTGAACCTCTCTCCATCTGTCTTAAGCATTTTAAGAGCTTACAGGAAATCTTCTACTATGAAAATATGTTCTTCTAAGTGGAAAAGGTTTTCACTTTGGTGCTCGAGCAGATCTCTGATACCTGGCCAAGCTGGAATTTCACTTGTCCTGGATTATCTCTCCCACTTACATTCCTCTGGTTTGCAACCCAGCTCTCTGAAGGTTCATTTTGCAGCTGTTTCTGCTTACCTCTCTGCCGGGGCAAGGGTAACCTTAGCCTCGGAACCTGTATTTAAAAGGTTCTACAAAGGTCTGAATCATCTACATCCCCCTCACAGGGCACCAGTGCCAGCTTGGGATTTGAATGTGTTTATAGCTAAACTCATGGGCTCCCCCTTTGAACCCAAGGCTATAGCTCATCTAATATATGTCACTTGGAAAACAGTTTTTCCTCGTGGCAGTGACTTCTGCAAGAAGGATTTGTGAGCTTCAGGCTCTCTGTATAGATCAGGACTATATCTCTTTTCATAAGGATAAGGTAGTCCTTAGGACAAACAGGAAATGTCTTCCCAAAGTAGTCTCAGACTTCCACTTAAACCAGTCCATCACGCTCCCTGTCTTTTTCACTGATCACGCTACCTCTGGTGAAAGAAGACTCCACAATCTGGATGTAAAAAGGGCTCTGAGTTACTACATGACAGCCACAAAATACCATAGGCAGGACATAAAACAGTTGTTCCTGACCTACGGGGATGTGGGAAAAGGTAATCCAGCCTCTAAAAGGTTCATTTCTCAATGGATAGTCCAGTGTATCCAGTTCTGTTACACAAAGGCTCGTAAGGAGCCCCCAACAGGATTGAGGGCCCATTCCACAAGAGGGACAGCTGCTACCTTAGCAGCTGCCAGAGATGCTCCATTAGTGGACATTTGTAAAGCAGCTACCTGGAAGTGATACTGCTTGGTAATCTGCATAAAGTTTGGAATATTCTGCGCATCACTGAGGTTAGAAGAAAAAATTACTTACCATAGTAATTTTCTTTCTTCCCAATGATACTCAGATATTCATAACTTCCCTCCCTACCTCCCTTTCCAGAATTTCAGCCTCTGCACTCTGCATGCTGGTGCCACCATTATCACTATACACCCTTGGAGTGTTTTTACCCTGCACCTGTCAATAGTTTGGGTGAACAGGGTTCATTGTGTTTCTACATTTTTTGGTATTTCTCTGGCATTTTGTTCTAACTTTGTTGAATTGTTAATCTCTCCAGTTGGAGTTTTATTTTTACAAATTTATATTATCGGGAAAACCCCAATTTTAATAATAAAATTATAGTACTATATTACTCTAGGCCTACTTTCCAGGCTCATTTATAAAATCTGAAGAGGTTTAGAACACAGGCAGTTAGTAGAGGCAGTATTTGAAAGATGCTCATGTGCAAAGTGTTCCATCATTTGCATGTGTTCTATCTCTCTGGGCAGTCCAGCCCTCCAGGCTTACTCCATACAGTTATGAATATCTGAGCATCACTGGGAAGAAAGATTACTATGGTAAGTAATTTTTCTTGTTGCAAAAGCCCAGCTCCTTAGTAAGTAACCATTCTAGACATACCAAATTGGATTTCGATTTTACATGAATTTCAGGGATAGAAATGGGAGCAGTGGTCAGCTAGTACATTGCTGGTGCTGCTTCAGTCTACAGTCTACTCATGGCCTTGCACATTCAGAAATACTGTATCCTTCAGACCAAAATCACCTACAGAATAGGCCGTTTCTTATTTTTGCTCTATCACAGGTGTTACTATTGACGATTTCCATTAAGTGTCATAATTTTTGGTTCATTTACCAAGAGGCAGCTGTTTATAATTACAGACAATGCAAAATAGAAACAGCACCTGGTCAGAACAGATTCTGGAATATAGGAATATATTAAATTTGAATAATTCCACAGTCATTAAAATAGGTATAGTGTATAGTAGAACGCTGTTCCGCATGAAAATCCATGCCTGGAACAGCGTTATTGTGCTGCACTCGGTGCATCATGATCTTGTTGTGCTGCACTGAGTACGTCACTGGTGCAGCACAACAAGATCAAACACATTCGTGCATGCGCAATTGAGCGGCCCACGGAGATGAGGAAGTAAGCGGTACTGATACAGCTGCCAAAGTAAGCCTTATTTTTTCTGGGAGACTTGTTTGGGGATCACGGAGTGCTGCTTATAGTTGCCCATACATTATAAAAGATTGTGTATGAACAACCATACACAAAGCAGTTGTAAGATCTCGAGGTTTCCGTGGTAACGGACCTCTCAAGCTGCACTGTCAAAGTCTCTGGTTACCACGGAAACCTCTCGATCGTACAAGTGCCTTGTTGTGTATGATTGCGCATACACAATCCTCTATGTGTCTTCTTTTTTTGTATCAGCAAGGCAGAATTATTTTACATAATGGACCCCACGTCAATAGCTGCAACTGGGATCTTGACATAATAACTGGGATGGAGCAAGCACAAGTAAGCAGGGATTCAGCTGGTGATTTGTGACTGAAAGATATACCGTACAGGGAGACAGGGAGACATGAAGACATGAGGATGTAGCAGTAGCAGCAATGTACTGACTGAAGGATACTCTCAATTCTGTTACAAAAATTGAATTAAAATGACAATTCCGATGCATAGAAGAATTACTAGCCACTACCATGA
This sequence comes from Neoceratodus forsteri, assembly GCA_016271365.2. Taxonomy (NCBI): domain Eukaryota; kingdom Metazoa; phylum Chordata; order Ceratodontiformes; family Ceratodontidae; genus Neoceratodus; species Neoceratodus forsteri. The sequence continues at coordinate 1,072,242,621 of CM028130.1, forward strand.
GGGCACGTAATATCAATTAATAGAGCAAGGCTTCTATGGCTACTCATCTTCATATCCAGGATTGCTTTCCAATGCAGGCAATGCTCATCACAGAGGCACCCCTGTTATGGCTGCACTACAGTTTAGGCATTACAGTACCTACTCACTTATTACATTAAATCGCTGGGTCAAACAGCATCAACATATTTCAAGGGGCTGATCATTGCTAAGTGCCACCGTCTCTGGCAATACAAAGTGTGAGGCAGTTACCATTTCTAAAATAAAAATGGTGAATGCAGCCATGGGGTGCCAAGTTGGGGTGGGGCAGGGGGACGTGGTTAGGAACAGACTGCAACAGACCATATTATATGCAATACTGATAGTGACATTTTTCTACTCCACAATTGTTCCACTAATATGGGTAAAAAGGTTAACAGGTGCTAGCAGAGCATGTTTACTCCTCTACCCAAGAAAGTGCACTATACTACATGTCTCTGGGATGTCTGAGTAAACGGCATTGGGCTACCAATAGGGGACACTTACCAGGACCAGAAACCAATACTCACTAGTCTCATTTGGTCACTAGCTACAGACCAGTCTGCTGCTGGCACTGCAGTGGATCATTGACTTCTGATTCATTGATTCCTGAGACACCTGGTGGAGAAAGGGAAAGCTGAAGAAAACCTACACCTGGAAAAACACCACCTGGTGCATTTTGCCTGCTGTTACTGACACACATTTAATGGATTAAACTAAGAGCTGGGCTGGCAGTATAGCCTAGAGGTTAGATGAACGAAGTGTGAATGAGCTTGATACATCCAGCAGCCCAAACCTGAGTTTGATTCTCACAACCTCCACTTGTATACTGTGTGACTCTGAGCAAGTCACTTAACTGCCCAGTGCTCCCAGGTCACCCCTGAAAACAGTCACTTGTGCTTAGTGGGACTTACCCGGTTACCAAAGACTAAAAAAAAAGAGCTACCGTATACCTTTCAACTACCGCATACTGCCACATCCTGCATACCGCACCGCATTCAGCAGAGCTACCACTGCTGCCACCACTAGCACCACAAAACACCGAGGTACCAAAAAACCTTTCAGTGAGCACCACTGTATGTGCAGATGTAGAGCCATAGCTTACTATGTGTTGCACTGTGGCATATTCCAGGTCTTTTTTCTGAATGGCTCTACAGTGCTTTCCTAATCTTTGGCAGAACTGGCCGATGGCAAATGTGGAACAAAATCATTTCATTGAAAAGCTTGTGCATGGAGATGTTACATAGACAATGTAATTGTTGTTTGGAAAGGCATTCAAGTGGAATTTCAAGATCTTCCAAGAATCGGCCTTCACCATTCACTCCCATTTATGGGTTATGGGGCAGAGGCACTAGGAATCCCCAGAAGCAAAGTCTGTGACGTCACACTCGTGGGTTGGCCAATAAGCAACATCTGCCCCCTACTTTCTTCAGTTTTGTTTTTCCCACTGTAGAGTGCACACCATGAGAGCTTCATCATCACAACCGGTTCACAGTACTTTCCTCAGTTCATGCTGTTAGTGCGACACCGTACCTCTCGATTCCAAGCCTTCTCAGACCTGTTTTTGTTATTTTATCATTTAGTGCCATGCCAAACTATATTTTGTTCTTTTTTTTTGCTGTTATTCTTTTCTGTGCTGCGCCGTGTCCAGTCCTGAGGAGCATAAGGGCAATAAGGCCACCCATAAGAAGAAGCATCGTGGTGGCCTCCCCATGTATCGATGCTCCTGTGGGAGCCACATCACTGTTCAGGACCAGCATGACATCTGTCCAACTTACCTTGTGCCAACCAAAACATGGATAAGTGTAATGCCTTCTTCTCAGTGGATTTCAGCATCCTTGAACTCTGTGTGCTTAAGTGGGGTAATTCTCCCCCCCCACCTTCGGTGTCAGCCATGGCACCAGGGATTCTAAGGTAAGGTCCCTGGGCTCTTCCCCTGGCCCCTTCCCAGTACTTTATATATTGAGGAAGACAGAGCTGCTCACACGCTCACCCCACTGAGATGGAGGCCCTGGGGAAGGGGTCAGGTGGACAGTGAGTTTCCTCTGGGAAGCCGGCTAAGCACCCCTCCCAATCTGTCAGCCCTTCAGGGCAGAAGACACCCCAGTGGTGAGGCCGAAGCTATATGCTGGGTCTACACTGGTGGGCACCTTGGTGTTGTGACCTGATGTGGCCTTGGCTCCTGGTACCAAGGCCAGTACTGATGAGCGAGGGAGTGCCAACTGCAAAACCAGGTACCCTCTGGCACTGTGACTGGTGCTGGAGGAGGGAAGGGTTCTGGAGCTGGTCATTCACATGCTCTTGTGGTTGTGGCCATTTCTTCTCCTGAGCAGTTGGATGGCCTGAGAGGGAATCTTGGTGTCAATCTCAGGCCTGTGGTTGGTGCTTACGAGGATGGAGACCTTCCTGAGTCTTGTTCCAGGCTTAGCTTGTGTCCAGGAGCCCCCCCGGTGGTTGTCTATGTGTGTGTTCAGTGCTGAGGATGGCACTGGGGCCAGTTTGGATCCCGGCGCTGTTCATGGTGCTGACCCTGGTTCTGTCACCGTTCACAGTGCCAACCTTGAGACACACTCTTCTGTGTGCCCTGACCTACAGTGTGGGCTTGGCCCAGGTGGGGGCAGGGCTTGCATTAGTGATGAAAAGAGATTGGGTTCTGGACCTGTGGCTTACCCCATGCCTGGGGCTGGTGGAAACTCTGGCAGGGGTCACAGTGCTACTTCTAGGTCCAGTTTCTTTCTGGAACTGGCTAGCCTTGTCACTGGTTGGGATTGGGACTGCCCTGTGGGACATTTACATCTGTGCTCCTCCCACCTGGGGGTTCCCCCCCAAAGGCATTGTCTGAGCCAGTCCGCAGGTGTTGGATCATTTGCGTAGTGGCAGATTTGCCAGGCTGTACCCCACATGAGGTCCTTGAGTATTCTCATAGCCCTGGCGGAGGACCTGACCTGATCCCTCATGATACTTCTCTACCCTATTAGTGTCAGTGGCTCAGTAGGTAGCACACTCGCCTCTGAGGCCGGGAGATCAGAGGGCTGTGGGTTCAGTTCCCACATCTGGCACTTGGGTTAATATCCCAGTACTGACACTGTAGTGCAGCATGAGAGGGGGTTCTGCACTTCTGAGGTGCCGCCTTTCGGATGAGACGTTAAACCGAGGTCCCATCTGCCTGGATTGGTGGTAGTTCAGGTGGATGTTAAAGATCCCATGGCACTTATCGAAAAGAGTAGGGGAATTTCCCAGGTGTCCTGGCCAAATTTCCCTCATTCACTATAAATACCACCAACAGCTTAATCCGGTTCAAAGTCAGTTGGCATTCATCTGTATCCCCCTCCCCCCGGGTCGTGCCTGAAAATAGGCAGAATTTGTCTAGTGCACTTACCCGGTCAACAAAAGCTAAATAAAAAAATAAAACCCCCTGTCCCCCATCTTTTCCAGATATTTTCAATCCTCTTGTGTCTCTGACCTGGGACCAATTCAGGACAGCGGCTGGTATGTTCCAACAATACCAACTTAGAACTGACCAGGCTATTTTTAGGCCTGATGAGGCCCCTGCACCAATGCTTCTGGAATCCAGCTCCTCCTTCTCACTTCCTCTTCTGAGGAAGAGGATCCCTTTATCCATCTTGCCTCTGATGGTGAGTACTCTAGTTACAAGCGATTCTTAGTGCAGGAGCTGAGTCTTCAACATTTCACAGGTCACAATACTGCTGCCTTGGCGCTGTCATTCTTTGTGGAATACAGCAGAGAAACCACTGTCATTCGTCTGTGGCCCCAAACATTGACGGAGGCATCCAGAAATGTTTGTCCCTTCTCCAGCTCCTAAGGACATCCAGCGCAGATATTGCACTCCTGTGGGGTTTCCAGGGTCCATGCCTCCTTCCTCATTTTGGTACTGCAGTCCCCCTCTGGGCCTTGGTGCCTGTGCATGACCACCCCCAACAATGTTTGATGTCTAGGCAGAAAGGTTATTTGCAGCAGCATGCACCATAATGTGCATCTCTGCACATTAGGCACACCAGACGGCTTCTAATCTTTCTTCTAATAGAGTCTTGCTGTATTCTGACAATGTGCAGTTAGCCCCAGCACTTGAACAGCTCCAGAGAGGAAAGAGTTGACTCTATGCCAGAGCATAGAACGTTGAGCTCGAGCTCGGTTCAAACCTCTGTCTGCTGCACTTCCCAGTGTAACCGTCAGATTCTTATGAGCTAATACTAACTAGCTACACCTACTGTGTGGAAATTGCAAAAATTATTAGCCCAAAGGACAACCAAATATTTTGGATCCCAAAAGACTCAAGTCGAGAAATCCAAAAGAAGAACTAGATAGTTAACAACTGTAACTATCAAAAAATAATATAACATGACCCACTACCCCTTCTCTAAAAAGGGGGAGTACCAAGTGCACCCCTGAGGTGCAACACTGCACCTGCCAGCCTACTTCCCAAAAACCAGGTTCTGAGAGGGGAGGCGGGGGGGGGGAGGTCAGAATACAGCAAGACTCCATTAGAAGAAACACAATTACTAAGGTGAGTAATTTTTTCTTCAAACTAAATGAAGTCTTGCTGTATTCTGACAATATGCAGACTACCAAGTAGTACCTCCATGGAGGAGGGTACCAAACCTATTTTTTGGAATAGGTTTTGCAGTACTGCTGTACCAAATCTAGCATAACTCCTACCCTGGATATCCAGAGAGTAATGCTTGGTGAATGTATGGACTGTTTTCCAGGTGGCTGCTTTGCATATCTCTAACAATGGTATATCCCTGGCAGCAGCCAGGGAAGCAGCTGTACCTCTAGTCGAATGAGCCCTCAGGCCTGAGGGGGGTACTTTGCCTAGCTTTTCATAGCAGAACTGTATACAAGAAACAATCCACCTGGCAATAGTTCTCTTAGTAGCAAGTTTACCCTTCCCCACCTCACCATAAGTGATGAACAACTAGAAGGAGTCAAACCTAAGTGCCTTAGTATGCTCAGTGTAGTAGCTAAGAGTCCTTTTAACATCCAAACTGTGTAATCTTCTCTCTCCTGAAGAAGAATGATCAGTGAAGAACACAGGAAGAGACATGGATTGGTTCAGATGAAAATCTGAAACCACTTTGGGTAAGAACCTCCTGTTGCTTCTAAGGACCACCTTATCTCTATGGAATGAGATAAAATCAGGCTCCACTGACAGAGCTTGTAATTCACTGATACGCCTGGCAGAGGTAATAGCTACTAGGAACACAGTTTTCCAAGTCAAGTACTTAAGTTCTGCTGAGACCAAAGGCTCAAAAGGGGGTTGCATAAGCTGAGCAATGCAAACATTAAGATCCTAAGCAGGAGTAGAATCCCTAAAGGGAGGATTGGTATGAAGCAATCCTTTTAAAAAATTTACAGAAAACAGGGTGATATGCCAGAGAGGAGGACTTTCCCACTGACATAAATGCAGATACAGCTGACAAATGTACTTTGAGGGTAGCTGGTCTGAGGCCTAAGCCATTAAGGTGAACCATATAATCCAGAACTATAGCCAAGTCAGCAGAATCTGGAGATATGTGCTTATTGGAACACCAAATGATGAACCTTTTCCATTTGGAATGATAAGTTTTTCTGGTGGCAGGTTTTCAAGAAGCCTTGAGAATGTCCAGAACCCCTTGAGACAAATTCAGACTTCCATATTCTAGCTCTTCAAGAGCCTGCCTTGAGGTTGAGAGACCGAAGGTTGGGGTACCAGATTCTGCCCTGAGAGGAGGTTAGCAGATTGTGATTCCTGGGAAGAGCTAAGGGAATATGGACTGCCAGGGACAGTAATAGAGGATACCAAGGCTGTCTGGCCCAATCTGGAGCAATCAGGATCACTTTGCAAGATTGTGACCTTATCTTGACCAGAACTTTGAACAATAGTGGAAAGGAGGGAAAGGCATACAGAAACTTCCCCTGCCAATCCAGAAGTAGAGCGTCCAGGGGGACAGAGCCCAATACTGGGGGTCTACAGCAGAAAAGAGGAAGTTGGTGATTGTCTGGGGCTGCAAAGAGGTCTATCTCTGAAGTGCCCCACCTTGAAAATATCACCTTCAACACTAATGGGTCCAGGGACTACTCGTGATGGACCTGAGAAATCCTGCTGAAAACATCTGCTAGCATATTGTTCTTCCCTGGAAGATGGACTGCTACCAGAGAAGTCTGTAGAGAATAATCCAGGGACCATAATTTCATGGCTTCCGTTCACAAGGCCGTAGACCGAGTGCCTCCCTGCTTGTTGATGTACCACATGGTGGTGGTGTTGTCTGTCCTGACCTAAACCACCTTGTTCTGTACTGATTCTGAGAAAGCTTGTACAGCCAGGTACACTGCCCTGAGCTCCAGGAGATTGATATGAGGTAGGGGACCACACTTCCTGTGCTGTAAGTGCTCCCAAGCGAGCACCCCATCCCAGGAGAGAGGCATCTGTAGCGAGAACCACAAAATGAGACTGGGTGATGAATAGGACTCCTTGTCTGAGGTTGTTCTGGTCTAGCCACTAGTGGAGAGCTTGGATCAGAGTCGGAGCCACAGGAATTTATTTGGTTAGAGGGTCTTTTTTCTGGGACCAAAAGGCCCTTAAGTGAAACTGAATGTCCCTCATCTGAAATCTGGCACCTTGTACCACTGCAGTGGAAGCTGCCATGTGGCCCAGGAGTTGAAGAAAATGCCTTGCTGGTCGAGAGACCAGGAGGTGAAAGGAAGAAGCCAGGTCTGTGAGGGCCTTTACCCTTGCTAGAGGAAGAAGGGCTCTTGCTTGGACAGTGTCCAGCTATACCCCTATGAAGGTCAGGAGTTGCACTGGTTCGAGAACTGACTTTGGAAGTGAGCAATTGCTGAATCACATGTAGGTCTGACTTACCTTGGTCTGGATACTGCCCCACAATGGGCCAGTCGTCCAGGTACGGGAATATGGAGATGTTTTGTCTCCTTAGGAAGGCCACTACTACTGCTAGGCATTTTGTGAGTACCCTTGGTGCTGATGTTAGCCCGAAGGGCATTGCTCTGTACTGATAATGGCCTGAAGGCAATTCGAACCTGAGGTACTTTCTGTGGGAGCACCTGATGGGAATGTGAAAGTAGGCATCCTTGAAGTCCAGGAAGGCTAGCCAATCCCCTGACCTCAGAGAGGGCAGAATTATTCCCAGAGTCACCATTTTGAATTTTGGCTTTAATAGGTGCTTGTTTAGGTATCTTAGATCTAGGATGGGTCACCACTTCCCTGTCTTTTTCAGGGTAAGGAAGTATCTGGAATACAAATGTTTGCCCCCTGTACACTGTAGAAACTCTCTCTATAGCTCTGAGAGCCAGTAGAGAGGAAACCTCTGCCTCTAAGGCAATGGTTTCAGAGATGTTTGCAGGAGGAAAAGACCTGACCCTCAGCTTTGGGAATCTTTTGAAGCTGAGGGCCAGTCCCTGGCTTACTGCTTACTGCCTCCAGGACCCACTTGTCTGAAGTAACAGACTTCCAGTTCTGGAAGTAGTAAGCCAGCCTGCCTCCTACTGGGAGTCAACCCAGGCTGACATATCAGGGTGTCTGCTTGGCAGGAGCCTTGGGCTGAGAGGAGGATGCAGCCCTGCTCATCCCTCTTCTGCCTCTCCCTCTGAAGAACCCCCTTTGAGGAAAAGGAGAGGAGGCCTGTGCATGGTAGAAAGGGCCTGCCCCTGCCCCTAGATTGCTGCTTTTGAGGAGTTGCCTGCCTTTCCTTGGCCTGTGCACTCCTGTAGGTGGTCTTATTCTCATCCATTTTCTTCATATAATTCTCTGTCTGCTCCCCAAACAGAGAATTATCCACCACAGGGAAATCCATGGCCTTAGCCTGGGTGTCCTGTGAAAGGCTAGTACATCTGAGCCAACCACAGATGTAGCCATGATTCGTGATGACACGTCTTTGGGGTTCACAGCAGCATGAAATTGGATCTTTGATGCCTCTATCCCATCAGCAGCCACCTCCTCCAGCTCCTTGGCTAGCTGGTGGGAAGCCTGTTTAGTCAGTTCCAGAACAGTGTCCCATCTGGACTTCTGGTATCTGGCTGTGTAGGCCATGTAATTAGCCTGCCTGAGTCCCAAAGAGGATGCCAAATACTGTTTTTTAGCCATGGCATCTATCTTCTTGGAATCCTTATTCGATGGGTGTGACGCCAAGGGTATGCTAGCCTTATCACAGGCTGTAGCCTGCACAACCCCAACATTGCTGCATTGCTGGTACAGGAAATCCGTACCGAAGCCTGACAGCATATGCCTCTTGTCCATTCGTTTGTCCACAGGAGGTTGAGAATTTGGGGTCTTAAGCAGTCATTGTGTCTGTTTCCCAAAAGATTTGCGAAGGGGAATAGACAATCTCTTGGACTCTGGGATGTCCATTATCTCCACATAGTCAGGCTCCTCTTGTTCCTCAACAGCTTCAACCAAAGGGAGCTGGAGGGTTTCTGCCGCTTTTCTGTAAAACATAAAGTGGGAATGGGACTCAGAAAGCCTAGGAGGGGAAACACCAGAAGGTCTGTCTGGGGAGATGTCCGGTTCTATGGGCTCATCCAGACCTTCTATACCATCAACATCATCATCATCGTACTCTTCATCCCCCTCCAGGTCCGGTTCATAATGCTCTTCAGGGGAATAATCTGGAATTGGAGGAACCGACTGAACCGAACGCCTACCTGATGGCGCCGGATCAGTCGGAACCGGACGGAGCGAGTCCACAATGCTAATCACCCTGGCAATTTCTTCGGCGCTTGGACGATGTAGTTCTGGATCCAAACCGGCCGATTTGTCTTTCTTCTTCCTTTTTGACGGAACTGATCCCTCAGAATTGGCTCTCCTTTTGCCCGAAGGAGTATCGCCCTGGTCAGATGGCACTCCCTCAGGTTCGGTCGGAACCGAACTGGGCTGGCCATCCGGGTCAGTGGACTTCTCGGCCTCCTTTTCCCTAAGCCTGCCCAATCTTTTATCCAGGGTGGCTTTAGGGAAATTTTTACAGATTTGGCAGTCTGAATCAAGGTGGTCAAACCCCAGACAGTAAACACAGGTGGTGTGGGGATCAGCCTTAGAAAAGGCCTCCCCACACACACTGCAGTGTTGAAACCCAGTGGGCCCGGTTTTTCTTCTGAGTTTCTCAGACGTAGCCATCCTAACAAAACTTACCCTTTACTTGGCTTAAGCCAGGTAAGACTCCCTTATCGGTTCCTAACCGTGTTACGGGTATTTTGAAAAAAGTTAGAAGCATGTTGTTTTTAGAACCAATAAGGACCAGTACCTCACACTAAACCACAATACAAAATAAAGAACCCAAACAATCGGTTCAGCCGAATTGATAGTCATTTTTTTTTTTACAATTTCCACACAAAAAACACAGACTTTAACCTATCAGTCTACTACCTATACACTTACTGTACCACAGACAGGATCTGAACTGAAGATAAATGGAGAAAAAACGGTATTTAACCGATGTTTTACTTTACCGAACCAAAAGTGTAAGAGAGATCTCTGGAGCGATTGTTCAGTTAGGCGGAGTAAAGAATCTGACGATTACACTGGGAAGTGCAGCAGAAAGAGGTTTTAACCAAGCTCGAACTCAACATTCTATGCTCTGGCATAGAGTTAACTCTTTTCTCTCCGGAGCAGTTCAAGTGCTGGGGCTAACTGCATATTGTCAGAATACAGCAAGACTCCATTAGAAGAAACACAGTTACAAAGGTGAGTAATTTTTTCTTCTGCCCAGGGACTGGTACTGGTGAGGCACCATGCGAGGGTGTCTTATGATGCCAATGAGGTAGCTTCCAGGCTGGTGGGAACTGCATTCTGCGGATGGCATGGCTTCACCTTTCATTGTTGGCATCCCAGGCCTGGCATAGGATGCTCAACTTGCACTTCCAAGTGACTCATTTCTTCTCTCGCAGGGCCAGGCATGAATTGACGGGGAACCCTCCTGCTTCCAGGCAACAGGAGCCTCTGTCTGTCCCTGACCAGTCTCAGGTCCCACCAGACCTGTAAGGAGTCCCTGCCAAGGCTATGGTTATCCCCATAGCGGGCTGAGGGAACAGCTATTTCCGTCAGAGTGAGCCAACTCCTCCCTTGTTGGGGGAAAGCTAGGTACTCTTACCCATAAGTGAGAATGAATGGTGAAGATTGATTCTTGGAACATGTGAAAATTACATACTCACCTTAATTGTTGATCTTTCTGAATGTCTGCACCATTCATTCAAATGACTGCCCACCATCCCCAGCTCAGCACTTATCCTCCTGCCATTCCCTCAGATCTTTTTCCTTCAGGACATAGCTGCTTTCTCATGCAGAATGGGGGTTTTCCCTTCCCACTCTTTCCTTGCTTCCTGCTTTTTTTTTTTAAATTAAAAAAAAGGGATTTTTTAAATTAAAAAAGGGAAAGACACTTGGCTTAGGAGTCTCTTTCCCTTAAAAAAACAAACAAAAAAAAAACAAGTAAACCTGAACTTAAATTCTATTTTTATCCAGCAGGATTTATTGTCTCCATCCTTGGTACTTCTGGCTATCCCAAAGGAGGGGATACAGGGACCCACCTTGAAGTTATTACTGTTGTTAATAGCAGCAGTTAAAAAAGTGATCACCCATTTACGGCTGAAAGATACAATCCCAATGTGAGGGGCTTGGCAAACTACGGTTAGCACCTTATACAGAATGAATATTTTTACTATACCTTATATGGACGCCAGGAAAAAGGGGAAGAATTTTGACGTTGTCGGGATTTCTTTCAGTCTGAACCCAAACTAGAGTTTATCCCATAAATTATATTGCACTGTAGTTGCTATACCACTACCACAGGTTATGCTTGATATTGATGTTATTGGTATCTTTATGTGATGTAAGGATATCTGTACTTTCTATGTCTAGTATCACAGCAATTGAAAGGTTACAACTCTGTATTATAAGTCTAATTAATTATTCATAAGCTCAGCTAGCACGCTGATTGGCTGCCGTGCCTGTCTGAAATCTCTTAGAAATGACCAGCACAGCAGCCGCTCAGCTGTTCCCGCTACTCACACTGTTTACTTTTGCTCTGTTGTCAAGTGGGGAATCATACCACAAGTCTTACAGAACCATTTCAGTGCAGAACCTCGGAACACAAACAGCGATAAATCGCATTAGAAATAGCAGTACCTGGCACAAATTTTGACATCTTCTGGGGTGCTGAGGCTGAAGACTGGCTCACAGAGATGGCTAAATCACTCTGTCTGTTGACTTCCTCATGTTGCACCTCATGAATAATAATGAACAGGACTACCTCCATTCCCTCTTATTGGGTACACATGTTTAGTGCCGCTTGAATATTCATCAACTCAGCATTTCACACATGGAATAGCGCACGCCATGTCAGAGAAACAGCGCCAAAAAAAACATTTTAAAAATGAAACAAAGAACTCATTATTGCGATTAGACTTATAATCACAATAATGACATCTGAGCCGGTCATTTTCTTTCAATTAATGACCGGCTGAATGGGGGTGGCTATTGTACCAGCTTACTTTCCGGGCACCTTCCAGGAAATGACCGCTCGAGGTCATTATTGCTTAATTATGTGCTGAAAAACTCTTAATATACATTGATTTAAAAAAAAAACAGATTCTGGCCAGAGTTGATATGGCTGCAGCTAAGCTTGCAGAGATCCTGCTTCCCCTCTTTGCTCACTGCTGCTTTGGCCCAAGTCCCTGATGCTCCCCGAGTCTCCGTCTGGCCCCAGGTAATGTTTTTCCTTCTAAAGAGGGGACAGAGAAGCAGAGATGCGAAAACGCTTGCAAACGCACCAAGAATGTCCCCATTTGGGGATCATGATTGGGGGGGGGTCACTAGATTACCGGGGAAAATGTTTGAAAATTCATACGTCAGGAGTTGGGGATCGTAATGGGGGTGGGGTGGGGGGCCACTAGACTACCAGGGGAAAATGTCTGAAAATTACTTCAACAGGAGTCGGGGATTGTGATGGGGGGGGGACCACTAGACTACCAGGGAAAATGTTTGATAATTCATACAACGGGAGTCATGGATCATGATGGGGGCTGGGGAGGCCACTAGACTACCAGGAAAAATGTTTGAAAACTACTTCAACGGGAGTTGGGGATCGTGATGGGGGAACAGGGGCCACTAGACTACCAGGGAAAATGTTTGATAATTCATACAACGGGAGTCAGGGATTGTGATGGGGGGCCACTACAGCACGAGGGAAAATGTTTGAAAATTCATACAACAGGAGTCGGGGATCATGATGGGGGTGGGGGCCTCCACTAGACTACCAGGAAAAATGTTTGAAAATTCATACAATGGGGGTCAGGGATCGGGATGGAGGGGGGGGGGCAACAGTGTGCTGTGAACAGGCGGGGGCAGGCTTGTGAGCTCCATCGCCCCCTGTACCGCATGCTTTTTGTTGGCGGTATTCAGTGCCGTACTACAGTTGGCGCAACAACCTGTAGCGGGGCACTATTCTTTTGAATATGCCGGTGCGCTGGCATTCATGGCTCCTCCCCTCACTCCCTCCTATGCATACATTAACTTTTAGCATTGGCGCTATCACACAGTACCGGCCCTAATTGGGCTTTTGAATATTTCAGGTCGGTGAAAATTCAGAGCTATTGCAGTGCAACAGAGTTGCGTCAGGTGCAAAGCTTTGAATATCTGGCCCCCCATATGTATTAACTATCTTCCCAACTGACAACGTTGGAGCTATCAGAAAAGGAAATTATGGTAAGCATGAAGGAATGTCTTCTTTACTACTATTATTTCCACACCCCATGCTTTATGGGCCATGTCATAATTATGTGTAAACATCACTACAGGTTATTTATAGAGAAAGACTAGTCTTTGTTGTGTTTCTCTCGCTAGTGGATCCAGCTATGTGTAGCAAAGCAGCAGCTGCTACCCCTTTAGGTCCGCAAACTGTAGCTGTTTTAGCCTAATTAGAGTTAGGAACATTCTACACATTATTTCTGTGAAATATGCTCTCCTCTTGACAAAAATGTGGCCTCCTTAAAAAAATTCAGGATACAGATTTAATTGCTTGTTATTTATTTATTTTTATATTTACAAAGTACCTAATTGAAGACAGGGTAATTGATTTTTTGTTATGTTTCTTGTTACGTTTGTTTTCCTCAGCCTGCCTACCCAGTCTAAGTACCCTGCAACTCGCTCACAATTGGTTGGAGACAGTGGAGGATATTGAACACCTGAAGGAGTGTCCAAGTATCAGCGTTCTTGACCTGTCCCATAACAGGCTGAATGACCCTGACATTCTCAATGTGCTGGAGGCCATGCCTAACCTGGTAACTGGGATATTGTTGGGGGTCAGTTAGCATAAGAAGAACTGGGGAGAGGTTGCTACTTGTCTCATTTATGTCACTGGCACTCTGTTGGGCATGGCAGTGGAAACAACCAAAACTGGGTTTATTACTCTTAGCACATGGGTAAAACATTGCAGGCTGCATGGGCCAGATACATATCGAAATAAATAAAAAGGTACCCAGTTGCTTACACAGTGGGTTGAGACTCAATAAGTGATGGAGTGGGGAAAAATGTTTAGCAGCATCTTCAATGAGCCAGCTCTGTATTATTTCCACTGCCATATTTAATGGATGCCGAAACAAGAGGATAGAAGTATCTCCAGTTAAAGTACTGTTTTCCAGGGGCTGAAGTTGGGGAGACAAAATTATGGTATGCTCCACTCAGACATGAAAGGCTGGTGTCGTGTGGGTACCTGGAGTCTCTAAAAAGCATTATTTTTAAAAATGCCTGTATGCCATACCCCCCCCCAAGTTCAACAACAAGAATATGATGGATGATGTCACACTATTTGCGTCAAGTCCACACCTGTGTGATGCCCCAAAATCTTTGGCAATTTCAAAGGATGCCCTTTTCACTATGGTGGACACAAGCTCCCCAGCACTCCAGCTCCAGATCTCCAAGGAATCAATCATCTTCCAAGAATGAATCTTCTCTATAGAGCCTCACTCTTTTGGTCTTAGAGCCAGAGGTGCTGGGACCTCACAGGATCAAATCTTTTCAGCACTGGCTATAGGTGACAGGGCATGTATGACACCATGTGGTGGATGTGCTAACCAATAACTTTCTGAGGTCCTAATTTACGTCACTTCTGATTTTCCATAGAAACATAGAATTTATTGGTAGAAAAGGAGTGGTAGGCCCATCCAATCTGCCCTATCTTCCCTGCTTTTTACTACACCCTGTACCTAATCTGGTCACAGGAGACCCTCCCTCCTCCCTTTCTTCCACCTATAATGCCCATATGTCTGTCTCACATTTGCTTGAAGCTGTCCACTGTCTTTGCCCCCCCCCGCCACATCTTCTGGCAGGCTGTTTCAGGTGTCCAATGCCCTTTTTCTATGAAGATGTAATTCCTTACGTCCCTCTTAAATTCCCTCTGTCAAGATTCATAGCATGCCCCCGCATTCTGGTGCTATTCCTCCTCGGAAAGAGAGGTACTTATAGGTCTCAATTGTGTCCTCTTTCTCTTTCCTCTCATCCAGGCAGTACATATTGAGCTCCTACAGCCTCTCCTTGTATGGTTTCTCGTGCAACCCCTGCACCATTTGTAGCCCTCATCTGGACTGCCTCCACCCTGTCAATGTCTTTACCTCCTGAACTAAACATAGTACTTTAAGTGGGGTCTCACACTTGAGCAATACAGTGGCAACACCACCTCACTTCTCCTGCTAGAAATCCCCCTCCCTATGCACCCCAGCATCCGGTTAACCTTTCCTACTGCCTTGTCGCACTGCCATGTCACGTTGAGATCATCAGATAGTTATCTCAAGGTCTCTGTCTTGCTTGGTGGCTGTAAGTACCTTCCCCACCACCATGAAGTGCACACTGGGGGTGAGGATCTTCATTGTGCCTCAGTTCATTATGTTTCCCCATGTTTGTAACATAAAATGGGTAAACTGGCTCTAGTAATGGCCTTAACAGACCACTACCAGTGGCTAAAAACAAGTCCCTGCCAACCAGGGCAACTCACATACAAAATTCATAAGCCACTTACTTCCTAATTTCCATCACAAACATGGCTGCCACCTCTACTCATATATAAAAAAAAACTTCAGCTAGACTCTAAAAATAAAAGTCAGTTACATTAAACAAAGTAAGTAAATAATTTAACTTTATTTACACTCATGAGTCCCTCCTTACACATGTAACCCCTAGGTGGCGCTATCCCAAGGGCTACTACCCCTGCCTGCTTGGCTAGTAGCAGGTTAAGGGGCCTGAGTTCTGAAATGGGTGCCTCCACCCGGAGGTCAGGGTTGGTAGTGGTCTAGCTAACCTGGGCACAGTCCTCCGGGACACTGTAACCCCCTCTTTCCCCTCTAGTGGCCTGAACACTGTACAATAATCACTTTCACAATACCCCTGGTACACCACACAAGTACCCACACAGTTTGCACTTACCACCAGGGCTGGTTCCTCTGGCTCAACCCTGGGGACCCCCTGTAAAACAAGGTTATGCACAACAAATAGCAACAGTACAGTACTTTGAGCATAGACTGGAACCACAGTCAGATTACATGCAGAAAAAGATCTGATTTATTCAGGGGACTTGAACAAGGAAGGGGCAAAATCAGGTTAATTAGCTTAAAGGTTATATCAATCAAGCAGTTATGCATGCGCTTTGAGTCCTCCCACACAGTCACACCTCTGGGCACCCAGGTGGAGAAGAGATGGGCTAGCCAGGATTGTTGCCCGGGGTTGCAGCTGGTTGGGGCCCTGTGATGGAAATCACAACATGCACAGTACACAATATTTGTAATCTGGAGCCAGAGGGCTCTGTTCGTAAAGGGAGACGAAACAACAAGGCAATCAGATGACACACTCAGATTAAGCTGTTGTTGCAGGGAGCTACCCCAGTATTTACTCACGATACCCAAGACTGGACACAGGCTGGACGAAAATTGAGACTGCAGGTGGTTGATCTGGAATGCCAGGAGAAGCAGGGCCCACACAAGTCACAGAGGCGTCGTTCCTGTTCAAGCGTGGAGCAGGGGGATGATCCCCAGGCAGGTCTCTCGTCGATGGCTTCTCTGTGCAGTGGGTAGTCTGGCTGGGCCAGTCTGGTAAGGCCCAGACCGCATGGAGACAAATTCGGATGCAGTCCGTTTTGGGCTGGATACAGCTTCCAGCAAGCAGAACACAGCTCACCCAGTGGGGAACTAACTCACAACCCACTAGCAGCTCATAGCACATTTACATGTACAGGAATTCTACTGTACCAGGCAAAGCACTCCCCGGTCACAATCGCAAAGCCTCTGCACACACTGGGAGCTTAGGGGTAGCTGGAACTCCTGACAGGCCGAGCGCATTCAGCAAAATCTTCGGTCTTCTTCAGGTTGAGCCTGTTGCACGTCAGTAGCTTACTTTAGTCACACAAACTTGGGTTTAGTCCAAAATAATTCTCTTCTCTCCCTCTCAGGAGCAGCTGGCAGACATGCAAGCCAAAAACTCAGCCCTTTCACAGTTTTCCCATGCGAATCCACTCAGGATTGCTGCCCAAAAAACACTTGAGCTCTTCTCATTTCACTTCCCAGCTCAGAACTTACTGAAAACTGCAAGCAGCCCGGGACTTCCCCCAAGATCCAAAAGATTTGGTTGGCTGATTTGGCTGTCAGTCAAAGCAAGAACTCCCCCTTCAGTTGCAAAAAAGGTGCAAAAAAGCTCCAAACTACAGTTCCTACAGATTTTGAATTCAGACAGCTCCTGTTGTTTGGCTACATTTTAGGTCTCACCAGTACTGTTCAGTCCAATTTGCAGTCCAGGACCAAGACAGTGGAGATAAACAAAACATTCCTTGCTACAAAGAAAGCAGGTTAGACAAACTACATTATCATTATCACTCTAAATGATTTTCAGTAAATAGTTACATCTTTCAACAGAGCTCCCTCTCAGATTACTTAAACTGCAATTAGGCAGCTCTTAAAGAGACAGTACACACAGGCTATACAGGCTCTGGTAATCACATTTAAACTGCAAAAACGCAGGACACCAGCCTGGCAGTGAGCATTTAGGCAAGCTCAAGGAAGACTTTTTGGGAACCCCCAGGTGTAGGGGGGTTACACACACATACACAGATTTAAAAAAATCAAGTACTATTCAGAGTTCCCATTGCTGATTTTTCTTTGATGACCATGACAAATCCCCCTCCTATCCCTACCTGTTTTCCAGAGAACTCCCTGCTCCTTACCCTACATTAGATAAAATTGAAGTTCTGGTTCCACTTGAGGCCTGCGTGTGCATCTATGTGTGTGTGTATACTAGTGGAACTTTGAAGAATTTTGAAGTCATGTATTCCATGTTACCATTCTGTGTGTGTGTGTGTGTGTGTTTGGGGGGGAGCGTTCTGCTAGACACTAAAAATAAAAGTTAATCAAAGTAAGTAAATAATTTAACTGTATTTACACTCATGAGCCCCTCCTTACACACATTTAAAAAAATAAAGTACTATTCAGCGTTTCCATTGCTGATTTTTCTTTGATGACCATGAAAATTCCCCCTCCTATCCCTACCAGTTCAGGGTTTTAAATAATTGATTAGCACTTTTTTCTTGGGGCGATACTAACTGTACGGAAAGCATTTATATAGGTTTTCTAGTAGTTTTATATTTGTTAAACACAGTGAGGCAACTGCTCTGCATTTTCACAATGTTTTAGAACTTTTATGAGCAAAATGCTAATCAATTTTTAGAGTTAAATAAACCCTGCAGTTTGCCAGAGAACTTCCAGCCCCTTACCCTACATTAGATAAAAGTGAGGTTCTGGTTCCACTTGAGGCCTGCATGTGTGTCTATGTGTGTGTATGCTAGTGGAACTCTGAAGAATTCTGAATTCATTTATTCCATGTTACCATTCCGTGTGTGTGCGTGCGTGTGTGTGTTGGGGGGGAAGCATTCTACTACTGAAATAATGCAGAGCTTTGAATTCTTCTATTCCATGGTAAACAATCACATAGTGTTTTAAATGTGTAGAAAGATAAGAGGACTGACACATGAAAAACATCGGTGGAGAAAATATTTTACATTATTTAGTAACATTTTATTATATTATTGTGGCTTTTAAAACTTAATTGGAGTGTTCATATTTTTTAAATTACCTATGGGCCCATTTCCTAGAAATAAGGCACTTCAGGGACGTTGGTTGCACTAGGTTTATTCTATGGTTAGGGCTGAACGCATTTGGCTTCACCTTGTGCCTTCAGTGCCCCGATTGTGGGGTAAACCTAATACAGTGAAGAAAAAAAGTTGACTCAACAGCACAAAAGACACATGGATGTCATAATAGCTTCAAAAATAGCAACTTAGTTTCAAACAACATGAAGTCTTGCTATATTATGACATATGCAGTATAACCCCAGGTTAGAACTGCTCCGGAGGTGAAAGAGTTAACTTTCCATGCAGGGCATGGAATCTTGACCGTGAGCTCAGTTGAACACTCTGTCTGTTGTAGCTCAAACTTAAACTGTCAGATTCTTTACTCTGCCTCACTGAACAGTCGCTCCGGAGATTCCTCCTGCTGCTCGGTTCGTTTGTCGGTTTTAAAGTGTAATTCTCGGTTTATTTTACCGAAATTTAACCACAATCGCGGTTCAAGCTCTGTCTGTGGTATTGTAAGTAATAGATAGGCTTTTGTTTATTTTCTCTGTGGAACTTATAACGCTCTTTTCGGTTCGGTTTGAACCGATCAGATTGAGTTAAAAATTACTTTCTAGTCCTCTAGAGTGCGGTTCCGGTTCTTATCTGTTCTAAAAAGCGGATTTATTACGTTTTTTTCCACGACTCGATGACACGGTTTGGAACCGATAAGAGAGTCTTGCTTGGCGGATTGCCATTAACGGGCAAGTTTTGGTTAGGCTGGCACTATGTCAGAGAAACCCAAAAGAAAAACCGGACCCACTGGGTTTCAGCACTGTGGCCTCTGTGGGGAAGCCTTTGCTAAGGCTGACCCACACACCACTTGTGTATATTGTCTGGGGTTTGACCACCTCAATGCAGACTGTCAGATTTGTAAGAATTTTCCTGCTGCCACCGTGGAAAAGAGTTGGTAGGCTCAGGGAAAGGGAGGCCAAAAAGTCCACTGACCCGGATGGCCAGCCCGGTTCAGTTCCAACCGAACCTGAGGGAGTACCCTCTGACCAGGGCGATACTTCCTCGGGCAAACGAAGAGCCAGCTCTGAGGAGCCGGTTCCAACTAAAAGGACTAGAAGGTCAGCTAGTTTGGGGCCAAAAGTTCTTTCTCCAACCGCTGAGGAAATAGCCAAAGCTATTCAAATTGTCCAGTCTCTTTCCCCAGTTCCGTCCAAACCGACACCATTAGGGAAGCGCTCGGTTCGGACGTTCCCCCGGTTCAAGATTATGATTTTGAGGATTTTTATGAACCGGAGGAAGGGGAGGAGGGGTAGGAGGAGAGTGAGTGTGATTTTGAAAGTCTGGATGTGCCCATTGAACCGGACATCTCTCCAGACAGACCCTCAGGAGTGTCCCCTCTCAGGCTATTTGAGTCCCCTTCTCATTTTTTGTTTTACAAGAAAGTTGCTGAGACTCTGCAACTCCCTGTTGAGAAAGCTGTTGATGATCAAGAAGAGCCTGATTTTGTGGAAATGATGGATATTCCAGAGTCTAGGAGACTGTCTATTCCCTTGCACAAATCGTTTAGGAAACAGACAGTAAAAATTCTGAAAACTCCTCATTCTATCCTCCCTGTGGATAAAAGGATGGACAAGAGGTATGCTTTATCGGGCTCTGATACGGAGTTCCTATCCCAGCAGTGCAGCCATGTAGGGGTAGTGCAGGCTGCAGCCTGTGACAAGGCTAATATTCCTCTAGCCTCTCACCCTCCTGAAAAGGATTCCAGGAGGATGGATGCCATGGCAAAGAAACAGTACATGGCAGCATCTTTGGGACTCATGCAGGCAAATTATATGGCTTATGCAGCTAGGTACCAGAAATCCAGGTGGGATACTGTCCTGGCCCTAGCAAAACAGGCCCCTGACCAGCTTGCCAGGGAGCTGGAGCAGGTGGCTGCGGATGGTATTGAGGCATCCAAGGTGCAATTTCATGCTGCAGTAGATTCTAATGATGTTTCATCAAGAGTCATGGTTACATCTGTGTCTCTTCGCAGAATGGCCTGGCTCAGATGTACGGCCCTGTCACAGGATACCCAGTCTAAGGCTATGGATTTTCCTGTTGTGGGCAATTCTCTGTTTGGGGAGCAGACAGAGAATTATATGAAGAAAATGGATGAGTATAGGACCACCTATAGGAGTGCACAGGCCAAAGAAAGGCAAGTCACTCCTCAAAGGCAGCATGTCAGGGGCAGGGGCAGGCCTTTTCATAGGCCTTTTTACCAAGCCCAGGCCTCCTCTTCTGCTTATGCCCAGAGGGGGTTCTTTAGAGAAAGAGGCAGAAAGGGTTCTAGTAAGCCTGCTTCTACCCCTCAACCCAAAGCCCCTGCAAAACAGGCTCCCTGATGGGGTGGCCAGGGCCGATTCTCCACTACCGGTAGGGGGCAGGCTGGCTTACTTTGTCCAGGACTGGAAGTCTTTAACATCAGACAAGTGGGTCCTGGAAGTAGTAAGCCAGGGACTGGTTCTCAGCTTCAAAAAATTTCCGAAGATGAGAGCCAAGTCTTTTCCACCTGCAAACCCATCAGAGGCACTTGCCCTGGCAGCAGAAGTTTCTTCCCTCCTGGCTCTCAGAGCTGTGGAAAGGGTTCCACCCATACACCAGGGCAAAGGGTTGTACTCCAGGTACTTCCTTACCCCAAAAAAGACAGGAGAATGGTGGCCCATCCTGGATCTCAGATATCTAAACAAGCACCTTTTAAAACCAAAGTTCAAAATGGTGACCCTGGGGATTATTTTACCCTCTCTAAGGCCAGGGGACTGGCTAGCCTCCCTGGACCTCAAGGATGCCTACTTCCATGTTCTCATCAGAAGCTCCCATCGAAAGTACCTCAGATTCGAACTGCCCTCAGGCCATTACCAGTTCAGAGCAATGCCCTTCAGCCTCACCTCGGCCCCGAGGGTGTTCCCAAAATGCCTGGCAGTAGCAGTTGCTCATTTAAGAAGGCAAAAGATTGCCACCTTTCCTTATCTGGACGACTGGCTCATTGTAGGCCAGTCTCCAGAACAGGTCAAACTATACTTACAAGTAACCCAGCAACTGCTCACATCTCTAGGTTTCCTTCTCAATCTTCCAAAGTCAGTTCTGGAGCCTGTCCAGCTTCTCACCTTCATAGGCGCAGAACTGAACACAAAAAGAAGCCAGAGCCTTCCTTCCTCTGGAAAGAGCAAGGACCCTGGTGTCTCTGGCCTCTTCTTTCACCCTGTAGGTCTCTCGACCAGCAAGGCATTTTCTACAGCTCCTGGGGCACATGGCTGCTTCTACAGCAGCAGTGCAGGGAGCGAGATTTCAGATGAGGGACATTCAGTTCCATTTGAGAGCCTTTTGGTCTCAACGGACAGATCCCCTAACCAAATTGATTCCAGTGACTCGAACCCTGATCCAGGCCCTTCAGTGGTGGCAGGATCAGAACAATCTGAGACAGGGGTTCCCTTCACTCCCCAGTCTCATTCCTTGACCCTTACTACAGATGCATCCCTCTTGGGGTGGGGAGCTCACATGGGCGACCTTTCCACCCAGGGCTGTGGTCCCCTCAGGAATCTCTGCTCCACATCAATTTGCTGGAACTCAGAGCAGTTTTTCTAGCACTCCAGGTTTTTTCCACATCTGTCCAGAACAAGGTTGTTCAGGTCAGAACAGACAATACCACTACAATGTGGTACATCAACAAGCAAGGGGGCACTCAGTCTACGGCCTTGTGCACCGAAGCAATGAAGTTGTGGTCTCTGGCTTATTCTCTGAACGCCTCCCTTACGGCAGTTCACCTCCCAGGCAAGGACAATGTCCTAGCGGATGCTCTCAGCAGGATTTCCCAGGGCCATCACGAATGGGCACTGGACCCCCTAGTACTGGAGGTAGTATTTGCCAGATGGGGCACCCCGCAAATAGATCTCTTTGCAGCCCCAGACAATCACCAACTTCCCCTTTTTTGCTGCAGGCCCCCAGTGTTGGGCTCAGTACCTCTGGATGCCTTCCTCCTCAGTTGGGAAGGGAAGTTTCTCTATGCTTTTCCCCCTTCCCCTTCTTTTCAAAGTGCTAGTCAGAATCAGATCTCAATCCTGCAAGATGATCCTGATTGCTCCAGATTGGGCCAGGCAGCCCTGGTACCCACTCCTCATGTCCTAGCAGTCCACCTCCCTATGTCTTCCCAGGAATCACAACCTGTTAACCTGTGCCCAGGGAGAGTTTGGTATCCAGACCTCAAATCTCTCAATCTCAAGGCATGGCTCTTGAAGAGTTAGAGTTTGTTGACTTACACCTTTCCCAAGGTGTATTGGATATTTTGAAGGCCTCTAGGAAGCCTTCCACCAGGGCTACCTATAATTCAAAATGGAAGAGATTTTCCATATGGTGTGCTGGTAAACATATTTCCAGACTCTGCTGGTGTGCCCACGATCCTGGAATTATTTGGTGCATTTGAATTCCTTGGGCTGAGACCAGCTACCCTAAAAGTGCACTTGGCAGCTGTGTCTGTCTTCTTATCAGCAGGTAAGCCCTCTTCTTTATCAGCTCACCCTGTGTTCTCCAAGTTTTTTAAAGGGTTGCTTCACACCAACCCCCCACATTCAGGGACCCTGCCCCTGCTTGGGATCTTAATATTTGCATCACTCAGCTTATGCAACCCCCTTTTGAGCCATTGTCTTCAGCAGAGCTTAAGTACTTGACTTGGAAAACTATGTTTCTGGTAGCCATCACCTCTGCCCGGCGCATAAGTGAGCTACAAGCTTTGTCAGTGGAGCCTGATTTTATCTCCTTTCATAGAGATAAGGTGGTCCTCAGGACTAACAGGAAGTTTTTGCCTAAAGTGGTTTCAGACTTTCACCTTAATCAATCCATGTCTCTTCCTGTGTACTTCACTGACCATTCCTCCTCTGGTGAGAGGAGATTGCACAGTTTAGAAGTCAAAAGAGCCCTTAGTTACTATATAGAACGTACCAAGGGTCACAGGTTCAATCCTCCAATTGTTCCTCACTTATGGCGAGGTTGGTAAAGGGAAACCTGCCACTAAAAGATCCATTGCCAGGTGGATTGTCTCTTGTATCCAATTCTGCTATGAAAAACTGGGTAAGGTTCCTCCCTCAGGCCTGAGGGCTCACTCTACCAGAGGTACAGCTGCTCTGGCTGCTGCCAGGGACATCCCTATCCTAGAGATATGTCAAGCAGCTACCTGGAAAACAGTTCACACTTTTACTAAGCATTACTCCCTGGATATCCAGGCTAGGAGTGATGCTCGATTTGGCACAGCTGTGCTTCAGAGCCTATTTCCTAAGTAGGTTCTGTCCCTCCTCCATGGAGGTACTGCTGTGTAATCTGCATATGTCATAATATAGCAGGACTTCATGTTGTTTGAAGAAAAAATGACTCACCTTAGTAATGTTGTTTCTTCTAATGGAGTCTTGCTATATTATGACCTCCCCCCAAGCCTGCCCCTCTCAGAACCTCTATTTTTGGGATGTGGGTTGGCAGTGCAGTGTTGGCACTTCATTGATGCCCACTTTATTTTCACCCTTTCTAGGGTGCTTAGGTGTTATGCTTATTTTTTCTTTCTTGAATCCCCCGACTTGAGTCTTTGTTTTGGGATCAAGAACAAAAATGTGTTTTTGTAGTTAGTAGCCAGTGGCTAGTGTAGGTTTACAGCTTCCACACAGAACCTTAGTGAGTTTTTGCTCGTAAAGATCTGACAGTTTAAGTTTGAGCTACAACAGACAGAGTGTTCAACCGAGCTTACGCTCAAGATTCCATGCCCTGCATGGAAAGTTAACTCTTTCACCTCCGGAGCAGTTCTAACCTGGGGTTATACTGCATATGGCATAATATAGCAAGACTCCATTAGAAGAAACAACATTACTAAGGTGAGTAATTTTTTCTTATTACAAAAAAAGCACCCCCCCGGCACCAGTGACATCAACGTTTCATGCGGCCCTGCTGCTTTTCAAGAATGTCTTGAGCGGCGCAGCGGAAACGTTGATGTTACTGGTGCCAGAGGGGTGCTTTTTGTAATAAACTAAGTTGCTATTTTTGAAGCTGTTATGACATCCATGTGTCTTTTGTGCTGTTGAGCCAGCTTTTTTTTCTTCACTGAGTTTCCGTTTAGTATGGCTCCAGCTTGTGTCTCTTGAGCCGCATTTGCTTATGCTTGTCTTTTAAATCTAATACAACCAACACCCTATTGTGCCTTATTGCTTAACTATTTTCCTCAAGAATGTCAGGTTCGGCTTCTATGAAGGTGCTTGAAAAAGGCCCTCCTTTCTGGTGTTGGCCCTGCAGGAAAAACATTGCCCAAATTGACTGACATTCCGTTTGTCTGACCTAGTTTGGGAAGGACCATGGCATTGAATCCTGTGATGCCTGCTTCTCTTTTGACCTCAGAATATTGGAAAATATGTGCTTCAAGCTGGGTGTGCCCATACCCACCTTCAGCAGTAGGCATCGATCATGGAAGTCCCAAGATAAGTCTTTGAACCATTTCCCCTTGTCCCCTTTCTGCTGTTTGGAGTTGGCTGAGGTTTGGAGCTCCCCCCCATGCTGGGGTCTCTGGTGGGGGTGTTGGGTAGACCCTCAGTTCCTTCTCGGTGGCTGGGGGTGAACCCACCATGGCCCTTTCACCTTCAGCAGTGGGCATCCCTGGAGTGGGAGCTGACATCTTTGGTCTTGGCCTTGGCTTTGATGACGTCAACACCAGCCATTGGCACCCCCTCTGGAATTGGCACCACTTGCGGCGCTGACTCTGGTGCCGTGCGGACATCACATGTTGATGTCATGTAGATGTCTGTGTCAGTGTCACAAGCAGCTCCACCTTAAAGGCTGACTAGATGTCATTGCAGGTGTTGGTCCCAAGGCATGAGTGCTATGGCATCCCAGCCCACTGTGCCCCCCCCCCCGGCCTCTGCCTCAAGAGCCTTAGGCTTGGTTGGCCAGGACCATTAGGCCTCCAGGGCAGCTGTGCCAGGACCAATACCACCTCTGTATGGGTAATTGTAGAAGACTAGTTAGGTAGTTAGATAGGACCCATTGTCAGACCCCCCCCCCTCCAACTCCTCTCTTTAGCAGTGTTCCATATTCCTCTCCCTCAGAGTCCTCCAAAGGTACAAAGTTGTCCCTCCATATGCCCTCTTCTGCTGACTGTATTATGTACAGTATTAGCAATCTGTGGGAAGATGATGGTGATGGAAGCACTGGATATACCCTGCTTTTTCAGCCATGATTCCATCACCTTGCTATTGAGACTCATTGGAGTTCTCAGCAGTGACACCTTAGTGGTTTCTCTCTGTCATAAGGTCCTGGGAGATGCAACAGAGGTGTCCTGGGGACATCCCTACTCCATTCCTCCTGTCCAAGTGACTTCCAGCTGTGATTATGCACCCCCATAGTTTCTGTTGGAGACCAAGCCCATCCTGTTTTAGCACTGTCAGCTCTCCAGATCCCTAAGGGCAATATCTGTGTGACAGGACAGGGCACTCCCAATGCAGACTCCAGTAGAATTACTGCTTTGAGTATGAAGGTCTTCACCTCTGCCAAGATATCCCTGGCCATAGCATCCCACCAGGCCAGTGTGGTGACCTGCCAGAGTCACCTTTGTATGCAGATGCACAGATGATTGTCTGCACTGATGGTGAGGGATTCTATGAGGCGAGCTGTGACATTGTCGTAAGAGGCATGAAGACAGTACCGTACCAGTTTAGGGCATGTTATGACATCAGCAAGCTGGCCTCATGTATCGCTTGTCTTGGATGTATGTTTTGGGTTTCACTTTTTTTGTTAGTGCCCTTTGCTTGTCGAAAAATCTGACAGGAACTTTCAAAGACTCCCATAGTCCCTGCTCCTCCTGGACCACTGCCTTAGCCCACACAACCCTTGGTCAACCACAACCAACGTGATCTCCCTCCTCAGGGTGCCTCACCCACCCACACACTGAGGACTGAGGCACTCAGGGCTGAGCTTGCTCCTCCCTCTGAATAAAGAGCTTGGTAAACTGACCAAAGAGTGTGGCTTTATGGAGAAGACTGATTTTTGAAAGATAGAGAAGTTACAGTACTTACCATAGCTGTAGATCTTCAAGAGTATCTTCTCCATAGAGCACCACTCACCTGCCCACCATCCTCCTCTTTTTTTTATTCTTTCTATTTTTGCACCCCCGCCGAGAGCCCAAGTCCAATCAGCTCCCTCAGCCCCATCCCCCAGAATAACCAAGGCTTACCTTATGCTCAGCCCGGGAGTGGTGCCTGCAGGAAGTCGATCTTCATCCTGCTGCTGGTGATTTTCCTCCATTTTTCTCCCGAGGGCCCCAGGAGAAGGATGCATGAGCGTGGAGGCACTCATGCGCCTTACAGCCCTGGTAATGACCCCCATCTGCCCACCCCTATTGGCCTAATGCCTGGCACCCTCAAGGCTGGCGCCACCCCCCCGGCCTCCACCAGGGGGCAACCATTAGCTGAGGAATGCCGCTTCACCTCCCCCGGAGAGGAGAGTTGCCTGTCGGCAGCTCCATCCAGCACTGCCCCCCCCCCCCCATGCTGACCTCCGATGACCCGGGCTTGTTCCCGATCCATCCTCCTCTTTTGATGAGCCAGGGCTACTCCATTGGGAGTTCACCCCAAGGAGGCTATTGGACAAGCTGTTGGGCATGTTACAATACCCTCCCACAGATACAATCAGCTATAAAGCTCAAAATACCCCCAGAAACAGTGAGGAAGAGAGTACATTGATGTTTTTCTGCATTTATAGCCATGTTCTTTGAGCCTACCATCCTTTTCTCTAGAGTGCTCCCTCGAAGTGTGACAGCTGAGGACCTCTTAATATCAGAGCTTGAGAGTAAACATTCATGCATGGCTCCTTAGGCTTGAAACACATGCAGGCACACAAAAAGAGAGCACAGCTTCACATGCACTGACCCCACATGACTGGCCATTAGGAAAAGAGTGGGAAGGTGTGCTCATGCTTACCTCGGCCAACTGTGTCAAGTCAAATAGAAAAACAGCAAAAATTGCCCAAACAATCACGCAGGCATAAAAGTGGCCAGAAAGTAAGGCTGTGCAGGGGCTGCATATTAATTTCTGAATACCACGAATATCAGGGCTTCCCGAATAGAGGACTGTTTGGGAGGTATTCATATTTGGCATTCACTCAGCTGAACAGCCCGTAAAAAAACCTCAGATCTTCTCCTCAGACTCTTAAAAACAGTACTGTTTCCTCCATCCTCCAGAAGCCAGCATATCCCACCCTCCTGCCCACCCAACTCCCACAATTTATTTTTCTCCAGAAAAAAAAGTTTTTGAAGGACCTACAACCCCCCGCCTCACAGACAGCCCCATCTTATGTTCTAAAGTAAAGTGAAATCCCACCCTCCTACCTCACCAGCAGAGCCAGGACCTGCAATTTATTTTTTTTTTCTGCAGAAAAAAATGTTTTAAAGAGGACTGTCACAACCCACCCGTCTCCTCGGCTGGCCCCCATCTTATGGATAAGTGACAGTGTTGTGAAAAAAACACCCAAGAGAAATCCCCCCCATCAGGAACAACAAGTCGTGCTACCAAACAGTGCCCCTACAAGTACTCTGCCCCCCCACCCAGCAAACAGTTCCCTTATTAGGAGGAGATAATAATTGCCGCTGGTCCAGCACAACCCTCCCTCCTCCACTGCCGACTCCAAGCGCCTGGCTTCTATGAATGAAATTGCACGCTTGTTGCTATAGTAAAGCCGAGCTAGCAGATCACGTGATCTGCTGGCTTGGCTTTACTGTTGCAACAAGCAGCGCGATTTCAGTCATAGAAAGCGCTCAAAGTCAGCAGTGGAGGAGGAAGGGTTGTGCTGGACCCGTGGAGGGCATTATTTGCTATCTCCTAATAAGGAGAATTGGGTGCTGGGAGGGCAGGTACTAGTAGGAGCACTGTCTGGTGGCATGACTTATTGTTCCTGATGGGAGGGGGGGTTCTCTTGCTTTTTGTTTTATGATGCTGTCACTTCTCACTTTATTTTAACCCATAAGATGGTGGCCAGCTGAGGAGGAGGGCAGGTTGTGCTGATCCTCTTTAAAACATTTTTGTTGCTGAAAAAAAAATTGCAGGCCCTGGCACTGCTGGTGGGGCGGAAGGGCAGAATTTCACTTTACTTTAGAATATAACATGGGGGCCGGCCGTGGAGGTGGGGGGGTTGTACCGGTCCCCTTAAAACCTTTTTTCTGGAGAAAAATAAATAAATTGTGAGTGCTGGGTGGGTAGGAGGGTGGGATATGCTAGCTGCTAGAGGGTGGGTGGGGAGACAGTACTGTTTTTAAGGGTGCTGGGGTTGAGATTTTTTTTTTTTATTCAGGGCTGTGCGGAATACGAATATTCGACTAAATAACGAATATTTGGCAACCGAATATTCGGCCGAATATTCGAAAAAAGGTATTCACGCAGGCCTACCAGAAAGTCACAGAAAACAGACCGCAAAACAACAAACAACAAAATTAAAACGCTGAGCTGAGATGCGTTGGTGGTAGCACCAGAATAGCCCTCACTTACCTCAGGCACCAAGTAATAGTGAGCACAGATCCCAGAAATTGTAGAACACCAAATTTTAACAAATCCTGCAAAGTTCACAAGCACCATACAGTGGCAAGGGCATTCAAACCTCCAATACTCATTAGGTTATCATATTCTCTGAGATAATTTTAACACAGGCATTTCTTTTCATGATAGGAATGCTGGCTGTAGATACAGACACACACAACACCTTCCTACAGTTATAATAAATTTCCCCCCAAAAGTAATAAAAACGTCATTGAGAATATTTGCTGTGAAGAACTCTGTCTCAAAGATGCAGGCCCTGTCACTGGCACAGAAAGCATGAGGAACTTCGAGTCTTGGAACACAGAGAACGCCAACATTCCAAGCTGCAGTCACATATATATATTTTTTGTTAATCTATTTTCTGCCCTTGGCCGAACGGCTGTCCCCCTGTCCCCTGATTTCGCTAGCCCCCTCACCCTGGTGTCTGCCTGGATTTACCTGTCCGGGTCTTTCCCCAGGGCTTGCCCCCCCCCACCGGCCAGGTCGGCAGGGTCCCCCTGTAGCCCCACTGAGACAGGATCTGAATGGCTCAGACATACCCAGATAGCCGGGAGCGGGGCTTGCAAGAGATCGGTGTCATCCTGCAGGTTGACCTTGTTTTCCCCTGTGTTTTCCCACCATGGTGGAAGTGGTGTGTGATGATGTCAGTGGCTGGACCATGCACGCTCCAGCATGCAGCACCCCGAGCATCTGCCCCGCTTCCACTCCTCTCTATGTGCGGTCCCTGTTGCGCTGACCCCCAGCCACCACTAGGGGCCAGGCTGACACCCCGGCACTGAACCCACCCCTCCCTGGAGGATGAGAGCAGTCCCTGGGATGCTCAATCCTCCTCCTCCACTGGCCGAACCTCCTGAGGTCGCTTCCAAACACCAGTCATCGGTACCGCAAGTGGTAGTGGTAATGCTACTGCTGCACCGGTGCGCCGGCCTTGCGGTCACATATTTTTAATCCTGCACTTACTTCCATTTTAATTATTTGGCCTACTTTGTTTATACCTCTCTCTTTCTGTAACTTGCAGTGTTACATATTCTCGGATTATCTGAATTTTAAATTATTCCACGATGGCTGCTCAGCATGTGCCATCCATGGAACTCTCAATAGGTCTTGTAGGGTCTTAATGGAATCAATGGACATTTCTGTTGCAGAGTGCTTCATATTGGAAGCCAGACAACATTTATTCAAGAAAAGCAGTGATTAGATAAAAATGGAACTATCGGCACATTTGCAGATGTGCAAGGGGAATTTAATATTGAGAAGAAAGACATTTTAGTTAGCACAAGCAATAATGAAGGCTTTTTTCTCAGACAGCTTTACAATGTTTTCATGGCAATGGGCTTGTAAAATTAAATAAATTATCTCAGAAAAGACACCTGACAAGTTTAATAAATGACTATTTATTGGACTTCTCTAAATGGATGCCAACTGATGTACATAAGTGGTGGGAGAAAGAACTTACCACAATAATATGAGATGAGGATTGTAATAACATTTTGAGGGATGTTCTTAGATATCACAAATTGGAAAATCATAGATTAACACAGACTAAATCCTACATAACGCATATTGGTTAACGCATATTGTATAACTGTTAAAGTAAACACTGTATGGTTATAGGTGATCTATGCTATAAACGTGAACATCAGATTGGAAATGTTAAACGCATATTTTGGGAATGTCCAAAAGTGAAGCAATTATGGGAAATTATAAAAGAGAAGGT
This sequence comes from Neoceratodus forsteri, assembly GCA_016271365.2. NCBI lineage: Eukaryota > Metazoa > Chordata > Ceratodontiformes > Ceratodontidae > Neoceratodus > Neoceratodus forsteri. The sequence continues at coordinate 1,072,273,046 of CM028130.1, forward strand.
TGGAATTAGGCTGGGTATGGACAGTGTCTTCTGTCCAGATGCTTGTATAATTGGAAAGTTTTCTTTTAGAATGAATAGGGCTATGAAATAATGGATATTCATGACATTTATATGTGTCAAAAAAGTGATCCTAAAGAATTGAAAAATACAAAGGAGATCATATATGCTGAATGGTTTGGTTTTGTGCTCAACTCTCTTGACTTTGAAAAATATCGGCAAGCGCACAAAACAACTCTGGTTTATTCCTCGAATGATGGGAAACATTGTATAATCTACTGTTGGAAAACAACATTACTATAGAGTAATGAGCTGTTCTTCTCCATTTACCTCTCCTTTCTATGTTGGGGCAACATCAAAAGGGGACCAGTCCCAGCAGGCTAGGTGGTATTTTATTTGCCCCAGTTTATGTGGTTTGAGATGGTATTGAAGTACAATTTTTGGTGCTTCTTTCTTCACCATACAGGTCCAGTTACAGAATATGGACGAGTGGTCACTCAGGGCATTAAGGAACACAGAGACACCAGTGGTTTTATTAGGGCGGTTGGTGAGTACTAGGTCAAGTAGGGTGGAGGAGCCTGTTTTGGGATTACTGTGGGTAAGGGTTGTGAAAATTTGTGAGAGGTCAGTAGTGGCTATGGCATCCTTTACGGGGGCAGCTGAGTCTGAGTGCCAATTAATGTTGAAATCTTCCAGTGCAATAAGCTCTGCCTTGGTAGGCAAGAGGGAGAGGTGGTTAAGAACAGACTGAAATGCCGCTTTTTGGTTCCGGGGGGGATGTAAATGGAGGTAATATAGAGGGGGGCTCTTGCTGAGCTGGTGATAACTTTTCAGGAGAGAACTTGGGCACCATGATCCAGCTTGACCGAGGGGAGTGAGTGGCCTTGCAGTGAGTCATGGAGATAGATAGCACAGCCCCCTCCACATGCTTTCCACATCTGTCATCATGATAGAATACCCAGTAATGGATACAGCCGAATCAGGGGTATTCTTAGTGAGCCAGGTTTCAACGACAGAGAGAATGTCGGGTTGGTGCTGGGCTACCCATCCCTGGAGGTTATCGAATTTTTCCAGCAGGCTGCAAATATTGATGGACGCTATACAGAGTCCATCGGCAGCTGGTTGGTTAGAGATGGGGGCAGGGGGAGGGCCGGGATTGGTGTGTGTGTTCCCTGATAACAGTAATAGGAGTAGGAGGGTTCTGAGAATGGCATGTTTAAGTAGTTTATGAGGACCAGCACCATGGTGAGAGAGGTGGTTAGCTTGGAGCCGATAACCGGAATGGGGGGGCCCCGAAGGAAAGGTATGGCTAGGTAGAGGGGGGCCAAGGAGAAAAGGGGCTGGAGAGAACAAGTGTATGGGGGGGTCGGGGGTGAGTGCAGGGGAGAGGCATCAGTGGAGATGGTATGGGTATAAGGGATGTGGTTAATGGGGGTGGTCTGATCGCGGGTTTTAGGGCACAGGGTGGGTGCCGTCATTGAGAGGAGAATTAAGCAGAGAGTTATTAAAAAAGTAGGAGGGTTGCACATAACCGACAACGCCATAGTGGATCCGGTCAGCAGTGGCCCAAGTGACTCAAGCATTGGAGGGCAGGGAGGAAGGATAAGGACAACTATTGGACAGTCAAAAGCATTGCAGTCCACGTGGCACAATGGTAGGGCCACAGACTGGGGTGCAGAAAGTACAGGGTTCAATGCTGGTGAGGGGAGCCTTGACGAGATATGTGGGTGAGCACGGAAAGTGGCAGAGGTTGAGAGGAGAAGAGGTGGTGGAGAGCAGTACAAGAGTGGCAGGAGAGGGGAAAAGTGGAGCAGAGGGGGATGCAACACTGACTCCTGGTGGCCAACAGGTATAACCTGCTAATGAGAAATCAGGCATGTAGAGAAGTGAGGGCCAGGTCACGTGACCTGATGAGGTCAATAAATTAAGGGACGCCCTTTGGTGGGAGGGTGGCTGGGGTGGGCGGGGCAGTCGATGCAAAGCATGGATGGGCTAACACTCCCCAACAACAGAGTAGCAGCAGGGAGGTAAATTACCTTTAGGGGCTCCGTGGACCACTCAGTCCCTGCAGCTAGCAGGCATGTAGTGTGTGTGTGTGTGTGTGTTCAGAAGGACAGAGTTCCTAGGACTATGTTGGAAAAGATAACAAAGAAGGGAATTAGTATGCAGCGGGAGCTGGGGGGGTTACTTAACACACTAACCTCAGGAGACTGGTCGCTGTACTGCACATGTGTGAGCAGTCTGCTACCCCAAAGGAGAGACAGAGAGCCAAGATGGAGCACATGCTGGAACTGCAGAGAACGCTGCACCACGCGGTAGGTTCCTGCCTGAAGCCAGCAAAATATCCAAACAATCAGGCAAACCAAAACATGCCTTAATTCAGCTAAATAATGTTAGCAAGTGCACAGTTAAAACAGTGAAATGCAGGTATTCAGTATGCAGAGTAAATGAACATGACTAAATAAAAAACAGAGCTAAATCACCAGGAGGCTTGTAAAGCAGTGGTAGATGCACAGACAAATCGAGCCCACACCGAGTGTAGGGAACACAGACATGCAGCAGTGAAATAGTAGTCCTTGGAGTCCAGACAGTAGTCTTAAAACTCTGGTGGAAGCGGAGGTAATCTTTGGTCCAAACTGCTGGTGTCGATGCAGGCAAAAACTATCTGTAGAGACCGGAGGGCAGAAAGGGCCCACACCCCCAACAACAGAGTAGCAGCAGGTAGGTAAATTACCTTTAGGGGCTCCGTGGACTGCTCAGTCCTTGCAGCTAGCAGGCATCTAGTGTGTGTGGAGGGATGGGGTTCCAGGGCCTTTAGGGGCTCCATGGACTGCTCAGTCCCTGCAGCTAGCAGGTGTCTAGTGTGTGCGTTTAGTATATTTTTACTGTTTTACCTCATTTACAGTTAACTACATGTACATGTGAATTTTTATATATGCGGGGGGGGGGGGGTTGGTGTACTGCTCCCTCTTTACTCCACCACCTGGCAGCTGACTGAGCTTCAGCAGCTCCTGGGCTCATGTTCATTTAACAGTAAATATGCATGGTGCTTCCACCCAGAGAATATTACTTAGTGGAGTCACTGTTAACCTAGAATGGCCCTCTGGGAAGTTGCACCACTCCATTTCTGGAATCTTATGAATTCACTAGAGGGTGCTAAATCTACCCCTGTGCTACCACAAAAAATCATTGTTAATGATAAAGAGATGATTGACAAACAATCTATAACAGAGGCTATGAACAGCCACTTTGCAGCAGCCGGATCAGCTTTCGAAAATTCTGTAGCCGCAACCTATCAGGCGCTGCCCTTGAGCCGAAACCACTCTCCCAATACTTTCACCTTTTAGCCAGTCACTTTTAAGCAAGTGGAGGATTTACTGCTACAGCTTGATGTCAAAAAAAGCACAGGAGTTGATGGACTCGAACCGACCTTCCTAAAAAACAGGATACAAACAGCTCACAGCACCACTGACCCACCACTTCAATATGTCCTTAAGCAGTGGTGAACTACCAATGAGTTGGAAAACTGCCCACATAAATCCCCTTCACAAATCGGGAGATACAAACCTATTAAATAACTTTTTTTTTCAATATCAGTATTTATTTTATTTATATCACATTAATGACGAATAATTTTTTCCATAATCTGGCAGTAGTCTGACAATTTCTTACAGTAGACACTTATTGTTTCACGATTATCTAAGATAACACATCTGAAATATAACTATATAATGCCAGAGTACATAATTCACAATTCCATGACATAAATAATTTGCCATATAATCCCTTCCCTCCCCTCCCTACAACTAATCTTGTATGCTATAAATAATGCAGTACTCTAATAATTTACTAGCATTATTATGTAGTTATATGTAACCCCCCTGCAAATGGGGGTTCCCAAAAGACTTCCAGGAGCTTGCTTGAATGCTCCAAGCCTGAATGGTGTTTGGCATTTAAGCCATTTATCAGTGAGTGTTTTTAGAACCTCTGGTACTGTCTCTTTAAGAGCTGTCTGCTTGCAGACATAATTAGTTTGTATGGGGGACTGTGTGTTTCTTTGATTGAGTACCACTCAAGCTGCTGCCAATTCACTTCATTTTGCAGTCACTAGGAGTGCAAAGGAACCTATCTGAAAGATGTAACTGTTTGCCAGAAATTATTTAGAGTAATAATGAAATTACAGTTTGTCTAACCTGCTTTCTTTGCAGTCAGAACTGTGTCTGCTAGTTCCCATTCTAGTTTTGAACTGCTGAACTGGACCAATCAGTGTGGGGTAAGCTAGCTCTAAAATGGTGCCTTGGACGAATCAGAACTTGGACTCATAATCTGAGCCAGCCACAAGAGGATTGTATGGGCAGTGACTCTGGGAGATGTAGTTTAGACTTCAGTGCCTTTTTGGACCAACAGCAGCAGTCTATTGTGAGTGACAGCCAATCCAGTCAAGAACTGGGAGGAGCTCAAAGGAAGTGCCCGTTTTGTCGGTTGGAGTTTCAGTTGAGCTTTGGCAGTGAAGAAGGAAGGAGCCCTGTGCTTTTCAGTGTGCAGTTTTAGTCAAAAACGTGTGTAAGGCCCAGAGCTCCAGTCTGCAGCTTGTGTAACAGCTTGTTAGGACTGAATCCGTCCCTGTGAAAAGAATCAAAGGATCTCTGAAGAGTAGAAACCAGGCTCACCCTGTAGAAGACTGGAGAAATTGTTGAATTACACTCTGTCTGTCAGGAACTGAATCTGCTGTGTGTTCTCCCGGTATTGTGCAGTAATTACGATCGGGATACAGATGCAGCCTGCCTGGTATAGTGCTTTCTTTTATATAAATGTGTGAAGAGGTTTGTGTACCTCAAGTGAGCCCTGCTGACATTGAAGGACCCTATCTTATTTGGAGGTCGTGAGTACTAATTCAGGGTCGCCCCTGTTGAATTGCCACATTAAATCCAAATGGAATTACTGTACTGCTGACTGTTTAATTCTCCTTTCTCTGTGTGAAAGGGCCTCACCAGCTGCCACGTTTGACTAGCCACTAGGGCTTGGGTACCCAGGGACAGTAACTGATAGGGATAGGCCTGTGCACAGAGCCATAGGTAGATTATTAGAGTGATAAGCTAATTAACCTGATTTCCCCTGTCCTTGTTATATCCCCTAAATAAATCAGAGCTGCTTGTTTCAGCAAAGTTATACTGCCTGAGGTATTTGTCTATGTTAAAAGTACTGTACTGTGATTGTTGCACTGTATCTCATTTCACAGGAGGTCCCAGTGCTGGAACCAGACCTGGGGGTAAGTGTATACTGTGAAGGTAATTCTGATATATTGTGTGGGCCACTAGTGGGAAGAAAGGGGGGTTGCAGTGTCCCAGAGGGCTGTGACCAAGTTAGTTTAACTACTGCAAACCCTGACCTCTGGGTGGAGGCACCCGCCATTGGATCCAGGCCCCTCAACCTGTTAGTGGCAAATCAGGCAGGGGTAGTAGCCCCTGGGATAGCGCCATCTAGGGGTTACATATATAATTATAAACAGTTCAGGTAGGCATTTCTAGGTTCAGATATGGAAGGAAACAAGAGAAGGAAAGGAAATAAAAGAAAGGAAAGGGGCTTCTTTCTAATTTTAATTATACCTGTTAATTGGAGGTAAATTATCTATTATATTTCTCCATGAAGTTCCTTCGGGATCATCTAAGTTAGGGTCGGTATTCATAATAAATTCTTCATATTTCAATGTTTCAATATATTGATACCACCACTTATGATAGTTCAGCTTGAACAATGTTTCTTTTCTCCAGTTCTCTAGTATCATACTTTTCATTGCTATTGTTGCTAGGTAAAATATCTTCCTAGAGGCATGATCTTGGATATAACATGAAACATTGTTGAATAAATATGCATCAATTTTCATTGATATTTCTATACCGATTATGGATTTTATTATCTGTTGTAACCTACCCCACCAGCCATATTTATATGGGCAAGACCATATACAATGAGTCAATATTCTCTTCTGTCCACATTTATATAAATATTCTGGATTTATTTTGTTAGCAGTAACAGGAGTCCAATATGCTCTATTAATTATTTTGGCTTGTATTGTTTTGTTCCTAGCAGATACATAGTCCTTATTGTCAATTTTTCTTAAATATTCCCACTGTACATAGGTTAAATCAATATTGGCCTCATGGTTCCAATAATGTTTCTTTTTATTGATATTTTGTTTAGGTACATATATCAATAAATTGTTAAATCTAGCCAGAAGTTTATTTGTTCCAATAGTAATATTTTCTCTTTCCGATTATGAGTTCTAGTGGAGATGAGGTTGGGAGCGGGATTGTCATCAAGACATTCACTCCCTCACTTACCAAGACTAAAAACAATGGCGACTTTTAAAAAATGAATGTTCCACTGACACATCTTAACATTCCATTTAGGGGCATTGATTTATTGACCTGTACTTTTTTTTCTCTGTGTGTAAAACACATATGACACTTCGTTTCTAGCCAATCGGAAAGCTTATTTGTACAAGCCCATTTTATAATTTTTATTATTAAATATCTTATTCATGTTATGAAATTTAGTCATTAATGTGAAATGGAATAGTTGATTCCATCCCTTCCCATCTCTATCTTTAATAAAATCTTGATAGGTTGGCAGTTCCCCTTCAAGTAAGAATTGCTTCCAATTGTCAATATGGTTGATTTGTAAGAATTTAAAATTAAAGTTGGTATAGTTATCCCATATCTTCTTATTATAGTCAACGGGAAAAAACATCCATGGTAATTGAAGTTTGAATGGTCTATTGATATGCTTTTTAACATATTGGAACCATGTGGTCAACATATGGTCTTTACAGTAATAAAGTTCATTATCAAAAAATATTTGATGTAACTTAGTGTGGGGCTTAGTAGGAAACATCATAGCTTGATACAAATATTTGTCTCTATTAGGAAAAAAGGACCACTGGTAGTAATTAGCCACTATATTAGCCTCCATATATTTAAGTGGGCTTGGGCATCCCATCTCTCCTGCGGCTCTAGGTGTTATCATCAGACTCCATGGTATTCGTGGTTTGCTTCCTCTCCAGAGAAATTTAACAAATATTCTTTTAATGTCTTGGAACCATTTAATTCCTGGCGCCCCCAAAATATTATTAAGCACAAATATATCATGTGGCATTGCCATCATTTTAATAGTATCTGTTTTCCCCCATAGAGATAGGGTGAAATCTTTCCAGTTTTCTAATAAATGTTTTATCTTTTCTTTTGCTTTTTCAAAATTGATTTTGATGTTTTGATTTTGATTAATAGAAGGGTAAATACCTAAATATTTAATCTGCTGTTGTATTTTAAAAGTAGTTTGATAGTTATTATGCTCATCTTTTAGTTTGGATAACGTCATCATAACTGTTTTATTATTATTTAACTGATATCCTGATATTTTTTGTGTCAATCAGTTCCAAAAAGAATAAAAGGAAGGTATTTATTTCTTTAACTAGTAATAAAAGATTGTCCGCAAAGACACTAATTTTAGTTTCTTGGTTCTGATAATTAAACCCTTTAATCCTATTGTCAGCCCTAATAGCAAACAAAAATGGTTCTATTGCTAATATGAAGAGGGTTGGTGAAAGGGGGCATCCTTGCCTTACTCCATTCAGCATCAGAAATTCCTCTGTTAAATATCTGTTAATTAAAACTCTGACAGTAGTTCTATGATATAACTTCTTTATTAATAATATCAGTTGAGGAGGTATACCCCATTTCTCCAATGTTAAATATATAAATTCTCTATTCATCAGATCGAAAGCTTTGCTAGCATCTATAGCTAAGGCATAAAAAAGTTCCCTTTCTCCCCATTATTATTTAATATTTACCTGGAACCATTAATCCGTAAATTGCAAAATTGCCATGCCAACCAAGGGATCCCTGTTCACCTTCATGAAATTAAAGTATCTGCATATGCAGATGACCTCCGTCTCCAACTTTCTAACCCTTGCCTATCCATACCCCATGTTAGAATCATTGATGCCTTTGGCAGAATATCCAACTATAAACTAAATATCAGCAAAACAATAGATCTTACTTCGAGAGGGCTCTTGCAGTAGGTAATTACATATAGGACTGGCGCGTCAGCTCAGGACCCCGCAAAATTCTAGCTAACAGTCCTGGCGTAGGACCGCCCCCGTCCAGGTGACCGGCGTCATACGATGTTGGTATAAAGGGCCGGTCCCAGACGCCCGCCTTCCAGTTCTTTCCCGCCATTAGCTTGTACAGCGTCTCGCAGTAAAGTTCGTGCTTCGTCAGCCCTATCTTTCGTCGGTTTTACTGAAAATGAGTTATTTTTTTCTTATAACGTCAGGTCATCATCGGTGTATGTCATCCCCTACACCCTCCAAGCACAAAAACAAGTGCAACTCGTGTGGCGCCCAACTGCCACACAAGGACAGCCATTCCCTGTGCCTTTTCTGCCTAGGCCCCGATCACCTGGTCGAGAAGTGCCAGCACTGCCTTAACTTCAATGCGGCTACCCGGAAATGGCGCCAACAGTCCCTGGAAGCCCATCTACTCAAGAAGAAGATGAGTTCCATGGAAAAGGAGTTAAAAAAGTTAAGGCAGGCGTCCACTTCCCTGAAGGACATCGGAAGAGGAGGGACAGGAGAGAGCACGGGAGAAGACCTCCTCCGCGACCGTGTGTCTCCACGGGGCGCAGGGACTCAGATAACGTCCCCGAGTGCTCCTCGACGGCCCGCCTCGAAGGTTTCGGAGGCAGGCGTGTCGGCCGCCCGTCTGGCTCACGCTCGGGCCTTGCAGGCCCGCGTCCGGGCTTTGGGGCCTCCACCCCCAGTTCGGCCGCATGCTTGCGGCCTACCGGCATGGACGACTCCACTAAGTCGGATGTCAGCTCCTCTGAGGTCCACATGGAGAGGGTCGCTAAGACGCCTGACCCTTTGGGGCAGCGCGCGGCCGCCACCCCTCTGGACCCGGCCAGTCCTTCCTCTCGGCCCGTCTCCGGGGATGGCTCCCGTAAACCGGATGCCGGCACTGCCACAATACCTGACGCCGGGTTTCCTGCAGCTGGGTTTCGGATACTCTCCCTACGGGTATAACCCGTACCCTTTTCCCCTCCTCCTCCTCCTCCACCTCCACCCCCACAGCCACCGGTGGATCTGCAGGAGGCTCTGGCCTCCTGGTGGGCTGAGGCCAAGGCTCAGCTCACCAAGGAGGTCGAGAGCCGCCTTACGATGACAGTGCCGCCCCAGGTTCCCGTACATCAAGGCCCCTCCCTCTCCACCTCCGGACTCCAGGGCTCTCCCGTCTGGGTCCAGAGAGGGGCAGGACACGCGTTTACGGGTACCACCCAAGGAAACCGTTCCTCCCCCGAGTCAGATAAGGGAGTCTTATTCTTCTTCTTCTTTCTCTTCACTCTCGGATTCCTCGGACTCTTCCGAAGGGTGTTCCGAGAGAGACAAGGAGCCCCGCTCTTCGTCGAAGCCCTGGCTGAGGACTCCTCCAAAATCTCCTCCGGAGAATCCATCTTTTACGGAGTTGCTCAGAAAAATCCAGGAGGTGCATCAGTGGCACTCTTTGAGACCAGATCCTCAGCGACTGAAACTCGCTGAACATCTGGATCTGCCCGTGACAGCTCCTACTTTAGTGCCACCCTGGATAGAGCCTCACGCCGACCTTGTCACCACGATATGGAAACAGCCGTCGGCGTTAGCCCCACTTCCAAGGAAGTCGAACAGGCTATACCAGGCTCCTGAGGGTGTTGACTACCTAGACTCTCACCCTCGGGCCGACTCGGTTGTGATCAGCACTGCTCATGGCCAGTCGGCTCACCCAAAACATCTCAGCTTGTTCCCTCCTGATAAAGAATCTCACCTTCTGGACCAGTATGGACAAAAGATTTACGCTTCCTCCACACTGGGAATTCGGGCCCTGAACTATTTCGGCCACATGGGGGATTACCAGAAGGCTGTCCTTACTCACATGGAATCTAAGCTGGACTCCCTGCCTGACTCCCAAGTCAAACAGGAGTTAGCCGACCTTGTCCGTTCTGCTCATTTGGCCAGTCGCCACATTCTGCGGGTGACATACAATGCAGTGGACACTGTCGGGCGGAGCTCCGCTATCGCTGTGGGTCTATGGCATCAAGCCTGGCTCCGCGTGTCAGGGTTGGTCCTGGAAGTGCAATCCGCCATTCAGGAAGCACCTTTCCGGGGGTCAGTGCTTTTCGGAGGTGATGTCAAGGACATCATCACTGATTTGCAGGAGAAGGGGATGGTCCTGAAATCAGTGGATTCCATGTACCATCCCCAACAACAGCAGCGCCATCCCTTTCGCAGACAGATTTGGCCAGAGGCGAAACCACAGGGAAGGAGGGCCACCAAACGTTCGGCCCCTGCAGCTGCTAAGCCCCCCGCCCAAAAAAGCAGCGGGTGCTTCAGCTGCCATGCTGCCCCACACCACCTGACTCCTTTCCTCTCCCACCACCTCTGGACTTCCCAGAGGAACCGGTAGGAGGGAGGTTTTCCCTCCACCTTCCGGGATGGGAGAGGTTAACCACAGATTCTTGGGTGCTCCAACTTATAGCGGAAGGGCACTCAATAGAGTTTCTTTAGAAACCACCCCGCCACCCCCCTCTGAGGTCGTCTTATTCAAGGGAACACCTTCCTTTGGTCCGGGAAGAAATCTCGGCTCTTCTCATGAAGCAGGCGATAGAACCGCCCCCTTCATCTTCAAGGGACGGGTTACTATTCCCATTTCTTCGTCGTCCCAAAGAAGACGGGAGATCTCAGACCTATTCTAGATCTCAGTTCCCTAAATCTTTTTGTAGAATACAAAAAGTTCAGGATGCTCTCTCTGCAGAGCCTTCTGCCCCTCCTTCGGCCGGGTCAATGGCTTTGTGCACTGGATATGCAGGATGCCTATCTGCACATTCCCATTCGCCTTTCTCACCGCAAGTACCTTTGCTTTGCATTTCAGGGGGACCACTACCAATTCAAGGCACTCCCTTTTGGTTTATCCTCAGCCCCCCGAGTTTTTACCAAATGCCTGGCTGTGGTAGCGGCCCACCTGCGTACAATGGGAGTACAGGTGTTCCCTTACCTGGACGACTGGCTCCTGGCGGCCTCGTCCAGAGAGGATCTCCTGCGTTTTCTCTCCTTCACCCAGCAGGTTTTCACTTGCCTGGGTATCACCATCAACCATTTCAAGTCTCATCTGGATCCTTCCCAGAGGCTACAGTTCATCGGGGCTATCCTCAATACGACCGTGAACAAGGTCTTCCTACCTCTGGACAGGGCAGCCTCTCTTCAGACCCAGATTTCTCTGCTATCAGAATGCAGGAGGGTCTCGGCAAGGTCGGTCCTCCGTCTTCTGGGACTAATGGCAGCTGCTATTCCGACGGTCCCCCGAACTCGTCTCCACATGAGAATCTCTCAGTGGACTCTTCGCTCTCAGTGGGATCAACGTGTGGACGACCTAGATCAATTAGTTCTGATCTCATCGCCGATGGTTCGAGAGAACCTGTTTCGGGGGGTTCCCTTCTTTCATCCTCCCCCCTCCCAGACTCTGACTACAGACGCGTCAGGCGAAGGTTGGGGAGCTCATCTAGGCCCTCATTGGACCCAGGGCTCCTGGTCCAGGCTGGAGCAAGCTCTCCACATCATTGTGCTTGAGCTTCGAGCTGTGCTGTACGCTCTCCAAGCCCTTCACCAATACATCCTTCCTGGCCACCTAACGGTCCAGACGGACAACATGTGTGTAGTGTGGTACATCAACAAACAGGGAGGAACTCGGTCCTACCCTCTATGCAGGGAGGCAATGAGGGTTTGGGATTGGGCAACACAACACGACCTTCACCTAACGGCGATTCATGTTCCAGGAGTCGACAACACTCTGGCAGACAAGCTAAGCCACTCTTCTGCCCTGGCACATGAGTGGGAACTGGACCAAGGGGTACTCGACGATATCTTTCAGCTTTGGGGGACCCCTCAGGTAGACCTGTTCACCTCTCCCCAAAACGCAAAACTTCCCATCTTTTGCTCGCTCGTTCCAGAGCAAGGTGCTTTCTGGAGCGATGCTCTGTCTCTAGAATGGAAGGACTGATTTGTCTATGCTTTTCCCCCAATTCCTCTGATCCCTCAAGTATTGCAGAAATTAGCCTCAGAAGGAGCGAGAATGATTCTGATTGCTCCTTTCTGGCCCAGGCAAATCTGGTTCTCTCTTCTACAACAATATTCAGAGGTTCCTCCTCGGCCTCTTCCTCGAGGTTTGCTGACCCAGGATCAGGGGATCCTGGTTCATCTGGGCCTCAAATCCCTTCAACTACATGTGTGGCTCCTGCAGACCTAGCCCAATCCCGTTTTGGGGTGTCTCCAAAAGAGGCGGAGATTTTAATGGAGGCTAGAAAGCCCTCCACTAGGTCCACTTATGCCATGAAGTGGAAGAGATTCTCTATTTGGGCGGCCTCCAAGAACATGGAACCTTTCTCCTGTTCAGTGGCTTTTCTGCTGGAGTATTTACGTCATCTGTTCGACCTGGGTCTCAGCCATTCCTCCTTGAAGGTTCACATGGCAGCTCTGTCAGCCTACCATGTTCCCTTTGCAGATAAAGCTTACGCTCAACTGGAGGTCTCTAAGACCTTTCTCAGAGGGGTCCTCCATCTGAGACCCCCCCATCCGTACTCCTGCCCCCCCTTGGGACTTGAATTTTGTTCTTGAGAAACTTACTCTTCCTCCTTTCGAACCTGCAGCTTCTGCAGATTTGAAATTTCTTTCGTGGAAGACGCTCTTCTTGGTGGCCATTACTTCGGCTTGAAGAATCTCCGAGCTTCAGGCCCTGATGTGCAAAATTCCCTACTTGATTTTTCACAAAGAACGAGTGGCTCTTCGCACGAACCCTAAGTTTCTACCTAAAGTAGTAGCAGAGTCTACCTTAAATCAGTCCATAGAGCTACCTGCCTTTTTTACGCAGCACTCTAACCAAGGGGAATATCTACTCCATACTATGGATGTTCACCAGATTCTGAGATACTACACCAACAGGACAAAGGATCTCAGAAAGACTGATCAGTTGTTCGTCTCTTTTGCCCACAAAAGGGAAAGCAATGCTGTTTCCAAGCAATGCCTGTCTAAGTGGTTGGCTCATTGCATCACTTTCTGTTATGACAAGTACAACAAGACCCTCCCGGGTCAAGTAAGAGGCCACTCCACAAGAGGGGTAGCTGCCTCTGCGGCTTGTCTCAAGAATGTGTCTGCGGCAGACATATGTGCTGCCGCCACCTGGACTTCCGTCCATACCTTTATGAAACACTACAGTTTGGACATTGCCTCTCGCCGTAGAGCAGGCTTCGGGCTGGCTGTTTTGCAAGGCCTCCTGTCTTGAGGCTTGCAAAGCTAGTGCTACTTTTTTGAGTAGTTCCTCCTCCCGGTGCCTTTCTTTGTTCCAGACTGCTTGGAATTCTTTCCTATATGTAATTACTTACTGCAAGAGCCCTCTCGAAGTAAGATAGTACAGCTACATAAGAACTTACCGTAACAGTAGATCTTCGAGAGAGGCTCTTGCAGTAGGTAATACTTTCCCGCCCTCCATCCCCCTAGGCTTTTTCAGCTCCTTTTCCAGGAATGGAAACATCCGCTTCTCTCTTGTCCAGGCCTTCCTGGCCTGTGGCAGGAAAGAACTGGAAGGCGGGCATCCGGGACCACCCCTTTATACCAACGTTGTATGACGCCGGTCACCTGACGTGGGGGCGGTCCCTCGCCAGAGACTGCTAGCTAGAAATTTTTTCAGGGGTCCTGCCGCCGGCAGGCGTCAGTCCTATATGTAATTACCTACTGCAAGAGCCTCTGTCGAAGATCTACTGTTACGGTAAGTTCTTACGTAACTGTACTTTTTCCTGCTTAACCACTAGATATTCAAAACTGATATACTGGCCGTAGTACTCAGTTGGAAGCAAGATTCCCTCAGATATTTAGGTATAGAGCTATCTAGACACCCCAGACAAATCATCAAATTAAACCTGGATTCCCTGGTTTATATAATTTCTCAGGATCTAAATTGATGGGCCTGATTCCTATCTCATTGTGGGGTAGAATAAATGTAATTAAAATGACTATTTTCCCAAGGCTTTTTAACCCCCTTTCAATGCTCAATATTTGGCTCCCTTTATCCTGGTTCAAAAAACTACAATCCCTGTTCACTAAATTTATGTGGTACAATAAATCCCCTAGGATAGCCTATCATACTTTGGTAGCTCCAAAATATAAAGGGAGTTTATGCCTCCCCCACATAGGGTTATACTTCTGGGCCAGTCACATTAATAAATATTTAAGGTGGCTCTCCAAAGAAAACCAATACCTTGCTCCGGCTTGGCTCAAAATCGAAATAACCCTTATATGCTCGTGTGGTTTAGATCCTGAGGGGTTATTATATATCACAGAAAGCCTCCTCCCCTTAAAGCTCAAAAGTTCCATAGTTGCCATATCCTTGAAGGTTCATGCCCAGATTTGCCATTACCTTAAATATGACCACACTAGGGACCTCAGTCAACTGTTAGTGGGGAACTTACAGCTTAAAATAGATGGAAAACCAATTCCTCTAAGTTGGTTGCCTGCCTTACAAAATTTGAAAATTGCTTATTTTATCAAGAACAGAGATTTATGGTTTCTGATTAATGAGCTTATGGCTAAGCTCAGTATTTCACACAAGCACACTTTCAGGATCATCCAATTGAGGCATTTGTTAATAAAAGTTTTTGGTCAAAACCCCCATCTAGTTAATGTCATCCCCTTTTGTAAGGAACTGTCGGAGCTCTGTGGTGGCCCCAATGCAGTCTCAAAAATCTACAGTAGACTTCATAACTGGAAATTCCCCGACTGTTTTGGGCCAACTCAACTTTGGGAATCCTTTTTCTCAGACTGCAGCATAGATTGGCCAACACTTTGGCGCAACTGCCACAAATTTGTGACACAAGATAAATTAAGGTTAATGCAATTGTATATCCTGCATAATGCAAACTATTCACCATGTAAACTAGCAGAATTGGGCCTAAAATCTTCCTCATTATGTGTTAGATGCCAGCAGGAAGAGGGGACATTATACCATATTTTTTGGTCCTGCCCTAAAGTGTCAACATTATGGAATACTATTAAGCAATCTTCAGACCCTCTTTGGGACTTAATGACCTGTTTATCCCAGAAATTTGTCTCTTGGGTGATCTGTCTGAAATTGGAGTCCTTAACCATAAATATCACATGACTCTCATAGCTATGTTGGTCAAAAAACTTGTATTGAGACATTGGATTGAAAAACAGGAAATACCTTATAATGAATGGTTGATTGAAATCTTGGCAAACCTGCATACGGAGAAAACCATAGCTAACATGAATAATAAAATGGGCAGGTTTAAAAAAATATGGGACCCCCAACTTACCCTATACTCTTTATAGGGTATAATGTGATCTGTAAGAATCGTCTTAGCCTAAATGACCAATTAAGGCTCACAACATGCTTGGAAAATTCTGGTATTAAAAATGTTGTTGTTCTAGTGGGGGGAGGGATAAAGGGGAAGGGGGAATGGGTGGTAACGGAAGGGGGGTAGATTCATGTGAACATGATGTCTTATGTATCCGGTGCCCATACCTGTATGTCTGCCTTTTGTGTAAAAGGAAAATAACTTTAATAAACTTTAAATTGGAAAAAAAAAAGTTCCCTTTCATATTTTTTATCTGCGTTTTATTAGGGGCTAGATATTCAGACTGTGCCGGGCAGTGGCGCAAGCCTGGGCACAAGCGTAACTGAGGCTGCACTGGGGCCAGGACCAGAGCGATATTCAGCAGTGATGCACCATGGCTCAGCACCATTGAATATAGCAAGAAGGTGCACATATACTGCACATAGGCGCAGTGGTACAGCACAGGCGCAAGACACAAAGAGAGAGAGCAGGATGCACTGGCGCAGAAGTACAATTGCAGCTGGGTGCATCCTCCTGATGTCAGCCGGGCATGCAGATGAGGCCATAATGTATACAAGGCGCAAATGGGGCCATTTGCATGTCATTATGGCCCCATTTGTATGCTGGCGCGCTGGGTCCCGTGACTGCACTCCAGTGTTCTGCCAAGGTGCTGCTGCTGGGTCAGCACCCTGGTGGGCTATTGCGGCCCCCCACTCCCATACTCCAGATCGCGGGCTGTTGTAATAAAAGTTAAATCCTGGTGGTCTAGCGCCCCCCCCCATGCCTGATCGCAGGCTGTTGTAATAAAAATTAAATCCTGGTGTTCTAGCGGTCCCCCCTATGCCTGATCGCGGGCTGTTGTAATAAAAATTAAACCTTGGTGGTCTAGCGGTCTCCCCATGCCCGTTATGCTTAGAGCTGGGATGGGTAATAATACTGTTGATTGGGGGGGGTAGTTTGTCTCTCCGGTACACTATTCTGAAGTCGTGATGTTCTGGGGGGGATTTAACGAGATCTACATGCACAGTAGCGATGGCTGCCTTGCTGATACTGGTATAGGCCTGCAGGGTAGTGGATCTTCTGCCTTCGTCTCTCCCCCACTGATTTTAGATACCCATCTGGGTTCGTTCCCAGCCAGGAGAACGTGGCAGGTCCCATGAGGTAAAACTGCAGGCTGCCATCGCTGCTACCTCTGCTCCAGGAGGGCTTGGATTTCGGACTTGGGGGGACAGGCTGTACTGCCGAGCTCCTTTCTGGCAACAGTCTCCTCAGATTAGATTCAGGGCGGGCCTCTATCCTGTCCTCTGTGTATGCCGACCAGCGGGGTAGACCGTTCTGGTGGGATTGCTTCTTTGCCACGGGGGGGTACTGTGTCATGCAGCCGGGTCATGGGGACTTGGGTCGAGTCACAGGGCCTGTGCCTTGTAGTTAGTGTGGGCCTGTGCTGTGGCTTGGGCTGCTCTTGGAGCTTTTACGTGACCTCGTTTCCCCGGTGTAGCTGGCTGACCCTCGTGGCTCCAGGTGCTTGGGCTCTGGGGTGGTTGATGGTCCCCCCTGCTATCTCGGTCTGTTTTTCAACACTGCACAGGGCCCCCCGGACATGGGGGTCGACACCCTTGGGACAGAGGAGACCGGGACTGCGACATGGTCCTGAGGAGGGAAACCAATATTCAAACAACTTGAAGTCTTGCTGTATTCTTACAAGTGCAGTTAGCCCCAGCCTTTAAACTGCCCCGGAGAACAAAGGGTTAAACTTTCTATGCAGAGCATAGAATGCTGAGCTCGAGCTCGGTTGATGTCTCTGTCTGTTTCGCTTTGAAATCTAACCATCAGATTCTTTACTCCACCTCACTGAACAGTCGTTCCGGAGATTTCTCCTGCAGCTCGGTTCGAAAGTCGGTTGAAGTGTCGGTTTTCCATCGGTTTTTAACTGAAATTTATTCCGCATAGTCAGTTCGGTCTCTGTCTGTGGTACCGTGAGTACTAGATAGGTTTTGTACTGTCTTTCTGTGTGGAACTTGTAAAAGTGTGGATTGGTTCAGCTGAACTGATCATTTGTTAATACTTGTATTTAGCTTTAGTGTGTGGTTACCAGTCCTTGTCGGTTCTAAAAAAGAACGTGTTTGGTAAGGTTTTTTCAAAGACCCGTGACATGGTTAGGAGTCTTGCCTGGCAGTTGCCGAAAGAAGGGTAAGTTTGGTTAGGTTGGCCATGTCTGAGAAACCCAAGAAAAAAAACGGGCCCACTGGGTTTCAACACTGCAGTGAGTGTGGGGAGGTCTCTGCTAAGGCCGATCCCCACACCACCTGTGTTTATTGTCTGGGGTTTGAACACCTTGATTCAGACTGCCAGATTTGCAAAAGTTTTCCCAAATCTACCCTTGAAAAGAGATTAGGTAGACTGAGGGAAAATGAGGCCGAGAAGTCCACTGACCTGGATATCCAGCTCGGTTCGGTTCTGACCGAACCAAAAGGAGTGCCCTCTGACCAGGGCGAGACTTCTTCGGGCAAAAGGAGAGCCGATCCCGATCGGTCGGTTCCGACAAAAAGAAAACTCAAAGAAAAATTGTCCGGTTTGAAGCCAGAAGTCCATGTTCCGACCACCGAGGAAATAGCCAGAGCGATTCAGACTGTGGAATCGCTTCACCCGGTTACGACCGATCTGGCACCTTTTGGCAGGGGCTCGGTTCATTCGGTTCCCCCGGTTCATGATTATACCACTGAAGAATTTTGTGAACCGGAGTTTGAGGAGGAAGGGGAGTTTGAAGATGATGATGGTGATGGTGAAAGTCTGGATGTGCCTGTGGAACCGGACATCTCCCCAGACAGACTTTCAGGTGTATCCCCTCCTAGGCTTTCTGAGTCCCCTTCCCACTTTATGTTCTACAGAAAGGTGGCTGAAACCCTCCAGCTTCCTATGGAAGAGGCAATGGAGGATCAGGAGGAGCCTGATTTTGTGGAAATAATGGACATCCAAGAGTCCAGGAGACTGTCTATTCCCCTTCACAAATCTTTTGGGAAGCAGACACAAAAAATCCTGAAGTCTCTCAATTCTATACCTCCTGTGGATAGAAGAATGGACAAGAGGTGTACACTATCAGGCTCAGATACGGAGTTTTTATATCAGCAATGCAGCCATGTTGGGGTTGTGCAGGCTGTTTCCTGTGATAAGGTAAGCATTCCCTTGGCTTCACACCCCCCAGACAAAGACTCCAGGAGGATTGATGCCATGGCAAAAAAGCAGTACATGGCATCTTCCTTGGGACTCAGACAGACGAATTATATGGCCTATACCACCAGGTACCAGAAGTCCAGGTGGGACACTGTACTGTCACTGGCTAAACAGGCCTCCCCCTAGCTAGCCAATGAGCTGGAGGAGGTGGCTGCAGATGGGATTGAGGCATCAAAGGTTCAGTTTCATGCTGCTGTGGACTCCACTGATGTGTCATCAAGAGTCATGGCTACATCTGTGGCTCTTCGGAGAATGGCTTGGCTCAGATGTACTAGCCTCTTGCAGGATACCCAGGCTAAGGCCATGGATTTTCCTGTAGTGGGTAATTCTCTGTTTGGGGAGCAGACAGAGAATTACATGAAGAAATGGATGAGTACAGGACCACTTACAGGAGTGCTCAGGCCAGGAGAGGCAGGCAACTCCTCAAAGGCAGCAGTCTAGGGGCAGGGCAGGCCTTTTCATAGGCCTTTTACCTGCACAGGCCTCTTCTCCCTTTTCACAGAGGGGTTCTTCAGAGGGAGAGGCAGAAGGGGGATGAGCAGGGCCGCATCCACTCCTCAGCCTAAGGCCCCTGCCAAGCAGACACCCTGATGGGCCTGCCCGAGTCGACTCTCCTATTCCAGTAGGGGGCAGGCTGGCTTACTTCGTCCAGGACTGGATGTCTGTTACATCAGACAAGTGGGTCCTGGAAGTAGTAAGCCAGGGACATGTTCTCAGCTTCAACAAATTTCCAAAGATGAAAGCCAGATCTTTTCCACCTGCAGGTTTCTCAGAAACCCTTGCCCTAGAGGCAGAGGTTTCATCTCTGCTGGCTTTAAGAGCCATAGAGAGAGTACCTACCCTACACTGGGGCAAAGGTCTGTACTCAAGGTAGTTCCTTACCCCAAAAAAGACAGGGGAGTGGTGACCCATCCTAGACCTAAGATACCTAAACAAACATCTTTTAAAACCAAAGTTCAAAATGGTAACTCTGGGAATAATCCTTCCCTCTCTAAGGCCAAGGGACTGGCTAGCCTCCCTGGACCTCAAAGATGCCTACTTTCACATTCCCATCAGGTGCTCCCACAGAAAGTACCTCAGGTTTGAGTTGCCCTCAGGCCACTATCAGTTCAGAGCAATGCCCTTTGGCCTAACTTCAGCCCCAAGGGTTTTCACACAGTGCCTGGCAGTAGTAGTTGCCTTTCTAAGAAGGCAAAAGATTTCCATTTTTCCATATCTGGACGATTGGCTAATAGTGGGCCAGTCTCCAGACCAAGTCAAGTCACACCTGCTAGTGACCCAGCAAGTGCTCACTTCCCTAGGATTTCTTCTCAACCTTCCCAAGTCAGTTCTCGAACCAGTCCAGCTTCATACCTTTATCGGGGCAGAACTGGATATGGTCAAAGCAAGAGCCTTTCTTCCCCTGGAAAGGGCAAAGGTTCTTCTAGAACTAGCCTCTTCCTTCAGCCTTCAGGTATCTCAACCAGCAAGGCATTTCCTCCAGCTCTTGGACCACATGGCAGCTTCAACAGCAGTGGTCCAAGGGGCAAGATTCCAGATGAGGGACATTCAGTTCCATCTGAGGGCTTTTTAGTCTCAGAGGAAGGATTCCCTTACCAAACTGATCCCAGTGACTCTGACCTTGATCCAAGCCCTTCAATGGTGGCAGGATCAGGACAATCTAAGGCAAGGGGTCCCATTTGCCAGTCAGTGGTCCTTACCATGGATGCTTCCCTTCTGGGCTGGGGTGCCCATCTGGAGCCCCTCACTGCCCAGGGTCTGTGGTCCCCTCAGAGATCCTTCTCCATATCAATCTCCCTAGAACTCAGGGCGGTTTTCTGGCCCTAGAAGCTCTCAGTCAGGTAGAACAAGGTGGTTCAGGTCAGAAAAGACACCACCACCCCCATATGGTATATATATTAGGTACATCAGCGAGCTTAGAAAGACAAAGGGAGGGATAGTGAGGCTGAATAGAATGAACGGTGGGTGGGCAGAGGGGGACAGTGAAAAAGCAGGAATACTGAACGAATATTTCTGCTCAGTATTCACAAAAGAGGAGGGGGAAGTGCCTAATCCAATTAACAGAAGCAATCTTGATAGGGGGGTCGATCCCAGTCCTTTCATAGAAGAAAGGGTTCTGAAAGAACTCCTAAAACTGAAGGTGGACAAAGCAATGGGTCCTGATGGAATTCACCCCAGAATTCTAAAAGAATTAAGGAAGGAACTAGTGAAACCACTGGCTACTCTTTTAATGAATCATGGGAGGATGGTGTGGTACCCGAGGACTGGAGGAAGGCGGATGTGATTCCTTTCACAAAGTGGGACCAAGACAGAGGCAGGAAACTACAGACCTGTCAGTCTGACCTCTGTGGTAGGGAAAAATGATGGAGTCCTCTGAAGGAAAGAATAGTTGAGTACCTGAGGTTCAGTGGAGCACAGGATCCAAGGCAGCATGGGTTCACAGCGGGAAGGTCATGTCAGACAGAATCTAATAGATTTCTTTGACTGGGTGACCAAAGTAGTAGACCAGGGAGGGGCTGTGGACATGGCCTACCTAGACCTTTAGCAAGGCATTTGATACAGTCCCACACAAAAGATTGATAGTCAAATTAACCAGCCTGGGAGTGGGTCCCAGGGTGGTAAGCCTGGGTAAACATTGGCTGGACAACAGGACACAGAAGGTAATTGCAAATGGAGTCCACTCTGTTAGGCATGGTTAGCCAGTGGGGTACCGTGAGAATTCAGTATTCGGTCCAGTCCTTTAATGTCTCTACCAGTGACATTGCAGAGGGACTGGAAGGAAAGTATGCCTTTGCAGTTGACACAAAGATCTGCAACAGGGGTTGATACACAGGAGGCGGAAAGGATGAAAAGGGACATATAAGGTTGGAGGAATGGTCAGACGATGGCAGCTAGGATTCAATGCAAAAGTGCAAAATAATGCACCTGGGAAACAAGAACCCAGGGGAACAATACACTATGGGTAAATGCAACTTACTGAGTTTTGGAACCAAACTCACCATGAATCAGTGAGGATGCCCTCCCGATATTTCCTTTTTCATCGCTGAGAAAAACGCAGCTAAAGCCAAAAGTCCGATCCAAAGCTGGAAATACTAATGAACTATATATTCCCCTCTTGACTGGAGTAGACCCTTCTTTAGAGATCGAACAGGTTGTCTTTTGAAGAAGAAGGGACAATGGCACAGGGCTATATGGAAAGTTCAGGCGGACAGAGATGGAACCTCAGGAACAGATGACCCAACTGAACAACCAACTTCCTGAACAAAACAGCTCTGAGGCTTTCTTTCAAAGCTCTGTAAGGGAGAAATGCACTGTGCGATTGAAAACCGCATTTCAATGTCCTGGGCAAGCAGAGAAGGCCAACGCTGAACCAGGCTGGGAGTTAATTAATCAAACAAATACAAACCTCAGCGAGGCAGGGAAGCAGTACAGGAGAGAAACTTGTTCAGGCAGAGGGACAGAATGGAACACAACCAAGCGATAAAGAGATAAAAGGTGTACAAATGAATGAGATAAACACTACTCAGATGAAACCCACTTTACAACAAGAGTTAAAATGGGTAAGAGAAAATTTTATTGTCCGACAAAAAGCAAACTACTAATGAGATTACAATAATGCCTAATAAAGACAGCCCAGAAAATGAAGATCTGATAAACCAAACTTTAAACTTGATACAGGGAGACAAGGAAAGCTTAGAAAGTTCATATGAATCATGCTCAGAAGGTGAAACTGCTGATGAAATGTCTGATTTAGAAGAAGAACCCCCGGTTAAGTGTCTTTGCTAAAATTAATACTATAACTAATACTTTAGATACAATGTTAAAACATCAGACTCAAATGGAACAATATTTTTGTTGACTTAAGAACTTTTAAAAGAAAAGAAAATAATAAAACTGATATTTTGACATTAAGAAACCTCTGAGTCAAATAACAGAAGAAACTGCACCAATGTCTAACAAATAAAATCACTAGAACTTGCTAATATTGAACTAAAAGAAACATTATTGGATCAACAAGCAAGGTCAAGGCGGAATAATGTTAGAGTCTTGGGAATACCTGAAAACTGGGACAATATTAGATCTCTTCATGAGTCCTTTAAAATAATTTTCAGCATCCTATATGGACACAGACCCTATCAACATAGAGTTTTCCTTGGGAAGAATTCATAGAGCTTTACAGACTAAAGGAACTGATGATGCTCCACCAAGGCCAGCTATACTGCACTTTCTGAACTATGTGGACAAAGAAAAACTACATCCTATATTTATAAAAAAAAGGCAAACGATTCTCAGAGCAAACATAGCACTGTATAATGACTTACCACAACAGATTATACTAGAAAGAAAAAGTTTGATCTTTTAAGAAATAAACTGTGGGACTGGATATAGAGTAGTAATAGTTTACCCAGCTAAAATGAAGGTGATTATCGATGCCAAAAGTTATGTAGATGAAAATGTTGAGAATGCATGGGCTGAATTGAAAATCTAAATTCCAGTACTACAAAAATAAAAGAATCAGATGTGCCAGGTTGATTAGTGAGAAAATAGAAATCACACTTTTACTAATTGATTATATGCGGGGAGAAGTAATGTGGCTATATTCAGCACATAGGAATGTCCTTGAAGAAATGCTTTTGATTTTTATTTGGAGAGAAAATAAAGAATTTGCTTGTATGAAATATGAACTGTGGCTAGAATTACTTGAAGAACAAATGCTGAAATACAGAAAACATAGAATAGTAGAGTTCAGGGAAGGAAGTCAGACTCAGAGTAGAACAATTGAAATAAATGGATAATGTGATAATAGCTTCATTGAATGTAAATGGAATTAATTCCCCCATGAAAAGAAGAAAAATTGCTCACCCCAGTAATCTTGCTTCTTCTAAGGGGATTACTATATTCTGATTTATGCAGTATGGTCTCATCTAGGACTGCCCAGAGCTGAAATGGTTAATAGAACCTATGCAAATGATGGAATGCTAGGCTCGAGCTCAGTTTTCAAACCTCTGTCCCTAGTAAACAACCTCTAACAGTCAGATTCTTATGAAGCATGCACTAGGCAATTTCCAACTAATGGAATTCAATAATAATAATAATATTAACAACTATAGAACCCTCCTGAACCAGAAATGGCAGGAGAAAAACATAGGAATTACGCTTCTTTCAACTACTTAAAAACCTGGCATCCTTGAGACTTAAGTCACAGATGCCAAAAATAAAACAGTATAAACTCCCAGGTTTGCAACAACTGTTACAGCTGTAATGCAGGGACCTTAGGTTTCATCAGGGAGGAAGGAGGGAGCTCAGAATACAGTAAGATTCCCTTAGAAGAAACTAAGATTACTAAGGTGAGTAATTTTTTCTTCAAACCCCAGGAAATCTTACTGTATTCTGACATATGCAGATTACCAAGCAGTGCCTTTGGAGGTGGGTCTATAACCTCATTTAGGAAACAGGTCTCTGCAGGACTGCTGTGCCAAACCTGGCATCACCTCTGGCCTGTACACCCAAACAATAAAGTTTGGTGAATGTGTGGACTGTCTTCCAAGTGGCAGCTTTACAGATATCCACTAGGGAATATCTCTAGCAGTTGAAGGAAAGCTGCAGTACCTCTAGTGGTGTGAGCTCTGAGGTCTGCAGGGGTTCCTTACCTACTTTGCTATAGCAGAACTGGATACAGGTTAAATCCACCTGGCAATGGATCATTTTGTGGCAGGTTTTCCTTGTCCCACCTCTCCAAGGTAAGGAAGAGCTGGGTTTGGTTCTGTCTGTGAGCCTTTGTGTGGTTAAAGATAGTAGCTGACTGCCCTTTTACATCAAGGCTGTGCAACCTACGCCCACCTGAAGTGGAATGGTCTGTAAAAGACTGGCAAGGTAATAGACTGTTAAGATGAATGTCTGATACCACCTTAGATAGGAACTTTCTGTTAGTTCTCAGGACAACCTTGTCCTATGAACTGCGATATAATCTGGTTCTGTGGATAATGCCTGAAGTTCACTGATCCTTCTGGCAGAGGTAATGACAACCAGAAATACAGTTTTCCAAGTCACATATTTCAGATCTGTTGATGACATGGGCTCGAATGGAGGTTGCATGAGCTGAGCAATGCAAATATTTAGATCCCACATGGGGTGGGCTCCTGTGGGGTGGAATAAATGTAGCAGCCTTTAAAAAAATTTGAACACTAGCTTAGAGACCAAGTAGGAGGAAGAGGCTTTACCTGCTGATAAATAAGCTGAAACAGCTGCTAAATGTACCCTCAGAGTGGAAATAGACAAGCCCTGGAGTGCAAATGAGCCATATAATCTAAGACAACAGAAATGTTAGCTTGAGAGTGATCCAGGCATCTGCCCTGGCACAAAAAAGAAAACCTTTTCCATTTTGAGGCATATGTCTTCTTAGTGGAGGGTATTCTGGAAACCCTCAGTATGTCCATAACCCCTTCTGAAAGGTGCAAGTTCAGATACTCTAGGTCCTCAAGAGCCATGCTTTGAGTCCGAGGGATAGAAAGTTGGGGTACATGATTCTGCCCTGAGAGGTGGTCAATAGGTTGTACCACCTGGGAAAACTGATTGGCTTGGCTACTGATACTAATAGGAGGAGTACCAAGGCTGCCTGGCCCAATCCGGAGCAATGAGGATCACTTAGGATGGTTGAAGCCTGAGTTTGTTCAATACTTTCAGCAGTAGGGGAATGGAGGGAAAGCATACAGGAATTTTCCTGTCCAATAAAACAGAAGTGCATCCAGAGGGATTGTGCCCTTGTTGGGAGGTCTGCAACATACTGTGGGAGTTGAACATTGTCTGGGGCTGCGAACAGGTCCACTTCTGGAGTGCCCCACCTCCTGAAAATGGTCTGTAAGACCCGTCTGTTCAGTGACCATTCACGATGATTCTGGTTTATCCTGCTGAGGGCATCTGCTAGGACATTGTCCTTGCCTGGGAGATGAATAGCTGAAAGAGACACCTTTAGAGAGTATGCTAATGTCCATATTTTCATAGTTTCTATGCAGAGAGGGGTTGACCTTGTGCCCCTTGCTTGTTTATATAGTACACAGTGGTTGTATTGTCTGTTCTGACCTGAACCACCATGCCTACCACCTGAGTGGCAAAAGACTGAAGGGCCAGAATTCTAATAGATTGATGTGCAGGAGGGACTCCTGCTTTCCCCAAGTGCCAGGAGTAGTCTGATCCCCAAATGTGCTCCCCAGCCTAGAAGGGAAGCATCTGTGGTAAGTATCAGAGAAGGGGACTGCTGAAGGAAGGGTACCCCTTGTCTGAGGTGTTCCCTACCTACCACCACTGCAGAGCTTGAATAAGGGTGGCTGTGACTGGGACTAGTTTTGATAAAGAGTCTTTCTTTTGGGACCAGTACTCCCTTAGGTGAAACTGGATGTCTCTCATCTGAAACCTTGTTCCTGGATGGTTACAGTTGAGGCTGCCATGTGCCCTAACAGTTGCAGGAAATGCCCTGCTGGTGTGAGAACATGTGGTGAAAAGACCTGGCTATTTGGATCAGGCTGTCCGTCTCTGTCCTGAGGAAGACAGGCCATTCCTGTTCCTGTATTCAATTCTGCCCCTATGAACTTGAGCAATTGCACGGTTCTAGGACATACTTCTTTTGATTCACTAAGAACCCCAGGGAGGAAAGGGTGGTCTGAGTGACTGAAAGAGACTCTCTCACTTGTTGCTGTGACTGGCCCACAATTAGCCAGTCATCCAGATAGGGAATACTGACACCACTAGCCACCTTAGTGTGCCACCATGACAGCTAGGCATTTTGTGAACACCCTTGAGCAGATGTTAATCCGAAAGGCATTGTTCTGAATTGATAATGGCCTGATGGCAACCTGAATCTGAGGTACTTTCTGAGAGACCTTCTGATTGGAATGTGAAAGAGCATCTTTCAGGTCCAGTGATGCTAGCCAGTTTCCTGCCTCAGAATAGGAAGTATGGTGAACAGAGTGACCATCCAGAATTTTGGTTTGCTAGATGCTTGTTCAGGTATCTGAGGTCCAGAATGGGACGCCACACCCCTGTTTTGTTTAATGTAAGGAAGTACTGGAGTATAGGCCCTTGCCTCTTTGAATGGCAGGGACTGGTTCTACCACCTGAAGCAGTAGCAGGGATGACACTTCCTTTTCCAGTAGGGTTGTTTCTGATAGGGAAGAGGGTTGAAAGCCCTTGATCTTAGTCTTGGTCTGGTTTTGAAGCTGAGTACCAAACCCTGGCCCACTACTTCCAGGACCCACTTGTATGTGGTGATGCTTTTCCATTGCTGGAAGTAGTGGGCCAGTCTGCCCCCTACTGGTAGAGGGAGGCGACCTGGACATTCTGCTTAGGAAGTCTACTTTGATTGAGCTATTGGCTGGGCGGTGGGGCTAGTGCAGCCAGTGCCCCTTCTGCCCCTGCCCTGCCCCAAAGTATCCCCTAGGCTGATACTGGGGAAAAACTTGAGGCTGAAAATAAGGCCTGTAAGGAGTCCTGCCCCTGCCACCCTTGAATGGTGTCTCTGGGGTTGGCAGATCTCCTTTACTGCTGCACTTTTGTAAGCAGATTTGTAATCATCCATTTTTTTCATATATGCCTGTTTTTCTCCAGAGACACAGGGTCCTGGGGAAATCCAAGGCCTTGTTTTGTGCGTCTTGTGAGAGATTAGTGGTTCTAAGCAATGCAAACCTTCTCAGAGACACTGCTGAAGCCATCTGCCTGGATGTAGTGTCATTGGCATCCACTGCCATCCTAAATTGGTCTTAGATGTTTCAATGCCCCTCTTAGCCGCTTCTTCCAGGTCAGCAGCCATTGGAGGGAATTGACTTGGCAATTTCTAATACAGTAGACCACACAGATTTTGATATCTGGCTAAATATGCCATATAGGATGCCTGCCTAATGGCTAGGGAGGATCCAAGTAAATCTTCTTGGCTACTGAATCCGTCCTCCTGGAATCTTTTTCAGGAGAGTGGAGGCAGAGGGGATTCCAGCTTGCTGCAAGTTGCAGCCTGTACTACGCCTTCATGACTGGGGTGACCAAACAGGAATTCAGCCCCAGCCTTGTCCATCCAGTATTTTCTGTCCACTTTCTTATCAGTAGGAGGGATAGAGTGGGATTTTCTAAAATTTTCATGATCTGCCTCCTCAAAGATTTGTGTAAGGAGAAGCAGCCATTTTGATGGAAGGACATCCATCATTTCCTTATAATCTTCTTCCTCCTCATCTTCTAGTGATTCCTGAGATGAGAGGTCGAAAGACTGGGCCACCTGCTTCATAAAAGCAAAGTATGAAGAAAAATCTTCATTTCTTATTAGGGAATCAGGCCTGTGGGGATCAATGGAGATGTCTGGTTCAATAGGCTCCTCATAGTCATCGTCCTCGTAATCCTCTCCTGTATCTTCACCAAGATCAGTATCCTCAAAATGTTCCCCACCTTGGTCTATTAAACGGGGATATGCGAACTGGGAGTTTGTGGAACCAGCTGTTTCTCAACTGAACCGGAGACTGCAAGGATTGGATAATCCTGATAGCGTTCTGCGATCTCTTCAGCTGAAGGAACTGTTGTAGAAATGCGTTGCAGTTCCTGGTGCTTTTTTTCTTATCCTCGAACAGCTGGTTCAGCAGCCTTATCTGCGTGTTCTTTTCTTTGTGGAACTATTGCCCCTGTCACAGGGCTGTCCTCTCCGTTCAGTGGACTGTCAGTAGCCGGGTAAGCGGTCTTGTCAGTCATTTTTCCTTAGTCTCTTCAAACGCCTTTCAAGGATGGACTGAGTGAAATTAGCACAGATTCACAGTCTGTCTGAAGGTGGTCAGACCCCAGACAGAACAAACAAATTAAATGAGGATCAACCTTTGCAAACAGCTCCTGAACTCTGTGTAGTGCTGGAAACCTGTGGGTCCTGTTCTCTGTTTTGGTTTCTGTGACATAAGAAATTCAAACTGAGAACCAATTAGACTTTTTTTTTTTTTGTCGGTTGTTAAGAAACTAGGCTGTTTAGAACACAAACCAGGAGTTACCGTTGAAAAAAGGGACCTGTTAACCAGAAATTACTCCGTAAAAGTTTTTTTTTTTTTGTAATTCTCATCTTCATTGATTTTTAAAATATATTTACACAAAACAAACATTAACAGTTAATTTCATGATGAATAATAAATTAGGATTCAGTAACTAGTAATTAAAAAGCTTTTCTTGTGGGTTACATATAAGTCAGAAAAATCAATTCAAGAGAACTATCTTTAGAGTTAATCTGCTTAAAGTTCTGATACTGAGTCTACCCCGCCAGACATCTTAGTTCATAGTGTTCTATAAGCTTGAGTGTTTTCATAAAATCCCTGAGGTTATTCCTTCTATCCCAGCTGGCTCCTTTTCGGGTTACAATCTAGTGTCCCTTCATAGCATTTATCTCAGGGCAGAGGGGCAGTTTTCCCCTTCTGGATTTTTAGTAAGGATTCCGCTACCTAGAGCCCCTGATCCCACCCTACGGAACAAATGTTTCATCTTGTAGCATATATTTGCCAGTGGGACCATCTGGAGGTAAACTTTCATCCCTTCCATTTAGTTGTGAGTAATTCGTTCTAACTGATATATCTGTTTGGTAACAGACCACCAGTCTTGTATTGTGGGTCTTTGGCAGTTAAGCATAGTTTCATGGTCGCTTTAGTTGCTGTTAGAAGCAGATGTATGAGGTATCTAGTACTTGTCCTTCTGTATTCTTTAGGGAGGATAAGAAAGAGTACATTTCTTTTAGTTAGTTGGAGTTAAGTCAAATATTTCCCTCAGTTGTTCCTCAATTGTTCAAAAAGGAATGAGAGCGAACATGACCACATAACATGTGTATGAGTGGCCCTTGCCTCTCCACATTGTCGCAGCAGGCTGCTGAGCCGGAGGGGAGTAGTGCCTTGTCATCTCTGGGGTTCTGAAGTATCTAATGAGATTCTTCCATGCATAATCATGCTGCCACTGGTGTGAGCTGGTGACTTGGGTCGCATATCCACATGCTACCTGCCAGGTTTCGTGTGTGAGAAAGCTACTAGTCTCATCCTGCCATTGCAGGCGTATGTTTTCTGTGTATGTTTTCCCTGTGAGTTCAGAGCTTGGTAATATATTGACACCAAGTGTGGAGTCTCAGGGCTTATGTTGAGGTGGAGCTGGGTGTTTAGTAGTGGGGGTCCAATCAGGGGTTCCAACTGCACTAGGCAAGCCTTGGCAGAAGTGTTGCAGCTGTAAATACCTATAGAAGTTCTGGTGAGGGAGGCTGAATCACCGCTGTATGGAAGTCAAGCGACCAGAGTACACTCTGCATCATTATTCATGATAGGTATTTCAAACCATACCTCTCCCAGGTCTGAAAACCATGGTCTGTTTGGGAGGAAATCACAGAGGGCAGTTATCGGACAGATCAAAGCCAGGAATGGAGTCCGCCATTGTGATTTTCTAATACTTTGCCAGGTTCTCCAGCTATACCTGATTCAAGGATTTAAGGAGGCAGGAGCCCCGGATCAGCCCTCGGCAATACAAGGACTGGAAGTAGTCCCTATCAGACGTAAGGGTTTGTTCTATTTGCATCCAGTGTGGAATGGCCGCCCTATTCTGTGTGGCCATTAAGTGGGTTAAGTTTGCTGCAAAGTAGTATAATTGCAAGTCAGGGAGGGACAACCCTCCTTCCTGGCGTGGAGAGTGAGCACTTTCAGCCAAACCCTGGGTTCTGAGCAGCCCAGATGAACTTTGAAATAAGGCAGTTCCAGGCTCTAAAGGCTTGTTAGGTATAAAGGTAGGGATATTCTGAGATAAGTATAGGGCTCCGGGAGGGTGATTATTCGGATCACATCTATCCTCCTGCTAAGACTCAGGGGCAGAGTAGCCCATGAAGTCAGGTCTGCCTTTAACTGCAATGTAAAGGGCCCGTAGTTGTCTTTATAAGCTGTTTCATCTATCTGGGGATGAATACTCCCAGGTGCTTTGTTTAGTTAAATTCCAACGGCAGGGTATGATGTTTCGGATATATGTTGAGGGGATATAATGAAAGGCTAGTATCTCTGTTTTCGTGAGGTTCAGTTTATACCTGAAACTAGGCCAAACTTATCCAGGGCTTGTTTCAAGACTGGGAGGGTTTCTTCAGGATTTGAGAGGTACAGTAGAATGTCATCAGCATACAAGCTATACTCGATGCTCCGAGTCTTCTATTGTCACCCTGCTGATGTCTTGGGCTTCCCTTATATATTGTGCTAGTGGTTCAATATAGGCCGCAAACAAAAGGGGGGACAAGGGACAACTCTATCTAGTCCCTCTATTCAGGAGAAGTATTTGGAATGATGACCCCCACCTTAACACATGCCTGGGAGATGCATAGATGTTCTGCAGGACTGTTATCAAGGGTCTGGGGATGCCCAGTTTATCTAAGACTTTGTACAGGAAGGGCCAAGGACCCTGTTGAATGCTTTTCAGTGTCCAGACTAATTAAAATTGAGATTTTTGATGCTTGCATTTTATGGGTGATGTGGAGTGTACACCTTATATTATCAGTTGTGGAGCGGTTTCTCACGAAAGCCTGTCTGGTCTTAGTCAATCAGCTGGGGCATAACTTGGTCTAAGCGTTGAGCTAAAATGTGCATAAAGAGCTTATAGTCTGCATTCAGGACTGAGATTGGTCTATAAGAGCTGCATGGCTCGTTTTTTCCTGGCTTTGGGATGACCGAGATAGTTACAAGTGACCAAGATAGGGTGGGGGTCACCCTCCAAGATTGAGTTAAAGTCAGGAGCTAGGAGCCGTATGCTGCTTCATGACTTTATAAAACTCGCCCCGTATCCATCCAGGTTCCAGTGCCTTTAGGGGTTTTGATGCAGATATCGCAGCCACAAGCTCATGCTCGGTTATAGGGAGGCAGTGCCTCACCCTGGGCTCCAAGAGTCGGGGCAAAGTTACCTCCTGCAGATATTCCAAGATCATCTGCTCTCTAGGTGCACATTCAGGGGTGTGAGAGCATAGCAATACTCAGTGAATGCTTCTGTGATGTCATGTAGGTTAGTTAAGGGCCGGCCTCCAGTGGATGTCTGAGAGCAGTGATCATTGAGGCCTTTCTCTGTCTCTGTACCTGATATGCCAATAATTTGGTAGCCCTGGGCCCAACTTCATAATACCTCTGTCTCAGGAAAGTCAAAGCAATCTCAGTTTGTTGTAGTGCCAGGTGATCCAGTTCTGCTTTTGTTTCCTGAAGCTGAGGCAAAACGAGGAGTCCCCTGCTTGTGTGCTATCTGTAGGAAGCGGAGAGACTCCTCAGCCTGGCCCTGTGCTCTCTACACTGCTTATTTAGTTCCGTAGTATGCTGTAATATGTGGCCTCTGAGTACTGCCTTTATTGTGTCCCAGTGTATTGCTGGGGATGTATCATCTGGGGGTTATACTCCAGTATCTCAGTTATTTTATCTGAGACAAACTCCTGAAATTGCTCAGAGTCGTAAGTAGTACGGGTTGAGTCTCCATCTAGTGTTTTTAGCTTGGAGCCCATCTCCCATGTTGATACTAGGGGCATGGTCGAGAAGTGATGTCACCCAGTTGGGCTTCCTAAGCTAGGACCACATTTTCCTGCTGTGTGTAGGTTTGGTCTATGCGTGAGTATGTTCTGTGGACGTGGAGTAGTGTGAATAATTCTAGTGTGCAGATGTAGATGTCTCCAGACATCAATCCACCCTACCTCCATGACTCAAATAATTTTTGTGCTGGTGATTGCTCAGCGTTCTCAGGCTAGAAGAGTCCAGGGAGGGTCCTGTACCAGGTTGAAGTCTCCTGCTAATAGGAGAGTACCCTTTGTGTTCTGTACAGTTCTATCCAGGAGTGCCTTCAGCTGGGATGGAAGTGCAGGGAAGTACACATTGGCTAGAGTGACTTCCACCCCATTTAGTGTGCCCTGGATGATAACCAATCTGCCCTCTGGATCCTCCAGTGTACGCTCATGCCGACAGGGCATTCCTGAAAGTATAATTATAGCCACTCCCCGCCATCTACCCTCCTACTGGATGAGCTGTACAGAGTTCCCTGCTTAGCTTAGCTAGCTTGAGATGTTCTGCAGCATTTAGATGCGTCTCTTGAAGGTAAATTAAATCTGCTCTACTCTTGCATAGGTATGACAGGACTCATGACCACTTAATAAGGGAGAGCAATCCATTAATATTTTGGGAGAGCAGCTTTATGCAGGGTTTAGCCATATGTATCCCCAAATAATTTTCGCTTTCTGGGGGACACCCTGTACATACATAATCGGTTAGTACTGAAATCCTTTTGAGGTATACCTGTCCCTTTAAACAAACAACAACAACAACATGGCGAGTTACAGCAATAAACATTTAAACAGAGTATAAACAAACACAAACATGACCTGATCTGTGGTGAGTCCAACTGGGTACTCAGCACAGGTGATGGTGAATCAGCACTTCCAATTGTGAGAATCTGACCCAGATTCTGTAGTAAGAAATTACCTTACTTTGAGGCTTCAACTCTCGATGGTAGCCTCTAGACACATATTGTGTCTATTAGGGAAAGGGAAAAGGGTGCAGATGAGGCGTTTAAAATGGCATATGAGACCACCCACGTTAATGCTATGCTTTGACCTTATGTAAGAAGATTGTGCAAGTGTCAGTTATACCTAACTGTTGACTGTCTGTACTACACCAAGGGGTGCAAAGCACAGGGGAACAAAAGGGTACCAGGCGAGGAAAGAGCAGAGGAGGGGCAGGAACAGCCCCACGCAGCTAACCACATGAAAAAATTACTCACCTTAGTAATTATGTTTCTTATATTAGATCTTGCTGTATTCTGACAAGAGACAGTTAGTCCCAGCTTTAAACTGCCCTGGAGAACAAAGGTTAAACTTTCTATGCAGAGCATAGAATGCTAAGCCTCGAGCTTGGCTGGATGTCTCTGTCTGTTTCCCTTGAAATCTAACCATCGGATTCTTACGAGCAAAACTCACTAGCTATTCTATGGAAATTGTAAAATTTTACTAGCCAACTCATAACAAAAAGTTTTGGATTCCAAAGGAAGACTCAAGTCAGAAACCCAAAACTCAAAACCCAACCAAACAAGAATAATAAAAAACAAACACCCAAACAAAAGAAGAGGGTGTAAGGAGCACCCCTGAGGTGCAACACTGCACCTGCTCACCACTTCCCAAAACCAGGTTCTGAGAGGAGGCAGGAGGAGGTCAGAATACAGCAAGACTCCAATAGAAGAAACATAATTACTAGGGTGAGTAATTTTTCTTCAAACAACTTAAGTCTTGCTGTATTCCCAATAAGTCTGAACTACCAAGCAAAGTACCTCCATGGAGGAGGGACAGAACCTACTTTAGGAATAGGCTCTGAGTACTGCTGTGCCAAGCCGAGCATCACTCCTAGCCTGAATATCAGAAAGCAATGCTTGGTAAAAGTATGGACTGTTTTCCAGGTGGCTGCTTGACAAATTTCTAAGAGAGGAATATCCCTGGCAGCAGCTGTACCTCTTGTAGAGTGAGTCCTCAGGCCTGAGGGTGGAATCTTTCCCAGTTTTCATAGCAGAATTGTATACAAGACACAATCCACCTGGCAATAGTTCTCTTGGTGGCAGGTTTGCCCTTTCCACTTCCCCATAAGTGAGGAACAACTGGAGGAATCAAACCTGTGACCCTTAGTACGTTCTATGTAGTAACTAAGAATACTTTTAACATCTAAACTGTGTCACTCTCTCCTAAGGAAGAATGATCAGTGAAGAAAACAGGAGAGACATAGACTGATTCAAATGGAAGTCTGAAACAGCTTTAGGCAAGAACCTTCTATTGGTTCTAAGAACCACTTTATCTCTGTGAAAGGAGAGATAAATCAAGATTCCACTGACAGGGCTTACAATTCACTGATCACGTCTGGCAGAGTAATGGCTACCAAAAATACAGGTTTCCAAGTCAAGTACTTGAGCTCTGCTGAGGACATAGGCTCAAAGAGGAGGTTGCATAAGTTGAGCAATGCAAACATTTAAATCCCAGGCAGGGCAGGGTCTCCTAAAGGGAAGATTAGAAGTATGAAGCAATCCTTAAAAATTTACAGAACACAGGATGAGATGATAGTGAGGAAGACTTCCCACTGTCAGAAACGCAGAAACAGCTGACAAGTGTACCTTGAGAGTAGGTGGTCAAGAGGCCTAGGCCATTAAGGTGGACATATAATCCAGAACCGTAGGCAATTCATCAGTATCTGGAGAAATATGCTTCTTGGAACACCAAATGCTTAATCTCTTCCAGTTGGAGTTATAAGTTTTTTCTGGTGGAGAGGCTTTGAGAAGCTTTGAAAATATCCAGAACCCTGAGAAAGATGCAAATCTGCAAACTCTAACTCTTCAAGAGCCATGCCTTGAGATTGAGAGACATGAAGAGTGGGGTACCAAATCCTCCACTGAGAGGAGGTTAATAGAGTTGTAGTTCCTGGGAAGAGACAGGGGAAGATGGATTGCTAGGGACAACAACAGGAGGTACCAAGGCTGTCTGGCCCAGTCTGGAGCAATCAGAATCACTTTGCAAGGTTGTGACCTTATCTGACTAAAACTTTGAACAGAAGTGGGAAGGCATACAGAAATTTCCCTTCCCAGAGCAGAATCAGAGCACCAGGGGACTGAGCCCAAGACTGGGGGTCTGCAACAAAGAGAGGAAGTTGGTGATTGTCTGGGGCCAAAAAGATCTATCTCTGGAGGTGCCCCACCAGAGAAACATCACCTTCAATACCAGAGGGTCCAGGGACCATTCGTGATGGCCCTGTGAGATCCTACTCAGTGCATCTGCTAGCACATTGTCCATCCCTGGAAGGTGAACTGCTGTCAGAGAGGTTTGCAGAGAATAAGCCAAGGACCACAACTTCACTTAAAACTTCATGTAACAAGGCCATAGACTGGTGCCTCCTCCTAGTTGATATAGAAACATAGACTTTGACGGCGAGATAAGGACCGCTAGGCCCCATCTAGTCTGCCCATTTCCCTACACGGGATGAGGCATGATCCTAGTTAACCAACAGCCTTTATCTTCCTGCCCCCACAAGAAATTGCCTTGTGTCTGTCCATGCATTCTTGAATTCTCCTACAGTTTTAGACCCTAACTTCCTCAGGAAGGCTGTTCCATGCATCCACTACCTCTCTGTGAAATAATACTACCTCACATTGCCCTGAAACCCCTCCTTCTATCTTTAAATTGTGTCCCCTTGTTCTTGCAAGTCTCTTTTCTGAAAGATGCTACCTCTTGGACTTTGTTGATTCCTTGAGGTACTTGAAAGTTTCTATCATGTCCCCTCTCCTTCTTTCCTCAAGGGTAACATATTAAGCTCCTTTAGTCTCTCCTCATATGGCTTCTCTTGCAGACCCTGCACCATTTTAGTTGCCCTCCTCGGACTGCTCTATCCTGTCTATGTCCTTGCGGAGATGGGTCTCCAGAACTGGACACAGTATTCCAGATGGGGTCTCACCAACTGTCTGTACAGAGGGATAACAACTTCCTGTTTTCTGCTGCTGATGCCTCTCCTACATCCCAGTATACCCCGGCCCTCCCTACTGCCTTCTCACATTGCTTGCTAACCTTAAGGTCATCTGATATGAGATTACCCCCAGGTCCCTTTCCTGTTTGTTGTTGTTACCTCCTCACCCATAGTGTATTGTTCCCCTGGGTTCTTGTTTCCCAGGTGCATTATTTTGCACTTTTTTGCATTGAATCCTAGCTTGCATCGTCTGACCATTCCTCCAACCTTGCTATGTCCCTTTTCATCCTTTCCGACTCCTTGTATCAACCCTATTGCAGATCTTTGTGTCAACTGCAAAGGTATACTTTCCTTCCAGTCCTCGTGCAATGTCACTGATGAAGACATTAAAAGGGATCAATCTGACGACTGAACTCCTCATGCACCCCACTAGAACCGACCCTTTCTTCAGAGTGGACTCCATTTACAATTACCTTCTGTGCCTGTTGTCCAGCCAATGTTTTACCCAAGCTACCAAACCCTGGGACCCACTCCCAGGCTGGCTTAATTTGACTATCAATCATTTGTGTGGGACTGTATCAATGCCTTACAGTTCAGGTAGGCCAGTCCACAGCCCTCCCCTGGTCTTACCACTTTAATACCAGTCAAAGGGCCCATTAGACTCAGTCTGACATGACCTTCCCGCTGTGAACCCATGCTGCCTTGGATCCTGTGCTCCACTGAATCTCTAGGTACTCAACTATTCTTTCCTTCAGAGTGACTCCATCATTTCTCCCTACCACAGGGATCAGACTGACAGGTCTGTAGTTCCCTGCCTCTGTCTTGGTCCCACTTTTGTGAAAGGGAATCACATCCGCCTTCCTCCAGTCCTCGGGTACCACACCAATCCTCCATGATTCATTAAAAAAAGAGTAGCCAGTGGTTTCACTAGTTCCTTCCTTAATTCTTTTAGAATTCTGGGGTGGAATTCCATCAGGACCCATTGCTTTGTCTTAATTTCAATTTTAGGAGTTCTTTCAGAACCCTTTCTTCTGTGAAAGGACTGGGATCGACCCCTATCAAGATTGCTTCTGTTAATTGGATTAGGCACTTCCCCCTCTTTTTGTGAATACTGAGCAGAAATCTCCGTTCAGTATTCTGCTTTTCACTGTCCTCTGCCCACCCACCAGCTCATTCTATTCAGCCTCACTATCCCTCCCTTTGTCTTTCTACTCACTGATGTACCTAATATATATACCATATGGGGTGGTGGTGTCTTTTCTGACCTGAACCACCTTGTCTGCTGACTGAAGCTTGCAGGGCCAGAAAACTGCCCTGAGTTCTAGGAGATTGATATGGAGAAGGATTCCTGAGGGAACACAGACCCTAGACAGTGAGGGCTCCAGATGGCACCCCACTCAGAAGGGAAAGCATCCAAGGTAAGGACCACTGACTGGCAAATGGGACCCCTTGCCTTAGATTGTCCTGATCCTGCCACCATTGAAGGAGCTTGGATCAGCGTCAGAGTCACTAGGATCAGTTTGGTAAAGGGAATCCTCCTCTGAGACTAAAAGCCCTCAGATGGAACTGAATGTCCCTCATCTGGAATCTTGCCCTGGACCACTGCTGTTAGAGCTGCCATGTGGAGTCCAAAGAATGGAGGAAATGCCTTGCTGGTTGAGATACCTGAAGGCTGAAGGAAGAGGCTAGTTCTAGAAGAACCTTTGCCCTTTCAGGGAAGAAAGCTCTTGCTTTGACCATATCCAGTTCTGCCCCAATAAAGGTAGCTGAAGCTGGACTGGTTCTAGAACCAATTTGGGAAGCTGAGAAAGAAACCCCAGGGAAGTGAGCACCTGCTGTCATTAGCAGGTGTGACTTGACTTGGTCTGGGAGACTGGCCCACTATTAGCCAATCGTCCAGATATGGAAAAATGGAAATCTTTGCCTTCTTAGAAGGCACCACTACTACCAGGCACTGTGAAACCCTTAGGGCTGAAGTTAGACAAAGGGCATTGCTCTGAACTGATAGTGGCCTGAGGGCAACTCAAACCTGAGGTACACTTGTGGGAGCACCTGATGGGAAAGAGTAGCTTTTGAGGTCCAGGGAGGCCAGCGTCCCTCAGCCCAGAGGGAAGGATTATTCAGTTACCATTTGAACTTTGGTTTTAAAAGCGTTTGTTTAGGTATCTTAGGTCTAGGATGGGTCACCACCTGTCTTTTGGGGTAAGGAACTACCTTGAGTACAGACTCGCTGTGTAGGGTACTCTCTCTATGGCTCTTAAAGCCAGAAGAAATGAAACCTCTGCCTCTAGGCAAGGGTTTCTGAGAAACCTGCAGGTGAATCTGGCTTTCATTTGGAAATTGTTGAAGTGAGAACATGTCCCTGACCCCTACTTCGGAACCCACTTGTCTGATGTACAGACATCCAGTCCTGGACGAGTAAGCCAGCCTGCCTGGAATAGGAGGGATGACCCGGCAGGCCCATCAGGGTGTCTGCTTGGCAGGGCCTTAGCTGAGGAGGATGGCCCTGCTCATCCTCTGCCTCCCTCTACAAGAACCTCTGGAAAAAGGAGAAGAGACCTGCAGTAAAAGGCTATGAAAGACTGCCCCTAGACTGCTGCCTTTGAGGGTGCCTGCCCTCCTGGCCTGGCACTCGGTAAGTGTCCGTACTATCCATTTTTCATATAATTCTCTGTCCAACCCAAACAGAATTACCACCACAAGGAAAATCACAGCCTTAGCCTGGGTATCCTGCAAGAGGCTGCACATCTGAGCCAAGCCATCTCAGAAGAGCCACACAGATGACTTTGATGACACATCAGTGGAGTCCACAGCATGAAACTGAACCTTTGATGCCTCAATCCCATCTGCAGCCACCTCCTCCAGCCAAATTTGGGGGAGGCCTGTTTCAGCAGTGACAGTACAGTGTCCCACCTGACTTTGGTACCTGTGGTATAGCTATAATTCATCTGTCTGAGTCCCAGGAAGATGCCATGTACCACTTTTGCCATGCATCAATCCTCCTGGCCTGTCTCGGGGTGAAACCAGGAATGCTTACCTTATCACAGGAAACAGCCTGCACAACCAACTGGCTGCAAGATGATATAAAACTCCGTATCTGAGCTGATAGTGTACAACTCTTGTCCATTCTTCATCCACAGGAGGTATAGAATTGAGAGACGGATTTTTGTGTCTGCTTCCCAAAGATTTGTGAGGAATAGACAGTCTCCCGGACCTTGATGTCCATTATTTCCACAAAATCAGGCTCCGATCCTCCATTGCCTCTTCCAAGGAAGCTGGAGGGTTTCAACCACCCTTCTGCAGAAGAAAAGCAAGGGACTCAGAAAGAGGAGGGATACACCTGAAAGTCTGTCAGGAGACGTCCGCCCACAGGCACATCCAGACTTTCACCATCACCATCATCATCTTCAAACTCCCCTCCTCAAACCCGTCTAAAAATTTCATGGTATAATCATGAACCGGGAACGAATGAACCCAGCCCCTGCCAAGGTGCCAGATCGGTCGAAGCAGTGAAGCGATTTGTTAGGCTGACCGACTTCTCCATTGATCCCCATCAGGCCTGATTCCCCTAATAAGGAAATGAAGATTTTTCTTCATGCTTTGCTTTTTATGTAGCCGGTGGCCCAGTCTTTCGACCTCTCATCTCAGGAATCACTAGAAGATGAGGAGGAAGAAGTTATGGTTTGGAAATGATGGATGTCCTTCCATCAAAGATGGCTGCTTCTCCTACACAAATCTTTGAGGAGGCAGATCATGAAAATTTTAGAAAATCCCACTTCTATCCCTCCTACTGATAAGAAAGTGGACAGAAAATACTGGATGGACAAGGCTGGGGCTGAATTCCTGTTTGGTCACCCCAGTCATGAAGGCGTAGTACAGGCTGCAGCTGTTGTAAGCTGGAATCCCTCTGGTTCTCACCTCCTGAAAAAAGATTCCAGGAGGGACGGATTCAGTAGCCAAGAAGATTTACTGACTCGATCCTCCTAGCCATTAGTAGGCATCCTATGTCGCATATTTAGCCAGGATATCAAAAATCTGTGTGGTCTATTGTATTAGGAATTGCCAAGTCAATTCCCTCTCCAATGGCTGCTGACCTGGAAGAAGCTGGCTAGAGGGGGTGAAACATCTAAGACTCCAATTTAGGATGGCAGTGGATGCCCAATGACACTACATCCAGGCAGATGGCTTCTAGCAGTGTCTCTGAGAAGGTTTGCATTGCTTAGAACCACTAATCTCTCACAAGACGCACAAAACAAGGCCTCCCTGATTTCCCAGACCCTGTGTCTCTGGAGAAAAAACAGGCATATGTGAAAAAAATGGATGATTACAAATCTGCTTACAAAAGTGCAGCAGTAAGGAGGAGATCTACCAACCCCAGAGACACCATTCAAGGGTGGCAGAGGGCAGGACTCCTTACAGGCCTTATTTTCAGCCTCAAGTTTTTCCCCTGCATCGTAGTCTTAGGGGATAGCTTTTTTAGGGCAGGGGCAGGGGGCAGAAGGGGCACTGGCTGCACTAGCCCCACCCCCGTCCAGCCAATAGCTCAATCAAAGTAGACTTCCTAAGCAGAATGTCCAGGTCGCCTCCCCTCTACCAGTAGGGGCAGACTGGCCCACTACTTCCAGCAATGGAAAAGCATCACCACATACAAGTGGGTCCTGGAAGTAGTGGGCCAGGGTCTGGTACTCAGCTCAAAACCAGACCAAGACTAAGATCATGGGCTTTCAACCTCTTCCTATCAGAAACAACCCTACTGGAAAAGGAAGTGTCATCCTGCTACTGCTTCAGGTGGTGAGAACCAGTCCTGCCATTCAAAGAGTGCAAGGCCTATACCCAGGTACTTCCTTACATTAAACAAAACAGGGTGTGTGCGTCCCATTCTGGGACCCTCAGATACCTGAACAAGCATCTAGCAAACCAAAATTCTGGATGGTCACTCTGTTCACCATACTTCCTATTCTGAGGCAGGGAAACTGGCTAGCATCACTGGACCTGAAAGATGCTTACTTTCACATTCCAATCAGAAGGTCTCTCAGGAAGTACCTCAGATTCAGGTTGCCATCAGGCCATTATCAATTCAGAACAATGCCTTTCGGATTAACATCTGCTCCAAGGGTGTTCACAAAATGCCTAGCTGTCATGGTGGCACACCTAAGGTGGCTAGTGGTGTCAGTATTCCCTATCTGGATGATCTGGCTAATTGTGGGCCAGTCACAGCAACAAGTGAGAGAGTCTCTTTCAGTCACTCAGACCACCCTTTCCTCCCTGGGGTTCTTAGTGAATCAAAGCAGTATGTCCTAGAACCGTGCAATTGCTCAAGTTCATAGGGGCAGAATTGAATACAGGAACAGGAATGGCCTGTCTTCCTCAGGACAGGACGGACGGCCTGATCCAAATAGCCAGGTCTTTTTCACCACATGTTCTCACCTTTCAGGGCATTTCCTGCAACTGTTAGGGCACATGGCAGCCTCAACTGTAACCATCCCAGGAACAAGGTTTTCAGATGAGAGACATCCAGTTTCACCTAAATGAGTACTGGTCCCAAAAGAAAGACTCTTTATCAAAACTAGTCCCAGTCACAGCCACCCTTGTTCAAGCTCTGCAGTGGTGGTAGGTAGGGAACACCTCAGACAAGGGGTACCCTTCCTTCAGCAGTCCCCTTCTCTGATACTTACCACAGATGCTTCCCTTCTAGGCTGGGAGAGCACATTTGGGGGGATCAGACTACTCCTGGCACTTGGGAAAGTAGGAGTCCTCCCTGCACATCAATCTATTAGAATTCTGGCCCTTCAGTCTTTTGCCACTCAGGTGGTAGGCATGGTGGTTCAGGTCAGAACAGACAATACAACCACTGTGTACTATATAAACAAGCAAGGGGCACAAGGTCAACCCCTCTCTGCATAGAAACTATGAAAATATGGACATTAGCATACCTCTAAAGGTGTCTCTTTCAGCTATTCATCTCCCAGGCAAGGACAATGTCCTAGCAGATGCCCTCAGCAGGATAAACCAGAATCATCGTGAATGGTCACTGAACAGACGGGTCTTACAGACCATTTTCAGGAGGGGCACTCCAGAAGTGGACCTGTTCAGCACCCCAGACAATGTTCAACTCCCACAGTATTGTTGCAGACCTCCCAACAAGGGCACAATCCCTCTGGATGCACTTCTGTTTTATTGGACAGGAAAATTCCTGTATGCTTTCCTCCATTCCTTCCTACTGCTGAAAGTATTGAACAAACTCAGGCTTCAACCATCCTAAGTGATCCTCATTGCTCCGGATTGGGCCAGGCAGCCTTGGTACTCCTCCTATTAGTATCAGTAGCCAAGCCAATCAGTTTTCCCAGGTGGTACAACCTATTGACCACCTCTCAGGGCAGAATCATGTACCCCAACTTTCTATCCTCGGACTCAAAGCATGGCTCTTGAGGACCTAGAGTATCTGAACTTGCACCTTCAGAAGGGGTTATGGACATACTGAGGGTTTCCAGAATACCCTCCACTAAGAAGACATATGCCTCAAAATGGAAAAGGTTTTCTTTTTGGTGCCAGGGCAGATGCCTGGATCACTCTCAAGCTAACATTTCTGTTGTCTTAGATTATATGGCTCATTTGCACTCCACGGGCTTGTCTATTTCCACTCTGAGGGTACATTTAGCAGCTGTTTCAGCTTATTTATCAGCAGGTAAAGCCTCTTCCTCCTACTTGGTCT
The DNA here is from genome assembly GCA_016271365.2 of Neoceratodus forsteri. Lineage (NCBI taxonomy): Eukaryota > Metazoa > Chordata > Ceratodontiformes > Ceratodontidae > Neoceratodus > Neoceratodus forsteri. Next base: position 1,072,315,892 of record CM028130.1, read on the forward strand.
CTAAGCTAGTGTTCAAATTTTTTTAAAGGCTGCTACATTTACTCCACCCCACGAGGCCCACCCCATGTGGATCTAAATATTTGCATTGCTCAGCTCATGCAACCTCCATTCGAGCCCATGTCATCAACAGATCTGAAATATGTGACTTGGAAAACTGTATTTCTGGTTGTCATTACCTCTGCAGAAGGATCAGTGAACTTCAGGCATTATCCACAGAACCAGATTATATCGCAGTTCATTGGACAAGGTTGTCCTGAGAACTAACAGAAAGTTCCTATCTAAGGTGGTATCAGACATTCATCTTAACAGTCTATTACCTTGCCAGTCTTTTACAGACCATTCCACTTCAGGTGGCGTAGGTTGCACAGCCTTGATGTAAAAGGCAGCAGCTACTATCTTTAACCACACAAAGGCTCACAGACAGAACCAAACCCAGCTCTTCCTTACCTTCGGAGAGGTGGGACAAGGAAAACCTGCCACAAAATGATCCATTGCCAGGTGGATTGTAACCTGTATCCAGTTCTGCTATAGCAAAGTAGGTAAGGAACCCCCTGCAGACCTCAGAGCTCACACCACTAGAGGTACTGCAGCTTTCCTTGCAACTGCTAGAGATATTCCCCTGGTGGATATCTGTAAAGCTGCCACTTGGAAGACAGTCCACACATTCACCAAACTTTATTGTTTGGGTGTACAGGCCAGAGGTGATGCCAGGTTTGGCACAGCAGTCCTGCAGAGCCTGTTTCCTAAGCAGGTTATAGACCCACCTCCAAAGGCACTGCTTGGTCAATCTGCATAGTCAGAATACAGTAAGATTTCCTGGGTTTGAAGAAAAAATTACTCACCTTAGTAATCTTAGTTTCTTCTAAGGGAATCTTACTGTATTCTGACTCCCTCCCTTCCTCCCTGATGAAACCTAAGGTCCCTGCATTACAGCTGTAACAGTTGTTGCAAACCTGGGGAGTTTATACTGTTTTTATTTTTGGCATCTGTGACTTAAGTCTTCAAGGATGCCAGGTTTTTGAAGTAGTTGAAAGAAGCGTAATTCCCTATGTTTTTCTCCTGCCATTTCTGGTTCAGGGAGGGTTCTATAGTTGTTAATATTATTATTATTATTATTGTAATTCCATTAGTTGGAAATTGCCTAGTGCATGCTTCATAAGAATCTGACTGTTAGAGGTTGTTTACTAGGGACAGAGGTTTGAAAACTGAGCTCGAGCCTAGCATTCCATCATTTGCATAGGTTCTATTAACCATTTCAGCTCCGGGGCAGTCCTATGATGAGACCATACTGCATAAATCAGAATATAGTAATCCCCTTAGAAGAAGCAAGATTACTGAGGTGAGCAATTTTTCTTCTTTTCATGGGGAATTAATTCATTTACATTCAATGAAGCTATTATCACATTATCCATTTATTTCAATTGTTCTACTCTGAGTCTGACTTCCTTCCCTGAACTCTACTATTCTATGTTTTCTGTATTTCAGCATTTGTTCTTCAAGTAATTCTAGCCACAGTTCGTATTTCATACAAGCAAATTCTTTATTTTCTCTCCAAATAAAAATCAAAAAGCATTTCTTCAAGGACATTCCTATGTGCTGAATATAGCCACATTACTTCTCCCCCCCCCCCCCGCATATAATCAATTAGTAAAAAGTGTGATTTCTATTTTTCTCACTAATCAACCTGGCACATCTGATTCTTTTATTTTTGTAGTACTGGAATTTAGATTTTCAATTCAGCCCATGCATTCTCAACATTTTCATCTACATAACTTTTGGCATCGATAATCACCTTCATTTTAGCTGGGTAAACTATTACTACTCTATATCCCAGTCCCCACAGTTTATTTCTTAAAAGATCAAACTTTTTTCTTTCTAGTATAATCTGTTGTGGTAAGTCATTATACAGTGCTATGTTTGCTCCGAGAATCGTTTGCCTTTTTTTTTTATAAATATAGGATGTATTGTTTTCTTTGTCTACATAGTTCAGAAAGTGCAGTATAGTATGGCCTTGGTGGAGCATCATCAGTTCCTTTAGTCTGTAAAGCTCTATGAATTCTTCCCAAGGAAAACTCTATGTTGATAGGGTCTGTGTCCATATAGGATGCTGAAAATATTTTAAAGGACTCATGAAGAGATCTAATATTGTCCCAGTTTTCAGGTATTCCCAAGACTCTTAACATTATTCCGCCTTGACCTTGCTTGTTGATCCAATAATGTTTCTTTTAGTTCAATATTAGCAAGTTCTAGTGATTTTATTTGGTTAGACATTGGTGCAGTTTCTTCTGTTATTTGACTCAGAGGTTTCTTAATGTCAAAAATATCAGTTTTTATTATTTTCTTTTCTTTTAAAAGTTCTTAAGTCAACAAAAAATATTGTTCCATTTGAGTCTGATGTTTTAACATTGTATCTAAAGTATTAGTTATAGTATTAATTTTAGCAAAAAGACACTTAACCGGGGGTCTCCTTCTAAATCAGACATTTCATCAGCAGTTTCACCTTCTGAGCATGATTCATATGAACTTTCTAAGCTTTCCTTGTCTCCCCTTGTATCCAAGTTTAAAGTTTGGTTTATCAGATCTTCATTTTCTGGGCTGTCTTTATTAGGCATTATTGTAATCTCATTAGTAGTTTGCTTTTTGTCGGACAATAAAAATTTTTCTCTTACCCATTTTAACTCTTGTTGTAAAGTGGGTTTCATCTGAGTAGTGTTTATCTCATTCATTTGTACACCTTTTATCTCTTTATCGCTTGGTTGTGTTCCATTCTGTCCTCTGCCTGAACAAGTTTCTCTCCTGTACTGCTTCCTTCCCTCTTGAGGTTTGTATTTGTTTGATTAATTAACTCCCAGCCTGGTTCGCGTTGGCCTTCTGCTTGCCCAGGACATTGAAATGCGGTTTTCAATCGCACAGTGCATTTCTCCCTTACAGAGCTTTGAAAGAAAGCCTCAGAGCTGTTTTGTTCAGAAGCAGTTGGTTGTTCAGTTGGGGTCATCTGTTCCTGAGGTTCCATCTCTGTCCGGCCTGAACTTTCCATATAGCCCCGTGCCATTGTCCCTTCTTTCGAAAAGACAACCTGTTCGATCTCTAAAGAAGGGTCTACTCCGGTCAAAGGGGAAATATATAGTTCATAAGTATTTCCAGCTTTGGATCGGACTTCGGCTTTAGCTGCGTTTTTCTCAGCGATGAAAAAAGGAAATATCGGGAGGGCATCTCCACTGATTCATGGTGAGTTTGGTTCCAAAAACTCAGTAAGTTGCATTTTAGCATTTAAATTTTGCTGTTTACGAGTTGCAGTAGTGGTTACCGTTTTAGCAGCTTTATTCTTGATGCTTGCGTTTACCTTCCTAGGCTCCCTCCTTGTAGCCATTATTCTGAAGACGTTGTAAAGTTTTGAGTTCCTTTTTTCCAATGTTGCCAGGTTTTCTAGTGAGAACTCATCATCATTTAACATAGCATCTAATATGGCAAAGATGAAACGCAGGCAAAAAATCACAGAGGATTGGGGGAGAGCAATGCAGCTACTGCTTACACAGCCGCTCTCATAGTGCCATGTAGCACCTCCCTCCTAGTGGGTGGTCCTCCACAAGCAAGTCTATTAAATAACTATAGACCGATCAGTATCTTGCTGGTACTCGCCAAAATGCTGAAAAAATTTGTAAGCATTCAAATAATGGAATACCTTGATAATACAAATACTTTGTCACCTTATCAATCTGGGTTTAGACACAAACACAATACTACAATGGCATTAGCCAAGGTCACAAATGACTAGCTGTGTACTGTTAACCAGAAGCAAGCAGTAGGGGCCATCTTCCTTGATCTCTGCAAGGCATTTGATACAGTAGACCATACTGTATTGTTGGACAGCCAGAAAAACATTGGCTTCTCTACATCAGCCTTGCAGTGGGTGTGCAATTATCTAGCCGGAAGACTTCAACAAGTCATGGTAGAAGGATTGCTTTCAACAAGCACTGTGATCTCCAAAGGAGTCCCTCAGAGCTCAGTTCTAGTGCCTTTATTCTTTACTATCTACACTAATAACTTTAGCCTAAGTGTCACAAAAGCAAAGATACACTTATACGCTGATGATACGGTGCTGTACTCCTCTGGTAACAATATGCTGGCAACGCATGTGGACCTGCAGGTAACTTTCAATTAGCTACAAAAGAATCTATTTCGCACAAAGCTACTATTGAATGCTAGCAAAACTAAGGCTATGTGGTTTACCAATGCAAAATCTAAGCTTTACCCCCCAACCCATCATCACACTTCTTGGGAACATCTTGATTCCCTGAGGTTGTCCCCGTCCTGCCACCACTGCAAGGTCTGTAGTAGTGTTTTTGTTACTGGAATCAGTTTTGAAAGATGGTCTCTTCTCTGATACCAGTGTGCCCTGAGATGAAGCTGAATATCTCTCATTTGGAATCTGGCACCTGAGACTATGCTTGGAATGTGTCCCATTCTAGCAGGAGTCTCCCTCCATAGTACTCACCACAAATGCTTCTCTTCTGGGTTGGGGAGCACATCTGGGCAAACACACAGTGCATGGCACTTGGTCCACAGTGGAGTCACTCCAGCACATAAATCTGCTGGAACTCAGGGCAGTACTTCTGACACTACAAGATGTTGCCTCCCTGGTACAAGGCAAAGTGGTGTAGGTCAGAACAGACAATATCACAACCATGTACTACATCAACAAGCAGGGCAAGACAAGGTCCAGCCCCCCTGTGCACAGAAGCAGTGAAGGTGTGGAGTCTAGCGTACTCCCTACAGGCTTCCCTGGTAGCCATTCATCTGCTAGGAAAGAACTACACCTTAGCAGAACCACCACGAATGGTCTCTAAACAGACAAGTGCTAGAGGTGGTATTCAGGAGATGGGGCACCCCAGAGATAGATCTCGTTGCCTCCCAGGACAACCATCAGTTGCCCAGATTCTGCTGCTGGCCTCCAGCAATGGGGACAGTACCTCTGGATGCACTGGTGCTGGACTGGTCAGGGAGAGGAAGCTGTATGCACTCCCTCCATTTCCATTGATTCTCATTGTCCTGATCAAGCTCTTGTCCCAGCAAGCTTCAATGATCCTGATAGCTCCAGACTGGGCCAGGCAGCCATGGTACTCACTGCTGCTTTCCCTGTCAGAAGCTCCACCCATACACCTCCCTCAGAAGCACAATCTCCTAACCTCCTCACAGGGGAGGATCCTATACCTGAACTCAGGTCTCTCAGGCTCAAGGCCTGGCTCTTGAAGACCTAGAGTATGCTGGTTTACACCTCTCAGAGAGTGTTCTTTACATCCTAAGGAGGTCTAGGAAGCCCTCGACCAAGAAAGCGTATGCTTCCAAATGGAAAAAGGTTTCCATATGGTGCTCTGATAATGATGTAGTGCCTTCTCAGGCGGGGTTGCCAGCCTTGCTGTACTGCCTCACCCATCTACATTCTCTGGGCTTACAGCCCACCACTCTCAATGTTCACCTGGCTTCAGTCTCTGCATATATTTCAGCTGGCACTCATCCCTATCTTTAAGATGTTTTTCAAGGGATTGGCTCATCTACACCATCCCCACAGGAAACAGGTGCCAGCATGGGACCTTAATGTTTGCATTGTTAAACTCATGGAACCTCCATTTGAACCTATGGCTACAGCACATCTGAAATTTGTGACCTGGAAAGCTATCTTCCTGGTTGCTATCGCTTCAGCCAGGCGGATTAGTGAACTACAGGCCCAGTGTACAGAGCTGAATTATATCTCCTTTCACAGAGATAAGGTGGTTCTCAGGACTAACAGAAAGTTCCTACCAAAGGTAGTTTCTGACTTCAACCTGAACCAGTCAATCACTTTGCCAGTCTTCTTTACTGAACACTCTAGTTCAGGGCAGTGCAGGCTGCATAGCCTGGATGTCAAAAGAGCTTTGAGCTACTATATTGATCATACAAAGGCCCACAGACAGGAAAGGCAACAGCTGTTCCTGACCTATGAGATGTGAAAAAAAAAGAAACCAACCTCAAAAAGTACTAGTTCACGCTGGATAGTGCAGTGTATCCAGTTCTGTTACAGTAAGGTTGGTAAGGAGCCCCCAATAGGCCTGAGGGCCCAATCCACAAGGGGTACAGCTGCTACAGTTGCAGCAGCTAGAGACATTCCCCTGCAGGAAATCTGTGAAGCAGCTTAATGGAGAACACTACACACTTTTACAAAGCACTACTGCTTGGATATTCAGTCCAGGAGTGATGCCAGGTTTGGCACAACAGTGTTGCAGAACCTATTTCCTAAGTAGGTTCTGTACCCTCCTGCAAAGGTACTGTTTTATAGTCTGCAAGAGTTAAGCATATTGAAGAATTCCTGAGGTTAGAAGAAAAATTACTCACCTTAGTAATCTTGTTTCTTCCAACGTATTCTTCAATATGCTTAACTCTCCCTCCCTCCCCCTTCCAGAACCAATGTCCTCTGCGCAACAGCTGGATTTCTATATTAAAAAGGGGTTTATACCCTAGTTGTGTTATAAGTTTTGAACCCAGATGGGTATTGTTTTCTTTTCCCCTCTTTTGATCCTGTCTGGCTGTTTAAGGGGCATGTTATGGGAGATTTTGTTATTTAAAACTTTTAGTACTATTAAGATAGTTTAGTTGGGGGGGGGGCAGGGTCTTATCCCGCAGGCGCCAATGAATCTGAGCATTATAGAATGCAGCAGTTAGTAAGGGCAGCAGTTTGAATGGTGGCATGAACCAATGAGTGTTCCATCATTTACATAAGTTCCATTTTCTCCGGGGCAGTTCAACACAGGAGGCTGACTGCAAGAGTTAAGCATATTGAAGAATACATTGGAAGAAACAAGATTACTAAGGTGAGCAATTTTTCCTACTTGTCTATAGGGACATTCTATATGTTGGGGCATCTAGGAGAGAGCTGGCAAGACTAGATATATGTTACAGTAGGCATGCCCTCTTCATTCTCAACATTCCCTGTATGACCCACCATTGTTAATTGTACACTGATTTGGGTTGGCAATAACTGAACAACAGTAGGAAGAACCACATGTTGACCGGCATGCATAAATGCATAGTTTGCCAGTTACCAGATTATATATCATCAAATATTGTGGTCCGACAAAAAAAAAGCAGCCATAAGATCAGCCTTGGGTCTGGAACAAATTGTTTCTTCCAGTGACTTAGAAATAGGCAGATCTTCATTTTATTATTTAGGATCTGTGACTTGGAATGCAATTCCTAATAATCTAAGACCTGCCATTATTGTCAGGTACTAAAAAAAGTATAACCTAAATAATCACCACAAGTCTGGGTGATTGTGGGGGTCTTCTTTATTGACCTTTGTCCAGCCCAGTTATTGTTTTTTGCTATAACAGCTGTTTGTCCTCTTAATCCAGTGGTGACTGGACAGCCCTGTCCCTGTTCCCTTGAGCTGGCCACTGCCTCCCTTGGGACCTACTTCAGTCAGTTGTGCCACGAACATCCCCTCATGGCAGGGCCATAGGGAGAATGGCTGTCCTCATCCCCCTTGGTCCTGGGTGACAGCGCAAGCCCAGGCACATTGGGCGGGGCTTCATTAAGCCCCTGACTTCTTTTTCCAGTTTTCTCCCTGCCCCTGTCATAGGACATCCAGCATGTGAATGCATGTGCTTATGCAGAATGTTCCTTGGCTCCCTGCCTTCATGCTGCCTGCACTGCACTACCACCAGGCCTTCACCTGGTAGCAGTCGTAGGCTGGGCTGACATGCCTCCCCTTCCTGGGAGAGGAGAGGAGAGCAGTCTGTCAGATGCTTGATCCTTTCCTGCCCTGGCCGACCCCCAGTAACCCAAGCTTGTTCCCAAATTCGAGTCACTGGTGCAGGACAAGGTAAGGCACACAAGTGGTGCCTCAGCCCTCTTCACCATTGGGCCAGCTTCCAATCCAGTCATTACTAACTGGCATTGTAATGTATTTTTGATTGTTTATGTCTGATAATTTATTGATTGTTTATACTAAGGTTCATACTAAGGTGAAAGAAAAGAGCTAGTGGGCCGATGCCCATAATGCTGTTATACTAGGTCAAAGTGTAATAAGATAAATTATACCCAGAAACAATTAGTTTATCCAGACAATGTTTAAAGGTACACTTAGTAGCACTCATGACAACAGATGATGGAAGTTTATTCCAAGGTCCTATTGTGCGAAGAGTGAAGAAAAATTTCTGATTATTATGTTTGAATGATTTTCCAACCAGCTGTAAAGGATGACCTCTGATATTATGTGAAGAGGGCTTAAATTCTAGACCTAACTCACTCATCACATAGGGATCATGTACAACATCATACAGAAAAAGGTCACCTCTCAAACATCTGGTAGAGAGTGACATGAGTTTCAAAGTTTCTAACCTGTTTTCATAAGATACAGATTCAAAACCAGATATTTTTTTCGTGAATTTTCTTTGAATTTTTTTCAAGGGACACTCCATCTGATTTTTTAAACAGGCACCATATCTGCGAAGCATATTCAAAATGAGGTCTGACATATGACTTGAACAAAGGCATTAACACATCACGATCTCTGGATCTGATGTGGCGAAGAATTGACCAAACAACCTTATTTGCTGTACAAATAACAGAGTGCAAATGTTTGGTGTAAGACTGTTAGAAACAGTAATACCCAGGTCCCTCTCATCAGAGGTAACACTAAGCAGTGAGTCATTTAGGGTATATGAATAACTAGGGTTTTTAAAGCCCAAATGCATCACTTTACATTTAGAGACATTTAATTTCATACCCCATGCATTTATCCAGTTAGAAATAATGTCAAGATCATGTTGAATTAAGGCTATCTGATCAGAATTTGAACAAGGTCCACCAATTTTCACATCATCAGCATATTTTGTAGTAATGGAAACACAATGTTCAGTTAAATCAGCAATAAAAGCTTGGAACAAGCAAGGACCAAGAACTGATCCTTGTAGCACACCACTGAAAACTTTACCACTATTAGAAAGATGGCCATTTATGATCACTCTCTGTGTTCTATTGCTAAGCCAATTTTTAATCCACATTTTAATGTAATAATTAATATCGAGTTTCCTGAGTTTCTGTATTAAAGCCCAATGAGGCATGGTGTCGAAAGACTTACTGTAATCTATAAAAATGACGTCACAAGGTATCCTATTGTCCAGAAAGGAACTAAAGTGTTCATAAAAACAAAGTAAATTGGTAGAACAATTTCTGCCCTTTCTAAAACCATGTTGCTTCATATCAGTTTCATCAATAACAGGTGTAATAATATCTCTACGTAGACTCTCCATGACTTTGCAAATAGAAGAAGTAAGACTTATGGGCCTGTAGTTTTCCCAATTATGCTTGGTACCATTTTTGTGAATTGGTACAACTGTAGCTTCTTTCCATTTAGATGGAATATAGTTATTTAATAAGAACAGTTCAAACAGAAGCTTGAGTGGCAAGGCAATATGGTCAGTCAGTAAATATAATAAATGGCCAGCAATGTTGTCAGGACCTGAACTGAATTTTCCTTTCAAAGAGCACAATTTTTTCTTAATGAGATCCACAGTAAAAATAATTGGTGAATCAGAACAATTTGTATGGGGCAGAGAAATATTAATATCAGATGATGTAAAGATCTTACAAAATTCAGTGTTAAAAACATCAGCCATAGTTTTTGGATCATGGATGAGATTATCAGTTATGAGAGGCCCTACCTTACATGATGTTTTTTTTTAATGAGTTAATATATGAATAAAATTGTTTGGAATTGTCTTTATTTGCCCTATGTGCCAAATTTAATTCCCATCTGGATTTAGCTTTTTTTATACAGGATTTGCATTTCTTATTTGATTTGACATAACACTCTCAATTTGAAGTAGTCTTATTTTTTTGAAAGTTTCAATATTTTTTATTTTTGTATCTAATCAGTCTTTGTATGTTATGATTCATCCATTTGGGTACTTGCTTCCCAACAGACTTCTTGACTTTTGAAGGGACATGTATGTCCCTTAGAACAGTAATTAATAATTAAAAGGTAGTCCAACAATGTTGGGGGGAGCAATGAAGAAAGGCGGATACCCAATCAACTGCCTCAAGATTCTGTTTAAAAGTAGTGAAATCTGCTTTATCATATAGCTAAATAATAGAGGTATTAGTGTTATAAATCAAATGTGTCTGAAGGGTGAAAAGGATAGAATTATGATCACTATCACCAACTGGGGAAGATATTTTGACGTCCCTTATGTCTAAATCAGTACTAGCCAATACAAGATCTAGAATGTTATTTCCTCTAGTGGCTGAAGTAACCCACTGTTTCATGTTTAATTCATGACAAATTGCTAAGAATTTATTCCCTTTTTGGCTAGGAGCAAAAGAAGACTGCCAATTAATACCGGGGATATTAAAATCACCTTTAATAATGACATTTCCCATTTGATGTGCTAGTTCAAATTTAGACATAATAGCATCCAGAATTAGAGTGGATGAGTTAGGGGAAAGGTAACATGTCCCTAGGATAATAAATTCCCGATTTGATAGAAAAAGTTTAATCCATAGTGTTTCAGTTGGAAGGTCATGTGTTTTTTCCAAGGTAGAAATGTTCACAGCATTGATTTTATTATTGATAAAAACAGCCACGCCCCCTTCCTTTCTATCCTGCATATTTTGTAAAATTTAGCATACCCAGATAAGTGCCTAACCCAAACTGAGTTATCATCTCCCCAGGTTTCACAAACAGTGATGATGTCAATATTATTTTCTACTGCCTTACACTGAAGTTCATCATATTTGTTATTTAAACTCCTAGCACATAGACTTAGAAATGTCAAATATTGACTTGAAGATTTACTTAATTTAAGAGAGGAGGTAAAGATCCTTGACCCCCCCCCTCCACCCAAGTTCTAGTTTAAACGGTCATTTATAATTGACAGGAACTGTTTACTCAATAAAGCATTTCCTCGTCTACTAAGATGTAGACCATCAGAGCAAAACAGTTCAGGTTGATCATTAAACTTCTCCCAATGGGTAATGCAAGTGATGTTTTGACGCAAACACCAATGACGAAACCAATTATTGATGCTATGATATTTGGAATTTAAAATGGGAGAAAACATAGGGATAGGTAAAATCTCAGAGAAATAGATATCACATCCTAGTTCAGTTAACTTATTTGTCATAGCAACATAAGCCGATTTAATATGTTGAATGGAATCCTGATAAATGTTATTGGCTCCTACATGAATAATACAGAGGGGATTACTATCCTGAGAACTAAATATGTTGTCTGCCAGGCGTGTTATATCAGCAATTTGAGCTCCACTAAAACTTGAACAAGCCCTATTGTACTTGTCTGGTTCACAAATAGCCATGTCCAAATGTTTTACTATGGAGTCACCCACTACAAAAATGTGTCTAGAATATGTGTCATCACCACTAGGAGTGGGTAATGATGTCACAATTTCAGGGGTGCTGGAGTATGTGTTATTTGGTGAAAAATCAGTTAATGGAAAATCCGAAATCAGATTGGGGGGGATGGTATCCGAGAACTAATATTTTCAAACACCATGAAGTCTTGCTTATATTAGGACTTAATGCAGTATGCCCTTGGCTTTGAACTGCCCCGGAGATGAAATAGTTAACTCCAGTGTAATCTGGAGTTCCACAAATGCGCTATCCAAAGCTCTATCTGGGGAGTTTGAACCTAAACTGTCAGATTCTTTACTCCGCTTTCACTGAACAGTCGCTCCGGAGACCAGCTCCTTCAGCTCGGTTCGTTTTGCGGTTTTATTAAGTTTTATCGGTTCATTGAACCGGCAAGTATTTTAAAATTACCGCGGTTTCGGTCTGAAGCTCTATCTGGTAACCGTAAGTACAAGAAAATTAAGTCTGTGTGGAAACTCATTATCGGTTCACTCTGAACCGATCGGTTTGCTTAAAAACTCATTTTCTTTGCATTTAGAGTGAGGTACCCGGTTCTTATCGGTCCTAAAAAAACCTTTTATTTTCTGGTTTTTCCAATACCGTGACACGGTTGAGGGACCGATAAGGGTGTCTTGTCCTGGCAAGGCGGAAAAAAGGACAAGTTTGGATAGGCTGGCATTATGTCTGAGAAACCCAAAAGAAAACCGGGCCCACTGGGTTTCAACACTGTGATGTCTGTGGGGAAGCCTTTGCCAAGGCTGACCCACACCACTTGTCTATTGTCTGAGGGCTGACCACCTCCTGTCAGACTGCCAGGTGTGAAGAATTTCCCTGCAGCCACCCTGGAAAAGAGATTGGGCTGGCTCAGGGGCAGAGAGCAAAAGTCCGCTGACCGGATGGCCAGCCGGTCCAGCTCGGCTGGACCACAGGGAGTGCCCTCTGACCAGGCGAGACTTCCTCGGGCAAAGAAAGGCTGGTCCTGAGGAACCAGTCAAAGTAAAAAGACAAAGAAATCAGTTAGTGTGGAGTCAGTTTTGTCTCTCCTTCTGCTGCAGAAATAGCTAAAGCCATTCAGATTGTCCAGTCTTTGTCTCAGGGACTTGCGAAACCCTATGGTTGGTAAAAGGGGTCTTGTTCAGGTCAGTGGTTCAGGATTATGATGTTGAGGATTTTTATGAACCACAGGAGGGGAGGAAGATTTTGATGATTGTAATTGTGATTGGGAAGGTCTGGAAGTGCCCATAGAACCGGACATTTCTCCAGACAGACCTTTGAGTCTCCCCTTTGTTGTCTGAGTCCCTTCACATTTCAGGTTTTATAAGAAGGTAGCGAAACTCTCCAGCTCCCTTTAGAAGAGGCTGTGGACGAGCAAGAGGAGCCTGACTATGTGGAAATGATGGATATTCCAGAGTCTAGGAGGTTGTCTATTCCTTTGCATAAGTCATTTAGGAGGCAAACCGTTAAGATTTTAAAAAATCCTTTTTCTGTCCCTCCTGTAGATAAAAAAATGGACAGAAGGTATACTTTGTCAGGCCCTAATACAGACTTCCTTACTGAGCAGTGTAGTCATGTAGGTGTTGTTCAAGCTGCAGCCTGTGACAAGGCTAATATTCCCCTGGCCTCACATCCTCCTGATAAAGATTCCAGGAAGATTGATGCCATGGTGAAAAAACAGTATGTGGCAGCTTCTTTGGGACTCAGACAAGCTAATTATATGGCTTATGTGGCTAGATATCAGAAATCTAGATGGGTCACTATATTGCAGTTGGCCAAACAGGCTTAGGGCCAGCTGGCTGGTGAGTTGGAACAGGTGGCTGCTGATGGCATTGAAGCCTCTAAAGTTCAATTTCATGCTGCTGTTGATGTTAATGATGTTTCCTCTAGGGTCATGGCCACTTCTGTAGCTCTCCGTAGGTTGGCATGGCTCAGATGCACTAATCTGTCCCAAGATACCCAGTCAAGGCTATAGATTTTCCTGTCATAGGAAATTCTCTGTTTGAGAACAAACAGAAAATTACATGAAAAAATTGGATGAATACAGAACTACTTACAAAGTGCCCAAGCTAAGGAGGCATGCCACTCCTCAAGGCATGCCCCCAGGGAGTGAGGGGCAGGCCTTACCATAGGCCTTTTACCAATTTCAGGCATCCTCTGCTTTGCGCAGAGGGGGTTTTCAGAGGCAGAGGAAGGCAGGGGCACAGGCAGGCCTCTCCCTCTCCCCAGCCTAAAGCTGCTCCTGCCAAGCAGGCACCCTGGCCGGGGTGTCTGGGGCCGACTCTCCTGTACCGGTGGGGGCAGACTGGCTTGTTTTCAGCCAGAACTGGTTGTCCTAACCTCAGACAAATGGGTTCTGGAAGTGGTAAGCCAAGGTCTGGTTCTCAGCTTCAAACAATTTCCCAAGATGAGAGCCAGACACTTTCCTCCTTCAAGTCTTTCAGAAACCCTTGCGCTAGAAGCAGAGGTTTCTTCTCTTTTGGACTGCAAAGCAGTAGAAAGGGTCCTCCCTTGCCATCAGGGCAAGGGTCTGTACTCAAGGTATTTCCTGGCCCCAAAAAAGACAGGAGATTGGCGGCCCATCTTGGATTTAAGATTTCTGAACAAACATCTTGTAAAACCAAAGTTCAAAATGCTAACTTTGGCAATGATTTTGCCATCCTTGAGACCAGGGGACTGGTTAGCTTCCCTGGACCTCAAGGACGCCTATTTCCATATCCTAATCAGGGCCTCTCACCGAAAGTACCTCAGGTTCGAACTGCCCTCTGGCCACTACCAGTTCAGGGCAATGCCCTTCGGACTCACTTCTGCTCCAAGAGTTTTCACAAAATGTCTAGTTGTAGTAGTGGCCCATCTAAGAAGGCAAGGGGTAGCTGTGTTTCCCTACTTGGACGACTGGCTCATTGTGGGTCAGTCACCAGAGCAGGTAAAATCTCACTTACAAATCACCCAGGAACTTCTCACCTTTCTGGGGTTCCTGTTGAATGTTCCAAAGTCAGTTCTCGAACCAGTTCAGGTACTAACTTTTATAGGGGCAGAGTTGAACACAAAGTTAGCCAGGGCATTTCTCCTCCGAAGAGTGGACAGAATCATTGCCCTGGCATCTTCCTTCACCCTGTGGGTCTCCCGACCAGCAAGGCATTTTCTACAACTCCAGGGCACATGGCTGCTTCTACAGCTGTCGTGCCAGGAGCAAGATTTCAGATGAGGACATTCAGTTCCACTTGAGGTCCTATTGGTCTCAAAGGAGGGACCCCCTTACCAAATTGGTCCCAGTGACCAAGACCTTGATCCTAGCTCTACAATGGTGGCTGGATCAAAGCAACCTGTCTATAGGGGTCCCATTTTTACCTGTTTTTCATTCCCTCACCCTCACCACGGACACCTCCCTGCTGGGTTGGGGGGCTCACCTGGGCGACCTTTCCACTCAGGGAGTGTGGTCCCCTCAGGAATCTCTGCTTCACATCAACCTACTGGAGCTCAGAGCTGTCTTCTTAGCTCTCCAGATTTTTTCGGAGGCTGTCCAGAACAAGGTAGTCCAAGTCAGGACAGACAATACCACAACTATGTGGTACATCAACAAGCAAGGGGGCACTCGCTCTTCAGCTTTGTGCACCGAAGCAATGAAGTTGTGGTCTCTGGCCTACTCCCTGAACACCTCTCTGATAGCAGTTCACCTCCCAGGGAAGGACAATGTCCTAGCGGACGCCCTCAGCAGGATTTCTCAGGGCCATCACGAATGGGCTCTGAATCCTCAAGTGCTGGGGTCGGTCTTTGCCAGTTGGGGCACCCCTCAGATAGATATCTTCGCAGCCCCAGACAACCACCAACTTCCCCTGTTTTGTTGCAGGCCTCCAGTTCTGGGATCAGTTCCTCTGGATGCCTTTCAGCTGAATTGGGAGGGAAAGTTCCTCTATGCTTTCCCTCCGTTCCCCCTCCTCTTCAGGGTACTGGTAAAAATCAGAACTCAGCCCTGCAGAGTGATTCTGATTGCTCCAGACTGGGCCAGGCAGCCCTGGTACCCTCTTCTCCTGTCCCTCTCATTTCGCCCTCCCCTGACCTTGCCCAGGACCCACAATCTGCTGACCTGTGCACAGGGGAGAGTGTGGTATCCGGACCTCAATTCCCTCCACCTCAAGGCCTGGTTCTTGAGGAGTTAGAATTTGCTGATTTACACCTTTCTCAAGGTGTCTTGGATATTTGAAGGCTTCTAGGAAGCCTTCCACTAAACCACTTATAATTCTAAGTGGAAGAGATTTTCATTTGGTGTTCTGAGGCAGATTGCTCCAGAATCTGCTGACCTGTCTATTTTGTTGGACTATTTGGTCCACTTAAATTCTTTAGGCCTCAAACCAGCTACCTTGAAGGTTCATTTGGCAGCTGTTTCTGTTTTTGTTTCTGCAGGAAACCAGTCTCCCTTTCCTCTCACCCTGTGTTTCCAAGTTTTTCAAAGGGTTACTTCATACTAACCCTCCCTTTAGGAACCAGCTCCTGCATGGGACCTGAATGTTTGCATTGCCCAGCTAATGCAACCCCCTTTAGTCTCTGGTTTCAGCAGACCTCAAGTTTTAACTTGGAAAACTGTTTTTCTAGTGGCTATCACTTCTGCTAGGCGTATAAGTGAATTACAAGCCTTGTCAGTGGAAAAGGATTTTATTTCCTTCCACAGAGATAAAAGTGGTCCTCAGGACTAACAGAAAGTTTTACCTAAAGTGGTTTCAGATTTTCATCTTAACTAATCCATCTCTCTCCCAGTATTTTTTACTGGGCACTCTTCCTCTGGTGAGAGGAGGCTGCACAGTTTGGACGTTAAAAGAGCTCTTAGCTACTATTTGGAACGTACCAAGGGTCATAGGTTCGAATCCCTCCAGCTCTTCCTTACCTATGGAGAAGTGGGTAAGGGGAGACCTGCTACTAGGAGGACAATCGCTAGGTGGATTGTCTCTTGTATCCAGTTCTGTTACCAAAAACTAGGTAAGGAACCTCCCTCAGGCCTGAGGGCTTATTCCACCAGGGGTACAGCTGCATCTCTAGCGGCTGCTAGAGATATTCCTATCTTGGAAATCTGTCAAGCTGCTACCTGGAAGACAGTCCACACTTTCACTAAGCATTATTCTCTGGGACGTCCAGTCCAGGAGACACTCGTTTGGCACAGCTGTGCTTCAGAGCCTATTCCTAAGTAGGTTCTGACCCTCCTCCATGGAGGTACTGCTGTATAATCTGCATTAAGTCCTAATATAAGCAAGACTTCATGGTGTTTGAAGAAAAAATTACTCACCTTAGTAATTGCTTTTCTTCTCATGGAGTCTTGCTATATTAGGACAACCCCCCCTCCTACCCCTCTCAGAATTCCTACTTGGGTATGGGGTTGACAATTTGGCGCAAGCACTGTGTCATGCCATTTTAGCTTTCTAGTTCCCCTTCCCCTTTTCTTCTTTTGGGTTAAGGAACTAGATAATTCTGTTTTTTGTTGAGTGGTAGATGGGCCCCTCTCTGGACTTGAGTCTTTTGGGGAGAGGGGGCCTATTAGTGCTTGTCAGGGGTTATCCTAACAATAATAGGTAATATTGTTCTCATTATGTGTTTGTTGTTGTGATCTGTTGTTCTACTATTAGTAGGTAGCCAATGGCTAGTGTAGGGTTTTTCCACATAGACTTGCTATGTTAGTTTAACCTGTAAGAACCTGACAGTTTAGGTTCAAACTCCCCAGATAGAGCTTTGGATAAGCCCTGCGTGTGGAACTCAGATTACACTGGGTTAACTTATTTCATCTCCGGGGCAGTTCAAAGCCAAGGGCATACTGCATTAAGTCCTAATATAGCAAGACTCCATGAGAAGAAAAGCAATTACTAAGGTGAGTAATTTTTTCTTGTGTACCCATGTCACCGACCAATGAACCCAAAGGGATATTATCACTAATAATGTTATCTGTGAATGGATCCACAGGGTCAGTGGGAAGAGAAGACAAAGGATCAAAACTGTTTTGCAGTACTATATTAAACTGTTTGGCCTTTCTTCTTTTTTTTACTAACTTTAGAATATTGAACACTATACCAAATAGAATCCTCCACACAACTATCCTGACGTAATTCATCTTCTCGAGCTCTTTTTTTTGAAGGTTCAGCTGGAAGGGAGCAAATAAAACTAGTCGGAATAACGTTGCTAACAACTGTGGAAGACTGTGAGGTTGAGGCAGTAGTGGAAACAGGATTAGATAAGACAGGGGCTGACGTACCATTGGAAATAAGGCAACTATTTGCTGCTAAGGGCTGTGAAACTAAGGCAGTAGTGAGGGCAGGAACAGGAACAGGATCAGGACCATTACTTGTCTGATGAAGCCTTTATATTTGACAACTCATGTGTCTATGAGATCTTATTAGACTATTGTATTGTTTTGTAACAAATTAAATGTATTGCTACAGGTACCTTGCTGAAAATGTTTATTTTTTATTTTATTTTTATTGAGAACTAGTATTACAGTACCTTTGAACCAGAGGTTCTTTTACAAAGGTTCCGCATTGAAAGGAAGGGTACAACAAATTTGGATACAGACTAGGTATTTACAATCACAGGATCAAAGTGTTACAAACATAAGACAAAAATAGCAGTTATATTGTAACAGTCAGAGAATGACCTAGTCAAGTAAGTGCTAATGTGGGGCTGAGAGTGCAGTCAAGTAGGGATGGGATCCGGCCCGGTGGTGTTGAGGGTTGAGGTGCTGGACGCCACACCTCGCGCCACGTCGGCAACCCGGGTTCGGGAACAAGCCGGGCCGCTGGGGAGGAGGGGAGGGAGGAGAGCATCCGTGGGACTGCTCTCTCTTCCGAGGAGGGTTTTAGGGAAGCGATCGCTCCTGGAGTGGCCTCTGGTGGTGATCGGAGGTGCCCAGCGTGGTGACGCAGTGGATGCGAGGGGCGGAGTTGCAGCATGCATTGCTTTGTCAGCCACACTTCGAGGGGAAAAGGAAAAACCTATATAATGAAGAAAAAAAAACCCACTCCTGGGGATAGATGAAGGTACCTCGGCCTCCTAAGCCCACACTCCCAACCGCGTACTGCCTCCTCTCAAACCGGGCTACTCATGTGCCCAGCGCTTTGCCCTTGGATAGAGTGCCCTGGGCAGATAGGGTGACCCTACCTCCAGAGGGTATAGACCCGGAGGTGGTGCTGGGGCACATGAGAAGGAGGGGAGCAGTAGTCACGAGGGGGAGGTAGAGGCTGGGAGCCCCGAGGATGCCGGAAAGAGTTCTTCAGGCAAGTGGAGATAAACAAAAGTCAAAAAAAAAAAAAAAAGTAGGGATGGGAGAGTGGGGAAGGGGAGGTGGGTGTAGGGTAGATAGAGAGAGAGAGAGAGGGCATGAGCCTGCCTTAGACTGGAGGTGGGTAACAAAGGAGGGAGGGTGGGGATTGAGACTGAGTAGTAGGGGACAAGAGGTAAAGTGGTGGGGGGAGGGGACAGAGGTGAGAGAGGAGGAGAAAGGGCATACTCAAACTGAGGGAAATCGGCAAGAGGGTCTTTGTAATGTGGAAGTGGGAAGAGAGGGGGAGAGGAAGGGAGTGGGAATGAAGCAGTGGTTAAGGAATGAGAAATTGGGGAGTGAGAGGGGAGTAAGAGGAGAAGAAAGGAAACAAGGAAGGGAAGGCAGGGATCCAGGACTAGGCAAAGCAATCACAACGACTTAGGGTGAGGAGGTGTTATCGAAGCTTGTGTTTGAAAATGCTTAGTTTGGTTCAGCAGTGACATCGGGGGGAGACTGTTAAGAAGAGTGGGTGCTCTATAAGCAAAGGTGCGCTGGGCTAAGGAGGTCTTGTAGAATGGGACGAGGAAGGATGGCTTTGAAGTGCTCAGTGTATGCTGGGTTTTGTGTGCTGGTAGGATAAGTAAGAGGGGGCATGAAGCCTAGGCTAATCTTTTTTTGCAAGTAGGCAAGTGTGGTAGGAGACCCTAGCCTTGAGAGGTAACCTGTTGGTTACTTCGTATAGTTCAGGCTAATAGTTTAGGTTAATTAGCTTTGGCTAAACTGAGTTTATCTCTATTCCTATTCTATGCTAAATAAAATTTTACCTTACCATACCAAGTGAGAAACATAAAAACACACACACACACACACGTTTCAAACTACAGGACAGTTTTCACAGTTACTGGATGCCTTTCATCAGATAGCATGAGAAAAGTTTTTCATTTAGTTGTTAAAGGATCAGAGCTTAAAGAACCAGAATTTCTTTTGAGCTTTGATGCAGAAAAGGCTTTTGACTGGATTACTTGGGTATTCTTGTTTGAAATCTTTCAAACAACATGAAGTCTTGCTATATTCTGACTATATGCAGTTAGCCCTAGCACTTGAACTGCTCCAGAGAGTAAAGGGTTAACTCTATGCCAAGGCATAGAACGTTGAGCTCGAGCTCAGTTTTCAAACCTCTGTCTGTGGTACTGTGAAGTGTAACCGTCAGATTTCTTACTCTGCCTAACTGTGAAGTTGCTCTGGAGATCCCTCCTGCACTTTGGTTCAGATATAGTTTGAATCGGTCGTTTTTTTCAACCGCAGTTCTTATTTTATCGGAATCCTTACCTCTGTCTCGGTAACAGTAAGTGGTAGTAGTAGGTAGTGGTGATTTTGTTGAATTTGTTAGAAATTGTTTTGTCTTCGGTTCTTTTCCGGTCGGTCCAGTTCAGAACCGAAATCTATTGTAATTTGTGTATTTCTGTATACATTATTGTGGTTTACCGGTACTTATCGAGTCCTAAAAAAATCCAGATTTTTGTGAGGATTTTTTCAACCGACTTGTGACACGGTTGGAACCGATAAATGTTAGTTGCCTGGCTTAATGCTGACAAGGGTGACTTTTTCTTGTATTCGGCATGTCTGAGAAACCCAAAAAGAAAAAAGGTCCCACTGGGTTTCAGCACTGTTCCGAGTGTGGGGAGGCCTTTGCTAAGGCTGATACCCACCTTGTATGTGTGTATTGTCTGGGGTTTGACCATCTCAAGGAAGACTGCCAAATGTGTAAGAACTTTCCCAAAGCCACTTTTGAAAAACGTCTGAGTAGGCTAAAGGAAAGGGAGGCCGAGAAGTCCGTTGACCCGGATGGCCAGCCCAGTTCAGTTGCGACTGAACCTGAAGAGATGCCCACTGACCCGAGCGATACCTCTTTGGGCAAAAGGAGAGCTGACTCTGCGGAGTCGGTTCTGACTAAGAAAAAAAGAAAATCAGCCAGTTCGGATCTGAAACCCCATGTTCCCACCGCTGAAGAGATAGCGAAAGTGATTACAATAGTGCAATCGCTTTGCCTGGTTCAGACCGAACCAACATCGGTTCACATGCGATCGGTTCGGTCGGAAGTTGTTGCCTCAGACATTGATCCAGAGGCATATTATGAGGGCGATTGGGAGGAGGAAGAAGATGACAAAGAAGGAGAGTTTGTAGGCCTAGATGAGCCAGTAGAGCCTGACATCTCCCCAGACAGGCCTTCCAATGTTTCCCCTCCCAGGCTTTCTGAGTCCCCTTCCCACGTCTCGTTTTACAAGAAGGTGGCTGAGACTCTTCAGCTTCCTATAGAAGAGGCTGATCAGGATCAGGAGGAGCCTGAATATGTGGAAATGATGGATGTTCCAGAGTCAAAGAGAGTGTCTATCCCTTTGCACAAATCCCCGGGGAAACAGACACAGAAAATCATGCAATTTCCCACATCCATTCCTCCTGTGGATAAAAGAACGGACAGGAGGTATGCCTCATCAGGTCCTGGTACGAAATTCCTTTCAGCACGTTGCAGCCATGTTGGGGTAGTGCAAGCTGCAGCCTGTGACAAGGCTAATATTCCCCTGGCATCTCACCCCCCAGATAAGGATTCCAAGAAAGTGGATGCCAAGGCTAAGAAACAGTACTTGGCATCCTCTTTGGGGCTCAGGCAGTCCAATTATATGGCATATACAGCCAGGTACCAGAAATCTATGTGGGATACAGTTCTGGAGCTGGCTAGGAATGCCCCATCCTAGGTAGCCAAGGAGCTGGAGCAGGTGGCTGTAAATGGTATAGAGGCATCCAAAGTACAATGTCATGCTGCTGTGGACTCAAATGATGTGCATTCAAGAGTCATGGCTACATCTATCTCCATGAGGAAGTTTGCTTGGTTTAGATGTACCAATCTTTCGCAGAATACCCAGACTAAGGCCATGGATTTTCCTGTAACTGGTAATTCTCTATTTGGTGAGCAAACAGAGAACTAAATGAAGAAGATGGATGAATATAGGACCATTTATAGGAGTGCTGCAGCCAAGAGGCAGCAATTTAGGGCTGGCAGGGGCAGGCCTTTTCAAAGGCCTTTCTACCAAGCTCAGGCCTTCTCTTCCTCTTCTTTCCAGCAGAGGGGGGTTCTTTAGGGGAAGAGGCAGGCGTGGGATGACCAGGACCCCATCATCCACGCAGTCTAAGCCCCCTGCCAAACAGGCACCCTGAAGTTTTGGTCAGGGTCGCCTCCCCAGTTCCAGTAGGGGGCAGGCTGGCTCACTACTCCCAGGCCTGGGAGTCTACTACTTCAGACAAATGGGTCCTGGAAGTAGTGAGCCTGGGACTTGCTCTCAGTTTCAAAAAGTTCCACAAAATGAAATCAAGGTCCTTCAGTCCTCCCTCTCCCTTGGAGATAAAGGCCTTAGAGGCAGAAGTCTCCTCTCTTCTGCTTCTGCAAGCAGTAGAGAAGGTACCCCTTTGTCACAGAGGAAAATCACTGTATTCCAGATACTTCCTTACCCCAAAAAAGACAGGGGGAGTGGTGACCCATCCTAGATTTAAGGTACCTGAACAAGCATTTAACAAAACCAAAATTCAAGATAGTGACTCTGGGAGTAATTCTTCCCTCTCTGAGACCAGGAGACTGTCTAGCCTCTCTGGATCTCAATGATGCCTACTTCCATATACCTATCAGACATTCCCACAGAAGGTACCTCAGGTTCGAGTTGCCCTCAGGCCATTACCAATTCAGAGCTATGCCTTTCGGCCTAACATCTGCTCCAAGGGTGTTCACCAAGTGTCTTGCAGTAGTGGTGGCATTCCTCAGGAGACAAGATATCCTTCGGTTCCCATACCTGGATGACTGGCTCCTGGTGGACCAGTCCTCAGACCAAGTCAGGTCAGCCTTAGAGGTCACGCAAAAGCTTCTGGACTCCTTGGGCTTCTTCTGAACCTAGAAAAGTCTGTTCTGTAACCAGCCTAGCTTCTCACTTTCATAGGGGTTGAACTAGACAATATTCAGGCAAAAGCATTTCTCCTTCTCTCAAGGGTTCAGTCCCTTGTCACTCTGGCTTCCTCTTTTCATCCTCTAGTTTCTCATCCAGCCAGATACTTTCTACAGTTGCTGGGTCACATGGCAGCATCCACAGCAGTGGTCCAGGGAGCAAGGTTTCAGATGAGAGATATTCAGTTTCACCTCAGATCTTATTGGTCTCAGAAAAAAGACCCTCTCTCCAAATTAGTTCCAGTGTCTCAAACTTTAGTTCAGGCCCTCCAGTGGTGGCTGGAGGAGTACAATCTTCGACAAGGTGTCCCCTTTCAAACAACATGAAGTCTTGCTGTATTCTGACTGTATGCAGTTAGCCCCAGCACTTGAACTGCTCCGGAGAGGAAAGACTTAAATCTATGCCAATGCATAGAACGTTGAGCTTCAGCTCAGTTTTCAAACCTCTGTCCCAGGTACTCTTCAGTGTAACCATCAGATTCTTTACTCCGCCTTACTGTGAAGTCGCTTCGGAAATCCTCTCTATCACTTCGGTTCGGTTGTGGTAAAATTGGCCAGTTTAGTAAACCGCTTCTTTATTTTTCGGTCTTTACATCTCTGTCCCGGTACCGTAAGTGTATTAGTAGGTAGTAGAGTGGTTTAGCAAGAAATTTTTTTTTTTTTCGGTTTCTTTCCAGTCGGTCCGGTTGGGAACCGAGGCGATTTGTTGTTTATATATTTTACAGGTATTTTAGTGTGGTTTTCCGGTATCTATTGGTTCCTGAAAAAAATGTTGATTTCTCTGGTTCTTTCTTCTGACCCATGACACGGTTGGAACCGATAGGTTTGGTAGTCGCCTGGCTTGAACGCTGGTAAGGGTGACTTTATATTTACAGGCATGTCTGAGAAACCCAAAAAGAAAACCAGGCCCACTGGGTTTCAACACTGCACTGAGTGTGGGGAGGCTTTTGCCAAGGCTGATCCCCACCTAATCTGTGTTTATTGTCTGGGGTTTGATCACCTCAAAGAAGACTGCCAGATCTGCAGGAACTTTCCTAAGGCCACTGTGGATAAACGTTTAAGTAGGCTGAAGAAAGGAGGCGAAAAATCCGCTGACCGGATGGCCAGCCGTTCGATTCCGACCAAACCAGAGGGTGCCCACTGACCTGGGCGATACCCCCTCGGGCAAGAGGACAGCTGATTCTGCGGAATTGGTTCCTAAAAAAAGAAAATGCAAGTCAGCCGTTTCGGATCCCGGTTCCCATGGTCTGACCGCTGATGAGATAGCCAAAGCGATCACTCTTGTGCAGTCGCTTCGCCCGGTTCCGACCAAACCGACACCGACACAGAGACAGTCGGTTCGGTCGGACTTGTCTGCTTCTGAATATGACCCTGAATCATTTTATGAGGGCGAGTGGGAAGGAGACAAAGATGATGAAGATGAGGATTATGAAGACCTAGATGAGCCTATTGAGCCTGACATCTCCCCAGACAGGCCCTCTAATGTGTCTCCTGCCAGGCTTTCTGAGTCCCCCTCCCACTTCTTGTTTTACAAGAAGGTGGCTGAGACTCTCCAGCTTCCAGTGGAAGAAGCTGAACAGGATCAGGAGGAGCCTGACTATGTTGAGATGATAGATGTCCCTGAGTCAAAAAGGGTGTCTATCCCTCTGCACAAGTCCCTGGGGAAACAGACCCAAACAATATTACAGTTTCCAACATCCATACCTCCTGTGGATAAGAAAATGGACAGGAGGTATGCTCTGTCAGGCCCTGGTATGGATTTCTTTATTAACCATTGCATCCATGTTAGGGTAGTGCAAGCTGCAGCCTGTGACAAGGCTAATATTCCCCTGGCATCTCACCCCCCAGATAAGGATTCCAGGAAAGTGGATGCCATGGCAAAGAAGCAGTACTTGGCATCCTCTTTGGGACTCAGGCAATCCAATTATATGGCATATACAGCCAGATACCAGAAGTCTAGGTGGGATACGGTTCTGGAGCTGGCTAAGAATGCCCCTCCCCAGCTGGCCAAGGAGCTGGAGCAGGTGGCTGTGGATGGCATCAAAGCTTCTATGGTCCAGTTTCATGCTGCTGTGGACTCAAATTATGTTCATTCTAGGGTCATGGCTACATCTGTTTCCATGAGGAGATTTGCCTTGCTCAGGTGTACCAGTTTATCTCAGGATACCCAGACCAAGGCCATGGATTTTCCTGTCACTGGTAACTCTCTGTTTGGGGAACAAACAGAGACGTACATGAAAAAGATGGACGAGTACAGGACCACATACAGGAGTGCTGCAGCCAAAGAAAAGCAGACCACTCCTCAGAGGCAGCAGTCCAGGGCTGGCAGGGGCAGGCCTTTCTACCAGGCCCAGGCCTCCTCTTCTTTTCAGCAGAGGGGGTTGTTTAGGGGAAGAGGCAGAAGGTGGATGACAAGGGCTGCATCCTCCTCTTAGTCTAAGCCCCTTGCCAAACAGACACCCTGATGTGTCAGCCAGGGTTGCCTCCCCAATTCCTGTAGGGGGCAGACTGGCTCACTTTTTCCAGGCCTGGAAGTCTGTCACTTCAGACAAGTGGGTCCTGGAAGTAGTGAGCCAGGGTCTTGCTCTCAGCTTCAGCAGGTTCCCAAAGTTGAGAGCAAAGGCTTTCTGTCCTTCCTCGGAAGAGGAAACACAGGACTTAGAAATAGAGGTTTCTTCTCTACTGCTTCTGCAGGCAGTGGAGAGAGTACCTCTCGTTCACAGGGGAAAAGGATTGTACTCCAGGTACTTCCTTACCCTAAAAAAGACAGGGGAGTGGCGACCCATCCTGGATCTACTTTACCTAAACAAACACATACTAAAGCCAAAGTTCAAGATGGTGACTCTGGGAATTATTCTTCCCTCTCTGAGACCAGGAGACTGGCTAGCCTCCCTGGATCTCAAGGATGCCTATTTCCACATACCTATCGGGCAGTCCCACAGAAAGTACCTCTGGTTCAAACTGCCCTCAGGCCATTACCAGTTCAGAGCAATGCCTTTCGGCCTAACATCTGCCCCAAGGGTATTCAGCAAATGCCTAGCAGTAGTGGTGGCCTTCCTCAGAAAACAAGGCATCTTACTGTTTCCTTACCTGGACGACTGGCTCATAGTAGGTCAGTCCTCAGACCAAGTCAGGTCAGCTCTAGGGGTCACTCAAAATCTTCTACACTCCCTAGGATTCATCCTAAATCTGGAAAAGTCTGTTCTGGAGCCAGTTCAGCTTCTCACATTTATAGGAGTGGAGCTGGACACTGTTCAGGCCAGGGCCTTCCTTCCTCTCTCAAGGGTCCAGTCACTCATCTCTCTGGCATCCTCTTTTCGTTCACTTGTGTCTCGGCCAGCCTGACACTTCTTGCAGTTGCTAGGCTACATGGCAGCCTGCACTGCAGTAGTGCGAGGGGCAAGGTTTCAGATGAGGGATATTCAATTTCACCCAAGAGCCTTTTGGTCTCAGAAAAAAGATCCTCTCTCCAAGCTGGTTCCAGTGTCTCTAACTTTGGTTCAGGCCCTCCAGTGGTGGCTGGAAGAGGACAACTTGAGGCAAGGTGTTCCTTTCCTCAGTCAGGCTCCCACAGTGACTCTCACCACAGACGCTTCTCTGCTGGGATGGGGAGCCCACCTGGATCAGCACACTGCTCAGTGGACTTGGTCCCATCAGGTCTCGAACTCAGGGCTGTCTTTCTGGCTCTTCAGACATTTTCGAGTTTAATTCAGGGGAAAGTGGTGCAGATCAGGATAGACAACACCACAACCATGTGGTACATCAACAAGCAGGGGGCACTCGATCCTCGGTCTTGTGCACCGAGGCCATGAAAATATGGTCACTAGCTTATTCCCTGCAGGCTTCCCTGATTGCTGTGCATCTCCCAGGGAAGGACAATGTACTTGCAGATGCTCTCAGCAGGATTTCTCAAGGTCACCACGAATGGGCCCTGAATCCTCTCATTCTTTGGATCATTTTCAAGAGATGGGGCACTCCAGAGATAGATCTCTTTGCAGCCCTGGACAACCATCAGCTCCCTCTGTTCTGCTTCAGGCCCCCTCTGTGGGGGTCTCTTCCTCTAGATGCCCTCCTGTTGGATTGGACCAACAGGTTT
Organism: Neoceratodus forsteri; assembly: GCA_016271365.2. Taxonomy (NCBI): domain Eukaryota; kingdom Metazoa; phylum Chordata; order Ceratodontiformes; family Ceratodontidae; genus Neoceratodus; species Neoceratodus forsteri. The sequence goes on from CM028130.1 coordinate 1,072,342,613, forward strand.
CTCTGTGCTTTTCCTCCCTTTCCTCTGATATTCAGAGTTCTAGTCAAGATCCGGTCCCAACCCTGCACTGTCATTCTGATAGCCTCGGATTGGGCCAGACAGCCTTGGTATCCTCTACGCCTTCCCAGACAGTTCAACCTCCTCACCTCACCTCAGAGGAGGATATTGTACCCCAATCTTCACACACACTCAGGCTCAAGGCCTGGTTCTTGAGGAGCTAGAATATGCAGACCTGCATCTCTCACAATCAGCTCTGGATATCCTTAAGGCCAGTAGGAAACCTTCCATTAGGAGAACCTATGATTCTAAATGGAAGAGGTTTGGGTTTTGGTGTTCCCAGAGGCACATCCAGCCAGATTCAGCTGATATTGCCACTGCCTTAGATTATTTGGTATATCTTAACAGTTTAGGCCTTCGGCCTACCACTCTCAAGGTGCATTTGGCAGCTATTTCTGCTTTTCTTTTGGCTGGAAGGGCTCTTCTCTAGCTTCCCACCCAGTTTTCAAGAAATTCTTTAAGGGTTTGGTCCACATCAATCCTCCCTTCAGGGATCCTACTCCTCTATGGGACCTGAATATCTGTATTGCACAGCTGATGCAGCCTCCCTTTGAACCCCTTTGCTCAGCTGAGCTCAAATACCTGACTTGGAAAACTGTATTCCTGGTTGCTATTACTTCTGCCAGGAGAATCAGTGAGTTACAGGCTCCGTCAGTGGAACCTGATTTCATCTCGTTCCATAGGGATAAGGTGGTCTTTCGTACAACTAGGAAATTCCTCCCTAAAGTGGTATCAGACTTCCATCTGAACCAGTCTATGACACTGCCTGTATGTTTCACTGATCAGTCTTGTTCTGGAGAGAGGAGGCTACACAGTCTTGATATAAAGAGGGTTCTGAGTTACTACTTAGAATCCACTAAGCCCCATAGAAACGACTGCTCCCAGCTGTTTCTCACTTATGGGGAGGTGGGTAAAGGTAAGCCTGCCACCAAGAGAACTGTTGCTAGGTGGATTGTCTCTTGCATTCAGTTCTGCTACTCAAAGTTGGGGAAAGAGCCACCCTCAGGTCTGAGGGCTCATTCTACCAGAGGTACAGCTGCTTCGGTCGCAGCAGCTAGAGACATACCCTTAGTGAAATCTGTAAAGCAGCCACCTGGAAGACTGTTCACACATTTACCAAGCATTACTCCCTGGACATTCAGGCAAGAAGTGATGCTAGGTTTGGTACTGCAGTACTGCAGAGCTTGTTCCCAAAATAGATTCTGTAGTTCCCTCCTCCTTGGGGGTACTGCTTGATAGTCTGCATATAGTCAGAATACAGCAAGACTTCATGTTGTTTGAAGAAAACATTACTCACCTTAGTAATTGTATTTCTTCTAATGGAGTCTTGCTGTATTCTGACCTCCCTTCCTGCCTCCCCTCCTGGAACCTAGTTGTTTTGGGATGTGGGCAGATGCAGTGTTGCACCCTAGGGGTGTACCTGGGTGCCTCTTCTTAACTGAGGTTTTTTCTTGTTCCTATGTTTTATTATAGTTTATTTATTACCTACTTGGATTCTTTTTGTGGGTCTTGACTTGAGTCTTTGGACCCTAAATTTATGTCTTTTACCCTTTGTCACAAAAGTTTAAAAACAATTTCTGGGTTGCTAGTTGGTTAGTATAGGGATCGTAAGAATCAGATGGTTACACTGAAGAGTACCTGAGACAGAGGTTTGAAAACCGAGCTCGAGCTCAACGTTCTATGCCTTGGCATAGAGTTAACTCTTTCCTCTCTGGAGCAGTTCAAGTGCTGGGGCTAACTGCATACAGTAAGAATACAGCAAGACTCCATTAGAAGAAATACAATTACTAAGGTGAGTAATTTTTTCTTCCAGACTACCATCTCTTTAGGCAGGACAGGGGTAAATGAGGTGGTGGGTTGCCCTATATGTCTGCCAGAACTTCTCCTGCACCATCACTCTCAGGGAGGCTTCACCTTCCTCCCACAAGTTACTGCTAGCTAAACTTTCCTTTCCCTAGCCACTGCCTATTTGCATTGGTGTTTTCTATGCATTACCCAGAGTTTCTTCCTCGTCTCTGATGGACTCACTTTCCACTCTGTCCTCACACTCTTCTGCTGGTGAGCTCATCTTTCTAGGTGACTTCAACATTAATTGGCTTTCCTTGACCTCCAGATTGACCACCAACAGGATTGAGTCCCTTAACCTTTCACAACCCATCACAGAACCCACTGACTCAATCCCCACTCATCAAACCATACTCTCCTGGACTGGGTTTGCGACTCACAGCCCCATCACATTGTTGCAGAAGGTATATTGCTGGACGACTTCAGTGACAGCTGCATGACGTTTTGTGTCAGAAAAGTCTGGCTTCCTCCCTCTTCTCCAGAGTATATCTGTTTCAGGTCTCTTGGTCACTGAGCAAAGAAGTGCTGCTGAGTGACCTGGCTGCAACTGAGTGGGCCCCCCATGCTCATCGCACTCTCTCTCTCAGGGTTTGACAAATCTTATAGCCTGACGTCTTGGGCTATCAGATTTCATGCAGGAACAAGCATTTTTCATGTCCCCAGTAGTCCCGGACAAGTGCTGCCTGAGGAGCAACATAAAGTACCTGACTGCAGGTTTGTGGTTTTACCAGCAGGGGGAGTAGCACACCGAGACAGTCCCATGTCCTTCTGTGCAAGTCATGAACGCTGGCAGTTGCTGAATCAGTAGGTGGCACTGTGGCAGGCATTTCCAGGCAGTGGGCGCAACGCCAATGTGCCAGGACCGAGCGGCAGGTGAGCGGTACCATCAGGAGTGAGCATAGAGAGCAGCTGGAGAGAGAAGAATCCTAAGAGGTAGAACAGAATGATTGTCAGGTCATACCGCCAATGGTGTGATCTGATAATACAAGGGAGGAACCTACTGGCCATGGTAGTAAAGTGGGGGAGGGGTTGTACTTGCTTGGTGGCGCACCTGGAGTTTGACTGAGTAGAAGAGTGGACAGCGATTAGAGAGAACACTGGGGAAAGGAGAAATAGAATTTTAACTGAAAGGTAGCGTTTAGTTTTTTTGAGTTGTGACAGTCCCTGCCCTGGTGACATTTGGCAGCAAATATTGCAGAAAAACTCGAAGGGGGCCAGTGTGGGTTGAGATAGCAATAGGGAGGAGAAGGGTGACCACGTGGTGGTGAGCCAGGGGAAGGGAAGGGCGGGGAGCCGGGAGATTTGATCAGCGAGGTTGTCTAGTTTACAAACTAGTAACCTGCTGTAGTTCATACAAATTGAGACCAGCTGTAAGCAAAAAAAAAAAAAGGGAAAATAATAACTTAAGGGATAAAAAGAAACAAGTTTTAGGTGACCTGAGGCAGGCAGGAGTGGATGGCAATCACTCAGATCGAGGATGGGCACTGCAGACAGAAGACCTGCTGTCTGATCAAGATAATTCTATACTCCATCAAAAAATAAACAGGAGAATGAAATAAAGGGGGGAAATAAAAATACTACTAAAACAAAACGCTGAGGCAGCCAGGCAGAATCAAGGCCAGGGAAAGAAAGGAATCAGTGTGTTACTTGAACTGAGATTAGTGAGCAGTACTGATTTAGATTGTTGGTTGGACACAGTTTGCTGCAGGCTGTGAGCAACAGACAGCACTGCAGTGGCAACTGAACAAGCAAAGTAGAGGAAGGCAAGTTGGCAAACCAGCATGTTTTGTGCATGTGCCCATGTGCCAATAAAGAAACCTAGCTGACTACTACTGTACTACTACAGAGGGGAAGGTTAGGAGGGACAGAGCAAGCAAGGGTTTGTGTTTGGGGTTTTGTCACAGAGGCAACAAGCCTTTGTGTGAAGCAAATAAATCAAAACAAAAGAAAAAAACACTATAGTTCTCAAAAGAGGTGGCGGGGAAGGTTAGGGAGAAAAAGATAGCATTCAGGAAGTATAAGGAAACACAGAAGGAACAGGACAGAGAACTGTACCAGTTAAAGCAGAAGGAAGTGGGGAAGGCAGTCAGAATAGCAAAGGCCCAAACTGAGGAAAAGATAGCCAACTCAGTTAAGAAGGGGATAAAACCTTTATAGATACATTAGAGGCCGAAAGACAAAGGAGGGATAGTGAGGTTTAATAAAGGGAGGGTGGGTGGGCAGAGAGGACAGTGAAAAAGCAGGGATACTGAGCGAATACTTCTGCTCAGTATTCACAAAAGAAGAGGAGGGGAGGCACCGAATCCAGTCAATAGAAGCGCTCTGGATAGGGGGGTCGATACCAGTCCTTTCACAGAAGAAAGGGTTCTGAAAGAACTCTTAAAACTGAAGGTGGACAAAGCAATGGGGCCTGACTTGATTCACCCCAGATTTCTAAAAGAACTAAGGGGAGAACTAGTGACACCACTGACTACCCTTTTTAACAAATCATGGGAGGATGGTGTGGTACCTGAGGACTGGAGGAGGGCGGATGTGATTCCCCTTCACAAAAGTGGGAGCAAGACAGAGGCAGGAAACTACAGACCTGTCAGTTTGACCTCAGTGGTAGGGAAAATGATGGAATCACTTCTGAAGGAAAGAATTATTGAGTACCTAGAGGCCAGTGGGGCACAGGACCCAAGGCAGGATGGATTCATAACGGGAAGGTCATGTCAGACGAATCTAATTGATTTCTTTGACTGGGTGACCAAAGTAGTAGACCAGGGAGGGGCTGTGGACATGGCCTACCTAGACTTTAGCAAGGCATTTGACACAGTCCCACACAAAAGATTAATAAACAAATTAGTCAGCTTAGGAGTGGATCCCAGGGTGGTAGCCTGGATAAAACATTGGCTGGACAACAGGACACAGAAGGTAATAGTAAACGGAGTCCACTCCGAAGAAAGGGGGGTTACTAGTGGGGTACCGCAGGGTTCAGTACTGGGTCCAGTCATTTTTAATGTCTTTATAAGTGACATTGCAGAGGGACTGGAAGGAAAAGTATGCCTCTTTGCAGGCGACACAAAGATCTGCAACAGGGTTGATACACAAGGGGTGGAAAGGATGAGAAGGGATTGGCAAGGTTGGAGGAATGGTCGAAGTATGGCAGCTTAGATTCAATGCAAAGAAGTGAAAAGTAATGCACCTGGGAAACAAAAACCAGGGAAGAGTACACAGTTGGGGGTAGTAATAACAAAAATGGAAAGGGACCTGGCAGTAGTCATATCAGATGCTCTAAAGGTTAACAAGCAATGTGAGAAGACAGTAGGGATGGCTGGGGGGATACTGGGATGGATAGGGAGAGGCATCACCGATAGAAAACAAGAAGTTGTTATCCCTCTGTACAGACAGTTGGTGAGACCCAATCTGGAGTACTGCGTGCAGTTCTAGAGACCCCATCTCCGCAAGGACATAGACAGGATGGAGGCAGACAAGAGGAGGGCAACTAAAATGGTGCAGGGTCTGCAACAGAAGCCATACGAAGAGAGACTTAAGGAGCTTAATATGTATACCCCTAAGGAAAGGAGGGGGGACATGATAGAAACTTTTAAATACCTCAAGGGAATTAACAAAGTCCAAGAGGGTAGCATCTTTCAGAAAAAGAGATGTGCAAGAACAAGGAGACACAATTTGAAGATAGAGGGGGGACAGCTCAGGGGCAATGTGAGGAAGTATTTTTTCACAGAGAGGGTGGTGGACGCATGGAGCGGCCTTCCTGAGGAGGTCAGGGGGTCAAAAATAGTGGAGGAAATTCAAGAATGCATGGGACAGACGTAAGGCGATTCTGGTGGGGGGTAGGAAGAAGTAAGGCTGTTGGTTAACTAGGATCTGCAGCTTATCCAATAGGTAGGGAAATGGGCAAACTAGGTGGGCCAAGCAGTCCTTATCTGCCATCAAAGTCTATGTTTCTGTGTTTGCTGTGGCACCTGCCCTTAAGTTCTGCCTGAGAAAAGTAAAGTTAGCAAAAAGGCAAACTGAACTTGGTGCATTTTGTACCTAAGTGGAAAAAACTACCAGACAAGAAAGACCAGACCAGTGTCTGAGACAACCAGCCCATCCAGTACTGAGTATTTGTTTTGTTTTTTTGGTCCATCAGTAAAGAAAAGTACAAAACAAAGAAAACAGAAGTGAGAAGTGCATTCACGGTGCCTAAGGGGAAAAAAACTAACAAAGACCAGACCACAGACCACCAGACCAGTACTGAGTGAGAGGGAGAGGGAGGGGGTTGTTTTTTGTTTTTTTGTGACCCCTCTGCAGTACAAAAAAGGAAAAAAGAACAGAAGTGAGCAAAATAAAAAGGCAACCAATCTCAAGCTGTCTCTCTCTCAGTATCAAGCAATCCAACTACACTATCTGTCAGGGGTTCACTGTTGATATTTCTTCCCAGTCAGCTCATCCCTATTCCGCTGCCTTGCCTTCCTGTTCTTCCCTGTATGTAAAGCACAACAACCAAGTATCTGATCTCTATATCCACTCCCAACTCCCACTGCAGTGACCCACCAGTGAAAAAAGACACACACACCACACAGTGCTTATAATTTTACAAAATAAGTTTATTATTGGTAAGACCAAAAATAAAGTGTCCAATATGCAGAAGAGTAAACAACACAGCCTCTTATCTCTCTTGTTAGCAGCAGCAACATCCTCTTCTTTTAAGAGACAAACACAGTCTACTGGTTCTGCTAATTAATTTCTGTAACATTTCTCCAGTCTCCTCTAATACAGACTTCAGACTGTGCCCTTACGCTGTATGAACAGATTAAAATAGGAACAAACATATTGTTTTTCCTGATTTAAGAAGTTCTTCTACATCTCTACAACCCATCCTATGAAATAATAGTACAATCAACCGCTGTCACACCATTTAATTTATTCTCAGTAATTTGTTTTAAAATTTTCATTGAAATGTACTGGACTACCACTTGGAACTAGGGGACTACCATTTTTGAGGAGGCCAGTTGTCCTGGACTAGCATGCCATTTTGAAATTTGTCAATCCCTGCTCCCTCTTCCACTCAGTATTTACTTCTTTCTAGGACAACATGCCCCCATCAGGAAATCCAGGGTTAAATCCTCTTATCACCTTTGGATCACCTTCAATCTTGCTGACTTGTGCAAGACCCATGACCAAGCCTGGGCAAGGTATAAATAATCCTTCTTCCTGTCAGCCTCCTCTCCTACAGGTTGCTTAGGAACTCTTGCACTAAGGCTATTCATACTGCCAAATTCCTCTACTTCAAGATCAACCTCCAGAATAATCTTAATTCCTCAGCCAAATTCCTGAATGTGATTCACTCACTTTTTGACCCACCATCCCATTCCTGTCTCCCTGTCCTCATGGTTATTGGCTCACCAGTGTCCGACCCTCCCTCTGTTGCTGTTCACTTCAATGAGGTTTTTTTACCACTTGCCCTCTCCCCTCTTTCCTACTTCCTGGCTCCTCTCTTGTCCCCCCATTTCCTCTCTCCTTCTTACCTCACCCCCACTTGGGTTTGATTCCCCCTGTCACTCCCCTGGAGACCCTGCTCGCCCTTTCCTCACTCAACCCTTCCAAATCTAGCCTGGATGGCTTCGATCCAAAACCTTTACATCTGTTGGCTCCTGCCATAGCCTCCCCCCTTATGCGCCTCATAAATTATTTATTTATTTTATTTATTTATTGAATTTTGTTGACCAGGTAGGCCCACTGAGACTAAGTCCCTTTTTCAGGGACAACCGGTGGTGGTGGGGGGTTGGGGTGAGATACAGATGGTAACCAACTGAAATTGAACCAGATTAAGTTGTTGGTGGAATTTTTAATGAATACTAGTAATTTAGTGAATACATTTCTCCTCCCCCTTTGCACTGTCCCTAAGTTTTGGAAGATTGCCAAGGTTCTCCCTCTCCACAAAGGGGATGATTCCTCCATTCCTGGCAACTTCCACCCTATCTCCCTCTTCCCTTCTCTTGCATACCTGCAGGAGAAACTAGTCTACTCACAGCTTGCTGACTTTTTCCACTCCTCCAGCTTCCTCTCCCCCTTCCAGTCTGGCTTTAGGAAGGATCATTCCACCATCTCCTCCCTACTTAGGGTCCTGACTCCATCCTCTCAGGGATGGATCAGGAGAACATCACAGTGGCCATTTTCATCAATCTGGCCAAAGCCTTTGATTCAGTGTCCCACTGACTCCTCCTGGATTAGCTGAGCTCTGCCAGCCTCTCAGTCCATGCTGTTGACTGGTTCCATTTCTACCTCTCGGACCATCAACAGTCGGTACAGGTAGGAAGTGCCATCTCCCAACCTCTCCCTATCCAGGTCAGATCCCGCAGGGTTCCATTCTGGGTCCAATCCCCTTTGCCATCTTCCTAAATGACCTCCCCTCTACCTGCGCCAACTTGCATATTCACATGTATGCAGATGACATAATTCTCTACCCACCCGGTCCCTTGACTGCATCTCCGAACGTCACGCTTCAGCAAGACTTTCACAATGTTCTGCAGTAGTTCCAGTCCAACCAACTTTGAGTCAACACAAAAAAAATGTGTCTGTGACCTTTGCCACCAGTCAGAAGCAGGTCTGTCTCACCCCTCTCCCTGTTTTCTCCATGTTGGATGGCACTTCGCTTGAAGTAGTCCCAACATTTAAGTACCTTGATGTGTGGTTAGATGGCAGGCTTGACTTCTCTGCCCACATTGATGCCATCCTTGCCACACTCAGACCCAAACTCAGAGCCCTGTACCACAGTAAGGATTGCCTTTCTCCCCAGGGCTGCTGGGAGCTGGTCACCAAATGGTTCTCCTGGTTGTTGACAATGCGGATGTGGTTTATGGCACTGCCCCCTCCACCTCCCTTGCCAGACTGGACACCCTCTGCAATACCTTCTGACGCTTTTCTCCCTTTACTCCTCCTGATCCATTCTCCCTCTCCCCTCATGTCACCAGTCCCACTGTTCTTCCCTCATCTCTAAATACCGGTTTGAATCCCTCCCCTCATATCTATCCCATCTCCTCTTCCCCATCTCCTCTTCCTCCTACTCTCTGGATGCAAGGTACCTGTGCTCATTCTCCTTTCCTCACTCAACGCTCCTCAGCTGGGAAATCTGCTTTATCATACCACCTCCCCTCCCTCTGGAATCAGTTACCTTCCTCCATCCATCTCTCTCCCTTCCTTCCCTCCATTAGACACCAGTTAAAACTCATCTACCCGGCTTCAGCCAACCCTCTTCCTGAATGCTTCCTTAACCTTTCCTGGCTTTTGACCACCCCTCACCTCTTCCTCCACTGTAACCTCATAGTTCTGGCAACCTCACTGAAGGTTATGAACCTGTTTTGACTCGTACTTGCACCACCAGTTCAGCCTTCCTTCACTCTGGTTCTGTGCACATTTTGTTTGCCTAATTTGCACAGTTGTTTTGTATGCCGATTTATTTGTCCTCAGTTTGCAGTGTTTTGCCATTTTGTCTGGATTACACTCAATTTATGCTCTTTATGTTATCCTCATTGTAATCACATCACCTGACTGGCTGTATTTTGTCTGTTATTGTGCTTCTCCCCTTCCCTTTTTCCTTGTGTTGCACCTGGAAATGAGCATTGGCTTAGTGTGCCTCTCCAAGTTAGCAGTATTTAAATAAATAAATAAAATAATATCTTCATGCAGCCCTAAGAAATAAAGAATGAGATGAAATAAGCACTAAAAATTATATGTCTAAACAATATATTTTAAAAAGTTTTCATGGGTACTGGAAAAAGATTTATGAAATATTATGTTAGAACTGACAAATATAGTGCTTTGTACAGACTTCAGTTTGTCATTACTGAGTATTGTGTTTCTGTCATTATATTCACAGCGAGTGCTGAATTTGATGGGGAATGAAGTAATTAAAAAAATTACTAATTACAGGAAGACAGTCATTCTACGTCTGAAACAGCTGCTGTACCTAGATGACAGGCCAGTCTTTCCAATGGAGAGGTGAGAAACAAGAAATCACTAAGTGGTAATGTGCGTCAGATCTAAAGCTTTTGTGATCTCTTTAGGTCAGAGTAAGAATGGGTTGGCTACATTGTCTAGAGGATGCATGTTAGTGGGGCTCATTAATAGCACTCACAGCTGTGGGCCAGAGGATCGTGGTGTCATGTCCTGCATTGGAGACCTGGCCTCATTTCTAATGCTGACACTCCAGTGCAATATTAAGGGGTGCTTTATTATAAGCAGAATTATTCTTTAGATAAAACATTAAGCTGATGTCACTTCTCACCTTGTATGGTACTGGGATACATTAGAACTCTTTTTTTTTTTTTTAAACTCTGTTCATCCTCTGTGTCCGGCCAGCCAGGACCTCCTTCCATCTCACTCCAGCGCTCTGGTCCCATCCTTCTGAGATTTCCCCATGCGGAACAGTGGTCCACTGGGCTGCCTGCGTCTCTCCAGTAGACTTGGTGCCCTAGACTTAACCTGCAAGGCTGGGTGCCATTCAGCTTCTCCAGTGACTTCCCCATACAATCTGGTAAGTCTGAGATGGAGGTGAAGGCTGGGATCCACAGGTTCCAGGCAGGCAGAGTCCAGCTTTGGATGTTCCAGGCAAGGAGGATTTTCCTCTGCCCAGCCGGTGGTGCCTTTTCTGTTTTTTCTGTGTGTTCCCCTTGAGGGAGCTGATGTGCAATGATGTCATAGAGTGTCACATATGTTCCCATGCATGATGTGCCAACCCCTGCCATGTCCCACCAATATCTGCCTTACCAAGGTCCTCTTGCTCATTCTCACCCCAGAAATACTCCAATATTCCTAACTCTTATGCAGTATTCCTTTAAGCCAGATCTGCCCAGAGATGGAGCGTTATGCTAATAATGGAATACCATTGGCACATGCCACTTTTCAAATGCTGCCATCTATCAACTGCCTACATTCTAACCTTCAGATTTCACTCTCCGCCTGTCAAGACTAGATGCTCGGAGGTCCTCTCCTCAACATCTCATCGTGAAACTTATAAATATATATAAGTATTGCTTTTATTTTCATCTGCTGCCCTTATGTTTTGTTGTTTAGATAACTGTTAGCTTATTTTAGTTAAACTGTTGATTTTTCTTGGTTTCTCTTGGTTCGGTATAACCGGTGGGGAACCGGAAATTTTTTTAGTCTTAAGCAGAGTTTTGTGACAGAAACTCCTTTTAGTTTTAGTATTTTGTTTTAAAATACGTTTTGTGTAACCGCTAATACCGGTTACTGAACCGCTAAACCCGGTTCCTTTTTCATCGGTTCTCGGTTCTGATTGGTTCCTGAACCGCCCGCAACCGCTAGTTTTAGTGTAAAAAGTTTAAGTTTTATCGTGGTTGCTGTTTTTCTGCTGAACTGAATAAAATGTCAGAAAACCTAAGAGAAGGACTGGTGAACCCGGTTTTAAAAACTGCACAGAGTGTGGAGACGTTTTTGCCAAGGCAGATAAACACACTTCCTGTGTGACCTGCCTTGGCTATGACCATTTAAAATCTGACTGTGAAATTTACAATATATTTCCTGAAAAAATGCTTGAAAAACATTTGGAAAGGCTTAAAAAGAAATTGCCTCCACCCAAGGGTCCCTCAGGCTCTGACCAGCCAACACCCTCAGTGGCTGTGGGTGAAACCACAGAAACCACTACTTCTATCCCTGATACAGGTGCAAAGGTCATTCCAAAAAGGTCTGCTGAACCGGCTAGCTCTCTGGTTCCTGTGAAAAAGACAAAAAAGACCAAACTCACAGAATCCCCTGCTGATCAACATCTGAGGACTTCTGATGTGGCAGTAAATATGCCCTCTCCACTGGAGATTGCTCAGGCTTTCAAAGTCTTGCAGGCCTTACTGGGGATGCTGCCTGCTGGACAGCAGTCAACAGTTCAGATCCCTGCTGAATCTACCCAATCTTCCCAACATGATGTTAGGGAAGACTATGGGGAGTATGAGGAAGAAGATGAGGGAGTGCCTATAGAGCCATAAGTCTCTCCTGAACAGGAGTTTGGCTCACCTCCCAGGGCATCAGAGGATTATTCATCCCATTTTACATTTGTCCAAAAAATGGTGGATGCTCTTGACATCTCTACCACTGAGGTGACAGAGGATGAAGAGGAAGCAGAGTACCTGGAAATGATGGGGTTAACACCCACTAAAAACTTACTGCTCCCTATAAATAAATTCTTTAAAAAAGATATTGTATAAATCCTACAGATGCCTGGGTCTGTCTCTCCTTTGGACAAAAGGATGGATAAGAAGTATCAGCTGGACAGGGAAGGGGCTGAATTTCTGTTCTCCCACACTGATCACCAGGGGGTGGTACAAGCCACAGCCTGTGACAAGACAAAATTTCCTTTGGCATCTCATCCCCTTGAAAAGATTCCAGGAAGATTGATAGTATGGTGAAAAAGGACTACTTATCAGCGTCCTTGGCCATCAGATGAGCTAATTTCCAGGCTTATGCAGCCCAGTATTGAAAATCTCTCTGGCAATCTGTCATGGCTATGGCAGATGAAGTCTTTCAGCTGACTTAGCTGAGACTGCCAGATTTGGCTTAGAAGCAGCCAGATACCAATTTCAGATGGCAGCAGACACCAACGACACTGCTGCCAGGTGGATGGCCAATACCATTGCCCAGAGAAGGTTTGCCTAGTTAAGAGCCACAAACCTTACTCAGGATATGCAGAATAAGGCTCTGGATTGTCCTGTTGAGGGTAAGTCCCTCTTTGGAACACATACAGAAGCCTGTATGAAAAAGGTGGGCGAGTACAAGGCCACCTACAGAAGCAATTCTGCCAAGGAAAGGGCTTCCCCATCCACTAGACCTTGTGGAAGGGGAGGCAGGGGCAGACAATTTCATAGCAGACCTTTTTATCAGGCCATGGCCATACCCCAAGTTCAACAGTACCCACAGCAAGGGTACTTCAGGGGCAGAGGTAGAAGGGGTTCCAGGCGTGGTTCCCAGTTTCATCCTCAGGCAAAGCATGACCCCTGACTTGCTTTCCCAGGCCACTTCCCCACTTCCAGTAAGGGGCAGACTGACTCACTATTTCCAGGCTTGGAAACAGATTACCACAGACAAGTGGGTCCCGGAAGTAGTGAGTCAGGATTTGTCCCTAAGCTTTAAATCCCTTCCTTAAGAACCAGAGTGTTCAAGCCAGCTTCCAATGCAGAAAGAAATCTGTTGGAAAAGGTACAGAACCTATTGTTGTCAAAGGCAGTGGAACCTGTGCCCCCACAGCAAAAGGGAAAGGGTTTTTATTCAAGATACTTCCTCACAACAAAGAAAAATGGGGAATGGCGGCCTATCCTAGACCTAAGGGTGCTAAACAGGCACTTACTAAAGCCAAGGTTCAAAATGGTAACCTTGTCACTGATTCTTCCAGCTCTCCGAAAAGGAGATTGGTTGGCATCTCTGGACCTAAAAGATGCTTACTTTCACATCCCCATAAGGGAGTCTCACAGAAAATACCTCGGGTTTGGACTCCCTTCAGGTCATTATCAGTTCTCAGTCCTGCCATTCGGTCTCACTTCAGCTCCAAGAGTGTTCACAAAGTGCCTGGCAGTGGTTGTGGCACACCTGCGAAGGCTAGGTGTCACAATTTTCCCTTACCTGGATGACTGGTTGGTGGTTGGAAAGTCACCACAACGGGTAAGGGAGCATCTGCAGCTCAACTAAGGACTTCTAGAGTGACTGGCTTTTCTGATAAATCTCAGAAAGTCAGTCCTTCTCCCTGCACAAGTATTGCAGTTCATAGGAGCATAATTAAATACCCAGGAAGACAGGGCCTACCTACCTCTGGAAAGGGTAAAACATATTCTGCAGATGGCAGGCTCCTTCAGCCTGAGCAAATCAAAAACTCCAAGACAGTTTCTACAATTACTGGGTCACATTGCAGCCACCACTGGCACAGTCCTGGGCTCCGGGTTCCAGATGAGAGACATCCAGTTCCACCTAAGGACACATTGGTGTCAGAGAAAGGATTCTCTCTCGAAGCTGGTTCCAGTAACAAAAACGTTATTTCTGGCCCTTCAGTGGTGGAAAGAGGAAGCCAACATCAAGGAAGGGGTTCCTTTTCAGAAAGAGTCTGCATCAGTGATTCTCACAACAGATGCACCACTACTAGGGTGAGATGCCCATCTAGGGGATCACACTAGTCACGGCACTTGGTCCAGTGCAGAGCCACTCCAGCATATAAACCTGCTGGAGCTCAGAGCAGTGTTTCTGGCACTCCAAGCCTTCACACCACTGGTTATGGGAAGGGTGATACAGGTCAGAACAGACAATACCACCACAATGTACTACATAAACAAGCAGGGAGGAACAAGGTTGGATCCTCTCTGCACAGAAGCTATGAGAATTTGGACCATGGCTTACTTCCTAGGAGTTTCTTTTCAGGCCATTCATCTGCCAGGCAAGGACAATACCCTAGCAGATGCTCTGAGTTGGATCAACCAGGCCCATTACGAATGGACCTTGAACAGACAAGTGGTGGAAGTGATTTTCAGAAGGTGGGGCACCCCAGAGATAGATCTCTTTGCATCACACAAAAGTCACCACCTGCCACAGTATTGTTGCAGACCCCCAGCTCAGGGAACAATACCCCTGGATGCTCTGATTCTGGACTGATCATGGAAGTATCTGTATACATTCCCACCATTTCCTCTGGTGTACAGAGTGCTGCTCAAGCTCAGGTACAAGCCAGCTTCAATGATCTTGATAGCTTCAGATTGGGCCAGGCAGCCATGGTACTCTCTGCTGTTCTCCATATCTGTAGCTAAGCCAATACACCTTCCTCGGAGGCACAATCTGCTGACCTCCAGTCAGGGAAGATTCCTGTACCCGAACCTCAAATCCCTCAGATTCAAAGCATGGCTCTTAAGGACCTAGAGTACGCAGGCTTGCATCTCTCTGAAAGTGTTCTGGGTATTTTAAGGGGGTGCAGGAAGCCTTCTACCAAGAAAACCTACTCCTCTAAATGGAAAAAGGTTCTCTCTCTGGTGTCCCACCAGGGATGTAGTGCCAGCTCTGGCAGGGATTCTAGCCATGCTGGACTACCTTACTTATTTGCATTCACTGGGCCTGCAGCCCACTAATTTGAAGGTTCACTTAACTTCAGTGTCCGCTTACACTTCAGCTGGGAAGAATGCCTCTATGGCATCAGACCCTATCTTCAAAAAGTTCTTTAAGGGTCTAGCTCACTTGCACCCCCTAACAGGGAACCAGTGCCAACCTGGGATCAAAATGTATATATTGCCAAGCTCATGGGTCCTCCTTTTGAACCCATGTCTTCAGCTCCCTTGAAATATGTCACATGGAAAATATTTTTCCTAGTGGCAATTACTTCTGCTAGAAAGATCAGTGAGCTCCAGGCGTTCTGTATGGAGCAGGACTACATTTCATTCCACAGGGACAAAGTGGTCCTGCGAACAAACAGAAAATTTCTCCCAAAGGTGGTTTTGGACTTTCATTTGAACCAGTCCATTACTTTACTTGTCTTCTTTATTGAGCTTTCAAGCTCTGGGGAACGTAGACTTCACAGTCTTGATGTCAAGAGAGCTCTTAGCTACTACATGACAGTCACCAAGGCCCATAGACAGGACAGGAAACAACTGTTCCTGACTTATGGGGATGTGGGAAAAGGAAATCCAGCATCTAAGAGTTCCATTTCTGTTGTATAGTTCAGTGTATTCAGTTTTGCTATTCTAAAGCTGGGAAGGAGCCCCCAGCAGGGTTGAGAGCCCACTCTACAAGGGGTACAGCTGCTACTATAGCAGCTTCCAGGAATGTTCCTTTGGTGGGCATCTGTAAAGCAGCTAACTGGAGAACAGCGCACACCTTCACTAAGAATTACAACCTGGACACACAGGCTAGGGGTGATGCCTGATTTGGCACAGCTGTCCTGCACAGTCTCTGTCCAAAGTAGGTTGTGTGCCCACCTCCAAAGGTACTGCTTCTTATGTCTATGAAGCTCTCCAATCTGGATTTAGGAAGAGACATAGCACTGAGACTGCACTTGTCCAAATGTTGAATGACCTCCTAATGGCGAGAGATTGAAAGGCTTGTACCATCTTGGTTCTTCTTGATCTCTCCACAGCATGTGACACCGTAGACCATGATGTGCTTTTGGAGTCCTTGCGGTTCCTTTGTGGGCTGTTGGGTACAGTCCTCGAATGGTTTCGATCCTTCCTCACATCAGGTCTCAGAGGGTGATCACTGGAATTTATTCCTCTGATGCCCTCCCCCTGTCCTGCAGGGTGCTGCGATGCTCCATATTGACGCCCATGTTGTTTGCAGTGTATATGCTGCCATTGGGAGGTATCATCAGGTGATACGGTTTGAGTTTTCACTGCTATGCAGATGATACTGAACTGTATATGTCCATTTTACCTGGACAGGTTGATGCAGTCTCTGTGCTAAACAACTGCCTCGCTGAAATCAAGGATTGGATGAGCACCAGCTGGCTGAGATTAAATCCGGACAAGACTGAAGTGTTGGTAGTGGACCAGGGTCATCCGGGGTGGGTTTGGGGGCTGGGCAGGTGTCAGGCCTTTGGCTTGATGGTGTTCAGCTCAGTACCTCAGACCGGGTGTGTAACCTGGGCATTATTTTTGATGACGGCCTGACCCTGAAATCTCAGGTGTCGGCCGTGGTTAAATCCTTATTTTACCATCTGAGAAATATTGCTCGGCTGAAACACCTGGTTCCTCCGGATGACCTTCCAACACTGGTCCATGCCTTCGTTACCACCCGTCTTGACTACTGCAATGCCTTCTACCTAGGGCTTCCTGGGGTTGATATCTGCCGCTTGCAGCTAGTGCAGAACGTTGCGGACAAGCTTTTGACTGGTACATCAAGGACCAGTCATATTACACCTGTTCTGCGCAGACTGCACTGGCTGCCTGTTCAATGGCAGATCACCTTTAAGGTTGGCTTGCTAACCTTTAAAGCCCTACATGAACAGGGACCCGGCTACCTGAAAGATCTCCTGACTCCCTACTGCCCCCCTTCGTCCTCTCCGATCTGCCGATGAGGGATGGCTAGAGATTCCCAGGGTTCATTTAAAATCTTCTGGTGTCTGTGCTTTTTCTTTTCAAACAACATGAAGTCTTGCTGTATTCTAACTATTGCAGTTAGGTCCTGCCTTTCAACTGCCCCAGAGAACAAAGGGTTAACTTTTCTATGCCTTGCATAGAACGTTCATCACGAGCTGGGTTGAAGCCCCTGACTGTTGTTGTTCAAACTGCAACTGTCAGATTCTTTACTCCGCCTCACTGAACAGTCGCTCCCGGAGATTTCTCCTGCTGCTCGGTTCAAAAGTTGGTTGAAGTGTCGGTTTTCGGTCGGTTTCTACCGAATTGTTGTTTCTGCATAGTCGGTTCAAGTCTCTGTCTGTGGTACCGTAAGTACTAGATAGGTTTTTGTTCTGTTTTCTGTGTGGAACTTGTAAACTGTGGATCGGTTTGGTTGAACTGATCAATTTGAGGTTAAAACTTGTGCTTTACTTTAGAGTGTGGTTACCGGTCTGTATCGGTTCTAAAAAAAACGGATTTTAATTTTGTTTTTTTCCAAGACCCGTGACACGGTCAGGAACCGATAGAGTCTTGCCTGGTGGATTGCCAAAAAGTGCGTTTTTGGTTAGGTTATCATGTCCAGAAACCCAAGAAAAAAACGGGCCCACTGGGTTTCAACACTGCAGTGTGTGTGGGAAGTCTTTGCTAAGGCTGATCCCACCACCTGTGTTGTGTCTGGGGTTTGACCACCTCGATTCAGACTGCCAAATTTGCAAGAATTTTCCTAAATCTACCCGGAAAAGAGATTAGGTAGACTGAGGGAAAGGGAGGCCGAGAAGTCCGCTGACCCAGATGGCCAGCCCGGTTCGGTTCCGACGAACCAGAAGGAGTACCCTCTGACCAGGGCGATTCTTCTTCGGGCAAAAGGAGAGCCAATTCCAAGGAACTGGTTCCAACAAAAAGAAAAAGGAAAGACAAATCGACCGGTTCGGACCCAGAATCTCATACTCCGACCGCCGATGAGATAGCCAAGGTGATTAGGATTGTGCAATCGCTTAGTTCAGTTCCGACCGAACTGGCACCATCTGGCAGGGCCTCGGTACAGTCAGTTCCCCTGGTTTTGGATTATACTTTGGAAACATTTTATGAACCGGAGTTTGAGGCGGAGGGAGAGTATGAGGATGATTATGGTGATGGTGAAAGTCTGGATGTGCCTATTGACCCGGACATCTCCCCAGACAGACCTTCAGGTGTTTCTCCTCCTAGGCTTTCTGAGTCCCCTTCACACTACATGTTCTACAGAAAGGTGGCTGATACCCTCCAGCTTCCTGTGGAGGAAACAGTAGAGGATCAGGAAGAGCCTGATTATGTTGAGATGATGGGCATCCCAGAGTCCAGGAGACTGTCTATTCCCCTCCACAAATCTTTTGGGAAACAGACACAAAAAATTCTTAAGTCTCCTAATTCTATACCTCCTGTGGACAGACGAATGGACAAGAGGTACACTGTCTCAGGCTCAGACACAGAGTTCCTTTTTCAGCAATGCAGCCATGTTGGGTTTGTACAGGCTGCTGCCTGTGATAAGGCAAATATTCCCTTGGCAACACACCCCCCAGACAAGGACTCCAGGAAGATTGATGCCATGGCAAAGAAACAATACATGGCAGTATCTTTGGGACTCAGGCAGGCTAACTATATGGCCTATACAGCTAGGTACCAAAAGTCCAGGTGGGACACTGTACTGGTACTGGCTAAACAGGCTCCCGCCCAGCTTGCCAAGGAGCTGGAGCAGGTGGCTGCAGATGGGATTGAGGCATCGAAAGTACAGTTTTATGCTGCTGTGGACTCCAATGATGTATCATCAAGAGTCACGGCTACGTCTGTGGCTCTTTGGAGAATGGCTTGGCTCAGATGTACTAGCCTCTCACAGGATACCCAGGCTAAGGCCATGGATTTTCCTGTAGTTGGTAATTCTCTGTTTGGGGAGCAGACAGAGAATTACATGAAGAAAATGGATGAAAACAGGACCACTTACAGGGGTGCTCAGGCCAAAGAAAGGCAAGCAACTCCTCAAAGGCAGCGGTCCAGGGGCAGGGGCAGGCCTTTCCAAAGGCCTTTTTACCAAGCTCAGGCCTCCTCTTCTTCTTTTTCGCAGAGGGGGTTCTTTAGAGGGAGAGGCAGAAGGGGGATGAGCAGGCCTGCATCCACCCCTCAGCCCTAGGCTCCTGCCAAGTAGACACCCTGATGGGTCTGCCCAGGTCGATTCTCCTATACCAGTAGGGGGCAGGCTGGCTTACTTTGTCCAGGACTGGATGTCTCTTACATCAGACAAGTGGGTCCTGGAAGTAGTAAGCCAGGGACTGGTTCTCAGCTTCAAAAAATTTACCAAGATGAGAGCCAGATCTTTTCCACCTGCAAATCTCTCAGAGACCCTTGCCCTAGAGGCAGAGATTTCTTCTCTCCTAGCTCTCAGAGCTATAGAGAATTCCCACCCTACACAGGGGCAAAGGATTGTACTCCAGGTACTTCCTAACCCCCAAAAAGACAGGAGAGTGGTGACCCATCCTGGACCTAAGATATCTGAACAAACATCTTTCAAAGTCAAAGTTCAAAATGGTAACTCTGGGAATTATCCTTCCCTCTCTAAGGCCAGGGGACTGGCTAGCCTCCTTGGACCTCAAAGATGCCTACTTTCACATTCCCATCAGGTGCTCCCACAGAAAGTACCTCAGGTTCGAGTTGCCCTCAGGCCACTATCAATTCAGAGCAATGCCCTTTTACCTAACATCAGCCCCAAGGGTCTTCACAAAGTGCCTGGCAGTAGTTGTTGCCTTCCTAAGAAGACAAAAGATTTCCATTTTCCCATACTTGGACGACTGGCTTATAGTAGGTCAGTCTCCAGACCAAGTCAAGTCACATCTGCAAGTGACCCAGCAAGTGCTCACTTCTTTAGGATTCCTTCTTAACCTACCAAAGTCAGTTCTCGAACCGGTGCAGCTCCTCACCTTCATAGTTGCAGAACTGGATACGGTAAAGACAAGAGCCTTCCTTCCCCCTGGAAAGGGCAAGGACCCTTATGGAACTGGTTTCTTCATTCACCCTTCAGGTGTCTCGACCAGCAAGGCATTTCCTTCAGCTACTGGGCCACATGGCAGCCTCCACAGCAGTGGTCCAGGGAGCAAGATTCCAAATGAGGGACATTCAGTTCCACTTAAGAGCCTTTTGGTCCCAAAGAAAGGATTCCCTTACCAAACTAATCCCAATGACTCGAACCCTGATCCAAGCCTTGCAATGGTGACAGGATCAGGACAATTTGAGACAAGGGGTTCCATTTGTCACTCAGTTTCATTCAGTGATACTCACCACAGATGCTTCCCTGCTGGGCTGGGGAGCCCATTTGGGGGGATCTTACCACCCAAGGACTGTGTTCACCTCAGGAATCTCTGCTTCACATCAATCTCTTGGAACTCAGAGCAGTGTTTCTGGCACTGCAAGCTTTTTCTAAATCTGTACAGAACAAGATGGTTCAGGTCAGAACAGACAACACCACCACCATGTGGTACATCAACAAGCAAGGAGGCACTCGGTCTACGGCCTTGTGCACAGAAGCAATGAAGTTGTGGGCCCTGGCCTATTCCCTGCAAACCTCTCTGATAGCAGTTCACCTCCCAGGGAAGGATAATGTCCTAGCAGATGCACTGAGCAGAATATCCCAGGGCCATCACGAATGGGCCCTGGATCCTCTGGTTTTGAAAGTGATTTTCTTGAGATGGGGCACTCCAGAGATAGATCTTTTTGCAGCCCCAGACAATCACCAACTTCCTCTTTTTTGTTGCAGACCCCCAGTCTTGGGCTCAGTCCCCCTGGATGCTCTGATTCTGAACTGGGAAGGGAAATTTCTGTATGCTGCCCCCCCTTCCCTCTCCTGTTCAGGTTGTTAGTCAAGATAAGATCACAACCATGCAAAGTGATTCTGATTGCTCCAGACTGGGCCAGACAGCCATGGTATCCCTTGTTGCTGTCCCTAACAGTCCACCTTCCCCTGTCTCTTCCCAGGAATTACAACCTGTTAACATCCTCTCGGGGAGGATTTGGTACCTGAATCTTCAGTCTCAAGGCTTGGCTCTTGAAGAGTTAAGAGTTTGCAGATCTGCATCTTTCCCAAGGAGTTCTGGATATCCTTAAGGCTTCTCAAAAGCCTTCCACCAGAAAGACTTAAAACTCCAAATGGAAAAGATTCAGCATTTGGTGTTCTAAGAAGAATATTTCTTCAGGCTCTGCTGAATTGCCTACGGTTCTGGATTATATGGTCCATCTTAATGGCCTAGGCCTCAGACCAGCTACCCTCAAGGTACACTTGGCAGCTGTTTCTGCTTTCCTGTTGGTAGGCAAGTCTTCCTCTCTGTCATCCCATCCTATATTCTGTAAGTTTTTCAAGGGATTGCTTTACACCAATCCCCCCTTTAGGGATCCTGCTCCTGCTTGGGACCTTAATGTTTGCATTGCTCAGCTTATGCAACCCCTCTTTGAGCCTTTGTCCTTAGCAGAGCTTAAGTACTTGACTTGGAAAACTGTGTTTTTGGTAGCCATTACTTCTGCCAGACGTATCGGTGAACTGCAAGCCCTGTCGGTGGAATCTGATTTCATCTCTTTTCACAGAGATAAAGTGGTCCTTAGAACTAACAGAAAGTTCTTACTTAAAGTGGTTTCAGATTTCCACCTCAACCAGTCTATATCTCTCCCTGTTTTCTTCACTGACCATTCCTCCTCGGGAGAGAGGAGGCTACACAGTTTGGATGTTAAAAGAGCCCTTAGCTACTACATAGAGCGTACCAAGGGTCACAGGTTTGAATCCTTCCAGTTGTTCCTCACTTATGGAGAAGTTGGTAAAAGCAAACCTGCCACTAAGTGATCTATTGCCAGGTGGATTGTTTCTTGTATACAATTCTGCTATGAAAAAACTGGGTAGAACTCCACCCTCAGGCCTGAGGGCTCATTCTACAAGAGGTACAGCTGCTTCCCTGGCTGCTGCCAGGGATATTCCTCTCTTAGAAATTTGTCAAGCAGCCACTTGGAAAACAGTCCATACTTTCACCCAAGCATTACTCTCTGGATATCCAGGCTAGGAGTGATGCTCGGTTTGGCACAGCAGTACTTCAGAGCCTATTTCCAAAGTAGGTTCTGTCCCTCCTCCTCCACGGAGGTACTGCTTGGTAGTCTGCAATAGTCAGAATACAGCAAGACTTCATGTTGTTTGAAGAAAAAATTACTCACCTTAGTAATTATGTTTCTTCTAGGGGAGTCTTGCTGTATTCTGACCTCCCCCCGTGCCTCCCCTCTCAGAACCTAGTTTTTGGGATGTGGTTGGGCAGGAGCAGTGTTGCGCCTAGGGGTGTCCTTTTTACACCCTCTTTTTTGTTTGGGTGGAATGTTGTGTTTTGGATGTGTTTTTGTTTTTGGGTTTCCTGACTTGAGTCTTCCTTTGAAACCAAAAACATTATATATTTGCCAGTTGGCTAGTAAAAATTTTACAGTTTCCACACAGAACACCTAGTGAGTTTTTGCTTGTAAAGATCTGACGGTTGCAGTTTGAACAACAACAGACAGGGGCTTCAACCGAGCTCGTGATGAACGTTCTATGCAAGGCATAGAAAAGTTAACCCTTTGTTCTCCGGGGCAGTTGAAAGGCAGGACCTAACTGCAACAGTCAGAATACAGCAAGACTCCACTAGAAGAAACATAATTACTAAGGTGAGTAATTTTTTCTTGTAGCCCCCCCCCTTTGGAATTCTCTACCTCGTCAGTTAAGAGAGTGCCTGATCGCGGATAGCTTTATATCAATGTTGAAGACATATCTGTTTACTTTAGCCTTCCCAGATGAATTTTAATTTATAGCTATATGTATTATTTTATTGTTAAAATTGTAATGTTTGTTTATTGTATTTTAAAATGTGCAGCGCCTTGGTTCTGGAAAGGCGCCATACAAATAAAGTTTTACTTTACTTACTTCTTAGTCTGCATAAGCGTTAGGAGTATTGGAGTATTCCTGGGGTGAGAAGAAAAAAATACTTACCATAGTAATCTTGTTTCTTCCAGAAGATACTGCAATATTTATAACTCTCCCACCCTGCCTCCCCTGCTAGAACCAGTGGCCTCTGCATTCCATGCTGTATTACCAGGGTATGAGTGTCACACTCTGGCATTTCTGTTTGAAACTGTGTTTTTCATTGATTTTGCCCTCTTCAAGTGATTCTGACACTCGGGGGTGCTTTTTGTGGATTTTTCCCTCCTGTTGGAGGTTTTTGGCTGTTAAGTTATTATTATTATTATTATTATTATTATAGTGTTAAATTGTTATTTTCCTCGTGGGCCCTGTCCTGTCATGCATCCATGAAATCTGAAGGTTAGAATGTAGGCAGTTGACAGGTGGCAGCATTTAAAAAGTGGCATGTGCTAATGATGTTCCATCATTAACATAATGTTCCATTTCCGGGCAGATCTGGCTTAAAGGCATACTGCATAAGAGTTATGAATATTGGAGTATCCCCTGGAGGAAACAAGATTACTATGGTAAGTAAGTTTTTCAAACAACATGAAATCTTGCTATATTATGACATATGCAGTGAGTCCCAACCTTCAAACTGCTCCGGAGGCGAAACAGTTAACTTTCCATGCCAGGCATGGAACGCTGAGCTCGAGCTCGGTTGAAACTCTGTCTGTTGTTCTTCAAACGCAAACCGTCAGATTCTTTACTCCGCCTCACTGAACAGTCGCTCCGGAGATTTCTCCTTCTGCTCGGTTCATTTTGTCGGTTAAAGTATCGTTTTTCTCGGTTTTCGACCGAATTTAAACCGCAACCGGTCGGTTCAGGCTGTGATATTTGTGAGTACTAGATAGGTTTACATTAATTCTCTTCTGTGTGGAACTTGTAAACTGTTTATCGGTTCACTTTGAACCGATCAGGTTGTTTAAAATATCTTATTCAAACAACATGAAGTCTTGCTATATTATAGACATTAGCAGTTTGATCCAGCTCTAGAACTGCCCCAGAGGTGAAATGGTTAAAACCATTCCAAAATAGAATTTTGGCACGAGAGCAGCTCTATCTGTGTCATTTCAAACTTGAACTGTCAGATTCTTTACTCCGCCTCAGTGAACAGTCGCTCCGGAGATTTCTCCTTCTGCTCGGTTCATTTCTCGGTTTAAAAGTGTTTTCTCGTTGGATTTAACCGAGAATAGTTTTATTTTAACCGCAAAACCGCCGGTTCAAGCTGTATCTGTGGTAACCGTAAGTAAATGAAGGTTTTGTCTGTGTGGAACTTTGAGTTATCGGTTCGGTTTTGAACCGATCAGTGAGTTAAAACTCATTTAAAACTAAAATTACTATTTTAAGTGCGGTTCCGGTTCTCTCGGTTCTAAAAACGGTTTATTATGGTTTTCAATACCCGTGACACGGTTAGGAACCGATAAGGTGTCTTGCCTAGCACTGCCGTTAAAAGGGCAAGTTTTTTGGTTAGCTGGCATTATGTCTGAGAAACCCAAAAGAAAAAACCGCCCACTGGGTTTCAACACTGTGATGTTTGTGGGGAAGTCTTTGCCAAGGCTGACCCACACCACATGTGTTTATTGTCTGGGGTTTGACCACCTCAGTCAGACTGCCAGGTATGTAAGAATTTCCCTGCAGCCACCCTGGAAAAAGATTGGGCAGGCTCAGGGCGAAAGGCCAAAAGTCCGCTGACCCGATGGCCAGCCCGGTTCGGTGCCAACCGAACCAGAGGGAGTGCCCTCTGACCAGGGCCAGACTTCCTCGGCAAAGAAAAGCTGGTTCTGAGGAACCAATTCCAGTAAAGAAAACAAGAAAATCAGCAGGTCTGGGTCCAAAATTCTTTCTCCAACTGCTGCAGAGATAAAAGAGCCATACAAATTGTCCAGTCACTGTCTCAGGGTCCGTCCGAACCACCACTATCTGATAAAAGGTCGGTTCGTCCGGTCCCAGTGGTTCAGGATTATGATATTGAGGAATTTTATGAACCAGAGGAGGGAGGAGGATTATGAAGAGTATGAATGTGGCTGGGAAGGTCTGGGTGTGCCCATTGAACCGGACATCTCCCCAGACAAACCTTTAGAATCCCCCCCTATGCTGTCTGAGTCCCCATCTCATTTCATGTTTTATAAAAAAGTTGCTGAAACCCTCCAGCTTTCTTTAGAAGAGGCTGTGGATGAGCAAGAGGAGCCTGATTTTGTAGAAATGATGGATATTCCAGAGTTTAGGAGATAATCTATTCCTTTACATAAGTCTTTTAGGAAACAAACAATTAAAATTTTAAAAGCTCCTAATTCTGTGCCTCCTGTAGATAAAAAGATGGACAGAAGGTATATATTGTCAGGCCCTGATACAGAATTCCTTTCTCAGCAATGCAGTCATGTTGGGGTAGTTCAGGCTGCTGCCTGTGATAAATAATATTCCCTGGCTTCACATCCTCCTGACAAGGATTCCAGGAAGATTGATGCCATGGCAAAAAAACAGTATATGGCAGCCTCTCTGGGACTCAGGCAAGCAAATTATATGGCTTATGTAGCTAGGTATCAGAAATCTAGATGGGATACTGTTATGCAATTAGCCAAGCAGGCCCATGGCCAGCTGGCTAGTGAACTAGAACAGGTGGCTGCTGATGGCATTAAATCCTCTAAGGTTCAGTTTCATGCTGCTGTGGATGTTAATGATGTTTCCTTTAGGGTCATGGCCACATCTGTAGGGGCTTCTTCAGAGGCAGGGGTAGACGAGGGGTGGGCAGACCTGCTCCCACCTCCCAGCCTAAAGCTCCTGCAAAACAGGCACCCTGATGGGGTGCCCAGGGCCGATTCTCCTGTACCAGTGGGGGACAGGCTGGCTTACTTCAGTCAGAATTGGGCTTCTTTAACCTCAGACAAGTGGGTTCTGGAAGTAGTAAGCCAGGGTCTGGTTCTCAGCTTCAAAAAGTTTCCCAAGTTGAGAAGCAGACTTTTTCTACCTGCAAGTGCTTCAGAGACCTCGCTCTGGAAACAGAGGTCTCATCCCTGTTAGCTCTCAGAGCAGTAGAAAGGGTTCCTCCCTGCATCAGGGCAGGGGTCTGTATTCAGATACTTCCTTACCCAAAAAAGACAGGAGAATGGCCCATTTTAGATCTCAGATATCTGAACAAGCATCTTTTGAAACCAAAGTTCAAAATGGTAACTCTGGCAATGATTTTACCTTCCCTAAGGCCAGGGGACTGGCTAGCCTCCCTGGACCTCAAGGATGCCTATTTCCTGTCCTAATCAGAAGCTCCCATCGAAAGTACCTCAGATTCGAACTGCCCTCAGGTCATTACCAGTTCAGAGCAATGCCCTTCTGCCTTACCTCTGCTCCAAGAGTATTCACAAAGTGTCTAGCAGTGGCCCACTTAAGGAGGCAGAGGATTGCTGTTTTTCCCTATCTAGACGACTGGCTCATTGTAGGCCAGTCCCCAGAACAGGTAAAATCTCACCTGCAGGTCACCCAGCAGCTTCTCACCTCCCTGGGTTTTCTGCTAAACCTACCAAAGTCGGTTCTGGAACCAGTTCAGGTACTCACCTTTATAGGGGCAGAATTGGACACAAAGCTAGCCAGAGCCTTTCTTCCTCCAGAAAGGGTAAGGAATTTAGTGGCTCTGGCCTCTTCCTTCACTCTGCAGGTCTCACGACCAGCAAGACACTTTCTGCAGCTCCTGGGTCACATGGCTGCATCCACAGCTGTTGTACAGGGAGCCAGATTTCAGATGAGAGACATTCAGTTTCACTTGAGAACCTTTTGGTCTCAGAGAAGAGACCCCCTTTCCAAGTTGGTCCCAGTGACTTGAACCTTGATCCTAGCTCTTCAGTGGTGGCAGGATCAGAGCAATTTAAGAGCGGGGGTCCCCTTCATTTCCCCTTCTCACGACTTGACTCTCACTACAGATGCTTACCTTCTGGGTTGGGGAGCCCACATGGGCGACCTTTCCACTCAGGGAGTTTGGTCCCCCCAGGAATCTCTGCTCCACATCAATTTGCTGGAACTCAGAGCTGTCTTTTAGCTCTTCAAGCATTTTCTGCATCTGTCCACAACAAGGTGATACAAGTCAGAACAGACAACACCACAACAATGTGGTACATCAACAAACAGGGGGCACTCGGTCTTGCGCTTGTGCACCGAGGCAATGAAGTTGTGGTCTCTGGCCTATTCCCTGAACACTTCCCTCATAGCAGTTCACCTTCCAGGGAAGGACAATGTCCTAGCGGATGCCCTCAGCAGGATTTCCAGGGCCATCACGATGGTCCCTGGATCCTCAAGTGCTGGGATAGTTTTTGCCAGGTGGGGCATCCCTCAGATAGATCTTTTGCAGCCCCAGACAATCACAGACTTCTCTGTTCTGTTGTAGGCCTCCAGTGCTGGGCTCCAGTTCCCTGGATGCCCTTCTTCTGGATTGGGAGGGAAGTTCCTCTATGCTTTCCCCCTTCCTCTCTATTCAAAGTACTAGTCAAAATCAGATCTCAGCCTTGCAGGGTGATTCTGATTGCCCCGGATTGGGCCAGGCAGCCCTGGTACCCACTCCTTCTGTCTCTGACAGTCCATCTTCCCTGTGCCTCCCAGGAATCACAATCTGTTGACTTGTGCCCAGGGAAGGGTTTGGTATCCAGACCTCAAATCCTCAACCTCAAGGCCTGGCTCTTGAGGAGTTAGAGTTTGCTGATTTACACCTCTCTCAGGGTGTTCTTGAGATCCTAAAGGCTTCTAGAAAGCCTTCCACTAGGGCTACTTATAGTTCTAAATGGAAAGGTTTTCCATTTGGTGTGCTGGGAAAAATATTTCCCCAGAATCTGCTGATTTGCCCATTTTGTTAGATTACATGGTACATCTTAATTCCTTGGGTCTCAGACCAGCTACCCTGAGGGTTCATTTGGCAGCTGTATCTGCTTTTGTGTCAGCAGGAAAGTCATCCCCTCTTTCCTCTCATCCTGTATTTTCCAAGTTTTTTAAGGGATTACTCCATACTAATCCTCCCTTTCGGGAACCGGCCCCTGCTTGGGACCTTAATGTTTGCATTGCCCAATTAATGCAACCTCCTTTTGAACCTCTGTCTTCTGCAGAGCTTAAGTACCTAACTTGGAAAACTGTTTTTCTAGTGGCTATCACTTCTGCCAGATGCATAAGTGAATTGCAAGCCCTGTCAGTGGAGACTGACTTTATTTCTTTCCACAGGGATAAGGTAGTCCTTAGGACTAATAGGAAGTTTTTGCCTAAGGTGGTTTCAGATTTCCATCTTAATCAATCTATCTCCTTCCAGTATTTTTCACTGATCACTCCTCTTCGAGTGAGAGGAGGTTGCACAGCCTGGATGTTAAGAGAGCTCTTAGTTATTATATAGAGCGTACCAAAGGTCTAAGGTTGAATCCTCCAACTTTTCCTTACCTATGGTGAAGTTGGGAAAGGCAAACCTGCCACTAAGAGATCAATAGCCAGGTGGATTGTCTCTTGTATCCAATTTTGTTATCAGAAAGTGGGCAGAGCCCCCGGTTTGAGGGCTCATTCTACCAGGGGTACAGCTGCGTCTCTAGCTGCTGCCAGAGACATCCCTTTATTAGAAATTTGCCAGGCTGCTACTTGGAAAACGGTACACACTTTTACCAAGCATTACTCCCTGGATGTCCAGGCCAGGAGAGATGCTCGGTTTGGCACAGCTGTTCTTCAGAGCCTATTCCCTAAGTAGGTTCTGCCCCTCCTCCATGGAGGTACTGCTGTGTATTCTGCTAATGTCTATAATATAGCAAGACTTCATGTTGTTTGAAGAAAAAATTACTCACCTTAGTAATGTTGTTTCTTCTAATGGAGTCTTACTATATTATAGACCTCCCCCCCAACCTGCCCCTCTCAGAACCTCTACTTGGTGGGGTGCGGGCAACTTAGTGTGGGCACTACTTATGTCCTGTTAGCATTTTGTCCCCTTTGGGACTTTGGGGGTGTATGTGTATGCGCGTGTGTGTGTTTTATTATGCTTATGTTCCATTTTCATATTATTAGAATGGTGTTAGTATTTCTGGTCCCCTGACTTGAGTCTTGGGTGTTGGGACCATCAATGGTTGTTATTATTTAGGTAGCCATTTGGCTAGTGTAGGTTACAGCTTCCACACAGACCTTAGTGAGTTTGGCTTGTAAAGATCTGACAGTTCAAGTTTGAAATGACACAGACAGAGCAGCTCTCGTGCCAAAATTCTATTTTGGAATGGTTTTAACCATTTCACCTCCGGGGCAGTTCTAGAGCTGGATCAAACTGCTAATGTCTATAATATAGCAAGACTCCATTAGAAGAAACAACATTACTAAGGTGAGTAATTTTTTTTTCTGTCATTTAGAGTGCGGTTACCGGTTCTTATCTGTTCTAAAAAAAATGGATTTTAATTTTGTTTTTTTCCAAGACCCGTGACACGGTCAGGAACCGATAGGGGAGTCTTGCCTGGTGGATTGCCGAAAAAAGGGTACGTTTTTGGTTAGGACTGGCACAATGTCTGAGAAACCCAAAAGAAAAACTGAGCCCACTGGGTTTCAACACTGCAGTGTGTGTGTGGGGTAGCCTTTACCAAGGCTGACCCCCACACCACCTGTGTTTATTGTCTGGGGTTTGACCACCTCAATGCAGACTGCCAGATTTGTAAACATTTTCCTGCAGCTACCCTGGAAAAGAGAGTTGGTAGTCTCAGGGAAAGGGAGGCCAAAAAGTCCGCTGAACCGGATGGCCAGCGTGGTTCGGTTCCAACCGAACCAGAGGAAGTAATCCTCTGACCAGGCGCAGACTTCCTCGGGCAAAGGAAAGCCGACTCTGAGGGTCAGTTCAGCAAAAGGACTAGGAAATCAGCTGGTGTGGAGCCAAACTTTCCTCTCCAACCGCTGAAGAAATAGCCAGCGATTCAAATTGCTAGTCGCTTTCCCCGGTTCCGACTGAACCGGTACCATCAGGTAAGCGCCCGGTTCGGCCGGTTCCACCGGTTCAAGAGTATGATTTAGAGGAATATTATGAACCTGAGGAGGGGGAAGAGGAGTATGAGGAGAGTGAATGTGGATTTGAAAGTCTGGATGTGCCCATTGACCTGGACATCTCCCCAGACAGACCTTCAGGAGTGTCTCCTCCTAGGCTTTCTGAGTCCCCTTCTGATTTTATGTTTTATAAAAAAGTGGCTGAAACCCTCTGGCTCCCTATGGAGGAAGCTGTGGATGATCAAGAGGAGCCTGACTATGTGGAAATGATGGATATCCCAGAGCCTAGGAGACTGTCTATTCCCTTGCATAAATCTTTTGGGAAATAGACTTTTAAAATTCTAAAAACTCCTCACACTATACCTCCTGTGGATAAGAGAATGGACAAGAGGTACACATTGTCAGGCTCTGATACGGAGTTCCTTTCACAACAATGCAGCCATGTTGGGGTAGTGCAGGCTGCAGCCTGTGACAAGGCAAATATCCCCTTGGTCTTACACCCCCGGACAAGGACTCCAGGAGGATTGATGCCATGGCAAAGAAACAGTACATGGCAGCATCCTTGGGACTCAGACAGGCAAATTATATGGCTTATGTTGCTAGACATCAGAAATCCAGATGGGATACTGTTATGGCTCTAGCAAAACAGGTCCCTGGCCAGCTTGCCAAGGAGCTGGAGCAGGTGGCTGCCGATGGTATTGAGGCATCCAAGGTGCAATTTCATGCTGCAGTGGACTCAAATGATGTGTCATCAAGAGTCATGGCTACATCTGTGGCACTTCGCGCAGAATGGCTTGGCTCAGATGTACTAGCCTGTCACAGGATACCCAGACTAAGGCCATGGATTTTCCTGTTGTGGATAATTCCCTGTTTGGGGAGCAGACAGAGAATTACATGAAGAAAATGGATGAGTATAGGACCACCTATAGGAGTGCACAGGCCAAGGAAAGGCAGGCCACTCCTCAAAGGCAGCATCCCAGGGGCAGGGGCAGGCCTTTTCATAGGCCTTTTTACCAAGCCCAGGCCTCCTCTTCTGCTTATGCCCAGAGGGGGTTCTTTAGAGGGAGAGGCAGAAGGGGTGCCAGCAGGCCTGTTTCCACCCCTCAGCCCAAAGCCCCTGCCAAGCAGGCACCCTGATGGGGTTGCCAGGGCTGATTCTCAACTTCCTGTAGGGGGCAGGCTGGCTTACTTTGTCCAGGACTGGGAGTCTCTGACATCAGACAAGTGGGTCCTGGAAGTAGTAAGCCAGGCACTGGTTCTCAGCTTCAAAAAGTTTCCAAAGATGAGAGCCAGATCCTTTCCACCTGCAAATCCTCCAGAGGCACTTGCCCTAGAGGCAGAGGTCTCTTCCCTCCTGGCTCTCAGAGCTGTGGAAAGGGTTCCACCCCTACACCAGGGCAAAGGGTTGTACTCCAGGTACTTCCTTACCCCAAAAAAGACAGGAGAATGGCGGTCCATCCTGGATCTCAGATACTTAAACAAGCACCTTTTAAAACCAAAATTCAAAATGGTGACTCTGGGAATTATTCTACCCTCTCTAAGGCCAGGGGACTTTCTAGCGTCCCTGGACCTCAAGGATGCCTACTTCCATATTCTCATTAGAAGCTCCCATCGAAAGTACCTCAGGTTCGCGCTGCCCTCAGGCCATTACCAGTTCAGAGCAATGCCCTTTGGCCTCACCTCTGCTCCAAGGGTATTCACAAAATGCCTGGCAGTAGCAGTTGCTTCTCTAAGAAGGCAAAGAATTGCCGTCTTCCCTTACCTGGACAACTGGCTCATAGTGGGCCAGTCCCCAGACCAAGTCAAGTTACACCTACAGATAACTCAGCAACTGCTCACCTCTCTAGGTTTCCTCCTGAATCTCTCAAAGTCAGTTCTAGAGCCTGTCCAACTCCTCACCTTCATAGGTGCAGAACTGAACACAGAGAAAGCCAGAGCCTTCCTTCCTTTGGACAGGACAAGGACCTTGGTGTCTCTGGCCTCCTCATTCACTCTGCAGGTGTCTCGACCAGCAAGGCATTTTCTACAGCTCCTGGGGCACATGGCTGCTTCTACAGCAGTAGTGCAGGGAGCAAGATTTCAGATGAGGGACATTCAGTTCCATTTGAGAGCCTTTTGGTCTCAAAGGAAAGACCCTCTAACCAAATTGATCCCAGTGACTCGAACCCTGATCCAGGCCCTACAGTGGTGGCAGGATCAGAGCAATCTGAGACAAGGGGTTCCTTTTGTCACTCAGTCTCACTCCTTAATCCTTACTACAGATGCATCCCTCTTGGGGTGGGGAGCTCACATGGGCGACCTCACCACCCAGGGGTTGTGGTCCCCTCGGGAATCTCTGCTCCGCATCAATCTGTTGGAACTCAGAGCAGTTTTTCTAGCACTTCAAGCTTTTTCCAAATATGTTCAGAACAAAGTTGTACAGGTCAGAACAGACAACACCCCCACAATGTGGTACATCAACAAGCAAGGGGGCACTCGGTCTATGGCCTTGTGCACCGAAGCAATGAAGTTGTGGTCTCTGGCTTATTCCCTGAACACCAGCCTTACGGCAGTTCACCTCCCAGGCCAGGACAATGTCCTGGCAGATGCTCTCAGCAGGATTTCCCAGGGCCATCACGAATGGTCACTGGACCCCCTGGTCTTGGAAGTGGTATTTGCCAGGTGGGGCACCCCGCAGATAGATCTTTTTGCAGCCCCAGACAATCACCAACTTCCCCTTTTTTGCTGCAGGCCCCCAGTGTTGGGCTCAGTCCCTCTGGATACCTTAGTTCTCAATTGGGAAGGGAAGTTTCTCTATGCTTTCCCACCCTTCCCTCTTCTGTTCAAAGTGCTAGTCAAAATCAGATCTCAACCCCGCAAGATGATCCTGATTGATCCAGATTGGCCCAGACAACCCTGGTATCCACTTCTACTGTCCTTAGCAGTCCATCTTCCCTGTGTCTTCCCAGGAATCACAACCTGTTAACCTGTGCTCAGGGAGGTTTGGTACCAGACCTCAAATCTCTCAATCTCAAGGCCTGGCTCTTGAAGGTTAGAGTTTGCTGGTTTACCTCTCAAGGTGTAATGGATATCCTGAAGGCTTCTAGAAAACCTTCCACCAGGGCTACTTATAATTCCAAATGGAAGAGATTTTCCATATGGTGCTCTGGAAAGCATATTTCCCCAGAATCTGCTGATTTACCCACAGTCCTGGATTATATGGTCCACTTAAATACCTTGGGGCTGAGACCAGCTACCCTAAAAGTGCATCTGGCAGCTGTGTCTGCTTGTATTTCAGCAGGTAAGCCCTCTTCTCTTTCAGCTCACCCTGTATTTTCCAAGTTTTTCAAGGGATTGCTTTACACCAACCCTTCATTCAGGGCCCCTGCCCCTGCATGGGACCTTAATGTTTGCATTGCTCAGCTTATGCGACCTCCCTTTGAGCCTTTGTCTTCAGCAGAGCTTAAGTACTTGACTTGGAAGACTGTGTTTCTGGTAGCCATCACTTCTGTCAGACGCATAAGTGAATTACAAGCTTTATCAGTGGAGCCTGATTTTATCTCCTTTCATAGAGATAAGGTGGTCCTCAGGACTAACAGCAAGTTCTTGCCTAAGGTGGTTTAAGATTTCCACCTTAATCAATATATATCTCTTCCAGTGTACTTCTGACCATTCCTCCTCTGGCAGAGGAGGCTGCCAGCTTAGATGTGAAGAGAGCCCTTAGTTACTACATAGAGCGTATCAAGGGGTCAGCAGGTTTGACTCCCTCCAACTGTTCTCACTTATGGTGAGGTTGATAAAGGAAACCTGCCACTAAAGATCCATTGCCAGGTGGATTGTCTCTTGTATCCAATTTGCTGTGAAAAACTGGGTAAGGTTCCTCCCTCAGGCCTGAGGGCTCACTCTACCAGAGGTACAGCTGCTTCCCTGGCTGCTGCCAAGGACATCCCTATTCTAGAGATATGTCGAGCAGCTACCTGGAAAACAGTTCATACTTTTACCAAGCATTACTCCTGGATATCCAGGCTAGGAGTGATGCTCGGTTTGGCACAGCTGTGCTTCAGAGCCTATTTCCTAAGTAGGTTCTGTCCCTCCTCCATGGAGGTACTGCTTTGTAGTCTGCATATGTCATAATATAGCAAGACTTCATGTTGTTTGAAGAAAAAATTACTCACCTTAGTAATGTTGTTTCTTCTATTGGAGTCTTGCTATATTATGACCTCCCCTGCCTGCCCCTCTCAGAACCTCTGTTTTTGGGATGTGGGTGGGCAGTGCAGTGTTGGCACTTAGTAGGTGCCCACCTTGTTGTTTTCACCCCTCCTTTTTTGGGGTGACTTGGTATGTGTTTTTCATTTTTTGGGTCTCCTGACTTGAGTGTTTTGGGACCAAAAAATGTGTTCTTATGTTTAGTAGCCAGTTGGCTAGTGTAGGTTTACAGCTTCCACACAGGACCTCAGTGAGTTTAGCTCGTAAAGATCTGACGGTTTGAGTTTGAAGAACAACAGACAGAGTTTCAACCGAGCTCGAGCTCAGCGTTCCATGCCTGGCATGGAAAGTTAACTCTTTCACCTCCGGAGCAGTTTGAAGGTTGGGACTCACTGCATATGTCATAATATAGCAAGACTCCAATAGAAGAAACAACATTACTAAGGTGAGTAATTTTTTCTTCTTGTCTCCTGACTGCCACCAGGAAGCACACTGTTGAAGGGTCTCTTTTCACTCCCACCCCAGGGAAAGTGAGCTGTCCTCTGAATGCTGTACCCCATTTCCCCCACCAGCCCTCCGTTGCTCCAGGCTTGTTCCTGAACCCGGGTTATTGGCATCACAAACTGTAGCACTGCCACTGTGCTGGCAGGCTGGCTATTATATTAGAACTCATAAAAGAATATTTCAGTAAGTCACATTTCAAACCCCAGGAATCCTTCACTATGCTTAACAACTGCAATCATTCCTCTGGAATGAGCTGCCCCGGAGCCTAGAATTTTATGCTAATTATGGAATCTTAGAATGAAATTCTAAACTCTGCTATGTGGTCACCCTCTCCTGTGCCCGCTAATGTCAAATTTGTTTCTCTGCCTGAGGAAGAATTTGCCTCAAAGTCATCTCCAGTATTTCAGTGCCATTTACAGTTTATTTTTCCCCCTTTTATTATAGTAAACAGTTTTAGTTTTTGATACTCTGTGTTAGGGTATTATTTTAAAAGCTCTTCATTTTTATTTGTAATTTCTCCAGTTCCTCATCATATCCCAATAACCAGAGAAAGGCCCTTGTGGCTTGGTTCCCATCTTCAGGGAACCGCATTATTTTCTAACAAAAAATAACAAAACAACCCATATTATAATATTATACAGAAACCACTTAGCGTTTTTTATTTGTCTTGTCCCACTTCCCTTTTCTAGTGTAATCAAGATGATATGTGGCCTTTTTCTCCATTTTTAAGTTTTTCTTCTATGATTTCCTTTTATTATATGGAACTGAAATGCAGTTCATTTTTGTGATATTGGGTATGACAGGGCTGAATAAAACCCTTTCCCATTTGTTACGCAGAAAGAGTTAAACCCAAGGATCTGTTCTGTCCTCTTCTTTTCTGTCTCTTGTCTGTTTGGTTGGCCAAACAAATGTTCTCATGAGATCTAGGAACTGATCACTCTGATGGTCTCGCGACTCTCCGCCTCTGTGCCTTCACTTGCTGTTTCTGTCTTTTCGTTCCCCTAGCGTATTTGCATTTAGAAAAATATATGTGAATTTTTGTGTGAAACTGTACGTGATACTGGGATCCCTTAGTTTGAAACTGTATATAGTTATACTGTTGAAATGATTGCAAAAAGCTATTTGGAATTTAGGGGGTTAACCTTGACATGTAGCACAAACTTTTTTGCAGAGTTGTCAACAAGAGGTCAGTTCTGGGACATCATGTTCTATTGTGTTGCATCTATAAGGAAAGAAACTTACAAAGTTCTGGTCTCTTAATGAGCTCAGGATGCGGAAATAAGAGCAGCAATGCTTTTGCTAGAGTGAGACAGAGACTGAGAAACTGAAACTTGAAATTAGAGATACCCTCAGAAGACGACATAGGGGAACCAAAGTGCTTTCTGGTAGTCAGAGTTTGGCTTGACTGAGAGACCTAAAAAGAGTACAGATCCTACAGGCTTTAAAATTGTAAAATTTGTTTTCAACTCCTGGCTAAGGCAGACTATCATGAGTTGCATTTGAGGTGCTTGGGTTCGGATCACAATTTTGTCAGTTGTGAACTCTGTACAAAATATTGCCATAAAACACAAAAGAATAGGGCTAAAAAATTAGAAGATATTATGGCTTCTCAGTCTGCCTCCATCTCACCTAAAGGCTCAAAGGAGGGTCTAGCCCCTCAAATTAAGCAGAAGGATAAAGCTGCTACGGATGGTTCAGAAGTCAGGGTGTCAGAATGGGGGAACCCTGAATCCATTAAAAATTAACAAGACCTCTGAGCAGACACTGGAGACGGTGCCTGCTAAGGAAAAAAAAAAAAACTAAAAGAAAACAATGTTCAGACAACATGAAGTCTTGCTGTATTCTGACATTATGCAGTTAGCTCCAGCACTTGAACTGCTCCGGAGAGGAAAGAGTTAACTCTATGCCAAAGCATAGAACGTTGAGCTCGAGCTCGGTTCAAACCTCTGTCTGCTGCACTTTGAAGTGTAACCATTAGATTCTTTACTCTGCCTAACTGAACAGTCGCTCTGGAGATCTCTCCTTCACTATCAGTTCGGTACAGTAAAAACGTCGGATTATACCGCGATTTATTTTTATTTCGGTTCAGATCCCTGTCTGCGGTACAGTAAGTACTTAGGTAGTGGACTAGTGCTATTTTCTGTGGAAATTGTAAAGCGATATTTTTCAATTGGTTCGACTGAACCAGTTGTCTGTATTTTCGCTTAAGTTTACTTGGGTTTTCTGAAGTTAGTGTGAGGTACCGGTCCTTATCGGGTCTTAAAAAAAACGTATTTTTAACGTTTTTTTCAAATACCTGTGACATGGTTAGGAACCGATAAGGGGTCTTGCCTGGCTTTTGCCGAGTAAAGGGGAAGTTTTTAGGATGGCTTTGTCTGAGAAACCCAAAAGAAAAACCGGGCCCACTGGGTTTCAACACTGCAGTGAGTGTGGGGAGGCCTTTGCTAAGGCTGATCCCTACACCACCTGTGTTTACTGTCTGGGTTTTGACCACCTTGATTCAGACTGCCAGATATGTAAACATTTTCCTAAGGCCACCCTGGATAAAATATTGGGCAGGATTAGGGAAAAGGAGGCAGAGAAGTCCGCTGACCCTGATGGCCAGCCCGGTTCAGTTCCGATCGAACCTGAGGGAGTGCCCACTGACCTGGGCGAGACTCCCTTGAGCAAAAGGGGAGCTGATCCTGAGGGGTCGTTTCTGGCAAAAAGAAAGAAAAAAGAGAAATTGGCCAGTTCGGAACCAGAACCGCATCGTCCAACCGCCAAGGAAATTGACAGGGTGATTAGTATAGTTGAATTGCTCTGTTCAGTTCTGGCCGATCTGACGCCTCCTGGTAGACATTCGGTTCGGTCGGTTCCTCTGGTTCCGGACTATTCCCCAGAAGACTATTGTGAACCAGATTTGGAGGGGGATGATGATTACGATGATGATGATGATGGTGTAGATGGTCTGGATGAGCCCATAGAACCGGACATTTCCCCAGACAGACCTTCTGGTGTTCCCCTCCTAGGCTTTCTGAGTCCCCTTCCCACTTTATGTTCTACAAAAAAGTGTCAGAAACCCTCCAGCTCTCACTAGATGAAGCTGTCGAAGAGCAAGAGGAGCCTGACTATGTGGAGATGATGGACATCCCAGAATCCAAGAGATTGTCTATTCCCCTTCATAAATCTTTTGGGAAACAGACACAAAAGTTACTTAAAACTCCAAATTCTTTACCTCCTGTGGACAGACGAATGGACAAGAGGTATATGTTGGCAAGCCCAGGTACAGAGTACTTGTACCAGCAATGCAGCCATGTTGGGGTCATGCAGGCTGCAGCCTATGATAAGGCTAACATACCTTTGGCTTCACACCCCCCAGATAAAGACTCCAGGAAGCTGGATGCCATGGCTAAAAAACAGTACATGGCATCTTCCTTGGGACTCAGGCAGGCTAACTGTATGGCCTACACTGCCAGATACCAGAAGTCCAGATGGGATACTGTTCTGGAACTGGCTAAACAGGCTTCCCCCCAGCTTGCCAAGGAGCTGGAGGAGGTGGCTGCTGATGGAATTGAGGCATCAAAAATCCAGTTTTGTGCTGCTGTGGACTCCAATGATGTGTCATCAAGAGTCATGGCTACATCTGTGGCTCTTCGGAGACTGGCTTGGCTCAGATGTACTAGCCTTTCACAGGACATCTAGGGTAAGGCCATGGATTTCCCTGTCATGGAGAATTCTCAGTTTGGGGAGCAGACAGAGAATTATATGAAGAAAATGGATGAATACAGGACCACCTACAGGAGTGCACAAGCCAGGGAAAGGCAGGCAACTCCTCAGAAGCAGCAATCTAGGGGCAGGGGCAGGCCGTTTCACAGGCCTTTCTACCAGGCACAGGCCTCCTCTCCTTTTCCTCAGAGGGGATTCTACAGAGGGAGAGGCAGAAGGGGGATGAGCAGGGCTGCATCCTCTCAGTCTAAGGCTCCTGCCAAGCAGACACCTTGAGGTGTCAGCCTGGGTCGACTCCCTAATTCCTGTAGGAGGCAGGCTGGCTTATTACTTCCAGGACTGGAAGTCTGTTACCTCAGACAAATGGATCCTGGAGGTAGTAAGCCAGGGACTGGCCCCAGGGCTTCAGATAATTTTTTCTGGGTGGAAGTCAGATACTTCCATGAGTTGAAATTTGGAAGTCATTTCAGTTTTAATGGAGTCAAAATACTCCAGCTGTCAATTTTTTGGCAGTCAAAATACTCCAAGTCCTATAGTTTTAGAAGTCAACTCATTGGCCTTCTGAATACCTCGCTATAATCCACGCTGCACCCACATAAATACATTTCTTAATGTTTGGAAATGAAAATGTACAGGACACACAGTAATCAGATGATAATCAGCTGTATCTGTCCTTTCTGCCCGGACAAGATGATGCACTCTCCGTGCTAGATAACTGTCTCGCTGAGATCAGACTTTGGATGAGTTCCAGCTGGCTGAGACTGAATCCGGATAAGACTGAGGTGCTGGTAGTGGACCCAGGTCATCCGGGGGCAGGTTTGGGGGCTGGACAACCATCAGACTTATCTCTTGGTGGTATGTCGCTCACTACCTCCGATCAGGTGCGTAACCTGGGCGTTATTTTTGATGACAGTCTGACTCTAAAATCTCAGGTGCCAGCTGTCGTCAAATCCTCTTTTTACCATCTGAGGAATATCGCCCGGGTGAATTAGTCCATGCCTTTGCCACTACCCGTCTTGATTACTGCAATTCCCTCTACCTAGGGCTACCCGGGGTTGATATCCGCTGCCTGCAGCTTATGCAGAATGTGGCGGCCAGGCTTTTGACTGGGACTTTTAGAACCAGTCATATTACGCCTGTGCTCCACGAACTGCAGTGGCTGCCTGTTCGGTGGCGGATCACCTTTAGGGTTGGCTTGCTAACCTTTAAAGCCCTACATGATCAGGGATCCGGTTACCTGCAAGATCTCCTGGTACCCTACTGCCCCTTCAGTCCTCTAGCTCCAGCGAGGGATTGCTGGAGATTCCCAGGGTACGATTGAAGACATCAGGATCTCGTGCCTTCGCTTTTTCAGCACCTACCCTGTGGAATTCTCTACCTCGTTGGTTGAGAGAATGCCCAACTGTCGATAGATTTAAAATAGAGTTAAAAACTTATTTATTTAGTTTAGCTTTCCCCAGCTACGGATGACTTGTTTTAATGTTTATGTTTTAAATTCTATTTTATGTATCTGGTTTTATGTACAGTGCCTTGATTTTGAAAGGCGCTATAAAAATAAAGATTATTTGATTTGATTTGATTTAGTAATGTAATTCTGGTAAACAAAAGTTTGCTCATGCAGGTTGCAGCTGTCAGCAGCAACATAGAAGAAATGAGCTGCAGGTACCCCTTTGTACCTCCTCTGTTGTGTGCAAGCAGCCTCCAACCACACACACCTAAGAGATAACTCAGCAGTATCCAGCTAGTGACCTACGTACATTCTGCAACAGTGTTTCTGGCTGCAACAAGTGCCCCCTCCGCAAATGTAACAATAGCTGGAAATGGGCTATACAACCCTATAATATGTGCAGACATCTTTACTAATAGTGGTGGCATTCACTGTATCAGGATTATAGTGCAGTGCACGGTTTGGTTAATTTTAAAAGCATAAATCAATTATCAGATAAAGTAGAAAAAAGTTGTTAAATATTAACAGTGCCCATGCTACAGTACCAAGATAAAGTATAACATAAGCACAGGAAGCTGCCACCTGTTTGTGGCCTTTGTATATTCAGGAGTCTCCTACACAGTTATCTATCTGTGACAGTGCACTGACCCACTGGGTATATGATGGAACTGGCACTTGTCATCAGAAGGCACCCACCACAGTACCTGCTATCACTTTGATCAAGCCACTACTGGTCAGGGCAGATGGACCAGGGCAAGCAAACACTAACAGGGGCACCGCACCATTAAAAGCAGACCACTCACAGACTATCCACAATGGGAGATGGGATCAGTCAGGCCCTTTAAAGGAGATAGGAAATGGTCTGATCATGTTCTTATCTGTTAAATAAATAATAAACATCAAGAACTGGCCTCCGTGTGTGCTTGTCTTTACTGTATATGCTTAAAATACATACAGCCATGCTGCTCCTCCAGGTTGGACCCCTTGTTGGTTTCACAGCTTTTTTTTCTTAAAATCTGAGTCAGCGTGTGTCAAGTTTCAAAAGGCTGTCGTCAGTGACTCAGATTTTAGACTGCTGCTGAAATATACATGCAAGAACACCAACCATTTGAATCGCAGCTTCAGTGGATGATGCCACCCTTTGTGTACATAGCACAGGCTCAAAATAACTTATGTTTCATTCATGGCCACTAGCTCACTTCTAACCCCCCACCCCAAACACACACAGCCAACTCGGTTGATCACTGTACTAATTTAAAAAATTACAACCATCATTTTTTCAGCGACTGACTTACTAACCCCCGTTGCTGCCGTGCATATTCTTAATCAGTTGTTTAGAAGTAGGGCGGGACATTTGTAGGAAAAAAAAA
Organism: Neoceratodus forsteri; assembly: GCA_016271365.2. Lineage (NCBI taxonomy): Eukaryota > Metazoa > Chordata > Ceratodontiformes > Ceratodontidae > Neoceratodus > Neoceratodus forsteri. Next base: position 1,072,383,749 of record CM028130.1, read on the forward strand.
CTAGACCCCCTGATGACGTGCAGTTCACGAAACCGGTTAGGAGTTTGCCTTGCTGTGCATCCTGTAGCCGTTTGACTTTGAATGGCGTTCTGTTTATTAAATGATGCTCATTTTATACGACAACTTTTGAGTGCTGAGTCTTGTTCTTTAGAGTGTTTGGTGTGGACTTGAGCACCTTGGTTTCATGGAGGAGCTGTTTTTGTTGCAAATGATTCCTCAGAGGCAGCAGTCCAGGGGCAGGGGCAGGCCTTTTCACAGGCCTTTTTACCAAGCCCAGGCCTCCTCGTCTTACCCACAAAGGGTTTTTTGCGAGGGAGGGGTAGAAGGAGGATGAGCAGGGCTGCTTCTTCCTCCCAATCTATATCTCCTGCCAAGCAGACACCCTGAGGTGTCGGCCCTGGTCAACTCTCCAATCCCAGTAGGAGGCAGGCTGGCTTACTACTTTCAGGCCTGGAAGTCTATTACCTTAGACAAGTGGTTCCTGGAAGTAGTAAGCTAGGGACTAGCCCTCAGCTTCAAAAGGTACCCAAAAGGAGGGCCAAGTCTTTTCCACCTGCATCAGTTTCAGAAACCCTTGCCCTAGAGGCAGAGGTTTCCTCTCTCCTGGCTCTCAGAGCCATAGAGAAGGTTCCTACTCAACACAGGGGAAAAGGCCTGTACTCCAGGTACTTTCTCACCCCAAAGAAAACAGGGGAGTGGCGACCCATCCTGGATCTAAGGTATCTGAACAAACGCATTTCAGAACCCAAATTCAGAATGGTAACTCTGTGAATAATCCTTCCCTCTTTAAGGCCAGGAGATTGGCTAGCAACACTGGACCTCAAGGATGCCTACTTCCATATCCCTATAAGGTGCTCCCACAGAAAATACCTGAGGTTCGAGTTGTCTTCAGGCCATTATCGGTTCAAGGCCATGCCTTTTGGCCTAACATCTGCTCCAGTGGTGTTCACAAAGTGCCTTGCAATAGTGGTGGCTTACCTCAGAAGACAGGGTATCACCATTTTTCCATATCTGGATGACTGGCTCCTAGTAGGGCAGTCTTCAGACCAGGTCAGATCAGCTCTGCAAACCACTCAAGACTTGCTCAGTTCCCTGGGGTTTCTTCTCAATCTGCCAAAATCTGTCCTCGAACCAGTACAGCTTCTCACCTTCATAGGGGTGGATTGGATTCTACCCAAGCAAAAGCTTTCCTTCCTCTGGCAAGGGTGAAGGCCTTAGTAGACCTCGCTTCCTCCTTTTGGCCTCAGGTTTCTCTTTCAGCGAGACAGCTCCTCCAACTCCTGGGCCATATGGCAGCCTCCACTGCAGTGGTTCAAGGAGCCAGATTTCAGATGCGGGACATTCAGTTCCATCTAAGGTCCTTTTGGTCACAGAACAGATTCTCTCACCAAACTGATTCCAGTGACCTGAACTCTGGTCCAGGCTCTCCAGTGGTGGCTGGACCAGGACAACCTCAGACAAGGGGTTCCATTTCTCCCTCAACTTCCATCAGTAGTACTGACTACGGATGCTTCTCTCCTAGGCTGGGGAGCCCACCTGGGAGCCCTAACAGCTCAGGGGATCTGGTCCCTGCAGGAGTCTCTTCTTCATATCAACCTCCTGGAACTCAGGGCAGTTTTTCTAGTCCTTCAGACCTTTTTGGATTCAGTCAAAGGCAAGGTGGTCCAAGTCAGGACGGACAACACTACCACAATGTGGTACATCAACAAGCAGGGAGGCACTCGGTACACGGCCTTGTGCACAGAGGCCATGATGATTTGGTCTCTAGCCTGTTCCCTTCAGACTTCCCTGGTAGCAGTTCATCTTCCAGGGAAGGACAATGCGCTGGCAGATGCCCTGAGCAGGATTTCACAGGGGCATCACGAATGGTCCTTGAATCCTCACATTCTGAGGATCATTTTCTCCAAGTGGGGCATTCCAGAAATAGATCTATTTGCAGCACCAGACAATCATCAACTTCCTTTGTTTTGCTGCAGACCTCCAGTCCTGGGGACAGTTCCCCAGGATGCCCTGATTCTGAACTGGAAGGGCAGGTTTCTCTATGCCTTCCCTCCTTTCCCTCTCCTGTTCAGAGTTCTGATCAAGATAAGAACTCAACCCTGCACAGTGATACTGGTGGCTCCAGATTGGGCCAGACAACCCTAGTATCCTCTACTGCTGTCCTTGGCTGTCTCATGTCCCCTGTCTCTTCCCGGGAGATACAATCTTCTCTTCTCCTCCCAGGGGCGGATCTGGTACCCAAATCTCCAGTCTCTCAACCTCAAGGCCTGGTTCTTGAAGAGTTAGAATATGCAGCTCTACATCTCTCTCAGGGAGTTCTGGATATTCTGAAGGTCTCCAGAAAACCTTCCACTAGAAAAACTTACAATTCCAAATGGAAGAGGTTCAGTATTTGGTGCTCTCAGAAAGGTATTGTGCCTGATTCTGTAGGCATTTCCACAACCTTAGATTATCTAGCTCATCTGAATAGTCTAGGCCTTAGGCCTGCCACTCTGAAGGTTCATCTAGCAGCTGTCTCTGCATTCCTTTCAGCAGGGAAGGGCTCTTCCCTGGCATCTCATCCTGTTTTCAGGAAGTTTTTCAAAGGCCTGGTTCACATTAACCCTCCCTTTAGGGAGCCTACTCCGCCTTGGGATCTTAATGTCTGCATTGCTCAGCTTATGCAGCCACCCTTTGAGCCTATGGCTTCGGCTGAATTGAAGTACTTGACCTGGAAAACTGTGTTTCTGGTAGCTATTACTTCTGCCAGGCGGATTAGCGAATTACAGGCCCTGTCAGTTGAACCTGACTTCATATCCTTCCATAGGGATAAAGTGGTCCTAAGAAATCTTAGGAGGTTCTTGCCTAAAGTGGTATCGGATTTTCACCTAAACCAGTCTATGTCTCTTCCTGTATTTTTCACTGACCATTCTTCCCCAAGGGAAAGAAGATTACACAGTTTGGATGTTAAAAGGGCACTTAGCTACTTCATAGAGCATATTAAGGCACACAGAAATGACTGTCTTCAATTGTTCCTCACTCATGGTGAAGTGGGGAAAGGTAAGCCTGCCACTAAGAGAACTATTGTCAGGTGGATTGTTTCCTATATACAATTTTGCTATGACAAATTGGGTAGAACACCCCCTTCAGGCCTGAGGGCTCACTTGACTAGGGGCACAGCTGCTACTCTAGCTGCGGCCAGAGATATACCCTTGTTAGAGATCTGTAAAGCAGCCACCTGGAAAACAGTACATACATTCACCAAGCATTACTCTCTGGACATCCAGGCTAGGAGTGATGCTAGGTTTGGCACAGCAGTACTGCAGAGCCTGTTCCCAAAGTTCTGCATTCCCTCCTCCATAGGGAACTGCTTGGTAGTCTACATTATGTCTGAATACAGCAAGACTTCATGTTGTTTGAAGAAAAAATTGCCCACCATAGTAATGTTTCTTCTAATGGAGTCTTGCTGTATTCAGACCTCCCCCCGCCTCCCCTCTTAGAACCTGTTTTTGGGAAGTGAGTTGGCAGGCACAGTGTTGCACCTCAGGGGTGTACCTTGTACCCTCCCTCTTGGTGGGGTAACTGTTATGTTTTTCCTTCTTGTGTTGCATAGTTTGAATTGTCACTACCTTATTTCTTCTTGGGTTCTCGACTTGAGTCTTTTTTGGACCCCAAAAAGTATTTTGCCTTTTGGCTATGTGTTCAAACAATTTCCACATTTTAGTGTTAAGTTAGCTAGTTGCTCATAAGAATCTGCCGGTTGCACTGGTAAGTACCACAGACAGAGGTTTGAAAACCGAGCTCGAGCTCAACGTTCCATGCTTCTGCATGGAGTTAACTCTTTCCTCTCCGGGGCAGTTCAAGTACTGGGGCTAACTGCATTATGTCTGAATACAGCAAGACTCCATTAGAAGAAACAACATTACTATGGTGAGTAATTTTTTCTTTTGTTTTGGGTTTCTCGACTTGAGTCTTTTGGGGCTTCAAAATATTTGGTTGCCTTTTGGCTAGTAAATTTACAATTTCCACATAGTGGGGGTAGTTAGTTAGTGTTAGCTCGTAAGAATCTGACGGTTACACTTCAAAGTGCAGCAGACAGAGGTTTGAACCGAGCTCAAGCTCAATGTTCTATGCTTTGGCATAGAGTTAACTCTTTCCTCTCTGGAGCAGTTCAAGTGCTGGGGCTAACTGCATAATGTCAGAATACAGCAAGACTCCATTAGAAGAAACACAATTACTAAAGTGAGTAATTTTTTCTTGCTGTTCCTCCTCTTGAAGAAGGAAAGGGGACACCTGTGGATAAGAATAAGATGCCCTCTTTAGAGGACATGACTTAATGCATGGTAGTTCCTCCAGGCTTTTCAGGCTATGGGGAACTTTATGAGTATCCCCCCACCCCCCGGCTCTAGCACCTATCCCAGGGCCAGTGGAGGAGGAGGAGGAGGCTGAATTTTACTATGAGGAGGAGGAACAGGAACTTATAGAGCCTGATGGTTCCTCTTAACCGGAGTTCAGTTCTCCCCCTCATCCCTCGGACAATTACACTTCTCACTACTCCTTTGTGAGGCAAATGATCCGTACCCTCAATATCTCATCGCAAGAGACTGCAGAAGATGAGGATGAGGTGGAGTTTCTGGACATGATAGGCTTAACCACCACTAAGAGGCTGCTTTTGCCCATTCACAAGTCTCTCAAAAAGGCCACTTGTAAAGTGGTGGCATCACCCACCTCTGCTGCTGGCATTGACAAGAAAATAAAGAAAAAATATCAGGTTGACAAGCAGGATGCTGGCAGGGAGCTGAGTACCTGTATTCCCACCCTGACCATGAGGAAGTGGTCCGGACTGCTGCCTGTGATAAAGTCCAAGTGCCTCTTTCTTCCCAGCCCCTGGATAAGAATTCCAGGAGGTTGGATAGTATGAGCAAGAAAGTCTGTACAACAGCTTCCTTGCTTTTAAGACAGGCAGTATACATGGCCTTCACAGCTCAATACCAAAAGGCACTATGGAGCTCTATTTTGGCAATGAGCAAAAAGCTATGGGTGACTTGGCACAAGATCTGGCAGACACAGCAAAAACTGCCATAGATGCCACCAAGTAGCAGTTACATATGGCAGTAGATCATGATGCCAGTGACACTGTTTTTAAGGTCATGGTATATGCAATGTCCTTAAGAAGGTTTGCTTGGCATAGAACCACAAACCTCTCTCAGGACACTCAAAAAAAGCAATGGATTTCACTTGTGAGAGAAATTCTTTTTGGTGACAAAACAGAGGCTTACATTAAAAACAGGCTTACATAAAGAAGGTGGATGAGTATAAGACACTCCATTTCCCAAAGACCTTATGGAGGGGTTGTAGGGACCGGGGTTACTACCCCCACTCTTACCTTGCCTATGGTTTTGCCCCTCAGAGAGGATTCTTCAGGGGCAGTGGCAGGAGGGGTTCTAGGCATGCAGATGTAACACCAGCCCCCAAGACTCAGGCAAAGCAAAACCCCTGACAAGTCTGTGCAGGTTGCCTAACAATTGCCAGTGGGAGCAAGGCTGATTCACTGTTCTAGGAATGGGAAAAAATGACCACAGACAGGTGGGTCCTGGAAATAGTGAGTTATGGTCTGATCCTATAGTTCAAGAAGTTTCCAAAACTGCAGGCTGTCAAAAACTTCACACTTCATACTCCAACATAAAAATTCCTGCTGGGGTTAGAGGAAAGAAGTTATAAGCAAATGCAATGAAGAAAGTTCTCCCCCTGCACAATGGAGGAAGGGGCTTTACTCCAGATACTTCCTGACCCACAAGCAAAATGGGGAGCGGTGACCCATTTTAGATTTGAGATACCTGAACAAACTTATAAGGGAAAAGTTCAAGATGGTAACACTGGGATTAGTGATTCCGTCACTATAACAGGAAGAGTGGTTAGGGTCACTGGATGCAAAAGATACCTTCTTTCACACACCAGTTAGGCCCCAATCACAGAAAGTACTTCAGATTCAAGGTTGGGAACTGCCACTGTCAGTTCACAGCCCTACCTTTCGACCTGTCCTTAGCTTCCAGAGTGTTCACATAGGGCCTAGCTGTGGTGGCAGCACATTTAAGAGGCAGTGGATGGTGGTCTTTCCTTACCTAGATGACTAGTTAGCCACAGGAAAGCCAATCCAGGAGGCCAAGTACTCCCTCCTACACACCCTGGAGGACCTGGACTTTCTAATAAATGTCCAAAAGTCCCAGACAGAGCCTGTGTAGCTTCTGGACTTTATAGGTGCAGAGTTGGATGCCCACCAAGGGAAGGCTTTTCTTCCTCGACAAAGCGTAGCAAACCTGATGGTACTTGCAAGGTCTTTCAGGGCAGGGCAGCCCAGAACAGCAAGGGACTTCCTTCATCTGCTGGGGTGTATGGCCTCATCTACAGCTGTAGTTCCACGTGCCAGGTTCCAAATGAGGGATATACAGTACCACTTGGGGTCCCATTGGTCCCAAAGGCGAGGCCCACTGTCAAAACTGGTGCCCATGTCAAAGTGACTGTTAAGGGCACTGGAGTGGTGGAAGGCAGAAAACAACCTCAGAAAAGGGGTTCCCTTCCTACAGCAATCACCCTTGGTGATGCTCACTACAGATGCCTCTCTCTTGGGCTGGGGTGCTTCTCTGGAGGATTTCATCATAAGTGGGATGTGGAACCCATAGGAGTCCCAGGAGCTCATAAACCTCCTGGAACTCAGGGCAGTGTATTTGTCAATGCAGGCGTTTGCCGCCCAACTCAGAGGTCAGTCCATTCAGGTCAGGATACACAACACCAACTCCATATGTTATATCAATAAGCAGGGAGAGACAAGATCTTCAAATCTCTGCACAGAAGCAATGGAGATTAGGAATCTAGCCTATTCCCTGGAGGTACAACTAGCAGCAGTTCACCTGACAGGGAAAGACAATGTTTTGCCAGGTTTCCTGAGCAGAATCAGCCAGGGATGTCACAAATGGACCCTGAACAAGCAGGTGTTGGCTGCTGTGTTCAGAAGGTGGGGCACACCAGAGACAGACCTGTTTGCATCCTGGGAAAACTACCAGCTTCCCTTATCTGTTGCAGGCCCCCCTCAATGGGGACAGTCCCAGATAATGCTCTAATCCTCAGTTGGGTAGGGAAGTTTCTCTTTGCCTTCCCTCCATTCCCACTCTTACTAAGGGTGCTGCTGAAACTGAGGGGAGAGTCAGCAATCATGCTCTTAATAGCTCCGGATTGGGGCAGGCAGACTTGGTACTCACCTCTTCTGTCCCTCTCCATCAAATATCCTATCATCCTCTCCCTGAGTACAATCTGCTGACCTTGTCACAGGACAGGATAACATTTCCAGACCCTGTATCTCAAGGCATGGTACTTGAAGAGCTGGAGTTCTCTGACCTAAACCTCGTGTAAGAAGTTTTGGAAGTGCTTAAGGTATTCAGAAAACCAGCAACAAGGAAAACCTATGCCTCAAGGTGGAAATGAGTTTCCCTTTGGTGTTCCTCTAGATAGCTCAGTCCACTCTAGGCATACCTTCCTACTATCTTTGACTACCTGGTTCACCTTCAGTTTCTGGTCTTCAGTCCTTCAACTCTGAAGGTGCATCTGGCGGCAGTGTCAGCATATGCTTCTGCTGGCAAGGACAGGTCAGTGGCCTCTCAGCCCATCTTCAGAAAGTTATCCAAAGGTCTTACCCACTGTACTCTCTAGTCAGGGATTCAGTCCCATCATGGGACCTGAATCTGTGCATTGCCCAGCTCATGGAGCCTTCTTTCAAGTCCATGGCAACTGCAGATTTGAAATATGTTACCTGGAAGACAGTGTTCCTAGTAGCTGTGACAATCTACCAGAAGGGTAAGCGAGCTACAAGCCTTCTACACAGATCCTAAGTATATTATTTTCCACAGGGACAAGCTAGTTTTAAGAACTAATAGAAAATTTCTCCCTAAAGTGGTGCCTGAATTTAATCTGAACCAGCCTATTGCACTACCAGTGTTCTTGCAAAATCCAGTTCAGGTGAGAAAAAGCTCCACAGTTTGGATGTTAAACTAGCTACTATTTAGACCATATAGAAGAGGTAGGGTCCACTGATACTCAGTTATGTGTCACCTACAGTGAAGTGGGTAAAGGTAAACCAACATCCAAGAGAACAATTTCTCATTGGATAGTCTTCTTCATACAGTTCTGTTATGGCAAAACTGGCAAGCTGCCACCACAAGGCCTCAGGGCACACTCTAAATGTGGCACCTCTGCCTCTGTGGTAGCATCAAGGGTTATTTCCTTGCAGGAAATCTCTAAAGCAGCTACAGTTGAACCTCGGTTATCCGGATAACTCGCTCTTCAAACAACATAAAGTCGTGCTGTATTCTGACTATTGCAGTTAGCCCCAGCACTCAAACTGCCCCGGAGAGTAGAGGGTTAATTTTCTATGCAGAGCATAGAACGTTGAGCTCGAGCTCGGTTCAAACCTCTGTGTGCTGCACTTTGAAGCACAACTGTCAAATTCTTTATTCCACCTAACTGAACGGCCGCTCCGGAAATTTCTCCTTTGCTCACGGCTCGTAAGTCAGTTAAAGTCCTCAGTTTTACCAATTATTTTTCGCAAGTTTCGGTTCAGATCTCTGTCTGTGGTACAGTAAGTACTAGGTAGTGAACTAGACATAGTAAACTTGTGGAAATTGTAAAAACTGATTTTTCGACCGGTTCGGCTGAACCGGCTGTTTATTGATTTATATATTCAGTCTTTGTTTTTAAACTTAGAGTGTGGTTACTGGTCCTTGTCGGTTTTAAAAAAACTGCATTTTCTTGTGTTTTTTTCCAATACCCGTGACACGGTTAGAAACCGATAAGGGTGTCTTGCCTGGTTGTTTGCCATAAAAAGGGTAAGTTTGTGGTTAGGATGGCTATGTCTGAGAAACCCAAAAGAAAAACTGGGCCCACTAGGTTTCAACACTGCACTGCACCCTAAACAATAAACACTGTGTGTGTGGGGAGGTCTTTGCTAAGGTTGATCCCCACACCACCTGTGTTTATTGTTTAGGGTTTGACCACCTCGATTCAGACTGCCAAACCTGTAAAAATTTCCCTAAGTCTACCCTGGAAAAAAGATTAGGTAGGCTCAGGAATAAGGAGGCAGTGAAGTCCGCTGACCCAGATGGCCAGCCTGGTTCGGTTCCAACCGAACCTGAGGGAGTGCCCTCTGACCAGGGCGATACTTCTTCGGGTAAGAGGAGAGCCGATCCTGAGGGATCGGTTCCTACAAAAGAAAAGAAGAAAAAATCGGCCGGTTCAGTCCGAGAGACCCATTTTCTGACCGCCGAAGAGATTGCCAGTGCGATAAGGATTGTAGAATTGCTCCGTCCAGTTCCATCTGATCCGGCAACTTCTGGTAGGCGCTCGGTTTGGTCGGTTCCTCCAGTTCAAGATTATGCCCCTGAAGATTTCTATGAACCGGATTTGGAGGGGGATGATAATTATGACGATGATGATGGTGTGGGAGGTCTGGTTGAGCCCAATGAACCGGACCTCTCCCCAGACAGGCCTTCTGGTGTTTCCCCTTCTAGGTTTTCTGAATCCCCTTCCCACTACATGTTTTACAGGAAAGTGGCAGAAACCCTCCAGCTCCCTGTGGAAGAAGCTGTAGAGGAACAAGAGGAACCTGATTATGTGGAGATGATGGACATCCCAGAGTCCACGAGACTATCTATTCCCCTTCATAAGTCTTTTGGGAAACAGACACAAAAGATTTTAAAAACTCCAAATTCTGTACCTCCTGTCAACAGAAGGATGGACAAAAGGTACACCTTATCAGGTTCTGGTACAGAGTACTTGTATCAACAATGCAGCCATGTTGAGGTTGTGCAGGCTGCAGCCTGTGATAAGGCTAATAAACCCTTGGCTTCACACCCCAGATAAGATTCTAGGAAGCTGGATGCCATGGCAAAAGAAACAGTACATGGCATCCGCCTTGGGACTCAGGCAGGCTAATTATATGGCCTATGCAGCCAGGTACCAGAAGTCCAGGTGGGACAATGTACTGGCACTGGCTAAGCAGGCCTCCCCCCAGCTAGCCTCAGAGCTGGAGGAGGTGGCTGCTGATGGGATTGAGGCATCTAAGTACAGTTCCATGCTGCTGTGACTCCAATGATGTGTTCTCTAGAGTCATGGCTACATCTGTGGCTCTTTGGAGAATGGCTTGGCTCAGATGTATTAGTCTCTCAGGACACCCAGGCTAAGGCCATGGATTTCCTGTGGTGGGTAATTCTCTGTTTGGGAAGCAGACAAAGAATTACATGAAAAGATGGATGAGTATAGGACCACCTATAGGAGTGCACAGGCCAAGAAGGCAGGCAACTCCTCAAAGACAGCAGGCTAGGGGCAGGGGCAGGCCTTTTCATAGGCCCTTCTACCAAGCACAGGCCTCTTCTCCCTTTCCTCACAGGGGGTTCTTCAGAGGGAGAGGCAGAAGGGGATGAGCAGGGCTGCATCCATCCCTCAGCCTATGGCTCCTGGCAAGCAGACACCCTGATATGTCAGCCTGGGTTGACTCCCCCATTCCTGTAGGAGGCAGGCTGGCTTACTTCGTCCAGGACTGGATGTCTGTTACCTCAGACAAGTGGGTCCTGGAGGTGGTAAGCCAGGGGCTGGTTCTCAGCTTCAAGAAATTTCCAAAGCAGAGGGCCAGATCTTTTCCACCTGCAAGCATCTCCGAAACCATTGCCCTAGAGGCAGAGGTTTCACTCTACTAGTTCTAAAGGCTGTAGAGAGGTTCTTTCATTGCACAGGGGCAAAGGTCTGTACTCCAGGTACTTCCTTACCCCAAAAAAGACAGGGGAGTGGCGACCTATCCTAGACTTAAGATACCTAAAAAACATCTTTAAAACCAAAATTCAAAATGGTGACTCTGGGAATAATCCTTCCCTCTCTAAGGCCAGGGGATTGGCTAGCCTCCTGGACTTAAAAGATACCTACTTTCACATTCCCATCAGGCGCTCCCACAGTAAGTACCTCAGGTTCGAATTGCCTTCAGGCCATTATCAGTTCAAAACTATGCCCTTCGGCCTGACATCAGCTCCAAGGGTATTCACAAAATGGCTAGCAGTAGTAGTGGCCTTTTTAAGAAGGAAAAATATTTCCATATTTCCATACCTGGACGGTTGTGGGTCAGTCCCCAGACTAAGTCAAGTCAGATCTTTAACTGACTCAGCTAGTGCTCACTTCCCTAGGATTCCTTCTCAATCTTCCCAAGTCAGTTCTCGAGCCTGTACAGCTCCTCACCTTCATAGGGGCAGAGTTGGATACAGTCAAAGCAAGAGCTTTTCTTCCCCTGGAAAGGGCAAGGGCTATTGTAGAGCTGGCTTCTTCATTCCACCTTCTGGTCTCTCGGCCAGCAAGGCACTTCCTTCAACTTCTGGGCCACATGGCAGCTTCTACAGCAGTGGTCCAAGGGGCCAGATTTCAAATGAAGGACAATCAGTTTCACCTGAGGGCCTTTTGGTCTCGGAAGAAAGATTCTCTAACCAAACTAGTTTCAGTGACCCAGACTTTGATCCAGGCTCTCCAATGGTGGCAGGATCAGGACAACCTCAGGCAAGGAGTCCCATTCATCACTCAGTCTCACTCTGTGGTCCTAACCACGGATGCTTCTATATTGGGGAGCCCATCTGGGGGCTCTCACAGCCCAGGGACTGTGGTCCCCTCAGGAATCCCTTCTTCATATCAATCTCTTGGAACTCAGGGCGGTCTTTCTGGCCCTGCAAGCTTTCTCTCAGTCAGTGCAGAACAAGGTGGTTCAGGTCAGGACAGACAACACCACCACCATGTGGTACATCAACAAGTAGGAGGCACTCGGTCCATGGCCTTGTGCCGGAAGCCATGAATTGTGGTCCCTAGCTTATTCTCTGTAGACCTCTCTGATGCAGTCCACCTTCCAGGGAAGGACAGTGTGCTAGCAGATGCATTGAGCAGGATCTCCCAGGGCCATCACGAATGGTCCCTGGACCCTCTGGTGTTGAAAGTGATTTTTTCAAGATGGGGCACTCCAGAGATAGATCTCTTTGCAGCCCCAGACAATCACCAACTTCCTCTGTTTTGTTGCAGACCTCCAGTATTGGGCTCAGTCCCTCTGGATGCTCTGATTTTGAACTGGGAAGGGAAATTTCTATATGCCTTCTCTCCCTTTCCTCTACTGTTGAAGGTTCTGGTCAAGGTAAGGTCACAACCTTGCAAAGTGATTCTGATTGCTCCAGACTGGGCCAGGCAGCCTTGGTACCCCCTGTTGCTGTCCCTAGCAGTCCATCTTCCTCTGTCTCTTCCCAGGAATTACAACCTGTTAACCTCCTCTCATGGAAGGATTTGGTACCCCAATCTTCAGTTGCTCAATCTCAAGGCATGGCTCTTGAAGAGTTAGAGTATGCAGATTTGCATCTGTCCCAAGGGGTTCTGGATATTTTCAAAGCCTCTCGAAAGCCTGCTACCAGAAAAACTTACAACTCCAAATGGAAAAGATTCAGCATTTGGTGTTCCAAGAAGCATATATCCCCAGACACTGCTGAATTGGCTACAGTTCTGGATTGTATGGTTCATCTTAATGGCCTAGTCCTCAGACCAGCTACTGTCAAAGTACATTTGTCAGCTGTTTCTGCCTTTCTGTCAGCGGGAAAGCCTTCCTCACTGTCATCTCATCCTGTATTCTGTAAATATTTCAAGGGATTGCTTCATACCACCCCCCCTTAGGGATGTTACCCCTGCTTGGGATCTTAATGTTTGCATTGCTCAGCTTATGCAACCCCCTTTTGAGCCTTTATCTTCAGCAGAGCTTAAGTACTTGACTTGGAAAACTGTGTTCCTGGTAGCTATTACCTCTGCCAGGCGTTTCAATGAACTGCAAGCTCTGTCAGTGGAGCCTGATTTTATCTCATTCCGTAGAAATAAGGTGGTCCTTAGAACTAATAGGAGTTTTTTACCTAAAGTGGTTTCAGATTTTCATCTGAACCAATCTGTGTCTCTCCCTGTGTTCTTCACTAATCATTCTTCTTCAGGAGAAAAAAGTTTACACAGTTTGGATGTTAAAAGTGCCCTTAGTTACTACATCGAGCGTACTAAAGCTCACAGGTTTGACGCCCTTCAGTTGTTTCTCACTTATGGGGAAGTGGAGAAGGGCAAACCTGCCACTAAGAGTACTATTGCCAGGTGGATTGTCTCTTGTATTCAATTCTGCTATGAGAAGCTAGGCAAAATACCTCCCTCAGGCCTGAGGGCTCATTTGACTAGAGGTACAGCTGCTTCCCTGGCTGCGGCCAGGGATATTCCTTTGCTAGAGACATGTGAAGCAGCCACCTGGAAAACATTCCATACATTTACCAAGCATTACTCCCTGGACATCCAGGCTAGGAGTGATTCTCGGTTTGGTACAGCAGTACTGCAGAGCCTGTTCCCAAGGTAGGTTCGATTCCCTCCTCCATGGAGGTACTGCTTCGTAGTCTGCAATAGTCAGAATACAGCAAGACTTCATGTTGTTTGAAGAAAAAAATTACTCACCTTAGTAATTATGTTTCTTCTAATGGAGTCTTGCTGTATTCTGACCTCCCTCCTCTCAGAACCTGTTTTTGGAAAGTGGGCTGGCAGGTGCAGTGTTGCACCCCAGGGGTGCATTTGGGTACTCCCTCCTTTTAGAGAGGGGGAGTGGGTTATATTATTAATTTAACAGTCTTAAGTTGTTCACTACCTGGTTTTTGATTTTGGATTTCTTGACTTGAGTCTTTTGGGGATCCAAAATATTTAGTTGCCATTTGGCTAGTAAAAATTTTACAATTTCCACATAGTTAGTTAGTATTAGCTCATAAGAATATGACAGTTGTACTTCAAAGTGCAGCAGACAGAGGTTTGAACTGAGCTCAAGCTCAACATTTTATGCTTTGCATAGAAAATTAACCCTCTACTCTCCGGGGCAGTTTGAGTGCTGGGGCTAACTGCAATAGTCAGACTACAGCAAGACTCCATTAGAAGAAACATAATTACTAAGGTGAGTAATTTTTTCGTATGGACTTCCGTCGCAGTCCCATCAAAATATCGCAAAATGCGTTACAATGCCCTTAGATGTTTTGGGGTTGTTTTTGGGCTGGGGTCGTGGTTGGCGATTAGTGGTCATTATCAGTACTGCTAGTACAAAGCAACACTCTTACAGTCTCTGACAGTCTAAGTAGCTTTGTGTTCAAGAAAATGTCCCTGATGGAATGCCCGACAATATCCCCGAATGCCTTGATTTCCCCGAAACGGCCAAAAATGACTGTGAATTTTCGTTGGAGATCGAGGAGCTCAATGCTTATGATCAGGACATTCTCACCTCGCCTGACCTCACTGACGGGCACATTCTCAGCCTGGTTAGCAATCCCGGAATACCAGAAGAAGAGTATGATCTCAATAAACCATGAGAAGAGGAAACAGTGTCTAGTTCACAGGCAGTGGAACATTTTAAAAGGTGCAACTATTGGTTAAAGAGACAGACTGATGCCGATCCAGTACACCTAATAACACTGAACAGGCTGCTTGCATTGGCATCGAAAAAGAAATACAGCGGGGCAAAACAAACGATACTGAGTTTTTTAAAACCTAGTGAAGCTTTTAAATTTTTTTTTAAACTGAATAAAGAGACTAAGCTTTTAATTACGCATTTTAAAGATTATTACTTTACTTGTAGAGACCACACTTTTTAATAAATACTGTTCCGTGTTTCAACCGCATTTTATGGTGTGTTTGTGGTACTGCAGTATGGGCACTTTCAATTAACCGGACGATCGATTATCCGGATGAGATTGCTGTCCCCGAGAGGTCCAGATAATCGAGGTTCAACTGTACTTGGAAGACAGTACACATTTTCATAAAGCATTATTGCCTTGACATACAGTCCAGAAGGGATGCCAGCTTTGGCATTGCTATCTTGTAGAACCTTTTTCTTAAATAGGTTCTGTACCCAGCCTCCAAAGGTACTGCTTTGTAGTCTGCAGTTATTAAGCATAGTGAGGGATTCCTGGGTTTTGAAAAAAAAATTACTATGGTAATGTTGTTTCTTCCAAGGGATCCCTCACTGTGCTTAACAAACCCATCCCTATCTCCCCTTCCATAACCAGGAAAATGGTTTTCACAAGATTCAGATCTTCCCGTACATAAAGTCTCCACCACTCAATCACACTAATGGGACTATGCCGGGGGCGCTAGGACTGAGCGGGAGCAAAAAATCTTCAGGAGGGCCGGCAACGAGTTAGAGCCGCATGGAAGTGGCACCGCAAGACTGGCTTATGCCGTATAGGCTACTGTACCTCGATGTCGACCCCTCAACTGCCTCAGTTCCTTTTTTCTCGCCATCGAGTGCACTTCAGTGACGACGTCACTTGCTCACTGGGAGTCAAATCTTCACATCTATATGACGGCAGCTTTAATCGTTCAGTTTTGATTTGCATTATTATTTATTTCATTTTTATTTTAGTAAAAAAAAAAAACGTTTTTCTTCGAACATACACAGAAGTCCTCTTCAGCCTGCCTTCGACGGAGTCGACCATGAGTGGGGCCAGTGATGGTAGGGAGACTTCACATGAAAGCTGTGTTTTCAGCAGGGCTGGGTCTTGTCCGCTTCCCTCTATGGAAGGGGGGGATCAGACTATGGGTAGTCCAGTGCTCGGGAGGAAGGGCAGTCCTCCTGAAAGCACAAAAAGGAATGGGCCTGTTCTCGATCTTTGTCGAGAACCCAGCACCGCTCGGCTTCAAGCTCTTCTTTGTCCCACCAGTTGAAGAAGAAATGGTACCGCTCGAGGTCGCCCTATGGTATGTCTGCTTCACAGTCGTCAGTAATGGGGGACAGCAGGCTGACTCCAACTCCATCGGGGTCACCTGCAGCCTTTGTTCCTAGTGGTCGGCAACCTCGACTCCATAGTCCCTCCCCGCCTCCTGGGGGGGTCCTACATTGAGTAGTTTCATCATTGGGCCACTCTTATGGAGCAGTGGGTTCGGTGGTTGTCCTGACTTTCTAAGACTGCATAGTTTGCCCTGGGGCCTTCAGACCTAGGGGCTTTGAACCCATGGGTAGGACGGTTGGGGCTTCCTGGTCACACAGCACCTTCTTTGGTGCCATTGACACTGCACCCTTGTGCTTTTCCCTCTCACATGGTTGCGGCACAGGGGCCTGCACAGGTACCATTTTCTCCTATTCATTTTTAAGATCTTCATCCTTGGGTCCTCCGAGAGTTGGCTAGGGGTCTCTGGGTGCTGGCGTGGTGCCACCTTTGACTCCAGTCTTGGTGGTGCCATCACGGAATCTGGTATTCTCGACTCCGATTCAAGGAGCACTCCTTCCTGCTCTCTTTCCTCACCTTCCTTTATATACTATCCCTCCTAGTCTAGCAGGAGACAACATTGAGCCTGATCCTGATCTGTGATTTGGAGACGGCTTTGATGAAGATTTATCTCTCGGAGTGGGGAGTAAGCCCTCTACTTCATCAGTGCTTCTGGTCGAGGACCTGTCTTTTAAATCTCTTTTGAAGAATAGGAATTCCACTCTCTCTTTTCAGACTTCGAAAGTGGTTCTGGGGAAGTTGTTGCACCTTCAGTATCTGCCTGTCCCAGAGATCCCTGTGGAATTGACTCCTCCGGTACAGCCCTCTTTCGAGACTCTCTTACAAATGGTGTGGGACAATCTGGCGCTTATTCCTTCTGTGGCTAAATCTGTTGACAGGAAGTACGCTCCTCCTAAGGATCGACCAATCCTGGCCTCTCAAACCTTCACTGACGCATAGTGGTCCTGGCAGAAAATGACAAGGCCGTCCTCCCTCAGGAGTCTATGGCCCATCTAGTGAACAAAGAATCTCGTAAGATTGACACACTGGGGAAGCGAGTCTTCACCACCGCTACCTTAGGTATGCATATTGTTAGTTACCAGGGCTACTTCTCATAATATGAGTATACCCGCTGGCATTCCCTAAAAGCTACTGTGGAGACTCTTCCGGAGTCAGACATTACCTCAGAGCTCCTCCAATCTATCACTAGAGATATTGAGTCCAATAATCAGCAACTTAAGGCTGCTATGGACGCCTTTGACACTGCTTCTAGAGGAGCAGCAGCAGCTGGGATATGCACTCATTGCCATTCATGGTTACAAACCTCTGGGTTCACAAATGATGCCCAGCAATGAGTCATGAATTTACCATTTGATGGTGCTTATCTGTTTGGCCCACAGGTGGAACAGGTACTCGAGGCCACACAGAAAACTATGATGGCTCTCAAAACTGCCAGGCCAGCTCCTACTGCCCCTCAACGGGCAGAAACTGCCGGCAGTTTCATAACCGTCAGTCCTTTCATGGCAGAGGGAGCTTCAACAAAAATCGAGCTCCCCAGCCACAAAAGAAAATGACACCCTCTGAAAATCTGTCCCAGGTCCCTCCTCAGCTGTCTGAGGGGGACTCTTCTTCGTCAGTAAGGGGGCATCTGACTCAGTTTTACAATCAGTGGAAGTCAGTCACTTCTGACAAATGAGTTCTCAGGATAATTTGCGAGGGCTATTCACTGAATTTTTCAGACACCCCTTCGGATTATCCACCCAAAAGACAGCCCATGCTGTCAGTAGCTCAGTCAGACCTCTTTGCCTCCGAGATTCAGGGCCTTCTGAACAACAGGGCAGTAGACATAGTTCCGTGGGAGCAGTGGAACACAGGTTTCTACTCCCATTACTTTCTGGTTCCAAAGAAAACAGGTGGTATGCACCCTATTCTAGACCTCAGGAAGTTAAATAAGTTTCTTTTCAGGGAAAACTTCAAGATGATAACACTCTGTACGCTTCTACCTCTGATTCATTGAAACGATTGGCTGGCCTCTCTAGACATGCAGGATGCCTACCAACATGTTCCTGTGCACCCAAGCCACCACAAGTATCTTCGATTTGTGGCCCTAAGTCAGCATTATCAAATCAGAGTACTGCTCTTTGGGCTTTCCTCGGCACCATGAGTTTTTACGAAGTGCTTCGCAGTTCTCGTGGCGCACCTAAAGAAAATTGGAATTCAAGTCTTTGCCATATCTGGATGATTGGCTACTAGCAAGCTCCTCCAAACAAGGGATGCAGGAAGCAGTGTCCACAGCTTCCAAATTCTTTGCATCTATGGGAGTTCTGTTGAATATGGAAAAATCGCAGATATAGCCCTCCCTACAACTCCTCTTTATAGGAGCCCTCCTGGATACCTCCAATGTAAGGGCCTTCCTCCCGGAGGACAGGAGGAGTGATATCCTCCAGATAGTTTGCTTCATCAGAGAGAACAACTCAGTCAGAGCTCTCTCGATGAAGCAGATACTGGGTCTAATGGCGTCATCAATGTTCATGGTGCCCTTGGCTTGTCTTCACATGAGGACCACTTAGTGGATGCTCTGTACTCAGTGGTCTCCGACCACACATCCCCAGTCCTTTCACATCAAGGTACCGGAACCTCTAAAGAGGTCACTCACCTGTTGAACTCAAGAGGACAACTTTCTGAAAGGCTTTCCTTTTGCTTCACTGGAGACACAGATCACCATCACCACAGATGCTTCCCTAATCAGATGGGGAGCTCACTGTCAAGATCTCCACACCCAAGGTCTGGGGAGTCAGGATGAATCTCAACTCGACATAAATGTTCTGGAAATGAGAGCTGTCCTGTACACTGTCCGAGCCCTGAAGGACATTCTGTGTCGAAAAATAATTCTTCAGACAGACAACAAAGCAGTGATGTGCTACATCAACAAACAGGGCAGGGCGCACTCTTATCCCCTGTGCAGGAAAGCAATGAGAGTGTGGGAATGGTGCCTAGAGCATGAAGCCCTGATCCAGGCACTTTACCTACTGGGAGTTCAGAATGATCTGGCGGATTGCCTCAGCAGAATGGAGGTGGATCCTCACGAATGGTCTCTTGAAGTAAACATTGAGCAGTCGCTCTTCAAAGAGTGGGGCACACTGGACCTGGACCTTTTTGCATCCCCACTCAACGCAAAACTGCCTCTATTCTGCTCCATAAATCTAGCACCTGGCGTTTTCTGTCAGGATGCATTCAGACTGTGGTGGACAGGATGCTTTCTGTAAGCATTTCCTCCTCTCCCATTAGTTCAGAGGGTCTGCTGAAGCTGGAGGCACAGGGGGGCAGAATGATCCTCATCGCCCCATTTTGGCCTTGTCACATTTGGTTTCCATTGCTCAACAGATTAACGGAAATTCCACTGAGACAACTACCACTTTGTATGGACCTTCTGACCCAGGGCCCAGTGGTCCATCCCAACCTGAGATCCCTTCATCCCCACGCATGACTCCTGAGGAGACAGAAGTGGGTAGATTTGATGTCTCATCTAGAGTCTCAGACATTCTCCTAGCAGCACGCAAGCCAGCTACTGGGAAAACGTACACAGCAAATGGAAGGGATTCTCCATCTGGTGTGCAAAGTCCTCCCTGTATCCTTTTTCTTGCCCACCAAACAAAGTCCTGGAGTATCTGCTAGACCTGTCTAATACAGGGCTGCAATACTCTACTGTGAAGGTCCATCTCTGTGTGATCTCAGCTTATCATGAGCCTATACACACTATGTCTATAGCTCAGTTACCTTTGGTTAAGAAGTTCCTTAAAGGTATACTCCACACTAGGCCATCAGTCAGGAGACCGGTAGCTGTGTGGGATATTAACCTTGTGCTAGACATGCTCACCCGTAAACCTTTCAAGCCTCTAGCAACATGTGAGCTGAAGTTCCTGACCTTAAAGGCCACCTTCCTTGTAGCCATTACCTCCGCTCACAGAGTGTCTGAGATACATGCCCTAGTCACAGACCCTCCATATACAGTATTTTACAAGGGTAAGGTGGTTCTCAGAACTCATCCTAAATTTCTCCCCAAAGTGGTCTCGGAATTCCATGTGAACCAGCCCTTGGTTCTTCCGACTTACTTTGAGAACTTCCAGAATAAGGGACAGAGTACCCTACATTCTCTGGATGTTAAAAGGGTTTTGCATTTCTACTTAGACAGAACTAAAGAGATCCGCAAGTCAACTATTCATATCATTCAGCATGGCCCGGCTTGGTCAGCCTGTTGCTATCAGATGTATTTTGGCGTGGCTAGTGGCATGTCTTTGCCACTGCTATTCCATGACGCAGGTTGTGCTGGAAGGCAGGGTATACGCCCATTCTACCACAGCGGTCGCGGCATCTCTGGCAGAAATACGAAACATGGCCATTGCAGACATCTGCAGTGCAGCTACTTGTAGCTCCATGCACACTTTTGTGAAGCACTATACTTCGGATGTCCACGCCAGGCAGCATCAATCCTTTGGCAGGACAATCCTTAATGGACTCCTGTCCTAAGTGAGCTCCTCTCTCCTGATGCCCTTCTTGGGGTATTATTTAGCTCGGTACTCTCCCATTAGTGTGAATGAGTGGTGGAGACTTTATGTCCAGGAAGATACGAAAATTACATACCTACCGTAATTGTTGATCTTAGATGAAGTCTCCACCACTCATTCACATACCCACCCTCCATCCCCCGAGCTCACTTGCCTGTTTTTGGTCTTCACTTCCTCGATGGCTGGGCTGTGAAAAGACTGTTGTGTTGACCCTTCTTATACAGGTCATTCGGACTATCTTATGTTCGACATAGGTTAGTTTCACTAGGTTAGTTTACGCTGCACCCCTCGGTAAAAAAGGTACTGAGGTGGTTGGAGGGTTGATGCTGAGATAGCATATACGGCATGAGCCAGTCTTGCGGTGCTGGTTCCACGTGGCCCTAACTCAGCGCTGGCCCTCCTTAAGATTTATGGCTCCTGCTCGGTCCTAGCACCTCCAGTGTAGTCCCATTAGTGTGAATGAGTGGTGGAGACTTCATCCAAGAAGATCAAGAATTACGGTAGGTACGTAATTTCCATTTATTTTCTGTTTGTTTGTTACTTGTTACAGTGCCTTACAACTGATACTCAGTGATACTGCACTTTTAATTCTGTTCTGCCACATTTAGGAGTCCCGTAGGACTCTAAACTTTTAAATCTTTTTTTCTGGTAGTCATTTAGCTAGTTTCAGTGGTCACCGCTCCCCCTTGCTTCAGAATTAAATCTGAAAATCTGACATTAGTGGACAGAGGGGAGCATGACCACACAGCAGAGTTTTGAATTTCATTCTAAGATTCCATAATTAGCATGAAATTCTAGGCTCCAAGGCAGCTCATTCCAAGGGAATGATTGCAATTAAGCATAGTGAGGGATCCCTTGGAAGAAACAACATTACTACAATGAGTATATTTTTCATACTGTATATAGCATAATGCTCAAGCATGTGTTATGAGATTTCTTAACGTACCCGAGTTGTGTGATGACGCATAAATCTCGAGAGGTTTATGAGGTCATCACACACCAAGAGTGTGTAAAAAAACTCATATACTCACACACGTCCTATGTGTTAACTGTCTCCATTTTAGGTTTAAATGATGATATGCCATTTCCTGATGAAATCATTCTTTATATTGAAAGCAAAAGAAAAATTATATTTAAATGTAGAACTCCAAAGTATTTTTATCTAAATAGCTTACAGTATCATTGAAATAATATTGAAATGCGTCTTACTGTAGTTCCTGTTCTTGGGAATGATCGAGCTGCTCTCTAAATACCTGCACGCTAAGCAGATTTGCTCTGACAGATAGCAATGGTGTCAAGGTTCGAACTGCTGAACTAATGCTAAGAACTGTTCAGTTAAGCAAAAGAAATACAAATAAAATGGAGATTGTCAAATGTTCACTTGTTTTTCTATTTTCTTGTATTCACTTCTTTTTTTTATTCTCTCCATTGGATTGTCCTCCTAGATTGCTGTGGAAATCACCAAGGAGCCCATTGGGAAAAATGTTCTGGATTACTGCTTAAATTCCTGCCTGCAGCCCAAAACACCATAATAACCGGGTGTGACTTCACACCCAGTTATTACAGCATTTGATAGCAACCAAATTCTGGTTAATATAGGGGCTGACCAGTTATTGTGCTATAATATATTTTAATTTAAATTCAGTGGCTCAGATATTCAGACTGCGCCGGGCAGTGGCGCAAGCCTGGGCGCAGCGCAACAGGGATGCGCCGGGCCATGACCAGGTGACACTTAACGGTGATGCGCCATGGCGCAGCACCGTTGAATATAGCAAGGTCGGTGCAGATACTGCGCATGGCGCAGTGGCACTGCACCGGTGCAAGCCACAGATAGGGAGCACGGGGGTGTGCAGGCGTAACTACAGTGGTGCTAGGCGCAGCAGTCGCGATATTCAACTGGGGACATGCAAATGAGGCTATAATATATGTAAGGCGCAAATGGGGCCATTTGCATGTCATTATGGTCCCATTTGCATGCCTTGCACAGGGCAGCCTGGCAACTTGCACCTGGCTCCCTGCACAGCATGTCGTGGGCAGTGGGGATCCCGGGGCATCCCCCGGCCCGTAGCCATGATCGCGCGGCATATATTCAGAAATACACCCTGGTCTAGTGCCCCCGTGTCCCTGATTCCCCAGAAATAAATGCCACAATGCAGGGTTGCCAGCACTATCGCTGCACATCCGGGATGAATATCGGGATGTGCTGCATATCATGGAGCACGCCCTACATCTGCGCCGTATACCATTACATTGCACCCCAGTGCATCAGGATTTCTTGCTTCACGGTCCAGCCCTTTCAATATCCTGGCAATGTAATGCGGGTTGTGCAGGCACAACCCCTTTGAATATCCGGGCCAGTATGTCTGATTTAATTTTTATATGCTTACTATATGTATAATAGTTTTGTTTATAATTAATTCATTTGTGCTACTGTTTGTAACAGAGCCTGTGTAGAGGCCTGGGCAAGAGGTGGTCGGGAAGCTGAGAGGGAGGAAAGAGAAAAATGGGAAACTAAAGAAAGAAGAAAGATCCAGGACAGCATTGATGCCTTGGCAGAGATCAGAAGAAAAGCTGAAGAGAAAAAGAGACAGATGGAATCTAGAGAAAGTGGTGAGTTGTAAAATAATCCCAAAATAAGTGAAAAAAGGCTTTATAACAATGCTGCGTTTTTGACCTGTGAGCAGTGGGGGACGGGGCAGCTCAATAAAAATGTCATTATTGGTCCATAACAAAGGGATAATTATATGAAAAAAATAGAATTTTAGGGACTTCATCCCCATGTTCCCATTTGAACTACCCCTGCCTGTCACTCAACATAAAGCATAAAAACTTTGATGTCTGTATTTTATCTGGGGATACATTTCTTAGATATTCCATTTTCCAGCACCGTAGGATCCCATTAATGTTATCCCTGCTGTTATTTATGTGTATCTGTGCAAGAAGATAAAAAACACTTTTCTAACAACGAGTTTACTAGTGATGTCATACAGCTCTGCAGTCATCTTATGCCTGAGTTGTTGCCTCAGAAACTGAATTTGGAATATTAAGCAAATTCAAACTCTGCACTATGGTCACAGTCATCCTAGCATTCTAAGTAAGCGGTAAGACATGGCGGGGTGTGCATAGAGCAGATATTACCGCATGCCCAGGGACGTTGTAAGGCATGAGGCCGCAGGCACTATATGCCCAATTGTTGAGTTCCTGTACATGTTTATATTTTACTAGTGTTGTACTGTATATTCTAGCACACGGTACCCACTTGACAATGCCAAACAGGCTGCTCTACTTCCTAAACACTTTGTTGTGATTTCCCAAATTTGTTGGAACTACACTCTACTGTTTGTTTGCGCTATATGCCCAATTGTTGGGTTCCAGTACGTTTAGTTTTTACTAGTGTCATATCTCGTAACTGACGTGGAACCTTTGTAAATGAGCCGTCTAGCTCATAGGTTGTAATCCGCATCGTCAGTCAATAAATCAGTACATAAATAATGGGAAAAGTGTCTTTTATTCATTTTTCAGTTAAACTGGCGTGACTGAAGGGCCTAAAAACAAAATTGGGCCCACAGGGTTTCAAAAGTATAAATCCTCTGCTAAGCACCTGGCAAAGGCAGATTGCCACAAACTTTGCTATGATTGTTTGGGTCTAGACCATGATTCTGATCACTGTGATCTCTATAAAGTTTTTTGTCCTAAACAAAGAAAAGGGGCTGCAGAATCAGAGTCTCTCTCAGCTCCTCAGTCTACCCGTGTCACTTCAGTGCTCTTTTATAAAAAAAAAACAGTCATTGAGGGGATTACCTCTCATAATGGTAAGCATGCATCAGCAGGTGTCTCACCCTTGCAAGATCCCTGGCTTCAAAGAGGGTTGAGAAATGCTGCAAACTGTAAAAACATGCAATTGCTTTAGTTTTGATGGCTGCCAAAAGCTGTATTCTGAGACTATAAACAGAAAAAAGACAGCCTTCATTAGGAGAATGGGAAAATGAATTATGAGAAGCAATTAGTATTGAGAAACGTTCCTATGGCTTCAGGGGAAATTTAAATGATTTCTATAAAACAAGTTTGGTCCTCTTTATGACTTCCTGTTAAATAACCATTGATACTTACATATCCACATGCAATCTGAGTTTATAAATCTTCCTTTAAAACCCCAGGAATTACTCACTATTGCTTGACAAGTGCAATCAGTCCACTGGATTGAGCTGCCTCGGAGCCTAGAACTGTATGCTGATTAGAGAACCTTAGAATGAAATTCAAAACTCTGCTGCTGCCATACTCTCCCCTGCCCTCTAATGACATATTTATTTCTCCACCTGAGAGGAGGCATCGCTCTGAAGTTGCTCTTCGAGGTGCCAACATTTCAAACAACATGAAGTCTTGCTATATTATGACATATGCAGTGAGTCCCAACCTTCGAACTGCTCCGCAAGTGAAAGAGTTAACTTTCCATGCCAGGCATGGAACGTTGAGCTCGAGCTCGGTTGAAAACTCTGTCTGTTGTTCTTCAAACTCAAACCGTCAGATTCTTTACCCCGCCTCACTGAACAGTCGCTCCGGAGATTTCTCCTTCTGCTCGGTTCATTTTGTCGGTTAAAGTATTAATTTCTCGGTTTTTTTACCGTATTTAAACCGCAACCGGTCGGTTCAAGCTCTGTCTGTGGTATTTGTAAGTACTAGATAGGTTTACATTATTTCTCTTCTGTGTGGAACTTGTAAACTGTTATCGGGTCACTCTTGAACCGATCAGGTTGTTTAAAAATATTTTATTCTATAATTTAGAGTGTGGTTACGGTTCTTATCGGTTCTAAAAAAAAAAAGAATTTCTTACGTTTTTCCACGACCCGTGACCGCGGTTGTGAACCGATAAGAGGTCTTGCTTGGCGGATTGCCATAAACGGGCAAGTTTTGTTAGGACTGGCACTGTGTCTGAGAAACCCAAAAGAAAAACCGGGCCCACTGGGTTTCAACACTGCAGTGTGTGTGGGGAAGCCTTTGCCAAGGCTGACCCCCACACCACCTGTGTTTATTGTCTGGGGTTTGACCACCTCAGTGCAGACTGCCAGATTTGTAAATATTTTCCTGCAGCTACCCTGGATAAGAGAGTTGGTAGGCTCAGGGAAAGGGAGACCAAGAAGTCCGCTGACCCAGATGGCCAACCTGGTTTGGTTTCAACCGAACCAGAGGGAGTGCCCTCTGACCAGGGCGAGACTTCCTCGGGCAAAAGGAGAGCCGACTCTGAGGGGTCGGTTCCAGCAAAAAGGACTAGAAAATCAGCTGGTGTGGAGCCAAAACTTTCCTCTCCAACCGCTGAAGAGATAGCCAAAGCGATTCAGATTGTTCAGTCACTTTCTCCGGTTCCGACCGAACCGGTGCCATCAGGTAAGCGCCCGGTTCGGCCGGTTCCACCGGTTCAAGAGTATGATTTAGAGGAATATTATGAACCAGAGGAGGGGAAGAGGAGTATGAGGAGGAGTGAATGTGGATTTGAAAGTCTGGATGTGCCCATCGACCGGACATCTCCCAGACAGACCTTCAGGATTGTCCTCCTAGGCTTTCTGAGTCCCCTTCTCATTTTATTTTCTATAAAAAGTGGTTGAAACCCTCCAGCTCCCTATGGAGGAAGCTGTGGATGACCAAGAGGAGCCTGACTATGTGGAAATGATGGATATTCCAGAGTCTAGGAGACTGTCTATTCCCTTGCATAAATCTTTTGGGAAACAGACTTTTAAAATTCTAAAAACTCCTCACACTATACCTCCTGTGGATAAGAGAATGGACAAGAGGTACACATTATCAGGCTCTGATACGGAGTTCCTTACACAACAATGTAGCCATGTTGGGGTAGTGCAGGCTGCAGCCTGTGACAAGGCAAATATCCCCTTGGCCTCACACCCCCCGGACAGAGACTGCAGGAAGGTTGATGCCATGGCAAAGAAACAGTACATGGCAGCATCCTTGGGACTCAGACAAGCAAATTATGAAACTACGTTGCTAGATACCAGAAATCCAGATGGGATACTGTTATGGCTCTTGCAAAACAGGTCCCTGGCCAGCTGCCAAGGGCTGGAGCAGGTGGCTGCTGATGGTATTGAGGCATCAAGGTGCAATTCCATGCTGCAGTGGACTCAAATGATGTGTCATCAAGAGTCATGGCTACATCTGTGGCTCTTCGCAGGATGGCTTGGCTCAGATGTACTAGCCTGTCACAGGATACCCAGATTAAGGCCATGGATTTTCCTGTTGTGGGTAATTCTCTGTGTGGGGAGCAGACAGAGAATTACATGAGGAAAATGGATGAGTATAGGACCTCCTATAGGAGTGCACAGGCCAAGGAAAGGCAGGCCACTCCTCAAAGGCAGCTTCCCAGGGGCAGGGGCAGGCCTTTTCATAGGCCTTTTTACCAAGCACAGGCCTCCTCTTCAGCTTTTGCCCAGAGGGGGTTCTTTAGAGGGAGAGGCAGACGGGGTGCAAGCAGGTCTGCTTCCACCCCTCAGCCCAAAACCCCTGCCAAGCAGGCACCCTGATGGGGTTGCCAGGGCCGATTCTTAACTACCTGTAGGGGGCAGGCTGGCTTACTTTGTCCAGGACTGGGAGTCTCTGACATCAGACAAGTGGGTCCTGGAAGTAGTAAGCCAGGGACTGGTTCTCGGCTTCAAAAAGTTTCCAAAGATGAGAACCAGATCCCTTCCACCTGCAAATCCTCCAGAGGCACTTGCCCTAGAGGCAGAGGTCTCTTCCCTCCTGGCTCTCAGAGCCGTGGAAAGGGTTCCACCCCTACACCATGGCAAAGGGTTGTACTCCAGGTACTTCCTTACCCCAAAAAAGACAGGAGAATGGCGGCCCATCCTGGATCTCAGATACTTAAACAAGCACCTTTTAAAACCAAAATTCAAAATGGTGACTCTGGGAATTATTCTACCCTCTTTAAGGCCAGGGACTGGCTAGTGTCCCTGGACCTCAAGGATGCCTACTTCCATATTCTCATCTCAGAAGCTCCCATCGAAAGTACCTCAGGTTCAGGCTGCCCTCAGGCCATTACCAGTTCAGAGCAATGCCCTTTGGCCTCACCTCTGCTCCAGGGTGTTCACAAAATGCCTGGCAGTAGCAGTTGCTTCTCTAAGAAGGCAAAAATTGCCAACTTCCCTTACCTGGCCGACTGGCTCATAGAGGCCAGTCCCAGACAAGTCCAAGTTACACCTACAGATAACTCAGCAACTGCTCACTCTCTAGGTTTCCTTCTGAATCTTTCAAAGTCAGTTCTAGAGCCTGTTCAGCTCCTCACCTTCATAGGCACAGAACTGAACACAGAGAAGCCAGAGCCTTCCTCCCTTTGGACAGGGCAAGGACCCTGGTCTCTCTGGCCTCCTCATTCACCCTGCAGGTGTCTCGACCAACAAGGCATTTTCTACAGCTCCTGGGGCACATGACTGCTTCTACAGCAGTGGTGCAGGGAGCAAGATTTCAGATGAGGGACATTCAGTTCCATTTGAGAGCCTTTTGGTCTCAAAGGAAAGACCCTCTAACCAAATTGATCCCAGTGACTCGAACCCTGATCCAGGCCCTACAATGGTGGCAGGATCAGAGCAATCTCAGACAAGGGTTCCTTTTGTCACCCAGTCTCACTCCTTAATCCTTACTACAGATGCATCCCTCTTGGGATGGGGAGCTCACATGGGCGACCTCACTACCCAGGGGTTGTGGTCCCCTCAGGAGTCCCTGCTCCACATCAGTCTGTTGGAACTCAGAGCAGTTTTTCTAACACTTCAAGCTTTTTCCAAGTCTGTTCAGAACAAAGTGGTACAGGTCAGAACAGACAACACCACCACAATGTGGTACATGAACAGGCAAGGGGGCACTCGGTCTACGGCCTTGTGCACGAAGCAATGAAGTTGTGGTCTCTGGCCTACTCCTGAACACCTTCCTTACGCAGTTCATCTCCCAGGCAAGGACAATGTCTGGCAGATGCTCTCAGCAGATTTCCCAGGGCCATCACGATGGTCACTGGACCCCCTGATTCTCGAGGTGGTATTTGCCAGATGGGGCACCCACAGATAGATCTTTTTGCAGCCCCAGACAATCACCAACTTCCCCTTTTTTGCTGCAGGCCCCCAATGTTGGGCTCAGTCCCTCTGGATGCCTTAGTCCTCAATTGGGAAGGGAAGTTTCTCTATGCTTTTCCCCCCTTCCCTCTGCTGTTCAAAGTGCTAGTCAAAATCAGGTCTCAACCCTGGAAGATGATCCTGATTGCCCCAGATTGGCCCAGATAACCCTGGTATCCACTCCTGCTGCCCTTAGCGGTCCATCTTCCCCTCTGTCTTCCCAGGAATCACAACCTGTTAACCTGTGCTCAGGAGAGGGTTTGGTACCTGAACCTCAAATCTCTCAATCTCAAGGCCTGGCTCTTGAAGAGTTAGAGTTTGCTGATTTACACCTTTCCCAGGGTGTAATGGACATCCTGAAGGCTTCTAGAAAACCTTCTACCAGGGCTACTTATAATTCCAAATGGAAGAGATTTTCCATATGGTGCTCTGGAAAACATGTTTCCCCAGAATCTGCTGACTTACCCACAGTCCTGGATTACATGGTCCATCTAAATACCTTGGGGCTGAGACCAGCTACCCTAAAAGTGCATCTGGCAGCTGTGTCTGCCTTTATTTCAGCAGGTAAGCCCTCTTCTCTTTCAGCTCACCTGTATTCTCCAAGTTTTCAAGGGATTGCTTCACAACCCTCCATTCAGGGACCCTGCCCCTGCTTGGGACCTTAATGTTTGCATTGCTCAGCTTATGCGACCCCCCTTTTGAGCCTTTGTCTTCAGCAGAACTTAAGTACTTGACTTGGAAAACTGTGTTTCTGGTAGCCATCACTTCTGCCAGATGCATAAGTGAATTACAAGCTTTGTCAGTGGAGCCTGATTTTATCTCCTTTCATAGAGATAAGGTGGTCCTCAGGACTAACAGGAAGTTCTTGCTTAAGGTGGTTTCAGATTTCTCTAATCTATGTCTCTTCCTGTGTACTTCACTGACCATTCCTCCTCTGGCGAGAGGAGGCTGCACAGTTAGATGTCAAAAGAGCCCTTAGCTACTACATAGAGCGTACCAAGGGTTACAGGTTTGACTCCCTCCAACTGTTCCTCACTTATGGCGAAATTGGTAAGGGGAAACCTGCCACTAAGAGATCCATTGCCAGGTGGATTGTCTCTTGTATCCAATTTTGTTATGGAAAACTGGGTAAGGTTCCTCCCTCAGGCCTGAAGGCTCACTCTACCAGAGGTACAGCTGCTTCCCTGGCTGCTGCCAGGGACATCCCTATTCTAGAGATATGTCAAGCAGATACCTGGAAAACAGTTCATACTTTTTCCAAGCATTACTCCCTGGATATTCAGGCTAGGAGTGATGCCCGGTTTGGCATGGCTGTGCTTGAGACTCTATTTCCCAAGTAGGCTCTGTCCCTCCTCCATGGAGGTACTGCTTTGTAGTCTGCATATGTCATAATATAGCAAGACTTCATGTTGTTTGAAGAAAAAATTACTCACCTTAGTAATGTTGTTTCTTCTATTGGAGTCTTGCTATATTATGACCTCCCCCCTGCCTGCCCCTCTCAGAACCTCTGTTTTTGGGATGTGGGTGGGCAGTGCAGTGTTGGCATTTAGTAGGTGCCCACCTTGTTGTTTTTCACCCCTCCTTTCTTGGGGTGACTTGGTGTTGTGTTTTTTATTTTTTGGGTCTCCTGACTTGAGTCTTTGTTTTGGGACCAAAAAATGTGTTATTATGTTAGTAGCCAGTTGGCTAGTGTAGGTTTACAGCTTCCACACAGGACCTCAGTGAGTTTAGCTCATAAAGATCTGACGGTTTGAGTCTGAAGAACAACAGACAGAGTTTTCAACTGAGCTTGAGCTCAGCGTTCCATGCCTGGCATGGAAAGTTAACTCTTTCACCTCCGGAGCAGTTCGAAGGGTTCGAAGGTTGGGACTCACTGCATATGTCATAATATAGCAAGACTCCAATAGAAGAAACATTACTAAGGTGAGTAATTTTTTCTTCTAGTCTGTTTAATTTGTTTAATTCAGTCTTGTTTTTTTCTTTTAGTTAGTTCCTGATACTCAGCATTAGTATATGATATTTCACTTAGTTTGTGTGTATTTTCTTGATTTCCTTGCAGTTCCAAGGAACCAAGAATTGTTTGTTTTAACACAGTTCCCGATTTGCGGAACTTCATTTTTAAAACCCCTTTTAAACATTTTTTCTCTTATATTTGCTTTTATTTTTAGCGGTACCAAATTCCTTGGTCACCACCCAATGATTTTAATTTTTCTTCTCCCGGTTCCCTGTGGGAAATGAACTGATGATTTTGCCTATTTCTGTTGACATTGGGATCTTTTTTAACAACAGCAAAACAAAGTTTAGTCGTGTTTCCTATTTTTTGGTGGGAACGAACCACTAACCTTAGGAACTGCACCTACAGTATTTTTTTCTTCAGGGGTGTCAGTAATTGGCATATCTGACAAGCCCAAGAAAAGAACAGGACCTATAGGTTTTAAAAATTGTATTCAGTGCTTTAAACTCCTGGCTAAGGCAGACTGCCACGAGTTGTGTTTTTCCTGTTTGGGTCCTGATCATGATTTTTCCAGCTGTGAACCTTGCATCAGATTTTGCCCCAAAACATTAAAAAAGAGAGCCAAAAAACCTGAGGAAATGATGGCCTCACATTCTGCCTCCTCTCTACAACCTGGCTCTGGGGAGAGTCAGGTTCCTCAACAGAAGCAGAAGGACAAGGCTGCTAAAGTGGGCTCAGAGGCCAGTGTGTCGGACAGGGAGACCCCTGAGTCTACCAAAACAAAGAGAACTGCTGAGTAGGTGTGAGAACTGGTGCCTACCAAGAAAAAGTAGAAAAAAATCATATCACTGCCCTTCCAGCTGAAGAAGCAAAGGAAACACCTGTGGACAGAAACAGAATGCCCTCGGCTGAGGACATGGCTAAAGCTTAGCAATTCTTCCAGGCTTTCCAAAGTATGGGAGCCTTTATGGCCATGCCAGCCCCGGGTTCCACAATCTATAGCAAAGCCTGTGGTGGAGGAGGCTGATATATTTTATGAAGAGGAGGAGGAGGAGAAGGATGAGCCCAAAAAGCGTGATGGCTCACTGGTTGAGGAATTTGGTTCCCCTCCCAGGGTCTCAGAGGAGATCTTGCCTGTTGTCAGTCTTCACCATTCATCATTGGTGGGTATCAGCCAGAGGCGCAGCACCCAGTGGGAGCTTTCTTTTCTTTTTGCATTAGCCTCAAGGGAGGTCGGCACCATGGTGCCACCAAGCGGACACCCGGTGTTGCGCTCACAAGTTGGCTATAACTGGTGCCGGCTCCTCCCCTGCCTTAGTTCTGCTTCTCCCACCATTAAGAGTGCAGCACCTCGCCAGTTCACCAGCTTGTGCCAGAAGCACGTCACTGTGGCCTAGTGCGGCCTACCTTTTTTTGATGCCGAACTCCGACACTGCCGTCTCAGTTCTGCCATCTACCGAACTACTCGGCGCTGTTTTACAGGTTACCGGTAAGATCCTTCCTTTTTACTTTAAAGCAGCACCAAGTCTTTTCTGTAAGTTGTATTTAGTTGCCGTCATGTCAGGTCTGACCGGGGACAAGAAGAAGTGCTCTAAAGTAGGTTGGGCCCCTATGCGTTGGTGTCCCTGCAGCCAACAGATGTCTGCTACGGATCGACATGACTGTTGCCTAACCTGCCTGGGTCCCCAACATGGTATGGACTGGTGCAACACCTGCTTCTCGATGGACCATAGAGTTTTAGAGCACCGCATGTTTAAAGTCAGCCAGCCGCTGCCGACTTTTGGAGGATGCCTTCACACCACGGACACCAAGCACAGGTTCCTTTGCCCTTCCTCTGGGTCCCCTCCTGGCTCTATACGGGCCGCAGAGGAGAGTGCCTCTGCCCCTTCCAGCCTTTCCACAGTAGGGGCCCCTTCCATGGTGCTGGAGGAATGTTCTGGCCCTGTTTGGGGCTGAGAGCACAGCATCGGCAGTCGCCTCCTTAGAGGCAAAGGCTCCACCAGTGTCACGACCCATGGCTACTGGGCCCGGCATGGTTGGCTGCTCAGTGACACCCATCGGCACTGCCTCTGATCCTGGCACCGTTTGTGGTGCCAGTGATCGAGGCAGCACCATTAGTGGCACCAGGCCAGCTCGCGGCTCCGTGGGTGGGAGAGTCCCCCAGATTGCCAGAGTGGAACTCTTCTGGATCTCTAGCTCTCCAAAGTCAGATGATCAGGAGACTGATCCAGACTGGCTGCCTGACTGTTCGGAGTCGGAGGGTTCTCCTGTGCTCGGTGTTTCTGCGCCCTCCCATGTTTCTCCCCCAGCAGTTGCGGTTGGCTCCGGACCCGGCTCTGGGGTACGTGCCAGGTCTCTTGGGGTCAACAGCGACCCCCAGGCTGTAGGGGTGGTGGTCCCAGCTTTGGGATCTTGGGTGGCTGCTGATTCTGGTGTTGACACCATCTGGGGATCTGAGGTGGGGACAGGGGCTTCCTCTCTTTCGGCCTCCTTCAGGGGGCCTGAAGGATTGGAGGTGCCCCAGTCCATGGGAGTGAGGAAGAGATTGACCTTGGAGTCGACGGGGTTGAGGGAGCGGGGTTTGGGGTGACAGTTCCCCACTGGGACCCTTCCGGGCTCTGGTCAGAGCTGAAGCATCAAGCCCAGTTTCTCTGTCTTGTCTCCTTCAGATGGGACTTCATCAGGTGGGGCTGGACTTATGCAGCCCCGGTCTCCTCACGGGGAGTTACCCCTTTAGGGCTCAGTCGTGACCGCTTTGAGCTAGTTGAGCAGCCGGTGGCTGCACAGACCCATGGACCTCCGGGGGGGGGGGTTGCGGTTGCCTGTGTGGTCTCCAAGCCCTGGTAGAGGTCATGTGCAGATATGCCTTTCCCTCTTACCTCTTACCTCTGCATCCTCCCCCTCAGCTCCCAAGTCATGTTTGTCCCACGGGGCCTTTGACTTGGGAACAGTTCAGGGCCACTGCTGCTGCCTTCCCATGTGCATGCCATGGACAAGCAGGTCTTCCGCCTGTCTCCCCCGCAGCAGTCAGATTCTGAATCTTCGGGCTCATCTGCCTCCTTGCCTTCCTCCCCTGAGGAATGGAAATCTTCCGTCCATCTGTCCTCTGACGCAGACCAGCCAGGGTATCATCGCTTCCTTGTGAGGCTGGTGGATGAGTTTCACCTACCCCATTTAGCAAGATGCAATCCTGAGTGGACGACTCTGGCATTCCTAAGTGAATTCGGCACAGACCACCTCGTGGTCCTCTCCTGGTTGGTTCTTTTCTGGGAAGAGTCGATCCACATCTGTCAGTGTCCATCCTCCCCAGATCCTGCCCCCAGAGACTGTCAGCACAGGTATTACACACCTCAGGGATCTCCAGGAACTATTGTCTCACCCTCCTTCAGGGGTTGGGATCCTAGATGCTCCCTCTGGGCATAGATGCCCAATGCGTGACCTACCCCCGGAAGCAGACTTTGCGGAGTTTGACCTCTAGGGATGAGAGCCTTATTTTTGGTGCATGTTATGCTGTGCATCTCCTCTCATCAGGCACACATGCTGCTTATAAC
Organism: Neoceratodus forsteri; assembly: GCA_016271365.2. Classification (NCBI taxonomy): domain Eukaryota; kingdom Metazoa; phylum Chordata; order Ceratodontiformes; family Ceratodontidae; genus Neoceratodus; species Neoceratodus forsteri. The sequence continues at coordinate 1,072,417,721 of CM028130.1, forward strand.
AGGCATTTGTGGTCTCTGCTCAGCCAGGTGCTGGTGCAGCTGCCTGATTTGGAGGTGACCAGACAAGCCATCGCCCTCTCTGCTCAGGTTCTGGAGCTTGCAAGGCACCAGGCAAGGGCATCTTATGACACCAACAAGGTAGCCTCCAGACTTACAGGGACAGCGATCTGCATCAGGTGGATGGCATGGCTTCATCTGTCATGGTTGTCACCTTTGGCGTGGCGTAGGGTGCTTGCCTTCACTTTCCGAGGGACCCACCTGTTTTCCCACAGGGCAAGTAGGGTACTTCAGGGGAGCCTTCCGTCCCCCAGCTGACGGGAGACCCCTCCTTGCCCTGACCAGTCACAGGCCTAAATGGCTTGTAAGGGTCCAATCCTCCTATAGTTATCCCCTATGGGGGGATGAGGGACTTCCATCTCTCTCAGGGAACTGCTGGACCCCTTCGGAGGGGGCTTGATACTCGCACACCAGTGATGAATGGTGAAGATTGACACAGGGATGATATGAAAATTACATACCTACCGTAATTCTTGATCTTCCTGTGTACCTTCACCATTCATCACTGAAACCCGCCCTCCTTCCCCTCAAGGCCTCAGTCCCTGGGCAGTCCTCCTCCCTGCTCGCACTCCTCCCTCCTGCTGGGTTGGGCTATGTCTCCCTGGTTTGGGCCCTTCCAAGAAGATGAGGGGCCCATACTAGGAGGAGGGTGAATGAGGTTTGCACCCCAGCCTTGGGGGGTCTCCCCCAGTAGTCCCTCTCTTTTTCCCCTGCCTCATGGTGGGGTTACCCCCCTGGGCTTGACCCGGACCTTCTATGTTGGGGCTGACCCATTGGGGGGAACTCTGCTGGAACGGGTGGGGGGTGCATAGGGATTCCACCTTCTATATCTGTCGTCTCTCTCTCTCTCTTTACCTCTTTTTCCCTCCTCCCCTGGGGGGGGGAATGGAGATGTCGTCTGTTGGATAGGGCCCCCCTCCTCTTCTCCCTTGAGCCCTCAGGAGAGACAGCAAGGGGGGGGCCCTGTCCAAGGGTGTCTTCTCCTTACCATATAGGGAGGAGGGGAGACCCTGGTCGTGCCTAAAATCCTGATCCGGCTACAGCTGATCTCCTGAGCAGAGTTCCTGAAAGAGTCTGAGGTTCACACCACCGGTGTGGTTGGGGCAGTTACACTGTGTCAGAGAACTTGGCCTGGATCTCCTAGGCTCCCCTGAGCAGGAGGGGCAGGGCACCATGCTGGGGTCTCCCCCTTGGCTCCTCCCTCTTTCTCTTTTTTTTTTTTCATCACCCTTTTCTCCTCCCTTCCCTTCTCTCTTCTCTTCTCTTCTCTTCTCTTCTCTTCTCTTCTCTTCTCTTCTCTTCTCTTCTCTTCTCTTCTCTTCTCTTCTCTTCTCTTCTCTTCTCTTCTCTTCTCTTCTCTTCTCTTCTCTTCTCTTCTCTTCTCTTCCTTTCAGTGCTGTGGCTGGCTGTCCATGGGCTGGGGCCAGCTCCACACCCATGGGTCCCCCTCTGTCCTCTAACCGGCATACACCTTTTTAAGTTCATTCCTTTCCTTTTTCTGTCCCTTGGGCTCTCTTGCTCCAGCCTTCACTTTCTTTATCACTTTTTTCCTCTCACCGGTGTGCAGAACTGAGGCGGGGGAGGAGCCGGTGCCAGTTATAGCCAATCCGCGAGCGCGGTGCCTTGTGTCCGCCTCATGGGCGGCACTATGGTGCTGACCCCTCCTCCTTGGGGCGAATGCAGGAAAAAAAAAAAAGAAAGCTCCCACGGGGTGCTGTGCCTCTGGCTGACACCCACCAGCGATGAATGGTGAAGATACACAGGAAGATCAAGAATTACGGTAGGTACGTAAATTTCATTTCAAACAACATGAAGTCTTGCTGTATTCTGACTATTGCAGTGATATCCAACCTTTGAACTGCTCCGGAGAGGAAAGAGTTAACTTTCTATGCAAGGCATGGAACGCTGAGCTCGAGCTCGGTTGAGACTCTGTCTGTTGTTGTTTGAACCCAACCCGACAGATTCTTTACTCCGCCTCACTGAACAGTTCGCTCGGAGTTTCTCCTTTGCTTCGGTTCAATTTAGTCGGTTAAGTGTCGATTTTCCCTCGGTTCAACAATTTCTTCTGTCTAACCTGTCGGTTCAGTCTCTGTCTGTGGTACCGTGAGTACTAGATAGGTTTATTATTATTAGTTTCTGTGTGGAACTTGTAAACATCGGATCGGTTTGGTTTGAACCGATCAGGTTTATGAAAAGTTTGTTCTGCTTTTAGAGTGTAGTAACTGGTCCTTATCGGTTCTAAAAAGCAGTTTCATTACGGTTTTCCACGACCGTAACACGGTCGGGAACGATAGGGTGTCTTACCTGGCGGATTGCGAAAAAAGGCTAAGTTTGGTTAGAACTGGCCATGTCTGAAACCAAAGAAAAACCAGGCCCACTGGGTTTCAACACTGTGTGTGTGGGAAGCCTTTACTAAGGCCGCTCCACACCACCTGTGTTATTATCTGAGGTTTGACCACCTCGATTCAGACTGCCAGATTTGCAAAAGTTTTCCCGCAGCTACCCTGGAAAAGAGAGTAGGTAGGCTGAGGGAAAGGGAGGCCAAGAAGTCCGCTGACCCAGATGGCCAGCCCGGTTCAGTTCCAACCGAACCAGAAGGAGTGCCCTCTGATCAGGGCGAAACTTCTTCGGGCAAAAGGAGAACTGATTCTGAGGAGTCAGTTCCGGTTAAAAGAAAGAGAAGGGATAAGTCAGCCGGTTCGGATCCACACGTTCTTTCTACGACCGCTGATGAAATAGCAAAAGCGATAAGGATTGTTCAGTCGCTAACTTCGGTTCCGACTGAACTGGCACCATCGGTTAGGGGCTCGGTTCGGTTGGTTCACCCGGTTCCGGATTACAATTTAGAGGATTTTTATGAACCGGAGGAGGAGGAGGAAGAGTATGAGGATAGTGATGGTGATTATGAAAGTCTGGATGTGCCCATTGACCCGGACATCTCCCCAGACAGACCTTCAGGTGTTTCTCCTCCTAGGCTGTCTGAGTCCCCTTCCCACTTTATGTTTTACAAAAAAGTGGCTGAAACTCTCCAGCTTCCTATGGAGGAGGCAGTAGAGGATCAGGAGGAGCCTGATTATGTTGAGATGATGGACATCCCAGAGTCCAGGAGACTGTCTATTCCCCTCCATAAGTCTTTTGGGAAACAGACATTTAACATTTTAAAGACTCCTAATTCCATACCTGCTGTGGACAGAAGAATGGACAAGAGGTATACTCTTTCAGGCTCAGATACGGAGTTCCTTTCTCAGCAATGCAGCCATGTTGGGGTGGTGCAGGCTGCTGCCTGTGATAAGGCAAATATACCCTTGGCTTCACACACCCCAGATAAGGACTCCAGGAGGATTGATGCCATGGCAAAGAAACAGTACATAGCAGCATCTTTGGGACTCAGGCAGGCTAATTATATGGCCTACACAGCTAGATACCAGAAGTCTAGATGGGACACTGTGATGGCTCTAGCTCAACAGGTCCCTGACCAGCTTGCCAAGGAGCTGGAGCAGGTGGCTGCAGATGGTATTGAGGCATCCAAGGTGCAATTTCATGCTGCAGTGGACTCCAGTGATGTTTCATCTAGAGTCATGGCTACATCTGTGGCCCTTCGTAGGATGGCTTGGCTCAGATGTACTGGCCTGTCTCAGGATACCCAGACTAAGGCCATGGATTTTCCTGTTATTGGTAATTCTCTGTTTGGGAGCAGACAGAAAACTACATGAAGAAAATGGATGAGTACAGGACCACCTATAGGAGTGCTCAGGCCAAGGAAAGGCAAGCCACTCCCCAGAGGCAGCATTCCAGGGGCAGGGGCAGGCCTTTTCATAGGCCTTTCTACCAAGCCCAGGCCTCCTCTTCCACCTTTGCTCAGAGGGGGTTCTTCAGAGGGAGAGGCAGACAGGGTATAAGCAGGCCTGCTACCACCCCTCAGCTTAAAGCCCCTGCCAAACAGGCACCCTGATGGGTTTGCCTGGGCCGATTCTCCACTACCCATAGGGGGCAGGCTGGCTTACTTTGTCCAGGACTGGATGTCTTTAACATCAGACAAATGGGTCCTGGAAGTAGTGAGCCAGGGACTGGTTCTCAGCTTCAAACAATTTCCCAAGATGAGAACCAGATCCTTTCCACCAGCAAATCCTTCAGAGGCCCTTGCCCTAGAGGCAGAGGTCTCTTCCCTCTTGGCTCTCAGAGCCATAGAAAGGGTTCCACCCCTACACAGGGGAAAAGGATTGTACTCCAGGTGCTTCCTAACCCCTCAAAAGACAGGAGAATGGCGGCCCATCCTGGATCTCAGATATTTAAACAAGCACCTTTTAAAGCCAAAGTTCAAAATGGTGACTCTGGGAATAATTCTACCCCCTCTAAGGCCAGGGGACTGGCTAGTCTCCCTGGACCTCAAGGATGCCTATTTCCACATTCTCATCAGATGCTCCCACAGGAAGTACCTCAGGTTCGAGTTGCCCTCAGGCCACTATCAATTCAGAGCTATGCCCTTTGGCCTAACATCAGCTCCAAGGGTGTTCACAAAATGCCTGGCAGTAGTGTTTGCTTTCCTAAGGAGAAAAAAGATTGCCATCTTTCCATACCTGGACGACAGGCTCATAGTGGGTCAGTCTCTGGACCAAGTCAAGTCACACCTACAGATAACTCAGCAACTGCTCACTTCTCTAGGATTCCTCCTAAATCTTTCCAAGTCAGTTCTAGAGCCAGTGCAGCTCCTCACCTTCATAGGGGCGAAGCTGGATACAATAAGGGCAAGAGCCTTCCTTCCCCTGGACAGGGCAAGGACCCTTGTGACACTGGCCTCTTCATTCACCCTTCAGATGTCTCAACCAGCAAGGCATTTTCTGCAGCTCCTGGGCCACATGGCTGCCTCTACAGCAGTGGTCCAAGGAGCAGGATTTCAGATGAGGAACTTTCAGTTCCACTTAAGAGCCTTCTGGTCCCATAGAAAGGATTCTCTGACCAAGCTAATCCCAGTGACTCGAACCCTGATCCAGGCTTTTCAATGGTGGCAGGATCAGGACAACCTAAGGCAAGGAGTTCCCTTTGTCACTCAATCTTATTCTCTAATCCTTACCACAGATGCCTCCCTCTTGGGCTGGGGAACCCACTTTGGGGATCTGACCACCCAAGGGTTGTGGTCACCTCAAGAATCTCTGCTTCACATCAATCTCTTAGAACTCAAAGCAGTGTTTCTAGCACTTCAAGTTTTTTCCAAGTCTGTTCAGAACAAACTAGTTCAGATCAGGACAGACATTACCACCACAATGTGGTACATCAACAAGCAAGGGGGGCACTCGGTCTACGGCCTTGTGCACAGAAGCAATGAAGTTGTGGTTTCTGGCCTATTCCCTGAATACCCCTCTGATAGTGGTGCACCTCCCAGGGAAGGACAATGTCCTGGCAGATGCTCTCAGCAGGATATCTCAGGGCCATCATGAATGGTCCCTGGATCCCCTAATTTTGAAGGTGATCTTCTCCAGATGGGGCACCCCACAGATAGATCTTTTTGCAGCCCCAGACAATCACCAACTTCCTCTTTTTTGCTGCAGACCCCCAGTGTTGGGCTCAGTCTCCCTGGATGCTCTAGTTCTCAATTGGGAAGGGAAATTCCTGTATGCTTTTCCCCCCTTCCCTCTCCTGTTCAAGGTACTAGTCAAAATCAGGTCTCAACCCTACAAAGTGATTCTGATTGCTCCAGACTGGGCCAGACAGCCCTGGTACCCGCTCTTGCTGTCCTTAGCAGTCCACCTTCCCCTGTCTCTTCCCAGGAATTACAACCTGTTAACATGTTCTCAGGGGAGGGTTTAGTATCCGAATCTCAAATCTCTGAATCTCAAGGCCTGGCTCTTAAGGAGTTAGAGTTTGCTGATTTGCATCTCTCTCAGGGTGTTCTGGATATTCTAAAGGCTTCCCGAAAGCCTTCCACCAGAAAGACTTACAACTCCAAATGGAAAAGGTTTACTATTTGGTGCTCTGGTAAGCATATTTCTCCAGAGTCTGCTGTGTTGCCTACAGTCCTGGACTATATGGTTCATCTCAATAGCTTGGGACTTAGACCAGCTACACTTAGAGTGCATCTGGCAGCTGTCTCTGCCTTCTTGTCAGCAGGCAAGCCCTCTTCCCTTTCAGCTCATCCTGTATTCTGTAAATTCTTCAAGGGATTACTGCATACCAATCCCCCCCTTCAGGGACCCTGCCTCTGCTGGGACCTTAATGTTTGCATTGCTCAGCATATGCAACCCCTTTTTTGAGCCTTTGTGCTCAGCAGAGCTTAAGTACTTGACTTGGAAAACTGTGTTCTTGGTAGCCATTACTTCTGCCAGACGCATAAGTGAGTTACAGGCCCTGTCAGTGGAGCCTGATTTTATCTCTTTCCATAGAGATAAGATGGTCCTCAGGACTAATAGGAAGTTTTTGCCTAAGGTGGTTTCAGATTTCCACCTTAATCAGTCTATGTCTCTTCCTGTTTTCTTCACTGACCATTCCTCCTCTGGGGAGAGGAGGCTACACAGTCTGGATGTGAAAAGGGCCCTTAGCTACTACATAGAGCGCACAAAGGGTCACAGGTTTGACTCTCTCCAATTGTTCCTCACTTATGGTGAGGTTGGTAAGGGAAAACCTGCCACTAAGAGATCTATTGCCAGGTGGATTGTCTCTTGTATACAATTCTGCTATGAAAAATTAGGTAGACTCCCACCCTCAGGCCTGAGGGCTCACTCTACTAGAGGTACAGCTGCTTCCCTGGTTGCTGCCAGGGATATTCCTATCTTAGAGATTTGTCAAGCAGCCACCTGGAAAACAGTCCATACTTTCACCAAGCATTACTCTCTGGATATCCGGGCTAGGAGTGATGCTCGGTTTGGCACAGCAGTGCTTCAGAGCCTGTTCAAAGTAGGTTCTGTCCCTCCTCCATGGAGGTACTGCTTGGTAGTCTGCAATAGTCAGAACACAGCAAGACTTCATGTTGTTTGAAGAAAAAATTACTCACCTTAGTAATGTTGTTTCTTCTAATGGAGTCTTGCTATATTCTGACCTCCCCCCTGCCTCCCCTCTCAGAACCTGGGTTTTGGGATGTGTGTGGGCAGGAACAGTGTTGGCACCTAGAGGTGCCCCCTTTTTCTCACCCTCTTATTTTTGGGTGTGTGTTGTGTTTTGTTTTTTGGGTTTCCTGACTTGAGTCTTTGCCTTGGAACCAAAAAATCTTTTTATTAAATTTAGTTGCCAGTTGGCTAGTGTGAGTTTACAGTTTCCACACAGGACGCCCAGTGAGTATAGCTCGTAAAGATCTGGCGGTTTGAGTTCAAACAACAACAGACAGAGTCTCAACCAAGCTCGAGTTCAGCGTTCCATGCCTTGCATGGAAAGTTAACTCTTTCCTCTCCGGGGCAGTTCAAAGGTTGGATATCACTGCAATAGTCAGAATACAGCAAGACTCCATTAGAAGAAACAACATTACTAAGGTGAGTAATTGTTTCTTCTCATCACACTATTTCTTTGTGAGGCAAATGACAATAACTCTCAATCTCTCACCTCAGGAGACAGCAGAGGATGAGGATGAGGTGGAATTCTTGGACATGACAGGCCTAACTCCCACATAGAGGATGTTCCTTCCCATGCACAAGTCTTTGAAGAAAGCCACTTCAAAAATCCTAGCGGCCCCCACTTCGGCAGCTGGTATTGACATGAGGACAGAAACGAAATACCAGTTGGAGAGGCAGGATGCTGAGTACTTTTACACTCACCCTGACCATGAAGGAGTTGTTCAAAATGCTGCGTGTGACAAGGCTATGGTTCCACTTTCTTCAAGATACAGGAATCTCCTGGTAGTATTAGACAATACTGTAGTCAGTCCAGACCTGCTGACTGCCTATGGAACTTTGAATTTAGAATGTTTGCAAATTAGAGAATTTGGAATGCTTTGGGCAAAAAAGTTTACACCACAGCCTCCCTTTTGCTTAGGAAGGCAGTCTATATGGCCTATGCAGCTCAGTACCAGAAGGCCCTGTGGACCTCAGTAGTGTCCATGAGTGAACAAGCTGCTGGTTATCTGGCCCAGGACCTGACTGATGCAGCAAAGGCTGTTTTGGATGCCACTAAATACCAAATTCACATGGCGGTAGATGCCAATGACACTGCCACTAGGGTCATGGGTCATACTGTGTCCCTCAGGAGGTGTGCTGGGCTCAGTACTTCAAACCTCTCTCAGGACACTCGAACTAAAGCAATGGATTTCTCCTGTGAGGGAAATTCCTTGTTTGGTGACAAAATGGAGGCCTACATGAAAATGGTGGATGAATATAAGACCGCCTACAACAGCAACACCGAGAAAGAGAAGGCTTCCACTTCCAATAGAACCTTCAGAAGGGGCGGTAGGGTAGGGGTATGTCCCCCACACTTATGTGACTTATGATTACCCTCTTCAGAGAGGTTTCTACAGGGGCAGAGATAAGCGGGGTGCAAAACATGCTGCAGCCACCCCAGCTTCCAAGTTGCAGGTCAAGCAGAACCCCTGACAAGTCTGTGCAGGTCACCCAGCTATTTCCAATGGGAGGAGGGTTGGCTCACTATTTCCAGACTTGGAAAAATATTACAACAGACAAGTGGTACTGGAAATAGTAAGCCAAGACATCTCCCGGCAGTTCAGAAAGTTTCCAAAGCTGCAGGCACACAGGGCCTAAGCTGCTGGAAGCCAATGCAGTGGAACAAGTTCACTCCACTCAGTGGGGCAAGGGCCTCTACCCCAGGTACTTCCTCACCCACAAGAAAATGGAGAGTGGTGACCCATTTTAGACCTAATATTTCTGAACAAACACTTGAAGATAAGAAAAGTTCAAGATGGTAACACTGTCCACAGTGATCCCATCTCTGCAGTAGGGACATTGGTTGGGATATCTGAATCTGAAGGGTGTCTACTTCCATATCCCAGTAAGGCCTTCCCACAGAAAATACCTCCGGTTCAGAGTAGGGAACTGCCACTATCAACCTGAGGCCCTACCCTTCAGCCCATCTTCAGCACCAAATGCCTGGCAGTGGTTGCAGTTCACTTGTGAAGACAAGGTGTGGTGGTATTCCCTTACCTAATGACTGGTTAGTCTTAGGGGGATCATACCAGAAGGCTAGAGCCTCCCTCCAGCTCACCCATTTAACCCTAGAGGATCTGGGGTTCTTGATAAACATCCCAAAGTCTCAGACAGAACCTGTGCAGGTGCTACACTTCATAGGAGCAGAGCTGGATACACTACAGGGGAAAGTTTTCATCCTTCAGGAGAGGGTGATAAGTCTCACAAGACTAGCAAAGTCTTTCAAAGCTGGACAACCCAGACCAGCAAGGGTTTTCCTACAGTTGCTAGGACACATGGCCACCTCAACAGTGGTGGTCTCAGGTGCCAGCTTTCAGATGAGAGACATTCAGTACCACTTAGGTTCCCACTGGTCCCAAAGGCGGGACCCTCTGTCAAAGCTGGAACAGGTTACAAAGCACCTCTTAAGGGCATTGGACTGGTGGAAGGAGGAAGAGAATCTCAGAGAGGGAATCCCCTTCCGCCAGCTATCACCCACAGTGGTACTCACTACAGATGCCTCCCTCCTCAGATGGGGGCTTATCTGGAGGACCTCATGGTAAGTGGGGTATGGGCCCCACTAGAGTCCCAGGAGCACAAAAACCTCCTGGAACTCAGAGCTGCATACCTGGCAATGCAGGCTTTTTCTTCCCACATCAGGGGTCAGTCTGTCCAGATCTGGGCAGACAATAGCACCATTATATACTACATCAACAAACAGGGAGGAACAAGATCTTCAAAGCTGTACACAGAAGCAATAAAGATATTGGGTCTAGCATATGAGCTACAGGTTTAGCTGTCCGCAGTGCACCTACAAGAAAGGACAATGTCCTTGCAGATTCCCTCATCAGAATCAGCCAAGGCAACCACGAATGGTTGCTGAACAAGCAGGTGTTGGCAACAGTGTTCAGGAGGTGGGGCACACCAGAGGTGGTCCTGTTCGCCTCTTGGCAAAACTACTAGCTCCACCTCTTTTGTTACAGGTCTCCCTGCAGTAGGGACAGTCCCAGAGGACACTCTTGTCCACAGTTGGACAGGGAGAGTCCATTATGCATTTCCCCCTTTTCCTCTCCTTCTAAGAATGTTGCTGAAGCTCAGAAGGGAGCCTGCAATGATGATTCTGATTGCTCCAGACTGGGCCTGGTAGACCTGGTATTCTTTACTTCTGGCCCTGTCCAGCAAACCTCCCATCACTCTTCCCCTGAGGTACAACCTACTGACCTTGCCTCAGGGCAGGATAGAATTTCCATATCCCAGCACTCTGTGCCTTAGGGCCTGGTACTTGAGGAATTAAAATACTCTGGGTTAAACCTGTTCAGAGAAGTTTTGAATGTGTTAAAAGTTCCCAGAAAGCCAGCCACAAGGAAAACTTTTGCATCAAGGTGGAAAATGTTTTCTGTGTGGTGCTTTTCCAGGTAGAGTAATCCCCTCCTGGTCAGCCTATCCTGCATACTAGAAACATAGAAACAGAGAAATTGTCGGCAGATAAGCTCACCGAGTCTGTCCAGTTTCCCTACGTACTGTAATACCGTAGACCCTACTTAATCTCCGGCTTTACCCCCCCCCCTTCCTAACCACTACGGTTCCTTTATGCCTGTCCCACCTACAGTCTCTGGGCCTTCACCTTTCTACCCTTAAGGTGCATCTGGCAGCAGTCTCAGCTTATGCTTCGGATAGTGGGGAAGGAACAATAGCCTCTTTGCTATTTTTAAGAGATTCTTTAAGGGCCTGATCACAGACACCCAGTCCTGTCACCTCAGCGTCCATTGGGACTTGCCTTCCAACAGTCTGATCCCAGGGCTTACCTCCTGGTGGGTTGGTGGGGCTCCTCAACCCCCATCACCATCAGTCAGGATCCAGTTATGCTGGCAGGCCTGGATAGTCGATATGGGGCCTGTGGGTATCTGACGACATCCTGCTAGCTGGCATTTTCTCCCCGAGAAGGCACAGAATGCAGTGAAATAATGCACACCACGTGCAACCGCACAATGTGCATCAATGTCTGCCATGTTCCTTTGCTTTCTGGCGATCCCCAACTGCCTTTTCCCCAGCTTCCTCTAGGGGCCAGGCATTCAGCAGGCTCTGCAAACCCTCCACCTGGGATGGAGAGCAGTCCTTTGATGCACGATCCTCCTCCTCCCCTGCTGACCCTCTGACACACTGACTCTGCTTCTGAACCTGGGTCTTCAGTGCCACAAGTGGCAGCGGTACCACTGCGCCAGTGACAAGGTCTCTGTAAATCAGTAAATCATGGTTTTAAAGGGGAACAGTCAGCACAAATGGCCCCACACTTAAGTGTGAGGCTAGTCCCAATGTACACTTTGTGTGCAAAAACATTTGCTTCACTGTTTATTGTAGTGTAGTGAATTGTATCAGACCAATTTCTAAGCCCAGGTATTCTTCAATATTCCTAACTCTTGCAGTCAACCTTCTGAGTCGAACTGCCCGGAGAATGGAACGTATATAAATGATGGAACCCATCATTGACTCATACCACTATTCAGATGCTGCCCTTACTAACTGCTGTGTTCTATAACACCTCAGATTTCATTCTCCGCCTGCGAAGTCAAGACGTCTCGGAGAGCTCTCCTCACAGTCACGATTTCCACAGTGCTTTTTTGTGGTTACTTCAAGAAAATAAGTATTCCTTAACTTTATTTCATTTGTTGCCTTTATTTTCTGTTTTTATAGTTAGCAATAGTTATTTAGTTTAAAAAAAAAACAAAAAAACACTTAGCAGTAGTGGTTCCTCTCGGTTTTTGGTAACCGCTGAAGAACCAACGTTTCCGTTAACTTTCATTGGCTTTCCGCTACTTTTTTAATTTAGTTTAGCATAGATTATTACTTAATTTGTTTTTTTGTTTGAACCAATATCCTCGGTTCTTTTTGTGTTCGTAATCGTGGTTCCTGATTGGAATTAACCATGGTTATGAAACTGAGCTAAATCACAAAAAAACAAACAAAAATTAAAAACTTTTGGTATTGCGGTTACTGTTGGTTTGCCATTTAATAAAATGTCAGAAAAACCAAAGAAAAAAACTGGGCCTCCGGGTTTCAAAAATTGCACTCGGTGTGGAGAGGTGTTTGCCAAGGCAGACAAACATGATCAGTGTTTTGTCTATCTTGGTGAAGCACACTTCAGAACTAATTGTGAGATTTTTAAGTCTTCCATCAAAAACTGTTGAGAAATGGATGGAAAGACTAAAGAAGAAGTTAGCTCATGAAACAGGCCAGGGAGATAATGGCTATGATCAGCCTATTCTCTCTAAGAAATGCGGGTGAAACCGCCGGATCTAAACCAGCCACCCCTGACAAGGGTGAACCTTTGCAAAGTAAACGGACCGATTGAGATAACGGTTCTGGCTAAAAAACTGAAGAAAACTAAACACACAGTATCCCCTGCTGGAAAGCACAAGGGGACTTCTGGTGAGAAAAGTGAGATGCCTACACCTGAGGCCATTGCTCAAGCATTTAAGATAATCCAGGCTCTCCAGGGGATGGTACCAATTCCGGTTCCACAGACACCAGTTCAATCCTCGGTTCTGCAACCGGTAGTGCCGGTTCCTTCCTCACTCCCTGAAATATAGGAGTATAAGGAATACAAAGAATATGATGAGGATGAGGGGGAAACCATTTAACCTGAGGTGTCCCCGAGCAAGAATTTGAGTCTCCAATGAGGGTATCTGAGGATTTCTCCTCACATTTTACTTTTGTGAGGAAAATGGTGGATGCTCTAGATATTGCAACTAATAAAGTGGTAGAAGATGAGGCAGAGGTGGAATATCTCAAACGCATGGGTCTTACACCAACAAAGAAGCTATTGGTTCCCATAAATAAATTCTTCAGAAAGGATATTTTGAAGATATTACAAACCCCTAACACTGTACCACCCCTTGACAAAAGGGCTGATAAGAAATATCAATTGGACAGGGATGGGGCAGAATTTTTTAATCTCCCACCCTGATCATCAGGGTGTTGTGCAGACTGCAGCCTGTGATAGGGCAAGGGTACCCTTAGCGTCTCACCCTCCGGACAAGGATTCTAGGAAGATTGACAGCATGGCTAAGAAGGGCTATTTGTCAGCTTCTTTGTTTATTAGGCAAGCTAATTATCTGGCCTAGTATGCCCAGTATCAGAAATCTCTTTGGCAGTCAGTTTTGGCCATGGCTGACAAGGCACCATCTAGCCTATCAGCTGATCTGGCTGAAACTGCTAGGTTTGTCCTGGAGGCCTCTAAATACCAATTTCAGATGGCAGCTGATGCCAGTGATACTGCTGCCAGATGGATGGCCCTCACAGTGGCCCTCAGGAGGTTTGCATGGCTCAGAGCCACCAGTCTCACACAAAATACCAAGATGAAGGCCATGGATTTCCCTTGCAAGAGTAATTCTCTATTTGGGGACAAGACAGAGGCATACATAAAGAAGGTGGATGAGTATAAAGCCACCTGCAAGAGCAATTCAGCCAAGGAGAAACCCTTCACCTTCCAACAGGCCTTATGGAGGGGGGGGGGGCAGGTCTGGCTATGCCAGACCTTTCATTCAAGCTCAGGCTGTTCAGCAGTACCAGCCCTACCCCCAGCAAACAAGGTACTTCAGGGATAGAGGCAGAAGGGGGTCAAGACATGGGTTGCAGAGTAGTCAGTCTCAGCCCCTGTCAAAGCAGGACCCCTGACTTAGTTGCCAAGGTCACCTCCCACATTCCAGTAAGGGGCAGACTGGCTCACTGCTTCCAGGCTTGGAAGAACATCACCACAGACAAGTGGGTCCTGGAGGTACTGAGTCAGGGTTTTGTCCCTCAGTTTCAAATCCTTCCCATCACTAAGAACAAAAGTTATCAGACCAGATTCAAACTCAGAAAGGAAGCTGTTAGAAGAGGAAGTGGCAAATTTACTACTATCAAGGGCAGTAGAACCAGTTCCTCCACAGCAAAGGGGAAAAGGTTTCTACTCAAGATACTTCCTGGGGGGGGGGGGGCCTGCGGACCAACAACATGGCAGCATTACTCTGAATCAGTTTCATATCAATTTGAAATTAAAAAGTCTAAAAACCCAGCTATTTGTAATCGATCAGCAAACTAGCCTTACGGTGGTGTTTCTGAACGCATTGGGATCACTATGGGACCAAAAAAAAGATCACAGATAGGCTCTGCAAAGCCAAAATCTGGATGACTTTCTTTCCTCCCTAAGCAGAGCAAAATATTCGTGGCCTACAACATTTAGCGCACCTATGGCATCTGAACCTCCCTCTGCACAAATCCTTGCCATGCTGAGCAAGATACAGGCAATCGGAGAAGAAACGAACCAGTGACTAGTGGCAGTGGAAGCCAAATTGACAGCTAATGAATCCACCACCCAAGAGAACACTGCCGCTATTAACGAACTGAAGGAGGCCAACTCATGACAGGCAGAGTGCAATGCTACGTATGTTCAGGACCTCTCCTTCCTCAAGGCAAAAGTTGAAAATCTGGAGAACTCTCAGAGGCAGTCCAATATCTGCATTGTTGGCTTTCCCTCTAGATTTGTGGGCTCAGCGGACATTCTTCAGGCAGTGAACTGACTGATATTTCAGGACCTCACCTTATTGCCTCTGGATGCTGGCATCATGGTGCTGAACGTTTTTGCTATCCCACAGAGACCCAGACCAGGAGGGGACCCTAAGCAGAGGCCCTTAACAGCAATTGCCATGCTTTCTACAGCGGACGCTCAAATTGCCTTGCTACAGGCAGCAGGGGTGAGAGGAGACATTGTTTGGGAGGGCAGCCGTTTAGTCATTTTTCCAGATATAGCGGCCCAAACACAAACAAGGAAAAAAGAACTGCAGCAAATTAAGAAAGAACTGCTACAACATGGCATGGAGGCAAGGCTCAATTTCCCTGCCAGATTGCAGATCCAACATGTGTCGAAAGTCCATACTTTTACCGATCCTACTTCTGCTGCTCAATTTGCAGACAAGTTCATTAACTCACTAAACCCTTCTGACACAGGATCCAACGAGGAAGGGTGATGTACTCTGTTTTTGCCTGCTGGAATAAGGCTGCTTTTCTCTTCTGCCAAATGGGTTAATATGGGGGACATTTTTTCCAGCTAAAAGTGTTTCAGAGTTATGCTTGGGGGGGGTCTCACTGTTATGGAGCTGATATGGAGTGTATGCTAGAAGATTCTAGAAGTTAAATGCCAGTTTATATTTGTGTAGAAATAGTCCTCATATGTACTGCTCTGTTTTATTATTATTGATCTTGTTAATAAATGATCTTATAATGTCTGAGAGCTATAGTCAAACTATAGAAAGTGGTTTTATCCACTAATCAGTTTGTGAACGTTTAAGAAATCCTTGCTATGTATGTAGGAACCCATATGGCTGGTTGCCATGCTGAGCCGTAGAACATGGGACAGTACTATACCTTCACTGAGACCGGACTGTCTGTATTTAATCTCGAGTACAAGTGCTCAGCTAATTAGCCCTCCACCATGTAGTAGTCCTACAAGGGACCTGACATCCTGGTGTCATTGAACTTTTATAATATACTGGGGTGAGAGTGGTAGGGTCCTACCAGATAAGAAGATCAGACTTTACTCTGATTAGTATTGCTCTGGTGGGGTTTCCCATTGTTTAAACATTTTACCTTGGATTTATCGTTATGCTGACTTCCTTGTATATTCAGTGTGGAGGTCTGCGCACCTCATTTACTGTATTTTATATGCTACAGTTTGTGCCGTATTATTATAAATGCTATAAATAAAAAGTAAAAAAAAAAAAAATTTACTTCCTCACCACAAAGAAAAATGGGGAGTGGCGGCCTATTCTCGACCTAAGGTTATTGAGCAGGCATTTGGCAAAGCCAAAATTCAAAATGGTAACTTTAGCCATGATTCTGCCAACCCTCCAAAAAGGAGACTGATTGGCATCCCTGGATTTAAAAGATGCTTACTTCCATATCCCCATAAGGGAGTCTCACAGAAAATACCTCGGGTTCAGACTTCCATTTCAGGTCACTACCAGTTCTCAGCACTACCATTCGGTCTCACTTCAGCTTCAAGAGTGTTCACAAAGTGCTTGGCAGTGGTGGTGACACACCTAAGAAGGCAGGAAGTCACAGTATTTCCCTACCTCGGATTCCTGATAAATTTCAAAAAGTCTGTCCTATAGCCAGTGTAGGTATTACACTTCATAGGAGCAGAGCTGGGCACACTAAGGGAAGGGCTTACCTACCTCAGGAAAGGGTAACCAACATTCTGCAAATTGCTAGGTTGTTCAGGCTAAACAGACCAAAACCAGCAAGACAATTCCTGCAGCTTCTGGGACACATGGCTGCAGCAACAGCTACAGTCATAGGTTCCAGGTTTCAAATGAGAGACATACAGTTCCACCTCAGGGCACACTGGTGCCAAAGGAGAGATCCACTTTCAAAATTGGTTCCAGTAACAGGGACATTACTGCAAGCTCTCCAATAGTGGCAAGTAAGGGAAAACCTCAGAGAGGGAGTCTCTTTCCAGCAAGAGTCCCCATCAGTGATCCTCACAACAGATGTATCCCTCCTAGGTTGGGGAGCTCATCTGGAGGATCATACAATACATGGTACTTGGTCAAGTGTGGAGTCTCTCCAGAACATAAACTTGCTGGAACTAAGAGCAGTGTTCCTAGCCCTGAAGGTCTTTGCATCCATGATACAAGGCAAGGTGGTACAGGTCAGAACAGACAATACCACTACAATGTACTACATAAACAAGCAGGGAGGATCAAAGTCCAACCCTCTGTGCACTGAGGCAATGAGGGTATGTAGCCCGGTCTACTCATGCAGGCCCTCACTGGTGGCCATTCACTTGCCAGGGAAGGATGTCACCCTGACAGATGCCCTAAGCTGAGTCAATCAAGACCATCATGAATGGACTCTCAACAGGCAGGTACTGGAGGTGGTGTTCAGAAGGTGGGGAACCCCAGAGATAGATCTCTGCGTCCCACGAAAACCACCAGCTGCCACATTTCCATTGCAGACCACCAGCTAGGGGCACAATACCTCTGGATTCCCTGACCCTGGATTGGTCAGGAAAACAGCTGTATGCCTTCCCTCCTTTTCCCCTGATTCCCAGAGTTCTAATCAAACTCAGATCTCAGCCAGCATCAATGATACTGATAGTACCAAACTGGGCCAGGAAGCCATGGTACTCTCGGCTGCTCTCCATGTCTGTGGCACCACCAATACACCTCCCTTGGAAGCACAATCTGTTAACCTCCTCCCAGGGGAGGATCCTGTACCCGAACCTCAGATCCCTCAGGCTCAAGGCCTGGCTCTTGAGGACTTAGTGCATGCAGGTTTGCATCTTTCCGAAAGTGTCCTAATCGTTCTGAAGGGGTACAGGAAACCCTTCACTAAAAAGACCTTTGCTTCTAAGTAGAAGACATTTTCTACGTGGTGTTCTACTAATGATGTAGTATCCTCACAGGCAGGGGTACCAGCCTTGCTGGACTACCTTATTCACTTGCATTCTTTAGGTTTACAGCCCACTACTCTAAAGGTACATTTGGCTTCTGTTTCGGCCTATATCTCAGCTGGCAAGGGTGAATTCATAGCTTCTAATCCCATTTTTAAAAAGTTTTTTAAGGGGTTGACCCATCTGCACCCACCTCATAGGGAACCAGTGCCTGCATGGGACCTTAATGTAAGCGATTCCTAAGCTCATGGGACCCCCATTTGAGCCAATGGTTTCGGCTCACCTGAAATATGTCACCTGGAAAACAGTGTTATTGGTGGCTATCACTTCAGCCAGAAGGATTAGTGAGCTTCAGGCCTGTGCATTGAGCAGGACTACATTTCATTTCATAGGGACAAAGTAGTCTTTAGAACCAGTGGGAAATTCCTTCCTAAAGTGGTCTCAGATTTCCACCTGAACCAATCCATTACTTTACTGGTCTTTTTCACTGAGCACTCTAGTTCAGGTGACTGCAGACTTCATATCCTTGATGTCAAGAGGGCTTTGAGCTACTACATAACTCACACTAAGGAACATAGGCAGGACAGACAGCAACTGTTCCTGACTTATGTGGATGTGGGTAAAGGTAAACCAGCATCTAAAAGAACTATCTTTTGTTGGATAGTCCAATGCATTCAGTTCTGTTACTCAAAAGCTGAAAAGGAGCCCCCAGTAGAACTAAGGGCCCATTCCACAAGGGGCACAGCCGCTACTATGCCGGGCTGCCAGGGATGTCCCATTACAAGAGATCTGCAAAGCAGCTACATGGGAGAACAGTACACATTTTCGCAAAACATTACTGTTTGGGCACCCAGTCTAGGAGTGATGCCAGGCCTGGCACCGCAGTTCTGCAGAGTCTGTTTCCAAAATAGGTTCTGTGCCCACTTCCAAAGGTACTGCCTCATAGTCTGCAAGACTTAGGAATATTGAAGAATACCTGGGGTTAGAAGAAAAAATTACTCACCTTAGTAGTCTTGTTTCTTCCAAGGTATTCTTCAATATTCATAACTCTCCCACCCTGCCTCTCCTTCCAGAACCAGTGGCCTCTGCATCTCAAACTACATAACTGTATGAAAGTGTGCCACACATTCATCTAGTTATATTTTTTGAGCCCCATTGGGCATTGTTTCCCCTTCTTCAAGATATTCTGACATTTTGAAGGGTTTTTCTCTATTGGGGGGGGGGGGGGGGGGCTAGTTAAGGCTAGCGTTTAAGATATAATTATTATTATTGCTATTTTCTTTATCAAGAATATAGAGCTTTAAGTGTAAGTTGTTAGAATAGATTTAGGATGGGCCTTTCCTTGCAGGCTCTCTATGAAATCTGAGGTGTTATAGAACGCAACAGTTAGTAAGGGCAGAGTTTGAATAGTGGCACGAGCCAATGATGGGTTCCATCATTTACACACATTTCATTCTCCATGCAGTTCTACTCAGAAGGCTAACTGCAAGAGTTATGAATATTGAAGAATACCTTGGAAGAAACAAGATTACTAAGGTGAGTACTTTTTTCTTTGTTTACTTCTAGGCTGACACCTTCTGTAACTACAAATCCAAGAATTATCTTCAGTTGACATCAGAAGAGTAATGCAGTAATAGGAGATTCAATAGCCTACAGTGCATGTTAGAGCTTTTTTAATCTCCTATCAGATTTTTTCCAGTTCTGTTTATCTCCAGGGACTATGTACAGTCCTCTGTGACTATACATAGCCTCGGGAGGACAGGGGGACCAGCAAACAAAAGATCAGCGCTTATATAAACTCTTAACTTGCATTGTAGTGTCAGTGGCTCAGCAGGTAGCACACTCACCTCTGAGGCTAGGAGAACAGAAGGCTGTGGGTTTTATCCCCACACCAGGCACTTTGGTTAATATCCCAATACTGACACTGCAGTGCAGCATGAGGGGGGTGCTGCACTCCTGAGGTGCCGTCTTTCGGATGAGACGTTAAACCGAGGTCCCATCTGCCTGTTCTGGTGGTAGTTCAGGTGGATGTTAAAGATCCCATGGCACTTCTCAAAAAGAGTAGGGGAATTTCCCCAGTGCCCTGGCCAAATTTCCCCCACTCACTAAAATACCACCAACAGCTTAATCTGGTTCAAAGTCAGTTGGCATTCATCTGTATCCCCCTCCACTGGGTTGTGCCTGAAAATAGGCAGAATTTGTCTAGTGCACTTACCCGATCAACAAAAACTAAATAAATAAATAAATTGTAGGCTATGCAATACTCCACTGCTGCAGTACTGCTCTAATGTCAGCAGCAGGGAATTCTGGGATTTTTTGTTACATAACATGTCAGCCTAGAATTAAGCAAAATTAGTCTGATACAATCTACTATACTGCAGTAAACAGGAGGTAAGCCAAAATTATTTTGCACACAAAGTGCACATTGGGACCAGCCCCACACTTGGGGGTGGGGTCCTTGGTGCTGTCTATATTCCTTTAAGCAAACCATGCCCAAGGCACTTGAGGCAAAGGCCTAGAAGGGAAAGGATTAACCTTAAATGTCACTGCACTCGTGCCTTGGGGTGGACCCTAAGACTCTGATGGTCTTCTCACTCTAGAGGAGGAGTGGAAAGAGTCTCCCATGTCTTTAACTCCTACACTGGACGAAGTTGCAGAATGGTTGTTGAAGGGCGAAGCCCCAGAAAGGACGATGCATTTCCCTGACTTGATAGGCCCTGCTGCAAGGCCTAGGCTTAGTCTGGCACCTATGTCTGTGCCAGACCTGTGAAAGGAAAGGAGGGAGGGACGGAGGGATCGATCGCAAGTGTCCCTGATTTTGACTCAAGAATGCTTCGAACAGCATGAAGTCTTGCTGTATTCTGACTATTGCAGTTAGGCCCTGCCTTTCAACTGCCCCGGAGAACAAAGAGTTAACTTTCCATGGCCAGCATGGAACGTTCAGCGTGAACTCGCTTCAAGCCTCTGTCTGCTGTTGTTTAAACTCCAACCGTCAGATTCTTTATTCCGCCTCACTGAACAGTCGCTCCGGAGATTTCTCCTTTGCTCGGTTCAAAAAAGTCAGTTAAACTGTCGTTTTTTTCGCTCGGATTCTACTGAATTTCTGCTGCTGAACCTGTTGGTTTAAGTCTCTGTCTGTGATACCATGAGTACTAGATAGGTTTTGCATTTAGTTTCTGTGTGGAACTTGTAAATATTGGATCGGTTCGGTTTGAACTGATCAGACTGGTCTTAAAAAAGTTTTGAATTTATTAGAGTGTGGTAACCGGTCCATATTGGTTCTAAAAAAACTGGATTTAATTACGTTTTTTTTTTCCAAGACCCGTAACACGGTCAGGAACCGATAGAGGTGTCTTGCCTGGCGGATTGCCAAAAAAAAGGGTACGTTTTGGATAGGATTGGCCATGTCTGAGAAACCCAAGAAAAAAAACGGGCCCACTGGGTTTCAACACTGTAGTGTGTGTGTGGGGAAGCCTTTGCTAAGGCTGATCCCCCACCACCTGTGTTGTTGTGTCGAGGTTTGACCACCTCTCGATTCAGACTGCCAAATTTGTAAAAGTTTTCCCAAAGCTACCCTGGATAAGAGAGTGAGGTAGACTGAGAGAGGGAGGCTGAAGTCCGCTGACCCAGATGGCCAGCCCGGTTCGGTTCGACCAAACCAGAAGGAGTGCCTCTGACCAGGGCGAAACTTCTTGGGCAAAGGAGAGCCGATTCTGAGGAGTCGGTTCCGTTAAGAGAAAGAAGAAAAATCATCGGTTCGGATCCACAAATTCTTTCTCCGACCGCTGATGAAATAGCCAAGCGATAAGGATAGTTCAATTGCTAACCGGTTCCGCCGAACTGCACCATCTGGCAGGGGCTCGGTTCGTCGGTTCCCCAGTTCCGATTATACTTTAGAAGACTTTTATGAACCGGAGGAGGAGGAGGAGGAAGGAGAGTATGAGGATAATGATGATGATGGTGATTATGAAAGTCTGGATGTGCCTATTGACCCGGACATCTCCCCAGACAGACCTTCAGGTGTTTCTCCTCCTAGGCTTTCTGAGTCCCCTTCCCACTTTATGTTTTACAAGAAAGTGGCTGAAACCCTCCAGCTTCCAATGGAAGAAGCAGTAGAGGGTCAGAAGGAGCCTGATTTTGTTGAGATGATGGACATCCCAGAGTCCAGGAGATTGTCTATTCCCCTCCATAAATCTTTTGGGAAACAGACATTTAAAATTCTAAAGACTTCTAATTCCATACCTCCTGTGGACAGAAGAATGGACAAGAGGTATACCCTTTCAGGCTTGGACACGGAGTTCCTTTCCCAGCAATGCAGCCATGTTGGGGTAGTGCAGGCTGCTGCCTGTGATAAGGCAAATATTCCCTTGGCATCACACCCCCCAGATAAGGACTCCAGGAAGATTGATGCCATGGCAAAGAAGCAGTACATGGCAGCATCTTTGGGACTCAGGCAGGCTAACTATATGGACTGTATAGCTAGATGCAAGAAGTCCAGGTGGGACACTGTGCTGGCTCTGGCTAAACAGGCCCCTGACCAGCTTGCCAAGGAGCTGGAGCAGGTGGCTGAGGATGGGATTGAGGCATCCAAGGTGCAATTTCATGCTGCTGTGGACTCCAATGATGTTTCTTCTAGAGTCATGGCTACATCTGTGGCCCTTCGAAGGATGGCTTGGCTCAGATGTACTGGCCTATCACAGGATACCTAGGCTAAGGCCATGGATTTCCCTGTCATTGGTAATTCTCTGTTTGGGGAGTAGACAGAGAACTACATGAAAAAGATGGACAAGTACAGGACCACCTACAGGAGTGCTCAGGCCAATGAAAGGCAAGCCACTCCTCAGAGACAGCATTGCAGGGGCAGGGTCAGGCCCTTTCAAAGGCCTTTTTACCAAGCCCAGGCCTCCTGTTCTGCTTATGCTCAGAGGGGGTTCTTCAGAGGGAGAGGCAGACGGGGAATGAGCAGGCCTACTTCCACCCCTCAGCCTAAAGCCCCTGCCAAGCAGACACCCTGATGGATCTGCCTGGGCCAATTTTCCAATACCTGTAGGGGGCAGGCTGGCTTACTTTGTCCAGGACTGGAAGTCTTTGACATCAGACAAGTGGGTCCTGGAAGTAGTAAGCCAGGGACTGGTTCTCAGTTTCAAAAAATTTCCCAAGATGAGAACCAGATCCTTTCCACCAGCAAATCCATCAGAGACCCTTGCCCTAGAGGCAGAGGTTTCTTCCCTCCTGGTTCTCAGAGCCATATAAAGGGTTCCTACCTACACAGGGGCAAAGGATTGTACTCCAGGTACTTTCTAACCCCCCCAAAAAACAGGAGAATGGTGGCTCATCCTGGATCTAAGATATCTGAACAAGCACCTTTTAAAACCAAAATTCAAAATAGTGACTCGGGGAATAATTCTGCCCTCTCTAAGGCCAGGGGACTGGCTACCTCCCTGGACCTCAAAGATGCCTATTTTCACATTCCCATCAGGTGCTCCCACAGAAAGTACCTCAGGTTTGAGTTGCCCTCAGGCCACTGTCAATTCAGAGCAATGCCCTTTGGCCTAACATCAGCCCCAAGGGTGTTCACAAAGTGCCTGGCAGTAGTGGTTGCTTTGCTAAGGAGAAAAAAGATCTTCATCTTTCCATACTTGGATGACTAGCTCATAGTGGGTCAGTCTCCAGACCAAGTCAAGTCATATCTGCAAATAACTCAGCAAGTGCTCACTTCCTTAGGATTCCTCCTCAATCTTCCAAAGTCAGTTCTAGAGCCAGTACAGCTCCTCACCTTTATAGGGGCAGAGCTGGATACAATAAGGGCAAAAGCCTTCCTTCCCCTGGACAGGGCAAGGACCCTTATAGAACTGGCCTCTTCATTCACCCTTCAGGTGTCTCGACCAGCAAGGCATCTCCTGCAGCTCCTGGGCCACATGGCAACCTCTACAACAGTGGTCCAGGGGGCAAGATTCCAGATGAGGGACATTCAGTTCCACCTAAGAGCCTTCTGGTCCCAAAGAAAGGATTTCCTTACCAAACTAGTTCCAGTGACTCGAACCCTGATCCAGGCTTTGCAATGGTGGCAGGATCAGGAGAATTTGAGACAGGGAGTTCCTTTTGTCACTCAGTCTCATTCAGTGATACCACAGATGCCTCCCTGCTGGGCTGGGGAGCCCACTTGGGAGATCTTACCACCCAAGGGCTGTGGTCACCTCAAGAATCTCTTCTTCACATCAGTCTCTTGGAACTCAGAGCAGTGTTTCTGGTACTGCAAGCCTTTTCCAAATCTGTACAGAACAAGGTGGTACAGATCAGGACAGACAATACCACCACAATGTGGTACGTCAACAAGCAAGGAGGCACTTGGTCTATGGCCTTGTGCACAGAAGCAATGAAGTTGTGGTCTCTGGCCTATTCCCTGCAAACCTCTCTGATAGCAGTTCACCTCCCAGGGAAGGACAATGTGCTAGCAGATGCTTTCAGCAGGATATCCCAGGGCAATCACAAATGGACCCTAGATCCCCTAGTTTTGGAAGTGATTTTCTCGAGATGGGGCACTCCAGAGATAGATCTTTTTGCAGCCCCAGACAATCACTAACTTCCTCTCTTTTGTTGCAGACCCCCAGTCTTGGGCTCAGTCCCCCTGGATGCTCTGATTCTGAATTGGGAAGGGAAGTTCCTTTATGTTTTTCCCCACTTCCCTATCCTGTTCAAAGTGTTAGTCAACATCAGGTCTCAACCATGCAAAGTGATTCTGATTGCTCCAGACTGGGCCAGACAGCCCTGGTACCCACTGTTGCTGTCCTTAACAGTCCACCTTCCCCTGTCTCTTCCCAGGAATTACAACCTGTTGACATCCTCTCAGGGGAGGATTTGGTATCCAAACCTCAAATCTCTCAATCTCAAGGCATGGCTCTTGAAGAGTTAGAGTTTGCTGATCTACACCTTTCTGATGGGGTTCTGGATATCCGGCTTCTTGAAAGCCTTCCACCAGAAAGACTTACAACTCCAAATGGAAAAGGTTCACTATTTGGTGCTCTAATAAGCATATTTCTCCAGAATCTGCTGGGTTGCCTACAGTCCTGGACTATATGGTTCATCTTAATGGCTTGGGACTTAGGCCAGCTACACTTAAAGTGCATCTAGCAGCTGTTTCTGCCTTCTTGTCAGTAGGCAAGCCTTCTCCTCTGTCAGCCCATCCTGTGTTTTGCAAGTTCTTCAAGGGATTGCTGCACACTAATCCCCCTTAGGGACCCTGCTCCTGCTTGGGACCTTAATGTTTGCATTGCTCAGCTTATGCAACCACCCTTTGAGCCTTTGTCCTCTGCAGAGCTTAAGTACTTGACTTGGAAAACTGTGTTTTTGGTAGCCATTACCTCTGCCAGGCATATCAGTGAATTGCAAGCCCTGTCAGTGGAGCCTGATTTTATCTCTTTCCATAGAGATAAAGTAGTCCTAAGAACTAACAGGAAGTTTTTGCCTAAGGTGGTTTCAGATTTCCACCTTAATCAGTCTATATCTCTCCTGTTTTCTTCACTGACCATTCCTCCTCTGGAGAGGAGGCTGCACAGCTTGGATGTTAAAGAGGCCTCAGCTACTACATAGAGCGCACTGGGGTCACAGGTTTGAGTCCTCCAGTTGTTCCTCACATATGGAGAGGTCGGTAGGGCAAACCTGCCACTAAAAGATCTATTGCCAGGTGGATTGTCTCTTGTATACAATTCTGCTATGAAAAACTGGGTAGAGCCCCACCCTCAGGCCTGAGGGCTCACTCTACTAGAGGTGCAGCTGCTTCCCTGGCTGCTGCCAGGGATATTCCTATCTTAGAAATTTGTCAAGCAGCCACCTGGAAAACAGTCCATATATTCACCAAGCATTATTCTCTGTATATCCAGGCTAGGAGTGATGCTCGGTTTGGCACAGTAGTACTTCAGAGCCTATTCCCATAGTAGGTTCTGTCCCTCCTCCATGGAAGTACTGCTTGGTAGTCTGCAATAGTCAGAATACAGCAAGACTTCATGTTGTTTGAAGAAAAAATTACTCACCTTAGTAATGTTGTTTCTTCTAATGGAGACTTGCTGTATTCTGACCTCCCCCCCGCCTCCCATCTCAGAACCTGTTTTTGGGATGTGGGTGGGCAGGAGCAGTGTTGGCACCCTAGCGGTGCCCCCTTTTCACCCTCCTTTATTTTGGGTGTGTGTTGTGTTTTGTTTTTTGGGCTTCCTGACTTGAGTCTTTGCTTTGAAACCAAAAAAACCTTTTTTAATAAATTTAGTTGCCAGTTGGCTAGTGTGAGTTTTACAGTTTCCACACAGAACTTCTAGTGAGTATTGCTCGTAAAGATCTGACAGTTGGAGTTTAAACAACAGCAGACAGAGGCTTCAACTGAGCTCGCGCTGAACGTTCCATGCTGGCCATGGAAAGTTAACTGTCTGTTCTCCGGGGCAGTTGAAAGGCAGGACCTAACTACAATAGTCAGAATTCAGCAAGACTCCATTAGAAGAAACAACATTACTAAGGTGAGTAATTTTTTCTTTCTGTCCCTCCTAAATCTGGCAATCCTCTCACAAAAGAGTCAGGATTTGAATCATAGAAATATATAAGACATTAGTGTTTTAGCCTCAGTGGGCCATTGGTCTGTTTCTGCTGTCAGTCTATGTTTTTATATTTAGAAAATGCTTTTATCAATAAACCACATATTGTAACAACTTCTTGAGCAGAAATTACTATTTTTATGAAGTGTCCAAAGAGGAAATGATGCTGTTTTGTTAGAGCAGAATCAATAGGGGGGGGGAGTCAAGATAGTCCGCATAAGACCAAGAGAATGGTTGTATGTGGCATCCAGTGGCCCCAAAATGTAAGTTCTTTTTCTTCTGTTTGCTAAGATGTTCTGTCATGGTACTTGAGTGTCCTCTGCAAACTGTTTTTCAGTTGTGCAGAAGGGATATTTTTGTTTTGCAAAGGCATCGCGTAGTGTATACAGGTTATTGTCACAGTCTGTCTCTTCAGAGCAGATCCAGATTGAGTTAGGAACTGGTTAATGGATAGGTGACATAGGGTGGTGGTTAACGGCACTCACTCAAATGAGGAGAGAGTGACCAGCAGTGTGCCACAGGGCTCAGTACTGGAACTGGTCCTCGTCAGTTTTTTTTAGGTGACATTGTAGAAGGACTGGAAGGGAATGTATGCCTTTTTGCAGATGATACCAAAATCTGTAATAGGGTGGACTCTCAGGAGGGGGACAGAGAGAATGCGTAGGGATCTTCCAAATCTCATGGAGTGGTCGAGAGCATGGCAGCTGGAGTTCAATGCAAAAAAGTGCAAAATCATTAACCTAGGGCATAGGACTCTAGGAGCTAATTATAGGATGGGGGAGGTACTGACAGTGCTAGTAGGAAAGGGACCTTGAGGTTAGCATATCTGATGACCTCAAAGTGGCAGGGCAATGTGACAAAGACATGGGTGGCACCAGTGGGATTCTGAGATGCACTAGGAGAGATCTTTCCAGCAGGAGGAAGGAGGTGGTGTTGCCACTGTGTTGCTCATTTGTGAGGCCCAACCTGGAGTACTGTGTTGAGTTCTGGAGGCCACACTTCAGAATGGATAAGACAGGGTGGAGGCAGTCTAGAGAAGGACAACTAAAATGCTGTGGGGGTTGCACCAAAAGCCTGATGAAGAAAGACTGCGGGATCACAACATATACACTCTGGAAGAGAGGAGAAGAGAGTGAGTGAGGACATGATAGAGACCTACACATACCATATGGGGGTGAACAGAGTGCAGGAGGTGAGTCTCTTTAAAAAGAAGAGCACCAGAACCAGAGGGCTTGCAACAGAAGCTGGGGGGAATTTAAGAGGGCTGTGAGGAAGCACTACTTCTAGGGACATGGATTTGGTGTACTATCCACACTTCTGGCAGAATCCTTTCCCCTTTAATTCTGGGCTGGTAGGTCTTCAAGCTGGCTCCTCCCACCCACCTGGGTGGTATCCTCCTCTGCACCGCCTCGTGACATCAGATCTTTCTTTTCGCTGGAAGCATCAGGTTCCCTTCATCGCTGCTCAGTGCTAGGTGTAGGCCCCTAACTTTGAACAACTCAGTTTTCAAGCTTTTCACATGCTTTTTCATTCTATTATGGAACAACTCAATACAAAAATCTGACTATTCACTAAAACTACCACCAACAGCTTAATCTGGTTCAAGGTCAGTTGGCATTGATCTGTATCCCCCTCCCTTGGGTCGTGCCTGAAAATAGGCAGAATTTGTGTAGTGCACTTACCCGGTCAACAAAAACGAAAATAAAAAAAAGAAAAAACTGGTCCAGGCTTCAAGCGCCGCTCCACCTGCGCTCAAAAGATATCTTGGACTGATCTGCACTCTGCATGCATGTACTGTTTTGGCATCCAGCACGACCTGCAGGTCTGGGGCTTTGTGCACTACTATTTAGGCCTCTACCCTGGAGGACCATTATGCCTATCTCATTTTGGGTTGTGCGGATCAACGGGATTCTCCAGTTAAATCAAAGGATGCCCGTAAGACAGTTTACATGGTGTCAGGTTCAGTGAAACAGCTTGCCGCCTATGAAGAGGCAGCAGCCCAGGCCACTTTGGCGACTTCATCCACTCTAGTCCCTGTGGACATGGGTGCCTCATTTATCAGAGCATTTCAGGACTTGTGCCAGTCCCTGCCCACCCTCAAGGAGGGCCCCTCCCGTGGGTCCAAATCCTCTTGGGACAAGTCTAAAAAGTCCCACCATAGGTCATGGTATTAGGAGAGGGCCCACTTCCCTCATTCCTGCACTTCTGCTGCCTCTAAGGTTTTATTTATTTATTGTTGACCGGGTAAGTGCACTAGACAAATCCTGCCTATTTTCAGGCACGACCCGGGGGAGGGAGATACAGATGAATGCCAACTGACCTTGAACCAGATTAAGCTGTTGGTGGTATTTTTAGTGAATGAGGGAAATTTGGCCAGGACACCGGGGAAATTCCCCTACTCTGTGTAGGAGGAGCCTTGCTGCTGGTTGTGTGATGGCCAGTTCGCAAAATCCCTCGGAGGAGATGGACGTCGGCAGCCCTGGGGAGTGGGCCTCCTCCCCAGTGCTATCTACTTTAGAGGCCTCAGAGGAACCTCTTGTTGTAGCACACGAATACGCTGATACTGTCGTAGAATCGGAGATAAAGGAGAAACACATCCTTACCGCAGTTCGTTCAGAGCTCCTTGAAAAACACTCTGTTCTTGCTCTACAGTTGGAATCTATTGAATCTGAAATTGCTGCATTTGAACAGGCACCCCCTGAACAGCTAAAAGACGTCGCAACGTCGGTTAAGCCCCCTAAGAACGTCATTGCAGCGACAGATCCTAGTGCATCTTCAGCACCAGCGTCTATGAGGAAGCCGGCTGGCAGTTTTTCGAGGATTTCCTCATCGTGACAAGAGCCGGTATCGGACCACCAAATTCTGGGAAACGAAAGTCATGCTGAGCTCAACCATCTTAATGACTCTGTAAGTCCTGTCCTCTCTTCTTTCAACTTACAGTTTGGCCCACAGCAAAATTCCAAATCGGAAGTTTTTTTTTTTTCTGCTGATAAAACCCCTGGCTGGTCTAAACGGGGGGGGGGTACTTTATTTAATGTTCCGGGAAAGCCTCCTACTCATACTGCTAAGGATCCCCACGACATGTGGTCTCCTGATATGGCCCTTAAAAACGCTGGCTGGGAAAAAGGGGAAGGAGGGATTTGGACTCCAGACTCTCAGGACCCTGCATATCTTAACATGTTGGAAAACATTCCTGCGAGCTCCAACGAACCCCGGGGTGAAGATCCTTCACCTACTCACACTGGACTTAACTTTAGAAATAAGATTGTTAATGCTGATCTTAGTATTGCTGATGATGTTTCTTCTACTAGGAAAAAGAATGCCCCTGATAATTTTCTTTCCTTCCAGCATTCTAAACTTGCATCTACTCCCCTGTCTGAAACTGTTAAAAATATAAATTCAGGTCGACCAGCTAGCTTTAAACTGGCTGACCTATTTCAATCCAAAGGTGAACCTGCACCAAGGAGGAACGCAGTAGGTTAATATACAAAGGGGGACTGGAAGTACCCCCGGATAGGGTATATATCGCTAAGACATTATTAAAGGGGTCTATGAAGTTTTTTGCCTCCGAAATATTTGCTTTAATTCATCTGGGGAACTCTAATTTCGAATCTAAGTTTCAAGCAAATCTCAGGTCTAGATAGATTCTGGGCTCAATACGATAAGCTCCAGACTTCTCCCATTTGGTCTTCCTTCCAAGCTATTCCTCTGACCAAACCAGCAATTAGAAATATCACCATTGTTTTCAAAAATGAGGGGGTCAATATTGAAGATATTCTTTTTTGGCTAAATAAGAGATGCGAGGTTTTAAATCGACCTACGCCTATCCTAGATAGTGAACAAATTTGGGATGGAAGTTGGAAGGTTCGTGTTAAATTGTTTTCCACTAATACCGGCCCGAAACACTTGCCTAATTTTTTCTTTTTGGGCAGAGATAAAGGTTTTATTTTCTATGCTGGCCAACCCAAATCCTGTTTCAAATGTGGCTCTAGAACACATCTTAGCTCAGCTTGTGATGTCCTAAGATGTAGTCATTGTTTTGAATATGGTCATAACTCTTCAACATGTTCTAATTCTTTCAAATGTAATTTATGCAAAGAAGTTGGTCATTCTTATAATTAGCTGCCCTTGGGCATCCCATAATAGGGAAGACTGCCTTAGCATGATGGGCTAATTACAGTGCCCAACAGCTGCAAGCACAAAAGGCCACTACCAGCGAATTAGTTGATGACCCTCCTTCTCTGTCAGTACCTAATCCTAAAGACTCTTCCTCAACCACTACCTCAGACCTTCATATTCAGAAGGAGGCTGCTATTCTTTCTGAGTCTAATGCCCCCTCTAATGAAAGTATTGTTAAAATAACTGATGTTATAATGCCCCCTTCCCCATCTCCCCCACCTTCTGTTTCTGTCACTGATTTTTCTAACTTTGTTCCTGTCACCCATAAAAGGACTAGAAAAGGCCTTGCAGTGGTCTGCCGAACTAAAGAAAATACAGGCCTTAACTGGCAGTCCAATAATAAATTTGCTGTTCTTTCTACGGATTTGTCTGACAAAGATTCTGGCGGGGACGATACGGATACCTCTTCCGTCCGTTCCTTTCCAGATCTAGAAGGTGGCACTGACACTGATCCTATCGCTAAGCGCACACGACAATCTCAGAGGGGCAAATCTCCAAATAGCTCCTAAAATGGCTTCCCTCTCAATCTGTTCTTTAAATGTTAACAGTATTAAAGGCAAGAAAAAATTAGGAGGTGTGTTTTTGACACTCAAAGACCTTAAAAATGATATTTATTGTCTGGTTGACACAAGATTAAAAACTCATACTGAACTAAGTCAAGCTTCCCATGCCTGGTCTAGTGGCCCTTCCTTTTGGTCCACTGGCCCGGATACATGTGATGGCATTGGCATTCTGTTCTTTAGCACAGAATTTCATGTCTCCAGACTGGTGGACATTGTACCTGGTAGAGCCTTGCTATTAGACTTTTCTTATGTAACCCCTAGATGGCGCTATCCCAGGGGCTACTACCCCTGCCTGATTTGCCACTAACAGGTTGAGGGGCCTGGATCCAATGGCTGGTGCCTCCACCCAGAGGTCAGGGTTTGCAATAGTTAAACTTACTTGGTCACAGCCCTCTGGGACACTGCAACCCCTTTCTTCCCACTAGTGGCCCCACAATATAGCAGAATTACCTTCACAGTATACACTTACCCCAAGGCTGGTTCAGGCACGGGACATCCTGTAAAATAAGATACAGTGCAACAATCACAGTACAGTACTTTAACATAGACAAATACCTCAGGCAGTATAACTTTGTTGAAACAAACAGCTCTGATTTATTTAGGGATATAACAAGGACAGGGGAAATCAGGTTAATTAGCTTATCACTTTACTATCTACCTATGGCTCTGTGCTGGCCTATCCTACCAAGTTACTGTCCCTGGGTACCCAGGCCCTAGTAGCTAGTCCAAACCGTGGCAGCTGGTAGGGCCCTTTCACACAGAGAAAGGAAAATTAAACAGTCAACAGTACAGTAATTCCATTTGGATTTAATGTGGCAATTCAACAGGAGCGACCCGAATTAGTACTCCACGACCTCCAAAGAAGATATGGTCCTTCAATGTCAGCAGGGCTACTTTTGATCTCCAGAGACTCCTCACACATTTATATGGTAAAAAAAAAAAGCACTATACCAGGCAGGCTGCATCTGTATCCCAATGCAATTACTGCACAACAACCAGGAGAACACACAGCAGATTCAGTTCCTGACAGACCGAGTGTAATTCAACAATTTCTTCAGTCTTCTACAGGGTGAGCCTGGTTTTACTCTTCAGAGATCCTTTGATTCTTTTCACAGGACGGATTCAGTCCTAACAAGCAGTTACACAAGTTGTAGACCGGAACTCTGGGCCTTGCACACGTTTTTTGACTGAAACTGCACTGAAGGAGCACAGGGTTTCTTTCCCTTCACTTTCAGATCTCAAACTGAAACTCCCAACAGACAAAAAACGGGCACTTCCTTTGAGTTCCTCCCAGTTCTTGACTGGATTGGCTGTCACTCACAATAGACTGCTGCTGTTGGTCCAAAAAGGCACCGAAGTCTAAACTACATCTCCCAGAGTCACTGCCCATACAATCCTCTTGTGGCTGGCTCAGATTATGAGTCCCAAGTTCTGATTCGTCCAAGGCATCATTTTAGAGCTAGTTTACCCCACACTGATTGGTCCAGTTCAGCAGTTCAAAACCAGAATGGGGAACTAGGCAGACAGTTCTGACTGCAAAGAAGCAGGTTAGACAAACTGTAATTTTATTATTACTGTAAATGATTTCTGGCAATCAGTTACATCTTTCAGACAGGTTCCCTTTGCACTCTAGTGACTGCAAAATGGGGTGAATTAGCGGCAGCTTGAGTGGTACTCAATCAAAGAAACACACAGTCCCCATACAAACTAATTATGTCTGCAAGCAGACAGCTCTTAAAGAGACAGTACCAGAGGTTCTAAAAACTCACTGATAATAAACTAGCTCAAACACCATTCAGGCTTGGAGCATTCAAGCAAGCTCCTGGAAGTCTTTGGGAACCCCCATTTGCAGGGGGTTACACCCTTCTGGCCTGGGAAAAGCTTGGCGTCGCGTCAAGCAAGTACCCCATAAGTTTCAACTGCAACCATATACATTTGCATTAGGCTCACACATGTAATCATCAGTCAATACATCATTTTACCAAGAACCATTTCTGAAACATTGCAGTACGTCACTCTTTACACAGTATTAACACACATTGTACCATAACTCAAGTTATTACCTCTTGTACATGAAACCTGAAGAGAGGACCCTTCCCTATCAGTTACCTTGGGGCTGGATGGGGCAAGGGCACCATACTTAGAGGGCAACACAAGTAACTTGGAGTTAGCACTGATGCTCAGTTTGGGCAATGAGCTCGGGGACACATACACTCCTTTATGGACAACATTGAGAGGCAAATCCACAGGCCTCCCAAGGGAATCATAACTGAGGTGCACCACAGGCTTTACAGCTCGACCAGTCTTTCTAGGGGGAACTGTTACAGTCTCTGCACTCTGAGCCTCATTTTCAGCATTGTCCACACTTGTCAGGGAGTCTCCATGGGGTGAGAGGCTAGAACTTGGGGCACTTTCAGCTCCAAGAGTTACAGTTTCTGAGTCCACAACATTTGGCTCGCATGGAGAGCTTTCGGACACTGGCAGTGGACTGTCAGGGCACTCAAAATACTCTTCTTGTTCGGGTGTATCACCAGTCTGCCCCAATCTATCATTTTCCTCCCCTGAAAGCTCAAACAGTTCAACCATGCACAATGATTCCATTTCATCTGATCTGATGCTTTGCACTTCACTTTCTGGGAGCATTGGCTCCAGGGATGAAGCTGGGGGCATAGACAGTCCAGAAGGCCCAGCTTTGTCTCCAGTATTGACTAGGGATTGCCCCAAACAATTGACTCAGTTCGTAAGAAGGATAGTATTCAAAGTCACTCTCACTTCTTCTGATATGGACTGACAGTCATGCTCAACTGGGACTTGTGCAGGGGAACACTTTAACTCTGCTTCTGTAGGTGCAGACTTCCTTGATCTTTTCTTAGCAGCAGCTCTAGTCACTGGTCCAGAGGGGCATCTTCTGGGGCTCAGACTCAATCAGGATTTGTCCAATGGGTAGTAAATGATTTCTATGCATTGTTTTTACATCTTTGAATTGTTCTCAGGCCTTACTTTGTACACTGGCAGATCATCTAGTTTGCCCACTACAATGTGAGGAGATGGTGCCATCTGTCAGCAATCTTGTGTTTGCCATGCAGTCCCAGATTTCTTAGCAATACCCGATCTCCCTCCTGGGTTCCTGTGCTTTCACCTTTTATCATACCTTTCTTTGTTGGCCAGATTTCTTTTGGCAGCCATGGTTTGAGCCAGTTGAGTACGCATGAGTTAGCTGGGCCTTTAACTTTTGCACATACTGTAAATAGTTGTCAGCTTGAACCCCATCAGGAGAGACCCCAAAACACACATCTACCGGTAGTCGAGCTTCTCTTCCAAACATCAGGCGGTAGGGGAGAACCCAGTGGCATCACTTTTGGTGCAGTTATAAGCATGTACCAGGGTGCTAATTTGTTGGCTCCATCTAGGCTTGTCCTTTGGGTGCAGGGTGCCTAGCATATCTAGCAAAGTGCGGTTGAAGCATGTTCAGGCTGTGGGTCCCCTGGGGTGGTAAGAGTGGTTCTGGACTTCTCACTCCCCACAGAGAAAGCATCTCTTTGATCAGACGACTCTCAAAGTCTCTCCCTTGATCAGAATGGATTCTTTGTGGAGCCCCATAGTGAACAAAAAGTTTTCTACGAGTACTTTGGCTACAGTGGATGCTTTCTGGTCTTTGGTGGGAAAGCTTGGGCATATCTCGTGAAATGGTCAGTGACCACCAGCACATCTGATATTTCTTTGATCTGACTCCAAACTCAGAAAATCAATACAGACCAGCTCCATGGGTGCACTGTGTGGTTATGTTAACAATGGGCAGCCCTGGGGCAAAGCTTTCCTCTGTAAGCAGCTTACAGTTCGTATGTGTTGCTCCACATCAGCCCCCATCTTAGGCCAATAGAATCTGGATCTCACCAAGTCAAGTGTTTTGTCTATACCAAGGTGCCCCATGTGGTTGTGCAAGGACCTCAATACTGAGTCTCGAAAGGCAGTGGGTAGCACCAGTTGTTGTTTGTCTACTTGTCCCCCTCTGTCTACTGTTTCTCTATATAACAGTTTATTGATCAGTTTCAACTTAGGACCTTCTTTGTATAACAGTGCAGTTCTCAAATCAGTGGAGCGTAATTTGGACACATCTTTTCCTGCATAGAGGGCTTCTAAAGCTGATTTGATCATAGGATCATGAGGATTGAGCCCGCTGAATACTGTCATTGTCCAGCTGAGGCAGTGCACCAATGTCTATTGCAGAAAAGTGGCAATAAGCAGCAGGTATGCAATTCTCAGAGGCTCCCAAGCAATCCACCATGCAGTCCACTGCGTCCGTGGACATTTGTTCCTCCCTGTCAAACTTCGGCAGAGTGCCCGAATGTCAGGTTCTGCCAATCGGACCCAATCATTCTGGGGAACAGGCCTCCGGAGAGAGCATCAGCATCTATGTGGTTCAGACCTGCTCGGTATTCGAGAGCATAGTCATATGTAGATAATGCAGAAAGCCACCTGTGGCCAGTGGCATCCAACTTAGCTGAGGTCTGCACATAGGTCAAAGGATTATTGTCAGTTTTACTAGTATTTTAGCCCCATACAAGTACTCATGGAATTGGTCAACAATAGCCCACTTCAAAGCTAGGAACTCTAACTTATGTACAGGATAGTTCTTTTCGGATGGGGTCAGGCTACTGGCAAAGGCCACTGGTCTCAGGCCATTCTCGCGTCTTGGTACAACACAGCCCCCAACCCTTGCAAGCTAGCATCAGTGTGCAGGACGTAAGGTTTTCTTGGATCGGCATAGCCAGCACTGGAGCATGGGTAGTTGATATATGATCTCATGAAAAGCAGTCTCACAATCAGGAGTCCAGCGGGCCCCAAATACTTCACTCGGGATGAAAATACACTCTTTCAGTCTTGAGGGCGCTGACTTTGGTATTTTTGTGGGTTGGGGATACCCTTGAGTAAGGTTAAGTAAAGGCGGATCACTCTTGAATAGTCCTTGATGAACGCCGATAATAACCACAGAATCCCAGGAATCTTTGCAGTTCTTTTAGATTTTTGGGCTGTGGCCAGGTGGTCAAGGCCTCAACTTTACTTGGGTGGCGGTCTCTATTCCTCGGTGGATACTATGTGTCCCACATACTTTACTGATGTTTGAAAAAATTGACACTTATCAATGGACAGTTTAAGGCCAAAGTCCTCCAGTCGATCCAATACCTTAAATAATCTGCTCTCATGTTCCTCCAGTGAGCTGCCAAACACAATAACATCATCTAGGTATACCAGGCACTCTAGTAAGTTCATGTCCCCACTGCACGCTCCATCAATCGTTGAAAAGTGGCTGGGGCACCTGAAATCCCTTGAGGCATCCTCATGTGAATTCATAGAAGCCAAGCGGACAGATAAAGGCTGTCTTCTCTCACGGTCCTCTGGGGCCATCGGGATCTGGTAGTACCCATAGGAGATCCAGCACAGAGAACCACTTGCTCCCGTTTAGGCAGTCCAAGCATCCTGAATCGGGGCATTGTGTACTGATCAGGATAGTCCGCCGGTTTAAGATGCGATAATCCACGCACATCCTTACTGTTCCATTCTTTTTCCTCACTACCCAATGGGAAGCATAAGGGCTTCTGGATTCTTGTATTACACCAGCAGCTAACATCTCTTGCAGATGCGTCTCCTCATCCTATGTCAGCAGGTGCCAGGCGTCGAGCCTCTCACCGAAATAGTCTTTCGTCATGCAGCCGGATATTGTGCTCAGCTCCTTGCACGCATCCTACGTCCCATTCCTTAAAGAAAACACCTGGTCTCTGGCAAGCTTCTCACTGATCCTCACTTTCCATTCAGCTGGCAGCGGGAGTTGCCGAAATCAAACAAGTCAGGCTACTCTGTCATTCTTCCTTGAACTCTTGCTGCTGGTAGCACTGCAGTGTCTGCACAATGCACATTAGCCAGGATGCAACCTCTATTTACTCGAATGTCTCTTTCAGACACATTATGAACTTGGACCATTACCCTTCTGGCATAAGCATGGGCTCTAGCGGGCAAAATACTAGGCTTGACCAGCAGTCCCTCTGGCAATTTTCCATCGCCTGGTGCATCCAACATTAATATTTTATTCTTAACATCCTTTCTGATACGGACCTCTCCTGTAAGGTACACTGGGCATTTGGTGCCAGGATCAGAGACTCAGGATCCTTCTTCCATACAATTCCGACGGTTCCTCTGGTTCTATATTTTCAGCATCTCTCTGTGCCTCATAGGCCTTCTTAATTAAAGCCGGAACTCTTAAGCTCTACTAGTCTTTGACCCTGTTTTCATAACACAAATGTGCCAGCCTTCTGAACATATGAGCATTTGTTCCAATCAACAAAGGGACACCATCTTACAGTCCAGTGGGGGACACACTAAGGCTAGGGTCTCTACTTGTTCGGCCACTCCAGCCACGGAGGTGGGAAGACAGCCAAATTGGATATACCCAGAATAGGGGTAGGCCTTCTCACTTAACCCCATACATGCAGTCCTTCTAATGGTTGTAAAGTGCGTCTGACAAATGCTTCTGATACCAATCTTGAAACATAATTGTCACTTGGGAGCCACTGTCTAATACAGCTCTTGTAGACACTCCATTTACCTTTACAGTGGTCTCCATGGAGGGACCCACTATTCTGGACCAGTCTGGAGAGGTAGTGGGGGCCTGGGCAACTGACCTTGCCACAAAAGGACGTGAATTAGCATTTTTGGTGCCCTCACTGGGATCATTTCGTGCACCTCTTAACCACTGATTTGTTCTCCGAAGCTCTCCTTGTAGCCTATATGCAACTTTGTCAGTGTCTTTTGGGGATTGGCATTCCCTTTTCATGTGCCCATCCTTCCCACAATTATAGCAAAACATACTTTTTGGAGTTTGAGCTGGCCGAGGTGCCACACTGGGAGCCAGGGCGGGGGTATTACTAACTGGAAACCTTGGTGCCATCTCTGTCTGCGGCGTGATAAGCATTTGGAGACATCTCGTCAGTTTCTCCACTTCCATGGTCAAGGAATCGAGTTCGGAGCTGTTATCAGCAGGAGATACATGGGTGGGTATCCCCACCCCCATAGCAGATGCAGTCGGATATAGGTCGGGCCCGTACTTGCAGGCGTGGCCTTCATAAAAGGACTGTTTTTGAATTCCGGATCTCTCTCAACAGTTCGCCCCATTGTGGCATATCTTTCCTTATCAGAGCACTCATTGACTGCCAACCTCTGCCCCTGAACTTCACTTGATGGGCCACCCTCAGTCACCGGGTCATAGCCACAGCTATTGGTGCAGGTCCTCCGAGGTCGCCTTTCGTCTCACTCGATTTCTCATTAACTCATCATAGGAGGTGGGATTCCAGTCGATTTGCCAGGCGTAACTGAAGCAACAGCAGTTCTGAGAAGGGGCAGACTTAAGGATTCTGTCCAGTCTGGTTCGGTCCAGTTCAATCGCTGGCAAACTACCCTTTCTGAGGCATTCTTGCAACAATTTTTCCAGCCGAGACATACACAGACAACTCCTCCCTTGGTACTGTTGTGCATTTCTTACTCTCCACCATAGGTCCTCATCAGAATCTGGGCTCCCATACAATTCTCCAAGGCCTCAAGATAGGCTTGTGCAGTCGCTTCAGGGTTACTGGCCCGTTTAGCACGAGATGGTAGCCAGGGCAGGACCTCGGAGGCTCTCACTAACCCTCTTGCGCTTCTCCGAGCATTGCCATTCTAGCACTTGGGGGCAACATAGTTATCCAGGTCTCCCAGTCATCCTCCCTTGGGGGTGGGAGGGTGCCAGAGAAGATCCTCAACCTTGGTGAAGAGTCGTGACTAATGGCAGGTGCAGAAATAGGAGTCTGCATTGGTTCAGCCACCATTACGGGTACTGGAGCAGGAGAGGGTGTTGGGGAGGAACACCCAGGTGGCAAGAATAGTTTCTTCAAGTCCTCCACAGTTTTCCTTCTCCCAGCAACCATTTAGCAAATTTCTCCTCAAAAGTTTCAGATAGTGGTGGGCCTCATTCCCCCGGGTCTTTACTGTCCTTAGTTATCACTCTCCAAGCAGTGAGGGCCCTCTGGGGTAATGGTCTGTGGTACTTTGGAGCTATCTATGGGATCCTTAAACTCTACTAGGGCCAGGAAAGTGTGGGTGAGCAGATTAGCGTGCCGACCCACCACCACAGGATTTTGTAAACCTTCCACCTTGGAAAGTACTCCTGCACAGTGTCCGTATTGATACCAGGGGATGTCCAGGATAAGCATAGCATTTTGGGGTCGATCTCCTCCCAGTACACCACTCCACCAGCCGGTGCACAGCCACTTCTGTCGGGTACCCATTTATTTATTTATTTATTTTTTTCCCTTAACAGTGGTTTGTAAATATGGCCACTAGAGGACACAAACCCAGCGGTGCCTCCAAAATGTAACCCCTAGATGGCGCTTATCCCAGGGCTACTACCCCTGCCTGATTTGCCACCAACAGGTTGAGGGCCTGGATCCAATGGCGGGTGCCTCACCCAGAGGTCAGGGTTTGCAATAGTTAAACTTACTTGGTCACAGCCCTCTGGGACACTGCAACCCCTTTCTTCCCACTAGTGGCCCACACAATATAGCAGAATTACCTTCACAGTATACACTTACCCCAAGGCTGGTTCAGGCACCGGGACATCCTGTAAAATAGATACAGTGCAACAATCACAGTACAGTACTTTAACATAGACAAATACCTCAGGCAGTATAACTTTGTTGAAACAAACAGCTCTGATTTATTTAGGGGGATATAACAAGGACAGGGGGAAATCAGGTTAATTAGCTTATCACTTTACTATCTACCTATGGCTCTGTGCACAGGCCTATCCCTACCAGTTACTGTCCCTGGGTACCCAGGCCCTAGTGGCTAGTCCAAACCGTGGCAGCTGGTAGGGGCCCTTTCACAGAGAGAAAGGAAAATTAAACAGTCAGCAGTACAGTAATTCCATTTGGATTTAATGTGGCAATTCAACAGGGAGCGACCCAATTAGTACTCACGACCTCCAAAGAAGATATGGTCCTTCAATGTCAGCAGGGCTACTTTTGATCTCCAAGAGACCTCACACATTTATATGGTAAAAAAGAAAGCACTATACCAGGCAGGCTGCATCTGTATCCCAATCGCAATTACTGCACAATAACCAGGAAGACACACAGCAGATTCAGTTCCTGACAGACCGAGTGTAATTCAACAATTTCTTCAGTCTTCTACAGGGTGAGCCTGGTTTCTACTCTTCAGAGATCCTTTGATTCTTTTCACAGGACGGATTCAGTCCTAACAAGCAGTTACACAAGTTGTAGACCGGAACTCTGGGCCTTGCACACGTTTTTGACTGAAACTGTGCACTGAAGGAGCACAGGGTTTCTTTCCCTTCACTTTCAGATCTCAAACTGAAACTCCCAACAGACAAAACCGGGCACTTCCTTTGAGTTCCTCCCAGTTCTTGACTGGATTGGCTGTCACTCACAATAGACTGCTGCTGTTGGTCCAAAAGGCACCAAGTCTAAACTACATCTCCCAGAGTCACTGCCCATACAATCCTCTTGTGGCTGGCTCAGATTATGAGTCCCAAGTTCTGATTCGTCCAAGGCATCATTTTAGAGCTAGTTTACCCCACACTGATTGGTCCAGTTCAGCAGTTCAAAACCAGAATGGGAACTAGGCAGACAGTTCTGACTGCAAAGAAAGCAGGTTAGACAAACTGTAATTTTATTATTACTGTAAATGATTTCTGGCAATCAGTTACATCTTTCAGACAGGTTCCTTTGCACTCCTAGTGACTGCAAAAATGGGGTGAATTGGCAGCAGCTTGAGTGGTACTCAATCAAAGAAACACACAGTCCCCATACAAACTAATTATGTCTGCAAGCAGACAGCTCTTAAAGAGACAGTACCAGAGGTTCTAAAAACACTCACTGATAAATGGCTTAAACGCCAAACACCATTCAGGCTTGGAGCATTCAAGCAAGCTCCTGGAAGTCTTTTGGGAACCCCCATTTGCAGGGGGGTTACACTTATAAACAAGAAAGGTTTCGTATCATAGGTACTTATGCTCCACAAACTAAAGCCCAAAGAGTTGCTCTCTTCCATACAGTGAGACCCTTTTTACACACCTCTAGATTACTTTTATGGGTGGGTGACTTTAATTGTAGTTTGCACCAATCAGATAGAGGTTTACAAACCCTAAGCTTTTTTGTTATTCTGTAGCTTTAAGAGAAATCACATCCACGGCTCTTTTAGTGGATGCTTATAGGTACTGTCATAAAACCGGAGGTTTCACCTTTTTTAAAGGCCCATTACGAACCAGGATTGATTTTATTTTTTTGTCTAAAGTGTTGTCACTTCTTTCGTGTAAGACAGTGGGGATTGAATTTTCTGACCATGTAGCCCTTCAAGCCTCATTTACTTGGGGTTCAGCCCCCCGATGTAAAAAAAATACCTGGCGTCTAAACGATTCCTTATTAGAGAACCCCTCCTTTTTAAAAACTTGGCATAAGGAATTTACGGCTCGAATATCAGTCATTGAATTCTATGACTCTATTATTGATTGGTGGGAAGACTCTAAATCGAGTTGGAAACAGGCCTTTCAAAAAAAAGCTGCAGTTGCACAAAATAACAAATACTTGAATTATTTATCTCTACAACAGCAGTTGCAGCATCTGATTTCACTGGCTGATTCCAATCATTTGGATTATAGTAAACAGACTGAAACAATTTGTTCCCAAATGAGGCAATTTCAATATGATCGAGCCAGTTCTTTAGGCCAAGAAGCTCGCTTTGGTTCCCAGACAAATAAAAGTAACCTTGACCCATTTAAAGTATGTAAAGGTAGGGTGGATTCTAAATTAATTCCATCCTTAATATCACCAACAGGTGAACTTATGACTTCACCTGAAGCTTTAGTTTCTATAGTTGAACAGCATGTGTTTTCCTTGTTTGGCCGTGCATCAGTCTGTCAGGATGCAGAGTCTTTTTTAAACTCACTGAATTTACCCAAGCTTTCCAAATTCGAAAGGGAAATGTTGTCAGCAGATATTTCAGAAAGTGAAGTGAAACAAGCCATTGACTCCTTGTGCTCAAGTTCAGCTCCAGGATCTGATGGCCTTACCGCTAAATTCTACAAAACATTTTCTGTGGAATTAATTCCCATTTTGACTTTACTATTTAAGGAAATGTTGTCTTTAGAAACTCTATCTAAATCTATGAACGAGGCCATTTTAATTTTTCTTTTTAAAAAAAAAGGAGATATTGCTGATATTTCCAACTGGAGACCTATTAGCTTGCTAAATGTCGACTATAATATTCTGGCTAAAATTTTATTATCTAGAACCCTTAAAGTTGCTAAATATATTAGTTCTGCTCAAACGTGTGGCATACCAGGAAGGCGCCAGCAAGATAATCTTATTCTATTACGAGAGCTATTTGCTTTAGGAGAGAAAAAACGGATTTCTGGATGGATATTAGGTCTAGATCAAGAGAAAGCTTTTGATAAAGTCTCTCATGAATTTTTGTTCCAAGTCCTAAAGCCTTTGGTTTCCAGCAACGTTTCTATCCTGGATTCTTTCTTTATACAAACACGCCATCATACTCCCAACGTTAATGGATGGGTAGGTAACCCCATTCCTTTCCCGTGGAGTACGACAAGGATGCCCATTGAGTCCGTTGCTTTATAATTTTTATATTGACACCTTAATAAGAGCTATTCTGCTTTGTCCCCAAATTATAGGTTTGGCAAGTTCTCCTACTTCTCCGTCTATCAAATTATTAGCCTATGCTGATGACTTGGTTTTAGTATTAGATCTGAGGATGAAACAGGAAGATCTTGTCCAGATATTAAGCTCTTTCTCAGCTGTATCAGGCTCATTAGTTAATTTTAGTAAAAGTATAGGTATTCCGATTGGCCATGACTCTGTCCCGGAAGATGGGGTTTTTGCTGGGATTCCTGTTAAACTGGATATTTTTAAATATTTAGGAATTTATTTTGGTCAACCAAACATGGCTTCCTATAATTGGACTGCCGATCTGAATAAAGCCGAAGGATTAATTGCAGGTTGGAAGTCTACCTTAATTGGGAAAAAAAAGAGAGAGTTGTTTTGTTAAAATCTTTAGTTATTCCCCTCTTCTTATATCTTAGTTATATATTTCCACCTCCTGTAGCTCTTTTCACTAAATTATTTGGGTTTTTTTTAAAGGTTTTTGGGGTCTAGATTAAACCCATAAAACGAGTATTATATATAGGTCCATACACGGTTGGCGGTACTAATATGGTACATCCCGCTGTTTTTTTTACAGCTTGTTTTTCATTATAACTTTGGTAATGTACTTAAACCTGGGAACACAATTTGGAGACCCTATTTTATGGACTGGTTTCTTTGTGTATTGATAAATGGATTTAAGTGGGAGAAACATTCTTTCTCGTTCTTTAGAAATACCTTCGTACGGTAAAGAAAGTTTCAAAATGGCCTTATCTTGGAACCTTTTTCTTCAAAATATTTGTATCTTATCAAGACGGTCCTTATACGATAAAATTTGGAGATTAGAAGCTCAGGAAGAGGTAATATTTCCTCCTGCCCTCTAGTCATCACTCCTGGGTTCTTTTACAACTCCGCAACCTCGCTACCTTCATAGTATGGGATATGATATGGCTAGCTAATTATGACAGATTAGGTGTTAAAATAATCATAAGCACAAAGCTTGAATTTACGTATTGTCCTAGAAATGACTGTCTTGATGTTCCTGAAACCCAGCAACACTTATTTCTTGAGTGTCCATTTTCTTCAGACATTTGGTTTAGTTTAGCTATGGAATGGTCTGAACCTTCATTCATTCAATTATCTTATGAACAAATTATGTTTTGCACAAATACTCACTTAAATGCAAAATATCATTTAGAAACTCTGTATGTAATCTTTGCTTTAATTAAGTATTACTTATGGCAAGCAAGATGTATGCTTGTTCTACATCAAAAAGTTATACATAAACAAGAGGTTATATGCAGTATACATAAGGCTTTATGTTTAGTTAAAAGCATGATCTTCATACTTATAACAAACACCAAATTGACTTGATGTGACGTAACTGTGATTTACTATTCAATGACTGTTCTTGTTGATTTGTTTTCTTTGTGTAATGAATATTGTTAGTTCATTGTAATGAAGTTCACTTCTCAATAAAATTCCCCTACTCTTTTCGATAAGTGCCATGGGATCTTTAACATCCACCTGAACTACCACCAATCCAGGCAGATGGGACCTCGGTTTAACATCTCATCCAAAAGACGGCACCTCAGAAGTGCAGCACCCTTCTCATGTTGCACTACAGTGTCAGTACTGGGATATTAACCCAAGTGCCAGATGTGGGAACTGAACCCACAGCCCTCTGATCTCCCGGCCTCAGAAGTGAGTGTGCTACCTACTGAGCCACTGACACTGACAGGTTATCAAGTCATTGGCTTCAGCTGATACTTCTACCCTCCAGGCCACTGGCCCCATGGAGTACCCATCAGGTTTTGTCGGCTGAGATGCGGGTCAACCAGAAGATTTGCCTTGACCCAATCGACTCTTTGTCACTACATAAGGGGGAAGATTCATTCTGTAAGACTCTAGTCCTTCTGACTCTCTCCCAGGGGGGCTCGGATCAGCATGTCAAGCCGGATCCCTCCCCTCAGGAGCCTGGCATTTTTGGGGTTCCCAGGTGTCCTTCGTCTTCCCCTGTTTCTCCTTCCAAACAGCCATCGCGCCGTCGGTCGAGGTTCAGATCAAGGTCTCGCAGCTCTTGATCCTTGTCAAGGGGCTCCCGATGCTCCCATTAGTCCTAAATCTTACCTAAGTTAATCTTCACCATTCATTACTAATGGGTCTAGCCAGAGGTCTGGACCCTGCTTGGGAAGGTAAAGAGCACTGTCTCTTTAAATTTCTCAGAGCTGGAGGAGCCAACATCAGGATGGCACTGCCCTCGAGGCCAGCATTCTACATGGCACTCGTGTGTTGGCCAGTAACCGACACTGACTCTTCC
Source organism: Neoceratodus forsteri (assembly GCA_016271365.2). Taxonomy (NCBI): domain Eukaryota; kingdom Metazoa; phylum Chordata; order Ceratodontiformes; family Ceratodontidae; genus Neoceratodus; species Neoceratodus forsteri. Next base: position 1,072,462,608 of record CM028130.1, read on the forward strand.
CAGCCCTCAGTTCTTGTTTTCCCACCATCGAGGAAGGACCTGCTAGGGAAGACTGCATTCAAACTGTGTAGTTTGGTTCCGCTAGGTCTCAACACTTCAACGACTTTTCTGCCACCGTGAGTACTGGTCCTGTCTTCGGTACTGGATTTTTTTTCTCTTATTCTTGTTATTGCGGCACCAGTATTTTATTTCTTAGTGATTTTAATCCCTTTTGTGTTTATTTCCATGTGATAGTAATGTTGGGTCAGGGCTTAAATCGACATTGAAGTGAACGGCCGTTGCCCCAGTGTGTTGGTGCCCCTGCAGTAACTCAATGACCGTGTTGGACCCCCATGACCATTGCTTTTCCTGTCTGGGTCCCCACCATGTGATGGCCGAGTTTGGATGCCTGTTCCTCTGTGGACTACCGTATGCTTGTTATCCGTGTGGTGAGGTTGGAGAGAGACCCCTTGACCTTCGGCAGGCATCAGCGCACTCATGGCTCTAAGACCAGGTCTCTGGGCTCCACCTCTGTGCCTCCCTGACTCTATACAGGCTAGCAGGGATGGGATCCCCTCTGCGCCACAGCTTGCTGGGGCAAGGGGTCCCAGTGGGGGGTTAGTGGGGCAGATGCCCTCCTCCGGGGGGGGGAGGCGGCTGGTCACCCCTCATGGTCCGGGGTCTCCTCTGAGACACATATGACCCCCGGTGTGGTGCCTCAGCTATACGTTGGGTCTGCTGCGGTGGTCCCCTCGGTGCCATGGGCCGACGCCACCTCTGCTCCCAGTACCATCTCCATGTCGGTGAGTGAGGCCAGGCTCCATGGAGCCTTTGGATTCTGCCTGGGCCTCTCCAAGCCCTTCTGAGGATCTTTGGCCTGTGGCATCTTTGGACAGTGCCTCTAGCAGTGCCACCGCTCCATAGCCTTCTGGTGCCATTTCCAGTGCCAGGGGTTCTATTGGAGTCCCTTCTGGTGCTCTGGAAAGTGGCAGTGCTGTGGGCAGTGCCATCTCAGGAGGTGGTGCGATGGACAGCGCTGCTGTCCATTCTGGGTCTACTCCTATTGTGGTGTGGATCCTGGCTGAGGAGGATGGTACTCAGGGGAGCCCCATGGTCACTCCTGTGGTGATTGGGGCTTCCCCTCCCTTGTCTCTCAGCCCAGATTCTTCTAGCAGGCTTCTCCCGAGGGGCATGTCTCTTTCCATGGGGTCGGGTTGGCAGGACTCTCACTGAGCAGCGGCCTCCTCAGAGGTCCCTTCAGGACCTCAAGAGGAGTCGTAACATGGATGTGCCCACGGATGTATCGCTGTCTTCCTCTGCTTTGAGAGGGAGTCCTGCAGTTGGTGGAGACAGGGGGCTTTCATTGGACTCTGCAAGGCTCCAGTCTCCCCACCTGAGGGTTTCCCCTCAAGGACAATACCCAGTCCACCCTTGTCGGTTGGGTGCACTGGGGTAGGTGGGATAGGGTTCCCCCACCTTCGGAAGGGGTCCTCTGCACGATCCCGCAGTCCTTGCAGAGGACCTTCCTTGGTTCACTAGGCTGTCCCTTCTTTTGTTCCTTTGACTTCTCCTCCCCCTCTTCATGGTCTTTCTCACCCCAGGAATACTCCAATATTCCTAACTCTTCTGCAATGTGCCTTTAAGTCAGATCTGCCCAGGGGTAGAATGTTATGCTAATGATAGAATCATTGGCATGAGCCACTTTTCAAATGCTGCTACCTAGCAACTGCCTACATTCTAACCCTCAGATTTCTCTCTCCGCCTGTCAAGACCAGACGCTCGGAGATCTCCTCCTCGACATCTCGTCTGAAAAGCCTTTAAATAAATAAAACACTTAAGTATATTTTATTTATTTTCTTTTGAATTTTAAAATACTTTGTTTTGTTCCTTTATATTGCGGTTGCGGTTTTTTCGAACAAATATGTCAAAAAAACCTAAGAAAAGAACCGGAGAACCCGGTTTCAAGAATTGTACTGAATGTGGCGAGGTTTTTGCCAAGGCAGACTAACACTCTATTTGTGTATTCTGCCTTGGCTTTGATCATCTAAAGACTAACTGTGAAATATGTAAAACCTTCCCAGATAAGACACATGAAAAACATCTGGAAAGGTTGAACAAAAGATCAAAGGGTCCCTCTGGCTCTGACCAGCTGACACCCTCGGGGTCTGTGGGTGAAACCACAGCCCCAATTACTTCTACCCTTGATACGGGTAAAAAGAGATCTGCTGAACCGGCTAGCTCTCTGGTTCCAGCTAAAAAACAAAAGAAAACCAAGCACACTGAACCCCCTACTGATAAGGGGACTTCTCTAGTGCCAGCAGCTGTGCCTTCTCCCTTAGAGATTGCACAGGCTTTCATGATTATGCAGACTTTATGGGGTCTACTGCCTGCGGTTCCGCAGTCCCCAGTTCAGACCACTGTGCCCTTCAACCCACCTGCTTTTCCACAGGAGGTGAGGAGGAAGAAGAGGAAGAAGAAGGTAAGCCTATAGAGCCTGAGATCTCCCCTGAACAGGAGTTTGGCTCTTCTCCCAGGACTACAGAAGATTATTCTTCTCATTTTTCCTTTGTTAGGTGGTAGAAGATGAGGAGGAGGCTGAGTATCTCAAAATGTTGGGTTTAACTCCCACCAAGAAGCTGCTGCTTCCCATTAATAAGTTTTTTAAAAAAGATGCTCTTAAACTCCTCCAGACTACTGGGTCTGTCCCTCCTTTAGATAAAAGGTTGGACAAAAAATATCAGCTTGACAGGGCAGGGGCTGAATTTTTATTTTCACAACCTGACCACCAGGGGGTGGTGAAAGCTGCTGCATGTGATAAGGCAAAAGTCCCTCTGGCTTCCCACCCTCCAGAGAAGGACTCTCAAAAAATTGACAGTATGGCTAAGAAAGGCTATTTGTCAGCTTCTCTGGCCATTGGGCAGGCAAACTATCAAGGCACGGGGTCATAATGTCGCAAGACATTATGCCACATGGCAAAATCGCGATGCCACTACAGTGCGATTTATGCCATGAGGCATAAGTCTTTTTCTGTGGGGGCTCTGTCCCCACACACCCCGTTATGGGGTTGCACCCCCCGGACCCCCACTAAAGATGCTCAACTCTGGGGCCAACTCAGGAGCGACAAGTCGGAAAAATAAAATGTCGGACCGAATCAAACCCGTCCCGGACACAGTGCCTGGGTTTCTACTGCTGGCTCAGTCCTGTGAGCCACGGCAACTGCTCATTGATCCTGCCCCAGCAGAGGTTTTATCCTCTGTCTGGAATTGTTACTGGCGCACAATTGCACAGCAGTATACTGCGGTATTGCACCAGTAAGCGTGGCATACTATGCCAGGCCTGGTTAGCTATACTGCCTCATACGCCATTAGGCTGCAACATATGACCTGGTAGGAACTATCAAGCCTATGCAGCTCAGTACCAGGAGACTCTTTGGCAGTCTGTTCTAGCTATGGCTCACAAAGCTCCTTCCTCTCTTTCGGCAGACCTAGCTGAAACTGCTAGGTGTGGCTTGGAGGCTGCCAAATATCAGTTTCAGATGGCAGTAGATAGTAATGAGACTGCTGCAAGGTGGATGGCAAATACCATCGCCCAGAAAAGGTTTGCCTGGTTAAGAGCCACAAACCTTACACGGGATACCCAGAATAAAGCTCTGGATTTTACTGTGGAAGGAAATTCTCTTTCTGGCAGCCACACAGATGCCTACATGAAGAAAGTGGTTGAATATAAGGCCACCTTCTGCAGTTATTCTGCAAAAGAAAAGCCTTCCCCCTCTACTAGACCTTATAACATGCTCAGGGCCTCTAGGCTATCCCACCCACCCCTTGGCTCTAACCACCCAACCACTGCCCCCTGCACTCTTTCCCCTTGCTCTCTTCAACAAACCCCTACCCACAAAATACCTTATCTTGCATAGTCTACACTACAGTAAACTGTCAACCCCCCATTCTCACCCCTGGCCACCACTGGTGAGCTCAGCCTACCACTCTGGCAACCGTCCATGCCCCACCCCCACTTGCCCCCTGTACCACCCAGTGGAGAGTCAATCCCTGGCCTCTCCCCCTCTTTCCTATTTCTAACACTACTATGCTCGCATTTAGTGCTGTTACTTGCAATGTTAGACACCTATGTACTAGTGAAACCTACAATGTTTGACTCCTATGTACTAGTGAAACCTAGACTCCTATGTATTAGTTAAACTTATAAGTATGTGCAACCTTCTGTAACCTTATTTTGAATCCACTGCTGTGTTGTGTGTTATGTTGTCTGTATCTGTTCGTTTAACTGACTTGGAACCTTTGAAAATAAGTCCTTGACTCAAAGGTATTAATCCTAAAGTGAGATACATAAAAATAAATAAAAAAATAATAGGGGAGGCAGGGGGAGACAGTTCCATTCCAGGCCTTTTTACCAGGCCTTGGTAGTTCCATAGTCACCCCAGTAAGGGTGTTTTAGGGGTAAGGGCAGGAGAGGTGCCAGGCGTGGTGCACAGCCTCAGCCCCAATCCAAACAGGATTCCTGACTTACTCTCTCAGGCTGCCTCTCCACTTCCAGTAGGGGGCAGACTGACCCATTATTTCCAATATTGGAAAACCATCACCACAGACAAGTGGGTTCTGGAGCTAGTGGTTCAGGGACTGTCCCTCAAATTCAAGTCCTTCCCCTCTCTGAAAACAAGGGTTTTCAAACCAGCTTCTCTTCTGAAGAGAAAACTGTTGGAAAAAGAGGTCAAACATCTACTGTTACTAAAGGCAGTGGAACCTGTGCCTCCACAGCAAAGGGGAAAGGGGCTATATTCAAGATATTTCCTTACACCAAAGAAAAATGGAGAGTTGCGGCCTATCCTGGACCTAAGGGTCCTCAACAGGTTCCTGACAATACCAAAACTCAAAATGGTAACACTGTTTCTGATTCTGCCAGCGCTCCAAAAGTGAGATTGGCTGGCATCACTGGACCTAAAAGATGCCTATTTCCACATCCCCATAAGGGAGTCTCACAGAAAGTATCTCAGAGTCAGACTCCCTTCGGGTCATTATTAGTTCTCAGCCCTGCCATTCGGTCTCATCTAAGCTCCATGGGTGTTCACCAAGTGTCTAGCTGTGGTGGTGGCACACTTGCGAAGGCAAGGTGTCACAGTATTTCCTTATCTGGACGACTGGCTGGTGGTGGTAAAGTTCCCACAGCAGTTAACAGAGCATATACAGCTCACCCAGCAACTTCTGGCCTCTCTGGGGTTTCTTCTAAATCTAGAGAAATCAGTTCTTCTCCCTTCACAAATTCTACAGTTTATAGGAGCAGAATTAAATGCCAAGGAGGGCAGAACCTTCTTTCCCATGGACAGGGTAAAAAGCATTCTGCAATTGGCAGGTTCTTTAAGACTAAATGTTTCAAGACCTGCAAGGCAATTTCTTCAGCTCCTGGGGCACATGGCAGCTGCCACAGGCATGGTCTTGGGCTCCAGGTTTCAGATGAGGGACATCTAATTTCACTTAAGAGCTCATTGGTGTCAAAGAAGGGATTCCCTCTTAAAACTCGTCCCTGTAACAAAGACATTCATTCAGGCCATCCAGTGGTGGAAGGAGGAAGCCAACCTCAGAGAAGGGGTTCCCTTCCAAAGAGAGCTTCCATCAGTAGTTCTCACAACAGATGCATCCCTATTAGGATGGGGGCTCATCTGGCAGAGCACACTACCCAGGGCACTTGGTCAAATGCAGAGACCCTTCTACATATCAGTCTATTAGAGCTCAGGGCAGTGTTTCTGGCAATGCAAGCTTTCACACCACTGATACAGAGAACAGTAGTGCAAGCCAGAACAGACAACACTACCACCATGTACTACATAAAGAAGCAAGGGGGGACAAGGTCAAGCCTTCTCTGCACAAAAGCAATGAGAATCTGGACCATCGCTTACTTCCTGGAATCCTTGCTGCAAGCCATTCATCTGCCAGGCAAGGACAATGTTCTTGTAGATGCCCTAAGCCGAATCAGTCAGGCCCATCATGAATGGTCACTGAACAAACAGGTGGTGCAAACTTTATTCAGGAGGTGGGGCATCCCGGAGATGGATCCCTTTGCCTCACATCAGAGTCAACACCTGCCACAGTACTGTTGCAGGCCTCCAGCACTGGGCTCAGTTCCCCTGGATGCTCTCATTCTGGATTGGTCAAGAAGATTCCTTATACATTCCCTCCATTTCCTCTAGTGTACAGAGTACTGTTGAAACTCAGGCTTCAGTCAGCCACAATGATTTTGATAGCCCCAGACTGGGCCAGAGAGCCATGGTATCCCCTGTTGCTATCCATGTCAGTGGACAAACCAGTACACCTTCCCAGGAGGCACAATCTTCTGACCTCCAATCAGGGGAGACTCCTATACCCAAACCTCAAGTCTCTTAGACTCAAAGCTTGGCTCTTGAGGACTTAGAATATGCAGGTTTACATCTCTCTCTGAAGGGGTCGTGGATGTTTTAAAGGGATAGGTAACCCTCTACTAAGAAAACCTATGCTGCAAAGTGGAAAAGGTTTTCTATCTGGTGTTCCAGCAGAAATATAGTGCCAGCACAGGCAGGAGTGCCACTTGTGTTGGACTATTTGGTTTATCTGCATTCCCTGGGCTTGTAGCCTTCTACATTAAAGATTCATTTGGCTTCAGTCTCTGCCTGTACATCAGAGGGTAAGGCTGTCTCTTTGGCATTGAACCCCATTTTTAAAAGGTTCTTCAAGGGCTTTTCACATATATATCCACTGGGAACCAGTTCCGGCCTGGGATCTTAACATTTGTATTGCTCAACTTATGTGCCTTCCTTTTGAGCCCATGTTTTCAGCACCTCTGAAGTATGTCACATGTAAAACAGTGTTTTTGGTTGCTGTCACTTCAGCTAGAAGGATCAGTGCACTTCAGGCTTTATGCACGGAACAGGACTACATTTCCTTTCACAGAGACAAAGTAGTTCTCCAGACCAATAGGAAATTCCTTCCCAAGGTGGTTTCAGACTTTCACTTGAACCAGTCTGTTACTCTGCCAGTTTTTTTCACTGAACATTCTTCTTCTGGTGAGCATAGGCTGCATAGCCTGGATGTCAAAAGAGCTTTGATCTACTACATGACAGCTGCTAAGCCCCATAGGCAGGACAGGACAGAGCTCTTCCTCACTTATGGGGATGTGTGAAAGGGAAATCTAGCATCTAAAAGGTCCATTTCTCATTGGATTGTTCAGTGTATCCAGTTTTGTTATTCAAAAGTGAGCAAGGAAACCCCAGCAGGGCTCAGAGTCCATTCAACAAGAGGTACAGCTGCCAGGGATGTTCCCTTGGTGGATATTTGTAAAGCAGAAAGCAGCTACCTGGCGAACAGTGCATACATTTGTCAAGCATTACAGCTTGGATATGCAGGATAGGGCTGATGCCAAGTTTGGTACAACTGTCCTGCAGAGCCTATTTCCAAAATAGGTTCTTCTCGCCTCCAAAGGTACTGCTTCTTAGTCTGCAGAAGAGTTAGGAATATTGGAGTATTCCTGGGGTGAGAAGAAAAAGTTACTTACCATAGTAACCTTGTTTCTCCCAGGGGATACTCCAATATTTATAACTCTCCCACCCTGCCTCCCCTATTAAGAACCAGTGACCTCTGCATTCCATACTGTACCTTAGGGTATGTATGCCCAGGGCTCCAGATAAGGTGTGTACTGGCCTATTTTACTCACCTCATTTTAGGAAATACTCTTCAGAAATTTTTTTAATGTGTACTAGTACTCACCCAACATTTATAAATACTCCACATGCCAAAGAATAGTGCTTCATAACATAACTGGTGATTCAAAAGGAACAGTTTTTTGCCAGATTTACAGCACTTGTATGCATCCCACTTTTGTTTTACTCACTATGTTTTAAAACTGGTGAGTAAATTTCAACCTGCCAACATTATTTGGAGCATTGTCGGCACCTGAAATTCTTATCTAGAAAAAAGCTACATTTTTTTAATAAATGTACTCCTCAGTCCACTCTAGCAAGACATTTGTACACATCTGAATTTCATTTTACTCACCTCACTTTCAAAATGAGGAGTACAGGTACTCATCCCAAAAAATCTTATCTAGAGCCCTGTGTATGCCACATTCTACTTTTTATTGAAGCTTTGTTCTATGGTTTCTTCTCCTTTTCAGGTGATTCTGACATAGGGGATGGTGTGTTTTGTTTAATATATATTTATATTTTGTTCCTCCAGTTGGAGGTTGGGTGTGGGAACTTTAAAATGAATTCTTTATGTCTGTTAAAATATTGGGCCCTGTCTTTCCAGGCATCCATGAAATCTGAGGGTTAGAATGTAGGCAGTTAATAGGTGGCAGCATTTGAAAAGTGGCTCATGCCAATGATTCTGTCATTAGCATAACGTTCTATCTCCGGGCAGATCTGATTTAAAGGCACACTGCAGAAGAGTTATGAATATTGGAGTACCCCTGGGAGAAACAAGGTTACTGTGGGAAGTATCTTTTTCTTTTGCCTAAGGGGCCTCATGACTTGGGAACAATTCAGGGGTTTGGCGGCTACATTCCCTTGCTATCACAGGGCACTCCACGAGGTAATTTTTAGACCTCAGACCCCTGCGCCACCTGCCTCTGAGTCAGGCTCCTCTGAGTCTTCGACTTCTTCCACCAAGGAAGAAGATGACTCCTGCCCTCCTGGTGGTGCTGAGGGTTGAGGTGCTGGACGCCACACCTCGTGCCATGCCGGCGACCCGGGTTTGGAACAGATTCATGTCTATTGGGTGTCGGCCGGGGTGAGGAAGGATTGAGCGTCCAATGACAACTGTCTTTCCTCGAGGGAGGGGGGACAACGTAGAGCGCTTTAGACTGACACCCAGTGGAGGCTGGGGGTCAGCACAGGCACGCTGCTCTGAATGGGGTGGACCCATGCCCAGGGCATATGTCTGCCTACGTGGAGGCCTGGGCAGTCGCCCTGCCTATTGCACATGCGTGGGTCTGGGGAGAAAACCAGAGGAAAGCACCTCATGGCGGTAAGATGGCGACTAACCTCCTGCAGGCTCTGCACCGGTGGCTGAGCAGCTGTTCCAAGCCATGGATGGCTAAGGTAAGATCCCGGAGGAGCCAGGTGACAGGGCTGGGGGGCTCGGTAGGATGGGGGCCACCGCGGAGGATCGGGGAGTAAAAATGTAAATAAAAGAAGATGACTCCCTCCACTGCTCTGCTGATGTGGATTTCACGTTCTACCAGCGCTTCCTAGCAGAGATGTTGGAGGAGCTTCGTGTTTCCCAATTTGCCAGATATAACCCAGGCCGTGTGACACTGTCATTCCTGGCAGATTACAGTGCTGACAATCTGGTCATGCCTCTCTGACCACTGCCATTCGTGGAGGCCTTGCACGCCATCTGGCAACGTCCTGCCGCCCCAGCTCCTGCACCGAGGGACTGCATGCACAGGTATTGCACTGCACTGGGATCTCCAGGTGCCATGCTCCACTCCACTTCGGGAGTAGAGCTCCTTGACACCCCATCCGGGCATCATCAGCTGCCCAGCACCTGGTTATAGATAGGTAGGGTGGGTGTAATGAATGGTGCAGATACTTGGGAAGATCAATAATTATGGTACGTGCATAATTTTCATATCTTACGCAAGTTAATCGTCACCATTCATTACTAATGGATCTGAGTGCCAAGATGGCAAACCCTGAGGGAAAAAAGATTTCCCCCAGCCCCCTGTGGGGGATGATCACAGGAGGAGAGGCCATGACCACCCTCCAGACGCTGACTCAGCTGAGTTAGACCAATGGGGAGAAGGGTGTTCTCTTTGGCATGCTATCTGTTGCAGATATCTGCTCATCAGGCACACCAGGTGGCCTTTGCTAGGCATAGCTGGATGCTGGTGGGCCAGCTCCTTGCAACCATGCCTGATGGTGAGGTATCCGGCAAACCATTTGCCTCACTGTGCAGGGCCTGGAGCTAGCAAGACAACTCTCAAGGGCAGTGTATGATGCCAGTGAGGTGGCTTCCAGGCTGGTGGGTACTCCGGTCTGCATTAGGTGGACTGCATGGCTTCGCCTGTCGAGGTTGTCACCCTTGGCCTGGCGTAGGGTGCTATCCTCACCTTTCCGGGAGGCCCACTTTTTCTCTCACAGGGCATGGCATGAACTGCAGGTCCACCTCCTATCTCCCGGGTTTCAGGAGCCTTTGCTGGCCCGCAGCCATCCACGGGCCTCACCAGGCCAGTAAACAGGGCCCTCTCTTCCTGTGATCATCCCCCACAGGGGGCTGGGGGAAATTTTTTTTCCCTCAGGGTTTGCCATCTTGGCACTCGGATCCATTAGTAATGAATGGTGACGATTAACTTGGGTAAGATATGAAAATTATGCATGTACCATAATTATTGATCTTCCCAAGTATCTTCACCATTCATTACGCCCACCCTACCTATCTATAACCAGGTGCTGGGCAGCTTTGTTTCCCCTTCTCTCTCTTCTCCATACTTCTTCAGCCTGGGGTGAGAGTTAAGGGGGGATAGCTCTTCTTAGGGGCAAACCCTGCTCCTTTATGCCTGCTGGCGTTCTGCCAGCCTCTCCAGGACTGACCGTCCCGAAGAGGCTATACTTCTCCTTCTATTACAAGGTGAGAAGCTCCCATCTGGGAGCCTTCTCTCCTGCCTCTCCTAGGTCTGCCGTCTTCAAGGGACCATTTTAACTCTCAGCATGGGTCCACTCTCCAGTGGGTTCCCCTCTGCACATAAAAAAAAAAAAAAAAGAGAATGAGGAGCAGGCATGGATCATGCTTCTGTTACTCAGCTGTGTCAACTACTCTGGTTGTCCTTCTGGAAACCCCTCCAGAGTCCATAATAAGGAGAGCGAGACCATTAGGGTCTCCATTGGTACCTCTCTTGAGAGCTGCCTTTAGGGCATAAACCCTTAATTCCTCCTCCCCTTCCCCTCCCTCCCTTCCTTCTCTCTAGTCAAGCAGGAGAGATCTCAGCTGTGCAGGTGGAGGTGTTTTCACACCTGGTGCCACTTCTTCTGGGCTCAACTGGGGCAAATCCTTCTCCTTCCTCCTCCTCCTCCAGACTCCTGGCTGATTGAGGGCTAGATAGCCTTCCATGTCTCCTACATGGAGAGCCTTAAAAAAAAAGGAAGGGAAAGTGTATGGGGAAGGAGCGAGTCTTTCAGGAGGAGGACTATTGCCCCCCCCCCCCCAACTCTCTCTCTCTCTCTCTCTCACTCTTTCTCTTTTCCCCCTCTTCTTTTTGCTTATTCTGCCTCTTAGGTCTGCCCAGCATGCTGGCCAGCCTGCCCTACCTAGTCTTTCTCTCTTGCCTGTACCCCTTCAGTCGGCTTTATCTTTATTTTCTTCCCACCTCTGTCCTTCAGGCACCCTTGCCCTCACGCTATCCCTGTCTCTTTCTTCCTCTCCTGGTGGACAGAACTGAGGACTGGGAGGCATCGGTGTCAGTTACTAGCCAACCCGTGAGTGCCATATAGAACGTTGGCCTTAAGGGCGGCACCGTTCTGACGCTGGCTCCTCCAGCTCTGAAAAATTTAAAGAGACAGTGCTCTTTACCTTCCCTAGCAAGGTCCAGACCTCCAGCTAGACCCATTAGTAATGGTGAAGATACTCTGGAAGATCAGTAGTGGCTTCTTGGCACAGGTTGTATGCCTCAGCCCACTCCTGCACTCCTGTGGCTGCTGGAGCCATGGCCCGAGCTGGTTCCACCGATCAGGCCGACACCTGCCTCCCTACCCATTCAGGTGGCACCTCTGCCTCTGCAGTCTAAGGATTGGGCTCCTTCGAGGACTACATGCATAGTGACTGGGCCTACCAGTCGGCTCTGGGTGAAAATCACACAAGCCGATAAATCTCATATTGTTAGCGGGGACACGGGTGCTCAGCCGGTGTTTGAGGAGTCCTCTGATTCGGAGGACTCCTCCATGCACTCCTGTTGGACACCAGGGTTTGACCGTGAGTCTGAAGAGGATCTTGCCACAGAACAAGAGTGTACCTCCATCGGGGCCTTCCTCCATTTGATTTCTGAATCCATGAGGATCCCACTGGAACCTGTCCAGAAGTGGACTAAGTACCCCCTAACGGAGATCCTCGACAGGGATGACTCCCCTGGTATAGCCTTCCCGGTAGCGGAGGCCATCCTTGGCCCCGCTCTGGATCTGTGGCAGCATCCTGCCTCCTGCCAGATGCTCTTGGCCTGTATGATCTGCAAGTATGTGGTGCTTTTAGGGTCTGTTTTGGGGTTCTCTGACCACCCTTCAGCTAAAGGGCTGGTCACTGACTTGGTGTTTCGGCACACAGGTAATGTCAAGGACATCAATAAACCCCCCGAAAAGCAGTCTAAGAAATGAAGCCATGCGGACAAAAGGTTTACGCGGCCTCATAGCTAGGCCTTCTTCAGGCTAGTTTGGCCGTCATGATGGCTAACTTTGCTCATCCTCTGTTAGGTACGCTGGATCAGGTTATTCCCCAACTCCTGGCTGACCTGCAGCTGTCGGTCAAGTTGGTCCATGGCCAGGGACGCACTGTTGCTGAACAGCAGCTCCAAACTACCCTGGACATTGGTAACTCATGTGCCAGGTCAGTGGCCTCAGCAGTGGCTATGCACCACTGGGTGTGGCTGAGGTTATCGACTTTTACAGCCGACACTCAGCATAGATTGGTGGATGTCACCTTTATGGGCACCGACTTGTTTGGGCCCAGCATTGATGGCCATCTCACTCATATTGAGAAATCCAGCACCACCCTGGATTCCATTATGTCCTCTCAGAGGGATGTTAAGGGCCAGAAATAGTGGAAAAAGCACTTTCAGTTTTGGCCCTACTCTGCGCCACTGCAGCCCCAGCGGGAAAACAGCAGGCCTGGAGGTCTAAGCCGGAGCTGGCCTCCTCTGGAGTTAAGTCTGGAAGGCGAGGGTCTGCTGCTCCTGCAGCTAGCCCCACTGCTGCTTTCAAGCCTGCCCAGTGAAGGGTCGGGGGGGGTCATCCTCCCGCCCGTCCTGTCCACCCTGAGACCTCCCGTGGTGGGCCGGCTCTGCCACTTCACTTCTGCTTGGTCCGAAATTACTTCAGACAGGTGGGGGTGCTCAAAATGGTCTGTCAAGGGCTGCCTCTGGAGTTACAGGCTCTCCCACCCAGCTGAGCCTGTACCACATGGGAGGATGTAGTGTCCGTGTACATGTTGTCCTCCCTTTGAGAGCACATCACCCAGTTCCTCTGGAAGGAGGCAGTGGTTCATGTCCAAGATGCCACGGCTGGTCTGTGGTTTGTCTCCAGATACTTTCTGGTTTCGAAACAGACGGGGTTGGTGCACCATATTGGATCTGCATGACCTCAACAAATTTGTAAGGCCGCACAAGTTTTGGATATTCACTCTGAATCAGATAATTCCGTCTTTTTTTTTTTTTGAATTATCTTTTTACCTCCTCCGACGCTCCAGCTCCCACCTCTCCTTCAGGCCCTTCCTAGTATCTCCACTCCTGGCCATCCTCTTCCTGAGCGCTGCTCTCACCACATATCGCAGCCAACCCTCCGAGTCATCCCGGAGTAACCTATCTCTGGGCGGGTCCCCCTCCTTCGAGGGGGAAGGCACTGGGGGATCGAGAAACCCCAGCACTCTATTTTTTTTTTTTTATCCTTACGGACTCGAGGGTGCTGCTGTGGAGGGGCAGGCTCCTGGAGTTTCCGGAGGCGTGAAGGATACGGAGGCCGTCATCTGGCAGGAGCCGGAGTTGTTTTCCGGCTTTCGGGTTGTCCCTCCTGTGCCGCTGGTATGACCCCGGCCTCCACGGAGGCCACTACAAGGCGAGGTTTCCCTCCAACCCCCACCCCAGGAGAGGAGAGCAGTCCTCCGGACGCTCAATCCTCTCCTTCCCTAGCCAGCCCCCGACGATCTGAATTCCGTTCCCGAACCCGGGTCGCCGGCGTGGTTTGAGGTGTGGCGTCCAGTGCCTCAGCCCTCTGCACCACTGGGCCGGCTAATTCCATCTTTGGAGCAGGACATGTGCTTTGCTCTCTGGACCTCGAGGAGACCTTCTTCCACATCCCCATCCATCCGTCCGACTGGTGGTTCCTGCGGTTTTGCTCATAAGGGATCCTGAACGAATTTCAGGCCATGCCGTTCAGTCTTTCTTTGGCCCCCAGGGTCTTCACCAAGTGCATAGCAGTGGTGGCAACCTTCCTGAGGCACTGGAGTGTCCAGGTGTACCCATACCTGGATGACTGGTTGATCGCTGGTTCCTCCAGAGCAGAGGTAGAGTGGTCCAGAGATCTGTCCCTTCAGAGTTACTTGGACTTGGGCCTCCTGGTCAACAAGGCCAAGTCAGAACTCAGCCATCACAGGTCATCAACTCCATTGACTTCCTTCGGGGTCAAGGCCCATCTCGCAGCAGACTGGATGGAGGATCTTGTGTCCTTTGCCCAATCATTTTGGGTTGGGTAATCGCGTCCTGCCTGGGACTTCCTGTGCTTGCTGGGGTACATGGCAGCTTGCACCAGCGTAGCCAGGTGGGCTTGCTGGAGGATGCTCCCCCTGCAGTGGGGGCTGGCCCGGTAGTGGTCTTAGTGCATCAGTCACTTTGAGCATCCAGTCACGGTGACACAGCTGTGTGGGACACCATCCAGTGGTGACTAGTCCCAGAACATCTTCAGGAAGGAGTCCTGCTTGTCCACCCAGAGCCAATTGTAACTCTCACGGCTGTCACCTCTCTGATGGGCTGGGGAGCTCACCTTGGGGACCACAGAGTCCATGGGCTTTGGACTCCCAGGGGAGTCCCAATGTCACTGCAGCCTGTTGGAGCTCCATGTAGTGAGTCTACCATTGATGCCCTTTGCTATGCATATTTGGGCTCAGGTCACCCAGGTCCAGACAGACAGACAACATGACAACCCTGTATTAGCTCAACAAGCAAGGCGGTACGCATTCCCTTCCATTGTGCTGGGAAGCGCTCCGTATCTGGACCCTTGTTCGCAGCCTGGGCACCAACTTTCTTGCAATTCATGGGGCCGGTGTGTCCAACCAGCTGGTGGACACTCTCAGCCGAGTGGGCGAGGCATCCCACAAGTGGTCTCTTCAATAGAAGGTAGTCGACCGCCTGTTCTCCCTGTGGGGTATACCCCAGGTCGACCTGTTTGCCAGTTAGGAGAATGCAGAGCTGAGGCTGTTTTGTGCTCCCCCTTCAACAGTGCGGGACACTGCTGGGGGATGCCTTTGCAAGGCCCTGGACCCCGGGGCTCATGTACACCTTCCCTCCCTTTTCTCTGATCCATAAGGTGCTGATTAAGGTGTGGAGGGACAAGGCTTGGATGATCCTGGTGGCTCTGGACTGGCTGTGCCAGTTCTGGTACCCCAATCTCCTCATCCTCAGCAGCAGGCTTCCATGGCATCTACCTCTCTGCCCAGACCTGCTCTTGGGGAAGGTCCTCCATCCAGACCTTCGGTCCCTGCACCTGATGGCATGGCTCCTGAGTGGCAGAAGTTCCAGGCTTTGGGTCTTTCTGTCGAAGTCCCCCATGTCATTGAGGACTCTCAGAAGGGGTTGACTCACCAGTGCTATGCCTTAAAATAAAAGAGATTTTCCATTTGGTGTCGGGGCAAGGAGCTAGACCCCTTGTCCTGCCCATGGGCGATCATCCTGGACTACCTACGGTCCCTCTCCCAGTCGAGCCTATGGTCGACGACCCTCAAGGTGCACCTGGCAGCCATCTCTGCATACCGGGCATGGGCTGGTATGCCAGTGGTGGTGCAGGAGAAGGTGGTTGGATGCTTCTTCAAAGACTTTGACCACTTGTCCCCACCGGTGCATGAACCACTGCCACCTTGGGACTTGCTGCTAGTTTTGGCAGTGCTCTTTGGCAAGCCATTCAAACCGATGCACAGGTGTCACATTTCCAACCTGTCATGGAAGACCACCATCTTGGTGGCTATCACTTCTACCAGAAGGGTCAGTGAACTCCAGGCACTCTCAGTAGAGTCTCTTTACTTGGTCTTCCACAAGGACAAGGTTGTCCTTCACCCCAACATGAAGTTCCTCCTGAAGGTTGTTTTGGAGTTCCAACTTAACCTGATGATTAACCTCCCACTGTATTTCACCAATCCAGCCTTGGAGGCTGAGCACAGGCTCCATTCAATAGACCTGAGGCGAGCGCTCGCTTACTACAAGGAGTGTACGGCTGGAGTTCAGGGAGAGGTTCACCATCTGTGTGTCACCTACACTGAAGCCACACCTGACAGGCTGGCAGTTAAGTGGATGATTGGCAGGTGGATCGTCTCCTGCATTGATCTCTGCCATAGGTTGGCTGGTGCGGAGCCCCCTGCTGGGCTTAGGGCTCATTCCACCAGACATACCGCTGCCTCAGTGGCTGCTTCCATGGACGTCCCTATCCAGGATATCTGCAGTGTTGCTACCTGGAAGTCAGCACACACCTTCATCTCCCACTACTACGTCAACCTTGAGTCATACCAGGATGTTGGTTTTGGGTCATTGGTTCTCCAGTCTCTTTTCCCTAAATAGCATGTGTACACCTTGTCCCCTCCTCCCAGAGAACTGCTAGGAGTCTGCCAGAAGCGTGGATAGTACAGCATATCCACATCCCTAGAAATTAGGGTTACCCACCTGTAACTGTAGATCTTCTATGGATAGGTCTCTTGCAGAGGGTTATTACTCTTGGGAGTCTGCTAGGTGGAGCTGTCACATGGTAGCTTCTTCCAGCAGTCTTCTATGGGCCGCCCCTATACCTCACTTCTTGTGGATGTAGTATAAGAGGGGGGCAACCCTAGGTACACACTGTTCATTTTCCTGCCGGCTTCAGCCTGCACGGCAGCTAGCTCAATCTTCTGCATTGCAGTCTTTGACGTGAACTTGAACCTGATTTTTTTCAACCCGTCCTGGGCCTGCGACTTGCTCCCAGGCCCTGGTTCTTTTCTTCCCTTCTAGGTTTTAGGCCAGGCTTGTGTTCCTCACAGTACCCCCGGCTCCTGCCTCTGGGCCTGGGCCTGTCTCCTACTCCCAGGCCCTGGATCTTCTACTTCCACTGGGCCAGGCCTGTGCTTCTTACAGTAACCCCAGCTCTCCTTGTTTATGTGGGTCTGTGTTCACTCAAGGTACTCCTGCTGCTCCATGGCCCAGGCTGGGTCAGGGAGCTCTTCCATGGCTGACAAGGCAGCCCTTCCGGGGCAGGGCTTGGGGGCCCCATCTCAAGGGTACCCCAAACAGGAGCTCTCATTCCCGGCATCAGAGGGAGCAGGACTCACACTCCTTACACCCCCATCTGATCCTCTCCGTCGATGGTGGCTCCTCCATCATAGATGGGGCTTTCATTTAACAGTGGTATCGGAGGAAGCTGGACTAGCCCTCCTCACACTCCTCTGATCCCCTCCATCGATGGTAGCTCTCCATACGTATTGGCTAGGCTACCCCATTGGCAGACCTTTGTTGCTCCCTGTATCGTCAGCGGGTTGTTCTCTGTCAATGGAGCACGTACCAGAGCATGTCTCGTCAATGGGCGCTACTTCCTCGTCGACGGACCTTGTTGCTCCTTCTTCCCTGTTGACGGGATGCATTCTCCCATCCATGGGACACTCTAGGCACTCTCTCTCATCGATGGGGGCTCCTCCACCATCGACGGAGCATTCTGCATTGATGGGCAGGCTTCCCACATCGACGGAGCATTCCTTGTCGACGGGGAGGCTTCCCACATCGACGGGATGTCTGGATTTCACTCCCTCATTGATGGGGCTGCTTCCCCCATCGATGGCACCTACTGGCATTCTGCCCACTTCCATGGGGCGGACTCCCCATTCTTTGGAAGGCACTCTGTACCCCAGTGCCTTCCCAGACCAGGGGTACACATCAGGGTCCCCACCCTTTCAGCCCTGTCATGGGCATCCTGCTGGCACGTCGGATGGGGTTTGCCCCCGTCACCCTTCGCCCACTCTCTGGGTGCTCCCTTTGCAGTGTCCACTGCTGGGTGCCCACCCTGATTTCCTGGCCCCTCCAATGCCACCCCGTGGGGGTCAGACTGCCACTTGGGGGCCACGTTGGCCACCCGAGGTGCATGCCGTCCTCGGCGCTGCCCTTGCGTGCCCTCCCTCCATTGCACCTCCCTCCTTCCCAGGTGCCGGGCATTGCCTGCATCGTTGCAGAGGTCCTCCAATCCCTGGGTCATAGCCCAGCCTTGGACTCCCCTGTGGGTCCTCTGCCACACCGGTCTCCCTCACCCTCACCCAAGTGCTTTTGCCCAGATCCAGCTGTTCCTGCCTGGTCCCCCCTCCCTCCCGTGTACCTGGACTCCCCTTTTGGGGCTTCAGCTGAGGAGGACCCCTTTGGGGTGCCGGGCTCGGATGCTGGCTGTGCAGACTACGGGGACCCTGGTTCCCCCTTCTCCATTTCCTCTGTGTTTGTGGATGCCCCGCCTGCCCCTCTGGATGCTTCCACTTCAGCGGACGCCTCCTTCATGGACCTTTTGGTGCAGATCCAGGATGTCTTCAGCTTCCCCGATGGGGACCCAGATTTCCTTTGCCAGGACCTTGCCAACTACCTTGGCATGCCCGAGGGCCCTGTCCTGGTTGTCTCTCCCATGATTCCTGCAAATGCCGATACCATGTCCCAGGCATGGCACCATCCTGCTTCCCCTGCGTCGACCCCCGTGGGCCTGACTGTGTTTACCATGCCCCGGCGGCCACCCGTGGTTGTCCGCCACCCCTGCGGCTGACTCGGTGGTCATTACGGCGGCTTACAATCAGACTGCTCGGCCTCGCCATACTAGCATGGTGCCACTGGACAGGGAGTCCCAGCGCCTTGCTCTTCTTGGCCAGAAGGTCTGTGCCTCCAGTACCTTACTGCTGCACATCCTTCATTGTTTGAGCCATATGGCCCGCTATCTCTGCACCTTGGGTGGCTTGGCAGCAGATGCACTGTCCTCCATTTCACCCTCACAGGACTCGGCGCAGGTTGCCCAGTCTGTGGCTGCCCTGCCCTCTCTTGCCGTCACCTCCTCTGAGCAGGCTATGATGCGGTTGATGCCGCTGCCTGCCTGTCTGTCACTGGCGTCGCATTACAGCACCATGCATGGCTCCGGGTGTTGACTTTGGCTCCCGATGTTCAGTTGTTGGTTGCTGATGCACTGTTTTGTGGGGACCGGCTCTTTGGTGCTGGTACCCAGGCCATTCTGGATTCCCTTCAGGCCTCGGGCCATACCCTGCAATCTGTCCAGGACCTCTATAGGGGTGCTCCATGGTTCCCGCTCCTGTGGGTGGACCTCTGCACTCCTGGGCCTTGTTCCAAGGGGCATCCCGTGGCCGGGGTCGGGCTTCTCGGGGTTCTGCCCCCTCGGCCCCTCCATCCCATGCCCGTCCCCCTCCTGGGCCCACCCCTGCACCTTAGCCACTTTCTGGGGCTTTCCTCTGCGCTCCTCGTGCAGGCCTCGGAGGCACTGGGGGATCCATCTGCCTAATTTGGAAGCTTACTCCCGTTACTAGACTTGAAGCTCCACGTGGATTTCTTGGGGACCTCTGCTACTCTCCCTCTGGGAGGCCTTCAATGTCCCCTTGCTTTAGGATGACCACTACCTCCTGTGCTTTCTGCGCCTTTGGAGCACTACTGGATTGTCTACATTCCATGTCCTCTTGACCCCTGCCTCGTCAGGATGTATCATTCTGCTTGGCCTCCTGCAGCTTTCTTTTCCAACTCATCAGGCTCCCCGCCTGTCTCTACAGTGCTTTGGATGCCCTATGGCACTTGCTGCACGCCATTGCCTTTTGCACCCATTCTTGGTAGGTTGTATCATTGGCATGGCCTTATGCCTACCCACCCTTCGGGGTCTACTCATTTCCTCACTCACCCGTGGCTTACCTGCCTGGTCAGGGTGCGATTGAGATGTATTGCTCTGCCTTGTGTGACACATCGACCCTTGTCTGGGATCACATGGCTGTCCCGTGGATATGTCTGTGGCTCCCCCATGGCTTTCACCTGGTGTGTTTGCCGCCATTTTCTCCATTGTCACGGAGGTGTCTTCATGGCTCTGCTTGTTGCCGTGGCCTATATCCTGGCTTCAGGCTCCGCCTCTCCTCCCTTTTGTTATAACTGCTTGCTGCTCTTCCGACAGTAATAACCCACTGCAAGAGACCTGTCTGTAGAAGATAGTTTGTTACGTAAGAACTTACCGTAACAGTAGTTCAAACAACATGAAGTCTTGCTCTATTCTGACTATATGCAGTTAGCCCCAGCACTTGAACTGCTCTGGAGAGGAAAGAGTTAACCCTATGCCAAGGCATAGAACGTTGAGCTCGAGCTCGGGTTTCAAACCTCTGTCCCAGGTACTCATCAGTGTAACCATCAGATTCTTTACTCCGCCTTACTGTGAAGTCGCTCCGGAGATTCTCTCCTTCACTTTGGTTCGGTTGTGGTAAAATCGGTCGGTTTAGTAAACCGCTTCTTTATTTTTTCGGTCTTTACATCTCTGTCCTGGTACAGTAAGTGTATTAGTAGGTAGTAGTGTGGTTTGTAAAGAAATTGTTTTTGTTTTCGGTTTCTTCCCGGTCGGTCCGGTTGGGAACCGAAGCGATTTGTTTTTCTGTCTTTTTACAGGTGTTTAAGTGTGGTTTTCCGGTATCTATCGGTTCCTGAAAAAAATGTTGATTTCTCTGGTTCTTTCTTCCGACCCGTGACATGGTTGGAACTGATAGATTTGGTAGTCATCTGGCTTGAACGCTGGTAAGGGTGACTTTGTGTTTAAAGGCATGTCTGAGAAACCCAAAAAGGAAACCGGGCCCACTGGGTTTCAACACTACTAAGTGTGGGGAGGCTTTTGCCAAGGCTGATCCCCACCTCATCTGTGTGTATTGTCTGGGATTTGACCACCTCAAAGAAGACTGCCAAATCTGCAGGAACTTTCCTAAAGCCACTGTTAAAAAACATTTAAGTAGGCTGAATGAAAGGGAGGCCTAAAATCCGCTGACCCGGATAGCCAGCCCGGTTCGGTTCCGACCGAACCTGAGGGGGTGCCCACTGACCTGGGCGATACCTTCTCAAGCAAAAGGAGAGCCGATTCCGTGGAATTGGTCCCTGCAAAAAGAAAGTGCAAGTCAGCCGGTTTGGGTCCCAGTTCCCATGGTCCGACCACTGACGAGATAGCCAAAGCGATCGCTATTGTGCAGTCGCTTCTCCCGGTTCCGACCGAACTGACACCGACACAGAGACAGTCGGTTCGGTCGGACTTGTCTGCTTCTGAGTATGACCCTGAAGCATTTTATGAGGGCGAGTGGGAAGGAGACGAAGATGAGGATTATGAAGACCTAGATGAGCCTATTGAGCCTGATGTCTCCCCAGACAGGCCTTCTAATGTGTCTCCTCCCAGGCTTTATGAGTCCCCCTCCCACTTCTTGTTTTACAAGAAGGTGGCTGAGACTCTTCAACTTCCAGTGGAAGAAGCTGAACAGGATCAGGAGGAGCCTGACTATGTTGAAATGATGGATGTTCCAGAGTCAAAAGGGATGTCTATCCCTCTGCACAAGTCCCTGGGGAAACAGACCCAAACAATATTACAGTTTCCAACATTCATACCTCCTGTGGATAAGAAAATGGACAGGAAGTATGCTCTTTCAGGCCCTGGTATGGATTTCCTTATTAACCATTGCAGCCATGTTGGGGTAGTGCAAGCTGCAGCCTGTGACAAGGCTAACATTCCCCTGGCATCTCACCCCCCCAGATAAGGATTCCAGGAAAGTGGATGCCATGGCAAAATAGCAGTACTTGGCATCATCTTTGGGACTCAGGCAATCCAATTATATGGCATATACAGCCAGATACCAGAAGTCCAGGTGCGATATGGTTCTAGAGCTGGCTAAGAATGCCCCTCCCCAGCTGGCCAAGGAGCTGGAGCAGGTGGCTGTGGATGGCATCGAAGCTTCTAAGGTCCAATTTCATGCTGCTGTAGACTCGAATGATGTTCATTCTAGGGTCATGGCTACATCTGTTTCCATGAGGAAATTTGCCTGGCTCAGGTGTACCAGTTTATCTCAGGATACCCAGACCAAGGCCATGGATTTTCCTGTCACTGGTAACTCTCTGTTTGGGGAACAAACAGACGTACATGAAAAAGATGGACGAATACAGGACCACTTACAGGAGTGCTGCAGCCCAAGGAAAGCAGACCACTCCTCAGAGACAGCAATCTAGGGCAGACCTTTCTACCAGGCCCAGGCCTCCTCTTCTTTCCAGCAGAGGGGGTTCTTTAGGGGAAGAGGCAGAAGGGGGATAACAAGGGCTACATCCTCCTCTCAGTCTAAGTCCCCTGCCAAACAGACACCCTGATGTGTCAGCCAGGGGTGTTTCCCCAATTCCTGTAGGGGGCAGACTGGCTCACTTTTTCCAGGCCTGGAAGTCTTGCACTTCAGACAAGTGGGTCTTGGAAGTGGTGAGCCAGGGTCTTGCTCTCAGCTTCAGCAGGTTCCCAAAGTTGAGAGCAAAGGCTTTCTGTCCTTCCTCGGAAGAGGAAACACAGGCCTTAGAAACGGAGGTTTCTTCGCTACTGCTGCTGCAGGCAGTGGAGAGTGTACCTCTCATTCACAGGGGAAAAGGATTGTACTCCAGGTATTTCCTTACCCTAAAAAAGACAGGGGAGTGGCGACCCATCCTGGATCTACGATATCTAAACAAACACATACTAAAGCCAAAGTTCAAGATGGTGACTCTGGGAATTATTCTGCCCTCTCTGAGACCAGGAGACTGGCTAGCCTCTCTGGATCTCAAGGATACCTATTTCCACATACCTATCAGGCAGTCCCACAGAAAGTACCTTCGGTTCGAACTGCCCTCAGGCCATTACCAGTTCAGAGCAATGCCTTTCGGCCTTACGTCTCACCCAAGAGTATTCACCAAATGCCAAGCAGTAGTGGTGGCCTTCCTCAGAAGACTGTTTCCCTTACCTGGATGACTGGCTTATAGTAGGTCAGTCCCCAGACCAAGTCAGGTCAGCCCTAGGGGTCACTCAAAATCTTATACACTTCCTAGTATTCATCCTAAATCTGGAAAAGTCTGTTCTGGAGCCAGTTCAGCTTCTCACATTTATAGGAGTAGAGCTGGACACTGCTCAGGCCAGAACCTACCTTACTCTATCAAGAGTCCAATCCCTCACCTCTCTGGCCTCTTTTCATCCACTTGTGTCTCAGCCAGCCAGACATTTCTTGCAGTTGCTAGGCCACATGGCCTGCACTGCAGTAGTGCAAGGGTCAAGGTTTCAGATGAGGGACATCCAATTTCACCTAAGAGCCTTTTGGTCTCAGAAAAAAGATCCCCTCTCAAAGTTGGTTCCAGTGTCTCTAACTTTGGTTCAGGCCCTCCAGTGGTAGATGGAAGAGGACAATTTGAGGCAAGGGGTTCCTTTCCTTAGTCAGGCTCCCACAGTGACTCTCACCACAGATGCTTCTCTGCTGGGATGGGGAGCCCACATGGATCAGCATGCAGCTCAGGGGACTTGGTCCCATCAGGAGTCTCTCCTTCACATAAATCTTCTCAAACTCAGGGCTGTCTTTCTGGCCCTTCAGACATTTTCAACTTTAATTCAGGGGAAAGTGGTGCAGATCAGGACAGACAACACCACAACCATGTGGTACGTCAACGAGCAGGAGGGAACTTGGTCCTCGGCCTTATGCACCGAGGCCATGAAAATATGGTTATTAGCTTATTCCCTGCAGGCTTCCCTGGTTGCTGTGCATCTTCCAGGCAAGGACAATGTACTTGCAGATGCTCTCAGCAGGATCTCTCAAGGTCACCATGAATGGGCCCTGAATCCTCTCATCCTCCAGACCATTTTCAAGAGATAGGGCACTCCAGAGATAGATCTCTTTGCAGCCCCAGACAACCATCAGCTCCCTCTATTCTGCTGCAGGCTCCCTCTGTGGGGGTCTCTTCCTCTAGATGCTGTCTTGTTGGATTGGACCAACAGGTTTCTCTATGATTTTCCTCCCTGTCCTCTGATATTTAGGGTTCTAATCAAGATCAGGTCCCAACCCTGCACTATGATTCTGATAGCCCCGGATTGGGCCAGGCAGCCTTGGCATCCTCTACTATTGTCACTATCAGTGACAGTTCCCCTGTGTCTTCCCGGACAGTTTAATCTCCTCACCTTATCTCAGGGGAGGATATTGTACCCCAACCTTCACACACTCAGGCTCAAGACTTGGTTCTTGAGGAGCTAGAGTATGCAGACCTGCGTCTCTCACAATCAGCTCTGGATATTCTTAAGGCCAGTAGGAAACCTTCTACTAGGAAAACTTATAATTCTAAATGGAAGAGGTTTGGGTTCTGGTGTTCCCAGAGGCACATTCAGCCACATTCAGCTGATATTGCCACTACCTTAGATTATTTGGTATATCTTAACAGTTTAGACCTTCGGCCTACCACTCTCAAGGTGCATTTGGCAGCTATTTCTGCTTTTCTGTCGGCTGGGAAAGGCTCTTCTCTAGCTTCCCACCCAGTTTTCAAGAAATTCTTTAAAGGTTTGGTTCACATCAGCCCTCCCTTCAGGGATCCGACTCCTTTGTGGGACCTGAATATCTGTATTGCACAGCTGATGCAGCCTTCCTTTGAACCCTTTTGCTCAGCTGAGCTCAAGTATCTGACTTGGAAAACTGTATTCCTGGTTGCTATTACCTCTGCCAGGAGAATCAGTGAGTTACAGGCTCTATCAGTAGAACCTGATTTCATCTCATTCCATAGGGATAAGGTGGTCCTTTGTACAAATAGGAAATTCCTCCCTAAAGTGGTATCAGACTTCTATCTGAACCAGTCTATGACATTACCTGTATTTTTCACTGATCAGTCCTCCTCTGGAGGGAGGAGATTACACAGTCTCAATGTAAAGAGGGTTCTGAGTTACTACTTAGAATCTACTAAGCCCTGTAGAAATGACTGCTGCCAGCTGTTTCTCACTTATGGGGAGGTGGGTAAAGGCAAGACTGCCACCAACAGAACTATTGCTAGGTGGATTGTCTCTTGCATACAGTTCTGCTACTCAAAATTGGGAAAAGAGCCACCCTCAGGCCTGAGGGCTCACTCCACCAGAGGTACAGCTGCTTCGGTCGCAGCAGCTAGAGACATATCCTTACTGGAAATCTGAAAAGCAGCCACCTGGAAGACTGTTCACACATTTAGCAAGCATTACTCCCTGGACATTCAGGCTAGAAGTGATGCTAGGTTTGGTACTGCAATACTGCAGAGCCTGTTCCCAAAATAGGTTCTGTAGTTCCCTCTTCCTTGGGGGTACTGCTTGGTAGTCTGCATATAGTCATAATACAGCAAGACTTCATGTTGATTGAAGAAAAAATTACTCACCTTAGTAACTGAGTTTCTTCTAATGGAGTCTTGCTGTATTCTGACCTCCCTTCCTGCCTCCCCTCCTAGAATCTAGTTGTTTTGGGATGTGGTGGGTAGGTGCAGTGTTGCACCCCAGGGGTATTCCTGGATGCCTCTTCTTAATTGAAGATTGTTTCAAATGTAACCCCTAGATGGCGCTATCCCAGGGGCTACTACCCCTGCCTGATTTGCCACTAACAGGTTGAGGGGCCTGGATCCAATGGCGGGTGCCTCCACCCAGAGGTCAGGGTTTGCAATAGTTAAACTTACTTGGTCACAGCCCTCTGGGACACTGCAACCCTTTCTTCCACCTAGTGGCCCACACATATAGCAGAATTACCTTCACAGTATACACTTACCCCCAAGGCTGGTTCAGGCACCGGGACATCCTGTAAAATAAGATACAGTGCAACAATCACAGTACAGTACTTTAACATAGACAAATACCTCAGGCAGTATAACTTTGTTGAAACAAACAGCTCTGATTTATTTAGGGGATATAACAAGGACAGGGGAAATCAGGTTAATTAGCTTATCACTTTACTATCTACCTATGGCTCTGTGCAGAGCCTATCCCTACCAGTTACTGTCCCTGGTACCCAGGCCCCAGTGGCTAGTCCAAACCGTGGCAGCTGGTAGGGGCCCTTTCACACAGAGAAAAGGAAAATTAAACAGTCAGCAGTACAGTAATTCCATTTGGATTTAATGTGGCAATTCAACAGGAGCTGACCCGAATTAGTACTCACGACCTCCAAAGAAGATATGGTCCTTCAATGTCAGCAGGGCTACTTTTGATCTCAAGAGACTCCTCACACATTTATATGGTAAAAAAAAAAGAAAGCACTATACCAGCATTGCATCTGTATCCCAATGTAATTACTGCTATTAACCAGGAGAACACACAGCAGATTCGGTTCTAAGCAGACCCAGTGTAATTCAACAATTTCTTCAGTCTTCTACAGGGTGAGCTGGTTTCTACTCTTCAGAGATCCTTTGATTCTTTTCACAGGACGGATTCAGTCCTAACAAGCAGTTACAAGTTGTAGACCCGGAACTCTGGGCCTTGCACACGTTTTTGACTGAAACTGTGCACTGAAGGAGACAGGGTTTCTTTCCCTTCACTTTCAGATCTCAAACTGAAACTCCCAACAGACAAAAACCGGGCACTTCCTTTGAGTTCCTCCCAGTTCTTGACTGGATTGGCTGTCACTCACAATAGACTGCTGCTGTTGGTCCAAAAAGGCACCAAGTCTAAACTACATCTCCCAGAGTCACTGCCCATACAATCCTCTTGTGGCTGGCTCAGATTATGAGTCCCAAGTTCTGATTCGTCCAAGGCATCATTTTAGAGCTAGTTTACCCACACTGATTGGTCCAGTTCAGCAGTTCAAAACCAGAATGGGGAACTAGGCAGACAGTTCTGACTGCAAAGAAAGCAGGTTAGACAAACTGTAATTTTATTATTACTGTAAATGATTTCTGGCAATCAGTTACATCTTTCAGACAGGTTCCCTTTGCACTCCTAGTGACTGCAAAATGGGGTGAATTGCAGCAGCTTGAGTGGTACTCAATCAAAGAAACACACAGTCCCCCATACAAACTAATTATGTCTGCAAGCAGACAGCTCTTAAAGAGACAGTACCAGAGGTTCTAAAACACTCACTGATAAATGGCTTAAGCGCCAAACACCATTCAGGCTTGGAGCATTCAAGCAAGCTCCTGAAGTCTTTGGGAACCCCATTTGCAGGGGGTTACACCCTTCTGGCCTGGAGAAAAGCTTGACGTCCGTCAACAAGTACCATAAGTTTCAACTGCAACCTATATACATTTGCATTAGGCTCACACATGTAATCATCAGTCAATACATCATTTTACCAAGAACCATTTCTGAAACATTGCAGCACGTCACTTTACACAGTATAACACACACATGTACCATAACTCAAGTTATTACCTCTTGTACATGAAACCTGAAGAGAGGGACCCTTCCTATCAGTTACCTTTGGGCTGGACGGGGCAAGGGCACCATACTTAGAAAGGAGCAACACAAGAACTTGGAGTTAGCACTAACGCTCAGTTTGGGCAATGAGCTCTGGGACACATACACCCCTTTATGGACAACATTGAGAGGCAGGTCCACTGGTCGTGCCCAGGGAATCATAACTGAGGTGCACCACAGGCTTTACAGCTCGACCAGTCTTTCTAGGGGAGCTGTTACAGTCTCTGCACCTGAGCCTCATTTTCAGCATTGTTCTCACTTGTCAGGGGAGTCTCCATAGGGGTAGAGAGGCTAGAACTCTGGGGCACTTTCAGCTCCAGGAGTTACAGTTTCTGAGTCCACAACATTTGGCTCGCATGGAGAGCTTTCAGACACTGGCAGTGGACTGTCAGGGCACTCAAAATACTCTTCTTGTTCTGGTGTATCACCAGTCTGCCCCAATCTATCATTTTCCTCCTGAAAGCTCAAACAGTTCAACCATGCTAATGATTCCATTTCATCTGATCTGATGCTTTGCACTTCACTTTCTGGGAGCATTGGCTCAGGGATGAAGCTACAGGGGGCATAGACAGTCCAGAAGGCCCAGTTTGTCTCCAGTATTGACTGGGATTGCTCGAAACAATTGACTCAGTTTAGTAAGAAGGATAGTATTCGAAGTCACTCTCACTTTCTTCTGATATGGACTGACAGTCATGCTCAACTGGGACTTTTGTGTGGGAACACTTAACTCTGCTTCTGTAGGTGCAGACTTCCTTGATCTTTTCTTAGCAGCAGCTCTAGTCACTGGTCCAGAGGGGGCATCTTCTGGGGGCTCAGACTCAATCAGGATTTGTCCAATGGGTAGTAAATGATTTCTATGCATTGTTTTTACATCTTTTGAATTGTTCTCGGGCCTTACTTTGTACACTGGCAGATCATCTAGTTTGCCCACTACAATGTGAGGGAGATGGTGCCATCTGTCAGCAATCTTGTGTTTGCCATGCAGTCCCAGATTTCTTAGCAATACTCGATCTCCCTCCTGAGTTCCTGTGCTTCACCTTTATCATACCTTTCTTTGTTGGCCAGATTTCTTTTGGCAGCCATGGTTTGAGCCAGTTAGGTACGCATGAGTTAGCTGGGCCTTTAACTTTGCACATACTGTAAATAGTTGTCAGCTTGAACCCCATCAGGAGAGACCCCAAAACACACATCTACCGGTAGTCGAGCTTCTTCCAAACATCAGGCGGTAGGGAGAACCCAGTGGCATCACTTTTGGTGCAGTTATAAGCATGTACCAGGGTGCTAATTTGTTGGCTCCATCTAGGCTTGTCCTTTGGGTGCAGGGTGCCCAGCATATCTACAAAGTGCGGTTGAAACGTTCAGGCTGTGGGGTTCCCCTGGGGTGGTAAGGAGTGGTTCTGGACTTCTCACTCCCCACAGAGAAAGCATCTCTTTGATCAGACGACTCTCAAAGTCTCTCCCTTGATCAGAATGGATTCTTGTGAGTCCCATAGTGAACAAAAAGTTTTCTACGAGTACTTTGGCTACAGTGGATGCTTTCTGGTCTTTGGTGGGGAAAGCTTGGGCATATCTAGGTAAATGGTCAGTGACCACCAGCACATTACTGATATTTCTTTGATCTGACTCCAAACTCAGAAAATCAATACAGACCAGCTCCATGGGTGCACTGGTGGTTATGTTCACAAGGGGCAGCCCTCTGGGGCAAAGCTCTCTGTAAGCAGCGACTACAAGTTTGTATGTGTTGCTCCACATCAGCCCCCATCTTAGGCCAATAGAATCTGGATCTCACCAAGTCAAGTGTTCTGTCTATACCAAGGTGCCCATGTGGTTGTGCAAGGACCTCAATACTGAGTCTCGAAGGCAGTGGGCAGCACCAGTTGTCGTTTGTCTACTTGTCCCCTCTGTCTACTGTTTCTATATAACAGTTTATTGATCTGTTTCAACTTGGACCTTCTTTGTATAACAGTGCAGTTCTCAAATCAGTGGAGCGACTTTGACACATCTTTTCCGCATAGAGGGCTTCTAAAGCTGATTTGATCATAGGATCAGCGGATTGAGCCGCCAATACTGTCATTGTCCAGCTGAGGCAGTGCAATGTCTATTGCAGTGAAAAGTGGCGACAAGCAGCAGGTATGCAATTCTCAGAGGGTCCCAGCAATCCACCATGCAGTCCACTGCGTCTGTGGACATTTGTTCCTCCTGTCAAACTTTGATACAGTGCCGAATGTCAGGTTCTGCTAATCGGACCCAATCATTCTGGGGAACAGGCCTCCCGGAGAGAGCATCAGCATCTATGTGGTTCAGACCTGCTCGGATTCGAGAGCATAGTCATATGTAGATAATCAGAAAGCCACCTATGGCCAGTGGCATCCAACTTAGCTGGGGTCTGCACATAGGTCAAAGATTATTGTCAGTTTTACTAGTATTTTCCTTCATCTAGTACTCATATTGGTCAACATAGCCCACTTCAAAGCTAGGAACTCTAACTTACTGGATATATTCTTCGGATGGGGTCAGGCTTCTACTTGCAAGGCCACTGGTCTCAGGCCACCTGCTGGTACAACACAGCCCCCACCCTTGCAAGCTAGCATCAGTGTGCAGGACGGGTTTTCTTGGATCGGCATAGCCAGCACTGAGCATGGGTAAGTTGATATGATCCGAGGAATCAAACAAGTCAGGCGTTACTTTGTCATTCTTCCTTGAACTCTTGCTTGCTGGGTAGCACTGCAGTGTCTGCACCAATGCACATTAGCCAGGATGCAACCTCTGTTTATATTAATGTCTCTTTCAGACACATTATGAACTTGGACCATTACTCCTTCTGGCATAAGCATGGGCTCTAGCGGGCAAAATACTAGGCTTGACCAGCAGTCCTCTGGCAATTTTCCATCGCCTGGTGCATCCAACATTATTATTTTATTCTTAACATCCTTTCTGATACGGACCTTCCCTGTAAGGTACACTGGGCATTTGGCGCCAGGATCAGAGACTCTGGGATCCTTTTCTTCCATATTTCCGACCGTTCCTCTGGTTCTGTTTTTTCAGCATCTCTCTAGCCTCATAGGCCTTCTTAATTAAAGCCGAACTCTTAAAGCTCTGCTAGTCTTTGACCCTGTTTTCATAACAGTAACTGTGCCAGCTAGCCTTCCGAACATGTGAGCATTTGTTCCAATCAACAAAGGACACCATCATACAGTCCAGTGGGGGACACACTGGGCTAGGGTCTCTACTTGTTCGCCACTCCAGCCACGGAGGTGGGGAAAGACAGCCAAATTCGGATATACCCGGAATAGGGGTAGGCCTTCTCCATAACCCATACATGCAGTCCTTCTAATGGTTGTGGCAATGCGTCTGACAAATGCTTCTGATACCAATCCTGGAACATAATTGTCACTTGGGAGCCACTGTCTAATACAGCTCTTGTAGACACTCCATTCACCTTTACAGTGGTCTCCATGGAGGGACCCACTATTCTGGACCAGTCTGGAGGGAGGCGGTAGGGGCCTGGGCAGCTGACCTTGCCACAAGGGGGTGGAATTAGCATTTTTGGTGCCCTCACTGGGATCATGTCGTGCACCTCTTAACCACTGATTTCTTCTCCAAGCTCTCCTTGTAGCCTATATGCAACTTTGTCAGTGTCTTTTGGGACTGGCATTCCCTTTCATGTGCCCATCTTTCCCACAATTATAGCAAAACATACTTTCTGGAGTTTGAGAGCCGAGGCGCCACACTGTGGTTTGTGGGCGGGGGTATTACTAACTGGAAACCTGGGTGCCATCTCTGTCTGTGGCGTGATAAGCATTTGGAGACATCTCTCAGTTTCTCCACTTCCATGGTCAAGGAATTGAGTTTGGAGCTGTTATCAGCAGGAGATACATGGGTAGGTACCCACCCCCATAGCAGATGCAGTCGGATATAGGTCAGGGGCCATGTACTTGCAGTGGCCTTCATAAAGGGACTGTTTTGAATTCTCGGATCTCTCCAACAGTTTCGCCCCATTGTGGCATATCTTTTTCCTTGTCAGAGCACTCATTGACTGTCAACCCTGCCCTGAACTCACTTGATGGGTCACCTCAGTCACTCGGGTCGTAGCCACAGCTGTTGGTGCAGGTACCTCGAGTCGCTTTCTCAACTCTAATTTCTCTCATTAACTCATCATAGGAGGGTGGGGATTCCAGTCGATTTGCCAGCGTAACTGAAGCAACAGCAGTTCTGAGAAGGGGCAGACTTAAGGATTCTGTCCAGTCTGGTTCGGTCCAGTTCAATCGCTGGCAAACTACCCTTTCTGAGGCATTCTGCAACAATTTTCCAGCCGAGACATACACAGACAACAACTCCCTTGGTACTGTTGTGCATTTCTACTCTCCACCATAGGTCCTCATCAGAATCTGGGCTCCCATACACATTCTCCAAGGCCTCAAGATAGGCCTGTGCAGTCGCTTCAGGGTTGCTGGCCCGCTTAGCACGGATGGTAGCCTGGGCAGGACCTCGGAGTCTTCTACCCTCTCTCTTCGCCTTCCTGGCATTGCCATTCTAGCACTTGGGGCAACATAGTCTATCCAGGTCTCCCAGTCATCCTCCCTTGGGGTGGGGGAGGGGTGCTAGAAAGATCCTCAACCTTCGGTAGAGTCGTGACTAATGGCAGGTGCAGAAATAGGAGTCTGCATTGGTTCAGCCACCATTACGGGCACTGGAGCAGGAGAGGGTGTTGGGGAGGAACACCCCAGGTGGCAAGAATAGTTTCTTCAGGAGTCCTCCACAGTTTTCCTCTCCCAGCAACCATTCAGCAAATTTCTCCTCAAAAGTTTCAGATAGTGGTGGGGCTGATTCCCCCCCAGGTCTTTACTGTCCTTAGTTATCACTCTCCAAGCAGTGAGGGCTCCCTCTGGGGTAATGGTCTGTGGCACTTTGGAGCTATCTATGGGATCCTTAAACTCTACTGGGGCCAGGAAAGTGTGGGTGAGCAGATTAGCATGCCGACCCACCACCACAGGGTTTTGTAAACCTTCCACCTTGGAAAGTACTCCTGCACAGTGTCCGTATTGATACCCAGGGGGATGTCCAGGATAAGCATAGCATTTTGGGGTTGATCTCCTCCCCAGTACACCCTCCACCAGCCGTTGCACAGCCACTTCTGTCGGGTACCATTTTTTTCTTAACAGTGGTTCGTAAATATGGCCACTAGGACACAATCCCAGCGGTGAGCCTCCAAGATGTAACCCCTAGATGGCGCTATCCCAGGGGCTACTACCCCTGCCTGATTTGCCACTAACAGGTTGAGGCCTGGATCCAGTGGCGGGTGCCTCCACCCAGAGGTCAGGGTTTGCAATAGTTAAACTTACTTGGTCAAATACCCTCTAGGACACTGCAACCCCTTTCTTCCACTAGTGGCCCACACAATATAGCAGAATTACCTTCACAGTATACACTTTCAAGGCTGGTTCAGGCACGGGACATCCTGTAAAATAAGATACAGTGCAACAATCACAGTACAGTACTTTAACATAGACAAATACCTCAGGCAGTATAACTTTGTTGAAACAAACAGCTCTGATTTATTTAGGGGATATAACAAGGACAGGGGAAATCAGGTTAATTAGCTTATCACTTTACTATCTACCTATGGCTCATGCACAGGCCTATCCCTACCAGTTACTGTCCCTGGTTCCCAGGCCTAGTAGCTAGTCCAAACCGTATGCTTGTGGTAGGGCCCCTTTCACACAGAAAAGGAAAATTAAACAGTCAGCAGTACAGTAATTCCATTTGGATTTAATGTGGCAATTCAACAGAGGCGACCGAATTAGTACTCGACCTCCAAAGAAGATATGGTCCTTCAATGTCAGCAGGGCTACTTTTGATCTCCAAGAGACTCCTCACACATTTATATGGTAAAAAAAAAGAAAGCACTATAACCAGGCAGGCTGCATCTGTATCCCAATGCAATTACTGCACAATAACCAGGAGAACACACAGCAGATTCAGTTCCTGACAGACCGAGTGTAATTCAACAATTTCTTCAGTCTTCTACAGGGTGAGCCTGGTTTCTACTCTTCAGAGATCTTTGATTCTTTTCACAGGACAGATTCAGTCCTAACAGGCAGTTACAAGTTGTAGACCGGAACTCTGGGCCTTGCACACGTTTTTGACTGAAACTGTGCACTGAAGGAGCACAGGTTTTCTTTCCCTTCACTTTCAGATCTCAAACTGAAACTCCCAACAGACAAAAACCGGGCACTTCCTTTGAGTTCCTCCCAGTTCTTGACTGGATTGGCTGTCACTCACAATAGACTGCTGCTGTTGGTCAAAAAGGCACCAGTCTAAACTACATCTCCCAGAGTCACTGCCCATACAATCCTCTTGTGGCTGGCTCAGATTATGAGTCCCAAGTTCTGATTCGTCCAAGGCATCATTTTAGAGCTAGTTTACCCACATTGATTGGTCGCAGTTCAGCAGTTCAAAACCAGAATGGGGAACTAGCAGACAGTTCCTGACTGCAAAGAAAGCAGTTAGACAAACTGTAATTTTATTATTACTGTAAATGATTTCTGGCAATCAGTTACATCTTTCAGACAGGTTCCTTTGCACTCCTAGTGACTGCAAAAATGGGGTGAATTGACAGCAGCTTGAGTGGTACTCAATCAAAGAAACACACAGTCCCCATACTCAAACTAATTATGTCTGCAAGCAGACAGCTCTTAAAGAGACAGTACCAGAGGTTCTAAAAACACTCACTGATAAATGGCTTAAACGCTAAACACCATTCAGGCTTGGAGCATTCAAGCAAGCTCCTGGAAGTCTTTTGGGAACCCCATTTGCAGGGGGTTAACACCTTCCTAGCCTGGGAAAAGCTTGACGTCCGCGTCAAGCAAATTTCCATAAGTTTCAACTGCAACCATATACATTTGCATTAGGCTCACACATGTAATCATCAGTCAATACATCATTTTACCAGAACCATTTCTGAAACATTGCAGGTACGTCACTCTTTACAGTATAACACACACATTGTACCATAACTCAAGTTATTACCTCTTGTACATGAAACCTGAAGAGAGGGACCCTTCTCATCAGTTACCTTGGGGCTGGACGGGGCAAGGGCACCATACTTAGAGGCAACACAAGTAACTTGGAGTTAGCACTAACGCCCAGTTTGGGCAATGAGCTCTGGGACACACACTCCTTTATGGACAACATTGAGAGGCAGGTCCACTGCTGGCCGTCCAGGGAATCATAACTGAGGTGCACACAGGCTTTTAGCTCGACCAGTCTTTCTAGGGGGGCTGTTACAGTCTCTGCACTCTGAGCCTCATTTTCAGCATTGTTCTCACTTGTCAGGGAGTCTCCATGGGGTAGAGAGGCTAGGAACTTGGGGCACTTTCAGCTCCAGGAGTTACAGTTTCTGAGTCCACAACATTTGGCTCTGTATGGAGCTTTCAGACACTGGCAGTGGACTGTCAGGGCACTCAAAATACTCTTCTTGTTCAGGTGTATCACCAGTCTGCCCCAATCTATCATTTCCTCCTGAAAGCTCAAACAGTTCAACCATGCACAATGATTCCATTTCTCATCTGATCTGATGCTTTGCACTTCACTTTCTGGGAGCATTGGCTCCAGGGATGAGAAGCTGGGGGCATAGACAGTCCAGAAGGCCCAGCTTTGTCTCCAGTATTGACTAGGGATTGCCCAAAACAATTGACTCAGTTCGTAAGAAGGATAGTATTCAAAGTCACTCTCACTTTCTTCTGATATGGACTGACAGTCATGCTCAACTGGGACTTGTGCAGGGGAGCACTTTAACTCTGCTTCTGTAGGTGCAGACTTCCTTGATCTTTTCTTAGCAGCAGCTCTAGTCACTGGTCCAGAGGGGCATCTTCTGGGGCTCAGACTCAATCAGGTTTGTCCAATGGGTAGTAAATGATTTCTATGCATTGTTTTACATCTTTTGAATTGTTCTCAGGCCTTACTTTGTACACTGGCAGATCATCTAGTT
The DNA here is from genome assembly GCA_016271365.2 of Neoceratodus forsteri. Classification (NCBI taxonomy): domain Eukaryota; kingdom Metazoa; phylum Chordata; order Ceratodontiformes; family Ceratodontidae; genus Neoceratodus; species Neoceratodus forsteri. The sequence continues at coordinate 1,072,497,920 of CM028130.1, forward strand.
TGCCCACTACAATGTGAGGGAGATGGTGCCATCTGTCAGCAATCTTGTGTTTGCCATGCAGTCCCAGATTTCTTAGTAATACCCGATCTCCTCCTGGAGTTCCTGTGCTTTCACCTTTTATTCATACTTTCTTTGTTGGCCAGATTTCTTTTGGCAGCCATGGTTTGAGCCAGTTAGTACGCATGAGTTAGCTGGGCCTTTAACTTTGCACATACTGTAAATAGTTGTCAGCTTGAACCCCATCAGGAGAGACCCCAAAACACACATCTACCGGTAGTCGAGCTTCTCTTCCAAACATCAGGCGGTAGGGGAGAACCCAGTGGCATCACTTTTGGTGCAGTTATAAGCATGTACCAGGGTGCTAATTTGTTGGCTCCATCTAGCTTGCCTTTGGGTGCAGGGTGCCTAGCATATCTAGCAAAGTGCGGTTGGAAGCGTTCAGGCTGTGGGTCCCCTGGGGTTGGTAAGGAGTGGTTCTGGACTTTCTCTCCCCACAGAAAGCATCTCTTTGATCAGACGACTCTCAAAGTCTCTCCTTGATCAGAATGGATTCTTTGCAGAGCCCCATAGTGAACAAAAAGTTTCTACGAGTACTTTGGCTACAGTGGATGCTTTCTGGTCTTTGGTGGGGAAAGCTTGGGCATATCTCGTGAAATGGTCAGTGACCACCAGCACATTACTGATATTTCTTTGATCTGACTCCAAACTCAGAAAATCAATACAGACCAGCTCCATGGGTGCACTGGTGGTTATGTTAACAAGGGGCAGCCCTCTGGGGTCAAAGCTTTCCTCTATGTAAAGCGACTACAAGTTCGTATGTGTTGCTCCACATCAGCCCCATCTTAGCCAATAGAATCTGGATCTCCTAAGTCAAGTGTTCTGTCTATACCAAGGTGCCCCATTGGTTGTGCAAGGACCTCAATACTGAGTCTCGAAGGCAGTGGGCAGCACCAGTTGTCGTTTGTCTACTTGTCCCCTCTGTCTACTGTTTCTCTATATAACAGTTTATTGATCAGTTTCAACTTAGGACCTTCTTTGTATAACAGTGCAGTTCTCAAATCAGTGGAGCGTAATTTGGACACATCTTTTCCTGCATAGAGGGCTTCTAAAGCTGATTTGATCATAGGATCGCGGATTGAGCCCGCGAATACTGTCATTGTCCAGCTGAGGCAGTGCACCAATGTCTATTGCAGAAAAGTGGCAATAAGCAGCGGGTATGCAATTCTCAGAGGGTCCCAAGCAATCCACCATGCAGTCCACTGCGTCCAGTGGACATTTGTTCCTCCTAGTCAAACTTCTGGCACAGTGCCCGAATGTCAGGTTCTGCTAATCGGACCCAATCATTCTGGGGAACAGGCCTCGGGAGAGAGCATCAGCATCTATGTGGTTCAGACCTGCTCGGTATTCGAGAGCATAGTCATATGTAGATAATGCAGAAAGCCACTACATGGCAGTGGCATCCAACTTAGCTGAGGTCTGCACATAGGTCAAAAGGATTATTGTCCAGTTTTACTAGTATTTTAGCCCCTACAAGTACTCATGGAATTGGTCAACAATAGCCCACTTCAAAGCTAGGAACTCTAACTTATGTACAGGATAGTTCTTTTCGGATGGGGTCAGGCTTCTACTGGCAAAGGCCACTGGTCTCAGGCCATTCTCGTGCTCTTGGTACAACACAGCCCCCAACCCTTGCAAGCTAGCATCAGTGTGCAGGACGAGGTTTTCTTGGATCGGCATAGGCCAGCACTGGAGCATGGGTAAGTTGATATATGATCTCATGAAAAGCAGTCTCACAATCAGAGGTCCAGCGGGCCCCAAATACTTCACTCGGGATGAAAATACACTCTTTCAGTCTTGAGGGGCGCTGACTTTTGGTATTTTTGTGGGTTAGGATACCCTTGAGTAAGGTTAAGTAAAGGGCGGATCACTCTTGAATAGTCCTTGATGAAGGCTTACGATAATAACCACAGAATCCAGGAATCTTTGCAGTTCTTTTAGATTTTGGGCTGTGGCCAGGTGGTCAAGGCCTCAACTTTACTTGGGTGGTCTCTATTCCTCGGTGGATACTATATGTCCCACATACTTTACTGATGTTTGAAAGAATTGACACTTATCAATGGACAGTTTAAGGCCAAAGTCCTCCAGTCGGTCCAATACCTTAAATAATCTGCTCTCATGTTCCTCCAGTGAGCTGCCAAACACAATAACATCATCTAGGTATACCAGGCACTCTAGTAGTTCATGTCCCCACTGCACGCTCCATCAATCGTTGAAAAGTGGCTGGGGCACCTGAAATCCTTGAGGCATCCTCATGAATTCATAGAAATAGCGGACAGATAAAGGCCGTCTTCTCCACGGTCCTCTGGGGCCATCGGGATCTGGTAGTACCCACTGCGGAGATCCAGCACAGAGACCACTTGCTCCCGTTTAGGCGGTCAAAGCATCCTGAATGCGGGGGCAAGTGTACTGATCAGGGATAGTCCGCCGTTAAGGTCACGATAATCCACACATCCTTACTGTTCCATTCTTTTCCTCACTACCACAATGGGGGAAGCATAAGGGCTTCTGGATTCTTGTATTACACCAGCAGCTAACATCTCTTACAGATGCCGTCTCCCATCATCTATATCAGCAGGTGCCAGGCGTCGAGACCTCTCACGAAATGGTCTTTCGTCATGCAGCGGATATTGTGCTCAGCTCCTTGCCGCATCCTACATCCCATTCCTTTAAAGAAAACACCTGGTCTCTCTGGGCAGCTTCTCACTGATCCTCACTTTCCATTCAGCTGGCAGCGGGGGTGCCGAAATCAAACAAGTCAGGCGTTACTCTGTCATTCTTCCTTGAACTCTTGCTGCTGGGTAGCACTGCAGTGTCTGCACAATGCACATTAGCAGGATGCAACCTCTGTTTACTCGAATGTCTCTTTCAGACACATTATGAACTTGGACCATTACCCTTCTGGCATAAGCATGGGCTCTAGCGGGCAAAATACTAAGCGACCAGCAGTCCCTCTGGCAATTTTCCATCGCCTGGTGCATCCAACATTAATATTTTATTCTTAACATCCTTTCTGATACGGACCTCTCCTGTAAGGTACACTGGGCATTTGGCGCCAGGATCAGAGACTCAGGATCCTTCTTCCATACAATTCCGACCAGTTCCTCTGGTTCTGTTTTTCAGCATCTCTCGTGCCTCATAGGCCTTCTTAATTAAAGCCGAACTCTTAAAGCTCTACTAGTCTTTGACCCCTGTTTTCATAACACAACTGCCAGCCTTCCGAACATGTGAGCATTTGTTCCAATCAACAAAGGGACACCATCATACAGTCCAGTGGGGGACACACTAAGGCTAGGAGTCTCTACTTGTTGAGCCACTCCAGCCACGGAGGTGGGAAAAGACAACCAATCGGATATACCCGAATAGGGGTGGGCCTCTCACTTAACCCCATACATGCAGTCCTTCTAATGGTTGTAAGGGTACGTCTGACAATGCTTCTGATACCAATCCTGGAACATAATTGTCACTTGGGGCCACTGTCTAATACAGCTCTTGTAGACACTCCATTCACCTTTACAGTGGTCTCCATGGAGGGACCCACTATTCTGGACCAGTCTGGAGAGGCGGTAGTGGGGGCCTGGGCAACTGACCTTGCCACAAAGGGCGTGAATTAGCATTTTGGTGCCCTCACTGGGATCATGTGGCACCTCTTAACCACTGATTCTTCTCCGAAGCTCTCCTTGTAGCCTATATGCAACTTTGTCAGTGTCTTTTGGGACTGGCATTCCCTTTTCATGTGCCCATCTTCCCACAATTATAGCAAAACATACTTTCTGGAGTTTGAGCTGGCCGAGGCGCCACACTGGGAGCCAGGGCGGGGGTATTACTAACTGGAAACCTGGGTGCCATCTCTGTCTGTGGCGTGATAAGCATTTGGAGACATCTCGTCAGTTTCTCCACTTCCATGGTCAAGGAATTGAGTTTGGAGCTGTTATCAGCAGGAGATACATGGGTAGGTACCCCCACCCCCATAGCAGATGCAGTCGGATATAGGTCAGGGCCCGTACTTGCAGGCGTGGCCTTCATAAAGGGACTGTTTTTGAATTCTCGGATCTCTCTCAACAGTTCACCCCATTGTGGCATATCTTTTTCCTTGTCAGAGCACTCATTGACTGTCAACCTCTGCCCCTGAACTTCACTTGATGGGTCACCCTCAGTCACTCGGGTCGTAGTCACAGCTGTTGGTGCAGGTACCTCCAGGTCGCCTTTTCTCAACTCCTCAATTTCTCTCATTAACTCATCATAGGAGGGTGGATTCAGTCGATTTGCCAGGCGTAATTGAAGCAGCAGCAGTTCTGAGAAGGGGCAGACTTAAGGATTCTGTCCAGTCTGGTTCGGTCCAGTTCAATCGCTGGCAAACTACCCTTTCTGAGGCATTCTTGCAACAATTTTTCCAGCGAGAGACATACACAGACAACAACTCCTTGGTACTGTTGTGCATTTCTTACTCTCCACCATAGGTCCTCATCAGAATCTGGGCTCCATACACATTCTCCAAGGCCTCAAGATAGGCCTGTGCAGTCGCTTCAGGGTTACTGGCCCGTTTAGCACGGATGGTAGCCAGGGCAGGACCTCGGAGGCTCTCACTAACCCTCTTTCGCTTTTCGCCTTCCGAGCATTGCCATTCTAGCACTTGGGGGGCAACATAGTCTATCCAGGTCTCCCAGTCATCCTCCCCTTGGGGGGTGGGGAAGGTGCCAGAGAAGATCCTCAACCTTCGGTAAGAGTCGTGACTAATGGCAGGTGCAGAAATAGGAGTCTGCATTGGTTCAGCCACCATTACGGGCACTGGAGCAGGAGAGGGTGTTGGGGAGGAACACCCCAGGTGGCAAGAATAGTTTCTTCAAGTCCTCCACAGTTTTCCCTCTCCACAACCATTCAGCAAATTTCTCCTCAAAGTTTCAGATAGTGGTGGGGCTGATTTCTAGGTCTTTACTGTCCTTAGTTATCACTCTCCAAGCAGTGAGAGGCTCCCTCTGGGGTAATGGTCTGTGGCACTTTGGAGCTATCTATGGGATCCTTAAACTCTACTAGGGCCAGGAAAGTGTGGGTGAGCAGATTAGCATGCCGACCCACCACCACAGGGTTTTGTAAACCTTCCACCTTGGAAAGTACTCCCTGCACAGTGTCCCGTATTGATACCAGGGGGATGTCCAGGATAAGCATAGCATTTTGGGGTTGATCTCCTCCCCAGTACACCACTCCACCAGCCGGTGCACAGCCACTTCTGTCAGGGTACCCATTTTTTCTTAACAGTGGTTCGTAAATATGGCCACTAGAGGACACACAATCCCAGCGGTGAGCCTCAAGATGTAACCCCTAGATGGCGCTATCCCAGGGCTACTACCCTGCCTGATTTGCCACTAACGGGTTGAGGGCCTGGATCCAATGGCGGGTGCCTCCACCCAGAGTCAGGGTTGCAATAGTTAAACTTACTTGGTCACAGCCCTCTGGGACACTGCAACCCCTTTCTTCCCACTAGTGGCCCATTACAATATAGCAGAATTACCTTCACAGTATACACTTACCCCAAGGCTGGTTCAGGCACCGGGACATCCTGTAAAATAAGATACAGTGCAACAATCACAGTACAGTACTTTAACATAGACAAATACCTCAGGCAGTATAACTTTGTTGAAACAAACAGCTCTGATTTATTTAGGGATATAACAAGGACAGGGAAATCAGGTTAATTAGCTTATCACTTTACTATCTACCTATGGCTCTGTGCACAGGCCTATCCCTACCAGTTACTGTCCCTGGGTACCCAGGCCTAGTGGCTAGTCCAAACCAGTGGCAGCTGGTAGGGCCCTTTCACACAGAGAAAAGGAAAATTAAACAGTCAGCAGTACAGTAATTCCATTTGGATTTAATGTGGCAATTCAACAGGAGCGACCCAATTAGTACTCACGACCTCCAAAGAAGATATGGTCCTTCAATGTCAGCAGGGCTACTTTTGATCTCAAGAGACTCCTCACACATTTATATGGTAAAAAAAAAAGCACTATACCAGGCAGGCTGCATCTGTATCCCAATCGCAATTACTGCACAATAACCAGGAGAACACACAGCAGATTCAGTTCCTGACAGACCGGGTGTAATTCAACAATTTCTTCAGTCTTCTACAGGGTGAGCCTGGTTTCTACTCTTCAGAGATCCTTTGATTCTTTTCACAGGACTGGTTCAGTCCTAACAAGCAGTTACACAAGTTGTGGGCGGAACTCTGGGCCTTGCACACGTTTTTGACTGAAACTGTCACTGAAGGAGCACAGGGTTTCTTTCCCTTCACTTTCAGATCTCAAACTGAAACTCCCAACAGACAAAAACCGGGCACTTCCTTTGAGTTCCTCCCAGTTCTTGACTGGATTGGCTGTCACTCACAATAGACTGCTGCTGTTGGTCCAAAAGGCACCAAGTCTAAACTACATCTCCCAGAGTCACTGCCCTTACAATCCTCTTGTGGCTGGCTCAGATTATGAGTCCCAAGTTCTGATTCGTCCAAGGCATCATTTTAGAGCTAGTTTACCCCACACTGATTGGTCCAGTTCAGCAGTTCAAAACCAGAATGGGGAACTAGGCAGACAGTTCTGACTGCAAAGAAAGCAGGTTAGACAAACTGTAATTTTATTATTACTGTAAATGATTTCTGGCAATCAGTTACATCTTTCAGACAGGTTCCTTTGCACTCCTAGTGACTGCAAAATGGGGTGAATTGGCAGCAGCTTGAGTGGTACTCAATCAAAGAAACACACAGTCCCCATACAAACTAATTATGTCTGCAAGCAGACAGCTCTTAAAGAGACAGTACCAGAGGTTCTAAAACACTCACTGATAAATGCAACAGCCAAACACCATTCAGGCTTGGAGCATTCAAGCAAGCTCCTGGAAGTCTTTTGGGAACCCCCATTTGCAGGGGGGTTACACAAACAACATGAAGTCTTGCTGTATTCTGACAATCTGCAGTTAGCTCCAGCCTTTGAACTGCCCTGGAGTGTAGAGAGTTAATTTTCTATGCAGTGCATAGAACGTTGAGCTTGAGCTTGGTTGAGGTCTCTGTCTGCAGCACTTTGAATCCCAACCGTCAGATTCTTTACTCCACCTCACTGAACAGTCGCTCCGGAGATCTCTTCTTCTGCTCGTTTCAAAGTCGGTTAAAGTGTCGTTTTTTCCACTTAACTTCCTTAGTATTGTTCAGGGCTGTCTGCAGTACAGTAAGTACTTTAGGTAGTAGTTCTGGGTTATTTGTGGAAATTATAAAAACTTTTCATGATTGGTTCGGCTGAACCGATCCAACATATTTGAACTCTGTGTGTTGTCCTTTAGTGTGTGGTTACTGGTCCTTATCGGTTTAAAAAAAAAACGTGTTTTAACGTTTTTTTTCCAATACCCGTAACACGGTTAGAAACCGATAAGGGAGTCTTGCCTGGCGGTTGCCGAAAAAAGAGTAAGTTTAGTTAGGTTGACCATGTCTGAGAAACCCAAGAAAAAAAAAACGGGCCTACTGGGTTTCAACACTGCAGTGAGTGTGGGGAGGTCTTTGCTAAGGCCGATCCCCACAACACCTGTGTTTAGTGTCTGGGGTTTGACCACCTCAATACAGACTGCCAAATATGTAAAACCTTTCCTAAGTCTGCCCTAGACAAAAGATTAGGTAGACTTAGGGAAAAGGAGGCCGAGAAGTCCGCTGACCCGGATGGCCAGCCCGGTTCGGTTCTGACCGAACCAGAAGGAGTGCCCTCTGACCAGGGCGATACTTCTTCGGGCAAGAGGAAAGCCGATCCTGAGGGATCGGTTCCTACAAAAAGGAAATGTAAAGAAAAATCGTTCGGTTCAGATCCAGAGGTTCATGTTCCGACCGCTGATAAGATTGCCCGAGCAATTCGGATTGTTGAATCGCTTTGCCCGGTTCCTTCCGATCCGGCTCCATTAGCTTGGGGTTTGGCTTGGTCGGTTCCTCCGGTTCAGGATTATGCCCCTGAAGAGTTTTATGAACCGGAATTTGAGGAGGAGGGGGCTTATGAGCAAGATGATGGTGATGATGATGGAGCAGAAAGTCTGGATGTGCCCATTGAACTGGACATCTCCCCAGACAGACCTTCTGATGTTTCCCCTCCTAGGCTCTCTGAGTCCCCTTCCCACTATCTGTTCTACAGAAAAGTGGCTGAAACCCTCCAGCTCCCTATGGAGGAGGCTACAGAGGATCAAGAGGAGCCTGATTTTGTTGAAATGATGGACATCCCAGAGTCCAGGAGGCTGCCTGTTCCCCTACACAAATCGTTTTGGAAACAGACACAAAAAATTTTAAAGTCTCCAAATTCTGTACCTCCCATTGATAGAAGAATGGACAAGAGGTATACCTTATCAGGGTCAGACATGGAGTTTTTCTATCAGCAAATCAGCCATGTTGGGGTTGTGCATGCTGCAGCCTGTGACAGGTCTGATGTTCCCTTGGCTTCACACATCCCCAGATAATGACTCCAGGAGGATGGATGCCTTGGTAAATGTAACCCCTAGGTGGCGCTATCCCAAGGGCTACTACCCCTGCTTGCTTGGCTAGTAGCAGGTTAAGGGGCCTGAGTTCTGAAACAGGTGCCTCCACCCAGAGGTCAGGGTTGGTAGTGGTCAAGCTAACCTGGGCACAGCCCTCCAGGATACTGTAACACCCCCTCTTTCCCCTCTAGTGGCCTGAACACTGTACAATAATCACTTTCACAATACCCCTGGTATACCACACAAGTACCCACACTGTTTGCACTTACCACCAGGGCTGGTTCCTCTGGCTCGACCCTGGGGACCCCCTGTAAAACAAGGTTAAGCACAGCAAATAGCAACAGTACAGTACTTTGAGCACAAACTGGAACCACAGTCAGATTACATGCAGAAAAAGTTAGATCTGTTTTATTCAGGGGACTTGAACAAGGGAGGGGCAAAATCAGGTTAATTAGCTTAAAGGTTATATCAATCAAGCAGTTATGCATGCGCTTTGAGTCCCCCCACACAGTCCACCTCTGGGTACCCAGGTGGAGAAGTGATGGGCTAGCCAGGACAGTTGCCCAGGGTTGTAGCTGATTGGGGCCCTGTGATGGAAAACATAACATGCACAGTACACAATATTTGTAATCCAGAGCTAGAGGGCTCAGTTCGTAAAGGAAACGAAACAATAAGACAATCAGATGACAAACTCAGATTAAGCTGTTGGTGCAGGGAGCTACCCTGGTATTTATTCACGATACCCAAGACTATACACTATATAGTTCACTATATAATTCTAAATAATAACTAAATAATATATAATTCACTATAAATACCACCAACAGCTTAATCTGGTTTCAAAAAGTCAGTTGGCATTCATCTGTATCCCCCTTCCTCGGGTCGTGCCTGAAAATAGGCAAGATTTGTCTAGTGCACTTACCCGGTCAACAAAAGCTAAATAAATAAATAAATACACAAGCTGAGAAAATTGAGACGCATGGTGGTTGATCTGGAATGCCAGGAGAAGCAGGGCCCACACAAGTCGCAGAGGCGTCGTTCCTGTTCAAGCGTGGAGCAGGGGGGCTGATCCCCACGCAGGTCTCTCGTCGATGGCTTCTCTGTGCAGTGGGTAGTCTGGCAAAGCCCAGACCGCATGGAGACAAGTTCGGATTCAATCCGTTTTGGGCTGGATACAGCTTCCAGCAAGCAGAACACAGTTCACACAGTGGGGAACTAACTCACAACCCACTAGCGGCTCATAGCACATTTACATGTACGGGAATTCTACTGTACCAGGCAAAGTGCTCCCCGGTCACAATCATAAAGTCGCTGCACACACGGAAGTTTAGGGGTAGCTGGAACTCCTGACAGGCCGATCGCATTCAGCAAAAATATTTGGTCTTCTTCAGGTTGAGCCTGGCCCACTTCAGTAGTTTACTTTAGTCACACAAACTTGGATTTAGTGCAAAATAATTCTCTTCTCTCCCTCATGGAGCAGCAGCAGACATGCAGCCAAAAACTCAGCCCTTTCATAGTTTTCCCATGCGAATCCACTCAAGATTTCTTCCCAAAATTGCTTCAGCTCCTTCTTCTTGAGCTTCCAGCTCAAAACTAAACTGAAAACTGTAAGCAGCCTGGGACTTCCCCAGGATCCAAAAGATTTGGTTGGCTGATTTGGCTGTCAGTCAAAACAAGAGCTCCCCCTTCAGTTGCAAAAAAGGCACAAAAACACGAACCACAGTTCCTATAGATTTTGAATTCAGACAGCTCCTGTAGTCCGGCTACATTTTAGGTCCCAGCAGAACTGATTGGTCCAATTTGCAGTCCAGGACCAAGATAGTGGAGACCAACAAAACAGTTCTTGCTACAAAGAAAGCAGGTTAGACAAACTACATTATCATTATCATTCTAAATGGTTTTCAGCAAATAGTTACATCTTTCAACAGAGCTCCATCTCAGATTACTTATGCTGCAATCAAGCAGCTCTTAAAGAGACAGTACACAGAGGCTATACAAGCTCTGGTAATCACATTTAAACTGCTAAAACGCAGGACACCAGCCTGGCTGTGAGCATTTAGGCAAGCTCAAGGAAGACTTTTTGGGAACCCCCATTTGTAGGGGGGTTACACAAAGAAACAGTACATGGCATCCTCTTTGAGACTCAGGCAGGCTAATTATATGGCCTATGCAGCCAGGTACCAGAAGTCCAGGTGGGACACTGTACTGGCACTGGCTAAACAGACCTCCCCCCAGCTGGCCAAGGAGCTGGAGGGGGTGGCTACTGATGGGATTAAGGCATCAAAGGTACAATTTCATGCTGCTGTGGAATCCAGTGATGTGTCATCAAGAGTCATGGCTACCTCTGTGGCTCTTCGGAGAATGGCTTGGCTCAGATGTACTAGCCTCTCACAGGACACCCAGGCTAAGTCCATGGATTTCCCTGTGGAAGGTAATTCTCTGTTTGGGGAGCAGACAGAGAATTACATGAAAAAGGTGGAGGAGTATAGGACCACTTATAGGAGTGCACAGGCCGAGGAGAGGCAGGCAACTCCTCAAAGGCAGCAATCTAGGGGCAGGGGCAGGCCTTTTCATAGGCCTTTCTACCAAGCACAGGCCTCTTCTCCTTTTCACAGAGGGGGTTCTTCAGAGGGAGAGGCAGAAGGGGGATGAGCAGGGCTGCATCCACTCCTCAGTCTAAGGCTCCTGCCAAGCAGACATCCTGATGGGCCTGCCCGGGTCAACTCTCCTATCCCTGTAGGGGGCAGGCTGGCTTACTCTGTCCAGGACTGGATGTCTGTTACTTCAGACAAGTGGGTCCTGGAAGTAGTAAGCCAGGGACTGGTTCTCAGCTTCAGAAAATTTCCAAAGATGAGAGCCAGATTCTTTCCACCTGCAAGTCTCTCTGAAACCCTTGCCCTAGAGGCAGAGGTTTCATCTCTTCTGGCCTTAAGAGCCATAGAGAGAGTTCTTACCCTACACCGGGGCCAAGGTCTGTACTCCAGGTACTTCCTTACCCCAAAAAAGACAGGGGAGTGGCAACCCATCCTAGATCTATGATACCTGAACAAAAATATTTAAAAACCAAGGTTCAAGATGGTGTCTCTGGAAATAATTCTTCCCTCCCTAAGGCCAGGGGACTGGCTAGCCTCCCTGGACCTCAAAGATGCCTACTTTCACATTCCCTACAGGTGCTCCCACAGAAAGTACCTCGGGTTCAACTTGCCCTCAGGCCATTATCAGTTCAAAGCAATGCCCTTCGGTCTAACATCAGCTCCAACGGTTTTCACAAAGTGCCTGGCAGTAGTAGTTGCCTTTCTAAGAAGGAAAAAGATTTCCATTTTTCCATATCTGGATGACTAGCCCATAGTGGGTCAGTCTCCAGACCAAGTCAAGTCAGACCTGCAAGTGACTCTGCAAGTGCTCACTTCCCTGGGATTTCTTCTCAACCTTCCCAAGTCAGTTCTCGAACCGGTGCAGCTTCATTCCTTTATAGGGGCAGAGCTAGATACTGTCAAAGCAAGAGCCTTTCTTCCCCTGGAAAGGGCAAGAGTTCTTATAGAACTGGCTTCTTCCTTCAGCCTTCAGGTGTCCCGACCAGCAAGACACTTCCTGGGCCACATGGCAGCTTCTGCAGTGGTGGTCCTAGGGGCAAGATTCCAGATGAGGGACATTCATACGAACATATGAATTTTGCCAGCAGATAAAGTTCTAGAGGTCTATCAAGTCTGCTTGAATGTGCAGCTAGCACCCCTTATTCTGCAGCTGCCACTCCCTTCCACCCTTCCCCTTCATTAACCCTCCCCCTTGTCCTGTCCCATCCTCATTTGAAGCAGTCCACTGTTCTACTGCATACCGCTTCAGCAGGTAACGCATTCCACCCAGCCACCACCCTCTCTGTAAAAAAGTGTCTCCTCATCTCCCTCCTGAACCTCGCCTCCAGTCTCATATCATGGCCCCTGGTGTCCCTCTCCTCCCTTACTTTGAACAGCCCCTCTGTACCTGTCTTATTTATTCCTTTCATGTATTTAAAGGTTTCAATCATGTCACCCCTGTCTCTCCTCTCTCCAGTGAGTACATGTTCAACTCCTTCAACCTCCTCGTATGATAAGTCCCCAGCCCCTTGATCATCTTTGTCGCTCTGTGCTGCATCCCTCCAGTAACTATGTCCCTCTTCAGATACGGACACCAGTACTGCACGCAGTACTCCAGGTGTGGTCTAAATAATGACCTATACAGTGGCAGAATCACCTCCTCCCCCTCGAGGATATACCCTTACAATACAACCCAGCATTTTGTTGGCCTTTGCAGCTGCCTTCTACATTGTGCAGTTGTTCATTGACCTGTAATGAGCACACCCAGATCCTTCTCCTCCTCTGTCTGGGCTAGCTGCACCCCCTAGCTGGTAACTCCTCCTTGGTTCTTCATCCCAAAATGCAGCACCTTGCACTTTTGGCATTAAAGCCCAGTTGCCAGGTGTCTGATCAGGTTTCAAGCTTTGCCAGATCATCCTGCAACCCCTGCCATCCCCCTAGGTCATCCACCACCGCGCCTACCTTGGTATCATCAGCAAACAGACTGATCTTGCTCTTGATGTCCCATGATATGTCTGCAGTGAATATCCCAAACAACACTGGTCCCAACACAGAGCCCTGTGGAACATCGCTCGTCACTGCCCTTGGGTGTGAGAGCTCCCCACCCACCACCACCCTCTGTTGCCTTCCCTGCAGCCAGTTTCCTACCCATCTCACCAGCTTTGCACCCGCCCCTGTGCCTACTAACTTCCTTCCAAGCGGCACTGAGTCGAATGCCTTACTGAAGTCCAGATACAGGACATCCACTGCATGGCCCCTGTCCAGTTGCCTAGTTACCCAGTCATAGAACTCAACCAGGTTGGTTTGGCAGGATCTGCCACATATGAAGCCATGCTGTCTGCTGTTCTGTAGTCCTTTGGCCTCTAGGAGGGCAACCAGCCTCTCCTTCAGGATAGTCTCCATTAGCTTACCCATGATGGATGTGAGGCTCACTGGTCTGTAGTTTCCGGTTCATCCTTGGGCCACTCTTGTGGAGGGCACCACATGAGCCATCCTCCAGTCCTGAGGTACACACCCCAGATGTAGTGAGGCATTAAATAAGTCTGCCAAAGGTCATGCAAGGACCTCTGCCAGCTCCTTCAGTACCCTGGGGTGGATGCCATCTGGGCCTGGCACCTTGTCCACCCTCAGTGCCTTCAAACCCTCTCGAACTCTGCTCTCCATGATTTCCCCATCTGTCACCATTTCTCACCCTGCTTTTGCCATTTCTCCCACCTTGGGTGTCACCCCCCTCTTCTCTTTAGTAAATACTGAGCAGAAGTACTCATTTAGTGCTTCCGCCTTATTGCACCCTGCTTCCACCCAACTCCCCTCCTTCCTAATCCTTACTATGTAGTCCTTACAGCTCCTTTTCTCCCTGATGTACTTAAAGAGTCCTTCTCCCTTCTTAATGCCTTGTGCCAGCCTGAGTTCCGTAGATGCTTGGCTCCCTTACTGCCCTTGTCACCTCCTTCGATTCTGTCAAGTACTCCTCCCTGTCCTCCCCTCTCCCTGTTTTCTTATACTTTCTAAAGGCAGCTCTTTTCCTCCTTACCTTTTCCATGACCTCCTTGCTCAACCAGATTGGTTTCTTAGCCCTAGCCTTCTTGCTCTGGGCTTTGCAGCAGGTTTTGGTTGCCTCCACTATCCCCAGCTTTATGAGCTCCCACCCCTTTTTCTTTTTTTTTTTTGGTCCCAAAGGAAGGATCCTCTTACCAAACTGATTCCAGTGACTCGGACACTGATCCAAGCTCTTCAATGGTGGCAGGATCTGTACAATTTAAGGCAAGGGGTCGCATTTGTCACTCAGTCTCATTCGGTGGTCCTTACCATGGATGCTTCCCTTTTGGGGTGGGGACAGCCCAGGGACTGTGGTACCCTCAGGAATCCCTTCTTCATATCAGTCTCCTGGAACTCAGGGCAGTTTCTCTGGCCCTGCAAGCGTTCTCTCAGTCAGTGCAGAACAAGGTGGTTCAGGTCAGAACAGACAACATCACCACCATGTGGTACATCAACAAGCAGGAATGCACTCGGTCCACGGCCTTGTGCACGGAAGCCATGAAGTTGTGGTCCCTGGCTTATTCTCTGCAGACCTCTCTGATAGCAGTCCACCTTCTAGGGAAGGACAATGTGCTAACAGATGCACTAAGCAGGATCTCCCAGGGCCATCACGAATGGTCCCTGGACCCTCTGGTGTTGAAGGTGATTTTTTCAAGGTGGGGCACTCTAGAGATAGATCTCTTTGCAGCCCCATTTCAAGGTGGGGCACTCTAGAGATATATCTCTTTGCAGCCCCAGACAATCACCAACTTCCTCTGTTTTGTTGCAGACCCCCAGTCTTGGGCTCAGTCTCTCTGGATGCTGTGATGTTGAACTGGGAAGGGAAATTTCTCTATGTCTTCCCTCCCTTTCCTCTACTGTTCAAGGTTCTGGTCAAGGTAAGGCCACAACCCTGCAAAGTGATTCTGATTGCTCCAGATTGGGCCAGGCAGCCCTGGTACCCCCTCTTACTGTCCCTAGCAGTCCATCTTCCCCTGTCTCTTCCCAGGAATTACAACCTGTTAACCTCCTCGTAGGGGAGGATTTGGTACCCCAATCTTCGGTCTCTCAATCTCAGGGCATGGCTCTTGAGGAGTTAGAGTATGCAGATTTGCATCTGTCCAAAGGGGTTCTGGATATTCTCAAAGCCTCTCGAAAGTCTGCCACCAGAAAGACTTATAACTCCAAATGGAAAAGATTCAGCATTTGATGTTCCAAGAAGCATGTATCTCCAGACACTGCTGAATTGCCTACAGTTCTGGATTATATGGTCCATCTTAATGGCCTAAGCCTCAGACCAGCTACTCTCAAGGTACATTTGTCAGCTGTTTCTGCTTTTCTGTCAGTGGGAAAGCCTTCCTCACTGTCATCTGTAAATTTTTCAAGGGATTGCTTCATACCAGTCCTCCCTTTAGGGATCCTTCCCCTGCCTGGGACTTAAATGTTTGTATTGCTCAACTTATGCAACCCCCTTTTGAGCCTATGTCCTCAGCAGAGCTTAAGTACTTGACTTGGAAAACTGTGTTTTTGGTAGCTATTACATCTGCCAGCTGTATCAGTGAATTGCAAGCCCTGTCAATGGAACCTGACTTTATCTCCTTTCATAGAGGTAAAGTGGTCCTTAGAACCAATAGGAGGTTCTTGCCCAAAGTGGTTTCAGACTTCCATTTGAATCAGTCTGTGTCTCTCCCTGTTTTCTTCACTGATCATTCTTCCTCAGGGGAGAGGAGGCTACACAGTTTAGATGTTAAAAGAGCCCTTAGCTACTACATAGAGCGCACCAAGGGTCACAGGTTTGATTCCCTCCAGTTGTTCCTCACCTATGGGGAAGTGGGAGAGGGCAAACCTGCCACCAAGAGAACTATTGCCAGGTGGATTGTTTCTTGTATACAGTTCTGCTATGAGGAACTGGGAAAAATTCTACCCTCAGGCCTGAGGGCTCATTCCACAAGCGGTACAGCTGCTTCCCTGGCTGCTGCCAGGGATATCCCTCTGTTAGAAATTTGTCAAGTAGCCACCTGGAAAACAGTCTATACCTTTACCAAGCATTGCTCTCTGGATATCCAGGCTAGGAGTGATGCTCAGTTTGGCACAGTAGTACTTCAGAGCCTATTCCCAAAGTAGGTTCTGTCCCTCCTCCATGGAGGTACTACTTGGTAGTCTGCAGATTGTCAGAATATAGCAAGACTTCATGTTGTTTGAAGAAAAAATTACTCACCTTAGTAATTATATTTCTTCTAATGGAGTCTTGCTGTATTCTGACCTCCCTTCCTCCCTGCCTCCACTCTCAGAACCTGTTTTTGAGAAGTGGTGGGCAGGTGCAGTGTTGCACCCCAGGGATGCTTCAAGCACACCCTCTGCTCTAATGTGGGTTCTTTGTATTATAAGCTTTTATTTTTGGATAGGTTTTAGTTTTGGGTTTCCTGACTTGAGTCTTCCTTTGGGAATCCAAAACTTTCTGTTGCCAGTTGGCTAGTAAAAATTTTACAATTTCCACATAGTTAGTCAGTGAGTGGTTGCTTGTAAGAATCTGACGGTTGGGTTTCAAAGTGCTGCAGACAGAGACCTCAACTGAGCTCGAGCTCAACGTTCTATGCACTGCATAGCAAATTAACCCTCTACACTCCGGGGCAGTTCAAAGGCTGGAGCTAACTGCAGATTTTCAGAATACAGTAAGACTCCATTAGAAGAAATATAATTACTAAGGTGAGTAATTTTTTCTTCTTGTTCCTTTGTTTAATTACCTATTTGGTTTCTTTTAGGGGGTCTCAACTTGAGTTTTTGGACCCTAAAATTGATGTCTTTTGCCCTTTGGCATAGTATAGGGCTCGTAAGAATCTGACGGTTACACTGGTGAGTACCTGGGACAGAGGTTTGAAAACCAAGCTTGAACTCAACGTTGTATGCCTTGGCATAGGGTTAACTCTTTCCTTTCCAGAGCAGTTCAAGTGCTGGGGCTAATTGCATATAGTCAGAATACAGCAAGACTCCATTAGAAGAAACACAATTACTAAGGTGAGTAATTTTTTTATCTTCGAGGTACGGTCTCTTGCAGTGGGTAAAATCCCGTCCTCCCATCCCCCTGACATTTTTGCCTTCGGGTCCTTGGCTGCTCGACTGCATGGGTTTGATTTTTTCCATGGTCCCTCAGTTCCCCTTGGTCCTCGGCCTTTTTGCATGCTGCAGCTGGCGGGGAACAGTGTGTACCTTGGGCCACCCCCCTCCTTATACTACATCCACAGGAAGTGAGGTATGGGGCAGCCCATAGAAGACTGCTGGAAGAAGCTACCATGTGACAGCTCCACCTAGTGGACTCCCAAGAGTAATAACCCACTGCAAGAGACCGCACCTTGAAGATCTACTGTTACGGTAAGTTCTTACCTAACAAACTTTCTAGGAGTGGTATATGGTGTACATTCACACAACCCACCTGACCTTCCCTGGCAAGTGGCACACTGGTCTTGCTTCCAGCGTGCACGATCTGACATCATGGGGCAGTGCTGAGAGGATACCACCCGGGTGGGTGAATGGGAGGAGCCAGCTTGAAGACCTTCCTGCCCAGAATTAAAGGGGAGAGGATTCTGCCAGAAGTGTGGATGTACACCATATACAACTCCTAGAACTATGGTTACAGGTGAGTAACCCTAATTTCAGTGAAAACATGGCAGACGCCTGGAACAGACTACTAGTGGAAGTGGTAGAGGCAAAAACAGTAACGAGCTTCAAGAATGCATGGACTAGACATAGGGGAATATTAATAAATGGGCTGGGAGTGGGGAGGGGTCACTGCAGACCATTTAGGAGACAGACTAGGTAGGGACCATCTTGGCAGACTGG
Source organism: Neoceratodus forsteri (assembly GCA_016271365.2). Taxonomy (NCBI): domain Eukaryota; kingdom Metazoa; phylum Chordata; order Ceratodontiformes; family Ceratodontidae; genus Neoceratodus; species Neoceratodus forsteri. The sequence goes on from CM028130.1 coordinate 1,072,515,895, forward strand.
GTTGGCCAAGTGGTCCTTTTCTGCTGACAAATTCTATGTTTCTATGTTTCTGTCCTTTGGTACCATAGAACTTGGCTATAGATGATCTCTTCTTATGTGTAGGTGAGGGTGGACGCTGGAGTAGTGGAGATAGCTGAATTGCTTTGTGGGTTTTCTGTAAACTGACTTGCGAATTTGACCTTGTTTCAGTGTGATGGTGTTTATTTAAGAAATTAATTGTTTCTTTTGAATATTCCATTTTTATGTTTCCTTGCATGCATGCGCAAGAAACATTATGTGGCAGCTTAGGAGAGAAGCGGGTTGTGGAGGCATGGCGCTGTGGCAGCCAATGGAGGCACTGCATTTGAGGGCTTGCACTGGTGCACCAATGGAGGCACAGTGTGCTGATGACACTGGTCTCCAAAAGTGCCACCAATTGAAACATTTTCGCCACAGCAGTCAGGGCCGCCTCGTCATTGCAGCATCAGCCATTCCACTGCAATGAGGGAGCGACCCGTCATTGCTGGGCAGAAGGTTGCCTATTGTAATATTGTTTCTAACCCCAGTAATGCTCAGGATAGTCATAACTTTATGCAGTAAGCCTGGAGGGTTGGACTGCCCGAAGAGATGGAACACATGCAAATGAGTAGAATTCTTTGCATGTGAGCATCTTTCAAATACTGCCTCTACCAACTGTAGAGTTCTAACCTCTTCAGATTTTTCTCTCCTCCTGAAAGTCTGGTCGCTCAGAGTGGTCGTCTTACTTTTTCGCGTGAAAGATTCAAAACCTTAAAAAACTTAAGTATTTTCTATTTCTTTTAATGCCTCTACTAATTGTTAGTGTAAATCTTGTTTATTGTTTAAATTACATATTTTAGCCAGTTCCTCGTGGTTCGGCATAACCGTGGGGGAACCGGGTTAGTTGTTTTAAGTTATCGGGGTTCTCTGATTAAAGAGCCTTGTTTTGGTCTATTATTAGTTTAGTTTTTTAGTCTATTGTATTGTTTTTGTAACCGCTTTTATCGGTTACAGAACCGCTGATCCGGTTCACCTTTCATCTCCTGGGTTCAGTTCCTCCGGTTCCCATCGGTTCCGGAACCAACCGCAAAAAAAAAAAAGTTTTAGCTTTTAAATAACCACACTTTATTCTTTACTTAGTGGTTAGTGTTTTTTCTCGTTTTTAGACATTACCATGTCAGACAAACCCAAAAAGAGAACCGGAGAACCCGGTTTCAAGAATTGTTTAAAATGTGGAGATGTATTTGCTAAAGCAGACAAGCACATCTTATGTGTGGCTTGTCTGGGATTTGAACATCTGGATCAGGATTGTGAAGTCTGTAAAACTTTCCCAGAAAAAACATGGAATAATGCCTTGAAAGGCTGAACAAAAAATTTCCTATGGGTCCCTCCAGCTCTGACCAGCTGACACCCCAATCTGCTGTGGCTGAACCCACAAGTTTGCTTACCCCTAGCCCTGATACTGGTGAAAAAGGGGCAAAAAAAGAGGGAAAGAACCAGCTGACTCCCCCGTTCCCTCAAAGAAACTCAAAAAAATTAAGCATGCAAAATCCTTCCCTGCTAAACCAGGGACTTCTGCGCAGATGCCTGCTATGCTCTCGGCTCAAGAGATAGCCCAGGCTTTTAAAATTAGCCAGGCACTGAAAAACATTGTTCCCCAGCAGCCTGCCACTACCCAGGGTCCCCAGGCCATCTGTGGTGTGTTGCCCTTTTTACAGGAGGAGCAATATTATGAAGAGGAAGATGATCCTTTTCAGGATGATGAACCAATTCCTCCCAGAGGTATCTCCTGAGCAAGATTTTGGTTCTCCTCCCAAGGTGTCAGAGGATTACTCCTCACATTTTACATTCGTAAGGAGAATGGCAAATGCTCTGGATATTGCTACCACAGAGCAGATTGAGGATGAGGAGGAAATTGAATATTTAAATATGATGGGTTTGACACCCACAAAAGCCCACCTTTTGCCAGTAAACAAATTTTTCACAAAAGACACTCTAAAACTCCTTCAGACCCCTAATTCTGTTCCTCCTATTGATAGGAGAATAGATAAAAAGTATCAGTTGGACAGGGCGGGAGCTGATTTCCTTTTCTCCCATCCTGACCAGCAAGGGGTTATACAGCAGGCAGCCTGCAACAAAGCCAGAGTCCCCCTGTCCTCCCACCTTCCGGACAAGGACTCCAGAAAAATGGATAGCATGGCCAAAAAAGGCTACTTATCAACCTCTTTGGCCATGAGACAGGCTACTTTTCAAGCTTATGCTGCCCAGTATCAAAAATCTATGTGGCAGTCGGTACTGGACATGTCCATGAAAGCCCCCTCACCTTTGTTTGAAGACCTGGCTGAAATTGCCAGGTTTGGGCTGGAGGTGGCTAAGTACCAGTTCCAGGTGGCTGTTGATTCTAATGACACTGCAGCCAGATGGATGGCTAACACCATGGCACAGAGAAGGTTTGCTTGGCTCAGGGCCACTAACCTTACTCAGGATACTCAATCCAAGGCCCTGGATTTTCCTTGAGAGGGAAACTCTCTTTTTGGGGAATCCACGGTTGCATACATGAAAAAAGTGGATGAGTATAAGGCAACCTATAGAAGCAACTCTGCTAAGGCGTGTGCTTCTCCATCCACTAGGCCCTATGGAAGGGGGGCAGAGGAAGGTCTTTTATGACCAGACCCTTTTTCCAGCCAGTAGCCGTGCCCCAGTACCAGCAGTATCCACAACAAGGATACTCTAGGGGTAGGGGTAGAAGGGGCTCTAGGAGGGGCTTTCAAACCTAACCTCAGCCCCAACCAAAGCAAAACCCCTGAGGCTCAGGCCACTTCCTCCCTCCCTGTTGGAGGCAGACTCTCCCACTTCCTTCAGGCTTGGCTAAGCATCACCACAGACAAGTGGGTGCTGGAGGTAGTGGGTCAGGGTATGTCTCTGGATTTCAAATCTTTTCCTCCACAAAAGACCAGGGTTTACTGCTCACCTCCTCTAGCAGAGAGAACACTACTAGAAGCAGAGGTTTAGAAACTGTTGCATCTCAGAGCAGTGGAATTAGTCCCTACCACCCTGAGAGGAAAGGGTTTTTACTCCAGATACTTCCTAACAACAAAGAAAAGTGGGGAGTGGTGGCCAATATTGGATCTCAGAGCTTTGAACAAGCATCTGAAAAAAACAAAGTTCAAAATGGTAACGTTGGCTCGAATATTGCCAACAATCCAAAAAGGGGACTGGCTGGCATCACTGGACTTGAAAGACACCTATTTCCACATCTCCATAAAGGAATCTTACAGAAAATATCTCAGATTCAGACTCCCTTCAGGCCACTATCAGTTTTCAACTCTTCCTTTCGGCCTCTCTTCAGCACCAAGGGTATTCACAAAGTGCCTAGTTGCTGTAGTGGCATATCTAAGAATACAGGGAGTGACTGTCTTTCCTTAACTGGATGATTGGCTGGTGGTGGAAAACTCACCAGACCAAGTAAGGAACTTCCTAAGAATCACCCAGGCCCTCTTAGAGTCTCTGGGTTTCATAATAAACCAAAAGAAATCAGTTCTAACCCCTGCTCAAACTTTGCAGTTTATAGGGGCAGAAATCAACACAATTCAGGGCAGAGCCTTTTTACCATTAGGGTGCAAAGTCTTCAGTCAATAACAGACTCCTTCATCATGAGCAGGTCAAAAACTGCAAGGCAGTTTCTACAGCTACTAGGCCATATGGCTGCATCCACAGGCACAGTGCAAGGATCCAGATTCCATATGCGAGACATCCAGTTTCACCTCAGGTCTTACTGGAGTCAGAAAAAAAACCCTTTTTCAAAGCTTATACCAGTAACAAGGCCACTATTAAGGGCCCCGATGTGGTGGAAACAGGAATCCAATTTAAGGCAGGGAGTGCCTTTGCAGAGAGAGAACCCTTCTCTGGTACTCACAACAGATGCATCCCTATTGGGCTGGGGCGCCCACTTAGGAAAGCACACGACTCAGGAAATCTGGTCAGCAGCAGAGTCCCTTCAACACATAAATTTACTGGAGCTAAGAGCAGTCTTCCTAGCCCTAAAGGCTTTTTCTTCACTGAAAATGGGCAGGGTGGTTCAGATCGGAACAGACAATACCACCACAATGTATTACATAAACAAACAGGGAGGCACCAGGTCAGGCCTCCTCTGCACAGAGTCCATGAAGATTTGGACACTGGAGTACTCTCTGAAGGTCTCTTTACAGGCAATTCACTTGCCAAGAAAGGACAATACTTTGGCAGATGCACTAAGCCTCATCAACCAGGCCCATCACGAATGGACTCTGAACAAGCAGGTGATACAAGTTATTTTCAGAAGGTGGGGCATTCCAGAGATAGACTTGTCTGCATCCCACCAGAACCATCAACTACTTCAATATTGCTGCAGACCACCAGCACAGGGCACAGTTCCTCTGGATGCCCTGGTTCTGGACTGGACAGGCAGGCACCTGTATGCTTTCCCCCCTTTCCCCCTGGTTTTCAGGGTGTTACTGAATCTAAAGTCCCTCTTAGCATCTCTGATCTTGATAGCTCCAGATTGGCCCAGGCAGCCATGGTACTCTCTTCTGCTCTCCATGTCTGTCAGCAAACCGATACAGTTGCCCCTCAGACACAATCTCCTGACTTCCAATCAGGGAACATTGTTGTAACCGAATCTCAAGTCCCCTCGTCTCAAAGCATGGCTGTTGAGGAATTAGAGTATGCAGATTTAAATCTTTCAGAAGCTGTCCTAAATATTTTAAAGGGTTATAGAAAACCCTCCACACAGAAACCTTATTCTTCCAAATGGAAGAGATTTCCTCTCTGGTGTTCCAGCATGAACCTTATGCCACAAAAGGCCAGAGTTTCAATTGTCCTGGACTATCTCACTCATTTGCATTCACAAGGTTTGTGTAACCCCTAGGGGGCGCTACCCTTAGGGCTACTAACCCTGTCTGCCCCTTCTGAGGCAGGGTAAGGGGCCCAGATCCGTGGACGGGTGCCTCCACCCAGAGGTCGGGGTTAGCCCCAGTAAGACTACCTTGGTTACAGCCGTCTGGGCTACTGCAACCCCCCTTTTGTCCCACTAGTGACTCACCCTGCTTGCCCACAATTCTTTCCACCAATGCACTTACCCCATGGCTGATACAATTCAGCTCACTCCAGAGACCCCCTGTAAAATAAGATACAGTTATATGGCAATCACCAGGCAGAAGTTCACCATTAATGTACATAATAGCCAGGATGGTAATTATAACACAACAATCTGATTTATTAAAGGGTAGATAACAAGGGGAAATCAGGTTAATTGGCTTACACTATGCTATATACCTATGGCTCTGTGCACAGGCCTAACCCTACAAGTCACTGTCCCTGGGTACCCAAGCCCTAATGGCTAGTCCAAAACGTGGCCGCTGGGTGGAGCCCTTAACACAGATAAACGCTGCAATCCTGAGCAAGTCAGCAGAGAAAGAAAGTTCGATTAGGCAGTCAGAAGTATAGCAATACGATTTGAAACCACTGTTTGCACACTTAACAGGGAGCTACCCTGATTCAGTACTCACAACCTCCAGCCAATCCCGATTCTTCCAACACTAGCAGGGCTGAGCCTGAACTTTACAAGTATCTGTACACATTCATATGGTTATCTCAATCCAGGCGGAATCCTTCATTGGCAGCAGGATCAACTTGAACTCGCAAGTCTCTTTACATATTTATATGGTTAACCGCAACAGCCGAATCCTTTAATGGCAGCAGAATCAACTTGAAGAAGCCAGAAGAAGGAAGGAAACATATTCAATTCAGTGCTTTAGAGTAACTGGTAATTGCTATTTTTCTTTTAAACTTAGATTGTGGTCTTGTAGTGACACCATACTTTCTTTGTTGTCTTTACTTATAATTGTTTTTGGGCTGTTGAAAATTTAAAACATAGTGGTGGTGTAATTCTGTGCTGTCTTTAATTGCTGCAAATTTTCGCCCCCCCCTCCCCTTCCCCAACTCTTAATTATATGCCCTGATAAATCTGATTGACAGGAGCTAAACACAGGGTATAGTAAGGGTGTGAAGTAGGAGGGGCATAAGGGGGAAGAAGCCCACCCTCAGCACAACAAGTGTTTTGACTCATTTATTTATTTATTGGTTTCTTTTTCCTTAAAAAAAAAAAATATTATCTGAGGATCAGTGACAGGATTTTTAGTACAGTAAATTAATAAAAAGAGAACTAGGAGAGCTTCAGTAGCAGACAAGTAGTGGAATTGCAGTATAATGTGGGAGTGGTGCAATGCAGTGGCTGTGGGGCAGCCATATTCAGGCGAGACCTTCTGGACACCGAAGTGCTGCCCTATCTGCATGCATCTCTCTGGACTGCGGGATGAGGTAGCCAGACTCAGAGCGGAAATAAACTGGGTCAGGAGTACCATCACCCCTATCCAGGGACCACCCAGTCCAATGCAGCTGCCTCAAAGGATGCAGAGAACGAGGAGCACTTGGATGACAGTGGGCTCAGGGAGAGTTAGAGCAGTTAGGCAGAGGCACATCCCAGATCCTATTCCACTCAAGAACTCATATGCCACACTGGCAAACGAGGACAACCAAATAGAGGTACCCAGAGAAGTGGAAGGAAAGGATGTGGAGGTTAGCCAAGGAGGTGACCTCAGCGGGGAAAGCAGTGGACCCCAGAGGAGGAGGAAGCGAATCCTGGTGGGGACTCCATCGTAAGAGGATCCAGCTAGGAACACAGGAGGGGAGGACAGGGAGGTGAGGTGCTCACCAGGTGCCACGGCATGGAGGGATGGAAGGAAGATCCTGGGGATCACTGGGAAGGCAAGACGGAGGGTGAGCTGGATGTCATTATCCACCTAGGTACTAATGACTTGGCAAATGGGAGCCAAAGGAAGTTCAGGAAGAGTTTAGGAAACTGGGGAGGGTCTCAAGCAAGTAGCTACTTCTGTCACTTTCTCAGAAGTACTACCTGTGAGAGGCAAGGAGAGCATAGGAGTGCATGCACCAGGAACTTTAACTCATGGTTGAAGAACTAGTGCTGTGAGGAAGGGTTGGATTCATTGGTGACTGGGGAGCCACCTGGAGGGATGGAGGTTTGTTCAAGCCTGACGGCCTGCATCCATCCAGGAGGGAATCAAGCACTCAATGATAAGTTTAAATGCTACATTGACAGTATTTAAACTAGCAAAGGGGTGGCAGGCCAGCAAGGAGGATACCTACTTGCTCACCCCCACAGCTAGCAGTGGAACCAGTGAACCAGAGGAGTGGCTATCTCTGCAAAGCAGTGTGCAAAAGATGGAGATTAGTGCCCAAGAGGTGGATAAGCAGAAAAGGGGCAAAATTCAGCAGAAGGGCAGACAGCAAGGAGAACCAGGGATAAATGACAACCAAGGAAGGGGCTGGAGTAGAACAGTGAAGCAGTCTAGGGAGGTCAAATCATGGAAAGCCATGTGTGCAAATGCCAGGAGCCTTAGCAACAAGATGGAAGATCTGAGGCTGTCATGGTACAGTCAGACCTGGACATTGTGGCCATCACTGAAACCTAGTGTAATGATAACCATGACTGGGAGATGGCCATACCTGGCTACAACATATTCAGAAGAGACAGAGCAGGAGGAGGAGGGCACTGTATGTAAAAAATGACATAAGGGCCACAGAGATCCAGGAGGAACAAAATGGGGGAGAGATACTGTGGGTTAAGCTGGAAAGAAAAATGGGGACAGCCATCCGCACAGGTGTGGTCTATAGACCACCAGCCCAGGAGGAAGAAACAGATAGGGAGCTGATGCTAGCCATCCAAAGGATGGCAGACATGGGTTAAGTAGTACTGGTTGGAGACTTCAATATTCCAGACGTGGACTGGCGCATCCCAGCAGCAGCATCAACTAGGAGCAGATTTATCCTGGACTCCCTTCAGGGTGCCTTCCTCAAGCAACTGGTCATGGAACCAACTCGGCAGAAGGCAATACTGGACCTTGTGCTCACAAACAGGGACAGTGTGATGGGGTAACAGTGGGGAGCACCTGGGTAACAGTGACCACCAGTCATTGTGGTTTGAAATCACAGAAAGAGCAGAACCAAACCACACAAAACACGTATCCTGGATTTTAGGGGGCAGACTTTGGGAAAATGGGAGATAATTGAAAGAGGCATTAAGGGAATGGGACAGGAATCAGGGTTGAGGAACAGTGGGCAGTATTTAAAATGGGGATTACAAGAACAACAGAATTATGCATTAAGCAGGTTAGCAAGAGGAAAAGGAAGAGGAGACCATTATGGTTTTCAAAGAGGTAGCAAAGAAAGTGAAAGTCAAAAGATTGCATTCAGGCAATACAAAAGACACAGGCAGAAGGGGATAGGGAGAAGTACCAGGAGAAGCAAAGGGAGGCAGGGAAGTCAGTAAGGGAAGCCAAAGCTCAGACAGAAGAACACATTGCAAAATCAGTGGGTAAAGGAGACAAAACCTTTTACAGGTACATAAGTGAAAAAAGAAAGACAAAGGGAGGGATAGTGAGACTGAAGGGGGAGGATAGGAGCCGCGTGGAGGATGACAACAGTAAAGCTGACATATTGAACAGGTATTTCTGCTCAGTCTTTACTGAGGAAGAGGGGGGTAATGGGTCTGAAGGGAGTACAAGGGGTGAGAATGGTGCAGAAATGGACACAAGTCCCTTTACACGAGAAAGGGGTCCTGAAGGAACTGGAAGTAATAAGAGTTGATAAAGCAATGGGGCCAGACAGGTGCACCCCAGAGTCCTTAAAGAACTAAGAGAGGTGGTGGCTGAACCTCTGGCTATCCTGTTTAGCCGATCACTGGAAACAGGGAGGTACCCAAAGACTGGAGGACAGCAGATGTAGTCCCCTTATACAAAAGTGGGAACAAAGAGGAAGCAGGGAACTACAGACCTAGTCAGCCTCCACCTCGGTAGTGGGAAGATCATGGAAGCACTACTGAAGGAGAGATTGGTGGAACATCTGGTTGTCAATGGACTACAGGACCCAAGGCAGCATGGTTTCACCAGGGGAGGTCATGTCAGACCAACCTGTGAATTTTTTGACTGGGTGACTAGGGAGGTGGATCAGGAGGGCAGTGGACATGACCTATCTGGACTTCAGCAAGGCCTTTGACACTGTGCCACATAGAAGACTATTACACAAACTGGGAATATGGGTGTGGGCAGGACAGTAGTGTGGTGGGTAGGTAACTGGCTGGGAGGCAGGGACACAGAGGTGGTGGTAAATGGCTGTCACTCCACAGAGGGAAGAGTGACCAGTGGGGTACCACAGGGATCAGTGCTGGGACCGGTCCTATTCAACATCTTCATCAGTGACATTGCGCAGGATCTAGAAGGCAGAATTTCACTGTTCGCTGATGACACAAAGCTCTGTAACAGAGTAGACACACCAGAGGGTGTAGATAGAATGAGAAGCGACCTGCAGAAACTTGAAGAATGGTCAGGGGTTTGGCAGTTGAAATTCAATGCAAAGAAGTGCAAGATAATGCATATGGGGCACAAAAACCCTGGCACAATATATCAGTTGGGGGGTGAGGATATAGCATGCACCAAGCAGGAAAGGGATCTTGGGGTTGTCATCTCTGATGACCTCAAGGTAGGGAAACAGTGTGACAAGGCAGCAGGTAAAGCAAATAGGATGCTGGGATGTATAGGCAGGGCATCACCAGCAGGAAAAGGGAGGTCATAATTCCGCTATACAAGACACTAGTGAGGCCCCACCTGGAGTACAGTGTACAGTTCTGGAGACCATACCTCGTAAGGGACATAGACAGGGTAGAGAAGTTCAGAGGAGGCAACAAAGATGGTGCATGGATTGCATCACAAGTCCTATGAAGACAGGTTGAAGGAACTGAACGGTACTCCTGGAGGAGAGGAGGGAGAGAGGATATGATAGAGACATGCAAGTATCTTACAGGAGGAACAGGTGCAGGAAAACACTATTTTTAAGCGAAAAAGATGTTCCAGGACTAGAGGGCATGGGATGAAGTTGGAGGAGGACGATTCAGAGGAAACATGAGAAAGAATTTCTTCACAGAACGGGTGGTGGACAAGTGGAACACCCTGCCAGAGGAAGTGGTGGGGGCTGAAACAATCACGGGATTTAAGAATGCATGGGATAGACATAAAGGAATTCTAGAGGTCAGGGGTAAGGGGAAACAGACTTCTAGGAAAGCAAACTGAACTTACAAGCTCAAATGGGCAGACTGGGTGGGCCACAGGCCGTTATCTGCAGACGCTGTCTATGTATCTATGTATCTATGAACTCACAAGTCTCTTTACACATTTATATGGTTAACAGCAACAGCCGAATCCTTTAATGGCAGCTGAATCAACTTGCACTCACAAGTCTCTTTACACATTTATATGGTAAACAGCAATAGCAGAATCCTTTAATGGCAGCTGAATCAACTTGAACTCACAAGTCTCTTTACACATTTATATGGTAAACAGCAATAGCAGAAGTCCTTTAATTGCAGCAGAATTTACTTGAGCTACTCACACATTCATATGGCAAACAGCAATAGCAGAAGGGTACCACACCAGGCAGCTGCTCCCAGGCTCTTCAGCTTTCACAGTCACTCCAGCTCTGCAATGGCAGCTTTTTTTACTCCTCCCTCGGACCGAGCGCAATTCAGCAATGTTCTCCAGTCCTATTACAGGTCGAGCCTGGTGGGTAGCTGTAAAGAGCACAGCCTCCTCTGACCACCCGCCGACGGATTTCAAGATGAACTCCTCACAGGAAAACGGCCGACTTAGGCCTTCCCGCGCTTCCCGCGCGAACACTTCCCAGCTCAGAAGCACAGAAGCTCCTCACTAGCCACAACGATTCTGCCTCTCCACAGCTTGGGGCACTCCTTTCACTCGGGCGCAACCCGATCTGATTGGCTGGTTGAGCCTGCCAGTCACTTCTCCCAGCTCTCAGTGGTGCAGAAAAAGCGCCATAGTCCATAATGCCTTTCTCAAAACAAACAGCTCTTCCATTGGCCAGTCGACTCTGTAAAATCCCAAGGTACTGATTGGTCCAATTGCACAGTTCGAGACCAAATGGAGGAGGCAATCGAAACTCTCTATGCTGCAAAGCAAAGCAGGTTAGAACAACTACATTATCATTATTTTACAGCTTATTTCAAGCACCCACCTACATCCTTTATTAGGGCTCCCCTGCACTATTAGCGGTGGCAGAATGGAGCGCTTACTTGGCAGCCCGGGCGGGAGTCGAGCATAACAACACTCGAACCTCTTTCCATTTTTACCCATTCCGACTGCAAAAAGCAGCCCTTAAAGGGACAGCTCACGGAGGCTATTTAAAGCGCTCACTGGCTACCCAATTAAATGGCTTTAGGCCGGTAACTAACCCGAGCACCAGGCATATCCGGAACCCTCATTTGCAAGGGGGTTAGATTTGCAACCCACTTCCCTTAAGGTTCATTTAGCAGCAGTATATGCCTACCTTTCTGTGGGGACCAAGGTGTCAGTAGCATCTGATAAACTTTTCAAAAGATTTTTTAAAGGACTGATGCATTTACACCCACCTCACAGGGCACCAGTGCCTCCTTGGGATTTGAATGTGTGTATAGCCAAGCTCATGGGCCCTCTCTTTGAGTCCATGGCTACTGCCCACTACCTTACTTGGAAAACAGTCTTCCTAGTGGCTATTACTTCAGCAAGGAGAATTAGCGAGCTCCAAGCTCTCAGCATTGACCAAGACTATCTCATTTCACAGAGATAAGATAGTCCTCAGAACTAACAGATAGTTTCTCCCTAAAGAGGTTCAGACTTTCATCTGAATCAATCATTCACTCTACTTGTCTTTTTCACAGAACATACAAGTTCTGGTGAAAAAAGATTACACAGTCTTGATGTGAAAAGGACTATCAGCTATTACATGACAGCCATTAAAGACCATAGGAAAAATGGAAAACAACTTTTCCTTACATATGGGGATGTAGGAAGGGGTAAACCAGCCTCAAAAAGATCCACCTCTCAGTGGATAGTCCAGTGTATTCAGTTCTGCTACACTAAGGCAGATAAGGAGCCCCCAACCGGATTGAGGGCACATTCTACAAGAGGAACTGCTGCTACCCTTGCAGCTGCCAGGGAGGTTCTCTTGGTGGACATTTGCAAAGCAGCTACCTGGAAAACAGTACACACCTTTACAAAACACTATAACCTGGATATTTTATCCAGGGGTGATGCTAGGTTTGGCACAGCAGTCCTGCAGAGCCTGTTTCCAAAATAAAGTTCTGTGCCCACCTCCTGTGGTACTGCTTGGTAGTCTGCATAAAGTTATGAATATCCTGAGCATTACTGGGGTTAGAAGAAAAAATTACTTATCATAGTAATCTTATTTCTTCCCAGTGATGCTCAGGTATTCATAACTCCCTCCCTTCCTCCCCTTCCAGAACTTCAGCCTCTGCACTCTGCATGCGGGTGACACTAAGCCGTATTGATTTTGTTGCACTTCTCTGTTTTAATCATTTTTAAACTGGAGTTTTTCAATGTTCTCCTCTTGGAGTTTTATTTGATGTGGTTTTTGTTAAGTTATCCTCCCTTTGGAGTTGTTTTCTAAATTCTATGCTGTAATTAGGGTACACCCCTCTTTTTATAGAATATTACTTACATTAGTTCCTAATGCCTGTCTTCCAGGCTTCTCACAAATCTGAAGAGGTTAGAACACCACAGTTGGTAGAGGCAGTATCTGAAAGATGCTCACGTGCAAAGAATTCGACTCATTTGCATGTGTTCCATCTCTCCGGCAGTCCAACCCTCTAGGCTTACTGCATAAAGTTATAAATACCCAAGCATCACTGGGGAGAAATAAGATTACTATGGTAAGTAAGTTTTTCTTGTGAACATGGCGGCAAGCCGCCACCATGTTCACAAACAATATTACCCCCCTGTTCCGAGGGGGTGCCCAATCCCCCTCAGCATCATGTGCCCCCAAAAACAGTTTTTTTTTTGTTTTTTTTTTGCAGATGGGGGGCCCAATCCCTGTCAGCTTCATCCCTCCCAGTGTAATTTGCTGATGGAGGAGCCCACTCCCCATCGGCATAAATCCCCCCCCCAAAGTTGGGTTTGTGCCGAGGGGGGTGCCCAATCCCCCATCAGCTACAGACCCCCCCCAAAAAAACACTTGGGTGGCACACTGGGAGCCCACCCCAGCATGCCAAATGGCCCTGTAAAAACAAAAACCATCCCGCAATGTTTTTTTTTTCTCCTGTAAAGCAGAAAACGGTCCCTCGAGTCTGTCCTGCTTCCTCCCCGAACCTGCACCCACCCTCTGCGCACCCTGCCTCCCCACACCCCCCTCACCCCATACTTACCTCTGGAGCCCAGTATGATGAACTTCAGTGGACCAGGAACATGTCTACACTCTTCAAAGCCGACCGCGAACTGAGGAAATGCCGGTAAGCTATATAATGGCATAAATAGGGTTTTTTCAACTTTGGTGCATATCGCAAGCATTTTTGGGAATTTTGGCACCAAATTTTCAACATGGAGTTATTGGCCCCCTCCTCATGAATTCAGCCACTGTCATGGCATTATTCGGTCCCGAAAGGTAATTTCGCGGTCACTGAGCGGAATCACCTTTTGGGACCTATTAACAAAATGACAGTGCTAGTGTTCATGAGGTGAGCTCTCAAAAGTCTATGTTGCAAATTTAGTGGGAAAAATCAAAATGACTGTTTACGGCGTGCGTTGGCGCGCACTTTCACGCTTTTCGTAACCGTAATTTACAATATTTTCACTCCAGATTTTCAGCATTGCCATTTTTCCACACCTTATTTTCACATCCTGGCCAAAGTGTGTTTTCGCACTTCCGCCGCAAAATAGCGCAGTCGCTGTGAGAAATCAGTGTTCGGGACACATTAAGAAAATCACAGTGACACTGTTCATGAGCAGAGGTCCTAAAATGCCTATGTTAAAAATTTTGTGATGAAAGTCCTTAAAATGAGTGTTACGAGCATGCGTTGCACAGTTTCCACACACGTTCGTAACTTCGCAAATTTGCAATATTTTCACTCCAGATTTTCAACATTGCCATTTTTCCGAACATCCTTATGAACAGTACAGCTGTCATTTTTCACATCCTGGCCAAAATGTGTTTTTGCACTTCCGGTGCAGAATGGCGTGGTCGCTGTAGGAAATCGGTGTTCGGGACACATTAAGAAAATCACAGTGACACTGTTCATTTTTTTTTTTTCTTCATTTTATTTTATCTTCTTTATCCCGCAGGTCCACTGTCACACATCTGCCCTGGACATGGTCCCTAGGGGCTTCCACCACCATCCATTGTTGCCAAAGTACCCCAGTCACCCCCGGCTTACCCCAGGAGGGCGGGGCCGTGGCAACGGTCCCTTATCTGCACCGTGGAACCAGTAACTAGTCGGGGGACTGCAGCGATGGCGGTTGATTGAAGCCCCATGGAGGGCTTCACTCAGACAGTGGACCTTGCCCGCCTACTCTTTTTCCTGTTTTTATTTTCTTTCGGAGGCGGGCACATGCAATGACGCCAGTGTCCGCCCCGCCTCCCTGAGAGATGAGCATCAGTAGCGTGAGTGTCTCCCGGCCTCCGCCAGGAGTCCTCAGTGCGCTGAACACTTCCCCGCCCACCCCCCAGAGAAGGAGAGCCATCCATAGGATGCTCCATCTTCCTCCCCCCGGCCGGCCCTCCGAGGACCTGGGTCCATTCCCGAACCCGGATTGCCGGCTCCACAAGTGGAAATCCAACCAGCCCAGTGACACTGTTCATGAGCAGAGGTCCTAAAATGCCTATGTTGAAAATTTTGTGATGAAAGTCCATAAAAGGAGTGTGTTATGAGCGTGCGTTGCATATTTTCCATGCACGCTCATAACTTCACAAATTTGTTATATTTTCACTCCAGATTTTCAACATTGGCATTTTTCCACACCACCTTATGAACAGTATAGCTGTCATTTTTCATATCCTGGCTGAAATGTGTTTTTGTACTTCTGGCGCAGAATAGTGTGCTCGCTGTGGGAAATCAGTATTCAGGACACATTAAGAAAATCACAGTGACACTGTTCATGAGCAGAGGTCCTAAAATACCTATGTTGAAAATTTGGTGATGAAAGTCCATAAAATGACTGTGTTACGCGCATGCATTGCGCAGTTTCCACGTATGCTCGGAAGTGCGAGCATTTTTACTATTCCCACTACAGATTTTCAACATTGCCATCTCTTCACACCTCCGTATGGATGGTACAGCTGTCATTCTTCATATTCTGCCTGATCTGTCTTTTCGTGCATGTGGCACAGAATGGCACGGTCGCTGTTGGAACTTAAAGTTCGGGGCACATTGACAAAATCACACTGCCACTCTTCATGCCACTCTTCATGAGAAGAGGTCCCAAATGCTTTCATAAGGTGGGGTCACAAAAAGGCCATGTTGAAAATTTGTACTGCAAATACTAACAAACGCCGGGGCATTGGGGTTTCTAACCATAATGTCCCACCCTATACAGACTGACAGGCATCGGGGTGTGCCTTTGGATTGCTGACTTTACTGCTCATTCCATCCCACCCCTGCCTCCCCCCCCACCCAGTGACAGGCATCGAGGTGTACCTTGGATTCTTCGACCCCAGCGTTCACCCCATTCTCTTATGCTGTATCCATTTTGGCATATGTTCTTATGGAATGGGGTGACTGTAAAGACAAACACCCCAAGACACACCTCAACATGTGTCGGTGTCTGCAGAATAGGGTGAGGTGACATAGCATGAACGTTATGGGCGACGACCCAAACACTTACCCCAATGCCTGTCCATCTCTACAGGATGGAGGTGGGGTTGGCGTGAAGTTCAATACTTCACTGCCATTTCTATTCTGCATCTGTCTAACATCTGTGTAACTCCTGCATTTCCAATGCTAATACCATCAAGCAAACATTCGGCATTGGCAAATGCTTGTTAGATTAATGGTGGGGTGGAAGTTAGGAAGTGTCCATAATTGTGATCTTTTTGTACCTGATTCGTTTAAGTCTTGTCCCTGATTTGTGGAGCAGATGGTTGAAGGAGGGAGGGAGGGAGGGAGGAAGGGATGAAGGAAGGACTATATCTTATTTCTAATTCTCTCCTCTGCTTCTGTTAGGTGAAGTGCCTCTTGCAGAGGGCAGTGTAAATGATAATGCAGCAGTAGCTTCAACAGATTCTGAGCACCAGGAGACCCAACAGAAAATTCAGAAATTGGTGAATGAAGCCATGGATGCCCATCAAGAGTTTCTCATGGCAATAGAGAGCCAGAAAGGACATCTTTTTGAAGAAGGCACAGATGCCATCAATGATAAATCTCACAATGCAAGTGAACTTGCTTTGCAGTCGGAGGGCCCAGCGGATTCAACTTTTGGAATTGATGAGAAGGTCATAAGTGAGTCAAAAGTAAACAAGAAAGAAGAATGTGAAAAAGAAGAAGGAATTTTCTCCTCTCCCCACACATTTAGCAAGCCATTAGCTCATTTTATCGGAAACATAGCAAAAGGTATTGTAAATTACATTATTTTTGCTTTGGCAACATTGTGCATAATTTATACAATTTCATATTGAGTTACACGCATTACACATGGAAGTCCTTTGGATTACTTCATGGATTTAATAATGCTTTTATTGTGCATAATACAGTATATAGTGTGTTGTAGAATGTTTTTCTGCATAGATATCCATGCCTAAAATAGGGTTATTTTGCTGCAGTAGTGACAACAATATGTTGTGCAACAACATAGAATGCTGTCACACTGCTGCTTTCCTTGAGTCAACAGAGATGGAATGATTTTTTTTTTTGTAAACTAGAACTTACAGAAACAGCTGCAGCTGGAGTCACTAGCCACACATGGAACTAGTAATTTGAGCCTGCCACCAACCCTTAAGTGACATCCTCCAGTCACCAGGTCACTGAAAGAAAGTGGATTGTCTGAAATGGGCATGGATGCCCGTACACTATAAAAGATAATGCATGGACATCCATACGCAGTCAAGCCTATGTCTTTATCTCAAGATTTCTATGGCAACCAGGGAACCTCTTGAGCTTGATTCTTGAGTTTTCTGGTTGCGATAGAAACCTCTCGAAGCAGACACAGGCTTATTGTATATGGCTGCACATACTTCTCCTCTAAGTTCCAATATTTGTAGCACATTAAGACTCACTGCCATATCAGCAAGGATTTGTTGTTGACACCATTCATATAAAAGTCTTACGATGCCAAACCCAGTTCTATACTTCACCAAAAAGTTAAAGGAGGCTAAACAAAATAAAGGTGTAACCCCCCTGCAAATGGGGGTTCCCAAAAGACTTCCAGGAGCTTGCTTGAATGCTCCAAGCTTGAATGGTGTTTGGCGTTTAAGCCATTTATCAGTGAGTGTTTTTAGAGCCTCTGGTACTGTCTCTTTAAGAGCTGTCTGCTTGCAGACATAATTAGTTTGTATGGGGGACTGTGTGCTTCTCTGCTTGAGTACCACCTGAACTGCTGCCAATTCACTCCATTTTGCAGTCACTAGGAGTGCAAAGGGAACCTATCTGAAAGATGTAACTGTTTGCCAGAAATCATGTAGAGTAATAATGAAAATACAGTTTGTCTAACCTGCTTTTTGCAGTCAGAACTGTGTCTGCCTAGTTCCCCATTCTAGTTTTGAACTGCTGAACTGGACCAATCAGTGTGGGGTAAGCTAGCTCTAAAATGGTGCCTTGGACGAATCAGAACTTGGACTCATAATCTGAGCCAGCCACAAGAGGATTATATGGGCAGTGACTCTGGGAGATGTAGTTCAGACTGCAGCGCCTTTTTGGACCAACAGGAGCAGTCTATTGTGAGTGACAGCCAATCCAGTCAAGAACTGGGAGGAACTCAAAGGAAGTGCCCGGTTTGTCTGTTGGAGTTTCAGTTTAGCTCTGGGAGTAAAGAGGAAAGAAACCCTGTGCTCTCTTCGTGCACAGTTTTAGTCAAAACATGTGTAAGGTCCAGAGTTCCGGTCTGCAGCTTGTGTAACTGCTTATTAGGACTGAATCCGTCCTGTGAAGAGAATCAAAGGATATCTGAAGAGTAGAAACCAGGCTCACCCTGTAGAAGACTGGAGGAATTGCGGAATTGCACTCGGTCTGTCAGGAACTGAATCTGCTGTGTGTTCTCCCGGGTATTGTGCAGTAATTGCGATCGGGATACAGATGCAGCCTGCCTGGTATAGTGCTTTCTTTTTACCATATAAATGTGTGAAGAGGTTTGTGTACCTCAAGTGAATCCTGCTGCCATTAAGTGACTTTTGCCTGTGACTGTTTACCATATAAATGTGTGAGGAGTCTCTTGAGCTCAAGAGTAGCCCTGCTGACATTGAAAGACCCTATCTTGTTTGGAGGTCGTGAGTACTAATTCAGGGTCGCCTCCCTGTTGAATTGCCACATTAAATCCAAATGGAATTACTGTACTGCTGACTGTTTAATTTTCCTTTCTCTGTGTGAAAGGGCCCCTACCAGCTGCCACGGTTTGGACTAGCCACTAGGGCTTGGGTACCCAGGGACAGTAACTGATAGGGATAGGCCTGTGCACAGAGCCATAGGTAGATGAGTAGAGTGATAAGCTAATTAACCTGATTTCCCCCTGTCCTTGTTATATCCCCCTAAATAAATCAGAGCTGCTTGTTTCAGCAAAGTTATACTGCCTGAGGTATTTGTCTATGTTAAAGTACTGTACTGTGATTGTTGCACTGTATCTTATTTCACAGGAGGTCCCAGTGCCGGAACCAGTCCTGGGGGTAAGTGTATCCTGTGAAGGTAATTCTGATATATTGTGGGCCACTAGTGGGAAGAAAGGGGGGTTGCAGTGTCCCAGAGGGCAGTGACCAAGTTAGTTTAACTATTGCAAACCCTGACCTCTGGGTGGAGGCACCCGCCATTGGATCCAGGCCCCTCAACCTGTTAGTGGCAAATCAGGCAGGGGTAGTAGCCCCTGGGATAGCGCCATCTAGGGGTTACAGAGGTAACCTAATTCATGGGGAATCACAATGGAAATACGGCTGTATTTATTTATGGGGCCAGTGTACATACAGTTTGCATGCTGCTATTTCAAGGAGTGCCACAAAGTAACACCACTCTTTGTGTTCCTTGCCTGTGGCATTCACCGACTCTGGCCATTCTCATAAATGTGTGCATATCTGTGCTGGGGAAGAGGGTGATGCCGCCCACGGAGAGGAGCGTTGCCAGACATCGGACATGTAATGAGAAATCCAGCCGTATCCATGGCAGCAAAGCATTATGGGATACAGCAGTCATAAATACTGTCCAGGAATATGATACCCTGGGAGTGGGACAATTTCCTGGCAAATCAAAAAGTTATGCTATTGCTGGCCTGATACCCCCAGCCTGCAATTGCATGGAGGAGGGCTTGGCATGGGCTGGCTCAAAATGGTGACGATGCTTATGGCCCCATGAAAATGTCATGGTTACATAGAAACATAGAATTTGATAGATGATAAGGATCACTTGTCCCATCCAGTCTTCTCATTTCTCCCTGCCTGCACTATTACTGCAGGCCATGCCTGATCTACAACTCTTTCTCCCTCTCCAGTTCCTTTCCACTATGATTCCCTTGTGCTTATTCCATGCATTCCTGAACCCCACCACTGTTTTCCACACCACCACCTCCTCTGCTGGAAGGCTGTTCCAGAAATCCACCACTTATTATGTGAAGAAGTACTTCCTTACATCTGTCATGAATCTAACCCCTCCAGCTTCATAGCATGTCCCCTTATTCTTGAGCACCTTTTCTTTTGAAAATCCTTCCCTCCTGCACCTTATTTACCCCCGCGAGGTATTTAAAGGTCTCTCTCGTATCTCCACTCTCCCGCCTCTGTTCCAGGTGTACATATTGAAGTCTTTTTGTCCCTCCTTGTAGGGCTTTTGATGCAGACCCGTGCATGTGGAGTGTATCGGCATTATGCCAGAGT
Organism: Neoceratodus forsteri; assembly: GCA_016271365.2. Classification (NCBI taxonomy): domain Eukaryota; kingdom Metazoa; phylum Chordata; order Ceratodontiformes; family Ceratodontidae; genus Neoceratodus; species Neoceratodus forsteri. Next base: position 1,072,535,845 of record CM028130.1, read on the forward strand.
CCCCTTTGTTATAACAATTTTAATGCTTTCATCTGCTAATCACTTTAAGCAGACAGTCTACCCATGTCCACTGTCCTGAAACACCAGAGTAGTTTGAGCCAGTCCTAGTGCTGATCATGCTACCTCTGAGCCTCAACTTTCAGCTCATTTTTAGGCGCAGTAAAGACTTGACATTCTGGACTTTGCGCTGCAGAAAATTCTTGTTTTCGTAAGTAACAAAGTTAATTTAAGTCCAGTTGGACCTGTACTATGTTCCAGTTCAGGCATTGATCGGTGCTTGGTAAATGTGTATATGTTTTTGGTTCCTTGTGTTTTTCATTTCCAGTTTCAGAAGGGAACATATTGTTGTTCTCTAGTATATGTTGATATTTTTGGTTCCAAACCACAATTAGGGAAAAAAGGCTTTAATTTTTTAAGTAATTTTAACTGTAACACCTTATGCCATAGAAACACCAAAAATGCACAAGCCTGCCAGGTTTTAAAAAGTGTGTGGGCTGTGGTGGTTAGGTCCCTAAGACTGACTGCCATAATTTGTGTTTTAAGTGTCTGGGACCTGAGCATTTTAGGCAGGATTGTGAATCTTGCTTTAGATTTTGTCCTAAAACCATAAAAAGAAAAGAATATAAAAGGCTGCCACTTTCAGTACCCATCTCCACACAGTGATCTCCAGTAATGAAAAATGTAGTTAATATAGAGGGAACCAGTAAGGAATAATTCGCAGTCATGTGTGTGGCAGTATTGTAGTAACTGAACAACTGTGGGGGGGTGGGGTTGTGAAGCTGAGGACCAGCCGAGAGCATTCAACCACCCTGGAAGTGAGATTATTAAAGCATTGACGCAAACCCGGAGTGGATTATTACACTTATAACATTCATAAAATGGCTAAAAATGTTATAAGTAATGTTAATGTCAGTGGCTGAGCAGGTTGCACACCCGCCTCTAAGGTCAGAAAATCAGAAGGCTGTGGGCTTAATCCTCACACCAAGAACTTGGGGTAAATCCTAATATTGACACTTTAGTGCAGCACGGGGGTGCTCACCCTCAGGTGCCATCTTCAGACAAGACATTAAACCGAGGTCCTGTCTGCCTGTTTTGGTGGTTATTTAGGTGAACGTTAAAAGATCCCATGGCACTTCTCGAAAACAGTAGGGGTATTTTTTATTGATATAAATAAAATGCAATAAGAGCATAACTATTACATAAGATAACCATCCTAACAATTCTATAGAAACAAAAGAAAAGAAAACCTACTACAAGAGAAAAGTAAATACAATAAAACAAATCAAGTATAATGGAAAAAGAAAAGAGAACGTACTATCATCCAGGGACCAAGAGTACAAAACCAAAATACAGGTTTGTTCAGTTCTTAGCCCAAGCCATGTTTCTTCACCTTTGTGCCAAAATTGCTGAGGGAGTGACTCCGAATTCAGAATGGGGAACCGCCTTGAGTTCTGATGCAGTTGCATTAGAGCTGTCAGACTGTGTAAGCATTTTATGTTGAACAGAAAAATGGCATCTGTTGTGCAAGAGGTGCCACATGAAGCAGGCAAACAGCACATCCAATGAACTGGCATTCCATTTATTCCTGGTGGGGCCATAATGACCGTGCAGCAGGATATCATAAGTTATTACAGTAAACATAGGTTCTGACCATTTTCATGCCACTAAATCCCAAAAGCCTTTAAATATATGTGCATTCAAAAAAAAAGATGTTGCATTGTTTCCACTTTGTTGGAACAACCAGGTCTGGTGCATAATCTCTCCTCTAGTTTCTTGTGTTTTTGGCTCCCTTTTATGTTTAATTTATTCTGGCAACACAGCCACGCAGTAGTTCACATTTTGGGAGGGATTCTTCTATCTGTAAGAGAGGGTGGGAATTTCCCCAGTGTCCTGGCCAAATTGCCCCTCATTCATTAAAAATATCACCAGCAACTTAATCTGGTTCAGTGAAGTTGTTTCCATCAGTATCCCCTGGGTCGAGGCTGAAAATAGGCAGAATTGCCTAGTCCTCCTTTCCCGGTCAAAAGAAACTAAATAAATAATGTCTCTCCACAGGATTCAGCTAAACACTTCATCAGTGTCAGTGCTACTAAGGCCTAGAGTCCAGCTGAAGAGAGCAAGTTGTCTCTTCATCCTTGGCCGTAAGAAATCTCACAGGGAGCAGAAACTGGTGTAAGATCCAGGGACTAAATTCCTCATTGTGCAAAGTGACAGTCAACCATGCAGTGGGAATGAACCGGTGAAAGATCAAACCCACTGCAGAGGATCCAGTTGGACTGACTTGTTCCTCAGTTGGACAGATGACCTCCCTGAAAGAATTCATGAAAATGTGGCAAATGTTTCAGGTCATGTAGCAAGCACAGGTCTTTCTGTACCTCCACCCCTTTACATAAAGAAGGTGAAGAGAGGAGGCATTTGATGCATTTGACAAAGAGATAGACTTTGATGGCATCACTCCTGAAAATGCAGGGATGAAAAATTTTGCTCTCCCAATCTAATGGAAGATTAGCTGTGGAAAGTGGAATTTGTGAGCGGCTACAAGCTAAATTTCTAACAAAAAAAAAAAAAAGAAACCTGGGCTTAACACTCTACTAATGAAGAACTAAAAATTATGTCTGCAAAAACTTTTAAACAGCCTGCTTTAACACAGGCAATTAAACAATTGAAGAAAATGATTTGCTGTTCCTAGAGAGGGTGCTGAAATTTTATTTGAGCATCCTTCACCTTGAGGATTTGTACAAACACCTGCTTGTGACAAGCCTATGACTTCTTTATGATCATCCCCTCTTGACAAAGATTCAAGAAAAAACTGATTTTTATGCAAAATAGAGCTATTTGGTTGGAACACTGGCATTAAGGCAGGTTTCCTGTATTGACTACTTAGTTTTATTTCTGGTATTCCATACTGTCTCTATGTGAGAATATGCCCTAAGAAGACAAAACATATATTGCTGATGTAGTGAAGGCTGATCAAGAGGCTTCTATGTAGCAGCTTTAAATGTCTTGATTTAAATGACACAGTAACCAGAATTGTGAGTAATGCAGTAGTTACAAGGAAATTAGCTTGACTTAGGACATCCAATCTGCCCTTTGACCTGCAGCAGAAAGCTTCTGATCTTCTTTTTAAAGGAGACTAAGTCTGGGGTCAGAACAGAAGTCTGTATAGAGAAGGTAAATAAGCAAAAGATCATACAGATAACCCTCGCCAAAAAGGATAGCAGAGGTCATAGTTACTTTAGGCCTTACTCCACTGACTGGTATGGAAGGAGTGCACAAAGCAGATTCTGTTTCCAAACTGGATTATTCTATGACAAGGGGTGCTACTAGAAGTAAAGGTAGGAGAGGCATATGTGTCAGGCTTCCTCTACTCCTCCTGCTCCTGTGAAGAATAGTCTTTGACTAATCCCTGATTGTTGTGTCCCTGTTTTCACTCCCTAAGCTTAGCCAGTAGGGAGTCACTTTCCTTTTATCTCTTGGACTGGGAAAAATCACCACAGACGAGGGTCCTGGAGATAAAAGGAGAGGGACTTATCTGCCATTTGTAAATATTCGAGCATGTCAAGTTTCATTAAGGGGGTACTAAAAACAAGGAAAAAGCAAAGTGGAACAAACAATGGAAATTAATGGGAAATGAGAGAGAGATGATATTACGTACTAAAGGAATAATGCATGACAGGATGGGTGTTATGCTGTGATAACATCCCGCCTCGGATGCTTGAGCCCGAGGACATAAGTTGAGGGCGTGCAACACTCAAAAAGGTAAGGCAAGGCAAATTTTATTTTAAGATGGCCAATCCCTACAGCTCTGGGTGCTGTACACAAAAAATACAATCAAAAAGATAAATAAAACAAGACACCAATAAATAATTAACAGTATTAAAAAGACAGTTATAATAGAATAAAATCAGAAAGATAAATAGCTAAAAAATAGGTAGCCTGGGCCAGAAGCTGTTTACAGTATGGTAATACCAGGGCAGTAATTTTTTTTTACGTGAATTTGTTTCTCCTTAGTCCCCACCAGTCGGCAATCATCTTCAGCCACCCACCCAGCCCTGCACCCTGACATAAGGCAAACTATCCCATTTTCCCCCACAGTTTCCCCTCCATGGCAGGGCGGTGAGGAGCCCCCAACTCAGCTCACCTCAAATAGGATCCAGCTTCCGGGGAAGTGCCATTCAGAGTCAGGGCCAGCAGTGGGTGGCTGTTCACTTGGCTTCGACCTGGGACCTATTTTCTTAGTTTTCCGATTGGTCCCCTGGGTGGAGGTTGCAATGTCGGCAGTGGCCGAGCTCTGTGCGCTTCCACCCACAGTATGCTGGCCGATGGCTCCACCCCCTTGTTCGTGTATAGGCTCTTGGCACACTGGCACTGGCACCCAGCCTCTGCTAGGTGTCAGGGAAGCGTCCACCCTGTACTCCCTCCCTTCCTGGGAGAAGAGAGCTGTCCTATGGATGCTCAATCCTCTCCCTTCCCGGCCGACACCTGGTGGCCCGCTCGCACTGCGAACATGGGTCGTTGGCATGGCAGGAGGTAAGGCACGGATACCTCAGCCCTCCACGCCACTGGGCCAGCTTACCAGGGCAGTATTTAAAGGACAGGGTCCAGGAAAGCTTGATTAAACAAGAAGGTCTTGAGGTGGGCCTTAAATACCTCTACTGAAGGGGCCTCTCTTACAGCTGGAGGTAGTGAATTCTACGGACAGCGCTGGCGACACTAAGAACTCTGTTGTCGGCCATTTTTAGCCTCATCCTGGGAATCATAAGGAGGCCCTTAGAGGAGGAATGGAGGGAGCGGACTGAGGCAGCAGGTGTAAGAAGGTCCACCAGGTAACCAGGGCCCAGGCCGTGTAGGGCCTTAAAGGTGAGCAAGCCCACCTTAAAGAGGACCCTCTACTTTACTGGCAGCCAGTGCAATTCACGCAGCACTGGGGTGATATGGCAGTACTTAGGCTGCCCTGTCAACAACCTGCTGGCTGCGTTCTGCACCAGCTGTAGCTGGTGGAGGGTACCTCCCGAGACCCCAAGGTAGAGCACATTACAGTAGTTAAGCCTCAACATCATGAAGGCATGCACCAAGGTAGGGAGGTCCAGGGGCAGAACTAGGGGCTTGATCCTGGTGATATTCCTCAGTTGATAGAAACTGATACGGACAACGGATGACACCTGGGATTCAAATGTCAATCCACAGTCCAAGATAACACCCAGGTCACGCACCCTAGAGGAGGCCTTCAGTGGCACAGAACCCGGGAAAAGTCCAGTCTCTGCACCAGAGGCCATCCTATCACACCCTCTGTTTGACTCCACTACCAGTACCTCTGTCTTATCGTGGTTCAGTCACAACTAGCTGGAAGCCATCCAGTCATTGATCTCAACAAGGAAGTTATTTAGCTCATCCACTGCGTTTGGTGTCCCAGGGGCAAAGGAAAGGGACAGCTGGGGATCATCAGCATAGCAATGAAAATCCAGACTGTATTTCCTGATGAGCTGTCCCAGGGGAAGCATGTATATAGCGAACAACATCGGCAACATCGGCAAGAAGACCGAACCCTGAGGTATTCTACAGGACAGGAGGCTAGGGGAGGAGGAGAAATTCCCCATCACTACCCTTTATCTCCTGTTTGTGAGATAGGACTCAAAACAGCGGATGACAGTGCTGTGAAGTCCACAAAATTCTCTCAGGTGGTCAAGTAACACACAATGGTCCACATGTCAAAAGCTGAGGAGAGATCGAGGAGAACGAGAATTGTCCCCTCCTCGATCTCTCGCCCTGAGGATGTCACTATGCACCCAAACTAATGCAGTTTCTGTGCTATGCCTCACACAAAATCCCCCATGGTTTTCATGGGGACATGAGCATCGTCACCATCCTGAGCCAGCCCATGCTGAGCCCCTCTCCATGCAATTGCAGGCTGGGGGTATCAGGCCAGCAATAGCATAACTTTTTTATTTGCCAGGAAATTGTCCCACTGCTAGGGTATCATAGTTCTGGACAGTATTTATGACTGCTGTATCCTATAATGCCTTGCTGCCATGGATATGACTGGATTTCTCATTAAATGCCCGATGTCTGGCAACGCTCCTCTCCCTAGGCTGCATCACCCTCTTCCCCAGCATAGATATGCACACATTTATGAGAATGGTCAGAGTCGGTGAATGCCACAGGCAGGTAACACAAAGAGTGGCGTTACTTTGTGGCACTCCTTGAAATAGCAGCATGCAAACTGTATGTACACTGGCCCCATAAATAAATACAGCCGTATTTCCACTGTGATTCCCTATGAATTAGGTTACCTTTATTTTGTTTAGCCTCCTTTAACATTTTGGTGAAGTGTAGAACTGGGTTTGGCATCGTAAGACTTATATGAATGGTGTCAACAACAAATCCTTGCTGATAAGGCAGTGAGTCTTGATGTGCTACAAATATTGGAACTTAGAGAAGAATTTATGGCTACATCTGTCTCCCTGAGGAGATTTGCTTGGCTCAGGTGTACCAGTCTATCACAGGATACTCAGACCAAGGCCATGGATTTTCCTGTCACGGGTAATTCTCTGTTTGGGGAGCAAACAGAGGCTTACATGAAAAAGATGAATGAATACAGGACCACCTACAGGAGTGTTGCAGCCAAGGAAAAACAGGTCACTCCTCAGAGGCAACAATCTAGGGCTGGCGGGGCAGGCCTTTTTACCAAGCCCAGGCCTCCTCTTCTTTCCAGCAGAGGGGATTCTTTAAGGGAAGCGGCAGAAAGGAGATGACTAGGACTCCATCCTCCACTCAGTCTAAGCCCTCTGCCAAACAGACACCCTGATGTGTCAGTCAGTGTCGCCTCCTCAGTTCCAGTAGGAGGCAGGCCAGCTCACTATTTCCAGGCCTGGAAGTCTATTACCTCAAACAAATGGATCCTGGAAGTAGTGAGCCAGGGACTTGCTCTCATTTTCCAAAGGTTCCCCAAAAATGAGAGCAAAATCTTTCAGTCCTCCCTCTCCTTTGGAGACAAAGGCCTTAGCGGCAGAAGTCTCCTCTCTTCTACTTCTGCAAGCAGTAGAGAAGGTACCTCTTTATCACAGGGGAAAAGGACTGTATTCCAGATACTTTCTTACCCCAAAAAGACAGGGGAGTGGTGAGCTTTCCTAGATCTAAGATAACTAAATAAACATATACTAAAGCCAAAGTTCAAAATGGTGACTCTGGGAATAATTGTTCCCTCTCTGAGATGAGGAGACTGGCTAGCCTCCCTGGATCTCAAGAATGCCTATTTCCACATGCCTATCAGACATTCCCACAGAAAGTACCTCAGGTTCGAGTTGCCCTCCTGTCACTACCAGTTTAGACCAATGCCTTTCGGCCTAACATCTGCTCCAAGAGTGTTCACCAAGTGTCTGGCATTAGTGGTGGCCTTTCTCAGGAGACAAGGCATCTTACTGTTCCCTTACATGGATGACTGGCTCATAGTGTGTCAGTCCTCAGACCAAGTCTAGTCAGCTCCAGAGGTCACTCAAAAGCTTCTGGATTCCTTAGGTTTCATCCAAAATCTAGAAAAGTCTGTTCCGGAACCAGTCCAGCTTCTCACATTTAATGGGGTGGAACTGGACACTGTCCAGGCAAAGGCCTTTCTTCCTCTTTCAAGAGTACAGTCTCTCATCACCCTGGCTTCCTCATTTCGTCCACTAGTGTCTCTGCCAGCCAGGTACGTCTTACAATTGCTAGGCCACGTGGCAGCTTCCAGTGCAGTAGTGCAAGGGGCAAGGTTTCAAATGAGAGATATTCAATTTCATCTAAAATCCTTATGGTCTCAGAAAAAAGACCCCCCTTTCCAAGTTAGTTCCAGTGTCTCAAACTCTAGTTCAGGCTCTCCAGTGGTGGCTGGAGGAGGGCCAGTCTAATGCAAGATGTACCCTTCCTCAGTCAGGCTTCAACAGTGATTCTCACCACAGATGCTTCCCTACTGGGATGGGGAGCCCATGTGGACCAGCTTACTGCTCAGAGAACATGGTCTTATCAGGAGTCTCTCCTGCACATAAATCTTCTCGAACTCAGGGTTGTCTTTCTAGCACTTCAGACATTCTTGAACACAATTCAGGGGAAAGTGGTGCAGATCAGTACAGACAACACCACAACCATGTGGTACATCAACAAGCAGGGGGCACTCAGTCCTCGGCCTTGTGCACCGAAGCCATGAAAATATGGTCACTAGCTTATTCCCTCCAGGTTTCCCTGATAGCTGTACATCTCCCAAGGAAGGACAATGTACTGGCAGATGCTCTCAGCAGGATTTCTCAAGGTCACCACGAATGGGTCCTGAATCCTCTTATTCTTCAGGTCATTTTCAAGAGGTGGGGCACTCCAGAGATAGACCTCTTTGCAGCCCCAGATAATCAGTTTCCTCTATTCTGCTGCAGACCCTCTCTTTTGAGGTCTGTTCCTCAAGATGCTCTCCTATTGAATTGGACAAGCAGGTTTCTGTATGCTTTTCCTCCTTTTTCTCTGATATTCAGAGTTCTGATCAAGATCAGATCTCAGCCTTGCACTGTGATTCTAGTGGCTCCAGGCTGAGCCAGGCAGCCTTGGTAACCCCTACTATTGTCACTGTCAGTGGCAGTTCCACTTTGTCTTCCCAGACAGTACAATCTCCTCACCTCCTTACAGGGGAGGATACTGTATCCCAACCTTCAGACTCTCAGACTCAAAGCTTGGCTCTCGAGGAGCTAGAATATGCAAGTCTGCATCTTTCCCAATCAGTCTTGGACATTCTTAAGGTTAGTAGAAAACCTTCTACTAGAAGAACTTACAATTCCAAATGGAAGAGATTTTGTTTTTGGTGTTCTCAGAGGCATATTCAGCCCGATTCAGCTGACATTGCCACTGCTTTGGACTATTTGGTACATCTTAACAGTTTAGGCCTCAGGCCTACCACTCTCAAAGTGCACTTGGCAGCTATCTTTGCCTTCCTTTCAGCTGGGAAGGGTTCTTCCCTAGCCTCCCATCTAGTTTTCAAGAAACTTTTCAAAGGTCTGGTTCATATCAATCCCCCTTTTAGGGACTCTACTCCTGTTTGGGATCTGAATATCTGTATTGCACAGCTTATGCAGCCCCCCTTTGAACCATTATCTTCAGCTGAGCTGAACTACTTGACTTGGAAAACTGTGTTCCTGGTAGCCATTACCTCTGCTAGGAGAATCAGTGAATTACAAGCCTTATCAGTGGAACCTGACTTCATTTCATTTCACAGGGATGTGTTCCTTCGAACAAACAGAAAGTTCCTTCCCAAGGTGGTATCAGACTTTCATTTGAACCAGTCTATGTCATTGCCTGTATTTTTCACTGACCATTCTTCCTCTGGGGAGAGAAGACTACACAGTCTTGATGTAAAGAGGGCCCTTAGTTATTATATAGAACACACTAAGGCCCATAGAAATGGCTGTTCACAGCTGTTTCTCACTTACGGAGAAGTGGGAAAAGGTAAAGCTGCCACTAAGAGAACTATTGCCAGGTGGATTGTCTTCTGTATCCAGTTCTGCTATTCAAAACTAGGGAAAGAGCCACCCTCAGGCCTGAAGGCTCACTCCACCAGAGGTACAGCTGCTTCGGTCGCAGCAGCTAGAGACATACCCTTAGTGAAAATCTGTACAGCAGCCACCTGGAAGACTGTTCACACATTTCAAACAACATGAAGTCTTGCTGTATTCTGACATATGCAGTTAGCCCCAGCACTTGAACTGCTCCGGAGAGGAAATAGTTAACTCTATGCCAGAGCATAGAATGTTGGGCTCAAGCTTGGTTCAGACCTCTCTCTGCTGCACTTCAAAGTGTAACTGTCAGATTCTTTACTCCGCCTAACTGAAGTCGCTCCGGAGATTGCTCCTTCGCTTGTCAGTTCGGTCTTAGTAAAACGTCGGTTTTATACCGTATTTTGTCTTTATTTTTTTCAGTTCAGATCCCTGTCTGCGGTACAGTAAGTGTTATAGGTAGTGGACTATAGTTTAATTACTGTTTATTTTCTTTTATTTTGTGTGGAAATTATAAAGTCTGTCAATCAGTCTGGTTCGGAACCGATTGTGTTGGTTAATTTTATTCTTTAATTTCTTAGTGTGAGGTACCAGTCCCTATCTGTTTCAAAAAAACATATTTTTAGACTTTTTTTCCACAGCCCGTAACACGGTTGGTAACTGATAGGGGGGGTCTTGCCTGGCTTTAAAGCTGCTAAAGCGTAAGTGGTTAGGATGGCTACATCTGAGAAACCCAAGAGAAAAACCGGGCCCACTGGGTTTCAACACTGCAGTGAGTGTGGGGAGGCCTTTGCTAAGGCTGATCCCCACACCACCTGTGTTTACTGTCTGGGTTTTGACCACCTTAATTCAGACTGCCAGATACTTAAAAAATAAGGGGGTCTTGCCTGGCTTTTGCCGAGTAAAGGGTACGTCTTTAGGATTGCTTTGTCTGAGAAACCCAAAAGAAAAACCGGACCCACAGGGTTTCAACACTGCAGTGAGTGTGGGGATGCCTTTGCTAAGTCAGACCCTCACACCACTTGTGTTTATTGTCTGGGGTTTGACCACCTCGATTCAGACTACCAAATTTGTAAGAATTTCCCGAAGGCCACGCTGGATAAGAGATTGGGTAGGATTAGGGAAGAGGAGGCCAAGAAATCCTCTGATCCAATTGGCCAGCTTGGTTCAGTTCCGACCGAACCTGAGGGAGTGCCCACTGACCTGGGCGATACTTTCTCAGGCAAAAGGAGAGCCGATCCTGAGGGTTCGGTTCCATCAAAGAAAAAGAGAAAATCGGCTGGTTTGGATCCAGAGCCACAACGTCCAACTGCCGAGGAGATAGCCAGAGTGATAAGTATTGTGGAATCGCTCCGTCCGGTTCCGTCCAATCTGGCACCTCTCAGTAGGTGCTCAGTTCGGTCGGTTCCTCTGGTTCCAGAATATTGTCCGGATGAATATTATGAACCGGATTTGGCGGGGGAAGAAGGTTACAGCGACGATGGTGATGATGGTGTGGAAGGTCTGGATGAGTCCATTGAACCAGACATCTCCCCAGACAGACCTTCTAATGTTTCCCCTCCCAGGCTTTCTGAGTCTCCTTCCCACTATTTGTTCTACAAAAAAGTGGCAGAGACCCTCCAGCTGTCTCTGGTTGAAGCTGTTGAGGAACAAGAGGAGCCTGACTGTGTAGAAATGATGCACATCCCAGAGTCCAAAAGACTGTCTATACCCCTCCATAAATCTTTTGGGAAATAGACACAAAAAATTCTCCAAACACCAAATTCAAACAACATGAAGTCTTGCTATATTATGACAATTGCAGTGAGTCCCCATCTTCGAACTGCCCTGGAGGTGAAATAGTTAACTTTCCATGCAAGCATGGAACTCTGAGCGTGAGCTCGGTTAGAAGGCTCTGTCTGCTGATTTTCAAACATAAACTGTCAGATTCTTTACCCCGCCTCACTGAACAGTCGCTCCGGAGATTTCTCCTGCTGCTAAGTTCATTTTATCGGTTTCCAAGTATTATTTATCGGTTTCAACCATTATACCGGCAACGGTCGGTTCAAGCTCTGTCTGTGGTAATGTAAGTACAGATAGGTTTTACATTCGCTTTCTGTGTGGAACTTGTATACATTTATCGGTTCGCTGAACCGATCAGATTGTGTTTTAAAATTGCTAGTCCTTTTTAGAGTGCGGTTCCGGTTCTTATCGGTTCTAAAAAAAACGGATTTCATTACGTTTTTTTCCACGACCCGTGACACGGTTGGGAACCGATAAGAGAGTCTTGCTTGGCGGATTGCCATAAACGGGCAAGTTTGGTTAGGCTGGCATTATGTCTGAGAAACCCAAAAGAAAAACCGGGCCCACTGGGTTTCAACACTGTAGTGTCTGTGGGGAAGCCTTTGCTAAGGCTGACCCTCACACCACCTGTGTCTATTGTCTGGGGTTTGACCACCTCAATGCAGACTGCCAGATTTGTAAGAATTTCCCTGCTGCCACCATAGAAAAGAGAGTTGGTAGGCTCAGGGAAAGGGAGGCCAAAAAGTCCGCTGACCCAGATGGCCGACCCGGTTCGGTTCCAACCGAACCAGAGGGAGTGCCCTCTGACCAGGGCGATACTTCCTCAGGCAAACGAAGAGCTGGCACTGAGGAGCCAGTTCCTGCAAAAAGGACTAGAAAGTCAGCTGGTGTGGAGCCAAAAGTTCTCTCTCCAACCGCTGAAGAAATAGCTAAAGCAATCCAAATTGTCCAGTCTCTTTCCCTCAGTTCCAACTGAACCGCACCATCAGGAGGAGCTCGTTCGCCGGTTCCACCAGTTCAAGATTATGATTTTGAGGAGTTTTATGAACCGTGGGAGGGGAAGAGTATGAGGAGAGTGAATATGGTTTTGAAGACCTGGATGTGCCCATTGAACGGACACCTCTCCAGACAGACCCTTAGGGTTTCTCCTCCAAGGCTCTCTGAGTCCCTTCTCATTTTATGTTTTATAAGAAGGTTGCTGAAACTCTCCAGCTCCCTGTTGAGGAAGCTGTTGATGACCAAGAGGAGCCTGATTATGTAGAAATGATGGATATTCCAGAATCTAAGAGACTGTCTATTCCTCTGCATAAATCTTTTGGGAAGCAGACAGTAAAAGTTTTAAAAACTCCTCACACTATACCTCCTGTAGATAAAAGGATGGACAAGAGGTATACTTTATCAGGCTCTGATATGGAGTTCCTCACACAGCAATGCAGCCATGTGGGAGTAGTGCAGGCTGCAGCCTGTGACAAGACAAATATTCCCCTAGCTTCACACCCTCCTGAGAAGGACTCCAGGAAGATTGATGCTATGGCAAAGAAACAGTACATGGCAGCATCCTTGGGACTCAGACAGGCAAATTATATGGCTTATGCTGCTAGATACCAGAAATCCAGATGGGATACTGTGCTGGCTCTAGCAAAACAAGTCCCTGTCCAGCTGGCCAGAGAGCTGGAACAGGTGGCTAGAGATGGTATTGAGGCATCTAAGGTGCAATTTCATGCTGCAGTGGACTCTAATGATGTGTCATCAAGAGTCATGGCTACATCTGTGGCACTTCGCAGAATGGCTTGGCTCAGATGTACTGCCCTGTCACAGGATACCCAGTCTAAGGCCATGGATTTTCCTGTTGTGGGCAACTCTCTGTTTGGGGAGCAAACAGAGAATTACATGAAGAAAATGGATGAATACAGGACCACCTATAGGAGTGCACAAGCCAAGGACAGGCAGGTCACTTCTCAGAAGCAGCTTCCCAAGGGCAGGGGCAGGCCTTTTCATAGGCCTTTTTACCAATCCCAAGCCTCCTCTTCTGCTTATGCCCAGAGGGGGTTCTTTAGAGGGAGAGGCAGACGGGGTTCAAGCAGGCCTGCTTCCACCCCTCAACCTAAAGCTCCTGCCAAGCAGGCATCCTGATGGGGTAGCCAGGGCCGATTCTTCTCTACCTGTAGGGGGCAGGCTGGCTTACTTTGTCCAGGACTGGAAGTCTCTAACGTCAGACAAGTGGGTCCTGGAAGTAGTAAGCCAGGGACTGGTTCTCAGCTTCAAAAAATTTCCAAAGATGAGAACCAGATCTTTTCCACCTGCATCTCCATCAGAGGGACTTGCCGTGAGGCAGAGGTCTCTACCTCCTCGCTCTCAGAGCTGTGGAAAGGGTTCCACCCTACACCAGGGCAAAGGTTTGTACCCAGGTACTTCCTTACCCCAAAAGACAGGAGAATGGCGGCCCATCCTGGATCTCAGATACTTAAACAAGCACCTTTAAAACCAAAGTTCAAAATGGTGACCCTGGGAATTATTTTACCTCTCTAAGGCCAGGGACTGGCTAGCGTCCCTGGACCTCAAGGATGCCTACTTCCATATTCTCATCAGAAGCTCCCATCGAAAGTACCTCAGGTTCAAGCTGCCCTCAGGCCATTACCAGTTCAGAGCAATGCCCTTTGGCCTCACCTCTGCTCCAAGGGTATTCACCAAATGCCTGGCAGTAGCAGTTGCATTCCTAAGAAAGCAAAAAATTGCCATCTTTCCTTACCTGGACGATTGGCTCATAATAGGCCAGTCCCCAGAACAGGTCAGCTTACACCTTCAGGTAACTCAGCAACTGCTTACCTCCCTAGGTTTCCTTCTGAATCTCTCAAAGTCAGTTCTAGAGCCTGTCCAGCTCCTAACCTTCATAGGTGCAGAACTGAACACACAGGAAGCCAGGGCCTTCCTCCTTCTGGACAGGGCAAAGACCCTAGTCCCCCTGGCCTCCTCATTCACCCTGCAGGTCTCTCGACCAGCAAGGCATTTTCTGCAGCTCCTAGGACACATGGCTGCTTCCACAGCAGTAGTGCAAGGAGCAAGATTTCAGATGAGGGACATTCAGTTCCATTTGAGAGCTTTTTGGTCTTAAAGAAAGGATCCTCTTACCAAGTTGATCCCAGTAACTCGAACCCTGATCCAAGCCCTACAGTGGTGGCAGGATCAGAGCAACCTGAGACAAGGAGTTCCTTTTGTCACTCAGTCTCACTCCTTAATCCTTACTACGGATGCATCCCTCTTGGGGTGGGGGGCTCACATGGGCAACCTCACTGCCCAGGGACTGTGGTCCCCCCAAGAAACTCTGCTCCACATCAACCTGTTGGAGCTCAGAGCAGTTTTTCTAGCACTTCAAGCTTTCTCCAAATCTGTTCAGAACAAAATTGTACAGGTCAGAACAGACAACACCACTACAATGTGGTACATCAACAAGCAAGGGGCACTCGGTTCACGGGCTTGTGCAATCAAGCCATGAAGTTGTGGTCTCTGGCTTACTCCCTGAACACCTCCCCACGGCAGTTCACCTCCCAGGCAAGGACAATGTCCTGGCAGATGCTCTCAGCAGAATTTTCAGGGCCATCACGAGTGGTCCCTGATCCCCTGGTTCTGGGAGGGTATTTGCCAGATGGGGCACCCGAGATAGATCTTTTGCAGCCCCAGACAATCACCAACTTCTCCTCTTTGCTGCAGGCCCCAGTGTTGGGCTCAGTCCTCTGGATGCCTTAGTCCTCAGTTGGGAAGGGAAGTTTCTCTATGCCTTCCTCCCTTTCTTCTCCTATTCAAAGTGCTAGTCAAAATCAGATCCCAATCCTGCACGGTCATTCTGATTGCCCCGGATTGGGCCAGACAACCCTGGTATCCACTCCTACTGTCCTTAGCAGTCCATCCTCCCCTGTGCCTTCCCAGGAATCACAATCTGTTAACCTGTGCCCAGGGAAGGGTTTGGTACCCAAATCTCAAATCTCTCAATCTCAAGGCCTGGTTCTTGAAGAGTTAGAGTTTGCTGACTTACACCTCTCACAAGGCGTAATGGATATATTGAAGGCTTCTAGGAAGCCTTCCACCAGGGTTACTTACAACTCCAAATGGAAAAGGTTTTCCATATGGTGCTCAGAAAAGCATATTTCCCCAGACCCTGCTGATTTACCCACAGTCCTGGATTATTTGGTCCATCTGAACACTTTGGGGCTGAGACCAGCTACCCTGAAAGTGCATTTGGCAGCTGTGTCTGCTTTTATTTCAGCTGGTAAATCCTCTTCTTTTTCAACTCACCCTGTATTTTCCAAGTTTTTTAAGGGATTGCTTCACACCAACCCTCCATTCAGGGATCCTGCCCCTGCCTGGGATCTTAATGTTTGTATTGCTCAGCTTATGCAACCCCCCTTTGAGCCTTTGTCTTCAGCTGAGCTTAAGTACTTGACTTGGAAAACTGTGTTTCTAGTAGCCATCACCTCTGCCAGACGCATAAGTGAATTACAAGCTTTGTCAGTGGAGCCGGATTTTATCTCCTTTCACAGAGATAAGGTAGTCCTCCGGACTAATAGAAAGTTTCTGCCTAAGGTGGTTTCAGATTTCCACCTTAATCAATCTATATCTCTTCCAGTGTACTTCACTGACCATTCTTCCTCTGGTGAGAGGAGGCTGCACAGCCTAGATGTGAAGAGAGCCCTTAGTTACTACATAGAGCGTACCAAGGGTCACAGGTTTGACTCCCCTCCAACTGTTCCTCACTTATGGTGAGGTTGGTAAAGGGGAAGCCTGCCACTAAAAGATCCATTGCCAGGTGGATTGTCTCTTGTATCCAATTCTGTTACGAAAACTGGGTAAGGTTCCTCCCTCAGGCCTGAGGGCTCACTCTACCAGAGGTACAGCTGCTTCTCTGGCTGCTGCCAGAGACATCCCTATTCTAGAGATATGTCAAGCAGCTACTTGGAAAACAGTTCACACTTTTACCAAGCATTACTCCCTGGACATCCAGGCTCGGAGTGATGCTCAGTTTGGCACAGCTGTCCTTCAGAGCCTATTCCCTAATTAGGTTCTGTCCCTCCTCCATGGGGGTACTGCTGTGTAGTCTGCAGTTGTCATCATATAGCAAGACTTCATGTTGTTTGAAGAAAAAATTACTCACCGTAGTAATGTTGTTTCTTCTAATGGAGTCTTGCTATATTATGACCTCCCTCCCGGCCTGCTCCTCTCAGAACCTCTGTTTTGGGATGTGGGTGGGCATTACAGTGTTGGCACTTTCTTTATGCCACTTTGTTGTTTCACCCTTCCTTTGGGGTGAATTGGTGTTGTATTTTTCATTTCTTTTGTGTCTCATGACTTGAGTCTTTTTTGGAGACCAAGAAGTGTGTGTTTATGTTAGTAGCCAGTCGGCTAGTGTAGGTTTACAGCTTCCACACAGAGCCTTAGTGAGTTTTTGCTCGTAAAGATCTGACAGTTTATGTTTGAAGATCAGCAGACAGAGCCTTCTAACCGAGCTCGCACTCAGAGTTCCATGCTTGCATGGAAAGTTAACTATTTCACCTCCGGGGCAGTTCGAAGATGGGGACTCACTGCAATTGTCATAATATAGCAAGATTCCATTAGAAGAAACAACATTACTACGGTGAGTAATTTTTTCTTCTTTACCTCCTGTGGACAAGAGAATGGACAGGACGTATATGCTGTCAGACTCAGGTACGGAGTACTTGTTTCAACAATGCAGCCATGTTGGGGTCATGCAGGCTGCAGTCTGTGACAAGACTAATATATCTTTGGCTTCACACCCCCCAGATAAAGACTCTAGGAAGGTGGATGCTATGGCCAAAAAACAGTACTTGGCATCCTCCTTGGGACTCAGGCAGGCAAACTATATGGCCTACACAGCCAGATACCAGAATAGGTTCTGTAACTCCCACCTCCAAGGGAGTACTGCTTGGTAGTCTGCATATAGTCAGAATACAGCAAGACTTCATGTTGTTTGAAGAAAAAATTACTCACCATAGTAATGTTGTTTCTTCTAATGGCGTCTTGCTGTATTCTATCCTCCCTCCCTGCCTCCCTCCTAGAACCTAGTTGTTTTGGGATGTGGGTTGGCAGGCGCAGTGCTGCACCCCAGAGGTGTACCTGGGTCACCTCTTCTTTTAGGATGAGTTTTTTTGTTGTTATGATTTTAAAATATATATATATATTAAGTTTTACTACCTGCTTGGGTTCTTTTTGGGGTTCTCGACTTGAGTCTTTTGGACCCTAATAATCTGTTTATTGCCTTTTGGCAAAACATTTCTAAAAACAATTTCTGTTTAATAGTTAGCATAGTGCTCGTAATAATCTAACAGTTACACTGAGGAATACCTGGGACAGAGGTTTGAAAACCGAGCTTGAGCTCAATGTTCTATGCCCTGGCATAGAGTTAACCCTTTCCTCTTGAGAGCAGTTCAAGTGCTGGGGCTAACTGCATATAGTCAGAATACAGCAAGACTCCATTAGAAGAAACAACATTACTATGGTGAGTAATTTTTTCTTCTGGACCTCCACTTGAAAAAAAAGAGAAGTTCAAGAAGGTAGCTTTAAAGAAAATCATTCCATCTTTGCAAATAGGAACTTATGATGTTTAATAGATCTAAAATATGTATACTGCCATATTCCAGTAAGGGAGAGTCACATGACATTTGTAATGTTTAAAGTAGAGGTTAGTTAGTACCAGTTCAGAGCAACTCCTTTTGGTCTTGCATCAGCTTTGAGTATTCACCAGATGCCTTCCTGTAGAAACAACATCACTAAGAAGGCAGCAGGTGACAGTCTTTCCACAGTCCAAACAATGGTAGGACCATGAATTCAGTGGTTCTGGGCCAGTGTACAAGACAGTAATGGCAGCCAACCATACTAAATGAAACACTGAAGATGGAGCTTCATGTACTCGAGAAGAAGTGAAGAACCAGCCAACATGTAAGCTTAATGAAGAACAGTGCTGTTTATTGCTGAAATTAAAGCCGAGATAGCTTACACTAAGTGCTGGTGCAGGCTCAGCTGCACAACATTCATCTCAGTGCTTCAGTTCAGAAGAGTCTTCATCAGGGGCCATGGCCGTAGGAGAGAAACATCAGTATTAGCTCTTAAATATTCCTAACTTCATGTGACTGTGCAAACGTAGAAAAATCCAATAAAGTGCAAGTGCTATTTTCAAACAGAGCTTTTTTTTGCAAGTCAAGTATGATAGAACTGGTTTAAGTCACTGAATTTAGTAAATAACTTAAACCAGCAGCATTGATAAAGAACTTAGGTAGACCGGTTGTATGCAGTATGGGCTTCTTGAGTGAGAATCCTGGAAAATTTGTGGATTTAATTTTTCAAAAATGTATTCTTTGTTTAGAGTCTTATCTCAAAGACACAGCAGACGTGCTTAGAAAATACAAAAATGTGAATTTGGAAGACAGTTTTTTATGGTTAGGGATGGACTTCGAGCCCTGTACACTTCAATTAGGTACCATAAACTGACTGTAAGCTATTTCAGCTTTGATTTAAGAATAAATAGCACTTTTCTTCTCTTGGCTTACTTATTGGCTGATTCTTCAGTTCTCCTCAAGAGCATGAGGATTCATCTGCACAGTAACAATCTTTCCACAACTGGTTAATTTTTGGAAAACCTACTGGAGACTAAGGTGTCTTTTCAAAAAACTATGAGCCTCATTTAATCCCTAGAATTTCCCATAAATTGGAAGATGTCAGTACTGTACTGGAACCCAGGCACTGTTTTGTCTTCGCGGGTGCAGAAAAAAGTGAGGCTTTTCTGCCCCTTCTCAGGATGTCAGACCTAGTGAATATTGTTGCCGTTTTTGTTCCAGACTCATACAGGACAGCATAGGGTTTCCTCTAACTCCTGGGTTACATGTCCTCGATTACAGATATAGTTCCTGCTAGAAAATGAATGAAATTCAGTGGTATCTAAAAGATTTTTGGTGTTGGTGAATTGCTCCCAAGACAGTTCCAGTTCAGCTGAGGCTGATAACAGCCCTTAACTGCTGGAACAAGTCTGCTGTTCTCAGGAAAGTAGTTCCATTTGCTTCTCTAGAAAGCAGTGTGATCCTCACTACAGATGCTTCTCAATTGGGATTGGAGGTAATGTAGAGGAAAGCTCAGTGAATGGGGTATGATCTCCTTAGGAGTGGTTGGAACATGTCAACCTTTTGGAATTGAGGGCAGTGTTCTTGTTCTTCAAAGCATTTGTCAGTCAGGTTCAGGAAAAAAGTGGTACTGTACAAGCTACAACAATATTACAGACAATACAACTACAGTGTTATGCATAAATTGGGGTGGGGGGTCCATATATTCACAATTGTGCCCAAAGTGTTTGAAAATCTGGAACCTGACATTCAGGTACCACATTTTTTAATCTCTGCAGTACACCTAGCAAGAAAGCTGAATGTGTTAGCAAATTCTCTGAGCAGACTGCCATTCAATTCATGAATGGTCCCTAACTAAGAATGTGGCAGATAATATTTTCCTGAAGTGAAGGTCTTTTAAGAATCAATCTAATCCTTAGAGACCCACTTTTTTGGTCTTAGGGTTGGAGGCATTGGGATCCCATGGGAGAAAATGTTTTAGTCAGACGGCTGGTATTGGCTGTTGGTGACTACACATGCATGACATTGCATGGTGCCATGCACTAACAAGTGACCATTGCAACCGCCCTAACTACATCGACGCCTCTTCTGGCGTTGGCATCAGGGCCACTGCCAAGGTCAGTGCCAGTGTCGAGACCAACATCAGTGCCAAGGTCAGTGCCGCTTTTGGTGCCAAGGGGGATTCTTGCATTAGTACAGTTGCTAGGTTTGGTGCTGACACTGCTCTTAGTGTGTGCTCTGGGCTTGGTTCCTGTGCTGATGTTTTCTCCCTTGTTGATGACACAGGTATCGGTGTCAGCTCTAGACTAGGCCCCACAGCAGGGTTAGCCTGTTTGGGACCTCTCATCATCTCGTGCAGGGCTTCCAGTCTTAATCCTCCTCCCTGTTTGGAGTTTCAGGCTCAGGAGGCTGTACCTGCTCCTCCCCTAGGTGAGAAGGCTGGTGGAGTCTGTGGGCATCTACTGAGGTACAAGTGCTGTGGCAGTTTGGGACACACACTGATGTCTGGCTTCTGCCTCAAGTGCCTTGGGCATGGTTTAACAGGGTGGCTGCAGTCATTAGGCCTCTGGGCTAACTGTCGCAGGACCAATAACACCTCTGGATGGGGAATGTTGAAGTCAGGTTTAGGAGAAGCAGGTGGTACAATGGGGGGCCTGGAGGAGAGGATCAGAAGGCGACTCTGATGGACAGTATGGGTACTAAGAGTCCCAAAAGAATGGGCTTCAGAGTGGCTTGGGAAGGAGCACAGAAAAAAAATCCTGTATAACTCAGGTAAATTCTGACTACTACCATTTTACACCACTGTAGTTAGGGATGAGTAGGCACTTTGGCGTTAAATGAGAAGTAAACCTGATAAAGGGTCTTTAGCACTGTTGAAAGCTTGTAGTCTATTATGTCTAACATATTATAGGGGCACGGTAGCACTGCCCTATAGTTAGGGTTCAGTAGTCTTTGTAATGTTAAACCCCTGTTTTTGGACCTTAATAAGGTGTTGTTTGATGAAATAGTTCAAAGTTTGGCATGCGTGGTCAGACTGTCAGATTTGCAAGACTTGAAAAGTTTTGTGATGGCATCTTATTCGCTTTCCAAGATACAAAGTGCCAAAAACAAATTTATACTTAACATTGTGTATTTTGTGCTCTCATCTACAGCCTAGACAATGTGGATTTTTTTCATTACATTTTCAGAGTTGAAGGGGCCTGTGCCATGGGTGTGCCTTTGGAAGATTTCCTGAAAAAATATTATATAGTTTTAGAGTTGTAATGATTTTTGAGTTAACCGGAAAATGCGAACTGTAAAAAATACATGTCGCAAATAACATGTTACAAATAACTTGTAGCAAATTACTGCACAACATGTAATTTGCAACATGTATTTTTATGCAGTGCTCCAGTGGTACTATTTACCAGTGGCATGGTATTTGCAATCCATAAACAGGTGTTACCACTTGCAAATACAAGGTAATATTATCTTTCACGCTGTGGTATGTGTTTACAGGGCACATACACCTTGTGACTCCTTAATATTACTGCTTGATAGGTAAGCACAGATTACTGTTCGAGCAGTAATATTAACCAACTGCATGGAATTTGTGATCTGTAAAGGGATTTTACTGCTCGCATATAGCCTGCAAGCTGCTAACATTAACTCATTCTGCGTTTACCATTCACAACTCATTAATATTACCTGTTGTGCAGTAATTTGCGACATGTAATTTGTGACGTATAGTAAGTGCCATTTTTGCATATTTTTGATCCCAAATTTTCAACATTGTCTTTGTGGGACCCCACCTGATGACCAGTGGCGGTGCAATTATGCAAATCAGGCCTGAAAGGCGATATCGCGGTCGCTTGGCAAAATCACATTTCAGGTGGGATTTGAACATTTTAATTTCATTTTTATTTAAACTGGTGAGCAGATTAGCAAAAATGCCATTTTTCACAGTGACCAGCACATAACACACATTAAGTATTATTTTAAACAAACACAATTGGAATCCAGCAACATCATATTATACAGATGAGATTTGAATGAAGACAGTAATACACCATTCGTAACAGACATAGGTAATTTATTATAAAGGGTAATCGCTTTATATTGAAGAGATCTCTGCCCAAATGTTGAGTTAAAATGGGGGATGAGAATGCATATTTATTTTGTGATCTAGTAGAAAAAGCCTTAACACAGTGAGAACATTTCTCACTTGCATAAGATCAAGGACAATTTTGTGCAAAAAAATCAAAGGTTTAAATTCCCCACATTCCTTGAGTGGAAGACATCCAATAGTATTGTAAAGCAAACAAAGATGAGTTGAGCGCCTTAACCCAGTGGTGAACCTACAGATGGAATTATAAAGCATGAATTATAAAGCATATTTATCTTATAAAAAAGATTTTCAGTCAGATGAAGATAAAAAATGCTCCCATAATCAAGTTTTGACAGATGCAAACAGTTAGCCAATAACCTTCATGACTCAGGAACCAAATACTGGTTCATTCTATAAAGCATGCCCAATCTGTTATGTATTACCTTAATGAGTTGGGTAAAGTGAAGGTCAAAAGACAAAAACCTATCCAAAGTAATACCCAGATAACAGAAGCTATCTATGCAGTCAGTAGGGAGCCCATTTAGATCTAAAATCTGAAAACCATGTGGCAGTGATCTACTGGGCCGTGAAAAAAACCCATAAATGTGTGCTTTTTTGAATTAAGAAGTAATTTATGGGACAGGAACCAGTTATGAATATTATAAAAGTCACTTTGAAGGGTATTTTGCAAACAAGAAAAATGTTTGTCAGAGCTAAACAGGACAGTGTCATCTATATACAAAATTAAATTAGAAGAGGGACAAACCAAATGCATGGAATTCAAAAAAATGGAAAATACTATGGGGCCTAAAAGGGAACCCTGGGGGACACCACAGCAGATCTCCTTAAAATCAGATTGAGCTTGTTCAATTACAGTAAAATGGGATCTCCTCCGTAAATAACTACTGAACTACATAGTCCATGAACCACACCAAGGATGTCTCAGTATTATAACCTGTTCTAAAGCCATGCTGAGTTTCAGACACAAAATCATACTTAACAAGATAATCATTTACGTGATCAAAAACAATTTTTCAAGAAGTTTAGATAAAGGGAGGAGTAGGGAAATTGGATGATAGACACAGTATTCCTGGGTCCAGATTTATGAACTGGTTTTATAGAGACTTTTTTCCAGCATTTAGGAAATATTCCATGACACAGAGAATAATTAAATAAGTACGTGAGGGGGAATGAAATTGTGGGCAAGCCATTTTAATCAATCGAAAATCAATTTGGTCCAGTCCCAAAGATGGTTTAAGGTTGCTTTTTTTTGAATATAACCCATAACCGCAGAAGGTGTAAGAAATGTAAAATAGAAGAGAGGAATGTTATTATTAACACAGGGTTGAGAGAATACAGACTCTAGAGGAGGGATACTTTTTCTAAGATCCTCCAAGTTACCAAAAAACTCATTAAACAACCCAGCTACCTCAGTGGGAGAATCTATCAATTTGTTATTCATCTCAATTGTAAAATGAGAATTGATTTTGTTTCTACCCAACATTTGATTTAGGGTTTGTCAAACTTGTTTTGAATCACCCAAATAACCCAATTGCTGTTTTTTTTTTAAAAAAGGAATCTTTGCATTTCTACAAGCTGAGGGAGTGCAGCAAAACAGCTGAAGACCACACTCGGGGCGTGCATGAGTGAATAAAATCTAAAGTCAGAGCCACAAGACTCAGCACAGCCCAAGATTTCGTAAAAAATCTTCCAGCTTTATTTCATGAAAAAATAGTAAAACTCCACAGACAGGTGCAGAACAGGACTCCACATACCCTTGAAATCCGTGGCTGTGCTGAGTCTTATGGTTCTGATTCCTATAAGCTGTTTTACACTTATTCCTACGTTGCTTATATTGTATTAACAAATTAGAAACCGTATGCTTCCTGTAATCCTTCCGACACATTACGTTTACAAAACATCTCAACCCACTCATTTTTCCTTCCCCTCTCCCTTAGCTTTTTTACTGGGAAAACAGAGTTACAAATTCCAATGAAAATAGAACAAAAATTAGAATATGCCAAATCAATATCGGTTCTATTATTTAGAAAAGTCCAATCAGTATGGGGCATTTTTTCGTTAAAGACTCTAGTTTTACAGAATTCAATAAAAGTGGGAGCTACTCTAGCCTTATTTAGATCTAGGGTGCAAAAGACTGGTGAATGATCACTCAGATCATCTGGAAGTAGGTAATAATCTTATTAGGATGAGTAACACAAATTAGGTCAAGAAAAGTCTCAGAACCCGTCCTGTAATTAATTCTAGTAGAGTCAGTGATAATTTGTTGTAATCCCAGTTCAATTATGCATTCCCTGAAAAAATATTATTTTCATCAGCCCAATTACAGTTGAAATCCCCTAAAACAATCCACTCCCTGTTAGACTAAACAGTTTTCCTCAATTCACATAAAAAGACACAGCTATCATTAATACAACCGCTGGGAGATTAAATTGAACTAACTAAAATTTTTTTAAATCTATTAATCTCCAATTCAGTGGTTATAAACACACGGGAGGAACCAGACAAGTTAAAATTGACTTGTTTTGCCATTAATGATTTTGCTACATAAACTTAGCAGCCACCCCCCTATTACCCAATCTATCTTTCCTGAACAGTACATAATGGGCTGCTCGAAACAATAATCATCAATCTTGTGGGTAAGCCTACTTTCAAACAACATGAAGTCTTGCTATATTATGACATATGCAGTGAGTCCCAACCTTCGAACTGCTCCGGAGGTGAAAGAGTTAACTGTCCATGCCAGGCATGGAACCTTGAGTGCGAGCTCGGTTGAAAACTCTGTCTGTTGTTGCTCAAACTCAAACTGTCAGATTCTTTACTCCGCCTCACTGAACAGTCGCTCCGGAGATTTCTTCTTCTGCTCGGTTCGTTTGTCGGTTAAAAAGTCTTATTTTTTCAGTTTTTTGACCGAAATTAAACCGCAATCGGTCAGTTCAAGCTCTGTCTGTGGTACTGTAAGTAATAGATAGGCTTACATTTATTTTTCTTCTGTGTGGAACTTGTAAACGTCTTTTTTGGTTCGTTTTGAACCGATCAGGTTGTTTTAAAAAACACTTTCTAGTCCTTTAGAGTGCGGTTCCCGGTTCTTATCGATTCTAAAAAAAACGGATTTCATTACGGTTTTTTCCACGACCAGTGACACGGTTGGGAACCGATAAGAGAGTCTTGCTTGGCGGATTGCCACTAACGGGCAAGTTTGGTTAGGCTGGCACTATGTTTGAGAAACCCAAAAGAAAAACCGGGCCCACTGGGTTTCAGCACTGTAGTGTCTGTGGGGAAGCCTTTGCTAAGGCTGACCCACACACCACCTGTGTATATTGTCTGGGGTTTGACTACCTCAATGCAGACTGCCAGATTTGTAAGAATTTTCCTGCTGCCACCATGGAAAAGAGAGTTGGTAGGCTCAGGGAAAGGGAGGCCAAAAAGTCCGCTGACCCGGATGGCCAGCCCGGTTCGGGTCCAACCGAACCGGAGGGAGTGCCTCTGACCAGGCGACACTGGCAACGAAGAGCCAGCTCTGAGGAGCCGGTTCCAACTAAAAGGACTAGAACGTCAGCTAGTGTGGAGCCAAAAGTTCTTTCTCCAACCGCTGAGGAAATAGCTAAAGCAATTCAAATTGTCCAGTCTCTTTCCCCGGTTCCGTCCGAACCAACACCATCAGGGAAGCGCTCAGTTCGGCTGGTTCCACCGGTTCAAGATTATGATTTTGAGGACTTTTATGAACCGGAGGAAGGGGAGGAGGAGTGCGAGGAGAGTGAATGTGATTTTGAAGGTCTGGATGTGCCCATTGAACCAGACATCTCTCCAGACAGACCGTCAGGGGTCCTCCCCCAGGCTTTCTGAGTCCCCTTCTCATTTTATGTTCTATAAGAAAGTTGCTGAAACTCTCCAACTCCCTGTTGAGGAAGCTGTTGATGACCAAGAAGAGCCTGATTATGTAGAAATGATGGATATTCCAGAGTCTAGGAGACTGTCTATTCCCTTGCACAAATCCTTTAGGAAACAGACAGTAAAAATTCTAAAAACTCCTCACTCTATCCTTCCTGTTGATAAAAGGATGGACAAGAGGTATACATTATCAGGCTCTGATACGGAGTTCCTCTCTCAGCAATGCAGCCATGTGGGTGCAGTGCAGGCTGCAGCCTGTGACAAGGCAAATATTACTCTAGCCTCTCACCCTCCTGAAAAGGATTCCAGGAGGATGGATGCCATGGCAAAGAAACAGTACGTGGCAACATCTTTAGGACTCAGACAGGCAAATTATATGGCTTATGCTGCTAGGTACCAGCAATCCAGATAGGATACTGTGCTGGCCCTAGCAAAACAGGCTCCTGACCAGCTTGCCAGGGAGCTGGAGCAGGTGGCTGCGGATGGTATTGAGGCATCCACGGTGCAATTTCTTGCTGCAGTAGACTCTAATGATGTATCATCAAGAGTCATGGCTACATCTGTGGCTCTTCGCAGAATGGCCTGGCTCAGATGTACTACCCTGTCACAGGAAACCCAGTCTAAGGCTATGGATTTTCCTGTTGTGGGCAATTCTCTGTTTGGGGAGCAGACAGAAAATTATATGAAGAAAATGGATGAATATAGGACCACCTATAGGAGTGCACAGGCCAAAGAAAGGCAAGCCACTCCTCAAAGGCAGCATGTCAGGGGCAGGGCCAAGCCCAGGCCTCCTCTTCTGCTTATGCCCAGAGGGGGTTCTTTAGAGGAAGAGGCAGATGGGGTACAAGTAAGCCTGCTTCTACCCCTCAGCCCAAAGCCCCTGCCAAGCAGGCTCCCTGATGGGGTGGCCAGTGCCGATTCTCCACTACCAGTAGGGGGCAGGCTGGCTTACTTTGTCCAGGACTGGAAGTCTTTAACATCAGACAAGTGGGTCCTGGAAATGGTAAGCCAGGGACTGGTTCTCAGCTTCAAAAAATTTCCGAAGATGAGAGCCAGGTCCTTTCCACCTGCAAATCCATCAGAGGCACTTGCCCTAGAAACAGAAGTTTCTACCCTCCTGGCTCTCAGAGCTGTGGAAAGGGTTCCACCCCTACACCAAGGCAAAGGGTTGTACTCCAGGTACTTCCTTACCCCAAAAAAGACAGGAGAATGGCGGCCCATCCTGGATCTCAGATATCTAAACAAGCACCTTTTAAAACCAAAATTCAAAATGGTGACTCTGGGAATTATTTTACCCTCCCTAAGGCCAGGGGACTGGCTAGCCTCCCTTGATCTCAAGGATGCCTACTTCCATGTTCTTATCAGAAGCTCCCATCGAAAGTACCTCAGATTCGAACTGCCCTCAGGCCATTACCAGTTCAGAGCAATGCCCTTCGGCCTCGCCTCGGCCCCGAGGGTATTCACAAAATGCCTGGCAGTAGCAGTTGCCCACTTAAGAAGGCAAAAGATTGCCATCTTTCCTTATCTGGACGACTGGCTCATAGAAGGCCAGTATCCAGACCAGGTCAAACTTCACCTTCAGGTGACTCAGCAACTGCTCACATCTCTAGGTTTCCTCCTCAGTCTTCCAAAGTCAGTTCTAGAGCCTGTCCAGCTTCTCACCTTCATAGGTGCAGAAGTGAACACAAAAGAGGCCAGAGCCTTCCTTCCTCTGGAAAGAGCAAGGACCCTGGTCTCTCTGGCCTCCTCTTTCACCCTCTTTCACCCTGCAGGTCTCTCGACCTGCAAGGCATTTTCTACAGCTCCTGGGGCACATGGCTGCTTCTACAGCAGTAGTGCAGGGAGCACGATTTCAGATGAGGGATGTCCAATTCCATTTGAGAGCCTTTTGGTCTCAAAGGAGAGACCCTCTAACCAAATTGATCCCAGTGACTCGAACCCTGATCCAGGCCCTTCAGTGGTGGCAGGACCAGCGCAATCTGAGACGGGGGTTCCCTTCACCCCCCAGTCTCACTTCTTAATCCTTACTACAGATGCATCCCTCTTGGGGTGGGGAGCTCACATGGGCGACCTCACTACCCAGGGATTGTGGTCCCACAGGAATCTCTGCTCCACATCAATCTGTTGGAACTCAGAGCAGTTTTTCTAGCACTTCAAGTTTTTTCCACATCTGTTCAGAACAAGGTTGTTCAGGTCAGAACAGACAACACCACTACAATGTGGTACATCAACAAGCAAGGGGGCACTCGGTCTACGGCCTTGTGCACCAAAGCAATGAAGTTGTGGTCTCTGGCTTTTTCCCTGGACGCCTCCCTTACGGCAGTTTACCTCCCGGGCAAGGACAATGTCCTGGCAGATGCTGTCAGCAGGATTTCCCAGGGCCATCACGAATGGGCACTGGATCCCCTAGTACTAGAGGTAGTATTTGCCAGATGGGGCACCCCACAGATAGATCTCTTTGCAGTCCCAGACAATCACCAACTTCCCCTTTTTTGCTGCAGGCCCCCAGTGTTGGGCTCAGTCCCTCTGGATGCCTTCCTTCTCAGTTGGGAAGGGAAGTTTCTCTATGCTTTTCCCCCCTTCCCTCTTCTGTTCAAGGTGCTAGTCAAAATCACATCTCAACCCTGCAAGATGATCCTGATTGCTCCAGATTGGGTCAGACAGCCCTGGTACCCACTGCTCATGTCCTTAGCAGTCCACCTTCCCCTGTGTCTTCCCAGGAATCACAATCTGTTAACCTGTGCCCAGGGGAGAGTTTGGTATCCGAACTTCAAATCTCTCAATCTCAAGGCCTGGCTCTTGAAGAGTTAGAGTTTGCTGACCTACACCTCTCCCAAGGTGTATTGATATCTTGAAGGCCTCTAGAAGCCTTCCACCAGGCTACTTATAATTCCAAATGGAAAAGATTTTCCATATGGTGCTCTGGAACATATTCCCCAGAATCTGCTGACTTGCCCAAAATCCTGGACTATTTGGTGCATTTGAATTCTTTGGCTGAGACCAGCTACCCTAAAGTGCACCTGGCAGCCGTGTCTGCTTTCTTATCAGCAGGTAAACCTTCTTCTTTTCAGCTCACCCTGTATTCTCCAAGTTTTTCAAGGGTTGCTTCACGACAACCCTCCATTCAGGGACCCTGCCCCTGCTTGGGATCTTAATATTTGCATTGCCCAGCTTATGCAACCCCCTTTTGAGCCTTTGTCTTCAGCAGAGCTTAAGTACTTGACTTGGAAAACTGTGTTTTTGGTAGCCATCACCTCTGCCAGGCGCATAAGTGAATTGCAAGCATTGTCAGTGGAGCCTGATTTTATCTCCTTTCACAGAGATAAGGTGGTCCTCAGGACTAACAGAATGTTTTTGCATAAGGTGGTTTCAGACTTCCACCTTAATCAATCCATGTCCCTTCCTGTGTACTTCACTGACCATTCCTCCTCTGGCGAGAGGAGATTGCACAGTTTAGATGTCAAAAGAGCCCTTAGTTACTACATAGAACGTACCAAGGGTCACAGGTTTGACTCCCTCCAATTGTTCCTCACTTATGATGAGGTTGGTAAAGGAAAACCTGCCACTAAAAGATCCATTGCCAGGTGGATTGTCTCTTGTATCCAATTTTGCTATAAAAACTGGGTAAGGTTCCTCCCTCAGGCCTGAGGGCTCACTCTACCAGAGGTACAGCTGCATCTCTGTCTGCTGCCAGGGACATCCCTATCCTAGAGATATGTCAAGCAGCTACCTGGAAAACAGTTCACACTTTTACTAAGCATTACTCCCTGGACATCCAGGCTAGGAGTGATGCTCGCTTTGGCACAGCTGTGCTTCAGAGCCTATTTCCTAAGTAGGTTCTGTCCCTCCTCCATGGAGGTACTGCTGTGTAATCTGCATATGTCATAATATAGCAAGACTTCATGTTGTTTAAAGAAAAAATTACTCACCTTAGTAATGTTGTTTCTTCTAATGGAGTCTTGCTATATTATGACCCCTTCCCCGCCTGCCCCTCTCAGAACCTCTACTTTTGGGAGGTGGGTGGGCAGTGCAATGTTGGCACTTCATAGATGCCCACTTTATTTTTCACCCTTTCTTTTAGGGTGCTTGGGTGTTATGTTTTAATTTTTCTTTCTTGATTCCCCTGACTTGAATCTTTGTTTTGGGATCAAGAAAAAAATGTGTTCTTGTAGTTAGTAGCCAGTGGGCTAGTGTAGGTTTACGGCTTCCACACAGAACCTTAGTGAGTTTTGCTCGTAAAGATCTGACAGTTTGAGTTTGAGCAACAACAGACCGAGTTTTCAACCGAGGTCGCGCTCAAGGTTCCATGCCTGGCATGGAAAGTTAACTCTTTCACCTCCGGAGCAGTTCGAAGGTTGGGACTTACTGCATATGTCATAATATAGCATGACTCCATTAGAAGAAACAACATTACTAAGGTGAGTATTTTTTTCTTCTGGGAGTGTAATTATATCAAACTTGCCCTCATGAACCCAGGCTTCAGTCTCAGATTGTTTTCAATAAAACTCTGTAGGTTAAGATGAACAATTGTTAGGGTTTTTTTCACGTATATGTTCCATTACTTCCTTTTTGACTTCAGGGCCAGGATAACGGTGAACACAACCAGATAAAAGGAGTAAAATGAAAAGAGAACATCTCTGTCTGATAAATTTGTAGGTTCAAACAACATGAAGTCTTGCTGTATTCTGACTATTGCAGATAGCCCCAGCACTTGAACTGCCCCGGAGAGTAGAGGGTTAAATTCTATGCAGAGCATAGAACGTTGAGCTCAAGCTCAGTTCAGACCTCTGTCTGTAGCACTTTGAAGTGCAGCCGTCAGATTCTTTACTCCACCTAACTGAACAGTCGCTCCGGAGATTTTCTCCTTTGCTCGAGGTTCAACAGTCAGTTAAAGCCGTCGGTTTTCCCGATTATTTCGCAAATTTTGGTTCAGATTTCTGTCTGTGGTCCATGTTGGGGTTGTGCAGGCTGCAGCCTGTGATAAGGCTAACATACCCTTGGCTTCACACCCCCGAGATAAAGACTCTAGGAAGCTGGATGCCGTGGCAAAGAAACAGTACATGGCATCCTCCTTGGGACTCAGGCAGGCTAATTACATGGCCTATGCAGCCAGGTACCAGAAGTCCAGGTGGGACACTGTACTGGCACTGGCTAAGCGGGCGTCCCCCCAGTTGGCCAAGGAGCTGGAGGAGGTGGCTGCTGATGGGATTGAGGCATCAAAGGTACAGTTTTATGCTGCTGTGGACTCCAATGATGTATCATCACGAGTCATGGCTAATCTGTGGCTTTTCGGAGGATGGCTTCAAATCAAATCATCAAATTAAATCATAATTTATTTCTATTGCGCTTTTCAAATACCAAAGCGCAGCACATAAAAGGTTTGGCTCAGATGTACTAGCCTCTCACAGGACACCCAGGCTAAGGCCATGGATTTCCCTGTGGTGGGTAATTCTCTGTTTGGGGAGCAGACAGAGAATTACATGAAAAAGATGGACGAGTATAGGACCACCTACAGGAGTGCACAGGCCAAGGAAAGGCAGGCAACTCCTCAAAGGCAGCAAGCTATGGGCAGGCCTTTTCATAGGCCTTTCTACCAAGCACAGGCGTCCTCTCCCTTTTCTCAGAGGGGGTTCTTCAGAGGGAGAGGCAGAAGGGGGATGAGCAGGGCTGCATCCACCCCTCAGCCTAAGGCTCCTGCCAAGCAGACACCCTGATGTGTCAGCCTGGGTCGACTCCCCTATTCCTATAGGAAGCAGGCTGGCTTACTTCGTCTAGGACTGGATGTCTGTTACCTCAGACAAGTGGGTCCTGGAGGTAGTAAGCCAGGGGCTGGTTCTCAGCTTCAAAAAATTCCCAAAGCTGAAAGCCAGATCCTTTCCACCTACAAGCATCTCCGAAACCCTTGCCCTAGAGGCGGAGGTTTCATCTCTGCTGGCCTTAAGAGCCATAGAGAGAGTTCCTACATTGCACAGGGACAAAGGTCTGTACTCCAGGTACTTCCTTACCCCGAAAAAGACAGGGGAGTGGCGATCCATCCTAGACTTGAGATACCTGAACAAACATCTTTTAAAACCAAAATTCAAAATGGTGACTCTGGGAATAATCCTTCCCTCTTTAAGGCCAGGGGACTGGCTAGCCTTCCTGGACCTAAAATATGCCTATTTTCACATTCCCATCAGGTGCTCCCACAGAAAGTACCTCAGGTTCGAATTGCCTTCAGGCCATTATCAGTTCAGAGCAATGCCCTTCGGCCTAACATCAGCTCCAAGGGTATTCACAAAATGCCTAGCAGTAGTAGTGGCTTTTTTAAGGAGGAAGAATATTTCCATATTTCCATACCTGGACGACTGGCTCATTGTGGGTCAGTCTCCAGACCAAGTCAAGTCAGACCTGCAAGTGACCCAGCAAGTGCTCACTTCCCTAGAATTTCTTCTCAGTCTCCCCAAGTCAGTTCTCGAGCCTGTACAGCTTCTCACCTTCATAGGGGCAGAGCTGGATACTGTCAAAGCAAGAGCTTTTATTCCCCTGATAAGGGCAAGGGCTACTATACAGCTGGCTTCTTCCTTCCACCTTCTGGTTTCTCTGCCAGCAAGGCACTTCCTTCAGCTTTTGGGCCACATGGCAGCTTCTACAGCAGTGGTCCAAGGGGCCAGGTTTCAGATGAGGGACATTCAGTTTCATCTGAAGGCTTTTTGGTCCCAGAGGAAAAATTATCTAATCAAACTAATTCCAGTGACTCAGACCCTGATCCAGGCTGTCCAGTGGAGGCAGGGTCAGGACAACCTCAGGGAAGGAGTCCCATTCGTCACTCAATCCCATTCTGTGGTCTTAAACAAGGATGATTCTCTACTGGGGTGGGGAGCCCATCTGGGGACTCCCAGGGACTGTGGTCCTCTCAGGAATCCCTTCTTCATATCAGTCTCTTGGAGCTCAGGGCAGTCTTTCTGGTCCTGCAAGCTTTCACTCAGTCAGTGCAGAACAAGGTGGTTCAGGTCAGGACAGACAACACCACCAACATGTGGTACATCAACAAGCAGGGAGGCACTCGGTCCATGGAACTTGTGCACGGAAGCCATGAAATTGTGGTCCCTGGCTTATTCTCTACAGACCTCACTGATAGCTGTCCACCTTCCAGGAAAGGACAATGTGCTAGCAGATGCATTGAGCAGGATTTCCCAGGGCCATCATGAATGGTCCCTGGACCCTCTGGTGTTGAAAGTGATTTTTTCAAGGTGGGGCACTCCAGAGATAGATCTCTTTGCATCTCCAGACAATCACCAACTTCCTTTATTTTGTTACAGACTCCCAGTCTTGGGCTCAGTCCCTCTGGATGCTCTGATTCTGAATTGGGAAGGGAAATTTCTATATGCCTTCCCTCCTTTTCCTCTACTGTTCAAGGTCCTGGTCAAGATAAGGTCACAATCCTGCAAAGTGATCCTGATTGCTCCAGGCTGGGCCAGGCAACCTTGGTATCCCCTGTTGCTGTCCCTATCAGTCCATCTTCCCCTGTCTCTTCCCAGGAATTACAACCTGTTAGCTTCCTCTCAGGGGAGGATTTGGTATCCCAACCTTCGGTCTCTCAATCTCAAGGCATGGCTCTTGAAGAGTTGGAGTATGCAGATTTGCATCTGTCTCAAGGGGTTCTGGACATTCTCAAAGTCTCTCAAAAACCTGCCACCAGAAAAACTTATAACTCCAAATGGAAAAGATTCAGCATTTGGTGTTACAAAAAGCATATATCCCCAGACACTGCTGAATTGTCTACAGTTCTGAATTATATGGTCCATCTCAATGGCCTGGGCCTCAGACCAGCTACTCTCAAAGTACACTTGTCAGCTGTTTCTGCTTTTCTGTCAGTGGGGAAGCCTTCCTCACTGTCATCTCACCCTGTTTTCTGTAAATTTTTCAAGGGATTGCTTCATACCATTTCCCCCTTTAGGGATCCTACCCCTGCTTGGGACCTTAATGTTTGCATTGCTCAGCTTATGCAACCTCCACTTGAGCCTTTGTCTTCAACAGAGTTTAAGTACTTGACTTGGAAAACTGTGTTCCGGTAGCTATTACCTCTGCCAGACGCATCCGTGAATTACAAGCTCTGTCAGTGGAACCTGATTTTATCTCATTCCATAGAGATACGGTGGTCCTTAGAACCAATAGGAGGTTCTTACCTAAAGTGGTTTCAGATTTTCATCTGAACCAATCCATGTCTCTCCTTGTCTTCTTCACTGATCATTCTTCTTCAGGAGAAAGAAGATTACACAGTTTGGATGTTAAAAGAGCCCTTAGTTACTACATTGAGCGCACTAAGGCACACAGATTTGACTCCCTACAGTTGTTTCTCACTTATGGGGAAGTGGGAAAGGGCAAACCTGCCACTAAGAGAGCTATTGCCAGGTGGATTGTTTCTTGTATACAATTCTGCTATGAAAAGCTAGGCAAAATACCACCCCCAGGCCTGAGGGCTCATTCCACTAGAGGTACAACTGCTTCCATCGCTGCTACCAGGGATATCCCTTTGCTAGAGATATGTAAAGCAGCCACCTGGAAAGCAGTCCATACATTTACCAAGCATTACTCCCTGGATATCCAGGCTAGGAGTGATGCTCAGTTTGGTACAGCAGTACTGCAGAGCCTATTACCGAAGTAGGTTCAAATCCCTCCTCCGTGGAGGTACTGCTTGGTAGTCTGCAGTAGTCAGAATACAGCAAGACTTCATGTTGTTTGAAGAAAAAATTACTTACCTTAGTAATTATGTTTCTTCTAATGGAGTCTTGCTGTATTCTGACCTCCCTTCCTCCCTGCCTCCTCTCTCAGAACCTGTTTTTGGGAAGTGGGCGGCAGATGCAATGTTGCACCTCAGGGGTGCATTTGGACACACACTCTTTTTAGAGAGGGGGAGTGGGATATTTTTATTATTTTAATAGTCCTGATTTGTTCATTACCTGGTTTTTGATTTGTTATTTCTTAACTTGAGTCTTTTGGGGGTCCAAAATATTTGGTTGCCATTTGGCTAGTAAAAATTTTACAATTTCCACATAGTGGTCTTAGTTAGTTGGTATTAGCTCGTAAGAATCTGATGATTGCACTTCAAAGTGCTGCAAACAGAGGTCTGAACCGAGCTCGAGCTCAACGTTCTATGCTCTGCATAGAATTTAGCCCTCTACTCTCCGGGGCAGTTCAGGTGCTGGGGCTAACTGCAATAGTCAGAATACAGGAAGACTCCATTAGAAGAAACATAATTACTAAGATGAGTAATCTTTTCTTTTGTAATAAGTAACAACCATTTTCAGACCATTAACTTTATGGCTTCTTCTTAAGGAGGAGCATAAGTTGGATTCCAAATAAATAAGATCCTGAATAAATCTTAAAACTGCCTGAGGATCTGTTAGTAGGTACCTAGGGGCAAGGGAGGCAATTGTTTTAAATACTATAGGCAAAGGAAAATCAGTGCTGGTGCAGAGCCCTTCATAAATCCGTAAACAACTGACTCCAACCCCTAAATTATCCCCTGGGGGAGGGGGGGCACCAGCGGTAAAAGTTAAGACTAGTAACAAAAACCAGAATCAGGACAAATGTATAATGACCCATTAAAAATCAATATAGAGTACAAGGTAACTCTAATAGCAACTCCACCGCTTTATATTAAAATCTCCTTGCAGTTTCTTTACCCAATGGCATCACCACCAGGGCCACCCAGTGGCTGCCACCACACCAAGAGAACTTGAGAATAGTATGAGCCAGTAAGGAGAAAACTGTCACAAAGACAAAAACAATACAAAAAAATTCCAAACCCCACCAGCGTCACTTCAATACACCCAGAGGCTGCCACCACTCCTGCATTATGGTGGGAGTACTAATAGATTAGTGGGGTAAAGCACACAATGCAGTAATCACAGAGAAGTTAGAATAGGGAACAACCACGCTGGTTCACAACCACTCTTGTTCATTAGGTGGTGTCATAACAAGGCTATGATGAAAATATGGGGTCAAAATATGTAAAAATGACACAGTTATAAGAGTATGTTGAAATTTTATTATGCACGCTTGTAACTTGCATTTCCAGGCTGGGAGGGATGGGGGATGTGCCAGGCCTGCACTTCTGTAGGCAGACAGAGTCTTCCCATGGTGCAGGACCAAAAGGGCCCTGCACAGCTGCACCTGTTCATGTAGATCCAAAAGAGAGCTGCGTGAATGATGATACGATTCGTGTATCTCAAAAAGAAAGGGAATTCTTTGCAAAAAACTTTATGAATGCACCTGTGAGGGTAACTTAACAGCATAAAAGTAGGGGAATGTGGCATTAGGGTTTCCAGCTCTAATGTCTCATCCCCACCCCCCAATCAGCAAAGGTAAAAAACATTAGGATTTTGGGTCTCTGGAGTTTTGGCAAATCAGTGGTTGGGTCTTCCTTGGGGTTTTCAACCCTAATGCCCACCCCATTCCCTGAGCAAACAGCATCACACATGATTTCCTTTCTTGGGCTCGCCATGAAGAAAGCTACTACAAATTATGTTGGCAACATGTGGCGACACATACTGTACATCTTTACATAGAAAGAGTGTATCACTATGAGTCACTGGCTTGAAGCTGTACATTGTGCTTCAGATTGGAGGCTATGGCCTGTGGGGAGGGGGGAGCATTATTGTTGCCAACCCCGAGGAAGACTCCACCACTGATTTGCCAAGAATCTGGAGACCCAAAACCCTAATTTTCTTTTCTTTTTTTTTGCTGCTTGGGGGTTGGGGTTGGGAGCTGGGGTTGGAAACCCTAATACTACATTTCCCTACTTGTGTGGTGTTAAGTTACTCTAACTGGTACATTAACAATGTTTTTTGCAAATAATATATATAGTATATAGCTAGTATATCTAATGTAGGTCTAGTATATCATTTATGAGTAATAAAAGGATAATTTGACAAGGACAAATTTATTTTTGTGTTCTGTTTTAAAGCCTGGATTTGACTAATCAAGCAAGACTTCTGAGTCTTCATGTTAGGCACTTAGCCATGCATGAACTCAGACATAAAAGGGCAAAATGGTTTCAATTATTTTAAGGCTAGAAAGTAAATCATGCATAAACAGAGTCTTAAAGATAAAAAAGGGTCATCATTGTTTACTGACTGGTGTACTGGCATTTTGCTTCATGGCAGATATTTCCTCTTTTCCCTATATAAATTAAATAGTTAGACCAATTAGTAGACTAATTATTTCTCCTTGTTCTGTAGATGAAGTATCAAAAACAATCAGTACGCAGGGTCCGCTGATTACTGAGCTGGAGGAAGCTGAGGCAGTTGAGACCATTGTACTAGAGAAGGATGAGAAGCTGTGCATTGATGTATGTAGTCCCGCAGCAATAATGCATGCCATTTTACTAATCTGATGTTTACAATCAAGCCTGCTTATGATACGAAGAATAAACTATGCTTTAAATCTCTAAGGCAGGTTGTTACCAGCTTCACAGTGTTGAAAGAACTGCAGTGAGCCTGCAGGTAATTTTTTTGTAGAAACTGTTTTTAAATACGGGTTCCCATTCTGTTATTGTCCCATCCTTAGTTGACTTTTAGTAAACTCATATTGTTTCTCTGATTTTAAATACTGGTCACAAGGGCCATTTTTTGAACTGTGTTATGTCGTTTATTTCCCTTTCAGCCGCAGAGTTCCATAGTAGAACATGAATACCTTGTGAGACCAATATAAGAGCTTTAACAAGGACATACATTAGATTTTCAAATGGCCTTGTCCATCAGTGTGGAAATGTGACATGACCACTAAGTTTATGACAAGGCCTGTAAAAATGGAACAATAACAGACTATGAACCAATATTGAAACAAAATTTCTACAGGAAATGCAGTTTTACAGGATAAATTCAGTTCCCCTTTAAATCCATCTTTCACAAACATGTGTTCCTTTTGTCCTTTAATTTGTTCCTTTAATGTTCTGATAGCCACAGAATGAGCCAATACACTTTACATTACTTTTTGTGTTAAAAAAAGATGACATTTCAAATTTCAAATAAAGGAGAATATATGCAATACAGAACAATACAGCTAACTACAAGAATTAGAACAGCCTAGTTAAACTTGTGCAACATCTTTGCAAGATCATGGTACCCCGCAACTAGGAATTTTTTTTCAAAGATTCTCTCTCTCTCTGTCTTTAGCCTACCAGCATTCCAACAGTACTGTAGACTTTTATTTTCCACTGAAGAGAGCAGTCACCCCAGATTGTGCTCCCAGCTAATTCAGTGGCTGTGTTCTAATGATCTGTTGTTTTATAAAATTTTTAGTTTTTCTAGTAAATGTATGTTTATTCTCTCTTCCGAACTGTGTTTTAGTGCCGACTTTAGTCAAATGAATAAAATCTGCTCAGCTCACAATGCCTGTGGTCAACGATAAAGTGCTTCTGTCTGTTTTTTATAGGGCTTACACCCTGTTTTTTGGCTCATGACAGCTGTGGTCAAAAGGAAAACTGGTCGACTCACATTGACCATGGTCAATATAGACTCACTGGGTCTCAGTGTCTGAGGTCAGGGGGTTTTCTGCAGTGCCATTTTCTGGTCTTATATCTGAGTCAGAATAAAAAAGGCTAAAAAATAAACTAGGTCCACAGGTTTTAAAAAGTGCCAAAAGTCTGGCCCCTGTTTACTTAAAGGGACACTGTCAACCATTTTTGAATCATAATATTTCTAGTTGAAAAATTCACACTGTATGATTGCTTGCTTTCTCTAATATGCATTGATGTTGCTGGTTGTTTTGTCTGCTTCCTTTCTTAGTAGAATTGAAATGCATGGTAATGGTATAGTTATACCTATCCTTGTTTTGTTTTAGATCCATCATTTACTCTACTCCTATTGCATACTTCCTGAACATTAGAAGCACTTCCAGACAGTGCAGCCACTCATAATGCAATAGTCTTGTCTCCTTCCCAAACATCATGAGTGGCTAGACTGTGTTGGGGGTGTTCCCAAATTCAGGAAAGATGGAGTGGGAGTTGATCAAGGAATGTAAACAAACACATTTTTGTGAGGTAACAGGAGGCCTGAGGGGCTTAACAGTGTCCTTTTAAGGCAGATAGGCATATAGAGTGCTAAAAGTGTTTGGGCCTAGATCACGATTGGCTAAATTGTGATCTATGAAAAGTGTTTAATCTAAAACACAGAAAAAGAGACAAGTAAAAAGACAGTTACTATCAACTCTAGCCAGTTTGTCTAGCTTTAAAAAGAGTTTCACTACTATAAAGGCTGAGAACATATCTGTAGTCATGTCAGTTGATATAGCTTCCCCTCAAGACCAGTCTAAAACAAAGTCTGCAAGGAAGCCCACAAAACATAATAAATCTTCAGTTAAGGAAAAAGAACTTCAATGAACATCAGGCAGAGGAACTGTCCTCACACACTAGCCTAAAATAATGCCTAGTGAAGAAAAGCTGAAGGAGCCCATTGTTCAGCCTGATAACGATACTCGGATGCCCTCCTGGAAAGATTTCAAACAAATGTGGCAATTACTCCAGACCATGAAAGAACAAGCATCAAAAATTCCTTCATCAGTGGCACCCAGTGTCATAGATGAGGAATGTTACTTTAAGGAGGAGGAGAAGGAACCTATTTTATCTTAAGGCATTGGTGATGAGGAAATAGGTTTACCCTATGTCCTCCGAAGGACTTTTCCTCATATTCTGTCTTCCTTAGAGACATGACAGGTATGGTTAATATTTCTGGTGGGGAAACCGATTCTGAAACTGGGGTGTCAGATTTCTTAAGTTTGTTGGGACACACTTCTACACAAAGAGTCATTATCCCCTTCCATTACACTTTTAAAAAGATGAGTACAAAGGTTCTACAATTGCTTGCATCAGTGACAGCAACTGGTAAGAGGGAGGCAATGTTTTTGAGTTATACAGCACATTATGAGAAAGCACTCTGAAAGTCTGTGCTACCTTTTCGGTGACAGTCTGCCTTTGGATGAGAGGTCAGAGTTGCTGCAGCATGAGAAAGCAGGTCTGGATACAGCCAAACACCAGTTTCATTTGGCAGTGACTATTTAATGATACAGCAGCCAGAGCACTTGCAAATGCAATGTCTGCCAGAAGGTATGCATGGTTAAGAACCACAGGTTTATCTTTGAGTCTACAGAATAAAGCTGCTGACTTCCCATTTAAATGTACATCTCTCTTTGGAGATCTGACAGACAGCTACATGAATAACTCTGATAAATACAAAAAACTACAGAAATTTTCAAAACCTTGTAGAAAAAGTCCTGATAATACTGCAGACTCAATGGCATGGGAGGCAGATGAAGGGGGTACTATCACAGGCAGTACAAGCATCTACCCTATAATGCACCTTGAGGTTCAAACAGAAGTAGAGGTGGAAGTGGCAAGAAGCAAGCATTAGTCCCAGCCCATTTACCACAGATGAAAACTAGCCATAGACGAGTCACAGATTACCACACCTCAACTCTCAGTGACAACAGACACATGGGTGCTGGAGATTGTGAGAGAAGACTTCACTCTATCTTTAGTTACAAGTCCAGAAAAAAAGAAATTTTAAATTTTATGCAGCATTCATCAGCAAAGATGCATCAATTAAGAGTGGAAGTTCAAAAGCAGCAAGCTGTGAATGCCTTGGAGAAGGTACTAAGTAAAAGAAGTGGGAAAGATCACTTCACGTGGTACTTTCTCACAAAGAAAATATCAGGAAAAGTGTGTCTGGTACTCAACATAAGGTATGTGAACAGACGCAGATAAAGGAAAGGGTCAAAATGGTCACCTTGCGAACAGTAATTCCGTCTTTACAGCAAGGGGTCTAGCTTTTCTCAATGATCTAAAAGATGCCAATTCCCACATTTCAGTAAGTGCACTCAACAGAAAATACCTATTTTTAGGAGTAGGTATGGATCAGTATCAATACAGGGCAGTGCCCTTTAGCCTGACCACTGCCCCAAGATGTATCCAAAAAAAAAACCTGGCTGTGCAACAGCAACACTTTGAAGAAATGGAGTCACAATCTATCTATATTTAGATGACTGGTTGGTTTGTATGTAATTTACGAGTTTAGGAGGTCTGGGACCTATGTAAACTCACCACATATCAGTGGTACTGTCTACATTTCTCACTGCCCATGTAGTCATCCAATGAAATTTAAAATGTTTCCATAAATCTGCTCTTCACTGTATGTTCTGGTAAAGCATTCCATATTGAAACATAGAAACATAGACTTTGATAGCAGATAAGGACCACTTGGCCCACCTAGTCTGCCCATTTGCCTACCTACAGGATAAGCTGCAGATCCTAGTTAACCCCCACAAGAATTGCCTTATGTCTGTCCCATGCATTCTTGAATTCTCCCACAGTTTTAGACCCCATAACCTCCTCAGGAAGGCTGTTCCATGCGTCCACCACCCTCTCTGTGAAAAAATACTTCCTCACATTGCCCCTGAGCCGTCCCCCCTCTATCTTCAGATTGTGTCCCCTTGTTCTTGCACATATCTTTTTCTGAAAGATGCTACCTTCTTGGACTTTGTTGATTCCACTGAGGTACTTAAAAGTTTCTGTCATGTCCCCCCCTCCATCCTTTCCTCAAGGGTATACATATTAAGCTCCTTTAGTCTCTCCTCATATGGCTTCTCTTGCAGACCCTGCACCATTTTAGATGCCCTCCTCTGGACTGCCTCCATTCTGTCTATGTCCTTGCAGAGATGGCGTCTCCAGAACTGGACACAGTACTCCAGATGGGGTCTCACCAACTGTCTGTACAGAGGGATAACAACTTCCTGTTTTCTGCTGGTTATGCCTCTCCGTATATATCCCAGTATCCCCCCAGCCTTCCCTACTGCCTTCTCACATTGCTTGCTAACCTTAAGGTCATCTAATATGATTACCCCCAGATCCCTTTCCATTAATGTTGTTGTTACTACCTCCCCCCCCAATTGTGTAATCTTCCCCTTGGATTTTGTTTCCCAGGTGCATTATTTTGCACTTCTTTGCATTGAATCCAAGCTACCATACTTCTGACCATTCCTGCAACCTTGCCAAGTCCCTTCTCATCCTTTCCACACCTCCTTGTGTATCAGCCCTGTTGCAGATCTTTGCGTACTTTTCCTTCCAGTCTCTCTGCAATGTCACTTATAAAGACATTAAAAAGGACTGGACCCAGTACTGAACCCTGCAGTACTCCACTAGTAGCCCCTCCTTCTTCAGAGTGGACTCCATTTACAGTTACCTTCTGTGTCCTGTTGTCCAGCCAATGTTTTACCCAGGCTACCACCCTCAGACCCACTCCCAGGCTGGTTAATTTGATTATTATTCTTTTGTGTGGGACTGTGTCAAATGCCTTGCTAAAGTCTAGGTAGGACATGTCCACAGTTCCTCCCTGGTCTACTACTTTGGTCACCTAGTCAAAGAAATCAATTAAATTCGTCTGACATGACCTTCCCACTGTGAACCCATGCTGCCTTGAGTCCTGTGCCCCACTGTCCTCTAGGTACTCAACAATTCTTTCCTTCAGAAGTGATTCCATCACTTTCCCTACCACAGAGGTCAAACTGACAGGTCTGTAGTTTCCTGCCTCTGTCTTGCTCCCACTTTTGTGAAGGGGAATCACATCCACCTTTCTCCAGTCCTCAGGTACCACACCAACCTCCCATGATTTGTTAAAAGGGTAGTCCAGTGGTGTCACTAGGTTCTCCTTAATTTTTAGAATTCTGGGAATTCAGTCAGGCCCCATTGCTTTGTCCACCTTCAGTTTTAGGAGTTCTTTCAGAACCCTTTCTTCTGTGAAAGGACTGGGTTCGACCCCTCTATCCAGAGTGCTTCTGTTAATTGGATTAGGCATCTCCCCCTCCTCCTCCTCTTTTATGAATACTGAACTGAAGTATTCGTACAGTATTCCTGCTTTTTCACTATCCCTCTCTGCCCATCCACCGTCCTTTCTATTCAGCCTCACTATCCCTCCCTTTGACTTTCTGCGCTCCCTGATGTACCTAAAAAAGTTTTATCCCCCTTCTTAACCGAGTTGGCTATCTTTTCCTCAGTTTGGGCCTTTGCTATTCTGACTTCCCTCCCTGCTTCCTTCTGCCTTAGCTGGTACAGTTCTCTGTCCTGCTTCTTCTGTGTTTCCTTATACTTCCTAAATGCTATCTTTTTCTCCCTAACCTTCCCCGCCATCTCTTTTGAGAACCATAGTGGCTTTTTCTTTCATTTTGATTTGTTTATTTGCTTCACACAAAGGCTTGTTGCCTCCATGATGGCAGTTTTGATGTTTCCCCGTTGTTGCTTCACCCCTCCTTCTAGCCTGTTTGCTAGTGCTTTTCTAAGG
Source organism: Neoceratodus forsteri (assembly GCA_016271365.2). NCBI lineage: Eukaryota > Metazoa > Chordata > Ceratodontiformes > Ceratodontidae > Neoceratodus > Neoceratodus forsteri. The sequence continues at coordinate 1,072,579,064 of CM028130.1, forward strand.
CACTCTCTCATCTTGCCAAAGTCAGCCCTCCTGAAGTCCAGTACCCTTACTTTTGTATGGCTTGACTCTGTAGCTGTGTTTATCGTGAACCTCACTGTTTGGTGGTCACTTGTTCCCAGATGGCTACCCACTTCTAGATCTGAGATCCTCTCACTGTACCCATTTGAGAGTACGAGGTCTAAGATTACTCCCTCATGGGTGGGTTACAAAACTAGCTGTCTGAGTCATGCCACCTGTAGGGCATCGAGAATGGCCCTGCTCTTGGATGCGGCTGCAGCAAAGGTGCTCCAGTTAACATCTGGCATATTCAGTTCTCCCATCATCAGTACCTCCCCTTTCCTTGCAACATGGACTGCAGAGCCATGTACTCTCAGAGTATAGGCCAGATCCCAAACTGTTAGTGCTTCCTTGCACTTCTGAGGATCTTGTCCACCTTGTTTGTTTATGCAATCCACTGTGGTGGTACTTTCCTCCCTTATTAGTAGAACTTGGTCCTTGACCAAAGCTGAAAATGACTTAAAGGATAAAAAAAAAATGGCCTGGATCTTCAACAGACTTATATGTTATTCTTTTTGGCACTGTTATCAGTGCAGTCAGTGGTCCCAAAGTAAAAACCAGTATTCTTTCAGATAACGCTGAAGTAATCTTGTGTGCTGCCTTGCACATGGTACCATGGAGGGTATGGCCGACATGGGACATGACATAGTCTGAGAAAATCCCTTAGAGTCCTCCGTGTCGTCATGTGGAAGGAAGCTATGTACTGTACCAGTGTGTGGACCTTTTTCTTGTGGATGAAATGCCCTTGCTGGAACTGTGTCCAGTTGTGCTTCAGTGAAGGGCAAGTTTTGTGTGGGGTCCAGGTTTGGGTTTCTAAATTCAGGATGAACCCCACTTCTCCCATCAGGAGCATTGCTTGCTTCACTAATGACAGGGCTTCTTCCCTGGTTCTCCCACACACCATAATTTGTGTCTACAATGCAAACGTCAGACAGCACATGGGTGTGCAAATATGCCGATGACAGTAAGATCGGTGCTATAGTAAATAACTGAAAAGCAATAGAAAGGTGCAGGAAGATCTAAACCATCTTGAGCAATGGGCAGTAAGAAAAAAGTTACTTACCATAGTAATCTTGTTTCTTCCAGGGGATACTCCACTATTCCTAACTCTTATGCAGTATGCCTTTAAGCCAGATCTGCCTGGAGATGGAACGTTATGCTAATGATGGAATCATTGGCTCGTGCCACTTTTTCAAATGCTGCCGCCTATCACCTGCCTACATTCTAACCCTCAGATTTTGTGGATGCCTGACAAGACAGGGCCCAAGAGGAATGTAATAATTAACACTATAATAACAATAATAATAAAACACCTAAAAAAACTCCAAAAGGAGGGAAAAAGTTTACCAAAACGCCCCCCAATGTCAGAATCGCCTGAAGAGGGTAAAACCAATGAGAACACAGTTCCAAATACAAAAGCCAGTGTGTGGCACACATACCCCTGATAATACAGCATGGAGTGCAGAAGCCACTGGTTCTAGCAGGGGAGGCAGGGTGGGAGGGTTATGAATATTGGAGTTTCCACTGAAAGAAGCAAGATCACTACGATAAGTGATTTTTTTCTTCTTACCCCAGAATTACTCCTATATTCCTAACTCTTTTGTAGACTAAGAAGCGGTACCTTTGGAGGTGGGCACAGAACCTTCTTTGGGAATAGACTCTGCAGGACAGCTGTGCCAAACCTGGCATCACCCCTAGCCTGTGTGTCCAGACTATAATGCTTAGTAAAGGTGTGCACTGTTCTCCAGGTAGCTGCTTTACAGATGTCCACCAAAGGGACAGCCCTGGAAGCTGCTATAGTAGCAGCTGTACCCCTTGTGGAATGGACTCTCAGCCCTGCTGGTGCCTCCTTCCCAGCTTTTGAATAGCAAAACTGAATACACTGAATTATCCAGCGAGAAATAGACCTCTTAGATGCTGGATTTCCTTTTCCCACATCCCCATAAGTCAGGAACAGTTGTTTCAAACAACATGAAGTCTTGCTGTATTCTGACTATTGCAGTTAGCCCCAGCCTTTAAACTGCCCCGGAGAACAAAGGGTTAACTTTCTATGCAGAGCATAGAATGCTGACCTCAAGCTCGGTTGAGGTCTCTTTCTGCAGCCCTTTGAAATCCAACTGTCAGATTCTTTACTTCCCCTCACTGAACAGTCGCTCTGGAGATTTCTCCTTCAGCTCGGTTCGAAAGTCGGTTAAAGTGTTCTGTCTGCGGTACCATGAGTACTAGATAGGTTTTACCTAAATTCTGTGTGGAAACTGTAAACTTGTTTGATTGGTTCGGCTGAACCGATCACTTTTAGTGAATTTTCTGTTCTTTACTTAGAGTGTGGTTACCGGTCCTTATTGGTTCTAAAAAAAACGTGTTTTGAACGTTTTTTTCCAACACCCGTGACACGGTTAGGAAATGATAAGGGAGTCTTGCCTGGCGGTCGCCATAAAAAGGGTAAGTTTGGTTAGGTTGGCCATGTCTGAGAAACCCAAGAAGAAAACGGGGCCCACTGGGTTTCAACACTGCAGTGATTGTGGGGAGGTCTTTGCTAAGGCCGATCCCCACAACACCTGTGTTTACTGTCTGGGGTTTGAACACCTCGATACAGACTGCCAAATTTGTAAAATTTTCCTAAATCTACCCTTGAAAAGAGATTAGGTAGACTGAGGGAAAAGGAGGCCAAGAAGTCCGCTGACCAGGATGGCCAGCCTGGTTTGGTTCCGACCAAACCAGAAGGAGTGCCCTCTGACCAGGGCGATACTTCTTCGGGCAAGAGGAGAGCCGATCCTGAGAGGTCGGTTCCTACAAAAAGGAAACGCAAAGAGAAATCGACCGGTTCGGATCCAGAGGTTCATGTTCCGACCACCGAAGAAATAGCCAGAGCGATTCAGATTGTGGAATCGCTTCGACCAGTTCCGACCAATCCGGCACCATTTGGCAGGGGTTCGGTTCGGTTGGTTCCCCCGGTTCAAGATTATACTCCTGAAGATTTTTATGAACCGGAGTTTGAGGAGGAGGGGGAGTTCGAGGATGATGGTAATGATGGTGAAAGTCTGGATGTGCCTGTGGAACCGGACATCTCCCCAGACAGACCTTCTGGTGTTTCCCCTCCTAGGCTTTCTGAGTCCCCTCCTCACTTTCTGTTTTACAGAAAGGTGGCTGAAACCCTCCAGCTTCCTATGGAGGAGGCCATGGAGGATCAAGAGGAGCCTGATTATGTGGAAATGATGGACATCCCAGAGTCCAGGAGACTGTCTATTCCCCTCCACAAATCCTTTGGGAAGCAGACACTCAAAATCTCAAAGTCTCCCAATACTGTACCTCCTGTTGACAGAAGTATGGACAAGAGGTACACACTATCAGGCTCAGATACAGAGTTTTTATACCAACAATGCAGCCACGTTGGGGTAGTGCAGGCTGCTGCCTGTGACAAGACAAATATTCCCTTGACTTCACACCCCCCAGACAAAGACTCCAGGAAGATTGATGCCATGGCAAAAAAGCAGTACATGGCATCTTCCTTGGGACTCAGGCAGGCGAACTATATGGCCTATACAGCCAGGTACCAGAAGTCCAGGTGGGACACTGTAGTGGCACTGGCTAAACAGGCCTCCCCCCAGCTAGCCAAGGAGCTGGAGAAGGTGGCTGCTGATGGGATTGAGGCATCAAAAGTACAGTTTCATGCTGCTGTGGACTCCAGTGATGTGTCATCAAGAGTCATGGCTACATCTGTGGCTCTTCGGAGAATGGCTTGGCTCAGATGTACTAGCCTCTCACAGAACACCCAGACTAAGGCCATGGATTTTCCTGTAGTGGGTAATTCTCTGTTTGGGGAGCAGACAGAGAATTACATGAAGAAAATGGACGAGTACAGGACCACTTATAGGAGTGCTCAGGCCAAGGAGAGGCAGGCAGCTCTGAAAGGCAGCAGTCTCAGGGCAGGGCAGGCCTTTTCATAGGCCTTTACCAAGCACAGGCCTGTTCTCCCTTTTCACAGAGGGGTTCTTCAGAGGGAAAGGCAGAAGGGGGATGAGCAGGGCTGCATCCACCTCAGCCTAAGGCCCCTGCCAAGCAAACACCCTGATGGGTCTGCCCCGGTCGACTTTCCTATTCAAGTAGGGGGCAGGCTGGCTTACTTTGTCCAGGACTGGATGTCTGTTACCTCAGACAAGTGGGTCCTTGAAGTAGTAAGCCAGGGACTGGTTCTCAGCTTCAAAAAATTTCCAAAGATGAGAGCCAGATCTTTTCCACCTGCAAGTCTCTCAGAAACCCTTGCCCTAGAGGCAGAGGTTTCATCTCTTCTGGCCTTAAGAGCCATAGAGAGAGTTCCTACCCTACACTGGGGCAAAGGTCTGTACTCCAGGTCCTTCCTTACCCCAAAAAAGACAGGGGAGTGGCAGCCCATCCTAGACCTAAGATACCTGAACAGACATCTCTTAAAACCAAAGTTCAAGATGGTAACTCTGGGAATAATTCTTCCCTCTCTAAGGCCAGAGGACTGGCTAGCCTCCCCGGACCTCAAAGATGCTTGTTTTCACATTCCCATCAAGTGCTCTCACAGAAAGTACCTCAGGTTCGAATTGCCCTCAGGCCACTATCAGTTCAAAGCAATGCCCTTTGGTCTAACATCAGCCCCAAGGGTTTTCACAAAGTGCCTGGCAGTAGTTGTTGCCTTTCTAAGAAGGCAAAAGATTTCTATTTTTCCATATCTGGACGACTGGCTCATAGTGGGCCAGTCTCCAGACCAAGTCAAGTCAGACCTGCAAGTGACCCAGCAAGTACTGACTTCTCTAAGATTTCTTCTCAACGTTCCCAAGTCAGTTCTCGAGCCAGTGCAGCTCCTTACCTTTATAGGGGCAGAGCTGGATACTATCAAAGCAAGAGCCTTTCTTCCCCTAGAAAGGCAAGAGTTCTTATAGAACTGGCTTCTTCCTTCAGCCTTCAGGTGTCCTGACCAGCAAGGCATTTCCTTCAGCTCTTGGGCCACTTGGCAGCTTCTACAACAGTGGTCCAAGGGACAAGATTCCAGATGTGGGACATTCAGTTCCATCTGAAGGCCTTTTGGTCCCAAAGGAAGGATCCCCTTACCAAACTGATTCCAGTGACTCGGACTTTGATCCAAGCTCTTCAGTGGTGGCAGGATCAGGACAATGTAAGGCAAGGGGTCCCATTTGTCACTCAGTCTCATTCAGTGGTCCTTACCACGGATGCTTCTCTTCTGGGTTGGGGAGCCCATCTGGGGGCCCTCACTGCCCAGGGACTGTGGTTCCCTCAGGAATCCCTTCTCCATATCAATCTCCTAGAACTCAGGGCAGTTTTTCTGGCCCTGCAAGCTTTTTCTCAGTCAGTGCAGAACAAGGCGGTTCAGGTCAGAGCAGACAACACCACCACCATGTGGTACATCAACAAGCAAGGAGGCACTCGGTTTACGGCCTTGTGCACAGAAGCCATGAAGTTGTGGTCCCTGGCTTATTCCTTGCAAACCTCTCTGACAGCAGTCCACCTTTCAGGGAAGGACAATGTGCTAGCAGATGCACTGAGCAGGATCTCACAGGGCCATCACGAATGGTCGCTGGACCCTCTGGTGTTGAAGGTGATTTTTTCAAGGTGGGGCACTCCAGAGATAGATATCTTTGCAGCCCCAGACAATCACCAGCTTCCTCTCTTTTGTTGCAGACCCCCTGTCTTGGGCTCAGTCCCTCTGGATGCTTTGATTCTGAACTGGGAAGGGAAATGTCTGTATGCCTTCCCTTCCTTTCCTCTACTGTTTAAAGTTTTAGTCAAGATAAGGTCACAACCTTGCAAAGTGATTCTGATTGCTCCAGACTGGGCCAGACAGCCTTGGTATCCCCTATTGCTCTCCCTAGCAGTCTATCTGCCCCTGTCTTTTCCCAGGAATTACAACCTGTTAACCTCCTCTCAGGGGAGGATTTGGTACCCCAATCTTCAGTCTCTCAATCTCAAGGCATGGCTCTTGAAGAGTTAGAGTATGCAGATTTGCATCTGTCTCGAGGTTCTGGATATCCTCAAAGCCTCTCGAAAGCCCGCCACTAGAAAGACCTATAACTCCAAATGGAAGAGATTCAGCATTTGGTGTTTCAAGCAACTTATTTCCCCAGACACTGCTGAATTGCCTACAGTTCTGGATTATGTGGTCCATTTGAATGGCTTAGGCGTCAGACCAGCTACTCTCAAGGTGCACTCGTCAGCTGTTTCTGCTTTTCTGTCAGTGGAGAAGTCTTCCTCACTGTCATCTCATCTTGTGTTCTGTAAATTTTTTAAGGAATTGCTTCATACCAATCCTCTCTTTAGAGACCCTGCCCCTGCCTGGGACTTAAATGTTTGCATTGCTCAATTTATGCAACCTCCCTTTGAACCTATGTCCTCAGCAGAGCTTAAGTATTTGACTTGGAAATCTGTGTTTTTGGTGGCCATTACCTCTGCCAGACATACCAGTGAATTGCAAGCCCTGTCAGTGGAACCTGATTTTATCTCTTTTTATAGGGATAAAGTGATCCTTAGAACAAGCAGAAGGTTCTTGCGCAAAGTGGTTTCAGATTTCAACTTGAATCTGTCTATGTCTCTTCCTGTTTTCTTCACTGATCATTCTTCTTCAGGAGAGAGGAGGCTACACAGTTTAGAAGTTAAAAGGGCCCTTAGCTACTACATAGAGCGTACCAACGGTCATATGTTTGATTCCTTGCAGTTGTTCCTTAGTTATGGAGAAGTGGGAAAGGGCAAACCTGCCACCAAGAGAACTATTGCCAGGTGGATTGTGTCTTGTATACAATTCTGTTATGAGAAACTGGGAAAGATTCCACCCTCAGGCCTGAGGGCTCACTCCACCAGAGGTACAGCTGCTTCCCTGGCTGCTGCCAGGGATATTCCTCTCTTAGAAATTTGTCAAGCAGCCACCTGGAAAACAGTCCATACCTTTACCAAGCATTACTCTCTGGATATCCAGGCTAGGAGTGATGCTCGGTTTGGCACAGCAGTACTTAACAGCCGATTCCCAAAGTAGGTTCTGTCCCTTCTCCATGGAGGTACTGCTTGGTAGTCTGCAATAGTCAGAATACAGCAAGACTTCATGTTATTTGAAGAAAAAATTACTCATCTTAATAATTACGTTTCTTCTAATAGAGTTTTGCTGTATTCTGACCTCCCTTCCTCCCTGCCTCCCCTCTCAGAACCTGTTTTTGGGAAGTGGGTGGGCAGGTGCAGTGTTGCACCTCAGGGGTGCTTCTTTTACACCCTCCTTTTTTGTTTGGGTGTTTGTTTTATTGTTATTCTTATTTGGATTGGTTTTTGGTTTTGGGTTCCCTGACTTGAGTCTTCCTTGGGAATTCAAAACTCTTGTTGCCAGTTGGCTAGTAAAAATTTTACAATTTCCATATAGGATAGTTAGTGAGTTTTTTGCTCGTAAGAATCTGATGGATTTCAAAGGGCTGTAGACAGTGACCTCAACCGAGCTCGAGCTCAGCATTCTATGCTCTGCATAGAAAGTTAACCCTTTGTTCTCCGGGGCAGTTTAAAGGCTGGGGCTAACTGCAATAGTCAGAATACAGCAAGACTCCATTAGAAGAAACATAATTACTAAGGTGAGTAATTTTTTCGTCCTGTCCTGTCTATGGGCCCTGGTGACTGTCGTAGTAGCTAAGAGCTCTCTTGACATCACGACTGTGCAGTCTACACTCCCAAGAGCTTGAATGCTCAGTAAAGAAGACAGGTAAAGTGATGGACTGGTTCAAATCAAAGTCCAAAACCACCCTTGGAAGAAATTTTTTGTTTGTTCGCAGGACCACTTTGTCCCTGTGGAGTAAAATGTAGTCCTGCTCAATGCAGAGAGCTTGGAGCTCACTGACCCTTCTATCTAGCAGAAGAGATTGCCACTAGGAAAACTGTTTTCCATGTGATATATTTCAAAGGAGCTGAAGACATGGGTTTGAAAGGGGGACCTAAAACTTGGTGATACAGACATTTTGATCCTAGGATGGCACCAGTTCCCTGTAAGGGAGGTGCAGGTGAGCCAGACCTTTAAATAACCTTTTGAAGACAGGGTTTGATGCCATAGAGGCATTCTTCTCAGTTGACTTGTAAGCCGACACTGAAGCTAAGTGGGCTGCAGGCACAGTGAATGCAAATAAGTAAGGTAGTCCAGCACAGCTGGAACCCCTGCATGAGCTGGCACCATACCCTTGGTGGAGTACCAGATAGAAAACCTTTTCCATTTAGAGGTGTAGGTTTTCTTGGTGGAAGGCTTCCTGTACTCCCTTAAAATATCCAGAACACTTTCAGAGAGATGCAGGCCTACATACTCTAGGTCGTCAAGAGCCATGCTTTGAGTCTGAGTGACTTAAGTTTCGGGTACAGAAGTCTCCCCTGACTGGAGGTTAGCAGGGTTGTGCCTCCAATGAAGGCATATTGGTTGGGCCACAGACATGGACAGCAGCAGAGAGTACCATGGCTTTATGGCCCAATCTGGGGTTATCAAGATCATTGAGGCTGGCTGGGATCTGAGCTTGAGTAGCACTCTGTACACCAGAGGGAATGGAGGGAACGCATACAGATACTTCCCTGACCAGTCCAGAATCAGAGCAACCAGGGGTACCATTCCCCGAGCTGGGGGCCTGCAGCAATACTGTGGCAGGTGATGACTTTCATGGGATGCAGATGCAAAGAGATCTATCTCTGGGGTACCCCACCTTTTTAAAATCACTTCCACCACATGTCTGTTCAAGGTCCATTCATGACAGGCCTTGTTTATTTGACTCAGGGCATCTGCTAGAATATTGTCCTTGCCTGACAGATGAATGGCCTGAAGAGAAACTCCCTGAGAGAAGGCCAGAGTCCAAATTCTCACAGCTTCTGTGCAGCGAGGATCCAACCTTGTTCCTTCCTGCTTGTTTATGTAGTAAATTTATTTATTTAAAATTTGATAACTGGGAAAGGCACACTGAGCCGAGGCTCGTTTCCAGGTGCGACCCGTGTACAGTTTGTACAGAGAGTAACAATAGATTGAAAAATACAGACAGTTTGCAGAACATTTTACATTTGAAACAGAGAGTAACAATAGATTGAAGAATACAGACAGTTTGCAGAACATTTTACAGCAATAAAATACATGGTGGTGGTACTGTCTGTTCTGACCTGTACCATCTTTCCCCGAACTAGTTGTATGAAGGCTTGGAGTGCCAGGAACACCGCCCTGAGCTCCAGCAGGTTTATGTGCTGGAGAGATTCCTTACTGGACCAAGTGCCATGAGTAGTGTGGTCCCCTAGGTGGGTACCCCAACCTAGTAGTGATGCATCTGTTGTGAGAATCACTAACAGAGGCTCCTTTTGAAAGGGAATACATTCTCTGAGGTTGGCTTCCTCTTTCCACCATTGAAGGGCCAGGAGTAATGTTTTTGTTACTTGGACCAACTTTGAGAGAGAATCCTTTCTTTGACACCAATGAGCTCTTAGGTGGAATTAGATGTCTCTTATCTGGAACCTGGAACCTAGAACTGTGCCAGTGGCAGCTACCATGTGGCCCAGTAGCTGTAGAAACTGTCTTGCAGTTTTTGGTTTGTTTAAGTTGAAGGAGCTTGCTATCTGCAGGATACTTTTTACCCTGTGCAGAGGTAGTCCTGTCCTCCTGGGTATTTAGTTCTGCTCCTATGAACTGCAGTACTTACACAGGGAGAAGGACTGACTTTTTGAGATTTACCAGGAATCCCAGGGACTCCAAGAGTCCTTGGCTTAGCTGCAGATGTTCCTCTATCTGTTGAGGGTATTTTCCCACTACCGACCAGTCATCCAGATAGGGGAACACTGTGACAACTTGCCTTCACAGGTGTGCCACAACTACTGCCAGGCACTTTGTGAACACTCTTGAAGCTGAAGTGAGAGTGAAAGGCAAGGTTGAAAACTGGTAATGGCTTGAAGGGAGTCTTGAGGTACTTTCTGTGAGACTCCCTTATGGGGATGTGAAAATAAGCATCTTTTAGGTCCAGGGATGCCAACCAATCTCCTTTTGGAGAGCTGGCAAGATCAGAGACAAGGTTACCATTTTGAACCTTGGCTTTAGTAAGTGCCTGTTTAGCACCCTTAGGTCTAGGATGGGCCACCACTCCCCATTCTTCTTTGTTGTGAGGAAGTATCTTGAGTAGAACCCCTTTACCTTTTGCTGTGGAGGCACAGGTTCCACTGCTTTTGCCATCAGGTTTCAAACCTCCTTTTCCAACAGCTTTCTTTCCACATTGGAAGCTGGTTTGAGCACTCTGGTTCTTAGAGAGGGAAGGGATTTGAGGCTTAGGAACAAGCCCTGACTCACTACTTCCAGGACCCACTTGTCTGTGGTAATCTGTTTCCAAGCCTGGAACTAGTGAGTCAGTCTGCCCCCTACTGGAAGTGGGGAGGTGGCCTGGAAGGACAAGTCAGGGGTCCTGCTTTGCCTGGGACTGAGAGTGGGAATCATGCCTGGAACCCCTTTTGCCCCTGCCCCGAAGTACCCTTGCTGTGGGTACTGTTGCACTTGGGGTACAGCCATGGCCTGATAAAAAGGCCTGGATTGAAATTGTCTGCCCCTGCCTCCCCTTCCATAAGGTCTGGTGGATGGGGAAGCCTTTTCCTTCATCGAGTTGCTTCTATAGGTGGCCTTGTACTCATCCACTTTCTTCACATAGACTTCTGTATGAGTTCCAAAGAGAGAATTACCCTTAACTGGGAAATCTAGAGCCTTATTCTGAGTGTCTTGAGTAAGGTGTGTGGCTTTTAACCAGGCAAACTTTCTCTGGGCAATTGTATTGGCCATCCACCTGGCAGCAGTGTAGTTGGTGTCTGTTGCCATTTGAAATTGATATTTGGCAGCTTCTAAGCCAAATCTGGCAGTCTGAGCAAGGTCTGCTGAAAGACTGGAAGGAGCCTTAACTGCCATAGCGATGACAGATTGACACAGGGATTTTTGGTACTGGGCCGCATAAGCTTGGAAATTAGCCTGTCTTATGGCCAAAGAAACTGATAAATAGCCCCTTTTAGCCATACTGTCTATTCTTCTAGAATCCTTCTCTGGTGGATGAGAAGTAAGAGGTACTTTTGCCTTGTCACAGGCTGCAGCTTGTACAACCACCTGGTGGTCAGGGTGGGAGAATAAAAATACAGCCTCTTCCCTGTCTAGCTAGTACTTCTTGTCTGACCTTTTATCCAAAGGAGGGACAGACCCAGGTGTCTGGAGGAGCTTCATCACATCCCTTTTATAAAACTTATTTATGGGAAGCAGTAACTTTTTGGTGGGTGTTAACCCCATCATTTCCATGTACTCTGCTTCCTCCTCATCTTCTATCACCTCAGTGGTAGAGATATCCAGAGCATCCACCATTTTTTGAACAAAGGAAAAATGGGATGAAAAGTCCTCTGATGACCTGGGAGGTGAGCCAAACTCTTGCTCAGGAGAGACTTCAGGCTCTAAAGGCCCCCTCTCTTCCTCCTCTTCATATTCCCCATAATCTTCCATGTCCTCATGCAGGGAGGACTGGGGTTGACTCAGAAGGGGTCTGAACTGTAGACTGCTGTCCAGCAGGCAGGCAGCAGACCCTGCAAGGCCTGCAAGATCTTAAATGCCTGTGCAATCTCCAGTGGAGTAGGTATGTTTACAGCCACACCAGAAGTCCCCAGAAGCTGATCAGCAGTGGGTTCTGTGTACTTTGTTTTCTTTGTCTTTTCCACAGGAACCTGAGAGCTAGCTGGTTCAGCAGGCATTTTTGTGATGGCCTTTGCACCAGTATCAGGGGTAGAAATTGTGGTTTCTGTGGTTTCACCCACAACCACTGAGGGTATCGGCTGGTTAGAGCCTGAGGGACCCTTCGGTGGAGGCAATTTCTTTTTAAGCCTTTCCAAACATTTTTCATGCATTTTTTTTATCTGGAACGGTCTTATAGATTTCACAATCAGTTTTCAAATGATCATAGCCAAGGCAGACAACACAAGAAGTGTGTTTATCTGCCTTGGCAAAAACGTCTCCACACGCCGTACAATTTTTGAAACTGGGTTCACTGGTCTTTTTCTTAGGTTTTTCAGATATTTTGCAAAGAGAAATCCAAAAACTGCAACTGCGAATATATTTAAACTTTTTAAAGTAAAACTGTCGGTTGTGGTCAGTTCAGGAATCGATCGGGGAACCAATCGGAACTGGGAACCAAAGGAAAAGTAACCGGGATTAGCAGTTCAGTAACCGATATTAGCAGTTACAGAAAAACAATTTTAAATGGACGATTTACTTAAAATAAAAGAGTTTCAGTAAGGAAACTCTGCTAAGGACTAAAAAATCCTTGGTTCCCCTCCAGTTATCCTGAACTGGGGACAAAATGAGAAAAATTAGCAAATAAACTAAAAGAAAGCTAACAGTTTACTACAAACAAGAGATAAGAGCAGCAAATGAAAATAGAATAATACTTATATGTTATTTTATAAGTTTCACCGTGAGATGATGACGAGAGGATCTCCGAGCGTCTAGTCTTGACAGGCAGAGAGAGAAATCTGAGGGTTAGAATGTAGGCAGTTGCTAGGTGGCAGCATTTGAAAAAGTGGCATGAGCCAATGATTCCATCATTAGCATATGTACCATCTCCGGACAGATCTGGCTTAAAGGCATACTGCATAAGGGTTAGAAATATTGGAGTATTCCTGGGGTGAGAAAAAAGAAATTAAGATTTAAGATTAATAACGAGGACAAGTCTAGAGTTATGCACCTTGGGCATAATAACACAAAGATGGATTATAAACTGCATAATATAACACTTCAGAAGACATCTAGGTATCACTTTAACAGACAGTCTGTCTTTCGACATGCACACTAAGAACATAGTTAAAAAATGTAACAGGATTCTGGGGTCTATGTTTAAGAACATCAAGAGTAGGGATCCATCTGTAATTCTTCCACTGTACTCATCATTGGTCAGGCCCCACTTGGAGTACTATTCCCCATTCAGTGTGCCCCAAAGTATTGGTGGAGTCAAAATGACAGAAAGGTTGCAAAGGAAAACAACTAAAAGAATAAATAATATGAAGTCTAAACCATACGGTGATAGATTGAATGAGCTGGGCCTGTACTCCATGGAGTACAGAAGACTCAGAGGAGATCGATCTCTGCTTTGTCTACAGTGCCATAAACAATGAACTAATCTGGGAAAGCACAGGACTAAGCAGACATCATAACCACAGATCAACCAGGTCACACACACTAAAGATAAGAGAAGTGTTTAGTACTATTAGGAGAAGTAAAAAGTTCAAAGAGTGGCTGGACCACAGTGGGCTCAGGGAGGGTGAGGGTGGTGGAACAGAGGCTCATCCCTCCAGTTGTACCTCTCCACAATTCATATGCCGTTCTGGCAAAGTGTGGTTCCTCTATGGAGGCACCTGCAGTGGAGACCAAGGAGGATGCTGGGAACCTCCACAAAAGAGACCCATAGGAGGGTGGTATGGGACCCCACAGGGGAAGGAAACAACTCCTGGTGGGAGATTTCATTGTTAGGGAGTAGAACTGGGGGAGGAAGAGGAGAGGGAGGTAAGGTGCCTGCCTGGCACCATGGCTTGGAAGGACAGGGAGCGAATCCTCAGGATCGTTGGAGTAGCTGCACGGGGGAGGGGGGAGAGCTGGATGTCATTGTCCACCTAGGCACAAGTGATCTGATTGAGAAAGGGATCAGAGCAGTGCAGGAAGAGTTTGTTTAGTTGAGGAGGGGTCTTAGACAAGTAGCATGCACGGTAACCTTTTCGGAGATGCTGCTTGTCTATGGCATGGATCTGGCTAGGGTGCTCCACACCATGGGATTCAATCATTGGTTAAAAAACTGGTGCAGAGCTCAGGGATTTGGCTTCATTGGGGACTGGGTGTCCACCTGGAGTGATGCAGGCCTATACTGGTGTGATGGTCTGCATCTGTCCAGGAGGGGAACCACGATCCTAGGTGATAGGTTTAAATGCTTCATTGGCAAGCATTTAAACTAGCCAAGTGGGGAGGCACTGGAAAGGAGCAGGGAAATCCTAGCTCCCCCCTCAAAAAAAATCAAGGTAGTAAGTGAGGTAAAGATCAAGATAGAGATGTTGATAGGGAGAAGGGCAGGGGTAAATGGAGACAATGACAAATAAGGACAGGGATGGGGCAAAAAGGGGTAAGGCCATCAAGAAATGGAGGGTAATCAGTACCAATGCCCATAGTCTGGGCAACAAGCTCCCTGAACTTGTGGCCTTGATGGAAGAGGGGTGCCTGGATATCATAGTAGTCACAGAAGAAAATAATTACTCACCTTAGTAATTATGTTTCTTCTAATGGAGTCTTGCTGTATTCTGACTATTGCAGTTAGCCCCAGCACTTGAACTGCCCCGCAGAGTAGAGGGTTAAATTCTATGCAGAACATAGAACTTTGAGCTTGAGCTTGGTTCAAACCTCTGTCTGCAGCACTTTGAAGTGCAACCGTCAGATTCTTACGAGCTAATACTAACTATCCTTATGTGGAAATTGTAACATTTTTACTAGCCAAAAAGCAACCAAATATTTTGGATTCCCAAAAGACTCAAGTCAAGAAATCCCAAATCAAAACCAGGTAGTGAACAAATCAAGGCTATTAAAATAATAAAAATAACCCACTCCCCCTCTCTAAAAAGAGGGAGCGGCCAAATGCACCCCTGAGGTGTAACACTACACCTGCCAGCCCACTTCCCAAAAACAGGTTCTGAGTGGGGAGGCAGGGAGGGAGGTCAGAATACAGCAAGACTCCATTAGAAGAAACATAATTACTAAGGTGAGTAATTTTTTCTTCAGACAACGTGAAGTCTTGCTGTGTTCTGACTATTGCAGACTACCAAGCAGTACCTCCATGGAGGAGGGATTCAAACCTACTTTGGGAATAGGCTCTGCAGTACTGCTGTACCAAACCGAGCATCACTCCTAGCCTGGATATCCAGGGAGTAATGCTTGGTGAATGTATGGACTGTTTTCCAGGTGGCTGCTTTACATATCTCTAGCAAAGGAATATCCCTGGCAGCAGCCAGGGAAGCAGCTGTACCTCTAGTCGAATGAGCCCTCAGGCCTGAGGGTGTTATTTTGCCTAACTTCACGTAGCAAAATTGTATACAAGAGACAATCCACCTGGCAATAGTTCTCTTAGTGGCAGGTTTGCCCTTTCCCACTTCCCCATAAATGAGAAACAACTGGAGGGAGTCAAACCTGTGTGCCTTAGTATGCTCAATGTAGTAACTAAGGGCTCTTTTAACATCCAAACTGTGTAATCTTCTCTCTTCTGAAGAAGAATGATCAGTGAAGAACACAGGGAGAGACATGGATTGGTTCAGGTGGAAATCTGAAACCACTTTAGGTAAGAACCTCCTATTGGTTCTATGGACCACCTTATCTCTTATGGAATGAGATAAAATCAGGTTCCACTGACAGAGCTTGTAATTCACTGATACGTCTGTCAGAGGTAATAGCTACCAGGAACACAGTTTTCCAAGTCAAGTACTTAAGCTCTGCAGAAGACTAAGGCTCAAAGGGGGGTTACATAAGCTGAGCAATTCAAACATTAAGGTCCCAAGTAGGGGTAGGATCCCTAAAGGGGGGATTGGTATGAAGCAATCCCTTGAAAAATTTACAGAAAACAGGGTGAGATGACAGTGAGGAAGGCTTCCCCACTGACAGAAAAGCAGAAACAGCTGACAAGTGTACTTTGAGAGTAGCTGGTCTGAGGCTTAGGCCATTAAGATGAACCATATAATCCAGAACTGTTTTCAAGTCAGCAGTGTCTGGGGATATATGCTTCCTGGAACACCAAATACCGAATCTGTTCCATTTGGAGTTATAAGTTTTTCTGGTGGCAGGTTTTCGAGAGGCTTTGAGAAAGTCCAGAACCCCTTGAGACAGATGCAAGTCCACATACTCTAACTCTTCAAGAGCCATGCCTTGAGATTGAGAGACCGAAGACTGGGGTACCAAATCCTCCCCTGAGAGGAGGTTAACAGATTGTAATTCCTGGGAGGAGACAGGGGAAGATGGACTGTTAGGGACAGCAACAGGGGGTACCAAGGCTGCCTGACCCAATCTGGAGCAATCAGGATCACTTTGCAGGGTTGTGACCTTATCTTGACCAGGACCTTGAACAGTAGAGGAAAAGGAAGGAAGGCATATAGAAATTTCCCTTCCCAGTTCAGAATCAGAGCATCCAGAGGGACTGAGCCCAAGACTGGGAGTCTGCAACAAAAGAGAGGAAGTTAGTGATTGTCTGGGGCTGCAAAGATATCTATCTCTTTAGTGCCCCACCTTGAAAAAATCACTTTTAACACCAGAGGGTCCTGGGACCATTCGTGATGGCCCTGGGAAATCCTGCTCAATGCATCTGCTATCACATTGTCCTTTCCTGGAAGGTGGACTGCTATCAAAGAGGTCTGTAGAGAATAAGTCAGGAACCACAATTTCATGGCTTCCATGCACAAGGCCATGGACCGAGTGCCTCCCTGCTTGTTGATGTACCACATGGTTTTGTTGTCTGTCCAGACCTGAACCACCTTGTTCTGCACTGACTGAAAGAAAGCTTGCAGGGCCAGAAAGACCGTCCTGAGTTCCAAGAGATTGATATGAAGAAGGGATTCCTGAGGGGACCACAGTCCCTGGGCTGTGAGAGCCTCCAGATGGGCCCCCCACCCCAGTAGAGAAGCATCCGTGGTTAGGACCACAGAATGAAACTGGGTGACGAGTGGGACTCCTTGCCTGAGGTTGTCCTGATCCTGCCACCATTGGAGAGCCTGGATCAGAGTCTGAGTCACTGGAATTAGCTTGGTTAGAAGATCTTTCCTCTGAGACCAAAAGGCCCTCAGATGGAACTGAATGTCCCTCATCTGAAATCTGGCCCCTTGGACCACTGCTGTACAGGCTGCCATATGGCCCAAAAGCTGAAGAAAGTGCCTTGCTGGATGAGAAACCAGAAGGTGAAGGAAGAAGCCAGCCCTATAATAGCCCTTGCCCTTTCCAGGGGAAGAAAAGCTCTTGCTTTGACAGTATCCAGTTTTGCCCCTATGAAGGTGGGAAGCTGTACAGGCTCCAGAACTGACTTGGGAAGATTGAGAAGAAATCCTAGGGAAGTGAGCACTTGCTTGGGTCACTTGCAGGTCTGACTTGACTTGGTCTGGAGACTGACTCACAATGAGCCAGTCGTCCAGGTATGGAAATATGGAAATATTCCTTCTTCTTAAAAAGGCCACTACTACTGCTAGGCATTTTGTGAATACCCTTGGAGCTGATGTTAGGCCGAATGGAATTGCTTTGAACTGATAATGGCCTGAAGACAACTTGAACCTGAGGTACTTTCTGTGGGAGCACCTGATGGGAATGTGAAAGTAGGCATATTTTAAGTCCAGGGAGGCTAGCCAGTCCCCTGGCCTTAGAGAGGGAAGGATTATTCCCAGAGTCACCATTTTGAATTTTGGTTTTAAAAGATCTTTGTTCAGTTATCTTAAGTCTAGGATGGGTCGCCACTCCCCTGTCTTTTTTTGGGATAAGGAACTACCTGGAGTACAGACCTTTGCCCCTGTGCAATATAGGAAGTCTCTCTATGGCCCTTAAGGCCAGCAGAGATGAAACCTCTGCCTCTAGGGTAATGGTTTCAGATACACTTGGAGGTGGAAAGGATCTGGTTCTCAGCTTTGGAAATTTTCTGAAGCTGAGAACCAGCCCCTGACTTACTACCTCCAGGACCCGCTTGTCTGAGGTAACAGATATCCAGTTCTGGATGAAGTAAGCCAACCTGCCTCCTACAAGAATAGGGGAGTCGACCCGGGCTGACACATCAGGGTATCTGCTTGGCAGGAGCCTTAAGCTGAGGGGTGGATGCAGCTCTGCTTATCCCCCTTCTGCCTCTCCCTCTGAGGAAAGGGAAAAGAGGTCTGTGCTTGGTAGAAAGGCCTGTGAAAAGGCCTGCCCCTAGCTTGCTGCCTTTGAGGAGTTGCCTGCCTTTTCTTGGCCTGTGCACTCCTATAGGTGGTCCTATGCTTATCCATCTTTTTCATGCAATTCTCTGTTTGCTCCCCAAACAGAGAATTACCCACCACAGGGAAATCCATGGCCTTAGCCTGGGTGTCCCGTGAGAGGCTAGTATATCTGAGCCAACCCATTCTCCGAAGAGCCACAGATGTAGCTATGACTGTTGATGATACATCATTGGAGTCCACAGCAACATGAAACTGTACCTTTGATGCCTCAATCCCATCAGCAGCCACCTCCACTAGCTCCCTGGCAAGCTGGGGGAAAGCTTGCTTAGCCAGTGCCAGTACAGTGTCCCACCTGGACTTCTGGTATCTGGCTGCATTGGCCATGTAATTAGCCTGCCTGAGTCCCAAGGCAGATGCCATGTACTGTTTCTTAGCCATGGCATCCAGCTTCCTAGAGTCTTTGTTGGGGGGGGGTGAAGCCAAGGGTATATTAGCCTTATCACAGGCAACAGCCTGCACAACCCCAACATGGCTGCATTGCTGATACAAATACTCCGTACCTGAGCCTGATAAGGTGTACCTCTGGTCCATCCTTCTGTCAACAGGAGGTACAGAATTTGGAGTCTTTAACAATTGTTGTGTCTGTTTCCCAAAGGACTTATGAAGGGGAATAGACAGTCTCTTGGACTCTGGGATGTCCATCATCTCCACATAATCAGGCTTCTCTTGTTCCTCAAAAGCTTCTTCCACAGGGAGCTGGAGGGTTTCTGCCACTTTTCTATAAAACATGTAGTGGGAAGGGGACTCAGAAGGCCTAGGAGGGGAAACTCCAGAAGGTCTGTCTGGGAAGATGTCCGGTTCGATGGGCTCATCCAGACCTTCCATACCATCATCATCATTATCATCATCACTTTCATAATCCTCGTCCCCCTCCAAATCTGGTTCATAAAAGTTTTCAGGGGCATAATCCTGAATTGGAGGAACCAACTGAACCGAGCGCCTGCCCGAAGGAACGGAACCGGATGAAGCGATTCCACAATCCTAATCACTCTGGCAATCTCCTCGGCAGTCGGAACATGGGTCTCTGGATCCGAACTGACGATTTGTCTTTCTGTTTTCTTTGTAGGAACCGATCCTCAGGATCGGCCTCTTCTGCTCCGAGCAGTATTGCCTGGTCAGAGGGCACTCCTTCTGGTTCTGTTGGAACCGACCGGCTGGCCATCCGGTCAGCGGATTTCCTCCTTATCCCTAAGTCTGCCCAACCTTTTTTCCAGGGTAGACTTAGGGAAATTTTCACAGATTTGGCAGTCTGAATCAAGGTGGTCAAACCCCAGACAATAAACACAGGTGGTGTGGGGATCAGCCTTAGCAAAGACCTCTCCACACACACTGCAGTGTTGAAACCCAGTAGGCCCGTTTTTTCTTTTGGGTTTCTCAGACATAGCCATCCTAACCAACAGAATTTACCCTTTTTACAGCAACAGCCAGGCAAGACTCCCTTATCAGTTTCTAACCGTGTCACGGGTATTGGGGAAAAAAAATGCAAGAAATAAGTTTTTTTTTTAAACCGATATAGACCGGTAACCGCACACTTAAGTTAAAGAAAGATAAGAAACAGAAACACACTAGATGACCAGTTCAGCCGAACCGGTCAAAATACCAGTTTTACAATTTCCACAAGTTTTTACTATGGCTAGTTCACTACCTAGTACTTACTGTACCACAGACAGAGATCTGAACCGAAATTTGCGAAATAATCGGTAAAACCGATGACTTTAACCGACTGTTGAACCGCGAGCAGAGGAGAAAATCTCCAGAGCGACTGTTCAGTTAGGCGGAGTAAGGAGTCTGACGGTTGCACTTCAAAGTGCTGCAGACAGAGGTTTGAACCGAACTCAAGCTCAATGTTCTATGCTCTGCATAGAATTTAACTCTCTACTCTCCGGGGCAGTTCAAATGCTGGGGCTAACTGCAATAGTCAGAATACAGCACGACTTCATGTTGTTTGAAACATGGTACACAGAGAACCATGACTGGGATGTTAACATACCAGGGTACACAACCTACAGGAGAGACAGGGAGGGTAGGAGAGGGGGAGGAGTAGCTCTCTATGTAAGGGAAGGGATAAAAGCAACGCAACAGAAGAGTAACCAGGGAGGAGAGGAGGCACTGTGGGTCACCTTAGAGGCTGGAAATAACACCACAATCCACACAGGGGTTGTATACAGAACCTCATGTCAGGGAGAGGGAATGGACAAGGATATGATAGAAGGCATCCTTACGATGGCAGAGAAGGACAATGTAGTGCAGATTTACTCAGCAAGACGGGTCATGTCAAATACAAGTGGTCCCTGAAACAAGCTGTGCTATGGTCAGTGTTCAGGAAGTGGGGTAGATGTGAGGCTTCAAACAACATGAAGTCTTACTGTATTCTGACTATATGCAGTTAGCCTCAGCACTTGAACTGCTCCAGAGAGTAAGGGGTTAATTCTATGCCAGGGCATAGAATGTTGAGCTCGAGCTCATTTTTCAAACCTCTTTCTCTGGTACATCTCAGTGTAACCATCAGATTCTTTACTCCGCCTAACTGTGAAGTCGCTCCGGAGATTTTTCCTTTGCTTCGGTTTGGTAAAGTTTTGAATCGGTCGGTTTGTTCAGCCGATTTTCTTGATTTTTGGTATCAGATCTCTGTCTTCGGTACAGGGTAGCATAAGTAGATAGATAGTGAATTGTTTCTGAATTTACTGTGTGGAAATTGTTTTTCTTCGGTTTCCTATCGATCGGTCTAGTTGGGAACCGAAACAATCTCTTTTTTCCTTTTTTCTGGGATTTTAGTAGTGGTGTCTGGTTCTTATCGTTTTAAAAAAAAACACAAGATTTTCTTCAGGTTTTTTTCCACAGCCTGTGACACGGTTGGTAACCGATAAGGGTGTATTACCTGGCTTAAAAGCTGTTAAGGGTAATTTGTAGGTTAAGGCTATGTCTGAGAAACCCAAGAAGAAAACTGTCCCACTGGGTTTCAACACTGTACTGAGTGTGGGGAGGCTTTTGCTAAAGCTGATCCCACCTCATTTGTGTTTATTGTCTGGGGTTTGACCACCTCAAATCAGACTGCCAAATATGTAAAAACTTTCCCAAAACCACTTTAGATAAGAGATTGAGTAGGATGAAGGAAAGGGAGGCCGAGAAGTCCGCTGAACCGGATGACCAGTCCGGTTCGGTTCTGACCGAACCTGAGGGGGTGCCTGCTGACACGGGCGATACACCCTCGGGCAAAAGGAGATCCGAATCTGAGGGGTCAGTTCCGTCAAAAAGAAAAAGGAAGTCGGCCGGTTCGGATCCTGACCCGCAAGTTCCAACTGCCGCTGAAATAGCCAAAGCGATGAGCATTGTGTAACCGCTTCGTCTGGTTCCTTCCGAACCGATCCCTCCAACTAAGCGGTCGGTTCGGTTGGACCCAACTCCATTGGATTATGATCCGGAATTGTTTTATGATGTGGAGTGGGAGGGAGATGAAGAGGAGGAAGAGGATTTTTGAGGATACTAATTTTGGAGGCCTAAATGAGCCTATGGAGCCTGACATCTCCCCAGACAGGCCTTCCAGTGTCTCCACTCCCAGGCTTTCTGAGTCCCCATCCCATTTTCTGTTTTACAGAAAAGTGGCTGAAACCCTCCAGCTTCCAGTGGTGGAAGCTGCTGATGAGAAAGAAGAGCCTGGCTATATAGAAATGATGGATGTCCCAGAGTCCAAAAGGCTATCCATCCCTCCTCACAAGTCCTTGGGGAAACAGACGAGAAAAATTTTGCAAATGCTTAACTCTTTACATCCTGTGGATAAGAAAATGGACAGCAGATGCACTCTGTCAGGCTCAGGTATGGAATTTTTGTACAACCATTGCAGCCATGTTGGGGAAGTGCAGGCTACAGCATGTGACAGGGCTAATATTCCTTTGGCTTCACACCTCCCAGATAAAGGTTCCAGGAAGGTGGATGCCATGGCCAAAAAACAGTACTTGGCATCTTCCTTGGGATTCAGGCAGGCAACCTACATGGCCCATACAGCTACATACCAGAAGTCTAGGTGGGACACAGTAATGGAACTAGCAAAGAAGGCCTCCCCCAGCTAGCCAAAGAGTTGGGAGGAGGTGGCTGCTGATGGAATAGAGGCATCAAAAGTGCGATTTCATACTGCTGTTGACTCTAATGATGTGGCATCTAGAGTCATGGCTACATCTGTGTCTCTCAGGACATTTGCTTGGCTCAGATGTACTAGCCTGTCTCAGGATACCCAGGCTAAGGCCATGGATTTCCCTGTGGTTGGTAATTCTCAGTTTGGAGAGCAGACAGAGGCTTACATGAAGAAAATGGATGAGTACAGGACCACCTGCAGGAGTGCACAGACCAAAGAAAGGCAAGCCACTCCTCAGAGGCAGCAGTTTAGGGGCAGGCCTTTTCACAGGCCTTTTTACCAAGCCCAGGCCTCCTCTTCCTTCTCACAGAGGGGATTCTTCAGAGGGAGAGGCAGAAGGAGGATGAGCAGGGCTGCATCCTCTTCCCAGCCCAAGGCTCCTGCCAAACAGACACCCTAATGTGTCAGTTCGGGTCGTCTCCCCTATACCAGTAGGGGGCAGGCTGGCTTACTATTTCTAGGCTTGGAAGTCTGTTACTTCAGACAAGTGGGTCCTGGAGGTAGTAAGCCAGGGCCTGGCTCTCAGTTACAAAAGATTTCCAAAAATGAGATTCAGGTCTTTTCCTCCTGCATCAGCATCAGAGACCATTGCCTTAGAGGCAGAGGTTTCTTCCCTGCTAGCTCTCAAAGCATTGGAAAAAGTTCCTCCACAACACAGGAGCAAAGAACTGTACTCCAGGAACTTCCTTACCCCAAAAAAAGACAGGGGAGTGGCGACCCATCCTAGACTTGAGATATCGAACAAACATATCATAAAACCAAAGTTCAAAATGGTGATTCTGGGAGTAATCCTCCCCTCTCTGTGGCCAGGGGAGTGGCTAGCATCCCTGGACCTCAAGGATGCCTATTTCCACATTCCTATCAGGTGCTCCCACAGAAAGTACCTCAGGTTCGAGTTGCCCTCAGACCATTACCAATTCAGAGCCATGCCCTTCGGCCTCACTTCAGCTCCAAGGGTATTTACAAAGTGCCTTGCAGTAGTAGTGACCTTCCTCAGAAGACAGGGTATCTCAATCTTCCCTTATCTGGATGACTGGCTCATTGTAGGCCAGTCCTCAGACCAAGTCAAGTCAGCTCTGGAAGTTTCTCAGAATCTGCTCAGTTCCCTAGGATTCTTTCTCAGTCTTCCCAAGTCAGTTCTTGAACCTGTACAACTCCTCACTTTTATAGGAGTAGAGTTAGATACAGTCCAGGCAAGGGCCTTCCTCCCACAGACAAGGATAACTGCCCTTAGACATCTGGCCTCCTCTTTTTGGCCTCTGGTCTCTCGACCAGCCAGGCACTTTCTCCAACTTCTAGGCCACGTGGCAGCTTCGACTGCTGTGGTGCAAGGGGACAGGTTTCAGATGAGGGACATTCAGTTCCACTTAAGGTAGTTTTGGTCTCAGAAGAAAGATTCTCTCACCAAACTGATTCCAGTGACTCGGACTCTGGTCCAAGCTCTCCATGGTGGCTGGATCAGGACAATCTCAGACAGGGTGTCCCATTTCTCAGTCAAGCCCCCTTAGTGGTTTTAACCACAGATGCCTCTCTCCTGGGTTGGGGAGCCCATCTGGGGACTCTCACTGCACAGGGAATTTGGTCACAGCAAGAGTCTCTCCTTCATATCAGTCTCCTGGAACTCAGAGCTGTTTTCCTAGCCCTCCAGGCTTCTTCAGAGTCAGTGAAAGGCAAAGTGGCGCAAGTCAGGACAGACAACACCACCATAATGTGGTACATAAACAGGCAGGGTGGCACTTGGTCTACGGCCTTGTGCACAGAGGCCATGAAACTGTGGTCTTTAGCTTACTTTCGCCAAGCTTCCCTGACAGCAGTTCATCTTCTATGGAAGGACAATGTGCTGGCAGATGCTTTGAGCAGAATATCCCAGGGCCATCACGAATGGACCCTGAACCCTCATATCCTGAAAGTCATCTTCACCAGGTGGGGCACTCCAGAGATAGATATCTTTGCAGCCCCAGACAATTATCAACTTCCTCGGTTTTGCTGCAGACCTCCAGTCCCAGGGACTGTTTCTCTGGATGCCCTCCTATTAGATTGGACAGGCAGGTCTCTTTATGTTTTTCCTCCCTTTCCTCTACTATTCAGAGCCCTGATCAAGATCAGGTCTCAACTCTGCACAGTGATTCTAGTGGCCCCAGACTGGGCCAGACAACCCTGGTATCCTCTCTTGTTGTCTCTAGCAGTGTCCCCCCCCCCCCGTCTCTACCCAGGAGACACAATGTGTTAACCTTCTCTCAAGGGAGGATTTGGTAGCCTGGTTCTTGAAGAGTTAGAATATGCAGGCCTGCATCTTTTTCAGGGGGGTCCTGGATATTTTGAAGGTCTCTAGGAAACCTTCTACCAGGAAAACTTATAATTCCAAATGGAAAAGGTTCACCGTTTGGTGTTCTCAGGGAAGCATACAGCTGGAGGCTGCAGGTATTGCCACAGCCTTGGATTATTTGATTCATCTTAATAGCCTAGGCCTTAGGCCTGCAACCCTTAAAGTTCATTTAGCAGCTGTGTCTGCTTTTCTCTCTGCAGGGAAGGGATCTTCCCTGGCATCCCATCCTGTTTTCAGTAAGTTCTTCAAAGGCTTGGTCCACAATAACCCTCCTTTTAGAGAGCCCTCTGCAGCTTGGGATCTGAATGTCTGCATTGCACAGCTTATGCAGCCACCCTTTGTGCCCTTAGCTTCTGCTGAACTTAAGTACTTGACTTGGAAAACTGTGATCTTCCTTGACATAAAGTCTCCACCACTCATTCACACTAATGGGAACTACGCTGGAGGCGCTAGGACCCAGCGGAAGCAAACCTTTTTGCAGGAGGGCTGGTGCCAGAGATGGAGCCGCGAGGAGCAACGCCACGAGCCTCTGCTCGTGTGGCAATGACTATCTCGGCGTCGACCCTCCAACCGCCTCAGTTCCTTTTTTCCCACCGTCGAGTGCACTTCTGTGAGACGTCGCTCGCCTGCTGGGAGTCAAACTTCAAACTAGCAGCGTAGTTTTCAGTTTATTATTTTGTAGTATTTTTCAAATAAAGTTCCGCTTACAATAATTTATTCTTATCAAAGAAAGAAGTCTCAGTCTGCATTGACGGAGTCGACCATGAGTGGGTCAGGTGACGGTAGGGAGACTTCGTATGAAAGCTGTTAAGTCAGCTGGGCTGGGTCCGGTCCGCCTCTGGGGGGTGGGGGTCTGACAATGGATGGTCCAGTGCCCGAGGATGGGCGGTCCCACCAGAAGCATAAAAGTAAACGGTCGCATTCTCTGCACCGTTCGGCCTCTAGCTCTTCTTCGGCCCGTAGTTCAAAAAGAAGGTATCACTCAAGGTCGCCCTCTGATATATCTGCACGTCAACGGTCAGTCATTGGGGTCTGTTGCTGGTCTCCTCGTTCGGAGTCGCCGGTTTCTGGTTCTGGTCACTAACCTCTTCGACATCGGAGCCCTTCCCCGCCTTCTGGTAGGGCTTCCGATGAGCAGTTTCATCAGTGGGCTGCTCTGATGGAGCAATGGGCTCAGAGGCTGGTCCAGCTGCCTGGCCCGGTCACTCCGGGGCCCTAGGGCTTTTCAGGGAATCGGGCAGGGCGATTGGGCCTCCCTAGTCGCGTGACACCCTCTTCGGTGCCGTCGACTCCGCGCTCAGGTGTTTCCCCCACTCACATGGCTGCGGTGCAGGAGGCCACACCGATGCCTCTATCTCCTGGTATTCTTCCTTCTTTTCCCTCAAATCCTAATTTTCGGGGCCCTGGGTTGGTTTCAGCGCCGTCGGTGGGTTGCTCGGCGCCATTTTCGGTGCCGGTGCGCCTCCTGGTGCCGTCCTCGGCGCCACCCTCGGCACCAAGTGGCTTTTCGGCACCATGTTCTTCGGCGCTGTCTGCTTTGTCGGTGCCATGTGGCCTTTCCGCACCGTGCTCTTCTTCGGTGCCAAGGCCTGGCTTTTCATCTGCCAATCTTCAGGGCTTCTCCTCTCCGAATTCTTTTTCTTCCTCTTTTCCTGCTGATTTTCATTCCTTTCCTGTCCATGCAGTCCCTCCTGGACTGTCAGGAGATGATATTGAGCCCGACCCAGATCTTAGACTGGGTGATGATGTGGAAGGAGCAGGACCTAATACTGTTGCAGAGTCTGTGGTCGAGGACCTGTCATTTAAGTCTCTGCTGAAAAATTTGAATTCCACTCTTTCTCTCCAGACTATGGACATCGATCCTGGGAAGCTTTTAAGACTCCAATACCTTCATGTTCTGGACATCCCTATGGATGTAACTCCCCCGGTACAACCCTCCTTTGAGACGTTTTCTCAAATGGTATGGAATAATCCTGCTCTCATTCCTTCTGTGGCTAAGTCCATAGATCAGAAGTATGCAGCTCCCAAGGATCGACTCATTTTGGCCTCCCAAGCCTTTGCGGATCCTATTGTAGTCTTCGCAGAGAATGATAAGGTCGTCCTTCCTCAGACTACTACAGCTCGACCTATAAACAAAGAATCTCATAAGATAGATACTTTAGGTAAGAGAGTCTTTGCTGCATCCACCCTGGGTCGCCAGCTACCAGGGCTATTTCTCTCAATATGAGTATATTCTTTGGCATTCACTCAAACAAATGGTTGAAGCTCTACCGGCGTCGGACACTAACTCAGAGCTTCTTCAAACCATAACCAGGGGCATCGAGTCCAACAGCCAGCAGGTTTAAGCAGCTATGGTGGATCAGGGGAAGGCAGTGGACATGGCCTATCTGGACTTCAGCAAGGCCTTTGACACTGTGCCACATAGAAGACTATTACACAAACTGGGGAATATGGGTGTGGGCAGGACAGTAGTGTGGTGGGTAGGTAACTGGCTGGGTGGCAGGACACAGAGGGTGGTGGTAAATGGCTGTCACTCCACAGAGGGAAGAGTGACCATGGGGTACCACAGGATCAGTGCTGGGACCGGTCCTATTCTAACATCTTCATCAGTGACATTGCGAGGATCTAGAAGGCAGAATTTCACTGTTCGCTGATGACACAAAGCTCTGTAACAGAGTAGACACACCAGAGGGTGTAGACAGAATGAGAAGGGACCTGCAGAAACTTAAAGAATGGTCAAGGGTTTGGCAGTTGAAATTCAATGCAAAGAAGTGCAAGATAATGCATATGGGGCACAAAACCCTGCACAATATATCAGTTGGGGGTGAGGATATGGCATGCACCAAGCAGGAAAGGGATCTTGGGGTTGTCATCTCTGATGACCTCAAGGTAGGGAAACAGTGTTACAAGGCATCAGGTAAAGCAAATAGGATGCTGGGATGTATAGGCAGGGCATCACCAGCAGGAAAAGGGAGGTCATAATTCCGCTATACAAGACACTAGTGAGGCCCCACCTGGAGTACATTGTACAGTTCTGGAGACCATACCTCACGTAAGGACATAGACAGGGTAGAGAAGGTTCAGAGGAGGGCAACAAAGATGGTGCATGGATTGCATCACAAGTCCTATGAAGACAGGTTGAAGGAACTGAACATGTACTCCTGGAGGAGAGGAGGAGAGAGGGATGAAGAGACATACAAGTATCTTACAGGGATGAACAGGGTGCAGGAAAACACTATTTTTAAGCGAAAAATGTTCCAGGACTAGAGGGCATGGGATGAAGTTGGAGGAGGATGATTCAGAGAAACATGAGAAAGAATTTCTTCAGAACGGGTGGTGGACAAGTGAACACCCTGCCAGAGGAAGTGGTGGGGGCTGAAACAATCACGGGATTTAAGAATGCATGGGATAGACATAAAGGAATTCTAGAGGTCAGGGGTAAGGGGAAATAGACTTCTAGGAAAACAAACTGAACTTACAAGCTCAAATGGGCAGACTGGGTGGGCCATAGGCCCTTATCTGCCGACACTGTCTATGTATCTATGTATCTATATGGACGCCTTCAATACTGCCTCCCAAGCGGCGGCGGTGGGCATTTGTACCCGCCGCCATTCCTGGCTGCGCACTTCAGGTTTCACGAATGATGCCCAGCAACAGGTCATGGCGTTGCCCTTCGATGGTGTGTATCTCTTTGGCCCTCAACTAGAACAGGCTCTAGAGGCCACACTAAAGACTAGGTCAGCCATTAAATTGGCTCAACCTCTTCCCACCCCCTCTCGGGTGGGTGTTAACAAACGCCAGTTTCATAACCGTCAGTCCTTTTGAGGCAAAGGCAGGGGAGGTTTTAATAAAAATCAAGCCCCTCAGCCTCAAAAGGAAACGCAACAGAAGGCGCAAGGACCCAAAGCGCCCAGTGCCGCCTTCTGAGTTTCTGGCCCAAGTCCCACCTCAGCTGCCCGAGGGGGACTCCTTAGCGGTGGGAGGTCGTCTGACTCAATTCTACAACCAGTGGAAGTCCATAACTTCGGACAAATGGGTCCTCTGGATAATCCACGAGGGATATTCCCTCAATTTTACAGAGAACCCTCCGGATTGTCCCCCCAAACAGCAGCCAAAACTGTCAATACTTCAGTCAGAACTTCTCGCCTCTGAGACACAAGGCCTTCTGAACAACAGGGCAGTGGAAGCAGTTCCGCTGGATCAAAGGAACACAGGGTTCTACTCCCATTACTTTCTAGTTCCAAAGAAAACCGGGGGCATGTGCCCCATTTTGGGCCTCAGAAAATTAAACAAATTTCTTCCCAAAGAGAAATTCAAAATGATATCGCTAGGAACCCTGTTACCTTTGCTTCATCAACATGACTGGTTAGCCTTCCTGGACATGCAGGATGCTTGCCAACATATTCCTATTCACCCAAGGCATCACAAATACCTAAGATTCGTGGCTTTGGGCCAGCATTATCAGTTCAGAGTCCCGCCCTTTGGGCTATCCTCGGTCCCGCGAGTTTTTACAAAGTGTTGTGCAATCCTCGTAGCGCATCTCAGAAAAATTGGAATACAAGTGTTCCCATATCTGGATGACTGGCTTCTAGCAAGCCCTTCCAGGCAAGGAACTCTCGATGACGTTGCCACAGCCTCAGACTTTCTCACTTCCATGGGAGTCCTGCTAAATCTCAAGAAATTGCAGCTGCAGCCCTCCCAGAGGCTCTTTTTCATAGGAACTCTTCTGGACACCTCCTGTGCGAAAGCTTTTCTACCAGAGGACAGAAGGAGCGATATCCTACAGATGGCCCGATACATCAGAGAGAACAGCTCGGTTCGAGCTATCTCGATGCAACAGATGCTAGGTCTCATGGCATCCTCAGTGTTCTCTGTACTCCTAGCACGACTTCACATCAGAACCTCTCAATGGATGCTCAGTACTCAGTGGTCCCCAACCACTCACTCTCAGTCCTTTCTCATCAAGGTGACAGAACCTCTGAAGAAGTCACTAACCTGGGGGTCGCAAGAGGACAATCTTCTGGAAGGATATCCCTTTGCTCCTCTGGATCATCAGATTTCCATTACCACAGACGTGTCCCTGATGGGGTGGGGAGCTCACTGTCAGACTCTCCACGCTCAAGGTACGTGGACTCAGGATGAGTCCCAGCTTCACATAAATGTCTTAGAAATGAGAGACATCCTTTATGCAGTCCGGGCTTTGAAGGACATTCTCTGTCACAAGAACATTCTCCTTCAAACGGACAACAAAGCAGTGATGTATTACATCAACAAGCAGGGCGGTGCTCACTCTTACCCCTTATGCAGGGAAGCGATGAGAGTGTGGGAATGGTGCTTGGAGCACAAGGCTCTAATTCAAGTGGTCTACCTGCTGGGAGTGCAGAACGAACTGGCAGACCGTCTCAGCAGAACAGAGACAGATCCTCACGAATGGTCTCTCGACTCAACCATAGTTCAGTCACTATTCGCAGAGTGGGGAACTCCAGACCTGGACCTTTTTGCATCCCCACTCAACACAAAACTGCCTCTCTTCTGCTCCAGAAATCCAGGGCCTGGCATTTTCTGTCAGGATGCGTTCAGGCTGCAGTGGACAAAACGCTTTCTATACACCTTTCCGCCTCTTCCTCTAATTCAGAGGGTACTTCTCAAATTCGGGTCCCAGGGGGACAAAATGATCCTCATTGCTCCCTTCTGGCCTCGACAGATATGGTGTCCATTACTCAACAGTATGTCGGAAACCCCTCCGAAAGCGCTTCCCCTTCAGACGAACCTTCTGACTCAGGGGCCTGTGGTCCATCCCAATCTGAGATCGCTTCACCTTCACGCTTGGCTCCTGAAGAGATAGAAGTGAACAGGTTCAATGTCTCTCACAGAGTTTCAGATAATCTTCTGGCTGCGCGCAAGCCAGCCAGTAGGAAAACTTACACAGCCAAATGGAAGTGTTTTTCTCTCTGGTGTGCAAAATCCTCTTTGAATCCTTTTTCCTGCCCACCAAATAAAGTTCTAGAGTACCTTTTAGACCTCTCAAATTCAGGTCTGCAATACTCTACAGTCAGGGTTCACCTTTGTGCCATTTCAGCTCATCATGAGCCAGTACTTTCCTTGTCACTGGCTCAGTTACCCTTGGTTAAGAGGTTTCTTAAGGGAATTCTGCATACCAGACCTCCTATCAGATGTCCAGTCGCAGCCTGGGACATTAGTCTTGTGCTAAACATGCTCACTGAAAAACCTTTTGAGCCTCTAGCTACCTGTGAGTTGAAATTTCTCACTTGGAAAACGGCCTTCCTGGTGGCCATTACCTCGGCCCGCAGGGTCTCTGAGATACATGCCTTGATCACAGACCCTCCGTATACTGTGTTTCATAAAGACAAAGTAGTTCTTAGGACCCATCCTAAGTTTCTCCATAAGGTTGTTTCAGAATTCCATCTAAACCAACCTTTGGTCCTTCCTACTTACTTTGAGAACTTCCAAAATGAAGGGGAGCATTCTCTTCATTCCTTGGACATCAAAAGCATTTTGCATTTCTATTTAGGTAGAACAAAAGATTTTCGCAAAGCTCTACAACTGTTTGTTTCCTTCAGTGAGACTCATCTGGGTCAACCTGTCGCTATCAGATGCATTTCAGCATGGCTGGTGGCATGCCTTCGCCAGTGTTATTCCATTGCACAGGTTAAGCTGGAAGGAAGAGTGTACGCTCACTCTACTAGAGCGGTCGCGGCTTCTCTGATGGAAATACGCAATGTGCCCATTGCAGATATTTGCAATGCGGCTACCTGCAGCTCACTGCATACTTTCGCCAAACACTATGCCCTGGATGTCAATGCCAGATGACATATTTCGTTTGGCAGAACCATCCTTAATGGACTTCTGTCCTAAATTTGTGAGCTCTTGGTCTCTCTTGCCGCCCTCTTGGGGGATTATTAGCTCGGTACTCTCCCATTAGTGTGAATGAGTGGTGGAGACTTTATGTCCGAGAAGATATGGAAATTATGTACCTACCGTAATTCTTGATCTTCTTGGACGAAGTCTCCACCACTCATTCACACGCCCACCCACCATCCCCCGAGCTCACCTCTGTTGTTGGTCTTCACTCCCTCAATCTTCAGGCTGTGAAGACTTCTTTCTTGACCCTTCTTATACGGGTCTTCCGGACTATCTTATGTCTGGTTTTTGGTTAGGCTATCCTTCTAGGTTAGTTATTCTGCACCTCCTCGGAAAAAAAGGTACTGAGGCGGTTGGAGGGTTGACGCCGAGATAGTCATTGCCGCATGAGCAGAGGCTTGCAGCACCGCTCCTTGCGGCTCCATCTCTGGTGCCGGTTCTCCTGCAAAAAAGTTTGCTCCCACTGGGTCCTAGCGCCTCCGGAGTAGTTCCCATTAGTGTGAATAAGTGGTGGAGACTTCGTCCAAGAAGATCAAGAATTATGGTAGGTACATAATTTCCATTTCCTGGTAGCTATTACTTTTGCCAGGAGGATCAGTGAATTACAGGCCTTGTCAGTAGAACCTGACTTCATTTCCTTTCATAGGGACAAGGTGGTCCTCAGGACAAATAGAAAGTTTCTATCTAACGTGGTATCATATTTTCATCTGAACCAATCTGTCTGTACCTGTGTTTTTCACTGACCATTATTCCTCAGGGGAGAGAGGATTGCACAGTTTGGATGTGAAAAAGACGCTTAGCTATTACATAGAGCATACTGTGGCTCATAGGAAGGATTGTCTTCAGCTATTTCTCACTTACGGAGAAGTGGGAAAAGGTAGACCTGCCACTAAAAGGACTACTATCAGGTGGATTGTCTCTTGTATCTAATTCTGCTATTCCAAATTGGGCAAAGAACCTCCTTCAGGCCTGAGGACCCACTCAACTAGAGGTACAGCTACCTCCCTTGCAGCTGCTAGAGATATCCTCTTGGTAGAAATATGTAAAGCAGCCATCTGGAAAACAGTCCATACATTCACCAAGCATTACTCTGTGGTCATCCAGACTAGGAGTAGTGCTCGGTTTGGTACAGCAGTGTTGCAGAGCCTATGCCCAAAGTAAGGTTCTGTGTCCCCTCCTCCTGGGGGGAACTGCTTGGTAGTCTACATATAGTCAGAATACAGCAAGACTTCATGTTGTTTAAAGAAAAAATTACTCACCATAGTAATGTCATTTCTTCTATTAGAGTCTTGCTGTATTCTGACCTCCCTCCCTGCTCCCCTCTCAGAAACTAGTTTTTGGGATGGTGGTTGGTAGGTACAGTGTTGCACCTCAGGGGTGTACCTTGCACCCCTCCTTTTACTTAGGGTGTGGTTGTTGTTGTGGTTCTTTTGTTATTTGTTATATATTTAATTCACAATCTACTCTGTTTCTTCTTGGGTTCTCGACTTGAGTCTTATGGACCCAAGCTTTGTGGCCTTTTTGGGCCTAAAATTAAAACAATTTCCATAACTCTAGTTAGTTAGTTTTTGCTCGTAAGAATCTGATGGTTACACTGAGATGTACTAGAGACAGAGGTTTGAAAACCGAGCTCGAGCTCAACGATCTATGCCCTGGCATAGAATTAACCCCTTTCTCTCCGGAGCAGTTCAAGTGCTGAGGCTAACTACATATAGTCAGAATACAGCAAGACTCCATTAGAAGTATTTTTTTTTCTTTTTACCTTATGAGAGAACATGAAACTATCACTGTTCTGCTGCAGATCCCCATCTCTGGGAACAGTCCCAGAGTAAACTCTCAGTTCGCAGTGGGGAAACAAGTTCCTTTATGCTTTCCAAACCTTTCTTTTGATACAGAAGGCACTTCTGAGAGTGATACTGTTATAGATAACCATGATCCCAATAGCATCAGATGGGCAAGACAGCCACGGCATACACTATTACTCCAGATGCCCAAAAAGACTTGCATTCTGCCCCGTATCAAAACCTTCTGACAATCTTAAAAGGCCAGGTGAATGGTCCAAACTTGGAATCATTTCGCCTGAAGGCATGGTTCCTGAAGTGGTACAGGTTTCTATGCTGGTTCTTGCTACCTAGGTTATAGAGGTCCTTAGGATGGCAAGAAAGCTATCCACAAGGAAAACTTAAGAACAAAGGCAGCATGGATTTCAGGGGGAGCGGTCAGAAAAATCTGATTGAGTTCTTTGACTTGGTGACCAGGGAAATAGATTGGGGACGGCAGTGGATGTGACCTGTCTGGACTTTAGCAATGCCTTTGACACCATGCTGCACAGGAGACCAATTAAGACATCGATCAGCTTAGATGGGGGTATCCAAAGTGTTGAATTGAGTTAGAAACCAGTTAACTGATAGGTAACAGAGGGTGGTGGTTAATGGCACTCACTCTAATGATGGGGGAGAGACCAGTGGGTGCCTCAGGGTTCAGTACTGGGACCGGTCCTCTTCAGTGTCTTCATAGATGACACTGCAGATGAACTGGAAGGTAACGTATGCCTTTTTTTGCAGATGATACCAAAATCTGTAATAGGGTGGACAATAAGGAAGGGGTGGAAAGAATGCATAGGACTCTTAGGAAACACAAGGAGTCAAGATCATGGCAGCTGAGGTTCAGTGCCAAAGAGTGCAAAATCATGCACTTAGGATGTAGGAACCCAAGAACTGAATATGGGATGGAGGCAGATGCTATCAGTCACTAAGCAGGTAAGAGACCTTGAGTTATCATATTTGATGACTTCAAAGTGGTAGGGCAGTGTGACAAAGCAGTGCACAGGACCAGTGGGATGCATAGCAAGAAGTATTTCCAGCAGGAGGAGGCAGGCAGTATTGCCACTGTGTCACTGGCTGTTGAGACCCCACCTGGAGTATTGTGTCCAGTTCCAGAGGCCCCATCTCAGAAAGGACATAGACAGGGTGGAAGCAAGCCAGAGGAGGGCAACTAGAATGGTGCAGGGGTTGCACCCAAAAGCTCTGTGAGGAGAGGATGAGGGAACTGTAATGTGTATGCCCTGGAAGACAGGAGAGCGAGAGGGAATATTCATTTATTTATTCGTTACAAATCGGGTTTACAACCTTTGAGTCAGAGACTCATTTACAAAGGCACCTCGTCGCGGGGGAGGGGGGGGCAGACATCAAGACAGTTATTACAGAGCAGATTAAAACAGAGGATAACTTTACAAGTGCAGTAAAAGGAACATTTATCATAGATACACTTAGGTTACATAATGTAGTAGTTTGCATGTTACTTAGGTTACATAATGTTACAAAATTGTGAGTTACACTCATGGATATAGTAGGTCCTCAGAGAAGACAGTGGGTTACATCCCTGTTTGGACCTAGTAGGGAAGGGGTAGGTCTGGGGGAGGGAGAGGCTGTCCAGTGGACATTGTCGAGCCAGGGGGCAAGGCGGGCAGGAACCACAGGTTACAACAGGGGGTTAATTGCACCTACAACAGCGGGTATTAAAGATATAGTTCCGAAGGGCTGTTTTGAAGGAGCCAATTTTTGGCAAGTTGGGGATGCAGCTAGGGAGGGAGTTGAACCTGGTGGGGGCTTGGTAGAGGAAGGATCTCTGGGCAAGAGAGGTCTTGGTTCTGGGCACCTTGAAAGTGGCCTTAATAGAGCTACGGGTGGTGATGGACAAAGATGGCAGCTGTAGGGAGGTGGAGACCCCCGGGGGGGGGGTCCTAGCAGAGATTTCGTAGCTAGAAGGCAGGTCTGGTAGAGCAGTCACTCCTCAAAGTTGAGAAGATTGGTGGTAGTATTGAGAGGGCAGGTGTGAGTACAGCTGGGGCACTGGTCAGGAGCCTGCAGGCCTTATTGATGGAGAGTTGGATTTTGGAGAGGGCAGTGTTGTCAGCTGAAGCGTAGATGGGCAAGCCATAGTCCATGAGGAACAAGGCGGAGGAGGTGATGGCCAGCCTGAGGGCAACCTAAGGCAGGCAGCCCCTGTGCTGGTATAGCAGGCCAATCCGAGAGTTAATGGCGGCTGACAGGGCATTAATGTGGGCGTGGAAGGAGAGGGCAGTATCGAACGTGATGCCTAGGTACTTGTATGTGGTCACTTGTTCTAGCAGGTGCAGAGTGCTGGGGATAATCAAGAGGGTTTTTTTAGCTTTATTTTGGTGGTGGGAGAAGAGCATTGATTTGGTTTTCTTTAGTTAATGACCAGTCTGCGGTCTGCGAACCACCTTTCGGCTTGGTTGTAAGCTTGCTGGAGGGATAATTGGAGGGAGGTGGGATTGGGATGTGAGGCAACGAGGACTGCATCATCAGCGTAGAGGAGCATTTTACCAGTACATGAGCTGGGGAGGGTGTTGAGGTAGAGACTAAAAAGTATTGGACCCAGGATGGAGCCCTGAGGGACCCCGGAGTGAACAGGAAGAGTGCTGGAAAGGGAGCCACTGATCTTGACCTGCTGGGATCTAGCAGAGAGGTAGCTAGAGAACCAGGAAATGGGACCACCAGAGAAGCCAAGTTGGTGGAGAGAGTCGAGTAGAAGGGGATGACAGACAGTGTCTAAGGCCTTGAAGAGGTCAATGAACACTTCTCCTGCAAGGCTGCCAGAGTCGAGCGCAGCATGCAGGTGTTGGGAGAATTCCAGGAGAGCCGTGGTTGTACTGTGTCCTTAGGGGAAACCGTGCTGCTCTGGACACATGATGTCATACTTGGTTAGGTATTCAGAGAGCTGGATCAACACCACTTTTTCAAGGGCTTTAGAGAGTGGGGGGAGGATGGAGATGGGCCGCTAATTGTTGGGGGTGGATCGGTCCCCACTGTTATGTATGGGTGTGATTTCAGCAGTTTTCCAAGCACTTGGGAACTGACCCAGGCATAGAGACCGGTTTAGAAGGTCAGTCAGGGGGACTAGGACTTTGTCCAAGACCATACGGAGGATCCTGGAGTCGAGGGGGTCACTGTTGGGGTTATTGCTGCCTAAGGCTTTTAGCATGTGCGGCCTGGCTTCTTGAGGGGATAGGGTGTGCAGGAAGAATGGTGGGCGATGCAGGACCGGAGGGAGAGAGGTGGGGATTGGGTCAAAGAAGCTGCTGGGGAGGACCGAGCTTAGGTCAGAGAAAGCAGTGTTAAGGCAATCGGCTATAAGGAGTGGATCTATGGTGGGGGTGCCATTGATGGAGAGCTGAGATGGTGGGGGGGGAGCGGGACTTCCCATTTAGCTCTTTCATATTATCCCAGAAGGTCCGGGCTGAACCCCAAGTGGAAGTGAGGGTGGTCTGGTAGTGCTCTGCCTTGGCCCACCTAATGGCCCAAGTGCACTTACTATGTTCTGAGTTGTAGGCCTGTCTGTCAGACGCCTTTCCAGATTCTACAGCAATGTGCCAGAGATTATCTCTGTTTTTGAGTCTCTGGAGGAGGGGTGGGGTGCTCCATGGGGCACTGCATTTTTTGGAGCGGATCCTGGTGAGGGGGGGCGAAAAGGTCACAAGCCTTACAGAAGGCATTTGTGAAGTGGTCAAGAGCTAAGTCAATGTCAGGGGCGCGCTGGATAGGGGACCAGTCTAGCTGGGCTAGGTATTGTTTTCATTTTCTGAGGCCGCTGGGTCATAAACAGCGGCACAGAGTGGCCTGGGACACTGGCTTCAGAGTGGAGGATGACCAGAGACAGAGGACTGGGGAGTGATCACTAAGAGAGTTGGGGAGGACAGTGACATCCTGGATTTTGTAGGGGCGGTTAGATATAACAACATCTAGGAGTGTGCTGGTGCCAGTAGAGTGGTTGAATTTGGTGGGCTGGGTGACTAACTGGGACATATCCAGGGCAGCAAAGGAGTCCCTTATATGGGAGGCAGTGGAGGCAAGCCAGTTAACATTGAGATCACCTAGGATGACTTGCTCCACTTTGTGAGGGAGAGATGTGAGATAGTCAATGAGGAAGTGGACCGCTTGGTTTTGATTCCTCGGTGGTACGTAGGAGACCGTGAGGAAGAAAGGGCCTCGGGTGGGGTCGGGTGTGATTTTTAAGGTGAGGGCTTGGGCTCCATAATCAAGTTTAGGAACTGGGAGTGCCTGACCTATAAGGGAGTCTCATACGAGCAGTGCGCAACCACCACTGCGTTTGCCTACTTGGTCTTCCCTGTAGATGGTGTATCCAGGGAGAGTGATAGCGGAGTCAGGGGTGGATTTGGAGAGCCAAGTCTCTACCAGTGCAATTATGCCAGGTTGATGTTGAACGACCCAGCACTGGAGGGCAGCAGATTTCTTTAGGAGACTGCAAATGTTTAAGGATGCAAAGCGGAGGCCAGTTGCAGTACAAGGTTTAGAAGGGCTGGAGCAATAGGTCCTGGGTTTGGGTGTACATTACCAGATAATAATAATAGCAGTGTAATTATTCTGGTTAGTGGCCGGTGGCAAAGGAGACCCTTGGGTCGACACCCAACTGAGGACTTTAGAATCAGGGTGCATGGGATAGATAAAGTGCGAAGGGTGGGAATGGCAGGGGAGAGCTGGGTCCAGGTCAGACCTTGGAGGATGGAGGGAGTGGAGGTGTTGGCAGGGTGGGGGTGTTGGGGGTCATGGGGGTGTCGAGGGTGGGGGAGGGCCAAGTCACTGTGGGGTAGTCTGGGGATGAGGTGCCTAGTGTGGAGGAAAGGTGCTCCAGTCTGTGTGAGGTTTACACCAAGAGGGTGAAGGAGAGCAGACTTAGTAATGGAGTGTAGGTACCCATAGCAGCTGAGCAGTAAAGGAAGAGTGCCAGGAGTAGTATAGAGTAAGGAGATGTAGAGCAGCTTTGGAATGGTTGGTGGAAAACCCCTTTAGTGGGTGAAAAGACTATAAGATGCAAATGGGAAAAATCAGTATCAATAAGTAGAAGATGGAGGGGCAAAGACAGATGAATAGTGATAGACTGACCACATGATAAGTGAAATGAGACAGGAACTATATTGTGTTGGATTGGGTAAGTGTGCTTATAACTGGGCCCTCTAGTGGCTAAAAGGCATAATCTCCTAATGGAAAAGTCAGCAAAACAAAAAGAACAGGCAGGGAGATTCTGAAGCAAGTTTTTTTTTTGTGGGGGGGGGCCACTGCAGCAGCCTCAATGGGACACCGAGGTCAAGGGTGCAGCCCACAGACTTACAGCTCTAAGAGAAGGGGCACGGTGCTCAGGGCAGATAGCAAAATCACAGTACCTTAAGACCTCTCTCAAAACTTAAATCAACTCTTAAGAAATCTCTACATCAGACTAAACATTACTTAAAGTGAGAAATCAAGAACATGTCAAGCAGAGGCCAGTCCTAGCATTAATTTCTTGGCAGCAGTTCCTAGAAGACTTCTGGATTGCTGCACAAAGTGTGAGAAACACTTGCAAACAGGGGCAAGTGATATTCCTCCAGGGGTAGATGCCAAAATTCAGGGTTCCAGCCCGTACCTTGCTTGGAGGATGAGCATTGGGCAGCTTCTCTTTGTTCTGATGGCCAAACTGCAGAATGCAGTTTGTTTGAGAGGAGAGACCCCGAAAGGGCAGAGTTGTCCCCTTGCTTGGAGGGTGAGCGTCGGGCAGCTTCTCTTTGTTCTGCTTACCAAACTGCAGAATTCAGTTTGTTTGAGAGGAGAGAGCCTGAAAAGGCAGAGTTGTCCCCAGTATGATAGAGATCTACATATACCTCACATGGTGAACAGGGTGCAGGAGGCGGGGGCTCTTTCAAATGAGGAAGAGCACCAGAACCAGAGGACATGTGATGAAGTTGGGGGGGAGGTAGGAGGGATTTGAGGAAGTACTACTTCGTTGAAAGAATGGTGGATGTCTAGAATAGATTGTCAGTGGAAGTGGTGGAGGTGAAAACAGTAGAAGGTTTCTAGCATGCATGGGATAGACATAGGGGAATATTAGGAAATGGGCAGGCAGGAGGGAGGGTTGCTGGAGTCCACTTAGGATCTGTGGTGACTGATCAGGCAGGGACCATATGGGCACACTGGGTGGACCACGCGGTCCTTTTCTGCTAACAAATTCTATGTTTCTATTATTGTAATTATGGCTTAATGATTCTAATGAATGTACCTGTTTTTCATCGACTCCGTGCCATTGTAGCTCACGGATGCGCGGAGCCGAGATTTGGGGCAGACTGATCATAATGGAATTTTCACAAAAAATAAGCTTCCAGTACTTCTGTGCACACCTGTACTTAACTATGTATTTTACATCTGTACAGCTTGCTCTACACACCTTCAAACAACATGAAGTCTTGCTGTATTCTGACAATTTGCAGTTGGCTCCAGCTCTTGAACTGCCCCGGAGAGTGAAGGGTTAAATTCTATGCCAGGCATTGAACGTTGGGCTCGAGCTCGGTTGAAAACTCTGTCTGTGTCCTTTTGAAACCAAACCGTCAGATTCTTTACTCCGCCTCACTGAACAGTCGCTCCGGAGATTTCTCCTTCTGCTCGGTTCTATCGCGGTTAAAATTTCGGTTTTAGTCCGATTTTCATTCTGTTTTTTGGTTCGAGAGTCTGTCTGTGGTACCGTAAGTACTTAGATTAGTAGCTGTTGTGTGGAAATTGTGAAATTTTTCTGATCGGTTCGGCTGAACCGACCTTGTAGTAAGATCTTGAAAAGGAAAAAGTTAGTGTGTGGTTACCGGTCCGTATCGGTTTAAAAAAAACGTAATTTTAGCATTTTTTTCCATCACCCATGACACGGTGTGAAACCGATAGGGGAGTCTTGCCTGGCGGTTGCCATATAAAGGGTAAGTTGGCTAGGTTGGCCATGTCTGAGAAACCCAAGAAAAAAAACGGGCCCACTGGGTTTCAACACTGCAGTGTGTGTGGGGAGGTCTTTGCTAAGGCCGATCCCCACACCACCTGTGTTTACTGTCTGGGGTTTGACCACCTCGATTCAGACTGCCAAATTTGTAAGAATTTCCCTCAGCCTACCCAGGGTAGACTTAGGGATAAGGAGACCGAGAAATCCGCTGACCCAGAAGGCCAGCCCGGTTCGGTTCCTACCGAACCAGGAGTGCCCTCTGACCAGGGCAATACTTCTTTGGGCAAGAGGAGAGCCGATCCTGAGGGATCAGTTCCTACAAAAAGAAAATGAAAGGATAAATCGTCCAGTTCGGATCCAGAGCTGCATGTTCCGACCGACGAAGAAATAGCCAAAGCGATTCGGATTGTGGAATCACTTCGTCCGGTTCCGACCGATCCGGCACCTTCTGGCAGAGGTTCATTTCGGTTGGGTTCCCCTGGTTCAGGATTATTCCCCTGAAAATTTTTACGAACCGGAGTTTGATGAGGAGGGGGATTTTGAAGAGGATAATTACGATGGTGAAAGTCTGGATGTGCCTGTGGAACCGGACATCTCCCCAGACAGACCTTCTGGTGTTTCCTCTCCTAGGCTTTCTGGGTCCCCTTCCCATTTTCTGTTCTACAGAAAAGTGGCTGAAACCCTCCAGCTTCCTATTGAGGAGGCTGTAGAGGATCAAGAGGAGCCTGACTTCATAGAGATGATGGACATCCCAGAGTCTAAGAGACTGTCTATTCCCCTTCATAGGTCGTTTGGGAAACAGACACAAAACATTCTTAGGTCTCCCAACTCTGTACCTCCTGTTGACAAGAGAATGGACAAGAGGTACACCTTGTCAGGCTCAGATATGGAATTTCTTTACCAACAATGCAGCCATGTTGGGGTTGTGCAGGCTGCTGCCTGTGATAAGGCAAACATCCCCTTGGCTTCACACCCCCCAGACAAAGATTCCAGGAAGATAGATGCTATGGCAAAGAAACAGTACTTGGCATCATCTTTGGGACTCAGGCAGGCTAATTATATGGCCTATACAGCCAGGTACCAGAAGTCCAGGTGAGACACTGTACTGGCACTGGCTAAACAGGCCTCCCCAAAGCTAGCCAAGGAGCTGGAAGGGGTGGCTGCTGATGGGATTGAGGCATCAAAGGTGCAATTTCATGATGCTGTGGACTCCAGTGATGTGTCATCAAGAATCATGGCTACATCTGGGGCTCTTCGGAGAATGGCCTGGCTCAGATGTACTAGACATTCGCAGGACACCCAGGCTAAGCCATGGATTTCCCTGTAGTGGGTAATTCTCTGTTTGGGGAGCAGACAGAGAATTACATGAAGAAAATGGATGAGTACAGGACCACTTATAGGAGTGCCCAGGCCAAGGAGAGGCAGGCAACTCCTCAGAGGCAGCAAGCTAAGGGCAGGGGCAGGCCTTTTCACAGGCCTTTCTACCAGGCGCAGGCACCCTCTTCCTTTTCTCAGAGGGGGTTCTTCAGAGGGAGAGGCAGAAGGGGGATGAGCAGGGCTGCATCCACCCCTCAGTCTAAGGCTCCTGCCAAGCAGACACCTTGATGTGTCAGCCTGGGTCAACTCCCCCATTCCAGTAGGAGGCAGGCTGGCTTACTTTGTCCAGGACTGGATGTCTGTTACCTCAGACAAGTGGGTCCTGGAGGTTGTAAGCCAAGGGCTGGTTCTCAGTTTCAAAAGTTTTCTGAAACTGAGACCCAGATCCTTTCCACCTGCAAATACTTCAGAAACCCTTGCTCTAGAGGCAGAGATTTTGTGTCTACTGGCTTTAAAGGCCATAGAGAGAGGTCCTACTGCATACAGGGGCAAAGGTCTGTACTCCAGGTACTTCCTTACCCTGAAAAAGACAGGGGAATAGTGACCTATCCTAGATCTAAGATACCTAAACAAGCACCTAGTAAAGCCAAAATTCAAGATGGTGACTCTGGGAAAAATTCTTCCCTCTCTGAGGCCAGGAGACTGGCTAGCCTCCCTGGACCTAAAGGATGCCTGTTTTCACATTCCCATCAGGTGCTCCCACAGAAAGTACCTCAGGTTCGAATTGCCCTCAGGCCATTATCAGTTCAGAACAATGCCCTTCAGTCTAACCTCAGCTCCAAGGGTGTTTAGAAAGTGCCTAGCAGTAGTGGTCGCCTTTTTAAGAAGGAAAAGGATCTCTATTTTTCCATATCTGGACGATTGGCTTCTGGTGGGCCAGTCTTCAGACCAAGTCAAGTCAGATTTGCAGGTTACCCAGAAAGTTCTCACTTCCCTTGGGTTCCTTCTCAATCTTCCCAAGTCAGTTCTCAAACCAGTACAGCTCCTCACTTTTATAGGAGCAGAGCTGGACACCCTCAAGGCTAGAGCCTTCCTTCCTTTGGAAAGGGCAAAAGCCATCTCTCAGCTAGCCTCTTCCTTTCTCCCTTTGGTTTCTCAACCAGCAAGGAATTTTCTGCAGCTTCTGGGCCACATGGCAGCTTCCACAGCAGTGGTCCAAGGAGCTAGGTTTCAGATGAGGGACATTCAGTTCCATCTGAGAACCTTTTGGTCCCAAAGGAAAGATCCTCTTACCAAGCTAGTTCCTGTTACTCAGACCTTAATTCAGGCCCTTCAATGGTGGCAGGACCTGGACAATCTGAGGCAAGGTGTTCCATTTGTCTCTCAGACTCACTCTGTGGTTCTTACCACAGATGCTTCCCTTTTGGGGTGGGGAGCCCATCTGGGAGCTCTCACGGCCCAGGGACTGTGGTCCCCTCAGGAATCCCTTCTTCACATCAACCCTCTGGAGCTCACGGCAGTACTTCTTGCCCTACAAGCTTTCTTTCAGTCAATACAGAACAAGGTGGTTCAGGTCAGGACGGACTCACTACCACCATGTGG
Organism: Neoceratodus forsteri; assembly: GCA_016271365.2. NCBI lineage: Eukaryota > Metazoa > Chordata > Ceratodontiformes > Ceratodontidae > Neoceratodus > Neoceratodus forsteri. The sequence continues at coordinate 1,072,622,152 of CM028130.1, forward strand.
TATATCAACAAGCAGGGAGGTACTCGGTCCACGGCCTTGTGCATGGAGGCCATGAAAGTATGGTCCCTGGCTTATTCCCTGCAGACTTCTATAGTAGCGGTCCACCTCCTAGGAAAGGACAATGTGATAGTGGATGCATTGAGCAGGATTTCCCAGGGCCATCACGAATGGTCTGTGGATCCTTTGGTGTTGAAGGTGATCTTCTCAAGGTGGGGCACTCCGGAGATAGATCTCTTTGCAGCCCCAGACAATCACCAACTTCCTCTATTTTGTTGCAGACCCCCAGTCTTGGGTTCAGTCCCTCTGGATGCTCTGATTTTGAACTGGGAAGGGAAGTTTCTTTATGCCTTCCCACCTTTTCCTCTATTGTTCAGGATTCTAGTCAAGGTAAGGTCACAACCATGCAAAGTGATTCTTATTGCTCCAGACTGGGCCAGGCAGCCTTGGTACCCCCTGTTGCTGTCCTTAGCAGTCCATCTTCCCGTCTCTTCCCAGGAATTACAATCTGCTAACCTTCTCTCAGGGGAGGATTTGTTACCCCAATCTCCAGTCACTCAATCTCAAGGCATGGCTCTTGAAGACTTAGGGTATGCAGATTTACATCTGTCCCAATGGGTTCTGGAGATCCTCAAGGCTTCTCGAAAGCCTGCCACAAGAAAAACCTACAACTCCAAATGGAAAAGGTTCAGTATTTGGTGTTCCAAGAAACACGTTTCACCAGGCCTGCTGACTTGTCTACAGTTCTGGATTACATGGTTTACCTTAATGGCCTAGGCCTCAAACCAGCTACTCTCAAAGTTCATTTGTCAGCTATTTCTGCTTTCCTGTCAGTGGGGAAATCTTCCTCTCTGTCATCTCACCCTGTATTCTGTAAATTTTACAAAGGATTGCTTCATACCAATCCCCCTTTCAAACAACATGAAGTCTTGCTATATTATGACAATTGCAGTATGACCGCAGGTTAGAACTGCTCCGGAGGTGAAATAGTTAACTTCCATGCAAGGCATGGAATCTTGAGCGCGAGCTCGGTTAAGGAAGCTCTGTCTGCATGCTTTCAAACCCAAACCATCAGATTCTTTACTCCGCCTCACTGAACAGTCGCTCCGGAGATTTCTCCTTTTGCTCGGTTCATTTTCACAGTTTAAAACGTTTAAAAAGTATTAAAATTAACCGCAACCATTCGGTTCAAGCTCTGTCTGTGGTAACGTAAGTAATAGATAGGTTTTTCTTACGATTTCTGTGTGGAACTTGTAAAAGGTTTATCGGTTCGGTTTGAACCGATTAGGTTGCATTTTTAAATTGAATTCTGTTACTAGTCCTTTTTTAGAGTGCGGTTCCCGGTTCCTATCGGCTCTAAAAAAAACGGATTTAATTACGTTTTTTTCCACGACCTGTGACACGGTTGGGATCCGATAGGAGAGTCTTGCTTGACGGATTGCCATAAACGGGCAAGTTTTTGGTTAGGCTGGCATAATGTCTGAGAAACCCAAAAGAAAAACCGGGCCCACTGGGTTTCAACACTGCGTTGTCTGTGGGGAAGCCTTTGCCAAGGCTGACCCTCACACCACCTGTGTTTATTGCCTGGGTTCGACCACCTCAATTCAGACTGCCAGAATTGCAAGAATTTCCCTGCTGCCACCATTGAAAAGAGAGTTGGTAGGCTCAGGGAAAGAGAGGCCAAAAAGTCCGCTGACCCGGATGGCCAGCCCGGTTTGGTGCCAACCGAACCTGAGGGAGTGCCCTCTGACCAGGGCCATACTTCCTCCGGCAAACGAAGAGCTGGCTCCGAGGAGCCAATTCCTGCAAAAAGGACTAGAAAGACGGCTGCTGTGGAAAAAGTCATTTCCCCAACAGCTGAAGAGATAGCCAAAGCAATACAAATTGTCCAGTCTCTTTCCCCGGTTCCTCAACCGTCCCCATCTGGGAGACATTCGGTTCACCAACTCCCATCGGTTCAGGATTATGATTTTGAGGAATTTTATGAACCATGGGGGGGGGGGAGGAAGGAGAGTATGAAGAGAGTAATTATGGTCTGGAGGATCTGGACGCTCCTACTGAGCCAGATACCTCTCCAGACAGACCTTTAGGGGTTCCCCCCTAGGCTTTCTGAGTCCCCTACTCATTTCATTTTTTACAAGGAGGTCGCTGAAACCCTTCAACTTCCTGTGGAGGAAGCCGTGGATGATCAGGAAGAGCCTGATTATGTGGAAATGATGGATATTCCAGAATCCAAGAGACTGTCTATTCCCCTTCATAAATCTTTCAGGAAACAGACTGTAAAAGTTTTAAAAACTCCTTATTCTATACCTCCTGTGGATAAAAGGATGGACAGAAGGTATACTTTATCAGGTTCTGACATAGAATTTCTCACACAGCAATGCAGCCATGTGGGTGTGGTGCAGGCTGCAGCCTGTGACAAGGAAAATATCCCCCTAGCTTCACATCCTCCTGAAAAGGACTCCAGGAAGATGGATGCTATGGCAAAGAAACAGTACATGGCAGCATCCTTGGGACTCAGACAAGCAAATTACATGGCTTATGCTGCCAGATACCAGAAATCCAGATGGGATACTGTGCTGGCTCTAGTCAAACAACTCCCTGACAAGTTTGCCAGGGATCTGGAACAGGTAGCTTTAGATGGTATCGAGGCATCAAAAATGCAATTTCATGCTGTGGTGGACTCTAATGATGTATCTTCTAGAGTTATGGCTACTTCTGTGGCTCTTCGCAGAATGGCCTGGCTCAGATGCACCACATTGTCACAGGATACCCAGTCAAAAGCCATTGACTTTCCTGTGATTGGCAATTCTTTGTTTGGGGAGCAAACAGAGAATAATATGAAGAAAATGGATGAATATAGGACCACCTATCGGAGTGCACAGGCCAAGGAAAGGCAGGCCACTCCTCAAAAGCAACCCCCCCGGGGCAGAGGCAGGCCTTTTCATAGGCCTTTTTATCAGGCTCAAGCCTCCTCTTCCTCCTTTACCCAGAGGGGATTCTTTAGAGGAAGGGGCAGGAGGGGTTCAAGCAGGTCTGCTTCCTCTCCTCAGCCCAAAGCCCCTGCCAAGCAGGCACCCTGATGGGGTAGCCAGGGCCGCTTCTCCTCTACTGGTAGGGGGCAGGCTGGCTTACTTTGTCCAGGACTGGAAGTCTCACATCAGACAGGTGGGTCCTGGAAGTAGTAAGCCAGGGACTGGTCCTCAGCTTCAAAACATTTCCAAAGCTGAGGACCAGATCTTTTCCTCCTGCATCTCCATCGGAGGCACTCGCCTTAGAGTCAGAGGTTTCCACCCTCCTCGCTCTCAGAGCCATGGAAAGGGTTCCACCCCTACATCAGGGCAAAGGGTTGTACTCCAGGTACTTCCTTACCCCATGAAAGACAGGAGAATGGCGGCCCATCCTGGATCTCAGATACCTAAACAAGCACCTTTTAAAACCAAAGTTCAAAATGGTGACTCTGGCAATCATTTTACCTTCCCTACGGCCAGGGGACTGGCTAGCATCCCTGGACCTCAAGGATGCTTACTTCCATATTCTCATCAGAAGCTCCCACTGAAAGTACCTCAAGTTCCAGCTACCTTCAGGCCATTACCAGTTCAGGGCAATGCCCTTCGGACTCACTTCGGCCCCAAGGGTATTTACCAAGTGCCTGGCAGTAGCAGTAGCTTGCCTAAGAAGGCAAAAGATTTCCATCTTTCCTTATTTGGACGATTGGCTCATTGTAGGTCAATTCCCAGATCAGGTCAACCTACATCTTCAGATAACCCAGCAACTGTTTCCTTCTGAACCTCTCAAAGTCAGTACTGGAGCCTGTCCAGCTCCTAACCTTCATAGGCGCAGAGCTGAATACCCAGGAAGCCAGGGCCTTCCTCCCCCTAGACAGGGCAAATGCCCTTGTCTCCCTGGCCTCTTCATTCACCCTGCAGGTCTCTCGACCAGCAAGGCATTTTCTGCAGCTCCTAGGGCACATGGCTGTTTCCACAGCAGTAGTGCAAGGAGCAAGGTTTCAAATGAGAGACATTCAGTTCCATCTGAGGGCCTTTTGGTCTCAAAGAAAGGATCCTCTTACCAAACTGATCCCAGTTACTCGAACCCTGATCCAAGCCCTTCAGTGGTGGCAGGATCACAGCAATCTGAGACAAGGAGTTCCCTTTGTCACTCAGCCTTACTCATTAATCCTTACTACAGATGCATCCTCTTGGGGGTGGGGGGCCCATGGGAGACCTCACTACCCAGGGACTGTGGTCCCCACAGGAATCTCTGCTCCACATCAACCTGTTGGAGCTCAGAACAGTTTTCTAGCACTTCAAGCTTTCTCAGAATCTGTTCAGAACAAGACTGTGCAGGTCAGAACAGACAACACCACTACAATGTGGTACATCAACAATCAGGGGCACTCGGGTCCTACGGCCTTGTGCACGAAGCCATGAAGTTGTGGTCTCTGGCGTCTCCCAACACCTCCTTTTCGGCAGTTCACCTCCCAGGCAAAGACAATGTCTTGGCAGATGCTCTCAGCAGGATCTCTCAGGGCCATCACGAGTGGTCCCTGGATCCCCTGGTTCTGGGAGTGGTATTTGCCAAATGGGGCACCCCGTAAATAGATCTCTTTGCAGCTCCAGACAATCACCAACTTCCTCTCTTTTGCTGCAGGCCTCCAGTCTTGGGCTCAGACCCTCTGGACGCCTTAGCCCTCAGCTGGGAAGGGAAGTTCCTCTATGCATTCCCTCCTTTCCCTCTCCTGTTCAAAGTGCTAGTCAAAATCAGAGCCCAATCCTGCAGGGTCATTCTGATTGCCCCGGATTGGCCAGGCAACCCTGGTATCCGCCTCCTCCTGTCCTTAGCAGTCCATCCTCCCTGTGCCTTCCCAAGAATCACAATCTGTTAACATGTGCCCAGGGAAGGGTTTGGTACCCGAATCTCAAGTCTCTCAATCTCAAGGCCTGGTTCTTGAAGAGCTAGAATTTGCAGGCCTACACCTTTCTCAAGGTGTAATGGATATACTCAGGGCTTCTAGGAAGCCTTCTACCAGGGCTACTTATAACTCCAAATGGAAAAGATTTTCCATATGGTGCTCGGAAAAGAATATTCCCCCAGACACTGCTGATTTACCCACAGTCCTGGATTATATGGTCCATCTAAATACTTTAGGGCTGAGACCAGCTACTCTGAAGGTACATTTGGCAGCTGTCTCTGCTTTTCTTTCAGCAGGTAAACCTCTCTCTTTCATCTCACCCTGTGTTTACCAGGTTTTTAAGGGTTTGCTACCTAACCCTCCATTCAGGGACCCTGCCCTGCCTGGGACCTCAATGTTTGCATTGCTCAGCTCATGCAACCTCCTTTTGAGCCCTTGTCTTCAGCTGAGCTTAAGTTCCTGACTTGGAAAACTGTGTTTTTGGTGGCTATCACCTCTGCCAGATGCATAAGTGAATTACAAGCATTGTCAGTGGAGCCAGACTTTATCTCCTTCCACAGAGACAAGGTAGTCCTTCGGACTAATAGAAAGTTCCTGCCTAAGGAGGTTTCGGATTTTCACCTTAATCAATCTATTTCTCTCCCTGTTTACTTCACTGACCGTTCTTCCTCTGGTGAGAGAAGGCTGCACAGCTTAGATGTAAAGAGGGCCCTTAGCTACTACATAGAGCGTACCAAGGGTCACAGGTTTGACTCCCTCCAACTGTTCCTCACTTATGGTGAGGTTGGGAAGTGGAAACCTGCCACTAAAAGATCCATTGCCAGGTGGATTGTCTCTTGCATCAATTCTGGTATGAAAAGTTGGGTAAGACTCCCCTCAGGCCTGAGGGGCTCATTCTACCAGAGGTACAGCTGCTTCTCTGGCTGCTGCCAGAGACATCCCCATTCTAGAGATATGTCAAGCAGCTACCTGGAAAATGGTTCACACTTTTACCAAGCATTATTCCTTGGACATCCAAGCTAGGAGTGATGCTCGGTTTGGCACAGCTGTCCTTCAGAGCCTTTTCCCTAAGTAGGTTCTGTCCCTCCTCCTTGGGGGTACTGCTGTGTAGTCTGCAATTGTCATAATATAGCAAGACTTCATGTTGTTTGAAGAAAAAATTACTCACCTTAGTAATGTTGTTTCTTCTAATGGAGTCTTGCTATATTATGACCTCCCTCCCTGCCTGCCCCTCTCAGAACCTCGTTTTGCACTGTGGGTGGACATCACAGTGTTGGCACTCTGTTTTTCTTGCCACTTTGTTGTTTTGTTTCACCCTCCCTAGGGTGAGTGTGTTTATTTCATTATTGGGTCTCTTGACTTGAGTCTTTTTTCGAGACCAACAAGTGTGTTTGTTAGGGTAGTAGTCAGTTGGCTAGTGTAGGTTTACAGCTTCCACACAGAACATTAGTGAGTTTTAGCTCGTAAAGATCTGACGGTTTGGGTTTGAAAGCATGCAGACAGAGCTTCCTTAACCGAGCTCACGTTCAAGATTCCATGCCTTGCATGGAAGTTAACTATTTCACCTCCGGAGCAGTTCTAACCTGCAGTCATACTGCAATTGTCATAATATAGCAAGACTCCATTAGAAGAAACAACATTACTAAGGTGAGTAATTTTTTCTTTATGGATCCTGCTCCTGCCTGGGATTTGAATATTTGTATTGCTCAGCTGATGCAACCCCCCCTTCGAGCCTATGTCCTCAGCAGAGCTCAAGTACTTGACTTGGAAAACTGTGTTTTTGGTTGCTGTTACTTCTGCCAGACGTATCCGTGAATTGCAAGCCCTGTCAGTGGAGCCTGACTTCATCTCTTTCCATAAAGATAAGGTGGTCCTTAGAACCAATAGAAGGTTTCTACCTAAAGTGGTTTCTGATTTCCACTTAAACCAATCTATGTCTCTTCTTGTGTTCTTCACTGATCACACCTCCTCAGGGGAACGGAGGCTACACAGTTTAGATGTTAAAAGGGCCCTTAGTTACTACATAGAACATACAAAGGGTCACAGATTTGACTCCCTCCAGTTGTTCCTCACTTATGGGGAAGTAGGTAAGGGAAAACCTGCCACCAAGAGAACCACTGCCAGGTGGATTGTGTCCTGTATTCAATTCTGCTATGAAAAACTGGGAAAAACTGCACCCTCAGGCCGGAGGGCTTATTCCACTAGAGGTACAGCTGCATCTCTGGCTGCAGCTAGGGATATCCCCTTGTTAGAAATCTGTCAAGCAGCCACCTGGAAAACAGTTCATACCTTTACCAAGCATTACTCTCTGGATATCCTGGCAAGGAGTGATGCAAGGTTTGGCACAGCAGTACTTCAGAGCCTATTCCCAAAGAAGGTTCTGTCCCTCCTCCTTGGAGGTACTGCTTGGTAGTCTGCAAACTGTCAGAATACAGCAAGACTTCATGTTGTTTGAAGAACAAATTACTCACCTTAGTAATTGTGTTTCTTCTAATGGAGTCTTGCTGTATTCTGACCTCCCTTCCTGCCTCCCCTCTCAGAACCTGTTTTTGGGAAGTGGGTGGGCAGGTGCAGCGTTGCACCCCAGGGGTGTCTTTACCCCACTCCTGTTGTGTTGGGTGCTTTGTATTTGTTTAATTAAGAGTTTTAGTTCTTATTACCTGGTTTTGGTTCTTTGGGTTTCCTGACTTGAATCTTTTGGGGAATCCAAAGTCTTTGTTGCCAGTTGGCTACTAGGAGTTTTTACAATTTCCACATTTAGTCAGTGAGTTTTAGCTCGTAAGAATCTGACGGTTTGGTTTCAAAAGGACACAGACAGAGTTTTCAACCGAGCTCAAGCCCAAGGTTCTATGCCTGGCATAGAATTTAACACTTCACTCTCCGGGGCGGTTCAAGAGCTGGAGCTAACTGCAAATTGTCAGAATACAGCAAGACTCCATTAGAAGAAACACAGTTACTAAGGTGAGTAATTTTTTCTTTGGTTTGCAGCTTTCAAATTAATCCCCAAAGCTGACAGTGTCCCTTTAATATGTCCATGTTTGTTGTATTTATTCTGTATTATATCTGTTGTAATATTCTATGTTTTTTGTACAGTTGTCACATATGAAAATCGGCAGAAATGTTCACTGTGCTTACAAATATAAAAAATTAAAACAATTATAAAAAATAGTCATATGATCTATTTCTTTTAATCTTGTTTACTCTTCTTGTCCTTTTTAGGACCTGCCAGATTTGGAGGATATAGATGTCAGCAATTTGTTTATAGCTGGTGACTGCCCAACCACTAAGGTAATCCTATCTTTCTTTCACTGATCGCCTTCCAAGATGGAAATACTTTTTGAACTACAGTAGGTGAAGGAAGTTCACAAAAATAGGGAAGAAATCCATATCTTTCTAGAGTCAATCTCCTCTACAGAGTCACGCACTTTGGGCTCTAGGACTCTGCAAGGACCAGAACATTTGGGGCTAACAAGGCCAGTGCATGGCAGCAATGTATGGCACTATATGTTCACCCACAGCATATAAAGTGGCGCTGGCCCCAACCACCATGATTCCTTTTTTATTGCTGTTAAATCACACAGCTTTCCTCTTTGTGGACTAGAACTTCATCCTGCCATCAAGTAGTAGTTTGTTGTGTATTTTTAAATTGTCTGTATTGTTTTACATATAACTTCATTAACATAATTTTTCATCCATTTATAGCATTTCCGTCAATGTTGTCATTTTTTCCCTTATTGTCATGGCAGCCTATATTCATATATTTGATGACCATTATTTCAGGTAAGGCATCTTTTAAATCTTGCAGCTGTGTCAATACAGTTTCAGCTCTGGACTTCCACTCATCTTGTTTGGAGTGTCTTGGTGCTGAGGACAACATCCAGCTTTGCTCTTATTGTCAGTCGAGGTAAGGATTGGCCCCATAAGAGTGGTATCCAGTGATAAGGGTGCTCGCTATTGAGCACTCACAAAAAGGGTGACTCAGTAGCGACGCCTTATCGGATGGCTACTGGATGGGGGGGCGACTGCAGGTATAGTGAATTCTGTCGCTATATTTACATGCGCGCGTGGGGAGGGAGGGTTTGTGTGGCATGTTGCGGTGATGGGCTACCGAGTTGCCCTGTGGCATGGTGGGTGGGTCGTAGGCTGTGAGGGTGCCAGGTTCTGGTCAGGGTGTGCATACATTTTGGTGCGCCCAGCCCAGAATTATTTTTTTTTTTTTTTTGCACCCCAAATGACATGCATCCCCCTGGAGTTGAGAATCCTTTAGTAGGGAGGTGCGGTGGGGCACAGCCCCCCACATAAACATTTAAAATGTAAGTCCCCGGCATCCTTTTGTTGTGCGCTATGGGTGTACACCGGCAAAATTGATTTTCACTGATGTACATTCGCCATAATGGCGATCACCTTTGTGTGATCGATGTTATCACATAGAACCCTATAAGAACAGTCTCACTCGTATGGCATCTTGCAAGCATCGCAACAACAACAAAAAAAGAAAGAAAAGAAAAAAAAATGGTCTAATTTCCAGCAGTGCTCAGTGTCGGCCTCAAGTGACCTTTCAAACTTGTTTCATAAGAAAAAGAAGAGACAACATTGGTCCCTGTGGCAGAATGGCCCATGTTATTGTTCTGTTGTTTTTAAGAAAGGATCTGGGACATAGATGGTAAATGGTACTGCCATGATGAATCCCGAAAGGCTCCAGCTACATAGTGTAGGAAGCTTTGCTTCAGTAGAGACCAAGGTCACAAGAAAAAGTAATGAAAACACTCAGACATATCTTTTCTTATTGGAGACAGAGTAGATGCCATAGAGTTGATCCTTTGAGAAAGGAAAATTTGTTTCCAAAACGCGTTAGGGCACTGTGCATTTTAGCACTGGCAGAGATCCTTTGAGAAAGGAAAGTTTATTTCTGAAACGCATTAGGGCACTGTGCATTTTAGCACTAGCACTTTAATAAATTATCTTCACTTGGCAACATTTTGAGCAGTGTGTTATCTTTGGATGGTGAGTGCAGGACTTACATGCTGTTATACCTTTTCTTATCCAGTTAGTTGTGCTGCGTCTGTCTTGTCTATCTCTGTATTTGCTGTCTCTCCTAGACTGATCACCCAGGACGGCTTTCCTGTCCCTTACGTCTTTTAACTGCAAACCCCACTCCAGTTATGGAAAGGAGGAAAGGTTTTGCTCTGATTAAGTCTGCCTTTGAAAAAATCCCTGTTTTTTTGCTGTTTAGGCACCTTTTACCTCCCTGGTTATATTGGCAGAAACACTTGCAGGAACTCCTGTGAGAGATAGTGTAGTTAACTACCCCTACTCTAGTGGGTTAACAGGGTCTAGGAAAGGGTTATAGATAGACTGTACCAGGGTTCAGAACTTGCTTCAAGTTGAAGTGCATAACACACACACACACACACACACACACACACACACACACACACACACACACACACACTCTTATCCCCTAATACTAAATGTAGTTGAGATTTTATAATGTCCCTAATGGCTCAGGGCAAGTTTCTGTTGAATGGAATAGTTCCCTCCATGTGACAGGGTGACCCCTGTCACAGTGGACACCCCTGGGATAAACTGAAACCCCTTCCCCAAACAGTTTATATGTTTTGTATAATGTCCAACATGCTGGTTGGCCGGTTATAAATTAAGTGCTGAAGTGCTCATAAAGCTTCAAACAACATAAAGTCTTGCTGTATTCTGACTTTATGCAGTTAGCCCCAGCACTTGAACTGCTCCGGAGAGTAAAGGGTTAACTCTATGCCAAGGCATAGAACGTTGAGCTCGAGCTCGGTTTTCAATCCTCTGTCTGTGGTACTCTGAAGTGTAACTGTCAATTTCTTACTCCGCCTAACTGTGAAGTTGCTCCGGAGATCCTTCCTGCGCTTCAGTTTGGTAAAAGTTCGAATCGGTCAGGTTTTTCAACCGCTGTTCATAATTCCTTCGGTATTCTTACATTTGTCTCGGTAACAGTAAGTGGTAGTAGTAGGTAGTGGTATTTTGTGACATTGTTAGAAATTGTTTTGTCTTCAGTTCTTTTCCAGTCGGTCCGGTTCAGAACCAAAACTTATTGTAGTTTTCTGTTCTGTTGAAAAACATTTGTGGTTTTTCCGGTACTTATCGGTTTATAAGAAAAATCTGGATTTTGTAGGATTTTTTAACCAACCCGTGACACGGTTGGAACCGACAGGTTTTAGTTACCTGGCTTGAAGGCTGACAAGGGTGACTTTTCTGATTTTCGGCATGTCTGAGAAACCCACAAAGAAAACCGGGTCCCACTGGGTTTCAACACTGTACTGAGTGTGGGGAGGCCTTTGCTAAGGCTGATCCCCATCTCGTATGTGTTTATTGTCTGGAGTTTGACCACCTCAAGGTAGACTGCCAGATTTGTAAGAACTTTCATAAGGCCACTCTTGAAAAACATTTGAGTAGGCAGAAGGAAAGGGAGGCCGAGAAGTCCGTTGATCCGGATGGCCAGCCCGGTTCAGTTGCTACCGTCCCTGAAGGGGTGCCTACTGACCTGGGTGATACCTCTTTGGGCAAAAGGAGAGACGACTCTGCGGAGTCGGTTCCGTCAAAGAGAAAGAGAAAATCAGCCAGTTTGGATCCCAGTTCCCATGCTCCAACTGCTGAGGAAATAGCGAAAGCGATTGCTATTGTACAGTTGCTTCGCCCGGTTCCAACCGAACTGACACCGACTCAAAGACGATCGGTTCAGTCAGACTTTTCTGCTTCTGAATATGACCCTGAAGCATTTTATGAGGGCGATTGGGAAGGAGATGAAGATTATGAAGAAGAAGAGGATTATGAGGGCCTAGATGAGCCAGAAGAGCCTGTCATCTCCCCAGACAGGCCTTCTAATGCATCTCTTCTCAGACTTTCTGAGTCCCCCCTCCCATTTCTTGTTCTACAGGAAAGTGGCTGATACTCTTCAGCTTCCAGTGGAAGAAGCTGAACAGGATCAGGAGGAACCTGACTGTTGAGATGATGGATGTCCCAGAGTCCAAAAGGGTGTCTATCCCTCTGCATAAATCCCTGGGGAAACAGACACAGAATATTCTTCAGTTTCCAACATCCATACCTCCTGTGGATAAAAAGATGGACAGGAGGTATGCCTTGTCAGGTCCTGGGATGGAATTCCTTACAAGTCATTGCAGCCATGTTGGGGTAGTGCAAACTGCAGCCTGTAACAAGGCTTAATCTTCCTCTGGCATCTCACCCCCAGATAAGGATTCCAGGAAACTGGATGCCATGGCAAAGAAACAGTACTTAGCATCCTCTTAGGGGCTCAGGCAATCTAATTACATGGCATATACAGCCAGATACCAGAAGTCTATGTGGGATATGGTTCTGGAGCTGGCTAAGAATGCCCCCCTCCAGCTAGCCAAGGAGCTGGAGCAGGTGGCTGTGGATGGTATTGAGGCATCAAAGGTCCAGTTTCATGCTGCTGTTGACTTGAATGATGTATATTCTAGGGTCATGGCTACATCTGTCTCCGTGAGGAGATTTGCTTGGCTCAGGTGTACCAATTTATCACAGGATACCCAGACCAAGGCCATGGATTTTTCTGTCACCGGTAACTATCTGGGGAGCAAACAGAGGCTTACATGAAAAAGATGGACGAACACAGGACCACCTATAGGAGTGCTATAGCCAAGGAAAGGCAGGTCACTCCTCAGAGGCAGCAGTCTAGGGCTGGCAGGGGCAGGCCTTTTCAAAGGCCTTTTTACCAAGCCCAGGCCTCCTCTTCTTTCCAGCAGAGGGGGTTCTTTAGGGGAAGAGGCAGAAGGGGGATGACCAGGACTCCATCCTCCACTCAGTCCAAGCCTCCTACTAAACAGACACCCTGATGTGTCAGTCAGGGTCACCTCCCTTGTTCCAGTAGGGGCAGGCTGGCTCACTATTTCCAGGTCTGGAAGTCTATTACAACAGACAAATAGGTCCTGGAAGTAGTGAGCCAGGGACTTGCTCTCAGCTTCAAAAGGTTCCCAAAAATGAGAGCAAAGTCTTTCAGTCCTCCGTCTCCTGTGGAGACAAAGGCTGTAGAGGCAGAAGTCTCCTCTCTGCTACTCCTACGAGCAGTAGAGCAGGTACCTCTCAATCACAGGGGAAAAGGACTGTATTCCAGATACTTCCTTACCCCCAAAAAAGACAGGGGAGTAGCGACCCATCCTAGATCTACGATACCTAAACAAACACATACAAAAGCCAAAGTTCAAAATGGTGACTCTGGGAATAATTCTTCCCTCTCTGAGACCAGGAGACTGGCTAGCCTCCCTGGATCTCAAAGATGCCTATTTCCACATACCCATCAGACATTTCCACAGAAAGTACCTCAGGTTCGAGTTACCCTCAGGCCACTACCAGTTCAGAGCAATGCTTTTCAGCCTAACATCTGCTTCAAGGGTGTTCACCAAGTGTCTAGCAGTAGTGGCGGCTTTTCTCAGCAGACAAGGCATTTTGCTGTTCCCTTACCTGGATGACTGGCTCATAGTGGGTCAGTCTTCAGACCAAGTCAGGTCAGCTCTAGAGGTCACTCAGAAGCTTCTGGATTCCTTAGGATTCATCCTAAATCTAGAAAAGTCTATTCTGGAGCCAGCCCAGCTTTTCACATTTATTGGAGTGGAACTGGACACTGTCCAGGCCAAGGCCTTTCTTCCTCCTTCAAGGGTTCAGTTCCTCATCACCCTGGCTTCCTCTTTTCATCCACTAGTGTCTCAGCCAGCCAGACATATCTTCCTGGACATAAGTCTCCACCACTCATTCACACTATTGGGATCTGCGCCGGAGGCACTAAGACCCATCAGGAGCAAACTTTTTGCTGGAGGGTCGGCGCCAGAGATGGAGCTGCGAGGAACAGCACTGTGAGCCTCGGCTCACGCGGTAATGACTGTCTCAAGGCCGACCCTCCAACCACCTCAGTTCCTTTTTCTCGCGCGAGTGCGCTTCAGTGACTACGTCGCCGCTCATCGAGTCAAACTTCAAACTAGCAGCATAGTTTTCAGTTTTGTTATTTTGCAGTAATATCTCGATAAGTATCACTTAAGTATATTCTTATTTTAAAAATAAAAGAAGTTTCAGCCTACTTTGACGGAGTCGACCATGAGCAGGTCAGGTGACAGTAGGGAGATTTCGTATGAAAGCTGTTCAGTCAGTCGGGCTGGGTTCAGTCCGCCGCCTTCTCCGGAAGGGGGGTCTGACAACGGTCAGTCCAATGCCCGGGGGGATGGGCGGTCCCTCGGAAGCATAAAAATAAACGGTCGGATTTCGGCACTGCTCGCCTCGAGCTCTTCTTTGGCCCACAGGTCAAAAGAGAAGGCATCACTCGGTCGCCTCTGATATGTTCTGCGCGTAGATGTTCGGGTTATCGGGGTTAGTTGCCGGTCTCTCCTTCAGAGTCGCCAACCTCTGCTTCTGGTAGCCAACGGCTTCGACATCGGAGCCCTACCCTGCCCGCAGGTAGGTCTTCAGATGAGCAGTTTCATCAGTGGGCCGCTCTTATGGAGCAATGGGCTCAGAGGTTGGTTCAGCTACCTGGCTCGGTCACTCGTGGGCCTTCAGGCTTATTGGGAGACCAGGTAGCGTGGTTGGACTTATCTGGTCACGCGGAACCTTCTTCGGTGCCGTCGACTCCGCGCTTAGGTGTCCCCCCCCCTCACATGGCTACGACGAGGGGCCACACCGATGCCCTTATCTCCTGCTCTTCTTCCTTCAAAACCTGTTTTTGAGTCTGGGGTGTTTTGGCACTCTGGCCCGTCCTCGGCGTCGTCGTGAAGTTTTCGGCGCCATCCTCGGTGCTGCAGCCTCGGCGCCTATCCTCGGCGCTGTCGCGGGCCTCGGCACTTTCCAGCGCTCACAGGCCCTCTGCATCGTCGGTGCCGCGTGGTCCCTCGGGTTGTTCAAACAACATGAAGTCTTGCTATATTATAGACATTAGCAGTTCGATCCAGCTCTAGAACTGCCCCAGAGTGAAATGGTTAAAACCATTCCAAAATAGAATTTTGGCACGAGAGCAGCTCTATCTGTGTCATTTCAAACTTGAACTGTCAGATTCTTTACTCCGCCTCAGTGAACAGTCGCTCCGGAGATTTCTCCTGCTCGGTTCATTTCTCGGTTTAAAAGTGTTTTCTCGGTTGGATTTAACCGAGAATAGTTTTATTTAACCATAAAACCGCTTGGTTCAAGCTCTATCTGTGGTAACCGTAAGTAAATGAAAGTTTTGTCTGTGTGGAACTTGTAAGTTATCGGTTCGGTTTTGAACCGATCAGTGGGTTTAAAACTCATTTAAAACTAAAAGTTACTATTTTAGAGTGCGGTTCCCGGTTCTTATCGGTTCTAAAAAAAACGGATTTATTACGTTTTTTTCCAATACCCGTGACACGGTTAGGAACCGATAAGGGTGTCT
This sequence comes from Neoceratodus forsteri, assembly GCA_016271365.2. Classification (NCBI taxonomy): domain Eukaryota; kingdom Metazoa; phylum Chordata; order Ceratodontiformes; family Ceratodontidae; genus Neoceratodus; species Neoceratodus forsteri. The sequence goes on from CM028130.1 coordinate 1,072,637,478, forward strand.
TGCCTGGCACTGCCGTTAAAAGGGCAAGTTTTGGGTTAGGCTGGCATTATGTCTGAGAAACCCAAAAGAAAAACCGGGCCCACTGGGTTTCAACACTGTGATGTTTGTGGGGAAGTCTTTGCCAAGGCTGACCCACACACCATGTGTTTATTGTCTGGGTTTGACCACCTCAGTCAGACTGCCAGGTATGTAAGAATTTCCTGCAGCCACCCTGGAAAAAGATTGGGCAGGCTCAGTTAACGAGGCCAAAAGTCCGCTGACCGGATGGCCAGCCTGGTTCGGTGCCAACCGAACCAGAGAATGCCCTCTGACCAGGGCCAGACTTCCTCGGGCAAAGAAAAGCTGGTTCTGAGGAACCAATTCCAGTAAAGAAAACAAGAAAATCAGCAGGTCTGGAGTCCAAAATTCCTTCTCCAACTGCTGCAGAGATAACAAAAGCCATACAAATTGTCCAGTCACTGTCTCAGGGTCCGTCCGAACCACCACTATCTGGTAAAGGTCGGTTCATCCGGTCCCAGTGGTTCAGGATTATGATATTGAGGAATTTTATGAACCAGAGGAGGGGAGGAGGATTATGAACAGTATGAATGTGGCTGGGAAGGTCTGGGTGTGACCATTGAACCGGACATCTCCCAGACAGACCTTTAGAATCTCCCCTATGCTGTCTGAGTCCCCATCTCATTTTATGTTTTATAAAAGTTGCTGAAACCCTCCAGCTTCCTTTAGAAGAGGCTGTGGATGAGCAAGAGGAGCCTGATTTGTAGAAATGATGGCTATTCCAGAGTCTAGGAGATTGTCTATTCCTTTACATAAGTCTTTTAGGAAACAAACAATTAAAATTTTAAAGCTCCTAATTCTGTGCCTCCTGTAGATAAAAAGATGGACAGAAGGTATACATTGTCAGGCCCTGATACAGAATTCCTTCTCAGCAATGCAGTCATGTCGGGTAGTTCAGGCTGTCCTGTGATAAAGCTAATATTCCTTGGCTTCACATCCTCCTGACAAGGATTCCAGGAAGATTGATGCCATGGTAAAAACAGTATATGGCAGCCTGTCTGGGACTCAGGCAAGCAAATTATATGGCTTATGTAGCTAGGTATCAGAAATCTAGATGGGATACTGTTATGCAATTGGCCAAGCAGGCCGTGGCCAGCTGGCTAGTGAACTAGAACAGGTGGCTGCTGATGGCATTGAAGCCTCTAAGGTTCAGTTTCATGCTGCTGTGGATGTTAATGATGTTTCCTCTAGGGTCATGGCCACATCTGTAGCTTTTCGTAGGTTGGCCTGGCTCAGGTGTACTAGTTTGTCACAGGATACCCAGACTAAGGCTATGGATTTTTCTGTGGTGGGAAATTCTCTGTTTGGAGAGCAGACAGAGAATTACATGAAGAAGATGGATGAATATAGGACTACTTACAAGAGTGCACAGGCTAAGGAGCGGCAAGCCACTCCTCAAAGGCATGACCCCAGGGGTAGGGGTAGGCCTTTTCACAGGCGAAACAGGCACCCTGATGGGGTGCCCAGGGCCGATTCTCTTGTACCAGTGGGGGGTAGGCTGGCTTACTTCAGTCAGAATTGGGCTTCTTTAACCTCAGACAAGTGGGTTCTGGAAGTAGTAAGCCAGGGTCTGGTTCTCAGCTTCAAAAAGTTTCCCAAGTTGAGAAGCAGACTTTTTCTACAAGTGCTTCAGAGACCCTCGCTCTGGAAACAGAGGTCTCATCCCTGTTAGCTCTCAGAGCAGTAGAAAGGGTTCCTCCCTGCATCAGGGCAGGGGTCTGTATTCAGATACTTCTTACCCCAAAAAGACAGGAGAATGGCGCCCATTTTAGATCTCAGATATCTGAACAAGCATCTTTGAAACCAAAGTTCAAAATGGTAACTCTGGCAATGATTTTACCTTCCCTAAGGCCAGGGACTGGCCTCCCTGGACCTCAAGGATGCCTATTTCCATGTCCTAATCAGAAGCTCCCATCAAAGTACCTCAGATTCGAACTGCCCTCAGGTCATTACAGTTCAGAGCAATGCCCTTCAGCCTTACCTCTGCTCCAAGGGTATTCACAAAGTGTCTAGCAGTGGCAGTGGCCCACTAAGGAGGCAGAGGATTGCTGTTTTCCCTATCTAGACGACTGGCTCATTGTAGGCCAGTCCCCAGAACAGGTAAAATCTCACTCGCATTTCACCCAGCAGCTTCTCACCTCCTGGGTTTCTGCTAAACCTACCAAAGTCGGTTCTGGAACCAGTCCAGGTACTCACCTTTATAGGGCAGAATGGACACAAAGCTAGCCAGAGCCTTTCTTCCCGATAAAGGGTAAGGAATTTAGTGGCTCTGGCCTCCTCCTTCACTCTGCAGGCTCTCGACCAGCAAGACACTTTCTGCAGCTCCTGGGGCACATGGCTGCATCCACAGCTGTTGTGCAGGGAGCCAGATTTCAGATGAGAGACATTCAGTTTCACTTGAGAACCTTTTGGTCTCAGAGAAGAGACCCCTTCCAAGTTGGTCCCAGTGACTCGAACCTTGATCCTAGCTCTCCAGTGGTGGCGGGATCAGAGCATTAAGAGAGGGGTCCCCTTCATTTCCCTTCTCATGACTTGACTCTCACTACAGATGCTTCCCTTCTGGGTTAGGGAGCCCACATGGGTGACCTTTCCACTCAGGGAGTCTGGTCCCCAGGAATCTCTGCTCCATATCAATTTGCTGGAACTCAGAGCTGCCTTTTAGCTCTTCAAGCTTTTCTGCATCTGTCCACGACAAGGTGATACAAGTCAGAACAGACAACACCACAACAATGTGGTACATCAACAACAGGGGCACTGGTCTCGGCCTTGTGCACCGAGGCAATAAAGTTGTGGTCTCTGGCCTATTCCTGAACACTTCCTCATAGCAGTTCATCTTCCAGGAAGGACAATGTCCTGCGGATGCCCTCAGCAGGATTTCCCAGGGCCATCACAGATGGTCCCTGGATCCTCAAGTGCTGGGGATAGTTTTTGCCAGGTGGGGCATCCCTCAGATAGATCTTTGTCAGCCCCAGACAATCACAAACTTCCTCTGTTCTGTTGCAGGCCTCCAGTGCTGGGCTCAGTTCCCTGGATGCCCTTCTTCTGGATTGGGAGGAGTTCTCTATGCTTCCCCCTTTCCTCTCCTGTTCAAAGTACTAGTCAAAATCAGATCTCAGCCTTGCAGGGTGATTCTGATTGCCCTGGATTGGGCCAGGCAGCCCTGGTACCACTCCTTCTGTCTCTGACAGTCCATCTTCCCTGTGCCTCCCCAGGAATCACAATCTGTTGACTTGTGCCCAGGGAAGGGTTTGGTATCCGACCTCAAACCTCAACCTCAAGGCCTGGCTCTTGAGGAGTTAGAGTTTGCTGATTTACACCTCTCTCAGGGTGTTCTTGAGATCCTAAAGGCTTCCAGAAAGCCTTCCACTAAGGCTACTTATAGTTCTAAATGGAAAAGGTTTTCCATTTGGTGTGCTGGAAAATATTTCCCAGAATCTGCTGAATTGCCCATCTTGTTAGATTACATGGTACATCTTAATTCCTTGGGTCTCAGACCAGCTACCTTGAGAGTTCATTTGGCAGCTGTGTCTGCTTTTGTGTCAGCAGGAAAGTCATCCCCTTCCTCTCATCCTGTGTTTTCCAAGTTTTTAAGGGATTACTCCATACTAATCCTCCCTTTGGGAACCGCCCTGCTTGGGACCTTAATGTTTGCATTGCCCAGTTAATGCAACCCCCTTTGAACCTCTGTCTTCTGCAGAGCTTAAGTTCCTAACTTGAAAACTGTTTTTCAGTGGCTATCACTTCTGCCAGATGCATAAGTGAATTGCAAGCCTGTCAGTGGAGACTGACCTTATTTCTTTCCACAGGGATAAGGTAGTCCTTAGGACTAATGGAAGTTTTTGCTAAGGTGGTTTCAGATTTCCATCTTAATCAATCTATCTCCTTCCAGTATTTTCACTGATCACTCCTCTTCGGGTGAGAGGAGGTTGCACAGCCTGGATGTTAAGAGAGCTCTTAGTTATTATATAGAGCGTACCTAAAGGTCACAGGTTCAATCCCTCCAACTCTTCCTTACCTATGGTGAAGTTGGGAAAGGCAAACCTGCCACTAAGAGATCAATAGCCAGGTGGATTGTCTCTGTATCCAATTTGTTATCAGAGTGGGCAGAGCCCCCTCCGGTTTGAGGGCTCATTCTTCCAGGGGTACAACATGCCTCTCAGCTGCTGCCAGAGATATCCCTTTATTAGAGATTTGCCAGGCTGCTACTTGGAAAACGGTACACACCTTTACAAGCATTACTCCCTGGATGTCCAGGCCAGGAGAGATGCTCGGTTTTGGCACAGCTGTTCTTCAAGAGCTTGTTCCCTAAGTAGGTTCTGTCCCTCCTCCATGGTGGTACTGCTGTTATTCTGCCTAATGTCTATAATATAGCAAGACTTCATGTTGTTTGAAGAAAAATTACTCACCTTAGTAATGTTGTTTCTTCTAATGAGTTCTGCTATATTATAGACCTCCCAACCTGCCCCCTCTCAGAACCTCTACTGGTGGGGTGCGGCAACTATAGTGAGCACTACTTATGCCCTGTTAGCATTTTGTCCCCTTTGGGACTTTGGGGTGTATATATGTACACTGCAGTGTGTGTTTTGGATCATACTTATGTTCCATTTTCATATTATTAGAATGGTGTTAGTATTTCTGGTCCCTGACTTGAGTCTTGGGTGTTGGGACCATCAGTGGTTGTTATTATTTAGGTAGCCATTTGGCTAGTGTAGGTACAGCTTCCACACAGACCTTAGTGAGTTTGGCTCGTAAAGATCTGACAGTTCAAGTTTGAAATGACACAGATAGAGCTGCTCTCGTGCAAAAATTCTATTTTGGAATGGTTTTAACCATTTCACTCCGGGGCAGTTCTAGAGCTGGATCAAACTGCTAATGTCTATAACATAGCAAGACTCCATTAGAAGAAACAACATTACTAAGGTGAGTAATTTTTTCTTCTCGATGCTGTGTGCCTCCTCGGCGCCGGGGGCTCTTGGAGCCTTCTCTGCTTTTCAGGACTCCTCCTTTCACTCTTTTCCTTCTTCCCTCTCTTCTGATTTTTATACCTTTCCTGTCCATACAGTCCCTCCTGGACTGTCAGGAGATGACATTGAGCCTGACCCAGACCTTCGGTTGGGTGATGAAGTGGACGAAGGATCTATTACTGCTACAGAGCCTGTGGTCGAGGACATGTCCTTTAAGTCTCTGCTGAAAAATTTGAATTCCACTCTTTCTCTCCAGACTACAGACATCGATCCTGGGAAATTGTTAAGACTCCAATACCTTCATGCCTCGGAGATCCCTACGGATTTGACTCCTCCGGTTCAGCCTTCCTTCGAGACGCTTTCTCAAATGGTATGGAATAATCCTGCTCTCACCCCTTCGGTGGCTAAATCCCTAGACAGGAAATATTCAGCCCCAAAGGATCGTCCCATTTTGGCATCTCAAGCCTTCCGGATCCTATTGTAGTCCTGGCAGAGGAAGATAAGGTAGTTCTTCCTCAAACTACTACAGCTCAACCTATTAATAAAGAATCTCGTAAGATAGACACCTTAGGTAAGAGAGTCTTTGCTGCTTCTACCCTAGTATGCGTATTGCCAGTTACCAGGGCTATTTCTCCCAGTATGAATATATCCTGTGGCATTCTATCAAACAAATGGTTGAAGCTCTACGGAATCGGATACAAAGCCAGAGCTTCTTCAAACCATTACCAGAGGTATTGAATCTAACAACCAGCAGGTTAAAGCAGCCATGGATGCTTTTATCTCTTCCGTTCAGCGGCTGCTGGTATTGTACCATGGTCATTCCTGGCTCGCATTTGGGCTTCTCGAATGACGCCGAGCAGCAGGTAATGGCGTTGTTTTGATGGTGCATATCTTTTGGTCCTCAGGTAGAACAAGCTCTAGAAGCTACACAAAAGACTAGGTTAGCCATTAAGTTGGCTCGACCCCCTCCTGTCCCCTCTCGAGGGAGTGGCAATAAACATCAGTTTCATAATTGTCAGTCCTTTCGAGGCAGAGGAGGTTTCCATAAAAACCAACCTGCCCAACCTCAAAAGAAGACACAACAGAAAGCGCAAGAGCCCAAAGCGACCAGCGCCACCTTATGAGTTGCTGGCCCAAGTCCCCCATCTCAGCTGCCTGAGGTGGACTTTTCCTCTCCGGTGGGAGCTCATCTCATGCACTTCTACAACCAGTGGAAGTCCATAACCTCAGACAAATGGGTCCTCGGATAATCATGAGGGTATTCACTCAATCTTGTGGAGACCCCTCGAATCAATCCTCCCAAATGGCAGCCCAAGCTGTCAACCCTTCAGTCAGACCTTCTCTGCACGAGATTCAGGGCCTTCTGAACAACAGGGCAGCAGAAGTAGTGCCGCTGCATCAACGAAACACAGGGTTCTACTCCCATTACTTTCAAGTTCCAAAGAAGTCCGGGGGCATGCGCCCCATTTTGGATCTCAGAAAACTAAACAAATTTCTCCCCAAGGAGAAATTTAAAATGATTTCTCTGGGAACCTTGTTACCTTTGCTTCATCAACACGACTGGCTAGCCTCCCTAGACATGCAGGATGCTTACCAGCACATTTCTATTCACCCGAGGCATCACAAATTCCTGAGGTTTGTGGCTCTGGGACAACATTATCAGTTCAGAGTCCTGCCCTTTGGGCTATCCCGACACCGCAGGTTTTACAGTGTTGTGCAGTTCTCATGGCCACCTCAGAAAGGTCAGGATACAGGTGTTCCCTTATCTGGACGATTGGCTTTTGGCAAGCCCTTCCAGGCAGGGAACTCTGGACGCCGTAGAGATGACCTCTCGCTTCCTTACATCCATGGGAGTTCTGCTGAACCTCAAGAAATCGCAGTTGCAGCCCTCTCAGAGGCTCCTTTTTATAGGGACTCTTCTGGACACCTCCTGTGCGAAGGCTTTTCTTCCAGAAGACAGAAGGAACGATATCCTTCAAATGGCCCGTCACATCGGGGACAACAACTCAGTCCCAGCTCTCTCGATGCAACGGATGCTAGGCCTCATGGCATCCTCAGTGTTCACTGTACCCCAGCACGTCTGCACATGAGAACCACTCAGTGGATGCTCAGTACTCAGTGGTCCCCAACCACTCACCCACAGCCCTATCCCATCAAAGTGACAGAACCTTTAAAGAGGTCACTCATCTGGTGGTCTCAAGAGAGCAATCTCCTGGAAGGGTATCCCTTTGCTCCTCTGGACCATTAGATCTCCTTCACCACAGACGCGTCCCTAATGGGGTGGGAGCTCACTGTCAGGCTCTCCACACTCAAGGTGCGTGGACTCCAGGTCGAGTCCCAGCTTCACATAAATGTCCTAGAAATGAGGCCCGTCCTTTATGCGGTCCGGCGTTGAAGGACATTCTCTGTCAAAGAACATTCTCCTTCAAGCGGACAACAAAGCAGTGATGTACTACATCAACAAGCAGGGCGGTGCTCACTCTTACCCTTATGCAGAAGCGATGAGGTGTGGGAATGGTGCTTGGAGCACAAGGCTCTAATTCAAGCGGTCTACCTACTAGGAATACAGAACGAACTGGCAGACCGTCTCAGCAGAACAGAGACAGATCCTCACGAGTGGTCTCTCGATTCAACCATAGTTCAGTCACTATTCAGAGAGTGGGGAACTCCAGACCTGGACCTTTTTGCATCCCCACTCAACACAAAACTGCCTCTCTTCTGCTCCAGAAATCCAGGGCCTGGCACTTTCTGTCAGGATGCGTTCAGGCTGCGGTGGACAAAACGCTTTCTTTATGCCTTTCCACCTCTTCCTCTAATTCAGAGGGTGCTCCTCAAGTTCGAATCCCAGGGGGACAAGATGATACTCGTTGCTCCCTTCTGGCCTCGACAGCTGTGGTTTCCACTACTCAACAATATGTTGGCAGTTCCTCCGAGACCACTTCCCCTGCAGATGAACCTTTTGACTCAGGAACCGGTGGTCCATCCCAACCTGAGATCGCTTCACCTTCACGCTTGGCTCCTGAAGAGGTAGAAGTAAGCCGGTTCAATGTCTCTTGAAGGGTTTCAGATATTCTTCTGCCTGCCCGGAAGCCAGCCACTTGGAAAACTTACACAGCCAAGTGGAAGCGTTTTTCGCTCTGGTGTGCAAAGTCCTCTTTGAATCCCTTTTCCTGCCCACCAGACAAGATTTTGGAGTACCTCTTGGACCTCTCAAATTTGGGTCTGCAATACTCTACAGTCAAAGTTCACCTTAGTGCCATTTCAGCGTATCATGAGCCGTTTTTTTCCTTAACACTGTCTCAGTTACCTGTGGTTAAGAGATTTCTTAAAGGAATTCTGCATACCAGACCTCCTACAAGACGTCCAGTTGCAGCCTGGGACATTAATCTTGTGCTAGACATGCTCACTCGGAAACCTTTCGAACCTCTGGCTACCTGAGCTAAAATTTCTCACCTGGAAGACTGCCTTCCTAGTGCCATTACCTCAGCCCACAGGGTCTCTGAGATACATGCCCTGGTCACAGACCCTCCGTATACTGTGTTCCATAGGGACAAAGTAGTTCTTAGTACTCATCCTAAATTTCTTCCTAAGGTTGTGTCAAATTTCATCTAAACCAACCTTTGGTCCTTCCTCTTCTTGCGGACTTCTAAAATGAAGGAAGCGTTCTCTTCATTCTTTGGATGTTAAGAGAGCCTTGCGTTTCTATCTAGATAGAACCAAGGACTTTCATAAAGCCAGCAACTATTCGTTTCCTTCAGTGAGACCGGCTGGGTCAACCTGTCGCTATCAGATGTATCTCAGCATGGCTAGTGGCATGCCTTAGCCACTACTATTCCATGGCGTGAGTTAAGTTGGAGGGTAGGTTTATGCTCACTCTACTAGGCGGTGCATCCCTAGCGGAAATTGCATGTGCCCATTGCAGATATTTCCTTAGTGACCACCTGGAGCTCAGTGCATACTTTTGTTAAACATTATGCACTGGATGTCCATGCCAGACGACATTCTTCCTTTGGCAGAGCCATCCTTAATGGACTTCTGTCCTAGAAACGTGAGCTCTTGGTCTCTCCTGCCGCCCTCTCTGGGGATTATTAGCTCGGTACTCTCCCAATAATGTGAATGAGTGGTGGAGACTTATGTCCAGGAAGATATGAAAATGATGTACCTACCGTAATTCTTGATCTTCTTGGGCGAGTCTCCCACTCATTTCTGCATCTCCGTCCCCAGGCTCACCTCTGTTGTTGGTCTTCCTCCCTCAAATCTTTAGGCTGTGAAGACTTCTTTGTTGACCCTTCTTATACGGGTCGCCCGGACTATCTTATGTCCAGTTTTAGGTTAAGGCTACCCTTCTAGGTTAATACGCTGCACCTCCTTGGTAAAAGGTACTGAGGTGGTTGGAGGGTCGACGCCAAGATAGTTATTACTGTACATGTAGCTGAGGCTCGCTGTGCTGTTCTCACGGCTCCATCTCTGGCACCGACCCTCCAGCAAAAAGTTTGCTCCCGATGGGTCCTAGTGCCTCCGGCGCAGATCCCAATAGTGTGAATGAGTGGTGGAGACTCGTCCAAGAAGATCAAGAATTACGGTAGGTTCGTAATTTTCATTTCTTGCAGTTGCTAGGCCACATGGCAGCTTGCACTGCAGTAGTGCAAGGGGCAAGGTTTCAAATGAGAGATATTCAGTTTCATCTAAAATCTTTTTGGTCTCAGAAAAAAGACCCCCTCTCCAAGTTAGTTCCAGTATCTCAAACTCTGGTTCAGGCTCTCCAGTGGTGGCTGGAGGAGGACAATCTGAGGCAAGGTGTCCCCTTCCTCAGTCAGGCCTCAACAGCGATTCTCACCACAGATGCTTCCCTGCTGGGATGGGGAGCCCATTTCTGTCAGCTTGCTGCCTCAGGGAACATGGTCTCATCAGCAGTCTCTCCTGCACATAAATCTTCTCGAACTCAGGGCTGTCTTTCTAGCACTTCAGACATTCTCGAACTCAGTTCAGTGGAAAGTGGTACAGATCAGGACAGACAATACCACAACCATGTGGTACATCAACAAGCAGGGGGCACTCGGTCCTCGGCCTTGTGCACCAACGCCATGAAAATATGGTCACTAGCTTATTCCCTGCAGGTTTCCCTGATAGTTGTGCATCTCCCAAGGAAGGACAAAGTACTGGTAGATGCTCTCAGCAGGAATTGCCCAAGGTCACCACAAATGGGCCCTGAATCCTCTAATTCTTCAGATCATTTTCAAAAGGTGGGGCACTCCAGAGATAGATCTCTTTGCAGCCCCGGGCAATCATCAACTTCCCCTATTCTGCTGCAGACCCCCTCGTTTGGGGTCTGTTCCTCAGGATGCTCTCCTGTTGGATTGGACAAACAGGTTTCTGTATGCTTTTCCTCTGATACTCAGAGTTCTAGTCAAGATCAGATCTCAGCCTTGCACTGTGATTCTGGTGGCTCCAGACTGGGTCAGGCAGGCTTGGTACCTCCTACTACTGTCAATGTCAATGACACTTCCTCTTTGTCTTCCCAGACAGTACAATCTCCTCACCTCCTTACAGGGGTGGATACTGTATCCCAGCCTTCAGACTGTCAGACTCAAAGCTTGGCTCTTGAGGAGCTAGAATATGCAGGCATGCATCTTTCCCAATCAGCCCTGGACATTCTTATGGCTAGTAGAAACTGTCCACTAGGAAAACCTACAATTCCAAATGGAAGAGATTTGGTTTTTGGTGTTCTCAGAGGCATATTCAGCCAGATTCAGCTGACATTGCCACTGCTTTGGACTATTTGGTGCATCATAACAGTTTAGGTCTTAGGCCTACCACTCTCAAGGTGCATTTGGCAGCCATCTCTGCCTTCCTTTCAGCTGGGAAGGGCTCTCCCTTAGCCTCCCATCCAGTTTTCAAGAGATTTTTCAAGGGTTTGGTTCATATCAATCCTCCTTTTAGGGACCCTACTCCTGTTTGGGATCTGAATATCTGCATTGCACAGCTTATGCAGCCTCCCTTTGAACCATTATCTTCAGCTGAGCTAAAATACTTGACTTGGAAAACTGTGTTCCTGGTAGCTATTACCTCTGCCAGGAGAATCAGTGAGTTACGGGCTTTATCAGTGAAACCTGATTTTCTTTCATTTCGCAGGAATAAGGTGGTCTTTCGAACGAATAGAAAGTTCCTCCCCAAGGTGGTATCAGACTTTCATTTGAGCCAATCTATGTCATTGCCTGTATTTTTCACTGACCATTCTTGCTCTGGGGGAGAGAAGACTACACAGTCTTGATGTAAAGAGGGCCCTTAGTCGTTATATAGAATTCACTAAGACCCATAGAAATGACTGTTCACAGCTGTTTCTAACTTATGGAGAAGTGGGAAAAGGTAAGCCTGCCACTAAGAGAACTATTGCCAGGTGGATTGTCTCCTGTATCCAGTTCTGCTACTCAAAGTTGGGGAAAGAGCCACCGTCAGACCTGAGGGCTCACTCCACCAGAGGTACAGTTGCTTCGGTTGCGGCAGCCAGAGACATGCCTTTAGTGGAAATCTGTAAAGGAGCCACCTGGAAAACTTTTCACACATTTACCAAGCATAACTCTCTCGACATCAAGTCAAGAAGTGATTGCTAGGTTTGGCACAGCAGTACTGCAGAGCTTGTTCCCAAAATAGGTTCTGTAACTCCCTCCTCCAAGGGGGTAGTGCTTGGTAGTCTGCATATAGTCAGAATACAGCAAGGCTTCATGTTGCTTGAAGAAAAAATTACTCACCATAGTAATGTTGTTTCTTCTAATGGAGTCTTACTGTATTCTGACCTCCTTCCCTGCCTCCCCTCCTGGAACCTAGTTGGTTTTGGGATGTGGGTTGGCAGGTGCAGTGCTGCACCCCAGGGGTGTACCTGAGTTACCTTTCCTTAGGGTGAGGTTTTTTATTGCTATTTTTAAGTTTCACTAGCTACTTGAATTCTTTTTGGGGTTCTCGACTTGAGTCTTTTGGACCCTAAAAATCTTTTATTGCCTTTTGGCACAAAATTTTAGAAAAATAATTTATGTTTATAGTTAGTTAGCATAGTGCTCGTAAGAATCTGACAGTTACACTGAGGAGTACCTGGGACAGAGGTTTGAAAACTGAGCTTGAGCTCAATGTTCTATGCCTTGGCATAGAGTTAACCCTTTCCTCTCCAGAGCAATTCAAGTGCTGGGGCTAACTGCATATAGTCTGAATAGAGCAAGACTCCATTAGAAGAAACATTACTATGGTGAGTAATTTTTTCTTTTATGTTATGTCTGCTGTTAATCAAAAGGCAGTGAACATTTTTTCCAGCTTATAAAAAGCTCTACCTCAGTGCTGAGAAGAAGATAGATAGGGAAGTCAGCTGAATACTGACTGAGGAAGGTGAAATACCTCTTGGTAGTGTGCTTTCACACTATTAGGCTGAAGAAAAGCCTTAGAAACTGTTGAAGCTAAGCAGTTGTCTGACTTATCATTTTGCTTTCTGTATATTTCACTTGATGAAAATAAAAAAATAAACACAACCGTGCGTTTTTTATGCACCTGACTTGTGGTCTGCCTGAAATTGTGTTATCCTAAATCCACGCCCGGTGACACTCCACCTTCCTTTTTATGCAAGGCCCATATAGTCATAACATGATACAAGTTACTCCCAGATTCTCTATTAATAAAATAAGGAAGATTTTCTTGTTGCTTAGTACCAATACTCTGGTTCCCCACTTAATTTTATCCTTCCATGTCAAATACTATAGAACCCCTTTTTTAATTATTTTCCACAATATTCTTTTCAATAGAGGCCCAGTAGAACAGCTGACCTGCCCTTGCCAAACAGTTTTTTTGATTTACCTCCAGTACCTTACAGAAGTTTCCTTCCATGCATCAGTTTATTACAATTTTTTATACGTTGTATATTAAGTACGATTGTCATGGCATTGTGGTTGTTGCTGTCCCTGAAAAATGTAGAAAACTAGGAAGGATTCTGTTCCAATATGGTCATGCAAAGTACTTGAAAGCTATTGAACAGCAGACTCATTCACTCACCATCTGGGACCACAAGCATTTCAAGGGGATACCTCTTCATCAGTGATCTGCAGTTACCATTATCCGAGATTGTTTTATTCATAACGGAGATTCTAATAAATTGCTGTCCTTTTATTATAAAGTTCCTCAATGCTCCAGTTCACTGCAGCAGTGTCACTTGCAAAGTATCTGTGGCCTCCAACATGGCTTTCGCACTGAAGAGGAGCTTCTTTGTAATGCAGGACAGCAACTTATTAGAATCTACATCATGACTAAAGCAATACTATATGAACAGTATCTGCACACCATGATGAAGACGTATCCCCTCAAAACATTAGGTGTCCCAGCAGTTCTGTTAAATGTGAGTAAGGTACGATTGCCGGTGTTAATGTCGCCTCTGTCATCCTCCATGAGGATGATGGAGGAGACCTCAGGGCCCTCTACTTTATTTGGTTTGGTACCTCAGGCTCCAACTCCCCTGCTTCTAACTCCAGGAATCCCTCACTTAATAAGAACATAAGAACATGACGGCAGATGGTGACCACGTGATCCATCTAATCTGTCCATTATTTGACCTACTCCCCCTGAAGTATATTCCCATATTTCAATATTCCACTATATCTGTCCCAAGATATTATGAACTCCTTAACTGTCTTGGCATCCACGACCTCCTGCGGCAGCCTGTTCCATGACTTCACCACCCTTTCAGTGAAGAAAAACTTCCTAATGTTATTAATGTTAATAGTTATTTTATAGTTATGAATAACTGGAGGCTAGGAGAAGCTGGGCTGGGGGATATGGGGGAATGGGTACATGTATGGGAAGCAGGAGAATGGTAATCTGCAATAGCTGTGGGGCAGCAGTCTTTCTGGGGGTGATGTGGAATAAAGGGGAATGTAATGTGTAAGAGCCTAGAGCAGTTAAGGGCTGAAATAAGGTTGCTCAGATGGGAGCTGGGAAGGATGGTGTGGGAAGTCGAAGGAGCAGAGCAGTGGAGGGAAAGGCAAAGGTGTGATGCTCAGGGGAGTGACGCCATCAAGCAGCAGACAGGAGAGGTGATGAGTACCCAGCATTCAGGAGTATCTCCTCTTCAGAGGACTAGGGAGCCCAAGGTGGAGGAATGGCAAGTAGTAAGGGGAAGGGGTGGGAATGTGAGAGCAGCATCAGGGTGGGAATTTCTAAAGGGTGCATTTATTGAACAGATTTGCACCACTGTCTGAAAGGAGGAAGAGGTCAGCCGGAGGTGAGGTTGAACCAAGGTTGAGAGCAGAAGTACAGGGGAGGGGGGAGGGAACTAATCAGGCTGGGCAGGGAAGAATATGCAAGCAAAATGGAGTAGAGGATGGGGGGAGGGAGAGAAAAGGAACAGAAGAGTGGAGGGAAAACTGAAAGCAGATACAGATAGTCATAAGGAGAAGGGTAAATTGGGAGATTGAAAAACATTTATTGGGAGAAACTGTGGATGTGTAGATAAGTTTGCCAAGGTGCAGAGGGAGCAGTTAGGTGGAGAAGCAACTAGTATTGAAGGTAAGAAAGGAAGGATGTGGAACACAGATGCAGGGGATGGAAGGGTGGCAATCATAGGGGATTCCATTATTAGGGGTACTCACTGGGGAAGGAAAAGGTACTCAAATGCAAGCAGGAGGGTGGTTTGTATGCAGGGGATGACAGCGGGGAAGGTGGGCCCAAGAATAAGGGAAATAGTAAGGGAGGTTGGAGGAATACCTGATTTAGTTATACATTTGGGAATCAACGACCTAGCTGGGGAGGAGGTTGAGATAGTGCAAAGTAGGTTCAGGGAGTTAGGGAATATTTGCAGGGAGGAAGGAAGTTCACTGGCCTTCTCAGAGGTGATACCAGTACCAAGGGCCAGCACAGCTAGGAAAAGAAGAATAGAGGATTTTAATGACTGACTGAGGAAATGGTGCAGGGAGGAGAGGTTCATTTGTATTGGGGACTGGGAGAAGACCTGGTCAAACAAAGCACTCTTTTCACCAGACAGGCTACACCTCAGTAAGGAGGGTTCTAGTGTACTCAGGGACAACCTGGGGGAATAAATAACCACTACACTTAATTTAAACTACTGAAGGGGGGGCAGGCCCACAGACTCCGAGAGGAAGTGGTCAGTAAACCCCACCCCCCCCAACAGTGATGAAAGAGGTCTGGAGGGAGGAGGTGGAATGGGCAAATACACAGTTAGCAAAGGGTGGAGAGGGTGAGGAACACATAGCAAGGGTATGTGGAGGGGTGCACACAGGGGTGATAAATATGAATAGAAGGAAAGAGGGAAGAGAAAGAAGGTCAGACTTTAGGTGGAGTGTGGTGTCTCTGAATGTGCAGAGCCTTGGAAACAAGATGGATGACCTGCAGGCACTATTAGCAAACAGGAGGGTGGACATAGCTGCAGTAACTGAGACTTGGGCAACATCACACCATGACTGGGACCTTGCTATCCCTGGATATAAACTATACAGGAGGAACAGAGTAGTCGGGAAGGGGGGAGGGGTGGCAGTTTATATCAGGGAGGGAATAACTTGCATGAGGGAGGAGTCGGAGTAAGGGGAGGTGGAGGCATTATGGGTTCAGTTAAGGTCCAATAGAGGGAGAAAGGTGAGGTTGGGGGTGGTTTCCAGACCACCCAATCAAGATGAGGAGAGAGACAGGGAACTGATCTCACAAATATTGGAAGCTGCTGGGAAAGGAGAGGTGGTAATTGTGGGGAACTTCAACATGCCCAGGGTGGACTGGAATATACCATCCACAACATGTGCTAAGAGTCGGGTGATCCTGGAAGGACTGCAGAGTGGGTTCCTGACTCAGGGCATCAATGAACCAACAAGAGCTGAGGCAATTCTTGATCTGGTGCTCACAAATAAGGAGCATGTACAGGAAATAATGGTCAAGGAGCCACTGGGGGAAGTGACCATTGCACAGTGTGGTTCCATTTGGATATGGGCAGGGGAAGCATCCCGACTAAGACCAAAATCTTGGATTTCAGGAGGGTGGACTTGTGGAAAATGGGTGAGGTTCTAAGGAGCTGTCTGGTGGGCATCAGAGCAGATATGGGGTGGACCTAAAGTGGTCCATCATTAAGGAAGGAATACTGGTTGCCACAGATGAGTGTGTTAGGCTCAGGGGGAAGACCACAAGGGCCAAAGCACCCAGCTGGTTCAATTCTGGGGTTGCCAAGGCAGTAAGGGAAAAGAAGTTGGCCTATAGAAAATTCAGGAAGACCAAGAGAGAGGTGGTTAGGGAAAATTACCTAAGGTTGGCTAGTGAGGCAAGTAAGGAAGTCCGGTGAGCAAAGACACAGAAGGAGCTTCAAATAGCTGAAGGAATTAAGAAGGGGGAGAAGGCTTTCTTTCACTATATAAGTGAGAAAAGGACAAGAAGGAAGGGATAGTTAGGCTTAAGAAAGGTGTGAAGTGGGTGGAGGATAATGGAGGAAAAGCAGAGATACTAAATGAATGCTTCTGTTCTATCTTCACCAGGGAGAAGGATGGACCAGTGCCTTCAGGAGGGAAAAGAGGAGCAGGTGGGGAAGGGAACACAGACATAGTGATAGAAGAGAATAGAGTGAGGGAGGGTCTGCTGGCACTGAAAGTCGACAAATCACCATGCCCGGACAGAGTACATCCAAGGGTACTAAAGGAACTGGCTGAGGAGCTGGCAGGGCCACTAGCAGATCTATTTAATAGTTCACTAGAATCAGGCGTGGTACCACAGGACTGGAGAACAGCACATGTAGTGCCTCTTCACAAAAGCGGACCCAAGGATGATCCAGGGAATTACAGACCAGACAGTCTGACCTCCATTGTGGGCAAGCTGATGGAGACCATACTAAAGGAAAGGTTGGTGGAATATCTAGAGGAACATGGTCTCCAGGATGAGAGGCAGCATGGGTTCATGGGGGGAAGATCATGTCAAACAAATCTGATTGACTTCTTTGACTGTGTCACTAAGACAGTAGACAGGGGCCAAGCGGTAGACATCCTCTATCTTGATTTCAGCAAGGCCTTTGACTATGTGCCCCACAAAAGGTTTATCAGGAAGTTGGTGGATCTTGGAGTTGGGGAAAAGATGGTCAGATGGGTGGAAAACTGGCTGAGGGACAGAACCCAGAGGGTGGTGGTGGGGGGAAGAGTTATCTGGCACCAGAGAAGTAACCAGTGGGGTCCCACAGGGCTCTTTGCTGGGACCGGTGTTGTTCAATGTCTTCATCAATGACATTGGGGATGGCATTAAAGGCAAAATGTGCCTATTCGCAGATGACACCAAGTTCTGTGGGAGAGTGGACATAGCTGAAGGGATAAGAGACCTACAGGAAGATCTGGAAAAGCTGGGGAGGTGGTCCAGGATCTGGCAACTTGGCTTCAATGGCAAGAAATGCAAAGTTATGTATATTGGAGCCAAGAATCCCAGGACAGAGTATTACCTGGGTGGAGTCCGAGTATCTGCATCAGAGGAGAAGGACCTGGGAGTGATGATCACTAGTGACCTGAAGTACTCCACGCAGTGCAAGAAAGCAGCAGCAAAGGCAAACAAGATGCTGGGATGCATAGCTAGGAGGATCAGTAGTAGGAGAGATGAGGTTATACTACCCTTGTACAGGTCACTGGTAAGGCCACATCTAAAGTGCGGAGTTCAGTACTGGTGCCCACACCTCAAAAAGGACATTAACCTGCTGGAGAAGGTACAGAGGAGGGCTACAAAAATGATAGCCGGTCAGCAGGGCAAGGCATACGAGGAGAGGTTGAGGACACTGAACATGTACTCCCTAGAAGACAGGAGAGAGAGAGGGGACATGATTGGGACATTCAAGTACTTGAAAGGGATAAATAAAGTTGATAAGGAGCGTGTCTTTAAACTGAGTGGCAACCATATCACAAGGGGGCACAGTCTTAAGCTGGAGGGTGGAAGGTTTAGGAGGGAGGTCAGGAAGCACTTCTTCACAGAGAGGGTGGTGGACACTTGGAATGCGCTGCCAGAAGAGGTCATCTCATTGAAGACAGTGGGTAGCTTTAAGAGAGGCTGGGATAGGCATAGGGGGACAGCAAGAATCATGAGTAGGGAGGATGGGAGGAGTGGGGAGGGAGGGCAGGGACATTAGCTCAAGTAGTGGACCCTGCAATACAAGCAGACTTGATAGACCAAATGGCCTTCTTCTACTGGCTTCTTCGTATGTATGTAATGTTGCTCTGAAATCTCCCTCCCTCCCGGTAGACTTCTGTTGTGGCCTCTAGTATGTGTCTCCTTATTTTCTTAGAAGAGGTTCTGATTCTGCGCTGAGTTGATACCCTTTAGGTATTTAAAGGTTTCTATCATGTCTCCTCTGTTTCTCCTCTGTTCCAGGGAGTAAATGTTTAATTCTTTAAGTCTTGTCTCATAGGGTTCGTGGTGTAGGTCCTGAACCATCTTTGTAGCTCTTCTTTGCACAGTTTCCAGATATCTATATCCTTTTTAAGGTGGAGACTCCAGAACTGGACGCAATATTCCAGATGTGGCCTCACCAAGGCTCTGTAAAGTGGGATTATCACTTCGCACTTTCTGCTTGTCATCCTTCTTCCGATGCAACCGAGGATGTTACTGGCTTTCTGTGCCACCTTCTCATATTGTTTCCCTACCTTTAGGTTATTGGATACCATGACCCTTAGGTCCCGTTCTGGATTTGTGATGGCTAATTGTTCGCTCCCTAGATCATAATTTTTTCCTAGGTTTCTTTTTCTTAGGTACATGACCTTACACTCCTTGGCATTGAACTTCAACTGCCAAGTTCTGGTTCATTCTTCCAGTTTTGTTCGGTCCAATTCCATCGTTATTGTCCCTTCCTGTGTATCCATTCTGTTGCAGAACTTGGTGTCATCTGCAAACAGGCATACTTTCCCGTCCAATCCATCTGCGATGTCACTGATGAATATGTTGAAGAGGATTGGTCCAGGCACCGAACTCTGTGGAACCCCGCTGGTCACCATCCCCTCTTTCAACAGGGTGCTGTTCATTACAACCTTCTGTGTCCTCCCATGAAACCCATATCTCACCCAATTAACAATTTTCTCTCCTACACCTGCATTTTCCAGTTTGTTGATAAGCCTCCTGTGGGGGACGGAATCAAAGGCTGTAATAAAGTCTAAGATATACAACATCTACTGCCCCGCCTTGGTCTACTACTTTTGTCACCCAGTCAAAGAATTCTGTCATGTTTGTCTGGCATGACCTGCCAGTTGTGAAGTCATGCTGCTTAGGGTCTAGCCTCCCACTGGTTTTCAGGCATGCCATTCTTCTTTCCTTTAGTAACGATTCCATAATTTTCCCCACACTTGAAGTGAGGCTGGCAGAGTGGTAGTTCCCTGCCTCTTCCTTGCTTCTGCTCTTGTGTAGGGGTACCACAGTGGCTTTTTTCCTGTCCTCTGGTACCTGTCCACTCTCCAGTGATTTAATTCAGCCAAAGGAGTGGTGAGTTCCTCCCTAAGTTCTTTCAGTGCCCAAAGATGAATTCAAACACCATGAAGTCTTGCTATATTAGGACTTCTTGCAGTGAGCCACAGCACTTGAACTGCCCCGGAGAGGAAACAGTTAACTCCAGAGAATCTGGAGTTCACAGCGTGAGGGCGCTGTGTCAAAGCTCTATCTGGACAGTTTGAAATGAAACTGCCAGATTCTTTACTCCGCTTCACTGAACAGTCGCTCTGGAGATCAGCTCCTTCAGCTCGGTTCATTCTCGGTTCAAGCGAGTAATTTTCGGTTCATTTGAACCGGCAAAAAGTATTTATTTTACCGCATTTCGGTTAAAGCTCTATCTGGTAAACTGTAAGTACAATATTAAAAGTCTGTGTGGAAATCCAATTATCGGTTCGGTTTTGAACCGATCGTTTGCTTAATTTAACGCTTTAAAAGTGTTTTGGGCTTTTAGAGTGCGGTTCCCGGTTCTTATCGGTTCTAAAACCTTGAATTTTAAAGGGTTTTTTCAAATACCCGTGACACGGTTGGGAACCGATGAGGTGTCTGCCTGTACGGCCATTAAAAGAAGTTGTTGGTTAGGCTGGCATTATGTCTGAGAAACCCAAAGAAAAACCGGGCCTACTGGGTTTCAACACTGTGATGTTTGTGGGAAGCCTTTGCTAAGGCTGACCCACACACCACTTGTTTATTGTCTGAGGGCTGACCACCTCCTGTCAGACTGCCAGGTGTGTAAAAATTTCCCTGCAGCCACCCTGGAAAAGAGATTGGGCCGGCTCAGGGAACGAGAGGCCAAAAAGTCCACTGACCCGGATGGCCAGCCCGGTTCAGCTCCCACTGGACCAGAGGGAGTGCTCTCTGACCAGGGCGAGACTTCCTCGGGCAAAAGGAAGGCTGGTTCAGAGGAACCAGTCCCAGCAAAAAAGACAAAGAAATCAGCAGGTCTGGAGTCCAGAATTGTCTCTCCAACTGCTGCAGAGATAGATAAAGCCATACAGATTGTTCAGTCTTTGTCTCAGGGATCTGTCTGACACCCTACAACTGGTAAAAGGGTGGCTCGTTCAGTCCCAGTGGTTCAGGATTATGATGTTGAGGATTTTTATGAACCACAGGAGGGGGAGGAGGAATTTGATCAGTATGTTTGTGACTGGGAAGGTCTGGACGTGTCCATTTTACCGGACATTTCTCCAGACAGACCTTTAGAATCTCCCCCTATGCTGTCTGAGTCCCCTTCTCATTTTATGTTTTACAAAAAGGTTGCAGAAACCCTCCAGCTTCCTTTAGAAGAGGCTGTGGATGAGCAAGAGGAGCCTGATTATGTTGAAATGATGGATATTCCAGAGTCTAGGAGGTTGTCTATTCCTCTGCATAAGTCATTTAGGAAGCAAACAACAAAGATTTTAAAAAATCCTCATTCTGTCCCTCCTGTAGATAAAAAAATGGACAGAAGGTATACTTTATCAGGCCCTGATACAGACTTCCTCACTGAGCAGTGTAGTCATGTAGGTGTGGTGCAAGTTGCAGCCTGTGACAAGGCTAATATTCCCCTGGCCTCGCATCCTCCTGATAAGGATTCCAGGAAGATTGATGCCATGGCGAAAAAACAATATATGGCAGCTTCTTTGGGACTCAGACAGGCTAATTATATGGCTTATGTGGCTAGATATCAGAAATCTAGATGGGACACAATTTTGCAGTTAGCCAAGCAGGCCCAGGGCCAGCTGGCTAGTGAGTTGGAACAGGTGGCTGCTGATGGCATTGAAGTCTCTAAAGTTCAATTTCATACTGCTGTTGATGTTAATGATGTTTCCTCTAGGGTCATGGCCACTTCTGTAGCTTTCCGTAGGTTGGCATGACTCAGATGCACTAATCTGTCCCAAGATACTCAGTCAGAGGCTATGGATTTTCCTGTGACGGGAAATTCTCTGTTTGGTGATCAAACAGAAAATTATATGAAAAAGATGGATGAATATAGAACTACCTACAAAAGTGCCCAAGCCAAGGAGAGGCATGCCACTCCACATAGGCACGCCCCCAGGGGTAGGGGCAGGCCTTTCCACAGGCCCTTTTACCAGTCTCAAGCCTCCTCTGCCTTTTCACAGAGGGGTTTTTTCAGAGGCAGAGGTAGACGGGCACAGGTAGACTGTCTCCTCCCTCACGCAAAGCTGCTGCCAAGCAGGCAGCCTGATGGGGTGCCCAGGGCCGATTCTCCTGTACCAGTGGGGGGCAGGTTGGCTTACTTCAGCCAGAACTGGCTGTCCCTAACTTCGGACAGATGGGTTCTGGAGGTAGTAAGCCAGGGTCTGGTTCTCAGCTTCAAACAGTTCCCAAAGATGAAAGCCAGGCATTTTCCACCTGCAAATTCTACAGAAGCCCTTGCTTTGGAAGCAGAGGTTTCTTCTCTTCTGGACTGCAAAGCAGTGGAAAGGGTTCCCCCTTGCCATCAGGGCAAGGGACTGTACTCAAGATATTTTCTTACCCCAAAAAAGACAGGAGAATGGCGGCCCATCTTGGATTTAAGGTACCTGAACAAGCATCTTTTGAAACCAAAGTTCAAAATGTTAACTCTAGCGATGATTTTGCCTTCCCTGAGGCCAGAGGACTGGCTAGCTTCTCTGGACCTCAAGGACTCTATTTTCATGTCATGATCAGGCCTTCTCGCGAAAGTACCTCAGGTTCAAACTGCTCTCTGGCCACTACCAGTTCAGAGCAATGCCCTTGAGCCTCACCTCTGCTCCAAGGGTATTCACAAAATGTCTAGCTGTGGTAGTGGCTCATTTAAGAAGGCAAGGGATTGCTGTGTTTCCCTACCTGGACGACTGGCTCATAGTGGGTCAGTCCCCAGATCAGGTAAAATCCCACTTGCAAGTCACCCAGCAGCTTCTCACTTCCCTGGGATTCCTGCTGAATTTATCAAAGTCAGTTCTGGAACCAGTTCAGGTACTAACTTTCATAGGTGCAGAATTGAACACAAAGTTAGCCAGGGCATTTCTCCCCTCGGAAAGGGTGGACAGACTCATTGCCCTGGCATCCTCCTTTATCCCT
This sequence comes from Neoceratodus forsteri, assembly GCA_016271365.2. Taxonomy (NCBI): domain Eukaryota; kingdom Metazoa; phylum Chordata; order Ceratodontiformes; family Ceratodontidae; genus Neoceratodus; species Neoceratodus forsteri. Next base: position 1,072,660,010 of record CM028130.1, read on the forward strand.
GGGTCTCTCGACCAGCAAGGCACTTTCTGCACCTCCTAGGGCATGGCTGCCTCCACAGCTGTCGTGCAGGGAGCAAGATTTCAGATGAGGGACATCCAGTTCCATTTGAGGTCCTATTGGTTTCAAAGGAGGGACCCCCTTACCAAATTAGTCCAAGTGACCAAAACCCTGATCCTGGCCCTTCAGTGGTGGCAGGATCAAAGCAATCTAACACAAGGGGTTCCCTTCATTCCCGTTTCCCATTCCCTCACCCTCACCACGGATGCCTCCCTGTTAGGGTGGGGGGCTCACTTGGGCGACCTTTCCACTCAAGGAGTGTGGTCCCCTCAGGAATCTCTGCTCCACATCAATCTTTTGGAACTCAGAGCTGTCCTTTTAGCTCTTCAGGCTTTTTCAGCTGTTGTCCAGAACAAAGTAGTTCAAAGCAGGACAGACAACACCACAACAATGTGGTACATCAACAAGAGGGGCACTCGGTCATCAGCCTTGTGCACGAAGCAATGAAGTTGTGGTCTCTGGCTTACTCCCTGAACACCTCCTGATAGCAATTCACCTTCCAGGGAAGGACAATGTCCTGGCGGATGCCCTCAGCAGGATTTCCCAGGGCCATCACGAATGGGCTCTGAATCCTCAGGTCCTGGGGTCGGTCTTTGCCAGATGGGGCACCCCTCAGATAGATCTCTTCGCAGCCCCAGACAACCACCAACTTCCTCTATTTTGTTGCAGGCCTCCAGTGCTGGGCTCAGTCCCCCTGGACGCCTTTCTGTTGGATTGGAAAGGGAAATTCCTATATGCCTTTCCCCCCTTCCCTCTCCTCTTCAGGGTATTGGTAAAAATCAGAACTCAGCCCTGCGAAGTGATTCTGATTGCTCCAGACTGGGCCAAACAGCCCTGGTATCCTCTTCTCCTGTCCCTACAATCCACCCTCCCCTGAGCTTGCCCAGGACCCATGACTTGCTGACCTGTGCACAGGGGAGAGTGTGGTACCCGGACCTCAAATCCCTCCACCTCAAGGCTTGGTTCTTGAGGAATTAGAATTTGCTGATTTGCACCTTTCTCAAGGTGTCCTGGATATTTTAAAGGCTTCTAGGAAGCCTTCCACTAGGGCCACTTACAATTCTAAGTGGAAGAGGTTTTCCTTCTGGTGTTCTGAGAAACAAATTGTACCAGAATCTGCTGACTTGGCCATTTTATTGGACTATTTGGCCCATCTAAATTCCCTAGGCCTTAGACCAGCTACCTTGAAGGTTCATCTGGCAGCTGTTTCTGCTTTTGTTTCTGCAGGGAAGCCTGTTTCCCTTTCCTCTCACCCTGTGTTTTCCAAGTTTTTTAAGGGGTTACTTCACACTAACCCTCCCTTTCAGGAACCAGCTCCTGCCTGGGACCTGAATGTTTGCATTGCTCAGTTAATGCAACCTCCCTTTGAGCCCCTGTCTTCTGCAGATCTCAAGTATTTAACATGGAAAACGGTTTTTCTAGTGGCTATCACTTCTGCCAGACGTATAAGTGAATTGCAAGCCCTGTCAGTGGAAAAATATTTTATTTCTTTTCACAGGGATAAGGTAGTCCTCAAGACTAACAGAAAGTTTTTACCCAAAGTGGTTTCAGATTTTCATCTGAACCAGTCCATCTCTCTTCCAGTGTTTTTCACTGAGCATTCTTCCTCGGGTGAAAGGAGACTGCACAGCTTGGACGTCAAAAGAGCCCTAAGCTACTATGTGGAACGTACCAAGGGTCACGGGTTCGAATCCCTCCAACTCTTCCTTACCTATGGAGAGGTTGGCAAAGGAAACCTGCCACTAAGAGGACAATTGCAAGGTGGATTGTCTCTTGTATTCAGTTCTGTTACCAAAACTAGGTAGAGAACCCCTCAGGACTGAGGGCCCACTCCACCAGGGTACAGCTGCATCTCTAGCGGCTGCAGAGATATTCCATTTTGGAAATTTGTCAAGCTGCTACCTGAAAAACAGTTCACACCTTTACCAAGCATTATTCCTTGGGCCAGTCCAGGAGAGATGCTAGTTTTGCACAGCTGTGCTTCAGAGCCTATTTCCTAAGTAGGTTCTGACCTCCTCCATGGAGGTACTGCTGTGTAATCTGCAAGAAGTCCTAATATAGCAAGACTTCATGGTGTTTGAAGAAAAATTACTCACCTTAGTAATTGCTTTTCTTCTCATGGAGTCTTGCTATATATGACAACCCCCAACCTACCCTCTCAGAACTTCTACTTGGGTAAGGGTTGGCAAATTAGTGCAAGCACTGTGTCATGCCATTTTAGTTTCTCCCTACTCCTCCTTTTTCATTGGGTTAGGGAAATAGGTGAATCTGTTTGTTAAGTGGTATATGGCCCCCTTCCTGGACTTGAGTCTTTTTGGGAAGGGGGGGTCTAATAGTGCTTGTTAGGGGTGATACTAATAATAATATTACCTACTTTGTTGTTATTATTATTCGGTTGTTGTTGTTGTTTTTCCTACTAGTAGGTAGCCACTGGGCTAGTGTAGGGTTTTCCACACAGACTTGTTTCTTATTTCAGCTTCGTAAAGATCTGGCAGTTTCATTTCAAACTGTCCAGATAGAGCTTTGACACAGCGCCCTCGCGCTGTGAACTCCAGATTCTCTGGAGTTAACTGTTTCCTCTCCGGGGCAGTTCAAGTGCTGTGGCTCACTGCAAGAAGTCCTAATATAGCAAGACTCCATGAGAAGAAAAGCAATTACTAAGGTGAGTAATTTTTTCTTCTGTCTGGTCTTGTAGCTTTGTCTGTCTTCAGTTTACTTAATTCTTCTAGGACCCTCTCTTTTGTAAAGGGGCTTGTGCCTGCTTCCTGGATGTGGAGACCCATAGCTAGTGTTGGACCATTACCATTCTGTTGTCTTGTAAAAACGGAGCAGAAGTATTCATTTAACACTTCTGCTTTCTGTAATGTTTACACTCTATGCATCAGTTTCCATAGAGTCAGATGCCCTGGAGATGGGACCTGTTCTTATTATTATAGATCAAGGGAGTGCTCCTGACCAATCAGAGTGGTCCTTTCCTTGGTTCGATGTCAACTGTGTGCATTCAAAACCACTGCAGTAAATTAACACGTGGCCAAATCGCCGTCCGTAAGCAACACGCATTACATTTTTAGAAAAAAAAATCTTGTTGCATGTTCAGCTACCTTGAATATTTAGACTGGAGCACACAATTGCTAAATATTGTTGAACTCGAGCCTTTAAATATCAGCAATAGTTTTCCCCTCAGTAACCAGCAATAAACGGCACACAAACAAATAGCAAACATATAGGGGAACTAGAGATATAGCTCTTCAGGGGTGGTGGTGAGAAGTGGTACAAATAAAAATAGATGCTTACTTTTGTACTCCTCATGTGTCCACTTTGTAGTCAAATGCCATTGCCATTCAGTAGAGTTATAAAAAAAATGGCCATCTGTATTAAATGCTGTGTCACCAGGGGACCCATATGTTTGACGTCAGATTACTTCAGGTCACTTGACCTAATTAAGCCTGCTACTGCTGTGATACTCTGTTCAATTGCTGCTGCTGGAAATTCATCTCTGTCACAGTAGCAGTAGCTTTTGAGGTTGGAAAGTCTGTCTCAGTCACAGTAGCGGTAGCAGGTGTACTTGTGTTTTCAGTTGTAAGGATGCCCCTTCATTTTGCAGTGAGCCAGCATGGACAGCAGCTGCTGCCACATGAAGGATATCTGTACTGTAAGGAGAGAGAATATATGGAGAAAATATATTGGAAATGCATTACAGGTATATATAACTCTCAAAAGTGTACAGCTCATTGCTATATATGCCAGGATGAAATTACAGTGTTTTTAAACAGTCAAAATCATGTCCCTGACACTGGGGCAATTGCTGTGAGCAAAGTCATTTCAACTATGAAAGAAAAAGCAGTTCTTTCACAGGAGGCTACACATCAAATAGCGGCAGGAGCCACAGGCACTGTTGACCCAGCTATAGCAGGCAAGTTACCCTCCTTCTCGTGTGTGAATTGAACTGCACAGCATTCTAGACAGAAAGCCTCAGTTGCACCTGTGTTACCAACTTGCACTGTATTTCTGAGTTGCACATCCCACCAGAATACACTGTAACTGATTGTGGGGATCATTTCCTCTTACATGATAGTGGTATCAATGACAGTGACAGATTCCTAATATTTACCACTAGGCAAAATCTAAAGTATATGAAAATCAGCAGTCACTGGTATGCAGATGGCATCTTTAAGGCAACACCTCCTTTGTTTTCTCAGCTGTACACTGTACACGGGGTGCACTTTAGTGCAGTGATCCCCAATGTTTTTATCCTAATGTCTAGCAGATCCTATGCTAGCTATGTCAGTGTCCTTTCTGCCCTGAAAGCTCTATGCCCACAGTTGGCACCACAGTCAGTAATGACTGCCTTTGAACAGGCTGTGGTTAAGGTGTTCTTTGCACAGTTTCCAGAGGCAGAAGCAAGGGGATGCTTCTTTCATTTATGCCAAGCTATAGGGAAAAAAATTCAGGACTGCCCAGAGATTCATAAAAATGATGTTGTAAATGAGGATTTTGCACTGCACATCAGAATGCAACAGCATTGGCATATCTACCACCTGATGATGTGATGGGTGCTTTTGATAACCTCTGCTGCAGCGATTTTTACACACACCATGATGAGCTCCTAGTGCCTCTTGTTATAGTAGATTATCTTGAGGATACATGGATCGGGTGACCTGTTGATCGCTGTGGGCGCAGAAGACCACTGTTCCCCATACCTTTCTGGAATTTCTACAGTGCTGCCAGAGATGGACTACCTCGCACCATAAATGCAGTGGAGGGCTGGCATCACAGCTTTAATAACCTGTTGGGTGCTAGCCACCCAGCTGTTTGGAAGTTTATTAAAACATTAAACACAGAGCAAAACAAGAATGAGCTAAAAAATGAGCATTCTCACCCCAGGATTTCTTTAGCATCTATTGACAGAAGCAGTATGCCAGCTGGGTTCAGCTGCCCCGGAAAGGAGGAGTCAATGCAAGTGAGAAAGGCATTGGCCAATCAGGATAGAGATAGAGCAGAGTGCTGCCTGCAATAGCCTGAGGAACCTTAGGACTTTTTCTCCGCTGAATTGGCAACACTGCCCCGGAGCCCTCCTCTTCTGAGACCTTTCTCTGCCATTTTCTTCCTTTTTGAGTGCTGCTTTCAAGGTATTTTGTATATGTTTCTCATTTTACCTATTTTTTACTGCAACTGCACTAGGTTCCGTGCAGTCACGTTTTTTTTTTCGTATTTTTTCTGCTTTGCGGTTTTTCTGGAGTAAAAGTCGCTCGCATGTGCGATAAATTGCGTCATTTTTATTTAAATAGTTTTCAGTATTTTGTGATATTTTTTTACTGCTTTTATGTTAAAATCATCAAATTGGTTTTTCGCACGTGTGCACTTTTTTCCGTTGTACACCTGCGTGAATTTCTGGACCCCTCTTTTTTCTTCCTTATGTAAGTTTTATATATATTTGAAGGGTTGTCCCCCTTTTTTCTGGGGAGATACCTTTTATGTGACTGTGCAGTGGGCTTCTGTTGACAAGAGGTGTGGAGGTGGTTTCTGTTCTTTTCCACTGTTGTGAAAAAAAAACAAAAAAAAAAACTTTTACCTCTAGTAAGGTTAATTTTGATTTGGTTAGCTTTGGCCTGTCCCTTTTCTGTGGCCTCTCAGTCTACCTCCTCCTCCTCTAAAAGCACTGGGGAGGGTACCTCAAGTCAACGCAAAAGTAATGACAAGTCCTCTAGGGACTCCAGTGAAAACTAAGTCTGGTAGAAGTAAAAATTCTAGCCAAGCCTCTGAAAGAGCTTCAGAGCAGGTTTCTGAGCCTGCCCCTACAAAAAAGTCTAAGAAAGGTAATAACTCTACTGTCCCTCCTCTCGAAAGGCATTCAGAGACAACAGTAGCTGATAAAAATGTGCCCTCTGCAGATGATTTCGCAAAAGCTTGGCATTTATATCAGACTTTACAGTCTATGGTCGATATTTTCTCGGCTCCTGCGGGACTGTGTGATTCTTTCCTTGAGGACCCCTACGCCCGGGGTTTTTATTTTGATGAGGGAGAGGATCATGGTGGTGAATCACCTCATGGGGATCCCCTTATTCCTGACGGCCACCCTGGGGTTGGTGCTAATGATGATACTGATACAAGTGAAGAAGTCTCTTCCTTTTTTACATTTTTAAAACAGATGGTGGACACCCTGGACCTGCCTCTCCAGGATGATACCAATCAGGAGATGGAAGATGACTACGTAGAGATGATGGGCATTTCTCCTCTTAAAAGGCTCATCCTCCCTATTCACAACACTTTGAAGAGAAGTATGTTTAAGGTTCTGGAAACCCCCTCAACCTCTACCGGGGTAGACAGAAGGATTGAGAAGAAATACCAGCTCGATAAGTCTACTGTTGATTTTCTTTATACACATCTAGATCACAGAGGAGTAGTTCAGACAGCAGCCTGTGACAAAGCTAATGTGTCGCTGTCTGTGCTTCCACCAGAGAAAGATTCTAGAAAAATAGATCTTGTGGGTAAGAAATCTTATGCTACCGCCTCTCTCTTGCTGTGCATGTCTTCTTTCATGGCACACACAGCCAGATATCAGAGGGCTCTGTTAAAAACTGTACTGGCCATAGTGCAACATGGGGGGGGACACTATGCTCAGGGATGTTTCTGAAACTGTTAAATGAGCCGTGGAAGCCACAAAGTACCATTTTCACATGGCCGTAGATAATAATGATACAACCTCGAGGGTCATGGCTTAGGCTATTTCTCTCAGACGTTTTGCTTGGTTGAGAACTACTTGTCTTACCCATGATGTCCAAGCCCAGGCATTAGAATCCCCCTTTGAGAATAACTCTCTCTTCGGGGATCATACTGAAGTCCATATGAAAAGAATGGATTAGTTCAAACACACGTACAAGAGTAATTCAGCAAAAGAAAAGCCCCCTTCCTCTCAGAGAGCTCACCATAGAGGGGGTAGGGGCAGGGGTTATTTTCCTAGGACATTCTTCCCCATGCCATATAACATGGATTTCTCTCAGATGAGAGTTTTTTTCAGAGGTAGGGGCAGGAGGGGTCAAAGAAAAGCTAACCCCACTCCTGTTACTTCTACTCAGTCTAGACAGCAGTCTTCCTGACTCCTTGCTGGTTGCCTCCCCTCCCCCCGTGGGGGGAAGGCTCTCGCACTACCTCCATTGTTGGCATCAGATCACTTCAGACAAGTGGGTTTTGGAGGTAGTGGAGCAGGGATTATCCCTTCAATTCAAAAGATTCCCCCTTCTCCACAGGCCCTCACAACCAAGACCTTCCTCCCCTGCAGAACGATTACTGCTGGAGGTAGAGGTCAAGAATCTCATGAGGGCCAAAGTCGTGGAACGAGTGCCGCTTTCCCAACAGGGAAAGGGTCTGTATTCCAGATATTTTCTGACCCTAAAGAAAACGGGGGAAACATAAAAACATAGAAACATAGACTTTGACGGCAGATAAGGACCGCTTGGCCCACCTAGTCTGCCCATTGGAATGGCGACCTATTCTGAACCTACGGTACCTGAACAAGCACCTGACGAAACCAAAGTTCAAAATGGTTACCTTGACTTAGGTTATATACTCACTAAAGCAAGGGCACTGGCTAGTCTCTCTGGATCTGAAGTACACCTACTTTCATGTGCCAATAAGGCAATCCCACAGAAAGTTCCTCAGATTCTGTCTGCCCTCCGAGCATTATCAGTTCGCAGCCATGTCTTTCGGGCTCACTTCTGCTCCCAGAGTATTCACCAAGTGCCTGGCAGTGGTTGCAGCTCATCTCAGAAGACAGGGAATCTCAGTCTATCCCTATCTGGACGATTGGCTGATTGTGGCCAACTCGTCCCAGTCGGTTTCAGATGCCTTACTTCAGACAAGGCATATCCTAGAGTCCCTGGGCTTCCTTGTCAATGAAAAAAAGACACATTTTCAACCTGCCCAAATTCTACACTTCATGGGGCAGAGCTCAACACCCTGCAGGGCAAGGTCTTCCTCCCTTCGGACAGGGTCGACTCTTTCCTTTCTCTGCTAAACTCATTCAGTCCAGGCCAACCAAGACCAGCCAGACATTTCCTCAAACTTCTCAGTCATTTGGCCTCAATGACCGCGGTAGTGCCAGGGGCCAGATTCCAGATGAGGGACATTCAGTTTTACCTCAGGTCTCATTGGTCCCAGAGAAGTGACCCCTTTACAAAACTAGTCCCAGTCACAGAGACATTTCTTCGATCCATGGACTGGTGGAAAGACGCAGACAATCTCAGGGTTGGGGTATCTTTTTTAACTCCCCAACCCTCCCAAATTTTGACTACTGATGCTTCCCTCCTTGGATGGGGGGGCAATCTGGGGGACTTGTCCATAAGTGGGACTTGGACTCCAAGGGAATCCTCCCTTCACATCAATCTTCTGGAACTCAGAGCTGTGCTCCTCGCCATCAAGGCCTTCGCTTCTCAGCTCAGGGGTCAGTCTGTGCAAGTAAGGACAGACAACACAACGGCCATATTCTACATCAACAAACAGGGAGGGACTCGATCAACCAAACTCTGCACAGAAGCCATGAGGATTGTTCCCTTGCCTATTCCCTGGACATGTCTCTGTCAGCCATCTATCTCCTGGGCAAGGACAACATTTTGGCAGATGCTCTAAGCCGCATCAGTCAGGGCCACCATGAGTGGACCCTCAACAAGCAAGTCCTTCACATGGTGTTCAGAAGATGGGGCATCCCAGATCTGGATTTGTTCGCATCCAGTCTGAACCATCAATTAACCCTGTACTGTTGCAGGCCCCCAATTCTGGGGACGATCCCCACAGATGCGTTGACTTTAGACTGGACAGGGAGGTTTCTCTATGCATTCCCCCGCTTTCCTCTGTTGTACAGAGTACTTCTCAAGTTAAGGGAACAACTGTCCACCATGATTTTAGTGGCCCCCGATTGGGCGAGACAGCCATGGTATTCCCTGATTCTCTCCCTGTCCGTCAAGAAACCCATCAGACTTCCTTCGTGTCTCAGCCTTTTGACTCTTCCTCAGACCGGAGTGGTGTTTCTCAAAATCTGGTCTCTTCACTTCAAAGCCTGGTACTTGAAGAGTTAGAATTCCCAGACTCTTTGTATTCAGAGCAAGTACTGAATGTTTTACGGATGGCCAAAAAGCCCAGCACAAGGAAAACTTACGCCTCCAAGTGGAGACGTTTTTCTTTCTAGTGTGGGAATAAGGGCTTGGACCCTTTACAGGCCTCTCCTCCTTCTTTATTGGATTACTTGGTTCATCTTCAGGCGGGAGGTCTAAAGGCATCTTCCTTAAGAGTTCACTTAGCGGCCATTTTGGCCTACCTTTTTGCAGGTAAAGAGAAGTCACTTATTTCTCAACCCATTTTCAAGAAGTTTTTCCAGGGACTTCTCCATTTGCACCCCCCTGTAAGGGAACCGGTTCCCCCTAGGGACCTTAACCTCTGTATAGCCAAGCTTATGGATCCTCCTTTTGAGCCTATGGCTACGGCTGACTTGAAATACGTTACCTGGAAGACTGTCTTCTTAGTGGCCATTACCTATGCCAGACGGATTTCAGAGTTACAGGCCCTGTGTACAGATCCTAAAAGGTTGTCCTGAGGACGAATAGGAAGTTCCTTCCCAAGGTGGTCTCAGAGTTCCACCTTAATCAGTCAATCTCTTTGCCGGTGTTCTTCTCAGATAAGTCCTCCCCAGGTGAGCGCAAATTGCACAGCCTGGATGTGAAGAGAGCCCTTTCTTTCTACTTGGAGCAAACCAAGCAGTTCCGAGAGGCACAATCCCAGCTTTTTCTCACCTTCGGTGAGGTGAGCAGAGGAAAACCGGCGACTAAGAGAACCATTTCTCATTGGATCGTGTCCTGTATTCAGTTCTGTTACAACAAGGAGGGCAGACAGCCCCCTATTGGGATCAGAGCTCACTCTACCAGAGGAACAGCTGCTTCAGTGGCAGCTTCCAGGGATATCCCTTTGCTGGAAGTTTGCAGAGCAGCTACTTGGAAATCGGTCCACACTTTCACCAAGCATTATTGGTTGGATGTGCAATCCCGTTCAGATGCGAAGTTCGGCAGGGCAGTGTTACAGAGCCTTTTTCCTAAATACGTTTCTGTGCCCTCCTCCCAACTGCACTGCTTTGAAGTCTGCTTCTGTCAATAGATGCTAAAGAATTCCTGGGGTGAGAAGAAACAATTACTCACCGAGGTAATATTACTTCTTCCAGGGTAGAAACATAGAAACAGAGAATTTGACGGCAGATAAGGACCGCTTGGCCCACCCAGTCTGCCCATTTTCCTACCTGATGGATAAGCTGCAGATTCTAGTTAAGCAACAGCTTACTTCCTCCTACCCCCCACTAGAATTGCCTTATGCCTGTCCCATGCATTCTTAAATTCTCCCAATGTTCCTGACTCCACAACCTCCTCAGGAAGGCTGTTCTTTAGCATTATTGACACTCCCACACTTCCTCCCCTGGAAACCTTGTCTAAAGGGCTCTGTTGGGGGGTTTAGCCAAACTTGCTAACTGGTATTGATCTAAGTGATGAAATGTTTTCACAATAGTGGATTAGAATAGATAGTTTGTGTACTGTTAACAGTTTTTGCCCCTGTTGGGCACAGTTTTTGCTCTTTTTCAGCTCCGAAATTCGTTCCGAGGTTCCTCAGGCTATTGCAGGCAGCACTCTACTCTGTCTCTGTCCTGATTGGCCAATGCCTTTCTCACTTGCATTGACTCCTCCTCTCCGGGGCAGCTGAACCCAGCTGGCATACTGCTTCTTTCAATAATGCTAAAGAATACCCTGGAAGAAGTAATATTACTTCGGTGAGTAATTGTTTCGTACCTAGCAGTGCGAGAGCCACCTACACAATGAAAAAGTATAGAGACACTGCCAAAAGAATTACTACTGTGGTGAATGGATATAGAGATGATTCCCAAGCTGACTATCTCCATGGCATAGCCCATAATTTCCAGTGGCAAGTTTAGAAGAAAACCGGAATTTGGGAGGAAGCCAGGTGGCGCTATTGTTACAGTTCATTGTGTGAGCAAGGAGGGTATCCTTAGCTCTTGTGGATTTGTGTTTTAACATTGGACATTTGGATTTTTATGGAAAAGAAATAAAGCTGAAGATTTTAATTTTAAATGAATCTTTAACATGCAGTTACTAATAGTAAGGTAAGCAGCGTCCTTTACTATTGGATTTACTAATGTATTATTCTACTCCCCACACGGAAAGCATAATAGCAATAATTTCTTCACATTGCTCACATTGCTATTCTTTTGTGCTGTTTTGTTGATGAGGGAAAAAGTTTTATTGACATGCTCATTTCCAGAGTAGCGCTGGCACCGATGATGTGCTGTTATGGTCCTAATGCTGTAATAAGCTGTTTTCTGTTTTTACAACACATGGTTATGATGGCGCTTACTTCAACACATGGTTTTGACCGCACTGTATTGACGTGATACCCCTTTCCTCTACGCATGAGACACTCTTATTGTGTGAAGAATGTCTCATGTGCAGATACCCTGGAAATGGGCACATTCCGGGAGCAGTTTTTTTTTTTATGTATTATTGATTGTGCTTGATCTATATTATATTAAAGAGCTGCTGATGCCTCAAAGAAAACTTTGAAAAACATAATAATTAGGGACAATTCAGCTTGCATTTCAAATATATTTTATAGATTTCTCCCGCCCATCTTTCATTACAGAGGAAATCTGCATGAATACATAACCTGTATCTGTTAGAGTTCATCTGTTTCTGTAGCTTACTCTATTCCTCAACTCATAATCCTCTGTTGTGGCATCACAGTCTGTTGCCATTGGTGTAACTGTGATGCAACAAGCAGTGCATTATAATCTCAGGCAGGGAGAAATCAGCAGGAATAGATGAACACTTCAGGGGCAGAGATCATGTGTTCATGCAAATGGCCTCAGTAATAAATAATGGGGAGCAAAAATACAGGACTAATGTGAAATATAAACTGAACTGTGTCTAAATATTATGTTTTGTTTGTTATCCTGAAGGTGTCAGCTGCTTTTTAATATGTCCCCTGTTGCCACTCGTTCCTGTGTAAGAGTAGTTTCACTTGCCTTCAGCTTGAACCAGAACAGCTCGGCTTCGCTTCGCTGTTCTCACTCCTGCCGAGAGTGTGTGAAACCACTGTTATAGAGCAATGAGTGGCTCCAGGGGACATAGTAACATATATTAGAATTTAGAATCTTGGTTCAAACTAGGGTTGTCAGAACTAGTTCGGTAAAGATTCGAACCCTCCTCGAACCCTGGTGTTCGAGTTCTAACTTAGAACTCGAACACTGAACGGTTCGCAAAAGGGTTCGAATCACCGCGAGATGCGAGACGACGTGGGGTCGAGTAAGCAACGCGAGCTGCGGGATCTGTGGGGGTATTAAAGAGATGCGCCACGAGGAGGAGCGCCATTTGACTGAGGATCATCGCAGAGAGAGGCAGCAGCAGCAGGCAGCACCAGCAGCCCACTAAACTGTAGCAAAAGCAGTTAGCGCGTCCGCTACTTTTGTCCAGCAGTCGTGGCCACTTCTTCTCCTGTGAGACCGGCGAGAACAAGAAAAAAAGCTAAAAATCGGGGGACTGGGAGATGGGAGTGGGAGTACTAGGGGCCGGTTCAGGACAGAAGGAGGGAATCGGGACTCTGGAGGGATTAATCAAGATTGGGGGAGTGGGGGGAATAGGGAGGGATTGATGAGAGACCAATATCAGGAGGAGGACTGGAGGAGGACTCGGAGAGAAAAGAACCTTTGTGAAGTGTGATTATTTGAAACTGCACACTCAGCAGCTGCCAGCAACAAGCATACAAGGGGGGCACAAAAAAGGCAAATAAATCTGATAAATCTAAATAAGTCTGAACCCTAGTGTGTGTTTCACAGAGAGAAGCCCAGTGTGTGTGTACTGTACCCTACCCAGTGTGTGTTACAGAGAGAAGCCCAGTGGCCAGTTGTGTGGTGGCATTAACCTTACATGACAGAAACGTAGGGGGGCCAAAAAAGGCAAATAAATCTTTCTGAACCCTAGTGTGTGTGTGTGTCACAGAGAGAAGCCCAGTGTGTGTACTGTACCCTACCCAGTGTGTGTTACAGAGAGAAGCCCAGTGGCCAGTTGTGTGGTGGCATTAACCTTACATGACAGAAAGCGTAGAAATATAATTCTCATTCCCTGGTTTGCGTATGTGACTCCGTCTCCTGTGGTCAGTCAGCCCATCACCCTGCTGCTGTGTGCCCTTTGACTGCACTGTACCCTACCCAGTGTGTGTGTTACTGAGAGAAGCCCAGTGGCCAGTTGTGTGGTGGCATTAACCTTACATGACAGAAACGTAGGGGGGCAAAAAAAGGCAAATAAATCTTTCTGAACCCTAGTGTGTGTGTGTGGCATTAACCTTACATGACAGAAACGTAGAAATATAATTCTCATTCCCTGGTTTGCGTATGTGACTCCATCTCCTGTGGTCGGTCAGCCCATCACCCTGCTGCTGTGTGCCCTTTGACTGCACTGTACCCTACCCAGTGTGTGTGTTACCGAGAGAAGCCCAGTGGCCAGTTGTGTGGTGGCATTAACCTTACATGACAGAAACGTGAAATATAATTCTCATTCCCTGGGTTGCGTATCATGACTCGTCTCCTGTGGTCAGCCCATCACCCTGCTGCTGTGTGCCCTTTGATTGCTATGTGTATGCCTATGCCCAGCAACCCAATCATTCTGTAAGCCTTGAACCTGGGATCCTTTAGTTGCAAACTGTCATATTCTTCAATTACTTTCAGTCCACGTATCACAGTGTCACACAACCAAAATAAAATTTTGGAGTTGTAGCCAGCGATTACAGATCACATTGCTTTGTTACACAGGAATTGTTTGGGTGTTGGTGTGTTCACTGCAGTATACTGGACTGGTAGTACTGGTACTTACTGTCTGTTTATGGCTGACACCAACATAGATGAAGCATTTAGTGCTGGTGTTGGAGCAGGTGTTGGTGGTAGTGGTAATCCTGCTGGTGCTAACAGAAATAACCAAAATGTTTCACGTGATAAAAATTCAACAAACAGCAAAAGAGCAACAGTGAAGTGTGGTAAAGGGGGCCCTTTTAAGAAAACCTGTACAGCTGCTGGGGTCACACGGAGAGGCACCATAAGGTATGCCATTCATGCCAGTAAGATCCCTAGACTAGCAGCAATAATGCAAGTGACAGTGAGTCCTCTCTGACTCAGACAGTAGCTCTTTGTCTCAGTCCCACACTGTTGTGTCTCATGACAAATCATTACTTCCTCAACAAAGTGAAATGAGCAAGTCTGCTGACAATGAATCAGGTAGTGCACTTGCAAATACATCCAGCACTGTTGGCAATGAAAAGGACATATCCATTGAATCCACCACTCGGTGTTGGCCAGCAATGAAAATCCATCAGAGTCTTCTGTCCACTCTTCTAGCACCAAGGAGCATGTCCCAGGTTCTGTTAGGACAGGTGAAAAGACACAAACAGTCTTTAGCTATCTTCCTAGCACTCGAACAAAATCTGTCACATCTGAGGTGTGGAATTATTTCTCAGTCAGTAAACTGATCCATGCAGAGCAATTTGTTCCCTGTGTAAACAGAGTGTAAGCCGTGGTAAAGTTGTGTCATGCCTTGGCACTACAGCTCTTAAACGCCATCTGAAAAATCATTCGGTTTTGCTTGATCATAAAAAACCAAAACCCATGTCCTCCATCTTCCAGACCGCACGTGAGAAGGGTCAGGATCAGGAATCTGAAATGGATACTGAATTGTCTGAACTTGATGCAGGCAGAACCACTGCCAGCCCTAGGATCACTGTTACCACCAATGCCAGCACCATTAGTACAGTTGCACATCCAGTGATGGCACTGAATGTATAAGTCCTAGTCCACCATCTCTCGCGCCATCTGCCCATCGAGCACGGTGTATAATAAACCAGCAGGGACATGTTGCAAACAGCTAACACTGTCTCAGGCATTTGAAAGGAAGAATACCTTTACTAGAAATCATCCAAAGACCCTTCATCTTAATCACCGAATTGGTGAACTGTTAGCCGGAGCCCTCTCCCATACTTTTGGTAGATCATGAGGATTTTAGGGAGCTCATGACATTAGCAGAGCCTCATATAATGTTCCTCATCGAAGGTACTTTTCCTATGTTGAAATACCAAACATTTATCAGGCTTTAAAAGGACAGTGATGCTTGCACTTAAAACTGCAGAGGGTGGGGTTATTCATGTCACAACAGATATGTGGACCAGCACTCAAAACATAGATTACATGTCCCTTATCACCATTGGGTCACGCTTTTCTGTGCTTCTTCAAAACAAAGACACCCCAAAAGATGGCGCTGCTGCATATAAAGAAGTTTGGGCAAAGTCATACTGCTGCAAACATCTTGCAGGAACTAAATGACCTCCTTGACGAATGGATTTATTCTCACGGTCTAAAATGTGGCTTCATAGTAAGTGACAATGGAGCCAACATCTTAAAAGCAATACAGGATGGAGGATTTCTGCATGCTTCTTGCTTTGCACATTGCTTACACTTAATTGTCACGGGATTTCTCAGCAACGAAACACAAGTGGATGGTATGATTGCTGTTTGCAAAAAAATTGTGACTCACTTTTCACATTCAACCAAGGCTATACGGACATTGTCCGAACTGCAAAAAAAACACAAGCTGCCCCAGCAAAAGCTGATTCAAAATGTTTCCACTCGTTGGAACTCAATGCTTTATATGCTGCAGCGCCTCTTGGAGCAAAAGCAAGCTGTACATGAGTACTGCTCCATTACATTATTGAGATGGCATTATGCTGTCTGTGCTGCAGTGGAAATTAATGGAGACAGTGTGCTGTATCCTAGCTCCTTTGAGACAGCTACAAGGGACATGTCTTCTGAAGGTGCATCTGTGAGTCAGGTTATCCCACTCATAATGCTCATTTCACATCATCTTAGTGTTCTAAATCTACAAATAAAGACAGATCTGAAGGCGGACAACATGTCGCCTATATCATGGGAATCTCAGAAAGAGAATGAGCGAGCTTCAAAACCAATGACAAATTAGTTGCAATGACAAAATCAAGACACTACATCCTTGCAACTCTCTTAGATCCCAGGTTCAAGGCTATACATCTTCCAAAAACAGATGATATAGAGCAGTACAAATGTATGTTGCTAGATGAGCGCAGCACTCACAGGAGTCAAACACAGACACGCACAGTACCATCAGGTTGTCATCACCACAACATGCAGGTTCATCTTCACAAAGGGATACAGAACTGGAAAAGTCACCAAACATTAACAGTAGTTGTTCCACAACTGCCACTTCTTCAGCCCTTAGTAGCAAGCTAAATATGTGGCAAAACCTTTCCAAATTGCTGCCATACCAGCTGCTTCTGCTGATTCCTCTTCTGAGCGGTCTCTGTCCAACATGGTAGACAGTTACCTGCAAGAACTGCCTATTCCTATTGATGCATGCCCTTTTGAATACTGGAGATCAAAAAAGTCAATTTGGACAGAGCTGTATGATGAAGCCTGTAAATATCTTGGTTGTCCTGCAACAAGTGTCTCTTCAGAACGCATGTTTAGTACAGCTGGCAATATTGTGACAGACACCAGAAATAGGTTGCTGCCAGAAAATGTACACACGTTAACTTTTATTAAAGTTAATAAGTCAAGATTTTCGTATCCCTACAAGAGTATACAAACTGATCCTGAAGTGATTGATGTTGTGGATGTTGATGGTGATGATGACAACTCAGATGGTGGTGGCTGGTAAAAATACTGTGTGGGACGGAGTCTCTCTGCACCAAAAAGGAAACTTTTACAGACTGTGATGACTTTGGTTGTCGTCTCTCTCCTTTCTCGATCTACTACCTTGGACTATATACCCCCCAAAACTTTCACCATTTCATGGCAAACTGCTTTGTAGCTAGGGTCTAAACTAAAGTCAACAAGTTTTATATACAGGGCAATTTTAACATCAGTGGGAACAGGCCCAAATTTGGCATAAAAGGGACACTGTCACGTCAATCCTTTCTGTATCATATTATTTATAGTTAAAGTGCAAACATATATTTTTGGATTTACCTTCTGTGACTTTGTGGTGCATCAGCATGGCTGGGACAGGAGACGGTCTATTTTTCAATTTTAAAGAGGACAAAACAATGAGTTCTAATTGGTAGCTGTTTATTATTTTTTCAATTACAGAAATGTTAGCCATAAACGAAAAATGGATGCTAGTACATGGGTGAGGGTTGTGGGTTGGTTTTAACATGGGTGTAAGGGTGGCATGGGTGCTACTGCACAGATGAGGGTGGTGGAAGAAAAGTGGAATGGGTGATGGGGTGAAAGGTGGGTGTTGTTTTAGTTCTTTCATTTACAGATTCGTGATCAGCTGGGGATGGTGAGGAAAAAATGATGACAGACCGAACCTACTGTACACATAATATATATTCTTATTAAATACATTGCAAACTGCTGCCACTCTAGCACAATTGTCCTGTCCCTTTAAAAAAGAATAAAGGAATCAGAAATAAAAGAAAATCTGCATCAGCAGTTTTCACAGAATGTGACGTATCATAGTGTTTTTGCTTTATAAGTAGTGATAATTTGATACATAATGGGGTTGACAGACGCTGTCCCTTAAACATCACATGCCAACTGCTGCAGCTACATAAATGTTCCTTAGTAAATTAGTATGTGGTGAGGAAACCACTGTTTTTATTTATGTGACTGAAATACAGATTTTATTGAAGTATCAGCTGCAAAAATGCATCATCTTAAATTTTTGTATATATTACTTCAATTTGCCAACAAAATGTTGGTATATGTATGCATTACCTTAGAAAATTGCATGCATTTTGCCAGCAACAATGACTGGCATATTTTTTTATAAGAACAAAAAAGACAGCATCAACACTTCCAAAAATATACTGTATTATGCGTTTAACTGATAGCATCACAGTACAGAAGCATGCATGTAGGATAAAATAGTTTAAACAGACAAAAGGACCTTTTGTCTGTTTAAACTGTTTTGTCCTGCATGGCTTTCTGTACTGTGATGATATCAGTTAAACGCATAATACAGTATATTTTGGAAGTGTTGGTGCTGTGTCTTTTTGTTCTTGGTGCTCAGCTTTTCACACAGGCACAACTTAGGATTGGAGCAGCCTTCTTGTGGTTTCTGCAAATATTTTTTTTATTCCAATGTCTTGACTGAATATGTTATGACATAATATGTTTTGCAACAGTTCAACATGCTGCTGCTGTAGTACTTGGCTTGACTTTGTTATAAAAGCTTTCTTTTAAACATAGCAACTTTTGATTCACTCATTTGAAACAGAAAGCAGCAAATAGCTGAAATTAGGTAATATCAGTTATTTTTTCTCCTAATTCATGACGATGAGTATATATAGCTGAGTACATAAATGGCTAATGTGCCTCTTTCTTTCACTAAGGAACTATGATGCAGCTGCAGCAGGAAAACTTTAACATATGGGTGGGTGGGTGGGCCTGTTACGTATTAAGTTGCTGACTTTAGCAAACAGAAGAAACTGTAGATAAACCTAGTTGTATTCCTATCAATGTCACACAAGACAATTTCTCTCCCCCTTATTTTGAACAGTTTTTCCTTTACATATATTTTATTACTATCTTTGTTACTGGCAGCACAATAAAAAAATAGGGTTCGAGTTCTAAAAAGTTCTAAAAAAGATTAGAACACTAGAACTTTTTCAAAAGTTCTAGACTAGAACTAGAACCCAGAACTTCAGAGGGTTCTGACAACCCTAGTTCAAACTCTGCAGCCATGCTGCACTCTGCAAGTGGGCCAGATTTACCCTATTTTGACAACCAGCTGCAATGATTTCATGCCTTAGTGAATGTGTTGTATTGAATGAAAAAAATGACTGAAGGGCAAGGAAAAATGGAAATTACATACTTACCGTAATTCTTGATCTTCCCAAGTATCTTCACAATTCATCATGACCCACCCTTCATCCCCCATGGCCAGGTGCTAGGAAGTGCCACCCCCCCCCCTTTATCTCTCCATCTTCCTCTGCTCCCTTGATGCTCACAGGGTGGGAGTTAAGATGGGATGGTATTTTTTTTCTTGGCAGACCTTGTCTCCTTTTCAGGCCGGGTACGGCCTTCCTTGCTCCTTTTTGGCTTGACTCCTCAGTCGGGTGATAGCAGAGGGACCTGGGGGGGGGGGGGACCAAAAAAAAGAGAGTCTTGGGTTCTCTTCCTACTCCTTCTTCTCCCTCCCAGAGGTCAGCCTCCTCTTTCTAGGGGGATTATTTCAGTAGGGCACTCAGGTGGACAGGGTCTAGAGTGGTCCTCCTGGGATTCTACCTTACTTCTTCCAAACCCCTTTACCTCTCTTCTGGGAGTATTCAAAAAAAAAAGAAAAAATGAGAGAGAGAAAGAGTACATGAGACAGGGTAGTACTGTGACACCTTTCCTCAAAGAGATCACCTATGCTGTGATCCCTTAGTCATTTTCTCCTCCTTCTACCCCCCATGCTATTGCCTCCTTATATCCAACTTTCCCCTCCGTGCCCAGTAAAAAAAAAAACAACAAGTTCTGGTCAGAGCCGACACGGCTGAATAAAGCTGTTTAAGGAGCTCCAAAGGCAGAGTGGAGTCTGAGGACCGCTCCGTGAAGATGGAGCATACAGCCGAATATCGGGCCATGTCCAAGATGGCCACCACAGTGTTGTGCATGCGTAGTGCTTGGTGCATGTGCAGTGATGCACGGTGGCCATCTTGCGCACAGCAGCAGTTGTCACTCTGTGCTCTGTGCACACGTGTGAAACCGTGCATGCACGCAAGACACTTCTAGTTAAATAGTGCGGGGGCGCTGACTGCTGTGCAGAGTGGAACTTTTTTGGTGGAGGAGAGAAGCAGTGGTGCCACCGCTGTGGACCACACACATCGCAGCACTGTAGAAGAAGACGGGGACCATGTAAACTCACAGTCCCCTCTCTCCTACAGTGATCCCAAAATGCCTGCAGAGGCAGTGTGGTCTACTGGCTAGAGCACAGGCTTGAAAACTGGGACATCACAGGTTCAAACGCCACCATAGCCAAATACTCACTGAATGACTCTGAGAAAGTCATGACATAACCTCTCACTGCTCCTGTCCACCCAGGTGTGGAAATCAGTAGATGCAGGACCCTTTTGGAAGCAAGATGGTACTTATCAGTTGGGCTATTCTGGATAAATAAATTATAAATTAATAACGTAAAGTGATTTTTGGTGCTGGGGGGGGTAACTTACATCAAACCGTAGCTGATGCTGACAGTAGTCACTGAGAAGAAAGCGACTCTTGCCAGCCTTAGCTATGATTAAGCAATAAGGCATGATGGGGCGTTATGGTGGGATAATGGCTTGCCTCGGGTGGGTTGAAGCATGAGGCAAAGCCAACTGCTTCCATTACCCAAGAAGGGTCGTTACCCCACCATAACATCCCCCCACCCACCAGAGTGCCTTACTGTGATTATGAAATGGGTCCTCATACTATAACATCCCTCTCTATGTTTTAAATTAATAAAAGATGTAAAAAATTAATTGAAAAGACAAAAAGTGGTTCCTTCTCACCCCAGGAATGCTCCAATATTCCTAACTGTTCTGCAGTGTGCCTTTAAGGACACAATGCCCGGAGATAGAATGCTATGCTAAGGATGGATTCATTGGCATGTGCCACTTTTCAAATGCTGCCACTAGTCAACTGCTTACAGTCTAACCCTCAGATTTCTCTCTCCGCCTGTCATGACTAGATGGCTGGAGATCCTCTCTTCATCATCTCGTTCTGTCATGTGAAAACTTATAAAATGTACATAAATATTTATTGTTTTTCATTTGCTGCTTCTATTCTTTATAATTTTAAACTAATCTCTAAGTTTTTAAGTGTTAAATTATGTGTTTCCTCGGTTTCTCCTGGTTCGGCATAACCCGGGGTGAACCGGGATTTGTTTTATATTTATTAGAGTTTTCTAACTAAAAACTCCATTAGTTATATACTTCAATTTAAAACAAATGTTTAGTGGTTGCAAAGTTTATGTGTTATATACCTAGAAACTGAAAAGAAAAGACTGGTAATCCCGTTTTTTAATGTTTTTTTGAGTGTGGTGAATTCTGTTGAGACATGGACATTTCAGCAGCGTGAAACCTGCGTTCATGTCTTGACAGAATCATTAAAAATGCCTGAATAGGGCTAAAAGAAGAAAAATGTCACCACCTCAGGGTCCCTCGAGCTCTGATCAGCCGACACCCTAAATTACTGTGGGTGAAACCACAATAATAACTACTGTAACTGCTACCCCTGAGACGGGTATACAAGCAGTTTTTAAGAGGCTTGCTGAACTGGCTAACTCCCTGGTTCCCTCTAAAATCAAGAGAAAACTAAGCACACAGAACCCCCTGCTGGACAGCATTTGGGGACTTCTGTGACTGTTATAATGCCTGCCAACTCCTGCAGATTGCAGACTGCTAAAGATCATTCAAGCTTACAAATGCTGTCTGCTTTTGAGCAGCAGACCTCTGCAAACAGCAGCTTCTTTGCTCATTTTTATTATTAATGTTACAGAGGAGAATATGTGTTTGATGAAATGGTCAAAGGGGAACCTATTAAACCTAGGTTTTTTCCCTTAAAGGGGAAGTCTACCATAGTTTTACACCAATATTTTCCCAACTCCTTATGTGTAACTGTTGTGTGCATCCTCCAGTTGCCAGCAATCATATTGCTGTCCAAATCTAAATTATAAATAAAAATATACAGCCCCCAAAAGTTATCAATGTGTTTGTCCTCCATTTTACCAACAGTGTTGCTGGGGGTTGATGTCATCAGAGCAACAGATAATGGTGCTGCACTAAATGCAGTTCCACCAGTAAACCAAACACACAATGTTTGGTTCTCCACTTGAGTAATGGAGGAACCCTTTAAGTGTTGTGCACATCCTGAAGTGCAGGTCTAATAGGGACTAGGACCATGTGAGTGTGATGCAGCACCGATTTGAGGTATATACAGTATTCATATAAGGAAGTGCTTGTATGTGTTGTGTTACTGGTTCTGTTAGCAAAAACAGTTTACCCAATAAATGACTCTGGGTACAATAAGAGTTTTAAGTGGTATTATACAGCTGTTGTATTATGTTGTGTGTGTGTGTGTTAGCATTCTCTGTTTTGATTGACACCAGCAGTGAGAAACAATCTTGCAAATATGCCCCTTTCCCTTTGTAACTAGGCAGTCAGTGACTGGATGGTTGCTGTAAGGCAATAAAGAATTCAGCTATAACGAGGAATAGGTTACCAGGAAAGCATCAGCTGCAGCATATGGAAGAAGGGTAATCTAGTGGTTAAAGCACAGACATAAGCACTGGGGGACTCTGGTTCAAATGCTACTAGAGTCCCTTACTCTCTAACCCTTAAGACGTTCCCCTAACCTCCTTGGAAACTGTGATGGCCCCTCAGGTCCATGACTTTAAAAGTGTCCCAATTCCCATTATAAATCATTAGCAGTGATGTGAGAGCTACAGCACTTCACTTTCAAGGTACTAAGGATAAGCTGTGGCAGCCCCCCCCCCTTTATAATGCCAGCATTTGAAATAGGATGTCCCTCACAAATCAGATGCTACATCTCAGCTGTTGTAGGTAAAGAAGCTACTCAGTCTCAGTGTTTGTAGTGCTCTGTATTTGCTTAGCTCACTCCTCCCATGTCATATGCATTCTGTGTCTTGGTATTTCCAGTCAGAAACTCAGATTTAAGGAGCATTTGAAATGTAAAACAACACACTTTATAAAGTAAATGATCTAGCTCTCCATTTTCAGGCTGCTGAAAGGGGATATGTATAATTCAGTCTTGTGTGATCCTTTGGTAAACTGCTCAGGCCCACCTTGTAATGAATCTTCTCAAGGGTGTTCACCTAGTTCAATACAGAGTGACTGATTGACTGCTTAATTGATTCATTAGTTGATTGACTGATTCAATCTACTGCTCTCCACAACATGCTGCAAGTGTCTCACAGAGAGAAATGAGCAGTACAAAGAAACAGACTTTGTTTCCGGTGAATGAAATACTATTAGATGTATTATTTGCTCTACACATACAGTATTAAGGCTACAAGTACTACTCCCTGTGTGAGTTGCATGACTGAACTGCCTTAAGCCATTGCAAACTTAAACTAAAATCAGGCTAGACAGCATTGATACCCTTATGTTTTGTTCTGCACTGTTGCTGCAGTGATATCAAGAAATGGGAGGGGCTGTATTACAAGTGACTCATTTGCAGGTAAATGGAGGCTTGCTTGACATTTTACTACAGTGTGTCAAAGCCTCAAACTCTAGATATGTGTTGCAACAGAAGAAATGACAGATCTCTTATTGACATATGTACAGTACTTGATGTAATGTATAATAAATACATCAGACATATCCAAATCACACATATACAGGAGTCTTCTCCTTTAAATAGAAGTTTGATTCTTTCCACAGAGCTTGAGGATTATTCCTCACACTCCACAATTGTGAGATACAGTATGACTGGACTGACACCCACCAAAGCCTTCTCCTTCCTGTGAATAGATATATTCATCAAGGAGGGTACTTTCAAGATTTTACAAACTCCTAAGCTCTCTCTCCCCTCTTGATAAGAGACGGTACAAGAAATAATAAACTGGATAAGGAGGGGCTGGATTTTTTATCCTCCCACTCTGTCCACTGAGGGGTGGTACAAGTGATAGCCTGTGACAAGGCATAGATACCCCTGGCATTTATCAGTTTTCCTAGCTATCAGGCAGGCAAACTTTCAAGCTTATGTCAATACCAAAAGTTATTAGGGTAGTCGGCCACTGCTATAGCAGTCAAGGTGCAGATTCCTCTGTCAGATGACCTAGCTGAAACAACTAATTTTGGTTTGGAGCCAATATCAGTCTCAAATGTCTGTTGATTCTAAAGACTCTTACCAGGGACAATGGGTAGAAGAGGTTTGCCTTGTTGCAAGTCACAAACCTCATTTAGGATACCCAAACCAAGACTCTGGATTTCCCAGCCGAGGGTAACTCCCTCTTTGGGGAAAAGATAAAGGTTTAAAAAGCAGAATTGTCCATGCCTCTTTTCCGGCACTCTATACGGCACTGAAGAGAGAATTTTTGAAGTGTCCTATGATTAGGACATTAAGGGTGCACAAATAAAATACAGTAGCAATTCTGCACAAGAAGAGGCTTCCCCTCCTACTAAATCACGTAGGATGGGAGGCAAATATTTCCACAGCAGGGTCCTTTGATTACCAGGCCATGAATGCACCTTTGCACCTACAGTGCCATAGCAGTGGTACTTCAGGAACTGTCATCAAAACAACAGAATATTTTGGTGAGCAAATCGAGGGTAGGTTAGTATGTAGCCCAAATAATTCACATATGCACAAAAGATTTCATTGCACCGTAACCTATTTTATTTAATAAATATTCACAAGGTTACATATAAGTGCTTTTGCAGAAAAGTGTTTTTCATCTAAAGTGCTCATTCAGTACATTTAGAACTGGCTAAACATACATTTTGCATATTGAAAATTACGTATACATGTAAGCAAAACAAACTACCCAGTCTAAAGCATGAGCCACCACTAACCCCTGCGCTTCGCCACACAGGCTTCCTTCAGGAATTGACATGACCCCCCCCCATTAAAAGCAGGTTTGTTAAACCTGTTACTGTCAAGTTCAGTGGACCCTGCTCTATTACAACAAAGGGTACCACAAAGAAAATGGGGTATGGGAGCCTGTTTTAGGCACCTAACAAAGCCAAAGTTAAAAGTACTTGGCAGTTTTTTCCTTTAACTTGCCAGTTTTTCCTTTACCTAGATCACTGGCTGGTGGTTGTAAAATCATTCCGAGTGTGAGTATCTGCAACTCACCCAAGGGTTCCTGGATCCTTAGGCTCCTCATAGCTCTAGAAAGTCTATCCCCAGCTTGCTCAGCCACTATGGTTCATGGGAGCAGAGCTAGATACACTGCAAGGCAGGGCCTTACCTGCCTCTGAGCAGGTCAAGGAGTATCCCATGGTTAGCAGGCTTAACCAACCTGAATAAACTAAATACTCCAGCACCGTTTCTTCCCCATACTGTCCATATGGCACTTGCCACTGATAGTCCCGGAATCCAGGTTACAGATGAAGAACATTTAATTTTACCTCAGGGCTCACTGGGGTCAAGGTAAGCACCCCCTTTCAAAACTAATCCTAGTAACAAGAACGTTGTTACTGGCCATCCAAGAGTGGAAAGAGGAAACCAATGAAGGGTTTGCTTTTTTCAGCAAGAATCCCTATCAGTTGTTCTAGCATCAGATGCATTCCTACTAGAGTGGGATTCTCATTTGGGGTTCACACCATCCAGGACATATAGTCAAGTGCAGAGTCACTCCTGCAGATAAATCTGCCAGAACTAAGAGTAGTGTTACTGCTACAGGTCAGAGCAGACAATACCTCCACATGGCACTAGATAAATAAGCAGGAAGAGATGAGGTCAAATCCTCCCTGCACAGAAGTCATGAAAATATGGAGTTTAGTATATTCCATGGGGGTTTCCCTGACAGTTTTTTTTCTTTTGCCAGGCAAGGATAATACAGTACATTGGTAGGTACCCTGACTTAAATCAACCAGGCTCATTTCTAATGGGCCTTGAACAGTAAGGTGATGCAAGTGGTCATTAAGAAGTGGGGCACTCCAGTGGTACACTTGTTCGTATCCCACCAGAACTATCACTGGCCACAGTACTGTTGCACCACTGATTGGGAGTTAGTCTCCCTGGATATTCTGGCTTTGTTTTGGTCAGTGAGGCACATGTATGCTTTCACATACCTTCTTCCTCCTTTCTGGTGTACAGAGCATTGCTTGGGCTCAAGCCCAAATCAGTATTAACAGTTTCTGTGGCACCAGACTGAGCCAGACACCATAGTACATTCTGCTATCCTCCATGTCTGTGGTCAAGTCAGTGCACATTCTTCAAAAGGTGTATTTTACTGCCTCTAATAGATGGAGGCTCCTGTACTCCAACCTCAACTCACTTGGAGGTTTTGGAAATCTAGAATATGCATGTTTGCATCTTTCTAAGGTGTCATGGACTTTTTAAGGGGTTACAGAAAGTCTTCTGTTGGGAATACCTGTTACAAAAGGTGAAAGGTTTTCTACTGCAATATCAGCACAGACTGGTGCCCCAGCTGTGCTGCACTATTTTATCTATTTACAATCAATGGGCTTATAGCCCAGTAGCTTAAAAAAAAAGAGCATTTGCATTTTGCTTACATGTCAGTTGCAGAGTATTTTTCTGGTTTTATACTCCATTTAAAAAAAGAGGCTTTTTAAAGGCCTGGTCCACATGCAGGGAACTAGTGCCTACATGGGACCTAAATGCATGCATACCTAGGCTAATGGGTTCCTCTTTTTGAATCTATGCATTCAGCTCATTTGAGATGTGTCATATGGCACAATTTTCCTTGTCCCATTAAACAGGAATACATCTCATCCCACAGAGACAAAGTGGTCATGAGAACAAACAGGAAGTTTATTACTAGAATGGTTCCTAAATCCCATTTGAACCAAAGCATTACCTTATTTGTCTTTTTCACTCAACACTCAAGTTCTGGTAAAAGGAGACTCCATAGCCTCAATATCAAAGGACCTTCTAGTTATTACTTGACAGTCACTAAAGCCCATAAGCAGGGCAGAAAACAGATATTCCTGACATATAAGGATATAGGTCAGGGAAGCAGTGTCAGCATAGGGCCTGTGTAACTGTCTTGCCAAGCTCATGGGTTCTTCCTTTGAACCCATGTTTTCAGCAGCACTGAACTATGCTACATGGCAAATGCTACTTTAGTGGTTGTCACCTCACTCAGAGCAGTCAGTGACTTTCAGGCCTTATGCATTGAGCCGGACTTACACCCCTTTTAACAGGGATAAAGTTGATCTGACTTCGAGAGGGTTCCTTCAGTAGGTCATCACATATAGGACTGGCGCCACCTGGCGTCGGGCCGCACGGCAGACTTTTCTAGCAATATCTGATGGGGGACTGCCCACCCGACATCACGTGACTGACGTCAGCGTGACTGTATATAGTGGGCGGTCCCCACACCCGCCCTCTGTTCTTTCCCGCCATCGCCTCATGTCAGTCGCATTGCAGACTTCCAGCAGCGATCGTCGAGAAAGTTCTTTCGCATCAGGTTTTTCCCTCGCAATTCTCTTTAATAATTTTTCAACAACCTTTGATGTCTTCTCCGAAGAAAAAGTGCTTAGCTTGTGGCACGCAGATCCCGCACAAAGACGGTCACCAGAAGTGCGTTCTCTGTCTAGGCCCAAACAATCTTATCTCCTCCTGCCCAGAGTGCCAGTCATTCAACCAGGCCACTAAAAAACGGAGATAGCAGGCGTTGGAGGCCCACCTTCTTAAATCTCGTCTGGCCTCCTTGGAGAAAATATGGAGCACCTTAGAAATTTGTCCGAAAAATCTTCCCCTTCAAAAAAGAACAAGGAGAAGACTAGGGAGCGGGTTCACTCCATGGACAATGCCAGGCCATCCACAAGCAAGGCCCAGTACCACAGATGAAGACAGGCGGTAGAAGTCGGACAGGGGCTCCAGCAGGGTGGTAGCCCATGACTCCTCGGCCGACGCGCCACTCCTGCCGATGTCAGCCCCGGCCCTCCAGAGACCTGCAGCGGCGCTAAGTCGATTCCCTGGCTGGAGGCAGTCACCCGCCACGGTTGATAAGTCGGCCAGGGGCTCCTCCCCTGACCGCCCGACTTTGCCCGCTAAGATGGCTGTTTCCGATGACCGCACAGGCCTGGTTCCCCTGTTGGGGCCTAACGGCGCCTCATCCGACGTCCGGCGGGACCAAAGGGAGAAAGACCCTCTCCCTTCTACTACTGCACCCGTGTCCTCGCACTCTCCCTCAGACGCATCCAGCGATGGTCTCGGAGACCCCATCAAGCCTCTTGACATAGTGAGTACTTCTCCGCATTCCCCCGGCGGGGTCCCGGATCAGGAGGCTCCTTCACGGCCATCTGGCCTTCTTGTGGAGGCCCGTCCACCTTCGGGGGACACCGGTGTCTCCCCGGACGCCCAGTGATCCCGGGCGACTGTCCCTCAGCCAGGACCGGCCTACAGGCCCTTGCCTTTGGCCCCGATGCTGGAGCTCCCTCTTCCAGTGCCAGACCGGACTGCGCCGGTGCCGACATCGGTCCCTCTGACATAGGCTATCCTGATGCCAGACCCTCCTCCCATCTACACTACGGCGGGTCCTATGTGGGTTCCCCCGATGACTGATCCGTCGTCTGGAACCTATTCTAGACCCCGAACTGTCCCCCATTACCCCTTTGGGTATCCTGGGGATCCCTACCTGGGGGGGTTCCACTCCTGATTGGAGCCATTTTGGGCAGTTCCACCATGGATACAACCCATATTCCCCTTATATGGGTTTCCAGGGGTATTATCCCCCTCCAGTCGCCCCTCCTCCTCCGACTCCTCCTCCTACCCCCCAACCTAAACTGGCCCCTGCTCCCCCCCCTCCGGTGGCCCCGGATTTCAAGACCTTAATTCAGTCTTGGTGGCAGGGGGCCAGGTCAGAGCTGATTACTGATCTAGAAGTCAGACTCCCGCAGCCGCAGCTTCCTAGATCCCCTTCCCCGAGCAGTTCTGTTTCAACCGTCCACATCTCAGAGAAGACTCAATAGGACATTTCCTTGCGGGATTTCCATCATCGTCCTGTTGATGAGGTGGAAGACAGTTCCGAGGGGAGGGAGGACTCCTCTGAGGAGGACCTGTGGAGGACCCTGAGGATACGAAAGGAAGAACCTCCCCCAAATCTTCTCTGGAGGATCCTTCCTTTTCGGACCTCTTGAGGACCTTAAGAGATCATTTCGACTGGGAGTCGGAGGACCAGGATCCTATGCGGCAAAGACTCACGGAACATCTTGATTTAGAGTCTCTGCCATCCATTCCGGTCCCGCCATGGATGGGTCCTCACCAAGAGCTCACCACCACCGTCTGGCAGATGCTTCATTCGATTCTGGCTGTCCCCAAGAGGGCAGACAGGCTCTACCGCGTGCCTAAGGACGCACCTTTTTTAAAGGCTCATCCTAAGGCAGACTCTGTGGTCATCTCGGCTGCTCATGACTG
Organism: Neoceratodus forsteri; assembly: GCA_016271365.2. Classification (NCBI taxonomy): domain Eukaryota; kingdom Metazoa; phylum Chordata; order Ceratodontiformes; family Ceratodontidae; genus Neoceratodus; species Neoceratodus forsteri. The sequence continues at coordinate 1,072,689,228 of CM028130.1, forward strand.
CTCCACAGCTCCCAAGTACATGAGCACGACACCTCCGGACAAAGAGTCAAGGCGGATGGACCAGTTCGGGAAGAAGGTCTACTCGTTGGCCATGTGCGCCCTTCGCTCCTTTAGTTACGTGGCCCACATGGTATCTCATCAAAAACAGACTATGGCCAGGTTGGAGGCGAGGGTCCAGTCTATGGATCCATCGCCTCTTAAGGAGGAACTTGCCAAGGATCTCCACCTCTCCAAGATCTCCTGTAGGCATGCTCTTCGAGCCACCTACAACTCCGTCGATTCGGTGGCCCGTACCTCGGCAACTGCCATTGCCCTTAGGCGGCATTCCTGGCTTCACCTCTCTGGGCTCGCCAATGAAGTCCAATCAGTGATTCAGGATGCCCCCTTCAGGGGCTCAGTCCTTTTTGGAGGAGATACCAGGACATCATAATGGATTTACAGGACAAAGGTGTGGCTCTTAAATCCATTAGGTCCATGTACTGATCGGGCACTCAACAGGAGCAGCAGCCCTTTCGGAAAAGGACCGGGAGGCAGCGGAAGAATGTTCAGGCGAGACGCCAAGGTAAGTGTAAGGCCACGGGTACCGCTACCCCCCCGCTCCCAAAAATCAGCGACGCTCGGGGGGGCCCTCCACCTGAGCGTCCCTCCACTTCTTGACTCTCCGGCCCCACTGCAGCCTCAGTCTCACGACGGGGAGCAGGTGGGGTGAAGGTTCGCCCGCCATGCACAGGAGTGGAGGGCGATCACTTCAGATGAGTGGGTCCTGCAACTAGTGTCCATCGGACACACCATCGAGTTCCTGGAGATCCCTCCAGACACTCCTCCGCAGAGGTCCTCTTATTCCCAGGACCAGGCCCTCCTCATTCATGAGGAGGTCAGTGCAGTCTTGCTCAAAGAAGCAATCGAGCCAGTTCCCTTTAGGCAAAGAGGAAAAGGGTTTTACTCCCATTTCTTCCTGGTTCCAAAAAAGACCGTGGACTTCAGACCCATTCTCAGCTTGAGTCAACTCAATCAGTATGTAGAGTACAAGAAGTTCTGCATGCTGATGCTCCAGAACCTTCTTCCTCTCCTGTTGGAGAATCATTGACTCTGCGCCCTGGACATGCAGGATGCCTACCTGCACATCCCTGTCTTCCCCAGCCACCGCCGTTTCCTGCGTTTTTGTTTCCAAGGAGAGCATTTCCAGTTCTGGGCGCTCCTCTTTGGTCTGTGTTCGGCACCTCGGGTTTTTACCAAGTGCCTGGCGTGGTGTTGGTGTTCCTATGCTGCAGGGGGTTTGCGGTGTTCCCTTATCTGGATGACTGGCTGATCTCAGCTGCATCCAGGGATCTTTTATTGGAAACTCTGTCTTTCACACTGGACCTTTTCAACTGACTGGGGATAACGGTCAACGTCCCCAAGTTGTCTCTAGTACCGTCCCAGAGACTACAGTTCATTGGGGCAGTTCTGGATACAGTCCGGTGCAGAGTCTTCCTTCCTCCAGACAGGGTGGAGACCTTAATCAGCCAGGCTCGCAAAGTAGCCTCTCTCAGGACCATTCCTGACTGGGAGGTCCTTCGTCTTTTGGGACTGATGGCAGCTTCCATCACGACCGTTCCCCTAGCAAGGCTGCACATGTGAATCACTCATTTGTCATTAAGGGTGCAGTGGGATCAGCTCCTAGATGACCTGGACCATCCGGTCTTGGTCTCTTCAGTGGTTCAAAGGGATTTACAGTGGTGGGAGGATCCCCACAGTCTTTCCCTGGGACTTCCATTCTGAAACCCTGCACCAGCAGCTACCCTCACCACGGATGCCTCGAATATGGGGTGGGGGGCCCATCTGGGGGATCATCAAGCTCAAGGCCTTTGGACAGGCCTGGAGACTTCTCTCCACATCAGTGTTCTGGAGCTCATGGTGGTCCTATATGCCTTACAGGTTTTCAGACCCTGCTACCCAAGGGAACACTGCTGATCCAAATGGACAACATGTCGGTAGTTTGGTACATCAACAAACAAGGAGGAACCCGATCGTACCCTCTTTGCAGGGAAGCGACCCGGGTGTGGAACTGGGCAGTCCAGCACCTTCTGGTCCTGGTGGCCGTGCACGTTCCAGGCATTCTAAGTGTCCTGGCGGACAGTCTCAGCAGAACTTGAACCCTTGCCCATGAGTGGGAATTGCATCAGGAAGTGGCAGACTCCATCTTCCAGAATTGGGGACGTCCGGAAATTGACCTCTTCGCCTCCCATTCCAATGCAGAACTTTCCAAGGTTTGCTCGCTTGTTCCAGAGCACGGTGCTTTATGGAATGGTGCATTATCTTTATCATGGACAGATAAATTTTTGTACACTTCCCCTCCTTTTCCCATTCTTCAGAGAGTTCTTCTCAAACTTCAAGCCGAGGGAGCAAGAATGATCCTTCAAACAACATGAAGTCTTGCTGTATTCTGACAATAGCAGTGAGTCCCAACCTTCGAACTGCCCCGGAGATGAAAGAGTTAACTTTCCATGCCAGGCATGGAACGCTGAGCTCGAGCTCGGTTGAGACTCTGTCTGTAGCTGTTTGAACTCAAACTGTCAGATTCTTTACTCCGCCTCACTGAACAGTTGCTCCGGAGATTTCTCCTTCTGTTCGGTTCAATTTGTCGGTTAAAGTAACACTTTTCTCGGTTTTTGGCTGAATTTAAACTGTAACCTGTCGGTTCAGTCTCTGTCTGTGGTATTTGTGAGTACTAGATAGGTTATTTTATTTTCTATTCTCTGTGGAACTTGTAAACGGTTCATCGGTTCGGTTTGAACCGATCAAGTTGTTAAAAAAATCTTTATTTGAACTTTTAGTGTGAGAACAAGAAAGGAAAAATCAGCGGGTGTGGATCCAAAGCTTTCTTCTCCAACTGCTGAAGAAATAGCCAAAGGGATAAAAATTGTGCAGTCGCTTTCCCCAGTTCCGACCGAACCGGCACCATTAGGGAGGCGCTCGGTTCGGCCGGTTCCACCGGTTCAAGATTATGATTTAGAGGAATATTATGAACCGGAGGAGGAGGAAGAGGAGTATGAGGAAAGTGAATGTGGTTTTGAAAGTCTGGATGTGCCCATTGACCCAGACATCTCCCCAGACAGACCTTCAGGAGTGTCTCCTCCTAGGCTTTCTGAGTCCCCCTCCCATTTCATGTTTTATAAAAAAGTGGCTGAAACCCTCCAGCTTCCTATGGAAGAAGCTGTGGATGACCAGGAGGAGCCTGACTATGTGGAAATGATGGATATCCCAGAGTCTAGGAGGCTGTCTATTCCCTTACACAAATCTTTTGGGAAACAGACATTTAAGATTTTAAAGACTCCTAATACTATACCTCCTGTAGATAAAAGAATGGACAAGAGGTATACATTGTCAGGCTCAGATACGGAGTTCCTTACACAACAATGCAGCCATGTTGGGTAGTGGTGCAGGCTGCAGCCTGTGATAAGGTAAATATTCCTTGGCTTCACCCCCCCCCAGACAAGGACTCCAGGAGGATTGATGCCATGGCAAAGAAACAGTACATGGCAGCATCCTTGGGACTCAGACAGGCCAACTATATGGTCTATCCTGCTAGGTATCAAAAATCCAGATGGGACACTGTCATGGCTTTAGCAAAACAGGTCCCTGGCCAGCTTGCCAAGGAGCTGGAGCAGGTGGCTGCTGATGGTATTGAGGCATCCAAGGTGCAATTCCATGCTGCAGTGGACTCAAATGATGTGTCATCAAGAGTCATGGCTACATCTGTGGCACTTCGAAGAATGGCTTGGCTCAGATGTACTAGCCTGTCACAGGATACCCAAACTAAGGCCATGGATTTTGCTGTTGTGGGTAATTCTCTGTTTGGGGAGCAAACAGAGAATTACACGAAGAAAATGGACGAATATAGGACCACCTATAGGAGTGCACAGGCCAAGGAAAGGCAGGCCACTCCTCAAAGGCAGCATCCCAGGGGCAGGGACAAGCCTTTTCATAGGCCTTTCTACCAAGCCCAGGCCTCCTCTTCTGCCTATGCTCAGAGGGGGTTCTTTAGAGGGAGAGGCAGAAGGGGTACAAGCAGACCTGCTTCCACCCCTCAGCCAAAACCCCCTGTCAAACAGGCACCCTGATGGGTTTGCCAGGGCCGATTCTCCACTACCTGTAGGGGGCAGGCTGGCTTACTTTGTCCAAGACTGGGAGTGTCTAACATCAGACAAATGGGTCCTGGAAGTAGTAAGACAGGGGCTGGTTCTCAGTTTCCAAAAATTTCCAAAGCTGAGAACCAGATCCTTTGCACCTGCAAATCCCTCAGAGGCACTTGCCCTAGAGGCAGAGGTCTCTTCCCTCCTGGGTCTCAGAACTGTGGAAAGGGTTCCACCCCTACACCAGGGCAAAGGATTGTACTCCAGGTACTTCCTTACCCCAAAAAAGACAGGAGAATGGTGGCCCATCCTGGATCTCAGATACTTAAACAAGCACCTTTTAAAACCAAAATTAAAAATGGTGACTCTGGGAATTATTCTACCCTCTCTAAGGCGAGGGGACTGGCTAGTTTCCCTGGACCTCAAGGATGCCTACTTCCATATTCTCATCAGAAGCTCCCATCGAAAGTACCTCAGGTTCGAGCTGCCCTCAGGCCATTACCAGTTCAGAGCAATGCCCTTCGGTCTAACCTCTGCTCCAAGGGTGTTCACAAAATGCCTGGCAGTAGTAGTTGCTTCTCTAAGAAGGCAAAGGATTGCCATCTTCCCATACCTGGACGACTGGCTCATAGTAGGCCAGTCCCCAGACCAAGTCAAGTTACACCTACAGATAACTCAGCAACTGCTCACCTCTTTGGATTTCCTTCTGAATCTTTCAAAGTCAGTTCTAGAGCCTGTTCAGCTCCTCACCTTCATAGGCGCAGAGCTAGATACAGAAAAGGCCAGAGCTTTCCTTCCCCTGGACAGGGCAAGGACCCTTATCACACTGGCCTCCTCATTCACCCTGCAGGTGTCTCGACCAGCAAGGCATTTTCTGGCAGCTCCTGGGGCACATGGCTGCTTCCACAGCAGTGGTGCAGGGAGCAAGATTTCAGATGAGGGACATTCAGTTCTATTTGAGAGCCTTTTGGTCTCAAAAGAAGGACCCTCTGACCAAATTGATCCCAGTGACTCGAACCCTGATCCAGGCCTTACAGTGGTGGCAGGATCAGAACAATCTAAGACAGGGAGTTCCCTTTGTCACTCAGTCCCACTCTTTAATCCTTACTACAGATGTTTCCCTCTTGGGGTGGGGGGCTCACTTGGGCGACCTGACCACCCATGGGTTGTGGTCCCCTCAGGAATCTGCTTCACATCAATCTGTTGGAACTCAGAGCAGTATTTCTAGCACTTCAAGCTTTTTCCAAATCTGTTCAGAACAAGGTTATTTAGGTCAGAACAGACAATACCACCACGATGTGGTACATCAGCAAGCAAGGAGGCACTCGGTCTACGGCCTTGTGCACAGAAGCAATGAAGTTGTGGTCTCTGGCTTATTCTCTGAACACCTCCCTCACAGCAGTACACCTCCCAGGCAAGGACAATGTCCTGGCAGATGCTCTCAGCAGGATATCCCAGGGCCATCATGAATGGTCACTGGATCCCCTGGTCTTGGAGGTGATATTCTCCAGATGGGGCACTCCACAGAAAGTTCTTTTTGCAGCCCCAGACAATCACCAACTTCCCCTTTTTTGCTGCAGGCCCCCAGTGTTGGGCTCAGTCCCCCTGGATGCCTTAGTTCTCAGTTGGGAAGGGAAGTTCCTGTATGCCTTCCCCCCTTCCCTCTCCTGTTCAAAGTGCTAGTCAAAATCAGGTCTCAACCCTGCAAGGTGATCCTGACTGCTCCAGGCTGGGCCAGACAGCCCTGGTATCCTCTCCTGTTGTCCTTAGCAGTCCATCTTCCCCTATCTCTTCCCAGGAATTACAACCTGTTAACCTGTGCTCAGGGGAGGGTTTGGTACCCGAATCTCAAATCTCTCAACCTCAAGGCCTGGCTCTTGAAGAGTTAGAGTTTGCTGATTTACACCTCTCCCAAGGTGTAATGGATATTCTGAAGGCTTCTGGGAAACCTTCCACCAGGACTACTTATAATTCCAAGTGGAAAAGATTTTCCATATGGTGCTCTGGGAGGCATATTTCCCAGAGTCTGCTGATCTGCCCACAGTCCTTGATTATATGGTCCATTTGAATAGCTTGAGCTTAGACCAGCTACACTAAAGGTGCATCTGGCAGCTGTTTCTGCTTTCATTTCAGCAGGTAAGCCCTCTTCTTTCAGCTCACCCTGTATTCTCCAAGTTTTTCAAGGGATTGCTTCATACCAACCCTCCATTCAGGGACCCTGCCCCTGCTTGGGACCTTAATGTTTGCATTGCTCAGATTATGCAACCCCCTTTTGAGCCTTTGTCTTCAGCAGAGCTTAAGTACATGACTTGGAAAACTGTGTTCTTGGTAGCCATCACTTCTGCCAGATGCATAAGTGAGTTACAAGCCCTGTCAGTGGAGCCTGATTTTATCTCCTTCCATAGAGATAAGGTGGTCCTCAGGACTAACAGGAAGATTTTGCCTGAGGTGGTTTCAGATTTCCACCTTAACCAATCTATGTCTCTTCCTGTGTACTTCACTGACCATTCCTCCTCTGGTGAGAGGAGGCTGCACAGTTTGGATGTGAAAAGAGCTCTTAGCTACTACATAGAACGTACCAAGGGTCACAGGTTTGACTCCCTCCAACTGCTCCTCACTTATGGTGAGGTTGGTAAAGGGAAACCTGCCACTAAAAGATCCATTGCCAGGTGGATTGTCTCTTGTATTCAATTTTGTTATGAAAAACTGGGTACGGTTCCACCCTCAGGCCTGAGGGCTCACTCTACCAGAGGTACAGCTGCTTCCCTGGCTGCTGCCAGGGATATTCCTATTCTAGAGATATGTCAAGCAGCTACCTGGAAAACAGTTCACACTTTTACCAAGCATTACTCCCTGGATATCCAGGCTAGGAGTGATGCTCGGTTTGGCACAGCTGTGCTTCAGAGCCTATTTCCTAAGTAGGTTCTGTCCCTCCTCCATGGAGGTACTGCTTGGTAGTCTGCTATTGTCAGAATACAGCAAGACTTCATGTTGTTTGAAGAAAAAATTACTCACCTTAGTAATGTTGTTTCTTCTAATGGAGTCTTGCTGTATTCTGACCTCCCCCCACCTTCCCCTCTCAGAACCTTTGTTCTTGGGATGTGGGTGGGCAGTGGCAGTGTTGGCACTCAGGAGGTGCCCCACCTTTGTTTGTTATCACCCCTTTCTTGGGTAAGTGGGTGTGTGTTTATTCATTTTTTGGGTCTCCTGACTTGAGTCTTTGTTTGGGACCAAAAAATCTGTTTTTTATGTTAGTAGCCAGTTGGCTAGTGTAGGTTTACAGCTTCCACACAGGACCTCATTGAGTTTAGCTCATAAAGATCTGACGGTTTGAGTTCAAACAGCTACAGACAGAGTCTCAACCGAGCTTGAGCTCAGCGTTCCATGCCTGGCATGGAAAGTTAACTCTTTCATCTCTGGGGCAGTTTGAAGGTTGGGACTCACTGCTATTGTCAGAATACAGCAAGACTCCATTAGAAGAAACAACATTACTAAGGTGAGTAATTTTTTCTTATTGCTCCTCTCTGGCCAAGACAAATTTGGTTCCCGCTGTTACAGCAGCCCTCCAGGGAACCACCGGTTCCATTTCCACTGACTCATGACCGCCTGACTCAGGATCAGAGCAGGCTGGTTCATCCAGGGCTCAGGACCCTGCATCTTCATGCGTGGCTCCTTCAGACAGAGCGATTTCTCGCTTTGGGGTCTCCTCTTGAGTGGCTCAGGTCCTCATCGAGGCCAGGAAACCGTCCACTCTTTCCACTTATGCAATGAAGTGGAAGCGGTTTTCAATCTGGGCTTCAGCTCAGGGTTGGGACCCTTTCTTCTGTTCAGCCCCTCAAGTCATGGAGTACCTCCTTCATTTATCAGACTCTGGTCTGTCCTATTCTTCTTTGAAGGTTCATATCTCGGCCATTTCCGCGTATCACGAGCTACTGGATGGTAAACCTATGGCTCAGTTGGAGGTCTCAAAGACCTTTCTGAAAGGCATCCTCCATCTGAAACCCCACATCCGCAGCCCAGCTCCACCTTGGGACTTGAACTTCATCCTGGAAAAGCTCACCCTTCCTCCTTTCGAACTGGCCATGAGCTGTGATCTGCACTTCCTTTCCTGGAAGATGCTTTTTCTGGTGGCTATCACCTCCGCCCAAAGGATTTCGGACCTTCACGCTGTAGTCTGCAAGGAGCCCTACTTGATTTTCCATAGGGACCGGGCGGTCCTTAGGACGCATCCGAGGTTCCTTCCCAAGGTGGTGTTGGAATCCACACTGAACCAATCAGTAGAGCTTCTGGTTTACTACCTGTCCCTTCCAAAAAGGGTGAGGCACTCCTTCACACGATGGATGTCCATCGGATCCTCTGATGCTATACTCACCGGACTAAAGAGCTCCGCTCTTGTGATCAGTTATTTGTTTTCTTTTCCCCCAGGTTGAGGAGCAAACCGGTTTATAAGCAGGGCCTTTCCAAATAGTTGGGAAACTGCATCCGGTACTGTTACCAGAAGTACGATAAGCCTCTTCCAGGTTCCATAAGAGGTCATTCTACTAGGGGCATGGCTGCCTCCGCGGCCCTCCTTCAGAACGTTTCCACAGCGGACATCTGTGCTACCGCTACTTGGAGTTCTGTCTACACCTTTACCAAACACTACAGTCTGTACATTGCTTCTAGGTGGAGGGCCGGCTTTGGATTAGCCGTCCTGCGAGGCCTTTTGTCCTAGGCTGGGTCCATGCTGGACTTCAGTTGTTCTGTTGAAGCTAGCTTCCTTCTCCCTAGTTTCTGTCAGTCTCTCTCTGGAGGGACTGCTTGAGACTCTGTCCTATATTTGATGACCTACTGAAGGAACCCTCTCAAAGTAAGATAGTACAGTTATGTAGGAACTTACCGTAACAGTAGATCTTCGAGAGAGGTTCCTTCAGTAGGTCATATTTTTCCTTCATCCTTCCCCTCATTTTGTGTTTTACAGCGACTCCTATTCCTGTTCGCTCCTGCTGTATGGCCTCTTCCTGGCTCCGGCGGGAGAACTGGAGGGCAGGCGGGCATGGGGACCGCCCGCTATATACAGTCACGTGACATTGGGTGGGCGGTCCCCTGTCAGGTATTGCTAGTAAAGTCTGTCGTGCGGCCCGACGCCAGGTGGCGCCAGTCCTGTATGTGATGACCTACTGAAGGAACCTCTCTCGAAGATCTACTGTTACGGTAAGTTCCTACGTAACTGTACTTTCTTAAAACTGATAGGAAAATTTCCTTCCCAGAGTGGTTTCGGACCTTCATCTAAACCAAACTATGTTTCACTCAGTGTTTTTTTACTGAGCATTCTTATTCTGGTGAACATATATTGCATAGTCTTGATGCAAGGGAGCTTTCAGCTACTGCGTGACAGCTACTAAGCTCCACAGGTAGGACAAAACACAGTTTTCCTCATTTATGACGGATATGGGAAGCATTAATCAAGCATCTGAAGGCCCACTTCTCACTGGATGGTCCAGTGTATTCAGTTTTTGTCATGTCACAGTAGGCAGAGAGCCCTAAGCAGGGCTCAGAGCCCACTCCACAAGGGGGGGCAGCTGACACACTGGCAGCTGTCAGTGATGTCCCTTTCTAGATATCGGTAAAGCAGCTACCTGGAGGACAGTTCACACATTTACCAAACATTATAACCTGAATATGCAGGTTAGGGCTGATGCCCGGTTGGTACAGCTGTTCTGCAGAGCCTGTTTCCAAAATAGGTTCTTTTCCCACCTCCAAAGGTACTGCTTTTTAGTCTGCAGAAGAGTTAGGAATATTGGAGTATTCCTGGGGTGAGAAGAAAAAGTTACTTACCATAGTAACCTTGTTTCTCCCAGGGGATACTCCAATATTGATAACTCTCCCACCCTGCCTCCCCGTCCAGAACCAGTGGTTTCTGCATTCCATGCTGTACCTTAAGGGTATGTATGCCACAGTCTGGTTCTTATTGAAACCATTTTCAGTGGTTTTTCACCTTTCAGGTGATTCTGACATTGGAGAATGCATTGTTTGTGAATATATTTTTGTGGATTCTGCCTTCAGTTAAAGGCCAGTTGTGGGAGTCCTAAAATTACAAAATTGTATTGATTTGAAATATTTTGGGCCCTGTCTTTACAGGTGTCCACGAAATCTGAGGGTTAGATTGTAGGCAGTTGACTAGTGGCAGCATTTGAAAAGTGGCACATGCCAATGATTCCATCATTAGCATAGCATTCTATCTTCGGGCATTCTGTCCTTAAAGGCACACTGCAGAAGAGTTATGAATATTGGAGTATCCTCTGGGAGAAACAAGGTTACCATGGTAAGTAACTTTTTCTTCCTGCTTGCTGGCGCTGAAAGCCCACTTGCTGCCATTGACTTTCTGCTCCAGTACTTCTGAATCCCAGCCCTGCTCCTGTCTCTATCGCTACTGTCCGTTGCAGGAATTAAGAAACAACAAAGTAATGTTCCTGGCTGGCAGCAAGTGTGTGAACCTGTCTATTTTTTTATCTGCATTTTAGATCTGCGATTATGTAGTAGGGGGGAGTTGCCAGACTGGAAATGCGAGCGTGTGGGAGACGATGATTTAAATCATTGTTGGCAGCTGCAGTGAATACAGGAATGTTACTTTTTTTCAATTTCCTGAAATGGACAGTAGTGACATTGACTGAAGCAAGGCTGGGATTCAGAAGTACTGGAGCGTAAAGTCAGCGACAGCAAGTGGGCAGTCACTTGACAGCGGGAAGTGATATGTCATAGCTGATTGGTAAGGAGGCCTGAGTGCCAGGAGCTACTTTCACCTAGGCTGTTGTGCTGGGATAACAGCCTGGCTAAAAGCAGCTCTCGAACAATCAGAAGCCATCATTCTAAATAATATTTTCATAATTAGATATAAGCAATGCATTTAATTCTGAAAGGTACAAAATCACTTTAAATAACCTGCTGGAGTGTTGTGATTTACTTTCAATATAAGCCACGAAATGCATCACAGAGAATGTAATAAAGAACTTCTGGAGTCCTCAGTGACCTCACACCCCCAGATCTTGATGCTTGTTCCTTCACCAGATATGTCACCATGTTATTTTGGATTTCAACCCCATGTCATCATGGATCATTACACAAATGAACAGGGTAAGTGAAGCCTTACTTTGCAAAAAAGATTGTAGTTGTCAATCAGATTTGAACCCTGGTCTGATAGGGTACTGCATGTCAGGTGGGAAGCTTGGTAGTGTGTCACCAAGCTGGCATGCATGAGGGGATGGTGGGTGTGCAACACATTTATGGTGCGTTTGATTATAGAAATAGGCAACATGCAACCCTCAGACTCCCAGCTTGTAAAAAACAGATGTTGCGCACTTGGTTTACATGGCCTGTCCTTTCAAGTTAGTATTCTAGCCTGTGACCCAGCCAGTTGGTCACAAAGTTGCATGGTGCTATTCCATTACCAGAGATCGTGGGTACTGGCACTACCACCAACAACATTCCCCGCTTGCCCAACCATCACCTTTAGACCTGCTTCTGAGCCAGCATTTGTTACTTGTCATCACCCTCTACCTTGTTCCCTAGTTACCCAGTGGCCACCAAACCACTCCCTAAGTCTCTTACATTCTCTGGTATCTAGTGGAACCCTCCTCTTCCTAGTTACAGTCTCCCATCACCACCACCATTTCTCAGTAAGCAGAAGAAAAATACACATTAAATCCAATAGCATTTTAAAGAGCTAGTGTACTGCCTGAAATTATTATTAGTTTTTAAAAGCAGTCGACTATTACCTTTTATATCTGTTGTGCTTTTATTTTTCCCTTTGGGTAATTAGAAGATTTTTTACCTGATATTAATAGCTGTGGCCTGTGGAACAGCACTTTGCCTGGCAGCGGACATATCTAGTTATAGTCCCTCCACTACATCATCAGCATTGTGATCTCACTGACTGACATCACAGCTACTCAGGAAGAGACACTCAGTAACTGCCAGGTCAATCAGCTGTGATGTCGCAGTCGGTGAGGTCACAGTGCAGATGATGTAGTGAGGAAATAGAACTAAATATGCCAGCTGCCAGACAGAGTGCTGTTCCACACATTCAGCATAATACTGTCACATAGAAAATTTTCTAATGAGCAGACAGAAAAAGAAAAGCGCTACAGAAATAGTAAGTTGTTAACTGACTACTTCTTAAAATTGGTAACGTTTTCCTTGTCTTCTATTTTTGGTTCTATTAGTTCTTTAAAGCAATGAAAAACTGGTAGTGAAGTGACTGAAATTTTAGTGACAGCCATTTCACCCATCCACAGCCTTGGACAATTTCCAGAACCAGTTTCATGGGGAGGGGAATGCTGGCCAGGATGCTGGGGAGACTCCCCTACTTCTGTGAAAAGTGCTTTTGGTTCCTTAACTTCCACCTGGACGCCCACCAGGATAACACCAGAGATGGGCAGAAGAGACCTCAGTTTAACATCCCATCCAAAGGGCAGCACACCCTGATACAGTATATCCCTATTATTATACCTGAGTGCCAGCGTTTATGGCTTGAGACCAAGTTCTGATGTGGGACTAGAAGCCATGACCTTCTGGCCCAGATGCTGATGTGTTACCACTGAGTCACCCTGACACCTTATGATGTCCTACAACAATCTCGGTCCCTTGCCTGCTCCACTTATGGTGGCTGTGATGCTGCCCTATTTGCAGGCACCTCTCTGGTCTGAGAAACCTCCTCCCCCACCCAGGGACCACCAGGGCCAATGCCACTACCTCAGAGGTTGCCAAGAAAGAGGAGAGGCTGGACCAGGGTGGGCTCAGGGAGGGAGAGGGTGGTGGAACAGAGTTGCATCCCTCCAGCTGTACCTTTCTACAATTCTTCTGGTGGATAGTGATTCCTCTATGGAGGCACCTGCAGTGGAGACCAAGGAGGATGCTGGGAACCTTCACAAAGGAGACCCACAGGAGGATGCCATGGGACCCCACAGGGGAAGGAAACAACTCCTGGTGGGGGACTCGATCATTATGGGGTAGAAGTGGGGGAGGAAGGGGAGAGGGAGGTAAGGTGCCTGCCTGGCGCCACGGCTTGGAGGGACAGGAAGCGAATACTCAGGATCGTAGGAGCAGCTGTACAAGGGAGGGAGCTGGATGTCATTGTCCACCTAGGGACAAATGACCTGGCAAGGAATAGGATCAGAGCAGTGCAAGAGGAGTTTATAGAGTTGGGTAGGGGCCTTAGACAAGTAGCGCATACGGTAACCTTCTCGGAGGTGCTGCCTATCTATGGCAAGGGTGATGCTAGGGTACTTCTCACCAGGGAATTCAATGAATGGTTGAAAAACTGGTGTGGAGCTCAGGATTTTGGCTTCACTGGGGACTGGTGAGCCACCTGGAAGGATGCAGACCTATACTGGCGCTATGGTCTGCATCTGTCCGGGGGGGGGGGACCAGGATCCTAGGTGAGAGGTTTAAATGCTTCATGGGCAAGCATTTAAACAAGCCAAGGTGAGGAGGCACTGAAAAGGAGCAGGGAAATCCCAGCCTCCCCCCACAAAACACGGTAATTAGTGAGGTAAACACCAAGGTAGAGAAGTCATTAGGGAGCAGGACAGAGGTAAATGTAAAAAAAAGGCAGTAAGGATAGGGATAGGGCTAAAAGGGGTAAGGCCATCAAAAAGTGGAGGGTGATGAGTACCAATGCCCGCAGTCTGTGTAGCAAGCTCCCTGAACTAGTGGCCTTGATGGAAGAGGGTTGCCTGGATATTGTGGCAGTCACAGAAACATGGTACACAGAGAACCATGACTGGGATGTCAACATACCAGGATAAACAATCTACAGGAAGGACAGGGAGGATAAAAGAGGAGGAGGAGTACCTCTCTATGTAAAGAAAGGGATCAAAGCAACAGAACTAAAGAGTAAACAGGGAGCAGATGAGGCACTCTGGGTCACCCTGGAGACCGGAAATGGCACCACAATCTGCATGGGGGTTGTATACAGACCCCCACCTCAGGGGGAGGGAATGGACAAGGAAATGATAGAAGGCATCCTTAGAATGTCAGAAAAAGGGAAGATAATGTTGATGGGGGACCTGAATATGCCAGATGTTAACTGGAGCACCTTTGCTGCAGGCACATCCAAGAGCAGGGTCATTCTTGATGACCTACAAGGGGCATGCCTCAGACAGCTAGTATTGGAACCTACTTGGGAGGGAGCAATCTTAGACCTGGTACTCTCAAATGGGGACGGAGAAAGGATCTCAGATTTGGAAGTGGGTAGCCATCTGGGAACAAGCAACCACCAAACAGTGTGGGGCACGATAAACACAGCCATACAATCAAGCCATACAAAAGCAAGAGTATTGGACTTTAGGAGGGCTGACTTTGGGAAAATGAGAGAGTGCCTCAGAAAAGCACTAGCAAACAGGCAAGAAGGAGGGTTGGAGGAACAATGGGGAGTAATCAAAACAGCCATCACAGAGGCAGCAAGCCTTTGTGTAAAGCAAATCAACAAAACACAACGAAGGAAAAAAACGCTATGGTTCTCAAAAGAGGTGGCAGGGAAGGTTAAGGAGAAAAGGATAGCATTCAGGAAATATAAGGAAACACAGAAGGAGCAGGACAGAGAACTTTATCAGTTAAAGCAGAAAGAGGCAGGAAGGCAGTCAGAATAAAAAAGGCCCAAACCGAGGAAAGGATAGCCAACTCTGTTAAAAAGGGGGATAAGACCTTTTATAGGTACATTAGGGAGCGAAGAAAGACCAAAGGAGGGATACTGAGGCTTAATAAAGGAAGGGAATGTGGGCAGAGGGTGACAGTGAAAAAGCAGGGATACTAAACAAATATTTTGGCTCAGTATTCAGAAAGGAAGGGGGGGTACCTAAATCAAACAAGAGAAACACTCTGAAAACAGGGGTCAGTACCAGTCCATTTACAGAAGAAAGGGTTCTGAAAGAACTAATAAAATTGAAGGTGGACAAAGCAATGGGGTCTGATGGGATTCACCCAAGAATTCTAAAAGAACTAAGGGTAGAACTAGTGACATCGCTGACTACTCTCTTTAACAAATCATGGGAGGATGGGGTGGTGCCTGAGGGCTGGAGGAGGGTGGATGTGATTCCTCTTCACAAAAGTGGGAGCAGGACAGAGGCATGAAACTACAGACCAGTTAGTTTGACCTAAGTGGTAGGGAAAATGATGGAATCACTTCTGAAGGAAAGAATTGTTGAGTACCTAGAGGCCAGTGGGGCACAGGACCCAAGACAGCATGGATTCACAATGGGAAGGTTGTGTCAGACGAATCTAATAGATTCCTTTGACTGGGTGACCAAAGTAGTAGACCAGGGAGGGGCTATGGACATGGCCTACCTAGATTTTAGCAAGGCATTTGATACAGTCCCACACAAAAGATTAATACACAAGTTAGCCAGCCTTGGAGTGTGTCCCAGGGTCGTAGCCTGGATAAAAAAAAATGGCTAGACAACAGGATGCAAAGGGTAGTAGTAAATGGAGTCCACAGTGAAGAAAGGAGGGTTACTAGCGGGGTACCGCAGGGTTCAGTACTGGGACCGGTCCTTTTTAATGTCTTTATAGTGACATTGCAGAGGAACTGAAAGGAAAAGTATGTCTCTTTGCAGACGACACAAAGATCTGCAACAGGGTTGATACACAAGACGGAGTGGAAAGGATGAGAAGGGACTTGGCAAGGTTGGAGGAATGGTCACATGTATGGCAGCTCAGATTCAGTGCAAAGAAGTGCAAGGTAATGCACCTGGGAAACAAACACCCAGGGGAAGAGTACACAGTGGGGGGTGAGATACTGACAACAGTAAAAATGGAAAGGGACCTGGGGGTAATTATATCAGATGACCTAAAGGTGGGCAAGCAATGTGAGAAGGCAGTAAGGAAGGCTGGGGGATGCTGGGATGCATAGGAGAGGCATCAGTAATATAAACAGGAAGTTGTTATCCCTCTTACAGACAGTTGGTGAGACCCCATCTGAGTACTGTGAAGTTCTGGAGATCCCATCTCCACAAAGACATAGACAGAGTGGAGGCTGTCCAGAGGAGGGCAACCAAAATGGTGCAGGGTCTGCACCAGAAGACATACGAAGAAAGACTAAAGGAGCTTAATATGTATACCCTTGAGGAAAGCAGGGAGAGAGGGGACATGATAGAAACTTTCAAGTACCTCAAGGGAATCAATAAAGTCCAAGAGGGTAGCATCTTTCAGAAAAAGAGACGTGCATGAACAAGGGGGCACAATTTAAAGATAGAGAGGGACGGCTCAGAGGTAATGTGAGGAAGTATTTTTTCACAGAGTGGGTTGTGGATGCATGGAACAGCCTCTCTGAGGAGGTTGTGAAGTCAAGAACAGTGGGGAAATTCAAGAATGCATGGGACAGACATAAGGCAGGCCTAGTGGAGAGTAGGAAGAAGTAAGCTGTTGGTTAACTAGGATCTGCAGCTTATCTGTTAGGTAGGAAAATGGGCAGACTAGGTGAGCCAAGTGGTCCTTGTCTGCCATCAAATTCTATGTTTCTATGTTTCTGTGTTGCAGCTCTGTGGCAGTCCTTACCTGTCTTAGTTCTACAGATGTCCCAAACTATGAGACCACCTATGTGAAGATCGATCACCGTGCTTGGTGCACGACCCTGTAGGCCATTTGCGTGGCAAGTGGCAACTTCTGCCTCTTTCCCTGCATGGTTGCAATGCTATTAGTGGCCATGCAGGGAAGGGCTTGCAGGAGGGACTGCCACTGACTGTTGTGACCACTTATTAACTTAGTGACTGTGTATGGGTCCTTATTGTTATTATTGGATGCAGGCTGGCTAGTGCACAAGCTTGGGAACCATGAGACCGTGGTTCAGATTCCATTACTGCCCTTTTCTGTGTGACCCTGGGCTAATCAAGTAAGGTCAGGACAGTACTTCAGTTCTCTAGCTGTAAACAATGGGTGCAAACAGCATCCCACTGAACAGGACATGCTGCATTATTCCAGCTATGCTGTCTTGGGCAAATACATTGTTAAAAAACTTCTAAAGTCAGAGCAACAGGGTTTATATAGGTAGTCATTTTAACCTAGAATTATCCATGCCCTCAAACCTCTTAAACAAGCCAATGATATAAACCTATGAGTGAAATACAGTAGCAAAAACAGGAGAAATTTACAGTAATCTTAAAAGTTTCCCTTTGCTGTGGTGGATGAACATTTTCATGAATATTCACACAGCTCGCTTCCACTTTACCTACCTTCCATTAGTTTGAAGGTGGGGGGGGGGGGTGTTCTGAGAAAGGTCTGCTGAACACTGTTTTCAGTTAGGTTCCTTGGCTGTGTCAGCCCCCAAGGTAATACAGCCTGACCTCCCCCTTTCAGGAACAGCTATTCCCTGTTAAGGTGGAGTAGCTCAAAACTGCATGTAACAAAAAGAGATGACAAAGCAATAAAAGGACATTCTATCTTAACAGAAAAAAATAATTCTTCCTCACTTGTAAAGTTATTCTACTTAGGAGCAACAGGCAAAGTTACAAGCTTGTAACCAAGAGAACCAGTGAGTATAAGGTATCCTTACTGCTCCAGGAAACTGTAAGTGAACTTGCAAAAGAGCTGCAGAAGGAATTGTGTGACACAAAGCAACTTCTCTGTCTGTGTAGGGCTTCTCTGTGTAGACTAGAAAGATCAAAGAACCCCGATGTTCAT
Source organism: Neoceratodus forsteri (assembly GCA_016271365.2). Lineage (NCBI taxonomy): Eukaryota > Metazoa > Chordata > Ceratodontiformes > Ceratodontidae > Neoceratodus > Neoceratodus forsteri. The sequence goes on from CM028130.1 coordinate 1,072,706,996, forward strand.
TTCTTGAGACATTGCCGGCACATAGCGGTAGTGCATTTAGGTGGACGGCCCAGGTAGTGTTTTTCATTTTGGGTGTACTTACTACTTTCTGTGACTGGCAACTATAGTCTTTTCATGCTTGAGCACTAGACATTTCCAAATAAATGGGTGGGGGACTCCTCGCGGAGGGGAACTTGCAGAGGAGGAGAGAAGCAATGGTGCCACCGCTGTGGACCACACGCTGAAGCACTATAGGAGAAGACGGGGACGACGTCCGCTCAGGGTCCCCTCTGTCCTACAGCGATCCCAAAATGCCTGCAGGGCTCCACCCATGCAGCTGTAAAAAAGAGAAGAAAAAGTGGAGACAGATACTGTTTGTGCAGTCTGCTCTGTGTCCACTCGTTTACCTGGCTCGGCTAATTCCTGGGCTGTCTTTTTCAACAAACAAGATTTTTCTTCTCAGACCACAGTTCTGATGAAATGTTGAGTATCTTGGCTTCGTACCCTCTCTGAGGACCTCTGCCTCAATGACGAGGGGGGGGGAGCGGGGGAGCAGTGGGAGGAGACTACCTACCTACCTCTCTGTCTCTTTTTCTCTCCCTCTTGCCTTTTATTCTTCCTTTCTTTTTCCCTAAGGCTGCCCAGTGTGCTGGCCATCCCTGCCCTATCTAGTCCCTCTACGTAACAATATCCTTTCTGTTAAGTCGGCCTTTTGTCTTTATTTTTCCCCTCCTTCCCTATCCCTTGGGCTCTCTTGCCATCCCTCCTCACCCTATTTCTCTCTTCCTCTCCTGGCAGATAGAGCTGAAGAGCTCTAAGGGGTCGGCATCAATTACAGGCCAGTCCACGAATGCCACATAGTACATTGGCCTCGTGGGTGGTACCATCTCTGATGTCAGCTCACCTAGCTCTAAACATTTTTTAAAGAGACAAGCTCCCGAGCAGAGTCCATTCCTCCAGTCTAGACACAAGTGTGATGAATGATGAAGATACTTGGGAAGATCAAGAATTACGGAGAGTATGTCATTTCCATTTTTCCTCACCCTTCCATGGTTTGCTCCCTAGGTAAAGGGCCAGTCAGTCCAAATCAGGGCAGACAACACCACTGCCATGTATTACATCAGCAAGCATGGAGGCACAAGATCCTCAAAGTTATGTACATAATCTATGAAGATCTAGAATTTGGCTTACTCCATGGAAGTGCAGCTATCAGCCATCCGTCTTCTAGGGAAGGACAATGTCCTGGCAGATTCCCTCAGCAGGATCAGTCAGGGCCATTACAAATGGTCTCTGAACAAGTAGGTGCTGGCCACAATGCTCAGGAGATGGGGCACACCAGAAATAGACCTGTTCACTTCAAAAGAGAATTGTCAGCTCTCTCTTTTTTGTTGCAGGCCTCCAGCAGTGGGCTCAGTCCCCATGGACGCCCTGACCCTCGATGGTCGGGGATGTTCCAGTATGCCTTCCTCCATTTGCTCTATTACTTTGAGTTCTTCTGAAACTAAGGAGCCAGTCTGCAACCATGATAATAGTGCTCCAGACTGAGCCAGACAGCCCTGGTACTCTCTGCTCCAGGCCCTCTCCACCAAACAGCCCGTTTGTCTCCTGCAGAGACACAACCATGTGTCAGGGCATGTCTCAGGGCAGGGTAACCTTTCCGAACCTCATGTCATTGTGCCTCAAGGCTTGGTTCTTGATGAGTTGGAGAACACTAATTTTCAATTTTTAGAGGAGGTCCTCAAGGTTTCCAGGAATGCTAACACTACAGGCCGCACTCACTGCACTCACTGCATGTAGTAAAAATAAATACGAATCAAACAACTTGCCACATAAAACATTTTTTTTATTACTAGAGCCCAGGTGACCAGAATCCTAAGCACTTCGCATCTAAATGTGATGCTTCTTCATCTGAAGGACTTTATGGCAGGAACATACAAACATTTAAGGTAAACCATTAAAGTGACAGTGCTCCGGTTAAAAAATTCTACCCTATACTTTATACATTCTACTTAGTAAGATTATATTAATATAGTCCAATACTCAAATGCATACGATGGTCATATAAATCTAACATTTTAAACCTTTTGAACTTTTTAAGCTTAAGGGAGCTGCTGTAATTAAAGCGCTCACTATTGTGCAAAAGAACCTAAAACAACATTAGATCCAGTAACACCAAACTCCTAAGGGACACCATGGAAAAGTGAATAAAATAAATAAACATGCACATCTCTATACTTAATACCAATATTATCTGAATCATGTAAATAAGTATGTCAGTGATATAGTTCTACAGTATAGTTTTTTTTTTTTTTTCCTCCGCACTCCGCTGTTCCTCCGGCGCCATCCCGGACGTGGACCCCTCCTTCAGCACCCCGTGACTTACCCTTCACGGCAGGGTGGTGGGAGCGACTCAACTCACCAGAATGGGTCCATGCCAGGGAGCGTCCTCCGGAATGGCGACGGGAACGACGTCGTGCTGCGGCTCCATTTTTCCCCAAATTTTCTCCCGGCAGGCATGGCGTCAATGTGCCCGGCGACTGATACTGCCTGACGCTCCCTGCATGCACTAGTCAGGCGCCTGCCACGCCCCACCTCCCCTGTCTCTGTGGCTGCGTGTTGTCGATCCCCAGCCTCCGCTAGTTGGGAGCAGCACCGCCTCGAATCCCTCCACCCTGGAGATAGAGAGCAGTCCTCCGGACACTCGATCCATCTCCTCCCTGCTGACCCCCGACAACCCATGCTCGTTCCCGAACATGGGTCGCCGGCGTGGCGCGAGGTGTAGCGACCAGCGCCTCAACCCTCCGCGCCACTGGGCCGGGTCTACAGTATAGTTAACTTCAATTCATCAAAAATTACTGCAAAATCAGGCTGAATTACTCGAACAGCTTATAATTAATTCTCCAAACTGTATCAAAAATACGTGAAATGGTTTTATAACAAAATATAGTAACCATTAAATGAATTAAACTCCCAGAAATAAAGAGGAGAAGGGAGGGGGGAAGGTAGTGGATAAAGGATTGTGAATTAGACTAGGGGAAGGGAAGAAAGGAAGGGAGGGAAACAAGGAAAACAAAAAAAGGCTTAAACTAGGGTTGTCAGAACCCTCTGAAGTTCTGGGTTCTAGTTCTAGTCTAGAACTTTTGAAAAAGTTCTAGGGTTCTAATCTTTTTTAGAACTTTTTAGAAGTCGAACCCTATTTTTTTATTGTGCTGCCAGTAATGAAGATAGTAATAAAATACATGTAAAGGAAAAACTGTTCAATATAAGGGGGAGAGAAATTTTCATATGTGACATTGATAGGAATACAACTAGGTTTATCTATGGTTTCTTCTGTTTGCTAAAGTCAGCAACTTATCAGTAACAGGCCCACCCACCCACCCATGTATTAAAAGTTTTCCTGCTGCAGCTGCGTCATAGTTCCTTAGTGAAAGAAAGAGGCACATTAGCCATTTATGTGCTCGGTTATATATACTCATCGTTATGAATTATGAGAAAAAATAACTGATATTACCTAATCTCAGCTATTTGCTGCTTTCTGTTTTAAATGAGTAAATCAAAAGTTGCTATGTTTAAAAGAAAGCTTTTATAACAAAGTCAAGCCAAGTACTACAGCAGCAGCATGTTGAACTGTTGCAAAACATATTATGTCATAACGTAGTCAGTCAAGACATTTGAATAAAAAAATATGCCAGTCATTGTTGCTGGCAAAAAATGCATGCAATTTTCTAAGATAATGCATACATATACCAAAATTTTTGTTGGCAAATTGAAGTAATACATATAACTTTCTAAGATTATGTATTTTTGCAGCTGATGCTTCAATAAAATCTGTATTTCAGTTACATAAATAAAAAAAGTGGTTTCCTCACCATATACTAACTTAAGGAACATTTAATGTAGCTGCAGCAGTTGGCATATGATGTTTAAGGGACAGCATCTGTCAACCCCATTATGTATCAAATTATCACTACCTGTAAAGCAAAAACATTTTATGATAGGTCACATTCTGTGAAAACTGCTGATGCAGATTTTCTTTTATTTCTGATTCCTTTATTCTTTTTTTAAAGGGGACAGGACAATTGTGCTAGGTGGCAGCAGTTTGCAATGTATTTAATAAGAATATATATTATATATATATATATATATATATATATATATAATATGTGCAGTAGGTTCGGTCTGTCATCATTTTTTTCCTCACCATCCCCAGCCGATCACTTAATCTGTAAATGAAAGGACTAAAACAACACCCACCTTTCACCCCATCCCCATTCCATTTTCTTCCACTACACCTCATCTGCAGTAGTAGCACCCATAGCACCCTTACACCCATATGTTAAAAACCAACTCCACAACCCTCACCCATGTACTAGCATCCATTTTTGCTTTATGGCTAACATTTCTGTAATTGAAAAATAATAAACAGCTACCAATTAGAACTCATTGTTTTGTCCTCTTTAAAATTGAAAAATAGACCGCCCCCGGTCCCAGCCCATACTGATGCCCCACAAAGTCACAGAAGGTAAATCCAAAAGTATATGTTTTCACTTTAACTATAAATAATATGATACAGAAAGGATTGACGTGACAGTGTCCCTTTTATGCCAAATTTGGGCCTGTTCCCACTGATGTTAAAATTACCCTGTATATAAAACTTGTTGACTTTAGTTTAGACCCTAGCTACAAAGCAGTTTGCCATGAAATGGTGAAAGTTTTGGGGGGTATATAGTCCAAGGTAGTAGATCGAGAAAGGAGAGAGACAACCAAAGTCATCACAGTCTGTAAAAGTTTCCTTTTTGGTGCAGAGAGACTCTGTTCCACACAGTATTTACCAGCCACCACCATCTGAGTTGTCATCACCATCAACATCCACAACATCAATCACTTCAGGATCAGTTTGTATACTCTTGTAGGGATACGAAAATCTTGACTTATTAACTTTAATAAAAGTTAACGTGTGTACATTTTCTGGCAGCAACCTATTTCTGGTGTCTGTCACAATATTGCCAGCTGTACTAAACATGTGTTCTGAAGAGACACTTGTTGCAGGACAGCCAAGATATTTACAGGCTTCTGTCATACAGCTCTGTCCAAATTGACTTTTTGATCTCCAGTATTCAAAGAGCATGCATCAATAGGAATAGGCAGTTCTTGCAGGTAACTGTCTACCATGATGGACAGAGACCGCTCAGAAGAGGAATCAGCAGAAGCTGGTATGGCAGCAATTTGGGAAAGGTTTTGACACAGATTTAGCTTGCTACTAAGGGTTGAAGAAGTGGCAGTTGTGGAACAACTACTATTAATGTTTGGTGACTTTTCCAGTTCTGTATCCCTTTGTGAAGATGAACCTGCATGTTGTGGTGATGACAACCTGAGGGTACTGTGCGTGTCTGTGTTTGACTCCTGTGAGTGCTGCAGCTCATCTAGCAACAGACATTTGTACTGCTCTATATCATCTGTTTTTGGAAGATGTATAGCCTTGAACCTGGGATCTAAGAGAGTTGCAAGGATGTAGTGTTTTGATTTCGTCATTGCAACTAATTTGTCATTGGTTTTGAAGCGCTCTCATTCGCTTTACGAGATTCCCATGATACAGTGACATGTTGTCTCCGCGCTCAGATCTGTCTTTTCTATTTGTAGATTTAGAACACTAAGATGATGTGAAATGAGCATTATGAGTGGATAACCTGACTCACAGATGTGCCTTCAGAAGACATGTCCCTTGTAGCTGTCTCAAAAGGAGCTAGGATGCAGCACACTGTCTCCATTAATTTCCACTGCAGCACAGACAGCATAACGCCATCTCCAATAATGTAACTGGAGCAATACTCATGTACAGCTTGCTTTTGTTCCAAGAGGCGCTGCAGCATATAAAGCGTTGAGTTCCAACGAGTGGAAACATTTTGAATCAGCTTTTGCTGGGGCAGCTTGTGGTTTTTTGCAGTTCGGACAATGTCCGTATAGCCTTGGTTGAATGTGAAAAGTGAGTCACAATTTTTTTGCAAACAGCAATCATACCATCCACTTGTGTTTCATTGCTGAGAAATCCCGTGACAATTAAATGTAAGCAATGTGCAAAGCAAGAAGCATGCAGAAATCCTCCATCCTGTACTGCTTTCAAGATGTTGGCTCCATTGTCGCTTACTATGAAGCCACATTTTAGACCATGAGAATAAACCCATTCGTCAAGGAGGTCATTTAGTTCCTGCAAGATGTTTGCAGCAGTATGACTTTGCCCAAACTTCTTTATATGCAGCAGCGCCATCTTTTGGGGTGTCTTTGTTTTTGAAGAAGCACAAGAAAACGTGACCCAATGAGCGGTAAAGGACATGTAATCTATGTTTTGCGTGCTGGTCCACATATCTGCTGTGACATGAATAACCCCACCCTCCTCAGTTTTAAGTGCAAGAATCACTGTCGCTTTTAAAGCCTGATAAATGTTTGGTATTTCAACATAGGAAAAGTACCTTCGATGAGGAACATTGTAACGAGGCTCTGCTAATGTCATGAGCTCCCTAAAATCCTCATGATCTACCAAAGAGTATGGGAGAAGGCTCCAGCTAATAGTTCACCAATTCTGTGATTAAGATGAAGGTCTTTGGATGATTTCTAGTAAAGGTATTCTTCCTTTCAAATGCCTGAGACAGTGTTAGCTGTTTACAACATGTCCCTGCTGGTTTATTATACACCGCTTCATGGGCAGATGGGCGCGAGATGGTGGACTAGGACTTATACATTCAGTGCCATCACTGGATGTGCAACTGGTACTAATGATGCTGGCATTGGTGGTAACAGTGATCCTAGGGCTGGCAGTGGTTCTGCCTGCATCAAGTTCAGACAATTCAGTATCCATTTCAGATTCCTGACCCTTCTCACGTGCGGTCTGGAAGATGGAGGACATGGGTTTTGGATAATCAAGCAAAACTGAATGCTTTTTCAGATGGCGTTTAAGAGCTGCAGTGCCAAGGCATGACACAACTTTACCACGGCTTACACTCTGTTTACACAGGGAACAAATTGCTCTGCATGGATCAGTTTTACTGACAGAGAAATAATTCCACACCTCAGATGTGACAGATTTTGTTCGAGTGCTAGAAAGATAGCCAAAGACTGTTTGTGTCTTTTCACCTGTCCTAACAGAACCCGGGACATGCTCCTTAGTGCTAGAAGAGTGGGCAGAAGATGGATTTTCATTGCTGGCCAACACAGAAGTGGTGGATTCAATGGATATGTCCTTTTCATTGCCAACAGTGCTGGATGAATTTGCAAGTGCACTACCTGATTCATTGTCAGCAGACTTGCTCATTTCACTTTGTTGAGGAAGTAATGATTCGTCGCGAGACACAACAGTGTCAGACTGAGACAAAGAGCTACTGTCTGAGTCAGAGAGGGACTCACTATCACTTGCATTATTGCTGCTAGTCACAGGGATCTTAACAGCATGAATGGCATACCTTATGGTGCCTCTCCGTGTGACCCCAGCAGCTGTACAGGTTTTCTTAAAAGGTCCCCCTTTACCACACTTCACTGTTGCTCATTTGCTGTTTGTTGAATTTTTATCACGTGAAACATTTTGGTTATTTCTGCTAGCACCAGGATTACCACTACCACCAACACCTGCTCCAACACCAGCACTAGATGCTTCATCTATGTTGGTGTCAGCCATAACAGAACCAGTATACTGCAGAGAATACACCCACACAATTCCTGTGTAAGAAAGCAACGTGATCTATGATCACTGGCTACAACTCCAAAATTTTATTTTGGCTATGTGACACTGTGATGCAGTGGACTGAAAGTAATTGAAGAATATGACGGTTTGCAACTAAAGGATCCCAGGTTCAAGGCTTACAGAATGATTGGGCTGCTGGGCATAGGCATACGCATAGCAGTGAAGGGGCACACAGCAGCAGGGTGATGGGCTGACCACAAGAGACGAAGTTACACACACAAACCGAGGAAAGAGATTTTTCTGTCTCTCCTCCCAACAGGCAAATATATTTCTGGGCTTCTGTCATGTATTTAAGGATAATGCCACCACACGACAACTGGCCACTGGGCCTCTCTCGTAACACACACACTGGGTAGGGTACAGTGCAGTCAAAAGGCACGCAGCAGATGGGCTGACCACAGGAGACGGAGTCACACACACATATACAACCCAAGGAAAGAGATTTTTCTGTCTCTCCTCCCAGCAGGGAAATATATTTCTGGGCTTCTGTCATGTATTTAAGGGTAATGCCACCACACGACAACTGGCCACTGGGCCTCTCTCGGTAACACACACTGGGTAGGGTACAGTGCAGTCAAAAGGCACACAGCAGATGGGCTGACCACAGGAGACGGAGTCACACACACATATACAACCCAAGGAAAGAGATTTTTCTGTCTCTTCTCCTAACAGGGAAATATATTTGTAGGCTTCTGTCATGTATTTAAGGATATTGGCACCACACGACTGCCCAACAATGGGCTTCTCGCAATAACACACAATGGGTAGGGTACACAGTCAGCAGCCACAGCAGGGTGATGGGAACACCACAGGAGAGTAGAGAGATACAGTGTAGTGGAGTCACACACACAACACACAAGTAGGGAGTACTGTGTAAAAAAAAAAAAAACCTAAAAACAGCCTGGTGTTGTTCTATCAGGAATTTTATATGGTGGAATAGAAGAACGCTCAGCAGCACAGTACCACAGATTCCCCTTCCCTCCCTGTCCTCCTGATTAGTTTACTTTGTTTTGTGGAGTAGGGTATAAAGTAGTAAGTGAAAATAAAAAATGCCATCAAATTCAAATGTTTCAACTTCTCTCAGACTCACACGTTAAAGTTAAACTTAATTTTCCTCGAGTCACAATCTGTTTGTTTTAATTTATTCATCCCTCCCCCAGCCACCTGATGCTCGCTCCTTCTTCCCAGTGTGAAGCAACTACGCCATGCAGAAAATAACGTTTTTGAACTGTTGTTTGAGACTACGATAAAATTCTCTCAGTTTCACTCAAATACTCAGCAACTTTAACTTCCCTCGCTCTGTCCGTCTCATCCTGGGGCTGAGCTTCTCACCAACTGTTCCTAAGTTCAGGCCCTTTCTTTTCCTCGGTTCCCACTCCCAACCCTGAGTCCCCCCGCCCCCTACCTTTAGTTTTCACCCCCACCCACCCCTTAGCTTTTTTATTTATTTTTTTAGTTTGCCCAATACACACACGACGATTTTAATTAGCAAGCAATTGCCAGAGCCAGAGAGCAGAGCTAGCCCAGACAGAGGGAGCGAGCGAGTAGCACAAGCTGCTGCAGCCTGCAACTCCTTTATGGCACTGGCTGGGTAAATGAACGGAGCTGCAACCTCGCGGTTTACGTCCTCTATCATCCACCACCTGACCGCAGAGCAGATGGTCAGGTGGTAACACGGACTGTGGGGATGAAGTACGCAGGCGCGCAGTCCGACTCCAGTGCAGTCCACACCATTCAGCCCCCACAAGTTTGTGCATGCTGCCATCATGCACCCTTCCCTTCGTTCCACCTCCTTTCTGTCTCCTGTGGCACTGTGCTGCCTCCCAATCCCATCCTGCTCCTTCAACCTCTTTCTGTCCCGTCCCTTCGAGCCGACACTGACTATAGGGCTAGGCAAGCTATGCTATGTTCTTACGGTATAAAGATTCGAACCTGCTTAGAACCCACGGGTGTTCTAAGTTCTGAATTAGAACCCAACACCAGGGTTTGTGATGAGTTCGAATCTTTTCCGAACTAGTTCTGACAACCCTAGCTTAAACTAGGGCTGCATAACAGACAGAACTTGAAATAAGGGCCCGAAGTCAAATGGGTAAATCCAAATAAAAAAAACACCTATAAACAAGGTATAATGTCAATATTTTTACTATTTAACCCACACTGAGTGTGTCCTTTCAATGTATAATCCATTTGGCTTTATGTTGCAACAAGACATTTTTTCTGCTGCCCCCTCTAGGATTACTCTGAATGTGTTCCAGACCTAAAAATGCAAAATCCGCCACATTGCTATTATGTCTTTCTGTAAAATGCTGTCCTATTGGACTGTCAAAATCCATATTGATAATCGCAGGAACATTCTCCTGCACACGTTCCTTAAGGGGACATGTTGTACATCCCACATAAATCTTTGGGCATGTACACATGAGCACATAAACCACATAAAGAGTGGTACGTACAACTGATGAATAGTGAAGATGGGGTAGAAATACCCGTACTTGCATCATAGCACATTAATAGCATAATAGTGAAAATAGACAGGTAATGTAACCTTGCTAGGGGAGACAAAGGAAGGTAGACACACATTCACCCAAGTGTATAAGACTGGAGGGCAGTGGGAGACAGCCAGTTCAAGGCAGAATAGAATTGGCAGTGATGTGTAAGGTGAGGAGCCGATAAGGCGATTCTACAGATATTGTTATAAGATGTGTTCCATTGTCGAAGGACTCCTGCATGGGCATGAGAGAGTATTGGGAGGGCATATAGCAGTTGTGGGAGTAGAACTCCTCTCCCTACATGATCAAGTGCAGAGTCACTTCAGCATATACATCTGTTGGAGCTCAGAGCAGTGTTGTTGGCAATAAAGGCTTTCACACCACTAATGTAGGGGAGGGTGGTACAAGTCAGAACAGACAATACCACCACAATGTATTACATAAACAAGCAGGGAGGGATAAGGTCAAACTCTCTGCACAGAAGCTATGAAAATATGGAGCCTGGCCTACTCTGTAGGAGTTTCCCTTCAGGCCATTCATCTGCCAGGCAAGGACAATACCCTAGCAGATGCTCTGAGTCGGATCAACCAGGCCCATCACGGATGGGCCCTGAACAGACAGGTGGTGGCAGTGTGTAACCCCCCTGCAAATGGGGGTTCCCAAAAGACTTCCAGGAGCTTGCTTGAATGCTCCAAGCCTGAATGGTGTTTGGCGTTTAAGCCATTTATCAGTGAGTGTTTTTAGAACCTCTGGTACTGTCTCTTTAAGAGCTGTCTGCTTGCAGACATAATTAGTTTGTATGGGGGACTGTGTGTTTCTTTGATTGAGTACCACTCAAGCTGCTGCCAATTCACTCCATTTTGCAGTCACTAGGAGTGCAAAGGGAACCTATCTGAAAGATGTAACTGTTTGCCAGAAATCATTTACAGTAATTATGAAATTACAGTTTGTCTAACCTGCTTTCTTTTGCAGTCAGAACAGTGTCTGCCTAGTTCCCATTCTGGTTTTGAACTGCTGAACTGGACCAATCAGTGTGGGGTAAGCTAGCTCTAAAATGGTGCCTTGACGAATCAGAACTTGGACTCATAATCTGAGCCAGCCACAAGAGGATTGTATGGGCAGTGACTCTGGGAGATGTAGTTTAGACTTCAGTGCCTTTTGGACCAACAGCAGCAGTCTATTGTGAGTGACAGCCAATCCAGTCAAGAACTGGGAGGAACTCAAAGGAAGTGCCCGGTTTTGTCGGTTGGAGTTTCAGTTGAGCTTTGGCAGTGAAGAAGGAAGGAGCCCTGTGCTTTTTCAGTGTGCAGTTTTAGTCAAAAACGTGTGTAAGGCCCAGAGTTCCGTCTGCAGCTTGTGTAACAGCCTGTTAGGACTGAATCTGTCCTGTGAAAAGAATCAAAGGATCTCTGAAGAGTAGAAACCAGGCTCACCCTGTAGAAGACTGGAGGAATTGCTGAAAATTGCACTCGGTCTGTCAGGAACTGAATCTGCTGTGTGTTCTCCTGGCATTGTGCAGTAATTGCGATCGGGATACAGATGCAGCCTGCCTGGTATAGTGCTTTCTTTTATATGGATGTGTGAAGAGGTTTGTGTACCTCAAGTGAGCCCTGCTGACATTGAAGGACCCTATCTTATTTGGAGGTCGTGAGTACTAATTCAGGGTTGCTCCTGTTGAATTGCCACATTAAATCCAAATGGAATTACTGTACTGCTGACTGTTTTAATTCTCCTTTTTCTCTGTGTGAAAGGGCCCTACCAGCTGCCATGGTTTGGACTAGCCACTAGGGCTTGGGTACCCAGGGACAGTAACTGATGAGGATAGGCCTGTGCACAGAGCCATAGAACAGATTATTAGAGTGATAAGCTAATTAACCTGATTTCCCTGTCCTTGTTATATCCCCTAAATAAATCAGAGCTGCTTGTTTCCAGCAAAGTTATACTGCCTGAGGTATTTGTCTATGTTAAAGTACTGTACTGTGATTGTTGCACTGTATCTCATTTCACAGGAGGTCCCAGTGCCGGAACCAGACCTGGGGGTAAGTGTATACTGTGAAGGTAATTTGATATATTGTGTGGGCCACTAGTGGGAAGAAAGGGTTGCAGTGTCCCAGAGGGCTGTGACCAAGTTAGTTTAACTATTGCAAACCCTGACCTCTGGGTGGAGGCACCCGCCATTGGATCCAGGCCCCTCAACCTGTTAGTGGCAAATCAGGCAGGGGTAGTAGCCCCTGGGATAGCGCCATCTAGGGGTTACACCTTGGAGGCTCACCGCTGGGATTGTGTGTCCTCTAGTGGCCATATTTACGAACCACTGTTAAGAAAAAATGGGTACCCCGACAGAAGTGGCTGTGCACCGGCTGGTGGAGTGGTGTACTGGGGAGGAGATCGACCCCCAAAATGCTATGCTTATCCTGGACATCCCCTGGTATAATCACGGACACTGTGCAGGAGTACTTTCCAAGGTGGAAGGTTTACAAAACCCTGTGGTGGTGGGTCGGCATGCTAATCTGCTCACCCACACTTTCCTGGCCCTAGTAGAGTTTAAGGATCCCATAGATAGCTCCAAAGTGCCACAGACCATTACCCCAGAGGGAGCCCTCACTGCTTGGAGAGTGATAACTAAGGACAGTAAAGACCCGGGGGGGAATGAGCCCCCACCACTATCTGAAACTTTTGAGGAGAAATTTGCTAAATGGTTGCTGGGGGAAGGGAAAACTGTGGAGGACTTGAAGAAACTATTCTTGCCACCTGGGGTGTTCCTCCCCAACACCTTCTCCCCTCAGTGCCCGTAATGGTGGCTGAACCAATGCAGACTCAATTTCTGCACCTGCCATTAGTCACGACTCTTGCGAGAAGGTTGAGGGATCTTCTCTGGCACCCTCCCCACACCCCAAGGGAGGATGACTGAGAGACCTGGATGAACTATGTTGCCCCCCCGCGCTAGAATGGCAATGCCTGGAAGCCGGGTGTTTAAAAAGAGGGTTAGTGAGAGCCTCCGAGATCCTGCCCGCTACCATTCGTGCTGCAAACGGGCCAGTAACCCTGAAGTGACTGCACAGGCTCATCTTGAGGCCCTGGAGAATGTGTATGGGAGCCCAGATTCTGATGAGGACCTATGGTGGAGAGTAAGAGATGCACAACAGTACCAAGGGAGTTGTTGTCTGTGTATGTATCTCGGCTGGAAAAATTGTTGCAAGAATGCCTCAGAAAGGTAGTTTGCCAGCATTGAACTGGACCGAACCAGGCTGGACAGGATCCTTAAGTCTGCCCCTTCTCAGAACTGCTGTTGCTTCAGTTACGCCTGGCAGATCGACTGGAATCCCCACCCTCCTATGATGAGTTAATGAGAGAAATTCGAGGAGTTGAGAAAGAGCGACCTCGGAGAGGACCTGCACCAATAGCTGCGACTCGACCCGAGTGACTGAGGATGACCCATCAAGTGAAGTTCAGGGCAGAGGTTGGCAGTCAATGAGTGCTCTGACAAGGAAAAAGATATGCCACAATGGGGCGAACTGTTGAGAGAGATCCGGGAATTCAAAACAGTCCTTATGAAGGCCACGCCTGCAAGTACGGGCCTGACCTATATCCGACTGCATCTGCTATGGGGTGGGGTACCCTCCCATGTATCTCCTGCTGATAACAGCTCCAAACTCAATTCCTTGACCATGGAAGTGGAGAAACTGACGAGATGTCTCCAAATGCTTATCACGCCGAGACAGAGATGGCACCCAGGTTTCCAGTTAGTAATACCCCGCCCTGGCTCCCAGTGTGGCGCTCGGCCAGCTCAAACTCCAGAAAGTATGTTTTGCTATAATTGTGGGAAAGATGGGCACATGAAAAGGGAATGCCAGTCCCCAAAAGACACTGACAAAGTTGCATATAGGCTACAAGAGAGCTTGGAGAACAAATCAGTGGTTAAGAGGTGCACAAAATGATCCCAGTGAGGGCACCAAAAATGCTAACTCACGTCCTTTTGTGGCAAGGTCAGTTGCCCAGGCCCCCACTATCGCCTCTCCAGACTGGTCCAGAATAGTGGGTCCCTCCATGGAGACCACTGTAAAGGTGAATGGAGTGTCTACAAGAGCTGTATTAGACAGTGGCTCCCAAGTGACAATTATGTTGCAAGATTGGTATCAGAAGCATTTGTCAGATGTACCCTTACAACCATTAGAAGGACTGCATGTATGGGGGTTAAGTGAGAAGGCCTACCCCTATTCCGGGTATATCCGAATTTGGCTGTCTTTCCCCACCTCCGTGGCTGGAGTGGCCGAACAAGTAGAGACCCTAGCCTTAGTGTGTCCCCCCACTGGACTGTATGATGGTGTCCCTTTGTTGATTGGAACAAATGCTCATATGTTCGGAAGGCTGGCACAGTTGTGTTATGAAAACAGGGGTCAAAGACTAGTAGAGCTTTAAGAGTTCGGCTTTAATTAAGAAGGCCTATGAGGCACAAGAGATGCTGAAAAATAGAACCAGAGGAACCGGTCGGAATTGTATGGAAGAAGGATCCTGAGTCTCTGATCCTGGCGCCAAATGCCCAGTGTGCCTTACAGGGAGAGGTCCATATCAGAAAGGATGTTAAGAATAAAATATTAATGTTGGATGCACCAGGCGATGGAAAATTGCCAGAGGGACTGCTGGTCAAGCTTAGTATTTTGCCCTCTAGAGCCCATGCTTATGCCAGAAGGGTAATGGTCCAAGTTCATAATGTGTCTGAAAGAGACATTCGAGTAAATAGAGGTTGCATCCTGGCTAATGTGCATTGTGCAGACACTGCAGTGCTACCCAGCAGCAAGAGTTCAAGGAAGAATGACAGAGTAACGCCTGACTTGTTTGATTTCGGCGACTCCCCGCTGCCAGCTGAATGGAAAGTGAGGATCAGTGAGAAGCTTGCCCAGAGAGACCAGGTGTTTTCTTTAAAGGAATGGGACGTAATGATGTGTGCAAGGAGCTGAGCACAATATCCGGCTGCATGACAAAAGACCATTTCGTGAGAGGTCTCGACGCCTGGCACCTGCTGACATAGATGATGTGAGACGGCATCTGCAAGAGATGTTAGCTGCTGGTGTAATACAAGAATCCAGAAGCCCTTATGCTTCCCCCATTGTGGTAGTGAGGAAAAGAATGGAACAGTAAGGATGTGTGGATTATCGCACCTTAAACTGGCGGACTATCCCTGATCAGTACACAATGCCCGCATTCAGGATGCTTTGGACTGCCTAAACGGGAGCAAGTGGTTCTCTGTGCTGGATCTCCGCAGTGGGTACTATCAGATCCCGATGGCCCCAGAGGACCGTGAAAGACAGCCTTTATCTGTCCACTTGGCTTCTATGAATTCATGAGGATGCCTCAAGGGATTTCAGGTGCCCCAGCCACTTTTCAACGATTGATGGAGCGTGCAGTGGGGGACATGAACTTACTAGAGTGCCTGGTATACCTAGATGATGTTATTGTGTTTGGCAGCTCACTAGAGGAACATGAGAGCAGATTATTTAAGGTATTGGACCGACTGGAGGACTTTGGCCTTAAACTGTCCATTGATAAGTGTCAATTCTTTCAAACATCAGTAAAGTATGTGGGACACATAGTATCCACCGAGGGAATAGAGACCGACCCAAGTAAAGTTGAGGCCTTGACCACCTGGCCGCAGCCCAAAAATCTAAAAGAACTGCAAAGATTCCTGGGATTCTGTGGTTATTATCGGCGCTTCATCAAGGACTATTCAAGAGTGATCCGCCCTTTACTTAACCTTACTCAAGGGTATCCCCCAACCCACAAAAAATACCAAAAGTCAGCGTCCCTCAAGACTGAAAGAGTGTATTTTCATCCGAGTGAAGTATTTGGGGCCCGCTGGACTCCTGATTGTGAGACTGCTTTTCATGAGATCATTTATCAACTTACCCATGCTCCAGTGCTGGCCTATGCCGATCCAAGAAAACCTTATGTCCTGCACACTGATGCTAGCTTGCAAGGGTTAGGGGCTGTTGTACCAAGAGCACAAGAATGGCCTGAGACCAGTGGCCTTTGCCAGTAGAAGTCTGACCCATCTGAAAAGAACTATCCTGTACATAAGTTAGAGTTTCTAGCTTTGAAGTGGGATATTGTTGACCAATTCCATGAGTACTTGTATGGGGCTAAAATACTAGTAAAACTGACAATAATCCTTTAACCTATGTGCAGACCTCAGCTAAGTTGGATGCCACTGGCCATAGGTGGCTTTCTGCATTATCTACATACGACTATGCTCTCGATACCGAGCAGGTCTGAACCACATAGATGCTGATGCTCTCTCCAGGAGGCCTGTTCCCCAGAATGATTGGGTCCGATTGGCAGAACCTGACATTCGGCACTCTGCCGGAAGTTTGACAGGGAGGAACAAATGTCCACGGACGCAGTGGACTGCATGGTGGATTGCTTGGGACCTCTGAGAATTGCATACCTGCCGCTTATTGCCACTTTTCTGCAATAGACATTGGTGCACTGCCTCAGCTGGACAATGACAGTATTCGTGGGCTCAATCCGCGATCCCATGATCAAAGCAGCTTTAGAAGCCCTCTATGCAGGAAAAGATGTGTCCAAATTACGCTCCACTGATTTGAGAACTGCACTGTTATACAAAGAAGGTCCTAAATTGAAACTGATCAATAAACTGTTATACAGAGGAACAGTAGACAGAGGGGACAAGTAGACAAACAACAACTAGTGCTGCCCACTGCCTTCGAGACTCAGTATTGAGGTCCTTGCACAACCACATGGGGCACCTTGGTATAGACAGAACACTTGACTTGGTGAGATCCAGATTCTATTGGCCTAAGATGGGGGCTGATGTGAGCAACACATTCAAACTTGTAGTCGCTAGCTACAGAGGAAAGCTTTTGCCTCAGAGGGCTGCCCCCTTGTTAACATAACCACCAGTGCACCCATGGAGCTGGTCTGTATTGATTTTCTAAGTTTGGAGTCAGATCAAAGAAATATCAGTAATGTGCTGGTGGTCACTGACCATTTCACGAGATATGCCCAAGCTTTCCCACCAAAGACCAGAAAGCATCCACTGTAGCCAAAGTACTTGTAGAAAACTTTTGTTCACTATGGGGCTCCACAAAGAATCCATTCTGATCAAGGGAGAGACTTTGAGAGTCGTCTGATCAAAGAGATGCTTTCTCTGGGAGTGCGAAAGTCCAGAACCACCCTTACCTTCCAGGGGACCCACAGCCTGAACGTTTCAACCGCACTTTGCTAGATATGCTAAGCACCCTGCACCCAAAGGACAAGCCTAGATGGAGCCAACAAATTAGCACCCTGGTACATGCTTATAACTGCACCAAAAGTGATGCCACTGGATTCTCCCCTACCGCCTGATGTTTGGAAGAGAAGCTCGACTACCAGTAGATGTGTGTTTTGGGGTCTCCTGATGGGGTTCAAGCTGACAACTATTTACAGTATGTGCAAAAGTTAAAGGCCCAGCTAATTCATGCACTACCAACTGGCTCAAACCATGGCTGCCAAAAGAAATCTGGCCAACAAAGAAAGGTATGATAAAAGGTGAAAGCACAGGAACTCCAGGAGGGAGATCTGGTATGCTAAGAAATCTGGGACTGCATGGCAAGCACAAGATTGCTGACAGATGGCACCATCTCCCTCACATTGTAGTGGGCAAACTAGATGATCTGCCAGTGTACAAAGTAAGGCCTGAGAATAATTCAAAGATGTAAAAACAATGCATAGAAATCATTTACTGCCCATTGGACAAATCTTAATTGAGTCTGAGCCCCTAGAAGATGCCCCCTCTGGACCAGTGACTAGAGCTGCTGCTAAGAAAAGATCAAGAAAGTCTGCACCTACAGAAGCAAAGTTAAAGTGTTCCCCTCCACAAGTCCCAGTTGAGCATGACTGTCAGTCCATATCGGAAGAAAGTGAGAGTGACTTTGAATATTATCCTTCTTACGAACTGAGTCAATTGTTTCGGGGCAATCCCCTAGTCAATACTGGAGACAAAGCTGGGCCTTCTGGACTGTCTAAGCCCCCAGCTTCATCCCTGGAGCCAATGCTCCCAGAAAGTGAAGTGCAAAGCATCAGATCAGATGAAATGGAATCATTGTGCATGGTTGAACTGTTTGAGCTTTCAGGGGAGGAAAATGATAGATTGGGGCAGACTGGTGATACACCCGAACAAGAAGAGTATTTTGAGTGCCCTGACAGTCCACTGCCAGTGTCCGAAAGCTCTCCATGCGAGCCAAATGTTGTGGACTCAGAAACTGTAACTCCTGGAGCTGAAAGTGCCCCAAGTTCTAGCCTCTCTACCCCCATGGAGACTCCCCTGACAAGTGAGGACAATGCTGAAAATGAGGCTCAGAGTGCAGAGACTATAACAGTTCCCCCTAGAAAGACTGGTCGAGCTTGTAAAGCCTGTGGTGCACCTCAGTTATGATTCACTTGGGAGGCCTGTGGACTTGCCTCTCAATGTTGTCCATAAAGGAGTGTATGTGTCCCCGAGCTCATTGCCCAAACTGAGCATCAGTGCTAACTCCAAGTTACTTGTGTTGCCCTCTAAGTATGGTGCCCTTGCCCCATCCAGCCCCAAGGTAACTGATAGGGAAGGGCCCCCTCTCTTCAGGTTTCATGTACAAGAGGTAATAACTTGAGTTATGGTACAATGTGTATGTAATACTGTGTAAAGAGTGACGTACTGCAATATTTCAGAAATGTGTTCTTGGTAAAATGATATATTGACTGATGATTACACGTGCGAGCCTAATGCAAATGTATATGGTTGCAGTTGAAACTTATGGGGGTACTTGCTTGACGCGGACGTCAAGCTTTCCAGGCCAGGGAAGGGTGTAACCCCTGCAAATGGGGGTTCCAAAAGACTTCCAGGAGCTTGCTTGAATGCTCCAAGCCTGAATGGTGTTTAGCTTTAAGCCATTTATCAGTGAGTGTTTTAGAACCTCTGGTACTGTCTCTTTAAGAGCTGTCTGCTTGCAGACATAATTAGTTTGTATGGGGACTGTGTGTTTCTTTGATTGAGTACCACCCAAGCTGCTGCCAATTCACTCCATTTTTGCAGTCACTAGAGTGCAAAGGGAACCTATCTGAAAGATGTAACTGTTTGCCAGAAATCATTTACAGTAATTATGAAATTACAGTTTGTCTAACCTGCTTTCTTTTGCAGTCAGAACAGTGTCTGCCTAGTTCCCCATTCTGGTTTTGAACTGCTGAACTGGACCAATCAGTGTGGGGTAAGCTAGCTCTAAAATGGTGCCTTGGACGAATCAGAACTTGGACTCATAATCTGAGCCAGCCACAAGAGGATTGTATGGGCAGTGACTCTGGGAGATGTAGTTTAGACTTCAGTGCCTTTTTTGGACCAACAGCAGCAGTCTATTGTGAGTGACAGCCAATCCAGTCAAGAACTGGGAGGAACTCAAAGGAAGTGCCCGGTTTTGTCGGTTGGAGTTTCAGTTGAGCTTTGGCAGTGAAGAAGGAAGGAGCCCTGTGCTTTTTCAGTGTGCAGTTTTAGTCAAAAAAACGTGTGTAAGGCCCAGAGTTCCGGTCTGCAGCTTGTGTAACAGCTTGTTAGGACTGAATCCGTCCTGTGAAAAGAATCAAAGGATCTCTGAAGAGTAGAAACCAGGCTCACCCTGTAGAAGACTGGAGGAATTGCTGAAAATTGCACTCGGTCTGTCAGGAACTGAATCTGCTGTGTGTTCTCCCGGTATTGTGCAGTAATTGCGATCGGATACAGATGCAGCCTGCCTGGTATAGTGCTTTCTTTTATATGGATGTGTGAAGAGGTTTGTGTACCTCAAGTGAGCCCTGCTGACATTGAAGGACCCTATCTTATTTGGAGGTCGTGAGTACTAATTCAGGGTCGCTCCCTGTTGAATTGCCACATTAAATCCAAATGGAATTACTGTACTGCTGACTGTTTAATTCTCCTTTCTCTGTGTGAAAGGGCCCCTACCAGCTGCCACGGTTTGGACTAGCCACTAGGGCTTGGGTACCTAGGGACAGTAACTGATAGGGATAGGCCTGCACAGAGCCATAGGTAGATTATTAGAGTGATAAGCCAATTAACCTGATTTCCCCTGTCCTTGTTATATCCCCCTAAATAAATCAGAGCTGCTTGTTTCAGCAAAGTTATACTGCCTGAGGTATTTGTCTATGTTAAAGTACTGTACTGTGATTGTTGCACTGTATCTCATTTCACAGGAGGTCCCAGTGCGAACCAGACCTGGGGGTAAGTGTATACTGTGAAGGTAATTCTGATATATTGTGTGGGCCACTAGTGGGAAGAAAGGGGGGTTGCAGTGTCCCAGAGGGCTGTGACCAAGTTAGTTTAACTATTGCAAACCCTGACCTCTGGGTGGAGGCACCCGCCATTGGATCCAGGCCCCTCAACCTGTTAGTGGCAAATCAGGCAGGGGTAGTAGCCCCTGGGATAGCGCCATCTAGGGGTTACAAGTGATTTTCAGAAGGTGGGGTACCCCAGAGATAGATCTCTTTGCATCCCACGAGAACCACCACCTGCCACAATACTGTTGCAGACTTCAAGCTCAGGGAGCAATCCCCCTGGATGCCCTGGCACTGGATTGGTCAGGGAGGCACCTGTATGCTTTCCCTCCCTTCCCTCTGGTGTACAGAGTGCTGCTCAAGTTCAGGTCCCAGCCAGCATCACTGATCTTGATAGCACCAGACTGGGCCAGGCAGCCATGGTATTCACTTCTGCTCTCCATATCTGTGGCTGAACTCATACACCTTCCTTGGAGGCGTAACCTGTTAACCTCCAATCAAGGGAGCATCCTGTACCCGAACCTCAGATCCCTCAGGCTCAAGGCATGGCTCTCGAGGACCTAGAGTATGCAGGTTTGCATCTCTCTGAGAGTGTTATGGACATTTTAAGGAGGTACAGGAAGCTTATGTACAAGCACTTTGATATTTTGAAAAGCACTTTTTAGAAATAACAAGCATTTGTCAATGCCGGACGCTCGCTTGCAGGTATTTGCAGTGGTGTTTGGCACGTATGGTGCTTTACCCTAATGCCCTGTGCAATTGCTGGTATTTACACTACAAATTTTCAGCATGACCTTTTTGTTACCCCCACCTCATAAAAGCATTTGAGACCTCTGCTTATGAACAGTACCACTGTTTTTTTTGTTAATCTGTCCTGAACGTTGATTTCCCACAGCGACCACACCATTCTGCTCCAAATGTGCAAAAACACAGTTCGGGCAGGATGTGAAAAATCACAGCTGTAGCATTCATAGGGAGGTGTGAAGGGATGGCAATGTTGAACATCTGGAGTGAAAATATAATTTCTCGTACGTACGAGCGTACATAGAAACTGCGCAATGAACGCTCATGACACAGTCATTTTGTGGACTTTTATCACCAAATTTTCAACATAGGCATTTAGGGACCTCTGCTTATGAACAGTGTCACTGTGATTTTCATAATCTGTCCTGAGCATTGATTTCTCACTGTGACCACACCATTGTGCACTGGATGTGCAAAACACATTTCAGCCAGGATGTGAAAATGTCAGCTGTACTGTTCATAAGGAGGTGTAAAAATGCCAGTGTTGAAAATCTGGAGTGAAAATATTTCAAATTCTCGAAGTTATGAGTGTGCGTGGAAACTGCGCAACGCACGCTCGTAACACAGTGATTTTTTTGACATTTTTTCACCAAATTTGCAACATAGGCTTTTGGAAATCCACCTCATAAACAGTGACACTGTTGTTTAGTTAATCAATCCCAAAAGGTGATTTTGTGCAGTGACCATGAAATCACCTTTGGGGACCGAATAACTCACATGACAGTAACTGAATTCATGAGGTGGGGCCCCAAGAACCCCCTGTTGAAAATGTGGTGCCAAAATTTGCAAAAATGTCCGAGATAGCCACCTAAGTTGAAAAAAAAAAACATTTATGCCATTATACAGCTTACCGTCATTTCTTCAGTTTGCGTTCAGCTTTCAAGAATGCAGACTGTGTTCCCACTCCACTGAAGATCATTGCGCCAGGCTCGGAGGTAAGTGTAGGAGTGGGGGAGGTGGGGTGGCGAGAGGGTGGGTGGGTTCCGGGAGGGGCACAAGACACAGCGAGGGACGGTTTTCTGTTTTCACAGGTTTTAAAAACAAAAGATGTTGCGACAGTTTTCCTTTACAGGGACAATGGGCACGCTGGGGTGGGCTCCCAGCATGCCACCTGGGTGTTTGTTGGGGGGACCTGGAGACAGTGGGGACTGGGCACTCCGTCTGCACATACAATGTGTTTGTGTGGGGCATAACAAGGGAGCGGAGTAGATGGCAGCAGAGGGAGGAAGTGGGAAGGATTTTATTAGCAGCCAGAGGGAAAAGGGTGACGTCAATATGTTAAATACACACACGTTACCACCGCTGATTGCAGTGGTGCTTTTCTTTTAACTGAAGACCACTGCAGCCAAACTGCTGTCATAGATAGCTCATGCATCCATTGGTGCAGTAGGGTTGCACACGTTACACTGAGCACTGCATTGGACAGGAGGGTCACACACCTTCAAAAAGTCGTACTGTCCCAAAACGTCTCCTTGCACATGCATGCAAACGAATGCAAAATAAACAAGCATTTGTCAATGCCGAATGTTGCTTGCTTCTATGTGCTGTTTAGGTATTTGGAAGTCATTGAGTGCAAATATTGAAAATTGGCGAACTTCGCGAGGGTGCGAGGAACCGCAACGACCAAAACAGTCATTTTAGGAATTTTTTCACCAAATTTTCAACATAGCCATTTTAAGATCTCTGCTCATGAACAGTAACACTGTGATTTTCTTAATGTGTCCCATACATTGAGTTCGCACACCGACTGTGCCATTGTACGCTACATGGGCGGAAACACGTTTTGGGCAAGATGTGAAAAATGACAGCTGCACTGCTCATAAGGAGGTGTGGTAAAATGGCAATGTTGAAAATCTGGAGTGAAAATATTGAAAATTGCAAACTTACGAGCGTATAGGAAATACACGACACTCACAGAAACAGTAATTTTGAGAATTTTCACCAAATTTTCAACACAGCCAATTTAAGACCTCTGCTCATGAACAGTGTCACTGTGATTATTAATGTGTCGCATACATTGAGTTCGCACACCGACTGCGCCATTGTGCGCTACATGGGTGGAAACACGTTTTGGGCAGGATGTGAAAAATGACAGCTGTACTGCTCATGAGGAGGTGTGGTAAAATGGTGTGGTAAAATGGCAATGTTGAAAATCTGGAGTGAAAATATTGAAAATTTGCAAACTTACGAGCGTGCTTAGGAACTGTGCAATGCACACTCGTAAAACAGTCATTTTTAAGAATTTTTTCACCAAATTTTCAACATAGCCATTTTAAGACCTCTGCTCATGAACAGTGTCACTGTGATTTTCTTAATGTGTCCCATACATTGAGTTCGCACACCGACTGCGCCATTGTGCGCTACATGGGCGGAAACACGTTTTGGGTGAGATGTGAAAAATGACAGCTGTACTTCTCATAAGAAAGGTGTGGTAAAATGGCAATGTTGAAAATCTGGAGTGAAAATATTGAAAATTCGCGAACTTACGAGCCTGCGTAGGAACTGCGCAACACACACTCGTAAAACGGTCATTTCTAGGAATTTTTCCACCAAATTTTCAAAATCGGCTTTATGAGAGCCCACCTTATGAATGCTGGCAGTGTTGTTTTGTTAATTGGGCCCGAAAGGTGATTTCACGCAGTGAATACGAAATCACCCTTCGGGCCTGAATAACACCATGACAGTGACATCATTCATGAGAAGGGGTCCCAAAAAACCCATGTTGAAAATTTGGAGCAAAAATTCCAAAAAATGCCTGAGATATGCAACAAAGTTGAAAAAAACCCATCTAGGCCATTATACAGGTTACCGGCATTTCCTCAGTTCGCGGTCGGCTTTGAAGAGTGCAGACGTGTTCCCGGTCCAGCGAAGATCGTCGCGCCGAGCTCGAGGAGTAAGTATGGGGTGAGGGGGGTGTGGGGAGGCAGGCAGGGTGGTGCGGTTGTTGGGAAGCGCCGTGAGACCGCTTTTAATTTACAGGTTTAAAAAAAAAAGACGATTGTGGACGCTTGCCACGCTTAGGGTGGGCTCCAGCGCAGCAGGGAAAGCTGTTTGGGGGACATTAAGCTGATGGGGATTGGGCACCCCCACAGCCCAAAATAAGCCAACAAGCTAGCACACAGCGGTGGTTTTCTTTGAAGTGAAGACCACCGCTGTCATACACAGCACCCGCATCCATTGGTGCAGGACCGCCACGCCTGCTCAACGGAGCAGTGGATTGCACAGGACAGTCACACCTCCAAACTGTCCTATTCTCCCAAGACGTTCCTTGCGCATGCGCGCAAGCTAACATAAAAATGACTTTGACTAAATCATGTCTGATGCTTGTGTAGAGGCATTCTGCATCTATTGTAATCCATCTGAATTTACTGGACCAGACAAGCTCACCTAGTTTAGTTAGCACATCTGTGCTGTCTCTTATATTGGATTGTTGCCACTGTACTGTCTAAGAAAAAATTCAATAAACTTTGAGATGTTTTCTGTTAAACTGCTGCGGCCCAAGACAGTCAGTCTGCCAGGTGGATCTCTCTGCTCCTTGTGAATTTTTGGGAACACATATAGTGTTGGTACTGTTGGAAATTCCACTTGCATGAATTCAAATTCCATTTTGGTGATGTAACCTGTGAGAAAAGAATCATATAGAAATTAATCAATTCTATTCTTAAAAGTTTTTGTTGGAACTGATTGGAGTCTTGTGTAACTCTCCACATCATCCAGTTGTCTTCGTATTTCCTCGTTGTACTTTTGTATATTCATAAGGTCTACTTTACTGCCCTTATCTGCCTCCTTTATAATTATTGTCTTATTATCTTTAAATTCCTGTAAAGCACAGCGTTCTTCATTAGTTAGGCTGTTGCTGTGATAGCTCCATCTGGTGGTAAAAAGTTTGTCTATATCTCTCTGGACCAAATTCTGAAAATTCACCAAGGCAGCACTATTGAAAGGTGGAGGATTGAACTTGGAGGGTGCCCTAGATTATGTGGGTCTCTGGATGGGCTGTGATGTATGGACAGATCAGGTGTCCATCCTGTATATAGAAATTCCAGAAAGAGCAAAGGATTCTCATACTACATCTGATAAATCCATCAGCAGTTGAATGCCTTCCTGGATGGGTAATGCAGTGAGCTGATTACCATAGCCCATTGTTGTTTTTTTACAATAAAAGTGCTTTAGATTCAGTTTCCTGAAAAACTTTTTAACATCAATGAAAAGTACAAAACTATCCACATGAGGGTCAAGCACAAATAAGAACCCTCTATTAAGGAGGTTCTTGTGTGTCGCTTTAAGGTGAAAATCAGATAGATTTACGATTTTGAACTTCGGCTTCTTAAATTCTCTACTAATGTTTTGTTGGTGCCTACATTTTGATCCCCCATGTCTGCCCTTCCTTGTTTTGTGTTTTTTTCTTTGTTGTGGAACAGGAGCTGGTTGTGATGTGGTTGAGGCGTTGTCCAAAAAAGACACGTGTTTGTTTTGTAAAACGCCACACTGGTTAGAACTGATGTTATTTCTACTCATACCCTTCTGAGAAAAGGACCTGCTACCAGATTTATTTCTGAGATTTCCTGAGTTAGAGCGGGACCTTGGTCTCCCTCTTTGTTTCTGTTGTTTCGGTCTCTGCCATGGAAAAACTTGATTCAACTCATAATCAGTCGAGTCCCATGTTATCTTTTTTTTTTTTCTTGGAACTATGTCCTTTTCATGTTTTTCTAACTTTTTTTTATAAGTTTAGTTCATAATTCTTAAACAGCGGGTTTTTCTTACATTTCAGTAATTCCTCCAGGATTTTAATTAAAACCTGCACCACACCAATATAAACTTCTTCATATTGTTCAACAACAAAATTAACTAATTCATCAGAACAGGTGTCTTTTTCCATCTCGACTGGTATACATCGTTTAGAAACCCTCCAGTGGGTTCCTTATTGATTCGCAGCCCTGGTGGCACCCAGTGTTTATCCTGATAGTCATTAAGGGACTGTTTGTTATGAAAGATATTAATCTCCTTAAACTTAAATTTTTCAAATTTATTGAAAAGTTCCTCTAGATTATCTTGTTCACTTGGTACAGCCTGATTTGAAGTAGTACTATTTGTATATTCAAGTCAGTGTCTCTCTTATAAGCTGTTCGAGTAATTCAGCCAGATTTTGCAGTAAATTTTGATGAACTGAAGTTAACTAAACTATAATGTAGAACTATATCGCTGATATTAATTTCAGTTCAATTCACGTTTATTGCAGGAATACTCCATTGAGCAGGCTCATTCTCAAGGAGGTCCTGAACGTGAAGCAGAAACATGTACAGTACTAAAAAAAATCATCGACTGGGAAACAAAAACATAAAGATACTGTGCAAATACAGGGAATACAAGAACATGGGTTGATAAATGATGGTAGAATTTACAAAGGAATAAATTTGGGAAATATGCAACTTCAGTGAAAATACAGGAGCGCGTGTCAATGTAGTGCAAATACAGTAAAACTCAGCTTAGTAATAAGTGAGTTGGAGCATATTAACCCTGATAGAGAAGAGCAAAGGATAAAGTGAAGACAAGGATGATAAGGACAGAAAAACAGTGGATGGTATAGCAGATGACTTGTGGGGGTGCTGAGAGTTAGGTGGACAATAGAGGTGATTATGGTGATGGACATGAGGAGTAAACCAGAATAGTACAGGGGTAGGGTGAAGGAGGTAATCATGGGGGTAGGAATCGAAGGGGTGAAGAGACTAGGGAGAAAAAAGGAAGGGAGAAGAGGGATATGGGTTAGGAGCTAATTGAAAGAGTGACAATGATGGGTGGGAATGGAAAGGAGGGCGGGTAAGGGGTGTTGTGAAACAAAGCATGTGGAGGGGAGGGTTAGATGCAGGAGGAGGTGAGGAGGGGGAGGAAGAGGGGGATCAGCAGAGGGTCAAGGGGGAGACAGTAGGGGTAAAGTCTCGGTGGATACGTGGTTAAAGATGAGGGGTAGGGTGAAGAAAAAGAAGGGGAAAGAAGAGGAAGGTGGAGGAGATGGAGAGGGGCAGGTAGGCCAAGCTGGGGGGACAGAAGGGCCTAAGACCTGTGGCAGTTGCATATTACTTCAAATTTTCTTATGGTTAAGGTTTTGAAGAAATTGATTTATAATGCACTGGAGAGCTTATGAACTGATTGCAAGCTATTCCAGGCTGTGGGTAGGGCATAGGAGATAGCACTCTTGCCATGGGATGTGCATTTTCTGGGTATGTCTAGGTGGATAAAGTTGGACTTCCTTAAGGAATAGGTGCTATGGGAGATGTATATGAGGGAGGTAATATAGCCCGGGAGTTTATTTAGCAGGATTTTAAGTGTCCATGTTCCACAATGGATCAGTCACCTAGTTGCTAGGGAAGTCCAGCCATAGCTGAGTATAGGTTATAGTGGTGAGTTCTGAATAGAGCCTTGGTGATAAACCATAGGGCACAGTGATAGAAGATGTCCAATTTGTGCAGGTAGGCAGTCATGGTGCTGCTATAGATTATATCAGCATAATCTAGGAGCGGGAGAAATGTGGCCTGGATGAGCCTTCGCCTGGTATCAGGAGGGAAGAGGGACCTGTTCCTGAAGAGGAAACGTAATCTGGTATTGAGTTTGCAAGTGAGGTTGTTGATATGGGTATTAAAGGACAGTTTGCTGTAGAATCATATGCCAAGATATTTAAATTTATCTACAATCTCTAGAGTTTCTCCTAGGGTGGTGACAGTAGAGGCATTTAGCAGAGTTTGAGTTAAGAGGTGGTGGGTATTGTTGTTATTGAAAGACATGTTTTTTTTTTTGCATTTAGCAGTAATTTAGAATTGATGAGGGTTCTGCTCAAGCATTGAAAAGTCGGCTTGCAGTTCATTGTAAACTTCGAACAGTGTTGGTTTTGAAGTGTACAGAACTGCATCATGGGCAAAGAAATGCAGCTTGCAGTTAACGATATTATTGTCGAGAGAGTTGATATAGATAGAAAAAAGTATAGGGCCTAAAATAGACCCTTGTGCGACACCTCTTGTGATGGGAAGGGAGTTTGAGAGTAGGCCAACAGCCTTAGTTTTCTGGCTTCTACCTGAGAGGGAGCTGGTGAACCACTGCACTGTGACTGCAGTGGCCCCTAGCTTCTTGGTGATAGAGATGTTGAAAATGTGAAGTATGGGGTGCTGTGAGGTGAGAATACCCTACTTTGAGAAAAAATGGCTCTAGTTCTTCCGCGACACCACCCTTTCTGATATCTAATTTTTTAAGCTGGTCTTCCACTTCCTTAAAGGAAGCAGGATGAAGTTGGAATGATGCGGTGGAGGGGGAACAGAGGAGGAGTTCTTGTCTGTTGGGGGGCTAAGTAACCTGGCATAGGGCGAGGAATCAAATGCCAGCCTGGCAGTAGCGAAATGTCAATTAAGATCTTACTTCGAGAGGGCTCTTGCAGTAGGTAATTACGTATAGGACTGAAGCTGGCAGGCGTCAGGACCCCACGGAAAATTTTCTAGCTAGCAGTCTCTGGCGAGGGACCGACCCCACGTCAGGTGACCGGCGTCAGGAGACATCGGTATAAAGGGGCGGTTCCTCACGCCCACCTTCCAGTTCTTTCCCACCGTTGGCTCATGCCAGTACCTCGCGGTAAAGTTCTTCGCTCGTCAGCCTCTATTGTCGGTAGTTTTGACCTAGTATTTTTCGATTTTTTTGATCCATTGTCAGGTATTCGTCAATGTATGTCATCCCCTACACCCCCCGAGCACAAGAACAAGTGCGACTGGGTGCAGCTTTCCCTAGGACAGCCATTCCCTGTGCCTCTTTTGCCTAGGCCCCGGCCATCTGGTGGAGAAGTGCCAGCACTGCCTCAAGTTCAACGCGGCCACCCGAAGACATCGGCAGCAGTCCCTGGAGGCCCATATTTT
The DNA here is from genome assembly GCA_016271365.2 of Neoceratodus forsteri. Lineage (NCBI taxonomy): Eukaryota > Metazoa > Chordata > Ceratodontiformes > Ceratodontidae > Neoceratodus > Neoceratodus forsteri. The sequence goes on from CM028130.1 coordinate 1,072,736,185, forward strand.
AAAAAAGGAAATGAGCTCCATGGAAAAAGAGTTAAAGAAGCTCCGGCAGGCATCCACTTCCCGAAGGCCATCGAAGAAAAAAAGACAAGAGAACAGCACCGGGACAAGGGCTCCTCATCCACCGCATATTCTTGAGTCACCGTGTTGCCGATGCGCCCCCGAGGGACACGCTCGCAATGGCTGCGCCAGGGGCTCCTAAGGCGGCGTCTGCCTGCCCGTCTGGCTCGTGCTCGGGCCCTTTGGGCGCCTCTGGGCTATTGGAGGCCTCCGCTCCCAGTAAAGCTGCCCTGGTGCGGCCTACTAGTGTGAGCGGCTCCAGTAAGGCGGATGTCGGCTCCTCCGGTGCCCGCACAGAGAAGGTCGGTAAGTCGCCTGACCTCTTGGGGCGGCGCACGGACCCTTTTCCACCCTACCAGACTGCCGCTCCATCGCTGCCTGCCTCCGGCGAAGGGTCCATTAAGTCGGATGCCAGCTCCTCCGGCGCCTACCCGGATCCCACTGATAAGTCGGGCGTCGGTTTGCCTGACGTCCGCCCCTCCCACATCTGCCATTCCTGGCTCTCCGCAGCCTTCGCTGCCCTCCAGGGACCCTGGGTCTCCTCAGCCTGACCCTGAGGATTTTTCTCCCTCATCCCCAGGCGATGCTGAGGTTCCTGCTCTGCCTCCGTCAGATCGTCCACCTGCTGGTCCAACCGATCTGACGCTGGCTCCCCGGATGCCGGCACCGGCTCCTCGGCCGCTGGCTCCAACGCCGGTAATGCTGACAGCGGGCGACATCCCGCTTCCGGATGCCGCTCTAACGCCGGGCCCTCCGCCCACCGGGCCTTCTGTTCCAGACCCGCCCGTGGGACCTCCAGCTGGGCCGTTTGCTCCGGCAGCGCCCCCGGATCCCGGGTATCCAGCCCCATTGTATCCGATGCCGTCTTACCCAGGGCTGCAGTATCCGATGCCCCAGTACCCGACACCTGTCTATCCGACGCCGCAGTACCTGGCGCCTCAATACCTGACGCTGGGCTTCCCAACGTCGGGTTTCGGATAAGAGCCTTACTGGTATAATCCATACCCGTATCCCCTCCTCCTCCTCCGCCCCTCAGCCGCCGGTGGACTTGCAGGAGACTCTGGCCTCCTGGTGGGCTGAGGCCAAGTCTCAGCTCACCAGAGAGGTGGAGAGTCGTCTTCCGATGACGGTACCGGTTCCCGTATGTCCACGGCGACAAACTCCCTCAACACCTCCGGACACCAGGGCTAAACCCTCTGGTTCCAGAGAGAGGCAGGACACGCTTCCCCGAGGGCTTCCCAAGGGGTCCGTTCCTTCCCCACGCCAGGAAAGGGAGTCTTCTTCATCACCATCTTCTTCTTCCTCGGACACCTCGGACGCCTCCGACGGTTGTTCCGAGCAGGAGGACGAGTCACGCTCTCCATCTAAGCCCAGGCCAAGGACTCCTCCGAAGTCTTCTCTGGAAGATCCTTCTTTTACGGAGTTGCTACGTAAAATCCAGGAGGTTCATAAGTGGCAGTACTTGGAGCCGAATCCCCATAATAAGAAACTCGCTGAGCATCTGGATCTGCCCGTGACAGCTCACACCTTGGTGCCACCCTGGATTGAGCCTTATGCCGATCTTGTTACCACTATTTGGAAACAGCCGTCGGCTTTAGCCCCATTTCCACGGAAGTTGAACAGGCTATATCAGGCTGCCGAGGGTGTTGAATTTTTAGACTCTCACCCTCAAGCTGATTCGGTTATGATTAGTGCCGCTCACGGTCAATCAGCTAACCCGAGGCATTTGAGTTCATCTCCACCTGACAAAGAATCCCGTCTTCTGGACCAGTATGGCAAGAAGATTTTCACTTCTTCCACTCTGGGTATTAGGGCCCTGAATTATGTCAGTCACATGGGGGATTACCAGAAGGCAATTCTTAGTGAGGTGGAATCCAAATTGGACTCCCTTCTGGACTCTCAAGTCAAGCAGGAAGTGGCTGACCTCGTCCGCTCTGCACGTTCGGCCAGTTGGCACATGCTTCATGTGACTTACGATGCAGTGAACACTGCTGGTAGGAGCTCAGCTTTCGCCGGCATCATGCTTGGCTCCGTGTGTCAGGATTGGTCCTGGAAGTGCAGTCCGCCATTCAGGAAGCGCCCTTCCGGGGTTTGGTGCTGTTCAATGGTGATGTCAAGGACATCATCACCGATCTGCAGAAGAAGGGGACAGCACTGAAGTCTGTGGACTCCATGTATCATCCCCATCAAATGCAGCGCCGTCCCTTTCGCAGTTGGAATCGGCCAAAGGTGAAACCCCAGGGAAAGCGGGTCGTTAAACGCCGGGCCCCTTCAGCTGCCAAGCCCCCCCAACCCAAAAGAGCAGCGGGTGCTTCAGCTGCGGTGCTGCCCCACACCACCTGACTCCTTCCCTCTCCCACAGCCTCCAGAGGAACCTATAGGAGGGAGGTTTTCCCTCCACCTCCCGGGCTGGGAGAGGATAACTTCAGATTCCTGGGTGCTCCTGCTAATTGCAGAAGGACACTCAATAGAGTTTCTACAGAAACCACCTTGTCACCCTCCCCCAAGGTAGTCATACTCTCAGGAACACCTTCTTCTGGTCCAGGAGGAGATTTCAGCACTTTTGCTGAAAGAGGCGATGGAGCCTGTCCCCCTTCCTCTACAGGGAAGTGGTTACTATTCCCACTTCTTCCTGGTCCCGAAGAAGACAGGAGATGTAAGGCCGATTCTAGATCTCAGTTCCCTGAACTTATTTGTGGAGTACAAGAGGTTCAGGATGCTCTCCCTGTAGAGCCTTCTGCCCCTCCTTCAGCCGGGATAGTGGCTGTGCGCTCTGGATATGCAGAATGCTTACCTGCACATCCCTATCCGCCCTTCTCACCGCAAATACCTCCATTTTTCTTTCCAAGGGGACCACTACCAGTTCAAGACCCTCCCATTTGGTCTTTCCTCGGCTCCCCGAGTGTTCACCAAATGCCTTGTGGTGGTAGCGGCCTACCTGCGTACCTGGGGGGTGCAGATTTTTCCGTACCTGGACGATTGGCTTCTGGCGGCCTCGTCCAGGGAAGAACTCCTGCCCTTCCTCTCCCTTACCCAGCAGGTCTTTGCCTGTCTGGGTATTACCATGAACCTTACCAAGTCTCACTTGATCCCATCCCAGAGGCTCCAGTTTATTGGGACGATCCTGGACACGACCTTGTGCAAGGCCTTCCTGCCACCGGACAGGGCGGCCACACTCCAGACTCAGATCAGCCTGTTGTCCGGCCACAGGTGGGTCAGTGAGAGGTTGGTTCTTCGCCTCCTTGGACTTATGGCAGCTGCTATCCCAACAGTCCATCGCGCTCGGCTCCACATGAGGGTCTCTCAGTGGACACTTCGGTCTCAATGGGATCAGTTGGTGAACAACCTGGACCAGCTTGTCCTAGTCTCCTCCCCCATGGTTCGAGACTTGCAGTGGTGGATGGTTCGAGAGAAACTTTTTCAGGGAGTTCCCTTCTGCCTTCCTTCCCCCTCTCAGACTCTGACCACAGACGCCTCGGGCGAAGGTTGGGGAGCCCATCTCAGACCTCACAGGATCCAGGGCTCCTGGTCCAAGCTTGAAAAAATGCTTCATATCAATGTGCTCAAGCTTCGGACAGTGCTTTATGCTCTCCAGGCTCTACATCTGCATCTTCTTCCCGGCCACTTAGCCGTACAGACGGACAATATGTGTGTGGTATGGTACATCAACAAACAGGGAGGGACTCGTTCCTACGCTCTTTGCAGGGACGCGATGAGAGTTTGGGATTGGGCAGCACAGCACAACCTTCACCTCCTGGCAGTTCACGTCCCGAGGGTTGAAAATACCTTAGCAGACAAACTAAGTCGCTCATCTGCTCAAGCTCACGAGTGGGAACTGGATCAGGGGTCCTAGACGATCTCTTCCTGTGTTGGGGAATGCCACAGGTGGACCTGTTCACCTCACCTCTAAACTCAAAGCTTCCCGACATCTGCATTTTTTGGAGAGATGCTCTGTCTCTAGATTGGAAGGACAGATTCGTCTATGCCTTCCCCCCGATCCCTTTGATCCTGAGAGTCTTACAGAAACTCAGCTCAGAAGGAGCATGAATGATTTCTGATCGCTCCTTTCTGGCCCAGGCAAGTTTGGTTCAAACAACATGAAGTCTTGCTGTATTCTGACATATGCAGTTAAGTCCTGCCTTTCAACTGCCCTGGAGAACAAAGAGTTAAACTTTCCATGGCGAGCATGGAATGTTAACCACGAGCTCGATTGAAGCCCCTGTCTGCTGTTGTTTAAACTGCAACCGTCAGATTTTTTACTCCGCCTCACTGAACAGTCGCTCTGGAGATTTCTCCTGTTGCTCGGTTCAAAAAGTCGGTTGAAGTGTAATTTTTTGGTCGGTTTCTACCGAATTTATGTTACCGCTTAGTCGGTTCAAGTCTCTGTGGTACTGTGAGTACTAGATAGGTTTTTTGTTTTGTTTCTGTGTGGAACTTGTAAATTGTGGATCAGTTCGGCTGAACCGATCAGTTTGAGGTAAAAAAGCTTGTGCTTGATTTAGAGTGTGGTAACCGGTCCATATCGGTTAAAAAAAAACAAACGGATTTTATTACGTTTTTTTCCAAGACCCGTGACACAGTCAGGAACCGATAGGGGAGTCTTGCCTGGCAGATTGCCAAAAAAAGGGTAAGTTTTGGATAGGATTGGCCATGTCTGAGAAACCCAAGAAAAAAACTGGGCCCACTGGGTTTCAACACTGCAGTGTTTGTGGGGACGTCTTTGCCAAGGCTGATCCCCACACCACCTGTGTTTATTGTCTGGGGTTTGAACACCTCGATTCAGACTGCCAAATTTGCAAGAATTTTCCCAAATCTACCCTGGAAAAGAGATTTAGGTAGACTGAGGGAAAGGGAGGCCGAGAAGTCCGCTGACCCAGATGGCCAGCCCGGTTCGGTTCCGACCGAACCAGAAGGAGTGCCCTCTGACCAGGGCGATACTTCTTCAGGCAAAAGGAGAGCCAATTCTGAGGAGTCAGTTCAGGTGAAAAGAAAGAGAAAAGATAAATCGTCCATTTCGGACCCGGAAATTCATACTCCGACCGCCGATGAGATAGCCAAGGTGATAAGGATAGTGCAATCGCTTAGTTTGGTTCCGACCAAACCGGCACCATCTGGCAGGGGTTCGGTTTGGTCGGTTTCCCCGGATCCGGATTATACTTTGGAAGAATTTTATGAACGGAGGAGGAAATATGAGGATGATTATGGTGGTTATGAAAGTCTGGATGTGCCTATTGACCAGACATCTCCCCAGACAGACCTTCAGGTGTTTCTCCTCCTAGGCTGTCTGAGTCCCCTTCTCACTGTATGTTTTACAAAGAAGTAGCTGAGACCCTCCAGCTTCCTGTGGAGGAAGCAGCAGAGGATCAGGAGGAGCCTGATTATGTTGAGATGATGGACATCCCAGAGTCCAGGAGATTGTCTATTCCCCTCCACAAATCCTTTGGGAAACAGACACATAAAATTCTTGTCTCCTAATTCTATACCTCCTGTGGACAGACAAATGGACAAGAGGTACACTCTCTCAGGCTCAGACACGGAGTTCGTTTTCCAGCAATGCAGCCATGTTGGGGTAGTGCAGGCTGCTGCCTGTGATAAGGCAAATATTCCCTTGGCATCACACCCCTTAGACAAGGACTCCAGGAAGATTGATGCCATGGCAAAGAAACAGTACATGGCAGCATCTTTGGGACTCAGGCAGGCTAACTATATGGCCTGTACAGCTAGATACCAGAAGTCCAGGTGGGACACTGTGCTGGCTGTGGCTAAACAGGCCCCTGACCAGCTTGCCAAGGAGCTGGAGCAGGTGGCTGCAGATGGGACTGAGGCATCTAAAATACAGTTTTATGCTGCTGTGGACTCCAGTGATGTTTCATCAAGAGTCATGGCTACATCTGTGGCTCTTCGGAGGATGGCTTGGCTCAGATGTACTAGCCTCTCACAGGATACCCAGGCTAAGGCCATGGATTTTCCTGTAATTGGTAATTCTCTGTTTGGGGAGCAGACAGAGAACTACATGAAAAAGATGGATGAGTACAGGACCACTTACAGTAGTGCTCAGGCCAAAGAAAGGCAAGCAACTCCTCAAAGGCAGCAGTCCAGGGGCGGGGCAGTCCTTTCCAAAGGCCTTTTTACCAAGCTCAGGCCTCCTCTTCTTTTTCTCAAGAGGGGGTTCTTTAGAGGGAGAGGCAGACGGGGGATGAGCAGGCCTGCATCCACCCCTCAGCCTAAAGCCCCTGCCAAGCAGACACCCTGATGGGTCTGCCTGGGCCGATTCTCCCATACCAGTAGGGGGTAGGCTGGCTTACTTTGTCCAGGACTGGAAGTCTCTAACATCAGACAAATGGGTCCTGGAAGTAGTAAGCCAGGGACTGGTTCTCAGCTTCAAACAATTTCCCAAGCTGAGAACCAGATCCTTTCCACCTGCAAATCTCTCAGAGACCCTTGCCCTAGAGGCAGATGTTTCTACTCTCCTAGCTCTCAGAGCTATAGAGAGGGTTCCCACTCTACACAAGCGCAAAGGATTGTACGCCAGGTACTTTCTAACCCCCAAAAAGACAGGAGAATGGTGGCCCATCCTGGGCCTAAGATATCTGAACAAACATCTTTTAAAGCCAAAGTTCAAAATGGTGACTCTGGGAAATATCCTTCCCTCTCTAAGGCCAGGGGACTGGCTAGCCTCCCTGGACCTCAAAGATGCCTACTTTCACATTCCCATCAGGTGCTCCCACAGAAAGTACCTCAGGTTCGAGTTACCCTCAGGCCACTATCAATTCAGATCAATGCCCTTTGGCCTAACATCAGCCCCAAGGGTTTTCACAAAGTGCCTGGCAGTAGTTGTTGCTTTCCTAAGAAGAAAAAAGATCTCCATCTTCCCATACTTGGACGACTGGCTCATAGTGGGTCAGTCTCCAGACCAAGTCAAGTCACATTTGCAAGTGACCCAGCAAGTGCTCACTTCCTTAGGATTCCTTCTCAACCGTCCAAAGTCAGTTCTCGAACCAGTACAGCTCCTCACCTTCATAGGTGCAGAACTGGATACAGTAAAGGCAAGAGCCTTCCTTCCCCTGGAAAGGGCAAGGACCCTCATGGAACTGGCCTCTTCTTTCACTCGTCAGGTGTCTTGACCAGCAAGGCATTTCCTTCAGCTACTGGGCCACATGGCAGCTTCCACAGCAGTGGTCTAAGGGGCAAGATTCCAGATGAGGGACATTCAGTTCCACCTAAGAGCCTTCTGGTCCCAAAGAAAGGATTCCCTTACCAAACTAGTCCCAGTGACTCGAACCCAAATCCAAGCCTTGCACTGGTGGCAGGATCAGGACAATTTGAGACAAGGGGTTCCATTTGTCACTCAGTCTCATTCAGTGATACTCACCACAGATGCTTCTCTGCTGAGCTGGGGAGCCCATTTGGGGGATCTTACCACCGCAAGGACTGTGGTCAGCTCAGGAATGTCTGCTTCACATCAATCTCTTGGAACTCAGAGCAGTGTTTCTGGCACTGCAAGCTTTTTCCAAATCTGTACAAAACAAGGTGGTCCAGGTCAGAACAGACAACACCACCACTATGTGATACATCAACAAGCAAGGAGGCACCCGGTCTATGGCCTTGTGCACAGAAGCAATGAAGTTGTGGTCCCTGGCCTATTCCCTGCAGACCTCTCTGATAGCAGTTCACCTCCCAGGGAAGGACAATGTCCTAGCAGATGCCCTGAGCAGAATATCCCAGGGCCATCATGATTGGACCCTAGGTCCTCTAGTTTTGAAAGTGATTTTCTCGAGATGGGGCACACCAAAAATAGATCTTTTTGCAGCCCCAGACAATTACCAACTTCCTCTGTTTTGTTGCAGACCCCCAGTCTTGGACTCAGTCCCCCTGGATGCTCTGATTCTGAACTGGGAAGGGAAATTTCTGTATGCTTTTCCCCCCCTTCCCTCTCCTTTTCAGAATGTTAGTCAAGGTAAGGTCACAACCATGCAAAGTGATTCTGATTGCTCCAGACTGGGCCAGACAATCCTGGTACCCCCTGTTGCTGTCCCTAGCAGTCCACCCTCCCCTGTCTCTTCCCAGGAATTACAACCTGTTGACATCCTCTCAGGGGAGGATTTGGTACCCGAATCTTCAGTCTCTCAATCTCAAGGCATGGCTCTTGAAGAGTTACAGTTTGCAGATCTGCATCTTTCCCAAGGGGTTCTGGATATCCTTAAGGCTTCCGGAAAGCCTTCCACCAGAAAGACTTACAACTCCAAATGGAAAAGATTCAGCATTTGGTGTTCTAAGAAGAATATTTCTCCAGACTCTGCTGAATTGCCTACAGTTCTGGACTATATGGTCCATCTTAATGGCTTAGGCCTCAGACCAGCTACCCTTAACGTACACTTGGCAGCTGTTTCTGCTTTCTTGTCAGTAGGAAAGCCTTCTTCTCTATCATCCCATCCTGTATTTTGTAAGTTTTTCAAGGGATTGCTTCACACCAATCCCCCCTTTAGGGCTCCTGCTCCTGCTTGGGATCTTAATGTTTGCATTGCTCAGCTTATGCAACCCCCCTTTGAGCCTTTGTCCACAGCAGAGCTTGAGTACTTGACTTGGAAAACTGTGTTTTTGGTAGCCATTACTTCTGCCAGGCGTATCAGTGAATTGCAAGCCCTGTCAGTAGAATCTGATTTCATCTTTTTCCATAGAGATAAAGTGGTCCTAAGAACTAACAGAAAGTTCTTACCTAAAGTGGTTTCAGATTTCCACCTCAACCAGTCTATATCTCTCCCTGTTTTCTTCACTGACCATTCCTCCTCTGGAGAGAGGAAGCTATACAGCTTGGATGTTAAAAGAGCCCTTAGCTGCTACATAGAGCGTACCAAGGGTCACAGGTTTGAATCCCTCCAGTTGTTCCTTACGTATGGAGAAGTTGGTAAGGGCAAACCTGCCACTAAGAGATCTATTGCCAGGTGGATTGTTTCTTGTATACAATTCTGCTATGAAAAACTGGGTAGAACTCCACCCTCAGGCCTGAGGGCTCTTTCCACTAGAGGTACGGCTGCTTCCCTGGCTGCTGCCAGGGATATTCCTCTCTTCGAAATTTGTCAAGTAGCCACCTGGAAAACAGTCCATACTTTCACCAAACATTACTCTTTGGATATCCAGGCTAGGAGTGATGCTCGGTTTGGCACAGCAGTACTTCAGAGCCTGTTTCCAAAGCAGGTTCTGTCCCTCCTCCATGGAGGTACTGCTTTGTAGTCTGCATATGTCAGAATACAGCAAGACTTCATGTTGTTTGAAGAAAAAATTACTCACCTTAGTAATGTTGTTTCTTCTAATGGAGTCTTGCTGTATTCTGACCTTCCCCCCGCCTTCCCTCTCAGAACCTAGATTTTGGGATGTGGGTGGGCAGGAGCAGTGTTGGCACCTCAGGGGTGTCCTTTTTTCACCTTCTTTTGGTTTGGGTGAAGGGTTGTGTTTTGGATGTGTTTTGTTTTTGGGTTTCCTGACTTGAGTTTTCCTTTTGAAACCAAAAACCTTTTTATATAGATATATTTGCCAGTTGGCTAGTATGAGTTTTACAGTTTCCACACAGAACTTCTAGTGAGTATTGCTCGTAAAGATCTGACGGTTGCAGTTTAAACAACAGCAGACAGGGGCTTCAACCGAGCTCATGGTGAACATTCCATGCTGGCCATGGAAAGTTTAACTCTTTGTTCTCCAGGGCAGTCGAAAGGCAGGACCTAACTGCATATGTCAGAATACAGCAAGACTCCATTAGAAGAAACAACATTACTAAGGTGAGTAGTTTATTCTTCTCTCTTCTGCAACAATACTCAGAGGAACCTCCTCTTCCTCTTCCTGTCTCGTGACTTTTACTGATCCAGGATCAGGGGACCCTGGTCCATCCAGGTCTCAAGTGCCCCCAACTACACGCATGGCTCCTGCAGACATAGCTCAAGCCTGATTTGGGGTTTCACCCCGAGTGGCTGAGATCCTGGTGGAGGCTAGAAAACCCTCCACTAGGTCTACCTATGCCATGAAATGGAAACGGTTTACAATCTGGGCTGCTTCAAAAGATTTCGAGCCTTTCTCGTGATCTGTTGGGCGGCTGCTGGAGTACCTGCGCCATCTCTTTGATCTGGGTCTTAGTCACTCGTCCCTGAAGGTACACATGGTGGCCATTGTGGCCTACCATGTCCCTTTTGCAGACAGGATGTTTGCTCAGTTGGAAGTCTCTAAGACTTTCCTCAGAGGGGTTCTCCACTTGAGACCCCCTATCCGAGTTCCTGCCCCTCCTTCGGATTTGAATTTTGTTCTCGAGAAGCTTACTTTGCCTCCCTTTGATCCGACAGCCTCAGCAGACATGAAGTTCCTTTCATGGAAGACACTCTTCCTAGTGGCCATTACTTCTGCTCAGAGGATTTCTGAGCCCCAGGCCCTGATGTGTAAAATCCCGTACTTGATTTTTCACAAGAAATGTGTGGCTCTGCGCACCAATCCTAAGTTTCTCCCCAAGGTGGTAGCGGAATCTACTCTGAACCAGTCCATAGAGTTACCCGCTTTCTTTACGCAATACTACAATCAAGGGGAGTATCTCTTACACACTATGGACATTCACCGGATTCTGAGATACTACATTAACAGAACAAAAGATCTCAGAAAGACTGACCAACTGTTTGTCTCCTTTGCCCACAAAAGAGAAGGCAATGCTGTTTCTAAGCAATGCCTGTCCAAATGGTTAGCTCATTGCATAAACTTCTGTTATGACAAGTACAACAAGACCCTTCCGGGTCAAGTGAGAGGCCACTCCACCAGAGGAGTCGCTGCCTCGGCGGCTTGTTTCAAGAATGTGTCAGCGGCAGATATCTGTGCTGCCACCACTTGGACTTCCGTCCATACCTTTAGAAAACATTCCAGTTTGGATATTGCCTCTCACCGTAGAGCAGGCTTCGGGCTTGCTGTCCTGCAAGGCCTCCTTTCTTGAGGCCTTCACAGCTAGAGGATCTACTTCAAGTAGCTTTCCTCCTCCCGTTTGCTTCTTCTTATTCCAGACTGCTCGGGACTCAGTCCTATATGTAATTACCTACTGCAAGAGCCCTCTTGAAGTAAGATAGTACAGTTACGTAAGAACCTACTGTAACAGTAGATCTTCGAAAGAGGCTCTTGCAGTAGGTAATACCTTCCCGCCCTTCATCTCCCTAAGCTTTTTCAGCTCCTTTTCCAGTGAGGGAAATATTCGCTTCTCTCTCATCTGGTCTCTTTTGGTCTTTGGCAGGAAAGAACTGGAAGGCGGGCGTGAGGGACCGCCCCTTTATACCGTCTTCTGACGCCAGTCACCTGACGTGGGGGCGGTCATTCACCAGAGACTGCTAACTAGAAATTTTTCCGTGGGGTCCTGACGCCTGCTGGCTTCAGTCCTATATGTAATTACCTACTGCAAGAGCCTCTCTTGAAGATCTGCTGTTACAATAAGTTCTTACGTAACTGTACTTTCCTCGAGGATCTGAACATAGTCTTCAATTTTTTATTTATTTTTTTATTTATTTAGTTGTTTTAACCAGGTATAGCACACTAAGCTGGAAGCTTTTTTACAGGAGCAACCTGGGAGCACAATTCCATTTCCAATTTCAACTCCATTAGCATGGGTCTTGGTGGGTAAGGAAGGAGCGGCTTTGCATCCTTCTACATCTTAATAGTTTGCCAGATCTTTGCTGAATTCCCTTTGGCTTGTTCGAGGGTTGCGAGATAAAAGTTAGACTTGGCGGTGCAAACAAGTTTGACACACGCATTTCTTGCTGCTCTAAACGCCTGCCAGTCAGAGGGGCACTTAATGCCCCTTGCTCGGGCCCAGAGCTTATTGCAGTTGGATAATGTGGCTTTAAGGTCAGGCGTAAACCAAGGGTGGGATGATTTATGAACTCTGGTTTTGATGAAAGGGGCATGTGTATTTGCCAGCAGGGTTAAATTGACATTGAGGATTTCAATGGCTTCATTTACTGTTTTGGCTAGGTAGAGGCTGTGCCAGTTTATATTTTTAAGATCAGACAAGTAGCTATCTGAGTTGAATTTGTGGAGGAACTGTTTCAAGATGAATCTGGATGAGAATGGACGCTTTAGGTGGGCTCTGGTGCAGACCACGATCCCGTGATCGCTTAAGTCATCATGAAAACCAGCAGAATGTAGGATTTTATGAAGGCGGTTAGTTAAGATAATGTCCAGGATAGAGCTATGTGCATTGTTCTAACCCCAGTTATGCTCAGTATATTCATAACTTTGTGCAGTAAGCCTGGAGGGTTGGACTGCCCGGAGAGATGGAACACATGCAAATGAATGGAATTCTTTGCACATGAGCATCTTTCAAATACTGCCTCTACACACTGTAGTGTTCTAACCTACTCAGATTTTTCTCTCTGTCTGAAAGTCTGGTCACTCGGAGTTCACCTGACATCTCCTGGGTTCGGTTTCTTCGGTTCAGGAACCGACCAAAAAAAAAAAAAAAGTTTGAGTTTTAAATAACTGTACTTTACATTGAATTAGCGGTTGGTGTTTTCTTGCCTTTCTGATCATTACCATGTCAGATAAACCTAAAAAGAGAACCGGAGAACCCAATTTCAAAAATTGCTTAAAATGTGGAGATGTATTTGCAAAAGCAGACAAGCACACCTTATGTGTGGCTTGTCTGAGATTTGAACATTTGGATCAGGATTGTGAAATTTGCAAGACTTTCCCAGAAAAAAATGTGGAAACATGCCTTAAAAGGCTAAACAAGAAATTTCCTAGGGGTCCCTCCGGCTCTGACCAGCTGACACCCCAGTCTGCTTTGGCTGAAACCACAAGTTTGCTTACCCTTGCCCCTGAGACGGGCAACAAAGGGGCAAAAAGAGGGAAAGAACTGTCTGACTCCCCGGTTCCCTCAAAGAAACTTAAGAAAACTAAGCATGCAGAATCCTCCCCTGCTAAACCAGGGACCTCTGCTTAGTTGCCTGACATGCCCTCGGCTCAAGAGATAGCCCAGGCCCTTAACATTATCCAGGCACTGCTAAATATTGTTCCTCAGCAGCTTGCCCCTACCCAGGGTCCCCAGGCCAGCATGGGTGTGCTCCCTTCTTTACAGGAGGAGCAGTATTTTGAGGAGGAGGATCCTTTTTAGGACGATGAACCTATCCCTCCAGAGGTTTCTCCTGAGCAGGATTTTGGTTCACCTCCCAGGGTGTCGGAGGATTACTCATCCCATTTTACATTTGTAAGTAGAATGGCAGATGCTCTAGATATTGCTACTACAGAGCAAATTGAGGATGAGGAGGAAATTGAATACTTGAATATGATGGGTTTGACACCCACCAAAGCCCTCCTTTTGCCAGTTTATACATTTTTCAAAAAGGACACCCTGAAACTTCTACAAACCCCTAATTCTGTTCCTCCTATTGATAGGAGAATAGATAAAAAGTATCAGTCAGACAGGACAGGAGCTGACTTTCTTTTCTTACATCCTGACCATCAAGGGGTTATACAGCAGGCAGCCTGCGACAAAGCCAGAGTCCCCCTGTCCTCCCACATTCTGGGCAAGGACTCCAGAAAAATGGATAGCATGGCCAAAAAAGGATATTTATCAGCCTCTTTGGCCATGAGACAGGCTACCTTTCAAGCTTATGCTGCCCAGTATCAAAAATCTCTGTGGCAGTCGATACTGGAAATGTCCATGAAAGCCCCCTCAGCTTTGTCTGAAGACCTGACTGAAACTGCCAAGTTTGGGCTGGAGGCAGCTAAGTACCAGTTCCAGATGGCTGCTGATTCTAACTACACTGCAGCTGGATGGATAGCTAACACTGTGGCACAGAGAAGGTTTGCTTGGCTTAGGGCCACTAACCTTACTCATGACACTCAATCTAAAGCCCTGGATTTTCCCTTAGAGGGAAACTCTCTTTTTGAGGAATCCACGGTTGCATATATGAAAAAAGTGGATGAATATAAGGCCACCTATAGAAGCAACTCTGCTAAAGAGCGTGCTTCACCATCCACTAGGCCCTATGGAGGGGGGGGGCAGGGGAAGGTCTTTTATGACTAGACCTTTCTTCCAGCCAGTAGCCGTGCCCCAGTATCAGCAGTACCCACAACAGGGATACTCTAGGGGTAGGGGTAGAAGGGGCTCCAGGAGGGGTTCTCAGACCCAACCTCAACTCCAACCAAAGCAAAATCCCTGAGGATCAGGCCGCCTCCTCCCTTCCAGTCGGAGGCAGACTCTCCCACTTCCTCCAGGCTTGACTAAGCATCACCACAGACAAGTGGGTGCTGGAGGTAGTGGGTCAGGGTCTGTCTCTGGATTTCAAATCTTTTCCTTCCCAAAAGACCAGGGTTTACTGCTCATCTCCTGTAGCAGAGAGAGCATTGCTAGAAGCAGAGGTCCAAAAGTTGTTACATCTCAGAGCAGTGGAATTAGTCCCTACCGCCCTGAGAGGAAGAGGTTTTTACTCCAGATACTTCCTCACAACAAAGAAAAGTGGGGAGTGGCGACCAATACTGGATCTCAGAGCTTTGAACAAGCATCTGAAAAAAACAAAGTTCAAAATGGTCACTTTGGCTCGAATATTGCCAACAATCCAAAAGGGGGACTGGCTGGCATCACTGGACTTGAAAGACTCCTATTTCCACATCCCCATAAAGGAATGTTTCAGAAAATACCTCAGATTCAGGCTCCCTTCAGGCCACCATCAGTTTTCAACTCTTCCTTTCGGTCTCTCCTCAGCACCAAGGGTGTTCACAAAGTGCCTAGTTGCTGTTGTGGCATATCTAAGAAGACAGGGAGTGACTGTTTTCCCTTACCTAGACGATTGGCTGGTGTGGGAAACTCACCAGACCAAGTAAGGAACTCCCTAAAAATCTCCCAAGTCATCCTGGAGTCTCTGGGTTTCATAATAAATCAAAAGAAATCAGTTCTGACCCCTGCTCAAACTCTGCAGTTTATAGGGTCAGAAATCAATACACTTCAGGGCAGAGCCTTTTTACCCTTAGACAGGGTGCAAAGTCTTCAGTCAGTAGCAAATTCCTTTGTCCTGAACAGCTCAAAAACTGCAAGACAGTTTCTGCAGCTACTAGGTCATATGGTTGCATCCACAGGTACAGTCTAGGGATCCAGATTCCACATGCGAGACATCCAGTTTCACCTTAGGGCTCACTGGAGTCAGAAAAAAGACCCTTTTTCAAAACTTATACCAGTGACAGGCCCACTATTAAGGGCCCTCTTGTGGTGGAAACAGGAATCCAATTTAAGGCAAGCAGTGCTTTTCCAGAAAGAAAACCCTTCTTTGATACTCACAACAGATGCATCCCTATTGGGCTGGGGAGCCTACTTAGGAAAGCACATGAGCCAGGGAATCTGGTCAGCAGCAGAGTCCCTTCAGCACATAAACTTACTGGAGCTAAAAGCAGTGTTACTAGCCCTAAAGGTTTTTCTTCACTGATCATGGGCAGAGTGGTTCAGATCAGAACAGACAATACCACCACAATGTATTACATAAACAAACAGGGAGGCACTAGGTCAGGCCTCCTCTGCACAGAGTCCATGAAGATTTGGACACTGGCGTACTCTCTGAAGGTCTCTTTACAGGCAATTCACTTGACAGGAAAGGACAATACTTTGGCAGATGCACTAAGCTGCATCAACCAGGCCCATCACAAATGGACTCTGAACAAGCAGGTGGTATAAGTTATTTTCAGAAGGTGGGGCACTCCCAGAGATAGACTTGTTCGCATCCCACCAGAACCACCAATTACCTCAATACTGCTGTAGACCACCAGCACAGGGCACAGTTCTTCTGGATGCCCTGGTTCTAGAATGGACAGGCAGGCACCTGTATGCTTTCTACCGTTTCCCCCTGGTTTTCAGGGTGTTACTGAAACTAAAGTCCGTCTCAGCATCTCTGATCTTGATAGCTCCGGATTGGCCCAGACAGCCATGGTACTCTCTTCTGCTCTCCATGTCTGTCAGCAAACCGATACAGTTGCCCCTCACACACAATCTCCTGACTTCCAGTCAGGGAACATACTTTGTATCCGAATCTCAGGTCTCTTCATCTCAAAGCATAGCTCTTAAAGAATTGGAGTATGCAGCTTTAAATCTTTCAGAAGCTGTCCTACATATTTTGAAAGGTTATAGAAAACCCTCCACACAGAAAACGTATTCTTCCAAATGGAAGAGATTATCTCTCTGGTGTTCCAGTATGAACCTTATACCACGAACAGCTGGAGTTTCAGTAGTCCTGGACTATCTCACTCATTTGCATTCACAAGGTTTGCAACCCAGTTCACTTAAGGTTCATTTAGCAGCGTTATCTGCCTACCTTTCCGTGGGCACCAAGGTATCAGTGGCATCTAATAAACTTTTCAAAAGATTTTATAAAGGACTGATGCATTTACACCCACCTCGCAGGGCACCACCAGTTCCTGCTTGGGATTTGAATGTGTGTATAGCCAAACTCATGGGCCCCCCCCTTTGAACCCATGGCTACTGCCCACTTGAAATATCTTACTTGGAAAACAGTCTTCCTAGTGGCTATTACTTCTGCAAGGAGAATTAGAGAGCTCCAGGCTCTCTGCATTGACCAAGACTATATCTCATTTCACAGAGATAAGGTAGTCCTCCGAACTAACAGACAGTTTCTCCCTAAAGTGGTTTCAGACTTTCATCTGAACCAGTCAATCACTCTACCTGTCTTTTTCACAGATCACACCAGCTCTGGTGAAAGAAGATTACACAGTCTGAATGTGAAAAGGGCTATCAGCTACTACATGACAACCACTAAAGACCTTAGGAAAAATGGAAAACAACTTTTCCTTACATATGGGGATGTAGGAAAGGGTAAACGAGCCTCAAAAAGATCAGTTTCCCGGTGGATAGTCCAGTGTATTCAGTTCTGCTACACTAAGGCAGGTAAAGAGACCCCAACAGGATTGAGGGCACATTCAACAAGAGGAACAGCTGCTACACTTGCAGCTGCCAGGGAGGTTCCCTTGGTGAACATTTGCAAAGCTGCTACCTGGAAAACAGTGCACACCTTTACAAAACACTATAACCTGGATATTTTATCCAGGGGTGATGCTAGGTTTGGCTCAGCAGTCCTTCAGAGTCTGTTTCCAAAATAAGTTCTGTGCCCACTTCCAGTAGTACTGCTTGGTAGTCTGCACAAAATTATGAATATACTGAGCATTACTGGGGTTAGAAGAAAAAATTACTTACCATAGTAATCTCATTTCTTCCCAGTGATGCTCAGATATTCATAACTCCCTCCCTTCCTCCCCTTCCAGAACTTCAGCCTCTGCACTCCGCATGCTAGTGCCATCAAGCCATATTATATCTGCTGCATTTTCCTGTTTTAATCATTTTAAACTGGAGATCTTACTTCGAGAGGGCTCTTGCAGTAGGTAATTACATATAGGATTGACGTTGGCAGGTGGCAGGACCACACAGAAAAATTTCTAGCTAGCAGTCCCTGGCAAGGGACCGTCCCGTCAGGTGACCCGCATCAGGAGACATCGGTATAAAGGGGCAGTCCCTGATGTCCGCCTTCCAGTTCTTTCCCGCCATTAGCTTGTGCAGCGCCTCGCGGAAAAGTTTGTTGCTTCCTCAGCCTCCCGTCATCAGTTTTTACCGAATAATTTTGACTTTTTTCGACATTCATCAGGTCATCGTCGGTGTATGTCGTCCCCTACACCCTCTGAGCACAAATATAAGTGCGACTCGGGCGGCGCCCAACTCCCGCACAAGGATGGCCATTCCCTGTGCCTGTTCTGTCTAAGCCCCGATCACCCGATCGAGAAGTGCCAGCACTGCCTCGGCTTCAATGCGGCTACCCAGAAAAGGCGGCAGCAATCCCTTGAAGCCCACATCTTGAAGAAAAAGATGAGTTCGATGGAGAAGGAGCTCAAAAAACTGAGGCAGGCGTCCACTTCCCCCGAAGGCCATTGGAAGAAGAAGGACAAGGGCTCCTCCACCGCGTCTCCCTCTGGAGTCGCCGGGACTCAGGTAAAGTCCCCTCTGGGGGACCGCTCCATGACGGCTGCCTCGGAGGCTTCCGAGGCGGTGGCGGCCTGCCAGTCTGGCTCACGCTCAGGCCTTTCGGGCGCCTCAGGGCAATTGGAGGCCTCCACCCCTGGTTCGGCCGTAGCTTGAGGCCTACTGGCACAGGCGACTCCAGTAAGCTGGCGTTGGCTCCTCCGGCGTCCGCGTGGAAAGCCGATGGCGCCACGACCCGCCCGAGCGGCGCGGCTTCTCTCCTGCTGGACCAGGCGATCCTTCTTCTCGGTCTGCCTCGGCGAAGGCTCCCATAAGTTGGGCGCCCGGCAGCTCACTGTAAAACCGCACGTCGGCTCATCCGACATCCGGTCTGCCGAAAGAACTGACGACTGACCCACCCGTCCATCGTCCCCAGTTCTCTGCAGACTTCTCTGCCATCCAGGGACCCCGAGTCCCTCAGCCTGACTCCAGGAGTTTTCCCCTCCATCCCTGGGGCGCTGGGGTTCCTCCTCCCATCGGACCATCCTCCGTTAGAGTGCGCGGTTGGCGTTGGTTCCCCTGACACCGGCTCCGACGCCGGCACCTCCGACATCAGTACCTCCGACGCCGGGGCCTCCGACGCTGGCCCCGATGCCGGTTTTACCGACTCCGGCTGACATCCCGCTTCTGGATGTCGCCCCGCCACTGGGCCCTCCACCTTCTGGGCCCTCCAACCTAGATCCACCCGTGAGGCCGCCAGCCGTGCCGTCTGCTTCAGCAACTCCTCTGGCTCCCGGATACCCTCCGTCCTATCCGACGCCAGCGTATCCGGGACCACAGTACCCGACGCCATTCTTTCCGACACCGCAATACCCAGCGCCACAATACCTAACACCGGGTTTTCCGCCGTTGGGTTTTGGATACTCTCCGTATGGATACAACCCATACCCTTATCCCCCTCCTCTTCCTCCTCCACCGCCGGTGGATTTGCAGGAGACTCTGGCCTCCTGGTGGGCTGAGGCCAAGGCTCAGCTCACCAGGGAGGTGGAGAGCCGCCTACCGACGACGGTGCCGTCTCAGGTTCCCGTACGTCCACGGTGGCACACTCCCTCATCACCTCCGGACACCAGGGCTCTCCCCTCTGGGTCCAGAGAGGAGCAGGATATGCTTCTTCGGGTGCTTCCCAAGGGCTTCGTTCCTCCCCCAGGTCGGGAAAGGGAGTCTTTCTCTTCTTCCTCTTCCTCTTCACCCTCGGACTCCTCGGATTCCTCTGACGGTTGCTCTGAAAGGGACGACGAGCCACGCTCTCCGTCGAAGCCCAGGCCAAGGACTCCTCCAAAGTCTCCTCCGGAAGATCCTTCTTTTATGGAGTTGCTTTGAAAAATCCAGGAGGTTCATCAGTGGCACTCTTTGGCACCAGACCCTCAGCGGTTGAAACTCGCCGAGCATCTGGATCTGCCCGTGACAGCTCCTACTTTGGTGCCACCCTGGATAGAGCCCCACGCCGACCTTGTTTCCACCATCTGGAAGCAGCCGTCGGATCTAGCCCCACTTCTGCGGAAGTCGAATAGGCTATACCAGGCTCCTGAGGGTGTTGATTTTTTAGATTCTCACCCTCGTGCTGACTTGGTCGTGATTAGCGCCTCTCACGGCCAGTCGGCTAACCCAAAACAGCTCAGCTCATCGCCACCTGACAAAGAATCTCGCCTACTGGACCAGTATGGAAAGAATATCTTCACTTCCTCCACGTTGAGGATTAGGGCCCTGAACTATGTCGGTCATATGGGGGACTACCAGTAGGCCATTCTTACTCAGGTGGAAACCAAACTGGATTCTCTGCCGGACTCTCAGGTCAAGCAGGATTTGGCTGATCTTGTCCGCTCTGCACGTACGGCCAGTCGACACATGCTTCGTGCAACCTACGATGCAGTTGACACTGCTGGAAGGAGCTCAGCTTTTGCCGTAGGCTTACGTCATCATGCTTGGCTCCGTGTGTCAGGGTTGGTCCCAGAAGTGCAGTCCGCTATCCAGAAAGCACCCTTCCGGGGGTCGGTGCTTTTCAGTAGCAGTGTCAAGGACATCATCACCGATTTGCAGGAGAAGGGGATGGCACTGAAGTCCGTTGACTCCATGTACCACCCCCACCAGCCGCAGTGCCGTCCCTTTCGCAGATGGAATCGGCCCAAGGTGAAACCCCAAGGAAGGCGGGCCATAAAATGTCAGGCCCTCACAGCTGCTAAGCCCCCCCCCCACCCAAAAAAGCAGCGGGTGCTTCAGCTGCGGCGCTGCCCCACACCACTTGACTCCTCTCCTCTCCCACAGCCTCCGGACTCCCCGGAGGAACTGGTAGGAGGGAGGTTTTCCCTCCACCTTCCGGGATGAGAGAGGATAACATCAGATTCTTGGGTGCTCCAGCTGATCGCAGAAGGACACTCGATAGAGTTTCTACAGAAACCACCTCCCCCCCCAAAAGTCGTCATATTCACAGGAACATCTTCTCTTGGTTCATGAAGAGATTTCAGCTCTGCTACTCAGACAAGCAGTAGAACCCGTCCCCTTTCATCTTCAAGGGATGGGTTACTATTCCCATTTCTTCCTGGTCCCAAAGAAGACAAGAGATCTCAGACCTATTCTAGACCTCAGTTCCCTGAATCTTTTTGTGGAATACAAAAGGTTCAGAATGCTCTCATTGCAGAGCCTTCTGCCTCTCCTCCGGTCGGGTCAATGGCTATGTGCTCTGGATATGCAGGATGCTTACCTGCACATTTCCATTCGCCCGTCTCATCGCAGGTATCTTCGTTTTGTGTTCCAAGGGGACCACTACTAGTTCGAGGCATTTCCATCTGGCCTATCCTCGGCGCCCCGAGTATTTACCAAATGCCTAGCGGTGGTGGCGGCCTACCTGCATACGCGGGGGGTGCAGGTTTTCCCGTACCTGGACGATTGGCTCCTGGTGGCCTAATCCAGGGAGGAACTCCTGCGCTGCCTCACCCTTACCCAGCAGGTTTTTGCCTGACTGGGTATTACCGTCAACCATTCCAAGTCTCAGTTGATCCCATCTCAGAGACTAGTTTATCGGGGCAATTCTAGACACGACCATTGGCAGGGCCTTCCTGCCACCGGACCGGGCGTCCACCCTCCAGACTCAAATAAGTCTGTTGTCCGGCCGCAGGTGGGTCAGTGCAAGGTCGGTCCTTCGCCTTCTCGAGCTCATGGTGGCTGCTATCCTGACAGTTCCTCGCGCTCGGCTTCACATGAGAGTTTCTCAGTAGACTCTCCGCTCCCAATGGGATCAGTTGGTGGATGACTTAGATCACCCAGTTCTAGTCTCCATGCCGATGCTCCGAGACTTGCAATGGTGTATGGTTCGAGAGAACCTGCTTCAGGGAGTTCCTTTCTTTCGTCCTCCCCCCTCCTAGACTCTAACCACAGACACCACGGGTGAAGGTTGGGGAGCCCATCTAGGTCACTATCAGGCCCAGTGCTCTTGGTCCAAGCTCGAACAGACACTCCACATCAATGTGCTCGAGCTTCGGGCAGTGTTATACACTCTCCAAGCCCTTCACCCATACATCTTTCCTGACCACCCAGCCGTCCAGGCAGAAAACATGTGCGTGGTTTGGTACATCAACAAACGCGGAGGACTCGGTCCTACCCTCTTTGCAGGGAAGCAATGAGGGTTTGGGATTGGGCAACACAACATGACCTTCACCTCACGGCAATTCATGTTCTGGGAGTCAACAACACCTTGGCAGACAGGCTAAGTCACTCGTCTGCTCTGGCTTACAAGTGGGAACTGGACCAAGGGGTCCTAGACAGTATCTTCCGACTTTGGGGAACACCACAGGTCGACCTGTTCGCATCTCCTCTAAACGTAAAGCTTCCCGTCTTCTGCTCACTCGTTCCAGAGCGAGGCGCTTTCTGGAGAGATGCTCTGTCTCTAGATTGGAAGGACAGATTCGTCTATGCCTTTCCCCCAATTCCACTTATCCCACAAGTCTTACAGAAACTAGCTTCAGAAGGAGCACAAATGATTCTGATTGCTCCTTTCTGGCCCAGGTAAGTTTGGTTCTCTCTTCTACAGCAATACTCAGAGGGTCATCCTCTTCCACGAGGTTTGCTGACCCAGGATCAGGGGACCCTGGTCCATCCGGGCCTCAAATCCCTTCAGCTGCATGCATGGCTCCTGCAGACTTAGCCCAATCCCGTTTTGGGGTTTCTCCCCAAGTGGCGGAGATTTTGGTGGAGGCTAGAAAACCCTCTACTAGATCTATCTATGCCATGAAGTGGAAAAGGTTCACTATCTGGGCCGCTTCTAAGGACGTGAAACCCTTTTCAAACAACATGAAGTCTTGCTATTATATTATGACAGTAGCAGTTTGATCCAGCTCTAGAACTGCTCCGTAGGTGAAATGGTTAAAACCATTCCAAAATAGAATTTTGGCCACGAGCTCTAAGAAGCAGCTCTATCTGTTTTATTTCAAACCTGAACTGTCAGATTCTTTACTCCGCCTCAGTGAACAGTCGCTCCGGAAATTTCTCCTACTGCTCGGTTCATTTCTCGGTTTAAAAAGTGTTTTCTCGGTTGGATTCAACCGAGAATAGTTTTATTTTAATTGCAAAACCGTTCGGTTCAAGCTCTATCTGTGGTAACCGTAAGTAAATTGAAGGTTTTGTCTGTGTGGAACTTGTAAGTTATCGGTTCGGTTTTGAACCGATCAGTTGGGTTTAAAACTCATTTAAAACTAAAATTTAATATTTTAGAGTGCGGTTCCCGGTTCTTATCGGTTCTAAAAAAAACGGATTTATTACGTTTTTCCAATCCAATGACACGGTTAGGAACCCGATAAAGGTGTCTTGCCTGGCACTGCCGTAAAAGGGCAAGTTTTCTGGTTAGGCTGGCATTATGTCTGAGAAACCCAAAAGAAAACCGGGTCCACTGGGTTTCAACACTGTGATGTTTGTGGGGAAGTCTTTGCCAAGGCTGACCCACACACCATGTGTTTTATGTCTGGGGTTGGCCACCTCTAGTCAGACTGCCAGATATGAAGAATTTCCCTGCAGCCACCCTGGAAAAAGATTGGGCAGGCTCAGGAGCGAGAGGCCAAAAAGTCCGCTGACCCGGATGGCCAGCCCGGTTCGGTGCCAACCGAACCCGGAGGGAGTGCCCTCTGACCAGGGCGAGACTTCCTCAGGCAAAAGAAAAGCTGGTTCTGAGGAACCAATTCCAGTAAAGAAAACAAGAAAATCAGCAGGTCTGGAGTCCAAAACCCCTTCTCCAACTGCTGCAGAGATAGCAAAAGCCATACAAATTGTCCAGTCACTGTCTCAGGGTCCGTCCGAACTGCCACTATCTGGCAAAAGGTTGGTTCGTCCGGTCCCAGTGGTTCAGGAATATGATATTGAGGAATTTTATGAACCAAAGGAGGAGGATGATTATGAACAGTATGAATGTGGCTGGGAAGGTCTGGGTGTGCCCATTGAACGGACATCTCCCAGACAGGCCTTTAGAATCTCCCCTATGCTGTCTGAGTCCCGTCTCATTTCATGTTTTACAAAAGTTGCTGAAACCCTCAGCTTCCCTTAGAAGAAGCTGTGGATGAGCAAGAGGAGCCTGATTTTGTAGAAATGATGGATATTCCAGAGTCTAGGAGATTGTCTATTCCTTTACATAAGTCTTTTAGGAAGCAAACAATAAAAATTTTAAAAACTCCTAATTCTGTGCCTCCTGTAGATAGAAAGATGGACAGAAGGTACACATTGTCAGGTCCTGATACAGAATTCCTTTCTCAGCAATGCAGTCATGTTGAGGTAGTTCAGGCTGCTGCCTGTGATAAAGCTAATATTCCCCTGGCTTCACATCCTCCTGACAAGGATTCCAGGAAGATTGATGCCATGGCAAAAAAACAGTATATGGCAGCCTCTCTGGGACTCAGGCAAGCAAATTATATGGCTTATGTAGCTAGGTATCAGAAATCTAGATGGGATACTGTGATGCAATAGCTAAAGCAAGCCCATGGCCAGCTGGCTAGTGAACTAGAACAGGTGGCTGCTGATGGCATTGAGGCTTCTAAGGTTCAGTTTCATGCTGCTGTGGATGTTAATGATGTTTCCTCTAGGGTTATGGCCACATCTGTAGCTTTTCGTAGGTTGGCCTGGCTCAGGTGTACTAGTCTGTCACAGGATACCCAGACTAAGGCTATGGATTTTCCTGTGGTGGGGAATTCTCTGTTTGGGGAGCAGACAGAGAACTACATGAAAAGATGGATGAATATAGGACTACTTACAAGAGTGTCCAGGCTAAGGGCGGCAAGCCACTCCTCAAGGCATACCCCAGGGTGAGGGTGAGCCTTTTCACAGGACCTTTACCAGACTCAGGCCTCCTCTGCCTATGCTCAGAGGGGCTTCTTCAGAGGCAGAGGCAGGCGAGGGTGGGCAGACCTGCTCCCACCCCCAGCCTAAAGCTCCTGCTAAGCCGGCACCCTGATGGGGTGCCCAGGGCCAGTTCTCCTGTACCAGTAGGGGCAGGCTGGCCACTTCAGCCAGGGTGGGCTTCTTTAACCTCAGACAAGTGGGTTCTGGAGGTAGTGAGGCCAGGGTCTGGTTCTCAGCTTCAAAAAGTTTCCCAAGTTGAGAAGCAGACTTTTTCTACAAGTGCTTCAGAGACCCTTGCTCTGGAAGCAGAGGTCTCATCCTGTTAGCTCTCAGAGCAGTAGAAGGGTTCCTCCCTGCACCAGGGCAGGGTCTGTATTCAGATCTTCCTTACCCCAAAAGACAGGAGAATGGCGGCCCATATTAGATCTCAGATATCTGAACAAGCATCTTTTGAAACCAAAGTTCAAAATGGTAACTCTGGCAATGATTTTACCTCCCTAAGGCCAGGGGACTGGCTAGCCTCCCTGGACCTCAAGGATGCCTATTTCCATGTCCTAATCAGAAGCTCCCATCGAAAGTACCTCCAGATTCGAACTGTCCTCAGGTCATTACCAGTTCAGAACAATGCCCTCGGCCTTACCTCTGCCCCAAGGGTATTCACAAAGTGTCTAGCAGTGGCAGTGGCTCACTTAAGGAGGCAAAGGATTGCTGTTTTTCCCTATCTAGATGACTGGCTCATTGTAGGCCAGTCCCCAGAACAGATAAAATCTCACCTGCAGGTCACCCAGCAGCTTCTCACCTCCCTGGGCTTTCTACTAAATCTTCCAAAGTCGGTTCTGGAACCAGTCCAGGTACTCACCTTTATAGGGGCAGAATTGGACACAAAGCTAGCCAGAGCCTTTCTTCCTTAGAAAGGGTAAGGAATTTAGTGGCTCTGGCCTCCTCCTTCACTCTGCAGGTCTCTCGACCAGCAAGACACTTTCTGCAGCTCCTGGGGCACATGGCTGCATCCACAGCTGTTGTGCAGGGGCAAGATTTCAGATGAGAGACATTCAGTTTCACTTGAGAACCTATTGGTTTCAGAGAGAGACCCCCTTTCCAAGTTGGTCCCAGTGACTCGAACCTTGATCCTAGCCCTCCAGTGGTGGCAGGATCAGAGCAATTTAAGATTGGGGGTCCCCTTCATTTCCCTACTCACAACTTGACTCTCACTACAGATGCTTCCCTTCTGGGTTGGGGAGCCCACATGGGCGAACTTTCCACTCAGGGAGTGTGGTCCCCCCAGGAATCTCTGCTCCACATCAATTTTCTGGAACTCAGAGCTGTCTTTTTAGCTCTTCAAGCATTTTCTGCATCTGTCCACGACAAGGTGATACAAGTCAGAACAGACAACACCACAACAGTGTGGTACATCAACAGACAGGGAGGCACTCGGTCTTCGGCCTTGTGCATCGAGGCAATGAAGTTGTGGTCTCTGGCCTATTCCCTGAACACTTCCCTCATAGCAGTTCATCTTCCAGGGAAGGACAATGTCCTAGCGGATGCTTTCGCAGGATTTCCCAGGGCCATCACGAATGGTCCCTGGATCCTCAAGTGCTGGGATAGTCTTTTGCCAGATGGGGCACCCTCAGATAGATCTTTTGCAGCCCCAGACAATCACAAACTTCCTCTGTTCTGTTGCAGGCCTCCAGTGCTGGGCTCAGTTCCCTGGATGCCCTTCTTCTGGATTGGGAGGGGAAGTTTCTCTATGTTTCCCCCCTTCCCTCTCCTATTCAAAGTACTAGTCAAAATCAGATCTCAGCCTTGCAGGGTGATTCTGATTGCCCCGGATTGGGCCAGGCAGCCCTGGTACCCACTCCTTCTGTCACTGACAATCCATCTTCCCCTTTGCCTCCCAGGAATCCTGGCAGTGTTGACTTGTGCCCAGGGAAGGGTTTGGTATCGGACCTCAAATCCCTCAACCTCAAGGCCTGGCTCTTGAGGAGTTCGTTGCTGATTTACACCTCTCTCAGGGTGTTCTTGAGATCCTAAAGGCTTCTAGAAGCCTTGCACTAGAGCTACTTATAGTTCTAAATGGAAAAGGTTTTCTATTTGGTGTGCTGGGAAAAATATTTCCCAGAATCTGCTGATTTGCCCATTGTGTTAGATTACATGGTACATCTTAATTCCTTGGGTCTCAGACCAGCTACCCTGAGAGTTCATTTGGCAGCTGTATCTGCTTTTGTGTCAGCAGGAAAGTCATCCCTCTTTCCTCTCATCCTGTATTTTCCAAGTTTTGAGGATTACTCCATACTAATCCACCCTTTGAGAACGGCCCTGCTTGGGACCTTAATGTTTGCATTGCCCAGTTAATGCAACCCCTTTTGAACCTCTGTCTTCTGCAGAGCTTAAGTACCTAACTTGGAAAACTGTTTTCTAGTGGCTATCACTTCTGCCAGGCCTTAGTGAAGGTTGCAAGCCTTGTCAGTGGAAACTGACTTTTATTTCTTTCCACAGGGATAAGGTAGTCCTTAGGACTAATAGGAAGTTTTGCCTAAGGTGGTTTCAGATTTCCATCTTAATCAATCTATCTCCTTCAGTATATTTCACTGATCACTCCTCTTGGTGAGAGGAAGTTGCACAGCCTGGATGTTAAGAGAGCTCTTAGTTACTATATAGAGCGTGCCAAAGGTCACAGGTTGAATCCCTCAACTTTTCTTTACCTATGGTGAAGTTGGAAAAGCAAACCTGCCACTAAGAGATCAATAGCCAGGTGGATTGTCTCTTGTATCCAATTTGTTATCAAAAAACTGGGCAGACCCCCGATTTGAGGGCTCATTCTACCCAGGGGTACAGCTCGTCTCTAGCTGCCGCCAGAGACATCCCTATATTAGAGATTTGCCAGGCTGCTACTTGGAAAGCGGTACACACTTTTACCAAGCATTACTCCTGGATGTCCAGGCCAGGAGGATGCTCGGTTTAGCACAGCTGTTCTTCAGAGCCTATTCCTAAGTAGGTTCTGCCCCTCCTCCATGGAGGTACTGCTGTGTATTCTGCTACTGTCATAATATCGTCAAGACTTCATGTTGTTTGAAGAAAAAATTACTCACCTTAGTAATGTTGTTTCTTCTAATGGAGTCTTGCTATATTAAGACCTCCCCAACCTGCCCCTCTCAGAACCTCTACTTGGGTGGGGTGCGGGCAACTTGGTGTGGGCACCTTTTTATGCCCTGTTAGCATTTTTGTCCCCTTTTGGGGCTTTGGGTGTGTGTGTGTGTGTGTGTGTGTGTGTGTTTTATTATACTTATGTTTTATTCTCATATGATTAGAATTGTGTTAGTATTTCTGGTCCCCTGACTTGAGTCTTGGGTGTTGGGGCCAGCAATGGTTGTTATTCTTTAGGTAGCCATTTGGCTAGTGTAGGTTACAGCTTCCACACAGACCTTAGTGAGTTTGGCTCGTAAAGATCTGACAGTTCAGGTTTGAAATAACACAGATAGAGCTGCTTCTTAGAGCTCGTGGCCAAAATTCTATTTTGGAATGGTTTTAACCATTTCACCTCCGGAGCAGTTCTAGAGCTGGATCAAACTGCTACTGTCATAATATAGCAAGACTCCATTAGAAGAAACAACATTACTAAGGTGAGTAATTTTTTCTTTCTGCTCAGCGGGACTTCTGCTGGAGTACCTATGCCATCTTTTTGACCTAGGTCTTAGTCATTCTTCTCTGAAAGTCCACATGGCGGCCATCTCGGCCTATCATGTCCCCTTTGCAGACAAGACATTTGCTCAACTGGAGGTCTCTAAGACTTTTCTTAGAGGGGTCCTCCATCTGAGACCTCCTATACGTACTCCTGCTCCCCCTTGGGACTTGAACTTTGTTCTCGAGAAACTTACTCTTCCTCCTTTTCAACCGGCAGCTTCAGCAGACTTGAAGTTTCTTTCATGGAAGACTCTCTTCCTGGTGGCCATTACTTCTGCTCAGAGAATTTCCGAGCTCCAGGCCCTGATGTGTAAAATGCTATACTTGATTTTTCACAAGGAACATGTCGCTCTGCACACTAACCCTAAGTTTCTCCCTAAGGTAGTAGCGGAGTCTACTCTAAACCAGTCCATAGAGTTACCCACCTTTTTTTACACAGTACTCTAATTAGGGGGAGTATTTACTCCATACTATGGATGTTCACCAGATTCTGAGATACTACACTAACAGAAGAAAAGATCTCAGGAAGACCGATCAATTGTTTGTCTCTTTTGCACCCAAAAGAGAAGGCAATGCTGTTTCTAAGCAATGCCTATCTAAATGGTTGACTCATTGCATCACTTTCTGTGATGAGAAATACAGCAAGACCCTGCCGGGTCAAGTAAGAGGCCACACCACTAGAGGAGGAGCTGCCTCAGTGGCTTGTTTCAAGAATGTGTCAGCGGCAGGTATCTGTGCTGCCACCACCTGGACCTCCGTCCATACCTTTACAAAACACTACAGTTTGGATATTGCCTCTCACCGTAGAGCAGGCTTCAGGCTGGCTGTCCTGCAAGGCCTCTTATCTTAAAGCTTGCACAGCTAGAGCTTCTACTTCAAACAACATGAAGTCTTGCTATATTATGACAGTAGCAGTTTGATCCAGCTCTAGAACTGCTCCGGAGGTGAAATGGTTAAAACCATTCCAAAATAGAATTTTGGCCACAAGCTCTAAGAAGCAGCTCTATCTGTGTTATTTCAAACCTGAACTGTCAGATTCTTTACTCCGCCTCAGTGAACAGTCGCTCCGGAGATTTCTCCTACTGCTCGGTCCATTTCTGGTTTAAAAGTGTTTTCGGTTGGATTCAACCGAGAATAGTTTTATTTTAACACAAAAACCGTTCGGTTCAAGCTCTATCTGTGGTAACCGTAAGTAAATTGAAGGTTTTGTCTGTGTGGAACTTGTAAGTTATCGGTTCGGTTTTGAACCGATCAGTTGGAATTTAAAACTCATTTAAAACTAAAATTTAATAATATTTTAGAGTGCGGTTCCGGTTCTTATCGGTTCTAAAAAGCGGATTTATGCAGTTTTCCAATACCAGTGACACGGTTAGGAACCGATAAGGTGTCTTGCCTGGCACTGCCGTTAAAAGGGCAAGTTTTGTGGTTAGGCTGGCATTATGTCTGAGAAACCCAAAAGAAAAACCGGGCCCACTGGGTTTCAACACTGTGATGTTTGGGGGAAGTCTTTGCCAAGGCTGACCCACACATCATGTTTATTGTTTGGGGTTTGACCACCTCAGTCAGACTGCCAGATATGTAAGAATTTCCTGCAGCCACCCTGGAAAAAGATTGGGCAGGCTCAGGGCGAGAAGCCAAAAAGTCCGCTGACCCAGATGGCCAGCCGGTTCGGTGCCAGCCGAACGGAGGAGTGCCTCTGACCAGGCGAGACTTCCTCGGCAAAGAAAAGCTGGTTCTGAGGAACCAATTCCAGTAAAGAAAACAAGAAAATCAGCAGGTCTGGAGTCCAAAACCCCTTCTCCAACTGCTGCAGAGATAGCAAAACCATACAAATTGTCCAGTCACTGTCTCAGGGTCCGTCCGAGCCGCCACTATCTGGCAAAAGGTCAGTTCGTCCGGTCCCAGTGGTTCAGGAATATGATATTGAGGAATTTTATGAACCGGAGGAGGAGGATGATTATGAACAGTATGAATGTGGCTGGGAAGGTCTGGGTGTGCCCACTGAACCGGACATCTCCCCAGACAGGCCTTTAGAATCTCCCCCTATGCTGTCTGAGTCCCCATCTCATTTCATGTTTTACAAAAAAGTTGCTGAAACCCTCCAGCTTCCCTTAGAAGAAGCTGTGGATGAGCAAGAGGAGCCTGATTTTGTAGAAATGATGGATATTCGAGAGTCTAGGAGATTGTCTATTCCTTTACATAAGTCTTTTAGGAAGCAAACACTAAAAATTTTAAAAACTCCTAATTCTGTGCCTCCTGTAGATAAAAGATGGACAGAAGGTACACATTGTCAGGTCCTGATACAGAATTCCTTTCTCAACACGCTGATCATGTTGGGGTAGTTCAGGCTGCTGCCTGTGATAAACTAATATTCCCCTGGCTTCACATCCTCTGACAAGTTCCAGGAAGATTGATGCCATGGCAAAAAAACAGTATATGGCAGCCTCTCTGGGACTCAGGCAAGCAAATTATATGGCTTATGTAGCTAGGTATCAGAAATCTAGATGGGATACTGTGATGCAATTAGCCAAGCAAGCCATGGCCAGCTGGCTAGTGAACTAGAACAGGTGGCTGCTGATGGCATTGAGGCTTCTAAGGTTCAGTTTCATGCTGCTGTGGATGTTAATGATGTTTCCTCTAGGGTCATGGCCACATCTGTAGCTTTTCGTAGGTTGGCCTGGCTCAGGTGTACTAGTCTGTCACAGGATACCCAGACTAAGGCTATGGATTTTCCTGTGGTGGGGAATTCTCTGTTTGGGGAGCAGACAGAGAACTACATGAAAAAGATGGATGAATATAGGACTACTTACAAGAGTGCCCAGGCTAAGGAGCGGCAAGCCACTCCTCAAAGGCATACCCCAAGGGTAGGGGTAGGCCTTTTCACAGGCCTTTTTACCAGACTCAGGCCTCCTCTGCCTATGCTCAGAGGGGCTTCTTCAGAGGCAGAGGCAGACGAGGGGTGGGCAGACCTGCTCCCACCCCCAGCCTAAAGCTCCTGCTAAGCAGGCACCCTGATGGGGTGCCCAGGGCCGATTCTCCTGTACCAGTAGGGGGCAGGCTGGCTTACTTCAGCCAAAGTGGGCTTTAACCTCAGACAAGTGGGTTCTGGAAGTAGTAGGCCAGGGTCTGGTTCTCAGCTTCAAAAAGTTTCCCAAGTTGAGAAGCAGACTTTTCTACCCAAGTGCTTCAGAGACCCTTGCTCTGGAAGCAGAGGTCTCATCCTGTTAGCTCTCAGAGCAGTGAAAGGTTCCTCCTGCACCAGGGCAGGGGTCTGTATTCCAGATACTTCCTTACCCAAAAAGACAGGAGAATGGCGGCCCATATTGATCTCAGATATCTGAACAAGCATCTTTTGAAACCAAAGTTCAAAATGGTAACTCTGGCAATGATTTTACCCTCCCTAAGGCCAGGGACTGGCTAGCCTCCCTGGACCTCAAGGATGCCTATTTCCATGTCCTAATCAAGCTCCCATCGAAAGTACCTCAGATTCGAACTGCCTCAGGTCATTACCAGTTCAGAGCAATGCCCTTGACTTACCTCTGCCCCAAGGGTATTCACAAAGTGTCTAGCAGTGGCAGTGGCTCACTTAAGGCAAAAGGATTGCTTTTTCCCCTATGTAGACGACTGGCTCATTGTAGGCCAGTCCCCAGAACAGGTAAAATCTCACCTGCAGGTCACCCAGCAGCTTCTCACCTCCCTGGGCTTTCTGCTAAATCTACCAAAGTCGGTTCTGGAACCAGTCCAGGTACTCACCTTTATAGGGCAGAATTGGACACAAAGCTAGCCAGAGCCTTTCTTCCTTAGAAAGGGTAAGGAATTTAGTGGCTCTGGCCTCCTCCTTCACTCTGCAGGTCTCTCGACCAGCAAGACACTTTCTGCAGCTCCTGGGGCACATGGCTGCATCCACAGCTGTTGTGCAGGGAGCAAGATTTCAGATGAGAGACATTCAGTTTCACTTGAGAACCTATTGGTTTCAGAGAAGAGACCCCTTTCCAAGTTGGTCCCAGTGACTCGAACCTTGATCCTAGCTCTCCAGTGGTGGCAGGATCAGAGCAATTAAGATTGGGGTCCCTTCATTCCCCTACTCACAACTTGACTCTCACTGCAGATGCTTCCTTCTGGGTTGGGGAGCCCATGTGACCTTTCCACTCAGGGTGTGGTCCCCCAGGAATCTCTGCTCCACATCAATTTGCTGGAACTCAGAGCTGTCTTTTTAGCTCTTCAAGCATTTTCTGCATCTGTCCACGACAAGGTGATGCAAGTCAGAACAGACAACACCACAACAATGTGGTACATCAACAGACGGGGGCACTCGGTCTTCGGCCTTGTGCACCAAGGCAATGAGGTTGTGGTCTCTGGCCTATTCCCTGAACACTTCCCTCATAGCAGTTCATCTTCCAGGGAAGGACAATGTCCTAGCGGATGCTCTCAGCAGGATTTCCCAGGGCCATCACGAATGGTCCCTGGATCCTCAAGTGCTGGGGATAGTCTTTGCCAGATGGGACACCCCTCAGATAGATCTTTTTGCAGCCCCAGACAATCACAAACTTCCTCTGTTCTGTTGCAGGCCTCCAGTGCTGGGCTCAGTTCCCCTGGATGCCCTTCTTCTGGATTGGGAGGGGAAGTTTCTCTATGCTTTTCCCCCCTTCCCTCTCCTATTCAAAGTACTAGTCAAAATCAGATCTCAGCCTTGCAGGGTGATTCTGATTGCCCCGGATTGGGCCAGGCAGCCCTGGTACCCACTCCTTCTGTCACTGACAATCCAACTTCCCCTTTGCCTCCCCAGGAATCACAACTTGTTGACTTGTACCCTGGGAAGGGTTTGGTATCCGGACCTCAAATCCCTCAACCTCAAGGCCTGGCTCTTGAGGAGTTAGAGTTTGCTGATTTACACCTCTCTCAGGGTGTTCTTGAGATCCTAAAGGCTTCTAGAAAGCCTTCCGCTAGGGCTACTTATAGTTCTAAATGGAAAAGGTTTTCTATTTGGTGTGCTGGGAAAAATATTTCCCCAGAATCTGCTGATTTGCCCATTGTGTTAGATTACATGGTACATCTTAATTCCTTGGGTCTCAGACCAGCTACCCTGAGAGTTCATTTGGCAGCTGTATCTGCTTTTGTGTCAGCAGGAAAGTCATCCCCTCTTTCCTCTCATCCTGTGTTTTCCAAGTTTTTTAAGGGATTACTCCATACTAATCCACCCTTTCGGGAACCGGCCCCTGCTTGGGACCTTAATGTTTGCATTGCCCAGTTAATGCAACCCCCTTTTGAACCTCTGTCTTCTGCAGAGCTTAAGTACCTAACTTGGAAAACTGTTTTTCTAGTGGCTATCACTTCTGCCAGACGCATAAGTGAGTTGCAAGCCTTGTCAGTGGAAACTGACTTTATTTCTTTCCACAGGGATAAGGTAGTCCTTAGGACTAATAGGAAGTTTTGCCTAAGGTGGTTTCAGATTTCCATCTTAATCAATCTATCTCCTTCCAGTATTTTTCACTGATCACTCCTCTTCTGGTGAGGGAGGTTGCACACCCTGGATGTTAAGAGAGCTCTTAGTTACTATATAGAGTGCACTAAGGTCACAGGTTGAATCCCTCCAACTTTTCCTTACCTATGGTGAAGTTGGGAAAGGCAAACCTGCCACTAAGAGATCAATTACCAGGTGGATTGTCTCTTGTATCCAATTTTGTTATCAAAACTGGGCAGAGCCCCAGTTTGAGGGCTCATTCTACCAGGGGTACAGCTGCGTCTCTAGCTGCTGCCAGAGACATCCCTATATTAGAGATTTGCCAGGCTGCTACTTGGAAAACGGTACACTCTTTTACCAAGCATTACTCCCTGGATGTCCAGGCCAGGAGAGATGCTCGGTTTGGCACAGCTGTTCTTCAGAGCCTATTCCCTAAGTAGGTTCTGCCCCTCCTCCATGGAGGTACTGCTGTGTATTCTGCTACTGTCATAATATAGCAAGACTTCATGTTGTTTGAAGAAAAAATTACTCACCTTAGTAATGTTGTTTCTTCTAATGGAGTTTGCTATATTATAACCTCCCCCCAACCTGCCCCTCTCAGAACCTCTACTTGGGTGGGGTGCGGGCAACTTGGTGTGGGCACCTTTTTATGCCCTGTTAGCATTTTTGTCCCCTTTTGGGGCTTTGGGTGTGTGTGTGTGTGTGTGTGTGTGTGTTTTATTATACTTATGTTTTATTCTCATATGATTAGAATTGTGTTAGTATTTCTGGTCCCCTGACTTGAGTCTTGGGTGTTGGGGCCAGCAATGGTTGTTATTCTTTAGGTAGCCATTTGGCTAGTGTAGGTTACAGCTTCCACACAGACCTTAGTGAGTTTGGCTCGTAAAGATCTGACAGTTCAGGTTTGAAATAACACAGATAGAGCTGCTTCTTAGAGCTCGTGGCCAAAATTCTATTTTGGAATGGTTTTAACCATTTCACCTCCGGAGCAGTTCTAGAGCTGGATCAAACTGCTACTGTCATAATATAGCAAGACTCCATTAGAAGAAACAACATTACTAAGGTGAGTAATTTTTTCTTGGAGTAGATTTCCTCCTCCCAGTGCTTCTCCTTGTTCCAGACTGCTTGGGACTCAGTCCTATATGTAATTACCTACTGTAGGAGCCCTCTCGAATTAAGATAGTACAGTTACATAAGAACTCACCGTAACAGTAGATCTTCGAGAGAGGCTCTTGCAGTAGGTAATACCTTCCCGTCCTCAATCCCCCTAAGCTTTTTCAGCTCCTTTTCCATTGGGGGAAATATCTGCTCCTCTGTCGTCCGGCCTCTTTTGGCCTGTGGCGGGAAAGAACTGGAAGGCGGGAATCAGGGACCGCCCCTTTATACCGATGTCTCCTGATGCCAGTCACCTGACGTGAAGGCGGTCCCTCGCCAGGGACTGCTAGCTAGATATTTTTCCATGGGGTCCTGCCGCCTGCCGATGTCAGTCCTATATGTAATTACCTACTGCAAGAGCCTCTCTTGAAGATCTACTGTTATGGTAAGTTCTTACGTAACTGTACTTTTTCAATGTTCTCTTTTACAGTTTTATTGATGTGGTTTTTGTTAAAGTCAGCCTCCCTTTGGAGGCTTATTCTAAATTTTATGCTTTAATTAGGGGACACTCCTCTTTTATAGAATTTAATTACATTAGTTTCCTAATGCCTGACTTCTAGGCTTATCACAAATCTGAGTAGGTTAGAACACTACAGTTGGTAGAGGCAGTATTTGAAAGATGCTCACGTGCAAAGAATTCCATTCATTTGCATGTGCTCAAACAACATGAAGTCTTGCTGTATTGTGACATATGCAGTTAGGTCCTACCTTTCAACTGCCCGGAGAACAAAGAGTTAAACTTTCCATGGCCAGCATGGAATGTTCACCATAAGCTCAGTTGAAGCCCCTGTCTGCTGTTGTTTAAACTGCAACCGTCAGATTCTTTACTCCGCCTCACTGAACAGTCGCTCTGGAGGTTTCTCCTGCTGCTCGTTTCAAAAAGTCGGTTGAAGTGTCGTTTTTTTGGTCGGTTTCTACCGAATTGCTGTTATCACTTAGTCAGTTCAAGTCTCTGTCTATGGTACCGTGAGTACTAGATAGGTTTTTTGTTTTGTTTCTGTGTGGAACTGGTAAATTGTGGATCGGTTCAGCTGAACCAGTCAGTTTGAGGTAAAAAAGCTTGTGCTTGATTTAGAGAGTGGTAACTGGTCCATATCAGTTCTAAAAAAACTGATTTTATTATGTTTTTTTCCAAGACCCGTGACACGGTCAGGAACCGATAGGGGAGTCTTGCCTGGCAGATTGCCAAAAAAAGGGTACGTTTTGGATAGGATTGGCCATGTCTGAGAAACCCAATAAAAAAAACGGGCACACTGGGTTTCAACACTGCAGTGTGTGTGTGGGGAAGTCTTTGCCAAGGCTGATCCCACACCACCTGTGTTTACTGTCTGGGGTTTGACCACCTCGATTCAGACTGCCAAATTTGCAAGAATTTTCCCTAATCTACCCTGGAAAAGAGATTAGGTAGACTGAGGGAAAGGGAGGCTGAGAAGTCCACTGACCCGGATGGCCAGCCCGGTTCGGTTCCGACCGAACCATAAGGAGTGCCCTCTGACCAGGGTGATACTTCTTCTGGCAAAAGGAGAGACGATTCTGAGGAGTCGGTTCTGGTGAAAAGAAAGAGAAAAGATAAATCGTCTGGTTCGGACCCAGAAATTCATACTCTGACTGCCGATGAGATAGCCAAGGCCATAAGGATAGTGCAATCGCTTAGTTCGGTTCCAACCGAACCGGCACCATCTGGCAGGGGTTTGGTTCGGTCAGTTCCCCCGGTTCCGGATTATACTTTGGAATAATTTTACGAACCGGAGGAGGAGGAGGGAGAGTATGAGGATGATTATGGTGATTATGAAAGTCTGGATGTGCCTATTGACCCTCCAGGCTTACTGCACAAACTTATGAATATCTGAGCATCACTGGGAAGAAATAAGAATACTATGGTAAGTAATTTTTTCTTTTTGATGTTTGTCCTAGTTGACTCAGTGATGAGTTGGGTGAGGCCGAGTACGTTACAAAGGCCTTTGAGACAATTAGATTTGGGAGAAAGCCAATCCATGTTTAGGTCCCCAAGGATGATGATCTCATTGTTGTTATGGGTGACAAGGGATTTCAGGATTGAGATAATGCCGTAACCCCCAGTGGGGGGTCTGTAGCAGCCGATGATGTTTAAGCTTTCTGACGAGGGTAGATGGAGTTTTAGGGACTCAAGTTCAAATTCTTTTGGCTTTGTCATGCTAAGTATGTCAGAGATGTTGAACTTGTCCTTGGAGTAAGTGGTAACTCCACCTTCTCTGGTTGCTCTATCAGCCCTGAAAGGTTTATAGTCAGGGAGTGTGATCTGTTGATCAGGTATGGCACTTTTAAGCCAAGATTCAGTGATGATAATGATGTCTGGGTTAGTATGGGCAGCCCACATTTGGAGCTGGTCGAGTTTATTCGACAGGCTACACATGTTTATTAACATCAGTTTAAAGCCTGATGCAGTTACGAAGTCTGAGGGAGAGGCGAGAGAAGTAGGAGGGGCTGGGGTTGACCTCCACATTTTCTGAGCACAAAAGGAGTAGCATGATAAGTTTTTTTTTTAGTAACACCTTGCCAAGGCAAGTGCTTTCTTCCTCTGGCAATGATTAAAGTGTGGAGATGGAGACAGAGGCTTAAAGGGTGTGTGGGGGGAAGACGAAGGTGAAAATTAATAGAAAGGAGGGAGGGTGCTCAGATGGATATGTGGGCTGGTGGGATGCCAAGGAGGACTAAGAGGGGGAATTGTGTCATGGGGTAGAGAGGTGTGCAGAAAGTAAAAATTTAAAAAGCTTCAGGGCATTTAGTAGGTGGGTGGTATACTTGGGGTGTGCCATGGGGGATAGCTGTGGAGCTGTCCCTAGAGAAGCATATGGCATAAGTGACATGAGGATTAGCACTTGGAGCAACATGATAGAGTAAATGCCAGAGGGGCAGTTTAAAGGAGCTGATGAGGTCATCAAATAGTAATTGGTAGACTGGAGGTAAGATGAGGGAACACGGCTTAGGGGAAGTGTGCTAGCCTGCGATGCAAAAGCTGCAGGGCTCAAGCCCTGACTCCCAGGGGAAATGGGTCTAGCACTAGAGAGGGAGAGAAAGGGGAAGGCAAGGAGCAGGCAAGGTGGTATTAGTGACAAGTAGAGGGTAAAGAAGGATGAGTAAAATACAAAAGGATCTGTTACACAGAAAAGAGTCGAGTATAGTGTGTTGCGAAAAGTTGCTTATTGAGTGAAGAGTGCCACGATGCCCCTAGTGGGCAAAAAATATATGCTACAAATGGCTAAGTCAACACTTCGTAATATCCAATTGAGAAAGACCACGCGATAAGTTAGCAGAGAGTGATGAGGGTAGTGGGAGGAGAGGTGATAAGTTTGCAGAGAGACGACAGGTTCGAGGAAGGTGCTGCAGTGGTTAAGTGCCAACATTAGAATATGCAGGAAACGGGACCAGATCGGGCAGGAAGAAATAACCACTAAGAAATAACCACTAATATACAAGCAGAGTTAGGTACATAATAGATCAACCAGGAATCAGGCACGATATAATTATTCACATGATTTGGATACTATTGGTATTAAGTATATACATGTGCATGTTTGTTTATTTTATTCACTTTTCTGTGGTGTCTCTTTAGGAGTTTGGTGTTATTGGATCTAACTTTGTTCTAGGCTCTTTTGCACAATAGTGAGCACTTTAATTATAGCAGCATCTTTAAGCTTAAACAGTTCAGAAGGTTTAAAATGTTAAATTTATATGACCATCTTATGTATTTGCGTATTGGACTATATTAGTATAATCTTAAAAAGTAGAATGTACAGTATAAAGTATAGGGTAGACTTTTTTAATTGGAGCACTGTCACTTTAATGGTTTACCTTAAATGTTTGTATGTTCCTGCCACATACTCTTCCTCCTGACAAAGCGTCACGTTTAGATATGAAGCGCCGAAGATTTTAGCTCACCTGGGCTCTAGTAATACATTTTATTTTGCGGCAAGTTGTTTGATTCATATTTATTTTTACTACACGCAGTGAGTGCTGCCTGTAGTGTTCATCCTTCAGCCTTTCATTTTGGCATGCACCTCCCATTCTTCCTGTGTGCGGTGGCATTGCGACAATCAGGTTTCCAGGAAGCCTGCTACCAGAAAGGCATACTGTATGCTTCCAAATGGAAAAGGTTTTCACTGTGGTGTGCTCCTAAGCAGCTCAATCCCTTACAGGCAGATCTGCCCTTACTTTTGAACTACTTAGTGCACTTGCAAGCTTTGGGACTCAGGCCCTCAACCCTTAAAGTACACCTGGCAGCTACAGGTATTTCTGACTATATTTCAGCAAGTAATGAGAATATTTCACACCCTATTTTCAAGAAATTATTTAAGAGCTTAATGCACCTGTATCCCCCTATTAGGAAGCCAGTCCCTCCCTGGGATTTGAATCTGCATATAGTCAGGCTCATGGAGCCCCCCCCCCCAAGCCCATGGCTACTGCAGATCTGAGGTATGTCACCTGGAAGTCCGTCTTCTTGGTGGCCATAACTTCTGCCAGGAGGGTGTATGACCTACAGTCCCTCTGCACTGACCCTAATTATATTATCTTCTACAATGACAAGGTAGTCCTTTGGACTAACAGGAAATTATTTCCTAAGGTGGTGTCCGAGTTTCATTTGAACCAGTCCATCACTCTTCCATTGTTCATTACAGTGAAGTCAGGTTCTGGAAGCAGAGGTTCCACAGTCTGGATGTTAAAAGGGCACTCAGTTACCATCTGTACTGCACTGAAGACCTCAGATTCTCCCACTCACAGCTGTTCCTCACACATGGTGAAGTGGGTAAGGGCAGGCTAGCCTTTAAGAGGACCATTGCTCACTGTATAGTCTCTTGCATCCAGTTCTGCTACAATAAAGCTGGTGAGCAGCCACCACAAGGCCTCAGGGTGCCCACATGGCACAGCTGCCTCTGTGGCATCTGCAAGGGATATTGCCTTGTTAGAAATTTGTAAAGCAGCTACCCAGAAAACTGTACACACCTTCACAAAACACTATTGCCTGGACGTGCAGTCCAGATGGGATGCCAGGTTTGGTACTGCTGTTTTGCAGAAACTTTTTTCTAAATAGTTTCTGTACCCAGCTTCCCAAGGTACTGCTCTGTAGTCTGCATAAGTAAGTACAGTATAGTGAGAGATTCCTTGGGTTTAAAAAAAAAATACTTACCATAGTAATATTCTTTCTTCCAAAGGATCCCTCACTATGCTTAACTCTCCCACCCTGCCTCCCCTTCCAGAACCTGAAAAAAGGTTCTGCGTGAGTTAGTGTTTGTTTGGTATTCACTTGTTTGAGCATTACCTGTTGTTCATTCACAATCAGTTTTACTCTAGTTTTGTTTTAGTTTGCCATCCCAGCCGAAAAGATGATGATTTTTTAATGATGTATCATGAATGATCATTATCCAGTTACGTTCAGAGATCATGTTTAAGCTTCAAAAACCATCATTGCGATCATCATTAACAATAATTAACCATCAACGTTAAATGTCATTCCGCCAATCAAAAACCATGTAGTTATGGAGGTGGTGATTATGTTAAATGATGATCTCATATCATCATGATTTTTCATGATTACCGATGGTAAAGATTACAGAAATAAATTTAAAAATTCAATTGATCTTTTCTCTTGGAATTTATCTTGTATTTAGACATCTTTACGAAATGATTAGTTATGATACCTTTTCTCTAGAAGTTCTCTGCTTTCACTTATGCTTACTCTTATACCTCACATCTTATTGAAGTTAGAAAGTCTTATATTGGTTTATATAGCCCTATTAAAGGAGATAGGAAATGATTTTGGCATATTTAACTGCCCTTCCATCTTCCTTTCCATGCCAGTTATGTATTCTGATATGCTTTGATGATTTTTTGATAAATAAATAATGTAGCTTTGTGGTGCCCTCAGATCTGCATTGAGTTCCACTCTCCTCACCAGCTGCTGCTCTTGATTTTCATATCTCTAAGAAATTCTGTGACATCACATACTCCCATTCCATGCCATTCATCTGAATGGCCTGGAAAGGAGTTTATGATGTCATAGAATGTTCAGGCAGTATGAAAAGAGACAGCAGCAACTGCTGAGCAAAGAGGGATTCCAGGTAGTTACAAAAGCAACAAAATTAGATTATTAATTTTACAAAAAAGATCAAAAGTATATCAGAATACTGGGTATCCAATAAAGAACAACTGGAGGGCATCTAGAGGTGTAAAAATCATTTCCTGTCACCTTTAAGTGATTTGTTTTATGGTTGTGGTAAGTTCCTAAAAGTATTTGGTTTGTGCTGAAAAACATTCCCAATGGTCTGCAAACTAATATTTTCAATGCAAAATTAATTTAAAAATAGAAATTACCATTGTTTTGTTTCATAAACTGTGCTGCTGAAATATGCAAATGGGGTATGCAAATATGTATCCCATACCAGACATTGCATGTACTCTTCCTAGCGGGATTAAAACTGGCTAAATCAAATCCCTGTGCATATATTCCACAGTTACTCCCTACCACCTTTCAAGGCTGAGCTGAAGATTCATCTCTCTGAGGCAGTTACATGTAATTGCAGGTAGTTTGGGTGCTATCGGTTTGCTGAGTTGAAATTTCAATCCACCTCTTCCCCCCACCCAACTCATTCTTTGCTCTTACACTGTTGTTCCTGTTGACTAGTGCCTCCAATGCTGTACCTACATCTCCCCTGCACCTTTCCACTCCCCTCATCTCGTGGTCCCACTCATGTCGAGCATTCATCCCCCCCCCCAACCAGCTCCCTTAACCCATGCCCTTCTCTCTACTAGCATGGTCATCATGACCTCAGTCCTCCTTCTAGGACCTTTGACTAAGCCTGACCTCCAGGCTGCTACCCCTTTTCTGCACTGTGCTTCCTTCACGCTCATCTCCTGATGGATGTCGGTAATCTGGTTGTTTTTTGGTTTTTTCTTCTACTCACAGAATGTATTTTCACCTTTACTTAATTTGATATTATAATCACCAGGCATTGTTGAAATATTTATAGGAGTCATGAGAGTTGTCTTTGTACTAATTGTATAGCATTTGTTGTATTTTCTGTCTATTCCTGTAACTTGATTGTATGTTGTTGTATAAACGTGGAAACTTTGTAAAAGAGCATTTGTTCAAAGGTGTTTTCTGATCTATTGAAATAAAATAAAATAAAAAAACTTGACTTCACATGATTTACATTATAAATCATAATTAATTTGTCTTTGCTGATATGTGACATTCACATTTTCATTATTAACTAATAAAACTGTAAGTATTATTCTGTGACTTGCAATCTTATAATTAAGCAATAAACCACAACAGGGTGTGGGTGATACTGGGTTTACCCACGCCTGGCGTGGTTCGGTCACGAGGCCGCAGGCCTAGTAACCAAACCTCGCCAGGCGTGGGTAAATCCCTGCATCACCCACACCCTGGAGTGGTTTATTGCGATTATACAATGTCCCCTATCAGTTTTTGAGAAAAAAAAAAAAAAAAAGAGAAAAA
Source organism: Neoceratodus forsteri (assembly GCA_016271365.2). Lineage (NCBI taxonomy): Eukaryota > Metazoa > Chordata > Ceratodontiformes > Ceratodontidae > Neoceratodus > Neoceratodus forsteri. Next base: position 1,072,778,374 of record CM028130.1, read on the forward strand.
GTTTTTTCTTCATTTTTAATTTTGTTTTTTAAATGTATTCGTGCACCAGAAAAAGTAGTTCCCTGTTTCTAGGTAAAATAGGTTGAGAGGCAGCCCCATTTTGTAATAGCATAGCTGTAAATCTGGTATTATTTATTTTTATTACTTTAGCAAGGGCTGCTTACTGTGCTACCAACTGTTTGGTTCCGTTACCGCTGGATAGGGTACAAGTCTGCTGCGAGGCAGCTGACATTTGTTACATGATCGGCTCAACAGGGTCAGGACGGAACTGAGTTTCCTTTTTTTATTATTATTATTTATAACTTAGCTAATCGTTGAGACCATGGGAGTGTTATACTGTGATTGGGGACCTTGTGGCTCTGCAACGGACATGAGCGGGAGTAAATACAAAAGGCTGGTGTTACCAGTTGCACTAGTGGTTCATTGTTTGTGCAGTAACCAGCTTCTGTGTTTCCTTGCCGGAGAAAGTTTGCAATCAGAAACGAGGATCATACTGGGAGCGACGTGAGTGTAATGGAGGGAAAGAGCCACACACACACAGATAGCGGGGTTGTATTGGGAGACGCCGACAGGTGAGTCAGATGTCAGCGTGATTTGTGGGAGATTTTTTTAAGAGATCCAGAATGGACTATACAGAACAGGGAGTGCAGGCTTTATCAGACAAAGAAAAGCGAGCGGTCTTCCGACCATAAATAATTAGTGATAGCCGAAGCAATAAACCGAAAAGAAAAACTGGTTCACTCCCCTAAGACCATGACGTTTACCAGACAGAAGTTTAGATCCGGAGCACGTGGATATCTGACTTAAACTAGATGACCTGTGACAGAGATTTAAAATCGTGGTTTACCGGTGGCTCAGCAGGCACACTGGAAATTGACTGCCTGACAGGATTTGGCAGCTGATCGTTGCCGATTTCAGAAACCTGCATGGACGTCTCAGGCAAAGGTACATTTTCTGTGATGGCTTCACTGTTTGTTTCTGTTTCACCTCTGTAACACTGCAATGAGGTGAATATGAATTCGTGCTCCTGAGTGTAGTTAATTTTAAAGTTTGTTTCCATTTTGCAGTTCAGGTCAGCCTTTTTGACGCTTAGCAAGAGTGTAAGATGGCGGACTATGTGGGAGGCATTCGGGGTTGTAGTAATACATTGTTGCCTGGCATTCTAAATGAGGCAGGCTGGCACCTTTGGCGCTGGTGATGCTGAATTTTACCACTCTGAAAAGGTGCCAGCCAGCCAATCAGATTCCTTTATTTTTATACCCTTTTTATAATACTGAACTAATATAATCATCAATGATTATCACTTGATCATCCACAGATCATCAACCACCATCATGCTGATTAAAGCTTACAGAAATAACCATTATACAATGGGCACAAAAAAAATGGACAGAATCCTGCATTTTGATTGGCTGGCTGGCACCTTTTCAGCGTTGTAAATCCTCCAGAGTACCCACTGGAAAAGGTGCCAGCCACCACTCAGCTGCATCAGGAACTCCCTAGCAAATCCCTCCGTTCATCGCAAACACACCACTGCCAAGCACATGGACGTACGGCGAGATTACCTAGACATTAACCCGACATCCGATACTCCGTCACTACCCTCAAAACTTCACAAAAAGGGCTGCACCATTCCAGAAAAGCGACATACCCGAAAGGAAAAAGAAAAGAAAATGCAATTCATTCTCTCGACAGCAAATAAGCTGAAAAAAATCATAACGGTAGCGGTGGCAATCAGCGATCCTCCGGCACATGCGCGGAACTCGCAAAAAAATCCAACCAGTGCATCTGCAATAAAAAAACAAACGAGCAACAACTTTGAAAAACGAACGGACGTAAATATTTTTTTCTGTACAGAAACAAACAGGGCCTTTGTATAATCGCAATATTCCTCGGGAGTGGGTATATGGGATTTACTACTGGTGGTGGTTGAGTCCTCAGCTGCACCTCGTGACCGAACCACACCAGCCGTGGTAAATCCTCCAGTATACCCACACCCTGTCGGGGTATACTGCTTTAATATTCATCAGTTGGTGATTTGGAAGTTCCTGTTTGATGATTAAATCAAGATCTAGATGATGATCTTAGATCATGATCTCCTTTGATGATCTTATGGTAACATTTGATGATTAACAATAATCAGCCATGAACTGACTTTCAAAAATCATGACTGATGATTTACCAATTCGCCTGGGATAGCTTGATTTACGAGGCCAGTCCTTTATTATTTTTTTGGTATTCATTTTTGGTATAGTGTAAGATAGGCTAGTAGGTTTTGTGGCTCTTGTCATAGAGGCCTTCAAAATGTTTTATTTCATTTCATTTTATTTTTTATACTTGTAAGCTAGATGTGCAGCACTGCCCATTTTCACAAATGGCAAGTGGTTACAAATAACATGAAAACATTTCACACAAATAGTTCCCAAAACATTTTTTACACAATAAAGTACACATAAGGTCCATAATAAATCTGACGTTAAACAGCAGAATGCAGTGCCACCATGAGATGGAGGTTTGAAATGTGTTCCAAGTTCTATAATTAGTATACATTCCACTTGCTCTGGGGCAGCTCAACCTTCCAGGCTGAAGTGCATAAGTAAGCATAGTGAGGGATCCCTTGGAAGAAACAGTATTACTAATGTAAGTATGTTTTTCTTCTGGTGGCCATCACCTTTGTGCAGAGTGTCTGAAATCCATGCTTTGGTCACAGATCCTCTGTATACAACTCTCCAGAAAGAGACGGTAATACTCTGTACACACCCCACATTTCTACCTGAGGTGCTGTCAGAGTTCCACTTGAATCAGGCCCTGAATCTGCCCTCCTACTTCTAAGTAAAAAGTGTCCCAAGGTTTTACTTGGACAGGACCAAGGGCTACAGAAAGGCAAATCAGCTTTTTATCTATTTTTGCTATAAATCTAATTTTACAGATAGCGCTTTACAATATTGCACAACAAGGGTCACGTTTGTTATGTAGGGAGTTAAATCAAGGTTCGTTAGATCAGGGTTCTGCTTTATATGAGACTTTAGTCTCTGTATGCAAATTGGGCTGTTCACAGTCAGAGTATTAGACTGTGTATTCCAAGTCTTTAAAGCAAGAAATCCTTCCACCAGAAAAATGGGTTTTCCTTATGATGTATCAGCACACTTTTTGGTCTGTCCACCAGTTCTTGGAATCAATCTAGGCTTGCTTTCTGGATTTGTGAGGCAGTTCTCATTGGTGAATATTCATCTGTCAGACTATTCTGTTTGCCATGAGCTGTGTACTAGACTTCACATTGTAGCTTCCTCTCTTCCTAACATTCCTCAGAGGAACATTTTGTGACTGGCATTTGTTACAAACACTGCTGAGCTGTGTTCTTAACCTGGTTCTTAGTAGGCTGTTAGGCCTCCACATTCAAATGGGCAGCCAGATATGAACTAAAGTTCTTCACCAGGAAAACAGTTTTCCTGGGGACTATCACCTCCGTCTGATGAGTTTCAGAGCTGCGAACTGTGGTTAGGGATTCCCCTTCTGCAGTGCTACAGAAGGACAAGACATTTGTTATGAGTACAGTAGCAGAGTGGGTTCTTAAAGAGCTGCTGACTCGTCAAAGAAAATAAAAAAAAAAAACATAATACTTAGGTAAAATTCTCCTTCCTTCCCATTATTTACTACTGAGGAAATCTGCATGAATAAATGATATTTATCACCTTAGAGTTCATATGCCTCTGGAGCTTACTCCCTACTTCGTCGTAATCCTCTGTTCTAACCCCAGTAATGCTCAGACCATTCATAACTTTGTGCAGTCATCCTGATGGGTTGGACTGCCCGGAGAGATGGAACACATGCAAATGATGGAATTCTTTGCATGTGAGCATCTTTCAAATACTGCCTCTACCAACTGTAGTGTTCTAAGCCCTTCAGATTTTTCTCTCCGCCTGAAAGTCTGGTCGCTCGGAGTCTCTGCTGCCCTCTTTCGCGTGAAGAAGAAAGAAAAAATCAAAAACCATAAGTATTTTTAGTTTCTTTTACTGCCTCTACTAATTGTTAGTTTACATTTAGTTATTATTGTTTAAATTGTTGTTTTTCTCGGTTCCTCGCGGTTCGGCATAACCGTGAGGGATCCGAGTTAGTTATAACTTTGTTTTGGTTCTCTAACTAAAGAACCTGTTCATTATCATTAAAATTTGGTCCTAAAGGATTTTATTTGTAACCGCTTTTTATCGGTTACAGAACCACTGAACCGGTTCATATTTCATCTCCTCTCTCGGTTCCATCGGTTCCCTATCGGTTCCGGAACCAACCGCAAAAAAAAAAAAAAAAGGAAAACCTTTTTAAACTGTTTAAATAACCGCATTAGCTTTTGGCATTTAGTGGTTGAGGTTTTTCACTTTATCTTTCACCATGACTGAGAAACCTAAAAGAGAACCGGGGAGCCTGGTTTTAAAAACTGTTTGAAGTGTGGAGATGTGTTTGCCAAGGCAGACAAGCACACCTTATGTGTAGCTTGTCTAGGTTTTGAACATTTGGACCAGGAATGTGAGATATGTAAAACATTCCCAGAAAAAAACTGTTGAAAAGCGCCTTGAAAGGCTTAATAAAAAGTTTCCAAGGGGTCCCTCAGGCTCTGACCAGCTGACACTGGGTGTCTGTTGTGGTTGAATTAACGAGTGCTTCTAACCCTGCCCCTGATACAGGCGAAAAAGGGGCCAAAAGAGGGAAAGAACCGGCTGACTCTCCGGTTCCCTTAAAGAAATTAAAGAAGCTCAAACATGCAGAACCCTCTCCTGCTAAACCAGGGACTTCTGCGAAGCAGCCTGTAATGCCTTCGGCTCAGGACATAGCCCAGGCATTTAAAATTATTCAGGCTCTGCAGAGCATCGTCCCTCAGCCTCCTGCCCCTTCCCAGGGCCCCCAGGTTGCTGCTACTGTGTTGCCCCCTGCTCCGGAGCAACACTATTTCGAAGAGGATGATGAGCCTTATGAGGAGGACAAACCTATCCCCCCAGAGGTTTCCCCTGAGCAGGAATTTGGCTCGCCTTCCAGAGTGTCTGAGGATTTTTCCTCCCATTTTTCTTTCGTAAGGAAAATGGCAGATGCTCTGGATATTGCCATAACAGAACAAGTAGAGGATGAGGAGGAGATTGAGTACCTCAACATGATGGGTTTAACACCCACAAAGGCTCTCCTTCTCCCAGTATATACATTCTTTAAGAAGGATGCTATGAAGCTCCTGCAGACCCCAGATTCTATTCCTCCAATTGACAAGCGAATAGATAAAAAATACCAGCTGCACAGGGAGGGAGCTGACTTCCTTTTCTCCCACCCTGATCATCGGGGGTAATACAGCAAGCAGCCTGTGATAAGGCTAAAGTCCCTCTGTCCTCACACCCACCGGACAAGGACACCAGAAAATTGGACAGTATGGCCAAAAAGGGCTATTTGTCAGCCTCGTTGGCCATGAGACAGGCCACTTTTCAAGCTATGCTGCCCAGTATCAGAAATCCCTGTGGCAGTCAGTACTGGCAATGTCCATGAAGGCCACCCCACCCTTGTCAGATGACCTGGCAGAAACTGCCAGAGTTTGGGCTAGAGGCCGCCAAGTACCAGCTCCAAATGGCTTCTGATCTAAATGACACTGCAGCCAGATGGATGGCTAATACAGTGGCTCAGAGGAGGTTTGCTTGGCTTAGGGCCACAAACCTCACTCAGGATACCCAGTCAAAGGCCCTGGATTTCCCATTAGAAGGAAATGCGCTTTTTGGGGAGTCCACAGTGGCCTATATGAAAAAAGTGGATGAATGTAAGGCTACTTATAGAAGTAACTCTGCTAGAGACAGAGCTTCTTCATCCACGAGGCCCTATGGAAGGGGGGCTAGGGGTCGTTCCTTTTTATCAAGACCCTTTTTCCAGTCAGTAGCCATGCCCCAAAACCAGCAGTACTCCCCACAGGGCTACTCAAGGGGTAGGGGCAGAAGGGGCTCTAGGCGAGGGGCTCAGCCACAACCTCAACCCCAGCCTATACAGAACCCCTGAGATGCAAGCCGCCTCCTCCCTACCTGTTGGAGGCAGACTGTCCCTTTTCCTCCCCCTCTGGTCAGCCATCACCACAGACAAGTGGGTATTGGAGGTAGTGGGCAAGGGTCTGTCTCCGGAGTTCAAATTTCTTCCTCGAAAAAACCCCAGGGTTTCCACCTCCCCACCCCTAGCACAGATCTCGTTGCTAGAGGCAGAGGTTCAGAAGCTGCTTCAGCTCAAAGCAGTGGAACTAGTCCCTGCAACCCTGAGAGGAAGAGGTTTTTACTCCAGATACTTCCTAACAACAAAGAAAAATGGGGAGTGGTGGCCAATTTTGGATCTCAGAGCTTTAAACAAGCACCTGAAAAAGCCAAAGTTCAAAATGGTCACTTTGGCTCGAGTCTGCCAACAATCCAAAAGGGGACCGCTGGCATCTCTGGACTTACAGGACGCTTATTTTCACATCCCCATAAAGGAATCTTACAGGAAATATCTCAGATTCAGACTCCCATCAGGTCATTATCAGTTTGCAACCCTACCCTTCGGCCTTTCCTCGGCACCAAGGGTGTTTACAAAATGCCTAGCAGCTGTGGTGGCATTTCTTGAAGACAAGGGAGTGACTGTCTTCCATACCTGGATGACTGGCTGGTAGTGGGCAAATCACCAGAGCAGTGCTCCAACCTCTCTAAGGCTCACACAGGATCTTTTGGAGTCCCTGGGTTTCATAGTAAACCAGAAAAAATCTGTCTTCACCCCTACACAGACTTTACAGTTCATAGGGGCAGAGATCAGCACCCTACAGGCCAGGGCCTTTTTACCACTAGACAGGGTGCAAAGTCTTCAGGCCATAGCAAACTCCTTCAAATTGCACGATCAAAAAACAGCCAGGCAATTCCTGCAGCTCTTGGGTCATATGGTTGCATCCACATCCACAGTGCAGGGTTCCAGGTTTCACATGAGACACATCCAGTTTCACCTCAGGACTCATTGGAGTCAGAGAAAAGTTCCCTTTTCAAAACTCATTCCAGTGACAAGGCCTCTGTTACAAGCCCTCTTGTGGTGGAAAAAGGAATCCAACCTAAGGCAGGGAGTCCCCTTCCAGAAGGAGGATCCTTCACTGGTCCTTACAACAGATGCATCCCTTCTGGGCTGGGGTGCCCATCTAGGGGAGCACACAACTCAGGGTACCTGGTCAGGGCAGAGTCCCTCCAGCATATAAATTGCTGGAACTCAGAGCAGTCATGGCTAGCACTAAAAGTTTCTCTACACTGGTAATGGGCAAAGTGGTACAAGTCAGAGCGGACAATACCACCACTATGTATTACATAAACAAGCAGAGTGGCACCAGATCAGGTCCCCTATGCACAGAAGCCATGAGAATTTAGGCTCTGGCATATTCTCTAAAGGTGTCCCTGCAAGCCATCCATCTGCCAGGAAAGGACAATATCTTGGCAGACACACTGAGTTGGATCAATCAGTCCCATCATGAATGGACACTGAACAAGCAGGTGGTACAGGTAATTTTCAGCAGGTGGGGCGTTCCAGAGATAGACTTGTTCGCATCCCACCAGAACTACCAGTTGCCTCAGTATTGTTGCAGGCCACCAGCCCAAGGCACAATCCCTCTGGATGCCCTGGTACTGGATTGGTTGGGCAGGTTTTTCTATGCCTTTCACCCTTTTCCTCTAGTTTTCAGGGTACTGCTGAAACTCAGATCCCTCTCAGCTTCTCTGATATTGATAGCTCCAGATTGGCCCAGGCAGCCATGGTACTCTGTTCTGCTCTCCATGGCAGTGAGAAGGCCAATAAGCTTGCCTCTCAGGCACAATCTTCTAACCTCCAATCAAGGAACATTGCTGTTCCTAAATCTCAGGTCTCTTCACCTCAAGGCATGGCTCTTGAGGAATTAGAGTATGCAGGCTTGAACCTTTCTGAAGCTGTATTAAACATCTTGAAAGGTTATAGGAAGCCCTCCACTAAGAAAACGTATTCTGCTAAGTGGAAAAGATTCTCTTTCTGGTGCTGTGGTAGAAACTTCACCCCAAATGATGCAGGGGTCTCAGCGGTGTTGGATTATCTTACTCATTTACATTCACAAGGTCTGCAACCCAGTTCCTTAAGAGTTCACCTTGCAGCAGTATCTGCATACCTGTCTGCTAGCACAAAGGTGTCTGTAGCATCAGACCCCATTTTCAAAAGATTTTTCAAAGGCCTAATGCATTTGCACCCTCCTCACAGGGCACCAGTGCCCGCTTGGGATCTTAATGTATGTATAGCAAGATTGATGCGGGCTCCTTTTGAGCCCATGGCTACAGCCCATTTAAAGTATGTTACCTGGAAAACAGTTTTCCTGGTAGCAATTACTTCAGCAAGAGGAATCAGTGAGCTTCAGGCTCTCTGTGTTGACCAGGACTACATTTCCTTCCACAGGGATAAAGTAGTCCTCAGAACAAACAGACAATTCCTTCCCAAAGTGGTTTCAGATTTCCATCTGAACCAATCAATCACTCTGCCTCTCTTCTTCACAGACCATACAAGCTCTGGTGAAAGAAGGCTTCACAGTCTGGATGTGAAAAGAGCTCTCAGCTACTACATGACAGCTACTAAAAGATAGGCAAGACAAAAACAACTTTTCCTTACATATGGGGATGTTGGAATGGGCAAACCAGCCTCAAAAAGATCCATTTCTCAGTGGATTGTCCAGTGTATTCAATTCTACTACACTAAAGCAGGTAGAGAGTCCCCAGCTGGGCTGAGGGCTCATTCAACAAGAGGAACAGCTGCCACTATTGCAGCTGCTAGGGAGGTGCCATTGTTGGACATTTGTAAAGCAGCTACTTGGAAATCAGTACACACCTTTACAAAGCATTATAATTTAGATATTTTGTCCAGAAGTGGCCAAGTTTGCTTTAACAGATCCTGCAAAGTCTGTTTCAAAATAAGTTCTGTGCCCACCACCAGGGGTACTGCTTGTAGTCTGCACAAAGTTATGAATGGTTTGAGCATTACTGGGGTTAGAAGAAAAAATTACTTACCATAATAATCTTCTTTCTTCCCAAGTGATGCTCAGACATTCATAACTCCCTCCCATCCTCCCCTTCCAGAACTTCAGCCTCTGCATTCTGCATGCTAGTGCCACATAGCCATTCCTTCTGAATACATTTCTCTATGCTAGACAGATTTTAACAGAGTTTTCTGTCTCTCTTAATAGCTTTTCTCACTGTGTGGTGAACACCATTATTATATATAGATATAGTTCCTCCCTTGGAAGATTTTTGAAGTAAGTTGTTTTATTAGGCTAATCCTAAAAAAATGTTTTATTAATTAGTTGTCGGATTTTTCCATGTTGCCTGACTTCCAGGCTTCTTACAAATCTGAAGGGCTTAGAACACTACAGTTGGTAGAGGCAGTATTTGAAGGATGCTCATGTGCAAAGAATTCCATCATTTGCATGTGTTCCATCTCTCCGGGCAGTCCAACCTATCAGGATGACTGCACAAAGTTATGAATGTCTGAGCATCACTGCTGCACTCTTAAGTGCTTTAGATTCTTTACTCCACCTGCCTAGTAAGGACGTCCTGCAGAGCTCTCCTTGAACTGTCTTCAGAATAAAGTTTATCTGTAGATAAGTACTCATTTTAGTTTAAATTTAAAATTGCTGCCTTAGAAACATTATTTAGTATAGTTTATTAGCATTATAGTAGTTTTTTGTCTCTATTCACGGTTCCCTCACGGTTCCTTGGAACTGAGGGTTCTGCGTCTATTTGGGAGGTTTTTACCTCAGTTTTCTTTATTTTTATATATTTAGCGATCGGTTCCTTAACTGCTTTATTTTTGTTTAAATTACTGTATTTTGTCGGTTCCCTTTTTCCTCAGGAACCAAATAGCAGTCGTTTCTAGGAACCGTTAGCGGTAGTTATTTTAAAGAACTTCCGGTTCTGAGGTACTTTAAATAACGTTTTTTTTTGTAAAGTAATCTTTTTGTCTATCGGTGATAGAGGTCCATTTAGATAAACCTAAAAAATGCACAGGACCCACAGGTTTTAAATGTTGTGAGTCTTGTGGGCAACTTATAGCAAAAGCAGGCAGACACTCTCTGTGTATTTCTTGTTTAGGTACAAGTCATATATTTGCCAATTGTGATATTTGTAAGACCTTTTGTCCTAAAACATTAAAGAAAAGGTCTATAATTTTAGAAGAAATGGCTTCTGCTTCTAGTGTGGATAATTCTGCTTCTTCCTCTTCCCACAAAAAGGATGGAGGTAAAGCCAAGGATCCTGACAGGAGTTCTGAGCAAGGTAAAACAAAAAGGTCTGGGGAAACAGGCTCTGAACCTGTTCCATCAAAGAAAAAGTGTAAAGAAAAACATGTCATTGCGCCTCTGGCCGACAAGGCTAAGGAGCTCCCAGCAGACAAGCATATTATGCCCTCAGCTTAGGACATTGCTAAGGCAGTACAAGTGTTACAAGCCCTACAGGGTGCAATCCCTGTTCCTACGCTGGCTGCCTCGGTTCCTCCTACAACCCCAGCAAGGCAAGAAGTGCTGAAAGTGTATGGGGAGGAGGAGGAGGATATTTTTGAAGGGGAACCTATAGATCCAGAGGTCTCCCCTGAGCAAGAATTTGGGTCCCCTCCTAGGGGTCCTGAGGAATACTCCTCCCACTATGCTTTTGTTAAGAGCATGGTGGAAACCCTGAACCTTCCTCTTCAGGAAACAGAAGAGGATATGGAGGAAGCAGACTTTCTGGAAATGATGGGGTTAACACCCACAAAACGTCTGCTTCTGCCCATGCATAAGTCCTTAAAAAAGGCTGCAGTGCAGATTTTTAAAACTCCAACCTCTATCCCTGGTGTGGATAAGAAAGCTGACAAGAAATATCAGCTGGACAGAACTACAGCTAGTTTCTGTTTACTCATCCTGATCCTGGGGAGTAGTACAAGCTACTGCCTGTGACAAAACCAGGATCCCTGGGCTACCATCCACCAGACAAAGATTCAAGAAAATGGATGCTATGGGAAAGAAAAGGGTACATGGCTGCCTCTCTATTAGTTAGGCAGGCCAATTACATGGAATATTCAGTGCATATTCAGTGCAGTACCAAAAAGCTCTATGGAACACTGTTCTAGCTTTAGCTGATAAGGTCCCAGGTGAAGTGGCTGTAGACTTGCAGGATACAGCAAGGGCTGCACTTGATTCTACCAAGTACCAATTTCATATGGCAGTGGATGCCAATGATACTGCATCAAAATGGCTTTGTCTGTTTCATTCAGGAGGTTTACATTGCTTAGAGCCACCAACCTGACTTTAGGCACCCAGGCCAAAGCAATGGATTTCTCCCTGCAGAACTACTCCTTGTTTGGGGATAAAACAGAGGTGTACATGAAGAAGGTGGAGGAATATAACTCCACCTATCGGAGCAATTCCAAGGATAGGCCCTCCACCTCTTATAGTCCCCAGAGTAGGGGAGGTAGGGGTAGGATTTTTTACCCCAAACCCTTCTTTCAGGCTCAGGCCTCTCAGCCTCAGCCTCAGCAGCAGGCCAGAGGTTATTTTAGAGGAAGGGGCAGGAGAGCCATGAGAAGAGCGGCTCCTGCACCACAGGTTCAGTCACAGCCCGCACAGAATCCCTGACAGGGCTAGTGCATGTTGCATCCCCTATTACAGGACCACCAGTGGGTGGCAGACTGGCTCATCACCTTCACGCTTGGCATTCCATCACCACAGACAAGTGGGTGTTGGAGGTAGTGAGCCAGGGTCTGGCACTCAGTTTCAAATCATTTCCAAAGCTGAGAACAAGAACCTTTGCTCCAACAACAGCTGCAGACAGGATTCTGTTGGAAGCAGAGGTAAAGCATCTGCTGGCAATCAAAGCAGTAGAGGTAGTGCCTCTAATAAGCAGGGGAAAAGGTTTTTTATTTCAGGTACTTCCTCATAAGGAAGAAAAATGGGGATTGGCGACCTATTTTGGATCTAAGACTTCTGAACAAGCACATGTTGAAACCAAGGTTCAAAATGGTCACTCTTGCAATAATCATTCCCTCATTACAAAAGGGAGACTGGCTAGCCTCCCTAGATCTAAGGGATGCTTATTTCCACATTCCCATCAGACCATCTCACAGAAAATTCTTGAGATTCAGGCTGGCTTCAGGTCATCATCAGTTTGCAGCTCTCCCTTTTGAACTGTCTTCGTCACCAAGGGTTTTTACAAAGTGACTATCAGTGGTGGTAGAGTTTTTGAGAAAACAAGGTGTAACAGTCTTCCCTTACCTGGACGACCGGTTAGTAGTAGGACAGTCTCTGCAGCATGCAGTACAGTCACTGGCACTAACAAAATCTATACTAGAGTCCCTGGGATTTCTGATAAACAAAGAGGAATCTCAGCAGATACCACTTCAGGTGCTGGAGTTTAGTGGAACAGAACTAAACACCAGACAGGGCAGAGCCCTCCTGCCACAAGACAAGGTGGCAATTCTGCAGATTGCAAAATCCCTTTGTGTCCGGGAAGCCCAAATCAGCCAGAAGAATTTCTCAGGCTACTGAGCCCTATGGCATCTGCCACTGCAGTGGTAATGGGCTCCAGATTTCCAAATGAGAGATATTCAGTTCCATCTCAGACAGTATTGGTCTAAAGGACGGATCCTATGTCCAAACTGGTTCCAGTCACAAAAGCTTAGTCCAGGCTTTACAATGGTGACTGGATGAGCACATACCTCAAGGGTGGGTGTACCTTTTATGGGAATAACCATCAGTAATCCTCACAACAGATGCCTCTCTTCTAGGTTGGGGGCACACATGTTAGAACACACAGCAAGTGGCAATGGTCCCCCAAGAGTCTCTGTTGCACATAAATCTCTTGGAGCTCAGAGACAGTTACCTGGCTCACAAAACATTCTTCTTACCTACAAAACAAGGTAATTACAAAGTCAGAACAGACAACACCATAACCATGTATTACATCAACAAGCAAGGAGGTACCAGGTCAGATCTGCAGTGCACAGAAGCGATGAGACTGTGGTCCCTGGCATACTCAATGGAAGTATCCCTGTCAGCCATACACCTCCCAGGGAAAGACAATGTGCTGGCAGACTCTCTAAGCAGGATAAGTCAAGACCACCATGGTGGTGCCTGAATATTCAGGTACTCAGTACAATTTTTCAGGAAATGGGGCTTTCCAGAGGTGGATCTCTTTGCCTCCACAGAAAACGACCAGCTTCAATGTACTGTTGCAGGCCTCCTCTAAAGGGCACAATTCCCCTGGATGCCATGGCCCTGGATTGGACAGGAAGTTTCTGTACGCATTCCTCCCTTTCCTCTGATATTCAGGACCCTACTGAAATTGAGGTCCCAACCAGCAAAAATGATACTGGTGGCTCTGGATTGGGCGAGACAGCACTGGTACTCACTTCTACTGTCTCTGTCAGTGGGTTCCCTAGTCCACCTGCCCAGGAGACACAACCTGTTAACCTCCTCTCAGGGCAGGATTCTGTACCCCAATCTCAAATCACTGAGGCTCAAGGCATGGCTCTTGAGGACTTAGAATTTGCTAACCTTAACCTATCAGAACAGGTGCTGATAGTGCTTAGGGGTTCCAGGAAGCTTTCTACTAAGAAGACATATTCCTCTAAGTGGAAAAGATTTACTATATGGTGTACAGGTACGGGTGTGAGCCTTTTCAGGGCTGATTTGGCTATTATTCTAGATTACCTTACATATTTACATTCCTTTGGTCTGAAGCCTTCCACCCTCAAGGTCCACTTAGCTTCAGCCTCTGCTTACCTGTCAGTTGGTAAGGAGAGATCTATGGCCTCTCATCCAGTATTTAGAAAATATTTTAAAGGCGTTAATCTTCTGCACCCTCCCCTAAGGGTACCGGTTCCGGCCTGGAATCTAAATGTTTGGATTGCTAAACTCATGGATGCAACCGCAGATTTGAAGTATGTCACTTGGAAAACTGTTTTCCTGGTTGCCATTACTTCAGCCAGAAGGATCAGTGAATTACAAGCCCTGTGCACAAATGTGGACTACATCTCATTCCACAGGGACAAGGTGGTCCTTAGGACTAATAGAAAATTCCTTCCCAAGGTGGTATCTGATTTTCACTTGAATCCGTCTTGTCACTCTACCTGTTTTCTTTACAGACAACTCCAGTTTCCCAGAAAGGAGACTACATTCCCTTGATGTTAAAAGGGCACTTAGCCACTACATTGACATAACCAAATCTCACAGGACAAGTCAATCACAGCTCTTTCTCACATATGGTGAAGTTGATAAGGGCAGAGCTGCAACAAAACGTGCAATTGCTCGCTGGATAGTGGCATGTATACAGTTTTGTTATAGTAAACTGGGTAAACAGGTACCTCTGGGTCTGAGAGCACACTCCACCAGAGGCACTGCTGCTTCAGTGGCATCTTCAAGAGAAATTCCACTACTGGAAATCTGTAAAGCAGCTACATGGAAAACAGTACACACCCTCACAAAGCATTACAGTCTGGACTTGCAATCCAGAGGTGATGCTAGGTTTGGTACAGCAGTACTGCAGAGCTTGTTTCCAAAATATGTTCTCTGTCCAACCTCCAAAGGTACTGCTTGGTAGTCTGCATTAAGTTTAATCATAATGAGTGATTCCTGGGGTTAGAAGAAAAAATTACTCACCATAGTAATCTTGTTTCTTCAAAGGGATCACTCATTATAGTCAAAAACTCTACCTCCCTACTAGAACCTATAGAGTTGCTCTGCATCCCTGCATTAGGGTTTTTCTTTTCTCATATACTGGTTAAGGTAGGGACCCGCTTTTGTTTAACCAGTTGGTGTCCAGGTGGTCTTAAAGTTTCTTAGGTTTGTTGGTTAAGGATGTTTTGACCTGAAAGGGCAAAAATGTTATTTTAATGTTGTTAAATTTTAGCTAGTGGGTCTTTTACCTAGTTAGGCTCCGTAAGAATCTGAAGCACTTAGAGTGCTGTTTGAAAGTGGCATGAGCCAATTGAGAATTCCATAATTTGCATAAAATTCCATTTCTCCGGGCAGTTCAACTCAGGAGGCTGACTGCATTAAGTTTAATCATAATGAGTGATCCCTTTGAAGAAACAAGATTACTATGGTGAGTAATTTTTTTCTTTTCTCGGATTTCCAGCCTCTGTCTACAGTACAGGTAGTGTGGTAGATAGGTAGTGCCTGTATTGTATTTTAAATAACTTGTGGAAATTGTTGGTTTCTTCGGTTTCTTCCCGGTCGGTCTGGTTAGGAACCGACCTTGTGTTTCCTTCTAATTTTAAATTTATTATTTTAGAGTGGTGTTCTGGTACCGATCGGTTTCAAAAGAACCAGGTTTTTTTCTCGGTTCTTTTCCAAACCCGTGACACAGTTGTTACCGATCGGTTGGTATTACCTGGCTTGAACGCTTCTATAGGGTAATTTTAGTAGGTTGGCCATGTCTGAGAAACCCAAAAAGAAAACTGGTCCCACTGGGTTTCAACACTGTACTGAGTATGGGGAGCCTTTGCCAAGGCTGACCCCCACCTCATCTGTGTTTATTGTCTGCGGTTTGACCACCTCCAGTCAAACTGCCAAATTTGCAAACACTTTCCTAAAACCACTCTAGAAAAAAGACTGAGTAGGTTGAAGGAAAGGGAGGCCAAAGTCCATAGACCGGATGGCCAGCCGGTTGAGTTACAGGTGCCTACTGACCTGAAGCATTCTCCTTGGGCAAGGAGAGCCCGACTCTGAAGTCGTTCCATCAAAAAGAAATGAAAGTCTGCTGGTTCGGATCAGTACCGCTTACTCCAACGCGGACGAGATAATGGCGATTAGTATTGTCCAATCGCTTGTCCGGCTCTGTCCGCGGTGCTGCCAGTTAGGTGGTCGTCTGTCGGAACTGCCTTTCAGAGTATGATCCGGATGCTTTCTATGAGGAGTGGGAGGGAGACGAAGACTATCCCGATGATGACGACAATGACTACGATGGTGGGGGTGTGGAAGTGTCCATTGAACCGGACATCTCCCCAGACAGACCCTCTGATGTCTCCCCTCCCAGGCTTTCTGAGTCCTCTTCTCCCTTCATGTTTTACAAGAAGGTGGATGAAACCCTCCATCTCCCTTTGGTTGAAGCTGCTGAGGAGGAAGAAGAGCCTGATTTTGTGGAGACGATGGACATCCCAGAGTCCAAAAGGTTGTCTATTCCCCTTCACAAGTCCTTGGGGAAACAGACACAAAAGATTCTACAGACTCCTAACTCTTTACCTCCTGTAGATAAAGGAATGGAGAGGAGATACATGCTATCAGGCTCAGGTGCGGAGTTCCTTTATTCATGTAGCAGCCATGTTGGGGTAGTGCAGGCTGCAGCCTGTGACAGGGCAAACATTCCTTTGGCTTCACACCCCCCAGACAAGGACTCCAGGAAAGTCGATGCCATGGCCAAGAAACTATACTTGACATCCTTTTTGGAACTCAGGCAGGCAAATTGTATGGCCTGCACAGCCAGGTACCAGAAGTCCAGGTAGGATACGGTTCTGGAACTGGCTAAAAAGGCCTCCCCCAGCTAGCCAAAGAGCTGGAGGAGGTGGCTGAGGATGGAATTGAGGCATCCAAAGTACAATTTCACGCTGCTGTCGACTCCAGCGATGTGGCATCCAGAGTCATGGCGACATCTGTGTCTCTCAGAAGGCATGCTTGGCTCAGATGTACTAGCCTATCACAGGACACCCAGTCTAAGGCTATGGATTTTCCTGTAGTTGGTAACTTTCTGTTTGGTGAGCAGACAGAGGCTTACATGAAGAAAATGGATGAATATAGAACCACTTACAGGAGTGCACAGGCCAAGGAAAGGCAAGCCACTCCTCAGAAGCAGCAGTCCAGGGGCAGGGGCAGGCCTGTTCACAGGCCTTTTTACCAAGCCAAGGCCTCCTCATCTTACCCACAAAGTTTTTTTTTTTCCGATGGAGGGGTAGAAGGGGGATGAGCAGGGCTGCTTCTTCCTCCCAATCTAAGGCTCCTGCCAAGCAGACACCCTGAGGTGTCAGCCCGGGTCGACTCTCCAATCCCAGTAGGAGGCTGGCTGGCTTACTACTTTCAGGCCTGGAAGTCTGTTACCTCAGACAAGTAGGTCCTGGAAGTAGTAAGCCAGGGACTAGCCCTCAGCTTCAAAATGTACTCAAAAAGGAGGGCCAAGTCTTTTCCACCTGCATCAGTTTCAGAAACCCTTGCACTAGAGGCAGAGGTTTCCTCTCTGCTGGCTCTCAGATCCGTAGAGAAGGTTCCTACTCAACACAGGGGAAAAGGCCTGTACTCCAGGTACTTCCTCACCCCAAAGAAAACAGGGGAGTGGCGAACCATCCTGGATCTAAGGTATCTGAACAAACACATTTCAAAACCCAAATTCAAAATGGTAACTCTGGGAATAATCCTTCCTCTTTAAGGCCAGGAGATTGGCTAGCATCCACTGGACCTCAAGGATGCCTACTTCCATGTCCCTATAAGGTGCTCCCACAGAAAATACCTCAGGTTCGAGGTTGCCTTCCAGGCCATTATCAGTTCAAGGCCATGCCTTTTGGCTAACATCAGCTCAAGGGTGTTCACAAGTGCCTTGCAATAGCGGTGGCTTACCTCAGAAGACAAGGTGTCACCGTTTTCCATATCTAGACGACTGGCTCCTAGTAGGGCAGTTTTCAGACCAGGTCAGGTCAGCTCTGCAAACCACTCAAGACTTGCTCAGTTCCCTGGGGTTTCTTCTCAGTCTGCCAAAATCTGTCCTCGAACCAGTACAGCTTCTCACCTTCATAGGGGTGGAATTGGATACTACCCAAGCAAAAGCTTTCAAACAACATAAAGTCTTGCTATATTGTGACATATGCAGTGAGTCCCAACCTTCGAACTGCTCCGGAGGTGAAAGAGTTAACTTTCCATGCCAGGCATGGAATGCTGAGCTCGAGCTCGGTTGAAAACTCTGTTGTTCTTCAAACTCAAACTGTCAGATTCTTTACTCCGCCTCACTGAACAGTCGCTCCGGAGATTTTCTCCTTCTGCTCGGTTCATTTTGTCAGCTAAAGTATTATTTTCTCGTTTTTTGACGAATTTAAACATAACCAGTCGGTTCAACTCTGTCTGTGGTATTGTAAGTACTAGATAGCTTTTACATTTAATTCTTCTGTGTGGAACTTGTAAGCAGTTACCGGTTCGGTTTGAACCGATCAGGTTGTTTTGAAATATATTAATCTGTCTTTTAGAGTGTGGTTACCTGTTCTTATCGGTTCTAAAAAAAACGGATTTTATTACGTTTTTTTCCACGACCCGTGACACGGTTGGGAACCGATAAGAGGGTCTTGCTTGGCGGATTGCCATAAACGGGCAAGTTTGGTTAGGACTGGCACTATGTCTGAGAAACCAAAAAAAAACGGGCCCACTGGGTTTCAACACTGCAGTGTCTGTGGGAAGCCTTTGCCAAGGCTGACCCCACACCACCTGTGTTTATTGTCTGAGGTTTGACCACCTCAATGCAGACACCCTGGATTGCAAAAATTTTCACTGCAACTACCCTGGATAAGAAGTTGGTAGGCTCAGGAAAGGGAGGCCAAAGTCCGCTGACCGGATGGTCAGCCGGTTCGTTCAGCCGACCGGAGGGAGATCTTTCCCTCTGACCAGGGCGAGAATTCCTCAGCGGAACGAGAGCCGACTCGAGGAGGAGTCGGTTCTAACAAGGACAAAGGAAATCAGCAGGTGTGGAACCAAACTTTCCTCTCCAACCCGCTGAAGAAATAGCCATAGTGATTAAAATTGTCCAGTCGCTTTCCCTGGTTCCGACCGAACTGGCACCATCAGGTAGCGACACAGTTTGACCAGTTCCACCGGTTCAAGAGTATGATTTGAAATTTTATGAACCGGAGGAGGGAAGAGGGTATGAGGAGAGTGAATGGATTTGAAAGTCTGGATGTGCCCATTGAACCGGACATCTCCCTAGACAGACCTTCAGGTGTCTCCTCCTAGGCTTTCTGAGTCCCCTTCTCATTTTATGTTTTATAAAAAAGTGGCTGAAACCCTCCAGCTCCCGAAGGAGGAAGCTGTGGATGATCAAGAGGAACCTGACTATGTGGAAATGATGGATATCCCAGAGTCCAGGAGACTGTCTATTCCTTTGCATAAATCTTTTGGGAAACAGACAGTAAAAATTCTAAAAACTCCTCACACTATACCTCCTGTTGATAAGAGAATGGACAAGAGGTACACATTGTCAGGCTCTGATACGGAGTTCCTTACACAACAATGCAGCCATGTTGGGGTAGTGCAGGCTGCAGCCTGTGACAAGGCAAATATTCCCTTGGCCTCACACCCCCCTGACAAGGACTCCAGGAGGATTGATGCCATGGCAAAAACAGTACATGGCAGCATCCTTGGGACTCAGACAGGCAAATTATATGGCTTATGTTGCTAGATACCAGAAATCCAGATGGGATACTGTTATGGCTCTAGCAAAACAGGTCCCTGGCCAGCTGCCAAGGGCTGGAGCAGGTGGCTGCTGATGGTAATGGGCATCTAAGGTGCAGTTCCATGCTGCAGTGGACTCTAATGATGTGTCATCAAGAGTCATGGCTACATCTGTGGCACTTCGTAGAATGGCTTGGCTCAGATGTACTAGCCTGTCTACAGGATACCCAGACTAAGGCCATGGATTTTCCTGTTGTGGGTAATTCTCTGTTTGGGGAGCAGAAGAGGAATTACATGATGAAAATGGATGAGTATAGGACCACCTATAGGAGTGCACAGGCCAGAAGGCAGGCCACTCCTCAAAGGCAGCCTTCCAGGGGCAGGGGCAGGCCTTTTCATAGGCCTTTTTACCAAGCCCAAGCCTCCTCTTCAGCTTATGCCCAGAGGGGGTTCTTTAGAGGGAGAGGCAGAAGGGGTACAAGCAGGCCTGCTTCCACCCCTCAGCCTAAAGCCCCTGCCAAACAGGCACCCTGATGGGGTTGCCTGGGCCGATTCTCAACTACCTGTAGGGGGTAGGCTGGCTAACTTTGTCCAGGACTGGAAGTCTCTGACATCAGACAAGTGGGTCCTGGAAGTAGTAAGCAAGGGACTGGTTCTCAGCTTCAAAAAATTTCCAAAGATGAGAACCAGATCCTTTCCACCTGCAAATCCATCAGAGGCACTTGCCCTAGAGGCAGAGGTCTCTACCATCCTGGCTCTCAGAGCCGTGGAAAGGGTTCCATCCCTACACCAGGGCAAAGGATTGTACTCCAGGTACTTCCTTACCCCAAAAAAGACAGGAGAATGGCAGCCCATCCTGGATCGAAGATACTTAAACAAGCACCTTTTAAAACCAAAATTCAAAATGGTGACTCTGGGAATTATTCTACCCTCTTTAAGGCCAGGGGACTGGCTAGCGTTCCTGGACCTCAAGGATGCCTACTTCCATATTTCACAACTGCTTACCTCTCTAGGTATCCTTCTGAATCTTCCAAAGTCAGTTCTAGAGCCTGTCCAGCTCCTCGCCTTCATAGGCGCAGAACTGAACACAGAGGAAGCCAGAGCCTTCCTTCCTTTGGACAGGGCAAGGACCCTGGTCTCCCTGGCCTCCTCATTCACCCTGCAGGTCTCTTGACCAGCAAGGCATTTTCTACAGCTCCTAGGGCACATGGCTGCTTCTACAGCAGTAGTGCAAGGAGCCAGATTTCAGATGAGGGACATCCAGTTCAATTTGAGAGCCTTTTGGTCTCAAAGAAAGGACCCTCTAACCAAATTGATCCCAGTGACTCGAAACCTGATCCAAGCCCTACAATGGTGGCAGGATCAGAACAATCTGAGACAAGGGGTTCCCTTTGTCACTCAGTCTCACTCTTTAATCCTTACTACAGATGCACCCTCTTGGGGTGGGGAGCTCACATGGGCGACCTCACTACCCAGGGACTTTGGTCCCCTCAGGAATCTCTGCTCCACATCAACCTGTTGGAGCTCAGAGCAGTTTTTCTAGCACTTCAAGCTTTTTCCAAATCTGTTCAGAACAAAGTTGTACAGGTCAGAACAGACAACACCACTACAATGTGGTACATCAACAAGCAAGGAGGCACTCGGTTTACGGCCTTGTGCACCGAAGCAATGAAGTTGTGGTCTCTGGCTTACTCCCTGAACACCTCCCTTACGGCAGTTCACCTCCCAGGCAAGGACAATGTCCTGGCAGATGCTCTCAGCAGGATTTCCCTGGGCCATCACGAATGATCACTGGATCCCCTGGTCCTGGAGGTAATATTTGCCAGGTGGGGCACCCCGCAGATAGATCTTTTTCAAACAACATGAAGTCTTGCTATATTATGACAATTGCAGTATGACCGATGGTTAGAACTGCTCCTTGCAGTCATACTGCAATTGTCATAATATAGCAAGAACTCCAGAAAAACAACATTACTAAAGTGAGTAATTTTTCTTCAAACAACATAAAGTCTTGCTATATTATGACAATTGCAGTATGACCGCAGGGAGCAGTTTCTAACCTGCGGTCATACTGCAATTGTCATAATATAGCAAGACTCCATTAGAAGAAACAACATTACTAAGGTGAGTAATTTTTTCTTGCAGCCCCAGACAATCACCAACTTCCCCTTTTTTGCTGAATGTCCCCAGTGTTGGGCTCAGTCCCTCTGGATGCCCTAGTTCTCAATTAGGAAGGGAAGTTTCTCTATGCTTTCCCCCCTTCCCTCTCCTGTTCAAAGTGTTAGTCAAAATCAGATCTCAATCCTGCAAAGTGATTCTGCTTGCTCCAGATTGGGCCAGACAACCCTGGTACCCACTCCTACTGTCCTTAGCAGTCCATCTTCCCCTGTGTCTTCCCAGGATTCACAATCTGTTAACCTGTGCTCAGGGAAGGGTTTGGTATCCAAACCTCAAATCTCTCAATCTCAAGGCCTGGCTCTTGAAGAGTTAGAATTTGCTGATCTACACCTCTCCCAAGGTGTAATGGATATATTGAAGGCTTCTAGGAAGCCTTCCACCAGGGCTACTTACAATTCCAAATGGAATAGGTTTTCCATATGGTGCTCTGGAAAGCATATTTCCCCAGAATCTGCTGATTTACCCACAGTCCTGGATTATATGGTCCATATGAACACTTTGGGGCTCAGACCAGCTACCCTAAAGGTGCATTTGGCAGCTGTGTCTGCTTTCATTTCAGCAGGTAAACCCTCTTCTCTTTCAGCTCATCCTGTATTCTCTAAGTTTTTTAAGGGATTGCTTCACACCAACCCTCCATTCAGGGATCCTGCCCCTGCCTGGGATCTTAATGTTTGCATTGCTCAGCTTATGCAACCTCTCTTTGAGCCCTTGTCTTCAGCAGAGCTTAAGTATTTGACTTGGAAGACTGTGTTTCTGGTAGCCATCACTTCTGCCAGACGCATAAGTGAATTACAGGCTTTGTCAGTGGAGCCTGATTTTATCTCCTTTCATAGAGATTAGGTGGTCCTCAGGACTAACAGGAAGTTCTTGCCTAAGGTGGTTTCAGATTTCCACCTTAATCAATCTATTTCTCTTCCAGTGTACTTCACTGACCATTCCTCCTCTGGCGAGAGGAGGCTGCACAGCTTAGATGTGAAGAGAGCCCTTAGTTACTACATTGAGCGAACCAAGGGTCACAGGTTTGACTCCCTCCAACTGTTCCTCACTTATGGTGAGGTTGGTAAAGGGAAACCTGCCACTTAAAGATCCATTGCCAGGTGGATTGTCTATTGTATCCAATTCTGTTATGAAAAGCTGGGTAAGGTTCCTCCCTCAGGCCTGAGGGCTCACTCTACCAGAGGTACAGCTGCTTCCTTGGCTGCTGCCAGGGACATCCCTATTCTAGAGATTTGTCAAGCAGCTACCTGGAAAACAGTTCACACTTTTACCAAGCATTGCTCTCTGGACACCCAGGCTAGGAGTGATGCTCGGTTTGGCACATCTGTACTTCAGAGCCTATTTCCTAAGTAGGTTCTGTCCCTCCTCCATGGAGGTACTGCTGTGTAGTCTGCATATGTCATAATATAGCAAGACTTCATGGTGTTTGAAGAAAAAATTACTCACCTTAGTAATGTTGTTTCTTCTAATGGAGTCTTGCTATATTATGACCTTCCCCCTTGCCTGCCCCTCTCAGAACCTCTGTTTTTGGGATGTGGGTGGGCAGTGCAGTGTTGGTACTTAGTAGATGCCCACCTTGTTTTCACCCCTCCTTTTTGGGGTGACTGGGTGTGTGTTTTCATTTTTTGGATCTCCTGACTTGAGTCTTTGTTTTGGGACCAAAAAATGTGTTTCTTATATTTAGTAGCCAGTTGGCTAGTGTATGTTTACAGCTTCCACACAGGACCTTAGTGAGTTTAGCTCATAAAGATCTGACAGTTTGAGTTTGAAGAACAACAGACAGAGTTTTCAACCGAGCTCGAGCTCAGCGTTCCATGCCTGGCATGGAAAGTTACCTCTTTCACCTCCGGAGCAGTTTGAAGGTTGGGACTCACTGCATATGTGATAATATAGCAAGACTCCATTAGAAGAAACAACATTACTAAGATGAGTAATTTTTTCTTCCTTCCTCTGGCAAGGGTGAAGGCCTTAGTAGACCTTGCTTCCTCATTTCAGCCTCAGGTTTCTCTTCCAGTGAGACAGTTCCTCCAACTCCTGGGCCACATGGCAGCCTCCACTGCAGTGGTTCAGGGAGCCAGATTTCAGATGCGGGACATTCAGTTCCATCTAAGGTCCTTTTAGTCACAGAGAACAGATTCTCTTACCAAACTGATTCCAGTGATCCGAACTCTGGTCCAGGCTCTCCAGTGGTGGCTGGACCAGGACAACCTCAGACAAGGGTTTCCATTTCTCCCTCAACTTCCATCAGTAGTACTGACTACGGATGCTTCTCTCCTACGCTGGGGAGCCCACCTGGGAGCCCTAACAGCTCAGGGGATCTGGTCCCCACAGGAGTCTCTTCTTCATATCAACCACCTGGAACTCAGGGCAGTTTTTCTAGCCCTTCAGACCTTTTCAGATTCAGTCAAAGGCAAGGTAGTCCAAGTCAGGACGGACAACACTACCACAATGTGGTACATCAGCAAGCAGGGAGGCACTCAGTCCACGGCCTTGTGCACAGAGGCTAAGAAGATTTGGTCTCTGGCCTATTCCCTTCGGACTTCCCTGGTAGCAGTTCATCTTCCAGGGAAGGACAATGTGCTGGCAGATGCCCTGAGCAGGATTTCACAGGGGCATCACGAATGGTCCTTGAATCCTCACATGCTGAGGATAATTTTCTCCAAATGGGGCATTCCAGAAATAGATCTATTTGCAGCACCAGACAATCATCAACTTCCTCTGTTTTGCTGCAGACCTCCAGTCCTGGGGACAGTTCCCCAGGATGCCCTCATTCTGAACTGGAAGGGCAGGTTTCCCTGTGCCTTCCCTCCTTTCCCTCTCCTGTTCAGAGTTCTGATCAAGATAAGAACTCAACCCTGCACAGTGATACTGGTGACTCCAGATTGGGCCAGACAACCCTGGTATCATGTACTGCTGTCCTTGGCTGTCTCACGTCCCCTGTCTCTTCCCAGGAGATACAATCTTCTCTCCTTCTCCCAGGGGTGGATCTGGTACCCCAATCTCCAGTCTCTCAACCTCAAGGCCTGGCTCTTGAAGTGTTAGAATATGCAGCTCTACATCTCTCTCTCAAGGAGTTCTAGATATTCTGAAGGTCTCCAGGAAACCTTCCATTAGAAAAACTTACAATTCCAAATGGAAGAGGTTCAGTATTTGGTGCACTCCGAAAGGTACTGTGCCTGATTCTGCAGGCATTTCCATAACCTTAGATTATCTAGCTCATCGGAATAGTCTAGGCCTTAGGCCTGCCACTCTGAAGGTTCATCTAGCAGCTGTCTCTGCATTCCTTTCAGCAGGGAAGGGCTTTTCCCTGGCATCTCATCCTATTTTCAGGAAGTTTTTCAAAGGCCTGGTTCACATTAACCTTCCCTTTAGGGAGCCTACTCTGCCTTGGGATCTTAATGTCTGCATTGCTCAGCTTATGCAGCCACCCTTTGAGCCTGTGTTTTCGGCTGAATTGAAGTACTTGACCTGGAAAACTGTATTCCTGGTAGCTATTACTTCTGCCAGGTAGATTAGCGAATTACAGGCCCTGTCAGTTGAACCTGACTTCATATCCTTCCATAGCGATAATGTGGTCTTAAGAACTAATAGGAGGTTCTTGCCTAAAGTGGTATTGGATTTTCACCTAAACCAGTCTATGTCTCTTCCTATATTTTTCACTGACCATTTTTCCCCAGGGGAAAGAAGATTACACAGTTTGGATGTTAAAATGGCACTTAGCTGCTACATAGAGCATACTAAGGCACACAAATGACTGTCTTCAATTGTTCCTCACTCATGGTGAAGTGGGGAAAGGTAAGCCTGCCACTAAGAGAACTATTGCCAAGTAAATTGTTTCCTGTATACAATTTTGCTATGACAAATTGGGTAGAACACCCCCTTCAGGCCTGAGGGCTCACTCAACTAGGGGTACAGCTGCTACTCTAGCTGCGGCCAGAGATATACCCTTGTTAGAGATCTGTAAAGCAGCCACCTGGAAAACAGTCCATACATTCACCAAGCATTACTCTCTGGACATCCAGGCTAGGAGTGATGCTAGGTTTGGCACAGCAGTACTGCATAGCCTGTTCCCAAAGTAGGTTCTGCATTCCCTCCTCCATGGTGAACTGCTTGTTAGTCTGCATTACGTCTGAATAGAGCAAGACTTCTTGTTGTTTGAAGAAAAAATTACTCACCATAGTAATGTTGTTTCTTCTAATGAAGTCTTGCTGTATTCAGACCCCACCCCCGTCTCCCCTCTCAGAACCTGTTTTTGGGAAGTGGGTGGGCAGGCAGGCACAGTATTGCACCTCAGAGGTGTGCCTTGTACCCTCCTTCTTGGTGGGGTAACTGTTACGTTTTTCCTTCTTGTGTTGCATAGTTTGAATTGTCACTACCTTATTTCTTCTTGGGTTGTCGACTTGAGTCTTTTTTAGACCCCAGAATGTATTTTGCCTTTGGGCTATGTGTTAAAACAATTTCCACATTTCAGTGTTAAGTTAGTTAGTTGCTCGTAAGAATCTGACGGTTGCACTGGTAAGTACCACAGACAGAGGTTTGAAAACCGAGCTCAAGCTTAACGTTCCATGCTTCTGCATGGAGTTAACTTTTCCTCTCCGGGGCAGTTCAAGTGCTGGGACTAACTGCATTATGTCTGAATACAGCAAGACTCCATTAGAAGAAACAACATTACTGTGGTGAGTAATTTTTTCTTGTATTTGTAACTGTGACTGTATGCATTACTTTTAAAACAATAAAAATATATATTGATAAAAAAAAGAGCAGCTGACGCCATTTGGACAACTTTAGCAAAACATAATATTTAGACACAGTTCAGCTTGTATTTCACATTAGTTCTGTATTTCAAACAACATGAAGTCTTGCTGTATTCTGACATTATGCAGTTAGCCACAGCATTTGAACTGCATCGGAGAGGAACGAGTTATCTCTATGCCAGAGCATAGAACGTTGAGCTCGAGCTCGGTTCAAACCTCTGCCTGCTGCACTTTGAAGTGTAACCTTCAAACAACATGAAGTTTTGCTGTATTCTGACAATCTGCAGTTAGCTCCAGCCTTTGAACTGCCCCGGAGTGTAGAGGATTAATTTTCTATGCAGTGCATAGAACGTTGAGCTCGAGCTCGGTTGAGGTATCTGTCTGCAGCACTTTGAAACCCAACTGTCAGATTCTTTACTCTGCCTCACTGAACAGTCGTTACGGAGATTTCTCCTTCTGCTCGGTTCAAAGTTGGTTAAAGTGTTGGGTTTTTCGCTTAATTTCCGTAGTATTATGGTTCAGGGCTCTGTCTGTGGTACAGTAAGTACTTTCGGTAGTAGTTCTGGGTTATTTATGGAAATTGTAAAAATTTTTCTCGATCGGTTCGGCTGAACCAATCCAACATATTTGAATTCTGTGTGTTGTCCTGTAGTGTGTGGTTACAGGTCCTTATCGGTTTTAAAAAAACGTGTTTTAACTTTTTTTTCCCGTACCCGTAACACGGTTAGAAACCAATAAGAGTCTTGCCTGGCGGTTGCCGAAAAAAGGGTAAGTTTGGTTAGGTTGGCCATGTCTGAGAAACCCAAGAAAAAAAGGGCCCACTGGGTTTCAACACTGCAGTGAGTGTGGGGAGGTCTTTGCTAAGGCCGATCCCCACACCACCTGTGTTTATTGTCTGGGGTTTGACCACCTCGATACAGACTGCCAAATATGTAAAAACTTTCCTAAGTCTACCCTGGAACAAAGATTAGGTAGACTTAGGGAAAAGGAGGCCGAGAAGTCCGCTGACCCGGATGGCCAGCCCAGTTCGGTTCAGACCGAACCAGAAGGAGTGCCCTCTGACCAGGGCAATACTTCTTTGGGCAAGAGGAGAGTTGATCCTGAGGGATCGGTTCCTACAGAAAGGAAACGTAAAGAAAAATCAGCTGGTTTGGATCCGGAGGTTCATGTTCCGACTGCTCTTGAGATTACCCGAACGATTCGGATTGTTGAATTGCTTCGCCCAGTTCCTTCCGATCCGGCTCCGTTAGCTAGGGGTTCGGTTCGGTCGGTTCCTCCGGTTCAGGATTATGCCCCTGAAGATTTTTATGAACCGGAATTTGAGGAGGAGGGGGATTATGAGCAATATGATGGTGATGATGATGGAGCAGAAAGTCTGGATGTGCCCATTGAACCGGACATCTCCCCAGACAGACCTTCTGGTGTTTCCCCTCCTAGGCTCTCTGAGTCCCCTTCCCACTATCTATTCTACAGAAAAGTGGCTGAAACCCTCCAGTTCCCTATGGAGGAGGCTACAGAGGATCAATAGGAGCCTGATTTTGTTGAAATGATGGACATCCCAGAGTCCAGGAGGCTGTCTATTCCCCTACACAAATCGTTTGGGAAACAGACACAAAAAATTTTAAAGTCTCCAAATTCTGTACCTCCTGTTGATAGAAGAATGGACAAGAGGTATCCCTTATCAGGCTCAGACATGGAATTTTTCTGTCAGCAATGCAGCCATGTTGGGGTCGTGCAGGCTGCAGCCTGTGACAGGGCTAATGTTCCTTTGGCTTCACACACCCCAGATAGAGACTCCAGGAGGATGGATGCCTTGGCAAAGAAACAGTACATGGCATCCTCTTTGGGACTCAGGCGGGCTAATTATATGGCCTGTGTATGCAGCCAGGTACCAGAAGTCCAGGTGGGACACTGTGCTGGCACTGGCTAAACAGGCCTCCCCCCAGCTGGCCAAGGAGCTGGAGAAGGTGTCTGCTGATGGGATTGAGGCATCTAAGGTACAGTTTCATGCTGCTGTGGACTCCAATGATGTGTCATCAAGAGTCATGGCTACAACTGTGGCTCTTCGGAGAATGGCTTGGCTCAGATGTACTAGCCTCTCACAGGACACCCAGGCTAAGGCCATGGATTTCCCTGTGGAAGGTAATTCTCTGTTTGGGGAGCAGACAGAGAGTTACATGAAAAAGATGAATGAGTATAGGACCACTTATAGGCGTGCACAGGCCAAGGAGACAGGCAGGCAACTCCTCAAAAGCAGCAATCTAGGGGCAGGGGCAGGTCTTTTCATAGGCCTTTCTACCAAGCACAGGCCTCTTCTCCCTTTTCACAGAGGGGGTTCTTCAGAGGGAGAGGCAGAAGGGGGATGAGCAGGGCTGCATCCACTCCTCAGCCTAGGGCTCCTGCCAAGCAGACACCCTGATGGGTCTGCCCTGGTCGACTCTCCTATCCCTGTAGGGGGTAGACTGGCTTACTTTGTCCAGGACTGGATGTCTGTTACTTCAGACAAGCGGGTTCTGGAAGCAGTAAGCCAGGGACTGGTTCTCAGCTTCAAAAAATTTCCAAAGATGAGAGCCAGATCCTTTCCACCTGCAAATCTCTCTGAAACCCTTGCCCTAGAGGCAGAGGTTTCATCTCTTCTGGCCTTAAGAGCCATAGAGAGAGTTCCTACCCTACACCGGGGCAAAGGTCTTACTCCAGGTACTTCCTTACCCCAAAAAAGACAGGGGAGTGGTGACCCATCCTAGATCTAAGATACCTGAGCAAACATCTTTTAAAACCAAGGTTCAAGATGGTGACTCTGGGAATAATTCTTCCCTCCCTAAGGCCAGGGGACTGGCTAGCCTCCCTGGACCTCAAAGATGCCTACTTTCAGCTCCCACAGAAGGTACCTCAGGTTCAAATTGCCCTCAGGCCACTATCAGTTCAAAGCAATGCCCTTCGGTCTAACATCAGCTCCAAGGGTTTTCACAAAGTGCCTGGTAGTAGTAGTTGCCTTTCTAAGAAGGCAAAAGATTTCCATTTCTCCATATCTGGACCACTGGCTCAGAGTGGGTCAGTCTCCAGACCAAGTCAAGTCAGACCTGCAAGTGACTCACCAAGTGCTCACTTCCCTGGGATTTCTTCTCAACCTTCCCAAGTCAGTTCTTGAACCGGTGCAGCTTTTTACCTTTATAGGGGCAGAGCTAGATACTGTCAAAGCAAGAGCCTTTCTTCCCCTGGAAAGGGCAAGAGTTCTTATAGAGCTGGCTTCTTCCTTCAGCCTTCAGGTGTCCCGACCAGCAAGGCACTTCTTTCAGCTCCTGGGCCACATGGCAGCTTCTACAGCGGTGGTCCAAGGGGCAAGATTCCAGATGAGGGACATTCAATTTCATCTGAGGGCCTTTTGGTCCCAAAGGAAGGATCCTCTTACCAAACTGATTCCAGTGACTTGGACACTGATCCAAGCTCTTCAATGGTGGCAGGATCAGGATAATTTAAGGCAAGGGGTCCCATTTGTCACTCAGTCTCATTCAGTGGTCCTTACCACGGATGCTTCTCTTTTGGGGTGGGGAGCCCATCTGGGGGCTCTCACAGTCCAGGGACCGTGGTCCCCTCAGGAATCCCTTCTTCTTATCAATCTCCTGGAACCAGGGCAGTTTTTCTGGCCCTGCAAGCTTTCTCTCAGTCAGTGCAGAACAAGGTGGTTCAGGTCAGAACAGACAACACCACCACCATGTGGTACATCAACAAGCAGGGAGGCACTCGGTCCATGGCCTTGTGCACAGAAGCCATGAAATTGTGGTCCCTGGCTTATTCTCTGCAGACCTCTCTGATAGCAGTCCACCTTCCAGGGAAGGACAGTGTGCTAGAAGATGCACTGAGCAGGATCTCCCAGGGCCATCACTAATGGTCCCTGGACCCTCTGGTGTTGAAAGTGATTTTTTCAAGATGGGGCACTCCAGAGATAGATCTCTTTGCAGCCCCAGACAATCACCAACTTCCTCTGTTTTGTTGCAGACCCCACAGTTTTGGGGTCAGTCCCTCTGGATGCTCTGATGTTGAACTGGGAAGGGAACTTTCTGTATGCCTTCCCTCCCTTTCCTCTACTGTTCAAGGTTCTTGTCAAGGTAAGGTCACAACCCTGCAAAGTGATTCTGATTGCTCCAGATTGGGCCAGGCAGCCCTGTTACCACCTCTTACTGTCTCTAGCAGTCCATTTTCCCAGGAATTACGACCTGTTAACCTCTACTCAGGGGAGGATTTGGTACACCAGTCTTCGGTCTCTCAATCTCAAGGCATGGCTCTTGAAGAGTTAGAGTCTGCAGATTTGCATCTGTCCTAAGGGGTTCTGGATATTCTCAAAGCCTCTCAAAAGCCTGTCACTAGAAAGACTTATAACTCCAAATGGAAAAGATTCAGCATTTGGTGTTCCAAGAAGCATGTATCTCCTGACACTGCTGAATTGCCTACAGTTCTGGATTATATGGTCCATCTTAATGGTCTAGGCCTCAGACCAGCTACTCTCAAGGTACACTTGTCAGCTGTTTCTGCTTTTCTGTCAGTGGAAAGCCTTCCACTGTCATCTCACCTGTATTCTGTAAATTTTTCAAGGGATTATCCTTTCCAATCTCCTTTGGGATCCTGCCCTACCTGGGACATAAATGTTTGCATTGCTTAACTTATGCAACCCCCTTTTGAGCCTATGTCCTCAGCAGAGCTTAAGTACTTGACTTGGAAAACTGTGTTTCAAACAACATGAAGTCTTGCTATATTATGACAATTGCAGTTTGTCCCACCATTAGAACTGCTCCGGAGGTGAAAGAGTTAACTCCCATTCTAAGAATGGAACTAAGCGCACAAGCTCGGTTAGAGAAGCTCTGTCTGGGTTATTTCAAACCCAAACTGTCAGATTCTTTACTCCGCCTCACTGAACAGTCGCTCCGGAGATTTCTCCTCCGCTCGGTTCATTTCTCGGTTTAAACAGTGTTTTCGGTTCAAATCAACCGAGAATATTATTATTTAACATAAAACCGATTGGTTCAAACTCTGTCTGTGGTATATATAAGTAATTTCAGTTTAATTTCTGTGTGGAACTTGTAAAATATTATCGGTTCAGTTTGAACCGATCAAGCTTCTTTAAAACTTGAAGTTACAAAAATTAGAGGTTTTAGAGTCCGGTTCCCGGTTCTTATAGGTTCTAAAAACCGAATTCATTCGTATTTTTTCCAAGACCCATTGACACGGTTAGGAACCGATAAGGGTGTCTTGCCTGGCACTGCCGTTAAAAGGGACAAGTTTTTGGTTAGAGCTGGCATTATGTCTGAGAAACCCAAAGAAAAATCAGGCCCACTGGGTTTCAACACTGTGATGCTGTTGGGAAGTCTTGCCAGGCGACCCACACACCACATATGTATATTGTCTGGGGTTTGACCACCTCAATTCAGACTGCCAGATTTGTAAATTTCCTGCAGCCACCCTGGATAAGAGGTTAGCAGGCTCAGGGGCGAGAGGCCAAAGAGTCCGTGACCCCGGATGGCCAGCCCGGTTCGGTGCCAGCGGAACTGGAGGGGTAGCCACTCTGACCAGGGCGGGACTTCCTCGGGCAACGCTAAGCTGACTCGGATGAGCCAGTTCCAGAAGAAAACAAGAAGAATCAGCAGGTGTGGAGCCCAAAATTCCTTCTCCAACTGCTGCAGAGATAGCAAAGCTATTCAGATTGTCCAGTCACTTTCTCTGGTTCGATCCGAACCGCCACTGTCTGGTAAAATGTCGGTTGGTCGGTTCACGGTTCAGGAATATGATGTTGAGGTTTTATGAACCAGAGGAGGATGATTATGAAAAGTATGAATGTGACTTGGAGAGGTCTGGGTGTGCCCATTGAACAGACATCTCCCAGACAGACCTTTAGAATCTCCCCTATGCTTTCTGGTCCCCCTCTCACTTTATGTTTTACAAAAGTTGCTAGAAACCCTCCAGCTCCCATTGGAGAAGCTGTGGATGAGCAAGAAGAACCTGATTTTATAGAAATGATGGAAATAACAGAGTCTAGGAATTGTCTATTCTTTACATAAATCATTTAGAAACAAACAATAAAAAATTTAAAACTCCTAATTCTGTGCCTCCCTGTGGATAAAAAGAATGGACAGGAGGTACACACTGTCGAGTCTGACACAGAATTCCTTTCACAACTATGCAGTCATGTTGGGGTGGTTCAGGTTATGCAGCCTGTGATAAAGCTAATATTCCTGGCTTCACATCCTCCTGACAAGGATTCAGGAAGATTGATGCCATGGCTAAAAACAATACAACGTGGCGTCCTTGGGACTCAGGCAAGCAAATTACATGGCTTATGTAGCAAGGTATCAAAAATCTAGATGGGACACTGTCATGGCTTTGGCCAAACAGGCCTCTGGCCAGCTTGCTAATGAGCTGGAACAGGTGGCTGCTGATGGCACTGAGGCATCCAAGGTGCAGTTTCATGCTGCTGTGGATTTTAATGATGTATCCTCTAGGTCATGGCTATGTCTGTAGCTTTTACGTGGGTTGGCCTGGCTCAGGTGTACTAGCTTGTCACAGGATACCCAGACTGAGCTATGGTTTTCCTGTGGTGGGAGATTCTCTGTTTGGGGAGCAGACAGAGAATTATATGAAGAAAATGGATGAATATAGGACTACCTATAGAGTGCCCAAGCAAGGGCGGCAAGCCCTCTCAGAGGCAGACCCCAGGGTAGGGGTAAAGCCTTTTCACAGGCCTTTTACCAAACCTAGGCCTCCTCTGCTTATGCTCAAGAGGGCTTCTTCAGAGGCAGAGGCAGGCGGGGTGTGGGCAGGCCTGCTCCCACCTCTCAGCCTAAAGCACCTGCCAAACAGACACCCTGATGGGGTGTCCAGGGCCAGTCTCCTTACCCGTAGAGAGCAGGTTAGCTTACTTCATTCAGAACAGGATGTCTCTAACATCAGACAAGTGGGTCCTGGAAGTAGTAAGCCAGGGTTAGTTCTCAGCTTCAAAAAGTTCCCAAAGATGAGAATCAGATCTTTACCCACCTACAAACTCTTTAGAGACCTTTACTCTAGAAACAAGTCTCAACCCTCCTGGCTCTCAGAGCTGTAGAAAAGAGTTTCTCCCCTACACCAGGGCAAGGGTCTGTACTCCAGATGTTCCTTACCCCAAAAGACAGGAGAATGGCGGCCCATTTTAGAACCTCGAGATATCTGAACAAACACCTTTTGAGCCAAAGTTCAGAATGGTAACTGGCAATGATTTTGCCTCTCTCTAAGGCCAGGGGACTGGCTAGCCTCCTGGACCTCAGGATGCCTATTTTCACGTCCATAATCAGAAGCTCCACCGAAAGTACCTTAGATTCGAACTGCCCTCGGGTCACTACCAGTTCACAGCAATGCCTTCGGCCTCACCTCTGCCCCAAGGGTATTCACAAAATGTCTGGCAGTAGCAGTTGCTCATTTAAGGGCAAAGGGTTGTTGTTTTTCCCTATCTGGACGACTGGCTCATTGTAGGCCAGTCCCAGAACAGGTAAATCTCACTTACAAGATTACCAGCAGCTGCTCAGCCTCCTGGGCTTCTATACCTAAGTCTTCAAAGTCGGTTCTGGAACAGTTCAGGTGCTCACCTTCATAGGGTGCAGATGTGGACACTTAAGCAGGCCAGAGCCTTCCCTGCCCTTAGAGAGGATAAGGACTGGTGGCTCTGGCCACCTCCTTCACTGTGCAGGTCTCTCGACCAGCAAGACACTTTTGCAGCTCCTGGGGCACATGGCTGCGTCCACAGCCATAGTGCAAGGAGCAAGATTTCAGATGAGGGACATTCAGTTTCACTGAGAGCCTTTTGGTCTCAGAAAAGAGACCCCTTTCCAAGTTGGTCCCAGTGACCCGAACCCTGATCCAGGCCCTCCAGTGATGGCAGGATCAGAGCAATTTAAGACTGGGGTCCCCTTCTTTCATCCTCTGTCTCACTCCTTGACCCTCACTACAGATGCTTCCCTCCTGGGCAGAAGCCCACATGGGCGACCTCTCCACTCCAGGAGTGTGGTCCCCCAGGAATCTCTGCTCCACATCAATTTGCTGGAACTCAGAGCTGTCTTTTGCACTTCAAGTGTTTTCTCGTCTTCAGAACAAAGTGGTACAAGTCAGAACAGACAACACCACAGCAATGTGGTACATCAACAAGCAGAGGACACTCGGTCTTGAGCCTTGTGCACGAGGGCAATAAGTTGTGGTCTCTGGCCTATTCCTGAACACTTCCCTCATAGCAGTTCATCTTCAGGAAAGGACAATGTCCTAGCAGGCACCTCACTCAGCAGGATTTCCCAGGGCCATCACGAATGGTCTCCTGGATCCTCAAGTACTGGGGATAGTTTTTTGCCAGATGGGGCACCCCTCAGATGAATCTTTTGCAGCCCCAGACAATCACCAACTTCCACTTTTCTGTTGCAGGCCCCAGTGTTGGGCTCAGTCCCCTGGATGCCTTTCTCCCAGATTGGGAAGGGAAGTTTCTTTATGCCTTTCCCCTTCCTCTCTATTCAAGGTGCTAGTCAAAATCAGATCCCAGCCTTTGAAGGGTGATTCTGGTGCCCCAGATGAGCCAGGCAGCCTGGTACCCACTCCTTCTGTCCCTAACAGTCCATCTTCCCTGTGTCTCCCCAGGAATCACAACCTGTTAACCTGTGCCCAGGGAGGTTTGGTATCGAACCTCAAATCCCTCAACCTCAGAGCCTGCTCTTCAGGGTTAGAATTTGCTGACCTACACCTTTCTCAGGGTGTTCTTGAAATCCTAAAGGCTTCTAGGAAGCCTTCCACTAAAACTACTTATAATTCTAAGTGGAAAAAGGTTTTCCATTTGGTGTTCTGGAAACATATTTCCCGGAATCTGCTGATTTGCCCATTGTTTTGGACTATATGGTCCATCTTAATTCTTTGGGCCTGAGACCAGCTACCCTGAAAGTACATTTGGCAGCTGTCTCTGCTTTTGTTTCAGCAGGAAAGCCCTCCTCTCTTTCTGCTCACCTGTATTTTCCAAGTTTTTTCAAGGATTACTTCATACTAATCCACCTTTTTGGGGATCCGCCCTGCCTGGAACCTTAATGTTTGCATTGCCCAGTTAATGTAACCCCTTTAAACCTCTGTCTTCTGCAGAGCTTAAGTACTTAACTTGGAAAACTGTTTTCCTAGTGCCTATCACTTCTGCCAGGTGCATAAGTGAGTTGCAAGCCTTGTCAGTGAGAAACTGACTTTATTTCTTTCACAGGGATAAGGTGGTCCTCAGGACTAACAGGAAGTTTTGCCTAAGGTGGTTTCAGATTTCCATCTTAACCAATCTATCTCCCTTCCAGTGTTTTCACTGAACATTCTTCCTCTGGTGAGAGGAGACTGCACAGTTTAGATGTTAAGAGGGCCCTAAGTTACTATATAGAACGTACCAAGGGTCACAGGTTCAAATCCCTCCAACTTTTCTCACTTACAGTGAGGTCGGAAAAAGGAGACCTGCCACTAAGAGATCAATTGCCAGGTGGATTGTCTCTTGTATCACAATTTGTTATCAGAAACTGGGGAGAGTTCCCCCTCTGGCCTGAGGGCTCATTCTACCAGAGGTACAGCCAGCGTCTCTAGCTGCTGCCAGAGACATCCCTATCTTAGAGATATATCAAGCTGCACTACCTGGAAAGCGGTACACACTTTCACCAAGCATTCCTCTCTGGATGTCCAGGCCAGGAGATGCTCGATTTTAGCTGGCTGACCCAGCTGGGGTTCAGAGCCTATTCCTAAGTAGTTCTGTCCCTCCTCCATGGAGGTACTGCTGTGTCTGCAATTGTCATAATATAGCAAGACTTCATGTTGTTTGAAGAAAAATTACTCACCTTAGTAATGTTGTTTCTTCTAATGGAGTCTCGTTATATTATGACCTCCCCAAGCCTGCCCTCTCAGAACTCTACTGGGTGGCTGGGTGGGTAGCCTAGTGTGGGCACTAGTTATGCCCTATTATATGTTTTCCACCCTTCTTGGGGGTTTTTGGGAGTGTGGTGTTTTTATTTTATATTATATTAATACTTCTGGTCCCCTGACTTGAGTCTTTGTGTTGGGACCAGCAATAAGTGATAATATTTAGGTAGCCAGTTGGCTAGTGTAGGTTACAGCTTCCACACAGACCTTAGTGAGTTTTTGCTCATAAAGATCTGACAGTTTGGTTTTGAAATAACCCAGACAGAGCTTCTCTAACCGAGCTCGTGCTCTAAGTTCCATTCTTAGAATGGGAGTTAACTCTTTCACCTCTGGAGCAATTCTAATGGTGGGACAAACTGCAATTGTCATAATTTAGCAAGACTCCATTAGAAGAAACAACATTACTAAGGTGAGTAATTTTTTCTTCTGGTAGCTATTACCCAGCCAGACGTATCAGTGAATTGCAAGCCCTGTCAGTAGAACCTGATTTTATCTCCTTTCATAGAGATAAAGTGGTCCTTAAAACCAATAGGAGGTTCTTGCCCAAAGAGGTTTCAGACTTCCATTTGAATCAGTCTGTGTCTCTCCCTGTTTTCTTCACTGATCATTCTTCCTCAGTGGAGAGGAGGCTACACAGTTTAGATATTAAAAGAGCCGTTAGCTACTACATAGAGCATAACAAGGGTCACAGGTTTGATTCCCTTCAGTTGTTCCTCACTTATGGGGAAGTGGGAAAGGGCAAACCTGCCACCAAGAGAACTATTGCCAGGTGGATTGTTTCTTGTATACAAATTCTGCTATGAGAAACTGGGAAAAATTCCACCCTCAGGCCTGAGGGCTCATTCCATAAGAGGTACAGCTGCTTCCCTGGCTGCTGCCAGGGATATCCCTTTGTTAGAAATTTGTCAAGCCGCCACCTGGAAAACAGTCCATACCTTTACGAAGCATTACTCTCTGGATAGCCAGGATAGTAGTGATGCTCAGTTTGGCACAGCAGTACTTCAGAGCCTATTCCCAGAGTAGGTTCTGTCCCTCCTCCATGGAGGTACTGCTTGGTAGTCTGCAGATTGTCAGAATACAGCAAGATTTAATGTTGTTTGAAGAAAAAATTACTCACCTTAGTAATTATATTTCTTCTAATGGAGTCTTGCTGTATTCTGACCTCCCTCTCTGCCTCCCCTCTCAGAATCTGTTTTTGGGAAGTGGGTGGGCAGGCGCAGTGTTGAACCCCAGGGGTGCTTCAAGCACACCCTCCGCTCTAATCTGGGTGCTTTGTATTATAAGCTTTTATTTTTGGATCGGTTTAGTTTTGGGTTTCCTGACTCGAGTCTTCCTTTGGGAATCCAAAACTTTCTGTTGCCAGTTGGCTAGTAAAAATTTTACAATTTCCACATAGTTAGTCAGTAAGTGGTTGCTCGTAAGAATCTGACAGTTGGGTTTTAAAGTGCTGCAGACAGAGACCTCAACCGAGCTTGAGCTCAACGTTCTATGCACTGCATAGAAAATTAACCCTCTACACTCCGGGGCAGTTCAAAGGCTGGAGCTAACTGCAGATTGTCAGAATACAGCAAGACTCCATTAGAAGAAATATAATTACTAAGGTGAGTAATTTTTTCATCAGATTATTTACTCTGCCTAACTGAACAGTCGCTCTGGAGATTTCTCCTTCGCTCATGGTTTGATGCGGTCTAAAAAACGTCGGTTTTACTGATACTTTTCTTTGTTTTCCGGTTCAGATCCCTATCTGTGGTACAGTAAGTGCTTAGGTAGTGGACTTGCTTAGAAAAAATTTTGTGGGAATTGTAAACTAGCTTTTCAACCGGTTTGGCTGAACCGGTTCCTGTATTGGTGTGTGTATTTGTCTTTTTCTTTCAGGATTTAGTGTGAGGTACTAGTCCTTATCGGTTTTAAAAAAACGTATTTCATCGTTTTTTTCAAATACCCGTAACACGGTTAGAAACCGATAAGGGGGTCTTGCCTGGTTGTTGCCACAAAAAGGGTAAGTGTTGGCATGGCCCGTCTAGAAACGAAAGAAAAACCGGGCCCGGGTTTCAACACTGCAGTGAGTGTGGGAGGCCTTTGCTAAGGCCGATCCCACACCACCTGTGTTTACTGTCTGGGTTTGACCACCTGAGTCAGACTGCCAAATTTGTAAATTTCCTAAAGCCACCCTGGATAAAAGATTGGGCAGGCTTAGGGAGAAGGAGGCCGAGAAGTTCGCTGACTTGGATGGCCAGCCTGGTTCGTTTTCGACCGAACCTGAGGGAGTGCCCACTGACCTGGGCGATACTCCCTCGGGCAAATGGAGAGCAGATCCTGAGGGGTCGGTTCCAGTGAAAAGAAAAGGAAAGATTAAGTCGGCCAGTTCGGATCCAGAACCGCATCATCCGACCACCAAAGAGATTCTCTAAGCGATCAGCATAGTTGAATCACTCCGTCCGGTTCTGACTGATCCGACACTTTTGGGCAGGCGTTCAGTTCGGTCGGTTCCTCCGTTTCAGGATTATTCCCCTGAAGATTTTTACGAACCAGATTTGGAGGGGGATGATGATGATGATGATGATGATGATGGTGGTGGTGGTGGTGGTGTGGAAGGTCTGGATGAGCCCATAGAACCAGACATCTCCCCTGACAGGCCTTCTGGTGTTTCCCCATCTAGGCCTTCTGAGTCCCCTTCCCACTGTATGTTTTACAGGAAAGTGGCAGAAACCCTCCAGCTCTCTTTGGAAGAAGCTGTCGAGGAGCAAGAGGAGCCTGACTATGTGGAGCTGATGGACATCCCAGAGTCCAAGAGGTTGTCTATTCCCCTTCACAAATCCTTTGGAAAACAGACACCTAAGTTGCTTAAAACTCCAAATTCTTTACCTCTTGTGGACAGAAGAATGGACAAGAGGTACATGTTGTCAAGCTCAAGTACGGAGTACTTGTACCAGCAATGCAGTCATGTTGTGGTTGCTCAGGCTGCATCCTGTGAAAAGGCTAACATACCCTTGGCTTCACACACCCCAGATAAAGACTCCAGGAAGCTGGATGCCATGGCTAAGAAACAATACATGCATCTTCTTTGGGACTCAGGCAGGCTAATTACATGGCCTACCCAGCCAGGTACCAGAAGTCCAGATGGGACACTGTACTGGAACTGGCTAAGCAGGCCTCCCCCCAGCTTGCCAAGGAGCTGGAGGAGGTGGCTGCTGATGGGATTGAGGCATCAAAAATCCAATTTCTTGCTGCCGTGGACTCCAATGATGTGTCATCAAGAGTCATGGCTACATCTGTGGTGCTTTGGAGACTAGCTTGGCTCAGATGTACTAGCCTATCACAGGATTCCCAGGCTAAGGCTATGGATTTCCCTATTGTCAATCATTCTCTGTTTGGGGAGCAGACAGAGAATTATATGAAAATGATGGATGAGTACAGGACCACTTATAGGGGTGCACAGGCCAAGGAAAGGCAGGCAACTCCTCAGAGGCAGCCAGCTAGGGGCAGGCCTTTTCCCAGGCCTTTCTACCAGGCACAGGCCTCCTCTCCTTTTTCCCAGAGGGGGTTCTTCAGAGGGAGAAGCAGAAGGGGGATGAGCAGGGCTGCATCCTCCTCTCAGCCTAAGGCTCCTGCCAAGCAGACACCCTGATGTGTCAGCCCAGGCCGACTCCCCAAAGCCTGTAGGAGGCAGTCTGGCTTACTGCTCCCAGCATTGGAAGTCTGTTACCTCAGACAAG
Source organism: Neoceratodus forsteri (assembly GCA_016271365.2). Taxonomy (NCBI): domain Eukaryota; kingdom Metazoa; phylum Chordata; order Ceratodontiformes; family Ceratodontidae; genus Neoceratodus; species Neoceratodus forsteri. The sequence continues at coordinate 1,072,818,366 of CM028130.1, forward strand.
TGGGTCCTGGAGGTAGTAAGCCAGGGACTGGGCCTCAGTTTCAAAAAATGTCCAAAGCTGAGGGTCAGGTCTTTTCCACCTTCAAACGTCTCTGAAGCCATTGCCCTAGAGACCGAGGTTTCATCTCTGCCGGCTCTGAGAGCCATAGAGAAAGTTCCTACAATTCACAGGGGCGAGTCTGGCAGCTAGATACTTTCTTTTAAAAACAGGGGAGTGCCAGCCCATCCTAGACTTAAGATACCTAAACAAGCATCTACTAAAGCCAAAATTCAAAATGGTGACTCTGAGAATAATTCTTCTCTCTCTAAGGCCAGGGGACTGGCTTGTCTCCCTGGACCTAAAGGATGCCTACATTCACATTCCCATCAGGAGCTCCCACACAAGGTACCTTAGGTTCGAACTGCCTTCGGGCCATTACCAGTTCAGAGCAATGCCCTTCGGTTTAACATCAGCTCCAAGGGTATTCACAAAATGCCTAGCAGTAGTAGTGGCCTTTCTAAGGAGAAAAAACGTCTCCATTTTTCCATACCTGGATGACTGGCTCATAGTGGGCAGTCTCCAGACCAAGTCAAGTCAGATTTACAAGTGAATCAGCAAGTTCTCACTTCTCTAGGATTCCTCCTCAATCTTCCCAAGTCAGTTCTCGAGCCAGTACAACTCTTGACTTTCATAGGGGTAGAGTTGGATACTGTCAAAGCGAGAGCATTTCTCTCCTTGGCAAGGGTAAGGGCCATTATAGAGTTGGCCTCCTCTTTCCACCTTCTGGTGTCTCAACCAGCAAGGCATTTTCTACAGCTTCAAACAACATGAAGTCTTGCTATATTATAGACATTAGCAGTTTGATCCAGCTCTAGAACTGCCCCGGAGTGAAATGGTTAAAACCATTCCAAAATAGAATTTTGGCACGAGAGCAGCTCTATCTGTGTCATTTCAAACTTGAACTGTCCAGATTCTTTACTTAGCCTCAGTGAACAGTCGCTCGAATTTCTCCTTCTGCTCGGTTCATTTCTCGGTTTAAAAGTGTTTTCTCGGTTGGATTTAACGAGAATAGTTTATTTTAACACATAAAACCGTTCGGTTCAAGCTCTACCTATAGTAACCGTAAGTAAATGAAAGGTTTTTGTCTGTGTGGAACTTGTAAGTTATCGATTCGGTTTAGAACACGATCAGTGAGTTTAAAACTCATTTAAAACTAAAGTTACTATTTTAGAGTGCGGTTCCCGGTTCTTATTGGTTCTAAAAAAGCAGTTTATTGGTTTTTCAATACCGATGACAGATTAGAAACCGATAAGGTGTCTTGCCTGGCACTGCCGTTAAAAGGGCGAAGTTTTGGTTAGGCTGGCATTATGTCTGAGAAACTCAAAAGAAAAACCGGGCCACTGGGCTTCCAACACTGTGATGTTTGTGGGAAGTCTTTGCCAAGGCTGGCCCACACATATGTTTATTGTCGAGGTTTACCACCTCCAGTCAGACTGCCAGGTATGTAGAATTTCCTGCAGCCACCCTGGAAAAAGATTGGGCAGGCTCCAGGAGCGAGAGGGCCAAAAAGTCCGCTGACCCGGATGGCCAGCCCGGTTCGGTGCCAACCGAACCAGAAGTGTACCCTCTGACCAGGGCCCGAAGACTTCACCGGGCAAAAGAAAAGCTGGTTCTGAGGAACCAATTCCAGTAAAGAAAACAAGAAAATCAGCAGGTCTGGGTCCAAAATTCCTTCTCCAACTGCTGCGAGATAACAAAAGCCATACAAATTGTCCAGTCACTGTCTCAAGGTCCGTCCGAACCACCACTATCTGGTAAAGGTCAGTTCATCCGGTCCCAGTGGTTCAGGATTATGATATTGAGAATTTTATGAACCAGAGGAGGAGGAGAGTTATGAACAGTAAGAATGTGGCTGGGAAGGTCTGGGTGTGACCATTAGACAGACATCTACCCAGACAGACCTTTAAATCTCCCCTATGCTGTCTGAGTCCCCATCTCATTTATGTTTTATAAAAAGTTGATGAAACCCTCCAACTTCTACTTTAGAAGAGGCTTGGATGAGCAAGAGGAGCCTGATTTTGTAGAAATGAGTGGATATTCCAGAGTCTAGGAGATTGTCTATTCCTTTACATAAGTCTTTTAGGAAACAAACAATTAACATTTTAAAGCTCCTAATTCTGTGCTTGCTCCACCTTGAAGATAAAAAAGATGGACAGAAGGTATACATTGTCAGGCCCTGATACAAGAATTCCTTTCTCAGCAATGCAGTCATGTTGGGGTAGTTCAGGCTGCTGCCTGTGATAAAACTAATATTCCCTTGGCTTCCATCCTCTGACAAGAATTCCAGGAAGATTGATGCCATGGCAAAACAGTATATGGCAGCCTCTCTGGGACTCAGGCAAGCAAATTATATGGCTTATGTAGCTAGGTATCATAAATCTAGATGGGATACTGTTATGCAATTGGCCAAGCAGGCCCATGGCCAGCTGGCTAGTGAACTAGAACAGGTGGCTGCTGATGGCATTGAAGCCTCTAAGGTTCAGTTTCATGCTGCTGTGGATGTTTTTTTTTGTATAATCTTTTTTATTAGTTTCTTATATCCATACATCAGAAGAGTAAGAAAAGGATATCTCCACCAACACTTATCAGATATTACATATTGCATGCCATAAGTTCCACACATCTCATCCAGCCAACACTGGCATATAGTACAGTGGTGATGCTGATAAAATTTATACTTCCAACATCTCTCAGCCAACCTCTATATATCCTATCTAAAACACTACTCTCCGTGGAGATGAGCAAAAGGAGGAAAAACAGAGCATAAGGGTAGAAAAGCTCAGAAAATAGAAAAGATAAAGATATAGAAAGTTCCCCCCTCCCTCCCAGCTAATCGAAATTCACTTATACAGATATGTCATTCTTACTCCTCCACCTTTATCAATTACATTATTACTTCCTGCTCCAAGGACTTCATAGAATTTAGATAGGGTGCCCACATACTTTGAACTGCCTTTCCCTTCCTTTAATCTTATATCAACCTCTCTAATTGTAGCACATCCCATATAAGAGGTTCCTCCACTGTCGAACTGTGGGTTTGTCTCCTAAAACCCAAGTATTCAGAATACACTGTTTGCCAGTACTAAGAGCACTCCATCCATCTCTTCAGCCTCTCCCTCATCCCGAGGTGCACCATCCACCCCAAACAGCAATGTGGTGGTTCTACTTTAATCTGTTGTCCCGACATAACTGTCAACTCCTGTGCTACCTTAGCCCAAAACTCTTGGAGTATCTGGCACGACCAGCGAATGCAGATAGGTACCCAAAGCTGACCCACATCTTTGACAGATGGCCGAAATTGCTGAGTTATATCTATTCACTGCCACAGGTGGAGTGTAGCATTCTGATGTACAAATTTATAATCTACCTCCTATATTTATTACAAAACAGGAGACCTTGATATGTCCCTTTCATTAAGACCCATTGCTCCTCAGAGTGAGATTCCCAGATCCTTTTCACAGGCATCTAGTTTTTGTTTGTCATATCTGGCCCTTGAAGGCGGAGGGCAACTGTGGTTTGCCTAATCATACCTCTGGTTTCTGTTTTAGTTGCTGTAACAGATCTTCTAGGATCTGTATTTTAATATCCGGGCCTCTTTTCCTTTCAATATCTTGCACATACTTTCTCACTTGGAGTACTAGAACATATGATGTGTGGGAGACCCAGGTCTGTCCTCAGCGTTCCAAAGTCCGAATCTCCTTTCACCCTTAAGTCATTAAGGCACATTATCCACTGTCTTCCCATTTCTGAAATTTGGGATCCCTATTCCGAGAATAAAAGCAGATTCCCGTGCGTAAAATAAGATACTCTCCTCTTATGTCCAATCCTTTTTTAATTTGTTCCCAGCTGTCTACTACTTCTTTCACTAAAATATTCGAAACCCGTTTATCACGTAGTCCCCTAATACCTGCTTCTGCCAGTAGGGACGACACCCTCACTCCAAGTCCCTCCTCCTCCAAGTCCATCCAGCTAGCTTCTTTTGGCTTATATACCCAATCTTTAATAATCCTCATTTGTGCCGCCCAGAAGTACAATTTCATATCTGGGTAATTCAGCCCTCCCTTGGATTGGTCAGCTTTTAACCTATTCCAGCTAGCCCTAGGTTTCTTCCCTTGCCATATAAACCCCGAGCAGTGCTTCTCAAAGATCTTTATATCCTTCCCTGTCAGTCCCATTGGCAGCATCTGGAGTGGGTATAGAAGTCTCGGGAGTACATTCATCTTAAGCAAATTAATACGTCCCATCCAGGACAAGGGCAAATTTCTCCATCTATCCATATCTCCTTTCAACACTTTCAATGGCGGGGCATAGTTCAGCCATAAAGGGTGATCTCAGGTCCCTACCTATTTTGATCCCTAGACATGTAAGGTTTGTAGCCACCCTTTTAAGGCCCCATGTATCATTTGCCCCTCTTCTCTTTCTTCTCCCAATAATAGAAATTCAGATTTTCCCAAATTCAATTTATAGCCTGAGAACGTAGCAAATTGACCTATAATTTCCAACAAGCGGGCATGGGGCATAGGGTTCCTCACGTATAGCATCATCATCATCATACAGGGTTGTTTTATGCTGAGATCACTTTTCCCTCTTATCCCTGAACTCTTGCATCTTCCTAACAGCTATTGCTAGCGGTTCAATCATCATTACAAAAGCGAGGATAAGGGCATCCCTGTCTTGTCCTCTATGAAGTCCAAATTGTTCCGTCATGTTCCCATTAACTAAAACCGCAGCCTTAGGTGCCCAATACAGTGCCCTTACCATTTTAATGAAGTCTTCCCCTAATCCAGACCGCTCCAGAACCACAAACAAGTATGGCCATTCAATCCTGTCAAACGCCTTTTCTGCGTCCATGGATAGTACCGCTGTACGCTCCCCCATTCTTTTAGCATGAGCCACCACATTGGGATCTTCCTAATATTAGTTTAAGCTCTGCAGAAGACAGAGGTTCAAAAGGGGTTGCATTAACTGGGCAATGCAAACATTAAGGTCCCAAGCAGGGGCGGTTCCCGAAAGGAGGATTAGTATGGAGTAATCCTTAAAAAACTTGGAAAACACAGGATGAGAGGAAAGAGGATGACTTTCCTGCTGACACAAAAGCAGACACAGCTGCCAAATGAACTCTCAAGGCAGCTGGTCTGAGACAGAATTAAGATGTACCATGTAATCTAACAAAATGGGCAATTCAGCAGATTCTGGGAAATATTTTCCCAGCACACCAAATGGAAAACCTTTTCCATTTAGAACTATAAGTAGCCTAGTGGAAGGCTTTCTGGAAGCCTTTAGGATCTCAAGAACACCCTGAGAGAGGTGTAAATCAGCAAACTCCTAACTCCCTCAAGAGCCAGGCCTTGAGGTTGAGGGACTTGAGGTCCAGATACCAAACCCTTCCCTGGGCACAAGTCAACAGATTGTGATCCTGGGAGGCACAGGGGAAGATGGACTGTCAGAGACAGAAGGAGTGGGTACCAGGGCTGCCTGGCCTAACCGGGCAATCAGAATCACCCTGCAAGGCTGAGATCTGATTTGACTAGTACTTTGAACAGGAGAGGAAGGGGAAAGCATAGAGGAACTTCCCTCCCAATCCAGAAGAAGGGCATCCAGGGAACTGAGCCCAGCACTGGAGGCCTGCAACAGAACAGAGGAAGTTTGTGATTGTCTGGGGCTGCAAAAGATCTATCTGAGGATGCCCCACCTGGCAAAACTATCCCAGCACTTGAGGATCAGGGACCATCGTGATGGCACTGGGAAATCCTGCTGAAAGCATCCGCTAGGACATTGTCCTTCCTGGAAGATGAACTGCTATGAGGAAGTGTTCAGGGAATAGGCCAGAGACCACAACTTCATTGCCTCGGTGCACCAGGCCGAAGACCGAGTGCCCCCCTGTTTGTTGATGTACCACATTGTTGTGGTGTTGTCTGTTCTGACTTGTATCACCTTGTCGTGGACAGATGCAGAAAAAGCTTGAAGAGCTAAAAAGACAGCTCTGAGTTCCAGCAAATTGATGTGGAGCAGAGATTCCTGGAGGGACCAAACTCCCTGAGTGGAAAGGTCGCCCATGTGGGCTTCCCAACCCAGAAGGGAAGCATCTGTAGTGAGAGTCAAGTCGTGAGAAGGGGAAATGAAGGGGACCCCCGCTCTTAAATTGCTCTGATCCTGCCACCGTTGGAGAGCTAGGATCAAGGTTCGAGTCACTGGGACCAACTTGGAAAGGGTCTCTTCTCTGAGACCAAAAGGTTCTCAAGTGAAACTGAATGTCTCTCATCTGAAATCTGGCCCTGCACAACAGCTGTGGATGCAGCCATGTGCCCCAGGAGCTGCAGAAAGTGTCTTGCTGGTCGAGAGACCTGCAGAGTGAAGGAGAAGGCCAGAGCCACTAAATTCCTTACCCTTTCTGGGGAAGAAAGGCTCTGGCTAGCTTTAGTCCAATTCTGCCCCTGTAAAGGTGAGTACCTGGACTGGTTCCAGAACCGACTTTGGTAGGTTTAGCAGAAAACCCAGGGAGGTGAGCTGTTGGGTGACCTGCAGGTGAGATTTTACCTGTTCTGGGGACTGGCCTACAATGAGCCAGTTGTCTAGATAGGGAAAACAGCAATCCTCTACCTCCTTAAGTGGGCCACTGCCACTGCTAGACACTTGTGAATACCCTTGGAGCAGAGGTAAGGCCGAAGGGCATTGCTCTGAACTGGTAATGACCTGAGGGCAGTTCGAATCTGAGGTACTTTCGATGGGATCTTCTGATTAGGACATGGAAATAGGCATCCTTGAGGTCCAGGAGGCTAGCCAGTCCCTGGCCTTAGGGAAGGTAAAATCATTGCCAGAGTTACCATTTTGAACTTTGGTTTCAAAAGATGCTTGTTCAGATATCTGAGATCTAAAATGGGCCGCCATTCTCCTGTCTTTTTTGGGGTAAGGAAGTATCTGGAATACAGACCCCTGCCCTGATGCAGGGGAGGAACCCTTTCTACTGCTCTGAGAGCTAACAGGGATGAGACCTCTGTTTCCAGAGTGAGGGTCTCTGAAGCACTTGCAGGTAGAAAAAGTTTGCTTCTCAACTTGGGAAACTTTTTGAAGCTGAGAACCAGACCCTGGCTTACTACTTCCAGAACCCACTTGTCTGAGGTTAAAGAAACCCAATTCTGACTGAAGTAAGCCAGCCTGCCCCCCACTGGTACAGGAGAATCGGCCCTGGGCACCCCATCAGGGTGCTTGTTTCACAGGAGCTTTAGGCTGGGGAGTGGGAACAGGTCTGCCCACCCCTCGTCTGCCCCTGCCTCTGAAGAAGCCCCTCTGAGCATAGGCAGAGGAGGCCTGAGTCTGGTAGAAAGGCCTGTGAAAAGGCCTACCCCTACCCCTTGGGGCATGCCTTTGAGGGGTGGCTTGCGCTCCTCAGCCTGGGCACTCTTGTAAGTAGTCCTATATTCATCCATCTTCTTCATGTAATTTCTGTCTGCTCTCCAAACAGAGAATTTCCCACCACAGGAAAATCCATAGCCTTAGTCTGCGTATCCTGTGACAAACTAGTACACCTGAGCCAGGCCAACCACAAAAGCTACAGATGTGGCCATGACCCAGAGGAAACATCATTAACATCCAGCAGCATGAAACTGAACCTTAGAGGCTTCAATGCCATCAGCAGCCACCTGTTCTAGTTCACTAGTCAGCTGGCCATGGGCCTCTTGGCCAATTGCATAACAGTATCCCATCTAGATTTCTGATACCTAGCTACATAAGCCATATAATTTGCTTGCCTGAGTCCCAGAGAGGCTGCCATATACTGTTTTTTGCCATGGCATCAATCTTCCTGGAATCCTTGTCAGGAGGATGTGAAGCCAAGGAATATTAGCTTTATCACAGCAGCAGCCTGAACTACTAAACATGACTGCATTGCTGAGAAAGGAATTCTGTATCAGGGCCTGACAATGTATACCTTCTGTCCATCTTTTTATCTACAGGAGGCACAGAATTAGAGCTTTTAAAATTTTAATTGTTTGTTTCCTAAAAGACTTATGTAAAGGAATAGACAATCTCCTAGACTCTGGAATATCCATCATTTCTACAAAATCAGGCTCCTCTTGCTCATCCACAGCCTCTTCTAAAGGAAGCTGGAGGGTTTCAGCAACTTTTTATAAAACATAAAATGAGATGGGGACTCACACAGCATGGGGAGATTCTAAAGGTCTGTCTGGGAGATGTCGGTTCAATGGTCACACCCAGACCTTCCCAGCCACATTCATACTGTTCATAATCCTCCTCCTCCCCTCCTCTGGTTCATAAAATTCCTCAATATCATAATCCTGAACCACTGGGACCGGACGAACCGACCTTTTACCAGATAGTGGTGGTTCGGACGGACCCTGAGACAGTGACTGGACAATTTGTATGGCTTTTGCTATCTCTGCAGCAGTTGGAGAAGGAATTTTGGACTCCAGACCTGCTGATTTTCTTGTTTTCTTTACTGGAATTGGTTCCTCAGAACCAGCTTTTCTTGCCGAGGAAGTCTGGCCCTGGTCAGAGGGCACTCCCTCTGGTTCGGTTGGCACCGAACCGGGCTGGCCATCCGGGTCAGCGGACTTTTTGGCCTCTCGTTCCCTGAGCCTGCCCAATCTTTTTTCCAGGGTGGCTGCAGGGAAATTCTTACGTACCTGGCAGTCTGACTGGAGGTGGTCAAACCCCAGACAATAAACACATGTGGTGTGTGGGTCAGCCTTGGCAAAGACTTCCCCACAAACATCACAGTGTTGAAACCCAGTGGGCCCGGTTTTTCTTTTGGGTTTCTCGACATAATGCCAGCTCTAACCAAAAAATCTTGCCCTTTTAACGGCAGCCAGGCAAGACAACCTTTATCAGTTCCTAACCGTGTCATCGGTATTGGAAAAACGAATAAATCCGCTTTTTTAGAACCAATAAGAACAGGAACGCACTCTAAAATAGTAACTTTTAGTTTTAAATGAGTTTTAAACCCACTGATCGGTTCAAACCGAACCGATAACTTACAAGTTCCACTCAGACAAAACCTTCATTTACTTACGGTTACCACAGATATAGCTTGAACCGAACGGTTTTATGGTTAAATAAAACTATTCTCGGTTAAATCCAACCGAGAAAACACTTTTTAAACCGAGAAATGAACCGAGCAGAAGGAGAAATCTCCGGAGCGACTGTTCACTGAGGCGGAGTAAAGAATCTGACAGTTCAGGTTTGAAATGACACAGATAGAGCTGCTCTCGTGCCAAAATTCTATTTTGGAATGGTTTTAACCATTTCACTCTGGGGCAGTTCTAGAGCTGGATCAAACTGCTAATGTCTATAATATAGCAAGCCTTCATGTTGTTTGAAGAAGCAGCTCTATCTGTGTAATTTCAAACCTGAACTGTCAGATCTTTACGAGCAAAAACTCACTAAGGTCTGTGTGGAAGCTGTAACCTACACTAGCCAAATGGCTACCTAAATATTAACAACCATTGCTGGTCCCAACACCCAAGACTCAAGTCAGGGGACCAGAACTACTAACACAATTCTAACAACATGAGAATAAAACAACAATATAATAAAACACACACACCCCAAACTCCCAAAAGGGAGAAACGCTAAAAGGGCATAAAATAGTGCCCACACTAAGTTGCCCGCACCCCACCCAAGTAGAAGTTCTGAGAGGGCAGGCTGGGGAGGTCATAATATGCAAGACTCCATTAGAAGAAACAACATTACTAAGGTGAGTAATTTTCCTTCAAACAACATGAAGTCTTGCTATATTATGACAATAACGACTACACAGCAGTACCTCCATGGAGGAGGGCAGAACCTACTTAGGAATAGGCTCTGAAGAACAGTTGTGCCAAACGAGCATCTCTCCTGGCCTGGACATCCAGGGAGTAATGCTGAGTAGCGTGTACCGTTTTCCAAGTAGCAGCCTAGCATATCTCTAATATAGGGATGTCTCTGGCAGCAGCTAGAGACGCAGCTGTACCCCTGGTAGAATGAGCCCTCAAGCCAGAGGGGGGATCTCTGCCCAGTTTCTGATAACAAAATTGGATACAAGAGACAATCCACCTGGCAATTGATCTCTTAGTGGCAGGTTTGCCTTTCCCAACTTCACCATAGGTAAGGAAAAGTTGGAGGGATTCGAACCTGTGACCTTTGGTACGCTCTATATAGTAACTAAGAGCTCTTAACATCCAGGCTGTGCAACCTCCTCCAGCAGAAGAGGTGATCAGTGAAAAATACTGGAAGGGAGATAGATTGGTTAAGATGGAAATCTGAAACCACCTTAGGTAAAACTTCCTACTAGTCCTAAGGACTACCTTATCCTGTGGAAAGAAATAAAGTCAGTTTCCACTGACAAGGCTTGCAACTCACTTATCGTCTAGCAAGTGATAGCCACTGAAAAACAGTTTGCCAAGTTAGATACTTAAGCTTTGCAGAAAACAGAGGGTTCAAGGGGTTGCATTAACTGGGCAATACAAACATTAAGGTCCCAGGCAGGGCCAGTTCCCGAAAGGGTGGATTAGTGAGTAATCCCTTAAAAACTTGGAAAACACAGGGTGAGTGGAAAGAGGGACGACTTTCCTGCTGACACAAAAGCAGATACAGCTGCCAAATGGACTCTCAGGGTAGCTGGTCTGAGACCCAAGGAATTAAGATGGACCATGTAATCTAATACAATGGGCAAATCAGCAGATTCTGGGAAATATTTTCCCAGCACACCAAATGAAAAACCTTTTCCATTTAGAACTATAAGTAGCCCTAGTGGAAGGCTTTCTGAAAGCCTTTAGGATTTCAAGAACACCTTGAGAGAGGTGTAAATCAAGCACTCTAACTCCTCAAGAGCCAGGCCTTGAGGTTGAGGATTTGAGGTCCGGATACCAAACCCTTCCTGGGCACAAGTTAACAGGTTGTGAATCCTGGGAGGCAAAGGGAAGATGGATTTTCAGTGACAGAAGGAGTGGGTACCAGGGCTGCCTGGCCCAATCGGGGCAATCAGAATCACCCTGCAAGGCTGAGATCTGATTTTGACTAATACTTTGAATAGGAGAGGAAGGGAGGAAAGCATAAAGAAACTTCCCTCCCAATCCAGGAGAAGGGCATCCAGGGGGACTGAGCCCAACACTGGAGGCCTGCAACAGAACAGAGGAAGTTTGTGATTGTCTGGGGCTGCAACAAGATCTATCTGAGGGGTGCCCCATCTGGCAAAGACTATCCCCAGTTCTTGAGGATCCAGGCACCATTCGTGATGGCCCTGGGAAATCCTGCTGAGAGCATCCGCTAGGACATTGTCCTTCCCTGGAAGATGAACTGCTATGAGGGAAGTGTTCAGGGAATAGGCCAGAGACCACAACTTCATTGCCTCGGTGCACAAGGCCGAAGACCGAGTGCCCCCTGTTTGTTGATGTACCACATTGTTGTGGTGTTGTCTGTTCTGACTTGTATCACCTTGTTGTGGACAGATGCAGAAAATGCTTGAAGAGCTAAAAAGACAGCTCTGAGTTCCAGCAAATTGATGTGGAGCAGAGATTCCCGGGGACCACACTCCCTGAGTGGAAAGGTCGCCATGTGGCTCCCAACCCAGAAGGAAGCATCTGTAGTGAGAGTCAAATTGTGAGCAGGGAATGAAGGGGACCTCCAATCTTAAATTGCTCTGATCCTGCCACCACTGGAGGGCCTGGATCAAGGTTCGAGTCACTGGGACCAACTTGGAAAGGGGGTCTCTTCTCCGAGACCAATAGGTTCTCAAGTGAAACTGAATGTCTCTCATCTGAAATCTTACTCCCTGCACAACAGCTGTGGATGCAGCCATGTGTCCCAGGAGCTGCAGAAAGTGTCTTGCTGGTCGAGAGACCTGCAGGGTGAAGGAGGAGGCCAGAGTCACTAATTCGTCACCCTTTCTAAGGGAAGAAAAGCTCTGGCTAGCTTTGTGTCCAACTCTGCCCCTATAAAGGTGAGTACCTGGACTGGTTCCAGAACCGACTTTGGTAGATTTAGCAGAAAGCCCAGGGAGGTGAGAAGCTGCTGGGTAACTTGCAGGTGAGATTTTACCTGTTCTGGACACTGGCCTACAATGAGCCAATCGTCTAGATAGGGAAAAACAGCAATCCTTTGACTCCTTAAGTGAGCCACTGCCACTGCTAGACACTTTGTGAATACCCTTGGGGCAGAGGTAAGGCCGAAGGGCATTTCTCTGAACTGGTAATGACCTGAGGGTAGTTCGAATCTGAGGTACTTCGATGGGAGCTTCTGATTAGGGACGTGGAAATAGGCATCCTTGAGGTCCAGGGAGGCTAACCAGTCCCCTGGGCTTAGGGAGGTAAAATCATTGCCAGAGTTACCATTTTGAACTTTGGTTTCAAAAGATGCTTGTTCAGATATCTGAGGTCTAATATGGGCCGCCATTCTCCTGTCTTTTTGGGGTAAGGAAGTATCTGGAATACAGACCCCGCCCTGGTGCAGGGAGGAACCCTTTCCACTGCTCTGAGAGCCAACAGGTTGAGACCTCTGCTTCCAGAGCAAGGGTCTCTGAAGCACTTGCAGGTAGAAAAATCTGGTTCTCAACTTGGGAAACTTTTTGAGCTGAGAACCAGACCCTGGCTTACTACTCTAGAACCCACTTGTCTGAGGTTAAAGAGCCCAGTTCTGACTGAAGTAAGCCAGCCTGCCCCTACGGTAAAGGAGATCGACCCTGGGCACCCCATCAGGGTGCCTGCTTACAGGAGCTTTAGGCTGAGGGGTGGGAGCAGGCCTGCCCACCCTCGTCTGCCTCTGCCTCTGAAGAAGCCCCTCTGAGCATAGGCAGAGGAGGCCTGAGTCTGGTAAAAGGCCTGTGAAAGGCCTACCCCTACCCCTGTGGGTATGCCTCTGAGGAGTGGCTTGCGCTCCTTAGCTTGGCACTTTTGTAAGTAGTCCTATATTCATCCATCTTTTTCATGTAATTCTCTGTCTGCTCCCAAACAGAGAATTTCCCACCACAGGAAAATCCATAGCCTTAGTCTGGGTATCCTGTGACAGACTAGTACACCTGAGCCAGGCCAACCTACGAAAAGCTACAGATGTGGCCATGACCCTAGAGGAAACATCATTAACATCCACAGCAGCATGAAACTGTACCTTAGAAGCCTCAATACCATCAGCAGCCACCTGTTCTAGTTCGCTAGCCAGCTAGCCATGGGCTTGCTTGGCTAATTCCATAACAGTATTCCATCTAGATTTCTGATACCTAGCTACATAAGCCATATAATTTGCTTGCCTGAGTCCCAGAAGGCTGCCATATAGTGTTTTGTTGCCATGGCATCAATCTTCCTGGAATCCTTGTCAGGAGGATGTGAAGCCAGGGGATATTAGCTTTATCACAGGCTGCAGCCTGAACTACTAACATGACTGCATTGCTGAGAAGGAATTCTGTATCAGGACCTGACAATGTGTACCTTCTGTCCATCTTTTTATCTACAGGAGGCACAGAATTAGGAGCTTTTAAAATTTTTATTGTTTGCTTCCTAAAAGACTTATGCAAAGGAATAGACAATCTCCTAGACTCTGGAATATCCATCATTTCTACAAAATCAGGCTCCTCTTGCTCATCCACAGCTTCTTCCAAGGGAAGCTGGAGGGTTTCAGCAACTTTTTTGTGAAACATAAAATGAGATGGGGACTCAGATAGCATAGGGGGAGATTCTAGAGGTCTGTCTGGGGAAATGTCCGGTTCAATGGGCACACCCAGACCTTCCCAGCCACATTCATACTGTTCATAATCATCCTCCCCCTCCTCTGGTTCATAAAATTCCTCAACATCATATTCCTGAACCACTGGAACCGGACGAACCGACCCTTTTGCCAGATAGTGGCGGTTCGGACGAGAACCTAGACAGTGACTGGACAAAACTGCTGCACATCATTTGTGTCTACAATCCACCTACAAGCGGGATGAGTGGTCTCCAGAATTTGCTACAATATGTCTCCCAGAATGTAAAATCAAATGAGGCTCTACTCCTTGGGGACCCGAACCTTAACTGGCTGGGTCCACAGCACAGCATCCTTGAATCTCTAATACAGAAGCACAATCTACACCAAACTATCACAGGCTTTACCAGAACTACTACTCAGCACTCAGGGTCCCTACTTGATTGGATCCTCACCACCAGACCTGATCATGTACTAGATGCCACAGTGCTTGCTGACTCAATCACTGATCATTCCCCACACTTTGTCGATGGCGATCCTGTCCACCTCCTCCTCCTCCTCCACCACGTCTGATTAGGTTTTCAAACTATGCTGCCCTGGACAAACAAGCCTTCCTATTTGACCTCTCTTGTGTTGACTGGTCTAACATTTATACGCAACCAATGTTGATACTGCCCTCAATTCATTTCTGACTGAATTTGGCAACATCAAAAGAGCACCTCCTACAGTCAAAAGGAGGGTAAGGGCCAGCATTCGAGGTGGCTGAAAAAGACCTGCTTCAAAAGTTAAAAGTTAGAGACAATCAATGGAAAAAGTACAAACAAACTGGACTGCAGTCAGATCTCATTCTGTATAAACAATACAGAAATGACTGTAAAGATGCATCAGGCAGGCCAAAAGTAAATACTGCCAAAACCTGCTGATTAATTCTTCAATGACTCGCAAGTTTTGGGGTCACATTAAGTCCTTCTTGGGTTCTGCTAAAGATGTCACTCCCTCAGATATGGTTCTACATGGTGTACACTGTAATGATTCTACTACCATTGCAAATGCTTTTAACCAACAATTTTCTGACTTATCTGCCTACACAGCTTCCTCCCATCACAATCCTCTGCTTCACAGTTTAACCCCACAGCATCTGAAGGACCCCAAACTTAACCAACCCCTTCTATTTCAGGGAAGTGTCTAGGCATCAGGTCCTAAAGCTGCTCAGGTCACTCTCTGAAAACACCAGTACTGGCTCAGATGGCCTAGAACCAAGACTACTAAAATGACTTACTACATCTCTGGCCCCCTGGCACACATCTTCACCCTATCTCTCTCCAATGGCATTGTCCCTGAAGTCTGGAAGGCAGCCAGAGTCACTCCTGTATTTAAGAAAGGCAGTAAAATGACATATCAAATTACCGCCTATTGCTATTTTGTCTGTTCTGAATAAAATCCTGGAAAAAGTAGTATCCATGCAAATCACTTAATACCTTGAGAAATTCAATTTACTAAGCTCAGCACAACATGGTTTTAGAAAGCATCACAGCACCATGACAGCACTTGCAAAATTCACTTCAGATATCGTTACCAATATGGATAGAGGAAAGTTAACAGGGGCAGTCTTCATTGACTTAACCAAAGCTTTCGATCTGGTTGACCATTCTCTGCTACTATCCGCCCTCAGTACCTTGGGCTTCTCTCCCCCAGTCACTACCTGGTTTAAAAGCTACCTCTCCAACAGAACACAAGCTGTTAAGTTTAATTCATTCATGTCAGACAGTGCTGTTATCAACATTGGGGTCCCTCAGGGGTCTATACTTGGCCCTCTTCTGTTCTCATTATTCGTCAATAAACTTCCTGAGCTGGTCACCACAGGTGTCACACTTCTTTATCCGGATGACCTGGTAATTTATTATCACTCTGATAAGGTCCTGGATCTAAATGCTGCCCTCACTGCAGATTTTCGTGCTGTACAACACTGGTTGAACTCTCAACACCTGGTTTTAAATACAAATAAAACAAAAGTTATGATGTTTGGCTCCAATCACAAGCTTAGATCCTGTCCTCTGACCATCTCTGTCTCTGATATCGATGGGGACCCTATAGAAACTGTCACTTCCTTTCGTTACCTTGGCATCCACCTGGATCAAACCTTGGACCTGAAAGCACATATACAGGAAACCTGCAAGTCAATTAACTGCAAATTGGGGGCTGCCTATAGAACCAAATACCTGCTCACCCCTGCTGCTAAATTGGCGATAGCCAGAGGCATTCTATTGCCAACCCTTACATATGGGTGTCCCATCCTGTCCTTGGCCACCAAATCTTCACTGCAACTATGGAATAATACCTTCAATAATGTGTGCAGGTATGCAACCAAAGCACCTCGGCTGCAGCATCATTGTCTCTTATATCAGGACCTTGGTTGGCTCTCTCCTTCCTCTACCAGGCAGTACTACTTGTACAATTTAGTTGATTCCATCCTAAGGACGTCCAAGCCTGCTATCCTGTCTGATCTCCTCAGGCCGGCCATTCCCACAAGGAATCTTAGATCGGCTGATCAGACCTTACTATCCATCCCTTTGTCGGACTAAAAGGGCATGGGCTCCTTCCATCATGCTGCCCCCAACTATGGAACCTACTACCTCAGGATCTAAGAGATGTCTCCACTCATGTGACTTTTAAGAGCAAACTCAGGACTTTCCTCACTACTATGGACAAATGTGTTTGTTTGACCCTACCTGATCCGCTGCATTTGTACTGTTTCCTCATTGCTAGCACTTTTGCCTGTCCAAATGGGTGTTCTATACTGTGCCTTGTAATTAATGTTTTATTTTGTGCCCTGTAATTAATGTTGCCTTAACCTGTTTCTTTATAAGCCTAATGTTAGCTGTTGACAATTGTAAGTCGCTATTCTACTCCATGACATTCTTATCTTCACTTCACAGCCTCCTCACTTAACCCCTGCTGCTCTCTCCCCTTCTTCTGTTATATCCTCTTCCCCTTTGCACTCCCCACCAAACTCACCTTTACCTGTTCCTACCTCATCCATGCCCTTCCTTAGTCCCCACCCTCCTGGCTGTGTAGTCACCTCTCTCCACCTACTACCGCCTACTCCCACCGTCTCTGACCACCTTCCCTGTCCTGCCGTCTCTTGGTTCCACTGGCTCGGCTTGACTTTGACACTTTTGCGCTATTGCCGTAACTCCTCCGCCTCTATCCCTCTCACGGCATCCTCACTCTCGCCCTGCCGTCTATCAGTTCCACCAGACCGGCTGTATTTTCCTACCTCCTACCGCTGTTGCCGTCTACTGCAGCTCCCCACCACCCTCTCTTCGCCTGCCGTCTTTCGGCTCCATGAACCCGGCCATGGTTTGGTACCTCACCCGCTGTTGCCGTATCTGGCGGCACCTCCTTTCCACTTAATCTCTCCTCCCGTCCTTTTGCCAGTTTTCCCTTCCTTGTGTCTTTTCTTACTGATGCCTATCCTTTCTTATTTTCTGCCTTCTACTATTCACATTTTTGAGTATGTTCCATGATCAAGTGCTAAAGTATATTTTTGTTTACTAATGTATGTTACATTGCCATATGTATTTCTCTCTGCATTTTTTTGTACTCGTTGTCTTAATAATCTGGCTGTACTCTTTGTGTATTGTAATTGTACCTCCCGGGTCGTGCCTGAAAACAGTCACTTGCTGATAGTGCACTTACCCGGTTAACAAAAACTAAATAAATAAATAAATAAAATTTGTATGGCTTTTGCTATCTCTGCAGCAGTTGGAGAAGGGGTTTTGGACTCCAAACCTGCTGACTTTCTTGTTTTCTTTACTGGAAGTGGTTCCTCAGAACCAGCTTTTCTTTTGGCCGAGGAAGTCTCGCCCTGGTCAGAGGCACTCCCTCCGGTTCGGTTGGCACCGAACTGGGCTGGCCATCGGGTCAGCAGACTTTTGCCTCTCATTCCTGAGCCTGCCCAATCTCTTTTCCAGGGTGGCTGCAGGAAATTCTCATATCTGGCAGTCTGACTGGAGGTGGTCAAACCCCAGACAATAGACACATGTGGTGTGGGGTCAGCCTTGGCAAAGACTTCCCACAGACATCACAGTGTTGAAACCCAGTGGGCCCGGTTTTTCTTTTGGGTTTCTCAGACATAAATACCAGCCTAACCAGAAAAAACTTGCCCTTTAAGCGGCGGTGCCAGGCAAGAACACCCTTATCGAGTTCCTAACCGTTTCTAACAGGTATTGGAAAAACCGTAATAAAATCCGTTTTTTTAGAACCGATAAAACCGGGAACCACACTCTAAAATGTTAAACTTTAAAGTTAATAAGTTTTAAACCCAGCTGATCGGTTCAAAACCGAACCGATAAACTTACAAGTTCCACACAGACAAAACCTTTAATTTACTTACGATTACCACAGACAGAGCTTGAACCGAATGGTTTTGCGGTTAAAATAAAACTATTCTCGGTTGAATCGAACCAAGAAAACACTGTTTAAACCGAGAAATGAACCGAGCAGTAGGAGAACGGAGCGACTGTTCACTGAGGCGGAGTAAAGAATCTGACAGTTCAGGTTTGAAATTACACAGATAGTGCTGCTTCTTAGAGCTCGTGCTCAGAGTTCTATTTTGGAATGGTATTAACCATTTCACCTCCGGAGCAGTTCTAGTGGTGGGACAAACTGCTACTGTCATAATATAGCAAGACTTCATGTTGTTTGAATACACCCCATGCTACAACAAAGGAATCTCCAGCAATGTTGTTTTTTTGACGTAAGCTTCGCTCCCGTCTTGATTTGCTTAAGCCAGATGTGGCATCAGAGGTTTTGAAGAACCAAGAATCTCAAATACTATGCCGGCAAGCTCGTTCAAAGGACAGACAGTTCATTGTTGGTCAAGAGGTGCTTGTTCGAGATTACCAGAAGGGGGAAAAGTGGACCCCTGGTGTGGTGACATCTCAGACAGGTCCAGTGTCGTATACAGTTGATGTTGAATCTGGAGGAAAATGGAAACGTCATGCTGAACAGCTCCTAGATCTTCAGCAGCGCACAGATGGGGACATCTCCAGGGAAGAAAACCCATGGGAAATGTGGATTCCATCTGCCGTAGCTTACAGAAGCCCCACTACGGAAGTCCCAACACCTTCTGAAGATGTAAAGCGGGAGGTGGAGAGGAGCAATGGTGAGGCTGTACAACCACCAACCGAGGATCGGAGGGAGGTACCAGACAGGGCAGCCATGCCAAGGGTTGCTCACGAGAGACGTTATCTATCCCGAATTTCAAAACCTCCAGATCGTTTGAACCTGTGAGACATTTAAAATAAATAAATGTTTTGTGTAGAGAGCCAGATCTGATTATTGGGGCAGAATAATCCCCTTGACTGGTTCGAGGCCTGGGGCAGTCTACCCCCTACCTCTAGCATAGTATGAACCATCTTAATAATAGCGAATAATGCTAATACTTGTTCATTTGGTAACAATATAATTTAGTAGGAGGAAATGTTATGCATTTGACATGGAATGCATGCGTTACTTCTGCCATTGAGGGCAGCATTCCGATATGTGTAAGCTAGATAGAGAGCAGACAGAGAGTGTTGTTGTTGAGAGAGAGGCTCCTGAATAAAATAGAAAGTTGCTGTATTCCTGTTGCAGTGTGAGTTTGTTGAACAAGACCAGATTAAATGTTAGAACATAACCTCCCCATCCTCCTTCTCTATTTCAACAATGGTTCTCTCCGCTTTCTGTTTTTTGATTAACCATGCCAACCACCTTTCTGATTTATCACCCCTGAAATAGTGCCCTGCCCTTGACACCAGCATGTCCCTCTCAATCCGTCTTGAACACCTTTGATTATATTCCCCCTTTAACCTTTTTAACCGTGCCATCTCCCTACTAAACTGGGTTTTCATTAACTGCTTCTCCAGTGACATTATTTGCGACTCTAACTCATGTTCCCTCTTCTCATCTTGTTTCTTCTTAAATGCAGCACAAGAAATAGATTCCTACCTAATATATACTTTAAGGGCTTCCCATGTAGTCCTAGCTGACGTATCCTCCACTTTATTAACATCAATAAATTCTCTCAGTCTCTCAGACATTTGTCGAGTAAAGTAAGGGTCTCCCAGCAGGGTAGGGTCAAGTTTCCATTGCCGAGCCCTCCCCTCCAGCCCCAGTTCTAAATAAAGGAGGCATGGCCTGAAATAAGAATGGGACAATATTGTATCTCTTTAATTTGGCCCATAAAAATGGGGGAGGCCAGAAAGCAATCTAACCGTGTATAAACTTTCTGTGCATGAGAGTAGAAAGAAAACTCCTCTGTATCTGGGTGTTTAAAATGCCACACCTCCTGTAATGCCCTCTCCCTTGCAAAGTTTCGAAGGGCCATAGCACTCTTGGGGGAACGACTCAGGCATGGGTTAGAATGGTCCATCACTGGATACCAGTATGTATTAAAATCTCCACCTATAATCAGTTTCTCTGGGAATTTAGCTATTGTCAGGGCAAAATGTTTGAAAAATGCCAGGCAGTCAAAGGCAGGGCCATACAGGGAAACCAATACTATTTGTTCCTCTTCCACCTTAGCCTGAACTATAACAAATCTCCCTTGACTATCTATCCGGGAGGAATAAATCTGAACCTGAAGACCAGGCTGAAACCAAATACAAGTGCCCTGGGCCTTAGATGTAAAGTGCGAGGCTATCAAAGTACCCCCCCCCCATACCTTCCCCAGTTGTTTTGTCTCCTCTAATGTCAGGTGTATCTCCTGTAGTAACACCACATCTGCCCGTTTTTTTCCTTGCACAAGCCCATGTTTTTTTTTGCGTAGCTGCTGTCCTGAGTCTATTTATATTCCAAGACAACAATTTAAGACTAGCCATCTTGGATGCAATCTTGATGTCTTTGCCTCATAACCCTCACCTCCCATCCAATATCCTCCGTGTATGTCCACCTTGCTCACCAGACTCCAAAAACTTTTATCCCTTATTTGTAAACCTACCATTAAACTAAACAGAACCTGTAAACTTCTCCTCCTTGCACCCGAAAACCCTTTCACTTTCCTTTGTGAGGCATTGAAGCCTTCCACTTGACCCTTACACAACTAGTTGCTTGAAGGGTAAAAAAAAAAACAGAAAAGAAAAGACTTACCTAAACATTAACCCAACTAGTGAAAACAGCCAAACATTGGCAACTTTACCCTCTTAACCCGCCCCTAGTTTGCTGTCTACTAATCTACTTCCCTTTAGTATCGTGGATTAGACTTCCGTCCCCCCCGTCACTTATCCCATATTAAGTCAGCATGTGAGAATCATAGAAACCCGCCAAGGCCAATCAAGTACAATATTAGCCGTATAGAAGAAAAAAATATGCTCCAAGTATTTATCATAAGCTGGCACAGCAGTATTAGGCAATATAGTATAAGGAAAATCTTAAGGAGAGGCACTTTGAGGTCGGAGTTACCCAGGAACACCCCAGAATGAGAGCTCCATAGGGCAAGCCCCAGCCCCGACATATATTTTTATTTTCAGTCACCATTAGCGCTCAATCGTCCCCTTAGAACCCTAGTGTCCCCCCCCCCCCATTAACTGCTGTGGAAAAGTTATTATCTCAATCCATATCCGGAAAAGAAAAGAAAGGGAAGGGTGGTTGAGCTTCCTGCACAGCATTCAGGATACCCCAGCTGAGGCAAAACAATATATTTATACCCTTTGTCCCCCACCACCACCACCTCCTGGGACCCACTCATGCCCCTGTTTTCAATATAAATGGAAAGAAAAAAAAAAAAAAAGAAAGACAGGTACAGTGTAAGATGATTTTCTCCCAATATACGAATATATCAATTCGACATTATCTTAAAAGAGACCATCCATTACCAGGAGCAAAGTCTCTCAGTAAAGTCTTTCATAGTCAGGAATCTTGAGGAGTAAGGTTTCAAGCGTGTCAGACCTGGTGATGTACCGAGGAGGCGGGGAAGGATGCCAGGTCCAGGACCGTTAAGGCCTCCTAAGAGTTATGGACCCAACAGGCGGTATCCCTTTCCCCACCCTCCCACCTCCTTGCCAAGAACATTCCAAGATTCTCTTGGTAGCACCTTTAGAGGCCAAAACTTTATTTAGAAATACTTTCAGTCAGCAACATTATCATGTGGGAGGTCTCCTGCTCAATATACTGCATTGCCGCTTCCAGACTGGTGAAACCCTTTTGTGGTGTATTCTTCCTTTTGATTATTAGTCGAGCTGGACACACTAGTGCAAACGGCCAGTCAAGTTGATGCAGTCTTCTCTTCACTGGTAAGAAGGCTTTCCACTCTGATTGTACTGTACGTGAGAAGTATTGAAAGATACTCACAGGCCGCGAATCAACTTGGATAGGGCCTCCCTTCCTCGCAGCTTCTGGTACAATCATTCTGTCTTGATATCACAAAGATTTCAATATAATATGTCACGGTCTGTCATTTGGAGTGGGTCAGCATCCAGGGGCATGATGAGCACGCTGAATCTCCAAGGTGCACTCGAGGCAGATTTAAGTGTGTCTTTAGCCAGTTTTTATAGTAACCAGCGCAATCACGGCTCTCTAATCTCCCTGGCAAGCCCACTATACGGATGTTGGTTCTCCGCTCTCTATTTTCGTGGTCGTCCAGTATTGCTTTTAATTTTTTAATCTTTTCTAGTGCTGATTGCAACTGGGGGGCTATTTGAGAACAACGATCCTCCTGCGCACTCACTCTCTCCTTCACCTCCGTGAGGCATGCCGCGTGTTGTTCCGTTGTCTCCCCCAGTGAGTTTGAAGGTGTGCTAGTTGCGCAGAGACGTTCTCAAAGCCCACATTCATCTTGCAGGTAAGATCATATTTTAGATCATTGAACAGCTTCTCTAGGGGCAAAAGTGGCGAATTTGCCTGGCATTCCTCCATTCCATCGGCTGCCCACACCTCCGAAGCACCTGCCATACTTTCAGTTCGTGGTGGCAGGGCCTCCGCTCCTGATGTTTCAGATGCTGAGCTGGTACATTTAAAAGTTAGGTGTCCCTGTTTTTCTATCATCTTGACAGCAAATCAGGTAGCTCACAAGCCAGAAACAGCTTATTTTCAGAATGGGTCTCAGAGTCAAGAAAAAACAAAATTTTCGATGGTGGGGTACAGAGCTCCAGAACTATGCTACCATACTGAATGCTGGCTTAGCCACGCCCCCCAGCAATAGTTCTCTTAGTAGCAGGTTTGCCCTGTCCCGCTTCCCCATAAGTGAGGAAGAACTGGAGGGAGTCAAACCTGAGTGCATTAGTATGCTTCGTGTAGTAGCTAAGAGCCTTTTTAACATTCAAACTGTGTAATCTTCTCTCTCCTGAGGAAGAATGATCAGTGAAGAACACAGGAAGAGTCATGGATTGGTTCAGATGAAAATCTGAAATCACTTTGGGTAAGAACCTCCTGTTGGTTCTGAGGACTGCCTTATCTCTATGGAATGAGATAAAATCAGGCTCCACTGACAGAGCCTGCAATTCACTGATACGTCTGGCAGAGGTAATAGCTACCAGAAACACAGTTTTCCAAGTCAAGTACTTAAGCTCTGCTGAAGACAAAGGCTCAAAGCGGGTTGCATAAGCTGAGCAATGCAAACATTAAGGTCCCAAGCAGGAGTAGAATCCCTAAAGGGGGATTAGTATGAAGCAATCCCTTGAAAAATTTACAGAAAACAGGATGAGATGCCAGTGAGGAGGGCTTTCCCACTGACAGAAAAGCAGACACAGCTGACAAGTGTACTTTGTGGGTAGCTGGTCTGACGCCTAGGCCATTAAGATGAACCATGTAGTCCAGGACTGTAGACAAATCAGCAGTATCTGGGGATATATGTTTCTTGGAACACCAAATACTGAATCTTTTCCATTTGGAGCTATAAGTTTTTCTGGTGACAGGCTTTCGAGAAGCTTTGCGAATGTCCGGAACCCCTTGAGACAAATGCAAATTTGCATACTCTAACCCCTCAAGAGCCATGCTTTGAGATTGAGAGACCGAAGGTTGGGATACCAAATCCTCCCCTGGGAGCAGGTTAACAGTTTGTGATTCCTGAGAAGAGATAGGGGAAGACTGACTACTAGGGACAGCAACAGGGGATACCAAGGCTGCCTGACCCAGTCTGAAGCAATCAGGATCACTTTGCAAGATTGTGACCTTATTCTGACCAGGACCTTGAACAGAAGAGGAAAAGGAGGGAAGGCATACAGAAATTTCCCTTCCCAATCCAGAATCAGAGCATCCAGAGGGACTGAACCCAATACTGGGGGTCTGAAACAGAAGAGAGGAAGTTGGTGATTGTCTGGGGCTGCAAAGAGATCTATCTCTGGAGTGCCCCACCTTGAAAAGATCACTTTTAACACTAGGGGGTCCAGGGACCATTCATGATGTCCCTGGGAAATCCTGCTCAATGCATCTGCTAGCACATTGTCCTTCCCTTGAAGGTGGACTGCTACCAGAGAGGTCTGTAGAGAATAAGCCAGAGACCATAATTTAATGGCTTCTGTGCACAAGGCCGTAGACCGAGTGCCTCCCTGCTTGTTGATGTACCACATGGTGGTGGTGTTGTCTATCCTGACCTGAACCACCTTGTTCTGTACTGATTCAAGAAGGATTGCAGAGCCAGATACACTGTCCTGAGCTCCAGAAGATTGATGTGGAGAAGAGACTCCTGCGTGGACCACACTCCCTGAGTTGTGAGAGCTCTCAGATGAGCTCCCCACCCCAGGAGAGATGCATCCGTGGTAAGAACCACAGAGTGAGATTGAGGAATGAATGGGACTCCTTGCCTGAGGTTGACCTGATCCTGCCACCATTGGAGAGCCTGGATCAGGGTCTGAGTCACTGGAATAAGCTTGGTTAGAAGAGGATCTTTCTTCTGAGACAAAAAGCCCTCAAATGAGGTGGATGTCTCTCATCTGAA
Organism: Neoceratodus forsteri; assembly: GCA_016271365.2. Lineage (NCBI taxonomy): Eukaryota > Metazoa > Chordata > Ceratodontiformes > Ceratodontidae > Neoceratodus > Neoceratodus forsteri. The sequence continues at coordinate 1,072,842,988 of CM028130.1, forward strand.
ATCTGGCCCCTAGGATCACTGCAGTGGAGGCTGCCATGTGGCCCTGAAGCTGTGAAAATGTCATGCTGGTCGAGACACCAGCAGGAGTAAAGAGGAGGCCAGCTCTATAATGGCCCTCTGCCTTGCAAGGGAGAAATGTCTTGCTTTGACAGTATCCAATTCTACCCTATGAAGGTCAAGAGTTGTATTGGCTCGAGAACTGACTTGGAAAGATTGAGGAGGAATCCTAGAGAAGTGAGAACTTGCTGGGTCACTTGTAAATCTGACTTGACTTGGTCTGGAGACCGTGTCTCCCACTATGAGCCAGTCATCCAGGAATGGAAATATGGAGATATTTTTTTCTCCTTAGAAAGGCCACTACTACTGCTAGGCATTTTGTGAATACCCTTGGAGTTGATGTTAAACCGGAGGGCATTGCTCTGAACTGGTAATGGCCTGAAGGCAGGTCAAACCTGAGGTACTTTCTGTGGGAGCACCTGATGGGAATGCGAAAGTAGGCATCCTTTAGGTCCAGGGAGGCTAGCCAGTCCCTGGCATTAGAGAGGAAGAATTATTCCCAAGTCACCATTTTGAGCTTTGGCTTTAGTAGATGCTTGTTTAGGTATCTTAAGTCTAGGATGGGCCGCCACTCCCCTGTTTTGTTCAGGGAAAGGAAGTATCTGGAATACAGACCTTTGCCCCTGTGAATTGTAGGAACTTTCTCTATGACTCTGAGAGCCAGCAGAGATGAAACCTCTGCCTCTAGGGCAATAGTTTTGGAGATTTTTGCAGGTGGAAAAGACCTGACCCTCAGCTTTGAAAATATTTTGAAACTGAGGGCCAGTCCCAGGCTTACTACCTCCAGGACCCACTTGTCTGAGGTAACAGACTTCCAGTCCTGGGAGTAGTAAGCCAGCCTGCCTCCTACAGGGATTAGGGAGTCGACCCGGGCTGAAACATCAGGGTATCTGCTTGGCAGGAGCCTTAGACTGAGAGGAGGATGCAGCCCTGCTCATCCTCCTTCTGCCGCTCCCTCTGAAGAACCCCCTCTGGGAACAAGGAAAGGAGGCCTGTGCCTGGTAGAAAGGCCTCTGAAAAGGCCTGTCCCTGCCCCTAACTGGCTGCCTCTGAGGGGTTGCCTGCCTTTCCTTGGCCTGTGCACTCCTATAGGTGGTTCTGTACTCATCCATCTTTTTCATATAATTCTCTGTCTGCTCTCCAAACAGAGAATTATTGACAACAGGGAAATACATAGGCTTAGCCTGGGTATCCTGTGATATGCTAGTACATCTGAGCTAAACTAGTCTCCAAAGAGCCACAGATATAGCCATGACTCTTGATGACACATCATTGGAGTCCACAGCAGCATGAAATTGGATTTTTGATGCCTCAGTCCCATCAGCAGCCACCTCCTCCAGCTCCTTGGCCAGCTGGGGAGAGGCCTGTTTAGCCAGTTCCAGTACAGTGTCCCATCAGGACTTCTGGTACCTGGCTGTGTAGGCCATGTAATTAGTCTGCCTAAGTCCCAAAGAAGATGCCATGTATTGTTTCTTTGCCATGGCATCCAGCTTTCTAGAGTCTTTATCTGGGGGGGGTGTGAAGCCAAGGGTATGTTAGCCTTATCACAGGCTGCAGCCTGCACGACCCCAACATGGCTGCATTGCTGGTACAAGTACTCCATATCTGAGCCTAAGAACATGTACCTCTTGTCCATTCTTCTGCCCACAGAAGGTAAAGAATGTGGAGTTTTAAGCAACTTAAGTGTCTGTTTCCCAAAGGATTTGTGAAGGGAAATAGACAACCTCTTGGACTCTGGAATGTCCATCATCTCCACATAAGCAGGCTCCCCTTGATCCTCAACAGCTTCTTCCAAATGGAGCTGGAGGGTTTCTGCCACTTTCCTGTAAAACATACAGTGGGAAGGGGACTCAGAAAGCAGAGGAGGGGAAACACCAGAAGGCCTGTCTGGGGAGATGTCCAGTTCTATGGGCTCATCCAGACCTTCCACACCATCATCATCATCCCCCTCCAAATCCGGTTCCAGTTCGTAAAAATCTTCAGGGGAATAATCCTGAACCAGAGGAACCGACCGAACCGAACACCTGCCTAAAGGCGTCAGATCAGTCGGAACCGGACGGAGTGATTCAACTATGCTAATCGCTCTGGCAATCCGGCGGTCAGATGATGCGGTTCTGGATCCAAACCAGCCAATTTATCTTTTCTTTTCACTGAAACTGACCCCTCAGGATCGGCTCTCCATTTGCCTGAGGGAGTATCGCCCAGGTCAGTGGGCACTCCCTCAGGTTCAATCGAAACCAAACCAGGATGTCCATCCGGGTCAGCGGACTTCTCGGCCTTCTTCTCCCTAAGCTTGCCCAATCTTTTATCCAGGGTGGCTTTAGGGAAATTTTTACAAATTTGGCAGTCTGACTCCAGGTGGTCAAAACCCAGACAGTAAACACAGGTGGTGTGGGGTTCGGCCCTAGCAAAGGCCTCCCCACACTCACTGCAGTGTTGAAACCCAGTGGCCCCCGGTTTTTCTCTTGGGTTTCTCAGACGAAGCCATGCTAACACTTACCCTTTTTGTGGCAACAGCCAGGCAAGACGCTCTTATCAGTTTCTAACCATGTTACGGGCATTTGAAAAAAACATGTTTTTTTTTTTTTAAACCGATATGGACCGGTACCACACACTAAATCCTGAAAGAAAAAGACAAATGCACACACTAATACAGGAACCAGTTCAGCCGAACCAGTTGGAAAGCTATTTTACAATTTCCACAACATTATTTCTAAGCAAGTCCATTACCTATGCACTTACTGTACCACATACAGTGATCTGAACCGAAAAACAAAGAAAAGTATTGGTAAAACTGACGTTTTTTTAGACCGGACCGAACCGTGAGCGAAGGAGAAATCTCCGGAGCGACTGTTCAGTTAGGCGGAGTAAAGAATCTAATGGTTACACTTCAAAGTGCAGCAGCAAGAGGTTTGAACTGAGCTCAAGCTCAACGTTCTATGCTCTGGCATAGAGTTAACTCTTTCCTCTATGGAGTAGTTCAAGTGCTGGGGCTAACTAATGTCAGCATACAGCAAGACTTCATGTTGTTTCAATAGAAACTTTCAAGTACAGTACCTCAAAGGAATCAACAAGTCCAAGACGGTAGCATCTTTCAGAAAAAGAGATGTGCAAGAACAAGGGGACACAATTTGAAGATAGAGGGGGGGACAGCTCAGGGGCAATGCGAAGAAGTATTTTTTCACAGAGAGGGTGAATGACGCATGGAATAGCCTTCCCGATGAGGCAGTGGGGTCAAAAACAGTGGTGGAATTCAAGAATGCATGGGACAGACATAAGGAAATTATGGTGGGTGGTAGAAAGAAGTAGGCAGTAGCTTATCCAATAGGTAAGGAAATGGGCAGACTAGGTGGGCCAAGCAGTCCTTATCTGCCATCAAAGTCTATGTTTCTATGTTATGGGGTGCCTGTCACAGCTGAACAAATTTTATGAGGAAGGCTATTCTATAAATGGTATGGGGGGGATGACTTTGGCGTAGTCTCATTTTGAGACAGTCTGCCAATACAAAATTCTGTTTTTTTAAATTCCCATCCATGCCAAAAACTACAGACAGACAAGCAAGAAATTATTTGTGTATATTTACTGGTTAGTGCTAATTAACTACTGCTGGCACAACCTCACAAACTTCATAATTCACACATGTGAATTATGAAGTTCCGTAAACCACAGTTCCAAAAATAGCCATGAGTGCACCTGTGTAAGAAACTATCCTCACACCGGCCAGTCTCTTGCACTGCTTACAGCAAACTGCCAGCATGAAAGGCAGAAGGTGAATGACCTGAAAGCTGCTCACCTGTGGCAGGATGCGGTGCTGTGCTCCCGCAAGCTCCACAGCAACCTGTGCCAACTCACTCTCAGCACCACCGCCAACACCGACCCGGAAGAAAAAAGAGCAGAGGGACTTGTCCCACCATACAACAGCAGTGATTAGAGGTGCTGAACCTGGGCAACAATGCCCTGCTGCAGGTGCCCGTGATGGTCTATGTGAGGCTAATGTTCTTCATTTCCTGGTATAACCAGTAAATATAAAAAATAAAACACGGGGAAGTGTGGTTTTTGACTCGGATTTTATGCACACCCTGGGTGTGTGATGCCCAGATAAACCCCCCAGGCTTCACCCTCGGTGTTTATGGGGCATCACACACCTTGGGTGTGCATAAAATCCTCGTAAACCACACTTCCCTATGCATTATTTTATATTTAATGGTGTCAGGTTTTAAATGGCTGCATCTCGTTGCATTTCTGAGCGTGGTTTTAAAGACATTTAAAAAAGCCTAGGGAATTGCCTAAATGTCTGACAATTTAGAGCTAGTGTACTGCCTTAAACTAATACTAGATTTTAAATGCAGCAAACTATTACCTTTTACATCTGAGGTACTTTTTCTTTTCCCTTTGCTTAACTAGAAGATTGTTTACCTGATGTTAGTAGGTATGATGTGTGGAACAGCTCTTAGCCTTGCAGCTGACATATTTTGCTCTACTGCCCCACACCACATCATCAGAATTGTGACATCACTGCTACTTTGGAACAGCAAGTGAGTGACTGCCAATATGACTGTGCGAAGAATACCTTAATTAGAATATTCGGGTTGCCAGATATGTGTTATTGATTATTCAACCCCAGATAAGTGTTTTTTTTTTAAAAATACGTTGTAACACTGTTAAACTCCACCAATTCCTTCCCTTTTTGAAGTACAATAGACAATTCTGCCATGAACACTCCCCAACAGCCTTTCAGGCACCCCAACAGGCAACAAATTACTGCACTGGTCACTGGTCAGGTGACAAATGGTCATCATAGATTGAGCAAAGGCCGCAGATGAGGTGACGCCTTGCATCTTATCTAGGGCAACTAAAATGGCACTGGCGTAAGTGCATTTTATGTGCACTTTGGAAGAGAGGAGAGCGAGAAGTGCAATGATAGAGACCAATACAAGTACCTCACGGGGTGAAGACAGGGCAAATAAGGGGAGTCTCTTTCCAATGAGAAAGAGCACCAGTACCAGGGGCAATGGGGGCATGTGATGAAGCTGAAGGGGGAATGCAAGACAGATGTGAAGACAATTCACGGAAGGCATGGTAGATGACTGAGAGAGACTGCAGGTATAAGTGATGGTGCTGAAAACAGTGTGGGGCTTCAAGCATGCATGACATAGGCATATGGCTGAGGTGCATTTGAAAGGAGGCAGCAGGGTTGCTTTAGGGTCTGCAGATGAGACTGATAAGGGAGGGACGGACAGCCTGGGCTGACTGTGTGGTCTAAGTGGTCTATTTCCAACAGATAATTAGTAACCTAAAGTACACAATAGTAAGGTCACAAAAACATGATACATTATTTAAATGTTTCTAGTTTAACAGGGGCCTCATGGAGGTCTGCAATTATATGCCAAGGAGTGGAGAGTTACCCTTTTAATTAAATATTTAACATGACAGAAAAAAAGAAAGGGTGAGCAAAAAAACATAACATTACAGTTTTGTAACATTAGGCAGATTCAAGCTGTATTATACAATGGCAAAAAAAATCTTGGGCTCTGATTCGTCAGTCTGGGACTGGACCCGTGATGTTATCCCAGTACAACATCACGGATCTAGTCCCAGCACAGAAAAGACTGCATCAAATGTTACAAAAAAAAAAAAAAAGCAATCACTCCACGGCGATTCCTGCCCACTACCTTCCTCGCTGACAAGGCGATCAGTCTGTCAACACAGGAACACAGTGAAACCCCTCTCAGTTTAAGGCCCTCCTGGCACAACGTTGCACCCACCTCACACCCCTTCCCCTACAAAAACATATTTTACGAGAAAAAAGCTGTTATGTAAAAGCGGCATTTCATCGAAGTCGGTCGTATGAGCACTTTCAAAACAACAGCTGCGTGCGCTGGTCGCATGAACCGCCCAGTTCCTCAAAGAAACAGTCACACTGCTGGGGAAAATTAAAACAATTCAAACTAAGATGATTTCAAATACGCACAATACCGAAGTAGGATCGTGGTTCTAAACTTTGCAGCTTTCATGTAATTAAACAAATATTATACACGGTCACCTTCAGCCAGTCCACGAAGTACAGCAGGACCTGGACCAGCTCAAAGAAACACAACTAAGTACTTAGCTTGTTTTTTTTTTGTTGTTTTGTGGGGCGGTTCTAAATAAACAAATCCAGAGAATCACAGCAGAAGGACACACTGAAAATGGAATACACACAACTATATAACTGCAGTGCCACCTGCTGGAGAACACAGATACTAAGGATTTTTTTGCCAATAGGTATACCTCCACTAGCAAAAAACCTAAGAAAAAAAGTATTTTAAACATATTTTTTACATTTTCATATTCTTAAAAACACAATGAGCCATTGTATAATAGCAATAATGCACTCCAAGGTGTGTGTTGTGCTGGGATAACGTCACTTCTGGGGTGATTAGTCGCACTCGGCCTGCGGCCTCGTGCCTAATCACCCCAGGCGTGACATTATCCCAGCACAACACACACCCTGTCGTGCATTATTGCTTAACTGTAGCACCAGTTTAATGTGGGCAGATCATATATGTATCCAATTACTTGCAAGTTTAGCTCAAGGAGCACTAGCTGTTCAACATGTTGAGGGTCCAGCTTGGAATGGTATGGATCAACAACATCCTCAGCAGTGCTAAACATCTTCTCGGACGGCACACTTGTAGGAGGGCAGCTTAGCTATTTTGAAGTAAGTTGTGCCAGGTGAGCAGAGGGGTTCATTTTCTGAACCCAGTAGCCCAGTGGATTAACATCAAATGGCTCAACTGATTCTGCAAAGTAGCCATTAAGTAAATTTTCTGCAGAGAGAGGCTGAAACTGTGAGCATTTGTGTTGCTGTTGATGCAAGGTTGTACTGAGTAATGCCCAGTCACTCTCCTCTACACTACCACTATACCGTCTTTTCCCATCTCCACCAGTATCATCCGATTCCAAACCACCACATGCCTATCTCTCTCTCTCTCCCTCAGGAACCTGAACTGGAGTATGTTCTTCCCCTTCTGAGTGTCTCAATGCCTGCATGGCACTATTTAACTCTTCACTCAGCTGATACCTAAAATGAGTCTCCCTGTGGCTGTCCATGGCTATATGAAGGATCTCGCATTTGAACCTAGGGACCAACATGGTAGCAAATACATTATGGCAGGTATCCATGACTGTGGCGAACCTTGCATCAAGTTCTGCATCGAGATGAATAACACAGCTGGAATAACCTAAGTAAGGCTGTGGTAGCACTTAGATCAGGTGTACTCCTCTCAAATGGCATAAGAACTTCCACCATGCCCTCAAAAACTAACCAATCATGATGTCTTAGGACCCCTCCAACGTCTGCCTCCATAGATATTTCATGTAGTGCCCACTTTTGCTCCAGCAGTCATGAAAGCATCAGGTATGAAGAATTCCACTGAGTGCTAACATCTTGTATTACATGATGTTGGGGCAGACCAAGGTGTTCCTGAACTTCTTGTAATTTGTTAGTGGCTTTTACAGAGCGATGGAAATGGCTGCAGATGGAACGGGCAGTGGATAATATGTTGTTTTCTTAGTACTGTTACACAGTGCATGAGTCACCACTAAATTTAGTGTGTGTGCAAAGCAACGAATACTCACAGAATGGCCATCATTGATGGCTTTCACCATGTTTGTGCCATTTTCAGTAACAAAAAACCCAACTTTTAAATTGGTGTTAACACCAGTCCAAGACCGCAACATGTCCTGCAGGAACGTGAGAATATTATGTGCTCTGTGGTCTTCCTCCATCAGTCTGATGTTCAGCAAAGCTGACCTAATGAGACTATCAGATTGTGGGGGGGGGGGCACAAGACGATGCATCAGAAACAGCAGCAGCAGGGTGTTGCACATACTAGTGTGCAGTTGAGAGATAGGCATGCAGGGAGTTATCGCTAGTCCAGATATCTGATGTGCAGTGAAAAACACCACCAACAGCCTCTGCAAGCAGAGCATCAACAGCAGATCATACGCCATCATACAGTCCTGGCAATATAGTTTGAGAAAATGTAGTACAAGATGGGATCTGAAAATGTGGGTGCAAACAGTTGAGAAGCTACTGGAAGCCAGTTTCTTCCACAGCTGACATAGGCTGGAGATCCAATGCCATCATCTCAGCAATCAGCTGTGTGATTTGCTGTGCTGTTGAATGTGAGGCATGATACTTTGTTCATGCATGCATAGCATCCATTATTGGAATTGCCACGGGAGATATCGATGTGGACCGCTTCAACAACTGTGGTGGGTGTAGTGCTGATGATTGTCTCTGCCTTGCAGTATCACTGGAGTCAGAAGTGACCACCAGAAGAGAGGCTGGACTCTGTGTTGTTGAAGGGGAAGGAGTGCTGTGACCACTGGGTTGCTCAAAGTCAGATCTGTTGGTACCACCCCACTGCCAACGGTGCATGCCTGTCCACTGGAGGAGTTTGGTCTTGGTGAAACCAAGGGTCTGGATCCAGACTCAGATGAGCTTCGATACACTTGAGGGTGCTTAAGCTTCAAGTGGTTCTGTAATGGTGTTGTAGTTACGTTAGAGAGTGATTTCCCTCGGCTTATAGTGGTGTTGCAAAAAGAACAGAGTGCCTTCCTTGTGTCCTCCTTTAACACAGTGAAATGCAACCACACAGCACTTTTAACACTGTGTTTACCTGTGGTTCTGCTAGCACCACATCCCCCAGTTCTTTTTTCAACAGATGTGCCTGTCTTGTCTTGATGTTCTTGCCCTGTGACCATTGCCCCTGATGGTGCCATGCCAGTGCTGCCATCACTTGGCTGTCCTTCATGCTGTGACACAGCCTGCCAAAGAAATGTGAGTGTTGCTTGTTTGGTCCTCTTGTGGGGGGGATCCCTTACCCTTACTGCTACTACCACTACCCTTGCTACTAGTGCTACACCTAGAGGCTGTTTTGCCAGCCACCTTTTTTTTCTGCCTTCAAGGTACATATATGGAAATTACTTACTCACCATAATTCTTGATCTTTTTGGACGCAGTCTCCACCACTCAGTTACACTAATGGGACTATGCCAGAGGCGCTAGGACCCCGCGGGAGCCAAAAATCTTCAGGAGGGCCGGTGCCAGGATTGGACCACGCATGCATGGCACCATGAGGCTTGCTCATGCCCGTATAGGCTATCTTGGCATCAACCCTCCAACCGCCTCAGTACCTCTTCAACCGAGGAGCTGCAGTGTAACTAATGAAATAAAAACTTACCCTAACCTCCGGGCATGCGAGGGCCCAGATGACCCATGTAAGAAGAGTCAATTGAACAATGTCTTCACAGCCTGAACAATAAGGCAGTGAAGACCAAAGAAACAGAACAAGAGAGCCCGGGGGACGGTGGGTGGGCATGTGAATGAGTGGTGAACACTGCGTCCAAGAAGATCAAGAATTACGGTAAGTACATAATTTCCATATCTTCCTGGACTTAAGTCTCCACCACTCATTCACACTAATGGGACAGTACCAAGCTAAAAATCAACCCACCCCAAGTATGGAGGTCGGAGACAGTGCTCACTCAGAATGGAAGTCCAAAGGACTGTCCTGCCAAAGAATAGAGCTGTTTAGAATAGAAATCCAGGACATAGTGCTTTACAAAGGTATGCACTGAGCTCCAACTAGCCGCCTTTCAGATGTCTGCAACAGGCACATTATGAATCTCCACCAGGAAAGCTGCAACCCCTCCAGTAGGGCGGTGAAAACCTGGCCTTCCAGCTTGAGCTGTGCCATGGATTAGTAGTGTCAAAGACATGCTACTAACCAAGCAGAACTACATCTCATGGCAACAGGCTGACCCAGTCAAGACATTCGGAAAGATACAATAGTTGCTCAGATGCGTATCTCTTCATTCTGTCAATGTAGAATCACAGAACCCTCAACATTCAGAGAGATAAAGGGAGCACTCTCCTTCATTCTGGAGTTAATGAAATAAGTAGGGAAAAGCAAAACTTGACTAATGGTAACTGGGCCAGTGACATGTTGTCTACTGGCTCAAGATAGTCCTAAAATGCGGAGAGGTGAACATTCTCTGCTGAGAAAAGGAGACCTGCGTTCGACAGATCCATGAGGCACCCCAAAATTTTACTTGGTGGGCAACCAAAAGGGTCCAGATGGAACTTAGCACACCAGAAGGTGAAGTGAAACCACTTAGCCGCGTAAGTCCTCCTGGTCAAAAGTCTATGTGCAGCTAAGAAGATCTCTACGATTGTCTGGAAACCTAAAAGTTGCCCACTTCCATCTCCTCAGGAGCCCGACATGGAGATGAAGGGAATGCAGGAAGGATGGACTAAGTCCCTGTGTCAGAGGGTCCGCTCATAGAGAGAGTCACCTTGTGGGAAATTCTGACTGACTGTTTACGCAAATTATATCTGCCGAGGCCAGTCTGGGATGATGAGAATCATCCTATCCCCATTTGCCTACAACTTGAGCAGCACACTCTGAACTAAGGGAAGAGGAGGAAAGTGTACAGGAGCATCTTGTCTACAGCAGTGAATACATCCTGACAGAAAACACCAGGGTCTGGACTTCTGAAGCAGGATAGAGGCAGATTTGCATCGAGAGGGAACGAAGAAAGGACCAGGTCCGGACTGTCCCACTTGTCAAATACGACTGCATAATGACTGAACTGATGCAACATGCTCAAGGCACCACTCTCACCTCCTCAAGGCCTTCCTGCACAGAGGAGAGTGCTCTGCCCTGCTTGTTGATGAAAACTTTACAGTTCTGTCATCATTCCGAAGTGGGATTACTTTGTGGCAAAGGGCCTCCTTCAGGACTCAGAAAGCACATAAGACAGCCCTCATCTCAAAGAATTTTTTATTAGAAGATGAAGCTCCTCCTCCTGGCTCCACACCTGAATATGGAGGTCCTGACAGTGAGCTCACCAACCAATCAGGAGTGCAACCATAGTGATGGTGATCTGGCATTTAGAGGGTAAGGGCATACCTAGCAGAAGCTAGGCCAACTGCGTCTACCATGTAAGTAATTCTGTCCGAGGTTCTATTATTTATGCAGAGGACTGCAGATGCGTGGTCAGAGACCACTATTTATTGTGGACAAAGGCATAAGTCTCAGCATCCACTGCGTCAAAAAGGGCCTGGACAGAGCTGCTTTCCGTGAAGTAACGAGACATCTGAAGATGTCAATTCTTCCATTCTCCAGAAGGAAGAACCCTCTCCCTGGAGGTATCCAGGAGGGCTCATATGAAAAGGAGCTGCTGGGAAGGTGAATCTGGCACCTTCCCTGAATCAGAAAACCCCTCCTGGAGGAAGTGAGTGAGGAGCTGTGGCAACTAATTCCTGAGACTCTAGCCAGGATCGGCTGGCTCGGAGCCAAACGTCTAGGAAGTGAAGGCTTGAATACCATGAACTCCTCCCTGAACAGGTACTTGTTTAACATCTCAAGGTCGAGAAATGGAGTATGCCTCCTGTTATCTTGGAATCAAGCAATGGAAGTAAGAAGCTATGTTCTGACTCACTGTGGAACAACTTCTACTGCTCTGAGGCCCCGTGTCTCCAAGGAAAGAGAGTCTGACAGAGAGGCAAACAGACTGGGCTGCCACCTGGGTCTAGGCTTCCAGGCCTCTACCTTGAAAAGACTGCCTGTTACAAGAATGACAAAGGGGCCGTCCCTCTGAGGGGCAGCAGGAGTCTGAGCACCCTCCAGAGCTCAATCTGAGGGCCAAACCAATGATCACTGCCAAGGAGATGTTAATCACCTGTAGCCAATGGTAGCGACCCTAGGGGCAGTGTAATAGAGGTCTATAAAAGCTTTTAGCTGATTATTGGGCTATATGCCCTATCAGTTGAGCAGTAGAGTCCGGAAGGCTCTCAACCATTGAATTTAGTGTGTTCCACAGGGTGTACTTGTACTGACGACTGAAGGAACTCCAGAAGCAGAAGTCTGCTTTGGTCCACAGATGAAGCCTGAAATGTTATGGTGGACCCTATATCTCTGAGGAAAAACTGAAAAGAAGATCTTCCATCACAGGCTTTGCTGATACAGAAGGCTTGCATTCCAGCCTCTAAAATGAGTCCTCCGCCATTTCACTGACAAAGTAGGACGGGGACAGACTCATCCAGATCCATTTCTACCCCAGAAGAACCTCCAAAAAGGTAGGTCAAGGCCAAAATCACTAGAGACTCCGCCACCAGAAATGGCATCCAGGAGATCGGCACCATTCACAGAGCCAGCACTAGTGCTGTGTGGAATGCGGAATTCCAGTCAGTGGAAATAACATGGAATAGCAACTAACATACTAACATACTAACATACTATTTGCCAGCAGATTAGGCCTTATGGTCTATCAAGTCTGCTCGAACCTAGATCCTTAGTTGGGTGCAGAGACCCTCCCATCCCTTGTGCTCCAGAAACCCCTATCATCCATCCCCACCCCCCCGGGACAGGCCATCATCTGATACATCCACTTTCTGTGTCTGTCCCACCCTCTCTTAAAGCCCTCCACTGTGGATCTCTGAACCAGCTCACCAGGCAGAGCATTCCAAGGGTCCACCACCCTCTCAGTGAAAAACCTCCTCCTCTTTTCCCCCCTCACCCTTCCACCTTCCAACTTCAAACCATGCCCTCTGGTGATGCCTCCCTGCTTTAGTCTAAAGATCCCCTCCATGTTTACCCTATTTATTCCCTTGAGGTACTTGAAGACCTCAATCATGTCCCCCCTGTCTCTCCTCTCCTCCAATGAAAACAGGCAGAGCTCCTCAAGTCTGTCCTCGTAAGTCATATCCCCTAGCCCTCGTATCATCTTTGTTGCCTCCTCTAGACCCTCTCCAGGAGCTGTATGTCCCTCTTCAAGTGTGGTCTCCAGTACTGTACACAGTACTCAAGGTGTGGTCTAACCAGTCCATTGTACAGCGGCAGAATCACTTCCTTGCTCCTAGAGGTGATCCCCTGCGATGTGCATCCCAACATCCTGTTTGCCTTGCTAGCTGCTCTCCTGCACTGCTCAGAGTTATTCATACATGTATCCACCATGACCCTAGGTCTTTTCCCTATTGAGGCTTCCAGCACCTCCCTCCCAGGGTGTACCTGTGTTTAGGGGTTCTCCGACCAAGATGCAACACCTTGCACTTGGTGATATTGAAATTTAATTTCCATGTGTGAGCCCAGCTTTCCAGGGTGTCCAGGTCCTTTGCAGGGCCAACCTCCCTCTTCTCCTCAACTACTGCTCCCATCTTGGAGTCATCCGCAAAGAGACTCATTTCACACCCTATACCATCCCTGATGTCCGATATGTATGCATTAAACAGGATTGGACCCAGGACCGAGCCCTGTGGTACCCCACTACCAACCTCTGTAGGGTTCGAGAGCTCCCCACAGACCACTACTCTCTGAGTGCGTCCAGCTATCCAGTTTTCAATCCATCTGACCATCAAAGGGCCTACTCCTAACCCCATCAGTTTCTCCACCAGACCATTGTGGGGAACAGAGTCAAACGCCTTGCTGAAGTCCAAGAATAATACATCCACAGGCTTACCCCTGTCCAGTTCTGATGTTACCCATTCATAGAACTCCACAAGGTTGGTTTGACATGATCTACCTGGCACAAACCCATGCTGCCGACTATCCAGACCTCCCACCTCCCCCAAGTAAACCCCCAACTCTGCCAGAGGAATTTCCACCGGAATTTCACTGGTTCTTCCGCAGAATTCCACCTACTAAGATCCACGGATGAACTGCATTGTAGTCTGTGGAAAATTATTTCAGAATAACTTCCACAGAAAAACTGAGATCCGTGGAATAATGAAAATTCAGTGGAATTTCATTCCATCAGAATTTGAAAACTCCGCACAGCATCTGCCGGCACCAAACGTGGTGCCAGCACCACCCGCAGTGCCAGCACCACAAGTGGCACCAGCATACTGGCAATAGACCTGAAGAAAAAAGGGGGAGAAGGAAAGTGGTACCCATGCCGGCCCCTACAGAGGAAAAGGTGAGAGGGATAAGCACGTGGGGTAAGCATTGATGGCACTGGCACTGGAGAAGGCACCATGCACATCCTGCCCACCAGACTCGGCTGTGGCCCAGTGGCTCAGAGGCCTGAAGGCTCCAGAACTGGATCCACTGGCCAAATCAACTGGGAAGATGTCTTACCCCTTGCTCTAAAAGAGCGGTCCAGAGGTGAAACTGTTCACCGGTGCCCCATCGAGGACAGAGATGGGGCCCGGTGCTAAAGATCGCAGCCGTTAAGAATGGAGCCAAGAGGACTCCACCGAAGTCAGGTCAGGCCTACCGCTCGCCACCACCAATGATCCCTGGGCAGGCATACCGGAGGGTGACCTTGAGCGGTACCGTTTCTTCTTCCACCGACAGAAGGAAGAACAGCTCAAGGTCGAGTGGAGTCGGGTCCCAGATCGAGGTCGGGAACAGGCTCACTGCTTTTGTGCTTCAAGCAGACTGTCCTCCCCCTGAGCACAGGACTGCCTGTGGTTGGATCCCACTTCTGAAAAGGGTGGCAGACTGAACACAGCCCCACTGCTATCACAACTTTCAAACGAAGTCTCCCTACTGTCACCACTACAGTCAGAAGTCGACTCCGTTGATGGCAGACTGAGAATAACTACTACTTCTTTTTCTTCTTCATTTTCTTCTTCTTTTTTTGGTTTTAAATAAATAAAAATGCTAAGTTAAGAGAATACTGAATGGCTATATAGCTGCTGTCGTATAAACAAAGACGAGACTCTGGCGGGCAAGAGACATCATCAACCAAGCACACTTGATGGCGGGAGAAAAGGAACTGAGGCAGTTGGAGGGTCAACGCCAAGCTAGCCTATATGGGCATGAGCTAGCCTTGCAGTGCTGTGCATGTGCTGTCCTATCCTGGCACTGGCCCTCCTGAAGATTTTTGTCTCCCATGGGGTCCTAGCGCCTCCAGCATAGTCCCATTAGTGTGAATGAGTGGTGGGGACTTGAGTCCAGGAAGATCGTACTCTGCCTCATCTTCAAAGTCACTCACATGTGCCTCTGATAAAGAAGATGATGTGTCACTGGCAGTTCATCATGTGGACGGAAATACTCAGAACCAGATGACTGGTCATCCTCTACAACTTTTTCAGGAGTACTGAGAAGCTGACAAGGTACCTATGGAAATAAGATTAAGTAATACTGGAACTGAATTCCAGACAGCTTTAAAAATGTTTTTGCAAAAGCCGTGTAAGTGTTGAGATGACTTTAATACATGAATGGACAGTCTGCCTGCGCTTTGTTATATGTGCCCGGTAACTGTATGGAAAATTGTTTTATAAATGAATTGTGTGTAGTGAGTAATTGTTATTTGATTGTTTTATTGTCTTGTACAGGGCTTACTTTGAAAATAGAGATTTCAATCTCTAATGTTTGTACCTATATAAAAATAAATTTTTATCAATCACTCAAATCAAAAAGCTGAGAAGAGAAGCAGGAGGCATAACTATATCAACTGTATTGGTCATACTGGTAATATGCATCGTGGCAGGGATACCAGACTGTAGTGATAGTGTTACAGTAGTGGCAGAGTTCATAGTGTCAGCAGTGGCTTGAGTGACAGTCACAGCTGCAGGACTAGCTGTAGTGGTCATGCTGTCAGTTGTTGTGGAAGAAGAAGACAGGGTCTCTGTAGTGGTGGTGGTGGTAATGACAGATGTGATGGTGCTGGTGAGAGCTGGGGACACATTTGTATTTGTAGTGGGAGTTGGATTGATACTGGTGAGAGATGGGGACACATTGGTGGTTGTGGTGGGAGTCAAGAAATGAAAATTACGTACCTACCATAATTATGATCTTTCTGTGTATCTTCACCATTCCTCACAGATGGGTATCTGGCCAGAGGTCAGGACCCCGCGAAAGTTTTTTTTTTTAAAGGGTAGGCGGAGCTGACACACCATTGGCGCCGCCCTCGAGGCCGATGCACTGCGTGGCGCTCGCGGGTTGGCCGTTAGGCTGTGTCGACTCCGCCTGCCTGCCAGTTCTGAGTCGCTGGAGAGGTAAGAGGAAGGGATTGGAGAATGGGACAAGAGAGTCCAAGGGACAGAAAAAGGAAAAGATGTATGAACTAAAAGGAGAAATAATGACTGAGAGGACAAAAAAGAAAGAGGTTAGAAACTAAAGGGGATTGGGAGGGGCCCCAGTCTCTGGAAGTGGAAGAAGGGGGGGGTGCAGGGTGGGTAAAGAATTTAGGAGAGAGGGGAGAAGGATAAGATATCCCGGACCCTGGTCCATCTCCAGATTGTATAGGAACTGCAAGGAGTAGCAAAGCTTTCTGCCAGAATTTAAGGCACGGAATAACTGGCAAACACTCCAGATAAGCAGAGTCGGCTATTCTGGAGAAGGACAGGATACAGGGAGTCAGCACCCTCTAAAGAAAAGATTTTTGGTAAAAAAAAGTTTTTTTTGTTTTTTTTTAGGAGAAATAGGTGGGATGGAAACAGGGAGGAGGAGAGAAGGAGGACAACTACCAACTCCCACCCCACAGGGGTGGAGACAAGGTACTGGAGAAGGAGTGCCGCTCGAGCTATCCACTCTTCCTGGAAAAATACTCCCCTGTGTCTTCCTATTTTACCCCACTCCTAAGGAGGAGAGGGGGAGTCACAGAGGGAGGGGGACCCAGAGACTGAGGCCCCAGGGGGATGGAGGGTGGGGTTGTGATGAATGGTGAAGATACACAGAAAGATTATAATTATGGTAGGTACGTAATTTTCATATCTTATCTGTGTCAATCTTCACCATTCATCACAGATGGGTGAGTACCGAGCCCCCCCCGAAAGGGGGTTTCTTTTACACCCTAAGGGACAAAGTTCCTTAGCCCTCAGTGGGTGACACACTAAGGGGGGGATCCTTCAGGGCCTGGAGAGGCCCGAGAGTGGGGAGAGAGAGAGAGACGGAGTGCCCCCGGAAGGGGAAGGAAGTTGCCCCGACAAGCGCCGTCTCACTCTGCGGGAGAAAAGGTAGGTTCCCTGGTGGGTGGAGTTAATCACCCTACGCCGGGCCAAGGGTGACAACCGGGAAAGACGTAGCCATCCCATCCGCCTAGTGCAGATCGCTGTCCCTACGACCCTCGTAGCTACCTACTTAGCATCGTGAAGATGCCCTCGTGCCTTGCTAGCTCCAGGCCACACGCAGAGAGTGCAATGGCTTGTCTGGTTTGCTCCATGTCAGGCAATGAGGCTAGAAGCTGACCTAGCCTGGACCACAAGAACCTGTTGTAGGCTGCATAGTGGGCCTGATGTGCAGAGACAGAGAGAAGTAACCATGCTGAGTAGAAAGTCCTCCTACCCCAGAAATCAAAATCCAAGGAGTCTTGATCTGGGGGCCGGTCATGGTGAAGGGCGTGAAGCCTATCAGGAGTATCCAACTGCGTCAATCCAGACTGTGGATGAGGCATGGAACCTGGACACTCCAGGGGTGTGCAATACCTCTGGCTGAGATCCCTTGGGGCAGGAACTCCAGAGAAGGGCCTCTGCCAGGGAACGCAATGATGCCTCCCGAAAGGGAGCTGGCCAGGGCAGCACCACAAGGGTGGCCTCACCAAAATCGCCTAGAAAGGCATGCACCGAATGTTCATGATTGCTAATAGTGGAAGGAGAAAGGTGCAAATCCTCCAACATCCTCACGAGGAATCGCTGATACTCAGAGAGATCAGCAGCCGGAGAGATGTGGACAGAGGGCTCCTCTCCCTCTGAAGAGGGGGATGAGGAGCTGGAGGTCATCATCTGTTCAGTGGGTGGCTGCACGGGGGAAGGTTGAAAAACCTGGCTGTCCATTGCCCTAACGTAAGCAGGGAACCAAGCAGCCACCACTCTGAACAGCTCCCAGGTGAGAGGGCCGCTAGGACCGAGGGTGCCTGGGAGCGCAGGAGAGTGTGGCAGAGGGATGGGGAAAGAGCCAAGAAGAGATGTCGGCTGACCTCCGCCTGGGCTAAGGAGTGGACCGTGGGCACCCGCAGAAGAAGGTGCCCCAGAAGACGCCACAGCCGACAGCTGAACAACCACATCGGTACTGCCTTGGCTGCACCCGGAAGAATACCCCCAGTGAGGCGACCGGGGCCATATAGGTCCAGAAGGATGGTCCCCTGCCTCAAAAGAATGGGACTCTCTCAAAGAGACCACGGAGGAAGAGCGGAAATCTGCACTACGGCTTCTCCCAGGGCCTGGGTGGACCCCAGAAAAAGGCTGGCGCACCGACCCCACACCCCTCGAGCCCTCGGAGTCTGAAAGTCCTCCTCCTCCTCTAGAGGCCAGTCTGAGGTAGCTGGCATCTCTGGGCAGCCCCAAAGGGCTATCCAGAGTGCAGTACCCTCCCCCCCTGCAGGTGCTCCGACGGGCCCCAAAGTTGGGCGATCAAGGCACACCACCGGAGGGGGTACCACAACTGAGGGATCAGTGAAACCGCCAAGACCATGCTGCAGAGATATGGTGGGCCACACCACTGCCTGCAGGTCAGCACCACTGACCCTAGTCTTGGTAGCCACCGACCTCACCTCAGAAGGGGGCTGACTCCGACTGGTCGAAGAGACCACCGTGCTGCCCACCTCAACAGCCAACCCCGAGGGGTCAGACTGCACGTCCGACCCAGAGCTCGACTCCGTCTCCGAGGAGGTAGAGTCCGAGGCCCTGTGCCAAACTGTGGGAGGACGGGCAAAACCATCCTTACCACCAGGCCCAGAGACCACAGCTGTGCCCATGTTGGTGCCAGCGCCTCCCGCAACCCCGTGAGCAGAATCCGAGGGAGGCATGGCCCCAGCCCGAGCCAGAGATCCAGAGCCGGGACCAGTCACGGTGCCATCCGTCCCACGGCACATGGCCAGCGCACCAAGCGACGGGACGGCATCGCATGACAGTCCTCAGTGCCGCTTCTGTGCCGCCTGCCTCCGGGCACCGCAATGGCGCCGGGGCTGGGGCGGCGCCAGACAGCTCCAAAGGCGGACACGGCACCGAGCATGGCCCCACCCGGCTCCCCGGCGCCACAAGCAGCGCCAAGGGCCAGGACAGCACCGTGGACAGCACTGACTGAGGGAACCAAAGGCCCCACGGCGCCGAGCCTCGAGGACATGGCACCATGCTCAACCTCGACCAAGGACGGCACCGAGGCGAGATGTGGCAAAGGACGACATCGCAGTTAGATCCCACGGTACCGCTAACAGTGCCGGCACCGCGAATGGCTTTGACAGAGCCCACAGCGCCATGTGACAAGTCGGCTCCGACGACGGCCCCGTGAAACCCGCGATGCTGCGAACTGCGCCCGAGAGACTCCGGCCGGCGTTGAGCAGCGCTAACCGGGCCTTCAAGCCGCGGGCGACACGGGGAGCCTTCACCACTGAGGTGATTGCCATGCGAACCTCCCGCCCCCTCCCAGAAAGGAGCAGGACGGGCCTCCTGCGCCGCGGAAGAAGCCTCGGCAATGGCTAGGCTACAAGTAGCCGAGACTCCCTCCTCCTCAGTCTGTATAGAAGCAGAGAGAGCGTGGCTTGGCCCGACGAGTGCGTACCCGACCCCCGAAAGTCGGTGGAGCTCACCCCACTTTCCACGCGCGTTGTTCGAGGACCCGGCGGTCCATGGAGAAGCAGGCATTGCACGAATCCATGTTGTGAAGCGGGCCAAGACACGAGAGATGCTGGTCGGTGACGGAGAATTTTCGGCCGCATGGGCACCGTCGCATGGGGGGCCGACCCGTCTTGGAAGATTTCTTGCCCTCCGACCGAGACATGACCTATGGAGAAAAAAACACCAAAAACAGACTCGACGTCGTGAAATATAAAAATAAGGAAAGATCTTACCAGGCGACGTTGAGTAGAGGCAAAAACAGAACCGGCAGGCCGGCAGGAGTACTGACGGACTTTGACACTGAAAGATTGGATTTTGAAAACTAGCAGGCCTAGGATTTTCTTCAGAGCTTCCCACGAGGCGACCTCTACAGCGGGAGATGAAGAACTGGCAGGCACGCGGAATCGACACAACCTAACGGCCAACCAGCGCGCCACGCAGCTGCGCTGGCCTTGAGGACGGCGCCGATGGTGTGTTGGCTCCACCTACCCTTTAAAAAAAAAAAAGGTCCCGCGGGGTCCTGACCCCCAGCCAGATACCCATCTGTGATAAATGGTGAAGACTGACACAGATAAGATCAGTGTCCTTCTGCTTGTACTTCTTGTATCACTTTGTCCTGTGCCAGCCACAGTACTACTATTGCTGGAAGACATAGACTTGGAAGGGGTAAAGAATAATTCTGGGCTTCAAATAATGGCTGACCATCGCTCACATTCAGGTTCAGCATCACCAACCTGTTCCTCCATTGTAGATTTGCATGGGCTGGACCAAGTATGTTTTTACCACCTCTAGCTGCCATTGTCTTTGTCTATGCCAAGGAGAAAAAAATACTTACCATAGTAATCTTGTTTCTTCCAAGGGAATCTTTACTGTATTCTGACATATGCAATTAGCCTTCACTATTCAACTGCCCCAGAGAAAAATGAGTCAATAGAAGCTATGCTAATAGTGGAAGGTTGATATGCTCGAGCTCGGTTTTTAAACCATTGTCCCTGATGCATTCTATGCAGCCATCAGATTCTTGCGAAGCACGTATGAAAAATACTAACTATACTATCTTACAAAAAATAAATTAACCCACAACAAATAGCCCCCCCCCCATACAAAGTGGCATCCTAAAGACTCAAGTGGAGTGCCCCAGCGCTCCATACTTGGCCCTTTGCTTTTCTCTATCTTCATAAACGACATCCAGTTGCTTGCTTCCACCTGTTCAACTTTGCTTTATGCAGACAACCTAGTGATCTATCACAGCACAAGAAACATAATTGACCTTAACCAACCTCTTGCCTCGGACTTAACTATTCAATCTTGGTTAACAGAGAACAAACTGATTCTTAATATTAGCAAGACACACTCTATGCTTGTTGGATCACCTGCCAGACTTAAAATAAACCCAGATGCCCTAAAAATCACTTGTGCTCACGGCTCCTCACTGAAAAGCACTAAATCCATCAAATATTTGGGCATTACTCTAGATGAATCCCTTGATTTTGACCTACACATAACTAACACCTGTAAATCTGTAAATGCCAAATTAGGAGGTGCCTACCGCACTAGCTATGCCCTTACTCCATTGGCTAGACTAGCTGTGGCTCAAGGTTTTCTGCCCCCAGCCCTGGCATATGGATCAGTCACGTACCTATCTGCCCCTAAATCCTCCCTCCACAAGTGGGACACCACCTATAACAATATCTGCCATTATACCTCTGCAACCCCACGTTACAAACACCATTGCCAACTCTATTCTGACCTAAACTGGCCTAGCCCCTCTCCCCATCGACTCCAGTCCTTTGGGTCACTTATTGATAACACTGTCCGATCTGGCATCCCATCATCACTTGCCTGTCTGCTCCACTCACAAACTCTCTCCTATGGGTTCCGATCTGCTGACCTAGCCCCTTTCCACATTCCCAGATGTAAAACTAACATGGGTACATGCGCTTTCGCACATATGGCCCCAAAATACTGGAACTCGATACCTCCAACTGTTCATGGAGCACCTACCCATGCTAGTTTTAAAACACGTCACCGGGAACATCTGCGTACAACTAGCCCATGCACCTGCTTCAATCCGCCATAGACCACACTCTTCTCCCCATCCTCTCTTTCAGTAAATAACCTTCCTCTTGTACGCCACTTCCCTGCCTCTCTAATAACCTTCCTCTCATGTTCTATTTCTCTCATCCCTCACCTGTTTCCCCTTCCCCCTTCACTCTCTCTTCTTCTCCGTCTCTCATTTCATCCACAGATTTTGGCACTTATTGTACTTTGCTGTGTGTAAACATTTATTTGCAATGCCTGTTTCTCTTTCTGTTTTGACTATAGTTGTGTATTGACCTAAATGTTATTCCTGTTTTGCCTCATACTGTAATTTTGTCTCTACCATTCCAGTGTGATTTACTCTTTGAGTCAATTGTTTAGTTGAATGTTGCTTTTTCCATCCTCACTGTGTTTACCAATCTCATGTGCTGCATCACTTGTATGCTCATTTGTATTTTATACTGTCTCTCTCCCGGGTCGTGCCTGAAAATAGGTATTTCTATGCCTAGTGCACTCACACGGTTACCAAAAGCAAATAAATAAGTCACAGATGCCTAGAACAACCAATTCAAACAGGTTTCATCAACAACATGGACAGCTGGAGTGCAGTGCCCAGTATGTTCTAGTAGGGGAAGTAGGGTGGGAGCTCAGAATACAGTAAAGATTCCCTTGAAAGAAACAAGATTGCTATGGTAAATAGTTTTTTCTTCAAGCCCCAGGAAATCTTTACTGTATTCTGACATATGCAAACTACACAAGCAGTACCTTTGGAGGCAGGCAGAGAACCTATTTAGGAAACATGCTCTGCAGTAGGGATGGGCGGACCGACCCGCCTAAAATCAGAACCCCCCTGGATCCAATGCGGCCCGGCGGAACCGAATAAATAAAAACCCATTGTATAATCGTCCCAAGTCCAGGTCTGCCGGCCACGTGTGGCTAAAAACTTCCCCTGATTAAAAAAATATTAGGAAAACCGTCCTCCAATCACACTGGTCACAAATTTCTAAACAGATCTACCCTCCGGGCATGTGGCTGAAGGATGAGAGCAGACTGACTGCTTTTTAGCAGCCTTCTTGTTCCAAGTCCAAACTTCACTGCAAATAGCAGGCAGTTCCAGAATGCAGCCCTGAGCTGTGATCAAGCCAGTAGCTACAAGCTGCAAGACCATTCTTGCAGCTTGTAGCTGCTGGCTTAATCATAGATCGGGGCTGCATTCTGAAACTGTCTGCTATTTGCACTGAAGTTTAGACTTGGAACAAGAAGGCTGACAGTCAGTATTAGTAAGCACTGCAGTCAGTTTACTCTCACTCAACAGCCACACACCTGGATATAGAGAGAAGATCATTTTAAAAATCTGTGACTGGCGCAATCGGACAATGCGGGGGTCCACTAGACAAACGGGTATAGGAGATAGGGATGGGATACCTGCTGGGCCTGTCTTTTAAGTTGGGGGGACACAGTCAGAGGGAAGTGCGCCTGCCCCACCAAAAGGTGTCATCAACAACTAGCCATCAGTTTCCGAGGTACTACTTACTTTATCCTTTCAAAAAAGTAGCCGCATATTTACACAAGGCAGCAAGCGACCAGTTCCAAGAGGTCCGGGGAGCAGCTGTAACCTACCTCGCCCTTTGTAGCAGCAGTGTATTTAATCGTTTGCATTTGCACCAGACAGGCGTGTCCTAGCAGGGGGTTTAAATGTGTTTAATTTTAGAGTACTTAGTTTTTACACCCATTTTGTTTTGTCCACCACCATACACACAGAACATGGGATGACAGTTTAGCATCTGTGAGCAGATTTAAACAAAAAAAGCTGGAGTTACTGAAAAAATGCAGCAGGAGAGAGTTTTACTGAAGACCCATCTGGGAGCATATCTGTGCAGCCAAAGGTCCCTGTTTTATTCCCCCTGTTCTCACTCATCCTGCGTAAGTCGTCCGGAGCTTTTTTTTTTTTTTTTTTTTTAACACATTTGCCAGGTTCAAATTTGTAGCTGGTCCTAATTTCACTTGCGCCACACACAGACACACATGATGGTGACATACCTCTGCCACCTGACTAGCTGTATGTTGATCAGATGGCACTGAGGTATATAAGGCTGCATGTGGTGGGAATTGCTCAGTGCGTGGCTGACAAGAGATACAGACGAGACAGAGCTAGTGAGCTGTCTTTATCGTGTGTGTGTATATTAGTCACAGTTTAAATATCTCGCCAAAAGCATCCAGTAAGTGATTGACTTTTACTTAACAAGAAATTTAAAATAGTGAAACAAACAACTACAGAGAAAAATGTGGAAATAAATGAATGAAAAAAAAATATCAACCTGCCTACTGGCAGGCTTTGAGTGCTCGTCACTCACAGTGGACGGCCTGACTCTATATCTCTTCATGTTTATCAAATCTTTTCTGTGATTATTTGCAAACGTAAAGCCTACTGCAGTGCAAACAAACAAAGTGCAAGAAGAAAAAATTACACACCGTAGTAATGTTGTTTCTTCTAATGGAGTCTTGCTATATTATGATATATGCAGTGAGTCCCAACCTTCGAACTGCTCCGGAGGTGAAAGAGTTAACTTTCCATGCAAGGCATGGAACCTTGAGCGCGAGCTCGGTTGAAAACTCTGTCTGTTGTTGCTCAAACTCAAACTGTCAGATCTTTATGAGCAAAACTCACTAAGGTTCTATGTGGAAGCAGTAAACCTACACTAGCCACTGGCTACTAACTACGAAAACACATTTTTGTTCTTGATCCCAAAACAAAGACTCAAGTTAGGGGATTCAAGAAAGAAAAAATAAAGCATAACACCCAAGCACCCTAAGAAAGGGTGAAAATAAAGTGGGCATCTATGAAGTGCCAACATTGCACTGCCCACCCACATCCCAAAAGTAGAGGTTCTGAGAGGGGCAGGCTGGGGGAGGTCATAATAGCAAGACTCCATTAGAAGAAACAACATTACTACGGTGAGTAATTTTCTTCAAACAACAGAAGTCTTGCTATGTTGTAACATATACAGGCATTCACAGCAGTACCTCCATGGAGGAGGACAGAACCTACTTGGAAATATGCTCTGAAGCACAGCTGTGCCAAATCGAGCATCACTCCTAGCCTGGATGTCCAGGAGTAATGCTTAGTAAAAGTGTGAACTGTTTTCCAGGTAGCTGCTTGACATATCTCTAGGATAGGGATGTCCCTGGCAGCAGCCAGAGGCATAGCTGTACCTCTGGTAGAGTGAGCCCTCAGGCCTGAGGAGGAACCTTGCCCAGTTTTTCATAGCAAAGTGGATACAAGAGACAATCCACCTGGCAATGGATCTTTTAGTAGCAGGTTTTCCTTTACCAACCTCACCATAACTGAGGAACAATTGGAGGGAGTCAAACCTGTGACCCTTGGTACGTTCTATATAGTAACTAAGGGCTCTTTTGACATCTAAACTGTGCAACCTCCTCTTGCCAGAGGAGATGGTCAGTGAAGTACAGGAAGAGACATGGATTGATTAAGGTGGAAGTCTGAAACCACCTTAGGCAAAAACTTTCTGTTAGTCCTGAGGACCACCTTATCTCTGTGAAAGGAGATAAAATCAGGCTCCACTGACAATGCTTGTAACTCACTTATGCACCTGGCAGAAGTGATGGCTACAAAAACACAGTTTTCCAAGTCAAGTACTTAAGCTCTGCTGAAGACAATGGCTCAAAGGGGTTGCATAAGCTGGGCAATGCAAATATTAAGATCCAAAGCAGGGGCAGGGTCCTGAATGGAGGTTGGTGTGAAGCAACCCTTTGAAAAACTCGGAGAATACAGGATGAGCTGAAAAAGAAGAAGGCTTACCTGCTGATAAGAAGACGGACACGGCTGCCAAGTGCACTTTTAGGGTAGCTAGTCTCAGCCCTAAAGAATTCAAATGCACCAAATAATTCAGGATCGTGGGCACGTCAGCAGATTCTGGGGGAATATGCTTGCCAGCGCACCACATGGAAAATCTCTTCCATTTGGAATTATAAGTAGCCCTTGTGGAAGGCTTTCTAGAGGCCTTCAAGATATCCAATACACCTTGGGAGAGGTGTAGGTCAGCAAACTCTATCTCTTCAAGAGCCAGGCCTTGAGATTGCGAGATTTGAGGTTCGGATACCAAACTCTCCCCTGGGCACAGGTTAACAGGTTGTGATTCCTGGGAAGACACAGGGGAAGGTGGACTGCTAAAGACATCATGAGTGGGTACCAGGGCTGTGTGGCCCAATCTGGAGCAATCAGGATCATCTTGCAGGGTTGAGATCTGATTTTGACTAGCACCCTGAAGAGAAGAGGGAAGGGGGGAAAAGCATAGAGAAACTTCCATTCCCAACTGAGGAGTAAGGCATCCAGGGGGACTGAGCCCAACACTGGGGGCCTGCAGCAAAAAAGGGGAAGTTGGTGATTGTCTGGGGCTGCAAAAAGATCTATCTGCGGGGTGCCCCATCTGGCAAATACACCTCCAGTACTAGGGGATCCAGTGCCCATTCGTGATGGCCCTGGGAAATCCTGCTGAGAGCATCCGCTAGGACATTGTCCTTGCCTGGGAGGTGAACTGCCGTAAGGGAGGCGTTCAGGGAATAAGCCAGAGACCACAACTTCATTGCTTCAGTGCACAAGGCCGTAGACCAAGTGCCTCCTTGCTTGTTGATGTACCACATTGTAGTGGTATTGTCTGTTCTGACCTGTACAACCTTGTTCTGAACAGATGTGGAAAAAACCTGGAGTGCTAGAAAAACTGCTCTGAGTTCCAACAAATTGATGTGGAGCAGAGATTCCTGTGGGACCACAACCCCTGGGTAGTGAGGTCGCCCATGTGAGCTCCCACCCAAGAGGATGCATCTGTAGTAGAGTCAAGGAGTGAGACTGGGGGTGAAGGGAACCCCCTGTCTCAGATTGCTCTGGTCCTGCCACCACTGAAGGCCTGGATCAGGGTTCGAGTCACTGGGATCAATTTGGTTAGAGGGTCTCTCCTTTGAGACCAAAAGGTTCTCAAATGGAACTGGACGTCCCTCATCTGAAATCGTGCTCCCTGCGCTACTGCTGTAGAAGCAGCCATGTGTCCCAGGAGCTGTAGAAAATGCCTTGTTGATCGAGAGACCTGCAGGGTGAAAGAGGAGGCCAGAGAGACCAAGGTCCTTGCTCTTTCCAGAGGGAGGAAGGCTCTGGCCTCTTTTGTGTTCAGTTCTGCGCCTATGAAGGTGAGAAGCTGGACAGGCTCTAGAACTGACTTTGGAAGATTGAGAAGGAAACCTAGAGATGTGAGCAGTTGCTGAGTTACCTGAAGGTGTAGTTTGACCTGGTCTGGGGACTGGCCTACTATAAGCCAGTCATCCAGATAAGGAAAGATGGCAATTTTTTGCCTTCTTAAGTGGGCAACTGCTACTGCCAGGCATTTTGTGAATACCCTCGGGGCCGAGGTGAGGTCGAAGGGCATTGCTCTGAACTGGTAATGGCCTGAGGGCAGTTAGAATCTGAGGTACTTTCGGTGGGAGCTTCTGATAAGAACATGGAAGTAGGCATCCTTGAGGTCCAGGGAGGCTAGCCAGTCCCCTGGCCTTAGAGAGGGTAAAATAATTCCCAGTGTCACCATTTTGAATTTTGGTTTTAAAAGGTGCTTGTTTAGATACCTGAGATCCAGGATGGGCCGCCATTTTCCTGTCTTTTTTGGGGTAAGGAAGTACCTGGAGTACAACCCTTTGCCCTGGTGTAGAGGTGAAACCCTTTCCACAGCTCTGAGAGCCAGGAGGGTAGAAACTTCTGTTTCTAGGGCAAATGCCTCTGATGGATTTGCAGGTGGAAAAGACCTGACTCTCATCTTTGGAAATTTTTTGAAGCTGAGAACCAGTCCCTGGCTTACTACTTCCAGGACCCACTTGTCTGATGTTAAAGACTTCCAGTCCTGGACAAAGTAAGCCAGCCTGCCCCCTACCGGTAGTGGAGAATCGGCCCTGGCCACCCCATCAGGGAGCCTGCTTGGCAGGGGCTTTGGGCTGAGGGGTAGAAACAGGCTTACTTGTAGCCCGTCTGCCTCTCCCTCTAAAGAACCCCCTCTGGGCATAAGCAGAAGAGGAGGACTGGGCTTGGTAAAAAGGCCTATGAAAAGGCCTGCCCCTGCCCCTGACATGCTGTCTTTGAGGAGTGGTTTGCCTTTCTTTGGCCTGTGCACTCCTATAGGTGGTCCTATATTCATCCATTTTCTTCATGTAATTCTCTGTCTGCTCCCCCAAACACAGAATTGCCACAACAGGAAATTCCATGGCCTTAGACTGGGTATCCTGTGACAGGGTAGTACATCTGAGCCAAGCCATTCTGCGAAGTGCCACAGATGTAGCCATGACCCTTGATGACACATCATTAGAGTCTACTGCAGCATGAAATTGCACCTTGGATGCCTCAATACCATCCGCAGCCACCTGTTCAGCTCCCTGGCAAGCTGGTCAGGGGCCTGTTTTCTAGGCCAGCACAGTATCCCATCTGGATTTCTGGTACCTAGCAGCATAAGCCATATAGTTTGCCTGTCTGAGTCCTAAAGATGCTGCCATGTACTGTTTCTTTGCCATGGCATCCATCCTCCTGGAGTCCTTTTCCGGAGGGCGAGAGGCTAGAGGAATATTTGCCTCATCACAGGCAGCAGCCTGCACTACCCCCACATGGCTGCATTGCTGAGTGAGGAACTCCGTATCAGAGCCTGATAAAGCATACCCTGTTGTCCATCCTTTTATCCACAGGGAGGATAGAATGAGGAGTTTTAGAATTTTTACTGTCTGTTTCCTAAAAGATTTGTGCAAGGGAATAGACAGTCTCCTAGACTCTGGAATATCCATCATTTCTACATAATCAGGCTCTTCTTGGTCATCAACAGCTTCCTCAACAGGGAGTTGGAGAGTTTCAGCAACTTTCTTATAGAACATAAAATGAGAAGGGACTCAGATAGCCTGGGGGACCTAGCGGTCTGTCTGGAGAGATGTCGAGTTCAATGGGCACATCAGACCTTCCAAATCACATTCACTATCCTCATACTCCTCCTCCCCCCCTTCCTCCGGTTCATAAAAATCTTCAAAATCAAAATCTTGAACCGGAGGAACCGACCGAACCGAACGCTTCCCTGATGGTGTCGGTTCGGATGGAACCGGGGAAAGAGACTGGACAATTTGAATTGCTTTAGCTATTTCCTCAGCGGTTGGAGAAAGAACTTTTGGCTCCACACTAGCTGACTTTCTAGTCCTTTTAGTTGGAACTGGCTCCTCAGAGCTGGCTCTTCGTTTGCCCGAGGAAGTATCGCCCTGGTCAGAGGGCACTCCCTCAGGTTCGGTTGGAACCGAACCGGGCTGGCCATCCGGGTCAGTGGACTTTTTGGCCTCCCTTTCCCTGAGCCTACCAACTCTCTTTTCCACGGTGGCAGCAGGAAAATTCTTACAAATCTGGCAGTCTGCATTGAGGTGGTCAAACCCCAGACAATATACACAGGCGGTGTGTGGGTCAGCCTTAGCAAAGGCTTCCCCACAGAGGCCACAGTTCTGAAACCCAGTGGGCCCGGTTTTTCTTTTGGGTTTCTCAGACAAAGTGCCAGCCTAACCAAACTTGCCCGTTAGTGGCAATCCGCTAAGCAAGACTCTCTTATCGGTTCCCAACCGTGTCACGGGTCGTGGAAAAAATCGTAGTGAAATCTGTTTTTTTTAGAACCGATAAGAACCAGGAACCGCACTCTAAAGGACTAGAAAGTTATTTTTAAAACAACCTGATCAGTTCAAACCGAACCGAAAAAGGCGTTTACAAGTTCCACACAGAAGAAATAAATGTAAGCCTATCTAGTACTTACAATACCACAGACAGAGCTGGAACCGACCGATTGCGGTTTAATTTTGGTCAAAAATGAAAAATAAAACTTTTAACCGACAAACGAACTGAGCAGAAGGAGAAATCTCCGGAGCGACTGTTCAGTGAGGCGGAGTAAAGAATCTGACAGTTTGAGTTTGAGCAACAACAGACAGAGTTTTCAACCGAACTCGCGCTCAAGGTTCCATGCCTTGCATGGAAAGTTAACTCTTTCACCTCCGGAGCAGTTCGAAGGTTGGGACTCACTGCATATGTCATAATATAGCAAGACTTCATGTTGTTTGAATTGTATTAAGAAACAAAAACAGGCTAGTGGTGTATAAACTAGAAAAGAATAAAAGGGGACAAGAGAGAGAGAAAGAAAAAAGCAGAGCACCACCAGCCTGGCAGGTTGGAACTTAGAAGCCTGAGTTTACCTTTCCTGCTTTTTCTTTTCAAGCTAGCTGAGCTATACCGGATTAAAAAAAAAACATCAGTGAGTTAGTTTTACACCCGTGGATCTCTGACATTTGAAGTAGGGTGGAAATTGCTGCAAGATTCTACTTTGCCTTTACTGGGGTGCTATAGTTTGTCTTGCCTGGAAGACATTAATTAAAAAAACTTGCCAGTTTGCCTGTGTGTGACTGACTGTGTGCTATGTTTACCAGCTGCTATTGTAAAAATATGATATCATTGCGGCATGCTCCCTGCTAAATAAAAAGAACCTACATAAAGGAAAAAGCTACATTGGTAGAAGGGGAAGGGTGGCTGTGAGGCAGAGCCTGTCCTGATAGGACAGAGAAACTTGAGAACAAGTGAGAGGAGTAAAAAAAAGAAAATTCCTACATCAAAAAATAAAAAAAAATAGCTACAGTGGTGGAAGGAGAGGGTGTCTGTCTGTGAGGTTGAACCCTTTCGCAGAGAAGAGAGGTACTTGAGAACAAATGAGAGGACTAAAGAAAATTCCTACAGGAAAAAGCATTGTGTGGAAAAAAAAGAAAAAAAAAAGAAACAAAAATAGATACAGTGGTGGAAGGGGGAGTGTGGCTGTGAGGCCGAGCTTGTACTGAGTTGTCAGAGAAACTTGGAAACAACTGAGAAGATTAAAAAAAAAGAAAACACATACAGGAAAAAGCATTTTTCTGTGTAATAAAAAAGGCTGAAAATGTGCACCAGACAGGGTGAGGAGGAGGCCAAAATGGGGAAAGGTATGGGGAAACGTATGGCACAAACAACACTGCACAGTCTGACTGGTAAAAGACCAGTTCCT
Source organism: Neoceratodus forsteri (assembly GCA_016271365.2). Taxonomy (NCBI): domain Eukaryota; kingdom Metazoa; phylum Chordata; order Ceratodontiformes; family Ceratodontidae; genus Neoceratodus; species Neoceratodus forsteri. Next base: position 1,072,873,723 of record CM028130.1, read on the forward strand.
GGGACTTCATCCAGCAGCAGTAGTGGTTCTTCCACAATGATGTCCAAACAGACAGAAAAGGCCATAACTACCTTAATTAAAACTAAAGGAGTAGTCGGCACCACAAGGAGTGGCAAACCAAGATATGGTACTTATGTGTACCGTAGTACCAGTACAGATTTAAATGAAACAGAGGTGGAGAAATCTAACTCTGATGAGAGTAATGATTATGAAATGGAGGATGTAGACAAGGAGGGAGAAAAGCAGAAACAAATGGAAAGCCAGAATGAGGTAGAGGTGGCAGCTGCACAGACGCAGGATGAATATGATGATATGTATTTGGATGAGATGGGCAGTTTGGGCAAAAACAGTGTGGTGCAGGTGCAGGAGAAATAAGATGAGGGAGCAGTGCATTCAGATTTAGGTTCTGTTAGTGGCCTGGAGGAGCTGTTGGATAATGGTGAAACAGGAAAAGACCATGATGAGCAGCTTCCCAGTGTTGAGAAAGAACAACACAGTGGAAGTGACAAAGGAGGACAGCATAGTATGCCTGGTACTAAAACAAAAAGGTGACATCTTATGTGTGGTCTTACTTTTCTCTGGCTGCCAATAATAAGTTATGAGCTATTTGCTCCATATGTAAAAAGACCATCAGCAGAGGGAGCAAAAAAGGTGCTTTGGGTACCTCAGCATTATAAAGACATTTAGAGAGATGTCACCCATTATGTCTCAGGCTTGATTTTTTGGTCAGAGAGAAAGCAGATAACATGCAGGCAGAGTTAAGTCAGACAACACCTGCACCTGTTATATCAAGTGATAGCAGCAGCCCTGCTGCTTCAGTTGTACTGTCAACTCTTTCTCAGTCTTCCTCTAGAATAAGTACTACAAACAGTCCTCTTTGCCCTTATCGTCATCCAGCACTCCTAATGTTGGCCATCTGAAAACTTCAACTGCTAGAAGACAGCTCACGATTTCAGAAACAATTGAACGTAAAGTTAAGTACCAGCATTCTCATCCTGAGGAAATTGCTATAACAAAATTAATTTCAGAGATGATAGCACTGGACTTACAGCCTTACAGAACTGTGGAGCATGTAGGATTCAAAAGGCCTTTGAATCACCTGTCACCAATATACAGTATTCCATCCAGGAAATATTTCTTAACTGTTGCAATACCGCAGATGTATGATTTAGTAAGTGCTAAACTGAAACATGCTTTAAAAGATGCAGTTGCTGGGGTTGTCCATCTGACTACTGACATAAGGACAAGCTGCCAGCCAGAACCATTTATGTCACTGACTGCACATTGGGTATCATTTACTCCTTGTAGTGACATTGACAATTCCCCTCTGAAACTGGCTTCTCTTCGCATCCAGTATATCTCGTAGGATCACACAGCTTCAAACATCCTGAGTGAGCTCAATAGAGAGATACAGTACTGGCTGACATCACAAGGGCTTTCTGTAGGTTTTACTGTGTCTGACAATGGTTCAAACATAAAGAAAGCATTGTCTGATGGGGGCTTTGTCCACATTTGATGTTTTGCACACTGCCTAAATTTGATTGTGCATGCATTTATGGAAGAGGACAGAGATATAAAGGCTCTCACATATGTGGCAAAATGAATATGCACACATTTCAACCATTCCTGCAAAGCACGCCAACGTCTTCGGGCCATACAAGAGGAGCATGGACTGCCTCCTAATACATTCATCCAGGATGTTGCAACGAGGTGGAACTCTACCTTTTACATGTTCCAACGACTGCTGGAGCAAAAAAGGCTTTAAGACAGTATACGCTAGAGAACAGCATAGGGGATGCTGATGTGTACATTAATCCTCAGCAGTGGGCTGTTTTAGAACTTCTCATCAAGATCCTGCAACCCTTTGAGGAAATTACTAGGGAAGTGAGTTCCAACAGTGCCACACTCAGCCAAATAATCCCATTGATCAAGATTCTTAGATTTCAGCTGAATGCAATCAGGGATAAGTTGGAAGGTGCAACAAGCCAGTTTCAGATGGGAGAGTCTAGTGCAACTGAAAGGGACTTGCCTCCCAGAATGAAAAAAGACATAGTACACAGAATGATTAAAAAAGTCAAGAGATGATGAGAAACTTGGTGAAATGCTTGCGGCAGAACATTACATTATTGCAACAGTACTAGACCCACGGTACAAGATGAAACACCTCTCACAGTATGACCCAAATGTGTTCCGAAACTGCAGAGAGAAAATCATTCAAGAAGTAGATTTGCTTTTGAAAAAAACCATGACAACAGAAGCAGCCCCCTCATCCATTCCTCCTGCACCTTCACAGCTCTCTCTTCTCAGACAGGCTAGAAAACAGTCAGCTGCTGCCATTCGTTCTACACCCAGCAGTCATCTTTGGGGTCACTTGGATGCTGTCATCCTGGAAAAATCAGCCCTTCCTTCTCCATATGTCACTGCTTCTGCCCAGGCCATGGTTGACTGTTATTTAGCAGAAAAACATATTGAATGGAATGAAGATCCCATTAAGTACTGGCAAAGCAAGGGGCTTGTATGGCCTGCACTTGTGCAGGTAGCCTTGAAGTATATGGCCTGTCCCCCAACCAGTGTATTTTCAGAGCGACTCTTTAGCTGTGCAGCAAATGTGGTAACAGATACACAATCTAGGCTACTACCAGAAAATGTTGAGAAGTTAACATTCTTAAAAGTAAACCTTCCATTGACTGGTTACAGCTATGACCCAGAGGCAGCAAACACATTTCGCAGTGACCTCAAAGATGACTACTTTTTTTTTTTTTTTTAGTTGTTTAACCAGGAGTAGCACATTAAGCTGAAAGCTTTTTTACAGGAGTGACCTGGAGTACTTGGAAGAGTAGAAAGATTACAGTTTCTTCAGAAAAATAAATTAATACTCAAGCAAGCCCATATGTGGCCTGCACAATTTTTGTACCTGATGGCACAATGTTTTCAGCATGTCCTAACAGACTTTGTTAATTTTTGGATAGCCTGAACCTGATGGCACACATTTCACATTTTGTCCTAATAGACTTCTTTAATTTTTGGATCGCCTGAAGTTGGGACTTATGGCACAATGTTTTCAGCATGTCTTCCTCACATGCTTTGCTAATTATTGGATTGCCTGAACCTGATGGCACACTTTTGGCAGCATGTCCTAATGGACTTGTGTAATTTTTGGACTGCCTGAACCTGATGGCACACTTTTCGCAGCATGTCCTCATGGACTTGTGTAATTTCTGGACTGCCTGTAGTTGAGACTGATGGCAGAATGTTTTCAATACATCCTACTTTCTGGATTGCCTGAACATGATGGCACACTTTTGGCAGCATGTCCTAATGGACTTGTGTAATTTCTGGACTGCCTGTAGTTGTGACTGATGGCAGAATGTTTTCAATACGTCCTAATTTCTGGATTGCCTGAACATGATGGCACATGTTCAGTATGTACTAATGGACTTGTCTAATTTTTGCATTTTTGGATTACCTGAATGTAGGTCTCTGCCCACTCAGTACAGGCTCGACCTCACAGCCACACTCCCCCTTCCAACACAGTAGCTAGGTCTCCGGATTCCTAAGGACATGCCATTATTTTTTTGGTAGGGGTCCCCTAAATGTGTCATCAATTTGGGTGGGTGGGTGGAGGGGACCCCATGCCATAGAAAATAACTGCATGACTCTCAGTGGAGCAGAGAAGGAACTGGAACAACACCAAACTGGTATCTGTTAGGAGGAAGTAGGCTGCTGGTTAGCTAAAACCTGCAGCTTATCCAATAGGTAGGGAAATGGGCAGATTGGATGGGCCAAGTGGTCCTTCTCTGCCATCAAATTCTATGTTGTTGTGTTTCTATGATATGTCTATATAGTGTGTGCTACTAAATGGGAATGGGATTCCTCCTCTGAGGCCAGACAGGTCAGTTTCAGTTTACAGTTGCAGCACTAGTACTACTGACTCTGAGACAGGGAACAGAGGTCAACTGTATGACTGCCATATTCAACTGACCAGCACGTCAGTGCTATAAACTCACAGTTTTCATATCCTGAAATGCTGACTACAATTATATGGGTGTGTCACAAATGTCAATGTTGTTTTGTGCAATTATATAGCAGATTTGCAGTTTTCATCACATTTTACAAAAGGTTCTGATTCGAATCAGAACTAATCAGAACTTATCAGGACTTTGGCCTGGATCCTGATCCTGATAATAAGGGTCAGGATTTTTTCAGGTCCGCCCAACCCTACTCTGCAGTACTGCTGTGCCAAATCTGGCATCACTTCTAGCCTGGGTGTCCAGGCAATAGTGCTTAGTAAATGTGTGAACAGTTTTCCAGGTAGCTGCTTCATAGATTTCTAACAAAGGGATATCTCTGGCACCTGCTACAGAGGCAGCTGTACCCCTGGTAGAGTGGGGTCTGAGGCCCACAAGGGGTTCTTTGCCCAATTTTCTGTAGCAAAACTGAATAGAGGCAACAATCCAGAGTGCAATAGTCCTCTCTGAAGCTGGTTTGCCCTTCCCCATTTCCCCTTAGGTCATGAAAAGCTCAGTATTATCCTGCCTATGGACTTGTGAGTGATCCAAGTAGTAGCTAATAGCCCCCTTGACATCAAGGCTATGTAGCCTATGTTCCTCTGAACTGGAATGATCAGTAAAGAAGACAGGCAGAGTAATGGACTGGTTAAGATGGAAGTCAGAAACCACCTTGGGGAGGAACCTCCTATTGGTCCGGAGCACTACTTTGTCCCTGTGAAGTGAAATGTAATTAGGTTCTATGGACAAGGCCTGCAGTTCACTGATCCTCCTGGCTGAAGTGACTGCTACCAAGAACACTGTTTTCCAAGTCACATACTTGAACTCTGCTGAGAACAGGGGGCACAAAGGAGGTCTGCATCAGCTGTGCAATGCATATATTCAGGTCCCACGATGGGGTTGGTTCCCTGTGTGGGGGGGTGCAAATACAGTAATCCCTTAAACTTCCTGAAAATTAGATTTAAGGCCAGGGAAGAGCCCTTCCCTTCCGGAAGATAGGCTGAAACAGCTGCAAGGTGTACCTTGAGGGTAGATGGCTTCAGACCAAGGGAATGGAGATGGGCCAAGTAGTCCAACAAGACTTGACAGACCAGCCTGATGAGGATCTATGTCCTTTTGTTGCCACCAAATCGAGAACCTCTTCTACTTGGAAGTGTAAGTCTTCCTGGCAGAGGGTTTTTCTGGAGACCCTAAGGAGCTCCAGGACCCCTTCAGAGAGGTGCAAACTATGCTAGGTCCTCAAGAGACAGGCCCTAAGCCTGAGGGACTTGAGATTGGGGTAAAGGATCATCCCTTGGGAGGATGTCAGCGGGTTGTGCCTCCTGGGGAGGTAAATCAGGCTGGAGATCGACAGGGACAGGACCAGCGAGTACCAAGTCTGCCTGGTCTAGTCTGGTGCTATGAGGAACATTGTTGTTGGCTGAGTACTGAGTTTGCTCAGTACCCTGTGTAGCAGAGGGAAGGCACACACAGGAACTTCCCTGTCCAGTCCAGCAGAAGTGCACCCAGTGGCACTGTGCCCAGTGCAGAGGGCCTGCAGCAGTACTGTGCCAAATGGTGATTGACTGGGGATGCAAAGTGGTCCACATCTGGGGTGCTCCACCTTCTGAAAACAGTTTGCAGGGCCAGCCTGTTCAGAGACCACTCGTGGTGATTCTGATTGATCCTGCTGAGGGCATCTGCCAGGACACTATCCTTTCCTGGAAGATGAACTGCTAATAGGGAAATTCTGAGAGAGTAAGCCAGACTCCATATTTTCATAGCTTCCGTGTACAGCAAGTTTGACCTTGTGCCCCCTTGCTTGTTTATGTAGTACATGGTGGTTGTATTGTCTGTCCTGACTTGCGCCACCTTGCCCTGGAGCATTGTGATGAAGGACTGGATTCCCAGAAGAACTGCCTTGAACTCCAGCAGGTTTATGTGCAACAGCGACTCCTGCTGAAGCTATGTACCTTGTGCAGTGTGCTGCCCCCTAGGTGGGCACCCCACCCTAGGAGGGAGGTATCGGTTGTCAACACTACTGCTGGGGATTGTTGCAGGAATGGCACACCTTCCCTGAGGTTGCCCCTTTCTTGACCACCATTGGAGTGTCTGAAGGAGAGTCCCTGTGACCGGCACTAGCTTTGACAGAGAGTTCTTTTTCTGGGACCAGTGGGATCTGAGGTGAAACTATATGTCTCACATTTGGAACCTGGCTCCTAGCACCATTGCTGTTGAGGTAGCCATGTGGTCCAACAGCTGTAGGTAAAGTCTTGCTGGTCTGGGAGTATGTAGCTGAAAAGAGCTTGCCAGCTGCACCAGACTGTCCACCCTTCCCCAAAGAAGGAATGCCTTTCCCTGCAGTGTGTCCGACTCTGCTCCTATGAACAGCAGGAGCTGAACCAGCTGCAAGACCGACTTTTTCAGGTTTACCAGGAACCCCAGAGACTGCAGGGTATCCTGTGTAACAGTTAGAGCATCTCTGACTTGCTAAGGAGATTGCCCCATGACCAGTCAGTCTTCTAGGCAAGGGAACACTGTCTCATCCCCTGTCTTCTCAAGTGTGCCACCACCACTGCCAGGCACTTTGTGAACACTCTCGGGGTAGTGGTTAGGCCGAAGGGTAGGACTCTGAATTGGTAATGTCCTGATGGCAATCTGAATCTGAGATAGTTTCTGTGGGATTGCTGGATAGGAATATGAAAGTATGCCTCCTTGAGGTCTAGAGATGCCAGCCAGTCTCCCTGCCTGAGTGTGGAGAGAACAGCTGCCAGAGTGGCCATCTTGAACTTTGGCTTTGTAAGGTGCCTATTCAAGTGTTTGAGATCTATGAGTCACCACTCCCTAGTTTTCTTTAGTGGAAGGAAGTACCTTAAGTAAAGACATTTTCCCCTCTAAGCCAGGGGGACAGGTTCAACTGCCTTCTCGAGGAGAAGGCTGGTTACTTTTAATTTCAATAGTACTTTTTTTGTTAGGATGGCAAGTCTGAATAGCCTTGCCCTCAACCTTGGTATAACCTTGAAGCTGAGAGCAAGGCTTACCACTTCCAGGACCCACTTGTCCGTGGTGATGTTCTACCATGCCTGGAAGTGGTAAGCCAGCCTGCACCTACTGGAACTGGGAAGGTGAGCCTGAAAAGCACATCAGGGGTTCTGTTTTGCTTGTGCACTGGGCTAGGGACTGGGTCCAGCATGACTGCTGCCCCTTCTTCCACTGCCTCTGAAGTATCCTCTTCTCTACTGCTAGTAGGCTGAAAAAGCCTGGGTCTGGTAAAAAGGCCAGAGATAAGGCCTTCCCCCACCTCCCATACTCTGTGTGGATGCCTTCTCTTTAGCAGCCACACTCTTATAGACTACTTTGTATTCATCCATCTTTTTCATGTAGGCATCTGTCTGTTCACCAAACAAAGAGGTTGGCTCACAAAGAAAGTTCAGGGCCTTAGTCTGTGTGTTCTGAGACAGATTAGTAGCCCTAAGTCAAACAAACCTCCTCAAGGACACTGAGGTTGCCATTAAGCTGGCCACAGTGTCATTATAATCCATTGCCATGTGGAACTGGTACTTGGAAGCTTCAACACCATGCTTTGCAGCTTCCATAAGATCATTTACCAGTGGAGAAGAAGCTGCCTTAGCCATCTCCATCACTGAATTCCACAGGTTCTTTTGATACCTGGAAACATAAGCCATACAGAAAGCTTGTCTAATGGCCAGGGAAGTTCCTAAATAGGCCTTTTTGGCCATGGAGTCCATCTTTTTGGAATCCTTATTAGGAGGATGGGAGGACACGGGTGTGCCTGCTTTATCACAGGCAGCTGCCTGTACTACCCCCTCGTGGCTGGGGTGGCCTAGGAGAAATTCAGCTCCTCCTCCGGTTACCAGGTACTTTCTCTCCATCTTCTTCTCCACAGGAGGGATAGAAGTGTGACTCGGCAGAATCTTGGTGACTTGCTTTTTCAGGGATTGTGGATAGGGAGAAGCAGTCTCTTAGTTGCTGGTACAGCCATCATCCCCATGTAATCCGGCTCCTCCTCCTCCTTCCCAGTGGTCTCCTGAGTGGGGAGGTCCAGAGTCTCTGCCACCTTTGTCATAAAGGAAAAATGTGAGGAATAATCCTCAGGATGTTTGGAAGGGGATTCAAACTCTTCTCTCTCTGAGGAAACCTCTGGTTCAATATGTTTCCCACTCTCATCTTCCTCCTCCTCAAAATAAAGGTAATTTTCAAATGAATAGAGAGGAGCAGAAATAGCCAGTGTTAGAACTGATTGCAGTTCCTTCTTAGGAACCGGAACCAGATTATTAGATTGCAACAGCTGAATAACCCTAAACGAGCTTGCAATCTCTTCAGTGGTCGGAACTGTCGGTTCTTTTGGTTGGGTTCTTGCACTGTATGCTTTTTCTTTCTTTTTCCCTATAGCGGCCAATTCCACACTTTTCTTTATGCTTGGGGGAGTTTTGCCCTTGTCAGAAGGCTTCCCCTCCAGTTCCTTCGGTTTATCTTTACTCTGTGAAGGAACAGTGTGTCTTGAAGTCGGGTCAGCAGTTTTTTCAGACATTTGTTTTTCCAGTTGGTTTAACTGCCTATGAAGCGTGGACTAAGGAATGTTCTTACAAATCTCACAGTCCATTTTCAGGTGGTCAAACGCTAGACAGACTACACAAATTAAGTGTGGGTCAGCCTTAGCAAATGGCTCACCACACTCAGTGCAGTGTTGGAAACCAGTAGGGGTGGTTCTCTTTTTAGGTTTCAGTGACATAACCCAAGACACTATATATGTGGGTTCTGAGAGCAACACACTAAATAACCAAAAAGTTCCCTGTGTTTTGTTTTGGGTTATTTTGCGATCAGTTCAGCGACTGATAAACCAAGAAAAACCTGGTTAAACCCCACATTATAACAGGAAAACTCTGACCCACGGAGAACTGAAGCAAGATTAACCAAAATATATAAACTTTACCTCAGAAAAGCAAAGAAAGGTCGATTCCTTCCGGGTTGCAAGAAACCATGAAACTTTCCAAAATAATGCTAAATCTAGACTAGTCTACCTGACTGTAACCAGGGACAGTGCTTTGAAAACTCTAAGAAATTAATCAGTAACTATGAAAACCGAGGGAAAAAAAAAGAAAATCTTCAAGAAAGCTGAAGGAGAAGTCTCCAAGGTGTCTTACTAGGCAGGTGGTGTAAAGAATCTGATGGTTGAATAGAATGCATCAGGGACAGTGGTTTGAAAACCGAGCTCGAGCCTATCAATATTCCACTATTAAGATAGGTTTTATTAACTCATTTCTCTCCGGGGGCAGTTGAATGGTGAAGGCTAATTGCATATGTCAGAATACAGTAACGATTTCCTGGGGCTTGAAGCTCTAAACACTCTCAAGTACTTAATACTTTGTAAATGTACAAAAGCTCTGCTTTATTGCATCACATAAAAATTCTTGCAAGCAGCACTTGCTGATGTACTGGTTTATTTTACCACCCAAAAATTCTTGCAAGCCCTCTGAGACTGCTGGCGACCACTGAGTTTCCGGAAACCCAAGCCCAACCTCTGACTACACCACAAATATTTCTTACACAGAGATTTCTACAGCAGAACTACTGCAGTTATTTTTTTTTAAATGCACAAAAGTTCTGCTATATTTTAGTACAAAACAATTCTCGAAAGCAGCAGTACTGCTTTATTTTAGCAGAGAAAAATGTTTGCAAGCAGCATGTATGCAGGGCAGGCAAGGGTGTGTGCACACTGCAAGCCTCACTACCTAGCCCTAAACTGTGGGGGGTGGGAGGAGTGCAGTCAGCAGACTGCCCTCTGACACTACGGGTGGCTACTGACTTTCATGCAACCCAAGCCCAACCTCCCTCAGATTATCTACACCACAAATATTTTTACACAGAGACTTCTACAGCAGAACTACTGCAATTATTTTTTTTTTGTAAATGCACAAATGTTCTGCTGTATTTTATTACAAAAAAAATTCTTGCAAGCAGCAGTACTGCTTTATTTTAGTACAGAAAAAATGTTTGCAAGTAGAATGCACACAGGGCAGGCAAGAGTGTGTGCAAACTGCAAGCATCCTACCTAGCCCTAAACTGTGGGGGGTTGGAGGAGTACAGTCAGCCGACTGCCTTCCGAGACTTCTGGCAGCTACTGACTTTCCTTAAACCCGAGCCCAACCTCAGATTACAACACAAATATTTTTTTCACAGAGATTTCTACAGCAGTACTGCAATTCAATGATTTTTTTTATTTGTAAATGCACAAAAGTTCCTCTGTATGTCAGTACAAAAAATGGTTGCAAGCAGCAGTACTGCTTTACTTTCACACAGAAAAATTACTGCAAGCAGCATGCACACATGGCAGGCAAGGGTGTGTACACACTGCAAGTGTCACTCTAGCCCTAAACCATGGGGGATTGGAGTGCAGTCAGCCAACTGCCCTTCAAGATTTCTGGCTAGGCTACTACTAATCACTACATCAGATGATTCATCCATGAAAAAAAACTCCCAGTGCTCCCAGTAGTGCTAGGCACTAAGACACATGATCCAGAGCAAAACAAACCAAAGATTTTGTGATGAAAATATTAGTTTTTTGCAACTCCTAATCTCTGTTGACTCAGAGCTCTCTCCACTCTCCACTATGCAGCATTGTCAAAGTGTCATGTGATCTGGCTTTGGCAAATGCTCAGCAATTGGCCAGCAAGTTCTGCAAGATCTTAAAATCCCAAGGGAATGCCAAATATTGAATATCACTGAATAGCTGCATTATTCAATATTCGGAAATTAGTGGTATTCGGGATTTAATATTCATTACTCGCACACCACTAACTGTCAGGTCATTCACCTGTAATTTCACTGTCCATGAGATCATATGCTGATGATGCAGTGCAGGTCAATAGAGTTAGATACGTCAGCTGCCAGACTAAGAGCTGTTCCACACATCCAGCAAAATATTATCACATAGAAGGCTTTCTGATGAGCAAAAGGAAAAAGAAAAACATTTCAGAAATAAAAAGTTACAACTGACTACTACTTAAAATGTGTATTATTTTCCTGTCTGCATGTTTTGGCTCCACTAGCTCCTTTAAGAGCTCCTGGGAGTTGACAGTTGAGATGACTTAAAAAATGTAACATTCAGACATAAATATAGCTTATATTTCATATTTTATTCTGAAATTATGACCCTTATTACTAATGGTATTTGCATGAATACAGTATCCCTGCTCTTTTGCTGATGCTAGCTTTTGGAAAACAGAAATATTGCTTTTAGAGCAGAAAGCAGCTGACTAAAAAAGCTAGCTTTTATTCTTACTAATTTAACACTTCTATCTCAGCAGGAGTCAGTAGCTGTTGGGATTAAGCAACCAGATACTTTATTAGAAGTAGAGGGGGTCTCATTTAGGGTTAAAAAAAGAAAGTCAGTGTGTGTTTCTGTGTTGGGGAAGGATACTGTATCAACTTAGTTGCTAAATCAGTAGGAAGAGAGAGATGTTAATTGGGGGTGTGGCTTAGACAGTAGAAAAGCAGGTGACTCCAATTACAACTTCCTGTTGCTACCTTTTGGAAGACAGAAATCTTGCTTTTAGAGCAGAAAGTAGCTGATTAAAAAAGTTACCTTTTATTCTTACTAACTGCCCTCCATCGCACCCCAAGCCAGTTCTACTTTTATAGCCACTGGATTTGACTGACAACAGGAACTTCCTGTTTGGCAGTAGGAAGAGAAGGATCATAGAGAAAGATTAAAAAAATTAGGTCTTTCTCACCCCCTCCCTCCAGCTGCTGGAGATCTGACTCTGAGCAAGGAAGAAAGAGACTACTGAAGAATACAGGAAGTTGCTGTCCCAGAATAGGAAGAGTGAGAGTTGTAAGGAGAGGAGAGAGTAAGCATACAGAGCAACAGAAGATGGGACACAAAATAAGACATGATGGGAATGGTGCAGTGCAATGGCTGTGGGGCGGCAGTGTTCTGGGAAACATTTTGGAAGCTGTGATGCTACCCTATTTGCGGGCACCTTTCTGGTCTGAGGGAGGAGGTTGTCCGTCTCCAGGCTGACCTGGCTAGGATTCATGAAACCTCCTCCTCCACCCAGGGACCACCAAGGCTACTGCCGCTACATCAGAGGTTGCCAAGAAAGAGGAGCGGCTGGACCAATGTGGGCTCAGGGAGAGAGAGGATGGTGGAATAGAGGTGCATCCCTCCAGCTGTACCTCTCCACAATTCATACTCTGTTCTGTTAGATAGTGGCTCCTCTATGGAGGCACCTGCAATGGAGACCAAGGAGGATGCTGGGAACCTCCACAAAGGAGACCCACAGGAGGGTGGCATGGGACCCCATAGAGGAAGGGAACAACTCCTGGTGGGGGACTTAATCATTAGGGGGCTAGAAGTGGGGGAGGAAGGGGAGAGGGAGATGAGGTGCCTGCCTGGCACCATGGCTTGGAAGGACAGGAAACAAATCCTCAGGATCGTGGGAGCAGCTGCACGAGGGAGGGAGCTCGATGTCATTGTCCACCTAGGAACAAATGACCAGGCTTGGAATGGGATCAGAGCAGTGCAAGAGGAGTTTGTAGAGTTGGGGAGGGGCCTTAGACAAGTAGCACATACAGTAACCTTCTCGGAGGTGCTGCCTTTCTATGGCAAGGGTGATGCTAGGGTACTCCACACCATGGAATTCAATGAATGGTTGAAAAATTGGTGTGAAGCCCAGGGTTTTGGCTTCATTGGGGACCGGGGAGCTACCTGGAGGGATGCAGACCTATACCGGCATGATGGTCTGTATCTGTCCGGGGGGGGAACCAGGATCCTAGGTGATACGTTTAAATGCTTCATTGGCAAGCATTTAAACTAGCCAAGGGGGGAGACACTGAAAAGGAGCAGAGAAATCCCAGCCTCCCCCCACAAAACACGATAATTAGCAAGGTAAACACCAAGGTAGAGAAGTCATTAGGGAGCAGAACAGAGGTAAATGCAAAAAAAGACAAAGGCAGTAATCAAAAATTACTCACCTTAGTAATGTTGTTTCTTCTAATGGAGTCTTGCTATATTATGACATATGCAGTATAACCCCAGGTTAGAACTATTCCGGAGGTGAAAGAGTTAACTTTCCATGCAGGGCATGGAATCTTGAGCGCGAACTCGGTTGAACACTCTGTCTGTTGAAGCTCAAACTTAAACTGTTAGATCTTTACGAGCAAAAACTCACTAAGGTTCTGTGTGGAAGCCGTAAACCTACACTAGCCACTGGCTACTAATAGAAAAACACCTTTTTGTTCTTGATCCCAAAACAAAGACTCAAGTCGGGGGATTCAAGAAATAAAAATTAAGTATAACACCTAAGCACCCAGAAGGGTGAAAATAAAGTGGGCATCAATGAAGTGCCAACATTGCACTGCCCACCCACATCCCAAAAATAGAGGTTCTGAGAGGGGCAGGCTGGGGGAGGAGGTCATAATATAGCAAGACTCCATTAGAAGAAACAACATTACTAAGGTGAGTAATTTTTTCTTCAAACAACATGAAGTCTTGCTATATTATGACATATCTAGACTACACAGCAGTACCTCCATGGAGGAGGGACAGAACCTACTTGGGAATAGGCTCTGAAGCACAGCTGTGCCTTATCGAGCATCACTCCTAGCCTGGATATCCAAGGAGTAATGCTTAGTAAAGTGTGAACTGTTTTCCAGGTAGCTGTTGACATATCTCTAGGATAGGAATGTCCCTGGCAGCAGCCAGAGACGCAGCTGTACCTCTGGTAGAGTGAGCCCTCAGGCCTGAGGGAGGAATCTTACCCAGTTTTTCATAACAGAATTGGATACAAGAGACAATCCACCTGGCAATGGATCCTTTAGTGGCAGGTTTCCCTTTACCAACCTCACCATAAGTGAGGAACAATTGGAGGGATTCGAACCTGTGACCCTTGGTGCGTTCTATATAGTAACTAAGGGCTCTTTTGACATCTAAACTGTGCAATCTCCTCTCACCAGAGGAGGAATGGTCAGTGAAGTACACAGGAAGAGACATGGATTGATTAAGGTGAAAGTCTGAAACCACCTTAGGCAAAAACTTCCTGTTAGTCCTGAGGACCACCTTATCTCTATGAAAGGAGATAAAATCAGGCTCCACTGACAAGGCTTGTAGCTCACTTATGCGCCTGGCAGAGGTGATGGCTACCAGAAACACAGTTTTCCAAGTCAAGTACTTAAGCTCTGCTGAAGACAATGGCTCAAAAGGGGGTTGCATAAGCTGAGCGATGCAAATATTAAGATCCCAAGCAGGGGCAGGGTCCCTGAACGGAGGGTTGGTGTGAAGCAACCCTTTAAAAAACTTGGAGAACACAGGGCGAGCTGATAAAGAAGAGTGCTTACCTGCTGATAAGAAGACAGACACAGCTGCCAAGTGCACTTTTAGGGTAGCTGGTCTCAGCCTCAAGGAATTCAAATTCACCAAATAATTCAGGATTGTGGGCATGCCAGCAGATTCTGGGGAAATATGTTTACCAGCACACCATATGTAAAATCTCTTCCATTTTGAATTATAGGTAGCCCTGGTGGAAGGCTTCCTAGAGGCCTTCAAATATCCAATACACCTTGAGAAAGGTGTAGGTCAGCAAACTCTAACTCTTCAAGAGCCAAGCTTTGAGATTGAGAGATTTGAGGTTCGGATACCAAACTCTCCCCTAGGCACATGTTAACAGGTTGTGATTCCTGGGAAGACATAGGGGAGGTTGGACTGCTAAGGACATGAGGAGTGGGCACCAGGGCTGCCTGGCCCAATCTGGAGCAACCAGGATCATCTTGCAGGATTGCGATCTGATTCTTACTAGCACTTTGAAAAGAAGGGGGAAAGCATAGAGAAACTTCCCTTCCCAACTGAGGAGGAAGGCATCCAGAGGGACTGAGCCCAACACTGGGGGCCTGCAGCAAAAAAGGGGAAGTTGGTGATTGTCTGGGGTTGCAAAGAGATCTATTTGCGAGGTGCCCCATCTGGCAAATACTACCTCCAGTACTAGGGGATCCAGTGCCCATTCGTGATGGCCCTGGGAAATCCTGCTGAGAGCATCCGCTAGGACATTGTCCTTGCCTGGGAGGTGAACTGCCGTAAGGGAGGCGTTCAGAGAATAAGCCAGAGGCCAAAACTTCATTGCCTCGGTGCACAAGGCCGTAGACCGAGTGCCCCCTTGCTTGTTGATGTACCACACTGTAGTGGTATTGTCTGTTCTGACCTGAACCACCTTGTTCTGGACAGATGTGGAAAAAACCTGGAGTGCTAGAAAAACTGCTCTGAGTTCCAGCAAATTGATGTGGAGCAGAGATTCCTGAGGGGACCACAGCCCCTGGGTGGAAACGTCGCCCATGTGAGCTCCCCACCCCAAGAGGGATGCATCTGTAGTAAGGGTCAAGGAATGAGACTGGGAGTGAAGGGAACCCCTGTCTCAGATTGTTCTGATCCTGCCACCACTGAAGGGCCTGGATCAGGGTTCGAGTCACTGGAATCAATTTGGTTAGGGGATCTGTCCTTTGAGACCAAAGGGCTCTCAAATGGAACTGAATGTCCCTCATCTGAAATCTCGCTCCCTGCACCACTGCTGTAGAAGCAGCCATGTGCCCCAGGAGCTGTAGAAAATGCCTTGCTGGTCGAGAGACCTGCAGGGTGAAAGAGGAGGCCAGAGACACCAGGGTCCTTGCTCTTTCCAGAGGAAGGAAGGCTCTGGGTTCTTTTGTGTTCAGTTCTGCGCCTATGAAGGTGAGAAGCTGGACAGGCTCCAGAACTGACTTTGGAAGATTGAGAAGGAAACCTAGAGATGTAAGCAGTTGCTGGGTTACTTGTAAATGTAGTTTGACCTGCTCTGGAGACTGGCCTACAATGAGCCAGTCGTCCAGATAAGGAAAGATGGCAATCCTTTGCCTTCTTAAATGAGCAACTGCTACTGCCAGGCATTTTGAACACCCTTGGGGCCAAGGTGAGGCCGAAGGCATTGCTCTGAACTGGTAATGGCCTGAGGCAGTTCGAATCTGAGGTACTTTCGATGGGAGCTTCTGATGAGAACATGGAAGTAGAACATCCTTGAGGTCCAGGAGGCTAGCCAGTCCCCTGGCCTTAGAGAGGTAAATAATCCCCAGGGTCACCATTTTGAACTTTGGTTTTAAAGGTGCTTGTTTAGATATCTGAGATCCAGGATGGGCCACCATTCTCCTGTCTTTTTTGGGGTAAGGAAGTACCTGGAGTACAACCCTTTGCCCTGGTGTATGGGTGGAACACTTTCCACGGCTCTGAGAGCCAGAAGGGAAGAAACTTCTGCTTCCGGGGCAAGTGCCTCTGAAGGGTTTGCAGGTGGAAAAGACCTGGCTCTCATCTTCGGAAATTTTTTGAAGCTGAGAACCAGTCCCGGCTTACTACTTCCAGGACCCACTTGTCTGATGTTAAAGACTTCCAGTCCTGGACAAAGTAAGCCAGCCTGCCCCCTACCGGTAGTGGAAAATTGACCCTGGCTACCCCATCAGGAGCCTGTTTGCAGGTGACTTTGGGTTGAGGGGTAGAAGCAGGCTTACTAGAACCCCTTCTGCCCCTTCCTCTAAAGAACCCTCTCTGGGCATAAGCAGAAGAGGAGGCCTGGGCTTGGTAAATGGCCTATGAAAGCCTGCCCCTGCCCCTGATATGTTGCCTTGAGGAGTGACTTGCCTTTCTTTGGCCTGTGCACTCCTATAGGTGGTCCTATACTCATCCATTTTCTTCATATAATTCTCTGTCTGCTCCCAAACAAAGAATTTCCCACAACAGGAAAATCCATAGCCTTAGAAGGGGTATCCTGTGACAGGGCAGTACATCTGAGCCAGGCCATTCTGCGAAGAGACACAGATGTAGCCATGACTCTTGATGAAACATCATTAGAGTCTACTGCAGCATGAAATTGCACCTTGGATGCCTCAATACCATCCGCAGCCACTCCCTGGCAAGCTGGTCAGGGGCCTGTTTTGCTAGGGCCAGGACAGTATCCCACCTGGATATCTGGTACCTAGCTGCATAAGACATATAATTTGCCTGTCTGATCCAAAGATGCTGCATGTACTGCTTTTTGCCATGGCATCCATCCTCCTGGAATCCTTTTCAGGAGGTGAGAGGCTGAAGGAATATTAGCCTTGTCACAGGCTGCAGCCTGCACTACCCCCACATGGCTGCACTGCTGGGACAGGAACTCCGTATCAGAGCCTGATAAAGCATACCTCTTGTTCATCCTTTTATCCACAGGGAGGATAGAATGAGGAGTTTTCAGAATTTTTACTGTCTGTTTCCTAAAATATTTATGCAAGGGAATAGACAGTCTCCTAGACTCTGGAATATCCATCATCTCCACAAAATCAGGCTCTTCTTGATCATCAACAGCTTCCTCAACAGGAGTTGCAGAGTCTCAACAACTTTCTTGTAAAACAAAAATGAGAAGGGACTCAGATAGCCTGGGAGGGACACTCTGAGGGTCTGTCTGGAGAGATATCAGTTCAATGGGCACATCCAGACTTTCAAAATCACACTCACTCTCCTCGTACCCCTCCTCCCCTTCCCCCGGTTCATAAAAATCCTCAAAATCATAATCTCGAACCGGGGGAACCGACCGAACCGGGCGCTTCCCTAATGGTGCCGGTTCGGCCGGAACTGGGGAAAGAGACTGGACAATTTGAATAACTTTGGCTATTTCCTCAGCGGTTGGAGAAAGAACTTTTGGCCCCAAACTAGCTGACCTTCTAGTCCTTTTAGTTGGAACCGGCTCCTCAGAGCTGGCTCTTCATTTGCCCGAGGAAGTGTCGCCCTGGTCAGAGGGCACTCCCTCAGGTTCAGTTGGAACCAAACCGGGCTGGCCATCCGGGTCAGCAGACTTTTTGGCCTCCCTTTCCCTGAGCCTACCAACTCTTTTTCCACGGTGGCAGCAGGAAAATTCTTACAAATCTGGCAGTCTGCATTGAGGTGGGTCAAACCCCAGATAATATACACAAGTGGTGTGTGGGTCAGCCTTAGCAAAGGCTTCCCCACAGAGGCCACAGTGCTGAAACCCAGTGGGTCCATTTTTTCTTTTGGGTTTCTCAAACATAGTGCCAGCCTAACCAAAACTTGCCCGTTAATGGCAATCCACCAAGCAAGACTCTCTTATCGGTTCCCAACCGTGTCACGGGTCGTGGAAAAAAACCTAATAAAATCCGTTTTTTTTAGAACTGATAAGAACCGGGAACCGCACTCTAAAGGACTAGAAGGTAATTTTAAAACCCATCTGATCGGTTCAAACCAAACCGAAAAAGACGTTTACAAGTTCCACACAGAAGAAAAAATAATAAATAAGCCTATCTATTACTTACAATACCACAGACAGAGCTTGAACCGATGATTGCAGTTAAATTTCGGTAAAATAAACCGAGAATTACACTTTAAAACCGACAAACGAACCGAGCAGCAGGAGGAATCTCCGGAGCGACTGTTCAGTGAGGCGGAGTAAAGAATCTGACAGTTTAAGTTTGAGCTTCAACAGACAGAGTGTTAAACCGAGCTCGTGCTCAAGATTCCATGCCCTGCATGGAAAGTTAACTCTTTCACCTCCGGAACAGTTCTAACCTGGGGTTATACTGCATATGTCATAATATAGCAAGACTTCATGTTGTTTGAAGGACAGGGATGCGGCCAAAAGGGGTAAGGCCATCAAAAAATGGAGGGTGATGAGTACCAATGCCCGTAGTCTTGGCCTTGATGGAAGAGGGATGCCTCGATATTGTGGCAGTCACAGAAACATGGTACACAGAGAACCATGACTGGGATATCAACATACCAGGATACACAATCTACAGCAGGGATAGGGAGGGTAAAAGAGGAGGAGGAGTAGCTCTCTGTGTAAGGGAAGGGATCAAAGCAACAGAACTAAAGAGTAAACAGGGAGCAGGTGAGGCACTCTGGGTCACCCTGGAGACAGGAAATGGCACCACAATCCGCATGGGGTTTGTATACAGACCCCCATCTCAGGGGGAGAAAATGGACAAGGAAATGATAGAAGACATCCTTAGAATGGCAGAAAAGAAAAAAATACTCACCTTAGTAATTGTGTTTCTTCTAATGGAGTCTTGAGCTCGGTTCAACCCTCTGTCTGCTGCACTTTGAAGTGTAACCGTCAGATTCTTATGAGCTAACACTTACTAACTACACCCACTATGTGGAAATTGTAAAATTACTAGCCAAAAGGCAACCAAATATTTTGGACTCAAGTCGAGAAATCCGAAACAAAAAAAACTAGGTAGTGAACAAATATAATTATCAAAAACATATAACATAACCCACTCCCCCTCTCTAAAAAAAAGGAGAGTGCCAAGTACACCCCTGAGGTGCTACACTGCGCCTTCCAGCCCACTTCCCAAAAACCAGGTTCTGAGAGGGAAGGCAGGAGGAGGAATGATGACAGCAAGACTCCATTAGAAGAAACACAATTACTAAGGTAATTTTTTCTTAAACAACACGAAGTCTTGCTGTATTCTGACATTATGCAGACTACCAAGCAGTACCTCCATGGAGGAGGGTAACAAACCTATTTTGGGAATAGGCTCTGCAGTACTGCTTGACTGAAACCCAGCATCACTCCTAGCCTGGGATATCCAGAGAGTAATGTTAGTGAATATATGGACTGTTTTCCAGGTGGCTGCTTTGCATATCTCTAGTAAGGGTATATCTCTGGCAGCAGCCAGAGAAGCAGCTGAACCTCTAGTCGAATGAGCCCTCAGGCTTGAGAGGGATACTTTGCCTAGCTTTTCATAGCAGAATTGTATACAAGAGACAATCCACCTGGTAATAGTTCTCTTAGTAGCAGATTTACCCTTCCCCACTTCACCATAACTGAGGAACAACTGGAAGGAGTCAAACCTAAGTGCCTTAGTATGCTCCATGTAGTAGCTAAGAGCCCTCTTAACATCCAAACTGTGTAATAGTCTCTCTCCGGAAGAAGAATGATCAGTGAACAACACAGAAAGAGACATGGATTGGTTCATATGAAAATCTGAAACCAATTTGGGTAAGAACCTCCTGTTGGTTCTAAGGACCACCTTATCTCTATGGAATGAGAAAAAAATCAGGCTCCACTGACTAAGCTTGTAATTCACTGATATGCCTGGCAGAGGTAATAGCTACCAGGAACACAGTTTTCCAAGTTAAGTACTTAAGTTCTGCTGAGGCCAAAGGCTCAAAAGGGGTTGCATAAGCTGAGCAATGCAAACATTAGGATCCCTAAAGGGAGGATTGGTATAGAGCAATCCTTTGAAGAATTTACAGAAAACAGGGTGAGATGCCAGTGACGAGGGTTTTCCCACTGACAGAAATGCAGAAACAGCTGACAAGTGTACTCTGAGGGCAGCTAGTCTGAGGCTTAAGCCATTAAGATGAACCATGTAGTCCAGAACTGTAGACAAGTCAGCAGTATCTGGGGATATGTGCTTACTGGAACACCAAATGTTGAATCTTTTCCCTTGGAGTTATAAGTTTTCCTGGTGGCAGGCTTTCGAGACGCTTTGAGAATGTCCAGAACCCCTTGAGACAAATGCAAATTTGCATTTTCAAGCTCTTCAAGAGCCATGCCTTGAGATAGAGAGACCGAAGGTTGGGGTACCAAATCCTCCCCTGAGAGGAGGTTAACAGGTTGTGATTCCTGGGAAGAGATAGGGAAAGATGGACTGCTAGGGACAACAACGGGGATACCAAGTCTGCCTGGCCCAGTCTGGAGCAATCAAGATAATTTTGCAAGATTGTGACCTTATCTTGAACAGAACTTTGAACAGAAGAGGAACGGGGGAAATGGCATACAGAAATTTCCCCTCTCAATCCAGAGGAAAAGCATCCAGGGGGACTGAGCCCAAGACTGGAAGTCTGCAACAGAAGAGAGTAAGTTGGTGACTGTCTGGGGCTGCAAAGAGATCTATCTCTGGAGTGCCCCACCTTGAAAAGATCACTTTAACACTAGGGGGATCCAGGACCATTCGGTAGTGGCCCTGAGAAATCCTACTAGTTGAATGCATTCAGTACATTGTCCTTCCCTGGAAGGTGGACTGCTACCAGAGATGTCTGTAGAGAATAAGCCAGGGACCATAATTTCATGGCTTCCATGCACAAGGCCATAGACTGAGTTCCTCCCTGCTTGTTGATGTACCACAAGGCGGTGGTGTTGTCTGTGCTGACCTGAACCACCTTGTTCTGTACCGAGTCCGAGAAGGCTTGTAGAGCCAGGTACACTGCCCTGAGCTCCAGAAGATTGATGTGGAGAAGAGATTCCTGAGGGAACCACACTCCCTGTGCTGTGAGGACCCCCAAGTGAGCTCTCCACCCCAGAAGAGAAGCATCTGTGGTTAAAACCACAGAATGAGACTGAGTGATGAATGGTACCCCTTGCCTGAGGTTGTCCTGATCCAACCACCATTAAAGAGTCTGGATCAGAGTCCGAGTCACTAGAATTAGTTTGGTTAGAGGATCTTTTTCTGAGACCAAAAAGCCCTCAAATGGAACTGGATGTCCCTCATCTGAAATCTGGCCCCTTGAACCACTGCAGTGGAAGCTGCCATGTGGCCCAGGAGTTGAAGAAAATGCCTTGCTGGTCGAGACACCAGAAGGTGAAAAGAAGAAGCCAGGTCTATAAGGGCCTTTACCCTTGCCAGAGGGAGAAAGGCTCCTGCTTTGACAGTATCCAACTCTATCCCTACAAAGGTCAAGAGTTGCACTGGTTCGAGAACTGATTTTGGAAGACTGAGGAGGAATCCTAGGGAAGTGAGCACTTGCTGGGTCACTTGCAGGTTTGAATTGACTTGTTCTGGAGACTGACCCACAATGAGCCAGTCGTCCAGGTATGGGAATATGGAAATGTTTTGTCTCCTTAGAAAGGCCACTACTACTGCTAGGCATTTTGTGAACACCCTTGGTGCTGATGTTAGGCTGGAGGGCATTGCTCTGAACTGATAATGGCCTGAAGGCAGTCTGATCCAGAGGTACTTTTTTTGGGAGCACCTGATGGGAATGAGAAAATAGGCGTCCTTGAGGTCCAGGGATACTAGCCAATCCCCTGGCTTTAGAGAGGGAAGGATTATTCTCAGAGTCACCATTTTGAATTTTGGCTTTACTAGGTGCTTGTTTAAGTATCTTAAATCTAGGATGGGCTGCCACTTCCATGTCTTTTTCGGGGTAATGAAGTATCTGAAGTACAGACGCTTGTCTCTGTGAGATGTAGAAACTCTCTCTATGGCTCTGAGAGCCAGCAGAGATGAAACCTCTCTGCCTCTAGAGACAATGGTTTTGGAGATATTGCAGCTGAAAAGACCTGACCTCAACTTTGGAAATTTTTTGAGATTGAGTGCCAGTCCGGTGCCTACTACGTCCCAGGACCCACTTGTCTGAGGTAGCAGACTTCCAGGCCTGAAGTAGTAAGCCAGCTTGCCTCCTACAGGAATAGAAGTCAACCCGGCTGACATCATGGTCTGCTGGCAGGAGCCTTCGACTGAGGAGGATGCAGCCTTCTCATCCCCCATCTGCCTCTCCCTCTGAAGAACCCACTCTGAGGAAAAGGAGAGGAGGCCTGTGCCTGGTAGAAAGGCCTGTGAAAAGGCCCGCCCCTGCCCCTAGATTGCTGCTTCTGAGGAGTTGCCTGCCTTTCCTTGGCCTGTGCACTCTTGTAGGTGGTCCTGTATTTGTCCATTTTCTTCATATAATTCTCTGTCTGCTCCCCAAACAGAGAATTCTCCATGACAGGGAAATCCATGGCCTTAGCCTGGGTGCCCTGTGATTAGGCTAGTACATATGAGCCAAGCCAGTCTCCGAAGAGCCACAGATGTAGCCATGACTCATGATGACACATCATTGGAGTCCACAGCAGCATGAAACTGGATTTTAGATGCCTCAATCCCATCAGAAGCCACCTCCTCGGCAAGCTGGGGGGAAGCCTGTTTAGCCAGTTCCAGAACAGTATCTCATCTGGACTTCTGGTATCTGGCTGGGTAGGCCATATAGTTAGCCTGCCTGAGGCCCAAGGAAGATGCCATGTACTGTTTTTTAGCCATGGTATCCAGCTTCCTGGAGTCTTTATCTGGGGGGTGTGAAGCCAAGGGTATGTTAGCCTTATCATAGGTTGCAGCCTGCACAACCCCAACATGGCTGCATTGCTGGTGCAAGCACTCTGTATCTGGACCTGACAACATATACCTCTTGTCCATTCGTCTGTCCACAGCAGGTAAAGAATTTGGAGTTTTAAGTAATTTTTGTGTCTGTTTCCCAAAAGATTTATGGAGGGGAATAGACAATCTCTTGGACTCTGGGATGTCCATCATCTCCAGAAAGTCAGGCTCCTCTTGCTCCACAACAGCTTCAACCAGAGGGAGCTGGAGGGTTTCTGTCACTTTTTTGTAAAACATAAAGTGGGAAGGGGACTCAGAAAGCCTAGGAGGGGAAACACCAGAAGGTCTGTCTGGGGAGATGTCCGGTTCTATGGGCTCATCCAGACCGTCTAACCCATCATCATCATCGTAATCTTCATCCCCCTCCAGATCCGGTTCATAAAAATCATCTGGGCAATAGTCCAGAACCAGAGGAACCGACCAAATTGAATGCCTACCGGGAGGCGCCAGATCATCTGGAAACGGACGGACAGATTGAACTATACTAATCGCCCTGGCGATTTCCTCGGCAGGTGGATGATGCGGTTCTGGATCCGAACCGGCCGATTTCTCTTTTTTCTTTCTTTTTGCGGGAATCAACCCCTCAGGATCGACTCTCCTTTTGCCCGGGGGAGTCTCGCCCAGGTCAGTTGGCATTCCCTCAGGTTGGTCGAACCGAACGGGCCTGGCCACATCGGGTCAGCGGACTTTTAGGCCTCCCTTTTCCCTAAGCCTGCCCAATCTTTATCAGGGTGTGCTTAGGAAAATTTTGCAAATCTGGCAGTCTGAATCAAGGTGGTCAAAACCCAGACAGTAAACACAGGTGGTGTGGGGATCAGCCTTAGCAAAGGCCTCCCCACACTCACTGCAGTGTTGAAACCCAGTGGGCCCAGTTTTTCTTTTGGGTTTCTCAGACAAAGCCATTCTAAAAACGTACCCTTTACTCAGTAAAAGCCAAGCAAGACCCCCTTATTGGTTCCTAACTGTGTCACAGGTATTTGAAAAAAAAGTCTAAATACATTTTTTTTTTAGAACTGATAAGGACCGGTACCTCACACAAAATTCAGAAACTTAAGAGAAAATAACAGACAATCGGTTCGGCTGAACCGATTGAAAATAATCCTTTACAATTTCCACACAAAAATAGCACTAGTCCACTACCTAAGTACTTACTGCACCGCAGACAGGGATCTGAACCGAAATAAAATAAGAAATAGCAATTTAAAACCAACGTTTTTACTATACCGAACCAATAGCGAAGGAGAGATCTCCGGAGTGACTGTTCAGATAGGCAGAGTAAAGAATCTGACGGTTACACTTCAAAGTGCAGCAGACAGAGGTTTAAACCAAGCTCGAGCTCAACGTTCTATGCTCTGGCATAGAGTTAACTCTTTCCCCTCCGGAGCAGTTCAAATGCTGGGGCTAACTGCATAATGTCAGAATACAGCAAGACTTCATGATGTTTGAAAAGGGAGATATTGTTGATGGGGAACCTGAATATGCCAGATGTTAACTGGAGCACCTTTGCTGCAGGCACATCCAAGAGCAGGGTCATTCTTGATGCCCTACAAGGGGCATGCCTCAGACAGCTAGTATTGGAACCCACTCGGAAGGGAGCAATCTTAAGACCTGGTGCTCTCAAATGGGGACAGAGAAAGAATCTCTGGATTTAGAAGTGGGTACCATCTGGGGAACAAGCGACCACCAAACAGTGTGGTTCACGATAAACACAGCCATAGAGTCAAGCCATACAAAAGCAAGAGTATTGGACTTTAGGAGGGCTGACTTTGGGAAAATGAGAGAGTGCCTCAGAAAAGCACTAGCAAACAGGCAAGAAGGAGGGGTGGAGGAACATTGGGGAGTAATCAAAACAGCCATCACAGAGGCAATGAGCCTTTGTGTGGAGCAAATCAACAAAGCACAATGAAGGAAAAAAACACTATGGTTCCCAAAAGAGGTGGCAGGGAAGGTTAAGGAGAAAAGGATAGCATTCAGGAAATATAAGGAAACACAGAAGGAGCAGGACAGAGAACTTTATCAGTTAAAGCAGAAAGAGGCAGGGAGGCAGTCAGAACAGCAAAGGCCCAAACCAAGGAAAGGATAGTCAACTCTGTTAAGAATGGGAATTAGACCTTTAGTAGGTACATTAGGGAATAAAGAAAGACCAAGGGAGGGATACTGAGGCTTAATAAATGGGAGGGAATGTGGGCAGAGGGTGACAGTGAAAAAGCAGGGATACTGAATGAATATTTCTTCTCAGTATTCACAAAGGAAGAGAGGAGGGGGATGTACCTAAACCAAACAAGAGAAACACTCAGGATACGGGGGTCGATACCAGTCCATTCACAGAAGAAAGAGTTCTGAAAGAACTAGTAAAATTGAAGGTGGACAAAGCAATGGGGCCTGATGGAATTCACCCAAGAATTCTAAAAGAACTAAGGGTAGAACTAGTGACACCACTAACTACTCTCTTTAACAAATCATGGGAGGATGGGGTGGTACCTGAGGACTTGAGGAGGGTGGATGTGATTCCTCTTCACTAAAGTGGGAGCAAGGCAGAGGCAGGAAACTACAGACCAGTTAGTTTGACCTCAGTGGTAGGGAAATTATGGAATCACTTCTGAAGGAAATAATTGTTCAGTACCCAGAGGCCAGTGGGGCACAGAACCCAAGGCAGTATGGATTCACAGCAGGAAGGTCATGTCAGACAAATCTAATAGATTTCTTTGACTGGGTGACCAAAGTAGTAGACCAAGGAGGGGCTGTGGACATGGCCTACCTAGATTTTAGCAAGGCATTTGATACAGTCCCCACACAAAAGATTAATATACAAGTTAGCCAGCCTTGGAGTGGATCCTAAGGTGGTAGCCAGGATAAACAATTGGCTGGACAGCAGGATGCAAAGGGTAGTAGTAAACGGAGTCCACAATGAAGAAGAAAAAATTACTCACCTTAGTAATGTTGTTTCTTCTAATGGAGTCTTACTATATTATGACAATTGCAGTTTGTCCCACCATTAGAACTGCTCCGGAGGTGAAAGAGTTAACTCCCATTCTAAGAATGGAACTTGGAGCGCGAGCTCGGTTAGAGAAGCTCTGTCTGGGTTATTTCAAACCCAAACTGTCAGACTTTTACGAGCAAAACTACCAAGGTCTGTGTGGAAGCTGTAACCTACACCAGCCAACTGGCTACCTGACTATTAACACATATTCCTGGTCCCAACACAAAGACTCAAGTCAGGGGACCAGAGTAATAATATAATATAAGCAATAATATAAGATAAAATAAAAATACCACACCCCAAAACCCCAAGAAGGGGTGGAAAACATATAATGGGCATAACTAGCGCCCACACTAGGCTGCCCACCCCATACCCAAGTAGAAGTTCTGAGAGGGGCAGGCTTGGGGGAGGTCATAATATAGCAAGACTCCATTAGAAGAAACAACATTACTAAGGTGAGTAATTTTTTCTTCAAACAACATGAAGTCTTGCTATATTATGACAATTGCAGACTACACAGCAGTACCTCCATGGAGGAGGGACAGAACCTACTTAGGGAATAGGCTCTGAAGCACAGCTGTGCCAAACCGAGCATCTCTTCTGGCCTGGACATCCAGGGAGTAATGCTTGGTGAAAGTGTGTACCGTTTTCCAAGTAGCTGCTGCTTGACATATCTCTAAGATAGGGATGTCTCTGGCAGCAGCTAGAGACGCGGCTGTACCTCTGGTAGAATGAGCCCTCAGGCCAGAGGGGGGAACTTTCCCCAGTTTCTGATAACAAAATTGGATACAAGAGACAATCCACCTGGCAATTGATCTCTTAGTGGCAGGTCTCCCTTTCCGACCTCACCATAAGGTGAGAAAAAGTTGGAGGATTCGAACCTGTGACCCTTGGAGTACGTTCTATATAGTAACTAAGGCCCTCTTAACATCTAAACTGTGCAATCTCCTCTCACCAGAGGAGGAATGTTCAGTGAAAACACTGGAAGGGAGATAGATTGATTAAGATGGAAATCTGAAACCACCTTAGGCAAAAACTTCCTGTTAGTCCTGAGGACTACCTTATCCCTGTGGAAAGAAATAAAGTCAGTTTCTACTGACAAGGCTTGCAACTCACTTATGCGCCTGGCAGAAGTGATAGCCACTAGGAAAACAGTTTTCCAAGTTAAGTACTTAAGCTCTGCAGAAGACAGAGGTTCAAAGGGGTTGCATTAACTGGGCAATGCAACATTAAGGTCCCAGGCAGGGGCGGATCCTAAAAGGTGGATTAGTATGAGTAATCCTTTAAAAGACTTGGAAAATACAGGGTGAAGGAGAAGAGAGGAGGGCTTTCCTGCTGACACAAAAGCAGAGACATCTGCCAAATGTACTTTCAGGGTAGCTGGTCTCCAGGCCCAAAGAATTAAGATGGACCATATAGTCCAAAACAATGGGCAAATCAGCAGATTCGGGGAAATATGTTTCCCAGAACACCAAATGGAAAACCTTTTCCACTTAGAATTATAAGTATCCCTAGTGGAAGGCTTCCTAGAAGCCTTTAGGATTTCAAGAACACCCTGAGAAAGGTGTAGGTCAGCAAATTCTAACTCCTCAAGAGCCAGGCCTTGAGGTTGAGGGTTTGAGGTTCGGATCCAAACTCTCCCCTGGGCACAGGTTAACAGGTTGTGATTCCTGGGAAGACACAGGGGAAGATGGACTGCTAGGGACAGAAGGAGTGGGTACCAGGGCTGCCTGGCCCAATCTGGGGCAATCAGAATCACCCTGCAAGGCTGGGATCTGATTTTGACTAGCACCTTGAATAGGAGAGGGAAGGGGGGAAAGGCATAAAGAAACTTCCCTTCCCAATCTAGGAGAAAGGCATCCAAGGGGACTGAGCCCAACACTGGGGGCCTGCAACAGAACAGTGGAAGTTGGTGATTGTCTGGGGCTGCAAAAAGATCTATCTGAGGGGTGCCCCATCTGGCAAAAACTATCCCCCAGTACCCGAGGATCCAGAGACCATTCGTGATGGCCCTGGGAAATCCTGCTGAGAGCATCTGCTAGGACATTGTCCTTTCCTGGAAGGTGAACTGCTATGAGGAAGTGTCCAGGGAATAGGCCAGAGACCACAACTTCATTGCCTCGGTGCACAAGGCCGAAGACCAGGTGCCCCCTGCTGTTGATGTACCACATTGTTGTGGTGTTGTCTGTTCTGACTTGTACCACTTTGTTCTGAACAGAAGCAGAAAACACATGAAGTGCTAAAAGACAGCTCTGAGTTCCAGCAAATTGATGTGGAGCAGAGATTCCTGAGGGACCACACACTCCCTGGTGGCGAGGTCGCCCATGTGGGCTCCCACCCCAGGAGGGAAGCATCCGTAGTGAGGGTCAAGGAGTGAGACAGAGGAATGAATGGGACCCCCAGTCTTAAATTGCTCTGATCCTGCCACCACTGGAGGGCCTGGATCAGGGTTCGGGTCACTGGGACCAACTTGGAAAGGGGGTCTCTTCTCTGACACCAAAAGGCTCTCAAGTGAAACTGAATGTCCCTCATCTGAAATCTTGCTCCTTGCACTACAGCTGTGGACGCAGCCATGTGCCCCAGGAGCTGCAAAAAGTGTCTTGTTGGTCAAGAGACCTGCACAGTGAAGGAGGAGGCCAGAGCCACCAAGTTCCTTACCCTCTCTAAGGGTAGGAAGGCTCCGGCCTGCTTTGTGTCCAATTCTGCACCTATGAAGGTGAGCACCCGAACTGGTCCCAGAACTGACTTTGGAAGATTGAGCAAGAAGCCCAGGGAGGTGAGAAGCTGCTGGGTAACTTGCAGGTGAGATTTTACCTGTTCTGGGGACTGGCCTACAATGAGCCAGTCGTCCAGATAGGGAAAGACAGCAATCCTTTGCCTTCTTAAATGAGCAACTGCTACTGCCAGACATTTTGTGAATACCCTTGGGGCAAAGGTGAGGCCGAAGGGCATTGCTCTGAACTGGTAGTGACCTGAGGGCAGCTCGAATCTGAGGTACTTTCGGTGGGAGCTTCTGATTAGGACGTGAAAATAGGCATCCTTGAGACAAGGGAGGCTAGCCAGTCCCCTGGCCTTAGAGAGGGTAAAATCATTGCCAGAGTTACCATTCTGAACTTTGGTTTCAACAGGTGTTTGTTCAGATATCTCAGGTCTAAAATGGGCCGCCATTCTCCTGCCTTTTTTGGGGTAAGGAAATATCTGGAGTATAGACCCTTGCCCTGGTGTAGGGGAGAAACCCTTTCTACAGCTCTGAGAGCCAGGAGGGTTGAGACTTCTGTTTCTAAAGTAAAGGTCTCTAAAGAGTTTGCAGGTGGGAAAGATCTGATTCTCATCTTTGGGAACTTTTTGAAGCTGAGAACCAGACCCTGGCTTACTACTTCCAGGACCCACTTGTCTGAAGTTAGAGACACCCAGTTCTGAACGTAAGCCAACCTGCACCCCCTCACGGGTAAAGGAGAATCGGCCCTGGGCACCCCATCAGGTGTCTGTTTGGCAGGTGTTTTAGGCTGAGGGGTGGGAGCAGGCCTGCCCACACCCTGTCTGCCTCTCCCTCTGAAGAACCCCCTCTGAGCATAAGCAGAGGAGGCCTGGGTTTGGTAAAAAGGCCTGTGAAAAGACCTACCTCTACCCCTGGGAGTCTGCCTCTGAGGAGTGACTTGCCGCTCCTTAGCCTGAGCACTCTTATAGGTAGTCCTATATTCATCCATTTTCTTCATATAATTCTCTGTCTGCTCCCCAACGGAGAATTTCCAACCACAGGAAAATCCATAGCCTTAGTCTGGGTATCCTGTGACAAGCTAGTACACCTGAGCCAGGCCAACCTACGAAAAGCTACAGACGTAGCCATGACTCTAGAGGATACATCATTAAAATCCACAGCAGCATGAAACTGCACCTTAGATGCCTCATTGCCATCAGCAGCCACCTGTTCCAGCTCATTAGCAAGCTGGCCAGAGGCCTGTTTGGCCAAAGCCATGACAGTGTCCCATCTAGATTTTTGATACCTGCTACATAAGCCATGTAATTTGCTTGCCTGAGTCCCAAGGATGCTGCCATGTATTGTTTTTGCCATGGCATCAATCTTCCTGGAATCCTTGTCAGGAGGATGTGAAGCCAGGGAATATTAGCTTTATCACAGGCTGCAGCCTGAACCACCTCAACGTGAACTGCATTGCTGTGAAAGAATTCTGTATCAGGACCTGACAGAGTGTACCTCCTGTCCATCTTTTTGTCCACAGGAGGCACAGAATTAGGAGTTTTAAAATTTTTATTGTTTGTTTCTAAATGATTTATGCAAGGGAATAGACAACCTCCAAGACTCTGGAATATCCATCATTTCTACAAAATCAGGTTCCTCTTGCTCATCCACAGCTTCCTCCAATGGGAGCTGGAGGTTTCAACAACTTTTTGTAAAACATAAAGTGAGAGGGGACTCAAGCGAGGGAAGATTCAAAGGTCTTTCTGGGAGATGTCCGTTCAATGGGCATACCCAGACCCTCCAAGTCACATTCATACTGTTCATAATCATCCTCCCCTCCTCTGGTTCATAAAACCTTCAACATCATATTCCTGAACCGTGGAACCACCAAACCGACTCTTTTACCAGACAGTGTTCGGATGGAACCGGAGAAAGTGACTGGACAATCTGAATAGCTCTTGCTATCTCCTGCAGCAGCTGGAGAAGGAATTTTGGGCTCCACACCTGCTGATTTTCTTGCTTTCTTTACTGGAACTGGCCCCTCGAGCCAGCACTCGTTGCCGAGGAATACAAAGCCCTGGTCAGAGCCTCCTTCCGTTCGGTTGGCACCAAACCGGCTGGCCATCCGGGTCAGCGGACTTTTTGGCCTCTCGTTCCCTGAGCCTGCCAACTCTCTTATCCAGGGTGGCTGCAGGGAAATTTTTACAAATCTGGCAGTCTGAATTGAGGTGGTCAAACCCCAGACTATATACACATGTGGTGTGTGGGTCAGCCTTGGCAAAGACTTCCCCACAGACATCACAGTGTTGAAACCCAGTGGGCCAGTTTTTCTTTGGGTTTCTCAGACATAATGCCAGCCTAACCAAAAACTTGCCCTTTTAAAGCGGCAGTGCCAAGCAAGACACCTTATCGGTTCCTAACCGTGTCATTGGTCTTGGAAAACGTAATGAACTGCTTTTTAGAACCGATAAGAACCGGGAACCGCGACTTCTAAAACCTTCAATTTCAAGTTTTAAAACAAGCTGATCGGTTCAAAAGCAGACCGATAACATTTACAAGTTCCACACAGAAAATAAACTGTAATTACTTACGATACCACAGACAGAGCTTGAACCGATCGGTTTTGCGGTTAAAATAATAATATTCTCGGTTGATTTGAACCGAGAAAACACTGTTTAAACCAAGAAATGAACCGAGCAGTAGAAGAAATCTCCGGAGCGACTGTTCAGTGGGGCGGAGTAAAGAATCTGACAGTTTGGGTTTGAAATAACCCAGACAGAGCTTCTCTAACCGAGCTCGCGCTCCAAGTTCCATTCTTAGAATGGGAGTTAACTCTTTCACCTCCGGAGCAGTTCTAATGGTGGGACAAACTGCAATTGTCATAATATAGCAAGACTTCATGTTGTTTGAAAGGAGGGTTACTAGTGGGGTGGCGCAAAGTTCAGTACTGGAACTGGTCCTTTTTAATGTCTTTATAAGTGACATTGCAGAGGAACTGAAAGGAAAAGTATGTCTCTTTGCAGATGACACACAGATCTGCAACAGGATTGATACACAAGATGGAGTGGAAAGGATGAGAAGGGACTTGGCAAGGTTGGAGGAATGGTCAAATGCATGGCAGCTCAGATTCAGTGCAAAGAAGTGCAAGGTAATGCGCCTGGGAAACAAAAACCCAGGGGAAGAGTACACACTGGG
Source organism: Neoceratodus forsteri (assembly GCA_016271365.2). NCBI lineage: Eukaryota > Metazoa > Chordata > Ceratodontiformes > Ceratodontidae > Neoceratodus > Neoceratodus forsteri. The sequence continues at coordinate 1,072,905,746 of CM028130.1, forward strand.
GGGTGAGATACTGACAACAACAAAAATGGAAAGTGACCTGGGGTAATTATATCAGATGACCTAAAGGTGGACAAGAAATGTAAGAAGGCAGTAAGGAGGGCTGGGGGGATACTGGGATGCATAGGGAGAGGCATCAACAGTAGAAAACAGGAAGTTGTTATCCATCTGTACAGACAGTTGGTGAGACCCCATGTGGAGTTCTGTGTGCAGTTCTGGAGACCCCATCTCCGCAAAGACATAGGCAGAGTGGAGGCTGTCCAGAGGAGGGTAACCAAAATGGTGCAGGGTCTGCATCAGAAGACATACGAAGACAGACTGAAGGAGCTTAATAGGTATACCCTCGAGGGAAGAAGGGAGAGTGGGGACATGATAGAAACTTTCAAGTATCTCAAGGGAATCAACAAAGTCCAAGAGGGTAGCATCTTTCAGAAAAAGAGATGTGTAAGAACAAGGGGGCACAATTATAAGATGGGGGGCTGCTAAGAGGTAATGTGATGAAGTATTTTTTCATGGAGAGGGTTGTGGATGCATGGAACAGCCTTCCTGAGGAGGTTGTGGAGTCAAGAACAGTGGGTAATTCAAGAATGCATGGGACAGACATAAGACAGTCCTAGTGGGGGGTAGGAGGAAGTAGGCTGTTGGTTAACTAGGATCTGCAGCTTATCCATCAGGTAGGAAAATGGGCAGACTAGTTGGGCCAAGCGGTCCTTATCTGCTGTCAAATTCTATATTTCTATGTTTTAGCTCTGGCTGCTTGCATACACCCGCCATCCTAATTCTGTTTATGACATCAACATATGTTGCTTTGGAGAAAATTATGATGCTATAAACAAGGGATTGTGATGTCATGTGTAGAGAAGCAGCCAGAGTAGACATATTCTAGGGCACAGGGATCTTGTTTTCATGCAACTTTTTTCTGGATGTGCCAAGCTCACTTATAGGCTTGTTACTCTAACCTCTAGGCCATACTGCCAGCTCCTGGAACTGGACTACAAATATGCTTGAGTGTAGAACTGTTAAAGTTAAAAAAATGGTGACAGCATTAGCAAAACCTTGAAAAAAGTAAGATTTATATTCAGCTCCATCCCATGTTCTTTAGTACTTCATATATTTTCAGTAATTAATTCCCCATTTCCTTTATTACTGAAAACTGTTACATGAAAGCAAGATCCTTGTTCCCTAGACCCTCTCTACTACGGCTGCTTATCTACACATGACATCACAATCTCCTGTTTATGACATAATTATCTCCACAGCAACATATTTTGATGTCATAAACAGAATTATGATGTCAGGTGTAGGCAAGCAGCCAGAGTTCAAACAGCAGAGATACTGTACTGATGCAAATCCGCCTAGAATAAGGATATGAGGGTGAGAATTACAGAATAAAATACAAAATGTAAGCTACAGTTATGTCTGAATAGTAAATTTTTCAGAGTTGTCTCAACTGTGTCAGTTCTTTAAAGCAGCAGTATGTTGTTGTGAAAAATTTAAGCTACACTTTTTAGGGGCAATAAACAGTATCCCTATTATAGACTCAATCTGTTTTGTGCAAATAAATTTGTTTCTTGGCACCCAGTGCTACACACACAAGAGACTTCTGCCCACAGAGCCAAAAAATTAGAGGGAATATTGGGTCCAAGACAGGCTGTTTGGGTCTGAAGCTGTTCTGTTGCAGCCATCTTGTTTCCACAGGGGCAACAACACATGATGGGTTGCTTTGGGATCTTCTCTGTTGACATGTACCCTTCAGATTTTGCTTTTGATGTCCTGCAGAAAATAAAACAAAGATTTGTGACACCAAGAAGTGGGAAAAATAGCAGACAGGAAAAAATAACTTTGGTGCCGACAAGACAAATGAGGAACACTTCCATGTTGTGCTCTCAATGGTGGGAAGAACAAAACTGAGGTTGGGGAGGGAGCAGCCAGTAATGGTAACTCACAGCACGTGTCACCACATGATGGGACTGCACAGTCACCATGCCCATTAGCTGTTGCTGGCCCCCTCGCCAAAGCTTTGCTCCCATGGGTCCTAGTGCCTCTGGCCCAGACCCATGAGTGGGATTCAATGGAGATTAATTCATGGAAGATCTAGGAAGTGGCAGAAAAAAAAAAATTTTTTTAGTCTTGCCAGGACTCAAAAGTTCCTGGGATGGGAGACAGGAAGACGGGGGAAGAATGCCTGCCAAAAAGGCTTAGTTCCTTCTTGGTGAGATGAGCTGCAAATGCAGCCCAGGCTTTATAAAGATGGGTAGGTTAGGCGGGTGAGTGGTGGGCGAGTGGTAAAGATATTCAGGAATGTCTTCAGTTAAGGTAAATACTGTAACTTTTCTATCTCCCTGGAATAAATCTTGATAGAGTCCCATTCTTCAGTTGGCGTACTTAGCGTTGCCTTCAGTGAGGGAGGCGCCTGCTCACCCCTGGGGCCCACAAGAGCTTCAGCCCTCTGAGTGGGGGAGAACACCTGAGGAAGATGATTCCTTTTGGTCTGTATGAACTGAGGATTGCTCTGGGTCAGGCAGTGGCTTGTGAGGCACAGAAGTGAGAGGGTTCCTTGAAATCTACCACCTGACTCACAGGGAGAAAAACAAACCATTGGTACTATAATTAAATACCTTAGATGGGGCTGAAGGTACTAGTTAGGACAGACAAAGCCAGGACATCTAGTTGACGCAGACAGACAATCCAACAATGTTGGAGGCCACCTCACCGGTATTCTACGATGCCCCTGATTTGTGCTGCGCTGCCTTCAGATGGGCTCACAAGGAAGCATCACAGATAGCAAACTGTGCGCCTCCACCCATAAGATGCACGCACTGGTATGCTGCCACATGGACCTGATGCAAAGAGATGGATGGAACTGACCTAGAGGAGGTAAAAACTTTCTCCACAGTGTGTCAAAACTCCTGGAATCTGCACTGGGAGGGTACTTGCTGGTTAGGTGTTGAGAGCCAACTCAGGTCTGGAGAACTTTGAGCCTAGAAGTAGAGTAAGGTATAGTTCCAGTCAACCCAGTGGGAGCTCGATACTTGACTAGTAGGTCCATGGGGGTGTGAGAGTTGGTAAAGAGTTGCTTCTAAAGAGCCCTTGTTGCCTTCTCCATGGTTCTGTTCCAGAGAAGAATGATATATTGCGGTCAGTACTGGGAACTCCTAGGAGTCACAACAGCAGACCAACAGGATAATGGCTTCAGTAAAATGGGATTCCTACAGCTTGCAACACCTCCCCACAAACCACTGGTACAGAACGTACTCAGTTGCAGAGGACAGATGCATGGAACATTCATTGTCCTCTGAGGAAGACATTAAGGGAGACAGTGGAAACTGCTTGGGTGGCGAACAGAGGAAGGTGCTCTGAATTTGGCCCTTTTGGACCCCCTGTATGATGCCTCTATATAGTCGCCACCCAAAGACAGTACTGGTCTTGGAGGAGACAGCAGAGGGGTGGCCAAGGGGAAGCCCCGAGATGGATGATGTACATTTGCGACTCGGTAGAATCCACTGAAGGGCATGACTCCAGTCTGATGCCAATGCTTATGCCAGAGCCAGGAAAGAACTTGGTACCAGAACCTGTGCTAATACCTGACTCAACACCACTAGCAGTGACATCAGAGGCTGCAATGGCACCAATTCAGGGTTCCCCGGCACCAGTGGTAGCATAAACCCTGGAAGTAACATCAGCATAGAGCCCAATATCAATCTCTTCCTAGGTGCCACTAGTGACACTGAGGTCAAAAAGGGTGCTGTGGCCAACACTAGCTCCAGCCAAGGTACCAATGCAGGCACCAATACTACAATCGCTAGAGTCAGTAGCGATTTTGGTGTCACCCATGCAGTTGTCATGGTAAATTGTAGAAACAGCCTTGGTGACACCAGCTGATGGCATCAATGTCATCTAGGAAGTGGACAAGCCCAAAGGCCTTGACCCTGACCTTGGGATGGTTTGTTGCTGAGGGAAACAGACTGTGGTGGGATCTCTACCTGCCATCCAGGAGGAGCCAATTGTCCAATCTACACTATCACTGGAGATTCCATCATAATCCCAGCATGGTGTGGGGAGGAAGAGATCCATAATTCATCTTTCTTCGAAGAGCAGCAAGGGGACATGGGGGATCAGTCCAAAGACGTGTCTTTCAACCTCCTGGAATGACGTTTACCTCAGAAGGTAGAGAAGATGCATCCTAGCTTTAGACAATGATTCTGCAGTGTTCGGCATTCAAATGAATAAGTAATACAAAAATTCTTGCCATGGTCGGGCCCTAGACTGAGGAAACAAACAGAATGGCAGTCTTCTATACTGATGTTGTTCCCATAGTGGTAACAGTGAAAAGGGACAGTTTTTTTCATCTTTCCCTTTTTCAACAAACTAGACATTCTCATAGAAAATAAACAAAAGAGAAAGATTGGCTACTATTGGAAGCCAAATGTCACTGTCCATCTGTGTTATCTGTGATTTCCCCCCTTTTCCCCACCCTTGCAACACCCCTTTCTCTCCAGCTTCTTCCCCACCCCCACCTGGCCCTCTCTCCCTCCCCTATAGTCTACTCCACTGCACTTTGCTTACTGCGGACTGTCGTGCTAAATTCTGAATATCCACCTGGTTGTTACTTGATTTTGTTATCGGTGTGCCTTTTTGAAATTGCACTTTATATGGTTTACCTGGTAATTTGTCACCTTACTGTATTGCTCTCCATGTTCCTGTGATGAGGTATATGAACTTGTCGCTAGCCTACGACTTCACCTTGTACCTTATTGAAGTCTCATTTTTGTTAATACCCTCTGTACTGTAACTCCCTGCACCTTGCTGTTAATGGCCTGCATTGCGGCCATGTTACTCCTCTTGTATTGTTTTACTAAATGTGCCATTGTTTATGGCCCAGGTCATGCCTGAAAATGGTCCCTTGGATCAGAACACCTACCCGGCCACCAAAGACATAAATAAATAACTAAAATAGAAGTTATGACAAACTGAGGTAAGTCATTTGCTCCAATGGTGCACACTTGATGGTGGGGAAAACAACTGAGGTAAGCTTGAGTATCAGCAATGGTTATTGGTAGGCACACAGCACCACATGGTGTCACACATGTCCACACCAGTAACTGATGCTGATGCCCTGGCTCAAAAGATTTGCTCCTACAGGGTCCTAGCACCTCTGGTTAAGATCCAAGCGTGGAACTTTATTGAGAAGACTGATTCTAGGAAGATGGGATAGTTGAAGGAAACTGCCTGAGAGAGATGGTGGTGATCACATGTTGCAGTTGGAAGGTGCCAGCTTGTCTAACTGGAGTAACGTAATCTGTGTAGCTATGGATGACTGCTTTCTGTTAGAATTACAATTCAGATTGTTTATCTGTAACATTAACAATGATATTTCTTAGGCAACTTACTACTTACTGTTCATTTCACCTGGTAAACGGGGTGGCTTTTGATTTTCTTTGCTTTCTCCATCAGATACTTCTGAAATCTCTATTATCAGAGCATTGTTTTTCTGTGTGCCCTCTTCACTCACTCTTGAGGATGTTACTGATTTTTCATGCTGTTTGTTGGAAATTTCCTCTATTAATGGCCTTAGTCGTGGTGGCTGATTAGTCACTGTTTCCTTCATGGCCTCTAATTCACTGCTACTTCCTTCTTCTGTAATATCTTCTATAAGGGGATGGACAGCTTTTTGGTCATTGTTGATGGGTCTTATAAAGAGCTCTGACTCTTCACTGCTATATTCTTCTGAAGTCTTTTCTTCCACTGGTATACCTAGTGATGATCTGTTAACCTCTTCCCAGTCAGAGTCACTACTGTCACTTTCAGCAGAAATTACTTCAATCTTTGGATGATACACTGGCTGAAACAAGTGGAATTGAAAATGCTTAAAAGTCTGGTATCTATTAAAATATGTCTTGTAAAAATGAAAGTTACTTATCTATAAATCTGGCTCTTCACTAGTATCTCCCACATACAGCCATACTCTTTAGTCTTAAACGAACGCACTAGAGCTCTATGGGAACCAGAATATCTGGGGCCAGCAAATGCCATGCACACAGCACTGACATATGGTGCCACATGCACTGCTGGTATAAATGGCAGTTTTGGTCCTATCTGCCTCAGTACCTTTTTTACTGAGGAGAAAAAAAGAAAAATTATATACTCACCATAATTATAGATCTTCCTGAGTATCTTCACCATTCATAACTGGTGGGATCATAGCCGGAGGTGCTGGACGCTCACAGGAGCATTAACGCTAAGAATTTTTGGGCTGAAGATGGTGCTGTCCATGAAGCTGACGAGCTACAGTGGTAGTCATACACAAGTTGCTCAGTACTGAGGTATACCTGGGTATATTGAGGCTAACTTGCATTGACTGTAATGTGATTCTGCCTCAGTATACCTCAGTACTGAGCAACTTGTGTATAACTACTGGCCAGTAACAAATGCTGATTCCCTCCAGCCCTTAGTTCTGCTCACTGGAGAGGAGAAGAAAGCAAAGAGAAAGATATATGAAGGAAGGAGAGCAAAGGCCAAAGGGATAAAATAAGAAAAGGAAGACGAAGAAAGCAATAAAAACCGAAAGAAAGGCAGAGAAGAAAAAATTACTCACCATAGTAATTTTCTTTCTTCCCAGTGATACTCAGGTAATCATAACTTCTTCAGTGTCCCTTTAAGACTGAGCCACCAGAAAAAATGGAATGCTATGCAAATGATGGCATCTTTGCACAAGCTGATTGTCAAACACTGCCTCTAACCAACTGCCTTGGTTCTTAACCCTCAGATTTCCTTGGAGCCTGGAAAGACAGGTCTCAGAACTATAAAATATGTCTACCACCCAAGTGACTGGAATTATAGTAACAGTTAGATAATACCCCAGAAAATCCTCCCAAATGGAGGTCAAAAACCTCAAAATTGAGGAAAACAAAAGCAACAACACCCCTGAATGTCAGAATCACCTGAAGGGGAAGAAGAACCAGAAGAACACTAACTATAAACATAGTGCCTGATTATGGCACCCACACAGTAGGCCAGATACATATTTCCAAGAATGCAGAGGCTACTGGTTCTAGAAGGGGAGGCAGGGTGGGTAGTTATGAATACTTGAGTATCACTGGGAAGAAAATGAAAATTACGTACCTACCGTAATTATGATCTTTCTGTGTATCTTCACCATTCTTCACTGTTGGGTACTCGGCTGGAGGTCAGGACCGGGTGGGAGCCTTTTTTTTTTTTTTTAGGTAGGTGGAGCCGACGCACCATCGGCGCCACCCTCGAGGCCAACACACTGCATGGCACTCGAGGGTTGGCCGATAGGTTGCATCGACTCTGCCTGCCTGCCAGTTCTGAGTCGCCGGAGGGGTAAGAGGAAGGGAGTGGAGGGTGGGACAAGGAAGTCCAAGGGACAGAAAAAGGAAAAGATATATAAACCAAAAGGAGAAATAACGACTGAGAGGACAGAAAGGGAGAAAAAGTCGGAAACTAAAGGGATTGGGAGGGGCCCCAATCTCTAGAAATGGAAGAGGGAGGTAGGGTGGGTAAAGAATTTAGGAGGAGAGGGGGGTGTTAAACATCCCAGACTCTAGTCTGTCTCCAGATTACATAGGAACTGCAAGGAGTAGCCAAAGGCTTTCTGCCAGAATTCAAGGCACAGAATGGCTGGCAAACACTCCAGAAAAGCAGAGTCGGCTATTCTGGAAGAAGGACAGGGTACAGAGAATTAACACCCTCTCAAGGAAAGATTATTGGTGAAAAAAAAGGGACTTCTTTTTTTTTTTTATAAACAAGGAGAAGTAAGTTGGACGGAAACAGGGAGGAGGAGAGAATGGAGGGCAACTGTCAACCTCCACCCCACAGGGGTGGAGCCAAAGCACTGGAGAAGGAGTGCCCCCCCTGCTGTCCACTCGCCCTGGAACATTATCCCCTGTGTGCCCTGTTTTACCCCACTCCTGAAAAGAAAGGAGAGAGGAAGGGATGGGCACAGAGAGGGAGGACCCAGAGACTGAGGCCCCAGGGGATGGAGGGTGGGATTTGATGAATGAAAGATACACAGAAAGATCATAATCACGGTAGGCAATGCATTTCATGTCTTATCTGTGTCAATCTTCACCATTCATCAATGTTGGGTGAGTGCCGAGCCCCCCCAAAGGGGGTTTTCTTTTACACCCTAAGGGACAAAGTCCCTTAGCTCTCAGTGGGTGACACACTAAGAGAGAGAACCTTCAGGGCCTGGAGATGCCCGAGAGTGGGGAGAGTGAGACAGGGTCCCCCCGGAGGAGGAAGGAAGTTGCCCCGACAAGCGCCGTCTTGCTCTACGGGAGAAGAGATAGGTTCTCTGGTGAGCGGAGTTAATCACCCTATGCTGGGCCAAGGGTGATAACCGGGAAAGACGCAGCCATGTCATCTGCCTAGTGCAGATCGCTGTCCCTACGACCCTGGTAGCTACCTCGTTGGCATCACAGGATGCCCTCGCTTGTTGCCTTACTAGCTCCAGGCCACGCGCAGAGAGTGCAATGGCTTGTCTGGTTTGCTCCGTATCAGGCAATGAGGCTAGTAGCTGACCTAGCCTGGACCACAAGAACCTGTCATAGGCTGCACAGTGAGCCTGATGTGCAGAAATGGAAAGCAATAACCGTGCCAAGTAGAAAGTCCTCCTACCCCAGAAGTCAAAATCCGAGGAGTCTTGATCTGGGGGCCGGTCACGGTGAAGGGCGCGAAGCCCATCAGGAGTATCCAACTGTGTCAATCCGGACTGCGGATGAGGCATGGAACCTGGAGACTCCGGGGGTGCACAATACCTCTGGCTGAGATCCCTAGGGGCAGGAACTCCACAGAAGGGCCTCTGCCAGGAACGCAACAATGCCTCCCGAAAGGGAGCAGGCTAGGGTGGCACCACAAGGGTGGCCTCACCAAAATCGCCTAGAAAGGAGTGCGCCTAGTGCTCAGGATTGCTAACAGTGGCAGGTGTGAGGTGCAAGTCCTCCAACATCCTCACGAGGAAGCGCTGATACTCAGTGAGATCAGCAGCTGGATAGATGTGGACAGAAGGTTCCTCTCCCCCAGAAGAGAGGGATGAGGAGCTGGAGGGCACCTGCTGTTTAGGGGGTGGCTGCTCGGGGGGAGGATGAAAAACCTGACTGTCCATCGCCCTAACATAAGCTGGGAACCGGGCAGCCACTGCTCTGAACTGCTCCCAGAAGAGAGGCCCGCTAGGACCAAGGATGCCTGGGAGCACAGGAGAATGTGGCAGAGGAATGGGGACAGAGCCGAGAAGAGATGTCAGCCGACCTCCACCTGGGCTAAGGAGCGGACCGGGAGCACCTGCGGAAGAAGGTGCCCCGGAAGACCCCACAACCGACAGCTGAACAACCATTTCGGTACTGCCTTGGCTGCACCCAGAAGAATACCCCCATGAGGCGACCGGGGTTGTATAGGTCCAGAAGGATGGTCCCCTACCTCAAAAGAATGGGGCTCTCTCAAAGAGACTGAGGAGGAAGGGAGGAGATCCGCACTACGGCTTCTCCCAGAGCCCAGGTGGACCCCCGAAGAAGGCAGCCGTGCTGACCCCATACCCCTTGACCCCTTGGAGTCCGAAAGAGCCCTCCTCCTCCTTGAGAGGGCCAGCCTAGGTAGCTGACAGCTCTGGGCAGCACCCGAGGGAGCTATCCAGGGCACAGCACCCTCCCCTCCTGTAGGTGCTCTGATTGGCCCCAAAGTTGGGGGTACCACTGCTGAGGGGTTAGTGAACCTACCATGACCGGGCTGCAGAGCAATGGTGGCCTGCACCACTACCCGCTGGTCAGCACCCCTGACCCCAGTCTCGGTAGCCACCAACCCCACCTCAAAAGGGGGCTGACTCCGGCTTGTTGAGGAAACTACTGGGCTGCCCACTCCAACAGCCAACCCCAAAGAGTCTCAGAGCCCGACTCCACCTCCGAGGAGATAGAGGCCGAGGCCCTGTGCCAGACTGTAGGAGGGCACCCACTGCCATCTTTGCCAAAAGGGAGTGCCAGAGACCAAAGCCATGCCTGAGCCGGTGCCAGTGCCCCCTGCAGCACCGTGAGCAGAATCCACAGGGGTCACAGCTCCAGCCCGAACAGGAGCTCCAGAGTCGGGACCAGCCACGTCAGATGCATCATAAAAGGGCGGTTCCCCAGAATACCTCAGTTTTCCTGCTGGAGACTCCCAGCATATCAATGTGATTCTGAAGGGGAGACCGAGAATCTGCTTCCAGAGGAAGACTAAATAATATTTGTTTGTCTAAAGACAGTATGGAAAAAGGTAGACCTCCTGAGGGGAAGGTGGGAAGGAAACTCCCTGCAGCAAGAGCTGTTCTCGAAGATCTACTGTTACGGTAATTCCTTACATAACTGTACTATCTTACTTTGAGATATAGCTCTTGCAGCAGATTACACCATAAGGACTGATTCCCAAGCAGTAAAGAGTGGTATCTAACCCTTTGGGAGGAGGATAGGAGAAATCCAGGAAGGAAAACCGCCTAGGACAAAAGTCCTTGGAGGACTGCCAGGCTGAAACCTGCTCTGCGTCTGGAGGTAATGTCCAAGCTGTAATATCTGATGAAGGTGTGCACTGTACTCCAAGTAGCAGCTGCACAAATGGTTGGTGCTGACACATTTTTCAGTGCAGCAAAGGAGGTAGCCACCCCCCCTTCTCATAGAATGGCCCTTTACCGATCCTGTCAAGGGTTTGTTGCGCTTCTGGTAACAGAATGCTATGCAGTTCACCAACCACTTAGAAAGTGTCTGTTTTGACATAGGTGCCCCTAACATCCTGTGGGCAAAAGACAAAAACTGCTGATCAGATTGCCGGTGTGGTCTGGTCCTGGTCAGGTAAAACCTGAGAATCCTGTGCACATCTAAAGTGCGCAGTAACGCTTCCCCTTTATTGGTGTAGTTAGGATAGTACACCGGAAGGTCAATATCCTGGTTCATTGTTAATTCTGAGACCACCTTGGGAAGAAACTTAGGATTAGTTCTTAAGGACACTCTCTCCTTATGAAAAATCAAATAAGGCTCTTTACACATAAGCACCTGAAGCTTCGAAATTCTTCTTGTGGAGGTAACGGCAACTAAAAATAACATTTTCCAAGAGAGAAGGCATAGCTCGCAGTCTGCGGCTGGTTTAAACAGTGGCAGTGTAAGCTGCTCTAGGACAAAAAGAAGGTCCCAAGGGGGAATCGGGTCCCTGATGGGGGGGCTCTCAGATGCAGGATACCACGCTGAAAGGCACATGACACATCTAGCTGAGCTAGAGCTCGCTGGCCGACCGGTGCATGGTAGGCCGAGATGGCACAGAGGTGCACTTTCAAGGAGGAGTATGCTAATCCTGTGTGAAATAAGGAAAGAAGATGGTCCAAAACTGACTTCTTGGGACAGTGGAGCAAATCAAGATTTCGAGTGGTGGCGCAAAGACAAAACCTGCACCATTTCATGGTGTAGGTAGCATGAGTGGAGGGTTTCCTAGCTGCTACCAGAATGTCTGCGATGCCCTGGGACACTCCATGCCAAAGAATGGCTATGTCCTTAGGAGCCAGGTGTGCAGGTTCAGGGATTTGAGGTTCGGGTGAACCAGAGACCCGGCCTCCTGGGATAGCAAGTGAGAGCTGTCCGGTAAAGGAAATGGAGGCTCCTGAGCCAATTGGATGAGCAGCGGAAATCAGGTTTGTCTGGTCCAGAAGGGCGCTACCAAAATCATTATTGCTCCTTCTGTTTGCAAATTGAGTAGAACCCTCTGGATCAAAGGGAAGGGCGGGGAAGGTGTAGAGGAACCTGCCCGTCCAGGAGAGGGATAATGCATCTCACCAGAAAACACCAGGCCCTGGATCTAGCGAGCAGAAATTGGGCAGTTTTGCATTGCATGGGGATGCGAATAGGTCTATGTCTGGCATCCCCCATTTGAGGAACAGCACCTCTGTGACTGTTTGCAGCAGTTCCCCATTCATGAGCTCTGACTCACAACCAGCACAAGAGGTCTGCAACTGTGTTGTAGACACCGGGAACGTGTACTGCTGCGACCATGGTGCCATGCTGCAGTACCCAATCCCATACTCTCTTTGCCTCTCTGCAAAGCTGGTAGGAGTGACTGCCTCCCTGCTTGTTGATGTAGTACACCACTGAAGTGTTGTCCATCTGGACTAACACGTGTTCTGGTGGGATTTCCAACTGCAGGGCCTGTAGAGCATACAGGACCGCTCTCATCTCCAGGATGTTGATGTGGAGGCATGACTCCAGGGAGGACCAGGTTCCTTGAGTCCTGGTTCCATTCAAGTGAGCTCCCCATCCAGACCCAGAAGCATCTGTAGTGAGTGTCAGAGATGGAGCGGGGCACCAAGAAGGGGACTCCCCTGGTGAGGTGCTTCAGGATGTGCCACCATTGCAAGTTTTGAACGACTGGATTTGTGACTCTGATGACCTGGTTGATATGATCCTGTCATTGGTCCCATTGAGCTCTCAGTGTCCACTGAGTAACCCTCATGTGGAGGTGGGCCAGGGGGACTGTGGCGATGGCTGCTGCCATGTGACCTAGTAGGCAAAGCATGGTTCACGCGGGAACCTGCTTCTTCGAAGTGATGGCCCATATCAGACCTCGAAAGCATTCCGCTCTGTCCTCTGGTAGGAAGGCTCTTCCATGGCAAGTGTCCAGGACTGCGCCAATGAATTGCAATCTTTAAGTGGGAACTAGAGACGACTTCTCCTGATTGATGGTGATACCCAGTGACTCGAACAGGGAATGAGTATCTTGGATTGCCCTTATCAGTGCCTCTCGAGATAGGGCCATGTGAAGCCAGTCGTCCAGATATGGGAACACATAGTGGCCCTGTCTTCTAAGGGCCACTGCCATGACCACCAGGCATTTGGTAAAAACACATGGCGCCGAGGACAGGCTGAATGGTAGCGCTTGGAACTGATAGTGGCACCCCAGAAACTCGAACCGCAGGAACCTCTGGTGCGGTTGAGTGATGGGGAGATGGAGATACGTGTCCTGCATATCCAGGGATCCCCTGTTTTCTTCAGAACCAGGAAGAAGTGGGAGTAATAGCCCATTTCTCTCTGGTTCCATGGGGTGATCTCTACGGCATTGTTTTCCAGGAGAGCAGAGATCTCCTGCTGGATGAGCAAGGTGTGTTGCCCCGAATAGTGGGAGCACAAAGGAGGCCTTGTTGGTGGGTGGTCAAGGAACTCTATAGAGTGTCCTCGACTAATGAGCTGCAGGACCCACCAGTCAGAGGTTATCCTCTGCCACCCTGGGAGATGGTAAGCAAAGCAACCCCCAACCCTTTCTTCCCTTGATCCAGAGGTGGGGCACGGGTCTGAAAGGAGTCATGCTGTGGTGGTGTTTTGTCCAGAAGGCTGGTTGGCCTTTTGATTATGCTGGCTTTGGCCTCTGGAAGATCTTGGCTGATTTTTACAGCCAAAATTATCCCTGGGTTGCTGGCCCAACCAGGGTTGCTGTCTGCCCTGTCTGCCATGAAAACGATTTTGGCCCATCTGAAAAGGGCCGGGCTTTGGCTTGTACATAGTCTGTACCGTCCTGATGGCCTTCCCATTATCTTGTAGTCTGGTAATGACCTTCTCAGACTCTTCTCCAAAGAGAACAGAGCCATTGTAAGGTACGTCCAAAATACCTTTTTGTACATCTGGAGTTAAGCCAGAGACCCTCAACCAAGAGTGCCTCTGGAGGCAAACACCTGTCGCGGCACCTCGGGAAGCAGAGTCCGCAGAGTCATAGGCTGCCCTGAGGACCTGTATCCCAACATCTGAGCCCATTTTAAGGAGGTTCAACAATTCATCCTTCTTGTCCCCATCCGGGGAATCCTTGAGGAGGTCCTGGCCTTGGTTCCACAGTGCATTTTGAAATTGCACCATATGGGTAAGGTAATTTAGAGACCTTATGGAGCATGTAGCAGCCGCATACATGCACCTTCCTATGGAGTCTAATTATTTAGATTCCTGGTCTGGTGGCTGGGTGCTCAGATGCTGAGGGCATTGGGACCTATTGTGGGTGGCAGTTATAACGAGGGAGTCTGACACTGGTTGCTGGCCCAAGTATGGGTCCTTCGACGGGGCCCTGTAGAGGCAGTCTTCCTTTTTGGGAACCACTGGTATAGAATAAGGCCAATTCCAGGCCACCTTAGTGGTGTCTTGGAAGGTGTCCATCAACAGTGGAACCACCACAGGCTTCGGGTCCTTCTGCCAGAGGTACCAAGCCAGGCATTGCCTTTTGGGGTCCAGTTCCTCAGTATCCCACCCTATGTTCTCCTGAATGTGCCTCATTATGTCCATGAAAGAGGGGTCATCTGACGGTGACCTAGGCAGGTCACTGGGGTCGGGCGATGGGATACTGAATGGGAAGGGGGACCTGGACATGTCCGAAGTATCCGGGTGGGAGTCCTCACCAGAGGAAGAGTGGGATCTTCTTCTGGATCTCTTGCGCCCCTGTACACTAGGGGACAGTGAAGGGGTTCCGGAGTGCTGCCACTTCCAGTCCCTTGGCTTCTTGTGGCGAGACCTACCCCTGGGTGGTGGTGGTGTAGCCTCCTTGGGGATGGCTCTGGAGACAGTGCCCTAGGAGGGGGAACCTCCTGCGGGGGTTTGGGGTGGGCAACCTTTTTCCTGATGGTGTCCCACCAGAAGTTGAATAGCTCCTTCACCTCTTCGATGTTCAAACTGGACGAAGGCCCTGGCATCGGTGTCTTCCCATCCTTGGGATCGGGCACCAGTGCCTGGGGGAAGGGTCTGACCTGTCGCCAGGTCTTGGGGTAACCCAAGGTCCTCCATTTCACCTGATGTCTGGTCATCGGTAGCCAGTTGTGCACCGACATCTGGTACCTCTTCCTCCAACGTGCTCCAGCATCCGGTGTCTGGTGCAGAGGGTGGTGGTGGCGTCGGATCTTTCAGTCATTTGGCGGTCATCGGGTCTGAACGCTGCTTGCTATCTGATGTCCATTTCAGGGATGTCAACTCCGTGATATGTCTAGGAGGAGCTTCTGAGCCCCTCAGAGGTTGGGAGACCGATCTATGGTCGGTGTCCCGACGCCGGTCCTAGGAGTCAGGGCCTACCTTGGTGGCAGACTTGGACAGCTGTTTGTGCCAGTCTGAAGCCTCAGACTGGGTGGCTGACCAGATGGTCGGCTGTCCTTGGGTCTAATTTGTTTAAGGATTGTAAGGAGACAGCGGTACCTGACCCACCCGAGTTCCGAACCTTGACCGGTGGGGGCTGGGACTTGGCCCGTGAGGGGGACCTGTCCGAGTGGTTGGAGCCAGAGCTGGCCCAGGTGTCCGAAGTATGGTTGGGGGATATCTCCCTATCCTTGTCCCTTCTCTTCTCTTTATGTTTCCCTGACCTATGGGACAATTCCTCTCAGGAGGATGGATCTCTCTCCATTTGTTTAAGTCTTTCCTCAAGAAGGAAACTTTGAAGGGCCTTCTGGCAGCGGATCCTCATGCGAATATTAAACTGCTGGCAGATGGTGCAGGCCTTGGTGTCATGGTCTGCACCTAAGCACCTCACGCAGGCCAAATGCCCGTCTTTAAAGGTGATATGCTTGTCACAAGCACACTTCGAGGGGTGTCCTTCGGTTGAAGGGGTCGGAGACGAAGACATATGAGGTTATTTACAAAATTTCTTGAGATTTCTTGAAAAGACAAAGTTCTGGTGTCATTCATAGTCTGAAGTCATCTGTGGAGCCGATACTTGCGAGTCAACAGCGGAAAAAGAACTGGGGTATGCTGGGGTACCACCCCTTTTATGATGCATCTGACATCGGGGGTAGGGCAGACGTTGGGGGCGGTCCCCTGCTGGGTATAGCTAGCTAGAAGCTTTCCATGGGGTCCTGCCACCTGCTGGCCTCAGTTCTTATGGTGTAACCTGCTGCAAGAGCTGTATTTCAAAGTAAGATCAGGCATTGCATGAAACCATATCATGTAGGGGACACAGGCAGGAAAAACAGCGGTTGTGCAGGTCAGTGATAGTCATCGGCTTGCCACAGGGGCACTGACGCATTGGGCAAAGCCCCACCTTAGATGATTTAGAAGGCCCTGAGCCAGACATGACGCAATGGAAAACAATGAAAAGAAAAAGCACTTGACGCCGCACTTGAGAAAAAATGGAAAACAACAAAGAGGTAACCAATAAACTAACATGGCGCTGAGCGAAGGTTGGTGAAGAGCAGACTGAATGAACTGTGGTGCAGCTAGTGATGCTGTGCTTCTCACATGGTGTTGTCTTGAGGGCAGGAAAAGCAGAACTGAGGGCTGGAGGGAGTCAGTGTCGGTTACTGGCCAGTCTGAAAGTGCCACATAGCACGTTGGCCCCATGGATGGCACCATCTCTGACGTTGGCTCCTCCAGCCCAAAGATTCTTAGAACTAATGCTCCCACGAGAGCCTGGCACCTCCAGCTATGACCCCAACAGTTATGAATGGTGAAGACTGACTCAGGTAAGATCAAAAAATACCAAGCGATAAACTACTTACATTTTTTTAATCCAAAAATCTGAAAACCGTAAGCATAGCAGAATCAAAACATAAGACAGCCTAATTGCCTCTATAAGGGTCTATGCAGTCAATATTCTGGGATGAATAAAAAGGGGCAAACTATAAATACAGGGAAAGTGCACGTGAGTCCAGGGACAGTGTGTGGGTGACTGTGGCTCAATTGAGGAGATATTCTACAAGATCAAGAGTTACCGGTAAATCATTTTCCTAGCTTGTAAAAGTTAATCTCCAAAAAGTTGTATTCTTTGGTTACATGGACAGCAGTAAACCTCCACACACCCATATAAGGGTGGTCAGAAGACAACAGGACTCACAAGTTGGTGTTTTTCCACAAGCAAGAATAATGCAGAGTGCAGTTAACAATCCAGTAGGGCAGGCAGACAGGATTCTTTGTGTTTTTAGTTTCAGGGGACACAAACAACTGAGGTGACTATGCTCCTTTAATTTATAGGTGTAGAAGCTGAGGATATGTGATACATCATTTAAAGAGCTGCTGACGCCTCAATGAAAACTTTGATAAACATGTTATTTAGGAACAATTTAGCTTGCATTCCATATGTATTCAATAGATGTCTCCTCCCCATTGCTCATTACTGAGAAATTTGCATGGAAACATGTTCAATATCCCTTAGAGTTCATCTGTCTCTTCAGCTTACTCCCTACTTCATGTCATAGTCCTCTGTTGTAACATCACAATCTGTTGCCATGGGAGTAATTGTGATGTCACAAGTAGAGCATTATGACCTCAGGTAGGGAGAAAGCAACAGGAACAGATGAACTCTTCAGGAGTGAAGATCCCACTTTCATGCAAATGGCCTCCATAATAAATAATTGGGAGGACAAGAAACAATTACTCACCTTAGTAATTGTCCTCCTTCTAATGGACTCTTGCTGTATTCTGACATTATGCAGTTAGCCACAGCACATGAACTGCACCGGAGAGGAAAGAGTTAACTCTATGCCAGAGCATAGAACGTTGAGCTTGAGCTCAGTTCAAACCTCTGTCTGCTGCACTTTGAAGTGTAACCGTCAGATTCTTATGAGCTAATACTAACTACCCCCACTAAGTGGAAATTGTAAAAATTTTTACTAGCCAAAAGGCAACCAAATATTTTGGATCCCCAAAAGACTCAAGTCGAGAAACCCAAAAACAAAAAAACAGGTAGTGAACAAACAATTATCAAATAATAACCATAACCCACTCCCCCTGATTAAAAAGGGAGAGTGCCAAGTACACCCCTGAGGTGCAACACTGCGCCCACCATCCCACTTCCCAAAAAACAGGTTCTGAGAGGAGAGGCAGGGAGGCAGGTCAGAATACAGCAAGACTCTATTAGAACAAACACAATTACTAAGGTAATTTTTTCTTCAAACAACATGAAGTCTTGCTGTATTCTGACATTATGCAGACTACCAAGCAGTACCTCCATGGAGGAGGGAATCAAACCTATTTTGGGAATAGGCTCTGCAATACTGCTGTACCAAACCGAGCATCACTCCTAGCCTGGATATCCAGAGAGTAATGCTTGGTGAATGTATGGACTGTTTTCAAGGTGGCTGCTTTGCATATCTCTAATAGGGGCATATCTCTGGCAGCAGCCAGAGAAGCAGCTGTACCTCTAGCCGAATGAGCCCTCAGCCCTGGGGAATTTGCCTAGCTTTTCATAGCAGAATTGTATACAAGAGACAATCCACCTGGCAATAGTTCTCTTAGTAGCAGGTCTACCCTTTCCCACTTCCCCATAAGTGAGGAACAACTGGAAGGAGTCAAACCTGAGTGCCTTAGTACGCTCCATGTAGTAGCTAAGAGCTCTTTTAACATCCAAACTGTGTAATCTTCTCTCTCCTGAAGAATGATCAGTGAAGAACACAGGAAGAGACATGAATTGGTTCAGATGAAAATCTGAAACCACTTTTGGTAAGAAATGGAAATTACGTACTTACCGTAATTATTGATCTTCTTGGACAGTCTCCATCACTCGTTCACACTAGTGGGACAGTGCCAGAGGCACTAGGACCAAGTGGGAGCCTAAAGTTTTCAGAAAGGTCGGCGCCGAGAGAGGACCACGTATGCGCAGCACCGCGAGACTACCTCACGCCTGTGTAGGCTATCTCGGCGTTGACCCTCCAACCGCCTCAGTACCTTTTCAACCGAGGAGGTGCAGCGTAACTAATGAGAATAACTCATCCTGAGTTTCTGGGCCTGAGAGGGCCCAGATGGCCTTTGCAAGAAAGGCCAAAGAGTAATGTCCTCACAGTCTGAATCATAGGACCGTGAAGACTAGGAAAGAAAACGAGTGAACCCAGGGGATGGTGGGTGGGCATGTGAATGAGTGATGGAGACTGTCCAAGAAGATCAATAATTACGGTAAGTACATAATTTCTATATCTTCCTGGACTAAGTCTTCATCACTCATTCACACTAGTGGGAGAGTACCAAGCTAAAACCAACAACCCTGAGTAGGGTGGTAGGAGATAGGGTTCACTCAGAAAGGACAGCCAAGGACTGTCCTGTTAATAAAAAGAGCTGTCTTGTAAGACCATCTAGAACATAGTGCCTACAAGATAAGCACTCGAGTTGTAACTCGTCACCTTGCCGATGACTGCAATGGGCACAAAATGAAAGTCTGCCAGGCAGCCGCAACCACTCTAGGAGAGAGGCAAGAACCTGGCCTCACAATTTAATCTAGGACCAAAATTAATAGTGTCAAAGACATGTACTAATGTAACTTAAAGGGACCTCAGGAACTGAAAGAGTCGGAGTTAAAGTCTATTGGTTCCGGGTAGACTGGAAAGTACAGATGGAAACCCCCACTATCCAGAATGGTTGACCTGTAAACAACAGGTCCAGAAGCACTTGAACCCCTTACTTGGTGAGCAAGGGGGTCCAGGTGGGGTTAGCCCATCAAGGAGAACGGTCTCCACTTAGTCACAGGATCTTCCTGATGGAAGGCCAAGCACGACTTAGAAGCCTCTCGTGCTGGTCTAGTAAAACCAGATCCCACCCACTGCATATTCCAAGAGGAATAATTCTGCCCCTGTGTGTACAACTGTAGCAGCAGTCTCTGAACTCAGGGATGAAAGGAAAAAGGTGTACAGGAGGACGTGTCCACTGCGGGAAAAAACATTCCGACAGAAAAAAACCAGGGGCTGGATTTCTAAAGTCAATAGAGGCAGATATGCATCGAGGAGGGACACAGCAGGACCAAGTTAGGGCTAACCCATTTGTTGAAGTGACTGAAAGAGGCAGTGACTCAATGCGGTGAGGCACTACCCACTCTGGCTTTCCTGAAAGGAGTAGGAAAGTATTCTAGTTTGTTTGCTGAAAAAGAAACATCACCACTCCCTCTCGCACTTGAAGAGGATAGCTTTGTGAGCGACTGGCATGGACCAGAGCGCAGGAACGAAGGTGTGAATATTTGAGAAGCTTCCTCAGAAAAAGGTACCTACCTGACCATCCATCAAGAAGGAGAAAATCGCCTGTTAAATTAAGCAAGCAAGGAAGCAGGAACCTGAGTTCCGACTCGGTGGAGAGTCGCTTCTGCTGCTGTAAGGCTCTGTTCAAGAGAAGAAAGCCTGATAAAAAGAAAAGGAATTAACAGACTGGGCATTCGCCTAGGTCTAGGAAATGTCTCTGAATGAGAGAAATCTGTCAGAGAAAGAGATGACCCAAATCGTCACCGGACAGGACTCCCAGTAGGGGAAGAAGAAATCAGGTGCTCTTTACCATATCCCGGAGATGAGTGCCTCAGGGGCTGAGGAGAAATCTGAGCAGATCCCCCCAAAAAAGGGGGGTACCGGGTAATTTCCGCTAGGCCCTGTGCTGTGATAAAAACTATATTGATACATTATTATTTTTTTTTTTTTTTTAGTCCGAGCCTAACAAGGCCTTCAGGCTGCTATTTTGAGGATTGTCTTGATACAAAAAGACGAAGATGTTTTCCATCTGAGTGCGGAAGGAGCCTGAGTGTCCATACTGAAATCATGACCGGACTAACAATCACAGCTGGAGAGAAGTTAACCACCTGTGCCGAAGAAGCCACCAAAGAGGCAATATCACAAGGGGGCTATATACCTCTATCAAAGGAGCGGAAGAGTCAGAGCCGCTCCCGACCATTAAATTAAAATGTTCCACAGAGTGTAACTGTCTTGACGACTGAAAAAGTCTAGACACAGAAGAGTATGGTCCACAGGCGCAGTGTGAAATACTATAGTGGACCCTATTACTGAGGAACTACTGAAAGGATTTTCCATCACGGACTCTGATGATAGAGAGGACGTGCCCTCCAGTATATAAAATGAGCTGTCCGCTGTGTTACTGAATGTGTACTCTATTGCAGAGTGTCAAATATGGTGGCGCTTAACAAATTCAGTTCCATAGACAGTATTTCTTAAATTTCAAAATTTCTTCTTTATTTTAAATATTGGCAAGCCTCAACGTTTCACCAAGTGTCTTGGCTTTATCAAGAGATGCCCTTTTGTATAAATACAAATAAATACAATTAGAAATCTGTCCACCAAAAAATATATAAATATATTCAAATATACATAATTCTATGTCATATAAACACTGATGCCACTTACTTCATCCAAAGTAATAGTGTGTATAGTTCTTTCCTTTTAGTTTTAATGTTTGTTTACGATCCTAGAAAAGAAGTGACACTAATGTTATCACCCATCCTAGCACCTTTAAAATATTTTGATAGGGAAAAACCAAAAGGATCCAAAATGCCAAAAAACCATATAATCATACATCAAAATTCCATTTATCCTGTTAGATATTCATCTATATCTGTATATCTGGATATTATTTTATCTCTTGCTTTC
Source organism: Neoceratodus forsteri (assembly GCA_016271365.2). NCBI lineage: Eukaryota > Metazoa > Chordata > Ceratodontiformes > Ceratodontidae > Neoceratodus > Neoceratodus forsteri. The sequence goes on from CM028130.1 coordinate 1,072,927,068, forward strand.
TGTTACTTCATGTGACCTCATTTATTCTCTATTTCAGTGAATGTTTCTCCATGTCATGTTTATACCTAAAACCCAAACAAAAATTCTTACTATTTCGTTTTATATAATCCATATGTCTATCATAATTAGAACTGTTTACACTGAGCCTGTCACATATTCCTATGTATTCTGTTTCAAAATACCATTATAGTATACCTAAACTATAAGGTACAAAAAGTTTATTCAAGCATCTTTTAAATTCCTAATACATTCAAAGATGTGGAAAAATCCATTCAGATTCTTTGTAATATTTATAAAAGCAGATACTTGCCTCACAGTGCATATTTCTGAAAACAACTTCTAAACATGAAGGACAAAATACAAGAAGGCAGTCTAAAGCCAACCTCTGAATACAAAAAGCCCAAATACATCAAAGCAATTAAGACGCTTGTTAGACCTTATTGGTTATACCGATAATCCATCAAAAAATGCTAACCTAATGTTCCTTCTCATGTCTCACAGAAGACATATAGTCCATTCCTGAAAAACTGCATGAATTTTCTCAAATCAGTTCTTGCGCGGCATTTTATAATCAAGAGTGATCTAATTGTAGCTCTCATAGGTTTATGTCTAAACCATGTCGTTACACCCGTTTTTCTAGTCCCATCTAGCTTTATAAGCTCATAAAAATTCCGACCTAAATATCATGTCTTATTTTTTCTCACAAAATACTAGAAATCCTTTTTGTTTTGTGTTTTTTTCAACATCCATTGAAAGCGTGATTATAATCACATCACAGGCTCACTTTAATTCCATTTCGCTGGTGAGAAACTAATTTCTTTCTGAATGTTTAATTAAGTAACTTATCTCATCTCCCTTAAATCATTACTCCCTATATGTTACATTAGTTAAGGACCCTCATTTCAAAAATCTCTTACAAAACATTGCTGTAACTGTCTATTCATCTCAATTCCCCTCGGGTCCTTCGGTGTTTCACAACCTATATCCCAACAAGTTTACCATTAATCTTTTTTATAAAATAAGGGTTGTTTTTATCGGTGAATGAATTAAATCTTTTTATAGATAAGCTCTTATCTCTTTACAAGTCACCCTCTCGTGACTCACATATAGTTACGAACTGAATGAATGTATGGCTTTTAAATATCCCTTGCTTCTAAAAACCTACAAAGGTCCCTAGCTGCAAGTAAAATAGATTAAACATTTTTAAATGTCCCTCATTTGTAAAAAAAACCCTCCAAAGGTCCTGACCTGGATGTCGCAGATCCTCTCACCACGCTGAACGCGGAAAATTCAGTTCTTTGTGTTTTTTGCCGTCGCTTCCTCTGGCCTTAAAAAGCGCTCTCATAGTGACGTCAGACTTCAAGCTTAAAGGCACCAGGTCTATAGACATCTAATGTCTTGGGAAATCATTCATTTCATTATTTCTTTTTTTAAACTTTTACTGCATTTATGATCCCATTAAATCAATGGAGATTATTTGAGATCTCTTATAGTCGCAGTCTATTAATGCCTTAGCATCTCAATTACATAGATGTCCTTCAGTGTCCAAATCACTCGTCCAAATTAGGTGAGATGTACACTTTTTATCTTTAACCCTTAGGCTGCTGACAGAATTAGAACGTACAGGAATTCTGGACTGATATATCAGTCCGCAGCACAGCAAGGGTTAAAAATCCCTCATTTTGTCCTACATTCAGCTGAACCACACTCAATTTCGATAATGTAAATCATTTTCACTTTTTTGATGTTTGTGGACAGATTTCTAGTTGTATTTATTTGTATTTATACAAAAGGGCATCTCTTGATAAAGCCAAGACACTTGGTGAAACGTTGAGGTTTGCCAATATTTAAAATAAAGAAGAAATTTTGAAATTTAAGAAATACTGTCTACGGAACTGAATTTGTTAAGCGCCACCATATTTGACACTCTGCAATAGAGTACACGTTCATATCTATTGACACATCAGGAGTGGCAGCAAAATAAATATTTAAAATTTCCATTTCCTGTGGGACTGTGCTTTACTCTACGATATGGACTTTTGGATGACAGGGATGTGCTGCATCTAAACCACAGAGGTTGGACTTCCTTGGAATAAACTGAACAATAAGAGGATTCAAGAAACAAAAAGAAGGACAAATGGTCGAAATGTTTTATTATAATAGTGAGATTTTATGAAAAAAGGTTTTTAATAAATATGGGGGTTAAATAGAAATATTGACTGGTGCTTTTTCTCTTTTATGTTAAATTTGATTAGCATTTAAAGGTCATTGTAATAATACGAATATATGATGGCTGTTTTTAACGAAATAGGGGCAGGAGCCAATGCCAAATACCATTTTGCCACCTTTTATGATGCAGAAAAAGAGAAACTGTTAGACCATCCCTGACACCCATGGCACCGGTGCCACCCATGCCACCCACAGGTGCCATGGCACCACCTGTGGGTGCACGGTGCCGCCTGTGGGTGCACGGCACCACCTGCGGGTGCCCGGCACCACTGATTGTGCTGACAACCAGTGGCAGCAAAGAGAGAGCACCCACGGTGCCACACAGAGTGATGGAGCTGAGCCACGGTGCCGACTAAGGCACAGCGCCGACCAAGGCCCCGAGGCTCGGCGCCGACCAAGGCACCAAGCCACGGCGCCGAAGAAAAATGCCAATGGAAATCCTGAGAAGGGGAGAAGGAAAAAGGTGGTGCCCATGCCGGCCCCTGCATGGAAAAGGGAAGGGGGGGTAGGCAAGAGGGGTCGACACAATGGCAAAGGCACCCATAGGGCACCTCGCCATACGTGATCCAATCGCCCAGCTCCGGTCCAACAGCTCCAAGGCCCAGAGGTCCTGAAATCAGGAACAGAGCCAGGAAAACTGGAAAGTCGAACCCCCTGCTCCATAGGAGTGACCCAGAGGTGAAACTACCCACCGGAGCTCCAGCGAGGACAGCGATGGAGCTCGGAGTCGAGAAAACAGCCGTTAGGAGTGGGATCAAGAGGAACCCACCAAAGTCGGTTCGGGCCCATCGCCCCTCCCGACGAACATTCCTCGTGCAGACATACCAACGGGCAACCTCGAGCGGCACCGATTCTTCTTCCCCGAACGAGGAAGAGGAGCTTGAGGTCAAGCAGAGCCGGATCACCGGAACCATTAGATTTGTGCTTTGGAGGACTGTCCCCCCTCCCCCCAAGCACAGGACTGTCCATAGTCAGACACCCCCAGTTAATTAAGGGCGGCGGACCGGACACAGCCCCTCTGCCATAAAAACTTTCAAACGAAGTCCTCCTACCATCACCGCTACCATCTAAGGACGACTCCATTGATGGCAGGAAAGAATTTCTTTTTCTTCTTCTTCATAACCTTCTTCTTGTTCGTAAAATAAATAAATTACTACTTAAAAATATTAAAACATTAAGAGCTGTTGTCGTATAGACAAAAACTTCGACTTCAGCAGACGAGCGACGTCGACATCCAAGCGCACTCGATGGCGGGAGAAAAGGAACTGAGACGGTTGGAGGGTCGACGCTGAGAAAGCCTACACAGGCACGAGCTAGTCTTATGGTGCCGCGCATGCGTGGTCCTCTCTCGGCGCCGACCCTTCTGAAAATTTTAGGCTCCCGCTTGGTCCTAGCGCCTCCAGCGCTATCCCACTAGTGTGAATGAGTGATGGAGACTTAGTCTAGGAAGATCCTCCTGCTGGTTCTTAGGACCACCTTATCTCTATGGAATGAGATAAAATCAGGCTCCACTGGCAGAGCTCGCAATTCACTGATACATCTGGCAGAGGTAATAGCTACCAGAAACACAGTTTTCCAAGTCAAGTACTTAAGCTATGCTGAAGACAAACTCTCAAAGGGGGGTTGCATAAGCTGAGCAATGCAAACATTAAGGTCCCAAGCAGGAGTAGAATCCCTAAAGGGGGGATTAGTATGAAGCAATCCCTTGAAAAATTTACAGAAAACAGGATGAGATGCCAGTGAGGAGGGCTTTCCCACTGACAGAAAAAGAAGACACAGCTGACAAGTGTACTTTGAGGCTAGCTGGTCTGAGGCCTAGGCCATTAAGATGAACCATGTAGTCCAGGACTGTAGACAAATCAGCAGTATCTGGGGATATATGTTTCTTGGAACACCAAATGCTGAATCTTTTCCATTTGGAGTTATAAGTTTTTCTGGTGGCAGGCTTTCGAGAAACTTTGAGAATGTCCAGAACCCCTTGAGGCAGATGCAAATTTGCATACTCTAACTCCTCAAGAGCCATGCCTTGAGATTGAGCGACCAAAGCTTGGGATATCAAATCCTCCCCTGGGAGCAGGTTAACAGATTGTGATTCCTGGGAAGAGATAGGGGAATATGGACTGCTAGGGACAGCAACAGGGGATACCAAGGCTGTCTGGCCCAATCTGGAGCAATCAGGATCACTTTGCAAGACTGTGACCTTATCTTGACCAGGACCTTCAACAGAAGAGGAAAAGGAGGAAAGGCATACAGAAATTTCCCTTCCCAATCCAGAATCAGAGCATCCAGAGGGACTGAACCCAAGACTGGGGGTCTGCAACAGAAGACAGGAAGTTGGTGACTGTCTGGGGCTGCAAAGAGATCTATCTCTGGAGCGCCCCACCTTGAAAATATCACTTTTAACACTAGGGGGTCCAGGGACCATTTGTGATGTCCCTGGGAAATCCTGTTCAATGCATCTGCTAGCACATTGTTCTTCCCTGGAAGGTGGACTGCTACCAGAGAGGTCTGTAGAGAATAAACCAAAGACCATAATTTCATGGCTTCCATGCATAAGGCCATAGACCGAGTGCCTCCCTGCTTGTTGCTGTACCACATGGTGGTGGTGTCTATCCTGACCTGAACTACCTTGTTCTGTACTGACTCTGAGAAGGCTTGCAGAGCCAGTTACACTGCCCTGAGCTCCAGAAGATTGATGTGGAGAAGAGATTCCTGAGTGGACCACACTCCCTGAGTTGTGAGAGCTCCCAGGTGAGCTCTGCACCCCAGGAGAGATGCATCCATGGTAAGAACCACAGAGTGAGATTGAGTGATGAATGGAACTCCTTGCCTGAGGTTGTCCTGATCCTGCCACCATTGGAGAGCCTGGATCAGGGTCTGAGTCATTGGAATAAGCTTGGTTAGAGGATCTTTCTTCTGAGACCAAAAAGCTCTCAAATGAAATTGGATGTCCCTCATCTGAAATCTGGCCCCTTGGACCACTGCAGTGGAGGCTGCCATGTGGCCCAGAAGAAAAAATTACTCACCTTAGTAATGTTGCTTCTTCTAATGGAGTCTTGCTATATTATAGACATTAGCAGTTTGATCCAGCTCTAGAACTGCTCTCGAGTGAAATGGTTAAAACCATTCCAAAATAGAATTTTGGCACAGAGCAGCTCTATCTGTGTCATTTCAAACTTGAACTGTCAGATCTTTACGAGCCAAACTCACTAAGGTCTGTGTGGAAGTTGTAACCACATTAGCCAAATGGCTACCTAAATAATAACAACCACTGATGGTCCCAACACCCAAGACTCAAGTCAGGGATCAGAAATACTAACACCATTCTAATAATATGAAATGGAACATAAGTATAATAAAACACACACACGCGTACACACACACCCCCAAAGTCCCAAGGGGACAACATGCTAACAGGGCATAAGTAGTCCCACACTAAGTTGCCCGCACCTCACCAAGTAGAGGTTCTGAGAGGGGCAGGTTGGGGAGGTCTATAATATAGCAAGACTCCATTAGAAGAAACAACATTACTAAGGTGAGTAATTTTTTCTTCAAACAACATGAAGTCTTGCTATATTATAGACATTAGCAGAAATACACAGCAGTACCTCCATGGAGGAGGGACAGAACCTACTTAGGAATAGGTCTGAAGAACAGCTGTGCCAAACCGAGCATCTCCTGGCCTGGACATCCAGGGAGTAATGCTTGGTAAAGGTGTGTACCGCTTTTCCAAGTAGCAGCCTGGCAAATCTCTAATAAAGGGATATCTCTGGCAGCAGCTAGAGACGCAGCTGTACCCTGGTAGAATGAGCTCAAACTGGGGGGCTCTGCCCACTTTCTGATAACAAATTGGAGACAAGAGACAATCCACCTGGCTATTGATCTCTTAGTGCAGGTTGCCTTCCCAACTTCACCATAGGTAAGGAAAAGTTGGAGGATTGAATCTGTGACCTTGGTACGCTCTATATAATAACTAAGAGCTCTCTTAACATCCAGGCTGTGCAACCTCCTCTCACCCGAAAAGGAGTGATCAGTGAAAATACTGGAAGGGAGATAGATTGATTAAGATGGAAATCTGAAACCACCTTAGGCAAAACTTCCTATTAGTCCTAAGGACTACCTATCCCTGTGGAAAGAAATAAAGTCAGTCTCCACTGACAAGGCTTGCAACCACTTATGCTGCCTGGCAGAAGTGATAGCCACTAGAAAAACAGTTTTCCAAGTTAGGAACTTAAGCTCTGCAGAAGACAGAGGTTCAAAGGGGTTGCATTAACTGGGCAATGCAAACATTAAGGTCCCAAGCAGGGCCGGTTCCCAAAGGGAGGATTAGTATGGAGTAATCCTTAAAAAACTTGGAAAACACAGGATGAGAGGAAAGAGGGGATGACTTTCCTGTTGATACACAAAAGCAGACAGCTGCCAAATGAACTCTCAAGGTAGCTGTCTGAGACCCAAGGAATTAAGAGATGTACCATGTAATCTAACAAATGGGCAATTCAGCAGATTCTGGGAAATATTTTTCCTAGCACACCAAATGGAAAACCTTTTCCATTTAGAACTATAAGTAGCCTAGTGGAAGGCTTTCTGGAAGCCTTTAGGATCTCAAGAACACCTGAGAGAGGTGTAAATCAGCAAACTCTAACTCCTCAAGAGCCAGGCCTTGAGGTTGAGGATTTGAGTCCGGATACCAAACCTTCCCTGGGCACAAGTCAACAGATTGTGATTCCTGGGAGGCACAGGGAAGATGGACTGTCAGAGACAGAAGGAGTGGGTACCAGGGCTGCCTGGCCCAATCTGGGGCAATCAGAATCACCCGCAAGGCTGAGATCTGATTTTGACTAGTACTTTGAATAGGAGAGGAAAGGGGGAAGCATAGAGGAACTTCCTCCCAATCCAGAAGAAGGGCATCCAGGGGAACTGAGCCCAGCACTGGAGGCCTGCAACAGAACAGAGGAAGTTTGTGATTGTCTGGGGCTGCAAAAGATTCATCTGAGGGATGCCCCACCTGGCAAAAAAACTATCCCCAGCAGTTGAGGATCCAGGGACCATTCAGTGATGGCCCTGGGAAATCCTGCTGAGGACATCCGCTAGACATTGTCCTTCCCTGGAAGATGAACTGCTATGAGGAAGTGTTCAGGGAATAGGCCAGAGACCACAACTCATTGCCTCGGTGCACAAGGTCAAGACCGAAAGCCCCCTGTTTGTTGATGTACCACATTGTTGTGGTGTTGTCTGTTCTGACTTGTATCACCTGTCGTGCACAGATGCAGAAAAAGCTTGAAGAGCTAAAAAGACAGCTCTGAGTTCCAGCAAATTGATGTGGAGCAGAGATTCCTGGGGGGACCAGACTCCTGAGTGGAAAGGTAGCCCATGTGGGCTCCCCAACCCAGAAGGGAAGCATCTGTAGTGAGAGTCAAGTCGTGAGAAGGGAAATGAAGAGGACCCCCGCTTAAATTGCTCTGATCCTGCCACCACTGGAGAGCTAGGATCAAGGTTCGAGTCACTGGGACCAACTTGAAAGGGGGTCTCTCTCTGAGACCAAAAGGTTCTCAAGTGAAACTGAATGTCTCTCATCTGAAATCTGGCCCCTGCACAACAGCTGTGGATGCAGCCATGTGCCCCAGGAGCTGCAGAAAGTGTCTTGCTGGTCGAGAGACCCTGCAGAGTGAGGAGGAGGCCAGAGCCACTAAATTCCTTACCCTTTCTGGGGAAGAAAGGCTCTGGCTAGCTTTGTGTCCAATTCTGCCCCTATAAAGGTGAGTACCTGGACTGGTTCCAGAACCGACTGGTAGGGTTTAGTGCAGAAAACCCAGGAGGTGAGAAACTGCTGGGTGACCTGCAGGTGAGATTTTACCTGTTCTGGGACTGGCCTACAATGAGCCAGTTGTCTAGATAGGGAAAAACAGCAATCCTCTACCTCTAAGTGGGCCACTGCCACTGCTAGACACTTTGTGAATACCCTTGGAGCAGAGGTAAGGCCGAAGGGCATTGCTCTGAACTGGTAATGACCTGAGGGCAGTTCGAATCTGAGGTACTTTCGATGGGATCTTCTGATTAGGACATGGAAATAGGCATCCTTGAGGTCCAGGGAGGCTAGCCAGTCCCCTGGCCTTAGGGAAGGTAAAATCATTGCCAGAGTTACCATTTTGAACTTTGGTTTCAAAAGATGCTTGTTCAGATATCTGAGATCTAAAATGGGCCATTCTCTGTCTGTCTTTTGGGGTAAGGAAGTATCTGAATACAGACCCCTGCCCTGATGCAGGGAGGAACCCTTTCTACTGCTCTGAGAGCTAACAGGGATGAGACCTCTGTTTCCAGAGTGAGGTCTCTGAAGCACTTGCAGGTAGAAAAGTTTGCTTCTCAACTTGGGAAACTTTTTGAAGCTGAGAACCAGACCCTGGCTTACTACTTCCAGAACCCACTTGTCTGAGGTTAAAGAACAGGAACCCAGAGCTAAGCTATGTATTTCCCTATTGTCAATAATTCTCTGTTTGGAGAGCAGACAGAGAATTATATGAAAAAAGATGGATGAGTACAGAACCACCTATAGGAGTGCACAGGCCAAGGAAAGGCAGGCAACCCCTCAGAGGCAGCCAGTTAGGGGCAGGACAGGCCTTTTCAGAGGCCTTTCTACCAGGCACAGGCCTCCTTTCCTTGTTCCCAGAGGGGTTCTTCAGAGGGAGGGCAGAAGGAGGATGAGCAGGCTGCATCCTCCTCTCAGTCTAAGGCTCCTGCCAAGCAGATACCTGATGTTTCAGCCGGGTCGACTCCCTAATCCCTTGGAGGCAGGCTGACACTACTCCCAGGACTGGAAGTCTGTTACCTCAGACAAGTGGGTCCTGGAGGTAGTAAGCCTGGGACTAACCCTCAGTTTCAAAATATTTTCAAAGCTGAGGTCAGGTCTTTTCACCTGCAAAATCTCCAAAACTATTGCCCTAGAGGCAGAGGTTTCATCTCTGCTGGCTCTCAGAGTCATAGAGAAAGTTCCTACAATTCACAGGGGCAAAGGTCTGTATTCCAGATACTTCCTTTCCCTGAACAAAACAGGGGAGTGGCGGCCCATCCTAGACTTAAGATACCTAAACAAGCATCTACTAAAGCCAAAGCTCAAAATGGTGACTTGGGGAATAATTCTTCCCTCTCTAATGCCAGGGGACTGGCTAGCCTCCCTGGACCTAAAGGATGCCTACTTTCGCATTCCCATCAGGTGCTCCCACAGAAAGTACCTCAGGTTTGACCTGCCTTCAGGCCATTACCAGTTCAGAGCAATGCCCTCCGGTTTAACATCAACTCCAAGGGTATTCACAAAATGCCTAGCAGTAGTAGTGGCCTTTCTAAGGAGAAAAAAATATCTCCATATTTCCATTCCTGGATGACTGGCTCATAGTGGGAGACACGGTCTCCAGACCAAGTCAAGTCAGATTTACAAGTGACCCAGCAAGTTCTCACTTCTCTAGGATTCCTCCTCAATCTTTCCAAGTCAGTTCTCGAGCCAATACAACTCTTGACCTTCATAGGGTAGAATTGGATACTGTCAAAGCAAGAGCATTTCTCCCCTTGGCAAGGGCAAGGGCCATTATAGAGCTGGCCTCCTCTTTACTCCTGCTGGTGTCTCGACCAGCATGACATTTTCTACAGCTTCAGGGCCACATGGCAGCCTCCACTGCAGTGATCCTAGGGGCTAGATTTCAGATGAGAGACATCCAATTTCATTTGAGGGCTTTTTGGTCTCAGAAGAAAGATCCTCTTCTAACCAAGCTTATTCCAGTGACTCAGACCCTGATCCAGGCTCTCCAATGGTGGCAGGATCAGGTCAACCTCAGGCAAGGAGTCCCATTCATTCCTCAATCTCACTCTGTGGTTCTTACCACGGATGCATCTCTCCTGGGGTGGGGGAGCTCATCTGAGAGCTCTCACAACTCAGGGAGTGTGGTCCACGCAGGAGTCTCTTCTCCACATCAATCTTCTGGAGCTCAGGACAGTGTATCTGGCTCTGCAATCCTTCTTGGAATCAGTACAGAACAAGGTGGTTCAGGTCAGGATAGACAACACCACCACCATGTGGTACATCAACAAGCAGGGAGGCACTCGGTCTACGGCCTTGTGCACAGAAGCCATTAAATTATGGTCTCTGGCTTATTCTCTACAGACCTCTCTGGTAGCAGTCCACCTTCCAGGGAAGGACAATGTGCTAGCAGATGCATTGAGCAGGATTTCCCAGGGACATCATGAATGGTCCCTGGACCCCCTAGTGTTAAAAGTGGTCTTTTCAAGGTGGGGCACTCCCAGAGATAGATCTCTTTGCAGCCCCAGACAATCACCAACTTCCTCTCTTCTGTTTCAGACCCCCAGTATTGGGTTCAGTCCCTCTGGATGCTCTGATTCTGGATTGGGAAGGGAAATTTCTGTATGCCTTCCCTCCTTTTCCTCTTCTGTTCAAGGTCCTGGTCAGAATAAGGTCACAATCTTGCAAAGTGATCCTGATTGCTTCAGACTGGGTCAGGCAGCCTTGGTATCCCTGTTGCTGTCCCTAGTAGTCAGTCTTCCCTATCTCTTCTCAGGAATCACAAACTGTTAACCTGCTCCCAGGGAGGATTTGGTATCCCAACCTTCGTCTCTCAATCTCAAAGCATGGCTCTTGAGGGGTTAGAGTATGCAAATTTGCATTTGTCTCAAGGGTTCCGGACATTCGCAAAGCTTCTCGAAAGCCTGTCACCAGAAAAACTTATAGCTCCAAATGGAAAAGATTCAGTATTTGGTGTTCCAAGAAACATATATCCCCAGATACTGCTGATTTGTCTACAGTCCTGGACTACATGGTTCATCTTAATGGCCTAGGCGTCAGACCAGCTACCCTCAAAGTACACTTGTCAGCTGTGTCTGCTTTTCTGTCAGTGGGAAAGCCCTCCTCACTGGCATCTCATCCTGTTTTCTGTAAATTTTTCAAGGGATTGCTTCATACTAATCCCCCCTTTAGGGATTCTACTCCTGCTTGGGACCTTAATGTTTGCATTGCTCAGCTTATGCAACCCCGCTTTGAGCCTTTGTCTTCAGCAGAGCTTAAGTACTTGACTTGGAAAACTGTGTTTCTGGTAGCTATTACCTCTGCCAGACGTATCAGTGAATTGCAGGCTCTGTCAGTGGAGCCTGATTTTATCTCATTCCATAGAGATAAGGCAGTCCTCAGAACCAACAGGAGGTTCTTACCCAAAGTGATTTCAGATTTTCATCTGAACCAATCCATGACTCTTCCTGTGTTCTTCACTGATCATTCTTCCTCAGGAGAGAGAAGATTACACAGTTTGAATGTTAAAAAGGCTCTTAGCTACTACAGAAGATACTAATGCACTCAGGTTTGACTCCTCCAGTTCTTCCTCACTTATGGGGAAGCGGGACAGGGCAAACCTGCTACTAAGAGAACTATTGCTGGGGGGCGTGGCCAAGCCAGCATTCAGTATGGTAGCATAGTTCTGGAGCTCTGTACCCCACCATCGAAAATTTTGTTTTTTCTTGACTCCCTGAGACCCATTCTGAAAATAAGCTGTTTCTGGCTTGTGAGCTACCTGATTTGCTGCCGAAGATGTAGAAAAAACAGGGACACCTAACTTTTAAATGTACCAGCTCAGCATCTGAAACATCAGGAGCGGAGGCCCTGCCACCACGAACTGAAAGTATGGCAGGTGCTTCGGAGGTGTGGGCAGCCGATGGAATGGAGGAATGCCAGGCAAATTCGCCACTTTTGCCCCTAGGAGAAGCTGTTCAATGATCTAAAATATGATCTTACCTGCAAGATGAATGGGCTTTGAGAACGCTCTGCGCTAACTAGCACACCTTCAAACTCACTGGGGAGACAACGGAACAACACAGCATGCCTCACGGAGGTGAAGGAGAGAGTGAGTGCGCAGGAGGATCGTTGTTCTCAACAGCCCCCAGTTGCAATCAGCACTAGAAAAGATTAAAAATTAAAAGCAATACTGGACGACCACGAAAATAGAGAGCGGAGAACCAACATCCAGATAGTGGGCTTGCCAGGGAGATTAGAGAACGTGATTGGCGCTTGGTTACTATAAAACTGGCTAAAGACACACTTAAATCTGCCTCGAAGTGCACCTTGAGATTCAGCGTGCTCATCATGCCCCTGGATGCTGACCCACCCAAATGACAGACCGTGACATATTATATTGAAATCTTTGTGATATCAAGACAGAATGATTGTACCAGAAGCTGCGAGGAGAGGCCCTATCAAGTTGATTCGCGGCCTGTGAGTATCTTTCAATACTTCTCACGTACAGTACAATCAGAGTGGAAAGCCTTCTTACCAGTGAAGAGAAGACTGCATCAACTTGACTGGCCGTTTGCACTAGTGTGTCCAGCTCGACTAATAATCAAAAGGAAGAATACACCACAAAAGGGTTTCACCAGTCTGGAAGCGGCAATGCAGTATATTGAGCAGGAGACCTCCCGACATGATAATGTTGCTGACTGAAAGTATTTCTAAATAAAGTTTTGGCCTCTAAAGGTGCTACCAAGAGAATCTTGGAATGTTCTTGGCAAGGGAGGTGGGTCGGGGGTGGGGAAAGGGGCTACCGCTCTGTTGGGTCCATAACTCTTAGGAGGCCTTTAACGGCGTGACCTGGCATCCTTCCCCGTCTCCCCTCGGTACATCACCAGGTCTGACACGCTTGAAACCTTACTCCTCAAGATTCCTGACTATGAAAGACTTTACTGAGAGACTTTTGCTCCTGGTAATGGATGGTCTCTTTTAAGATAATGTCGAATTGATATATTCGGTATATTGGGGAGAAAATCATCTTTACACTGTACCTGTCTTTCTTTTTTTTTTTTTTTTTTCCATTTATATTGAAAACAGGGCATGAGTGGGTCCCAGGAGGTGGTGGTGGTGGGGGACAAGGGTATAAATATATTGTTTTGCCTCAGCTGGGGTATCCTGAATGCTGTGCAGGAAGCTCAACCACCCTTCCCTTTCTTTTCTTTCCGGATATGGATTGAGATAATAACTTTTCCACAGCAGTTAATGGGGGGACACTAGGGTTCTAAGGGGACGATTGACGCTAATGGTGACTGAAAATAAAAATATATGTCGGGGCTGGGGCTTGCCCTATGGAGCTCTCATTCTGGGGTGTTCTGGGTAACTCCGACCTCAAAGTGCCTCTCCTTAGATTTTCCTTATACTATATTGCCTAATACTGCTGTGCCAGCTTATGATAAATACTTGGAGCATATTTTTTCTTCTATCACGCTAATATTGTACTTGATTGGCCTTGGCGGTTTCTATGATTCTCACATGCTGACTTAATATGGGATAAGTGACGGGGGGGACGGAAGTCTAATCCACGATACTAAAGGGGGGAAGTAGATTAGTAGACAGCAAACTAGGGGGCGGGTTAAGAGGGGTAAAGTTGCCAATGTTTGGCTGTTTTCACTAGTTGGGTTAATGTTTAGGTAAGTCTTTTTCTTTTCTGTTTTTTTTTTGTTTACCCTTCAAGCACTAGTTGCGCAAGGGTCAAAGTGGGAAGGCTTCAATGCCTCACAAAGGGAAAGTGAAAATAATTTTCGGGGGTGCAAGGAGGGAGAAGTGTTCGCAGGTTCTGTTTAGTTTAATGGTAGGTTTACAAATAAGGGGATAAAAGTTTTTGGAGTCGTGATGAGCAAGGTGGACATACACGGAGGATATTGGATGGGAGGTGAGGGTTATGAGGCAAAGACATCAAGATTGCATCCAAGATGGCTAGTCTTAAATTGTTGTCTTGGAATATAAATAGACTCAGGACAGCAGCTAAGAAAAACATGGGCTTATGCAAGGAAAAAAATTGGCAGATGTGGTGTTACTACAGGAGATACACCTGACATTAGAGGAGACAAAACAACTGGGGAAGGTATGGGGGTACTTTGATAGCCTCAAGACTTTACATCTAAGGCCCAGGGCACTTGTATTTGGTTTCAGCCTGGTCTTCAGGTTCAGATTTATTCCTCCCGGATAGATAGTCAAGGGAGATTTGTTATAGTTCAGGCTAAGGTGGAAGAGGAACAAATAGTATTGGTTTCTGTATGGCCTGCCTTTGACTGCCTGGCATTTTTCAAACATTTTGCCCTGACAATAGCTAAATTCCCAGAGAAACTGATTATAGGTGGAGATTTTAATACATACTGGTATCCAGTGATGGACCATTCTAACCCATGCCTGAGTCGTTCCCCCAAGAGTGCTATGGCCCTTCAAACTTTGCAAGGGAGAGGGCATTACAGGAGGTGTGGCATTTTAAACACCCAGATACAGAGGAGTTTTCTTTCTACTCTCATGCACAGAAAGTTTATACACGTGTTAGATTGCTTTTGCCTCCCCATTTTTATGGGCCAAATTAAAGAGATACAATATTGTCCCATTCTTATTTCAGGCCATGCCTCCTTTATTTAGAACTGGGGCAGGGCTCGGCAATGGAAACTTGACCTCACTCCCTGCTGGGAGGCTCTTTACTTTACTCGACAAAATGTCTGAGAGACTGAGAGAATTTATTGATGTTAATAAAGTGGAGGATACGTCAGCTAGACTACATGGAAGCCCTTAAAGTATATATTAGGTAGGAATCTATTTCTTGTGCTGCATTTAAGAAGAAACAAGATGAGAAGAGGAACATGAGTTAGAGTCAAAATAATGTCACTGGAGAAGCAGTTAATGAAACCCAGTTTAGTAGGAGATGGCACGGTTAAAAAGGTTAAAGGGGGAATATAATCAAAGGTGTTCAAGACGGATTGAGAGGGACATGCTGGTGTCAAGGGCAGGGCACTATTTCAGGGGTGATAAATCAGAAAGGTGGTTGGCATGGTTAATCAAAAAACAGAAAGCGGAGAGAACCATTGTTGAAATAGAGAAGGAGGATGGGGAGTGTTATGTTCTAACATTTAATCTGGTCTTGTTCAACAAACTCACACTGCAACAGGAATACAGCAACTTTCATTTTTATTCAGGAGCCTCTCTCTCTCAACAACAACACTCTCTGTCTGCTCTCTATCTAGCTTACACATATCGGAATGCTGCCCTCAAGTGGCAGAAGTAACGCAATGCATTACCATGTCAAATGCATAACATTTCCTCCCCACTAAATTATATTGTTACCAAATGAACAAGTATTAGCATTATTCGCTATTATTAAGATGGTTCATACTATGCTAGAGGTAGGGGGTAGACTGCCCCAGGCCTCGAACCAGTCAAGGGGATTATTCTGCCCCAATAATCAGATCTGGCTCTCTACACAAAACATTTATTTATTTTAAATGTCTCACAGGTTCAAACGATCTGGAGGTTTTGAAATTCGGGATAGATAACGTCTCGTGGAGAACCCTGCATGGCTGTTCTGTCTGGTACCTCCCTCCGATCCTCGGTTGGTGGTTGTACAGCCTCACCATTGCTCCTCTCCACCTCCCGCTGACATCTTCAGAAGGTGTTGGGACTCAGTGGGGCTTCTGTAAGCTACGGCAGATGGAATCCACATTCCCATGGGTTTTCTTCCCTGGAGATGTCCCCATCTGTGGCGCTGCTGAAGATCTAGGAGCTGTTCAGCATGACGCTTCCATTTTCCTCCAGATTCAACATCAACTGTATACGACACTGGACCTGTCTGAGATGTCACCACACCAGGGGTCCACTTTTCCCCCTTCTGGTAATCTCGAACAAGCACCTCTTGACCAACAATGAACTGTCTGTCCTTTGAACGAGCTTGCCGGCATAGTATTTGAGATTCTTGGTTCTTCAAAACCTCTGATGCCACATCTGGCTTAAGCAAATCAAGACGGAGCGTACGTCCAAAAAACAACATTGCTGGAGATTCCTTTGTTGTAGCATGGGTGTATTCAAACAACATGAAGTCTTGCTATATTATGACAGTAGCAGTTTGTCCCACCACTAGAACTGCTCCGGAGGTGAAATGGTTAATACCATTCCAAAATAGAACTCTGAGCACGAGCTCTAAGAAGCAGCACTATCTGTGTAATTTCAAACCTGAACTGTCAGATTCTTTACTCCGCCTCAGTGAACAGTCGCTCCGATTCTCCTACTCTGGTTCATTTCTCGGTTTAAACAGTGTTTTCTTGGTTCGATTCAACGAGAATAGTTTTATTTAACCGCAAAACCATTCGGTTCAAGCTCTGTCTGTGGTAATCGTAAGTAAATTAAAGGTTTTGTTTGTGTGGAACTTGTAAGTTTATCGGTTCGGTTTTGAACCGATCAGCTGGGTTTAAAACTTATTAACTTTAAAGTTTAACATTTTAGAGTGTGGTTCCGGTTTTATCGGTTCTAAAAAACGGATTTTATTACGGTTTTTCCAATACTCCGTTAGAAACGGTTAGGAACCGATAAGGGTGTCTTGCCTGGCACCGCCGCTTAAAGGGCAAGTTTTTCTGGTTAGGCTGCATTATGTCTGAGAAACCCAAAGAAAAACCGGGCCCACTGGGTTTCAACACTGTGATGTCTGTGGGAAGTCTTTGCCAGATGACCCACACACCACATGTGTCTATCTGGGGTTTGACCACCTCCAGTCAGACTGCCAGATATAAGAATTTCTGCAGCCACCCTGGAAAAGAGATTGGGCAGGCTCAGGAATGAGAGGCCAAAAGTCTGCTGACCCGGATGGCCAGCCCAGTTCGTGCCAACCGAACTGGAGGGAGTGCCTCTGACCAGGGCGAGACTTCTCGGCAAAGAAAGCTGGTTCTGAGGAACCACTTCCAGTAAAGAAAACAAGAAAGTCAGCAGGTTTGGAGTCCAAACCCTTCTCCAACTGCTGCAGAGATAGCAAAGCCATACAAATTTTATTTATTTATTTATTTAGTTTTGTTAACCGGTAGTGCACTATCAGCAAGTGACTGTTTTCAGGCCGCGACCAGGAGAATACAATTACAATACACAAAGAGTACAGCCAGATTATTAAGACAACGAGTACAAAAAATGCAGAGAGAAATACATATGGCAATGTAACATACATTAGTAAACAAAAATATACTTTAGCACTTGATCATGGAACATACTCAAAATGTGAATAGTAGAAGGCAGAAAATAAGAAAGGATAGGCATCAGTAGAAAAGACACAAGGAAGGAAAACTGGCAAAAGGGCGGGAGGAGAGATTAAGTGGAAAGGAGGTGCCGTCCAGATACGGCAACAGCGGGTGAGGTACCAACCTCGGCCGGGTCTGTAGACCGAAAGACGGCAGGCGAAGAGAGGGTGGTGGGGAGCGCAGTAGACGGCAACAGCGGTAGGAGGTAGGAAAATACAGCCGGTCTGGTGGAACTGATAGACGGCAGGGCGAGAGTGAGGATGCCGGTGAGAGGGGGATAGAGGCGGTTACGGCAATAGCGGTAAAGTGTCAAAGTCAAGCCGAGCCAGTGGAACCAAGAGACGGCAGGACAGGGAAGGGGGTCAGAGACGGTGGGAGTAGGCGGTAGTAGGTGGAGAGAGGTGACTACACAGCCAGGAGGGTGGGGACTAAGGAAGGGCATGGATGAGGTAGGAACAGGTAAAGGTGAGTTTGGTGGGGAGGCAAGAAGAGGATATAACAGAAGAAGGGGAGAGAGCAGGGGTTAAGTGAGGAGAGGCTGTGAAGTGAAGATAAGAATGTCATGGAGTAGAATAGCGACTTACAATTGTCAACAGCTAACATTAGGCTTATAAAGAAACAGGTTAAGGCAACATTAATTACAGGGCACAAAATAAAACATTAATTACAAGGCACAGTATAGAACACCCATTTGACAGGCAAAAGTGCTAGCAATGAGGAAACAGTACAAATGCAGCGGATCAGGTAGGGTCAAGCAAACACATTTGTCCATAGTAGTGAGGAAAGTCCTGAGTTTGCTCTAAAAGTCACATGAGTGGAGACATCTCTTAGATCCTGAGGTAGTAGGTTCCATAGTTGGGGGCAGCATGATGGAAGGAGCCCATGCCCTTTTAGTCCGACAAAGGATGGATAGTAAGGTCTGATCAGCCGATCTAAGATTCCTTGTGGGAATGGCCGGCCTGAGGAGATCAGACAGGATAGCAGGTTGGACGTCCTTAGGATGGAATCAACTAAATTGTACAAGTAGTACTGCCTGGTAGAGGAAGGAGAGAGCCAACCAAGGTCCTGATATAAGAGACAATGATGCTGCAGCCGAGGTGCTTTGGTTGCATACCTGCACACATTATTGAAGGTATTATTCCATAGTTGCAGTGAAGATTTGGTGACAAGGACAGGATGGGACACCCATATGTAAGGGTTGGCAATAGAATGCCTCTGGCTATCGCCAATTTAGCAGCAGGGGTGAGCAGGTATTTGGTTCTATAGGCAGCCCCCAATTTGCAGTTAATTGACTTGCAGGTTTCCTGTATATGTGCTTTCAGGTCCAAGGTTTGATCCAGGTGGATGCCAAGGTAACGAAAGGAAGTGACAGTTTCTATAGGGTCCCCATCGATATCAGAGACAGAGATGGTCAGAGGACAGGATCTAAGCTTGTGATTGGAGCCAAACATCATAACTTTTGTTTTATTTGTATTTAAAACCAGGTGTTGAGAGTTCAACCAGTGTTGTACAGCACGAAAATCTGCAGTGAGGGCAGCATTTAGATCCAGGACCTTATCAGAGTGATAATAAATTACCAGGTCATCCGCATAAAGAAGTGTGACACCTGTGGTGACCAGCTCAGGAAGTTTATTGACGAATAATGAGAACAGAAGAGGGCCAAGTATAGACCCCTGAGGGACCCCAATGTTGATAACAGCACTGTCTGACATGAATGAATTAAACTTAACAGCTTGTGTTCTGTTGGAGAGGTAGCTTTTAAACCAGGTAGTGACTGGGGGAGAGAAGCCCAAGGTACTGAGGGCGATAGTAGCAGAGAATGGTCAACCAGATCGAAAGCTTTGGTTAAGTCAATGAAGACTGCCCTGTTAACTTTCCTCTATCCATATTGGTAACGATATCTGAAGTGAATTTTGCAAGTGCTGTCATGGTGCTGTGATGCTTTCTAAAACCATGTTGTGCTGAGCTTAGTAAATTGAATTTCTCAAGGTATTAAGTGATTTGCATGGATACTACTTTTTCCAGGATTTTATTCAGAACAGACAAAATAGCAATAGGCCGGTAATTTGATATGTCATTTTTACTGCCTTTCTTAAATACAGGAGTGACTCTGGCTGCCTTCCAGACTTCAGGGACAATGCCATTGGAGAGAGATAGGGTGAAGATGTGTGCCAGGGGGCCAGAGATGTAGTAAGAAGCCATTTTTAGTAGTCTTGGTTCTAGGCCATCTGAGCCAGTACTGGTGTTTTCAGAGAGTGACCTGAGCAGCTTTAGGACCTGATGCCTAGACACTTCCTGAAATAGAAGGGGTTGGTTAAGTTTGGGGTCCTTCAGATGCTGTGGGGTTAAACTGTGAAGCAGAGGATTGTGATGGGAGGGAAGCTGTGTAGGCAGATAAGTCAGAAAATTGTTGGTTAAAAGCATTTGCAATGGTAGTAGAATCATTACAGTGTACACCATGTAGAACCATATCTGAGGGAGTGACATCTTTAGCAGAACCAAGAAGGACTTAATGTGACCCCAAAACTCGAGGGTCATTGGAAGAATTAATCAGCAGGTTTTGGCAGTATTTACTTTTGGCCTGCCTGATGCATCTTTACAGTCATTTCTGTATTGTTTATACAGAATGAGATCTGACTGCAGTCCAGTTTGTTTGTACTTTTTCCATTGATTGTCTCTAACTTTTAACTTTTGAAGCAGGTCTTTTTTCAGCCACCTCGAATGCTGGCCCCTTACCCTCCTTTTGACTGTAGGGAGGTGCTTCTTTTGGATGTTGCCAAATTCAGTCAGAAATGAATTGAGGGCAGTATCAACATTGGTTGCGGTATAAATGTTAGACCAGTCAACACAAGAGAGGTCAAATAGGAAGGCTTGTTTGTCCAGGGCAGCATAGTTTGAAAACCTAATCAGACGTGGTGGAGGAGGAGGAGGAGGTGGACAGGATCGCCATCGACAAAGTGTGGGGGAATGATCAGTGATTGAGTCAGCAAGCACTGTGGCATCTAGTACATGATCAGGTCTGGTGGTGAGGATCCAATCAAGTAGGGACCCTGAGTGCTGAGTAGTAGTTCTGGTAAAGCCTGTGATAGTTTGGTGTAGATTGTGCTTCTGTATTAGAGATTCAAGGATGCTGTGCTGTGGACCCAGCCAGTTAAGGTTCGGGTCCCCAAGGAGTAGAGCCTCATTTGATTTTACATTCTGGGAGACATATTGTAGCAAATTCTGGAGACCACTCATCCCGCTTGTAGGTGGATTGTAGACACAAATGATGTGCAGCAGTTTTGTCCAGTCACTGTCTCAGGTTCCGTCCGAACCGCCACTATCTGGCAAAAGGTCGGTTCGTCCGGTTCCAGTGGTTCAGGAATATGATGTTGAGGAATTTTATGAACCAGAGGAGGGGGAGGATGATTATGAACAGTATGAATGTGGCTGGGAAGGTCTGGGTGTGCCCATTGAACCGGACATTTCCCCAGACAGACCTCTAGAATCTCCCCCTATGCTATCTGAGTCCCCATCTCATTTTATGTTTCACAAAAAGTTGCTGAAACCCTCCAGCTTCCCTTGGAAGAAGCTGTGGATGAGCAAGAGGAGCCTGATTTTGTAGAAATGATGGATATTCAGAGTCTAGGAGATTGTCTATTCCTTTGCATAAGTCTTTTAGGAAGCAAACAATAAAAATTTTAAAAGCTCCTAATTCTGTGCCTCCTGTAGATAAAAGATGGACAGAAGGTACACATTGTCAGGTCCTGATACAGAATTCCTTTCTCAGCAATGCAGTCATGTTGGGGTAGTTCAGGCTGCAGCCTGTGATAAAGCTAATATCCCCCTGGCTTCACATCCTCCTGACAAGGATTCCAGGAAGATTGATGCCATGGCAACAAAACACTATATGGCAGCCTCTCTGGGACTCAGGCAAGCAAATTATATGGCTTATGTAGCTAGGTATCAGAAATCTAGATGGAATACTGTTATGGAATTAGCCAAGCAAGCCATGGCTAGCTGGCTGGCTAGAACTAGAACAGGTGGCTGCTGATGGTATTGAGGCTTCTAAGGTACAGTTTCATGCTGCTGTGGATGTTAATGATGTTTCCTCTAGGGTCATGGCCACATCTGTAGCTTTTCATAGGTTGGCCTGGCTCAGGTGTACTAGTCTGTCACAGGATACCCAGACTAAGGCTATGGATTTTCCTGTGGTGGGAAATTCTCTGTTTGGGGAGCAGACAGAGAATTACATGAAAAAGATGGATGAATATAGGACTACTTACAAAAGTGCCCAAGCTAAGGAGCGGCAAGCCACTCCTCAGAGGCATACCCACAGGGGTAGGGGTAGGCCTTTTCACAGGCCTTTTAACCAGACTCAGGCCTCCTCTGCCTATGCTCAGAGGGGCTTCTTCAGAGGCAGAGGCAGACGAGGGGTGGGCAGGCCTGCTCCCACCCCTCAGCCTAAAGCTCCTGCTAAGCAGGCACCCTGATGGGGTGCCCAGGGTCGATCTCCTTTACTGTAGGGAGGCTGGCTTACTTCAGTCAGAACTGGGCTTCTTTAACCTCAGACAAGTGGGTTCTAGAAGTAGTAAGCAGGGTCTGGTTCTCAGCTTCAAAAGTTTCCCAAGTTGAGAACCAGATTTTTTCTACCTGCAAGTGCTTCAGAGACCCTTGCTCTGGAAGCAGAGGTCTCAACCTGTTGGCTCTCAGAGCAGTGGAAAGGGTTCCTCCCCTGCACCAGGGCGGGGTCTGTATTCCAGATACTTCCTTACCCCAAAAAAGACAGGAGAATGGCGGCCCATATTAGACCTCAGATATCTGAACAAGCATCTTTTGAAACCAAAGTTCAAAATGGTAACTCTGGCAATGATTTTACCCTCCCTAAGCCCAGGGGACTGGTTAGCCTCCCTGGACCTCAAGGATGCCTATTTCCACGTCCTAATCAGAAGCTCCCATCGAAAGTACCTCAGATTCGAACTACCCTCAGGTCATTACCAGTTCAGAGAAATGCCCTTCGGCCTTACCTCTGCCCCAAGGGTATTCACAAAGTGTCTAGCAGTGGCAGTGGCTCACTTAAGGAGTCAAAGGATTGCTGTTTTTCCCTATCTAGACGATTGGCTCATTGTAGGCCAGTGTCCAGAACAGGTAAAATCTCACCTGCAAGTTACCCAGCAGCTTCTCACCTCCCTGGGCTTTCTGCTAAATCTACCAAAGTCGGTTCTGGAACCAGTCCAGGTACTCACCTTTATAGGGGCAGAGTTGGACACAAAGCTAGCCAGAGCTTTTCTTCCCTTAGAAAGGGTGACGAATTTAGTGACTCTGGCCTCCTCCTTCACCCTGCAGGTCTCTCGACCAGCAAGACACTTTCTGCAGCTCCTGGGACACATGGCTGCATCACAGCTGTTGTGCAGGGAGTAAGATTTCAGATGAGAGACATTCAGTTTCACTTGAGAACCTATTGGTCTCGGAGAAGAGACCCTTTCCAAGTTGGTCCCAGTGACTCAACCTTGATCCAGGCCCTCCAGTGGTGGCAGGATCAGAGCAATTTAAGATTGGAGGTCCCTTCATTCCCCTGCTCACAATTTGACTCTCACTACAGATGCTTCCCTTCTGGGTTGGGGAGCCCACATGGCGACCTTTCCACTCAGAGTGTGGTCCCCGGGAATCTCTGCTCCACATCAATTTGCTGGAACTCAGAGCTGTCTTTTAGCTCTTCAAGCATTTTCTGCATCTGTCCACAACAAGGTGATACAAGTCAGAACAGACAACACCACAACAATGTGGTACATCAACAAACAGGGGGCACTCGGTCTTCGGCCTTGTGCACCGAGGCAATGAAGTTGTGGTCTCTGGCCTATTCCCTGAACACTTCCTCATAGCAGTTCATCTTCCAGGAAGGACAATGTCCAGCGGATGCTCTCAGCAGGATTTCCCAGGGCCATCACGAATGGTGCCTGGATCCTCAAGAACTGGGGATAGTCTTTGCCAGATGGGGCACCCTCAGATAGATCTTGTTGCAGCCCCAGACAATCACAAACTTCCTCTGTTCTGTTGCAGGCCTCCAGTGTTGGGCTCAGTCCCCTGGATGCCCTTCTCCTGGATTGGGAGGGAAGTTTTTTATGCTTTCCTCCCTTCCTCTCCTATTCAAAGTATTAGTCAAAATCAGATCTCAGCCTTGCAGGGTGATTCTGATTGCCCGATTAGGCCAGGCAGCCCTGGTACCCACTCCTTCTGTCACTGAAAATCCATCTTCCCTTTGCCTCCCAGGATTCACAACCTGTTAACTTGTGCCCAGGAAGGGTTTGGTATCCGGACCTCAAATCCCTCAACCTCAAGGCCTGGCTCTTGAGGAGTTAGAGTTTGCTGATTTACACTCTCTCAAGGTGTTCTTGAAATCCTAAAGGCTTTCAGAAAGCCTTCCACTAGGACTACTTATAGTTCTAAATGGAAAAGGTTTTTCATTTGGGTGTTGGGAAAATATTTCCCAGAATCTGCTGATTTGCCCATTGTATTAGATTACATGGTCCATCTTAATTCCTTGGGTCTCAGACCAGCTACCTGAGAGTCCATTTGGCAGCTGTATCTGCTTTTGTGTCAGCAGGAAAGTCGCTCTTTCCACTCACCCTGTGTTTTCCAAGTTTTTAAGGGATTACTCCATACTAATCCACCCTTTCGGGAACTGGCCCCTGCCTGGGACCTTAATGTTTGTATTGCCCAGTTAATGCAACCCCCTTTTGAACCTCTGTTTTCTGCAAAGCTTAAGTATCTAACTTGGCAAACTGTTTTTCAGTGGCTATCACTTGCTAGACGATAAGTGAGTTGCAAGCCTTGTCAGTGGAAACTGACTTTATTTCTTTCCACAGGGATAAGGTAGTCCTTAGGACTAGTAGGAAGTTTTACCTAAGGTGGTTTCAGATTTCCATCTTAACCAATCTATCTCCCTTCCAGTATTTTTCACTGATCACTCCTCTTCTGGTGAGAGGAGGTTGCACAGCCTGGATGTTAAGAGCTCTTAGTTACTATATAGAGCGTACCAAAGGTCACAGGTTCGAATCCCTCCAACTTTTCCTTACCTATGGTGAAGTTGGGAAAGGCAAACCTGCCACTAAGAGATCAATTGCCAGGTGGATTGTCTCTTGTATCCAATTTTGTTATCAGAAACTGGGCAGAGATCCCTCTGGCTTGAGGGCTCATTCTACCAGGGTACAGCTGCTGCCTCTAGCTGCTGCCAGACATCCCTATATTAGAGATATGCTAGGCTGCTACTTGGAAAACGGTACACGCTACTCAAGCATTACTCCTGGATGTCCAGGCCAGGAGAGATGCTCGGTTTGGCACAACTGTTCTTCAGAGCCTATTCCCTAAGTAGGTTCTGCCCTCCTCCATGGAGGTACTGCTGTAGTTCGTTATTGTCATAATATAGCAAGACTTCATGTTGTTTGAAGGAAAATTACTCACCTTAGTAATGTTGTTTCTTCTAATGGAGTCTTGCTATATTATGACCTCCCCAAGCCTGCCCTCTCAGAACTTCTACTTGGGTGGGGTGCGGGCAACTTAGTGTGGGCACTATTTTATGCCCTTTAGCGTTTCTCCCTTTTGGGAGTTTGGGGTGTGTGTGTTTATTATATTGTTGTTTTATTCTCATGTTGTTAGAATTGTGTTAGTAGTTCTGGTCCCTGACTTGAGTCTTGGGTGTTGGGACCAGCAATGGTTGTTAATATTTAGGTAGCCATTTGGCTAGTGTAGGTTACAGCTTCACACAGACCTTAGTGAGTTTTTGCTCAGTAAAGATCTGACAGTTCAGGTTTGAAATTACACAGATAGAGCTGCTTCTTCAAACAACATGAAGGCTTGCTATATTATAGACATTAGCAGTTTGATCCAGCTCTAGAACTGCCCCAGAGTGAAATGGTTAAAACCATTCCAAAATAGAATTTTGGCGCGAGCAGCTCTATCTGTGTCATTTCAAACCTGAACTGTCAGATTCTTTACTCCGCCTCAGTGAACAGTCGCTCCGGAGATTTCTCCTTCTGCTCGGTTCATTTCTCGTTTAAAAGTGTTTTCTCGGTTGGATTTAACCGAGAATAGTTTTATTTAACCATAAAACCGTTCGGTTCAAGCTATATCTGTGGTAACCGTTAGTAAATGAAGGTTTTGTCTGAGTGGAACTTGTAAGTTATCGGTTCGGTTTGAACCGATCAGTGGGTTTAAAACTCATTTAAAACTAAAAGTTACTATTTTAGAGTGCGGTTCCGGTTCTTATTGGTTCTAAAAAACGGATTTATTCGTTTTTCCAATACCAGTGAACACGTGTTAGGAACTGATAAAGGGTGTCTTGCCTGGCACCGTTAAAAGGGCAGTTTTTTGGTTAGGCTGGCATTATGTCTGAGAAACCCAAAAGAAAAACCGGGCCCACTGGGTTTCAACACTGTGATGTTTGTGGGGAAGTCTTTGCCAAGGCTGACCCACACACCACATGTGTTTATTGTCTGGGGTTTGACCACCTCCAGTCAGACTGCCAGGTACGTAAGAATTTCCCTGCAGCCACCCTGGAAAAAAGATTGGGCAGGCTCAGGGAACGAGAGGCCAAAAAGTCCGCTGACCCGGATGGCCAGCCCGGTTCGGTGCCAACCGAACCAGATGGAGTGCCCTCTGACCAGGGCCAGACTTCCTCGGCCAAAAGAAAAGCTGGTTCTGAGGAACCAATTCCAGTAAAGAAAACAAGAAAATCAGCAGGTCTGGAGTCCAAAATTCCTTCTCCAACTGCTGCAGAGATAGCAAAAGCCATACAAATTGTCCAGTCACTGTCTCAGGGTCCGTCCGAACCACCACTATCTGGTAAAGGTCGGTTCGTCCGGTCCCAGTGGTTCAGGATTATGATATTGAGGAATTTTATGAACCAGAGGAGGGGAGGAGGAGGATTATGAACAGTATGAATGTGGCTGGGAAGGTCTGGGTGTGACCATTGAACCGGACATCTCCCCAGACAGACCTTTAGAATCTCCCCCTATGCTGTGTGAGTCCCCATCTCATTTTATGTTTTATAAAAAAGTTGCTGAAACCCTCCAGCTTCCTTTAGAAGAGGCTGTGGATGAGCAAGAGGAGCCTGATTTTGTAGAAATGATGGATATTCCAGAGTCTAGGAGATTGTCTATTCCTTTACATAAGTCTTTTAGGAAACAAACAATTAAAATTTTAAAAGCTCCTAATTCTGTGCCTCCTGTAGATAAAAAGATGGACAGAAGGTATACATTGTCAGGCCCTGATACAGAATTCCTTTTCAGCAATGCAGTCATGTTGTAGTAGTTCAGGCTGCTGCCTGTGATAAAGCTAATATTCCTTGGCTTCACATCCTCCTGACAAGGATTCCAGGAAGATTGATGCCATGGCAAAAAAAACAGTATATGGCAGCCTCTCTGGGACTCAGGCAAGCAAATTATATGGCTTATGTAGCTAGGTATCAGAAATCTAGATGGGATACTGTTATGCAATTGGCCAACAGGCCCATGGCCAGCTGACTAGTGAACTAGAACAGGTGGCTGCTGATGGCATTGAAGCCTCTAAGGTTCAGTTTCATGCTGCTGGATGTTAATGATGTTTCCTCTGGGTCATGGCCACATCTGTAGCTTTTCGTGGTTGGCCTGGCTCAGGTGTACTAGTTTGTCACAGGATACGCAGACTAAGGCTATGGATTTTCCTGTGGTGGGAAATTCTCTGTTTGGAGAGCAGACAGAGAATTACATGAAGAAGATGGATGAATATAGGACTACTTACAAGAGTGCCCAGGCTAAGGAGCGAGCCACTCCTCAAAGGCATGCCCCAGGGTAGGGGTAGGCCTTTCACAGGCCTTTCTACCAGACTCAGGCCTCCTCTGCCTATGCTCAGAGGGGCTTCTTCAGAGGCAGGGGCAGACGAGGGGTGGGCAGACCTGTTCCCACCCCCCCAGCCTAAAGCTCCTGTGAAACAAGCACCCTGATGGGGTGCCCAGGGCCGATTCTCCTGTACCAGTGGGGGGCAGGCTGGCTTACAGTCAGAATTGGGTTTCTTTAACCTCAGACAAGTGGGTTCTGGAAGTAGTAAGCCAGGGTCTGGTTCTCAGCTTCAAAAGTTTCCCAAGTTGAGAAGCAAACTTTTTCTACCTGCAAGTGCTTCAGAGACCCTCACTCTGGAAACAGAGGTCTCATCCTGTTAGCTCTCAGAGCAGTAGAAGGGTTCCTCCCTGCATCAGGGCAGGGTCTGTATTCCAGATACTTCCTACCCCAAAAAGACAGGAGAATGGCGCCCATTTTAGATCTCAGATATCTGAACAAGCATCTTTTGAAACCAAAGTTCAAAATGGTAACTCTGGCAATGATTTTACCTTCCCTAAGGCCAGGGACTGGCTAGCCTCCCTGGACCTCAAGGATGCCTATTTCCATGTCCTAATCAGAAGATCCCATCGAAAGTACCTCAGATTCGAACTGCCCTCAGGTCATTACCAGTTCAGAGCAATGCCCTTTCGGCCTTACCCTCTGCTCCAAGGGTATTCACAAAGTGTCTAGCAGTGGCAGTGGCCCACTTAAGGAGGTAGAGGATTGCTGTTTTCCCTATCTAGACAACTGGCTCATTGTAGGCCAGTCCCCAGAACAGGTAAAATCTCACCTGCAGGTCACCCAACAGCTTCTCACCTCCCGGGTTTTCTGCAAACCTACCAAAGTCGGTTCTGGAACCAGTCCAGGTACTCACCTTTATAGGGGCAGAATTGGACACAAAGCTAGCCAGAGCCTTTCTTCCCCCAGAAAGGGTAAGGAATTTAGTGGCTCTGGCCTTCTCCTTCACTCTGCAGGTCTCTCGACCAGCAAGACACTTTCTGCAGCTCCTGGGGCACATGGCTGCATCCACAGCTGTTGTGCAGGGAGCCAGATTTCAGATGAGAGACATTCAGTTTCACTTGAGAACCTTTTGGTCTCAGAGAAGAGACCCCCTTTCCAAGTTGGTCCCAGTGACTCGAACCTTGATCCTAGCTCTCCAACGGTGGCAGGATCAGAGCATTTAAGCGGGGTCCCCTCATTTCCCCTTCTCACGACTTGACTCTCACTACAGATGCTTCCCTTCTGGGTTGGGAAGCCCACATGGGCGACCTTTCCACTCAGGGAGTTTGGTCCCTCCAGGAATCTCTGCTCCACATCAATTTGCTGGAACTCAGAGCTGTCTTTTTAGCTCTTCAAGCTTTTTCTGCATCTGTCCACGACAAGGTGATACAAGTCAGAACAGACAACACCACAACAATGTGGTACATCAACAAACAGGGGGGCACTCGGTCTTCGGCCTGGTGCACCGAGGCAATGAAGTTGTGGTCTCTGGCCTATTCCCTGAACACTTCCCTCATAGCAGTTCATCTTCCAGGAAGGACAATGTCCTAGCGGATGCTTTCAGCAGATTTCCCAGTGCCATCACGATGGTCCCTGATCCTCAAGTGCTGGGATAGTTTTGCCAGGTGGGGCATCCTCAGATAGATCTTTTTGCAGCCCCAGACAATCACAAACTTCCTCTGTTCTGTTGCAGGCCTCCAGTGCTGGGCTCAGTTCCCTGGATGCCCTTCTTCTGGATTGGGAGGGAAGTTCCTCTATGCTTTCCCCTTTCTCTCCTGTTCAAAGTACTAGTCAAAATCAGATCTCAGCCTTGCAGGGTGATTCTGATTGCCCCGGTTGGGCCAGGCAGCCCTGGTACCCACTCCTTCTGTCTCTGACAGTCCATCTTCCCTGTGCCTCCCAGGATCACAATCTGTTGACTTGTGCCCAGGGAAGGGTTTGTATCTGGACCTCAAATCCCTCAACCTCAAGGCCTGGCTCTTGAGGAGTTAGAGTTTGCTGATTTACACCTCTCTCAGGGTGTTCTTGAGATCCTAAAGGCTTCCAGAAGCCTTCCACTAGGCTACTTATAGTTCTAAATGGAAAAGGTTTTCATTTGGTGTGCTGGGAAAATATTTCCAGAATCTGCTGAATTGCCCATTTTGTTAGATTACATGGTATATCTTAATTCCTTGGTCTCAGACCAGCTGCCTTGAGAGTTCATTTGGCACAGCTGTGTCTGCTTTTGTGTCAGCAGGAAAGTCATCCTCTTCCTCTCATCCTGTGTTTTCCAAGTTTTTTAAGGATTACTCCATACTAATCCTCCTTTCGGGAACCGCCCCTGCTTGGGACCTTAATGTTTGCATTGCCCAGTTAATGCAACCCTTTTGAACCTCTGTCTTCTGCAGAGCTTAAGTTCTAACTTGGAAAACTGTTTTTCTAGGTGGCTATCACTTCTGCCAGATGCATAAGTGAATTGCAAGCCTTGTCAGTGGAGACTGACTTTATTTCTTTCCACAGGGATAAGGTAGTCCTTAGGACTAATAGGAAGTTTTTGCCTAAGGTGGTTTCAGATTTCCATCTTAATCAATCTATCTCCTTCCAGTATTTTCACTGATCACTCCTCTTCGGGTGAGAGGAGGTTGCACAGCCTGGATGTTAAGAGAGCTCTTAGTTATTATAGAGCGTACCAAAGGTCACAGGTTCGAATCCTCCAACTTTTCCTTACCTATGGTGAAGTTGGGAAAGGCAAACCTGCCACTAAGAGATCAATTGCCAGGTGGATTGTCTCTTGTATCCAATTTTGTTATCAGAAAGTGGGCAGAGCGCCCCTGGTTTGAGGGCTCATTCTACCAGGGTACAGCTGCGTCTCTAGCTGCTCCAGAGATATCCCTTTATTAGAGATTTGCCAGGCTGCTACTTGGAAAATGGTCACACCTTTACCAAGCATTACTCCTGGATTTCAGGCCAGGAGAGATGGTTTGGTCACAGCTGTTCTTCAGAGCCTATTCCCTAAGTAGGTTCTGTCCCTCCTCCATGGAGGTACTGCTGTGTATTCTGCTAATGTCTATAATATAGCAAGACTTCATGTTGTTTGAAGAAAAATTACTCACCTTAGTAATGTTGTTTCTTCTAATGGAGTCTTGCTATATTATGAACCTCCCCTACCTGCCCTCTCAGAACCTCTACTTGGTGGGGTGCGGGCAACTTAGTGTGGGCACTACTTATGCCCTGTTAGCATTTTGTCCCCTTTGGGACTTTGGGGGTGTGTATGTGTACGCGTGTGTGTGTGTCTTATTATACTTATGTTCCATTTTCATATTATTAGAATGGTGTTAGTATTTCTGGTCCCCTGACTTGAGTCTTGGGTGTTGGGACCACCAATGGTTGTTATTATTTAGGTAGCCATTTGGCTAGTGTAGGTTACAGCTTCCACACAGACCTTAGTGAGTTTTTGCTCGTAAAGATCTGACAGTTCAGGTTTGAAATGACACAGATAGAGCTGCTCTCGTGCCAAAATTCTATTTTGGAATGGTTTTAACCGTTTCACTCTGGGGCAGTTCTAGAGCTGGATCAAACTGCTAATGTCTATAATATAGCAAGACTCCATTAGAAGAAACAACATTACTAAGGTGAGTAATTTTTTCTTAGAGCCCGTGCTCAAAGTTCTGTTTTGGAATGGTATTAACCATTTCACCTCCGGAGCAGTTCTAGTGGTGGGACAAACTGCTACTGTCATAATATAGCAAGACTCCATTAGAAGAAACAACATTACTAAGGTGAGTAATTTTTTTCTTTCGGTATGCCAACAGGAAGTTATCCAACTTGTGTTGTAAGGTCAAAGACCCCGCCGCCGATTTCAGAGCATTCTTCATGGTTTGCACAAAATGCTCCGCTAGACCATTAGTCGAAGGGTGATATGGGGCACTACGAATATGCCTCACCATTGGACTTCAAAAATGCTGCAGAGTCACTAGAAATAAATTGTGGTCCATTGTCACTGACCAGCTGTTCAGGAATCCCGTAACGGGTGAATAGTCCTCGCAGTACTTGAATGGTCTTACTGGTAGTAGTGGTGTCCATGACTTGAATTTCGGGCCACTTTGAGTGGGCATCTACAACAATTAAGTACATGTGTCCATCCCACGGCCCCGCAAAATCTACATGAATGCACTGCCACGGTGCACCTGGCCACATCCAGGGATGTAGAGGTGAGGGACACAGCATTTTCTGAACACGCTGACAAGTAGTGCATGTTTTTGCTTGTTGCTCAATTTGCAAATCAATCCCTGGCCACCAAATATAGCTTCTAGCTAAAGCCTTCATTCTCACTACGCCCGGGTGTCCCACATGTAGCTCATCCAGAACATGAATACGTAGTTTTGAAGGGACAATCACCCGGACACCCCACATCAAGCAACCTTGCTGTACTGAAAGCTCATTACGTCTGACATAGAATGGTGATAACTCACCGTGAATGTCCTGGTTCACAGTAAAATTCCCTTTTTTTACTAAGTCCAAGACATGAGACAACACAGGATCAACTTTTGTCTCCTTTTTAATTTCAGAACTTGTGATAGGTAATTTCTCAAGCTGACTGATGTAGAAGACATTGACAGTGTCCACTTTGTCACTGTGGGCTAACTGCAGAGGCAATCTTGAGAGCCCATCAGCATTGCCATGAAGAGCCGCCTTCTTGTATTCAGTGCGGTAGTTGTGAGCTGATAACAAGAGAGCCCAACGTTGCATTCTGGCTGCTGCCATGGAAGGAATACCTTTGTGGGGGCTGAAAATGGTCGTGAGGGGACGGTGATCAGTGAGGAGTGTGAATTCCCGACCATAGAGGTATTGGTGGAATTTGCAAACTCCGAACACTATTGCCAAAGCTTCTCTCTCAATTTGGGCATAGTTTTGTTCAGCTTTGCTGAGAGTTCTGGATGCAAAGGCAATTGGCTTTTCGTCCCCATTCGGAAGAACATGAGAAAGAACTGCTCCCACCCCATAAGGTGAGGCATCACACGCCAGTCTGATGCTCAGCTGTGGATTATAGTGAATGAGCACATCTTACAAAATAAGCTGCTTTTTAGCCTTCTTAAACGCGCTCTCGCAGTCCTTTGTCCAACACCAGGACTTCCCCTTGCACAGCAAGCCATTTAGTGGGTTGAGAATCGTAGCCAGATTAGGAATAAACCTGCCATAATAATTTAACAGTCCCAAGAACGACCATAACTGGCTCACATTTTCCGGTGCTGGGGCATCCACAATCGCTTTTTCCTTCTCAGGCGATTTGTGTAAGCCCGCTGCATCTATGGTATGTGCCAAGTACTCCAATGAAGTCTTGAAAATTCACACTTCTCCTTCTGGACACGCAAGCCAAAATCTTCCAATTGCTGCAGAACTGCATCCAGGTTCTTCAGGTGCTCTGCATCATTCCTTCTGGTCACCAGTATATTGTCCAGGTAACAGTGAACATTTGGAAGACCTCGTAAAACCTGGTCCATAGCTCGCTGAAATATGGCTGGAGCTGATGCAATGCCAAAAGGTAGGCGATTATAGCAGAAAAGACCCTTTTGGGTGGTTATTGTGAGATATTTCTTTGAGTTTTCATCTACTCTCATTTGTAGATAAGCATGTGACAAATCCAGCTTACTGAAGCGTTGGCCCTGTGCCAGCGATGCAAACAAGTCTTCGATGCGTGGAATCGGATACTGTTCCACACACAGAACTGGATTTATGGTTATTTTAAAGTCTCCACATATTCGCACGGACCTGTCTTTCTTTACCACTGGCACTACTGGCGTTGCCCAGTCACTACACTGTATAGGTGACAAGACTCCAGCTTCGGTTAGGCGAGTTAATTCGGCCTCCACTTTTGGTCTGAGTGCATAAGGTACTGGGCGAGGTTGACAAAACTTTGGTTTGTGCTGTGGCTTCAAAAACACTCTTGCCTCAATGTCCTTCATTGTGCCTGCTGCCCCTTTGAATAAAGGAGTATGTTTGTGCAACACTGCTTCTAGAGTGTTGGGTCACCATCTGACAGTCCTTATCTCCTGCCAGTTGAGGCGTATTTTCTTCAGCCATTCCCTGCCTAAGAGTGAAGGGTAGTTACCTTTAACCACGTACAAAGGCAGTAGTGCCGTTTGCCCATTTATTTTCACCTGCACCTTGATGACACCTTCAGGTGAAATTGCCTCGCCAGTGTATGTCCTCAGTACAACGTCAGTCGTTTGCAGGGGTAAATGTCTCAACATAGTTTCATAGTTGTCTGTAGAAATCAATGAGACTGCAGCCCCTGTGTCCAATTCCATTTTCAGTGGTTTCCCTTCAATTTCAGGTGTTACACAGATGGTTGCCGTTTCCCCTTTAAGAGTCAGCATGTGCAATGCTAATTCAGTATCAGTGTCATCACTGCACGTTCCCTGTGTTTCCACACAATGTACTTCTCTCTTTCTACATTTCGCAAATTGCTTCCCTTTGCTTCCACTGATTTCCCCTCCTTTCTTTTTCCCTCTGCACACTCGCCCAATGTGGCCTTTCTTCCCACCGTTATGACATGTCTGTTCTTTAAACCAGCAGTCCTTATCACTGTGATTAGCCTTGCCACAACGACCACATTTATTAGGCTTCCTGGGAGAAGAGAAGGATAAAGCATTTACTTTCAGGGAATCACTTAAGTGCTGAGCCTCCCGTGCAGCTGTTTCCATCGATACAGCGATCTCTATCGCTTTCTTGTATGTCAGTGCCGCCTCCGTTAAGAGACGCTTCTGTGTCGCTTCTCTTTTCAAACCGCACACAAATCTGTCTCGGAGGGCATCATCTAAATGGGTGCCAAACTCGCAATGCTCAGCTAATTTCTTTAGAACAGCCACATACTGTGCAACAGACCCACCCTCTGCTTGATTTCGTTTGTGAAAGCAAAACCTTTCAGCAATCACCAGAGGCTTAGGAGAGAAATGTGTCTGTAAGACCTCCACAATACTGGCAAAAGTTTTCTCCCCGGGCTTTTCTGGTGCTATAAGACTTCTCAGCAAACTGTATGTTGTGCTGCCCATGACACTCAGTAACACAGCCACTTGTTTTTCATCACTTATATAATTTGCTGTGACAAAATGTCCAAATCTCTCAATATAAGTTGTCCATTGTTCCACATTTTCATCAAAGGCATCAATATGTCCTATAGTCGCAGCCATCTTTATGAGTTTCTCGCAGGTTCACTCGTGGGTCCAAAAGTTACGCCTCAGGAAAACCTCACAGCAGTAATTCGCTCTGGTAAGGTACAGGAGAAAGTAACTAAACACCACCGCCAATTATGTTACGTTCTAACATTTAATCTGGTCTTGTTCAACAAACTCACACTGCAACAGGAATACAGCAGCTTTCATTTTTATTCAGGAGCTTCTCTCTCTCAACAACAACACACTCTGTCTGCTCTCTATCTAGCTTACACATATCGGAATGCTGCCCTCAAGTGGCAGAAGTAACGCAATGCATTACCATTTCAAATACATAACAGGGAGAGCACTTCGGCCGCACAGGAGATAAATAATACATTTAAACTATACTATGAAAAATTGTATACCTTGGAGGCACCCCAAAATCAGGATCCCAATAGTTTTTTAGCCACTGTTTCTCTGCCTAACCCTTCAACAACAGAAAATGAAAGCCTTGCCCGGGAACTCACAGTCCAGGAGGTAAGGGAGGTGATTTGGGCCTCAAGAGTAGGCAGGGCCAGATGGACTACCTCTGGAGTTTTATAAAAACTTTTGGACAGAATTATCTCTGCTATTTATAGGAATGCTCCAGGAAGTGTTAGAGGAAGAGGGTTTGACTCCATCCCAACAGGTGGCCACAATAACGATCCTCCAGAAACCAGGTAAGGATCTCAAAAAGTATAGCTCCTACCATCCCATCTCATTGCTAAATGCGGATTGCAAGATTATAGCAAAGATTTTGGCCAGGAGATTGGAAGGTAATTTGCCTGGCGTAGTGCATTCTGATCAGGGTTTTTTTGTCAGAGGTAGGCAAGCTAGACATAATCTGAGATGGGTCCTAAATGTTATGTGGCAGGGACCGAGGCGGAAGTCTGGATCCTGTGGTCTTTTAGCCTTAGACGCGGATAAGGCTTTTGATAGGGTCAAATGGTCCTTTATGTTTGCTGTCTTAGAGTATTTCGGCCTGCATCCAAAGTATTGCCGCTGGGTGCGGCGCTTGTACC
Source organism: Neoceratodus forsteri (assembly GCA_016271365.2). NCBI lineage: Eukaryota > Metazoa > Chordata > Ceratodontiformes > Ceratodontidae > Neoceratodus > Neoceratodus forsteri. Next base: position 1,072,962,387 of record CM028130.1, read on the forward strand.
ACTCCCCATGGGCAAAAATACTTACAAACAATACGTTATTGATTCCCTTTCGACTTTTTAGAGGTACTTGTCAGGGTTGCCCCCTCTCACCCTTAATATATGTTCTCACCATTGAGGCTCTGGCAGTGGCCATCAGAGGAAACCAGGAAATCAAGGGATTTTTGATAAATGATAAGGAACATGTTATCTCACTCTTTGCAGACGATGTACTGCTATTTTTGTCAGATCCAGCAAAAGCTACGCCAGCGTTGACCTCCCTTTTCAAATGGTATGGCCGTCTGTCTGGCCACAAGATAAACTAGAGTAAAAGTGAGTGGCTTCCACTGGGTAACTCAGGTAGTTCGATTCAGATTGATGGAGTAGATATAACCCCCCAAACTGGTTATAAAATATCTGGGCATCCAACTTCCTAGAAAGGTGACAGAAGTATGCCCTTTAAATTACAAGCCCCTGGCACAGAAAATAAAGGAGCAATGCAATAGATGGAAGTCTCTCCCTTTGTCTCTGATAGGAAGGATACATTTGGTAAAGATGCAGATCTTACCACAATGTTTGTATCTTTTTCAAGCTTTGCCTGTAGGGGTACCGGGGGAGTATTTGCAATCAATGGAGGGCTCTATTACTTCTCTTTTATGAGCACATCGCAAACCTAGAATTAGAAAGGAAGTACTGTGGCTACCTGTCCGAAAGGGGGGTTTGGCACTCCCTAATTTGAAACTTTATGCTCTGGCAGCACAGCTAGCCCAGATTATCGACTGTCTAGAAGGTGGGAATGAGTCCAGAGCCTGGGTATTCATGGAATCTCGAGCCCCTAGATTCTCCCCATATGCTCAGTACCTTTTGCTTTCAAGTAGCGGGTTTTGGGAATGGGGGGGGGGGCGCTCCAAAACCCACTTACTAAGACTACCATTAGATCCTGGAAACAGGCCTTGCTAATTCTGGGAGAGGACAGAGGTTTATCCCTGGAGGGATCTATTTTGCATAGCTTATGGAGGGGTGGACACACCCTGCTCCCAGTCAGGAAAGCACTGAAGCAGTGGGAACATAAGGGATTATTTATTTTGTCACATTTGTTCCAGAATGAACGCCTATTGACTTTTTCTGAGCTGGAAAGACTCTATGGTATTAGTCCCTCCCACTATTTTATATATCTGCAGGTACAGGCCAGGCTGCGTAGGTGTAATAACTTGGGAGATTAGTTTTTTCCATTGTCTTGAACATCCCTTGAAGAGGTCCTGCAACAACGTAGAAGTCATAGTAAGGTAAAACCCCTAAGTGCATTTTATAGGGTCCTGCTGGGAGCGCGGCCGGATGTGTTGGGGAAGTTGAGAGACAACTGGAATGGTGACCTGGGGGAGGATACCCTGTCGGGAGGAGACTGGAGTTTGGTTCTGAGGAGTAGCGTGTCAGTTTCTATCAATAACAGACTTAGAATGATACACTATAATATTATACACAGGACCTACTTTACTCTGGCCTTAGTCCATAAAATAAATCCACAGGTTCCAGATCAGTGCCCAAAATGCTCCTCACAGGGTTGTTCCTTCTTTCATCTGATATGGACATGCCCAAAGATATTGGCGTACTGGGAAGAGATAAATCGCTTGATTAACAGGGTTCTGGAGTGTCATATCCCTGTGGATCCAGTGGATATTCTGCTGGGTGTTCATAGAGGAGGGCCAGGTCGGACCGGACTAAAGCCTCGCATCTCTTGAGGAAATTGGCTCTTGCTGTGGGTAAACAGGTCCTGGCACAGAACTGGATGGCTTAAGCAACACCCACTATTGCCCAATGGGTTAAAACCTTACTAAGTAATATGAAACTGGAGCATACCCAATATAAAGTATTGGGACGCCAGAAAAGCTATGACAAGATCTGGTTGCCAACGGAGAGAGCCTTGGGGGAGTAGTGGTTTCCCTTGTTTTAAATAAGGGGCTTAGGCCTGTTGTAGAATGTAAAAGCTATGGTCCAGAGAGGTATATACAACTTATGAGAATGGTGGTTGAGTGGTCCCTTGGCTGCTGCAGACTGATCTATTGGCATGTCTTTTGCTTTTCTGTCTATGCCCTATATGTCTATCTTTGTACATGATATTATGAGATCACCTGCTTTTATGTAAAATGAAACGGTATGTTTCAAACAACATGAAGTCTTGCTATATTATGACTATTGCAGTTTGTCCCACCATTAGAACTGCTCTGGAGGTGAAAGAGTTAACTTCCATGCAGGGCATGGAACTTAGAGCGCGAGCTCGGTTAGAAAAGCTCTGTCTGGAATATTTCAAACTGAAACTGTCAGATTCTTTACTCCGCCTTACTGAACAGTCGCTCCGGAGATTCCTCCTACTGCTCGGTTCATTTCTCGGTTTAAAGAGTTTTTTCTCGGTTAAATTCAACCGCGATTATTATTATTTTAACCGCAAACCGATCGGTTCAAGCTCTGTCTGTGGTATTGTAAGTAATAGACAGGTTTATTTCTGTGTGGAACTTGTAAATGTTTATCGGTTCGGTTGGAACCGATCAGGTTGTTTTGAAACTTTATTCTGAAGCATTTAAAAGCTTTTTAGAGTGCGGTTCTTATCGGTTCTAAAAAAACCGGATTTCATTACGGTTTTTTCCACGACCCGTGACATGGTTGGAAACCGATAAGGGTGTCTTGCCTGGCACAGCCGAAAAAAAAGGGCAAGTTTTTGGTTAGGCTGGCATTATGTCTGAGAAACCCAAAAGAAAAACTGGGTCCACTGAGTTTCAACACTGTAGTGTCTGTGGGGAAGCCTTTGCCAAGGCTGACCCACACACCACATGTGTTTATTGTCTGGGGTTTGACCACCTCAATGCAGACTGCCAGATTTGCAAGAATTTCCCTGCAGCTACCCTAGATAAGAGAGTTGGTAGGCTCAGGGGCGGGAGGCAAAAAGTCCGCTGACCCGGATGGCCAGCCTGGTTCGGTGCCAACCGAACCGGAGGGAGTGCCCTCTGACCAGGGCCAGACTTCCTCGGGCAAACGTAAAGCTGACTGTGAGGAGCCAGTTCCAGCAAAGGGAACTAGAAAATCAGCAGGTATGGAGTCAAAAATTCCTTCTCCAACTGCTGCAGAGATAGCCAGGGCAATCCAAATTGTCCAGTCACTTTCCCCGGTTCCGTCCGAACCGCCACTATCTGGCAAAAGGTCGGTTCGGCCGGTTCCACCGGTTCAAGAATATGATATAGAGGAGTTTTATGAACCAGAGGAGGGGGAGGATGATTATGAACAGTGTGAATGTGACTTTGAAAATCTGGATGTGCCCATTGAACCGGACATCTCCCCAGACAGACCTTTAGGAGAATCTCCCCTAGGCTTCTGAGTCCCTTCTCATTTTCTGTTTTATAAAAAAGTTGCTGAAACCCTCCAGCTTCCTTTGGAGGAAGCTGTGGATGAGCAAGAGGAGCCTGACTTTGTAGAGATGATGGATATCCCAGAGTCCAGGAGATTGTCTGTTCCTTTACATAAATCCTTTAGGAAACAAACAATAAAAATTTTAAAGCTCCTAATTCTGTGCCTCCTGTGGATAAAAAGATGGACAGGAGGTACACTTTTCAGGTCCTGATACAGAATTTCTTTCACAGCAATGCAGCCATGTTGGGGTAGTTCAGACTGCAGCCTGTGATAAGGCTAATATTCCCCTGGCTTCACATCCTCCTGACAAGGACTCCAGGAAGATTGATGCCATGGCTAAAAAACAATACATGGCAGCGTCCTTGGGACTCAGACAAGCAAATTATATGGCTTATGTTGCAAGATACCAAAAATCTAGATGGGATACTGTCATGGCTTTAGCCAAACAGGCCCCTGGCCAGCTTGCCAAGGAGCTAGAGCAGGTGGCTGCTGATGGTACTGAGGCATCTAAGGTGCAATTCCATGCTGCAGTGGATTCTAATGATGTATCCTCTAGAGTCATGGCTACATCTGTGGCTTTTCGTAGATTGGCTTGGCTCAGGTGTACTAGTTTGTCACAGGATACCCAGGCTAAGGCTATGGATTTTCCTGTGGTGGGAAATTCTCTGTTTGGGGAGCAGACAGAGAATTATATGAAAAATGGATGAATATAGAACCACTGATAGGAGTGCACAAGCAAGGCAAGACCACTCCTCAGAGGCAGCCCCAGGGGTAGAGGCAGGCCTTTTCACAGGCCTTTTTACCAAACCCAGGCCTCCTCTTCAGCTTATGTTCAGAGGGGGTTCTTCAGAGGGAGAGGCAGACGGGTTACAAGCAGGCCTGCTCCCACCCCTCTGTCTAAAGCCCCTGCCAAACAGGCACCCTGATGGGATGCCCAGGGCCGGTTCTCCATTACCTGTAGGGGGCAGGCTGGCTTTCTTCGTCCAGGACTGGGAGTCTTTAACATCAGACAAGTGGGTCCTGGAAGTAGTAAGCCAGGGTCTGGTTCTCAGCTTCAAAAAATTTCCAAAGATGAGAATCAGATCTTTTCCACCTGCAAACCCTCTAGAGACTCTTGCTTTGGAAACAGAAGTCTCAACCTCCTGGCTCTCAGAGCTGTAGAAAGGGTTTCTCCCTACACTAGGGCAAGGTCTGTACTCCAGGTACTTCCTTACCCCAAAAGACAGGAGAGTGGCGGCCCATCCTGGACCTAAGATATCTGAACAAGCACCTTTTAAAACCAAAATTCAAAATGGTGACTCTGGGAATGATTTTACCCTCCCTAAGGCCAGGGGACTGGCTAGCCTCCCTGGACCTCAAGGATGCCTACTTCCATGTTCTTATCAGAAGCTCCCACCGAAAGTACCTCAGATTCGAACTCACCTTTATAGGTGCAGAACTGGACACAAAGCAGGCCAGAGCCTTCCTTCCCCTAGAAAGGGTAAGGACCCTGGTGGTCCTGGCCTCGTCCTTCACTCTGCAGGTCTCTCGACCAGCAAGGCATTTCCTACAGCTCCTAGGACACATGGCTGCTTCCACAGCTGTAGTGCAAGGAGCAAGATTTCAGATGAGGGACATTCAGTTCCATTTGAGAGCCTTTTGGTCTCAAAGAAGAGATTCCCTATCCAAGTTGATTCCAGTGACTCGAACCCTGATCCAGGCCCTTCAGTGGTGGCAGGATCAGAGCAGTCTAAGACAAGGGGTGCCCTTCATCCCTCTATCTCACTCCTTGACTCTTACTACAGATGCATCCCTCTTGGGATGGGGAGCTCACATGGGCGACCTCTCCACCCAGGGATTGTGGTCCCCTCAGGAATCTCTGCTCCACATCAATCTGTTGGAACTCAGAGCTGTTTTTCTAGCACTTCAGGTTTTTTCTGCATCTGTTCAGAACAAAGTGATACAGGTGAGAACAGACAACACCACTACAATGTGGTACATCAGCAAACAAGGGGGCACTCGGTCTTCGGCCTTGTGCACCGAGGCGATGAAGTTGTGGTCTCTGGCTTATTCCCTGAACACTTCCCTCATTGCAGTTCACCTCCCAGGCAAGGACAATGTCCTGGCAGATGCTCTCAGCAGGATTTCCCAGGGCCATCACTAATGGTCACTGGATCCCCGAGTACTGGGGATAGTTTTGCTAGATGGGGCACCCTCAGATAGATCTTTTTGCAGCCCCAGACAATCATCAACTTCCACTTTTTTGTTGCAGGCCCCCAGTGTTGGGCTCAGTCCCCCTGGATGCCTTTCTCCTCGATTGGGAAGGGAAGTTTCTCTATGCTTCCCCCCCTTTCCTCTCCTGTTCAAGGTGCTAGTCAAAATCAGATCTCAGCCCTGCAAGATGATCCTGATTGCTCTATACTGGGCCAGGCAGCCCTGGTACCCACTCCTTCTCTCCTTAGCAGTCCATCTTCCCCTGTGTCTCCCCAGGAACCACAATCTATTAACCTGTGCCCAGGGGAAGAGTCTGGCATCCGAATCTCAAATCCCTCAACCTCAAGGCCTGGCTCTTGAGGAGTTAGAGTTTGCTGATCTACAACTTTCTCAAGGTGTTCTCGAAATCTTGAAAGCTTCTAGGAAGCCTTCCACTAGGGCTACTTATAACTCCAAATGGAAAAGGTTTTCCATATGGTGTTCTGGGAAGCATATTTCCCCGGAATCTGCTGATTTGCCCACTGTTTTGGACTATATGATCCATCTTAATTCTTTGGGACTGAGACCAGCTACCCTGAAAGTGCATTTGGCAGCTGTCTCTGCTTTTATTTCAGCAGGGAAGCCCTCTTCTCTTTCTGCTCACCCTGTATTTTCCAAGTTTTTTAAGGGATTGCTTCATACCAATCCACCATTCAGGGACCCTGCCCTGCCTGGGATCTTAATGTTTGCATTGCTCAGCTGATGCAACTCCTTTGAACCTCTGTCTTGGCAGAACTTAAGTACTTGACTTGGAAAGCTGTATTTCCAGTAGCCATCACTTCTGCCAGGCGCATAAGTGAGTTACAAGCTTTGTCAGTGGAGACTGACTTTATTTCCTTTCACAGGGATAAGGTAGTCCTCAGGACTAACAGGAAGTTTTGCCTAAGGTGGTTTCAGATTTCCACCTTAATCAATCTATTCACTTCCAGTGTTCTTCACTGACCATTCCTCCTCTGGTGAGAGGAGGTTGCACACTTAGATGTTAAGAGGGCCCTAAGTTACTACATAGAGCGTACCAAGGGTCACAGGTTTGACTCTCCAACTATTTCTCACTTATGGTGAGGTTGGGAAAGGAAACCTGCCACTAAGAGATCCATTGCCAGGTGGATTGTCTCTTGTATCAATTTTGCTATCAAAACTGGGTAAGGTTCCCCTTCAGGCCTGAGGGCTCACTCTACCAGAGGTACAGCTGCGTCTCTAGCTGCTGCCAGAGACATCCCTATCTTAGAGATATGTCAAGCAGCTACTTGGAAAACAGTACACACTTTCACCAAGCATTACTCCCTGGATATCTAGGCCAGGAGGGATGCTCGGTTTGGCACAGCCGTGCTTCAGAGCCTATTCCCTAAGTAGGTTCTGTCCCTCCTTCATGGAGGTACTGCTGTGTAGTCTGCAATAGTCATAATATAGCAAGACTTCATGTTGTTTGAAGAAAAAATTACTCACTTTATTAATGTTGTTTCTTCTAATGGAGTCTTGCCATATTATGACCTCCCCCCCCAGCCTGCCCCTCTCAGAACTTCTACTTTGGGTATAGGGTGGGCAGTCCACTGTTGGCACTTATTGATGCCCCTTTTTATGTTTTCCACCCCTTCATTTTTGGGGTGTTTGGGTGTTGTGTTTTATTTTATCTTATCTCCTTATCTTATCTTTTTCTGGTCCCCTGACTTGAGTCTTGGTGTTGGGACCAGGAAAATGTGTTAATATTTAAGTAGCCAGTTGGCTAGTGTAGGTTACAGCTTCCACACAGAACCTCAGTGAGTTTTGCTCATAAAGATCTGACAGTTTCAGTTTGAAATATTCCAGACAGAGCTTTTCTAACCGAGCTCGCGCTCTAAGTTCCATACCCTGCATGGAAGTTAACTCTTTCACCTCCGGAGCAGTTCTAATGGTGGGACAAACTGCAATAGTCATAATATAGCAAGACTCCATTAGAAGAAACAACATTACTAAGGTGAGTAATTTTTTCTTTCTGCCTAATGCTACCTAACGACTCTATAATAAATAAAGTTTAAAAAAAAAAAGAGAGAACTATTGCCTGGTGAATTGTCTCTTGTATACAATTCTGCTATGAAAAGCTAGGCAAACTACCCCCTCAGACCTGAGCTCAATCGACTAGAGGTACAGCTGCTTCTCTGGCTGCTGCCAGAAATATACCCCTATTAGATATATGCAAAGCAGCCACCTGGAAAACAGTCCATACATTCATCAAGCATTACTCTCTGGATATCCAGGCTAGGAGTGATGCTCTGGTACAGCAGTACTGCATAGCCTATTCCCAAAATAGGTTTGATTCCCTCCTCCATGGAGGTACTGCTTGGTAGTCTGCATAATGTCAGAATACAGCAAGACTTCATGTTGTTTGAAGAAAAAAATTATTCACCTTAGTAATTGTGTTTCTTTTAATGGAGTCTTGCTGTATTCTGACCTCCCTCCTTGCCTCACCTCTCAGAACATGGTTTTTGGGAAGTGGGATGATAGGTGCAGTGTTGCACCTCAGGGGTGTACTTGGCACTCTCCCTTTTTAATCAGGGGGAGTGGGTTATGGTTATTATTTGATAATTGTTTTGTTCACCACCTGGTTTTTATTTTGGGTTTCTCAACTTGAGTCTTTTGGGGATCCAAAATATTTGGTTGCCTTTTGGCTAGTAAAAATGTTTACAATTTCCACTTAGTGGGGGTAGTTAGTTAGTATTAGCTCATAAGAATCTGACAGTTACACTTCAGAGTGTAGCAGACAGAGGTTTGAACTGAGCTCGAGCTCAGCGTTCTATGCTCTGGCATAGAGTTAACTCTTTCCTCTCCGGAGCAGTTCAAGTGCTGGGGCTAACTGCATAATGTCAGAATACAGCAAGACTCCATTAGAAGAAACACAATTACTAGGGTGAGTAATTTTTTCTTATGTCCCCCCTCTCCCTCCTTTCCTCAAGGGTATACATTTTAGGCTCTTTTAGTCTCTCTTTGTATGGCTTCTGTTGCAGACCCTGCACCATTTTAGTTGCCCTCCTCTGGACTTCCTCCTTCTAACACCAGGAGAACTGGACAGAAACCAAGGACTTACCTAACTCTTTCTGTCTATACTAGTTTACCTTGTGAACCAGAGACAGCGGTTTAAAAATTCTAACTAAAAGCATTTGTAAAACTGAGAAAAATAAACGTGACTTTGGTAAAGATGCAGAGGATTCTCCGAGGCGTCTGACTAGGCAAGTTTGGTTAGAATTTGACGGTTGATGGAATGTTTACCAGGGACAGTGGTTTGAAAACCAATCTCGAGCCTAGTATTCTCTCATTTGCATAGGTTCTATTAACCTTTTCAGCTCCGGGGCAGTACTATGGTGGTATAATACTGCATATGTCAGAATACAGTAAGATTCCCTTGGAAGAAATAGGATTACTATGGTAAGTAATGTCCTTGCAGAGATGGGGTCTCCAGAACTGCATGCAGTATTCCAGATGGGTCTCACCAACTGTGTATACAGAGGGATAACAACTTCCTGTTTTCTACTGGTGATGCCTTTCCTATACATTCCAGTATCCCCCAGCCATCCTTACTGCCTTCTCACATTGCTTGCTTACCTTTAGGTCATTTGGATATGACTACCCCCAGGTCCCTTTCCATTTGTGTTGTAAATACTCCCCAATTATTTACTGTTCCTGGATTTTGTTTCCAGGTGCATTACTTTGCACTTCTTTGCATTGAATCTAAGCTGCCATACTTTTGACCATTCCTCCAACCCTGCCAAGTCCCTTCTCATCCTCCACCCCCCTTGTGTATCAACCCTGTTGCAGATCTTTGTGTCATCTGCAAAGAGGCATACTTTCCCTTCCAGTCCCTCTGCAGTGTCACTTATAAAGACATTAGAAAGGAGCAGACCTAGTACTGAACCCTGTGGTACCTTGCTAGTAACCCCCCTTTCTTCAGAGTGGACCCCGTTTACTATTAACCTCTGTGTCCTGTTGTCCAGCCAGATTTTTGCTCAGGCTACCACCCTGGGACCCACTCCCAGGCTTGCTAATTTGTTTATTAATCTTTTGTGTGGGACTGTGTCAAATGCCTTGCTAAAGTCTAGGTAGGCCATGTCCACAGTCCCTCCCTGGTCTACTACTTTGGTCACCCAGTCAAAGAACTCTATTAGATTCATCTTACATGACCTTCCCTCTGTGAATCCGTGCTGCCTTGGGTCCTATGCCTTGCTGGCCTCTAGGTACTCAACAATTCTTTCTTTCGGAAGTGATTTCATCATTTCCCCTACCACTGAGGTCAAGCTAATGGATCTGTAGTTTCCTGCCTCTGCTTTGCTCCCACTTTTGTGAAGGGGATTCACATTTGCCCTCTTCCAGTCCTTAGGTACCACACCATCCTCCCTTCTTTGTTAAAAAGGGTGGTCAGTGGTGTCACTAGTTCTCCCTTTAGTTCTTTTAGAATTTTGGGGTGAATCCCGTCAGGCCCCATTGCTTTGTCTACCTTCAGTTTTAGGAGTTCTTTCAGAACCCTTTCTTCTGTGAAAGGACTGGTACTGACCCCCTATCCAGAGTGCTTCTATTGATTGAATTAGGTACCTCCCCCTCCTCTTGTGAATACTGAGCAGAAGTATTCATTCAGTATCCCTGCTTTTTCACTGTCCCTCTCTGCCCACCCACCTTGCCCTTTATTAAGCCTCACTGTCCCTCCCTTGGTCTTTCTTCACTCCCTAATGTATCTATAAAAGGTTTTATACCATTCTTAACCGAGTTGGCTATCTTTTCCTCAGTTTGGGCCTTTGCTATTCTGACTGCCTTCCCCGCTTCCTTCTGCTTTAACTGGTACAGTTCTCTGTCCTGCTCCTCCTGTGTTTCCTTATGCTTCCTGAATGCTATCTTTTTCTCCCTAACCTTTCCCGCCACCTCTTTTGAGAACCATACTATTTTTTTCTTTTGTTTTGATTTATTTGCTTCACACAAAGGCTTGTTGACTCTGTGATAGCAGTTTTGATGTTTCCCCATTGTTCCTCCACCCCTCCTTCTTGCCTGTTTGCCAGTGCTTTTTTGAGGCACTCTCCCATTTTGACAAAGTCAGCCCTTCTTAAGTCCAGTACCCTCACTTTTGTATGGCTTGACTTTGTGGCTGTATTTATCGTGAACCACACTGTTTTGTGGTCATGTGTTCCCGGATGGCTACCCACTTCTACATCTGAGATCCTCTCTCTCTCTCTCCATCCTCATTTAAGAGTACTAGGTCTAAGACTACTCCCTCCTGAGTGGATTCCAACACTAGCTGTCTGAGGCATGCCCCGTGTAGGGCATCGAGAATGACCCTGCTCTTGGATGTAGCTACAGCAAAGGTGCTTCAGACTTGGAGTTGGACGACAGCCCAGGGCCTTGTTTTTCCCTGGAGCTGCAGGATGACATAATCACTGGCAAGGATCAGGGTCATCCTGTGAGACCTTAACCCCCCAATTTCCTCAACTGGGGGTCCATCCTCCCCAAGGATAAAATCGGGTCACTCCTAAGAGGTAGGAGAACACACTTCAGGTGACTTTGCTAGGCCTTCCCCTCAGGCGAGGCCCCCTATGCACTTCTGCAGCCCCTGAGCTAACTCTCAAGACCTGGAGTCTCAGCCACCTGTAGAGGGGTCTCCCAACTTCTTTTGACAGGATGGCCTAATTACTATGCCCTATGGGGCTGCTGTTGTGGGAACCAGATCGGGTGTGGATCCATGCCTTAGAAGACTGGCACAGAGAGTCTAATAGGGCCCACTACCAAACCTGCTGAGAGGTGCCACCTTGTCTCTGTCAGTGTCCTTTTATTAGGATGAGTCATCCATCCACCTTCTTTCTACTGCTGAGTACTCACTGTACCAGTGATTCTTGGTGGAGATCCTTCACACATGTGACCTTAAGGCTGTACCAGCCATAATCCCGCAGCCCTGCCATTTGGACTCCTCTAAGTTCAAATCTCAACACTATGGTCATTCCTCCTTGGCCCAAAGCTATGGAGGAGGCAACTATGGCCTTGTGGAGGCATCCCTTTGCCAAGCCTCCAACCTCCAGGGACCTCCTCTTGCAGTATTGTGCACCCACTCGGTCTGCAGGTGAGGTGGCTCACCCACCAGCAAAGGTAGCACTCCAAGCAGGAACACCAAGCAGACAAATGCAAATGTTGTAGAATGTATTTTTATTCCATTGATGATAAAGCACAAGTCACAAGTAACAAAAAGTGCAGGTTACAGAGAGACACACCAAAACCCCTATGCTTCAACTGTTAGGTCTTCCTTAGGGGGCTAAGGTCTGGATTAGGGTAGCCAACATTGGATTTCAAAAATAAGGAACAGGCCCCTCAACCTTAACCCACCTTGACCGCCCCTTCCCCACCCTAGCCCCACCCCATAGCCACGCCCCTTCCCAGCCCTGCCCCTCCCCACTACATCTGTAATGATTGGGCCTGTCAAACATGAGGGGATTACCAAACCACCCTCTCTGTGCTTTGATACCTTATGGAGATCTCAAGGCGATGAAGATCAAGGGTCGGAAGTTGGAGCACAACTGGTGGAAGATCCAGCTAGAGGCCGACAGACTGATTTTATATGCTCGCTACGGTGAGTACCAGTAGGCAATCTCCCATAAGAAGGCAGAATTCCTGTCCAGGGAAATTGCAGCAGGGAAGAACAGACCTTCTCAGCTTTTTCAGACTGTAAATAGGCTTCTCCATCCTGCCTGTCTACAGCCGAAGAAGACCTTTTCATCCACCTTGTGTGAAGAGTTTGCCCTGTTCTTCTCTGACAGAGTGTCATCTATCCAGTTGGGGATTCTGTCAGGGAGGCTTTCACCTTGCAGTGGTTGGACTAGTAAGAACAGAGTGTCTTTGAGGAGTTTAGGCGAGTGGAGTAGTCTGAGGTGATCTTAGAGCTGAAGCGCACACTTTGCGAACTGGATACAGCCCCACCGCATTTCTTAATGGGATGTGCCGAGGCTGTTGGCCTGGTGTTTGCCAAAGATTGCCAGGTGTTCGGTGGTGGAGGGGGGTTATTCCCAGCAGCTTTGAAAGAAGCGCTGGTGAGACCCCTTCTTAAGAAGCTTTCCCTCGACCCTGACGAATTACCATCCAATCTCCAACCTGCCTTTTTTAAGCAAGGTTGTGGAGAAATTAGTGGCACAACAGCTTGAGGTTTGCCTCATGTCCTTCGACATCTATGAGCCATTTCAGTCATGTTTTTGGGCTAGACACAGCAGAGAAACAGCTCTAGCTAGAGTGCATAATGATCTGCTCAGGGCTAGAGATAGAGGAGACAGGTCAGTTGTTGTGCTCCTCGATCTCTCATCAGCATTTGACACCGTGGACCACGTCGTACTTCTTGATTGGCTGTGTGAGTTTTGTGGACTTGCCGGCATTGTCATCGGATGGTTTGAGTCCTATCTCTCTGATATGGTGCAGCAGGTAGTGATGGGGAATTTCTTCTCCTCCCCAATGCCCCTGTCATGTGGAGTTCCACATGACTCAATCTTGTCGCCAATGCTGTTCGCAGCGTACATGCTGCCCCTGGGTGAAATCATTCGGCAATACAGCATGGTGTTTCACTGCTATGCAGATGACACCCAGCTGTATTTGTCATTTGCACCTGGAACATCTGATGCTGTCGACATGCTTAACATCTCTCTGGCTAAAATCAGTGACTGGATGGCTTCCAACTTGCTGAGACTAAACCCAGAAAAGGCAGAAGTGCTTGTGATCAAGCCAGGTCATGGGCATGATGAGTTGCAACCAGGAGTGGACGCAGGTCTTTTCCTGGGGTCTGCTCCACTGGTTGCTTCTCCAATGGTGCATAATCCAGGTGTGATCCTGGATAGTAGGCTGACCTTTGAAGATCAGGTGTCGTCTGTGGTCAAGAGTGGTTTCTATCACTTGCGGATCATCTCCAGGATCAAGCCCCTCATTCCACCTGAGGATCTGCTGACTCTGGTACATGCCTTTGTTACCTCTAGGCTCAACTTCTGTAACGCTGTTTACTTCAGGGTCATGGGAGGGACCCTCCTCAGGCTGCATCTGTTGCAGAACGTGGTGGCCTCTTTGCTGACTGGCCTGCCTAGGTCCTGTCATGTGACCCTGGTCCTGCGTGCTCTTCACTGGTTACTGGTCAGGTGGAGGGTCCTTTTCAAGGTGGGCATGCTCACCTATAAAGCCCTATATGGGCTGGGGCCTGGCTACCTGTTGGAGCTCCTGACACCTGCGACGTCTGCTCGCTCCCTCTGCTCCTCTTCGAGGGGCCTCTTGGATGTTCCCAGAGTTCAGCTCAAGACATCTGATGATTGAGCTTTCAGTGTATCTGGGCTGACCCTGTGGAGCGCGCCTCCATCTGCAGTCCGGGAGGCCCCTTGATTGGAGTTTTCAAGCAGAGGCTAAAGGCCCACCTCTTCAGTCTGGCATTCACAGAGTAACCAGCATCCATCTGTCTTATTATTATAGTGAATCTAATTAACTGAATTCTGACTTTTATTTATTTGTTATTTCTGGATTTTAAATAGTTGTTTTATCTTGTATTACTCTGTTAGGCACCCAGAGCCTATGGGATTGGGCACCATAAAAATAAAATTTGCCTTGCCTTGTATTTAGCATCTGACTTGATTAAGTGATTACAGGTAGGTTTCATGCTCAGCTGCAAGTTAACTTGTGCTGCACTGACCGCCTATGTCATCTGTTCAGTTCTGTACTCTGAAGTACTCCCAGTTCCAGTATTTAATAAAGTAATTTCTAAATTTATTTCTGTGACTTTGTTTGACTTAGTCAGTCTTTAGTGTACCCACATATATGCATCAGCAGTGTTTTTCCTGCATCCTGGCTACTGCCACCGCTGCGCTACCATTTCATTTAACACAGTTTTTCTGTTGCTTGCCATTTAAAAAAATATGTATGTGTTTATCAATGTCCTCCTCCGCTCCTACCCCCTAGGGCTTAATCCTGATTTCCTCCTCCTGGCCTCAACTGTTCAGCACTGCTAAAATAATGGACTGGGCCTGGAGTTGTTGGACAACTCAGGGACCTGGGAGGCAGCAAAACACTAATGGCATTGGGGGTGGTTTAGGTTGTTGTTACTCACAATTTTAGGTCTCTGACTCCAGTGGACACAGCACACCCCAATGCCTGTTGGTGGGGATGGGGTGGGCTTGGGGCTCAAGGGGTGGCAACCCTACACCGAATTTTCTCGCATTTGTCGCTGTGGAACAACCTAACTGATGCATTTAACAGAGTTTTTGCCATGAATATATACAGATATATATACATGTGCATATATATATATATATATATATATATATATATATATATATATGTATTCTGTTGGAATTAAGCTTTTGGTGAACTTACGTACCTAAGCATTGAAAATGAGAAACCTAAAAGACATGAACTGAGATAACAAATCACCAAATAGAAAGCTTAAAGAGCTGCTGACGCCTCAAAGAAAACTTTGAAAAACATTATATTTAGGTACAATTCAGCTTGCATTCAATATCAGGGTTTTAAATAATTGATTAGCATTTTTTTTCTTGGGACAATACTAACTGTACAGAAAGCATTTATATAGGTTTTCTAGAAGTGTTGTGTTTGTTAAACACAGTGAGGCAAGTGCTATGCATTTCACAATGTTTTAGAACTTTTATGAGCAAAACGCTTATCAATTTTTAGAGTTAAATAAACCCTCATATATATATATATATATATATATATATATATATATACTATAGATTTCTCCTCAACATTGTTTATTACTGAGGAAATTTGTATGAATATATGATCTTCATACCGCAGAGCTCATCTGCCTGTATAGTTTACTCACTACTTCAAGTCATAATCCTCTGATCTTCCCTTGTCAGTCTTCACCATTCATTACTGCTTGGGTTAGTGCCGTAGGCGCGCACCTGCTACGGGAGTTTTTGGTTTTTTTTTGAGTCGGTTCCAACGGCGCCGCCCTCGAGAGTGATGCACTGCGTCATGCGCGAGGGGCAGCCGTTAGGTGCCGCAGACTCCTCCTCCATCTCAGTTCTGTTTCTCCCGCCGTCAAGGCTGCACCTGCTGCGCAGGTAGTTGAAGTTAGGCCTTCTGCGTCATACAAGCCAGACTCCTTCTCGTACTTCTTGTACTTCTCTCGACGCCGTCACCCGGTAAGACCGTTCTGTTTATTACTACTTTCGATGGCGCCGAGAGCTTTTGCTGTTTTTAGTCTAATTCTTTTCACATCATGTCAGGTTTGGGGCCAAAACGTAAGTCGAAGGCGGGCCGCGCCCCTATGCGGTGGTGCTCCAGTGGCCGGCATTTTTCCGTCACGGATCGGCATGATGTTTGTCTTCATGGCCTGGGACCCAACCACGATATGGATGCGTGAGACACCTGTTTCTCCATGGACCGTCGCGTCCTAGAAGTCCGCGCATTCAAGATCAGCAAGGCCCCGCCGACTTCCGGGGGACGGCGTCGCTCCAGGATTCTCAGGTAAGGTCTCTGGGACCTTCCTCCAGAGTCCCTCTCAGGCCTATCTGGTCTGTAGAGGAGGAGGAGGAGGAGGAGGCTTCCTCATCTTCTCTTGCCAAGGAGGAAGCTTCTTTTGCGGTGTCGGAGGAACGTCGAGGTCCCTCCTGGGGCCGCGGCGGGGACACCGCCTCAGCAGTCACCTCCTCAGAGATGCAGGCTCCCCCAGTGTCGAGGCCCATGCCTGCTGGGCCCCGGCATTAGTGGACCCTCAACGCCGCTTTCTGGTGCCGTTTCAGATCCCGGTGATCGAGATGGTGCCGATGGCAGCGCCGTGTTGGCCTTCAGCACCGCTCGTGGCGCCACAGGCCCGGTTCGCTCTTCTGGCGGCACCAAGTGGGGTCCCGACGCCGATGGCGGTGCCGTGGGTCTGGCCAGTGCCATTGGGGAGCCGGGGCCGGGCTTAGGTGTCGCGGGGGGTCCGAGGTCAGAGGCTGATGAGTCAGACGTGGACCCATCCTGGCAACCTGACTCTTTGGAGTCAGGGTCCCGGTGGCAAGAAGTGCTAGGCAGTTCAGTGCGCCTATTCCTCTGTCCCCACTGCCATCCTCCCCTGGGGACCCCCAGGCTGGGGGTGGTCTGGGGTCCCTGAGGCGATGGAGGCGGGGTGGAGGAGGCGCTGTCCCTCTGGGGCTCGTGGCAGCTACCGGCCCTGGTGCTGCTGCACCTCCGGGGTGGGAGGTCGCTGGGGTGAGGAGGAGGCGTTCTCGAGTCAAGGGTCGAGGGCAGGGTTCAGGTGTCTCGTCTCTGCCTGCCACCCCTCAGGGTGTGGCTCAGCCGTAGCGCTGGGCCCTGTCTCTCTTCCTTTTTGACCTCGGGGTCCCCTCTGGTGGCGTTGCTATGGGCTGCCTTTCTGGATCCATGCAGTCCCAGGTTTGCCATGGGGGAGGATCCCCTTCTGGGCTTTTCCAGGCTTCGCATCCCCAGGGTTCCGTTTTGCGACCTGGTCTGTTGTCCAAGATCCTGCCAGCTCGGGCTCCGTTCCCCGGATTCCAGAGCCCTAGCAGAGGACAGTTGCCTCTCCGTGGGTGCCCATCTCCCATTCCTCTGCAGCCACCCCCGCTCTCCCAGGCCATGTCAGTCCCACGGGCCCGTTATCCTGGGAGGCGTTCAGAGGTTCTGCGGCGGCCTTCCCCTCATATGTTAGGTGCATGAATGAGTGGGTTTTTCACCTATCCCCACTGCTGCAAGAGTCCTCTGGACACTCAAGCTCTCCATCATCCTCGTCTCCCTCCTCTGAGGGAGAGGAACCCACTGCTCATCTCTCCTCCGATGCTGATTTTACTGAATATCAGCAATTCCTTTCGAGGATGGTGAGGGATCTTCGAATTTCCTATGTTAGGCTAGACAATACTGAATGGGAGATGCATGAATTCCTTGGCGAATTCAGTGCCCAGCACTTGGTGGTACCATCCTGGCCTGTTCTCTTCCAGGAGGCGTCTATCCGTTCCTGGCAGTTGCCAGCCGCCCTTTCTCCAGCCCCGGCAGACTGCCAACATAGGTATTGTGCCCCTTCGGAATCCCTAGGTACTCTCCCCAACCCACCCTCGAGTTTGGTATACCTAGAGACTCTCTCCGGGCGCCGCCGTCTGGCGCTCGACCGTCCACCGGACTCGGATTCTCTACAGTTTGACCGGTGGGGGCGAAGAGTGTTCTCTTCCTCTCGTGCGATGTACTGCATTGCATCTCATCAGGCCCATCACGCTGCCTACAGTAGGCATTTGTGGTCAATGCTTTCCCATATCTTAGCATCAATGCCTGATATGGAGCAAACCAGACAAGCTATTGCCCTCTCTGCTATAGGCCTGGAGCTGGCAAGACACCAAGCAAGGGCATCTTATGACGCCAATGAGGTGGCTTTCAGGCTTGCTGGGACAGCGATCTGTATAAGACGGATGGCATGGCTTCATCTATCAAGGTTGTCACCCCAGGCACGGCGTAGGGTGATTCGCTCCGCTTTCCGGGGGACCCGTCTCTTTTCCTCCAGAGCTAGAAGACTTCTGCAGGGGCTTCCTCCATCTCCCCGTCCTCGGGGGGCACCTCCTAGCTGTTCTCCCCCATAGGCTTCTCTCTTGATTAGCCCAGGGTCTTCCCCTTGTTTCTCACCAACAGGAGGCTGGGGGTCTTGCTCCGTCAGGGTTTCTACCCCCCCCCTTTTTTACGGGGGGGGCTGGTACTCACCCAAGCAGTAATGAATGGTGAAGATTGACAAGGGAAGATATGAAAATTACGTACCTACCGTAATTCTTGATCTTCTCTGGTATCTTCACCATTCATTACTGATACCCGCCCATCCTTCCCTCACAGTGGCCTCCTTCTGTGGCGCTCCTCCCATCTCGTTCCTCTCCTCCTTTGGCCTTTATGCCAAAAAAAATTTCTATTTTCCGTTCTTATTGAATGGATCTTTTTTCCTCAAGGTAAAGAGGAACGAGCAGGGTCTGTGTTTTCACCTATTCTGAGGGAACTCTTTCTGACTGCCCCTAGGGTGCGGCCTCTGGGCACCTTAATCTCGTTATGCAGTTCACAGTTTAAGAGACCGTGCCTGGCTCGGCCTCAAAGAAGTTTAGATTCCCCCTGGCAGGTGTTATTATTATTCAGCTCATTCTGGCTGGTGCATTGCACTTCTTAGCCTTGAGCGGTTGCTCTTGCTTTGCCTTAAGGGAGTCTGATTGAGTTCCCACTCTATTCTTTCATACAGAGCTGCCTTTCATACAGCATAATCCTTCCCCATACACTTCTATGTTAGCACTTAATAGGGTGCTAAGGGGCATATTCCCCTTCCTAGGTGGGCGCTCTCTTCCGGAACAGATTTTCTGCCCGGGCAGTCTGTGAGCTCTCAGCTAGGATGTAGGAACTTGGTGTAACCCCCCTGCAAATGGGGGTTCCCAAAAGACTTCCAGGAGCTTGCTTGAATGCTCCAAGCCTGAATGGTGTTTGGCGTTTAAGCCATTTATCAGTGAGTGTTTTTAGAACCTCTGGTACTGTCTCTTTAAGAGCTGTCTGCTTGCAGACATAATTAGTTTGTATGGGGACTGTGTGTTTCTTTGATTGAGTACCACTCAAGCTGCTGCCAATTCACCCCATTTTGCAGTCACTAGGAGTGCAAAGGAACCTGTCTGAAAGATGTAACTGATTGCCAGAAATCATTTACAGTAATAATAAAATTACAGTTTGTCTAACCTGCTTTCTTTGCAGTCAGAACTGTCTGCCTAGTTCCCCATTCTGGTTTTGAACTGCTGAACTGGACCAATCAGTGTGGGTAAACTAGCTCTAAAATGATGCCTTGGACGAATCAGAACTTGGGACTCATAATCTGAGCCAGCCACAAGAGGATTGTATGGGCAGTGACTCTGGGAGATGTAGTTTAGACTTCGTGCCTTTTGGACCAACAGCAGCAGTCTATTGTGAGTGACAGCCAATCCAGTCAAGAACTGGGAGGAACTCAAAGGAAGTGCCGGTTTTGTCTGTTGGGAGTTTCAGTTGAGCTTTGGCAGTGAAGAAGGAAGGAGCCCTGTGCTTTTCAGTGTGCAGTTTTAGTCAAAACGTGTGTAAGGCCCAGAGTTCCGGTCTGCAGCTTGTGTAACAGCTTGTTAGGACTGAATCCGTCCCTGTGAAAAGAATCAAAGGATCTCTGAAGAGTAGAAACCAGGCTCACCCTGTAGAAGACTGGAGAAATTGCTGAAAATTCCACTCGGTCTGTCAGGAACTGAATCTGCTGTGTGTTCTCCGGGTATTGTGCAGTAATTGCGATCGGGATACAGATGCAGCCTGCCTGGTATAGTGCTTTTATATGGATGTGTGAAGAGGTTTGTGTACCTCAAGTGAGCCCTGCTGACATTGAAGGACCCTATCTTATTTGGAGGTCGTGAGTACTAATTCAGGGTCGCCTCCTGTTGAATTGCCACATTAAATCCAAATGGAATTACTGTACTGCTGACTGTTTAATTCCTCCTTTTCTCTGTGTGAAATGGCCCCTACCAGCTGCCACGGTTTGGACTAGCCACTAGGGCTTGGGTACCCAGGGACAGTAACTGGTAGGGATAGGCCTGTGCACAGAGCCATAGGTAGATAGTAAAGTGATAAGCTAATTAACCTGATTTCTGTCCTTGTTATATCCCCTAAATAAATCAGAGCTGTTTGTTTCAACAAAGTTATACTGCCTGAGGTATTTGTCTATGTTAAAGTACTGTACTGTGATTGTTGCACTGTATCTTATTTTTACAGGATGTCCGGTGCCTGAACCAGCCAGGGTGGTATACTGTGAAGGTAATTCTGCTATATTGTGTGGGCCACTAGTGGGAAGAAAGGGGGGTTGCAGTGTCCCAGAGGGCTGTGACCAAGTAAGTTTAACTATTGCAAACCCTGACCTCTGGGTGGAGGCACCAGCCATTGGATCCAGGCCCCTCAACCTGTTAGTGGCAAATCAGGCAGGGGTAGTAGCCCCTGGGATAGCGCCATCTAGGGGTTACATTGGCATGTTGAGAGATTAGAGAATTTGCCCTTTATGCCTGATCTGTGCAGGCGGTTCAGTCGAACCCTCTCTCAGTCCTATCAGCAGGGATTCTTGCTCCTTGGTTTTTAGTCTCGAGCTTATAAGCCTCTCAACCAATGCCTCTATGGGCACTGTTCTCCCCTCTCAACATGCCTTCTTTTCTTCTCCTTCTTCTTCTTCTTCTTTTCTCTTTCTCTCTATCTGTTCCTCCCCTAGAGCCACCCCAGAAAGGAGGCCCTGCGGTCCCTTAGGGTAGGAATTCTCTCTCCTCTGTCTGTCCTCTACCGGCTTATTCCTTTTTCAGTTTATATCCTTTCCTTTTTCTGTCCCTCGGCTCTCTTGCCTCGCTCTCCTTTTTTACTTATCCTTTGTTTTCGCCTCTTCAGCTACCAGAACTGAGATGGAGGAGGAGTCTTTGGCACCTAACGGCCGCCCCTCACACATGACGCAGTGCGTTGCTCTGCGGCGCCATTGGAGCTGACTCAAAAAAAAAAAAAACCAACTCCCGTAGGGTGCGCACCTCTGGCACTAACCCAAGCAGTAATGAATGGTGAAGATACAAGAGAAGATCAAGAATTATGCTAGGTACGTAATTTTCATTTGTGACATTACAGTCTGTTGCCATGGGAGTAACTGTGATGTCACAAGCAGTGCATTATGACTTCAGGTAAGGAGAAAGCAACAGGAATAGCTGAACTCTTCAGGGGCAAAAATCCTGTTTTCATGCAAATAACACCAGTAAAAAATAATGGGGAGGAGGAATACAGAATTAATGTCAAATACAACTGTATCTAAATATTATGTTTTGTGAAACTTTTCCTGAAGGCGTCAGCTGCTCTTTAAGTGTTTTGTACAAGTTAATTGGTAATGGTTTGTATTTTCACAAGTTCACACACTTTGTGTTCACATTGGGAGCACTGTTACTTTAAACTTTTTTGTATACATCTCATCACGTTTGTGAACTCCTTAGATCTGCCCCTAAGGAAGATTCGCTTGAGGGTTGAAGCACAGGGCTTGGTTCTCTTAGGCACCCTGCCAGAATGCATTTGCATTTTTCATTTCTTCACTTTGAAAATTGTGTGCTGAGCCTTCTTCGTTTTGCTGTTTTACTACTTAGCAGGCTGCTTTTGAGCTTGTACGCCCTCAATTTCCTGAGCGCACCTGTACTGAACTTTTCAAGTTTAAATACTACAATATTGTGACTATTGTTTCAAACAACATGAAGTCTTGCTGTATTCTGACATATTGCAGTTAGCCCCAGCACTTGAGCTGCCCCGGAGATGAAAGAATTAACTCTATGCTGGAAGCATAGAACATTGAGCTCGAGCTCGGTTCAAACCACTGTCTGCTGCACTAGAAATGTAACTATCAGATTCTTTACTCCGCCTAACTGAACAGTCGCTCTGGAGTTTGCTCCTCGCTTTCGGTTTGGTAAAATAATCGTCGGTTTAAACCGTGAGATTTTCTCCCTCTTTTCTTGGTTCAGATTCCTGTCTGTGGTACAGTAAGTGTTATAGGTAGTGGACTGTAGAGTTATGAGAGTTATTTGTGAGGAAATTGTAAAAGTTTTCGCTTTCGGTCGGTTTGGCTGATCCGATCATTTGTTATTGTAAACATTTTGTGGTGATTCTGGTACTATCGGTTCTAAAAAAAAAACACATTTTCGTTTTTTTCCCCAGCACCCGTGACACGGTGAGGAACCGATAGGTCAGTCTTATCTGACCTGAAGACGTGTAAAGGGTAAGTTATTTTGTTGTTGGCCATGTCTGAAAAACCCAGGAAAAAACCGGGCCCACTGGGGGGTTTCAGCACTGTAGTGTGTGTGGGGAGGCCTTTGCTAAGGCTGATCCCCACACCCCCTGTGTATATTGTCTGGGGTTTGACCACCTCGATTCAGACTGCCAAATTTGTAAAAATTTCCTGAAGACCACCCTGGAAAAATGATTGGGCAGGCTTAGGGATAAGGAGGCTGAGAAGTCCGCTGATCCGGATGGCCAGCCTGGTTCGATTCCGACCGAACCTGAGGGAGTGCCCTCTGACCAGGGCCAGACTTCCTCGGGCAAGAGGAAAGCCGACTCTGAGGGGTCGGTTCCTTTGAAAAAGAAAAGAAAGGACAAATCGACCAGTTTGGATCATGAATCTCTTCATCCGACAGCCGATGAAATTAACCGGGCGATTAGCATTGTGGAATCGCTCTGTCCGGTTCTGATTGAACCGGCCCCTGCCGGTAGGCGCTCAGTTCGGTCGTCTCCTCCGGTTGCAGATTATTCTCTGGAGGAATACTATGATCCAGAATGGGAGGGGGAAGTTGAAGAGGATGAAGAAGATGACTGTGATGGTGGGGAAGGTCCGGATGAGCCTATTGAACCGGACATCTCCCCAGACGGACCTTCTGGAGTTTCCCGTCGTAGGCTTTCCGAGTCCCCTTCCCACTTTATGCTCTACAAGTAGGTGGCTGAGACTCTCCAGCTCCCTGTGGATAAAGCTGTTGAGGAGGAAGAAGAGCTTGATTTTGTTGAGATGATGGACATTCCAGAGTCCAAAAGGCTGTCTATTCCCTTGCATAAATCTTTTGGGAAACAGACACATAAACTTTTAAAAACACCAAATTTAAACAACATGAAGTCTTGCTGTATTCTGACTATTGCAGTTAGCCCCAGCCTTTAAACTGCCCCGGAGAACAAAGGGTTAACTTTCTATGCAGAGCATAAAATGCTGAGCTCGAGCGCGGTTGAAGTCTCTGTCGGCAACCCTTTGAAATCCAAACGTCAGATTCTTTACTCCGCCTCACTGAACAGTCGCTCCGGAGAGTTCTCCTTCAGCTTGGTTCGAAAAATCGGTTAAAGTGTCGGTGAAAGTGTCGGTTTTAAGCCAAATTTGTTCCGCTTAGTTGGTTCAGCCTCTGTCTGCGGTACCGTGAGTACTAGATAGATTTTACCTATTTCTGTTTAGAAATTGTAAACTTGTTTGATCGGTTCGACTGAACCAATCACTTTTAGTGAATTTCTGTCTTTTACTTTAGAGTGTGGCTACCGATCTTTATCGGTTCTAAAAAAACGTGTTTTAAACGTTTTTTTCCAACACCCGTGACATGGTTAGGAACTGATAAGGGAGTCTTGCCTGGCGGTTGCCATAAAAAGGGTAAGTTTAGTTAGGTTGGCCATGTCTGAGAAACCCAAGAAGAAAACCAGGCCCACTGGGTATCAGCACTGCAGTGAGTGTGGGGAGGTCTTTGCTAAGGCTGATCCTCACACCACCTGTGTTTACTGCCTGGGGTTTGAACACCTCGATACAGACTGCTGAATTTGTAAAAATTTTCCTAAATCTACCCTTGAAAAGAGATTAGGTAGACTGAGGGAAAAGGAGGTCGAGAAGTCCGCTGACCAGGATGGCCAGCCCAGTTCAGGTCCGACCGAACCAGAAGGAGTGCCCTCTGACCAGGGCGATACTTCTTCGGGCAAAAGGAGAGCCAATCCTGAGGGGTCGGTTCCTACAAAAAGGAGACGCAAAGAGAAATCGACCGGTTCGGATCCAGAGGTTCATGTTCCGACCCCCGAAGAAATAGCCAGAGCGATTCGGATTGTGGAATCGCTTCGCCCGGTTCCGAACGATCCAGCACCATTTGGCAGGGGCTTGGTTCAGTCGGTTCCCCTGGTTCAAGATTATACCCCTGAAGATTTTTATGAACTGGAGTTTGAGGAGGAGGGGGAGTTCAAGGATGATGGAGACGATGGTGAAAGTCTGGATGTGACTGTGGAACCGGACATCTCCCTAGACAGACCTTCTGGTGTTTCCCCTCCTAGGCTTTCTGAGTCCCTTCCCCACTTTCTGTTTTACAGAAAGGTGGCTGAAACCCTCCAGCTTCCTATGGAGGAGGCCATGGAGGATCAAGAGGAGCCTGATTATGTAGAAATGATGGACATCCCAGAGTCCAAGAGACTGTCTATTCCTCTCCATAAATCCTTTGGGAAGCAGACACTCAAAATCTTAAGGTCTACCAATACTGTACCTCCTGTGGACAGAAGGATGGACAAGAGGTACACACTTTAAGGCTCAGATACAAGGTTTTTATACCAACAATGCAGCCATGTTGGGGTAGTGCAGGTTGCTGCCTGTGACAAGGCAAATATTCCCTTGGCTTCACACACCCCCAGACAAAGACTCCAGGAAGACTGATGCCATGGCAAAAAAGCAGTACATGGCATCTTCCTTGAGACTTAGGCAGGCAAATTATATGGCCTATACAGCCAGGTACCAGAAGTCCAGATGGGACACTGTACTGGCACTGGCTAAACAGGCCACCCCCAGCTAGCCAAGGAGCTGGAGGAGGTGGCTGCTGATGGGATTGAGGCATCAAAAGTACAGTTTCATGCTGCTGTGGACTCCAATGATGTGTCATCAAGAGTCATGGCTACATCTGTGGCTCTTCGGAGAATGGCTTGGCTCAGATGTACTAGCCTCTCACTGGACACCCAGGCTAAGGCCATGGATTTTCCTGTAGTGGGTAATTCTCTGTTTGGGGAGCAGACAGAGAATTACATGAAGAAAATGGGTAAGTACAGGACCACTTATAGGAGTGCTCAGGCCAAGGAGAGGCAGGCAACTCCTTAAAGGCAGCAGTCTAGGGGCAGGGGCAGGGGCAGGCCTTTTCATAGGCCTTTTTACCAAGCACAGGCCTTTTCTCCCTTTTCACAGAGGGGGTTCTTCAGAGGGAGAGGCAGAAGGGGAACGAGCAAGGCTGCATCCACTCCTCAGCCTAAGGCCCCTGCCAAGCAGACACCCTGATGGGCCTGCCCGGGTCGACTCTCCTATTCCAGTAGGGGGCAGGCTGGTTTTCTTTGTTCAGAACTGGATGTCTGTTACCTCAGACAAGTGGGTCCTGCAAGTAGTAAGCCAGGGACTGGTTCTCAGCTTCAAAACATTTCTGAAGATGAGAGTCAGATCTTTTCCACCTGCAGGTCTCTCAAAAATCCTTGCCCTAGAGGCAGAGGTTTCATCTCTTCTGACCTTAAGAGCCATAGAGAGAGTTCCTAGCCTACACGGGGGGCAAAGTTCTGTACTCCAGGTACTTCCTTACCCCAAAAAAGACAAGGGAGTGGCGACCCATCCTAGACCTAAGATACCTGAACAAACATCTTTTAAAACCAAAGTTCAAGGTGGTAACTCTGGCAATAATTCTTCCCTCTCTAAGGCCAGGGGACTGGCTAGCCTCCCTGCACCTCAAAGATGCCTATTTTCACATTCCCACCAGGTGCTCCCACAGAAAGTACCTCAGGTTCGAGTTGCCCTCAGGCCACTATCAGTTCAAAGCAATGCCCTTTGGCATAACATCAGCCCCAAGGGTTTTCACAAAGTGCCTGCCAGTAGTCATTGCCTTTCTAAGAAGGCAAAAGATTTCTATTTTTCCATATCTGAACAACTGGCTCATAGTGGGCCAGTCTCCAGACCAAGTCAAGTCAGATCTGCAAATGACCCAGCAAGTGCTCACTTCTTTAGGATTTCTTCTCAACCTTCCCAAGTCAGTTCTCGAGCCAGTGCAGCTCCTTACCTTTATAGGGGCGGAGCTGGATACTGTCAAAGAAAGAGCCTTTCTTCCCTTGGAAAGGGCAAGAGTTCTTATAGAACTGGCTTCTTCCTTCAGCCTTCAGGTGTCCTAGCCAGCAAGGCATTTCCTTCAGCTCTTGGGCCACATGGCAGCTTCTACAGCCCAAGGGGCAAGATTCCAGATGAGGGACATTCAGTTCCATCTGAGGGCCTTTTGGTCCTTGCCAAACTGATTCCAGTGACTCAGACCCTGATCCAAGCCCTTCAATAGTGGCAGGATCAGGACAATTTAAGGCAAGGGGTCCCATTTGCCACTCAGTCTCATTCAGTGGTCCTTACCACTGATGCTTCCCTTCTGGGCTGGGGAGCCCATCTGGGAGCCCTCACTGCCCAGGGACTGTGGTCCCCTCAGAAATCCCTTCTCCATAGCAATCTCCTAGAACTCAGGGCATTTTTTCTGGCCCTGCAAGCTTTCTCTCAGTCAGTGCAGAACAAGGTGGTTCAGGTCAGAACAGACAACACCGCCACCATGTGGTACATCAACAAGCAGGGAGGCACTCTGTCTATGGCCTTGTGCACAGAAGACATAAAGTTGTGGTCCCTGGCTTATTCCCTGCAAACCTCTCTGACAGCAGTCCACCTTCCAGGGAAGGACAATGTGCTAGCAGATGCACTGAGCAGGATCTCACAGGGCCATCTTGAATGGTCCCTGGACCCTCTGGTGTTAAAAGTGATCTTTTCAAGTTGGGGTACCCCAGAGATAGATCTCATTGCAGCCCCAGACAATCACCAGCTTCCTCTGTTTTGTTGCAGACCCCTAGTCTTGGGCTTAGTCCCTCTGGATGCTCTGATACTGAATTGGGGAGGGAAATTTCTGTATGCCTTCCCTCCTTTTCCTCTGATTTTCAAAGTCCTGGTCAAGATAAGGTCACAATCTTGCAAAATTATCCTGATTGCTCCAGATTGGGCCAGGCAGCCTTGGTACCCTCTCTTGCTGTCCCTAGAAGTCCATCTTCCCCTGTCTCTTCCCAGGAATCACAATCTGTTAACCTCCTCTCAGGGGAGGATTTGGTACCCCAATCTTCGGTCTCTCAATCTCAAGGCATGGCTCTTGAAGAGTTAAGAGTATGCAGATTTGAATCTGTCCCAAGGGGTTCTGGATATTCTCAAAGCCTCTCGAAAACCTGCCACCAGAAAAACTTACAATTCTAAGTGGAAGAGATTCAGTATTTGGTGTATCAAGAAGCATATATCTCCAGACGCTGCCGAATTGTCTACAGTTCTGGATTATATGGTTCATCTTAATGGCCTAGGCCTCAGACCAGCTACTCTCAAAGTGAATTTGTCAGCTGTTTCTGCTTTTCTGTTAGTGGGAAAGCCTTCCTCACTGTCATCTCACCCTGTATTCTGTAAATTTTTCAAGGGATTGCTTCATACCAATCCCCCCTTTAGGGATCCAACCCCTGCTTGGGATCTTAATGTTTGCATTGCTCAGCTTTTGCAACCCACTTTTGAGCCTTTGTCTTCAGCAGAGCTTAAGTACTTGACTTGGAAAACTGTTCCTGGTAGCTATTACCTCTGCCAGGCGTATCAGTGAATTGCAAGCTCTGTCAGTGGAGCCTGATTTTATCTCATTCCATAGTGATAAGTTGGTCCTTAGAGCTAACAGGAGGGTTTTACCTAAAGTGGTTTCAGATTTTCATCTGAACCAATCTATGTCCCTCCCTGTGTTCTTCACTGATCATTCTTCTTCAGGAGAAAGAAGTTTACACAGTTTGGATGTTAAAAGAGCCCTTAGTTACTACATTGAGCATACTAAGGCTCACAGGTTCTTCCAGGCCTTTCAGGCTATGGGAAACGTGGTCCCTGCCCCCCCCCCCGGCTTAGTTCACACAGCCAGAACTTATCCTAGAGGAGGAATGGGAATTGATTGAACTTGAGTACACCCCAGAAAAGGACTGGTTCCTCTCCCAGAGTTAATGAGGATTTTTTGTCATATTCTCCTTTGTGAGTCAGATGGTAGATGCCCTTGATATCCAGTCTTCTGAGACAGAAGAGTATATAGAGGAGGCTGTTTATGAGTATGCTGGGCCTGACTTCCACTAGAAGGCTGTCATTACCGATCCATAAATCCCTCAGCAAGATCATAGATAGAATTTTGGCAGCCCCAAATTCTGCTCCAGGCATAGATAAAAAGAAGAAACTACTGGGTAAATAGGCAGGAGATCAAGTACCCTGATCATTGGGTAGAGGTACAAGTGGCTGGCTGTGAAAGGGCTAAAGTGCCTATATGTGTACAGCCCCATGAAAAAGAGTCCAGAAAGCTGGTTTATATGGCAAGGAACATTTGCACAGCTGCAACCCTGCAGCTGAGACATGCAGTCTGTGTGGCATACACAGCACAGTATCAGAAGGCGCTGTGAACTAAAGTTGTGGCCCTGAGTGAAAAGGTAGAAGGTTAAGAAGATGATGATTTTGCAGCAACTGCCAAAGCAGCACTTGAGGCTAATAAGTATCAGTTTCATATGGCAGTGGGCAATAATGATACTACTTCCGGTGTCCTGGCACACTCTTTGGTCTTACAGAGGTTAGCCTGTTTAAGGGTTACCATCCTTACTAAGGACATGCAGAATAAGGCAAATGACTTCCCGTCGAAGGTCATTCACTACTTGGTGACAAAACAGGAGCATATGTAAAGAAAGTTGATGAACAAAATTCCACTTGCAGAAGTTTAACCCAAAAACAAAAGACCTCCACATCTTACAGGGCTTATGGAAGACTAGGTAGGACAAGGCAAGGTGAGTTTGTTCGGCACCTGTCCAAGGCTCTAGGTGCCTCATAGACAGTAAAACTTAATACAGTTAAATATAAAACCATTATAGAAACAAAATATATGCATACTAACACAAGACTCAAAAAATATAAATACAGGAAAAATTCCCTAAAACTCAGATGGTCCCAAAAGCCTGATTAAAAAAGTGAGTTTTGAGTAATCTCTTAAAAAAGTCCTAAGGAGGGGACTGTGCTGATTGAAGTTGGAAGTGCATTCCATAGCAAAGGAACTGCAACACAAAAGTCTGTATCTCCTGAAGATTTAAGTTGGGAGTGTGAAACCATAAGGAGACTCAGCTCCGTGGAACAAAGAGGGTGGATGGGAGTGTATCCTGTCAGAAGGTCTTTCAGATAACTGGAACACAAATCGTGCAGGATTTTGTATACCAAGAAGCCTACCTAGAAGCTGATGTGCCACCTTACTGGCAGCCAGTGCAGTTCCTGGAGAACTGGCATGACATGCTGATACCTGGTGTCCCAACTATCAGCCCAGCTGACGAGTTCTGCATAAGCTACAAGCAATGCACCAGCCCCACAGATTGCCCTAGTTAAAAAGCATTACAGTAATCCAATCGGGAGGAGACAAAAGCATGCACTATTGTTTCCAAGTCAGAGCGAGCTGGATAGGTTTGAATTCAGGTGATATTTCATAGATGGTAAAAACCACTGCGAAGAACAGACAACATCTGGTGTCCAATATTCAAAATCGCACAAAGCTGAGTGTAAAAATTTGCGCTGCACCTTGCAATTGCCCGGATGCCCGAAGATGCTATATTCAGTTGAATAGCACACTGGCTACTTAGTATGCTGCCAGAATGGGTAGTGCCAAAGTGCTATCTACAGCATGGAAAGGGATCTATGCAAATGAGCCAATTGGGCATGCAAGGCAGGCAGGTTAGCATGGTGCCACCCCCCCCAATTGCCCGGCCCCAGCATGTGTAGACATTCCTGGTAGTAGTGGCCCCACGATTGCCAGCCAGTACCATTTTATAAATAACTCCCTGGTGGTAGTGCCCCCCCCAATCGCCAGCCCGTACCATTTTATATGCGTGGCTCAGTTGGTAGCATATCCGTCTTTGGGCCAGAAGGTTGTGGGTTCTAGTCCCACACTGGGATTGGGCTCGTACCTAAATGCTGGCACCTGAGTGCAGCATTAGGGGGATGCTGTACTGTTGGGGTGTGCCATCCTTCAGATGAGATGTTAATTCAAGGTCCCTTCTATCCATCCTGGTGCTGTCCTGCTGGGTGTCCAGGTGGAAGTAAGAGAACCCAAGGCACTCTTTGCAAAGAGTATGGGACTTTCCTGGAGACCTGGCCAATACTTCCCTTCCCATAAAAAAAAATGGTTCATGCAGTTGTCCAAAGCTTTGTGTGGGTGTTGATGTGCGATATGGCTGCCCCTACACATTTAGTCACTTCACTACCAGTCTAGCATTGCTTGTAAAGTGCTTTGGGATGCACTGTGTATGAAAAGCGCCATATACATGCTGATTCTTCTTCTTCTTATAAATAACTCCCTGGTGGTAGTGATCCCCCCCCAATCGCCAGCCTGTATCATTTTATAAATAATTCCCTGGTGGTAGTGGTCCCCCCTCAATAGCCAGACCTTCAATTATATAAAGAATTCCTGGTGCCAGTGGTTCCCCTCCCTCCTGCCGATCACCAGCCTGGAAGTACAAAAGAAAACTTTCCTGGTGTCCAGTGGTCCCCCGTGACACTGGGTATACCACCCATTCACCTTAGAATTATCTGTGGTACCACATGGGTATATGGCGACTGGCACAGCCCTCCTCATGCCTCCTCGGCTGGCCATCATATATCCAGGCAGGGAGCACACCCCTTATTTATAGGACAGAGCATGTCATACTGTCATATAAATAAGAGGCATGCTCCCTGCCTGGATGTATGATGGCCAGTCGAGGAGGTTTGAGGAGGGCTGTGCCAGTTGCTGTATGCTCTCACGGCACTGTGGATAATGCTGAGGTGAGTGTGGGGGGATGCCTGATGCCATGGGGGGGACCACTGGACATCAGGGAAGTTTTTTTTTATTTTGTTCTTCTGGACTGGTGATTGGTGGGAGAGGGAGCACTGGCATCAGGAATTCTTTATGTCATTGAGGGGCTGGCGATCGGAGGGGAGGACAACTACCACCAGGGACTGATGTAAAATACAGTATGGGCTGGCCATAGGAGGGTGGACCACTTCCACCAGTGAGTTATTTACAGAATAGTAGTGGTTGGCAATCGGAGGGGGGAACCACTACCACCAGGGATTGATGTAAAATACTGTATGGGCTGACAGTGAGGTGGGGGGGACCATTACCATCAGGGAGTTATTTACAAAATGGTACTGGCTGGTGATCAGAGAGGGGGGATCACTACCATCAGGAAGTTATTTATAAAATGGTATGGACTGGTGATCAGAGGAGCAGTGCCAGGGACCACAGAGGGCGGGTGTGCTCCCCCCAACCACCAGACAGCTAGATGGCTGCATTACCTCTGGCAGTCGCTAGGGTTGCCCAGATTAAGTTGGCGTTTTGTTAGGTGTTTTTTGCACTGTGCAAGAGAACCACGCTAAAACCTTTTGTGCAGTGCAAAGCCACTGAATATGGAGTCGCGCAGCTATTCATGGCCACACCCCTCCCCTGGCCCACCCACATACTTTATATTTTGCACAGGAGCTAACCCTCTTTGCTCATGTAACAGCCCCTTTTTAAATATGGGGACCCCGGTTTGCACAGGCAGTGACCCATTAGTGCCTGCACAAACGTTTGAATGTCAGGCCCCTGATATTCTAGTGTTAGTCTGTTATCCACTGTGATGCTCAAGTTATTAACCTATCAACAGCTCATAGTGTGGTGCCATTTAACGATGGCAACAAGGCATCATCATCACCACTATTCAGTACTGCAGTTGCCCAACCTGGTTTCACCAGTAACACCTCTGTCTTCAATGAGTTGAGCTTAAGGCAGCTTGAAGTCATCCAGTCATGGATCTCTCTAAGATACTCATCCAGCATGGCCACTGTATTTACCCTATCAATTTCACACTTCAGATAGATCTGGTTGTCATCTGTAGCCATTAAAACCCAGACCATAACTCCTGATGATCTCCCCCAGTGGCTACATGTACACAGCAAACAATATGGACCCCAAAATCAACCCCTGAGGTGCACCACAGCTGAGAATAACAGTACCAGAGATGTTTCCACCCAGTACCACCAGCTGCACTCTGCCAGATAAATAGGATCCAAACCACTGCATCACTATACCTGAGAATCCTGCAAAAGTGTCTTAGACAGGATAATAGCACTCCATGGTCCACGTTGTCAAATGCCAAGGACAGATCCAGCAATACCAAAAATGGAACAATGACCGCTGTCTGTAGCCCGGAGATCACTGAACACCATGACTAGAGCAGTCTCTGTAGTATAAGGCGGCCTAAATTCAGACTGAAAATGCTCAAAGATCTAAAAATATTCCAAACAGTCCTGAAGCTGCACTACCACTACGTTCTCAATAACCTTCCCTAAAAATGGGAGGTTCACGACAGGCCTGTGGTTCACCAGATCACTGGAGTCCAGTGATGGTTTCTTCAGAAGGGGTTTCACCACTGCCTTCTTCAGTTCAGTGGGAATCACGCCCTCCTAAAGTGAACACCCAACAATGTCAGCTATAATTGGAATCGGGCTCGACCGACAACTTGAGAGAAAGCTGGTAGGCCCTAGGTCTAAATTACAGAACGTGGGGAGCAGCACAAGGACCGCTCGGGAGACCTCCTCAACCGAGACTGAATCAAACTCCTCCCAAGGTGACAGAGTGCTCAAGTCACCCAGCCCTGAACACTGCCAGCCTGTTACAGGCCACTTGAGGAGACTTCAGCTCGAATAGAGGACACCTTGCTAAGGAAAAATCGATTAAACTCATTGCACTTTTCTGCTGTAAATACTTTTCCCAACTACAGACAGCGAGGATTTAACAATCTGTCTACAGTGTTGGAGAGTTGAGCCAGATGATTTTTACCTTCAGCTATTACACATGACACGAATACTGTCTTTTTCAGTGTGATAGCATTCAGTGCTAATTTGTCTTCCTCCAAGCCAGTTCTCCTCCAGGAACACTCCAACCTCTGCTTCTTAGTCTTTAGCTGCCTCAGATCAACATCAAACTAAGGAGATATTTATTTTATTTTAGTCTTTGGTAACCGGGTAAGACCCACTAGGCACAAGTGCCTGTTTTCAGGGCTGTCCTGGGAGCACTTGGCGGTTAAGTGACTTGCTCAGAGTCACACAGTATGCAAATGGAGATTGTGAGAATCAAACTCAGGTCTGGTCTGCTGGATGTACCAAGCTCGTTCACACCTCATTCCTCTAACCTCTAGGCTATACTGCCAGCCCACTGCATGGGGTGGGATGTCAAGGGGTGAACATGATAACACGCCAGAGAGTCAAAGGCTGATGTAAGTGCTTTTTTATAATACTCTATGGCATTCTTCACTCCCCTGGCACAAGCTGATTCCATACCAGAGATGTCCAGAATTACCAGGAGATTATTTAGCTCCAGATTTTTAAAAGGGCGATATCTAACCATCTCCACAGAGGGGGTTGCAAAACAGGGGGCCCCACAATGAAACTGAACAGCATGATGATCCAACCACCCAACTGGAACAACCCTGACATCATTTATGTCAAGACCCAATGTAAAAACTAAATCTATGGTGTGGCTCTTTTGGTGGGTCCCAGTGGCAACTGCCTGTACTAGACACAGTGAACACATACAGTAAACAGGAGGAGCTGTTGTCCAAACTAAGAGTCTTCATTGTCAACCCCAGTGTTGAAGTCCACCACTTGGTCAGCCATGAAGCCCTCTAGTTCCTGCAGAAAATCACCGCCATGCCCTGGAGGATGGTACATGAGAATGATTCTGCAACCTGTACCCAGACCCTTTGAACGACCACACATTCAAGTGAAGTGGTTTTCACTGTGTGGTATAACATCAGTCACACAGTGGATCTAAAAAACATGGCCACCTCACCCTCACTGTGCCCCCACCTCTAGTAGTGTGCCACTGAATAAACTGGAAGGATAGATGCCTCCAGCACAGGATCAGAGTCATCATCTCACCAGGTCTCCATGATGCATTCCAGGTCCGCAGAGGACCCTGTGATAAATGCCTCCACCACTGTGGTTTTATTTCTAAGTGACCAGGCGTTACAAATTACTGCATGAAGGGGGGAGCAGATAAGGCTGGCCCTCTTGCTACCTAGTCCAATGTAATCAGGGATCCCTCGGGATTAGCATTTGCCAGGATGGTCCTCTGTCCTGGGCTGTTCTACGTCCAGGGTGCCTTATTGACCTGACATTCCCAATTACACTCTCCTTCACTACCACCCACTGAGTCACCTGACATCTCTGTTCACACCCTTGAAGGATGCCCAACCTCCTGCAATGATCAGTGACTGCCAATGGGGAACAGTGCACGTAGCTGCTCCGAGAAATAAGAACAATGGGGCCATCACTATATCTACTAATTTTAACTTTATAAAATCTCAAAAAACATAAACCACCCAACCCAAAGAAAAATACACAAACCCCTCAACCAATACATAACTATACACACCAAAAGAGACATCAGTACACTCAATAAATACACTACAACTCTACCATTCGCAGACCCAACTCATACGACACACCAAACACAGTAACAAAAATAACATTGATGAAGCAGAGACCTCAAAATATCACAATAAATATCTTGAAAAAGTCTAGACATAGTTCTGGCATACAGATCCAATGTTCCAGTGACACCCCTCAACCCCTCCAGTTAGCACAAACCACAGAAGGAAGAAGGAGGGAAAGAGATCAGTTGCAGTTTGGCACAGCTCTCACCCGAGCCGCTTCCTTGGTCCAACTACCATCAAGTCTGGAGACCTCAGGTGCCCAGTCATTTACATTCGTAGCCCCAACCCTGTGGAACTCTCTACCTCATCGGGTGAGAGAGTGCCTGACTGCGGAGAGTTTTAAATCAGCGCTTAAGACACATCTACTCAAAATTGCTTTTACTGATTTGTGATGAACTCTGGCTGCTGTTTTTAATTACTTGGATTTTTAATATGGTTTTAGATATTTATAATTTAAAGTTTTTTATTATATGTACAAGTGCTTTCACCACTGTGAGTTGCGCTTTTTACAAATAAAATTTTGATTGATTGATTGAAGTCACTGAGAGGGGAATGGCTTTCAGTTTGCCGCACTCTCACTAGGAAGACTGTAGTCCATCAAAACAACCCCAGCTGAACACAAACCAAGCCAGTTAAAAATAGCTCCGAGCCCTCTCTCACAATAAAGTGGATCCAACAGGCTGTGCACTCCAGGAAACTTCGATTACCAGCACCTTGCTGGGCTCTCACCACTGACTTCACATGGCAAAAAGGAGTATTAGTTCTTACAAAGATGTACCTGCAGCTGCTCCACTAATGGCTCACCAAATGAGAAAACAGCCCCACAGAGCAACTCAAACCTTCTAGCACTTGCCCCAGATTCCACTCAGCTGAGGAGTAGAGTCAGGTTGGAGAGCCGGTCAGGGTACCAGGAAAGTACCCAAATATAATAGGTGTATCTAATCCAGAAATTTACGACTTTAATTATACTACAAGTAATCACCCTGGAGGCTCTAAAGGTATAAAATATACCAAAGCAAATGAATGACAAACTGACCAGTAGCCTGCCAATAATAAAAACTATACAGCAAGCAACAGGTAAACACTGTTCAAGTACCATGGAGATGTCAAACAAGTCCAGTTCCAACCCAGCTTCCTGGCACTGCCCACATCCTTGTCCAGCCCCTCCTCTCCATCAATGTCCTCTTCTGAGAGCACGTAATCCTCCAATCCTCCATCACATGTCCTTAGCCTCTGAGTATGCTCTGTACCAGAGATTCC
Source organism: Neoceratodus forsteri (assembly GCA_016271365.2). Lineage (NCBI taxonomy): Eukaryota > Metazoa > Chordata > Ceratodontiformes > Ceratodontidae > Neoceratodus > Neoceratodus forsteri. The sequence goes on from CM028130.1 coordinate 1,072,998,291, forward strand.
TGCCAGATATGTTGTGGGCACTAGATATTGGCACTATTGCTATCTGCAATATCATGTCCTTGCAGTTGGGACTCCTTGGAGCTTTCAATGAAGCCACCTGTATCATCCTTCCCTGGGCCAGAGCCTTGAGGAATGTTGAAGGACATTCTGGAGACATCCCTTTGCACTTCCTCAATCTTCAAGAATGTTCAGATATGGTATTGCACACCTGCAGGCTCTGCAGGTACAGTGTCTCACCCCACCTTGGGGACTGAGGTACTGCAGACCCCGACAGGGCCTCATCGCTCTGTGCATGACTGACCTGAAGCTGTCTCTGCTCAGTCAGATGTTGCAGCAGGAGGGTGTTTACCTCGACTCATAGCATGATGTGCATTCAAACAACATGAAGTCTTGCTGTATTCTGACATATTGCAGTGATGTCCAACCTTTGAACTGCCCCGGAGATGAAAGAGTTAACTTTCCATGCCAGGCATGGAATGCTGAGCTCGAGCTCGGTTGAGACTCTGTCTGTTGCTGTTTGAACTCAAACCGTCAGATTCTTTACTCCGCCTCACTGAACAGTCGCTCCAAAGATTTCTCCTTTGCTCGGTTCAAGTTTGTCGGTTAAAGTGCCGTTTTTCTCGGTTTTTGACCGAATTTAATCTGTTAACCTGTCGGTTCAGTCTCTGTCTGTGGTATCGTGAGTACTAGATAGGTTTATTTTCTTGTTTTTCTGTGTGGAACTTGTAAACGTGGGATAGGTTCGGTTTGAACCGATCAGGTTGTTCAAAAAAAGTTTATTCTACTTTTAGAGTGTGGTAACCGGTCCCTATCAGTTCTGAAAAAAACGGATTTCATTACGTTTTTTCCATGACCCGTAACACGGTCAGGAACCGATAAGGGTGTCTTGCCTGGCGGATTGCCGAAAAAAGGATACGTTTTGTTAGGACTGGCCATGTCTGAGAAACCCAAAAGAAAAACCGGGCCCACTGGGTTTCAACACTGCAGTGTGTGTGGGGAAGCCTTTGCTAAGGCTGATCCCCACACCACCTGTGTTTATTGTCTGGGGTTTGACCACCTCGATTCAGACATCCAGATTTGTAAGAATTTTCCTGCAGCTACCCTGGATAAGAGAGTTGGTAGGCTCAGGGAAAGGGAGGCCAAGAAGTCCGCTGACCCGGATGGCCAGCCCGGTTCGGTTCCAACCGAACCAGAAGGAGTGCCCTCTAACCAGGGTGAAACTTCTTGGGGAAAAAGGAGAACCGACTCCGAGGAGTCGGTTCCGGTTAAAAGAAAAAGAAGGGATAAATCAACTGGTGCAGAACCACAAATTCTTTCTCCGACCGCTGATGAAATAGCCAAAGCGATAAGGATTGTTCACTCGCTAACCCCAGTTCCGACCGAACTGGCACCATCAGGAAGGGGCTTGGTTCGGTCGGTTCCCCCAGTTCCAGATTTAGAAGATTTTTATGAACCGGAGGAGGAGGAGGAAGGAGAGTATGAGGATAGTGAGTGTGATTACGAAAATCTGGATGTGCCTATTCACCCGGACATCTCCCCAGACAGACCTTCAGGGGTTTCTCCTCCTAGGCTTTCTGAGTCCCCTTCCCATTTTATGTTCTACAAAAAAGTGGCTGAAACTCTTCAGCTTCCTATGGAAGAAGCTGTGGATGACCAGGAGGAGCCTGATTATGTTGAAATGATGGATATCCCATAGTCTAAGAGGCTGTCTATTCCCCTTCATAAGTCCTTTGGGAAACAGACAATAAAAATTTTAAAGACTCCTAATTCTATACCTCCTGTGGACAAGAGAATGGACAAGAGGTATATTCTCTCAGGCTCAGATACGGAGTTCCTTACCCAGCAATGCAGCCATGTTGGGGTAGTGCAGGCTGCTGCCTGTGATAAGGCAAATATACCCTTGGCTTCACACACCCCAGATAAGGACTCCAGGAGGATTGATGCCATGGCAAAGAAACAGTACATGGCAGCATCCTTGGGACTCAAGCAGGCTAATTATATGGCCTATACAGCTAGCTATCAGAAATCTAGATGGGACACTGTAATGGCTTTAGCTAAACAGGTCCCTGGCCAGCTTGCCAAGGAGCTGGAGCAGGTGGCTGCAGATGGTATTGAGGCATCCAAGGTGTAATTCCATGCTGCAGTGGACTCCAATGATGTTTCATCTAGAGTCATGGCTACATCTGTGGCCCTTCGTAGGATGGCTTGGCTCAGATGTACTAGCCTGTCTCAGGATACTCAGACTAAGGCCATGGATTTTCCTGTTGTGGGTAATTCTCTGTTTGGGGAGCAAACAGAGAACAACATGAAGAAAATGGATGAATACAGGACCACCTACAGGAGTGCTCAGGCCAAGGAAAGGCAAGCCACTCCCCAGAGGCAGCATTCCAGGGGCAGGGGCAGGCCTTTTCATAGGCCTTTCTGCCAAGCCCAGGCCTCCTCTTCTGCTTATGCTCACAGGGGGTTCTTCAGAGGAAGAGGCAGACGGGGTACAAGCAGGCCTGCTTCCACCCCTCAGCCTAAAGCCCCTGCCAAACAGGCACCCTGATGGGTTTGTCAGGACGATTCTCCACCACCTGTAGGGGCAGGCTGGCTTACTTTGTCCAGGACTGGATGTCTTTAACATCAGACAAATGGGTCCTGGAAGTAGTAAGCCAGGGACTGGTTCTCAGCTTCAAAAAATTTCCAAAGATGAGAACCAGATCCTTTCCACCTGCAATTCCTTGAGAGGCGTTTGCCCTAGAGGCAGAGGTCTCTTCCCTCTTGGCTCTGAGAGCCATAGAGAGGGTTCCACCCCTACACAAAGGGAAAGGATTGTACTCCAGGTACTTCCTAACCCCCAAAAAGACAGAAGAATGGCGGCCCATCCTGGATCTCAGATATTTAAACAAGCACCTTTTAAAGCCAAAGTTCAAAATAGTGACTCTGGGAATAATTCTACCGTCTCTAAGGCCAGGGGACTGGCTAGCTTCCCTGGACCTCAAGGATGCCTATTTCCATAATCTCATCAGAAGCTCCCACCAAAAGTACCTCAGGTTCGAGCTGTCCTCAGGCCATTACCAATTCAGAGCAATGCCCTTCGGCCTAACTTCCGCTCCAAGGGTGTTCACAAAATGCCTGGCGGTAGTAGTTGCCTTTCTAAGGAAAAAAAAGTATCTCCATCTTTCCATACATGGATGACTGGCTCATAGTAGGCCAGTCTCCAGACCAAGTCAAGTTACACCTACAGATAACTCAGCAACTGCTCACTTCTCTAGGTTTCCTTCTGAATCTTTCAAAGTCAGTTCTAGAGCCTGTGCAGCTCCTAACCTTCATAGGGGCAGAGCTGGATACAGTAAGGGCAAGAGTTTCCTTCCCCTGGACAGGGCAAGGACCCTTATCTCACTGGCCTCTTCATTCACCCTCCAGGTGTCTCGACCAGCAAGGCATTTTCTGCAGCTCCTGGGACACATGGCTGCCTCTACAGCAGTGGTGCAGGGAGCAAGATTTCAGATGAGGGACATTCAGTTCCACTTGAGAGCCTTCTGGTCTCAGAAAAGGACCCTCTGACCAAACTAATTCCAGTGACTCGAACCCTGATCCAGGCGTTACAGTGGTGGCAGGATCAGGACAATCTAAGACAGGGAGTTCCTTTTGTCACTCAGTCTCATTCTCTAATCCTTACTACAGATGCCTCCCTCTTGGGGTGGGGAGCCCACTTGGGGGACCTGACCACCCAAGGGTTGTGGTCTCCTCAGGAATCTCTGCTTCACATCAATCTATTAGAACTCAGAGCAGTATTTCTAGCACTTCAAGTTTTTTCCAAGTCTGTTCAGAACAAAGTAGTTCAGATCAGGACAGACAATACCACCACAATGTGGTATATCAACAAGCAAGGGGGCACTCGGTCTACGGCCTTGTGCATAGAGGCAATGAAGTTATGGTATCTGGCCTATTCCCTGAACACCTCTCTTATAGCAGTACACCTCCCAGGCAAGGACAATGTCCTGGCAGATGCTCTCAGCAGGATATCTCAGGGCCATCACGAATGGTCCCTGGATCCCCTGGTTTTGAAGGTGATCTTCTCCAGATGGGGCACCCCACAGATAGATCTTTTTGCAGCCCCAGACAATCACCAACTTCCTCTCTTTTGCTGAAGGCCCCCAGTGTTGGGCTCAGTCCCCCTGGATGCCCTAGTTCTCGATTGGGAAAGGAAGTTCCTGTATGCTTTTCCCCCCTTCCCTCTTCTGTTCAAGGTGTTAGTCAAAATCAGGTTTCAACCCTGCAAGGTGATTCTGATTGCTCCAGACTGGGCCACACAGCCCTGGTACCCTCTTTTGTTGTCCTTAGCAGTCCATCTCCCCCTATCTCTTCCCAGGAATTACAACCTGTTAACTTGTGCTCAGGGGAGGGTTTGGTATCCGAATCTCAAATCTCTCAATCTCAAGGCCTGGCTCTTGAAGAGTTAGAGTTTGCTGATTTACACCTCTCTCAAAGTGTTCTGGATATCTTATAGGCTTCTCGGAAGCCTTCCACCAGAAACACTTACAACTCCAAGTGGAAAAGATTTTCTATATGGTGCTCTGGGAAGCATATTTCTCCAGAGTCTGCTGGCCTACCCACAGTCCTTGACTATGTGGTTCATCTTAATAGCTTGGGACTCAGACCAGCTACACAAAGAGTGCATCTGGCAGCTGTCTCTGCCTTCCTTTCAGCAGGCAAGCATTCTTCCCTTTCAGCTCATCCTGTATTTTCTAAATTTTTCAAGGGATTGCTTCATACCAATCCCCCCTTCAGGGACCCTGCCCATGCTTGGGACCTTAATGTTTGCATTGCTCAGCTTATGCAACCCCCTTTTGAGTCTTTGCCCTCAGCAGAGCTTAAGTACTTGACTTGGAAAACTGTTTTTTTGGTGGCCATCACTTCTGCCAGATGCATAAGTGAGTTACAGGCCCTGTCAGTGGAGCCTGATTTTATCTCTTTTCAATAGAGATAAAGTGGTCCTCAGGAATAATAGGAAGATCTTATCTGTGTCAGTCTTCACCATTCATCACAGATGGGTACTGGCCGGAGGTCAGGACCCCACGGGAGCCTTTTTTTTTTTTTTAAAAGGATAGGCGGAGCCAACGCAGCCCAGGCGCCACCCTCGAGGCCGACGACACGTGGCGCTCGAGGATTAGCCGCCGCTAGGCTGCGCCGACTCCACCTGCCTACCAGTTCTTCGCCTCCCGCCGCCGAGGTCGCCCTGGAAGCCTGAAGCGTTTCCTAAATTTTAGGCTTGAAGCTCTGCGTCTCTAGTCGCCGGTCTACTAGTTCTGTGTTTGCCTCCACTCGACGTCGCCGGTAAGATCTTTCCTGATTTTACTGTTTAAGTGGCGTTGATTCTGTTTTTGGTGTTTTTTTCTCCGTAGGCCATGTCGCGGTCGGAGGGCAAGAAATCTGAGAAGACGGGGCGGCCCCCTATGCGTCGGTGCCCATGCGGCCGCAAGTACTCCGTCACCGACCAACATGACCGGTGCCTTTCGTGCCTTGGCCCACTACACGACATGGATTTGTGTGACACCTGCTTCTCGATGGACCACCGGGTTTTAGAACAGCGCGCGTTCAAGGTCGGGCGAGCTCCGCCGACTTTCGGGGGTAGGCCGCGCACTCGTCTGGCCAAGCCACGTTCTCTCGGCCCTTCCTCCAAGTCCCCTCCCGGTTCTACACGGACCGAGGAGGAGGGAGCCTCGGCCTCTTCTAGGCTAGCTGTGGCCGAGGCTCCTTCCGCGGCGCAGGAGGCCCGACCCGCTTCCTCCCGGGAGCGGGCGGGAGGCGCTGTTCCGGCAATCACCCCTTCGGGGTGAAGGCTCCTCGGTGTCGCTTTCCCACGGTCCGCTAGGCTCGGTCGACGCTGTTCGGTGCCGCTGGGCCTTCGGGCGCCGCTGTGCCGCAAGGGACCCGTTGCGTCGACGCTACGCCGACCTGACTGTCGGGCGCGCCGAGGGACTTGTCGGCGCTGTTCGCGGTGCCGATCTCTGCTTGGCGGCGCCGTGAAACTGCTCTTCGGCGCTGCCCTTCGCTATGTCTCGCCTCCGCCGAGGTTGAGCACGGCGCCAGGCCTTCGTGTTGTCCATCGTGCTCGCGTGGCGCTGTTGGGACTTCTCGGTGTGGCCACGGGCGCCGAGCAGTCTAGGCAGGCTCCTGGTCGGAGCCGAGTCTCGGAGTTGCCCATGCTTGTCTCGGTGGCCACAAGGCCGAGCGGCCTAGCTGCTGATCCCGAGGCTGGGGTTTCTGCCAGGCGCTGTTCTGTCCCGGTGCCTCCTGGCACCGGCGGACCTGAAGGGTGCCGAACTAGCCCTGGCCTAGGACTTCTGGCCCGAGCTGCCCTGCCACCTTCTGCTGGCACCACTCGCGGTGCTGTGGAGCGGGCGGGGATCGCTTTGACTCCTGGGCCCCTCGGGAAGGTGTCCCCTCCTCAACCCCCTACTATTTGGCTTAGGGTCTCGGACTCTGCCTCTTCGGAGTCGGAGTCCAGCTCGGAGTCGAATGGGCAGTCACACCCTTCGGGGTTGTCTGCAAGGGAGGACGAGCTGGTGGTTTCCTCTTCGGGTCTCAGCCAGCCCCCCTCCGAGGTGAGTTGGGTTCCCTCTAAGGCTAGGGTCAGTGGTACTGACCAGCGGGCTGTGGTACGTGCCGCCATCGCCTTGCAGCCTGGCCTTGGGGGGTTCCGTGACCCCTCTGCGGTGGTACCCCCTACTGTGACGTCTCTCTGTCGCCCAACTTTGGGGCCTATCGAGAGGGCCACGGGAGGGGAGGGTGCTGCTCTAGGCTGGCCACTTCGAGGGCTAGGACCCTTTTGGACTCCAAAGGGTTGAGGGGTGTGGGATCGGCGCGCCGGCCCTTCTCTGGGACCCACCCGCGCCCTGGACGGAGCCGGAGTGCGGACTTCCGCCCTTCCCCTTCGGGTTCCTTGAGAGGGTCCCATTCTTTCGAGGCAGGGGACCATCCTTCTGGACCTTCATAGCCCCGGTCGCCTCACTTGGGGGATTCTTCTGGGCGCAGTCTAGGCAGTACCGAAGCGGTTGTGCAGCTGTCGACTGCGGAGTCTTCCAGGACTCCTCCCGTGGGAGTCCATGGTCCGCTCCTTAGCCCTGGCAGAGGTCAGCCGACTTCTTCTCTTGGCTCTGTCCACTCCTCTCTGCCGCCTTCTCCTGCGTTCCCAGGTATCCTTGGTCCTAGCGGGCCTCTTACCTGGGAACAGTTCAGAGCGGTGGCTGCTCGATTCCCTGCCTATGTTAGGGCCTTGGACAGCCAGGTTTTTCAACCTCCCCCTGAGCAGCCATCCTCCGAGCCTATGGTGACCTCCAGCCCTCATCGCCCTCTTCTGGGAGAGGAAACTTCTGTCCACATCTCTCCTGCTGCTGATCTCTCTGAGTATCGGCGTTTCCTCGTGAGGATGATGGAGGACCTTCACCTTCCCCCCTTTCTGTTAGCAGTCTGGAGCATGCGGCACATGCCTTTCTAGGCAATTTTGGGACAGCCACCCTCGTGGTGCCACCTTGGCCCGCTCCCTTTCGGGAGGCATCCATGCGTTTCTGGCAGAGGCCCTTCTCCGGAGTCCCTGCCCCTAGGGACCTCTGCCAGAGGTATTGCGCTCCCCCGGAGTCTCCGGGCTCCTTGCCTCATCCGCAGTCCGGATTGACGCACCTGGACACTCCTGACGGGCCACGCCTCACGTGACTGGCCCCAGATCAGGACTCCTCGGATTTTGATTTCTGGGGGAGGAGGACTTTCTACTTGGCACGGTTGCTTCTTTCCATTTCTGCGCATCAGGCCCACTACGCTGCCTATAACAGGTAATTGTGGTCAGCGCTAGTTCAGTTCCTAGCTGCTCTGCCTGACTCGGAGCAAACCAGGCAAGCCATTGCTCTCTCTGCACGTGGCCTGGAGCTAGCAAGGCACCAAGCAAGGGCATCTTACGATGCCAATGAGGTAGCTACCAGGGTCATAGGGACAGTGATCTGCACCAGAAGATCAGCATGGCTTCGCCTCTCCCGGTTGTCACCCTTGGCCCGGCGTAGGGTGATTTGCTCTGCCACCAGGGAACCTATCTCTTTCCCATAGGGCGAGACGACGCTTGTCGGGCAAATTCTTCTCCGGGGAACCCCGCCTTGCTCCCCCACTCGGCCTCCTCAGGCCCAGAAGGTTCCCCTTAGTGTGTCACCCACTGAGGGCTAAGGGACACTGTCCCTTAGGGTGCACTAATCACCTCTCTGGGGCTTGGTATCATCGTTCAGATGAATGGTGAAGATTGACACAGATAAGATATTCAAATTACGGCATCACCGTAATTATGATCTTTCTGTGTATCTTCACCATTCATCACAATCCTCCCACCATCCCCTTGGGGCTTCAATCTCTGGATCCTCCTCCTCTGTGCCTGACCCTCTTCTGGGCGGGGGTAAGTTGGGACACACAGGGGTCAGTTTCGCCCTAAAGGGTACATTTTGTCTGGCACTCCTTCTCTACTCACATTTTCACCCTTATAGGGTGGGAGTTGCGGTTGCCCTATTTCTCCCTCAAAAAAAAAAAGGAGGGTCTTCTCCTTCTTTCACCAAAACATCTTTCGAGAGAGAGTACTAGGTCCTTGTTTCCTGTCCTTCTCCAGTACAGCTGACTCTGCTTTCAGGGGTATTGCCAGTTATTCTGTGCCTTGAATTCTGGCAAGAGAGCTTTGCTACTCCTTGCAGTTCCTGTAATATCTGGTGACGGACAAGGGTCCTGAATCCTTGTTACCTCTCACTCTCTCTCCTAAATTTCTCCCCCCCCCCTTCCCTCCCTTCTTCAGCTTCCAGAGATTGGGGCCCCTACCCAATCCCCTTAGTCTTACTTCTTCTATACTGTCCTCTCAGTCGTTATTTCTCCTTTTAGTTCAGTTTTCTCTTCCTTTTCTGTCCCTTGGACTTTCTTGTCCCAGCCTCCATCCCTTCCTCTACCTCTCCGGCGACTCAGAACTGGTAGGCAGGCGGGTCGACGCTGCTCTAATCGCTACCGGCGCCACGCATGTGCCGGCCTCGAGGGCGGCGCTCGGGCCGCGCCAGCTCCACTCATCCTATTTAAAAAAAAAAAAAAAAGGTTCTCGCGGGGTCCTGACCTCCGGCCAGTACCCATCTGTGATGAATGGTGAAGATACACAGAAAGATCATAATTACGGTAAGTACGTAATTTGAATTTTTTGCCTAAGGTGGTTTCAGATTTCCACCTTAACCAGTCTATGTCTCTTCCTGTTTTCTTCACTGACCATTCCACCTCTGGGGAGAGGAGGTTGCACAGTTTGGATGTGAAAAGGGCCCTTAGCTACTACATAGAGCGCACCAAGGGTCACAGGTTTGACTCCCTCCAACTGTTCCTCACTTATGGTGAGGTTGGTAAGGGAAAACCTGCCACTAAGAGATCTATTGCCAGGTGGATTGTCTCTTGCATTCAATTTTGCTATGAAAAACTAGGTAGGATCCTCTCAGGCCTGAGGGCTCACTCTACCAGAGGTACAGCTGCTTCCTGGCTGCTGCCAGGGATATTCTAATCTTAGAGATTTGTCAAGCAGCCACCTGGAAAACAGTACACACTTTTACCAAGCATTACTTTCTGGATATCCAGGCTAGGAGTGATGCTCGGTTTGGCACAGCAGTGCTTCAGAGCCTATTCCCTAAGTAGGTTCTGTACCTCCTCCATGGAGGTACTGCTTGGTAGTCTGCAATATGTCAGAATACAGCAAGACTTCATGTTGTTTGAAGAAAAAATTACTCACCTTAGTAATGTTGTTTCTTCTAATGGAGTCCTGCTGTATTCTGACCTCCCCCCCTGCCTCCCCTCTCAGAACCTTTGGTTTTTGGGATGTGGGTGGGCAGTAGCAATGTTGGCACTCGGGAGGTGCCCCCACTACTTCTTTTCTCACCCCTTTAGTTTGGATGGGTGGGTGTTGTGTTTTGTTTTATTTCTTGGGTTTCCTGACTTGAGTCTTTGTTTTGGGACCAAAAAAATCTTTTTATTATATTTAGTAGCCAGTTGGCTAGTGTAATTTTACAGTTTCCACAGAGGACACTCAGTGAGTATAGCTCGTAAAGATCTGACGGTTTGAGTTCAAACAGCAACAGACAGAGTCTCAACCGAGCTCGAGCTCAGCGTTCCATGCCTGGCATGAAAAGTTAACTCTTTCATCTCCGGGGCAGTTCAAAGGTTGGACATTACTGCAATATGTCAGAATACAGCAAGACTCCATTAGAAGAAACAACATTACTAAGGTGAGTAATTTTTTATTGCTGCACATTAGGCAGCTTACAGAAAGAGCCTGTGTGCGCATCTAGTTGAGCTCCTAGCTGCCATGCCTCACTTGGAGATAGTCTGGCAAGCCTTTTGCCTTCTGCCAGGAACCTAAACTTGGCAAAGCACCATACTAGGGCACCGTACAATATCAGCGAGGTGGTCCCCAGGCTTGTGGGAAGTGAAGTCTGCATTCACTGGATGATGTGGCTTCATCTTCCACACCTGATTCCTATAGCCTGGTGAAAGGTGCTTAACTCTGGTTCCAAGGGGCTCACTTCTTCTCCTGTATGGGCAGGTGGGATCTATCAGGGCACCTTTCTGCTCACCCATCTGACCCAGTCTGTTCTTAGGTCTCGCTAGACCTGTAAGGAACCCCTGCCCTCTGGTGTTCTCCCCCATGCAGAGGGCTGAGTGTATTTATTACTCTCAGGGTGAGCCAGCGCCTCCCTTTTTTGAGAAGCTTGGTACTTGGACCCACAAGTATGAATCTATGGTGAAGATTGATACTTGGAAGATATAAAAATTACATACTTACTGTAATTGTTGATCTTCTTGAATATCTTCACCATTGATTCAGATGTCCACCCACCATCCCCCGCTCAGCTGACAGCCATGGCCTCTGGTAGTTGACCTTGTGTGCACTGGCAGCAGATCACTCTGCTTGTCTCCTCTGCCATGGTTCTGTGGTGGTGGTCCTGCTTGTTTAAAAAAAAAAAAAAGGAGTGGGGGTCACTGGTGACCCTGCTACCAACCCCTCCCCCAATAGACGTATTTCAAAAAAAGAAAAATACTTGTGTTTTTTTAAAATAGAGTAGGTAGGTGTCCCTCTTACCACCATTTTTTCTTACCCTCCTTCTTGCTGTTAGCTGCTGTATGCAACACGTGCCCTGGGCACTATCTAGTTTATTCCACTGAGCAACTGCTGTGCCTCTGGAGAGGCACAATGCACGTTGTTTTTAATTAATTTACTAGATTCATCAAGAGTACATCCCTGTGATTGCAGGGGGAAGCAAAGCATGTGCTTCTTCATGTTGGATTTTTTTGTTTGTATCTCTTGTCACTTCTCTCTGTGCTTTGCCCACCCCGCCAGGAGCATGCCAGAGGAGAAAACCTCATCTCATCTCCCCAGGACCGCTAGACCTGCAACTCCTATGCTCGCCACCTACTTTTCTCTCATCTCTCTTAGAGAAAAGAGGGTTATAAGTTTACTCTCGAGTTTACTCGGGTTCTATCCAGTGGCATGGAGTTATGACTTTCAAACAACATGAAGTCTTGCTGCATTCTAACATATGCAGTGATCACCAACCTTTGAACTGCCCCGGAAAACAAAGAGTTAACTTTCCATGCAGGGCATGGAACGCTGAGCTCGAGCTCGGTTGAAGCCTCTGTCTGCTGTTGTTTAAACTCCAACCGTCAGATACTTTACTCCACCTCACTGAACAGTCGCTCCGGAGATTTCTCCTTCACTCGGTTCAAAAAAGTCGGTTAAAGTGTTGTTTTTTACGCTCGGTTTCAACCGAATTTCTGCTACTGAACCTGTCGCTTTAAGTCTCTGTCTGTGGTACTGTGAGTACTAGATAGGTTTTGGAATTAGTTTCTGTGTGGAACTTGTAAACATTGGATCGGTTCGGTTTGAACCGATCAGGAGAGTATGAAGATAGTGATGATGATGGTGATTATGAAAGTCTGGATGTGCCTATTGACCCAGACATCTCGCCAGACAGACCTTCAGGTGTTTCTCCTCTTAGGCTTTCTGAGTCCCCTTCCCACTTTATGTTTTACAAGAAAGTGGCTGAAACCCTCCAGCTTCCTATGGAAGAAGGAGCAGAGGATCAGGAGGAGCCTGATTTTGTTGATGTGATGGACATCCCAGAGTCCAGGAGATGGTCTACTCCCCTCCGTAAATCTTTTGGGAAACAGACATTTAAAATTCTAAAAACTCCTAATTCCATACCTCCTGTGGACAGAAGAATGGACAAGAGGTATACCCTTTCAGGCTCGGACGCGGAGTTCCTTTCCCAGCAATGCAGCCATGTTGGGGTAGTGCAGGCTGCTGCCTGTGATAAGAAAGGCAAATATTCGCTTACCACACCCCCAGATAAGGACTCCAGGAGGATTGATACCATGGCAAAGAAACAATACATGGCAGCATCTTTGGGACTCAGGCAGGCTAACTATATGGCCTACATAGCTAGATACCAGAAGTCCAGGTGGGACACTGTGCTGGCTCTAGCTAAACAGGCCCCTGACCAGCTTGCCAAGGAGCTGGAGTGGGTGGCTGCGGATGGGATTGAGGCATCCAAGGTGCAATTTCATGCTGCTGTGGACTCCAGTGATGTTTCATCTAGAGTCATGGCTACATCAGTGGCCCTTCGGAGGATGGCTTGGCTCAGATGTACTAGCCTATCACAGGATACCCAGGCTAAGGCCATGGATTTTCCTGTCATTGGTAATTCTCTGTTTGGAGAGCAGACAGAGGACTACATGAAGAAGATGGATGAGTACAGGACCACCTACAGGAGTGCTCAGGCCAAAGAAAGACACGCCACTCCTCAGAGGCAGCATTCCAGGGGCAAGGGCAGGCCCTTTCAAATGCCTTTTTACCAAGCCCAGGCCTCCTCTTCTGCTTATTCTCAGAGGGGGTTCTTTAGAGGGAGAGGCAGATGGGGTATCAGTAGGCCTGCTTCTACCCCTCAGCCTAAAGCCCCTGCCAAGCAGACACCCTGATGGGTCTGCCCGGGCCGATTCTCCAATACCTGTAGTGGGCAGGCTGGCTTACTTTGTCCAGGACTGGAAGTCTTTAACATCAGACAAGGGGTCCTAGAAATAGTAAGCCAGGGACTGGTTCTGAGCTTCAAAACATTTCCAAGGATGAGAACCAGATCCTTTCCACCTGCAAATCCATCAGAGACCCTTGCCCTAGAGGCAGAGGTTTCTTCCCTCTTGGCTCTCAGAGCCATAGAAAGGGTTCCTACCCTACACAGGGGCAATGGATTGTACTCCAGGTACTTCCTAACCCCCAAAAAGACAGGAGAATGGTGGCCCATCCAGGATCTGAGATATCTAAACAAGCACCTTTTAAAGCCAAAATTCAAAATGGTGACTCTGGGAATAATTCTGCCCTCTCTTAGGCCAGGGGACTGGCTAGCCTCCCTGGACCTTCAAAGATGCCTATTTTCACATTCCCATCAGGTGATCCCACAGAAAGTACCTCAGGTCCGAGTTGCCTCAGGCCACTATCAATTCAGAGCAATGCCCTTTGGCCTAACATCAGTCCCCAAGGGTGTTCACAAAGTGCCTGGCAGTAGTGGTTGCTTTCCTAAGGAGAAAAAAGATCTCCATCTTTCCATACTTGGACGACTGGCTCATAGTGGACCAGTCTTCAGACCAAGTCAAGTCACATCTTCAGATAACTCAGCAACTGCTCACTTCCTTAGGATTCCCCCTAAACCTTCCAAAGTCAGTTCTCGAGCCAGTACAGTTCCTCACCTTTATGAGGGCAGAGCTGGATACAATAAGAGCAAAGGCCTTCTTCCCTATGCAGACGAGGACCTAATAGAACTGGCCTCTTCTTTCACCCTTCGGGTGTCCTGGACCAGCAAGGCACTTCTTGCAGCTCCTGGGCCACATGGCAGCCTCTACAGCAGTGGTTCAGGGGGCAAGATTCCAGATGAGGGACATTCAGTTCCACTTAAGAGCCTTCTGGTCCCAAAGAAAGGATTCCCTTACCAAACTAGTTCCAGTGACTCGAACGCTGATCCAGGCTTTGCAGTGGTGGCAGGATCAGGACAATTTAAGACAGAGAGTTCCTTTTGTCACTCAGTCTCATTCACTAATTCTCACCACAGATGCCTCCCTCTTGGGCTGGGGAGCCCATCTGGGGGATCTTACCACCCAAGGGCTGTGGTCGCCTCAAGAATCTCTGCTTCACATCAATCTCTTGGAACTCAGAGCAGTGTTTCTGGCACTGCAAGCTTTTTCCAAATCTGTACAGAACAAGGTGGTCCAGATCAGAACAGACAATACCACCACAATGTGGTACATCAACAAGCAAGGAGGCACTCGCTCTATGGCCTTGTGCACAGAAGCAGTGAAGTTGTGGTCTCTGGCCTATTCCCTGCAAACCTCTCTGATAGCAGTTCACCTCCCTGGGAAGGATAATGTCCTAGCAGATGCTCTCAGCAGGATATCTCAGGGCCACCACAAATGGTCCCTAGATACCCTAATTTTGAAAGTGATTTTCTCCAGATGGGGCACTCCACAGATAGATCTTATTGCAGCCCCAAACAGTCACCAACTTCCTCTCTTTTGTTGCAGACCCACAGTCTTGGGCTCAGTCCCCCTGGATGCTCTGGTTCTGAATTGGGATGGGAAGTTCCTGTATGCTTTTCCCCCCCTTCCCTCTCCTGTTCAAGGTGCTAGTCAAAATCAGGTCTCAACCATGCAAAGTGATTCTGATCGCTCCAGACTGGGCCAGACAGCCCTGGTATCCACTGTTGCTGTCCTTATCAGTCCACCTTCTGCTGTCTCTTCCCAGGAATTACAACCTGTTGACATCCTCTCAAGGAAGGATTTGGTATCTGAATCTCAAATCTTTCAATCTTAAGGCCTGGCTCTTGAAGAGTTAGAGTTTGATGATCAGCACCTCTCTCATGGGGTTCTGGATATTCTTAAGGCTTCTCAAAAGCCTTCCACCAGAAAGACTTACAACTCCAAATGGAAAAGGTTCACTATTTGGTGCTCTGATTATCATATTTCTCTAGAATTTGCTGGGTTGCCTACAGTCCTGGACTATATGGTTCATCTCAATGGCTTGGGACTTAGACCAGCTACACTTAAAGTACATCTGGAAGCTGTTTCTGCTTTTTTGTCAGTAGGCAAGCCCTCTCCTCTATCAGCCCATCCTGTATTTTGTAAATTCTTCAAGGGATTGCTGCACACCAATCCTCCCTTTAGGGACCCTGCTCCTGCTTGGGACCTTAATGTTTGCATTGCTCAGCTTATGCAACCCCCCTTTGAGCCTTTGTCCTCTGCAGAGCTTAAGTACTTGACTTGGAAAAACTGTGTTTTTGGTAGCCATTACCTCTGCCAGGCGCATCAGTGAATTGCAAGCCCTGTCAGTGGAGCCTGATTTCATCTCTTTCCATAGAGATAAAGTGGTCCTAAGAACTAACAGAAAGTTTTTGCCTAAGGTGGTTTCAGATTTCCACCTTAATTAGTCTATGTCTCTCCCTGTTTTCTTCACTGACCATTCTTCCTCTGGGGAGAGGAGGTTGCACAGCCTGGATGTAAAAAAAGAGCCCTTAGCTACTACATAGAGCGCACCAAGGGTCACAGGTTTGAGTCCCTCCAGTTGTTCCTCACTTAAGGAGAGGTCAGTTAGGGCAAACCTGCCACTAAAAGATCTATTGCCAGATGGATTGTCTCTTGTATACAATTCTGCTATGAGAAATTGGGTAGAACCCCACCTTCAGGCCTTAGGGCTCACTCTACTAGAGGTACAGCTGCTTCCCTGGCTGCTGCCAGGGATATTCCCTATCTTAGAAATCTGTCAAGCAGCCACCTGGAAAACAGTCCATACATTCACCAAGCATTACTCTCTGGATATCCAGGCTAGGAGTGATTCTCGGTTTGGCACAGCAGTACTTCAGAGCCTTTCCCCAAAGTAGGTTCTGTCCCTCCTCCTTGGAGGTACTGCTTGGTAGTCTGCATATGTCAGAATACAGCAAGACTTCATGATGTTTGAAGAAAAAAATTACTCACCTTAGTAATGTTGTTTCTTCTAATGGAGTCTTGCTGTATTCTGACCTCCCCGCCTCCCCTCTCAGAACCTGTTTTTTGGGATGCGGGTGGGCAGGAGCAGTGTTGGCACCTAGAGGTGCCCCTTTATCACCCTCCTTTATTGTGGGTGTTTGTTGTGTTTTGTTTTTTGGGTTTCCTGATTTGAGTCTTTGCTTTGAAACCCAAAAACCCTTTTTTAACAAATTTAGTTGCCAGTTGGCTAGTGTGAGTTTTACAGTTTCCACACAACGCCTAGTGAGTATAGCTCGTAAAGATCTGATGGTTGGAGTTTAAACAACAGCAGACAGAGGCTTCAACCGAGCTCGAGCTCAGCGTTCCATGCCCTGCATGGAAAGTTAACTCTTTGTTCTCCGGGGCAGTTCAAAGGTTGGTGATCACTGCATATGTCAGAATACAGCAAGACTCCATTAGAAGAAACAATATTACTAAGGTGAGTAATTTTTTCTTTTGGGAGTACAGATGTAATTTTTCCATTTTTGGGACATTTTTGCCATCTCATTTGCAAGGGGTACCAAATTGGACTTCTCTTTTTGCTACTTCTGCCAAAGCCATTTGCTAAGTGCTGCTGCCCTATCTTTACCTACCACTTTCTACACTCTGTCTAGCTAGTGGTAAGAGGCTCTGGCTCTGTTTAGACCCACTAGCCTTGTGCCATTTGGTAGGCCCAACTGTTAGTCGCCAAATTTGTAATCCAGTTTTAATTGGTCTATTTTATTTTCTATATCCATTTACTAGCTCTTTTAGCTAGACAGAATCTAGTCCTCTCTTTTATGTTCTCTCAACTTTGTTTCACTCCCGGCGAACAGAACTGAAGTGCATGAGGGAGCTGACAAGGGTGATTGCCTAGCTCATGGCACCGTGTGAGCTGTGTGAGGGGTGTGGGTGATGTCAGTATTTGATGTTGGCTCCTTCCCTGTAGAAAACCACTCCTGTGGGATCCTAGTGCCTCCAGCCCAAGATCCTTAACTATGAATCAATGGTGAAGATATTCTGGGAGATCAACAATTACAGTAAGTATGTCATTTTAATTTCTTTAGTGTGGATTCAGTGCAGATCCACATAACCCACCTGACCTCCCCTGGCAAGTGGTGCTTAGATCCCTGATTCCAGCATACGAGAGCGGATGTCATAGCGTGGAGCTGGAGAATAACACTATTTATTTATTTTTATTTTATTTAGTTTTTGTTGACCAGGTAAGTGCACTAGACAAATTCTGCCTATTTTCAGGCACCACCTGGGAGAGGGGGATACAGATGAATGCCAGTTGACCTTGAACCAGATTAAGCTGTTGGGATTAAGCTATGGGGGAAGGGGGGTGGGCAACATTCTGTACACAAACTGTGACATAGTAAAAACTCTAAGTTACTGATTCCATTAAAAGAACTGTGCAGAAGGTTATCCATGAAAAGAAAATTGAAAATATAGAGAGTAATGGATGGGAACCAGTTAATAACGCTGTGTTCCTATCAAGAGGTTGTCATGACAACATAGTAAACCTCGGGAGTGAAGCTCGAGAGGTTTACAGTTGGCATGATGATCTTGAAATGGGAACTCTGTGTTGCTGTTGACTGGTGCACATCCATTGTCTTTTATAGTGTATGGGCACCAGTTAAGCAAAATGTATACTTACTTAACTTTTTTTTTTCAATAGCGCCACTCTCCTGCAGGGCCAGCTCTCACCACTGTGGCCATTCATTCTGTTGGTGGTTCAAGAGATGCACATGTGCAGAGCTGTTCATGTTGTTATGGTATCGTTGTGATGTACTCAGGATGGTATAACAACCTCTTGACATCACAGTGATACCATAACAAGGATAGAAATTCATTGAATTCCATCTGTAACAATCCTCTCCCATACATTATCACGTTTTTCACATCGGTGCTTATTCATGTACAGTTAAATACAGCTCTTTTGAATGTATGAATCTAATTTCTGTTACTAGCAAGATTACCCACTACTGCCAATTAACAAAAATTTCATGTCCTCTTTAAGCTTCTGTCTTGACCACACAAAGGACTGCAGAAAGTGGTTGCAGCTTTTTAATTAGTGTGCCCCCAGGAATGGTGTGCACCCATTTCTCAGCAGTGTTCTTGCATCTTGCATTTCTGTCCATTACTGGAAGCATGGTAAGGAGCCTGTTTGTCCATGTCATAGCCAGTTCTGTAGCTTGTTTCAGTTCTGTTTCTGCAACTTAAATATGTACTTCTACCACAAAGTCATATCCGTACTTTCTGTGAACACTACACTTTTAGATCTGGTGTCCTGTGGATGGGCAGACTTCAACCTTGCTGTACTCCAAGGCCTGCCGTCCTAAGGGCTTTATGTCCTTCCTTTCTGGCCTTTCTTCTGCTCTGCAGTGTTGACCTGCTTGGGAATCATTCCAAAGTTGTGGCTTTGTGAAGGGAGATGTTCTCAAAAAAGATATGTTAGTTCAAACAACATGAAGTCTTGCTGTATTCTGACAAATGCAGTATAACCGACTGGTTCAGCTGCCCCAGAGAACAAAGAGTTAAACTCTATGCAAATGCATAGAATGTTGAGCTCAAGCTCCGTTTTCAAACCACCATCCTTGATACATTCTAGTAACTGATCAGATTCTTTACTCCGCCTGCCAGTGAAGACGCCTCAGAGATTGCTCCTCTTCTTCTCGGTTCAAGAGTAAAATCATTGGTCTTTCATCAGTCTGTTTATTTCTAGTGTTTTTTCTAGTTTTTCAAACCACTGTCCTTGGTATAGCTATAGTTTCCTGGTTGGGTAAGTTGTTCGGTTTCTAATCAGTTCCGCCGACTGTTAGGAGACCAAACAGTTATTTTCTTCTTTTAAACTAAGGTGTTTCTATTTTGTCTTTAGTTTGGGTACCGGTGTGAGGTCCTAACTAAACCAAGTTTTTTCTCGTTTTTTTCAACCGGCGCTGAACCATCGGTCGTCAGGCCTTGTCTTCTCTCTTACCCGGCCTAACTAATCCACCAGGGGTAAATAGATTTTCTACCTTATCCGGGCCTAAGCCAATTCGAATAAAAATTTCTGTTTGGGCATAGCTTAACCAGCCTAAATAAGCCAGTGGGTTAAGCCAAAATTTGAAAGGTTATGTCACAGAAACCCAAGAGAAAAAACGGTCTCATTAGGTTTCAGCGTTGCACCGAGTGTGGTGAGCAGTTTGCTAAAGCTGACCTACACTTAATTTGTCTGTATTGCTTGGGTTTCGACCACTTGCAAGCAGACTGCAAAATCTGCAACAATTTTCCCCAATCTATCCTAGATAGAAGACTGGGTAAGTTACGGGAAAGGATGGAGAAATCATCCGAGGATGCCGGTTCTGGTGAACCGTCCGGTCCGGTTACAGAACCTACTGACCAGGGCGAGTCTTCGTCTACTAAAAGACAGTCGGACTCAACCCCGGATACCATACTGTCCAAAAAATCCAGGAAGTCCGGTTCGGAACCATGCAAACAATTGGTCGCGTTTCCAATCGCTGAGGAAATCGCTAAAGCGATTCGGATTGCCCAGTCTCTGCAGCCCAGATTTGGGTGAACCGACTCAGTGACCCGTTGGGCAGTCACCGGTTCGGGTGCCTGCCGGTTCAACTCCTTCTGGTCCCTTGGACCCTGAGGAGTATTACGAATCAGATTTTGAATATAATGCTGAAGATGAGGATGATGGGGAACCTGTTGATCCTGATGTTTCCCCTGATCATCCTCAGTATGAGTCTCCTTCTTGGCCCCCTTCTGAGGCTACCTTCCATTTTGCCTTTATGAGGCAGGTAGCAGAGACACTGCAGCTCTCTGTCCAGGAGGCTAGACAGGAGGAAGATGAGGAGGAAGACTACAGGGAAATGATGGCCCTTCCTGTTTCACAGGGCCTTTCCATCCCTATATCCCTGAAAAGACAAACCCTCAAGGTCCTCCAGACCCCTTTCTCTGCCCCTCCCTTGGATAAGAAGATGGACAGAAAATATGTCCTGGCTGGCAATGCCACTGAGTTTCTCTCCTCCCATGGCAGCCATGTGGGGGTTGTACAGACTGCAGCATGTGAGAAGGCTGGTATTCTCCTGGCTTCCCATCCTCTGGACAAGGATTCCAGGACAATTGACTCCCTGGCCAAGAAAACCCATTTGGCCTCCTCCCTGGGCATAAGGCAGGCCCCCTATATGGCCTATACTTCCAGGTACGAAAAGTCACTGTGGGAATCTGTACAACAGTTGGCTCAAAAAGCTTCTCCTGAACTGGCAGCCGACCTTCAGGAGGTGGTTTCTAAGGGTATCCAAGCATCCAAGTCCCAGTTTCATATGGCTGTAAACTCTAATGATGCAGCCTCTTGGGCTATGGCATCTGCCATTTCCCTCAGGCGGTTTTCCTGGTTGAGATATACCAACCTCTCCCAGCATACCCAGAACAATGCTCTGAATTTTCCCCTAACATAAAATTCTTTGTTTGGGGAGCAGACAGAAGCATACATGAAGAAGGTGAATGACTACAGGGTGGCATACAGGCGTGCTTCTGCGAAAAAGAAGTCTGCCAAGCCTCAGAAGCAACAGGCCAGAGGGGGCAGGGGAAGACCTTTCTCTAGGCCCTTCCATCAGGCCCAAGCTTTCCCTTCTTCTCAGCAACCCAGGGGATTCTTCAGTGGATGAGGAAGAAGGGGCACAGGCCAAGCTGCCTCCACCTCACACCCCTCTATTCCCGCCAAGCAGACACACTGATGGGTCTTTTCAACTCGCCTCCCCTACCCCTGTAGGAGACAGGCTGACCCACTATCTCCAGGCCTGGCAATCCATCACTTCAGACAAGTGGGCCCTGGAAATAGTGGGTCAGGGACTTGCTCTCCACTTCAAGTCCTTCTCCAGGTTTGGGAGCAAGATCCTTCAGGCCTTCCAGCCCTTCAGAAACAGCTCTGCTGGAGGCAGAGGTTTCCACCCTCCTTCTCTCAAAGGCAGTGGAGCCTGTGTCCCCTCAGCACAGGGGAATGGGGTTGTACTCCAGGTACTTCCTTGCCTTAAAGAAAAATAGGGAGTGGCAGCCCATCCTAGATCTCAGATACCTGAACAGGCATCTTTCAAAGTCAAAGTTCAGGATGACAGCCTCGGCTACAATCCTACCCATCTTCAGACAAGGGGACTGGCTGGCATCTCTAGATCTCAAGGATGCTTACTTTCACATACCAATCAGACAGTCCCACAGAAAGTACCTCAGATTTCGGCTACTTTCAGGACACTAGCAATTCAGAGCCATGACCTTTGGGCTGACCTCTGCCCCAAGGGTGTTCACAAATTGCCTAGCAATGGTAGTGGCATTTCTCAGAAAGCAAGGGGTTTCTGTCTACCCCTAGCTGGACGACTGGCTGCTAGCAGGCCAGTCCTCCCAACAAGTAAAACAGTCTCTGGAGCTCACTCAGGTAACTCTCCAGTCCCTGGGTTTCTTAATAAACCTCAAAAAGTCAGTGCTGACTCCTGTCCAGGTCCTGGACTTCATGGGGCAGAACTGGACACTATCCAGGAAAGGCCTTCCTGCCTCCAGGAAGAGCTCAGGCACTCATACAGCTGGCAGGGTCCTTCCAACTTCGAGTTCCTCACCCAGCAAGGCATTTCCTGCAACTCCTGGCTCACATGGCCTCTACCACAATCGTGGTCCTAGGAGCAAGGTTTCATGAGGGACATTCAGTTTCATCTGAGGTCCTTTTGGTCCCAAAGAAAGGATTCCCTGTCCAAGCTAATCCCTGTATCCTCCACCCTCCTGCAAGCCCTACAGTGGTAACAGGATATGGACAATCTCAGAGTGGGAGTACCTTTTCTTCAGAAGGTTCTCTCACTGGTATTGACAACAGATGCTTTCCTGTTGGGTTGGGGTGCACACCTCGGGAGAGCACAGCTCATGGGACCTGGCAACCTCAGGAGTCTTTGTTGCACATCAACCTCCTGGAGCTCAGGGCAGTGTTCCTAGCTAGTCAGGCATTTGCCAATCATTTGCAAAGGAAGATGGTTCAAGTCAGGACAGACAATACCACCACAATGTACTACATCAACAAGCAGGGGTGACAAGGTCCTCTCTCCTCTGCACAGAATCCATGAAGATTTGGAGTCTGGCCTACTCCATGGACAGCTCCCTGTCAGCAGTCCACTTACCTGGGAAGGACAATATCCTAGCAGATGCTCTCAGCAGGATCAGCCAGGGCCATCACGAGTGGGCCCTGAACAGACAAGTCCTCTTGTCAGTATTCAGGAGGTGGAGGGGTTCCAGAGATAGACCTCTTTGCAGTCCCAGTCATCAATTGCCTCTGTACTGCTGCAGGTCTCCTGTTCGGGGCTCGATGCCCCTGGAGGCTCTGCTTCTGGATTAGACAAGCAGGTTTCTGTATGCTTTTCCTCTCTTTCCCATGACCCTCAGGGTCCTAGTCAAGCTCAGGTCTCAGCCTGTGACCATGATCCTCATAGCCGCAGACTGGGCCAGACAGCCATGGTATCCAATGCTCCTGTCCCTGTCAGTGGCGAATCCCATTCATCTCCCCAGGAGACATAACCTGCTGACATCAGCTCAGGGGAGGATCCTCTTCCCCAATCTTCAGTCCCTCTACCTCGGGTTTGTCTCTTGAAGACCTGGAGTATGCAGGCCTGCATCTCTCGGAAAGTGTCTTGGACATACTAAGAGTGTCCAGAAAGCCCTCCACTAGGAAAACCTATTCCTCTAAATGGAAAAGGTTCTCCATCTGGTGTTCCCAGAAGGGCCTGGAACCACAGCAGTCTGGGCTTCCAGTGCTGCTGGACTATCTGGCACACCTGCTGTCTCTTTGTTTACAGCCTTCTACATTAAAGGTACGTTTGGCAGCTCTCTCTGCATATTTGTCAGCAGGGAAGGGCCCTTCCCTAGCTGCACATCCAGTCTTCAAGAAGTTCTTTAAGGGGCTGTTACATCTCTACCCCCTCACAAAGAGCCCATTCCAGTCTGGGATCTCAATATTTGCATAGATCAGCTTATGCAGCTTCCCTTTGAGCCCATGTCTTCAGCAGAACTCAAGTTTCTGACCTGGAAAACTGTATTTTTGGTGGCTATCATGTCCGCCAGGAGGATCAGTGAGCTCCAAGCCCTGTCAGTGGAGCCCAACTACATTGCTCCTCATAGGGACAAGATTGTCCTTCTGACTAATAGGAAGTTTCTTCCCAAGGTAGCTTCTGATTTTCACCTTAATCAATCTATCACACTACCTGTGTTCTTCACAGACCATTCCAGCTCAGGTGAACGCAGGCTGCACAGTCTGGACGTAAAAAGTGGCATCAGCTATTATATAGACAGGACAAAGGAACATAGACAGGGTTGCACCCAGCAGTTCCTTACCTATGGGGAAGTAGGTAAGGGCAAGCCTGCCACAAAGAGGACCATAGCCAGATGGATTGTGCCTCCTGCTACATGCTCGCTCCTTCCCTCTGCCTTTCCAGCAGCCACTGCTGCATGCTACTGCCGAGTTCGCGAATTGCTTCCTCACTCCATTTTTTGCCTTGGCGCTCTGACGCCCACCTATGCTGCACTGCTGCTCCGGACCTCCACTGCAGCTGTGCACCGCCACCTCCTTGCTGAGCTTCCGCTCCTCCGCTGCTGCTACCTGGATGCCTGGCCTTCTGCTTACTGTTGGAGCCTTCGGACCCTTTTTTTTCTCGGATGCCTTCCCAATTCCTTCCCCTTTACACTCGGTCGCAGTGTTTTCTTCATTGCTGCTGCCTGATGCTACCATTCACCCTGCCATATCTACTTGTTGGCCTATGCTGCTCCATTCGTGCTTCCCTTGAGCTCTCGTTTCGGACCTATCTCCCCGCTAGCTATTGCCGGCATCTGGCTGCCTCAGGATTCTGTCTGGCCCCTGCTTCTCAATAGCTGGCTTGTGACTTTCTTTTGGGGGGGAGATGCTACAGGTACTAATCACGGATAGATTGCATACACTTGACAGTACCTCTCAGGTAATTTACTGAGTGCTAACTATAAAGGAAGGCAAATCCCAGCACGAAGACATGTATAAATCTCGGAGCACTCATGGTGTCTGAAATTCGAGATGACTTAAAGTGGATAAACGGCAGCTAACAGATTACGACCAGCAGTTTATTCACTGACCATAACTGCTATCCTGCTAGTCATGGATGACTTCCCATTTCTATTACTTGTATATGGCACTTAAGTCCCGTTTTACTTCTGATTATTGCTACCATCTGCTGCACGGGTGCAGGCCCCCCTACTATGCACTCGCCTCTGCAATACATGCTTGTCAAGCAGCCCTCCTGGGCAATTCTCCGTCATGCTAGCTGTTTCTCATACCATCTACAGGTTTAGCTGATACCTGCCCGCGGCGTCTGGACTTCTGCCAGATAATTTATGTATTATGCCTCAGCCATTGACTAACACTCACATCAGATCCTTCCTATTACCACCGTCTCAGCCACTCCATCGATTTTGAACATTCCAGGACACTGGTTTTTAGTCAAGCCTTCCAGTGCTGGTTGCTGCAGCTCTCACTTGCTTGTTCTCACCCGTGCCATTTGCGGATCATGATCGTACCATGGTTCAAGAAATTACAGCATTATCCTTGGCCATTTACCATGCCGCTTCGCTTCAATCATTTACTGCACCTACCTCACTTTCCAGATGACTACCACCCTTCTTACCTTACCCGCTGACCTACGTGTGGTCCTGCTGCATATGCTAGCTTTTGTGGGGCTTAGTCACCATTATCTACTTACCTTACCAGCTGATCTATGTGGTCCAGCTGTGCATGCTACCTTATATGGGGCTAGCTGCTTCTCTGTTCTACCTTTCCAGCTGACCTTCGAGGGGTCCGCTGCACATGCTAGCTTACGTGAGGCTAGCCGCTACTTTACTTACCTTACCGACTGACCTACGAGGGGTCGAACTGTGCATGCTAGCTTATGTGGGTCTAGCTGCCACCTTGCTCACATTACCAGCTGACTTTGGTGGGGTCCAGCTGCACCGTATTTGCCTACTTCTATGACCTGCTTCACCCTTCAGGCCAAGGGTACACTACTTCTACTCTACCTGCCTCACCAGCTTGTGGCCTAAAGATTCGCTTATTCTACTATACACCTACCTGCTGCCCTGGCAGCCAGCCCAGGAATTCCTTACTATGGATTCACATTTTGATGTTTCGACATTCATCATCTATTCTTTGGACGCTTTTGCCCTGCTTCCCTGCTACTACGTCTGCATCATGCAGCTTGCTTACTCCTATAACTTATGTACAGGTTCACTTCTTTACCTTACTTGATCATATAACCTGCTTTGACCTTACAGGGCTTAGAGGTCATCATGACTAACCTGCCATGACAATCTACTGTGCTCCTCATGAGCTGGCATCCATCTAACCTATGTTTACATATTTATTGTGATATCTACCTACCAGAACAGGACCCTCTGCATTGCATGCAGTTCAACATTTCCATTGCATTATCTACCACTGCTGTGCAATCTGCCTTGCCCCATGGGGCCGGAGGTTAGCCATCACATAATAAGGGAGAGGGGAGGTGGGCAGAGGGAGACAGTGAAAAGGCAGAGATACTGAATGAATACTTTTGCTCAGTATTCACAAAAGAAGATGAGAAGGAGTTACCTAAACCAGACAATAGAAGCACTCTGGGTAGGGGGGTTGACACTAGTCCATTTACAGAAGAAAGAGTCCTGAAAGAACTCCTAAAATTCAAGGTGGACAAAGCAGTGGGGCCTGATGGGATTCACCCCAGAATCCTAAACGAACTAAGGGAGGACCTAGTGACACCACTGACCACACTTTTTAACAAATCATGGGAGGATGGGGTGGTACCTGAGGACTGCAGGAAGGCAGATTTGAGTCCCCTTCACAAAAGTGGGAGCAAGACTGAAGCAGGAAACTACAGACCTGTACGTTTGACCTCAGTGGTAGGGAAAATGATGGAATCACTTCTGAAAGAAAGAATTGTTGAGTACCTAGAGGCCAGCAGGGCATAGGACCCAAAGCAGCATGGATTTACAGCAGAAAGGTCATTTCAGATGAATCTAATAGTTTTCTTTGACTGGGTGACCAAAGTAATAGACCAGGGAGGGGCTGTGGATATGGCCTACCTAGACTTTAGCAAGGCATTTGACACAGTCCCGCACAAAAGATTAATAATCAAGTTAGCCAGCCTGGGAGTGGGTCCCAGGGTGGTAGCCTGGGTTGCAAACTGGCTGCACAACAGGACACAGAAGGTAATAGTGAGTGGAACACATTCCGAAGAAAGGGGGGTCACTAGTGGAGTACCTCAGGGCTCAGTACTGGGTCCAGTCCTCTAATATCTTTATAGGTGACATTGCAGATGGTCTGAGGAAAGGTATGCCTCTTTGCAGATGATACAAAGATCTGTAACAGAGTTGATACACAAGGGGGTAGAAAGGATGAAAGGGACTTGGCAAGGTTGGAGGAATGGTCAGACATATGGCAACTTAGATTCAATGCAAGAAGTGCAAAGTAATGCACCTGGGAAACAAAAACCAGGAGAAGAGTACACAATAGCAGGGAGGTACTAACAACAACAAAATGGAACGGACTTAGGGTAGTCATATCAGATGATCTAAAGGTGGGTAAGCAATGTGAGAAGTCAGTAAGGAGAGCCAGGGGATACTGGGATGCATAGGAAGGACATCACAAGTAGAAAAGGAAGTGGTTATCCCTCTGTACAGACAGTTGGTGAGACCCCATCTGGAGTACTGGTGCAGTTTTGGAGACCTCATCTACGCAAGGACATAGACAGGATGGAAGCAGTCCAGAGGAGGGCAACTAAAATGGTACAGGGTCTGCATCAGAAATCACATGAAGAGAGACTGAGAGAGCTTAATATGTATACCCTTGATGAAAGGAGGGACAGGGGGACATGATAGAAACATTCAAGTACCTCAAGGGAATCAACAAAGTCCAGGAGGGTAGCATCTTTCAGAAAAAGAGATGTGTAAGAACAAGGGGACACAATTTAAAGATAGAGTGGGGACGGCTCGGGAGTAATGTGACGACATTTTTTTTTTCACGGAGAGAGTGGTGGATGTGTGGAACTGCCTTCCTGTGGAGGTTGTTGGGGCTAAAACAGTGGGGGAATTCAAACATGCATGGGACAGACACAAGTCAATTGTAGTGGGGGGTGGCAGGAAGTAGGCTGTTGGTTAACTAGAATCTGCAGCTTATCCAGTAGATAGGGAAATGGGCAGACTGGGTGGTCCAAGTGGTCCTTATCTGCCGTCAAAGTCTGTTTCTATGCCCCTATGGGCTCGGAGGTCCTTTGTTCCTATGTATTACTGCACCATATTCGCCTGCTTCTATGACCTGCCTTCGCCCATCGGGCTGGGGGGTTTAACTACTTCTACTGTACACCTGCCTTGCCCGGCTCGGGGCCTGGAGATTCGCACATTCTACTATACACCTACCTGCTGCCGTGTCAGCCAGCCCAGGAGCTCCTTTACTATGGACTCGCATCTGGATGTTTCTACATTTGTCATCTATTCTTGGATGCTTTGCCCTGCCTCTTCAGCCGTGTGGAATTACTACTGCTACACTCTTTCCAGGACACTTAGTTGAGCTTCTCCTGAAGACCTTCACTATCCTGATTTATGCTCTACCACTTCTCGGACCCTGTGACAACGCTACTTCTTTTGACTCAGCCTCTTCAGTTATCACCATCTCTGACTCCTAAGCTTGACTATTCAGGACTTGTCAGGATATTCTTCATAAGTCAATTCTAGCTAAGGTGTCATTCTGGCTTAAAACATAGATGTCAACATTGTTCCTGCTTTGCCCTTACTGGGCCTAGGCGTCATCCCGACTAACTCGCAATTACACTCCTACTGCGCTCCTCGTGAGCTGGAAATACATCTGACCTACTTCTACATATTCACTTCATTCTCTACCTACTTAATGCTTGCTTCCCCTGTCTGGATTGAAGGTTCCTACTGCTCCATCCTCCCTATTACGTAGCATATGCCATTTCTTGTGCTTCATTGCCACGGCCTTCATTTGCTAACCTTGCCATGCAGAACTTGACTCATCAGTTCTCCTTCTTGACATGGATGCGGCGCCTTGATTCCTGGATCTCCTCTCCGAAGTCATCCTCACCTGCTGGAGTGCTTCACCACCTGCAGCTCTTTGCTTCAAATTAATTTCAACCATGGATACCTCTCTATTTCATTCCAGTCTGCTCATGGATTCTCGAACTTGGGGTTTACTAGATGGTTGCTTGCTCTATTCTCCTGACATGTCACAATTCAATATATCTTCAGTTCTCCATTTCTCTGGATGGGGTTCTACATCTTTGGGGTTCGGATTAGCCAATTAGATTATTTAGGATTACTCTCCTTTAGTATGCCCAGAAGGACAGGCAGGTCAGTAGCCATGGGTCCTCAGAGGTTTCCCCCCAAGGGGGTTTTTCCTCTCCTGTGTCCTACTGGTCACATTCTCTGGAGCTGGAGGAGGTAATCATATTGCTACTCATATTCTTGAGGTGTCTTCCTACTCGACTCCTTCATCAGTCGGATACAGAACAATCGTCATAATTCTTTTGGGGGGGTCTCATAATATTGGACTAAGCATTCTTTACGGTGGGATACAGAGTAAAGCCAAACCAAACTAAATTATAACAATGTTACTCATCAGCTCAAGCATCTAAGCACTTTCACAAGACTATCCAGCTCACTCGTACTATAAGCACTGACTGTATAACTATGTTCAAAGTACCTAAGCACAGATCAACTCAAACTGCTACATATCGGAAGACCCATGTCCTACTTACCTATCTGGCCTCTTTATCCAAGCACAAACCTTCATTATCCAATTGCGGTACGTAGCAGAAGCACTGAGCTATGAACCACACATAATTTATAATTCTTAGCTAGTCTGTAGCAGGAAATTGAAGAGGTAAAGGGCCCCTCATGTTATACAGGTGGCGCCAGTCAACATCAACGTGGGCAGCCTCGGCTAGACAAGTTTCCAAGTGGTTCAGACACCAGTGGCTTACAGTTCCACAAGTGTGGCTCTATGGAGGAGATTCTCTCAATGATATACTGTTACTGGTATGTATCTAGCCCATTAGTTCTCAGACTTTTTCATAGTGAGCTTCCCCCAAGCCATGGAAAAAATCTTTAGCCTCCCCCAAATACTGAAATGATCTTGGGCTTCCCCATGGAAAAACTGTATATTTATTTATTAATAATAACTGGCTTTCCCTTTTTCCCATAGGGAAACCGTGGCGTAATTTTGCTGTTATAAAGGTGTTTATAGCAGCAAACATCGCCACAGTTTCCCTGCTATCTTGCGTACTCCGCCTTGTAGCGCCACCACTCAAGACCGCCCGACCACTTCCATCTCTCCTAAACAGTACCGGACTGACAGAAGAACTCAGCGGTAAGTTCTTGTTTTTTTTCCCACACAGTAAAACCTCACAAACCAGGGCAAAAAGGTTTTAAAATACACCGATTCAAATCGGCACCTCAGAAGCCACACTGCAAATGCATCGAAGCTTTTATTTTATATAATTGCTGAGGCGAAAAGGAAACCAGCAATTATATAAAATAAAATATGGGTCGGATATATCCAACTCGATTTACACACTCTCGTTGT
Organism: Neoceratodus forsteri; assembly: GCA_016271365.2. Taxonomy (NCBI): domain Eukaryota; kingdom Metazoa; phylum Chordata; order Ceratodontiformes; family Ceratodontidae; genus Neoceratodus; species Neoceratodus forsteri. Next base: position 1,073,027,983 of record CM028130.1, read on the forward strand.
GGATGTTGAAGAACCGGGCTTCGCCTCGGGTTTATGTAGCATCCCACAACTCGGGTGTGTGTAAAATCTCGTTACACACCCCGACTCATACTTTATTCTCTATTTTATTAAGTACTAGGATTACAATGACCTTTGAACCAGAGGTTCTTTTACAAAGGTTCCGTGTCAATAAAGAGGGGTACAACAGCTTGAGGTACAAACTTGGTGGTTACAAAATAAAATATAGGTTAAGAATAACACAGTATTACAAAGACTAGAAAACATTTGCTGCACAATGAGCAGATTAGAGGTTACAAAGCACAAAACACAGTATTACAAAGACAAGATAAACTGCATGTAGAATAAACAGTCAGAGGTATGACCTAGTCAAGATTTAAGTGCAAGGGTGTGGGCTGAAAGTGCGGGAGTGAGAGGTAGGGAAAAGAGTAGGGTAGAGGTGGGGAGGGAGGAAGGAGTCGAGGAGAAGGGAGGGGGTTGAGAGGGTTTGCGGTCTGGGAGGATGAAGGAGACAGAGATGGGAGGATGGTGACTTGGAATAGAGAGATAGGATGGTGGAGTAGGGTGCGGAGGGGTGGGTACTGAGGGAGTACTGTAAGCAGGAAGCTAAGGGCGTGGGCAGGAGATGGGGAGGGGCAGAGGGACATGGTAGTGTTAAAAGAGCAGGGGAGATGGGGAGGTGACTGTTAGAGAGAAGGCAGAGGAAGGGAGAAAGTGGGGGGTAGTTGGAGGGGTAGGGTTGAAGGGTGCAGGACAAGAGTCAGGCCTAGGTAAAGCCAATCACAGCAGCATTGAGTAAGGAGGTGTTGACAAAGTTTTAGTTTTAAAGCTCCCAGTTTTGGTTCAGCAAGAACATCTGAGGGGAGACAGTTGAGAAGGGTGTACAGTACATCAAGAATAATATTAAACTTCTTTGAGTAGTTAGCTCTAATTTAGTTTATTGTAACCCCCTTTCCCTGGGCAATTCTACTTGCTAAGCTACTTAGACTCTTGAATCATTGTTACCCCTTGTTGCAATATTTTCCTGGGACAGATTGCTTTCTCTGTCTGTTTCATCTGAACATACGAAGAAGCTAGCAGAAGAAGGTCAGTTGGTCTATCAAGTCTGCTCGTACTGCAGGGTCCACAGTTTGAGCCACTGTCCCTGCCCTCCTCCTCCCCACTCCTCCCATTCTCCCTACCCATGATCCTTACCTTCCCCCATGCCTGTCCCAGTCTCTCTTAAAGCCGCCCACTGTCTTCAATGGGATCACCTCTTCCTGCAGGGCATTCCAAATGTCAACCACCCTCTCTGTAATAACCTTACTACTGACATCTGCCTCTCCTGCTCTTACCCTGCTCTTAAGCAACTTCCAAAGAATCATTTTGCTCCCTCCAGCACTTGCTCCTGGTACCTCTCTGCTTAACCCTTGTATTTGGACTGTTCTGCCACCATTCTAATGGGTCATTTGCCACCTAATTATTTGTTCATTGTTCCCATTGGTTTGCACTATTGTTTATTTTGTGTTGCTTGGCTGTTTTGCAGTTACCTTTTGAACTGTGTTCACTCCTTACCCTTCCCTGGGTACTTCTGAAATGAGCCTTGGCTCTGTGTGCCTTTCCTCTCACTGATTTGTAAATAAATATATTATACTTTTTCGGTTTGCTTCATAGTTTCACACGTAATATCTAAAACTCTAAACTTAAATACAGTACTTTTTCAGACTTGCTTGAGCCTGTCCTAGAACAGATTGGGGCCTCACCATTTGAGAAACCCTGATCTAACCTTTTCTTTTGTGTGCTGTTTCATTGAACTAACTATACTGTTTACAGAATTTACAGCCCTTGAATTCTTCCTGAGACATACTGTATATCGGAACGAGCCCTTGGCAGACGCATTGTCATAACTGGAAGAAGCACTCAAATAGACAAATTTAATCATGGGTGATGTCACCTCAAAGTAGTATCTGTTGCTTCTCACCCCAGGAACACTCCAATATTCCTAACTCTTTGCAGTTTGCCTTAAAGGTCAGAATGCCCGGAGATGGAATGCTAGGCAAATGATGGAATCATTGGCATGAGCCACTTTTCAAATGCTGCCACCTATCAACTGCCTACATTCTAACCCTCAGATTTCTCTCTCTGCCTGTTAAGACCAGACGCCTGGAGATTTTCTCCTCCTCATCTAGTCTCAAGAAGCCTTAAAATTCATAAATACTTAAGTATTTCTTGATTATTTTCATTTGCTGCCTCATATCTTTGTGTTTTTCTATAACCGTTAGTTTATTTAGCTAGTTTAGTATAGTTTTCTCTGTTCCTCTCGGTTCGGGATAACTGCTGAGGAACCAAGGTATTTTGCGCTAATTTTAGTTTTTTTCTATTCATTTTGTGGTATTTTGACTGTTTAAACTTTATATTTTAGAACCAATAACTTTGGATCTGAACTGCTATTCTCGGTTCAAATTTTATCGGTTCCCAGTTCCGCTCTGTTTCTCTGATCGGTTCCTGAACTGACTGCAACCGATAAAAAGTGTTTAAAATTAAGTTTTAAAAGGTTTTACTATTACGGTTGCGGTTTTTCTTCATTATGTCAGAAAAACCTAAAAAGAGAACTGGTGAACCCGGTTTTAAAAACTGTTCTGATTGTGGTGAAGTCTTTGCCAAAGCAGGTAAACACTCTGTTTGTGTTTTCTGCTTGGGTTTTGACCATTTAAAGTCTGACTGTGCTATCTGTAAATCTTTTCCAGACAAGATTTTAGAAAAATGTCTGGACAGACTAAATAAAAGATTAAAGGGTCCCTCTGGCTCTGATCAGCCGAAACCCTCAGGATCTATGGGTGACACCACAATTTCTGCTATTTCTACCCCTGACATGGGTAAAAAGAGACCCTCTGAACCGGCTAGCTTCCCTGTTCCTGTTAAAAAACAGAAAAAGACAAAGCACACTGAACCCCCTGTGGAAAAGGGGAATTCTGAAGTGCCTGCCACTGTGCCTTCTCCTGCTGAGATTGCACAAGAAATAAAAATTATGCAAGCATTGCAGGGTCTGCTGCCTGTGGTATCACAGTCCCCAGTCCAGTCTTCTGCACCCTCCATCCCACTCTTTCTTCCTGAACAGTGTGAGGGAGAGGAGGAGGAGGGGGAAGAAGAAGAAGGTGAGCCTATAGTGCCTGAGGTCTCCCCTGAACAGGAGTTTGGTTCTCCTTTCAGCACCACTGAAGATTATTCTTCACATTTTTCCTTTATTGGGAAAATTGCTGATGCCTTGTACATCCCTACTACTGAATGGGATTGACTCCAACTAAAAAGCTTTTACTTCCCATCAATAAATTCTTCAAAAGGGATATTTTTAAACTCCTCCAAGCTCCTGGGTCTGCCCCTCCTCTAGACAAGAGGGTGGACAAAAAGTATCGTCTTGACAGAACAGGGGCTGAATTTTTATTTTCACACCCTGACCACCAGGGGGTGGTGCAAGCTGCAGCTTGTGATAAGGCAAAGGTCCCTCTGGCCTCTTACCCTGCAGAGAAGGCCTCTAGGGAAATTGAAAGCATGGCCAAGAAAGGTTATTTGTCAGCCTCTCTGGCCATTAGGCAACCAAATTATCAGGCCTATGCAGCACAGTACCAGAAGGCTGTTTGGCAGTCTGTCCTGGACATGTCTGAAAAAGCAACTCCTCCTCTTTCAGCAGATCTGGCCGAAACAGCTAGGTTTGGCCTGGAAGCTGCCAAATATCAGTTTCAGATGGCAGCAGATAGCAATGAGACTGCTGCAAGGTGGATGGTAAATACCATAGCACAAAGAAGGTTTGCTTGGGTCAGAGTCACAAACCTAACACAGGATACACAGAATAAGACTCTGGATTTTCCTATGGAGGGCAATTTTTTATTTGGTAGCCATACAGAGGCCTACATGAAGAAGGTGGATGAGCATAAGGCCACCTTCCGTAGTAATTCTACAAAAGAAATACCCTCCACTTCCTCTAGACCATTCAGTAGGGGAGGTAGGAGCAGACAATTTCATACCAGGCCTTTTTACCAGGCCATGGTACTTCCTCAACATCCCAATACCCACAGTAAGGGTACTTAGGGTAGGGCAGAGAGGTGCCAGGCGGCTACCCAGTCTCAGCCCCAGGCTAAACAGGACCCCTGACTTCTTCATTCAGGCTGCCTCTCCCTTACCAGTAGGGGGCAGGCTGACTCATTTTCTCCACAACTGGAAAACCATCACCACAGACAAGTGGGTTCTGGAGATAGTGGGTCATGGCCTGTCCCTAAACTTCAAATCCTCCCCTGTTCAGAGAAACAGAGCTTACAAATCCGCTTCCCACCTAGAAAGCAGAAGGCTGGAAGAAGAGGTGAAATGCCTTCTTTCTCTGATGGCAGTGGAACCAGTACCACTGAATCAAAGGGGGAAATGACCTTACTCAAGGTACTTTCTTACACCAAAGAAAAATGGAGAGCTGCAGCCTATCCTGGATCTCAGGGTCCTCAACAAATGCCTAACAAAACCAAAGTTCAAAATGTTAACTTTATCTGTGATTCTGCCAGCAATCCGAAAATGGGACTGGTTGGCATCATTGGACCTAAAAGATGCTTATTTCCACATTCCCATAAGGGAGTCTCACAGAAAGTTTCTCAGGTCCAGACTCCAATCAGGACACTATCAGTTCTCAGCTCTTTCTTTCGGTTTCATTTCAGCACCAAGGGTGTTCACAAAGTATCTGGCTGTGGTAGTGGCACACTTACGAAAACAAGGTGTCTCAGTATTCCCCTACTTAGACAACTGGCTAGTGGTGGGGGATTCACCACAACAGCTAACAGTGCACCTCCAACTCACTCAACATTTGCTGGAGTCTCTGCGGTTCAGTTTAAACCTGGAAAAATCAGCTCTGATTCCTTCTCAAATTCTTCAGTTTATAGGAGCAGAATTGAATGCAAAGGTGGGCAGAGCATCCTTGCCCAGAGACATGGCAAAAAGCATCCTGCAGTTGGCAGCCTCTTTCAGGCTCAGTGTCCCTAGGCCAGCAAGGCAGTTCCTGCAACTCCTGGGCCACATGGCTGCTACAACAGGTACAGTGCTGGGATCCAGGTTTCAGATGAGGGATATCCAATTTCATCTAAAAACTCATTGGTGCCAATGAAAGGATTCCCTGTCAAAGCTTGTTCCTGTAACAAAAACATTTATTCAAGCTCTTCAATGGTGGAAAGAAAAAACCAACCTCAGAGAAGGGGTTCCTTTTCAGAAAGAGCTTCCTTCAGTTATTCTCACAACAGATGCATCCCTCCTGGGCTGGGGAGCTCATCTAGCAAAGCACACTGCCCAGGACACTTGGTCAAGTGCAGAGATTCTTCTGCACATAAACCTGTTGGAGCTCAGAGCAATGTTTTTGGCAATGCACGCTTTCAAACCACTGATATAGGGAAAGGTAGTGCAAGTCAGGACAGACAACACTTCTACCATGTACTACATAAACAAGCAAGGGGGAACAAGATCAAGCCTCCTTTGCATGGATGCTATGAAAATCTGGACCCTGGCCTACTCACTGGGCTCCACCCTGCAGGCCATTCATCTGCCAGGCAACGACAATGTTTTGGCAGATACTCTGAGTCGGATCAGTCAGGACCATCATGAATGGTACCTGAACAGGCAAGTGGTACAGACTCTATTCAGAAGGTGGGGCACTCCAGAAATAGATCTCTTTGCCTCTCATCAGAGCCATCACTTGCCTCAGTTCTGTTGCAGACCTCCAGTAGTGGGCACGATTCCTCTAGATGCCCTTGCCCTGGATTGGTCAGGAAAATTCCTGTATGCATTCCCCCCATTTCCCCTGGTATACAGGGTGCTGTTGAAACTCAGGTCTCAGCCAGCAGCAATGATCCTGATAGCCCCAGGCTGGGCCAGGCAGCCATGGTACTCCCTGTTCTAACCCCAGTAATACTCAGGTATTCATAACTTTCTGCAGTAAGCCTGAAGGGTTGAACTGCCCAGAGAGATGCAACATATGCAAATAATGGAATCATCTGCACGTGACAGCTTTTCAAATGCTGTGCTACAGTAACTGTCAATGTTCTAAACCTCTTCAAATTTAATTCTCCACCTGAACAGTTTGGTCGCTCAGAGTGTCGCTCTTCATCTGAAGTGAAAACCTATAAAAACATATAAGTATTGTTTGATTTTTCATTTGCTGCCTTATATTGTTTAGCTTAGTTAAACTTGATTTTTGTGGTAAAATTTTTTTTTTTTTCTTGGTTCCTCTCGGTTCGGTATAACTGGGAGGAAACCGAGTTAGTTCCCTGATTTTTAGCCTATTTCTGTTAAGGATAGTGTTTATCACTGTTTTATTTTTATTGTTTACATAAATTTTTGTAACTGTCTTTTTCAGTTACTGAACCGCTAGTACCAGTTCCAGAATCTTTTTCGGTTCGGTTCACCCGGTTACTTTTTGGTTTCGGAACCGACCAAAAAAAATGCAATTGTTATTATTTTAAATTGCCTTTTTGCGATTCTTTGTTTCTGGTTAAAATAACAGAAAAACCTAAGAAAAAAACATGTGAGCCCGGCTTTAAAAATTGTACTCAATGTGGGGATGTTTTTTCGAAAGCAGATATGCACACTATGTGTGTGGCTTGTCTGGGCTATGAGCATCTGAAGGAGGATTGTCCGATCTTCCTGACTTTCCCTGAAAAAAATGTTAAAAAACGCCTGGAACGGCTAAAAAAGAAACTCCCCAAGGGTCCCTCTGGATCTGACCAGCCAATACCCTCTACTACTGTGGCTGAACCCACAAATATTCCAACTTCCACCTCTGATACGGGTGATAATATAAAGAGGGGTTCTGAACCGGCTAGCTCCCTGGTTCCCTCTAAGAAGGCACGTAAACTGAAACATTCAGAACCCCCTACTTTTAATCAGGGGACTTCTGTTTCAACTAATGTCATGCCAACTCCTCAGGAGATTGCACAGGCGGTCAAAATTATTCAGGCTTTGCAGGGTTTGGTGCCCCCTGCACAGCAAGCCCCTGTGCCGACAGGACAGCCTGCCAGGATTCCTTCTATTGAAGAGGAGGAGTGTAGTGATTATAAGGAGGACGAAGGGGAACCTATTTTGCCAGAGGTATCCCCAGAACAGGACTTTGGGTTGCCCCTAGGGTATCTGAATATTTCTCTTCTCACTTTACTTTTGTGAGAAAGATGGCAGATGCCCTTGACTTCTCCACAAGGGAGTAAGTGGAGGATGAGGAGAAAATAGAGTACCTGGAAATGATGGGTTTGACTCCCACCGAGGCCCTCCTCCTCCCAGTAAATACATTTTTCAAAAAGGATGCTCTAAAGCTGTTGCAGATCCCAAATGCTGACCCCCCTCTGGATAAGAGGCTGGACAAGAAATATCAATTGGAGAGAGAAGGGGCAGAGTTCCTGTTCTCTCATCCAGACCACCAAGGGGATATTCAGCAGGTGGCCTGTGATAAGGCTAGAGTCCCTCTGGCTTCCCATCCACCAGATAAGGACACTAGGAAGATAGATAGCATGGAAAGGAAAGGATACCTGTCAGCCTCCCTAGCCATGCGGCAGGCTAACTTCCAGGCCTATGCTGCCCAGTACCAAAAGTCCCTGTGGCAGTCAGTATTGGCCATTTCACAGAAAGCTCCCTCACCCCTGTCTGATGATCTAGCAGAAACAGCTAGGTTTGGGCTGGAGGCGGCTAAATACCAATTCCAAATGGCTGCTGATACCAGTGACACTGCAGCCAGATAGATGGCAAATACAGTAGCCCAGAGGAGATTTGCTTGGCTGAGAGCTACAAATCTCACTGCTGACACACAGTCTAAGGCCTGGATTTTCCCTTGGAGGGAAATGCTCTTTTTGGGGAATCCACTGTGGCATATATGAAGAAGGTGGATGAGTATAAGACCACTTACAGGAGCAACTCTAGTAGAGACAGAGCTTCTCCATCCACCAGGCCTTATGGAAGGGGGGCCGGGGCAGGCCTTTTCATTCCAGGCCCTTTTTTCAGCCAGTGGCCATACCCCAATATCAACAGTTTCCACAACAGGGATACTTTAAGGGCTGGGGTTAAAGGGGATCTAGGCATGGAGCTCAAGCACAACTTCCACCCCTGGCCAAACAGACCCCCTGAAGTACAGACCGCCTCCTCACTCCCTATCGGAGCCAGACTCTCCCACTTCCTCCAGAATTGGATTACCATCACTTCGGACAAGTGGGTCCTGGAGGTGGTGGGTCAGGGTCTGTCTTTGAATTTCAGATCCCTTCCTCCTCTAGCAGCCAGGGATTTCAGTACACCATCCCAGGCAGAAAACACCTTGTTGGAGGCAGAGGTTCAGAAACCCCTGCTTTTAAAAGCAGTGGAAGCTGTTCCAAGCACCCTCAGAGGAAGGGTTTTTTATTCCAAATACTTTCTCACCACAAAGAAAAGTGGGGAGTTGCTGTAGAGAAACAAGAGGAACCTGATTATGTGTAGATGATGGACATCCCAGAGTCCTAGAGACTGTCTATTCCCCTTCATAAGTCTTTCGAGAAACAGACACAAAAGATTTTAAAAACTCCAAATTCTGTTCCTCCTGTCAACAGAAGGATGGACAAAAGGTACACCTTATCAGGTTCAAGGTACAGAGTACTTGTATCAGCAATGCAGCCATGTTGGGGTAGTGAAGGCTGCAGCCTGTGATAAGGCTAATATACCCTTGGCTTCACACCACCCAGATAAAGACTTCAGGAAGCTGGATGCCATGGCAAAGAAGCACTATATGGCATCCGTCCTTGGGACTCAGGCAAGCTAATTATATGGCCTATGCAGCCAGGTACCAGAAGTCCAGGTGGGACACTGTACTGGCACTGGCTAAGCAGGCCTCCCCCGCAGTTAGCCTCGGAGCTGGAGGGGGTGGCTGCTGATGGGATTGAGGCATCTAAGGTACAGTTCCATGCTGCTGTGGACTCCACTGATGTGTTATCTAGAATCATGGCTACATCTGTGGCTCTTCGGAGAATGGCTTGGCTCAGGTGTACTAGTCTGTCACAGGATACCCAGGCTAAGGCTATGGATTTCCCTGTGGTGGGTAATTCTCTATTTGGGGAGCAGACAGAGAATTACATGAAAAAGACGGATGAGTATAGGACCACCTATAGGAGTGTACAGGCCAAGGAAAGGCAGGCAACTCCTCAAAGGCACCAGGCTAGGGGCAGGGGCAGGCCTTTTCATAGGCTGTTCTACCAAGCACAGGCCTCTTCTCCCTTTCCTCAGAGGGGGTTCTTCAGAGAGAGAGGCAGAAGGGGGATGAGCAGGGCTGCATCCTTCCCTCAACCTAAGGCTCCTGCCAAGCAGACGCCCTGATATGTCAGCCCAGGTCGACTCCCCCATTCCTGTAGGAGGCAGGCTGGCTTACTTCGTCCAGGACTGGATGTCTGTTACCTCAGACAAGTGGATTCTGGAGGTGGTAAGCCAGGGGCTGGTTCTCTGCTTCAAGAAATTTCCAAAGCTGAGGGTCAGATCTTTTCCACCTGCAAGCATCTCCGAAACCACTGGTCTAGAGGCAGAGGTTTCATCTCTACTGGCTCTAAAGGCTGTAGAGAGAGTTCCTACATTGCACAGGGGCAAAGGTCTATACTCCAGGTACTTCCTTACCCCAAAAAAGACGGGAGTGGTGACCCATCCTAGACTTAAGTTATCTGAACAAACATCTTTTAAAACCAAAATTCAAAATGGTAACTCTGGGAATAATCCTTCCCTCTCTAAGGCCAGGGGACTGGCTAGCCTCCCTGAACTTAAAAGATGCCTACTTTCACATTCCCATCAGGTGCTCCCACAGAAAGTACCTCAGGTTCGAATTGCCATCAGGACATTATCAATTCAAAGCTATGCCCTTCGGCTTGACATCAGCTCCAAGGGTATTCACAAAATGCCTAGCAGTAGTAGTGGCCTTTTTAAGAAGGAAAAATATTTCCATATTTCCATACCTGGACGACTGGCTCATTGTGGGTCAGTCCCCAGACCAAGTCAAGTCAGACCTGCTAGTGACTCAGCAAGTGCTCACTTCCCTAGGATTCCTTCTCAATCTTCCCAAGTCAGCTCTCGAGCCTGTACAGCTCCTCACGTTCATAGGGGCAGAGTTGGATACAGTCAAAGCAAGAGCTTCAAACAACATAAAGTCTTGCTATATTATGACATATGCAGTGAGTCCCAACCTTCGAACTGCTCCGGAGGTGAAAGAGTTAACTTTCCATGCCAGGCATGGAACGATGAGCTCGAGCTCGGTTGAAACTCTGTCTGTTGTTCTTCAAACTCAAACCATCAGATTCTTTATTCCGCCTCACTGAACAGTCGCTCCGGAGATTTCTCCTTCTGCTCGGTTTATTTTGTCGGTTAAAGTATTGTTTTTCTCGGTTTTCGACCGAATTTAAACTGCAACTGGTCAGTTCAGACTCTGTCTGTGGTATTGTGAGTACTAGATATTTTTTACATTAATTTCTATTCTGTGTGGAACTTGTAAACGGTTTATCGGTTCGGTTTGAACCGATCAGGTTGTTTAAAATATATTAATCTGTCATTTAGAGTGTGGTTACCGGTTCTTATCTGTTCTAAAAAAAACGGATTTTATTACGTTTTTTTCCACGACCCGTGACACGGTTGGGAACCGATAATAGGGTCTTACCTGGCAGATTGCCATAAACGGTTAAGTTTGGTTAGGCTGGCACTATGTCTGAGAAACCCAAAAGAAAAACCCGGGCCCACTGGGTTTCAACACTGCAGTGTCTGTGGGGAAGTCTTTGCCAAGGCTGACCCCCACACCACCTGTGTTTATTGTCTGGGGTTTGACCACCTCAATGCAGACTGCCAGATTTGTAAAATGTTCCGCAGCTACCCTGGAAAAGAGAGTTGGTAGGCTCAGGGAAAGGAGGCCAAAAGTCCGCTGAACCGGATGGCCAGCCCGGTTCGGTTCCAACCGAACCGGAGGGAGTGCCCTCCGACCAGGGCGAGACTTCCTCGGACAAAAGGAGATCTGACTCTGAGGAGTCAGTTCCAGCAAAAAGGACTAAGAAATCAGCTGGTGTGGAGCCAAAACTTTCCTCTCCAACCGCTGAAGAAATAGCCAAAGCGATTAAAATTGTCCAGTCGCTTTCCCCGGTTCCAACCGAACCGCACCATCAGGTAAGCTGCAATTGGTTCGGCCGGTTCCACCGGTTCAAGAGTATGATTTAGAGGAATATTATGAACCGGAGAGGGGGAAGAGGAGTATGAGGAGAGTGAATGTGGATTTGAAAGTCTGGATGTGCCCATTGACCCAGACATCTCCCCAGACAGACCTTCAGGAGTGTCTCCTCCTAGGCTTTCTGAGTCCCCTTCTCATTTTATATTTTATAAAAAAGTGGCTGAAACCCTCCAACTCTCTATGGAGGAAGCTGTGGATGATCAAGAAGAGCCTGACTATGTGAAAATGATGGATATCCCAGAGTCTAGGAGATTGTCTATTCCTTTGCATAAATCTTTTGGGAAACAGACAGTTAAAATTCTAAAACTCCTCACACTATACCTCCTGTGGATAAGAGAATGGACAAGAGGTACACATTGTCAGGCTCTGATTCGGAATACCTTACACAACAATGCAGCCATGTTAGTAGTGCAGGCTGTAGCCTGTGACAAGACAAATATTCCCTTGGCTTCACACCCCCTGACAAGGACTCCAGGAGGATTGATGCCATGGCAAAGAAAACAGTACATGGCAGCATCCTTGGGACTCAGACAGGCAAATTATATGGCTTATGTTGCTAGATATCAGAAATCCAGATGGGATACTGTTATGGCTGTAGCAAAACAGGTCCCTGGCCAGCTTGCCATGAGCTGGAGCAGGTGGCTGCTGATGGTATTGAGGCATCCAAGGTGCAATTCCATGCTGCAGTGGACTCTAATGATGTGTCATCAAGAGTCATGGCTACATCTGTGGCACTTCACAGAATGGCTTGGCTCAGATGTACTAGCCTGTCACAGGATACCCAGACTAAGGCCATGGATTTTCTGTTGCAGGGTAATTTCTGTTTGGGGGCAGACAGAGAATTACATGAAGAAATGGATGAGTATAGGACCACCTATAGGAGTGCACAGGCCAAGGAAAGGCAAGCCACTCCTCAAAGGCAGCTTTCCAGGGGCAGGGGCAGGCCTTTTTACCAAGCCCAGGCCTCCTCTTCTGCTTATGCCCAGAGGGGGTTCTTTAGAGGGAGAGGCAGATGGGGTACAAGCAGGCCTGCTTCCACCCCTCAGCCCAAAGCCCCTGCCATACAGGCACCCTGATGGGGTTGCCAGGGCCGATTCTCAGCTACCTGTAGGGGGCAGGCTGGCTTACTTTGTCCAGGACTGGAAGTCTCTGACATCAGACAAGTGGGTCCTGGAAGTAAGCCAGGGACTGGTTCTCAGCTTCAAAAATTCCCAAAGATGAGAACCAGATCCTTTCCACCTGCAAATCCACCAGAGGCACTTGCCCTAGAGGCAGAGGTCTCTTCCCTCCTGGCTCTCAGAGCTGTGGAAATGGTTCCACCCCTACACCAGGGCAAAGGATTGTACTCCAGGTACTTCCTTACCCCAAAAAAGACAGGAGAATGGCGCCCATCCTGGATCTCAGATATTTAAACAAGCACCTTTTAAAACCAAAATTCAAAATGGTGACTCTGGGAATTATTCTACCTCTCTAAGGCCAGGGACTGGCTAGCGTCCCTGGACCTCAAGGATGCCTACTTCCATATTCTCATCAGAAGCTCCCATCGAAAGTACCTCAGGTTCGAGCTGCCCTCAGGCCATTACCAGTTCAGAGCAATGCCCTTTGGCCTCACCTCTGCTCCAAGGGTATTCACAGAATGCCTGGCAGTAGCAGTTGCTTCTCTAAGAAGGCAAAAAATTGCCATCTTCCCTTACCTGGACAACTGGCTCATAGTAGGGCAGTCTCCAGACCAAGTCAAGTTACATCTACAGATAACTCAGCAACTGCTCACCTCTCTAGGTTTCCTTCTGAATCTTTCAAAGTCAGTCCTAGAGCCTGTCCAGTTCCTCACCTTCATAGGCGCAGAGCTGAGCACAGAGAAAGCCAGAGCCTTCCTTCCTTTGGACAGGGCAAGGACCCTGGTCTCTCTGGCCTCCTCATTCACCCTGCAGGTCTCTCGACCAGCAAGGCATTTTCTACAGCTCCAGGGGCACATGGCTGCTTCTACAGCAGTAGTGCAGGGAGCAAGATTTCAGATGAGGGACATCCAGTTCCATTTGAGAGCCTTTTGGTCTCAAAGGAAAGACCTTCTAACCAAATTGATCCCAGTAACTCGAACCCTGATCCAAGCCCTACAGTGGTGGCAGGATCAGAGCAATCTGAGACAAGGGGTTCCTTTTGTCACTCAGTCTCATTCCTTAATCCTTACTACAGATGCATCCCTCTTGGAGTGGGGAGCTCACATGGGCGACCTCACTACCCAGGGATTGTGGTCCCTCAGGAATCTCTGCTCCACATCAGTCTGTTGGAACTCAGAGCAGTTTTCTAGCACTTCAAGTTTTTTCCAAATCTGTTCAGAACAAAGTTGTACAGGTCAGAACAGACACCACCACCACAATGTGGTACATCAACAAGCAAGGAGTCACTCGATCTACGGCCTCGTGCACCGAAGCAATGAAGTTGTGGTCTCTGGCTTACTCCCTGAACACCTCCCTTACAGCAGTTCACCTCCCAGGCAAGGACAATGTCCTGGCAGATGCTCGCAGCAGGATTTCCCAGGGCCATCACGAATGGTCACTGGACCCCCTGGTCCTGGAGGTAATTTTTGCTAGATGGGGCACCCCGCAGATAGATCTTTTTGCAGCCCCAGACAATCACCAACTTCCCCTTTTTTGCTGCAGGCCCCCAGTGTTGGGCTCAGTCCCTCTGGATGCCTTAGTTCTCAATTGGGAAGGGAAGTTTCTCTATCCTTTTCCCCCCTCCTCTCCTGTTCATAGTGTTAGTCAAAATCAGATCTCAGTCCTGCAAGATGATCCTGATTGCTCCAGATTGGGCCAGACAACCCTGGTATCCACTCCTACTGTCCTTAGCAGTCCATCTTCCCCTGTGTCTTCCCAGGAATCACAACCTGTTAACCTGTGCTCAGGGGAGGGTTTGCTACCCGAACCTCAGATCTCTCAGTCTCAAGGCCTGGCTCTTGAAGAGTTAGAGTTTGCTGATCTACACCTCTCCCAAGGTGTAATGGATATATTGAAGGCTTTTAGGAAACCTTCCACCAGGGCTACCTATAATTCCAAATGGAAGAGGTTTTCCATATGGTGCTCTGGGAAGCATATTTCCCCAGAATCTGTTGATTTACCCACAGTCCTTCATTATATGGTCCATTTAAATACCCTTGAGGCTGAGACCAGCTACCCTAAAAGTACATTTGGCAGCCGTGTATGCTTTTATTTCAGCAGGTAAACCTTCTTCTCTTACAGCTCATCCTGTATTCTCCAAGTTTTTTAAGGGATTGCTTCACAACAACCCTCCATTCAGGGCCCCTGCCCCTGCCTGGGATCTTAATGTTTGCATTACTCAGCTTATGCAACCCCCCTTTGAGCCCTTGTCTTCAGCAGAGCTTAAGTACTTGACTTGGAAGACTGTGTTTCTGGTAGCCATCACTTCTGCCAGACGCATAAGTGAATTACAAGCTTTGTCAGTGGAGCCTGATTTTATCTCCTTTCATAGAGATAAGGTGGTCCTCGGACTAACAGGAAGTTCTTGCCTAAGGTGGTTTTGGATTTCCACCTTAATCAATCTATATCTCTTCCAGTGTACTTCACTGACCATTCCTCCTCTGGCGAGAGGAGGCTGCACAGCTTAGATGTGAAGAGAGCCCTTAGTTACTACATAGAGCATAGCAAGGGTCACAGGTTTGACTCCCTCCAACTGTTCCTCACTTATGGTGAGGTTGGTAAAGGGAAACCTGCCACTAAAAGATCCATTGCCAGGTGGATTGTCTCTTGTATCCAATTCTGTTATGAAAAGCTGGGTAAGGTTCCTCCCTCAGGCCTGAGGGCTCACTCTACCAGAGGTACAGCTGCTTCCTGGCTGCTGCCAGGGACATCCCTATTCTAGAGATATGTCAAGCAGCTACCTGGAAAACAGTTCACACTTTTACCAAGCATTACTCCCTGGACATCCAGGCTAGGAGTGATGTCTCGCTTTGACACAGCTGTGCTTCAGAGCCTATTTCCTAAGTAGGTTCTGTCCTCCTCCATGGAGGTACTGCTGTGTAGTTCGTATATAAACATAATATAGCAAGACTTCATGTTGTTTGGAAGCAAAAATTACTCACCTTAGTAATGTTGTTTCTTCTAATGGAGTCTTATATATTATGAACTACCCCTGCCTGCCCTCTCAGAACCTCTGTTTTGGATGTGGGTGAGCAGTGCTGTGTTGGCACTTAGTAGATGCCCATCTTGTTGTTTTCACCCCTCCTTTTTTGGGGTGACTTGGTGTTGTGTTTTTCATTTTTGGGTCTCCTGACTTGAGTCTTTGTTTTGGGACAAAAAAATGTGTTCTTATGTTTAGTTGCCAGTTGGCTAGTGTAGGTTTACAGCTTCCACACGGGACCTCAGTGAGTTTAGCGCATAAAGATCTGACGGTTTGAGTTTGAAGAACAACAGACAGAGTTTCAACCGAGCTCGAGCTCAGCGTTCCATGCCTGGCATGGAAAGTTAACTCTTTCACCTCCGGAGCAGTTCGAAGGTTGGGACTCACTGCATATGTCATAATATAGCAAGACTCCATTAGAAGAAACAACATTACTAAGGTGAGTATTTTTTCTTTTCTTCTCCTGGAAAGGGCAAGAGCTATTGTAGAGCTGGCTTCTTAATTCTACCTTCTGGTCTCTCGGCCAGCAAGGCACTTCCTTCAACTTCTGGGCCACATGGAAGCTTCTACAGCAGTGGTCCAAGGGGCCAGATTTCATATGAGGGACATTCAGTTTCACCTGAGGGCCTTTTGGTCTCAGAAGAAAGATTATCTAACTAAACTAGTTTCAGTGACCCAGACTCTGATCCAGGCTCTCCAATGTTGGCACGATCAGGGCAACCTCAGGCAAGGAGTCCCATTTGTCATTCAGTCTCACTCTGTGGTCCTAACCACGGATGCTTCTCTATTGGGGTGGGGAGCCCATCTGGGGGCTCTCACAGCTCAGGGACTGTGATCCCCTCAGGAATCCCTTCTTCATATCAATCTCTTGGAACTCAGGGCGGTCTTTCTGGCCCTGCAAGCTTTCTCTCAGCCAGTGCAGAACAAGGTGGTTCGGGTCAGGACAGACAACACCACCACCATGTGGTACATCAACAAGCAGGGAGGCACTCAGTCCATGGCCTTGTGCACGAAAGCCATGAAATTGTGGTCCCTAGCTTATTCTCTGCAGGCCTCTCTGATAGCAGTCCACCTACCAGGAAAGGACAATGTGCTAGCAGATGCATTGAGCAGGATCTCCCAGGGCCATCACGAATGGTCCCTGGACCCTCTGGTGTTGAAAGTGATTTTTTTCAAGGTGGGGCACTCCAGAGATAGATCTCTTTGCAGCCCCAGACAATCACCAACTTCCTCTGTTTTGTTGCAGACCCCCAGTCTTGGGCTCAGTCCCTCTGGATGCTCTGATCTTGAACTGGGAAGGGAAATTTCTATATGCCTTCCCTCCCGTTCCTCTACTGTTCAAGGTTCTGGTCAAGGTAAGGTCACAACCTTGCAAAGTGATTCTGATTCCTGCAGACTGGGCCAGGCAGCCTTGCTACCCCCTGTCGCTGTCCCTAGCAGTCCATCTTCCTCTCTCTCTTCCCAGAAATTACAACCTGTTAACCTCTTCGCAGGGGAAGATTAGGTACCCCAATCTTTGGTCTCTCAATCTCAAGGCATGGCTCTTGAAGAGTTAGAGTATGCAGATTTGCATCTGTCCCAAGAGGTTCTGGATATTCTCAAAGCCTCTTGAAAGCCTGCCATCAGAAAAACGTACAACTCCAAATAGAAAAGATTCAGCATTTGGTGTTCCAAGAAGCATATATCCCCACACACTGCTGAATTGTCTGCAGTTCTGGATTATATGGTTCATCTTAATGGCCTAGGCCTAAGACCAGCTACTCTCAAAGTACATTTGTCAGCTGTTTCTGCTTTTCTGTCAGCGGGAAAGCCTTCCTCACCGTCATCTCACCCTGCATTCTGTAAATTTTTCAAGGGATTGCTTCATACCAATCCCCCCTTTAGGGATCCTACCCCTGCTTGGGGTCTCAATGTTTGCATTGCTCAGCTTATGCAACCCCCTTATGAGCCTTTGTCTTCAGCAGAGCTACGGCTTGCCTATATATGACTCTGCCACTGACACTGCCCTACAGTGCTTTAAAACTGTCTTAAATAAAGCCTACCGGCTAACCATAGGGGCATGTAGGCTGACTCACACCTGCGACCTGTATACTACTGCACAATGGGTCCCGCTCACTGGTAAGTTTAAATTCCAAACCTGCCTTCTGGCAAAAACAGTCAGCCTCGGAATACCCCCACCTGGAGTTAGTCAACTCCTGATGCCTTGCGCTAACCCGCGGCTCACACGTGACTCCGAATGTCAAATCTTCATTACACCTAAATGTCGTACTTCCCAAGGCCAGAGGTCTTTTGCGCACCATGCCCCACTTTGGTTCAACTCCCTACAGGAAGACCTGGTGCATATGCCTACGTTGGGTGCTTTCAAAGTCCGACTCAAGCAACGCCTGCTAAATGATGCCTGTTGTGACTATCATCCATAGCTTTGCAGCCCCTTCGCCCCTACTCCCTGCTCTTCCCCAACCCTTCCCCCTCCTCCCTCCCTGGCCTCCCCACCTTACCCCACCTCTACTTAACTCCCTCCAGTCCTTCCTCTCACCTCTTACCCCTGCCCCATCTCCTCTCCTGAGTCTGCTCCTCCTTCCTTACCCCTCTCTCTCCCCACCTTCTGCCTTCATACCTCCCTCCCAGCTTAATTTCTTGCAATATTGCTTGCTCATTTTTGGCACTTGGGTCTCTTCCCCTCCACATCTTGTACCTATCCACCCCTTGAACCCTATTTTCCTGCAGACAAATGACTGGTTTCACCATCAGGCATCTTATACCTGTAAGTGTGTTAGTTAGCCCCCGTTTCCCATATCCTAACTTCCTGTGTAACATGTACTACTCTGGTATATCTGCTGTATCCACTTCCACTGTAATATTGTACTACTCTGTTTGTATTGTGATCATGACGTGGAACTTATGTAAAGAGCTCTGAGCTCAAGTGGTGTTATCCGAGACTTTAATAAATAAATAAATAAAACAAGCACCCCTGGGCCTCAGGGCACATTCTACCAGGGGTACAGCTGCATCAGTACCAGCTGCAAGAAACCGTCCACTGTTGGAAATCTGCAAAGCAGCTACATGGAAAACTGTACACACTTTCACCAAGCACTATAGTTTGCACATACAGTCCAGAAGTGATGCCAGATTTGGCACAGCAGTTCTGCAGAACCTGTTCCCTAAATAGGTTCTCTGCCCAATCTCCAAAGGTACTGCTTGGTACTCTGCATTTGTTTAATCATAATGAGTGATTCCGGGGTTTAAAAGAAAAAATTACTCACCATAGTAATCTTGTTTCTTCCAGGGGATTACCCATTATGATTAAAGCTCCTACCCTGCCTTCCCTACCTGAACTTAATAAAGGGAGCAATCCTAGTTTCTGCATCCTTGCTGACTTTCTAGACATGATGTCTATAGCTACTGTTTCAGTTCTTTAACCAGTTGGTATTTATTGTTGTCCCTACTTTAGGGATTTTAATGCTTTACTGAGATGTGATTAAAAAGGGGGTTTAATCCACAGAATTAGATAGCTAGAAGTTATTTACCATGTTAGGCTGTGTAAGAATTTGAAGCACTCAGAGTGCAGCAGTTACTAGGGGCAGCAGTTTGAAACTGGCATGAGCCAATTAGAGTTCCATCATTTGCATACATTCCATCTCTCCATGGCAGAACAACACTGAAGGCTGACTGCATTTGTGTGAACATAATGAGTGATCCCTGGAAGAAACAAGATTACTATGGTGAGTGATTTTTTTCTTTTCTATCACCAGCTGTTATGAAATTGGGATGCCTTGTGACAAGGCCCCTCTGCGCCACCCTTGTGGAAAAAGTGCCCTTGTGCCAGGACACAAGTATGGGTGTGTCATGGTGGTTCTACTCCATCCCATTATTTGGGATTCTAAAATCTCTGCCATGGCAACAACAGGGGGTTCACATTACACCAGCCAGGAGGTGGTTGAAATGACCTGCATCACTACTTGGCAGGGTGGTGAGTGAGCTGTAGGACTGGGAAAGTGGGGAATGGGGGCTGCTGGTGCACTGAGAGTGCCATAGGGCATTAGGGGGGCACAATGGCAGTTACTGGGAGTGGAGGTGTGTCTAACAGCTGAGGGGACTGTGTGTGGGGAGTTGGCATGGTGAGACTATTATGACACGGCCCCAGGTGGAAGCAGCCCTGACACCTGCCCTACAGAACCCACAGCTTCCACCTGGGGCTGTGTCATAAAAGTCTCACCATGCCAGCCCCCCCACCCGGTCCCTTCAGCTGTCAGGTACACCATATGGCACCTCTGCCAGGTGCCTCTTCTACTCCCTGTAACTGCCACCATGCCCCTCTTGTGCCCTATGGCACCCTCACTTCCTCAGCATCCCCCATTTCCCACCTTCCAGCCAGAGATCCCCTCCGTCTCCATGGGTTGTGCAGGCTTGCACTGGGGGGAGGGGGGTTGACGGTTTCCTCCATCAGACTCTGCAGAAGTGTCCAATGTTTGACATAGCCTTGTGACTGTGGCAACTCTCAGGTCTTCAGTGCAGGGACCCCTAATTTTACAAAACTGGGTGCAGTGTCTCTGATGCACTTGGAGTTTGCTGCAACCCTAGATTGCTGCAAATTGTGTCAATCTAAGGTCTCTTTGAAAATCGAGCACATGGTGTTCACCTCTTGGGGAGAGGTACCCCCTACTGGTCAGTCACAGAGTGCCATTGGAATGAACATCAGAGACAGTCACATGCCTCCTGACAAGAGGATGGGTACAGCAGTGGTGACCTTGATTATCAGAACAAGGTGTGGACTGGAAAATGGGTAGAGAAATTAAATTCCTAAGCATACAGTACTTCAAAAGTGTTGACTATAAAGATCTTAGCCCATAAAGTAGCTGTGGGATGGAATTTTGTGCAAGAAAAATAACTGAGGCAATGGCATGTTTGCTAGCAAAAAGTGTCCATTCTAGGTAACATTTCCTCAAACTGTGTACTGTTCCAGAAACTAAGATTTTGGTGTTCTGGGGGGGGGGGGTGTACTGTCCTATAGATGTTAATTTTGAAGAAAGTTGCACCAGCTGCATTTTTTTAGTCTAGACAATTAATTCTAACCCAAGTAATTCTCAGTATATTCATAACTTTGTGCAGAAGCCTTCTAGGTAGAACTGCCCCGAGAGATGGAACATATGCAAATGATGGAATCTTTTGCATGAGCCACTTTTCAAGTGCTGCATTCTATTAACTGCCTTTGCTGTAAACCCTCAGATTTTTCTCTCCGCCTGTCAAGACTAGACACTCGGAGATCCTCTCCTCATCTTGTTCTGACGTGAGAAAACTTATAAAATTTATATAAGTATTCTTTACATTTCATTTGCTGCCTTCTTACTTTTATAGTTTTAAGTAAACCCGTAGTTTTAATGTTTAAATTGTAAGTTTATCGGTTTCTCCCGGTTCAGAATAACTGGGGGGGAACTGAAGTGTATTTTACATTTATCGGAGTTTTCTGACTGAAAAACTCTTGTTAGTTATGTTAATTTTATTTAATTTAGCTTGTTTTAAGAACCACTAATGCTGGGTTTTGAACCGATAGCCTCGGTTCATTTTACTTGGGTTTCTGGTCCCGATCGGTTACTCATCGGTTTGGGAACCGACCACGAATGTTAAATAAAATTTAAATAAATACATTTCTTTTAGCGGTTACAACTTTTATCGGTTTTATTGGAAAATGTCAGAAAAACTGAGAAGGAAAACTGGTGATCCCGGTTTTGAATCATGTGTTGAGAGTGGTGATATTTGTTAAGGCAAACAGTCTCTCTTTGCCTCTCTGGGCATGTACATTTCCAAGCAGAGAGAAATCTGCATTACATGTCCTGAGAAAACTATTTAAACATGCCTGGATAATGCTAAAAAAAAAAAAAGTTATCACCACCAAAGGGTCCCTCTAGCTCTGAGCAGCAGACACCCTAAATTACTGTGGCTGAAACAACAACAATTATTGTAACTGCTACCCCTGAGATGGGTATACAAGCAGTTCTTGAGAGGCTTGCTGAACTGTCTGACTACCTGGTTCCCTCTAAGAAATAAAATAAAACTAAGCACACTGAACCCCCTGCTAGACAGTGTATGGGGACTTCTGTGCCTGCTAGACTTATTGAACCGGCTGACTCCCTGGTTCTCTCAAATAAATCAAACACAGAACCTCCTGCTAGACAGCATTTGGGGACTTCTGTGTCTGCTATAAAGCCTAACAGCTCCTGCAGAAGTTGTGAAGCTTTCTAGGAGAAAGTGTGGAAAAATGCCTTGAATGGTTTTTAAAAAAACAAACTTTTAGGCTTGCAAGGGCTGTCTGTTTCTCAACAGCAGACCAATGCAAAGCAATCTTTCTCCTCTGATCAGTCTTCCTATTATTAAGAGGAAGAATATATGTTTATGATTAAATAGAAGAAAGAGGAACCTATTAAACTGAGGTTTTCCGTGAACAGAAGTTGGGCTATTACCACAGAGCATTTGAGGATTATTCCTCACTTTTCATATTGTGAGAAATGATTGGGCTGACACCCACTAAAAAGCTTCTTGCTGTGAATACATACTTCAGGAAAGATACTTTAAAGATTTCTACAAATTCAAAGCTCTGTCTTCCCCTCTTGAAAAGAGGCTGGATAAGAAATATCAGCTGGACAGGGAGGGAGCTGAATTTTTATTCTCCCACCCTGTTCACCAAGGAGTAGTACAAGTGACAGCCTGTAACAAGGCAAAGATACCTTGGCATTCCTCCTAACAAGGATTTCAGGAAAACTGACAGCACGTCTTTCAAGCCTTTGATGCTCAATACCAAAAGTCACTATGGTAGTCTATCCTTGCTGTGGCAGTCAAGGCTCAGACTTCCCTGTCAGATGATCTAGCTGAAACAGTTAAGTTGGGTTTGGGAGCAGCCAAATACCAGCCATATGACTGCTGCTTTTTCGGGCACTACTGCCAGATAGATGGCAGATTAAGTAGCTCAAAGGGGGTTTGCCTGGCTGAGAGTCACAAACCTCATTCAGGATACCCAAACCAAGGCTATGTATTTTCCAGTTGAGGGTCATCCCCTCTTGGAAGAAAGATAAAGGCTTACATGACAAAGGTGGTTGTATACAAAAACTGTCTATAGTTGTAGTTCTGCAAAAGAAAGCTTCTCCTCCACTAAAACATATGGAAGGGAAGGCAGAGACAGATCATTTCACATTAAGCCTTTCTTTTATCAGCCTAGAGTTGTGCCTCAGTATCAGCAGTATCCACACATGGGGTACTTCAGGCACCACAGTGAGTTAGGGATTGGCTCAGAGTTCAAATCCCTGCCAACAGTAAAAAAAAATAAAACCAAAATATTCAAAACATGTTACTGTCACAAAGTGGAGCCTGTCCTAGTACAGCAAAAGGTACCACAAAGAGAATGGGGTGTGCTGGGCTGTCTTCGACTTCAGGGTACTAAACAGGCATTTTTTAACAAGGCCAAAGTTCAAAATGATAACTTTGTCACTGATTCTGCCAGGATTGGCATCACAGGTCTTAAAGGGTGCTTATTTCCTCACCTTCATAAGGGAATTTCACAGAAAGTACCTCAGGTGCATACTCTCATCAGGTCACTCTCAAAGAGTCTGCATGAAGTGCTTGGCAGGGTTTCTGACATACCTTCGAAGACAAGGTGTCACAGTTTTTCCATACCGAGATGACTGGCTTAGGGTTGTAAAAATCAACCCAGCAAGTGGCCTAGGGGCTCCTGGAGTCACTAGGGTCCCTGATAATCTAAAGAAGTTCTGTCCTTCAGCCTGCTTAGGCACTGCGGTTCATAGGAGCAGAGCTAGATACCTTGCAAGGCAGGGCCTACCTGCCTCTCAGCAGGACAAGATGTATCCCACTGATAGTGGGCTTATTCAGCCTAAACAAACTAAAAGCCAAAAGACAGTTTCTCCAGCTGCTGGCCCACTGGCATAGTCCTGGAATCCAGGTTATGGATGAGGGACATTCAGTTTCACCTCTGGGTTCACTGGGAGAAAGGTCCCTCCTTTAAAATTAATTCTGATGATAACAAACATTGTTACAGGTCACCCAAGGGTGGAAAGAAGAAACCAACCTGAGGAAAGGGGTCCCCTTTTTTCAGCAAGAGTCCACATCAATTGTTCAGTCAACAGATGCATCTCTGCTAGTGTGGGGCTCCCATCTGGGGGTTCACACCATCCCAGCACAGAGTCACTTCTGCACACAAACCTGCTGGAGCCAAGATTAGTGTTACTGGCACTAAGGGTTTCCACACAACTAGTACAGGGAAGGTGGTATAGGTCAGAAGAGACAGTACCACCACAATGTCGTACACAAACAAGCAGGGATGGATAAAGTCAAGCCCTGCCTGCAGAAGACTCATGATAATAGGGATTCAATATAGGATGCTCCATGGGGGCTATTCATCTGCCAGGCAAGGACAATACCTGGGCAGATACTCTGACTCAAATCAGCTAGTCCAATGATAGATGGGATTTGGACAGTCAGGTAGTGCAAGAAACTTTAGGAGGTGGGGTACCCCAGAAGTAGACTTGTTTGTGTCCCACCAGAACCACCACCTGCCATTGTACTATGGCAGACCACCAGATATGGGAACAATCTCTCTGGATGCTCAGGCTCTGGATTAGTAAGATAAGCATCTACATGCTTTTCCTCTTTCCCCTCTGGTGTACAGAGTATTTCTTAAGCTCAGGTGCCAGTCAGCATCAGTGCTCTTGATAGCACCAAACTAGGCCAGGCAGCCATGGTACTCTCTGCTACTCTCCATGTCTGGGTTTGAACCAATACACCTTCCTTGGAGGCACAATCTGCTAACCTCCAACCAAGGGAGGCTCCTGTACCTAAAACTTGGGCTCGAGGCATGGCTCTTGGGGGCCTACAATATATGGAATTGTATTTTTCTGAAAATGTCTTGGACATTTTAAGTGGTTACAGGAATCCCTCTATTAAGAAAATCTGTGCTTCAAATGGAAAAGGTTTTTTCTATTGGTATTCAACTAGGAACTGTTACCAGCACATGTTGGGGTTCCAGCTGTGTCTGATTATTTTCTCATTTACATTCATTGGACTTGCAGTCCAGCACCCTTAAGGTCCACCTAGCTGTAGCATCAGCCTGCATATCTGCTAGACAAAATGTTTCAAGTCGCTCCAGATCCTATCTCCAAAAGGGCTCTCTAAGGGCTTCACATATAACAGTACAGGCTGGTGTCCCAGCTTTACTGGACTATCTTACTGATTGCATTTACTGGACTTACAATTCAGTACCTTAAAAGCATATACTTATATTTCAGTGGACAGAATGTTCCTCTATTTCTCTGTGCCCCAGACCCTGTTTTCAAAAGGTTCTTTAAAGATCTATCCTATTTGCACACACCCTCACAAGAGACCGGTGCCAGCATGGTACCTAAATATGGTTATGCTCATGGGTTCCCTTTTGAGTCTATGATTTCAGTTTATTGGAGATATGCCACATGAAAATTGTTTTTTCCTTATGGTAATTTCTGTCAGAGTAATCAGTGAGCCCCAGTCTCACTGCATTGAATATGGCTACATTTCATTCCGCAGAGACAAAGTGGTCCTGAAAATAAACAGGAAGTTTCTTCCTAAAATGGATTTTAATTTCCATTTGAACCAAACCATTACTTTACTTGCCTTTTCACTGATCACTTTAGTTCAAGTAAAAGGAGTCTTCATTGTTGGATGTCAACGAGCTTTTAGCTACTACTTGACAATCACTACAGTCCATAGACAGGATAGGAAACACCTGCTCCTGACCTATGAAATGTGGGAAAGGGCAATCCAGCGTCAAAAGGTTAATTTCTCAATGGATAGTCCAGTGTATCCAGTTCTGCTACACAAAGGCTGGTAAGGAGCCCCCATCAGGTTTGGGGGCTCATTCCATAAGAGGGACAGCTGCTACATTAGCAGCTGCCAGGGATGTTCCATTACTGGACATTTGTAAAGCAGCTACCTGGAAAACAGTACACACCTTTACAAAGCATTACAATCTGGATATTTTATCTAGGGTTGATGCTAGGTTTGGCACAGCAGTCCTGCAAAGTCCGTTTCCAAATTAGAGTTCTGTACCCACCTCCAGGGGTACTGCTTGGTAGTTTGCATAAAGTTATGAATATACTGAGCATTACTGGGGTTAGAAGAAAAAAATACTTACCATAGTAATTGTGTTTCTTCCCAGTGATGCTCAGATATTCATAACTTCCCTCCCTACC
Organism: Neoceratodus forsteri; assembly: GCA_016271365.2. Taxonomy (NCBI): domain Eukaryota; kingdom Metazoa; phylum Chordata; order Ceratodontiformes; family Ceratodontidae; genus Neoceratodus; species Neoceratodus forsteri. The sequence continues at coordinate 1,073,053,549 of CM028130.1, forward strand.
TCCCCTTCCAGAACTTCAGCCTCTGCACTCCTGTATACTGGGCCCTCAGGGGTATAAATGCCTTGTGTGGTACATATGATGTGATTGCATCACTATTATTCTCCCTTGCCAGGTGATTCTGCCATTCAGGGGTATTCTTTCACATGCTATGCCCTCCTGTTGGAGGCCCTTTTTCTGGGTGTTAAAGGAGTTCCTATTATAATTATTATTTTTATTATTATTATTATGTTCAGCATTGTCATCATTGTCACATTTAGTCTTCGTGGGCCTGTCTTTCCAGGCTTCTAGGAAATCTGAGGGTGTAGAGCAAAGGCAGTTAGTAGAATGCAGCATTTAAAAAGTGGCTCATGCAAAAGATTCCATCATTTGCAGATGTTCCATCTCTCTGGGCAGTTCTACCTAGAAGGCTACTGCATAAAGTTATGAATATCTGAGCATCACTGGGAAGAAACACAATTACTATTGTAAGTAATTTTTTCATATGTAACGTTAAGAATGTTGTATAATTTCTCCCAAATCCCTGCTTGTTGAATCCTAAACGTTATATACGTTCAAGAATATTTACAAAAAGACACAGAAGAAAATAGTGTATTGTACCTATATAGACCTTATTGCAGTTTGTGATAAAAAAAAGTAGCAGTTGACTATGTCAGAAAGCCTATTGAGATACTATTGTCCCTTACTTGTACTTCTCTTCCTTTATAGAAAATTGTAACCAGGAAGAGGAGACACAGTGTGTAGCAGAGTTTGGGAGAGCTTTACTTCACAGGAGACAGTCTGACTCTGATGACATTGAATATGGACTTGACTAAACATCTCCCAAACAAATGGACTTCACCTGTAAAGATGTGCTATGAAAACCATACAATTCTGTCTAAGTGTCTGGGTAGTCAGTAGGGAAATTAATGAAATTCATACACTTTGCCTATTGTTCTGTATACTTTACTGTATGATAGAACAGGACAATCGTTTGCTGTGTTCAGCCACTGTGGCATAAGCAGCACTTTTAGAATATGCATGTTTTGTTTAATTTTTTTAATTGTTCTTATTTTCCTGTTGAGCCATTTTTAGGTTTCCTATGTTCTCCTTCACCGAGTGGTTATGAGATTTTAATATGGTTGAATGATTTGAAGTAGTCATTAGTATTTCTTTTGAGTTGCCCTTAAACAGTTACAGATGAGAACAGCCCTGCCTTTGAAACCAGCAAGGGAAAACAATTCAGTTCTGTGGTAGATGAGGCAGGGCTACCTCAGTTGCTTCATTTCAAAACCATGAGCAGTCTTGCATATCTTGTGACTTTTACCAAATGGGCCCAAAAAATCCATGGTAAAATAATTTAGTAGTTAAAATGCAACTTCCTGATTCAGTTACTGTAATTAATATTGTACTCAATATTTTTGTCAGCTAAAAATGAGATGTTGGCCCTCAAAATAAGGAAACCAGAGATAAAATAGAGGTTATATTATCAACTCCTAGATCTGTAGGTGGAAGAATATATTAAAGGTTAGATGACAGACATCTGAACATATAGATCTTATAGAAAACTTGAGAGCTAACCCCATGATTTTTTTGTTGGCCCCGATGTTCTGACTGGTGGCCCATTTTGGTTAAGGCCATGAATGGAATTTCCCCCACACATTTTCCCTTCCCCCACTAGAAATGTGCCTATGGAAATTCTCACCCCAGGAATACTCCAATGTTCCTAACTCTTCTGCAGTGTGCTTTTAAGCCAGATCTGCCTGGAGATAGACCGTTATGTTATTGATGGAATCATTGGCATGTGCCACTTTTTCAAATGCTGCTACCTATCAACTGCTTACATGCTAACCCTCAGATTTCTCTCTCTGCCTGTCAAGACTAGACGCTTGGAGATCTTCTCCTCAACATCTCGTCACAAATACCTAGAAAATAAAAACTTAAGTATAACTTTTATTTTCAACTGCTGCCTTTATCTAGTGTTTATTTTGGTAACCATTAGTAATTTTAGTTAAATTACGTTGTTTTTCTCAGTTTCTCATGGTTCGGTATAACTGGTGAGAAACTGAGGTTTTTCTTAGCCGTAGTGGGTTTTTTTTTTTTTCCCCTAGTCTGCTTTTATTTTACGTAAAAAGCTGAAAATTATTTTGTTTCTGTAATCATTATTCTCGGTTACTGAACCGCTAATCCCGGTTCCTTTTTTCATTGGTTCCCGGTTCCACTCAATTCTCTGATCGGTTCCTGAACCAACCACAACCATTAGATTTGTTTTAAAAATTCTTTAAAATTATATATTTTATTACAGTTGCGATTTTTCTTCTACTGTGTCAGAAAAACCAAAGAAAAAGACAGGTGAACGCAGTTTCAAAAACTGCATGGAGTGTGGAGAGGTCTTTGCCAAGGCAGATAAATACAGTTCTTGTGTCATCTGCCTTAGTTTTGACCATTTGAATGCAGATTTTGAGGTATGCAAAACTTTTACTGAGAAGACGCTTGAAAAACATCTGGAAAGGTTGAAAAAGAAAGTGCCTCTTCCTAAGGGTCCCTCTGGCTCTGACCAGACGATACCCTCTGGGGCTGTGGGTGAAACCACAGTACCAATTACTTCTACCCCGATACGGGTATAAAAAGTTAGGCTGAACCGGCTAGCTCTCCGGTTCTAGCAAAAAAGACTAAAAAGACAAAACACATTGAACCCCTGGTGGTCAGTCTAAGGGGACTTCTGTGGTGCCACCTGCCATGCCTTCTCCTCTGGAAATAGCACAGGTTTTTAAAATTCTGCAAGCCTTGCAAGGTCTGCTGCCTGCGGATCTGCAGCCCCCAGTTCAGACCCCTGTTGCTTCCAACCAATCTTCTTTTCAGGAAGATTTTGGTGAAGAGGAGGAGGAGGGGGGAGGCTATAGAGCCGGAGGTCTCCCTTGAACAGGAGTTTAGCTCTCCCTCCAGGTCTTCTGAGAATTACTCTTCACATTTTTCCTTTGTTAGGAAAATGTGGATGCTTTGGACATCTGTACCACAGAGGTAGTAGAGGGTGAAGAGGAAGCTGAATATGTTGAAATGATGGGGTTAACATCCACCAAAAAGCTGTTGCTCCCTGTTAATAAGTTTTTTTTAAAAGGGATGGTGTCAAGCTCCTCCAGACACCTGGATCTGTCCCTCCTTTGGACAAAAGGCTGGATAAAAAATACCAGCTTGACAGGGAAGGAGCTGAATTTCTTTATTCACACCCTGACCACCAGGGGGTAGTGCAAGCTGCTGCCTGTGACAAGGCAAAAGTCCCTCTTGCCTCTCACCCTCCAGAGAAGAACTCTCACAAAATGGACAGTATGGCCAAGAAGGGCTATTTGTCAGCCTCTCTGGCTATCAGGCAGGCTAATTTCCAGGCCTATGTGGCTCAATACCAGAAGACTCTCTGGCAATCTGTGCTGGCTATGGCTGATAAAGTTCCTTCCACCTTATCCACAGACTTAGCTGAAACTGTTAGGTTTGGCATGGAAGCTGCCAAATACAAGTTTCAGATGGCAGCAGATGCCAACGACACTGTTGCCAGGTGGATGGCTAATACCATTGCTCAGAGGAGGTTTGCATGGTTGAGAGCCACAAACCTTACACAGGACACTTAGAATAAGGCCCTGGATTTTCCTGTGGAAGGCAACCCCCTTTTTAGGAGTCACACAGAGGTTTATATGAAAATGGTGGATGAATATAAAACCACCTTTAGGAGCAATTCTTCCAAAGAAAAGGCTACTTTCTCCACAAGGCCCTACAGTAGGGGAGGCAGGGGCAGACAATTCCACACCAGGCCTTTTTACCAGGCCATGGCTGTACCCCAGGTACCTCAGTACCCCCTGCAAGGGTATTTTAGAGGTGGGGGATGGAGGTGTTCCTGATGTGGCTCCCACTCTCAGCGCCTAGCCAAACAGGATCCCTGACTTGCTCTCTCAGGCTGCCTCCCCCCGTTCCAGTAGGGGGAAGGCTGACCCATTATTTCAGGCCTGGAAAAATATCGCCACAGACAAGTGGGTCCTGGAGATAGTGGGTCAGGGACTGTCCCTAAGTTTCAAGTCCTTCCCCTCTCAAAAAAACAAGAGCTTTCAAACCAGCTTCCTTTCTGGAGAGGAAGCTATTGGAAAAAGAGGTTCAGAACCTGGTGTTGCTAAAAGCAGTGCAACCAGTGCCTCCACAGCACAGGGGAAAAGGCTTTACTCAAGATATTTTCTTACACCAAAGAAAAATGGGGAGTTGCGACCTATCTTAGACCTAAGGGTCCTCAACAGACACTTAACAAAACCAAAATTCTGAATGGTTACACTGTCTCTGATTCTGGCAGTACTCCAAAAAGGGGACTGACTGGCATCCCTGGACTTAAAAGATGCTTATTTCCACATCCCCATAATGGAGTCTCACAGAAAGTATCTCAGATTCAGACACCCTGCAGGTCACCATCAGTTCTCAGCCCTGCCAGTCAGTCTCACCTCAGCTCTAAGGGTGTTCACAAAGTGTCTGGCAGTAGTTGTGGCACACTTGCGAAGGCAAGGTGTCACAGTGTTTCCTTACCTAGATGACTGGCTAGTGGTGGGAAAGTCTCCACAGCAGTTAAGGGAACACTTGCAGCTCACCCTGCAACTCCTGGAGTCCTTGGGTTTCTTGCTAAATTTAGAAAAGTCAGTTCTTCTTCCCACACAAGTTCTGCAATTCATAGGAGCAGAACTAAATACCAAAGAGGGCAGAGCTTTCCTACCCCTGGACAGGGTAAAAAGCGTCTTACAACTTGCCGGTTCAAACCCTAAGAAAGGTTACTATATTCTGACTTACGCAGTATGGTATCACCATAGGACTCCCCGGAGCCGAAATGGTTAATAGAACCTATGCAAATGATGGAATGCTAGGCTCGAGCTCGGTTTTCAAATCACTGTCCCTGGTAAACAACTCTAAACCGTCAGATTCTTTACTCCGCTTGCTTCAGTAAGACGTCTCCAGAGAGCTCTCTTTCATCGCTTGAAGAAACTTTATTTTCTCAGTTATTTTATCAATAAAAATATTTTATTTGGTATTCTTTTCATTGTCCTTGGTTTTCAGGTAGTAATTGTTTAGATTTCTAGTTTAGAGAGGTAAGTAGTTGTTTTCTTCCCGGTTTCTTAACCGAGAGGAAACCGACAGGCTCCCTTTTAGTCTTGTCTTATATATTTTAAAGTTTAAATTTCTGTTCTGACTCAGTATAGTCAGTTAGTTTTCAATTGAATTTACTGGGGTAACTCCTGGTTAGTGGGTCAAGTTCAACTGGGGTAATTCCTGGACTTGTTATTATTTAAAATTCCAGGGTAACTGCTGGTTTCTTGTGTCCAGTTTAACAACCAAAAAAAAATATTAATACTACATTTTGTGTGGTATCTGGGTTATGTCACAGAAACCAAAAAAGAGAACAGGACCCACTGGTTTCAAGCACTGTACTGAGTGCGGGGAACTGTTCACAAAAGCAGATCCTCATCTTGTTTGCTTGTTCTGTCTGAGGTCTGACCACTTACAGACAGACTGTGAGATCTGTGCCAATTTTCCTCAGTCTACTATTCATAGGTTAAAAGACTGAGGGAAAAAAATGTCTGAAAAGGCTGCTGACCCAGCCGTTGAGCAACTGGATGAACCGGAGTGGCTGCCCTGTGACGGGGCAATAGCTCTTCCAAAAAAGGTACTGCGGATAAGGCTGCTGAACTGGCCATCGTGGCTGAAAAGAAGAAAAAAGAAAAGCACCAGGAACTGCAACTGAAGTAAAACATGGTTCCTTCTGCTGAAGAGATCGCTAACGCGATCAGAATAATTCAGTCTCTTCATTCCCCAGTTCCAGTTGGGAAGCAACCGATTACCCAAACTCCTGGTTTGCAAGCAATCCCCGGTCTAATAGACCAATGTTGGGATCCCTTTGGAGATGATGAGCTGGGAATTGAGCCTGATGATGAATATGAAGATGAGGATTATGGTGAACCTATTGACCCAGATATTTTCCCTGATCCTCACAGACCAGATTCCCCTAACAAGGGAACAGAGGATTTTACCTTCTATTTTGCTTATATGAAGCAAGTGGCTCAGTCCCTCGACCTCCCATTCCAGGAAAATATGAAGGATGAGTAGAAAGAGGATTATAAAGAAATGATGGATGTCCCACTATCAAAAAGTCCTTAAGGAAGCAGACCATGAAGGTGCTGCAGACTCCCACTTCTGTCCCACCCACAGACAGAAAGGTGAACAGAAAGTACTGGATAGCCAAGGCTGGGCTGATTTTCTTTTTGGGCATCCCAGCCATGAAGACGTGGTACAGGCTGCAGCTTGTGATAAAGCTGGCATCCCTCTGGCCTCCCACCCTCCAGACAAGGATTGTAGGAGGGTGGATTCAATTGCAAATAAAGTTTATCTAGAATCTTCCCTGGTTATTAGGCAGGCATCTTATATGGCCTGTATAGCCAGGTACCAGAAAAATAATGTGGTCCACAGTGCTAGAGATTGCCAAGGCAGCCCCTCCTCCCATGGCTGCTGACCTGGACGAAGCTGCAAAACCGGGCACTGAAGTTTCAAAAACACAATGTAGATTGACAGTGGATGCTAATGACACTGCATCTAGGCTAATTGCATCTTCTGTGTTGCTAAGGAGGTTAGCCTGGCTCAGGACTACCAACCTGACACAGGATACTCAGAACAAAGCCATGGGTTTTCATTGTGACCCTGTGTCTTTGTTTGGGGAACAAACAGAGGCATACATGAAAAAAATGGATGAGTGCAAGGCTGCTGGATGCATTTGTGCTGCACTGGAAAGGGAGGTTCCTGAATGCTTTCCTCATTTCCCTCTGTTACTGAAAGTGCTAAACAAGCTCAGGTTCCAATCAGCTTCAGTGATTCTCATTGCTCCAGATTGGGCCAGACAGCCTTGGTACTCTATGCTCCTATCATTGTCAGTAGCCAAGCCAATCAGTCTCCCCAGGAGGTACAATCTACTGTCCTCCCCACAGGGCAGAATCATGTATCCCAACCTGCTATCCCTCAGACTCAAAGCATGGCTCTTGAGGACCTAGAGTATGCAGACTTGCACCTCTCAGAGGGAGTTATGGATATACTGAGAGTTGCCAGAAAGTTGCCTACCAAAAAACCTATGCCTCTAAATGGAAAATATTTTCTTTTTGGTGTCAGGGTGAGGGCTTGGACCATGCCCAGGCTAGCATTTCTATAGTCCTGGACTATATGGCCCATTTGCATTCCACAGGTTTAAATATTTCCACCTTGAGGGTGCACTTGGCAGCTGTTTCAGCTTATTTATCAGCAGGTAAAGCTTCTTCTTCTTTGGCTTTGAAACCAGTCTTCAAGAAATTTTTTAAGGGGTTATTACACTTGCATCCACCACACAGGGAACCTACCCCCATGTGGGATCCGAATATTTGCATTACTCAGATTATGCAGCCCCCATTTGAACCCATGTCTACAGCAGATTTCAAATATGTGACTTGGAAAACAGTGTTTCTGGTGGCCATTACTGCTGCCAGAAGGATCAGTGAATTCCAGGCACTGTCTACAGAACCTGGTTATATTGTGGTCCACAGAGACAAGGTAGTTCTGAGAACTAACAGAAAGTTTTTACCAAAGGTGGTATCAGATTTCCGCCTTAACCAGTTTATTACCTTACCAGTTTTCTTCACAGATCATTCCACTTCAGGTGAGCATAGGTTGCACAGCCTGGATGTGAAAAGAGCAGTCAGCTACTATCTTGACCCCACAAAGGATCATAGACAGGATCAAACCCTCACTTATGGAGAGGTGGGAAAAGGAAAACCTGCCACAAAAACGATCCATTGCTCAATCAATTGTAGCCTGTATTCAGTTCTGCTGTAGCAAGGTGGGTAAGGAACCACCTACAGGCCTCAGGGCCCATTCAACTAGGGGTACTGCAGCCTCTCTAGCAGCTGCTAGAGATATTCACCTAGTGGACGTTTGCAAAGCTGCAACTTGGAAGACAGTCCACACATTCACAAAACATTATTGTTTGGATGTCCAGGCCAGAGGTGATGCCAGGTTTGGCACAGCAGTCTTGCAGACCTTGTTTTCTAAATAGATTATAGGCCCACCTCCAAAGACACTGCTTGGTAATCTGCATAAGTCAGAATACAGTAAGATTTCCTGGGGTTTAAAGAAAAAAATACTCACCTTAGTTATCTTGTTTCTTCTAAGGGAATCTTATTGTATTCTGAGCTCCCTCCCTTCCTTCTCTGCTAGAAACCTGTGGTCACTGCACTACAGCTGTGGTAGAGATGTTGCAAACCACGAGGTATACACTGTTCTTGTTTTGGGCATCTGTGACTTGAGTCTTAAGTGATGCCACTTTTGAAGTTCTTTTGAAAGAAGGGGTAATTCCCTCGTTTTTTCCCTTCATTACTTATTAAGGAGGTTTGTTGTTATTATTATTGTTATTGTCATTCCATTCATTGGGAAACAGCTTATTGCCTGCTTTGTAAGAATCTGACAGTTTAGAGTTGTTTACCAGGGACAATGATTTGAAAACCGAGCTCGAGCCTAGCATTCCATCATTTGCATAGGTTCTATTAACCATTTCAGCTCCGGGGCAGTACTATGGTGAGACTATGCTGCATAAGTCAGAATACAGTAAGATTCCCTTAGAAGAAACAAGATTACTAAGGTGCGTAATTTTTTTCTTCTTTTAAGCTGATTGTGCCAAGAACTGCAAGCAAATTTCTTCAACTCCTGGGACACAAGGCAGCTGCCACAGGCACAGTCATGGGTTCCAGGTTTCAGATGAGAGACATTCAATTCCACTTAAGGGCTCATTGGTCTCAGAGAAAGGATCCCCTTTCAAAATTGGTCCCAGTAATGAAAACGTTCATCCAGGTCCTCCAGTGATGGAAGGAGGAAGCCAACCTCAGAGAAGGGGTCCCTTTCTAAAGGGATCTTCCCTCAGTAATTCTCACAACAGATGCATCCCTGTTATGATGTGGGGCCCATCTGTCAGAGCACACTACCCAAGGCACTTGGTCAAGTGCAGAGTCTCTCCTACATATCAGTCTGTTGGAGCTCAGGGCAGTGTTTCTGGAAATGCAAGTTTTCACACCACTGATACAAGGGAAGGTGGTTCAAGTCAGAATGGACAATACCACCACCATGTATTACATAAGAGGGAACAAGGTCAAGGCTTCTTTGCACAGAAACAATGTGAATCCGGACCTTGGCTTACTCCCTAGGAGTCTCCCTACAGGCCATTCATCTCCCAGGCAAGGACAATGTTTTGGTAGATTCCCTAAGTCAAATCAGTCAGGCCCATCACGAATGGTCCCTGAACAGGCAGGTGGCGCAAACCATATTCAGAAGGTGAGGAACTCCAGAGATAAATCTCTTTGCCTCTCACCAGAGTCACCACCTCCCACAGTACTGTTGCAGGCCTCCAGCAGTTGGCTAAATTCCCCTGGATGCTCTCATTCTGGACTGATCAGGAAAGTACCTGTATGCCTTCCCTCCATTTCCTCTGGTGCACAGGGTACTGCTGAAGCTCAGGCCTCGGTCAGCGACAATGATACTGGTAGCCCCAGACTGGACCAGACAGCCATGGTATTCCCTACTGCTCTCTATGTCAGTGAACAACCCAGTACACCTTCCCAGGAGGCTCAATCTGCTGATCTCCAATCAGGGGAGGCTCTTATACCCGAAGCTCAGGTCACTCAGACTTAAAGCCTGGCTTTTGAGGACCTAGAATACGCTGGCTTACATCTCTCTGAAGGGGTCATGGATGTTTTAAGGGGGTATATGAAACCCTCTACCAAGAAAACCTATGCTGCAAAATGGAAAAGTTTTCTATTTGGTGTTTCACCAGGCACATACTGTAGTGCCAGCACAGGCAGGAGTGCCACTTGTGCTGGACTATCTGGTTTACTTCACTCTTGGGATTGCAGTCCTCTATACTGAAGATTCATTTGGCTTCAGTCTCTGCTTATACCTCAGCAAGTAAGACTACTTCTATGGCATCGAACCCCATCTTTAAAAGGTTCTTTAAGGGTCTATCTCACTTACACCCACTGTTCAGAGAACTGGTTCCAGCATGGGAGCTCAACATTTGTATTGCTAAGGTCCCACATTTGAGCCTATGTCTTCAGTACCTCTGAAGTATGTTACATGGAAAACAGTGTTTTTGGTAGCCATCACTGTCTTCAGCAAGATGAATCAGTGAACTTCAGGCCCTATGCATTGAGTAGGACTATATCTCCTTTCACAGGGATAATGTTGTCCTTAAAACTAATAGGAAATTCCTTCCCAAAGAGGTTTCTGACTTTCATTTAAACCAAACCAGCACTCTGTCGGTGTTTTTCACTGAGCATTCTTCTTCTAGTGAATGTAGATTGCATAGTCTTGATGTCAAGAGAGCTTTGAGCTACTACCTGACAGCTACTAAGCACCACAGGCAGGACAAGACACAGCTTTTCCTCACTTATGGGGATGTGGGAAAGGGTAATCCAACATATAAAAGGTTCATGTCTCACTGGATTGTTCAGTGTATTTAATTGTGTTATTCCAAAGTGGGCAAAGAAGCCCCAGCAGGGCTCGGAGCCCACTTCACAAAAGGCACAGCTGCCGGGGATGTCCCTTTGCTGGATATCTGTAAAGCAGCTACCTTTAGGACAGTTCACACATTTACCAAACATTACAGCCTGGATATACAGGCTAGGGCTTATGCCAAGTTTGGTACAGCTGTCCTGCAGAGCTTGTTTCCAAAACAGGTTCTGTTCCCGCCTCCAAAGGTACTGCTTCTTAGTCTACAGAAGAGTTAGAAATATTGGAGTATTCCTGGGGTGAGAAGAAAAAGTTGCTTACCATAGTAACCTTGTTTCTCCCAGGGGATACTCCAATATTCATAACTCTCCCACCATGCCTCCCCTACCAGAAACAGTGGCCTCTGCATTCCATGATGTACCTTTAGGGTACATATGCCACATTCTGGCTTTTATTGAAACTAGTTTCAGTGGTTTTTCTCCTCTCAGGTGATTTTAACATTGGAGATTGTATTGTTTAAGAATATATCTAAATATTTTTATTCCTTCAGTTGGAGGCTGGTTGTGGGACTTCTACATTTTAAATGTTAATGATTTATAAATCTTTTTGAGCCCTGTCTTTACAAGCATCCATGAAATCTGAGGGTTAGAATGTAGGCAGTTGATAGGTGGCAGCATTTGAAAAAGTGACACATGCCAATGATCCCATCATTAGCATGATGTTCTGTCCCCAGGCAGATCTGGCATAAAGGCACACTGCAGAAGAGTTATGAATATTGGAGTATCCCCTGGGAGAAACAAGGTTACTATAGTAAGTAACTTTTTCTTCAAACAACATGATGTCTTGCTATATTCTGACTATTGCAGTTAGGTGCTGCCTTTCAACTGCCCCGGAGAACAAAGAGTTAACTTTTCTATGCCTTGCATAGAATGTTCATCACGAGCTCGGTTGAAGCCTCTGCCTGTTATTCGAACTGCATCCATCAGATTCTTTACTCCGCCTCACTGAACAGTCGCTCCGAAGATTTCTCCTGCTGCTCGGTTCAAAAGTCGGTTGAAGTGTCGGTTTTCAGTTGGTTTCTTCTGAATTGTTGTTTCCACATAGTCAGTTCAAGTCTCTGTCTGTGGTACCCTGAGTACTAGATAGGTTTTTGTTCTGTTTTCTGTGTGGAACTTGTAAACTGTGGATTGGTTCGGCTGAACCGATCATTTTGAGGTAAAACTTGTACTTTACTTTAGTGTGTGGTTACCGGTCTGTACCAGTTCTAAAAAAAAATGGGTTTAAATGCGTTTTTCTAAGACCATAACATGGTCAGGAACCAATAGAAGTCTTGCCTGGCGGATTGCCAAAAAAAGATAAGTTTGGTTAGGTTGGCCATGTCCAGAAACCCAAGAAAAAAAAACAGGCCCACTGGGTTTCAACACTGCAGTGTGTGTGTGGGAGGTCTTCGCTAAGGCTGATCCCTACACCAGCTGTGTTGTATTGTCTGGGTTTGATCACCTCGATTCAGACTGCCAAATTTGCAAGAATTTTCCCAAATCTACCCTGGAAAAGAGATTAGGTAGACTGAGGGAAAGGGAGGCCGAGAAGTCCACTGACCCAGATGGCCAGCCCGGTTCGGTTCCGACCGAACCAGAAGGACTACCCTCTGACCAGGGCGATACTTCTTCAGGCAAAAGGAGAGCCGATTCCAAGGAATCCATTCCGACAAAAAGAAAAGACAAATCAACCGGTTTGGATCCAGAATCTCATATTCCGACTACCAATGAGATAGCCAAAGCGATTAGGATTATGTGATCGGTTCCGACTGAACCGGCACCATCTGGCAGGGGCTCAGTTCAGTTGGTTCCGGATTATACCTTGGAAGAATTTTATAAACTGGAGTTTGAGGAGGAGGGAGAGTATGAGGATGATTATGGTGATGGTGAAAGTCTGGATGTGCCTATTGACCCGGACATCTCCCCAAACAGACCTTCAGGTGCGTCTCCTCCTAGGCTCTCTGAGTCCCCTTCACACTACATGTTCTACAGAAAGGTGGCTGATACCCTACAGCTTCCTGTGGAGGAGGCAGTAGAGGATCAGGAAGAGCCTGATTATGTTGAGATGATGGACATCCCAGAGTCCAGGAGACTGTCTATTCCCCTCCACAAATCTTTGGGGAAACGGACACAAAAAATTCTTAAGTCTCCTAATTCTATACCTCCTGTGGACAGAAGAATGGACAAGAGGTACACTCTCTCAGGCTCAGACACAGAGTTCTTTTTTCAGCAGTGCAGCCATGTTGGGGTTGTGCAGGCTACTGTCTGTGATAAGGCAAACATTCCCTTGACATCACACCCCCCTGACAAGGACTCCAGGAAGATTGATGCCATGGCAAAGAAGCAGTACATGGCAGCATCTTTGGGACTCAGGCAGGCTAATTATATGGCCTATGCAGCCAGGTACCAGAAGTCCAGGTGGGACACTGTACTGGCACTGGCTAAACAGGCTCCTACCCAGCTTGCCAAGGAGCTGGAGCAGGTGGCTGCAGATGGGATAGAGGCATCGAAAGTACAGTTTCATGCTGCTTTAGACTCCAATGATGTATCATCAAGAGTCATGACTATATCTGTGGCTCTTCCAAGAATGGCTTGCACTAGCCTCTCACAGGCTACCCAGGCTAAGGCCATGGATTTTCCTGTAGTTGGTAATTCTCTGGGGAGCAGACAGAGAATTACATGAAGAAAATAGATGAATACAGGACCACTTACAGGAGTGCTCAGGCCAAAGAAAGGCAAGCAACTCCTCAAAAGCAGCAGTCCAGGGCAGGGGCAGGCCTTTCCAAAGGTATTTTTACCAAGCTCAGGCTTCTTCTTCTTCTTTTTCACAGAGGGGATTCTTTAGAGGGAGAGGTAGAAGGGGGATGAGCAGGTCTGCATCTACCCCTCAGCCTAAAGCCCCTGCCAAGCAGACACCCTGATGGGTCTGCCCAGGTCAGTTCTCCTATACCTGTTGGGGGCAGACTGGCTTACTTTGTCTAGGACTGGATGTCTCTTACATCAGACAAGTGGGTCCTGGAAGTAGTAAGCCAGGGACTGGTTCACAGCTTCAAAAAATTTCCCAAGATGAGAGCCAGATCTTTTCCACCTGCAAATCTCTCAGAGACCCTTGCCCTAGATGCAGAAGTTTCTTCTCTCCTAGCTCTCAGAGCTATAGAGAGAGTTCCCACCCTACACTGGAGCAAAGGATTGTACTCCAGGTACTTCCTAACCCCCAAAAAGACAGGAGAGTGGCAACCCATCCTGGACCTAAGATATCTGAACAAACATCTTTTAAAGCTAAAGTTCAAAATTGTAATTCTGGGAATTATCCTTCCCTCTCTAAGGCTAGGGAACTGGCTAGGCTCCCTGGACCTCAAATATGCCTACTTTCACATTCCCATCAGGTGCTCCCACAGAAAGTACCTTAGGTTCGAGTTGCCCTCAGGCCACTGCCAGTTCAGAGCAATGCCCTTTGGCCTAACATCAGCCCCAAGGGTCTTCACAAAGTGCCTAGCAGTAGTTGTTGTCTTCCTAAGGAGACAAAAGATTTCCATTTTCCTATACTTGGACAACTGGCTCATAGTAGGTCAGTCTCCAGACTAAGTGAAGTCACACCTGCAAGTGACCCAGCAAGTGCTCACTTCTTTAGGATTCCTTCTCAACCTACCAAAGTCAGTTCTCAAACCAGTGCAGCTTCTCACCTTCATAGGTGCAGAACTGGATACGGTAAAAGCAAGATCCTTCCTTCCCCTGGAAAGGGCAAGGACCCTCATGGAACTGGCCTCTTCATTCAGCCTTCAGGTGTCTTGACCAGTAAGGCATTTCCTTCAGCTTTTGGGCCACATGGCAGCTTCCACACCAGTGGTCCGGGGGCAAGATTTCAAATGAGGGACATTCAGTTCCACTTAAGAGCTTTTTGGTCCCAAAGAAAGGATTCCCTTACTAAACTAATTCCAGTGACTCAAACCCTGATCCAAGCCTTGCAATGGTGGCAGGATCAGGACAATTTGAGACAAGGGATTCCATTTGTCACTCGGTCTCATTCAGTGATCCTCAACACAGATGCTTCCTTGCTGGTCTGGGGAGCCCATTTGGGGGATCTTACTACCCAGGGACTGTGGTCGCCTCAGGAATCTTTGCTTCACATCAACCTCTTGGAACTCAGAGCAGTGTTTCTGGAACTACAATCTTTTTCCAAATCTGTACAGAACAAGGTGGTTCAGGTCAAAACAGACACCACCACCACTATATGGTACATCAACAAGCAAGGAGGCACTCGGTCTACGGCCTTGTGCACAGAAGCAATGAAGTTGTGGTCCCTAGCCTATTCCCTGCAAACCTCTCTGATAGCAGTTCACCTCCCAGGGAAGGTGAATGTCCTAGCAGATGCACTGAGCAGAATATGCCAGGGCCATCACGAATGGGCCCTAGATCCTCTGGTGTTGAAAGTGATTTTCTCGAGATGGGGCACTCCACAGATAGATCTTTTAGCAGCCCCAGACAATCACTAGCTTCCTCTCTTTTGTTGCAGACCCCCAGTCTTGGGCTCAGTCCCACTGGATGCTCTGATTCTGAACTGGAAAGGGAAATTTCTCTATGCTTTTCCCCTCTTCCCTCTCCTGTTCAGAGTGTTAGTCAAGATAAGGTCACAACCATGCAAAGTGATTCTGATTGCTCCAGACGGGGCCAGACAGCCATGGTATCCCTTGTTGCTGTCCCTAACAGTCCATCTTCCCCTGTCTCTTCCCAGGAATTACAACCTGTTAACCTCCTCTCAGGGAAGGATTTGGTACCCGAATCTTCAGTCTCTCAATCTCAAGGCTTGGCTCTTGAAGAGTTAGAGTTTGCAGATCTGCATCTTTCCCAGGGGGTTCTGGATATCCTTAAGGCTTCTCGAAAGCCTTCCACCAGAAAGGCTTACAACTCCAAATGGAAAAGATTCAGCATTTGGTGTTCTAAGAAGAATATTTCTCCAAACTCTGCTGAATTGCCTACGGTTCTGGATTATATGGTCCATCTTAATGGCCTAGGTCTGAGACCAGCTACCCTTAAGGTACACTTGGCAGCAGTTTCTGCTTTCCTGTCTGTAGGCAAGTCTTCCTCTCTGTCATCCCATCCTGTATTCTGTAAGTTTTTAAAGGGAGTGCTTCACACCAATCCCCCCTTTAGGGATCCTGCTTGGGACCTTAATGTTTGCATTGCTGAGCTTATGCAACCCCCTTTTGAGCCTTTGTCCTCAGCAGAGCTTAAGTACTTGACTTGGAAAACTGTGTTTCAAACAACATGAAGTCTTGCTATATTCTGACATATGCAGTGAGTCCCAACCTTCAAATTGCCCCGGAGATGAAAGAGTTAAACTTTCCATGCCAGGCATGGAACGCTGAGCTCGAGCTTGGTTGAGACTCTGTCTGTTGTTCTTCAAACTCAAACCGTCAGATTCTTTACTCCGCCTCACTGAACAGTCGCTCCGGAGATTTCTCCTTCTGCTCGGTTCATTTTGTCGGTTAAAGTGCCGTTTTCTCGGTTTTCGACCGAAATTAAACCGTAACCTGTCGGTCAGTCTCTGTCTGTGGTATTTGTGAGTAATAGACAGGTTATATTTTACTCTATTCTGTGTGGAACTTGGAAACAGTTCATCGGTTCGGTTTGAACCGATCAAGTTGTTAAAAAAAATCTTAAATTGTACTTTTAGAGTGTGGTTACCAGTTCTTATCAATTCTAAAAAAAACAGATTTTAATTACTTTTTTTCCACGACCTGTGACACGGTCAGGAACCGATAAGAGGGTCTTGCCTGGCAGATTGCCATAAAATGGTAAGTTTGGATAGGACTGGCGCTATGTCTGAGAAACCCAAAAGAAAAACCGGGCCCACTGGGTTACAACACTGTAGTGTGTGTGTGGGGGGAAGTCTTTGCCAAGGCTGATCCCCACACCACCTGTGTTTATTGTCTGGGGTTTGACCACCTCAATGCAGACTGCCAGATTTGTAAAAATTTTCCTGCAGCTACCCTGGAAAAGAGAGTTGGTAGGCTCAGGGAAAGGGAGGCCAAAAAGTCCGCTGAACTGGATGGCCAGCCCGTTCAGTTCAAACCGAACCAGAAGCAGTGCCCTCTGACCAGGGCGAGACTTCTTCGGCCAAAAGGAGATCCGACTCTGAGGAGTCAGTTCCAGCAAAAAGGACTAGAAAATCAGCTGGTGTGGAGCCAAAACTTTCCTCTCCAACCGCTGAAGAAATAGCCGAAGCGAGCAAAATTGTCCAGTCGCTTTCCCCGGGTTTCGACCGAACCGGCACTGTCAGATAGGCGCTCGGTTCGGCCGGTTCCACCAGTTCAAGAGTATGATTTAGAGGACTATTATGAACCGGAGGAGGGGGAAGAGGAGTATGAGGAGAGTGAATGTGGATTTGAAAGTCTGGATGTGCCCATTGACCCAGACATCTCCCCAGACAGACCTTCAGGAGTGTCTCCTCCTAGGCTTTGAGTCCCTCTCCCATTTCATGTTTTATAAAAAAGTGGCCGAAACCCTCCAGCTCCCTATGGAGGAAGCTGTGGATGATCAAGAGGAGCCTGACTTTGTAGAAATGTTGGATATCCCAGAGTCTAGGAGGCTGTCTATTCCCTTGCATAAATCTTTTGGGAAACAGACATTTAAAATTCTAAAAACTCCTAACACTATACCTCCTGTGGATAAGAGAATGGACAAGAGGTACACATTGTCAGGCTCTGATATGGAGTTCCTTACACAACAATGCAGCCATGTTGGGGTAGTGCAGGCTGCAGCCTGTGACAAGGCAAATATTCCCTTGGCTTCACACCCCCCAGACAAGGACTCCAGGAGGATTGATGCCATGGCAAAGAAACAGTACATGGCAGCATCCTTGGGACTCAGACAGGTGAATTATATGGCTTATGTGGCTAGATATCAGAAATCTAGATGGGACACTGTCATGGCTTTAGCAAAACAGGTCCCTGGCCAGCTTGCCAAGGAGCTGGAGCAGGTGGCTGCTGATGGTATTGAGGCATCCAAGGTGCAGTTCCATGCTGCAGTGAACTCAAATGCTGTGTCTAGAGTCATGGCTACATCTGTGGCACTTCGAAGAATGGCTTGGCTCAGATGTACTAGCCCGTCAGAGGATACCCAGACTAAGGCCATGGATTTTCCTGTTGTGGGTAATTCTCTGGGAGAAGACAGCAGATGACGTGAAAAAAATGGATGAGTATAGGACCACCTATAGGGTGCACAGGCCAAGGAAAGGCAGGCCACTCCTCAAAGGCAGCTTCCCAGGGGCAGGCCTTTTCATAGGCCTTTTTACCAAGCCCAGGCCTCCTCTTCTGCTTATGCCCAGAGGGGGTTCTTTAGAGGGAGAGGCAGACGGGGTACAAGCAGGCCTGCTTCCCCCTCAGCCCAAAGCCCCTGCCAAGCAGGCACCCTGATGGGGTTGCCAGGGCCGATTCTCAGCTACCTGTAGGGGCAGGCTGGCTTACTTTGTCCAGGACTGGGGTCTCTGACATCAGACAAATGGGTCCTGGAAGTAGTTAGCCAGGGACTGGTTCTCAGCTTCAAAAGTTTCCAAAGATGAGAACCAAATCCTTTCCACCTGCAAATCCATCAGAGGCACTTGCCTTAGAGGCAGAAGTCTCTTCCTCCTAGCTCTCAGAGCTGTGGAAGGGTTCCAGCCCTACACCAGGGCAAAGGATTGTATTCCAGGTACTTCCTTACCCCAAGAGAGACAGGAGAATGGCGGCCCATCCTGGATCTCAGGTACTTAAACAAGCACCTTTTAAAACCAAAATTCAAAATAGTGACTCTGGGAATTATTCTACCCTCTCTAAGGTCAGGGGACTGGCTAGTGTCCCTGGACCTCAAGGATGCTTACTTCCATATTCTCATCAGAGGCTCCCATCGAAAGTACCTCAGGTTCGAGCTGCCCTCAGGCCATTACCAGTTCAGAGCAATGCCCTTTGGCCTCACCTCTGCTCCAAGGGTATTCACAAAATGCCTGGCAGTAGTAGTTGCTTCTCTAGGAAGGCAGAAAATTGCCATCTTCCCTTACCTGGATGACTGGCTCATAGTAGGCCAGTCCCCAGACCAAGTCAAGTTACACTTACAGATAACTCAGCAACTGCTCACTTCTTTGGGTTTCCTTCTAAATCTTCCAAAGTCAGTTCTAGAGCCTGTCCAGCTCCTCACCTTCATAGGTGCAGAGCTAGACACGGAGAAGGTCAGAGCCTTCCTTCCCCTGGACAGGGCAAGGACCCTGGTCTCTCTGGCCTCCTCATTCACCCTGCAGGTGTCTCGACCAGCAAGGCATTTTCTACAGCTCCTGGGAGCACATGGCTGCTTCTACAGCAGTAGTGCAGGGAGCAAGATTTCAGTTGAGGGACATTCAGTTCCATTTGAGAGCCTTTTGTCCTCAAAGAAAGGACCCTCTGACCAAACTGATCCCAGTAACTCGAACCCTGATCCAGGCCCTACAGTGGTGGCAGGATCAGAACAACCTGAGACAAGGGGTTCCCTTTGTCACTCTGTATCCCTCTTTAATCCTTACTACAGATGCCTCCCTCTTGAGGTGGGGGGCTCACATGGGCGACCTCACCACCCAGGGATTGTGGTCCCCTCAGGAATCCCTGCTCCACATCAATCTGTTGAAACTCAGAGCAGTATTTCTAGCACTTCAAGCTTTTTCCAAATCTGTTCAGACAAAGTTGTACAGGTCAGAATAGACACCACCACCACAATGTGGTACATCAACAAGCACGGAGGCACTCTGTCTATGGCCTTGCGCACCAAAGCAATGAAGTTGTGGTCTCTAGCTTACTCCCTGAACACCTCCCTCACGGCAGTTCACCTTCCAGGCAAAGACAATGTCCTGGCAGATGCTCTCAGCAGGATTTCCCAGGGCCATCATGAATGGTCACTGGACCCCCTGGTCTTGGAGGTGAAATTTTCCAGATGGGGCACCCCAGATATAGATCTTTTTGCAGCCCGGGACAATCACCAACGTCCCCTTTTTTGCTGCAGGCCCCCAGTGTTGGGCTCAGTCCCCCTGGATGCTTTAGTTCTCAATTGGGAAGGGAAGTTTCTCTATGCTTTCCCCCCTTCCCTCTCCTGTTCAAAGTGCTAGTCAAAATCAGATCTCAACCCTGCAAGATGATCCTGATTGCTCCAGACTGGGCCAGACAGCTCTGGTATCCACTCCTGCTTTCCTTAGCAGTCCATCTTCCCCTGTGTCTTCCCTGTCTAACCTGTGCTCAGGGGAGGGTCTGGTACCCGAACCTCAGATCTCTCAATCTCAAGGCCTGGCTCTTGAAGAGTTAGAGTTTGCTGATTTACACCTCTCCCAAGGGGTAATGGATATCCTGAAGGCTTCTAGAAAACCTTCCACCAGGGCTACTTATAATTCCAAATGGAAAAGATTTTCCATATGGTGCTCTGGGAAGCATATGTCCCCAGAATCTGCTGATCTACCCACAGTCCTTGATTATATGGTCCACTTAAATAGCTTGGGGCTGAGACCAGCTAAACTGAAAGTGCATCTGGCAGCTGTGTCTGCTTTTATTTCAGCAGGTAAGCCTTCTTCTCTTTCAGCTCACCCTATATGCTCCAAGTTTTTCAAGGGATTACTTCACACCAACCCTCCATTCAGGGACCCGGCCCCTGCCTGGGACCTTACTGTTTGCATTGCTCAGCTTATGCAACCTCCTTTTGAGCCTTTGTCTTCAGCAGAGCTTAAGTACTTGACTTGGAAGACTGTTTCTGGTAGCCATCACTTCTGCCAGACGCATAAGTGAATTACAAGCTTTGTCAGTGGAGCCTGATTTTATCTCCTTTCATAGAGATAAGGTGGTCCTCGGGACTAACAGGAAGTTCTTACCTAAGGTGGTTTCAGATTTCCACCTTAATCAGTCTATGTCTCTTCCAGTGTACTTCACTGACCATTCCTCCTCTGGCGAGAGGTGGCTGCACAGTTTAGATGTGAAAAGAGCCCTTAGTTACTACATAGAGCATAGCAAGGGTCACAGGTTTGACTCCCTCCAACTGTTCCTCACTTATGGTGAGGTTGGTAAAGGGAAACCTGCCACTAAAAGATCCATTGCCAGGTGGATTGTCTCTTGTATCCAATTTTGCTATGAAAAACTGGGTAAGGTTCCTCCCTCAGGCCTGAGGGCTCACTCTACCAGAGGTACAGCTGCTTCCCTGGCTGCTGCCAGGGACATCCCTATTCTAGAGGTATGTCAAGCAGCTACCTGGAAAACAGTTCACACTTTTACTAAGCATTACTGCTTGGACGTCCAGGCTAGGAGTGATGCTCGGTTTGGCACAGCTGTGCTTCAGAGCCTATTTCCTAAGTAGGTTCTGTCCCTCCTCCATGGAGGTACTGCTGTGTAGTCTGCAATTGTCATAATATAGCAAGACTTCATGTTGTTTGAAGAAAAAATTACTCACCTTAGTAATGTTGTTTCTTCTAATGGAGTCTTGCTATATTCTGACCTCCCCCCTGCCTGCCCCTCTCAGAACCTCTGTTTTTGGGATGTGGGTGGACAGTGCAGTGTTGGCACTTAGTAGGTGCGCACCTTGTTGTTTTCACCCCTTCTTTTATTGGGGTGAGTTGGTGTGTTTTTCATTTTTTGGGTCTCCTGACTCGAGTCTTTGTTTTGTGACCAAAAAATGTGTTTTATGTTTGATAGCCAGTTGGCTAGTGTAGGTTTACAGCTTCCACACAGGACCTTAGTGAGTTTAGCTTGTAAAGATCTGATGGTTTGAGTTTGAAGAACAACAGACAGAGTCTCAACCGAGCTCGAGCTCAGCGTTCCATGCCTGGCATGGAAAGTTTAACTCTTTCATCTCCGGGGCAGTTCGAAGGTTGGGACCCACTGCATATGTCAGAATATAGCAAGACTCCATTAGAAGAAACAACATTACTAAGGTGAGTAATTTTCTCTTTTGGTAGCCATTACTTCTGCCAGACGTATCAGTGAATTGCAAGCCCTGTCAGTGGAATCTGATTTCATCTCTTTTCACAGAGATAAAGTGGTCCTTAAAACTAACAGAAAGTTCTTGTCCAAAGTGGTTTCAGATTTCCACCTCAATCAGTCTATATCTCTCCCTATTTTCTTCACTGATCATTCTTCCTCGGGAGAGAGGAGGCTACACAGTTTGGATGTTAAAAGAGCCCTTAGCTACTACATAGAGCATACCAAGGGTCACAGGTTTGAATCCCTCCAGCTGTTCCTCACTTATGGAGAAGTTGGGAAGGGCAAACCTGCCACTAAGAGATCTATTGCCAGGTGGATTGGTTCTTGTATACAATTCTGGTATGAAAAACTGGGTAGAACCCCACCCTCAGGCCTGAGGGCTCATTCCTCAAAATGTACAGCTGCTTCCCTGGCTGCTGCCAGGGATCTCCCTCTCTTAGAAATTTGTCAAGCAGCCACCTGGAAAACAGTCCATACTTTCACCAAGCATTACTTTCTGGATATCCAGGCTTGGAGTGATGCTCGGTTTGGCACAGCAGTACTTCAGAGCCTATTTCCAAAGTGGGTTCTGGCCCTCCTCCATGCAGGTACTGCTTGGTAGTCTGCAGTAGTCGGAATACAGGAAGACTTCATGTTGTTTGAAGAAAAGATTACTCACCTTGGTAATTATGTTTCTTCTAGTGGAGTCTTGCTGTATTCTGACCTCCCTTCCAGCCTCCCTTCTCAGAACCTAGTTTTTGGGATGTGGGTGGGCAGGAGCAGTGTTGGCACCCTAGGGGTGTCCATTTTACACCCTCCTTTTTTCTGCGTTTTTGGGTTTGCTGACGCGAGTCTTCCTTTGAGAACCTTAAACATTATATATTTGCCAGTTGGCTAGTAAAATTTTTCAGTTTCCCCACAGAACACCTAGTGAGTTTTTGCTCGTAAAGATCTGACGGTTGCAGTTCAAATAACAGGTAGAGGCTTCAACCGAGCTTGTGATGAACATTCTATGCAAGGCATAGAAAAATTAACCCTTTGTTCTCTGGGGCAGTTGAAAGGCAGGACCTAACTGCAATAGTCAGAATACAGCAAGACTCCACTAGAAGAAACCTAATTACTAAGGTGAGTAATTTTTTCTTCCCGTTCATTGCCCTAATCGAAGATGGTGGTAATTAACACACACGTCTAGTGTTACCACTCAAGTGTTCTATAAGGTCTCTATGCCTGTGAAGCAGGAGATTCAGGTATAAATGCAGTCATAATCAGTCACTTCCTCTAATGTCTGGCAATGAGCAACTCATTTAAAGGGGAACAGCAATGCATGCCATCCCCACACCTATGTGTAGGGCTGACTCCAATTAGCACTTAGTGTGAAACAAAAGTTTCATACTTACTCATTTTAAATTAGAAGCCATTGTATCAGCCTGATCCTGCCATCCGGCAACTCCAGTGTTTACTATCTGCAAATGGGCTGAAAGCATCCCAGAATAACTCACAACTCATGTCAGGGCAGACTACAGTCACGGAATATCCAGTGGATAGAAACTACATTTCTAGTGTTTATGAGTTTCAGTCAGTTGTTTTCTGGTCCTGCTGCCCTCCAGAGGCTATATTTAGCTTATACAGGTATGTAGCCTCTGGATGCCAGTCCAGCAGAAGTTAGTAGGTGTGACACAGGTAACATCAGGGGTGCTAGTAATGGGAGGCTAGTCCCAGCAAGAACTCAGTGAAAAATGGTTAGAGCACTCCAAATCCAGAATGATATACTGATACCAGGCTTAATGTAAACTTAGGTTTATTTAGAGAAATCCACAAATGAGAAAACGCGTGTAGATTTCTTTAAATAAGTCCAGGTTTGCATTAAGCCTGGTATCAGCACGTCATTCTGAATTTGGAGTGCACTAATCCTTTTTCACTGAGCCTCCAGAAGGCAGCAGGACTGGCAAACCGCTGATTAAACTTCAGAATCATCAGAAACTCAGTTTCTATCCTCTAAATCTCCCACAGCTGCAGCCCTGCCCTGCATCAGCTGTGGGGGATTCTAGGATGCTTTCAGTCTGTCTTCAGATAGTGAATGTTGGAGCTATGGGATAGCTAAATTAACCAGATATAAGGGCTTCTAACTTAAAACAGGCTTCTAATTTAAAACAAGCAAGAACATTTTGTTTTGTACTTTAAGTACCAGTTGGGATCAGCCTCACTCATAGGCAGGGGAGAATCCCTTTTCCCCCACAGTTGAGCTAGTACTATTGCTGTTCAGTCCCGTGCTGAAATCATAGTCCTGTTTGTGACATCATAATCCTTTCTACAGAAACTAACTCTGATGTCACAAACAGAGGGTTAGGACTTCAGCAGAGGCGTAAGCAGTAGAAAATGGTGAACTCTATGGGACAAGAGTCATTTTACCATGCAAAGTAACCTAGTAATTAGAGCTGTGCAGAATACATAATTGTGCTGGCCAAATTTGTGGGGAATATAATTCTGTTCTGAAGTGCTTTTCATAATTTCTTGTATGTAAACTGCAGAATAATTTTCTGTGGTTTACGTAAACCATGAACTAATTTTCCATGGATTGTGGCAAGGGAACCTGCAGTTTATGTAAACCGTAGATTATAATGCAAAAATGATTGACAGTGTCCCTTTAATCCATGAAAGACATTCTGTTTTCAACATTTTGGAACTCTGCTATGAATGGAATTCCATTGAATTAAGTGGAACTTTCTGAATTTCAGTGGAATTCCATCAGAATTGAAAATTTCACATAGCGCTACTAGTAATGAAGAATGGAAAGAAGAAACATGTAGACAATATAGAGGATAGTGTATGAGCATTCATACACAACAAGGATATTTTTCACTCAAGGGATTTCTGTGGAACTTGAAGACCTTGAGAGTGCAGCTTGAGAGCACGCATTACCACGGAAACCTGGAGAGTGAAAAATATCCTTCTGCATGAGTACTCATATACTGTCTTTTACAGTGTATGGGCACTCATAAACTAAAGTCATTGTCCTTACTTTCATGTTTTCATAGTGCCACTTGCTTCTGGGGCCAGCTCTCACTGCCATGGCCATTTCCTGATGAGCAGAGGTTACCGGAACATGCATGCATGAATACATTCCATGTTGTTCTGCAGGGCTGTACCATGCTGGTTCGACATTCTTTATGTAGACTAATATTATGCCGACAGGAGTCGTGTTGACCTCAAGTTGTGGTCTACATGATTCCTGTGTGTCTCCTGGTCTTTTTTTTTTTAAATCTGGGCTGTGCCCCTGCCCCCCCCCATCTTTTGGATTCTCAACTCCAGTCAGAGTTAATTCAGGGTGGGGGTGCAGGATCAGGAGCAGCATGCTCCTGTCTCGGGCACACCAACACAGCAACCTGTCAGCAAATTGTCGCTTCTGCTGACAGGTATGTGTTTCGCTGTGTTGGTGTTGCCGTAAGGGTGGCATACTGTTCTGCAGTAGCTACAGATCTAGTGCAGCACAACAGACTAGAGGATGTAGCTATTGCAGCACTACGCTGTTCTAGGCATGGATTTCCATGCAGAACAGCATTCTACCATACACTATGTAACATACAGTATTTGCTGAGTTGTATCTTCCATGCGCGGTGTGGCACAGTGGCATTCTCATCTGTTATGTAAGTCTTCTGAGTAGTGAAAGTAGTGATATCCCTTGTACAATAAAGTGGGACAGGTGAGAAGTGAATTATCTAGAAACAAATGTATATGCAGTTCCTTCCAGAATTAATTTAATTTTTTGTTTATAAAGTCATGCAGGGTTGTTACACTGTTCATGTTTTGCTTCTGCTAATAATTTATAATTCTTCTTAAATACATTTAATTAAAAACCATAATTAACATACACTTTTTATAATTTATTAATTTTTCACTGTTGTTTACTTTGTCTTCTTTGTACACACATGTAACCACCCAGTCCCCTGGGGTTACTAGAATCCTATCAGTATTATTGTTAGGAAGGTAGCAGGCAGCTGTTGGGGAGCTCATTAGGGGCTCCTTACATAATGACATTGTTTACTCAGCTAGCCTGTTACATGTGAAAAGATCACACCTTAGGTTCTTTGCTTGGTATGCTGGATAAAGAAAGTAACAAGTAGAAGTAATAAAAGAAGTTTATTACAATATTCATGCCATAACAAGTGAAGCAAAGCAATCCCAAGGGAGCCGATTTCCCACCACTCCTCGAGTAGGATCTCTTTCTCTCTGAGGAACTGGTGTGCATACAATTATATATGACTGGTAAGAGTGCAGTTACAGATATGATAAACATACAGCATTGGATAAGGCATGTAAATAAGGTGGCTCCCTTGGGCAATTTCATAGGAAATAAGGAAGAATCTTTGAGTCTCTGAACAAAGGAAATTCATAGTCATCAACCTGTTACCTGTTCTTCTTTCCAGACAATGAGTCTGGAAATGTTTGCAATGTAATCATAAAAGCACACAACATTTCACAATAGTGGAAAACTACAGAATATGAGTGATTATGAGTATAAAGAATGTATGGCAGAAACATATCATATAGGTAAATGCATTACAGACAAATATGAGCATAGCAAGTATAATAAAGAACACTAATATAAGTAGTGAAACAAGATAAAATATTATAAGACTGTGTTAAGGCCTAATACTTGTAAGTGTATAAGGTTATGGTTACATGTGGGTCAGTTGGTGCTATATAACCCAGGCATAACAGTCCCCTCCTTGTTACCTTGCTCAAAGGGCAACACAACAAAAAGAAGATGGTTAGGTGTAGAAATCGTATATCTAAATGTGTCAACAAGCCTGAGGTGCAAGCCTTGTAAAAGAACTGCAGCCATGCAAGATGCTGGTTAAAAGTATGCCTCAGACAGCAAAAGGTTAGTAGTGAATGAGTTAAAACAAGATATAAATTACTAACAAGCTTTAAAACATTGATTTGAACATTTGCTTTTCAAAGCACATAAAAACTCAATGTAAATGAATTACATTTCTGTAGCATACACATAGGGTGGCTGTGAAAGTAGTCCTATACAGGAGTCGACATGGGTAATCACAGATGGTCAGATCATAAAACAGAAACTAGGTATGTCAACACCACTGTGGATATGTGTATAAGAAAAATTGTTGATGTGTATTATCACAGTACATTGTTTGTAAAAACAGTGTTAGTCAGTGTTCAGTTGTAAAGAACAGTCCATATTGAGAGTTGAAAAGGCAGATAATGGCGGCATATGGGACGGCAGCATACATTATTGATTGAAGAATCTAATAACAGTGTCCTCAAAGAGGAACCAGTCCATAAGGTTTGAATTGGTAACCACAAAGCAGTGTAGTTGCATTGGAAATGCCATTCGTCAAATGCTTGTAACTCATGGGGCATACATGGCACATGGGGCTGTGCAGATGTGTACCAGCATGATAAGAAAGGTAATGTTCATGTAGATGGTTGCTGGTTGGCTGGATTGGCAAAGGCCTTGGCTAGGGTCTCATGAGATTGTCTATTGAATGTTTCAGTGGAATAGCCGTACCCATACAGGTATAGCTTTTTGTAAAAAGAGCACATTTTGCACAGATATTGACAGTTAATAAAGATAATAATTCTGAAAAAGCAACCAAGAGCACAGTCCATATAAGAACAATCAGTTCATATGAGGTGCCAGCCAAATATGGAAAACCAGCCGTGAAGAAAAGTTGCATGTTTTGCTTGAAGATCTTACCAGTACCTTTCTGTGGAAACCTAAAAACTTGTAAAACGTTGTTAAATACTTAGTTTTAAAACACACATTTAGTTGTTATTAAAAGAAAAATGGTATGGTTATTAACAATGCCTTTAGTTATGGTGTGGTGTGACATAGACAAGTGATAGTGTTGGCCATGCACTCGGAGGTGCAGGTCGAGGTCCAGTAATAAGAATATACCATTTATTCATCTGTGAATACACCCTGTTTCCAAGTCTCAGAAGAGACTGTGACAGTAGGGAAAGAAAAAACAGTTTCCCTGTTTATGAGTTGATGTTCCTAGTTTAGGCCTATCTCATGAATCAAAAGTGCAATATTATGCTTGTTATATGCACTTTGAACCTTTATCATATGGCAGTATGCCATTTACACCATAAAACACAGAGGTGTACAACAGCGCCAGTTGTGCCTATGGGATTTGAAAGCATCCCTTTTAGGTCTGTTGTCTAGGGTGTAATACTCCTAGGTAGTCAGTAGTGCAGTGCTCTGATACTGGATCTTGAGCATGTATCCGTTCTATTGCAAAGGGGTCTGGTAACATGATGCTATGAAACCTGGAAGTGTTTATATTGAAGCTGAATTTACACTCTGCCATATTATCTGTGTATTTACACATTATATACAAGGGTACCTGGGGAGTGATGAAGCAATCAGACCACTAGTTGGTCTGGGTTTATGCTTGAAGCATTGGGTAGACTTTTTCTCTGTTGGGGTAATAACAGTTGGAAACATGTCAGTTCTAGCAATGGAATGAGGTGTACAATACTATATGGCAGTATTATATGGAAACAGAGCACAAAAATATGGATGTATGAGTACAGTACAGGTGTAGGAACCTGTGTGTTGTGCTTGGGCCTAGTATATAGACAGGATGCCAATGGGTGACCTTCTGGTGTAGGGCCTACCTTGGAGTGTGCCATTAGCTAGGTGTGCCTTAGGCATTTGTCGTCAATTGCTAGCAGTCTGCCGTTTAGTCTGTAAGATTGGTTAGGGGCCACCATTATGGTGTCCAGGTATACATGGTTATCATGTTGTAATGAATCTGGATGGGACAGCAATGTTGATCCTTTTTGTTTGGGAGTATGAATGGTAGCACATACCCTATAAGAAAGAAATAATCATTCATGGGGGTGTTTTTGGGACATTTCAGCTTGTGAAAACAAATTTGTCATGTAAGTGGTTGGTACTCTCCTCCCCATGTGGGTCTGACAGATGTCACCCAGATGGGCCTAATACCCCAAAACATGTATGGATGTGAAGCAGTTTACTGAGCTTATAATAAGCTGCAACAATATGTGAAAACATAATAGCAATGACATAATCACAATGAAATAGTAGTCATATTAAACACATTGCAGAAAATACATTTTAAACATTGATCACATTTAAAATGAGGTTGGTCGTCACAGTCCAGGAATGACTGTTGAAATAATATTGTCTTTTGCAGGAGCTAAAAAGTCAAAAAGGATATGTGAAGGAATATGGTAATGTACACAGTTCTCCCCCCCCCCCACCTCAGCTGATTACTAGTTGAGGGCCAAGGCCCTTGAACCTGGCTGGTGCTGGTTGTTGGCATAAAGCCACTTGCAAATAGATTGTGTACAGTTGTGTTACACCACACTGGGAAGGCAGAGAGGCTGAGCTGCTATATATATATATATATATATATATATTTATAAAATGGGGTGGTAAAATCATAGAAATTCCACTAACATGATTGGACAGAATGCATCACATGACCGTGCATTATTTCCCAACGACCGCACACCTCCCAGCACGACCGCACACCTGAACTACTTTTTATCCTCCAAAACCTTCTCACCAGTAGTGAGATATTCCACATCTACCACAGATAGGCACCCACATGCCAAAGTTCAAACTAACACTGACTAGAAAAAAAAAAAAGAGGTTTTTATTCGTATTTCTTTTCGTTTACTATTCTTACAATAAAGTTGTCCTCTTTACAGGGAGGAAAACGAGTGGGACCACTTTCACTTTTATAAGTGACGTGTAGCTTGACCGAGCGTGGTCAAAAGTGATACATAATGTGCAGCCAAACAGTGAAACTAAGTCACACTCTGTAGCAGAAAAGCAAACAAACTGTGCACCTCAGTTTATTTCAATTTGAAATCCTGTAAAAAAGCTGCCGTGTGAAGCAGTTTACCTTATTTTTATTGAGAATTGTCTAAAAGAAAGTCCTGTCTACCACTCGCTTCAGCTGGCTCCTTCTTTTAGACAATTCTCAATAAAAATAAGGTAAACTGCAGTTACTATGCCTTTTCACACAGAGGGACTTGCTTTCAGTGTCTGCCTGCTTATTAGGTACCATTATTGATGACGCTCGGTCACGCTACATGTCACTAATAAAAGTGAAAGTCTTCCCCACTCTTTCTTCTCCCTCTAAAGACGACGACTTTATTCTAGGAATACTAAATCAAAATAAAAAGAAATACAAACCTTTTTTTTTTTAATTCTTATGCCACACAGGGACTACTTTTTGTTCTCCCACAAAAATATTTATTTCCTTTTATAGATAGATAATCCACTCTGGGGTGTGCGGTGGCTCTGATATCACATGCCTTGGGTGGTTGAGCATTACCAAGGCATGCGTATATCAGAGCGCGATCGCACACCCTAGAGTGGATTATCTATTACATACATATATATATATATATATACATATACATATACATAACATTATGGGCCAGATTCTAGAAGGTTGGCACAATTCGCCGCTAAACGCGACTTGCACTAATCGCAACTGTGACATTGACCCTGCACCCTATTCTTGAAGGGGCAGGGTCTCCACATCTAAGTCCTGAGACTTGTGACATGCGGCCAGGTAAGCCGAACACAGGGTGCACCTGGCGAGCATGTCACAAGCCACAACAGGTACACCGCAGGTCGCAAGTGCCCCCCCATGCCCAGCAAGCCACAGTAGGTGCCCTGCAGGGATGCCCACACCCCCCACCCATGATGTGTAATACATGGGCCCCACAGGGCTGCCCACACCCCCAGCCCTGAATCCCCCATTGTGAAATGCCCCACAGGGTGGTGCAGTCCACCCACCTGTGCCCCTACCACGAGCCACAGCCGCAAATGTGGCATACATGCAGCCCAGCCCTGGTAGTCTAGTGGCCCCCCACCCAGCCATTTCAGTCCACCCAGCACCCCCCACCCATGCCCAGCCAGCAACTGGCACAGCCCACCTCTCACCTCCATGGCCAGCCGCCGACTGAGTTCAGTAGGAGCATGTACTGAAAAGACATGCTCAGAAATTAATTTCTGGCGTGTCTTTGATAGTGCTCCTACTAAACAGCTGGTGGCTGGCCGTGGAGGAAGGCAGGCTGTGCCAGACCGCTGACTGAGACAGATGAAGTGCTGGCGGACTGGCATGGCTGGGTTGAAACCACTGAGCTTCAGAGGCTGAAGTGCTGCTCTGCATTTGTGGCGGTGACTCAGGAGTCGAGGACATGGGTGGAGGGTGACTGCACTGCCCTGCAGAGACGACCACAATGGGGGATTGAGACTGAGATATGGGCAGCCTGCAGGCTCATGTCAGTGGCAGGGAGCCAATGGGTGACCCTGATGGATCCATGTGTATTATACAGCCGGGGCGGGGTGTGGGAGACCTGCGGGGCACCACTGGGGTATGCTGGGCATGGGGGGGGAGGGAAACTGTGGAATGACTGCTGGAATGCTGGTGGGTCTACAGGACCCCGGGGAACATCCATAAGTTAAACCAGCTAAAAGCAGGTATAACTTACGTTGCTGGTTCTCCTTCGGGGGTTCTTGTAGAATCCGACATGAGAACTTTGTTGCTGCCCTTCTGGAATTTCTGGAATGGGACGCAACTGCTGCTGTAAAAGCCGCTAGCACCATGTTGCAGGGGGATTATGGCGCAACTGCTGGCATAACAGCTGTTCGTCGGTGCAAGCGGCCTGCGCCATATCGCAGGCCACATTGTTGAATCGCGCATGTCGCAACTGCTGGCGTAAGTTGCTACATGCACCATTCTACTTGGCGCAAGTGCTGTTACACCAGGCGTAACTGTACTAAAATCAGGGCCTATATATTTTATGTTTAACTTGCAACTAATAAATGGGTTATTAGCAAACACAGTTTTTTTCTTGTGTGCTCTTACTGGAGGGACAGTGGGTTTACCTCCCTCATTTCTGGATCTGCTAGCTGTAGCTCAGTCAGGTCCAGAAGGAATTTTATTTATTTGCAACCACCGTAGGTGCACTGTAAGGTGGCATGGTTCAGTCCCCTCTTGAGCGCCTAGTATAGTTCAGGAGCCTAGGCTTACAGTATATCATATCTAGGGAAATGTCATAGACGTGGTGAATCACACTAAGAAGGGTAGCAGCTACAGCATTATACATACCCATCACTGATGAAATGTAAAAGCCTTCTATAAGTGAGTAGAGCCTGTATTAAATAGTATATATACACAGCTGACACCATACCTAGACTGGTATTTGTTAAACAAATAGGCATGCAATGATGTATTAGTAGTTAATTATGTCATTAACAGTTCCAACAATTATTTTCCCCTTACGGGCACACCAGTTGTTAAAACAGGTGTTAATGCAAGTGATCAGTTAACTGGCGGTGGGCATATATACAATTCACGCCCCCTATCCTAAGCTCCTTCCTCTGTGAAAGAGGCAGCATGGAGATAATAGCATACTGTATGACCAATGCTGGAGCAGATGCCCGACCATTCAACAGTAAATACTATCAAATTGACTAGTAACAGGTGTTTGCAGAAATGTCAGAGAACACTTTATTCCCAACAGAAGTGTGGATATGTATCGACAAATATATTGGCAAACATTCTTTGCCAGTCAGTCATCACCTGGAAGGTTGTATGCTGAATAAATACAGATGGGTTTGACCCAACTTTAAAAAAAAAAAGAAAAAGGGTCAGCCTGATGGCGCTGAGGGTTGAGGCGCTGGATGCCACACCTCGCGCCATGCCGATGACCCAAGTTCAGGAGCGAGCTCGGGTGCCAGGGGTCGGCAGGGGAGGGACAGAATGATGTGCCCGCAGGGCTGCTCTCCTGTCCCAGGGGGAGGGTGATGGGTGGCTTGGTGCTCCCACGACCCCCGGTGGGGATTGGGGGCATCGCAGAGCACTGAGCAGCACGTACTCAGCGTGGTCCAGTGCTGGCAGGGTTGCTGTGTGCTGAGAAGTCGAGAACATGCCCACGCATGGGAGGGAGGGAGGGAGGGGACTAAGGGGTTGCAAAGAGACACCCTCCTTGGCGGATAGGTGACGGCTTCCTCCAGCGCCGCTACATGTCCTATGCGGTCTCCTGTCACTGCCCCATTTGATCTCTCTGGGGCTGTTATCCCCCACGGCCCCAGGGGTCGTAATTACCTTGAAGATGACGGGAGAGACGGCAGACGGTAGAGCGGTTAGGCCAGTGGGGATAGTCCAAGAGAGTTCCGGACCTGGGAGAGAGAGAAAGAGAGTTAAAAAACATAAGGGCAATACAGTATCCTACTAGGATTCAAACTATAACAACATTATAATGAAATTGGGCCACTGGTTAAAATGCACTTATACATTACCAGTGGTTACTTGTGAAGGATAGTCTTATCTCTGTAAGACAGAAAAAAATAAAACACAAGCCACGAAAGGGAACATCTCATTTACTCAGAACATTCCCCTTGTGGAACGTTAGCATTGGTTTTCAAAATGCTGATACTGATATTAACTTTAATAAAAACGTATGTTTGACTACCCAAGGGGGTAGGATCTTTTAATTGTAGCTACTAGTATACTCCGATGAATTCCTGAAAATGAAATAAATTATTAATGTCAGAGTATTAGGTGTCCCTAATTCTCTGAATTGGACATTAGAACCGTGTCATTAACACACACATCATTCTGAGAAATAACACAAGTTATAATTCTGGTACTTTGCACGTACAAAATTGTTAAAAGGGTGCTAAATTAGGCCTGTAACATAAATGGCAAAATCTCCCAAAACAGACACAATACTTGTTGTGGCAGTGTACATTGTGTAGCTATCCTGTTAAGGTTAAAGTAAACGGCTTATTACAAATGCTGGGGGGTGAACAGCCCCCCTTCCTCTGATTGCCATGTGATGCATGGGGATATGTGATACAGGACAAGGCCAAAGAAGCCATGAGCTCTTTTGTAAAGGAAGGCATATGTAGGAATGGGTGGGTTTGTAGATAGCAAGCAGTTTTATGGCTGCAAGCCCAGAGAGAAAAACAAAATTGCAGTCCTATCATCACGGACAGATGAGAAGGACTGGAAAAAAAAGTAACTTAACAAAAGTACTCGATGTGTACACCCCATTAAAGTTATATTTAGATAAGAAATACTGATTTAATTAGGGAGGTACATCACTTGTGAGCTGAAAAAAAAAAAACAGGTACAGCTCAAAAGCACAAGGAGGTCAAGTAACTTGCCAAAGGTCACACACCGTGCAAACGATGGATGTTATCTGTGTCAGTCTTCACTATTCATCACTGTTTGGTAGTGAGCCGGAGGATCAGGACCCCATGGGAGCTTTTTTTTTTTGCAATAGGAGGAGTCGACATCGAGACGGCACCACTCTCAAAGGCCAACATATTATGTGGCACTCGCGGGTTGGCCAGTAACTGTCATCTACACCTCCTAAGCCCCAGTTCTGCTTCTCCCGCCATCGAGTGAGCACAACCTCATGTGTGAGTGGCATTCTTCTGCAGCCTTTTTTTTTCTAACTCTATTTTTTCTTCCCTACTAGAGCCCCACCAAACTCTGTCCGGCAACCACCCAGACCAGGACTCTACCTCCCTGTGTGACTCTATCTCCTCTCCCCCCAGCTCCAGGAATCCCCTGGGGCTACCCTCTGGGGAAGGGCCACCCCCGCCCAGGGTGCTGTTTCTCATAGGGTTGAAACCGGGCCAGGGAGGAGGCTACTGAGGAGACAGCTGAGCCAGACTGTTGAGAGTGTGGTCCTAGGGTGGGAGGTGCCATCACCTATCAGAGAGAGGTATTTTCTTAGTTTTCTGCCCCTGTGGAGCCTGGCTGCCAAGGCAATGCATGCTGCGGCTCAACCCCCTTGGCATATGCCATGACGCTCTTGCTGCTACCCCCAGCCTCTGCCAGAGGTCTCTCATTGAGCATTCATCTCCCTAGCCCACCCCGGGGAAGAGAGCAGTCCTCCGGATGCTCACTCTCTTTCCCCACCTGCCGAGCCCTGGCCGTCTGGGTTCATTCCTGAACCCAGGTCTCCTGTGTGGCACGAGGTGTGTCGCCCAGCACCTCAACCCTCTGTGCCACTGGGCTGGATATTCTTCTGCAGCCTAGTCCATCAGTAGAGAAAACACAGTCCTAGTTCTGCTGCTCCATTCCTCAGTGTCGACTGGTAAGATCTTTCCTTTTTATTTCTCCGTTGACGCAGACTGCTGTTTTTGGCTTTTGTTTTTCCATCTGGTCATGTCTGGTTCAGGGGACAAGAAAGAATCTTCGAGGGTGGGATGGCCTCCAATGCGTAGGTGTCCCTACGGCCGACTGTACTCCATCAGGGATCAGCATGACTGTTGCCTTACCTGCTTCATACCAAACCACGACATGGACAGATGCAACACCTGTTTCTCCATGGTTCATTGTGTTTTGGAGTTTCGCTCATTGAAGGTTGGACGTGTGCCACCGGCATTCGGGGGACAGGCACGTACACGGGTCACCAACAGCAGGTTTCTTGACCCTTCCTCCGAGTCCCCTCCTGGACCTATGCAGCCCTTGGAGGAGATGGTTTCTGCCAGTTCTAGCCATGCCACGGTGGGAACCCCTTCTACAGTGCAGGAGGTCCAGCCTGGCCCCCTTGGGGGTCAGGCGGGAGGCACTGACCAGGCAATCGCCTCCTTGGAGGTGAGGGCTCCTCTGGCATCGTGGTGTGAAGCCTCCAGGTCCAGGCCAGTGCCATCCTCTGTGCAGCCCACTGGTGCTGCCCCTGATTTGGCACCAGGGATTGGGGCAGTGCCGTGGCTGGCACAGGGCTGGCCTCCTGCGCCGTCTGACTCCAGTGCCATTCACAGTGCTGGGGATGGGGGTGGCACCGTGGGCAGTGCAAGGCCAGTTTGCGGTGTCCCTCATGGCACCACAACTGAAAGGGATCAGGGAGTGGTCTGGATTTGGGCCTTCTCTGGGGAGGACGATTCTGAGGCTGACCCAGACTGGCTCCCGGGTTCTCAGGAGTCCACTGATTCTTCTTCATCCAGTGCAGCGGCTCTGGTTCAGCCCCCTTCCATGGAGCAGATGGCTTCAGCCGATTCCATGGTCAGTGGCACTGACCAGTCCTCTGGTGCCCCGGGTGGCACCACAGGGCAGCCTGGAGTTGGTGATCCATCTGCCACCTTGGGAGGTGTATCTCCTCCTATGGTACTTCTTGCTGGTCCTGCTTCTGGGCTGGCTGGAGCACCTCAGGTAGAGGAGGGCTCTCCACCTCTGGCTGTCTCTCAGGAGTCAGCTGTGTGGTGTCAGTTGCCTCACTTGATGAGGAAGATGGCTCTCTCGGAGTCCGAGGGGGTTGGATTCAGGGTGGCACCCTTTCCTGGGAACCCACGGGGTTTCAGGGAGAAGTCGCAGCACTGGTCTGACCTTCTCCCCCATTGTCTCTGAGAATGACCTCATCTACAGAGGTTAGGGGCCACCCTTCTTGGCTTATGCAGCCCCAGTCACCTTGTGGGGGAAATTCTGTTGTCAGGCACAGCTCTGGCCTCTCCAGCTCAGTTGAGTGGCCTTAGTCTGCTAGAACCATTGAATCTCCTCCTCCTTTGAGGTCTCCCAGTGGGTCCCCTAGCCCGGGCAGAGGCCGTGCCCTTCCTGGTAGGTGCTTGGCCCCTTTGCCTCTGCCAACCCCTCCCTCTTTCCCAGGTCATTCCGGTCCTATGGGGCTCCTCACCTGGGAAGAGTTCAGGTCCATGGCTGCACTGTTCCCTGCTTATTACCAATCCATGTACCAGGAGGTGTTCCACCTCTCCTCTGTGCAGCCAGAACCCGACTCTTCAGGCTCATCAGCTCCCTCATCTTCCTCCTCTGAGGGAGAGGAGTCTTCTGTCCACCTTTCCACAGCTACTGATCTGTTCAGCTACCAGTGCTTCCTGTTGGGGTTGCTCGACAAGCTCCATGTTTTGGCCCTAGATGACCACAATCCTGACCGGTCAGCATATGCCTTCTTTGGCTAGTTCAGTGTGGTCAACCTGATGGTTCCCACCTGGTCTAATCCCTTTCGGGAGGCATTGTACCGGGCCTGGTGACATCCCTCAACCCTAGCACCAGCCCTGAGGGACCTCTGCCAGAGGTGTTGTGCACCCCTTGGGTCTCCAGGAGCCTTGCCTCACCCCCCATCGGGCATGACCGACTCTCCTGGATGCACCCACTGGGCATAGAAGCTCAAGGTGTGATCGACCCCCAGAATCTGACTCAGCTGAGTTTGATTTTTGGGGGAGGAGAGCTTTCTCATTGACACTCCTCCTTTTGTGTATTTCTGCTCATCAGGCCCACCATGCTGTCTACAGCAGGCACTTGTGGTCTCTGCCAGGTCAAATCCTAGCTTCTAGAGAGGGATAGTGAGGCTTAATAAAGGGGAGTGGGCTGGGCAGAGGGTGACTGTGAAAAGACAGAAATACTAAACAAATATTTTTGCTCAGTATTCACAAATGAAGAGGGGGAGGTACCTAAATCAAACAATAGAAACACGCTGGATACAGGGGTTGATACCAGCCCTTTCACAGAAGAAAGGGTTCTGAAGGAACTCTCAAAACTGAAGGTGGACAAAGCAATGGGGCCTGATGGGATTCATCCCATAATTCTAAAAGAACTAAGGGTAGAACTAGTAACACCACTGACTACCCTTTTTAATAAATCATGGGAGGATGGGGTGATACCAGTTTGAGTGGTGTGACTTTGGCCAGCCTACAATCAATCAATGATATTGTGATGATTATCCAGACTTTACATCCTACCAACTGTAGTTTGGATCTGGGCCCCACACACTCGCTTGTTGGCTGCGTTGACGTTATCAGCCTGGTCCTTGCTGAGATAGTCTGGTTATCCTTGGAGAGGGAAAATTTTCCAACTTCCCTTAAGGAGGCTGTAGTTCAACCTCTTCTTAAAAAGTCCTCCTTGGATCCCGACTGTCTAGCAAACTACAGGCCAGTCTCTAACCTTCCCTCTTTGGGTAAGGTTATTGAGAAGGTGGTGGCTTAACAGCTGGAAGACCATTTGACCAGCCACAATATCTATGATTCTCTCCAGTCCGGTTTCAGGAAGAGACATAGTACTGAGACGGCTCTTGTTCGGGTACTAAATGACCTCCTGATAGCAAGAGATCGAAGGACCTGTTCCATCTTGGTCCTTCTGGATCTCTCTGCAGCATTTGATACTGTGGACCATGGTGTGCTGTTGGATCACCTGCGGCTTATCTGCGGACTTTTGGGGGGTAGTCCTCAGATGGTTTTGATCTTACCTCATGGGTAGGACTCAGAGAGTGGTGTCAGGGGTTTCTACCTCAGCTCCATTCTCCCTGCCCTGTGGGGTTCTGCAGTGATCCATTTTAGCACCCATGTTGTTTGCAGTGTATATGCTGCCATTGGGAGCGATTATTAGACGTTGTGGCTTGAGTTTTCACTGCTATGCAGATGATACTCAGCTATACATATCTTTTGTCCCTGAACAAGACAATGCTGTCTTGGTGCTCAGCAGCTGTCTGACTGAAATTCAGGCCTGGATGAATGTGAGCTGGCTAAGATTGAACCCTGAAAAAATCGAAGTGTTGGTTGTGAACCCGGGTCATCGTGAGGCGGGTATGTTGGCAGGTTCACCTTCAGGTTTATGGCTTGGAGGTGTCCAGATAGCTACCTCCGACTGGGTGCGGAACCTAGGCATTATATTTGATGACTGCTTGACCCCGAAGTCACAGGTATCAGCAGTTAAAACTTGTTTTTACCATCTGAGAAATATCGACCAGGTGAAACATCTGGTTCCTCCCGATGATCTTCCAACGTGGGTTCATGCCTTCGTTTCCTCCCTTCTTGACTACTGCAATGCCCTTTACCTAGGGCTGTCAGGGGTTGATATCTGCTGCTTGCAGCTGGTGCAGAACGCGGCAGCCAGGCTTTTGACTGGTGCATCAAGAACCAGTAATATAACACCTGTGCTCCGCGGTCTGCACTGGCTGCCGATACAGTGGCCGATCACCTTTAAAGTTGCTTTGTTAACCTATAAGGCCCTACACAAACAGGGACCGAGTTACCTGAAAGATCTCCTTTGTCCCTACTGTCCCCTCTGTCCTCTCCGATCCTCCAATGAGGGATTGCTAGAGGTTCCCAGGGTACGCTTGCAAACATCTGGAGCAAAGGCATTTAGCTTTGCTACTCCATCCCTGTGGAACTCTCTACCTCATCGGGTCCGAGATTGCCTAACCGTCCAGAGTTTTAATACTGCTTTAAAAACTTATCTTTTTAGCCTGGCTTTTGCTAATTGAGGTTCTGTTTTTGCTTTGTTATGCTGCTATTATATTGTCATCTGTTGAATTTTATGTTT
The DNA here is from genome assembly GCA_016271365.2 of Neoceratodus forsteri. Lineage (NCBI taxonomy): Eukaryota > Metazoa > Chordata > Ceratodontiformes > Ceratodontidae > Neoceratodus > Neoceratodus forsteri. The sequence goes on from CM028130.1 coordinate 1,073,092,345, forward strand.
TTTGTAATAATTTATTTTATTTTATGTATTTATTGTACAGGCGCCTTGGTTTCAGAAAGGTACCTTTTTATATAAGTAAAACGGATTTGATTTGATACCTGAGGACTAGAGGAGGGCTGATGTTATTCCACTTCACAAAAGTGGGAGCAGGGCAGAAGCAGGAAACTACAGACCTGTTAGTTTAACCTCAGTGATTGGGAAAATGATGGAATCACTTCTGAAGGAAAGAATTGTTGAGTACCTAGAAGCCAGAGGAGCACAGGACTCAAGGCAGCATGAATTTACAGTGGGAAGGTCATGTCAGATGGGTCTAATAGATTTCTTTGACTGGGTGACCAAAGTAGTAGATCAAGGAGGGCTGTGAACATGGCCTACCTAGACTAGCAAGGCATTTGACACAGTCCCACACAAGACTAATATACAAGTTGGCCAGCCTGGGGGTGGATCCCAAGATAGTAGCCTGGGTAAAGAATTGGCTGGAGAATAGTACACAGAGGGTAATAGTAAACAGAGTTCACGCTGAAGAAAGGGGGGGTTACTAGTGGAGTACCGCAGGGTTCAGTACTAGGACGGGTCCTCTTTAATGTCTTTATAAGCGACATTGCAGAGGGACTGGAAGGTAAAGTATGTCTCTTTGCTGATGACACAAAGATCTGCAACAGAGTTGATACACAAGGTGGGGTGGAAAGGATGAGAAGGGACTTGGCAAAGTTGGAGGAATGGTCAAATGCATGGCAGCTTAGATTCGGTGCTAAGAAGTGCAAAGTAATGCACCTGGGAAACAAAAACCCATGGGAAGAGTACACAATGGGGGGGTGAGATACTAACAACAACAAAAATGGAAAGGGACTTGGGGTAGTCATATCAGATGACCTAAAGGTGAGCAAGCAATGTGAGAGGGCAGTAAGGAGGACTGGGGGATACTGGGATGCATAGGGAGAGGCATCACCAGTAGAAAACAGGAAGTTGTTATCCCTCTGTACAGACAGCTGGTGAGACCCTATCTGGAGTACTGCGTGCAGTTCTGGAGACCCAATCTCTGCAAAGACATGGACAGGACGGAGGCAGTCCAGAGGAGGGCAACTAAAATGGTGCAGGGTCTGCACCAGGAGACATATCAAGAGAGACTTAAGGAGCTTAATATGTATAGCCACAAGGAGGGAGAGGGGGGACATGATAGAAACTTTCAAGTACCTCAGGGGTATCAACAAAGTCCAAGAGGGTAGCATCTTTCAGAAAGAGGTGTGTAAGAACAAGGGGGCACAATTTGAAGCTGGAGGGGATAGCTCAGAGGTAATGTGAGGAAGTATTTTTTCATGGAGAGGGTTGTGGATGCATGGAACAGCCTTCCTGAGGAGGTGGTGAAATTCAAGAATGCATGGGACAGGCATAAGGCAATTCTAGGGGGTGGAGGTAGGAAGAAGTAGGCTGTTGGCTAGCTAGGATCTGCAGCTTATCCATTAGGTAGGGAAATGGGCAGACTGGGTGGGCCAAACAGTTCTTACCTGCCGTCAAATTCTATGTTTGCCTGATTCAGAGGCAACCAGACAGTCCATTGCCCTCTCCACATGGGGCCTGGAGCTAGTGAGGCACCAAGCAAGGGCATTGTAGGATGCCAATGAGGTGGCTTCTAGGTTGTCAGGGACAATGATCTGAATCAGTTGGATGGTGTGGCTTCATCTCTCCTGGTTGTCACCCCTGGCCTGCTGTAGAGTGACTGCCCTCTCTTTTCAGGGAACCCATCTTTTTTCCCGTAGGGTGAGGCGAGAGCTTCAGGGGTGCCTTCCTTCTCCTGCTAGGAGAACCTCGCCAAACCTAAACCAGCCTCAGGCCTGCTAGGCTTCCCTCCTTTGGTGCCTCTCCCACTGAAGGCTAAGGGACTTTGTGCTTTAGGGAGGTTCTGGGCCCCCTTCAGGGGACTCGGTAATCACCTAACAGTGATGAATGGTGAAGATTGACACAGACAAGATATGAAAATTATGTACCTATTGTAATTCCTGATCTTTCTGTGTATCTTTACCATTCATCACTGAATCTCATCCACCTTCCCCTCCCAGGCCTCAGTCTCTGGGCAATTCTCCTCCTCCCTGTTTGTGTCTCATTTTGACCTTGGTCCATTCCCAGCACCTCCTACCCCAGTGATGGACAAACTATGGCCCGCGGGCCACATGCGGCCCTTGATGTAATTATTGCGGCCCCCGGAGGAGCATAATATGCGCATGTCTTTTCACAGTCCAAGTCACAGTGTGTCATCTCTTCACTAGTTTGCAAGCGGTAAGCAAGAAACAACAAGAAATGCCGAGGGCCGATGTCAGATACATAGTAGGTAAGAGCGAGCTGATGTGTAATGCGGGATGCTATTAAACGTAATTTGTAATTACCAGGTCATCGCTACTTTCGTTGCCCAATTCCATTGATGCATATTGATGATAGTTAAATGTGCGGTGAAGTCTGTCTTAATTATTTTCATTTGTGCACAGTTGAGTCTGCCCCCCCTCCCATCTTGTATAAACGTATGCTAAGTTAGTAATGCTAAGTTAGTAATTTAACAGCTACCTCCACTGACAACTGCCACAGACTCGGGAAGCAGCAGCGTTGAAAGTAAAAGAAAATTTAACAAAAAATGGACAGATTTCTAACCAACAGCAGCACACCAAGCAGCTCACTGAGGTTGTCTGAACCCAGTTCGACAATAGCTTCAAGTTCAGTCAGTAGTAAAAAATGAAAACTGGGGGATGAAGGGAGAATAGTGCAGGAGTCATGGGAGTGTGAGTTTTTTGTTACTGACCATCACGGCAAGCCTACGCGTCTTATCTGCATTAGTAACTGGTGTCTGTTGCATCATTTAATTTTGAATATGGAGCTCACTTACTCATGTGTCCCTACAAATAACTGGAGGGCCACACTTGTGGCCCTCATACAAACCCAGGTTGCCCATCACTGTCCTACCCCCTCCTCTCTTGAGGTCAGGGTTTTTTTCCTCTGGGTGGGCAGACAGGGAGGGTTCTGCTGTTGGGAGTTTCCAGAGCCCCCTCTCTGCCCAGGTAAGTCCTAGGATTTTTTTTCCTGTGTCCTCTGGTGCCTCTTGAAGGAGTCTGGTAGCAAGAGGGGGCTCTGGTGATTCCCTCAGTTGTTCCCCTCCAAAATCTTGTGCCTCCATTTTGGTTGTTTCCCCTCCTGTTCAGGAGAACATTATTTTCAAACAACATGAAGTCTTGCTATATTATGACAATTGCAGTTTGTCCCACCATTAGAACTGCTCCGGAGGTGAAAGGGTTAACTACCATTCTAAGAATGGAGTTTAGATCGCGAGCTCGGTTAGAGAAGCTCTGTCTGGATAATTTCAAACTGAAACTGTCAGATTCTTTACTCGCCTCACTGAACAGTCGCTCCGGAGATTTCTCCTACTGCTCGGTTCATTTCTCGGTTTAAACAGTATTTTCTCGGTTAAATTCAACCGCGAGTATTATTATTTTTAACCGCAACCGATTGGTTCAAGCTCTGTCTGTGGTATTGTAAGTACTAGATAGGTTTTTATTTCTGTGTGGAACTTGTAAATGTTTATCGGTTCTGTTCGAACCGATCAGGTTGGTTAAAACTTTAAAGTTTAAGCATTTTAAAGCTTTTAGAGTGCGGTTCCCGGTTCTTATCGGTTCTAAGAAACGGATTTCATTATGTTTTTCCACGACCGTGACACGGTTGGGGAACCGATAAGTGTCTTGCCTGCACTGCCGTTAAAGGCAAGTTGTTGGTTAGGCTGGCATCATGTCTGAGAAACCCAAAAGAAAAACGGGCCACTGGGTTTCAACACTGTAGTGTCTGTGGGAAGCCTTTGCCAAGGCTGACCCACACACTATGTTTGTGTCTGGGTTTGACCACCTCAATTCAGACTGCCAGATTTGTAAGAATTTCCCTGCAGCCACCCTGGATAAGAGAGTGGGCAGGCTCCGGGAACGAGGCCAAAGTCCGTTGACCGGATGACCAGCCCGGTTCGGTGCCAACCGAACCGGAGGGAGTGCCCTCTGACCAGGACGAGACTTCCTCGGCCAAACGTAAAGCTGGCTCTGAGGAGCCAGTTCCAGCAAAGAAAACTAAAAAGTCAGCAGGTATGGAGTCCAATATTCCTTCTCCAACTGCTGCAGAAATAGCAAAAGCTATACAAATTGTACAGTCACTTTCTCCGGTTCCGTCCGAACCACCACTGTCTGGTAGGCGGTCGGTTCGGTCAGTTCCACTGGTTCAAGAATATGATATTGGAGATTTTTATGAACCAGAGGAGGGGGAGGAGGATTATGAACAGTGTGAATGTGACTTTGAGAGTCTGGATGTGCCCATTGAACTGGACATCTCCCCAGACAGACCTTTAGAATCTCCCCCTATGCTTTCTGAGTCCCCTTCTCATTTTTTGTTTTATAAAAAGGTTGCTGACACCCTCCAGCTCCCATTAGAGGAAGCTGTGGATGAGCAGGAGGAACCTGATTTTGTGGAAATGATGGATATTCCAGAGTCTAGGAGATTATCTATCCCCTTACATAAGTCTTTTAGGAAGCAAACAATAAAAATTCTAAAAGCCCCTAATTCTGTGCCTCCTGTTGACAAAAAGATGGACAGGAGGTACACTTTCAGGTCCTGATACAGACTCTCTTTCACAGCAATGCAGTCATGTTGGGAGTAGTTCAGGCTGCAGCCTGTGATAAAACTAACATTCCCTGGCTTCACATCCTCCTGACAAGGACTCCAGGAAGATTGATGCCATGGCTAAAAACAATACATGACAGCGCCCTTGGGACTCAGACAAGCAAATTACATGGCTTATGTGGCAAGATACCAAAATCTAAATGGGACACTGTCATGGCTTTGGCTAAACAGGCCCTGGCCAACTTGCCAAGGAGCTGGAACAGGTGGCTTCTGATGGTATTGAGGCTTCCAAGGTGCAATTCCATGCTGCTGTGGATTCTAATGATGTATCCTCTAGAGTCATGGCTACATCTGTGGCCTTTCGTAGGTTAGCTTGGCTCAGGTGTACTAACTTGACTCAGGATACCCAGTCTAAGGCTATGGATTTTCCTGTGGTGGGGAATTCTCTGTTTGGGGAGCAAACAGAGAATTACATGAAGAAAATGGATGAATACAGAACAACTTATAGGAGTGCACAAGCCAAGGATCGGCAAGCCACTCCTCAGAAGCAGACCCCCAGGGGTAGAAGTAGGCCCTTTCACAGGCCTTTTTACCAAACCCAGGCTTCTTCTGCTTATGCTCAGAGGGGGTTCTTCAGAGGCAGAGGCAGACGGGGTGCAAGTAGGTCTGCTCCCACCCCTCAGACTAAAGCCCTACCAAACAGGCACCCTGATGGGGTGCCCAGGGCCGGTTCTCCACTACCTGTAGGGGGCAGGCTGGCTTACTTTGCCCAGGACTGGGAGTCTCTAACATCAGACAAATGGGTCCTGGAAGTAGTAAGCCAGGGTCTGGTTCTCAGCTTCAAAACATTTCCAAAGATGAGAGCCAGATTTTTTCCACCTGCAAACCCTCTAGAGACTTTTACCTTAGAAACAGAAGTCTCAACCCTCCTAGCTCTCAGAGCTGTAGAAAGGTTCCCCCTACACCAGGGCAAGGGTCTGTACTCCAGATATTTCCTTACCCCAAAAAAGACAGGAGAATGGCGGCCCATTTTAGACCTAAGATATCTGAACAAGCACCTTTTGAAACCGAAGTTCAAAATGGTGACTCTGGCAATGATTTTACCTTCTCTAAGGCCAGGGGACTGGCTAGCTTCCCTGGACCTCAAGGATGCCTATTTCCATGTTCTAATCAGAAGCTCCCACTGAAAGTACCTCAGATTCGAACTGCCCTCAGGTCACTACCAGTTCAGAGCAATGCCCTTCGGTCTCTCCTCTGCCCCAAGGGTATTCACAAAATGTCTGGCAGTAGCAGTTGCTCATTTAAGAAGGCAAAGGATTGCTGTTTTTCCCTATCTAGACGACTGGCTCATTGTAGGCCAGTCTCCAGAACAGGTCAAATCACACCTGCAAGTTACCAGCAGCTGCTCACCTCTCTGGGCTTCTTGCTCAATCTTCCAAAGTCAGTTCTGGAACCTGTTCAGGTACTCACCTTCATAGGTGCAGAATTGGACACAAAGCAGGCCAGAGCCTTCCTACCCTTAGAGAGGGTAAGGAACCTGGTGGCCCTGGCCTCCTTCTTCACTCTGCAGGTCTCTCGACCAGCAAGGCACTTCTTACAGCTCCTAGGGCACATGACTGCTTCCACAGCTGTAGTGCAAGGAGCAAGATTTCAGATGAGGGACATTCAGTTTCACTTGAGAGCCTTTTGGTCTCAGAGAAAAGATCCCCTTTCCAAGTTGGTCCCAGTGACTCGAACCTGATCCAGGCCCTTCAGTGGTGGCAGGATCAGGGCAATTTAAGACTGGGGTCCCTTCATCCCTCTGTCGCATTCCTTGACCCTCACTACGGATGCATCCCTTCTGGGATGGGGAGCTCACATGGGCGACCTCTCCACTCAGGGAGTGTGGTCCCCTCAGGAATCTCTGCTTCACATCAATTTGCTGGAACTCAGAGCGGTCTTTCTAGCACTTCAAGTGTTTTCTGCATCTGTTCAGAACAAAGTGGTACAAGTCAGAACAGACAACACCACTACAATGTGGTACATCAACAAACAAGGGGGCACTCGGTCTTCGGCCTTGTGCACCGAAGCAATGAAGTTGTGGTCTCTGGCTTATTCCCTGAACACTTCCCTCACAGCAGTTCACCTCCCAGGAAAGGACAATGTCCTGGCAGATGCTCTCAGCAGGATTTCCCAGGGCCATCACGAATGGTCACTGGATCCCCAATACTGGGGATAGTTTTTGCCAGATGGGGCACCCCTCAGATAGATCTTTTCGCAGCCCCAGACAATCACCAACTTCCACTGTTTTGTTGCAGACCCCAGTGATGGGCTCAGTCCCTCTGGATGCCTTTCTCCTAGATTGGGAAGGGAAGTTTCTATATGCTTTTCCTCCCTTCCCTCTCCTATTCAAGGTGCTAGTCAAAATCAGATCCCAGCCTTGCAGGATGATTCTGATTGCTCCAGATTGGGCCAGGCAGCCCTGGTACCCACTCCTTCTGTCCTTAACAGTCCATCTTCCTCTGTGCCTCCCCAGGAGACACAATCTGTTATCTTGTGCCCAGGGGAGGGTTTGGTATCCGAATCTCAAATCCCTCAACCTCAAGGCCTGGCTCTTGAGGAGTTAGAGTTTGCTGACCTACACCTTTCTCAAGGTGTTCTCGACATCCTGAAGGCTTCCAGGAAGCCTTCCACTAGGGCCACTTATAATTCTAAATGGAAAAGGTTTTCCATCTGGTGCTCGGGGAAGCATATTTCCCCGGAATCTGCTGATTTGCCCATTGTTCTGGACTATATGGTCCATCTTAATTCTTTGGGCCCGAGACCAGCTACCCTGAAAGTTCATTTGGCAGCTGTCTCTGCTTTTATTTCAGCAGGAAAGCCCTCTTCTCTTTCCACTCACCCTGTTTTTCCAAGTTTTCAAGGGATTACTTCATACTAATCCACCTTTCAGGGACCCGGCCCTGCCTGATCTTAATGTTTGCATTGCTCAGTTGATGCAACCTCCTTTGAGCCTCTGTCTTCTGCGAGCTCAAGTATTTGACTTGGAAAACTGTTTTTCTAGTAGCCATCACTTCTGCCAGGCGCATAAGTGAGTTACAAGCCTTGTCAGTGGAGACTGACTTTATTTCCTTTCACAGGGATAAAGTAGTCCTTAGGACTAACAGGAAGTTTTTGCCTAAGGTGGTTTCAGACTTCCATCTTAACCAATCTATCTCCCTTCCAGTGTTTTTTACTGACCATTCCTCCTCTGGTGAGAGGATGTTGCACAGTTTAGATGTTAAAAGGGCCCTTAGTTACTATATAGAGCGTACCAAGGGTCATAGGTTCGAATCCCTCCAACTTTTTCTCACTTTTGGTGAGGTTGGAAAAGGTAAACCTGCCACTAAGAGATCCATTGCCAGGTGGATTGTCTCTTGTATCCAATTTTGTTATCAAAAACTGGGAAAGGTTCCCCCTTCAGGCCTGAGGGCTCACTCTACCAGAGGTACAGCTGTGTCTATAGCTGCTGCCAGAGACATCCCTATTTTAGAGATATGTCAAGCAGCTACCTGGAAAACGGTACACACTTTCACCAAGCATTACTCCTTGGATATCCAGGCCAGGAGGATGCTAGATTTGCACAGCTGTGCTTCAGAGCCTATTCCTAAGTAGGTTCTGTCCCTCCTCCATGGAGGTACTGCTGTGTAGTCTGCATATTGTCATAATATAGCAAGACTTCATGTTGTTTGAAGAAAATTACTCACCTTAGTAATGTTGTTTCTTCTAATGGAGTCTTGCTATATTATGACCTCCCCCCCTGCCTGCCCCTCTCAGAACCTCTGCTGTTGGGATGTGGGTAGGCAGTGCAGTGTTGGCACTTAGTAGATGCCCACCTTGTGTTTTTTCACCCCTCTTTTTGGGGTGTTTGGGTGTTGTGTTTTATTTTTTGGATCCCCTGACTTGAGTCTTTGTTTTGGGACCAAAAAATGTGTTAATATTTTAGTAGCCAGTTGGCTAGTGTAGGTTTACAGCTTCCACACACAATCTTAGTGAGTTTTGCTGGTAAAGATCTGACAGTTTGAGTTTGAAGAACAACAGACAGAGTTTTCAACCGAGCTCGTGCTCAAGATTCCATGCCTGGCATGGAAAGTTAACTCTTTCACCTCCAGAGCAGTTCGAAGGCTGGGTCAAACTGCATATGTCATAATATAGCAAGACTCCATTAGGAGAAACATTACTAAGGTGAGTAATTTTTTCTTCCATCCTCTGCTCTATCTGGTTCAACCTGTGGCATAACTCCTCTGGAGCAGTCCATGGCGATGCTTCAGGGGCGGTGTCTCCTCTTCCTCCCTTTCTCTCTCCTCCTCCTCCCCCCTCTCCACCCCTTCCTTCTTGCCCAGAGATTGGGGTCCTTCTGTCCCAATCCCTTAGGCTTCTTCCTTTCCTGCCCTCTCTTCGGCTTATTAACATACTAAATGCCAGCAGATTAGGCCTTATGGTCTATCGAGTCTTCTCAAACCTCAGAACCCCTGTTGGGAACCTAGGCCCCCCCCCCAGTATTCTGATACCCCTTTCTGTATCTGTCCCACCCTCTCTTGAAGCCCTCCACATTGGAAATCTGGACCAGCTCACCAGGCAGCATGTTCCAAGAATCCACCACCCTCTCTGTGAAAAACCTTCTCCTCTTTTCTCCCCTCATCTTACCACCTTCCAACTTCAAACCATGCCCTCCGGTGATACCTCCCTCTTTTAGTTTAAAGATCCCTTCCCTGATTACCCTATTTATTCCCTTGAGATACCTGAAGATCTCGATCATGTCCCCCCTGTCTCTCCTCTCCTCCGAAGTAAACAGTCCGAGCTCCTCAAGTCTATCCTCATACGTCAACTCCCCCCAGTCCTTAAATCATCCTGGTAGCCCTCCTCTGTACCCTCTCCAGGAGCTGTATGTCCCTCTTTAAGTGTGGTCTCCAGTACTGTACACAGTACTTGAGGTGAGGCCTCACCAGCCCATTGTACAGTGGCAGAATCACTTCCCTGGTCCTAGAGGTGATCCCCCTTACAATGCATCCCAACATCCTGTTTGCTTTGCTAGCCGCTCTCCTGCACTGCTCAGAGTTATTCATACATGCATCCACCATGACCTCTAGGTCTTTTTCCCCCAGACGAGGCCTCCAGCACCACCCCTCCCAGGGTGTACCTGTGTTTGGGGTTTCCCCACCCAAGATGTAACACCTTGCACTTAGTTGTATTGAAATTTAACTTCCATGTGGCAGTCCAACTTTCCAGGGTGTCCAGTTCCCCTTTCGGGGCCAACCTCCCCTCCTCCCCCTCAATTACTGCTCCTACCTTGGAATTGTTGGCAAAGAGACTCATCTCACACCCTATACCCACCCTGATGTCAGATAGGTATGCATTAAACAGGATCGGCCCCAGGACCGAGCCCTGTGGAACTCCACTACCGACCTCTCTAGGGTTCGAGAGCTCCCCACCAATCACCACTCTGTGTGTGACCAGCTAGCCAATTTCCTATCCATCTGACCAAAGGAAACACTCCCAACCCCGTCAGTTTCTCCACCAGCCCAATGTGGGGAACAGAGTCAAACGCCTTGCTGAAGTCCAAGAATATTACAGCCACAGGCTTCCCTGTGTCCAGTTCTGATGTTACCCACTCATAGAACTCCACAAGATTGGTTTGACATGATCTATCTGGCACAAACCCATGTTGCCTACTGTCCAGCCCTCCCCCTCCTCCAGGAACACCCCCAGTCATTCCTTCACTATATTCTCCATTACTTGTCCCACTACTGAGGTCAAACTGATGGGTCTATAGTTACCTGGTACTTCTCTCGATCCCCCTTTATGGATTGGCACCACATGCACCTCACGCCAGTCCCTAGGTACCGTCCCTGTCTCAAGTGACCTATTGAAGAGCTCCACCAGGGGTGCAGCCAGTATGTCTGCCAACTCCCATAGTACCCTCAGATGAATGCCATCCAACCCAGGAGATTTATCTTTCTTCAGGACCTTCAGGGCTTGTCACACCCATTCGGCGGAGATAGCTTCATCCATCCCACCTCCTTGATGGTCTTTCTATCCATGTCCTGTTGTGAAATCCCACGGGTGCCACTCCCTCCCTTATGCTCCCTTTCTGTTAATCCCCCCCGGTCCCTCTCAATTTTGCTTCTATCCCCTTCATGCCTTGCCTAGCAAATATCTCATCCCCCTCCCTAGTGAACAATGAGGCAAAGTGCTCATTTAATACCTCTGCCTGCTCCCTCACCTCTTCCACCCACCCACCTTCCATTCTCAGTCTGAAAAAAGCTTGCCCTTAGTCTTTCTCCACTCCCCGGTGTACTGGAAAAAAACATTTTCCCTTCCCCGAATCCCCTGTGCCAGGCACTGCTTTTTACTGGCCTTAGCCCCCCTCACCACCTGGGTGTCCTTTCTAGATGCAAGGTGGTATGTTTCCCTTTCCCCTCTCGGTGTTTTGTATTTTTTGTAGGCAGCCTTCTTCTCCCTGACTGCTCCCTGAACTTCACTGGTCCACCAGCACGGTTTATGTGACCTTGCTCCCTTGCGCTTCACCTTAGCACAGGACCTGACTGCCTCATGAAGTCCCCATTTTATAACCTCCCATCTCTGTTCCATGTCCATCATTGTTGTAATCCCTATCATGTGGTCCTTTAGAATGTTTCCCATGCCCATAAAGGCAGCTCCCCTGAAATCCACTGCCAGTGTCCTTGATCTCTCCCCCTTCCCTCCATGTTAATTTGAAACCATACAGTGTCATGGTGGCTTCCAGTCAGGGGGTTCTCTACCACAAGGTTGCTTACCAGGTCCCCATCTGCCAATACCACATCCAGAACATGACCCTCCCTCATGGGCTCCCTCACATGTGTTAAGAACACATCCTGGAAACCATCTAGTAGCCTCTGCTTCTTGGACACCTTAGAGGACATGGTTCCCCAGTTTGTCTCTGGCATATTAAGATCCCCCATCAACACCATTCTCTCCCCTTTTGGTCTGCACTGGGCAATGATGTTCTGGAGGATGGTTTGCTGGACAACATCACCCATCCTGGGGGGGTCTATATACTACACCCAGCTTGACCTTACCTCCTGTTGGGGTTCATAAGGAGGCCCATAAGGCCTCCACGTTTCCCTCTGCCTCTTCTACCCTAGCAATTTCTATGCCCTCTCTAATGTACATAGCCACTCCTCCCCCCTGCCCTCATTTCTATCCTTCCTAAACAAAATATATCCCCTCATGTTTAGGTCCCAGTCATGTTTGTTGTTGGCCCATGTTTCTGTGACTGCTGCCACATCCACCCCCCGTCGAACTGCATGGCCTGAAACTCTGGTAACTTGTTACCCAAGCTCTTGGCATTCACTAACACCACCACCCACCCCTTGTCCCTGGACCCCTTTGTCGAATCACACCCGGGTTCCTTGTGCCTTCTGCCACCATCTGTTTCTCCTGAAACCTCCTCCCCGTGACTACTTTCCCCCTCCTCCCCTTGGGTTTGATGGCTACTCCCCTCATCCCTCCTTTTAGTTTTGAATACTTTCCTTTTGCTCTCTCTTGGACTCCCTTGCCCACCCTTCCAACCCTCCTTATTTCTTTGTCTCTCTCTGGTGTGCAGAACTGGGGCTTAGGAGGTGTTGTCGATGGCTACTGGCTAACCCGTGAGTGCCACTTTATACGTCAGCCTTGAGGGTGGCACCGTCTCAACGTCAACTCCCCCTATCGCAAAAAAAAAAAAAAAGCTCCTGCTGGGTCCTGATCCTCTGGCTCACTACCCAACAGTGATGAATGGTGAAGATACACAGAAAGATCAGGAATTACGGTATGTACGTAATTTTCATTTCCTGGGACCAAACCCAGCTGTAGCTCCAGTGGCCTTGAACACCACACTGAATGAGAGGTCTTACAGATAAAAAAAACACTGTCTAGTCACTGGCTGAGGCAGCAAAAACAAAATTGATGAACCATCACGATTTTTGTGACGTCAGATGGAGAGGCCATATTGGGGGAAAAAAAAAGAACACATTTGCAAGCATTTGTGTCATGCTTCTATTTTTTTTTTTGCAACAAACTATGATTAACTTGAATCAAGACTAATGACACCAGTCCACATACTTCAATATTAAATCAACCACTTATCTGAAAGATAGAAAGTTTGCAGACAAGGGCAGGGATATTCAGACTGTGCCAGGCAGTGGTGCAAGCCTGGGCGCAGCGCAGCTGTGATATCCCAGGGCCAGGTCCAGGTGATGTTCAACATATGGCATGGGCAGTGCACATACTGTGCATGGCGCAGTGGCACTGTGCAGGCGCAAGCCACAGATAGTGAGCACAGGGATGCGCCAGCACAAGTGCAGTTGCACTAGGTGCATCACCTGTGATGTTCAGCAGGGGGCATGCAAATGAGGCCATAATATATGCAAGGTACAAATGAAGCTATTTGCATGTCATTATGGCCCCATTTGCATGCCTTGCGCAGAGCAAGCCGGCAACTTGTGCCTGGTGCCCTGCACAGCATGACATGTGCTGTGGGGATTCAGGGCATTCCACCCCGTGTACGATGCATACGGTATGTTAATCATGAGAGCCCTGGTAGTCTAGTGGCCCCAGTCCCCAAATCCCTGATATCTTGAAACAGTATCCAACCCTGAGTGATCCAGTGGTCCCCTCAACCTGAGTCGATGCCCCAATACATGTCATTCACGATGTCCCTGGTGGTCCAGTGGAAACCCAGCAACCAGTTGCTGCAATCATGGTAAAGCCTGACTTGACATGCCTGGTGATCCAGTGGCACCCCACCAGCACACACAGAACCCCTTGCCCACCCTCCCCCATCATGGTGGGTGGCTGCATCCTGCCACATATTGCCTGGCCACCTGCTGAATGACAGCTACAGTATGGGCTGTAAGCCATTGGTCCCAGTGTGGACTAATTGACTCCATTGGTCCCCAGTGTGGACTACTGATTTGCAGGCACATTGATTAGACAGTCCCAAATATGAATGACTCTATCTCATTTGGGATTGTCTAGTACAGTATGCCCTGCAAGCCCATTGGTTCACACTGGGGACCAATGGGCTTACGCCCATACTGTACCTGTCATTCAGCAGGTGGCCAGGCAATATGTGGGCAGGATGCAGCCACCCACCGATGATGGGGGGTGGGGTGGGCAAGGGGTTCTGTGTATGTTGGTGGGGTGGGGGTGCCACTGGATCACCAGGGCATGTCAAGTCAGGCTTTTACCATGATTGCAGCAACTGGTTGCTGGGTTTCCACTGGACCACCAGGGACATCGTAATGACATGTATCAGGGACTCAGGTGGGGGGGGACCACTGGACCACCAGGGTTAGACATGTTACCTACACATCGGGGAGTTGGGAACTGGGGGGGCCAGTAGACTACCAGGGATCTCATGATTAACATATACCGCGTGATCACGGCTAGGGGTGGGGGGTTCCACTGGACCACCAGGGGTGTGTGTGCTTGTGGATGGTGTTCTGGGTGGGCAGGTGGCCACCCATGGCTGGGCTGCTGTGTTGCACCCTGCAATACAGCAGCCCACCTGTGGGTGGCTGAACTTTGCTCCTACTCAGCACAGGCTCACCTTTGAGCCCCCCTATGCGGTGCAGTGCAGAGGTGTACCAGCATATGTGCCGCACATCCTGGGCTGAATATCGAGATGTGCTGCATATGCATGGGCATGCCCCCTGCATCTGTGCCACATACATTATCATTGCACCCCAGCACATTGGGATTTGCACTGCACCAGGCAGCCATCTCAATATCCCAACAGGGCACAATGAGGGGTTGCACTGGCGCAACTCCGTTGAACCAGGCACAACCCCTTTGAATATCTGGGCCACTGTGCCAACACTGCAAACCAGAACATGTCATTGGCAACAAGCCAAAGGTGTTGGCCATTTTATGAGCAGATTTTGCTCATTACAAATGACATAAAAAAAACAAAAAAACAGTGTAGCTTCAGAAAACACAGATAAAGACTGATAACAGTGACAAATAGATATATCAGATGCTGAATTTGGCACAGTGTTTCCCAACTACAAATATTTCCACACATCAGAATCCAGGACAGCACATTCAGAAACATATTCTGCAACACTATGTCACTGACGAAGATAAACCTGGAATAAACAAATGAAGATTCTTTTAATTTGAAAAAAATAATTAGCTTAAGTGAACAAAGTCAAGTGATGCAATCAGAGGAAAAGACAGACTTAACTCTTGCATCCCTGCCAACACTAATTACTGATTTCAAAACAGTGTTAAAATCAAACACATCATTATAGTTAATGAAGCTGATACCATTAAACCTTAACATTCGTTACAGAATACACTAACGTTTCTGATGTTTTTTTAAACATTTCCAATTAATCATTATCAGAACTGCAGGGAACAGCATGACCTTGAGTATGCTGTCTTCAACCAATAGAGTAAACTAAGCATTCAGGGAATATACAACAGGATACGACGTACTACTAGTAACGTAGTGCTTTTCCTAAAGTGAGTAGCAAGGAACAGCTGTATAGTTTTACACTTAGATTTCTTATAGAACGCAATAAAAGGTGGATCAACCAACAGATATAATTAAAGTGTACTCACCATAAATCCAAACCGCATGGACAGAGACAAAACCCTGCCAGACGTACTTTCCATTTAAAAAAAAATACCTCCAGGGTCAGAACAGACAAATGTTTGGTCTGTGAATCACATTAGTGAGGAGGATTCCTCATGTAAGTCTATAATAAACTTATTAGGTGGATTAGCCACCGATCAGTTGTCATTAACTCTATTAGGCTTGAAAGCCTACAAAGCAGCCCTCTAGCGAACTGTATCATAATTGACTGTTTCAGTTCAATATACTGCACACAGATCAACGTAATCGGATCCAAAGCATCTATAGTTAACTATTTTTTTTATTAAAGCATGTCCCATGCACCTTGTGCAGTGAGATAAGCCGAGATGTCTTCTCTCAACTCTGTGCATAATTTAGACATGTCAATAAGCAGGGAAATCTTTAGAATGTTCTGTGGGTTAACTGCTGTGTTTGCAACCACAGCACCCAAACACACACAGACGGATAGCGTCTGTGAACTCCTGTGAAGGAGGAATTCACAAAACAGTGAGTAGCAGTCTGCACACGGAGTCCCTAAGCCACCAAACTCATAGCTACTTGCCTCTAAGGAAAGTCACATCTCAGAACTCAAATCACTAAATAAAATGAGTGTTATTCTTTGCCAGACAAAACCATGACAGACTGTCTCACCATTGTTACATGTGAAAAGATCACACCTTAGGTTCTTTGCATGATATGCTGGAAAAAGAAAGTAACAACAAGTAGAAGTAATTAATGTTTATTACAATACTCATGCCATAACAAGTGAAGCAAAGCAATCACAAGGGAGCTGAATTCCCACCATTCCTCGGGTATGGTCTCTTTCTCTCTAAGGAACTGGTGTGCATACAATTATATACGACTGATAAGAGTGCAGTTACAGATATGATAAACATACAGCATTGGATAAGTCATGTAAATAAGGAAGAACCTCTGAATCTCTGAACAAAGGAAATTCCTAGTCAGCAACCTTTTATCTGTTCTTATTTCCAGACAGTGAGTCTGGAAATATTTGCAATGTTATCATAAAAGCACACAACATGTTGCAATAGTGGAAAACTGCATAATATGAGTGATTCTGAGTATAAAGAATATATGGCAGAAACATATATAGGTAAATGCATTACAAACAAATATGAGCATAGCAAGTATAATAAAGAACACTAATGTAAGTAAAACAAGATAAAACATTATTAGACTGTGTAAGGCACTAATACTTGTATGTGTATAAGGTTATGGTTACATGTGGGTCAGTTGGTGGTATATAACCCAGGCATAACAGCCTGAGGGAAGAATGATTAGGTCATTTAGAACTCTCGCAGCAGAATAAGCCACACTCTGTGGATAGCTGCTCTGGGGAGCTTAGAATACTCAGTTTGTTGCAGTCAGTTGTGGAGTGAGGAGGTAAAAGTGGCAGAAGGACTGCCAGTGGGCTCTGAGGAGAGGGCCCAGAATGTCTCACCCTAGTGGAGTGTCATTTACAGCTTCTAGTGAAGTGGAGACAAGGCTACAGCAGGATTTCCTGATTTCTACTCCCTGTGAAGTGAAAGGAACTGCTTGTTCTCAGTGGACTCAAGGGGCAATCACCTGAATGTTCTGTGGTGTTTTCAGCTGCCTTGGATAGGACCTGAAAAGAGACTGTTTTGATCAGCTACCCAGGAGAGTGCCTTTCTTTTCTTTTCATTGTTCCATGCCCTGTGGACGGGACAACCTCTGTGAGTACTGTGTACTAGGAGACTAGATCTCCACATTTCTTAGGAGATTCGACAGTCTGGGGGTGTATGTGCCCATAGATAAGGTTGGACAGCACCTGTCAGTGCCCCTAGTTTCACCCAAGTGAGGGAAGTACTGTTTAAACTGTGGACCCAAGTGAGTGCAGTTTATACTCTAGTCACCCCAGTGAATAACAAGTTAAAGTATAGGACCTCTAGCATTTCAGTGGGGAATGGGGGTTTCAGTGGTGTAACCCTGAAGAGTGGCAGAGACTGCTGGTTGGGGCCAAGGGTGGGAGGAATGCCATCTAAGTACTTACAAGGCAGGGCTTCCTGGTTTGTAAAGGGCACCAGTATTTTTACCTGAGCAAGTGACCAAACTGCAGGTTGAGATGGTGACTGAGTTTTGCTAAAATGCACCTAATGTGCAAAGAGGAGTTCTGAGTGTGTGGCTTTTACCCACTGAAATAACACTCATGGGAGAAGATTTTCATGTGCATGGCCAGGTGTCCACTAATGCACCTTTTGGGAATTTGGGAAGAAGATGTTCCGTTGTTGTTCATGAACTGTACTGCATGCAAGGAGAGGTCATGTATTTATTTTAGTTTTTGTTTACCGGGTAAGTACACTAGACAAGTTTTATGCCTATTTTCAGGAACGACCCGGGAGAGTACAAAAGGGTACAACAGGTACATTGATACAGTAATTGGTTCAGACGAATACATTCAGGTACAAAACAGGAGAAAGACAATTTTTACAGTTTTACATTTTACGTGGAAGGTACACCCAGATACAGTGCTGGGCAGGTATAAGTTAGAGATAAATTCAATGACCAACAGGGCTGGTGAGGATTATGAGCATAGTAACATCATAGCATCGGTCAAGCAAGGGAGGGATTTGGGCGAGGACATAGCGCCAAGTGGTGGCCATGAGCAGGAGAGAAGCAGCGGCACCAGTGGACACCGGGAGGCTAAGGAGGCTTAGGACATTCTGGCGAAGCCACCTTAAGATGATCCCACAGGGAGGTCTGGAAACTCTTGTGAGAGGAGGCAGTACGGACTCTTTCAGGAAAGGAGTTCAGAGCCTGGGGCCATGGACAGCAAAACTCTGGTCCCCCATGTTGGTGCAGGAAGTAGGTACACTTAGTAGGCCGGGGCCTTGGGATCTAAGCAGATAGGGAGAGGTCAGCAGGAGCAGAAACAGGGCCAGTTCCGGAGGGTGCGGAGCTAAGTACTTTACTCACGAGGCACCCAGTGCTAAAGTTAAGGTGATTGACGAGGATAGCCAGCTAGGCTTTTATGTAGAGCTCGCAGTGATGGGTGAGGAGAGGCGCCAGGGCAAAAGCGACAGATGTTGTTATGCGTTATGCTCCACTTGCTTAGGAGGGTCTTAGAAGTATGAGCAAATATGGGAGCCGTAGCTGAGGGAGAGTAGTACTCCCCTGGCAGAGCTAAGCGAGCACGCTGGAGTGAGGTTATGCCGAGCCCTGTAGGCCATCCCAGTTTGCGGTTTACCCACTGCAGGCATTATGGATATGACTACAAGGTCCAATTGGGGATCAAGCATCACTCCAAGATATTTGAGGGAGGTCACGGTAGGAGAGGGAGCCATCTTCATAGTTGATATGTAGGGGAGTTGAAGAGGCTCGTATTTTGGCAGAGACGAAGAGCATAGCCTGGGTTTTGTTTTGATTTAGGACCAATTTATGGTTGGAGAGCCATGCCTGGATGTTCCAGAGGTCTTCAGATAAGTGACGGTTTAGTGTGGCTGTATCACAGGAGTGGGCCAGGAGAACCAGGTCATCCGCATACATGATGACACGGCAGCTGGAGACCACATCAGGAGATTGTTCATGAACAGGGAAAGAATAGGGGACCCAACTGAGCCCTGAGGGACACCAGAGGTGACAGGCGGGGAGCAGAGGACTTTATTGAATTTAGTTAGTTGTTTTCTGCCATATAGGTAGTCAGAGACCCAGTTTAGGGGCGGTGGGGACAAACCAAGGGACCTCATTTGCAGGGCAAGCAGGTCATGGTCCAGAGGTCGAGCATGGATAAGTCAATAGATACCACACCTGAGAGTTTTCCTGATCCATAGCAGCTCTGATGCTGGAAGAGACTGAGATGAGAGCCGTGGAAGTGCTGTGCCCTTCTAGAAGCCGTGTTGGGCCGGGTCAGCAGACCATGGGGTGGATATCCTCCGAGATTTGTTTGGCGACCACCTTTTCCAGGAGCTTGCTGACAGCAGAGAGGATAGCTATGGGACGGTAGTTGTCCAGGATTTTGGGGTCCCCTGCTTAGGGACAGGGACGACCTTGGCAACCTTCCAGATATCCGGGATCAGTCCTGGGTAGGGATGGGTTGAAAATGTGGGCCACTGGGGAGGCTATAAGGGAGCACCTAGTTTGAGAAGCTTTGGCTCCAGATCATCAGGACCAGGGCTAGCATTCTGGGAGAGATCAGAAGAAGGGCCGCACCTCGCTTACCGATGCAGCCCTTAGGTAAAATGGAGGGGTCAGACCAGACTCCCCATTGGGACGGGAGGCAGGGCAGTTTGAGTTTTGGGCTGAGGACCCTAGTGGGAGAGCAGAAGGAGGTCTGTGAAATGAGAGTTTAGAGCATTAGCAATCACGTGAGGATTGTTGCAGGAGACTCCTTCATGAGCATGTCAGTGACCCGGAGTAGGAGCGACCGCCAACCAGTGATTGGATGGTTCTCCAGAACCGTCTGGGGTCTTTAGCAGAGCTGAGAAGGGTGGCCTTGCAGAAGTCGCTTTTTGGCCCCCTGATCATTTTCTGGCACTCATTTCTGAGTTTTCTGTATTGCTGCAACAGGGCAGTGTCGTGTGAGCGTTTACCTGATGCCAGTATTTGTCTCTCGCTCGCATGTTGGAGAGGAGACCCCCTTTCAGCCACTGGGTGGCTGTCCCGAGACCCTACACCCTAGTGATGGGGCATGCCTATCTTGTAGATCCACTAAGATGTTGTGGAGCAGCGGCGGCGATGAGGGATCAATGCTCTGTAGACTGTTGACCAGTCCGTAAGCCTGAGTTCCTCCAAGAACAGGTCAGGGTTTAATCTGGCAAGTTTGAACCTGGATGATTTTGTGGGAACCTTGGGGAGGATATTCCATATACACAGAACTGGAGAGTGGTCCGATATGGCATCGGTGAGGCCCCTACTGAGGAGATCCTCTCGGGACGGTTTGACATAATCCAGTCCAAGAGGGGCAGGAAGTGCCATTGCCTTTTGTGGGTGGGCTCCCTTACCAGTTGTGTTAGGGATTTGGTGGCAAGCAGGGCCTCAAACTGCTTGACATTTCGCCATCAGTTTGGGTTAATGTCCCCAAGATAAGGAGTTCATTGCAGTACTGGGACAGACAGTATCCAGGAGATGGGAGGCCCTGCAGCCCGCCCTTAGGTGGGTTGGGAGCATACCACGTGCAGTTTCTTGGTGTTGCCAAGCAGCAGCACAGTGTGGAGAAACTCACAGGTTGGCAGCAGCAGGAGGTGTGTTTTTATAAGGGATACATTGAGGTGGGCCCTGTAGTAAATCAGGATACCTCCTCCCTTTTGCTCCCTATTCTGTCCTGCCGTTTTAGCTCATAGCCAGGGAACCTGCAGACCGAGTCGGGAATCTTGTGTTTAAGCCAGGTTTCAGTTATCCCCAGGATGTCAGGCTTGTAGAGAGTGACCCATGCAGTGAGCTTGTCAAGGTTGGGAAGAAGACTCCGAATGTTGATGTGAGCAACTTTCAGGCCCTTTTCCCTCCACCATTTCTGAGGAGAGTCAAGGGTGGTGGGGCCAGGATTGACTTCAATGTGCCAGATTGGGCAATGGACAGTAAGATTAGCCACAGAAGGGGTCCTCTCGGGGGGGACCTTTTGATTTCTGGCCTCCAGACATGTCGTCGCTTAATGTTGATTTGGGGCAGGACGAGTCTAGACAGCAGTCCGCTAGGAGATAGCGGGGACCAATGGCATTGGCCATAAGGTTTGAAAACGTAAAATGGGCCATGAGCAGTGGTGGATGGACCTGCCACTGCCACTGTCCTGTACAGGGTCAGTGTCCAAGAGGAGGATGAGTCCCAGGATAAGGGTAGCCAGGAGAGAAGTGGAGGGAGGGAGAAATGGAATTCTTTAACAGAGATCATGCCGAGAGGCCGATCTTGGATAGAACAGGGGGTATACTGTAGGGGACCTGGGAGCAGTGAGGTGACAGAAAGCAGGGTCATGCAGGAGCCGAGCAAGCTCCAGGGGGTAAGGCTACTGACCAGGAGTGATAGCGAGCACCAGTGGTGTGGCTACAGACCTGGTGTGATGATAAACTAGCACTATCTGGAGGTCCAAAGACACTTAGCAGTGACAGTACAATTTGGTTAATAATAGTTTCAGGATACTGCTTAACAGTCAATAACAGAATAAATTATTTAACAAAAGCTGTAGTAATGACATTTGAGAGTGCTGAGGTGGCCCTTATATACACACACTGAAAACTAAATGGCAATGAATGCTCTAATGCTTTAAAACAGTTATGAACAATCTTATTTGCTAATATTAAGATTTTCCAGAATTAAACAGTAGAATTTTGAATGAGAAAGTTCGTACTGTAGAGCCACGGCATTTCAAAAGAAACTGGCCAATAGGAGCACACAGTCAGGGAGACCAACCAATCAGGTTGCAGAAGTAAGAAAGCACTGCTTTCCGGCTGGTCAAAAAGTCACCGTAGCTGTCATTGTTGCTGGCTGGAGAGGGTGGCGTGGGTGGCGGCGAAGGTGTATTGTAACTGTCCAGCCTGGACCGACCCTTGGGGGTCCACTTCTGCTTTTACTTTCCATCTGTTTTATAAAGCCATACTGCACAATCCCAGTCACTGTTATGGACATTCTGATTATTACTTCTGGTTGTGTGGATTTACTGGAGTCCCCTCAGCAGGTTAGATCTGGCATATTCCAGATATTTAATGGGGGTGTGCACACTAGTTAAAAAGTGGCCTCGGGTTTACACACATATGAAGCATTTTTTGGAAACTATATTGAACATAATAAAAATAAAAGACATTGTAAGCCTTCTGGTCTAGTTTAATTTTTTATCCATTAAAGTTATGGAATATAGATTGTTCATTTCTGCAGAGGTGCCTTAAATTGTTATAACAATGTAACAGTAGACTGTAAAAAAAGTTCTAATTACTGGGGAGCATTATTAATACTTGGATAATGAGTTGTTAAACTTGCATTACAACAATTTGGTTGCAATTTTGAGTTGCATATGGGTAATTGTAACCACTGCCTGTCATTCATTCTTGCACTTGGTGTGACACGAGCACTACTAACAGAACTGCTGCCATGGAGATTGTCAGCATTTTAACTGAATATTATGGGCCAGATATTCAAAGGGGTTGCACCTGGCACAACTGAGTTGTGCCACCACAAACTCAGAAATGCACCCCAGGGCAATATTCAAAGGAAGGAATTGCACAGCGCAAGTCCTGATGCGCGGGGGGTGCAAATATAATGTATGTGGCACATCCCCAGAGGGCATGCCCATGCATATGTGGCACATCCCAATATTCAGCCTGGGAGGTAGGACAGATGTCCAGGCAGATAAGGGGAGAAGGGGGTAGATCTGAATCCCAGGCGGTGGTAGGGTGAAGGTAGATGCTTACACAAGAAAAACTTCTAGACTCTATTTTTACCCCAGGTTGTCAGCATAGCCTTCTTATTACCCAACCTCATGTATGTCATAGCTGTCATTTTTCAAATCCTGGCCAAAATCCGTTTTCGCACCTGTGGCATGGAATGGTATTGCAGTAGCACAGAATTATGTATTGGAGGAGATTCGAAAATTTTCTGTACCAGATACATGAGGTGGGGTAATAAGATAACTATGATGACAATTTGGTTACTATTGTCCTATTTCACAGCTACATACAAATACGCATCTACTGAGGGATGGGAGTGTGAGGTCCAATGGGCCCTGTGCTCCCACATGGACATATGCATATCATTATGGAGTTATGTCAGCACAGGGCCCAAAGGACCATGTGCTCCCACAGGGAAATGAGGGTCTGTTACAATCTCTGTACACTTATGAATATCCCATAAGCAAATAAGGCTACAATTCTACTTTCTCAAAAAGTAAGGAAATTCTTGGCAAAAAACTTTGCTAATGCATCAGTTAGGGTTCACACCTTGGGAAATGTGGTGTTAGGGTTTCCAACTGTAACACTCAACTCCCACCCTCCACACACCAACAGGTGTTGGGGGTGTGCCTTGGGGTTGTCAGCCCTAACGCTCATTCCATTCTCCTATACTGTAACATCTTACATTGCTTACACATGGGATGGGTGAGCGTTAGGGTGGACAACCCCAAGACACACCCCAGTGCCTGTTGGTGCATGGAGAGTGGGGTGGGGTGTTAGGGTTGGAAACCCTATCACCACTTTTCCCAACTTTTGATGGTGGGAACCATAACTAATGCTTTAATTAATTTTTTGCCAAGAATAAATAGATAGATAGATAGATAGATAGATAGATAGATAGATAGATAGATAGATAGATAGATAGATATTATACTGGTGTGGTAGCATCAGTATAGTTAGGTTTGAGGGATCACTTCTATGTTAAACTCAAATGTTTGCACCTTAATAACTTTGCAATGGTTCAATGGATTTGCATGAAATTACGCATGCACAATCTTGGGGACCTGTTAGTCGAGCAGTCACTTTGATTTATTAAAATCACAACTCTAAATGTTGATAAAATGTATAGAAAACTCACCCCCATTGAACTCAATGGAGCATGCACATGCGATGTTCATTTTCTGACATCACAAAACGGGGCCGCGTGTGCCTGCATGGGGGTGTGTCAACAGCTTGAGAAAGTGGCTCAATTTTTGCCAGTGGTGGCAGTAGACAAAATTATGAGGGATATAACTTTTGAAAATGGCAGAAATAAAGGGAATTATGCATAGCCATCAACTCTGGGCCAGGTGAGCTATGCAATACGTTTGGGGGTTAAAAAACTAAGAACCTGCTCTTTAATAACTTTGCAACTGTTTAACCGATTCATATGAAATTTTGTATGCGTGTTCAGGGATCCAAGATCTCTTGATGTGCCAGTTGGATGTGTGGAGGTGGAGATACAGCGTGTCAAAAAGTGTGTAATTTACAGTTTTTTTTTTTGCAGATTCTTTTTCATGCTGCAGCACAAAAACAGTTTGGAACTTTGGTCTAAGATTTTTAGGATAGAAAGGTCTTGCCTCACAGCTGTACCTTTTGAAGGTTTGGTGAAAATATATGAATCTGTTCCAAAGTTTACATTTTAACATTATCCATTATTTTCAATGTGAGCAGTTAGATGTTCCGCTCGAAAAAGGATCCTTTGTCACAAGTGGGTAATCCTTTTTCGCAAACAGGTGATCATGTGTCATAAACGGAACATCTTTTTCAAACAACATGAAGTCTTGCTATATTATGACAGATGCAGTTTGTCCCACCATTAAAACTGCTCCGGAGGTGAAAGAGTTAACTTCCATGCAGAGCATGGAACTTAAAGCGCGAGCTCGGTTAAAGAAGCTCTGTTAGGGTGGTTTCAAACCGAAACCGTCAGATTCTTTACTCCGCCTCACTGAACAGTCGCTTCGGAGATTCCTCCTGCTGCTCGGTTCATTTCCTCGGTTTAAAGCGTCTTTTCTCGGTTGAATTTAACCGCGATATTATTTATTTTAACCGAAAACCGATCGTTCAAGCTCTGTCTATAGTATTGTAAGTAATAGATAGGTTTTCTGTGTGGAACTTGTAAATGTTTATCGGTTCGGTTTGAACCGATTGAATTGTATTTAAACTTGGTTTTGAAGCCTTTTAAGGCTTGTTAGAGTGCGGTTCCCGGTTCTTATCGGTTCTAAAAAAAACAGATTTCATTACGGTTTTTTCCACGAACCGCGACACGGTTGGGAACCGAGCAAGGGTGTCTTGCCTGGCACTGCCATCAAAAGGGCAAGTTTTGGTTAGGCTGGCATTATGTCTGAGAAACCCAAAGAAAAACCGGGCCCACTGGGTTTCAACACTGTAGTGTCTGTGGGAAGCCTTTGCCAAGGCTGACCCACACACCATGTTTTATTGTCTGAGGTTTGACCACCTCAATGCAGACTGCCAGATTTGCAAGAATTTCCTGCAGCCACCCTAGATAAGAGAGTTGGTAGGCTCAATGAGCGAGAGGCCAAAAAGTCCGCTGACCGGATGGCCAGCCCAGTTCGGTGCCAGCGGAGCCGGAGGAAGTGCCCTCTGACCAGGGCCAGACTTCCTCGGGCAAGCGTAAGCTGACTCTGAGGAGCCAGTTCCAGCAAAGAGAACTAGAAGTCAGCAGGTGTGGAGTCAAAATTCCTTCTCCAACTGCTGCAGAGATAGCCAGGGCAATACAGATTGTCCAGTCACTGTCCCGTTCCCTCCGAACCGCCACTATCTGGCAAAAGGTCGGTTTGTCGGTTCCACCAGTTCAAGAATATGATATAGAACAGTTTTATGAACCAGAGAGGGAGGATGATTATGATCAGTGTGAATGTGACTTTGAAAGTCTGGATGTGCCATTGAACGGACATCTCCCCAGACAGACCTTTAGGTGAATCTCCCCTAGGCTTTCTGAGTCCCCTTCTCATTTTTTGTTTTATAAAAAAGTTGCTGAGACCCTCCAGCTTCCTTTAGAGGAGGCTTTGGATGAGCAAGAGGAGCCTGACTATGTAGAGATAATGGATATCCCAGAGTCCAGGAGATTGTCCATCCCTTTACATAAATTGTTTAGGAAACAAACAATAAAAATTGTAAAAGCTCCTAATTCTGTGCCTCCTGTAGATAAAAAGATGGACAGGAGGTACACTTTGTCAGGTCCTGATACAGATTTTCTTTCACAGCAATGCAGTCATGTTGGGGTAGTTCAGGCTGCAGCCTGTGATAAGCTAATATTCCCTGGCTTCACATCCTCTGACAAGGACTCCAGGAAGATTGATGCCATGGCCAAAAACAATACATGGCAGCATCTTTGGGACTCAGACAAGCAAACTATGGCTTATGTTGCGAGATACCAGAAATCTAGATGGGATACTGTCATGGCCTTAGCCAAACAGGTCCCTGGCCAGCTTGCAAAGGATCTGGAGCAGGTGGCTCTTGATGGTATTGAGGCATCTAAGGTGCAATTCCATACTGCAGTGGATTCTAATGATGTATCCTCTAGAGTCATGGCTACATCTGTGGCTTTTCGTAGATTGGCCTGGCTCAGGTGTACTACTTTGTCACAGGATACCCAGTCTAAGGCTATGGATTTTCCTGTGGTGGGAAATTCTCTGTTTGGGAGCAGACAGAGAATTATATGAAGAAAATGGATGAATATAGAACCATTTATAGGAGTGCACAAGCCAAGGAACGGCAAGCCACTCCCGGGAGGCAGCCCCCCAAGGGTAGGGGCAGGCCTTTTCACAGGCCTTTTTACCAGACCCAGGCCTCCTCTTCAGCCTATGCTCAGAGGGGGTTCTTCAGAGGGAGAGGCAGATGGGGTATGACCAGGCCTGCTCCCACCCCTCAGCCTAAAGCCCCTGCCAAACAGGCACCCTGATGGGATGCCCAGGGTCGGCTCTCCATTACCTGTAGGGGGCAGGCTGGCTTACTTCATCCAGGACTGGGAGTCTTTAACATCAGACAGGTGGGTCCTGGAAGTAGTGAGCCAGGGTCTGGTTCTCAGCTTCAAAAAATTTCCAAAGATGAGAGCCAGATCTTTTCCACCTGCAAACCGTTTAGAGACTCTTGCTTTGGAAACAGAAGTCTCAACCCTCCTGGCTCTCAGAGCTGTAGAAAGGTTTCTCCCCACACCAGGGCAAGGGTCTGTACTCCAGGTACTTCCTTACCCCAAAAAAGACAGGAGAGTGGCGGCCTATCCTGGATCTAAGATATCTGAACAAGCACCTTTTAAAACCAAAATTCAAAATGGTGACTCTGGGAATGATTTTACCCTCCCTAAGGCCAGGGGACTGGCTAGCTTCCCTGGACCTCAAGGATGTCTACTTCCATGTTCTTATCAGAAGCTCCCATCGAAAGTACCTCAGATTCGAACTTTCCTCAGGCCATTATCAGTTCAGAGCAATGCTCTTCGGCCTTACCTCTGCCCCAAGGGTGTTCACAAAATGTCTGGCAGTAGCAGTTGCTCATCTAAGAAGGCAAAAGATTGCCATTTTTCCCTATCTGGACTACTGGCTCATTGTGGGTCAGTCTCCAGACCAGGTCAAATCACACCTGCTAGTTACCCAGCAGCTGCTTACCTCTCTGGGCTTTCTTCTCAATCTTCCAAAGTCAGTTTTGGAACCTGTCCAGGTACTCACCTTTATAGGTGCAGAACTGGACACAGAGCAGGCCAGAGCCTTCCTTCCCCTGGAAAGGGTAAGGACCTTGGTGGCCCTGGCCTCGTCCTTCACTCTGCAGGTCTCTCGACCAGCAAGGCATTTCCTGCAGCTCCTAGGACACATGGATGCTTCCACAGCTCTAGTGCAAGGAGCAAGATTTCAGATGAGGGACATTCAGTTCCATTTGAGAGCTTTCTGGTCTCAAAGAAGAGATCCCCTATCCAAGTTAATCCCAGTGACTCGAACTCTGATCCAGGCCCTTCAGTGGTGGCAGGATCAGAGCAATCTGAGACAAGGGTGCCTTTCATTCCTCTGTCCACTCCTTGACCCTTACTACAGATCGTCCCTCTTGGGATGGGGAGCTCACATGGCGACCTCTCCACCCAGGGTTATGGTCCCCTCAGGAATCTCTGCTCCACATCAATCTATGGAACTCAGAGCTGTTTTCTAGCACTTCAGGTTTTTCTGCATCTGTTCAGAACAAGGTGGTACAGGTCAGAACAGACAACACCACTACAATGTGGTACATCAACAAACAAGGGGCACTCGGTCTTCGGCCTTGTGCACCGGCGATGAAGTTGTGGTCTCTGGCTTATTCCTGAACACTTCCCTCATAGCAGTTCACCTCCCAGGCAAGGACAATGTCCTGGCAGATGCTCTCAGCAGGATTTCCCAGGGCCATCACGAATGGTCACTGGATCCCCTAGTACTGGGGATAGTTTTTGCCAGACTGGGGCACTCCTCAGATAGATCTTTTTGCAGCCCCAGACAATCATCAACTTCCACTTTTTTGTTGCAGGCCCCCAGTGTTGGGCTCAGTCCCCCTGGATGCCTTTCTCCTCGATTGGGAAGGGAAGTTCCTCTATGCCTTTCCCCACTTCCCTCTCCTGTTCAAGGTACTAGTCAAAATCAGGTCTCAGCCCTGCAAGATGATCCTGATTGCTCCAGACTGGGCCAGGCAGCCCTGGTACCCACTCCTTCTGTCCTTAGCAGTCCATCTTCCCCTGTGTCTCCCCAGGAACCACAATCTGTTAACCTGTGCTCAGGAGAGTTTGGTATCCGAATCAAATCCTCAACCTCAAGGCCTGGCTCTTGAGCAGTTAGAGTTTGTTGATCTGCAACTTTCTCAAAGTGTTCTCGAAATCTTGAGCTGCTAGGAAGCCTTCCACCAGGGCTACCTATAACTCCAAGTGGAAAGGTTTTCCATATGGTGTTCTGGGAAGCATATTTCCCAGAATCTGCTGATTACCCACTGTATTGGATTATATGGTCCATCTTAATTCTTTGGGACTGAGACCAGCTACCCTGAAAGTGCACTGGCAGCTGTCTCTGCTTTCATTTCAGCAGGAAGCCCTCTTCTCTTTCTGCTCACCCTGCATTGTCCTAGTTTTTTAAGGGATTGCTTCATACCAATCCTCCATTCAGGGACCCTGCCCCTGCTTGGGATCTTAATGTTTGCATTGCTCAGCTGATGCAACCCCCCCTTTGAGCCTTTGTCTTTGGCAGAGCTTAAGTATTTGACTTGGAAAACTGTATTTCTAGTAGCCATCACTTCTGCCAGGCGCATAAGTGGGTTACAGGCTTTATCAGTGGAGACTGACTTTATTTCCTTTCACAGGGATAAGGTAGTCCTCAGGACTAACAGGAAGTTTTGCCTAAGGTGGTTTCAGTTTCCACCTAACCAATCTATTTTACTTCCAGTGTTCTTCACTGACCATTCCTCCTCTGGTGAGAGGAGGCTGCACAAGCTTAGATGTTAAGAGGGCCCTAAGTTACTACATAGAGCGTACCAAGGGTCACAGGTTTGACTCCCTCCAACTATTTCTCACTTATGGTGAGGTTGGGAAAGGGAGACCTGCCACTAAGAGATCCATTGCCAGGTGGATCATCTCTTGTATCCAATTTTGCTATCAAAAACTGGGTAAGGTTCCCCCCTCAGGCCTGAGGGCTCACTCTACCAGAGGTACAGCTGCATCTCTAGCTGCTGCTAGAGACATCCCTATCTTGGAGATATGTCAAGCAGCTACTTGTAAAACAGTACACACTTTAACCAAACATTACTCCCTGGATATCCAGGCCAGGAGGGATGCTCGGTTTGGCACAGCCGTGCTTCAGAGCCTATTCCCTAAGTAGGTTCTGTCCCCCCTCCATGGAGGTACTGCTGTGAAGTCTGCATCTGTCTTAATATAGCAAGACTTCATGTTGTTTGAAGAAAAAATTACTCACCTTAGTAATGTTGTTTCTTCTAATGGAGTCTTACTATATTATGACCTCCCCCCCAGCCTGCCCCTCTCAGAACTTCTACTTCGGGTATGGGGTGGGCAGTCCACTGTTAGCACTTATTGATGCCCCTTTTATGTTTGGGTGTTGTGTTTTATTTAGTTATTTTATCTTATTTTTCTGGTCCCCTGACTTGAGTCTTGGTGTTGGGACCAGGAAAATGTGTGAATATTTTAGTAGCCAGTTGGCTAGTGTAGGTTACAGCTTCCACACAGAGCCTTAGTGAGTTTTGCTCGTAAAGATCTGACGGTTTCGGTTTGAAACCACCCTAACAGAGCTTCTTTAACCAAGCTCGCGCTCTAAGTTCCATGCTCTGCATGGAAGTTAACTCTTTCACCTCCAGAGCAGTTCTAATGGTGGGACAAACTGCATCTGTCATAATATAGCAAGACTCCATTAGAAGAAACAACATTACTAAGTTGAGTAATTTTTTCTTTTGTGCCATTACCATTTTGTTTTACAGATAGCGAGAGACAAACCTCTCAACTGTTCCTGATTTTTAGGGATGTCCCTGATTTTGCCTCAAAATTTTACTCCGTCACTTCTAAAATTTGTGTTTCCATGGCTAAACAGTGGAAATTGTAAGCACAAAATAATGTCAAGCATTAAAGTTACAGACTTGTTCTTCCTTAGAAAATGAATTTTGCACTAAGCCCCATGTTCTACCAGCTTTCTGATTGGATAGCTCTAATTTTGAAGATGTGTCCCTGATTTTGGTCATTTGTCCATAATTTATTTAAGCCTTGTCCCTGATTTGTGAGGCAGGAGGTTAAGAGGTATGTGAGAGAAATAAATTCAAATAACTCAAAATAGTTATGAGTTGAGTAGAAACCAACAAATGTAACTTGCTTATTGGGACACCCTCAGCTGGATTCTGTACTTATCTGTTGAAGAAATGCCCTTGAATTTTTTTTCAGATTATAAATCTTTTTTCATGACTCCTGATATGAAAAGAGATTTTTTATTGAATCATGAGTCGTGAAAAAAGATCCTTTATCGTGATGGGAAATCCTGTCCCTGGTGTCTACTGGTATCCCCCCACCCTCCAATTGCTGTCCATTGTTTCCATGGTGTCTAGTGGCCCCCTTCCACTCTCTGAGTCCCATACCCCATTGCTTCCCTCCTGTGTAGTGATACCCTCCCACCCTCTGATCGCCATCCCCGTGACTGTCTCTTTATCCCTGTGCCCCAGTCCCCATTGATTTTAAGTTACTAGCCCTGGTATCTAGTGGCATCCCCATCCTCTGATTTCCATATATTTTTTTTTTATTAGTGTCCAGTGGTGTCCCCCCACCCTCCCATTTCCCTCATATCTTGTAAATAAGAAAACGGTCCCTTGGTGTTATGTATTTTTTTTTTCCAACCTTTAAAAAAGAGTCCACTGACAATTGCACCTGCACACTGCACCCAATCTCACATTGTGGGACCCCTGATGCATGACTTTTGGTCATAGGCACTATCTTGGAGGGGTCAGAGTTGAGAGAAGTTACATTCTCCACCAGCCTTTACTGCAGCCTGCTGCCAGACACTCCACCGCTCCACCACCAGCCTGACATCAGCAGACCACCACAGACACCTTCCACCATGCTGGTGGCTTCTGCTTTCGGGATGGTCGGCATGCACTATGAGCTTACTCTCTAATAAGACTCACTGAACATACACCTACTGGCTTGAACTCATCTATATCTCCCTATACAGCTACAGGAAGACAGGGCTGAGGAATTGAGTGAATCAAAGAGCTCTGCCTCAAACCATCAGACTGCTGATTGGTATCATAGGTCACAGATCTGCTTACTGGGTGCAGTCAGGTAGAGCAAGTGCTCACCACTGGCAGCAGTCAGTGAGGTCTAATCAGCGGTATACACAGAAAAATGGCACAGGTGATATGAACTGCACATTGTAATACTTCCTTGCAGCAGACTCAACATATTGTTTTTTTTCCACAGGAGGCCACTGAGAATCAGTCAAATATGGAGGGGCACTAAAGGTGTATGTCATAGGTGATGTAGATGGGGCCTAGCCAATAAGTGTGCTCTGAAAAAGAGTGCCAACTGTAATAAAGGAATAAGGGATTTAAAAGCTTTCCCCAGTAGCCTCATTGGTGCAAACTGTTTCAGAGTGGTCAGAGCTGAGAGAAGTTACACTCTCCACCAGTCCTTACTGCAGCCTGCTGCCAGACACTTCACCACTCCACCGCCAGCTGTACTCCACCAGACTGCTGCAGACACCTTCCACCATGCTGGTGGCTTCTACACTTGGGGACAGTTGGTGTGCATTACCAGCTTGCCCTCTAATAAGACTCATTGAACACACATCTACCAGCTTGAGCTCACCTAAATCTCCCTAGACAGCTACAGGAAGACAGGGCTGAGGAATTGGATGAATCAAAGAACTCTGCCGCAAACCGCCAGACCACTGATCAGCATCGGAGGTCACATCTACTTACTGGGTGCAGTCAGGTAGAGTGAGCACTCACCATGGGCATCAGTCAATGAGGTGTACTTGGCAGTATACACAGAAAAATGGCACATGTGATTTGAACTGCACATTGTACTACTTCCTTACAGCAGACTCAGATTGTTTTTTTCCTGCAGAGGGCCAGTGAGAAGCACCCACCCTCCCTCTTCCAAATCCCACCCACCCCATGGGAATTCCCTTTATAGGTAGTTGGGACCACCTGCTAGGACTCAGAGAAATAAATATTTTTCCTTTTTCCTTCACTTATAGCCTACATCCCTCCTGAAGGAGAGGTATTTCATTTCAACAATACTCGGTCTGTTAGAAAAGTTATCTTCTTGTTCTAGATCCCAAAATAGCTGCTAATAACAGAAGGAAGCAGTACGCCCTCTTACACAGAATCTACTGTTCTGTCATCCACACTTCCTGCCAAAGAGCAGCATGAAAGAACTATACAAACATATTCTACTTTTCATCCATACTTCTTGCCTAACAGCAGAATAAGGAGCTATGTATTAAATTAACTTCTTTACACTGTAAAATGGAAATAGTCAACTGCAAAAACTGTGGGGCACTGTGCATAAGGGCTTATCACCTGCAGCTAAGACCCTGCCATACTTGCTGCATCATCGCAAACCTCACAGCCCAATTGCAGGATACTTGGACCACAGTCTATAATCTGCAACACAAGGAACTCTGAAACAGGCCTCCACAGCCTCCATATCACCAGGGCCAAAGTATTACTCATGGACCAGGACATGATACGGGGTCCAGGGACTGGTAGGTGGTAAGGAGAAGAAGGAGGTGCAACAGAGGGACTAGGAAGGAAGTCCCCACCTATGATCATATCTCGACCATTCCAACCAAAAACAGGTTCATACCACTGGAACCAGCCTCAGGCAAGGCAAAGTGCAACAAAATTAACAAGCACCCTGACTGCAAAGGAACAAAATAAAACCAAAAATGATAAGGACAATAACAAAAAGAAACTCCTAATAATTGGGGATTCCATGATTTGGGGAGTGGAATCCCACATAAATCACTATGCAAGTAGCAAAACTGTGGTAAGGTGCCTCCCAGGAACCTCTGCAAAAAGAGTCACAAACTGAATAAAAAGAATAGTACAGGAAGCAGGAGATATAACACACATCGCAATACACCTCAGAGCAAATGACATGGCCAATCACTTGGTGAGAGAGGCCAAAAAAACATTTTGAGGAACTAGCCAATGAATTGTCTTCCCTTTCATCCAAACTAGCCTTCTCAGAAGTTCTGCCTGTGTGTAAAAAAGGGGCAGGTGCAGAACGAGTCAAGGAGGTTGAAGTTCATAAGCTCAACTCATGGTTGCATGACTGGTGACAGGACAAAGGTTACCACTGCATAGGAAACTGGCACAACTTCTGGGAAAAAGGATTTTTTTAAATATGACATCCTGCACCTAAATAAGGAAGGTGTGCGAGCGCTTGGACAAAAATTTGATGTCTGTGCAGGGTATTTAAACTAAATAAAGGGGAGATGGTGACTGCTTACACCCCGACCATTGATGGGCTAGTCATCTCTCCCCAAAACATCACAGACATACATACATCTACCCACAGGGAGAGAAAGGGGGGCAACACACACCTCGGCCACCAGAGTATCCGTCATCACTCCCCGAGTAAACAACAACTTGCATAAACTCTCGGGTGGAACAACAAATCAGTTAAGTCCAGGAAAGTGGTGTGCTCACATGCAAAAGGGGGAGATGCATTCCTGGAAGGTGATGGTTGCAAATGCTAGTAACCTGGCAAATAAAATGCCGGAGCTCATGGCCATCATGGAAGTGGAAAGGCTGGACTGGGTGGCTGTGACAGAAACCTGGTTCATAGAAAACCATGGTTGGGACACAGCTATACCAGGATACAATCTGTTCAGAAAGTATGGGACAGGTAGTAAAGGGGGGCCACTATTTACATTCATGAAGAAATAAAGGCCACAGAGGTGCAGGGATCCCCTGGGGATACCAAGACACTGTGGCTGACAGCTGATGCAGGTAAGGGGTCAACCTTCAAAACTGGTGCCATTTACAGACCCTCAAATGAAGGGGAAAAAGGGGATGAAGACTTAATAGAGGAAATATAAAAAATGACTGACAGAGGAGAAATTATACTGGTGGGGGACTTCAACCTCCCAGATATTGACTGGAGCACACAAATGGCAGCAACAAGATGAAGCAGGGACTTCTTGTTGGCCCAACAAAGACAGGACTAGATCAGCTTGTTAAAGTCACAACAAGGAGAGATGCCATTCTAGACTTGGTTCTCACAAAGAGTGAGAGTAAAAGAAATTGAGGTCAGGTGTAACTTGGGGAACAGCAACCACTATATGGTCAACTTCAAAGTAAGCATTACAGAGGACACCTGTCACTCAAAAATCAAACTGCTAGATTTTAAGAAGGCTGACTTCCAAAAAATGAGAGCCACCATACAGAATAACTGTATACAAGGAGGAAGAGGTCAAAGTTATGTGGATCAGACTTAAAAGAGCAGTTAGAGCAGCCACGGACCAATGCTCAAGAAGGGTCAGCAAGGTGAAAAGAAGAAATCCACTATGGTTCTTCAAGGAAGTGGCAACCATGGTAAGAGAAAAAAAGAAGGTCTACAAGATATACCAAGAAACTAAGAAGGAAAAGGACTGGGATTCGTATCAAGACAAAATGAAAGAAGCAAGCAAAAGGATAAGACAGGCCAAGGCCCAGACAGAGGCAGAGACTGCAGAGGGAGCAAAGAAAGGTGACAAATCCTTCTTCAGATATATCAGGAAAAAAAGGAAATCAAAAGGAGGGCTAGTGAGAATTGCTACAGGTGAAGGGATGATAGTAGAAGATGACCTGGAAAAAGCAGAAATCCTAAACAAGCAGTTCTGCTCAGTATTTACTGAGGAAGGGCCAGGAAACAGCCCAGCCCTCACAAAACACAGCATCCCAGGGTCAGAAGTTGACACTAGCCCATTCATGGAGGACCAAGTACTGGAGGTGCTGAACAAGCTAAAGATGGACAAAGCAATGGGACAGGACAAAATTCATCCCAGAATCTTAAAGGAACTGGGAAAAGCTGGCAGCCCACTGGCAAAACTATTCATCAAATCCCTGGAGAGCAGAGTGGTACCCAAAGACTGGAAGCAGGCAACAATAGTCACACTCCACAAATCGGGCAGCAGGGAAGAGTCAGATAATTGCCAACCAGCAAGTCTCACATCTGTAGTAGGGAAATTGATGGAGTCGCTGCTCAAACAGAGGATTATAACATTCCTTGAAGCCAGCATGCAGCTGGACCCGAAACAGCATGGATTCACAGTGGGGAGGTCATACCAAATAAATCTGGTCAAGTTTTTAAACTGGGTTACCAATGCGGTGGACAACGGTGGGGCTGTTGATGTGGTTTACCTGGACTTTACCAAAGCCTTTGACTCTGTTCCACACAGAAGGCTGGTAAGAAGTTAAAGCACACAGGGGTTGGACTGAAAGTGGTAAAATTGGTACAGAATTGGCTACAGGACATAACCCAGAGGGTTAAGGTAAATTGATCACTATTGGCAGAGGGCAGGGTGACCGGCGGAGTGCCCCAGGGTTTGGTACTAGAGACTCTGCTCTTCAATGTTTTCATAGCTGATATGGCTAAAGGACTAGAGGGAAAGGTGTATCTATTCACGGATGACATCAGTGAGGGAGTAGGCAAGATGGAATCAGACTTAAAGAAACTTGAGGAGTGGTCTGGAGCATGGCAGCTGAGATTCAATGTCAAAAAGTGCAAAGTCATGCACATAGGAAA
Source organism: Neoceratodus forsteri (assembly GCA_016271365.2). Lineage (NCBI taxonomy): Eukaryota > Metazoa > Chordata > Ceratodontiformes > Ceratodontidae > Neoceratodus > Neoceratodus forsteri. The sequence continues at coordinate 1,073,128,241 of CM028130.1, forward strand.
GAAAAATCCAAAGAAGGTATATTACCTGGGAGGGGAGAGACTAGCTGCCTCCAGCCGGGAGTGTGATATAGGAATCATGATCTCAGAAGACTTGAAAGTAGGGAAACAGTGCAAGAAGGCAGCACTTAAGGCCAGTGGAATGCTGGGATACATTGGGAGGGGAATCACGAGCAGGAGGAAGGAGGTGGTCGCCGTTGTATAGGGCACTGGTCAGGCCACACCTGGAATATGGTATACAGTTTTGGAGGCCTCACCTCAAAAAGGACATTGACTGCATAGAGAGTCCAAAGAAAGGCACAAAATGATACAGGATTGCACCAGATGTCATACGGAAACAGATTGAGCGAACTGAACATGTATTCCCTGGAACAGAGAAGGGAGACATGATATAAACATTCAAATACATAAATGGCATGAACAAGGTGCAGGTGCAGGAACTTTTTCACTTTAAAGTGGGCAGTAGAACTAGGGGGCATGATCTTAGGCTAAAAGGAGGGAGGTTCACTACCAGTGTCAGGAAGTTCGTCACTGAGAGGGTGGTGGACACATGGAATAGTCTGCCCCTGAGGTGGTGGGGTTGAACATGGTAGAGAGATTCAAGAATGCATTGGATAGACACAAGGGAGCCATCAAACCTAAGGGCAGCTAGGGGGTTAGGAACAGATAACAACTCGGGGCGGACTAGATGGACCTGGCAGTCTCCTTCTGCCAACAACTTCTATGTTTTTGTGCACCCACCACCCTGCACCCCCTTAGACCCTCCCACACATCCTCACTCACCTGAAGTGCTCCTACTGTGAAGAGCCACTCTCTGATCAAAGACATGCCTTGCTGTTGGAACTGGCAACTGCTGTATGACAAATAAGATAACTGCGGTTCAATGTATTTCAATGGGATTTTCTACCACAGTTACCTTGTTTGTCATACACCAGTTGCTGGTTCCAGTGGCAACATGTGTCTTTGATTAGAGAGGGCATCTTCTCAGTGGGACAAGTTTGGGTGAATAAGGGTGTGTGGGGGGGCAGGGTGGTGGGTGCACAGTGGGAGGTCGAGTGTGGGGTGCGGGTGGGATCACTGGGGGAATTTTATTTTCACAGGTTTACAAAACAAAATCAAGACATCGAGGGACCGTTTTCTTATGTTCAGGATACCAGGGACATGTGAAGGTGAGGGGTGCCACTGGACACCAATGAAAACATTAACTATGGAAATCAGAGTGCGGGGTGTGCCGCTAGACACCATGGCTATTATATACAAATTAATGGGGACTGGGGGGACAAATAGAGATTAAAACAAACAAACAAAACAACAAACAAAACAGGATATGGGAGGGTGAGAGGTACTAATGGACACCAATGAAAATATATAACAAACAATGTATAGATATCAGAGGTGGGGAGTGCCACTACACATGGGAGGGATACCACTGGACACCAATGAAAATATGTAAGAAACAATGTATTGAAATAGGAGGGTGGGGGATACCACTAGACACCAGGGCTATTATCTACATATTAATGGGGACTGAGGTACATTTGAGGGTGGGGTGGTACCAACGTGACACCAGTGCAACATGTAACATAAAGAGTATGAGCCATGTGAGGGTGGAGTGCCACTAGACACCAGGGAGCAAACAAAATTTTGATTTTCAGTATTATTGAATAAAATGTTCAATGGCACCCCCACACCCTCCAACTGCACCCCAGTCCCCATTAATATGTAGATAATAGCCTCTGATGTCTAGTGGCAGCCCCACCTTCGATTTATATGGGAGTGCAGGGCTAGAGGGCCCTGCACTCCACAGCCAAATGATACAATTATACTATCTCAAAAAGTAAAGAAATAAATTGCAAAAAATGTCATTAATGCACTAGATACAGTTACAACAACAAAAGTAGGGAAATGTGGTGTTAGGGTTTCTTACCCTAACACCCCCTTCCAGGCAGCACAGCAGGTATGTGGTGTGCCTTGGGGTTTTCAAGCCTAACATTGGGAGGGTTGTGGGATTTTATTTATAGTGGGTTTGGTTCTTGTTAATTTGAACATAGAGGTCTGGAATTTTGGCTTTTTAAAATGTGTTGGCAGGTGGCACTCCCTGTTAGGTGCTACTCCCCTTCTGAGCTCCGTGACCTCCGCCCTTTTAACTGCCCTCCACTGTCTGCAGCGATTTATAGCTGCTGCAGGGCATTGGGGATAGAGGGCAGAAGACGGAGGGGCGGGGGTCCCGGACCTTGGTGGGGGGGGAGAGTGGGGCGGCCTGATTGGGGTTGTAAGAACCAAGAGATGCCCTGGGGTGAAATGGAATCCTGACCAAGGTTCGCCTTGTCTGGTGCCCATACCCAAGTGTTCCTCTTATAGTGGGCCGGTAGCTCGGCTGGTCCCGGTATCCCATCCAGCTCACATGGTGCTATGCAATGCTAGATCTGTTAGGAATAAGACTGCTTTTATAGCTGATCTTGTTGGGTCAGCAGATCTGGCTTGCATCACCGAGACCTGGCTGTATGAAAATGCTGGCCCCATTTTGGTGGCAACAATTCCGGTCGGTTTGGATCGAAGGGGTGATAGTGTAGCAATTTGTTTTAAATTGGAATTGAGCCTTGTGGATGTGCCAGTTGAGGGAACCAGATCCTTTGAGTGTGCTGGGGTTGTGGGTGTGGAGTGCAAGATCATTCTCATCTACTGTCCACCCAGAGCTGAGAAGTTGTTTCTGTAGGAAGTTGTGGACTTCGTTGTTAACATGGTATTGAAGTCCCCCAGATTGATGGTGCTGGGTGACTTTAATGCCTAGGTCGATGATGAACCCTCACTATTTGGGCAAGACTTCCTCTAACTTATGTCTTCATTGGGCTTCACACAGGTAGTAACCTCTGCAACTCACACTAAAGGCCACTCGTTGGATCTGGTTTTCCTCCTGGGGATGGAAACCTCCGACTTGGTGGTGGAACCAGTTGGTTGGTCAAATCATCACTCCATAGGGTTCAATTTCTTTGCTCCTCCTTATAGGCCTGCCCCTGTGGAGATGATCCAATACCGCTCTTCATGGAGTGTGACCCTAGATGGTCTTTTGGCAGAGTTGGACCAATCGGGATTACCGGGTACAAGTGAGGGTCCTGAAAACCTTCTACAGGCCTATAACACGGCTGTGGTGCGGGCTCTGGATGTCCTCGCTCCTTTCTGGGTTTGCCCTCTCACTCTTCACCCTCGGTCCCCTTGGTTTGATGGGGCTTTGAGGGAGTTGAGATGAGAAGGGCGAAGGTTAGAACGTAGCTGGTGGAGAACCGGCCTGGATGCCGACAGACTTAGACTGAAGGGATATTTTAGAGACTATCAGTCATTAATCTCCCGTAAGAAGGCAGAATTCCTGTCCAGGGAGATTGCTGCAGCTCAGAATCAACCAGTTCAGCTCTTCCAAACTATGGGCAGACTGTGCAATCCAGCCTGTCTACAAGTTGGAGGCGTTTTGAAAAATGTGTGGAGTTGCTCAGATCTTACTTGAGATAGAGCTCCTGCAGCAGGCTATCACAATTAGGACTATGCCGCAGGCACTAGGACCACACGGAAAAACTTCTGCCAGCAATCCAGCTGGGGACCACCCCGATGCGGCCCCACCCTGACGCTGCCAGTCAGGGTACAAGAGGGGCTGGACCCAGCTCCACCTCAGTTCTTTTCCGCTGCGCATCACGCATGTGAAGAGCTACTTGTGTATCACCAGCGAAATTATCTTCAATCAAGATTTTCTCGTTTTCAACATTTTTTCCATTCTTCCTATGTGTTATAGTTACCGGCGCCTATTACTTCTACCGTTTACGGCTTAGTTTTCTGGCTTTTAGTGCCTCGGCCTACTGTCGGTAGCGGATCCAGCGTTAGCATTGCTGTCACATCCTACGGTGTTCCATGTCTTCCCGGGCGTCTCTATCCCCCAAACACGTTAATAAGTGTGAGTGCGGCCGGCAGATTCCCGCCAAGGACGGTCACCGGCGGTGCGTTTTTTGCTTGGGCCCGGACCACGACACTGCTTCCTGCGCCGACTGCCAAGCATTCACGAGCCGGACCCGCATCCGACGCCTGAAGACCCTGAAGGCCTACCTATTGGAGAAAAAGATGGACCTGCACTCCGAGGGGAAGAAGAAGGAGAAGAAGAGCCACAGTAAAGAGTGCAGTCGGTCCCGGCACCGGTCCCAGTCTCGGTCCCGATCGCGGTCGCGAACTTCCCCGAAAAAGGCCCGTCCTTCGGGTTCGGGTGAGTCGCAGCACTCGTCTCAGGCTAAGGCCGGCCTGTCGGGGGAGCCACCAGCCAAGCCTAAGGTGACTCCACTTAAGGTCACCTCTAAGTCTGTGATGGTACCTGCTTTGGCCCTACCGTCTACGGCACCGGCGCCGCCTGCTGAAGGTGCGCCTCCGGAGCGTAAGGACTCTCCAAGGCCCCCTGTCATTACCCCGTCGTCGGTCTCGGCACCAACGCCAGTCGAAGGGGCCAAGGACCTGCGGTCGGTCGTTCCTCTGCCGATGTCCCCGTCACCCAAGTCCTCCTCCCGCCTGGGCCCACAGGATAGCTCACCATCGCGTCCCACCATGCCTGAATCTTCCTTCCTGCAGCAGGCGGCAGGCATATTCTCCAAGGACGAGCTGAAACAGCTTTTTCGTTCCTGGTGGGGCAGGTACACCAACGTACCACCCGTCGCCGGCCCAGACACGGTACCTGATCCAGCAGGCGAACCACAGCCAGAGGCAAGGCCTCCCATTGAGGTCCCGGAGAGCCATTTTTCGCCCCTTCTAGGGCTTGTTCCGCGCTTCGATCTCAGGACCACCGGCGTCGCTCCTGGATCCCACTGACCGGCGTTGGTTGCGGTCTCCTTCTCAGAGCCCTTCCCACGCTCGGCGGGACAGTTCCCAACGTCGGTCCCCTGACCGTCGTCGGTCTTCACTCCATCGTCGGTCCATGGACCGCAGTCGGTCTTCGGACCGCCGTCGATCTTCGGACCTTCATCGGTCCCCTGCGTACTGACATCAGCGTAGGCATGGCTATGAGGCAGATCCAGACCATTCTAAATCAGATAGTCAGTCCTCCTCTGCATCTTCATCCTCTTCCTCCTCCCTCAGCCTTAAGTGCTCCCCTGAGGAGAAGGACATGCCTCGCTCGCCTCCGGACAATCCCACATTTTTGGACGTCATGAGGCATATCCAGGATTCTAATCAGTGGGATACAGAAGACCTGGACCCGGAACGCCGGAGATTGGCCAAGTACCTGAGGCAGAAGGAGCCAAAGTCTTTGGTCATTCCTCCTCTGTTGGATACCTTTCAGGACCTGACTAGATCCACCTGGCTGCACCCAGCCTCCATCCCGGCAGTCCTCAAGAAGTCGGACAGGCTTTACAAGGCACCGAGGGTGGAGCCTTTTCTGGCTGAACACCCTCAGACGGACTCCGTGATCACGGCTGCTCACGACAAGTCTCGACAGCCGCATCACCTCAGCTCTCAGCCTCCCGATTTGGAGTCCCGTTATTTGGATCAGGTGGGCAAGAAGGTTTACTCTGCCTCCACCTGCTCCATTAGATCCTTGAACTTCCTCACGCACATGGTGCAGTTCCAGAACACGTTGTGGAAGCGGGGTCTTGAGCTGGTACAGGCCATGCCAGACTCCGAGAAAAAGACGGAGCTCCTGGCCCTCTTGCAGTCGGGCTCCAACATTAGCACTCACGTCTTGAGGGCCTCCTACGATACTGCAGATATGGCGACCAGAGCTGCTGCTTCCGGGGTTGTCTCTGGCACCATGCCTGGTTGAGGCTTTCGGGCTTCCACCAGGATCTGCAGTCTGGTATCCGAGACTTGCCGTTTCAGGGTACCGTCTTGTTTGGGCAGGAGATGGAGAATCTGATCTCCCGTCTCCAGGAATCGGGCAAGTCTATCTGGTCAGTCCGTCAATTTGTACCGTGGCGACCAGCAACACCCCCATCGCCATCGGCTTTTTTGAAAGTCCTCAGGCACTCAGGCTTCAGCCCGTGGTCCCCAGCAGGGACAGAGAAGCGGCTTCCACCGGAGATCCGGAAACCAGCAGTCTGGTGGACCCTCTGGCCATGGGCCCAAGTCCTCCCAGGCCTCTCTCCCCACCCCCGGTTCGCCCATGACTCCTTCTGCCCCCCCATGGTTGGGCGTCCGGGGGCTGGTCAGGGGCCGCTTCTTCCCTTCACTTGAAGGGTGGGCTCTATTACCACAGATCGATGGGTCTTAGGCGTCATTCGGAGAGGACACACGCTGGAGTTCACGAGTTCCTCCAGTACTCCACCAAAGCTCTCCGTTATCCTCCTTCACCATTCCACTTTTGGAAGGAGAAATTCAGGCCCTCCTGCAAAGGCGATAGAGCGAGTTCCCATGGAGCAGTGGGGTCACGGGTTTTATTCCATTTTTCTCAGATCCCAAAAGGCGGGGACCTTCACCCCATTCTGGACCTCCGTCCTTAAATCTCTTCATAGAGTACAGGAAGTTCAGGATGGTGACTCTCAATGTCTCCTCCTCTACTGCAACAAGGGGATTGGCTCTGTTCTCTCGACATGCAGGCGTACATGCATATCGGGGTCTTTCCTCCCCACAGGAAGCATCTGAGGTTCTGCTTCCTGGGGTATCATTACCAATTTTGGGTGCTCCCGTTCGGCCTCTCTTCCGCTCCGTGAGTCTTCACCAAGTGCCTAGCAGTGGTGGCTGCGGCTCTCAGGCGCTCAGGCCATTATGTCTTCCCTTACCTCGATGACTGGCTGCTGACAGCCCCGTCATGGGATGGCCTCCTGCGCTTTCTCTCGCAGATGCCTGTACTCTCTTGCGAGACCTGGGGATCACCCTGAACTTAAAGAAGTCATCCTCGGAGCCCAGCTGTCACCTCGTCTTCATTGGAGTGATTCTGGACTCTGTCCAGGGCAGAGCTTTTCTCCCTCAGGACAGGGGTCTTCATCTGCGAAGTTTGGCAGAACGGATTTCTATAGCACCTCAAGTTCCGGCTCAGAACTTCCTCAGTTTACTGGGGCACATGGCGTCGGCCATCCCAGTTATATCCTTGGCCCGCCTCCACATGAGAATCCCACAATGGATGCTCAGGGTGCAGTGGTATCAATACTAGGATGACCTGGACGCATTAGTCCTGATCTCGGAGCCAGTCAGGAGAACATTGCTTTGGTGGATGAACCCCGTCAATCTGGACAAGGGGGTCCCCTTTCATCCGGAGCCTCCGGGTCAGATGCTAACGGATGCCTCACACCTGGGTTGGGGGGCTCATCTCAGTGGTCACCGCACGCAGGGGGTCTGGTCGACCGAGGAAGAGTCTCTCCATATCAATGTCCTGGAAATGCGAGCGATCCTCTACGCCCTTCAGGCGTTTCAAAGAGGACCTGGTTCCGGCTCTCTTCTCATTCAGATGGACAACATGGCGGTCGTATTCTATCTCCAACAAGGAGGCACTCATTCCTATCCTCTTGCCAGCAGGCGATGAGAGTCTGGTACTGAGCACTGGAGCGGGGCATCTGTCTATCAGCGGTTCATGTTCCAGGAGCCCTCAACAGTCTGGCCGGCGATCTCAGCGGGTCATTGGCCAGGCGCGCGGTGGGAATTACTGCAATCCGTGGCTGATTGCCTCTTCGGCAGGTGAGGCGTGCCCGACACCGGATCTCTTTAAGTCGTACGCAGCGTAAAGCCGCCTCTCTTTGCTCACGCGAGAGCCGCGCCTGGCGTTTTCTGGCCAGGCGTGTCGTCCCTTGTTGGGCGGAGGTCTTTATGCCTTTCTGCCCTTCCCTCTCATCCAGAGGGTCCTGCTCAGTTGCAGACAGAGACGCGCGCGTGATCCTTGTGGCACCCTACTGGCCCCGACAAATTTGGTTCCGCCTTCTGCAGCGGTGTCCCAGGAGCCTCCTCCGATGCCCTATGCTGCAACTGTTGTCCCAGGACCAGGGTTCTCTGGTCCACCCGGATCTTCGATCCCTGCACCTTCATGCTTGGCTCCTTCAGACCTAGCACTGACTAGATACGGGGTTTCCCCGGAAGTGGCTGAGGTCTTGGCGTCTGCATGCAAGCCCTCTACTCGCTCGGCTTACGCCATGAAGTGGAAGCATTTTTGCCTTTGGGCCTTGCCTCGGCATTTAGACCCAGTCACGTGCTCTGTGAACTCCACTTTGCAATACCTCCTCTCCTTGTATGAAAATGGCCTGAGCCATTCTTCCATCAAGGTGCACCTCTGGGCGATCTCTGCCTACCATGCTCTGGTGGGTGACAGAGCCTTGTCCCAGCTGGATGTGGCCCGCACCTTTCTTCGGGGGATCCTCCATGCGACCTCCCATCAGGGACCCTATCCCACCCTGGGACCTCCTTTTTGTGTTGGAGAAACTTACCCTTCTCCCTTTTGAACCCGCAGTGACGTGCGAGCTGCGGTATTTATCTTGGAAAGTTTGTTTTTTGGTTGCTGTTACTTCCGCTCGAAGAGTTTCCGAGCTGCAGGCTCTGATGTGTAAAGAGCCCTATTTGGTTTTTCATAGGGAAAGGGTTTCCCTCCGAACTAATCCTAAGTTTCTTCCGAAAGTGGTCTCGGAATTGACCCTCAACCAGTCAGTTGACCTTCCTGTTTATTTTCCTTCTCCCTCCAATAGAGGGGAGGTTCTCCTCCACACATTGGATGTCCACGGGTCCCTGAGGTATTACCTCAGTAGAACGAGTCAACACCGTAAATCGGAGCAACTCTTTGTGGCCTTTGCGCCACAACGCTTGGGTCAGCTGGTGTCCAAACAGACTGTTTCCAAATGGATAGTCCATTGTGTGTTGTTCTGTTATGAACATCACCACAAGCCCCTACCGGGTCCGGTAAGGGGTCACTCCGCCAGGGGTGTTTCAGCTTCTTTTGCTGCGATGCGGAATGTCACCATTCAGGACATCTGTGCAGCTGCAACCTGGAATTCGGTGCATACCTTTGTCAAGCATTACAGCTTGGATATCGTCTCCAGACGCTGTGCTGGCTTTGGCCTGGCGGTTCTACAAGGACTCTTGTCCTAACGGTCTCTGGAGTCCGTATATTCCTCCTCCCGGGGGCGACTGCCTCTTAGCTAGAGAACTGCTTGCGACTCAGTCCTAATTGTGATAGCCTGCTGCAAGAGCTCTATCTCGAAGTAAGATAGTACAGTTACGTAAGAACTTACCGTAACAGTAGATCTTCGAGAGGAGCTCTTGCAGCAGGCGCTGTTTTCCCTCCCACCATCCCCCTCGGAGTGTGCAGGTTCCTTCTCTTCTCTCCTCTAGGATGGGCTTCATCTCCTTCTCTTGTCAGGCCATCTGCTGGGTACTGGCAGGAGAACTGAGGTGGAGCTGGGTCCGCCCCCTCTTGTACCCTGACCGACGTCAGGGCAGGGCCGGCATCGGGGGCGGTTCCCAGCTGGGATTGCTGGCAGAAGTTTTTCCGTGTGGTCCTAGTGCCTGCAGTATAGTCCTAATTGTGATAGCCTGCTGCAAGAGCTCCTCTCGAAGATCTACTGTTACGGTAAGTTCTTACGTAACTGTACTTTCTTTGTTGATAAGATTGCCAACATCAGATTGGAGATCCATTTGGCTCATTCTGTGGGGGGGGGGGGGTTGATAAATTGTTGCTTCACCTAGGCTTTACTGGATGGAGTTTGAGCATCTGGGGATCGAGGATGTCATATGGATTCTCCTAGACATGTGCCTGACCAGTTGTAGTTTGGATCCGGGACCCACTCACCTTTTATTAAGCTGTATTGATGTCATCGGCCCAGTCCTTGCAGAATTAGTCTGGTGTTTACTTGAGACAGGTGAGTTCCCTTGCTCCCTGAAGGAGGCAGTGTTAACTCCTCTTCTCAAGAAATGATTGCTTGACCCAGACTACCCCGCTAACTACCGTCCAATCTCTAATCTTACCTTTGCGGGGAAGGTTATTGAGAAGGTTGTGGTACTGCAGTTAGAGAACCAAATTACCATCCATGATGTCCTCGATCCTCTCCAGTTTGTTTTTTGTAAAAGGCATAGTACCGAGAGTGCTCTGGTTTGGGTGCCCAATGATCTTCTAATTGCGAGAGATCAGAGATCCTGTACCATCTTGGTTTTTCTTGATCTCTCTTCAGCTTTTGACACTGTGGACCATGGGGTGCTGCTGGATTGCTTGCAGACCATCTGAGGCCTGTCTGTCATGGTCCTCAGATGGTTTAATTCATTCCTCACTGGTAGATCACAGAGGGTTGTCTCTGGAGTTTATTCCTCTGAGGCTTTCCCCCTGCATTGTGGGTTGCCACAGTGTTCCGTGCTGTCCCCCATGTTATTCACAGTGTACATGCTGCCATTGGGAGACACTGTGAGATGGTATGGGCTGAGGTTTCACTGTTATGCAGATGATACACAGCTCTAACTGTCTCTTGTGCCTGACCAGGATAGTGTGATCTCGGTTTTTAATAACTGCTTCATAGAAATCCAGGACTGGATGAACATCAGCTGGTTAAAGCTCAATTTAGACAAGACCGAGGTGTTGGTGGTGGATCCTGGTCGCCAGATAGAGAGGTCGGGGATGGGATGCCCCTCAGGATTGTGGCTTGAGGGGTCCCAGTTACTGACCTCTGAACAGGTGCAAAATCTAGGGGCAATTCTTGATGACTGTCTGACACTTTGTTCACAGGTGTCGGCTGTGGTTAAGTCCTCTTTCTTTCATCTGAGGAATATTGCTCGGATTAAGCACTTAGTTCCATCTGGTGACTTAACTACTCTGATCCACGCCTTTGTGACTTCATGCCTTGACTACTGTAACTCCCTTTTCCTCGTGCTTCCTTGGGTTGATATCCACTGCTTGCAGCTGGTGCAGAATGATGCGGTCAGGCTATTGTCTGGGTCGTCTCGATCTAGCCACATTATGCCTGTGCTGTGTGAACTGCACTGGCTGCTAGTTCAGTGGTGGATCACCTTCAAGGTCGGTTTGTTGACCTGTAAAGGCCTACATGGACGGGGACTGAGCTACCTGCAAGATCTCTTGCATTTTTACTGCCCCTCTGACAGCTTCGCTCGACCGATGAGGAATTGCTGGAGATTCTCAGGGTATGATTAAAAACATCTGGATCGAGGGCATTTTTATTTGCAGCCCCTATCCTGTAGAATTCTCTGCCTTGCCGTATAGGGGAGTGCCTGACAGTGTAGAACTTTAAGACTGCCTTAAAGACTCATTTATTTCGGCTTGCATTTAGGGCTATTGGTAATTGATTTTTATTGAAACATTTCTGACTTTATTTGTACTTTAATATTTTAAGGTTTTAATTGTTTTTACTGTACAGCGCACTGATACTTGGTGAAGAGCTCCGTAAAGTTTATTATTATTATTATTATTATTATTCCTCTTCCACTCTGGCCCTCAGAGCTTTCAACTACCTGGCACACATGATTGTATACCAGAAATCTGTCCTGGGACAGTTGAAGTCAGAATTTGAGACTAAAACCAAAATTCCCCAGACTGTCAGGACAGTGGAAATCTCCTGCCTTCATTCCCTCAGAGTGATATATAATGCGGTAGATGCCTCTACTCAGAGTACCGCCACTGCTGTTAGCATACACCAGTACTCCTGGCTGTGGGTATCCGGACTGGCCCAAGAAGTCCAGTCGGCCATCCAGGATTCCTCTTTTAGAGGACCAGTCCTTTTCAGAGGCAATATCAAGGACATAATCACTGAGCTCCTGGACAGTGCCAAGGCACTACACTCTGTCCAGTCTATGTACCGTTCTAACACCAAGCCAAGACAGACATTTTGTCACCAGCAATGGCACCAGAATAGGCAACAGCCAGCCCGATGTCAGAACAAACGTCAGGCCCCATCGGCAGGATCCACCGCTCCAACCCAGTCCCAATGGGCTGCTGGGACAGCGCTTCCCAACACCCCCTCCTCCTCCTCCTGACTTGTGGCAGGGCCCCCAGCCTCTGCCACCAGCTCCAGAGGAACCAGTCGGGGCAGATTCACCAACCACCTGGCCGGCTAGGAGATGATCACTTTAGACATGTGGGTCCTTCAACTCATCATTCAAGGCCACAGCATCGAATTTACAGAGAGGCCTCCAAGAAATCCTACAGGTCTCTCTCACTACCCAAGAGGCCACATTCATCTCATAAGGGAAGAGATCCAGGCTCTTCTGACAAAATCTGCTATAGAGCTGTTCCTCAGATCCGGGAAGGAGAGGGATATTACTCCCACTTCTTCCAGGTCCCCAAAATAACAGGGGACTTCTGTCCGTCCTGGATCTCAGCACACTAAACCTGTACATAGATACAAGAGAGTTCGCATGCTGACCCTACCGGGTCTGTTGCCTCTTTTGTACTAGGGTCATTGGCTGTGTGCTCTGGATATGCAGGATGCATACCTGCATATTAACATTTTTCCCTCCCACCACCACTTCCTATGCTTTACCTTCCAGGGGGAACATTTCCAGTTCAAAGTACTCCCCTTTGGTCTCGCATCAGCACCCAGGGTATTTATCAAGTGCCTAGCAGTGGTGGTGGAAGCTTTACACCAGGGAATATATATGTTCCTGTACCTCGATGACTGGCTCCTGTCAGTGTTGTCGAGGGACAGCCTGGTTCCCTCCTGACTGCTACCTGAATCTGTTCAAGCAAGTGGGAATCATGGTGAATTACCCAAAATCCCATTGTACCTTCCCAATGCTTCAATTTATTGTAGCAGTGTTGGATACTGTTCAGGGTCTGGTTTCCTCCCTTTGGACCAGACAGAAACCCTCGCCAGCAGGCTCATACAAGTACCAGCTAATGAACCCTAGCCCAATCGGTCCAATGCCTTTGAGTCTCATGGCAGCAGCTATTCACACTGTCCCTCTAGCCAGGCTCCACATGCAGAGTACACAGTGGATCCTTCGGGTCCAGTGGAACCAGAAATAAGATGACCTGGATCACAGGATTCTGGTGTCCAGCCTCATGCATTGGGACCTCTTTTGGTGGCAGGATCTGTCCAATCTCACCAGAGAGATTCCTTTTCAGATGCCCCCACAGGCCCAGACCATGACAACGGATGTTTCCAGTCAGGGCTGGGGTACCCATCTGGGCGAACACAGGGCACAGGGATCTTGGTCTTAGCAGGAGTTTTCTTTGCACATCAGTGTGCAAGAGATGTGGGTGGTACTATACACCCTTCAGACTTTTCAGCCCTTACTCCTCCTGGGCCCCTCCTGGTACAGACAGACAACATGTGCATGGTCTGGTACCTGAAGAAACAGGGAGGCACGTGGCTGTTCCCTGTGCAGGGAAGTGATGAGCCTGTGGCATTGGGTGATACAGCACAGCCTGCAGCTCATGGCAGTGCATGTCCCAGGTGCTCAAAATATCCTGGTGGGCACCCTCAGACACAGTCAGGCAAGGGCACATGAGTGGGAACTGAGGAAGTCAATAGTCAAAGACATCTTGATCAGTGGGGTTGCCCAGATCTCAATCTGTTCGCTTCCCCATCCAGTGCAAAATGACCCAGTTTCTGCTCTCTCATTCCCAGGTATGGGTGTTTTCTGGTGAGATGTGCTGTCTTTTTGCTGGACTGGGAGGTTCTTGTATGCCTGTCCTCCTTTTCCACTGTTGCAGAGGGTGCTTCTGAAACTACAGCAAGAAGGGGCCTGCATGATTCTCATAGCCCCTTATTGGCCTCACCAAGTGTGGTTTCCTGTTTCAGCAATTGAGAGTGGAACCTCCGGTTCCCCTACCCCTCTGCCAGAACCTGTTGACTTAGGATCAGGGAAAGCTGGTCCATCCAGGTCTCAAGTCCCTTCACCTTCACCTTCATGTATGGCACCTGCTGACGTAGCAGTTGCATACTTTGTAGTCTCTTCCAGAGTGGCTCAGTTCCTTGTGGAGGCCCAAAAGCCATCCACTAGAACCACATATGCTATGAAATTGAAGAGGTTCTCAATTTGGGCATCCAGCAAGGGTTAGGACCCTTTCTCTTGCCCTGTCCCACAGGTCATGGAATACCTGCTGCATCTCTCTGACCTTGTCCTTAGTTATTCTTTGCTGAAGGTCCACTTGTCTGCCATTTCTGCCTACCACACTCCGCTAGGTGGCTAAACATTGGCTCAGTTGTAGGTTTCCAAAACCTTTCTGAAAGGAATTCTCCAAATCCCCGGTCAGGAACCCTGTTCCTCCATGGGATTTGAATTTCATCCTTGAGAAACTCACTTTGCCTCCCTTTGAACCGGCCGTGAGTTGTGACCTGTGCTACTTTTCCTAGAAAGTGCTCTTTTTAGTTGCAATTACTTTGGCTCAAAGGATTTCCAAGTTTCAGGCCCTGATCTGTAAGGAGTCTTATTTGATTTTCCACAGAGACCGGTGGCTCTGCATACAAATCTAGGTTTTACCTAAGGTGGTTTCTGAATTTACTTTGAATCAGACCATACACTTGCCAGTGTATTATCCTGATCATTTCAATCAAGGGAGGCCATTCTGACACACTCAATGTGCACAGAACCTTGTGTTATATAAACCGGATGAAGTCAGTCTGTAAAAGGATCAACTTTTCATTTCTTTTGCACTCAAAGAGAGGTGCAACAGTTTCCTAACAATGCTTATTCAAATGGTTAGCAAACTGTATTTTATTTTATCAAAAGTATAACAAGCCCTTCCAGGGAAGTCAGGAGGCATTTAACCAGAGGCATGACTGCATCTACTACTTGTTTCAGGAATGTTTCTGCCATGGACATTTGTGCTGCAGCCACTTGGACCTCTGTGCACCCTTGCAAACACTACAGTCTGGACATTGCCTCTAGGCACAGGGAGGCTTTGGACTAGCCATCCTTCAGGGCCTCCTGTCTTTACCGGTACCTACTGCAGATCTTTCCTGCCTCCCGTGCTTCAGCCTTTGTCTGAATTTCATTGCTTGAGACTCAGTCCTAATGGTTATTACCTACTGCAAAAGCCTTCTCAAAGTAAGACAGTACAGTTATGTAAGAACTTACCATAACAGTAGATCTTCAAGAGAGACTCTTGCAGTAGGTACCTTTTTCCCTCCCACCTTCCCCATGCTTCTGTGGCTACTTCTTTCTAACCTTTCTCTTGGCTCCAGGAGCTGACTTCTTTCTCCTGTTGCATTTTCTTAGGTTTCCGGCAGTAGAACTGGACGGCAGATGTGGGGACCGCTCACTATATAGTGTCACGCTGATGTCCATCATGTGACATCAGGTGCACAGTCTCCTGACAGACACTGCTAGCTAAAGTTTTCTGTGTGGTTCTAGTGCCTGACGGCTCTAGTCCTAATGGTTATTACCTACTGCAAGAGCCTTTCTCAAAGATCTACTGTCACAGTAAGTTCTTATATAACTGTACTTTCCATGCTGCCTATAACCCTGCTTTTTACCTGTAATGGCACCCAGAGCCTCTGGGATTGGGCGCCAAATGCAAATAAAACTTTACTTACTTATTTCTACTCTCAGCAGGAGAGCAGGTGGTGTGCCTTGGTCTTCTTAAGTTTAACGCTTACTACATTCTCTACAAAGTCTAACATCTGACCTTATTTACAAGTGGAATGAGGTGAGTGTTATGCTTGAGAAGCCAAGGCAAACCCCAAAACTGCTCTCCTGCCTGCTGTGAGAAATAGTTAGAGTTGGAATCCCTAACGACACATTTCCCAACTTTTGTCACTTTGACCCTAACTGGAACATTAAGTTTTCTGCAACATACGCACATACATACATATACATTTACATATGCATGTACATATACATATACATATATATGGGTGACTGTGTGATAACTCATTTATCTGGTACAGTTGCCAGTGACCTCAAGTAACATCATGAGTGGTGAAGCCACGAGTAATGGTTACGAGAGGTAATCTAGCAATTGTACCAGATAAATGAGTTATCACACAACCCCCACATATTCCATTTATGCAACAGACTTCTTTTGGTCTACATCTGTTATGTTGAAAATTGAGATGTTGACCATTAGCGCAGTATAGCGCTCATTTGAATAACACATATTGGCTATCTCCCAAATCTCACTATACCTCGCTAATGGTCAATTTGCATAACTTGCACAACTTTGCACAACTTGTGATATAGTAACTGTGTGCATAAAATAGAGAATAATATATTGGGTGGTGTGTGTAACGAGATTTTACACACACTCGAGTTGTGGGATGCTACATAAACCCTGTGAGCGAAGCCCGAGGGGTTTATGAAATGCATCCACAATGAAATAATGTAAAATCGAATTTTACACCCCACCCCATACTTTATTTTTTATAATTGCTGGCGTGTGCTATTTCACCTCAGCAATTGTGAAAAATAAGGAAATAGAGTGGCGTTCAGGCACCCACGGACTAGTCAGGATTCTGTGCTGTTCTGGTCTGTGGTTTCTCATTTTACAGTGAGCCACTTATTTGCCAAGTCACTTATGTGGAGCAAGTATGTTATTTTTATTTTATTTTTTGAAACTTACCAGCGAACGGCAGTTGTGGAGTGCTTCTGATAGGAAGAGGTTGGCAGATCTGCTGTCTCTTGTGTGCTGGCAGGAAACAAAACCAGATGTATGTTTAAATATTTTCTGTTTGGTTTTCCTGGCAGTGACTTAGGAAATGTTCCAACCCTCGCGCTGAAGGAAGACAGCATAACTTCGCGATCCAGGAAACCTGGTTATAATTTGCCATTATAACCAGCCAGTTATAATGGCAAATTATAACCGGGTTTTCCTATGGGAAAAAGCGCTACCCAGTAATTATTGAAATATATAAACACAGTAACTCAGATAAATGGATTTATCATACTCCATTTATGTCCACCTCTGTTGCTCATCTATCTATCTATCTATCTATCTATCTATCTATCTATCTATCTATCTATCTATCTATCTATCTATCTATCTATCTATCTATCTATCTATCTATCCTGTATATATATTATAGGTGCATGGTCATATAGTTAGGGTTGAGTAGCTTGTTTAATGTTAAACCTCAAATTTTGCACTTTATTAACCTTGCAACTGATCAATGATTTGCACAAAATTTGGTATGCACTGTCCTGTGGCATAGATCTCTTGATGTGCCAAGTTTTGTTCGAGTCAGGTGTGCAGATTCTGAGATCCGGATAGTGAAAAAAGTAAAAACTCACCCTTTTTTGCAGTTTTTTCCTTGTTGCCTTGCGCCCAGATGGTGTGGAATTTTGGCATGCTTTTTTTTTCTGATAGAAAGAACTTGGGTAATAGAACTGCCACTGTTAGTTTGGTGCAAAAATATTAAACTGCTGCAAAGTTATTCAGTTGTTTTAGTTCCCATTATATCCTATAGGAAGTTCATTTTTCTGGATAGAGATAAAAAGTTTGACAAAGGATTTAATCTCACGAAAAAGGATTAAGTCTCATGGGAGCATTTTCTTTTTGGGAGAAAAAAATTCCTTTTTTGTGAGCCGCCATGTTGTTTTCTGTTTTTTTTCAAAAAAATAAATAAATTGAAAAGCACACCAAAATTAAGGTATCTAGAGACACCAACACAGGTATCTTGTTCATGGGGACTCCGTTAGATGGATTGTGAAGTTATTTGGTGGAAGAACAACCTTGTCATGCCTTTTTTTAAACTTTTTAATTCTTTGTTTTGCAACTTGCTTAGATCCTTTTTCACAAGCCAATTTCTTTTTTGTGAGCCAATTCTTTTTTCGTGGGCTCACAAAAAAGGATTTTAGAGGCTACTTTGTTGCATAACTCAGCCATTGTTTCAGATTTTGACCCACAGTTGTCATCATGGCCTTTTGGCGACCCCACCTCATAAACAATATGATTGTCGTTTGTCAACTCCCGCCCGAGAGGTGATTTCAGAGTCGTGCGGTGAATTCGCCTTTCGGGTAGGATTTGCATAATGACAGTCATATTGTTCATGAGGTGGGGCCCCCAAAAGGCCATGTTGAACATTTGGGGTCAAAATGTCAAAAATGGCTGAGTTATAACTACTAATTGCAATTTCATTATGCAAGCTTGTAACTTTGTAAATTTAAAATATTTTACCCCAGATTTTCAACATAGTCTTCTTATTATCCCACAGCATGTATGTCAGAGCTGTAGTTTTCAAATCCTGGCCAAATGTGTTTACACCTGCGCTGCAGATTGGGTTACACTTGCACAGAGTTACGTTTTGGAGGGTGAACATTTTCTACACTGGGTACATGAGGTGGGATAATATTATGGCTATGGTGATAGTTTGGTGACTGTTGTCCTATAACTGGAAATGCAGGGCTGGAGGTCCCTGTGCTTCCACAGGTAGATACATATACACATCTATGGAGAGATGGACCCTGCACTCCCATAGTAAAATAAGGATACTATTATACTATCTCAAAAGTAAGAAATAAATTTCAAAAAACTTCATTAATGCATCAGTTAGGGTTAAACCAACAAAAGTAGGACAATGTGGCATTAAGATTTCCAACCTAACATCCCATTCTCCTCCCTGCACAAGCCCACAGGTTGGGAGGGAGGGGTCTGTCTTAGGGCCGTCAACCCTAATGCTCACCCCATTCTCCTATGCTGTACCCATGTCACCTTATTTTATAATGAAATGGGGTGTTGCTAGTTGATGGCCCCAAAATAGACTCCCAACTATGGTCTGCAGGGTGGGGGAGGGGTGTTAGGCTGGAAAACCCACAAGCTGCATTTCCTATTTTTGTTGGTTTAACTCCTAACTGATGCATTAACAACGTTTTTTGAAAAGAAAAAAATATATATACAGTATGTATGTATTTTGTGCAAAAAAACTTAGTTAATACAAAAGTAGAGAAATGTGGCATTGGGGTTTTCAACCCTAACTCCCCACCCCAACCCCCATGTTGCAAAAGGAAAAAAAAACATTAGGGTTTTGTGTCTCCAGAGTCTTGGCGAATAAGTGGTGTGGCTTGCTTGGGGGTTGTCAATCCTAATGCCCACCCATCTGTGAGCAAATGATGTCACACATTATCTACTTTCTTCATGCAGGGCCCACAGGACCCTGCATGAAGAAAGGTACAACAAATTGTGTTAGCAAAATGTGGTGAGACATACTTCTCTACCTTTGAAGAGTGTATCATTATGAAGCAGTGATTTGGAGTTACACCTTTTGCTTTGGATTGGAGTCTAAGGCTGGGGGGAAGGGTGAGCATAATGGTTGACAACCCTCAAGGAAGACCCCACCGTTGATTCTCCAAGACTCCGGAGACCAAAAACCCTTAATGTTTTTTCTTTTTGCTGCTTGGTGGTGGGGTGTTAGGGTTGGAAACCCTAATGCCACATTTCCTTCTTTTTGTGGCAGTAAGTTACCCTAACGGATGCATTAATAAAGTTGTTTTTGCAAAGAATTTCCATTCTGTAGCGCTCAACATTGTCAGTAGGTATTCATTACAACTGGGTATTGTGCACCCCTACTAAGAGAAATGGCACAGCCCAAAGCTTTAGAATGTTAGGCATATGAGGATTCTGGACAGCAACAACTCTCCAGTCTTAGCTGTGCCATCAAAGGGGAAACATCTCTCAGGCTTATCTAAAGAAACATTCAGCTTCTAGGCATTGGGGCTGCAATTCTGCACAGCAGGTTGAGGCCGCCTGTTAAGCTATAGCTTTCAAATTAGCTAACCCCGTATGCCACATTTTTCTAGGGTGTTTAGTTTGGGAGGTCTCTGATTTTGTAAACAAAAATAATGGTGCCTCAGGTAAGTGCCTTTTTTTCTTTTCAGGGTTATTAATTAGGGTTCTCTGGGGTCCTGCCTCCCCCCTGTCTTTGGGTGTTGATACCTCTCCCCTCTAGTTTTTTTTGGCTTATCTTTATTTGTTTTTTGTCTTTGGGGACATCTTCTTTTTATTTTGGGCTCCTTGTGAAGGGACATTCCCTTTTAAATTTTCATCATTTAAAAAAAAGAAAATGGAGCCTGCATAGTGAGGAGCATGCATCTCAACTGTTTCCACTTTGTGAGGAACAGTTCCTCATTTTTTTCCTCACAGGAGCCCCCGGTTCCACACTGAGAGGGTTCTTCCCTCTTTCTAGGACATGATGGAATCAAAAAATCCACAGCTGTTCAAGAAAAATATGTTTATTAAAAGCACTCCTATTGGAGAGTGTTCTGAGTCCTAAGCCTAGGATCTGGGGTTTGTTCCACTTTTGAGAGGCAGTGTTTTATTCTGAGGAGCATAATTTAAGAGGTGTGGTGAAGAGTTCAGTTTTGGGGAAGCACAAAGAGGTCGACAGTGAAAATGCTGACCTCCCCACAATACGACACAATACCGAGCAGTGTTTAGTAAATATTTATTCTAGTGCTTACTGATGAAATAGAAAAGCTACTGTCCATTATTCTAATACATTTGTATACAGTTTACAGGATTTAGCTTGTCAAGGGGATATCAATAGAGTAACATTTCTGCCAATATTCTCTGGGGCACTGTTTATGCTATGTTTAAAATGCCTTTTGATGTTATGGATTTTGGTGTATTTATGTTGCAATGGTTTAATAACTGAATGACAATAAATTTAAACTGAACCCCTACTAGGAAATGACACAGCCCACAGCTTTAGAATGCTACGATATGAGGATTCCAGACAACAGCAACTCCAGTCACTATTGTCCTAGCAGTGTCTCTGAATATGAAAATAAATGCCATACTGGTCATCTGACATGAAAAGCACACAATTAGATGTCTATACAGATATGACTCTAGCCAGGATAAAGTATAATAAACACTGTCTTACCTCATCAGTTGACAAACGGTGAATGATCAAAGTTTGTCTTCCAAAGGTGTACAGCTTGTAAAGTCCAATGGAAAGTATCAACTCGAAAGAAAAAAGATTCACTAAAAAAACAAGGACTATATGCAGTGTACTGTAAGTACTCACCTACAACAGGGGAGGCACCTTTGGTTAACTTCAAATTTGAACCTAATAAACCTGTATAAGAGCAACCAACATTCTAATGTGGAACTGCTCTCCTTATTGTGTTATTTTGTATGTCTTTTTTTTTTCCAATAAAACAAAGGCGCAGCAGGCAAACCATAGAGGAATGGCCAGGCAGACTTATAAAACAGAGGTTATAACCTGAAAATGGACATATCCATGCTGGCTTTTTTTGTTTTTTCAGGTTACTAACGCTGGTGAAGCACGGATCCACAGGAATGCCTGTTCAAAATAAGTTACTTGATGAGGAATAGGACATCCTGTTGAGGAGGAGCAGGAAGAGGAGTTGATGGAGCCAAGAGGATTCCTATCCTCCCTGTCCCCAGAAAATAGAGGTGGGTCTGATGGAAAAAAGCAAGAGATACACAGACCTCAAGATATAAGGTGAAAATTACAATTATTCAAACACACAACAGTGGTTCCCCAGTGCTTCAAGGGTATACACCTCGTCATCAGGGTGGGATAAGAATCCTCCTTCAACTCCATCCACCCCCTTCCTGCTCCTCCTCCCATAAGGATGTCCTGCTCTTCAAGTAACTTCTTTCGTTCAGAATTTCCCCAAGATTCCCGATATCTTCATCCTGATCCTCAGTATGGTCAGGGTTGAGGTCTACCTGCAGTTCTGTAGTAGCAGCCTTATCCTGCTGCAATGCACCTGGATGTGCTTGTGTGGGCCCCCCGACCTGAAGGGACGTGTTTTGGGGTTGGGTGTGTCTGAAGGGATGTCTTGCAGAACATCAGGGCCCAAAAGCTGTCATAAGAGCAATAATAAGAATTTATGCAATTCTGCATGCCACTGCCCACTAGTACACTAGGTGCATCCCCCCCCCCCCACCAGCTCGGAGATCTGACTAGGAGGGACCAGAAGAGACATATTAGCTTGAGAAAAAACTATGGGGCGATAGAAACACATAGGAAAAGTTTCCATACCTTTTTGTAGGTCTTACATGTCCTGAAGTGAGAGGTCTCCGATATGCCATGGTGCCAATGGAAAAAATAGTCCTGCAGAGATTCCTAGTATACATATCTGAAGTTACTGTTTGAAATAAATATAGATGACTGTTGACATAACCCACATCAACAAAACGTGTTCAAAGTGGCTTAATATGCCTCCCATCTATTATTGTAGCAAAAAGGTCTCGCACTAACCAACCTCTGGAGAAATTACAAGGGCATTAGGAGTTTTCATGCCTTCAAAATAAAGTAAAATATTTTTACTTGAGACCTGTGCCCTTGTAATTTCTCCAGAGGCTGGTGAGTGCTAGACCTTTTTGCTGTAATATGTGATTTTTTTAAGTCTTTAGTAAATATTTATTCTAGTGCTTACTGATGAAATAGAAAAGCTACAGTCCATTATTCTAATACATTTGTATACAATTTACAGGATTTAGCCTGTCAAGGGGATATCATAGAGGATAATGGCTGGGGATTGGGTGATAACCACGCTGTAATCACCTCGAGTGGTTGCTAGGGCAACATGGTAAACCTTGAGAATGCAGCTCGAGAGGTTTATTGTAGCCCTAGCAACCACGAGAGGTGATTTCAGCATGGTTGTCACCCGATCCCCAGCCATCATCTTGTATAGTGAATGGTCAAAAAAACACCGTTTGCATTCTATGTGTGAGAATTATGGAACTCTGGTGCATTCTGTTTTGTTATGCAACTGTTTGGAAGTTCCGAAGTGTGGTTAACAACTTTTAAAATTCTAAACAGTGCATAACAAAGCTGTGCGACTGCCGATTATGGTGGTTAATAGGAACTTACCATACATTATAATAGATTAACATTTCTGCCAATATTCTCTGGGCACTGTAATGTTTATGCTACACAGATTTTATGTACATCCTATGGAGCACTTTCAACCTGATAAATAGATAAGTCCAGAAACCTTCCACACCTGCTGGCAAGGGTCAGTCAAGGCAAAGTAGCTAACAAAATACCCAAATTCAGGTCAGAAGCACATATTTAAATCAACCACTTTGTACTGAAAACACAAATTATCTTTCTGAAACTATTTTCAACTTTTTGACTTGTTGCCTCTGCATAGTTTAATAAGGCTCCCTTACTGAATCCACTTATTGTCAAAAAGACTCCAGTATTTTCCTTTTCCCCAGGGTGCAATCATACTATATGAGGACTGGATACTAACTCACCCTGGCTACTAAGCCCAAGGATGACATTTCCATTCCAATTTCAGTATAAACTACCTAATTTAGGATTAAGGTATTCCAGAGAGACATATTATCAACAAAATGTGGCAAAAATAGCAGGTCCTGTCCTAGAATACATATGGATCACTGGTCAGACTTTTGCCCCCTGATTTTCATACTACTTAATTATGTCCATACCAGTGAGGCTATTTAGGGCACACCTTTCCCAAATCTCCCGGTAAATTGTGGAACACTGTAGCCCAGACATACCTAACCCATACAGAAAGAGAAGGCTGGATTTAAAAAAAAAAAAAAATAGCAAGGTCAGACCATAATTTTTCTGATTAACTCTAATTAGGCTGCTTGTTAAAACATACCTTCCTCCATATACCTAAGCTTATTTAAATATATAATATCTAAAAAGTATCAACTGTTGTAATACAAAGATCATGTTTAAGACCATAATAGCAAGTTGAAAATAAAAACAGTTATATCCAATCACAAATTTTGTACCAAGGTTCTGAATTAAATGAGAAATGGAGACTCCCTTAAATCCCAAGAGTCCAAATACTATATGTGTGAACAAAAATCCACACAAGAAACCTTTCAATGACTTGCCAAAAAAAGTCACACATGTTTAAAATTAATTTATAATATTTAAAGTGCTATTACACCACAAAGATTAATTATTAGAGTTCCTTGCCCATATGTATTTTAAAGGAATCCTGCTTAGAGTTTCTCTAGAGACTAGAGTTCAGCTTTTCCATGTGCTTCAGGTCTGGCAATAATTTAAAGCTTTTGTGCCACTGGTCCATCCATTCTCTGGCCCCAGGCTTCCTCCAAATCATCCCAGCTGTTTCTTCTTAGGAGCATGTCTCTCTTCAGCCTCCCAGCACAGAGCCTTTGCTAAATTTACTTCACCTAGAGCTGAACCATTTCCACTGTGCATACTCGGTAATAACAAGTATAAAACGCTCTACTGAGCGTAATAAACTTAGGCTTTTAAGTATGAAACTAACCCCCCCCCCAGGCAAAGTTGGTATGCTGCTTTTAAAATGCATTTAGGTGTTTTAGCACACACCGTGCTGCAAAACACTCAGGATCTCCTCATAACACCACCAGTCCAGCCCAATTCAGCCACTCCAAACTTCCAAACAGGTTCCCCTTTCCATTAGGGCACAGAGACATCAAAGCTGTATGCTGAGCTCTCCGGCAATCTGGAATCAGCCCATTCAGTTCGCCCAGTGCCTTATACCATGCCAGCTGCATCAGTCCTGGAAATGCTGGCCAAACACCAAAGAGCCCTGAACACCACACAGATCCGACTGGTCAACAGAAGAACTGAGCAGAGAGAAACCCTTACGGACCACAAAAATATTTCTCCAAGGGTATAGGCAAAAATAATATAAAATTAGTTTAGGTGAAATTTTTACTGCAGTATTGGTTGCGGTCCGGGATCTTAATATAGTACCAGTTTTGATGGAAAAGTCAGTAAAGCCAGTAAAGCCCTGTCACTACAAAAGCGCATTTCTCTTGAAAAATAGAAAGAAATACCAACTCTTAAGTTCATCCTCGAGTGGCCAACAAAAAAAAAAAAAAACAGAATAGATTTAATTCAGCTAATGTAGGGTTTAGCCAAAGAATTTCAAAAAAGAACCATAAAAAATGGAGCAGTCTTCTGGCGTGGTGGGGAGCGGAGCAGCAGCACAGACATCTTGCCCAATGAATCACCCCCTAGTAGGGGTGCACAATACCCAGTTGTAATGAATACCCATTGACAACGTCGGAGCTAACAGAAAAGGAAATGATGGTAAGTATAAAGAAATTTCTTCTTTTTTTAATGAGATTGTGGAATTATATCCTCATTCACGCAGATCCCAAGCAGATGCCCAGTGTGAAGAAGACTCTGTCCACCTACAGAAGTGCTGGGCCTGCTTGACAGATGTGAAGAATTCATAGGGCTGTCTGGTGAGCTGTGGAAGTGCAGGGCTCTGTGGTCCCTGCACTTCTATGTGTACTACTACAGATGCATAGGGCAAAGTGCATCTGCCAGCCAATGCAAGGCCCTCTGCCACCCAAGAGAGTGCAGGGCTCTATGCAAAGAGGACAGTTGTCTTCACTGTATGGTACCCAGGCCCATGGGACAACCCTGCACCTCTCATTCCCTGGCTGGGGGGTTGCATAACAGCACCATCCCCCACCCTCACCCCATCTAGCTTGGTCCCTGAGCTTGCCCCCAAACACAGCTAACCAGCATGGGATCACAAAGCATACACATTGGGGTCAAGAGTGGCACTACACACGTTTGTCAATTATATATATATATATATATATATATTTTTATTTTGACCTCAAATTTTCAAACTACTCATTTTATGATTCATCTTAGAAACATGACATGTACCATTTATAGTGTAGAATATTGGCTAAAATGTCATTTCACACGGACATGTAAAACACATCTCATCCAGGATTAAAAAATGACACATCATGTTTATGACCAGTTTATGAGGTGGTGTGGAAGAATCTGTGTTTCAAGTTTGGAGTCAAAATAGTGAAAATTAGTACAGTTATGAGTAAACTTTGAAATACTGCACTGTTCACTCATAACCTAGACATTTTACCAGGGTCTACTATGAAAACCTGAAACTTGTTTCCCCGACCCACTGTTGGCGGCCCAGAATCCCGAACACACAAATCTCGAGCAGTGAGATTTTGCATGTTTTGTGTTTTGGGGGGCTCTTCCCCCTGCACCCTGCAGAACTAATATAACAAACTCTGGGGAGGGGGGCAAAATCCACTGTCAGGATTTTGTGGTTCGGGTTTCCAGGTTGGGGCAACAGTGGGTCAGGAAAACAAGTTTTGGGTTTCTGTAGTGATCCCATTTTACCATATTTGTACACCAAATTGTCAGCATAGCCGTCTTATTACTTCACCCCATAAACCCGGTAGTGAAAATGTTGAAATCCCCAACAAAACGTCATTCTGCTGCATCAAAATGTCATTCCGCGCTACAGGTGCAAAAGCACATTTTGGCCAGGATTTGAAAAATGACACCTGTCACATTCATAAAGTGGTGTAAAGAATATGGCTATGTTGAAAATTTGGGGTTAAAATATTTAAAATTACCAAAGTTACGAGCAAGACATGTGCAGGTTTCGAAACCGGGACTGTAGGGATTCTTACCATGTGAGTGTCAGTGATACCACATGATGAGGAGTCTGTCAAACATTTCCTGATGATTATTAAAGATCAAGCATAACTGTTCCTTGGCTATCTTGTCTGTTAAGGCAGCTAACTCAACCTCTTCCTCCACTGCCTTGGAAAAATCAGGGAATTGTTGGCGGCCTACCGCTACACTTTCTTCTATGGGCTCACTAACTTCTTTTCTTAGTGAGTGCACCTGTTGAGGTGTCTTGGGCATTGTGGAGTGGCCTCCTCAGGAAGGAGAATACCAGGTCATTTCCTTCCAATAGGGATTGATATCTTGCATTTCCATTCTCATTTATGATAAACTGTATGACTGTCAGTCCATGAGGATAGGTGTAAAATCGTTGTTCAGGCCCCCCCATGTAGGTCAGGTGTTGGTGGGCCAATGATGAGAACAAGGGGTTCAAACCCATAGAAAGAGCTTCCTACTAGGAATCCCAGTAGTGTGCGGGCAGGTAGGGCAATATCCTTAGGGATGGCATTGGATATAAGGACATAAGCGGAATGCCAGTCATCTCCAAACAAGATTTATCATGAATTAGTAAGCCTAAAACATGGAGTATGGTCGAGATTCTGAAAAAGGCTCTCTCATTGGGCATTATTTGGCCCCACTGGGAATTCAGTCTGACTGGGAAAGCAGATGCACTTCCAGGTATGGTTACAGAAGTTTCAATAACAGTTTGACAAACTTAGGGCATGGTCTGTCTGGACCTCATGTTCTCTGATTGACTGGAGTTAGGAGTGGGACCTTCTCCTACTCTAGACCACAAAAAGAACAGTTATGTAAGAACTTACCATAACAGCAGCTCTTCAAGAGAATCTCTGCCATTAGGCCACACCTTTGGAACTATACCTGCATCAGCTCTAAGACCACACAGAAACTTTTCATGCGGGGACCACCACGATGACATGCATCAACGTCTATAGAAGCATGAGCAGCCCTATCTTTCCTCATTTCCTCCTGGAGAGTATTCTCAGAGGATCGCCCTGTTTCGAGAACCAGGAGATCACACCAGCACTCAGCATAGTGGGTGAAAGATGGTGCTGGAAATACTAGCCATGGATGTAACAAGGCAGAAATCTGATGCCATAGTCCCCTACAAATGAGACGGGGAAGGAGTGAGGGACAGCGTGGCTTAATGGAAGAAATTCTTTAGAAGATCTACTGTTATGGTAAGTTCTAAAGTAACTGTTCTATCTTCAAGATATCTCTTCCATTAGGCCACACCTTTGGAACAAGTCTCCACTCTGCAGGATGTTAAGGCTCTGGGACCAGATGGGGTGTATCCAAGAGTCCTGAGAGAGCTGGCAGAGGTCTTGGCAGGCCCACTGGCAGACCTGTTCATACACCTCACTGGAGACAAGGTGCATGCCACCGGACTGGAGGATGGCGCATGTGGTGCAAATCCACAAGAGTGGACCCAGAGATGAGCCAGGTAACTACAGACCGGTGAGCCTTACCTCCATTGTAGGGAAGTTAATGGAGACCATTCTAAAAGAGAGGCTAGTAATCCTTCTGGAAGGGAATGGACTCCAGGACAGAAGGCAACATGGGTTTGTCTCAGAGGAAATCCTGCCAGGCCAACCTAATTGACTTTTTTGATTGGGTCACAAGGTCACTCGATATGGGCCATGCAGTGGATGTCCTGTATCTGGACTTCAGCAAGGCCTTCAATTCAGTGACACATGGAAGGATGCTCAGTAAACTGGGAAACCTGGGAGCCAGGGAGAACTGGTGGGGTGGGTCAGGAGCTGGCTGCAGGACAGACAGCAGAGGGTAATTGTAGGGGGGAACTCTTGAAACCCAGACCTGTAACTAGCGGGGTCCCACAGGGCTCGGTGTTTGGACCGGTGTTATTTAACATCTTTATCAGGACATAGCAGATGGGATCAAGGTAAAATCAGCCTGTTTGCAGATGACACAAAGATATGTGTGACAGTGCACAGTGAGGAAGGAGGCAAGAACTCAGAGAGGACCTGGCAAAGCTCAAGCACTGGTCAGGAATAAGGCAGTTGGGATTCAACACTAAGAAGTGCAAGGTCATGCACCTCAGGCCAGAAATCCTAGAACTAGCTACTAGCTGAGGGTAGTGCAGGTATCCATTTCAGAGGAGGAAAAGGATCTGGGGTGCCTAGTCACAGAGGAAATGAAACATTCTGCACAGCGCTGTAAGGCTGTGGCCAAAGCTAACAAATGCTAGGGTGCATAGCCAGAGGAATCACCTCAAGGAGGAGGAAGTCATCCTGCCATTGTGCAGGTCAATGGTGAGACCCCATTTGGAGTACTGTGCACACTTCTGGTGCCACTATTTAAAAAGGTGTCAGTCTACTGGAAGGGGTGCAGTGAAGGGTGACAAAGACGATTCTAGGTCTGGGGACAAACCCTATGAGGAAAGGCTGAGAGATCAACATACTAACCCTGAAAGATAGAAGGAGAGGGAGATATGATTGAGACCTTCAAATACTTAAAAGGTATGAATAGGGTTAGTATGGAGGACATGTTCAGCTTAAAGGGGATGAACACAAGGTGACAGTCTGAAACTGGAGGAGATTCAAGAGAAATGAGAGACACTATTTCACACAAGGGTGATAGAAAGGTGGAATGAATTGCCAGAGGGGTGATCTTGCTGAAGATGGTGGGCAGTTTTAAGAGGGGTGGGAGGGTCAAAGGAAAGGTCAAAACTGAGGGAGGCTGGGGAGGGTGATGGCAGGCAGGGATGATAAATCAGCGGGGACAAGAAATGGGCAAGGGGCAGCTGCAGTAAATTAAACTGGGAGTTGCAGACTTGATAGATCATCATAGGCCTGTTTCTGCTGGCATTTTGTATGTTCGTATGTCTCAAGCAGTCTCAAAGCTAACTGGAGGCTGGTATAGACTGGTTCAAGATAGCAGGCCAGTAGAATGGCAAAGCCAAAACCTGATCGTCTATGATAAATAATGTCCAGACTGCAATGCTCATTGAAGGTGTGGACAGTGCTCCATCTGGCTGCAGCACAAATGTCAGCAGAGTACATTCCTGAAACATACAAGAGAAATGGCCATACCCTTGTGGATTGATCATGAACCACACGGAGGTTCCTTCCGTGCTTCCTACAGCAGAGCGTAATACAATGTGCCAGCCATTTGGACAGACACTGTTTAGAAACAAGGAATCTTTCCCAGGGGTGAGTGAAACAAAAAGCTAGAGGACTTTCTGCAGTCCTTGGTGTGATTCACATAGTAACTTAGTATTCTGTGTACATCAAGGTATGAAGCAGTGCCTCTACCCTGATGGGTAAGCTCAGGGTAATAAATAGCAAGGTGCATGGTTTGATTTAAATAAACTCAGACACCACCTTTGGTAAATGTTAGGATTAGTATGTAAAGAAACTCTGTCTTTGTGGAACAATCAAATGGAGGCTCACACATAAAGCCTGTAGCTGTGAAATCCTTCAAGCAGAAGTGATTACAACTAAAAAAAAACCCTTTCCATGATAGGAAGTGTAACTAGCAGCTGGCTCAAAGGGAGCCAGAGTAAGCTTTTCAAGGACATAATTCAGGTCACAAGGTGGGACAGGATTAGGAATGGGAGGTTTTATGTGCAAAATACCTCTCAAGGATGTATGGGAGACCTCCAGCTGGGTAATTGTACGCCCATCAATAGGGGCCTGGAAAGCTGATATAGCGGGCAAATGTACCTTGAACGAGCAATACTGAAGACCAGAGTCTGACAGTGACAGTAAGTATTCCAACACCACATTTACTGGACAGGAGAATGGATCCAGATTACTGGAAGCAGCCCACAAAGTGAAACACTTCTATTTCATAGTATGTATGTATGTATGTCTGGTGGAAGTCTTTCTGGCCAAAACCAGCACATCTGCAATCTTAGTTGATATACAAAAGTGAGCTACTGCTATGCCTCTGTCTTCAGGAGCCATGCATTCAGATACAAAGAGTTCGGGCCCATATGAACCAGAGATGTCTTGTCCTGTGACAACAGGCCCTGGCACAGTGGCAGAGATATGGGGGTGTCACTGCTAGCTGTTGCAGCATGGAATACCATATCTGCCAAGGCCTTTGGGGAATGATGAGGGTGACACCCTCCATCTTCAATCTGAGTAATGCTCTCTGTAGTAATGGAATCGGAGGAGATAGCTTAGAAACCTCCCTTTCCAGCAGAGGGACAATGTGTCTTGCCATAAAACTCTATACTATGGAGCAAGTAAGTAGAAATGCAGTACTTTTGTAGATGACCCAACCTTTTGAAAAGGTCATCTACCACTGAGGTCAGAAGTTCTCATTCGTGCATCTTGGACTGTGACTTGCTTAGCTTGTCTGCTAAGATGTTTTGGACACCTAGGAGATGTATGGCTGACATTTTGTGGCTGTGTTCCAGCGTCCAGTATCACACTCTCATTGCTTCTCTGCATAGGGGATAGGAACGAGTCCCTCCCCCTTTGTTGATGTAGTTCATCTGTATTAACAGAGGACCTGGTGACAGATGCTCGTGAAATGTCTGGAAACTGTATAGCACAGCTCTCATCCCCAGGACATTTATATGCTACTTGACAGGTGCCATGAGTCCCAGGAGGCATAGAAGGGGATAGGGATGAGCCCCCTTCTTTGTTGATGTAGTTCATCTGTATTAACAGGGGACCTAGAGACAGATGCTTCTGAAATGGCTGGGGACTGTATAATACAGCTCTCATCCTCAGGATATTTATATACTACTTGGCTGGTGCAGTGAATCACAGGAGACATGAGAGTCCTGTCTGGGACTTGATTACTGCTGTATACCAAGTTTACTTGACCAGTGAGGCATTCCTCCATTCTCCAGGTGTAGGAATGCACAGCCCTGTTCTGTAGACTGTTAATATGTTCCACAGTCTTTGACAAAGTGTCAAAACAGACGTTGGTATGTTCAGAGCTTCAGATAATTTTTTTGAGTGGAAGTCAAATACTTCCATGGGTTGAAATTTGGAAGTCATTTCAGTTTTACTGGAGTCAAAATACTCCAGCTGTCAATTTTTTGGAAGTCAAAATAATTCCATTCGACAAATTTTGGCAGTCACAATACTCCAAGTCCTATAGTTTTTGAAGTCAACTCATTGGCCTTCTGAATACCTCACTGTAATCCATGCTACACTAACATGTGTAGTCTTTGTACATACACACTGTATTACAATGTGCAGTATTTCCTTTCAGGTTCCTGCCCCTTGCTCTAACTGGGCTATGCTGCTTCTTTTAGAAATAATCCTGTCTTACCCTTGTCCCCTATCCTGATGACCATTTACATTTCCTGTGCGTACATGCCATGCCTTCCTGAGTGTCCATCCTGTTGCAGATTTTTGTATCATTTGCAAAGAAACACATCTTCCTCTCTAGCTCCTCAGCAATGTTACTTATGAAGACATTGGGGAAGACCAGTCCCAGCACTGATCTTTGTGGTACCACACTAGTTACTTTTCTGTACCCTGAGTTCACTGTCATTTACCTCCACCCTCTGCTTCATATCATTTATCCAGTTAGCTACCCAGCTTACCACTTTCTACCACACACCCATGCTAGCTGCTTACTTTCTTAACTAACCTCTTGTGTGGGATTATGTTGAAAGCCTTACTGAAGTCCAGAAAGGCCACATCCACTGCTCTCCCATGATACATGATGTCCAGTGAATACAATCCCTAGCCCAAGCCCTGGTAAAGGTGCCAGGTCTCCACTGGCCCCCTCCCTAACCACAGCCCAAGTAAAGGTCCCTGCCAGGTGTCCAGTGGTCCACTCCCTACCCCCAGCCAGTTAAAGGTCCCTGATGTCCAGAGGATCCCCATCCCTAGCCCTATTCCTCGATGCGGCCACATGTGCTTCTTCTAATCACTGCCCCCCTATCCCCACCCCGGCACTGTCAGGAACTCTTTAATGGCACCCTTTAGAATTAGTTTAGAGAGTATCACTAAAGACGTAATTTTACCTTGTGAGGGACGCAGTACTCTGTGGACATCCCTGGGGAGCAGTTACTCTTAATTTTACCCTTTTTTGTTTTTGCCATATCTGACACAATGCACACTTGTAACAGTCATTTTATGGACTTTTGTCACCAAATTTTTAACATAGCCAGTGTAAGACCTCTGCTCATGAACAGTGTCACTGTGATTTTCTTAATCTGTCCCGAACATTGATTTTGCACACCGACCACTCCACTGTGAACTACATGTGCAAAAATGGATTTCGGGTGAGATGTGAAAAATGACAGTTGTACTGTTCATAAGGAGGTGTGGTAAAATGGCAATGCTGAAAATCTGGAGTGAAAATATAAAAAAATGCTCGAAGTTATGAGCGTGTGTAGGAACTGCGCAATGCACGCTTGTACTGTAAAACAGTTATTTTGGGGAATTGTTTCATCAAATTTTCAACATAGCCATTTCAAGGCCTCTGATCATGAACAGTGTCACTGTGATTTTCTTAATTTGTCCTGAACATTAATTTTGCACACTGACCACGCCATTGTGCGCTACATGCGCAAAAACACATTTTGGGTGAGATGTAAAAAATGACAGTTGTACTGTTCATAAGGAGGTATGGTAAAATGGTATTGCTGAAAATCTGGAGTGAAAATATTAAAAATGCTCAAAGTTACATGCGTGCACAGGAACTGCGTAATGCACGCTCGTAAAACAGTCATTTTGGGGAATTGTTTTACTGAATTTTCAACATAGGGTTTTTGGGGGCCTACCTCATGAACTGTGACACTGTCCTTTCATTACTCGGTTCCAAAAGGTGGTTCCACGAAATGACCACAAAATCACCTTTCGGGACCAAACAACAAAATGACAGCATCACAGTTCATGAGGTGGGGCCCCAAAAACCCAATGTTGAAAATTTGGTGAAAAAATTCCCAAAAATGGCTGAGATATGCACCAAAGTTGAAAAAAATCCATTTATGCCATTAAACAGCTTACCTTCATTTCTTCAGTTCGCGGTCAGCTTTGAAGAGTGCAGATGTGTTCCCGGTCCACTGAAGATCGTCGCGCTGGGCTCCGGAGGTAAGTATGGGGTGAGAAGGGTGTGTGGGGAGGTGGGGTAGGGTTGGGAGGGCAGAGAATCAATGAGGAAGGTTTTTCTTTCAGGTCTTTTTGAAAAAAGCAGGTACTTTTGCCAGCTGGGTGGGCTCCCAGCATGGAACCAGGTAGTTTGGGGGGCCAGTGATTTGGCACCCCGTCGGCAAGAAGACTTTGTGCCATGCTGGGGTGTCTTGCGCGCAGCATATATTTATTTCTGGGGAGGTTAGTGAAGCTAACGGGGGATTGGGCACCCCTGTCGGCAAAAGAGACTTGCCAAACTGGGATAGGCTCCCAGTGTAGCATACAAAAAAATAAGATGTCCACACAATAAAAAACGGACATCAGCCTTAAACAAGGGGAATGTCAGTGGATATCAATGACTCCACAGATTAGATTTTTGGACGTTTTGTGCTAATTTTTGGACATAAAATACATCCAAATTTGAGTTATCTTAAGGGCTGCGTACATTCATTGGAACCCCTAGGTCAAACAATTGCCTGTTTCGAGATAGGGTGTGCAACAGTGACACCATGGAGCTGGCTGTTAAGAGCCAATCATCCAGGTACAGTAAGACATGCAGGCTTTCCCTTTGAAGAGCTGCTACTACCACTGCCAAGCATTTGGTAAAGACCTGTGGTGCAGAAGACAAGCCAAATGACAGTGGTCTGATTTGGTAATGCTCTCCTTCCAGCATAAATCTGTGAGTTTTCTAGATCTTAATATGAATGCATGCATCCTTCATATCTAGGGAGCAAAGCCAGTCCCATGTTTGCAACAGGGGATGTAGCAAAGCTTGCACTTCCTCTTTCAGAGGACAAATGTCCCAGAGGATAACTGGAAAGTAGAGATGCTCTGGAAGAATCTGTGAAAGCTCCAGAGCATATCCTTTCCAATTATCTCCAGTATCCATTCCACCAGTTCCAATGGCCTTGAGTGCTTTGCATGGACACCTGTGGGGAGGGGTCTGGTAAGGCTCCACTGCCCTTACCTTGGCCTGGCTGATGGCAGGCTTGATGGTCACCCCTGGCAGCAAGCTGACTAAAGGATCCCCTTCCATGACCCCTCCAGCTGTGTGATAAAAGGTTTCTTTTTATTTACTATGCTTTTTGTGTGCCCCCCTGCCGTCAATGTCCATCCTGGTCACAGAACCCCTCACCTCCACCTCTGACTAGTGCCTGCACTCCTCAGTCACCCCTGGCTTTCCCCCCCAGAGGGCGAGGTCACGGCACTGTCATCCTTCCAGTGCTGCAACACAAGTAACTGGTCAGGGAGCCGGCTGTGGAGGCTAATCGAGGCCCAAGGGCAGGCCTTCATGGAGATGGCAGGGAAACATGGTATTTCTCCACTGTAGGCAGGGGTGGGGACGTGCAATGATGACCAGTGTCCACCCTGCCCCTGAATCGAGTGGGCAACAGTGCATGTGGCAAACCCAGCCTCCGCTGGGTGTCACTACTGTGCCAACTGCACATAACCCCCCCCCCAGAGAAGGACAGCAGTCAAGGGATGCTCAATCCTTCTCCCCCAGCTGGCCCTCCAGCAACCCAGGTCCGTTCCCAAACCCGGGTTGCTGGTGTTGCAAGCGGAAATCCAACTGCTGTGCTGATAGGCTGGCTGTGATAAAGGGATTTGACAGACCTTAATGTCATTTTTCATGTTTGAAGGCCTCTTAATACTTCAACATCATAAGCAAACAGTTTCGGTGCTTCTAAATGGAGCATTCAAAACCAGTAGCTATACATCATTTGCAAACCCAACAACTCTTAGCCAAGAATAATGTCTCATGCAAATACCAGAGGCAGCTTCCCTGACAGAAGCATCAAAGGCATCATATGCTGAGTGGAGCAAATGTTTGCCAACTTCAGCACCAGCTCCAGAGCATGTCCATTTCCAAGTATCTCCAGTACCCATGTGTCTGTTCTGGTCTCCCTCCACTGTGTGATAGGACAGGAGAATCGACCCCCCTAAAACCACCCCTGAAGGCAATAGTGGTGTGGGGGTAGGTTGATTTGAGTCAGGCTGAGCCAGTGGGGGTAGAGTCACCTGGGGGAAGGGTGAGGGCCTGGCAAAGCTCCACTACCCTTACCTCAGCCTTGCTGATGGTAGACTTAACGACCACTCGTGGCAGCCGGCTGACTAAAGGATCCCCTTCCATCACCCCTACCAGACATGGAATAAAGGGATTTGAAAGACCTTAATGTCATTTTTGATGTTTGAAGGACTTTTAATGCTTCTTCAACATCATAAAACAGTTTGGAGCAGCTAAAGCAGACATTTAAAACTGGTTGCTGTACATCATTTGCAAACCCAGCAACCATTAGCCAAGATTATATAATGGGATATGAGAATTCCTAAACCCGATTGGCTGACTTTCACCTTTCAGCCATGGTAAATCCTAGCATTACCAATGGAAAAGGTTCCAGTCAGCTGCATCTGTACCCTTTTAGAATCCATCTGACCCTCCACATCAAAACTAAATCACAGTGAGATTTTGCTAAGCTCGATGGCACAATGCAAATCTCACCACTCCACAAACAGTTACAAACCCTGCCTAACAAAGCACTCAGTGGCATGGACAAAGAACTGTGCTGAATGACTACAGAAAAGTGTTATGTTGTAATAATTCTCCCTGTTAGGTGAACGCTCAAACTGACAGTGCCGGCCGCCACAGTGTGGTCACCGGAGAAGCTTGTACATGAGTACGCCTCCACCATTTCCATTAACAAAACAAATATGCTAACACTTTAACCAATGATGAAGTGTAGAAAAGGTTTATGAATCAAAAGCGAGCTAGAAGTTACAGAATTAACGGCGAAAAGGCAAAGGCACGTGATACTGGCATGTGCTTATGCATAGCGCATGCCCAGTATCGACTTGGCATTTTAGCCATGATTTCTGTAACTCACGCCCTCATTTTTAATTCAGAAACATTTTACCCAATTCAGCATTGATCAGAGGTTAAAATATTTGTGTAGCTAAATGGGGGTGGTGCATGACGCTTCTAACATTCTCTTATGGTTTACTCACTTGCTCCTGCTTTGGAAATCCAGCCACTGACTCACTGTTTACCACTGTCATCTCTGTCAGCTATGTAGCCATTCACCCCAACCAGTCTCCCAAGCTAACCACAGCATCATCAGCCAGTAAAGGATATTTCAAAGGCAGGAAAAATTCTTACACACAGGACACAGCTAAACCTCACTGTTGCTCCCACTGTAGAAGTCCTGACATTATCAACCATTCACTGCTGCTCTCATCATCTCCTACCTTGCTCAAGTAGAAATGCCACTCACACCATGCGGTCTCCCAAAGCTAACCCCTAGTATTGATGGCTGCACTAACATATACTGCAAATGTTAAAAATAATAATAAAAAATAAAAACGTGTACACAATTAAAAACTACAAGCAGAAGCTTTTCATAAATCTGTGTGCACCTTAGACTACCTAGCAACACAGAACTATTTTATCTGGTGCAGCAACAAATGCAATAAAAAGTGAGTTAAAATACAAAAGATATTTTTCCTTTTTTCTTTCTTACAAAAACTAAAGGGGGACATTGTATAATCACAATAAACCACTCCAGGGTGTGGGTTATGCTGGGATTTACCCACTTTTGGTGTGGTTTACTCACTTGGCCTGCAGCCTTGTGACCAAACCACACCAGGCTTGGGTAAATCCCAACATAATCCACACCCTGTCATGGTTTATTGCTTAAATAACGTCTCATGCAACTACCATAGTTAGCTGCTCTGGCAGAAGCATCAGAGATTTCATATGCTGAGCAGAGCAAATGTTTGCCAACCTCAGCATCAGAATAAAGTGTTTTAATTGACTAATTTTTGGCAGCACCATCTTGAAAAGCCTGGGCTACATCTTTGACAGTTTTCCATGGGCTAGTATGATACTCGATCATATGGGCATGGTAGTTTGCAATGCAAAAGGCCTAGTGAGGCAGAGCATGTATGCACTGCCCATCACATCTAGTCTACTTGATTCTTTATCAGGAGGTGGTGTACTCATGTTTAGGTGCCCTGGATCTATGATGGGCAGCCATGATAACCACTGAGTCTGTCTGTGGTTGATTGGCATAATAAGGGCTGGCGGATGGAGCAGGCTATTGCTTGTCAGCCTTTCTTGGTACAGCAGGTATTGAATTAGTCCTGTACCATGCAGCAATGTAGCATTTTCCTGTGCAGAATAAAGTGGAGGAATAATGATGGAGGGAGTATATGGTACCTCCAAAAACTCCATTAGGTTCTTCTCTGTGGAGTTCTCTTTCTGCACAGCAAAGCCCATTACATTTTGCATTTGCTGCATCATGGACTAGAAGGTAGGGTCCTCTGTAGGAGATCTGGATGTGTAAACCACAAAATCCTCACTACAAGAAAACAAAGTAGAACTTGATCGTGGGACTTATTGTTCTTCTCCATAACCCTTCTCCTCTTCATAATCCTGTTCCATAATGAGGTCTGAATTATATTCCACCTTGTTGTCGACACCCCTGTTGATGACAGGAACTAAAGACCATACCAGCAATGCTGGAGGCTGTTGTGCAGGAGGTATATGCAGTGAACTGACTGACATTGTCGATGGGTTCTTTGAGGCAGGAGCCCCTGTCAACAGCAGTACAGGCTGCACTGGTAAACCTGGAAGAATATGTCATATATCTGAAAACAACACCAGTACTGCTTGTGTATCAACACCCTGGCCAGTGGCCATGACCACTGAAATTGATGACAGGCCTGGAGCCATCAACAGTGGTGATGTACGGTCTGTAGTAGGTACTGTAGCGCCTAATCCAAGCTCCTAGCTCGGTGTCTGATCAACAGTGGGGGGGGGGAGGCCTCACTGCCGCTAGAGTTGATGATGATGAAGTAGGTAAAGTACCTGTAGGTCATGGCGGCAATCTAGGTCTCACTGGGAAGCGGATTTTTCTTTACTCCTGTCCTTGTGTGCATGTCCTGATGATCACCGCTTTTCTTGGTCTTTTGATTTTGTGAATGCAATTCGGTTGCAGGTCAGGTGATGCTGATTTTTGGCCTTGTGTTTTTTCCATGGCTGCTAAAGTTTTCTCCAAGATAAACTTTTCCAGTGCCTTTCTTGTGCATTGCCTATTAGCTTGACTGAAGCCCTGGCAGGTCTCAAAAGTTTGAATGTTGAGATAAAGGCCTAGACAGCAGACACACATTTTGTGTGTATTGTCCTTAAAGATTTTTTTCTCCACACTCATAGTACAGGAACATCATTGTTGGTTTTGGTGGCATGCAGAAATGATGATATCCTAAAATTAGCGATTAACTTAAGGTAAGGAATAATAAACAAAAACAACTAGTTGTTCGATGTTCCTCAGCAAGTCCGAGTATGATTGTTGGCAGGAAAAGAACTGAGAGATGGGGCCGCCACACTTATATAGATGCTGACGCATGACATTATCGTGGGTGGACCCTGGCTAGCAAAAATTTCTGAGTGATTCTAGCGCTGACACAGGTATGGTATCCCGTGGCATAGGCGACTGCGATTGGGCGCCTACAAAAACGGCGACTCAGTCGTGGTGCATGTCATCAGGGCTACCCATCAGGGAGAGTGACCGGATGGGGGGGTTGCACATATGGCAACAGGATGTTGCACTACATGTCTGGCATGGGGGCGAGCACGCTCAGCGAGGGTGGGAGGGAGAGAGGGATTGTGAGGGTGGTGCTGCAGTGAGCTGCCGAGCTGGCCCTGTGGCGTGGTGGGTGGGTTCAGGGCTGCAGTTGTGATGGTGCTGGGCACAGGTATGTTTTGTTGTGCCTGGCCCAAATTCTTTTATCTCTTTTGCACTCCCCCCAACATGCACCCACCTGGAGTTGAGAATCCTTTTGTAAGGCGGTGCTGGGGGCACAGCCCCCTGCATAAAGTCTCCAGTGCCCTTTTGCTGTGCGCCGGGGGGGAGTACATCACTGAAATTTATTTTCTGTGATGTAGTCACCCTAACGGTGATCGCCTTTCGGCGGTCATCGTTAGGACATAGAACCCACAGGTATAGTTCCAAAGGTTTGGCCTAATGGAACAGATGCCCTCTAAGAAGATCTGCATGTGTTAAATCAACACCACCACTAAACGAACAAGAAAGTCAGCAGCTAAGTACACATGGGGATTCAAACCTGGGACCACATACTCAAAATGAGGGACTTCCCTGTTTCCTAACCTGAAGGGAATATAAGCTATCCCTGTGCTTTTCGTGGAATCACCACAGAAGAGCAAAACCCTGTGTCTGGTAATTTTGTCTACCAGCATCTGTGGATCCTTTTTCCTGATTTTGTGAAATAAATCTTCACTGGCTAGTGCGTGTTCCTGCTTGAGGGCTAGTACAGCATCAGGGACAATGACGTTGCTCACTGTAACAGTGGTGAACAGGGTGTCTGTTGCATAACAGTAACTGTTCTTTAAATAAGTGGAACATTTGTCAGGCTGTCAATGTCTTTAGCTTCTAAATCAGTAGGTGTGTCATGGGAAGCACATTGGCTTCCTGAGCTCAATGATGTTAGCACACTGATGTTAGCAGTCGCATCCTATATGGCTGTCTCCTGGTTGGCTAGCATTCTGGAATGGGA
Organism: Neoceratodus forsteri; assembly: GCA_016271365.2. Lineage (NCBI taxonomy): Eukaryota > Metazoa > Chordata > Ceratodontiformes > Ceratodontidae > Neoceratodus > Neoceratodus forsteri. The sequence goes on from CM028130.1 coordinate 1,073,168,133, forward strand.
AGTGAATGGTACAGTCTAGTTAAAAGGCTGGGAGCATCAACTTCCTGTTTTTATAGTTTAACAGCATGTGAATTCAGTCTGTTGAAACACTGAACAAAGTTTTCTTTCTCACCCAGGAATTCTTCAGCATGTACTGACAGGTGCAGTATGCCAGCTGGTTAAGCTGCCCGGAGAGGTGGAGTCAGTGCAAATGAGGACGGCATTGGCCAATCAGCATAGAGAGAAAGGAGAGTGCTGCCTGCAGTCAGCCTGAAGGACCTCAGAACTTTTTCTCCACTGAACTGGCAACACTGCCTTGGAGCTTTCCCTCTTCAGAGACCTTTCTGTGACATTTTCTTACTTTTGAGTGATTTGGGGTGGGCAGAAAGATTGAGAGGAAATATCAGCTCGGTAAGTGTACTGCTGATCTTCTCTATACACATCTAGATCACAATGGGGTGATGCAGGCAGCAGCCTGTGACAAAGTCAATGTGCCGCTGTCTGCTCTTCCCCCAGAAGAAGGACTCTAGAAAGCTAGATTCTGTGGGAAGATATCATATGCTACTGCTTCTTTGCTGTTATGCATGATTCTTGGCCTGGACTTTCTCAAAGTGCACAAAGCCAACCTGGATTTTGCCTCAAACAAACTTTCACTAGATCCCCGGAGGCAGTGCACAGCTATAGACTCAGTCACTGTGCCTCCTAAATCAGAGATGGTTTTGATTGCTAAGATTTGAGGTGAACCACTCCAACAAGGTGTTGTTGGCATCATCACATGATCCTCAGCTCTGTACTCCTCAGGTCTCCTTCCAGGGAACACCTTGTCTGCTGTGCATGCTGACTCAGTATTCCAGAATTGCTGCAACTTCACAGATGAGTCAGTGGTCATCTCAAAGTGTGCCAACATCAGAAAGTTTGTTTGTCTGTCTTCAGGGGACCAGCTTCAGCTTCTGCACAGTCCTCAGCCTGGTTCCAATAACATTCGTCCTGTCAGTACCATCACAACCACTCTAGCTTCAGAAGAGATACCCTTTAGTCAGAGGCTATCTACGTGAAACTTCCAGCATGTCCAACAAAGAAACAATAACTTCGGAATTCCTGGAGAACTACCCAGATGTCATTGTTGGCCCTGATAACAAACTCAGATGCTGCGATATCCTGCAATACACCATTGAGGTGCTGCCCAACCAAAACCAATTCATCAGCAAGCCTATGAAGTGGAGGACTTAATCAAGGACATGCTTGAACAGGACATTATCGAGGAATCTACAAGTCCCTGGGGTGCATCTTGCTTGCTGGTGGTAAAGAAAGACAAAGGTATTGTTTATGGTAGATTACAGAAAGCTCAATGCCTACACGGTGCAGGATGCTCATCCCCTACCTACAACCGAAGACACCTTAGAGAGCCTTGGTTTGGCCAGCACAGCTTATTTCACCACTCTAGACCTACAGAGTGCATTCTACCAAGTTACTATTGATCCAGCTTCACACCCATACACAGCCTTGTGCTGCCACTTGGGACTTTTTCAGTTCAAGAATTTGCCTATGGGACTTCGGAATAGTCCAGCCACATTTCAACATGTCACAGTAGCTGTATTACATGGACTGTCTTGGAAATCTTGCCTAGTTTATTTCAATGATGCTATGTCTTCAACTGAACTTTCTAAGAGCACCTCCAGCATCTCAAAAAGGTGTTCAAACATCTCAGGCAAGCCAACCTCAAACTTCTCCCAGAGAAGTGTTGCTTTGCACAGCATCAACTCCATTACCTGGGACATGTGTTTAGTTCTCAAGGCATCTCTCCAGACCCAGAGAAGCTCTCAGTAGTAAAAGACTATCCAGAACATAGCAACCTCAAAGACCTTAGAGTTTTCTTGGGCTTGTCTGGCTACTACAGAAAATTCATCTGCAACTGTGCCAAGACTGCAGCTCCACTGTACAAGCTCACCAAAAAGGGATGTGACTACATATGGACTTCCGAATGCAAAGAGGCCTTTGAAACCTTGAAAGAAAAACTTATTTCTTCCCCAATACTGGCCTACCCAAGGTTCGACCAACCATTCATGTTCTAAACAGATGCTAGTTCCTTTGCAGTGGCGCTGTGCTGTGTCAAATCCAAGATGGAACAGAATGAGTTGTTTCCTATGCGGTGTTCTCTTTCATCAGTTGAACAAAACTATGGCATCACAGAAAAGAATGCCTAGCGTGGTCTTTGCTGTAAAGATCTTTGGCTGTTACCTTTGCTACTCCTTCTTCACAGCTATCATGGATCACTCTGCCCTCAGATGGTTGTTCAAAATGAGGGAGCCAGTAGGCAAGTTCACCTGATGGATTACCATGGGCAATGCTACAACTTTGAAATTCAATACCGACCAGGTCAAGTTCATTCTAATGCCAACACCATAAGCTGGAGATGGTATCCCTCACTTCCTCTTCAACTGATGAAGAAGCCTGCCTACAAGCTCTTCCTTTCCACTCCACAGATGAGCTCCTGGGGACACTCCTACAGCACCTCAAATTGCTTTGCTGCTACCAACTGCTTCTACAGAGAAAGCACAAATCTTCACTTATTGCAAGCAGCTGAAGAGCTTCTTAGAACCTCTAATACTGATATCTCCCTGATGATTAAACTGCAACAAAGAACTGATCCTCAATTTACAGACATAATCAAGTATCTAGAGACTGGAACTTTAACACAACAAAAGAAACACCACCAGGATGTCCTATTCTTCATGTCACAAGACTTTCTCAATGACGGTGTGCTTTTTCACATTTGAACCAAGGAAGGCAAGGCCATCGCACGGATAGAACTCGTGATCCGTTAGTTGTGCCAGCTTGTCTAGTCACCGAAGTTCTTCAATCCACTCATGCCACTCCACTTTCCGGAGGTCATGTGGGAATCCACAGAACTCTTGAAAAGACAAGGCTTCACTTCTTCTGACCTCACATGAACAAGGACATTGTCCGATTTTTCAAATCCCGCCAGCCCTGCTCCCAAAGAAAGCCTCCTGCCAAACTGACAAAGACACACATTATTCCAATGCCTGTAGCCATTGAACCATTCCAAAGAGTCAGCATGGACATTCTTGGCCCCTTGCTTACATGTCCTGACTCTGGCAACAAGTACATTCTTTTTTTCATGGACTACCTTACTAAGTATTTGGAACTAATCCACCTAAAAGACATTAAAGTTGCCAGAGTTGCAAGTGCCTTCCTCAGCACAATCATCTGTCATCAGGGTACCCCAGCATACCTGCGTTCAGACAGAGGCACTAACTACCTTTCAACTATTGTGCGAGGAACATGCAAACTTCTCGACATTAAAAAGACTCACACATCCAGTTATCATCCACAATGCAAAGGACAAAGTGAGAGAATGATGTCTACCATTCTTAATACACTATCCAAGTACCTGAATGAGACTCACGACACTTGGGATCATTTAATTCCTTTCATTCAGTTTGCTTACAACACCAGTCCTTGTGTCGACAGTACAGAGTACACACCATTTTTTCTAGTCCATGGACATCATCCAAGAACACCTCTGGAAAGGGATCTCTCATTGCTAGAGGTTCCAGAGTCAGCTTCATCCTTCATCATTCCAATGTTGGGACAGCTTGAACTTGCCAGACATGTTGCAATTGACACACTGGGCCAGAGAAAATCTGCAATGCAGATAATGTCAGCAGCCAAGTCACATGAACCTTCATTTTCTGTTGGGGACATTGTAAACTTGTACTGACCTGTCCTTGTTCCGAGCACCACCAAAAAACTACTTTGCCCTTGGACTGGTCCCTTCTATAGTGTGAAAAAGCTGCCTCCTGTTCATGTTTGCTTGTGCCGCAAGTCCAGTGGAAAACTGGTACACAATAAAATCCACATACTAACATGCTAACATACTAAAATGCCAGCAGAATTGGCCTAATGGTCTTTCGCGTCTGCTTGTCTGGTCAGCCCCCACCATGGGAGCTGACCTTGCTGCCCCCCTCACCTTCTCTGGCTTCTCCATTCCCAGTTCTGGATATTCTTGCTGCATTGGATTTTGCTTCCAGAACCCTTCCCCCTGTACCTGTCCCCCCTCTTGAACCCCTCCACCATCTCTGCCACCACCAGCCCCCTAGGCAGCACATTCCAAGGCTCCACAACCCTCTCAGTGAAGTAGCACCTCCTCCTTTCTCCCTTGAATCTTCCCCCCTCCAGCTTCCACCCATGCCCTCTAGTGGCCCCTCCTCCTTCCTTCAAAGCACCCAGACTGTTCCTCCCCTATTTACCCCCTTCATGTACCTGAAGACCTCTATCATGCCCCCCCGGCCCCTTCTCTCTTCCAATGTGTACATATTTAGCTCTTCGAGACTCTCCTCATAGGTCCTGTCCCCCAAGCCCCAAATCATTTTGGTTGCCCTCCTCTGGACCCTCTCCAGGAGTTTAATGTCCCTGTTTAAGTGTGGCCTCCAAAACTGCACGCAGTACTCGAGGTGCGGCCTCACCAAGCAGTTATACAGAGGGAGTATCACTTCCCTCCTTCTGGAGGTGATCCCCCTAGCGATGCATCCCAGCATCCTGTTGGCCTTGGCTGCTGCCCTCCTACAAGTCTCCGAGTTGTTCATCTTGACATCCACCACCACCCCCAGGTCCCTCTCAGCCATCGAGACTTGTAGCATTTGCCCCCTAGGGTGTACACTTGGGTTTCTGGCCCCAGGTGCAGTACCTTGCATTTCCCTGCATTGAACCTCAGCTTCCACTTTCTAGACCATCTTTCCAGAGCCTCCAGGTTCCTGTAGAGACCTCCCCTCCTCCCCATCTACCACGCCCCAGTTTTGGGTCATCCACAAAGAGACTCATCTCACTCCTGATACCTGTCCTTATGTCAGAGGCGTAGGCGTTGAACAGGAGGGCCCAGGACTGATCCTACGGGACCCCACTAATGACCCTCCTTGGGGATGAGACTATCCCACCAACTCAGAACCTCTGGGTCTGGTCCTGGAGCCAATTGCCTATCCATCTGATCATCTGGTTCCCCACCCCCATTTGTCCCAGCTTATCCAACAGGCCCACGTGAGGAACAGAGTCAAATGCCTTGCTGAAGTCTAGAAAGAGGATGTTCACTGGTCTACCCAGGTCCAAGGCACTCGTCACCCAGTCATAGAACTCCACAAGGTTTGTCTGACACGATTTCCCCAGGATGAATCCATGCTGTCTATCGTCCAGGCACCCTGGCTTTTCCAGTCCCCCCAGCCTCTCCTTGACAATGCCCTCCATCACCTTGCCACCACCCGATGTCAGGCTGACAGGCCTGTAGTTCCCTACCACCTCCCTTGATCCCCCTTGTGGGTGGGTACTATATGTGCCACCTTCCAGTCCTGGGGCACCCACCCTGTCCTCAGAGAGATGGTAGCTCCACCAGGGGTTTCCGTAAGGACATCCCAGTTCCTTCAGCACTCTGGGATGTAATTTATCTGGCCCGGTGCTTTCTCCGTCTTAAGGGACCTGAGGCTTCCCTCACTCTCTCTGCTGTGATTTCACTTCCGCTACCTCTTCTCCTTGCTTAGCCTTCCCCCCTCCTGCCAGTGATGCCTCCCCCTCTCCCCAGACCTGCCGATCGGTATGGGTGCCCCCTTCCTCAGTATCACTGTCTCCTCCCATGTATGATGCAGCACCCCCATTTTCCTTGGTGAAAAATGAGGTGAAATACTCATTTAGTACCTCAGCCTGCTCCCCCGGGTCTTGTGCCCATCTCTCCCCTGTTTTAATCCTGCTAATCTACCCCTTCACCCTTCATTTTTCCCCAATGTATCTAAAGAACCCCTTGTTCCCTCTCCTAATTTCCCTGGCCAGGTTCTGCTCCTTCCTTGCCTTAGCTGCTCTCACCACCCTAGTGGCCCTTCTAGCCATCAGCTCATACTCCCCTCGATCCCTTTCATTCCTTGAGCACTTGAATTGCCTATAGGCTGCCTTCTTTCCCCGCACCACCTCCTGGACCTCCCTGATCCACCAGCAGGGTTTTCCGGCCCTACCGCATCTTACTCTTGCACATGTGCTGGTAGCATCCTGCACCCCTCTCCTGATGATTTCCCACCTACTATCAGCATCCATGTCTGACCCAATCCCATCCAAATGCTCCTTAAGGATCCTTCTCATTTCCTTAAAATCTGCCCCCCTGAAGTCAGTTGCCTCCATCTTTGTGCAGTCTTCTACCCTCCTAGGTCCAGGCAGAACCAGACGTGGCATGGTCACTCCATGTGGGTCCCATACCTCCAGACCCAATCTGGTCACTGTCTGCAGGACCACATCCAGTACCCGTGCCTCCCTGGTGGTTCCCCCCCTGCTGAGTTAGGGCAGCGTCTTGAAGACATCTAACAACCTCTGTTCCCTGGCCACTGAGGATGTCATAGTCTCCCAGTCTGTTCCTGGCATGTTTAAGTCCCCACACCACCACCCTTCCCTGCCCAGTCTGCAGTGTCTCCCAACATCTGCCACCAGACTCTCCTCAGCTCCTCTGCCAGTGCAGGGGTCTATCGCCACTCCTATTTTCTCTTGCCCTCCCTTGTTAACAAGGTGACCAAATCGCCTCCCGGTTCCCTCCACCTCTTCTACTCCCTATGCCAATGCAGTTTTTGACTATCATTGCTACCTCCTTCCTTCCTCCTCCCCTGTCCTTCCTGAACATAGTGTAACCCTCCAGGTTCAGGTCCCAGTCATGTCCTGCAGTGGCCCAGGTCTCAGTGACCGCTGCCACATCCACCGCTCCCTCAGTTAGCATCGCCTGGAGCTCAGGAATTTTATTGCCTAAGCTCCTGGCATTTAGCAGGACTACCTTCCATCCTTTCCCTATACTTTCATTTCCGCTGCTCATGTTCCCATGGGGATTCTGTTTTCCCCTGGTCTGCACTTTACCACTTGACCTTTTCCTGCATTCCTCCAGCACCCCAGGAGGGTGAAGACAGAGTCCCTCCTTTATCGGCAACCCTTGACAGCCTTTTCTCCCATCCCTCCCCCCTTCACAAGTTTAAACCCCACTTTTCACCAATGAACCCCTCTATTTTCAACTTAAGAATTCCCCTTCCCTCCAAATTGAGATGGAGCCTATCTCTAGCATACAGCTCCTTATCCTCCCAGGTCTCCCCCCAATCCCCCATCAACCCATACCCTCTGGCCTCACACCACTCCCTGAGCCACTGGTTTATCTCCCTAATCTTCCTTTTGTGTTCCCCACTAGCCCTTGGCACTCGCAGGATTTCTGAGAAGGAAACTGTGCATCCTATGTCATGACAGACCCTGGCAAGCTCCCTGAATCTTGCCTGTATCTCTAGCTTGCTATTTTCCTCAATGTCATTTATGCATGGGTGGACCAGTATGTCTGGGAACCCCACAATCCTTTGCCAGCTGATATACCTCGTGCTTGGCCCTGTGCACCGTTAATCCAGGGAAGCATTTTGTTCTAACTGGCCAGGCTTCTCCCTCCCTATTTCATTTGATACCCCTGATCATAGACTGAAACATGGGTACCTGAATGATACCCTCCCTGATGATCCCAGTAACCCAAGTAATGAAGCTGCACTTGAACTTGCTATACTTTTGGAAACTAAATTTCATGCAGACAGTTTCAGACCATTTCCTTCACTACCCTGGTCCTGACAACCAGCCAGATCCTGTTTTGCCAACTCAACCTGATAGACTACCAGGAACTTCTCAATCATTTGCTGATGCATCTTCTCAGAACTCTCCTGTATATCAGATCGAGAAGATATTGTGCAAAAATATGCCAAAGGATCCTGAACTTATCAGATAAAATGGTGTGGTTTTGACAGCTCACAGACCTCTTGGGTCCCCTTTTCTGACTGGACCATGTTCTGTCAGGAACTGGTCCAATCCACACAAAGTCCATTCCAACTGACCATAAAATCACAAAACTGTGAACTTTAAATTTGAACTCAGTGGTCATGTCTTGAACTCTGTGTGATCATTCATTATTGTATGCCTTATAGAACTGTGTGTTCATTTATTCTGCATTAAGCTTTTACTGTTTGCAATAACCATTTCCCCCTAGGTTTTGTTGGTTTGCAATATTGGCATATATTTATAGTGCATCTTGCAGCTTCCCTTCCCCTCTATTCCCTTTCCCGTGTCCGCACTTTAGCACTTGTGACATGGCCAAGCTTCAAGTGCTATGGTGTCCCCTCTCCCCTGGCACTACACTGATTGGCCACCAGTGTAGTCCAGATTCTTTCCTCCCCTCCTCTGCAGCTAAGTATTGTGGTTTTCAATCAATCAATCAATCAATCAGTCAATCAATCAATCTTCTTAATAATTTGTCCTGTGATGCTGATAACTGTTTATATTAATGTTTAAAAAGGTTTTGATAATTCTTACTGTTGTTAATGCATAGCAATGCTTTTACTTGTTTGAGTGGTACTCACATTTATGAGGTAGAGTACAGATTAAGCACGGGCTTTAAGAATAGCTGCAGCCCCTTTAACAAGGAACAGTAATATTGCAGCCAGAGTCTTGGTCACATGTTATTCTGTTTCTAGCAGGGGCTTTGGAAACCCCAATTTTCTCCCTAACAGACAGAGTGAGTCTGTACCTCATACTGATGAGATGTCCCTGGATATGTTACTGAATAAACTAATTTTGTTTATTATTTTCTGCATCTGACTCTGTTTGTTTGATACCAGTGAGTCGACTATTGCAGATGCACCAGATAGGCAAGGCAGACTACAAACAAGGTAAGGGCCTTTTAGTGTCAGACCAAACCAAAATGCCACAATACTATGTCATGTGCATATGCTAAACCTGGGCAAGAGGTACCTGAGATATTTGGAGAATGGAAACAATTTGAATCAAGGAAATTTAAGAGGAGCAGAGCCAATAAGCATCCTTGTTTCACTCCTTTACTTGAAGTGAAACATTCAGTAGTATAACCCTTTGTATTATACTTAATACAGTTCTTGTTATTGGTGTATAGTTATATAATTGGAGATAAAAAATTCTGAGCCAGATTGTTTGCAGTGAGTTTTGACCAAAGACTATTATGGTCTATCGAGTTGAATGCCACTCTAAAAACGAATACTGCATATAGTTTTATCCTTCTATAGAATACATATTTTTTTATCAAATGGGCCAGTAGAAAGATATGATTAACAGCTGAGAAGCTTTATCTAAATCCTGCTCAAAGGTCTGAGATCAGTGAGTTCATACTGATCCAGTTCTTGTACTTTACCATACATATATTTTTGAGATAGTATCCAGAAGGCTTATGGACCTAAAATTCTTTGGATCTTTTATATTCCCTTTTTATGAAGGGCACTACCATATTGGATCTCCAACTATCAGCAATAAAATCATGTTTGAAACATTTATTGAAAAACAAAATCATTAGGGATGAACTCCATATATTTAAGTGTAACACAAATATCAGCAGTGAGTCCATCAAATCTGGATGATTTTTTTCCTTTTACTAATAGCTTCCTCAACCTCCAAAAACATAACTACCAATGGACTATGGCTTTTAATATTATCTGTATTAACATGATGCAACTCTTTAAGGAATCACAAAGTATTTTACTAAAATATGCTACCCATCTGTCAGCTTTCATTGAGACTGCCAGACTTTGTTTGAAATTATTTGTTCCTTTGGTTACTGATTACCAAAAAGTGGAAGTGTCCTGTTTAGCTCATGTTTCATACATAATAGGCCATAATTTGTTTCTGAATTGTTTTCTTCTTCTAAGAGAATGATATTATAGCTTTTCCTTTCTTCATTAAACTTAATTATCTCTTGAGGGCTCTTCCTTAGTTTTTCTAATGATACTTGTGAGATTGTTTGGAGTCCTGCATTTATTATTAAACTATGTCTTATTTTTGTTAAAATTTCATTTACTGACTGTCATAGAAGCAAGGATCTTGGAGAATAGCATTGTCAGTGACTTATGAAGATGATATGGGAATTATAGATTTCAAATAAGTTCATTTCCTTTTATGATCTCTTTCATGTATAATGCATTTTTCTCACCCCAGGAATTCTTCAGCATGTATTGACAGGTACAGTATGCCAGCAGAGTTACACTGCCCCGGAGAGGTGGAGTCAATGCAAATGAGGAGGGCATTGGCCAATCAAGGCAGAGAGAGACAGACAGAGAGAGAGAGAGCTGCCTGCAGTCAGCCTGAAGTACCTTTGAACTTATTCTCCACTGACCTGGCAACACTGCCCCAGAGCTCTACTTCTTCAGAGATCTTCCTGTGACATTTTCTTACTTTTGAGTGCTGCCTTAGAGGTATTTTGAGGTATTTACTTCATTTCTATCGATTGTATTGCAACTGCGCTTGGTTCCGACCAGTTGCAAGGACTGTACCATTTTTCCTACTTTGGCATTTTTTTCTGAGGTAAAGGTTTGCTGCATGCACAATTAATTGCATTGTCATTTTTATTTTATTTGGTAGTATTTAGTTTGTAAGCTTGTATTTTTACTGCATTTGAGTCAAAATCAATGCTTTTTTTTTGTGCTTGAGTGGTAAATTTTTTCCTGCATTAGCGCTAATTTCTGGAACCATTTTTCTCTACTTTTTATATAATATAACATGGTGTGAGGAGTAATTCCCCTCATTTCTCTGGGGTAAGACCTCCTTGTATTGTGCAGTGAGCTTCAGTTGGTAAGAGGTGTGGAGGTGGTTACTGTTTCTTTTCTCCACTATTTGTGAAAAAAAAACTCCAACAAGTTTATTCCAATTGGCTTAGCTTTTTGGCCAAAGTTTCATTATTTTGGCCTCTCAGTCTGCCTCCTGCTCCTCTAAAATGCTGAGGAAGGTAAAGTCAACATAAAGGTATTTATGAGTCCTCTAAGGACTCCAATGAAAATAAGTCTAATAAAATTAATAATTCTAGCCAAACCTCTAAAAGACAAAGTGAGCAGGGTTCTGTTCTCATCCTTGCTAGAAAGACTAAGAATGATAATCTCACTGCTGTCCCTCCTCCTGAAAGGCATAAGGAGACAACAGTGGTTGATAAAGATATGCCCTCTGTAAATGAACTAGCTAAAGCTTGGTATTTATATTAGACTTTACTATCTATGGGCAATATTTTCTCTCCATTACTTTTGTTATGCCCAAGGTTTTTATTTTAAAGGTGATGATGGTTATCATGAATTGCCTCAGGTGACCCATTAGACTCAGTCGGCTGCACTGGGGCAGATTTAAGTGATGATAATGTTGTAGTTTCCTCCTGTTTTTACATTTTTTAAATAGATGGTGGACATTCTGGAATGTCCTCTCCAGGATGACATCAGTCAAGAGTTGGAGGAGATCTACCTAGAAATTATGGGTCATGCCCCTTCAAAGAAACTGGCCTGCCAATAGATGATACACTGAAGAAAGCAAATTTTAAGATTCTGAAAACCCCTTCATCTTCCTATGGGGTGGACAGAAAGATTGAGAGGAAACACCAGCTTGATAAGTGTACTGCTGATTTTCTTTTCACATCCAGACTAGAAAGTGATGGTGCAGGCAGCGGCCTGTGACAAAGTCAATGTGCCACTGTCTGCACACCCTCCAGGCAAAGATTAAAAAATAAATAAATAAATAATGGGACCACATGATGCAGCATGCCTGATAGCAGCTCCGATTCACCGCTTCTGCCTCCCAACCATTTAAAAGTCAATTTTACATTCTTTACAGCTCAGGTAAAGTTATAAGAACCCAACTGGAAGACTTAGCAACCTAACACCTTAGGGTTGCAGCTACTTCTAGCCACATGGAGGTCGAAATGCGGAAGGCGCCACTGAGGCATACTCCCCCGGCTACACTGGAGAAGGCACCCCAAAAATCCCAGGCCATTGCTGTAACTGCACCGCTGGGGATGGCCCACCCTCAGTCAGACCAAGAGCCACTTACACTTTCCAGATTTCTAGCTAAATTTAGACCTTTTCAGGAGGAGATCCGAGGGATGAAAGCAGAGATTAGATTCCTCTCACAAGCTCTGGAGGACTTAACAGTAGTACCTCTGACAGAAAGCCGCATCAGCTCACTGGAGAAACAAGTGGAAGGCTGACCAAGAACTTGTGGACATCAGACAGCGGCTAGTAAAAATGGAATTGAAGGTAAAGGACCTTGAGGGCCGTAGCCGCAGAAACAACGTGGTCCTCATCAGCCTGCCGTAGGCTGAAGAGGGCCAATACACCATACTCTTCATCCAGAAGCTGGTGGAAAAAATAGCAGGGCCTTCTCCCTTTGGAGCTAAATACGTGATCAAAAGGGCTCATCATGCACTTCGACCAACTCCCCCCAGAGGGGGCTCCACCAAGGCCATTGATCTTCAGTTTCTTAAATTATTTAGAGCACCAAAATTTTCTCTCCAAAGTTTGAGAGCTACAAGAAGTCCGTTGGGAAGGCATCAAAATTCATGTTGCCCAAGATTTGCCAGCTACAATCCGGCAGTGCAGAACTTCCTCCCACCCCTTGGTCACTAAGCTTATAGCCGCAGGGGTGAAATCCAGCATGAATTACCCAGCAAGGCTCCAGGTGTTAATCTCAGGCAGCTGGCAAGCTTATGAAGATCCAGAGGCAGCCCAAGTCGGACTTCAGGTCACTCTACCAGACCTCTTCCATGACGCCTGATCTGGCCATACTATACTTTCCCAGAAGGGGCAGAAAGTTCTCAATTTATTTTAGCTCCTACTTTTGATGAGTAATATTGTAATAAGGTTACACTGAGATTTAGAGGGTATCCGATCTTGAAAACTTGTGCCTCTCAACACCTGGTGTTCCGAGGTGGACTGGCCTAGTTGATGAATCAGGAGCCTGGACGTGCAATCTTTTCTATAGTGGCTTTTGCTTAGTACCATCCTGCCCTAATGAGATGCATGCCACAGATTTCAAGTAGCGCTCTGCTTAACCTCTCGAATTTGTGCACAATCATACAGCTCGATCTCCCTGCAGCCTGTGACAATTTGCCATAGCATCCACTAGAGGTCGGTCCTCCTCGTTCAGAGACCTCACGGGTTTACAGCTGATTGAGCGAGTCACATTGTATAGGCTTAATTTTGGGGTCCAGTCTCTGCCACGATCTTGATGACAAAAGGGTTTTAGCCTTAGTTCTTGCAGAGATGGGTAATCAAAGCCTGGGACATATCACTGTGTTGGTCATTCTGCAGCTAAACACAAGGTCTTACAGGTGCTTATGGTAGCGAACTATGTCATTCAAGAAATCAGTGGATCTATGTTTGATTTACTAACAACTCTGAGTTTATGCAGTTATTTCTTGTTTGCTGACTGGAGGGGTTGTTTCCCCTTTTGCTATGTTGTAGTTCTAGGTCAAAGGCAAAACAGCCTTTTACATAAGGATAGTTAATTTTCCAGTAGTTGTTGTCCCGGATCGAAGGGCTCTTGTCCACAATCCAGGGCAAACATATTCTATCTTTATTCTGTTCAAGTAATGTGAAATACTGAACAGGAAACAGTTTAGGTGGCGGGAAGGGAGGAACAGTAAAATGGGGTTCTGCAATGATGTTTGTAACAGTAAGGGGTGGGGAGGGTTGGTTTACTGTTTGGGATACTGTTTGGATATTTTGGTATTTGGGAATCTGCATGGAAGTTGGGGAGGAGGATGGTTGGGGATAGCACAGATTTTATATGCAATGAGGTACCAAAGCCATCTACCTATGCCGCAATACTGAATGTTCTCTGGTCAGACTCTACTGCAATGAATGGCTACTGATCTCAAGCTGGCTACATGGAATGTAAAAGGGGTCAGGAGGAAAGTAAAACAATACAAGGTGCTGAAGCATCTGAATATTCTGGCAGCTGAAATTTTATTTATACAGGAGTCACACTTGTTAGACTTTGAGGCATTGCAAATGAAGAGACAGCAGGTGGGTCAGGTATTCTCCGCTGGGGGCAACATCCAGACTTGCGGAGTCATGATTTTAATCCATAGGAGAGTCCCATTCACCCCCACTCAGATTATCAGAGACCTCCAGGGCAGATTTATATTGGTTCGAGGTACAATATATACTATTGAAATTCTTTTAGAAAGCCTATACGGGCCTAATGCGGACACTCCATGGTTTTTCACACAGCTCATTAATGTTCTTACCCCTTTTCTCTTGATCTCGCTATTACTTGGGAGTAATCTTAGTTTAGTTTTTGATCCAGAAATGGATCAGTCAGGTCATTTCTGAAAAGGGCTCTCCCTTGCCCAACTGGGCACTGCGAGAAATGATGGACCAGGTAGGTCTGTGTGATGTCTGGCGCATTCTTAATCCCATTGACAGGGGATATATACATTCACCTCCCCAGTTCACAGGTCTTCTTCACGTATTGATTATATACTTCTTTCCCAATCACTTCTCCCTGGGGTTTTAGCCTCTTCTATTCAACCTGGCCCTCCCTCAGATCACTCCCTGATTATGTGCCAATTTTCCTTTTTGTCCCTCCCCAAAAGGGGGGCACGTTGGAAAATTAATGACCAATTACTGAAAGACCCTGGGTAATCCAACATATTTGTCAGTTCACTGAGGCTAATTGCAATTCCACCAATAGGCTAGACATGGAATGGTGTGCCTTCAAGGCCTATCTAAGAGGCATTTTGATTGGCCTGGCCTCACAGAGAAAAAGGAAAAAGGGAACAGCAACTGTTGCATCTTCTCTCCCAAATTTGGAACATGGAGTCAAAACTGGCCCTCCACTCCCTGGAACATGTTAGGCAGGAGCTGGTTCAATTAAGGGATACCTATCTGGAACTTTTGAGAGAAAGGGCTGAATTTCCAATTCTAAGAACTAAGGCCTCTTGCACAGACCAGGGTGAGAAGGCAGGATGCTTGTTGGTTCTCAGAATAAAGCAACAAGAATCCTCTTGATTCATCCCACCAATCCACTCCCAAAGCAATGGCTCCTTGAAAATGTCACCAACAGACATTGTAGCCTAATTTGTCGGCTACTACAAACAATTGTATGGGCTCATGTCTAACACACCTTCAGATCAGATTCTGGATAGCTATCTTGAGGCTTCCCATTTACCCTCCCTCCCTCTCTGAAGCACAACAACGTGCATTATTATCCCCTATTTCTATGCTAGAGCTGGTTGAAGTCATCAAAAGCCTTCCAAGAGATAAAATCCCTAGACAGGATGGCTTTTCATCCAATTTCTATAAAAAATTTAAAGACCAGTTAATCCCTTTACTTCTGCCCCTGTACCGGCATGTCTTATCCGGTGCACAGGCTGACAAACACTATTCGAAACCCTGATTGTCCTTTTGCCAAAGGGACAAGAGTCCTAATTGGTTATAAGCTATTCGCCCTATCTCCCTTCTCAATCAGGATATAAAATTTTAACCAAACTACTCACTGACCATATTAGTTTAATTCTCCCCAATCTTATTGGTCTGGAACAGGTTGGATTTATGAAGGGGAGGTCTTCGGTAGACTACCTGCGCACCCTACCGCATGTCTTCTAGGTGTCCAGAGATGCTCATTTCCCAGTGGCCTTGGTATCTCTAGATGCCAAGAAGGCCTTCGATAGAGTAAACTGGAATTTTCTGTTCTGGACTCTCAAGGCTTTTGATTTCCCCCTTGAATTTCAAAACTGGATCGAGCCCTATATCAATCCCCAACTGCCCGTGTGACGGTAATGGCGATCTCAGAACTTTTCCCAGTGCATTCAGGTACTAGACAAGGCTGCCCTGTGTCTCCATTGCTCTTTAACATCTACTGTAGAATTGAAAAGTAGCGCGTTCATTTAATTTAGCAGTCTGAGGCTATACGACTTGTTAGCTGCAGTTAAATTTCACTGTTCTGTACTTCCATATAATGAGTCTGACACAGATGACTAACCTAGCTGTTCAATTAATTTAGTGGGTCTCTTTCTACAGTGAACATAGCAAGACTTTTTTTTACAGTGAAATAAATAAATTCTACAGTATTTAGAGCCACTTATCCACCGATTGACTGAATGTCAGAGGATTCTGGGAATTCTATTCAGGCCCAGGAGGTCAAGGTCTTCACCTATGCAGATGACCTCCTTTTTCAGTTGTGTTACCCAGATATCTCTATCCCACCCATGTTAGAAGTCACGGACGAGTTTAATTGGGTATCTAACTATAAGCTAAATGTTGGCAAATGGTTGTCTTCCCCCTTAATCATAAGGTGTTCAAGGACTCTATTTCTGTCTTAGGGCTCTCGTGGAAACAAGATTCTCTAAGGTATCTTGGAATTGATCTTACAAGAAATTCAGCCCTTTCTCTCAAATGTAATTTAGACTCTCTGTTACAAGTTATTAGCCAGGATTTAGATCGATGGTCTGCCCTCCCGATTTCTCTGTGGGGGAGAATCAGTCTAATTAAGATGAATGTTTTCCCCTGCCTGTTTTATCCCCTTAACTTACTTAACATATGGCTTCCAAGGTCCTGGTTTAAGATGGTGCATGGGCTTCTCACCAAATTCATCTGGTCTGGCAAACAGCCAAGAATAGCTTTCCACAAACTAGCTGCTCCCAAACTTAGAGGGGCTTACACCTCCCTCACCTTGGCCTTTATTATTGGGCTAGTCATGCCACCAAATATCTCAGATGGCTGTCCCTAGATAACTCACTACCTCCCCACCTTTTCACTCCACTCTGGCTTAAAATTGAGCTAGCCCATATTCGGTCCTATGGTCTATCACTGGCACCACTTTTACACACAAAGCTAAATGTTCTCCCTCCAAGCTTAACAGTCTCTCCTATAGTTGTATCTGTAAAAGTTCCCTCCCAGCTTTGTGCTTTTCTCAAATACAGACACACTCTTGACCAGTCACAACCCATATGGGGTAACCTCAATTTTAAGATCAACAACAAAATCCTGGGACCCAGATGGTTGCCTTACCTGGGGGATGGCACACTTACTAGCTTCATAAAGAAAGGTGGCTCCTGGTTTTCCTCTGCGGAAATCATGAGTAATTTCAATATTCTGAATCACTATATTTTCAAAGTCTTCCATCTGAGGCACCTTCTCATAAAAGTGCTAGGGACAGACCCCCTCACAGCCTGCAAAACTATCTTTTCAATTGGATTTATGCCACTTGGCGGGTCTCCTGCAAGCTATTTCCAAGACATATGGGATTCTATATGATTGGCTTTACCCAGATTGTTTTGGCCCCACAGCCTGGATCTGACTATTGATTGGCCTGCCCTATGGCATAACTGTCACAAATTTGTAACCTAAGACAGGTTACGCCTTATACAATATCATATACTGCAAAACCTGTATTACTCCCCGAAGAAATTAGCCAAATCTGGACTAGTGCCCTCATCCCACTGCCAACAAGAAGAAGGCGCCTTATATCATATTTTCTGGAGTTGTCCCAAGGTGACACCACTATGGGCTAGTATTCAACAGAGAGCAGACTCTCTCTTAGGGTTGAGTGACTTATTTACTGCAGAAATTTGTTTACTTGGAGATTACTCTGGAATCTCAGAGCTTAACCGCAAATATTACATGACTCTTATTTCCTGTCAGTCAAGAAATTAGTACTGAGACACTGGAAGGACAGTGAGGACATTTCTTACAATGAATGGCTTAATGAGTTATTGGCTAATCTACGAATGGAGAAGGCGACTGCCAGCCTTAATGATAGCTTAAAAGGTATACAAATATTTAGAACCTCTCTACATACTTTATACTCCTTATAATTGGTATGCACTGGTGCCTCTACTTTAATTTAGGTTTACATGTTTCACCTCTCTGTGCTGGGAGGGAGGAAAGGTTGGGGGTCAGGGACAGGAGGTTGGGTGGGGGAAGGGAAGAAGGTGGGGGCGGGGAGGGTCCATTATTGAATGTCTACCTATTGTGCTATGCCAGTTATGGATCTGTTCTCTGTACTGTAAAACTTTCTTTTTTTTTTATATTTCTTTTATTACAGAGTTTTACACACATGAGTCAAGGACTAGTAGATTACATAGATCTGTTGCCTATCACAAATCATAATATTAAATAATCAGTATATTCATATTAACCTAGTACTGTAAAACTTTCAAAAGAATTTGAATGGAAAAAAATATTTGGATTCTTGGGTAAGAAATCATATATTATTGCTGTTTTGCTGCTAAGCTTGTTTATGTTAAAGAGCTAGTGTACTACCTGGAAAGTGCCTGCAATTAATTGTAACTTTCAGATGTAGTCAGCTATCACTTCTTATATCTCAGGTATTTCTTTTCTTTTCTGTTTGCTAA
Organism: Neoceratodus forsteri; assembly: GCA_016271365.2. NCBI lineage: Eukaryota > Metazoa > Chordata > Ceratodontiformes > Ceratodontidae > Neoceratodus > Neoceratodus forsteri. The sequence continues at coordinate 1,073,186,308 of CM028130.1, forward strand.
TTAGAAGATTTTCCATGTGGCGGTACTGGGGTGCTGTGTGGAGCAACACTTTGTCTGGAGGAAAAAAAAAGTCAGTTCTGTTCCTCCCACTACATCAACACTGAGACCACACTTACTATTACATCACTAGTAACCAATGAGAACCATTTCTCACTGCCAGGTTTCACTTTCACATGAAGCAGCAGGGACTGGCTCCGCCTGGTTACTAGTGATGTCACAATTTCCTGAATTTTGATTAGTAGCTTGTGAAAGTCACTGCTCAGGCTGCAAGGATTGTGGTGCCTCAAGGTGTTTGGTCTCATTTCTGATGATATATTGGGAGGAACAGTACTGACTTGTTTTGCTCCTCCAGACAAAGTGCTGCTCTACACATCACCCTAGCATTGCCAGGCGGAAAACCTTCTAATTAGCAAACAGAAAATAAAAAAAATCCTTCAGATATTGGAAATGATAGCTGACTGCATCTGATAGGGTTGCCACCTTGAATGAAGCAAAACCAGATCCTAAGCTCCGCTCCTAGCCCCACCCTTTTCAAGACTCATCATGCATTGTTCCTCCTAGTAGTTCATTTGTTATATCATTAAAAAACAACACTTAATGCAGCAGTTAAATAAAAACTGTAATGTGCCTGTTAAAGTTACTTTCCTAGGTTCTTCCTAATTATTTATTTATGTATTTATTTATTGACATTGGTTAATCAGATAAACATACAGAGATAAAAGAAATCTCATTTACAGATATGTTCTGGGGGGAGACAAGGGAAATACTGTAAATAGCATACAACAGTGTACATACTTTATATCTTTTGATGGCTCCATTTCCTTCTTGTCCACAGTACTATTTCAAAGCCAAAGAAGTGACCATACTTTTTTCTTGAGGAAAAAAAAAAGAATTTAAAACATTTAAAAATGCCTAAATTCTGTTTGAGATGAAAATGTTAACCAGCAAATGAATGTGGAGGACAACTGGCTCTGTAACTGTTACAAAAGGTGGGGGCAGCTGTGCTGCTATGACACTTTAAGATGCAGTGGAAAGATTAGGTAAGTAAGTACTAATGGTGTTAATGGCCATACTTTACACCTCCCAGAGTGACTACATTCACAAACAAAAGGCTACATTGACAACAGAACTTGTCTGTAACCTGGACATGTAGCTGAAACAATGAATTATATGAGAACATTTGTTTCAAAAGTATGTGAGCACTCAAAATGGCTGAAAAACCTGACCAGCACAGAGCAAAACCGGATTACCTGATAGGGACCCTGAAAACCTGATCACCAGGTAAAAACCTGACAGGTGGCAACCCTGGCATCTGAAAATTACTATTCATTCCAAGCAGTACTCTAGCTCTTTAAGGGCATGTGTAGCTAGGTATCAAAGAGCTTTGCTGAAATCTATCCTGTCGATAGTGCAACAGCGGCAGACAATATGCTCAGGGATGTCATAATTCATGAAGCTGGCCATAGAACCTACTAGGTATCCATTTCTCTGGGCCATAGTTAATAACTACATAGCCTCGAGGGTTATGAACAGGTCTTTTCTCTCAGGTGATGCTTGGTTAAGAACTTTCTCCCTCGCCCAGGATATTCTATCGCAAGGTATGGATTTTTCTTGTGAGAACAATTCCCTTTTCAGAGACCAAACTAAGGTCTACATAAAAAGTTTGGATGAGTCCAACACTATTTACATAAGTAATTTAATTAAAGTTAAGTCCTTTTCCTCCCAGAAGTTTCAGAGTGGGGGAGGGAGGGCAATGGGTTATTTACCTAAAGCATTCTTTTTTATGCCAATGCCTATGGACTTTTTCCAAATGAGAGTTTTTTTTTGGAAAGTAGAGGTAGGAGAGGTCAGAGTAGAGCCACCCAACTCCTATTACCTCTGCTCAATCCAGTCAATAGTTATTTACATCCTCCTTGGTCGCCGCCCTTCTTCCTGCAATGGACAGGCTCTCCCGCTACTTCCACCATTGGTGCCAAATCACCTCAGATTAGGTGGTGTTTAGAGTAATGGAGCAGGGCCTCCCTCTTCAGTCCCAGACTCCCTAAACTTCTTGCCCAACAGAAAGACAGCTGTCAGAGATGGAGATCAAGGCTCTTGGGCAGGCCAAAGCCATACAGAGAGTATCTCTTCCCCAGTGGGGAAAGGACCTTAATCCCAAGTATTTCTAAGCCCTGGTGGGAATATGGGGAGCGGTGACCTATTCTGGACCTTAGATACCTGAGTAAATTTTATCCCACCCACCCCGCCCCAGCACTCTTAAATGGTCTCCAAACACTGAGAGACCTCTTCTCCCACTGTCTCAGCCTACAGTCTGACAGGTAGACTTTCTGGTCCTTAAAGAGCTGGTGACACATTCAGGACAACTTTAACAAAACATAATATTTAGGCACTGTCCAGCTTGTATTTCCCATTAGTTCTGTATTCCTTCTCCCCATTATTTAGTAGTGAGGACATTTGCATGAAAACAGGATCTTTGCTCCTAAACAGTTAATCTATTTCTGTTGCTTTCTCCCTTCCTGAAGTCATGGAGTACTGCTTGTGACCTCGCAATTACTCCCATTGCAACAGATTGTGATGTCGCAACAGAGGACTAGGACTTGAAGTAGGGAGTAAGCTATAGAGGAGATGAACTCAAAATGAACTCTGTGAGACAATAATCATTTATTCATATACATTTCTTTAGTAATAAATTATGGGAGGAGAAATATGTAAAATATATATGGAATGCAAGCAGAATTGTACCCAATTATTATGTTTTTTTTTTTCAGTTTTCTTTGAGGCATCAGTAGCTCTTTAAAGATGATTACACATTTAATAAGTTACCCTGTTCTCTGTTCTGTAACAACACAGTTGATGCTTCAACCTTGTCACAGGCTTACAGTGTTTACTCCTCATCCAGCCCTCAACTTAGGTTTTGTCTCTTCTACCTTCTCTTACCTTACTTTTACCCTCCTAACCATTTCCCACTGCTTCTCTAGAGGTCTTCATTGTTTGATTATATTCTCAGTCTCTCACTTCTGTGTTACTTTCAGTACTATAACTCTCAGTGCTAACACCTCCCTTTGTTTTGCAAATCTCTCCTCTTTTCTCTCTTTACTAACCCCACTATCCTAGCAATCATCTATGGCTCCCTCAAACCTCTCTGCTCCACTGTTTACAGTCTTTCTACTCCTTCTTCTCTCATGGCTCTCATCTGCTCCTTGCTCTAACCGTAAGCTGTCCTCACCTTCCACTCTCACTGACTTCTGTGTCTCTAACCTTCTTTTACTGCCCGATAAATGATGAGATCTTACACCACTATTACTCCCCAGGGGTCACATCTATATTATACTAAACTTCTTGGGCAAACAGTTCTCCTGCTCTTTGTCTCTCTCTCTCTCCTTTTATTCATCGTAAGCTCTGGTATCTAATTGTCCTTGCTCTCCTATTATTTAGGGATGCTGAAGTTAACTCTAACCCTCTAACCCATTACTCACACTCTGATACATCCCTGAACAATATAAAATTGCTACGTATCGCTCATCATAATGTTAGGAGTCTTGTATATAACCATGAGGACCTTTAGGCATGGCTTGCTCTTTATAAGCCAGATATCCTTTGTTTGTCTGAGACTGGGCTTAAACCCTCAATACCAGACTCAGTCTGTTCCTTAGCAGACTATAACATGTTGCACAGAGACAGACTCTTCTCTAAAAGGGGGAGAGAGGGGTTGCCCTATTCTATATAAGTTACCTTAATCTCTCTGCCATATCTACTACTGCAAATCCCTTCATGTCACCTTTACCCTGGGTGCAAAACAACAACGTATTATCTGTGCCTATAATCCTCTTCTAAGTGGCTCCTTAGGACTCGAAGAATTACCAAATCAAACCAGCCTGCTTATAGGGCATAATGAAGTTCTCATTTTGATGGACTTAAATCTTAGCTGAATGGGCAAGACTCAAAATTCCCTACTCTCCCTGGTGCAAAACCACAACCTCCATCAACTCTTAACTGAGCATTCTAGGTTCTCCCCCCAGCCAAATTCCAGCACCCTGATTGACTGGATTTTGTCGAATTGCATCGATGGTATCCATGTTGCTGGTACTCTCACTGATGCCATTACTGACCACTATCCAATATTTTGTGTCTGGAGTCCCTCATCTACTCCTTCTTCCCCTCCACATTAAATCACATTTAGAAACTTTGCAAGTCTTGACCAGGGCAAGTTTCTTCTCCATGTCTCCAAAATCAACTGGTCCAGCTTATGTAAGGCACAGGATGCTTCGACTGCTCTCAGCATCTTCCTTAAAGAATTTGGGTCTCTTCAAGGTTTTCACACCCCTCTTATCATGTGTTGAGTTAGGGGGAAACAATCCTAGTGGCTGCACAAGGATCTTCTTGCCCTATTCCAAGCAAGAGATAAAAGCTGGAGGCTCAGTATTAGGCCATGTCTTATTTGGGATCTTCATCAGGGATATTAATGATGGTCTGAAATGCAAGATGGTAAAATTTGCTGATGATACCAAGATTTGTTCAGAGTTTGATACACCACTTAAAATCAATGACTTTAAACAGGATCTAATGAAACTAGATAAGTGGACGAAGGACAATAAAATGGATTACAACACTGAAAAGTATTCAGTTATCCATTTTGGAAAAAAAAATCCAAACGCCACTTACAGTTTAAGCATGTGCCCAATTAAAGCAATATAATCTGAGAGCGACCGGGGTATTGTTATTAACAAAGATTTTACTTATGCAGACGGGTCTCCCACAGAGCAAACAGTATCCTTACATCAGTTAGAAAAGCATTTGTTAATGGAAGCCAGGCTTGCATTATACTACTTTACACAATGTTTGTTAGACCACATGTGGACTATGCTGCATCATTTTGGTCACCATACCTAGTCAAAGATATACAAATTATAGAGTCAGTCCAAAGAAGGGCCACTAAACTAATATTGCCCATAAGCACCTTAGCTTATCCTGATAGGCTAAATAGCCTTAACCTCTATTACCTAAAGACCCATAGAATAAGGGGATATTTATTAATGCTCTTTAATATTCTAAATGACCCCCACCTTACTAAGGAGTGTGGTATAGAATGGGTGACAAAACCAGAGGGCTTAAGGTGCCATAACAGACAACTTAAAGTTCCAAAGTTCAAAACTAATAAAAGAGGATATTTTTTTACAGTCAGAGCAGGCAGGATATGGAATTCATTGCTTTCTTATTTGGTTGACTTAAAATTATTTGAGTCCTTTAAATATGCATTAGATAACTATCTGTTCAGTACCAGGAATTAATATATGCCCCACAGGTGTGGGGAAGGTGGTCTTGATGGGCTCATGCCTTCTTCCACCTCTAGAAACCAAGTAATACTGAACAATTCGTTTCAAATCTTCAGGCCTTCCTGCTGACTATAATCACTATAGAACCCAGCGCAACACTTGTAAAAGGCAAATTAGAATTGCTAAAAGTACCTACTGCAAAGGTTTAGTACTTGAAGCTGCTGGGGACCTGAGGAAATTCTGGTCTCTTGTGAAAACCTTCCTTAGTACTACCCAGTCCCTCACTCCTAATGATATGGTTCTAAAGGGTGTACACTGTAATAATCCTTCTACCAATGCTAACTCCTTCAACCTGCACTTTTCTGACCTATCAAATTATACCTCCTCATTTCCCTGAACTCTACCTACCAACCGATACTCCTCTTCTGACTCCGAGGCTAGGACCCCACCTTTCCAATTCAAAGTCATAACTAGACATGTGGTACTAAGACTCCTAAATACTATCTCTGACAATACCAGTACTGGCTCTGATGGTCTTGAACCCAGGCTTCTAAAAATTGCTGCTCTGTATATGGCCTCCCCCTGGTCAAAATGTTCACTCTGTCCCTGTGCCACATCCAAGTCCCTGATATTTGGAAAATTGCCAGAGTTACTTCTGTTTTTAAGAAAGGGGAATCCAAAAAAGATTTCTAACTATAGGCCCATTGCTATCCTCTCCACACTAAGTAAAATTCTGGAAAAAATAGTTGCCTCACAAACTATCGATTTTCTACTTAAATACAACTTCCTTTCTGACCACCAACATGGGTTCCGTAAGGGTCATAGTACCACAACTTCTAGCAAGTCGATATTCTTCTTGAGATAATGACACCAAAACAGCACTCTGGACTCCAGGGGCAATCTGATTAGGGACCTGTACAGTGATAAAATGATCTTAGCCTTCCTAGTGGTGATTCCCCTGGCTATGCAGCCCACATCCGATTTGCTTTGACCACAGCTTTTGTGCATTTTGCTGAGTGTTTTAGGTCACTGTTGATATTTACACCTATTTCCTTCTCCTTCTCTGGTCTGTTTACTTTCACACCACACAACCAGTATTTGGTCCCTGAGTTTTTGGCCCCAAGTGCATAACTTTACACTTTTTAGCATGGAATTCCAGTTGCCAAATACCAGACCACTTCACTAGCCTAGCCAGGTCTTCCCTAAATTCATGTCTCCCTTCTTCCATGTCCACCCTCCCACAGAGCTTTGTGTCATCATGAACAGGCATATCTTACCATAATGTTGTCTGCAGTACCATTTATTAGTATGTTAAAAGGATAAAGAAGGAGGAAGAAGAAGGAAAAAAAATTGGTTTGTACTTGGGGGACTAAAGCTTAGTAAAGAGAAAGCAAATACCAGACATGAGGGAAGTGGTGCAGTGCAGTGGCTGTGGGCATCAGTCTTCCTGTTGACTTTCTGGAGGCTGCAGTGCTGCCCTATTTGCATGCACCTCTCTGGGTTGAGGGCAGAGGTAACTCATCTCCAGGCAAAGCCGGCTAGGATTCGGGAGACCCCCCCCCCGGGATCACCAATGCCACCCCTGCTACTTCAAAGGATGCCAGTAAAGAGGGATGGATAGACAACAGTGGCCTCAGGAAAGGTGAGGGAGGTTGAGCAGAGGAGCATACTACCTTTGATTCTACTCCACAACTCCTATGCTGTTCTGGCTGAGTGAGGATATCCCATGGGGGCACCCGCAGTGTTGGACAAAGTGGATGCAGGGAACCCCCATAGCGGAGACCCTGGAGGGGAGGCAAGGGACCCCAGAGGAGAAGGATGCAACTCCTAGTTGGGGACTGTATTATTAGGGGATGGAAGTGGGTGTGGCTAAGGGAGGAGGGGGAAAGGTAAGGTGCCTATCCGGTGCCTCAGCTTGTAGGGATAGGAGGCAAATCCTAAGAATCGCAGGGACAACAGCTCAGAAGGGAGAGAGATGTCATTTTCCACCTGGGGACAAATGACTTGGCTGACAGTGAGGTTGGAGCAGTGCAGAGGGAATTCATGGAGTTGAGGAAGGGTCTTAGAAAGGTGGCATGCATGGTAACCTTCTTGGAAGTGCTACCTGTCTACGGCATGGGAGATGTCAGGATGCTTCACACCACGGGATTCAATGAGTGGCTGAAGAACTGGTACAGAGGTGAGGGTTTTGGCTGCATCTGTCCGGGGGGGTGGGACCAGGATCCTGAGTGAAAGGTTTGAATGTTTCATTCGCAGACATTTAAACTAGGCAAGGGAAGAGGTGGAATTATGCAGAATGAACTCAACTGTCCCCCCGACAGGTCACGGTAGACAGACAAGAGGACACTAAGGAAAAAAAAAAAACACAACAGACTGAAACAGGGAGTAATGTCAGGGGAGGCACAGGGGGAAGGGATGGGAACAAATAGGGGCAAAGCCAACAAAACATGGAGGGCCATGTGTACAAATGCCCACAGTCTGGGTAACAAGATCCCTGACCAAGTGGTCTTGATGGCAGAGGGAGACCTAGATATTGTGGCAGTCACTGAAACATGGTTTACAGAAAGCCATGACTAGGACTTTAATATACCTGGATGCACAGTCTACAGGAAGGACTGGGAGGGAAATAAGCGACATGGAGTAGCAATCTACATCAAAGAAGGGATCAAGGTGACTGAGATAAAGGGAAAGCTGGGAGGAGGGGAGGCACTGTGGATCACCCTGGAGTCAGGAAATGGCACTGCTATCCACACAGGGATTATCTACAAACCCCCCACACAAGGAGAGGAAACAGATAGTGAATTGGTAAAGAACATCCTTAAAGTGGCAGAGAAAGGGGAAGGGTTGTTGGTAGGGGTCCTAAGTATGCCTGATGTTAACTGGAGCACCTATGCTGCAGCCACATCCAGGAGCAAAACCATTCTGATGCCCTGCAAGGGGCATGCCTCATGCAACTAGTGGGGCAACCCACCCATGAGGGGGTGATATTAGACCTAGTGCTCACAAATGGAGACAGAACAATGGATGTATCAATGGGCAGCCATCTGGGGTCCAATAACCACCATACAGTATGGTTCAGAGTAAAGACAGTAGAGGAATCAAGCCACACAAAAGCAAGAGTCATAGACTTCAAGAGGGCAGACTTTGCTAAACTGGGTGAATGCCTCAAGAGAACACTGACAGAGGGTGAGGGAGGGGAAGTAGAGGTACAGTGGGAGAACCTCAAGAGAGCCATAACAGAGGCAACAAACCTTTGTACGAAGTTAGTGAACAAAGCCAGAAAAGAAAAAAGAAACCATGGTTTTCAAAAGAAGTGGCAGGGAAGGTTAAAGAGAAAAAAAAATAGCATTCAGGAAATACAAGGAAATACAAAGGGAGGAACACAAGGAACTATATCACACAAAGCAGAGTGAGGCAGGTAAAGCAGTCAGAAGTGCAAAGGCATAGCAGAGGAAAGGATAGCCCAGGCAGTGAAGGAGGGGGACAAAACCTTCTCCAGGTACACAAGGGAAAGAAGAAAGACCAAGGGAGGGAGGGATAGTGAGGCTAAGTAAAGGAGGAGGGGGGAGTGGGTGGAGAGGGACCTGGAAAAGACTGAGATACTGAACAAATGCTTTTGCTCAGTATTCACAAAAGAAGGGGAAGAGGAGGGACCAAAATTATCCACTATACACACACAGGGAGGGGTGGACATCATTCCATACACAGAGGAGAAAGTTATAAAGAAACTCTTGAAATTGAAGGTGGATAAGGCAATAGGGCCAGACAGGATACATCCCAGAATACTAAAAGAGCTCAGAGAGGTGCTGCTGACACCACTGACAGCTCTATTCAGCAAATCATTAGAGGAGGGAGTAGTACTGGAGGACTGGAGGAGGAGGGCGAACGTGATACTCCTTTACAAGAGTGGGAGCAAGGTAGAAGCAGGAAACTATAGACTGATCAGTTTAACCTCAGTGGTGGGAAAGATGACAGAATCACTGTGAAAGGAAAGGACTGTAGGATATCTAGAAGCCAGTGGGGCACATGACCAAAGGCAACATGGATTCACAACAGGAAGGTCTTATCAGACAAATCTGATAGATTTCTTTGACTGGGTGACAAGGGTAGTAGGTCAGGTAGGGGTGGTGGACACGGTCTACCTAGATTTTAGCAAGGCTTTTGACACAGTCCCACACAAGAGGTTATTAAACAAGTTGGGAAATCTGGGAGTAGGTCCCAAGGTGATAAACTGTGTCAGAAATTGGCTTAGCAACAGGACTCAGAGGGTGGTAGTAAATAGAGTTCAATCGGAAGAAAGGGGGTAACCAGTGGGGTGCTACAGGGTTCAGTGCTGGGGCCAGTATTCTGATTATTAATTCTTTATAAGTGATATTGTGGATGGACTCAATGGAAAAGTATGCATCTTTGCAGATGACACCAAGATCTGCAATAGAGTTGACACACCGGGAGCAAATGAGAGACTTAGGCAAGTTGGAGAAGTAGTCAAGATTGTGGCAGCTTGGAATCAGTGCCAAGAAGAGCAAAATCAAGCACTTGGGAAACAAAAACCCAGGGGAGGAATACACAATTGGGGTGGGTACTAACAACAACCAAAATAGAAAGGGATCTGGGGGTGGTCATAACAGATGATCTAAATTTAGGCAAACAATGTAAGAAGGTGGTGAGGAAAGCTGGTGGAATGCTGGGGTGCAGAGGGAGAGGTATCACCAGTAGAAAATGGGAGGTGGTGATGCCGCTGTACAAGCAGTTGGTGAGACCTCATCTAGAGTACTGCATGCAGTTCTGGAAACTGCATCTCCGAAAGGACATTGACAGGGTGGAGGCAGTACAGAGAAGGGCAGCAATGATGGTCCAGGGGCTACACCAGAAACCATACGAGGAGCGACTGAGTAAAATCAATATGTGTACTCTGATATTCCAGATGGACTCGAAGGAAAAGTATGCCTCTTTGCAGATGACACGAAGATCTGCAATAGGATTTACACTCTGGGGGGGGGGGTGTGGAAAATAAAGAGACTTAGACAAGCTGGAGGAGTGGTCAGGATTGTGGTAGCTCGGATTCAATGTCAGGAAGAGCAAAATCAAGCACTCGGGGAACAAAAACTCAGGGGAGGAATACACAATGGTGGGGGGGGAAGTACTAGCAACACTCAAAATGGAAAGGGACCGGAGAGTAGTCATAACAGATGATCTAAAAGTAGTCAAACAATGTGAGAAGGCAGTGAGGAAAGCGAATGGAATGCTGGGGTGCATAGGGAGAGGTATCAGCAGTAGAAATGGGAGATGGTGATGCTGTTGTACAGGCAGTTGGTAAGGCCTCATCTAGAGTACTGCGTGCAGTTCTGGAGACTTCATCTGTAAAAGGACATTGACAGGGTGGAGGCAGTATAGGGAAGGACAACAAAGATGGTGCAGTGGCTACACCAGATGCCATATGAGGAGAGACTGAGTGAACTCAATATGTATACTCTGGAGGACAGGAGGGAGAGGGGGGATATGACTGAGACATTTAAATACCTCAAGGAATCAACAGAGTTCAAGAAGTAGTATCTTTCAGAAAAGGAGATGTGCAAAAACAGGGGGTCACAACATGAGGCTGGAGGAGGAAAGACTCAGGGGCAACAGGAGGAAGTATTTTTTCAAAGAAAGGGTGGTGTATGCATGGAATAACCTCCCAGAGGAGGTTGTTGGGGCAAAGACAATTTGCAAATGCAAGAATGCATAGGATAGGCAGAGGGCAAAACTAGTGGAAGAAAGGAAGAGGTAGGCTGCAGATCAAATAGAATCTGGAGTTTATACAGTAGGTTGGGAAATGGGCAGTCTAGGTGGGCCAGGTGGGCCTTATCTGCCATCAAGATCTATGTTTCTCTTTTTTTTTTACATAGATTTTTAATACTTTTTACCCCAGTTTTTCTCCCCACCCTGTGCCCCCAGTGTCAGTGCATGTGTGGAGGCATGTGCACGCCATGTCTCGGGGTGCCCTCCCGGTGCACTGCTGCACCCTCCCACCTATGCTACCCATCAGGCCTCCACTTGGTGGGAGCGGAACTGCAGGGGATGACAATCACCCCAGGAGAGGAGAGCTGCCTTTTGGCTGCTCAATACTGCTCCCCTTCCCAGTGCCGGCTCTACGATGACCAGAGGTGGCTGGTGTGATGCAAGGCAGGGCATCCAGTGCCTCAGCCCTCAGCACTACCAGGCCAGCATTTCTATGTTTCTATATTATAAACAATTGGCTGAGCACAGAACCCTGTGGGACCCCACTACTCAAGGGCCTAGCTTCTGAGAATTCCCCCCTCCACTAGCACCTTTTAGCTTCAGTCCTACAGCCAACTTCTGACCCACCCAACCACTTTAGCCCCCATCCCTAGGTCTTCTAGCTTCCTGATCAGTTTCCTGTGAGGTACTGTATGGAGCCAAAGGCCTTGCTTTTTTTTCAATATAAAATATTTAATTTGGTTTTCAACAGTAAAACAAAACCAAGTCAACCAAAAACAAAACCATTTGTACACTCAGATCATAGGTTTGACTTAATTTCTCCATCAACATTCAGGGGACAAATACTATAAAGCAAGTTTTTCATAACAGATGTGTAACCCCCCCTCGCAACGTTACTCAGTTAGCATCCCTGGTACCCATACTGGGCCCACACTCAAACATTTAGAAATGGTACCACCCCTAGCTTTGGAAATGTATACCAGGTTCATTCTTCTAGAGATCAATGGGTGGAGGTGTACAAAAACATAACCATTGGTATTTACAAACCAGTTCCTGGGGAGAGATTTTTTGCTAGGCATATGCTAGACCTATCCTCCAGAGGGGTACCCAGTAAATCCACACAGGAAGCAATAACATAACTGTCCAGACCATAGTTGGAGCTTTAGAGTGGGACTAAAGTTCTTCAAAGCAAGGATGGACCCCCAAGGTTTACACATCTTGGCACTAGGAAGTTGCAGAACAACGAAATAGAACTGTATCTGACAGAAACTCTTTGTATTCCCACTGCAGTAGTACATAGGACACTTGCACTTGGTATTCTGACATGTCATAGGACACAGAACAACTTGGACTTGTATCCCTTGTCGTAGGACACAGAACGTTGCTTTCAGTGGAGTATTGGCCACAACTGAAAACACATTTGACTAGCACTAGCACCATTCTTCCATAACCAGAGAAGAAACTGTAACCCACTCCAGGGGGTTAAAAAAATCCTCTTCAGACATTTGGCCATTTGTCTAAAGTAACCAGGCACCCCTTACTGAACCTGTTAGTCCTGAACTGGTTACTCCAAATGGGGCTCTGCCCACCCTTTGCTACCAAATTCACACTTAGCCATTCTTTCAGAGTTACACCTTAAACATTTGAAATACCTTTTGAATTGCTTTTGAATGAAACATGGCATTCAGAATTCAAATTCACCACCTTGGTAGTGTAAAGGTAAAAGTCCCGAATAGTGTTGTATAGTCATGCCTCTGAATTTCACACACCTCAGCCAACTTTACTTCAAAACATAGATTTGCACATCTGTACTTACAGGAAAAATGTTGTGCCTTCCCTTTAGGCATGGAATACAATAGAACAGGTACTTGCGTCCTCTAGCAAAAGTCAGAATTCACTCTCTGTTAGACATTTCAGGCAGCTTCAAAACATCCTGGACCAAACAGGGGATTGCCTCTTAGATCCACCTACTAGCAGTCCTTTTCACCCCTCCAGGGATGGAAATCAGGAAATCCTGCTGTAGGAAAGGCCTCCACCACTTCACTTGGCAAGCTGGAGCATACCAGAACTAGGGTGAGAATTCAGGTCTCTCAACTCAGAGCCCACTGGCAGAGTAGCTCTCACTCCCACACTCCAACTCTCACTCTCTCCATTCTACAACTACAACTGACTGCCATCTCAACATTCTATCTCCGACCTCAACAGCTGGCCCAAGGGTTATGCTGCTGTGAGAGTTCCAAATGAGCTCATCACTTCAGTCTCAGCTGAGGCCAAGTAAACAGAAGAGTGAACAGGTGAAAAACCATTTAACTAGTTAATCACCAGCTGCCTCTCCCTGACTAGCACTGTTACTGAGGGGATTCTAGTAACTCCAGGGGACTGGTTGGTTACAGATGTGATTACTATGCACCAATAGGCCCCGACTACTTAGAATGGATGCATAACACTTGAACATGAACTGAGTCAGTTGGGCCTTATGGCTGTTAGTGGATTTAGTTTTGGGATTCAACAATAGGGCATCTAGCATACCCCAATGAGCTTAATATAGGTTCTGGGAATTCCTCAGAGAACATATCATTCTCTCTGATCTGAGGGCCTCTAGTATCGCATTATGCCACCCTTGAAATGAGGGCATCACCTCATCCATCCAGTATTTTAGGATGAGCTTTTTGATCATGGCTGCAATTAGGGTAAGATGG